>CM075774.1:3810486-13810486 GCA_037974665.1 Ehretia macrophylla
TACATAAAAGAAATTAATTCCCTGTTACATAGTCAAGAAGAAGAGAGAGACCAGCCCACACATCCACAACACCAACACCCCCCCCCCCCCCCCCCCCCGCCCCCCCCCCCCCCCCCCACCCCACCACCCACAAACCCACCCAAGAGAATAAACAGTTGGAGGTGTCGGATTCTTATTGAAAGAGTATATTCTAAAATGGACATGTCAATGGTAGAGGGTCCCTCTGCTCTTTATCATGATATGGTAGATGATAACAAGGCACTATTAATTTACCCCGTGTTTTGATGGACATAGCTAGATATTATGCTACAAATTATTCCTTTGGCCTACATTTGCATGAAAATATAGGAAATGGATACGACGTTTTGGTGTGGATTCATGGACGCAGAGCCGTCTTAAATAATTTGAAGATTTTGGACGATCTTTTAAATAAGGGTTTAAATTTTTTTTTCAATAAAAAATTTTTAAATTTTCTACTAAAATAATCACTACAAATAAAAAAAATCAAAATTAAAATTATAAAATAACATAATATTACAAATTAATAAAAAGATAGACCTATATAAAGATATACCAAAATTAATTTAGGATATACCTTTATTTTAAAAAAAATAAACAATTTCTTTAAATTAAGACCCCTAAACTAAGGGAGCCTTGGGCACAGACCCAAGGGGCTCATAGCGTGGGCTGACACTGCATGGACTGATGTATTTTCAGATTAACGAGGGTTGAAATTTTTATTCTTCCGATGGTGTTATTATTAAAAATTGAGTTTTTTAATTAAATAAACAAGTAATTCTATTGATTTCTAAAAATCTGTATGAAAAGTTCAAAAAACATACTCACAAGTGAAGGGAGGAATTAAATCTCTACAAATAGACGTATTGAGTATTCTATTACAAAAGGATGTACAATATTTTACACTAATTTGTAAGCTATTCTATTACAAAAGGATTTACAATATTTTACACTAATTTGTAAGCTATTCTTAATCCTAGCAAAAAATTGTAAACATTTTTGATTTACATTTTTCCTGTCAGAATATTTTTTATTAACTTAACATACAACCTTATAAACATTTGGGGGTCATTGGCAGATTTGACATGGGTTACATTCAACTATTTTTTTTTTTTCTCAATCAGCAAAGAGACTTTTTATTTCAACCAAACCAAAATACAAAAGAGTATATGTGCTGCTTGGTTACCAAATTTACATCAAAAAACCTTACAAAAGAATGTTTTCATCTATATTCTAGGCTTTACAAATGTTGATGTTAGTACCTCTCCGTTTGAATTTAATTTTCACATCCAGCTTCTCACCAATGTCAAATCTGATTCTTTCAAGCACCAATTCTTCAGTCCTTGCACCGTTGTCGTAGGAATAGCAAGTGTGACAGCTGCTATAAAAATTACTGGAAAAAAAAAAAGTATTCCCAAAACTGTAAACAAGCAGCAAAAATTTCCATCATCGTTTTCTTCTTGTCTTGATAAGAAGATGTTTCTTGGTGGCTGCTTCTTGATAATGTAGCCAAAAACAAATATGAAAAACCAAGCTGTGACAATGACGAGTTTAGGATTGGTTTTGCTGAACCCAATCCCAGCAGACACGGGTAGGGTTTTCTATAAGCGATGTGGGGCTTACCTCAAAGAGCGATGATAATTTGATCTTCTTTACTAGTGTTCTTTTTTGGGAGGAAAAAAAAAGTTGAAATATGAGAGAGAATGAGTGATCATATTAGGGTACGAACTTGATCAGAAACTTTAAATAGTAATGTTGGATTTTAAAAAAACATGAAGGGTAAGTTTGAGAAGAAGGAAAAAAATAAAAAAAGCTTTCTGCATTTTGTAAAAAGAGCTTCGCAAAAGCTGTTTTTAAAAAGTTTTGATTTGGAGCTTCTATATTTTAGTTTTTTTCATCTTTGACTTTTACCTAAAAGCACTTTAAAAAATGAGCCAAATAGGTAAGTTTAAGCTTTTAAACCCACAAAAAATGCTTTTAAAGGTCTAAAAGTTAGGCCAAACAGACCCTAACCCCTTTTAAAAATAGGTTTTAGGTAAAAGCAGAAACTAAAATATAATAAGCTAGATCCAAATCAGAACTTTTCGCTAAAGACTTTTACAAAATTATTTTTATATGATACAGAAGTTGTTTTTCTTTTCTTCTCTAAAAAATATCCCTCCATTTCCCTTTTGTCAAAAATATTCCTCCATATTTTTAAAAGTCCAAAACTGACATAGCAGGACTAAACATTCAACAACTTATGTACAACAATACTTCTAACCAAAGTTCTATTATAAAAAACTATATTTATTAACAATTAAAATTTTACCATTAGATCAAACAGTAACTAAATATTGTGGTAACAAAATCAGTGGAGGCTAGTTTTCCTTTTACATACTAAACATACCCAAAATGACAAGAAATTCTAAAAGGTCTTGTGGGGTCAATGAAAACTATGTTCCCACATCTCTTAATATAAATTCACCCTGATAACGTTATTAAAAAAATCTTATAACAATGATAAGTTAGGTCTGAATTAGTATGAAGAATTAATAATTCAAAACACTTTATTATTACTGCATCACAAAATCATTGTATCATGAAATGATCCCACATTTCTAAATTGCATAAATGGTCCTTATTATTTTTCCAAAATTTTAAATTTATCTTTATTGTTCAAAATTAATCAATTTAATCCCTACTGTTTTTCAAAAATTTCAAATTCATTCATATTTTTCAAAATTAAATAATTTTATTGTTATTATTTTAAAAAAAATTTCAATTTATTCATAATTTTTTTAAACATTGAGAACTAAATTGAATTTTATATGAAAATAATAGGTTCTAAATTGAAATTTTTTAAGAAGCAATATGAATTAAATTGAATAATTTTGAACAATATGGACGAATTTGAAATTAAAAAAATATATATATATATATATATAAATTGACTAATTTTAAATAATATAAACGAATTTGAAATTTTAGGGAGATTAACAATCGGAACTATTTGTGTCATTTTCCCAAAGTAGAAATAAAGCACATTCTGAGGTTGTGGAGACTCAATCCAAAGTCGATCTCTAGTACAGGTAATGCATAAACTGGCTCCAGTGCAGATATTGGCACGCAGAGCAACATGCTTAACAGGCAATAGAATTATGGGTTGTGATAGAATGGCCCCCTCAGGGGTGCAACAAGGAAGAAGAGAATAATTAATGGGGGCTACATGTTCTTGTGAGTGGAGAGCTGACAAAATTTCTTTCAACTGTCTTTTGCTGGCTGAAATAGATGGAAGGGTTGAGCGTCCACCGATAACTCAACTAATGCAATGTCACGTTTGAGGTTTACAATCTATGTCACATCTTGAACTCATAATTCCAGACCTGCTTACAAGATTGGTGTTGTATGTATAAAAAAAATAATTACTCCGGCCTCTTTTTCACTGGCCTAAAATAGTTAACTTAAATTATCTCTTATACCCACAACACTTACTTATAAACTACACACTCTTTATCCCGCATAGCATTTAGTTCCCGCACTGGCGGGTGATGGCTCTGAATACTATTCTATCACGTCTCGAGCCCAGAATTTCAGGTCCGCTAGCGAGACTGATATTATTGTAAGGAGTAATACTATATATCACCTATTTTCTCATTACCTTTTTATTACCTCCTATGTCGCATCTTACATGACATACCAACTAAATTTTTTTTTTCTCTTTCTTCTTCTTCTTTTTTTTTTAAAAAAAAAATTCTCTTTCTTAATTAATATATATTTTCCTAAATCTTTCCTTCTTTCTTCCACGATATCAGACTCCAAATATTTTTTCAACCAAAATCAAAATTTCCCTAGTTCTTCTTCAACTCTTCTTAGTCTTCTTCTCCAGTCCTTGTCTACCACATATATACAATCATATTCGTGTGTGGGTGTATATATAATTTTTGGAGAATCATTGAGAAACTTTGTTAAATTTGTGTAAATTGAATAAAGTTTGAATCTTTATGGTTAGTTTGTTAATTCTAGTATGACTCTTTATGATGGGTTTTTACAACATTATCATTCCTTTGTTTTTCTTAAAGAAATTTCATATTTTTGTTTTCTTTTTGCTTTTATTCTCTTTGCTGGAATGTGAAACTTGTAAATCTTGGGAGATGTCTATATCAATTTTACAGGTATTATTGTAACATGTGTCCAGTTCTTGTTTCTAAGGTAGTTTAACGCTTAAATTTAGCATGATTTGTTTTTTACTTTTTTCTACTGAGAAGATCGATGTACATGTTAACCTGCAAATGGCGTGGAGATTGGTAAGAAGGAAATATTTGTTTTTTGCTAGGCAAAAGAAGTAAAGATTTAGGAAAATATAATTAACAGAGAGAAAAAGAAATTAAGAAGAAGAGAAAAATAAAAAAGAAAAGAAGAAGAAAGAGAAAAAAATAATCTAATTGGCATGCCACGTAAGAGGTGATAACATGGTAATGAAAAAATTGGTGACATAATATTACTCTCTTGTAGGTATAAGAAAATAACTACTTGAACATTTTTTTTATTGGTCCAAAATAATTAACTTAAGTTATCTCTTATACCCACAACACCTACTTATAAACTACACATATACACTATCTCCCACCGATGTGGGAAGTCACAATTTCGGACTTGCAAACGAGAGTAATATTGTAGCCTCAAAAATAATTTATTGAGCCAAATTTACTAGTAAAAAATAGTTAACTGAAATTATTAACTAATTTATAACACTAACTTATATTGTTGCATGCACACCAGTACTCTGTTCCGCTTCATATCCAAAACTCGGATCCGCAACCAGGCTATTGACTCAAAAATAGTTACCTCGAGTTATAAAATAAACTCATAAAACTAATTTATAAGATAATCTGATCATATATAAGATAGGAAAAGGGAAAATAATTGTGCACACTGGCTTGCAAATTTTGGCTTGAAACAATTTGTTAAGAAAGCATACATTGGATCATATTACAACGCCCGCTCCTTTTATTATTAAAAAAGAACAAAACGAGTAAGATATCTCCTAAAATAGTTGTACAGTAAACGGCTTGCCTCCTTTGAATCAGGAAAAAAAAAAATGTAGCACGTTCAAATGAGCCATTATATATCATATGTGGATTACTTATATTCTACAATGACAACCAATTCTCTCTTGGTGAATATGAGACACAATATATGTGCATCACTGTAATATTGATGTTTCCAGAATATGATATATTATCTCCTTTCGTTTAATTTAATGCTTCATTGCCTTTGTATTGTCGGCTTTTAATTTATAGAAAGGTTTTGTGTAGTGGTGGATTTATATATATAGTTTTTTTTATTGTAGACACTCTAACTCCGATTAATCCTATAAATTTGTTTAAAGTTTCTTGATATTAAATCCTATAAATTTTTTTAAATGTTTCTTGATATTTTTTGTTCTTTTACTCTGTAAAATCACTTCATTCTAATTAATTTTTTCGTTAAACTCACTTAATTTATCCATAATTTATGTACATACTTTCCTCACTTTAAAAATTTGACAAAACATATAAAATAAAACAAAAAAAAAGAGGAAAGATTGAATCTAATAAGGAAAGGCAGAATATGGCAATTACAGGACATTAAACAAAAATCATGCATTTTGCGTACTTCTTCTCTATGTTATTTTATTACAAATATTGCTCACTTTTAATTAACTTGAAACATACCTTAAACAGCACCACTACACCATGAAATTAATAATATTGGGATAGATAAAATATTATTCTGTCTTTGACTAGTTCGTCGTCATAAAAATTATATTAAAATAAATCATGATGATTAAATACTATGACACCATCCTTACATTACAAGCCATTCTAGTGAAAAAAGGAAGGGAAAATAAATAGGAAACTGTGTGACAAATGGAATCAAACCATGATTATGCAATGTTCATATAATACAAGTTAGCTATTAATTAGGACCTCATCAATAGCTAACATAAATTTCTCTCTAATATATTAAACTTTTTTTAAATGAGAAAGTTTTTTTTTAATTCTTTTTCTTATGACAAGGAATTTATCTTCATTAAATTCAATTTAATTAAGGTTATAAATCCGATGGTAAAGTGGTGCATTCGAAGCATGTTCTACATCAGTTAAAAGTCAAATAAAATTTCTGACGAGAAGATATAGATTTAAACTCTTGACCTTTTCTTTATGGATATAGAGGAGGCATAATTTGCGGGAAGAATCTAAACAATCATCCTCGCGAATGTCTCATCCTGTCTATTTGTTTGATTCAAAAGGAGATAAGGGTCTAGAATGGAAGTGATAGTGTTGCTGCCTAATGCTTGGCTCAATCCATAATTTTCTATCTAATCTATGCAACAATTCACCTTTCGGTACGCATGTGTCATCGAGTATCGATCATGATTCAAAAGGATCCATAGTACGTACTTGCAGTCTTCAATTACCATATTCAAAGGATTGTTGTCGCCTTGATCCATTTGAATTCTAGGCATTTAATTATAATAAATCGTTATTCAATCACTCCACTCAATAATTAATTTCTAGAAACACATCGATTAATTTCCATCTATAATATTCATGAACCTCCATGAATGTCACGAGATAAATGCAAAAATTTCAAGTCTTTAGGTGGCTCCATGTCGACACAGATGGTTGATCAAACATTGGACCCATGGCTGTGAATTGTGAAACATGCCTAATTGAGACCACGTGCAGATGTTATCCATTTTTGTCTTCTCAAATTGAATCTTTGATAAAGCTAGCTAGTTTTGTCCAAAAAAATAATAATAATAAATAAAGCTAGCTAGTTAATTAGGTTGGCGAATGTTCATAGACATTCCTTTCATGAATTCATGTATTGTCCATGTTTTTCATAAAGTTTAGGCTGGCCAATCTTCATCAACATTCCTTTCATGTGTCAATGGCTTTGAGTGGTTGCAATTTTGCTATCAAATTCTGAAAGAAACTGTTGTTTCTTGAGTTTATTGTTGTGGTCATAAGCTGCGAAAATATCAGATAGGGTAGAATATGAATATGAAACAACTCGTAAAAAGAATTTATATGAGGTTAAATTGTACCACTGACAAGTATCGATCTAGAATATTGCTTTAGTGGGGGTTAAAATATTAATACTTTTCTCCGTGTGTGTTAATTGTATTTTTTAAATGAAAGATACACATCTTTTAAGAAAAGTTTCGGTAAATATACATATATGGTAAAAAAAAAAGAATTGGAATCAATTGGGGTTGTAGTCCTACTGGCTCCTATATACATCCCCCTTTAACCATAAGCCTCTGAACTTGCATGAAATTTCAGATCATGCAATAATTTATTTTCATTTCAAATCATCTAAGATGGGGTCAGCTAATGAAAAAATCTTACGTGTTTTACGCTAGTTGTCCACGCGTTTCAAATCACCTACTAACAAATTTTTGTTTCATTGATTTCTTCCACTCCATTAGTTTTTCAGTTAAATTTAACAGATTTCCATTTTCCATTTCACATAGTAAGTCAAAATAGTACATATTTTATACATCAATTCTTAATTTCTCTTTTCATGATTGAAAAATATATTCACTTGCTCTCCCTAGTTCATATCCACCATCACCATATTCATCATCACCCTTGATCATCTCCCATAGTAGCTATCGTCCTTGATGGTGTATTCTAACTAGATTTAGTTATCAACTTGTCTTGAATATTTAGTTGCTTGCATAAAATGAAATGATTATGAAATAATAAAGTCTTCATTAAAGGCAATGATATGATTCTCACTTTATCAATTCTCGTGTGTAACATTGTAAATTAATTAAACCTCTTTTAAATAAAAAAATAAAATGAAATAAAGGCAATTATGCTTCTAGCTGGCTGGCTAATGAAGGCTAGGTACACGAATTGCCTTTATCTTTACCTCCATGCATAAAGTGGAATTCAGAATCTATAAAGATGTTTGATTCATCACATGATCAGTTCTATATTCTTATAGCATTATCATATAGAATTAAACTATTCTCATTGTATAAAATTGAAGCAAAAGAGTTTCTTTGCATCAAGTTATGCTTTGAAGTTTGATATCAAGATGTGAAGAGTTACTTTACAACGTACAGTAACATGCATGGATGGTAATTAAAGGAAAAAAGATTGAAAGAAAAGTGAATTGGTAAAGCGGTAATGACGAGGAAAGCAGTTGGTTGCAAGAGAATCAACACCCCACCCCCACCCTCTCTCCCTCCTTCCCTTCTTGTATTTGAATTTTCCCGTAACATTAAATCAACTCCAATCAGGGACGGAGCTAGGAATTTAGTATGGGGGGGGCCGAATTTTTTTTTTATACAGTATTTTATATATTTTTAATTAACATAATTAATTATTCTAAAATTAAATAATAAAGAACTAATTAAAAAAATTAAACACAAATAAGTGTAAAAAAAAAATACCATTTTGCAAAAAAAAAAAATATTAAATTATGTAAAGTAGTGTTTACCAGTTCAGTCAATAAAGTTGGGCTCGTCTCTCCTTCATAGTATAGAATTCATCAATTATTGTATCAACAAGAACATCCTTAGCAATTTCTTTTTCGATATAAACAATCATACTATCTTTGAGAAAGTCATCTTCCATCCGATTGCGAAGCCTTGTTTTGATAACTTTCATAGCAGAAAAAGCTCGTTCTGTCGTTGCTGTCGAGACTGGAAGAGTCAGAATCAACCGTATCAACCTATCAACCAAAGGATAAGTTTTTGATTTTTCAGTTTTCACCAATCCTCTACACAGATCAGATAAGCTGGTCAAATCTTTCAACTCAGGATGATTAGGCACATCAAGCTCATAATGCTGCAATTGATAATTTAGATGAATCATCTCCTGTTTGGAGAAGTCCGAAGGATAAAACTTTTCAGCAAGTTTGCAAATAGAATTACTTGCAAATGACTTGTAACCATCTCTAGGATTCAAAGCCGTGCTAAGAGTAAGAAGCTCAGTTGCTTGCTCATTAAATCTGTTGTTTAGCTCTTGCAATTGTTGATCTATAGCAGCGGTAAATATGTCTACTCGGTAATGATGTTCCACTGTTATAATATCCTTTTGACGACGAGATCGGAGTATGTCAGAGTAAGAAACATTCATATCAGGAACTTGTATATTCTGGCGAGAGCAAAAAGATGTCACATTTTCTATGAGTGTTTCCCAACCAGCATCTCTGAGCTTTTGCAATAATGATTTTGTACTAGAAACCATATGCATAGCATTTAAAATGTCCTGAGACTTTTGTTGCAAAACTTGGCAAAGTACGTTAGTAATCCCCATGATTTCTTTCATCACGTGCAAGATAAAAGCAAAATCAAATGACATCAATACTTTAACAGCAAAGGTAGCATCTCCACGTTGAGAGAATGTAGATCCATCAATAGCTATATTCTGGAGAACAACACAAGCCGACGCAAACATCCTTATCAAACTACAAATTGAATTAAAATGAGAACCCCATCTAGTATCTCCAGGGCGTTACAAATCGAATAAGTAGCAAGGAAAACAAAATACAGCATCTTTTGTAGGTGAATACTCCAACCAAGAAAATGTTCTAAACCAATGAGCTTGAAATCGACGTGGATGACTTTCTCGTGTAGAATACGGATAATTTGATTGAATATGATGATATGGACCAAAATGAATATATGCTCTACGAATTTCATCTCTTTTGTTCACTGGATATTCCCAAATCTGAGGACGTAAGCCCGGCTCACGCACTAAAGATGCTTTATCTGTTATATCATTTTCAACCCTTCGAAATTTTATTGGAGGTTCTAAAACCACATCAGTATTAATATCAGATACAATAGGTTGTTCACGGGGTTCTGAGTCAACATTTTCTTCTTTCCTTTTAAAGAATGAATCAATTGTTTTAAACTTATTCATACTTTACCTGAAAATAAATTTCAAAAATTAGAATAATAAAAAACTATATATATTTTTTGGTTGGTTACAGATTGTATTAAAAAAAAAGTTTGTATTTGACTACTAAAATGATAATTTATTTCACATAAAATATTTTTTGGTTGGTTACAAATTCTATATTTGACTGTTGTTTTTTTCAATAATTAATCTTCTCTAATCTACACATTATGCCTCACTTAAATTTAAAAACTAAAATTATCTATTTCACATAAAATATTAAAATTGACATTACAATTTACAATATAATTGACAAATAATATGTACTAAAAAATATAAAAAAGAATTTAACAAACAAAATTTAATAAATAAACATAAATTTATATAACAAACAAAATTTAATAAAACTTACCTTAGGGGTGATGTTCTGCTGGTCCTTTGGAGAAAGAAGAAGAAACTAAGAAAAGAAGAAAGGGAGATTGGCCGCCTGCTTCTGCGCTTCAGAAAGATGAAGAAACGAAAATGAACAAGAAAATAAGAAAGGAGGATAGGTAGTTGGGGTTTAGTCGACAATAAGAATTTTTTTAAAAATATATTAAAGAATATAATAATAAAACTAAAGTTGGGAAAGCCGAAAGCAGCAGACAAAGGAAAAGCTTCTTCATCTTTCTCAGGAAAAACAATAGACAATAATATTATTTTAATTCAAAAGTTTTGTTAAAGTTGAAAAGCAGTAGACAAAATTTTTTTTTTATAAAATAAGGGGGCCGAACTATTTGATAAAATTTTTTTAACAAGTAAATTTTTTTTTTTTTTTAAAAAATGGGGGGGGCCCGGGCCCCTGTCTGCCCCCCTTTAGAACCGTCCCTGACTCCAATAATTTCTTTAAAATTCGAAATCTCTTGAATGTATATAGGAGAACTGTTGATTTCAAGTAACTCCAACAACTCTTTATCCGATCCCCTAAAAAAAAAAAAAAAAAACGCGATCCTGATCATACTGATATTCAGTTCCTCCAAAATCATTCCCTATCTAATCTCAACGTTTACATGACAAAATAAAATAAAATAAAAGGTACCATTAATAGAAAATAGAAATAATATTAGTAATTAGAGATAAAACATCATCATGAACAATTGGAAAATAAAATAAAATATAATATTAGTAGTTTCTTATTAATAATATTAATAATTAACTATAGAACATCAACGTTTAATAAAAAATATAAAGAAAAATATTTAAATAATTTATTTCATTGAAATAGAGAGATATAGTTGTAAAAAAAAAATAGGGAGTCTTGTAATAGAGAAATTGTTGGAGTTGGTTTTATACTAAAGATGTAGTTTCTTTTTTATTTTGATTAATTTGAATTGAAGTCTAGCCAACGATCATAATTCACCAAGAATGCGAGGAGATGTTTTTCATCTCTTGCCTCTCTCAAGTAGAGTCTCCAAAGCCATGCAAGATCTATATATTGTTCCCCGAGGGAGTCTCACCGTAGTTGGCTAGCTAATCTGCAAAATTGCTCGATAGTCCTCAGTCTAATGATACTAAAGATGTAAGTACAATGAAATAATTGGAAAATTTTAACACCATTAAATCTCTAATAACATTTTCAATATATATATATATATATAACAAAATCTTTCGGACATTGAAACCCAAAAGCTGTTTCATTCACCTTTTTTTTACATTTAATGTCCACCGTATAAACTGGAAAAAGGAAGAATCAAATCTAAGGAATAATTTGTGTCAGATAGAAAACAAAAGAAAAGAAAAGGGGGGTTCGTGGACCCAAAACATAACTAGACCTGTTTATTTTATTTTATTTATTTTTGTCTATTAAAAGCCAGTTAGGTAGGTCCATGAAACCTGAATTTTTACACACTTTATCCGGAGAAAGAAAGTTGGTTTAACTAAAAAAGAAAGACAAAATGATGATATGATCAAGCAAAGAGATACAAAGAGAAAAGAAACAGCAGACACATCTGGAATTGCTAGATAACATAATCCCACTTTCTCTTTCTTTTTTTCTTTTTGTGTTTCTTCTTTTAAGAATTGTCACTCATTAGGGCAAGCAAGTTTTGATTCGCAAATGGAAAAATCATAAAAAATAAATATAGAAAGATCATAAAGGAAAGAAAAGAAAAATAAATTGTATCTTTAGCAATTGAATTGAACAAAATATAAAGAAATTATCGTAAAAGATTTTATGATTCTTTTGTTTGAATTGGAAATAAAATGAAAGTAACAGATAAAGTTTATTATATGTAAACTGAATAAAGGAGGGAATATCGTCCATTTTTCTCAATTTGGAGTAATTAGATTTTTGCCCTTGAAGGGATGATATATACCTCTACTTCCCTCTCCCTTCAAACTATTTTACAACCAACAATTGTGAGCATTTAGCCAAAAAAAAAAAAAACAAACAAACAAACAAAGGTGATCTTCCTCCCTTTCTCTTCCCTCCATTTTTCCTAACCCGAACAAGCCCTTAGTTTAACAGAACTCCACCTTCATGAGGATTGGTTCAGTGATAAGTTACTCGTTTTATATGCGAGAGGTTGCGAGCTCAATTCTCGCAGGTTATATATATGTATTATACGACGATTAGACTATGAACTCGACCATGATTTTCCTACCCCGTAGAGGGAAATACTTTGTCACTCTTCTAAACTAATCCATATCATATATAAAGAATTTTATGATAATTTTCTGGACAAAAAATATCAAGATATTCTATGAGTATATTAAAATGTTTTATGAATCAAGAAAGAACTTCAGCCCCACAACTCTACACTTGGATCCTCCACCCTACAAATTGATCATGTGAGTACCTTTTTTTTTTTTTTTGTCAGAAATACATTTGTATTAACATAACAACAAAAGATAAAATAAAAGAGCCAAAGAACTACAGGCAGAATAAGAGCAAGAAGATGCCAGATAAGCTTCCAATTATAGGTTCACATAAGTGTCGGGCCCTGTAATCAATCTTCTGAACTTGGGATGTTTAAATTTCCATGATTACAGCTATATACATGGTTCATGACATAATCTATAAAAGAAAAAAGAAAGAAAAAAAAAAAGATGAACAATCAATGCAAATTGTCCTAAATTATTGCACCAGAAATTTATGTCTATCCAAAACCTTGTAGCTGATATAATGATTCTAAATCATCACCAGTGTTATACATCACAATTGCTGTCCACTTGTTGAAACATATACAGAACTTTGTTGTTATATTCACTAAACAAAATGTTTCCTCTTTCTGAAACGGATATCAACGAAATACTAACTGAGATCTGAATTTTTGTGAGTATCAGGAATATTTTTTGTTTTTGCTAACTGAGAAAATATCTCCACTCAACCAATTATCTACAAAATATAGACCAAATTAGTCATTACCCACTAATATCAGATGAGACATGCAGACATCTCTCTGTTGGCCTAATGGTTGAATGTGAATTAAAACTCCTGGGATATATATAACTGCTCGACCCAAAGAATATATTAGATAAATCAATGTATAATTCCCAACGGTAATAGCCATACTCGAACCCAAGACCTTCCGACATATTTGATTATGTGAGTATCTGGAATATTTTATTTCTTGGTAAGATTATATAAATATTACGTATTTTTATTATGTGGACACACAAAGAGAAAGATGATTAACAAATAGGTTTGCTGCCACTTGAACTCTGGGACTTTATGATTTGTTTCATGCCTTCAATTCTAAAAGAAATTTGCATTAGGTGGAGTCGCAAAAGGATATCTTATGTGTTGGTTTTGAAATTTATTATTTTTTCATGTGGTGCGGGATAATATTTAGAATAAACACTTAAAACAAAAAAGAATTTAACATGAATACATGGATAAGATTAGAACAACATAAAAGAAATTAATGTGGATGCATGGACAAGATTAGATTAACACCTAGTTTTTTTTGGATGACGTGATAAATCAGTTGGTAGAGCCCACCAATCAACTAGTAAACTCCCAAACATAGTAATTCGCCCCCACACATATACCACGTTAATCAATGACAGAACTCCAAAGCAGTGGAGAATGTCGAATAAACCCGCGACCTCGCATAAGTGATTTCACCCTTACTACTATTGGACCATGCCTCTGATGCTGATCAACACCTAGCTTTAATATTATGACAAGATTCATGATTTTCCATCCAAAAATTTGATATTGGGTGAAGTAGTCTAAAATCTTATATACTGATTTTGAAACTTATTATTTTTCTTTATGAAATGATTAGGTTCTTTTAACATTTTAATCATTTCTTTAAGACTAACATCCTTGTACCTAACTGGGGATCTTTATTAGGCACAAACCAGAAAGTTCATGTGAATAATGTATCAACAAAATGCTCAAATAGAGTTCAGTCATAAGATATACGATAACATCATTAGATTGGGTGCTAATTATTTAGATTATTTTTCGATATATTTATTTCCAAACTTAAGGTTAAATAATTTTTTTAGGAAACTATCTCGATATAGCAACAAAGTGACAATGATTTTTTGGATCACGTCTCATTCAAAACTGAAAATTTTATTAAGCAACCATGGGATATTCCCTTTTTAATATATAGATAATGTGAGAAGAGTGGTCTTGAAGTTAATATAATTATATCATTAATGTTCCGTTAAGCAAATTTGGAAGCTTATGGCTCTATACATAGTCAATTGTGACTGAATAGTTTAACAAACTTGAGCTGTCGCATGGAAGATATGTTCAAATAAACAACCCTAGATCCACATGGATTCACCACAACTTTTGAGAGCGAAAGGACAAAAGCATGGTTACAAATAAACAACCCTAGATCCGCATGGATTCGCCACAACTTGAAGACTGCAGGGACATGTTACAAAGCCACCCTAATATCAAGCTGTTCATATTTACTGTGAAGCAAACAAGTATATGGATTGACTTGTAAATTATGGTTTAGACCTGTCCCTTGGAGAAAGTCAATTGGATCGTGCACCTATAACCTTGCAAACTCTTGTGGAGATGGATCAAAAAAGGGATACAGGCCTACGAGTCATTGGAGTTATATAGTTGTCGACTTTGCCTCCCATCAAACCAAAAAAAAAAGGAGAAAAGCATAGTTTAACTTGAACTTCCAACCTGCCTCGATTGGGGTTTTAAAATTTCCATCCCAGTGGTAAGTGGGAGAAGGCGAATAATCATAAATGCAGGTTCAAGTCCTCGTAATTAGCATTGGCGATCATACTCTTAACTGAATTGGTACATGTTTTGGATCGAACCGTTGTACTTCCGGATTTTGGTTCATACTCACCCATTACGTCAGGCGGTAGGATGCCAACGTGCTCCAACTTCAAGGTGGTACCTAATCTGATCTATGCATTATAAGTTGGTTGAGTGGAGATGTTTCCCAGGGTTATTAAAAAAAGAAAAAAAAGAGAGAGATCAATTGTAATCCTTAATTTGTGGTATATCGACCTCTTTTTGTCGTTATAGATCAATGAAACATCAAAATGGAAAGGAAGAAAAGTTTATCGTATACAATTTGGTTGATAGATTTTCTTTTTTGTAAACCCATTTTATGTGTAGGGAATATTTAAATAAATTGCTAGCAAAAAAAATATTAAAACAAATCATTAAATAATTATTAATTATACCTTTACGTTTTATAGGTTGCAAGCTAATTGTTAAAAGTTTTTTTTTTTATTCCAATTTGGATTAAAGATTGATGGAAGGAGACAGGGTTGGTTGTGGTATGTACATTCATATTGTGTGACGCCAAAAAATAAAAGATAAAATTAGAGATTGATGGAAAGATGGTAATGTGATTCTTTTTCCATTCCAAAAAAAGAAAAAAAAGATGACAATGTGATAGAGATTGATGGAAAGATCGTAATGTGATGCTTTTTCCATTCCAAAAAAAGAAAAAGAAAACATGACAATGTGATACTTTTTTTTTTTTTTAGTCAACAATGTGATACTTGACCCTATGTATTTATGTCGTGAAAAGTTAATATCATGTAACTAGTGGGCATTTTGCTCTAATGGTATAGTTTTCGTTTTGTGTGTGAAGAATTGATTTCAAAATCGATTCTTAATAAATATAACATTATTTATATGTGACGTAATATTGATTTAGACCTCTCTTTAAATAAATAAAAAAAGGTTAATATCATGTACATGATGTGAGCTCTATAAAATTTGGGGGATTGATTCCAATGAACACCCTTAATGTTTAAGAGAATAATATTTTACTCTCCTAATATATTATTTGTAATACTTTCCCCTCTTAACCTCTTGGTCAACAAAAGATGTATTCAAATGAATAAAAACTTAACTTTTTCCATCAACGAGGTTAGTTATAATAAACACAACCCCTCCCACCCCCCCCCCCCCCCCCCCCCCCCCCCCCCCTTAATGGTCTTTGTGAATAAAAAGCCAAAAAGATGAGATTTTTACTCAAATGGTAATGGTGATCGCAAAAGTTGAATTTTTAGTCATTTTAATGCATTGTTTTATTAATCAAGAGGTTAAGGGAGGTAAAGTATTACAAATATATACAAGAAGGGTAAAGTGTTCTCCCCTTAAATATTAACATAGTTTACCGTTAATAAGGGTGGAAAACCCAACCTGAGAATCATAAGAATCCGACTTGCTAATGCGTACAACCCCAAAGGATAATGAGGTTGATATTGCTCAATCACTCGAGGTCCGCAAGAAGTCCCATGAACTTTCACATAATGGGGATGTATGTATATTACGAGTGATGACCTCAAAAATTAGGGGTCCTGTTGGAAGAAGATTTCTTTTTTTACAAGCGAAGTAGATCTTGGATAAACCACCACGCGCCAATAAAATCAAATAAATCATTTTTAAAAATAGTATAAATACCTAATTTCACAACAAATAAAGGGTAATTAATTATAAAAACTCTCACTCCCTTTAAAATATTGTATAACACATTTTATACTTAACGATGACTAATTGAACTCCTTTGTTTCTGGCAAGTAATTAGCTCTAATTATTACCCCATAATATAATCCTGATTTTTACCTTATCTACGAATATTGTTCATCTATATCAATGCTTTATGTCAATATGTACGTCAACAATCTTCTAGCTTAGCAAATAATCAATATAAAAATAATAATTGGAAGCGTGATACACGTTAAAATAATTTGTTTGACTGTTAGAAAATTTTGGCAACAGTCAACGTCAACGACCTTAGTTTGTTTGAATAACTTCTTAACTAAAACTCATGACCAATCAAATTTACGTACAATTTAAAAAGACCATGTCGACTCTAAGGAGTTTTACCGTGCACTTATGGAACATCATCAACTTGTAGATAAGTTATTAAATTATCACAAAGGGCAGATTTAGAATATTTATAATTAGTGAGGATGGATTAAAATTATAAAATTTAATATTTATATATAGACAATTTTAATATGACCTAAATTGTTTTCCGACTAAAAATATTTTTAAAAAATACACAATTTTTTAAAAAAGACCGAATTAACGAATTAATGTATATGGTCATGTTTAATTCCTTGTATTATGACAGTAATTTAAATTTTTAAATCCTAATATTAGAGTAATAATAATTTAAATTTCGCTAATTCTGATTGGTAAATATTATGGGGTTCCATTATACAATCAATTGGTACTAGATAGAGTAGTTCATGATCTTATAAGGTAGTTTTGGAGTTTATGATTTTTTTATGTGAAATGGATTGTATACTCTATCATTCCCCTCATGTACGACCCAATTTGAATAAACAACTTTGAATACGTGAGATGACGTTGAGGTTTGTGAGTCAGCGTGGTGAGCTGCATACCTGAAC
Source organism: Ehretia macrophylla (assembly GCA_037974665.1). Lineage (NCBI taxonomy): Eukaryota > Viridiplantae > Streptophyta > Magnoliopsida > Boraginales > Ehretiaceae > Ehretia > Ehretia macrophylla. The sequence continues at coordinate 3,828,240 of CM075774.1, forward strand.
TAATATTGAGGTGAAAGAGTCAATGAGTTGGGTGATGGATCACACACGAATTAGCATGACTATGATATTATACTAGTTTTTCTTTTTTTAATATACAATAGAAACTGAAGTCATGATTCGAACTCGAAACCTCTAATTATAACAAATCACCATTGAACCATTCTACCTAACTCTTTATATATTTACACACTTTAATATCTAGAAGTTTTCTCAACATCCCTTCTCGGAACAATAACTTAATGAAATAAGCTTCCTTTTAGGTACATGTTTTTTTTTTTTGGTCATCTTTTAGGTACATGTTGACTAGAGATGTTGGTGTAACATTTTTCAGATCTGGCATACAACGTATAATCTTGGAACTCAAATTTGGTTGCGGTACGTGCCATTCACTTCAATGTGAGTACAAGAACGAATGTTAATTTATTAAACATTATCTACAATTCAAAGAAGTATATTGATTAGTTTTTTTTTTCTTTTTTTTTTCCCTTCTTCTTTCTACCAAGTCAATTTAATATCACAATACACATTATTTAGCCATGTCAGTGATAAAAAAAAATTATGTATTAGCATTCCATAAGACTTGTAACAACCAAAATCTGTCCCATAAGCAAGTAATTATATATTATTGTTCATTCTTTGTTTTTTCTTTTTGGAAATTGTCTATGATTCAAGTAGGCAAAATTATTGGTTCATCTGGATTCCAATACCATACAAGCCAGCTAATGAAGGTAGACTGATGTGAACACTAAAGTAGCTTTGAAAGTAGAAAAACACTAAAAAACGGTAACTCGTTGGTTTGATTTTAATATAGGATGAGTCTCACTCATACATAAAGCTCACCCCATATCTCACGGCCATACCCATCAAATTTACGTCTTTAAAAGTTTTACTTGAAAGTATCCATAGACTTTTTTGCCTTTCTTAGGAAGACTAGGAGTTATAGGACCATCCCTTTTCTTTTTTCTTTTTTTTTTCTTTTTGGTGTTAAGAAAGAGACTTTATTAAACTCTAAAATATGGTATAATTAAAGATTGTTCATCCCAACATAAAGACTAGATACGAAATAAATAGGTATCCTTTAATACAAATTAGGAGGCTATTGGGTGCTAATTAGCAGCAGATTGGGTGGCACTTGAACGCCAAGATTTGACACCCTTGGACTATCCTTGTTTTGAAAGATATAATGAAAATTTAGTAAACTCTCGCTCATTACTAAAACGCTCCATTTATGGTAGCTATCAAAAAATTGTTGTCACGATGACCATTTTTCTTAATGTCTCATCAACTATTGAATTAGTCACCAGAATGAACAGTATCATTTATTTTCGTACGAAACTTCAGTTATACGCACGATATTTAGATTCAGGGGAGTGTCGGTCTGACTATGAGGTAAAATAATCACACCAAAACATTTATATAGAAAAAAAAATAGTCATTAAAGACTTGATCTCAATTTCCTGTGATCTCATGACTTTAAATCTTTCATGTCACCTTACACGCATGAATTTTCCCATAAAAGAAACAGCTCATTCTTTGCACTCTATCAACTATAAGACGAACAAAGACAATTTTTTTTTTTTTTTTTTTCTGGTTACAACAGAGGTACAAGCAATGCAAGACAATGATCCCAAGTTGTGTAGCTCAAAGGTTGTTGAAGGCACCAATTTACAAGTTACTTTGCATATTTATTAGCTTCCCGATAAAAATGACGCACTTAAAACAAAGACCAAATTATATAGGAACAACATTGTCATGGCCAATGTGTGATTTACGTAAATATTTTATGCCATTACGGCGCATACCATGTTTTCTTGATTGAAGCCAGCAGTGGAATATTACTATCTAATGGATAAATGTTATTCTATTTTTTGGGAAAGGATAGGGTCGGACATTTTTTAGGCACATGTGGAATTAGTTGTAACAAGCTAAGATAATTCATGTAGTATCTAATGAGTACTGAAAAATAAAATAAAATTGCAACATGTAAGTCTTAGAATTAAAGTAGTATTTTGTGCGATTTTTTTTCTCTTTTTGGTTTGTGGGGAGGCAAAACAATGATGAAAAAATAGCAGATTCCAGAAGTCTATTAAAGGTACGTAGTTTTCGCTATCAGAGATGTTTCATACTTTTATCTTTTTCCAATAACAAATGGAGTGGGATATATTTTGTAGACTAAAAGCCTAGCTTTCAGATTGTGAAAACAACGGCCACTTGCAAATGCTTCCCTTCGTACAAGCAAATGATGTTTCACGAAAACACACATTAGATCACAACTTTCTTAGTTCATGCAAAAAGTCAAAAAATGAGTAGATAGAAAAGATAAGAAAAAAGAAAAGAAGAAGAATATCATTTAACGAGAAGAAAAAAGAAAAGAAGAAGAAGAATATCATTTTATCTCATTTATTTCTCATTTGTTACTTTTCTAATTTTGGGAAAGGATAGGATCGGACATTTTTTAGGCATATGTGGAATTAGTTGTAATTAACAAGCTAAGATCATTCCTCGAATATATAATGAGTACAAAAAGAAATCATTGTAACATTAAGTCGTAGAATTAAATCAATACTCTATTATTGCGTTTGATTAACTTGTTGCATGCATGAGGGAGTGCAGCTGTGCAGGACAAAAGGTTTATACCTTTGTTTTCTTAATTAAGCCAGTGAAATCTGACAAAGAAATGGATAAATGTTTTTCTATTTTGTGACGATAGAGTTGGACATTTTTAGGCACAAGTGGAATTAGTTGTAACAAGCTAAGATCATTCTTGTAGCATTTAATATAGTACAAAAAAGAAATAGAGTAATACTTTATGTTTTCTCACATTTTTTATAAGAATTCACTTATTAAATATTAAATATTTCATATGTAAATATTGTAAAAATTCTAAGTATATAAAGAAGGATAAATAAGTGATATACAATAATGCACAAAAACCCTGAGCTCATATGGTGCAAACAATGGAAAATTGCAAATGATTTACACATTAGACAACCTTTTTAGTTCATGCAAAAAGCCAAAAAATGAGTAGATAGAAAGAAAAAAAATTATCCCATTTTTTTTTTCATTTGTTACTTTTCCTTATTTATTTTTATTTTTTATAATTTATGTCACTATAACTACCTAGACTAGTCAAAACTATATATTGTGGACCATGCAAAGTCACTCCACTCCACACATTCACGACAAGACCGCAACTTGAATCTGCATTACGACTCGAGAGATGTCCCTTTATGAAGCATGATGCCCCGACCAACTCGCTATGTATCCTCATAATTAGGGCAACAACATTAATTTAATTACATAATTCGATGGTCGAATTCAGTTAATTGAATTTTTACGTTATTAAAAAATATTAACTTAATTAATTAATTTCTTTAAAGATCATTTAAATGATGACAATTAAGTTGAATAATAAAAGTAATTTCAATAAGCCCACTTGTGCCACCATGCAATCCATTTGTCTAATGACCTTATTAGGAAACTATAACAAATCACACACACTACTGTGTTTTATTTTTGTCTAATATTAGTGACGTATGAATAATATGCAATCCACCTTAGATTTCCTTGGAATTTAATACCTTAATTTTCTTGTCTCCAACATAGCTCAGACCGATAATGTTTGCAGACATAATATAGGCCTACCAGTTTAGATGATGTTAACTACAAAACAGAGCTAGAGAGGGTATAGAATCTTCTGCTTAATTATTCATCACACGTAGTACAATCACGTAGTACAATGCTGGTAACATCGTAACGCTACAGATAATTCAAATATTTTCCTGAAACCTCTTTTCATAATGTTACAAGAGAGTATTCAAATCTGAAACAAGTTAAAAAAAATATGCGAAAGTTAAAAAAGTTCTTCACACAATATGTGAGTTCCACCAACGCATACGTTGCACGTGTTACAAATAAATGTAAAACTCACAGTACGCTTTTTAACTTGTCCCTTCAAATTTTTGCTTTATATTTTATTATTATAATATTATGAAAGAATTCAAATTTAATAATATATGATAGCATCATCCTCGTCCTCGTCGTTGAGTCCCTTTGTCCCCACGTGAACGTTTCTTTGCTCACGCCCCCACATGGATCCTCCATATCCTATGTGGACCCCTATTCTTTGAACCCTCTTTGTGGCCCCCACTTCAGTTTTCACACGTGTCAGCCCTCATCTCTCTCACGTGAACCACCCCTACGCCCCACGCCTCCTCCCCAACCCACCCCACCCCAGTCATTGTCTTATAAATGCAGAACTTGTACCTCATATCCTAGACACGAAGTCTCTTCTTACAAATTCATATGACTCGACAATAACATCTTTCACATTCGTTTGTTAACTTTCTTCACACAAAAACACACACACACACACATTACGAAGATAACAAAAAAAGCTGAGAAGCGAATCTGTACATGTTGCGTAGTAAATCTTTAAAGCGCAATCCGGCTTACGTTAGCACCACGACTCCCCACGCTGCTGCCACAAGATTTTGTTCCCTTCCACCCATATCGTCCGCCGGTGGGCGCATTTTCTTATCCTCCACCTTCCATTCTTTCTCTCTATATATATACCTTGTCCGTGTTTTTGCATGAACATAAAATAGCCGGGTCGGATTAAGATTCTCTTGTTATAACAACGTTATAACGTGTTTGATACAAATTAACATAAGTTACATTTTTTTGTATTATATGATGGCTAGTAAGCTTCTTTTAACATTTGCAATATGTCGATTAATAGCAACCGTTGGGCTAACGTTGGACACAACGGAGCTTCTACGTCTAGGATTCGATGGACAGTTTCGCTTAAGCGTGGAGCCATCTGATATAGAAAAGGCTTCGCTTGATTTCGGTGGGTTGAGAAGAGTCGAGCCATTGGCAATTCTACATCCAACTTCAGCTGATGATATTGCACGGCTGGTGAAAACGGCTTATGATTCGGCTCATGGGTTCACTATATCGGCTAGAGGCCATGGACATTCTATAAATGGTCAAGCCATGACCACAAATGGTGTGGTTATTCAGATGTCATCGGCTGAGTCGAGGCTCGATATTGACTCAACAAGCAAGCCGTTTAAGCCACAAGTTTCTGAGAAATTCATGTACGTAGATGTATGGGGTGGAGAGCTATGGATTGATGTGTTGAGGTCCACCTTAGAGTATGGACTCGCACCAAAGTCTTGGACGGATTACTTGTACCTTTCAGTTGGTGGTACACTCTCTAATGCAGGGATTAGTGGTCAAGCTTTTAATCATGGTCCCCAAATTAGCAATGTTTTTGAGCTTGATGTTGTCACAGGTATGTTTTACCTGGAAAATTTTTAATGGGGAAAGTTTTTCCAATCCTATTTATTGGTATAAGACTTGGTCTGATAACTTTTGCATGTTAATGTACTTTACAACTCAATACCTTTAAACTTTTTGATCGGGAAAAGTTTTTCTAACCCTATTTATTAGGATAAGACTTGATTTGGATTGGTTTGCACTAAAAAATTTTGCATGTTAATGTAATTTACAACTCAAAACCTTTTAATTTCTTGATCTTGAAACTTTTTTCCGACCCTATTTTTTAGGATAAAATTTGATTTGGTTTATTGGTTTGAATTTGATTCAATTTGGACCGAAAAGTTTTGCATGTTAATGTACTTTACAACTCAAAACCTTTTAATTTTTTTATTGGAAAGTTTTTTCGATGCTATTTATTAGAATAAGGCTTGATTTTAAAAAATTTTCCATGTTAATGTACTTTACAAGCTGGTTTTATTAGAAGCGGCTTTATGTTCTAATCTTTGTTTCTTTTTTCTATTATCCATGCGTTTGTTTGATGACTTTTCTATGGCTTTTTAGAGCTTTGAACTATCGGATATGTTAAAAATTAACATAAAAAATAGTACTTGATATCATCTGAAGCATGTTTCCACATGGATTGTTTTTGTTTTTATCGAATGATCTCACTATAATTGCATGTCCTTACATGGGTCTAATCAGTGTTACTGTTTTCACTAATTCTTTTTTTAATTAATTCTATTCTATAACAAGTTTATTACTGTAGATTGTGATTGTCGTTTTGGATTTAACGAGGATTAATTAATATATATTTTGCAAAAACAGGGAAAGGTGAGCTACAAACATGTTCAGAAGAACAAAATTCAGAATTGTTTCATGCTGTTCTTGGTGGTTTAGGGCAGTTTGGGATCATTACTAGGGCTAGGATTGCACTTGAACCAGCACCCCAAAGGGTAATGTAACCTTTTACTTATCTTTCTTTTCTTTTTTCATAGTAAGAATTTAAATCAAACAAAAAGACAGACTATGTAAAAAGTAGGCAGGCATCTTTTGATGACCCAGAATATTGACTTTTATTTTCCTTTCTCTTTTTGTTTGGATTACGATATTTTTAAGAGTAGGAATAATCTGATGACACGAAGTATCAACTTTTATCGCCCGCTAATACAAAGTATTAACCTTTATTTTGCTTTGTCCTTTGTTTAGATTACGTGTTTATAATCAAGAGTAGGTACCACTCTTTGACACAAAGTATTGACCTTTATTTTCTTTTGTCTTTTGTTTGCTTACTGGGTTTTTGATTGATGCCATGTTAGGACACATTACTTTCCGGAAATTTTCCTAGTATTTCATGAATGATAAGACCTTAAAAGCGAAGTAACAATAATTGGGTCCATGGCTTTTCTAACTCATTCAAATGGCTGTTCTAAAGCTGGCAATGTTGTTCACTTGTGTCTCTTTTTGGCCCTTCCTCTAACGTGGAGTCTTTTTCGAATTCGTATCGTTTCGTACCATGTAATATTACAAAAAAAAATAATTGATAGTATTGAATTATTTAAATTGATTTCTAAAATATCGGAATTCACTAGCATTAAATCTCTTTTATAACATCGTTTTGTTTTGTGTTTCACAGGTGAGATGGATCCGAGTACTCTATTCTAATTTTTCAACTTTTACACATGACCAAGAGTATTTAACCTCTCTTCATACGCAACCAACAGCCCAAAAATTCGACTATATTGAAGGTTTCGTCATTGTTGATGAAGGCCTCATCAACAATTGGAGGTCTTCATTTTTCTCTCCACGCAACCCTGTGAAGATTTCTTCAATCAATGCTAATGGTGGTGTGTTATATTGCTTGGAAATCACCAAAAATTATGATGAATCCAATGCCGATACAATCGATCAAGTACGTAATAGTAATACTTTATGTCACGTAACTATAACAAAAATTTCCGTATTTAATAGAATTTTATTAAAATAGCCTGAAACATCACTCCAGGCATATACAATTATGATGTGATATTTTAGTTGGTTACATATTTTATACACATGATGTGATCTGTGCATGTGATTAAAGAAAAGCAACAGAAGATAGATGTAATATATAACTGATCCTATGTGTTGCACTCATAATTTATAGCATTGCAATTAATTTATTGCATTTATTATGAGCATATTCAAGCCAGATGGGGCTGACTAGCAGTCTCTTTTTCTTGGTAGTGTACCTCTAGGATCTTTCTAGGCTGCCAACAACATTCCAGTGTATCTAAAGCTGTGACCCTCATAAATTCTTAAACAGTAACAATTGCCAAATATGTTCTAGCATTTGCCTGCCTTTCTTTAAGTTGTCTTCTTCCTGTAACGTCATGAGTGTAATTTAACAGATGTTAATTATTACTGAAGTTATGATAAAATAATATGAAAAATTAGAAAATTCTACGTACTCATAATGTTATTATATTATGAGGGGTTCTCTTTCTTTCTTTCACATACTATATATATGAGCTAATTACAAAGCGCTCATTATTTATCTTAACAGATTAGTCTGGTGGTAGAACGTTTAGGTGTGAACGAGAGACTTATTCTTGTCTTGAGTTCAAATAAATCAGGAAGCTGGTCTCCTTACAAATAGTTTCCCTAAGTTCTCTGACTAACTATCCTAAACTCTAGAAGTCACGTATCACAGAAATTTTTCGATAAAAAGAAAAAGAGTCTCATTGTTGATTAAACACTATTTATGCACAGTAATATGTAGTTGCAGTCAATCCAATTATTGGCAGGAGCTACAATAATTTTGACAACCTGGAACATTAGAAAATATTAATGATCACCCTAAGATTGATACACTTGTCTGTTTTTTTTTGTCAAGTTGATACACTTTTTTCTTAGATAAAATTGGAACATTCTACTAGCATCTCTGTCGACTATTGTGTTCTGTTTCGTACGTATCCAAACCATTTTAAAAATATGATAAACTTCAATTATATTATGATTTGTTTTTGTCAATATTATATTATGATTGCTGTGCACTTATTGCTACTAGATTATCTGATTAGTTGTGTTTCCATTTAAATATGATTACTTTAAATAGAATAAAGCCATTAAAAGACGTATAAAACATGCACAAAGAACCGTAGAAGATCTTCTGCAATCTATGGGCACAGTCTCATTCTATAGGCACGTTATTAAAAACGTCTATAGGTCCCACATTTTTTTAGCGCATGAAACTAAATGTTAGAAATGAAATTCATATTTCAATTTGAAATGTTTGGGACGTTTTAAAAAAATATCCCATTCTATAAACTGAGGAAGAATTTAATAATATTTTAGTTTATCTTTTGCTATATCTAGGCCGTCCAACTACTAAATTATTCCAATCTACTAATAATTTAGTCTTTGGTATAGTTAATTGAAGTTACATTAAACTAGAGCCACTCTGACAAAAGCAACTGTTTAGTGGTAAACCTTTTTTTAATTTTGGAGTCAGTATTTCAAACAGATGTGACTCACAACTTATATAAAATGACAAAACGTAGCCCAACATATGATGAGATAGTTGTTCACTTTTTTTAGTTTTAGGGTAAATATTTTAAACGATTGTGACTCACAACTTATGTAAAATTACAAATTACACCCCAACATGTTCGGAACGGCTGGCTTTTTGAAAAAAATTAATGTACTTTTAATGTTTCTGTAATAACTGTCGTTTTGAAGTATTTTCCCATAATACTATGTATTTTTTTTCTTTTTTTTTTTCAATTTAAAACAAAGTTTAAGTTAATATTAAATCATATTAAAATATTACACATGTCGAGAATTGATATTGAGATCGCCCCGCTGGAACAAATGAGTTGTTAATAGTCAATGCTGTCATATTTTGCAGGAAGTGGAGGCTCTACTCAGCAAACTAAATTTCATACCAGCTTCAGTCTTCACAACTGATCTTCCATATATGGATTTCTTGGACCGGGTTCACAAGGCCGAGTTGAAACTGCGAGCCAAGGGTTTGTGGGAGGTGCCACACCCATGGCTCAACCTATTTATACCCAAATCAAGAATTGGTGCCTTCGATAAAGGAGTGTTCAAGGGCATTTTGGGCAATAACAAAACTAGTGGCCCCATTCTCATCTACCCCATGAACAAGAACAAGTAAGTCCTTTTGTTCATAATATCATTACTAGTAGTCTCATTTTTTGATTTGTTATAACGTTATAAATGAAATTTAATAATTATAAAATAATGATACAATCACAATAACAAGATATAAATATTTTATAATTATTAAATTTTATTTATAACGTTATAATATTATGTGATAATCTTGATTTCATTTTTTTGACATTGCAAGAAAGCCAAAAAATGCATGCATGCAAGTACTATATTCTTAACAAAAAAAAAAAAAAAAAAAAGTACTATATTCTATTGACCGTTTGTCATAACATGATACACGCATTTATTAATGGAATATTGAGGTCCTACCCTTTAACATTGATGGGATATGCATGCATTTTATTTTTCAGTCGTTTGGATATGCATGCATTTATTCTTGTAGATTGCACATACCCTAGTGACTCCAGTCTTCACTAGTATTTGACCAAAAAACACACGATACTCGTACATGAATAATTTTTTTCAGTAAAATAAAATTAATATTTTAGCTTAAAAATATTTTAAAAGATACACTAATTTTCAAAATTTATAGTTTCAACTTATTGGAATCATTGGACTACAACTCCTGCTAGTCTCAATTAAATCCATCCATATTTCTAATAGTATTAGTTAATTATTTTATTTTACCGTACACTAGATGTGTATAAGAATTTCACATCGCTTGGAGTCTAAAAGGATGAGGCCTGGCTAAGCTGCAGGTAGGTTCTTGTTGTTAATTTGCCCAAGATAGTAATGGGGGATGGCCACTTTAACACGTGGCCAACATGCAAAACACCCAACACACCAGATGCATCCAGCTAGGATGACACAATCACAGTTAATAAATAATTTGTTTTTTCTAAACAAAAAACAAATCTGACGGTAGAGGATGGTCCAAAGTGAGAAGATCTTCATGTCAGGAAAATCTTCCAGAAGGGACCTACTGATGTAATTCCAAGAAAACTTAGCCGTTAGTACAGGTAACCACTACCCATCACGCCTTTGTGGGCCTCTTCGTTTCCTTCCAGAACCATTACTAGCTAAACGGTAGATCGATACATTCACATACAGATGAGTCTTATACATATACAGAGTTGTTGATAGTTCGATATACTTACATATAAGTGAGTTCTATATATATGTAGTGCGGGATCAATAGTAGGTTGACATACTCACATATAAATAAATCTTATATATATGTAAGGCTAATGGTAGTTCGACAAATTCACATATAAATGAGTTTTATATACACATGAGATCAACATGTGTGTCTAGACTAAACCAGTTATTTGACTGATTGAAGTTTTTTTCCTTACCACAATGCCATGCGGGCGTGAAAAACATGAGCTTAAGTCCAAAAAGGACCAAGAAACACCTTCATCCAACAATAGATGTTCCTAGATATCTTTTCTTTTACGACCTAAAAATTCTTCTAGAAAGTTTTATTGGTTCATATCAGGAGTAATAAATTCAAGAGTCATGATTTTATTTGGAAGAAACATAATTTATAATTTATATTAGTCAAGTGTAAGATTTACTAAAAAAAAGTACAAGACGTATAGGAATTAGTCTTTAAAAACTTAGTTTTTTCATTAATTCGAACTTTAAATCTCTCATCCACATCATCAACGCTCTACTATAAAACTAACCCTTTAAAGTTAGACCCAAGATCCTTATAAGTAGGAAGACTTATATTAAGAGTGTCAAATCCGGACCCTTTAAATTTCTCATTGAAATTTGTAGTGTTTATTGATATGTTTTTCTTTTATATGGAAGACTCCTTCTAAAACTATCTTTCTTAATTTGTTGTCTAACCTTAAAATTTATGTCCATATAGGTGGAATGACAAGAGTTCAGTGGTGACACCAGACGAGGATGTCTTTTACTTGGTAGCATTCCTGAGATCTGCATTACATAACGGTGATGAGACACAGAAGCTAGATTTCTTGAGGAATCAGAACCGTCAGATCTTGAGATTCTGCAACGATGAAGGGATCAAAGTGAAGCAATACCTTCCTCATTACACCACACAACAAGAATGGATGGACCACTTTGGTGATAAATGGTCCCAATTTTACCAAAGAAAAATGGAGTTTGATCCAAGGCATATTTTCTCCATCGGCCAACGTATATTTAAATCATCTTTTAATCAAAAGACAGCTTCTTGGTGACCATGACGCAGCAAAATAGTAGTAGTAGGTGATAGTATGATCATATAGTGACATTGCAAATATCTTTTTGCCTTTTTTTATGTCGGGAGTCTTAGAAGTTCTTCAAGTTTATATTAGGGTTTAAGTTCGAAATGTATGATCCGCCTACAAGAGAGATAATTAGGATTAAATAGGCAAAAGACTTATCGAGACAAGTTTCAAGGAGATGGTTTCTTGATTGATTTGAGTTCAGAATATGAGCAAGTTTCCTCTGAAATGTTCTTTAAGTTCATATCCGGCTTTAAATTTGAAACGTATGATCCGTCTGCAAGAGAGATGATTAGGGTTATATAGGTAGAAGACCTACTGAGACAGGTTTCGAGGAGATAGTTTCTTGATTGATTCGAGTGCAGAATATGAACAAATTTTCTACTCTCGGTCCAACCAGGCGCTACGTCAGCAGGCTAACCTGATGGGTTACAATATGTGTACATAATGGCAAATGGGGAGAAAACTGATGAGATCAAATTATTAGTGATAAAAAAATTCAAAAGAAAAAAAATAGAAAATTATTGCATTCTTTTTTCTATTGCAATTTGTGAAATGTGCATGGGAGGTTATTTTTGGTTCTTGGTGTGGTGCGGTTGAGGTGTTGTTTTCTTTGAGGGTTAGACCCAAAAACGTTGAGTTTTGTTTCTATACGATTTCCGTATAGGTGTTGGTCACTAATATAAAAGTGGGCTTGGGGCCCATTTTTGTATTAGAAGCCGAAAAACGTATAGAAGCAAAATCCAAAAACATCTAATGTGCATGTGATACAAAATCAGTACGCCACGCACGTCTAAGTTCAGATGAGACGTCCAGTCTTAAAGTTTTTTCCCTTTCTTTGAAGGGCTATTAGAATGGTGGGTCCAAACATCAAATTTCTCATTTTGCACATGAGAGGTTGCTTTGCAATATGGGACCCACTTTTGTAATAGTGGCCAAAAATCGTTTAGAAGCAAAACTTAAAAACGTCTAATGTGCGTGTGATACAAAATTTATATGTCACGCACGTTTAAGTTTAGATGAGACGTCCGATCTTAAAATTTTTTTCCTTTCTTTGAAGAGCTATCAAAATGGTGGGTCCAAACATCAAATTTCCCATTTTGCACATGAGATGTTGCTTTGCAGTCCCCATGATCCCGACCACTCAACCTGTTTGCCTTCCAATCATATGTTTCAGTTCCATCCTTCATGGATTGGCAATTCTCAGTGTTGTTATCATCCTTTTGCCTTTTGTTATTTTATTTTCTTCTACTTGGAAATTCTTTAGACTCATTTGTCTATGGTCAAAAAAAGTTCCGAGTAAAATTCGAGTAATATATAATTGAAATATTTCAATTTAATCTTTCTTTCAGTATTTCATGTTTTTGTTAATTTTTTCCCGTTTTTAGATATACTAAAAAAAAAAAAAAATAGTCCAAAAAAAAAAAAAAGATATACTAAAAAATACACGTGTGTTACAGGTGATAAGACGAGTACAATAAAAATTAATCGTAAATGATTAACTGATACTTTAATATATATGTAGCTGTTTATTATTATCAAAATACAAAATACCAACTTTTCATAAAATTGAATTAGTAGATTTCCCACTGATTTGACTCAGTTTCTTTTATGTAGTAGCTTTCTTTCTTTATCTGGGAATGATTATTATAATTGTCTTTGAATGGAATGTAATAATATGAAATATATGTGGTCTGAAGATAATGCCATTTAGAGTTTCATCAACAATTTACTTGTGTGAGGCTATTCTCAATGGAGGTTTCAAATTTAGAGAGCCTCTATTTTGGCATTCTTTAAGTTAAAAGTAGTGGATTCCATGTACTTTTGTCATCATTAGTGTTGCTTGTTAGGTTTGGGGGTTCTAAAAATAAGTTTTGGACACCCAAATTTGAAAAGTCTCTAAATTTGAAACCTCCATTGAGGATACCCTGAGCAAGCATCATGTCCCACAGTTACAATAGATAGCTTAGTCCTGTTCCTCTTAGGTGGTGAGGTTTGGAATCCAACTGTAAGAGGAATGCCTCGCAAGCCGGACTTTTAGATATGAGATCTTTTGGCGAAGTCAATTCAATTTCAGGCTACCAAACCCTGCCACTGATGATAAGGCCTTATGGAGTAAAGGGAAGCGTGTATGTTGTCACACTCTCTGCCTTCTAAAGGTGTCTAGAGGGCGGACCAGACATAGCAGAGCAACAATTCTAAAGTGAATTTTCCATTGACAGGAAGACAGGAGATGGCCATCTCAAGGCACATCACTACTTACAGGTACCGCCATCTCAACGCACATTACTACTTACAGGTACCACCGGCGAGATCAGGGAAGACAACCTAATTGGGAGTCAAAGGATCCATAGTATCATGCAATCGAAAATTTTATAACTAAAAAAACAGAGCAGGCTCCTTTATTCTGAATTCTTCAATTCAGAATGACCAAATTTTCCTGAGTAAGATTAGAACCGACGACCAATATATAGTTATATATCACCTGAAACAAATCTATAAAAATGAAATATGAAAAAATAAATAAATAAGTCTTACCGGAAAGTGTATTGCCATTTGATCTATAACAACGAAATCTTATCCAGCACCACATTTTTTTTAACACCTCATCTGTATCTGCAATTGGGCCTCCCGATTTCTGGCCCAATAATTAGACTACCATTCCTTGTAATCTCCCACTCTAAAGCTGAGTTACCTATCTCTTAAACATTTGACATCAGTCCAATTTCAAAAGAAGAGCCCAAAAGGTGATTCTTATAGCAAAGTTTTTGTGCGTCACGAGTTGATAAAGAGCGAATATATCACACTTTAAGTCTATAATCCTGAGTTTATAGATATTTGTTCTACAAGTTTTACGATAATTGTCTTGGTCTTTAAATTAACTAAGTAAGTGGTTTTAATCCAATTATTACTTAAACCTCTATCACTGTGGGATATCACGAAAATATTTAGGCAGTGATTGGTATGTGGGAATGAAATTTGAGATTTTCAATTATATTTTAATTCTCATGTTTGGTATGAGAGAATAAACTCGGAAATCTCATTCTCACATATATGGAATAACCATTCCAGACCAAATATATGAGAATAGTTCATTCCTATGAGTTTGATAATATACTTGACTACCATACCCCTATATAACATAAAATTTATAAATAATAATTAATAAATATAATAATAATTATTATTATTATGAAAATAATAAATAATAATAATAATAACAAAATTAAAAAAATAATAGTGATTAAATAATAATAATAATTTAAAAAGTATAATAATATTATTAAAATAATAAAAATAAAAATAAAAATTAAAAAAAATAATAATAATAATAAATAAATAAATAAATAATATTGATTAAAAGAATAATAATAATAAATACCAATAATAATAAAAAAGTATAATAATAATGACAAAAATAAAAATAATAATATTACCAATAAAAATGATAATAATAATAATAATAATAATAATAATATTAATATATTATTATTAATAATAATAATAACAACAATAAATAATAATAATAATAATAATAACAAAATAAAAAATAATGATAATAGTAATAATATATTAATATTATTATTATTATTATTATTTAGTTTATATTATTTACGGCTATGTTTATATTTATTCTTATTTTTAATACTATAATAATAAAATTGTCATATTATACAAATCATTCACAATACTTTTCTTAATTCCTATAACATACCAAACATGTTATTCTCATTTCCAAGTTCATTTCATTCATTGGCTCATTCTATTCTTGCCCAAATCTATTCTAATGTACAAATCGCTACCCTAGAGATTCTACTAGTAAACTAGAATATAGTAGAGTTTGGAAGTGTTTTTATTTGAATGCAACTCATGCTGAATATAGTAGAGTTTGGAAGTGTTTTTTTTTTTTTTCGCCTGGTTCTTCAACTCTCTATATATGTAAAATCTCTCAAACGATTATTTTTTAACCTTTGGAGAGTGTTATATTCTTTATCCAATTTCAAGTTTTGATGACAACTTTCTAGTCGAGTCAATTCCGTCTTTTCCGATTAAGATAAAAGTAAAATAAAAATAATATTAATTGATAAATATAATTAAATATGATAATGAAAATTAAAATATAATATCATCATTAACATAAAAATCACATGGTGTGTATAATCAAAATAGAAATATAATGGATTAAAACAAAATAGAGATTTCCTAAAATAAAGACGTTGTTGGAGTAAAACTAAAATAGTAAGTCTTTGAAATAATGATAGATTAAAAGTAGAGAGGTTGTTGAATTGAAACTAAAATAGCGAGCCCCTAAAATTAAGAAGTCAACTCCAAATTCCCTACATATAGAAAAAAATATAAAGAGACTGTTGAAGTTGGTCTGAGACCGTGATAGGCGTTTGCCAGTTAGCTTATTCTCAAGGTTTTGCAGAATTTTATGTTGGAATATGATTCTACAGAAGTTGTTGATGTTGTCTATGCTAAGGCTACCCACAACTGGGAATTCATAGCACAGTGAGATATATCAAGTTGCTACTTACAATATAATCCAATATTTCAAGCTTTAGACACATCAATAAAATGTCGAACAAAATTTCCTGATTGGCTTGCTTCTAGTATTAAATGTAACATATAACTTCTTGATTGGGCCTCACATATCCCAGAAGACTCGTAGAAATTGCTTGAATTATATATATTTTTTATAATAGAAATTGAATGATGTAACTTTACAAGAATTAATGCATTCTTCTTTTGACCCAAAAAGGGAAAAATTGAATCTTTTTTTAAACGGGAATATAATAAAATCTCAATCTACTTTTTCAATACATCCTCATTAAGGAAAATTTGGCACACGTTGGAGCATGCGTTTAGATACATCGTTATATTACGAGATTTATAACCTTAGAATTAATCCAATTTAAGTCTTGTTTAAAGTGAGTTTTCGTTATAAAAATAAAT
Source organism: Ehretia macrophylla (assembly GCA_037974665.1). Lineage (NCBI taxonomy): Eukaryota > Viridiplantae > Streptophyta > Magnoliopsida > Boraginales > Ehretiaceae > Ehretia > Ehretia macrophylla. The sequence goes on from CM075774.1 coordinate 3,844,832, forward strand.
AAATATACAACCATATCCATTGTTTACGTTGATAGTATGTTATAGTCTCTATCAAATTTTCAATTTTTAGCTTTCAAGGCTCTTATTCACTATCTAGAAGTAAAGGTCAAAAGATGAATAGAGCACAACCAAAATACAAATATAAAAGGGAGCCAAATTCACCTTTTTATGCCACTAAAAATTCCCTTTTTCATTCCACTAAAAAATCCCTTTTTATTCCACTTTGTGATTCGTTTGTGTATGTTCTGCAACACGAACCAATGAAAGTTGCACCATTCACAATAATTGATATGGTAATATTCTATCTATGCTGATTCTGATTTGCAATTTCTGTCATTTTAGTTATTACAAATATAATCAATTGATTCTTAACACACCTCAATATTCAACTCAAATAATCAATGTTTAAAAGTATGCAATATGTAATATGTAATATTGAAAGTTGAACTTTAACTCTTGTAGTCTTGTTATTGCCGTTCATACATTTATGACACATTTCATGGACTTGAATGGTAAATGGTTCAAGAAGTTATCACTGTCAAAGTTACATTGAACGAAAATTTATGTCCCTATCAAATACCTTTTAGTCCATAAATTATTGTAAGACACCACCTTACACAATTCAATAAAGGAAAAAAGTTATCTCATTACTTGAACTTAATCACTCGTTGAAATTGGTACAAATGGAGTAACTCAAGATCTTATAAGGTAATTTAAAATTTTTTATTTTTTAATGTGGGATAAATATATATTCCAATAAATTATAACTTGTACAATTTGACATTAAGGGAGGTTTTTATGTATAAAAGAGACACAAGTTACTGACAATCTAAAATTTTTTATACAAACATTCCAATACTTAAAGTTAATGAAAAAAATGACAAAGGTTTTGAATGCATAAAAGTAAGTAATGCAATGCAGTGCAGTTAGGGTATCTCCAATGGAGGCTCTAAAAGGTGAGACTTTTCAAAATTAGGTAGTTTTAGAGCTTCAAATACTCAAAAAGTAATACTATTCATGATAAAAGTATGTGGAGTCCACCACTTTTGACTTAAAAGATGTCAAAATAGAGACCCAATCTAATTTTTAGACTCTAAATTTGATGACAAAAATGTAAATTGAGTCTTTATTTTAGTATCTTTTAAACTAAAAGTGGTAAACCTCATATACTTTTATTATGAATAATATTATTTTATGAGCATTTAAGACTCTAAAACTACCAAATTTTAAAAAATCTCATATTTTAAAGCCTCCATTAAAAATACTCTTATCACATTGGTCACAACATGCAAATTTATAAAAGGTCCTTACCGATATCAAATCCATATTCCTTCTGCTCAAAATATGATATTTTATTTGTAACATCATGCAAAAGGAAAGTGCGTTTAAGGACAAGTAACATAGCTCACTTTTCACTCATGAGGTCTAATTGATCGAAATATAAATGAAGAAGAATTCTTTGATTACCTAAGACTATGTTTAGGTAAATTACTCTAAGCTATCCAAGAATTGTGCCGAACGCTCAAATGATTAAATATGAATATGTTGTTATAATTAAAAGTTATGAATTTAAATTATAATTTTAATTTTAATTATACCAAAAAAGAAAAATAAAATAATTACTCACCCTCCACCCCCACTTCACTCTCGTGAAATTTTTGTGTGTGTGTTTGTATATATATATATGTGTGTGTGTGTGTGTGTTTTTTTTAAAAAATTTTTTTATCAAAAAATATCTTTTACAGTGATATTCAAATATTAAAAAATATTTTTTAATTTAACTCTGTTTGTTTGCAGTAAAATATTTTTTCAGAAAATATTTTCTTAATTTTTCGGTGTTTGGTAATATCAAAAAATTGGTCAAATAAAAAATATTTTACAGTAAAAAATGGTGACTATTTTTTTTCAAATTTTCTAGTGTTTGATAATACCGAAAAATTGGTCAACTAGAAAATATTTTATGATTAAATATTACGAAAAGTTTTGAAAAATATTTTCATGTTCTTTGGGAGAAGAATACATTTTTCAGAACGCAAGCACCATAAAATATGTTTAAATATTTTTCCTCAACAAGTTATTTTATAGCAAACAAACGGAGTTCAAAAAAATATTTTATTTTCTAAAAAAATATTTTTTTTTAAAAATATTTTACATAAATAAATTATTTTATGACAAATAAACAGAGCCCAAATATTTTAAAAAAATATATTTTACGGCAAACAAACAGAGCCTAAATTTCAAATTGAAATATCACAAAAATAACACATCCAAAAAAAATCTGCAAATTGGCCCAAACTTCCCTCATTATTAGAAGGAAAATAGAAAGATGATGATATTCCTAATGGCAAATGGGCCTTGCCTTCACGTGAACCGCCTAGAACATTCGCCACGTGTCATCCATCCGCTGCAAGATTCCTCTATCAACCAATCTCTAGCCGTCCGAGATTCCGTTCTCCTTTTGACCAAACGCAATCTTTATATCCAAAATTAAAATAAAAATATCCGCCCAGTAAGCTCCTTTCGACACCGACGTTCTACACTCCCCCACCCCCCCTCCCCCCCCACCCCCCCCCCCCCCCCCCCCACCACATCGCAGGCGCCATGAGCAGCCCCTCTGCTTCTTCACGCAAGGTCTGTATATCTATGAGTGTGTGTGCATATATGCATATATGTTTGAATAGGCTTAGTTTAAAAAAAAATAATAATAATTGGGGGTGGGGGTGGGTGTGTGTGTGTGTGTGTGAGTAAGTATATGCATATATGTATATGTGGGCTTAAACTTTTTTGGGTGTTTTTTGTTTAATTTTTGAATTTGATTGATGTTTAAAAAAATGTGGGGTATATATTAATCATATATGTATGTATATGTGTATGTATAGGCGTTGAGCAAGATCGCATGCAATCGGCTGCAAAAGGAGCTAGTGGAATGGCAGGTCAATCCACCAGCTGGTTTCAAGCACAAAGGTACTGATAATCTTCAAAGGTTTTTTTTTTTTTTTTTTGCTTTTTTTCTTTAACTTTCTTTTTTTTTTTATTTTTATTTTGTGTGTTATAATACTCATAATTTTTTTTTTTTTTAGTGTATAATCATGGTGAAATTTGGATTTGATGGGAATTTTGGGGTCAAGGGTCATAATTGATAAGTCAACGTTTTTAGCATATTAGTGGGGGATACTATTTATTAGAGTTGTGATTTTTAGTTTATAAATAATTATGTTTTACTTTTGGAATTTTTTATTGAGCGTAATAATTAATAAACTTTTCATATTTAGTGCATAATTGTGGTGAATTTTGGAATTGATTGGAATGTTGGGGTCATAGTTGGATAAATATTGAAGGTCAATGTTTTTAAGCATATAAGCATGGGGTGCTAATGATTGAAGTTGTGATTTTTAGTTTATAATAGTTTTTGAAATTTTGAACTGATATAATTAATTAATCAACAATTTTGACATATAATGTTGGGTAATAAAGAAAAAATATAGTTGAGATTTTTAGTATATAATTGTTGTTGGAAGTATGTATTAACTGGGTTTTTTGACGCATAGATGGATTATGATTTATAGGTTGTGAGCACTTGAGCTTTTTAGTATATAATTGTGGGCTAATAAAGTTGAGGTTTCTTTAGTAAATAATCGTCGGTGGAATTATGAAATTAATTGCATTTTTGGCTGCATAGATGCATTAAAAATTCATGAGCTTTGTTTATAAGTATGTAATTGTGAGGTGATAATTTGGAGTCTTTTAGTATATAATCGTGGTTGAAATAATGAAATTGAATGGAATTTTTGGTGCATAGATGGATAAAAGTTAATAAATTGATTTTTTTGTGGGGTAATAAGTTATAAAGTATAGAATTTTAGTATATAATTATGGTTGGAATTATGAGATTGATTAAAATTTTGGTTGTGTAGATGGATAATTGAAGTCACTGGCGCACCCGGGACATTGTACGCCAATGAAACATATCAACTTCAGGTTGATTTTCCTGAGCATTACCCCATGGAAGCTTCACAGGTAAGTCGGATTAATTTAAATATTTAATCGTTTACTTTAATCTTGTACTACTTTCTGCTAAAATTTCTAAAAAAATTGTGGAATATAGCAAAAAGAAGTTGAGTTTGCTATTTTATGCTGGTTTCTTTGGCTGTCTCGACTTTGATTATAAGAGACTTTTCAATGGAATATTTTATATGATTAACTGTTGTGTTGTTTAGTTTAATTCTTTTTGTCAATTAAACAGTGTCTTATTCTTCTTTTATTGTTACCGTTACCGTTGACAATGGTTCTTTTCTTAAAAAATTATCTTGTCTTGGGGCAGGTGATTTTTCTCTCTCCAGCGCCGCTTCATCCTCACATTTATAGCAATGGGCATATTTGTTTAGGTATGTTGCATAACCCACTTCTTATTTGTAACTTGTTATACATGTTGTATCTCCTCTACTTTTTTCTTCCTTCCTCGTCCCCCCTGTTGAATACAACAATCTCTGTAGCAATTTGTTTGTAGTGCATTTGCTTTGTAAAACAGTGTTGGGTAGATGATATCTAATTATTAAATCACATCAAGAATGATGATGTAAATAAACGTGCTGGCATTCAACAAACACGGAAGGGGGAAAAGAAAAGAACACGAGAAAAGAAAAGAGGTTTCAAGATATTGATAAGTGTAAATGAAGCAATCTTTTGAGAAAAGATAAGCTGTTAATACCATTGAAGAGTGTAGTGAATTGTCTTTTTATGGATTATTATTCTGGAGCATAATTGGGAACTCTGTAAGCAAGCCTCTGTTCTTCTTGAAACTAGAGGCGGGGTGTGGGCTTTCGGTGAACCCCATGACGCTAGAGGGATAGGTTGCGGCCTCAAAATTGTCACGATGAGCCTTAATTGGTTACTAGACGCTGCATAACCTTTTTCTTCTTGTCATTATGATCTTGTGGACTTGCAACTATAAAAAGGTCCAGCAAGAGAATCATATGACTGGCACTAGTGGTCATGACACTTACATGTGCTTTGTGTGTAGGAGGTTGTTCCACAATAATCCAGGTGCATTTGGTACAAGTTGCATAGTAAATGAATAATTCCATATGGACATTTGAGCAGCATAGTTCTTTAAAACCGAGGAAACAGAAGTCTCACTGCCATTGCTGTTGAGCAGTTGTTTGAGTTTCCGCCATGTGGCATCTTTTACAGTGTGTTTGGATTGGGGAAAATGGAGGGAAGGGAATGGTTGAGGAGGGAGAGGAGGATCACTCCCCTTGTTTGTTTTCAGAACTTTTAGAGGGGAGATAATCTTGAGGTATGCTGAGCGTCCTTCCCATTCCCCAGATTTGGTTCCTCCCATATTGGGGTAAAATGGGTGGAGAGGAAACTACAAAAATTGCTTAGTCAATTTTGTCCCTGCCACTTCAACAATAAAATCATCCATTAAAACATAAAAATTAAGAAACAAATAGATCCAGTTCTCAAACTCCTCAAGCGACGGCCATAGGAAGTGATAGAGGCTCGATCTAGCGGTGGAGATTAAGGCGTTTATGCAGCTTTCTTGTTGAGGTGTGGGCGCGCTTGTGCAGCTCTGTGTGTGATGTTGCATATGTGTGTGTGTGTGAGCAATGTTGTAAGACGAAGCAGTAAGTGCTTGTGTAGCGATGGAGGTTTGATGTTTGATGTTATATGTGTATGTGTGTGTGAGCAAGTTTTTACTGTGGTTGGCAATTTTTTGTTGTGAAACAAGGATAGAAGCAGGAAGAAGAAGAAAGAAACAAAAAGGAGAAGCGATACGAGGGGGAGAAAAGGTCAAAATAATGGGACATTTCATTAAATTATACAGGGGTAAAATCGTCAATTCATGTAAAAAAATTATCCCTCTCTCCCATTTTCTTCCTAATCCAAACGAAAGACACACATAATCATTTATGATACTCTCCTTCCCTCAAATTATCCAATCCAAACATGATTTAATCCTCTCCTCTACTCTCCTTTATAATACTCTCCTTTATTAAACTTTCCCCCTTCAATCCAAACACACTGTTAGTGAAGTAGCTATGGCAAAAGAAAAATGAAAATGAATGGAAGATTGGACCAAAATTAGAAAAGGAAAAGCTAGGCATGTAACTACTGCAGGTAGAGTTTTGTGGCTTCTGTAATTCTGAATTTTCAGTCTGGAAATTCATGGAACCTGATTTGAAGGGCCCAGGTTGACAAATTTGATCCAGCTCAGTGTGTATGTTGATGAAGTCCAGATACTTATCAATCTTCTTTTCAAATAAAGATATCTACCAATCTTGCAGTAGAAAATTGTTATTATGAGGTCTAGTCGTGGTGTGAGGCTTGAGCTGTAGAATTATAAGCATGTTTCTGAAAATTTGTCTCTGGATACTTGACTTGCAATTTTTGGGCTTGGACAAGTTGCGCAGTCGAGCAGCTTCCTGTAAACATCTATATTGCAATAGGCTTTGGATGAGGAGAAAAAACTCCAGATTAGATAGATCCAGCTAGAAAATTTATTTGTGTTTCATATCTGAAAAAATTTGCATTTTTGTCGCATTCTTTTATCTTTTGCTGTATTTGGCCACTCACGCTGTTTGACACTTAACACCGGGGAAAAAAAAAAGAAGGAACATTGTGGTGTGTGTTTCTATCTACGTATGTACTATAATCTGTCTGCATCACATTCTTTGCTGCACTTTGTTTTGTAGTCAGAAAAGAATAGTAGTTGAGATTTTTTTGTGCAGCGTTGATTTGTTTGCAATGGATGTTTCCTTTGCAGATATTTTATATGACTCGTGGTCCCCTGCTATGACGGTTAGTTCTGTCTGCATCAGCATTCTCTCCATGCTATCAAGCTCTACTGTGAAGGTGTGTTACTATTAACTTTTCAGTGCTTGAAATTTTAAACTTGCCATAGCGTGCTTTATTTTTAAGCTTTCCCTAACGCTAAAAAAACACTTCGTTATTACTGCTATTCTTGTGCAGCAACGTCCTGCTGATAACGATCGCTATGTGAAGAATTGTAAAAATGGAAGATCACCAAAAGAGACAAGGTGGTGGTTCCATGACGACAAGGTGTAATAATTTACTGCTATCTGCAAAGACCTGTAACGCCAGCGTAAGTTAGTGGTTGACAAAGATTGTGCTTCTCTGCTTCGAAAGGAGTAGAAAAAATCAACGGGTAAAAATTTCAAGAAAAAGAACCTTACTTTTCGTATGCCTTCGTAGGAACCTTAGGAAAAGATTAAAGAGCTGCTGTAAGGCAGCTATGTTGGCTCCTCTACTTGTACAGCAATAGCAAATGCTCTTTAGATGAAAGTGTGCCATAACAGAGCAAGCTGGTGTTATACTCATTAATTTAAACCAAGTTATGAACTTCTGAAATGTGTCTCTTCCACTAAACTGTTGTTGTGTATGTCTAATATAATGTTCTTGCCTTGATTTGTATGACAAGATCTTTTCATGCTACCATTTAAGTAGTACGAGTATGATGTTCTCAGACTGGAGGTAGGTCTTGTGTTCAGCTTGCGATCTTTAAGTGCATCTTGAAGAAGGGAAACAATGTGACGTATGTCACCTTTTCACCCTTTCTCGTATTTTTTTTTCTTTCTTTTTCCTGGTGGAGTTTCGGAACTGGGGGTGGGTGATGATGGTTTTCCGGCCAGTGTAGTTTGGGGTTTGGGCGAGGGGAGTGAGAATGGTGTGCCGGGGGGGAGATGTATTCTACTACACGTGTTTTTTGTGTTCTATCTGTCGATCTTTTTATCCTTTCTTATATGATATAATTTTTATTATATATATAAGGATTTTGATACTCAATACATAAATTTTTATGATATAAAGAAGTAAAGAGTTGATGCAGTGATATAAAACATTACTCGTCGATATTGCGGCGACTGCAAAGTGAGAATGATCAGAAGTGACGTTGTTTGCTTTACAATATTCTAATAAGAAAGAAGTAAACTTGATTGGCCTTTACTTTTTGATTCATTCTGAAAGAAAGAATGATTGTTTATTTTTAACAATTAGAACATAATTTCACAGATAATATAAGGAATTTAGATGTTCTGTTGACGCGAGTGGAGCCAATTTAGGGACACGACCCAATTATACAAGTTATTCTATCTTTATTAACATCTCAATTTTTCTACTCACTGTCATTATGCTTCTATGTCATTGATGAGATTGGTATTCAGATATATCTTCATATAACATATTGATTTGATCTCATAAGTAGAATTAAGCATGTTATCGTTAGAAGTAAAATTAAAATCTTTGACCCAGAAGAAAAAAAAAGGAAGAAAATAGACGGCCTAAGGCTTTGGGGTCAATTTTGGCCAATTTTTTTTTATCATATAAAGCGCATAAAAGAATACTTGTACTACAAATAAGAGGGCCAAGTAATTTTATTAACAAATTTCATTATAGGGTTATGTTTGGTCTAATTGTGAAATTTTAGCTTTTGAACTGTAGAGTTTTTGTAGTAGATTTTTAGTTAGAAGTGTTGTTGAACAAAAGTCGTGATTGTTTGGTTTATAATGGGTAATATTGAGCTTTTAACAAATTTGAGGGTAATAATATATTTTAAAAAATATGAAGGGGTATATTTGAGAAAGAAAAAAAAAATAACTTCCTACATTATATAAAAACAGTTTCGCAAAAGTCTATTTTAAAAAGTTTCAATTTAGAACTTCTTGTTTTTTAACTTTTTTCAACTTCTTCTTTTACTTAAAAACACTTTAAAAAATGAGCTAAAAAAATGAGATCAACTTCTAAACTCACAGAAAATACTTTTAACTGTCAAAAAACTATGCCAAATAGAATCTAGATTCCACTTTACGGATGCATAACACGGTTTGGATTGCACAAGGGAAAGGAAAGGAGCGAAAAGTAAGGTAGAGGGAAAAAAATAAAAGAAAAGAAAGGAAAGATGTTCCCTTATTTGAATGACAAAATAATAACAAGTTAAAAAAACTAAAATGTAATTTATTATTTCTTGTTTGGATTAAAGAAGGAAAAGAAACGAGTGAATAATTTTTAATGAAGATTTACTTAAAATATCCTTTTAATATTATGATTACGAGAGTACCTTGCCAAAGGGTATTTCAAAATAAAAATAGAAATTGGAAAGATATATTTCTCGTGTGAGAAATTAACCTTTGCTTTTCCCCCTTAACTTCCCACTCTAGGAGGAAACAAAAATGCACCTTTATAGGAAGAAATATAAAATCTTCACTTTCTTTTCTTCCATACAAAAATGCAAATCAAAATAAGGGAAGGAGATTTCCCAATCTCTCTTAAGTCAACTCCCAATAGCTTTCTTATATTTTTCTATACATATAGAAAATTTAGACAATGTCTCTACATCTAGGGATATCATATTTTAGTTTCATTCCAACGAATTTACTACATTTAATAAATCCCTTATTTTATATAATTCATATTTTAGTTTCACTTTAACAACTTTCCTATTTTAATAACTCTTTATTTTTGTTTTACTCCAAAATCTCTCATTATTTTACTTAAATATATTATTTTAATTTTTAAAAACTTTAGCAACAACTTTAACTTATTATTATTATTATTTGTATTTACTAATATTTTTTAATATATTTTATTTTAAAAATGTTTCAATTATTTATATTTTTTTTTTTATTTATTTATTTTTCATGATAATATTATATTTTTAATTATTAATATTATTTCTTTAAAAGGCAGATAGGTTTTAAGAATGAGTTTAGGAAATTGTATCAGCATCTTCATGGCTCTGATAGGAAAGCTGTTGGAGATTATTTTCTCCCGTATCTTTTTTACATGTGGGAGAAAAAAGTAAGGAACAGATTGGAGTGGGCAAAACTTTTCTTTTACTTTGAAATTGCTATTCGGACGCACCCAATATGCAAACAATTTTGCCTGAAGAATCAAGGAATTTTACGTTTTTACTTTTTAAAATTTATTTAATTAATTTTTAAATTAATTTAATATCAATATCTTCTTTAACTTTGGGGGTCAATTGTTAAGATAAGAATAAATCAAAGGTCTGAAATAGAAATAGAAAGAAGAGAAGATATATAATAGCTAAAAAGCTGGGGGAAGCTTAAACAGAAGGAGATGTTAATACGGCGGCTTCATTCAATGGCAATACCCACCACCACCACCACCACCACCACGGCGCTTCCACCTTCACGGCGGCGCTGGTGGCGTCGGCCTTCAGTTCCTATCTCAGTAATCTTTACATCTCTTCGTTACCCTTCAGTATATCTCTCAGCTTCATTCTCCACCACCACTACCACCAGTAATGACATCACCGACTTATACCCCCACTTAGAAACTTCAAAGCAAGTAAGATTGATTTAAATTTCAACCCCATTTTTTTCTTATATTTTTTTCTCTTTTTTTTTTCTTTCATTTTGTCTGCTTTCTAGCAAGTAACATGTCCGAGGCCCAGCTTAATCAACTGGCCCAAAATACTTAACCCGTCCTGTGTTCACAGCAGCAGTGAACCGAGTCATTATCTCAGACTCGATGTGAGTCGAGATGGTACGGACACCCCCTTAAATATCCAATGTACATGTCTCGTCAGAGACAAACTGAGCACATATATCAAAATTAATGTGGGACGGAATGTTACAGAAAAGGATACGATTGTCAATTGTACGCAGGCTTATCTTGTTGTTACATGTACAATATAGACTTTAAAATTCCAATCTTTTTTTTTTTTTTTTTAAATATTTTTAAGAGCATTGATACCTGGAAGAAATATTGATTTAACTTACAAATATGCAAGTTAGGGCTGCGTAAAATAAATTAAAGTAGGATTGACACCTTTCCGGACCTCCACGTAGCAGGAGTTTCATGCATTTGGTTGCCTTTTTGTCTTTACAGAATGTGACGCTTGAATTGTAAGGTATCATATTAGTGAGAGAGATGATACAGTTTGTATTATAACTTAAAGGCGTGGATGATAACTCATGTTAAATATTTTTGCCCAAATAAGTTATTTAGTTATTATTACGGCATATTTCTCAGTTGCCCGTACCTAGGGAGTGACATATATAGGGGCCAGTGAAGATCGCAAGATAATTTCAGAAACCCAAGTTTTGTTTTGTATTTGGGTTCATTTTTCTAATTACTTTATTTTCTGTTTTGGTAATTTAATAATTTAAACGTAATAAAAATTGTTGATCGTTTTTGAAATTTCACCTTGTAGGTTTTAAAACCTGGTCTATATCTAGTAGGGACCCCCATTGGAAATCTTGAAGATATTACTTTGAGGTATGTATTATATTCCACACTGGTTGATTGTTGTTACGTCTAGCGCAGCGCAATGCACGAAGCTCCTGTTATGCGTGGGGTCTAGCTTTGGAATAATTAAAAAGATTTGAGTCTTTTATTGAATTTTAAACCTTTTTATATAATTCTTTTTTGTTTTTCTTGGTGTTTTGGTGAATTGATGAATGTAGAGCTTTGCGAGTCTTAAGATCAGCTGATGTGATACTTTCTGAAGATACAAGGCATTCTGGGAAGTTGCTACAGTATTACAATATCAAAACTCCACTTGTAAGCTACATTTTAGATTTATGGTTTATGCTTATGATTGTGTATGCATATCGAATTTCTCATTTTGTAATTTAGATTTCAGCTAAGTTATCACAAATTCAATGAGTCTCAAAGAGAGCAAGCAGTGTTGAAGAGATTGCAAGGTGGTGAACTCGTGGCGCTGATAAGCGATGCTGGAACACCAGGCATTAGTGATCCTGGTGTGGAGTTGGTGAGTGATACGTGTTATACGCGAATGATACTGTTCCTTCCACATTGAATATATGCCTTAATTTGGGCCAATTATCAGAGAAAGATTTTATTATTTAGAGCTTGAATCAGATTTATTAACTAAATAATGTTCTTATTGTTCGTAGCATGCACATGTCATCTGGGCAATTAGGAATACACATAAAGATATTAATTAAGCTCTGCTTAATGTTGAGTGTTAAGAACAAATGTTTTGGATCTTGATGTAGGCAAAGTTGTGCGTGGATAAGGGTATACCTGTTGTTCCGATCCCTGGGCCTTCTGCTGTAGTAACTGCTCTTTCAGCCTCTGGCTTAGCTATGAATGAGTTTACATTTGGTAAAATTTTTGAAATTTGGTAATTGGATCTTGATATACTTCTTGTCATCGCCCCTACAACTTGATTATACTGACGCCTGGTATTTCATGTATGCAGTTGGATTTCTCCCTAAGCAAGCTAGTGCTAGACGAGAGAGGCTGATGGTTTCTGCAAAGGAAGCAGCCACACAGATTTTCTTTGTTCCCCCACATAAACTCTCTCATTTTCTTGAAGAGACTTCTTCTCTCTTTGGTGAATCAAGGTAAATCTTTGTGAGGGCTCTGGTATTCTGCTAAAAGCTAGTGTATTATGAGTTAAAGATTCAACAGAGGTTTCTTGCATCTAATCTCTGGTGATATTAAAGTTAGGTTGCATTTGGATTAATGGATTTGATAAGTATGAATTTGATATCCGTAGCTCAAATAGATCATTGGTGTTTAGATAATATGAGTTACTACGGAATGTAAATCCTTAACTATCCATTGTTAATTTTTGTAAGTCTTCTTGATGGTATTAAAACCCTCATTAGATCAATGTCAGTTGAAACTCATTTCATTGTTAACAAATTTTTATGTTATCTAAGACCTATGAATTTCAAAATCCTCAACCAAATCCTTTGATAATCAAGTAAAAAAATTTCTCACTTCATGGATATTAGTTGCAAAAGATTCAAAATTTAAAAAAGTTAAAAAATCCTTCCTCAAATCTAAATGCAACCTTTAATAATTTTATTAGTACATATGAAGCATGTTGTTTGAAATGGTTTGGATATGTGAGGACTGAGGATGAGATGTATGGAGGTACCTATTAGAAGGTGTGAGGATAGGAGGAAACTGGCCTATTCTAAGAAGGGTAGCTAGAGACCTAGGATAAGGTTGCCCTCTGTAGGACTAAGTGGTCTCGTTGGACGCATATAGCAACCTAGATACAGCTTGGTTTGGTTTGGTCTATAAAGTGTGTTGTAGTGTTTATCAAGTTTTGAAGCACCAGTGTCTAGCTTTTAATATAATACTACTGCTTCAACTTTTATGTCTTTGTATTTCAATTCAAATCCTGTATTACAGTTGTTTAATTTTTTGAAGACTTAATTTGCTTCTCTTTGAACTCCTGTAGGCGGTGTGTCATAGCTCGGGAGATGACCAAAATTCATGAAGAGGTAGGATGCCTGTTTGTAATAGATCCGTACTTGGAAGTACTTCATCTATCTTCATAAGTTCAATAGTTTCACTTGTTGGATTCTTAGACCATTATTTAGGACTTCCAAACATCTTCTCCCCCCGGGGTCACAGACATGGAGTAGACAATTTCTTCCCTCCACAAAATGATGATCTCAAGACATAAAATTGAGATCAGCAGTATTTCCTTAAGCACCTTCAGTTTCATGCTGTCCACTCCCGCACCTCAAGAGACTTCAGTGTGTTTTTTCATGTCTCTCTTTCTTGATTAATGAGACAAATTCATTGACGTTGATTGGTTTTTCATTTAATCTGCACGAGATCAATTTGCTCTTGCAACAAGGGAAACTTCTTCTATTTCTGTGCTATTCATTGTATTACTTGTGTGAGTATTTTTCTTTTCCTTAAATTATTTCAATATACTTCAGAGCCATTGTAAAGCATAAATTTGAGGATATTCAACCCCCTTGTCAACTAATGGTCTAGTCATATCCATCAAAATATAAAGCCATGTACAGTACCTTCCTCAAATGCATGTATGTGTAACCACATAGGTCTAGATAAGCAAGCTAACGACGAGCATTTTCAACAGTAAAAGTTGCAATTTCTGCTCTGAATAAGCGCATCTGTTCATTTTCTTCCGTTTCCTTGTGTACTTGATACTATTCTCACCTTAATTAGTTTTGGCGGGGTACTATTGGAGAAGCTAAAGAAGCGTTTTCAACTCACCAACCAAAGGGAGAGATCACGTTCTTGGTTGAAGGAAAGACAAACACTACAGAAGAGCCTCCTTCAGAGTCCCAGCTGGAGAACGAGCTGATGGAGCTGATCTCCAAAGGGCATTCTCTTTCAACGGTAATTGGCTTTTACAATGATCCAAACCAAGTCTATCTTCCAGAAATCTATCCTTCTTTTAGTCACATTACTGCATATCATGTATATTTGTAGATTTTTCCCATACAGTTTAATTTTTTTTTGAATTAATTAAATAAGATCATTTAAAGCATACTTAAGTGAAATATCTCTCTAATCATGAAACTTGATAACATTTTGTATTCCTATTTGTTTTGACAAGCTTTCTGTGTCATATAGAATTGCCTTCTCTGAATTTAGTTTTTGGCTGTGCTGTGTATGATTCTCTCTTTTTTGCTGCACTCTGAAAAATGTCTCTTGTAGATTTGTCATCTTAGGATTTCAAATATGTATCATTGATTAATTGGTTTTGCTGAATTTCTTGTTTGACAATGACTGAAATACAATTTTATGTCCAATTTTATGAACGTGCTGCCTATCGTGTTCTATACAATGTAAGGAGACATTATTCTTTGCCATAGCTTTATTTTGATCCTAAACAATTGCTGCTTCCATCTATACCACGTGGAATAGTTCTTTTATGTATATGAATCTGTACATGGAATACTGCTTTGGTAGTCGTGCTTCAGATGGTATATATCTCAGGCATTTCAAAATTTATACTGTTGTTTAGAACGTTTCAAGCTGTAGATACAAATTATTTTCGACCTTTGTATGTTTCTTTCCGTCGCTTTGATTAGACTAGTAAGACAAGAAACAGTATTATCATTCTTCCAATTTTTCTATTTAGCAGGCAGTCAAATTGGTGGCTGCTGGAACGTCAATGAAACGAAAAGCAATTTATTCTATCGCGCTGAGGAAATTTGGGAAGAAGCTTGAAACCGAGGAGGATTTAAATTGATCAAACCAATGCTAGGTCGAAGTAAGTGACTAGACAAGCTAATTGCCCTTGCTCACTTTCATATCACAATCACACAGCATAGTTACTACATCACTAATCTGTTTGGGGTTTATAGAGTGTTGTTGATAGAAGAAAGCAGCCGCATCATGTTTTGTGCCTCTTTTCTGGCTTTATGTCCATCAACTCCTGCTTCATGAGCCAAGATGGAAGGTATTCCCACTTCCACGATGTTTTCTTCTCCAAATTTTACGAGCAAAATGCCCGTCGTGCTTAATAGGGGGAAGATGGGAGCTACAATTTATGAAGGCGCAGCATGGTTAGGTTTCTAAGTGGTGTCTAATGCTTTATGCACTTGTATCTTGACTGGAAGGGATGGATGGAAGAACTTCTCGAAACGATAACACGGGGAGACTCTCGCCTTTGCCTTCTATTAGTTTTTTCTCTGTTTTTCCCCCATTTTTTCTTTTTGGGGTTTGAGAATTTGAGAAGGGATTAATAGAATCACATCGTATACAATTTTTTTATTTTCTGTAAACATCTTAAGTTCTAGCAAATGAAAGTTTTGAATGTTGGCAGATTTATCCCAATGACCTCTTTCCTTAAATAATTTTTATTGGTGCGTTTCATTTTTTCAGTTGATTCATTTTATGAGTCTACAGTATAGGTTTATTTGTCTTCCACCATTAATCCTTATCTTTCACCTGTAGGCCAAACCACCAAATTGAATCAAATTAAAAACTTTATTCCATTAAATAAGGTTGATTATATGAATCTGACGATCAACGTTTATTTCTATCAAGATATATTTTCTCTGTTAGTTTCATACATATAAGATTTTGTTTGAGTGTCTTTTATTTAAATCATCTTAGATCTTCATTTATCTTTCGAACGAATTTCCCTTATTTCTATCCTTAATTCGGATTAGTCTCATTTTTTTCATATCACTTCATTTTTAATCGTGTTCTTAATTTTGTTACATATCTATCTCAACATAATGAAACAAACTCTCTAACTAAGCTAAGGGACGTGGGTACGTGTAGGCTGGACTAATACAATTGTTTCACTGTTTATGGTTTGAGGTATTATAATGTGATTTTGCTCTATACATTCATCATTTGTTCCCCTTTATATTGAAGAAAGTAGGATGAACTTAAATTGTTATATATCACTTGCGTGATGATTCAATGATAAAATTAGATTATGCTAAAGCGTAAATTATTTTATATCATTCAAGTGATGATTTAATAGTAGAATTAGATTATGCTACACGGAATGTAATACAATCAATGGTGAAGATGGAAAGGAAGGCAAAAGAAAACATGTACTGCTAGGAATGTGAAATCTTGGATCTTTGGTTACATTACACCAAGTTTAGCAATGCTTTGAGCATGATTCTTGTTAAGGATAAAATATGATGTATATTGATTGGAAAAAAAGTTATAATAATTATGTGAATTTTACAAAGATTAATTAGCCTTTTTGCTAATATGGAATGGATTATTTATACAATTGTGGGAGTAGTTTTTTTGATTTGGTGGGATCTTGCCTCCTGCCAACTATCCTATGTACAGTCTTCATGCTATGGTCACATAGGTCTTGGGTGATATCTCGAGACCTGAGGGCTCGGATCTAGAGATTCAGCTCAGTCATGAATCTTAAGATCAACCACTTCAGCTCGAACACTAATTTAGCCATAAATCCATGGTCGATTGACTCTAAGAACTTACAAGTGGGGCCTCGGCTTGGCTCTACCCACATCAATTGCCTCCCTAGTTTCTCGAGCTCTGTAAGAGTTCAGGAAATTATGTTCACATAATTATTGTAACTTTATTCCAATCAATATACATCATATTTTAACCTTAACAATTGTATATTCAGCTACTCATTTGATGAAAACTCTTCCATTAGTCCAGATTAATATCAGTCCGTGAAAGAAAAAGTAAAACTCATACACATTTTGATTCATTTTATATGAGAGGACTGATATTAGTCCGTATTAATTAAATACCAACCCGGATCACTTGATTTAGTTGTGCTTCCACTATCAATATTTTGGTCTTTTGAGTTATTGTTTTGGCTTTATAGAAGGGTTAAAGAGAGGGAAGATTTTTTCTTTTATTTATTTATTTATTTTTTAATATGGGGGAGAAATACTAAGAAAATGATAGTTTTTTAAGGCTTTGACATGAACGACACAGATCGTCCATAACGCCCAATTCTTAGAGACGAGATAGAAGATAAGGTCAGTCACACCGAATCAATAAGCACAAATGAATTTAATATAATCAATAAAAAAAGGTCAACAACAGTCATTACTTGTATTATTGCATACTAGTACGCTGTAGGTATAAATACATTCTTTGTGATTAGAAGCTTCCTATCCAAACGCTCGAGTCCTTAGAACGTGTCAGTTCTTGATAGGCTCAAGTTTAAGATTATTTGGTGTACGACTTCCAGAAGACCACGTCAGCATATCCGTTCTCTATTTACAAATTTATCCCAAAAATAAATAAATTTGTCTATGCGTGTGATAGTTACTATCTTTTCGACACTTGTTGGTCGATTACTATGACAAGAAACCAAACAAAAAAAAAACAAAACGACAAATCAGCTCCACACAATTATGAATTAAATAAAAAACAGATACATATAATGTAAAGAACAAGAAATGTATGATTGAACATGTGTATGCATTAGCTCGTGTTGTTGCACTCTCGGCGTTTTAGTTAAATACAATAAAATAATTTAAAAATCGTACAAAGAATGATTTTAGAGTTCTCCTCTAAAATCGTGCTTACTTGTCCATTGTGAATAGGACGTGTGGGGATATTTCCTATAGTTATTAGATAAAAAAAGAAGAAGAAACAATTGCGCAAATGATTGTTATTATTTTCTTAAAATTTTAAATTTGTCATTATTATTTAAAATTAGTCAATTTACTTTCGATTGATTCTTAACAAATTTTAAATTTATTTCCATTGTTTAAAATTAACCAATTTAATATCTATTATTTAAAAAAAAATTAATTTAGTACCTAAACAATGGTCATGTGTAGGGTTTAAATTGAATTTTTTTTAATTAGGGACTAAATTAATTTTTTTTGAAATAATAAAATTAAATTGATTAATTTTGAATAATAAAAATATATTTTTTATTTTTTTGAAAATAATAAAAATTAAATTAACTAATTTTAAATAATAAAAATAAATTTAAAATTTTAATAAAACAATAAGGACCATTTATGCCATTTTCCCTTATGTACTTTGCAGCTTACCATAACTTTCGCTTAAAATACCGTTGGTAGCCGCCAATGCGTGCAAGATTCGCTAGATAGATTAAAAAAAAAAAAAAAGACATAAAGTAACCTAAACAAACAATAACATATTAACACGTACACAAAACATTCCAATGTGTGAAATTTGTCAACCTCATAGTACAGCTATCAGACCTATGGTGTCTCTGTACACGTAAAAACTACAACACTCACCAACCAACCGACAGATGCTGCATCTATTGTTAGCAGTTGAGGATAGTTAGCAGTTGATCATTTGAGGCGTGCACGGATGATTTGTTTATATTTTGAGTTTGAATATTATTTTTTGTGGAATTAGTCATAATAGGTTTTATGCATTATTAATTTGGATTATGTGTAACATCCCGTCTTATATTAATTTTATATGAAATACATGTTCTCATTGTAATGACTTGTTCCTTCTAATATTGTCTTCACGAGCCGAAGCATGTTGGGTTAGTTACTTAGATTTAATATGTTGGCAAATTAATAGTTGAACTTGGTTCGTCACAAGTGATATCAAAGCTGACTACCAGGTGAAAGTTTGAGCTCTCTGCACTGCCTAGTGGTCTGCGTATTTAAGGGAGGAGTTTGTAACATTCCTTCTTACATTAGTTTTGTTCGTATAAGATATATATTTAGTTTATAATGACTTCGGTCCTTACTACTGTCATCATGGATTTGAATATTTTGGACCAGTTGAAAATGTTCAATGTGTTGGCAAACAAGTAGTTAGATTTGAGTTCATTATACTATGTCTATTTTAAACGGGATAATGTATTTTGGAGTTTAGACTATTGTACGAGTCCGAAAGACTTCCGAGGTGTTCCAGTCATTAATTTAAAACAGGGAAGAAGAAGTTTTGGACCATATGCTTTTAATTTTGGAAGGCTTAACAATAGTTCTGTTTAATGTTTAGGTCCACCAACTGGTGGTTATGTTTCAAACATCTCTAACTATCAAGCAAACACTAACCACAACAACATATACATGCAAACAACCACCACCATCTCAATGTTTATGTTGTGTCAAATACTGTGTTTTTTTATGAAAGAACCTTGTGGGGAGTAGTTGTTTGGAGGCTAGGCTTGATCATCATCTGACCCCACATGAGAAAAGTGTAGAATAATTGATAATGAATATAATACTTTTCTATTGGCAAGAATGGAAGCTTAAAAGTTGATCATTTCTTGCTTTTTTTATTTTTATTATTTTTTGAATATTTTATGGTTGGTGTCATTGTCCAATTATAAGGAGGGGTTGGTAATGTTGAAGATCTTTGGGATCAAACAACATTTGTGTCTGCATATGTGCAAAGATTTGTTTTTTGTGCTCAATCGTGTTGTGTTTTTCAATCACTCTCCTTGTGCTCTCAGCACAGACAACACGTTTTGTTGAGGTAATCTTGAGTTCTTACTTTTTTACAGTCATTCTTCAATTTCATAATCTTTTGGTTGCAGTTTGATGATTTAAAGTGATCATAAAATTTATGATTGTTAATCGTAATTCCCATGTAAGGTAGTTTTGGCACGATTGTAAAATTGTCGCCCTGTGACTAAAGTCGCAGGTTCAAGTCGTTGAAAGTTGAAACAGCGTCTTGCAAAAATGCAAAGTAAGGCTATATATGAAAAATTCCAAAGTCCCTCCAACCTTTCCTGGAAGCCTCTTCCCCCCTCTTCTCCTCCTTCCCTCGTTTATATTCCCTTTTATTGTACGTTTAGCTGGTTTGTTTCCAGTGATCACTCACTCATTCTTTCCATCTTTTTAATCTGTTTTATACCCACGAAGAAAAAAGTAATAATCTAAACAACGAGTTTCTAAATAGATTTTCTTCACTGTTGGTTTTCGGATAATAGTAAGAAGAATTCCCCTTGTGTTTAAGTGGCCCTTGGCTTATAAGTATAATAGGACTTGACTGTGCTATCTCTGAAATGAATTTGATGTTCCATTTCATTTGAGTATCAGTTCATGATGATGGTAATAATATCTGGAAGAAACCTCTTCAGTCTTTTGTTAAAACAGACTACAGAGAGGTGTATATATATATATTTTCATGCGTGCGCGAGAGAGAGAGAGGAAATAGTTCTCTGTCTCTGCCAAAGACCAGAGATAGAAGAACAATTTAATCCTCTTTAAGCTCATTTTTTTCTGTGAACTATTTTTGATCGCATAGTGTATTGGATTATTTGCTGATTAATTTTATTTTGCACTGGCAGATCACGAAGAACAAAGTTGATCTTTCATTAGCATTTCTGAATGGTCTGTATTTCAGCTGACGCTTCTTAATCCGTATATACAATTCCCTTGAAGATTGCGAAAGATGGCTGCTTATTATCCGAGTATAACTAGTCCGAAAAATATCCTACATAGTCCGTATTTCTCAGGTCAGAAGGTTGCTTCTTTACAATCTTCTGATCTTCCGGAAAACATGATTTATCTCAACCCGCCTTCTCCTATGGCATTGCATCCACAATTGTTGTCTGGAAGTTCTTTCGCTGGGCATAACTCGGCTGAAGTCCATTCAGTTGGAAGCAGAGATGAGATGTCGTTGATCTCGCAAAATGGAGATCCTGTAATCATTCAACCTGGTGGTAGGCAGTTCAACATTACTGCTCTTTCAGATGGTAATACAGCTATGGTGGATCCGGAAATCTTTTCACACAAGATGCTTGATGTTAGAAATGAACGTCTCCAATTTCAAGGATTGTCTCTGAGCTTGGGGAATGAGATGCCATCTTCAGGTCAGACGTCTTCATATCAAAGCCATTACACTATCTCAGGCCCCTCACCGTGGATGAGTTCTAGTATTGGGAATGCCGAAGGGCAGGGCTCCCAAAATGGTGAAGCGAAAGTTGCTAAATACTTATCGTTTGATTTAGTTGGTGCGAGTCGTGATAGTGTCAAAGTTCCCATGACCTCTACAGAAGTAAATCCTGCTTCACATTGGCATGATACTTCTGGCATTGCAGGAAATTTTTTCAACTCGAAATATCTCAACGCAGCACAGGATTTACTGGATGAAGTGGTTAATGTTCGTGGAGCTCTGAAGCAGTCTTGCAAACACACGAACTTCCATTCGCTTGGTGAAGATGGTTCGGAAGTGACTGATATGAAATCTAATAGCCACTCAAAGTTGTCAAGCGCTGGGATAATTTCTGATCATCTTGAGTCGGCTACTAAGACCCCTTCTGAACTTTCAGCCAGTGAACGCGATGATTTGATCAACAAGATGACAAAACTTTCATCCATGTTGGACGAGGTAAGGCCTTTATATGCTGTAGCTTTTATTCAGATGGTTGCATATAAATTCATTCCGTAGCAAGATTAAGAAATGGAATTCGAATTATTTATCGAGTCTTGACATTTTATCAGACCTAAATGTGCTTACGTTGGCAATTTGCTAATGTAAATAGCCGCGATCTTATTCTCGTATCAGCTTCAAACAAAGTTTTACAAATAGCAGCAACAATATTAATTTTGTTCGCTATGAGTAATATTTTTATTTGTTTTTCAGTAATTGTGTGAACTACTTAAGAAAAGGTTTTGTGATCCTTTATTCTTCTGATGATGCTATTACAGGTGGATAGAAGATATAGACAATATCATCAGCAAATGCAACTTTTAGTTTCATCATTCGAAATGGTGGCAGGGCGTGGTGCTGCCAAACCATACACAAGGCTCGCGCTCCAGACAATTTCCTGCCAATTTCGCCACTTACGCGATACAATCAAGACACAAATTCAAGTCACCCAGCAATGCTTAGGGGAGCAAGGTGAAACTGAAAGTAGTAGAGGTGGATTACTTCGTTTGCGCTATATAGACCAGCAGTTGAGGCAACAAAGGGCTCTGCAGCAGTTTGGTATAGTTCGCCAACCATGGAGGCCGCAGAAAGGCTTGCCTGAAACAGCTGTTTCAGTTCTTCGTGCTTGGCTTTTTGAGCATTTCCTCAACCCGTATGTTACTGACAACCTTTCCTTCGTTTACATTGCTCGGTGGTGAGCAACATATGGCCTAATTACTTCCAGTTTTTTGTTTTTCAGTTACCCGAAAGACTCGGAGAAAATCATGTTAGCAAACCAGACAGGCTTGACAAGAAACCAGGTTTGTATTGCTGTTTGTGACTTACTATACTGGGATAAGTAGGGAAAATGATGTAATGCTGGTAAATTACGATCTCATTATTGAATGCTTTCGCGCACAATGTAAATAATAGCACCAACATCTACTGACCTGCATAGAACCTGGGTTATCGTACATCCTCTGTGTACTTCCCTGATATATTGACAGCCTCAGTTTGTACATCCATCAACTAACTGGTTTCTGCAAGTTAATAATGTTGTCATTATTGTTATATTTTACCGGTTTGGTGATATATAGATTACTCTTACGTCTAAACCATACTGAAGAAGAATACTCATGAATTATGTATGCATCAGGTTGCGAATTGGTTTATAAATGCAAGAGTACGTCTTTGGAAACCGATGATTGAAGAGATGTACAAAGAGGAATTTGGTGATACTGAAGCAGACTCGCAACATTCACCAGAACATGAACCAGCAGCACCAACAGAGAAATCCGCGTCCACTAAAAGTTTCGTAAATGCAGTTTCTGGCAATGACAACCTTGGACAATCCAATAACATGAGATCTGATGATTCCCGTGATGAAGAACTGAACGTGCGCTCGACTAGTTTGAAGTTTAAGAGTGGTACTCAAGAAGTTGATAAGAGCGATCAGGGATTAGTGAAGTCACGAGGAGGCCAAGAACTAAATCTCACTGATGATTCCATAGCTCCTGATGCGATTACATCAACCAACAAAACTGGTGGTGAGAATAGTATTCCCGCTGCCGATTCTTATGACATTTCCATGCTTAATTGTACGGCAGGCAATCAAGTATCGCTGGCATTAGGATTGCAGCAGTTTGAGAAGGAATATCAGCCAATATCGACTCAATTAAAAGAGGATGGCGCAGTATCATCTTCAGCAGATGCCACCAGAGTGGATTACTATTGTATGGATCCCCTAAACCAACAAGACAGGTTTGCTAACTCCCATCTGTTATCTGACTTTATATTGTGATATGAAGATCTTCTGCAGCTTGATGGATGATTTAAGCACTAAAAACTCGTATGAGCGCGAGAGATTAGAGAGGCTTGTTACACTGGTTATGATCCATTTTTGCTCGAAAACTGGTTAGAATAGGCCTACCAATCCCGATAGGACCCCATACAAGAGCGAAAGCTGTTGAGAGGCTCTCTTTTTGCAAGGCGAAGGGCAGTGTTTCTGTATGTGATCGTAGTATACATGTAGATATGATTGTGGATTGTTCATTGTGTATCAAGAGAAATTTCTTGGTGAAAGTTATCAAAATTGAGGTGTGAGTATATTCTTGTACATCTGTTGAGTAATAAAACTCGTGCACAAACACAGTTCGATCTTGGTTGATCAAATGTTATCTTGTAAATGTGACTTTGTTATTTGCTGTTGCATTAGTTGAATCTCAATGGTAGTTCCATGAACGATCCTTTGCGAGATTGGATTTTTTTTTTTTACGTTAGTTTTTTGATCAAGTTTTGAATGACTCTCTAGTCAAAGTCTTGGTTATTTCCACTTGTGGCCTTCTCCAACTGCCTTGACACCAAGATCAATAAATATCCAGATAGAACGGATTTGAACATCTAAAGCAAACAGTGATTGATAACCCTGTATTGAAGTTGCTAGATTACACAAAAAACGCTTGGATGAACTAATTGAAGGTTCTTTTATGATGGAACTTGAAAAAATCATCACGGATGCTGTATGACAATCCAAGTTCACCTACTCGTATGTCAACACTTTGAATATAATTAACTGATTCAAAATAGTTAAACTCGTTTTAATAATAGCAGATAACTTAAATTATTAGAAATTGAAATCAAATCTCTTACAAAACCACGTGAGACAGAGTGTTACATATTGTATAAAAGTCAGGCTTGGCATGTATTTGCCTAGTTTATTGCAGCTAAATTAATAACTAAACTTGCTTATGGATACTAATCTGACATATTATAACTGAAACCCAATGTCGACATAGAATAGTAGTGCTCGAAATACAAAGAAAATATTTTAAATTTTATAATTTTATGAAGATTATTAATTTAGTGTATTGGTCCCAAGTTAGGATTGGGTAATTTTATTGTTATTTAAAAGAAATTATAGATTTATTTAATATTAATTTAAAGTGGTTTGATTTATATGATATAATTTATACATTCTCCAATATATAGTAAGATTGCGTACATCAAATCTAAAATGAGTATGATCCTTTCTTGAATGACAAGCAAAAAGGGAATTTTGTACACCAAACGATCCCTTTATGGACTCTCCAATATGAGCTATGTTCTTGGATGAGACCTCTCTCCAAATGTTGAGCAAAGTCTTAATGAGCAGAAGTTTGGAAGCACTTCCTGGAGTAAATACCATAAACCAAATAAAATCAATACTTTTCTCACTAGGTAGAGTTTTTTCTTTTAGATGATGTGAGAATCTAACTAAAGGAGTCTGATTATCGGATTATCCGGCGACGTCCGACCACTAACTGGTAAATTTCTAAGTGCGACAGTGCGTCCCTATACATGCGCCGGGTTAATCAAGAGTGAAACTCTAGAGTAATGGGGAATATCGAACTTGTGACCTCGCAGGAATAATTTTACTCTCACTATCGTTGGTCCATGTCCGTGAGAGCCTCATTAGATAGAGTTAGTTATATGAATTTATCGACACTATAATGCCTCAAATTTTTATAAAAAATTTTGACGAATTTTATAATGATTATCAACTACTTAGCTAACCTTTTTTTCTTTATCCGGACTTAGAGTAAATACCATATGTTTCAAAATTCAATGAGCACTTCAGATTTTGCAGCTACTTTAACAGCGCATGGGTAATTAGGGTTCTACTTCGATGAATCAACAAAACTAGCAAAAAGAAAGTGACAACTGGGGAGACTAATAGAACCAAGATAGTAATCATTACAACAGTCTCCAGCTAGATATCCCCATTCTGTCCCAGAATCCATCAATCTCAGACACAGTTATTACGAAAAGTTTCGGAAATAAATTTGTTTATAACGTAAATGTTATAGTATTATAAGTAAAATTTAACAATTGTAAATTATTTATATAATTATGATGAAATAATTTGAACAAATCACAATTGTAGAATTCCGTTCATATATTGTGATGTTGTTAGAGAATTTTTATACGCAAACCTCCTCCCCAAAAGAAAAAACGAAAATCCAATCAAACCAAATTTTATTTCACTCGCTATAATCGGCTAAAAAATTAAAATAAAAGAGAAGAAACGACACCAAGAGGTTGGTCCGGGGCATATGACATGTTTAAAATTTCTTTTTTCCTAATTGTTGAAGTAATTGAGACTTTACCATAATTTCGAGGTATTAATTTAGGTTTAAATTATGGAAATTATAGATTTTATTATTAGAGTAGAGTTGTTATTCAATTAGGATTTTATTATTGGTTGCTAAGTTATGAGACCTATAAATAAGTTATGTAATTGTAATTTAGAATATATTGAATAATATAGAATATAGTCGTTTTGATTATTTCTCTTGTTTAAAACCACTGTCGATGGTGACTCCTATTAATCGCTTCTTCATATTATTGTTTTCGATTTTCTTTTGATATTGTTTAACACTAACTACGGTGGTGACAACATATCATTTTTAAGATATAATAAATATGTATATAAAAAAAAAAGAAAAAAATAAAAAGAAATGGGCAGTGGACATGGAGTAAAATCAGAATAAGTCGAAATGATTGGTATAGCGGTGGAGCACTTGAAACATGAGCGAATGACTTGTTCATATCTTAGGTTCAAATCAATTAAGAGACAATTATGGTCAATCTCGATATGTTTTGTATCTAACTAACACAAATCATATATTTTTCGGACAAAATCATATATTCAGAATTTGAACCCTTATATAAACCCGAAAGACTTATCTAAGACATTACCAGTCATGAAAAAATCAGAATAAACCAAAAATATTAAAGATGTAAAAGCAACATGCATGGAATCACTCAATCTGATCATAAAAGATCAGATATGTCCCAACACTTCCCAACTCTCTATGATCTTGTTCATTAGCATGAAGATCAATTCGTAGTTTACTCAAACACCCTTTTCCCTTTAAAGATTGTGAATGCAGTGTCCTTTCAACATCTTTTTTGTGGATGAAAACAACAGCTTACACAAAAAAGGCAAAGATATTCCCTTGTGTAGTTGTCATCACAGATTCACAAGCAGACAATCTAAGAACTCAGAGTGTGCAAAAGACTCTCTACTTTTTCACCCTACTTTTTTGCAAGATGACACAAACATCATTCACCAGAATTTTTTGTTTTTTTTTTTGTTTTTTAAATCAGGGAAATGCCACACACGATCGGACACCTCACATTAGAAGAGTTGCAAGTAATTTCGTCACGAATTACATAATATGTCATCTCTTTGCTTTGATAGGCCGTCGATTATATGCTGTCAAAATTCCAAAGTCGTACGACTAGTCCTACAATTGCATGGTAATGACATTCTTTCCAAGGAGCAAATGAAGTTGAAGATTTTGGGAATCGTTACATAGATACTTAGGAGGGGCCGTAAATATAAGGGTGTCCGTTGAATAGGAAAATTTGTAAAAACTGGAATCTCGAGGATTTGATTGTTTAGGTGAAAATTTTTGGTACAAGCTTTAATGTAAAGGTTGTTTTATTTTTTAGTTATTTGTTGTCAAAACCCTCATATACTATGACTAATCTCACAACTGTATTAATAAATAAGTCAAAAGTTTGATCTCAAATACAACCACAAAAGTTCTAACCTGAATGTGGCATGGATATCCCAACAAGATGCTGCCAATTTGAGCTGCCCCTTGGGTTCACCAGAACAACTTATCAAACATTAGGCTTTTTCTACTGTCTCACTGAGAAGAGAGAGAAGTTTTTGAGCTGAAACTGCTTTTTGAGTGTCCCAAAGAAGTGTTAACAGTGGACATTAAAGCTGAAGGATTTGATGCTTTTGCTTCTTGTTTTACTAGTCAGGGATAAAGGGGGACCATGTTTTTCATGTCCTTTTCAGCATTTTCACTTGGGGTAAAAGGAAGATTTGCTTTTGTGTCTCTGGAGAGAGCATGCAGAGGTCTACGTACCCATGTTTGATAGCTTTCAGCTGCTTACATAGACACACTAGACGACTTGTGAGAGAGAGAGAGCGTGACATCCCGTTTCACATTGATTATATAGTATGTCTATAACAACAGTCTCACTTGAGGAGTTAGCATTCTGGGCCCGAGGACATGTTTGATAGCTTTCAGCTGCTTACATAGACACACTAGACTTGTGTGTGAGAGAGAGTGACATCCTGTTTCACATCGATTCTGTATATGTCTATAACAACAACAGTCTCACTTGTTGGGTTAGCGTTCTGGGCCCGAGGAGTGACAGAGAGAGAAGGGAATCTTTGCTTCTTTTCTGAATGCACTGATATCAAGTTGAGCTATGTTTTTGAACTCTTATGCTAGTTTCTTGCTCAGCTTATTCCCAAAGTTCTATAATTATGCTTATCAGGGCACGAAACTTAATCAATCACATACAGACTTCATCAATCACATACAGACTTCTCATATTAGTTGTACTTGCATGTTGGATCAAATAGATTCTGCTCCTCCAATATGTTCTCGTTTATTCTTCGTTCTAACACTCGATTTCCATTTTACAGCTCCTTCTTGCCAGAAAATAGACAATGTTATTAGACTCCAATTCTTGAACAGTTCCTTAACAGACCAAAAGTTTTGCACATAGTCTGGGGACAAACCACATTATACTTTTAGACAATCTTTCGTAGTGTGGAATCTGGATCCTTTCATCGAGCACCATTTCTTTCAGGCAGCATTTTACCGGAGGTTTCTAATCTATCCTACTCGGGGGGAAGAACAACAACTCAGCTGCTAGTTTTGTACAATGGTTTCACAAGACTCGCCCTCGAATTCCAACTCGAGTATTCTGCACCAGTTTATAATTTCTGCTCAGAACCAATACGCAAACCGGCATTATGATCATGCTTATGCAGCTGATTTCAGTGATACTAATTCACATCAGCCACTTGGTTTATTGCCAAATATACAATCTCTTGGAGATAGAATGTCTAGATCCATGGATCTTATTCACGCTCCACAAATCGCGAATGAATCAGAAGTTAACCAGGGGAGGAATTTCATGGATCTTCTTGGCGCAGCATCAGATGAGGCTAATTACCAAGCGCAGAGGCTTTCGCTGTCCTTAGGCTCTCGCGCATTAGTCTCTCCCGTCCAATGCAGCTCATCCTTTACTCCGAATCTCATCAATGCTGGTTATATCAATTCTGGAGCAGAAACAGGACAATCCTGTACTTCCGGAGTACTCGACCGGCTTCCTTATGAGTACTCTTTTGCTGGAAGCGGTTTTTCTCCATCCTCGACCTCTGGAAATCAATCCTGTTCCACCCTTTATGAACGGGATTCATTCGCTGCTGCGATTAGCAACTCCAAGTACTTGAAACCGGCGCAGTCTCTACTCGAAGAGATGATCAATGTAGCTGGCAAGACAGTTAACTTGAGCAATGAGAAATATGTCAGGAAGTTATCCAGGAGCAGCAGAAGAGGCTCCTTAGGACTTGGTTCTGAACTAAAGGCTGAGCTTTCCAGCATTGAGTTAATTTCTGGGAGGCATGAACTACATGTTAAACTAGCAAAGCTGATTGCCTTATTGGAGGAGGTGAGTGAAGCAACTATCAAATGTTCTAATTATCATACATTAACAGATTTTCTGATTTTCAATAAACCGAATCAAACCAACCTGAGGCTTATTACAATCATTGCCAGAGTCATTCATGGACCAGAGGGGTTTTAACACCCCAACCCCAAGAGTAAAGTCATTAAGGAGTGAGTTGATGTTTTATTTTTTGAAAAAGTTTAGGCTGAAAAACCAATTTATCCCCCGTTGAAAAACGTTATCCATACATGAGTACTAGTAATTGTGTATTTTTAGCTCCCTCTATTCTACTTGAAATGAGCTTGCCCCAAAACATGGTTTTCTTTTTTCTTTTGAGAGCTGGTTTTTGAAGCTGAGAATCACATGGGGTATCATTGCTATGACCCCCTCCTAGTCAATGCTTGTTACCTCAGGGTCTATACTGAATAATAATCCTAGATTCGCCCCTGATTCACACGAGGTAGGGTCGGCTATGCTTTCTGATTTTCAACACGGCTGACATTTTGCATTATTGTTCAACATTCCAGGTGGAAATACGATATGAAAAATACTATAATCATCTGGAAGAAGTGGTGTCTTCATTTGAGATGATTGCAGGGATAGGAGCTGGCAAGTCTTACACTGCTCTTGCCCTTCAAGCAATGTCAAGACATTTCTGCAGCCTGAGAGATGCAATCGTGTCTCAGATTTTCATGGCAAGGCAAAAAATGTGTCAAGATATGCCAAAGATCAGCAATGGCATGTCCAAACTTAACTTGTTTGATAAAGAGAGTAGACAAAATCGAGTTTCACTTCAACAGCTTGGGATGATCCAGTGCTCGCGCCACGCCTGGAGACCGATTAGAGGATTGCCAGAGACATCTGTGACGATTCTTCGATCTTGGCTTTTCGAACACTTTCTGCATCCGTACGTGCTTGTAGGAAAATTCTTGGATCAGTCTAAACTGACTTATCAGTCTAAACTGACATATCAGTCTCTTACATATCCGGGTTTCACCAATATGTGAGAGACTGATGCTAGTCTCGAACTAACAAAATAGTTTCCCGTGCTTTTCTGCAAATCCCAATTTTGTTTTCCTCAAATTGTTTATACTGATGACATGTTCTTTAGCAGTTATCCAAATGATTGTGAGAAGCTCATGTTGGCATCACAGACCGGCCTGACAAAGAACCAAGTAATTCTACCCTCTTAATACTTTACATAACATTTTTTGATTATTTTGATAGGTAAAGTACGTAATCCTTCCCGTGGTTTGTTGAATAAACTAGTTATCCTTCTTGATATTGTAATAATCTCCTAAATCACTCATGCTTTCAAGATATTATATACTTGCCACATAATAGAAAATATGATATGATGACAATGTTCTTTATTTAACACGCACAGTGCAATTGGTGTTTTCCATAATAAGTTTACCCTATGTCATACTAATTTATCTTATAAGCTTTGTGCTTCATTTAAAATACAAAACACCCCCTTGTGCTTATTATCATAAGCTAGGTATCGTCTCGTAAAAACTTGTTATCCCCTTTATCTTACCGAAATGATATAAACAAATCCTCTTATCTTTTAAATTATTGCACATAACATCTTATTGTCATGGTCGCATATGCTGACAACTCGAAGTCATAAAGTTAGCATGTGAGGTGACATGTACTTGCCATTAACTTTGACGAACCAGCTAACATTAAGGACCCATGTACTGCAACATTTTAAAAAACACAATTAATTTATGAAATTATTACGATACACAGGGTAACTAGTTTATTTGACAAACCACGTGACGTATGTTGCATGTTACCCTTATTTTTGTTAATGCTTGTTACAAAAGTGGTGTTCCAATGGCTGTTTTCAGGTATCCAATTGGTTCATTAATGCTCGAGTTCGCCTCTGGAAGCCTATGATTGAAGAAATGTACAAGGATGAGTTTGCTGAATCTTCAAATGAATCAGACACATTGTTAAGGGAAGGTGTTTCAGATTCTGCAGAGGACTGAAAGGGGGATTTTAAGAGCCTAATTAGGTGGGTAATCAGATGTAATCAACTCAAAAATTTTGTGTCTAGAAAAGAATTATTTTGTTTCTCCAACTCTAGGCAATGAGCTGCATGAGCCAATTATCGAGTGATTGAGTTAACAATACTCCGTCACAGCTTTCATCTATTTTGTACCATGATCTGTCCCCGAATGGAATTGGTTAACTTGATGAATTAATACAATGACTTTTATTTCCACCCCCAAAAAAATGAGATGCATGACATTTAATGTGATAAGAGTCCCAAGTCAAATGTGAAATCTTGATTGTATACCCAGTGCTGCCACAAGTCTTTTTCCCAGTGCTGGTAGAGTGGTTGAGTTATTATTTTTGAGTAATTTTTTTCAGAGTAAAGATTTATATTACTCGGGATATTTTTATTCTTTTTCGTATAGTAAAAATTTTTAAATTGAATTTGTACGATCTCTCATTTATTAGGGCATCCTCAATAGAGTCTTCAAATGTAAAACTTTCTTAATTTAGGTGTTAGTCTCTAAAAACAACACTATTCATGGTAAAAGTACGTGGGGTCCACCACTTTTGGTTTAAAAGATGCTAATATAGAGACTCAGTTACTATTTTCTTCCACAATTTCTCTAAAAACACTTAAATTAAGAAAGTTTTGCATTTTAGAGTAAATTTTATTGCTAGAGAATTCAACCAAAATTGAAGAGATTCACCCGAAAAAGTAGGGAGGCTCCTATTATTGAATTTTTTCTTTTCAATGTTTTTTCTTCAAAAAATAACAGCAAGATACACATAATTAGTATGGTGAGAGATAATTTATCTATGACCAAAAAAAAAAAAGAGATAACTTATCCGTTAATTCCTCCTCGGTAACTCTATAATTTTTTTTAATCTTTCTCATCATCTTCTCTAATTTTGTATACATACTGTTTGATCAAATTCGATTTCAAATTTAAACACATGACCGAGTGATAGAAAGACCCATGCCTACGAGATTAAGGAGATTTCGTGAGCCACAAAATGAAATTTTTAGTTTTCGGATGAAAAAATATTAAAAACTACGGAGTACTTTATTTAAAATGTGAAAATAGCAAAATAAATGATATAAATTAGAATGTCATTTGTATAATATTTACGCTTTTATATATGTAGAAAATATATATAAATGTAGTACCCAATTTTTTTCAATTTAAATTTTTAGATGAGCTTAATAATGTGTAAATAAAAGTTTGAAATTGTAAAACATTTTTTTAAAGGATGTGGGAATCTAGCGGATGGGATTCGATCATCAAATTATTTGACGGAACTCAATTACAAATTGATAAACCTTTAATAGTGCTCAATCATAAATTGATAAACTTTCAAATATAATAATACCACATATACTCTAAATTAATTAAGGACAAAACTAGTGCAGCACTCAGTGTCAAACACACGACTCGAGTATTTTTACCCTACTATCGTTGCAGCATTACCGTACTCTGTTTTACGCCTTTTATTGGTCGAAATTACAGATATCCACAAAACTGCTCTTCAACTAAGCCTTCCAGAGAACAGTATCACTAGTTAACTACCATTTCTTCACTAAAATTTAACGTTTAAAAACAATTACAGCCGAAAAGAAACAATTTTTTTTTTCTCAATTATAAATTGCTAAATTAAAACACTTTTCTTTTTCCAATAATCATGACCTTATGCTTTTGCTCATCTCTAAAACCGTCGGGTTTTATCTCCGAACCGGAGCTCCGGCGACTTCCAAACCCTAACCGGCCACCGGTTCAGTTCTCTTTAAGAAAGAACAACGTAAAGATCAGTACTTGCCATAATTACATTAAAGCCCTCAGTGAAGAAGGCATCGGAGTTTTATCTCCAGACGACACCGTTTTGGAGCGAAATTTCACAGTAGAAGAAGTAAATAACAGTAACAACGATGGAGCGGTTAACGCTGCCTCCTCCGCCGTCTCCACCGCCGGAGTGGAAGAAAAGGAGCGGAGCTTAAGCTCGCCGAAGAGGATTGAGAGAAAGAGGGAAGTTGTGGAGGAAAAGGATGACTACTCCAGCAGGTTCAAGCTTCGAAACGGTCGAGAAGTAAAAAATCTATACTTTTAATTTTTCTTTATAGTAATCATTTTTTTATTGTTGTAAATTTAGTTAATTTCGTGTGTAATTGTTTATAATTTTGATATATTTTTTGGGTGAAGTGCATCAGACTCTTTGTATTTTAACGAAAGTACACAACACTCCTTATACTTTAAAAATCTCTGAGTTAGTCCTTGTAATTTTTTAAAAGTACACAATATCCCTTACTGTTAAAAAATTCGTTAAATTTAACAGAAAGTGTACTTTACACGCGTTAAGTTAGATTTTTTTTGATTTTTAACGAATTTATTCATTAAATAATTATATGAATTAACTAAATTACTATTTTTTTTTGGCCTAAACAAAAGAGAAAATGGCAAAAGAGAGAAATAAAAAAAAATGAGGGTATTTATGTCTTTTTTACAAAATTCGTTAAATATGAGGGATTTTATAACTGTAAGGGGGTGTTGTGCACTTTAAAAAAAATATAGGGACTAGTTCAGAGAGATTTTGAATTATAGGGGGTGTTATGTACTTTCTCTAAAGTATAAGGGGGATTGGTACGCTTTACCCTATACTTTTTTTTAAAAAAAATCGTAGTTTTCTGTATAATTATGTATATAATTTTTTGTTACGAGTATCACTT
Organism: Ehretia macrophylla; assembly: GCA_037974665.1. Lineage (NCBI taxonomy): Eukaryota > Viridiplantae > Streptophyta > Magnoliopsida > Boraginales > Ehretiaceae > Ehretia > Ehretia macrophylla. The sequence goes on from CM075774.1 coordinate 3,878,637, forward strand.
TTCGTTGCAGTTACATGATCATTTTCTGTGAAATTATATATATAATTTTGTGTTACAAGCATTGATTTTCATCCAAGTAAGATATTTACCTAACACCGTGTTAGGTGTATTACATTTTGTTGCAGTGAACGTCAAAATTGGAAAAGAACAAGTTTTTTCTGATTCCGTTACCTCCTATCTATTAATATGAATGCTAATCGGAAGGAAAATGTTGTAATGGAATTGGAGATTTGTGAGAGGCAGCATTAAAGACGAAGAAGATTTAGAATTTTCGTAAAAAATGACAGATAGGATTCAAATTTGAAAATTAGCTGGAAGGTAGATGAATGGTGTTCAGATCACTTTTTGTTAGTGAAGAAGGTAGTCAGCAAAAATCCAAGTTAGAAAGGAAAAAAAGGGGTTTCCTGCACATTCGTTCTCTTTTTAAGATATCGAAATATACATGTTTTCCTTGATCAGCTTCATTTCTGGCTGTTGGATGTCTTACATATCAAAAGTCTAATTCAGATATTGGAGGAAGCATAATTTTTTAACATTCAGAATTAACTTAGAAAACTCTTTGTGTCTAAAGGGTCTAAATCATGCCCTTTCACCTTCTCATATGTTAGTGGATGCCATGGCAGTCATTGTACTTTTTACCTGGCATGATCTGGCACAGTAACAATCTGACCTGATCTTCTTGTATTTGCTCTGTTCTCTAATTTTCTGGTAATCATTCCTTTTTTCTTGGAGAATTATCTGATTCCATAATGGAACTTTAAGGTTTTTGAAGAGAAAGCATATCTTGTTGGTGTTGCACGAAAAGGAGATTTGGATGATTCATTTAGTGTCGAGGATTCACTCAGTGAACTGGCCCAGCTAGCTGACACTGCTGGACTTCAAGTTGTTGGGTCTACATATCAGAAGTGAGTGCTGAGTTAATTTCTTTCTTATTTAGTGCTTGTAGTATGGGTTGCTATAGACTCTATTTTCTTCACAATTTAGAAAAAGGACAATGCTCGGCACATCAAGTTGTATCTTAGTTCAACTATTCTATGCATGTTTCCAACAGTTTTGCCTTTATCACTTGCGTAGAGTTGTACTTTCCATGTGATGATTCACTTGGTCTGTTCAAACATAACAGTAAAAGGAAGGTATTTTATTGGTGATGGAAGTTCTTTAAGATCTACTGCAACGTAAATCGCGTAGTGGTATGATCAATTTGAAAGTGGTGCATTAGCGTTTTGGAATGCTTTGGCGATTTAAGCTATTCCACAGAAATTAACTCATTTCAGTATAATATTTAGTAACTTTCACATTGAATTTAGGCCAAACAAATTGTTGTTATGTACTTGTATATTATCCAAAAGCTCCATCATTAATTTGAGAAACTTCATTACATCAATAAGATATTTGCAAATTTCCAATATATAGAACTATAAAGTCTACTCTGATTTGTATTAGGAAGCGATGCATTGCATTCCCAATTCGATTTGGCGAATGGACTGAATCCACTTACCAAGTGACCTAGCATGGAAGATATGGAAAAGAAGAAGAAATGGAAAAGAAAAAAAATAAGAGAAAAAGCCTGACGGTGAAATGGTCGGTGTTTGATATCGGCATCCTAACTTATCTTTTTTGTAATGAAACTAGGGTTCATGTATGTTAAAAATTATAAGGTTCCATTCTAAAACCAATTGGTGTTAGGTAGAGTAGCCCAAGATCTTATAAGGTGGTTTTGAAATTTCTGATTTTCCGATGTGGGACAAGTGTATATTCTAACACTTCCTCTCACGAATGACCTGATTTGAGAGGGGTCACACATGAAAAATTGAACACATGTGGTGGATGAACACACATGGAAGGCTGAAAGCTCGTGGGACACACACGGAAGATTAAATACAAGTGTGACCTGATTTTGAGATGGGTCATACATGAACACGCGTGGAAGATGACGCACGCAGAAGATGAATAAAACTAGACCATGATGAACACGTGGTGGATGAACACACATAGAATGTTGAAAACACGTGGGACACACGTAGAGGCTTAAATGCAAGTGTGACTTGATTTTGAGATGGGTCACACATGAACACGCGTGGAAGATGAAGCACGCGGAAGATGAATAAGATTAGACCATGGGTCACATTGAACACACATGTGACATAATTTGAGAAGGGTCATACGTGGATGTAACACATGCGAAAGATGACGCACGCGGAAGATGAATAAAACTAGACGATGGACTTAGCTCTGATACCATGTTAAGAATCATAGAGTTATATCTTAAAACCAATTGGTATCAAGTGGAGTAACCCAAGATCTTATAAGGTGATCTTGAAATTTCTGATTTTTCGATGTGGAACAAGTATATATTTTAACAATGTAAACTTGACAACTCCATACATTAAGCTTACGTGTATTGGCAGGCCTTATAGTTGTCATTGATCTAAAAATAGAGATGTTATATTTATCTTTCTATTTTCCGTTAGGGTTTAAATTTGTGGATTAAAAGTTGCATGTATTTGTTCCATGCTGAATTTGAGGATGAAACATGCTCTCAGGCATGTGTCTCAAGGCTCTTCGGTATAATATACTTGATTAGGGCAGCTAGCTAGCAAGAAGATGTGGTAATTGGATCTTTTACGGGTTCTCTGCAAGGCCATCGGGTGGAATGTTGTCCTAAATAATAAGGGGAATTTTGCCCTGTACTTTGTAGATAGAATCTTCCACTCATGCCACCTAGGTTTCGTCCTACCCATGTTATACCTCATGTTGTCATACCTGTCAAGAGAAGTTTAGTAAGCAATTTCTACCAGGTTGCTTGTTCCATTTTAGCCTGGAGAAGGTGTCCATGTTATTTTACTTGTCATTTATCATTGTAGCTATTAAATCTTATGTCAGCTTTAAAGGATTCACTTTGAATTTGTCTTGTCATGTTTGCAACTGATGTACTGTAATATATTCATGGTCCAACATACAAACCCCTAATGTTTTTCTTTTAGTTGGCTTAATGAAAGAAATTAATTTATGCTTTTCTTTTAGTTGCTCATGTTAACCACATCTTGCTTCTTAGACTGATAGCTTTCAATTTGTGGTGCAGGCTTTCAAATCCAAATCCGAGGACGTACATAGGGTCAGGCAAGGTTGCAGAGATTAAGAGTGCAATTCATGCATTTGGTGTCGAGACTGTTATTTTTGATGATGAACTTTCACCAGGGTGGGTTCTTAACGACTTCAAATTTATTTCTTTATCCAATCATGTCTTGCATGTGACATATATATCTTCTTCTTTCTTGTTTAGATGCTATGAAACTCTCTCTCATTTCAGATACTGCTAAAACATTCTTCAATATACGGATATTCTAGATTTAAGTGTGTGGCATAAGTGCACAAGGATCTCTACTACATTTTTAATATTTTTTCTGTAACTGTACTGATTGAGTAACTTTTTAACCAGGCACTTTTTCCTCCTTAGATGCATGTAAGTGAACCCAATTTAGGTGTATATTCCATCTTGTTCACATTTCACCTTTGTAATATACAAGTTGTTTAAGAAAGCTCGCATAGTCTGATTTGAGTGATTGTATTGTCCTTTAGACATTTACATGTGTAAAACTTTTGGAGAAGTGGCATATATTTAAACTTCTAAAATGGAAAGTCTAATAATCTAAATAGGATGGAATGTATACATGTGATATTCACATATAATACATACAGCGAAGTCTAATAATCTAAATAGGATGGAATGTATACATGTGATATTCACATATAATATATACAGCACTAGGTGTCTGAATGCATTCATGTTTTATGAGACCTGACGTTTTGGTATGTTTCATGCTCAATCTAGACAACTGCGTAATTTGGAAAAGGCTTTTGGTGGAGATGTCAGAGTGTGTGATCGCACTGCCCTTATCTTGGATATCTTCAACCAGCGGGCAGCAACTCGTGAAGCTGCTTTACAGGCATGTAATAATCATGATTTGTGTTATTGTTGTGCAAACACTTCCTGTTTTCTGACGATCATAAGATCCAAGTCTTTCAGGTGTCATTGGCACAAATGGAATATCAATTGCCAAGGTTAACTAGAATGTGGTCGCATCTTGAGCGTCAAGCTGGAGGCCAGGTTAAGGGTATGGGTGAGAAGCAAATTGAAGTGGACAAACGTATACTACGTACTCAAGTAAGCAGCTTATCTTTTGCATTTGATATGTTCCTTAGTATTTTGTGAAAACGGTCCATCGCATTCTCTCATCGCAATTGTCTAATAAATACTAACTTCTCATCTCCTTGTCTTGTCCTAGACAATGTTCCTCATATTCAGTTTCCTATGATGTTTAAACTACTTGTATATACAGTAGAACCTCTTTAAATTGATACTCGATAAATTAATAATTTCTTTAATTAATAAAAATGTCCAGTCCCGACTTGGAACCAATGTAAAAAGTTAATAATTTCGATAAAATTATAAGATAATAGATTTAAAAAAAAAAAATTGTATTTTATTGACCCAAATATTTCATAAATTTATAATTAGTTAAAAAATACATAATAAATTGACTATGAGGTTTTCTTAAAATATGAATAAAGAGTAGCTTGTCTTTTATTGAACTTCAAATCTAGTTGAATCTCGTATTTAATTATTTAAAGAGAAAAAATTGACATAATCCTAGAAGGACTAGAATACAATATTAGAGAAATTAATTCTCGTCCTAATCCTACAAGAACTTGGATACGAGATTAGAGAAACTTTGTTCTAATCATACTAAATAAAATTTTTTCTTCTATTCTCATTACTTATCTTTTCAAATTGTACCAAAAAAATACAAGTCACTTTTCAAAAAAAGACATCATAATCATAATATGTTTACTATAAAGCTAAAAAAATAAAAAATATCTCTATTAATTAATAGTTATTAATTTATCGATAAATTAATATATCGCTAAATTAATAGAATTTGGTGGTCCCAACACTATTAATTTAAAGAGGTTTTACTGTATATTGTTTTCCACATACATTTTTCTCTGTTGCCAGTAGCTTTAGCCATCCCCTATTTAATGTCAGATGTGCCTGAAAATGCCTGTTAAAATTGCACTTTCTTACTTGATGTCTTTTTTCCCATAAGATGTTAACTTCGATTGATTTTGAGTCAAATTTTCTCGATGATAGATTGGTATGCTTAGGAAAGAGCTTGAATCTGTTCGGAAACACCGGAAACAGTACAGGAACCGACGCTTCTCTGTACCAGTCCCTGTTGTATCTTTGGTAGGGAAACACATTTATTTTACATCTAGAAAAGCCTATCTACCTGGCAAGTTGATTATTTAGAAGTGTAAGTTTATTGGTGTAGGTTGGGTACACAAATGCTGGAAAGAGTACACTTCTAAATCGATTAACAGGAGCAGATGTTCTGGCTGAGGATCGGCTATTTGCAACACTTGATCCCACTACGAGAAGGGTACAGGTCAGTGAAAGTATAGATAAAACAATCTCTGGATGGTGAATGATAAGGCAGGGCGTTAGCTGCTATGCATTAGCATATGGTTGTGCTTATTTGGGAACTAAGATGCATGATATAAATGGTTACATTTCATTATCAATATTTTATATGAGAGAGATTGAAAAATTCGTTGTTAGCTTATATATTTACTTATCATTGTACTGTCTGAAACTGAGAAGCCTGATATGTACGTCTTAATGGTCATTATCAAGTTAGAAATGTGAGATAAATCACAATTACAGTTGATAAGCTCATACAATTGCTTCTGATTTTACTGTTCAGATGAAAAATGGAAGGGAGTTTCTTCTGACGGACACTGTTGGGTTTATTCAAAAATTACCAACAACACTGGTGAGCACCTCTTTTGACTTTGGTTGAATATGTCATGCTTATTTATAAATCGTTCCTAAAAGGATAGTTGGAGAGGAGTTTTCTGTATTCTGCATTGGAAATAATTGATTCAGCTTGCTGTAGGTTGCTGCTTTTAGGGCGACATTGGAGGAAATTTCGGAATCATCACTTTTAGTCCATGTGGTGGATTTCAGGTATAACTGAACAGCTGACAGCGTGAAACTCAAGTAGGATGGTTATCAGATGCTTATTTTGTCTTATTATATTGTTCAGCCATCCACTGGCGGACCAACAGATAGAGGCGGTCGAGAAGGTTCTCTCTGAGCTTGATGCAGTGTCAATTCCAAAGTTGATGGTGTGGAACAAGGTATTCTGTTTTCTGTGGTAATTCGATTGTATAGCTAGATCTTTTGCCATCTCTTTTGATATTCTGGGTTACCGATTTGCATCTATAGCAATATGTCATTATGCTTTGAAATATAGTTTCTTATAGCAGCAACCTCAGCATATAGTTTTTTTTTGTTCGGCAAGTAATCATTTCATTCTAACTTTCCAAAAAACTTGATGTACAAGTACATTTACATCAGTCTACCTGAATTTGCCAACGTGAGCAAAGAGTTCTATTTGCTAAACTATTCACATATTTACTAGTAACAAGTATTTTGTCTCTAACATCAGCAAAGATATTTCCAAATTCTTATTAAGAATTTGCTTGGTATGTCTACTTCGAGAAACTGCTGCCGAATTTATTCTAGCATGTCCGTACTCTGCATCCTGCTAAAACTGATGGGACAACTTCTACAGTTAATGGTTTTCACTGGATCTGTATTCCTGTTCTCTCTTTGTTTTCTATGGTGATGGTTGCTGATAAACAAATGTCTTCTTTTTCTGTTAGCTTTCTTTGGTGTGTCTTTCATGTATGGGAAACAACATATCATATGCTCCAAGTTTGGAAAATGCTTTCCGCTGTCCAGTAACTTACAATAAGTTTCATTGCCTGTAATTTGTTTAATATTATGGAACTCTAGTCTCATCTGATTGCTGAGATGTTTTCGGAAGCAAAATTCTGGATGTTAAAAGAAAAAATTATTTGAAAGAGGAACAGAATTTAAATGCGGATAGTTGTATGGCAGCCGTAAAATAAAGAGAAAATGGTCTTTGAAGCACCATTTCTAATTTTTCAAGAAGAAATGGTTAAAAAAACAAAAATTATAAGAAAGAGATTTTCAAAGCATCATTTGGGTTCTCATGTTGAAAAGTAGATATTGAAGATGCATAAAACGGTATTTGCAAAGCATCAGTTGCTTTCAACTGTTGGAAATAGAAAAGTAAAGAGAAAGAACATTTTCAACTTTTCAGAGAAAACGAGTGAAAATGGAACAAAAAGTATAAAAGGGTATCTGCAAGGAATTATTTACCATCAAATGATGGTTTTCAGCATTCTGAACTATTCTAATTGCCAAAAGTGTGTAGACAGGTAGACTGTTGATAACATAAGTAGTGAATCATATTTTGACAGGTTGACAATGCTAGAGATCCCGAGAAAGTTAGGTTGGAAGCGACGAATAAAGAAGATGTTGTCAGCATATCTGCATTGACCGGTGAAGGTTTAGATGAATTCTGCAATGCAGTTCAGGAGAAACTGAAGGTGCTGAATCGATGTCAATTTTTCAGTTTTTGCAGTTCCATAAAAATAGATACGGGGAATTCTTGTTTGTGCAGACTGCTAAAATAATTTCTTAAACAGGATATGATGGTGTGGGTGGAAGCTTTGATTCCATTTGACAAAGGGGAACTCCTGAGCACCATCCATCGAGTTGGGATGGTTGAACGAACTGTACGTTATCATTTCCCTCCCTCTCAATTTTCTAACTCTTAAAAAACGTAATTATGATTGTTATCTGTGCATGTCAATTTCATATTATATGTCAGCCTCTACATCATTTGCAGCAAATTGGACAAAATCAGGTTCACATGAAATCATTTTGTTAAGTTGGATGACTTCCTATGTACCTCTATTTAGGGGTTCCTCTTCTGTTGGATTTAATCAGTGAAACCCATAGAGTTTTTCTTTTATCGGCAGTAAATTTTGAAGAAACATAACGAACTTTGAACATATTTTTGCAATGTTCATCAGTTAGCACGTCGTCTTGTCCTTGCCAGCAGCTATTAAATGGATTCTGCATAAAGGTTCTTTTGACATATTTTTTCTGACAAGAACTGCTGATTATTTCTGGGAAGTCTTTAATATCTTCAGGGTCGCTCTTTGGTTTGTCAACCGGACCGTGCCCCTCCCCTCCTCCTCCTCCTCCTCCTCCTCCTCCTCTCACAGCCATACAGTCCGGCTGAAGGACTGAATAATTTTCCATATCTTTATTTCTTCTAAGTTTCATTCGGTAGTATGGGCCATAAAATTCACGGGTTCATAAGTGATGTACTCCTATCTATTCAGCGATTTGGCAAAAAATTGCTAAAGAGAAACTATTCTGAAACTGACTAGCAACTGGGCTAGCAGAGGATAATGGAAAAAAGAAGCATGCAGGAAGATGAAAAATACTGACCTTAAATTCTAGATTTTAATCACGAAAAATACTTATAAAGCAATCATGAATTGGACCAAAAATATTGTGCAATAGAATGTATAGAAACTTAAGATATTGTACATCCCTTGATTGTTAGAGAGCTGGTTTTGTATTTATGTTGATCGGTGAAATTATATTCCTGTTAGGATACTAGTTAACTGACAGCTTTTTTATGCCTCTTGATTTCACTTAACAGGAATACACCGAAAACGGAACCTTGGTGAAGGCACATGTTCCCCTCCGTTTTGCACGGCTTATGACCCCAATGAGACAAATGTGTGTATCATGATTTACATCGTTTCCCAGCAACTATAAATTTCGCTGAGCGCCCGAAGGTCAAGATTACTTATTTGTCTCATCTCATTTCTAAAATCGATAATGTACAGCCGCAGCTACACTTTTTCAATTATCTTCTGTTATCTCTGTATTTATAAGATGAACTCGGAGGAGGGATACTTTACACCATACAGTCCTCGTACACTATCGGTTTTGCGTTGCTAAGGCTTGTGAACATAGTTTACTTGTAAATATTGCTTGAAATTGTGAGATTTAGTTTTCTGGATATCAATTTCCTTTTAGATTTCTTCTACACTTCTCACGTGGTGCTGTGTAGTTGAACTTGGTTTTGTAATCTTGCTGTTTTTGAGATCGACATGTTCACTTCTAGGCCCCTAGTGACATAGTTCAACAGTAGTGGGGTAAATTCGTTCTTGTGAGGTCGCGGGTTTGAAACTCCTTACTACTTTGTAGTTCTATCCTTAATTGATCTGTTATATGTGTAGGGGTGCGTTGTTGCACCCGCGAGTTTACCAGTTAGTGGTTGGGCTCTGCTTGGATTTCTACCTCATCCAAAAAAAACATGTTCACTTCTAGCCATATCATAATTCAACTAATCTGATCAAGATTTATCCAGCAATTTTGAAAATGCTACATAAGTTCTGGATAATAGATCTAGAAGTGGGTTTAATTCTTTTTTGAATTCTATCGTAACGATAGTTCTGTGTACCAAACTATTCTGTGCCCAGGAGCAGGTAGAGCTTTATAAGACTGACAAGCTGGATATGATTAGGTTTGGTTTTTGTCCAGATAGGAGCTGTATGAGTTCACACTTCGTCTTATGAAGCGTGTTTGTCAACTTCTTGTTCTTTAGTGACCTTGTACAGTATGATTCCAGCACATCTAGAAATTCTTTTAAGTGAGGACTATAAAACTTAATTCGACAATCATGGAAATAATATATTTTTCAATGAGTATTAACTGCTTTCAGATGCAAAAGTGGGATTTGTGGAGGTCTCTACCTAGTTTAGGAAAAAATCTTCAAAATATTTGAGTCGGATGATTCAACTTTTGAGTGTGGGGGAGGGGCTTCATCCCACATTAGAGCCGAATCATCTAGTTTTGATATATTTAAGAGTTTTCCCTTAATTTTGTCTATGTGCGTAAAGATGCATGATATGTTTGTAGGCATTGGCAAATGTATGTGCGGGCTAGAGGGAGCAGTCCCCGTTGGCCAAAAAAGAATTTTAATTCTATGTATTTTACAAAATAAAAAATTATAAATATCTATGTATTCTTATTAAAAAAAAAATTAATTAGCTTTCATCGGAAAAGAATGAATTTGTTTAGTTGAAAAATTATATGTTTTAACTCGTATTTAATAAAACTCTTGAATTCAACTCTATTTATAACTCAGTATAAAAATCGAAGTACGCGGATTACCCTTCGAACCGTACAAGATAGTTATCACCTATCATATAGCTTTCTAACTTAACTTCTTTTTCTGGTCGTTCCGCTCTATTTTGTGCCGAAAATTATTAGAGTAGAAATGACATACCGATAGTTTTGACAGTTTCGCATTAGTAGAACATACCTCTTAAGTATCATGTTGGAATTACCCGAGAGATTATACTCTTTAAGACCACTTCTAGTGTGTCTGACTAACTTGAAAACCTCTTTTGAACAAGATATGTATCTCATGATTCAAATCTTGGTATGAGTTTGAAAGGTTTTTCAGGTGTATTTTCTATCTAAAAAAAAAGTTCAAAGATTATGCATGTCGCAAAAATTGAAACACCACCTCTTTTAGAGTTGAATCATGTATCTCAAGATTTGTGTCTTGAAGAAAGAGACTTTCAGATGTATTTCCGGTAATAAAATAAGAAAAAAAGGGATTATGCATGCCACCATCAACCCAAAGGAGAAATCACTCATTACTATTTGTCTACCTGCTTATGCTAATACCCTAATGCATTATTTTGACTTAGTAGCACTCCAAGAGGCAAAAAGCACTAGTTTGTTGGTGTTTATTTAGTAAATCATTTAGTCTTCTAAGCTAAATGCCAAGAATAGCTCAAATCTTCCATGGCTGACATATGATTCCCAATTTGTTCATGGAGCAGGTGAAACTGAAACCAAAAACTTTGTCAAAAATTCAAACTTCCATTTCCATAAAGGTATAACTCACTACAAGTTGACATGATCATGGATATTGGATAACCATAACAGGCATCTGCAATGAGGATTTGGTAACAGAGTGGTTGATTTGATCACATGATCACTATCTCTATATATATATATAGCTATTGTGACATTACAGGCATAAAAAGATCTCATAGTAAGAAAAAACTTCACCAGTATTGATTTTGAGTCATCATGGTTTCACTCAAAGTCTTTCACATTTTTGTAGCTGTTGCTTTTCTTTCTGTCTCATCGTCCCGGGCTTTCCCAGGTTCCGGTTATGGCTGGGGAAGTGGTCTGTTTCCAGGATTTTATGAAATTTCATGCCCACAAGTGAATGACATTGTCATGTCTGTCTTGGAGAAAGCCATAGCCAATGATCCTAGAATGGCTGCCTCTTTGCTGAGGCTCCATTTTCATGACTGCTTTGTGCAGGTACAACTAATTTAAATCCTCAGAAAAGTAGCATATAATTTAGTTTTGCATTAAGTACTTGTACGAATTATTAGATTATTACGCTGTCACAGGAGGGTTCTTAGCGAATTAGGCATAACACGGGAGTGTTTTGACAAGGAGTTTTAGAACTGAAACTGCCTGAAGTTTCTCTCTGTATAGTTGAATGAATCTGGGATCAAGATTAAGGACTCTGCTGTTTTTGAGTTTTGTACGTGATATACTTTGCGCGTTATCATTTTTCTCGCATCTGCAGACTAATGTAGTCTTCTGTCTGAATAATTAAGTGTAGTATTGAATAATTGTACGAATTATTAGACTATTACGCTGACACAGGAGGGTTCGTAGTGAATTAGGCATAACGCGGGAGTTTACTCGTTATTAGATATTTGATTCCACGTGATGCAAAAACTGAAGCAAATGACAAGGAGTTTTAGAACTGAAACTGGATGAAGTTTATTTCTATATGCTTGAATGAATCTGGGATGAAGAGTAAAGACTCTTCTGTCTTGTTTTTTTTTATCAAATTTAGACCATATTCAGTCTTTTCTTCCATGATATACTTTGCGCGCTAAGCGTAGTTCTTGCATCTGCAGAATAACGTACTCTTCTGTTTTTACAGGGCTGTGATGCCTCAATACTATTAGATGATAGTGCAACAATACAAAGTGAGAAGAATGAAGGACCAAACAAGAATTCCATCAGAGGATTTGAGGTCATTGATGAGATCAAGGCTATATTGGAACAAGTATGCCCTCACACTGTCTCTTGTGCTGACATTGTCGCCCTTGCTGCTCGCGATTCTACTGTACTGGTAAGCAACCTGGAACTTGAAAGCTCGTAATCTTTCAGCCAGGAACGTTATATAAGTTAAATATACTGCAATTACTTGTTGCAAACCATCTATTATGCTCGAGAAACTAATTCTTTCAATAATCATTCTTAAAGAGGATACGTATGAATGATGATAAAATTAACAGATCGAGTTCTTCTGTCAACGCGCTTAATACATTTCAGTTTTCGCTAACAAAGGTTGGTAAATATGGAACAGAGTGGTGGACCACATTGGGAAGTGCCCTTAGGAAGGAGGGACTCAAAGACGGCTAGTCTTAGTAAAGCCAACAAAGACATTCCTGCGCCAAACTCGACTATTCAAAACCTCATAACATCCTTCAAGCGCAAAGGCCTCGATGAGGAGGATCTTGTTTCTCTATCTGGTGAGCTTATTATTCTGCAGGATCATATCAGTTTATTACATTCATTTCATTTGTTCCATTGAAGAACTCTTTCTTGGTGTTTGGCGCTCGCAAACATATTTTCCTATCTATTAGTACTTTAACCGTGCGCGATCAATTCACAGGCGGTCACACCATAGGGGTGGCAAGATGTGTGACATTCAGGCAGAGACTATACAATCAGAATGGCAACAATCAACCAGATGTAACGATAGAGAAATCGTACTACAACAATCTGAAAACAGTCTGCCCTCAAGTTGGTGGTGACAATAACATCTCTCCCCTGGATTTTGCATCTCCTGTTAGATTCGATAACACATACTTCAAACTCTTGCTCTGGGGCAAAGGACTTCTCAATTCGGATGAAGTTCTCCTGACAGGAAACGTACGCAAGACAATGGAGTTAGTTAAGAACTATGCAGATGATGAGACTCTTTTCTTCCACCAGTTTGCCAAGTCCATGATTAAAATGGGCAACATTGATCCTCTTACTGGTTCTAATGGTGAAATCAGGAAGAATTGTCGCCACCTAAACTGATAATTCAAACGATCTAGCTTTCTGGGATTGTACGATCCAGCTTAGTTGATCCATGATTTATGTTTCATCTTTCGTTTCCTTTTCGTTTGTTTTCTGTAGTGTTGTCTAAGAATTTTCAGTTGGTGTATAAGCTGTACCATATATGACAAGGAGTTTGGAAGCTTGATTTTGTTAAAACCAGAATATTTGTTCCCTTGGAAGCTATATCTCAGTTTTTGCTACTACCCTTTCGGTTGACTTGCTAATTATGAGCTTATTATATCGGGGGATTACGAGCTTATTATGACATTTCAAAGGTATCGTGTACTTATACTTGATCGATCATAGGGTGTGTTATACAATTTACCCCTTAAATTTACTAGTAAAACCTCTAGGTAAACAAATGACATCTCAAGGGTATCATGCACTTATGTTGGATTGATCATAGGGGGTGTTATAGAATTTACCCCTTAAATTTTTCTTGTAAAAAGGGTGGGTAAACCATCTAAATAACTTCAGGCGAAAGTTATTAAATTTAACTACACTTATCCACCAATTATGGAGAAAACATACAAAGAAGAGTTATTTATAGATATATTTAGAGGCTTTTCAACTCAAACAGGAGCTATAGCTATAAGATATGTTGTGTCAAGATTGATCTATCAACTAATTTTTATAAGGACATAAATTATCTATGAAGTTGGAAGATTGAGGCCGGTCTTGAATGAATTATTATTTTCTCGAGAACATGAAACCGAGGTTTTTGGGTGGTCCACATATATCGGGAAGTTAATGAATGCTCAAATTTGAATTGCTATCTATAGCATTATAAGCCTCTTGGAGTTCTTGGTATGGTTCAACTGCCGAGACCTTTATGTGATCTCTTGGAAGGGGATATTACAATGGCGGATGCACTCTTTTGTGAGCAGGGTTGCAGCCCCACTCAATCCTTTTTTTTTTTAATATGAATATTTTAAAGGTAGTTTTAGGCTAAAAAATTCATTTTAACTTTCACTGATTTTTTTTAAAATTTTATATATATATAAATGAATGTTTAATTGTATGATTTTAGCCCCTATTGAATATAAGTTCTGAATCCACCTCTCGGATAAAAGAAGGGAGAAATTTCCGAGGATGATTGTTAGATAGTCTATTTTTTTCCTTTTTATTACAGCTTTTGCCTCCATGTAATAAAAACAAAAAATCGAAAGGGAAATTGTGGTCTTGAGTGTATTTAAATTTTGCATAAACTTTTACTTCAAATTACATTCAAGCACAAGTTGATGTTTAAGGGTATTTATATGATATCTTTTACGTTCCAATTAAAATGATTTTTCGACCAAAAAAAAAAAAAGAAAGACTAAAATGAATTTTTGAGTTCAGTTTGAAGAAACCTGTCAGCAAATGTCATATATAACACCAAAAAGGATATTGTTTTAGTATTCAGAAATTGTGGTTAGAGATAAATTCAAATTATTAGTTGCTAGGATCCTCAACTTGAAGACATTGATTCAAGGGACAGTTTTCAAAACGTCTATAATGCGGGTCTCATGTATATATAGCGTCTACACTCCACATAAATAGCAGAAGTGGATGTTTCAAAACGTTCGCCATTTTGATGACTTTTTCTTGATTAAATTTTGTATTTTTTGGTGGTATCTGATTTCCGATTTCAACCCACTGTCAAACGGTTTGTGTTTTTGCTTTTGGGCTTGGGCCTGTGTTTTGGTTATGGCCCTCTGTCAATATTATTGGTTTGCTTTGTTCTGAGCTTGGCCCTTATTCTCTTTTATTTATTTTTTATAGACCTCAGTGTTTAGGCCCTTGTTTGCAAATTTTAATTTATCTTAATATTTTTCCTACAAAATAAAAATAAAAATTTTAGCATGAGATGTCTCTTGGCCAAATCGTAGTTACAACTAAAGGTCCTGTATTAGGGGTCAATTATACTCCGATAGTACAAATAAATAGCATAGAGGAAGAAGCATTACACCAAGAAATCAACAACATAAAAACTTTGTTATAAATTATATATTTTTTTTATTTTTCATTAGGCTCGAGACTAAAATAAAAGAATGGTAGAGACAACCAACACCATCTCAATTCTTGCAAAAGCCCTTACGTCACGGACAATTCAAATTTATAATTAGGCCTCGATGAACTCTTTTCATAAACAATGAGAAAGAAAGCAAACCCAATCTTTTAATTAGTAGGTGCGAAAGAGTCGAGGCAAAGCTTCCAAAGATTGTGGACGAAAAATCTTCCAATATCTATAAGTTTTTCTAGCTTAAATAATTTATTACATCATTAAAGATATTAACTTCGAAAATTCATCTCGACATTTCTTGCATTTAAAGCAAAAATCATACTATTAGACCAAATACCTAATGGCTAGTTTAAGTAATTTATGCCAATGAAAAAGACCCCAATTTACAGCTCAATTGATTTGTGATGATGCAACCGTTGTCCAATTATATCACCATTTTCTCATAGCTAATAATTTGCAATGTTAGAATATTATACAATCATCTCAAACAGTTATAAATTCTAAAACTATTATATAAGATTTTGAACTACATCACATAATACCAATTATCTTTAGGATGAAACTTCATGTTTCTTAACATTAGATGCACACAACTCTTTTGGAATCGAAATTATTTTTCCAATCTTGATTACATATAAAGAGGTGTTGGAATATATAATTATCTCGCATGAATGAATTACGAATTTTAAAAAACCGTCATATATAATGTTGTATTCCTTCATTTAATACCAATTAATTAACACTTTAGGTTCCTTTTGCAGGCATGTCAATTTACTTCAACATCATATTCATTATGTCGTCTTCTAATTTACAAGCCATTACAAAAAGCAAAAAATTAAAAACACATTAAAGTAGTTGAATCCTATGTCAATAAGTTGGATTTATCCTACAAGACATCGCGTTTCAGTTCTATGTTTCTCACTACTTACAATCATCATTATGTTTAACTATTCTTTTTGTTAAAGAATTGCTGAGCTTTAAAGCAATTTGTTTGATCAAACCCTTATCATTTTGCAGATTGATATTGTGTTTTGTGAGGTCAGGGGATCAATCACATCCCACCTACTCATATTTAGCAAAAGGATAAGGGAGAAACAATAAGATAAAGAATGTTGTGACTCGCTCGAAACGGTTATGAAGAGTGGTCTGGTAGCGATTTAATGTGTTTCAAGATTTCAAATTTGAATTTATGCTTTCTCATGATAAATATTGTCTAATTTTTAATTAACTTAAAATATGTATTGAACGCATGTTACATCACAAAATTTATAATTTTAAAATAAATCTAACGTAAGTTCTTTATCATCAAATAAAAAAAGAAGAAGGTTGTGATTGATTGAAAATGGATAATGTGCAAAGTCTATGTCACCATTACTTCATAAAATTTTTTACCAAGCCAGCGTGGTTCATGACGATGTTTGGGCTCCATCAAGGAAGCAGAATGGCGTATAATTATAGGAATAGGTCTTTCAACCTTTGATTGGATGGTATCAGTGGCAGATGTACTTTAGCATCGTGAGATTTTAGTTTTTACTGATTGTATAAGATATTTTAGAGTAATTTGATATTTTTAATTTATAAAATTACTTAATTCCTTTTAACCCAATTAAATTTGATAATTATATCAAGTTTCTATTGACAAAATATTTTAAATTCGACTCGTGGTGTCTGTGTAGTTCTTACAGATTTTTCCTTTACTTTTTTGCAATAACGTTAATTCTCGAGATGTTATGACATTTCTTTAAAATTGCACTAAGAAATAATTCAGATAGATCTAAACGAAAAGTGCAAAGTAACCCATATATTTTATTGAAATTACGCATTAGTTGCTACTAATATCATATTAGGGTTAATACCCATTTGGTCCTCTATATTTAACCTAATTAATAAAGTAGTTTCTTATCTTTAAAAATAATACATTTCATTCAATTAACGTGTCAAAAATAAATATATTACTTTTATAATTGTGAAATAACGTGTTACAGTTTGATTCCAACTAAAAAATAATTTTAGATCCGTTTCGGTACAAAGCCATTCATTCAACTCCATTAACACCCCACTAAACCGTGACGAAGAAAACGTGAGCTTTTTCCCATTTAAGTAAGCCTTTAACTTAAAGAGTTGCCATTTGCTTTTGTTACCTCTCTATTGCAAATCTAAATTTGTATTTGCTATTTACATAATTTGTGCCCACATATATAGAAAGTGGAAAGATGATCGCGTCATCCTTGCCTTTGCTTTGATTCTTGAACGTATACTGATGGCATTTCAAATTAAATGTCTTTTTTTCTATTTTGTTTCAAATTTATTAAATTATCACCTCATCTAAAATTTTAAACTGTTAGAAAATAATTTATTATCTACATTTTTTTGTCTTTAACACGGTCTTTGTGGAGATTTGTTTTGAGGTTGGTACATGGACACTTATTTTGTTTTTAAATGGGTGGCAACGAGACTGAACCCAAGACTTTTGGTAACTTATTTTTTGATACCAGATTAAATTATTATGTAATAAAAAAATTTAAAATGTTAAAAAATATATTTATTATATTTATTTGTAACCTTTAACATACTTCTATCCACTATTTGTGAGAAGAATTTTTAATATTTTTTAAACAATAAATATATATAATGAGTAATACTTTATGTCACCTTTCACTCCTTTTTTATATGATATGAATTTATGTATTAAATACTAAATTTTTGTGTATATAGTCATAGTTTTACTATATAAAAAATAATAATAGGATGATAAGGTAATATATAATATTACTCGTATATAATATACTTTTTTTAGACCTACATGTATCCACTAAATTTTAAATGCTTTTGAAATAATTAGTGTTAAAACATGCGATTATAATTGCTTGTCCACCTGAAATCACACCAGCTTGCTTTAACTTTTCCCACTCTTATTCCCCAAATCGTTTGTCTTTTGCAACAACTTGTAATTTAATGCGATAGACATCCCATATTGTTTTTGTTGCTTTATGCCGAATGCATCACATCCAAAAGCATTCCTTAATATTCTCTATAAACATCTTTTCAATTGACCGCAATAGTCCTGAAAGAGTGTTGGAACAGTGATTTGTTAGGAACAAAGATCTTAAATTTAATTTTATGTCTTTTATTATAAATGTTATCTGATTTTTAATTAAATTGAAGCATACGTTAGACGTACTACTGCTCGTCATAAATAGAACATCTTTACAAGACAATTTTTTTTTTCCTTTTTGGTGAAAACATTTTCAAAATACATAAACCATTAGTTGCTTAAATAAATAGTGTATGAAGTACCATCAACACACACTAAACTAGTGGATTCACGTTAGACCACAAGAATGATCCAAAAGCTTTCTCCATGCTACTCGGACCATAATATGCTTAATTAGACTAAAAGTTTCGTCTTTTTATCTTTCTCGTAATATTATAAGATAAAAAAATTCACGAATAATTCACTAAATAGTGACAAACTTTCATGATTAGAGTATAAAGGTCAGTCAGTATACATTAAACCAACATTAATTACCTCACCTCTTGTGCCCATCAACCAATACGAGAGAGATGGGAGAAAAGTCAGAAGAAATAAGACCTGATTTATTTTAGGTGTTGGGGCGTGCAGTTTTCACTAATTTCAAAAGTATTTTAAAATATATTAGTACGTTTGTAAAACCACTAAACCTCCCGAGACTACCACATTAATTTAATAACCAAAACACTTATTCCGAAAAATGCTTTAAAATACATTGATACTTTTTAGTTTATAAATCCACTAAGCCTCCCGAGGCTGCGACATTAATTTAATAAGCAAAATAATTAATTTCGAAAAATACTTTAAAATACATTGATACTTTTGGTTTATAAAACAATTAAATCTTCCTTTTTTTTTCTTTTTTTTTTTTTTGTTATCGGGAGCCACTAAACCTTCCGAAGCCACGACATTGATTTAATAACTAAAATCACTCAAGACTTTAGTGAGAAAATATTTCAATAAAAAACGAAGGAATGAAAATGGATATTTAGACGTGTCAACACGATGCTCCCTCTTTTCTTGCGGCTATAATTTGTTATTTCTATTTCTATTTCTCCCTTAGACTTTAAATTTTGCAATACCACCATTAATAAAAAATAATGATTTGTGTTCCATCACATCTTTTTTTTTTTTTTTTTTGTCAAAATGTGCCATCACATCTAAATACAAGAGACAATAGAGTCTCCAAAAAAAGATCACTCAAGACAAATATCACAAGTTCTATGTTTTATGCGAGTATTTATTTTATTTGACAAAATAGAAATGATAGAGTCTATGGATCTGACACAAATACAGAAGAATAAATTATTAAAAAGATTTTCTTACTGTGTTAAAAATTTAATTTCGTTACAAAGTAAATATATTAATAGTACACAAAATAAATCTCTTTACTCTGGTTGACAAATTATTGATAGACGATATAAAGATTCCATTCTTTTGTATCTTGATTTTTTGCTGTAAAATAAAATAATTACTTATTTAGCAAAAAAAAAAAAAAAAAGAGACAATAGATAAAATTTTCAAATATATATCATGCCAAGATACAACAAAAGATAAATCATACATCCCCAACCATTCAATCCATACCAATAGCCAGCCTCCACATCTATCATGGCTGGTTACAGTTGTCTAACAAATATTTTTCTAATAACTTTTGCATCAAAATGCAACTTGTTATTTAATTTAATACTACCAATAATGCTAATATAATAAAAAAAAACCATATTAAAACCAATTAAACATCATCTAATAATATAATAATATTATAAATAAAATTCAATAACTATTGAATTTCGCTGATATCATCACGTTATAAACAACTCCCCGTGAAAAACACCACCTCAAGAATACCATCGTGCAACAAGATGTTGACCATTTTAGTGGGCAAGAAAATGGTATCCCATTGGTCAATATTGAAGCATATCAGCAGAGGCCATGATAGGTTGGTTAAAGTACATGAAGTTCCATGGATTGTTGTTGTTCATAAAACTTTCAGGACTTGTTTGAAGCACCTCCTCTGCTGTCTCAAACACACCATTGTTGGTAATGTTCATATAGCTAATGATATCATTCAAAGATTGCAGCCTATGGGTGAGCTCCATCATCTGAGCATTCAGGACTGAGTTTTCAGCCTCAACATTTAAGCAGTGTTGTGTGGTGATGTTCATGCTTGTTAAGATCTGGTTGTTCTCCTTGCTCAGTTGAGCCACTTGGTCCAACAGATCATCCAAATGCTTCTGTTTTTTCATCCTGGATCGTCGCGCTGATTCACGATTCGATTGCATTCTCTTCCTTTTCCTTTCATCCACCACAACCTGCAAGTCTTCTTCAGAACCAGAGTTCTGAATCTGACAAAAACCTGAAGAATTTCCACTTGAAGTAGCCATGGAAATTTTTTCTCCAGAAAAGCTAAAATTTCGCAATTAATCGTTGTCAAGAAGCGTTGAAAAACCAAAAATATGCAGGCCCCAAAAGGTAAAAACTTCTAAAAATTGCTGTATATATTAGTAGTATACAAATTGATCGAGATCTAAACAAGAAATGATTTATGAAAATTCATGAAACCAGTAGAGGAACACAACAGAGAATGATTGAACAAGATGGGACCTGCGCCTTAATGAAGAATTTATCATAAAACCGGAAAGAAGAATTTCACTAAGAATTGGAGACATGAATCTCAAACATCAAAAACGAGATTTGCAGCATCAAGTTTTGTGAAGAGAAGAAGAAAATCTCTTTGGCAGAACAGAGGAGAAGAAGAAGAAGAAGCCTTAAAATTTCAGCAACATAAAGTTGTAAATTTTTTAGCCAAATTTGTTGTTAGATTTGAACTGTGAGATCTTTTCTCCGATGGGTTTCTGATATCAACACCAAAAACCACAAATCTGATCTTGATCACAGAAATTCTACCTAAAGGTATCGAGAGATGCTAAAACGGAGGAAAACAGAGGGAAAACAGAGGGAAAAACAGGGGAAACAGGGGAAGAACAGAGGAAAACAGGGGATTAGATGTATAAGAAAGATCTTGAGACAGAATAACAGTAACTATGCAAAACTAAGCTCTCTATAAGAGAAGAGAAGAGGAGAAGGAGAAGAGGTTTTTGAGGTTGGGGAAGGGGTTGATTTATAGGAGAGGAATGTGAGCTAGAATATGGAAGAAAAATGTAAAAGAAAATAGGTATGAAGATATTTTAATGGTAAAGGGAAAATGGCCTCTAACGTGTTACATGAACATACACGGACGAAATTTCATGTATATAGAATTAATAATAAAAACAATTCTTGACAAAAATAATTGATATCAAATTTTTATAATCAATTTTAATAAAAATAATTAGTATTATTATATGTACATAATCAACTTTATTTAATAAAATAAGGCATAATTTAATTTGATTTTGTAAAACAAAAAGGGAAAAAGTGCAGGGGCATTAGTAGCTCCAATGATGTGATTAGTCATGTGGGGTTGTACGCGAAAGTTCCATTGAAGTGTCCAAAGCCAGCTGTGAGAGGAGCAAAAGACACCAAACCTCACGAAATCAATCAATCTAATGCTTTTTTTTTTTTGGTCAGAAATCAATCAATGCTTTTTTTTTTTTTTTTTTTTTGTCAATCAATCTAATGCTTTGAGTTCTGACAGATTTGCTTTACCTTGTTTTCACCACTTGGCAGTTAAACTGATTTTTACTGTTAATCTTTTACCGTTTGCGGTGCGGAAAGGATATGTTCATAATAAAATTATAATATTATAAAAATGGTTATTGTTAAAGAGTACATAATTATTGTATTTTATTTATAATATTATATTATTAAAAGAAAATTTTTATTCTTACTTTCCCCCAGGCCACTTGTATGTTCCAAAGGAATCTTGGGGATGGAGGTGGTATTATAATATTTATCAAAAACAGTAGTCGGTGGAAAATGTGCCACATGAAAGATCTCATCAGCTTGAAAGTGTCATTCATTATTGACCTTTGATGAACTAGTTTTTAAAACAATAACAACAATAAAATTTAAATGTAATAATAATAATACTATATAAAAAAATAGTAATTACATGTCGTAAGAACAACAGTGCCTACCAGTCAAAACAAGTGTCGCTTTGAATAATTTTTGTTGTGTGAGTTACTTATTAATTATCTTATGATCTTAATTTAATAATTTTTATTTTTAAATGTCCTTTTGTTTTTGGGAAAAGGATGAAACATTAGTTAGATGAAAGGAAGACATATTCAAGAAATACCTTTGAAGAATTCAAATGTTGCTATAAACGCTAATTGAGTATTAATCAAGCAAAAAAATAATTTAAAATCATAATGATAAAGAAGAGTTGATTTTTTTTTCTTTCTTTGTCTCAACTCTTGAATCAACCACCAACCACCCCCACCCCCACCCACACCCAAGAAAAAAAGAAAAATACCGCGAGAAATAAGTCTCCTGTAATTGTACATAGACATGAACATGTCATGATTGCATCATGATACTCTCCAATTATGTTAGAGAGTGAAAGCGGAAATTCTAATTATTAGGTAAAAAATTAAGTTCTTATAAATTAGAAAAAAAAAAAAAAAAACTTTGGTAATGATCTTATCGTTCAGAGAGCGTGCAAGTCCACACGCCTGTGGGGCCTATAGGTGCTCAATCACTATAAACCACAATTGATTTATTTATTTTGCACCTCTCTTTAAAGAGTGTCTGTTAAAATAATACTTTAAAGAAGAAAGAATGACAAATGAAATTGAAACCTATTTCTCATCATCGTAAGTATACAAAGTTAGTAGGAGCTAAAGGATAGCCTTAACTCTGGCCACCACCTCTAATATTGAGGGGGGGGGGCAATCTTTTTCCCCATTAGTCGTAGTAGAACTTAGTTCACCTGCAGGAAAATTACACAAACAGCCTTTATTATTTTTTAAAAATTTTAAATTCGTCCATATTATATAAAATTAATTAATTTAATTCTTATTAATTTTAAAAAAAATTTAAATTCTTCTCTGTTATTCAAAATTATATAATTTACTCTCTATTTTTAAAATTTTTGTAACTTAATCTCTATTGTTCTCCAAAAATAAATTTCACACTTAGTCCCTCTTGTTTTTATTTTTTTAAATTGGTCCTTAATATTCTAAAAAAAATATATTAGTCCCTACTGTTTACAATGTGATTCAAATTGGTCATTATTATTTAAATTTAGCCAATTTAATCCCTATTATTTATCATAAAATTTAATTTAATTCCCAAATAGAGGTCACATGTAGGGACTGAATTGAATTTTTTTTAAAAATAATAGGGACTAAATTGAGTTTTTTTGAAACATAATAAGGACCAAATTGGCTAAGTTTGAATAATAAGGACAATTTAAAATAAATTTTGTAAATATTAAGGACCACTACGAATCTTTTGAAATATTAAGAACTATATTGAAAAAATATGTAAACAATAGGGACTAAGTGTAAAATTTATCCTTAAAAAAATTTAGAAAATAATATGGACTAAATTAGCTAATTTTGAACAATAGAGATAAATTTAAATTTTTTTAAAAATAATAAAAATTAAATTGTCTAATTTTAAATAATAAAGGCAAATTTATAATTTAAAGAAAATAATAAAGATCATTTATGCAAATTTTTCTTCACCTATAATAATATCTTCTACAGGGTAGTAAAGGAAGAGTCACCTTAACTATTAAATGTTTTCTTCCTCCTGCAGAGCTTGGTACATGAAGCATCTTTTCGCTATCAAGTTGTTGTTGGTTAATAAATTCTTTACCTTTTGTGGGGGCCAATCAACAGCCTTAGAAAATCCAACCTTAAAATATGCATGAGAAATGTTGAAGTTCTTGAAAATATTATAGCGTATGGTGATAATGTGGTTTATAAGTTAATCTTTTCGGCTTAAATAATAATTCAGCTAATTATTTTAAATTCAATTGATATTTAGTTTAGAACAGTTATTTTTAAATCTTGTTTGTGGTCTAGAAATTTGAAGCCGGTTAAGACTTCTTTGAGAAATTTCCTTGTTAATTTTCTTTTTATGCTTTGGACAAAAACTAGTTCTACAGTTATTGATGTGATGCCATGGTTAATAATGTTCCTATGGTTAAGAATATCCTTTACGCGTTTTTTTCTGTATTATGCAATGGCCGAGTATATCACCAATTATAAAATGAGTAATACTTTATATCACAATTTTATTTACTTTTTGTATGATAAAAATTTATGTATTAAATTTTAAATCTTTTGTGTATAGAGTAAAAAGTCTATTATATAAAGAAAGATGGTGGGGTGATGGAATGATACATAGCATCGTTATTATAAAATGTTGCTTTTAGTTTAAGAAAATAGATGCCCACATTCAATGGTGAAAACTCCATTGCTTGATTCCCTTTTCTTAATTTGCGCTTTCCTTCTCTTTAAATGCTACTCAAGCTTTATTTTGGTTTAGCTATTTGTGTTAATTTGTTAGAAGGAAACACGTAACATAGAAATCACACCTGAAAAGCGTGAATAATATTAGCTAGATGTACCCGACAATGATTCCCAAGTAGAGAGAGGAGAAAAAAGATCTTATAACACTTAATAAACAAGCAGAGAGAGGAGAATGAGGATCTTACAACATTTAATAAACCAATAAAAATAATAGAAACCCGCTAAACAAGCACATATTGATAAATAAGCGAGTGGGTACCCGACATTAGCAATGCTTGGGATGATTTTAGGCGTAACTTATTTTCTTTACTAATATAATCGTGCGATTTCTGGAAACTTAATTAAAGTACACCAAATATTATTCAATTCTACAATACAAGCTACTAGCCTGAGAATTCACGTTATGTACCATGAAGGAAAAGGGACAAACATGCGTGCTATATGGAATTTCTCCATAATATTGTCTCTCTTTTATTATATCTTCTTTTTTTTTTCTTCCCTTTAACCAATTCTCATGTTTTGACCACTTTATGTCTCTCTTTTCTGCGGATTAGTACTTCTCACTTGTAGATGTTATAATTAATAGTTAAACACTTTATGATGAATGGACTTCATTTTGTGTCAAATGCGGATTCAGAAATATTTTTTCGTTAAATTTATAACACACAATTTGATTATCTTTTGAAGAATTAGTAGGGACTAATTGGTTTGCACTCATATGAATAAATAATAAGGAGTAATTGATTTGCACTCAAATGAATATATAATTAATCGGGACTAATTGATATTGCAAATTGAAAGCACCATATTTAATTTAATATACTTTGTGGGCATTGAGGACTGTAACTCCCAATAACTCAAATTAGAATCATGTTGAGGTTCGGGTTGCTGTTAGGTTCGACCAGTTAGACGTAAAGACTCTCACAACATGATAGCGTGAGTTTCTTAAAAGAATGCCATAACTACCATTAGGGCTTTGGTCCTGGTATGTAACTTGCTATATATGAAAGAGTTTATGAGGTCGAGTCTCGCTGGTTACGTTGTACGGCCTTAGACTTCTCTTGAATAAAATAATAATAAAAAAGAATGCCATAACTAATGCAAGATAAGCAAAAATTGGAAGAAAGCGGCTATCTTTTAAGGCTATTCTAGTTATCATGACAAGGCTTCTAATATATATATATATATATATATATATATATATATATATATATATATATATATATATATACTTTATTCAAATAAGATCTAAACCGTACAACATATATTAAATGACGCCATCCACGGAAATTGATCTCACATTCCCAACAAGACTTCTATTATTAATGCACAACAAAATGATTCTATGTCAATTGATTGTATCACATGATGATACTAGGATACCAAAAACAAAAATGATCATTTCCCTCTTCAATGATGCTTTATTCAGCCGAAAGTTTTGTTGATTTTTACTAGGTTTTGCTCAAGTTGGTCTATTGACAACACTACTGGTCCCTTTGAAGGCAGAAACAACACGAAGGAAGATCAAAGATCGATTTAATTTTTTTTTTTTGGTAAAGATTCTGAAAGTTTTTTTTTTTTTTTGGTCGAAAAGATTCTAAAAGTTGAGTGCCACCAAATTGCAATGCTGGCGAAAAGCTGTATTAATATGAAAAAAGGACTACACGTGAATTGCCTTTCATAAGCTTAGTTGATCTTGAACTCCTTTGAGGTTATGGGGTCCCTTAATATGCATGATCTCGCTTTTGTACTTCTATTCATTATTAATTAACAAAAAATGTAAAATTAATTCTCAAAGATTGGACGAAATGGTAAGATAATATTTTATTGAGATTGAAATCTCGAATTTGAAATATCTGTCTGCTTATTGTCCTTCAATGAATTGAAGCGTTCATTGGGGCGTGACGTTGTAGTATGAAATTTATACTCTTAGGTGGATATAATGTCACTATAACATTTTTGATTTGTTGCAACATTTAAAATTGTCACAAAAAGGCAAAAGAACTATGTAGATAACTTTAAATGTTGCATATGGTCCTCTTATAAATTCTCTACTGTAATATTTTTTTGCATATACTAAAAAATGATTGCACAAAAATAATCTCAATGAACAATTATTAACATGAAGTGATAAAAATAAATCTAACTGTTGCAATTAAGTAAAAACACTGTAAAAAGTTTTATCTTATAAAATGACTAAAAAGTTGTTGCAATATGACACTTATTACAATAGTTTTTTTTTTTCTTATTGTAATTTTTTTTTTTTTGTTTTCAATTGAAATGTCGTACAAGAGTTAAAATTTTGTATTGTGTGATCTTTCTTAGAGTAAGTTTTTTATCATAAAAAAATTAAATTAAACTAAATAGTACAATGAAAACTCAGTGATGCTCTTCTTGGGAATGGTGACCAAAATCTATGGCATGTGAAATTAATACGGCCAAGTGTGTTGAATACACAATAAATTGGAAGGCACCACGTGAAAATCTTAGAAAACAATTGCAAACAGTTGTTTCTGAGCCACAGAAAACATCTCCTCTTCTTACCGTTTATACGTACATTTTCATCTTTTCCTGTGTCTTTTACTTTTGATCCCCACCAAAAGAAGGGATCGATAAAAAGAAAAAAAGAAAAAAAAACTTTTTTTCTTGTGTATTACATGGTGAATAGATTTAATGTTATGAGTAAAATTTAACAATTATAAAATATTATTATAGTTAAAAAAATTTATATGGACAATTCACAACCTTAAGATCCCGTTTATTTATGATATTATGAGGGATTTTCGCTCATATTATATGGCAGCTCAATTTACAGAACAAAAGCCACCCACCTACAAAAGTTAAAATCCAACTTAGACAGGATAGAACCTATTTGCAGTTTTGTAATAGTTCCCATAAAAAAGACTCTACGAGAAAGTAGAGTCCCGATAATTATAGTTAGGGTAATACGGTGCATGAAATTTTCATCATATATTTTCATGCTACCTGACTTTAGATCTATTATATCAAGTCTTACTTTATATTTTTCTAAGAATTTGTTCTCATAATTTAAATATGTGACCTTCAAGCTACACACAGACAATTTCATGACCATTGTGTGAATCCTCCAAAGAATTATAAATATATGAAATTTGGACGTACTTGTCTGAAAATGTATAGTGTTGCTTAGAATAATCGGTAAAGAACCTCATAGATGACTGACCAAAAAAAAAAAAAAAAAGAAACCTCATAGAGGTCAATTTCAAACCAAAACCCTTTCTTGCTTCGAGGATAATGTGGAATATTGCAAGAGAAAAAGAAACCAATCATGCTCCCATCACTAAGCAAATATGATCAACCAAATCTATCCTAGTGACAAAAGCAATGACTAGATTAGACTTGAAGAAACTATGAAGATTCGTTAATTTGAAAAGAATATGCTTAGTCCAAGTTTTTAGCTTGGCTAGTTTTATGTCACCAATTACATCAACGTTCTAGAAAGCAGCCAAACTCACCCTTCACAAATTTCATAGGAAGCAAGGTTAGGTAGTGTGATGGTATTGCTTCATTGACACACTTTCAACATGGACACATTTTTTGACCCAAAGAAAAAAAAACATGGACACAGTTCGAACATTTTTTTTATTTATTGAGAAATTCACTTTTGGCATGCCTTGGTCTTATGTTATTCATTATTTGTGATCCATTCTTATTTTAGATATTGACTTTAGTATGCAGTTTTTAACTTCGTTGCTCTTGTACCACTTCATTTATTAATTTATCCTTCAACAATTGACTTTGGTTCCTAGCTAGTCCAACTTTGCCCTTTTTTTAATATGTCAATCAGTTAATAATGGGTCGACATACGTGAATGGGGAGCTGGAGAATCTCATTGATCTATATGGATAAATCAAGACTTTCAAGATTAGTATATAAGATCCTAAATTAATCCACATAACACCAATTAGTTTTATGATGAAAACCTTAGCCTCTTTAACAACGATCACATTAGATTCGACCCCAAACATTTAATCTCATAGTGTAAAAACACACTCTGATGTATGTTCCAAGTCAGTAAAGAGCAAAACAATATTTATTATATAACCGTATAAACTTAATCTTAAAACTCTTAATTACAACGACTCACTACCACTCCACCCAACCGAATCGGGTGACAGGTTTTTATTTTTTTAATGCTTCGTGTTTTCCTACATTTGCTTAGTGTTTCTTTAATTAATTTCATTGCTGTTGATAGCTTATAAGTGATGAAAACCAAGAGCTGCTTATCACATGAAATATAAGTATTAAGTATGATAAAGTAAGTCAAAATTAAAGCCGCCAATTCTTAGCCGTCGTTTTAATAATTTTTGTAGAAGATAGAACTTTGTTTCGTCTATAGATAGAGATCGAAATTGTTTATGGGGTCGAGCAAGTACCTTTTTGAAGAGGGAAAAGTGGTTCCTCTCAATATTTGAAACATGTCATTAATGACAAGAAATTTCAGAAAGGTAATTCATATTTTTTTGAAGAGATAGTAAGACTCAAAAAGTAATTAGGGTTTTCACATAACTCTTAATTAGTTGATCGTTCTTGAAGATTTAGAATATTTTATCATCAGGAGTGTTGAACAATTTTGGAGATCAAAATAAATGAACTAAAAATATGAAGGTAATTCATATTTTTTTAAAGAGATAGTAAGACTATAATTTTCACGACTTTAAGTGTAGATCTGCCTCGATTCTGATGTTAAAAGTAAATGCCACCACACAAAACCACTTGGCAAGTTGTACCACCCGAACTTTCTCAATGTAGCTAGTTTTGCACGCACATGCCTGTCAGTTACCTTCCTAGGGTTTAATATCCATTTTTGTGGCGTTCTTCATTCTGAAGTTAACTTATTATCCATTTTTTCAACTTTCTTCATTCTGAAGCAATCATTTAGGAATATTGGGTGTAAAATGGCAAACTAATCACCCGTGTATTAGCAGCAACCTGACATTTGTTCATCATTTTCACTTAAGGAAAATGTCATTTTTTCTCCATGAGCTTACAAACTTCTCCACGAACTTTGATTTTGAAAAGGTCAACCAGTCCTGCCCTTGGCATATATGGCATAACAGTGATACAATTCTTTCGTAGACATGCAAGATTAGCAATATAAGATAGCTGATATAGAGTAAATATTTTATGTCACTAATTTATTCTTCATTGATTTTTTGTATTAAAAGAATTCATATATTGAAAGTCAAATTTTTCATATATATAATACAACTTCTACTATTTAAGGAAAGATAAAAGAGTGAGAAGGTAATATATAATGATACTCGTTTGATATGTATGCAGGCTTGGAGGAAGCTAATCCATTTAATCACGCATACTTATGGATCGAGAATTTTGCTCTTTTTTTAGATGATGTGGAAACCCAACTGACAGAGTCCATTTATCGGATTATTCGACGGAATCCATACACTAACTGATAAACTTTCAGGTACAGCGATACGCCTTCACATACTAAATTAGTCAAGGATGAAAGTCTAGAACAGTAAACAGTGTCAAATTTTGCTTTCGAAATGCATGCGCTTAGACACAATATAATGCTCGACTCATTATTCACTAAAGAAAATATATGTTGGTACTTCAGCTAGAAAACTAGTCATGGTTCAAGAAAAATGGAGAAGACTTGTCATAGTCATTGAAGTCATTGCTTAGTCATGAAAGATCTTAAGATTGAGCCCTGAAAAGAAGATGGGACTTGGAATGGGTAGGGTAAGCGCCGCCAGTAGAAAAATAAGAAGAGGAAGAAATTGGTAGTGTCACTGTTGTGGCTGCTGCGAAATGGAAAACAATTCTAAGATATTGTTAAACAAATGGATGTTATTTGCACATTTTACAAACCACAATGAGTTGTATCTATTTTACTTATTGCTTTTAGTAGTGACTATAGAATATATATCCAGAGATGTATATATTTTGGCACGAAGTATTCCAGCCTCCACCCAACAATATACTATAAGCTAAACGACTGAAAAAGTGAAGTAAGGATAGTGATCAAACATTTATCGTCTCGTAACAACAAAATTTTATGAATAAAATTGGACAAATCTCACTATTAGTTCTCATTGTTTCACTTTGTTTCAAATTAGTTTCTATTGTTTCAACTGTCTTAAATTAGTCTCCAATATTTTAAAAAAAGTCTCAAGTTAGTCTTTTAACGTTAAATTTAACAGAAATAAATAGTAATAAAGGGGTAAAATAGTAAATGCATCCATCTTCCTCTTACACACACTGCCACCACCATTGCCACCACCAACCACCGCTGCTGCCACCACCAACCACCGCCGCTACCACCACCAACCACCGCCGCTGCCACCACCAACAAATAAAACACACAAATCACACTCATACACACAAATCACACACACACACAAACCACATACACAACACACATACACACAAATCACATCCAACCACCGCTGCTACCACCACCAACCACCGCCATTACCACCACCAACCACCGCTACTACCACCATAAACCACCATCGCTGCCACCACCAACAAATAAAACACACATAAATCACACACTCATACACACAAATCACATACACACAAACCATATACACAACACACACACACAATACACGCACAACACACACTACTGCCGCCACCAACCACTGCCGCCACCAACCACCGTCACCACCAACCACTGCCGCCACCAACCACCGTCGCCACCAACCACTGCCGCCACAAACCACATACACACAAACCATATACACAACACACACACAATACACGCACAACACACACTACTGCTGCCACCAACCACTGTCGCCACCAACCACCGTCACCACCAACCACTGCCGCCACCAACCACCGTCGCCACCACCCACTGCCTCGTCGCCACCAACCACTGCCGCCACAAACCACATACACAACACACACATATACACAAATCACACACACAAAACATATACTATCACCGCCCACCAACACACACACAAATCACACATATATACACATATAAAACACTCACAATACACATACCAATTTTTTTTTTTGTTTCTCGTTTTTTGGTCTGATAGGGATGGGGCAACGGGGTAGGGGCAGTGGGGTGGGTGCAACGGGATGGGGAGCTGGGGGGTAGGGGTGGGGCGGCAGGGTGGGGCGGCAGGGTGGGGCAGCGGGGTGGGAAGCTAGGGCGTGGGAAAGGGGCGGTGGGATGAGTTAAAATATTTTAGGGGCAGTGGGATGGGTGTGGGGAGGGGGGTTTAGTAATTTTAATTAGGTTTTAAGGGTATTTTAGTCATTTAATTGATTTTCAGTTAGATTTTTAACAGAAAGGACTAACTTAAGACTTTTTTTGAAGCATTGAAGACTAATTTGAGACAGTTAAAACAATGAGGACTAGTTTGGGACAAAGTAAAACAATGAAGACTAGTAGTGAGATTTGCCCAATAAAATTTAATGATTGTTAATTGTTCGTATTATTTTTTTTAATAATTATATCAATAATATGTAACAGTTGAATTTTGTTCATAATATCATAAGTAGATTTATTCCCAAATATTTATATATAATATTCATAAAAGATTGTATTCGAACCCCGGCCGCTATAGTTCAAATCATCATTTAGAAACACTAGAACCATGAGAAAGCTAGTTGTATCAAAGTTGTACTGTACAAATTAACCCATTATAACGTTATATATAAGAGAGATTTAATAATACGTAATGAACTGATGATCTAATTATGATAAAATAATTTAAATAGTTTATCACTATTAAATCTTTTTCACAACGTTACCTCATTAAGAGGCATCCAAATCCCTTCCTATAATTTTCCATTTGCTATTAAGCATATGAGGCATTAGAATAAGCTCCCCTAACGAGCATGCCCTAATCTTTTCGATCTTTTACAATTTGTTTGGATTGGACTTTTTAAAGGAAAAGAAATGATGTGAAAGGAATCAGGAATCCTTCCCCTTGTTTGAATTGAAATTTTAAAGGAAGGAAAGGTTATGGAGGGGTTCAAAAACCTCTCAATTTCCTTTAATGAGAAGGATTTTGTAATCCTTTCAAATTGAGGTGTTTTGGAGGGAAAATAAAAGTTTTGTTATAAAAAATATTTTTTGTCTCTACATATCTTATGATTATAAAATAAAAAAAGAGTATTTAAGTAATTTTGTATGTAAAATTATCTTTTTCATTTCCTTTTCTTCTCTTATTCAAACAAAAGATCATAAAATTATTTTCTTTCATTTTCATTATTATTTTTTTACAATCTAAACAAAATAATTCATTTTTCCCTTTCTTTTATTTTTTCCTCCACTTTACTTTCGTTTCCTTTCCACACTATGTTAGGTTTAGCAGGCCTCCATTAAGTATACCTATGTAGATCCGGTCAAATGATCTGTCTTGTCATGCATTAATCATGTTATTAATTTGATTTAACTATAATTCAAATTATGTCTTTACATGACCACATTCAATGCATATGGGTAGGTACTCCCACCCACTGCTTTTGAAGTCTCTGACTAAAACCCGGAAAAAGAATCACAGCCCTCATATTTTATTATCGTAGCAATCACCATATTCCATCCTAATTACTTGTTGCTCATTAATATAATTTGTAAAGAAACTCTTCAATTAATTTAAATTGATAAATTTTTTTTAATAAATTGATAAGATTTACACGTATAGGTCCCATAAATTATATAAGAGACTGATACAATAAGAGTTTTTCTAATAATTTGAGTTCTTTATTAGTGTCAACACAAATTTATATATTTTGACTGTTAATTAAACTCAATGTATTAGCGTAGTTGAACTTGACTCGTTATACCGGGTGAAAGTATAGGTTTTCTTCATTACTTGGTGATTTTAAATTGTGATTCCATTATGTTCCCACGTATTTAATGGAGGATTATAAAATCTCATCCCACATTATTTCTTTAAAAAAATTGAATTGAGTTTATAATGAATTATATTTTCTATTATTGTCAATACGTATTTAAATATATATATATATATATATATTTTTTTTTTCTATCAAGATCTAGTCCTTACATTATTTGCCTCATATTACACCCCCATCTAAAACTCACGCAATTTAGGTAGAATTTCTGTCTAGGCACATTCAATGAGCCTTTCATTGAAAATATTGCCAATAAGAAGACAAACCAACTAAAATTATAAAACGTGCAAATGGAAATCTTTCTTGATCTTAAAGATCCATGAAAGGCTGTGCAGGCATGCAGCTAGATTCTGTGCATCGAGGTGTAGCTTGATTGGAAACATGTGGGGCTACTTTTCCAGGCATATTATCATGCGCCCATTTTTTAAGACTTTTTTTATTTATTTTATTTGGTCAACTTTTTGTTAGACTTTGGATCAATGGCATACTTGTGGACACTTCTTTTGACTGACCCTCAAAGGAGAGGAATTTTTTTATCAGGCGGCTAGTGTTGCCAAATATTACTCTTTTCTTATCACTAATTTATCATTTTTTATATATATATATACTTAGCTGTAAGCACTTGAAGTGTGAAATTTCTGCAAGAATTTGTATTTATAAATAAATTTTCTTATTTAGAATTGTAAAACAGTATTAAATTAATTATGTTATTTATAAATACAAATTGTGTTTAAAATATATGTAAAATTGGAATTAATATTTATATTTTACTCAAATGCTCTTCTTTTATGCTATTGAAATTAGGCTTATCATATAGAAGTTATCATCTAATTTCATTATTTATTATTTCTATTATCATAAGATTGTCAAAAAAAAAAAAAAAAAGCAAAGAACCAACAAAGAAAAATTGTTAATAAAGCTAAATATTACAAAATAATCATAACGTTTAAGATTACAAAATAAATCCTTCGTGAAAAAAAAAACCTTAAGTTCAATCATACGTTTAACATGAAAAAATAATCTTAAGAGAAAGGGTGAGAAAATGCATTGTTATTCTTCTAAAAAAGAAATAGTGAGGAGGCAATGATTTTTTTTTAGCTTTTTATTTTAGCCAAAGTCCATCTCTTAAACCTAAGAGCAATTTTGACTTCAAAAGATGTACAACAGATTTGAAAAATATGAATTTGTAAATTCCACCTCTTAATCAAGAATTTAGGTAAAACATAAGGAAATCTAAGATTTACAAATCTTGAATTTTTAATTTTTTAAAAGGGTGCTTCCAAACACCAAAAATTGGATTTGCAAATGAATTCCATAAAATTTTATAGAATTCATTTGTTCCAAACAGTATGTAAAAGAATAGAATGAAATACTAAAGATTGTTTAGTTGGTTTTGCCAATTAGATATATATGTAAGATGTGATAAATGAGTGATAAAAAAATGTTGGTATCTAGCATTTCTGATAGGTGACTGCCTGACTGGCCCTTCATTCAAGTCATCCTCTATTTACAGACTGTTTGGAAATACTTGTATGAAAATTATTTAATTTATAAATGAATTTTGTAAAAATTTATATTTACAAATGAATTCTCTTATTTGGAACTATAAAATAGCATTAAGTCAATTGACCTGTAAATATACATATTGTAGGTATTTTTTTCTATCCCTATATTCTCGAATTCGCTTTCCTATCAATAGCACTAATCAATTTTAAATTATTAGTATTGATCAATAGATAACACGAATAAATAATTTATGACTTTAGATGACTAAATATGTTGAGACTACTTGAAAATAAGGATAGATAAATAAATTATTTATGATTTGATTTCTAATTTGAAGATGAAAAAGAAGCTTGGATTAAGAAATATAGAAAAAAAAATTGTGACGAAGTTTGCAAAAAGAATGAAGAACTAACTACATAGAAAAAAAAAAAAAAAAAAACTAACTATATAGAGAAAGGAAGTGAAATAATAAGAGCAGCAAAAATTTAAAGAAGACTTAGAGAGATGTTTAGTCTTTAAAAGATGAGTAATTAATTTGGTGACTTGAAATTGTAAATTTCACCTCTTAAGTAAATTTAAGATCTGCAAATCTTGAATTTTGTATTTTTGAAAAATGACATTCCAAACACAAAAAGTTATATTTCCAAATAAAATTTGTAAAATTTTATGAAATTTATTTGTTTCAAACAGTATATTAATGTATGTTTGGATTCAACTTTTTAAAGGAAAATAAAGGAAGTTATAGAATTTTTGTATTATCTCCGCTTGTTCGGATTCTTACCTGGATGGGAGGAAAGGTTATGGAAAAATTAGCAAAAGCCATCATGACCATTAGTGAAAGGATTTTGAAAGCCTCCAATTTGGAATAAATACGAGGGAAAGAAAAAGTTGACATGTAAAAAGTCCTAATTTTCCGTGGCGATGAAGAAGAAAATAAATAGGAAACAGATATTTAAGTAACTTTTCATTTAAAATTATCTTTTTTTTTTGCCTTATCCAGTCCAAACAAGAAGTATAATTTTTTTACCTTTTTCTTTCTTTCTTATTTATTTGCAATTTAATTGAGAGAATCCTTTTCCTATTCATACCTTTATGATTTTTTTTTTTTTTCTACCTTACTTTCATTTTTCTCTCCCTCATGAATCCAAACATAGTGTATATTAATTTGCAATGATATCAATTTAGAAGGCAATATTATCATAGTAGGCCTCATGGATCAGCCCATTACTTGGTTAAAGATTCTTGGCATGCAATAGAGGAATCCTTTACAACTATATTTTCTCTTATCATTAAAATAAACGACCACATTTTCTTTCTTCTCCATCTTAATTTAATTTTACGAGACCCTAAAATTAACGACCGAATAAACTTTCAGTAACTCTAAAGAAAGTCAAACTAATGACCTCTGAATACACCCTCAGAATTTTTACCAGTTAAATTATGCCTAAAGGTTTAAACAATTAAAGATTTTTACCCTTTATTACAAGAGAAACTCTGCCACATTTGGTAATAATGTTCCTTATTTCCCCACACTGATTTATTAACTGAAATAGTTAAGTAATGTGAAAAGAAATTGTGACCCGACCTTTGGTCGATTTAGATCACTTAACGTAATAATAATTACTAAAGAGATCAATAATAGTGAAGCTATAATACAATTATAATGAAATAATCTAATTACTAATTGACACCGATGTTAAAAGTGGACATTTACTGAGGGCAGATGAATACCTTATCCAAAATTTCCATGTAATAAGATATTTTAAAACCATTCCTACGCGTAAGCATGCACCGAATCACTACACGACGTTCAGAGAAGTCTTACAAATATTGTCTAAATCAGAACAGTGCTTAGATCTCATTTAAACTTTCTAGACAAATCAGCAGCCTATACTTTGAAGGCCGGAACACCGGAAAATAAAATGGAGCACGTAATAATGCATCTTCATAAACCAAGAACTACGAGAAATCACCCCTTTCATTCTGACGTGACAGAGGTACAAAAGAAGGCAGTATAATGTCAGGGGCTCGGAGATTGAGGACGAAATCCCGACCACGTGCGGCCTTAGCCAACGTGGGTGTCGACTAAGTACGCCTGCGTTATCAGAGTTAGCACAGCGTGACACAAGTGTTAGAGGTTGAGGACCCCAACACTTAACACGTTTGAACCACAAGAGCTTGCAAAGGGTGCTTGGGTGAGCTTAAGGCCGAAGTGGAGAGCATCAAGGCCGATGTTGCTACGTGCAAGGCTGCCATTAGCCACGGTGCAGGCATGGCAGGCCCGTTAGCTCCAAGATTGGACGTGCCACGACCCGTTCCCTTCAACGGCAGTCGGTGTGCTAAGGAGCTTGACAACTTTCTGTGGAGTTTGGAGCAATATTTTGCCGCAGCCTACATTTGGGATGATGCTGCGAGGGTACGCACGGCGCCCCTTTATCTGATCACGTGACAGGTGGTATCAGAGCCAAGGTTGGCGTGGCTCAAGTTGGTGTGTTGCTGATTGTTACAGTTCGCTTGTTGCTCGTGTTCGCTGGTTTCGTGGGGTAGATTCCAGTGTTGCCGTTGGTGTGATGATGGCTGGAATGGAGGAAGGTGAGGTGTCCCCTGCTACTCAGGCCGCACCTGAGGGACAGGCGGAGAGACGTGCCGAGAGGCAGGCCAGGAGGGACAAGGCCAAAGCCTCACACTCTCGTGCTAGCTCGGTGGACCAGCTTAGTGCGATTGAGATGCGGTTGGAGCGGGTTTCTCAAGCCACACTTGAGAACAGCTTGGTGCTCGATGACATTGTGGACCGAGTACGTGAACTCGAGGACAAGGGTGAGGCCGATATTGCCGAACGTATTGCTGCATTGGAAGAACGAGGTGATGGTTTAGAGGGCCAACTGCTTGGTACCCTCAACTCGTTCGCAGATTCTCTAAGGAATACCATTGATCGTTTCCGCGAGGAGTTCACCGCGGGCTTGGGTGAACTCAAGGCCGAAGTTGACAAGATCAAGGCCGATGTTGCTACGTGCAAGGCTACCATCAGCCACTGTGCAGGCATGGCAGGCTCATCAACTCCAAGATTGGACGTGCCACGACCCGTTCCCTTCAACGGCAGTCGGTGTGCTAAGGAGCTTGATAACTTTCTGTGGAGTTTGGAGCAATATTTTGCCGCAGCCTACATTTAGGATGATGCTGCGAGGGTACGCACGGCGCCCCTTTATCTGACCACGTGACAATAAGCTTTCATTTCTTAAACCATACCTCTACATGATCACATACTCTGAAAGCATATAAAGAACTGAATACCAGTAAGACAACTAACACGTATGACAACAAACATATCTCAGCTCTATATCTGCTCCTTTAATTACCATTCCTCTCAATGTTAAGGAAAAACCATGGGGAAGATAATTCTTGATCATCATTAACAGCCATCGGCAAGATATGATAAACACAACGCGTTTATGAGATCTACAATAATATGTAATTCTAACACTAAGAGACCAACTAGAAACAAGTGATGCAGATCAAACAGAAAGATATTATACAGCAAAAAGGTCTATATCATATAAAAGGTTCCTATCGGAAGAGTTCCAAACCACCTGACAAACCCCAGAATGAAACATTAAGACGAAAAATTAAACATTCTACAGAAGGATACTTACAGATTATTATGATTCGTTCAGTCAGGATTAAAATAAACAAAGCGGAGAGAGAAAAATTTAGCACCAATTCTGAATAGCTTAACTATTTTCATTTGCAATTTTATGAGTTACTAAATACTCAATCTTGCATACTCGGTATCAGTTCCTTTATCCACCTAGCTGTTGCCTTAAGAAAGTGTCTTCATACACTTATCTCAGGCATTTCTACTTCTCACAATAATACGACTGATATCATCCAAGAAAAGCAGCAGTACACAGAAGTCCACATATTGGAGCTCAAGACTTGCATGCTCCCCATTGGAGTGCAAGTGCACCTGTATTCTTTGTGTTGTACTGCATATATATGTACAACACAATAGAACACTATAACATATTTAACACTAACAACATAATAGTACCAGTATACACATAACTTCATAATAAATATACAGGACAAGAGGTTCTTAACATACAACAGCACAACTATATACAGATCACAAAGGCACTTGTCATAGAAAGTTTAAGCCCTTGAGCAGTTCTAGAAAGAAAATAGTGGAAACTACCCCACATTACAGCTCAAACTGTTAATGCATCAGTCCTCATGATTATTGAAACGATGGTGAAAATAAAGCAAAAATCAATAGAAAACTCTAGTCATCAGAACAA
Source organism: Ehretia macrophylla (assembly GCA_037974665.1). Lineage (NCBI taxonomy): Eukaryota > Viridiplantae > Streptophyta > Magnoliopsida > Boraginales > Ehretiaceae > Ehretia > Ehretia macrophylla. The sequence continues at coordinate 3,917,911 of CM075774.1, forward strand.
CCTTTCAAGGCTAATCTTCCGAAGATGGAGGAGATCAAGCTTACATACTTACCTCCATGTTGGCTGTAGCAGCTTCAGGATGGTAATGAAGTATTTCCTTCCACATCATCTCCCTTATCATCTCTTCACCTAATTCTTCATCTATGTCAAGATCGATTGGGACCTCAGCTGGTGGGTCACACCTAGGATCATACAACTGAGACATGTAAGGGTGTTGAAGTGCTTCAGTGACGCTGATCCTCTTGGTAGGATCGAAGACGAGCATTTTCTGTAGCAGATCAATTGCCAAAGGATGGGCATGAGGATACAGGCGGGAAAAGGGGGTTCCAGGTGAGTACGGAAGTGATTTGATATACTTCCTTGCTTTTGGGTTATCAATGAATTCAAGATCTTCTTCCCTCTGGCTTCCAAGTATGTTAATAATCAATTTAAGCTGGTTAAGACACTCTGTGCCCGGAAAGATTGGTTTCCTGCCAAGGAGCTCAGCAAAGATGCAACCAACTGACCACACATCGATAGAGGTTCCATACCCGTCACAGCATAGAAGGAGCTCGGGGGCCCGGTACCAACGAGTAACCACATACTCAGTCATGAACTGACCCTTACCACTGCTTGTACGAGCCAGCCCAAAATCACATATTTTTAAATCACAGTTCGCATTAATAAGTAGATTGCCAGGCTTCAAGTCACGATGAAGGATGTTTGCAGAGTGGAGATATTTGAGGCCTCGAAGCAACTGCAACCAAAGTTCTTAAACTCAGTCTCACAGATGATAAAGCTTTCAAAGACAAAACACTCATCACTTCAAACAAATGATTTGCAGCAGCACGATTCCATCACTCATTTTGATAGCTATACAGATAAGTAGGGAGCTCAAGAGAAAGGTAAATCTTATTTAATTAAGCATCTACGACATGTTTATAAAACATTACATTAGAATTTATGAGGAATGCGAACATGATTATCCAAATACCATTAGTTAAATTTGGAAGCAAAATCCAGTGGCGAGTGACATTTCATTCCTGGTGCCACATAATTCTCAAACTGTATCTAGAGAATATGAGCGTCACCATAAATTACTGTTTCTAAAATTTTTAATTATTTCTTTTATTGCCAAAGTCACGTTTTATCACCAACATCACAGCAAAGTAAGCTAGAGTGCAAGTATATATAACAAGTTTATAAAAGTATACGGTACCTGGAATAGAAAATATTGGCAATGGTCATTTGTTAGCGTTTGGGAGGATTTAATGATTTGATGTAAATCTGTGTCCATAAGCTCGTAAACCAGGTACACATCCTTGAAACTTCTTCTATGGATAGGCAGCATAACATCCTTTAAAGCAATCACATTTTCATGCTTCAGATGGCGGAGAAGCTTTAGTTCACGCAAAGTCCTCAATGCATCGATTCGATTTTCAAAGGCATTATTTATCTTCTTGATTGCTACCTTCTCATTTGTATCCCTGTTAATAGAAGAGCATACAATCCCATATGCTCCACGCCCAATTGGTTTAATGGGCACATATTTTGTATCTATCTCAAACAAGGTTTGCCACATAGAAAAGTAATGCTTTCCTCGGATTTTGATCCCATTTGGAGGTTCCACCGGAGTTGCCATGTTTGTCAACCTATCAGCCAAAGAAACAATCAGATGGTCAGAAACATGTACACCAAGACATATAAAACAATCAAAAGGATGCGTCGTCTGAATGCTGCTGCAGAATAGCAGCTTCCATAGGTAACATAGTTTTAACGTCAATCATACATCATAACAACTAAAGACGTGGTCGGGGACCTTCATTATCAATAGATAGAACCAAGACTAAAATTTTTCATACGAGAACTTAGATTTCAAAAGTACCCAACAATTCTCTCCAATTGTAATGACTGCCATTCTTTGCAACTTCACTAACAACAACTGTCCATGATATATCCATAATATACTTAACTGGAAATCTTTTCTAAAAACAAAACGGGTGCCATATTTGTCTGATTGGATAATGAGGAAAGGCAATACAGCTTGGAAAACATATACTTAATGAGTAATATTTCCCTAACAAGAGCACTAAAAAGATCAAACACGTCTTTTGCTTTCTAAATGTACTGTGCAATGCTCACCCCACAACAATTCTCAGCCTTTAAGAAACTAATAATCAAATTTTCACCTTAAAATTGACCATACAATTAAAAAATAAGTAACAAATAAATCCTCGTAGAAAATAGGAAAGTCTCCAGGGCACATCAAATCCTGATCTTTCCAAACATAACAAAAAGTACACAAAAGACTAGTAAAAGAAAAGATAACAGTGAAAAATTGCTAAAAATATATATAAAATAAAAATAAAGACTTTTTCAGATTACCCTATATGGGAAAATTCAAAGCTTCAAAGTAAAACAGCTTGTCTAAGTCATTAAGCAGCATGAAAAAGACACAACATTGAACCGTTAGCTATAAAGCAATAATCTTCACAAAGCAAACAACAAAAACATCAAAGCTTTACATTACAAGAGATAATCATGAATAATTTTGCATAAAGCAATAAACTTTACAAAGCTAACAACACAAATATCCAAAATTATACATTACAGCAAATACTACTATCCAAAAATATAAAACACCAAAAAAAAAAAAACAAATAAAAATACTACCTTTCCTTTGAATAACTTCAAAAAGCAATCAAATTCTTTATTTACTCAAAAATTTCCACCATATAAGCGTTGCCTTCAAAATACCCACAATTCTGCATCAAAGCTTGGATCTTTACCAATTTGCCCCTCAAATTCTCACATATTTTCTTCATCCGTCTCAACCCATATCCCCAATTCACAAATTCAACTAGACCCAGATCAGGAAAGATCCAAGGTTTAAGAACCCTTAAGATTTTGGTATTTATTTTTCGGTAATTAATAAAGGAAAATATTTTTAAGTAGAGATATTAAGTGTTGACAAAAGCCAAAAAAAAGTAATATGAAATATCTTATATTTTTTAGATTGGACCTCTTGATTTATATATGTGTGAGATCCAAAAGATGCTGATTTGTTATCTTGTCACAATCATACTGTTTAGGAGCATGGTCCGTTGGATACTATTATTATTGTGAGTAGTAGATGAAAAAGGTGATTGACAGCACAAGACACATATAGTGTTACAAAATATAAATAAAATAAAATGAAAAGTTTGACATTTTTCGAATTATGAGTTGCTACTTTTAGATAATTATCTGAAACCTTTACTTCTACCTGTTTTTGTATTTTGTTTCTTCTTCTTTTCTGTTTTGGGGAAAATGGGTAATTATTAGGGGTTACTATTTCTATAAAATTATTAAATTCCCTTTTAGTCTTTCTAGCTTTCCTTTTTGTTTCTTCTTTAACCTTTTGGGACAATGGATATTCCAATTTAAGACTTTAAGTTTTTTATATCATGGCGAAGTGGCCAAGACTATCGAGATAAGGAATAGGGCTCAGAAATAAGAAGTTATATGATGTTACTCTCCAAGCCCATAATCATGGTGTAATGAGAGAGTATTCAAAGACACATAATTTTGAGCTGAATGTTGATGATTGTTTGAATTCTAGTTCAGACTTTACAGTAACTCGTGACGTCTTTCTATAACGTTGAAGGAAACTTGGTGAAAAAATTTGTACTCAATTTAAGAATTGCCACCAACATGAAAGTTGAGCTGAGTGCATTACGAGAAGGTCGCAAACTCGCAGATAAAATGAATAATGAGGACTTAACCATTGAAACAAATTCATTGGCCACAGTCAAATTTGCTATAGGCATTAGACCAATTCATAGCCCTTTGCGCTTGCTTATAGAAAATTATTAACAAGTCATCCCAATCATGAGAACTTCCAATTGTCTCATGTGTACCAGAAGCTAACTCTTGTCCTAATTGGCTCGCCAACCTTGGGATCCAGTTCCGTTTTGGCATTTCTATCCTTGACCACATATCCGAACTGCTACAACTTCTCCTAGATAAGAATAGAAAGGGAGAGACCACCTCTAAGATGATTAGTTAGATCCTTGTTAGCTTATGCCTCCTAAATTTTTTTTATATATAATTTGAATTTAGTGGAATTGACGAAGTTGCCCTCTAACTCAATTTTAATTTTATTATAGCTGAGCTGTGATATGCTAGAGTAAGTCTATATGGAGGGCTTGCAATAACATATTATCCCATCATGCTCCAATGCAGGCCACAACCCTAAGCAAGTTTGAAGCTCTTAATATTCAGATTTGATGGAATATTTCGCTATGCAAAAACTCAATTAAATTTGAAGGGATTATGCCTAACATCCAATGGGGATATTCAAAACTTGATTGTAGAGGACATTCCCTCTTTGGGGATAGGATGATGTAATGCTCCTAAATCAATGAACTTTTATCTTTGTACTCAAATTTATAATTAAAATTGTGTGGCTAACACCTCATATTCCTTTTGTAACGTTGAATACTAACAGTATGCTCTATCCAAAAAAGCTTTTGGCAAAGAAAGTAGAGAGGATTATGAGACTGGCTATAGAACGACCTGCATTGAACTCTATCCCGTGGCTACAATTGTAGAAGGGTTTGTAACCACGAGTCTATAGAAAAACATGTCCCCATCTATGGGTTGGGCCAATTACACAAGAGCCAACCAAACTTGTGCGAGGAAATTCTTTTTAGTCCAGGCATGACCAAAGCCATATTTTACAGTCTTTCGACAAAAAAAAAAAAAAGGAAAAACAAAAGAAAAGAAAACAACTAATAGTGACTATTAAGAAATGTGAGACCAAGAAGCCAAATCGAATACCTAGGTTCGAATCTTATGAGAGTAAGGATAAAAAAAAGTATTTTTATGCGTGCACCTGAAAACATAGGCCAATTGTTGAGCCTATTCTGGCTCAGCCGCAACCTGTTGGTCAAAGAAAAGGAAAGGTCCTGATTCTGAAATGGAGTGATACGAGAGTGTTACATGTGGTTTCTTTTTTCAGCTAGCTCTAATACTAGTAAAGGTCTAAGTAAGTTTTACTATAAGAGTCAGCGTCTAGGACACTACTGATCTCACTTAGTGATAAATTGAACCACTTTTTCTATTAAAAGAAAAGCAACAAAGATTGCGATTGTTCCATTATTATAACCTTTTGCACATGGCTGTTTTATGTTTGGTAAACCGGTCTACAACAATTTCTAAAGAGCAAAACATGATCGATGTAATAGGTGAGAGTTAGAGACATCCAACAGTCCTTGCAGTTTGTGGCATGTTTTCATATCAAAACAGGTCCATAAATACATATTTGTTGACCCAAAACTAGCAACGTAGATTGGTATTTGTGGCTGTTGATATGCTCACTGATAAACGTTCTAAATACTTTTGGACACCACGTTTATTATTACTTCTAGTATTGACGTGGATAATTCGAGTATTCGAATTCATTAGGTAGAAGTTTTGCATTCCTTTGTTCCGCTAACTACATTAATTAATTGCTTGGCATTTCTCTTTTGTGAATAATAAAAAAAATAAATAGAAAGTATTTAATTGGTCTTAATTCAAAGATTTTTTTTATTTTTTATTTTTTATATTCAATGGAAGTATAAGCCATGTAATATACATAAAAAAAAGTCACCTATAAGAATTGATCCCTTGCACTCTCAGCGTGGAGCATGCTACTAAACCAAAGACCAAGTGGTTAAATCCAAAGATTTCATGCAATAGGAATTTTCACAAATATTACTCGAATTAACTTGACCTCTTTATAGTATTTTTGGGTAATTAATAATTTTGTGTTTCTTAACAATCTGTGTTGTTCAAGATTGCTACTTTTTAATGTCATTGTTTTACTAGCCTAAGATTTTTGTCAAGTGTAATATCTTGCTTTACCATTTTCCTTTGATGCTTCTCTTTTTGCTTCTTGGTTTTGTGTCACCAAGAGGATGTTTGGCTTAGGCTAGCTAGATAAACAAGATAAAGTACTTATAAGCACTTGGTTTTTATGAGTTTGTTTTTTTAATTTTATTCAAGAGAGGGGTAAGATCGTACAACACATATTAAAAATGTAACTAGCAAGAATCGATCACGCAATCTCTCACACTCACAAAGAGGAATGTACCACTAAACCAAAGCTCTAGTGGTTGGTCTTTATAAGTTACAGAGATACTATTTATAATTAAAGGGTATTTTTGCCTGAGATCCTTGTAATTTTGAAAAATGAGACATAGACCCTAAATTTTTTGATTTATGAGACTTAGACCCGTTTCAGTTAGGAATCTGTTAACTTTTTCGTTAAAAGCCTATTAAATACCATTTTTGCCCTCAACATATACATCATTGTACAAAGTATTCAAAAATCATCACTTATTAGATTCTCGACCATGTAGCATATAACTATCTATTTCAAAGGAAAACCTGTAGTAAATTAAGCAAATTGCAAGAATTTTGGGAGCTTGTTTCAGACCATAAAAGGCGATGTCAATGCTAAAATTCTTTTTGGAAGAAAATTTGAAAATATTAGTTTTAATAGAAGCACTTGTACAAAGTGGCAACTAGAAAATTTTATTTTGTTGGTGCCTTCATGTTTTGGCCGGGCTTGTGGCATTCCTTTCGGCTTTTGGCCTTGTTGATTGTTTGGTGCAAATACTTAATCTTCATTTAAGTGAAACACTCTTATCGATTTAGCAAAAATAAAAAAATCTCTAGTGAAATAATTACAAAATAGTAAACAACATATTAATATGAACTCAAAAATCATTGCAATCTATAATTTTTTAATATGGGATAAGTGTATATAGTTTGACGGAAGACTAGAGTTCGTTTTGTTGGGGTGAATAATGAATTAGAGGTAAAGGAGCAAATTTTGATGGATGCAGTGTTGAACGTTTGACATTTACTGATGGACTAATCTTATCGTTTCAATTAATCGGAATGTTTTAATTCTCATTTGCTAACTTTTAGTTGTGTTTATATGAATAGGCACCCATTTATTATTCAAACAACCATTTGTCTGATGTTGGTTTCTCCTCCTACTCTGTGGTTTGATCTAGGTTACGAGAGACTCTTCTAAACGTTCAACAAGTGTGTGGGGCCCACCTCACGAGAGAGATGGGCGTTCGTCGAGACGTTTTGAAGTGGTTTTCCCGAGTTATTTACTAGTATTGACAATAATCTTGAATTTTATTTTTTTTAAATTTTTTTGCAATTATTGTCTTTAAAATGGACACTAAAGAATGAATATGGATCAGCTGAAGCACTAAAGATTGAGAACTGATCAGGAGTTCCATTTCAAGTTATGGACGGTTGTCCTAAGATTTTGTAGAGTATGATAATCTTTTTTTTTTTTTTTTAATTTTTAATTTTTTGGTTTTTGGTTTTTGGTTTTTGGTATGGAGAACAATCAGCAACAATTTTCACTAAATGAATAACGGATCCGGAAAAGAAATATCACTTTGGGTTTTATTAATGGAGGGTAAAGGTCGATTTTGAAAAGGAAGAATAAGTCTCATCAATTTTAGGCCTGAACCATGTTTAGGAGTGAAATATCACTCGAACTCAGAGTTAGCTGTCCATGAACTAATGAAGCCTCGATTATCAAAAAATATCTCTTTAATGATGGAATCATTACATATAATATGTCGCAGCCTCCTTTCGATGGATGAATGAAAGAATTTCTTTAAGAGTTCCCATTGATGATAAATACACATTCAGACAACACCTTCATGGGTAATCAATGATCATGATACTCCTGAATTCTGATGTTGCATTAGCACAACGATCCAGAGCTAAGCAGTGCAAGCTGTATTGTTTAACAATTCAATCAGCAGCCATAAATCTATTTCTATCTGCAAAACTAAGCTGCTGCTTGAAGTCTACCAACAATGGTCTAATTCGCTTCATAATGTCATCTATCTTGTTATCTTCCAGTCCACAACACCTGTTCCAAAGATTGCTTGAATAACCTTCAACAATCAAGCGAGCTTTTTTAAATGCTTCGGCCTCTGCGTGAAGAGGGTAGAGGCCATGGATTCGGCAAAGGGCTGTTGATGCTGCATTACCACTACGGAGATTGAAAGTTGCATCGCAATTTTCGTTAAGATAATAGGGGGAAGGATTCTGGGGTGCTGCTTAAAATAAAAATAAAATAAAATTAGTAAGAATAAAATAATATAAAACTACACAAAATAAAATATTTAGAAAAAATAAAATAAGAAAATTAAATAAATAAAAATAAAATTATTAAGAATAAAATAAAATAAAACTACATAAAATAAAAAACATTTAGGATAAATAAAATAATAACAATAAAAATAAAAAAATAAAATGAAATAAATAAAAATTATAAATTTTCTATGTTATACTAGAGTTCTATATTTAAAATTATTTTTAATGCTAAATTTTAGATTTTAAAATTGAAAATTAAATAAAGTTACAAATTTAAAAATAAAATAAATAATTTTTAATTTTTTAAAAAATAATAAATTTAAGTTTTTAATTTTGAAGTGTAAAATTAAAATTTAAAAATTATAAAAATAAATTTACTTTCATTGTATTAATACGTTAAATATTTTTTTATTCGCGTATTAGCAAAAGTATGCAAAATGTATTGTTATTTGTACACTTTGTTTGATATTCTTGTTTTTTTGAGTTACGGGCATTAATGGACAATTGCTCAACATTTCTGCGAATATTGAGTGTAAACCAAATCTAATAAAATAACATTCTTAAAAACTTGACAAAATATTTTTAAAAATATTTTTAACAAACTAAACACTTTTAACCACATTCTCGAGAATAACATTCTCAAAAAAAAAATTATCCGTGAATCAAACGCTCTCTAAGAATTTCTACATCTCCAAATATTCCAGGACAATGTGTGATAATCATCTTGCTTATTGACTTGTTTTTCTCCTGTTTTGTTCGGTAAGCAAGGATTTTAATTTCAAATATAGGTATGCGAAACATTCAAGCTATAAGCTACTAAAAGTAGTTACAATAAAAGCACAAAACACAACACTTAGAAGAGAATGAACAGTTATTTTATGTATTTGCATCAATGAAGCATCAGAACCATGCACGAAGAATGTCGGCGGGAAAGGATTTTGCTCTGGCACACCTGCAAGGCTGCAAGTCGCCCGAGCTCAACATCTACTTTATGGTTGACTGTTACAGGCTCAACCCGTGATTAGGGGAATAAGTTGGGCTCGACATATGGTAGTGGGACTCGTTACATTTAATGTGTAGTATTTTATTTGATTTAAATAAATTAAAAAAAAGTCTATTACACCCTTACACATGTGACATTGTGGGTCCTTGGCATTTAATAAGATCAAATTGAGGTGATATGATATGCAAGGCCAAATGTCCATTCTACCCCATATTATAAATAAAAATGTCCATTACACTCTTGCAGTATATATTTTAAAATATATCAATAAAGATAAAATAATAACTAAAATTACTTAATAATCCTTATTATTTAACAAAAATCTTTTTTATTATTAATTTTTTATTCTTCTTCATCTTCCACCTTCCACCGCTGCTAAACACTGCCACAGAATACACACACCCCCACAACACACAACACGCACACTCCCACATAGACACACACGACACACACAACACTCAAAGCTGGAGTCGGTTGACCCAAACCTACTACTTACAGTCGGCTGCCGGCAGAGCCCAATCCCCCCACCCACCCCGCCACATGACCCCAACCCCCACCCACCACGCCTAGCCGTCTACCCAACCAGCAAAGACACCCCAAGAAAAAAACTCATACGATGAACACTATTTTTCAGGAATTTCCATGACACTACTTCCTATTACCACTTATGCATCAGAAGGTATCCAAGGCAACTTATATTGCAATCTTTGACCATATATGATTTCTTAAGAATCCTTCTCACAGTCCAATTCTCATATTCATGTACTAGGCACACAAGCTAAGCCACTTAATTCATACAATGTCTCAATCTTACCACTCTTCAACAATCTCGTGCATACATGTGTGTGCGTGTTTGGATCTGAATGTGTGTGTGTGTTCGCTTCTGACTTTTTTGTGTGATTTTGTGTGTGTGTTTGATAGAGGTGATAGATTATTATTATTATGTGTGTTTGAATGATTGTGTGTGTGCGTGTGATTGTGTCCGATTGATTTCGTTTTTTTATTTGTGTGTGTGAGATTGTGTGTGTGATTTTTATTTTGTTTGAGGGTAAATGGTTCTTTACAAAAATTATAAGGGGCTAATTTAGAAATTTTATGTTATTTTTAACAGAAATACAACTCTGTTAAGGTTGACTTGAGTCCAGAGTTAATATGTGGTTATTTTTAAAAAAGAGGGTTAATAAGTGTCACTTGATGTAAACAATAGGGGTAGTATCTGGATTTAACCAAAAAAAAAATTGATATATTATCCAATTAAAAAAAAAGAAAGAAAATTTTGATAAAATTACTATTATACCTCTAAAATTTGTTAAGTTTTTAAAGTTAGTTAATTGTTGGCCTAAAAAGTTTATAATCCTTATTTTAATAATACCAAAATATCTTAATTGTGTTTTAGTATTCTTACTTATATTTTGGGTAAGTCATTCAATCCATCAACACAAGAATGTTTCAAGCAAGCCCACATCAACATGGATAAATTCAAAAGGATCAAATGCTAGCTTCAAACTATTGGATCAAAGTCTAAGCTCAATCAGAAAATGAATCAAAGCCGAAAAGGTAATCTTATGATTTGTCTCATTCAAATGAAGTCTCTTATGGAAAATCAAATTATGAAGACCCGAAGAAAAAGACTTGTTAACTCGAAGAAGTAGAGTTGAAGACTCAACGATAAAGAGGAAGTTACAAGGAAGGAGACGCGGCGACATAAGAGTACCGGCATTAAAATTGTTGTTTGCCTAAGTATGATCTGTGTAGCTCATAATGTCTCTAAAATTTTTTCATAAAAGACTTTTCATATTCACAAAATATTCTTGAACAAATATTTTTTAAAAAATTAATTCAATTTATGAAAAACAAACTTTTGGATTTCAAACTCTTGTATTACAAAAATCGTTTTAAATATCTTCAAGAGTCTTGAAAATATTTTGAGATGTTGAAAATGCTAAAAACACTTTTGTATAAGTGTCCTTAAAAGTGCCTAAGAGCTTTATTATTAAACAAATTGATTTGGGGCTCAAAAAATCACTTTTCAGCATTTTTTCAAACATCTAGGCGTTACTTGCCTTATCCGATCAACCGGATGAAGGCTACAACGACCGGCAGAGAACTCTGGTCCGGGCGTTACTTGCCACATCCAGTCGACCGGATGAAGGCTACAGCGACCGGAATGCTCAACGGGAAAATCCGGGATTTATGCTTAATATCCGATTTTGTGTCTAACTTTTCCCTCTATATAAGCTATACTCTCTCACCATTTCAAAACACCTCTCCAAGCTTCAATCTTCAGATTTCTTAACATATTCAAAGAGTTTTCATATCATCTTTTCTTTGAGAAATCTTGAGCTATCACTTTCATATCTTTGAGCATTAAGAGTATTCTTCAATTATAATATCAAACTCAAATAGGAGTTGCTATTGTCACTCATATTTTCACACAATCTTTGTATTACACTCCTGCACATAGATTGAGAGAATTATTGTGAGAAGAAGTGATGTAATCTTTTGTGGACTCAAAGGAAGAGAGATTAGTAGGTTGAGTTTCACCTACACTTGAAGAAACTTGTATAACTCTTGCGGACTCAAGAGTAATTGTAGTTGGTTTTTGCTTCACCAACATTTAAAGAAGCATCTTAGTGAAGATTGGTTAAATTCTAAGGGAAGGGAAGACCTTAGGTGGTGGACTAGGCCTCCGGGAGTACGAACCACTTGAAAATCATCGTGTTTAATTTCTCTTACTCTACACTCCTTATTTTCAAATCATTTACATTCTTTTAGATATTGCTTATATTGATTGTTTGATAATTGTTGATTTATCTACTTGAAGTTTAATTCTTGAAGTTCTAATTGTTTATCCAGTATTATATACTTGTGTGCTCATTAAGTATTTGATAAATTGCCTATAAGAACTTCTAGGGCCTTATTAAATTTTTGATAGACATTATTTCCGCATTAAGAATTTTAAATTTCTTAATCTTGCCAAACAACCTAATTCACCACCTTCTTAGGTTATCAAGGGCCAACAAGTGGTATCAAGAGCTAGTACTCTACATATAGCTTAACATCTAGTAGATGATCCTTATGGCAAACTCATCAATATCTAATATAGTTGAAGGTTAATCTTCCTCTAGACCACCATTGTTTAATGGAATAAACTATTCTTTTTGAAAAACTAAGATGAGAATCTATATTCTAGCAAATGACATAAGAGTTTGGAATGTGATAAAAAAAAAAAGGACCAATCACCTCTACTCTAACTAAAACGGAAGGAGAACAAGTCACCACCATCCTAAATCAGAAAAAGACTTTAATGAAGATGACTTCAAAACGTGTGAAAGAATCTTTAAGGCTATGATCATGTTATATCTTGCTTTAGATTCAAATGAGTTTAACAAAATTTCTGGATGCAAAAGTGCTAAAGAAATTTGGGATCAATTAGAAGTCACATATAAGGGAACTAACCAAGTTAAATAAACTAGAATAAACATACTTGTTCATAAATATGAAATATTCAAAATGTCATTTGATGAAAATATTGAACAAATGTTTTCTAGATTTACCGATATTGTTAATGCTCTTAAATCTCTTGGAAAAGAGTATTCTAACGAAGAATTGGTAGGAAAAGTTCTTCGAAGCTTAACCGAGCCATGGGAAGCAAACGTGACGGCTATTGAGGAAGCTAGAGACCTCAAAACTCTCACTCTTAGTAAACTTATGGGATCTCTTATGAGCCATGAGTTGAAGAAGAAGGATCGAGAAGAAGAGAAAAGAAATAATAAGTCACTTGCACTTCTTGCATCAAAGGCTTATTCAAGTGATGAAGAAGAAGAAAACAAAGAAGATGAATATGAGATAGCTCTTCTTACAAAGAACTTTAAGAAATTCCTCAAATACAAAAAGGTAAGTAAAGCTCCATCTTACAATAAGTTTATGAACAAAGGCAGAAACAAACCAAAAGAAGAAGGAAGATGTTGCAATTGTGACATGACGGGTCACATAAAAGCAAATTGTCCGAAACCAACCAAAACCAAGGGAGGAAAAGCTTTGAAAGCAACATATATTGATGACAATGCATCAACTGATGAAAAAAGCGAAAATGAAGAAGTGGCAAATATCATTTGTCTTAAAGCAAAAGAAGATGATGATGTATGTTCTTCTTTTAACTCCAGGTATTACTCTTCTAGTTCACTAATTGATAATGAATGTTCCTTTGAAGAATTATAATATGAATTTTAAAAAATGCATGATAGTTTTGAAATTGCAAGTAGCAAGATAAATGAACTTCAAAAGGATAATAATGCTTTGAAAGAAAAAAAATAAGTTGCTTGAAAAAGATTGTAATTGTGCTCATGAAAAGACACTTAAATTTTATTTTGAAAATTATAATCTTCAAACAAAAATTGAACAGCTTGAAAAAGAAAATCAATGGTTAACTGAAAGCCTAGCAAGATTTACAAAAGGAAAAGAAAATCTTGATAAAATGCTTGGTTCACAAAAATTAGCTTTTGATAAAAGTGGATTAGGATATGAACCTTCTCCAAAACAAAAATCTTTCAAAAGTTATTTTATAAAAGCATAATCTCCTACGAATGAAGCATCAACATCAAAAGGATTTCAAAAAACATGTACCTATTGTGAAAAACAAGGTTATATAGCATCACATTGTAAATTTTGAAATATGATAGGTAGAGAGTCTAAAATTCCTTCTTGGCTCAAACCAAAATGGATTATTAAATGTGCTAAAAATCAATACTAACAATCTAGGACCCAAATAGAACTTGGGGACCTAAATTTTGTTATTGTATATAGGTTACCATAAGGATAAAATATGAAAAAAATTGGGTCATTGATAGTGGATGTTCAAGACACATGATCGGTGATCCATCTCTTTTCTATGAGCCCATCAAAAACTTCAAAGGATATGTGAGCTTTGGAAACAATGAGAAATGTAAAATCATTGGTAAAGGTAGCATTGGAAATAAAAATAATATATCTATCCATGATGTGTTACTTGTGAAAGGATTGTAACATAACTTGCTAAGTGTAAGTCAATTATGTGATAATGATTATCTAGTTGAATTCAAATCATCATGTTGCATCATTTTTTTTTTTGCTCGGTAAAAGTAATATTTTCATTCCACTGCAAAAAACTTACATCAACAACCCTAAAGTGGGGGGAACTTAAGATATACAGATGTTCCAATCTCTACAAAAAAAATGTGTTTTCTGTATTAAGATATTTACGTTGTAGGCTAACCTTATCCCTCACATCTGATTTAATCTTCTCCACATTCTGATCTTCCGTATGTGGTGTAGCTCTATAGAGTTTACCATTTCACTCTAGCCAGATATTGTAGATACAAGAATTGAAAGCATTTCTCGCAATAGTAGCCTTCAAACTATGCCCTTTGTTATTTTTTCTAAGTTTCTCAACAATATTATCCCAACTAGCATTAAGCAATCCGCATATAATCCTTTTAGCATACCATTTCCAGATTCGACGAGTGAAAGGACAATCAAAGAAAAGATGGTCCCGACACTCCACACCCAGTCCACAGAAAGTGCAATTCACATCAGTGGTAACACCCCAACTAGATAATCTCAACTTGGTAGAGAGTCTGTCAAGCATGGCAAGCCAAGTACAAAAGCTTTATTTAGGAATAATTGATTTGTTCCATACCAAATTGTCCTAAATCACCTCCTCGCTTCGTCCGCGTATTTTCTCCCAAGTAGAATAGGAATTAAAATCCGAGGCAGCCCACACAATTTTATCCTCCAAAAATGCTCTAAGATTGAAGTTGACATATGCTTCGACCCATCTAAGCTGGATCGGTCAGCTTCATCCGTTTCCCTCAATGCAATCCGCAACCTTCATAAGACAACACTCAGCCGAGACACCAATGTTCATATTTCGCGCCACATCCCAAAGTCTCCCACATGGCAACCAAGTGTCCCACATAAGATAAGTTTTACAACCATTAGAAACATGATGGCGAATAAACTTATAGGCAATATGTTTGATTTGAAGCATTGTTCGGGATGTCGATGCTCCATATGCATTGTTCATCAAGTAGTACCCGATTCGCCCAATAACCCCAAAAGGAGTCACAATCATAATATGTATGCCGGAGCTGTTTTAGCAAAGCCACAATGTTAATCTCCGAAACACTACGAACACCTAGGCCTCATTCCTTCTTTGGTTTACAGACCCTTGCCCATGCAACTTTGGCTCCTCTCGCGCTATTCTCGCCACCTTTCCATAAGAACGCCGCAAACTTCCTCTCGATCTCCGTAATAACACCTTTAGGAAGCATGAAGACATTACACCAATAGGCTGTAATACTTTGCAGAACAGAGTTGATTAGTTGCAACCTTCCTGTATAAGTGAGCCAATTAGTAGTCCAGTGATCAATACGAGCTGTGATTTTATCAACTAACATGTTGCAAGTAGCTTTATTCAATCTACCAGTAATCAAAGGAACACCCAGGTATCTCACAGGCAAACTACCCTATTTGATATCCAAAAGCTCACAAATAAATTGCTTACAACTGTAAGGGCAGCCAGCAAAAAAAATTTCACTTTTGTTGGTGCTAAAGTGAAGGCCCGACATTTTAGAGAAGATGATGATTGCTTTCTTGATAAGAATGATAGAGCTAGGATTGGCCTTAGATAAAATGAGAATATCATCTGCAAAGGCCAAATGGTTTAGCTTAATCTTCTTGCACTTAGGGTGAAAACCAAAGCCCCTCAAATTGCCACACTGAATAAAAAGTTGAGATAAGGCTTCCATAACAATCACAAAGATATATGATGAAATTGGATCCCCTTGTCTGAGACCCTTATTCCCTTGAAAGAATCCCTCCATTTGGCCATTAATCATTATCGAATAAGTAGGCGTGGAGATGCACATAACAATCCAATTAATAAACTCCCCCGGAAAGTCATGAGCAACAAGGAAAGAACGAATGAAACTCCAATCAACTGAGTCATAGGCCTTCATAATATCAAACTTAATAATGCACCTGGATGTAGTGTGGTTTCTTCCATAGTTTATAACCAACTCTTGCGCAATAGACACATTATCCAAAATCTTTCTCACTGGAATAAAGGCTGATTGATTAATAGAAATGATTGAGTCAAGGACTTTGCATAATCTGTTCGCAATCACCTTAGAAACACATTTGTAGATGACTTTGCATCATATTTGATAAAATGAAAAATGTGTTTTTTGTTGCAAATAGACATGAAAATGTTTATATCATTGACTTCGATAGTATATCATGCCAAAATATTGATTGTTTAATCACTACAAATGAAGATTCTTGGTTGTGGCATAGAAGGTTAGGACATATTAATATGGACCTACTTGCTAAACTTTCTCGAAAAGATTTTGTAAGAGATCTTCCTAAGACCAAGTTTGAAAAAGATCATTTATGTAATACATGTCAATTTGGAAAATAACATAAAGAATCTTTTAAAACCGTTAGTCATGTGACCAGATCAAAAGCTTTACAAAAACTTCATATAGACCTTTTTGGACCAATGTATGTGGGAAGTCTATGAGGATCTAGATATGTTTTTGTTATTGTTGATGATTATACTAGATACACATGGGTCATGTTTCTTACTCTCAAAAGTGATGCCTTCAATGAATTTGCAAAAATTTGTAAAAGAGTGCAAAATGAGAAAGGCTACTACATTTCATGCATTCATAGTGATCAAGACACGAAATTCATAAATGCATCTTTTGTGAAATTATGTGAACAAAATGGCATTAAGCATAATTTTTCGGCTCCTAGAATCCTCAACAAAATGGAGTAGTTGAAAGGAAAAACCGAACTCTACAAGAAATGGCAATAACATTGTTGAAAAAAAATAACTTTCCTACATACTTTTGGGGAGAAGCCGTCAATACGGCTTGCTATATTCTAAATAGAGTTTTAATTCGACCTTTTCTCAAGAAAACTCCATATGAACTATGGAAAGGACGTACTCCAAATATTTCACATTTTAAGGTCTTTGGATGTAAATCCTTCATCTTAAACAATAAAGATCACCTTGGTAAGTTTGACTCAAAATCCGACGAATGTATTTTTATTGGTTATTCTTCTAGAAGCAAGGCGTATCGGGTTTACAATAGAAGAACCTCAGTAATTGAGGAATCTATGCATGTTAATTTTGATGAAATTAATCCCTTTATGTCAAGAAAAGATGAAGATGATGATGTAGGTGTTCAACAAGTTGAATAACAAAGTCAACCTATCTCTACAAGTCAGAAAGAAAATACATCCACAAGTAATCAAATTGGTTCTCCAAATGAGAAAGAATGACCAACATCAAATGATCAAATTGTGTCAACAAATCAAGATCTCCTAAGATGTTGGAAATTTGTCAAAGATCATCCAAATGATCAAATCCTCGGAGATCCATCACAAGGTGTGAGAGCTCGTTCAAATCTAAATATTTTTTTGTGAACATGTTGCTTTTATATCTCAAGTAGAACCTAAGAATATAAAAGAAACATTATTGCATGATGATTGGATTATTGCTATGCAATAAGAACTTAATCAATTTGAAAGAAATTAAATTTGGACCTTAGTTAACAGACCTAGTAATTACCCAATTATTGGTACAAAATGGGTTTTTCGAAACAGCTAGATGAATCTGGTAATGTAACTAGAAAAAAAGGCTAGATTAGTTGCACAAGGGTATAATCAAGAAGAAGAAATAGACTATGAAGAAAACTTTGCACTGGTAGCACGATTAGAATCCATTCGAATGTTGTTAGCATATGCATGTTTTATGAACTTCAAACTTTATCAAATGGATGTCAAAAGCGCTTTCTTAAATGGTTATCTCCAAGAAGAAGTCTATGTTGAACAACCACCCGATTTTGAACATACTAATCTACCAAGTCATGTGTTTAAACTTCAATAAGTTCTTTGTGGACTTAAACAAGCACCCGATTAAGTGGTTATTTGCTTGATAAAGGTTTTTTTAGAGGTAAATTAGACTCTATCTTATTTGTAAAAAGAAAAGCTAAAGATATCTTGCTTGTACAAATATATGTTGATGATATTATCTTTAGTGCTACTAATGAATCCCTCTGTGAGTATTTTTCTGAGTGCATGCATAAAGAATTTGAAATGAGCATGATGGGAGAATTAAATTTCTTCCTTGGACTTCAAATCAAACAAACAAAGGAACGGATCTTCATAAATCAAGCCAAGTACATAAAGGAACTCATTAAGAAGTTCGGGCTTAAAATCGCAAAAGATATAAGCATTCCAATAGGAACTTCAACCAAGCTTGACAAAGATGAAAAAGGTAAATCGGTTGATGAAAAATAATATCGATGTATGATCGGAAGTCTTTTCTATTTAACTGCCTCTAGACCCGATATTATGTTCTCTGTATGCTTATGTGCTCATTTTCAATCTTCTCCTAACGAATCCCACTTACATGCCGTAAAAAGAATTATTAGATACCTCAAAGGTACTATTGATTTAGGACTCCTTTACCCAAACGACACATCTTTTGAACTTTTAGGATATTTCGATGCGGATTATGTGGGTTGTAAGATTGATAGAAAAAGCACTAGTGGTAGTTGTCAATTTCTAGGACATGTTTTAGTTTTATGGTCTAGCAAGAAACAACATAGTGTAGCTCTTTCAACGGCAGAAGCCGAGTTTGTAGCTATGGGTAATTGTGTAGTACAAATTTTATGGATGAAACAATCTTTGTTTGACTTTGGTTTAGCATATGATCATGTGCCTATCAAATGTGACAATACAAGTGTTATAAGTCTTTCAAAGAATCCAATTCAACATTCTAGAACTAAGCATATTGAAATTCGTCATCATTTTCTAAGATATCATATGCAAAAAGGTGATATTGAACTTGAATTTATTTATTTTATGCATCAATTGGCTAATTTTTTACAAAACCATTGCATGAGAATCAATTTTGTGCTATTAGAAGAGAATTATGAATGCTTTGGGTCACTTGAAGTTTTGAAAAATTGCATTTTTTCAGCAAAAAGGTGATCCGGGCGTTACTGCATTCATCTGGGTGACCAGATGATGCATGAAGCGACCAGATGAAGCACCATTGTCGAGCGATACTACCCTCATCCGGGCGCCTGGATCAAGGCCCTAGCCATCGGATCGCGCTGATTGAAAAACGGATTTCTTCTCTTTTCTCACCACTTTTTCAAAACTTTTCCAAATCAAACACTATTTTCTCTCAATCCCACCTATTTCAACACTTAGACTTTCACGAATTTTCATCACTATTTGCATCACAATACTTCTCCAACATCAAAACATTTCTTCATCCTCATCAAAGCTCTCAAAAACTTCAAAAGAAAAGATTTAAGAACCTTTGTCTACAAGGTGTTTGACGAAATTCCTCAAAGACAAATCTTCTCTTAAAAGCTTCAAATTTTTGAAAATTCTCAATGGCACCACCAAGGGCTGACTCTAAGAAGCGCAAGACAGGAGAATCTTCATCATCTAGTCCTCAAATCAGTGTCAATGCCGATGCTTTTCCACAACAAAACATCCTATGGGGTAAGATTTTGGACCCTCCTACATTGCTTAATGGTACTAGAATTCTAAGACTTTTAGATGCTCAAGGTTGGCTCCCTATGTTAATGTTTGAAAACAAGGGTTGCACTTCTTGAATTAGAGAATTCTATTACTATGTGAACTTAGATTTTAACACCATAAAGTTGAATAGCCAAGTTAAGGATAAGGTGTTAGAATTTTCTGCTAGTGATTGAGCTTTCGAAATTCCAAATCAAGGGACTAAGCTTTATTCCTACAAGGGCATGCTGGAAGACATTCATGATGATTTAGAAGCAATGGTTATAGAATTCTTATGTGAAGGAATGGGAAAAATTAGCACTCAATATCCTAAGAAGATAGAAATCACCATGGAAAAGAAGCTTTTATTCTACATTCTTCATGAAGTTATTATTCCAAGGGAAGTTAAGGATGGTTCTATTCCGAAATTCACTGGCTTGTTAATGTATTTGATGTATAAAGCTAAAAGAATCAATCTTCCACACATCATTGTCAACCATATCATCCACACCAAGGAAGCCGAGAACCAACTTGCTTATGGGGTGCCCTTAACACATCTCTTCGAGTCTTTAGATGTTCTACAAGATCAAGAGTTTGAGTCTATAAGTGCTGGATCATATCTTCTAAATCTCCCTAGCATCACTCGTCAAAAGTTGAAGATTCATAACAACCAAGTTCTTGACGTTGATGATGATACAAACGATAATCCTATTGTGTTTGAATCTCTTGATGTTAATCCTGATACCTTAAGAGATCCTATGGAAAGACAAGGCGCTGGTAGAAGTGGTGTTGGTAGCTCTCGAAGAGCTAGATCGTCCTCCTCTCAACCTTCCACTCATGATGAAATCATTGCTCGCCTCGATGCACAAGATGTTCGTTTGGATCGTATGGAACAGATGTTGAAAGCCTTATATGACCACCATCTTGGTTCTTAGTTTGTGGCTGCCTTGAGACTTGTTTTTCTTCAAACAATTATTTAGCTTTCATGTTTTACTTTCATCAAATACTCCTCTGCATTGTCATTTCGTTTTAACATTGTTTGGATATTTTGCTTCATTTCATTAAGTGCTTTAAATCTCTTCTTACGCCAGTTTTTAAGTTATTCATATTATGACTATTGCTCTTATATGTGAACTATATTGTGTTGATGTCAAATAGGGGGGGAGAAAAAGTATATTGAATTAAAGCATGAAAATAGAAAAAATAAGTGTATGAATATACATGTCTATAATTTATATCATTACGCACTTATTCATGGGAACTTGCTTTTCAGGCGCAACCTATTGGTTCAATCAAGCACAAATTGAGGGGGAGACCTCAAATCGAGTTTTATTTTTCAAAATTCAACTATTTCATGCTTATTAATTTCAATATTTTTTCATCATAAAAAAAGGGAGATTGTTGGCCTAAAAAGCTTATAATCCTTATTTTGATAATAACAAAACATCTTAATTGTGCCATAGTATTCTTACTTATATTTTGGGTAAGTCATTCAATCAATCAACACAAGAATGTTTCAAGCAAGCCCAAATCAACATGGATATATTCAAAAGAATCAAAGGCTAGCTTCAAACTATTGGATCGAACTCAAAGCCCAATCAGAAATTATATCAAAGTCCAAAAGTTAATATTATGTATTGTCTCATTCAAATGAAGTCTCTCATGGAAAATCAAATTATGAAGACCCGAATACAAAGACTTGTTAACTCGAAGAAGTAGAGTTGAAGACTCGACAATAAAGAGGGAGTTACAAGGAAGGAGACGTGGCAACATAAGGGGTACCAGCATTAAAATTGTTGTTTGCCTAAGTATGATCTGTGTAGCTCATAATGTCTCTAAAAGTTTTTCATAAAAGACTTTTCATATTCACAAAATATTCTTGAACAAATATTTTCAAAAAGATCAATTCAATTTATGAAAAACGAACTTTTGGATTTCAAACTCTTGTATTACAAAAATCGTTTTAAATATCTTCAAGAGTCTTGAAAATGTTTTGAGATGTTAAAAATGCTAGAAACACTTTTGTATAAGTGTCCTTAAAAGTGCCTAAGAGCTTTACTATTAAACAAATTGATTTGGGGCTCAAAAAATCACTTTTCGGCATTTTTTCAAACATTTGGGCGTTACTTGCCTTATCCGGTCGACCGGATAAAGGCTATAACGACCGGCAGAGAGCTCTGGTCCGGGCGTTACTTGCCACTTTTGGTTGACCGGATGAAGGCTACAGTGACCGGACGGCTCAACAAGAAAATCCAGGATTTATACTTAATATCCGATTTTGTGTCTAACTTTTCCCTTTATATAAGCCATGCCCTCTCACCATTTCAAAACACCTCTCCAAGCTTCAATCTTCAGATTTCTTAGCAAATTCAAAGAGTTTTTCATATCATCTTTTCTTTGAGAAATCTTGAGCTATCACTTTCATATATTTGAGCATTAAAAGGATTCTTCAATTGTAATATCAAACTCAAATAGGAGTTGCTATTGTCACTCATATTTTTCACACAATATTTGTATTACACTCTTGCACATAGATTGAGAGAATCATTGTGAGAAAAAGTGTTGTAATCCTTTGTGGACTCAAAGGAAGAGAAATTAGTAGGTTGAGCTTTACCTACACTTGAAGAAGCTTGTGTAACTCTTGTGGACTCAAGAATAATTGTAGTTGGTTTTTGCTTCACCAACATTTAAATAAGCATTTATTCAATAACTTTGTACTTGCGTATATCGACCCTCTACTCAACAGTGAAAATCCAAAGGGTTAATGATTCAGGATGGTTATAGCTCGATATACGCAAGTACAAAGTTATTGATTCAGATTAAAAGTTAAGTCTTTCAGAAATAGGTCTACAAGCTCCTACTACTGAAATGAGCCTTTAATTACGTAAGTGATAAAATTAATTAATTAACAAGGCTGGATGTGTTGGTACAACCTAACGATATCCAATCTCTCAATTAATCTTTCACTTATGTAACCTGAAGGTGTTGGTACAACCAGACTAGAATTCATCCGAGGTAGTCTCGTATTGCCACTGGTTTACAAAACTGAGCGTATATGTACTTTCAATTAAATATAACATAACAACAAGTATACGTATAATTAATCAAAGAATACTTAGAAATAAAAATACAAGACTTTAATAAATCTGAATCACAACATATGTACAAGAGTAACCCCATATGTTCCACCCCGAATCTCGGGTCTAGTGTGCCATGATAAACTTTAAAGTAGAAGAAATCATAATGAAAACTGAAATAAAAGAATACTTATCGTGTTGAATGGATTTCGGTAGACCGGTATGATTTCGATATGTTGATGGCTCACTAGACCCTCCCATCAGGATTGAAACTTTGCACACAACTAAGAATAATAATTAAAACACTCAAAACTCACTTCACAAATACTAGAGTAGGAGAAATTGAGCTAAGAAGAGAAAAATAGTACAAGTCAAATGAAATGAGAAAGGGAGTATTTATAGAAGAAATCTAGCACTATTCACATATACTATTTACACAGTGATGTCATCAATGTGTCAGCACGATGTCAACGCCAAAGTCAGCGTTGTGTCAACACGATATCAGCACCAAGGTCACCATTGTGACAGCATGAAGTCAGTGAAATTACTATTCACAAGTTGAATTTACTATTCATGCATTGACTTTGACTTTTACTATTCACCAATTGACTTTGACTTTGACCAAAAGTTTACTTTGACTTTGACTAAAAAGTTGACTAAGGCTACTTCAAGATTTTTCAGCGTCCTAGATCCGTTTTCGCACTCCGTTTGGCCAAATTCATTCGATTTGCTCGTGTCAAGGTCGTTCTACCTTCCTCCTTCAGTATTGTGCTGAATTTCTCGTTCAAGTGTTGGCTTTTGTGACTATTTTTGCTATTTCTTCTTCAGAACCTATATTGCACTAAATTTGTGCAAAATATACAATTAAGCTTGAAATAATAATGCAATATACATGATTCAATGGGTTAAAATTACTAAAAATATGGATTTATCAACTTCCTCAAACCTATTCTTTGTTTGTCCTTAAGTAAATGCATCAATTACTTTATAGATTCAAAAATATTAAATTTAAGCAGTCAATGTATTTATACAGTTATATTTTATAAAATACATGAGTAACAGTGAGTTTGTCTTCCAAACAATTCCACCCGAAGAAATCATTTTGTATCTAGAAGAATAGAAACCAACTTAATTACAAAAATAAATCATTTTAGTCTTTTTAAGCACTTGTAACTCAATTAAGATGTAAGAAAATTAATCACACAAAATTTGTAAAATCGAAAATATTTTCTATGGATAGTAATGAAATGTTAAAACTCAACTACCTTTCAAATCGCGTAGTACTCTCTTAGATTTTTTTTTATTTTTAATATAGATGACTCGGATAATAGATGTTGGTTGACTCACTGATTTCTAAAATTTTTCCTTTCATTGGTTGAGTTGTATTTGGTGAAAGAAGGCTTGTCTGGCAAGATTTGTATTGATAACTTTTTCATAACAAAAATACTCAAAAATGGTTAGAAGAAAACATTTGTTATGGATTTCTTTCCTGCCTCTTTTTGTTGAATTAACATTTTTGATATTTGAATGATGTTGAGTGAGTCATCTACACATTTTTGTTTTGTTTTTTTTTTATTTTTTTCAAAGGAGTATACCGATCTAAAAAAATAAGTCAAATTTTAATAAAACACAATATCTCACATTGAAAACATCTCAATCTACTCCTTTTTTGATAATTAATCAAAAACTTCTAATTGAATCATGTGACGCTGTTGGGATGTAATAATAGTTAACAAGGTTTCAAAAAAATCTAGATACAAACTCAACTCTTAGCGGCTAATCATTTTTCCGTTCCAAATTCACAGTTACTTCAAATATTTTATCACAATCTAACCATATTTCAACAATTAACCACTCAAATTTAATTATTATGAATAAGTGAAGTAAAAGTTTTAAAATTTTGTTGGTATCAGGTTGGTATCAACTTTTTTCCTCCTCAAACCCAAGCCTTATATTGTCTTCAATGAAACAAAACTATGTAATGCAAAGTAAAAAGAAAGATACAACCTGATAAACAATCCAAGCAATGTTCC
The DNA here is from genome assembly GCA_037974665.1 of Ehretia macrophylla. NCBI lineage: Eukaryota > Viridiplantae > Streptophyta > Magnoliopsida > Boraginales > Ehretiaceae > Ehretia > Ehretia macrophylla. The sequence goes on from CM075774.1 coordinate 3,942,750, forward strand.
TCAAAAACTTTTTGAAAGAAGAATTGTCAAACAAAACCTCAAAAACCAACATTAGCCGTGAGTTTTAAAAAAAACTAAAATATTTCTAAAGAAAGATGAAAAAAAAAAAAAACATAAACTAAAATAACATAGAAAACATGCCACTGAATTTCGATGGTGGTGGTGGCGGCTGAGGACCTGAGCGTGAACCTTTCATTGAAGCAAGTTCAGCTCGTAATACAACAAACTCTTCCCTCTGTGACTGTTTAAAATCAGCAAATTCAGCTTTTAGTCCACCTATTTCACCCAATCCTACAGTAAGGTTAGTATTCATGGCTTGCAGCTCTCTGTACATTTTTTCCATTAATGATTCTTCAGGATGAGTACCGCGTTGCTGGGAAGACGTGGCGCCTTCAACAGGTTGAGTGAAAGGCCGTTGAGCATTTAATGCTAAGGGCATCTTTCAAACCATGCGCTTCAAATGTTTAAGACTCTTTGTGAACTCTGATTCACCATACGAAGTAATAGGGAGATTTATGAATGGCTCATCAAGTGAAAAATGAAAATTAAACCGTTGAAGTAAAGAAACTATCAATCGAGGAAAACGAAGTGTAAATGTAGCATCAAATTTCCTCATGTGGTCTATAAGATTCATCATATTTTCCCCAATTATAGCCCCAACATCAAAAAGGTCACCTTGATAAAATCAATATAAGACCTGTAACACAACTTCCGTCCTCTCTTGATCATGACCATATGGGCAAAGGTTCTTTTTAACAATTATATCAGTTAACTACATATCCCTCGGAATAGAAGATCTCCTTATACCTACACTATGTTCAAGAACCGGACCCCCACACAAATTTGTAGCAATTTCCAAATCTGGAATTCTAGCAGGAAAGTCTGCAGTTGTCGCATAAAACATATCATACCCACACATAATAGTCATGATATCAGTAGTAGTAAATTTAAATTCAAAACCATCAACTGAAGTACTAAATGTACCATCATCATAAGAAAGATGCTCATAAAAACGTTGAATAAGACGAGGAAAAACAAGAACATCATCAAAAGGTGGGTGCAGAATGCAGTCAAGATAATATCCCTCAAAATATTCAAAAGCACGTGTCCCACCTTCGGAAGCCCTCAAATTATCCGAAAAATCAGTTTCAGCCTCAATTTGAGCATTCTCAAGTCGTGCAGTCAATGATAATCTCTATCTTTTTGGAGCCATAATCTAAATAATAAAAAAAAAACTAAATTAGAAAAATCATGAAAAACACAAAATAATTTTTTTTACGTAGATACTATTTATACAAACAATACCTTTTAATAACCACAAAATCACTCTTAATAACACACAATATTGACTAGCCATCCACTCAAACCTCCAACTTTAATACAATATATAAATCCTATACTTAAGGCAACAAGAAAATACACGTATATTAATATGAAAATTTATTTTAATTTTCAGATTTTTTTTAATAATATTAAAAGAAATATAAACTGAAAATTTAAAACTGAAATTTAACGAAATGTCATATACATACTTATATACCTACACGTATACATATACATATACATACAAATATACATACATGAATCAAAAACAAAAAAAAAAAATCATACCAACACTAAGATTAAAAGCTATAGAACAACAATAAATCACAAACAAACAATAAACATCAACCTAAAACCTTCAAAAATGCATATATACATACATATATAAACATATACATACAGATCTAAATTTGAAATAAAGCTGAAAAAAAACAAAAATAAGATATAAAGGATGAAAACATACCTTAGGACGAAGATCTGTAGTGGATTTAGGTCGGGGAAGGGTTTTGGTGATGGCTTTTGGGGGATTTTCGTGGGCGGGGGGTATTTATTATTATTATTTTTTATGCTGCTGCAATCGGGGCTTAGGTTATAAGCCCCGATTGTACTTGGGCGCTAGAGCGCTTTCAAGGCGCGCTTGAGCGCCTGCTAGGCGCTTGAGCACCCTGTTGCGTTTTTTAAATTCTTATTTTTTTATTTTTATAATATTATATACATATATAGAAAGCTAACATATATATATATACATATATAAATATATACTATAAATAAAGAAACAAACTACACAATATTTTATTAAACATAAAGACATTACATAAGAGGAAATGAAAAATACAACAACATAAGACTATCTCTTAAACTTGGAAATACATGATTGATTTCAATCATTTCTCATACACCTATGATCCCACTTAATAAAGAGATAAATAAGAAAAAGGTAAAGGATGAAAATGCCTACAAACGAGTACACAACCATGGCAAATTGATCAGCCGTAAGAGTCTCGAACATCATTGTGTTGAATGCATCAAAATAGAGAAATGAAAGAAAGATTATAGAGAGAGAAAGGAGAAGGAGGCAGTGAGACTGAATGAAGAGAAGAATGAAGGAAATAGGGTTTTAACACCCGTCTGCTATGGTTGAAGGCGTTCGAGCGGTGGATTAGATGCGCTCGACCGTGGTCTTTCCGACTCTTTTTTATTTATTTATTAACAATAATAAAATAAAATCACAAAATAGGAAGATAAAATCTTCCTCAAACCTATTTTCTACAAGACTACACTTTTTTTTTTAATTAAAATTAAAATTGGTACAAGAGAAAAAATAATAATAATAAATACATGAATTTTATACCACTCAAACATCCTAGGAAAAACCAAGTGTAAGAATATACAAATGAACACCGACCAATAGTCATCCATCAAGATTCAAACCTTAAATATGCTTCCAAAAGAAACAGTTGGATCCAGATTTAATTTAACAATATTTAAGTTTAGACTAAATTTAGAGTTCAATAACTTAACGAAGAGTTGTCCGCCAATTTGGAAGGCAACACTGGAAGCCTGAGAAATGCAAAAATAGGATCCCAACCCTATTTCAGTTCATACCTATGCAACAAAGTAAACCACATCCGAACACCAAATGAATGACATCAAAATCTGGATAGTAAATCTACCTGCCATAGCGTAAGAACTGGTCGAAGCAGATGTGATGAATCACGTATCACATGCCCTTCAGAATGGTATTAGTTATCTTTTTTTCAAATATCATGAGAGCCACTATTTCCATAACGGTTGAAAAAGACCTCCTAACGTTCAAGTTAACGCCAATTTAAAGCTAATTGGTAACCAAGCGACAATATCTAGGACGAACCTTGGAATGTTACCACCACGAGATCCTAGATTACCCAGAGATTACTTGGGTTCATGTGAGACACACACCCTAGTACAAACAACACCCTGTTTTATCCTCAGACAGTCACTACCGAATGCTGCCACTATGTACCCATCCTCCCACCCATTTAGGATGAACGCGTCACACAAATTGTCAGAGTTTTTCCTTATAACCGGGAATGGGCACTGGAACCATTTAATGTCAGCCAGCAAGACATGCACACATAGTTAAGTGTCGTAGTTTAACGCCTTCGGGCAATATTTTTTTTTTTTACTTTTTTTTATAGAATTTAAAATTAAGGAACTAGCTCTTCCAGAGGTTTCTGTGTTCACGCCATCCAATATTTTCCTTTAGCACTCACATGGGGCCACAGCCAGTTCCACAAGGTCAAGAGCAATACAGTAGGGTTTTACGTTACAGACAATACCGTCTGGTGAATGCTCTCACTCCTAACTACTTTATCAAGTAAAGCCCAACAGACCCAAACTACATTAAGTTGGTGGAGTGGCAAGTACTGTTAGACAAAGTTGCACTAGTCAGACAACCGCACACAGAAAATGTACAGTGACCACTAGTATCATGACAATTATACCTTTATTAGTGTTTCTCAAGGTTAAGACCCAAATTACTTTAAGCTGGAGAAAGACTCATTTGGTACGAAATATAAAAAGAATAAAAATAAAATTTATAACCCTAATACCTCTAGACATCCTAGGTTGCCTCCTTGGAGCGCTAAGTTTAACGTCTTCAGCCAGACAGAGTCACATTGAAATTGTTACTCTGTAGGGATTGAATTCTTAAGTTCAATTAACTATTCACCCCAATTCTTTAACCGGATTGCTGATTTTAGCCTTTGTCCATTTATAAATATAGTTTTCCCATTTGTTTTATCTTTTATCTTGACAACCCCAGACGGAAAAACTTGTTCAACCTTAAATGGTCCATCCCATCTATACCTCAATTTTTCTGGAAAAAAATCGTTTAGAATTAAATAACCACACATTTTCTCCAGGAATAAATGACTTCCGAATAATCATTTTATCATGCGTTCTCTTCATTATGTCACTGTAAATCTTGGCATTTTCATATGCCTCTAAACGCATCTCTTCAAGTTCATTTAGGTGGAACAACCTATTTTCACCAGCTTTCTGCAAGTCAAAATTCACAGTTCTAATTGCCCAGTAAGCCTTATGTTGTAACTCAATAGGTAAATGACATATTTTTCCAAAAACTAAACGAAAATATGACATTTCTATGGGAGTTTTATATGCAGTTCTATATGCCTAAAGTGCATCATTCAATCGAGTGAACCAATCCTTCCTATCAGGTCTAACTGTCTTTTCAAAGATTGATTTAATTTCCCTATTAGAAACCTCAACCTATCCACTAGTTTGTGGGTGATATGAAGTTGCAACCTTATGAATGACTGAGTATTTTTTCAACAATTTTTCAATAGTTCGGTGAATGAATTGATTTCCACCGTCACTAATGATGGCTCTTGGAATTCCAAACCAACATAAAATGTTTTCTTATATGAATTTCATCACAACGGTGTGATCATTAGTCCTTGTTGCAATTGCTTCAATCCATTTAGACATATAATCAACACCAACCAAAATGTATTGAAAACCAAAGGATATGGGGAAAGGACCCATGAAATCAATACCCTAAACATCAAAAAGTTCACAAACCACTATGGGATTTAAGGGCATCATATCTTTTTTTCCCATGTTACATGTCTTTTGGCATCTTTCACATGCCTTGCCAAACTCATAAGTGTCCTTGATTAATGTGGGCCAATGAAATCCACTTTGCAGAATTTTGATAGCTGTTCGCCGTCCTCCAAAGTGTCCTCCACATTCCTGCGAGTGACAAAATGACATGATGCTTAGCTGTTCAGACTCTGGAATGCATCTGCGAATAATTTGATCAGAACATATATGGAACAAATGAGGATCTTCCCAGAAATAATGTTTTGCTATTGAGAAAAAATTGATGTCTCTCAGCCTTGTTCCATTCCTTGGGTATTTTACCTACTGCAAGATAATTCACAATATAAGCATACCAAGGAAGTTTAGGAGCAGAAATTAGCAATAATTGTTCGTCAGGAAATGTATCTCTCAAAGGTAATTCATTTTCTGTTTGCTGAGTTACAATCCTTGACAAGTGATCAGCAACAACATTTTCTCGACCTTTTTTTATCTTTGATTGTTAAATCAAATTCTTGAATTAATAACAACCATTGAATAAGCCTAGGTTTAGCATCTTTCTTTTCCAACAGGTATCTTAATGCCGAGTGGTCAGAATAAATGATTATTTTTGACCTTAACACATAAGACCAAAACTTTTCTAATGCAAAAACTACAGCAAGCAATTCTTCTCTGTGGTGGTATAGTTTTTATGAGCATCATCCAAAGTTCGGCTGGCGTAATAGATCACACAAGGAACACGATCCTTGCGTTGACCTAGTACAGTTCCTATGGCATAATCCGAAGCATCACACATAATTTCAAAAGGAAGAGAGTAGTCTGGTGGTTGAATCACTGGAGCAGTGGAAAGTGCATTTTTCAGTGTTTCAAAAGTAGTAACACATTTTTCATCAAGTTGGAATGGAGTATCCTGTGCTAACAAATTCGATAAAGGTCTAGCAATTTTACTAAAATCCTTTATAAATCGTCGGTAGAAACCAGCGTGTCCAAGGAACGATCTCACCTGTTTGACATTTGCAGGAGAGGGAAGATTTGAGATAATATCAACCTTAGCTTTATCAACCCGAACTCCTTCCTTGGATATAATGTGTCCGAGAACAATTTCTTCTTGAACCATAAAATGACTTTTCTCCCAACTAAGTATGAGATTAGATTCCTGACGTCTTTTCAACACCAAAGAAAGATTATTCAAACAAGTGTCAAATGAAAAGCCAAAGATAGAAAAATAATCCATAAAGACCTCAACAAATTCATCCATCATATCAGTGAAAATAGACATCATGCAGCGTTGGAAAGTGGCTGGTGCATTACAAAGGCCAAAAGGCATTCTTCTATAAGCAAACGTGCCAAAATGACATGTAAAAATTGTATTTTCCTGATCTTCAGGGTCCACAGGGATATGATTGTATCCCGAGTACCCGTCAAGAAAACAATAATAACCTTGTCCTGCCAACCTGTCCAAAATTTGATCAATGAATGGTAAAGGAAAATGATCATTTATTGTTGCAGCATTGAGTTTCCTATAATCAATACACGCACGCCATCCAGTTGTGGTGCGGGTAGGTACCAATTCACCTTTATCATTTGTCACCACAGTGATTCCTGATTTCTTAGGTACAACCTGTATAGGACTAACCTATTTACTATCCGAAATAGGATAAATGATACCTGCATCTAACAACTTCACTATTTCCTTCTTTACAACTTCCCTTATGTTCGGGTTCAGCTTACATTGCATCTCTCTAGATGTCTTGGCTCCATCTTCTAAATTAATCTTATGCATGCAAAAAGAGGGATCTATTTCTTTAAGGTCTGCAACAGTCCAGCCTAACGCTTCCTTATTCTTAGACAACACATCTACAAGTTTAGCTTCCTACTCCAAAGAAAGGTTAGAAGCAATAATAGCTAGAAGTGTTTGATCTGCCCCTAGAAAAACATACTTGAGATTACTAGGAAGTTGCTTCAGTTCCAACTCAGGAGGAGATTGTATAGAATGAAGCATGGGTTCTTTAGAAAGAGTCAAGGATGGTTCTATTGCACAAACATGAAATTTTTCATCAAATCTTAAATTGTTTTCTAAAGATTCATCGGATTCCTCCTCAAACCTACTCAACACTACTTCATCATTATTTAAAGTATTCTCCAAAAAATATTTTTGCATAAGACTAAGAAAAGACTCTTCAATTAATGGATCAATCTTATCAAGAATATAACATTCAAGACTATCATCTCCATCTGCAAACCTAGCAGCATTAGTAACATTCAGCTTTACCTTAATATCTCCAAATGTAAACTTCAATTCTCCAGTTGCACAGTGAATTTTTGCATTAGCTGTTGCTAAAAATGGTCTCCCTAGTATAACTGGAGTTTGGAATTTTTGAAGTTCTCCTAGTTCCATATCTAGCACAATAAAATCCACAGGAAAATAAAATTCATCAACCTTTATCAATACATCTTCAATCATGCCCCTAGGAATTCTAAGTGATCTATCAGCCAGTTGAAGGGTGACAGGAGTAGGTTTCAATTATCCTATATCTAACTGCTCAAAAAGATTAAAGGGAAGAAGATTCATACTAGCTTCTAAATCAAGAAGGCCACGATCTACACAATGATTACCAATATAACAAGGAATGGTAAATGCTCCTGGATCTTTCAATTTTGGTGGAACATGAGAAGTAAGAATGCTGCTTACCTTTTCAGTCAATCTTACTTTGTTTGATATCAAAGCTGAATTCCTTCTTTTCTGAGTGCACAAATCCTTAAGAAACTTTGCATAAGCAGGAATTTGTCTGATGATTTCTAACAGAGGTAAATTGATTTTCACTTGCTTAAAGGTTTCAAGCATTTCTTCCCTTTTTGAATCTTTATTAGGTGGATTACCAAATGCTTGTGGAAAGGGTGCCTTGGGACTCAGTGTCAATGGAATATTTTCATGTGAAATTAAAGTTTCAGGTTCATTTGCAGTTTCTTTTGATGAATCAACAGTAACTTGAGACTTAGTTTTTTGCTTTGCAAGTCTTGCATTTTCGTAAGTTTCGACATTTACCTTGTTATCAACTTTCTTACTACTTCGCAATGTAGTGACTGCTTGAAGATCCTCCACTATTTGACTTGTAAATGCTACATGTGTCTTACCTTTTGGGTTTCCATCTGGTTGGGCATTGAGTGTTCCTTCTTCCCTTTTCTGAATTGTGTTAGCTAATTGCCCAATTTGTCTTTCCAAGTTGGCAATTGCCTTTGTATGTGTACTTACCAGTTGCATAGTTGGTTCCCAGCTGTGAAGCTTTTTCAAAACCTGTTCTTCAAAAGTAGTCCCATAAGAATTGGAACCTGAATTAGAGCTCGTAGGTACCTGTCCTTGTGGAACTGAATGAAATCCTTGAGGATAACCTCTTGGTCTTTGTTGTTGAACATCTTCCTGATTCTGATTCCACCGGAAATTTGGATGATCTCGTGTACCTGGATTATAAGTGTTAGAGAATGGATCATAATTATGGGGATATCTATAAGCAGCACAAGCTTGCTCTGAAATTGAATTGGGATTTGATGCAAGAACACCTTCACTTGAATCAACTACATGCAATGATTCTTTCCTTTTAACCATTTTTTCCAAGGCAAAAGTTAGATTTTCAATCTTTGATGTCAAAGAATTGTAATTATTTGAACTTACACTTTCTCCCCTTTCTCTAGATGAAGATACATGCTTTCGTGAATTGTTGCTCAGTTTTATGAACAATTCTGTGGCTTCTTTTGGAGATTTTTCAAGAAGTGAACCATTACAAGCTGAATCAAGCAAACTTTGATTATGCTCATTTAACCCTTGATAGAAATTCTGAGCTAATTGCCAATCTGGAATACTATGGTGTGGACATTCATAAATCAAGGTTTCAAATATGTCCCAACTCTCATGAAGTGCCTCTGTAATTGAGAAAAATTATTTAATTGATTCTTACATTCATTGGTTTTTGAAGAAGAGTAAAATATTTCAAGAAATTCTCTTTGCAATTGATCCCAAGAAGTAATAGAACCATAACGTAATCTGTAAAGCTAATTTTGTGCTTGACCCATTAAAGAGTAAGGAAACAATCTCAATTTAACAACCTCTTCTAAGGTAGTTATAGTATTGATCGATATGCATGTATGAACAAAAGTATTAATGTGATCATACGAGTCTTCATTAGAAAGACCGTGGAACATGGGAAGCATTGAAATCATGTGAGACTTTATTTTAAAACCATCATCAGTTTTAGGTAAGACGATAGTGATAAATCCATATTTTTAGTAATTTTAACCCATTGAATCATGTATATTGCATTATCATTTTAAGCTTAATTGTATATTTTACACAAATTTAGTGCAATATAGGTTCTGAAGAAGAAATAACAAAAATGGCCACAAAAGCCAACACTTGAATGAGAAGTTCAGCACAATACTAAAGGAGGAAGGTCGAGCGACTTTGACATAAGCAAATCGAGATTGAATTTGGCCAAACGGAGTGCGGAAACGAATTCAGGATGCTGAAAAACCTTGAAGAAGCTTTGGTCAACTTTCGGTCAATGCATGAATAGTAAAGTAAACAGTCAACGCATGAATAGTAAAAGTCAACGTGTAAATAGAGACCGATTGAGCATGGATAGTAAAAGTCAATGCATGAATAGTAAAGTCAACGGTCAACAGATGAATAGTAAAATCAGTGCGTGAATAGTAAATTTCGATGACGTCATGCTAACACAATGATGACCTAGGTAATGACGTCATGCTGACACAATGATGACATCATGGTTTGAATAGTGCTCGTGAATAGTGTCAAAATTTCTCTATAAATGCTCCATTCTTCATTTCATTTTTCTTGTACCATTTTTCTCTTATTAGCATAGATTGTGCTACTCTAGTATTTGTGAAGTGAGTTTTGAGTGTTTTAATTATTATTCTTAGTTTTGTGCAAAGTTTTAATCCCGATGGGAGGGTCTAGTGAGCTATCAACATACCGACATCATAACGGTCTACCGAAATCCGTACAACATGATAAGTATTCTTTTATTTCAGTTTACGTTATGATTTCTTGTACTTTAATGTTTATCATGACACACTAGACCCGAGATTCGGGGTGGTATGTGTGAGGTTATTCTTGTACATATGTTTTGATTCAGATTTATTAAAGTCTCGTATTTTTGTTTTTAAGTATTCTTTGATTAATTATACGTATACTTGTAGTTATGTTATATTTAATTGAAAGTACATATACGCCCGGTTTTGTAAACCAGTGGCAATACGAGACTACCTCGGATGGATTATAGTCTGGTTGTACCGACACCTCCAGGTTACATAAGTGAAAGATTAATTGAGAGATTTGATATCGTTAGGTTGTTCCAACACCTCCAGTCTTGCTAATTAATTAATCTTCTCACTTATGTAATTAAAGGCTCATTTCAGTAGTGGGAGCTTGTAGCCCTATTTCTGAAGGACTTAACTTTAAATCTGAATCAATAACTTTGTACTTGCATATACCGAGCTATAACCACCCTCAATCATTAATCCTTTGGATTTTTAGTGTTGAGTGTTGTGATTCTTTAATTTATTACTTTTGATTAATTCACTTTTGGACCTTGTTACTACTGTATCTTTGGACATTTTGTGGACATCTCTTGGACTTAATTTTCCGTACTTCCGTACTTCTGTACTTTTGGACTTTTGGACTTAATTAAACTTATCCGTGATGGGAGATAGTCAAACAATTCTAAATTAAGGACTTAACTTAACTTGATAACCCAATCTCCGTGGATCGACTCTCTACTCGCCACAGCTAGAGGTAATTCAAGGTAAGCAATATTTTCAATCATTTAATCTTACTATTTTTTAGCGCAAAACGACGCGATCAGATAGATCGTGGAGGAACATAATCTTGTGGTGTGAAAAAATATTTTATGCTCCTCCTCACATTTTCTACTTCTCTACCTTCAATTTGATCCTTATTTTGGTTTTGATTCAGATTTTGATCAACCATTATTAGAAATTTATGTGCTTTGTTTCTGAATTTAAAAGTTTTCTCAATTTCTGTATCAAAAACAAAGATGGGTAGCTTTAAAGATATCCGACCATGCATACAAAATTAAAACATGAAAAAGAAACAAAAAAAAATGAAATAAAGTCTATACAAATTAACAAAATTGACTTAAATAAAAATAAAAAATAAAATCTAAAATATATACATATAAACACTTATATACATAAATCAAAGACTTACCTTATTTGATGAACACCGATCCCCGACAATGGCACCAAATTTTAATCGTGTCGTTTTGCGCTAAAAAATAGTAAGGTTAAATGATTGGAAATATTTCTTGCCTTGAATTACCTCTAACTGTGGCGAGTAGAGGGTCGATCTACGGAGATTAGGTTATCAAGTTAAGTTAAGTCCTTAATTTAGAATTGTTTGACTATCTCCCGTCACGAATAAGTTTGATTAAGTTCAAAAGTCCAAAGGTATAAACATACGGTAGATTAAGTCCAATAAATGTCCACAAAATATCCAAAGATATAGTAGTAACTTGATCCAAAAGTGAATTAATCAAAAGTACTAAATTGAAGAATCACAACACTCAACAATGAAAATCCAAAAGGTTAATGATTCAGGGTGGTTATAGCTTGATATACGCAAGTACAAAGTTATTGATTCAGATTAAAAGTTAAGTCCTTCAGAAATAGGGCTACAAGCTCCCACTACTGAAATGAGCCTTTAATTACGTAAGTGATAAGATTAATTAATTAACAAGACTGGATGTGTTGGTACAACCTAATGATATCCAATCTCTCAATTAATCTTTCACTTATGTAACCTGAAGGTGTCGGTACAACCAGACTAGAATTCATCCGAGGTAGTATCGTATTACCACTGGTTTACAAAACCGGGCGTATATGTACTTTCAATTAAATATAACATAACTACAAATATACGTATAATTAATCAAAGAATACTTAGAAATAAAAATATGAGACTTTAATAAATCTAAATCACAACATATGTACAAGAGTAACCTCACACGTACCACCCTGAATCTCGGGTCTAGTGTGCCATGATAAACTTTAAAGTATAATAAATCATAAAGAAAACCGAAATAAAAGAATACTTATCGTGTTGAACGGATTTTGATAGACCGATATGATTTCGATATGTTGATGACTCACTAGACCCTCCCCTCGGGATTAAAACTTTGCACACAACTAAGAATAATAATTAAAACACTCAAAACTCACTTCACAAATCTAGAGTAGGACAAATAGAGCTAAGAAGAGAAAAATGGTACAAGCCAAATGAAATGAGGAAGGAAGTATTTATAGAAGAAATCTAGCACTATTCACATATACTATTCACGCAGTGATGTCATCAATGTGTCAGCACGATGTTAGCGCCAAAGTCAGCGCTATATCAGCACGATGTCAACGCCAAGGTCATCATTGTGTCAGCATGATGTCAACGAAGTTACTCTTCACACGTTGACTTTACTATTCATGCATTGACTTTTACTATTCACCCGTTAACTTTGACTTTGACCAAAAAGTTGACCAAGGCTACTTCAAGATTTTTCAGTGTCCTAAATCCGTTTTCACACTCCGTTTGGCCAAATTCAAACTCGATTTGCTCGTGTCAAGGTCGTTCTACCTTTCTCCTTCAGTATTGTGCTGAATTTCTCGTTCAAACATTGACTTTTGTGGCCATTTTTGCTATTTCTTCTTCAGAACCTATATTGCATTAAATTTGTGTAAAATATACAATTAAGCTTGAAATAATAATGCAATATACATGATTCAATTGGTTAAAATTACTAAAAATATGGATTTATCAACTCTTTATTTTCAAATCATTTACTTTCTTTTTGATATTGCTTATATTGATTGTTTGATAATTGTTGATTTATCTACTTGAAGTTCTAATTGTTTATCTAGTATTATATACTTGTGTGCTTACTAAGTGTTTGATAAATTGCCTATAAGAACTTCTACGGCATTATTAATTTTTTGATAGACATTATTTCCGCATTAAGAATTTTAAATTTCTTAATCTTGCCAAACAACCTAATTCACCCCCACCCTTAGGTTATCAAGGGCCAACATTAATGTTATGGATTAATTGGAAGACTTTTTATACAATAAGGACTAATTAAGAGATTTTTACAAATAATAGGGATTAACAACAAGACTTTTGTAAACAATGGGGACCAATGATGAGACTTTTGCAAACAATAGAGAGACTAACAGCGTGATTTTTAAAATAATAGGGACTAATAGTATGACTTTTGCAAACACTAGAAACTAATCATGGGACTTTCGAAAATTCCATATAACATAAGTTTATTAACAAGAAAATTTAACTTATAATTATTTACTATTTTCTTTTGATTTCAAAATTTATCCATGAAGAATTTCACTAACTATAAATCTAGGTTAAGTTCAATATCTAACACGGTTTTCAATAGCTATCTTTTTTTGTGGATGGTCTTCAATAGCTTATATACTTTATTATGTTCAATTTAAATTATCTTCGAAATATAAATTTAACATTCAAGTACATGTTAATCTAATTTTTAAGAATTATATTCCGGATCATATTAGTCATTTACCACCATATTTTCATTACTCATTTATCGCGTTCTATGTGTATGCTTATTTAACAAGTCAAAAGAATAGAGAAAAAAATAAAAATTTGTTATTTGGACATGCCAACTAAGCATACATATAAATAGAAAGTGATAATTGAAAGATGAAAATGGAATAGTATCTAATAGTGCTAAAAAAAAACGTTTACATCTATAATCTTTAATCTATATCTATATATAAATCTATACTATATTGTTTAAATTTGTTTGGTGAAAACAATTATTTTAAATTTATTTATAATTAAAATGACTATATATACTATAGTATACTAGAATATTCTTATTATGAATATTAACTTTAGCGAAAATATATATGGTATAACAATACAATTTAAAGTAGTATAACAGAGTATCTTATGTAAGTACAATTATAATCAAGTTGCTTAATTTTGTTTACAATTAAAATTACTACATATAAACTATAGTATACTCGGACATTTTTATTATGAACACTATACCTTAGCAAAAAAAATATATGGTATAACAATACAATTTACAATTGAATTGCATTTTGTGATAGTACTACCACATTTGTTCCGTGAAACGAACAACCTGTAGCTCCAAAATGGTGATGGTGATGCTTGATGACAGGACAAAGTCATTGAACTGATGATTAAAGAAGATAAGGAGATGATTTTTTCCCCTAAAGTAGAAAAGAAAGTTTAGAAGAAGAGTAGACAGAATAAATACTTTGAATGTGGTTGAGGAAAAATTTGAGTAAGTGGGATTGAGTCTAACTTTTTTGAAAATGATCAAAGGGGTAAAAAAAGGTTATTTTCCATAAATTATTGAAGGGCAAAAGAAACATTTTAATCCCTTATAAACTGATATTATTTTGTGTTGTTGATCCCATGTAATATTAATCAAATCAAGGGTAATAAAGTAATTAGAATTAAAATAAAATTAATACTTTAAAAAGGTTGAACATCAGTATGTGGGTCCTACAAATATTTAATAAAGTCAGGGACAAATTAGTAATTACACATTAATACTAAATTAAAAAAAAGGAAAAGGTTCATTTATCAATCCACGTGGCTGTGGTAGATTTGCCACGGCCTTATGGAAGAATTTTCCCTACTTGAGAAGTAGGGAAGAAGTTTACCCGGGCGCCTGTATTGAATTTTTGTTGCTTCAGACTTGACCCCTCTACAAACCTTTCATTTTTCAATCTGACCCTTCCATGTACCCGAAACTAATTCCCAAGCAGAGGGAGGGCCAAAACCATATACGGATTATGCAAAACATTGCATAGTAAATAAAAGGGTAAATATCAGGTTACTCCCCTATGATATGCAAAACTATCACTTTATCCCCTGTGTTCGTAAAACTCCAAGAAAGTCTCATGTATTATTAAAAAATCATCATACTACCCCCTTTATGTCTCTTTTAAGCTATTAAATGATGTTTTTGCCCTTTTATAATACATATATATATATATATATATTTTTTTTTTTTCTCCTTTCATCTCCATCTATTTTCCACTAAATTAAAAAATTAAAAAATTTTAAAAAAAGATCATCTTCCCTAACCCCCCACCCCTCCACTCTCACCCCTACCCCTCACCCGACAACCCTTACATTCCCTACCCTTGCCCCCACGCTGCCGCTACTGCGGTGAATCTGGCGCAACAACGTGGGAGTGGGGAAGGGTGGCCGATGGGGATGAGGGTGAGGGTGAGGGTAGGGGTGGGGTTAGGGTTGGGGGTGGAGGTGGATGGGGGAGGGAGGGGGTTAGGGAAGACGATATTTTTTTAAAATTTTTTTAATTTTTTTATTGGGTGGTAAATAGGTGGAGATGAAAGAAAAAAAAAATGCATTATAAAAGAGTAAAAACGTCATTTAATAGTTTAAAAGATACATGGATGAGGTAGTGTGAGAACTTTTTATTAATGCATGAGACTTTTTTAGAGTTTTACCAATACATGGGAGTAGAGTGATAGTTTCGCATATCATAGGGGCTAACGTGATATTTTCTCTAAACAAAATAGAGAAGTTGGAAATTATAGTTACAACATTCTCCAGCAAGCAACTAAGCATTCAATTCATTTTTTTGCTAGGAAAGCAAAAGCATATCATTAAATCACAAAACTCGGTCTCAAAGTTACAAAGCTCCGACAAAAGTAAAAAACAATGGGATCAACTAGCTAAGCAAAGCTCGCTCAGTTGCCATCTACTACTAAGCATTCAATTTTTATCATAATCTCCAACTTTATAACTAACTAAATTTCCAACATTTAAACATGTTATTCTTCAGTACTCTGCAAAAGCTGTTGATATGAGTATAAATTCGACCACGTATGAATAAACGAAAATGATCCCAAAGTCTAAATTAAAATCATGCCCGAACTTTCAACCTGAAGTGGGTTTGCCCGATGAAGATCACTTTACCCGACTTAAATAAAACATGTCCCGACTTGAGGACACCCCAAGGGGTCGGGAGAGCCGATCCAGCTCAGGAAATAATTTGCCCGAGGAGCCTATAGAGTACTTTAGTAGCGGGACCACAACATTTAATATGACACTCTCTAGTAGCTTGAGTATTAATATAAGGACACCCATATCAAAAAAAGTAACCCATATGAGGCATACTCACACAATTTTTTTTTCTCTCTTATCTGTCTTGCCTATTTTATTTCTTCTTGCTCATATGCAACTTTTCGATCCCGAAAACTGACTTGATCGTCGGAGGGATCCCCCGGGACATATCCCAGTGGGCCTTGTTTTGCAGGTTAATCACTTCCACAGCGGAGCGACGAGCCCATCAAGCCTGAAGCTAGATTTTGACCTTAATAGTTTAGCACTGTCTGTGAGAAATGCTTTTTAATCTCACTAAGAAACCACATTAAGAAGAGATGATTGACGGCATGATAGGATCCATCACTCGATACGTTTATTTTACAATTATATTTACGTTATATAAGCGGGTGCTTGTTTTCGGCTCGAGAAATCAATGCACTCGTTAAATATATATATAAGTTGGTGCTTGTATCGGAATGGGAAACCAATACTCTCGTTTCGTGTACTTATTCAATAGAGCATACCCCTCATAATATTCAACTTCATTACTGATTATGCTTTTATTTGTGCATAGAGATTATTAATCACCTATGCGAGAATAATTCCCGAGTGCTTGAAGAGGTCGAGGACTGCTAATCTAGGCGAAACATTCAAGCATCTACATGGCATGGTTAAAAGAACTCAGATGAAATGGGATCGGGTCAGCCATGAGAACTCGACATTATCGGCAATTAATTAAAGGCACGACTCAGATGTGTATTTGAGGTCGGTGAGGTCTTGTGGGTATCAACTTTGCCCTTGTAAGTCTATTTACGAAGCAATTAATTACAGGCCGAAAATGGTAAGATATTTTATCTATATATTCCTGATTGCTCTTATACAACTCATTTTCCAATGGGAGATAGTTGCTGAAATGCTTTTTAACCTTCTATTCTGCCTTGTACATGTACTCTAGCTCAATTCGTGTTTAAATGTACGTTAGTACGTAGAAGAGGCGCGATTCTGGTAGATGCTTATTTGTGGGTTTAGGCGAAAATATAGAACTGATAGGTACGCCCTAAAGGAGTTCGTCAAAATGCCAAGTCGAACTTTATGATGAAGGCGTAATCGATTAAATTGTATGTCCAATTATTGTTCATATATTTGTTCTAGGACCTGCTTTTCTCATAAAAAAGATGAACCAAAGTTGTTTAGTAAAGGGCTGAGATACATTGAAAACTTGGTACGTAAGGTGGAATTCCTTTTTCCTGGGCTCTGTAAACGTTTTGGATAAAACGACAGTTGCTCATTCAGATTTTGGAAACCTTTTAACAAGTATTCCAGAACTTAATGTTGAGAATGGGATTTTTGCCTTTAACCTTGCATGGAGCCAAATCCCGAGCTTGAAGCGTTAGTTCAATTGTATTCTCCCTTTTAATCTCGTCTCCTGACTTTGATAGCTAGAAGGATTACATATCCTAATTTTATGTATCTTACTCAATTACTGCACAACACATAAATCATTATAATAGCATGCGTTGTTTCTTCAAAAAAGATATATCTGTGTTAGTATAATAATATCCTGAGCATCCCTTATTATATGTTTGTCATTATCCACATATGTGCCCGAATATGTGCTGTAGTATAAGATAACATTACTTTGACAGACCCCTATTATGAACTTTGCCAAAGTATATGTTCTTTATAGTGCGCCCTCAAGGTGTTTGCCAAAAAGACGAAACGAGATTTACATTGAGAATATAGTTAATTTGATTAAGCATTCTGTTGCAATTGTTGAAAACACCACTTGGACATTTTTACTATGGTATGAAAATAGGAAATGTGAGTAACAGTTGTAAATGGGGAATGATATCCTCCGTTAAAAAAAAAAAAAAAAAAATTTTGGAGCTGGCTTCAATAAATAAGGTCGTGTTCAGCACCGATGGGTGTGCATTTCCTGAAATATTCTATCTGGAGTTTGTTGCTTGATGACCAATATCTCACTCTAATGCTTGAATAGCTTTGTTCAGAAACTGAAAAAAGCTAAAATGAATTTCCTCTTCGGAAGAATGAATTAGATCACAATAGTCCATGTATCTGTGCTTCCACGAATGCACTGGCAGATCTATTGGCTACTAAAAATGCAGGATGCAAAACTGATGAAAAAGGCGTGAGCATTTATTGAAATTAGACTATTCTGCAGCACACAATGAGGGAATATAAGTGGCATCTTTTTTCATAATATGGAAAGATATATGATGCTGCTAACCAATCGTAGAATTAGCTTGATGAACATCGATTCACGTGATAACAACTCTGTATTTGAATCAAATTGAATTTTCTTTTCAACTCATATTCATCTGCATCCCAGTTGGTTTTATATTGTGACACGATGACAACTTAGAATATGGAAGTCAAATGGACCATATGGTTATATTGTTCCTAATTTAGGTTACTGAGCCAAAGATGTATGTATCATGTATGCAACATCATTTATTTTTATTTCTTTACACATCATTAGATTTGAGTGAAGCTTGCATATAAGTTCTTATAGTAGTCTACTCACTCAAATGAAGCAGTCACCATACGTACTATGTGGTATGATAAAGCACCCTGTGAAAAGATTCATCGGGCCATTCTATTGCAGACATTTCTGTTGAGTAATTCTTCGGATAAATATGGTCATTCGCTGAAAACTACTTGTAGTGGAGCTTGAATATTTTTTCAGGGTTACCCATATTGCACAATACGGGGGACGTTCAACAAATGAAGCCCAACTTTGTAAAAAGTAAAAAAAATGTGTCGACAACCTTGCATAGCTTTCTCGACCGCAACAGGGGTGATTAGATCAGATCAGCTGAACCCCTACAGAGCTCTTCCTACCTAAAGGTTCATACGGAACTACCTCTCAAACCTCCGAGAAGGTATCAATAATTTTTTTTTTTTAATAAAGAGAATATATTAACATTGTCAACTACTAACATGACAGGAATTGGGCCAAATATCGTGAACCATCATTTCAACGGGTCCAAGTTTTCAACCTATTCGACAGTAGAGCTTAAGGGTGTAAGAGCTCCCAAGCCATTACAACCGAATCAGAAGTGCCAATTGTGCCAGATACGGGAGAGGCCAAAAGTGCCAATTGTGCCCAATACGGGAGAGGCAATCAAACCAGAAAAGGCCAAAAGTGCTGACGAAAATGTCATAAATGACCGACCAAAATCCCATAAATGGGTAAAAGGCTAAAATGGGCCGACGAAAGTCATAAATGACCGACCAAAATCTCATAAATGGGTAAAAGGCTAAAATGGGCTGACGAAGGTCATAAATGACCGACCAAAATCCCATAAATGAGTAAAAGGCTAAAATGGGCCGACGAAGGTCATAAATGACCGACCAAAATCCCATAAATGGGTTAAAGGCGAAAATGAGCCGATGAAGGTCATAAATGACCAACCAAAATCCCATAAATGGGTAAAAGGCGAGAATGAGCAGATGAAGGTCATAAATAACAGACCAAGACCCCATAAATAGGAAAAAGGCGATAGTGGGTCAACGAAAGACCATCACCGGTGACCGAACCAAAAGGTCTAAAGACCGATACCCTTAAAAGGGAATTAGGCGACTGAGCCAAAAGGTCTAAAGACCGATACCCGAAATGGGAATTAGGTGACCGAGCAAAAGGTCGAAAGATCACAACCTGAAATAGGAATCAGGCTATTGAGCCTAAGGTCAAAAGACTATTACTCACGGAGGAAACATCCTTGGACTACATACATTTAAGGTTAGGTTGAGTGCCATCAACCCGAGGATTCAAGCAATTATAAGTCCGAGGATCGAGGATCCTAGGAGGTTGGATAATTTAAATCCTACAAAAGAAAATGGTCAAAAGAAAAAGTTTTCCTAACTGTTGTCTTGGGCAAATATAAGCTTAATTCAAAAGTGAAAGGCTAAGCAAAAAACAAGTATGGGAAGGGTTTACAAAATTGAGCTAAATCCCGATGTCATCGAAGTTGAACTTAGGGTCCACAGGAACCCCTGGCCACAAGGCAAATTCTGAGGCTATCCAAGCCCAACCACAGGCCTGTAAAGTCAAACTCTAGGCCCTCAGCGCCAAATATCGAGACCATTAGAGATGAGCCATAAGTTATCAGAGCCGGTCTGAGACAAAAGAGCTCCAACCCTTAACAACTAGCCCCGGGGACTGTAAAAGTCCGAGGCCAATAATGTCAACATTAAAGATGAATTTCGAAACAAGGTTCATTAGAACCGAAAAAGGTCAATCCAACCCCAAAGGCATTAAAACCAAATAAGGGTCACTCGACCCTGAGATTACTATGACTGAGAAAGGGACATTTAACCCCGAAGTTATTAATTAAGAAAGGCCATTCGACCCTAAGGTAATTAGAACTGAAGAACGGTTATCAAACAACGAGGCCATTGATCAAATCGGGTCATCCAACCTTGAGGACATTAGATCTGAAGGTCATTTGACCTCGAGGTCCTTAGATCAAAGAGTCGTCAATGGACCCAAGCCAATTAAAGCCGAATTCAGGGCCATTAATGCCTAATGACATTAGAGCCGAACTCCAAGCCTTGAGGGCCGAACTTCGAGCCATTAGAGCCCAAGATTATTAAAATTGAACTCAAAATCATTGAGAACCAAAACTTGAATTCGTTGTTAAACACAATTGAGCTATGGAAAGCCAAAGTCGAGCCCTAACTCAAAGATACATACCAAAGGTGAGGAAAAGCCCGAGGAAGTCTAACAAAGGCCTAAATGAGCCTAAGTATAAGGCGAACCCAAAGATTGGCTTATATATGATAAATATGTGAAACAAAGCCAAACTTCGGCTATGTACCGAACCTAAAATAGATACCAAACCATAGAATAAGCGGCAAAGCAATTATCGCCGGGGGGCTGCGCCATGCATTGAACAACATAGGGGGATACCCCCAGATTTGAGTTCATGACAAAAGCCAATGATCGCCGGGGGGCTTGCTCGACCTGACCAAAAACTCGAAACTAAAGTCATAAAGAGGTTGTCACCACCTCGGCGGCCCGTAAACCACATGTCATCCAAGGAATATTTCCCAAGATGCAAAGAAGAATTGACTTGTCAATAAGGATACAATGACTAATTAAATGAGATCGATATAAGTTCTAAAGGCCCGAATTCGACCTGAAGAATAACAAAGTTCACCGACTGATAAACAAAGTTGGCCCGGGATCGAGGAAAGGGAGTCAAGTATGTATCCCAAAAAAATGATAAAAATGGAAATCGCCTCAAGTAGGGTGATCAAGCTTTCATCTAGTTCAGAGAAACCTTAACTCAAAGCTCAAAGAAAGCTGACTAATCCCAGTAAAATGAAACCTCAACCTTTGGGTCATAAGGAAGACCTTGCAGGGGGACGAGAAAGGTTTTTCTCTAAGAGGCTTTATATGCCTTATCCTTAGTTATTTCCTTGCAATTTGGGTGAGCACTTGACTTACCCCCGATCTTTGAACGCCTATTATACTCTCAGACCACTCCCCATAGGAGTAGATTTAATAAATTAAAACCCACAGGAGCTTGGGATCTCATTTCCTGACTTAGCAGATCTATGCTGACTTTAAGTGCGTCAATAAAGGCGATGCTAACGCCACCATGATGAATCCAATGTTGTTCAGAGCAACAATTATCATTTACCACCTCGTCGAATTCAACTAAACAATAATTAGACTGAACCTAGTTATAAGGGTGAGAGTGGAAAAATATACTGAGAAAATAGAAACATGTTGGTAATTCCCTGACCTCTTGCAAAGCTCAGGGAATCGGGGGTCTTATGATATGGGTATAAATTCGACTCTATTTGAATTGACAAAAATGACCCTAGAGTCTGAATTAAAATCACGCCCGAACCTCCGACTTGAAATGGGTCTACCCGATGAAGATCACCTTATGTCCCGACTTGAGGACACCCCAAGGGGTCAGGAGAGCCGATCCAGCTCGGGAAATAATATGCCTGAGGGGCCTATAGAGCACTTTAGTAGCGGGACCACAACATTACATGTGGTACTCTCTAATAGCTTGAGTATTGGTATAAATATAAGGACACCTATCTCAAAAAAGGTAACCAATATGAAGCATACTCACACAAAAAATATTATTTTTCTCTTATCTCTCTTGCCTTTTTTTATTGCTTCTTGCTCATATGTAACTTTTCGATCTCGAAAACTGATTTGATCGTCGGAAGGGTCTCCCAGGGTACACCTCCAGTGGGCCTTGTTTTGCAGGTTAATCACTTTCGGAGCGGAGCGACGAGCCCATCAAGCCTGGAGCCAGATTTTGACTTTAACATTTGTGATTCGATACTTAACAATAGCATGGTGGATTCAATCATCAATTTCATTTCATCTTGGTCATGATCAACCAAATTCGAATTGGTATCACAATTTACAAGCTGAGATGCCCCATGAAGACAACAATCACTCTTTATCATTCTTTATTTCTAAAAAGATATTCACAGAGGGTTAAACAAGATACTCGCAGGGGCATAACGTGGCTCTTTACAAGACTTTCACAAAGGCACAGACGGATTCACAAACTTTTCTCATTACAAGTAGTTACAACACATAATTATTCAACTATAGGAACTCTACGGGATAATTAATTTTTTAACTAAAAATTTTATAGATATGAAATCGATGTTAAACGAGAAACAAAAAAAGAAGAAAAATTAAAGAAACAAAGAAAAAAATGAAAAGTCTCACATGCATTCTCCAATCGACGTTAAGTAACAAGAACATGCAGTAAAACTATATTTTTTGTATAATAATTAGTAGCAACTCCATTGATTTTTCCCACATAATAATCAGAATATTACATATTTACAAAGAACTTCAACCAAGACTAGTCGTCAACTTTGGGGCATATCTTTTCATAATGTTCTTTACAATGTTTCTTTTATTTGTTTTGGTTGCCTCTCGTACCATTGAAGATTTCGGTATTGTGGATTTTTGTGTCAGCATTGGTTTAGGATTTTTAGTTGGTCCTTTGACCACAACATAGAAGTTGATTCTTGGGGGCATTGCCTATGTCCTTGAAGGCGTTGTTATCTGTTTTGTACCAGATATGGTTTAAGCTGATCTAGTCCAAAGACCTCATGTCTTGACTTGGGAGGATATTACCACTTTGTAAGAGGTATTGCATTGTTACGATGAGATTTCTACCATGGCTAAGGAAGGGTCTGATCTTACATTTCATTTGGCAAAAAAGAGATCGTTTAAGTCCCATAAGAAATCAGTAGGGGAGACTTTTGGGATTCTTCTGAAGATTCAAATTTTGGCAAGTGAAACATCACAAAGAGGATCATCTATTGTGAACAAGTCATCAATCCAAAGTTCGTAGGTCTAAATAGCTATGGCTACAGATCTAAGCTACTCCGTAATTTCAATCCCAATGTTTTTGGTACTACTTCCTTCTCCTCGTGGACCAACAACTTGAGACTTCAAATCAGTGCAAGTACGAATTCTACTGAGTCACATCTATAGCCACAAGAAAGGTGTAAGATCAAAGAACATAAAAATAAAATAGATTAGCCAAAAAAAAAAAACATAAAAATAAAATAAAATGAAAAAAACATACCTGATAAATTAAGTGACATTGGAATGACCTTATTGCACCCAAGTGATGAAAAGGTGATGAAAGACCAACGAGGAATTGAGTTGGGGTTAAAGTTACGTACTAGCAGTGTGGGAGTACTAGCAGCCACTGGTGCGTGAAGACGACGTGCTCGGAGCTATGGTGGGCAATGTGGCTGAGTCTACACTCAAAGCAGTACCCGAATGGCTCGTGCGAGCACCAGAATTCAAGTGATCACTACTATATTTCCTGTATAAGCTCTCGCACCACAACATGATAGTTTACAAAATGAAGAGATATACTCAAAGAGTACATTATCTGTAGACATTGCAATAAGATGTTGCCACCATGCACCATTGGCTCACTTTGACCATGCTTTAGTTCTTTTGGAAAGAATGTAGCTTTCTATCACAATGCATATCATAATGGATGGTCGAAACTAGGGATAGCTATAAAAACACACATTCCATGTACAATATCTACTATGCTACTATTGTTTTGTTGATGGAGTGAGAAGTTGATGAAGAATGTGTGGTTTTATAAAGTAGTGTTAAAGAAAGTTTGGAAACTGAAAGAATATGAAAATTTTAATATTATGAGATCTTATTATGTAATTGGTTGTAATAAAGGGAGAAGGAGTTGAGAGTTCTCATTTATAGAGATTGGCAGAGCCAAGTAAACTTAGGGTGCCACTGGAATTTTTTTTAAAAAAATCTTTTGTTTTTCGGGTACCCTTTTATTTTTATTCTTTCTCTTTCCTTATGCTTTTCCCTCATCTATAGACATCGGAAACCAGTTGCTCGAATTGCTTCTTATGTATGAGACATATTCAAACAACACATTCTCTAAGAATAACACCATGAGAATATACCACCATGTTGAGCCCACTTCAATATGCCTAAGTTCTTTGGAAAGCATATAAGCTTCCAAAATTACACAAAAAATAATCAAAGGTCTTGGGCGGAGGTCCCAGTAATCAATGTACAACCATCAGATTGTGTTTGTCATTGTGTAATGTAAAGAAGTATTGCAGTCTACAATAAGCTGAGTTGATAGAAGTTGTATTGATTGATAATGCAGAAAAGGAAATTATAGTAGAAGACAAAAGCTAATTTTAGAGGTAATTTGCAACTCCAATAGGGAGAAGAGAAACAAGAAATAGCTATGTAAATGCTTTCCTCGCAAATTTGGATGGTCTCTTAGTTTTATCCTCTCTTATATATAGGATGGATAATCTTAACTATCCACTTGGATTTTTAGTCTCAAATATTAACCATTAGATCAAATAATGCTAAGCTATTAGATTAGTTTTATAAATTAATCTTAACCATCATTTTGAAAAGCCCAAATTTTTTTTTTCTTTTTCTCTTTCATCTCTACCTGTATTGATTAATACTGGAGAAAAGGAAATTACAGTAGATCAAAGAAGCCAATTTTAAAGGTAATTTGCAAATTACAGTATATCAAAGAAGCCAATTTTAAAGGTAATTTGCAACTCCAAAAGAGAGAAGAGAGAAAAGAAATAGCTATGTGAGATAATACATGTTTTTGATGATTTTTTTCTTGTGTTCTATGTGCTCCTTACAGATTTTGGGTCCTCTTCCATGTAGATCCTCTTCTATATGTAGGGTGGATGATCTTAACCATCCATTTAGATTTTTAGTCTAAAATATTAATCATTAGGTCAAATAATTTTAAGTCATTAGATTAGGTTTACAAATTAATTTTAACCATCATTAAAAAATTCTAATTTTTTTTTCTCTCTTTCTTTCCTTTCTACCTCGTCTCTCACACAGTCACACGAATGAAACATTCTTCATTAGCTTCTGCAGCAAATCTCGCTGCTGTTCATGCAATTTCTACGCCAATTACATCAATTCCACATGCGACATAAACACCCTTTAATGTGTCATCTACTATTCATGCACTCTTCTCACCTGTAATTGAAAAGTTTTAATCTTTGTTGCAAAGTCTTTTTATTCTTCTTCTTCTTCTTTTTTTTTTTTTTTTTTAGGATCGCTGCAAAGCCTTTGCAGCAAAGTTAAAGAGTTAATCCTCAATTTATTTTGTAAAATGCCAAGTTTTTGCTGTAAAGTTAAAAGTTAGTAATTTGTGATAAACTTTGAATCTTTTTGGAACCAGTTGACCTAGGATGAAATCAAGATTATTTGAGAAATTGTTAACAAATTCAAGTTAGCAACTTTCTTTAAATACAGGAAACATTGAATAAAAAGCAATAACTTAGTTCATTTGTAGAGGCTATTTTTCCTAAAGATCTTGAAATAGGGCGAGGGGAGGAACGTAAGGTATACAATACTGATGATGGAAGCATATACATTTGTATTATACAGAGAGAGAAGGAAGTTGGATTTTGTGATAGAGGAAAGAGAAGAAAGAGAGAAAAAGAAATATTTGCAGGACAAAACCAATAATTTAATATTGGAGGCCCAAGATTCAAATAAGAACATTATTGATGCTAACGAAAAAAATAGGGGGTTCGGTTATAACTTTTTTTTTTTAAATGATACAACATAGTTTTTGTTAAAAAAAAAAAACTTTAGTTTTTTGTTAAAAAAAAAACCTTGGCGGGCGGCCCCCTTCCCCTCTGCCCCTGTATATTTGGGAAGAATTTGGATTTTTAAAAAAAGGATTTAGATTAATTTTATTACTTCATCTAATCGTTTTGAATCAGATTAATTTTATTACTTCATCTAATCGTTTTGAATGTTTCTATCTAATAGTTAATATTTTAGACAAAAAAATCTAGGTAAATGGTTAAAATCATTTGTCTTATGCATAGGAGAAGATAAAAAAATAAGAGAATCTAGATCTTTTGCTGTAGGCAGTATGTTGTGCAAGAAGAACTACACTTTCTTACATGTAAATAATAATTCACAAAGAAGAAATTAAAAAAGAACACAAAGTACTT
The DNA here is from genome assembly GCA_037974665.1 of Ehretia macrophylla. Taxonomy (NCBI): domain Eukaryota; kingdom Viridiplantae; phylum Streptophyta; class Magnoliopsida; order Boraginales; family Ehretiaceae; genus Ehretia; species Ehretia macrophylla. The sequence goes on from CM075774.1 coordinate 3,969,376, forward strand.
GTAAGAATGGTGAATTGTAAACATAAGCCTAGGCTTATGCTTGATGAGGATCAAATGAAAAGGAATTCTGAGAGTTTCTTAACAATAATTATATATGTATACACCTTCATTGGCTAACACGTGCATGGCCGAAAGATTAATTTCCAGAATTATTCCACATAGAAGTGCTTTCAATACATGCTTGGCCTAATAACTATTTTTTATTTATTTATATAACTAACCTTAAAATATTGAATTATTGGATTCACTTATTAACATGCTTGATTTTTTTTTATCTTTTTAATTAGACTTGCGAATCGATCTTTCATCTTCTTCAATATTGAATGGCAACATAAAAAGACATACAAACAAACCAAGTATGATGCTTGAAAAAAGTTGCACAATACCTTCAATCTGGATGTGATAGTGAAAGGATTGAAAGTTTGGGACTTGGTTACTTGGGACGTTGAAGAATTTATGCAATTAAGTGGCTGTATTTTTTGAATTAGCTAAAACAATATGTAAACATAAGTTATTAGGGGTAACAATTAATAATAAGAGTTGGGTTATAGGCCACAACTATTAGTTTTGGACCAATATTAGAAAATTATTATTTTTTTAAACAATATATTATATGTGGGTGTATATAAATATATGAATATTTCTGAATCCAAAAAAATATATGAATATTTCCTAATATATTTTTCATTAAGTTAATAATTGGGTTTTGAGTTTTGGGTTTTCCTTTTTTTAATTGCTATTATCAAATCCTATCGTATTATATGTCTGTAACCACTTATAAAAACTAAATCATAGCGAATACTTTATCGATATCATAAAAGGGTTTATAATCCGGTAATACCCATCGAATTCGGGTTTAAGCCCTATATGTCGTCATCCCTACTCTTTAGGATCTAATTTTTGAAAGAAATTAAAATTTATGTTTTGAAATTAGTTAATAAACCAAATTGTCCTCTAGCACAATTATAATTTGTACGTTTTTTCCCTTATTTTTTTTTCCTTATAAGGGAGGCCTAAGCCATGAAATTAACTAATCCACTATAGGGATGTTGCACCTCGTCAACAAGTGGAGAAGATGATTCGGAGGTTGGATCTAAGTCATGAATAATGCCCAAGAGTTGTTCAAACACAAAGTTGTCAATCCAGTCCGCATAAGTATTAGCCACTGCATTTTGGAATAGTACGCCTAACAAGATAGTCAGATTGAATAGCTAGTACTGTTATACAAAAAATTTTGCCTCCCAATTGGCTGGTCGTTCCCTCAATGGAACTTGTTAATTGTTGCATTTGATTTTGTAAGTATGGGTATTGTCCAAGGTTGTTTATCTTATAATCCAATTAATTTGTTATTGATAAAAATAAAAATAAAAAGAAGAAGAAGAAGAAGTGATGACTGCATTGACCTTTTCTTTTTCTTGTTTTGGTCAAAACTTCATTGAACTGAATCAGAGCTTATATGCAATGATTTGCATTTGAAGTTGACATCTAACTTCTCGTACTCTTTTATTCCCATGTATCATACAGATGGATGCAAATCACAGGCCTAGGAATAATGTTTTCTATATAATCTTCTTTTTCTTGCTTTACCGACTAATAAAATTTATTTTCCGTCCTATTTATGCTATATATTTTTAAGTATATCTTTCATTCTCTGAAAGAAAAGCAAAACATATACATTATGATAAATGTATAAATGGCTGTTTGCTAGAATGGCGAACCATTATGATGAATGAGAAATTTGCTTTTCTTATTTTTCCTTTTTTCTTATTTTTTTCTTTTTAGTTATCGAGACTATTAGCATGGAGTTCTAAAATTGTTGCTATATGAAATCAAATATATAACGTTAACATTTTTCCCATTACATTCATCCATGATCGCAAAATTGATAAATAAATACATATAAGTTAATTTATAAAAATATCATAATCCATAACTAATATTAATAAAGATTTCCATAATCCAATATCGATAATTCATAAGTACTTTAGTGCTATGCAATCTAGATAATTATATTTAACCATGTTGGAGAAGAAGCGTACCACTCGATACAGATTCTTCATCTTCAACTAGGTGAAAGAGGATATTCACATTAACATTTACTCTGTCGTTAATTTTATGGGTGAAGTGCACAAAACTCTCTTATACTTTTATTAAAGTGCACATGACATCCCTGTACTTTTAAAAGTGCACAGGAGCCCCCTGTGATTTTTAAACCCAGCACAGTTACCTCCTCTTTACTTTTCCGTTAACAAAGTTAACGGAAAATATTGGTAAAAGACATAAATATCTCTATTTTTGTTTCTTGTCTCTTTTCTCCTTTTCCCTTTTACTTATTTATATATATATATATATATATATATATATATATATATAGAACATACTAATACATGACTTAATTTGAAACTAAAGTTTCCTGGCCAACACGATATAAGCCTTAATTTGAAGATGACTGTTTGATTTTTTTGTTAATTTTTTTTTATGAAAAGGGTATTTTAGTAAATGAATAAATATATTTTATTGCAAAATTGATAAAAGAACAATCTCAGTTGCAAAATGGATGTGTCATACATTTACAATTAAAACTAACAATTTTTTTTAATGGAATGACTAACCGTGATATGTTTTGAAAATCATAGGGGTTCATGTGCACTTTTAAAAGTACAGGGGGGAAAGGGGAGGGGGTCCTGTGCACCTTAACAAAAATATAGAGGGGTTATGTGCACTTTACCCTTAATTTTATTGATTTATGGGCTTCTCAATATTCAGTTTTGTTGGCTCTTATGTCACATCTTGAACATAATTTACTAATAGGTAGAAAAATATAGAGATGGTAGCGGGTAAAGTCATAAATTCAAAATTGACAAGTATCAGAATTGATAACAAACTCAATAGCAATAGGTGTAGATGTTCAAATAAGTCCAAGCCCAAAGATCTAGTTGGCATAGAATAGAATTGAAACAGATAAGTAAATTGAACGAAAAAACTAGTCGTCCAATAACAAAAAAAAAAAAGAGAAAAATTACAGGGTTTTTTTTTTTCTTTTTTTTCTTTTTTTCAAATCACACTTAAACTAATGCCATAATAAAAGTAATTATTTTAAAACCCCAAATATACATTACCATCAGAAAATAAAGGGAAGTAAGCAACATATATGGAAAAGGTTGTAGATCGCTGAAATGATAATACATAACTATATATAAAGGCGAATCCAAGATATATATATATATAGATAGGTAAAAATACCACTAAATTACCTGCAGAGCAAGGAGAAAAGAGCGTGACCATTGGCAAAATGTCTAGCTGTGAAGAAATTAGGAGTAAGATTTTCAATTAGAGTTCCATAAGCGTGCAAAATTTTTGGCCTTGCCTGTAGACTTTGATCTATTTAAATAATTCATGCGCAAACACATTAATCGACTTCCATGAAATTGTTTAATGAATTGCAATCACATATCATGTTCCAAGTTTTCATTGGTCAAATGTTATTTGCAACCGTAAACACAATTAAAATCAGCGAGAGCGATGATACAATAACTGATGTTTTATTCTAAAATTAATTAGTGATCTTATATGGTGGACTTTGACACTTCCCTCACATGTGACCTTGTGAGAACCGAAAAACGAGAGTTAACATTAGGGCAAACGAATCAAACAATGGTGATCATGATAAGACAACTAAAGTTTTATCCTAAAATCAATTAGTGTTAGAAGGAGTAACCCAAAATCTTATATGGTGGCCTCAACATCCTAACTTTGATCAGATTGCTAATTCGATTGTGGATTTTCTAGAAGGATTTAGAAGCGTTGCCTTCGAAGTACTAAAATTGCATTGCGTCTGGTTTCAAAACCTAATTCATTGCAGTTTCTTGTCTTTAGACTCATTTTCGGTGCTGCTATTTTCTTTCTATGGAATGAAAGGAACCAGAGACTGTTTGCAAACAATGCCTATCCAGAAAATCATATATTTTTTTTATTGTATTAGAAGTAGTCTAATTATAAGTGTAATTAAGTAGAAATAGAATTTTTGCTAATATATTCTGCTCAATAAATCGATTTGTATTCAATTAGAAGATCCTCTCTTAGTTGAGCAGATTATTTCTCTTATTTTTTTGTACAATATTTTTTGAAATTTTATGAATTATCCAAAAAAAAAAAAGGGAAATCACAGGACATGACTAAAATGTCTGTCTTTGTTGGCTATTAAAGAAAAAGACTTACTTTTAGTTTAAGACAAAGTGTGGAATCTAAAGACAAAGTCACGACGTGACATTGTGTCGTTGCTAGTGGAGGTGGTTTCAAAACAGGCCCCAACCCATGGGTCTTTGGGCTCTTGCTTCTGTCTCAAGGCAAGCTCAATATAATTATGTTCACACACGTACTTGAAAGCACAAGGCCGAGAACACTCTCACCACAGGTTTTAGGGAAAGTTTGGTTAATTGTTGTACAAAAACAGTATATTATAGAGGGGTTTGGCGACAAAATATTTTGACTTTTGAAACGTCATCCTCACAAGTTATGAATCCTTTTTGATGCGTGAGTATATGCACCACAAATGAAATAAATGAGGCCCACCGAACATTTTGTAGCCAAATCATATTATAGAGATAAGTTTTCTTGTTAGAAAGCTTATAATTAGTTTACCATCTTGTTTAAGCTCAATTATTAACGGACAAGAGATAGTCTTTAGTTTGAATTATTTGTTCGTTTTTGTGAAAATCTCTCCTTATCTCTCTTTATTACCCCTTCCCCAATGATGGGGTGCATGGTTATATATAGGGTAGCTCTCATTACCTATTGAATTTTTCTAGAGTATTACTATATATCACTCTAGTTTTATCATTCAAATACCACTTCTTACATAGATGCTTAGTTAATATGCTAAAATGATAAATTTTTTAATTTATCTTTCTTGTTTTAGTATGTCAACTAAGCATACACATAAGAAGTGGTATTTGAGTGATAAAAATAAGGTGGTATGTAGCATTTCTCATTTTTCTGAGATCAAATACGTGACTAATGGAGTCTTTTTTTGGATGATGTGAGAATCTAATTGGCGGAACCCAATTATCAGGTTATTTGGTGTAGCTTGGTCACTTGGTACTCCCAAGTGCAGCGGTGCGCTCTATACATGCACCATGTCAGTTAAGGGCGGAATTTCACAATAATAGAGAGTATCGATTATGTAACCTCCCAAAAACGATTTCATTCACACTACTAATAGATCATACCCCTAGAGGCTACTACTTGCGTCTTTGTTTGTATTGGTTAGTGTGAGACTGCTCCAAAATTTTTGCAAACTCTAATGGTGCATACCCTATTCAGTGATGGTCAGTAGTTCTAGGTGAACAATAGTCAAAATTTATAACTTTATATGGAGAGACAAAGTTATCTTTTTATTAAAACACGTGACCCTCGTATGTCTAAAGTAATTTTTTTCCATCAGTTGTAACATAATTATAAGCATACAGAAATTGATGATGTTCTGAATATATATAGGAATAACATTCTTGACACAACACGAAACAAAGTAAACACATTCAACTTTTATATATAATCCATCTTGTGATCAAAGTTTTACTTAAAACATAATCTATTCGTGTTGTTAAGATTGTCCCACATAAAGCCACTTCTGAATATTTACAAATTACATTTCTAGTCTTCCTTTACGTATGACCAATGTTCCCTTTCAAAAAGTTGGTTTCCTTTACACAAGTATCAACCGATTATTTGTTAATAGATCTTCTCTCAACATTGAGTTGATTTAATTTTTTATCCCGTTAATTCGCCTAACATACTTCTTGTATTCTTTTTTTTTAAAACATACTTCTTGTATTGTTGACCATCTGTGGTCATCATTTCAACGTGTGTACAAAATACTATCTCAATTCATCCTATTTCATAAGATTCGGGGTGTGATATAGATTCAGCAAGAAAAAAAAAAAAAAAAAGTTTACAAGAAACTCACGTGTTAGCCACAAACAAGATGCAATATTTGCTGCAGACATGCACGCGTAAACTCAGTGTAAAGGACATCTTAGGAAACTAATAGAACTGATGTGGAGCTGCAGGGTTAGAACAAGGCAGAGAGAATAATCGGAACAAATTGGTTCATCCAAATTATTATTTGAATTCACCACACTTATTCATCTAAGTAATTACTTAAATTCACTATACTTAACTATAAACCACTTGTTTCAGGGGCACATGTAGGTTTTTTTTTTTTTTTTTTTTTTAATAGGATCTTTTTTTTTTCTATGGGCTGTCATGTATAATTTGATAATTATATAAATAATTCTTTTTTTTTACCGAGAGCTATTTTTTTTAAAAAAAACTAAGAATTCATATAAAATTTGAATATTGTGTGAAACTAATGGGGGTTTGCAGCTCTCACTATTCCTCCACTGTATCTGTCCATGACTCCCATGTTATGTCACCCATCAAAGTGAGACATTACAACTTAGGATCGATCCCTACTATTTCTGGGGGAAATTGTATACCTTTTCTTTTCTTTCTTCAAATCGTTGTTTTGTCTTTTGCTCTCTTTTGAATAGATGATTGATGATTGTTGGAAAGCCAAAGTTTTAATTTGATGTATTAATCTTTGAGTTAAACCATCTAAGATTAGAGGAGTGATTAATATTGATAAGCCAAGATAAGCTTAATCAATTGGACCTCAATTTTTCATGATTACCCATAAAAATATATGACTTTCTCAGAAGTTTCTTGTTCTATATATATATATATATGAATTTTCTGGTAGGCTTGAAAAAGTTCCTAGATCAATTTGCAAAAGCTTTTCACTTTGTTTGCTTTCATTTATAATCAGTGGATCTAGTTGTGTTCTTCAGTAGCAAATGGATACGACGTTTGGTCAAAAGAGGTCGGTTGTAATAAGGCAATGAATTGCATCATTGCTATAAAAACGACATTGCTTACCTACGGAACCTGATAAAAGCAAAATTGGTCTGACGGGACACTTCTATAAAAACGACATTTATATCTGTACCGCAATGACTACATATATACTATCAGATCAAGTGCGTGGCTAATTCAACGGGGCGTAGTTGGATAGTAACTTATGGTAATTAAAAGTTTGAAAGTCGAAGTCACATCTTTTGATATAAATATTGTTTAGCCTTTAATTGATCTATATCATGTACTAGGTACAAAGGCCAAGTTAGAAGTTTGAAGTTGAAGGGGCAAGATGCAATAAAAAAGAAGCAAGATCTTCTATACTGGTCTTAAATGTCTTAATTTATTATGTAAGATAGTTGAATTCTCCGCCCCAACCTCCTCCGCCCCCCGCCCCCCGCCCCCACCCAACAGAAGGGCATACCAAAGTCTATTATTGAATGTGCAATTAATGAATGACGTAGTACAAAATCAGTCAATTTGAAATTTGCGTACTAGATTTTCCAATATAAACCTTTACAGAGTTGCATACCAAAGTCTATTCTTGAATTAAGGCACAATTAATAAATGAGATGGTACAAGAGCAACAATTTTGATACAAAAGGAGATGTCTGAAACATAAATAGGTCACTCATTGACGGATAATTATAAGATCAAGACCTAACTCTAATAACATGATAATCAATTTATGCAGTTTATCATAAAATCAATTGATCTATATAAAATAACTCAAAATATTATATATTAATTTTAAAAATCATAATTTATAATTATATAAGACAATTAAATTCTTCAACAGTTTTCGTCATTAAAAAAATGTGCGTGGCCGATCTTCGGTGTTGCACATAATCAAGATTAGTTGTGTTATAAGAATGCAAATTGCAGTTTTGGAAATTGGCGTATCGCATGGGATAAGGTAATATTTTTATTTTCAGTGGACATTGGAAAGCAAGATGAGCGTGGTCCTAGTGTTGGATTTCATGCCCTTTGCTCGTGCAAAGAATATATTCTCCGACTCCAATGTTTTGTCTTCTTCTTAGACAACCTTTAAGTCCTCCAACTTTACACCTCCTTTTAGGGCTTTGCTAAATATATGAAACTTTAAGTGGCACACTTTTTTTTTTCATATACTGAGAAACTTGTTTTACGCTATATCACATTACACACATTCTTGAATTATAAATTATGTGATATAATAACACGATTTAGTTTATATTTTAGGTTAATCAAAGACTGAACATTATATTAGGAAGGCAGAATTTTAAACTCAATTGGAACCTTAATCACGACCATTGGCGGAGGCACCCTTTCGTCAGCGTATGTACAGGCACACCTTAACTTGGACAAAAAAATAAAAAATTATTTTTTATTTTTTTTAGTATTAAAGCAATCATAAGTGATGAGAAGTAAAAGTGATGAGAGGTGAAAAAGTGATGAGAAGTGTCTTATTTTTTCTTTTTGACTAACGATTCTTTTTAATTATGTTCTATTGTTTTTTCAGATTGAATCCACAGAGAGAGAGAGAGTAAGAAAACGAGAAAAAATAAAGAGAAAAATGAGAGGAAAAATAGAAAAAGACTAGATGGCCTATAAGATCGAACAATATATAATTTCTAATCTAATTGATTTTAGATATAAAATCAACAACTTTTTTATAATTTATATAAAAAAAATTTATACATAAACAAATGCCTCAAGTCTTGTCACTGTAGTACTTATCTTAACCTCCAGTGTCTAGTTCCGCTACCGATCACAACCTGCCATTACATTGTCTTACCACTTCAGACATCCTTTAGAACGTTTGTTTCCATAAAGGGATGTATTTCCCTCTAAACAACGAGGTTTCAAAAGTCAAAAAAAAAAAAAAAAAAATAGAAGAGAATTCATTGGGAGTCATATAACTTCATATTTGTGAGTATGCATGAGAAACCTTCAACACCATACGGAATCAATTTAAGCTCCAGCGGTGAACCCTAATGGTGGGTCATGTTAAAAATAGACTTTGAAGATTGATATATATATTATGTTTATATCAAAGATTATAATATAGTTAGTGCTATTGCTATTGCTATTGCTATTGCTATTGCAGTTTGACCCAGAGCTTGACTGATTATGACTTACAAATGTGGCTAGTTACTTCTTTTAAAGTGATGGCGATGGACCCCTTGAGGGCACGTACGGGTTATCACATGGCTATCTTTTTCTTTTCTAGGATAAATTTGTGGCCATCGATTTGTTTTATTTTCTTTTTTCTAATATGTATATTATATTTATGTAATTATGAATATATTAGCTTGTAATGATGAAAAAGGATCAAAACAAATATAGGCTTTCATCATATTTCAAACGCATATCCAAGATTAAAGACATTCACCTTTTTATACATGCACAGGCACGTATATATTTATTAAATTATCATCTAATTTAAAAGTTTAAATTATTATAAATAGGTTTATTATATTTATTTACTATCTTCAACATATCCTTTCATATGCAAACGGGATTTATTTTGTACTTTACATGCGAACAAATTTTTTGTAGTTATTAAATAGGTAATGACGATACTTGAATTATCACTTTTATATATGTTAAGTGACCATTTCATTTAAAAATTTAAACTTGCATCATTACAAGCTAATATCTTCATAATATATATATATATATACTTGTAATGATGCAAAAAGTTCAAGAAATACAGGCTCCTCATCATATTTTAAACATATGCAAGATTAAAGGCATTCACCCTTTTAGTTAGTCAATTACTTAATAACATTATTGACTCCTTTTAGATGATCAAAAGCAGCCGAAAATTAAATTCCACAATAATTAGCTATCTTTTAGGGAGCAAACCTACATCCAACGAGATCTTATTTAATATTTTTAATGCTTACTTTTGATGTGTAAAGGAATGAAGGGTACATGCTTATTTTTCTCCGGGTTGTTGACACACTTTGGTTGAAAGCCATTTGGTTCTGCGGTCTTTTTGTCTAATATATGTAGTCAGACTTAAGAACAAAAAATATTAAAATATAAAAATAAAAAAATAAAAAAAACTTAAGCAAAACATCTCCTCTGTAGTTAGCTCAAGCCTTGGGACTTGGGATTTATAAATAATTAATGTATTTGCTTCGTAAATGTAATGACTGAGACCGGATGTTTTAAAACTGCTTTTGCAAAGGAGGCATGAAACTAATAGAGTATACATTCTCTTTAATTTAAATTTTTAGATCAAATTGTTATTTACCATGATGTTAAAATTCTAAGTTCAAGTCTCGTTCCATTATCCTTTTATCAGGTATGTAACATTTTCTTGGGAAGGGGCCAGAAGGGAATTCCCTCGATGATTCTGTTGAAAAACTTTGCTGTATCTACGTTTTCTTTGTGTTTTTATTTAATTTCATTTTTTCCTGTATCATTAAGAGTAGTTTGACTTGTAGCATCGTCGACTTTCTTTTTAATCTAAGAGATAGACTAATTTGAACTCACCACTTTTTTAGTTAAGAATGATGACTTTTGCTTCCTTTGCCTAAGGTTTTGATAGTACTTTTTTTGCTTAATTTTAAATTTTACGAGAGATATCACTATATTTGGTATCCCAAAAAAGAAAAAAAGTATCAACATATCTAGTTAGAGTGACTAGACTTGAAATTATGATAAATGTAGTATTAAACATAGAGAACAATTTTTCTTAAAACGTACGTGTTATTGACTGAAATAAATGATGGGAAGAACATTGGTATTAACTCTTCAACATTTATTATCGGCCATTTATCTCTGTTTCTTGTGGAAGTTATTATGAAATGAATTACTAGCAGTTCTTTGAAGCTAAACATTACTAGCACTTCCTCCTCCTAAACGTTATCCTCTCAACTTTTCTCTTAACTTTTTTTTTTTTTTTTGGGTCGTAAAAGGTGATTGTATTGTTAGAGACGGCTCGTCTAATTCAGATAGAATCAGATATATATATCTTATTTTATTTATTTTACTTTCACAAGAAAAACTTGATTATAGAATCAAGAAGAGTGAATATGAAATCGAATATTTTTTTTTTCACCCCATATGCACTTACACTAAAACTTGAAATGTTAGTTAATCCCACTAGGGGACAGATCATGATACAAAATAGAAGAAAGTTGAGAAGGAATATTGCTAATTTAATTAACCGATAATTAGCTACATCCAGCTTTCTTTGTAGCAATTCAGTTTGTCGCACAATTTGCTTGCGTTTTATTCAGGTTGAGGCTAATTGTGGTTTGAGCTGAGAAGACCTGGCTTTCTCTTGACCTCAAGGCTCCATTTGTTTGTCGTAAATTACTTTCTTGAAAAATATTTCTTGATTTTTTAATGTTTGATAACACCATAAAATAAATCTACTCAAATTAAAATATTCTTATTCGAAGTAAAGAAAAAAAAAACCTAGTTATAAGGAGTATAAAATATTTTTATATGTTTTAAGTCCGTAAAATATTTTTCATTCCATATTCCACCCCAACTCGCCTCACCCGCCGGTCACATACCCCCACTAACTCCCCTTCTCACCCATAAATACATTTTTGCGTGTGTGTGTATGTTTGTTATAAATAAATATTTTTTATTCAGTATGACAAATAAATATTAAAAAATATTTTATTTTTAACACAAATATTTTTTCCTATAGATATTTTCTTCTATCAAGTTATTTTCCTGCAAACAAAGGGAGCCCAAGTCACTAGAAACTTTAGGAGGGGGAGAAGTGGACTAGTATATTAATATCAGGCTATGAGTTCTGGGAAACTAGGGCATGATTTATCAATTTTAATCCAAATTAAACATCGAAACCTAGGGCCAATTACCTTTAAATACAAATCCCCTCGGATTCTTAAACGTGAACAGAATGTTTATGAATATGCTACAAACCTGATGCACCAGCTTTTTATGGAAGACTGTGAGTAAAAGAAGTACCATTGAAAAGTGAATTGCTAAGGAAAGCAATGTAAGAGCTCTCATCAAAGAGGAAAGCTTTGAACAACAAATATATAAAGACGTGCATATGTTTGTGTACGTAGGGGATCCTACTTCAACAATCGATACATAAATTCTTATCTTATAAAGAAGGAGCGAAAAAATTACTTGAATGACAATATAAGGCGTAAAATGTTCAAACATGCTATATTAATTGTAAAAAGGAAAAAAGGCCTAGAAAGTAAAGGCAAGCTTGCCCATACTCTGATTTCACACTCTCCCATCAACTTTTCGTCCTGATTTGAGCCTTTGTGGGCCTGATCAAATTATTTTAGGGTTTCTTGATGCAACAACAGCTTAATCATGCTTTCTTTTTGTTCATTAATCATTGTTTATAATACTTCTATGTATTCACAAAATGTCAAAATTAGTACGAACTAACAAATCATCCTAAGGGGATCTTTGGCACCCCAGCTCTCTTTTGTTTATTTTGTTTTCAGCATAAAGTTCATTCCCTGCTCATACTTCTTAGATTTGCATCACTTATGACATATTACATTACGAAAGATATACAATATTAATAATTATCGTCTCAGTTTACCCCCATTAACTTTTCGTTATAAAATTATAATATTATAATAAAAATCAATTCCCCACCCCCCTCCTTCCCTTCCTCTCATTCTTGATATATACACATAAAAAGTTCTTGAAGTTTCAACTTCCCCCTTTACCTTTTGTATATGCACTTGAAAATTTCTTCGAATTCTAACAATCCCCATTGGATTTTTTTTCAATTGCTGTTTGTGAAACTATTCATGCATAGGGACCTCTATACAATTGCAGTTGATCTGTTAAAGGTCTTGAAATACATATATAGTTGAAAACCGAAAGAGGAAAAAAAAAATGAACAAATAATATGATTGTTTCGGAAATCTATTACCAACTACCAAATAAGTCTATGACTAAAATTACTAAATTTACGTATATAACCAGAATAAATTATCTAATTTAATCTTCTTTTTTCCCCCCAATAATTTTCACTAGATGTTTCTCCATGACAACATGATTTCTATCATCAAATTGTATGGCTTGCATGGATGAGCCTTAATATGAAGTAACCATTAACTTTCATGCAAAAGACCTCATGAGAATGATGATGTCATAGGAAGGTCAAATTGGCATCATTAGTGTAATCCAATATATGTCCATACATAACGTGGCTGTCATAGTCATTCTGTGAGTTAATCTTCAAAAAAGTACATATTTACAATTTTTGTAATGATGTTGCACCATCAATGGTCCCCCTTATTGCATTCATGTTCATTTTGTTCATTCTTCTTGGGTGTATTCATGCGACTAGGGTTGAACAACTTCAGCCCTCCTTCAGTTTCTGATGTGAACTGAACATTCTCAAAAATAAAAAATAAAAAAATAAAGAAGAGAAATGAAAGGAATTATCCTTCAATAATAGTCATTCTCAAAGTCGATTCATTGAAGAGATGAAAGTTCGGTCTAATTTAGTTGGTTTAATTTAATAGTTCTTCTCAATTTTTTTTTGTTTTTGGGGCTAAGTAAGTAATTTGTATTTCATTGAAAAATAAAAATGTACATAGTGAGTTTTAATTACCATTATATTGAAAAAGAAAAAAAAAAAAAAAAGCGAAAAAAAACTAGCCTAAAAGATATGGTCCTAATAGCTACAAGGCTAGCTAGACAACCAACAAAAGCAATGTAAATGTTCCATCCGGCTAAGCTAAGTATTTAGCCGCCCACACCGGATAACTAGATAGTTTGGATCGTTGGAACAAACCAATAGAGTTACAAGATCTGAGCAAAATGAGATTTACAAAAAGCTACTCTACAAAGCGTCTTCAATCAAGTTCAAGGGTAGCTTACGGATCACCAATCTCGGGAATGTTCAACAACCCAAAAGAGCATCAAGAATGTACAAAGGAATCACCCCTTAGGGGTAGTCTTCTCAAACTTAATTCATCTTACAAAGCAAATAATAATAGGAAGCCTAATTTAGGTTGCATTGCTCGAGAGTCTTTAAATATATATATATATATATATATATTCGAAATCTTTATCAAGATGGATATATGATAATTTCAACCTATTTATTTCTCCTTTAGAAATTAAGTGAAACTAAATATACGCTCTTTATCCCTTTATCTTATTTTTTTGGGCTTCATGTCATGTGTATTTATGCTTAAAATCCCTTCCCAATAGGGGTGGACCTAGAAATTCAACATTGGGGGGCCAAAATATTTTTTTAATTATACTATACAGAATTTTTAAAAAATAAGGGGGGCCGATAATTTTTTTTAACGATACTACATAAATATTTTTAAAAAAATTTAAAACGTTGTGGGGGGAGGGGGGCCCGCCGGCCCCTCCCTAGTACCGCCACTGCTTCCCAAGGTATACAAACTTCTTTAAAAGCATATACTTTCTAAGTGCAGATGATGATATCGATACAAATGAATTTTATCGTACAATGAAATTGTAATAATCCCACATCGGAATCTCACTTTCATAAGGGGTGCTTCTTAAGTACAAGGGGTTCTCCCACCTAACAGACTAGTCTTTTGGGATGGACTCTTCCTTTGGGCTTAAGTTGTTACATTGGTGCTTTCATTGAGAGTGGCCTCCATGGCACGTAGACTATAGGCTAGATTAAGGTGTGGTAAGTATTACATTGAATACTGATAGGTGGATGCAGCCGCCAAAAAAAAAAGTAAAGGGCTACCGTCGGGTCAGTGTCGATAAGCTAGCCTGACGTGGACGTCGGCTCTTAATTTAAGGGGGGTGGAATATAATGATCCCACATCGGAATTTCACTCTCACAAGGGGTGCTTCTTAAGTACAAGGGATTCTCCCACCTAACAGACTAATCTTTTAGGATGGGTTCTTCCTTTGGGTTTAAGTTGTTACATTCTTAGACTTATTTTGTTACAGAAATATGACATAACTTAATATATATAGTCAAGTTTGTCGAATCACTTATTTTATGATTTTCTACATCTTAATTCTTCCCATTCTGTCATCTGATTTATGTCCTTCGTATAGTATATTTAGACCAAATGCTTTATGAAATTACCTCAATATATACTTTCATATATTATGTTTAACGAATACACACTGGCCAAGGTAAATGCATAATTAGGCTTATTAGGGACATTATTTTCGAGCATCATTTTTCTAAAGAAGTTGTACAAGTTCATGGATTATACTCATTTTCCTAAGGTCTCGAGTTGGATGTTTACTCGTGGTATCATAGTCAACCCTTAATGAAACCCCTAGTTTTCTTTCATATCCCTTTTCCTCTTGCTATAACTTAAAACTATTGAATTTTTTTCTTTCTCTCTAATTAATCACTCCCAGCTCTTCTTCTGACAAAGAGCCCATTTTATAATAAAACCCCTAGTTTTCTCTCATATCCTTAGATATTAGCCCATTGAGCAATTTTGGGTTCTCTTTTTGTGATGTTCTACACAGTCAAATATATAATATAAGTGTGGTTAATAAGTTAGTATATATAAAATTTTAAAACGATATTTTAATTTAGGTTAATCTTTTCGGGTCTAATTATTAATATTTGGATTAAAAGGATTACTTTCAAGCATATGACAAGAGTCATGCTTGCAGATCTAGGGTGTTGAATGCATAGTCTGTCACGGTCGACTCGAGCCGAAGACCTACAAAACAAAGAAAAGGAACGAAAGAGGTTATTTCTCGCGTACCTTCTCAGGTGTGAGAGTCAATAAGTTGGCTTGGAGATAATCTTAATGAGCAATGACAAATTTGGCAATAGAATGTAAAAGTTACATTTGAGTTATCTTCCATGTGTTATTCATAGTAATGCTTAAGGAATCTTTTCTTGTGGTCCCCACTCGTCTTTGAGTGCTATTATTATGACACGTGTCTAGGTGAAAAATGTTCCTTTTATCCCATGGGCATTTTGGTAATTGGATAATTCCACCGTTTTATACCATTATCATAGGGTATAGACGTACAGTGTAAAACTAATTAAATATGTAACTTCTTGAACGACCATATAGTCCAATCTCTCATGTTTAAACCGATTACAACTAGTTCGAAGAGATGTTTTAGAGACAGATTCTTATCCCACATCAACTTGTGAAAGTTATAAGTATTTGTATCACTTCCTTAGCTGCTCTACTCGTTGTCTTAAAGTTTCGTATTGAATATATACTCATATAAAACTCGAGCATTAACAGAACAGAAATTAATATATATTGAAACTACAAGTACATCGAGATCAAATCTATAATCTGTTAATTTTTTGTTCCTGCATATATTAAGGTATTTATATATGTATGTAGATGCTTAATGTACCAATAGGTCTTTGGTCTAGTGGTATACCCTTCATTATGAGTGTGAGAGATCAAATCAATTCTCATGAGTGACATCTTTTAATATGTATTGTACGACTTAAATCTCCCTTGAATTAAAAAAAAAATGCTTAAATGTATTAATATATGTATAATCTAGCAGCATTAAACTTCTACATCCGTATTCTATGGTGAATCAACTGGAATATTAGTCTAGATTAAGCTCTCCAGCTTTCAATGGTTGCGGTGCTTTGAGCAAATAATATTACTATTCGGTTTTCTGGTCGAATAATAGTGTTACTACCTAAGGCAGAGAAATGGAGCAAGAATTCCTCTACCCTTTCTCGTTTCTATTTTATATCGCGAGAAACTCACACTAGAACAAAACTATATTAGATCCACAGCAAAACTACACAAGTTCGTGATATGGCAGCACACTTCAACCTATACTATAGGTTAGTCAAGTCAAAATAATACTTATAGAGAATATAAATTTAAATTTGAGACATACAATTACAATAAATCACTTCTCGACCACCTAACCCATTGCAACCCCAATTTACAAGTACCGTTTCTTACAGATTTATTTGAGCTGCGTTATTGTCTAATCACCCATGAGCGCATTGGCGGATATAGTAAGAAGTAGCACCCACTTAATCCAAATTTCTTTTAAAAAAACTATATATTTTTAAACGTCTAAAAAATAACATAGCTCCATTAAAAAATTTATTTATATATAAATATTATTAAATTATGTGTTTTTAACTCTCGCTAAATAAAAATCTTAAATTCACAGCATGGGTCCCAACCTAGTTTTTCATCTCTTTATCTATCCTTTTCCTTTCTCCCTTTTCTTTTTTCTTTTACATGGGAAGATTTTATCATCCACTGGACCACAATAACATGATTCACTGAGGAGGTGAATACATAATAGCCAGGCCAAAGATAGCCAACCTTGGGCTCCTCTCCACTGTTTCCACTATACGCAATATATAAAGACTCAAAACATGTGGGCATGAAAGAGAGAGAGAGAGATGCGCATGGCTGCTATCATTTCTCTTCTCAGACTTTTGGTGAAAGCCTTGGGATCGAAGGCAGGGATCTTAATCATGGCGTAGGCAAAATATAATCATCTTCCTGTAATTGCAGACAGCAAAAAAAACCATAAGGAGAGGACAAGAGAGACAAAAGAGATAGGGAGAGAGAGAGAGAGAACACTATATAATATTTTTATATTGTGAAGTTGGAAAAAGTTGGAAAAAATATATATAAAAAATGAATAAAATAGGGTTAAGGGTCTGAAGAAGGGTTGTTTCATGCTCTCTTTCTTTCTTTTCAAGGCTGATTTAAGATGAGACTTTGAAAGAGTAAAGGGGAAAACTATCAAAAGTTGCTAAAAAAGCAAAGAAGGGTATATTATGTGCAGTGTGTATGTGTGTGTGTGTGGGTGTCACCTGAACTCTTTCTTGGAATAGGGCAAGAGAGAGAGATTCTTTAAGCTTATAGCTTTAGCTTTGCCTGCAACACTTGTTTTCTTTTTTAATTATTCATCTTGGGATTTTCAAGTGTTTGTTTTAAAAACATAGCTGCATCTCCATTATGGAGTCCTCTGCAAACATCCACCACCAACAACAACATCATCATCAGCTTCAAGATCATCAACATGTTGTTGCTAACCCTTCTTGCTATGCAGCTGGAAGCACTCATCCCTGGACCCCCAATACCATCTTGTAAGCCCCTCTCTCTCTCTTTCTCCTTCTATCTCTACATGCTTTGATATGATCTTGATTTGATGTGCACAAATCAAAAAGTTCCATCAAGTGGAAATTTGCTGTTTTCCTGGCCCAGTTTTTGCATCTTTTATTGGATTGTTTTACTAAAAAGATACTTTGAATTTCAAATTTTCTTGATTCCCTTGGTATTTAGATAAGAATTTTCAAAAACTGAACTATTATTATATATCGTTTATAAAAAGTGAAAGTGAAATTCATTCAAAATTCTTTCTTTTTCTTTTGATTCTTTTCGGATCGAATATTTGACACTAAGTTTCTTTGCTAGTAAATTCACTTAACCTAGGGCTTGAGTTATGCTTGTACTCACTTTATATATATATATATATATTATCTTAATTGTATTTAAATTATTATGGACTAATAAAACGTGATCTTTTTTTTGCAGGAACACAAGTGGATTCAATGCATGTTCTGATGAAGGCATCTTCAATAATCCAAGAGATTCATGGCTGCAAAACAACATGCAACTTTCTTCTAATTCAGTCAATAGTAGCATAACACAAGACTCAAGCTTCTACTGGGCTAATAATACTTCACAAAACTTTCATCTCGCAAGGATTAAGAACGAAAGTTCAGATACTTCTTGCTCAAAACTCACTCAAGTTCTTCTAAGCAGCCCACCACAAGAAATAGAAGAATTATACTCAAGCTACATGAAGAATGAACAAAGAGATCTACTGAATCTGAATACAAAACACTGTTCAGAGGATTCAAATTCTGCATTAAATTCAAGTGTTAGAAGCTTCAGCCAGATATTGCCTACAATTAACGTTTCGAACTTGAATCAAATGTCGAATTTTAGCTCTGTGGAGGTGAATATGCCGGCTTTGGATCTGTTCAACTCTGCAAGGTTTAATGAGGGTTTTGGTCAGATTTCACGCGATCAGCTTGGGTTTTTCAAAGGTGGTGTTTCTTACGGCCTTGATCATTTGCAGCAAACTAGTGTAAGCCCATTGAGTAGCCCTAATAATGTGAGTATATTCTGCTATATCACCCCCTTCACCCCATCATCCTTCCTTGTATAGTAGAATTTTTACCATATACACGAGAAATTTGATATTTAATATATGAATTTTTACCATACAAAAGAGGGTGATAGGGTGACAAATTATTTAAAACAAATTGGGGCTTGAATTTTCTTTTTATTTGTTATATGTCACTGAGTTACCAATGCTCTGGTCCGACCATTCTTGGGATTCAAGAGTTTCGTGTACTAAATTATCTTTTGTATTTCATTGAACTACTAGTTGTGACTTTAGGTTAATTCTACAGAATGGCAGTAATAAGCCATGCAAGCAAGCTAAGCATGTTTTCTGTAACGATGAAGTTGCATTTAGTTCAACCAAATTTTCTTACTATATGGAAGCCAAGAAAAAAATGGTAGCTTCATATAGAAAAATACGTATATTCTCCAATGCGTACGATACCTTTCATACAAGGAAAGTAAAGGGGGCATTGAAGTCTTACCAACAAATTAATCATTTCTATTTAATGATTAATATAATAAAAAAATTTATGTTATGTAAATGGATAGTAAAATTGGAAAATATTGACATTTGAGATCTTATATTTAATAGATAGTCTACTTAATTAAAGAGAACGCAATCTAGAATAAAAGAAGGCCAAGAAGATCTTCCTAGTTGAATCTAAGAGGTTAGATTAGTCTAGTGGTGAAGCGTTTGAGGTGTAGATAAGATACTTGTTCACATCTGGAGTTCAAATCAGTAGAAAATCTAATTTATTTGAGGTCAATCTAGATAACTTTATGTACCAACTTGAACTAATATGAGTTCCCCATTGTCAAGAAACAAATTATCCGTAGAGTTGCATTTCTGGAGAAAAGAAAGCCAAAGATCTTTTTTATTTTCCCTCGAGTAAAATGCCACCAAAAGTGAAGCTTTTCTTTTATATATATATATATATATATTTAAAGTCTATTTCAGCTTTATACATTATATGCGCCTTTATTTGTTTGAACCTTTTCAGAATATTTTCAGTCCTTTTCCAAGAGCATGATAACAAAAGCTAAACTTTAAGTCTTTTTTTTGCATTTTTGAAGATATCATCCCTTAGTAATTTAGTGGCTGAAGCAAAAAGATCTTCCATCATGTTGGAGTCAAAGGCAGTACCTCAAACGGCACCAAAGAAATCGCGAACAGAGGCACGCGCCTCTTGTCCACCCTTTAAGGTAATGAAAGAACTAATCATTAATCATTCATTAATTCTGAAAATAGAGTTAAGAACATGTTAAATCCATCATTACGCATTAATTTACCACCTCATAATTTAAATCTTTAACTTGTAATCTTATTGTCTTTGACAAGCCTTTTATAGAAAAGAATATTTATGTCTTGCACGTGTACATATTCTTTATATGTGATTTATTATATTTATTATGGGTTAATATCCTAGTTAGTCCTTCTTCTTAATCTTGTTTGACTAACAGGTCTTCTATCTTGAAAAATACTACATTTAAATCCTTTTAACTTTGTAACTTTTGCCCTTTTCTATTAAAAATGATAGGCACATAAGTGATTTTTGCCCACTTTTTTAACAAAAAAGGGCAAAAGGATTAATGGTATATCACAACACAATTAAAAGATTTTAATGTAACACTTTTAAAGATAAGAGACCTTTTTATCAAGCGCAGTAAGATCAAGGGCTAACTAGGTTATTAACCCTTTATTTATTGTTTTCACTGATCTGACATAAAGTCTGTTGACCAAGATTTCATTTGTATTTTTCTTGGTTTGCTTTTTTCCTGAATGGGTGATTACTGATCAATTACCAGGTTAGAAAAGAGAAATTAGGAGATAGAATTGCAGCTCTTCAACAGTTGGTGGCACCTTTTGGCAAGGTACTATTTCCTTACATCAAAAACACAAATTTATACCAAGCATTTGTTCCAATAGTATGGTTCTCGCTTTGTGTGCGAAAAATGTCGAGATCGATTATTGATAGGCGTAACATTTTAATGTGATATAATCTTAGTTTAAGTTTCCCTTTAAATAAATAAAAAACACAAATTTATATCATCCTCCTAATTAATCTCCATGCATGATCAACGAAAAGCCCCTTCAGTAGATCAACATACCTCGGAAGATAAGTGACATGCACACAAAGATCAAAGTCATCGAAAATAGCCCAAAAGAAACATTAATTGTTAATTGAATGAAAATATTCGGAGTTAGAATTATTCAAGCAGGTGACTGGGTTTCTTTTTTTTCTGATTAACGTGGATAGATTTCGTTCTTTTTTCTCACCGTTTTTTTTATTTTTTCATTTTCGTCTAAACTCATGTTGTTGCATAAAATTTTTTGTTTTATCCAGATTCTCCCATTAGAATTGATCAACGGGTTTAGGGTTCCAATATTAAGGCCTAAAGATAACGTGATCTTTTCAAATTTAATATATGGAGTGAATTTATATTTAGTGAAGTTATTTGAGAGATTAAGTTGTTGTATATATGACCTTGAACGACGTTTTGTTCGAACTAGCAATAACGATCACATATCAGAGTTTCAGTGTGGAGAACTAGAGATAGTTGTGGCGATTAGTAATAAATATTTAGAAGATTAAGACTCAATATTGTAGACGGAAACTTAGAGTTAGAGCAAATAGATTCATCAATTTACCATCGGCCCTTTGGTTTAATGGTACTCTCTTCATTCTGCGTGCACGAGGTTAGAAAATCAATTCTCGTTAATGAATTATAGGCCCATCACTTCATTCATACCTTCTTGGCTTAGGCTTCCAGCTGAACAAGATGGCTTGCTCGGACAATTTTTTAATTTATTTAGGTTGAGCTGTTAGGCACGAAAGCAAGCCCATTTATTGGATACGAGAGAAAAACCATAGCTTTTGTTATATATTATAGGGCTTAGTAAGGTGTAGGCCTAGCTTTACAAGTTAACGCATCCATAACTCCATCAACTTCCATGAAAAAGAAATACAAATAATATGAATATTTTATAAAGTATTTTAAAATATAGGTATAAACTCATGGAACAAAATGATATTATCCCACTCAACTAATCACTAAAAAAAATACCAAAATGACAAACATCGAAATGCTACAATCACATAATCCTACAAAGTAGTCAAAGTAGATTTCTAAAGTTTCTTTATGATGATGAACTTAATATAATATGGTTTTGATTTGCATGCGGGTTGAATTTTTTTTGCAGACGGACACAGCATCTGTCTTAATGGAGGCTATCGGGTACATCAAATTCCTGCAAAACCAAGTTGAGGTAATTTCACTTTATCAGGCACTATATATTGGTGCAATATTCTAATTAAAAAATAAAAAAAATCATTATAATAAGATACTTATTATAATCACTTTTTAACGGTTACAATATTTGATAAATATATAATCATTGTACATTCTTTAGATATCTTTAAGTTCCAAAGTCTATATATGGTCTATATTTCCTTTGTAATTCGAAGTGTTTTTTTTTTGTTTTTGAGTATTCTTGATTAATTTGTTGTTTATATGTTGATGTAGGAGGATCAAAAAATATAAGATTGACCATGCATCTTATATAATTTCACATATTAGAGTTTGAATAAGTACTGATAAAAAAAAAAAAAAAAAGTCAACTGATTTAAATATCATGATCAAGAAAAGGCAATTTGGGGGTAAATTGCAAGCCCTAATTAATTAGGTTTTCTATATGATCACGAGTTCGATTTGTTGATCTCTTGGCCAATTGAAACCCAAACATAATTTAACCCCAAAAAACTTAATAAGCTCTTATATGTGCTGAAACTTCCTATTCGTGAAAAAAAGAAGAAAACTTCTTACTAGCGTCCCTTTCTTAATCAAACAAGTTCGCAACAGCTAAATCACGATTTCTATATTACATGATTAATTACGTATGTGTTCATTCACGTGTTTAAATACACAATTCTAGATTCTTTATACATGATAAAATATAGCAAAACAATCTATACAGTTGTCCACTGATTCAATGAAAAAGGTAGAAAGTCCAATGACAGCACTTTCAAATACTTTGTACGTTTATGAGGGTAAAGAATGACAAAATAGACAGATCAATAATCTCAAACAATTTTTATGACTATAAAATAATGCAAAATAGATTTACAACCAAATGCGTCTTCGTTCCAACCGCCACGTAAACCCTATATGGTTTTCCTTGAAGAGAACATTTTCTATGATCAGATCTAGGCTTATTGTTGCAATTAATTTGTGTGAAAATATTGTGCTTTGACATTTTTCTTCCTTTATCTCCATGTGTAGACACTGAGTGTGCCATACATGAACTCATCACGTAACAGGACCAGGGTGATGCAAGGGGTAAGTACTTATCAATTACTCCATCCCAAGAAAATATGCTGGCATGTTTGACTATCGAGTCAAATTGCTTTTATTAAGTATTGTTTCATGTCTAATGAGAACACAATTATTGTAAATCTAAGGGGAAATTTTACATTTAGTTCCTATTGTTTGTAAAGTATTTCAATTTAGTTTCTATTGTTTAAAATATCTCAATTTAGTCACTTTTGTTTTACTAAAAGTTTTAATTTCATTCATATTTTTTAATATATCTCAATTTAGTCCATATTATTTTTTAAAAAGTTTCAGCTTCATCCCTATTGTTTTTAAAAAGTTTCAATTTCATCCTTATTATTTTCTTAAAATTTCAAATTCGTCCCTATTATCCAAGGACTAAATTAAAAAATTTTGAGAAACAATAGGGATGAATTTGAAACTTTTTAAAAACAATAGGGATGAAATTAAAACTTTTTGAAAAATGATAAGGACAAAATTGAAAATTTTAAACAAAATGGATGAAATTGAAACTTTTAGGGAAACAATAGGAACTAAATTGAGACATTTTAAACAATAAAGACTAAACTGAGACACTTTACAAACAATAAAGACTAAATGTGAGATTTTTCCTAAATCTAACTATATAAAACTTTCGCAACTTGAGAAAACATGATAAATTACTTTAGTTTGTTTATGATCATAAATTCTAATGGTTAAATGGTGTCCTAATTTTAGCTAATATATAGTCTTCCATTTTTATTTTCTTGTTCTTTTTTCCTCAAAATAATGTTGAAGATTAATTTTTTCAGTGCCTCGATTTCTTGAGACAAACGCTCAACTTTCATAATCTGATATATTTAATGCAAAATATAGTTAACAAAGTAAGAGGGTCTATATTGCTATATATCTGCCCCATTTTTTTTCTTTTGGTGTTTAGATATGTCCGCGAAATTTCCTTTCAGTGAATAATAATTTAGACGATACGTTCTGATTTAGCCCAAAAAAAAAAAACAAAAAAAGAGACAGGACGTTTGATTCGAAATGCTACTCCTTGTAGTAAATGATCTAGTGTATAGGCAGGTAGTTTTTTTTTTTTTTTTTTTTTGTTAATTAACATGGGAACTCAGTTGGAGGAGCCCGACCACCGATTGATAAACACCCTGGTGTAGCGGTGCACCCCAACATATGCTCAAAGTTAGTCAATAGTGTGAACCTAATAAATAAACTAAAGAGTTTCGAACTCAAATTTATCAGATGTTACTCTTTTTTGTTTGTCATTAGGCTACTCTCTTGGGGGCGTATAGGCAGGTCGTTTACTTATTCATGTTGTAACTATGACTTCACAGGTTGCGGCAGGAAATGAAAGTGAAGATCCAACGCGAGATAACCTTAGAAGCCGAGGGCTATGTTTGGTGCCTTTATCGTGCTTGTCCTATGTCACAGATGATGGTGGAGGTGTTTGGCCACCCCCAACTTTTGGTGGAGGCCTTTGAATGTGTATGATGATCACCTCTCAACATAATTGTTGTCAAGTAAAATTAGGCAAAGATTAAACTAATACTTATCTTGTAATCCACCATTGGAAGCCTCTAAGATTGCTAATCTTGATTTGCTTAAATGGAGCAAACTTGGTCATTCTGTAAAAGCTTGAGGAATGGACCAATTTTGATCCATTAATTGTCTATTCCTGGAAGTTTAACAAATCACAAATTGGGTCCAATTCTTTCTAGGACTTCGTGTATAGTGGAAAGTTTCGTACACAGAACTTTACTAATAGAGTCGATCATCATGATTGTTGATTAAGTATTATGATTGTCAGTGTAGAGTGTCTAGCCATACCTACGCAGTCGATTGACATGAGTTAGGTCCATTTTTTGGCATAAGATTAATATGTAGAAAATGCCTCTGTTCCACTAAACCAAAATCTTTGTATTTATTATAATCAAATCTTTAGATGCAATATATATTTACCATAGCTAGATGTCTTTTTTGAAAAGGAAATATATATTCTCAGTGTGAAATTACAGTACTTGAGGCAGTTAAAATGGAAATGTGTGAACATTCTCCCTCAGGAAGGCTGAAACATGTTTAAAGAAGTCAGCTATAGAAGATGTATTGAAAGAATCAAGTCCAATATGCTTTTAAGGACAATGTTGAACATTTTGATAAGTATGTTTTACAAGTAGCGAATTAAGTCTGGTTTTTCTTAGATCGTGCACACAAAAGGAGCTTAGAATAACATATTCCGCGGAAAATTCGATAATTGACTCATCAATTAGATTCTCATATTATCCAAAAAAGAATACCCTTTATGTTTCTAAAGCAAACTTAGTCTTCTAAGGAATAAATGTTACAATTGGATCCGAGGAATCATGTTTATTTTCAACCAATTTATCATTGTTGTATTAATATTCTTGGGCTAAAGAATTGTTTGGCTTAATTTGTGGGGTTTTTTTATAACGAGAAACTTACTTTAGATAAGACTACATAAGATTCATTAAAAATTACAAATTTCGTGATGCAATGGCATATCCCATTATTTAACTGTTACCTCTATATCAAACTTTAAGTTGATAGAATTGTATGCTACTTTCGTTCTATACTCTGTAATTGTAATTTTTGTGGCAGATCAAATGTGCATTTTATACAGGCCCACCAGGTCCACAAAGCCCGGACACACATGAGATCCAATCTAAATATGTGAAAGAGACCCATTCTTGTTCTTCAATGGAGGTTCAACTAGGAAAATATGTAACATCCATATCTACAAAATAAAATCTTTGTATACATACTGATCTAAAGCTTACATAGTAGAATCGGTAAAGTTAGATATAAATCCAACAGGTTTGGCAATTTTTATGAGTGATATATTTTAATATGTGTTGTACGTTAAGGTATTTATAAATTAAAAGAAAAAAAAAATTGGTTGTTTATGCGAAACGTATACTCTAATGATCCATATATTTAGGCCAAGTAACAAGGTTTAGTAAACATAGAAAAATAATTACTATATATTACTTGAATGATATTTCTTCATTTTTTATGATAAAGATCCTTATCATATAGGAAGAAAATTAAAAATCAATACATAAAATTCTTACTACACAAAAGTTACGAAATATATTACCTAAAACAAAAGAAAAAGAGTATGTAACTCACTATATATGCGAGATGTTACGAGCTCAAGTCTTGTTAATTACGTTGTACGGCTTTAAACTTTTCTGGAAGAAAAAAAAAAACACACTCACACACAAACAAACAAATTGCTACTAATTTGTTCCGTCCCCTAATATCGGAGAATTGCGATGCTGCACAGTTGATTGGCACTTGGCCGCGACCACCTCTTCACGGATTGCTCCTTCTCTTGATGGATTTGGAGGAAGGGCTAGAAGATGGCAAAAGGACCAAGAGGGCTCAATGGCTGGGATGTTGTTGCTAACTAGTTTTTCAGTGCTGAAGACTATAATTCTTTCCAACTGATTACTGCTAAACTGTTTTGAATGTCTTCATGTTGAACATTTGGAAGGAATGCAACAAAAGACTTCACGATAATAAGGTAAAGACTGAAGAACTCATTTTAGAGAATATATATATATATTTTATGTTAAATTTAAATTGTACATGATTAAAGTGATTAAACGAAATATTTTGAATAGGTTGATACGTAGAGCATGAAATGTAAATGAGAGTATCAGTGGTTAACCCAAGTAGTGTGCACTTCTTACTGCTGATTGTAAATATTTTTGGATTTTCAATCAATACTTTGCTAATTTAGCCACACACAAAAAAAAGGTATAGCTTTTTTTTTGTCGGAAAAAAAAAAAAAAAGTAGAGGAAGAATCTTGCATCTTTTGGGTGGTCCACAGAATTTTGCATACGAGGGCCTTAAATTTTTGAAATTATTATTTGGACCCTTATCCACAATAACTTGCTTTCGTTAACACGAGGCACTCTTTTAAAGATATTTTACATTGTCGTTGGCTGGAAGGGAGAATAGCACGAATAGTCTCCATTGTTTTCAAAAAAATCAGTTTAGTTCTCATTATTTCAAAATGTTCAAAAAGGTTCTTAATGTTTCTCAAAAGATTCAGTTTAGTCCTCATTATTTTAAAATATTCAAAAATATCTCCAATGTTTCTCAAAAGATTCGGTTTAGTCCCCATTATTTTAAAAAGTTCAAAAAGGTCCTTAGTATTTTTCAAAAAATTCAATTTAGTCTCCAAAATTTCCCAAAATATTCAAAAAAGTCCCTAATATTTTTCAAAAAATTCAAACTGGTCCTCACCGTCAAAACAACCATTAATTTTGACGAAATAGTAGTCACATGCGTGTCACATGAACAGTAATTGAAGAGTAATTTAGGTAAAAGAAATAATTTTTTTTGAAATTTGAATCACGTGACTATTACAGATTATGAATTCTCCTTGAAATTTCCATTTTAACGGACCAAATTTTATGAAATTTGGACAAAAATTGAAGGAGTTACGATTTTTTAAAGATTATGTATAATTTATAATTTTTTTCGCAAGGCATAAGGAAGAAGAGGACCCATACAACGTTGTTTTGCATATTAGTAGCGAACCAATTAAATTTTGTCACGTGTCAGACTGTATTATAAAAGAGAGTCTGTCAAAATTAACGGTTGTTTTGATGGTAAGGACAATTTTGAGTCTTTTGAGAAGTATTGGAGACTTTATTAAATTTTTTGAAACAATGAGGACTACTCGAATCTTTTGAGAAACATTGAAAACATTTTTTAACATTTTGAAAAATATTGGAGACCTTTTTGAATATTTTAAAAAATATTGAGGATCTTTTTAAACCTTTTAAAATAAAGGAGACTAAACTGAATCTTTTAAAAAATATTAAGAACCTTTTTTAACATTTTAAAATATTAGAGACTAAACTGAATTTTTTGAAAACAATAAAGACTATTCATGCTATACTTCCTTAGGCGGCATATGCCTCCTGTTGGGTATTGGGGGTCTTAACGTTAACGTCATCCAAAGCAACAAACTTCTACTTTTATGAAAGGTCATGAATACCCCTGCAAGAGATTTCTAATTTGTAATATAAATTTTGACACTTTTTCTTTCTTTCTATTTTTAATATTTGAAGTGAAATATAGTTATATTTTTAAAAGAATCTACCACTCACATGGTTCGATAGTCGGGTTTTCAGTGAAGGTGAGTCTTATTACGGAATAAAAGATTCTTTATTTATTTTTTAATGACGATAAATTATTTTTAAGTAAAATTACATAAAATGCGTGGTGCAGTAGTTCATCCCGATACATATTTTGATTTAATCAAAAGTCAGATAATTTATGATGGAAATATATATGTTCGAATTTATGATTTTAGCACGTAAATAAATTGCTACCCCACAGTTCTACCCAATTAATTTTACTGATCTTGTTTCTTTTTTGTATTGTAAATTCTCACTTTATAGGAAACCTCATCATAAATTGCATAATTAATGAGAAATTTACTGCCTCATATCAAATATTTCCTTGAAGCTTTGTCTTTCTATTCGCGAATGACTAAAATGAAGATGAAAAACACGAAATGTATTGAGTAGAAAAGTACTACCAACAAGCTATAGCACTACAAATATCTCTCTCTCTCTCTCTCTTTTTGCTAGCTTATATTAATAATAATCAAAAAAAATTACAAGAAGGCATAAGCCTTGATTACAATATTACGTAAAAATACAATTAAAGTCCACTCATTTCCAAGAAAAAAGATACTACATATTAGTAAAAATTAAAATGTCATTATATCACTGGTCATTTGGTCTAGTGGTACGAATTTTATTTTAAATATAAAAAGTTTCAAAATTTATTATCGTGTGTAATATTATTTAAGTGATGTAAAATATCTTAACATTCTTTTAAATTAAATAAAAAATAAAATGTCACTGAAGCAAATAATTAGAGAAGATCAAAATCGTCGAAGCAAATAAATGCTCTATTCTGACCCCCCAAAAAAAAAAAAGCTCTATTCAAGATTCCCATTTCAAGGGTAATAAATTCAATCCAGCAAAATTAGTTCGAGAATTTTTATATCAGAGACATAAATTAATTATATCCGAGTAAATATAAGTGGTCTATAGAATGACTGAAGATTTTTTCATAATATTATAACGTTATAAGTGATATTTAACGATTGTAAATTGTGTATATAATTTTTTATCAATAATTAGTAATTTATGAATCTCGTTTATAATATCATAACGACATAAACTAATTCATTTTACTGAATACACTTACATCTGAATGTCTAAGTTTTCAACATTCAAAAAAGTGTTCATATACTATCCAGACGTTTAGATACAAACTTAGTTTTTCTGTATCTCTTTTTTATAAATAATTAATAATTTATAAATCTCGTTTATAATATTATAATATTATAACTAAATTCATTTTATCGAATACACTTATATCCGATCATCCTGAGATTTTGACACTCAAGAAAGTGCCCATGTTCCATCCCGACGCGTGGATGCAAACTTCTTCCATATCTCTTTTTTTTTTTCTCTTTTTTGATTTAAAGAAGCTTTCTTACATTATTTAAAGACATTATAAACAAAAATAAATGTCGAAACACTTCATATCTAAAACAATAACCATACATCTAATTTGTATTTCTAAATTTTTTGTTTTTTGGGTCGAAATCCGTATCTCTACTTAACTTCTCTAGACTTACTATAGTATTCATCAATCATCATCATCAACATCATCATCATCATCATATTCAGAAAAGTCTCTCTTATCTTCTTTTTCTCTCTATCTCACACAGCTCTCATTTTTATTCTCCTTCTTTATCCACTCTCATCTCTCACTAAAAAGAAGAAAACTTTGCTACTATTCATACCAAAAAATTTCTTACTTCTGCTTAGTATTTTTGTTGGGGTGATCAGTTGCTGCAGTCTCTTGATCATTGAAAAAAAAAGGAAAAAAAGAAAACAATCTTAAGATTTTACTTTGTGGTCAAAAGTTTCTACAGGCCCTTCAGGTGTGCATTTTGCAGTTGACTTATTTTATTATTAGTTTTCATATTTTTGCTATGTGGGTATTGTTTTATTTATTTAAAGATGATGAATTTTGCAAAAGATATACTTCGTATAAAATTTAAGTTGTGTTTTGGCTAATTGATCAAGTTCAACGTATTGGCCGGCTAGTAAGGCACTGGCGGATCCAATTGAGGGCAAAAAAGAATTAAAAATCTATACTTTTTATAAAATATTTATGTATTTTTAGTTAAAAAATTAATCAATTCCCACTGAAAAAAATTATATTTATTTAGTTAAAAAATTATGTATTACGGACCCACTAAGAAAAAAAATTATGGATCTACCCGTGCAGGCTGGCGGTTCTGACCTTTGATTTTGTTGTGTTTGACATGACGTCGTGTATTTAAGAGGCAGTTTATAATAATCATATAATTTCTAGACCTAAATTTCTATAATTTAGTGAGTTTAGTAGGCCATTTAGTGGCTCTCTGTGTTCTGTGTCACGTAATGCTGCAGAAAGTCTTTTGTCGCGTTCTTATAAATGTTAATATAAGTATATGAAGTGATTCTATTATTATGGGATCGGATATACTAACATGTAATTTCGACAAAATATAAAGTTTCTTTTTTTTTTCTGTTTACGAGATGTCCATAGAATTGTGAAGCTTTGTTGCATATGGTCATATGTGAAGATTTTGTTTCATGCAATGAGGCTGAAAAATCTAATCTTTTTCTTGTGAAGATTACTGATTATCTTATATATTGTTCCTTTATTATGAAATGTGTTATTGTTTCAATTTTAGCATTTAGATGGGTATCAATATATGTTGACTGCTTATGACCTAATATGTATATATATTATATATATCGGGAGAGAAGATTCGTTTTTACTTCTTTAAGAGAGGGGTCATTTTGTGTATTTGTTGTCTTCAACACTCACTTGTAGGCGGCATACCTTTTATTGAGGCTTGCATGTAGACATATTCTTTCAGATGGTGGCAGCGGCACCCGAACAAACTTTTTGTTAAGTTATTAAAGAGGTGTTTTTTTTTTTATTAATTAATGTGTTCAACACTTTTAGTGTGTGTTTGTGTACTAATGTCTGTGTATTAATATATGTAAAATTGAGTGTTTTTGTATGTTTGCATATCATATGGTTGATGTTACACTGATTGGAAAAATAATCACAATGGATGTCTGTTTTGATGGATTGTAAAGGATTTGAGATGGCTTCTCTACAAGGGCCAGTTATTTGCCCTGTGGTTCGGGCAAAACAAACTGGAGTTTGCACAGTCCCTGTAATTTCACCATTCCGGAAGAGAAGAATCCTTGGAACTGGAGGACTGAAAGGGGTCAACAATGCTGTGGTTGTCCCGTGTAGTCGTCCACATATGCGGAGAAGCACGGCGTTCAGGTGCAGTTTTAGTTCTTCAACAAATGGTAATGGTAGCATGGCGGAGAATTTCAATGAGAGAGACGCAGATTATGTCAATTCCAGTGTAGTGGAAGCTGGTAAGCTCTTCTGCAAAATTTAGGTTGTCTGGATTTTCCAGAATTTAATTGCATTTTGGTGCACGTATATTAGTGCGTAATGGAAAGTTTCAAAATTGATTGTGTTTTGTCACTCTGATTTTTACTAAACAAGACATAGGCAACAATCTATCATTCTATGATTGGTTGCAAAATATCTCTCACAATAATGCGAGAAAGAGCTGTGTTTTTTGGCATCAAATTGCCAAGTAGAAATGATTTTCTTAAATATTCCTGCAATCAACTTCTCACAATGTGCAACTCTTGGAGACAAGCTTGAAAGCAGATTGTTTTTGTTACTTTCACAGCTACTAACTGTGCTTTCAGTTTTACTGTCTACTTTTTGATTCCTGAAACATGTTAGAATGTTGCTTTCCATCATTCTTGTAAGGTGTTGCTACTATGATTGATTGTCCTATGCCAAATATAACTATGTTTATCTTGACTATGAGAGAAATGACGTGGACCATTGTTTTTACTATGTTTTGTGTAGTTGAGGTGAGAAGCAGCTCAGGCGGTTTCATGATAAAGATGAGAGATGGTAGGAATTTGAGATGCGTCCACAATAACCCTCATGGAGGGCATTTGCCAGATTATGCTCCACATCCTGCAATTGTACTAAAGATGGAAGATGGGACGGGGCTTCTCCTCCCCATAATTGTTTGTATGTTTATTCTGCGTTTAGGAACATTTTAGGAGAAATGTGATATTGACATCTGTTACCATTTTCAAGTTTTATTGATCCTCAATTAGTTGACCTTTATTTCAGTGGAGATGCCAAGTGTGCTGCTCATGGCAGCCATTCGGAATATTCAAATAGTATGTCTTGCCCTTAATGATTCAAGTTAAGTTGACAAATCAAATTGATAATTTCTAGTTTCTCGAGTAGTTATTTGAGAGCTGGTATGCTTTGCATCTACAGGCTAGACCCACTATGTATCACGTGGTGAAGGATATGGTTGAAAAGATGGGCTACACAGTGAGTTTTTTTTTTAATTTTTTTAATTTCATTATGTGTGTATATATTGTCTCTTACAAACACATTTTTATTCAGCTGATTTTTAT
Source organism: Ehretia macrophylla (assembly GCA_037974665.1). Lineage (NCBI taxonomy): Eukaryota > Viridiplantae > Streptophyta > Magnoliopsida > Boraginales > Ehretiaceae > Ehretia > Ehretia macrophylla. The sequence goes on from CM075774.1 coordinate 4,002,288, forward strand.
GTTTGCTTCTTATGCAGGTGAAACTTGTTAGAATCACCAAAAGAGTGCATGAGGCATACTTTGCTCAGTTGTACCTTGCGAAGGTATATTACAGAATGCTATCATCATTTTTCGGTTGATTAATATGTAGAATCAATGGAGGCTTTTTCTTCGTTTTTAGTGGTTAGTATTTATTTGATGTTATGGTTGTGATCCCAGTTGGATAATGAAGCAGAGTGTGTTAGCTTTGACCTTCGGCCTTCAGATGCCATCAACATTGCGGTGAGATGCCAGGTAATCTACGAGGAACAATGAATTTATATGTCCTCTCTTTTTCTGGATTATCAAAAGGCAATTGATCATCGTTTGCTCAACATTCATCTATGGCATGTGTAATGCCATGAGGGTTAAAATATTCTTGGATTATAGAATTTCACATACCTTCTAGGTGCTCCAAAGATTTGCCATACTTTCTAATGTCTATGCTGTGTAATTACGTTGGATTTATATCTGATTCTATGTGATTCACTGGATCCTTATAAATGATTCTTGTTTTGAGTTTCTTATTAATGTTATATTATAGGTGCCAATTCAAGTCAACAAATATCTGGCATACAATGATGGCATGAGAGTTCTTGAATATGCAAAACTCTCAGTGCAGGGTGCCGGGTCAGATGGATTTCTTTTTACGGAATTGGACAGGTAAAAAGTGTATCCTTGAGGCCTTTGTGGACATGCTTATGATTGTCGGAGTTCATAAGTGAAAAATGTATATGCTGGATGTTAAATTAGATGATCAAGTTGCACACTCAAGACTGTTGTGGAAAATGGAACATTTTTTCATGAAAATATAAAGCTTCCGATAATATTTGATACATTTCAATTGGTACAGGGTAATGAAACGTGCAACTTTTTTTGAGATGTGTATACCATAATTATGGTACAATAGAAAAGTTTTACTATTATCGTAAAATGGTTAGAATTGCATGCAGAATTTGAATAATAATGTTCATTATTGCTTGTCACATGGAGTACAAGAACATATGTAACTTAAGATTTTATATATTCAGACCTACTGGCCAGCCATGCATTGAAACAAAGGAGTTTATTCTTGTGCGCAACATGCTAATTGCAGCTGTTGAGGAACGTTACAAAGATGCAGGTGTGTTCCTGATCATTGTTTAACTATCTTTACCCTCTGCCGGTGCTCTGTTCTCTCTTATTCCCATGGACATTATGATAGAAGCCAAGATAGATGAATATTAAGGTGATGTAAATGTGAATTCATAAGGCAGAATGATCAGAATTCTATTAATAGCATACAGTCACAATCAGGGGTGAAGAGAAAAATTCAGTAGCCAATCTCAGGTACAAACCAATTGTGGAAACTACTGTAAAGATGTTATCTAAGTTATAATAACCCTGAGGTAGCTCGCTCGTTCACAAAATGATTAGGTCAACTATCAGTAATTGGTGGCTCCAATTGATGCATTGTTTAGTTGAACAAAAATAACACAAGGCAAGGCACACAAAATTTGCACTAACTAGTTTTCTTTTTGTATCCTGTTAATATCATTAAGCATTAAATGTGAGATTCAAAGACCTTTTTTCGCCCCTTGACACTATAAGAGCAAGAGCAATGCCTACTAAGACATAGGTCAACCCCACTCTTATATATATAGTGACTCGAAAGAGTAAAGGGGAAACATATCTCCAGGTTGTTAAGAGTGATCAATTTCATCCTCATCTCTGTCAGACATCGTGTCACATGGTCATTCTGATTTTACGATATCTTAGCCTTTCCGGGATACAGACATTAGAAGTATAGTTTGATTGTTTTCTCCTCATGAGTACCATTATTCTGTTGTGTACAACAGCTTCGTGGAGGGACATGCTCACTCAACTTCGTTCTAAAAGGAATTGGACATAGCAAGTAAGATGCTCCATCACCTTTATGTAGCACACTAATGGTAATGGCGTATTTAGCGAGCTTCTTTTCCTCTGCTCTTTCCTTCTGCGTGCATATATTCAAGGAATGATCACGGGAGGATCCTATGTTTTCCAGGTTTCACAGGAAGATAATCATGTACATAGAAACCATTGATGGGAGTTGATGGAATCGGGCTGGTGTTAATTCTCTCTTCCCTTGTTATATATGTAGAAAGTTTGTAAATATATGTATAGATAGACTTAATGCCATTGTAATGCTAAAACTGTGCGCACTCTCTTATTTCTCTGCTCATTATATGTCAATGTTTTATTAGGCAACATTATCTAATAGGACAAAACTTGGTTTGGTTAGGTTTTTATTCTGCTTATTGGCTCTCTAGGCAATAGCGGACTTACCTTGCCTTGAGGGGGGTTGCACATGCACCCCCTCAACCTGAAAAGAAAAAAAACATTTCTTTATTCTTTTTTTTTTGGTTGTTTTTTTAAAAAAATATTATATTGGACATTTTCTTGTATGATAATACATTATAACATTTCTCACGGTACGAGTACACCCCAAAGCTTGAGTGTCTGGAACCACCACTGTCTCTGAAGGCTTACTTTCTATTTGGGTTTATTGTCTTTGCTGAATTCTTGTTATGGCAAATCTTATCAGTAAGGTTTATTCACTATCCAAATAATGTAGCTTAGAGTTGCTTTCTTGACTCGAGCAGATCAACACATTTGATGTCCTTGGACCAACTTATATACCCTTTGAGCTCGTTCTTTCGGGTTTTTCGAGTCAAAAGGCATAGGTGTTGAGACGTCTAACTTTTTTTTATCGTGTGTCAAACGTGAGGATGGGACATAACAGTGGGCATAGTGACGTTTGTGATTTTCACATATCACCATCTATTGAAAGGGATGAGATTGTTTTTAGAATTTTATAAATGATTGTTTTGATATATTATGGAAATTTTTTGAAAGGGAAGAAAGAATCAAACAGTGGTCTACTCTTGGAGATTAGAATTCTCTCGATCTCATAAAGTGGGGTTTGATTTTAGTCACGTGTCAAACTCGCATAAGGGATTAGTTCCACCATAGCATATTTAGTTCTGCTTTCTTACTTTGAAGAACCTTCCCAATACAGTAAGTGCACATCATAACATTGTCATTTCATTTCAATGAAAACTGAAAAAAAAAAAAAAAAAAAAAAAAATCGAAAAGATAAACTTAAGAGAATATAGCGCAAATAGGAGAGAAAAAGAAATTATAAGTCGTTAATGCAAGAAAAGAGAAAATTATATAGCACAGAAGATTATTCCTAGGCCTATGAATTGTTTGGGAATCAACTATCTCGTTAGGAAATTAAGCGCTGATGTAGTAGCTAATTTTCCAGGTAAGAAAAGAGCTCCTTAAGTCAGAAGATAATAACTCAAAGTAATTATACCGTTTGGCAGATATTTATAGTTAACCCTTGTTCAAATGTAAAAAGAAAAAGAAAAAAAAATGCTAACTTTTCATTGGAGTTACATCGAATTAAGTGGTTTTAACGACAGGCTTTCAATTGGTTGGTGTGTGTGACACGGAGTTACAATCAGCAAGTAAGCTGCTCTCAGCTCCCTACAAGGGTTCCCATTGGCTGAGGAATAATTTGAGTTGTTTTGTCCATGTCCACGTTATCCTCTATGCGTTGTTAGGCATCATCAGGGGCGGATCTACTCACAAGTGAGGTTGTGCACGTGCACATCCTTAGTTTGAAAAAAAAAAAAAATTTATTTTTCGGTATTTTTTTTAAGAAAAACTATTATATTAGATACTTTGTGCACATGCTGAACTCTCTCACTGTACAAGTACACACTTTGAATGTGATTGCCTGAGTCCGTCACTGGACATCATGCATGTCAAAGCATTAAATACTAAGGGCTCGTTAGTTCGCCAGGGTTGAATGGATAGTGTGTTTGTGTCTCTATGATTTATGGCATTCAATGGTATTCACTTATCAATTCGTTAGTATCACGATCACCTGTCAAGTTCTTCGAATTGGTGGTGGCTCATTGGTTGTCAGGCCTGAGATATATATTCCTCACGTTAATTTCTCCAAATTGTTATCTCGGGGTGTGATACTGTGGTGCTTGATGCCAACGTTGCTGTCGTTACTTTTCTTCTACTTGCCATCTTGCTTCGTAGGCGTCCTTGTTTGAGCCTCCAAAGGTTTTTGCTTTATTCTTTCTTCCTTTTCTTTGTCGTTCCTATCCCATGATCTTAGTGGACTATTCTATGACAATTAGATCTTTGGGCTAGGACTAATTTGGATATCTACATCTATTAGTTTCGCTATCGAGTTTGTTATCAATTTTGATACTTGTAGATTTTAAATTTATGATATTATCTACTGCCATCTCTATATTTTGCTACTTGTTAGTAAATTATGTTCAGGGTGACATAAGAGCCAACTAAAATGAATGCTGAGAAGCCCAGAAACCAATAAAATTCATGGTGGAGTAAATGTTAGTGTGAACTACTGTAATTTAAATCAACTCTTTTCCAAGCCAATCCTCTTTCACATTTTTTTTTTCTAAAATAACTATGTATTTATCCACCAAGGAGCGAACCAACCCCTCTTGTCTTTTTCAAGCAATAACATCAAATGATGCGTAATAAGCTCAATTGTGTGGTTACACAACAAATGACTCAACCCAAAGTCATGCACCCAATCCACACACTAGTTGGTCTCGTGATAGGAATGAGAATTGTAAAATTTGGATGTCTACGTTGTTAGAGTAACTACACTAAAAGTCAATTTGTTGCAATTTTTAGGACATAATATTTTGTATTATTTATTACTGGGTAGATTATTTAATTATTAATTAATATTTAAATAAAGTCCTTAGAATTATTTTATAGATCTTATTCTTAAACTGTTAAGAATATGAGTGGCAATATCTATAATTAAAAAATAAATTCTAGATTAAGTCCTCAATTGTAGGATGAATTAATTGGGAGTTAATTCATTCAGATAGATCAGAATACAGTCTACTACCTCGATTAATATGAGATATCAATGATGAAAGTTATGAGTCTCATGTTGCATTAATAGATGTATAAGTACTTGTTAAGAATAAGTGACTGGACATGACCGATCATATAACAAATTACATGGATAGCCAATAATTTGTTATATTCTATAATTGTGTAATTAATCTTTAGACCTACGATACCACGGTTATCTTGTGCATAGGACACCATAATTTGCTAGTGCAAATAATCCCGTTCTAATCATGGACTAAATCATGTATTCAATGGTTATGATTTATTCTTACATAGAGATATATGCGTGTGCGATATGGAATCCGTCAATTGGGGGTCCTTTGTGATTTATTAATTAAGTAACCAGAAATCCTTGGTCGAGGTAGAATAGTTAAAGTCCTTCCACAATTCATTGATGAGTTACTAATTAATTAGATCTGATCATATGATTAAGTAAGTGAATTTGACATCTCTATCTATGACTCTCACTTAATTAGGGGGAAGGAACTAATTACACAGTAATTAATATGTTACAGGGTTCGTGCGATTTCAATTCATTATTAGTTGGGTAGTCATTAGGTGTCACTCACGATTTGTGCAAATTAATTAATTAGAATAGTTCTAATTGACTATTAGTTAGATTAATATTACTCCATTGTTAGTAAATTATGAACCCGAGAGGTTACACACAATAGAGATCCGACAAGTTGATTAGTAGAGAAAATTAATTAAATTAATATTTAAGATAGTTCGGATTGTTATGAAATATTTATGTAGATGTGGATATTCATGGACTATAAAAAAAATTATTGATTGCAGACCAAGACCAAGCCCAAGAGAACAAAGGCCTACAAGAAATTACTTGGAGAACAAGTTGTGTTTTCCTATAAATAGAGTTCTCTACGTTGTAATATGACACACCAAAAAATTCAATACAAGTTTCTTATCTCATTCTCTCTATTATATTTCTCTCTTTATTTTATTGTCTCTTCTATTTTCTCTCTAGTTTTATAACACATTATCAGTACGATAGTCTCTATCATTATTAGAGGTAAGAAGAAGAAGAGACAAATATGAAGGTTGTGAAGAAAAAGTATTGTTGACAATATGAAGATATTTCATATCGCGACTATCGGTAAATTTTCTTTAAATCTCTTATCAATTTTATTTTGAAATATATGTCTCATGATATCAAATCTCACGAACCAAAAGTTCGTTGTTTCATAATATTGAGCAATAAAAATTTCCTGAAAAGTTCATATTTAAATTCATATGGTCGCGAACCTAAAGTTCGTCGCTTTGGACATATCAAGCAATAATACATATTCGTAAACCCCTTGAGGTTAAATCCACATGGATAAAATTTGGAGAAATAATTTTAAGAAGGAAATCACGCATCCCTGAAAGATTGCGATAAAATAATGATATTCCTTTATCATTATCTCCATAAAGGCTAAAGCCTAAATATATTATGATAGAGGATACATATATCCTTTCACAAAATTTGAGAAGAAATATATGACCATCACAAAGCAATAAATCTTCCAAAACTCACTATGAATGGATTTACCTACAATTGTAGGATTTTAATATTATAAACGAGTATGATTCTGCAACCATTATAATTATTCCTACAGTTCAAATTATGCGGAAAGAACATAAATGTCGAAGATATATTAAATAAAAGTATATTCCACTTTTTATGCCTTGAATATGCTCCTACATTAACAATACTGAGAGCATAGTTTTGAAAAAAATTATTTTGAGTTTGTTATCACATCCTCTGAACGAAATAATAAATTTTGATGAAAATATCATCCATTATGCCAATTGGCTTATAACCATTCATAAAGTGAATGATATATCATCTTACTATCATGGATGTGATTATAAATATTAAGATGGTCATATATAACTCGAAACTAGAAAGCCTGAAAATAATCAGGAAAGATATGAAAAAAAGGAAGGATTAAAAAAGTGATAAGATTGGGGCTCCAGCCCTAGTAATAATAGTCAATCCTGTCTTCCTTCAAGCCCGGGCTCTAGCCCTGGTAATAATGGCTAGCCCTGTTCTTCTTAAGCCCTGAATCCAGCGGAGCCACTAGGCAGGCACACGAACAAGGGAGCCATGAGGATAAGGATAAGATCGAGGATACTGGATGAAGAAGGATTCGTGAATGATATATCCCCAGGGATTGCTGAGCAACTGATGACTCTTATGAGTTCTGATCTTAATAGAATTCTTATTCATTTAGGGAATCTTCCTACCATAAATATAAAATGGGAATAGTTCCACAGGAAAGAGGTATGAAAAATAACCATCTCTGATAACTCACAAGCTCTATCCCACATTAACTGACATGAGCGTCGAAGTGGGCACCGTGGGCAACCCCCTCGGTTCCTTTGTTTTGCAGGTTCTGGTCCAACTTGAAGTGCAGTTCGGAGCAGTGGAAGTTTTTCACCTTAACAGTTTGGCACCGTCTGTGAGAACGTGCAATAACCCCACTGAGATTTCGTGATGGTTCACACACGAAGTCAAGCCAATACCGGGGGGAATCAGAATGCTCCTGAAGAGTATCAGGTCCCTGAAGGTATTGCTCCTCTAGTGGCTCCCGTCCCCGTAAACACAGGAGCACCAGGGAAGACTACCACCATAATCCCCCCGATATTTGTTCCAGGGGATATGTCATCTTCATCCCAGCAGGTCGATTTGCCCACCTTGGTGCAGTTATTCAATGGTCTGAGATGAGCTTTTAACCAGTTTCTCCAAACCCAGGGGCTAGCATGCCCAGAAGGTATTCCTCATCAGAGGGAAGATCCGATAACAAGGAACCTGCCCTAGGTCCTGGCTCTTTCGGCAGATACAACAGCATCGGCAGAGCTACAGGGAAGGCCAGGGCAAGAAAGGCAAGGGAAGCCCCTGCGGCAGGAGAGGCCAATGGACACCCGCAGTCACGGAGTTCAACATCAAGTCTTGGTGGGATAAGGGAAACATCACCCATTTGCCAGAGAGGTTATGCAGGAGCCAATGCCATATGGGTACAAACTCCCCAGTCTCTAGACTTACGAAGGGACTGGGGATCCGGAGGATCACCTTACCATTTTCGAGCACCACATGACGTTTCAGGATGTCCTGGACGCCATCAAATGCTGGGCCATTCCCGTAACGTTGGTAAGTGCTGCACGGAAGTGGTTCGCTGGCCTGCCAAAGGCCTTAGTTCATGGTTTTGACCAGCTCGCTGGGTTGTTCCTTGCCTGATTTGCTGGCAGTAAGAAACCTCCGAGACTCACCGCGTCTTTGCTCTCCATAAAGTAGCAAAGGGGGGAGACCTTCTGAGACTATACTCAGTGATTCAATCAAGCAGCCCTGGAAGTACCAGACCTCGACCAGTCAGTAGCCATGGTCGCATACATGCAGGGCCTGCACTTCAGACCCTTGCAAGCGTCCTTGGGAAAAAAGATGCCCCGAGATTTGGAAGAGCTTATGACGCGGGCCTCCAAGTACATCAGTTCGGAAGAGGTCATGTCCGCTAGGAAAGAAGAAGAAAAAGTGGTCGCGGGGAAAGGAAAAAATGAAGAAGGGGGCAGACAAAAAAGAGCCCCGGGTAATCTATCCGATGGGCAGAGTAATGGTAACCGAGGAAGGTTTGATCGGAACTATACCCCCTTGAATATGCCTAGGGCAAATATATTGTATGAGATCTAGACCCACAGCGAATTTTGCTGGTCGTCTAGGATAACTGGTACCCCAGACAAGAGGGGTAAAAATAAGTATTGCAGGTACCACAGAGACCACAGTCATGACATAGAAGATTGTAATCAGCTCAAAGCTGAAATAGAGATCCTGGTGAGGAAAGGGTTGTTGAATAAATTTGTCGCAGGAAATCAAGAGCCTCGGAGAGAGAGAGAGAAAGGAGCCTCAGGTGAGATAAAGAATGCAACCCCCAACGCGAGAGGAAGTGCAGCCCCCGACGCGGAAGAGATCAAGGTAATCGACACATAGGGGTAGTGGATACCATAGCTGGGGGGTTTGCAACTGGTAGAACCAGTAGAAAGGCAAGAAGGTCCTATGCCAGGGCCGTGACGGAAGAGCCCTGGTATCAGGGCCAAGGAGTTGGAGATCAGTTGGCATTCACTGCGGATGACCTCAAAGGTGTAATCTACCCGCACGATGATCCACTATTGGTAGAGGCCCAAATCTCTGATTACATAGTTAAGCGCTTGATGGTGGATACCGGCAGTTCAGCGGAGTTGTTATTTTCGGAAGCCTTCGACAGATTGGGAATAGGACGTAAGAGGCTCCGCCCTTTGAATGGTTCACTGTCATGATTCACAGGAGAAGCTTTCGATCCGGAAGGGGTTATAAACTTACCTGTAACTCTGGAGGAAGGGCAGAAGAAAGTGACGATCATGGCAGACCTCATTGTCCTTGACTGTGAATCGGCGTATAACGGAATCCTAGGCCGGGTAGCATTAATGAAGTTCTGGGCAATGGCATCGCCACTACATCAAGCCCTGAAATTCCTAACTCCTGAAGGGGTGGCCACCATTAGAGGAGATCAGTTGGTCGCTCGTCGCTGCTATGCTACCTCCCTCAAGATGAAAGGCCCGAAGCCCTGGAGTCCTGATGAATCGGAAGGCAAGAAGAGGAAGGAACTTGCTCTAGCTGAGGAATTGGAGGAGGTAGAATTCTCGCAAGGTCGACGAATAAAAATAGGCCAGGATCTCCCTCCGGATCTGCGACAAGGTATAATAAATTTTATTTCTTATAACCTACATGTATTTGCTTGGAGTACTACTGACATGACATAAGTAGACCGATCTGTGATGGTTCACAAGTTAAACGTGGACCCGATATTCCAACCCATCCTCCAGAAAAAGCAAAATTTCGAGGAGGAGAAGAGTAGGAACATCAGGGAAGAGGTTCGAAAGTTGCTGGAAGCAGGTCACATCAGGGCTGTACAATACCCGAAATGGTTGGCCAATGTGGTTTTGGTGGCCAAGAGCCCCAGGAAATAGCGGTTGTGCGTTGATTACAAAGACCTTAACAAGACGTGTCCTAAAGATTATTATCTTCTGCCTCGGATAGACCAGCTAGTAGATGCTACATCTAGCTGTGAGTTACTCACATTTATAGATGCATTTAAAGGGTATAATCAAATCATGATGGCCCCAGAAGATGAGGAAAAAATAGCCTTTACTACGAACATGGGGACCTACTGTTACCGAGTAATGCCTTTTGGGCTGAAAAATGCCGGGGCTACATATCAGCGCTTGGTGAATAAGATGTTTGACAAGCAGATTGGGAGGAACATGGAAGTGTATGTCGACGATATGCTAACTAAAAGTAAGCACGCTCACACCCATGTGGCAGACCTGACAGAAACCTTTGCCTCCTTGGAGCAGTACGGGATCAAGTTCAACCCAGAAAGATGTGCCTTCAGGGTCCGAGCGGGCAAGTTCTTAGGCTTTATGGTTACCAGTCGAGGCATAGAGGCGAATCCAGACAAGGTTCAGGCCATACTAAATCTGAACCCCCCGAGGAGTGTCAAGGATGTGCAGAAGTTAGCTGGAAAGATAGCAGCCCTGAGCAGATTCATGTCCAGATCTGCGGACAAGTGTACACCTCTTTTTAGGGTGTTGAGGAATCCAAAAGACTTCCAATGGTCTGATCAGTGTCAAGAAGCTTTCGAGGAGGTAAAAAGGTACATGACATCACCTCCACTCTTGTCAAGGCTTGAAAAGGGAGAAGTCCTGACATTGTACCTCGCTAGTTCAAACAAGGCGGTGGCTGTAGCCCTGGTAAGAGAGGAGGATCGACTCCAGAAACCAGTCTATTACATGAGCAAGGTCCTGCGGAGACCAGAGCTCAGGTACTCGACCCTGGAGAGGATGGCGTTGGCTCTGTTAACCGCAACACGAAAACTTAGACATTACTTCGACGCCCATACAATCTAAGTTTTGACGGATATTCCCTTCAGGCAAGTACTGTAGAAACTAGAAGTTTCCAGGCGCTTGCTAAAATAGGCCGTAAAGCTCAGTCAGTATGACATCATTTACCAGCCCCGAACAGCCATTAAGGCACAAGCCCTAGCTGATTTTGTAGTGGAATATACAGGGGACCAGACCAAGGAAGATGATACTCCCTAGAAGGTACAGGTTGATGGAGCTTCAGGAAAGCAAGGGAGTTGGGCAGGGGTTCTAATCACTATCCCCGACGGAACGGAAAGCCAGTACTCACTCAAGTTTTTGTTTCCGGCTTCCAATAATAAGGCTGAGTATGAGGCATTGATAGCAGGTTTGAAAACGGTTATCTCACTTGGAGCAAAGAAGGTAGATATGATTACAGACTCACAGTTAGTAGCGAATCAGGTGCTAGGTGAGTATGAGGCGAAAGACATTACCATGTTGGCCTACCTTAGCAAGGTCAAAGAGCTAGACTAGGGGCTCGAGCATTTCCATATCAGCCAGGTACCACGATTTGAGAATGAGAGGGCAGATTCTCTGGCGAGATTGGCTGTGAGTTCCTCAGGGCCGGTGGTAATAAAAGTAAGCGAGGTAGAGGCCCAATCGATTCAAGTCCCAACACTAGAAGTTACAGCTATATCAATATGTAGAAGTTGGATGCAACCCATAAAGGCCTATTTGGAGGAAGGTGATCTCCCCTATGACTGGGCGGAGGCCCGGAGCATAAAGCAATGAGCCTCGAAATTTATTATACTAGGGGGGCAACTGTACAAGCGGGCTTACGCCTGGCCTCTGCTGAAATGCGTAACTCAAGAAGAGGGCAGTTAGGTACTCAGAGAAATACATGAATGGGTGTGTGGAAATCACTTGAGGGGCAGGGCATTGGCTTGAAAGACCCTCCAACAGGGATATTACTGGCCCATGATGCAGAGGGATACGTTGGAAATTGTGAAAAGATGTGATACATGACAGAGGTTCTCCAAGGTACCCCGGCAGCCAGCAATAGAGTTGACCTACATGGTTAGCCCCTGGCCTTTTGCCCAATAGGGGCTAGATATTCTGGGACCTCTGCCTCTGGCCAAGGGTCAGAAGAAGTTCGTATTCGTGACGGTTGACTACTTCACCAAATGGGTAGAAGTTGAGGTCGTCCCTAGAATCTCCGAAGGGGCAGCTTGGAACTTTGTTTGAAAATCAGTGGTGTGTCGCTTTGGGGTACCTCAGACCTTGATCACAGATCATGGCAAGCAATTTGATTCTAGTTACTTCCGTGGCAAATGCGAGGAGCTAGGGATTAAACTAAAATTTACTTCTGTAGCCCACCCCCAAACTAATGGGCAAGTCGAGGTAACTAATCGAGCTATTTTGCAGGGCATCAAAACCAAGCTTGGGCATGCAAAAGGACTGTGGGCGGACGTGCTACCAGAGGTCCTGTGGGCTCACCGGACAACCTCAAGCACCTCAACAGGGGAGATCCTGTACTCGCTAACATTTGGCATGGAGGCGATGCTCCCGGTGGAGGTGGGTATTCCAAGTAGTCGGGTGCAGCTCTATGAGGAAGAAATAAATGATCAGGGACTCCGTGAGGATCTTGACCTGATCGAGGAGTTTCGGTAAAAGGCACAGATAAAGATGTTGAAGGGAAAAAGAGCTATGGCCAGATCCTTTGCCAGGAGGGTCCGACTCAAAGATATTCAAGAAGGAGATTGGGTGCTTAGAAAGGCCATCTTCAAATCCCAGCCTGGACAGGGAAAGTTGGGGCCAAACTGGGAAGGCCCTTATCTGGCGTCAAAGGAAATCAGGCCAGGAGTCTTTAGGTTAGAAGAACCTAGTGGAAAGGAGTTAGCTAATGCATGGAATGTTGAACACCTTAGAAAATATTTCATGTAATATTTCCAAAACAATGTTAGTGAATAAATAGCATCCAATAGAAGTATATGTAATGCTCTTTGAGATAATAAAAGCTATGTTCCCTCTTAAAGATGTGGTTTTGCTCTTGTGTTATGTTTAGAGAACCCTCCTTGAAGGATCTGATGTCTTGTACCTAGAAAAGGCTGCTCCCTATGGATAAAATGACTTATCTCTGTTGACAGGGCTGTCCCTGAAGAGGACCAAGGGATCCAGGAGAAATACTAAAAAAGAAAAAAGGCTAGAGGTTCAAAGAACCTGGCGTATATAAAGCAGAGTCGAAAGACGACTAAGATGCCCAAACAAAACTCGTAAAATGAAACGAGAAAGCGAACTTAGAAAGGGCTTGCATATTAACAGCCCAGGAAGCCCTAGAAATAAAATTTCATTAAAAAGGGAAAGAAGAATGTACAATGAGGGGATCAAAGCCCCCGGATGAAAGCAACAACTAAAAGTTAGCAAAATATTAAAAGTAGGTCCAGGGAAGGCGGGCTTCCTCTGACTGCGCCTATGACTTGAGAAGGATCACAGTTGAATCTCTGGGTCATGAGGGGCTTCGCCAAGGAGGTCCGACAAATCAATCTGAATACGCTGGCCTTGCAAGTGGGCCTGCACGTCTTCCATAAGGGCAACTTTAGCGTCATATTCAGCTTTGTTAATGGCAGGGCAAAGCAACTCCCCTAACAGAGCCCTGAAGGCCTCACTTTCCTTATAGGCCGCAATGGCAACTTCCCCATAGGAACCAACAGCTTGCACCAATTGATCATAATTGGCCTAGGCATCAATGGCCCAAGCCGAAGTCTCTTTTAGCTCTTTTTCGAGCTTCTTGCAGGACTGTAGGGCCATCTCTCGTTCGACAATGATGCGGCGGCAAGTCTCTTATGCCTCCGACAATTGCGACCTCAGTGCTAGTGTAAGGATGTCCCCAGAAAAGGATTGATAAAGTCCATCCTCCTGAATAACAGTGTTTTGCTTCTCGATCAAGGCTTCCATTTTATTGAAGGTACCCAAGTCATTGTCAAAAGCCTTGGCACAGGCCCGGTGATGTTCCTCGAGCCGTTGTTTATAGGCTTTGGCTTTCTTTTCAGCCCAAATCACAGCCAAAGAGGAGCTGATCTCGACCCTGTTGTAAGCCATTAAGGCCTTATAGAACATCCCGTGGAGGTGGTTCAAGTCTAACCAGCTCTGGAAATACAAAAGCAAAGCATTAGGAGAAAGCTGAGTAATCCGATGAGGGGAAAATATGATAAATTACCTCGTAAAAAGCTTTCTTGACTTCTTGGTCAGCCCTGGCAGTAGTAAGGCGACGAGCGAAAACACGAGTAGTACCACTCTGCCTGTCATCAATTTCTATCTCGTCGTCGAAGCCAAGGATGGGGCCAGGTGGAACGGACCCACCACACTTGCGTAGGCGTAGAGTGTTGATCTGGTAGGCCTCGCCAAGAGGGCAACGTTGCTCCTCCCGCAATGTGTCGATCTGAGGGGAGGAGAATGGGGCCCTGGGGGCGACAAGAGATGGGGGCGAAGATGGCAAACGCCTACGAGGTGGGGCCGGTGGTGCTTCAGGTAAAGGTGGGGAACCAATATCCCCAGTTTTGATAGGCCTAGGGTGGGCGAGCCAGGACAGTCCAGAGAAGGAACCGGGTGCCCCTCAATGGAGACAGGCTTCTCCGGGGTAGGAACAGGAGGCTCATCGAGGATCTGCACCTCCACATCACCTCCAGGAGAGGCCGTCCTTTGCTTCTTCAGAACAGGCTGTCCAAAAACCTTAGCCAAACGCCTTCTGGTCACTCTTTCACCTCAGGCGGAAGTGACAAGCTCTGAGATTTTCATGTTATCTGCACAAAGGAGAGCTTAAACGAACTTAGTAAGAACTTCATAAACAAATAAGAAGGTAAAAGTAGGTACAATGATAAAACTTAACCCTCAGTGTCAGATGACGAGTGAGAGGTTGGAGGCACAGGTTTCTCAAGGATAGGGGCGCTAACTAGAGGAGGGGTGGTAAAAACCTTCCCTCCAGCCCTGGTACTACGGTGCGAAGGGGGTAAAGGAGGAGCCCCGACTCTCGACGCTGTAGGCAGCGGAAATAAGCCACTTGCGGCTACCCTCTTGGGAGAGAGAAGCTCCTCACATCTAACAGGGATGGCCCTCTTAAGTTCCTCGATAACGAATTTCTCAACTTCATCAAGGGTGGGGGGGGAGGGGGGGGCCTTGGCTATCTCAGGAAGAACAACCCAGATATTCCTGACCTCCCAACCCTTAGGAGACTTTACAAAGAAATTTTTTTGGCTCTAGTTCTTGGAATTGTCAGGAACATCGACGATTAGGGAGTGATGATGGGAGGAAAAATAGTACCAGCCGGAAGATTTGTTAGTAGTCTTAAGGTGATAACAAAAGAGGAAAAGCCTGGGAGTGGGGGTATAACCCAACTCCTTCAACCAAACGTAAAAACCTACCATGAGCCACCAGCTGTTGGGGGTAACCTGGGCAGGACTAATTTGAAGGTAGTTGAAAATCTCTACCAAATAGGGCGGCAGAGGCAGATGACCTATAAGGAGTTGTTCGAAGTAGAAGGTAACCTCTCCTGGGCCAGGCCCGCAAGCAGATGCTGGCTTATCATCACTCGGGACGCAAACCTTGAAGTCAGGAGGAATGGCTCCTATTCCCCTAAGGTGGGTGATGGACCTCTCTTGGGTGGTACAGACCTTACGCTCAGCACCAAAAACCAAGAGGTCATCAATCCTAGCAGGACCCGAGGGCACCGCACCTGAACGGTGGTGGAAAGGCTTAGACCTAGGTCTCTTGGAACTCTTTCTAGTACCTCTAGTAGGAGGAGGACTCTGGGAAATTGGGATGGCAACGATGGGTTCAGAACCTCTAGGGGTACGAAGGACATCTCTGAGGCCATCGCTAAAGCCACCGGCAGTGCCTAACTGAAGGGACCTATCCATTAATGGAGGAGAAGGGAAAGAGCGTACCTAGATAGTGATAAGGTGTGGCGAGCGAGGATTGGCAAAAGAGTAAAACAAAGCTGAAGGATAATGGAATGCGAATGGGGGCACGAACCGGGGAGGGCTCCCTTTATAAAGGACCCCACGGGGCCCCACATACGAATGAGTCAACCCACGTAGGATCGTGGGGAGTGGTGACGTAAATTGCGGGAAACGTGCCTGCAAAGTGGCAATAAAATTAGAGAGACGTGTACAGTGGGCGGTTGCAACGGCTAGTAACCTTTGAGGAAGATGAAGAGCCCCAATGTTGTGACAATCCCCAGACCTGTGTGCCCGCTCAGGGGATTTGGGGGGCAGATGATAGGGGTGGGGCTCCAGCCCTGGTAATAATAGTCAGCCCTGTCTTCCTTCAAGCCTGGGCTCCAGCCCTAGTAATAATGGCTAGCCTTGTTCTTCTTAACCCCTGAATCCAGCGGAGCCACTGGGCAGGCGTGCGAACAAGGGAGCCATGGGGATAAGGATAAGATCGAGGATACTGGATGAAGAAGGATTCGTGAATGATATATCCCCAGGGATTGCTGAGCAAATGAGGATTCTTATGAGTTCTGATCTTAATAGAATTCTTATTCATTTAGGGAATCTCCCTACCACAAATATAAAATGGGAATAGTTCCATAGGAAAGAGGTATGAAAAATAACCATCTCTGATAACTCACAAGCTCTATCCCACATTAACTGACTTGAGCGTCGGAGTGGACACCGTGGGCAACCCTCCCGGTTCCTTTGTTTTGCAGGTTCTGGTCCAGCTTGAAGTGCAGTTCGGAGCAGTGGAAATTTTTCACCTTAACAAAAAGAAATCCTAATGATTGGTAATAATGTGACTTGAAAAGATATTAGACATATATTTGTCTTGTTAACGTCTACTAAATTTTTATGTTATCTTTTCTTAATATTATCAGTTTTTTTAATAGTAAGATCTGCACGAATTGTTTAATGCTTTATTAGTTACACACTTGTGTGCATATAGACTCTATACGATGTGATGGTCAACCGTCACTATCTCATGCTTTAAAGTCATGATAAAATTTTTCCTTTTAGATGTCACTTATATTTAACAGATTTTAACTATATGAGAATTAGAAGTATTATTTTATGTCTTAGAATTTCCCATCCAAGTATATTATTAAATTATTGAAATTCTCTAACTTCGAGAAGGAAAGGATATTGGATCTTACTACCGAAAAATAATTTGTATAGTTATTACATCATAATATGTACATGTAGACAATACTGACATTGCAATTAAATAAGTTTTTATTCATGTTCAGGTATGAAACAAATGTATTTCATAAAATGGTTGAACTTTATTAAGTATCACTATTTCTAATAAGGAATTATCTATAGAAGAAAAAAATGAAGTATAATCATTATATAATACTTGTTGGTTTTATTTTGAATATAGTTGATTATATTTATGAAATATATCAAATCTTAAAAATATGATGCTAAATTATAAATTGAAGAGTGATTTAAGTACAATCAGTAAAATTGAATTGTTTACTCATGTACTCAGTTAAATGGAGTCTTTAATTACATGTCTTTTGAATATAAAATAATTCATATGAATGAAAATGACATTGAATTTTGTTATACTCGCATCTGATTCTTTTTAGCAGACTCAATAAAGATTGACTTTGTTCCAATAATATATAAGGCTTGATATATTATAATATATGATGCATATGAGTTTCTAGTTGTTTAACATATACATTGTGTGTATGTATACTATTTATTAATATTTTCATCATCTTATTGTGTAATTTACATTAGAATGATACTATATTCATGTTACACACTAGACATTTATTTTGCTCTTAACATGATCAAGAACATTTATACTGTGACATTTAGTATTATGTTATTCTTTATTTTGATGTTTAGTACTTCTGCTTACTATATATTTTACTTTATTTATAATTTTTTTTTAAAAAGAAATAAGGATTTACTAGACATCTAATTGAAGGTTCCTGAAAAGCCTATGTAAACTATTGAAGGTTTCTGAAAATGTGTATTATATTTACTGAATAAACATAATTGAAATAAGCATTGATTTGTATTCTAGTATATCATAAAGTGGTCTATTATATTTGAGAGATATATGTTTGAATTATTTTTATATTGAGACCACATATTAAAGAAATGAAAAATATCTCTATATTATGACGATTATTTCTTGTAAAAGGCGTACCATGATAAAATTGTCATCATTATCTTTTGGTTTATATGAGTCTAGTAGACTTCAATATTCTGAATAACCAGATGTTATTTGATCCAAGAATCGTTTGTTTCTTGACATGACCACTTGCGTCATATGGGTGTAAAAACGATGAGAAAAATTCTTGAAATAAACATCCATTAAAGAATCAGAAGATTCTTTTATAAATGAATTTTCATGTGCTGCTTGTCCCCAAAGAAAAATAATTATACAAGGCAATTCCCAAATAAAGTTGATATTGAATCGTATATACTTCTAGAACGGATTCAAGGGGATATATATAGGTCTAACAAAATCTTTTATTAATCGCTTGTAGCGAAAGCTAGACCATTATTTACAAGATTGCCTCATTTTGCTTGGGAACATTATGTCATATGTGGCAGCATTTAGATCAATTACTTATTATAAATGCTCTCCATTGGTCAAAACCAAAATATCTCATCTCATCAAATATGAGTACGCAATATATGTTGCAATGCTCCACCACAACCCACAAAGATGAGTTTACAAAGAAAATTGGGAACTTATATTTGAATCTCCATCAATGTTGAACATTTTAAATCTTTGACTGGAGTTGAATTTATAACATTTATTGCTAATTGTTGAAATAAAGTTCCCAGCATCAGGGGAAGAAAAATAAAAGCTGGACAATAATAATTTTTATATAATGCATCAAAATATTGATCCTCGCATACTTAATATGAACTAGAAGTTCAGAAAATTATTTATTTACAAAGATGCATTCAGTTTTAGAAAAAAAATGACTGAGTCACAATACCAGCTTTAAATTCTCCTATTTGAAGTAATGTTATTGAAATGAGCCTATTACACGCCTAAAGCATGGTAGAACTCTCGGTTTCAAAGAAAACAAAAAGGGAAAAATAAAGCTAGTTGGCATTTTGAAAGTGTTTGATATCCTAAAGACATCAAGATACAAAAATAAGTAGAAAATATAACTAAAAAATAAATACTCTGAGTGAGAATCAAGTACCTAAATATGATATACATATAAAAAATATTGAGAATAATGAGATTTCACTCAGTTATATTACTACTGGAAAAAGAATGGAACCGAAAAGAGAAATTGATCATGATCAAATATTTGAATATGCAATAACTACTGATCTTATCAATAAAAGCGAGGATTTTGAATAATTCAAGAATGTCAACATAGAAATAATTGGCCAAAATAAAAAGACGCAATCCAGGCAATCAAATTCACATTAAACATGTGAAGTTTTTGGACCATGAAGGTCAATACACCTTTGTATATATATGGGATTGAGGGGTAGCGTAATGAAACAATCCCATATTGTTTAAAAAGTTTAAGGAATGTATCAACAGTTGACTAGCTCTTAAACTGCATAGAGTAGATAACATAAGCAAGGAATGGGCTAGTGCCCTATGCGGTTATACCTTGAAATTGAAATAATAAAGAGATATATTCTCTTGTGGTGGATGTTATATTTATGAGCTTGGAAATTTCTAAAAGGACTTCATATGCATCTTATGAATGTGGTAATAATATACCCTTGTGGATCACTTGATAGTGATATTTATATAGAAGTTCCTAAAGGACTAAACATGCTTGAAGAATACAATTTAAAATCCCGGAAAATGTATTCAATCAAATTACAAAGATCTTTGTATAGATGAAAGCATTTTGGAAGAATGCAATACGATTGTATTAGTATAAATCTTATAATGTGAGGATATGTTAATATCTCAATATATATTTTTGATGTAAAAGAGCCTATTGAAGAGCTCTCATGAGAAAAATGGTATATTTATACCAAATATATGACGAAGATTCTAAAAGAATTAAATTTTGCCTCAACTTGAAGTTTGAGCATTTATTAGATGGAATGTTTTCCATCAATCAGCTTATAATGAGATATTCTTGAAGTAATAGATCTCATACTTTAGAGTGCCCCAATGGTTTGATGCTCGATATTAAAAGGGTCTCATCCTCAAGAATAAACGAATTATTTATGGTCCTAAAGTACCATTCTTCAATGAAATTGGTATATCTTGTTATTCTATGTTATTTTATTAGCAAGACATATATTACACCAATAAAAATGCATCGAGATGCTAAATATTTATTTTGTTATTATTTTGGAACAAATTAATATGAGGGCAGTCATGATTAAAGTTGATTGGGTATGAAAATGATGAGCTCCTGTTTGACTCATTACGAGCAATATATTTATTCTTATATGATTGTACCCCTATATACTAATGTTTTGAAATCAACTATTGTTGCTACCTCCTCATAGCATTGACGATATATTTGTACTTTATGAGTAAATTATATTGCATGATTGCTCAAGCAAACAAAGTTATACTAAGATGATGAAATCAAGCCTATCAACTCAAAGTTCTTTTTCATGCACGCGCTTCCGAAGAAATGCTAAATGATGTTAATCAAGATCACTCAAGTGATAATGTAGCAGGTTTATTCACGAAGAGATTGTTTACAACAACATTTGAAGAATTATTTTCACAAGATCGGCATGCGTGAAGTGAGCAATCATACTTGATATGCCAACATGAGGAAGAGATAAATACGCACTGTACTCTTTTTCCCTTTGCCTAGGTTTTGTCCCATTGGGTTTTTCTGGAAAGATTTTTAATGAGGCAGTATGAAGCGTATAACAAGAATATTGTACTCTTTTTCCTTCACTAGGATTTTTTTTTCCCATTGGGTTTTTTCCTATTAAGGTTTTAACAAGACATATTCTTAAGAGATGAATATCCAAGAGTGAGTGTTATGAAATATTTATGTAGATGTGGATATTCATGGACTATAGAATGTATTATTGATTGTAGTCCAAGATCAAGCCCAAGAGAACAAAGGCCTACTAGAAATTACTTGGAGAACAAGTTGTGTTTTTCTATAAATAGAGCTCTCTACGTTGTAATATAACACACCAAGAAATCCAATACAAGTTTATTCTCTCATTCTCTCTATTATATTTATCTTCTTATTTTATTGTCTCTTCTATTTTCTCTCTAATTTTATAACACGAATATTAATTTAAGTATAGAATTTGTTGAAGTTGGACTAAAATCCAACCAGTCCACTGATCCTACGTCCAATTGGATTGGACAGGTCCATGACCCAAAGTCCATTGTGTGCCTATAAATAAAAAGTTGTTTACATAGAAAAACTAGCACTTTTCTCAGACAGTTAAAAACAAGATTTTTTCTCAAATCCTAGTGGGAGTAAACTAATTGATTGGACAGATTTCATGTAGATACACTTGGAGGCCTTGAGGAGCTTGATTCGTTTTTATCAGTTTCATATACCGATTTCTGTGTCATAGAGGTAATTCTGAAATTCACTTATATATATATTTAATGTTGATTATATATGTATAGATATTGATCTACATAATTAGTCATGAATAAATACATAATTATTTTTTGCTACAATAAATTAAAATTTTAAGTGTCATGTATGCAAATTAACATACATAATATTTCTCGTCAATCTTCAAGCATTGGTTTATATAGACTATTTGAAGCTAGTGGGCCAGTGGGCCAGTCACCAATGTTAAGCAAACTTCTGCCTCTGTTTCAATCTGCAAGTTCTCTGGCTTCATATCTTCCAATCACTTCAAACCTTCCCATATTGTCACCAATCTAGCCTTTGTATTAGATGTTATCCCCAAGTTAACAACAAATCTTCCTTTCCAATCACCATTCTCCCCTCGAAACAAACTCCCTACAGCTGCTAGCCACAGGTTGCCCTTCCCATAGCCATTCACATTTGTTGAAGATGAAGAATTTGTACCGAATGACACGCTCCTCCAACATGGTTTAAAATTAAGGGTAAATTACGTATTTAGTCCCGTATTTTTATCATTTATCCCAACTTAATCATTATCTTTCAAAATGTTCTCTTTTAGTCTCGTATCTTTACCATTTATCACAACTTAGTCTTTATCTTTCAAAATGTACCCTTTTAATTACGTACTTGTTTTGTTGGACGAAAAAATAATAGAGGACTAACGTGGACCATAATGACAAATATATTGGACTACAAGGGTATATTTTGAAAGATAAGGGCTAAGTTGTGATAAATGGTAAAGATACGGGACTAAAAGAATATATTTTAAAATATAAAAACTAAATTGAGATAAATAGTAAAAATACGATACTAAATAAGTAATTTACCCTAAAATGAATTGTGAAGCAACATTCCCAAAAACCTACAAATCATACTTAATATTTGTGTGTAGGAATCATTCTAGAGCCCTGATCATTGGCCAAACAAATTCATTTTCTTTGCAAATCATCACTCCAAGTTGAAGCAATTGCTCTTTGGAACTTTCATTTGAATGAAATTCTCCTTTTAACCATAAATAAAATTGAAAAAAATTGGTTAAATATACATTTTGGTCTTCAATCTTTAACTTCATTGACACTTTGGTCCTTATATTCAAAAGTGATATATTTCAATCCCTTATTTTTTCAAAGTGGGACACCGTTAGTCCTTTTTAGAAATTCTGTTAAAAAATTAATTGAGCAATCACGTGAAAGTCACGTGATACTAAAAATTTCAAAATTTTAAGTGTAAAAATTGAGACATTTTAGTCTCTTATCTTTTGTTTTAATGACATTATTAGTAATTTTTTAACGGAATCAGCGACAATGACTAACGGAGTCCCATTTCGAAAAGATGAAGGACTGAAATGGGTCATTTTTGAAGATAAGAGACCAAAGTATCAATGAGATTAAAGATAAGGGACTAAAAATAATATTTACCCAAAAAAAAAAAACAGTAACTTTTTTTCAAGTGAACTTTACATATAGGGAAGAGGAGATGCATACAAAAAACAAAATGCAAGTAATGGGCTTGTCCCTTAAAAACTAACAAATATTATATTTTTAATGCTCAAGTGCATCAAATTAAAAGACACGACCTTAGTATGAGAATTGGCTAAATATACATGTCGTACAATAAAAATTATCTAACGATGTCTTAAACATAGAAATTAATAGACATGGCCTTAACGACTATCTCTTGTTAGGCTAGCTTTTTCTTTTCTCATTCCTTTGTTTCATTGTAAATGGTCATTTGATCCACCTTTGTACATCTTCATTTAATCAATGAAATACACATTGCTTAATTGGCAAAAAAACATATATGGCCTTCGTATGAAAATAAAAAAGGAAGTATGGTATGACTTTTTTTTTTTTTTGGTGGGGCCAAGAAGTATGATACGAATTAATATAAACAAATAAAACTCCTTAAACTATGGTGAAATTGATTAAAGGCCTAAACATATCAATTCATAAGATTTTAGAGGCGAATATACATATACAGTTGTGGGACCACAACTCTCACAAGCCTAAAAAATTGTTTAATTTTTTTTATATTTTTCGATATTTCCACTTTATATAATAATAATAATAATAATAATAATAATTTATTATTTTATTTAAGAGAAAGCTAAACTGTACAAAAATATTAGAAAATGTCGTCTGCGAGAATTAATCTTACATTCTATCGCACTTACAACGAAGAGTATACCATTAGAACAAAGGCTAGTTGGCAAACCATGTAATATTTAAGCCCTACTAACTTTATAATTAAATTCATTTAATTTTCATTTAACCTCTGTTGATAAATTTTTTTAGATCCACCATTGTAACTCCTCCCAAATGTACGACTCTGCTTGTGAGATGTTCCATCCCTCCATGATGGAATATAAAGTTTTCAATTTCTTCTTTGTGAATTATTATTTGTGTAAGAGAGTTAGTTCTTCTAGCACAACATACTCGCCTACAGCACGGGCTTAGTATATATAGAAGATTGCATCCACCTTAGGCTCCGATTGTTTGCCGTAAAATATTTTTCCATAAAATATTTTTTAAGTTTTACAGTATTTGATAATATCGAAAAATTAGTTAATTGTAAAATATTTTACGATCAAAAATTACGGCTACTTTTTTTAAATTTTACGGTGTTTGGTAACACCGTAAAATTAGTCAATCATAAAATATTTTCTAGTCAATAATTGCGGCTAGTACAAAATTTTGTAAAATATTTTATGGGATTTAGGGAGAAGAAAAGATATTTTACGGAATTCACGATACATCCAAACACTATAAAATATTTTCCAGTAATTTATTTTCTGAAAAAATATTTTCTCCCAATAAATTATTTTACGGCAAACAAACGGAGCCCTATAAAATATTGTATTTTTTAAAAAAATATTTTTTACAGAAAATATTTTACACAAATAAATTATTTTACGACAAACAAACGGAGCCTTAGTGTAGTTCTACTTTACACTACAAAATGGCAGACACAATGTGACGGGTCTACATTGCTTATCGCCTAAGACCTTCAATTGTTTTTTGTGTGGCTTTGGAAGCTTATATGCTTTCGCAAGAGCTTAGCCATATGGAAGTCGATGAAGTGTGGTGGTATGTTCTCATTATATGTAAAGACTCATAGATGTACATAGGGGTATAATAGTAAATTACATGTAAAACCCTTAAAAATTTATATCTCTACCAAATATACATAGTAATGAAAATAAAATCTCACAATTTGACATTTATATACATATAATATTTTTCAACGAAAATTAATTAAATTAATTTTTCAATTAAAAAATATCTTTAAAATAGACACATTTTTAAAAACATTTTTCAGGCTACAACATTATAGCCCCAATTCAAATGAAAATAGATCCACCCATAACCCATTTCCCCTAAACTTTATGTGTTGGAAGAAGTAACAAATAAAGTTTGGAACCATGCCTTAAACTAAAAATTTGCACGTGGGCTTCACGTGGTTTGCGGGTGGGTTGCACGTGGACTGCACATGTGGACCTAATCCTCAAAAGCCAAAGTTAAATGGCCAAAATAGCTATTATGTTAAATTTTTATGATAAATTACTAGAACAGTCCATGATCTTTAACACCTTTATCAAATAAACCCCTTATCTTCCATAAAGCGAAAAAACTGAAAAAAAGAAAAAGAAGAAAGTAATAACAAGCAATTTTAGAATTCTTGCTAATACTCTCGATAAAAAGACAAAAATAAATGTGTTCTTACACCATAATCCATATAATCACCAGTGTTTTTTATTTTTTTACTGAACGAGCAAATGAACATGGAATTCTATTTAATTTCTTATTTTTGAACTTTATGCAATTCGGTAAGTTCACATAATAACTCGGTCATTTCATTTTGTATAAGACGGAAATGAAAAATTGTCAAAAGAATAAACTTGAAATAGTATAGCATGAAAAACACAGAAGATAAAATTTTCAGTTGTTCATCCAACAAAAAGAAAATTATATGGTCCTAAGCCTATGATGTGCTTGGTGAGGGACTTGGTCTGCGATTTGATTAGGGACTTGACTTGCATCCATCTATACAATACATGGGAATAAAATTGTAAAAGTGATAGATGTCATTTCAAATAAAAATCATTGCATATAAGTTCTGATTTAGTTCAATGCAATCATTTTTTTTTTTTTTGTCAGTAACAAATTGAATTATATAACAAAGAACCATGAACCAATACCTATATTTAATTTTAAAAAAATTTAAACGCAACAAATCAACTAGCTCCATAAGGGGAAACTCAATTTGGGGGTAAAATTTTGTATAAAGTTCGAGTTACTCAATCAACTACTGTATCTTGTTAGTTTTCTTTTTAATATGATTGATGCTTATAAAACTCTTCAAACTGAGAAGAAGAGATTTAGAGTCCTTCAAGAAGGCATTGATGGTCTAGCTAAATGTTGACGAATTATGGAAGCGTTTTAACAACTTTTAAGAACATTATATAGTTGTTCACGAGGGATGAAGCAATAAAGGAGGCATAACAATAACAAGTCTTGAGTTAGCCAGAAGATGGAGGAGCCCAAGCTGATGAACCTATGCTAGAAAATTCAAGGCCTGCTAGTCTAGAATGCAATACCTATTGTTATGTTAGGAAAGTGCTCATTAAATTGTCTTCCAAGAAGCGAATAAATGTGCTGATTACTTAGCCCGTCTTAGTACGAAGCAGCCTTTGGATACACTACAACTTAACAATCTCTCAGGACTATTATGGATTCTTGTGGAAAAAGATATAATGGGTGAAATATCCCCTAAATTTATTCTACTCTAATCGACTTTACCTCTCTAGGAATGAAAAGAAAAAGTGCTCATTAAATATGAAGATAACCACCACTTAAGATATGAAAATCAATTCTTCCGTTTGGCTGTTGAAAAGACCAGTTGTGAATCATATGTGGATTCTACATGTGTAGACTCACATGTAATGTGTCACAACCGGACATAAATCTAATTCCTTAAGATATACCTTTTAGCCAATATTTATAGTTGCCCCTTGTTCAAATGTAAAAAGAAAAAAAAAAGTATTGAAATTAAATTGTGCTAGAGGACAACTTTGTCAATTTAACAACTTTCCAAATATAAAGCTTAGTTCCTTTGGAAAAATAGATTCTAAAGAGGGACAAAAATATTGAGTTGGGGGAGTGATATCATCTTATGAATATCTTTATTAATTAATTTACTACGTATTTATTTATTTATATATTTTGTCATGAATGTAATGGAAAAAATGTTGAGGTTGAAGATAGCTTTCATAAAAAGAATAAATAAATAAAGTACCGTTACGTAGTTGGCACACCAAAAAGAAAAAATGAATAGATAAATAAAAAAAACATTAAAAAGGTATAAACTAATAACCACAATTTTAAAACTCCTGCTAATAGTCTCGATAACAAAACAAAATAAATATATTTTTACACCATGACTCTATTTGGCTTAGTTTTTAGACACTCAAAAACACTTCTCGTGAATTTACAAGCTTAACTAACTTATTTGACATATTTTTTAAAGTATTTTTAAATAAAAGTTGAAACTGAAAAAACTAAAAAATGAGAAGCTCTAAATTGAAGATTTTCAAAAAAAGTTTTATGAATTTGTTTTACATAATATAGGAAACTATTTTTTTTTCTTCAAATATATCCCCTCCATATTTTTTAAAATCTAATATTACCCTTAAAATGTTTAAAAGTTCAACGTTACCTAACACATACCAAATAGTCCACAACTTTTATTTAACAACACTTCTAACAAAAGTTCTATTCTAAAAGTTCTACAGTTCAAAAACTGAAATTTCATAGTTAAGACAAACAGAGCTCATAATTGACTGTTTTCAAGAACCGTTGGCTATACATTTATCCTTTATTAATTTAGTAACTCCTTATGAATTATTGACTCACAACCCACTTGTGTATGATAAAGGATGAAAGTTTTTTGTCATACTTCTACCATTCATATGAAGTTATTAAATTATTAAGGTATAATACTTTCGACGTACAACTTTAGTGAAACCTACCAATGCTTGTCTCTCTTTACAATTAGGCGAATGGATGGATTTGCAATAGAAACAGTAAGAATGAGGATATAAGAGAGATTTAATTATGCCCGGGAGCACTCCTCTAGTCATACAACATTTTCCTACTATTTATTACGTTTATATATTTTTTTAATAGAAAATATAATACTGTTAAGAAATCAAGTTTCCCATGTCCCAGTAAATGTTGGCTCACAAAAAAAAAAAAAAAAAAATCAAAGGGACGTAAGAGAAGAATGAGAAATTGTCTAGAAGAGCATCACATGGATAGTTCACAACTCTTGACCCAAAAAAACAATTTTAAGAAAAGGAAAAATGGGTTTTTCATTTACTAAGACACCATGTACGAGCAGGGATGGAGTCAGGAATTTAATATTGGGGGCCGAAATTTTTTTTATACAGTAATATTAGTAGAAAATATTTTTCCATTTCCAATTAATATAATTAATCATACTAAAAATAAATAAAAAATTCAAACATAAATAAGTGCAAAAAATTAACATAAGATTATGTAAAGTTGTGTTTATCAGTTCAATCAAAGAAGTTGGACTCGTCTCTCCTTTATGGAATAAAATTCATCAATTATTGTATCAATAAGAACATTTTTAGCAATTTCTTTTTTGATATAGATAATCATACTATCTTTGAGTAAGTACATCAAATTCACGAAATTAACCAGAACAAATTTTCACCTAAAAATTTTTGCAGGACCAAGAAAAAATATAATTAACAAAGAATACACAAAAAAAAATATAAAGAGAAGTGATTCAGAAAAATTGATTACCTTAATTAATATGTTCACTGTTGCCTCAAGAATCAAGCTCACCGAAAAAAGAAAAAAAAAACATCATTAACAAAATAAATTATGGACAAAATGATATAACCAAGGAATCTTAAATATTAATGATAAATTAGCTTAAATTTTAATTATTAATTACCTTAATTGGTCTGTTAGTAATATATCAGATGAAGAAAAATGAAGAAAATGAAGAAGATGATTATTGAAGAAGAATGAAAGGCAAAACGGGAAAGAAGATAAAAAAATTACAAGAAAGACAAATGGTAATGGCTAAAACAACTTAAAATTGTTTTGAAACTTTTGATAAATAATAATCGGATGGGGCCATTAATTTGACTAAATCTGATAAAGCAAACATGATGGACATGTACTTTTATCTCAAAAAAAACTTGGGTGGGCCAAACATGTATTTTAAAAATATTTATATAGAATTTTGTTTTAAAAAAAAAAAGTTTGCTGGGGCCCTGGCCGCTGCTTGCCCATTGCTGGCTCCGTCCTTGTGTACGAGTATAAAATTTGAGTGTATTGTCTCATTTTTTATTTTTTATTTATCAAAGTGTATTGTCTCATTTCACCATAAAAAAGTGTACAAACTTATGACACCAAAAAAAATTACCTTTTATGTACGAATTTGCCTATTGGAATGATTATGCGGGAGAGAATTGTTGCTATCAAGAAGAATAGAAATCTAAACATAGCATTTGATTGGATGATCCATAATTAACCTAAGGAGAAATATTATTACTTTCATATAAAATGTATTTCTAAGTAAAATTCTTACGAAATGAGTCCTTGGCAATACCCTCTAGTCGGGCCCATGCCGCAGTCGGGGTCATGTTGTAGAATCCTCCATAGCATATAGAGTTCACCATTGTCTTCAGTACTGGGGTCAGGCCTTTATGGGCTTATAGAACACACACTATTTCAAGATTTAGCTTACTTTGCTTGACTAGCACTGTTTGATTTTCGAATTCTCTGTTCTTTTCTTGAATTATATGAATGTGCATGTTTAAGTAGGTAAAATTACTACTTTTGATATGACGTTTATGTTAGAAAAATTATTGCATATAGTGAATAGCCCGTGAGCGAGATGATTCAGAGGAATGGCAGTAACTTAAATGGAACCTCCGACCCGCAAGTAAGACTGGTGTTGTAGGTATAAAAAATAACTACTTGGACCCTCTTATTCATCTACACAGGTCTTGTTCGCGGTGATTTCATACCTGTAATTGGGGATGCTCGTATTCATAAAAATCATGCCAGTCCTCTGCAGAAGCGCGGTGATTTCATACCTGTAATTGGGGATGCTCGTGTTTATAAAAATCATGTCAGTCCTCTGCAGGAGCGGCTTCAGAAACTTTCCAAACCTTTCCTTGTAAGTAGAATGAAGCATCTCTAATGTTGATTTGTTGTAATACTGAAACATAACCACAGATTTTGAAGATCAAACCACAGAAAAGGGACAGTGATTCAATTGTGGCCGCAGATATCAAACTTTATAGGCTATGACCCTCACAGAAGATAGAAATGAAGATGTTAGTATAAATTCATGGATCAGTAGATTCTCAAGTTGTATTTTGGCCTGATGATTGATAGATTCTTAAGGTAATTGTGACTTTTGATTACCGAGAGGAAAAGGTGAAATCATCAACGATGGTGAAGTTAGGCGGATATGCATCTAAGGGGAAAGTCCGATCTGTTGCTTCTATTTCGCCTTTTTCTACTCTCCTTTCTGACACTATCCAGACAACTCACAAACTGAAGAACACGAACTAAGGATGTCATCCGACACTGCAGAATGGTGTGTCCGAAAGAAAGAATCACCACCTGGTGGGAGTCTTGCACGGCCAGGCCAAGCTACAGGCCAAGGGAGTTCCGGGGCAAATGCATTAGGACTGCAGCCTTTCTGCATAACAAAACTGAGTCTCTGCCAATTTCCAACAAGACGCTATATGACATGCTCTACAAAAGAAGATACCAGATGTTTAACGGCTACATATTGGACCATGGAACTTTTTTCATTCAAGTATACTAAGGTGGAGCAGTAATCTGAGTTAGATAATCGTGTCTGCTGCACTGCATCTCGAGAGGAAGAAGATAGACACCGGAGGATTTAAGTCATGTTAGAAAAACTGAGAAGCCTTGTACAATAGAATTCATAAGAATCATCTGAGATATGCTACTTCTATGCCAATCTTTTTGTGATCATTTCAGCAATTTCTGGTTTTAATTGTGTTTACGGTTGAAAATAACATCTGACAATGAAAAATTGTAACATAATATGTGATTGCAATTCACTAAACAATTTCATGGAAGTCGAAAAATGTGTTCGCGCATTAATTTACTCAAATAGATCAAAGTCTACAGAAAATCGTACTCCTAATTTTGCCAATGCTCACGCTCTTTTCTCCTTGCTCTGCAGGTACTTGACAAGATTACCAAGCGCGATATCTGCATTGTCCTTCTTCATGAGTTCTCCTGCAACTTCAGCCGGCGTGGCCTGAGCTTTCGACAAGAGTTCCTCAATGGTATCGAAAAATGGATGCTCCTCTATGTTCAGATAATTCAACGCAAGTATCTTGAATCCACTGAAAGTGCAGTAAGACATCTCAATGTGTATGTCCATCCGGCCAGGTCTCAACAATGCAGGATCAAGACGCTCTTTGTGGTTGGTCGTGAACACTATGATACGCTCATCTCCGCAACTTGACCATAGTCCATCGATGAAGTTGAGCAGTCCGGACAGAGTAATCTGTATTTCCAATGAATAATCATGTCAATGTTAACATTATTATCATTTGTGCAATAACATTTGATGATCTTACGCGACAGTAATTGTCACGCCGCGAGTCCAGAACCCAAACCAACGAGCAAGACTAGTGTTGTATGCATAAGAAACAATACTAGTTTCACTCACAGGGGCATGACAGTATTAGTAAGGCAAATTATATACTCAATACATGATCGAAAACCAACCTTGTCATCCTCTGTTTCATTTCCAGATTCCCTGTTCTGCAAACCAACACTACAATCAATATCCTCTATCACAAGTATCGATCGATTCCCAGTACCTATCAGCAACCTCCTCAAATCTGAATTGCACTGCACCTCTTTTAAATCCAAGTCATACACATCAAACTTGAGATAATTAGCCATTGCAGCAACCAAGCTCGACTTACCCGTCCCGGGCGGTCCATAGAACAAATACCCTCGTTTCCAGGCCTTGCCAACTCTCCTATAGTAATCCTTCCTGCTTATAAACTTGTCAAGATCCTCAATCAACTCCTTCTTCTTCTCAGGGTCCATAGCCATCGTATCAAATGATGCAGGATGGTTCAAAACCACTGAATTCCAATAATCCTTCCCATTATAATCCACAGTATGCAGCCTAACCACTTTGCTCTCATCTTTAATCTCCTTAGCCTTCCTCAACACGTATCGTAAATAATCTTTCAGCACTCTCTCCCTATACTTCTTATTAAAAGTCAGCTCGAAATATTTCACCTCCACGCTAGAGCTTCCATCGCGACCGCTCTGAACCGTTTGCTTCACAGTAGTACTCTGCAACATCCATTTTAACTTCAACCCTTGATAGACATCAATCATTTCTTGATACTTGTCCACACTGACTGCTAATTCCTCATCTTTTTCGGGCTTGTTTACTTTGATTCGACGCGTCGAGGGGGAGAGTTTTGCGCCCAGATAAACATTGGCTGCTTCAAACATGTGGTTTGGAGTTAAACCCTCAAACTGTTCTATGATAATGGTGAGTTGAGAGGACAAGCGATTTGAAAGCTTCTCCATGGATGATGAGAAGTAGGTTTGGACACTGTCTGGGATGAGATCATTGGTAATGGATTTGAAGAGGATTAAAGAGGCTGTGAGTGAAGCTGCTGCTGAGAGTATGGTCTTGGGGGATGGCATGTTCTCATACGAAAACTCCATTTTTTTTCTCTCTTTTGGAATGTACGAGAAAGAGGGAGAGAGATACGTAGAAGAGGTTTTCCTTTGCAGGGAGGAAACTCAGGAATTGTTTTCTTGTTGGACAATATTTAGGGTGGCTTCTTTTTCACGGTTTTTTTGCGACATCCCATGTTAGGGTTTTTTTTTTTTTCTTTTTTTTTTTGCTGTTATTATGATTTAAAATCATTACCTCTAATATAAAAACCGTTCATAAGTTAACCTTGCAAGTTTGACAAATTTCACTAATAGCCTCTAATATTTACACTTTTTTTTTAATTTCGTTCTCATTATTTTAAAAGTAATACACTTATCTCCAAAACTTGCAAAAAATATTCCATATAGTAATTAATATTTTTATTCCAATTTCATCGCCATTGTAAATAACACGTTTAGTCAAAAATAACGATATATTCATAAAACAAGCGTCAGTCACCCTACACCAGAAACAGTAGTCAGAAGAAAGAAGCTGTAGCAACTCAGCTGGAGGATTGACAGACCAATCTCCAGTGAGATCATTACTCCTAATTTTTCTACCTAGCCAATCAGCGACCTTATTAAGCCATCTACTGATATAAAACTAGAAGAAGAAAAATTGGAGAAGCAACAAGCTGCATCTTTGATAATATTGTGAATAGTCCAGTCAAAAGGACCATTTGAGTGAACTCTGCAGAATCAGATTCAAATCTAACATTTCGAAGACCAACTTCTTGGGGCGACGAAAGGCTACTTCAATCTAGGAAACAGTCAGAAACTCGAGAGGGTCGCCTTTGGAAGCGTTCGCTCACTCCTTCCTTTTGATTATCGCCATCTTGCATGCCCCAAGAAATGCAAAAGCTTCAGCTTAAAGGGGAGAGGAGGAAAATTGTTTCCATACTTTGCTTTTCACAATGGCTCCTGAATGATCCCTTGCTACTGCAGCGACCCCCGCCATTGAAGAGCTTCTTCTGCATTCTTTCTCAGGTGGTTTTTTCCTTGGTCTCCTTTCCTTGCTAGAAGAAGCCTTTTTGTTGCAGATTTATAGATAAGCCTGGAAGTCAGATAAGCATATATACCCATCTAGACAATAACTAATCAGAAAGCAAAGCAAAACTACAATAATGAAGTTTCAGGGTGGAACAATATAACCTTTACAATCGATGACATGCAGTCGAATAGAAAATTATATTGCAACAGAGTGAAGGAAACTCGGCCATCTTCAAGTTGATTTGGCAATGCTATACATAACTAATTTTCTCCATCGACACGGTTTATGGTATCAGTTTGATACAGCTCAACATACTAATCTCGTACAATTTAGCATATCTTACTTTGTTCATTACAAGTTTATGATACAGGATTGCAACAAGAGTAAATAGACTGTCACTGTTAGTTTACGCCTAGGAGTAAATGCTAGTCAGAATGTCTTCATTCGGCTTCCTATTATTTCCCAATACATTTAGGGTATGGAGCCTGTACTCTTCTCTCTGTCACTCATGCGCCCGCCCCCACCCCCGACACACAAATTTGACACCACAACTCAATCATCCGAAAAATGGCTTCTCCATGGACTATTCCAGACATGCAGAGAGTAGGAATATATATCATGATATTCAAAGGCATTAATGGTAAAGTTACAATTTTTAAAAAATTAGTCCCCCTATAGAAAATTATTGTGCTCACAAATGGTAACAATAAATATTACATGAATGGCAAGTAATACAGAAGGAATGTTCTACGTCTAATGCTAATAAGGATGTAATTAAACACCAGATCTGTGGCGGAATACCTACTCCTGAAGATTAGTCTTGCAGGACAACTCAACTTTTTTGGTTGGATGAGAGACAACCTTAAGCGGTTTGGGCCTGCAATGTTTAAAAGTCAATCAGTGATATCACGTCAAAGTAAGACATTATGTAGGCTGATTTCGAATGAATCGGTAGGCATAAACTTAAAATCATAAAGTATCAAACGTTATTTGGGATAATCGTAAGACAACCCGCACATTTTGAAGTCAGTAATTTCCTCCATGATTTTTCTCACACAAGGATGAAACAAAAACGCAAATAAGACAGCACATGCATACAAACACACGAGAGAGAGAGAGAGGGAGAGACCTTTAGGAGCTTTGAACATGTCAAGCTGCCATATCCTTCAGACAGCAGCAATCTCCTAACGAGGCTGATTCAAGGAACAACTGTTCGTCATCCTGGAAACAGAATCTGCTAATAAACGTTTTTCTCGAATCATAGTGCTGATTCAATTTTTTATTATGATTTCCAGAAAACATCTATCTAAGCTCATACCAAGATTAATAAGTTTCATTATTATTTAAAAGAGAAAATCATATACGATCACCACAAAAGAATTTAACATCATTATGTTTATCATGTTACAACAACAGATAGTTACACTTTTGGGACCTCATTGTAGAGGTGAAAGGATTAAAGTAAAATTACACTGAATTACAGACCTGTGAGTATGATACTAATCGTGCTCATTTTTTAGCTGGAATTCATCAATATAAAGTAAATCAATTTTCCATTCTGCCTGATGCTATTTCCGCACACCGAAGTTAACCTAAATGCCAGGTGCAAACAAAAAGGCTCGCATGGGTCCTGGGTGGAAAGACACCGAAGGTAGTTGATATATCAGTTTCCTTGTAGCAGAGGCAGGGCTGATTTGTCTCTTTCACCATATGTCTGAAAACCCATCTCTGAAAATAAAAGAAAATTAAGTCCCAGTAAGTATAATGCCACCAGTGAAGCAGTATGTCAAACGTGTATCAACACACATAACGGATAAAGCACAGACAAGTGTGTGATTCGCTATAAACATAAACAAGTACTAACAAATATTAATATTTAGTGAAACGGGCCAGGCAATGGCATGTGCATCCTTTCTAGATTTGAAGCTTTTTTGTGTCTGAGACTTAAAGCTTATTAGACAGCAATCAGAGGGTGAATCATGAGGTAAACAATAACGGGTGAAGATCCAAAACTTACACAAACTAATACAAACACGAGACTGCCACTTATCAAATAGCAGCTGAGAAAGCTTTTCCAGTGCTGCCAAAGATAATAGCTGAAATTTTTACAAACTACTGTGATATCTTCATCCATTAAAAAAGTTTGTATACTTTTTATCTGTCTTACTTATCTAATAGAAAAAGACTATCATTAACTTACATCATAGACTAATTTATTTCAAGAACTTCCTTCTGGGCCCCATGTTTTTGCTTTTACAAGCATATGCATGCAGACTTGGGTAGTATTAGAACTGAAAATTTATTATGCTGGCAAGTAATTTCGAAATAGAATTATTGAACATAGAGGTGTGAAGCATAGAGTTCAAGTCGAGATATTGGCCAAAAAAGAACATGTAATGTAAATGCTGCCGTTGTTTGTCAAAACAAAGTAAAAATTGTAAAGCACTTTTGTTTCCTTAATTGAAAAGTTTATACATCCATACCCTTAGATCACCACACACGCACGTGGCACAGAGAGAGAGAGAGAGAGAGAGCAGAACCTTGTGATGCCAAATGCTCTAAGTAGTATACCAAAGAAAAAAAACATTCTCCACGTTAGTTATGAGGTATAAAGGATTTCTGTCCAAAGCAAAATGCTTTTATAGAGAAGCTTCCAGAATCGAATTATGTGAATATTATATGCATATGGGACTTCTACTTCACCACCCAGGTTGTAGAAGTAACAGGTCCAAATTCCAAAAGAAAAGATATGGAAGAAAGATTCATACAGTACCATGTAGTCCAGAATAACACTTTGCCATACAAGGCCAGACAAAATAATATATAAGAAATTCAAGTACTTGACAAATTAAATAATCTAAAGAACACATTGCTATTAATTACCGGCAGTGTTTTCAGAATGAGAATGGTCAAGCGTGGAAGTGAATTTATCTGAACGTGAAATTTCCTCGACAATTGCAGCATTTTCAAGTCGATTTTCTGCTTTAACCATCTGAACATAGCTGCTAACTATCCGCTGGTCTAACTTGTAGTAGTATTCTATCTTCTTTAAAGATTTCATGTCCAAGTCTATAAAAGAAGCCTAGAGAGAAGAAAACATCATGAGCTAAGTAACAATACAAATTTCAAAAATTTCAATGAGATATTACTAAGATAAGCATGTAGTGAATAAGCATTATGAATTGTATGCAGAATTTCCAAAATCCAAAGAAAAAATTGGAAACTGCGATTCTCAAGATATACCATGCAAATCTTTTAAGCAACAAATCAATATCTAATTAAAAGTTGTATATGCAATTGATGGTGAAAACATAGTTTGACATCTCCACCTAAAGCTCAAGTATAAAGACTTTTTATTTTCTTTTCCAAACGACCATAAATATAAAGATCACAGAAGGTATGTACCTTGTAGTCAAAACTTTGATTTGTTGATTTTAAGAATACAACATGATATGGGGACTCTAGATCACCATTCTTTCTGGATCTAAAAGTAATCATCATACTCAAGTCCTTTGCTGTAGCAGATATCAAATAATCCTTTACAATCTTCAAACTCTCAGCCTCTGGGATTGCATGCAGAGTGGCATATCTTTTCGACAACTTGCTTTCCCCTATGTCTCTGCAAACCACACAAGGCTGAGAAATGACATCATAATAAGCATGAATTGCGCCTTCTATGTCAATATTATCAAGCTTCTGGACTTCAAGAAGCCGGTCAAGTAATCCTGATGCCGAAACTGCCTCAGCGACAAGCTCAAGAAAATATTTCGTACGCATCCCATTCTCAGCCCGAATGACATGCTTGAGCGCATCTTCAAATGCTTCACCAACCACACTGTTAGTACGTTCTGCACTGCCTCCCAAACCGCCAAATATAAGAAAGCCATTCAAGAAAACCCTAAAATTATTCTGGGGGGTAATAAAGAGATCTGTCATCGCTTTTTGAACTCTCTCTTTTGATCCAGAGAACATATCCAGTGGATTATATTCACTTATTTGAAATATCTGGTAAGGAAAACATTAATGAAAACAGCCTGCTGTCAGAGCAAATTAGATTGAAAGGGAATTAAATAAAGAAGCTTATCCAGTAATGCACTGATTTAGAAATCAATCAGAGGCGGTTCCATCTTTTATCACCTGTCCTTCACAGAGTTTCAAAGCTTGGTGCATTTGGAAACGACTTGTACTGCTCTTTATAGCATTTTTTTCAGCTATGAACTCTGACATTGGAACAAATCCGCATTTTGGCTGATTTCGTGAAGCAAGAATCAATATATCAGAAGTCTAATAATATCACAGAATTGACGGAAAACTTATCACTCATTTAGAGGACAAAATTAATAAGTACCATGAAGGGGAGAGTAGAAGAAAGATGAGAGGAGCACCTTTATCTCAACAGATATGCAGAATTCCTCTCTTATAAAACCTGAGTGAGAATCAAAAGAAATTTCATAGTCAATAAAACGTTAACTGCTAGAAAATTGTCAACTTCACTAGGGAGAATTACGCTTAGAGGAGACCCACAAATAAGCCAATCCGGCTAGATTGAAAGTTCATCTCACAAACTAGTCTCCTGATTGGAAACAATATAAAACCCCATTCCCTTCTCTCCCCAACCCATGAGCAACTGAAACAAAATGGTAGGTGGGGAGGAGGAATAATGATACTAGTTTGTAACGAATGTGTATGCAAGTGTGTATAAGTGAAATGATGTGCTTCACTAAGAACAAAAGCTGATGTACTCTGTTTTGGAAGACTGATCGTGTTCAATTTTGAGTAAAGAAAGGCGGGAAAAGATTCCGTAACAACTTGCAGAACAAACCTAGATTGCCGAAAACCTTGAAGTGAGAAATGCACAACAAGCACTATGAGTTGGGTAGATATCTGCAAATCATGTAACCCGATCATATTTTTCAAGTTTAGCCTACAAAGTCAACTAGAGATGTGAATCCACAGAAAAATTTTGGCAACACATCCTTAGCGCCAATGTGAGTCCTTTAGTCAAATAGCGGTTATGGTGATGTTTTCATAATCCATAGAAGGACTTCTGCCACACTATGTAATTCTCAATGTAACTAAATGCTGAATGCTATTTCAAAGAACATCTTTTGTAAGTCTGGAACACTTTATTAGCATGGTAGTTCAATAAATTATTTTTTCCTCTTCAAATTAGCATATAAAATATTCCAAAGGGAATTCTAATAGAGTTGCACGTATTCTATAGCATATGAGTGCAGCCAATGAAAGGGTAGGCGATAGGAACCAAGAACAAAGCAACTAAAACAGACATAAAAAAACAGAACTTGCAATGATTATGGTTACTGAAACCATCTCATAGTAACTTTTTGACCAAAAGGATCATGACTCTTGCAGGGGAACTACAAACCATAATTTTATACAAGCAGGACTTCCCTTCTAGATGCATTGAGAATTAGTAAACCAGATAATATGGTACAAGCAGGATGCATATTTGGAGATCAATTAAGGATAGAGTAATTACCATGAGGAAACACTGAATGATCAGATATGAGAAGCACAGAACTACTTAGGGGGTTGACCTTTGCAGCATCAACTCGCCAGGAAGGACGCTGAGAAAGAACATTTACATCAACTGCCTCCAAAAATTCTCTAGAAACAAAAATGCGAATCTGCCAAGTTGAAGGACCAATATCAACATCTTTATTATACAGTTACAATGATAAAAGAGCAAAATCCTGATGACAGGCAAAGTGGTCAATGTTTGGGGACAGCTGGGGAAAGTTTAAACAATTAAATGGAAATCCTAAAGAACCTATAAGACAATAGTAACTTACCCCAGCATCAACATGCCTGGGACCTAATAATGGACACATAACATGCTTCACATAGAGTTGCTGTGCAATCTCCATTGTCGGGGCAGATACAAGATCTTGAATTTCTTTCCACAGGAGACGTTCATGGATAGTTAGAGCTGAATGACCATTCACATAGTCAGATCCATTCCTTGAAATCTTTGGTATCCGTAATACTTTTCCGATCTACACAGAAGAGAATAAGAACGTTATTAGCAAATGCTAGTCGTCCCCATATTATCAACTTCTTGTAACTATTAATTTTCTCCATCTCACTGAGTACCCCACATGTTTTTTGTGCTTAAGAAATTTCATTGATTTTCGATGGAATCAACTGAAAGTCTTATCCCAACCGAGCAAAACTTGAGAAATTACTTAGATATGAAGCAATAGATGTGTGCACAGAATTTCATTTCAGATGACCTCTCACCACTTGATACTATAGCCCATTAAATAATGACCACTGACAGGTTGATGAGTGGGTTGAGAATCAAATGCCTTTACAGGCATATCAGAATCAAACACATGCAAATGTCTTGAATTTCAATTCTTGTTCAGAATCTTCCAAATTGATTGACTTGTTACAAAAATATGTACTCCCTAGTAAATCTAAAATATGTGCATAGCTAAGAAGCAAATTTCGGCTGCCACTACAAATAAACCAACAATCCAAAGAAATATATATAATTCATTTATGATAATGAATCTTAAAAGCGGAAACATAAATATCTCAAGTCAAATTTGCTTATAAATCAAAACAACACCATCTATTAAGTTCCACTCTATACGAATCATGACATCATTCTAAGTTAAGTTCAACTTAAATATCAATCATCTTCTTTGCTTTTTAACCCCTTTTTTTCCCCCTTAACCAAAGCAGACCAAAACACACTAATAATTTAGCTAAATAAATAGCAAAAAAGTCTAAAAATAAATTTACAAAATGAAATTCATACAACCAAAAATAAATAAGTAAACATACAAATTGAGGAGAGCTTCCACAATAAGCAAGAACAAGATTAACAGCTCCTTCTCCTTTGTATGACCATTCACTCGCGTGTTTCGCCTCCAACACCACCGCCATCCCCTGAACACATTCATTCCACTCATTCATTATAAACTCAACATACATACACATATATGCGTTGTGTGAGTTTGTGTATATGACAAAGTTGTCCACAAAAGGGGACTAACATTAAACATTGAATTTGATGATGATCACTGTGTTGGATTTTCTTAGTGGCATCTAAAACGCATAATTAAACTATAAAAGTTTTTTTTTTTTTTTTTTTTTTAGTGAACGCTAATTAATTTTTTTAAGTAAAAATATATTGATACTTTTTTTAATAAATACTTAAAACATACCTTTTTAACTCTTAGGGTAAGTCAATTGGTCAAGCCTTGGATTTGCTCCCCCAAGAGTCGCTAATTAGAGTCCCCTAAGGGACTAAGGATTCTGGAGGTCTACCGAGCTGTTAACTATTGATATCGAGATTAATCGGTCAAAGCTGAGATATCTACCGGCTTTCAAACAAAAAAGGTGAGTTTTAATGAACTCATAACTATGTGTGTATCAATCTATATGTGTGTGTATCAATACTTAAATGAGACTAATTTTGTAGGCTTACGAAATAATTAAAATCCACTAGCTCAAAATTATTAACCAAAGTTGTTATTTAAATCTTTATTTTGTGTAGTGACGGATTCAGGTACCCACTTAGAATATAAATTCGTACAATAAGAAAGTTCAATATATGTTACACATAATATCTAATATAATGATTTTTCTATAAATAAATAAAAAATCAAAAAACAAATTTTTTTATTTTTTTTCAAAGTGAGGATATGCATATCCACACATACATATACTGACTTTGCATACAATGTCTTTCACCGATATAAGATATCACAATACATGTATGTATGTATTTATATATGTATATGTTGCTCACCTAAAACCTATATATATGACGTGTGTCAGTTGTGTATTAATCTATATATATATAAATGAATCTATACATGTATGTATATGTTGCTGACCTGGAAGCAAGCAAGAGGAAGAAGAAGAAGAAGGCGGAGATTTATTAGGACTGTTGAGCTGAAAAGCTTTCTTTCTTTGCTTTGATTCTATAGAGAGAGATTGATTTGATTCAAGTCCCACTTTTTTGACTAATTGACTAAATGAACTAAGATATTTTTTTATATACTGAAAGATACTACTCTATTTACTTTATTCGATAGTATCTATGTGGTTAAAGAAGGGGTAAATTGTGCAAATAATTTTTATTATTTACACAAAATTTTAAATTAATTTTTAATATTTTAAAAAAATTATACTAGTCTTTAATATTTATAAAAGTGATTTAAAATAATATTTATTGTTTAAAATTAATTAATTTAATTTTTATTATTTTTAAAAAATTTTAAATTAATTCCTAAACATTGGTCATATAAGGACTAAGTTGAATTTTTTTTTTAAATAATAGAGACTAAATTGAATATTTTGAAAAATAATAAAGATTAACTTAGATAGTATTGAATAATAAAAATTATTTTGAATCACTTTTATAAATATTAAAAATTTATATAAATCTTTTAAAATTTTAAAAATAATATTAAAAATTATGTAAATAATAGGAATTAAATGTGAAATTTCCCCTTAAACAATTATCAAACTATAGGTAAAAATGTTGGATTTCCTTTTTACTTTTTTTTTATTGAAAATGACACTCGGCTTTTGATGGGATCAGGATAAGTGCGTGTACTTTTGGAGTGTTTTTTTACTTATTTTTCTATTTATCTAAAGTCAAAGAGAAAGAATGCACGAAAAGAAAGATTTTAAGAATGCACGAAAAGAAAGATTTTAAGAGGCGGGCTGTGAGAATAGTCAAAGTTATACCTAATGTGTATTATAAATTATGAGATTTGGTTATTTTAAATATTTATCATTTATTTGAAAATTTACTTCTAAAAAAATATAATTAAAATAAATTTAAAATAAATAATTGAGATTTTAAAGGATCTAATATGATGTCGCAAAATATGGGTCATCAATTAAATAAAAAGAATAAGTAGATGAGAGAATCAAAATCTTCAAATTCTTCATCCTCTTTTTCTTTTTTGAATATTCAATGGTCTTCACCGGGATGGATGTTATTGAGAATAGGCTGACAAAAAATTATTCTATTAGACACATGTAGGTCTCACATCATTTTGTCAAGGATGTTGTTATTCAAATATTTAGTTGATACCCTATTGTTCAACTAATATTTTCTATTTACGAAAAAAGGGTCATTTTTTAATTTAAACTTAGTTTAATATGAAATTAAAAGTAGTAATTAAACTATATAACAGAAATGCTCAATTTATTTTTAAAAAAAATACATTTTACTCATTGTTTATTACGAAATACTAACAATGTTATAGTTTATGATAAATTATTTATTTAGTCTCGTATCTTTAATTTATGTCTCAATTTAGTATTTATTTTTCAAAATGTACCATTTCAATTTCATATCTTTACTATTTGTCCAACTTAGTATTTGTCTTTCAAAATATATCGTTTTAGTCTAGTATCTTTACTATTTGTTCTAACTTAGTCTTTATTTTTTAAAATGTAATATTTTAGTCACGTACTTATTTTGTTAAATTTTTGAATGAAAAATGGTGAAGGACTAACGTAGACTATAATGACAAATATATTAAATTAAAAAGATACATTTAAAAAAATAAGGATTAAACTAAAATAAATAATAAAAATACAAGACTAAATAAATAATTTACCCTCTAATTTATTTAACAAGATATTTAATAGTGCAAAATATACTTAACCTTACACTTTACAACAGTTAAAGCATTACCCTTTAGAACTGAAGTGGTATCCCAAGCATCTACCTTTTGTAACACGAATTTAAAAACAAAAAAAAAATTTAAATCATCTTAATTTGTACTTTAAAAATAATATAATTACCATGTAATTTAGCATCTGTAAAAATCTTGACTCAAGTTTGTATCTTTTCTATGATGTCCACGTGGGAGCCTTTGATGTTACATTGACAGACATACATCTTATTCGTTCAAGTGCCGTCAAATAAAATTTGAATTCTTTTTGCTTAGGTTTTTTTTTTTGTCAGAAATTCTTTTTACTTATGTCAAAGTCCGTAATGTGCTACTAATTATTTTGTGGTAAACAGCGTGTAAAATATTATATCATTTTGAGTTTAGGCCTCAGCGTTACAAGTTAACCCAAGTTCAAACCCTGGAAATATCTTCTTTTTTTTTCCTCTTAATTTAAAATATAGTGATAAGATATTATAGGCTTTAAAATCTACAATTAGGATAATTGGTTTAAGACTTTACGATCCCTCATAATTTACCTCCCTTGTAGGGCATGGAATCATGAAGGTTACCTATTAGCCCAAGATTTGCTTCCTTACCAATGGCAGTATCAATCCCGATAATTCTAAAAAGTTATCAAACATTAGTTTGGGATCCTCAAGGGAATAGTCTAGTGACAAATAAAGAAAAATAATATTTGACAAGTTTGAGTTTAAAACTCCTTAACTGATTAAATTCACACTCTTAATTGAATTAAAATATGTGTTGGACGGTTCACATATTATACTTCTCAAACCCTTCTAAAACAAATCTGGGCCCTATCTCGGGCTCACCTAATCCCTACTGCGGCCTATGATGGTCACGGCCTTATTGAAACCCAAGTGACCATCGAATGACTCTCCAAAACGTTTTTTTTTTTTTTTTAGTTGAAGGGAGGTTTAGTTCTTAACCAGATATCGTTGGTAACTCTAAGGGTCATTTTTTCTCGTTCTTTCTCAAACTGAATCCGCAAAATTATAGGGGTTGGTTCAAGTAATGTTCTCTCAAACGTATTTCAACAACTACAAATATAGACATACTTTCGGTGCAAGATATGTGTATTTTATTGTTTTTTCTTTAGCAAAATAAATTAGTTGAACTAAGAGAATCTCTTGTTCAAATCATGAGGACGAAATACAGTGATTATTGTCTAGAGAGAACATGGATGTCTCTCTATTTCTTTTTTTTTTTTTTTTTTTTTTTTTTTAAAAGTCTAAATCGTACAATACATATTAAATAATATTATTTATAAAAATCGACCTTACAATGAGAGACATACCATTAAACTAAATAGCTGTTGGTGGTGATCTTC
Source organism: Ehretia macrophylla (assembly GCA_037974665.1). NCBI lineage: Eukaryota > Viridiplantae > Streptophyta > Magnoliopsida > Boraginales > Ehretiaceae > Ehretia > Ehretia macrophylla. The sequence continues at coordinate 4,046,470 of CM075774.1, forward strand.
TATAGTTAGTACTTCACTTTTTTTTTTTCGCTAATAGTTTGTAATTCACATGTTAGCACTCAACATCTTGAAAAAATCTACTCAGATGTTCGGGTCCGACAACCACGTTGTTCATGTTTTGTTGATTGACTTGTCCAAGTTCACATGGCCTTTTCCTCTCTATACGAAAGAACTACGTTTATTAAGGGTTTATAAAGGAATTAGCCAAAAAAAAAAAATAATGTGTTTATGGAGGTTAAAAAATTAGTGGAAGAACTATTTTAACTCTTCTTCTTTTTTTTCATAACGAGAAAATTAATCTTAACAGAACCACATTAAATTTATTTAAATATATAAATTATGTGGTATAAAAATATGTTTCAATACATGCTTTAAATTAATTAAAGACAAAAAATATCTCTATTGGCTTTCAATCAAAAAAGGTGAGTTTTAATGAACTCACAACTATGTGTGTATCAATCTGTATGTGTGTGTATCAATACGTAAATGAGACTAATTTTGTAGGCTTACGAAATAATTAAAATCCACTAGTTCAAAATTATTAATCAAAGTTGTTATTTAAATCTTTACTTTGTGCAATGACGGATTTAGGTACTCACATTTAGAGTATGAATTTTAAGTGTGAATTCGTATAATAAGAGAGTTCAGAATATGTTGCACATATTATTTAATATAATAATTTTTTTATAAATAAATAAATAAATAAAATTAAAAAATAAATATTTTTATTTTTTTTTCAAAGTGAGGATATGCATATCCACACATACATATACTGACTTTGCATACAATGTCTTTCACCGATATAAGATATCACAATACATGTATGTATGTATTTATATATGTATATGTTGCTCACCTAAAACCTATATATATGACGTGTGTCAGTTGTGTATTAATCTATATATATATGAATGAATCTATACATGTATGTATATGTTGCTGACCTGGAAGCAAGCAAGAGGAAGAAGAAGAAGGCGGAGATTTATTAGGACTGTTGAGCTGAAAAGCTTTCTTTCTTTGCTTTGATTATATAGAGAGAGATCGATTTGATTCAAGTCCCACTTTTTTGACTAATTGACTAAATGAACTAAGATATTTTTTTATATACTGAAAGATACTACTCTATTTACTTTATTCGATAGTATCTATGTGGTTAAAGAAGGGGTAAATTGTGTAAATAATTTTTATTATTTATACAAAATTTTAAATTAATTTTTAATATTTTAAAAAAATTATACTAGTCTTTAATATTTATAAAAGTAATTTAAAATAGTATTTATTGTTCAAAATTAATTAATTTAATTTCTATTATTTTTTAAAAATTTTAAATTAATTCCTAAACATTGGTCATATATAAGGACTAAGTTGAAATTTTTTTTTAAAATAATAGAGACTAAATTAAATATTTTGAAAAATAATAAAGATTAACTTAGCTAGTATTGAATAATAAAAATTATTTTGAATCACTTTTATAAATATTAAAAATTTATATAAATCTTTTAAAATTTTAAAAATAATATTAAAAATTATGTAAATAATAGGGATTAAATATGAAATTTACCCTTAAAGAAGTATCAAACTACAGGTAAAAATGTTGGATTTTCTTTTTACTTTTTTTTTATTGAAAATGACACTCGGCTTTTGATGGGATCAGGATAAGTGCGTGTACTTTTGGAGTGTTTTTTTACTTATTTTTCTATTTATCTAAAGTCAAAGAGAAAGAATGCACGAAAAGAAAGATTTTAAGAATGCACGAAAAGAAAGATTTTAAGAGGCGGGCTGTGAGAATAGTCAAAGTTATACCTAATGTGTATTATAAATTATGAGATTTGGTTATTTTAAATATTTATCATTTATTTGAAAATTTACTTCTAAAAAATATAATTAAAATAAATTTAAAATAAATAATTGAGATTTTAAAAGATCTAATATGATGTCGCAAAATATGGGTCATCAATTAAATAAAAGAATAAGTAGATGAGAGAATCAAAATCTTCAAATTCTTCATCCTCTTTTTCTTTTTTGAAAATTCAATGGTCTTCACCGGGATGGATTTTAGTGAGATTAGGCTCCCAAAAAATTATTCTATTAGACACATGTAGGTCTCACATCATTTTGTCAAGGATGTTGTTATTCAAATATTTAGTTGATACCCTATTGTTCAACTAATATTTTCTATTTACGAAAAAAGGGTCATTTTTTAATTTAAACTTAGTTTAATATGAAATTAAAAGTAGTAATTAAACTATATAACAGAAATGCACAATTTTTTTTAAAAAAAAATACATTTTACTCATTGTTTATTACGAAATACTAACAATGTTATAGTTTAGGATAAATTATTTATTTAGTCTCGTATCTTTAATTTATGTCTCAATTTAGTATTTATTTTTCAAAATGTACCATTTCAATTTCATATCTTTACTATTTGTCCAACTTAGTCTTTGTCTTTTAAAATATATCGTTTTAGTCTAGTATCTTTACTATTTGTTCTAACTTAGTCTTTATTTTTTAAAATGTAACATTTTAGTCACGTACTTATTTTGTTAAATTTTTGAATAAAAAATGGTGGAGGACTAACATAGACTATAATGATAAATATATTAAATTAAAAATATACATTTAAAAAAATAAGGATTAAACTAAAATAAATAATAAAAATACAAGACTAAATAAATAATTTACCCTCTAATTTATTTAACAAGATATTTAATAGTGCAAAATATACTTAACCTTACACTTTACAACAGTTAAAGCATTACCCTTTAGAACGGAAGTGGTATCCCAAGCATCTGCCTTTTGTAACACGAATTTAAAAACAAAAAAAAAAATTTAAATCATCTTAATTTGTACTTTAAAAATAATATAATTACCATGTAATTTAGCATCTGTAAAAATCTTGACTCAAGTTTGTATCTTTTTTATGATGTCCACGTGGGAGCTTTTGATGTTACATTGACAGACATACATCTTATTCGTTCAAGTGCCGTCAAATAAAATTTGATTTCTTTTTGCTTAGGTTTTTTTTTTGTCAGAAATTCTTTTTACTTATGTCAAAGTCCGTAATGTGCTACTAATTATTTTGTGGTAAACAGTGTGTAAAATATTATATCATTTTGAGTTTAGACCTCAGCGTTACAAGTTAACCCAAGTTCAAACCCTGAAAATATCTTCTTCTTTTTTTCCTCTTAATTTAAAATATAGTGATAAGATATTATAGGCTTTAAAATCTACAATTAGGATAATTGGTTTAAGACTTTACGATCCCTCATAATTTACCTCCCTTGTAGGGCATGGAATCATGAAGGTTACCTATTAGCCCAAGATTTGCTTCCTTACCAATGGCAGTATCAATCCCGATAATTCTAAAAAGTTATCAAATCATTAGTTTGGGATCCTCAAGAGAATAGTCTAGTGGCAAATAAAGAGAAGTAATATTTGACAAGTTTGGATTTGAAATTTCTTAATTGATTAGATTCACACTCTTAATTGAATTAAAATATGTGTTAGGACGGTTCACATATTATACTTCTCAAACCCTTCTAAAACAAATCTGGGCCCTATCTCGGGCTCACCTAATCCCTACTGCGGCCTATGATGGTCCCGGCCTTATTGAAACCCAAGTGACCATCGAATGACTCTCCAAAATGTTTTTTTTTTTCTTTTAGTTGAAGGGAGGTTTAGCTCTTAACCAGATGTCGTTGGTAACTCTAAGGGTCATTTTTTCTCGTTCTTTCTCAAACTGAATCCGCAAAATTATAGGGGTTGGTTCAAGTAATGTTCTCTAAAACGTATTTCAACAACTACAAATATAAACATACTTTCGGTGCAAGATATGTGTATTTTATTGTTTTTTCTTTAGCAAAATAAATTAGTTGAACTAAGAGAATCTCTTGTTCAAATCATGAGGACAAAATACAGTGATTATTGTCTAGAGAGAACATGGATGTCTCTCTATTTCTTTTTCTTTTTTCATTTATTTATTTTAAAAAAAGTCTAAATTGTACAATACATATTAAATAATATTATTTATAAAAATTAATCTTACAATGAGAGACATACCATTAAACTAAATAGCTGTTGGTGGTGATCTTTTATAGTTAGTAATTCACTTTTTTTTTTTCGCTAATAGTTTGTACTTCACATGTTAGCACTCAACATCTTGAAAAAATCTACTCAGATGTTCGGGTCCGACAACCACGTTGTTCATGTTTTGTTGATTGACTTGTCCAAGTTCACATGGCCTTTTCCTCTCTATACGAAAGAACTACGTTTATTAAGGGTTTATAAAGGAATTAGCCAAAAAAAAAATAATGTGTTTATGGAGGTTAAAAAATTAGTGGAAGAACTATTTTAACTATTCTTCTTTTTTTTCATAACGAGAAAATTAATCTTAACAGAACCACATTAAATTTATTTAAATATATAAATTATGTGGTATAAAAATATGTTTCAATACATGCTTTAAATTAATTAAAGACAAAAAATATCTCTATTGGCTTTCAATCAAAAAAGGTGAGTTTTAATGAACTCACAACTATGTGTGTATCAATCTGTATGTGTGTGTATCAATACGTAAATGAGACTAATTTTGTAGGCTTACGAAATAATTAAAATCTACTAGTTCAAAATTATTAATCAAAGTTGTTATTTAAATCTTTACTTTGTGCAATGACGGATTTAGGTACTCACATTTAGAGTATGAATTTTAAGTGTGAATTCGTATAATAAGAGAGTTCAAAATATATTGTACATATCATTTAATATAATAATTTTTTTATAAATAAATAAATAAATAAAATTAAAAAATAAATATATATATATTTTTTTCAAAGTGAGGATATGCATATCCTCACATACATATACTGACTTTGCATACAATGTCTTTCACCGATATAAGATATCACAATACATGTATGTATGTATTTATATATGTATATGTTGCTCACCTAAAACCTATATATATGACGTGTGTCAGTTGTGTATTAATCTATATATATATGAATGAATCTATACATGTATATGTTGCTTACCTGGAAGCAAGCAAGAGGAAGAAGAAGAAGAAGGCGGAGATTTATTAGGACTGTTGAGCTGAAAAGCTTTCTTTCTTTGCTTTGATTATATAGAGAGAGATTGATTTGATTCAAGTCCCACTTTTTTGACTAATTGACTAAATGAACTAAGATATTTTTTTATATACTGAAAGATACTACTCTATTTACTTTATTCGATAGTATCTATGTGGTTAAAGAAGGGGTAAATTGTGCAAATAATTTTTATTATTTACACAAAATTTTAAATTAATTTTTAATATTTTAAAAAAATTATACTAATCTTTAATATTTATAAAAGTGATTTAAAATAGTATTTATTGTTCAAAATTAATTAATTTAATTTCTATTATTTTTTAAAAATTTTAAATTAATTCCTAAACATTGGTCATATATAAGGACTAAGTTGAAATTTTTTTTTAAATAATAGAGACTAAATTAAATATTTTGAAAAATAATAAAGATTAACTTAGCTAGTATTGAATAATAAAAATTATTTTGAATCACTTTTATAAATATTAAAAATTTATATAAATCTTTTAAAATTTTAAAAATAATATTAAAAATTATGTAAATAATAGGAATTAAATATGAAATTTACCCTTAAAGAAGTATCAAACTACAGGTAAAAATGTTGGATTTTCTTTTTACTTTTTTTTTTATTGAAAATGACACTCGGCTTTTGATGGGATCAGGGTAAGTGCGTGTACTTTTGGAGTGTTTTTTTACTTATTTTTCTATTTATCTAAAGTCAAAGAAAAAGAATGCACGAAAAGAAAGATTTTAAGAATGCACGAAAAGAAAGATTTTAAGAGGCGGGCTGTGAGAATAGTCAAAGTTATACCTAATGTGTATTATAAATTATGAGATTTAGTTATTTTAAATATTTATCATTTATTTGAAAATTTACTTCTAAAAAGATATAGTTAAAATAAATTTAAAATAAATAATTGAGATTTTAAAAGATCTAATATGATGTCGCAAAATATGGGTCATCAATTAAATAAAAGAATAAGTAGATGAGAGAATTAAAATATTCAAATTCTTCATCCTCTTTTTCTTTTTTGAAAATTCAATGGTCTTCACCGGGATGGATTTTAGTGAGATTAGGCTCCCAAAAAATTATTCTATTAGACACATGTAGGTCTCACATCATTTTGTGAAGGATGTTGTTATTCAAATATTTAGTTGATACCCTATTGTTCAACTAATATTTTCTATTTACGAAAAAAGGGTCATTTTTTAATTTAAACTTAGTTTAATATGAAATTAAAAGTAGTAATTAAACTATATAACAGAAATGCACAATTTAAAAAAAAAAAAAATACATTTTACTCATTGTTTATTACGATATACTAACAATGTTATAGTTTAGGATAATTTATTTATTTAGTCTCGTATCTTTAATTTATGTCTCAATTTAGTATTTATTTTTCAAAATGTACCATTTCAATTTCATATCTTTACTATTTGTCCAACTTAGTCTTTGTCTTTCAAAATATATCGTTTTAATCTAGTATCTTTACTATTTGTTCTAACTTAGTCTTTATTTTTTAAAATGTAACATTTTAGTCACGTACTTATTTTGTTAAATTTTTGAATGAAAAATGGTGGAGGACTAACGTAGACTATAATGACAAATATATTAAATTAAAAAGATACATTTTAAAAAATAAGGATTAAACTAAAATAAATAATAAAAATACAAGACTAAATAAATAATTTACCCTCTAATTTATTTAACAAGATATTTAATAGTGCAAAATATACTTAACCTTACACTTTACAACAGTTAAAGCATTACCCTTTAGAACTGAAGTGGTATCCCAAGCATCTGCCTTTTGTAACACGAATTTAAAAACAAAAAAAAATTTAAATCATCTTAATTTGTACTTTAAAAATAATATAATTACCATGTAATTTAGCATCTGTAAAAATCTTGACTCAAGTTTGTATCTTTTCTATGATGTCCACGTGGGAGCCTTTGATGTTACATTGACAGACATACATCTTATTCGTTCAAGTGCCGTCAAATAAAATTTGAATTCTTTTTGCTTAGGTTTTTTTTTTGTCAGAAATTCTTTTTACTTATGTCAAAGTCCGTAATGTGCTACTAATTATTTTGTGGTAAACAGCGTGTAAAATATTATATCATTTTGAGTTTAGGCCTCAGCGTTACAAGTTAACCCAAGTTCAAACCCTGGAAATATCTTCTTTTTTTTTCCTCTTAATTTAAAATATAGTGATAAGATATTATAGACTCTAAAATCTACAATTAGGATAATTGGTTTAAGACTTTACGATCCCTCATAATTTACCTCCCTTGTAGGGCATGGAATCATGAAGGTTACCTATTAGCCCAAGATTTGCTTCCTTACCAATGGCTGTATCAATCCCGATAATTCTAAAAAGTTATCAAATCATTAGTTTGGGATCCTCAAGGGAATAATCTAGTGACAAATAAAGAAAAATAATATTTGACAAGTTTGGATTTGAAACTCCTTAACTGATTAAATTCACACTCTTAATTGAATTAAAATATGTGTTGGACGGTTCACATATTATACTTCTCAAACCCTTCTAAAACAAATCTGGGCCCTATCTCGGGCTCACCTAATCCCTACTGCGGCCTATGATGGTCACGGCCTTATTGAAACCCAAGTGACCATCGAATGACTCTCCAAAACATTTTTTTTTTTTTTTTTAGTTGAAGGGAGGTTTAGCTCTTAACCAGATGTCGTTGGTAACTCTAAGGGTCATTTTTTCTTGTTCTTTCTCAAACTGAATCTGCAAAATTATAGGGGTTGGTTCAAGTAATGTTCTCTAAAACGTATTTCAACAACTACAAATATAAACATACTTTCGGTGCAAGATATGTGTATTTTATTGTTTTTTCTTTAGCAAAATAAATTAGTTGAACTAAGAGAATCTCTTGTTCAAATCATGAGGACAAAATACAGTGATTATTGTCTAGAGAGAACATGGATGTCTCTCTATTTCTTTTTATTTTTTTATTTATTTATTTTAAAAAAAATCTAAATCGTACAATACATATTAAATAATATTATTTATAAAAATTAATCTTACAATGAGAGACATACCATTAAACTAAATAGCTGTTGGTGGTGATCTTTTATAGTTAGTACTTCACTTTTTTTTTTTCGCTAATAGTTTGTACTTCACGTGTTAGCACTCAACATCTTGAAAAAATCTACTCAGATGTACAACCACGTTGTTCATGTTTTGTTGATTGACTTGTCCAAGTTCACATGGCCTTTTCCTCTTTATACGAAAGAACTACGTTTATTAAGGGTTTATAAAAGAATTAGCCAAAAAAAAAAAAAAGTGTTTATGGAGGTTAAAAAATTAGTGGAAGAACTATTTTAACTCTTCTTCTTTTTTTTCATAACGAGAAAATTCATTTTAATAGAACCACATTAAATTTATTTAAATATATAAACTATGTGGTGTAAAAATATGTTTCAATACATACTTTAAATTAATTAAGGATAAAAAATATTGTAATAAGAGAATATAAATTTTAACTTGACACCCATAACTAAAACAAGTCACGGGCAAAATAATTTTAACTTGCCATCAACGTCCCCTCCCGTCAACATTCTACAATTATCATAGCAAAAAAATATGACAATTAAAAACTTTTGAATTTAATTCCTTTTTTTTCTGTAAAATGTAATATGTGAGGTCGAACAAATTCGTTAATCATACCAAAAAAGAAACAAATTCCAACACACCTTACCTGGTAATGCATAAAGGGTACATCCCCACCAGTTATTATTGTTCTTGCCAATTCAGTGGCGGCTTTCAAATATTTTAGTAGTGGAACTTAAGCTGTGATTAATTAAGTTCGACGACAGAACTAGTAGGGGCTAGGTAATTTTATAAACCAATAATAATGAGTGTTCAAAAAAAAAAAAAAACTAATTTTGAAAGATTAACGGAGATTGTACCGCCACAACTTATACTATAAATCCGCTTCTGTTGCCTAATTTACTTGACGTAAAATAACTTGTTTCATTTTTTTGGTGTTTGAGTTTTGGAAAATATTTTCTCTTTCAAAGGACATAAAAATATTTTTTCAAATTTTGTACTAGTCGTAATATTTGACAAGAAAATATTTTTCTGTTGATCAATTTTTCTGTGTTATCAAACACCAAAGAATTAAAAAAAAAGTAGCCACCATTTTTTATTAAAAAATATTTTTCAATTGATTAATTTTTTGATATTACCAAACACTGAAAAATTAAAAAAATATTTTTGAGAAAATATTTTACGGCAAACAAACAGAGCCTATGTCCTGAGTGCAACTACAAATAATTCGTAACATATATCTAGAACAAATATATGAACTATGCGTGGACAAAAGGTTTTGGTTGTATGCATCTTTTTTTGGTTATAAGAAAACATACTTCATTAATGAAATTAAAGCTTGAAGTACATAGCATGGAGAATTCACCGTACTCCATTAGGGCTTAAGAAGACTAAACAAAACAAGAGGTATACTAGTTGTTTAATTGCTGGAAAGGGAGGCGTGCATAATATGTATGGACCACGGTGAATTTTATACCTTCGTACAAAGAATACGCACTCGTTTAAGGTAACAAATAGTTAAATAACCAAAATATGATCACAAATAGTTAAAGAACCAAAATATAACTAAAGAGATAGTTTAATAGCTATAGAAATATTTTACACTAAATAATTGTACGTGAAACTATACAATTGTTTCATCTACTAGAGGTCTTGATATACGCTCTATGTACTACAAAATTGATTGGATTTTTTTTAACCCTCTACGCCTCCAACCCCGATATTTTTAGTCCAAAATTTAATTGCCTCAATTGAAATATATATATAGTTGTAAAATCTTACAGCACTCCAGGCTATGAATTGAAGTTTATAGATAAGTTCTTCTATTAAAAATTACTACATCACCGCTTCAACAAAATACGTATAAATTTTTTATCTCATTTTTTTAAAGCTACTTTTAATGGTGACTCCCGATATTTTCGATATTGATTTATTTATTTATTTATTTCTCATTGGCAGAGGAAGATATTATCGCTAGCATATCCAGTGATTGAAGAAGCCAAGCAAATCCGGTGGTTCATAGTGAACAGCCGACATTGAGGATGCAAGATTGATTTTCCAGTTGAGTGGCTCGCCTTTCCGCCTCAAGGTTATTATCCAAAGATAGCACCTTCTTTTTTTTTTTTTTTTGGATTCATAAGAAATAGTACATGCTTGGTTGTAAAAGGATTGGATTTATTATGTCAGAAAAGAGATGGGTGGGCCACATATATAATAATGGGTAAAATATGTCTATAGTTACTAAACTACCTCATCAATTCTATTTTGATATCTAACTATTTTTTGTCTTATTTTAGTTATTCAACTATTAATTAAATTTTATTTTGACTATTTTATCAATTTTTATGTTAATATAAACTAACTGTTAAAAGTAAAATTATAAATTTAGTTAAATAAATTATATTTTTGTTAGCAAATTAAACGTATTTACAATTAATCTAATTGATTGATTTTATAATTTTCTCTTAACAGTTAGTTTATTTGAACAAAAAAAAAATTTGATGAAATGATCAAAATAAAACTCAATTAATAATTAAACGACCAAAATAGGATAAAAAATAGTTGGAGAGCCAAAATAGAACTAAGGAGATAGTTCAGACTTTAAAAAATATGAAAGGGTATATTTGAGGAAAAAAAAATAGCTTTTCGTAATATGTAAAATAGTTTTACAAAAAACTTTTTTGAAAGCTCCAATTTGTAGCTTGTCATTTTTTAGTTTTTTCAACTTCAGATTTTATCTAAAAATACTTTTAAAAATGGACCAAACAAGTTAGTTCAATTTTTAATTCTAAAAGTTAAGTCAAACAGAGTTTAAGACCTTTTTGACACCTAACTCTATTATCATATTAAATTATTATTTTATTTAAAAATATAAATTATTAAAAAAAAGTTTATCACATTTATTTATTGTGTTTAACAACACCTAAACACTTCTACCTAACCATATTCTTTCTATATACAGTTAATTATTTGAGAGAAGAATTATTTCTTTAATAGCCTTGGAGTTATGGTGACATAAACTTTTACGTTGTGCGGCCATGATGACGGCTAGGGAAAAAAAAAAGAAAAGGATGCACAGATTGACGGAGAGAACGAAAGTAGGTGAGACAGGAAATAAATTGACGGAAGTCTTTAAACCATGAGAGAAGAATTATTTTTCTATATTGGCAAAAACTTGTGTATCAGATTGACAAAAATAAAGATATTTATTACAAGAATTGAAAATTTAAAAAGTAAACATCTTTTATCATTATTTTCATTTTTTTTTTTGACATATCAGGTTTCTCACAAACGCATCTTCATACTGTATTTCAAGATTCTCACAAACTCATTTCACTTGACGTGAGTACCATTTCAAGTAGAAGTATTTAAGATTATTGTTCAGTGAAACTAGAAATCACATAATATTATACTCAAATATAAATAATATATATATATATATATATATATATATATATTTTTTTTTTTTTTTGGTTTTATGAAAGCTAAATTGATATTGTTGTACATTAAGAATATACAAGTATTCAAAAAAAAAAGGTTGAGTGAAGCTCAAGTGCCCACCCAAAAAACAATGGCAATTTTTTGTTGATGTACGATTTTGGCTATGGTGTTTACCAAAGCCTTGGCATTATCGGATGGTTGAGGAACGTTCGTTGGATGCTTAAATTTTTTCTTTTTGGCAGAAATATTGCTTAAAATTGAATAGAGAGAAAGAAGAAAGAGGAGTAAGTGTTTCGTGAGATAGGAGAGAGATCAGGCTGATGTAAGAGAGAAAGAAGGGGTTAATATTCATAGGATGAGTTTCATGTAAGAAGGGGTTGATATTTGTAAGATTTGTTCTTCTTAAATCTTAATTATCCATTTTAAATTTAGTTTTAAAAATAGTAGTTAAAATAAATTTAAAATGAATAATTAAAATTTTAAAAACTAAACTCAATAATTCATAATACACGTGATCATCTACTAAATGCGAGAATGAATAGAAGACAAAATTCAAGTCTTTTAAAGACTTACACATGAACATAATTTTACAAACGAGTGACTAATAAATTTATAAAAGAAGAAAGAAATGTAAGGGTTTCGTGTGATAGAGAGAGAAAGAGATCAGGCTGATTTAAGAGAGAGAGATCAAGGGATTGATATTCATAGGGTGAGTTTCATTTTGACAAAAAAAAATAGGGTGAGTTTCGTGTAAGGCTCATTTTCTTATGACTATACGAAAGAGTTTTTCCAGAAAGAAGACAAAGAAAGAGTGGTAAAGCAATGGGTGATTAAATGCTTATAGATTTCGTGGATGGTTTGAGAAAAGATAAAATAAAGAAAAGACAACTAACATGATTTTTATGCCAAAAAAAGAAAAAAAGAAAATGACATGATTATCATCAGAAATGCTTATAGGATTTTGTGGGATGGTTTGAGAAAAGACAAAATAAAGAAAAGACAACATGATTTTTATGCCAAAAAAAGAAAAAAGAAAATGACATGATTTAACTAAAAATCATGATTTTTATGATAAAGCAAAACACGATTTAACTAAAAAAATGTGTAGTCCTTTCTTCACGTGCTAATTTGCAGCAAGTCTATAAATGAAGCAGCAAATTACTTCGATCTTGTGCAAGTGCTAATCACACACAGAGTGAGAGTGTGTATGTGTGTGTGTGTGTGAGAGAGAGAGAGAGATGGAGGTCGTGGAAGTTTTTCACATGAATAAGGGAGAAGGAGAGGCTAGCTATGCCAAAAATTGCAGCATGCAGGTTTTATCACTATATTCTGTTTTTCAATTTTCTTGTTTATTATCTTTACATCGATTATAATTAGCCAATAGCCAAAAGTAAAATTGTTCTGGATCATTATACACCCTTGATCCTTCTAGTGTTGTATGAGACTTTTCATGTTGGAATCACATGCATTTTTCAAGAATCCTATTATCCTAATCCTTCAAGGAATATATATATAAATATATAGTGAAAGAGTTTCAATATAATTTTTTTTTGGACAAATAAAAAAAGTTGTCTTTTTTCAATTCCGCCACTGGTGATGGACATATAGAATACGCCACCAATCCAAGTTACCGTCCTCATTGATCCCACTAAATATTTTATTTAGAGGTATTTTTGGTTAAAAAATGAATTAGCCCCCTACAAAAAGTGTAAATTGTATAATTGTCAAATTATATATTATCGCCTAAATTGAAAAAATATATATCCTAAATTTGCCTATGTATATAGTTTTGGACAAGGGTGAGGGTAGCCGGGTAGAGGAAAAAAGAACGGGGTTAAGTTTGTAATTTTTTTTATTTTAGTGGGGGAGATTAAATTGAATTTTTTTTAGAAATATTGGAGACTAATTTAAATTTTTAAATAAGCATTTTCGGATTACGACGGTTCACGCAAACCGCCGTGAAAGCTAACATTCACGACAATTTTCCAATAAACGCCGCATTTGGAGTGCCGCAAAAGCTCTATTTTTTTGTAGTGCTAGGAAGCTTATAAATAGGTTCTTTTATTCAAAATTACCACACCACCGCTTCAACAGAACACATGCATATAGATTCTCTACCCCACTTTTCTAGAGCTTGACTCCCAATATCTTCAGTATCGATTAATCATTTATTTATTTTTTCTCATTGGCAGCGGAAGATATTATCGCTAGCATATCCAGCGATTGAAGAAGCCATGCAAGAGTTGTTGAAGGATAATTTTCCAAACAGCATGGGAATTGCAGATTTGGGTTGCTCATCAGGACCTAACACTTTGACAGTGATTTTGGAGATCATTAATGTAGTGCATACCACAAGCCGTGCAATGGGTCGTCCAATGCCTGAATTTAAAGTATCCCTCAATGATCTTCCAGGGAATGACTTCAATAATATTTTTGCATCATTGCCAGCATTCTACAACAAACTAAAGAAAGTGAAAGGCAATGATCTACAGGGCTGTTACATTTCAGGTGTGCCGGGTTCGTTTTATGAGAGACTGTTTCCGCGATTGAGTCAGAATTTTATTCACTCCTCGTCGTGTCTCCATTGGCGTTCTCAGGTATACTAAAGTTAAGATGTAGCCTCGCCAGTCTCCAATCCAATTTTGATATCTTAATTTTACGTTGAAGTACATTTGAGATATTTTACAATACTCCAATTGAAAAATGAAAGTTATTGTTGTGAAAAAAAAAATTGTTGTAATAAATATCTTACTGCAATAATTTATTTATTTATTTATTTTGGCTGAGAAAGCAAATATATCCTTAAGCACAACAAATTTTTTTTTACAAGATCAGTGGCTAACTAAAGACGTATAGCCGACTATATCTCATAAATTAAGACTATTACAAAGTAGAACGTTAACATATATTGGTTCTTCTAAAACCTTTACAATAGCTCATATCTTATTGCAACAATTTTTAACTGTCGTAGAAACTAAATTTTTTTGTAATGGTTAAAATTTTCTAATCACTTTTATTAATAATTGCTGATAAAATTATTTTTTGGCAACGGTTTTAAAATGTTGCTTATTATTTATAAAAATCATTTCAATAGAAGATTTGTAATTTGACCATATACAATAGTTAAAGTTTTTTATAATGGTCTTTAGCCTTTTGCGATAGTATTAAATATCTTTAAATGTTATAATAGATTAAGAAAAAAAATGGTAATGAAGGCTTTTTTTGATATAATAGAAACCGAAGTTGTGGTTCAAACTTAAAACTACTAATTATAATAGTTTACTACCTGACATTCTACCCAACTATTAGGTGTACATCTTAAGGTAGTGAATGGTACACTTGAATGAATTTGGACAGAAATGGAATGAGTTAAGAATGAAATGGAACTAGGAATGAAATGAACTTAAGAATGAGAATGACACGTTTGCTCTAGAAATGAAGATAGTAATAAATATATTAATTCCAAACCCATGTTTGATAGTCAATATACAAGAACAGTAATAGGATTGACTTGTATAATATGACAAGATTACATTTTTATTATTATATTGTTAAAAATAATAATAAACATGAATATAAGCGTAAACAACATAAACATAATAAAAACAAATAACAATAATAATAAAAATAATAATAATAATAAAAATAAAAGCAAAAATAACTCACAAACAATTAGTGCCCATCTGTGTGTCTAGTTTATTTTTGTTTTATTTTTTTTGTTTTTCGATAACCCTGGGAAAATATTCCTACATAACCAACCTACAAAGAACATGCAAACACCATGTTAGAGTTGAATCTCGCAATCATCTCCTTGTACATATAATTCTGATCTTACAATTGTATTTGGCTAGAACCCTGGGAGTATAATAGTGTATCCCAACACATGTACCAATTCAATTAAGAATATGATCTTTATTGACATACAAAGTGGAGACCCATGTGGGCAGTCGGTTTTGAACCCTTGGTCCACAAGTTTTCCCAACAATGTAATGCTAATCGAGCTACCCCTTGAGGGCACTTGTGTGTCTAGGTTGGATGTCCAACTCACAAACAGGTAAGGCCCACCCGTTGTCTAGGGCGGATAATCGGTAGCTAGTTTGTAAAATTTTTCACTAACCAACTTGTTAAAAATAATAAATAATATAATAAATTATGCTCTAACAGTTTAAACTTTTAGATAAAGTAGTCGATTAATAATATACGTACTTGTTTTCACACAATTGCATATGTTTTTTGCATGAACAGGTTCCACCAGATTTAGATATCAATGCTAGCATGCACATAAACAAAGGAAAGATCTATATATCAAAGACAAGCCCAATTTGCGTCCACAAGGCATACCTATCGCAGTTTCAGAATGACTTTTCCTCGTTTCTCAAGTCACGGTCTCAAGAGATGATACCTGGTGGGCGCATGGTTTTGTCATTCCCAGGCAGGTGCACTCCAGACCCTTCTACTGAGGACTGTTGCTATCATTGGGAACTTCTAGCTCGAGCTCTAATGAGTATGGCCTCAGAGGTAACATATCAACTACTTTATGCATAATGTGTGTACGTTTTCCATGGAGAAACAAGAAGCTATTTTTAGTATTTAGCAATCACAAACTTGGAAAAAAATGATTATAAATATGATCAATGCGAATTTAGAAAATTTTATCCGTAGGAGTTTAATTCTTTTGGAAATTAAAATTAGTGGAGATGTGGGAGGGGGGAGGGGGGAGGGGGTTGGGGTGTTTTTCAAAATGAAACTTGGTATTGATCATTTTTGAGATGGAGTACTAGAATTACATATTTCACTAGGAGACATGATGAAAAGAGAATCTTAATTTGAGGGTTAAGTGGGTCAAATTTTTTAAAAATATCATGGGTTGAACAAAAATTCAGAAAGTGAATATGTACCGAGTACGATTACATGATTGTTGTAATGTCATATCGTCTTTTTAGCTGAAAATATGTAGTGATTATTAAAAAATATTAAGTAATGTTGCACATTATGTCATCTGGTGACTTGATAATGTAATATCAACAATTAGTTACCAATCAATATTCGAAAGAGGTGGTGTGCTGAGTAACATTAGTGATGTAATAATATTTTCTCATGAGAAAATTTATGTATCTACTTTTCTCAAAGAAAGGTATGGAATGTTAAATTATAAATGAGGTAGTCAATTAATATGATGTCAAAACCTTTTTCAATTGAGGTTGTAAGTTCAAATTTTATGACAACCTATTTAGAAAAGAATATGTTCACATAATACGCATAATCCCCAGCACAAAGAATGGGTTATTGAAGATAATTAATAAATAATAAATATAATAATTGTCTATCTAACTGTTTAAATTTTTCGATAATGTTATAATCAAAGTTGAATCGAGAGTACTTTCTTGTGGTTTAAATATTTGTAGGGTCTGACTGAAGAGGAAAAGATTAATTCCTTTAATTTCCCCTACTATGCTGCATCTGTTGAGGAAGTGAAAGACGTGATTGGAGGTGAAGGGTCATTCACCATTAATGGTGTGGAAGCTTTTGAGGGGTATTGGGATGCAAGTTGTGGTTCAAGCCAGGACGACGAGTCAATTAATGCAGATGCATTTTCACGTGGTCAACGAGTATCAAAAGCTATAAGGGCTGTGGTTGAATCAATGTTGGAATTTCACTTTGGAAAACATATCATGGATGAATTGTTTGCAAGATACTCTCACCTCATAGATGAATATTATTTGTCAAGGAGTAAACCCTACTGGATTATTTTGGTGTTTTCTCTCACTAGGAAAGCCTAGTGCAAGAAAGAAAGTGAAAGCAGGAAAAAAATAAGATTTTGAGGCAATTAAACCTCGTTTTCAAAGTTTTTGTTTACGTAAAACATTACTCTTTTATTTATATGAAAAAACAATAAACATCGGTTGTCATTTCAAGAAAAGGAAAATGAAGTATGAGCCTTATTGTACAAGAATCATGAATGTATCATTTATGAATGTTGATTTTGTTCTTTAATGTTTCTTAATTTTTGTGTCTTCGGTGAAGAACACTGACTTTTTCTTTCCTTTTTTTATTTATTTATTCAAATAAGCTTCTATTTTTCCTTTTCATGGCAAAATTCTATTTTTTAACACAGGATAATATATTTCCGACCAGGAAAAAAAAAGGAAAATATATATACTTGGCAATCCTTCTAAGGGAAAAATTAGCATACAACAATTGTTACAATTGTGGAGAAATGTTAGACATCCAATTCACAGGTAAACAACAAGAGCAAGTCGATTGCACTAGAAAGAAGCTTGCAATTAATTTTACATAGAATTATAAGATATTCGCCTAAACCAACTAAGGCCCGAAAATCACACTATTACAACATATAGGAGAAGCCCAACACAACAAAAGCAAAAGGCCTAATATACGGTGACCCAAAGATCTAGGCCCAAAGTAAAATAGCTACTCTACTGAAGTCCAAACACAAAGGAAGTGATAAACTCTAACCTGGACCACTAAAGACTTGTAACAAAGATCAAAATCCAGCCCAAGAATGAAGCCCAAATTTAAAAGGAAATGGGTCATAACCAAAATCGGGAAACCGCCTTGTGCCCCCATTATTCCACTTATCAAAGAAAATTTCCTAATGTTATAGTAAGGTAAGGAGGACGGAAATGAGCCCATCTGAGGCCTAAGCTTGGCCTTACCCAATCCTACTGAAATTCAATACATGTAGATACACATAAGACCAGTTTGGTATACAAAACTTCTATTATTCGTGGGGTCAAGGTAGTACATATTCAATTGTTCTATTATAAATAATCTTATTTTGAATTTTTATAAAAAGTTATTTCCACGACTCGAATTATTAAATAGAGAAAATGAAAATGAATAGGTTCATAGACAAACGTGGATTTATTTTATGCACTACTTGCATCTCCCGTGACATTTCCTTTGAAATTGGTGGCCTCATTGAAGTTGAAATTAGTCTGGGCTTTAAGATCTCGTTAATCTAACAACAAATTTGGATAAGCTGATATATTGCACTTTCTTGGGCTAATAATAGTAATAATAATAAAAATAAAAAATAAGAAAAACAATAATAATACCAATATTGTTTCAAATAAAATTCTTTTTATTTAATTTATGTCATTTTATGTATGCATCAAAATCTAAGAAATCAAGATGACATTAATTTTTACTCTGTTAAATTATTTTGCCACACCTTGACCTCATCCCCACCCGTATTTAATCTCCCACATCTCCACTAATTTTAGCTTCCAAAGCCATTGAAACCCTTCAATAAAATAGTCTAGATCTAACACCACGCTATCAAAATGCTCTTTGGATCATAGTTTTCGTAATCTTACGATTCGCAATACGAATCATACGATTCTGTTTGATTCAGACAAAAAATGATTCGAATCAGTTAGTGAATCGTTAATTAAGGTGAATCGGTAAGCGAATCGGAGTGATCGTGGTAAATCGTGCGATTCATGATACGATTCACGATTCTGGTCAAACTAAAAAAAAAAATCCAAAAAGTCCAAAAATCTATATAAAAAAAAAGAGAACCCACTTCAATTTTTTTTCAAGCAATATAGAATTAACCCATTATTAAAAAACATGAACAAACAAAATAAAAAGAAAAGCCCTTTAGATTTAACATCAATTTTTAACTATAATTGCAAAATCAAAATATTCAAAACTCAAAAGTTAAAATAGAGAATGCTACTTATCTTTATCGCGACTGTAAGTGAGCTGCTGCTAAACTCGATCAAAAGTTAAAATCAAAACATTCAAAACTACGCATTTAGATTTAACATCAATTTTGGTTCGATTTTTTTCTAATGTTCATGTTCAAAATAAATTTGTTTGTGATGGTTGTCACAGACCCAAGCATACTAGGTCACCTTTTCTAGCCAAGAGTAATAAAAATATTGTAGTTTTCCATCTTATGCATTGTGATATCTTGAGTCCCTTTATGACCAAAAGAAATATATATATTTTGAGTCCCCATGGGACACTACAAATTTTGGAGCCCACTATTTTTTAGGGATTGTTCTTGATCATAGAAAGTCTATATGGGTATATATCTCATGACATACAAATTAATCAAAAAACTATGACATAATTAATACATAATTGCTTTGGCTATTAGAGACAAGTGAAATAGTGAACAACTTAGAAAAGTAACAACAAACATATATTAATATACATTCCAAAGAAGAATTTCAACTAAAAACTATTAATGGAAACATAATATATCAAATATCATCTAGTTTCAAATTTGTGATCAAATCGGTACTATACGATTCACAATTCAAAAAAAAAATTATTTCGATTCCCTACAAGAAAAATGGGTTTCGGTGACGGCCTGTTGCCATGCCCTCGCTTTTCGGCGAGGGCTAGGCAAGGGAGGTAGTTCCCTTGCCGATTTGGCGAGGGACAAGGCCTTCCCTCACCGTTTTGATAAGGGACAAGCCCTTCCCTTGCCGATTTGGCAAGGGACAAGGCCTCCCCTCGCTGAAACGGCGAGGGACAGGGCCTAACCTTGCTGTTCCCTCACCGAAACAACGAGGGACATACCGTTCCCTTGTTGATTGGGTGACGGACAACCCTTGTCCTCGTCGATTCGAGCAAGGGACAGCGCCGTCTCTTGCCGTTTGAAATTTTTTTAATGAACAAGGCTTTCAAACACTGAGTGACAACACGTGTTGAAATTTTTTCCTAAGCAGTACCAGTTCTTATATGGTACTTAAACGTGAAGTACTGACAAACGTCGTGATGTAGTAATAAAATACTATGTTCTAGTACATATTAACTACAATATGAGACAAATTTGATAATATAATATGCAAACGACAAGATTTTATTTCATAATCATACGATTAATATGGATTACATTAATGGACGGTTAACTTGAGTCATCACCATACAAAAGTATTTAACAAGATACACACACATCCATATAATATATTACATATTATTAACCTTAACAACCAGTTTCGAACATAATTTTCACTCGAACAACTTCGGCATAAGGATGCGATACATTTGATCCTCAACCTTTTGCTGGTGTTGAGCTCTTGAAATATAACTCTCTTCCTTTGGTGGTTCATTCAGATTAAATCGACCTTCAACTCTGTTGCTGCTTGCCTTCGATATTTCACCTTTCGTTGTGTGTTCCTCCTTTTTAACGGTAACCCACTGACCTTGAACCTCCTTACTCATTGTTGATAAGATGTGGATGCACTGAGTTTAAGCTTATGTAAAGATGGAAGACAACAAGCGGACGGTGATTTCTTTATATAGAAGTGAAAGTGGTGAAAATTTGGCGATGGTTTGTTGAGGGTGTAACGCCCCGATCCCTCACGAGACTGGAGGCTCTAATAACCATGCTATTCTCAACCCAATTACAACCCGATCACAAAATTTTAGGCAAAACGGACATAGTCTCCCCTATACCGGGGACATTATGAAAACCTGTAAACATTCAATAAATCCACAAAACAACAAGAACACCATTTCTAATTAAAAACCTAGTTTCAAGGCCATCCAAGCCTTAAGCATGACATAGAAAACACACCCAAGTATGCATATAACAATCCTTGAAACTTTATCTCTTCTAATCCGCTTATCATACCACTCTATATTAACCATTAGACTTTCTTATAAACTAAAGCCAAACAACTATTAACTTTCATTAACACACAAGCAATCAGAATAGAGGAAAGTAAAGATAAGATAAACTATTACAATCTATCATTCAAGCCATACATTAATCTAGCTATTACAATTCTTCAACAACACCAAATATGAACAAGCCCATAGGCACAAAATAGAACGTAACATAATACAAGTAAAGTCTTCCACAGTTTAGCAGGCAAACACTCCAAACTCAAGCAATAACACACAACAACCAAGGCAATTCCTCCAACTGCGCCACCTGAAACATGTTTAGTGAGGTATGAGCAATCACAATTGCTCACTGAGAGATAAAGTCTACCGGGGACGTGAAATGCAGCAGATAACTCAATAGGCATTTAAAACAACTAAGAAGCAATCGAAATAACAAGTTATTACACATTAAAAAGGATACGATTCACTTGTTATTCAATCACGAACCACGAGCCATGAACTGAAATCCCGATGTAATAATGACACTTATATCGATAAGCTGGCATCCTCTTATAACTCCAAAATGGGTGTACTCCGGATGTACTCCGAATATCCTACGACCTAATACCCCCTGGCAATCTCCGGACCAGGCGAGTAAGGAAATAGGGTACGGAGCTAGAGCACCAACCCTGGCAAACCCGTTACCGCCCAAAGAGGCCCATCGCATCCGCCCCGGACACTATGGTTGTACAACCACTATGCAATGCACTCAAAATGATAACAATAGAATAAATCAATAAACACATGATTGAGGGACAACAAAGTAGGTTGCCCTCACACACAATATATAGGCAATAAGTGCACATAATCTAAGTACAAATAAATAAACTATTATGCACATAAGGAAGAAGTCTCCATCACCTGGAATTAAGCCAAGCACGTAAGAGAATAGCTCCGATTTACTTCAACTTTCCCGAATTAGCTCGAATGTGTAACCCTAGTGTTTCATATAAGTTTAGCATTTAACTATATCAATTCCAACTCAACTCATACTTAACTCAACCCTACAACATTAGAAGCTAGATTTATTATCACTTATTCACTTATTCACACAAGTTCATATCCCACACACAATTAAGCTATAATGCACAATTTCACAAACCCTAGACATTCGTCACTATTCATACCCTACAATCAATCCATCGAATTTAATCGTTTAAAAAATAAATCAATAGCATAAACATGGTCTCTACATCATGTATACACCATATAATATCATATTTGAGCATACAATAAGCATTTACTGGCAAATCTACAAAATCAAGAAAGTTGCAACATTTTAAAAATACAAAATAAACATGCAAATCCATCACCAATACGCGTAGAAGCTCGTAGGATGCTATCAAACACTCTAAACCACTTGCTCCTAGCTTGCCAAGGCTTGAAATCAAGATTTGAAGTGCAAAATTTTCCTCTTCCTTCCCTCCTCGGTTGTCAGGTTTCCCAGGCACTATTCACCCTTCTATTTTTTTTTTTGAAGTCATTTTATGAGCTAATGTGTTGTTTGAGTATATATTATAAGGTTGTGCTATGTTAGTATGTGTGTGTGTTGACAATAAAGTGTGTCAAACTAGTTTAAATTAAGTCCAAAGGTGCAACTAAATGTTAGTTCACTAAAATATAAAGTTACACTACGTAACACTATTCACTAGTCCCAATAAAACATTTTCTAAACAGGTGCTCTCAACCTTAATCGCTCAAATGCACATTTTTCTCATTCCTATAATAATTAATATGATTTAAGAAAAATGCTAATTCAAAGAAAATAAGTGATTGAAAAACGTGATAAATAGTAACCACATAAAGCAACAAGTAATACACAGTAAAAATGCACAAATAATGGATGCAACAATTAAAAGGGGTACGGCAAAGTTCTCGGGCGTCACATAGGGCTCTTCTCCAAATTATTAGCTATATGTACCCGTGACTCTTCGTACCAGTGAATAGTTAAGTTGCAAATTATTGGCGACTTTTTATAGCCAATATGACAACTTTTTCGTGTAGCGGTGTATCATGATTCTTGTGGAATTACTTTCAACAAATTATGAATTGTGGTTCTCATTTTGGCGACAACCTCGTGTCTGACAGACGTTTCCCCTCACTGTCCCGACGCAAATTTCAAATTGGCGACGACACAGTGAGAGGAACCGTCTCTAGCAAAATCTAATTTTTTTTTTTTAGTGTAAGTTTACGTTTAACAATTACGATTATTTCATATAACAATTTATTAGTGTTTTAAAAATATTAAATTTAATAAGATGAATTACACTTGTTTTAAATAATTATACATACAACTAGTGACTAATATTTTTCCTTCTTAAAGTGACCTAGATTGACGTCTACATAACTAAGTCGTCCACATTTCGGCTTTGATTGTAACAAAAATTTATTCATCATTACTTACAAAACAAAATATAGCTTTTACTATAAATAAAAAAATGAAGAAGATGTTAAACAATTAATAGGACAAATTGTTGTCTCGGTGAAAAATAAATTAAATACAACATTAATATTTAACGCAATGAAAAATATAAACAATTACTTCTTTGAAATCAACAAAACGGAATTATAATTAAAGCATTTTATTATAAGAGTTAATGCATTACAAACATAAACTTAATTTTACATTGATAATTAATAAATGATTACATATCATCATTTTTTAATACATCAACACAACGACTTAATACCTAACATAATTAAAGATTACAAATTATTTCCTCAAAATACATAATATTGTAAGATGATCCTAATGACATCCATGGTGAAGATAATAAAACAAAAAAAAATGAAAAAAATAAAACAAAGTAATATCTACTTAATAGGTAAATGTTGATAAAAAAATCTAAGTTATCCTTGAAGGAAAAATATTACAGTTAATAATAGAGAAAAAAAATATATTTAAAAAAATATATTTCAGCGAGGGCCAGCCACCGTTGGGCCCTTGACGAAAATTGAAAAAAAAATATAAAAAATATTTAAAAACAGAAAAAAAATATAGAATTTTTTTTTTTAAAACAAACTTTTTTCGTATAGGGCCAGCCGTCGCTGGGCCCTCGCCGAGAATTGACACGAATCGAGGGCAGCAGCTGCTGCCCTCGATTTAAAAAACAAAAACCAAAAAAAAAAAAACCTGTACCCCTCTTCCACTTCAATGAAGCCAATCCCCATCCCCCTCTCCCCTCCCCTCCCCTCCCCTCGATTTGAAAAACAGAAACCAAAAAAAAAAAAAAAACCTGTACCCCTCTTCCACTTCAATGAAGCCAATCCCCCTCCCCCTCTCTCCTCCCCTCCCCTCCCCTCCCCTCCCCTCCCCTCCTACCCCATACCACTACCCCACCTCCCTTACCCTTACCCCTACCCCTTACCCCCCATATACATTCCACCTCCGATTTAAGTGGTAATATTTTTATTTTTATACTTTTGTTTTTCATTTTATATGTATACATATATGTATATATATCCTATATGTATATGTATGTCTATATATCCTATATGTATATGTGTATATATATATATATATAATGTATATATGTATATATATGCATTTATTTATTTTTTGTAATATGTTGTGTTTTAGTTTTTGTATTATCTTCTACCTTTGAGTTTATTTTTTTTATTTCCTATTTTTTCATATTTTTAAATTGATCAATTTAGAAAGAAAATTCATATTTTGTTATTTTTTTCAATTTTTGAATTTTTATAAAAAAACAAATTTTAATATATTTGTTTTATTTTTGATTTTTGATTTTTAGGTTATTAAATAATTTCTATTTTAATATGGTATTTTTAAAGTATTAATAGTTAATTTTGTGTGTTTGGCTTTTCTTTGTTAGGTTTGGGACATCCATCATGTGGTTGCAACGCTTAAAGATTCCATAGGCCCGGGTTAGTATTCTGATTGGTATAGTAATTGTTGTACATTATATTGTTTTGTCCTTGTAAGTTCGTTTCATGATATTAAAGATATTGTGGTTTTTTTTTTGTTATTGTCATGTTGAAAATATTGTGTAAATTGAGCCGTTGGGTTATTGTCAAGATGGATGTGTGTGTTGGATGAATGGGTGTGCTGGTCTTCGTAGTTACATTTGTGAAAATGAAGTATGAAGTAAACAAAGTTAACTAAGTAAGATAAGTTAACAAGCTTAAGTTACGACGATATTATGTTAAATTAAAGTTAACTACGTTAGATATGAAGTATTATTATCTAATATTAAGAAGTAAGAAGACTAAGGTTAGTAAGAAGTCATCTTCAAAATTAAGTTAGCTCAGTTAAGTAAGAGGGTTAAGATAACATAATAAGAAGTAAGTTAAGTTAATAAAGTAAATTAAGTAAGCTAATAATTTTGTTATGTAAGAAGTTTAGTAAGAAATACGTAAAGTTGACTAAGTTGGCAAGCTAAAGTTAAGAAGCAGATTAAGTAAGTTAAGTAATATGAAGATTATCATGAGAGTAGGATAAATTAAGTAGTTAAAAAGTAAGTAAAGTTAACTGCAATTTTGTTTTTGGCATTTTAATGTTTATGTCAAAGTTTATGATTTTCTAGATTTGTTAATATATGTTTATCTAAAGCTTAAATCTTGTATAATATGTTGATTACATGTTGAGGAGACCTTATTTGTGTAGTTTAATAGCTTGTTTATGGAATTATTGCAAAGGTTCAACTCTTGAAGATGATGAATAGTAACTGTGAATATTTGGTAATGCCTTTTGGTCTCATAAATGCCCCGACAATATTTCAATCCACTATGAACGAGGTTTTTAAACCTTATCTTCGCAAATTCGTTCTTGTTTTTTTATGATATTTTAGTGTATAGCCAGACTTGGTCCGAGCATTTGGATCATTTGTCACAGGTCCTCACTACACTCCAATTACAAAAGCTTGTGGCTAAGCAATCCAAATGCTTATTTGGGCAGACGAAAATCCAATGCTTGGGCCATATTGTTTCGGGTAATGGATTGTCCATGGATGGTGACAAGATAAAGGCCATGTTGGAGTGGCCCATTCCACGCAACATCAAAAGCCTAAGGGAATTTCTTGGCTTAACAAGCTACTACCGACGGTTTGTGAGACATTATGCCATGATTGTTGGGCCGCTCACTGATCTTCTTTGGACCAATGCCTTTGAATGGTCTGGGCCAGCCCAAGCTACTTTTGAGGAGCTTAAGGATGCTATGACAACGGCCCCAGTACTTGCACTACCAGATTTTGTGCAAACTTTCATCGTGGAGACTGATGCCTTTGGCACTGGCGAAAGGGCTGTTCTACAACAAAATCGGCACCCCATTGCGTACTTTAGTAAAAAATTGTCTCCAAGGATGCAGGCCCTTCGACATACAACCAAGAGATGTATGCCATTGTTTTAGCAGTTCAGAAATGGCGCCAATACTTATTGGGTCGGAAGTTTATTATCAAAATTGATCAACGGAGCTTGCGGAACCTTAAAAGCCAAACAATTCAGACCCCCGAACAACAACGGTAGCTGTCCAAACTTATAGGCTATGAATTCGAGATTCACTATCAGTCGGGCCGAGAAAATAGTGTTGGCGATGCCCTATCGCGAGTACCTGCTGATTGTTTTCTTGCCTTGACAATACCCTATTTTGATATCTTGAAGGAGATCAAACAAGAAAATCACTCACATCCAGAGCTTCATCAATTAAGGGAAAAGGTGTTCTCACAACCCTTTGCATATCCCGAGTATACCATATGTGATGACTTGTTGCTTCGTCATGGAAAACTTGTACTTGCTTCAAATTCGGACCTAACTGAAGCTCTTACAAGAATTTTATTCTTCACCAACCAAAGGACACTCTGGAATACTCAGGACATTCCACCAGCTTGCAGATAATCATTTTTGGAAAGGGATGAGAAAAGAGGTCACTCAATTTGTGCAGTAGTGTCAAGTATGTCAGAAGATGAAGGTCTCCCAATTACAACCAGCGGGACTCCTTCAACAATTTCCCACACCCTCTCATGTCTGGGAAGACATTAGCATGGACTTCATCACCGGCCTGCCATGTTCGGAAGGTAAACCAGTGATTTTGGTAGTAATTGATCGCCTCACAAAATATGGCCATTTCATTGCTGTATCACCCCCACTTATCAGTTCACGAGTTGTTTCAACGTTTGTTAAAGAGGTCAGTTGTCTGCATGGACTTCCAAAGTCTATAGTCAGTGATCGGGATCCGATGTTTCTCAGTACCTTTTGGAAAGAAATCTTTGCATTACAGGGCACGAAGTTGGCAATGAGCAGTGCCTATCACCCACAAAGTGATGGCCAAATTGAAAATCTCAATCGTAGTTTAGAATTGTACCTTTGGTGTTTCCCCGCTGATCACCCAGCAAAATGGATCAAATTTCTCCATTGGGCTGAGTATTGGTATAATACTTCTTATCATACATCTGCAGGAATGACCCTATTTCAGGCCCTTTACGGTCGAGCTCCACCGGCGATCATACATTACCTTCCTAGCTCACCAAAAATCATGCTATAGAAAGTGAACTTCAAGATAGAGATAAGCTTCTTCAGGAGCTCAAGAAGAACTTACAGGCTGCCCAACACTGTATTAAATTCTATGCGGACAAGAAGATGAGAGAAAAGGTTTTCAATATTAGGGAGTTAGTCTGGGTCAAACTTCAGCCATATAGGCAATTATCGGTGCGTGGAATTGTCAATGCTAAACTTAGCCATCGTTTTTATGGGCCGTTTAAGATCCTCGATCAATTTGGCAGTGTTGCATACAAGTTAGAACTCCCACCAACATCACGTATACACTCGGTATTTCATGTCTTGCTCCTTAAGAAGTTTCAAGGGGATCCTGCCATTCAAGCCATTTCATTACCTGAACTTTCATACAAGTCTTCTCCACTACTTATGTCACGCCCTGAACCAAAAAAAAAAAACACATAAGGCACGTGACAATCGTCGCACATCTAGTGCAATGCTCAATCTTATTTTAAATATTTTGTATATAATATTTCTAAATGTCCAAAAATTAAAAGGCAGACATTATAATTTTAAAGTCTATATCCAAACCACAAGAAAGTCTCAAATGCATAAATTGTTACAAAGAGAAGCCAAAATCAAACTACTTCCGAAATAATAGCCATAATCTATGAACTCTCCGCTAGTATTCTTGTTGCATCTCTATGCCCTCGAAATCTGAAATCATAACGAAGAGTGATCTACACAGCCCAGTAAGTACTCCACAACTTCTCTAGCATGTTGGCATGACTCAAAAAGTATTTTGACAAATATTTCCTTCATAAAAATATCAATATATACTAAGTCATAAATAGATTAATCGAAACATACATACTTCGATAAAATGCACAAGTTAACAAGCGACCAAATTCATGTAGCCATACGAAGTCCACAAAGACAAAGTCTAAACTAGTTTCGAATAACGTGTCTCATAGTATATCCAAAGTCATAAAGATTAGTCCCTTGAAGACACATATATCGAAGATCAATTATAGTCGACTTGTGCATAAAAAGCACATATATAATTTCTATAAACAAACTTTTCTAGGGTCGAAGACTTATCGAAATTCATATGTGTCATGCCAACATCATTTAACAAATCAAAATTTCATAAATTATTTGCTAAATAAAATATAATTTTAGAATCATGATTTAGATAATATAACTAAGATTTTCATGAACAAAGGCTTCACTTTGAACAAAGATACATAAACATATTTATTCGAAATAAAAATGCTAGAAGAATTGCAGGTAGTACTTACACGAAAAATACTACTCGAATCCAAAGAATGAGATGATTAATCACCACCTAAAGCGTTGCAGACTCAGATCCACAAATACTCCCTTAGCTTTGTCAGCCATTCGTATCCCTTCCTTTTTCTAACTATCCTTATGTTAAGCTCGGTTAATAGTAAGATTAATCTGAATTCCTCCTATGTAATAATATAGTAATGCTACATAATAAGAAATATATATATATAACTCCAAGCTCATTAGCTTTCCACTTAAAACAAATATTTTCCGTTACAATATAACCTATCCATTACACCCATTCAATGCAACAATTTTGGTTGCAACATTTCCCCTTCCTTTCAGTTATTTTTTTTTAACTATTATTTTTTAACGAAAATCTCAGGTATTACATTCTTTCCCCCTTATAAAAGTTTCGTCCTCAAAACTTCGTTGAATCTTTAAAAAACCTAGTATACCTTACACCCCTATATTCTCATTGGAGTAGATGATCAGAGCAAATACTTTTCTTGTTAGTCTCCTCCTCGAGTTGAAAAGCTTTCTTCCTAACTCATAAGTGACCTACAAAATGTAGTTCTTTATGATGGTCAAATTTCGTAGCACCTATGAAATAGAAAATAAAGAATGTTATCATATAAAACTTTAACATGCTTTCGACTTACAAATTTTCCTGCATTCTTCATACCTTTGGTCCTGGGGGTACGCTTCATTCATTACACTAACTCAACTGCTTTATAACAAATCTACAACTTAAGAATTCTTATGCCAACTTCATTCGCTACTCATTCTCATTACAACTTTTAAATCTCTAAAAAATGTATCAAGTGACATTCCAAAACTTTTAAGATTTACCTTAATTCGCTTAATCGTATTCAAGCTTGAGGTGTCACATAACATTCGTTCCACACTTCCATTTAGTCAAATCAAACCTATAATCTAACCATGAGTTATTAAAATTTCTATACTTAATATATCATCATAGAAATAAGATCATATAGATGTCAATGAATTCGCATAATTTGTTATTTATTTTTGATCCACAATACTGTTTTCACAACTCCTATAAGTATTTCTCTTTGACTAAACATATAACCTCCACGAAGTCAAAACAACCCAATATTAGTTTAATAAAATTCTAACTAATAACAATTAAACTCAATAAATGACAATCTTAAAGAGTACATCTTCCAAGTGACCATAATAAGGAATTGCTCAATGCTATCCATAGGTTTAAGCTACAAACTTCTACCATAATTCCTTGTCCACATATGCATTATCACTTGTTAGCATGTGAACTCGTAGTTAACTCGAGATACCCAAAATGCAAATCAAATATGTCTGCAGTGGCATGTTCAAAGACTATCAATCAAACACTGCACATTTGCATACAAACTTCTTCAATCCCTAAAACAAATCACATGCTCTTACTTAAAACTTCAAGTCATTCACTCATAAGCTTAATGAGGATAGCATTTGATGACCACATACTAATACCGTAAAATAAGAATTTGAGGAGCATCAGCAACAGACTTCAATTACTTATATCTTTCAAATTTGAGATTGTTCTTTTAAATCATACAAATCCCAATACAAATTATAAATTTGATGTTCTTATATACGAATACAGTTAACGACCATGATAGCCCAAGAATTACATAAACTTTTTTAATATCACGTAATATTGCAACCTATTTGGTCTAGCAAAATCTATCCTAATCATTATATAGGATGATGGTGTTTTGCCCTTATCATGAAATCTGCCATTGAGGAAACATATCGACAGACTTGAAGAAAGAAATCTTAATCTCTAGTCCACCATAAATTACAAGATTGGGAATATAACCACATTAGACATCAGTTCAACATTTAAACACTACAAACACAATCATCTCCAATCAAAGTTGATTTCAGTCTTGTATAAAAAATTCTAGGATAGAGCTTGCTATAGAAATAGGTAATAAGTCAGACACTAACCACACAAATGTTTTTTTTTTTTTTAAACAAATTACTCTCGCCTGAAACACATTCTATATGGCATTCACTTATGTTCAATTTGTGCATTCCCTACATTAACTTGGAAACTTAATAAACGGAAGACCTACTAAAGGTTAGTAGACAATTCTATATTCTCCTATCTCCAAGATACCACTAAATTCTAGATCGTCAAACCTTTTGCTCTGATACCATTTAGTTGTCACGCCCCGAACCCAAAAAAAAAAAAAAAACACATAAGGCACGTGACAATCGCGGCATATCTAGTGCAAGGCTCAATCTTATTTTAAATATTTTGTATGTAATATTTCTAAATCTCCAAAAATTAAAAGGCAAACATTATAATTTCAAAGTCTATATCCAAACCACAAGAAAGTCTCAAATGCATAAATTGTTACAAAGAGAAGCCAAAATCAAACTACTTCCGAAATAATAGCCATAATCTATGATCTCCCTGCTAGTATTCTTGTTGCATGTCTGTGCCCTCGAAATCTGAAATCATAACGAAGAGTGAGGTACACACCCCAGTAAGTACTCCACAACTTTTCTAGCATGTTGGCATGACTCAAAAAGTATTTTGACAAATATTTCATTTATAAAAATATCAATATATACTAAGTCATAAATAGATTAATCGAAACATATATACTAAGATAAAATGCACAAGTTAACAAGTGACCATGATCACAAAGAACCACACAAAGCGTTACAAATTCACGTAGCCATACGAAGATCCACAAAGACAAAGTCGAAAGTAGTTTCGAATAATGTATCTCATAGCGTATCCAAAGTCATAAAGATTAGCCCCTTGAAGGCATACATATAGAAGATCAATCATAGTTGACTTGTGCATAAAAATCACATATATAATTTCTATAAACAAACTTTTCTAAGGTCGAAGACTTATCAGAAATTCATGTGTCATGCCAACATCATTTAGCAAATCAAATTTTCATAAATTATTTGCTAAATAAAATATAATTTTAGAATCATGATTTAGATAATATAACTAAGATTTTCATGAACAAAGGCTTCACTTTGAACAAAGATACGATAAACATATTTATTCAAAATAAAAATGCTAGAAGAATTGCGGGTAGTACTTACATGAAAAATACTACTCGAATCCAAAGAATGAGATGATTAATCACCACCTAAAGCATTGCAAACTCAGATCCACAAATACTCCCTTAGCTTTGTCAGCCATTCTTATCCCTTCCTTTTCTAACTATCCTTATGTTAAGCTCGGATAATAGTAAGATTAATCTGAATTCCTCCTATGTAATAATATAGTAATGCTACATATAAAGAAATATATATATATAACTCCAATTAAGCTCATTCGCTTCCCACTTAAAACAAATATTTTCCGTTACAATATAACCTACCCATTACACCCATTCAATGCAACAATTTTGATTACAACCTTTCCCCTTCCTTTCATTTATTTTTGTTTTTAATTATTATTTTTTAACGAAAATCTCGGGTATTACAACTTAAGCCTGCAGCAATTGTGTCTCAAAGGCCCATCCAACGACAGGGGCAGACAGTTGAACAAGTCCTAGTGCAATGGGAAGGACTTCCTGTGGAAGAAGCAACATGGGAGGATAACCAGCATCCACATCAGCTGAGGAGGGGAGTATTGTGATGAATCAGCATCCACATCAGCTGCACCAGAATGATGACGTGGGCGTGAAAGGATCACAGGCAGTTACAAAACAAACTCCACATGACCTCAGGAGGTTTGGCAATGGGATGTGCATGAGAAAAATGCCTCAGAGATTCAGTGAATTTGTTAGCTATTAGAAAAAGGCATATTCTATCTGTTATATATAGTCAATACAGTAGAAGAGAAGATTAGGCAAATTTTGTATGAGCTAACCACTTTCTTCTCTCTACTCCTTCATCTTCTTCCTCTGTCTTTTTCTTCTTTAATTCTCTGTAATTTCACTCAGTTAATATCTCAGAAGCAGCAAATTTCTTCGATCTTGTACAAGTGCTAATTACACACAGAGTGAGAGTGTGTGTGTGAGAGAGAGAGAGAGAGACAGATGGAGGTCGTGGAAGTTTTTCACGTGAATAAGGGAAAAGGAGAGGCTAGCTATGCTAAAAATTGCAGCATGCAGGTTTTATCACTATATTCTGTTATTTAATTTTCTTGTTTATTATCTTTACAACGGTTATAATTAGCCAATAGCCAAAAGTAAAATTGTTCTGGGTCATTATACATCCTTGATCGTCTAGTGTTGTATGAGATTTTTCATGTTGGAATCACATGCATTTTTCAAGAATCCTAATCCTTCAAGGAATATAATTTTTGGACAAATGAAAAAAGTTATTTTTTTTTCTAGTCCGCCACTGGTGATGGACATATAGAATATGCCACCAATTCAGGTTACAGTCCTCATTGATTCCATTAAATATTTTATTTAGAGGTATTTTTGCCCCCCCCTCTCCCCACAAAAAAAAAGTGTAAATTGTATAATTGTTAAGTTGTATATTATAGCCTAAATTGAAAAAATATACATCCTAAATTTGCCTCTGTATATAGTTTTGGACAAGGGTGAGGGTAGCTGGGTAGAGGAAAGAAGAACGAGATTAAGTTTGTAATTATTTTTATTTTAGTGGGGGTAGTTTAAATATTTTAATATTTTTTGTTAGTTTTTAATTGCAGGGACTAAATTTATTTTTTTAGAAATATTGGAGATTAATTTGATTTTTTATTTAAACAATGAGGACTAAATTAAATTTTGGGAAAACAATGAGGACTAGCTTTGTTATTTGACCCCAAGTTTCGCCCTGGTGCCTAGAGGTCCTGGGTTCGAATATGGCTACTACCGTTAGAAATTATACATTGACTTACCTGATACATGCCTTGGGTCAGGCCGTTGTACCTCGGAGGTTTTGATTCACATTTAGTCATTAGGCTAACGAGGGACGCTAACGTGTCACATCCGATATCAGTGGATGGTGACTAATTCAGTCTATGTTTTGTGGGTTGGTTGAGTTGAGATGTTTTCCCAGGTTAGCAAAAAAAAAAAAGTGTTATTTTCGAAGAAATCCTAAACCTGTACTGTGAAGCATACAAATAGATTCTTTTTGTTTTTGTTTTTTGTTCAAGGAAGTTAAGTGTCGTGCTATTACAAAATAGTTATAGGGGTTGAAACATCACTTCAGTACTATGCATTCTCTCCTCCACTCTTCTAAAATTATCATTGATGATAACTCCTAATATATATCTTCAATATCATGTCGTTTTCTCTTTTTCCTTTTCTTCTTTCAACATGTCATGCCAACAAACTCAATGGCAGGGAAAGATAATATCGCTAGCATATCCAATGATTGAAAAAGCCGTGCGAGAGTTCTTGAGGGATGATATTCCTGATTGCATTGG
Organism: Ehretia macrophylla; assembly: GCA_037974665.1. Lineage (NCBI taxonomy): Eukaryota > Viridiplantae > Streptophyta > Magnoliopsida > Boraginales > Ehretiaceae > Ehretia > Ehretia macrophylla. The sequence continues at coordinate 4,080,850 of CM075774.1, forward strand.
CATTGCAGATTTGGGTTGCTCATCTGGACCTAACACTTTGACAGTGATTTTGGAGATCATTGATGTAGCGCATGCCACAAGCCGTGCAATGGGTCGTCCAATGCCTGAATTTAAAGTATCCCTTAATGATCTTCCAGGAAATGACTTCAATAATGTTTTTGTATCATTGCCAGCATTCTACAACAAACTGAAGAAAGCGAAAGGCAATGATCTGCAAGGGTGTTATATCTCAGGTGTGCCGGGTACATTTTACGGGAGATTATTTCCACGATTGAGTCAGAATTTTATTCACTCCTCAACCAGTCTCCAATGGCTTTCTCAGGTATACAACAAATATTGTAGCCTCTCCAATTCAAATTTGAAATCTTAATTTTCCAAATGGTGTCAAATCAATGTCCAAGTTTTTACAAGTATATAGTTAATACCATAAGAAGTACTTTACCTCTTTACAAATAATATTTTGGTCCTTAATATTTCTTTTTTTAATGTTTTGGTCCGTGGCATTTTATGAATAAAGAAATTCGTTTTTAGCAAATATTATTCTATTAAGAAAAAAAAAAAGCAAATAACACGTGTCTTACATGGTAAGATACAAAGATACTCTTGTATCTTACCACATATATTACAGTTATGTTTTGAATTAAAAATGATGATCGGACTAACAGAATCTTTTATTTAAAACATGAAGGGTCAAAAAATGAAATATAGGGGACTAAAATATCGTTGTGTAAAAGGTTAAGGGATAAACTTTGTTATTTATCCGACGAGCTACTACATATCATTTTATTTTCATCACCCATTTTTCACCTTGTATATGAATATTTAGTTGACATGCTAAAATGAAAAAAAAAATATCTATCTATTTCTCTCTTTTCTTTTAATGCCAAGCAAGTATAGGTGAGAAATATGTGATGAAAATAAGGTGGTATCTAGTATTTCTCTTATTAACATAGAAAATAAGGTGGTATCTAGTATTTCTCTTATTAACATAGTATTAAAGCAATGTTTTATTATGGAGATACACTAGATATCAACCTCATTTTCATCACCTTCTATGTGTATACATACCTAATTGTTATGTCAATATAACAAACTTTTATACTGCACTCTCTTCTTTGGTATACCAACTACGTATACACCTAAAGTCGCGATTGGTATCCTGAAAAGAATATGGACATGAATTGAATGAGTTAAAGAAATTGTATGACTCTCGGAATGGATTGACGATGGGAAATGATATGTTGTGGTGCATATACTATAGAAATGAGGATAGAAATTGATATATTGACTCTAAACCTATGTTTGGTAGTCAGTATAACAAAGCAATAATGAGAATGACTTATATAAAATGACAAGAATGCCCTTGTGTTGTTATAAATATATTATTGTCTTAAAAATAAAAATAAGCATCATATTAACAATAGTGGTTAGTTTGAGGCATATTATTATTATTATATTTATTTTTTATTGTTTTTATATTATTGTTATTATATATATTTTATTAAATATACATAATTTATTATTATTATTATTTTTTAATATTATTATTATCTATTATTTCGTTTTATGTTTTTATTTGTATTATATACAATTACTTCATATTTTTATTATGTTTATTTAATTATTTAATATATATTATTTATAATACTAATAATAATTATTTGTACTATTATTATTATTATTATTTTTATTATTATACATCCTTATATTATTATTATCATCCTGTATATTTATTATTACATGTTATATTATTATTTTTGTACTTTATTGATATTTATTATTATTGTTATTTATTTTTATTTTACTATATTATTTATATATTATTATTGTTACTATATATTTTCAAATTATTATTTTATTAATAATATGATAATAATAATAATAAATAAGACTAATATATTAAATAAATAAAACAATAACGTTATTTGTACAATGTGTAATATTTGTTTAAGGGTATTTTCACCACTTGAGTAATAAGTTCATTCTAGAGTATATGGGAATGAGTTATTCCCATGTGTTTTGTCAACAATGAGTATTTTCGTGTACGTGAAAATGGGATTATGAGGAGAATATGCTTCTCAGATTTGTATGCCAAATGTGGGAATTGGAATAAAATTGGAAATACCTTTCCATTCCTAACTCATTTCTACATAACGTCACCTAAGAGTTGATACATAAACAATGAAAACGTGATAATAAATAACAATGTACTTTATTCTTAGTTTTGTACGCACTTTGCTTGCCTATTATACTAATGCACTTATCTCTAACAGAAAATGTCCCATTCAGTCCCTATTGTTTCAAAAAAAAATAATTTGGTCTCTATTGTTTAAAATTTCTCAATTTCATCCCTATTGTTACGAAAAAGTTTTAATTTTGTCTATATTAGTTTATTAAAATTTTAAATTCTTCCATATTGTTTAAAATTAGTCAATTTAGTCCCTATTATTTTCTAAAAAATCCAAATTCGTCCCTATTATTTTCCTAAATATTTCAATTTCATTCTTATTGTTTTCTTAAAGTTTTAAATTCCTAAATGTTTCAATTTTATCCTTATTATTTTCTTAAAGTTTCAAATTTGTCCATATTATTCAAAGACTAAGTTTAAATTTTCAGAGAAATAATAGGGATGAATTTGAAACTTTTAAGAAATAATAGGGATGAAATTGAGATATTTTAAACAATAGGACGAAATTAAAACTTTTAGGAAAATAATATGGATGAAATTGAGAAATTTTAAATAATAGAGATCAAATTAAATTTTTTTTGAAACGATAGACACTAAATTCGATATTTACACTATCTCTAATTACATAACTTTTTTTTTTCTTTTGCATGAACAGGTTCCACCAAAATTAGACATCAATGCTAGCACGCACATAAACAAAGGAAAGATCTATATATCAAAGACCAGCCCAGTTAGCGTCCACAAAGCATACCTATCGCAGTTTCAGAATGACTTTTCCTCGTTTCTCAAGGCACGGTCTCAAGAGATGATCCCTGGTGGGCGCATGGTTTTGTCATTCGTAGGCAGGCGTAATTCAGATCCTTCAACTGACGAGTGTTGCTATCACTGGGAGCTTCTAGCTCGAGCTCTAATGATTATGGCCACAGAGGTAAGAAGTCAATTATTTTCTCTATGTTTGCCATGCAGAAGCAAAGCAGCTATTCTTAACATTAAGCAATCACGACATGCATGGGGAAAAAAAAATTGATATAAGTATGATCAAACACAGGAAAGATATTCAAAACGATGTTATTTAAATTGAGATGGTGACATGTGTCTTTTCTTTGTGAGGTGCACTTAGTTTTTTGTGGGGCCTCACCATCCTTTTGGATTATTTGTTAGCATGACCCTAGATGCAGATCTACACTATTGTTGGTGAGCTTCAATTGTTTTGAAAACGGAAATTAATGAGTACATGGGAATTAAGTACGTTTTATTCACTATTGTCTCTTAGTAATTAGGAGGCAAAATCTTAACCATCTATCTCACATTGGATGGTTGAGATCTTGACTCGTTTATGAGATGGATTGCTAGAATCAAACCACTTAGTCATTAGCAGACATTGCGACTAGGAGAGAATCCTAATTCTGAGGTTAAGTGAGTGCAAAGTGGTTTTTATTTTGAAGCATCTTGTAGAATTAATCACAATCCAAAGAGCATTTTGTTAGTATGACCTTGGATGCAAATCTAGACTATTTTATTGATGGGTCTTAATGGTTTTGAAAACTAAAATTGGTGACGAACATGGGGGAATAAATGCGGGCAGGGGTGAAGTTAAGTGGAGGCAAAATAATTTTACAGAGTAAAAGTATCCAAATATTTTAAAATGTTTTGTAGGGTTAGCCACAATCCAAAGAATAGACCTGCCTTGATTGTTGTAATGGCTTGTAGTCTTCTCAGCAAAAAAAAAATATATATTGTGAATATTGAAAAATATCAAGTGATGTTACTTACACATTATGTCATCTGGTGACTTGACAACATGATTATCAAGTTGCCAATCAATATTAAAAACAAATGGTGTATTGAGTAACATTAGTGATGTAATAATTTCTCATCAGAAAACTATCTATTTACTTTGCACAATGAAAGGCATGGAATATAAAATGATAGATACAATTAATATGGTATTAAAGTCTTTTAGAGTAAAAAGTTTAGTCGTCCATAATAATTATCCTTTCCTTTCATTACCTTCTTTAATTTAAACAAAAAATTATAAAATTATTTGCATTTCCTTTCTTTTCCTTTATTATTTTTTGAGTGGTTAAATATTTGCAGGGTCTCACTCAAGAGGAAAAGATCGATTCCTTTAATTTCCCCTACTATCTTCCATCTATTGAGGAAGTGAAAAACATAATTGAAGGTGAACGTTCATCCACCATTAATGATGTGGAAGCTTTTGAGGTGTATTGGGATGAATGTTGTGGTTCAAGCCAGGAGGACGACGAGTCAAATGCTACACTCTCACGTGGTCAACGAGTGTCAATAGCTTTGAGGGCTGTGGTTGAATCAATGTTGGAATTTCACTTTGGAAAACATATCATGGATGAATTGTTTGCAAGATACTCTCACCTCATTGATGAATATTATTCGTCTGGGGCTGCACCCTATTGGGTTAATTTGGTGTTTTCTCTCACTAAGAAAGCCTAGTGCATGGTATGTTTCTCGCTACCATTGCGAGATGTTACGAGATCAATTCTTGCTGGTGACATCATTTAATATTATATTGTACGACTTTGTTATCCCTTAAAATTAATATTAAAAAAAAGAAAAAAGCCTAGTGCAAGAAAGAAAGAGAGACTTTGTGTATATCTCTCTTGTGATGTTTTCATTCCACTCGTTAAGAGAAAATAAATTTTCTTTATGTACGTGCTATTTTGAACAATGTTATGTATGACTCATATAATGTTTTATTTGTCTCTATTATAATAATAAGAGTTCTTCGCTTAATAATTTGCCCGTCCTTGTCTTTGCCCCAAACTAGGGGGTATGTTATCGCTTGGTGTGGAATCATAGTATATAAAGAAATGTTTAATATATAATACGAGAATTTTTATTATATAATTAAAGAGTGAAGTATATTCAGATAACATAAAAATATAACTCTTTTATTTAAATGAGAAGACGACTCTCTTTCAAGGGAAGTGAAATGAGGCATGGGCCTTAGTGTATAACAATCAATGGATGCATCATTTCTGAATGTTGATTCTCTTTTTAATGTTGCTTAATTTTTATTTTTTTAATTTTTTGGTCAAATATAAAAAAACTAGTAATGACTAGTTTTTTTTAAATGTCGGTTGAGATTTCAGATGAGCAGCTTGTTCGGCAAGCTCGTTCGTATCCCACTAGAATTGTCGGTCTAGGCTTGTCGGATGAGTAGCTCATCCGGAAGTCTCATCCAGAACCCACTGGAACTATCGGATGAGCTGTCGGACGAGGCCTTCCTTTGACAGGCTCGTCCAATTGTTCCTGCCTTAGCCAGTTGAGTTTGTCGGTTGAATCCCTTAATGGCAAACTCAACTTGGCTTTCACAAGAGTAGCTGGACAAAGATTTTTATGCCATTTTAAACCAGAAGACAGGTTTTGTAAATACTCTTGAGAGTGAAGAAGGGTTTTTAGAAGGCTTAAACATTTAAACAAGTTTGAAATAACATTTATGAGTTTTCATAATTTGATATGAGGCGTATCACATAATAAGGCCGCTACCCCTTATATCGCCACGTCTCCTTCCTTGTAACTCCCTCTTCAATTTTCATGTTGAGATCTTTATGAATGAACGCACTTGAATCGACATGGATCTTCATCACCATGGAACTTGAGCTTGGACATGTAGCATGAGCTTTGTTAAGCAAGTTGATTATTGTTTAGCTTACTTAGCCTTCAATCTTTGACTAATTCTCAACCAATGAACTTAAACAAGATATGATTAGTCAATAGATTAACCATACAATTAAGATCTAGTTATCATCAAAATACGAGATTAAGGTATTCAGACTAACAATAAATTTATAATCATTCTTTTAATCAAGACCATTACATGTCGTTACTTGAGATTTGCTATCATTTGACATAAATACCTCCATTTCATGATTGATCATAGTGGATTTAAAAGATTTGTTAGTTGTTCCTAGTTGTATTTCAAAATAGTTTCAAACAACTCAATTAATGATAATATTTTAAAGATTTGCAATTACTATTATATGTGGCATGCGATAAGAAAAAAAAATTATAATAATCAATGCGTAACACAAAGATTTTTTTTTTTTTTACATATACTTCTCATACACAATGGTTTAGTCAGAAGTTATTTTAAATACTTAAGACTTAACTACTATATATTATTTTTACTATTTAATTGCAACCATAAAACTCAATATATAATTAATATTTAACCTTTATTTAAAACTTATATTTATACTTATCATTATTATAATTTTAATTTATCTTTTGAAGTTACATGGTTTAAATAAAATTTAATTTTAAAGTTTAAAAGAATAATAAAAAATCCGCTGGCAATCCCCACTCCCCACGGGAATTCAGGGACAAGACAGGTGCGGGGGATAGGTGTATAAAACGTGGGGACGGAACAGGTGTTTGGGAGACTTTTTAAGTGGTGTGGCGGGACATGAGGATAGGTCCCCGCCCCAAACCCGCCCTATTACCATTCCTACTTCCAAGTCCTTCAACTTCATTTTCTTTCCCTTGTGTTTCAAGTAATTTTTGAATTAACCCATGTAGGGGGGAGTTTCTCTAACAATGTAGTCACCTAGGAAGATTCACCCATGTTACTGTCCTAGTGCCAATTATTAATTTCGCCCAAGATTTTCACGCAACAAAAAGGATTTAACATGCAAACACATGGTACACTACATATACGCACGTGTAGAAACCATGAAACCAAGCATACATACATAATAGAATCACATAAACAAAACTGAAACTGAGTGGCCAAGTGATATATCCTCGTAGGCTTTATACACAAGAAAACCAGATGGATTGCAAGCGCCTTGGATTTGGCTACACCATAGAAGCTTCCACACAGTGCTGCTTTTGGACCAACGCTTGATCTTTCCTCTATGTTTACTTGCCTAGTGTTTTAGTGTATAACAATTAGTGGGGATCATTTCCTGTTCCTATAGTTCTTTGATGAAGTGGTATAGCCTGGAATGAAGAGTCTGGCGTGTGAAAAATAGATGAAAAAGCTTGGAAGATGTTCTGTTTGGTAGGAGATATATTAAGCTGATGGTAAGATAGGAGTTTCATTTTCAGTAGGAACATTTAATAAGTTTGATTCTTTATCCATTAATTTCTAGTGGTATTCTTCTTTTTATATTAAAAGACTAGAATGCCTTTCAAGTTAAAGTTAATTGATAACTCATTAACTCTATTAGATGTTAAGGGAGAATTGAAAAGAAAGGGAGGATTTGAATAAATTCGTACACCGAGGGCGGAGCAAAAAATCTAATGTTGTCTTACTAAATCCTGTAAAGGGCAGAGCAAAAAATCTAATGTTGGGGGTTAATTTTTTTTTTTTTTTTAGTACAGTATTTTTTGGATTAGTAAAAAAGAGACTCAATTTTTATACTTTTAGTTTTTTTTTTCTACAGTTTTATTAAAGAAAATTTGGTTATAGTTTCATATTGTACTGCTTTTAAAGAGTTGGTAAGCAAAAATCGTTCATAACATATTTTTGAAGATCAACTAGTTTACATTTTGGATGCATCATAAGAAAATATTATAATAGTTCTAAATTGTATATTTAACTATTTATTCTTGTTCATTGTACAAATTAAATAGTTTATCTCATAACAAAAAAAGAGAAGGTCTAAGTAGTATAATATTCAATTGATGTTCAAATAATTGAAACCAAGTTTTTAACCCATTATATTCTTCGCCCAAATTACAAATTTACAAGAACCTAATCAAAACAAGCATATCTTGATATCTAACAAAAATAAATAAATTACAACAAGCATATTAGTAAACAGTTCAAAGTTATATATATATATATATATATATATATATCTATCTATCTAATAGGGAAAATAAAAGGATCAAAAAAAGCATAGCAGTAAACACTTCAAAGTTATATATATCCAACCCATTGTGCTCGAACTATTTTAACTTTCATTTTCTCCAAAGACAATTCTTAAGGTCAATTGCAAGATAAAAGCACCAAAAGCCATAAATTTTAGGAAGCAACATCCTCAATTCCTCTGGATTACCTGTATTTCCTTCTATGAAGATAAGCCTATCCAAGAGACCCTCACCTCATTGCAGGGTATAAAGAAAATAAATATATAACGGGTTTATAAATGTAACAGATTCACAACCTATAATTCTTTCCCTTCGACCAAATAATTATCTGAATTGATGTTTTTTTTAAAAATAATAGGGATTAAATTAATTTTTTTTTGAAAAATAATAAAAACCAAAGTGGCTAAATTTAAACAATAGAGACCGTTTTGAATAGCTTTGATAAATATTAGGGACCGTTATGAATATTTTAAAACGTTAAGGGTTACATTAAAAAAGCATGTACGCAATAGGACTCAACTTACTTGTGATTGGACCATCGTATCTTTATTCTCGGAAGTACGTTTTATATTTCAGATCAAATAAACCTACATGTTTCGGTTGTTTCTCAAGTTGTTGAATTCGGCTTCCACGCTACATGTACTTGTTTCAGATTCATTGTTCCTTCATATCTACTTTCTGTTGCAATCACTTATATGTACAGTAGAATCTCTTTAAATTAATAGCGTTGGGACCACCAAATTTTATTAATTTAGCCAGATATTAATTTATCGATAAATTAATAACTATTAATTTATAGAGATATTTTTAATTATTTTGGATTTATAGTAAACATATTATGATTATGATGTCTTTTTTTGAAAAGTGACTTGTATTTTTTCGATCCAATTTGAAAAGATACGTAATCATAATAGAAGATAAATTTTAATTTAGTAGGATTAGAACAAAGTTTCTCTAATCTCGTATCCAAGTCCTTGTAGGATTAGGATGAGAACTAATTTCTCTAATCTTAGCTTGTCATTTGTTGAACTTCAACTAGATTTGAAGTTTAACAAATGACAAGCTACTCTTGATTCATATTTTAAGAAAACCTTATAGTCAATTTATTATGTACTTTTTAGTTAATTATTAATTTATGAAATATTTGGGTCAATAAAATACAAATGAATATTTTTAAATGTATTATCTTATAATTTTATCGAATTTATCAACTTTTTACACTGGTCCCAAGTTGGGACCGGACATTTTTATTAATTAAAATAAATTATTAATTTATCGAATATTAATTTAAAGAAGTTCTACTATAGTTGCTATCAGATTTCTATTATTTTGCTGGTAGAGTTTTACTTTTACAAGATACAACTAAATATTCAAAGCATTAAACTGGAATTGGAGAAAATCTATTAAATTTCAGTTGAAAATTTCTTAATCCAATTCTAATAGGGCAAACTGGATTTAAAAAAAAAAAAAACTATCTTATCAAATATTTGTAATTATTCATCCTTTGATTTGACAATTGCTTGCTGCTTTTTTGATTTAACAATTGCTTACCGCCTTGCCCCCTTTTTCTGTTGCCAACGAACAGGGACAATCTAAAAGTTGTAAGGCTTAGATAAAAGTCCATAGTTAAATTCGAAATCAATTCGAAGTTCAGAAAATTAATTGATTCATTGTTGAAAAAATGAATAGCACAAGTTAATTTCTTCTTTGGTAATTATTTTATCTCGTATATGTTGACTTCACTTTTTTCTAGCTTGTTACTATTATTTTTCTTTTATTAGTTTTCATATTAATTAACTTTTAAAGTATTCTTGTACCTTTAGGCAATCTGGGAGTCTTTCTAACTTTTTATTTTTATTTTTTCCCCCCAATGACAGCACATAGCGGAATCATAGCCCTTAATAATGTGCGAGCGGATCAAGTAATTGACTCTAACAATGTGCCAGCCAATAAAATAAAACACTATCACATTGTTAGATTCATGGCCCCTAACAATGTACAAGCGAATCAAGTAATTGACTCTAACAATGTGCCAACGGACAAAATAAAAGACACTAACAATGTGCGCGCGGAAGTGTTTGAAATGAAGTTGCCCTCTTATGAGGGAAAAAGAGAAATGATAGCATCAATTCTTCTATATGTGTTTATGATAGTTGTATTTGGAGCATTGTTGGTATTTGCTGTTGTGATGCACAACGGAGGAGGTATTATTTTAGCATCGGGCGTGATTCTAACTCTCGTGTTGACCATATTTGTTCCTTGGCGAGTACATGATCAGCGTTCCATCATACTTGGAATAAGGGTATGAGTGCGATATGTATTTGTTAAAAACCTTTCCTAGCATCCAGAATTGTCTCCCTAGGGACTTTTCATAGTTTATATAACACTTTCATGCTGCTTGTGAATTAATTTATTTCTATATTTCAGTCGAAAAACAACTTCTTTATAAGAATGTTAGTTGAGCTTGCTCGTACATATCCTCGAGTTAAACTCAATGTGCATCAAGAAAATATCTTGATCCTCCTAAATTAATCACATCTATAGGTCCATATTTTTTGTAATGCTCCAGGTGTAGTTACTTTGTTTATAGGTTTAAAAGATGTCTTATATTGTTTACCAAGTTGACATGCTTCACACAAGTGATCTTTTAAAATCCAGCTTTAGGTAGACCTTTTACAAGCTCTTTATTAGAAAGTTTAGTAAGTAAATTCATGCTTGCATGTCCTAATTAATCTTCTATGTCATTGCTAACAATCTTCATTCATAGTGATCAAACAATTAACTTTTGACAAGTAAGATCCTCAAAGTTAATAGTGTAGACATTATCATAGGTGAAGCGTCCCCCACCTACGGGTATAGAACTAAGAATATGCGACAGTTTCACCCGCCGGATAAGTGTCACAACTCTAGAGATAACACATAGCAATTAATATCGTAATACATATATCTCTGATACCAAAATAGCATAATAATCATACACTGATTTAAGACTCATACTGACCAAATACAAGGATCTGAGGAGACAAGCCATACAACATAAAACAATTGAGACACAAACCTTATAGGATAGATCAAATAGATAGGAATGAGTTTACCATGAATGATGGAACGACCACATGGCTAGCCACTCGAAGAATTACTGAAATAAAATGATACTGAATGCTGAATCACCAGATGAGAGTCGAAGACCCAATTAAAGTCCAAGGTAGTACGTCAAACAAAGTTTTGTGAATCAATTATCGGAAGCTAATAAATTCACGAATCAATAATAAGAGATATTCAACAACTGATATACGAAGCAAAAGGAGAATCAAAGAATCATAACGAGGTCAACAAATGGTTGACACAACAAAAATAGGAATTCAGAGTGTCAAGGAATTAATGGTATACTAGGGGATTCCAGCTTACCTCAATCAAGCTTTAAATCTTATTTAATTATCTTTCTTCGAAATTATAATCTCACGCTAATTTGATACTGCAAGATATAAATTCAAGCTAAGATATAAAAAGAAAATATGCTTAGTTATTATTTAGTTTCTCTCTACGTGGACATAGATTTCATGTTGGCGAAATAGATCACTTTATTAGTAATACCCAAAGAGTGATTTATTACTAGCATCTACTATCTTGGAAATCATGTTAAACATATCAACTAAAGATTTTCATATGTACATGCATCTGATGCCATATATATATATATATATATATATATATATGTATATCCCTATTATAGCATGGTATGAAGCCCAGTACAATTAGCACAAAGGCCGAGGTCCAAAATAAATTAAACACATATATTAAAGTCCAAACACAAAGGGTCAGGCAAAACTTGACCTGGACTACCAAAGCCTAACATCCAGCCCAACACCAAAGCCCAACATCCAGCCCAACACCAAAGCCCAATATAGAGAGGAAACCCGTGGGTGATAAAGATGATCATCATTGCTATTCATATCTAGGACACAAAAGAAAAAGTCGCACCTGTGCGAATTAACATGATCATAATGAAAAATTGTTTGGTTCTTTAGGTTTTCTAATTTCTTTTCAACATGTGCAATGCAATTGAAGATGTGATTCATTGTCACGACCAACAAGTGAGATCAAATATGTAAGCTTTACAATAATTATTTTGAGTTTTAAATTTATATCATTATACTCACTTACAATCGTAATTCGAAGTTGATGAGTGGAGATTGATTGGCCACTTCATACAACTATGTAAGCTTACATTTGTATACGAGAGACTTCTAACTTGCATTGTATCAAATGTCACATTAGAAACAGCATAATACGTGATTGTTTCACTCTTTATATTATTTTTTACAAACACCCGTGGAGGGTCCAATGAACTTTCTAGATTGTGGCTCTTAAGAAGTTAAAACAAGTCAAAATTTACTAACCGATTAGTACTCATAACCACCTTCACTAGACCCATCCAATATATTTGTGCCCACAATCTTTGTGAATCAAGTTGACAATCTAAGTACCTCGTAGCTTTCAAGAAATGATAACAATCAGGAACAAAGTTAGGCACCGGGGGTCAGTGTAGGCACCCGTTGCCTGGCCAGTGATCAATTTGATATGTCCTTTCACTTTTGTTTGTTTTTTCTTTGTTTTAGTCAAAAAGAAAAAATAGAATTACGAGGAAAACAACACAAAAGTATAAATTCTTTATGCACATTTATAAAAATACCCTTTTTAAAATGCGGCCTCCCTATTATATAGTAGCTGCTGAAAAGGAAAAGAAAAGAAAAAGAAAAACTGTCACCTCCCTGTTATTGCAGCTGCTGAAAAGGAAAAGAAAAGAAAAAGAAAAATTGTCACCTCCCTGTTATTGCAGCTGCTGAAAAGGAAAAGAAAAGAAAAAGAAAAATTGTCACCTCCCTGTTATTGCAGCAGCTGAAGAAAAGAAAAAGGAAAAAAAACTACCAAGAACGCATCTACTAAGATTCAAACCCATGTTACCCACATTTTCAAATGAGACCCTAACCAATTAAGCTAGACTGGTTCTTAATGTAAGAATGTGACAGTAAATTAGAATAAATATTTTAATGTAAGTCTATGCCTATACTCACCTCAATGTAGCTCCGCCCTTGACAATAATAAATCCCTAATATAAGGGAAAATGACAAGGACACCACATTTGACTCTCAAAGTATTTCTGTTTTGTCTTCCAATTTGCACTGGCTACTTGAACATTAAATTGAATTTGGTTGTGCGTGTGTAGATCACCGAACCACAACTGGTGCCACTAGAGCAACAAACAAATAGGCAGCCCAATGATGAATCCTCTAAAGGGTGACGTACAATTGGAGGATTGGACCTATATATATTTTTTTATTTCAGTCTCAATAGGTCTATTGACTGATTAACCAAAATCACGTATTTTTCGAATGAGATCATATATTTCAAAGTTTAATACTTTTAGTATGAATTTAAAAGACTTTTCAAAGGTTTTCTCGTAGTGGTCAAAATATGACATCGACCTATAATTTACCTCCCTTGTAGGGCTTGAAATCGTGGAGGTTACCTACTCACCCAAGATTTGCTTCCTTACCAATGGTAGTATCAATCCCGATAATTCTACAAAGGGTTATCAAATCACTAGTTTGGGATCCTTAAGGAGGAGCTTAGTGGTAAATAAATAAAAGTAACATCTGATAAACTTGAGTTTGAAATTCTTTAGTTGATTAGATTCACACTCTTGACTGACTTGAAGTATATATTGGGGTGCACCATTGCACCAGTGGATTTATTAGTTGATAGTTGGGTTCTGTCGGGTCAACTGATAGTCGAACTCCGCCAACTGGGTTATCACATTAACAAACAAAAAAAGAAAGTGACTAGTTTGGAAACTTACATTCCCAATCCGCCCCTTCAGCTACAGTGATTAGAATTCACACTTACACATACTATATACTTCTCAAACCCTTCTACTACAAAATCTGGGCTCTATCTCGGGGTCACCTAATCCCTACTGTGGCCTATGATGGTCACGGACTTATTGGCTAGTGGGCCTTGACTACCCACCTTGGGCTTCTATTTCTTCCAAGCATAAATTGAAACCCAAGTGACCATCTAATGACTCTCCGAAGCGTATTTCAACCACTACAGATATAGATTCTATTTGGCCTAATTTTAAAATTTTAGTTTTTGAGCTGTAAAGCTTTTAACAGTAGAGTTTTGGTTAAAAGTTCTGTGAACAAAAGTCATTGATTGTTTGGTCTGTGTTTGGTAATGTTGACCTTTTAGAAACCTTGAGGGTAATGTTGGATTTTAAAAAATATGAAGGATTATATTTGAGAAAGAAAAATAAAACAGCTTCCCGCATTATTTAAAAATAGTTTTGCAAAAGTATTTTTTGAAAAGCTCCAATTTGGAACTTCTTATTTTTTAGCTTTTTTCAATTTCAACTTTTACCCAAAAACACTTTAAAAAATAGGTCAAATAAGTTAGTTTCAGCTTCTAAACTCACATGAAGTACTTTTGAATCTCAAAAAGTTAAACCAAATAGAGCCACAGACATACTTTAGGTGCAAGATGTGTATTTTATTGTTAATTTTTTAGCAAAATAAATTAGTTGAACTAAGAGAATTTCTTGTTCAAATCATGAAGACAAAACATTGTGATTATTGTCTAGAGAGAACATGGTGTCTTTCTATAGTTTCTTCTTCTTCTTCTTATTTATTTATTTATTTATTCAAATGAAACCTAAATCGTACAATACATATTAAAAAATGTTATTCATGAGAATTAATATCACAATTTTTTATACTCACTGTGAGGAACGTACTATTAGACCAAAGTCATGTTGGCGATGTCTTTCTATAGTTAGTACTTCACACGTTAGCACTCAACATCTTGAAAAAATCTAGAGATGGCAAAAGGTATCCGCTCTATCCGAAACCGACGGGTAACCACATGATAAAATTTGATAACAAAAATCAATGAGGAATCCTTTAGAATTTAGGTTTTATAAAAAGAAACCGGTAGATAACCGATAGGTTTTGATCAACCTTTTTACTTTTTCACTTTTTCACTTTTTTCACTTTTCTCTTTTCCTCTCCACCTTTTTACTTTCTCTTTCTTTTCCCTCTCACACTACTTTCCCATTTCTTCATCCCAACGAATCAGCCCTAACCCTTATTTCTTCCTTTCTTCACTTCACTTACTACAGCAAGACCGATCTCTAGCTTATTTCTTTCTTTTTTCCCCAACTCCCCTTTCTTCATTCTTCTTTCTTTTGTGTTCTTCCAACACTTTCCTTTTCTCTTCCCCAACTAATTTAGCCCTAGTTTGCAAGACATTCCATCTAGCCCAACACCAAATTATATTCTTCAAAGCAGGTGTCATATATATATTAAAATCATTTTTTGGATTTTTTGTCTTGATTTAAATACAGTTTTTAATAGTTCTTTTAATAGTATTTTGTCATCTTTAGAACTTTTGAGGGATGAATACTTATTTATAGGCAAATTTGCAATGATTATGTGATTTTATTTTGGATTTTATTGTTTATGACTTTTGATTCATTTTTTTTGTTTTTTTAACAATTTTAAGTTGAATCTTTGTAGATTCTCAAGTTATTTTCTATTTAAATTATTTTTTATCAATTTTATTAAAATATCGGATTCGATTTTAGTTAACCGCAGATTTTTTAAACTTATCGATTTCAATTTTGATTGATGATTTTTAAATCTGAGTTTCGATTTCGATTTCGGTTTTTAAAATTTTCGCGGATAATCGACCCGTTGTCATCCCTAACAAAATCTACTCAGATTTTCATGCCCGACGCCACATTTTTCACATTTTTTTGATGACTTGTCCAAGTGCACATGGCCTTTTCCTCATTAAACGAAATAACTATGTTTACTAAGGGTTTATAAAGGAATTAGCCAAAAAAAAAGTGTTTATGAAGGTCAAAAAATGAGTGAAAGAGCTATTTTAACTTTTCTTTTTTTCTTGATGACGAAAAAACTCACCATAACAGAACCACATTGGATTTACTTAATATATTCCTTCATGTAGAAGCACGTTCTAATGCATGTTCCAAGTGAGTTAAGGGCAAGAGAATATTTGTAATTTGAGAATATAGGTTTAAAATTAACATCCTTAACCAAAACAAATTACTGTTCACCGAATCTAAACAATTTTAACTTGCCATCAACGTCCCCCTTCCCCCCCTCCACATTCTACAACTATCATAGCAAAGAATATGGGTATTAAAAACTTTTGAATATAATTCATTTTTTCTGTAGAATGAATATGTGAGGTCAAACAAATTCGTTAATCATAGCAAAAAAGAAACATATTCCATCACATCCCCCGCCAGTTATTATTGTTCTTGCCAATTCAGCTGCAGCTTTCAAATATTTTATTAGTGAAGCTTAAGTTGTGATTAACTAAGTTTGACGGAAGAACTAACAAAGGCTAAATAATTTTACACACTAATAATAATGAATGTTCAAAAAAAAATTAACCAATTTTGTAAGATTAACGGGGTTTGTACTGCCATAATTTATACTATACAGGACCAAATACAGGGTCACTAATGGCACCGACAGAAGAAGACGAATATGGATCTGTTGGAGATATTTAGCAATTGTCAAATTATTTTTGCGAATATTTTGGAGTTGAGAACGGAGAAGAGAGGGACGCGTCAAGGACGATTGCTGCAGAAATGTTTCCTCAAGTGAGACCCATAAATCACGAGCAGTCACAAGTAAAGAAATAGTACATGCATGGTTGTGAAAAGAATGGATTTATTATGTCAGAAAAGAGATGGGTGGTACACATATATAATAACGGGTAAAATCCATAGTTATAATAACGGCACCGAGAGAAGAAAACGAATAGCACTCCATCAATAATAGAGATACATGTGACTCAGAAGATTCTCTGGTACATGTAAGAATATATATTTTGGTGATGAAACTTCTGTGTTTGTATCATTAGTATATATAAGTTTTGTTTACAACAGATACTAGTAGAAGAGATATGTACAAACTCTTCAAGTAGAGATCTTACAGAGGTGCAAAGCTAATAGGACATCTCAGAGAAGTTCAAAGCGTAAAGAAAGACTACAACTCAACAAACAGATAACGCACAAAAAGTAACTGCTAAGTCTTGTCTAACACCCCCCTAAACCCACAACATTTCGGAGGTAAGGGATGCCAGAGCACGGTACTCGGCCTCGGCACTTGACTTAGACACAGTAGGTTGCTTTTTCGAACCCCAACTGATAAGATTCGAGCCAAGACATATAGTGAAACCAGATGTAGACCGTCGCGTAGCGGGGCACCCCGCCCAATCAGCATCACTATAGCCTATGATTGCCATAGTTGTCGTCAGAGTAAAATGAAGACCGTGGGTGAGCGTGCCTTTGATGTATCGCAGAACCCTTTTGGCAGCAAGTAAATGGGATGTGCGGGGAGACTGCATGTACTGGCAAATTGAATTTACAGCATAAGATATGTCTGGCCTTGTCATGGTTAAATACTGCAAAGCACCAACTCGCTGGCGAAAATCAGTAGGTTCCGTTAATAGGTCACCCTCGTCTGGGAGCAATCGAGAGCCAGCCATAGGAGTAGATACTGGTTTGGCACATTCCATTCCAAATTGAGTCAACAATTGCATATAATACTTGGTTTGATTAAGAGTCAAACCACTATCAACATGCTGATACCAAGCTCTCGGAGCTTGCTTCAAACCATAGATTGATTTATGCAGCTTACAAACGTGGTCTGGATAATGGGGGTCGACAAAACCGTGTGGTTGAGTCATATATACAGTTTCCTCTAGATCTCCGTGCAAAAAGGCATTCTTGACGTCCAATCGACGTAAACTCCATTTTTGTGAAATAGCAAGAACCAAGATAAACCGTATTGTACCAGGGCATACAACCGGGCTAAATGTATCACCAAAATCACGACCTGGTTGTTGGTGGTAACCCTTTGCAACAAGTCTGGCTTTGTAACGTTCCAACGAACCATTGGACCGTTGTTTGATATGATAAACCCACCGACAGCCAACAACATTCATGTGTGAAGAATGAGGGACAAGAGACCACGTCTTATTTTTCATTAAGGAGTTGAACTCCTCAGCTATTGCCATGCGCCATTTAGGGTCCTTTGATGCTTGAGTGTAACAAGAGGGTTCTATAGGTAGACTGGTATAACTATGAAGGAGGCAGTGAGGCGGGGGATAGCGGGTGGAAAATAGCACCTTTGGTTTGCGCGTACCATCCATGGTACGAGTAACCATCGGATGCTAGCGGGGAATGTTAACGGGAGGTGAAGGTGGGAGATTTTGTAAAGGAGATCTCGATGGTATCGGGGAATTTGGGAGTGACGGCAGTGGACTTTGGTCAGCAAAGGTTGATTGGGAAGATGATGCATTAGTTGTGGGCAAGGTGGTACGACGTCAACGTAAGGTTGACGAGGGAGAAGTAGATGAATGTTTGGCATTGGTTTCGACGGTGGTGTGAATGGGGAAGCATGGTGTTGTAGCGTGTGAGTAGATAGTCGTTAGGGAGAGGACAATGTAGGGGTGGTGGTAGGAGTAAGGGAGCGGTTGTATGATGGTGACATAGTGGAAGGAGCAGAAGTAGTTTGTAATGGACAACTTGGACTAGTAGTAGATGTGGACGGATTTGAGATTGAGACTGGGGAAGGTGGCGGTGTGGGGCTATAGTGGCTCAACAGTGTAGATGGAAAAGGTTTGATGTGGAAAGATGTCCCTGTTGAGTGATTTTGCTGAGCTGTGAGAGATGGTAAGAAACTGCCCTCATCAAAAACAACGTGTCGAGAGACCAAAAGTTTGCCAGTTGCAGGGTTAAAACACTTGTAACCCTTATGCTCCATGCTATATCCCAAGAATAAACATTGACAGCTCTTGTATGCAAGCTTAGTTCGGCCAAGTGGTGTCAGACATGGATAGCACACGGACCCAAATACTCGTAGCATAGAATAGTCTGGTGAAGACCCAAAAACCAATTCATATGGAGTTGTGAAATGCAACAGCTTGGAAGGCAATCTGTTAATAAGATATACTGCAGTTAAAAAAGCATAAGTCCAAAATTCAGAAGATAACTTGCTATGTGCTAATAGTGTTAAGCCAGTTTCAACCACATGACGATGTTTTCTTTCTGCCACGCTATTCTGTTCAGGAGTGGCTGGATAACTCAAACGATGAGATATACCATGCTTCTGAAAAAGTTCTTTAAGGTGGAAATTAACAAACTCGCCCCCACCATCAGACTGTATATATTTGATTTTAGCATTGCAAATATTTTCCACCATGCGAATAAAAGTCGAAAAAATGATTGCCACATCGGATTTGCGAACAAGGGGATAAATCCAAGAATACCTACTGTAATCATCCACCAAAATTAAGTAATATCTATAACCATCCTGAGAGATCATGGGAGAGGGTCCCCACACATCACAATGTATAATATGTAACAAAGTTGTGGAACGGTGAATTTTATTCGCAAAAGAAAGTTTATGACTTTTGCCAAATTGGCAACTACTACAAACAGTATTATTTGAAGACTGTAAATCAATTGCTAATTAATGACTAAGATGCAGTAAAGTCTGCTAAGCTAGATGGCCTAGATGAGCATGCCAGAGTGTAGAACCAACTTTTTGACTAATGAAAACTTGCTTGGGAAGCTGCTGCAAGGTATAGAGTCCATTATTGAGGGTCCCCTTGTGTAGGATTCTTCCTGTCTTCGCATCCTTGATACAATAACCAAAATCGTTAAAGATAAAAAGACAATTATTGTCACGACTAAATTGTGCAACAGAGATAAGTCATTTAGCAAGAGATGGAACATGTAAAACAGAGCACTGTAAATGAGAACCTGTAGACAACTGAAGTGAAGCCTGACTCGTTTGAAAGATGGGCAAGCTTACACCGTTGCCAACCATTACCATATCTGAACCATTATAAGCAGCCTTACCAGCAAGATGTGTATTATCTGGAGTCATGCTGTGAGTTGCTCCAGTGTCCAAGTACTAATTAGAATCCTGCGGACCATTAATGGTCATAGTATTGAAAGCTGTAGTGTTTGAGGAAACCACATCATCAGGAGCCCAACATGTGTTAGCTTTGTGATACGGATGGCTATAGCGATAACAGACGATGGCAGCGGAGGAACTATTCCAGCCACGTCCTCGACTAGAACCACGTCCACCATGACCACGTCTTCCAGAGTTGCGACCACCACGGCCGTGAGATTGACCACGGCTAAATTGAGCAGCTTCATAATCATTGTTACCATTGAGAGTAACAGGTCATGTAGTAGACAAATAAAAAGAAGATGAATTGTCTACCTTAATAGCAGCAGATTGTAAACGGAGTTCAAAGTCAAGAAGAAGACCAAAAACTTCTGCAAAAGACAGACCAACGGGTTTGGAGTTAATGGCTGCGACAATCGGATCGAACTCAGAACCAAGGCCACGTAATGTCCAAATAATGAGATCATCATCATCCACAGGTTTGCCAGCACTTGCAAGGGACAAAGACAATGATTTAACATGTTGAATGTAGGCGTGAATGGTGAGTACACCCTTCTGAAGGGACTGCAACTCTATTTTTAGCTGTTGGATTCAGGCCTGAGAGTGTGAACCATAAAGGGTTTCAAGAGTTAGCCAAGCCTCGCATTTGTCGACCACCTGGGAGAGAACAGAATCTGAAAGAGAGACAAGCAACCACCCAAGGACCATTTGGTCCAAGTACACCCATTGAGCTTCTTGATCAGTAGACAACGTTGGCTTGAGACAAGTTCCATCAATGAAGCCAAGCAAGCAATGACAACGAAGAACTGGCAAGATCTGAGTTTTCCATAGCAAAAAATTGTCACTGCCTAATTTAAGAGAGATATCCTGATGAATACGATCAAGAGTGGGTAAAGGCGCAGGGGCGGTGGGTACGGTAGAAATACCAACGCTAGTGCCAGCGGATTGTTCCATGGTTTGTTTGGTAGAGTCTAAAGTAGTCATTGAAGCCACGAAAAAGGATCACGAAATTGCGGAAGCGGAAAAAAAAAGGTAGGATTAAACCTCGACAACTGATACCATGTAAGAATATATATTTTGGCGATGAAACTTCTGTGTTTGTATCATTAGTATATATAAGTTTTGTTTACAACAGATACTAGTAGAAGAGATATGTACAAACTCTTCAAGTAGAGATCTTATAGAGGTGCAAAGCTAATAGGACATCTCAGAGAAGTTCAAAGCGTAAAGAAAGACTACAACTCAACAAACAGATAACGCACAAAAAGTAACTGCTAAGTCTTGTCTAACAGTACATACATCCAAACAATTTTTTAAAAACTATCATATTTTTGCCACTTGTCAAGAGAGAAACGAAGTAGAGGAGACACACGACCTCCCCTATTTTTAAAAATAAGTACAAGACTCCTCTGTACTTTTAAAACACCCAAACAAAGAATCATCAACTTCAGTGTTTGGATCTGAAATAATAAGATTCAACTAATTTTTTTTTTTTTGGTTGAACGATTCAACCAAATTAGATTTAGATTTTCTTTTGGTTTTAAACTTGTGCAGTTTATAACCAAAAGATAACATCAACTTAAGCCATATTTGCAAACTGTTGTGTTGTGCGAAGCTTTTTCTTCCTATCCTTTTTTTTTTTTTTTAGTTCTTGGTTTATTAGTGTTGGAGTGACGAGAGATTAGTAAATGCAGATTTTATTGTATGTTCTTAGTAAAATTTATAACTCAAAAGTTATTTGTATTTTTGGAGGAGGCTGACGGGGGAAGATTGGAGTAGGGTGGAAGGGTTGACGGGGTGGGGAGGGGGGTTGTTTGGGGGAGATGACTATTGTTTGCATTTTTTTTTTTAAAAGGGGTAATTTGATAAATGAACAAACATATTTTATTACCAAAATTAAGAAAAAACCAATCAAAGTTGCAAGATAGGCTCTGTAATGCACTTGTTGTAAAAGTTAATGATTTTATTGACATAGGGACCAACCGTGATGTGTTTTAAAAATCACATGAGATGTGTTTGGTTGTTTTAAAAGCACAAGGGGGGTCCTGTGCGCATTTTTAAAAACACAGGGGTTCTTGTGCACTTTACGAAGAAAACAAAAAAAAGATGCACAGATTGACAGAGAGAAGGAAGGTGAGACAGGAAATATATTGACGGAAGTCTTTAAACAACTGATACCATGAGAGAATAATTATTTTTCTATATTGACAAAAACCATCGTTACAACAGTATTTGTAGTACAACACTTGTGTATCACATTGACACAAATAAAGATAATTATTACAAGAATTGAAAATCTCTTACTTGACCTTCAATACTCACTATCGAGTTGCAACCGAAGTAGATCAAGAGAAGGGACGATGTCCAGACAGATTTGAACCTCCCCCATCTAGCTCTTCACCTTTTCACCGAGCTCCTGCTCACACATGGTTTTGGCTCTCAGAGGTCTGGAGAAAGCTGCAATCATGCAGCTAAAGCCCGATTTGATCCCGGTCGTCTTGTTGTTCTCGCCCTATTGCTTAGTGAATCTTTTTTTTAATAAGCATCGGCTGTAAAGCCTAACCCGATACCACATATGCATATAGGCCATATCATACATAATTAAATTATTTTGTATGCTTTTATATTGATTTATATGCATTTATATTGTTTTAAGATCATTTGTCTCGATTTACGTGTATTGTATTGATTAACGTGTATTTGAGTAAATTAGATGTCCTATACGTTAATTGAGTTCCAATTCATATGCTAGCTAACTAAAGCAATTAGATTACAACTAGAATGACATGAAATAAATAGTATTAAGTTGCAAGGGTAATGTGGTCTTTTGGTTTTAGATATTATGCTATCAACACATAATACACACAAAACACACACCAAATCCCTACAACACACACTACACCACTCAACACACACAAAATCTCTACACACACACTAGAGAACTCAACCAAGACAAGAGAGAAGAAGAAGGGGATGAAGAATCACACCACTACATAGCATTTTCAACTCAACTTCTTGCATTTCTAAGCCTTGCTTGCACCATTGCTTACTCTTGAACAAGGTGAGGGATGTTTTCAAAATGTTTGTAAAGATCATATGGTTCATGATTATGTGTTGTATATGTATATTGAGCATGAAGATGATAGATACAAGCTTGTTTGGTGAATTTGAGTTTGGTATGTTCAAACTAGGGTTTCAAGATATTGGGTTTGTGATTTCCTTAGTTTGAACTTATCTACTATGCTTTTGATGATTATGATAAGTTGTAATATGAGTTAAATGAAGTATTATATGTGTGGAGTATGTTTGAGTTGTTGGTAGTTTGGAAGAAGAAAAAAAAAATGGAGTTTTGGACTTG
This sequence comes from Ehretia macrophylla, assembly GCA_037974665.1. Taxonomy (NCBI): domain Eukaryota; kingdom Viridiplantae; phylum Streptophyta; class Magnoliopsida; order Boraginales; family Ehretiaceae; genus Ehretia; species Ehretia macrophylla. The sequence goes on from CM075774.1 coordinate 4,104,272, forward strand.
GGTGCCATGTTGAATGTTGAGAAGATTTGGTGTTCTAGTTGAGTTGTATGAGTTTAGGAGCTAGAAAACTTATGGTTTAATGTGGTTTGTGGTTGAGTTTAGTTGTCTACTTGGAAAGAGCTTGAAAAATTAAGTTTGGAGCAAAAATAAGTCAAATTCGTGTGTAAAATGCTCCATCCGGTCGAGTAACTCGACCGGATGACTCGTCCGGATGCTCTCTGACCATTATCCGGTCGAGTAAATCCGGTCGAGTAACTCGACCGGATGACTCGTCCAGATGCTCTCTGACCATGATCCGGTCGAGTAAATCCGGTCGAGTAACTCGACCGGATGACTCGTCCGGATTTTTGACAGATTCGCGCGATGTTTTTCCGGAGGCCATATCTCACTCATTTCAACTCCGAATTGAGTTCTGTTTGATTCTAGAGTTATCTACATTCGATAAGCTTCGATTCTATACCAAGATCAGATGTATTGGAGTTCGGGAGAATAGGTATAATTGTCTCCAAAGTTGGGCTAATGCAGAAACATTGCAAAGGATCCATAGTTTCGCTTGCATTTGCGTTTTCTTGTCGTTTTAAGTAGTCTATTGATGTCTTTTCTCTATCCCATATTACTTGGCATTAATTGAAACTCCACAAATGTTGTATATACATAAATACTATATGATTGTTTAACATCCAATGATAATTACAAATGCATTTGAGTTATATATGCGCGGCGGTTATAACTATTGTTAATGGAGGAAGTGACGGGACCTCCGGGTTTGCCGGTATATCTCGACCCTCCCATTGTTAATAGAGGAAGTGACGGGACCTCCGGGTTTGCCGGTATATCTCGACCCTCTCATTTTTAATGGAAGACTTGTGCTAAGGATATTTTTGCGTGGATATGTGCATGACATGTTTTATCAACCGTTTACGAAAATGATAAAACCTTTACGAAAACCTTTCTTGTTCACCCTCATTGAGCTATACGTGAGGATCTAGCTTACCCCTCTTTTGACATTTCAGGTGAGGTTGAGCCTGAGCAGGCCACTCAAGATGATGATGGAACTCCTTGGTGTGATCCCGAGGACTTCTGCTTTATGTGATCACTTCTTGTTAATGTATTCAAGTTATAAATGATGTATAACTTATTCTTTTGGACAAATCTAAAGTACTAAATACTTATATTCTTTTGAGGCCTAGAAACCTGATTATTGGTTAGCTCTTACGTTTGAACAGGTGTTTCGAGGTCTTGTACATATATAACTAATTATGGTTCATTTTCTAAGGCCAATGACTTGGTTGACTTTTGAACTTTGATGGAATATAAAAATGGATATATACGTTGTTAAGCTTTTAATTTACAGATTTACAAGTTATGAATGTCGCGTTCCGGCCTTAGGCTTTGCAGGTATACAGGTCGGGGCGTTACATCGGCTAACTCTGTGCCAACTGCCGCAGTAATACAAAGGATGCAAGCCTTATCCGGAATGATTGAGGCCAATCTACTACACGCTAATAATGGTCTTTTGCAGGAATGCCTTTCCATATGAGTAGGATCACCGTTTCATAAGGAAAAGTTCTCTAGAGATTTTTATCTCATTCCATTCCAATGGCTCAACTAGTAACCAATGGCGAAAACTAAAAAATCCATGGTTTCCTAGCCAGCGATATCATTCTTCAGTTTGCTCTTAGTTTCAAAAAGTAAACATCTTTTATCATTATTTTCATATTTTTTTTTGACATCTCAGGTTTCTCACAAACGTATCTTCATGCAGTATTTCAAGATTCTCACAAACCCATTTCACTTGACGTGAGTACCATTTCAAGTAGAAGTCGATTCAAGATTAATATTCAGTGGGAACTAGAAATCACATAATATTATACTCAAGTATAAATAATATTTTTTGTTTTTGTTTTATGGAGGCTAAATTGATATTGTAGTACATTGAGAATATACAAGTATTCAAAAAAAAAAAGGTTGAGTAAAGCTCAAAAAACAATGGCATTTTTTTGGTGATGTACGATTTTGGCTATGGTGTTTACCAAAGCCTTGGCATTATCGGAAGGTTGAGGAACGTTTGTTGGATGCTTAAATTTTTTCTTTTTGGCAGAAATGCTTAAAATTGAATAGAGAGAAAGAAGAAAGAGAAGTAAGTGTTTCGTGTGATAGAGAAAGAGAGATCAGGCTGATGTAAGAGAGAAAGAAGGGGTTGATATTCGTAAGATTTGATCTTCTTAAATTTTAATTATTCATTTTAAATTTAATTTTTTTAAAAATAAATTTAAAATAAATAATTAAAATTTTAAAAACTAAACTTGATAGTTCATAATACACCTGATCATCTACTAAATGAGAGAATGAATAAAGGACAAAATTCAAGTTTTATAAAGACTTATACATGGACATAATTTTATAAATGAGTGACGATAAGTGTTTGGTGTGATAGAGAGAGAAAGAGATCAGGCTGCTAATTTGTAACAAGTCTATATAAATGAAGCAGCAAATTACTTCGATCTTGTGCAAGTGCTAATCACATAGAGTGAGAGTGAGTGTGTGTGTGTGAGAGAGAGAGAGAGACAGATGGAGGTCGCGGAAGTTTTTCACGTGAATAAGGGAAAAGGAGAGGCTAGCTATGCTAAAAATTGCAGCGTGCAGGTTTTATCACTATATTCTATTTTTTAATTTTCTTGTTTATTATCTTTACAACGGTTATAATTAGCCAAAAGCCAAAAGTAAATTTTTTCTGGATCATTATACATCCTTGATCGTTCTAGTGTTGTATGAGACTTTTCATGTTGGAATCACATGCATTTTTCAAGAATCTTAATCCTTCAAGGAATATAATTTTTGGACAAATGAAAAAAGTTGTGTCTTTTTTCTACTTTGCCACTGGTGATGGACATATAGAATACGCCACCAATTCACTTTACAGTCCTCATTGATCCCATTAAATATTTTATTTAGAGGTATTTTTGGTTAAAAAATGAATTAGCCCCGCCTACAAAAGTGTAAATTGTACAATTGTTATGTTACAGCCTAATTTGAAAAAATATATATCATAAATCTGCCTCTATATATAGTTTTGGACAAGGGAGGACAAGGGTGAGGGTAGCTAGGTAGAGGAAAGAAGAACGGGGTTAAGTTTGTAATTTTTTTTATTTTTAGTGGGGGCAGTTTAAATATTTTAATATTTTTTGTTAGTTTTTAACTGCAGGGACTAATCCTTTATATATAGTTTTGGACAAAGGTGAGGGTTGGGATGTTTTCCCAAGTTAGCAAAAAAAAAAAAGACAAAAAAACGGTGATATTTTCCTATTATAGAAGAAATCCTAAACCTGTACTGTAAAGCATACAAATAGATTCTTTTTTGTTTTGTTGTTGTTTACAAAAAAAGGGTGGCATTAATGACACTTTTTTTGCGACGGTTGGAAGAACCGTCATTGATAGTGCATTTTGTTGTATTTTTTGCAACGATTCATAAAATCATCACGAAAAATCTTTTACAGCGGCGGTTTTAATAAACTGTCGCTAAAAAGTAAAAAATGTCAGTCTATAGCTGCGGTTTTAACCAACTGCCCCTAAAGGTAAAGACTTTTACCCTAAAAACTATCACAAACCCCTTCCCCAATTCTCTTAGCCATCACCCCCCTCATCTCTCTCTCTCTCTCAAGAAAAACAAATACCACATCACCACCACGGTAGATTTTCACCACCACGGTATCATCACCACTGCAATGTAAGTTGGTACCTCCAAATGGAAACCCCCACCCAAAATTGTGGGTTTCGTTTACCCCAAATTTGAATCGCACCACAACTATCTCGGACCCAAAACTATCCGATCTCTCTTGATTTTTCCAAAGAAGCAATTAGGTAGCAATCTCTGTGACGTCCGAGATTTTAGCCGTGCATTCAATTACTGTTGCATCCCTTGTTTGCGCATTTCCTTCTGTGCAGTATTAACTGTCTTCTTAAATTACTATTCACTCTGTTTTTAACTTCATGCTATTAGCGAATTTGCATTTGTATTAAATCATATTAATTGTTAGAGTAGTGGGAAAAATGTGCATTTGAGCTAGAGGCGATAGGAGAGCTCGTTTAGAAAATGATTTTTGTAGTTGTATGAATAGTGTTACGTAACATAATTTAGGGAATGAATTAGCTAGCATTCATTTTACTATCTAGGCTCATTTTAAGTTAACTAAGCGCATTTAGTGAACCATTTAAGCAAGCAACTTAGCCCCATTTAATATATAACTCACACAACACACACATTAGCTCATAACTTAGCAAAAAAAAAAAAAGAGAGCATGCTGAAAACACTGTAGCAAATCCGAGAATTGCATAGGAGAAGGAAAAGAGGAGATTTTGCTTCAACAACCTTGCATCTTGAGCTTCTAGATTGATCTTGGGAGGGTTTTGAGCAACCTAGGGACTTCTACAAGCTTCATCATCTTCAAAAATTGTGAGGGAGTTTCATTTTCTTGATTTTAAAGTTTATGTGCATATGTTAATTTTCTTGAATTGTCAATTATAGCTATATAACTTGTTATGAATGCTTCCTATGAGTTATTTAATGTCTCTAGAGCTAACTTTTGAGGGTTGATAACAAAGTTAATGGTTGAATGTTGAATTTGATCAAAGAGATGATAAATAGTGCCTAGAACTAGGGTTTTGAGAAAATTTGCTAATTGGCTTGAATTGATGCCTCAATTAGGTGCTCTAGACCCTAGGGAAGTTAGTTGAAAAGCCATGTTAGGTTGAATCACTCGAATTTGAACTTAATTGCATAATTAGCTTACTTTAAAAAGGGGGTTTTATACGTTAAGCAATCCGGGCAAGTTTGGGCATCGATTTGGGTATCCTTGAGCTAAGGAAGCACCTTTGGTGCTTTCGTTTCACGAAAATGGGGTTCGGTTAGTATGGCTATAGTTCAAACCCGTTCGGGGCCTTCCCGAACTTTTGCTTCAAAAATGAGTTTTAGTGACTTTAAAAGGTACCTTTGAGCTTAATTAGGAATATAGAAAGACTAGGGTATGATTGGGAATCTCGAACTATGCTTAGGAGAAAGAAAGCTCGGTTAAAGAAAGGGAAAATGTAGTTTTTAGCCATTTTAGTTGCATTTGGAACTTATTGTGTGTTAGCAATGCCTTGCCTTGAATATTTAGGATGTATTTAAGTTATTTGAGTAGATTATTAGAATTAATTGTGTTGATTGCTTCTTTTGACATCTATTAGCTAATATCGTGCTTATATGAACTTTTATCGTGCATATATGTGAGGGCGGCCTACTTTGTTGTCCCTCTTATGTGCTATGTGTTATATTGATTGCTTGTGACTTGTTTTGGGTTGCGCAACCTTTATCGAACATGGTAGCGTCGAAAAACACGGGCGGCGTCGGGCTTGCCGTGCTCCCTCGACTACCATGGTGCCTATTCCCTTTCTCGCTGAGGCATACTCCACTACCCCAGAGGCGTGGTTCACCTGCTGGGCATGGACCTACCTCGGGAGAAAGGGTCGTAGGATCGGGATACATCCGGAGTATCCCAATTGTTGGTGTTTGGGGTTTGCCGGCATGTTCGTGATGCTCGTGGTTCGTGGCTCGTGAATGAAGACTTGGAAGTGGAACCGTATCCTTTTTAAAAGTGGTTAATTTCTTGGTTTATTGTCTTGTTGGTTTATGTGGATTATATATGTTTTCTTGTGTTTGCATATCATATTGCACGTTGGCATGTTATATCACCTCCCTCGCTGGGCAACATTGTTGCTCATTCCTCATTTAATATGTTTCAGGTGAAGCTGAGGTGAATCCTCAGCTGATAGAACAAGAGGAAGAAGTGCTAGTTAAGCAATTTCGGTGACTTCTTGTGTGATAAGGTTGTCTAAAATGAGAAGCTTGCGTGGAGTTGTTGTTGATTGCCTTTTTGTGACCTTGGGGTCTTGAGTATAAATGGTGAATGTAATAATTTGTAATCTTGTATGTTGGATATAAAGTGGAATGACATGTAATAATCCATAGTAAACTTATTCTTTTGCATGCTTGTGTGATTAACAAACTTGGAAGTAGAACTTGGCTATTGTTGTATCTAACTACCTATAGTTAAAATTAGAAATGCTTTGCTTGCTTGTGTATTATATGTAATTGTTGTTCCAAGACTCAGATGGCCTTGTGATTGCGGGTGGCCCATAAAAATCTTGGAGGATTGGTTATAAGAGTTGTTGTTTGTGGATCTAGCATCATGGTGTCTTTGTGCAGGTACCAGTTTAGTCCTATAAACAGGGGAGACTCCGTCTGTTTTCCCCTAAAATTTTGTGCCTGGGGTTTGGAATTGGGTGAGAATAGCGTGATAACTAGGAGTCCCGATCTCGTGAGGGATCGGGGCGTTACAATCTCTCTTTATATATGTATATGTTTATTTGTGTATATATATATTTAAGATCAGATTTTTGTATATGTTTCTGCAACAACATTGTGTATTGACACTCAATCAACAATGTCGTGTGTATATATGTAAGTAATTCCTGGTGTTGTCTTTGTTAATCTATTATAATAAAATAGGTTTGAAACTTTTATTTCCTATTGATGGCTTGTTTGTGAGCAATTGTACTTCTGGCTTTGGAGGACTTGCATAGTGAGGTAATGGAAATTAAGATTCCTTATGTCCTATCAAATTCTTGAACCATTATTAATTCAATTTTCCAACTTCAACTATCTGCAGGATCTGTATATACTACTGGAGTTGTGTGGAGTTTCAGTCATTAGAAGGTATTCTTTGTTATCATTTATTACAGGAAATATTAGTGACAATACTTGTCCTACATATCATAGTCAAATGAAGTTCATTGGCGTAATCAATAGTTCAATAATTGTGTAAATAACTTGAGGCTCCTTAATGCTAATGAAGATGAATCAATTATATCTACAAAAAGTAGTAACCCTTACTGCAACTCTACACTTGACATTATTCAATTTCTTCTTGCTATTTTCCTGCTTCTTCAATTTCGCCTAATATTTAATTGAAAACTAAGATGCTACTCTGACCTAATGGAGTCTTAAATATGAAATTTTGGTGTCTTAACTTACTTTAAGTAATTGTAAGAATGAGGACTATCTATTTATTTAAGCAGATGTACTTCGTGGATGTGCTTCTATAGTTTATACTGAAAGCTTGATTTCTCTATAGTCTATAGTTTATTTAAGCAGTGGCTCCGCTTCACAATGTAACTAGAAGAAACCATATTGGTTATAGTATCCATGTTTAAGATTTAAAAATAAATCTCGCCTACTTGTACTGATAATATGGCGTTATATAGTCTGCAATGATCTGAAGCAGAAAAGTTGGACATATTGGACTTTCAAGACACACTTAACAAGCACACATTCAAGGATCACTACCTACCAGACCGAGGACCCTGTCCCGGCTTATGAGCTAAACAAGCTCTGATACCACCTGAAACACCCCGATCCCTCTCGAGACCGGAAGTTCTATCAATCAATCTAATCGCAACCCAATTCCAAACCCGGGCATAAAATTTAGGAAAAAACGGACGGAGTCTCCCCTGTTTCTAGGCAAAATGCAAAACCTGCAATAGCATATAAGTGGACCAGCACCGTGTCCAATCATACAAACACCTCAAGGCCATCCGAGCCTCGGTTCTCAACAATTAAACACAGCAATTATATATACATTTCCAAGTGCCCAGACTATTCTAACTCTTTTCCTTTGGACAATACAATCATGCATTGAAGTTAACTATACTAATTGGAGCTTATTAACAGCGGTTAAAAACCGCCACAAAAACATAGGCGGCTGTTTCATTAAACCGCCGCTAAAAAGGTTTTTTGTGGCGGTTTAATTGAACCGCCGCGAAAACATCAATGTTTTTGTGACAGTTCTATGGAACTGCCACTAATGTGTTGATCTATTATTTTTTTAGATTATTTTGTTTTTTTCGTTTTTAATATATATAGTAAATCATATAACAATTCTTTATTATCTATATATTGGATGGATAAAAGATAGAGGAAAGGCAATTTCAAATTTGAACAAAACTTTATAAAAAAAACTAAAAAAATTAGATTGCTCATAAAAGTAGAATTCTTCTATTAATTGTGTCAATATGTACAATAAAGAAATTAAGTTACAATAGTGATGCTTTATATATAAAGCAGTTGAAGCAAGGTCAAAAAATCAAAAGTGTTCAATTATTTCTTTGTTCTTAGAGAAGAACTTAACCCCTGAAGCTCACCATCCTCAGCTGGCCTATAATCATCATCAATCTTTCTTTAACCCATCCTTTATGATTTTGTCATGCTCTTCTCACTTTTTTTCTTGACATTTTGAAGAGAACCCATCAAAGATTTAGCCATTGTTATCAAACCCATAGCCTTCATTCTTGTCCTATTCCCTTCAATTCTCTTCATTCTTTGTTTCTCATAGTCTGACATCTTTATCATTCAATAGCTTCAACACTCAGAAAGATCTTAGCCTGCAACTGGAAGCCAGTGGTCAACAATAAAATCTTAATCGACATATTCATTGTGATGTGACAAGATCAAGTTTTAGTATCTATCTTAGTCTGGAAAGTTGGGACAAAAAAAAAGAGCAAATGCATAGGGATCACATAAACAACATTAGCTATTCATATAACTGCTGCAATTTCAGAGGTCTGCAGAGAAATATTAAACATTTCTTTTAATGATTCTGTACTTTGCTTTGGCTTATCTTATTCGTGGTGTACTACAAAACAATAAAAAAAAATGAGAATAAGATACTGACTACAACAACCATTGTCTAGGAGAGTATCACCGCCATCAGTGACTTTTTTTTTGTAGTGTACTAAATAGTTTTAGCGGTTGAAACATCACTTCAATATGTATACATTTTCTCCTCCACTCTTCTAAAGTTATCGTTGATGGTAACTCCTAATATATATCTTCAATATCATGTCGCTTTCTCTTTTTCATTTTCTTCTTTCAACATGTCATGCTAACAAACTCAATGGCAGGGGAAGATAATATCGCTAGCATATCCAATGATTGAAAAAGACGTGCGAGAGTTCTTTAGGGATGATTTTCCGGACTGCTTGGCCATTGCAGATTTGGGTTGCTCATCTGGACCTAACACTTTGACAGTGATCTTGGAGATCATTGATGTAGTGCATGCCACAAGCCGTGCAATGGGTCGTCCAATGCCTGAATTTAAAGTATCCCTCAATGATCTTCCTGGAAATGACTTCAATAATGTTTTTGTATCATTGCCAGCATTCTACAACAAACTGAAGAAAGCGATAGGCAATGATCTGCAAGGGTGTTATATCTCAGGTGTGTCAGGTACATTTTACAGGAGATCGTTTACACGATTGAGTCAGAACTTTATTCAGTCCTCAACCACTCTCCAATAGCTTTCTCAAGTATACAACAAATATTGTAGCCTCTCCAATTCAAATTTGAAATCTTAATTTTCCAAATGGTGTCAAATCAATGTCCAAGTTTCTACAAGTATAGAGTCAATACCATAAAAAGTACTTTACCTCTTTACAAATAATATTTTGGTCCTTAATATTTCATTTTCAATGTTTTGGTCCAAGGCATCTTATGAATAAAGGAATTTTTTTTAGCAAATATTATTCTATTAAGAAAAAAAGAAAGAAAGCGAATAACACGTGTCTTACATAGTAAGATACAAAGATACTCTTGTATCTTACCACATATATTACAGTTATTTTTTGAATGAAAAATGATGATCAGACTAGCAGAATATTTTATTTAAAACATGAAGGGTCCAAAAATGAAATATAGGGGACTAAAATATCGTTGTGTAAAAGGTTTAGGGATGAACTTTGTTATTTATTCGACGAGCTACTATATATCACTTTATTTTCATCACCCATTTATCACCCTGCATATGGATGCTTAGTTGAAATGCTAAAATGAAAAAAAAAATTATTTATCTATTTCCCTCTTTCTTTTAATACCAAGCAAGTATAGGCGAGAAATATGTGATGAAAATAAGGTGGTATCTAGTATTTCTCTTATTAACATAGTATTAAAGCAATGTTTTATTATGGAGATATCATATTTTTATCACCTTCTATGTGTATACATACCTAATTGGTAACTCAATATAACAAACTTTTATATTGCACTTTCTTCTTTGATATACCAACTACATATACACTTAAAGTGGCGATTGGTATCCTGAAAAGATTTTGGACATGAATTGAATGAGTTAAGGAAATTGAATGACTCTTTGAATGGATTGACGTTGGGAAAGGATATGTTGTGGTGCATATACTCTAGAAATGAAGATAGAAATTGATATATTGATTCTAAACTTGTGTTTGGTTGTCAGTATAATAGAGCAGTAATGAGAATGACTTATATAAAATAACAATAGTGCCCTTGTTTTGCTATAAATATATTATTGTCTTAAAAATAAAAATAAGCATCATATTAACAATAATGGTTAGTTTGAGGCATATTATTATTATTTTTTATTTTTTTTATATTATTATTTTAGAACTTTTACTAAATATACATTAGTTATTATTATTATTATTGTTTTTTAATATTATTATTATCTATTAGTTCATTTTATGTTTTTATTTGTATTATATACAATTACTTCATATTTTTATTATGTTTATTTAATTATTTAATATATTTTATTTTTAATACTAATAATAATTATTTGTACTATTATTATTATTATTATACATCCTTATATTATTATTGTCATACTATATATTTATTATTACATGTTATGTTATTATTTTTGTATTTTATTGTTATTTTTTTTTATTTTTATTTATTTTTATTTTACTATTTTATTTTTTTATTATTATTGTTACTATATATTTTCAAATTATTATTTTATTAATAATAATGATTATAATAATAATAAGAATAAATAAGACTAATATATTAAATAAATAAAACAATAACGTTATTTGTATAGTGTGTAATATTTGTTTAAGGGTATTTTGACCACTTGAGTAATAAGTTCATTCTAGAGCACATGAGAATGAGTTATTCTCATGTGTTTTGTCAACAATGAGTATTTTCATGTTCATGGAAATAAGATTATGGGGGGAATATGCTTCTCAAATTCATACATTTATACCAAATGTGGGAATTGAAATAAAATTAGAAATACATTTTTATTCCTAGCTCATTTCCACATACCGACCGCCACCTAAGAGTTGATACATAAATAATGAAAACATGATAATAATTAACAATGCACTTTATTCTTAGTTTTGTACGCACTTTGCTTGCCTACTGTACTAATGTACTTATCTCTAACAGAAAATGTCCCATTCAATCCCTACTATTTCAAAAACAATTCAATTTGGTTCTATTGTTTAAGATTTCTCAATTTCGTCCCTATTGTTTCGAAAAAGTTTTAATTTTGACCCTTTAGTTTATTAAAATTTTAAATTCATCCATATTATTTAAAATTAGTCAATTTAGTCTATATTATTTTCTAAAAAATCCAAATTCATCCCTATTATTTTCCTAAATATTTTAATTTCGTCCTTATTATTTTCTTAAAGTTTTAAATTCCTAAATGTTTCAATTTTATCCTAATTATTTTCTTAAAGTTTCAAATTTGTCCATATTATTCAAGGACTAAGTTTAAATTTTCTGAGAAATAATAGGGAGGAATTTGAAACTTTTGAGAAATAATAGAGACAAAATTGAAACTTTTTAAAAAAATAATAGAGATGAAATTGAGATATTTTAAACAATAGGACGAAATTAAAACTTTTAAGGAAATAATAGGAATGAAATTGAGAAATTTTAAACAATAAAGCCCAAATTAAAAAAAATATTGTAATGATAGGGACTAAATTTGATATTTATACTATCTCTAATTACATAACTTTTTTTTTCTTTTGCATGAACATGTTCCACTAGAATTAGATATCAATGGGGATAAAATTAAACAAGTCCCTAACTTATTAGTCCAAAATCATATAGGTCCTTGTGCTTTCACAAATCTCTTAGAAGGTCCTTTAGCAAGGGGTAGTTAAGTCTTTTTATAATAATTTAATAAACAAAAGAAAAAATAATTAAAATATGATATCAAGAATTTAATAAATTGTACTTTGACCCTAAAAAGAAAAAATAATTAATGTCTAACTCCAAAAATTTAATAAATTATACACTTCTTCCTCATCTTCCTCCACCTCCACCTCCACCTCCACCACATTAAAGAACCTATCATCAATTTCATCCCAATTACTAACTCCAACCACAAATATCAACACCACTATTACCACCAATGTTCACCATAACCACCACCACCACATTCTCATTAACAAACCTATCAATTCCATCCCAACTCTTAACTCCAACCACAAATATCAACACCACTACTGCCACCACATGTATATCAACAAACCCAACACCACATCTACTATCGACACTACCATATATCACATACACATATATACCATTGATCTTGATAAGTTACATCAGATCAACAACAAAAGCTAATCATCAGAAAAGAATAGAACAAATAAAAAAAAAATGCTAAGATCCATAAAAATGAGAGCCCAGAAAAACAAAATAAAGAAACAGGCTCATTTCATCACCAATCTTGATAGATCTCTTCCATGTCGAGTTTTCAGCTTCTATGATGGCAGAACAAAGTCTTGATACTTAGATGGCAATGCCATCACTCTCCTCTGTCTCTTCAGCAATGCATTAGCAGCTTCATTTTCTGCTACTTGTTCATCTTTCTCAAGTTGATCTTCTGATGACTCTTTTCTGAATATAAGGCACATCAACAACTGATCCTGCAGTGACTCAGTGAATTGCCTTCACGAGCAGATCGAGGCCTTGGCAATGGGTGATCAAAGATGTACGTGAGAGTTGAGAAGAAGTTGAGGAGGAGGGTGATGATGAATCTATTGATGAAGCTAATGAATGTGTGGTGAGGATTGATGAGCTTGAAGATGAACATGGTGATGAAGGAACAGAGTTGGAATTAGACATTAATTATTTTTCTTTTTAGGGTCAAAGTATAATTTATTAAATTCTTGATATCATATTTTAATTATTTTGTCTTTTGTTTATTAAATTATTATAGAAAGGCTAAACTACCATTATTGAAGAAACCTCCTAAGAGGTTTTTGAAAACTCAGGGACCTATATGATTTTGGACTAATCAGTTAGAGACTTGTTTGATTTTATCCCAATATCAATGCTAGCACGTACATAAACAAAGGAAAGATCTATATATCAAAGACCAGCCCAGTTAACGTCCACAAAGCATACCTATCGTAGTTTTAGAATGAATTTTTCTCATTTTTCAAGGCACGGTCTCAAGAGACGATCCCTGGTGGGCGCATGGTTTTGTCATTCGTAGGTAGGCATAATTCACATCCTTCAACTGACGAGTATTGCTATCATTGGGAGCTTCTAGCTTGAGCTCTAATGAGTATGGCCATAGAGGTAAGAAATCAATTATTTTCTCTATGTTTGCCATACAAAAGCAAAGAAGCTATTCTTAACATTAAGCAATCACGACATGCATGGGAAAAAAATTGATATAAGTATGATCAAACACAGGAAAGATATTCAAAACAATGTTATTTAAATTGAGATGGTGACACGTGTTTTTTTTGTGAGGTGCACTTAGTTTTTTGTGGGGTCTCACTATCCTTTTGGATTATTTGTTATCATGACCCTAGATGCGGATCTAGACTATTGTTGGTAAGCTTCAAATGTTTTGAAAACAAAAATTAGTGAATACGTGGAAATTAAGTACATGTTATTCACTACTGTCTCTTAGTAATTAGGAGGCAAATCTTAACCGTCTATCTCACATTGGATGGTTGAGACCAAGAGTGAGGGAAAAGGATAGAAGTGGGACAAAGCGAGGGGAAAAAAAAAGAGGAAGGAAATTATTATTTTAGTTGATTGATTAAGATTGACTTGTTTATGAGATGGATTGCCAGAAACAAGCCACTTAGTCCCTAGTAGACATTGCGACTAGGAGAGAATCCTAATTCTGAGGTTAAGTGGGTGCAAAGTGGTTTTTATTTTGAAGCATCTTGTAGAATCAATCACAATCCAAAGAGCATTTTTTTAGCATGACTTTGGATGCAAATCTAGACTATTTTATTGATGGGTCTTAATGGTTTTGGAAACTAAAATTGGTGACGAACATGGGGGAATAAATGAGGGTGGGGGTGAGGTTAAGTGGAGGCAAAATGATTTTACAGAATAAAAGTATACAAATATTTTAAAATATTTTGTAGGGTTTGCCACAATCCAAAGAATAGACTTGCCTTGATTGTTGTAATGGCTTGTAGTCTTCTCAGCAAAATAAAAAATATATTGTGAACATTGAAAAATATCAAGTGATGTTAGTTACACAATATGTCATCTAGTGACGACAACATGATTATCAAGTTGCCAACCAATATTAAAAACAAATGGTGTATTGAATAACATTAGTGATGTAATAATTTCTCATCAGAAAACTATCTATCTACTTTGCACAATGAAAGGCATGGAATATAAAATGATAGATACAATTAATATGGTATTAAAGTATTTTGGAGTACATAGTTTAATTGTCCATAATAATTATCTTTTCCTTTCATTACCTTCTTCAATGTAAACAAAAAATTATAAAATTATTTGCTTTTCCTTTTTCTTATTTTTCTTTTTCCCCAAGCCAGAAATTCCTTTCTTTTCCTTTATTATTTTTTGAGTGGTTAAAATTTGCAAGGTCTCACTCAAGAGGAAAAGATCAATTCCTTTCCCTACTATCTTCCATCTATTGAGGAGGTGAAAAACATAATTGAAGGTGAAGGTTCATACACCATTAATGGTATGGAAGCTTTTAAGGTGTATTGGGATGAATATTATGGTTCAAGCCAGGAGGACGACGATTCAAATGTTGTACTCTCACGTGGTCAATGAGTGGCAATAGCTTTGAAGGCTGTGGTTGAATCAATGTTGGAATTTCACTTTGGAAAACATATCACATATGAATTGTTTGTAAGATACTCTCACCTCATTGATGAATATTATTCGTCAGGGACTGTACCCTATTGGGTTAATTTGGTGTTTTCTCTCACTAAGAAAGCCTAGTACATGGTATGTTTCTCGCTACAATTGCGAGAGGTTACGAGAGCAATTCTTGTAGGTGACATCGTTTAATTTATATTGTACGATTTAGTCCTCCCTTAAAATTAACCAAAAAAAAAAAAGCCTAGTGCAAAAAAGAAAGAGAGGCTTGGTGTATATCTCTCTTGTGATGTTTTCATTCCACTCGTTAAGAGGAAATAAACTTTTTTTTTTTTATGTATGTGCTATTTTAAACAATACTATGTATCACTCATATAATGATTTATTAGTCTCTATTATAATAATAAGAGTTATTCGCTTAATGATTTTCCCGTCCTTGTCTTTGCCCCAGACTAGGGCGTGTGTTATTGCTTAGTGTAGAATGACAGTATATAAAGAAATGTTTAATATATAATACGTGTATTTTTATTATATAATTAAAGAGTGAAGTATATTCAAATAACATAAAAATATAACTCTTTTATTTAAATGAGAAGGTGGCTCACTTTCAAGGGAAGTGAAATGAGGCATGGGCCTTAGTGTATAACAATCAACGGTTGCATCATTTCTGAATGTTGATTCTCTTCTTAATGTTGCTAAATTTTTTTTTTTTTTTGTCAAATATAGAAAAACTTGTAATGGCTAGTTTTTTTTAAATGTCGGTTAAGATTTCAGATGAGCAGCTTGTTTGGCAAGCTCGTTCGTATCCCTCTGGAATTCACGGTCTAGGCTTGTCAGATGAGTAGCTCATCCAAAAGTCTTATCCAGAGCCCACTAGAACTATCAGATGAGCTGTCGAACGAGGCCCTCATTCGGCACGCTCGTCCAGTTGTTCCTGCCTTAGCCGGTTGAGTTTTTCGATTGAATCCCTCAACGACAAACTCAACTTGGCTTTAACAAGAGTAGCCCGACAAAGATTTTTATGCCATTTTAAACCACAAGACAGGTTTTGTAAATACTCTCGAGAGTGAAGAAGGGTTTTTAGAAGGCTTAAACATTTAAACAAGTTTGATATAAGGGGTAGCGTACCACATAATAAGGCCGCTACCCCTTATATTGCCACTTCTCCTTCCTTGTAACTCCGTCTTCAATCTTCATGTTGAGATCTTTATGAATGAATGCACTTGAATTGACATGGATCTTCATCACCATAGGATTGAAGCTTGGACATGTAGCATGAGCTTTGTTAAGCAAGTTGATTACTGTTTAGTTTACTTAGTTTTCAATCTTTGACTAATTCTCAACCAATGAACTTAAACAAGATATGATTAGTTAGTAGATTAACCATACGATTAAGATTTAGTTATCATCAAAAAACGAGATTAAGGCATTCAAACTAACAATAGATTTATAATCATTCTTTTAATCAAGACCACTACATGCCGTTACTTGAGATTTGTTATCATTTGACATAAATACCTCTATTTCACGATTGATCATAGTGGATTTAAAATATTTGTTAGTTGTTCCTAGTTGTACTTCAAAATTGTTTCAAACAACTCAATTAATGATAATATTTTAAAATTTTGCAATTACTATTATATGTGGCATGCGATAAGAAAAAATATATATAATAATTAATGCGTAACACAAAGATTTTTTTTTTACATATATTTCTCATACACAATGGTTTAGTCAGAAGTTATTTTAAATACTTAAGACTTAACTACTATATATTTTTTTACTATTTAATTGCAACCATAAAACTCAATATATAATTAATATTTAACCTTTATTTAAGACCAATATTTATACTTATCATTGTTGGGTGTCTTATTGATATATTATTTCAGCACTTTTTCACTTAAATTTTGTTAGTTTTTGAGTAATTTATGAACAATTTGATTGGTTTTGTGTTTGATTTATGACGTAGATGATTTCCATGAGAAAGTCTAAGTTTTGAGGCACAATTGAAGAAAAATGGCTAAGGGCGAGCTTTCATGCGGCGTGTGAAGAAATTGAAGAGAAATCACAAGTAGCTCAATTATAGCGCAGTCGCGCAACATCGTTGGAAAATTAAGGGCAGTTTGGTAAATTTGCAAGAAAAGAAAGAAACCCTATGAAATAAAAGGAGAAAAAAACGTGAGAAGTGGGCAGCCATCATTTGGGGAGAAAAATAGGGGATTCGCGAGTTGAAGATGGAGGAACGATCCGGAGACAGACTTCTGTCCCAGTTCTTCTCCAAATCCTAGTTTTCTCTATCTCTCTTATTATGATTTATGTTACAATGGGGAGTTTATTTAATTTCTTTATGATGTTATAGATTATTTTTCTAGGGCTACGATGTAGCTAGATTATGAATATTTGAATGCTTTTGATTTTGATTGATTGATGAACTATTCCATGTATGCGTTGAGTATTTCATGCTAAGTTTAATGCTTGTGATTGTCTTATCAACAATTGCATGATTTGTGGTTTAGTTTGAGACTGAGAAGTGATAACTAAATTTGACCACGTGTGAAATACCATTAAATCGTCATAAGCTAGAGATAGTTATGAGGTCTAGTACAACGCTTGAATTTCTAGGGCTTAATGCGTTCCATAAGTTCACAGTTATGGGATAGGTTATTGATGCTTGAGAAAGATTAATATTTATCTTAGCAAAATTGCTGGCAACGTAGGGAATATGCGTCAATTGATTTAAATTAATAGTTTCAAGTAGGATTAATCTTGGTGAAATCAGAACCCCTAGAGCCTTTTAATTATTGAATTACTCGTTTCTTATTAATTTCGTAATTGTGTTAGTTGCTATTTTGTTAAGTTCTATAATTTCTTTAGTCGTTAGTTACAAACTTTTAATTCATGATTGTCCAAATAAAGTTAGAGTTACACCAATTTCGGTACTGAATAATCACAGTCCTCGTAGGAACAATCTTTACTTACTACTTTATTACTTGTTGTGATACGTGCACTTGCGTTAGAAATCACACAACAAATTTTTGGCGTCGTTGCCGGAGACTGTGCCATTTATTAATATCAATATCAAATAGCTTTAATTCTACTTTGGATTTTTTTTGTTTTTGTTTTTGTTTTCTTATTTTGTGTTGTTTGCATTTCAGAAACATTTTTTTCTAGGTGTATACGAAAGTTGAGAGGTTGCAATTTGTTGCCTTGTGATCCTAAAATAGAGCGAACCTGTAGGAAGAACAAAAAGGAGAAAAAAGCTACTATCCACCAATTGCAGGAAAACATGGCTGAAATAGTGCAAGTACAAGGTGAAAATAACCAAAAAAATCCACCTAGACCACTAAAAGATTATACTTTGCCATCCACTGGAATTCAACCTGTGATTAGAAGGCCAGCGATTCAGGCGAATAATTTTGTGTTGAAGACAGTGATGCTGCAGTTGATTCAGAATATCCCATTCTATGGACTGCCTTTTAAAGATCCAAATCAGCACATTGTGAATTTTTTAGAAGTCTGTGATACTGTTAAGTATAATGGAGTCACTGATGAAGCTCTGCGCCTTTGCTTGTTTCCTTTCTCCTTGAAGGATCAAGCTAAGGAATGGTTAAACTCGCTGCCTTCGGATTCAATCACCACTTGGGAGGATTTGGTGCACAAGTTTCTGTCAAGATTTTTCCCACCTGGAAAGACAGCGAAGCTGCGCATAGAAATCAATAATTTTTGGCAACATGAAGGAGAAACTCTATGTGAAGCGTAGGAGAGGTATAAGACGTTGTTGAAGAAGTGTCCTAATCATGGAGTACCCAAGTGGATGCAAGTTCACAATTTTTACAATGGGTTGATTAGCGCCACTAGAACTTTGATTGATGCATCAGCACGAGGGGTTTTAATAAACAAGACAGCAGATGAAGCTTATGAGTTGTTGGAGGATATTGTTTTGAACCACTTGCAGTGGTCGAGTGAGAGAGTCATACTAAAGAAGATAGTTGAGATCCACGAGATTGATGCCATAACTGCTTTGGCAGCAAAAATTGACAATCTCGCGAAACAGATGCAAAATAATCAAGTAACTACTAATGTTGTCCAAGTGGCAGTGTTGTGCGAGTTTTGTTGTGGTCTACATTATAGTGCAGAATGTCAAGTTAAAAATCCATTTGCACAAGGCACATCAGAACAAGCACAGTATGTGGGAATTTTAATGGGCAGCAACACGATCAGTACTCTAACAGATATAATCCAACATGGAATTTCTCCTGGAGAAATACTTAGAATATGTTGTAGCATGAGCAGAATAACCCACCAGCAGAGACGAAGGTAAACTTGGAGGATGCATTGGCTCAGTTGGCGACTTCGCAAACTCAATTCATGAATGAAACCAGGACTGCCTCCAGAACTAATCCGCACAAATAAAAAATTTAGAGGTGCAGTTTACTCAAATGGCTACTTAGTTTTCTGAAAGACAACAAAGAAGTTTACCTAGTACTTCGGAGGTAAATCCCAAAAGAGATGGCATGGAGCATTGCAAATCGATCACTTTGAGAAGCGGCAAGGAGTTAGAAGAGCCAGTGAGAACTAAGAAGGTTGAGAAAGGTGA
The DNA here is from genome assembly GCA_037974665.1 of Ehretia macrophylla. Classification (NCBI taxonomy): domain Eukaryota; kingdom Viridiplantae; phylum Streptophyta; class Magnoliopsida; order Boraginales; family Ehretiaceae; genus Ehretia; species Ehretia macrophylla. The sequence goes on from CM075774.1 coordinate 4,123,852, forward strand.
AGCAAAAAATGAGGAGAAAGATGAAGAGAAAACAGAAAAGCAGCCACAACCTCCTCAAGAACCACCTTTGAAGGTTCCTTTTCCACAACGCTTGAAGAAGAGCAAGCTTGACAAGCAATTTGCTAAATTTCTTGAAGTCTTCAAGAAACTTTACATCAATATTCCATTCGCGGATGCACTTGAACAAATGCCTAGTTATGTGAAGTTCATGAAAGACATTCTTTCAAACAAGAGGAAGCTTGGAGATTATGAGATGATTGCACTTACTGAGGAGTGCAGTGCTATCCTACAAAAGAAGTTACCGCCAAAACTCAAGGATCCACGGAGTTTCACCATTCCATGTTCAATTGGGAATGTTATTTTTTAGCGAGCTTTGTGTGATTTGGGTGCTAGTATTAATTTAATGCATTTGTCTATTTCAGGAGACTTGGATTGGGAGAGACAAGACCTACTACTGTAATACTATAATTAGCTGATTGTTCGCTCAAGCACCCCAGGGGAGTAATTGAAGATGTGCTAGTCAAAGTCGATAAATTTATCTTTCCTGCAGATTTCATTGTGCTAGATATGGAGGAAGACAAGGAAATTCCTATCATTCTTGGAAGATCTTTCCTTGCAATTGGGGGAACACGTATTGATGTTCGAAATGGTGAGCTTCGGTTTCGAGCACAAGACAAAGAGGTAACCTTTAATGTGTTCAAAGCTTATAAGTACCCAGAAGCGAGTAATAGTTGTACCCAGAAGCGAGTGATAGTTGTTTCCGCATTGATGCCGTAAAAGCTATAGTGTGACGCCCGAGATTTCTCATCATGTTCATTCGTAACTATTGCATGTCTCTTTGAGCATTTCAATGTGCATTTCTTTTTCTTGATTATATGTTTTATTAGTGGCTACTATTCATAAGAAAATTTACTGTCTAAATTATTTGGTTTAGTATTTTTCATAGATAGTATAACTTATAAAAGGAATCGGAAACTTGTAGTTTTGGACTTTGGAGGTCGGGAACTTGCATTCGAAAAATGATTAGTGTTTCGTTGAATAGTGTTACGTAGTGTAAACATTGTTTTTAAACTAGTTGGCATTTAAATTGAGATTTAGCATAGTTTGACCAAGATTTTGTGGTAATTGACTTGAGCTAAATATACGACACATACATATATATATCATATACAATATATGCATACAAATGCTCATAATAACAAAAAGAAAAATCCCTAAAACTACCCCCAAACCCGTCGACCTCAAGAAAGGAAAAGAGAGGTGAAAGTTTTGCTATTTTCTTCAAATTTACTCAAGAATCATTAACCTAGACCTCATTCCACCTCTCCAAATTCCTCATCCACCCTCCACAAGGCTCCTAGGTGAGTGAGATGCATCATCTTTGCTATTTAAAGTTTATGCCAAGTTTTTTATAATTTTTGGATTTATTATTTTTAGGCTATAAATTGCTTGATTCTTGCTAGATATGGTATTATTACTTGCTAGAAAACATCTTTATGCATTGGTATAGCTTAAAACTAAATTTTTAGCAAGAATCTACATGAGGAAGATGATGAATAGTACCAAACGAGAGTTTCCAAAAAAAGTTACAATTTAATTCGATTCGAGGCTTCTATTAGATGCTAATTAGGTCTATGAACATGAGAAAAATATTAATTGCATTTGTTAGGCTTGAAACGTGGGTAATTTGATCAAAATAGGCCATTTTAGAAAGGGGTTTCGGGGTTAACTTGAATCCGGGCACGTTTCGAGGTTATGGTTAGTCTTTATTAAGTATTGAAGCTTTAGAAGTGCCTTCGTTTCGGTTGTTTGGGTTCCAGAATTGGTACTTGTAGTGTAAACCTACAAAGAGACATTTTTGGTGTTTTCGTGTACTTGTACTCTAGGTTATGATTTGGAGGCTCTAAATGAGGTATTTAGGTATACTTAGATTGGTAGGATGGTTAGCTAGCTTAACTTGATCCTTGAATTCCTGTAGAAAGCTAAATAGCATAGTTGAACAAAAGGAAAACGAATGAATTAATTGCTTTAGTACTTGTATTGCTTTGTAGTTGCTCATAGCGTGTCTAAATGCAATTCTAAGGCATGTGTAAGCTTTTGGTAAAGTTTTGTGAAAAGTATAATATTGACCCCTTTGTGTTCGCATAGTTAATTTTATGATAATTGCTTTATAGTTGAGTTAATTGTAATGAAAATAAGTATGAGTTAATAGATTTATTGATTGATAGTACTATTATGGAATATTTACAATTGCTTGACCCTTGAGCATGTTACGTGAATAATAGGTTTAGATGGCATGTTTTGTTAAAATGGAAAAAAGTTATGTGTTAAGCATTTTAAGTGTTTCATTGGTGTTAACTTGGTAATTTTAGTTTATTAAATGTGTTTAAGGATTCTAGATGCTTAGAGTCGTGCATGCTAAGTAATTAATGGAGAATGTATACATGTTAATGATCAATAATCAGGGAGACTTGTAAATCATAAAGTAAATAGATTGTCAAAGCATGTGGTAGGTAACTTATGTAAGTGAAGTGTGTAATATGGAAATGATTCTTGGAGCATGCTTTATAGTGGGTATGTTTGGGGTTAAAATGTAGTATTCTAATTGGATGCTTAGCTTAATGAAACCTTGTGATCAAGTTTAAGTGAATTAATTGTGAAGTAACTTGTTTATATGGTTGAGTTGTCTTTAAGCTACATGGAAAATGTTGAAATAAGATGATCTAAGTTTAGTTTTAGCTAGTTAACTTGTTTATTGTATGAATTGTGTGAATTTGAAGGGTTGAGGTTAGCTAACTTGGAATTGGTGGTGTGTTGGTTGTTGTATTATCTTGAGGATGAAGATGATAGTGTGTGGTAGCTCTATTATTTGTGAAATTGCTTGAAAGAAGTTTATCTAACACAAATTACCTAGTTATGAATTGTTACTTGATAATATAAGCTAATGTTATGTTCGGATCAGCTTACTGCCCCTATCTTTCGAAGCTCTTTTGACCTAGTAAACGTGCTCTAAACTTAACGAAAGTTGTACAGCAACTAGATTAGGCAGTTTAGAGCAAATGTTGATTTCTAGGGCTAAGACTAATTCTAACGTTTTAGGCCTCCGATTTAGTCATTTTCGAAATGTGTCTGGGAAAATCGCTGGCGCAGGGCAGTTATGCGTAGTCGAACGAAAATGATTGTATCTTGAGGAATTTAGATCGGCATTGAGTTTTGTTTGATTCTAAGATCATCTACACTCGAAGGGATACGTTTATATGTAAAAATCAGAAAATTTAGAAGTCAATATAATGGGTAATGAATTTGATAAATTTAGGGTTCTATTTGAAGATTTGGAAATGGGCACGTTTTCATGGGGTTCTACTTGCTAGGTGTTGTATTGTATATCTATCATGTATATTAAAGTTCATAAGTGAGTAAGAGCATTCCTTGATAGTTTTAGAAGTTTTATGGTTATTTTCATGTTAGACCAAAGATTAGTTAGTAATGTATATATTGAAGACCAAGTGTTTGATTATTTGTTTGAATGAAGTGAATGAGGATGAAATCATGCTTAGTATGACTTATGAACTAAGAATTGGATAAGAAATTCAAGTAATTTATGCATATGTTTTCGGACCCTTTATGCTACTTTGGAATTCTTGAGTCTTTGATGACTAGTTAGGCTTAGAACTTCTTGTTCGATAATCTTTTAGAAGTTTTGATCTCTAGTATATGATATGCAATAATTGAATAAGTTAAAGTAAAATACCTAGTCAATTAGTTAAGATTTTGGTGATTTAAAAGTATTTTGAAGCTATTGTATTTAATGAGCATTGAAATAAGCCTAATTGCAAGTTTGGAGTTAGAAAATACCTAAGTATATAGAATGTAACTCTTGTTAAGTTGAGTGCTATGTGTGGTAATGTGTTTTAGATTGCATTTTAGTAGTTGTTTAACTTTGTGTTTTATGTGTTGTATCATGAAATTTTGGTAGAATTCGGGCTCGATTATGAGGGTGGCTATATTCTTGCGTAATTGGCCTCCTAAAGGTGATAGAGTCTTCAACCCTTTTGTGCATCTTAGTTTATTTCATTATTTTTAGATTATATGATTTAGTTAATTGATAAAGTTTATATTATTATTTTACTTGCTATTTTGAGTCTTTTCGTGTTATTTGTGATTAACTGCGAGGGCGGCTTACTTTGTCGTTCCTCTTATGTGGTATTTGATATACTTGGCTCTCATGATCTTGACTCGGGATTGCGCAACATTTTCGAACATGGTAGTGTCGAGTAACACGGGCGGCGTTGGGCTTGTCGTGCTCCCTCGTCTACCATGGTTTTTCAGTCCCTTTCTCGCTGAGGCATACTCCCCTACCCCAGAGGCGTGGTTCACCTCGTTGGGGTATACGAGCCTACCTCGAGAGATATAGGTCGTAGGATCGGGGTACATTCGGAGTACCCCATTTTTAGAGGAATAAGGGTTTTGGGCACTTGCTTGAAGATCTTGGCTCGTGCCTCGTGATTGAAGACAAACGTGGAACTGTATCCTTTTTATACGTGGTTAAATACTTGTCTAATTAACTTTGTTATTTTGTGTTGTATATGTTATTATTCTTGTTGCATCTCATGAAATCATCATCTCCCTCACTAAGTATACATGTTGTATACTCACCCTCATTTCTAACACCTTTCATGATTAGTGCTATCTGAGGTAGAAAAGAAGGCTCGAAAGTTTCGTGTTGACTATGCTGGCTTATGTGGATTGTCATTGAATTCAGTTTTGTAATTGTAAAGTTAAGTTTAGAATATATTGATAGTTATGAATGACTTGTAATGTTTTATTAACTTGTAATCTTTACGTTGTTGTCTAGTTGACTTATGTTTGTAAGGATGAAATGGATTGAGGTTGTGGATTATGGTCTGGTGGTGGTATGTTGATATTTGCAGGTTTCTAGATAGTTCTATATATAGGGGAAACTCCGTCCATTTTTCTCTAAATTTGGTGACCGGGTTAGAATTGAGTTATGATTAGCATGGCTATTAAAGCCTCCGGTCTCGTGAGGGATTGGGGCGTTACATATAGTGTCTAACCATGGGGGTCAATTGGATCCCTTGGAGGCTAGCTTGTTACAAGATAATTCTTTTGTTCCGGTGGCATTAGAGCACAAGAAATATTAGTCTATTAAACAATTAAACATGGGTGTACAAGCAGTGGGTGAGAAAGAATTATTGCAATTGAATAAGCTAGAAGGATCTTGTGATGAAATGAATAAGAAAGCAAGAGGTTACAAGGAGAGGACAAACGAGTGGCATAACAAACCCATTTCGGGAAATGATTTCTCTCTTGAGCGACAAGTACTTTTTTTTATAAACCAAGGATTCCTAGAAAACGCAAGTCTAGATGGTCTGGCCCCTTTGTTGTGACTAAGGTGTTGCCCTAAGGTGTTGTGAAAGTCACTCATTCAGAGAAAGGGACGTTTAAGGTCAACGAACAACGGTTGAAGACTTATTGGGATGATGAGTTCGATAAGCACAAGACCGTTGTCCACCTTAACTTGCCATGAAAAATTGCTCCGTCGGGCTGTCGTTATTAAAACAAGCGCTTTTCAGGAGGCAACCCGAATTTTCTTATTTTTCTTGATTTAATAATTTTAGTTGTTTTTAGTTAATTTTTGAGTTATAGTTGTTGTATCTAATTGTTAATTTTTATTGTCATGTTAGGTTCAAGAACAAGTTTAGGGGAAGTCAAAGCAAAGAGGGGTTCTACCAAGTCGATTAAGGGAGAAAATATGGAGAAATTGGTGTTTGGAATGAAGAAAATGCATGCATGAAAGAGAAAAGAAAGAAAAAAATAGAGTTGTGAGGTAGCGCTGTTGCGCTAGAATTTAGCGCAGCTGCGCTGACGTCCCTAAGAGTTACGTTCCTGAGAGCTGTTAGAAAAAACAAAGTAGCATTGTTGCGCTAAAAAAAGGCACAGCTGTGCTGGCATCCCTACAGTGACGTTCGGAAAAAAAATCGAAAATCAAAAGAAAATCACTCTCATTCTCTCAGCCACCACCATCAACACCCAAACATAAACTCCTCTCTTTCTCTCTAAACCCTAAGCCCCATTAACACACAACACATACTCAAATCATACAAATATAATCTCCCACAAGCTCTCACGATCTCAAGATCACCCTCTCTTATACCACTCTCTCTATCTCTCACATCTATCTCTACCGTCATTCCCTTTTTATACCACAATAATGCGCGACACAAAAACACTAACAAACAATATCACCACACTCATCATTATTCACGCCGATAGCGGCGCTCCGATGAACTAGTGGCGATGAGTCGAAGGCTGCTGGCAGTGACTGAGGCAACCCATACGACCTACGTAAGTTTATTCTTGTTTCTGTGTTGTGGACTGAATCTTGAAAAAAAAAAACTTTTGAAGCATCGCGCAAAGAAATGGTAGTTGGGTCCGACGGGGTATTTTTGTGGTTGTTGTGGTGTTTTGTCCTATGCATATGGGTGATATCTATGTTTGGGTGGAGTAAGTTGTAAAGGTTGGTTGCCTACCAAGTGTTTGATTAAAACTGTCAATGAGATAAATTGATTCATAGCTTTAATGTTGTGGTAAAGGCTGATTTTTATTGCAAACCCACATCGTGGTTGGGAGAGTGGTTGCCTTGTGAAACTCACAAGTAAGCGTTATAAAATTGAGTACCTGCAAGATGTTTGCTTAAATGTCTTTGTGATATTGGTTAGAGTACATGGTGATTGGGTTAAAATTGTGTTTGTTAGGTGGTGTCAACTGGAGTAAGTCGTTTAGCATATCAACATGCCACTGACATCTACTGGAACAAGCTGTTTCGCATAATTGGAGATGCAACATTTGAGGAGCCTTCAGACAATGAATGACATGGATATCTTGGGAAGTCCTCTGTTTTCTTTTCTTTCTTTTCGCCATTGAGGACAATGTCTCGTTTAAAGTTTGGGGGTGACATCTTTTTATTTGTTTTGTGAACCTGTCTTAATGAGTTTTGTGTTATGTGTTTTTTTATTTGTGTTATGTGTTTTATTTATTTTCTGAAAAAAAAAATTGAAAGTAATGCTGAAAAGATAAGAAATAGGCCGATGATGAGTAGCATAAGGAGTACATGATAGTAATGAGCATAATTGACTAAAACATAGTTTTGTTTTACGAAAAATCCCCACCTATTGCGCACTTAGCCTCGCCTAGTTATGTTGATACTTAGAGAAGGTTTATGTGAGTTTACGTGAACAGAAAAATGATTATAGGACTTTAGAATTTGCTTGATTGTCACTCGAGGTGAAATCCTAGGTTGCATAGCATTAGAGAAATAATTTAGGCCATCTTTGGATCGTTTGAGGCTTTCAAGCCAACCCTTGTAATAATTGAATATCCCTAGTCCACCCTTTTGAGCTTAATTAGCCTTTTCTTTCTTATGCGATTTACAATATCTTCCTTAACTTGTCAAGTTTGATTTTCCCAGATTATGACCCTCCTACCTGTAACATATGATTGTTCTAGGATAATTATATGGAGCCATGTTTTGTATTGAATGATGGGAGGTCTGATGATTTGGTGATGTATTGTTTTGAGAAAAAAAATGAAGTCTTGAGAAAAAAAAAGAACAGAATGAAAAGAAAATAGGAGAGCCACACTCCTTGTAATTAATATCAAAATGCAAGTTTGGGGGAATGTGGATTCTTTTTGTATTTATAAAGGTTGTGGATGAATGTTGAGGAAGTGAAATGAAGGAAGAAAGAAAGGAAATATGTTGAATAATTTTGGTGGTAAGAAGTAGAGTTGACATATGCTCCATTGAACATCCTTGAATAATTGTGTGCTTACGGGTAGTTTAGCCATATATTATATCTATTATCCTACCTTGACCCTAGCCACACGTTACAACCAAATATAAAGTCCTACTGATCTTTAATGCTATGATTAACCTACATTAGTAGAGAGTGGCATGAAAAGTGAGCCTATGAAGTCCTAAGTGATTGAAAATAAAAGATCCACATTGACAATTCACTTAGCTTGCATAAACTCATACAGGTACAATTGATTAGGATAGAGGCTATACACACACCCTGTAACGCCCCGGTCCCTCACGGAACTAGGACTCTTGTTAACCACGTTATACTCAACCAATTCCAAATCTCGGGCACGAAATTTAGGAAAAACGGACAAAATTTCCTCTATTTATAGGACCAATGAAAACCTGCACGCAGCATGTATAACCACAATACAATACCCCAGCTCCAACCATCCCACTTTTCCCAGTCTTAAGGCCATCTGAGCCTTAGTCAGAAAAACATAACCACACGAGCATGCAATCAAAAGATAATAATAGTCTATCTTTAGCTATTACATGTCAGCTAAGCCATTAATTATTCAAGACTACAGCTTTAATTACAACCCAAAAAATTTATCATTAATACATATAGGACCTCAAAGGTCTCAAAATAAGACATAATACAATAACACACATCTTCAAAGAGATTCAACCTCAGCAAGATAAGCAACTAGTAACACAATACTCAAGGTAGTTGTTCTGACTGCACCTGTAACATGTTAAAATGAGGAATAACTAACCAAAGTTACCCAGTGAGGGAGATGATGCAACATACCGAGCGTGCAACATGTTATGCAACAAATATAGCCATATATATAACACAAAGTAACAAGACTAGATAGACAAGTATTTAACCACATATAAAAAGGATACGGTTCTACTTTGTCTTCAATCACGAGCCACGAGCCAAGATCTTCAAACAAGTACCGACAAACCCCTTATTCCTCCAAATAGGGTACTCTGGATGTACCCCGATGCTACAACCCTTTCTTCTGAGGTAGGTCCATATGCCCCAACGAGGTGAACCACGCCTCTGGGGTAGTGGATCATACTCAGCGAGAGAAAGGGAATAGGCACTATGGTAGTCGAGGGAGCACCGCAAACCCAATGCCACCCGTGTTTCTCGACGCAACCATGTCCGAAAAGGTTGCGCAACCCCGAGTCAAGATCACGAGAGCCAAGCATATCAAATACCACAGAAGAGGAACGACAAAGTAGGCCGCTCTCCCAGTTAATTACAGATAACACGAAAAGACACAAGTTAGCAAGTAAATAACGCATATAAACTTTATCAATTACTAAAGAATACAATCTAGAAATAATAAAATAAGTTAAAATGCACAGAAAATATGAAGACTCCCTCACCTTTACCAAACTGTAAGGGTATGGCTTAGGCTTACTCCAAACTTCTTTGAATCCGCTCAAATGTGCAAACCCCTAGTTATTCATATAAATGTAGCATTTTTAAAAATTGATTATAGAAGGTTTAACAACTATCTTTCACATCCAAGAATTTATATTGCATACTTTATTTTATTGTAACTTAATTAATCGTCATAGTTTTGCAACAACATAAAAACATTTACTAATATATAAAGTTAAGCTAACTATAACTAACCAAATTTGTACTTAACATATAAACTAAATGCCAACTGTACAAGTGGACTCAACTAATATGCATTGGTTAACATTTTTACATTTAACTTACATTCTAATTAATTCTTCAAACATTTAATACAAGTTTTCAAGTGTAAAGTTAATACCGTAAGCTCAACTAAGACATTTTTCAATTCCTTTAACAAAATCTTAACTTAACCCATTCGGTTACCTAGGCTATTGACCTCCAAACTATCTGGTTTTTAGGTATAATCGTAGATCTTCGAGTGTAGTTTATTTTAGGTTCGAACGGTGCTCAATTCTGAGTTAAATTCCAAAAGTTATAACCCTTACCGCGCAACCACGCATAGTTGGGTAGAACCAGTGAGCTACATTTCTAAAATGATGTGATCAGAGCGCTAAAAATTTAGAATTAGCCTTAGTCCTAGAAATCAAAATTTGTTTTAAACTGCCTAATCTAGCTTCTGTGTAAATTTCGTTAATTTTCGAGCACGTTTGCTAGGTCAAAGAAGCTTTGAAATACAAGGGCAGTGGTCTGACCCAAAACAGAACACACTCACACAAGCACCTAGTTGAATTCTACCTTGGTTTCATGCTTTGCTTGCTAGCTTTAGGCTTTACTTTGACACATACAATACTTATCCAATCAATTAATGAGTCAATTAACAACAATTATCAACATGGTTCATAACTAGTTCCTTTAGTCCTCTTTCAAGTTCATACTAAACTAAAGTCATACAAACCAAATAACTTAATTCACAAAACTTCACTACTATGATACGTACGCTACACAAAGGCATATAAATATTTAATTACTGAATTATAAAGAAATTATCATGAAATTAACTATGCGAACACAAAGGGGTTAATATTATACATTTCCCAACACCTTACCACAAGTTCACACATGCCTCAAAATTGCATTTAAACACTCTAGAAGCAACTATAAGACAATACAAGTACTAAAGCAATTAATTCATTCATTTCCCCTTTGTTCAACTAAGCTATTTAGCTTCCTACCGGAATTCAAGAATCAAGTTAAGCTAGCTAACCATCCTACCAATCTAAGGATACCTAAATAACTCATTTATAATCTCCAAATCATAACCTAGAGTACAAGAATACGAAAACACCGAAAATGCCTCTTTGTGGGTTTACACTACAAGTACCAATTTCGGAATCCAAACAAGCGAAACGAAGGCACTTCTAAAGCTTCAATACTTAATAAAGACTAGCTATGACGTCGAAACGTGCCCGAATTCGAATTAACACCGAAACCCCTTATTAAAGTAGCCTAATTTGATCAAATTATTCAAATTTTGTACATGGCAAGCGCAACTAACATTTTTCTCACGCTCAAGGACCTAATTAACAATTACTAAAATTCTCAAATCGAATTAAATTGTAACTTTTTTTTGAAACCCTAGTTTGGTACTATTCATCATCTTCCTCATGTGATTCTTGCTAAAAAAACTTGGATTCAAACTATATAATTACATAAGGATGTTCTCTAGCATATAACAATATCATATCTAGCAAGAATCAAGCAATTTATAGCACAAAAACTCAAAATCCAAAAATATGAAATAATGGCAAGAAACTTTAATTAGCTAAAATGGTGTATCTCCCTCACCTAGAGGCCTTGAGGAAGGTGGATAAGACCTTTGGAAAGGTGGAATGAGGTGTAGGATGATGATTCTTGAGCCAAATGGAAGGTTTGCTTACAAAAGTTTCTCCCTTTTCCTTTCTCTTGACCGACGGGTTTGGGGGGCTTTGGGGAGTTCTATTTTTTTGTTTTTTGATGAGCATATGTATGTATTAGTTGTATATTGAGTATATGTATGTGTATGTATAATTAGACTAAGTCAAATGCTACTAATTATTAGTCAAATTAAGTTAAAACTCCACTTAAATGCTAACTTAATCAAAACTAATGTTTCACCTACGTAATACTATTCACACGAAGCAAAAATCATTTTTCAAATGCATGTTCCTGGCCCCTAAAGTCTAAAACTACAAGTTTCCGATTCCTTTTATAAGCTATACTATCTAGAAAAAATATTAAACCAAGCAATTTAGACAGTAATTTTTTTTATGAATAGTGACCATCAAGTAACATATTTAAACTAGAGATAAAACACATTAAAATGCATAAAAGATATGCTACAATTATTTATGACTATGATGCAAATTCTCGGGCATCACATACCCACTTGGGGGATTTTAAGTAAAATGAAATTTGTGTGAAATTGAAATTTCTCATGCTTATTATTGAAAATTTCCTTTTAAGGTTAAGTTGTGAAAGATTGCTACTAAGGCCGTGAAAAATTTACTATTCCACAACATTGCTTTTGTGAGTTGTATTGTGTTGAGTATTTAGTTTTTCGGTTCTTTCTTTCCTTGGTTGTGTCTTTTGCTTGAGGACAAACAAATGTTAAGTTTGAGGGTGTTTGTTGGGTGTCTTATTGATATATTATTTCAGCACTTTTTCACTTAAATTTTGTTAGTTCTTGAGTAATTTATGAACAATTTGATTGGTTTTGTGTTTGATTTGCGACGTAGGTGATTTCCATGAGAAAGTCTAAGTTTTGAGGCAATGGCTAAGGGTGAGCTTTCATGCGGCATGTGAAGAAATTGAAGAGAAATCACAAGTAGCGCAGTCCTGCGCAACATCGCTGGACAATTAAGGGCAGTTTGGTAAATCGACAAGAAAAGAAAGAAACCCTATGAAATAAAATGAGAAAAAACGTGAGAAGTGGGCAGCCATCATTTGGGGAGAAAAAACAATGTTCCAAAGGGAAAACAAGAGGGGATTTGCGAGTTGAAGCCGGAGGAACGATCCAAAAACGGACTTCTGCCCCAATTCTTCTCCAAATCCTAATTTTCTCTATCTCTCTTATCATGATTTACGTTACAATGAGAATTTTATTTAATTTCTTTATGATGTTATAGATTATTTTTCTAGGGCTACGATGTAGCCAAATTATGAATATTTGAATGTTTTTTTATTTTGATTGATTGATGAACTATTCCATGTATGCGTTGAGTATTTCATGCTAAGTTTAATGCTTGTGATTGCCTGATCAACAATTATATGATTCGTGGTTTAGTTTGAGACTGAGAAGTGATAACTAAATTAGACCACATGTGAAATACCATTAAATCGTCATAAGCTAGAGATAGTTATGAGGTCTAGTACAGCACTTGAATTTCTAGGGCTTAATACGTTCTATAAGTTCACAATTATCATAGAGATGTAGTTAGCTTGCTTATTGGAATAGGTTATTGATACTTGAGAAAGATTAATATCTATCTTAGCGAAATTGCTGACAACGTAAGGAATAGATGTCAATTGATTTAAATCAATAGTTTCAAAGAGGATTAATCTTGGTGAAATCGGAACCCCTAGAGCCTTTTAATTATTGAATTACCTGTTTCTTATTAATTTCGTAATTGTGTTAGTTGCTATTTTGTTAAGTTCTATAATTTCTTTAGTCGTTAGTTACAAACTTTCAATTCGTGATTGTCCAAATAAAGTTAGAGTTACACCAATTTTGGTACTTAATAATCACAATCTTTGTGGGAACGATCTTTACTTACTATTTTATTACTTGTTGCGATACGTGTACTTGCGTTAGAATTCACACAACAATCATTATTATCATTTTAATTTATCCTTTGAAGTTACATGGTTTAAATAAAATTTAATATCTTAAAGTTTAAAAGAATTATAAAAAATCTACTAGTAATCCCCACATGAATTCAGAGACAAGATGGATACGGGGGATAGAGATATAAAACACGGAGACGAAACAAGTGTTTGAAAACAATTTTAAATGGTCGGACGGGACATGGGGATATGTCTTCCGCCCCGTTACCATTCCTACTACCAAGTCCTTCAACTTCATTTTCATCCCCTTGTGCTTCAAGTAATTTTTGAATTATACCCGTGTAGGAGGGAGTTTCTCTAACAATGTAGTCACCTAGGAAGATTCCCCATGTTACTAAAGTGGTCCTAGTGCCAATTATTAATTTTGCCCTAGATTTTCACGCAACAAAAAGGATTTAACATGCAAACACACGGTACACTACATATACGCACGTGTAGAAACCATGAAACCAAGCATACATACATAATAGAATCACATAAACAAAACTGAAACTGAGTGGCTAAGTGATATATCCTCATAGGCTTTATACACAACAAAACCAGATGGATTGCAAGTGCCTTGGATTTGCCTACACCATAGAAGCTTCCACACAGTGCTGCTTTTGGACCAACGCTATTGATCTTTCCTCTATGCTTACTTGCCTAGTGTTTTAGTGTATAACAATTAGTGGGGATCATTTCATGTTCCAATAGTTCTTTGATGAAGTGGTATTGCCTGGAATGAAGAGTCTGGCGTGTGAAATATAGATGGAAAAGCTTGGAAGATGTTCTGTTTGGTAGGAGATATATTAAGCTGATGGTAAGATAGGTTAGAGTTTCATTTCCAGTAGGAACATTTAATAAGTTTGATTCTTTATCCATTAATTTCTAGTGGTATTCTTCTTTTTATATTAAGAATTTAGAAAGACTAAAATGCCTTTCAACTTGAAGTTATTGGTAACTCATTAACTCTATTAGATGTTAAGGGAGAATTGAAAAGAAAGGGAGGATTTGAATAAATTCGCACACCGAGGGTTGTTGGTATGAACCCAAAGTCTTACATAATATGCACATTGGGTCATGAGATAGAAATTATTATTATTTAAAAAAAAAAAAAAAAAAGAGAACCAAAGAGACTGATCGTGATTGACACCTTTGTAATGTGGTTAACTCCCATGTTGTATTAACCCGACAAAAAAAAAAAAACTACTGTACGAGTGCGATATGTATTTGTTAAAAACCTTTCCTAGCATCCAGAATTGTCTCCCAAGGGACTTTTCATAGTTAATATAACACTTTCATGCTGCTTGTGAATTAATTTGTTTCTATATTTCAGTCGAAGAACAACTTCTTTATAAGAATGCTAATTGAACTTGTTTGTGCATATCCGCGGGCTAAACCCAATGTGCATCAAGAAAATATCTTGATCTTCTTAAATTAATTACATTTATAGGTCCAAAAAGGTCCATGTTTTTGTAATGTTGTAGGTTTAGTTACTTTGTTTATAGGTTTAAAAGATGTCTTATATTGTTTACCAAGTTGACATGTATTACACAAGTGATCTTTTTAAAATCTAGTTTTAGGTAGACCTTTTACAAGATCTTTATTAGAAAGTTTAGTAAGTAAATTTATGCTTGTATGTCCAATCTTCTATGACATAGCCAAGAATCTTCATTAATAGTAATCAAACAATTAACTTTTGACAAGTAAGATTCTCAAAGTTAATAGTATAGACATTATCATAGGTGAAGCGTCCCCCATCTACGGGTACAGAACTAAGAATATGCGGCAATTTTACCCGCCAGATAGGTGTCACAGCTTTAGAGATAACACATAACAATTAATATCGTAATACATATTTCTCTGATACCAAAATAATAGAATAATCATACACTGATTTAAGACTCATACTGACCAAATACAAGGATCCGAGGAGACAAACCATACAACATAACACAACTAAGACACAAACCTTATAGGATAGATCAAATAGATAGGAATGAGTTTACCATGGATGACGGAATGACCACATGGCTAGCCACTTGAAGAATTACCGAAATAAAATGATATTGAATGCTGAATCACCAAATGAGAGTCGAAGACCCGGTTAAAGTCCAAGGTAGTATGTCAAATGTTAACAAAGTATTTTGAATCAATTATCAAAAGCCAATAAATTCACGAATCAATAATAAAAGATATTCAACAATTGATATACGAAGCAAAATGAGTATCAAAGAATCATAACGAGGTCAACAAATGGTTGACACAACAAAAATAGGAATTTAGAGTGTCAAGGAATGATATATTAGAGGAATCCAACTTACCTCAGTCGAGCTTTAAATCTTATTTAATTCTCTTTCTTCAAAATTATTATCTCACGCTAATTTGGTACTGCAAGATATAAATTCAAGCTAAGATATAAAGAGAAAATATGCATAGTTATTATTTAGTTTCTCTCTGTGTGGACATAGATTTCATGTTGGCAAAATGTATCACTTTATTAGTAATACCCAGAGAGTGATTTATTACTAGCATCTAGTATCTTATAAATCAAGTTAAACATATCAACTAAAGATTTTCACACGTACACGCATCTGATACCATAAGTTATATATATATATATATATATAACCATATTATAGCATGGTATGAAGCCCAGTACAATTAACACAAAGGTCGAGGTCCAAAATAAATTAAACACACAAACTAAAGTCCAAACACAAAGGGTTAGCCAAAACTTGACTTGGACTACCAAAGCCCAACACCCAGCCCAAAACCAAAGCCCAATATAGAGAGGAAACCCGTGTGTGATAAAGATGATCATCATTGCTATTCATATCTAGGACACAACAGATAAATTCGCGCCTATGCGAATTAACATGATCATAATTGAAAATTTGTTTGGTTCTTTAGGTTTTCTAATTTCTTTTCAACATATGCAATGCAATTGAAGATCTTATTCGTTGTCACGACCAAAAAGTGAGATCAAATATCGTAGGCTTTACAATAATTATTTTGAATTTTAAATTTATATCATAACTTACACTTATAAACTACACTCTTATCATGTTTCACACTAATATGAACATCACAATCATAATTCGAAGTTGACGAGTGGAGATTGATTAGCCACTTAATACAACTATCTAAACTTACATTTGTGTATGAGAGACTTCTAATTTGCATTGTATCAAATGTCACATTAGAAATAATATAATACGTTATTATTTCATAATTTCTATCATTTTTTACAAACACTCGTAGAGAGTCTAATGAACTCTTTAGATTGTGGTTCTTAAAAAGTTAAAACAAATCAAAATTTACTAACCGATCAGTATATTTATTAGTCTCTCTTTACATATGCATTAACTCATAACCATCTTCACTAGACCCATCCAATATCTTTATGCCCACAATCTTTGTGAATCAAGTTGACAATCTAAGTACCTCGTAGCTTTCAAGAAATGAACGACAATAACCCCTAATATAAGGGGAAATGACAAGGACACCACATTTGACTCTCAAAGTATTTCTGTTTTGTCTTCCAATTTGCACTGGCTACTTGAACATTAAATTGAATTTGGCTGTGCGTTATGCAGATCACCGAACCACAACTGGTGCCACTAGTGCAACAAACTAATAGGCAGCCCAATGATGAATCCTCTAAAGGGTGACGTGCAGTTGGAGGATTGGACATATATTTTTTCTTTATATCAGTTTCGATAGGTCTATTGACTGATTAACCCATATCACGTATTTTTTGAATGGGATCATGTGTTTCAAAGTCTAATACCCTTAGTATGAACTTAAAAGACTTCTCAAAGGTTTCCTCGTGGTGATCAAAATATGACATCGACCTATGATTTACCTCCCTTGTAGGGCCTAAAATCGTGGAGATTACCTACTTGCCCAAGATTTGCTTCCTTACCAATGGTAGTATCAATCCGGATAATTCTACAAAGGGTTATCAAATCACTAGTTTGGGACCCTCAAGAAGTAGCTTAGTGACAAATAAGTAGAAGTAACATCTGATAAATTTGGGTTCAAAACTCCTTAGTTGATTAGATTCACACTCTTGACTGACTTAAACTATATGTTGGAGCGCACCGTTGTACCAGTGGATTTACTAGTTGATAGTCGGGTTCTACCAGATCAACCGATACTCGAACTCCGTCAACTGAGTTATCACATTAACAAAGAAAAAAAGAAAATGACTAGTTTGGGAACTTACCTTCCTAATCCGCCCCTTCAACTACAACGGTTAGGATTCACACTTACACATACTATATACTTCTCAAACCCTTCTACTACAAATGTGGGCTCTGTCTTGGGGCCACCTAATCCTTACCATGGCCTATGATGGTCACGACCTTATTGGCTAGTGGGCCTCAGCTACCTACCTTGGGCTTCTATTTCTTCTAAGCATAAATTGAAACCCAAGTGACCATCTAATGACTCTCCGAAGCGTATTTCGACCACTACAAAATATAGACTATGTTTGGTTTAATTGTGAAATTTTAACTTTTGAACTGTAGAGTTTTGGTTAAAAGTGTTGTTGAACAAAAGTCATTAATTATTTAGCATGTATTTGACAATGTTGAGCTTTTAGAAATTTTGAGGGTAATGTTGGACTTTAAAAAATATGAAGGGGTATATTTGAGAAAGAAAAATGAAACAACTTCCTACATTATTTAAAATTAGTTTTGCAAAAGTCTTTTTTGAAAAGCTCCAATTTAGAGCTTCTTATTTTTTAGTTTTTTTTAGTTTTAACTTTTACCTAAAAATACTTTAAAAAATAGATCAAACAAGTTAGTTTCAGCTTCTAAACTCATATGAAATACTTTTGAATGTCAAAAAGTTAGACCAAATAGAGCCACAAACATACTTTCGGTGCAAGATATGTGTATTTTATTGTTAATTTTTTAGCAAAATAAATTAGTTGAACTAAGAGAATCTCTTGTTCAAATCATGAAGACAAAATACTGTGATTATTGTCTAGAGAGAACATGGTGTCTTTCTATAGTTTCTTCTTTTTTTTCTTCCTTTTTTTTTATTTAAATGAAGCCTAAACCGTACAATACATATTAAAGAATGTCATTCAGGAGAATTTATATCACAATTTTTTTACACTCACAACGAGAAACGTACCACTAGACCAAAGGCCTGTTGCTGTTGGCGATGTCTTTCTATAGTTAGTACTTCACATGTTAGCATTCAACATCTTGAAAAAATCTAGGGATGACAAGGGAATTCGCTCTATTCGAAATCAACGGGTAACCGCCAAATAAAACCTGATAACAAAAACCAATAGAAAATCCGTTAGGATTTATGTTTTATAAAGAAAAACAGATAGATAAACCGATAGATTTTGATTTTTAATATTAAAAAAACTGAAACTTGAAACCCGATTATTAATTTATTATAATATATATATATATATATATATATATATATATCTTTAATGGACTATATTTTAGTAGTAATACTAATAATATAATACATACACTAATAATATAATGTACTACTTTTTTTTTATTCATAAGAGGCCAAAATCGGTTACAGAAAAATTAAACACGGGGACGTTTCACCCCACCTATCAATATACTACTTTTTTCCACTTGACCTTTTTACTTTCTCTTTCTTACTTTCTTTTCACTCTCACACTACTTTCCCATTTCTACATCCCAACGAATCAGTCCTAAGCCGTAACCCTTATTTCTTCCTTTCTTCACTTCACTCTCAACAACAAGAGCTCCACGAAGCCCAACACCAAATTATATTCTTCAAAACAGGTCTCATACATATATTAAAATCATCTTTTGGATTTTTGTCTCGATTTAAATTTATTTTTTAATAGTTCTTTTATTAGTATTTTGTCATCTTTAGATTTTTTGAGGGATGAATACTCATTTATAGGCAAATTTGCAATGATTATGTGATTTTATTTTGGATTTTATTGTTTATGACTTTTGATTCCGTTTTTTTTTTTTATAACAATTTTAAGTTGAATTTTTGTAGATTCTCAAGTTATTTTCTGTTTAAATTAATTTTTATCAATTTTATTAAATTATCGGATTCGATTTTGGTTAATCACGGATTTTTTAAAATTATCAATTTCAGTTTTGGTTGGTGATTTTTAAATCTGTCGAGTTTTGATTTCGATTTCGGTTTAAGTGATCGGTTTCGATTTAACCACCAGTTGCGATCCCTAAAAAGATCTACTCAGAGTGTTCAGGCCCGACACCACATTTTTCACATTTTTTTATGACTTGTCCAATTGCAATTGGCCTTTTCCTCTTTAAACGAAAGAACTATGTTTATTAAGGGTTTATAAAGGAATTGCCAAAAAAAAAGTGTTTATGAAGGTCAAAAAATGAGTGAAAGAGCTATTTTAACTCTTCTTTTTTTCTTGATGACGAGAAAATTTGATGTTTGAATTTTGAATATAGCTGCTGCCTATTTGCAATATATATATATAGCTAGATTCTTTTATTGAAAATTACCACACTACCGGTTTGACAAAACAATTCTCTACCCCACTCTTCTAAAGCTACTTTTGATGGTGACTCCCGATATCTTCAGTATTGATTTATTTATTTATTTATTTCTCATTGGCAGAGGAAGATATTATCGCTAGCATATCCAGTGATTGAAGAAGCCATGCAAATCCGGTGGTTCATAGTGAACAGCCGACATTGAGGATGCAAGATGGATTTTCCAGTTGGTGGTTCGCCTTTCCGCCTCAAGGTTATTATCCAAAGATAGCACCCTTTTTTTTTTTTTTTGGGTTCATAAGAAATAGTACATGCATGGTTGTAAAAGGATTGAATTTATTTTATCAGAAAATAGATGGGTGGTCCATATATATAATAATGGGTAAAATATGTCCATAGTTACTAAACCATCTCATCAATCCTATTTTGATATCTAACTATTTTTTGTCTTATTTTGGTTATTCAATTATCAATTGAATTTCATTTTGATTATTTCATCAATTTTTGTGTTAAAATAGACTAACTGTTAAAAGTAAAATTATAAATTTAGTTAAATAAATTATATTTTTGTCAGCAAATTAAACGTATTTGCAATTAATCTAATTGATTGATTTTATAATTTTCTGTTAACAGTTAGTTTATTTAAACAAAAAAAAAATGACGGAATGATCAAAATAAAATTCAATTGATAGTTGAATGACAAAAATATGATAAAAAATAGTTGGAGAGCCAAACATAACTAAAGAGATAGTTTAGTAGCTATAGAAATATTTTAGTCTAAATAATTGTACGGGAACCCACATTTCTAAAACTACTTTTGATGGTGACTCCCGATATCTTCAGTATTGATTGATTTATTTATTTATTTCTCATTGGCAGAGGAAGATATTATCGCGCTAGCATATCCAGTGATTGAAGAAGCCATGCAAATCCGGTGGTTCATAGTGAACACCCGACATTGAGGATACAAGATTGATTTTCCAGTTGAGTGGTTCGCCTTTCCCCCTCAAGGTTATTATCCAAAGATAGCACCTTTTTTTTTTTTTTGGGTTCATAAGAAATAGTACATGCATGGTTGTAAAAGGAATCGATTATTATATCAGAAAAGAGATGGGTGGTCTATAGTTACTAAATTATCTCCTCAGTCCTATTTTGATATTTAGCTATTTTTTGTCATATTTTGGTCATTCAACTATCAATTGAATTTTATTTTGGCCATTTCATCAATTTTTGTGTTAAAATAGACTAACTGTTAAAGGTAAAATTGTAAATTTAGTTAAATAAATTATATTTTTGTCAGCAAATTAAACGTATTTGCAATTAATCTAATTGATTATTTTATAATTTTCTCTTAACAGTTATTAGTTTATTTGAACAAAAAAAAATTGATGAAATGATCAAAATAAAACTCAATTAATAGTTAAACGACTAAAATAGGATCAAAAATAGTTGGAGAGCCAAAACATGACTAATGAGATAGTTTAGACTTTAAAAAATATGGAGGGGTATATTTGAGGAAAAAAAAAACAGCTTCTCGCAGTATGTAAAACAGTTTGGTAAAAGACTTTTTTGAAAAGCTCCAATTTGGAGCTTGTCATTTTTTAGTTTTTTTCAACTTCAAATTTTATCTAAAAGTACTTTTAAAAATGGACCAAACAAGTTAGTGTAACTTTTAAACTCATAAGAAGCACTTTTGAGTGTCTAAAAGTTAAGCCAAATAAAGTCTAAGACCTTTTTGACACCTAACTCTTTTATCATATTAAGTTATCATTTTATTTAAAAATGTAAATTACTAGAGAAAGTTTGTCACATTTATTTATTGTGTTTAACAACACCTAATCACTTCTACCTAAACATATTCTTTCTATATACAGTTAATTATTTGAGAGAATAATTATTTTTCTATATTGGCAAAAACCATCGTTACAACAGTATTTGTAGTACAACACTTGTGTATCATATTGACACAAATAAAGATAATGATTACAAGTAGTAGGATAATGCTTTTTTGATTCTTTGAATTGTCCCCTGGCATGTCCATAAAAATGTTCTTTACCCTTTTCTTCTTCTAAGAGAATAGCACCCCATCAATAATAGAGATATACGTGACTTACATGATTCTTAGGGATGACAACGAGTACCTGTTGTACCCGAAACCGATAGATAACCGCCTGATAAAAAACTGATAATGAAAACTAATAGGAAAACCGTTAGGTTTTGAATTTTATAAAGCAAAACAGACGGATAAACAGATAGGT
The DNA here is from genome assembly GCA_037974665.1 of Ehretia macrophylla. Taxonomy (NCBI): domain Eukaryota; kingdom Viridiplantae; phylum Streptophyta; class Magnoliopsida; order Boraginales; family Ehretiaceae; genus Ehretia; species Ehretia macrophylla. The sequence continues at coordinate 4,145,728 of CM075774.1, forward strand.
TTTGATGTTTTATATTTAAAAAAAATTGAAAATCAAAACTCGATTAGTAATTTATTATTTTATTAAATATATATTATATTATACACATGTATATAATATATATAATAAAATAATATATTTATTATTATTTTATATAATAAAATAATATATATATATATATATATATATATATATATATATATATATATATATATATATATATATTATACACATGTATATTTATAAAACAAATACTTAAATTTTTAAAAATAATAAAAGTAGTACTCATTCTAATCTAGTAATCTAATATAACACAAATAAATAAATAATAAAAAGCTACTAATACTATAAAACAAAAAAAATAATAATAATAAAAAAGTCATAATAAACTTATAACCCTAAATCAGTCTTCACTCTTAACATTTCTCACGCCGCCTCCATAGTCCAAAACCTTAAACTTATTACATTTCTCAAAGTTCTTCTTCATTTTCACCAAAAACTTTGTTTGCACGTCCGTAATATTTCATTTGATGGCATCTACGGGCTTGTCTATTTGAAGTAGATGCATCTTCTACCATAGTATCATCACCTGTCACTCACTCTTGAACCATTCATGATGCATTGTTGCTTTATTTTATCATTTGTTGCTTCAACTATATTCCACCTAATGCATATTGCTGCCTTGACTTTCTACTGATTGTGAAAAGCATTCATTTATTGTCTATATATATTTCATCAGTTTACTAAATATCGATTCAGAGCTGTGTTGCTCTTTTGTTATGATATCAACTTAGATATGGCTCCATGATTTATTAATTAGTAAATCTATATTTAATAAGTGCCGGCGACTCTCAACCTAAATCTGCTGAATCTTTTCAAGTTTATTATATAAATTGTGATTTATTATATTTTTAGATTTTTTTTTACATTTAAATTAATATTTTTTTATATAAATTTGGACATTTTTTCTATTTAAATTGATTTTTTTTAAATAATCGATTTCGGTTATCCGCGGATTTTTAAAAACCCGTTGGTTGCGGTTTTGGATATGAATTTTTTAAACACGTCGATTTCAGTTTCAGTTTCAATTTCAGTTTTCGATTTACTAAACAGTTTCGGTTTCAGTTTTACCAAAAATCATAAATAATCGACCGGTTATCATCCCTTAAGATTCTCTGGTACATACATTCAAACAACTTGTTAAAAAGCAAAAGGAAACTAAGCTTATCGAATCTTTTATCATGTCCCCTCAAGCGAAACATTGTCATGAACAGTCTATGATGCATGCCATGACAAAGCTGTCATATTCTTAAATTTTAATTATTTATTTTAAAGTTAATTTTAAAAAATATAGTTAAAATAAATTTAAAATGAATAATTGAAATTTTAAAAACTAAACTCGATAGTTCATAATACACTTGATTATCTACTAAATGCGAGAATGAATAGAGGACAAAATTCACATGGACATAATTTTACAAATGAATAACGATAATCCAAATGGACATAATTTTGAAGTGGGGTACTGCAAAGAGGAAGTATCCTCTAAAATTGCATTTTGCTGTTTGTTTGTGTAGAAAGAAAGAAATGGCTGGTCTTTGAAGAATAATCCTATTGATATTTCCAGAGCTTTGTGCACGATGCAAACCAGCTATTTGGAGTTTTGACGAGTCCATGAGTTCTCTTCTGCTACTGCTCGAAGTCTGCCTGAGGTCACGAATGATGTTCATGTTCCCATTGTTTGGTCCCCCCGTCGGGGGTATCATTGGTTATTAATGTGGATGCGGGTTTTAAATGTCAGGGTACGTCAGCTGCTGCTTTTGTTTGTAGAGATTGGAGTGGCTCCCTTGCTTTTGGGCAAGCTGATCTTGTGAGATGTAATTCTGCTTTTGAGGCAGAAGCCCTTGCCATTCGTAACTCTTGCTTGTTTGCTATCCATTTGGATTTCCAAAGCATCATAGTGCAAAGTGATGCAGAGCTCATTCTCAAAACAATCGATTCTCCTAACCTCGCTACTAGTTGGAGTGCAAGGTGTATTGTGGAGGATATTGGAAAGATTGTGGCAGGATTCCTGACTCTTCGGTTCCAATGCATTAGGAGAACGGCAAATCGTGTTGTGATTAAGTTGTTAAAAGCAAACTTCGCAATGAGTTGCCATTAGATTGGGTGTCCAATCCCCCTCCCCAGCTGTTGTATTTGTTATCCCTTGATTTGTACCCAACAAGGATTGGGTAACTTTGTGTATTGTTGCTTTCAATTAATGAAAATTTTCATTTGATCAAAAAAAAAAAAAAGGGTTTACAAAAGAAGAAAGAGAAGTAAGTGTTTGGTGTGATAGAGAGAGAAAGAGATCAGGCTGATGTAAGAGAGAATTAAAGATAAAGGGGTTGATATTCATGGGTGAGTTTCGTGTAAGACTCATTTTTTTTCTTATGGACTATATGAAAAAGTTTTTTCAAAAAGAAGACCAAAAAAGAGTGGTAAAACGATGGGTCATTCAATGCTTATAGATTTTTTTTCTTTTGCTAAATCAGAAATGCTTATAGATTTTGTGGGATGGTTTGAGAAAAGATAAAATAAAGAAAAGACAACTAGCTAACATGATTTTTATGCCAAAAAAAGAAAAAAAGAAAATGACATGATTTAACTAAAATCATGATTTTTATGGGTGGTCCTTTCTTCACGTGCTAATTTGTAGCAAGTCTATAAATGAAGCACCAAATTACTTCGATCTTGTGCAAGTGCTAATCACACAACCAGAGTGAGAGAGTGTGTGTGAGAGAGAGAGACAGATGGAGGTCGTGGAAGTTTTTCACGTGAATAAGGGAAAAGGAGAGGCTAGCTATGCTAAAAATTGCAGCAGGCAGGTTTTATCACTATATTCTGTTTTTAAATTTTCTTGTTTATTATCTTTACAACGGTTATAAATAGCCAAAAGTAAAATTGTTCTAGATCATTATGCATCCTTGATCGTTCTAGTGTTGTATGAGACTTTTCATGTTGGAATCACATGCATTTTTCAAGAATCCTAATCCTTCAAGGAATATATATATAAATATATAGTGAAAGAGTTTTAATATATATTCTTTTTGGACAAATAAAAAAAGTTGTGTTTTTTTTCAAGTCCGCCACTAGTGATGGACATATAGAATACGCCACCAATCCAGGTTACAGTCCTCATTGATCCCATTAAATATTTTATTTAAAGGTATTTTTGGTCCCCGCCCCTAACACACACAAAAAGTGTAAATTGTATAATTGTTAAGTTGTATATTATAGCCTAAATTGAAAAAAATATATATCCTAAATTTGCCTCTGCATATAGTTTTGGACAAGGGTGAGGGTAGCTGGGTAGAGGAAAGAAGAATAGGGTTAAGTTTGTAATTTTTTTTATTTTAGTGGGGGTAGTTTAAATATTTTAATATTTTTTGTTAGTTTTTAACTGCAGGGACTAAATTGATTTTTTTTTATAGAAATATTAGAGTCCAATTTTTTTTTTTTAAATAATGACGACTAAATTAAAATTTGGAAAAACAATGAGGACTAGTTGTGCTATTTGACCCCAAGTTTGGCCACGGGGGTAGTGGTCAGACTCCACTGTCTAGAGGTTTTGGGTTCGAGTGTCGCTACTATCGTTGCAGATTATACATTGACTTACTTGGTACATGTTTTGTATCTCGGGGGTTTTGATTCACATTTAGTCGTTAGGGCAACGAGGGGACGCTGGTGTATCTTATCTGATATCAGTAGGTGGTGGCTAATCCAGTATATGTTTCGTGTGCTGATTGAGTTGGGTTGTTTTCCCAAGTTAGCAAAAAAAAAAAACACTGCTATTTTCCTATGATAGAAGAAATCCTAAACCTGTACTGTGAAGCATACGGATAGATTCTTTTTTTTAGTAGATTAAGAGTCATGTTATTACCAAATAGTTCTAGGGGTTGAAACATCACTTCAGTACGTATGCATTCTCTCCTTCACTCTTCTAAAATTACCGTTGATGGTAACTCCTAATATATATCTTCAATATGCAGTCGTTTTCTCTTTTTCCTTTTCTTCTTTCAACATGTCATGCCAACAAACTCAATGGCAGGGGAAGATAATATCGCAAGCATATCCAATGATTGAAAAAGCAGTGCGAGAGTTCTTGAGGGATGATTTTCCGAATTGCATGGCCATTGCAGATTTGGGTTGCTCATCTGGACCTAACACTTTGACAGTGGTCTTGGAGATCATTGATGTAGTGCATGCCACAAGCCGTGCAATGGGTCGTCCAATGCCTGAATTTAAAGTATCCCTCAATGATCTTCCTGGAAATGACTTCAATAATGTTTTTGTATCATTGCCAGCATTCTACAACAAACTGAAGAAAGCGAAAGGCAATGATCTGCAAGGGTGTTATATCTCAGGTGTGCCGATACACTTTACGGGAGATTTTTTACACGATTGAGTCAGAACTTTATTCACTCCTCAACCAGTCTCCAATGACTTTCTCAGGTATACAACAAATATTGTAGCCTCTCCAATTCAAATTTGAAATCTTAATTTTCCAAATGGTGTCAAATCAATGTCCAAGTTTCTACAAGTATATAGTTAATACCATAAAAAGTACTTTACCTCTTTACAAATAATATTTTGGTCCTCAATATCTCATTTTTAATGTTTTGGTCCGTGGCATTTTATGAATAAAGGAATTATTTTTTAGCAAATATTATTCTATTAAGAAAAAAAAAAGCGAATAACCGTGTCTTACATGGTAAGATACAAAGATACTCTTGTATCTTACCACATACATTACAGTTATGTTTTGAATGAAAAATGATGATCAGACTAGCAGAATCTTTTATTTAAAACATGAAGGGTCAAAAAATGAAATATAGGGGACTAAAATATCGTTGTGCAAAAGGTTAAGGGATAAACTTTGTTATTTATCCGATGAGCTACTATATAATATATATAATTTTATTTTTATCACCCATTTATCATCCTATATATGGATACTTAGTTGACATACTAAAATGAAAAAAAAATTATTTATCTATTTCTCTCTATTCTTTTAATGCCAAGCAAGTATAGGTGAGAAATATGTGATAGAATAAGGTAGTATCTACTATTTCTCTTATTAACATAGTATTAAAGCAATGTTTTATTATGGAGATATACTAGATATCAACCCCATTTTCATCACCTTCTATGTGTATACATACCTAATTGGTATATCAATATAACAAACTTTTATACTATTGCACTCTCTTCTTTGGTATACCTACTACGTATACACCTAAAGTGGCGATTGGTATCCTGAAAAGATTTTGGAAATGAATTGAATGAGTTAAGGAAATTGAATAACTCTCGGAATGGATTGACGATGGGAAAGGATATGTTGTGGTGCATATACTCTGGAAATGAAGATAGAAATTAATATATTGATTCCAAACCTGTGTTTGGTAGTCAGTATAACAGAGCAGTAATGAGAATGACTTATATAAAATGACAAGAATGCCCTTGTATTGCTATAAATATATTATTGTCTTAAAAATAAAAATAAGTATCATATTAACAATAATGGTTAGTTTGAGGCATATTATTATTATTATATTTATTTTTTATTGTTTTTATATTATTATTATATAACTTTTATTAAATATACATTATTTATTATTACTATTTAATATTAATATTATCTATTATTTCATTTTATATTTTTATTTGTATTATATACAATTACTTCATATTTTTATTATGTTTATTTAATTATTTAATATATATTATTTATAATACTAATAATAATTATTTGTATTATTATTATTATTATTATACATCCTTAAATTATTATTATCATACCATATATTTATTATTACATGTTATATTATTATTTTTGTACTTTATTGATATTTATTATTATTATTATTTATTTTTATTTTACTATATTTTTTATATATTATTATTGTTACTACATATTTTCAAATTATTATTTTATTAATAATAATGATTATAATAATAATAAATAAGACTAATATATTAAATAAATAAAACAATAATGTTATTTGTACATTGTGTAATATTTGTTTAAGGGTATTTTGGCTACTTGAGTAATAAGTTCATTCTAGAGTACATGGGAATAACCTATTCCCATGTGTTTTGTCAACAATGAGTATTTTCATGTACATGAAAATGGGATTATGGGGGGAATATGCTTCTCAGATTTGTATACCAAATGTGAAAATTGTAATAAAATTGGAAATACATTTTTATTCCTAACCCATTCTCACATACTAACCGTCACCTAAGAGTTGATATATGAACAATGAAAACGTGATAATAACTAACAATGCACTTTATTCTTAGCTTTGTACGCGTTTTGCTTGCCTACTATACTAATGTACTTATCTCTAACAGAAAATATCCCATTCAATCCCCATTGTTTAAAAAAAAAAAAATCAATTTGGTCTCTATTTTTTAAAATTTTTCAATTTCATCCTTATTGTTTGGAAAAAGTTTTAATTTGTCTCTATTAGTTTATTAAAATTTCAAATTCGTCCATATTGTTCAAAATTAGTCAATTTAGTCCTTATTGTTTTCTAAAAAATCCAAATTCGTCCCTATTGTTTTCCTAAATATTTATATTTCGTCCTTATTGTTTTCTTAAAATTTTAAATTCCTAAATGTTTCAATTTTATCATTATTATTTTCTTAAAGTTTTAAATTTGTCCCTATTATTCAAGGACTAAGTTTAAATTTTCTGAGAAACAATAAGGACGAATTTGAAACTTTTGAGAAATAATAAGGACAAAATTGAAATTTTTTAAAAAATAATAAGGATAAAATTGAGATATTTTAAATAATAAGACGAAATTAAAACTTTTAAGGAAATAATATGGATGAAATTGAAAAATTTTAAACAATAGAGATTAAATTATTATTATTTTTTGAAACGATAGATACTAAATTTGATATTTACACTATCTCTAATTACATAACTTTTTTTGTTCTTTTGCATGAACAGGTTCCACCAGAATTAGATATCAATGCTAGAACGCACATAAACAAAGGAAAGATCTATATATCAAAGACCAGCCCACTTAGCGTCCACAAAGCATACCTATTGCGCAGTTTCCAAATGACTTTTCCTCGTTTCTCAAGGCACGGTCTCCAAATGACTTTTCCTCGTTTCTCAAGGCTCGGTCTCAAGAGATGATCCCTGGTGGGCCCATGGTTTTGTCATTCGTAGGCAAGCGTAATTCAGATCCTTCAACTGACAAGTGTTGTTATCACTGGGAGCTTCTAGCTCGAGCTCTAATGAGTATGGCCACAGAGGTAAGAAATCAATTATTTTCTCTATGTTTGCCATGCAGAAGCAAAGCAGCTATTCTTAACATTAAGCAATCACGACATGCGTGGGAAAAAAAATTGATATAAGTATGATCAAACACAGGAAAGATATTCAAAGCGATGTTATTTAAATTGAGATGGTGATATATGTCTTTTCTTTGTGAGGTGCACTTAGTTTTTTGTGGGGCCTCACCATCCTTTTGGATTATTTGTTAGCATGACCCTAGATGCGGATCTAGACTATTGTTGGTGAGCTTCAATTGTTTTGAAAACGAAAATTAGTGAATACGTGGGAATTAAGTACGTTCTATTCACTATTGCCTCTTAGTAATTAGGAGGAAAAATCCTAACCATCTATGTCACATTGGATGGTTGAGATCGAGAGTGAGGGAAAAAGATAGAGGTGGGGACAAAGCGAGGGGAAAAAGAAAAGAAAAAAAAAAAGAGGAGGGAAATTATAATTTTAGTTGATTGATTAAGATTGACTCGTTTATGAGATGGATTGCTAGAATCAAGCCACTTAGTCACTAGAAGACATTGCAACTAGGAGAGAATCCTAATTCTGAGGTTAAGTGAGTGCAAAGTGGTTTTTATTTTGAAGCATCTTGTAGAATCAATCACAATTCAAAGAGCATTTTGTTAGTATGATATTGGATGCAAATCTAGACTATTTTATTGATGGGTCTTAATGGTTTTGGAAACTAAAATTGGTGACGAACATGGGGGAATAAATGCAGGTAGGGGTGAGGTTAAGTGGAGGCAAAATAATTTTACAGAGTAAAAGTATACAAATATTTTAAAATGTTTTGTAGGGTTAGCTGCAATCCAAAAAATAGACATGCCTTGATTGTTGTAATGGCTTGTAGTCTTCTCAGCAAAAAAAAAAAAAAAAAAAAAAAAAAAAAAAAAAAAAAATATATATATATATATATATATATATATATATATATATATATATATATATATATATATATATATATATATATTGTAAACATTGAAAAATATCAAGTGATGTTACTTACACATTATGTCATCTGGTGACTTAACAACATGATTATCAAGTTGCCAATCAATATTAAAAACAAATGGTGTATTGAGTAACATTAGTGATGTAATAATTTCTCATCAGAAAACTATCTATTTACTTTGCACAATGAAAGGCACGGAATATAAAATGATAGGTAAAATTAATATGGTATTAGAGTCTTTTAGATTAAAAGGTTTAATGGTCCATAATAATTATCCTTTCCTTTCATTACCTTCTTCAATTTAAACAAAAAATTATAAAATTATTTGCATTTCCTTTTTCTTATTATTTTTTCCCAAAATGAGAAATTCCTTTCTTTTCCTTCATTATTTTTTGAGTGGTTAAATATTTGCAGGGTCTCACTCAAGAGGAAAAGATCGATTCCTTTAATTTTCCCTACTATCTTCCATCTATTGAGGAAGTGAAAAACATAATTGAAGGTGAAGGTTCATCCACCATTAATGGTGTGGAAGCTTTTGAGGTGTATTAGGATGAATGTTGTGGTTCAAGCCAGGAGGACGACGAGTCAAATGCTGCACTCTCAAGTGGTCAACGAGTGTCAATAGCTTTGAGGGCTGTGGTTGAATCAATGTTGGAATTTCACTTTGGAAAACATATCATGGATGAATTGTTTGCAAGATACTCTCACCTCATTGATGAATATTATTCGTCAGGGACTGCACCCTATTGGGTTAATTTGGTGTTTTCTCTCACTAAGAAAGCCTAGTGCATGGTATGTTTCTCGCTACAATTGCGAGAGATTACGAGATCAATTCTTGCAGGTGACATCATTTAATATTATATTGTACAACTTTGTCATCCCTTAAAATTAACCAAAAAAAAAAAAAAGCCTAGTGCAGGAAAAAAATAGAGACTTGGTGTATATCTCTCTTGTGATGTTTTCATTCCAGTCGTTAAGAGGAAATAAACTTTCTTTATGTACGTGATATTTTGAACAATGCTATGTATGACTCATATAATGATTTATTAGTCTCTATTATAATAATAAGAGTTCTTCGCTTAATAATTTGCTCGTCCTTGTCTTTGCCCCAGACTAGGGGGCATGTTATCGCTTGGTGTGGAATCACAGTATATAAAGAAATGTTTAATATATAATACGTGAGTTTTTATTATATAATTAAAGAGTGAAGTATATTCAGATAACATAAAAATATAACTCTTTTATTTAAATGAGAAGACGACTCTCTTTCAAGGGAAGTGAAATGAGGCATGGGCCTTAGTGTATAACGATCAACGGATTCGTAATGTTGCTTAATTTTTATTTTTTTTTATTTTTTTGGTCAAATATAGAAAAACTTGTAATGGCTAGTTTTTTTTTAAATGTCAATTGAGATTTCAAATGAGCAGCTTGTCTGGCAAGCTCGTTCGTATCCCTCTTGAATTGCCAGTCTAGGCTTGTCAGATGAGTAGCTCATCCGGAAGTCTCATCCAAAACACACTAGAACTATTAGATGAGCTGTCAGATCATTTGGTAGGCTCGTCCAGTTGTTCTTGCCTTAGTCGGTTGAGTTTGCCGGTTGAATCCCGCAACCAGAAACTCAACTTGGCTTTAACAAGAGTAGCCAGACAAAGATTTTTATGCCATTTTAAACCACAAGACAGTTTTCGTAAATACTCTTGAGGGCGAAGAAGGATTTTTAGAAGGCTTAAACATTTAAACAAGTTTGAAATAACATTTATGAGTTTTCATAATTTGATCTGAGGCGTACCACATAATAAGGCCGCTACCCCTTATATCGCGTCTCCTTCCTTGTAACTCTCTCTTCAATTTTCATGTTGAGATCTTTATGAATGAACGCACTTGAATCGACATGGATCTTCATCACCATGGAACTTGAGCTTGGACATGTAGCATGAGCTTTGTTAAGCAAGTTGATTACTGTTTAGCTTACTTAGCCTTCAATCTTTGACTAATTCTCAACTAATGAACTTAAACAAGATATGATTAGTTAATAGATTAACCATACGATTAAGATTTAGTTATCATCAAAATACGAGATTAAGGCATTCAGACTAACAATAGATTTATAATCATTCTTTTAATCAAGACCATTACATGTCGTTACTTGAGATTTGCTATCATTTAACATTAATACCTCTATTTCACGATTGATCATAGTGGATTTAAAAGATTTGTTAGTTATTCCTAGTTGTACTTCAAAATAGTTTCAAACAACTCAATTAATGATAATATTTTAAATATTTGTAATTACTATTATATGTGGCATGCGATAAGGAAAAAAAATTATAATAATCAATGCGTAACACATAATTTTTTTTAACATATACTTCTCATACACAATGGTTTAGTCAGAAGTTATTTTAAATACTTAAAACTTAACTACTATATATTATTTTTACTATTTAATTGCAACCATCAAACTCAATATATAATTAATATTTAACCTTTATTTAAGACCTATATTTATATTTATCATTATTATAATTTTAATTTATCTTTTGAAGTTACATGGTTTAAATAAAATTTAATATCTTAAGGTTTAAAAGAATAATAAAAAGTCCGCTGGCAATCCCCACTCCCCACGAGAATTCAGGGACAAGACGAGTGCGGAGGATAGGGGTATAAAACGCGGGGACATGACATGTGTTTGGAGGACTTTTTAGGTAATGGGGCGGGACATGAGAATAGATTTTTGCCCCAAACCCGCCCATTACCATTCCTACTACCAAGTCCTTCAACTTCATTTTCTTTCCCTTGCGTTTCTAGTAATTTTTGAATTATACCCATGTAGGAGGGAGTTTCTCTAACAATGTAGTCACCTGGGAAGATTCACCCATGTTACTGTCCTAGTGCCAATTATTAATTTCGCCCAAGATTTTCACGCAACAAAAAGGATTTGCCTACACCATAGAAGCTTCCACACAGTGCTGCTTTTGGACCAACGCTATTGATCTTTCCTCTATGTTTACTTGCCTAGTGTTTTAGCGAATAACAATTAGTGGGGATCATTTCCTGTTCCTATAAGTTCTTTGATGAAGTGGTATAGCCTGGAATGAAGAGTCTGGCGTGTGAAAAATAGATGAAAAAGCTTGGAAGATGTTCTGTTTGGCAGGAGATATATTAAGCTGATGGTAAGATAGGTTACATATTTTTTGGAACAAATGAATTTCATAAAATTTTGTATAATTTATTTGTAAATTCAACTTTTTATGTTTGGAAGCACATTTTTAAAAAATTAGAAATCCAAGATTTGTAAATCCTAGATTTACCCAAATTTTATCAAAATCCTTGCTTAAGAGGTAGAATTTACAATTTCAAGCCACAAAATTAGTCAGTCATCTTTTAAAGACTAAATTGTCCTCAATTTTTTTTTTTTATTGCTCTTAGTCTTTTGCTCTCATTTCCTATATAATTATTATTATTTTATTCTTATTACAACCTTCTTCACGATAAATTTATTTTTCATATTTCTTAATCTAGACTTCTTTTTGGTCTTCAAATTAAAAGCCCAAATTATAAATTAATTATTCATTCATTCTTAATTTCAGGTAATCTTAACATACTTAATTAGGCATCTAAAATCACAAATTATTTATTCATGTTATTTATTCATCTATCTATTCGTATTATTTATTCATCAATATTAATTAATTTAATTTAATTTTAAAACTAATTAATGATATTCATGGAATTTATTTTCCTGTCAAAATTTCAAAAACAAAGTTTCAAAATATAGGGACATAAAAGGAATACGAACAATAAATATATTTATAAATCTTAGAATTGACTTAATATTATTTTTCAATTCCAAATAAATGAATTCATTTTTAAATACAAATTCTCACAAAATTCAATTATAAATCAAATATTTTCCAGTTCCCAATAAATTTATTTTTAAATACAAATCCTCACAAAATTCATTTACAAATCAAATAAATTCTACACCACAAAATTTCCAAACACTCTGTTAGAGTTTCATTTTCAGTAGGAACATTTAATAAGTTTGATTCTTTATCCATTAATTTCTAGTGGTATTCTTCTTTTTATATTAAGAGTTTACAAAGACTAGAATGCCTTTCAAGTTAAAGTTAATTGATAACTCATTATAAGGGAGAATTGAAAAGAAAGGGAGGATTTGAATAAATTCGTACACCGAGGGTTGTTGGTATGAACCCAAAGTCTTACATAATATGCACATTACGCCACGAGATAGAAATTATTATTTTCTTTTTAAAAGGAGAATCAAAGAGACTGATTGTGATTAACCCGGAAAAAAAAGGAAAAAACTCCCATGTTATATTTCTTTCTTTTTTTCTTTTTCTTGGGGTCAAGCCCATATCAAATATTTCGTGGGCACATTACCCAATTAGTCTTACTAAATCCTGTTAAGGGCGGAGTAAAAAATCTAATATTGGGGTTGATTTTTTTTTTTTTTTTGTAGGGAATTTTTTCTACAGTATTTTTTGAATTAGTAAAAAAGAGACAAAATTTTTATACTTTCAGTTTTTTTTTTCTTTTACAGTTTTATTAAATAAAATTTGGTTATAGTTTCATATTGTATTGCTTTTAAAGATTTGGTAAGCGAAAATCGTTCATAGCATATTTTTGAATATCAACTAGTTTACACTTTGGATGCATCATAAGAAAATATTATATTAGTCCTAAATTGTATATTTAACTATTTACTCTTGTTTATTGTACAAATTAAACAATTTATCTCATAACAAAAAAAGAGAAGGTCTAAGTAGTATAATATTCAAGTGATGTTCAAATAATCGAAACCAAATTTTTAACCCATTATATTCTTCAAGAAAATTACAAATTTACAAGAACCTAATCAAAACAAGCATATCTTGATATCCAACAAAAAAAAAAAATCAAAACAAGCATATTAGTAAGCAGTTCAAAGTTATATATATATATATCTATCTAATATGAAAAAAAAAAAGAAGAATAAAAAAATACATAGCAGTAAACACTTCAAAGTTATATATATCCAACCCATTGTGCTCGAACTATTTTAACTTTCATTTTCTCCAAAGACAATTCTTAAGGTCAATTGCACGATGAAAGCACCAAAAGCCATAAATTTTAGGAAGCAACATCTTCAATTCCTCTAGATTACCTGTATTTCCTTCTATGAAGATAAGTCTATCCAAGAGACCCTCACCTCATTGCAGGGTATAAAGAAAAAAAATGTATAACGGGTTTATAAATGTAACAGATTCACAACCTATAATTATGTTATGAACCCAATAGTTATATACTGCTCTAATTATACTAATGGTCCAACCCACACGACGGAGCCCAATTCAGTTGATCAACCAAGCCCAGCTATTATATGTCTTGTTAGTTAGAGTTTGTTAGACATTTAGTATGTGAGTTATTGAGTAGCCTATAAATAGAGAGATACAACACATAACAAATTAAGCAACAACTATCTTCAATTTTGTTACCTTTCTCTGTAATTTTCTTTTAGCTTTGCATTTTAATACAATTTTTTATTATGCTCTTTTAAGTTTTGCTGTTAAATCTCTTTAGAGAATCCCAAATTGTTACATTAGTACTTTCATTGAGACAATGACTAAAGGTACCAAACTCAACGCCATGGATAACGCGGTAATGAAGCATCTGCAAACTACAACACAGAATACTCGAAAGCCTGACGGCTTTCAACAAACACTTGGTGACCTCGCTTCTAAACTCACAACGATTGATCGCAAACTTGATCAGTTGCAGTTCCTTGTGGAGAAATTTGTGGCACGGAATGCCCTTTTATCCACTTCTTCAACGGCCACCCATGGTAATCCTACACACCATGATGAACACATAATTTCTGATTTCAACAGCCACGTGGCCTTCTTCTCAATCCACCCACCGCCTCAACCACAAGACCCTTTGCTGTCATTGTCCAGCTTCGGCGAAGAGCTCGAGTTTGACCTCCAAAACCTCGACGACGAAGGTGAGTTGGATACTCGACCCTCAATTAGCCACGTTTCCATACTTCAACACATAACAAGCTTTTGCGAAACCAAAAACCTTCAAGAAGCATTATATTTCCTCCAGCATAATCAAAACGACACGTCGCTTGACGTATCTCAAAAAGCGGAGGCCATTGTTGTACTCTTACAAGCATGTGGCCAACAAAAGGACATCGAAACAGGCCGCAAAGTGCACCAAATAGTCTTCAACTCGACCCATTTGAGAGACGATTGCGTGGTCAGTACACAAATAATCACAATGTACTCATTGTGTGGGTACCCATCTGATTCTCAATTGATGTTTAATTCATTAAACAGGAAAAATCTTTACCAATATAACGCGCTTTTGAATGGGTATGTGAAGAACGAGCTTTGGCATCAGGCAATGTTTGTGTTTTACGAGTTAATAGAGGAGTCAATGTATGAGCCAGATAATTATATGATGCCCTGCGTGATAAAGGCATGTGGTGAGCTAATGGATGTGGGTTTAGGTAAGGATGTTCATAGGATGGTAGTGAAGATGGGGTTGAGTGTTAATATGTTTGTGAACATTGCCTTGATTGCTATGTATGGAAAATTTGGGGTTGTTGAGGAAGCATTGAAAGTGTTCGATTTTATGCCTGAGAGGAACTTGGTGCCTTGGAGTTCGATTATTCGTGTGTTTTTTGAGGACGGGTGTTTTACGGACTGTTTTGGTTTTTTAGGGGATCTGTTGGATAGTAAGGATGTGCCTACAGGGGCGACTTTTGCAGTTCAATTTCTATATCATCTGGCTGCAAAGATAGATCTGAAATGGGAAATATTTTCCCTTGGCATATTTCTATATCGTCGGATTTTATTACAACATCGTTGCACAAGGTATGGTCTTCCGACGTAACGACAGTTGGTAGAAAAACTTGAGTACCCATGCTAGTGGTAATTGGAAAGCTCACCAATGAACTAGGCGGAATTGTCGGAACTATCTCATGGACGAAACCTGGAGGGGTAGTAAGTGTTGTCGATGATGATGGTGTAGAAGGGGCCACCGTCACCATTGACGAAGTGAGCGTTGGAGATGGTAGAGCTCCAAATTTGTCAATTAAGAGTGCAATATACCGGTCAAATTTGGCATCAAGAGTCGTGAGCATATAATTGAGAGTGCCAAGAGTTTGTTGATGGTCATCGAGCCGTTGAGAATACTCGTCTGCAGTTTGCTCGAGCTTCTTCACCATCTCCTCCATAGCATCGAGTGTTATTCCCTCCGCCATGTTCGATTCTAAATGAAAGCACCAAGGCCTTTTGATAAGGCACCTCGTGGACCAAATTATGATGGATTGAAGTTGGACCCAGGAGCAGTGGTCATGAGCTACCAGTTGGTGGCCATGAGGACTATAGAGTAAAAGCAGCTCCTACTCGTGTTCGTCCAGATTTCCTGAAACCTGATCTAGGGTTTGGTCGTCATCATAGGGATCATCTGACTCCTAGGAGTCCAGGCAAAGAATACTTCGGAATGCAGCCGCGTGGTCCCCACTCATTTGGTGAAAGGCCCCGATCATTTAATTTGCCTTTGGATCGTATTGGGAATTCATTCCTTGCGGATAGGTTCCAAGCATTCTCTGGCCACCTGCAGAGAATTGAGCCTGATGGTCCAGAGAATATAAGATTTGGTAAGCAGGTTGTACCTGGTCATCACAATAGCCATATGAGAAGTGGTAATCCCTTCGCTTATGAAACCTTGCAAGACTTAAGAATTGCAAAGCTCTTTGATATCATTGTGGACTACCCAGATAGTGCTCCTGCTATTGAAGACTTGAAACAGTGTCTTGATTATACTGGACAACACTCAAAGATGGTTGATTCATTCATCTCTTCACTACGATCTCAATTATTAACTGCTGGTACCTCAACCAATGACATATTGCACCAGTATGTTTCAACCATCAAAGCGCTTCAAACAATAGATCCAGCATGTATTTTTCTTGAAGCAGTTGGTGAACCAATAAGGGAATACCTTAGAGGGAGAAAAGATACCACTAAATGCATTGTGACTATGCTTACGTATGGGAATGGTGGAAGCCAGAATGGACCTGGAAGTGCTGGGGATAGCCTTCTTGAAGAATTAAATCGAGATGAAGAAAATCAAGAGAATTCCAGTTTTGATGATGATATCAACACAGATGACAAGCAAGCATGGATTAATGCACAAAGCTGGGAGCTTGATCTTGTTGAAGCTGATCCCTTGAAAGGCAGCAGGTACCGAAGGAAAGTTGACAAACTTGGTATGATTGTTGGCATAATCGGTTCTAAAGATCAGCTAGTTAATGAATATCGTGTCATGTTGGCTGAAAAGCTTCTTAATAAATCGGATTATGACATTGATGTAGAAATACGCACTCTAGAACTCCTTAAGATTCATTTTGGAGAGAGTAGTCTGCAGAGGTGTGAAATTATGCTCAACGATTTGATTGATTCCAAAAGAACAAATACAAACTTCAAAGCAACCATAAAAAAACAGCCTCAACCAGCTGCTGAGCGTATGGAGGATCAGATATCTCTTGATAATGTTAATGCAACCATCTTGTCTTCAAACTTCTGGCCACCTATCCAGGATGAGGCACTGAACTTACTGAGCCTGTGGACCAGCTTTTAAATGAATACGCAAAAATATTTCATGAAGTCAAGACGCCACGTAAGCTATTGTGGAGGAAAAATCTTGGTATTGTAAAGCTGGAGTTGCAATTTGAAGATAGAGCCCTGCAATTCATCGTCCCTCCTCTCCATGCTTCAATTATCACACAATGTCAAGACAAGAAAAGTTGGACCTTCAACAATCTTGCAGCTGCTGTTAGGATAACTGTGGATGTGCTGAACAGGAGAAGCAATTTAAGTAGATATGCCACAAAGCTGCTTGATTTTTCCTTGAACCTTGAGGACAAGGTTCTTTCAAAAGGGGAAGGTAATATTATAAACCCAATAGCTATAGACTGCTCTAATTATGCTAATCACCCAACCGACGGAGCCCAATTTAGTTGATCAACCAAGCCTAGCTATTACATGTCTTGTTAGTTAGAATCTGTTAGACATTTAGCATGTGAGGTGTTAAATAGCCTATAAAATGAGAGAGAAGGCACATAACAAATTAAGCAACAACTATCTTCAATTTTGTTACCTTTCTCTGTAATTTTCTTTCAGCTTTGCATTTCAATACAATTTTCTATTATGCTCTTTTAAGTTTTGCTGTTAAATCTCTTCCGAGAATCCCAAGTTGTTACAAATTCTTTTCCTTTGACCAAATTCTTATCTGAATTGATGTTTTTTAAAAAGATAATAGGGCCTAAATTAATTTTTTTTGAAAAATAATAAAAACCAAAGTGGTTAAGTTTAAACAATAGAGATCATTTTGAATAACTTTGATAAATATTAGGGACCGTTATGAATGTTTTAAAATGTTAAGGATTACATTAAAAAAATATGTACGCAATAGGACTCAACTTACTTGTGATTACCATCGTATCTTTATTCTCGGAAGTACGTTTTATATTTCAGATCAAATAAACCTACATGTTTCGGTTGTTTCTTAAGTTGTTGAATTCGGCTTCCACAGCTGCAGGTACTTGTTTCAGATTCATTGTTCCTTCATATCTACTTTATGTTGCAATCACTTGTATGTAGTTGCTATCAGATTTCTAGTATTTTGCTGGTAGAGTTTTATTTTTACAAGATACAACTAAATATTCAAAGCATTAAACTGGCATTGGAGAAAATCTATTCAATTTCAATTGAAAATTTCTTAATCCAATTCTAATAGGGCAAACTGGATTAAAATAAAATAAAAAATACTATCTTATCAAATATTTGTAATTATTCATCCTTTGATTTGACAATTGCTTGCTGCTTTTTTTATTTAACAATTGCTTACCGCCTTGCTCCCTTTTTCTGTTGCCAACGAACAGGGACAATCTAAAAGGTGTAAGGCTTAGATAAAAGTCCATAGTTAATTTCGAAATCAATTCGAAGTTCAGAAAATTAATTGATTCATTGTTGAAAAAATGAATAGCACAAGTTAATTTCTTCTTTGGTAATTATTTTATCTCGTATATGTTGACTTCACTTTTTTCTAGCTTGTTACTATTATTTTTCTTTTATTGGTTTTCATATTAATTAACTTTTAAAGTATTCTTGTACCTTTAGGCAATCTGGGAGTCTTTCTAACTTTTTATTATTATTATTTTTTTATTTCCCCCCCCCCCCCCCCCCCCCCCCCCCAATGACAGCACATCAGCGGAATCATAGCCCTTAACAATGTGCGAGCGGATCAAGTGATTGACTCTAACAATGTGTCAGCCAATAAAATAAAAGACTCTCACATTGTTAGATTCATGGCCCCTAACAATGTGCAAGTGAATCAAGTGATTAACTCTAACAATGTGCCAACGGACAAAATGAAAGACACTAACAATGTGCGCGCGGAAGTGTTTGAAATGAAGTTGCCCTCTTATGAGGGAAAAAGAGCAATGATAGCAGCAAATTCTTCTATATATGTTTATGATGGTTGTATTTGGAGCATTGTTGGTATTTGCTGTTGTGATGCACAACGGAGGAGGTATTATTTTAGCATCGGGCGTGATTCTAACTCTCGTGTTGACCATATTTGTTCCTTGGCGAGTACATGATCAGCGTTCCATCATACTAGGAATAAGGGTATGAGTGCGATATGTATTTGTTAAAAACCTTTCCTAGCATCCAGAATTGTCTCCCAAGGGACTTTTCATAGTTTATATAACACTTTCATGCTGCTTGTGAATTAATTTGTTTCTAAATTTCAGTCGAAGAGCAACTTCTTTATAAGAATGCTAGTTGAGCTTGCCCGTACATATCCACGAGTTAAACCCAATATGCATCAAGAAAATATCTTGATCCTCCTAAATTAATCACATCTATAGGTCCAAAAAGGTCCATATTTTTTGTAATGCTCTAGGTGTACTTACTTTGTTTATAGGTTTAAAAGATGTCTTATATTGTCACACAAGTGATCTTTTTAAAATCTAGCTTTAGGTAGACCTTTTACAAGCTCTTTATTAAAAAGTTTAATAAGTAAATTCATGCTTGCATGTCCTAATCTTCTATGTCATAGTCAACAATCTTCATTCATAGTGATCAAACAATTAACTTTTGACAAGTAAGATCCTCAAAGTTAATAGTATAGACATTATCATAGGTGAAGCGTCCCCCACCTATGGGTACAGAACTAAGCATATGCAGCAGTTTTACCCGCCGGATAGGTGTCATAACTCTAGAGATAACAAATAGCAATTAATATCGGTACCAAAATACCAGAATAATCATACACTGATTTAAGACTCATACTGACCAAATACAAGGATCTGAGGAGACAAACCATACAACATAACAGAATTGAGACACAAACCTTATAGGATAGATCAAATAGATAGGAATGAGTTTACCATGGATAATGGAACGACCACATGGCTAGCCACTTGAAGAATTACTGAAATAAAATAATATTGAATGCCGAATCACCATATGAGAGTCGAAGACCCAATTAAAGTCCAAGGTAGTACGTCAAACAAAGTATTGTGAATCAATTATCGGAATCTAATAAATTCACGAATTAATAATAAGAGATATTAAACAACTGATATACGAAGCAAAAAGAGTATCAAAGAATCATAACGAGGTCAACAAATGGTTGACACAACAAAAATAGGAATTCAGAGTGTCAAGGAATGGTATACTAGGGGATTCCAACTTACCTCAATCGAGCTTTAAATCTTATTTAATTCTCTTTTTTCGAAATTATAATCTCACGCTAATTTGGTACTGCAAGATATAATAAATTCAACCTAAGATATAAAGAGAAAATATGCTTAGTTATTATTTAGTTTTTCTCTGTGTGGACATAGATTTCATATTAGCGAAATAGATCACTTTATTAGTATTACCCAAAGAGTGATTTATTACTAGCATCTACTATCTTAGAAATCATGTTAAACATATCAACTAAAGATTTTCATATGTACATGCATCTGATACCATAAGTCATATATATATGTATATATAAAACACTATTATAGCATGGTATGAAGCCTAGTACAATTAGCACAAAGGCCGAGGTCCAAAATAAATTAAACACATATATTAAAGTCCAAACACAAAGGGTCAGCCAAAACTTGACTTGGACTACCAAAGCCCAACATCCAGCCCAACACCAAAGCCCAATATAGAGAGGAAACCCGTGGGTGATAAAGATGATCATCATTGCTATTTATATCAAGGACACAAGATAAAGTCGCACCTATGCGAATTAACATGATCATAATGAAAAATTGTTTGCAATTGGTTCTTTAGGTTTTCTAATTTCTTTTCAACATGTGCAATGCAATTGAAGATGTGATTCGTTGTCAGACCAACAAGTGAGATCAAATATCGTAAGCCTTACAATAATTATTTTGAGTTTTAAATTTATATCATTACACTCACTTATAAACTACATTCTTATCATGTATTTCACTAATATAGATCATCACAATCGTAATTCGAAGTTGATGAATGGAGATTGATTGGCCACTTCATACAACTATCTAAGCTTACATTTGTATATGAGTGACTTCTAATTTGCATTGTATCAAATGTCACATTAGAAACAACATAATATGTGATTGTTTCACCTTTTATATCATTTTTTACAAACACCCGTGGAGGGTCTAATGAACTCTCTAGATTGTGGTTCTTAAGAAGTTAAAACAAGTCAAAATTTGCTAACTGATCAGTACTCATAACCACCTTCACTAGACCCATCCAATATATTTGTGCCCACAATCTTTGTGAATCAAATTGACAATCTGATTAAGTACCTTGTAGCTTTCAAGAAATGAACAACAATCAGGGGCAAAGTTAGGCACCGGGGGTCAGTGTAGGCACCCGCTGCCTGGTCAGTGATCAATTTGATATGTCCTCTCACTTTTGTTTATTTTTTTCTTTGTTTTAGTCAAAAAGAAAAAATAGAATCATGAGGAAAACAACACAAAAGTATAAATTCTTTATGTACATTTATAAAAATACCCCTTGTAACATGCGGCCTCCCTATTATATAGCAGCTGCTGAAAAGGAAAAGAAAAGAAAAAAGAAAAACTACCACCTCCCGGTTATTGCAGCTGCTGAAAAGGAAAAGAAAAGAAAAAGGAAAAAAAGAACTACCACGAACGCATCTACCAAGATTCAAACCTATGATGCCCACATTTTCAAATGAGACCCTAACCAATTAAGCTAGACTGGTTCTTAGTGCAAGAATGTGACGGTAAATTAGAATAAATGTTTTAATGTAAGTCTGCGCTTGTACTCACCTCAATGTAGCTCTACCCTTGACAACAATAAATCCCTAATATAAGGGGAAATGACAAGGACACCACATTTGACTCTCAAAGTATTTCTGTTTTGTCTTCCAATTTGCACTGGCTACTTGAACATTAAATTGAATTTGGCTGTGCGTGTGCGGATCACCGAACCACAACTGGTGCCACTAGAGCAACAAACAAATAGGCAGCCCAATGATGAATCCTCTAAAGGGTGATGTACAATTTGAGGATTGGACCTATATTTTTTCTTTAGATTAGTCTCGATAGGTCTATTAATTGATTAACCCAAATCACGTATTTTTCGAATGGGATCATATGTTTCAAAGTTTAATACTTTTAGTATGAACTTAAAAGACTTTTTAAAGGTTTTCTCTTAGTGGTCAAAATATGATATCGATCTATGATTTACCTCCCTTGTAGGGCCTGAAATCGTGGAGGTTACCTACTCACCCAAGATTTGCTTCCTTACCAATGGTAGTATCAATCCTGATAATTCTACAAAGGGTTATCAAATCACTAGTTTGGGACACTTAGGGAGTAGCTTAGTGGCAAATAAATAAAAGTAACATTTGATAAACTTGAGTTCAAAATTCCTTAGTTGATTAGATTCACACTCTTGACTGACTTAGAGTATATGTTGGGGTGCACCATTGCACCAGTGGGTTTATTAGTTGATAGTCGGGTTCTGCCAGGTCAACTGATGGTCGAACTCCGCCAACTGGGTTATCACATTAACAAAGAAAAAAAAAAGTGACTAGTTTGGGAACTTGCCTTCCCAATCTGCCCCTTCAGCTACAACGATTAGGATTCACACTTACATATACTATATACTTCTCAAACCCTTCTACTACAAATCTGGGCTCTATCTCGGGGTCACCTAATCCCTACCGTGGCCTATGATGGTCACGAACTTATTGGCTAGTGAGCCTTGACTACCCACCTTGGGCTTCTATTTCTTCCAAGCATAAATTGAAACCCAAGTGACCATCTAATGACTCTCCAAAGCGTATTTCAACCACTACAGATATAGATTCTATTTCGCCTAATTGTAAAATTTTAGTTTTTGAGCTATAGAGATTTTAGCAGTAGAGTTTTGATTAGAAGTTATGTTGAACAAAAGTCATTGATTGTTTGGCCTGTGTTTGGCAATGTTGAGCTTTTAGAAACCTTGAGGGTAATGTTGGACTTTAAAAAATATAAAGGGTTATATTTGAGAAAGAAAAATGAAACAGCTTTCTGCATTATTTAAAAATAGTTTTGCAAAAGTATTTTTTGAAAAGTTCTAGTTTGGAACTTCTTATTTTTTAGCTTTTTTCAATTTCAACTTGAAGAACTTTAATACTAAATACAGTATCTTCATACACTGTTTAATGCTATAAAAGAAAACTAACCTTTTATATAGCGTAATAGGTTTGATCATTGAATGTGCTTATTCCACTGCGTGTGTCGTGAATCAAAGTGCACAATACTGTCTTGTGCTTTGATAATTCACAGCCTAAATATCTTTTTTTTTATATGCTTTTTTAGAGAGTTTTTGCTTTCTGTTTCTTGTGTCTGATGCTAATAGAACATACGTTGTTCTATTAGTTATAGGACTTAAATACCCAGTGATGGGAAGTTACCCAACTTCTCACACTTGGGTCTAATCGGTCGGGTCAGCCCATCTAGGTAACCCAGGATCTAAATCCAACATCTCCCACTCGCACAAGATGGGCATAACAATATCTACCATTATTTCTCAAGAAACTAATTCCAAAGCATAATCAAACTCCATACAGGTAAATAGGCCATGCGACTCGCGAGCACACAACAAGTGGAGGCTCAAAGACCATGCACCTGTTAAGGATGGCATTGGAGCCATTATCTTCAAAAGAATATAGAGTCTCGCTATGCCTTAGATCAAATTAAGTTCGCATCAGTCAGTGCACACCTAATCCCTCTTAGGCTATGCATGACCTTTAAAATCTCAATCACGTATTCATAGTTATATTTGATCACAAAGATCGTTCAATCATATAGATTGTATAACTGGTCGACCAATGAACACATGTAGTGCTAAAAGTGAACAGTCTTCCCTTCGCTCAATACCCTTCTAAATCAAGTTAACTACTTTCCCGGACATGTTTCATATGATCAAATCTTACGTGTTCTTTAGGCAACATACCAAAGTAGCTAACATTGAACTTGATTTATCAGAATATGAGCGTAGGTCACAAATGATATATTAAAAGAAGAATATATTGCTTCAAGGTCTCACATAGTGATGAAGCAGGGATTCATTCATCAACTTCCTTAAATAGTCGCTAGAGTACACACGGTATGAAACGTGTGTTACTGTGTGACTTCCTTTAGAAAAGGGAGTACATTTTTATTTAATTCTAACACCGTACAGATTCTGATTTAGTTATCACTCAAATAACTAACCTGAATCCTCGAACTTAATACTCACAGTAATTGAGGTTTCATATCTTGCTATATACATGTTGTATGGATTGTGGGAATCCATATCGACCTCACATTAGTCTTAATTGTAACACATACAATATGAGGTCTCATCTTAATAATTGTCGTTGGAACCAATCCCTGACCTATTTTCAAGGCGACACTCATATAAGTATAGTATTTTCAACAAATACTAACTAACTTATATTGTCTCATCTCTGCACGCTTCCACTGCGCCAAAGGCGATTGCTCATGTGAGAGAGCCAATCCCTCTAACTTGTCGACGTACAATTCGATGCCAATTGTATATGCTAACATACTCATACATATTCTAATTTACATATATCAGAAAGATTTAACACTACTTAAGTGCATACACAGTCTCATTCATATATATCACAAAGATTTAACACTACTTAAGTGCATCAAAATATTTCATTTATTTATTTATTTGGCATCTGAAATATACAATTGTATGAGTACAAAAGTGATCATTTCACAACATATGAACATACATCAAATTCTGCGCAATCCTAGAGATTTTACATGAGACAAATATATATCTCTAGGAATTGGCTTAGTGAGTGGATCGGCTACCATCTCATGCGTAGAGATATGTTCAATGATCAATTCTTTCTTTGACACCATATCTCTTACAAAATTATACTTTATGTCTATGTGTTTAGTCTTGCCATGGTATTTAGGATCCTTAGTATAGGCAATGGTTGCTTGACTATCACAATAGACTGTCACCAGTTTATCAATATTTGTGAATACTCCCAAATCTAACATGAACCTTTTAAGCCACACCGCTTCTTGTACAACCGCTGAGCAAGCCACAAACTCAGCTTCCATGGTAGATAATGCTATGCAGGTTTGTTTCTTGCTACACCAAGAAATAGCCACAGTATTCAGCAAGAAGGCATACCCAGAAGTTGATTTACGCTCATCTGGATCACCACCCCAGTCAGCGTCTGTAAATCCCTTTAGATTTAGGTCAACTCCTTGGTAGCATAAACAATAATCCAAAGTGCCCTTCAAATATCTCAGAATCCTTTTAACAACTTGCCAATGAGCTCATCCAGGGTTAGATTGATAACGACTTACCAATCATACGGCAAAATATATATATGGCCTTGTACATAACATGGCATACATCAAGCTACCTATAGTACTCGCATAAGGAACAACATTCATGTCTTCTATTTCTTCTGGAGTTTTGGGACACATCCCTTGGTTCAGGATTTCACCTTTGGCTATAGGAGTGTCAATAGGTTTGCAGTTATGCATTTGGAATCGTTCAAGAACTTTTTTGATGTAAGATTCTTGTGACAAAGCAAGAAGTCTTTTTGATCGATCCCTCTGAATCTTGATTCCAAGTACATATGCTGCATCACCCATATCTTTCATCTCGAAAGTTGAAGATAACCACTTTTTTACAGTGATTATATAATCCTTACTATTCCCAGCCAACAAAATATCGTCAACATACAGAGATAGAATTACATATATATTCTGAGACCTCTTGACATATATACAGAGGTCTTTTTGAACCATAACAAAACCATACAAAATGATTTCTCGATGGAACCTTAGATACCACTGTCTGGATGATTGTTTCAACCCGTAAATAGATCTTTGGAGCTTGCACACTTTGCTCTCTTGACCTTTTTCTATGAACCCTATAGGTTGTTCCATGTAGATCTCTTCATCCAGTTCTCTATTGAGAAATGCCGTTTTTATATCCACCTGATGTAATTCCAGGTCTTGATAAGCGACTATGACTAAAATTAGTCGGATTAAGGCAAACCTAACCACCGGAGAGAAGGTTTCCTCATAATCTATACCCTCCATCTGGGTATAGCCCTTAGCCACTAGGCGAGCTTTGTATCTCTCAATGGATCCATTTTCCTTTCGTTTAATTTTGAGAACCCACTTGTTCCCAATAGCTCTCCTTTTAGGTGGAAGATCAACCAGTACCCAGACTTGGTTTTTCTTCATGGAATCAATTTCTTCTTCTATCGCTTTAATCCAACTTTCTCATGCAGAGAATGAGAGTGCTTCAGACACATTTTTCGGCTCATTATCATCCTGAGTGGTAACCATTAAAGATTTCTCTTCAATCTCAAAACGACGTCGAGGAATACTTTTGCGGTTACTTTTCCGTGTAGGGGTATGGAGTGAGCTAGATCCACTAACTGGTTCTGAAACTGATTCAGATTCAAAATGACTAATCGGTGTATTTCTCCCACTTGGATTAGGGAACGGAAGCACTACCTCTATTCCAACTGATGGTGTGGAAGTACTAAGATTGTCAGGGTTATTCAATTCAATTAATTGAACATCCTTATCTACTTCACCCCTACGTAAGAATTTTGTTTCCAAGAATGTTACGTCAAGAGATTCAATTTCAGTTACACTCCCATCTGCTTGTTCTCCAATGAAAACATATCCCTTTGAGTGTTCACTATACCAAATGAAAATACAATTTTTCCCTCTCGGTCCCAATTTTCCATGCCTATGGAAACTATCATGATCATAAGCAGTTGTCCCCTAGGGCCGTAAGTTATAAAGATCAAGTCGTCTACTTGTCTATAACTCGTAAGGAATGGAATTGACGGACTTAGTGGGCACACGGTTAAGTACATATGTGGTTGTTAGTAGTGCATCACCCCAATACGAAATAGGAAGATTAGCTTGAGCCATCATAGACCTAACCATGTCAAGTAAGGTTCTATTCCTTCTTTCTGCAACACTATTCTGTTGCGGAGTTCCAGGGATAGTAAGCTATCTAGCTATACATTTTTCATCACATATACTTCTGAACTGATCAGAGAGATATTCATGACCATGGTCGGTTCGTAATGATTTTACTTTCTTGTCTAACTGATTTTTCACCAAACTCACATATTTTTTAAAACAATCTAATGCATCGGATTTATGTGATATCAAATAGACATGACCATATCTAGTAAAATCATCTATAAAAGTGATGAAGTAAGAGGTTCCATGCCTCGCCCTAACATTCATTGGACCACATATATTAGAATGGATTAACTGTAATGGAAATTCTGCTCGTAAGCCTTTGCCAAAAGATTTTCTAGTGGATTTACCGGCAAGGCAACTTTCACAAACGGACAAGTTGACTTTTGCTAGTGATCCCAAAAGACCTTCTCTAGTAGTCGGTTCATACGATCTTTCCCAATATGCCCTAACTTGCTATGCCATATATTCACATATACATCTATAGTGCTAGAAGATATATAATATGAAAATCATTCATCATTAAGACCATAACTAATATGTTCAATATCCAAAACTAAAAAACCTTCTAACAAATATCCATGACCAAAAGAAACAGAATTAAAAAGTAGTTCAACAGAAACGCCAGACATGTAAATATGAAAACCTAAATGCAAGAAGACTAATGTGGAGACCAGATTCTGTCTAAAGTCCGGAGCATAGAAGACATCATGGAGAAAAAGGGTTCGGCCGCCACGCAGCTGAAGTTTGCAAGTGCCAATGCCTTTAACTTCGACCCTAGCGTTGTTGCCAACATATATCCATCGGCACTCAGTCGGAACACGTCGGTACTCCACATACGCACCTCTATCTCTAGCTATATGGTCGGTCGCTACTGAGTCAAGAGTCCACATAGGTAAAGATTCAGTCAGTAACGCACAACTAGAAATATATGCATTACAAGAAGATTTGGTAAAACGCATTACC
Source organism: Ehretia macrophylla (assembly GCA_037974665.1). Taxonomy (NCBI): domain Eukaryota; kingdom Viridiplantae; phylum Streptophyta; class Magnoliopsida; order Boraginales; family Ehretiaceae; genus Ehretia; species Ehretia macrophylla. The sequence goes on from CM075774.1 coordinate 4,173,553, forward strand.
TGGGTCTTGGGCTCAGGGCAATCCCGAGCGTAGTGACCCTTCTTTCGACAATTATAGCACTTAAAATTTGCAATGTTCTTCTTCACATTACGTTTGCCTTTCTTCTTCTCCTTCTTATCTTGCTTGTTTTGCTTACCCTTCCCCTTATTGCCCGATTGTTTGCCTCTTTTGTGTTTGGAGCCAGATGCTCCAGACTTGCTGGACTCAGCCACATAGGCTTGTCCAGTGGCCTTGACTGCAAAAAGGCTTTCTTCTTCGAGCTCTAGGTGGCACGCAATGTCCTCAAGCGTTTTCACGCTTTCATTGTGCGTCATATTAACAATCAAGTGTTCCCAATTGGCAGGGAGAGATCGGATAACAGCTTGCACCTGCTACTCGTCCGTCAGAACATGGCCGGCCACCTTCAACTCTCGTATCATATTTGATGTAACAACCCGACCCGTGCATATAATTATTTTATTGATGTGCATATATTTATATGTCTAGTTTAATTATTTATATATATTTGTTTGCATAAAATATCATATTTTTGGATTACGTGCATTTATTTCGTTTAACGTGCATTTATGTGCATTCACGTGCATTTAAGAGTTTTAAGTAACGTATACATTATTTAAGTGTTATCAATTTGCAAATAGAAACTAGATTTGTTAGATTTCAACTAAATGTCAAACTAGTAAATATCAAATTAGTTAAAGGGGCAAGATAGACTTTTGAGCCTTTATAAAAAAATCCTACCTAATTTTGACTTTAATTAAAACAAATAAACTACACAAAACACACACACACACAACACGTTTCAGCACACACACACGCAGGGAGAGAAGGAAAAGAAGAAAACAAGGAAGAAGAAGAAGAAGACAGCTTTGTAAGATCAATTTTCATGCCATTCTTCATGTCTAGGTGAGGGAATTCATATTATTTGCATTCTATTTGGATTATTCAGCTATATGTATGCATGCTATGTTTTATGTAAGTGTTCAAAGATGTTGGAAATGTATGTTTAGCTAAAGTATTAGTATGCTAAAGGTTGTACGAACTCATTAGTGCTCATAGAATGAACTCTTGCATGCTATCTTTAGTTGTAGAGTTTCTTTGTTAACTAAGTGTAATTGTGTAGTTTAGGTGTTTGTTAAATTTCCTAAATGAAGTGTAGGAATGTTATATAGGCTAAAGTAATGGTTATTGTTGGCTCAAATGCAAGAAATAACAAGAAGATGATAAGCAAGCAAAATTCGGATTTGGACACTGCACTGCCCCTGACTTCCGAAGTAGTTTTGGTATAGCAAACGTGCTTATAATTGAACTAAATTTATATGGCAGCTAGATTAGACAGTTTAGAACAAATGTTGATTTCTAGAGCTAAGGCAAATTTTAACGTTTTGACCCTGCGATATAGCTGTTTCCGAAATGTGTCTGAAAATCGCTGGTGCAGGGGGCACTTTGCGCAGTTGCACGGAAAAGGTCATAACTTGTGGAATTTAGATCGGAATTGAGTTCCGCTTGAGGATAAAGTCATCTACACCCAAAGAGATACATTTATAAATAAAAATCAGTCAGTTTGGAGCACTATAGCATAGGTAACTGAATAAACAAAGTTAAGCATCTGCAAGAAATTGAAAGATGTTTTAGCTAGTTGATGATTGACATTAATGATTGTGATTGCTAGATAGTAAAATTATGGATTCTCATTGTGTAGATGTGTATATTGGAGTTAAATGATGGTTATAAGATATTCAAGATGATTTATTAGGTGTTATGTTAACAATGTGGTATTTTGGTGTTGATTGTTAGTTAAATGAGAATTCTAGTGTTGTGGTTGTTGTTGTGTTAGGAGTGGGAGATAATAGATATTGCATGTTCAATGTTTGAAAGAATGCTTGTAAGAAGATTATGGGAGCTCAACAAGAAATTAGCTAGCATGTATGTTCATAAATATACAAGATTGGAGTTTTAGTTAGCTCTCACTATATATATTGGAATTTCGAGTAAATGAACTAACTACACCATGTGTAAGTGTATGTGTGTTAAATTGAGGCTTCAATTAGGTGCTTTAGATGTTAGTGGAACTAGTCATAGGCTCACGTGAGATTGAATTTCTCGGAAATGTGCTAAAATGCAAATTTAGTAATCTTTTAAAAGAGGACTTTTTCCATTGTGCAATCCGGGCAAGTTTGGGCTATGGTTTGGATATCCTTGGGGAGGAAGCACTTTTGGTGCTTTCGTTACGCGAAATTGGGGCTCGGTTAGTATAGTTGTAGTTAAAACCCGCTCGGGGCCTTCCCGAGTTTTTGCTTCTAAAATGGGTTTTTATGATCTTAATAGGTGTCTCTTGGCTTGGTTGGGAATGTAGTATGGTTAGGTTGTGGGTTGGTAATGTTGAAATGTACTTAGGAGAAGAAAAGCTTGGTTAAGAAAGGGGAAAAATGTAGTAATTGGCTTCTTTGGCGTACCTAGAGCTTACTATTGTGTTGTCACATACTATTGTGTTTATCTAAAGCTAATTGAGCTATTTGAATTGGATTTTGGGTGAAGTTGTGTTGGTTGCCTCTTTTTGGGATTATATAGTTATCTCGTCCATATGTTGGTTATAATGTGTTTCTGTGAGGGCAGCCAGTTGAGTTGCCATACTCCTTTTCTTCTTCTTTTAATTATATTGGTAATATAGGAAATGTGTTAGCTTGATAAAAGTTAGTATTGACTTGTGAAATGTTTTCTTTAACTTGAGTTGTTGTGGGCGTTGAGATAGGATTATCTTATTTTTGAGTTGTTATCAAGTCAGTGTTGAAACTGTTGATAGATAAGTTTCTCTACTTCTTGTCCAACTTGTGAAAAATTGAACTATAAATTTTGTTAGAGCTTGTTATGCTAGTCTAGTTTATGAATTTTCTTAACTTGTATTTAGCTAATGAATCTAATGAATTATGATAGTTTAATGGAGTTATTAACTAGCCAAAGGAAGAATGCTGCTAAGCTTCATTCAGGTACAAGTTATGGCCTTTGGAAGATAATAATGCATGTGTATTTCATAATCATGCAGTAGTAAGCTATAGTTAAACTTAATTTGCACTTAAATTCTAGTATACTAGTTGAATATATCTTTTCTTGAGTAGCTAATAAGTTAGATTTAAGGTAGTATTCGATATCAAGGAGTTACTGGTGTCCATAGAAGAAAGTTACGTAGGAATTATGTAAAGGAGTATTTTAACATTTTTACTTGCTATACATAATGACCCTAATCCTCTAATCATTGTTGTGTAGTAAAGTGTTGTAAGGCTTTTAATTTAGTTATTGATGGGTTTAGCGAATGCTTTCCCATTGTGTTGTTAATAGGTTAAAAGATAAAAGTATGAATTGAGTCTAACCTCCATTTTGGCTATTAACTTTCAAATTAAATAACTCTAAATTGAAGTTCAAGTTAATAATTTTAGAAGCATTAGTTAATCAGTTAACTTATCTTCTTGTTCTCTTTCCCTTTAATGCAATATAATGTATTTCTGTGTTATAATAGTGTTTTATGTGTTGGTTAAAAGTCATAGTTAAGGTTAACTTGCTATTGGCCTAATTCTTTTAAATGTTATACTTATATGAACAACTAGGGTTTACACATCTGAACTAATTCAATGAGGCTGGAGTGAATCTACTTATACTCTTGCATAATTAACCTAATCCAAGGTGAAGGAGTCTTCATTTTTTTTTTGTACATGTTAACTTATTTTATTGGTTATAGATTATATGATTAGTAATTGAAATAGTTTATATGTACTATTTACTCGCTATCATGTGTTTTCTCGTGTTATTTGTATTTAATTGCGAGGGCGGCCTACTTTGTCAACCCTCTTATGTGTTATTTGATATCTTAAATGCTTGAGGACTTGTCTCGGGGTTGCGCAACCTTTTCGGACATGGTAGCATCGAGAAACACGGGCGGCGTCGGGCTTGCCGTGCTCTCTCGACTACCATGGTGCCTATTCCCTTCTTGCTGAGGCATACTCCACTACCCCAGAGGCGTGGTTCACCTACTGGGCATGGACCTACCTCAGGAGAAAGGGTCGTAGGATCGGGATACATCTGGAGTATCCCAACTTGTTGGAGTAAGGGTTTGCCGGCACTTGCGTGAAGTTCGTGGCTCGTGGTTCGAATTTGAAGACTTAAAATGGAACCATATCCTTTTTAATGTGGTTAACTACTTACTATTTAATCTTATTGTTTATGTTATATATATGATTTATTGTATCTGCATATTATAATGCACGCCCAGTATGTTGCATCACCTCCCTCACTGAGTAACTTGGTTACTCATTCATCTTTTCAACATATTTTAGGAAAAGCTGAAGATTGGATTGCCTCGTGTGTAACCTGCTTGCTCTATCAGTGTGTAAAACATGGAAGAATATGATCCTGATATGCTTGTATTGTATTTGAGACTTTGTGCCCATGTATGTATTTATGTTATATCAAGGAATGTAATATTAAAGTTTTAATTTTGTTTGATGATTAGGTACTAGTGGTTTGTAATAACTTCAATCGTTTATTCTTCTGTTTAGTTGACTTGCATGCTGATAGGGATGAAATAAATTGAAATTGTGGATTATAGTCTTGTGGTTGTATGTTATAGTTTACAGGTTTCCAAATAGTCCTATAAATAGGGGAAACTCAGTCTGTTTTTCCTAAATTACGTGCCCGGGGTTTGGATTTGGGTTGAGTATAGTTTGGTTAATAGAAGTCCCGATTTCGTGAGGGATCGGGGCATTACATTTGACATTTCCCTAATGTGTTGCCTCATGTTGACATCATGTTTCTTTTTATAGGTGTCAAATTTGATAGTAAGCCGACACAGTTTTGACACAGAAGTTCCACCGAACTTCTCTTTTAGGGCTATCCACATGCCCTCAGCGGTAGGGTAAGCCTCGAATTCAGCAATCAGATCATCATGCATTGTACTTAACAATGTAATGCGAGCTGTCGAATTCTTTTTCTTCCAGATTTGATAGGCGTCCATATCTCTTCGATACTGAGCTCCAGTACCAATCTCGGGTTCATTCATTACATGGTTAAGGGTTTCAATTACTTCTTGTCCTTCTAGAATGTATTGGACCTTACGATGCCACACATCATAGTTGTCCCCATTCAACTTGTCGCCCTTATTAAGATCAGCTATGATGTTTTTCAATACTATTTGTAATTCTACATAGACAATAATAAGAGATACTTAGCACATACATACACTAAGTAATTTTGTCAGATCGAGTATTAAATTGTATTGAAAAGACACAAGATTTAAAATCAACAGATCGTAGTACGATCTGTCATCCTTTATAGTTCGTGTGTTTTAAAAGTACAATTAAACTCATTCTAGCAAAAACTATATTTTCAAAAAAATATGAATTACCCAAATTCATATTTTTATGAAAAGTAAGTTCTAAATGTTAATCACTAAGTTTAGTATCTATAGAACTCCCACTTAGATAAAATATTCTCTTAACAACATTATTAAAAGAATTAAAAAAATGATCAAATAAGGAAATAAATATATATCTATAAATAAACATCACTGTTTATATATGGAATAGAACGATGATTGCAGAAATTAATAAGCATAAAAGTTCAACAACAGAATGTAAGACATATTATGCATTCTCTTCATCATCCTGACACCCATATCTAGTTTGATCTGATTCATAAGTGATCTCATAGTCCTTAACTATTTTTGGAGCAAACCGATTAATGAGAAAAGAGTCTCAACGAGATCTCTTAGCTTTGGACATGTTAGGAAACAGAGACAAACAAGCAGTGCGTCTAACCCCTTGAAGTATTCTTTTTTTCTCAAATTGTTCTATCTCACATAGAGCATCCTCAAAAGACATTCTCGACTCGTTGATCTCATCTTTCACATGGTCATACATGCTAGGAAGAGAGTTTAGCAATCCCTCAATTTCCTCCTCTAAGGTAGGTGGAACTTCAAGCTTAATGCACATTTTAAGAACAAAATCTTTAACTTCCTTAAGGTGCTCATGAAAAGTCTTCTTATCAGTGAATTACAGACTCATGTACTTAGTTAGGAGACGTTGTCTACAATTACAACCGGGACCACGACGAAATCTATTAATATATGCCGCCGCAACAGACTTCCTCGCGATACGTATAACTCTCGCCATGTGATTATGACTACAAAAGTCCTAGTTTAAAAATAAGACACAAAACCTTCATAGATTAAATTCTTACAGAGGCTAATGCACATAGCATATTGAATGTTGTACATACCAACAATTATAATAAAATTACATAAATTTTATTTACCGCAATGAAATTACATAAATTTCATACAATAAGTTATAAAACAAAACAATTACATTAATTTCTAGGTGTTCATTTGAAAATTTCACTAAATTTCATTCCTAGAATGATGTTTTACAACGGAAATTACACAAATTCATACTACAATTAGAAATTATTTAAAATTTCTAAGTCTTAATAAAATTTAATCTAAGTTTTGTGGCATAATTTTTAAAATAAAAAACTTAAATAAGCATATCACAAAGATATAATGCCTAAATAGATAACATTGGAGCTAAATCACAAATATCACTAAGTTTTGTGTACATGGGGTTCATAGAGAAAATATCACATAGATATAGGGCCAAAACAAAAAATAACACACCTTTTTTTTTTTTGAAACCGGCTGGACAGCCGGACCGCTGCCGGCCGGCCGGATAGCCGAACAGCCGGTGGCCGGACCTCCGCCGGACCGCGGCTAGACGGTTGCCGGACCTCTAACAAACTGCCACCGGACGGTTGCCGAACCGCCGCCGAATCGCAGCCGGACAGTGGCCGCACCACCGTCTGACCACCGCCGGACGATGGCCAGAGCGGCGGCCACGTGGCAGCAGCCGGCTGCCACGTGATAATGTTGGCCACGTGTCATCGCTTTTGCGGTGACACATGGCTTACATGTGGCGCCACGTGGCAAGGCCCTAATGTGCCACGTGGCATTGCAGTTATAATTTGAAAATTAAATTATTTTAATTTTAATTTAATGTTTGAAATTCAAATTTCAAAAATTAAATAAAAATAAAATAAATAATTAATAAACTAATTATTAAATTATATAACTTCCAAATGACGTGGTCACGTGGCACCAATCCCGCTATGCCACGTCACCCCATGTTCAGCCCCACTTTCTGACGGAGAAAAAACTGACGTACGCACGCACAAACACCAAGAACACGCACTAACGATTAAAAATCAGATTTTCACTAAAATCTTCAAAAAATCATATCTAATTCGTTATAAGGCCAAATTTAGCGTATCACATGTCTACGGAAAGCTCTCAACGAGAACTTTCTAACAGTACTAAGTATACAATTTTTATGAGCATGATACGTATATAAAAAGGGCCAGAACAGAAGCAAAAATGCAGAAAAAAAGTACTAAACAATTTTTTTACATTCAAACTTTAAAAATTCGTAATTAATTCATTACTTAACGAAAAAATATGAAATCTGCGCCATTTGAATCCTTACGATGAACACTTTAAATCAGTACCAAAAATACACAAATTTATGATACTTTTTAAAAACATAAATTTACAATTAATACGTTAAAAAATACTCAAATCGCGATAATTCATCAATTTACATGCATATACACATATAGACAGCAGGGAACAAACATCTATGGCTCTGATACCAATGAAGAACTTTAATACTAAATACAGTATCTTCATATACTGTTTAATGCAATAAAAGAAAACTAACCTTTTATATAGCGTAATAAGTTTGATCGTTGAATGTACTTGTTCCACTGCGTGTGTCGTGAATCAAAGTGCACAATACTGTCTTGTGCTCTGATAATTCACTGCCTAAATATCTTTTTTCTTCATGCTTTTTTAGAGAGTTTTTGTTTTTTGTTTCTTGTGTCTGATGCTAATAGAACATACGTTGTTCTATTAGTTATAGGACTTAAATACCCAGTAATGGGAAGTTACCCACACTTGGGTCTAATGAGTCAGGTCAGCCCATCTAGGCGACCCAGGATCTAAATCCAACACAACTTTTATGTAAAAGCACTTTAAAAATTGGGTGAAATAAGTTAGTTTCAGCTTCTAAACTCATATGAAGTACTTTTGAATGTCAAAAAATTAAACCAAATAGAGCCACAGACATACTTTCGATGCAAGATGTGATTTTATTGTTAATTTTTTAGCAAAATAAATTAGTTGAACTAAGAGAATTTCTTGTTCAAATCATGAAGACAAAATATTGTGATTATTATCTAGAGAGAACATGGTGTCTTTCTATAGTTTTTTTTTTTTTTGTTTATTCAAAATAAGCCTAAATCGTACAATACATATTATAAAATGTCATTTAGGAGAATTAATATCACAATTTTTTACACTCACAGTGAGGAACGTACTACTAGACCAAAGGCCTGTTGGCGATGTCTTTCTATAGTTAGTACTTCACACGTTAGCACTCAACATCTTGAAAAAATCTAGGGATAGTAAGGGGTATCCGCTCTATCCGAAGCCGACAGGTAACTACCCGATAAAATTCAATAACAAAAACCAATAGGGAATTCGTTAGAATTTAGGTTTTATAAAAAGAAACCGACATATAAACCGATAGGTTTTGATTTTTAATGTTAAAAAAAATTAAAACTCGAAACCCAATTATTTATATATATACATATTTAATGGACTATATTTTACTTGTAATACTAATAATGTAATATACTATGTCTTTCAACCTTTTTACTTTGTCACTTTTTCTCTCCAACTTTTTACTTTCTCTTTCTTTTCACTCTCACACTACTTTCCCATTTCTTCATCCCAAAGAATCAGCCCTAACCCTTATTTCTTCCTTTCTTCACTTCACTCACTACAGCAAGACCGATCTCTAGCTTATTTCTTTTTCTTTTTTTTTTTTCCAACTCCTCTTCCTTCATTCTTCTTTCTTTTGTGTTCTTCCAACACTTTCCTTTTCTCTTCCCCAACTAATTTAGCCCTAGTTTGCAAGACATTCCATCTAGCCGAACACCAAATTATATTCTTCAAAGCAGGTGTCATACATATATTAAAATCATTTTTTGGGTTTTTTGTCTTGAGTTAAATACAGTTTTTAATAGTGCTTTTAATAGTACTTTGGCATCTTTAGATTTTTTGAGGGATGAACACTTATTTATAGGCAAATTTGCAATGATTATGTGATTTTATTTTGGATTTTATTGTTATGACTTTTGATTCTTTTTTTTTTGTTTTTTTAGCAATTTTAAGTTGAATTTTGTAGATTCTCGAGTTATTTTCTGTTTAAATTAATTTTTATCAATTTTATTAAATTACCGAATTCGATTTTAGTTAATCATGGATTTTTTAAAGCGCCAAAGAAAGTAGATAGTTGCGGTTGTCTAGAATAGACTCAACAAGCACCACTATTGAAGAAAGTGATAAAGATGATTGGTGGAGAAAGAGTTGCAAGTTGAGAGAGAACACAACCAAAAAACAAAATATAAAAACAAAAAAAAGGGAAAAGGAAAAAAAAAAAGAAAAAAGCATTATGGAGGTCCTATTTTAGTTCTCTGAATTGTGTGTTAGTGAATAAAGGTTTTTCTCTCAAAGATTCTTATCAAGATCTTGTCAAACATGTCTACAAAACAAAACCCAAGAGCTTTGATTTCGACAAGGCCAAGGAGCTGTGTACTTTGTTGAGCTTGGATGATGAAAACTGTGAGATCTTGAGGGATAATTTGTTTCAATATTTGCAGTCCATAAAGGAATTGGTGAACATGAGTTCTGATTAGACAAGAAGAGATTTTGATCAAATGCTTTGAGCTTAAGAGAGGATGTGCATCCAAGTTGATTCGGAAGATATTGATCAAAGGTTCGAAGCTTGGTATTTCTTGCCAATGGAGGAATTTGTTGGATATGGCTCGAATCCCAAGTAAAATCAAATATTGAACATGCTAGAAGTCCAATTAGAGTCAAAGTATTATAGAGCATAGAAATCTTACTCCTAGAAAGATTAGCAACTATTATCTATAAATAAGGATATCTATGACGAGTTTAGTTGTCATACACCACAAGGTCAGTGTACCATATTATATTATATTAGAGTTAGAATAACCTCTAGATAGGTGTATCAGAGTCATTATTGTAGTAATTCTTATTAGTAATAAAGAATAATGTTACGTAAATGTAAGTTATGCCGAACCACATAAAAATAGCATTGTGTTCTCACATATCTATATGCACGATCCTTCCAACAGGGTGGGATGGTTGACGGGGTGGGGAGGGGGGTTGTTTTGGAGAGATGACTATTGTTTGCATTTTTTATTTTTTATTTTAAAAGGGTATTTCGATAAATGAACAAACATATTTTATTACCAAAATTAAGAAAAAACCAATCAAAGTTCCAAAATAGGCTTTGTAATGCATTTGCTGTTAAAGTTAACGATTTTATTGACGGATGTACCAACCATGATGTGTTTTAAAAACCACAAGGGAGGTGTTTAGTTATTTTAAAAGTATAGGAGGGTCTTGTGCATGTTTTAAAAAACACAGGGGTTTCTGTACACTTTACCCAAAAAAAAATGGATGCACAGATTGACGGAGAGAAGGAAAGTACGTGAAACAGGAAATATATTGACGGAAGTCTTTAAACAACTGATACCATGAGAGAATAATTATTTTTCTATATTGACAAAAGCTATTGTTACAACAGTATTTGTAGTACAACACTTGTGTATCACATTGACACAAATAAAGATAATTATTACAAGAATTGAAAATCTCTTACTTGACCTTCAATACTCACTATCGAGTTATAACCGAAGTAGATCAAGAGAAGGGACGATGCCCAGACAGATTTGACCCTCCCCCATCCAGCTCTTCACATTTTCACCAGGCTCCTGCTCACACATGCTTTTGGCTCCTAGAGGTCTGGAGAAAGCTGCAATCAAGTCGCTAAAGCCCGATTTGATCCCGGTCGTCTTGTTGTTCTCGCCCTATTGCCTGGTGAATATTTTCTTTAATAAGCATCGGCTAACTCTGTGTCAGCTGCTGCAGTAATACAAAGGATGCAAGCCTTATCCGGAATGATTGGGGCCAATCTACTACACTCTACTAATGGTCTTTGTAGGAATGTCTTTCCATATGAGCAGGATTGCCATTCCATAAGGAAAAGATCTCCAGAGATTCTTATCTCATTCAATTCCAGTGGCTCAACTACTAACCAATGGCGAAAACTCAAAAATCCATGGTTTCCTGACCAGCGACGTCCTTCTTCAGTTTGCTTCTTAGTTTCAAAAAGTAAACATCTTTTATCATTATTATTATTATTATTTTTTGACATCTCAGGTTTCTCACAAACGCATCTTTATACTGTATTTCAAGATTCTCTCAAACCCATTTCTCTTGACGTGAGTACCATTTCAAGTAGAAGTCGATTCAAGATTAATGTTCAGTGGGAACTAGAAATCACATAATATTATACTCATATATAAATAATATTTTTTTTTTGTTTTATGGAGGCTAACTTGATATTGTAGTACATTAAGAATATACAAGTATTCAAAAAAAAAAAAAAGGTTGAGTGAAGCTCAAGTGCCCACCCAAAAAACAATGGCATTTTTTTGGTGATGTACGATTTTGGCTATGGTGTTTACCAAAGCCTTGGCATTATCGGAAGGTTGAGGAACGTTCGTTGGATGCCTAAATTTTTTCTTTTTAGCAGAAATGCTTAAAATTGAATAGAGAGAAAGAAGAAGGAGAAGTAAGTGTTTCGTGTGATAGAGAGAGAGAGATTTGGCTAACATAAGAGAGAAAGAAGGGGTTGATATTCGTAATATTTGATCTTCTTAAATTTTAATTATTTATTTTAAATTTAATTTTAAAAAAATAGTTAAAATAAATTTAAAATGAATAATTAAAATTGTAAAAACTAAACTTGATAGTTCATAATACACCTGATCATCTACAAAATGCGAGAATGAATAGAGGACAAAATTCAAGTTTTATGAAGACTTATATATAGATATAATTTTATAAATGAGTGGAAAAATTCTTCTATGTGGCATGTAGCAAATCTGGCACTGCCACATGTCAAGTTGTTATTCTATGAGACTAATCTACATTAGTTTGTATCGTGTAGATATGTCATATTAGAATATCAAAAGTTTCTCTTTTTACTAATTTGATTTTACAGAGTTTTAAATAAATTATTATAATACCCCCATTTATAAAAATTGATTAATATTTATCAACTAATTAAATAATTTTTTATTCATTGATAAATTTGTCACATACCTTATAAAAGAAAAATTTGAAGGAGTGACGACAAGTGTTTGGTACGATAGAGAGAGAAAGATATCAGGCTGCTAAATCAGAATTGTGTAGTCCTTTCTTCCCGTGATTACAAAAGAAAAGGCTGCAAAATCAGAAGTGTGTAGTCCTTTCTCCACGTGATTTAACTAAAAATATGTGCAGTCCTTTCTTCACGTGCTAATTTGTAACAAGTCTATACAAATGAAGCAGCAAATTACTTCGATTGTGCAAGTGCTAATCACACACAGAGTGAGAGTGAATGTGAGTGTGTGTGTGTGAGAGAGAGAGAGACAGATGGAGGTCGCCGAAGTTTTTCACGTGAATAAGGGAAAATGAGAGGCTAGCTATGCTAAAAATTGCAGCGTGCAGGTTTTATCACTATATTCTGTTTTTTAATTTTCTTGTTTATTATCTTTACAACGGTTATAATTAGCCAATTGCCAAAAGTAAAATTGTTCTGGATCATTATATATCCTTGATTGTTCTAGTGTTGTATGAGACTTTTCATGTTGGAATCACATGCATTTTTTAAGAATCCTAATCCTTCAAGGAATATAATTTTTGGACAAATGAAAAAAGTTGTCTTTTTTCTAGTCCGCCACTGGTAATGAACATATAAAATACGCTACCAATTCACGTTACAGTCTTCATTAATCCTATTAAATATTTTATTTAGAGGTAGTTTTGGTTAAAAAATGAATTAGCCCTACCTACGAAAGTATAAATTGTATAATTGTTAAGTTGTATATTATAGCCTAAATTGAAAAAATATATATCCTAAATTTGCCTCTATATTAGTTTTGGACAAGGGTGAGGGTAGCTAGGAAGAGGGATGAAGAAGGGGGTTAAGTTTGTAATTTTATTTTATTTTAAGTAGGGGCAGTTTAAATATTTTAATATATTTTGTTAGTTTTTAACTGCAAGGACTAAACCTCTATATATAGTTTTAGACAAGGGTGAGGGTTGGGATGTTTTCCCAAGTTAGAAAAAAAAAAAGACAAAAAAGCTGTGCTATTTTCCTATTATAGAAGAAATCCTAAACCTGTACTGTGAAGCATACAAATAGATTCTTTTTTGTTTTGTTGTTGCTCAAGGAGGTTAAGTGTCGTGCTATATAGTTTTAGGGGTTGAAACATCACTTCAGTGTGTATGCATTTTCTCCTCCACTCTTCTAAAATTACCGTTAATGGTAACTCCTAATATATATCTTTCAATATCATGTCGCTTTCTCTTTTTCCTTTTCTTCTTTCAACATGTCATGCCAACAAACTCAATGGCAGGGGAAGATAATATCGCTAGCATATCCAATGATTGAAAAAGCCGTGCGAGAGTTCTTGAGGGATGATTTTCCGAATTGCATGGCCATTGCAGATTTGGGTTGCTCATCTGGACCTAACACTTTGACAGTGATCTTGGAGATCATTGATGTAGTGCATGCCGCAAGCCGTGCAATGGGTCGTCCAATGCCTGAATTTAAAGTATCCCTCAATGATCTTCCTGGAAATGACTTCAATAATGTTTTTGTATCATTGCCAGCATTCTACAACAAACTGAAGAAAGCGAAAGGCAATGATCTGCAAGGGTGTTATATCTCAGGTGTGCCGGGTACATTTTACGGAAGATTATTTCCACGATTAAGTCAGAACTTTATTCACTCCTCAACTTGCCTTCAATGGCTTTCTCAGGTATACAACAAATATTGTAGCCTCTCCAATTCAAATTTGAAATCTTAATTTTCCAAATGTTGTCAAATCAATGTCCAAGTTTCTGCAAGTATAGAGTTAATACCATAAAAAGTACTTTACCTCTTTACAAATAATATTTTGGTCCTTAATGTTTCATTTTCAACGTTTTGGTCCGTGGCATTTTGTGAATAAAGGAATTTGTTTTTAGCAAATATTATTCTATTAAGAAAAAAAAGTGAATAACACGTGTCTTACATGGTAAGATACAAAGATACTCTTGTATCTTACCACATATATTACAGTTATTTTTTGAATAAAAAATATTCATCGGACTAGCAGAATCTTTTATTTAAAACATGAAGGGTCAAAAAATAAAATATAGGGGACTAAAATATCGTTGTGTAAAAGGTTAAAGGATAAACTTTGTTATTTATCCGACGAGCTACTATATATCATTTTATTTTCATTACCTATTTATCACCCTGTATATGGATACCTACTTGACATGCTAAAATGAAATTTTTTTTTTTATCTATTTCTCTCTTTTCTTTTAATGCCAAGCAAGTATAGGCGAGAAATATGTGATGAAAATAAGGTGGTATTTAGTATTTTTCTTATTAACATAGCATTAAAGCAATGTTTTATTATGGAGATATACAGTAGAACCTCTTTAAATTAATACTCGATAAATTAATAATCTCTTTTAAATAATAAAAATGTCTGGTCCCGACTTGGGACCAGTGTAAAAAATTAATAATTTTGATAAAATTATAAGATAATACATTTAAAATATTTCCTTTGTATTTTATCCACCCAAATATTTCATAAATTAATAATTAGCTAAAAAGTACATAATAAATTGAATATAAATTATTCTAAAAAATATGAATCAAGAGTAACTTATCTTTTGTTGAATTTCAAATCTAGTTGAATCTCATCTTTAATTATGCACAATACACATAAAAGTTCTAATCCTACTAAATTATATTTTTTTCTTTTATTTTCTTTAAACTTTGTTACTTGTCTTTTCAAATTGACATGGAAAAATATGAGTTGATTTAAAAAAAAGATACCATAAATATAAAATGTTTGCTATTAGGCTTAAAAATCCAAATATCTCAATAAATTAATAATTATTAATTTATCGATAAATTAATATCTTGCTAAATTAATAAAATTTTGTGGTCCCAATACTATTAATTTAAAGAAGTTATATTGTACTAAATATCAACCTCATTTTTATCACCATCTATGTGTATGCATACCTAATTGGTATATCAATATAACAAACTTTTATACTACACTCTCTTCTTTGGTATACCAACTATGTATACACCTAAAGTGGCGATTGGTATCCTGAAAAGATTTTGGACATGAATTGAATGAATTAAGGAAATTGAATGACTTTCGGAATGGATTGACGTTGGAAAAGGATATGTCATGGTACATATGTCCTAGAAATAAAGATAGAAATTGATATATTGATTTCAAACCCGTGTTTAGTAATCAGTATAACAGAACAGTAATGAGAATGACTTATATAAAATGACAAGAATACCCTTTTGTTGTTATAAATATATTATTGTCTTAAATAAACATCATATTAACAATAATGGTTAGTATGAGGCATATATATATATATATATATATATATATATATATATATATATATATTATTAGATAACTTTTATTACATATACATTATTTATTATTATTATTATTTAATATTATTTTTATCTATTATTTCATTTTATGTTTTTATTTGTATTATATACAATTACTTCATTTTTTTATTTTTTTTATTTAATTATTTAATATATATTATTTATAAAATACTAATAATAATTATTTGTTCTATTATCATTATTATCATACTATATATTTATTATTACATGTTATATTATTGTTTTTGTACTTTATTGATATTTATTATTATTGTTATTTATTTTTATTTAACAATATTATTTATATATTATTATTGTTACTATATATTTTCAAATTATTATTTTATTAATAATAATGACAATAATAATAATAAATAAAACAATAATGTTATTTATATAGTGTGTAATATTTGTTTAAGGGTATTTTGGTCACTTGAGTAATAAGTTCATTCTAAAGCACATGGGAATGAGTTATTACCATGTGTTTTGTCAATAATGGGTATTTTCATGTTCGTGGAAATAGGATTATGGAGGGAATATGCTTCTCAAATTCATACATGTATACCAAATGTGGGAATTGGAATAAAATTGGAAATACCTTTTCATTGCTAACTCATTTCTACATATCGATCGTCACCTAAGAGTTGATACATGAACAATGAAAACGTGATAATAACTAACAATGCATTTTATTCTTAGTTTTGTACGCACCTTGCTTGCCTACAGTACTAATGTACTTATCTCTAACAGAAAATGTCCCATTCAGTCCCTATTGTTTAAAAAAAAATTAATTTGGTCTCTATTGTTTAAAATTTCTCAATTTCATCCATATTATTTTGAAAAAAGTTTTAATTTTGACCCTATTAGTTTATTAAAATTTTAAATTCATCCATATTGTTCAAAATTAGTTAATTTAGTCCCTATTATTTTCTTTAAAAAATCCAAATTCGTCCCTATTATTTTCTTAAATGTTTCAATTTCGTCATTATTGTTTTCTTAAAGTTTTAAATTCCTAAATGTTTCAATTTTTTCCTTATTATTTTATTAAAGTTTCGAATTCGTCCCTATTATTCAAGGATCAAGTTTAATTTTTTTGAGAAATAAGGATGAATTTAAAACTTTTGATAAATAATATGGACGAAATTGAAACTTTTTGAAAAATAATAGGGATAAAATTGATATATTTTAAACAACAGGACGAAATTAAAACTTTTAGAGAAAAAATAAGGATGAAATTGAGAAATTTTAGATAATAGGAACCAAATTAAAATTTTTTTTCAAATAATTGGGACTAAATTTGATATTTACACTATCTCTAATTACATAACTTTTTTTTTCTTTTGCATGAACAGGTTCCACCAGAATTAAATATTAACGCTAGCACACACATAAACAAAGGAAAAATCTATATATCAAAGACTAGCCCAGTTAGCGTCTACAAAGCATACCTATCGCAGTTTCAGAAAGACTTTTCCTCGTTTCTCAAGGCACGGTCTCAAGAGATGATCCCTGGTGGGCTCATGGTTTTGTCATTCGATGGCAGGCGTAATTCAAATCCTTCAACTGAAGAGTGTTGCTATTATCATTGGGAGCTTCTAGCTCGAGCTCTAATGAGTATGACCACAGAGGTAAGAAATCAATTACTTTCTCTATGTTTGCCATGCAGAAGCAAAACAGCTATTCTTAACATTAAGCAATCACGACATGCACGGGAAAGAAAAATTGATATGAAAACGATATTATTTAAATTGAGATGGTGACACGTGTCTTTTCTTTGTGAGGTGCACTTAGTTTTTTGTGGGGCCTCACCATCCTTTTGGATTATTTGTTAGCATGACCCTAGATGCGGATCTAGACTATTATTGGTGAGCTTCAATTGTTTTGAAAATGAAAATTAGTGAATATGTGGGGATTAAGTATGTTCTATTCACTACTATCTCTTAGTAAATAGGAGGCAAAATCTTAACCATCTATCTCACATTGGATGGTTGAGATCGAGAGTGAGGGAAAAAGATAGAGGTGGGGGCAAAGCGACAGAAAAAAAAAAACAAAACAAAACAAAAGAGGGAAATTATAATTTAGTTGATTGATTAAGATTGACACATTTATGAGATGGATTGCTAGAATCAAACCACTTAGTGTAACACCCGGACCTAGCATATATACATTTTATTAAATTGCATATATTTATTTCATTAAATGTATAATTATGGGATAACTGTTTGCATTCCTTTAATTTA
The DNA here is from genome assembly GCA_037974665.1 of Ehretia macrophylla. Lineage (NCBI taxonomy): Eukaryota > Viridiplantae > Streptophyta > Magnoliopsida > Boraginales > Ehretiaceae > Ehretia > Ehretia macrophylla. The sequence goes on from CM075774.1 coordinate 4,191,461, forward strand.
TAATTAGTTGACTTGCCTTGGATAGTTGTTTTATTATTCTATTTCCTAGAATCTATTTTACTAACATTTTAATTGATTTAATTTTACTACTCGAATGAGAAGCCAAACCCGAGAATAATTAATTTTATTATTATCATCATTTACATATATCTAAAATTTTATTTAATTGATTTACAAGTAGTAATTAATTACTATTTTCATTAATTGTATTTATTTAATTCTTATTATGATATTTGCCTGGGACAATTACCTTATTATTTTATTTAGATTATTTTACATACTTTTTAAATTAATTCATTTTACTGTTAAAATGAGGAGCTCGGGCTGGGAACTAAACTAACTATTTGATTATTTTTATTTTTAATAACTACATTTATTTAATTTACACCTGAAAGATTTACATGAAATAGCTATCTCATTATTTTATTTATGTGTAATGATTCTATTTACATGTAAATATTTATTTTCATTATTCGTCTCGTTTATTTGCATTATTGTAGTTTTCTTAGTGCATATTCTCCACCACCTAGCGAACTAGGAATTTAACAAATGGCAATTAGATAGTTATATCTTTATTTGTTGCCAAAATCTTGAACCACACATTTTGACATTAGTTAGCTAAGAATTAGTTTAAACCACACAATGAATAAAAATAAAAATAAAAATAAAAATCAGCCAACACTCACAAACACACACTCACTCACGGTTCACTCTCACACACCACACAACAAAAAAATAAAATCAACACTCATTATCTCTCAACCATACATCACACACGATCACACACAAAACACAAATAGAAGCAACTCACACCACTCACCACCATCGAACCAGCCATGGAGAAAGAAAAAAAAAACAAAAAGAAGAAGAAGAAAGAGATGAGGCTGAGCTCGACGGGTAGGAGAAGAAGGAAATAGAGGGAGAAAAGCCACCTTTAACTTCATCTTTTGTATTTTCTAGCTAAAATCAAGGTGAGAGTTTGCATCTTGTTTGTTTCCTTGAAATTATAGAATTGCTAAGTTTTAAAATGTTGGTTATAATTGATTTATGTTATAGATTAGTTAGCTAGTGTGATTTTATGCTTAACATGAGAAGTTGGTGTTGTATGTTTGCATAAATGGGTAGAGCCATGTAGTTGATGTTCTTGTTGTGTTGAATTGGAAGATGAAACTTAATGAAGCTCTAATGTTTGACATAATGTGTCAAAGAGTGTTGGCTAAAGCTAAAGCTAGTAATTCCAAGTTTTTACATTATATTAATGCGAGCAAACTGAATCAATTGATCTAGCATATAACATGATATATATATATATATATATATATATATATATATATATATATATATATATATATGATGATTCATGTGTAATAGAGCTTTAAAATTTGTTTTTGTGGTGAAATAATTGGAAAAATAAATGAGTTACGAAATCTGGAAAATTGAACAGATTTGCAGGTCTGCGTTGTAGGAGCAATTTGACCTAGCAAACATTGACGAAATTAGCTGAATTTTGGATATGTTGTAGTAGATTCATAGTAGAACAAAAGTATATTTCTAAGGATTGGCCAAATGTTAACTCTAAGTACTCGTTTTTGGATGGTTTCTGAGAGGCATGTGAAATGCGCGTGAACTGGACAGTCCTGCCAGCGTTTTTTTTCTCCTCTTCCTTGTCCTTGTGTGTATTGGTTACAAGTTAGTTTAGATAGTGTAGTTCTAAATTTAGTTTGTGTATAAAGGACTAGGTTGGTTGGTAGTTAATTTAGGTGATTAATGAGGAGATTATAATTATATTAAGTTGTCACTAACCAAGTGTTAAAATAAGTTATGAGTTAGTTCAAGATAAGTTCAAAGCTAGATCATAATTGGATTGTTTGACCTTGAACTAGTAAAGGATTTAATGAGCTTAAGGGTAAGAGATATAGTTGGCTTGAATGGAGTTATAATTGTCTAGCTTGATTAGAATGGTGTCATTTAAATTAATTAATGAAAGGTTGTTGGAATGAAAATGTATTACTAGCTTTAATTTTGGAAAGGAAAAATGTGTGAATATAAGAATAACAAGAAGTTATAAGAAGCTTTTACTCTAATGTGTTGCTAATTCTAAGCTAAACATTGTTAAATCTATGTTAGTTTGTCTTACGATTGACGCCAATTGTTTTCATTACTTATATTCTATTGAATTATTCTTATCTTATGTGGGTTAACTTTTATGTAAACTAAAAGATATGGTGATGGATTAAGTTATAATGAAATAAAGTATGCAATATAAATTCTTAGATGTGAAAGATAGTTGTTAAACCTTCTATAGTCAATTGCTAAAGTGTTATATTTATATGAAAACTAGGGTATTTATATTCAAGCTAACCCAAGGAAAGTTGGAGTAATTAAGTCATTTTTACATCTTGAGGCTTGGTAAAGGTGAGGGAGCTTATTTTTTTAAAGTTAAAGTTTATGTATATTGTTGAATTTCTTTTAATTGTTGATTATAGCTCTAAAACATGTTATACATGCTTATTATATGCTTAATAGATGCTATAGAGTTAACTTTTGATGCTTGATAACAATGTTTATGATTGGAATTTGAGATTGAATAAAAGGGGACTTTTCTCGTTAAGCAATCCGGGCAAGTTTGGGCATTGATTCGAGTATCCTTGAGCTAAGGAAGCACCTTTAGTGCTTTCATTTCACGGAAATGGGGTTCGGTTAGTATAGTTGTAGTTCAAACCCGTTCGGAGCCTTCCTGAACTTTTGTCTCTAAAATGAGTTGTTATGATTCCAAAAGGTGTATTTGGGCTTAATTAGGAATATAGAAAGATTAGGATATGATTTGGAAATCTTGAACCACGCATAGGAGAAAGAAAACTCAGTTAAAGAAAGGGGAAAAGTAGTTTTGAGCCGTTTTAGTTACATTTGGAACTTGTTGTGGGATTGTATTGTCTTGTATTGAATATTCAAGATATAATTAAGCTAATTGAGTAGTTTGTGGGAATGATTTATGTTGATTGCTACTTTTGGAATCTTAATGCTATATTCGTGCTTGTGTGAATTATATCGTGAATATATGTGAGGGCGGCCTACTTTGTCGTCCCTCTTATGTGTTATGTAATATCTTGATTGCTTATGACTTGTCTCGGGGTTGCGCAACCTTTTCGGACATGGTAGCGTCGAGAAACACGGGCAGCGTCGGGCTTGCCGTGCTCCATCGACTACCATGGTGCCTATTCCCTTTCTTGCTGAGGCATACTCCACTACCCCAGAGGCGTGGTTCACCTGCTGGGCATGGACCTACCTCGGGAGAAAGGGTCGTAGGATCGGGATACATCCGGAGTATCCCAATTGTGGTGTTTGGGGTTTGTCGGCATGTTCGTGATGCTCGTGGTTCGTGGCTCGTGAATGAAGACTTGGAAGCGGAACCGTATCCTTTTTAAAAGTGATTAATTGCCTGGCTTATTGTCTTGTTAGTTTATGTGGCTTATATATATATTTTCTTGTGTTGCATATCATATTGCACGTTGGCATGTTGCATCACCTCCCTCACTGAGCAACTTAGTTACTTACTCCTCATTTGAAATGTTTCAGGAGAAGCTGAGGTGAATCCCCAGCTATTAGAGGTAGAAGAAGAAGAAGAAGTTCACGTAGATCAGAATCCGTGACTTTGTGTGCTGAGGTGGATTTTATGTGCTTCTTGCGTGGAGTTCTTGTTATTAATGTATTTTGAGACCTTGGAGTCTTGTGTGTATGTCTAATAGTTGTGGACTAGAATGTTAGAGAAAGATGTTGGTTTGTAATAATGGAATTTAGACTTTATTGTCTCTTGCATGCTTGGAGTGTTCTTTCCCTACATATGGAACTTAGAATTTTATTGTATCTAACTACTTATGGCTAAAACCAACTTATCTCGCATGCTTGTGTGCTTTAGTAGAATGTTGTTGCTCCAAGGCTCGGATGGCCTTGTGATTGTGTTTTGGCTTTGGAGATATTAGTTGATAAGTTGTTGTTTTTAGTTCAAATGTCTTGAGTGAATGTTTACAGGTAACAGTTTTATCCTTGGTACAGAGGAGACTCTGTCCGAGTGACGGGTCCGAGCCTGACTTTAGCGTGGGGTTGGGTTCGGGGCGTTACACTTTAGGTGGTATCAGAGCTTAGCAGCTCACAGCCAGGACAGGGTCCTCGGTCTGTCGGGTAGTAACCCTTTAGTGTATGCATGTTAAGTGTGTCTTAAATGAATATGTATGCCCGTATGTGAGATTTGTGAGACTCTGGGTGAATATGTGCACTTATGTGTCATAGTAGTGTGTTATATGAAAATTGTGTAAGGAATGCATCTATGTGTTTTTTGTGTGTTTCATTCTTGTCCTGAGTAATTTCTTGCCCTAGATATTAGTAGAAATGCCTGAATTCACCTACTATGGATTACATTATTGATTGTATTAGGTATCTTACAAATGTTATTAGATATTACTGAACTTTAACCTAGTTACCAGTTTTATAGAATGTGCAAATTGAATTAATGTGTTATGTGTATAATATGAGAAGTTTCACTTATATGTCATCAATTGCATACATGCATTACCTATAAACTGGTAAGCAACCTCTTTCCCCTGAAAGTGTTGGCTAGTGGCGAATCTCCTAGAGATGTGGACCAACAGGAAGACGGAGCAGCTGATCAATTGTCTATCAGTGATCAGTGAAAGATACTTGGCACACGGAGTTTATTAATTTAGCAACCGGCCAATGGTATTTCTTTCGGTATTTTCATTCAGAATTCTTGCTCAGAAATCTTAATTGGTATTTTCTCAGGCATTCATACTTGGGTTTTTTATTCAACAATCTTATCGGAAGTTCTATATGGTATTCTTCTTATTCGAAATTATGAATGGATTTTCTTCATTGGTGCCTTTATTTGGCATTTATATTACTTTTAATTGGCGTTCTTATTTCTGGATTTCACATTTGGTATTTCCATTGGTATTCATATGGGGAAAATTTGTGAGTATTCATATCGGCATTTATGGTTGATGGTTTTCTTTTGGGTCTTTCATTGGAACTCTTATTGGTATGTTCCTCGGTATTTATCCTTGAGGTTTCATGAGGTATTCGTAATTGAAGTACTTCTTCAGGGTATTCAGAATGTTCATGGAGACTCTTTTGAAAGAAGAATTGCGAGGACGCAATAGTTTTAAGGGGGTGAGAGTGTAACACCCGGACCTAGCATATATACATTTTATTAAATTGCATATATTTATTTCATTAAATGTATAATTATGGGATAACTGTTTGCATTCCTTTAATTTATAATTAGTTGACTTGCCTTGGATAGTTGTTTTATTATTCTATTTCCTAGAATCTATTTTACTAACATTTTAATTGATTTAATTTTACTACTCGAATGAGAAGCCAAACCCGAGAATAATTAATTTTATTATTATCATCATTTACATATATCTAAAATTTTATTTAATTGATTTACGAGTAGTAATTAATTACTATTTTCATTAATTGTATTTATTTAATTCTTATTATGATATTTGCCTGGGACAATTACCTTATTATTTTATTTAGATTATTTTACATACTTTTTAAATTAATTCATTTTACTGTTAAAATGAGGAGCTCGGGCTGGGAACTAAACTAACTATTTGATTATTTTTATTTTTAATAACTACATTTATTTAATTTACACCTGAAAGATTTACATGAAATAGCTATCTCATTATTTTATTTATGTGTAATGATTCTATTTACATGTAAATATTTATTTTCATTATTCGTCTCGTTTATTTTCATTATTGTAGTTTTCTTAGTGCATATTCTCCACCACCTAGCGAACTAGGAATTTAACAAATGGCAATTAGATAGTTATATCTTTATTTGTTGCCAAAATCTTGAACCACACATTTTGACATTAGTTAGCTAAGAATTAGTTTAAACCACACAATGAATAAAAATAAAAATAAAAATAAAAATCAGCCAACACTCACAAACACACACTCACTCACGGTTCACTCTCACACACCACACAACAAAAAAATAAAATCAACACTCATTATCTCTCAACCATACATCACACACGATCACACACAAAACACAAATAGAAGCAACTCACACCACTCACCACCATCGAACCATCCATGGAGAAAGAAAAAAAAAACAAAAAGAAGAAGAAGAAAGAGATGAGGCTGAGCTCGACGGGTAGGAGAAGAAGGAAATAGAGGGAGAAAAGCCACCTTTAACTTCATCTTTTGTATTTTCTAGCTAAAATCAAGGTGAGAGTTTGCATCTTGTTTGTTTCCTTGAAATTATAGAATTGCTAAGTTTTAAAATGTTGGTTATAATTGATTTATGTTATAGATTAGTTAGCTAGTGTGATTTTATGCTTAACATGAGAAGTTGGTGTTGTATGTTTGCATAAATGGGTAGAGCCATGTAGTTGCTGTTCTTGTTGTGTTGAATTGGAAGATGAAACTTAATGAAGCTCTAATGTTTGACATAATGTGTCAAAGAGTGTTGGCTAAAGCTAAAGCTAGTAATTCCAAGTTTTTACATTATATTAATGCGAGCAAACAGAATCAATTGATCTAGCATATGACAGGATAGATATATATATATATATATATATATATATATATATATATATATATATGATGATTCATGTGTAATAGAGCTTTACAATTTGTTTTTGTGGTGAAATAATTGGAAAAATAAATGAGTTACGAAATCTGGAAAATTGAACAGATTTGCAGGTCTGCGTTGTAGGAGCAATTTGACCTAGCAAACATTGACGAAATTAGCTGAATTTTGGATATGTTGTAGTAGATTCATAGTAGAACAAAAGTATATTTCTAAGGATTGGCCAAATGTTAACTCTAAGTACTCGTTTTTGGATGGTTTCTGAGAGGCATGTGAAATGCGCGTGAACTGGACAGTCCTGCCAGCATTTTTTTTCTCCTCTTCCTTGTCCTTGTGTGTATTGGTTACAAGTTAGTTTAGATAGTGTAGTTCTAAATGTAGTTTGTGTATAAAGGACTAGGTTGGTTGGTAGTTAATTGAGGTGATTAATGAGGAGATTATAATTATATTAAGTTGTCACTAACCAAGTGTTAAAATAAGTTATGAGTTAGTTCAAGATAAGTTCAAAGCTAGATCATAATTGGATTGTTTGACCTTGAACTAGTAAAGGATTTAATGAGCTTAAGGGTAAGAGATATAGTTGGCTTGAATGGAGTTATAATTGTCTAGCTTGATTAGAATGGTGTCATTTAAATTAATTAATGAAAGGTTGTTGGAATGAAAATGTATTACTAGCTTTAATTTTGGAAAGGAAAAATGTGTGAAGATAAGAATAACAAGAAGTTATAAGAAGCTTTTACTCTAATGTGTTGCTAATTCTAAGCTAAACATTGTTAAATCTATGTTAGTTTGTCTTACGATTGACGCCAATTGTTTTCATTACTTATATTCTATTGAATTATTCTTATCTTATGTGGGTTAACTTTTATGTAAACTAAAAGATATGGTGATGGATTAAGTTATAATGAAATAAAGTATGCAATATAAATTCTTAGATGTGAAAGATAGTTGTTAAACCTTCTATAGTCAATTGCTAAAGTGTTATATTTATATGAAAACTAGGGTATTTATATTCAAGCTAACCCAAGGAAAGTTGGAGTAATTAAGTCATTTTTACATCTTGAGGCTTGGTAAAGGTGAGGGAGCTTATTTTTTTAAAGTTAAAGTTTATGTATATTGTTGAATTTCTTTTAATTGTTGATTATAGCTCTAAAACTTGTTATACATGCTTATTATATGCTTAATAGATGCTATAGAGTTAACTTTTGATGCTTGATAACAATGTTTATGATTGGAATTTGAGATTGAATAAAAGGGGACTTTTCTCGTTAAGCAATCCGGGCAAGTTTGGGCATTGATTCGAGTATCCTTGAGCTAAGGAAGCACCTTTAGTGCTTTCATTTCACGGAAATGGGGTTCGGTTAGTATAGTTGTAGTTCAAACCTATTCGGAGCCTTCCTGAACTTTTGTCTCTAAAATGAGTTGTTATGATTCCAAAAGGTGTATTTGGGCTTAATTAGGAATATAGAAAGATTAGGATATGATTTGGAAATCTTGAACCACGCATAGGAGAAAGAAAACTCAGTTAAAGAAAGGGGAAAAGTAGTTTTGAGCCGTTTTAGTTACATTTGGAACTTGTTGTGGGATTGTATTGTCTTGTATTGAATATTCAAGATATAATTAAGCTAATTGAGTAGTTTGTGGGAATGATTTATGTTGATTGCTACTTTTGGAATCTTAATGCTATATTCGTGCTTGTGTGAATTATATCGTGAATATATGTGAGGGCGGCCTACTTTGTCGTCCCTCTTACGTGTTATGTAATATCTTGATTGCTTATGACTTGTCTCAGGGTTGCGCAACCTTTTCGGACATGGTAGTGTCGAGAAACACGGGTAGCGTCGGGCTTGCCGTGCTCCATCGACTACCATGGTGCCTATTCCCTTTCTCGCTGAGGCATACTCCACTACCCCAGAGGCGTGGTTCACCTGCTGGGCATGGACCTACCTCGGGAGAAAGGGTCGTAGGATCGGGATACATCCGGAGTATCCCAATTGTGGTGTTTGGGGTTTGTCGGCATGTTCGTGATGCTCGTGGTTCGTGGCTCGTGAATGAAGACTTGGAAGCGGAACCGTATCCTTTTTAAAAGTGATTAATTGCCTGGCTTATTGTCTTGTTAGTTTATGTGGCTTATATATATATTTTCTTGTGTTGCATATCATATTGCACGTTGGCATGTTGCATCACCTCCCTCGCTGAGCAACTTAGTTGCTCACTCCTCATTTGAAATGTTTCAGGAGAAGCTGAGGTGAATCCCCAGCTATTAGAGGTAGAAGAAGAAGAAGAAGTTCACGTAGATCAGAATCCGTGACTTTGTGTGCTGAGGTGGATTTTATGTGCTTCTTGCGTGGAGTTCTTGTTATTAATGTATTTTGAGACCTTGGAGTCTTGTGTGTATGTCTAATAGTTGTGGACTAGAATGTTAGAGAAAGATGTTGGTTTGTAATAATGGAATTTAGACTTTATTGTCTCTTGCATGCTTGGAGTGTTCTTGCCCTACATATGGAACTTAGAATTTTATTGTATCTAACTACTTATGGCTAAAACCAACTTATCTCGCATGCTTGTGTGCTTTAGTAGAATGTTGTTGCTCCAAGGCTCGGATGGCCTTGTGATTGTGTTTTGGCTTTGGAGATATTAGTTGATAAGTTGTTGTTTTTAGTTCAAATGTCTTGAGTGAATGTTTACAGGTAACAGTTTTGTCCTTGGTACAGAGGAGACTCTGTCCGAGTGACGAGTCCGAGCCTGACTTTAGCGTGGGGTTGGGTTCGAGGCGTTACACTTAGTCACTAGCAGACATTGCGACTAGGGGAGAACCTTAATTCTGAGGTTAAGTGAGTGCAAAGTGGTTTTTATTGTGAAGCATCTTGTAGAATCAATCACAATCCAAAGAGCATTTTGTTAGCATGACCTTGGATGTAAATCAAGACTATTTTATTGATGGGTCTTAATGGTTTTGAAAACTAAAATTGGTGACAAACATGGGGGAATAAATGCGGGTAGAGGTGAGGTTAAATGGAGGCAAAATGTTTTTACAGAGTAAAAGTATACAAATATTTTAAAATGTTTTGTAGGGTTAGCCACAATCCAAAAAATAGACCTAACTTGATTGTTGTAATGGCTTGTAGTCTTCTCAGCAAAAAATATATATTGTGAACATTGAAAAATATCAAGTGATGTTACTTACACATTATGTCATCTGGTGACTTGACAACATGATTATCAAGTTGCCAATCAATATTAAAAACAAATGGTGAATTGAGTAACAATAGTGATGTAACAATTTCTAATCAGAAAACTATCTATCTACTTTGCACATTGAAAGGCATGGAATATAAAATGATAGATACAATTAATATGGTATTAAAGTCTTTTAGAGTAAAAAGTTTAATCATCCATAATAATTATCCTTTCCATTCATTACCTCCTTCAATTTAAACAAAAAATTATAAAATTATTTGCATTTCCTTTTTCTTATTATTTTTTTCCCAAAATGAGAAATTCCTTTGTTTTCCTTTATTATTTTTTGAGTGGTTAAGTATTTGCAGGGTCTTACTCAAGAGGAAAAGATCAATTCCTTTAATTTTCCCTACTATATTCCATCTATTGAGGAAGTGAAAAACATAAATGAAGGTGAAGGTTCATACACCATTAATGGTGTGGAAGCTTTTGAGGTGTATTGGGATAAATGTTGTGGTTCAACCCAGGAGGACGACAAGTCAAATGCTGCACTCTCACGTGGTCAACGAGTGTCAATAGCTATGAGGGCTGTGGTTGAATCAATGTTGGAATTTCACTTTGGAAAACATATCATGGATGAATTGTTTGAAAGATACTCTCACCTCATTGATGAATATTATTCGTCAGGGACTGCACCCTATTGGGTTAGTTTGGTGTTTTCTCTCACTAAGAAAGCCTAGTGCATGGTATGTTTCTCGCTAAGCCTAGGGCAAGAAAGAAAGACAGACTTGGTGTATATCTCTTTTGTGATGTTTTCATTCCACTCGTTAAGAGGCAATAAACTTTCATTATGTACGTGCTATTTTGAACAATGTTATGTATCACTCATATAATAATTTATTAGTCTCTATTATAATAATAAGAGTTCTTCGCTTCATAATTTGCCAGTCCTTGTCTTTGTCCTAGACTAGGGGGTGTATAATCGCTTGGTGTGGAATCACAGTATATAAAGAAATGTTTAATATATAATATGTGAATTTTTATTATATAATTAAAGAGTGAAGTATATTCAAATAACATAAAAATATAACTCTTTTATTTAAATGAGAAGGCGGCTTTCTTTCAAGGGAAGTGAAATGAAGCATGAGCCTTAATGTATAACGATCAACGAATGCATCATATCTGAATGTTGATTCTCTTCTTAATGTTGCTTAATTTTTAATTTTTATTTTTATTTTGATCAAATAGTGTTGCTTAATTTAGGGGTTATTTTGCTTCAGGCCCCTTCACTTCTTATAAAAGTGTGACTTAGACCTTAAATCTTTTTAAAAGTGAGACATAGACCCCTGTTATTAAGAGATTAGTTAAACCAACCCTTTAAATAAGGGTAAATAAGTCATTTATGACATTAATTATGCAGACCAACACCTTTTCTTTCTTCCTTTGATAAAGTTAACTTTTTTTAGTCAAAATAATATTTTTTTTCTTCTTTTTCCAACGTTCAACATGCCTTTCCATTACCTTTCCCTTCTTTTGGTTCTTTTTCATCTTTCTTCTCTCTGCAAATTTCGACCAAAAAAAAAAAAAATCTCACCTCACCCCACGTCGCTGCCTCTCCCCCACCCCACCCCACGTCGCTGCCTCCTCCCACCCCACCCCACGTCGCTGCCTTCACCCCCACCCCACGTTGCTGTCTCCCTCCCTGCGATTTGTGTATATATATGTGTTGTTGGTGGGCTGTGGTGGTTGGTAGCGTGATTGTGTGTGGTGTGATTCATGTGTGTGTTTTATATGTGTGTGTATATGTGTGATTTGTGTGTATATATGTGTGTTGTTGGTGGGCGGCGGTGGTTAGTGGCGGTTTGGTGGGCGGCGGCGGTTGGTGGGTTGTGGTGGTGGGCGGCGGCGGTTGGTGGGCTGCGGTGGCTGTGGAATGTGATTTGTGTGTATATGTGTATTGTCTATGTGATTTGTGTGTATATGAATTAAACTTTTTTGGATACTATATTTATATATGTCTTGCATGAGGGCAAAATTGTCAATTTATAGGTATTTAACAAAAAAATTAACACTTCCTTAACAAAAGGGTCTATATCTCACTTTTAAAAAGATTTGGGATCTAGATTACACTTTTATAAGAAGGGCAAAATAACCCCTTAATTTACTCTTCCACTGAAGAAGAGCACTGACTTTTTCTTTTTCTTTTTCCCTTTTTTTGGATCAAAAGAAACTTCAATTGATTACCCAAATGTATAACTTTGGGCCTATGCCAAATTAAGCCCAAAAAACCCTATTATAGCATGTTATGAAGCCCAATACAATTAGAATAAAGGCCGAGGTCCAAACTAAATTAAACATATAAATTAACGTCCAAACACAGAGGGTTAGCCAAAACTTGACCTGGACTACCGAAACGAAACACCAAAGCCCAATATAGAGAGGAAACCCGTGGGTGATAAAGATGATCATCATTGCTATTCATATCTAGGACACAAAAGATAAAGTCGCACCTGTGCGAATTAACATGATCATAATTGAAAATTTGTTTGGTTCTTTAGGTTTTCTAATTTCTTTTCGACATCTGCAATGCCATTGAAGATGTGATTCATTGTCACAACCAACAAGTGAGATCAAATATCGTAAGCTTGACAAAAATTATTTCAGGTTTTAAATTTATTGGTATGAAATAGTTAATTCAAGTTATTATTTAATTTTACAATACTCACTTATAAATTACACTCTTATTATGTCTCGTACTAATATGGGACATGAAAATCATAATTCGGAATTGATGAGTGGAGATTGATTAGGCACTTCATACAACAATGTAAGCTAACATTCGTATATGAGAGACTTCTAGCTTGCATTGTTTCAAATGTCACATTTGAAACTGCATAATCCGTGATTATTTCGCCTTTTTTTATCTTTTTTTTACAAATACTCGTGGAGGGTCCAATGGACTCTCTACACTGTGATTTCTAAGAAGTTGAAACAAGTCAAAATTTACTAACCAATTAGTATATTTATTGATCTCTCTTTACACATGCATTATTCATAACCACCCTCACTAGGCCCATCCAATATATTTATGCCCACCATCTTTGTGAATCAAATTGACAATCCAAGTACCTTACAGCTTTCAAGAAATGAACAACAATAAACTCCTAATATAAGGGGAAACGAAAAGGATGCCACACTTGAGCATTAAATTAGATTTGGCTGTGGATTGTGCAGATCACCGAACCACAACCAGTGCCACTATAGCAACAAACAAATAGGCAGCCCAATGATGAACCCTCTAAAGGGTGCCGTGCACTTGTATTGGACCTATATTTTTCTTTAGACTAGTTTTGATAGGTTTATTATCTGATTAATTCGAATCATGTATCTTCTAAACGAAGTCATGTGTTTTAGAATTTAACACTCTTAGTATGAATCTAAAAGACTTCTCGAGGGTTTCTCGTAGTGGCCAAAAACTGACCCCGACCTATGCCCTATTTTTCAGATAGCTAACTGGGTTTCGATCAACTTGATCCACCTAGTAATAGGCTCAACTTAGGCCATGGGTTAGGATACTCTTATAAATGACCAAATTAATGGAAACTCAGAATGTGGGGGGCTGATATCTACCATTTTTACTCACAAAAAACTATTACCTTTATTCTCCTGTCACCATAGTCCATACGAGTTAACACCTCTGCAATTAATGGTCTCTCAATCCCCTCTCAAATCCTCCAAGTCTTTTGGACTAGTGCAAGTTATCAGTGGCCCGTTTATAAAATAAGGGAATCTCAAAATTCTAAATGTTAAATCTTAATTGTAGATTCTACATGAACACTCATCATCATTCGGAAGAAGGAAGATTAAAGAAAGCCCCTCTAAGGACCTGCCATGGAATCAATTCTATTAAACACAACTTTCCCTGTTTAAAATTGTTTGAGCCATGTCTCCCCAACAAAGTACCAGAATGGTTGAGCAATGAAATCTATAATATTTTTAATTAAGTACAGCTACCTTTTGGGAACATCTAAGAGGATAGATAATTGGTTGTCATTTATATTATAAATCATTTTAAGAACTCAACTGTCTTTGTTAATGTTTTAGTTTCATCTGTCTTGATTCTTGTTTGATCATTAACAACATGTGTACATCCAAAAATTTTATGCTCCTCTTGTGTGGTGGCACCACCCAAGCACCGGCCACATTCTTACTTTTATGCTAAGTAATGCATACTCATAGTGACCTTTGGTCTCTTGATTTATGTGGTCCATTGAGACACTAATTTGGCTGGTGCATCTAGAATGGGACTTCAAAGGAAAGAATAAATTCTATTTTTTAATTATTCTTTCATTATTTAAGGAAGGCTTATCAATCAAGTATTACATCACTACTGATTTCAAAAATCGATCTCACAACCTCTTACTTTTAAGTGAGAATCATACTATTTGACCAAGTACTTAGTGGCAGGATAAATTCCATTTCAAATTAATGGCTCCTTATTCAAATACTAATGGCTTAATTTGCTATTTGATTGGAGAATAATAACATTCTTTTTTTTGTACAATAGAGACCAAAATTGGAGTTCAAATTCAAAACTTCTAATTATAATAAGTGTGACTATCTGAACTTTTTACCCAACTCTTTAAGTGTGACAATGTACAACATTAGTTGCATATAATTGAAATACCAATTGCTTAATATGCTATTAGATTGGATAAGTGATGCGGAACATGATTCAATGGAATTGATGAAAAAGATTGACAAAATCAAACCCAAGAAGAAGAACAAATAAACCTTCATATTTTTTTTTTCTTATGTTATGAATAGTATTGCTTTGTTATGAATAGTATCCTTTAGTTTGTTTTATCCCACATAGGAAGTTTAGCAAATTTTAAGGCCTAAGAGCTCCTATAAATAGATAGCTCTCCAAGCTCATTAAACACACTTCAATCAATACAAAACTAGTATTGTATACTTCCTCTCTAGCATTCTAGAGTTGTAATATTTAAGTTTTTCTTGTATCAAGGACGTTTTACTAGAACGAATCTAGTGTTTCGCTTCCGTTCTGCGTCAGTTGGCACCAGAGCCAAGTTCGAGAGTCCTAGTTTAGAGGGTTGTAGTTGTAATTGAGCCGTATGCTCTGCACTTGCCACTAATAGTGGACCCTGTGCATCAGAAAGCTTGATTGGTCGATTGAGTCGTATGCTCTGCACTTGCCACGTATAGTGGATCCTGTGCATCAGAAAACTCGACCGAT
Organism: Ehretia macrophylla; assembly: GCA_037974665.1. NCBI lineage: Eukaryota > Viridiplantae > Streptophyta > Magnoliopsida > Boraginales > Ehretiaceae > Ehretia > Ehretia macrophylla. The sequence goes on from CM075774.1 coordinate 4,206,525, forward strand.
TAAATTACAAACCTATAAGCCGGAGAAGATGGCGTCCAAGAACAACAATGGTGGTGGAGATAGTGGCAACGTCGACATCAACATTGCTGGTAGTAGCCATAGCAGAGGCGAAGGCGGCCATCCTATTGACGGTGATCGAGGGATGGAGGCCCTTTGGGCGGCGATACAAGCTCAAGAAGAAAAGATGACCCGTGAACTCCGAGAGATTCGCGACATCCTTTCCAACTTGAGCCTAAACACCAACAGGGCTCGTGACGATAGTGGGATCAACCGTGTCAGAGAAGATGCTCGTGGCCAACCTATCAATCAACGCGACCTTGCAATTCGTCATAGACAACTAGCCTATGAAGATGAAACCGATGAAGAGCTCTTAAACTACCGAGGAATCAACCAAGCACAACCATGAGCTAGAAATCAACCACAACATCCTTATCAACGTGGTTTTGCTCGACATTGCAGACCACCAACATATGAGGAGGAATCTGACAGTGACGAAGAAATAAATCAAAGGCATCAACATGCACCCAGGAGAGGACAAGGCTTTGACGAATATCGTCCTAAAGCCGACATTCCCAACTTCAACGGCGATCTTAATATTGAAGCATTTCTTGATTGGTGCTATGAAGTTGAAAAATTCTTTGACATGATGGATGTACCGGAGAACAAACAAGTAAAATTAGTCGCCTACAAATTAAAGGGCGGTGCAGCTGCTTGGTGGGACACCTTGCAAAACAATAGAAGGCGACAAGGAAAGGCACCCGTTCGGACTTGGAGAAAGATGAAACAACAACTGAAAGGAAGATTCCTTCCTCCAGATTATGAACAATACTTGTTCCAACAATACCAAAACTGCAGCCAGGGTCATCGATCAGTGAGAGAATACACTGATGAATTTCTGCGCCTTACTGCTAGGTGCAATATATCAGAGTCGGAGGAACAGCAAACATCACGATACCTCAACGGCTTGAAATTTGCAATCCGGGATAAGATGACATTAGCTCCAATATGGACCGTTGATGAAGGTTACAACATGGCATTAAAGGCAGAAATGCTTTTAGCTCGTCCTTCCACTCGACAAACTCCTTTTGCACCAGTCCGTTCGAATCCTGACAGAGGCAAACAAGTTGCAGAAGAAGCAACTCGTCCTTCTACTCACAATACTGGCACTAGCAATCAAGGGGTGGCCAAATCAATCAGACAGACGTCGAATACCACCCGACCCAATAATCCATATGCTAGGCCAACCATTGGAAAATGTTTCAAATGTGGAGAACCTGGTCATCGTTCCAATGAATGCCGAGCTCGCAAGTCTGTCAATCTAGCAGACTATGATAATGAGCGTGATGAAGAAGTTGAGTACAATAATGATGATGACTTGGAGGATGCTGAAATTGCAGACGAAGATGGAGAACAAGTGACGTGTGTCATTCAACGATTATTGTACACCCCGAAACAAGAAGACTCATCCCAGCGCAAACGCATCTTTCATTCAAAATGCAGTATTCAAGAAAAGGTATGCAACCTTATTATTGACAACGGGAGCTGGGAGAATATTGTTTCAAGAGCTTTGGTGAATCACTTGAAGCTGCCCACAGAACCTCATCCAACACCGTACGAGATTGGGTGGGTCAAGAAAGGACCTTCAATAAAGGTCACAGAGGTGTGCAAAGTTCCTATTTCTATTGGAAAATCTTACAAGGATGAAATCATGTGTGACGTAATTGACATGGATGCCTGTCATATTCTACTTGGGCGACCATGGCAATATGACGTTGATGCAACTCATCGAGGAAGAACAAATGTCTACTTTTTCTGGTGGAATGGAAAGAAAATAGCAATCCTCCCAACCAACAAAGATAGACCCAAAACTTCTAAAGTGGAGGGGAAATCTTTCCTTATTATGGCGGATTCTGCAAATGAATTCTTCAAAGAATCAAATGAGACCGGAGAAACTTTTGCTCTTGTAGTCAAAGGAGAGAAATCGCATGAAGAAGAAGTCCCAGAGGAGGTACAACACATATTGGAAGAATTTAAAGAAATTATTCCGGATGAATTACCTGATGGACTTCCACCGATGAGGGACATCCAGCATCACATTGACTTAGTCCCTGGAGCAAGTTTGCCAAATTTACCTCACTACCGGATGAGCCCAAAGGAGAATGAAATACTAAAAGAGAAGGTAGAAGAATTAATGCGCAAGGGGCATATTAGAGAAAGTATGAGTCCGTGTGCAGTACCAGCTTTGTTGACACCCAAGAAGGATGGAAGCTGGAGAATGTGTGTGGATAGCCGAGCCATCAACAAAATCACAGTCAGGTATCGTTTCCCTATACCTCGACTGGAGGATATGTTGGATCAATTACAAGGGTCAACAATCTTCTCGAAGATTGACTTGCGTAGCGGCTATCACCAAATCTGTATAAGACCGGGAGATGAATGGAAAACTGCTTTCAAAACACGGGAAGGCTTATACGAATGGTTAGTCATGCCATTTGGACTATCCAACGCACCAAGTACATTCATGCGCCTTATGAATCAAGTCCTCAAGCCATTTATCGGAAGGTTTGTCGTGGTTTATTTCGACGACATTTTGATCTATAGCCACAACAAAGAAGAGCATGTGGACCACCTGCGTCAGATTATGAAAGTCCTTCAAGACAACAAGCTATTTGTTAATTTAAAAAAATGCAGCTTTATGACAAATCGCTTAGTTTTCTTGGGCTTCATTGTAAGTGCTGAAGGAATCCATGTTGATGATGAGAAAGTTCGAGCAATCAGAGACTGGCCGACTCCAAAGACAGTCACTGAAGTCAGAAGCTTTCATGGCTTAGCCACATTTTACAGGAGGTTCATCAAGAATTTTAGCAGTATCGTTGCTCCTATCACTGATTGCTTAAAGAAAGGGAAATTCCAGTGGAGTGAGGCAGCTGACAAAAGTTTTGCACAAATCAAAGAAAAGTTGACAACTGCACCTGTCTTGGTGTTGCCGAATTTCGATAAAGTTTTTGAAGTGGAATGTGATGCAAGTGGAATTGGCATTGGGGCAGTATTATCTCAAGAAGGCAGACCTGTTGCATTCTACAGTGAAAAGCTTAGCGAGGCACGTCAAAAATGGTCAACCTATGAGCAGGAGTTATATGCTGTGCTTCAAGCTTTACGACATTGGGAATATTACTTAATTCCACGTGAATTTGTAATATATTCTGATCATGAAGCCTTGAAGCATTTCAAGAGTCAAAAACATTTGAACAAGATGCATGCAAGGTGGGCTTCGTATATGGAGCAATTTCCTTATGTTATTAAACATAAATCAGGAGCTTCCAACCGTGTTGCCGATGCCTTGAGTAGAAGGGCAACTTTGCTGGTTACTTTAAGTGGCGAAGTTGTAGGATTTGAATGTCTGAAGGATCTCTACCCAGAGGATGAAGATTTTAATGAAGTTTGGCATAAACACTTGTCAAAGCAACCAACTGGAGACTTCCACGTCCATGATGGGTACCTATTCAAAGGTAACAGACTTTGCATCCCGAGGACATCCTTAAGGGAGAAAATCATTCGAGACTTGCATGGAGGAGGACTTGGTGGACATCTTGGACGAGATAAGACTATTGCAAGTGTGGAGGAAAGGTATTTCTGGCCACAAATCAAAAGAGATGTGGGCAAGTTCGTGAGACAATGTCCAATTTGTCAAACTGCAAAGGGCCAGACACAAAACACGGGACTCTATATGCCGTTGCCTATACCAGAAGATATTTGGGAAGATTTGTCTATGGATTTCGTCTTGGGATTGCCAAGAACCCAAAGAGGAGTAGACTCTGTATTTGTGGTCGTGGATAGATTTTCAAAGATGGCGCATTTCATCCCTTGCAGGAAAACTTCAGATGCAGTGCACATTGCAAGACTATTCTTCCAAGAGATTGTGCGACTCCATGGAGTCCCAAAATCCATCACTTCTGATAGAGATTCTAAATTTCTATCTCACTTCTGGCTCACATTATGGAAGCGCTTCGATGCAAGTTTGAAGTTCAGCAGCACAGCTCATCCTCAAACTGATGGTCAAACCGAGGCAACCAACAGAACCTTGGGAAATTTGATTCGTTGTATTTGCCAAGATAAGCCGAGACAATGGGATTTTGCACTTGCACAAGCTGAGTTTGCCTATAATAGTGCAATCCACAGCTCAACTGGAGTTTCACCATTTTTCATTGTCTACAAGAAGGTACCAAAGCATGCTCTAGATTTGGTTAAACTGCCGAAATTCTCTGATAAGAGCATTGCAGCAAATAAAATGGCAGAACAAGTGCAGTCTATTCAAGAAGAGGTGAAACAGAAATTGGAAGCCTCAAATGCCAAATACAAGGCTGCAGCTGATAAGCATAAAAGGGTGAAGGTATTTAAAAAAGGAGATATGGTCATGGTCTACTTGAGGAAAGAAAGAATTCCAGTGGGTACCTATAACAAGCTGAATCCGAAGAAGTATGGTCCCTACCAAATTTTAAAGAAGATCAATGACAATGCTTATGTGGTTGATCTTCCGGATGATTGGGGAATTTCATCAACCTTCAATGTTGCTGATTTATATGATTACTATCCACAGGAAGGTTCTTTATATCCGGAAATTAACTCGAGGGCGAGTTTTTCTCAAGTGGAGGAGATTGATGCGGAACATGATTCAATGGAGTTGATGAAAAAGATTGACAAAATCAAACCCAAGAAGAAGAACAAATAAACCTTCATATTTTTTTTTTTTTCTTATGTTATGAATAGTATTGCTTTGTTATGAATAGTATCCTTTAGTTTGTTTTATCCCACATAGGAAGTTTAGCAAATTTTAAGGCCTAAGAGCTCCTATAAATAGATAGCTCTCCAAGCTCATTAAACACACTTCAATCAATACAAAACTAGTATTGTATACTTCCTCTCTAGCATTCTAGAGTTGTAATATTTAAGTTTTTCTTGTATCAAGGACGTATTACTAGAACGAATCTAGTGTTTCGCTTCCGTTCTGCGTCAATAAGGGTCAAGTTTTAGCAGTATGATGGGATCCTTGTAATATCCATCATCTATCAGGAGATTTAGAGATTCAATTATTCTCGTTCGTGGTATATCTTCCCTTCTTACATACAAAAAGAGGGTATTAAAACATCAATCACGATGCTACACAACTACACCATAAAATAACCATTAATTTCTTATTGTGGGGACCAAAAGCATTTGATTAACATCTGTTGCAATTTAGGTAGGAAAGTGGATTAAATTACCATCCACAGCAACTTTTCTTCTGGAAATGATGTTGACATATCCAGCCAAATGCTACTAAAGCATAATCGTAATAAACTAACTACTCTAATATATATATAAGTATAATGCAACGAGTCTCAAAAGCTTAAATGGAATAGCTGAGTAGTTATTTATTATAATTAAATATTTTAAATTTAAATTTATAATCTCTCATTATAAATATTATCCCATGAGTGACCTAAATCATACATTCAGGTATATTTTTGTATCATAGAGTTATACCTTTGAATGACATAACTAGCTAAATGTTATTAAAGTATGATCACAGTCCCTTTAATTATCAAAATAAACTAACTACTCTGAAAACATAAAAGTATACCTCAACAAAAATCTTGTATTATTTTTTCCATTCATATAAATAGATTAGTAGGATAGAATCCTAGGTCCAAATCTAACCATAGATTGATCGACCCTCTTCGTGTAATTTAAAGAGAAGACTCCACCAGCTGTCTTTTTTTGTTTTTTTTGGACAACCTATTTTGCAGTGGAAAATTAGATATAGAATTTTTTGGGCATCTGCTTTCAATTTAAACAAAGAGGCTTGAAAATGACGTATTTATTGTACTGATTTCGAATTTTGTCATAGTTTTCGTAACATCAGGGGAAGTATTGAAAGAAATAATAATATAAAAAAAAGTAAAAGAAGCAAAGTTTAAGTTGAAGCTGGCCGCTATTGAAAACAATTCACTAGTAGTGGAAGTAGACAAAGGCCTCCTCTTTTCAGGCCTTCTCTTTCCGTACAACACATACTAAGGGACATCTTCGGCGAGAATTGATCTCGCAATCTATTGAATTTACAATGAAAAACATACCACTATACTAAAAGTGGTTATTAGAATTAAACATTTATTTCCATATACTAATTTATGTCTAAAAGGTAATCCAATATAAAAAAAACTCTCAATGTAAATTGAGTTTTGAAAAAGTTACATAATCTAACTTTAAGTTTTGAAGACTCGAACTCGTAACTTCCAAACTACATATAACACCATTGCACCAAAACTCATTTTCATGTCTAGTATCGTAATTATTTTCTCATGCAAGCTAAACTGGTCTGAAGAGCTGCAAACATGTCGCAACTCACAAGGTGTCGACAAATATATAATTAAGTTAAGAAAAAGATAGTTTATTTTTTCGCTAAATAGAGGCATAATCTGTGTTGGATATAGTCGCCTATCATACTTTGTGAAAATAGTCACTCTTCACATTTTCTATCTCCTTGCTAGCCTTCACAAAACGTGTTTATTTGCTTTCTGTTTGGTGCTATAGAAGCAGTGCAGAAGGGTACATAAATACTGGAGGATGATGAGAGAGAATGTGATATTAAATTTACAATGAATGTCACCCACAAACCGTGTAAATGATTTGTACATCAAGATCCAAACGCTACTATCAGAATAAAAGTTCACGTATAAATATCAAATTTCTCGTATATATATAATACAAATTTTATTATATATGAGATAATTAGTATAAGGGTAATATTTAGTCTACCCTTATACTAATTATTTATTTAGTCTTCGTATTTTTATTATTTATCCTAACTTAGTATTTATTTTTCAAAATATATTATTTTAATTTTGTATTTTTATTACTTATCCTAACTTAGTCTTTATTTTACAAAATATATTTTTTTAATCACGTGCTTATTTCGTTAGATTTTTGGATTAAAAAAATAGTTGATGACTAACGTAGATGATAATGACAACGATATTGAACTAAAATGACACATTTTGAAAGATAAAGACTAAATTAAAATAAATGGTAAAGATACAAAATTAAAAAAATATATTTTAAAAGATAAAAATTAAATTGACACAAATAATAAAAATTCAGAACTAAATAACTGTATGTACATCTGAAATGGGGACAGATGCTCTCACCGTGCCTTGAAATCCTAACCATTAATGTGGCTTCTCACATCTCGAGCGCCGGACAAAAAATATTTTTTTGTGACAAAAAAAAAACATAAAATATTTTTTCTCCTTTATTTTTTTTCTTTCAAATTCTCTCCCTTGGACACATAAACTGACTTTTCGGTCTCTTCTTTACAAAAAAAAAAAAAAAACATAAAATATTTTTTGTCCTTTATTTTTTTCTTTCAAATTCTCTCCCTTGGACACATGAACTGACTTTTCGGTCTATTCTTTACATCTCTTTCTTCGTTTATTGTTTTCGCATATTACGTTACCACATTATCTTTTTCTTTTTTCTCTTATTTTCATCTCTTTCTGGGTTTACTAATTAGATTTGGATCCTTTGTACTACTTATTCTCCCATTTATTAGATAAGGTATACTATAAATTATGAAATTTGGTCTTTTTAAATCTTAATCATCTATTTTAAATTTAATTTTGAGAAAGGTAGTTAAAATAAATTTGAAATGAATAATTGAGATTTTAAAATCCAAACTCGATAGTTCGTAATCCACATCATCTACTAAATGCGAGAATGAATAGAGGACAAAATCTAAGTCCTATTGATACTTACATGTAGATATAATTTTACAAACGAGTGGCGATAAGTTTTAAATCTAAGACCCCATTCCTTCAAAGGTTAGGCTTGATGTTGAGCTTTGTATTATATTTTTTGAATATTAATAAAATTCATGAGGGAAGTCCCCCTCCTTTCCCTAAAAATAAAAAAATAAAAGATAAAAAAGTGGTTTTGAAACTAAGACCTCTTTGGCGTCTAGCTCTATTATCATATTAAGTTATCATTTTATCTAAAAATATAAATTACTAGAGAAAAGTTTGTCACCTTTATTTATTGTGCTTAACAACACGTAACCACTTCTACCTAAACATATTCTCTCTATATATAGTTAATTATTATTATTATTTTTTTTGACGTCTTCACGAACGCATCTTCATACTGTATTTCAAGATTCTTACAAACCCATTTCACTTGACATGAGTACCATTTCAAGTAGAAACCGATTCAAGATTAATGTTCAGTACGAAATAGAATTCACACAATATTATACTCATATATAAATATATATATATATATATTTGTTTTGTGAAGGCTAAATTGATATTTTAGTACATTAAGAATAGGGTAAATAGCATATTACCCCCCCTGTGTTTTGTTAAAAATGCACAATACCCTCCTGTGTTTTAAAAATTAGCTGATTACCCTTATGTGATTTGCTAAAAGTAGCTAATTACCCCTTATATTTTAAAAATTAGCTGGTTACCCCCCTGTGTTTGATAAAAGTAACTAATTATCCCCCTGTGCTTTTTAAAAATTAGCGCTTTTGTTAGAAAATATAAGGGAACAATCAGCTACTTTTATAAAACACAAGGGATAATCAATTACTTTTAACAAATCACAGGGAGGTTATCAGCTAATTTTTAAAATATAGGGGTGTATTGTGCATTTTTAGCAAAATACAAGGGGGGTAGTCAGCTGATTTTTAAAATACGGGAAAGTATTGTGCATTTTTAACAAAATACAGGGAGGTAATGTGCTATTTACCCTTAAGAATATACAAATATTCAAAACAAAAAAAAGGGGTTGAGTGAAACTCAAGTGCCCAGCCAAAAAACAATGGCATTTTTTTTTGGCGATGTACGATTTTGGCTATGGTGTTTACTAAACCCTTAGCATTATCGGAAGGTTGAAGCACGTTCGTTGAATGCTTAAATTTTTCCTTTTTGGTAGAAATGCTTAAAATTGAATAGAGAGAAAGAAGAAAGGGAAGTAAGTGTTTCGTGTGATAGAGAGAGAAAGATATCAGGCTGATGTAAGAGAGAAAGATGGGGCTGATATTCATAGGGTGAGTTTCATGTAACAAGAGGTTGATATTCGTGAAATTTGGTCTTCTTAAATCTTAATTATCTATTTTAAATTTAATTTTGAAAAATATAGTTAAAATAAATTTAAACTAAATAATTAAAATTTTAAAAATTAAACTTGATATTTCATAATACACCTGATCATCTACTAAATGCGAGAATGAATAAAGGACAAAATTCAAGTTATATAAAGACTTATACATAGATATAATTTTACAAACGAGTGACGATAAGTTTACAAAAGAAGAAAGAGAATTAAGTGTTTGGTGTGATAGAGAAAGAGATCAGGCTAATGTAAGAAAGAAACACAAAGGGGTTGATATTCATAGGGTGAGTTTCGTGTAAGACTCATTTTCTTTCCTTTGGCCTATACAAAAGAGTTTTTTCAGAAAGAAGACCAAGAAAGATGCTTATAGATTTTGTGGGAAGGTTTGTGTATTTTGATGAGTGAGCATATATACTCTTATAATTATGGTTTTGTTGCAATGAAAGTCCCGTGGCTGATTGAGGAAAAAACAAAAGATAAAATAAAGAAAAGACAACTAACAAGATTTGTATGCCAAAAAAAAAACGAAAATGACATGATTTAACTAAAAATCATGATTTTTATGACAAAGAAAAACACGATTTGACTAAACTATATATGTGTAGTCCTTTCTTCACGTGCTAATTTGTAGCAAGTCTATAAATGAGGCAGCAAATTACTTCGATCTTGTGCAAATGCTAATCACACACAGAGTGAGTGTGTGTGTGTGTGTGTGAGAGAGATGGAGGTCGTGGAAGTTTTTCACATGAATAAGGGAGAAGGAGAGGCTAGCTATGCTAAAAATTGCAGCATGCAGGTTTTATCACTATATTCTGTTTTTCAATTGTCTTGTTTATTATCTTTACATCAATTATAATTAGCCAATAGCCAAAAGTAAAATTGTTGTGGATCATTATACATCCTTAATCCTTCTAGTGTTGTACGAGACTTTTCATGTTGGAATCACATGCATTTTTCAAGAATCCTATTATCCTAATCCTTCAAGGAATATATATATGTATATAAATATATAGTGAAAGAGTTTCAATATAATTTTTTTTGGGACAAATAAAAAAAGTTGTGTCCTTTTCTTAGTCCGTCATGGGTGATGGACATACAGAATATGCCACCAATTCAGGGTACCGTCCTCATTGATCCCACTAAATATTTTATTTAGAGGTATTTTTGGTTAAAAAATGAATCAGCCCCCTACAAAAAGTGTAAATTGTATAATTGTCAAATTATATATTATAGCCTAAATCGAAAAAATACATATCCTAAATTTGCCTACGTATATAGTTTTGGACAAGGGTGAGAGGGTAGTCGGGTAGAGGAAAGAAGAACAGGTTAAGTTTGTAATTTTTTTTATTTTAGTGGGGGAAACTAAATTGAATTTTTTTTTAGAAATATTGGAGACTAATTTTTTTTTTAAAATAATGAGGACTAAATTAAATTTTGGGAAAATAATAAGGACTATTTGTGCTATTTGACCCCAAGATTTGCCTTGGTGATAGTCGTCAGACTCCTTTGCGTGAAGGTCCTTCGTTCGAGTATGACTACTACTGTTAGGATTATACTTTGACTTACCTGGTACATGCCTTGAGTCTGGCAGTTGTACCTCAGAAGTTTTGGTTCACATTTAGCCATTAGGCCAACGAGGGGACGCTAGCGTGTCCCGTTCGATGTCGGTGGGTGGTGACTAATCCAGTCTATGTTTCATGAGCTGGTTGAGTGTGAATGTTTTCCTAGGTTAGAAAAAAAAAAAAAGACTGTGTTATTGTCCTATTATAGAAGAAATCCTAAACCTGTAATGTGAAGAATACAAATATTAATTTTTTTTTTTTTGTGTTGTTCAAAGAGGTTAAGTGTCTTACTATTACAAAATAGTTCTAGGAGTTGAAACACCACTTCAGCACGTATGCATTCTCTTTTCCACTCTTCTAAAATTACCGTTGATTATAAAATTATGTATTATAGATCCCCTAAGAAGAAATCCTAAACACGCCTCTGATCACTATGAAGCTTACAGATAGATATTCATTTGATTTATTGAAATTTAGTGTACCACTTCAACATGTAGGCATGCATTCTCACCTACAATCTTCTAGAGTTTTCGTTGATAGTGTCTCCTAGGGGTAGAGCTACGTTATAACATGTGTACGCAAATGCATACACTGAACAAATCATGATTTAGCTCAGTAGCTAAGGAGATAGGCTTGAAATCAGTTTGGAAGATGCCAACCCAAGTTCAAACCTTGCTATGAAATTTTTTAGTGCTTACACTCATTTTGAAAAATAATATATAATGAATGTCATGAGCATGGATCGAACACGCAACCTTCAGAGTTTCATTGTTTCGTTTTACCAACTGAGCTATCTTCAAAGTTGTCAATCTTCTCTAAGTCCCATATATTGTTGTTGTTTACCACAATAATTGAAAAGCCAACCCAGGTTCGAATCTTTATGGAATTTTTGGTGCTTTACACTCATTTTTCAATTATTGAGGTAAGAAACAATAACATATTGGACTTAGAAAATATTGTTATTTTTCAAAATGAGAATATTATTCGAAATAGGTTGTTACACCCACGAGAATAGCATAATTGCATGGATTTTTTTAATTGCTAAAATGTGCTTAATATGTATTAGTTTATATACAGATTAAGGTATACAAACCCTTAGTTATTTACTATATTACTGTAATGTATGTCTTGAAACCCAATCCCTAGATCTTCCCTATTGAACCTTCGGAAACTGGCCAGGCGCCGGGTGCCTACACTGACCCCCGGCGCCTGGCTCTGCCCCTGGTGTCTCCTAATATATATATCTTCAATATCATGTCGTTTTCTCTTTTTTCCAGGGTAGCCAAAAAAAAAAACTGTGTTATTTTCTAATTATAGAAGAAATCCTAAACCTGTACTGTGAAGCTAGATAGATTCATTTTTTTTTTTGTTTCAAGGAGGTTAAGTGTCGTGCTATTACCAAATAGTTCTAAGGGTTGAAACATAACTTCAGTACGTATGCATTCTCTTCTCCATTCTTCTAAAGTTACCGTTGATGGTAACTCATAATATATATCTTCAATATCATGTCGTTTTCTCTTTTTCCTTTTCTTCTTTCAACATGTCATGCCAACAAACTCAATGTTAGGGGAATATAATATCGCTAGCATATCCAATGATTGAAAAAGCCGTGAGAGAGTTATTGAGGGATGATTTTCCGGACTACATGGCCATTGCTGATTTGGGTTGCTCATCTGGACCTAACACTTTGACAGTGATCTTGGAGATCATTGATGTAGTGCATGCCACAAGCCGTGCAATGGGTCGTCCAATGCCTGAATTTAAAGTATCCCTCAATGATCTTCCAAGAAATGACTTCAATAACGTTTTCGTATCATTGCCAACAGTGACAAAGCCAAGTATCGAAAGTCAAAGCATGCACTACAGTGATACATTAAATAATTAAGAGTTCGAGTACACTAATTTATACATAAACTAATACATATTAAACATATTTTAGCAATTAAAAAAATGTAAAACATATATAAAAAAAAATAGAATCAATAACAATAAGTGATAAAAAGTTATGATATTTAATACTTTTTATTTTGCTTCAAATGCGGTGGTTGTTGTACTGGTTAAATGTAGGCATAAGTCTATAAGCATCTTAGGTTCGAGTCTTAGAAAACACACACAAGATTTTATTTTGTTTTGAGTGTAAAGCATTAAAAAAACTCACGAGAAATGAGTGTAAGCATAAAAAAAAGCCACAAAGCGGCAAGGCTCGAACCTGGGACATCATTTTAAATAATTTTAAACCCATCTCTTTAACAACTAAACCAAATTACAATTTGTTAAGTGTAAGCACTTGCATACACTACATTACATGTAGGTCCGCCCCTAATTGCCAGCATTCTACAACAAACTGAAGAAAGCAAAAGGCAATGATTTGCAAGGGTGTTATATCTTAGGTGTGTCGAGTACATTTTACGGGAGAATGTTTCCACGATTGAGTCAGAACTTTATTCACTTCTCAACCAGTCTCCAATGGCTTTCTCTAGTATACAACAAAATATTGTAGCCTCTCCAATTCAAATTTGAAATCTTAATTTTCCAAATAGTGTCAAATCAATGTCCAACTTTCTACAAGTATATAGTTAATACCATAAAAAGTACTTTACCTCTTTACAAATAATATTTTGGTCCTTAATATTTCATTTTCAATGTTTTGGTCCATGGAATTTTATGAATAAAGGAATTTGTTTTTAGCAAATATTATTCTATTAAGAAAAAAACAAAAAAAGTGAATAACACGTGTCTTAATGGTAAGATATATTATAGTTATTTTTTGAATGAAAAATTACTATAAGAAAAACTGTGAAAGGTGACGGTCTGTCTCTTTTTTGTCACCAAAAAAGTGATGAAACTTTCGTTACATGAATATTGACCATTTTAAGACGGTTTGGAGACAACTTTGGTATGTCGTCTCCAATTCATCTCCTAGTGGAGACGAAATGGAGACGAAAAATAATTAATAATTAATTATTAAATTTTGCTTAACAATTTACTATAAACTTGTAATTAAATAGTAAATAAATTAATAATAATAAATTACTAATTATCTTTATTAATTTAGTTCTTCCATAAATTTTTTTAAAGTAGCTCAATATTTCTTTTTTCAAAAAAATCCCCATGAATTAAATACTTTGTTTTAATCTAAAATTTAAGTTAATATTAATAATTAAGGTATTATTAACATTTTACTTTAAACTTGTAATTAAATTATTAATTAAATAGTAAATAAATTAATACTAATTAAATAAAAAAAATCTCAAAACCAAAAGGAAACGGACCAAAAAATGTCCGTCTCCAAAAAAAGGAGATGAACCCAATGGTCCATCTCCTTTTGGGAAACGGTGGTTCAAGTGGCTGTCAGCCACTTGAACTATTTTTTCATTTTTTCCCAAATGAAGTTTGGGGGAAAATTCAAAAAAAAAAAAAAAAATTTGAGAATAACCCCCCTTCCCCTTTCTCTTAACTCATATTTTCAAGTGTGAATTCACTATTAGTTTACCTCATTTTAAAGTAATTCCTTTATTTACTTTTATTTTAATTTTTGAATTTGTTTTGGTTTAGTTCATTATATATATGTTTGTATATAATGCCAAATATATGTATATAGTGTTCTTGACCCAATGATTTTAGATTTTATTTTTATACTACCACGTTTGTTTGGATTATATATGTACTATGTATATATGTCATATATATGTATGTATAACTAATAGATTTACGTAAATATAAATAGTTTTGGTAGTTTTTTCATGATTTTAAGGTTTTTTTTTTTAAAAAAATTCAGCTTTATTTAGTTTTTTTTTCATTTCATATATGTGTGTGTGTGTGTAAGTGATAGATTTAGGTAAATATATGATTTTTTTATAGTTTTATCATGAGTTTAGGGTTTTTAAAAAAAAATATCAGATTTCTTTTTGTTTTTCGTTCATATTTGTATATATAGGTGTATAAGTGATAGATTTAGGTATATATATATATATATAATTAGTATAATTTTTGGCAAAAAAATTCAAATTTTTATAGTAATTTTGACATAATTCGAATTTATTAATTTTTTTTAAAAGAAATTTAAAAAATGTGATGGAAATGAGACAAAATGTGAGAGAGACGGAAAGGATATGAAATGTAAACGGAGACAGAAATGAGACGAAATTATAGGAAGACGGAACGGAGACGAAATGTGAACGAGACAGAAAGGTGACGAAATATCTTTTCGTCTCCATTTGAGACGAAACGGAGACAAAATTTAAAAAAGGAGATGGGTCGAAAGGTGACGCCCGATTTTCGTCTTCGTTCCGTCTTCTTTTCAGATTGGAGACGGAACGGAGATGGAAATGCGCCGTCTCTAAACGCGAAATTTCTTCTAGTGAATGATGATTGGACTACCAGAATCTTTTATTTAAAACATGAAGGGTCAAAACCCAAATAGGTGTATCAAGTTTGAAAAATAAGTGATTTAATTCTACAAGTATATAGTTAATAGAAAAAAAAAAAAAACCTTTTTAGTCCCAGAAATTTAGAGAAAAACTCAAACAAGTCTTTCAGGTTTGAAAAATAGGTGATTTAATTCTTACTATTCAAAATTTTGGGGGCAAAATTGGTAGCTCATTACAAACATGCACAAACACACAAGAAACACACACACACAAACACACCAAGAACAATATGACGAAATTAAAACTTTTAGAAAAATAATAGGGATCAAATTGAGAAATTTTAAACAATAGAGATCAAATTGAATTTTTTTTGAAATCAATAGGGACTAAATATGATATTTTTCCTATCTCTAATTATATAACTTTTTTTTTTCTTTTGGGATAGATTATGCATATAGCCCCTATTGTTTACACATTTTTTCAAGTTGGTCTTTAATGTTTCAAAAAAATTATATTAGTTCCTAATGTTTATAAAAGTGATTCAAAATTATCCTTATTGGTTCAAAATTAACCAATTTAGTTCATATTATTTTTCAAAAAAAATTTAATTTAGTCCCTATTATTTTCTTAAAAAATTCAATTTAGTCCTTGCATGGGATCCCTATTTGAGGACTAAATTAATTTTTTTTTAAATAATAAGGACCAAATTATTAATTTTTAATAATACAGACTATTTTGAATCACTTTTGTAAACATAGGGGTCTACTATGAATCTTTTGGACCATTAGAGACGATATTAAAAAATATATATAAACTATAAGGACTAATGTGAAATTTTTAATAATAAGAATCAAATTGAAACTTTTTTGAAACAATAGGGACTAAATTTGATATTTGCACTATTTCTAATTACAAAACTTTTTTTTTCTTTTGCATGAACAGGTTCCACCAGTATTAGATATCAACGCTAGCACACACTTAAACAAAGGAAAGATTTATATATCAAAGACGAGCCCAGTTAACGTCCACAAGGTATACCTATCGCAGTTTTAGAATGACTTTTGCTCGTTTCATAAGGCACGATCTTAAGAGATGATCCCTGGTGGGCACATGGTTTTGTCATTCTTAGGCAGGCGTAATTCAGATCCTTCAACTGACGAGTGTTGTTATCACTGAGAGCTTCTAGCACGAGCTCTAATGAGTATGGCCTCAGAGGTAAAAAAAAAATCAATTACTTTATGCATTATCTCTATCATGTTTGCAATGCAGAAGCAAAGCAGCTATTCTTAACATTTAGCAATCACGACATGGGAATTTTGACATAATCCGAATTTAATAATTTTTTTTAAAAGAAATTTAAAAAATGTGACGGAAATGAGACAAAATATGAGGGAGACGGAACGGAGATAAATGTGAACGGAGACAGAAATGAGATGAAATTATAAGGAGATGGAACGGAGACGAAATGTGAGCGAGACAAAAAGGTGACGAAATATCTTTTCGTCTCCATTTGAGACGAAACGGAGACAAAATTCAAAAAAAGAGATGGGTCGAAAAGTGACGCCCGATTTTCGTCTTCGTTCCGTCTTCTTTTCAGATTGGAGACGGAAATGCGCCGTCTCTAAACGCGAAATTTCTTCTAGTGAATGATGATCGGACTAGCAGAATCTTTTATTTAAAACATGAAGGGTCAAAACCCAAACAGGTGTGTCAGGTTTGAAAAATAAGTGATTTAATTCTACAAGTATATAGTTAATAGAAAAAAAAATCTTTTTAGTCCCAGAAATTTAGAGAAAAACTCAAACAAGCCTTTCAGGTTTGAAAAATAGGTGATTTAATTCTTACTATTCAAAATTTTGGGGGTAAAATTGGTAGCTCATTACAAACACGCACAAACACACAAGAAACACACACACACAAACACAAACACACCAAGAACAATATGACGAAATTAAAACTTTTAGAAAAATAATAGGGATGAAATTGAGAAATTTTAAACAATAGAGACCAAATTGAATTTTTTTTGAAATCAATAGGGACTAAATATGATATTTTTCCTATCTCTAATTATATAACTTTTTTTTCTTTTGGGATAGATTATGCATATAGCCCCTATTGTTTACACATTTTTTCAAGTTGGTCTTTAATGTTTCAAAAAAATTATATTAGTTCCTAATGTTTATAAAAGTGATTCAAAATTATCCTTATTGGTTCAAAATTAACCAATTTAGTCCATATTATTTCTCAAAAAAAAATTAATTTAGTCCTTATTATTTTCTTAAAAAATTCAATTTAGTCCCTGCATGGGATCCTTATTTGAGGACTAAATTAATTTTTTAAAAAATAATAAGGACCAAATTATTAATTTTTAATAATACAGACTATTTTGAATCACTTTTGTAAACATAGGGATCTACTATGAATCTTTTGGACCATTAGAGACGATATTAAAAAAAATATATAAACTATAAGGACTAATGTGAAATTTTTAATAATAAGAATCAAATTGAAACTTTTTTGAAACAATAGGGACTAAATTTGATATTTGCACTATTTCTAATTACAAAACTTTTTTTTTTCTTTTGCATGAATAGGTTCCACCAGAATTAGATATCAACGCTAGCACACACCTAAACAAAGGAAAGATTTATATATCAAAGACAAGCCCAGTTAACGTCTACAAGGTATACCTATCGCAGTTTTAGAATGACTTTTGCTTGTTTCATAAGGCACGATCTTAAGAGATGATCCCTGGTGGGCACATGGTTTTGTCATTCTTAGGCAGGCGTAATTCAGATCCTTCAACTGACGAGTATTGTTATCACTGAGAGCTTCTAGCACGAGCTCTAATGAGTATGGCCTCAGAGGTCAAAAAAAAAAAAAAATCAATTACTTTATGCATTATCTCTATCATGTTTGCCATGCATAAGCAAAGCAGCTATTCTTAACATTTAGCAATCACGACATGGGAAAAAAAAATTGATATAAGTATGATCATACATAGGAAAAATATTCAAAATGATAATATTTTGAATTGAGATGGTGACATGTGTTTTTTCTCTGTGGTGTCCACTTATTTTTTTTGTGGGTTCTGATGCATTCAAACGGTGCATTATAATTAGGTGCAAAATGACCAAGTTTTAATAACTCGCAAATGCACGGATCTTCGTAGTGTAGTGTGCTCTGAGTGTGGAGTTGAATTCCACAGGGAAGCTCTTAAGTTAGTTTGGTTGCATAAGTGCGTATGAAAGTATTCTAAATGAGTGTTGAAAGTAACAGATAGATTGGTTGGGTGGTTAAAAGCTAAGCTAAACTAAATTAACTAAACTAGAGTTAGAGTTGGGAGTGTAAATATAGAAATGTAGTAATTAAGCTCGGATTAATATTACGGCAGTTAATTTAGGCTCGGAAATAGGATTCTCTAATTCTATGTAAGAGGTTAAGCTACAAGCATTAACCTAGTCAATTATTTTAGTGTATTAAAATTTCGATTACTAACTCTGATGTAGGCGTTGTACCATCTACGAGCATTGGAGCCATAGTATGGAACTGTTCTTGCAACCTGGTATAAAAGGTCTATTTCAACTAAGTAATTAACGTCTCATTTCTAGTCTAGAAACTATGGTCTACTTAAAAGCATTACTCATAGTCTCTTGGAATCTTTAAGATTGTCAAGCTATTAATTCACTATTAAAACAAAGATATATGACACGAAAATAAAACAATCATAACATTTACTTAAAAACATTATGTATGAAAGACAATGCTTAATTAATACATGCCATATATTGCATATGAATTAAATCAATCCAAATCATGGAGACCGTATATTAAAAGACCATTAATATACAATCAAAATCCCGAATTAACACGGGCATTATAACAACATTCAAATTTAAAAAAGATTAAAAAGATGCTCCCCCAAAAATGAAGTCGAGGTCCGAGGTCGAAGTCCCGAGCACAGCTATGAGATTTCTTCATTTTCCCATGCCCTATAAATTCAGGCATTACCTTCGCCGTATTTTTCCCAAACTACTAAATATTTATACTACTATATTTAAACTACCCTAAACTAACACTAAAAAAATAATTAAAAACAATTAAAATAAAATCCTAAATTAATTTTCTATATCATTTCTGGTTGGGGTTGGGGGATATTTATAGGGCCAGATTCAGGGGCACACTTGAGCGCCCAGTAGGCACACTCGAGAGCCCAGTAGGCACGCTCGAGCGCGTTTTTGCTGTGCCCATTGGTTTTGCGACGCGTGTCACTTCGCGAGGCTTCCAGAAGAATCCGTGAGGCGCGCTCAAGTGCACTTCTGCTCCATCGCTGAATTTGCATCACGTGGATTTTTTGAAAGATGGTGGAAGATTCATAAGGGGCGCTCGAGTGCCCGTCTACTAACTTTTTCGGCTCTAATTGTTGACTTTGACTGAGAAGTTGACCGAGGAGTTTCTGGGTATTTTTCGCTGTTTTGACCCTCCAAATGATGGATTTTGGCTAAAATCACGCCGCGCGCAGGGCAAAAACCTGCGTTTTGCTCAGAAGGCCATTTCTACCCGAAAAACTGGTACAGTTTGTAAAAAACAGACATAGGTCACTATTTGCACTTGATCTGGCCAAATTCTTCTTCTACGGGCATTGATTCAACCACCAATTCTCGAGTCTTTGCCATCGCATAATTCTTTGACTTGCATTTTGTCATTTTAAGTCTGTTTTCTTCATTTTTAAGGTTCAACCTACATTGCATCAAAAGTGTACTAAGTATTGCATTTATTCCACAAGTTAAGATACAATAGTAGGTAAATATAGTGGTTTGAGTGCTGCAAATACAGTCATATCAGGTTCCCACCATCCTTTTGGATTATTTGTTAACATGACCCTAGACGTGGATCTAGACTATTGTTGGTGAGCTTTAATTGTTTTGAAAACTAAAATAAGTGAAGACGTAGGGTTTAAGTACGTTATATTCATTACTATCTCTTAGTAATTAGGAGACAAAATCTTAACCATCTATCTCATATTGGATGGTTAAGATCGAGAGTGAGGGAAAAAGATAAAGGTAAGAACAAAGCGAGGAGGAAAAAAAGAGAGGAGGGAAATTATATATAATTTTAATTGATTGATTAAGATTGACTTGTTTATAATCAGATGGATTGCTAGAATCAAACTAGTCAATAGGAGACATTACGACTAGAAGAGAATCCTAATTCTGAGGTTAAGTGAAAGCAAAGTGGTTTTTATTTTGAAGCATTTTGTAGAATTAATTACAATCCAAAGAGCATTTTATTAGCATGACCTTGGATGCAAATCTAGACTATTTTATTAGTAGGTCTTAATGGTTTTGGAAACTAAAATTGGTGACGAACATGGGGGATTAAATGTGGGTGGGGTGAGTAAAGGCAAAATGATTTTACAGAATAAAAGTATACAAGTATTTTGAAATGTTTTGTAGGGTTAGTCACAATTCAAAGAATAGATATGCCTCGATTGTTGTAATGGCTTATATAGTCTTCTCAACAAAAAATATATTGTGAACATTGAAAAATATCAAGTGATGTTACATATTATATCATTTGGTGACTTGACAACATGATTATCAACTTGCCAATCAATATTAAAAACAGATGGTGTATTGAGTAACATTAGTGATGTAATAATTTCTCATCAGAAAACTATCTATTTACTTTGCACAAAGAAAGGCATGGAATATAATATCTCATCAGAAAACTATCTATCTACTTTGTAAGTTTCATGTTGAACAGTTTTTTGATGTGAATGAATACATACTTGCAGATGTAGCAAAAAAAAAAAATATAAAATGATAGATACAATTAATATGGTATTAACATTACAAAAAAAATTGGATTTTGAGACGTGCCATCACTATCCCGTCACCAATACGACGATGGCTTGGTGAAGGGAAAGGTTGACGCCAATTTTGTAACATGACAGTGACGACATAGTGTGAGACGAAAAAAACCGTCACCAAGCCGTCACTAACAGTGACGGCATACTTCGCCGTCTCTAAAATTGGAGATGGGAGCGCATCCCGTCTCCAAAATTAAAGACGATATACTTTGCCATCTCCAAAATTGGAGACAAGAGCGCCTCTCTTCTCCAAAATTAGATACGGAAACGCCTCCCATCTCTAATCCCTGGCCCAAAATGAAATAATAGAGGGCTAACTAGCCTTCTGTTATTTCATTTTCATGATCTGTAACACCCAGACTTAGCATATAGACTTTAAATTAAATCACATATCTATCTCATTAAATTGAGTATTCTTGGAAATCGCGCGATGAAAACTGTTCTTATTCATTTAAATTCTATTTATTTGATTTGCTTAGAGTAATTACTATATTCTTTTATTTATTAGAATTTACTCTATTTATATTTTAGTTAATTGATTTAATTCTATTATTGAAGTGAAGCCCGAACCTGGAAATGAGTAATATATCTCTTATCTTCATTAATATTTATTTAAATGGTATTTAATCAATTTACGAAAAATAATTAATTATTGTTTTCATTAGTTGTATTTATTTAATTGAATTCTATTATGTTTATGACTTGCCAGGGACAAATTCCCTATTAATTTGTTTATTTAAGTTATTTTATAATCCTTAAATTAATCTGTCTTGTAGTTCGATCGAGAGCCAGGCCAGAACTGATCAAGTAATTAGTGAACGAGGCATATTAGATATATCTATTTATTTTGACTAGGTTGACTTTGCTTTTAGACCACAAGTATATATATATATATATATATATATATATATATATATATATATATATTGTTAGCCTAAAAGGCTTCTAAATCTTGGTTTTGATGATTACAAACTATAAATATGTTTAATGAGTTTGTTAAGTATGCATAAGTAAAGATGAATCAAGACTGACTCTGATTCCAAGATCATCAAGCTAGAAAATGAAGAAGAACATTCATCAAATCAAGGAAGAAGATTCAAAGAATGAAGGTGAAGTTATACGGATAGAGACAGAAGTCACAAGGTGTACCAGCTGGGACTTGACTGGGGTTTTGGGTCTTACAAAAAAAGATATATGCTCAATTTTGACAAACCGGGACACATCAAAGCAAAATGTCCAAAATTGATCAAAGAAAAGCAAAAGACAATGAAGGCGTGAGTTGAGGATAATGTATCAACCGGTGATGAAAGTGGAAGCGAAACCGAAGTGACCAACTTTGTGTGCTTCATGGCTAGAGATGATAAGGTTGTCCTAAAGGTGAAGTATGAAGATACTTGGGTTATTGATAGTGGGTGCTTAAGGCACATGACGGGAGATATATCTTTCTTTTATGAGATTGACAAAGATTTCAAAAGTAAAGTTAGCTATGGAGAAAATGAATGAGGCAAAGTCATTGGTAAGGGTAGTATAGGAGATATAAACTCTCTCTCTATTCATGATGTCTTGTATGTTAAAGGTCTTAAACATAATTTATTTTGTGTAAGTCAATTTTGTGATAATGGATTTAGAGTTGAATTTTTATCGACTTGTTACAAAGTATATGATATAGATGTGATAATGTGTATGTAATCAATTTTCATGAATTAAAGTGCCAAAATATGACATGCTTAGTTACTATTAATGAAGATTCATGGTTATGGCATCGAAGACTTGGTCATGCTAACATGGATTTACTTGCTAAGATTTCAAGAAAAGAACTTGTCATAGGTCTTCCTAAGACTAGATTTCAAAAAGACCACTTATGTGATGCATGTCAATTTGGAAAACAACACAAGATATCCTTCAAAACAATTAGCAAGGTAACCACATCAAGAGCTTTACAAAAATTACATATGGATCTATTTGGTCCAATGGATGTGGCAAGTCTAGGTGGATCTAGATATGTCTATGTTATCATAAATGATTACACTAGATTCACATGGGTGAGACCCCTTGCACATAAAAATGATGCCTTCAATGAATTTGCTAAACTTTGCAATAAGGTGCAAAATGAGAAAGGCTATTACATAAATTGCATTCATAGTGACCAAGGCACCAAATTTATAAATGCATATTTCATGGACTATTGTGAAGAACGTGGCATTGAACATAATTTTTTAGCTCCTAGAACTCCTCAACAAAATGGAGTAGTAGAAAGGAATAATCGAACGCTACAAGAAATGACAAGAACAATGTTGAAAGAAAACAACTTGCCAACATACTTTTGGGGTAAAACCGTAAATACTGCATGCTATGTGTTAAATCATGTACTTACGATTTAACACAAAAGTATGTTGGTAAATTGTTTTCTTTCAACATTGTTCTTGCCATTTCTTGTAGTGTTCGATTCTTCCTTTCTACTACCCCATTTTGTTGAGGAGTTCTAGGAGCCAAAAAATTATGTTCAATGTCACGTTCTTCACAATAGTCCATGAAACATGCATTTATAAATTCGGTGCCTTGGTCACTATGAATGCAATTTATGTAATAGTCTTTCTCATTTTGCACCTTATTGCAAAGTTTAGCAAATTCATTGGAGGCATCATTTTTATGTGCAAGGGGTCTCACCCACGTGAATCTAGTGTAATCATCTATGATAACATAGACATATCTAGATCCACCTAGGTTTGCCACATCTATTGGACCAAATAGATCCATATGTAATTTTTGTAAAGCTCTTGATGTGGTTACCTTACTAATTGTTTTGAAAGATGTCTTGTGTTGTTTTCCAAATTGGCATGCATCACATAAATGGTCTTTTTGAAATCTAGTCTTAGGAAGACCTATGACAAGTTCTTTTCTTGAAAGCTTAGCAAGTAAATCCATGTTAGCATGACCAAGTCTTCGCATGTCACATTTTGGCACTTTAATTCATGAAAATTGATCACATACACATTATCATATCTATTTCCAACAAATAACTCTTTATTATCTCTATCATATACTTTGCAACAAGTAAACAAAAATTCAACTCTAAATCCATTATCACAAAATTGACTTATACTTAGTAAATTATGTCTAAGACCTTTAACATACAAGACATCATGAATAGAGAGAGAGTTTATATCTCTTATGCTACCATTACCAATGACTTTGCCTCTTTCATTTCCTTCATAGCTAACTTTACCTTTGAAATCTTTGTCAATCTCATAAAAGAAAGATATATCTCTCGTCATGTGCCTTGAGCACCCACTATCAATAATCCAAGTATCTTCATACTTCACCTTAGGGCAACCTCATCATCTCTAGCCATGAAGCACACAAAGTTGGCCACTTCGGTTTCTCTTCCACTTTCATCACCGGTTGATACATCATTCTCAACACACGCCTTCATTGCCTTTTGCTTTCTTTTGATCAATTTTGGACATTTTGCTTTGATGTGTCCCAGTTTGTCACAATTGAAGTATTTTATCTCTTCTTTGGTCTTTTCTAATTTTTCTTTGAATCTTCTCTTGACTTTGTTGTTGATGAGCTCTTCTCTCTTCATCTTTTTGTATTTCAAGAACTTCTTAAAATTCTTTGCTAGAAGTGCAAGCTCATCATGATCACTATCATCTTTGTCTTCATCACTCGATTGAGATTGAGCAATGAGAGCAAGTGATTTCCTTGTCTTCTTTTCTTCTTCATCTCTTATTTTTTCTTGATTCAATACAAGTGCTTCCTTTTCAAGGTTGCAAATGAGCTCATGCACCATAATCGTGGAGAGATTGGTTGATTCTCTAATAGGTGTCACCTTTGGTTTATATTCCTTTAGAAGAGCCATAAGAATCTTCCGGTTGAGTTATTCATTTGGATACTTCTTCTTGAGAGCACCTAAGTTGTTTACGATTGTGGAAAATCTTTGATGTATTTCATTTAGTGATTCTCCGGCCTTCATACGAAACAATTCATACTCATGAATATGAAGATCAATTTTGGTATTTTTTACTTGAGGTATTCCTTGATAAGACATGTGTAGCATCTTCCAAATCTCGTGAGCGGTTTCACATTAACTCACACGACTATACTCGGCTTCGTCTAGAGCACAATAGAGGATGTTCTTGGCTCTTGAGTTCTTGGTCATCATACTAATGTCTTGATCATTGAACTCTCTCATCTCCTTGGGCACTTGAATATTTTTGACTTTCTCAACTCCACTTGCACTTGGGGCATCTTTGACCGTTACCTCATTCATTGGAACATAAGGACCATCTTTTACTAGTGACCATAGAGCATAGTCAACGGATTGTATGTATGTCTCTATCTTGTTTTTCCAATAATTGAAATTTGTACCTATAAACAATGGAGGTCTATTAGTAGAGTAACCTTCAAAGTAAGGAGATGTAGTATTGTTTGTCATTTGTCTTTTCTTTGCTAGATGTTAAGCTATATGCAAAGTCCTAGCTCTTGATACCACTTGTTGTCCCCTAATTAAACCTAAGAGGGGGGGTGAATTATGTTATATCGGCAATATATATATATATATAAATGAAATAATAGAATTAAGTAGAACCACAATTATTTACCTAAACAACTAAATATCACACTCACTCAAATACTCACCACACACGATTGTAGCTTTACTCCACACACACATTCAAGTGAAAAAAAAAAATCAATCTCATCTCACCTTTTCACCATTGCCGTCAGGCAGTGTAGTGAAAACAAGAGAAAATAAAATGAATAAAGCTCTCATCTCTCTCACTCTCTGCCTCACGTTGACGAAGATCAAGAAAAGGAAAATAGAAGAAATCATGTCGGGAGCAACTGCTACCCAATGCGAGGGGAAAAAAAGGGTGGCAGTGAGCTCGGCGAGAAAGAAAGGGAAAAACCTAGCCCTTTCAAGTTCTATTTTGTATTCCTTAACTAAATCAGGTAAGGGGTTAATTTATTTTGCATTTCTATTTGTTCATTTGTTTGAATAAAAACCCTAGTAGTGTAAATGTTAGATAATTTATGTTGTGTTGGAAGCTTGATTGTAGATTTTTATGATTAAAGACTTTAATACTAGTTGTATTGTAAAGACGATTAATCTTTTGTGTGTAGTTGCTATGTATTTTTGTTGTATTGTTACAAAGTTCATAAATGTGAACCAAATGTTTGTGAAATTGCTTAAGTGAATTGTTATTTAACTATGTATAGCATGTATCAAGCTAAAAGCAAGGTTTGAATACAAAATAGAGTTAAAGTGAACCTAACCATGGTGTGTGTGTGTGTGAGCCTTGTAGCTGCCCAGCGCTGGCAACCTTTCTACCTGCGCCGAGACTAATTCTTGCCGGCGGCAACTAGTAAGGCAGCCAACTGCAGGCATGTTCTTTTTCCTCCTCCCTTGTCCTTCAATGCTACGTATATGTAATATAAAATGTCAAGTTATGTGTTGGTTTTCACTAGTTAACTTTGTATGAATTATTGATTTGATACAAGCCTTGTGTTATGATTTAAGAATAGATGTAGAAGACTGTTAGTTGGTTAGCTGAAGTTAGAATTGGATTACTGTTGTAAATGAATTACTTGATAAACAGATTGTTAACTTTTCAATTTAAAAAGAGCTAGCAAGATATCTTATGAAATTATCTTTTAGCCATTGATAAGTGAGGAAGCCTAAAGATTTAAGATAGTCTATGATTTTTTTAAAGAGTTGAAAGTATGATGTTTATTGGAAATGAATCTAGAAACCTAGTTGCTAAGATGTGAGTTATTACTTTGCTATAATGACTTATAATTCATTTCCTAGTTAAGTCCTTGTTTGAAGAGAATAATTAGATGGAATGTTTAGTTCTTTGGATAGTGACTATAGTTAAAGTATAGTACGTGCCTAAATGAGAAAGAATGTTTAACTATAAAATGGATGAGAATATGTTCCATTGTTAAACTTGAATACTAACTTGATTATAAATATAAGTGTTTAGGTGTAGTTATAGAGGATATGACTTGAAATCGAGTATGTTATGTGATACTAAGTGTATAATGGTTTTTAGTAAGCCATATAGAAGAGTGTAATTAGTGCTACTTGAACTTACATATAAAGCTATGACAAGTTGCACCACTACAAAAAAAGGTAATATAGGTGGCGGTTTTTTTTGTGTAATTACAGTGAAGTTTTAGTCAAATGACGATCTTGATGAAAACTAGGGTTTTAGTGTTTTTTCCGTTCTTTTTATAAAATTTAATTTCAATTATGGAGTTGGTAAACCAGAGGAAGCGAAGACTAACAAGTTTTGAGAGTGCGAGGCCTCTGATGACGTCCTCGGTTACCCCAATTTGTAAGATTTTTTTTCTTATTTATTTATTTATTTTTATTTTAATGGTCTCTTAATTTTCGTTGAATAGCTTATTAGCTGTAAAATTGAACTATCATTACTGATGTTGAATAAAAATTGATTTGTAAAAATCAATATTTGAAGTAATTACAGCTCATCTTGTTTTCTGTTTTGTGCGTGTTATTGTTATTCCAATGTAATGAGAATAATGTTGAATTGGCTAATTAAATCAATAGAAATTAAATAACAAAAGTCAATTTTTTTGAAGTCTTTAAAAGTTTATTAGTTTTGGGGTCTCATTGTTACCCCAAAGTGGGTCCGACCCCTCCCTTGGCTCGTGCATAATGGGAGCTTCTGCCTTTTTATTTGTTAATCCAGTGTTTATGAGATAAATGTCAAATGGCTAATAATTATCTTGATTACAACATTGAATTACATAATTATTGATGTTTATGTCTAGTCAGATACTGTAAGCATCCTTCTTACTGAGATTTATAATTAATGGCCTCATCTGAATCTTCTTGAGCAGGCAATACATAATTGTGGGGCAAGTCTCTGAGGTCAGTTCAGTTCATAGCTTGGATTATGTCTTTTTTAAATTTTTAAATCTCACTGAAAAATAACTTTGTGCATATGCATGAAGCCATATGCAAGATGATGGGCAACTAAAGCTAGGACCTTAATGTCTTATGCAAATGAAGTCCCCAACCATGGTACGAGCAGATGAGGTTTAGTTCAGTTTAAGACATTAATACCCAAGCTTTTTCAAAATTATTAGCCAGGTCACATGTTGCTAGGTTACTGGAAGGTAGGCTTTGTTTCAAATGAATTTTGTGTCATTTTAGCAATTAATAACAATACATTTACCATATATTTAATCTTTTATGCATTCGGATAATCTGTGGTTTGTTGATTGCTATTGTTGCAGACTGTGGCTTGTGCATTGTGTAGAGGGGATCCTCAGTGCTCCTGTTTGCTTTTATCTGTTATGAAATGGTTCAGTATCCAATCTACCTGTTTACTAAGCCTGAAATATTTTTTATTTCTTTTTTGGGTTACAAGTAGGCTTTAGCTGAGAAAATTATACAATCATCTTATGGGATTTCTTACTCCTTTTATCCTTGTCTCATTTTGCAGCCCCATGCCTTTCAACCCCATTCCTTTTTCCTTCCTAAGTCTTTTACCTGTTTGCTAAGCATGAAGCTTGATCTTGCTTTTGAAGGTTTTAAGAAGCAGAGGTCTAGATGTCATTCAACAGATGGGCATAGTTTCATTCTGCAAAGAGGCTTGGATGTCATTCAGCAGGCTCGATCTAGAACTAAGAAGAGATTAATGTTAAAGCACATTGTTGAGTCTTTGTAGGTTCGAAGGACAAGGAATTACAAGCACAAAAAACGTTAGTCAGCTTAAGTGTAAAAGTATGATCTTAAGTGTTTTGAACAAACCAGATTGGTGATGGCTGGTTCTATGAAGAACAAGAAGTAATATATGTGGTTGATGTAAGTTTTTGTTAAATGTAATCGTAGCTTATGAAAATTGCAGTGTTCTGTTATATTGAATTTCGTAAAGAAGCTATTGTAAACTATTGAAATATTTAGAGGCATAATAGGTGGCAGTTTTTTAGAATAGTTGTAAATTCCAGTCACGATTTTAATTATATGAATCATATCGTAGTTTCAACATTATTTGAAATGAATTTGACATATCAAACAAGTTCAGTTTGGGATGATTTTTTTAAATTTATGAATTCATTATCAGAGGTTCAATTATATTGAAAGGTTAAGTTAGTGAGGGCTTGGTGACGAGAAAGGTTAATGATGGATTGGGGAGGGGAAAAGTTGGCGAGGGATTGGCGAAAACAATTTTGGTGATGATTTAGTGAGGGGTTAAATTTGCGAGTGCTCGGTGATGGCAAACATTGGTGACGGCCGGGTGACGGGAAATGTTGACAAGGGCTTGGTGAGGATAATTTTTGTGACAGTTTGGGGACATGTTAAGTTGGCGAGGGCACGGTGACAGCAAACTGTTATGACGGCTTGGAGACGGAAAATTTGGCAAGGGCTTGGTGACAGAAGAATTGGAGACGGGCTCGAGATAGTTTCGCAGTCGTTGACAAATTGGTGACGGCTTGGTGAGGGGTACGATTTTGGCGATCACCTCATGTTTGATGGACATTTTCCTTCACCGTGTTGTTACAAATTCTAAATTGACGACGGTACAATAAGGGGAACCGTCTCTCACAAATTTTTTTTTTTTTTTTTGTAGTGATAAAGTCTTTTAGAATGAAAAGTGTAATCCTCCTTATTACTTTTATATAATTTCAATTATGTCTTCAACATCACATTGAGAATATGAAAAGATTATTTAAATAACTTTAAAAAAAAAAAAAGAATTACCCTTTCCTTTCATTACCTTCTTCGATCCAAATAAAAAAATATAAAATTATTTGCATTTCTTTTCTCTTATTATTCTTCCACAAAACGAGAATTCCCTTCTTTTCCTTTATACATTTCTGCATGGTTTAAATATTTGCAGGGTCTCACTCAAGAAGAAAAGATCAACTCCTTTAATTTCCCCTGCTTTTTTCCATCTATTGATGAAGTGAAAAACATAATTGAAGGTGAAGATTCATTCACCATTAATGGTGTTGAAGCTTTTGATGTGTACTGGGATGCATGTTGTGGTTCAAGCCAGGAGGACGACGAGTCAAATGCTGCACTCTCACGTGGTCAACGAGTGTCAATAGCTTTGAGGGCTGTGGTTGAATCAATGTTGGAATTTCACTTTGGAAAACATATCATGGATGAATTGTTTGCAAGATACTCTCACCTCATTGATGAAAAATATTCGTCAGGGACTGCACCCTATTGGGTTAATTTGGTGTTTTCTCTCGCTACGAAAGCCTAGTGCATGGTATGTTACTTGCTATAATTACGAGACGTTATGAGATCAATTCTTGCAAGTAACATCGTTTAATATATATTATACGACTTATATCTTTCTTAAAATAAAATAAAAAAAAGCCTAGTGCAAGAAAGAAAGAGTGACTTGGTGTATATCTCTCTTGTGATGTTTTCATTCCCCCCGTCAAGAGGCAATAAACTTTCTTTATGTACGTGCTATTTTGAACAATAACTCATATAATGATTTACTACTTTCTATTATAATAATAGGAGTTCTTTGCTTAACAATTTACCCGTCCTTGTCTTTGTCCCAGATAGTGTGGGGGGGGGGGGGGGGGTGGGGGGGTTTATTTATTGCTTGGTGTGGAATCACAGTATATAAAGAAATGTTTAATGTATAATACGTAAATTTTTATTATATAACTAAAGAGTGAATTATATTCAGATAACATAAAATATTACACTTTTATTTAAATGAGAAAACTACAACTCTCTTTTAAGGGAAGTGAAAAAATGTATGAGCCTTAGTGTATAAGGATCAACGGATCAACGGATCATGCATCATTTCTGAATGTTGATTCTCTTCTTAATGTTGCTTAATTTTTATTTTTTGTTTTTTTCGTCAAATAATGTTGCTTTATTTAGTCTTCCATTGAAGAAGAACACTGGCTTTTTTTTTTTTTTCTTTTTTTGGATCAAAAGAAACTTCAATTGATTACACAAAAGTATAACTTTGGGCCTATGCCAATTAAGCCCCAAAAACCCTATTATAGCATGGTATGAAGCCCAGAACAATGAGCCAAAGGCCGAGGTCCAAAATTAATTAAACACATAAATTAAAGTCCAAACACAAAGGGTCAGCCAAACCTTGACATGGACTACCAATGCCAAAAATCCAGCCCAACACCAAAGCTCAATATAGAGAGGAAACCCGTGGGTGATAAAGATTATCATCATAGCTATTCATATCCACGACACAAGATAAAAACCCGCCTATGAGAATGAACATGATCATAATTGACATTTTGTTTAGTTCTTTAGGTTTTCTAATTTCTTTTCAACATGTTCAATGCCATTGAAGATGTGATTCATTGTCACAACCAACAAATGAGATCAAATATCATAAGCTTGATAATAATTATTTCGGATTTTAAATTTATTAGTATAAAATAATTAATTCAAGTCATTACTTAATTTTATAACACTAAATTATAAACTACATTTTTATTATGTCTCATACTAATATGGGACATCAAAATCATAATTCAGAATTGACGAGTAGAGATTGATTAGCCACTTCATACAACAATGTAAGCTAACATTTGTATATAAGATACTTCTAGCTTACATTGTGTCAAATGTCATATTAGAAACTGCATAATACGTGATTATTTTGCCCTTTCTATCTTTTTTAACAAACACCCTTGGAGGATCCAATAAACTCTCTAGACTGTAATTTTCAAGAAGTTGAAATAAGTCAAAATTTACTAACCAATCAGTATATTTATTGATCTCTCTTTACATATACATTACGCATACCACCCTCACTAGGCCCATCCAATATATTTATGCCCACAATCTTTGTGAATCAAATTGACAATCCAAGTACCTCATAGCTTTCAAGAAATGAACAACAATATACTCCTAATATAAGGGGAAACGAAAAGGACACCACACTTGAACATTAAATTGGATTTGGTTGTGCATTGTACGGATCACCGAACCACAACCGGTGCAACTATAGCAACAAACAAATAGGCAGCCCAATGATGAACCCTCTAAAGGTTGTCGTGCAGTTGGAGGATTGGACTTATATTTTTCTTTAGACCTCAATAGGTCTGTTGTTTGATTAACTCGAATTATATATATTTCAAATAAGATCATGTGTTTCAGAGTTTAACACCTTTAATTTGAACTTAAAAGACTTATTAGGGTGTTCCTCGTAGTGGTCAAATCTTATCCCAACCTATGTCTTATTTTTCAAATAGCTAATTGGATTTCAATCAACTTGAGTACGCCCAGTAATAGGCCTAACTTAGGCCACGGGTTAAGATACTCTTATAAATAACCAAGTTAGTGGAAACCCAGGATGAGGGGCCTGACCTCTACCATTTCTACTCACAAAAAAACTATTACCTTTATTTTTATGTTACCATAATTCACACAAGTTAATACCTCTACCATTAATGGTCTCTCAACCTCCTCTCAAATCCTCTAACTCTTTTAAATTAATGCAAATTACTAATGACCCGTTTATAAAATAAGGAATCTCGAAATTTTAAATCTGAAATCTTAATTTTAAATTCTACATCAACACTCATCATCATTCGGAAGAAAGAAGATTAAAGAAATCCCCTCTAAGGACCTGCCATGGGATCAATTCTATTAATCACAACTTTCCCTGTTTAAAATTGTTTGAGCCATGTCTCCCCAACAAAGTACCAGAATGAATGAGAAATGAAATCTATAGTATTTTTAATTAAGTACAGCTACCTTTTGGGAACATCTAAGAGGATAGATGATTGGCTGTCATTTATATTATAAACCATTTTCAGAACTCAACTGTCTTTGTTAATGCTTTAGTTTCATCTGTCTTGATTCTTGTTTGATCATTAACATGTGTACATCCAAAATTTCTATGCTCCTCTTTTGTGGTGGCACCACCCAAGCATTGGCCACATTCTTACTTTTATGCTAAGTAATGCCTACTCATAGTGACCTTTGGTCTCTTCATGTGTATGGTGGTCCATTGAGACACTGATTTGGCTGGTGCATCTAGAATGGGACTTCAGATGAAAGAATATATATATATATATATTTTTTTTTTTCTTTTTTTTTTTAATTTTTGTATTATTTAAGAGGGTTACAAGCCAAATATTACATCATTTAGGATGTTGACTCTAAGAATTAATTTTAAAACTTTTCACAATAAAAAGCGAGAATCATACCACTAGACCAAGTGCCTAGTGGTAGAATAAATTCCATTTCAACTTATAATATATAGCTTCTTTGAAATTTTTTCCCTTTCCCCTTTTGTTTCTCGTGTAAATGGATAACAATTAAATGGCTCATTATGCAAATACCAATGGCTTAATTCGCTATTTGATTGTAAAATATCAATAACATTCTTCTTTGTATAATAGAGGTTAAAGTCATAGTTTGAACTCAAAACCTCTAATTATAATAGGTTACTATTTGAACTTTCCGCTTAACTCTTAAATGTGACAATGAACAACATTAATGGTAGATAACTGAAATATCAATTGCTTAATATGCTATTAGATTGGATAATGGTTGAGTTTTAGTGGTATACCAAGATCTTCGTAATATCCATTATCTGTCACGAGATTTTGGGATCCAATTATTCTCCTTCAAGGTATATCTTCCCTTCTTATACACATACAAAAAGGTGTTAAAACATCAAGTACCATATTGCTACACTACTGCACCATAAAACAACCATTAATCTCTTATTGAATCATGTTTAAGTATCTATTATATGAGTTCATCATCTACTTCACCACCATCATGCTGATCCAATTTTGTAGCTTTCTTCTGTCTAGAAAAAGATTGACAATAAATTATCAATGACCAAATATTTTCTTTTGTTTCTTTCTTTCTCTCCCCACTTTCATTTCCAACTTCTTATGAACATGTAGCATCATAAAAATCAAAGTTAGATAGAAAAAGGCTGACTATAAATACATATTATTAAAATCATCAAGCAAATTTTACCACTTTAATATGATGGTAAAACTTCAAAAGTACAAAGGCTTGGCAATTGTGGGGACCAAAAGCATTTGATTAACATCTGTTGCAATTTAGGTAGCAAAGTGGATTAAAGTACCATCCTCAAAAACTTTTCTTCTGGAAATGATGTTGACTTAGCCAACCAAATGCTACTAAAGCATAATCATACTCCCTTTAATTGTAATAAACTAACTACTATATATATATATATAAAAGTATAATGCAACGAGTCTGGAAATGTTAGATGGAATAATCGAGTAATTATTTGTTATAGTCAGAAGTCCCAAGTTCAAACATATGATCTCCCATCATAAATATTATCTAGTGAATTACCTAGTTTATGCATTCAGGTATACTTTTGTATCATAGAGTTATACCTTTCGGTGACATAACCAGCCAAATGTTATTAAAGTATGATCACAGTCCCTTTAATTATCGAAATAAACTAACTACTCTGAAAACATAAAAGTATAACTCAACAAAAATCTAGTATTATTTTTTCCATTCATATAAATAGATTAGTAGGATAGAATCCTAGGTCCAAATCTAACCATAGATTGATCGACCCTCTTAGTGTAATTTAAAGAGAAGACTCCACCAGCTGTCTTTTTTTGTTTTTTTGGACAACCTATTTTGCAGCGGAAAATTAGGTATAGAATTTTTTGAGCATCTGCTTTCAATTTAAACAAAGAGGCTTGAAAATGAAGTATTTATTGTACTGATTTCGAATTTTGTCATCCAAAAAAGGTGAGAAGTTTTGGTAACATCAAGGGAAGTATTGAGAGAAATAAAAATAAAAATAAAAAAGAAAAAGTAAAAGAAGCGAAATTTATACCTAATTTCTTAAGTTGAAGTTGGCCGCTATTGAAAACAATTCACAAGTAGTGGAAGTAGACAAAGGCCTCCTCTTTCCGTACAACACATATTAAGGGATGACTTTGGCGAAAATTGATCTCGTAATTTATCAGATTTACAATTAAAAACATACCACTAAACTAAAGGCATACTGGTTATTAGAATTGAACATTTACTTCTATATACTAATTTATGTCTAAAAGGTAATTCAATATAAAAAACTCTCACTATAAATTAAGTTTTGAAAAAGTTATGATCCATTTTGAATTTATCAAACATAATCTAACTTTAAATTTTAAGGACTCAAACTCGTAACTTCCAAACTATGCGACACCGTTGCACCAAAGCTCATTTTCATGTCTAGTATCGTAATTATTTTCTCATGCAAGCTAAACTGGTCTGAAGAGCTGCAAACATGTCACAACTCACAAGGTGTCAACAAATATATAATTACGTTAAGAAAAAGATAGTTTGTTTTTTCAAGTAGAGACATAATCTGTGTTCGATATAGTCAACAACTTGAACGGTATAAGATTAAACTATCATCATACAATAAAGCGTCTTGTCCACAAGATGGAAATTTAAGTAGAGGATGGAATGGTTGGTAATTGGGCTCCATGTTAGAAAGATTACTGTCGAGGTTGAAAATCTCACAGTTGAATTTGGGAGCTGCTTTAGCCGAGCTGGACTTCTAAGGTCCGCCTCCGAGCTGCACTTTCTTGGTCGGCTATCGGACCTGCACAAGGAAAGTAAGGAAAAGGCGGGGTGACGACCCGAATTTTCCCCTCAAGCGTGCGAATGATTAGTATGCCCGAGCTGGTAAAGTAGCTGAGAGTATTTAATAGCGAGATCCCCTTAAATGAAGAGGGTGGAGCTCTATTTATACTAAGTTCGGGTCTGACAGCATTTAATGCGATGCAGCTTTATGTCCCATCAGTGCTTTATGTCCCATCGAAACAGCTGGAACTGAGGTCGGGGTTAACGGGGTCGGGTCAGTCATCTGGGGTTGGACATTGGGCTGAGCGAACTGCTGATGAAGCGCGGATTGGCCCATCTCTGATCAGAGGGTCGGCTCATTTAGCTCAGCTCGGGAACCCCTCGTCAATTCCGCCCCCCCCCCCACTCCCCCCCCCCCCCGAGTCGAGATCGAGTGGGCGAGATCTAGAGATAGGAGCTAATCCCGAGCTGTAGGTGCCCGACCCCGATAGAGTAGGGATGGCCACGTCAGCAGTGCATGCCCAACGGATGGCTGCCACGTCACCTGGCGGTTCTGACGAGACGCGACGTTTGGCCTTCCCGAGGCGAATTTCACGGGCGCCTATAAATAGGGCCACTTCCTCCGAGATTTCACTGCATACTTCACCTTCTATTTCTCAAGGAATTTAGGTCGGACGCAAGAGTGGTCGGACGCAACTAGCTCGGAAAGAATATTCTCGGGACTCTTCAGCTCGGACCAGAATAGTCGGCCACACTCCGCAGTTTGAGAGCATTAGGTACGTCCCGACTCCCTTTAGTCATTCCTGTACATTTGTATTTGCTGTAGACAGGATGGGGAGGTCGGAATCAGAAGATTCTCAGGCAATGGAAGTAAGGTCTTATGGTGGAGATGAAAGTCCGCCGAGCTCGGCATCTACCTCGAACAGGATCCGTGGCGGAGAGAGCACCAGCTCGTCCTCAGGGCCGGCTCGGAAATCTAAACGCGAGGAGAGCGACGACGACTGCCAAGTCATTGGGGTTAGACTGGTGCGAGAAGAGGCAGAGGAGGACCCTTTGGCCGACCTGGGAGAATTCGATGTCGGGGAGGATGAGGAGCCGCTGAATCGACTGGAGGGCATCGAAATACCGCAAGAGTTCTTAGCCGGGGTGTCTGCCACCGAGCCGATCGAGGCTGTTCCAGTCAGTGCTGTTCGACCTCGGAGCTCGGCTTCAGCTAGCGCTTCTTCAATTCGAGGGAAGAGGATCAAGCAGTTGTTTGCCTGCTGCAAGCGAGAGTGCCATTCCACCGTGCAGATGGCGAACGCAAGACTGAGGAACTGGTCGGTTGACCGACATCACAAGTTGAAGGTTTCAGGTCGGCAAGAATCGGCGTGTTACCCCCCAGCCAACCACTACACCATATATGATCTGGCCTTCGACGTCATCCAGCTCCCCCTCCCTGGCTTCATCGTTGGAATCCTGAACCATTTCGAGCTCAGCACGGGTCAGATGTCACCGAATGGTTGGGCCATAATGGTGGCTTTCTACGTGTTCTGTTTGGAAAAGGGAGTGGAGCCGACCTTGCGTCGATTCAGGCATTTCTTCGTATGTAAGCCCAACCCGAAGCAGCCAGGGTGGTTCCACTTCGCAGCTCGGGTCGGCCACTCTGTATTCACCAAGTGGCACTCATCTAACAAGGGCTGGCATAACGATTACTATTGGGTGGAGTCGTCTGTGAATCCTGGATGTAGGCTGGACTGGCTCCCGAGCCTGAGGAAAACCGTCAATGATGACCCTAAACTCTCCAAGGAGGAGCGTAGAGAAGTTGCAGTGCTCAAGCCCGCGCCCGGGATGCTGATAGACATTGACAGTGTTCTGAAATGGGAGCGAATCTGGGATTCCAAGTTATTTGGTCGAGAGCCCGACCTCTCGAGGGATCATCCCCACCTAATTCCCGACCTGGAAGGAGATGACGGGACTGGCTCGGAAGAGGGTCAGTTTGCAGGATTGGCGTCCGACCTCCCGTCCCGTTTTATTAGCTTCGCTTTAGCTGGGTCTTCGACTCACTTTTAACCCCTTTTGCTCTACCTTTTGCAGATATGGCGGATATGAGGAAGCTCGCGTACGCCCAGGTGCGGAGGAAGGGTGAAGTCAGTGGCGATGCTTCTGCTCGGTCAGGACCGGGCGGCACTGGACAAGGCCAAAGGC
This sequence comes from Ehretia macrophylla, assembly GCA_037974665.1. Classification (NCBI taxonomy): domain Eukaryota; kingdom Viridiplantae; phylum Streptophyta; class Magnoliopsida; order Boraginales; family Ehretiaceae; genus Ehretia; species Ehretia macrophylla. The sequence goes on from CM075774.1 coordinate 4,244,226, forward strand.
AACGCCCCAGCGGCCAAGGGCGTGAGGTCGGTCCCGAGGTCTCTTCAAAAGGGGCTTCGGGGTCCCCTTTGCCGAAGAAATCAGGGTCGAGCCTAACGATCCCGGAGCGCTCCTCCCCCCGATCCGAGAACAGAAAGCGGCCTCGGCCCGGGCACTCGGGGAAGGGCAAGGACACGGAGTTCAGCCCTCCCGACCAGCACATCATGGAGGCGTCCAAGGTGGATCGCGACCCCAAACTGGCGACGGTCCCAGCCGAGCAACTCTCGCTGGACTTGAGGACGGCCATTGTTACGGTAAGTCCTTAACCATCTTATGTAAAGGTCGCATTCTTAGCTCGGCTAATTGCTTTACCTTCTACTGAACAGGCCGAGTCTCACATCCTCTCTGCCCCCAGCTTCTTGATCAAGGCCCAAACTCACTGCGTTGAGCTCGAGCAACGGTATGTGGATGCCCGAGCCGAGCTTGAAACAGTGAGAGAGGAGGCTGCTCAGAGGCAGAGGGCTGATATGGCGGAGGTCGAGCGCTTAAGGAAGGAGCTAGACCTAGAGAAGGGCCGACGCGAAGCTGCGGCCAAGGACGTCGATCGCTACAAGCGAGAGAAGCGGGAGGCAGAGGCAAAGTTTAAGGAATTGATGGAGCGGGTCGGCGTCCACGGGGAGAAGGCAGTGGAGGCCTTCAAATCCAGCGACGCGGCGGTGGACTGGTTGGCCACGGAAGGCGGGGCCATGGAGAAATACGCAGAAATGGAGTTCTACTTCCGGGGTCAAGTTGCGGCTCGGGAGAGAGCGAAGACTTTCTTTCCATCCTCTAAGAACGACTACATCGAGATCTTGGAGGTCCCGCCGCCAGAATTCTAGGAGATCCCCGAGCTTCCGTCCGACCTGATATCCCAGGCCAAGGAGGTTACTGAGTTTGTCCAGAAGGGCCTGGACCAGGTTGGGGATGAAGCTGAGGCCACCACCTCCGCTGCCGCGCCAAAATAGATTTAGCAATGCTTCCCTAGTAGGGCTATTGTAATCTTGCCCGAGCTGGGCCTTTGTAACAACTTTCCGGTTTTTAATGAAATATTTATTTTGGCTTTATTTGCGTTTTAATTGAGTTCGTACACATGCACTTTTCTCTTCGCAAATTTTTCCTTAAGTCAGTGTGGTCGGACCAATTTTTAATGGTCCGTACAAACTTAGGTGTTATAATCCGAGCTGGACGCGACTAATGTTTTAACATCCTAATCCGAGCTGGCATAATAAGGGCAACTCATAATGGTTACCAATTCGAACTCGTCAGTCCGTTATAAAAATGGTCAAACTAATGTCGACAAGTATTGAGCTCGAGTTTAGACCCAAGCTAATATACCGACCTGAGGCCGGAACGCACCGAGTTGGAACTTAATCCGAACTGGCAAAACTAATCAAATTGTTATCAATTATGCCCGAGCTGGAACTTAGTCCGAGCTGGTTTACTTTGTCGTTTGCTCGTGATTAAGCGTGGCCACCGCGTTAATCTGAGTTCGAGTCATTTCACAGTTGCAGCATTTACGCCCGGGTCGGGTATTGTGCTGGTTTGTGTACTTATTCCCAAGTCGGGAATTGCACTAGTTTACAAAATCGCATTTTATTGAATTCGTACAAGTAATGTTTCGGCCCGGGGCCTTTGCAAAATACTACGGCTCGTGGCCGTGGACAGAATATTCTGGCTCGGGGCCGCTTTTATACAAAATACCGCTTCAAATGTTCTGAATGCCATGCATTTTTTAACAGTTTTCCGTTCTTGTCTCGAAGGTAGAAGGTCCTGGGCCAGACTTCTTTCATGACTTCGTAGGGTCCCTCCCAGGTCGGGGAAAGCTTGTTAATGGAGCGCGGCAAAAAGATGGCCTTTCTGAGTACGAGGTCGCCGACCTTAATAGGCTTAGGTTTGACCTGTTTGGAGAAGGCTCTTTTCATTGCAGCTTTGCTGGCCAGCATTCTGATTTGAGCTTTAGCTCGGAGCTCTTCGGCGAGGTCGAGCTCTTCACGGATCCGTGCTCCGTTTAATTCTGGGTCATGGTGGAGGGTCCTACTGGTCGGAGATCTGATCTCCACTGGCAGCACCGCTTGAGTGTCGAAGGTCAGTTCGAAGGGCGATTCTCCCGTCGCCGAGCTGATATTGGTCCGCTGAGCCCACATCACTTCTGGGAGAACTGATGCCCATTGGCCTTCTGCTTCCTCCAGCTTGGTTTTCAGACCCTGCAAAATGATTTGGTTAGTCCTTTCAACTTGGCCATTACTTTGAGGGTGAGCAACAGACGAGAATCTGAGGTCGATCCCAATCTCAGCACATTTGCCTCGAAAGTATGCACTGTCGAATTGCTTGCCGTGGTCGGTGACAATGACCTTTGATACCCCAAATCGGCATATGATGTTTTTCCATACGAAATCCCAAGCTGCCTTTTCTATTATTCTGGCAACACCTTCAGCCTCGGGCCATTTAGTGAAGTAGTCTACGGCCACGAAGGCGTGTTTCTTTTGGCCGACACTGGTCGGCAAGGGGCCGATGATGTCTAGACCCCACTGATAGAATGGCCAAGGGCTTACCATCACTGTGAGGTCCACAGCAGGCTTCCGTTGCACGTTGGCGAACCTCTGGCAGGTGTCGCACTTTTTTACATACTCTTTGGCATCTTGCTCTAAGGTTGGCCAAAAATAGCCGTACCTTAACGCCTTCCGAGCCAGAGCTTTACCCCCCAAGTAGTTTCCACACACCCCTTCATGAATCTCCCGGAGTACATAGTTTCCTTCCTCGGGTGCAACACATTTCAAAAGAGGCCAGGTGTAGGCTCGTTTGTAGAGCTGCCCGGCGATTATGACAAACCTTGAGGCCTGCTTCATGAGTTTCCGAGCAGCTTTTTCATCCTCCGGGGTCATACCCCCTTCCAAGTAGTCCATGATTGGTTTGGTCCAATCTGGATTTAAGTTGAGCTCGGCTACCGCTCATACCCCCAACTGGATACTAGGTTCAGATACTTCTTCCACGTGGACAAGGGCAGGTCGGCTCTCGCCCAAGGCTAGCCTGGATAGGGCGTCAGCCTTCATATTCTCTTCCCTGGGAATCTGCTGTATCGTGAACCTTCTGAGTGTTGAGGTCAAATCCTTGACTCTGTTGAGGTAGGCTAGCATAGCACTGTCCTTGGCTTCGAACTCCCCTGATATCTGACTAGAAACCAACTGAGAGTCGGTGCTTAGGTCGATTGTCTGTGCCCCGAGCTGAGCAGCAATTTTTAGCCCTGCAATCACCGCTTCATACTCTGCTTCATTGTTGGACGCCGAGAATGTGAACTTGAGGGAGTACTGGTGCTCATGCCGGTTTGGGTCGAGGATGACCACCCCAGCTCCGCTCCCAGACTTCCCTGAGGCCCCATCCACATGGACCTTCCACACGTCCTCCGAGTCACACTCTGCTCGGCCAGTGCACTCTACGACAAAGTCAGCAATGGCTTGGGCTTTGATGGCTGTCCTGGGCTGGTAGGTGATGTCGAATTGACTCAGCTCAACTGCCCATTTCAGTAGCCTGCCCGACGCCTCTGGCTTGTGCATGATGGATTTGAGCGGAGCATCAGTCATGACTTTAATCGGATGAGCATCGAAGTATGGCTTCAACTTTCTAGCCGCCGTGATGAGCGCGAGGGCGAGTTTTTCCAAGGAGGAGTATCTCGCCTCGGCTCCCTGCAAGGTTTTACTAACGTAGTAGACCGGCTTCTGCTCCTTGCCTTCTTCTCGGACTAGCGCCGCCGCCACCGCTGTTCCCGAGCATGCCAAGTATACTACTAGCTCCTCCCCCACCTCAGGTCGGGATAACAGAGGTGGCGAGGCTAAGTACCTTTTCAGCTCCTGGAAGGCGTTTTGGCATTCCTCAGTCCACTCAAAGTTCTTAGGGTTCCTCAATATTTTGAATAGGGAAGCGCACTTGTCAGCCGACCTGGACATGAATCTGCTCAGTGCCGCGACTTTTCCTGCCAACACCTGGACGTCCTTCACGCAAGTCGGGGGTACTAGGTCTAGGATCGCCTGGACTTTCTCCGGGTTGGCTTCTATTCCGCGGGCTGTTACCATGAAGCCCAGGAACTTGCCTGCCTTGACGCCGAATGCGCACTTTTCCGGGTTCAATTTTATCCCAAAGTGCTCCATTACGGCGAAGGCCTCAGCCAGGTCGGTTACATGGTCTTCCGCCCTCCTGCTCTTGACCAACATGTCATCTACATAGATCTCCATATTCTGGCCAATCTGGTTCTTGAAGACCTTGTTCACCATCCGAGTGTATGTGGCTCCAGCATTCTTGAGGCCAAAGGGCATGACCTCATAGTAGTAGAGTCCTTTATCGGTGGTGAAGGCGGTCTTCTCTTTGTCCCCGGGAGCCATCTTGATTTGATTGTAACCTTTGAAGGCATCCATGAAGGAGAGCAGCTCGAACCCGGATGTGGCGTCCACCATTTGGTCAATCCGTGGTAGGGGGAAGCAATCCTTGGGGCAAGCTTTGTTGAGGTCGGTGAAATCAATACATAGTCTCCATCCACCCGAAGACTTCGTCACCAGCACCACATTGGACAGCCAGGTTGGGTATTGTATTTCCTTTATGTGGCCGGCGTCCACCAACTTGTCCACTTCTTCCGCTATGATTTGTTGCTTATCATAATGAAAGTGCCGGCGCTTTTGTTTTACTGGATAGTGATTTGGGTCGGCATTCAGGTGATGCTCAATTACATTCGGGTCAATTCCTGTCATGTCAGAAGCAGACCAGGCAAATACATGCTCATTCTTTAAAAGAAATCGGCTTATACCTTTCTTGAGGTTGGCAGATAGTTCACTCCCAATCTTCGCTCTCTTTGTTTCATCGGAGAGCTCCACCTCCTGAAGATCCTCAGCCGGGCTTCCCCTCTTAGCGTCTCTCTTTTCTTCGGGCAGATCCGGTCCCCAGCCGATTTGATATTTGGGTCGGAGTGAGTTTTCATAACACTCCCGAGCTGAGAGCTGGGCTCCGCGAATGGTGGCTACCCCAGACGGGGTCGGGAACTTCAGGGCCTGGTGGTACGTTGAGGGGACGGCCCTGAAATGATTAAGCGCCACCCGACCTAAGATCCCGTTGTAGGTGGAGTTACAATTCATTACAATGAAGTTGGCCTGCATCGACACCCACTTATCCCCATCCTCCAACTTCAGCGGGAGGTTGATGACTCCCTCGGCTCGGTGGGACTGCCCGGTGAAACCTGCTAAAGTACCACGCAATGGCCTGAGTCGGCTCCTGTCCAACCCCATCTGCTCAAAAGCGCTGAGGAATAAGACTTCTGCCGAGCTACCGGTGTCCACCATCAGCCTTTTGACGGTGAAGTTGGCTATCTCTGCGCTGATCACCAGGGGGTCGTCGTGAGGCAATATGACCCCCTCCAAGTCTTCTGAAGAGAAGGTGAGCTCTTGCATCCCCGGGGCCGATCCCCTCACTAGTCCATATTCCCTCCCTGCGCGAACATAACCTTTTCTGCCCGCCGAGGTCTCGCCTCCTGACGCTAATCCTCCCGCTATGGTTTCAATCACGGCCAAACGTCCGCCCCCAACCTGGCGCCTGGGCGGACTCCTCTCCCTATACCTCTGCTCCAGATTCCGGGTCGGCTGTTGATCTACATATCTCCGGAGGTGGCCTCGGGCTATCAGTGCCTCGATCTCCTGCTTCAAGTCTTTACACTCCTCAGTGGTATGGCCATAGTCCATGTGGTAGCGGCAATATTTGGTCTTATTGCGCTTATCAGGCCGGCCTTTCATTCTCAGAGCCGGAGGCAGGTGGTTCTGGTGTTGGATCTCCATCAAAATCTGTTCCCTCGAGGTGTTAAGGGGAGTGAACATAGTGAACCGGGGGTTCGGCTTCGGCTGTTGTGGCTGCTTGCCTCGGTCGTTCTGGGCTTTGGCCCCGGATGGGGCTCGGGAGGCCTCTCCTTTCTTCCCAGCCTCTTTCTCCTTGTCATCGTCCCTTTTTGCCTGATGGATCTCCTCCGAGTGTATGTACCCTTCTGCTCGCACCATCAACTCAGACACAGTATCCACAGGGTCGATCGCCAAAGAAGATGTGAGGGGGCCCGACCTGAGCCCGCTCTGGTAAGCCATCAGAGCCATGGAATCCTCCAAGTTAGGAATTCGGAGGGACTCTTCATTGAACCTAGCCGTGTAAGCCCTCAAAGTTTCCCCTCTATGCTGCTTCACCAACAGCAATGTAGAAGTATGGCGGGTGGCACGGCGGCTTCCTGCGAAGCGGGATAGGAAGGCCTCCGCCAGCTGGTGAAAGCTTCCAATTGATCTAGGACGAAGTTTTTGGAACTAGTCCAAGGCATTGCCAACCAGGGTGGTCGGGAATGTCTTCGCCTTCATGAGATCCGGCATGTCGTGCAGAGTCATATGGTGATCAAAATTGAGCAGGTGGCTGGCAGGGTCTCCGTCTCCATTGTAGACGGCCAGGTTGGGCATGCGATTGCCGTTGGGTAGGGGCGTGGCCAATACCTCGGGAGAGAGTGGGCTTACACCGAGTTGGTTGATGACCTTAGCTATGGCAGCCGCGGTCTTTGCTTGCTCGGGGTCGGCTTGAACCGCCCTTTTACCTCTCGCCGGGTCGGATCTCGGTGTCGGCTCCAAGAAGCCCTCCTCTTCCTGCGTCCGTTTTCGTCTAGACTCCGGGATGTGGAACTGGGGGCGCCGCAGCCTCTTGCGGTGCCAGGGGGCCCTCAGCCAGCCGGGCCACCTGCTCCTTAAGTTCTTCAAACATCCTCAGCATCATCCTTATCTCCGGTGATAGGCCGGAGTTTGGGTCTCCTTCTGGTGCGGGGTCGGTTTGAGTGGCTAAGTGTATACGTTGGCTCGTTCCAACGTCGGCTTGGGTCAGGTTCTGGCTGGGCGCCTGCACGGCTTCGAGGTCCCCTTCCAAGTTGGGCGAATCCTCTACCGGTATGTTGTGACTTCTCGTTTGTACCATGATGGTTTCTCAATGAGTGGCGAAGAGAGCTATAAAAGAACTCGTCGTTTCCCACAGACGGCGCCAAACTGTCGAGGTTAAAAATCTCACAGTTGAATTTGGGAGCTGCTTTAGCCGAGCTGGACTTCTAAGGTCCGCCTCCGAGCTGCACTTTCTTGGTCGGCTATCGGACCTGCACAAGGAAAGTAAGGAAAAGGCGGGGTGACGACCCGAATTTTCCCCTCAAGCGTGCGAATGATTAGTATGCCCGAGCTGGTAAAGTAGCTGAGAGTATTTAATAGCGAGATCCCCTTAAATGAAGAGGGTGGAGCTCTATTTATACTAAGTTCGGGTCTGACAGCATTTAATGCGATGCAGCTTTATGTCCCATAAGTGCTTTATGTCTCATCGGAACAGCTGGAACTGAGGTCGGGGTTAACGGGGTCGGGTCAGTCATCTGGGGTTGGACATTGGGCTGAGCGAACTGCTGATGGAGCGCGGATTGGCCCATCTCTGATCAGAGGGTCGGCTCATTTAGCTCAACTCGGGAACCCCTCGTTAATTACAAAATAAGAAAGTTGGACGAAATTTAAGTGCAAATAAACAGTCCTTGTTTCTTTTGTAATAAAAGTGATCCACACGCGACCCCAAGGGTTGTTCCCGTGGTTAAGGTATATGTGGTAGAACTACGGAGATTCTGAGTTTGATTCTTTTTGGGGTTTTAAAAATTAAATTATTAACTGAATTGGTACATATAGGTTGAATTGTTATACTTTCAGATTTTGATTTATACTCAACTGTAAGGCTAAGTGATAGTAAGTCAAACGTGACCCATTTAGAGATCGAAGGTTCCCGTAATGATAGTGTTTAATCCAAGTCAATGCATCGTAAATTGACTAAAGTGATGATATTTTTCAGATTAAAAAAAGAAAAAAAGTAATCCACACGCCCCAAGGGTTCAGTGGAGTGATCTAAAGTTACTTAATGTAATTAAAAATTTCACGTTCGAACATATGTTTTTTTTATCATTAATATTGTTTAGTTTTTTACTGATAAAAAACATGTGTTGTGAAACGCCATATACTATGAGGTGTGTAATCTTGCAATACATTCAATATAATTCTGTCTAACATGAAGTTCTCAATATCATAAAAAATAAAAAAATAAAAATCCAGTCAAGTCGATAAGAGCAAGCCGCTGAATTGTAGTTTTGGTCAATAATGATAATAAATAAATATCATACTTCTAAAACTCCAAGCCAGGGGAATTTTCCTGTTGTAGCTACTACCAAACTAATTTGTTTTTTGAGTGTGTTATAGAGTCCAGCTAGGGTACAACAAGAGGCACTTGAAAAAAAAATCATTTTTAATTTATTATTATAATTATGAGGACCAGCATAAGTCTTTGTTTATTTTTCCTTTTGTTGACTCTTAGATGACACTGCATAATGCAATCCTGTGGTATAGGAAATATATATTAGCAATTTTATATTTTGAAGAATGAAGGGGCATGATCACATGGCCTAGTATTAATTATCATTGGATATGGAGTTGATCTTATTGGGTATCAATGATTGGGATTTTTATTATTTTAAAAAATTGGTTGAATTTAATCAGTAAAGTTCAAAACATAATTTATAGTGCTTGCTGTCAATTCAGTTGATGATTTATATCCAAGGTGTAGGGTCTGTTTTCAAGATTAAGACAAATTGATAAAAAGACCCAATAAAATATTTTAAAACTATAAATTTACAAAACAAGAATAATATTGTTACGTTGAGTTATTTAAAACGATTAACTCAATTATTATTTAAGACTATGACACTAATAAACACCACGGATTTCATGTTTCATAAGATATGGGACATCACATGGAGAAGATAAGGAATGGACATTGATAATTAACTGAATGGGAAATGATGTTGATTAATTGAAGTTCATTATGAGAAACTCATTTTTACAGAATGAAAAGTATGTTCCAGAAACATGATATCACTCTAGACTATTATCTTCTAAGCTAGGTAATTATGAAGATGATAATGGGGACAAAAGATACTAATTGTTCAATTAAGTGCTTAATATGCCTAAAGGAGAAGTAAAGTGACTTTTCAAAAATTTAAGTGTCACACATGCTCATGCGTTTATCGAATATGGGCCGCTGATCATTTTGTCATCAAATCAATCTAGGTCTAGGTTTTATTTTATTTTTCTTTTGATGACAAAGGAGGTATATATGTATATATGTATATATGTATATATTTCTTTTTTTTTTGTGATGAAGAATTAACATTAAATAAAATTATATTGGATATATCCATCTCAAGTGGTAAGTCCCGAAGGGCAAGCAATAGGAGGAGATATACTATATAGCTAGCCTAGAATATTCCAAATTTAACCCACTCCAGATAATAGGAAATTCATAGCTAATAGCTTAGTTAGTGATGTAGGTATATTCGAAAACCAGTCAATTGGTGAACTATCAGTTGTTGAGCTCTTGACAACCTGGTCTATAGAACGGTTGCGTGTTATTTTTATCTGTCAAAAGAATGTAGATGGTGTAACTGAGAATAATTGTTTAATATCCAAGATGAGAGAATTGATTTTCTAATTAGAAGTAAACTAGTGACCACTTTATGAATAAATTCGCATCATTTTTAATGATGATATTAAAGAGTCCACGATCCTAACAAGCTTTAGCTTCAGCTTGAAGGGTTGATCCGCACTAAATAACCTCATCTTGGCCAAACAACTTTTTATTCTCTTCGTTGTGTAAATTTTCAAAATCAACTCAATTTTTTGCATACATTTTAAGCAACAATTACAAGTAGCTGGGGCAATCTTAAGTCTGCAGCATAATCATATGCGCCAAGTATCTTGCTTCAGAATGAAAGAAGCGACACCTCACCCCTACCCTCTACCAAACTTCTATCCCCGGAAATTCTTTAAATGTTATAATAGATAAAAAAAAAAAAAAATATATATATATATATATATATATATATATATATATATATATATATATATGATAACGAAGGCTTTTTTTGATATAATAGAAGCTGAAGTTGTGGTTCAAACTTAAAACCACTAATTATAATAGTTTACTACATGGCATTCTACCCAACTATTAGGTGTATATCTTAAGGTAGTGAATGGTACACTTGAATGAATTTGAACAAAAATGGAATGAGCTAAGAATGAAATAGAACTAGAAATGAAATGAACTTAAGAATGAGAATGACATGCTTACTCTAGAAATGAAGATAGGAATAAATATATTAATTCTAAACTCATGTTTGGTAGTAAATATACAAGAGTAGTAATGAGATTGACTTGTATAATATGACAATATTATATTTTTATTATTATATTGTTAAAAATAAGAATAAACATGAATATAAGTGTAAACAACATAAACATAATAAAAATAAATAACAATAATAATAATAATAATAATAAATAAATAAATAAATAAAAGCAAAAATAACTCACAAACAATTAGTGCCCATTTGTGTGTCTAGTTTATTTTTGTTTTTTTTTTTGTTTTCCGATAAGCCTGGGAAATATTCCTACATAACCAGCCCACAAAGGACATGCAAACACCATGTTAGAGTTGAATCTCGCAATCATCTCCTTGTACATATAATTCTGATCTTACAATTGTATTTGGCTAGAACTCTGGGAGTATAATAGTGTATCCCAACACATGCACCAATTCAATTAAGAGTATAATCTTTATTGACATACAAAGTGGAAACCCATGTGGGCAGTCGGTTTTGAACCCTTGGTCCACAAGTTTTCCCAACAATGTAATGCCAATCGAGCTACCCCTTGAGGGCATTTGTGTGTCTAGGTTGGATGTCCAACTCACAAACAGCTAGGGCCCACCCGTTGTCTAGGGCGGATAATCAGTAGCCAGTTTGTAAAATTTTTTACTAACCAACTTGTTAAAAATAATAAATAACATAATAAATCATGCTTTAACAGTTTAAACTTTTAGATAAAGTAGTCTATTAATAGTATACGCAATTGTTTCCACGCAATTGCATATGTTTTTTGCATGAACAGGTTCCACCAGATTTAGATATCAATGCTAGCATGCACATAAACAAAGGAAAGATCTATATATCAAAGACAAGCCCAATTTGCGTCCACAAGGCATACTTATCGCAGTTTTAGAATGACTTTTCCTCGTTTCTCAAGTCACGGTCTCAAGAGATGATACTTGGTGGGCGCATGGTTTTGTCATTCCCAGGCAGGTGCACTCCAGACCCTTCTACTGAGGACTATTGCTATCACTGGGAGCTTCTAGCTCGAGCTCTAATGAGTATGGCCTCAGAGGTAACATATCAACTACTTTATTCATCTTGTGTGTACGTTTTCCATGGAGAAGCAAGAAGCTATTTTTAGTATTTAGCAATCACAAACTTGGAAAAAAATGATTATAAATATGATCAATGGAAATCTAGAAAATTTTATTGGTAGGAGTTCAATTCTTTTGAAAATTAAAATTAGTGGAGATGTGGTGGGTTAAGAGAGGGGAGAGGGGGGAGGGGTTGGGGTGTTTTTCAAAATGAAACTTGGTATTGATCATTTTTGAGATGGAGTACTAGAATCACATCTTTCACTAGGAGACGTGATGAAGAGAGAATCTTAATTTGAGGGTTAAGTGGGTTAAATTTTTTTAAAATATTATGGGTTGAACGAAAATTCAGAAAGTGAATATGTACTGAGTACGATTACGTGATTGTTGTAATGTCATGTCTTTTTTAGCAGAAAATATGTAGTGATTATTAAAAAAAATATTAAGTAATGTTACACATTATGTCATCTAGTGACTTGATAATGTAATATAGACAATTAGTTACCAATCAATATTCGAAAGAAGTGGTGTGCTGAGTAACATTAGTGATGTAATAATATTTTCTCATGAGAAAATTTATGTATCTACTTTTCTCAAAGAAAGGCATGGAATGTTAATAAATAATAAATATAATAATTGGCTATCTAACTGTTTAAATTTTTTGATAATGTTATGATCAAAGTTGAATCGGGAGTACTTTCTTGTATGGTTTAAATATTTGTAGGGTCTGACTCAAGAGGAAAAGATTAATTCCTTTAATTTCCCCTACTATGCTGCATCTGTTAAGGAAGTGAAAGACGTGATTGGAGGTGAAGGTTCGTTCACCATTAATGATGTGGAAGCTTTTGAGGGGTATTGGGATGCAAGTTGTGGTTCAAGCTAGGACGACGAGTCAATTAATGCAGATGCATTTTCACGTGGTCAACGAGTGGTCAACGAGTATCAAAAGCTATAAGGGCTGTGGTTGAATCAATGTTGGAAATTCACTTTGGAAAACATATCATGGATGAATTGTTTGCAAGATATTCTCACCTCATAGATGAATATTATTTGTCAAGGAGTAAACCCTATTGGATTATTTTGGTGTTTTCTCTCACTAGGAAAGCCTAGTGCAAGAAAGAAAGTGAAAGCAGGAAAAGAAATAAGATTTTGAGGCAATTAAACCTCGTTTTTGAAGTTTTTGTATACGTAAAACATTACTTGAATTACGTAAAACATTACTTTTTTATTTATATGAAAAAACAATAAACATCGGTTGTTATTTCATGAGAATTTGGAAAATGAAGTATGAGCCTTATTGTACAAGAATCATGAATGTATCATTTCTGAATGTTGATTTTTTTCTTTAATGTTTCTTAATTTTTGTGTCTTCGGTGAAGAACACTGAATTTTTCTTTCCTTTTTTTATTTTATTAAAATAAGCTCTATTTTTCCTTTTCATGGCAAAATTCTAATTTTTAACACAGGAGAATATATTTCCGACCAAGAAAAAAAAAGGAGAATATATATATATACTTAGCAGGGATGGTAACGGGTAGGGTTTAAACCCGAATCCGATAGGTATCCGACCCGATTATAAACCCGTTTATGAAACCGATGGAGTATTCGCACGGGTTTGATTTTTATACGTGGTTACCGACAGATAGTCTGATAGGGTTTGGTAATCGCAATTAAAAAAAACCTAAAACCCGAAAACTTGATTATTAATTTAGTAAATAATAAATTAATAAAATATTTATATACATACACATATAACATATTGTTAAATAATAACTTTTCAATATTGATCCAAAATTAATAGTTGTGGGCCTATAGGTTAACCCAATGCTTATTATTAATTGTTAACCCTGGTAATTTATATTTATCTATTGTTTTAGCTAATCAGTGTTTAGTACCGGTGGAAGAGTGGTTAATCCACATAGAAGTAGACTTCATCCAAAGACTTTAGATGTTTTAATGTGTGCACAAAGCTGGTTATGGAGTTAGATGGAAGGTAAAATAATAGTATTTATCGTACAAAATTGCACTTATGTTTTATATGAAATTCAACGCCCATTTACATGTATGTCATTTTTGTAGGTGGCAGCATAACTCCAGATTGGATAAAAGTTTCTTGTGCCAAGGAAGATGTAGATTGAAGTATTTATAATATTTTATGTACTTTTAATAATTCAAACTAAAATGATTGGATTTTGTTGAATGTTTATGGACAAAAAATTTAATTTATTATTTTTAGTTTTATTGTCATTGTTCATTATTTTAGTATTTTTTTAATTGTTTTTAAAAACATTTTAAGCTTTTCTTTAAAAAAAAAAATTATTTATTAACGGGTCGGGTCGGATACCCGGGTTTTAAAATACTTAACGGGTTCAGGTTTGGTAAACAAAATTCAAATCTGACGGGTATCCGTGACGAGTTTGATAAAAAATAATTTAAACGGGTTCAGAATTGATTTTATAAATTTTAGCGCGTATCCGACCCGTTGCCATTCTTAATACTTGGTAATCCTTCTAAAGGGAAAATTAGCATACAGCAATTGTTACAATCGTGGAAAAATGTTAGACATCCAATTCAGGTAAACAACAAGAACAAGTCGATTGCACAAGAAAGAAGATTGCATTAATTTTACATAGAAGTATAAGATATTCGCCCAAACCAACTAAGGCCGGAAAAACACACTATTACAACATATAGGAGAAGCCCAACACAATAAACGCAAAAGGCCTAATATACGGAGGCCCAAAGATCCAGGCCCAAAGTAAAATAGCCGCTCTATTGAAGTCCAAACACAAAGGAAGCGATAAACTCTAACCTGGACCACTCACTAAAGATCGACAACAAAGATCAAAATCTAGCCCAAGAAGGAAGCCCAAATTTAAGACGAAATGGGTCATAACAAAAATCGGGAAACTGCCTTGTGCCCCATATAACATTCAACTTATCAAAGAAAATTTCCAAATGTTATAGTAAGGTAAGGAGGACGGAAAATGAGCCCATCTAAGGCCCAAGCTTGGCCTGACCCAACCCTACTGAAATTTAATACATGTAGATACACATAAGAGCAGTCTGATGCACAAAACTTCTATTATTCATGGGGTCAAGAAAGGGTAGTACATATTTAATTGTTCTATTGTAAACAATCTTATTTTGGATTTTTATAAGAAGCTGTTTTCACTACTCGAATTATTAAATAGAGAAAATGAAAATGAATAGGTTCATAGACAAACGTGGATTTGTTTTATGCACTACTTGCATCTCTCGTGAGATTTCCTTTGAAATTGTTGGGCTCATTGAAGTTGAAATTAGTCTGGGCTTTAAGATCTCGTTAATCTAACAACAAATTTGGATATGTTGATATATTGCGCTAATAGTAGTAATAAAAATAAAAAATAACAATAACAATAATAATACTAATATTGTGTCAAATAAAATTCTTTTGATTTAATTTATGTCATTTTATGTATGCATCAAAATCTAAGAATGGGCTATATTTTAGTAGTAATACTAATAATACAATATATATACATACACTAATAATATAATATACTACTTCTTTCCACCTTTTTACTTTCTCTTTCTTACTTTCTTTTCACTCTCACACTACTTTCCCATTTCTTTATCCCAATGAATGAGCCCTAAGCCCTAACCTTTATTTCTTCCTTTCTTCACTTCACTCTCTACAACAAGAGCTCTACAAAGCCCAACACCAAAGCAGGTCTCATACATATATTAAAATCATATTTTGGATTTTTTTTTCTCGATTTAAATATATTTTTTAATAGTTCTTTTAATAGTATTTTGTCATCTTTAGATTTTTTAAGGGATGAATACTTATTTATAAGCAAATTTGCAATGATTATGTGATTTTATTTTGGATTTTATTGTTTATGACTTTTGATTCATTTTTTTTTTGTTTTTTTTAACAATTTTAAGTTGAATTTTTGTAGATTCTCAAGTTATTTTTAATTTAAATTAATTTTTATCAATTTTATTAAATTATCGGATTCGATTTTGGTTAACCGCGAATTTTTTAAACTTATCGATTTTAGTTTTGGTTGATGAATTTTAAATCCGTCGAGTTTTGGTTTCTGTTTCAATTGAAGTAATTGGTTTCGATTTCAGTTTTTATAATTTTCGCGGATAAGCGACCAGTTGTCATCCTTAAAAAAATCTACTAAGATGTTCAGGCACACATTTTCACATTTTTTTATGACTTGTCCAAGTGCACATGGCCTTTTCCTCTTTAAACGAAAGAACTGTTATGAAATCTCGATTGGTGGATATTCACTATTAATATAAGCAGCTTACAAGCAGCAGCTTACAAGCAGCAGCTTACAAGCAGCAGCGTAAGCAACTTGTAGTCACCAACTACTAAGCAGCTTACAAGTAGCAGGGTAAGCAGCTTTCAGTCACCAGCTATTAAGCAGCTTACAAGCAGCAGCGTAAGTAGCTTGCAGTCATCAGCAGCTTACAAGCAGCAGTGTAAGCAGCTTGCAGTCATCAGCTACTAGCTTCTGAAACTCTATAAATAGAGAAGTATACTTGAAATGTAAATCATTCAGAAATCAATAACAGTTTTAGTTTTCTCTCTATACTATTGTTGCCTTTGCAGTTAGTTTATAACACGTTATCAGCAGGAGTCTCTACCATTGAGTTATTTGGTAGAAAGTTATGGTGGGAATCAAATCTTACTCTTTGAATATGAAAAGGAAAACCTTGCCGCTATTTTGAAACTATTTTATATGGAGGTATGAATATTATACCTTATGTATATTATTTATAGAAAAGTATTTTCCTTTATTATCTTACTATCCTTGAAGGATTGAAATTCACATTATTATAGTGAAAATCCTACTGGAATTTATAGAAAGTCAAATTTTTTAGTTGGCTTAATACTATTCCCTGAAGTGAATGGAATTAAAATTCTATGATGTGAATTGAAATTAGATTCTCCGAAGTGAATCGAAAATCGCATTCCCTAAAGTAATGAAATTAAGGTGGGTAGAATTACATTCCTTGAAGTGAATGAAATAAAAATTCTCTGAAGGACTATAATTGAAAATTCTCCAAAGTGAGTGACATTAAATTTCCTGAAGCGAATGGATTTGAAATCCCCTGAAATGGATAATATTTATTTTCCTGAAGAAAATAAAATTATATTCCTTGCAGCGAATGAAATTATATTCCCCAGAATGAATAGAGTTGTGTTCTACAAAGTGTATGATATTACATTTCTTGAAGTAACTGCAATATTTATATTAAATTGGTCATAGTCATAACCGTGGTTGAGATAATATATCCCGCAAACAATGCCAAGATTGATAATCCTCACCACCAGTAGTGGAATAATGAGGAAAAATATGAGAAGTCAAAACTACTATGAACATTAGTGGTCTGAATGGACATTAAGTGTGTACCTATCGTACACTTGGCCCAAGGCACATGTACTAACTATTTGATTTTACTAATCTAACTTACTCCAACAGAGCTAATATAACATAACCTTGTGGCCCATAATTTTGAATCGTGGATTCATTATATTTTAGCAAGTCTAGAAAATTTTTGCTAAGATTAAAGATATTTGTCGAAATAAATATCTTATTGAGACCACAAACGAAAGTGATAAAGAATATATTTACATTTTCTTTTGAATCCATGCTAGAAGCATGTATTTCAAAATTTTGCTCTTTCTTAAGAGTTGTATCATACAATCATACGAGCAATTGAATCACCTCTTGTACAAAAGCAAAGATATCATAATCCAATTGTTCTCATTGTTTGACATAATCAACTTGGCTACCTAGGAGCAGTATTCATATCTTGAACCCCTAGTTGATGATCATGTTAAAGCATGTTTTGGTGTTTTCTATTTAATGAGGACTTCTTCCTTTGATTAAAGGAATAGAAAATTGCTACCTAAAGTTAGCGTGAGATATTTGAGAGGAACTTGAAGTTCCCTATGATACATCTTTGATATCTCAATATAATATATGTTGAATGACAATATTATTATCTCATTTGAATCTAAGAAATTAGCAATGTCAACTTGAAATTCACATAATTATTTATTTGCACAGTATTGCAAATAATTTACTAGATGCAAAGAATATTATGAAATCACAAATATTTACTATGAACGTGTCGACACAAATTGTTGTCCCAGAAGGACATATAGTAAGCGCCATAGCATATGCATCTAAGACACGCTAGAAGCGTAGTGTATTTGTCGATGCAAAAGATATTATCCTTTTGAAAAGGGAGAACACGTGGAGACAAATATAGGAATTATGAATCCTATAGATTCTATATCTTTGAGAAGCATGATAGAACTAGCAAAACCAACCAACATTGGTAAATGAACAATCCTTGAAGAGATTGAAGAACAGTTGGTCCCTGGAGAGACCAAATGCTTGGAATAAAGCGATTAGGATCCTGAACCACAAAGTATGGATGAATGTCGACAAAGACCAGATCGGTCAAAGAAAGAGAAGTAATATAGTGAAAACTCAACTTACATGACAAATGTGACATTCTCGTATGTGGGATTGAGGGGAAGCATTGTGAAGCAAACCCTATGTCATTTTCAATCCCACAATACTTGGATACTTGAAAGTACTATACCATATAGGTATATATCCCTTAAACTGTTTAAAGCTTCGCAGGGAATGAGTTAGTATGCTATATGGGTACGCTTTGCCTTATATCCTCATATGGTAACTGTAATACCATTGTTAATGAGTTCTTATGCTTCTTATAGAAATGGAAACAACTTGCCAATATAAAACACGTGATATTGATATTGAAGTTCCTGAAGAACTTGTTATGCCTGAAGCATACGATATTGAAGTTCTTGAAGAACTTACTATGCCTGAAGCATATGACTCGAAATCCCAAGAAATGTAATCGATTACAAAGATCTTTATACAAATGAAAATATTCTGGAAGAATGTGGTATAACCTTCTTAGTATATGTTGATATTTTGTTAGTCATGTATCTTATTAAGAAGTATTATCTCCTTGTAGATCTCTATTTGCTATCAATTGCTTATTGTTTTAAATTTTCCAATTATTGCTGAAATACATGCTGATAATTTTTGAATGTCATAAAAGCTCCTGAAGAGCTTATACAAGTGAGTTTATCGACCTGAAGATTGAGTACTAACTGACAAGATAATATTCTATAGAAAGAATTAGAATGATAAAGATTATATGATTACTATCCTAATATTGAAAAGGACGCTTGGGAAGATAATGAGATAACTATTGTCCTGAAGTACCATATCTCAGTCCTATTGATCCACTAATGTATCTTGCTAATAATAGAAGGCCAGAAAATTGTCTTCTATTAATTTGTTTGCGAAATATAGTGCGGTTCCAACTTGAAGGTATTAGAATGAAATTAAGCACCTATCGTGCTATCTATGTGGAACATCAAATATGGACTTATATTATCCAAGAATGTTGATCTTGTCATAATTAGCCCTGCAGATGCTGACCATTTATCTGACCCCCACAAAGAAAGATCACAGACAACTCATGTATTTACTTGTGATGACAAGTATAATGTGGCGATCTATGAAATAGAACATGAGTGTTGCTCTTTCAAATCATGATTGTGACAATTCACAAGGCTAGTTGAGAATGTATATGATTAAGATTTGTCATACAATACATTTGGGAGTCATACGGTTTACTTTTTTGAAAGAGCTAGTCTCATTAAAGGTGGCTATGGTGACATGATAAAACATATTTTGTCAAAAAATTTCTACACATATGAGTTTCAAAAGAATGGTATTGTTGATATTCAACAAGTACAGTCAAGTGAAAAATTAAGCAGATTTGTTCACTAAAACTTTACCAACAAAGATGACAAAGGACATACTCAGAAGTGTAAAATGCATCGCCTAAAATATTTGTCACCATGACTCATGTTGCAATGAGGGGGAGAATATATTGTGCACTGTACTTTTTTTCCTTCACCAAGGTTTTTCTCCCACTGGCTTTTTCCTAGTAAGGTTTTAACGAGACAGGACAAATATGTTTGATATGATAGAAACATGTCGAGCTGAAGTTCTTTTTCATGGATGAACTCCAAGTGGAAGTAAAACAGATGTTCATTGAAGATTGATTTCTGTCAACTCAAAGAATACTTTTGTTATGCTCAGATGAGGGGAAGACAAATACGCACTGTACTCTTTTTCCCTTCGCCTAGGTTTTATCCTATTGGGTTTTCCTAGCAAGGTTTTTAATGAGACAGTGGTTGAGTTTATAATAAGATTTTATATGGATAAAGCTCATCCACTAACAACCCTTATGGTTGTTAGGCCACTTGATGTGACAAAAGACCATTTTCACCCTCGAGAAGATGGAGAAAAGTTACTTGGTCCTGAAACACCATATCTTAGTGTCATTGGCGCATTAATGTACCTAGCTAATAATACAAGGCCGGATATTGCTTTTCCTGTTAACTTATTAGCCAGGTATTATGCGGCTCCAACTTGCAGACACTGGAAGGGAATTAAACACATATTCCGCTATTTGCATGAAACACCAGATATGGGTTTATTCTATTCGAGACAATCAAGATCTTCATTAGTTGTTATGTTGATACTGGTTATCTATCAGACCCTCATAAGCCATTCATGAAGCTAGCCGAGAATGTGTTTGGTTGAAATCGGTCATCCAACATATTCAAAAATCATGTGGATTACCCTCCGACAAAGACCGACCAACCACACTATATGAAGATAACATAGCATATATCACACAAATGAAATGTGGCTATATCAAAAGTGATAGAACAAAGCATATATCAGCGAAATTCTTCTACACACATGAGCTCCAAACAAGCGAAATAGTTGATACTCAGTTAGTACAGTCGAGTCAAAATCCAGCAGATTTATTCACTAAAGCATTACCGCCAACGATCTTCAAATCACATGTACAAAGATGTGGAATGCGCCGCCTGAAAGATTTGTCATCATGAGGGGGAGAGGCTATTTGTGCATTGTACTCTTTTTCCTTCACCAAGGTTTTTATCCCAACTGAGTTTTTCCTGGTAAGGTTTTAAGAGGCAAGCCAAATGCAATAGTATTCTTCATAAAGATAATGTACTCTTTTTCCTTAGTCAAGTTTTTATTCTACTGGGTTTTCTTGACGAGGTTTTAATGAGACATATTTTTATAATGAATATCCAAGGGGGAGTGTTATGAAATATTGATTGGTGGATATTCACTATCAATATAAGCAGCTTACAAGCAACAGCGTAAGCAACTTGCAGTCACCAACTACTAAGCAACTTACAAGTAACAGCGTAAGCAGCTTGCAGTCACCAGCTACTAAGCAGTTTACAAGCAGCAGCGTAAGCAGCTTGCAGTCATCAGCAGCTTACAAGCAGCAGTGTAAGCAGCTTGCAGTCATCAGCTACTAGCTTCTGAAACTCTATAAATAGAGAAGTATACTTGAAATGTAAATCATTCATAAATCAATAACAGTTTGAATTTTCTCTCTATACTATTGTTGTCTTTTGCAGTTAGTTTATAACAAGAACTATGTTTATTAAGGGTTTATAAAGGAATTGCCAAAAAAAAAAAAAAAGTGTTTATGAAGGTGAAAGAGCTATTTTAACTTTCCTTTTTTTTTTTGATGACGAGAAAACTCACCATAACATAACCACGTTAGATTTACTTAATATATCCCCTAGTGTAGAAGCACGTTCTAACACATATTCCAAGTGAGTTAAGGGCAAGAGAATATTTGAAATATGAGAATATAGGTTTCAAATTAACATCCTTAACCAAAACAAGTCGTTGTCTAACACTTTACCGAACCCTTAAGGGCAAAACAATTTTAACTTACCATCAACGTCCCGTGCCCCCCTCCCTCCCCCTGCGCCTATATTCTACAACTAGCGTAGCAAAGAATATGGGTATTAAAAACTTCTGAATATAATTCATTTTTTCTGTAGAATGGATATGTGAGGTCGAACAAATTCGTTAATCATAGCAAAAAAGAAACAAACTCCATCACATCCCCCACCAGTTATTATTGTTCTTGCCAATTCAGCTGCAGCTTTCAAATATTTAAGGGTGAATAATCCTAAATTCCTCTGTGGTCAAACAAAACTAGCTATGATCCCTCTGTGCTCTAGCCGGACCCCCATGTGGTCCATCTGTTGATGTACACCGCCCCCTCCATTAAATTTTCGGTCAGTTTTGAGGAAAAGTATGACAAACGCGCGTAAAGACCAATTTTTAATAATTTTTAACGTATCTAATAATAAAATAATGATTGTCATTTTGACTGCATTTGATTAAATTCAATGATGAAAGTTGTTTGTATTTTTTTATTTCAATTTTTAATTTTTTTTCAATTATTATTATTATTTATTGTCAAATATGTTAAAAACCAATAAAAATTACATTTTATTCGCATGTGGTATATATCTCGTCAGTTCTAACGAAAAATTTGACGGAGGGGGGCAGTGTGCACCAACAGGTGGACCACAAAGGGGTCCGGCTATAGTTTTTAGAGCATAGGAGGGTCGTAGCTAGTTTCGCTTGACCACAGGGGAGTCCGGAACTGTTAACCTAATATTTTATTAGTGAAGTTTAAGTTGTGATTAACTAAGTTTGACGAAAGAACTAATAAAGGCTAAGTAATTTTACACACTAATAATAATGAATGTTCAAAAAAAAAAAACCAAATTTGTAAGATTAACGGGGTTTGTACCGCCATAATTTATACTATCGATCCCCCTGTTACGCAATCTACTTGAGGGTAGAATGAAATTCATAGAACTCAAAGTTTCTGAATTTACTCTTGATGCTCATTGTGGACTAAAGCATGCGTGGTCTGTTCATCATATGTGAGCAACTTTGGTGTGAAGTTGGCCAAAAGACGAGGAGGATTCTAAATTTTCAATTGATGTGATGAACGGACGATAAGAGCGAGGAAGACCATCTAAGGCAATCAGGACCAAATACAGGGTCATCAATGGCACCGAGAGAAGAAGACGAATATGGATCTGTTGGAGATATTCAGCAATTGTCAAATTATTTTTGCGAATATTTTAGAGTTTTTTGAGAACGGAGAAGAGAACGACGCGTCAAAGATTGCTGCAGAAATGATTCTTCAAGTCAGACCCATAAATCACGAGCAGTCTCAAAACCCATGGCCTGATGAACCAAGGATTTCGAGAGAGTGGCATTGATGCAGGTTGTAACAAAGCTATCGAATCGAAGCCAATGCGGGTGCAACTCCACCTGATCCAACTTACCTAACTAAATATTTAAAATTTATAGATATTTTAGCCAAAAAAAGTAAATTACCCCCATTATAAAGAATTGTTATTTATATTATTGTTAAAATGAATATTAGAATCCCTAGTTTTGTAAATTGAATGTTATTGGACTAGTTTTCTAGTTTACTTATTAGATTAATTTTCTTATTATGCTAAACTTTTTATCAAGCAATGGTGGATGCAGTATGGGCCAACGAGGGGGGGTCTCACGAAGACAAAATGATTTAAATATCTATATATTTTTAATCTAAAATATATATATATATATATATATATATATATATATATATATATTTATTTATTTATATATATAGTTATAAAATGATATATTATAACTTTACTAAAAAGAAATCCTACATCACTCTTTGGCTATGAATTGAAGCTTATAAATAAGTTCTTCTATTGAAAATTACAACACCACCGCTTCAACAAAATACGTATAGATTCTCTATCTCATTCTTTTAAAGCTACTTTTGATGGTGACTCCGATATCTTCAATATTAATTAATTAATTTATTTATTTCTCATTGGCAGAGGAAGATATTATCGCTAGCATATCCAGTGATTGAAGAAGCCAAGCAAATCCAGTGGTTCATAGTGAACAGCCGACATTGAGGATGCAAGATTGATTTCCCAGTTGAGTGGTTCGTCTTTTCCGCCTCAAGGTTATTATCCAAAGATTTCTTTCTTTTTTTGGGTTCATAAGAAATAGTACGGGCATGGTTGTAAAAGGAATGGATTTATTATATCAGAAAAGAGATGGGTGGTCCACAAATATAATAATGGGTAAAATATGTCCATAGTTACTAAATTATCTCATCAATATTATTTTGATATCTAACTATTTTTTTGTTCTATTTTGGTTATTTAATTATTAATTGAATTTCATTTTGACTATTTCATCAATTTTTGTATTAAAATAGACTAACTGTTAAAAGTAAAATTGTAAATTTAGTAAAATAAATTATATTTTTGTCAGCAAATTAAACGTATTTGTAATTAATCTAATTGATTGATTTTATAATTTTCTCTTAACAGTTAGTCTATTTGAACAAACAAAAATTGATGAAATGATCAAAATAAAACTCAATTAATAGTTGAATGACCAAAATAGGATAAAAAAATAGTTGGAGAGCCAAAACATGACTAAAGAGATAGTTCAGACTTCAAAAAATATGAAGGGGTATATTTGAGGAAAAAAAAAAGCTTCTCGCAGTATGTAAAACAGTTTCGCAAAAGCCTTTTTTGAAAAGCTCCAATTTGGAACTTTTCAATTTTTAGATTTTTTCATCTTCAGTTTTTATCTAAAAACACTTTAAAAAATGGGCTAAACAAGATATTTCACCTTCTAAACTTACAGGAAGCGCTTTGAGGGTCTAAAAGTTAGGCTAAAAGTTGAAATTTCACAGTTATGCCAAACAGAGCCTTAAGTCTTTGTACAAACGAATATCCCATGGGGAAGTTTGGCCAAATCTTGAAAATGTTAGGAAGAGGGACAGAATAAAATTTAAGATGAGTTTGATGAAAACACTCATGTAATTGTTGATGAGGAGGTAGTACATCGTGTTTATGTAGCTAACAGATTGAGAAAATAGTTATCGATATGAATGAATGATGTCATTATAGTTATATATTTGATCTTATCTAGTGAGATAAGGCAACCGATACATAATTGCTGGGAGGAGACAATACTCCTTACAGTTGGCCAACTTAACAAGAAAAAATGAAATAAAAATGACCATTACAGAAGTCGTCGATCAATCCATGAAAATTAAAATTATATGATATCCAACTTTTCCAGACTCTATATCACGAGATGTTTATCACTAGTATATATTGAGCAGTTGATGATATGGAAGTTGGCATAGCTTCTTGCTTCCAAGATTGTCCTCATTCCTCAAGGACAAATCACGTACCCACCTATTCACATGTTGCGCCATTAATCATTACAACAAAACAACACTCTCCATACATTCACCCCTGATTCAACTTTGTCTCTTGCCTTCCATATAATGTAGCTCTTTTAAACAATAAAGGTTCTGCTATTAACTATATACACACACACACACATATATATATATGTCCCCTCCAACTTAAACATCTTACAAAATTTTTTACTTTCATCACGTTCCACATATAAATTTATCTTTTAAACTTATTATACTTAAATTTACGCAACAATGCTTTAGATTTTTTGTAATACTTTAATTGAAAAATGAAAAAAAAAAAAAATTGCAGTAAAAAAATAAGGAAAAAAAACACGTTGCAATGGTTTTAAAATTATAATTTAGTTACAATGATTTTTTAAACTGTTATTTATTATTCATAAAAGACCATTGCATTAGAAAGTTTGCAATGGCGACAAAAACAAAGGTTAATTTGTACCAGTTTTTAGTCTTTTGCGAGCGATTGTTTTAAATATTTTTAAATGTTGCTCTAAATCATAAATGTGGTAGTGTTATCTTCTTAATTAGGAGAACTTGTGGCTGAATTAAATCCCTCACGATGGAAACCCTCTTTCTGCAAGATTTTGTATTCAATCTTTTCTACTAGGTAATCAAACTAAAAGGAAATCAAACGGGCTTACAACATGACATGTCCGATAGGTCTTTTTACAGTTAGAACAGGCGAAAAACATCAACGAGCACGTGTTTACATTATTCATAAATTGTTTATCCCTAATGACCTAATTAGACCTTTTTAACACCTAATTCTGTTATCATATTAAGTTATTATTTTATTTAAAAATATAAATTACTAGAGAAAAGTTTGTGACATTTATTTATTGTGTTTAACAACACCGAAACACTTCTACATAAACATATTCTTTTTATATACAATTAATTATTTGAGAGAAGAATTATTTTTCTATATTGGCAAAAACCATTGTTATTACAACAGTATTTGTAGGACAACACTAGTGTATCATTTTGGCACAAATAAAGATAATGATTACAACTTCTCTTTGATTGTAGTGTGATAATGCTTTTTTGATTCTTTGAATTGTCCACTGACATGTCCGTAAAAATGTTCTTTACCCTTTTCTTCTTCTAAGAGAATAGCACCCCTCAATAATAAAGATATATGTGAGTTACATGATTTTCTGGTACATATATTCAAACAACTTTTTAAAAAGCAAAAGGAAACTAAGCTTATCGAATCTTTTATTATGCCCCTCAAGCGAACCATTGTCATGAACAGTCTGTGATGCATGCCGTGACAAAGCTGTCATATTTTTGCCAGTCTTCAAGAGAGAGAGACGAAGCAGAGGAGCCTGAAGATGAATCAGTGGTGGAGGTGGATTTTGTTGGTGAAAAGGATGCACAGATTGACGGAGAGAAGGAAAGTAGGTGAGACAGGAAATATATTGACGGAAGTCTTTAAACAACTGATACCATTAGAGAATAATTATTTTTCTATATTGGCAAAAACTTGTGTATCAGATTGACAAAAATAAAGATAATTATTACAAGAATTGAAAATTCAAAAAGTAAACATCTTTTATTATTATTTTCATTTTCTTTTTGACATCTCAAGTTTCTCACAAACGCATCTTCATACTATATTTCAAGATTCTCACAAACCCATTTCACTTGACGTGAGTACCATTTCATGTAGAAGTCGATTCAGGATTAATGATCAGTGGGAATTATAAATCACATAATATTATACTCAGATATAAATATATATATATTTTTTGTTTTGTTTTATGAAGGCTAAATTGATATCATAGTACATTAAGAATATACAAGTATTCAAAAAAAAAAATAAATAAATAAAAGGGTTGAGTGAAGCTCAAGTGTCCACCCAAAAAACAATGGCAATTTTTTGGTGACGTACGATTTTGGCTATGGTGTTTACCAAAGCCTTGTCATTATCGGAAGGTTGAGGAACGTTCGTTGGATGCTTAAATTTTTTCTTTTTGGCAGAAATGCTTAAAATTGAATAGAGAGAAAGAAGAAAGAGAAGTAAGTGTTTCGTGTGATAGAGAGAGAAAGAAGGGGTTGATATTCGTAAGATTTGGTCTTCTTAAATCTTAATTATCCATTTTAAATTTAGTTTTGAAAAATATAGTTAAAATAAATTTGAAATGAATAATTAAAATTTTAAAAACTAAACTCAGTAATTCATAATACACCTGATCATCTACTAAATGCGAGACTAAATAGAAGACAAAATTCAAGTCTTATAAAAATTTATATATGGACATAATTTTACAAACGAGTGACTGATAAGTTTACAAAAGAAAAAGAGAAGTAAGTGTTTCGTGTGATAGAGAGAGAAAGCGATCAGGCTGATATTAGAGAGAAAGATAAAGGGATTGATATTCATAGGGTGAGTTTCGTGTAAGGCTCATTTTCTTATGACTATACGAAAGAGTTTTTCCAGAAAGAAGACAAAGAAAGAGTGGTAAAGCGATGGGTGATTAAATGCTTATAGATTTATTTATTTTTGCTAAATCAGAAATGCTTATAGATTTTGTGGGATGGTTTGAGAAAAGACAAAATAAAAAAAAAGACAACAAACATGATTTTTATGCCAAAAAAAGAAAAAAGAAAATGACGTGATTTAACTAAAAATTATGATTTTTATGACAAAGAAAAACACGATTTAACTAAAAATATGTGTAGTCCTTTCTTCACGTGCTAATTTGTAGCAAGTCTATAAATGAAGCAGCAAATTACTTCGATCTTGTGCAAGTGCTAATCACACACAGAGTGAGAGTGTGTGTGTGCGTGTGTGTGTGAGAGAGAGAGAGAGAGAGAGAGAGAGATGGAGGTCGTGGAAGTTTTCACATGAATAAGGGAGAAGGAGAGGCTAGCTATGCCAAAAATTGCAGCATGCAGATTTTATCACTATATTCTGTTTTTCAATTTTCTTGTTTATTATCTTTACATCGATTATAATTAGCCAATAGCCAAAAGTAAAATTGTTCTGGATCATTATACATCCTTGATCCTTCTAGTGTTGTATGAGACTTTTCGATGTTGGAATCACATGCATTTTTCAAGAATCCTATTATCCTAATCCTTCAAGGAATATATATATAACTATATAATGAAAGAGTTTCAATATAATTATTTTTTGGACAAAATCAGGAAACCGCCTTGTGCCCCATATAACATTTAACTTATCAAAGAAAATTTCCAAATGTTATAGTAAGGTAAGGAGGACGGAAAATGAGCCCATCTAAGGCCCAAGCTTGGCCTGACCCAACCCTACTGAAATTCACATGTAGATACACATAAGAGCTCTGGTGCACAAAACTTCTAGTATTCGTGGGGTTAAGAAAGGGTAGTACATATTTAATTGTTCTATTATAAACAATCTTATTTTGGATTTTTATAAGAAAGGTGTGCATCAACGAGTGGATCATAAGGGGATCCGACTATAATTTTTGGAGCACAAAAGGGTCGTAGCTAGTTTTATTTGATCACAAGGGAGTCCGAAACTATTCACCCAATATTTTATTAGTGAGTTTAAGTTGTGATTAACTAAGTTTGACCAAAGAACTAATAAAGGCTAAATAATTTTACACACTAATAATAATGAATGTTCAAAAAAAAAATTAACCAATTTTGTAAGATTAACGGGGTTTGTACCGCCATAATTGAGGATAGAATGAAATTCATAGAACTCAAAGTTTCTGAATTTACTCTTGATGCTCATTATGGACTAAAGCATGCGTGGTCTGTTCATCATATGTGAGCAACTTTGGTGTGAAGTTGGCCAAAAGACGGGGAGGATTCTAAATTTTCAATTGATGTGATGAACGGACGATAAGAGCGAGGAAGACCATCTAAGCTAATCAGGACCAAATACAGGGTCATCAATGGCACCGAGAGAAGAAGACGAATATGGATCTGTTGGAGATATTCAGCAATTGTCAAATTATTTTTGCAAATATTTTAGAGTTTTTTGAGAACAGAGAAGAGAGCGACGCGTCAAAGATTGCTGCAGAAATGATTCTTCAAGTCAGACCCATAAATCACGAGCAGTCTCAAAACCCATGGCCTGATGAACCAAGGATTTCGAGAGAGTGGCATTGATGCAGGCTGTAACAAAGCTATCGAATCGAAGCCAATACGGGTGCAACTCCACCTGATCCAACTTACCTCACTAAATATTTAAAATTTATAGATATTTTAGCCAAAAAAAGTAAATTACCCCCATTATAAAGAAATGTTATTTATATTATTGTTAAATTGAATATTATAAAATTTATAGATATTTTAGCCAAAAAAAGTAAATTACCCCCATTATAAAGAAATGTTATTTATATTATTGTTAAATTGAATATTATAATCCCTTGTTTTGTAAATTGAATGTTATTGGACTAGTTTTCTAGTTTACTTATTAGATTAATTTTCTTATTATACTAAACTTTTTATTAAGCAATGGTGGATGCAGTATGGGCCAACGAGGGGGGTCTCACAAAGACAAAATGATTTAAATATCTATATATTTTTAATTTAAAATTTAATTGCCCCGATTGAAATATATATATATATATATAGTTGTAAAATGATATATTATAACTTTACTAAAAAAAAATCCTACATCACTCCCTGGCTATGAATTGAAACTTATAGATAGGTTCTTCTATTGAAAATTATCACACCACCGCTTCAACAAAATACTTATAGATTCTTTATCCCACTCTTCTAAAGCTACTTTTGATAGTGACTCACTATATCTTCAGTATTGATTTCTTTATTTATTTATTTCTCGTTGATAGAGGAATATCCAATGATTGAAGAAGGCAAGCAAATCTGGTGGTTCATAGTGAACAACCGACATTGAGGATGCAAGATTGATTTTCCAGTTGAGTGGTTCGTCTTTTCCGCCTCAAGATTATTATCCAAAGATTTCTTTCTTTTTTTTGGGTTCATAAGAAATAGTACGTGCATGGTTGTAAAAGGAATGGATTTATTATATCAGAAAAGAGATGGGTGGTCCACATATATAATAATGGGTAAAATATGTCCATAGTTATTAAATTATCTCATCAGTCCTATTTTGATATCTAACTATTTTTTGTTCTATTTTGATTATTCAATTATCAATTGAATTTCATTTTGACTATTTCATCAATTTTTGTATTAAAATAGACTTATTGTTAAAAGTAAAATTATAAATTTAGTTAAATAAATTATATTTTTGTCAACAAATTAAACGTATTTGTAATTAATCTAATTGATTGTTTTTATAATTTTCTCTTAACAGTTAGTCTATTTGAACAAAAAAAATATTGACGAAATGATCAAAATAAAACTCAATTGATAGTTGAATGACCAAAATATAATCACAAATAGTTAGAGAACCAAAACAGAACTAAGGAGATAGTTTAGTAGTTATAGAAATATTTTACTCTAAATAATTGTACGTGAAACTGTACAATTGTTTCATCTACTAGAGGTCTTGATATACGCTCTATGTACTACAAAATTGATTGGATTTTTTTAAAGCCTCTACGCCTCCCACCCCCTGATATTTTTAGTCCAAAATTTAATTGCCCCAATTGAAATATATATATAGTTGTAAAATCTTACATCACTCTCAGGCTATGAATTGAAGCTTATAGATAAGTTCTTTTATTGAAAATTACCACATTACCGCTTTAACAAAATATGTATAGATTCTTTACCCCACTCTTTTAAAGCTACTTTTTATGGTGACTCCCGATATTTTCAGTATTGATTTATTTATTTATTTATTTCTCATTGGCAGAGGAAGATATTATCGCTAGCATATCCAGTGATTGAAGAAGCCAAGCAAATCCGGTGGTTCATGGTGAACAGCTGACATTGAGGATGCAAGATTGATTTTCCAGTTGATTGGTTCGCCTTTCCGCCTCAAGGAATAATCCAAAGATAGCTACTTCTTTTTTCTTTTTTTTTTTGGGTTCATAGGAAATAGTACATGCATGATTGTAAAAGGATTGGATTTATTATATCAGAAAAGAGATGGGTGGTCCCCATATATAATAATAGGTAAAATATGTCCATAGTTACTAAAATATTTCGTGAATTCTATTTTGATATTTAACTATTTTTTGTCTTATTTTAGTTATTCAATTATCAATTAAATTTTATTTTGACTATTTCATCAATTTTTGTGTTAAAATAGACTGACTGTTAAAAGTAAAATTGTAAATTTTGTTAAATAAATTATATTTTTGTCATCAAATTAAACGTATTTGTAATTAATCTAATTGATTGATTCTATAATTTTCTCTTAACAGTTAGTTTATTTGAACAAAAAAAACTGATGAAATGATCAAAATAAAACTCAATTAATAGTTGAACGACCAAATAGGATAAAAAAATAGTTGGAGAGCCAAAATAGGACTAAGGAGATAGTTCAGTTTTTAAAAAATATAGAAGGGTATATTTGAGGAGAAAAAAAATAGCTTCTCGCAGTATGTAAAACAGTTTCGTAAAAACTTTTTTTGAAAAACAAAACATTGTCATGAACAACTGTGATGCATGCCGTGAGAAAGCTGTCATATTTTTGCCAGTCGTCAGGAGAGAGAGAGACGAACCAGAGGAGGCTGAAGATGAATCAGTGGTGGAGGTGGATTTTGTTGGTGACGGAATGCTACCATCAACATAGCCTAAAAGACCATTAAAACGGAAGAAGGTGGTGATATGTGTTTTCCATGTGAAGTAATTTGAGTGATCAAGAGTTATGGTGACATAAACTTTTACGTTGTAATTGGGAAGAGAAAAAGCTGAGGAAGGTTGTGTGGCCAGACTAGGAAAAAAAAAAAAGGATGCACAGATCTTTAAACAATTGATACCATTAGAGAAGAATTATTTTTCTATATTGGCAAAAATTTGTGTATCAAATTGACACAAATAAAGATAATTATTACAAGAATTGAAAATTCAAAAAGTAAACATCTTTTATCATTATTTTTATTTTCTTTTTGACATCTCAGGTTTTTCACAAACGAATCTTTATACTATATTTCAAGATTCTCATAAACCCATTTCACTTGACGTAAGCATAGTTGTCGAATCGTAAATCGTATCGTGAATCGAAATGTCATTTTTTTGACTCGTGAATCGAATCGAATAGTGAATCGTACCGATTCGGTCACAAATTTGAAACTAGTTGATATTTGACATATTATGTTTCTATTAATAATTTTTAGTTGAGATTCTTTATTTGAATTAATATTATCAGCCGCAATGCCATACTTTCGAGACAACATGCTAGTTCCTCCCCCACTGATGTGTCCTCCAGCCCCAACTGTTGGGCAATCCCCTGCAACACCAACAATTGTACTGCTTTGTTGAGCGATTGTATAATAAAATTTACCCAGATTTGCACCTGCTTGAATCCATGCAGTTTTGCTTTCGGTGTCAACGGTTACTGATGAAAGGTTTCTAAGATCAATAATGACAAAAGGGGTTGAAGATGTGTAGGAAAGACCCTCGTAGTCATGCCCACCAACTCGGATTCTAATCAGCTTGTTATATTTCTTGGAACAAATTATGGTTACTTGAATTTGGTATTCATTTTCTGGTAATACAATGGCAATTAGTTTCAAAGGGCGTTCACTTGGTGGAAAAAAAAAAATTGACCCGAATCGCGAACGATTCACTAACGATTCACTAACGATTCACACGATTCGGTACCGATTCACTTGCGATTCACGTCGATTCACGATTCTCCTATCCGATTCGTATCATTTTTTTAGTGAATCGTATTGAATCGTACGATTCGAATCGCGAATCGTACGATTCTGATTACACTGGACGTGAGTATCATTTCATGTAGAAGTCAATTCAGGATTAATGTTCAGTATGACTAAAAATCACATAATATTATACTCAGATATAAATAATTTTTTTTGTTTTTTTTGTTCTATGAAGGTTAAATTGATATTGTAGTACATTAAGAATATAAAAGTATTCAAAAAAAAAAAAAGGCTGAGTGAAGCTCAAGTGCCCACCCAAAAAACAATGGCAATTTTTTGGTGATGTACAATTTTGGGTATGGTGTTTGCCAAAGCCTTGGCATTATCGGAAGGTTGAGGAACTTTCGTTGGATGCTTAAATTTTTTCTTTTTGGCAGAAATGCTTAAAATTGAATATAAAGAAAAAAGAAAGAGAAGTAAGTGTTTCGTATGATAGAGAGAGAGATCAGGCTAATGTAAGAGAGAAAGAAGGGGTTGATATTCGTAAGATTTGGTCTTTTTAAATCTTAATTATTCATTTTAAATTTAATTTTGAAAATTGTAATTAAAATAAATTTGAAATGAATAATTAAAATTTTAAAAATTAAACTCAATAATTCATAATACACCTGATCATCTACTAAATGCGAGAATGAATAGAAGACGAAATCCAACTCCAACAGCTTCTCTATTTTGTTTTTCTACATGTAGCGATTTTGAATAATTTCTCTACATTTACAGATTCTCTATTTTAGTTTTACTCCAATAACTTCTCTATATTTACTCAATCTCTGTTTTTAGAGAATCTCTATTTCAATTTCACTCCAGCAGCTTCTCTATTTCAATTTCATTCCAACAACTTCTCTACATTTACTCAATCTTTATTTTTAGAGAATTTGTAAATGATCTCTACATGTGAAGATGTTGAATTCAATTGTAGAGATTCTCTACAAGTTCTCTACATTGTAGAGAATTTGTAGAGATGTTGCTGAAGACAAAAGTCTCTAAAAGCATCTCTACATGTAGAGATTTTGATATTTTACATATGCTGCTGGAGTTGGCCCAAAGACTTATACATAGACATAATTTTACAAACGAGTAAGTGATAAGTTTACCAAAGAAGAAAAAGAAGTAAGTGTTTCGTGTGATAGAGAGAGAAAGAGATCAGGCTGATGTAAGAGATAAAGATAAAGGGATTGATATTTATAGGGTGAGTTTCGTGTAAGACTCATTTTCTTATGACTATACGAAAGAGTTTTTCCAGAAAGAAGACAAAAAAAGAGTGGTAAAGCGATGGGTGATTAAATGCTTATAGATTTTTTTTTTTTTGGCTAAATCAGAAATGCTTATAGATTTTGTGGGATGGTTTGAGAAAAGACAAAAAAAAAAAAAAAAAAGACAACAAACATGTTTTTTATGCCAAAAAAGAAAATGACATGATTTAACTAAAAATCATGATTTTTATGACAAAGAAAAACATGATTTAACTAAAAATATGTGTAGTCCTTTCTTCACGTGCTAATTTGTAGCAAGTCTATAAATGAAGAAGCAAATTACTTCGTTCTTGTGCAAGTGCTAATCACACACAGAGTGAGAGTGTGTGTGTGTGTGTGTGAGAGAGAGAGAGAGAGATGGAGGTCGTGGAAGTTTTTCACATGAATAAGGGAGAAGGAGAGGCTAGCTATGCCAAAAATTGCAGCATGCAGGTGTTATCACTATATTCTGCTTTTCAATTTTCTTGTTTATTATCTTTACATCGATTATAATTAGCCAATAGCCAAAAGTAAAATTGTTCTGGATCATTATACATCCTTGATCCTTCTAGTGTTGTATGAGACTTTTCATGTTGGAATCACATGCATTTTTCAAGAATCATGTTATCCTAATCCTTCAAGGAATATATATATAAATATATAGTGAAAGAGTTTCAATATAATATTTTTTTATACAAATAAAAAAAGTTGTCTTTTTTCAAGTCCGCCACTGGTGATGGATATATAGAATACGCCACCAATCCAGGTTACCGTTCTTATTGATCCCACTAAATATTTTATTTAGAGGTATTTTTGGTTAAAAAGTGAATTAGCCCCCTACAAAAAGTGTAAATTGTATAATTGTCAAATTATATATTATTGCCTAAATTGAAAAAATATATATCCTAAATTTGCCTATGTATATAGTTTTGGACTAGGGTGAGGGTAGCCGGGTAGAGGGAAAAATAATGGGGTTAAGTTTGTAATTTTTTTTATTTTAGTGGGGGAGATTAAATTGAATTTTTTTTAGAAATATTGGAGACTAATTTGAATTTTTAAATAAGCATTTTCGGATTACGACGGTTCACGCAAACCGCCGTGAAAGCTAACAATCACGACAATTTTCCAATAAACGCCGGATTTGGAGTGCCGCAAAAGCTTTATTTTTTTGTAGTGCTAGGAAGCTTATAAATAGGTTCTTTTATTCAAAATTATCACACCACCGCTTCAATAGAACACATGCATATAGATTCTCTGTTGGAATATAGAAGAGGCTATTTTATCGTAGAGAGAAATAATATGGAGACTCTAAACAAAATCTTTATTGCTCTAATATTTGGTATGTATTTGGTATGACTACAATTGAAAGGACTAACCCCTATTTATAGATTCACAAAAAACCTATGTCAATTAGGATATGGTTCTAGGAAACTATTACCTACTAGGAAATACTATAGTCAAAAACAATTTAAATCTAACTAGAACTTATTTAATAGAGTCCTAATCCAAATCAAGTTTATCTTCTAACATCCCCCCTTAAACTTGATTTGACTCTCGTAACTCCGAGCAAAGCTCTAAGCTTCATAAACACGTCACTCTTGAGTGGCTTTGTAAAAATGTCTGCAACTTGATCTTGAGACTTCACATACTCTATCTTCACTTCCTTCCTTGTGATGCATTCTCTGACGAAATGGTAACATGTGTCAATGTGCTTGCTTCTTTCATGAAATACTGGATTCTTGGCTAAGGCAATTGCAGACTTGTTATCAACATAAATCTCTACTGGCTCTTCTTGAGGCATCTTAAGTTCTTTCATCAAATTCCTTAACCATAGAGCATGACAAACACATGAAGTAGCAGCTACATATTCAGCTTCACATGTAGAAAGTGTGACAATGGGTTGCTTTTTGGAACTCCAAGTGAATGTTGTATCTCCCATGAAGAAAAGATATCCACTAGTACTCTTTCGATCATCAAAATCACCAGCCCAATCGTTGTCACTATACCCCACAAGTTTGAAATCCTCTGAGTGGGAGTATAAAAGTCCATAATCAACAGTTCCTTTGATGTAGCAAAGTATTCTTTTGGCAGTCTTCAGATGTATATTAGTAGGGGACTCCATAAAGCGACTCACAAGTCCCACACCAAAAAGAATATCTGGTCTTGTACAGGTCAAATATCTCAAGTTTCCAACCAGGCTCTTGAAAAATGTTAGATTTACATGTTCTTCTTCATCAACCTTTGACAATTGTACTCCACATTCAATAGGGGTGTTAACAGGTTGACAATTTTTCATCTTGAATTTCTTGAGAATTTCCCTTGCATAGCCTTCTTGAGAAACAATATTCCTTCATCTGTTTGCTTCACTTGAATTCCAAGATAATAAGATATGAGTCCAATATCAGTCATCTCAAATTCTCTTGCCATTGTCCTCTTGAAATCTTCAAATAAATTTGGATTGTTGCCAATAAAAATTAAGTCATCCACATACAAGCAAACAATCAACACATCACCATTCTCATGTTTGGTATAGAGAGTATGCTCGTGCGAACACTTGGAGAAATTATTATGACGAAAATATTCATCAATTCTACTATACCAAGCTCTTTGAGCTTGTTTTAGGCCATAGAGAGCTTTCTTCAACTTTAAAATTTTATTTTCACACCCTTTCTCCACATAGCCTAATGGTTGTTGAATATATACCTCTTCATCAAGAAAACCATTCAGGAATGCAGATTTAACATCCAATTGATAAATCTTCCATCTGTGTGGGGCTGCTAGAGATATGATAAATCTTATAGTTTCCAAGCGTGTAACAGGAGCAAATACCTCATCATAGTCAATGCCAGCTCGTTGACTATAGCCTTTTGCAACTAGTCTTGCCTTGTACCTTTCAACTTCACCTTTAGCATTCTTCTTTATCTTATAAACCCACTTTACTCCAATGGCTTTGTGGCCTTTGGATAAAGTTGCAAGCTCCCAAGTGTCATTCTTCTTTATTGCCTTGATTTCTTCATCCATGGCTTGTCTCCATCTTTCATTCTCATTAGCTTCCTCAAAGCTTATTGGTTCACAATCAGCAAGTAGACAAAAGAGAGTCAGTTCATCATTTAAATTTCGAGTTACCTCATAAATTTCATCCAAGCTTCTGAAACGGGGGGTCTTTTCATGCGAACTTGAACTTGTTGAAGTTATGTCTCCTTGAGATGAAATTGGAGCTTGATATGGAGATGGAGTTTGAGTTGGAGTTGGAGATGGATTTGGAGATATAGAGTCTTCATTGACTTCTACTTCTTGCTCTTGTATGGGTAAGAATTTTTATTCTTTTTGCTCTTTGACATTCCAATCCCATTCAGCTTCTTCATCAAATAGGACATCTCTACTCACAACAATTCTCCCATTAGTAGGATTGTAGAGCTTGTATGCTTTGGAACTCTTTTCATACCCAATGAAAACTAGCTTTTGGCTTTTGTCATCAAGCTTGATTCGATTTTGATCAGGAACATGAGCATAAGCAATGCTTCCAAAAACCCTTAAGTGCTTGATTGTTGGCTTTTTTCCACTCCATGCTTCTAATGGTGTCTTGTTAGAGAGACTCTTTGTGACACAACGATTCAATAGATAAACTGCACAATCAACTGCTTCCGCCCAAAATTCTTTAGGCATACTTCTAGATTTTAACATGCTTCGAACCATCTCAAGAACAACTCTATTTTTTCTCTCAGCAACTCCATTCTGTTGAGGTGATCGAGGAGCTGTCAAAGGGCATCGAATGCCATTCTCTTCACAAAAATTGTTGAATTCTCTTGATGTGAATTCTCCACCTCTATCAGATCTCAAGGCTTTGATC
The DNA here is from genome assembly GCA_037974665.1 of Ehretia macrophylla. Taxonomy (NCBI): domain Eukaryota; kingdom Viridiplantae; phylum Streptophyta; class Magnoliopsida; order Boraginales; family Ehretiaceae; genus Ehretia; species Ehretia macrophylla. The sequence continues at coordinate 4,281,641 of CM075774.1, forward strand.
TCCCAACCACTTTCTTTTTCAGCAAGAGCTTTAAATTTCTTGAACTTGTAAAAAGCTTTAGATTTTTCTTTTAAAAAATAAACCCAAGTCCTACGGCTATAAGCATCAATAAAAAGGATAAAATATTTATTTTTACCATAGGAGCAAGGATTAATTGGCCCGCAAATATCAGTATGGACAAGTTCTAGTGGTCTCGTTGCTCTTGATGTAGCCTCGTTTGGAAAACTTTTTCTAGCTTGTTTTCCAAAAAGACATCCCTCACAAATCTGTTTCGGATGATTGATGAAAGGCAATCCATGCACCATATTCTTTCTTGACATTAAAGAAAGATTTTCAAAATTTATGTGCCCAAATCTCAAGTGCCATAACCAAGAAACTTCTTTTACACAAGCTTTAAGACATTTTGCAACATCGTTTTGAATATTTAATAAAAACAATCTATTTCTTGTCATGGGCACTTTTGTTATCAAAAAATTATTTTCATCTTTTATTACACAATGTTTATCTTCCAATAAAATTGTGTAATTTTTCTCAAGAAGTTGTCCAAGACTCAAAATATTAGTTTTTAATTTTGGCACATAATAAACTTCAGAAATAAAACGATGCCTTCCATCTTTCAAACGGATTAAAATTTTACCTTTTCCTTCCACTGAGACCATAGAGGCATCTCCAAATTTAACATTGCCCTTGACAGTTTCATCGAGTTTTGCGAATATGCTTCTTTGTCCAGTCATATGATTACTTGCACCTGTATCAAGATGCCATGAAGTATCTCCTCCATCTTGTTCGCCATTATGAGTCATCAACAAGGTAATCTCTTCTTCCCCTTCTTGTCTTTCAGCAAAATTCGCTTTTTCGTACACAACTTTAGGATTACTCCTACATTCATTAGCATAATGACCATATTTTTGACAATTGTAACATTGAACTTGCGATTTGTCATACCTTTGTCCTGAATAATTGCCTCTTCCATGCCCAGGTTTATGCGAATTTTGATTTTTCTCTTCTTGATTAAATCCTCCTCTTCCACCACGTCCTCGTCCTCGTCCTTGGTTTTGGCCTCGGCCTCTACCACGTCCATATCCACGACCACGTCCTTTTTGGCTTCCATCGTTGCCAAAATTTTCTTCTTTTTTCAAAGCTAGATTACTTTGAAGAACTTTTTCCAAGACTTCTTGGTTCTTCTTTTTGTGTCTTTCTTCATGAGCTTATAACGAGCCCATGAGTTCATCAACGGACATGTCATCTAAATCTTTTGATTCCTCAATCGCTACAACAATATATTCATATTTTGGATGCAAAGAACGAAGGATCTTTTCTACAATACGAATATCTTTTAAATCTTCTCCATATTTTTTTAGTTGGTTAGAAACTACCAAAACTCTCGAAATATAATCTGAAATAGATTCACCATCATTCATATGGAGAGATTCAAACTCACCTCTTAAAGTTTGTAGACGAACCTTTTTCACCTTGTCTACCCCTTTTTGTGATTTTTGGAGAGTTTTCCATGCTTGTTTGGCAGTAGTCGCGCATGAGATTTTCTCGAACATAGTTTCATCCAAACATAGATGGATGATAGAGAGAGCTTGTTGATCCTTCTTGCGATTTTTCACCAATGCGTCTTTTTGATTTTGACACAAAACTTCATCTTCGTTGGGTTCTACGTAGCCTTTATCTATAATCTCCCAAGCATCTTGTGAGCCAATGAGAGTCTTCACACGAATAGACCAATTATCATAATTGTCTTTAGTGAGGTGAGGAAATTGAAAAGGAAACATACTATTCCCTATCATCTTTACCTAGCTCTGGATACCACTTTGTTGGAATATAGAAGAGGCTATTTTATCGTAGAGAGAAATAATATGGAGACTCTAAACAAAATCTTTATTGCTCTAATATTTGGTATGTATTTGGTATGACTACAATTGAAAGGACTAACCCCTATTTATAGATTCACAAAAAACCTATGTCAATTAGGATATGGTTCTAGGAAACCATTACCCACTAGGAAATACTATAGTCAAAAACAATTTAAATCTAACTAGAACTTATTTAATAGAGTCCTAATCCAAATCAAGTTTATCTTCTAACATTCTCTACCCCACTTTTCTAGAGCTTGACTCCCAATATCTTCAGTATCGATTAATCATTTATTTATTTTTTCTCATTGGCAGCGGAAGATATTATCGCTAGCATATCCAGCGATTGAAGAAGCCATGCAAGAGTTGTTGAAGGATAATTTTCCAAACAGCATGGGAATTGCAGATTTGGGTTGCTCATCAGGACCTAACACTTTGACAGTGATTTTGGAGATCATTAATGTAGTGCATACCACAAGCCGTGCAATGGGTCGTCCAATGCCTGAATTTAAAGTATCCCTCAATGATCTTCCAGGGAATGACTTCAATAATATTTTTGCATCATTGCCAGCATTCTACAACAAACTAAAGAAAGTGAAAGGCAATAATCTACAGGGCTGTTACATTTCAGGTGTGCCGGGTTCGTTTTATGAGAGACTGTTTCCGCGATTGAGTCAGAATTTTATTCACTCCTCGTCGTGTCTCCATTGGCGTTCTCAGGTATACTAAAGTTAAGATGTAGCCTCTCCAGTCTCAATCCAATTTTGATATCTTAATTTTACGTTGAAGTACTATAACATTTGAGATATTTTGCAATACTCCAATTGAAAAATGAAAGTTATTGTTGTGAAAAAAAAAATCGTTGTAATAAATATCTTACTGCTATAATTTTTTCATTTATTTATTTTGGCTGAGAAAGCAAATATATCCTTAAGCACAACAAATTTTTTTTTACAAGATCAGTGGCTAACCAAAGCCGTATAGCCGACTATATCTCATAAATTAAGACTATTACAAAGTAGAACGTTAACATATATTGGTTCTTCTAAAACCTTTACAATACCTCATATCTTGTTGCAACAATTTTTAACTGTCGTAGAAACTAAATTTTTTTGTAATGGTTAAATTTTTTTAATCACTTTTATTAATAATTGCTGATAAAATTATTTTTTGGCAACAGTTTAAAATGTTGCTTATTATTTATAAAAATCATTTCAATAGAAGATTTGTAATTTGACCATATACAATAGTTAAAGTTTTTTATAATGGTTTTTAGCCTTTTGCGATAGTCTTAAATATCTTTAAATGTTATAATAGATTAAGAAAAAAAAATGGTAATGAAGGCTTTTTTTTTGATATAATAGAAGCCGAAGTTGTGGTTCAAACTTAAAACCACTAATTATAATAGTTTACTACCTGACATTCTACCCAACTATTAGGTGTACATCTTAAGGTAGTGAATGGTACACTTGAATGAATTTGGACAGAAATGGAATGAGCTAAGAATGAAATGGAACTAGGAATGAAATGAACTTAAGAATGAGAATGACATGTTTGCTCTAGAAATGAAGATAGTAATAAATATATTAATTCCAAACCCATGTTTGGTAGTCAATATACAAGAATAGTAATGGGATTGACTTGTATAATATGACAAGATTACATTTTTATTATTATATTGTTAAAAATAAGAATAAACATGAATATAAGCGTAAACAACATAAACATAATAAAAATAAATAACAATAATAATAATAATAAATAAATAAAAGCAAAAATAACTCACAAAGAATTAGAGCCCATCTGTGTGTCTAGTTTATTTTTGTTTTATTTTTTTTGTTTTTCGATAACCCTGAGAAAATATCCCTACATAACCAACCCACAAAGGACATGCAAACACCATGTTAGAGTTGAATTTCGCAATCATCTCCTTGTATATAATTCTAATCTTACAATTGTATTTGGCTAGAACCCTGGGAGTATAATAGTGTATCCCAACACATGCTCTAATTCAATTAAGAATATGATCTTTATTGACATACAAAGTGGAAACCCATGTGGGCAGGTTTTGAACCCTTGGTCCACAAGTTTTCCCAACAATGTAATGCTAATCGAGCTACCCCTTGAGGGCACTTGTGTGCCTAGGTTGGATGTCCAACTCACAAATAGGTAGGGCCCACCCGTTGTCTAGGGCGGATAATCGGTAGCTAGTTTGTAAAAGTTTTCACTAACCAACTTGTTAAAAATAATAAATAACATAATAAATCATGCTCTAACAGTTTAAACTTTTAGATAAAGTAGTCGATTAATAATGTACGTACTTGTTTTCACACAATTATATTGCATATGTTTTTTGCATGAACAGGTTCCACCAGATTTAGATATCAATGCTAGCATGCACATAAACAAAGGAAAGATATATATATCAAAGACAAGCCCAATTTGCGTCCACAAGGCATACCTATTGCAGTTTCAGAATGACTTTTCCTCGTTTCTCAAGTCACGGTCTCAAGAGATGATACCTGGTGGGCGTATGGTTTTGTCATTCCCAGGCAGGTGCACTCCAGACCCTTCTACTGAGGACTGTTGCTATCATTGGGAACTTCTAGCTCGAGCTCTAATGAGTATGGCCTCAGAGGTAACATATCAACTACTTTATGCATCATGTGTGTACGTTTTCCATGGAGAAACAAGAAGCTATTTTTAGTATTTAGCAATCACAAACTTGGAAAAAAAATGATTATAAATATGATCAATGCGAATCTAGAAAATTTTATCGGTAGGAGTTTAATTATTTTGGAAATTAAAATTAGTGGAGATGTGGGGAGGGGGGAGGGGGGAGGGGGGAGGGGGGAGGGGGTTGGGGTGTTTTTCAAAATGAAACTTGGTATTGATCATTTTTGAGATGGAGTAATAGAATTACATATTTCACTAGGAGACGTGATGAAAAGAGAATCTTAATTTGAGGGTTAAGTAGGTCAAATTTTTTTAAAATATTATGGGTTGAACAAAAATCCAGAAAGTGAATATGTACCGAGTATGATTACGTGATTGTTGTAATGGCATATCATCTTTTTAGCTGAAAATATGTAGTGATTATTAAAAAATATTAAGTAATGTTGCACATTATGTCATCTGGTGACTTGATAATGTAATATCAACAATTAGTTACCAATCAATATTCGAAAGAGGTGGTGTGCTGAGTAACATTAGTGATGTAATAATATTTTCTCATGAGAAAATTTATGTATCTACTTTTCTCAAAGAAAGGCATGGAATGTTAAATTATAAATGAGGTAGTCAATTAATATGGTGTCAAAACCTTTTTCAATTGAGGTTGTAAGTTCAAATTTTATGGCAACCTATTTAGAAAAGAATATGTTCACATAATACGCATAATCCCCAGCACAAAGAATGGGTTATTGAAGATAATTAATAAATAATAAATATAATAATTGTCTATCTAACTGTTTAAATTTTTCGATAATGTTATAATCAAAGTTGAATCGGGAGTACTTTCTTGTGGTTTAAATATTTGTAGGGTCTGACTCAAGAGGAAAAGATTAATTCCTTTAATTTCCCCTACTATGCTGCATCTATTGAGGAAGTGAAAGACGTGATTGGAGGTGAAGGGTCATTCACCATTAATGGTATGGAAGCTTTTGAGGGGTATTGGGATGCAAGTTGTGGTTCAAGCCAGGACGACGAGTCAATTAATGCAGATGCGGTTTCACGTGGTCAACGAGTATCAAAAGCTATAAGGGCTGTGGTTGAATAAATGTTGGAATTTCACTTTGGAAAACATATCATGGATGAATTGTTTGCAAGATACTCTCACCTCATAGATGAATATTATTTGTCAATGAGTAAACCCTATTGGATTATTTTGGTGTTTTCTCTCACTAGGAAAGCCTAGTGCAAGAAAGAAAGTGAAAGCAGGAAAAAAAATAAGATTTTGAGGCAATTAAACCTCGTTTTTGAAGTTTTTGTTTACGTAAAACATCACTTGAATTACGTAAAACATTACTCTTTTATTATATGAAAAAACAATAAACATCGGTTGTCATTTCAAGAAAAGGAAAATGAAGTATGAGCCTTATTGTACAAGAATCATGAATGTATCATTTATGAATGTTGATTTTGTTCTTTAATGTTTCTTAATTTTTGTGTATTCAGTGAAGAACATTGACTTTTTCTTTCCTTTTTTTATTTATTTATTAAAATAAGCTTCTATTTTTCCTTTTCATGGCAAAATTCTATTTTTTAACACAAGAGAATATATTTCCGACCAGGAAAAAAAAAGGAAAATATATATACTTGGCAATCCTTCTAAGGGGAAAATTAGCATACAACAATTGTTACAATCGTGGAGAAATGTTAGACATCTAATTCACAGGTAAACAACAAGAACAAGTCGATTGCACTAGAAAGAAGCTTGCAATTAATTTTACATAGAATTATAAGATATTCGCCTAAACCAACTAAGGCCCGAAAAACACACTATTACAACATATAGGAGAAGCCCAACACAACAAAAGCAAAAGGCCTAATATACAGTGGCCCAAAGATCCAGGCCCAAAGTAAAATAGCTACTCTACTGAAGTCCAAACACAAAGGAAGTGATAAACTCTAACCTGGACCACTAAAGACCTATAACAAAGATCAAAATCCAGCCCAAGAATGAAGCCCAAATTTAAAAGGAAATAGGTCATAACCAAAATGGGGAAACCGCCTTGTGCCCCCATACAATATTCCACTTATCAAAGAACATTTCCTAATGTTATAGTAAGGTAAGGTGGACGGAAATGAGCCCATCTAAGGCCCAAGCTTGGCCTTACCTAACCCTACTAAAATTCAATACATGTAGATACACATAAGACCAGTTTGGTGTACAAAACTTCTATTATTTGTGGGGTCAAGGTAGTAAATATTCAATTGTTCTATTATAAACAATCTTATTTTGGATTTTTATAAGAAGTTATTTCCACGACTCGAATTATTAAATAGAGAAAATGAAAATGAATAGGTTCATAGACAAACGTGGATTTATTTTATGCACTACTTGCATCTCCCGTGAGATTTCCTTTGAAATTGGTGGCCTCATTGAAGTTGAAATTAGTCTGGGCTTTAAGATCTTGTTAATCTAACAACAAATTTGGATAAGCTGATATATTGCAGTTTCTTGGGCTAATAATAGTAATAATAATAAAAATAAAAAATAAGAAAAACAATAATAATACCAATATTGTTTCAAATAAAATTCTTTTGATTTAATTTATGTCATTTTATGTATGCATCAAACTCTAAGAAATCAAGATGACATTAATTTTTACTCTGTTAAATTATTTTGCCACACCTTGACCTCATCCCCACTCGTATTTAATCTCCCACATCTCCACTAATTTTACCTTCCAAAGCCATTGAAACCCATCAATAAAATAGTCTAGATCTAACACCATGCTATCAAAATGCTCTTTGGATCATAGTTTTCGTAATCTTACGATTCGCAATACGAATTGTACGATTCTGTTTGATTCAGACAAAAAACGATTTGAATCAGTTAGTGAATTGTTAATTAAGGTAAATCGGTAAGCGAATCGAAATGAATCGTGGTGAATCGTGCGATTCATGATACGATTCACGATTCTGATCAAACTATAAAAAAAATCCAAAAAGTCCAAAAATCCAAAAAAAAAAAGAGAACCCACTTCAATTTTTTTCAAGCAATATAGAATTAACCCATTATTAAAAAACATGAACAAACAAAATAAAAGGAAAAGCCCTTTAGATTTAACATCAATTTTTAACTATAATTGCAAAATAAAAATATTTAAAACTCAAAAGTTAAAATAGAGAATGCTAGTTATCTTCATCGCGACTGTAAGTGAGCTGCTGCTAAACTCGATCAAAAGTTAAAATCAAAACATTCAAAACTACACATTTAGATTTAACATCAATTTTGGTTCGATTTTTTTCTATTGTTCATGTTCAAAATAAATTTGTTTGTGATGGTTGTCACAGACCCAAGCATACTAGGTCATCTTTTCCAGCCAAGAGTAATAAAAATATTGTAGTTTTCCATCTTATGCATTGTGATATCTTGAGTCCCTTTATGACCAAAAGAAATATATATATTTCGAGTCCCCATGGGACACTACAAATTTTGGAGCCCACTATTTTTTAGGGATTGTTGTTGATCATAGAATGTCGATATGGGTATATATCTCATGACATACAAATTAATCAAAAAACTATGACATAATTAATACATAATTGCTTTGGCTATTAGAGACAAGTGAAATAGTGAACAACCTAGAAAAGTAATAAAAAACATATATTAATATACATTCCAAAGAAGAATTTCAACTAAAAACTATTAATGGAAACATAATATATCAAATATTATCTAGTTTCAAATTTGTGATCAAATCGGTACTATACGATTCACAATTCAAAAAAAAATTATTTCGATTCACTATAAGAAAAATCGGTTCGGTGACGGCCCGTTGCCATGCCTTCGCTTTTCGGCGAGGGCTGGGCAAGGGAGGCAGTTCCCTTGCCGATTTAACGAGAGACAAGGCCTTCCCTCGCCGTTTTGGCAAGGGTCAAGCCCTTCCCTTGCCGATTTGGCGAGGGACAAGGCCTTCCCTTGCTTAAACGGCGAGGGACAGGGCCTACCCTCACCGTTCCCTCGCCAAAATGGTGAGGGACATACCGTTCCCTTGTTGATTGGGTGACGGACAACCCTTGTCCTCGCCGATTCGAGCAAGGGACAGCGCCGTCTCTCGCCGTTTGAAATTTTTTTAACGAACAAGGCTTTCAAACACTGAGTAACAACACATGTTGAATTTTTTTCCGAAGCAGTACCAGTTCTTATATGGTACTTAAACGTGAAGTATTGACAAACGTCGTGAGGTAGTAATAAAATACTATGTTCTATTACATATTAACTATAATATGAGAAAATTTTGATAATATAATATGCAAACGACAAGATTTTATTTCATAATCATACAATTAATAGGGATTACATTAACGGATGGTTAACTTGAGTCATCACCATACAAAAGTATTTAACAAGATACACACACATCCATATAATATATTACATATTATTAACCTTAACAACCAGTTTCGAATATAATTTTCACTTGAACAACTTCGGCATAAGGATGCGATACATTTGATCCTCAACCCTTTGCTGGAGTTGAGCTCTAGAAATATAACCCTCTTCCTTTGGTGGTTCATTTAGATTAAATCGACCTTCAACTCTGTTGCTGTTTGCCTTCGATGTTTTACCTTTCGTTGTATGTTTAATAAGTTCTTTCAAAATTGACTATTTGTCCCTCTGTTAGAGGTGTTCCAGAAAACTTCTTCGTAATTTTTTGTTGTAAAGTTTTTTTATATAAAAGGGGCGGAAGTTTTGAGAATTCAAGAGAAGGTCACGGCGAGACGAGCCGTTACCTCCTTTTTAACAGTAACCCACTGACCTTGAACCTCCTTACTCATTGTTGATAAGATGTGGATGCACTGAGTTTAAGCTTATGTAAAGATGGAAGACAACAAGCGGACGGTAATTTCTTTATATAGAAGTGAAAGTGGTGAAAATTTGGCGATGGTTTGTTGAGGGTATAACGCCCCGAGCCCTCACAAGACTGGAGGCTCTAATAACCATGCTATTCTCAACCCAATTCCAACCCGGTCACAAAATTTTAGGCAAAACGGACACAGTCTCCCATGTACCGGGGACATTCTGAAAACCTGTAAACATTCAATAAATCCATAAAACAACAAGAACACCATTTCTAATTAAAAACCTAGTTTCAAGGCCATTCGAGCCTTAAGCATGACATAGAAAACACACCCAAGTATGCATTTAACAATCCTTGAAACTTTATCTCTTCTAATCACTTATCATACTACTCTATATTAACCATTAGACTTTCTTATAAACTAAAGCCAAATAACTATTAACTTTCATTAACACACAAGCAATCAGAATAGAGGAAAGTAAAGATAAGATAAACTATTACAATCTACCATTCAAGCCATACATTAACCTAGCTATTACAATTCTTCAACAATACCAAATATGAACAAGCCCATAGGCACAAAATAGAACATAACATAATACAAGCAAAGTCTTCCACAGTTTAGCAGGCAAACACTCCAAACTCAAGCAATAGCACACAGCAACCAAGGCAATTCCTTCAACTGCGCCACCTGAAACATGTTTAGCGAGGTATGAACAATCACAATTACTCAGTGAGAGATAAAGTCTACCGGGGACGTGGAATGTAGCAGATAACTCAATAGACATTTAAAACAACTAAGGAACAATCGAAATAACAAGTTACTACACATTAAAAATGATACGATTCACTTGCTATTCAATCATGAACCACGAGCCACGAACTGAAATTCCGATGTAATAATGACACTGATATCGATAAACAGACATCCCCTTATAACTCCAAAATAGGTGTACTCCAGATGTACCCCGAATATCCTACGACCCAATACCCCCTAGCAATCTCCGGACCAAGCGAGTGAAGGAATAGGGTACGGAGCTAGAACACCAACCCTGGCAAGCCCGCTGCCGCCCAGAGAGGCCCATCGCATCCGCCTCGGACATTATGGTTGCACAACCACTATGCAATGCACTCAAAATGATAACAATAGAATAAATCAATAAACACATGATTGGGGGACAATAAAGTAGGTTGTCCTCACACACAATATATAGGCAATAAGTGCACATAATCTAAGTACAAGTAAATAAACTATTATGCACATAAGGATGAAGTCTCTATCACCTGGAATTAAGCCAAGCACGCAAGAGAATAGCTCCGATTTACTTCAACTTTCCCGAATTAGCTCGAATGTGTAACCCTAGTATTTCATATAAGTTTAACATTTAACTATATCAATTCCAACTCAACTCATACTTAACTTAACCCTACAACATTAGAAGCTAGATTTATTATCACTTATTCACACAAGTTCATATCCCACACACAATTAAGCTATAATGCACAATTTCACAAACCCTAGACATTCGTCACTATTCATACCCTACAATCAATCCATCAAATTTAACCGTTTAAAAAATAAATCAATAGCATAAACATGGTCTCTACATCATGTATATACCATATAATATCATATTTGAGCATACCATAAGCATTTACTAGCAAATCTACAAAATCAAGAAAGTTGCAACATTTTAAAAATACAAAATAAACATGCAAATCCCTCACCAATGCGCGTAGAAGCTCGTAGGATGCTATCAAACACTCTAAACCACTTGCTCCTAGCTTGCCAAGGCTTGAAATCAAGATTTGAAGTGCAAAATTTTCCTCTTCCTTCCCTTCTCGGCTGTCGGGTTTCCCAGGCACTATTCACCCTTCTATTTTTTTTTAAAGTCATTTTATGAGCTAATGTGTTGTTTGAGTATATATTATAAGGTTGTGCTATGTTAGTATATGTGTGTGTTGACAATAAAGTGTGTCAAACTAGTTTAAATTAAGTCTAAAGGTGCAACTAAATGTTAGCTCACTAAAATATAAAGTTACACTACGTAACACTATTCACTAGTCCCAATAAAATATTTTCTAAATAGGTGCTCTCAACCCTAATCGCTCAAATGCACATTTTTCTCATTCCTATAATAATTAATATGATTTAATAAAAATGCTAATTCGAAGAAAATAAGTGATTGAAAAACGTGATAAACAGTAACCACATAAAGCAACAAGTAATACACAGTAAAAATGCACAAATAGTGGATGCAACAGTTAAAAGGGGTACGTCAAAGTTCTCGGGCGTCACAGAGGGCTCTTCTCCAAATTATTGGCTCTATGCACCCGTGACTCTTCGTACCAGTGAATAGTTTAGTTGCAAATTATTGGCGACTTTTTATAGCCAATACGACAACTTTTTCGTGTAGCTGGTGTATCATGACTCTTGTGAAATTATTTTCAACAAATTATGAATTGTGGTTCTCGTTTTGGCGACAATCTCGTGTCTGATAGACGTTTCCCCTCACCGTCTCGACGCAAATTTCAAATTGGCGACGACACGGTGAGGGGAACCGTCTCTCGCAAAATTCAATTTTTTTTTTAGTGTAAGTTTACGTTTGGAAATTACGATTATTTCATATAACAATTTATTAGTGTTTTAAAAATATTAAATTTAATAAGATGAATTATACTTGTTTTAAATAATTATACATACAACTAGTGACTAATATTTTTCCTTCTTAAAATGACCTAGATTGACGTCTACATAACTAAGTCGTCCACATTTCGGCTTTGATTGTAACAAAAATTTATTCATCATTACTTACAAAACAAAATATAGCTTTTACTATAAATACAAACATGAAGAAGATGTTAAACAATTAATAGGACAAATTGTTGTCTCGGTGAAAAATAAATTAAATACAACATTAATATTTAACGTAATGAAAAATATAAACAATTACTTCTTTGAAATCAACAAAACGGAATTATAATTAAAGCATTTTATTATAAGAGTTAATGCATTACAAACATAAACTTAATTTTACATTGATAATTAATAAAGGATTACATATCATCATTTTTTAATACATCAACACAATGACTTAATACCTAACATAATTAAAGATTACAAATTATTTCCTCGAAATACATAATTTTGTAAGATGATCCTAATGACATCCATGGTGAAGATAATAAAACAAAAAAAAAGTGAAAAAAATAAAACAAAGTAATATCTATTTAATAGGGAAATGTTGATAAAAAAATCTAAGTTATCCTTGAAGGAAAAATATTACAGTTAATAACAGAGAAAAAAATATATATTTAAAAAACTATATTTCAGCGAGGGCCAGCCACCGTTGGGCCCTTGACGAAAATTGAAAAAAAAATATAAAAAATATTTAAAAACAGAAAAAAATAAATATAGAAATTTTTTTTTTAAAACAAACTTTTTTCGGCGAGGGTCAGCCGCCGCTGGGCCCTCGCAGAGAATTGACACAAATCGAGGGCAGCATCGATTTGAAAAACAGAAACCAAAAAAAAAATAAAAAACTTGTACCCCTCTTTCACTTCAATGAAACCAACTCCCCTCCCCCCTCCCCCCTCCCCTCCCATCCTACCCCATACCACTACCCTACCTCCCCTACCCCTACCTCTCACCCCCCCCCATATACATTCCACCTCTGAGTTAAGTGGTAATATTCTTGTTTTTACACTTTTTTTTTCATTTTATATGTATACATATATGTATATATATCCTATTTGTATATGTATGTATATATATCCTATATGTATATATATATATATATATATATATATATATATATATATATATATATATATATATATGTATATATATATGTATATGTATGTATGTATAAATACATATATATACATTATGTATTTACATTTATAGATTTTTATATGTATATATATTCATTTATTTATTTATATATAGGTATATATATATATATATGCATTTATTTATTTTTTGTAATATGTTGTGTTTTAGTTTTTGTATTATCTTCTACCTTTGAGTTTATTTTTTTTATTTCCTATTTTTTTCAGATTTTTAAATTGATCAATTTAGAAAGAAAATTCAAATTTTGTTAGTTTTTTCAATTTTTGGATTTTTATAAAAAAACAAAATTTAAAATATTTGTCTTATTTTTGATTTTTGATTTTTACTTTATTAAATAATTTCTATTTTAATTTGGTGTGATTGGCTTTTCATTGTTAGGTTTGGGACATCCATCATTTGGTTACAACGCTTAAAGATTCTATAGACTCAGGTTAGTGTTTTAATTGATATAGTAATTGTTGTACATTATATTGTTTTGGCCTTGTAATTTCGTTTCATTAATTTAAAGATATTGTGTTTTTTTGTTATATTCATGTTGAAAATATTGTGTAAATTGAGCCGTTGGGTTATTGTCAAGATGGATGTTTGTGTGTTGGATGAATGGGTGTGTTGGTCTTTGTAGTTGTATTTGTGAAAATGAAGTATGAAGTAAACAAAGTTAACTAAGTAAGATAAGTTAACAAACTTAAGTTACGACGATATTGTGTTAAATTAAAGTTAACTACGTTAGAGATGAAGTATTATTATCTAATATTAAGAAGTAAGAAGACTAAGCTTAGTAAGAAGTCGTCTTCAAAATTAAGTTAGCTCAGTTAAGTAAGAGGGTTAAGATAACATAATAAGAAGTAAGTTAAGTTAATAAAGTAAATTAAGTAAGCTAATAATTTTGTTATGTACGAAGTTTAGTAAGAAATACGTAAAGTTGACTAAGTTGGCAAGCTAAAGTTAAGAAGCAGATTAAGTAAGTTAAGTAATATGGAGATTATCATGAGAGTAGGATAAATTAAGTAGTTAAAAAGTAAGTAAAGTTAACTGCAATTTTGTTTTTGGCATTTTAATGTTTATGTCAAAGTTTATGATTTTCTAGATTTGTTAATATATGTTTATCTAAAGCTTAAATCTTGTATAATATGTTGATTACATGTTGAGGAGACCTTATTTGTGTAGTTTAATAGCTTGTTTATGGAATTATTGCAAAGGTTCAACTCTTGAAGATGATGAATAGTAACTGTGAATATTTGGTAATGCCTTTTGGTCTCACAAATGCCCCGACAATATTTCAATCCACTATGAACGAGGTTTTTAAACCTTATCTTCGCAAATTCGTTCTTGTTTTTTTATGATATTTTGGTGTATAGCCGGACTTGGTCCGAGCATTTGGATTAGTTGTCACAGGTCCTCACTACACTCCAATTACAAAAGCTTGTGGCTAAGCAATCCAAATGCTTATTTGGGCAAACGAAAATCCAATACTTGGGCCTTATTGTTTCGGGTAATGGATTTTCCATGGATGGTGACAAGATAAAGGCCATGTTGGAGTGGCCCATTCCACGCAACATCAAAAGCCTAAGGGAATTTCTTGGCTTAACAAGCTACTACCGACGGTTTGTGAGATACTATGCCATGATTGTTGGGCTGCTCACTGATCTTCTTTGGACCAATGCCTTTGAATGGTCTGGGCCAGCCCAAGCTACTTTTGAGGAGCTTAAGGATGCTATGACAAAGGCCCCAGTACTTGTACTACCAGATTTTGTGCAAACTTTCATCGTGGAGACTGATGCATTTGGCATTGGCGAAAGGGCTGTTCTACAACAAAATGGGCACCCCATTGCGTACTTTAGTCAAAAATTGTCTCCAAGGATGCAGGCCGCTTCGACATATAACCAAGAGATGTATGCCATTGTTTTAGCAGTTCAGAAATGGCGCCAATACTTATTGGGTCGGAAGTTTATTATCAAAACTGATCAACGGAGCTTGTGGAACCTTAAAAGCCAAACAATTCAGACCCCCGAACAACAACGGTAGCTGTCCAAACTTATAGGCTATGAATTCGAGATTCACTATCAGCCAGGCCGAGAAAATAGTGTTGGCGATGCCCTATTGCGAGTACCTGCTGATTGTTTTCTTGCCTTGACAATGCCCAATTTTGATATCTTGAAGGAGATCAAACAAGAAAATCACTCACATCCAGAGCTTCACCAATTAAGGGAAAAGGTGTTCTCACAACCCTTTGTATATCCTGAGTATACCATATGTGATGACTTGTTGCTTCGTCATGGAAAACTTGTACTTGCTTCAAATTCGGACCTAACTGAAGCTCTTACAAGAATTTTATGCTTCACCAACCGGAGGACACTCTGGAATACTCAAGACATTTCGCCGGCTTGCAGATAATCATTTTTGGAAAGGGATGAGAAAAGAGGTCACTCAATTTGTGCAGTAGTGTCAAGTATGTCAGAAGATGAAGGTCTCCCAATTACAACCAGCGGGACTCCTTTAACAATTTCCCACACCCTCTCATGTCTGGGAAGACATTAGCATGGACTTCATCACTGGCCTGCCATGTTCTGAAGGTAAAACAGTGATTTTGGTAGTAATTGATCGCCTCACAAAATATGACCATTTCATTGTTGTATCACCCCCACTTACCAGTTCACGAGTTGTTTAAGCGTTTGTTAAAGAGGTCAGTTGTCTGCATGGACTTCCAAAGTCTATAGTCAGTGATCGGGATCCGATGTTTCTCAGTACCTTTTGGAAAAAAATATTTGCATTACAGGGCACGAAGTTGGCAATGAGCAATGCCTATTACCCACAAAGTGATGGCCAAATTGAAAATCTCAATCGTAGTTTAGAATTGTACCTTTGGTGTTTCACCGCTGATCACCCAGCAAAATGGATCAAATTTCTCCATTGGGCTGAGTATTGGTATAATACTTCTTATCATACATCTGCAGGAATGACCCTATTTCAGGCCCTTTACGGTCGAGCCCCACCGGCTATTGTCACGCCCCGACCCGGCCTGTAAAGGTTATACTAGGGTGTGATCTAAACATTCAAGTCCTTTCATGTACTTAATCGTTCAAAGAGGTTTAGCACTTAACGTTTTATCCTAGACTCCAAAATTTTCTGGAAAATCGGCAGCATAACGGCTGTAGTTGGGCTCTTTGGTTTGACCTAGTTCTCTAAACGCCTCAAAATTTACCATCTCAATTCCATTTCCAACTAAGATTACTATTTTACCATCAATTGAATTGCCTATTGGTTATTTTGATATCTCGTTTGATTTATAACCTAGCATGATACTATGTCTCGTTTGTTTGTTTGTCCTCGTTTCAAAATATACCTGCTTAGGATTGGATAGGTTCATTTACTTAGTCCTTACTAATGCGTCATAGCCTATGATAATATTAGCAGTAATAAAAGCAAAACGATCATAGTAATGTCTAGCATCAGTTTACTTAATATAAGTACAAACCAAAATTAGACCCCAAATTACAACGAGGGTCTTTTACATCATGACATCGAGCAACATAAAGGAAATAGTCTTCAAGTAACATAAAGTTCACAAGTAGTCACGTTCAAGCAAAACAACAATGACAGGCAATCACTCCAGAGGTTCATCATTAGGCACATTGTCCTCAGGTACCTGTACCTGTTCTTCTTCACCTGTGATGAAAAAGAGGGTGAGTCCTTATGAACTCAGCGAGGGGGGAAACAAGAAATACGTTTTGAAACTCATTTTTCGGTTCAATTATGAAGACTCCTTTTTGAAAACATGTCACGTATTACAAATAATAAGGTACGCAAATATATGAAACAAATCGAGTAACAGATACATTTACCAATCATTTCAAGGATACGGTGAGCATTTGCTCTCAATATCAATTTCGATTCATTTGGTGCGGCCGACTTCAATAATCCACTTATCGCTCCCAATTGGGTGTACTCCGGATATACCCCGAAACCTACGACCCAACTCTCCAAGGGTGGAATGCCAAGCGAGAGAGGAAATTGGACCATGGTAGTCACGGGAGCACCGGCAAGCCCTATGCCGTTCGGCGTTCGTGAAACGCTACCATGCCACAATGAAAGGTTGCAACCTCGTATGCAATGCACATTTATAACATTTAACATATCACATTAGGAGGACAACAAAGTAGGTCGCCTCCGAGCAGTTATAAGATCGCACGTTATCAAGTAATCAAATGAGGCACGATAAGACAAGTAATTTCACTTGTAAGGCATATAGAGCCATATGAACATTAAACGGGCAGCCATGCAACACATGCAAGTCAAGCCATATAACTCATTTCGAAGTCCACGTAATCAAGTTATATGATTATTCAACATGCAACAATATCTACGTGGGTTCGGTTGCAAGAAAAGCTTATTTGACAACATGCAATGGTCAAAATCACATTTGAAGTTATAAGACATTTACGGGCAGCCCACTAAGCATATAATTTCCACACAACATCCATATGATCAACACTTAGCAAAACTACCTAGTCATTAGGGTTTCCATTTCGTGTATATTCATGCAATTTGAGCCTCAACCCAACTCAAAGTCAATCTCGAAATCATTCTCAAGTCATGCATCATTCAATTCAAACATCCTCAAGTACTCAAAACAGTCCACACAACATCCCAACATCACATTTCCACACAATTAGTACCACAAGAGAGGTTACAACAATTTTCCAAGCATATAGCTAAGTGAAACCTTTTCTGCAACAGGCTGTTTTCCCACAATCAATAGGATAATCAAAAAAATCTCCAAATTCAGTGAATAAGATTTCAAATTAAATCTTAAGAAGTTAACTAAAATCAGAAACAAACCTTGCATCAATTGGAGTTCGGAATCATTAGTTATAGCCGAAACAATGGAATAGCACAAAATTGTCCAGATTTGCACACGTTTTAGTAATTGACGTTTTTGAGGTCCTTAGGGTCAGTTTTAGCCTTGGTCCATTTCTGACAAAATTGTCCAGAACTGAAAAATATAGCAGCACACCAAATTACATGCATTTTTGATATCATTTACTAAATCAAATGTGGTTCGTTCCACAAGGTCAGTGCATCTGCCAAAACCTGCTTCATTTTTCCAGATTTCCAGATTTGGTCACATTTTAAAGATTTCCATTTTGAGGACCTTAGAGTCAAAATTAGCTTCGGCCTATTTCTGGGAAAAATGTTCAAAACCGTCCAAACTAGTCACCTACCAATTTAATGAATTTTCAACATCATTTTCCTAGCTAAACTTACCTCGAAACAGACTGGTCAGAGAGCTGTCAACAATTCGACTTCACCTAGCATCATTTTCAAGCCAAGATCTTGCCATGCATGGTTGTTTAAGCTTATGAACGACCATATAACTCAAGTACAGAAGAAAATACATACATTTATGAGCATGCATGTGAAATTTTGAAGAGTTTTCAAAAGGTTTTAGCCCTCACCTTAGCAATCAACCAAAAGATGCTCAAAAACCTTGTTGAAGTTCAAATCTTCTCTTTTCCTTTGCCTAGCCGAAATCCCAACTAGCTTTTCTCTATTTTTCCTAGCTTAGTGATCAATCTCTTAGCACATGCATGAGGTTAGAACATGAAGAAAAGAAATGGATGCCAAGAAGCTTACCTAGGCCGAATGGAGTCTTTAATGCACATGCATGTGTGATTTTCACTTCCTAGCTAGCTCGGTTGAGGTCCTTTGCTTGTGGCTTGCTTGGTTTAGCTATGGTGTGAAGAAGATAAGCTATGGAGGTAGTGATGTGCAGCTAGGGCCGAGAGAGAGAGAAGAATGAGAGGGGAGAGAGAAAGAGTGAGAGAGAAATGAAGAAATGACAAACAAATGAAGCCCTTTGCAAATTTGAGGAGCATGTCGGCCTTGGGCTTCCAAATCTGATTTTTTTTTTGTGTCTTCAAGGTGGAATTTTGAAATGTTAGCATGGGCCATGAGTTTTTGGTCGAGCAAGAGAGAGATTTGAGGTGGTTTTGATCATATTTTTATGCATTTTGTGTCATAGTTTGTCTAAGCATGCATATTTAATTGTATAATTGTTCAAACCTTGTGCAAACACCATAGTATGGTCGGCCAAGCTAGCTCCAATTCTGAATTTTTTTGTCAACTTTTGATCATTAATTAATTGTGTCTTGAAAGTGCAAAAAGAATAAGGAATAAAGAATGAAGAATGTTTAGTGTTTGGTGAATTTTTGTCTTTGAGTGAGTTGAATTAGGATTATAATCTTGATAGTGGATTTTGTAGGATTGTTTAATAGTCTAGTGCTCCGTGTAAGATGCTTTCTTGATTAGCGTGAATGCACGCTTTCTTAGGTCTAGGGCACGCACTACGAGGTAAGACACGAACTATGAGACGAACGCACGTTTTTCAAGTAAATGCACGCAACCCTAAATGAATGCATGTAATTCAATGCATGGCACATATAATGAACACAATTCTTAAACCTAGGTCATGGCACGTAAATCTAGGTTAGGGTACACGAAGCGAGGTATCACACGTAAATCAGGGTCGGGCCTCACATCTATCATACATTACCTTCCTAACTCCACCAAAAATCATGCAGTAGAAAGTGAACTTCAAGATAGAGATAAGCTTCTTCAGGAGCTCAAGAAGAACTTACAGGCTGCCCAACACCGTATTAAATTCTATGTAGACAAGAAGATGAGAGAAAAGGTTTTAAATATTAGGGAGTTAGTCTAGGTCAAACTTCAGCCATATAAGCAATTATCGGTGCGTGGAATTGTCAATGCTAAACTTAGCCATTGTTTTTATGGGCCGTTTAAGATCCTCGATCAATTTGGCAGTGTTGCATACAAGTTAGAACTCCTACCAACATCACGTATACACCCGGTATTTCATGTCTTGCTCCTTAAGAAGTTTCAAGGGGATCCTACCATTCAAGCCATTTCATTACCCGAACTTTCATACAAGTCTTCTCCACTACTTATGTCACGCTTTGAACCAAAAAAAAAAAAAAAACACATAAGGCACGTGACAATCGTCGCACATCTAGTGCAACGCTCAATCTTATTTTAAATATTTTGTATATAATATTTCTAAATGTCCAAAAATTAAAAGGCAAACATTATAATTTTAAAGTCTATATCCAAAATAATAAACAAGTAATAACACATCAGTCTACCCTCCGAGGTCCTCAAGGGCCTAAGCAAAGGTAGGTTTACCATATATCAAATGATACAGTTTTCTTTACAGTTGCTGTAGACGACTGGCCTTGAATCAATCTTCATCCATTTTCCCCCAACTCTAAACATTAGGTGATATCCGGATAATCACCAGGGACTATGGTAGTCGAGATCGACTGGTAGCCCGATGCTATCCAGGGAAAACGAACGCTACCATACCCATAATTGTGGTTGCAACCGTCGCGCATATACATAACTCAAATGTATTTACAATTATCAATAGCACAATAAATATTCGTATAAACATTTTGCTTATAATCACATTTAGTATCAATGCTTCTGCACTAGCCTAACTTAGGAGGTAAATTTGCCTACTTTCCCAAACTCCAATTAGTCTGATTTTGGGATTAGGCAAATTTTGTATGAGCTAACCACTTTCTTCTCTCTACTCATTCGTCTTCTTCCTCTGTCTTTTTCTTCTTTAATTCTTTGTAATTTCAATCAGTTAATATCTCAGAAGCAGCAAATTACTTCGATCTTGTACAAGTACTAATTACACACAGAGTGAGAGTGTGTGTGTGTGTGTGTGAGAGAGAGATAGATGGAGGTCGTGGAAGTTTTTCACATGAATAAGGGAAAAGGAGAGGCTAGCTATGCTAAAAATTGCAGCATGCAGGTTTTATCACTATATTCTGTTATTTAATTTTCTTGTTTATTATTTTTACAACGCTTATAATTAGCCAATAGCCAAAAGTAAAATTGTTCTGGGTCATTATACATCCTTGATCGTCTAGTGTTGTATGAGACTTTTCATGTTGGAATCACAAACATTTTTCAAGAATCCTAATCCTTCAAGGAATATAATTTTTGGACAAATGAAAAAAGTTATTTTTTTTCTAGTCCGCCACTAGTGATGGACATATAGAATATGCCACCAATTCAGGTTACAGTCCTCATTGATTCCATTAAATATTTTATTTTGAGGTATTTTTGGTTAAAAAATGAATTAGCCTCCCCCCCCCCCCAAAAAAAAAGTGTAAATTGTATAATTGTTAAGTTGTATATTATAGCCTAAATTGAAATATATATATATATCCTAAATTTGCCTCTGTATATAGTTTTGGACAAGGGTGAGGGTAGCTGGGTAGAGGAAAAAAGAACGAGATTAAGTTTGTAATTATTTTTATTTTAGTGGGGGCAGTTTAAATATTTTAATATTTTTTGTTAGTTTTTAACTACAGGGACTAAATTTTAATTTGTTTTTTTTTTAAATAAGGACTAAATTAAATTTTGGGAAAACAATGAGGACTAGCTTTGTTATTTGACTCCAAGTTTTGCCCTAGTGCCTAGAGGTCCTGGGTTCGAATATGGCTACTACCGTTGGAAATTATACATTGACTTACCTGGTACATGCCTTGGGTCGGGCCTTTGTACCTCGGAGGTTTTGATTCACATTTAGCCATTAAGCCAACGAGGGACACTAACGTGTCCCATCCGATATCAGTAGATGGTGACTAATTCAGTCTATGTTTTGTGGGTTGGTTGAGTTGGGATGTTTTCCTAGGTTAGCAAAAAAAAATGTTTATTTTCCTATTATAGAAGAAATCCTAAACCTGTACTGTGAAGCATATAGATAGATTCTTTTTTTTTTGTTTTTTGTTCAAGGAGGTTAAGTGTCGTACTATTACAAAATAGTTATAGGGGTTGAAACATCACTTCAGTACTATGCATTCTCTCATCCACTCTTCTAAAATTATCGTTGATGATAACTCCTAATATATATCTTCAATATCATGTCGTTTTCTCTTTTTCCTTTTCTCCTTTCAACATGTCGTGCCAACAAACTCAATGGCAGGGAAAGATAATATCGCTAGCATATCCAATGATTGAAAAAGCGATGCGAGAGTTCTTGAGGGATGATTTTCCAGATTGCATGGCCATTGCAGATTTGGGTTGCTCATCTGGACCTAACACTTTGACAGTGATCTTGGAGATCATTGATGTAGTGCATGCCACAAGCCGTGCAATGGGTTGTCCAATGCCTGAATTTAAAGTATCCCTTAACGATCTTCCAGGAAATGACTTCAATAATGTTTTTGTATCATTGCCAGCATTCTACAACAAACTGAAGAAAGCGAAAGGCAATGATCTGCAAGGGTGTTATATCTCAGGTGTGCTGGGTATATTTTACGGGAGATTATTTTCACGATTGAATCAGAACTTTATTCACTCCTCAACCAGTGTCCAATGGCTTTCTCAGGTATACAACAAATATTGTAGCCTCTCCAATTCAAATTTGAAATCTTAATTTTCCAAGTGGTGTCAAATCAATGTCCAAGCTTTTACAAGTATATAGTTAATACCATAAAAAGTACTTTACCTCTTTACAAATAATATTTTGGTCCTTAATATTTATTTTTTTAATGTTTTGGTCCGTGGCATTTTATGAATAAAGAAATTCGTTTTTAGCAAATATTATTCTATTAAGAAAAAAAAAAAACAAATAACACGTGTCTTACATGGTAATATGCAAAGATACTCTTGTATCTTACCATATATATTACAGTTATGTTTTGAATGAAAAATGATGATCGGACTAATAGAATCTTTTATTTAAAACATGAAGGTCAAAAAATGAAATATAGGGGACTAAAATATCGTTGTGTAAAAGGTTAAGGGATAAACTTTATTTTTTATCCGACAAGCTACTATATATCACTTTATTTTCATCACCCATTTCTTACCTCGTATATGGATACTTAGTTGACATACTAAAATGAAAAAAAAATTATTTATCTATTTCTCTCTTTTCTTTTAATGCCAAGCAAGTATAGGTGATAAATATGTGATGAAAATAAGGTGGTATCTAGTTTTTCTCTTATTAACATAGAAAATAAGGTGGTATCTAGTATTTCTCTTATTAACATAGTATTAAAGCAATGTTTTATTATGGAGATACACTAGATATCAACCCCATTTTCATCACCTTCTATGTGTATACATACCTAATTGGTATGTCAATATAACAAACTTTTATACTGCACTCTCTTCTTTGGTATACCAACTACGTATACACCTAAAGTGGCATCCTGAAAAGATTATGGACATGAATTGAATGAGTTAAGGAAATTGAATGACTCTCAGAATGGATTGACGATGGGAAGGGATATGTTGTGGTGCATATACTCTAGAAATGAAGATAGAAATTGATATATTGATTCTGATCCTGTGTTTGGTAGTCAGTATAACAAAGTAGTAATGAGAATGACTTATATAAAATGACAAGAATGCCCTTGTGTTGCTATAAATATATTATTGTCTTAAAAATAAAAATAAGCATCATATTAACAATAATGGTTAGTTTGAGGCATATTATTATTATTATATTTATTTTTTATTATTTTTATATTATTATTATTATATATCTTTTATTAAATATACATTATTTATTATTATTTTTTTTAATATTATTATTATCTATTATTTCATTTTATGTTTTTATTTGTATTATATACAATTACTTCATATTTTTATTATGTTTATTTAATTATTTAATATATATTATTTATAATACTAAAAATAATTATTTGTATTATTATTATTATTATTATTATTATTATTATTATTATTATTATTATTATTATACATCCTTATATTATTATTATCATACTATATATTTATTATTACATTTTATATTATTATTTTTCTTCTTTATTGATATTTATTATTATTGTTATTTATTTTTATTTTACTATATTATTTATATATTATTATTGTTACTATATATTTTCAAATTATTATTTTATTAATAATATGATAATAATAATAATAATAAATAAATAAGACTAATATATTAAATAAATAAAACAATAACGTTATTTGTACAATGTGTAATATTTGTTTAAGGGTATTTTCGTCACTTGAGTAATAAATTCATTCTAGAGTACATGGGAATGGGTTATTCCCATGTATTTTGTCAACAATGAGTATTTTTGTGTACGTGAAAATGGGATATGAGGAGAATATGCTTCTCAAATTTGTATGCCAACTGTGGGAATTGGAATAAAATTGGAAACACCTTTTCATTCCTAACTCATTTCTACATACCGACCGTCACCTAATAGTTGATACATGAACAATGAAAACGTGATAATAACTAACAATGTACTTTATTCTTAGTTTTGTATGCACTTTGCTTGCCTACTATACCAATGTACTTATCTCTAGCAGAAAATGTCCCATTCAGTCCTTATTGTTTCAAAAAAAAATCAATTTGGTCTCTATTGTTTAAAATTTCTCAATTTCGTCCCTATTGTTTCGAAAAAGTTTTAATTTTGTCCTTATTAGTTTATTATAATTTCAAATTCGTTCATATTGTTCAAAATTAGTCAATTTAGTCCCTATTATTTTCTAAAAAATCCAAATCGTCCCTATTATTTTCCTAAATATTTCAATTTCATCCTTTTTGTTTTCTTAAAGTTTTAGATTCATAAATGTTTCAATTTTATCTTTATTATTTTCTTAAAGTTTCAAATTTGTCCATATTATTCAAAGACTAAGTTTAAATTTTCAGAGAAATAATAGGGATGAATTTGAAACTTTTGAGAAATAATAGGGACGAAATTAAAACTTTTTAAAAAATAATAGAGATGAAATTGGGATATTTTAAACAATAGGACGAAATTAAACTTTTAGGAAAATAATAGGGATGAAATTGAGAAATTTTAAATAATAGAGATCAAATTAAATTTTTTTTTTTGAAACGATAGAGGCCAAATTTTATATTTACACTATCTCTAATTACATAACTTTTTTTTCTTTTGCATGAACAGGTTCCACCAAAATTAGATATCAATGCTAGCACGCACATAAACAAAGAAAAGATCTATATATCAAAGACTAGCCCAGTTAGCGTCCACAAAGCATACCTATCGCAGTTTCAGAATGACTTTTCTCGTTTCTCAAGGCACGGTCTCAAGAGATGATCCTTGGTGGGTGCATGGTTTTGTCATTCGTAGGCAGACATAATTCAGATCCTTCAACTGACGAATGTTGCTATCACTGGGAGCTTCTAGCTCGAGCTCTAATGAGTATGGCCACAGAGGTAAGAAATCAATTATTTTCTCTATGTTTGCCATGCTGAAACAAAACAGCTATTCTTAACATTAAGCAATCATGACATGCATGGGAAAAAAAATTGATATAAGTATGATCAAACACATAAAAGATATTCAATACGATGTTATTTAAATTGAGATGGTGACATGTGTCTTTTCTTTGTGAGGTGCACTTAGTTTTTTTGTGGGGCCTCACTATCCTTTTGGATTATTTGTTAGCATGACCCTAGATGCGGATCTACACTATTGTTGGTGAGCTTCAATTGTTTTGAAAACGAAAATTAGTGAATACGTGGGAATTAAGTACGTTTTATTCACTATTTTCTCTTAGTAATTAGGAGGCAAAATCTTAACCATCTATATCACATTGGATGGTTGAGATCGAGAGTGAGGGAAAAAGATAGAGGTAGGGACAAAGCGAGGGAAAAAAAGAGATGAGGGAAACTATAATTTTAGTTGATTGATTAAGATTGACTCGTTTATGAGATGGATTGCTAGAATCAAACCACTTAGTCACTAGCAGACATTGCGACTAGGAAAGAATCCTAATTCTGAGGTTAAGTGAGTGCAAAGTGGTTTTTATTTTGAAGCATCTTGTAGAATCAATCACAATCCAAAGAGCATTTTGTTAGTATGACCTTGGATGCAAATCTAGACTATTTTATTGATGGGTCTTAATGGTTTTGGAAACTAAAATTGGTGATGAACATGGGGGAATAAATGCGGGTAGGGGTGAGGTTAAGTGGAGGCAAAATAATTTTACAGAGTAAAAGTATACAAATATTTTAAAATGTTTTGTAGGGTTAGCCACAATCCAAAGAATAGACATGCCTTGATTGTTGTAATGGCTTGTAGTCTTCTCAGCAAAAAAAATATATTGTGAACATTGAAAAATATCAAGTGATGTTACTTACACATTATGTCATCTGGTGACTTGACAACATGATTATCAAGTTGCCAATCAATATTAAAAACAAATGGTGTATTGAGTAACATTAGTGATGTAATAATTTCTCATCAAAAAACTATCTATTTACTTTGCACAATGAAAGGCATGGAATATAAAATGATAGATACAATTAATATGGTATTAAAGTCTTTTAGAGTAAAAAGTTTAATTGTCCATAATAATTATCCTTTCCTTTCATTACCTTCTTCAATTTCAACAAAAAATTATAAAATTATTTGCATTTCCTTTCTTTTCCTTTATTATTTTTTGAGTGGTTAAATATTTGCAGGGTCTCACTCAAGAGGAAAAGATCGATTCCTTTAATTTGCCCTACTATCTTCCATCTATTGAGGAAGTGAAAAACATAATTGAAGGTGAAGGTTCGTCCACCATTAATGGTGTGGAAGCTTTTGAGGTGTATTGGGATGAATGTTGTGGTTCAAGCCAGGAGGACGACGAGTCAAATGCTGCACTCTCACGTGGTCAACGAGTGTCAATAGCTTTGAGGGCTGTGGTTGAATCAATGTTGGAATTTCACTTTGGAAAACATATCATGGATGAATTGTTTGCAAGATACTCTCACCTCATTGATGAATATTATTCGTCTGGGGCTGCACCCTATTGGGTTAATTTGGTGTTTTCTCTCACTAAGAAAGACTAGTGCATGGTATGTTTCTCGCTACCATTGCGAGATGTTACGAGCTCAATTCTTGCTAGTGACATCATTTAATATTATATTGTACGACTTTGTTATCCCTTAAAATTAATAAAAAAGAAAGAAAAAAGCCTAGTGCGAGAAAGAAAGAGAGACTTTGTGTATATCTCTCTTGTGATGTTTTCATTCCACTCGTTAAGAGAAAATAAACTTTCTTTATGTACGTGCTATTTTGAACAATGTTATGTATGATTCATATAATGTTTTATTAGTCTCTATTAGAATAATAAGAGTTCTTAGCTTAATAATTTGCATGTCCTTGTCTTTGCCCCAGACTAGGGGGTATGTTATCGCTTGGTGTGGAATCACAGTATATAAAGAAATGTTTAATATATAATACGTAAATTTTTATTATATAATTAAAGAGTGAAGTATATTCAGATAACATAAAAATATAACTCTTTTATTTAAATGAGAAGACGACTCTCTTTCAAGGGAAGTGAAATGAGGCATGGGCCTTAGTATATAACAATCAACGGATGCATCATTTCTGAATGTTGATTCTCTTTTTAATGTTGCTTAATTTTTATTTTTTTATTTTTTGGTCAAATATAAAAAAATTAGTGACGACTAGTTTTTTTTAAATGTCGGTTGAGATTTCAGATAAGCAGCTTGTTCGTATCCCACTAGAATTGCCGGTCTAGGCTTGTCGGATGAGTAGCTCATCAGGAAGTCTTATCCATAACCCACTGGAACTATCGGATGAGCTGTCGGACGAGGCCTTCATTCGGCAGGCTCGTCCAATTGTTCCTGCCTTAGCCAGTTGAGTTTGTCGGTTGAATCCCTTAATGGAAAACTCAACTTGGCTTTAACAAGAGTAGCCAGACAAAGATTTTTATGCCATTTTAAACCAGAAGACAGGTTTTGTAAATACTCTTGAGAGTGAAGAAGGGTTTTTAGAAGGCTTAAACATTTAAACAAGTTTGAAATAACATTTATGAGTTTTCATAATTTGATCTGAGGCGTACCACATAATAAGGCCGCTACCTCTTATATCGCCACGTCTCCTTCCTTATAACTCCCTCTTCAATTTTCATGTTGAGATCTTTATGAATGAACGCACTTGAATCGACATGGATCTTCATCACCATGGAACTTGAGCTTGGACATGTAGCATGAGCTTTGTTAAACAAGTTGATTACTGTTTAGCTTACTTAGCCTTCAATCTTTGACTAATTCTCAACCAATGAACTTAAACAAGATATGATTAGTCAATAGATTAACCATACAATTAAGATCTAGTTATCATCAAAATACGAGATTAATGCATTTAGACTAACAATAAATTTATAATCATTCTTTTAATCAAGACCATTACATGTCATTACTTGAGATTTGCTATCATTTGACATAAATACCTCCATTTCACGATTGATTATAGTGGATTTAAAAGATTTGTTAGTTGTTCCTAGTTGTGTTTCAAAATAGTTTCAAACAACTCAATTAATGATAATATTTTAAATATTTGCAATTACTATTATATGTGGCATGCGATAAGAAAAAAAATTATAATAATCAATGCGTAACACAAAGATTTTTTTTTTTTTACATATACTTCTCATACACAATGGTTTAGTCAGAAGTTATTTTAAATACTTAAGACTTAACTACTATATATTATTTTTACTATTTAATTGCAACCAAAAAACTCAATATATAATTAATATTTAACATTTATTTAAAACCTATATTTATACTTATAATTATTATAATTTTAATTAATCTTTTGAAGTTACATGGTTTAAATAAAATTTAATATTTTAAGGTTTAAAAGAATAATAAAAAATTCACTGGCAATCCCCACTCCCCACGGGAATTCAAGGACAAAACGGGTGCGGAGGATAGGGGTATAAAACGTGGGGACGGGACAAATGTTTGGGGGACTTTTTAAGTAATGAGACAGAATATGAGGATAGTTCCCTGCCCCAAACCATTCCTACTTCCAAGTCCTTCAACTTCATTTTCTTTCCCTTGTGTTTCAAGTAATTTTTGAATTATACCCATGTAGGAGGGAGTTTCTCTAACAATGTAGTCACCTAGGAAGATTCACCCATGTTACTGTCCTAGTGCGGTAGTGCCAATTATTAATTTCGCCCAAGATTTTCAAGCAACAAAAAGGATTTAACATGCAAACACATGGTACACTACATATACGCACGTGTAGAAACCATGAAACCAACCATACATACATAAAAGAATCACATAAACAAAACTGAAACTGAGTGGCCAAGTGATATATCCTCGTAGGCCTTATACACAAGAAAACCAGATGGATTGCAAGCGCCTTGGATTTGGATACACCATAGAAGCTTCCACACAGTGCTGCTTTTGGACCAACGCTATTGATCTTTCCTCTATGTTTACTTGCCTAGTGTTTTAGTGTATAACAATTAGTGGGGATCATTTCCTGTTCCTATAGTTCTTTGATGAAGTGGTATAGCCTGGAATGAAGACTCTGGCGTGTGAAAAATAGATAAAAAAGCTTGGAAGATGTTCTGTTTGGTAGGAGATATATTAAGCTGATGGTAAGATAGGAGTTTCATTTTCAGTAGGAACATTTAATAAGTTTGATTCTTTATCCATTAATTTCTAGTGGTATTCTTCTTTTTATATTAAAAGACTAGAATGCCTTTCAAGTTAAAGTCAATTGATAACTCATTAACTCTATTAGATGTTAAGGGAGAATTGAAAAGAAATGGAGGATTTGAATAAATTCGTACACCGAGGGTCGTTGGTATGAACCCAAAGTCTTACGTAATATGCACATTATGCCATGAGATAGAAATTATTATTTTCTTTTTAAAAGGAGAATCAAAGAGACTGATTATGATTAACCCGTGTTGTATTAACCCGGAAAAAACTCCCATGTTATATTTCTTTCTTTTTTTTCTTTTTCTTGGGGTCAAGCCCATATCAAATATTTCGTGGGCACATTACCCAATTTGTCTTACTAAATCTTGTCAAGGGCGGAGCAAAAAATCTAATGTTGGGGGTTAATTTTTTTTTTTTTTTTTGTACGGGATTTTTTCTACAGTATTTTTTGGATTAGTAAAAAAGATACTCAATTTTTATACTTTTAATTTTTTTTTTTACAGTTTTATTAAAGAAAATTTGGTTATAGTTTCATATTGTACTGCTTTTAAAGAGTTGGTAAGCGAAAATCGTTCATAACATATTTTTGAAGATCAACTAGTTTACATTTTGGATGCATCATAAGAAAATATTATAATAGTTCTAAATTGTATATTTAACTATTTATTCTTGTTCATTGTACAAATTAAACAGTTTATCTCATAACAAAAAAGAGAAGGTCTAAGTAGTATAATATTCAATTGATGTTCAAATAATTGAAACCAAGTTTTTAACCCATTATATTCTTCGCACAAATTACAAATTTACAAGAACCTAATCAAAACAAGCATATCTTGATATCCAACAAAAAAAAAAAAATCAAAACAAGCATATGAGTAAACAGTTCAAAGTTATATATATATCTATCTAATAGGAAGAAAAAAAAAAAAAAAGGATAAAAAAAAGCATAGCAGTAAACACTTCAAAGTTATATATATCCAACCCATTGTGCTCGAACTATTTTAACTTTCATTTTCTCCAAAGACAATTCTTAAGGTCAATTGCACGATGAAAGCACCAAAAGCCATAAATTTTAGGAAGCAACATCTTCAATTCCTCTGGATTACCTGTATTTCCTTCTATGAAGATAAGTCTATCCAAGAGACCCTCACCTCATTGCAGGGTATAAAGAAAATTAATATATAACGGGTTTATAAATGTAACAGATTCACAACCTATAATTCTTTCCCTTCGACCAAATACTTATCTGAATTGATGTTTTTAAAAAAAATAATAGGGACTAAATTAATTTTTTTTGAAAAACAATAAAACCAAAATGGCTAAGTTTAAACAATAGAGACCATTTTGAATAACTTTGATAAATATTAGGGACCGTTATGAATATTTTAAAACATTAAGGATTACATTAAAAAAGCATGTACACAATAGGACTCAACTTACTTGTGATTGGACCATCGCATCTTTATTCTCGGAAGTACGTTTTATATTTCAGATCAAATAAACATACATGTTTCAGTTGTTTCTCAAGTTGTTGAATTCGGCTTCCACAGCTACATGTACTTGTTTCAGATTCATTGTTCCTTCACATCTACTTTCTGTTACAATCATTTATATGTAGT
This sequence comes from Ehretia macrophylla, assembly GCA_037974665.1. Taxonomy (NCBI): domain Eukaryota; kingdom Viridiplantae; phylum Streptophyta; class Magnoliopsida; order Boraginales; family Ehretiaceae; genus Ehretia; species Ehretia macrophylla. The sequence goes on from CM075774.1 coordinate 4,313,041, forward strand.
TGCTATCAGATTTCTATTATTTTGCTGGTAAAGTTTTACTTTTACAAGATACAACTAAATATTCAAAGCATTAAACTGGAATTGGAGAAAATCTATTCAATTTCAATTGAAAATTTCTTAATCCAATTCTAATAGGGCAAACTGGATTTAAAAAAAAAAAAAAAAAAAACTATCTTATCAAATATTTGTAATTATTCATCCTTTGATTTGACAATTGCTTGCTGCTTTTTTGATTTAACAATTGCTTACCGCCTTGCCCCCTTTTTCTGTTGCCAACGCACAGGGACAATCTAAAAGGTGTAAGGCTTAGATAAAAGTCCATAGTTAATTTCGAAATCAATTCGAAGTTCAGAAAATTAATTGATTCATTGTTGAAAAAATGAATAGCACAAGTTAATTTCTTCTTTGGTAATTATTTTATCTCGTATATGTTGACTTCACTTTTTTCTAGCTTGTTACTATTATTTTTCTTTTATTGGTTTTCATATTAGTTAACTTTTAAAGTAGGGTGAAATGCATCAGACCCCCTTGTACTGTAGCGAAAGTGCACAACACCCCCTATAGTTTAAAAACTCCCTGAGTTAGTCCTTGTAGTTTTTCAAAAGTGCACAACACCCCCCTACCGTTAAAAAATTCGTTAAATTTAACTGAGAGTGTACTTCACACGCGTTAAGTGATATTTTTTTTTATTTTTAACGAATTTATTCATTAAATAATTATATGAATTGACCAAATTACTATTTTTTTTGGCCTAAACAAAAGAGGAAATGGCAAAAGAGAGAAATGAAAAAAAAATGAGGGTATTTACGTCTTTTTTACAAAATCCGTTAAATATGACGGATTTTATAACTGTAGGGGGTGTTGTGCACTTTTAAAAAATATAGGGACTAGTTCAGGGAGTTTTTGAACTATAAGGGGTGTTGTGCACTTTCGCTAAAGTATAAGGGAGTCTAGTGCACTTCACCCTTTAAAGTATTCTTGTACCTTAGGCAATCTGGGAGTCTTTCTAACTTTTTATTTTTATTTTTTCCCCCCAATGACGGCACATCAGCGAAATCATAGCCCTTAACAATGTGCGAGCGGATCAAGTAATTGACTCTAACAATGTGTCAGCTAATAAAATAAAAGACTCTTACATTGTTAGATTCATGGCCCCTAACGATGTACAAGCAAATCAAGTAATTGACTTTAACAATGTGCCAACGGACAAAATAAAAGACACTAACAATGTGCGCGCGGAAGTGTTTGAAATGAAGTTGCTCTCTTATGGGGGAAAAAGAGAAATGATAGCAGCAATTCTTCTATATATGTTTATGATGGTTGTATTTGGAGCATTGTTGGTATTTGCTGTTGTGATGCACAACGGAGGAGGTATTATTTTAGCATCGGGCGTGATTCTAACTCTCGTGTTGACCATAGTTGTTCTTTGGCGAGTACATGTTCAGCGTTCCATCATACTAGGAATAAGGGTATGAGTGCGATAAGTATTTGTTAAAAACCTTTCCTAGAATCCAGAATTGTCTCCCTAGGGACTTTTCGTAGTTTATATAACACTTTCATGCTGCTTGTGAATTAATTTGTTTCTATATTTCAGTCGAAAAACAATTTTTTTATAAGAATGCTAGTTGAGCTTGCCTGTACATATCCACGAGTTAAACCCAATGTGTATCAAGAAAATATTTTGATCCTCCTAAATTAATCACATCTATAGGTCCATATTTTTTGTAATGCTCTAGGTGTAGTTACTTTGTTTATAGGTTTAAAAGATGTCTTATATTGTTTACCAAGTTGACATGCATCACACAAGTGATCTTTTTAAAATCTAGCTTTAGGTAGACCTTTTACAAGCTCTTTATTAGAAAGTTTAGTAAGTAAATTCATGCTTGCATGTCCTAATTAATATTCTATGTCATAGCCAACAATCTTCATTCATAGTGATCAAACAATTAACTTTTGACAAGTAAGATCCTTAAAGTGATCTTTTTTAAAATCTAGCTTTAGGTAGACCTTTTACAAGCTCTTTATGAGAAAGTTTAGTAAGTAAGTTCATGCTTGCATGTCCTAATTAATCTTCTATGTCATATCCAACAATCTTCATTCATAGTGATCAAACAATTAACTTTTGACAAGTAAGATCCTTAAAGTTAATAGTAACCAATCTAATCACAACCCAATTCCAAACCCGGGCAAAATTTTTAGGGAAAGACGGATGGAGTCTCCCCTGTTTCTAGGCAAAATGTAAAACCTGTAATAGCATATAAGTGAACCATAGCTTTCAGAGTGTGGTATAGCTTTGAATGGTTGTGTTAATGCTTTCTTTAATTGTTTATTGTATTGTCGCTTATATTGAATGCTTTCTTATTGATTATATCACTTAACTGTACCTATTTGCATTGCACGATCTTCTTTCTCTCCACCTCGATATCTGTTTCGCCCTCACTGAGTATACGTGTTGAGTATACTCACTCCTCACCACCACATTTCAGGAAATGCCTTGTTAGCTGAAAAGTTTGTGGTTACGTGAAAGATCATGCTTGAAGAGTTGTCTTGCGTGTTATGTGGCTAAGTTGTAGAAAGATGCGATGTATGTTTCATGTGTTGTATGTATTTAATGTTAAAAGGAATGTAATTTAAGTTTTACTAGATTATTGAAGTGGTATGATAAGCTAGTTTATGTATTCAGTTAGTATAGTTTAACTTCAATGCATGTTTGTAATGTCCAAAGGAAAAGAGTTAGAATGGTATGATTGTCTATTTTATGCAATAAGTTAGTATAGTTTAGTTGTCAAGCATGAATGTACTTGTCAAAGATGAGAAGAGATAGGTTAGCATTTAAACTGGAAATGTATATTTACTTGTGTTCGCTCGTTGAGAACCAAGGCTCGGATGGCCTTGAGGTGTTTGTATGGTTGGACTCGGTGCTGGTCCACTTATATGCTATTACAGGTTTTACATTTTGCCTAGAAACATGGGAGACTCCGTCCGTCTTTCCCTAAAAATTTTGCCCGAGTTTGGAATTGGGTTGTGATTAGATTGATTAATAGAACTCCCGGTCTCGAGAGGGATCGAGGTGTTACACGAGCCCACTTTGGTAAGCCATCAGGGCCATAGAGTCCTCTAGGTTGGGGATCCTGAGAGACTCTTTGTTGAATTGGGCGGTGTAGGTCCTCAAACTTTCTCTTTTCTGTTGTTTCATCGTCAACAGTGACGAGGTATGACGGGTGGTATAGGTCCGAACGGATGAATCGGGATAGGAACATTTCTGCCATTTAATGAAAACTTTCAACCGAGCTGGGGTGAAGTTTCTGGAACCAATCCAATGCGTTGCCCACCAGGGTGGTCGAGAACGCCTTCATATTCATCCGATCTGTCATATCATGAAAAGTCATGTGATTATCGAAGTTCAACAAATGGCTGGCGAGGTCGCTATCCCTATTGTACATCGCCAAGTGCGGCATCCGGTTTCCTGTAGGAAGCGGTGTGGCTAGAACCTCGGGAGAGAGAGGGCTGACATTGAGCAAGTTTATAACGTTGGCTATGGCAGCCGCGGTCTTAGCCTGCTCGGGGTCAATAGGGGCAGCCCTGCGGTTTTAGATTTCATCTGTTTGGATCACCAGCTCGGGAGATCCATCATCATCGTTTTAGGCTTGAGCCTGTCCTAGAACTGGTATCCGAAACTGTGGTCACTCTGGTTAGGGGGCCACGACGGGTGCTGCTGGTGGGTCCACAGCCAGGTGTGTTACCTGTTCCTTAAGTTCTTTCATTCAAAACATCAACTTCATCTCGGGCGCCATGCCTGCTGTGAAGTCGTCATCTCCGAGCTGGGTAGTTTGTGTGGTTAAGTGTATATGTTGGCTCGTTCCAACGTCGGTTTGGGTTGGGTTTTGGCTTGGTGTTTGGGTAGCTTCGAGGTCCTCACGCAGGGCAGGTGAGTCATTTGTTAACAAGCTGTGGCTTCGGGTTTATACCATGGTGGTTTCTCAGTGGGTGGTGGGATTAATAGGACTTCACCTTCCCACAAATGGCGCCAAATTGTTAAGGGCAAGAACTTCAACAGTTGAGGTTGGACAACTTACTCTCGTCCGTGCTGAACTTTCTGATTGGGTTCCTGTCCTACATAAGCAAAGAGAAGGAAAAGGCAGGGTGACGACCCGTATTTTTCCCTCGGGCGTGAGAGTGATTAGTTTGTCCGAGCTGAATGCGGTGGTTGGAGTATTTGATGCACGAGTTACCTTTATAAATGCAAGGATGAGCTCTATTTATACTAATTTGGGTATTGAGCAGTAATTAATGTACTAGGCTGCCCGATACACCACCGACTGCCAGCGCCGTATAACCAATGGATAAGGCTATTACCCAGCGGAAAAAATTTTTGTCCGCTGGTCCGAGCCGTGTGCCCTGTAACACCCCGATCCCTCACGAGAATGGAGCCCAGATCCAATACCCGAGGTCACGAAAAACGAGAAAAACAGACAGGGTCTCCCCTATTTATAGGACAATCCAAAACCTATAAACAATATTTGTAACCACAAAACTATGATCTAATTCCATTCATTCATCCCTTCCACCAAAACTATCTCATACAACAAACTCCTCAAGGCCATCCGAGTCTTGGATCCCAACATTGAAGATACACAAGCATGCATTCATTAACTGTTGAATGTCTATAATTATAATTTCACTTATCATACCACTCTAATATTATCTAGTTTTCTTTCTTATAATTTAAGTCCGTCAACCAGTCAAACATGCAAGCATGCAACTACTAGACAATAAAGTAAATATTAAAAGTTATTACAACATTATAAGCCGTTCATAAATACATTTTGAACTTAACTTTACAATTATAAAACTAAATTCAATGACAATCCACGTAAGCCAGCATAATCAATCACGAAACTCACAAGCCTTCTTTTCTACCTCTGATAGCACTGATCCTGAAAGGTGTTAGAAACAAGGGTGAGTATACAACATGTATACTCAGTGAGGGAGGTGATGCAGCGTACCGGGAAATACTTTCATGAAATACACAAAGATAACACATAAATATCATAAATAAGCAAGCTATTAAAATAAGTAATTAAACTCTTTATAAAAGGATACGGTTTACTTGTCTTCAATCACGAGCCACGAACCAAGATCTTCAAGCAAGTGCCAGCAAAACCCTTATTCCTCCAAAATGGGGTACTCCGGATGTACCCCGATCCTACGACCCTTTCTCCTGAGGTAGGTCTATATGCCCCAACGAGGTAAACCACGCCTCTGGAGTAGTGGAGTATACTCAGCGAGAGAAAGGGAATAGGCACCATGGTAGTCGAGGGAGCACAGCAAGCCCGATGCCGCCCGTGTTTCTCGACACTACCATGTCCGAAAGGGTTGCGCAACCCCGAGTCAAGTCATGAGAGCCAAGATTTTCAAATATCACATAAGAGGGACAACAAAGTAGGCCGCCCTCGCAAGTAGTTGCAATATAAGCAAGAAATAAGCATATTCACTCAATTCTTAATAAGGTACACATATGTATAAGCAATTATATTAAACTCCACAATTTATGAACAATAAAATAACTAAGATGCACGAAAGAATGAAAACTCCTTCACCTTTACTAAGCCTCAAGATGTAAAAATGGCTTAGTTACTCTAACTTTCCTTGGATTAGCTTGAATATGAATACCCTAGTTTTCATATAAGTATAACACTTTAGCAATTGACTATAGAAGGTTTAACAACTATCTTTCACATCCAAGAATCTATATTACATACTTTATTTCATTGTAACTTAATGAAACACCATAGCTTTGCAACAATATAGAAGCATTTACATACATATAAAGTTAAGCTAACTATAACTAACCAAAATTGTACTTAACATATAAACTAAATGCCAACTGTACAACTGGACTCAACTAACATGCATTGGTTAACATCTTTACATTTAACTTACATTCTAATTAATTCTTCAAACATTCAATACAAGTTTCTAAGTGCAAGGTTAATACCGCAAGCTCAACTAAGACATTTTTCAATTCCTCTAACAGAAGCTTAAATTAATCAATTCGGTTACCTAGGCTATTGACCTCCAAGTTATCTGATTTTTACGTATAATCGTAGCTCTTCGAGTGTAGTTAATTTTAGGTTCAAACGGTGCTCAATTCTGAGTTAAATTCCAAAAGTTATAACCCTTACTGTGCAACCACGCATAGCTGGGCAGAACCAGCGATTTTTGAGCTACATTTCGGAAATGATGTGATCAGAGGGTTAAAAAGTTAGAATTAGTCTTAGCCCTAGAAATCAACATTTTCTCTAAACTGCCTAATCTAGCTGCTATACAAATTTCGTTAAGTTTCGAACACGTTTACCATGTCAAAAAAGTTTCGAAAGACAGGGGCAGTAAGCTAATCCGAACATAACATTAGCTTATATTATCAAGTAACAATTCATAATTTGTGTTAGATAAACTTCTTTCAAGCAATTTCACAAACAATAGAGCTACCACACACCATCATCTTCATTCTCAAGACAATACAACAACCAACACACCACCAATTTCAAGTTAGCTAACCACAACTCTTCAAATTCACACAATTCATACAACAAACAAGTTAACTAGCTAAAACTAAGCTTAGATCATCTTATTTCAACATTTTCCATGTAGCTTAAAGACAACTCAACCATATAAACCAAGTTACTTCACAATTAATTCACTTCAACTTGACCACAAGGTTTCATTAAGCTAAGCATCCAATTAGAATACTACATTTTAACCCCAAACATACCCACTATAAAGCATGCTCCAGGAATCATTTCCATATTCCACACTTCACTTACATAAGTTACCTACCACATGCTTTGACAATCTATTTACTTTATGATTTACAAGTCTCCCTGATTATTGATCATTAACATGTATACATTCTCCATTAATTACTTAGCATACACGGCTCTAAGCATCTAGAATCCTTAAACACATTTAATAAACTAGAATTACCAAGTTAATACCAATGAAACACTTAAAATGCTTAACACATAACTTTTTCCATTTTAACAAAACATGTCATCTAAACCTATTATTCACGTAACATGCTCAAGGGTCAAGCAATTGTAAAAATTTATGCTTTGTCATAAAAATAAAAAAAAATAACCAAATAACTAATTCATCTGATCTGGTACCCCCCTTCTTGATTACTAGAAAGCTAAATCGATTTCCATCTATTTGTTCAAGCACATGTTATGCTCCTAACTAAAAAATTAAGAACACCATTTATGTAAAAACAAAAAACAAAAATACGGAATTATAGCACATATTACAAGTAATCTCTAATTAACTAACACAAGCAGTAATATAGCACAAAAATAACAATAACCAAACCAAACCAAACCAAACCAAGTCTTGTCTCACTAGGTGGAGTCGACTATATGGATCATGCGACGTACTTCCTTCCTGTCGAGAGTCATCTCCTCTATAAGCTCTATACATGTGAGGTCTCATCTAATTGTCTCCGTCCAAGTAATCTTAGGTTTACCTCTACCCCTCTTCTAGTGTATTATTTCTAAACCTTCGTACCTTCTAACAAACATCTCAACAGGTCGTCTCCTAACGTGGCCAAACCATCTCAGACGATTTTCTCTCATCTTATCCTCAATCGGGGCCACTCCTACTCTTTCACGTATCACCTTGTTCCTAATCTTGTCCTTCTTAATTTTGCCACACATCCATCTCAACATCCTCATCTCAGCCACCAACAACACAAAAACAACAAATATTAATAATTTAAAAAAATTATAAGTTGTGTAAAAATATTAAAGCTTTTGTTTACTTTCCTTTGAAAACAAAGGCCTCAACTCAAGCTAATAAATTTTCCTAGCACAAATGAAGAAAGAGAAATTTCAGTAATGAAACTTCGAAAAAATACTATTACCAAATAAAAAATATTAATAAAAATCGAAACAAACGAAAAATTAAACTTTTTAAAAAAGTAAATATTACAAATAATTAATTAATTCAAAAAGAAACAAATATTAGAGAAGCTACACCGCATAACATGAGTTTGAACAAATAGATAGAGGCCAGTTTAGCTTTCAAGCAATTAGGAAGGGAGCAAGGTACTAGTCGGAGGAATTAGTTGTTTGGTTATTTTTTATTTTTTTTATGACAAATCATGACTTTTGATTTTTTGTGGTAAATTATGACTTTTAATTTTTTGCTACAAATTATGACTTTTTTTTGTGTTAAATTTTACGTTGTTTGGAATAGATGAATATCATTGTATTTTTTTTTTATTATGGATAATGTGTATTGCCTTTAAAATGATTTGTAATGCTTTAAGATAATTTGTGAAAACATATAAATTTGTTAACATTTTTGCATAGGGCATATTGATCTTTTGAGTTAGTTGGAATATAGTTAGAGGGACTAAAATGGATATTTTTCAAAAGTGAGGGAATAAAATGGACTTTTATATAGTTGAGGGGCTTATTTGGCTTTTCCCCTCTTTTATGACATTCAATGAATTAAGAAAGGACAAGGACAAGGCATTAGCCACGTGTTTGCCTTGTTTTTTTGCTGGGTGGATAACTTTTTAGCCCCTGAGGTTTAGCAAAATTCCCTAGTTAGTCCCTGAGGTATGCATAATACCCATTTTAGTCCTTACTGTTAACTTCTGTTAATTTGCTTTAACAGTCAAACCATTGACTTGTGTGAAAAACCAAAAATGCCCTCCATTAGATAGCTAGCATTTTTTTTTTTGATCAATAAATAATCTCATTCATTAAAAGCAAAAATACATCAACCTAGCCAATCCCTTCAATAGGGGTATCTAAAGACAAAAGCGTCTTAAGATCAGTTGGATGATTGACAAGCCAATCCAAGGGAGGATCCTGACATCTAATTTTCCTAGCTAGTCAATCAGCAACTCTATTAGCATTTCTACCAATATGCTCAAAGCTAGTATTAGAGGAACTAACTGCAATAATGTCCCCTTTGTGATTTCTAGCTATAGCTAGCACACACCAACAATTTCCCGCCATATTTCATCTGTCCAAAAAAAAGAATGCACTATTCCATAACCATTCTAGCCCTATTTCTCTGATTTTGAGTGACAATTTCAATACATTACACTCCATTCCAGCACATCAATATAACATTCAAAACAATATGTCTTCAACATCATAATCAAGGTATAAGCCTATAAGTTTTTTCACATCCTTATTAGTCTCTACAACTACACCAAGCATACTAGTTGCCCCAACCATTCTCCTCCAATAGCAACACATACATCTTGTACAAACTCTTCATAACCATAACCGGTAGATTCAAAATTAGGAACAAAGGTTTCTTGTCCATTATAGCATATGTTGAAATTAAATAACATCTATCATATATAAACAAGATCAATTATAAGGATGCCGAAAATGCAGTTTTCTTAAAAATGCAATCATTTCTGGTAATAATGTTAAAATTAACACAAATAATATATTAATGTAACTAAAGCATAATCTACTTGAAATTCAACACACTTTTCTTACCAAAAAAAAAAAATATAGGCTTTTATGTTCTAATCTATATACCCTTGCAATTCCACCTATTCCTCAGCCAATCCACAACAATGAAGTTTGACCATTCCAATTGCAGCTTAGAATTTATACATACTAGCATTTATTTAGAAGGTACCTACTTATATATATTGTTTCTTTTTCTTTACTAAAATCTATGACTTACTAAACAAACAACCATTCACATTACCGGTATCATACTTGACAAGAAGTTTCACATTATGTTCATCTAATCATTTCACATCCAACAGAAAAAGAAGAAGGAAATGCTGCTACAATTTCAAAAAATAATAAATATACTTGTTCCTCATCGATCTATGTATCTTTGGATTTCATACAATACCAGTTATGAATTTCAGGATCTAATTGCAAGCTTGGTTCATGCAGAAAAATAATAATATATACTTCTTAGCCAAGCTTGATTCAAGCAAAATCAATTTAACATGCAAAATCACAAACCCTATATGTGTTATTCACGTCAAAGATAAGTAATCCTTTGCGCAAGCTTTAATTTTCCGTTGAGCTTCCACGATTAGAGCATTAATTATCCGTCGAGATGTTGTGTCTGTGTGTCTTCGCTTTGATTAGTTTACTCTTGTGTGCAGCTTTTTTTTTTTTTTTTGTTTTGTTCATTCCTTTATGCTTTTTGACCAAGGCTTTTCCCGGGGTTAGTTATTTTTTTTTGGGTCGAATTTCCCGTGATTAGTTAACTTAGTGGAGTTTGTCCAGACTGCACTAAGTCCAAACGTTTTTTTTTTTTTTTAAAGTTAGTGAAATGTCAAATATGTCCTTCTGTTGTTAAAGAAAACGAACGGAAGTCAACATGAAGGACTAAAACGAGTATTTTACATACATCAGGGATTAACTAGGAAATTTTGCTAAACCTCAGAGACTAAAAAGTTATTCACGCTTTTTTTGCTAACGTTATGTGGTTATATACCATTTACAATGAATATAAAATTATATAAATTTAGAAGACATTGGAAATGATTAAAACTTTGTTTGGCCTAACTTTTAATAATTTAAAATACTTTTTATGTGTTTAAAAATTGTAACTAACCTGTCTATTAAGTTAAAAATTAAAGTTAACATGTTAAAATATATGTGAAATAACTAAAATTTTATTTGACTTAATTTTTAAACACTCAAAAACACTTCCTGTAAATTTAAAAACTAAAACTAACTAATTTGATATGTGTTTGAAAGTGTTTTAATTAAAAATTAAAGTTCAAATTTAGACTAATGAATTTTGTATCTATTTAAAGATAAATTTATAATTATACCTAAAATGACATATATTAATTGAAAAAGAGGTTCAAATCAATGCAGCTGCCACGTTAAGAACCCATTAAGAAATAGTTAGGAAAATTTTGATATGGTCAAATTGTTCCAAGTAAACTGCATCTCGAGTAATATTGTGTTGCCTCAGAAAGGAAAAAAAAAAAAAAAGAAGAAGGAGATTTACAATAAGTTGCCTTTCCGAATTTTCCAAATAATATTCGATTCCAAAAGGTCTAGTGTATTGTCAAATCCCTCTAGGGATAGGAACGTACAAGTAAAATCCTCTATTTAAAGGTGGTGATGATTCTCGTAATTAACTAACCTTTCTCTTTCTTCAATCACGCAAGCAATTCTCGTAAAGTAGAGGATTCATTAGCTTTTCGTGAGTGCTTAAAATTGCTTACTAGGGTTTGCTTCTATCACCCACCACCATCAACCTCTCGATTCCCTACTCTTACGGATCAGGTAATGCTCCATATGCACTCTTTTTGCTCTTTTCTTTTCTTTTTTTTTTTTAAAGAAAAAACTATTTTAATTATGAAGTTAAGTGTTATTTGTTGAGTTGTTTTGAAGCTTATTATGTTTACTGTCTGAAAATTATTGTAAGGTGGTTTGTAGGATTTCTCCGCCTTCATTTTGTAATTGTGATGCTTGGCGTTGTGATTTTTTTTTTTTTTTTTCTGGGTTTGAAATAACACTTTTCAAGTTGTGCAAGCAATATTTCCTCTCTGTTTCTCCAGCTTTCGAAATTTTTGCTTAATTATGTGTTCTCTTTGGCAATTCTAGTCCTAAATATCAATAATGAACACTTATATCTCTTAATTTGCCTTGTGTTTTTAAATTTTTGGATGAAGATAACGTAATAATACATTATTATTTCGTAATGTAATGTTATAATACGGTTACCATCGAGGAGATAGCTATTTGTTATTTCACACTCAATAGTCCAGATTATTTCATCAATAACTTCCTCATTACTTCACCCTTATTGATAACTTCTCATAACGTTAAGCAATCCCTGCAAAAGAGGGTTGATGAGTTATATCTTCTAGGCATCTACACATTTTACAACAGTAAAAAGGCTTATTTTTCACTTTGTGAAAGTATGTACTATGCTGATGCTTATAGGCTAGTATGGTTCAAGATTTATTTGATGCTACAATTTCAAGAAGCATGGCTTTGGCTGTGGCAGTAAAAGCGATGTGCTCCGCAACTATGTCCAATACAAGTACACAACTTAATTGCTGTTGCTGGTGTATAATCTGAAAAGCTTTCTTTGCTATCTGTTTCTCGAATTATTCGAGTCTTTTGTATGTGTTCAGTTAGTGCTGAAATTGTTAATTCTTGACTTCTTTTATTACATTTGATGAATTAAAATTTAATTAGCCAACTTTTGATATGGTCAAACTGGTCCAAATGAATTGCATTTCAAGTAATATTGTCTTACCCTAAAAAGGAAGAAAACCAAAAACAAAAAAGAGATTTCCAATAAGTTCCCTCTCCCAATTTTCCAAATAATATTCCATTCCAAAAGTTCTAGTGCGTTGTTAAAATCCTTATATGAATAGGAAAAACGAGTAAAATCCTTTTTCTACAAGGATACAATTCTCTTAAACTAGAGGATTCATTAGCTTTCTTTGATTGTTCTTGTTCAGATTTTTCATACATGGCAAAGACAGGAGCAAGAAGAGAGATCGAAGGTATGTCAACAAAAAGAGCCCCATTGGCACGAGGAACCTATCCTTGGCTAGTTTACAAGCATGGCAAAAAAAACCAAGGCCAAACTTTTTGCAGCACATTGGAATCAGGGGGTGTTTATGCAGAAATTAGTCGCAAATATATTCGCGAATTGCGAAACAAGATCATTGTTGCTTGTTCTTATGGCTGGGTGGTTCTGTTTGATGGTGGCCACAACTTCTCACTTTGGAATCCTGTTACCTCAGAGTCAATTGATTTACCGCCATTGAAACTGAAGCCTAACCAGGAGATGCATTATTGTTTGTTGACTGCCTCGCCTCATCATACGGATTGCAAGATTTTGTTGTTCGGTGGTAATTTTTATTCCCTCATATTTTGTCAGCTTTGCAATAAACAATGGACAGAGATTGGATACTACAATCAAATGAGGTTTATTCTTAAGCAAGGCGATGAATTTTTTCTTCGAAAGCCTATTATTTGCAATGGAAAAATATATGCTATCTCATCCCGTAATTTGAAACTGTTCCTTATTGAATTAGATGGATCAAACGAGCTCACAATTTCTTTACAGACTGAATTACCTTGGCCACAACACACGCAGTCCTCACAATTTGATACCTATCTGGTGGAATCTCTTGGAGAAATTTACTACATATGGATTAATTTGGGTGGATTAAGAGATAAGCAAGTTTTACGTGTTGAGGTTTTCAAGTTGGATTTATCCACAGTGACATGGGAAAACATGACAAGTGCCAAGGGTCGCGTTTTTTTCTTAGGACACAATTACACAATTTCATGCCCCGTTCATGCATTTGCATCTGATGTTGAAGGAAGTCGTATATACTTCACCATGGAGGAAGATACAAGCATGTATTCGTATAACATGGAGGATGAAAGCGTTCTAGTTTCCTTGCCTTGTTTGGATTTGCCTACACCGTGCCATGGTTCATATTGGATAATGCCTAATTCCAGTCTTCTTAACGAAGAAGTAGAAGAGAAAGAAGAGAAAAATGTATTGACTATCGAAAGAGAGAGCATTGAAAAGATTGAAGAGGAGGCAAAAGAGCCCGAGAACATAAATTTGCAAGATCTTCCATGGCTAGCTCTGAATGGTATTGCTCGAAATCTTACTTTAGTTGATTACATGAACTTTCGTGCTGTTAGTAAGTTGTGCCGTTCAGCAGCTCCTCCAATCCGTTGGAAAACAGAATTTGCAGGATTGAAGGCTCACCTGTTATCTCCATGGTTTATCTTCCCGGAGAAAAACAAAGGCGTTTACCATGTAGTTGATTCAAGGCTAAATAATAGGTGTTTCCTCACAATTCCTGATTTGTTACAAGACACTATAATTCGTTACTCAAAGGATGGTTGGTTACTAATGTCTAAAGACTCAAGCGTCAAGTTGTTCAATCCTTTCACCAAGGATATAATTCAGCTCCCTGATATAGATGATAATATGGATTTTGCCGACACAAGTTTCATCTTAGCATGCTCGCCATCCTCTCCAGATTGCTATGTTCTGGGGATTTCACTACGGCGTACGCACGTTGTCATATTAATAATTCATCCGGGAGAAGAAGAATGGGACTACAGTGCACTTGAAATTGAGAAGCCTTTGGATCAAACCTATAACAGTGGAGTATTCTGTCGAGGAGATTTTTATTTCCTGAACCAGAACAGTATGCTTGAAGTTGTAAAGATTGAAGATGATGATCAGGTTGGTTGGGAGTCTTTTGATATGCCTCAAGCACCTTGCATTGCTTTTCATGAGAATTATTTAGTAGAATGTGGAGGTGAGCTTTTAGCAATCTTTATTGGTAAACAAGGAAAATGGGTAAAAATTTTCAAGTTAAACTTTTTGGAACTAGTTTGGGAGAAAGTCACGAGTTTGAAAAACTATGCGCTATATCTCAGTCGTTCATCATCATTCTCTGCAATGGTAAACACTCCTGAAATGGCAAATAGGATTTACTTTCCACGGTTTCACAATCAAGGCGGGATGGTGTTCTATTCTCTCGTCACCGGCAAATTTCATGCACTCGGAACAGAATATTCATCCATGAACAACTATTACAATACGGCCCTGCAATTAGATTGTGCTTGGATTGAGCCTACTTGGTGCTAAGTACTCGAAAAATACTATTATTAAGTCTTTTAAAAGTCATTCTTTATTTTATCTTATTATTTGTGTAATAAGAATATTATTTTACTCTTTTTCTCATCTTTTTTTGTCTTTGTTTTAACAAGTTAGAGAATTATTTCATATATCAATAGAAGCAAATTGACAATAAACTTAGTTGTTCATTGTACCACCATCTCTGTTGGACAGTTGTTATCGCAGATGTGAGGTGGCATTAAGTTTGTAGCATGCTGTAACATCCTGAGTCTGTCCTTGTATTATTATTATTATTATTATTTTGTGGCTAAATTAGCAAAGGATTTCATTAAATAAAACTGCATAAAAAATTACAATCGTTTACATGTGCAAACAATCCTCAGTGGACAAACTATCCAACTATTCTTTCATCAGTTCTCCAAGAAATGCAAATTGCACGATTCAAAAGGATATTTTTAACTTTCTTAAACATATAAAGTTTAATTTTAACATCAAAGTTAATAGAATCTTCGAGTTGTTCCTCCGTGGGTGTTTTGTCGGCAAATATTCTTCTATTTTGCTCCTTCCAAATATGATAGACAAAAACATTCCAAAAGAGCTTGATAGAGAAAATCTGAAATGTGTTTTGATTGCACATATTAGAGAGCCAGGTGCAGAGATCTTCCCAGTCATGAATGATTGGTCCTCTAGCTGTCTTTCGATCATTTATTTTAGAATAATAGCCTTTTATTTGGGTTGGTATTGATTTTGTTGTTGATGTATTCACACAAGTAATGCTTGACTTTGCATGACAATTGACAGGGAAAGTTCTTTAAAAACGGCGCATTTTAGCAATTAGCATATCAGATGTGTCGAGAGTTGAACTAATGTGTTCTAAACTTATGTACGATTTTAATTTCACTTCAACAATTTTCGTACATTTTATTTTAAAAAATCTTTATTTTAATTTTATTCTAACAATTTTTCTATTTTGAAATTTTTTATTTTTGTTTTACTCCGAAATCTCTCCTTATTTTAATTAAACATATTATTTTAATTTAAAATTTTATTATTAATTTTTTATATATATTTGTTAATTGTTTATGTTGATTTTAATTAAACATATTATTTTAATTCCCTAGTTGAGTTTAGGAATACTTGTTGGGATATTTTCACCATCTCTATATGTAGAGATATTGAAAGATGAATGTAGAGATCTCTACATGTAGAGATAATTGTAGGAGTACTGTTGGTGATGAATATCTATAACAACATCTATACATGTGGGATAAATGAGTATGTAGGGAATAATTGGAGTTAGCCTAAGACACGCGTGAAGTGTAAATTAGTTGCAAGTGGAACTAATATAGTAATATATCTATCAAATATTTGACAAAAAAAAAAAATAGTGATGAAATTAAAACTTTTGTAAAAATAATAGAGATAAAATTGAGATATTTTAAACAATAAAAATCAAATTAAAACTAAAAAATAATAATCCACTAAATGTGAAATTTTCCATTGAAATAACAAAACCTATCATTGTGCCATTTTATGCCGTTTCTTTTTGTCTAGATCCCGAAAAGAATCTTCTTTAACTCGGTCAAAATATAATTGTTTTAAGCTCTATTTGATTATATTGTTATCTGCACTTAAATGGGCTACGTTTTATGAAATCTCATAATTTTTGGAGGTCTGTAGCTATGCAAACAGAATTAATAGAATTAGATCATGTGCAGCAGATCTATTCTAAACAAATCTGTGATGAACGAGTTTTCGCCCTTTTGGTGGTTATCCCACCACCTTGACCCAAGGAGGTGACACGGCTTCTTAGGTGGCTGGGATGATTCATCAAGTATCAACGTCAATTATTTGGTCACATCTTAATCCTAGTTGCCTAATATGATAGTGAGATTGAATTTGATACGAAATTGGAAAGTCAAATGTCAAATTTTTACTTTGTAATTCAATTACTTGAAAATTCAATTTTTCACCATATTCATTAATTGGATAATTTAATAAATCACGTTTTATGTGAATTGACTAAAAAGTTGATTAAGTCTGACTTTATAATTTAACTTGTAACATCCCTATCAAAACTAATTTAAATATACAAAATTCAGATACTGGACAAAAGTGAAAATCCAATTCATCAATAGATTGTGTCTAATTATCTAACTCAAAATATTTAAATTTGCAGTAACAGTAATAGAAACCGAGCCATTATAAATGAACATATATCATTTACAAAATTAATATAGGACGAGTTATTACGAATTGCTTTGATCAGATGCTAATTGATTTCATGAAGGGATGCACGCTTATCAGTAATCCATCCTTGTTATGAAAGTGTAGACTTACATTTAGGAACATATTCAACGATCTGAAAAATAAGCCAAAAATTTCTCTTTACATAATGGAGCTAACCCCCGTAGTACATAAACATCAATCAGCTTTCTGAATTAGGTCGCGCATACCAATTTGCAGTGACCACACCAATAACAAAGAACCCAAGTCATTATAAATTTAACATATATCATTTGCAGAACTAATGCAGGACGAGATATTACAAATTGCTTTCACCAGATGCAAGTTGTTGATCATTTTCCACACTCACCGGAGTGTTTACGAGTAGAGACATAGATCTTGCTGGTTTTTTCTGGTCATACGCGAGTTATAGCGTGTTGATGAAACTGATTAAGAGCCGACTAGACCCTTGTGCCGCTCATAGGAAATTATCGACAAGAAAATGGAAGAACTAGTCATTCCAGCAAGCACGACCACCTGTTATGGAAGGAAAAATAATCTGTCAAATGCAAGCCAAGCCAAATGCTATACGAGCTATTCTTTCCAGGAACGCTTACCCATTTAAACATATAGCTATGGCCTTCCTTCCATGTATAAGGAATGTTCATGCCGAAAATGGCAGCCACTAGAGAGTACACGGACAAGCAAACAGTACCGGAATTTAGGAAGAGCTCCAGCTGCAACGAAAGGGGATAAACAGGAAGAACGTCAGAGTTACCTCTCGAATCATAAATTTTCCATCTTGTACAATTCTTCTCATTAGTATATAGTGGATAACACTTCAACAGGAACAAATTATGAGATCATAAGCAAACTCAAAATAAAAAAGAAAAATTTTAGCGTACTGTACAGAACGCGGTAATAGGTACCTGAATAAGCTGATTTCGATGATTGTCCAGCTGCACAGTCATCAAACACAATAATTGTGATACTTTAGAAACATTAATTTCCAGAAAGTTTCAACAAACTATACACATCCCATTTGTTCATATCAAGCAATTATTCATTTAGATAAACTAAACTAAACAAAACAAAAGGAATATGCAATTGATTGTGAACAATATAATCCCCCAAAAATGAATCTAATTACACTTCGCGCTCCAAACTTTTGATGATTAAATTGCTGTTAAGGTGGAAAAGAACTGCGGATGGACCTTCTCTTCCATTATTTAGTGATAGAGAAAGAACTTCTATCTCAAAGGGTTATGTGACGGTAATGACTAATGTCTATATATTTTTCCCTCCAGTTTTGTCTCGTGAACATACATTTTCATTACAATTTCCACAATTCAAGATCAATCGTATAATTACCTGAATATTAATATAGTCCTCCGTGTCATCAATGTATTCCCGCAACTGGAAATCAAAGTATTTGTCATGCCCCCAAATTCACCGGGAAAAATAAGGGGATAAGACCGCCGCACACCAAAGGGGCCTAAACCCCTCAAGCACACAAGGCACACACAGGCCATTAAATAACAGTTAAAGCGCTAAAATTTCTTATGAGATAAGTAATACATTATACTCGCAAAAATCAAACGTCACTAGTTAAGTCATAAAGCCATTAAATGCACATACATCGCTCCCGTCGTGAACTAACCAAATTATGACACATCCCAAGATACATGTCAACTTAGGATCATGACTAACCTTCTCGCTAACAATCCATTTAGGTTGTGATTATCTACAAAGTAATACGGAGACAAAAAAGGGTGAGCGAAACAAAGCTCAATAAGTGAGATCTTCCCCCAAGAAAAACGAAAGCAGAGAGAACAATCAATAACTCCGTACATGAGGGCAAAAAGAATTGAAGAAAAACAAGTACATGACTAACGGGACACCAGTTGATCATTAATACAAAATATAGAAAAAAGGGTGCGAAAGTCAAGAAAAGAAAAATAATAGACACACACATATCCCTCATAGTACATTGACACTAGACGCTTAGGCATTGAGACACATATCAAATGCAAATCAAACGGGCAATATATGGCATCCTTTAAGCTGTGTCACTAAGAGTAACCATATCATGTATATGAACCCCCTAACAAATCCAGATGATGAGTATTATACCTTCACCAAGCCCAGATGATGAGTATCATGCCCTCACCAGACTCAAATGATAATACTATGCCCTCACTAGGCTCAGATGATGAGTACTACGTCCAGATCCACAACTTAAGGAAGATACTCATCATCTGGGCTTGGTGAAGGTATATGAATACATATCCCTCATAGTACATTGACACTAGACGCTTAGGCATATGAATACATATCAAAATGTACCGTTCAGATCCACAACTTAAGGAAGACATCGACAAATAACATGCAATTACAAATATTAGGATGGTATTCTCAAGGGAAAGGAAAATATATATCAAGGGAATTAAGTCATGTTACGTTTTCAAAACAAAAGTTTAGAAAGATGATGAAAGGAAATATAATAATACATTTACATTAATACTGAAAGATAGAAGAACCCAGGACCTATAATAAATGGTAACAATGAAGCAAGATGGCGAAAGAAGAAATAAGGGAATTGTCTGTAGAATCCCTGGGCAACATACCAAGTTGGTCGAATAATGAGAGGGGGATGAGGAACAAAAATAGACTTTAAAATAAATATAAAGATACCCCAAGTAATATGGCAAAAGAGGGCAAAAGACATAGTAAAATACTTGCTCATTGTTTCGACGACAATTTATAGGGTAGGTTCAAATAAATATAATACCAGTCAAACAAATAGGCTCTCTAATAAATGGCGAGATAAAAGAAGTAAATTGAAAAAAAACAAAAAGGCATAATTTCAAAGTTAAGTATATGAACCCAATAGTCATTAAGCCTAATTGGGAAAACGCAAATCTCAGGATATCAAAAACATAAAATAGTGGTGGCTAAAAGAAAGGATGGTGCATTATAGAACTAGTAACTATAGTAATCAGAAACAATGCACAACTGGAAGGTAATAGGAACAATTGCGGCAACGATAAGGAGCAACAAAGTCTTATTTTCTTGTCCTAGGTAATGGTTGCACAAGACAAAATCATAGAATTTGGTGGATGCAATAATTCTGAATGAATTCCTATCTTCGTTATGGTTAATATGTTACGAAGCCACATACCTAATATAACTGTAGGAAGCATGAGAGGATTTTTTAAAAAGAGAGACAACAAAAGGTAGAAAAAGAATTTGCGAGTCAAAGATGCTAACTTGTCCAGAAATAATATAACCAAATATGTAGCGAAGAGTAAAGTAAATCACTTGTTCCTAAAAATTATATTTATTTTTGCCCAAAACATCTTCAGAAATGATATTCTATTTTAAAAGAAATTTAGCCTTTTGAGAGATTTCTACAAGTTGAATTGCATTCTCTAAAGAAAAGAAATATTAAGGTAACAATAGATTTGAATAGGCCCACAGTTCAAGAACACATAAGTTCATTCGGATGCCTAATAGTACATGGCGGGGAATATGTACATTTGGAACTAATTTTTCAAAGACGTAGGCATAGCTTCGAAGCAAATTAAAGGTTCTTTTTGAATCGTGACGAAGCTATAAAATACTAGTAAGATGGAAGAAGACGTGTTTATTAGCACACCATAATTTGGATAAAGGGTGAGACGATCCTCAAACTAGGCCACTCAAAGTCCCAAAACTTGCATGGCAATATGATCAGTAGCCAATGATGCAAAGCAATACAGTCATAAACGAAAACTGCAGATTAGGCTTTCTTCATTTATTCAAATTACGAGTCAACGCAATAAAGAAAGATGAGGACAGGTTGGGACGCTACAAAGCGGCATATAAACTCGCAATATTATCAATGATATAATCCAGAGTTCACAAGGGTTCTTGAATAGGGAAGACAAAAACTTAATTCGAGAATGAGGGAATTGAATGACGATCTTCAATAGAAGCGGTAATATTGAATTTACAACTAGTGGGTCACAAAAGAGGAAGCCATAAGATTGTCAATTTAACAAGGTCGAACATAGGAGGAAATAAATTTGCACTACCCCACTTACCTTTTATGCTATACCATGAGAATTCAAAGATACAAACTTAGAATTACGCAATTGTCACACTAGTTTTCCATCCCTAAATCAAAATACAACCTGTAATATCCCAGATTTTTCATTTGGAATAATTCATGAGAGAATTGGAAAAGTTATAACTGAAGTTATCAGTTTAAAGTTAAAATTAGTGGGGTTAGCATCAAATAACCCATTTAATTGAAGAATGTAATGCATTTTAGTGGGCTAGAACATTAAGGTCACTAACTAAGGGGACAATTTAGTAGTTTTGTAACTGTCTTTTTGGAGAGGTATTCTAGACGGAATGATGAGTCTTTTATAGTCATTATTTAGCATCAAATAACCACTAAGTGGGAGGAGTTGTTATGGAATCCGAATGGGTTTTAAAAGGATTTACAATAAGCGATTTTAACAGATGTGATATCGGCCTTTTGCTATTTTGCTACAAGAATCAAAAAACATCATTGGAATCCAGTAGCTTGGGGCAAGTGGTTAGTGGTTTGCTAATAATGCCTAGCGGAGGTCGAAGGTTCGAACCTTCCCTGAGGCACCATGATAAAAAGTTCTGAGCCAGGTTTTTACTTCCGAGTAAGAGTCAAACTCTGCAGGCACTCTCGGACCGAACTCCGAATTAGTCGAGCCCAATATGGTTCCGGACACCGGAGGCTCTAAGCCAAAAAAAAAAACATCATTGGAGCTCTGAATAGTGGGTTATGCATAAAACATCAGTAAAAAGGCTTTTTGACGACACAGAAAACTTAGCATCATTAAGTCAATGTTAGTAGCTCTTTCATGTTTTAGAAAATGGGACACTCATAAGTGAGTAGCTCTCGCATAGCTGTGTTCGATATCATGGGTTTTTGTATTTGGAATTTGAGTGATTCGGTTAGAGGTAAGTTGAAACTCTCTCTCTTTCAATATAAACCCTAGATTATATGTATTTAAATTATTGAAAAGGAATTTGTTTTAATTCCTAACTTTTGATATTGGTTTATTCGAATTTATTAGATATTGGGTCTCTGTTAATTTATAAACTAGTTCTGAAATGGATTATATAATTTGTTTCACATCTTCGTTCTTTTTAACTATTTTACCAATGCTACTTAAATGTATTGTAATTTATCTATCTTTTCTTCCCTTGTTATTTCGTTCATATTTCAACACCATTGCTTCTATATTAAGATTTTAAGTTTTTGCCAAATTATGAAACTGTAAAACCTCTATTGCAACCTTTGATTCCTTTTGATTTAGTTTGTACTGACTATCTATTTGAATTACTTATGGTTTTCTTTTTCTCTCTTTTTGTGTCTGATTACACGCTTATGCCTCACCAAACTTTATTTTTTATGGCATAGATTTTATAAAAGGTTTTCATATATCTTGAATGTACAAATTCTCAAATAGAATTTCGAAAGTTAAATACATGTATTTGAAATTATTGAATACACTTGGGACCTAAATCATTGTAACTTTGCGTTAAAAGTTCTTTATAATAGAGTACTATTTTGAATTATGAGTTGATTGAAAGCATCGTGGCGTTGTTAAATATATGTTTTTGGCTGTGTTTCCATTTGGCAAACTACTGAACTTATTGTCACCCTTGCATCGGTGGGGCTTATACACCGTCTTTATTATCGTATCATATAATGTATTACTTATTGAGAATATCCTACTAGTCTTTGGTGGTTGGATAAAATGAATCATTTTTTATTATTATTTTGTCATGGTCACAATTTATCACGAGAAAAGATATTATTTCACTTTGTTATTTTGTATTGGATATTGACTCTCGTTTTGAATAAACTAATGAATTTCATCATTATTGTTTATTACACTATTCATCCCTTTGAAGTTTTCGAAAATTATTATTGTATTGATTATTTTGTACATATATAGGGTCCCAAGCTATTTTCTAGGAAAGTTTCCTTCTTATTGAGTTATATACTCATTTTTTTTATTTGCTATTTTGCAGACATCGAGATATAAAGTGACGTTTGGGGTAAGAACTCTTTATTTGATATTTGGAGTAAAAAGTTTTGAACTTTAGTTTAGAATTGACTTTTGGACTTTCTAAAATTTATGTATTTAATTTCAATATCACGGAATTATTATTGTTTCAAATTTTAAGATTTTGGAGACATCAAAGATTGTAATTTCTTGAATTTAATAATAAATTTTTGGATTTAGATGCTCTGAGCGCCTACACGTAATGAATTTAGATCTCTTACGAATATAGCTTTGCGGGCTTAGAAAGGAATGCCCCTTTCTAAGTACGCATCAGTTGCGTTCCCTAGAATTTATATTGATGAATTTTGAGGGCATGATACAACCCAAGTAATCACACTCCTAAATCCAAGAACTATCGAAACTATTTCTTTAAATCCACAATAAACCCTTTAATGTAAGAAAAATTTTGTAACAAGATTCTTAATTAAAAGCAGCAGACGTCAATCACTTATATGCTCCACTATATTAATTTCAAGAGTATTGCTTATGGTATACAATGCAGAGAAGGGGAAAAAGCATCCGGCTTCTTAGTTCCTCTATCAATAAATCGTTTCTTTGGTTTTGAAAAGGAAAAAGATTCCAGTCTTTTTTTATTTTTATTTTTCCATCCTTATCCGTTTGGCAATCCACTAACTTATTTCCCAAACTTTTAGGCTCTGGCATTATCCTATTAGAAGTCAGTTAGGCACAAATTTTAAAATGACAAACGTCAAGGCTCCAATTTTGGGGGTTGTTACAGTAGTCAATTATATTTATCAACAATCAGAGACTTCGATGTCATATGGTTTATGGAACATTTGCTAAATCTCTTTGGAAAAAGATAGATGGACATTGTTGTTTTCTACTTTGTGAGACATTAAGTGTTCTAAGCGAATGCATACCGTGGTCAACTTGTTCATTGTGCTTTCAATTTGCATAAAGTAAGCCTGTCAAATATGTTATTATTGTCAGGCATAGATACGCAAAATTGGAGACAAGAATACAACCCACCATGAGACCTGGTTAGTTACCTCAAGAAGCATCTCAAGTTCCTCAACATCATACTTTCCATGACTCGTTACACCACTTGCTCTACTAGTTCTGGATACCTTTGAGACTACAGTTGGAGAGTCAGGAATCCAGTTCAGACTTCCACCAGTACTAGCAGGTGAATAAGCAGCCAATTTCCGTGTTAAGTAGAGATCTGACATGTCATCATCATCCTCCAGAAGTTGTTCGAGTTCATCTCTCACCTGGAAATTGACAAGCCTCTTAGACAAAGTATTTAAATGCGCTTCACGCATCCTGAAGCTATTTATGGCAATATTTCATGGAATGTTATGCAGAAATCAGATAAGTAAGACAAGCAGAATTCTAGTGCTGAAATCTGAGTTATATTTCACCTAGGCGATTCAAGTCTTCCAATCTTAAATATCATATCTTCAATTGATTGGGTAAACAGTAAAAAAAATGTTGAAATATAAGAACATTAACATAAATCTCAAAGGCTGTAAAGTACATTTCAAATGGCAATATGTATCAGTTACGTGAATCGGCAATAGCATGTAAGAACAGATGACGTAATGGCAAATTACTGAACCATCCAATGCTAATAACATTGTATCAACTCAGAGAGCCGCATGGTAATAAAAGTCGAGAGGGATGGCACATTAAGCAGCATATGCCAGTATGATGGAATGTGTAAGAAAGATTGACATACTTTTTGAACGCAGCTGGTCAACCTTGTCATAGCACTCTTCAGTTTAGGCACCCGATCCAAGTTGCGGCTGCTAATCTGAAGATAGTTGCAATTTTTCTCATATTTTCCTTCAATATTAAATTGAAGATGAACAGCTCCAGGATATATATATATATATATATGATGCTACATGTAGTACAGCAAAAACCAGCAATACTGAGCCATTTTCCGACAAATATGATGTTGAGCTTTCCTTCAACTACTCTACTTCCTAATTTTACAGACCTTTTGGCACGTATACTAGATACCAGAGGATAAGAATGTCCACGCTAAATTTTCACATGAGAAGCCCTAAAATGAGGAAGACGATACCATTTTGCCAAACATCCTTTGCGGAATACAGAGATGAAAATTATGTGGGGATTGTTGGTTTAAGACTACATCCAGATGTTACCAATTATCTAGCCAGAGCCAACTACTTGAAGGATTTCAAACATGAAAAGTTACTCTATATGAAATGGCGATTAGAAGGTTTAGTAGGTCCTCATGTCCTTTTTAAGTGCAATGATGAGTAATCCTTAAACTAATGGACCAATGGCTTCTCTAAACAAGTAAGAGTCGAGGTTTGAATTAATGAACACATGAAGAGAGACAATGAAGAGATAACTACCGGGCAATGCCATATACTATTTGCAGATTGGCAAGACAAGAAGCTAGTTTCGTTAATTCTATAAGTATTAAATGAAGAGATAACATCATGCTCTCAGTATTAGCAGAGAATCAATGAAAAACTAAACTCCAAAAATTGATCACGATATCCAAATTATAGAGTGAATTGCTTGTCGTCCCCCTGTGTTTTGGTCGAAATACTCATTCACCCCCTGTATTTTTAAAATAGGCTTCTTCCCCCCCTGTGATTTTCGGAATGTAGCTGACCGCCCCCCACCGTTAAAAAAGCCGTCTAATTTAACAGCAATTGTAACACACGCGCTAAAAATGCGATTTTTTTATGCTTTTGGTTTAAATAAATTTGTTGTTGGACAAAAATACCCTTTTAATAAATTTCTTGCCGCCCCCCTGTATTTTGATCGAAATACTCGTTCACCCCCTGTGTTTTTAAAATAGGCTCATTACTCCCCTGTGTTTTTTCGATTTTAACTTTATGTAAGGGTATAACGATCAATTAACTAATTTGGTAACGTTTGCTAACGGAATAAGAGATTTTGGGTGCGTCAGCTTAATCGAAAAAACACAGGGGGGTAATGAGCCTATTTTAAAAACACAAAGAGTGAATGAGTATTTCAACCAAAACACAAGGGGGCGGCAAGCAATTCACTCCCAAATTATATAACCAGTCATTTACCTTAGAAGTCAGCTCATCCAGAGCTGGATAAGCATCCATCTCTAGTTCTCGTGTACGTGCATCAAGAAAGCTACATATGCCTTCCAATACTACTTCAGCACGAAATTCAAATGGGAATTCTACATATCTGTGAAAAAATGACAAAGAATATCTATTAAGGGACAAAAGAATGAACTCACAATTTTACTAATGCTATGATCAATCCAGTTAACGGTAAATCATAGTAAAATTTTGAATTGTGTATTAAATGATGTACTTTTTTCTTGAGTAATTTACCAAAACATGGATATACACTCTGTTCTAAGAGGAAAATAGTAAAAATACAACGTGGACAGGATTCGTATACCAGTATCTTCATCAGTATCAATATCGTTTCGCATATCATCACGCTCTCCTTCACCTTGGCCTATAGCCATAGGCAACCTTCTTTGAAGTTCCTCAACAATAGGTGCAACATTGTCATCCAACGGGTCGTGAAGCCACACCTAACTCCATATTTGAAATGTAACTTATGGTGAAAAACAAGTTTAAGCAAAACCACAATGAAAATTAGCTCAAGAAGAGCAAACAAAATTACCTCGTCTGTTGTTATAATAGCTTTGATATGCTGAAAGCAAAAGTTCAACAAAATCAGACAGGAATGAACAAAAAAAGAACAACATTTGTAACTGCGAAGTTATAAGATATCATACACTGAATTAAGAAACAACGAAAAGGTAAAAGTGACCGAGGGAGACTTCTATTCTGTCATCCTATCTAGTAAGATTCGTTCATTCCATCGGTATGCTCCCGGTTACCAACATTTGAAAATTTAGCAAATCAAAAACAAATGTGTAGTACAAAGTCTGACAAACCGCTGTAATACAGTAATAATTTAATAACAAAATGTTCTTCGCTTTCAATAGTGGAATGATGTCTGTCCGAAATTGTGCACAGGCACTACCTCGTTAAAAAAAAAACAAAAAAAAAAACCGTTAATATATTAGATTTCGGTTAACGGGAGGTCTCCTTTCACTATTTAAGTGCCCCGCTAACAATTTGCCACATTTTTAATGTGTCTATTGCCTACGGTATCAAAATATCTAACATATAATTATGAAAGCAAAAGCAGAGAAGAAAGCAATAGAATATGGAAGCTGACCTCTAAGTTGAGAACAATGGCTTTTTATCTTCCTAGAATAGTAGAAGGATAAGACAAAAGAGGATCAAGAATCCTAAGATCACTAGCATGAATCTATACTCTTCTCATGATAACAACATACTTGTCCAAATCCAAGATAGTTCCATGTCCACTTCTGTCCAAAAGTATCCAACTTCTTGAAACAGCTGTTTTCTTCTTCATAGACATTTGAGCTGCAGCTTCAGTGGGGTCCAGCCCCAAAATGAATTGTAAGATTAAAAAAAAAAGAAGGTGCCGACTTTTGCTGTCAGAGACAATTTGTCTTTGACAACATTAGTTGTCAAAATGACGAATAAAATTGAGTTGTCCAAGAGGACAACTAAAATTGAGTTGTTGATCAGATCAAGTTGCTCACCACCGGCTCCCAATTCTATAAATAGGGAGGTGGTGAAGAGGTGAAGACCTAGTCAAAAATTGAATAGAAAGCATGTGTGAGGGTGAGTAATTTAATTTTTGTGTGAGGGATAGTTTTTTGCGTTTTGTTAGAAAATTGAATTTTTGGTAAGGGTCAAACTTTATCCATTCAAAAGTTATATTATAAATGAGGGTTAGATTTTAGCCATGCAAAAATTACACTATTGTAATCCTTGTGTAATAGTTGACGAATTATTCTATGGACGTAATTAATTTTGGGTGAACCACATTAAATTTATTGTGTCTTTTTTTTACTGTTTTTACAAATTTTCGTACACAATCTTATGAAATCCGGGCCAGGGAATAGCCGATATTTCCAATAAGTGGTATTGAGAGCTGTGGTTTTGTATAGAAATTTGTGTTACCAGAAAGCATCACCGGTGACGAAAAAATTCGCCAGACGTCACTATTCGTCGAAATAGTGTCATCAGAATTACTGTTTGTGGAATAGTAACTCAAGAGAGAAAGAAGAAAGAAGATCTTATATCTTCTTCACCGGACCACATCAGAACACACAAAAGGTACCCTTGGACTCGTAACGATGAGAGGAAGAGATTGGTGGTAGTTTTGTCATCATCTGTTGGCTGGATCATCGCTAGAGAAGAAAGAAAGTCATGATGGTATTGTCTCGATTTGGGGGCCTTCGGTGAACCAAATCCAAATTGGAGTAGATTATTTGAATCCTTGTTCCGAGGGGAGTCCAACCATACCTTTCACATTGTCAAAGGAAGTCGAAGGTGCCCGGGATCTAAGAAAGAAGTCACGACTGTTGCAGGACGGTCAACGTTGACCGTTGACCCGATCAGGGGTCGAAGACCAACAGCAAATTCTCCGTTCGTGAGGAGTTCAACGGCGTTGGCCGTTTGAAAATCGGACGGTTAGATCGTAGGATATCAACTGGTGAACTTGAGTCGTCCAATTCAAATTAGATCCAAAGGTACAAATCTAGTGCTTTGCAGTGCACAGAAGGCTGGTGCACCCTAGCACCTGATTAGCTAAAGGAGAGCAGAAACTTTGACCGCACTGATCAGGCATTGACCAAGGGTTGACCGAGTTGACCGAGGCTCATCCTAAGGTTTTTCGACGTTCTAAGTTCGATTTTGCAATCGGTTTTGCCAAATTCTTGTTGTATCATTAAGGCGTGGTAAATTTGGTACTTGTGAGGCTAAAAAAATGACGTCTGCACCCAAATTTAAAGTTCTATTGTATGATAGAAAGATGAGCTTTACTTTGTGGCAGAGCATGGTGAAAGACCTTTTGGTACAACAAGGTCTTGACGAGGCTTTGGAGAAAACAAAGCCTGTAGAGATGAAAGATAGTGAATAGAGATCCATACAGAAGAGGGCTGTGAGTACGATCCAATTGGCCCTTGCTCCTGAGATACAATATAATGTCCTGAATCTAACAACAACAAAGGCATTGTGGGAGAAGCTCGAGAGCATCTATGCGTCCAAATCAATGACCAATCGGTTGTGCCTTAACATGGATCTTTATTCCCTAAAGATGGAGGAAGGAACAACAATCCAGGATCGCATCAACAAGCTCAACCAGCTAGTGTGCTAGCTTCAAAACGTGGAAGAGAATCCTGAGGACAAACACAAATATGAGGAGTAGAAATTCTATTGTTGTCTTCTTTGCCAAAGTCATACAAATCGTTGGTACAGACGATATTGGTGGGGAGAAAGACACTCAAATTGGATGATTTCACTTCACTCCTTCGTGAAGATGAACGAATGATGGGGAAAGAAAATGTAACTGAGAACGATAGTGCACTAGTTGTACAGGATTCTGATCGAGGAAGGAGTCATGGCATGAATGGTTAGCGCAAAGGTAGATCAAGATCACGGGTACATGACCAAAGTGAAAATGAGTGCTACTATTGTGCAAAGAAGGGCCATATCCAGACGAAGTACCCACAATTCAAGAAAGACATGAAGAACTTCAAGGAGATGAAGTTGTCTAAAGGAAAAGCCAAGTGTGATGACTCAAATTCGAACCTGTACGTGGGTATTAAGGAGGAACCAGTGGTGTTGATGGGAAAGACTATTGATGTTGTCAAAACTAATAAAAGGAACCCCGAATGGGTTCTAGATTCCGTCGCTTTTGTACATTTGTGCAGCGAGAGAGGTCTGTTCGAGACTTTGCATATTGAGGGGGAGTTTGCTGGCATCGTCATTGCAAACAACGAGATGATGAAAGTTGAAAGCGTTGGAAGTGTTCGACTGAAGTTGAACAACGGTGCTGTCAGAGTCCTTTGTGACGTGAGGTACGTACCATCTAGTGGTCACAACATCATTGCATTAAGAATGTTGTCATCACGTGGATGCAAGTACATTGGCAAAGAAGACCAATGCAAATTTTATAGGCATGATAAATTGATCTTGAGTGGCAAGATGAATCGAAAAAATATTTGCATCTTGAAGGGTTATGCTGCACAAGAGGAGATTAAAAACACGAGCAGTAGATGGATGAGCATTTGCCTGAAACAAACCATGGAGAAAAGAGTGGCATTCTCCAAGGTTGCTGAGGTGTTTGGAGAATCTTGTCAGAAGAAGGAAGTGTTGAGCAGGGGGAACACATTGTTCAACAAAAACCAGAGTCCATGCAATGGGAAGCCAACTGAAAATTGTTCCTCTCCTTTGGGTCTGGAGAGGGAGATTTGTGGGGTCCAGCCCCAATATGAATTGTAAGATTAAAAAAAAAAAAGGTGCCGACTTTTGTTGTCAAAGACAATTTGTCTTTTACAACATTAGTTGTCAAAATGACAACTAAAATTGAGTTGTCATAACTTGATCTAATCAAGTTGCTCACCACTGTCTCCCAATTCTATAAATAGAGAGGTGGTGAAGAGATGAAGATTAAGCTAAAAATTGAATAGAAAACATATATGAGGGAAAGTAATTCAATTTTTGTGTGAGGGATAGTTTCTTGCATTTTGCTAGAAAATCGAGCTTTTGGTGAGGGTTAAACTTTGTCCATTCAAAAGTTATATTGTGAGGGAGGTTTAGATTTTAGTTGTGCAAAAATTACACTATTGTAATCTTTGTGTAATAGTTGGTGAATTACTCTGTGAACGTAGTTAATTTTGGGTGAACCACGTTAAAATTGTTATCTCTCTTTTTTACTGTTTTCACAAATTTCCGTACACGATCCTGTAAAATCCAAGCCAGGGAATAGCCGATATTCCCAACAGCTTCTACTGCCACCATTGAAGAGCCTTCTTGAGCATTTCTCAATAACTCAAAATTCACATCAGTACTGCATGCACAACAACAAAGAGTTTCAAGAAACTTTGCATGATATGCTTAACACTTCTTCAGTTACAATGCAAGAGAAGTTTGTGTACAATATATTCAAAAAATAGATATGACCCTTGTTAAGTTCCGATTATAGTTAGAGTTTTATGCATCGAGTTATCTTTTAATGTTTAAGATTAATTTAGAGAAAGGAAAGTCGGGTTTTGGTAGGTACAAGAGACAGCTAGTATATATATATAGATATATATATATATATATATATATATATATATATATTGATTCAAAGGAGGCCTATGGCTATATAACACATATATAACAAGTGAGAATTGATCTCGCAACCTTTCGCAAATAAGCAAGTAACTTTACTATTAGACCAAAGCTGAGAGCTAGGATATTTGTGGATGGTGTTGTGAGGTTGGGAATGTGAGCAGGGCCAATGATAAGAACGTAAGGTGGTGGTAGGGAAGGCAAAAAGAGGGGTGGGGATTGGGTTTGGATTAATATATAACATTACGAAACAGTTTAACAATTGTGAGCTATTCGACTCGTTTTATTATAACTGTTCAAACATGTTCAAATTGTCGAATTATTGAATCTTCTTTGTAATCTTTTAAAAGTAAAAGACGTTTCATCATACATGTAGTAGAAGAAGTTACTAGTGGGTTGAATTTGGTATCACCCACGACATATATAAAGTTACAAAAGAGTTCAACAATTATGAAATATTTGAATCATTTTATTACAATTATTCAAATATATTATAAGTATTAAATCTCTTTTGTAGTAAGTTAACGTTAGTTATACGTGCTGTAGAAACAGATATCAATAGTGGGGTGTCGGGGTGAAACATTTTACGACATGGATTTCAACAGAGACAACGAGGTGGTCATTTCGCGCTCCCATGAAGTGACGCGTGTCTGACACCGTCTGATTTTCGTTTAAAGTTTCCTGTTTTAGTGGTCCACTGGATAATAATTTGGGCCCGGCCCGTATTTTGTACGCTTGGTCTTTGGTGGATTCCATTTCACTAATCATTGCTCTATGATTGAGAAAAAGTGGTTACAAGCACTTGTTTTCTTGTAAGTTTGGATTAGATTAAGACAAAGTGCTTACAAGCACTTGTTTTTTGTAAGTTAATTTAATACTATAGGTAAAAAAAAATTTATTTGGTAGAGATAATTTTCTCAATTCTAGCTCAATCTTGTTTAAAAAGATGGTATTTGATAAGGGTGAAAAATGATGGTCCACTCGACTTCAGTAATTCTATCTCAAGTTATCTGATCTGCAAAAGAAAGAAAAGAATTGTGGGGGTGGTGGTTCGTGTTTCCCTTAGGGTGAAAGAGTAATTAGTATGCCCGAGTTGGATGGTAAGTAATTAAGAGCAATAAACACGCGCAAGTTATCTGGTAATAGTTGGTGAATGGGCTATTTATTCTAATACTAACTACGGGCATCAATTAATGCTTAATACTGTCCGACACTGTTCACGCTTGCCCAAGCTCATTACCTAACGATTAAAGCTATATATTGTCTAGTGAATAAAGCTATTATCTAGTAGTTAAAGTCATGTGTCACCTTTATGTCATATCAGAGGTGACCGCCAAGCTGGAGAAAGTGGCGCTGGTCGGTCATGGACCAAGTTGTACCGCCCCAGGTCGGGTAGGCCTACTTTGACTTGAGTTTACACCCCATCAGTATTTATAAATTTTTTAAAAATACATTTACGGGAGATATTATCAAAATTAGTACAATGCACATATTCAAGTATTTGAAAATTAATAGTGTTTTTTGTTTATTACCAAACATGTCGAATTTGGTTATAAGCATTTTAGCTGCTTATAGGCATGTTTGACTAGTTAATAAGCTTAAAAAGTGAGCCTTATTTTTGTCAGCCTTTCCGTGTCTTTCTCGCAAGTCATTTTGTTATCTGATTTTGATCCTACAAATGTATAATTTGTGTTACTTGGACCGTAAATTCACTCGGCCTTTTACAAGTCTTTTTGCTATGGGATTTTGATTTTACAAGTGTACTGATTTGTTGATGAAAAGTGTCCTGTTTCATAGTAAAAAAAAAATCCTTGTTACCGCGCACTTTAGCAATTAGCATTTATTTATTTATTTTGATCATAGTATTGGAAAAATTGCACAAATGGCCTCTGTATTGTTTCTTTAAAATTTTAAATTTATTTTTATTATTCAAAATTAGTAAATTTAATTCTTATTATTTTTTATAAATTTTAAATTTGTCCTTATTGTTCAAAATTATTTCAATTATTTTTGTATAAAATTTTATACTAGTCCTCAATATTTAAAGAAAATTGTGCCTAACTTAAAATATTTTGAAAAATAATAGAGTTTAAATTAATTAATTTTAAATAATAGAGACGAATTTAAAATTTTAGAAAAATAGTAAAGACTATTTGCACATTTTTCTCTAATTAGCATCTTAAATATTATTTTCGTTTTCTTGTTACCCTTTTGAGATATCAAGGCGTTGGAGGTAAACTTTACCAAAGCTCCACGTCCATTTATGATCTATCAACGCGGACACAATCTAAGACAACAAAATGAG
Organism: Ehretia macrophylla; assembly: GCA_037974665.1. NCBI lineage: Eukaryota > Viridiplantae > Streptophyta > Magnoliopsida > Boraginales > Ehretiaceae > Ehretia > Ehretia macrophylla. The sequence goes on from CM075774.1 coordinate 4,346,478, forward strand.
AAAGGCACAACAATTTTATACAGATACTTATAGGGGGATTAATTTGTTGTCTTAACACACATTTGAAGAATTTGAGAAGATATGGGTTTAATACACATGTGTAGAACTTAATTATTGATCCAAAAGTTTAAGTTATTAAGTCTTGAGCCTACACATGTTTATTAATAGTTCATTCTTCTTTGGGTAAATTGCATGACAGTCCTATGTGTTATACCGAAAATCCGCATAAAACCCTATGTTATAGAAAGTAGCAACTACCCCCTCGTATTTTACCCGAATGTTGCACAATAAACCCCGCCATTCAAATCTCCGTCATAGTTAACGGAGATTGCAATACACGCACGTAGCTCGCAACTTGGATATATTTGCTATTTAGAAACTGATAATAGTAGGTACAAAATGGCCTATCTTATATTTTTAATGTAGTGAATGCCTCCCTATGAAATATAAAATGGTGCAAATTACCCTTTTTCTAAATAAGGGCATTATGGTCTTTACACAAATTTGTTAGTCTGAGCTTACGAAGATTGACGTTGGGCGAGTATGCAACGTTTCATCTTAACACAGGGAGCTATATGCTACTTTCCATCATACAGGGTCTACAATGCAACTTTTGTAAAATATAAGAGGGCAATTTTACTCTTCTTTTTTTAATTTTTTCATGTGGGAGAATTACTTTTCTTTGCTCTTTAGTCCATGATGTGAAACTCCTAACAATCTCTAATTGTAGTTTTTAGTTGTCTAGTTGAGGTTTTGAATATTCACGAGAAGCTTCACTCTTCTTGATGAATATATAGGAGTGTAGGAGTAACTTTTGTAGTGAAATTCTCAATATTGTTATATATTATCATTTACCCTTCCTAATATACTAATAGATTTTAGGGTTAAATCCCCTTTGTACCCCTATCTTATACATGTTGCGACACTTACTAACCATCACCTTTAAAATCTTATTAACCTTTGACTTTGGTCAATTTTAACTTTTGTTAATATAAAAGCACAATTACTAAATGACCCTTATCAACTATTTATAAACACAAATTTACCCCATAATAAAAAAATAATAAAACCCCACACCTTTCATCCTTAATCCCAACCTAACCCCACATACCCCCACCCCCACCCCCACCTCCACCTCCACCCTAACCCAATCTCTCCCACGACTGAACCAAAACTCCAACCCCAAAATTTGATGACCCCTACCCCACGCAGGCTTTATCCACCACAGCCCCACCTCGCGCAAACTACCACCCCACAACCCCACGACACGCTGACCACTACCTCCATAGCCGCAACTCACGCAGACCACCACCCCCACACCGCGCAGACCATGTGTGTGTGGTATTGTGTGCATGTGCTTTTGATTATGTGTGTACGTGTGTTTGTGAATGTTTATGTGTGTGTGTGTGTGTTTTTTTTTTTGTTATAATCCTTTTGATGTTGCAAGATAATATAAGATCCAAAATTAGCTAGGATTTTGCCATTCTTTCACCAAGATTTGCATCTTTTGTTCTTGATATTTGTGTGTGTACGTGTTTGTGATTGTGTATATGTGCGTGTTTGTGACTGTGTCTATGTGCGTGTTGTCACTGTGTATGTGTGTGTGTTTTTGAATGTTGTGTATGGGTGTGGATGCTGAAGAAGGGGGATGTTTGGGGGTGTTGGTGATGAAAAAGATATGGAAGAGTATTTTTCATTGTTTGTGGGTGTTTAGATGGAAGGGGTGTTTTTGACAGAAAATATGAACAGTAACACAATCACTTAATTTTTTAGCATGAAGTTAAGAGGAGGGTTAATAAGTGTGTGTTTTTAAAAGTGAATGGTAATAAGTGTCACAACATGTATAGGATAGAGATACAAAGTGGATTTAACCCTAGATTTTATACTATATAACAAGATATTTGATATGTAATACATGAATTCTTACTATATAAAAGAAGAATAAAAAAATAGTGTAAAATATTATTCTTCAATTTTAACGGTCTTATTACATTCTTACACTCCTACGAAGAGACATTTTTTTCTTTTTATTTAATCAAATATTATTTGTTCTTTTCTTCTCTTTTTTTTTCTCTCTCTCTATTTTTTTTTTTTTTTCTTGTGTGTCTGTCTGCATGTGGTCTTTGGACAGAGGATTTATTGAAAATAAAGTAAGGGTAATATGTGTTTGCCTACAAAGAGCGACATATACGGTCTAAGTTATAAGCTCAAAAATAGAATCATGGAGAATATGACGAGTCATTCAATAAGAGTATCATTTGTGGAGATTAGATTTGAATTATTTTTTGTAACTTTTTTTATCATCAAAAAATTGTAATGTTGCAAAAAACATTGTTGATCATATCATCGAGGGATAATATTGTTCTACCAACCAAACTTAATTTTAATTGGGAACAATAAAAAATTTCAAAGTGGAAACAAATTCTAAATGAATGGTATAAAGCTTCCATGGACATCCAGATTTCAAAGTGGAAGCAGATTCAAAATGAATGGTATAACAGGTAAAGACTTACAAAGTATAAGAAAAAATTACAATTTGGTATTTTTTCACTCCAACTAAAAACTAGTGTTGCTTAATCATCTGACTGTACAATGGAAAAATTATCATTTTACTCAACAAAAGCGTCAGTTTTTAATTTAAAGGTACATAAATAATTAGACTTTTGTTACTAACATAACCAATGACTATTTTGTCGTTCCTTATTCATCAACTTAACCAATGACTTGATTTGCCTTTTGATTGATACTTACCTTTGTGCCTTCTTTATTCTTAACATAACCAATGACTGGTTTGTCCCACCAAAATTCTTAAAACTTCAAATCTTTTCAGTCTTTCGATCTATGATTTTGCAAGTAGGAGTCTATCCTGTCGTTTATAGTTTCTTCAATAAAAATTGGAAAAATGGATAACAAAGCTGAATGTGAGACTCTTGAATAAAATATTGCCTGGTGATACATGGAGATTTGTGTACTTGATATTGTTGATAGGGAAATTTGCTAAAAAGCAATTACAATGACATAATTTTTATTGTCTGGTGATACATGGAGATTTGTGTACTTGATATTGTTGATAGGGAAATTTGCTAAAAAGCAATTACAATGACATAAAGAAAACATTTTGTAAAACAATGATGATATACATAGTCAATTTTTTATTCTCGTACAATATATTATTAATTGTATAATATTTATGTAAATTGCTCTGCATGGTTATTAAATTATAATCTTTCTACATGGATGAATCCTAGTCACACATGAGGAAGACTTAGAAAGTTATAATTTTCCACATGGATAAATCATAACTTTTAATACTAGTATATAAGATTTTATGCTACTCCATTTAACACTAATAAAAATATAACAGCCACCACCATCGTCACCGCCCCTTACACACACAGAACACGTACTCACATACTCATGCACACAACACAAACTCATATATTCACACACACAACACATACTCACAGACCCTTTCGGCGAGGGGAATTGTCCCTCGCCGAAGGCTATTTTTCTTGTAGTGATTGACTTTAAACGTGCAAGATTACTTTTGTAGTCAAATGTTGACTGCCTCGCCTCATCATACAGATTGCAAGATTATGTTGCTTGATGTTAATTTTTATTCATTCACATTTTGTCAGCTTAGTGATAAACAATGGATAGAGATTGGATACTACAATCAAATGAGGTTGATTCTTAATCAGGGTGATGAAATTTGCAATGGAAAAATATATGCTATCTCATCCTACTATTTTTAATTGTTCCTTAATGAATTAGATGGATCGAATAGACTCACAATTTCTTTACAGAGTGAATTACCATGACCACAAAATGCGCTATCCTCACGATTTGATACCTATTTGGTGGAATCTCTTGGAGAAATTTTCTACATATGGATTAGTTTGGGTAGATTAAGAGAAAATGAAGTTTTACGTGTTGAGGTTTTCAAATCGGATTTATCCACAATGATTTGGGAAAACTTGACAAGTGCCGAGGATTGCGATTTTTTCTTAGGAGACAACTAGTTTTATACCCGTGCGATGCACGGGTGTCGCACGAGTGTAATGTAAATGCTCTAAAAATATGAAATATAAAATCAATTCATTCAATTTTTTAATCACATTATTGAGAAATTATACTATATAGCTACTTTTCTATATCATTTCAAAAGTATAAATAAACAAATAGGAAATAAATATAAACACCTATTTTTTTAAAAATGGAATAGTAATCACTATTTTACATAGATTAGATGTTTCAAAAAATACATGAATATATATTCTTCAAGTCATCTCCTTCTAGTTTGACATCATTCTTACTCTTTACTCATATGACCAGCTTGTAAATCCATTTTTTATCACCAGGAATTCACGAATTCAGTGGTCAATCTTGCCATGCATATGCTTCTCAATAGAAGATACAGTAATGCTCTACATTATACAAAAATTTCTTATTTGACCATGCCTAACATGTGTATGTGTGTGTGTGTGTGTGTGTGTGTATATATATATATATATATATTAAAAATCATTGGTAGGTTTGTAATTAGTCAAAACTAACATAGATTTGTTATAGCTTTCACTTCACAAATATATTTCTTAGTTTGAAATACATTATGAGTATCTAAAGTATATACTACAATGCTCTATGAATTTGAAATTGTAAATAATTTAATACTTAAAAAAATTGCTTAATTCAAATTATATTTGTCGTATTAATTCAAAGTAAATTATATACATTTTATAAGATCAATCACAAGTGTTTTGACTGTTAAACCATATTTTGTAACTAAAGAAACTAATTTTAATTTTTTAAGTATCATATATTTAATAGGTCATTAACTTTTTTCAACGCATTTCCATGATAAAAATATATACTTGAATTCATAGTTTGGAATGAAGTACATAACTAAATACTTTTCTTGATATGATTAGCATTATGTTCTCTTGTCTTGATTAAAATATAGTAATAAATCTGGGAAAAAATATTATTTTTGTGTTAAAGATTGTGGCTTGATATATCTAAGAAAATATACTAAAATCAATAGTACATTCAATGTCAAAATATAGATAGTTTCAACGCTCCATTTAGTTAAATCTAAAATGTTCTCCAATATCTATTTTTATCTTTTGTTTTTAATTAAATTGCACAAAAGATCATCAAAATTGTCAAATAAATCAAGATAACGTGACTTAAACTTTCAAATAACATAAGTTGCCTTCACCTAATTTGCCACTTTATGAGAACACCGCTAACTTTTAAAATAAGTTTGTTGTAATTTTTACTTCCTCATCCCCATATTTCTTTTATCATTTTTGTCATCCTTGACAATGCACTTTGTATGTTGGATTATAAGATTTATAACATGTTTACAAAATTGATCATCTATTCATCATTGCAGCTCTTCTTCCTGCAATTAAAGTATGTAATTGTAAGTTGTTATGTTAGTGTTGCTCTATAGTTGTTGGCTAATAAGAGATGGCTATACTAATACAAGAAAGCCATATCATGATAAATGTATGTAGTCAAGAAGGAAAAAAATAAATTCATTTATCTTATTCTTTTACAAATAGATGTGTGACCAACAAAGTCATACATGTTATGGAGGATTATGGTATTATTGATTAAGATGTTAAGGTATAAATAAATTTAGTTGAATCAAGTCAAGTGCATAGATGTCCAATATTTGTATCACTTGGTCGTTGGCATTTTTATGATTACGTGTTTGCAAGTAGTCTAAAAAATTATAATTTTGGTCAAAATTGAGTTAAAAATTAAGTAAGCTAAACTTTTCAATTTGTTCATATGTATAAAGCTAAGTTTGAACTCTTGTTTTAGATTGAAATTTAATTCATCCATTCCTGATAAGAATCTTGATAGAGTAAATTTCGTTGAAGGAAATTTATGCAGTAAAAGAGCCAACAAAATAAAAAGAAGTAAAATTTTTTTAAAAAAAGAAAATCCCAAAAAGTGTGGAAGTAAGAAGTCATAAGGGAGAGCTGGTGCATCACAAATAATCACAAGTCACAATTTTAATTAATAGTGCACCCCTATTGTTCTCCAAAATTAATCTCTCACTGTCACGCCCTAAAAAAGGTCAGACCTGTGGGTATCAAGAATAAATATACTTGGACTGAAAATATAGGTTTTTAGTAAAAATAATTATTTAAAAAATGAAAAAATAATAGTAAAAATTAAAAACTTCTTGAAAAAAATAATTATTTTCTCTTCGAGACCAGTATTCACAGAAGCATGTCAAATGGTAGACATAGATTATGGTCCCACAACCACACTCTAGATAAGAGACAATGAGGGCTCATTTTGGCAAAGAGATAAATTAGGAAAGAATCATAAATACAAAAAAAAAATACTAATTTTGCATAGTAAATTAAGGGTTTATCTTTCTTATTTATATGCGGAACATATTTTATTATGGGGTGACGTAGTGCTGGATAAAACATGGATTAAATCACGGATATTGATTTTCATTTTATACATCATCCTCAATGGATATTAACCATAAGAAAGAAAAACAAAAATTAGGTGAGATAATCAAAGTCGTAATATGAATTGCCCATATAAAGATAGAACAATAAGTAATAATAAATGATAATGGTATGACAATATTTTGCCTATGAGCACAATGAATCATCTCACACATTGCAGACTTAAACTCCCTAAGTTGAAATAAAGCTTTTATCTCACGGTCAATGCAAATGAAAAATGGTTTAAAAGTTTCACTTCACATTATTTGTAGCAACTAAAGTTTGGAATACAAATACAAAGGCTGTAGGATAAATATATATGCTACTTAGTATTATTCCACTAATGTCACAAATAGATGAGTAAAAAATGATAAATAAAATATTTAATTAATAATAGAAAATCACTTCCAAGATAAAATCTTTATTTTCCTTTTTGGCATTCTACCACTATACAAATCTCACAGTATTAACATATAAAAATTGGTCAACTGAATAGAAAAATTGAGAATGATATCAAACTAAGTGTGTGAATGAAAGTAATGCAAAAGCCACTTTTTAGTTAATTCCTTCTTGAATATTTTCAATGATCAACAATTTTCAACTTTGAACCAAACATTTCAAGAACTTAGATAAAGAAGAGCTATGATCAAATCAGACAAAAAAAGGAGAAATAACCTTGATTTTGAAGAATGAATCCACAACAACAACAATAAAAACAAAAAACAAAAACTGTTAACTCATAAAAATTCACACTAATACTATTTTATTTATCTGACTCTTCAAAAATGCACAAAGTAAAGCGATAGACATAAAAAAGTTTAAATAAAGATAAGATGGAGTTCTAATATATACATAGGATACAAATTTATGATATATGACTTTTAAATATAAAAGATGATAATGTTATGATAGTGAATGTAAATCTAAATTCTCTAAAATCGTTATAGTCGTTAAAGGTCTTTAGCATATAAAACTGAATAAATATATTTTTTTTTAAGTACGAAGGTTGCTTGTGTGCTGACAATGACATAATGGTTGTTCCAATTATAAGTTCAAGAAAAATCAGTTTTGTAGCATGTATAAATGCTCAAGGTATGTGTTTACTAAACGCACAGAAAAATAATAAATCTAATTGATTGGCAAAAAGAGACAAAGATTAATGTTAGAAGAGGATGATGACCTTCTATAATAAATTTGACTCTCCGGTCACTTCAGAATTTTCAGGAAGAACAATAATTTTCAAGAACGTCTCTAGTAAGGTTGTAGTGCTCAACAACAGTTAGATATTGATAGGAAATAAATCTTGCATGATGCTCGACTATAATGTAAATTTCAGCTCGATGACCCGTTATCTAGACTTTTGAGACTCATGGAGGGACAACCCACATCTCTAGTAATGATTACCTTATCCAGATATAGAAGTAAAAACCAAATAACTAAGTCGCAATCTAAGTGGATATTATGCGATCCAAGAAAAACAAATTCATAGTTTACTTATTTAGGATCTTGGCCAGCTTTATAATCAAAAAACAAAGGAACCAACAAAAAGAGAGATGACTGATTGCGTCGTTTTGCGTTCAAAAAAAATAGTAAGGTTAAATGATTGGAAATATTGCTTACCTTGAATTACTTCTAGTTGTGGCAAGTAGATGGTCGATCCACAGAGATTGGGTTATCAAATTAATTTAAGTCCTTAATTTAGAATTGTTTGACTATTTTCCGTCACGGATAAGTTTGATTAAGTCCAAAAGTCCAAAAGTCCAAAACGGAAGTACGGAAAATTAAGTCCAAGAGATGTCCACAAAATGTCCAAAGATACGGTAGTAACAAGGTCAAAAAGTGAATTAATCAAAAGTACTAAATTAAAGAATCACAACACTCAACACTAAAAATCCAAAGGGTTAATGATTCAAGGTGGTTATAGCTTGGTATACGCAAGTACAAAGTTATTGATTCAGATTAAAAGTTAAGTCCTTCAGAAATAGGGCTACAAGCTCCCACTACTGAAATTAGCCTTTAATTACGTAAGTAATAAGATTAATTAATTAACAAGATTGGATGTGTTGGTATAACCTAACAATTTCCAATCTCTCAATTAATCTTTCACTTATGTAACCTGGTGGTGTCGGTACAACCAGACTAGAATCCATCCAAGGTAGTCTCGTATTGCCACTGGTTTACAAAATCGGGCGTATATGTAACATAACTACAAGTATACGTATAATTAATCAAAGAATACTTAGAAATAGAAATATGAGACTTTAATAAATCTGAATCACAACATATGTACAAGAGTAACCTCATACGTACTACCCCGAATCTTGAGTCTAGTGTGCCATAATAAACTGTAAAGTACAAGATATCATAACGAAAACCAAAATAAAAGAATACTTATCGTGTTGAACGGATTTCGGTAGATCGGTATGATTTCGATATGATGATGGCTCACTAGACTCTTCCTTTGGGATTAAAACTTTGCACACAACTAAGAATAATAACTAAAGCACTCAAACACAAGAGCAAAATATAAGCTAAGAAGAGAAAATGGTACCAGAAAAATGAAATGAGGAATGGAGTATTTATAGAGAAATTTTGACACTATTCACAAGTACTATTCAAACCATGATGTCATCAATGTGTCAGCGTGATGTCATTTGCCTAGGTTATCATTGTGTCAGCGTGATGTCATTCGCCTAGGTCATCATTGTGTCAGCGTGATGTCAGCGAAAATACTATTCACACAATGACTTTACTATTTATGCGTTGACTTTGACTTTTACTATTCAACCGTTGACTTTGACTTTGACCAAAAATTTGACCATGGCTACTTCAAAGTTTTTCAGTGTCCTGAATCCATTTTCGCATTCCGTTTGGCTAAATTCAATCTCGATTTGCTCATGTCAAGGTCGTTCTACCTTCCTCCTTCAGTATTGCGCCGAAAATTCACTTCAAAAGTTGGCTTTTGTGGCCATTTTTGTTATTTCTTCTTCAGAACCTATATTGCATTAAATTTGTATAAAATATACAATTAAGCTTGAAATAATAATGTAATATACATGATTTAATGGGTTAAAGTTACTAAAAATACAGATTTATCAACCTCCTCAAATTCATTCTTTGCTTGTCCTCAAGTAAAGGCATCAATTACTTCATATATTCATAAATATTAAATCTAAGCAGTCAATGTATTAATACAATTAAATTTTATAAAATTACAAGATTAACAGTGAATTTGTCTTCCAAACAATTCCACGCTAAGAAATTATTTTGTATCTAGAAGAAATGAAACCAATTTAATTACAAAAAATCATTTGAGCCTTTTTAAGCACTTGTAACTCAATTAAAAAGTAAGAAAATTAATCACTCAAAATTTGTAAAATCGAAAATATTTTCTATGGATAGTCATGAAATGTTAAAACTCAACTACCTTCCAAATCATGTAGTACTCCCTTAGATTTTTTTATGTATTTTTTTTTCTTTTTTCTTTTTATGAAATAGATGACTCGAATGATAGATGTTGGTTGATTCAACGACTTCATTGAAGTATTTCCTTTTTTCGGTTGAATTGTGTATGGTGAAAGAAGACTTGTCTGGCAAGAAATATATTAATAGCTTTTTCATAACAAAAATGCTCAAAAATGGTTAGAAGAAAGCATTTGTTATGGATTTCTTTGCTGCCTCTTTTTGTTGAATCAACATTTTTGATATTTGAATGATGTTGAGCGAGTCATCTACACATTTTTTTTTTCAAAGGAGTATAACGATCTAGAAATATAAGTCAAATTTTAATAAAACACAACATCTCACATTGAAAACATCTCAATCTACTCTTTTTTTGATAATTAATCAAAAACTTCTAATTAAATCATGTGACGCTGTTGGGATGTAATAATAGTTAACAAGGTTTCAAAAAAAATCTAGATACAAACTCAACTCTTAGCGGCTAATCATTTTTCCATTCCAAATTCACAGTTAATTCAAATATTTTATCACAATCTAACCATATTTCAACAATTAACCACTCAATTTTAATTATTATGAATAAGTGAAGTAATTTTTTTTTTTTTTTGGTATCAGGTTGGTATCAACTTTTTTTTTCTCCTCAAACTCAAACCTTACATTGTTCTCAATAAAAGAAAACTATGTAATGCAAAGTAAAAAAAAAAGACACAACCTGATAAACAATCCAAGCAATGTTCCTCAAAAACTTTCTGAAAGAAGAATTGTCAAACAAAATCTCAAAAACCAACATTAGCCGTGAGTTTAAATAAAAACTAAAATATAAAAAACACGATGAAATAACTAAAATAACATAAAAAACACGCCACTGAATTACGATGGTGGTGGCGGCTGAGGACCTGAGCCTGAACCTCTCATTGAAGCAAGTTCAGCTCGTAATGCAGCAAACTCTTCCCTCTGTGACTGCTTAAATTCAGCAAATTCAGCTTTCAGTTCACCTATATCTCCCAATCCTGCAGCAAGGTTAGTATTCATGGCATGCAGTTCTCTGTACATTTTTCCATTAATGATTCTTCAAATTGATCACCTTGTTGTTGGGAAGAAGTGGCGCCTTTAGCAAATTAAATGGAAGGTCATGGAGCATTTAATGCTAAGGGCATTTTTCGAACAGCGCGCTCCAAATGTTTAAAACTCTTCGAGAACTCTGATTCACCATATGAAGTAATAGGGAGATCCATGTATGGCTCATCAGGTGCAAAAGGAAAATCAAACCGTTGAAGCAAAAAAATTATCAGTCGAGAAAAACGAAGTGTAGATGTAGCATCAAACCTCCTCATGTGGTCTATAAGACTCATCATGTTGTCCCCAATAATAGCCTCAACATCAAAAAGAGCACCTTGATAAATCCAATATAAAACTTGTAAAATAACTCCCGTCCTTTCATGATCATGACCATAAGGGCAAAGGTTCTTTTTAACAATGATATATGTTAACCACATGTCCCTTGGAAGGAAAGATCTTCTTACACCTACACCGTGTGGTAGAACCGGACCCCCACACAAATTTGTAACAATGTCTAAATCAGTAGATGTAGCAGGGAAATCCATATTTTCCTCATAAAAATAATCATGCCCACACAGTATAGTCATGATATCAGTAATAGTAAATTGAAATTCAAAACCATCAATTGATGCAGTAAATTTTTTATTATCGTACGAAAAATGCTCATAAAAATGGCGAATGAGACGAGGAAAAATAGGAACATCATCAAAAGGTGGATGCAGAAAACAATCAAGAAAATACCCCTCAAAAAATTCAAAAGCACGTTGCCCACCTTCGGAGGCTCTCAACGCATCCGAAAAATTAGTTTCGGCCTCAATTTGAGCATTGTCAAGTCTTGCAGTCAATGATAATTTTTGCCTTTTGGGAGCCATAATCTTAATAATAAACAAAAAAAACTAAATCAGAAAAGTCAAAACAAAATTATATATATATATATATATATATATATATATTTTTTAATTTACATAAATACTATTTATTCAAATAACACCAAATAACAACAACAAAATTTTCCTTAACACACAACATCATCCTTAACACACAACATTATAAATCATCCGGTTAAATTCTATAACATGTAAATAATTTATATATCTCAGATGTAGGGAAACAAAAATAATAGACATAAATGAATCCACATAAATCTGAATTTTTTTTTATTTTAATTTTCGGATTTTTTTTTTCAGAATTTAATGTAAATGAATTCTAACAAAAAATTTAAAATTAAAATCTAACCAAATTTTATATACATTTTATATACACATATACATACATATATACATTCATATATACATACACAAATCTGAAAAAAAAATTATACCAAAACGAAGATTAAGAGCTATAGAACAACAATAAACTGAAAGTAAGCAGTAAGAATCATCACAAAGCCTTCAAATATGCGTATATACATACGTAAATAAATATGTAAAAATAGATCTAATACTTGAAATAAACTGAAAATAAATGCGAAAATAAGAAAGAAAGCATAAAAACTAACCTCTTAATGTAGATCTGGAGAAAACTTGGGGTGTGGAAGGGTTTTGTTGAGGTTTGTGGGTGATTTCCGTGGGTGAGAGGGTGTATTTTTAGGGTTTAATAGCTGCTGCAGTTGGGGCCTTCGTTATAAGCCTCGACTGTGATTGGCCGCTCGAGCACCCTGAAGGGCGCGCTCGAGCGCCTACAGGGTGCTCAAGCGCCCTGCTGCATTCTTTCAGTGAATTTTTTTATTTTTTTTTAATAGCAATAAATACATATATAGCAGGCTAACATATATATATATACATATATACATAAATTTATATACATTATTTAACATAAATATCTTAACATAAAAATACATAAATATATATAGATTATATGAATACAAAAACCATAAACAAACCACACTATTTTATTAATCATAAAGACATTACATAAAAGAAATGAAAATACAACAACAAAAGACTATCCCCTAAACTTGAAAATATATGATTAACTTCAATCATTCCTAATATACCTACGATCCCACTTGACTAGGAGATAAAAAAAATATATATAAAGGATGAAAATGCTTGCAAAATAGTACACAACCATAGCAAATTGATCAGGAGTGAGAGTTCCGAACATCATTGTGTTGAATGCAGCTAAATAGAGAAATGAAAGAAAAAATTTTGAGAGAGAGAGAGAGAAGGCGGCAGTAGAGAGAAAGGAAAATGAGGAGAAGAAGAAAGAAAGAGGGCTTTAAACCCGTCGGTTAGGTCGTACTGCGCTTCAGCGCCCTTTAAGTGCGTTCGAGCGTGATTCTTCCCGTTTCTACCTTAAATGCTTTTGCAAATTCACAAAGTAGGAAGATATAATCTTCCTCAAACCTATTTTCTACAAGAGTTTTTTTTTGTTTTGTTTTATAAAATAAAATAAAATTGGTACATGAGAAAAATAAATACAGGAATTTTAAACCATTTAAATATCCTAAAACAAGTGTAAAAATATACAAATGAACACTGACCAATAGTCATTAATCAAGATTCAAACCTTAAATATGCTTCCAAAAGGAACAGTTGGATCCAGATTTAATTTAAGAAAATTTGAGTTTAGACTAAATTTAGAGTTCATCAACTTAACGAAGAGTTGTCCGCCAGTTTGGAAGGCAACACTGGAAGCCTGAAAAAAGCAAAAATAGGATCCCAACCCTATTTCAGTTTAATACCTATGCAGCAAAGTAAACCACATCCAAACACTAAGTGAATGGCATTAAAATCTGGAAAGTAAATCTACCCGCCATAGCGTAAGAACTGGCCGAAGCAGAGGTGATGAATCACGTATCACTTACCCCTTAGAATGGTATAAGTTATCTTTCTCTCAAATACCATGAGAGCCACTATTTCCATAACGGTGGAAAAAAACCTCTTAACGTTGAAGTTAATGTCAATTTAAAGCTAATTGGTAACCAAACAACAACATCTAGGACAAACCTTGGAATGTTACCGCCACGAGATCCTAGATTATCCAGAGATCACTTAGGTTCATGTGAGGCACACACCCTAGTACAAACAACACCCTGTTTTATCCTCAGACAGTCACTACCGAATGTTGCCACGTGTACCCATCCTCCCACCCATTTAGGATAAGTGCGTCACATAAATTCTCAGAGTTTTTCCTTTTAACCAGGAATGGGCACTAGAACCATTTAATGTTAGCCAGCAAGACATGCACACACAGTTAAGTGCCGTAGTTTAACGCCTTCGGGCAAATTTTTTTTTTTTTAAATAATATATTAAAATCAAGGGGCTAGCTCTTCCAGAGGTTTCTGTGTTCACGCCATCTAGTACTTTCCTTCGGCACTCACATGGGGCCATATCCAGTTCCACAGGGTCAAGAGCAAGACAGTGGGGTTTTACGTTACAGACAATACCGTCTGGTGAATGCTATCACTCTTAACTACCTTATCAAGTAATGCCTAAACAGACCCTACACTACATTAAGCTGGTGGAGTAGCAAGTACTGTTCGACAGAGTTGCACTGGTTAGACAACCGCACACAGAAAACGTACAGTGACCACTAGTATCATGACAATTATACTTTTATGAGTATTTCTCAAGGTTAAGACCCAAACTACTTTAAGCTGGAGAAAGACTCATTTGGTACTAATAAAAAATAAAATAAAATAAAATTAAAAATCCTAGGTTGTCTCCTAGGAGTGTTAAGTTTAACGTCTTCAGCTAGACAGAATTACTTTGAAATCGTTACTCTGCAGGGATTGGATTCTTAAGTTTAATTGACTCTTCACCCCAATTTTTTAGCTGAATCGCTGGTTTTAGCCTTTGTCCATTTACAAACATAGTTTTCCCATTTGTTTTATCTTTTATCTTGACAACCCCAGACGGAAAAACTTGTTCAACCTTAAATGGTCCATCCCACCTAGACCTCAATTTTCCTTGAAACAATCGTAACTTAGAATTAAATAACCACACATCTTCTCCAGGAATAAATGACTTACGAATAATCATTTTATCATGCATTCTCTTCATTTTCTAACTGTAAATCTTGGCATTCTCGTATGCCTCTAAACGCATTTCTTCAAGTTCATTTTGATGGAATAACCTGTTTTTACCAGCTTTCTGTAAGTCAAAATTCACAGCTCTAATTGCCCAATAAGCCTTATGTTGTAACTCAACAGGTAAATGACATGTTTTTCCATAAACTAAACGAAAAGGTGACATTCCTATGGGAGTTTTATATGCAGTTCTATATGCCTAAAGTACATCATTCAATCGAGTGGACCAATCCTTCCTATCAGGTCTAACTGTCTTCTCAAGGATTGATTTAATTTCCCTATTAGAAACCTCAACCTGTCCACTAGTTTGTGGGTGATATGGAGTTGCAACCTTATGAATGACTGAGTATTTCTTCAATAATTTTTCAAAAGTTCGGTGAATGAAATGACTTCCACCGTCACTAATGATGGCTCGTGGAATTCCAAACCGACAGAAAATGTTTTCTTTTATGAATTTCATCACAACAGTGTGATCATTAGTCCTTGTGGCAATTGCTTCAATCCATTTAGACACATAATCAACACCAACCAAAATGTATTGAAAACCAAAGGAGATGGTGTGACACCCGAGAATTTCACCCTAAATTTATTATAATCGTTGCATACTTATGTGCGCATTTCTACGTGCATCATTTTTCTTGTTTAATTGTTTTTGTTGTAGGTTACTATTCATAATATTTTCGACTGTTTCGAAAGCGTGATTTTAAATTTTTCCTAGGTCACTCGACATTTAAAAGGAACCAAGAAATTTTCGTTTTGAACTTTCGAGCTTAGGAGTATGCGTTTGAAAAATATTTTCCGTGAGCTTTGAATAGTGTTACGTTAGAATAGTGCTAGTATTAAATTAAAAAGCATTTGTAATAGCAATTAACTTTAATTGATTAAGTTTTGAGATTAATTAGCTTAGAATATTAAACATATACTACATATAATAAAATTACCTCATGAAATAAAATAGAAGATAGCACATTAGTCATCAAAAACAAATTCAGAAATTTCATCCATGTCCCCGCTGCTGGCCGTCCACTTCAAGAGAGGAAAGGAGAGAATTTTGCTTCTTCATCCATGCACTTGAGCTCTTAGAGTGATCTTGGGAGGATTTTGGAACAACTTAGGACCTTCAACAAAGCTTCTACATCTTCAAAATTGTGAGGGAGTCTTATTTGCTTGAGTTAAAGTTTGTATGCACATGTTCAATTTTATTGAATTGTCAATTATAGCTATATATCTTGTTGTGAATGCTTCCTATGAGTTATTTAAAGTCTCTAGAGCTAACTTTTGTGGTGTGATAACAAATTTAACGGTTGAATGTTGAGATTGATCAAAGAGGTGATGAATAGTGCCAAAAACTAGGGTTTTGAGAAAATTGGATAATTTGCTTGAATTGATGCCTCAATTAGGTGCTCTAGACCTTAGGGAAGGTGATTGAAAAGCCACGTTAGGTTGAATCACCCGAAATTGAACTTTAGTGCATAAATCGCTTACTTTAAAAAGGGGGTTTTGCACGTTAGGCAATCCGGGCATATTTGGGCATCGATTTGGGTATCCTTGAGCTAAGGAAGCACCTTTGGTGCTTTCGTTTCGCGAAATTGGGGTTCGGTTAGTATGGCTATAGTTCAAACCCGTTCGGGGCCTTCCTGAACTTTTGCTTCAAAAATGAGTTTTTATGACTTTAAAGGGTACCTTTAAGCTTAATTAGGAATATAGAAAGACTAGGGTAGGATTGAGAATCTTGAACTATGCTTAGGAGAAAGAAAGCTCGATTAAAGAAAGGGAAAAAGTAGTTTTTAGCCCTTTTAGTTGCAATTGGAACTTGTTGTGTGTTAGTAGTGCCTTGCATAGAATATTTAGGATGTATTTAAGTTAATTGAGTAGATTATTGGAATTAATTATGTTGATTGTTTTCTTTTGGCATCTATTAGTTAATATCTTGCATATATGAGCTTTTGTCGTGCATATATGTGAGGGCGGCCTACTTTGTCGTCCCTCTTACGTGTTATGTGATATTATTGATTGCTTGTGACTGTATTGGGTTGCGCAACCTATATCGGATATGGTAGCGTCGAGAAACACAGGCGGCATCGGGCTTGCCGTGCTCCCTCGACTACCATGGTGCCTATTCCCTTCTCGCTGAGGCATACTCCACTACCCCAGAGGCGTGGTTCACCTGCTGGGCATGGACCTACCTCGGGAGAAAGGGTCGTAGGATCGGGATACATCCGGAGTATCCCAAGTGTGGTGTTTGGGTTTTGCCGGCATATTTGTGATACTCGTGGATCGTGGCTCGTGGATGAAGACTTGGAAGTGGAACCGTATCCTTTTTAAAGTGATTTATAGTTTGATTTATTGTCATGATAGTTTATGTGGCTTGTATATGTGTATTTGTGTTGCATATCATATTGCACGTTGGCATGCTGCATCACCTCCCTCGTTGGGCAACTTTGTTGCTCACTCCTCATTGAAGTGTTTCAGGAGAAGCTGAGGTGAATCCCGAGCTATTAGAAGTAGAAGAAGAGGAAGAAGTCCAAGTAGATCAGAATCAGTGATCTTGTGTGCTGAGGTGGATTTTATGTGCTTCTTACGTGGAGTTCTTGTTATTAATGTATTTTGAGACCTTAGAGTCTTGTATATATATGTCTAGTAGATGTGTACTAAGAGTTTAAGAAAGTTGTTGGATTGTAATAATGAATTCTAGACTTTATTTTTCTCTTGCATGCTTGGAGTGTTTGTAAAAATTCATATGGAACTTAGAAGTTTATTGTATTTAATTACTTATGACTAAAACCAACTTATCTCGCATGCTTGTGTGCTATAGTAGAAAATTGTTGCTCCAAGGCTCGGATGGCCTTGTGATTGTGTTTTGGCTTTGGAGTTATTGTGGTTAAGTAGTTGTTTTTAGTTCCGATGTCTTGAATGAATGTTTACAGGTATCAGTTTTGTCCTTGGTACAGAGGAGACTCTGTCCGAGTGACGGGTCTGAGCCTGACTTAGCGTGGGGTTGGGTTCGGGGCGTTACACCTTAAGTGGTATCAGAGCTACTAGAATGCTTGAAGCCGGGTTAAATTCCTTGGCATGTGGGTAGAGGTCTATATGTGAAAGTGAATTATGTGAATATGTGAGTGTTTAGTTGTTTAAGTGCTTAGACTTAAGACATGCTAGCATGAAAAAGAATGATAAAGCTTAATATGATAAGAATATGAAAAGTTAGTATTGAATGTTGTTAAGTGTTTTATGTGTTCTTGTGTGAGTAAAATGTTTGAAAACAATGTGTAAATTATCTTGCATAGTTTATTTGCCTATTATAATATGATGTTCTTCTAGCATTGTGATGCGGAGACGGGGTAGACCACGGGGTGAGCCGGAGGAGGCTCCTAGACAGAATGTACCAGGGCAGGATGCTGGGGCAGCCGGGAATGTACAGCAGGGTCAGGAGCCGAGCACTGCCCAGATTTTAGCTACTATGGCTACTGCGATGAATACCATAGCACAGTTTGTGGTTCAGCAGGGTACAGCAGGTACCGGCGGAGGTAATCAGACTGCCAGAGCAGAGGGCAGTGGGACTGGGGGAGGTAACTTATTTGATAAATTTCTACATCATGGAGCATACAGTTTTTATGGTGAGCCAGATGATATGAAAGCAGAGTTGTGGCTGAGTAAATTCGAGAAAGTTGCTGCAATACTTGAGTGTGACGATGAAAGAAAGATCAACTGTGCTACATTTTTAATGGAGGGTGATGCCGAGGCTTGGTGGCGCACTATTAGAGAAAAATGGGATGCTGAGAGGGTTCAGCATGTATGGGCTGATTTTGTTCGTGAGTTTCGAGATAAATATGTATCGGTTGTAGCCCGTGAGAGGCATCAGGATGAGTTTATAGCTTTGAAACAGGGGAACATGACTGTAGACCAGTATGAGGCTACCTTTACGAGACTATCTCGATATGTGCCAGCTTTAGTTCAGCCAGAGGATGTGAAAATTCAGAGATTTATTACAGGGTTGAGGAGTGACATCATGCTTAACTTGTCCTCACAAGATTATCCGAGCCATGCTGCAGTAGTTCGGGCTGCATCGAGATATGAGAAACGTAAGGCAGATGTGTTAGCTCAGTTTAGTCAGTCAAGCAAACGGCAGTTTCAGTCCGAGAGCCAGGGTTATCAGAGGCAGACTCAGCAGCCTAGGCAGACTCAGAGCTACCCAGGACCAGTTCAGGTACAGTCACAGCCGAGACCAGCTCAGAGCCAGCCACAGGGACAGTCACAGACCCGACCAGTGACTGCTAGATCTCAGCAGGGCAGTTCTGCCACATCTACTTATAGGACCCCTACAGGAGGAGCTGCTACTAGGAAGAATCTACAGTGTACTCATTGCAATCGTAAGGGTCACACAGAGGCTGAGTATTGGAGGAAACTGGGCCGTTGCACAGGTTGTGGCAGTGATCAGTATAGAGTTAGGGATTGTCCCAAGTTTAAATTTGGTCCGGGTCAGACTTCAGGCCAGGGTGGTCAGACTAGAGCTTCCGGAGCAGCTACCGTACCGCGAGGTCATGCTCGGGTATTTGCACTTGACCAGGAGGAGCTTCCAGAGACGACAGTGGTGGTGGAAGGTACTTTTCTTATTAATAGTCAGCCGGTAGTAGTTTTGATTGACACCGGGGCTACATATTCATTCATTACACCTGCATGTGCACAGTCTGCTACATTAAAAGTTGATAAATTGCCGTATGTGATTGAAGTAGGTAATCCTATGGGTACTAAATTTGTTACGGAGTCTGTATGTAAGGATTGTAATATTTGCATTGAGGGTTGCATGTATCCTATTGATCTGATTATCATGCCATTTCGAGACTTTGAGGTTATCTTAGGGATGGATTGGTTGGGGCGATATTATGCATGTTTGGACTGTAGGAGGAAAGTTTTGACTTTAGAAGTACCTAACCAACCTATTATTAAAGTAACTGGGAGTCGAAAGTCTACTGGGACTCGTATTATATCATCCATTAAAGCTACTAAAATGTTGAGTAAAGGCTATGATGCATACTTGGCTTATTTAATTAATCAGCCTGGAGATAAATTGAAATTGAATGAAGTACTTGTTATAAAAGAGTTTCCGGGGGTTTTCCCTGAGGAGTTGCCTGGGTTACCACCTGATAGGGAGATTGAATTTGTGATTGACCTGTTGCCGGGAACTAGTCCTATTTCGAGAACCCCGTATAGAATGTCTCCCCCTGAGTTATAAGAATTGAAAATTCAGCTTCAGGGTTTGCTTGAGAAAGGTTTTATTCAGCCTAGTTCGTCACCGTGGGGTGCTCCCGTGTTATTTGTGAAAAAGAAAGATGGTACACTACGTTTGTGTATAGATTATCGGGGTCTGAATCAGGTAACGGTGAAAAATAAATATCCCTTGCCCTTAATTGAGGAGTTGTTTGATCAGCTACAGGGTGCTGTTGTGTTTTCAAAATTTGATTTGAGGCAGGGTTATTACCAGTTGAGGATCAGGAAAGAGGATGTACCTAAGACTGCATTTAGAACCAGGTACGGCCATTATGAGTTTGTTGTTTTACCATTCGGGTTGACAAATGCTCCAGCCGCTTTTATGGATTTGATGCAGAGAGTATTTCGACCCTATCTTGATCAGTTTGTTGTGATTTTTATTGATGATATCTTAGTATACTCTAAGTCTGAGTCAGAACATGAAGAGCATTTGAGGATTGTACTTCAAACCTTACAAGAACACAAGTTGTTTGCCAAATTTAGCAAATGCGAATTCTGGCTTAAACAGGTTTCCTTTTTAGGTCATATCTTTTCCCAGGAGGGAATATCTGTTGATCCTGCTAAAATTGATGTAGTTATGTCGTGGAAGAGACCTGAAACTGTCACAGAAGTCCGTAGTTTCTTGGGATTAGCGGGCTATTATAGGCGATTTGTTAAAGATTTTTCAAAGATTGCAGGACCTTTGACTACTTTAACTCAGAAGAAAACTGTGTTTAATTGGGATGGTAAATGTGAAGCTAGTTTCCAGGAGTTGAAAAAGCGACTTACCACTGCACCTATCCTTGCCTTGCCTGAGGGAACTGAGAACTTGGTGATTTATAGTGACGCTTCAAAAGATGGGTTAGGTTGTGTTTTGATGCAAAATGGTAAAGTCATAGCATATGCCTCTAGGAAATTGAAACCATATGAACTCAATTATCCTATACATGATTTGAAGCTTGCAGCTGTTGTTTTTGCCTTGAAGAAATGGCGGCATTATTTGTGGGGCAACAAATTTGAAATATTTACTGACCATAAAAGTTTGAAATATTTGTTTTCTCAAAAAGATTTGAATATGAGGCAAAGGCGTTGGCTAGAACTGTTAAATGATTATAACTGTACCATTAGCTATTTGCCGGGAAAAGCTAATACTGTTGCAGATGCACTGAGCCGGAAAGCTTCTGTGTCTAGTTTGATAATCAAGGATTGGGAGATTGTTGAAGAACTGTGCTTATGGAAACCGAAAGCTTCTAGATTAGGTATTCAATTTGCTAGTTTACAAATCAAATCTTTATTGCTATCTAGAATCAGAGAAGAGCAACAATCAGATTCTCAGCTACTGAAGCTTTTAGAGAAGTCAAAAGGGGGAGAGTCCGACTTTAAGATGCATGATGATGGGCTTCTCAGGTACAGGAACAGAATTTGCATTCCTAGTAATTCGACTGTGAAAGAAGAGATTCTTGCTGAGGCTCATGCTTCTAAATACACAATTCATCCTGGAAGCACAAAAATGTATAGAGATTTGAAACAGAATTTCTGGTGGAACAACATGAAGAGAGAGATAGCTGAGTATGTAGCTAAATGTTTAACTTGTCAGAAGGTTAAGGCAGAGCATCAGAGGCCAGCAGGATTGTTGCAACCGTTGGAGATTCCGGTTTGGAAATGGGATCAGGTTACTATGGATCTTGTGTCGGATTTACCGAGATCACCACGAGGTAATGATTCGGTGTGGGTTGTAGTAGACAGGTTGACGAAGAGTTCGCATTTTATTGCTACAAAGAAAATAGATTCTCTCGATAAATTGGCTGAGCTTTATGTTGAAAATATTGTGAGACTGCATGGAGTTCCATCCCAGATAGTGTCAGACAGGGATCCCAGGTTTACATCACAGTTCTGGCAGAAACTACAAAAGGCTTTGGGGACTAATTTGAGTTTTAGTACTGCTTATCACCCGCAGACGGATGGTCAGTCAGAGAGGACTATCAGGATACTGGAAGATATGTTGAGAGTCTGTGTTCTGGATTTTGGCAAGAATTGGGAGAAATATTTTCCTTTAGCAGAGTTTGCTTACAATAACAGTTATCAGGCCACTATTGGCATGGCACCCTATGAGGCACTTTATGGGCGAAAATGTCGATCTCCGTTGTATTGGGATGAGGTAGGTGAAATGAAAACAGTTGATCCCACTATTCTTCCGGAGATGATTAAAATGGTGGATAATGTGAGACTTATAAAGAAAAGGATGCTTACAGCTCAGAGTCGACAGAAGAATTATGCTGATAGACGTCGACGGGACTTAGTATTTTCTAAGGGTGATCATGTTTTCTTGAAAGTCTCTCCGCGAAAAAGTTTGATTCGGCACGGCAAAGGAAGTAAACTTAGTCCTAGATACGTGGGACCATTTGAGATCACTGGGAAGGTTGGAGATTTAGCTTACAGATTAGCACTACCTCCAAGTTTGGGTCGGATTCATGATGTTTTTCATGTGTCACTGTTGAGAAAGTATAATCCTGATCCGTCGCATATCATTGAGCCGGAGCTGTTGGAAATTGATGAGACCTTAGCTTATGTTGAGAAGCCTCTTCGAGTGGTTGATCGAAAGATTCAGGAACTTAGGACTAAAAATATTCCTATGGTAAAAGTTCTCTGGGATCATCATGGGGTTGAGGATGCCACTTGGGAGCGAGAAGATCAGATCAGAGAGAAGTATCCGGAGCTCTTTGCCGAATCATGTAAGAATTGCGAGGACGCAATTAGTTTAAGGGGGAGAGGGTGTGACACCCGAGAATTTCACCCTAAATTTATTATAATCGTTGCATACTTATGTGCGCATTTCTACGTGCATCATTTTTCTTGTTTAATTGTTTTTGTTGTAGGTTACTATTCATAATATTTTCGACTGTTTCGAAAGCGTGATTTTAAATTTTTCCTAGGTCACTCGACATTTAAAAGGAACCAAGAAATTTTCGTTTTGAACTTTCGAGCGTAGGAGTATGCGTTTGAAAAATATTTTTCGTGAGCTTTGAATAGTGTTACGTTAGAATAGTGCTAGTATTAAATTAAAAAGCATTTGTAATAGCAATTAACTTTAATTGATTAAGTTTTGAGATTAATTAGCTTAGAATATTAAACATATACTACATATAATAAAATTACCTCATGAAATAAAATAGAAGATAGCACATTAGTCATCAAAAACAAATTCAGAAATTCCATCCATGTCCCCCCTACTGGCCGTCCACTTCAAGAGAGGAAAGGAGAGAATTTTGCTTCTTCATCCATGCACTTGAGCTCTTAGAGTGATCTTGGGAGGATTTTGGAGCAACTTAGGACCTTCAACAAAGCTTCTACATCTTCAAAATTGTGAGGGAGTCTTATTTGCTTGAGTTAAAGTTTGTATGCACATGTTCAATTTTATTGAATTGTCAATTATAGCTATATATCTTGTTGTGAATGCTTCCTATGAGTTATTTAAAGTCTCTAGAGCTAACTTTTGTGGTGTGATAACAAATTTAACGGTTGAATGTTGAGATTGATCAAAGAGGTGATGAATAGTGCCAAAAACTAGGGTTTTGAGAAAATTGGATAATTTGCTTGAATTGATGCCTCAATTAGGTGCTCTAGACCCTAGGGAAGGTGATTGAAAAGCCACGTTAGGTTGAATCACCCGAAATTGAACTTTAGTGCATAAATCGCTTACTTTAAAAAGGGGGTTTTGTACGTTAGGAAATCCGGGCATATTTGGGCATCGATTTGGGTATCCTTGAGCTAAGGAAGCACCTTTGGTGCTTTCGTTTCGCGAAATTGGGGTTCGGTTAGTATGGCTATAGTTCAAACCCGTTCGGGGCCTTCCCGAACTTTTGCTTCAAAAATGAGTTTTTATGACTTTAAAGGGTACCTTTAAGCTTAATTAGGAATATAGAAAGACTAGGGTAGGATTGAGAATCTCGAACTATACTTAGGAGAAAGAAAGCTCGATTAAAGAAAGGGGAAAAGTAGTTTTTAGCCCTTTTAGTTGCAATTGGAACTTGTTGTGTGTTAGTAGTGCCTTGCATAGAATATTTAGGATGTATTTAAGTTAATTGAGTAGATTATTGGAATTAATTATGTTGATTGTTTTCTTTTGGCATCTATTAGTTAATATCTTGCATATATGAGCTTTTGTCGTGCATATATGTGAGGGCGGCCTACTTTGTCGTCTCTCTTACGTGTTATGTGATATTATTGATTGCTTGTGACTGTATTGGGTTGCGCAACCTATATCGGACATGGTAGCGTCGAGAAACACGGGCGGCATCGGGCTTGCCGTGCTCCCTCGACTACCATGGTGCCTATTCCCTTCTTGCTGAGGCATACTCCACTACCCCAGAGGCGTGGTTCACCTGCTGGGCATGGACCTACCTCGGGAGAAAGGGTCATAGGATCGGGATACATCCGGAGGATCGCAAGTCTGGTGGTTCGGTTTTGCCGGCATATTCGTGATACACGTGGATCCTGGCTCGTGGATGAAACCTTGGAAGTGGAACTGTATCCTTTTTAAAGTGATTTATAGTTTGATTTATTGTCTTGATAGTTTATGTGGCTTGTATATGTGTATTTGTGTTGCATATCATATTGCACGTTGGCATGCTGCATCACCTCCCTCGCTGGGCAACTTTGTTGCTCACTCCTCATTGAAATGTTTCAGGAGAAGCTGAGGTGAATCCCCAGCTATTAGAAGTAGAAGAAGAGGAAGAAGTCCAAGTAGATCAGAATCAGTGATCTTGTGTGCTGAGGTGGATTTTATGTGCTTCTTACGTGGAGTTCTTGTTATTAATGTATTTTGAGACCTTAGAGTCTTGTATATATATGTCTAGTAGATGTGTACTAAGAGTTTAAGAAAGTTGTTGGATTGTAATAATGAATTCTAGACTTTATTTTTCTCTTGCATGCTTGGAGTGTTTGTAAAAATTCATATGGAACTTAGAAGTTTATTGTATTTAATTACTTATGACTAAAACCAACTTATCTCGCATGCTTGTGTGCTATAGTAGAAAATTGTTGCTCCAAGGCTCGGATGGCCTTGTGATTGTGTTTTGGCTTTGGAGTTATTGTGGTTAAGTTGTTGCTTTTAGTTCCGATGTCTTGAATGAATGTTTACAGGTATCAGTTTTGTCCTCGGTACAGAGGAGACTCTGTCCGAGTGACGGGTCCGAGCCTGACTTAGCGTGGGGTTGGGTTCGGGGCGTTACAGATGGGGAAAGGACCCATGAAATCAATACCCCAAACATCAAAAAGTTCACAAACCACGATGGGATTTAAGGGCATCATATTGCTTTTTCCCATGTTACCTGTCTTTTGCCATCTTTCACATGCCTTGCAAAACTCATGAGTGTCCTTGATTAATGTGGGCCAATAAAACCTACTTTGTAGAACTTTGATAGCTGTCCGTCGTCCTCCAAAGTGTCACCCACATTCCTGCGAATGACAAAATGACATGATGCTTAGTTGTTTAGACTCGGGTACACATCTACGAATAATTTGATCAGAACAAATGAGGATCCTCCTAGAAATAATGCTTTGCAATTGAGAAAAATTGATCTCTCTCAGCCTTGTTCCACTCCTTGGGTATTTTACCAACTACAAGATAATTCACAATATGAGCATACCAAGGAAGTTTAGGAGTAGAAATTAACAATAACTGTTCATCAGGAAATGTATCTCTCAGGGATAACTCATTTTCTGTTTCTTGAGTTACAATCCTTGACAAATGATCAACAACAACATTTTATCGACCTTTCTTATCCTTGATTGTTAAATCAAAATTTTGAATTAATAACAACCATCGAATAAGCCTATGTTTAGCATCTTTCTTTTCCAACAGGTATCTTAATACCGAGTAGTCAGAATAAATGATTATTTTTGACCCTAACACATAAGACCAAAATTTTTCTAATGCAAAAACTACAGCAAACAATTCTTTCTCTGTGGTGGTATAGTTTTTCTGGGCATCATCTAAAGTTCGGCTGGCGTAATAGATCACACAAGGAACTCGATCCTTGTGTTGACCTAATACAGTTCCTATGGCATAATCCGAAGCATCACACATAATTTCAAAAGAAAGAGAGTAATCTGGTGGTTGAATCACTGGAGTTGTGGAAAGTGCATTTTTCAGTGTTTCAAAAACAGTAACACATTTTTCATCAAATTGGAATGGAGTATCCTGTGCCAACAAATTTGATAAAGGTCTAGCAATTTTACTAAAATCTTTTATAAATCGTCGGTAAAAATCAGCATGTCCAAGGAACGATCTCACCTGTTTAATAGTTGTTGGAGGGGGCAAATCAGAAATAATATCAACCTTAGCTTTATCAACCTGAACTCCTTCCTTGGATATAATATGTCCGAGAACAATTCCCTCTTGAACTATGAAATGGCTTTTCTCCCAACTAAGTATGAGATTAGATTCCTGACATCTTTTCAACACCAACGAAAGATTATTCAAACAAGTATCAAATGAAGAGCCAAAGATAGAAAAATCATCCATAAAGACTTCAACAAATTCATCCATCATATAAGTGAAAATAGACATCATGCAGCATTGAAAAGTGGCTGGTGCATTACAAATGCCAAAAGGCATTCTTCTATAAGCAAACGTGCCAAAAGGACATGTAAAAGTTGTCTTTTCCTGATCTTCAGGATCCACAGGGATCTGATTGTATCCCGAGTACCCGTTAAAAAAACAGTAATAACCTTGTCCTGCCAACCTGTCCAAAATTTGATCAATGAATGGTAAAGGAAAATGATCATTTCTTGTTGTAGCATTGAGTTTCCTATAATCAATACACACACGCCATCCAGTTGTGGTGGGTAGGTACCAATTCACCTTTATCATTTGTCACCACAGTGATTCCTGATTTCTTAGGTACAACTTGTATAGGACTAACCCATTTACTATCCGAAATAGGATAAATGATACCTGCATCTAACAACTTTACTATTTTCTTCTTTACAACTTCCCTTATGTTCAGGTTCAGCTTATGTTGCATCTCTCTAGATGTCTTGGCTCCATCTTCCAAATTAATCTTATGCATGCAAAAAGAGGGCTCTATTCCTTTAAGGTCTGCAACAGTCCAGCCTAATGCTTCTTTATTCTTAGACAACACATCTACAAGTTTAGCTTCCTATTCCAAAGAAAGGTTAGAAGCAATAATAGCTGGAAGTGTTTGATCTGCCCCTAGAAAAATATACTTGAGATGATTAGGAAGTTGCTTCAGTTCCAACTCAGGAGGAGATTGTATAGAAGGAAGCATGGGTTCTTTAGAAAGAGTCAAGGATGGTTCTATTGCACAAACTTGAAGTTTTTCATCAAATCTTAAATTGCTTTCTAAAAATTCATCAGATTCCTCCTCAAACCTACTCAACACTACTTCATCATCATTCAAAGTATTCTCCAAAAAATCTTTTTGCATAAGACTAAGAAAAGACTCTTCAATTAATGGATCAATCTTATCAAGAATAAAACATTCAAGATCATCATCTCCATCTGCAAACCTAGCAGCATTAGTAACATTCAGCTTTACTTTAATATCTCCAAATGTAAACTCTAATTCTCCAGTTGCACAGTGAATTTTTGCATTAGCTGTTGCTAAAAATGGTCTCCCTAATATAACTGGAGTTTGGAACTTTTGAATTTCTCCTGGTTCCATATTTAGCACAAGAAAATCCACAGGAAAATAAAATTCATCAACCTTTATCAACACATCTTCAATCGTGCCCCTAGGAATTCTAAGCGATCTATCAGCCAGTTGAAGGGTGACAGGAGTAGGTTTCAATTCTCTTATATCTAACTGCTCAAAAAGATTAAAGGGGAGAAGATTCACACTAGCTCCTAAATCAAGAAGGGCACGATCTACACAATGATTACTAATATAGCAAGGAATGGTAAATGCACCTGGATCTTTCAATTTTGGTGGAACATGAGAATTAAGAATGCTGCTTACCTTTTCAGTCAATCTTACTTTGTTTGATATCAAAGCTGAATTCCTTCTTTTCTGAGTGCATAAATCCTTAAGAAACTTTGCATAAGCAGGAATTTGCCTGATGATTTCCAACAGAGGTAAAATCTTTATTAGGTGGATTACCTAATGCCTGTGGAAAGGGTGCCTTGGGACTCAGTGTCAATGGAATATTTTCATGTGAAATTAAAGTTTCAGGTTCATTTGCAGTTTCTTTTGATGAATCAACAGTAACTTGAGACTTAGCTTTTTGCTTTGCAAGTCTTGCATTTTCGTAAGCTTCGACACTTACCTTGTTATCAACTTTCTTACCACTTCGCAATGTAGTGACAGCTTGAAGATCCTCTACTATTTGACTTGTAGATGCTACATGGGCCTTATCTTTTGGGTTTCCATCAGGTTGGGCAGGGAGTGTTCCTTCTTCCCTTTTCTGAATTGTGTTAGCTAATTGCCCAATTTGTCTTTCCAAGTTGGCAATTGCCTTTGTATGTGTACTTACCAGTTGCATAGTTGGTTCCCAGTTGTGAAGCTTTTTCAAAACCTGTTCTTCAAAAGTAGTCTCATAAGAATTGGAACCTGGATTAGAGCTCGTAGGTACCTGTCCTTGTGGAACTGAATGAAATCCTGAAGGATAGCTTCTTGGTCTTTGTTGTTGAACATCTTCCCGATTCTGATCCCACCGAAAATTTGGATGATCTCGTGTACCTGGATTATAAGTGTTAGAGAATTGATCATAATTACGGGGATATCTATAAGCAGCACAAGCTTGCTCAGAAATTGAATTGGGATTTGATGCAAAAACACCTTCACCTGAATCAACTACATGCAATGATTCTTTCCTTTTAACCTTTTGTCTAATGCAAAGTAAGATTTTCAATCTTTGATGTCAAAGAATTGTAATAATTTGAACCTACACTTTCTCTCCTTTCTCTAGATGAAGATGCACGCTTTCGTGAATTGTTGCTCAGTTTTATGAATATATCCCTATTATAGCTAGGAATGGCAATGGGGCAGCGTAGGGGCGGGGGGAGCTATCCCCATGCCCCGCCCCGCTACGCAAAAAGTTCCCCCATCCCCTGTCCCGTCCCCACCCCCAAATCCCCATGGGGAATGGGCATTATTCGTGGGTTTTTTATTATTCTTTTTAAACCTTAAGAATTAAAGTTAATTTGAATCATGCAACTTCAAAATATAAATCAAAGTTATACTAATGATAAATATAAATATAGATCTTAAACAAAGTTTAATATTAATTATTCTTGCAGTTAAATAGTAAAAATAATATTATAGTAATTGAGTCTCAAATCTTTAAAATAAATTTTGACTTAACCATTGTGTATAAGAACTATAATTGAAAAAGAACATTTCTTTGTGCTAGTAAAATTGCATTGATTATTATAATTTTTTTTCTTATCGCATGTCACATATAATATTAGTTGCAATTCTTTAAAATTCATTTTTAGTTATGTTATTTGAAGCTTTTTGAAGTGCAACTGAAATAACTAACAGATCTCTTAATTCACTATGAACAATAGTAAAATTGAGGTATTTATGTCAAATGATTGCAAATCTCAAGTTACGGCATGCAGTGGTTTTAAGAATAATTATAAAATCCTTTCAAATAATTTAATTTTTCTTCTCCATTTTATAATACTTTGTTTAATGTTATTTTTTATACTTATATATATATATATAATTTTAATACATATATAATACTGAAATAATAAAAATAACTATTTATGTATGCGAGATGGAAAATGTTTATCCCTGCACCCCGCCCTGCCCCTGCGCGGGGATTAAAAGTTAATCCCCATCCCCCGTCCCATTCCCTATTTTTCGCCTTAATCCCCGCCCCATTTAGGGTGGGGATAGGGTGAGTACCCGCAATCCCTATCTTCATTGCCATCCCTAATTATAGCATGGTATGAAGCCCAGTACAATTAGCACAAAGGCCGAGGTCCAAAATAAATTAAACACATATATTAAAGTCCAAACACAAAGGGTCAGCCAAAACTTGACCTGGATTACCAAAGCCTAACATCCAGCCCAACACCAAAGCCCAATATAGAGAGGAAACCCGTGGGTGATAAAGATGATCATTATTGCTATTCATATCTAGGACACAAAAGATAAAGTCGCACATGTGCGAATTAACATGATCATAATGAAAAATTGTTTGGTTCTTTAAGTTTTCTAATTTCTTTTCAACATGTGCAATGCAATTGAAGATGTGATTCATTGTCATGACCAACAAGTGAGATCAAATATCGTAAGCTTTACAATAATTATTTTGATTTTTAAATTTATATCATTACACTCATTTACAAACTACACTCTTATCATGTCTTTCACTAATATAGGTCATCACAATCGTAATTCGAAGTTGATGAGTGGAGATTGATTGGCCACTCCATACAACTATCTAAGCTTACATTTGTATATGAGAGACTTCTAACTTGCATTGCATCAAATGTCACATTAGAACAGCATAATACGTGATTGTTTCACCCTTTATATCATTTTTTACAAACACCCATGGAGGGTCTAATGAACTCTCTAGATTTTGGTTCTTAAGAAGTTAAAACAAGTCAAAATTTACTAACCGATCAGTACTCATAACCACCTTCACTAGACCTATCCAATATATTTGTGCCCACAATCATTGTGAATCAAGTTGACAATCTAAGTACCTCATAGCTTTCAAGAAATGAACAACAATCAGGAGGAAAGTTAGGCACCGGGGGTCAGTGTAGGCACCCGTTGCCTGGCCAGTGATCAATTTGATATGTCCTCTCACTTTTGTTTGTTTTTTTCTTTGTTTTAGTCAAAAAGAAAAAATAGAATCATGAGGAAAACAACACAAAAGTATAAATTCTTTATGTACATTTAACAAAATACAATTTGTAAAATGCGGCTTCCCTCTTATATAGCAGTTGCTGAAAAGGAAAAGAAAAGGAAAAGAAAAATTGCCATCTCCCGCTTATAGCTGCTGGTGAAAAGGAAAAGAAAAGAAAAAGAAAAACTGTCACCTCCCTATTATTGCATCTAGTGAAGAAAACGAAAAGGAAAAAAAAACTACGAGGAACGCATCTACCAAGATTCAAACCCATGTTACCCACATTTTCAAATGAGACCCTAACCAATTAAGCTAGACTGGTTCTTAGTGTAAGAATGCAACTGTAAATTAAAATAAATATTTTAATGTAAGCCTGCGCCTATACTCACCTCAATGTAGCTCTACCCTTGACAACAATAAATCCCTAATATAAGGGGAAATGACAAGGACACCACATTTGACTCTCAAAGTATTTCTGTTTTGTCTTCCAATTTGCACTGGCTACTTGAACATTAAATTGAATTTGGTTGTGCGTGTGCAGATCACAGAACCATAACTGGTGCCACTAGAGCAACAAACAAATAGGCAGCCCAATGATGAATCCTCTCAAGGGTGACGTACAATTGGAGGATTGGACCTATATTTTTTTTTTAGACCAGTCTCGATAGATCTATTGACTGGCTAACTCAAATCATGTATTTTTCGAATGAGATTATATGTTTCAAAGTTTAATATCTTTAGTATGAACTTAAAAGACATTTCAAAGGTTTTCTCGTAGTGGTCAAAATATGACATCGATCTATGATTTACCTCCCTTGTAGGGCTTGAAATCGTGGAGGTTACCTACTCACCCAAAATTTGCTTCCTTACCAATGGTAGAATCAATCCCGATAATTCTACAAAGGGTTATCAAATCACTAGTTTGGGACCTTTAGGGAGGAGCTTAGTGGTAAATAAATAAAAGTAACATCTGATAAACTTGAGTTCGAAATTCTTTAGTTGATTAAATTCACACTTTTGACTGACTTAAAGTATATATTGGGGTGCACCATTGCACCAATGAATTTATTAGTTGATAATCGGGTTCTGCCGGGTCAACCTCTGCCAACTGGGTTATCACATTAACAAAAAAAAAAAAAAAATTGACTAGTTTGGAAACTTACATTCCCAATCCGCCCCTTCAGCTACAGCAATTAGAATTCACACTTACACATACTATATACTTCTCAAACCTTTCTACTTCAAATTTGGACTCTATCTCGGGGTCACCTAATCCCTATCGTGGCCTATGATGGTCACGGACTTATTGGCTAGTGGGCCTTGACTACCCACCTTGGGCTTCTATTTCTTCTAAGCATAAATTGAAACCCAAGTGACCTTCTAATGACTCTGAAGCGTATTTCAACCACTACAGATATAGATTCTATTTGGCCTAATTTTAAAATTTTAGTTTTTGAACTGTAGAGCTTTTACCAGTAGAGTTTTGGTTAGAAGTTCTGTTGAATAAAAGTCATTGATTGTTTGGTCTGTGTTTGGTAATGTTGAGCTTTTAGAAACCTTGAGGGTAATGTTGAATTTTAAAAAATATGAAGGGTTATATTTGAGAAAGAAAAATAAAACAGTTTCCCCCATTATTTAAAAATAGTTTTGCAAAAGTATTTTTTGAAAAGCTCCAATTTGGAACTTCTTATTTTTTAGCTTTTTTTAATTTCAACTTTTACCTAAAAGCACTTTAAAAAATGGGTCAAATAAGTTAGTTTCAGCTTCTAAACTCACATGAAGTACTTTTGAATGTCAAAAAGTTAAACCAAATAGAGCCACAAACATACTTTAGGTGCAAGATGTGTATTTTATTGTTAATTTTTTAGCAAAATAAATTAGTTGAACTAAGAGAATTTCTTGTTCAAATCATGAAGACAAAACATTGTGATTATTGTCTAGGGAGAACATTGTGTCTTTCTATAGTTTCTTCTTCTTCTTCTTTTTTTTTTTAATTCAAATGAAGCTTAAATCGTATAATACATATTAAAAAATGTCATTCATGAGAATTAATATCACAATTTTTTACACTCACAGTGAGGAACGTACTATTAGACCAAATGCATGTTGGTGATGTCTTTCTATAGTTAGTACTTCACATGTTAGCACTCAACATCTTGAAAAAATTTAGAGATGGCAAAGGGTATCCGCTCTATCCGAAACCAACGGGTAACCGCCCGATAAAATTCGATAACAAAAACTAATGGGGAATCCGTTAGAATTTAGGTTTTATAAAAAGAAACTGGCAGATAACCCGATAGGTTTTGATCAACCTTTTTACTTTTTCACTTTTCTCTTTTCCTTTCCAACTTTTTACTTTCTCTTTCTTTTCATTCTCACACTACTTTCCCATTTCTTCATTCCAATGAATCAGCCCTAACCCTTATTTCTTCCTTTCTTCACTTCACTCACTACAGTAAGACCGATCTCTAGCTTATTTCTTTCTTTTTTTCCCAGCTCCCCTTTCTTCATTCTTCTTTCTTTTGTGTTCTTCCAACACTTTCCTTTTCTCTTCCCCAACTAATTTAGCCCTAGATTGCAAGACATTCCATCTAGCCCAACACCAAATTATATTCTTCAAAGCAGGTGTCATACATATATTAAAATCATTTTTTGGATTTTTTGTCTTGATTTAAATATAGTTTTTAATAGTTCTTTTAATAGTATTTTGTCATCTTTAGATTTTTTGAGGGATGAATACTTATTTATAGGCAAATTTGCAATGATTATGTGATTTTATTTTGGATTTTATTGTTTATGACTTTTGATTCATTTTTTTTGTTTTTGATTTTTTAACAATTTTAAGTTGAATCTTTGTAGATTCTCAAGTTATTTTCTATTTAAATTATTTTTTATCAATTTTATTAAATTATCGGATTCGATTTTAGTTAACCGCGGATTTTTTAAACTTATCGATTTCAATTTTGGTTGGTGATTTTTAAATTTGAGTTTCGATTTCGATTTCGGTTTTTATAATTTTCACGGGTAATCAACCCGTTGTTATCCCTAACAAAATCTACTCAGATTTTTATGCCCGACGCTACATTTTTCACGTTTTTTGATGACTTGTCCAAGTGCACATGTCCTTTTCCTCATTAAACGAAAGAACTATGTTTACTAAGGGTTTAAAGGAATTAGCCAAAAAAAAGTGTTTATGAAGTTCAAAAAATGAGTGAAAGAGCTATTTTATCTTTTCTTTTTTTCTTGATGACCAAAAAACTCACCATAACAGAACCACGTTGGATTTACTTAATATATTCCTTCATGTAGAAGCACGTTCTAATGCATGTTCCAAGTGAGTTAAGGGTAAGATAATATTTGTAATATGAGAATATAGGTTTAAAATTAACATCCTTAACCAAAATAAGTTACTATTCACCGAATCTAAACAATTTTAACTTGCCATCAACGTCCCCCTCCCTCCCTCCACATTCTACAACTATCATAGCAAAGAATATGGGTATTAAAAACTTTTGAATATAATTCCTTTTTCTGTAGAATTAATATGTGAGGTCGAACAAATTCTTTAATCATAGCAAAAAAGAAACATATTCCATCACATCCCCCGCCAGTTATTATTGTTCTTGCCAATTCAGCTGCAGCTTTCAAATATTTTATTAGTGAAGCTTAAGTTGTGATTAACTAAGTTTGACGGAAGAACTAACAAAGGCTAAATAATTTTACACACTAATAATAATGAATGTTCAAAAAAAATTAACCAATTTTGTAAGATTAACGGGGTTTGTACTGCCATAATTTATACTATACAGGACCAAATATAGGGTCACCAATGGCACCGACAGAAGAAGACGAATATGGATATGTTGGAGATATTTAGCAATAATGGGTAAAATCCATAGTTATAATAATGGCACCGAGAGAAGAAGACGAATAGCACTCCATCAATAATAGAGATACATGTGACTCACAAGATTCTCTAGTACATTCATCCAAAAAACTATCATATTTTTGCCACTTGTCAAGAGAGAAATGAAGTAGAGGAAACACACGACCTCCCCTGTTTTTAAAAATGAGTACAAGACTCCTCTGTACTTTTAAAATAACCAAACAAAGAATCATCAACTTCAGTGTTTGGATCTGAAATAATTAGATTCAACTATTTTTTTTTTTTTGGTTGAACGATTCAACCAAATTAGATTTTGTTAAACACCAAGGCAATATAATAAAATGCTTAAATTAAATAGCAATGCATACTTTATGCAAGACAAACTCTTACTGACTCTATTATCTCACAAAATGACTACAACACACTTTATAATACAAAAGACTTGGACACTTATGCTAAACACACACGGCACTATTATGACTTCTTTTGCTTCTCACTTCCACTCATCTCACAGCTCACAATTGCACTATGCCTATATTTATAGACGGTCTTAGGTCGGTGGTAAACAAATACCAAGGCACCACCGACTTTAGGAACTTATTAGTTTAATCATTTTTGCTAAGCTTTTCCTGATTTTGCTAGCTTGTTCGGGAAGCTTGTGAAGATTCCAGAGAAGAATTCTCATGGGTATTCTAGAGAGATGAGAGAGAGTCTGTATTGACTCTTAACACTCCCCCTCAATACTGACTCTCTTTTCCTTGTGATCATCCTGAGTTCCTTTTTGAGCTCTTCGAGCTTAGCTCGTGTAAGCCCTTGTACCTTTCTATAGAGCCATGTGGATACTTCTTCCGCCACTTAAGCTTCTTGCTTGCTCTTTCATATATAAGCGACTCCTTCACATTACACACTTCAGTTAAGGATGCATCAACATAATTGGGATTCGGTTTCCTTGGCCTCGTTGATCGTCTTAGTTGTGGTTGTGGAGTCCCTTCCTCCTCAGTGTCTTCAGTCTTTCTTGACTGATCATCTTCTTCGGTCCTTTGACCTGTATCAAACTGTCTTATGTCCTAATCTCCTTCTTTGGTAGGCACATCCTCGGTCTTCTCATCTTCAACATCCTTCAAATTTGGTAGCGCTACATATTCTGGTGACTACTATGCTGATGCTTCATCAAACACTACATTCCTTAAGGTGTAGCATCGTCCTGTTGTGGGGTCGCAGCATTTTCACCCTTTCTTTTGGAAGTCGTAGCCAACAAAGATACACCATATTGCTTTCTTATCGAACTTGGTTCGTAAGTAATCTGGAATAAATACGTAGCATACACATCCAAATACTCAAAAGTGACTCACCGTTGGCTTGATGTTCCACAATTTCTCAAAGGGTAAGACGAACCCAAGCCTCTATTGTGGAAGTCTGTTGATTATGTGGGCCACTGTCCTTATGCACTTGGCCCAAAACCTTCCAGGCACATTTCTTGCATGTAACATGCTTCGATAGATTTTTACAAGATGCATGTTCTTCCTTTCGACTACACCGTTTTGCTTCGGAGTACTTGGGCAGGTAAATTGATGTTGTATTCGACATGCTTTCAAATACTTGTCAAATTTATTTGAGGTGTACTCTCCTCCATTATTGGTACGTAGGCATTGGATCTTATTCCCCAGCTCACTTTCAACTATTTCCTTAAACTCTTTGAACTTGGAAAACGTATCTGATTTTTCTTTCATGAAGTACACCCACACATACCTTGAGAAATCGTCAATGAACGACACCATGTAGCGCATCTCAGGCATTCCTGAGATAGATGGTTGTTTCCCCGGTCTAAACACGTCTGAGTGGACCAACTCCAGCGGCTTCTTGGCTCTGAATGTGGATTCTTCATAAGGTAGCTGATGCGCCTTCCCATATTGACAACCAGCACATATTGTGTCTTCTCGAACTTCTAGGTGAGGAAGACCTTTTAGCATCTCCTTTCTCATCATTTCTTTTAACTTGTGATAGCTAACGTGTCCAAGGCGTGCGTGCCACAAATCAACTGTCTCATTTTTCCTTGTCTTGTTGACGTAGGCAGTCTCCGCAGACATCACGTACATTGACTCTAGCCTCGGTTCTTCCAAGGTTGGTGTGCTAATTACATTGATATCATGATATACTTTAACACCGTCAGGGTTGAATAGTACCCAGTTTCCTGCATCTGTCAATTGTGAGACTGATAGTAGATTTTTCTTTATTCCTGGCACATGGTAGACATGATCGAACTACAGTTGACTTCCTTTCTGGCGGGACTTGATTATGGTATTACCCACGTGAGTGATCGGCAGTCTCGTATTGTTAGCAGTTACCACGACACGTTGCCCTTTGTATTTTGATATACCCTGTAGCTTCTCAGTTTTACTTGTCATGTGGTTGGCACAGCCTAAGTTGAAGATCCAGTCATTGTTGTAGTCAATCCCTTTAGGATTGTTGGCTATGTCTGCTGGTATCTCCTCTATCTTGGCGACTGATGTTCCAACCTGCTTAGCATCTTGTATCTCCACGAAAAAAGCCTCGACATGCCATTCCTCCTCTTCATCTCCGTTTGGATGGCTGATTGATGTGGCTACGTTTCCTTGCGTCTCCGTCTTGTTGTACCAGCAGTCTCGAGCATAGTGGATTTTATTACCGCACGTGTAGCGTTCTCCATTGCGCTTCCTGCTTTGTTGCCAATTGTCTTGATATCCTTGATTAGCTCCCCCTATTTGAGAGCTTCCTCTATTTTTCTTCTTTGACATATCCTTGAATCTCTTCTTAGATCCTGAATTAGACCACCTATTGGGTTGGCCCCTACCGCTAAAGAGGGCTTCCTCATCACTCTTCAGTGAGACCCCATACATTTGTTTATTTAATGCTTCTTGGTTGGCCAGTAAATTTTCTAGTTCTATAAGTGTTGGTTGTTCTGACCAACCTTGAATTGCTGTAATAAAGCTTCTATCTTCGGGTCTCTACCCATGAATAATAACTCTTCTTATTCTTGCATCCGATATTTTGGATTTAGGATCTAACTCAGAAATTTCAGCACAGAGAGATTTTACCTTACTGAAATACTGATTGATCGCCAAGTCTCGTTGAGCAATTGCCATCAACTCGCTCTCAAGCAACTGTAGTCGGGCAGTATTCTTCTTTGAGAATAGCTTCGCGGGAGTGTCCCATGCATCCTTTGGCGTGTCAATCTTCTTGATGTGCTGTAATAGGTCATCTTCCACTGTTGTCCTTATCGCGTACAGTGCATTTCCAGCCTTTATTTTCCACTTGCGGAGCGCCTCGACATCCTCCGTCGGTGGGGGTGTGGTCTCAGTACCACCCACGACCTCCTAGAGATTTTACCCCTGCAAGTATGCCTCTAAACAGCTAGACCATGAGCCATAATTATTGCTGTTGAGCCTCCTGCAATTCCCAATAGCTAGAAGATCTGCCATCGTGACTTGGTAAATACTTTCCTTGTACCAAGTAAGCTTGGTCCTAGACCACGAGTTTCACTGTCCCTGACAGAGCACTTGTAGAATCTCTACAACGATAACCTGTAATTTCAGTCCCAGACCGTATAGCTCTGGTACCACTTGTTAAACACCAAGGCAATATAATAAAATGCTTAAATTAAATAGCAATGCACACTTTATGCAAGACAAACTCTTACTGACTCTATTATATCACAAAATGACTACAACACACTTTATAATACAAAAGACTTGGACACTTATGCTAAACACACACGACATTATTATGACTCCTTTTGCTTCTCACTTCCACTCACCTCACAGCTCACAATTGCACTATGCCTATATTTATAGATGGTCTTAGGTCGGTGGTAAACAAATACCAAGGCACCACCGACTTTAGGAACTTATTAGTTTAATCATTTTTGCTAAGCTTTTCCTGATTTTGCTAGCTTCTTCTGGAAGCTTGTGAAGATTCCGGAGAAGAATTCTCATGGGTATTCTAGAGAGATGAGAGAAAGTCTGTATTGACTCTTAACAGATTTAGATTTTCTTTTGGTTTTAAACTTGTGCAGTTTATAACAAAAAGATAACATCTACTTAAGCCATATTTGCAAACTGTTGTGTTGTGTGAAGCTTTTTCTTCATATCTTTTTTTTTTTTTTAGTTCTTGGTTTATTAGTGTTGGAGTGACGAGAGATTAGTAAATGCAGATTTTACTGTACGTTCTTAGTAAAATTTATAACTCAAAAGTTATTTGCAGTTTTGGAGGAGGCTGACGGGGGAAAGTTGGAGTACGGTGGAAGGGTTGACGAGGTGGAGATGGGGGTTTTTTGGGGGAGATGACTATTGTTTGCATTTTTTATTTTTTTAAAAAGGGGTAATTTGATAAATGAACAAACATATTTTATTACCAAAATTAAGAAAAAACCAATCAAAGTTGCAAGATAGGCTTTGCAATGTACTTGCTATTAAAGTTAACGATTTTATTCACGGAGGGACCAACCATGATGTGTTTTAAAAACCACAAGGGAGGTGTTTGGTTGTTTTAAAAGCACAGGGGGGTTCTGTGCACGTTTTTAAAAACATAGAGGTTCTTGTGCACTTTATGAAGAAAAAAAAAGGATGCACAAATTGACGGAGAGAAGGAAAGTAGGTGAGACATGAAATATATTGACGGAAGTCTTTAAACAACTGATACCATAAGAGAATAATTATTTTTCTATATTGACAAAAACCATCGTTACAATAGTATTTGTAGTACAACACTTGTGTATCACATTGACACAAATAAAGATAATTATTACAAGAATTGAAAATCTCTTACTTGACCTTCAATACTCACTATCAAGTTGTAACCGAAGTAGATCAAGAGAAGGGACGATATCCAGACAGATTTGACCCTCCCCATCTAGCTCTTCACCTTTTCACCGAGCTCCAAGTCATACATGGTTTTGGCTCCCAGAGGTCTGGAGAAAGCTGCAATCAAGCCGCTAAAGCCCGATTTGATCCCAGTCGTCTTGTTGTTCTCGCCCTATTTCCTAGTGAATTTTTTTTTAATAAGTATCGGCTAACTCTGTGCCAGCTGCCGCGGTAATATAGATGATGCAAGCCTTATCCGGAATGATTGGGGTCAATCTAATACATGCTAATAATGGTCTTTTGCAGGAATGCCTTTCCATATGATTAAGATCGCTGTTTCATAAGGAAAAGATCTCCATAGATTCTTATTTCATTCCATTCCAGTGGCTCAACTAGTAACCAATGGCGAAAACTAAAAAATCCATGGTTTGCTAGCGACGTCTTTCTTCAGTTTGCTCTTAGTTTCAAAAAGTAAACATCTTTTATCATTATTTTTATTTTTTTTTGACATCTCAGGTTTCTCACAAACGTATCTTTATATTGTATTTCAAGATTCTCACTAACCCATTTCACTTGATGTGAGTACCATTTCAAGTAGAAGTCGATTCAAGATTAATATTCAGTGGGAACTATAAATCACATAATATTATACTCAGATATAAATAATATTTTTTGTTTTTATTTTATGGAGGCTAAATTGATATTGTAGTACATTGAGAATATACAAGTATTTAAAAAAAAAAGGTTGAGTGAAGCTCAAGTGCCCACCCAAAAAATAATGGCATTTTTTTGGTGATGTACGATTTTGGCTATGGTGTTTACCAAAGCCTTGGCATTATCGGAAGGTTGAGGAACGTTTGTTGGATGCTTAAATTTTTTCTTTTTGGCAGAAATGCTTAAAATTGAATAAAGAGAAAGAAGAAAGAAAAGTAAGTGTTTCGTGTGATAGAGAAAGAGAGATCAGGCTGATGTAAGAGAGAAAGAAGGGGTTGATATTCGTAAGATTTGATCTTCTTAAATTTTAATTATTTATTTTAAATTTAATTTTAAAAAAATATTTAAAATAAATAATTAAAATTTTAAAAACTAAACTTGATAGTTCATAATACACTTGATCATTTACTAAATGTGAGAATGAATAAAGGACAAAATTCAAGATTTATGAAGACTTATACATTGATATAATTTTATAAATGAGTGACGATAAGCGTATGGTGTGATAGAGAGAGAAAGAGATCAGGCTGCTAATTTGTAACAAGTCTATATAAATGAAGCAGCAAATTACTTCGATCTTGTGCAAGTACTAATCACACAGAGTGAGAGTGAGTGTGTGTGTGAGAGAGAGACAGATGGAGGTCGCGAAAGTTTTTCACGTGAATAAGGGAAAATGAGAGGCTAGCTATGCTAAAAATTGCAGCGTGCAGGTTTTATCACTATATTCTGTTTTTTAATTTTCTTGTTTATTATCTTTACAACGGTTATAATTAGCCAATAGCCAAAAGTAAAATTGTTCTGGATCATTATACATCCTTGATCGTTCTAGTGTTGTATGAGACTTTTCATGTTGGAATCACATGCATTTTTCAAGAATCCTAATCCTTCAAGGAATATAATTTTTGGACAAATGAAAAAAGTTGTGTCTTTTTTTCTAGTCCGCCAATGGCGATGGACATATATAATACGCCACCAATCCACTTTACGGTCCTCATTGATCCCATTAAATATTTTATTTAGAGGTATTTTTGGTTAAAAAATGAATTAGCCCCGCCTACAAAAGTATATATTGTATAATTGTTAAGTTGTATGTTACAGCCTAAATTGAAAAAATATATATCCTAAATTTGCCTCTATATATAGTTTTGGACAAGGGTGAGGGTAGCTAGGTGGAGGAAAGAAGAGCGGGGTTAAGTTTGTAATTTTTTTTTTATTTTAGTGGGGCAATTTAAATATTTTAATATTTTTTGTTAGTTTTTAACTGCAGGGACTAAACCTTTATATATAGTTTTGGACAAAGCTGAGGGTTGGGATGTTTTTCCAAGTTAGTAAAAAAAAAAAAAAGACAAAAAAACTGTGATATTTTCCTATTATAGAAGAAATCCTAAACCTGTACTGTGAAGCATCCAAATAGATTCTTTTTTGTTTTGTTGTTGTTTACAAAAAAAGGTGGCATTAGTGACACTTTTTTTGCGGCGGTTGGAAGAACCGCCGTTGATAGTGCATTTTGTTGCTTTTTTCGCGACGGTTCATAAAACCGTCGCGAAAAGTCTTTTACAGCGACAGTTTTGATAAACTGTCGCTAAAAGGTAAAATTGTCAGTCTATAGCTGCGGTTTTAACCACCCGTCCCTAAAGGTAAAGACCTTTACCCTAAAAACTATCATAAACCCCTTCCCCAATTCTCTCAGCCGTCACCCCCCTCATCTCTCTCAAGAAAAACAAATACCATATCACCACCACAGTAGATTTTCACCACCACGGTATCATCACCACTGCAATGTAAGTTGGTACCTCCAAATGGAAACCCCCACCCAAAATTGTTGGTTTCGTTTACCCCAAATTTGAATCGCACCAAAACTATCTCGGACCCAAAATTATCCAGTCTCTCCTGATTTTTCCAAAGAAGCAATCAGGTAGCAATCTCTCTTTATATATGTATATGTTTATTTGTGTATATATATATTTAAGATAATATTTTTGTATATGTTTTTGCAACAACATCGTGTATTGACACCCAAGCAACAATGCCGTGTGTATATATGTAAGTAATTCCCGGTGTTGTCTTTGCTAATCTATTATAATAAAATAGGTTTGAAACTTTTATTTCCTATTGATGGCTTATATGTGAGCAATTGTGCTTCTGGCTTTGGAGGACTTGCATAGTGAGGTAATGGAAATTTCTGAGCTAAGATTCCTTATGTCCTATCAAATTCTTGAACCATTATTAATTATTTCAATTTTCCAACTTCAACTATCTGCAGGATCTATATATACTACTAGAGTTGTGTGGAGTTTCAGCCATTAGAAGGTATTTTTTGTTATCATTTATTACAGGAAATATTAGTGACAATACTTGTCCTACATATCGTAGTCAAATTAAGTTCATTGGCGTAATCAGTAGTTCAATAATTGTGTAAATAACTTGAGGCTCCTTAATGCTAATGAAGATGAATCAATTATATCTACAAAAAGTAGTAACCCTTACTGCAACTCTACACTTGACATTCTTCAATCTCTTCTTGCTATTTTCCTACTTCTTCAATTTTGCCTAATATTTAATTGAAAACTAAGATGCTACTCTGACCTAGTGGAGTCTTAAATATGAAATTCTGGTGTCTTAACTTACTTTGCCACCTCCAGGTTCGAGCTACTCTCTTTTATGGACGCTTTCAAAGGCTATAGCTAGATTAAGATGGTTCCCGGAGACAAAGAGAAAACTGCCTTCACCACTGATAAAGGTCTCTACTACTATGAGGTCATGCCTTTTGGCCTCAAGAATGCTGGAGTTACCTACACTCGGATGGTGAACAAGGAATTCAAGAATCAGATTGTCCGAAATATGGAGATCTATGTAGATGACATGTTAGTCAAAAGCAGAAGGGCGGAAGATCATGTGACCGACCTGGCTAAAGCCTTCGCCGTAATGGAGCACTTTGGGATAAAGCTAAACTTGAAAAAGTGCACATTTAGCGTCAAGTCGGGAAAGTTTCTGGGGTTCATGGTCACAGCCCGCAGAATAGAAGCCAACCCGAAAAAGGTTCAGGTGATTCTAGACCTGGTACCACCGACCTGCGTGAAGGACGTCCAGGTGCTCGCGGGCAAGATAGCAGCGTTAAGTAGATTCATGTCCAGGTCGGCTGACAAATGTGCTCCTCCGTTCAAGATATTGAGGAATCCTAAGAACTTTGAATGGACTACGGAATGCCAGAACGCCTTCCAAGAGTTGAAAAAGGTATTTAGCTTCGCCACCCCTACTATCCCAACCTGAGGTGGGGCATGAGCTGGTACTTTATTTGGCATGCTTAGGGACAGCAGTGGCAGCGGCACTAGTCCGCGAAGAAGGGATGGACCAGAAATCGGTCTATTATGTCAGCAAAACCTTGCAAGGGGCCGAGGCGAGGTACTCCTCCTTGGAAAAACTCGCCCTCGTGCTCGTCACGGCGGCAAGGAAGCTGAAGCCATACTTTGATGCTCACCCAATTAAGGTCATAACGGACGCCCCACTCAAGTCCATCATGCACAAGCCGGAGGCGTCGGGTAGGCTGTTGAAATGGGCAGTTGAGCTGAGTCAATTTGACATTACCTATCAACCCAGAACAGCCATCAAAGCCCAAGCCATCGCGGACTTTGTGGTAGAATGTATTGGCCAAGCTATCACGCCCCAACTCAACCCCTCCTACAATTAGTCAGGACGCAACATAATTTCGGCAGTATAACGACAGTAATTAAGACACCAAGGCTCTAAATCAACCTCTTCAGAATAACATACAACCAACTCCACAAACCATTCAATAATCAACTCCTCAATTAAATTAACAACATACAACATAACCATATTATACAATAATCATTCCTTCAACAATCAATTCATAGTTATACGCCTCCGTTCCAACTTAATACATAGGCTATACATACATTTCAAAATAGATTATACAAAACATTGTTTTACAACAACTAAGATAATCTCATGGCAATGACT
The DNA here is from genome assembly GCA_037974665.1 of Ehretia macrophylla. Taxonomy (NCBI): domain Eukaryota; kingdom Viridiplantae; phylum Streptophyta; class Magnoliopsida; order Boraginales; family Ehretiaceae; genus Ehretia; species Ehretia macrophylla. The sequence goes on from CM075774.1 coordinate 4,391,013, forward strand.
CCTGCACATAAGACTCATCCACATACAGCACATTTCCCTCTTCAGGAGGCACATACTCGTAGTTAGAATCAGTAACACCTGCATGCATGCAATAATTGAGAGTGAGCTTATATAAAACAAGCTCAGTGAGGATCCGATAGATCTCTAACAGTATTTACTATACTCCTTGAAAATGATCCTTTGAGCAGTAAACACGCAATAAAACATCAATAACAATATAAACACATAACTATAATGACCAATCAATAAATGATACTATAGTTGGTGTAGCTCCAAACGTCATCACGATCTCAACCATTCTTCTTGTAACTCCCCATTACTCACGCACCCGAGGTACCTCACTAGCCCCTCCCTCCATGACACCTCCGTCATGCGAGTTGGAGGTAGTCTCTAGTAGTCATGCCGTTATCAACCAGACAGCCCGATACTGCCCGAGAGGTGGCACACACATACCAAGACTCAGCAATAATAATAAACATCATTCACAGGAGGAAAATCTAGCAGAATTGCCTATCTCCCGGTTCATCAATCATCAATCAATAATCATCAATTATCATCAATATAATATCAAATAATCAATTAAACAACAAACAACTAAGTTAGATGACAAAGTAGGCCATCCAACTTAACATACATTAAACACATAATATAACCCTAATATAACCATCAACAACTCACAATTCAATCACTCAAACACCACCCAATCATCTAAAGGCTCAATTCAACAATTTAAAGAAAGACAACCTAAACCTCAAATAATCATATCTAACATTCTACTAATCCAAACAACTCCAAATCAGTTTCTAACACTCACCCATTCAATCAACTACATTAGCCCTCTTGGAAACCAACCAAGACACATCAAAATCAAGCCCAACAACCCTAAAACCTCAATGCACCTAGGCTAAAATTTCCGGATTTTCACACAAACATCGCAATCTAAAATTCGGCATTATAACGGCGCTACCATGTAATTAACAAACTTTTAAAAATTGACATCAATCGATTCCAACCACAACAACTCAAGAAAATCATCAAATGGCCAATCTATCATCTTTAAATACCCGAAAATAAATAATTTTGCTACAATGGTTCAAATCTCATAGTAATACACATAAACGATCCCTAGCATAGACTGAGCAATAATATAACTTCAAATTAACATTCGAACGGTTCAAAATGCAATTATAAGCAAAAACATAAAAGATGACTTTTGAGATCTAGAATTTTTCTCTCATATTTGATGTGTTTTGATGCAAGAAATGTGTAGAATGGATGCCCAACAAGTGAAATCAAGCTTTGAATGAAGTGATTTGGACTTGAATTGCAAAATCTATGTGAAAAATGCTTTAAAAAGCCTTGAAAATGCCTTCATCTTTCTCCTACAAAGAACCACGGTTTTGTGTGTGTTTTTGGAGGTGTTTTTCTTTGTTTTTAATGTGTGTTGATGATATATTAAGCAAATGTCAAATAAATAAAAGAAAGTCAAAGGTGAAAACTAATTATTTTTAGTGTTTTCTTGTCTTTTAATTCATTTTCTTGATTACTCTTGCTCAAATTAATTATGCAACACCTAAACTATCTCAAGTAGTTTATTTTTAGGTGACAAGAAGTTTTACATTCAAACAATTTTACCCGAGTCGGCTTAAAACGCAATTTTTACAAAAAAATGTGAAAAGTCATATTATTTATGTTCAAATGTCTTTTGAATGCACAATTAATCTAAAATCATTTAATACCACATATAAATACATTTATATTAATATATACTAGGTCAACAAAAGTCAATGCAATAATCGGGTTTAGAAGAAATAACTATTTGGCTTAAAAACGCTATTTTTCGCCCAAAAAGTCTATTTAAATTACTATTCTGTTTCAGAATCAATTTTTATGAAACATGGGTCTATTAATAATAGAGGACTAGGTTTTAAGACGTTTAAAACACCCCTGTAAAAATTTTAGCGGACAGGTGTTCAAAAGTACTATTCACCAAAACCGACGATAAAATTTCTGATTCTGTTTTTGATGAAATTTCATGAATGCACATATAGCATGTATTAGGAATATAAATCACATTTTAACACATTCTAACTCATATAACATATAAACAGGTCAAACCATACAAATCGAGGTAAAGACACGTAAATCGAGGTAAAGATAAAAACTAGGGTTTCACACGAGCCCAGCAGGACCCAGAGGATGTATGGAAAGTCCATGTGGATGGACTATCGGGAAAGTCTGGAAGCGGAGCCAGAGTGGTCATCCTTGACCCGACCCGGCATGAGTACTAATACTCCCTCAAGTTCGCTTTCTCGGCGTCCAACAACGAGGCTGAGTACGAAGCAGTGATCGCGGGATTGAAAATTGCGGCTCAGCTCGGGGAACAAACAATTGACCTGAGTACCGATTCTTAATTGGTTGCTAGTCAGATATCAGGAGAATTTGAAGCCAAGGATAGTGTCATGCTGGCCTACCTCAACAAAGTTAAGGATTTGATTTCAGGGCTCAAGAGGCTCATAGTGCAACAAATCCCGAGAGAGAAGAATATGAAGGCTGATGCTCTGTCCAGGTTGGCCTTGGGCGAGAGCCGACCTGCACTGGTCCACATGAAATAAGTCTCCGAACCAAGTATTCAGTTGGGAGGACCCGCTGTAGCCGGGCTTAACTTAAGCCCAGATTGGACCAAACCAATCATGGACTATTTGGAGAGGGTATAACCCTTAAGGACGAAAAAGCAGCTCAGAAACTCATGAAACAAGCCTCAAGGTTTGTCATAATAGCTGGACAACTCTACAAGAGAGCCTACACTTGGCCTCTCTTAAAGTGTGTTGGTCCCGAAGAAGGAAACTATGTACTCCGAGAGATTTTCGAAGGGGTATGTGGAAACCACTTGGGTGGCAAGGCTCTGGCTCGGAAGGCATTGAGACAAGGCTATTTTTAGCCAACCTTAGAACAAGATGCCAAAGAGTTTGTAAAAAAGTGTGATACCTGCCAAAGGTTCGCCAATATACAATGAAAGCCTTCAGTAGACCTGACAGTGATGATAAGCCAGTGGCCATTCTATCAATGGGGTCTAGATATCATTAGCCCATTGCCAACCAGTATTGGGCAGAAGAAGCACACATTCGTAGGTGTAGACTACTTTACCAAATAGCCTGAGGCTAAAGGTGTTGCTAGAATAACAGAAAATACAGCTTGGGATTTTGTGTGGAAGAATCTCATTTGCCGATTTAGAGTGCCAAAGGTCATCATCATTGACCATGGCAAGCAATTTGACAATACATACTTTCGAGACAAATGTGCTGAGATCGGGATCAATCTTAGATTCTCATTTATTGCTCACTCTCAAAGTAATGGCCAAGTCAAAAGGACTAACCAAATCATTTTGCAGGGCCTGAAAACCAAACTGTAAGAAGCGCAAGGCCAGTGGGCATCGATTCTCCCCGAGGTATTGTGGGCTCAACGTACCACCACCAGTTCGACAACGAAAGTATTGCCCTTCGAGCTGACCTTCGGTATTCAAGCAGTTCTGCCAGTGGAGATTGGGTCTCCGACCAGTAGAACCCTCTACCACAATCCAGTAATAAACGGAGCCCTAATCCGTGAAGAGCTTGACCTCACTAAAGATCTCCGAGCCAAAGCTCAGATCAGGATGTTAGCTAGTAAAGCCGCCATGCAAAGAGCCTTTGTCAGGCAGGTCAAGCCTAAGCCTATTAAGGTTGGTGTCTTCGTCCTCAGAAAGACAATCTTTTTACCGCGAACGGGTAACAAACTCTCCCCGACCTGGGAGGGACCGTACGAAGTCGTGAAAGAAGTCCGACCCGGGACCTTCTACCTCCGCGATAGATATGGAAAGCAATTGAAGAATGCATGGCATGCAAAACACCTGAATAAATATTTTGTCTAAACGACCCTCGAGCCGAAAACTTTTGAAACGGCTCCCGAGCTGAAAAATCTTGTAATGGCCCCCGAGCCGAAAACTCTTGCAACGGCCCCCGAGCCGAAAACTCTTATAATGGCCCCCGAGCTGAAAACTCTTGTAATGGCCCCTAGCCGAAAACTCTTGTAACGGCCCCTGAGCCGAAAGATCTTCTGTTGAGGCCCCGAGCCGAAACTCTTGTAACGGCCTCCGAGCCGAAAGATCTTTTGTTGAGGCCCAGAGCCAAAACTCTACATGTAATTGGCTCCCGAGCCCAAGTACTCCATGTACAAATTCAATACAATGTATTTTGTAAACTAGTTCGAAGTCCGACCCGGGCCCAAGTACCTCAGCTACTTAGCTATTGCAATCTCAGATTAACGCAGTGGCCACGTTTAATTGCGAGATAAAGTAAACCAGCTCGGACAAGGTTCCAGCTCGGGTATAATCAATAATGATTTGATTCACTTTACCAGTTCGGATTAGAGTCCAACTCGGTATAAGTCGGCTTCAGTTCAGTATGTTAGTTTGGGTCTAAAATCGAGCTCAACATTTGTCAAGTTAACTAGCTCGGATTAGGATGATAATTCATTAATCGCATCCAGCTCGGTTCCTTATATTTAAACTAATTACTTAAGTTTGAAAGGTCCATTATGTTGGTCCGACCCCACTTACTTAAGGAAATTTGTGAAGGGAAAAGTACACCTGTACGAACTCAAACAAAATGCAAATAAAGCTAAAATATTCATTTCATTAAAATTGAAAGGAGTACAAATTATAAAAGCCCGACCCGGGCAAGATTACAAAAATCATTTAGGTGCTGGAGCAGAGGTAACAGCGTATACTTCTTCCCCAACCTGGTCCATGCCTTTCTTGACAAAGTCCATCACCTCTTGGGCTTAGGACTTGAGGTTGGTTGGAAGCTCAAGGATCTCCCAAAATTCTGGTGGAAGAGCCTCCAAGATTTCGATGTAATCATTCTTAGAGGCGGGAAGGAAAGTCTTTGCTCGCTCCCGAGCGATAACCTGGCCTCAGAAATAATATTCCAGCTCGGCGTACCTAGCCATGATCCAGCCCTCATTCTCCACGCAGCTCACTGCTGCGTCGCTGGACTTGAAGGCCTCCACCGCCTTCTCTCCATTTACCCCGACCCGGTCGAGTACTTCCTGGAACTTCGCCTCAGCCTTGCGGGCATCAGTCTTATAGCGTTCCACGACCTTGGCTGCAGCCTGGCATCGGGATTCTTTAGTTTTGAGCTCCTTCTCCTTGACCGCAAGCTCTGCCTTCAGATGGTTGACCTCATCTGCATCCCCCTTATACTTCTTGGAGGCCTCCAACCTCTCGGCATCGAGCTCGGTTCGGGCGTTAGCCCACCGCTGCTCGAGCTCGACACAGCGAGTTTGAGCCTTAGAGAGGAGGCCGAGGATGGAGAGAGAATGGGACTCAGCCTGCATAAGAAGACAACAAATTCGATTAGCCGAGCTGAAAATTACAATCACACACGAGTAAATGAGCTCAACTCACCGTGGCCACGGAGGTCCTTAGGTCGAGTGAGAGCTGCTCTAGAGGAACCCCTGCCAACTTGGGATCACAGGCCACCTTGGCCACCTCCATAAGATCCTTGTTGGGAGGGACACCTCAGCAGCTTTACCTTTCCCAGAATATTCTGCCCGAGGCCACTTCCTATTATCAAGTCGGGTGGACGAGCGCTCCTGCATCATCACAGCTGAGCTCGGCCTCTTGGGCAGGGGAGACCCCGAGATCCCCTTGGAAGTCACCTCGGTGTCGACATCCCGAACTTGGCTGCTGGACTGCTGCCTCTGCTCTTGTGGAGTGGCGGGACTAAAGCCGAACCGAGCCAAGCCGAGCCGCTAGCCTTGGCCTATCTCCTCTTTCTCTGGACATAGGCGAGATTTCTAATATCGGCCATGTCTACAAAAAACAAAGAAAAGAGATGTGAGAAATGACCGAATACCAACTAAAAAGAACAACGGGAGACGAGGAGGTCGGGCATTGATCTTTCGAACTAACCCTCTTCTGAACTGGATCCCGCATCCTCTTCGGGCTTGGGAAGTAAATAGGGATGATCCCTTGAGAGGTCGGGTTCCCTCCCGAATAACCTTGATTCCCAGATCCTGTCCCACCTGAGCACGCTATCGATATTTATCAGCTTTCCCGGTTTGGGCCTCAGTACCCTGACCTCGACGAGCTTCGCGTCTGAAAGCTTGTGGTCGTCGTTCACATTCTTCTTTAAAGAGGGATTCCAATCCACTCTGCACCCCGGGTTCACAGCCGGCTTGGCCTAATAGTAGTCGTTGTGCCAACCCTTGTTGGAGGAGTGCCACTTGGTGAATATGGCATTACTGGCCCGAGCTGCAAAATAAAACCACCCTGGCTTCTTCGGGTTGGGCTTGCACACAAAGAACTGCCTAAACCGACGCAGGGTCGGCTCTACTTCATTCTCGATGCAGAATACATAAAACGCCACCACTACAGCCCAACCATTGGGTGACATCTGACCTGGGCTAAGCTCAAAGTAGTTCAAAATACCGACGATGAAGTCGGAAAGTGGAAGCCGGATGACATCGAAGACAAGGTCGTAGACAGTGAAGTGGTCGGGAGGAGAAAAGCAATCGGATTCGTGCCGACCCGGAACCTTCAATTTATGGTGTCGATCCACCTACCAATTCCTAAGCCTGGTGTTGGCCATCTACACAGTAGAATGGCACTCACGTTACAGCAGGCAAACAACTGCTCGACCATCTTCCCCTGAGCTGAAGAAACACTAGTTGTAGCTAAGCTCCGGGGACAGACCGCCCTCACTAGGATCACCTCAATTGGCTCCGCCGTGGAGGCTCCAGCTAAGTATTCTTGTGGTATCTCGACCCCTTCTAACCGATTCAAAAGCGACCCGTCCTCTCTGTCTCCCACTTCTCCTAAGTTAGCCAAAGGATCCTCATCAGCCTCTTGCACCTGCCTGACCCCGATAACTTGGCAATCATCATTGCTCTCCCTGGGCCCAGATTGCCAAGCTGATCCTTGAGATACACTGGTGCTGATATCACCTTGACCTCTATCCGAGGTGGACTCTGAGCTTGACAAATTCTCGTCCCCTCCGTAGGATCTCACCTCCATCACTTGGGAATCTTCTAACTCCGACCTCCCTATCCTGTCTATAAATTAAAATATATGTACAGGAATATCTAAAGGGAGTCGGGACGTACCTACCGCTCTAATTGTGGAAGATGACTCGACCTAATTGGCTCCGAGCTAATGGATCCCGAGCTGAATACACCGAGAAGATTGCTTGCCAAGCTAAAAATGTCCGACCACTCTGGTTGCCGACCTGAAAGCTCTCCAAATTTTGTAAGCAAAGTGTGGAACTTCAGGGCCCTATTTATAGGCAACTTCGGTAACCGCCTCGGGAATCCTAAACGACGCATCTCGTCATAATTGCCAGATGACGTGTCAACCATCTGAAGGGCGTACACCGCTAACGTGGCCATCCTCACTCTGGCGGGGTCGGGCACCTCCAACTCGGGAAAAACTCCCAAATCTAGATCTCAGCCTCTTGATCTCAACTTGGGAGGGGATTGACGAGGGGGATCCCGAGCTGAGGTAAACCACCTTCGCCGAGCTGAGGCAGGCCAACCCGGGTCAAGGCTACCGTATTCAGCTAATGCCTAACCTGGATGCGGATCTGACCTCACCCCGACCCAGGAAAACCCCGACCTATGCGCCAGCTGTTCTGATGGGACATAAAGTCTTGATGAGACATAAAGTTATGCCGCATTAAATGCTATCAGATCTAAATTTAGTATAAATAGAGCTCCACTCCTTCATTTCTGAGGTAACTGCTCATTAAATGCTCTCAGCTATTTCGCCAGCTCAGACATACTAATCATTCGCATGCCCGAGAAAAAAATCCGGGTCATCACCTCACTTTTTCCTTCATTTTTCTTGTGCAGGTCAGGCTGCCGACCCAAAAATCCAGGTCAGGAAGCCGACCCAGAAATCCAGCTCGGCGGTAATAACCTCCCAACCTCAACTGCAAGATTCCGACCTCGACAGTATCCCTCAGTGATCTTCCTGGAAATGACTTCAATAATGTTTTTGTATCATTGTCAACATTCTACAACAAACTGAAGAAAGCGAAAGGCAATGATCTGCAAGGGTGTTATATCTCAGGTGTGTCGGGTACATTTTAAGGGAGATTGTTTCCACGATTTTGTCAGAACTTTATTCACTCCTCAACCACTCTCCAATGGCTTTTTCAAGTATACAACAAATATTGTAGCCTCTCCAATTCAAATTTGAAATCTTAATTTTCCAAATGGTGTCAAATCATTGTCCAAGTTTCTACAAGTATAGAGTCAATACCATAAAAAGTACTTTACCTCTTTACAAATAATATTTTGGTCCTTAATATTTCATTTTCAAAGTTTTGGTCCAAGGCATTTTATGAATAAAGGAATTTATTTTTAGCAAATATTATTCTATTAAGAAAAAAAGAAAGAAATCGAATAACACATGTCTTACATGGTAAGATACAAAGATACTCTTGTATCTTACCACATATATTACAGTTATTTTTTGAATGAGAAATGATGATCAGACTAGCAGAATCTTTTATTTAAAACATGAAGGGTCCAAAAATAAAATATAGGGGACTAAAATATCGTTGTGTAAAAGGTTAAGGGATAAACTTTGTTATTTATTAGACGAGCTACTATATATCACTTTATTTTCATCACCTATTTATCACCCTGCATATGGATGCTTAGTTGAAATGCTAAAATGAAAAAAAAATTATTTATATTTCCCTTTTTCTTTTAATACCAAGCAAGTATAGGCGAGAAATATGTTATGAAAATAAGGTGGTATCTAGTATTTCTCTTATTAACATAGTATTAAAGCAATGTTTTATTATGGAGATATCCTATTTTTATCACCTTCTATGTGTATACATACCTAATTGGTAACTCAATATAACAAACTTTTATATTGCACTTTCTTCTTTGATATACCAACTACATATACACCTAAAGTGGCGATTGGTATCCTGAAAAGATTTTGGACATGAATTGAATGAGTTAAGGAAATTGAATGACTCTCTGAATGGATTGACGTTGGGAAAGGATATGTTGTGGTGCATATACTCTAGAAATAAAGATAGAAATTGATATATTGATTCTAAACTTGTGTTTGGTTGTCAATATAATAGAGCAGTAATGAGAATGACTTATATAAAATGAAAAAAATGCCCTTGTGTTGCTATAAATATATTATTGTCTTAAAAATAAAAATAAGTATCATATTAACAATAATGGTTAGTTTGAGGCATATTTTTATTATTATATTTATTTTTTATTTTTTATATATTATTATTTTATAACTTTTACTAAATATACATTATTTATTATTATTATTGTTTTTTAATATTATTATTATCTATTAGTTCATTTTATGTTTTTATTTGTATTATATACAATTACTTCATATTTTTATTATGTTTATTTAATTATTTAATAATAATAATAATAATAATAATAGTATAAATTATTATTATTAGTATTATTAGTAGTAGTAGTAGTATTATTATACATCCTTATATTATTATTATCATACTATATATTTATTATTACATGTTATGTTATTATTTTTGTTCTTTATTGATATTTATTATTATTTTTATTTATTTTTATTTTACTATATTATTTATATATTATTATTATTACTATATATTTTCAAATTATTATTTTATTAATAATAATGATTATAATAATAATAAGAATAAATCAGACTAATATATTAAATAAATTAAACAATAACGTTATTTGTACAATGTGTAATATTTGTTTAAGGATATTTTGACCACTTGAGTAATAAGTTCAGTCTAGAGCACATGAGAATGAGTTATTCTCATGTGTTTTGTCAGCAATAAGTATTTTCATGTTCATGGAAATAAGATTATGGGGGGAATATGCTTCTCAAATTCATACATTTATACCAAATGTGGGAATTGAAATAAAACTAGAAATACCTTTTTATTCCTAACTCATTTTCATATACTGACCGCCACCTAAGAGTTGATACATAAATAATGAAAACATGATAATAACTAACAATGCACTTTATTCTTAGTTTTGTATGCACTTTTCTTGCCTACTGTACTAATGTACTTATCTCTAACAGAAAATGTCCCATTCAATCCCTACTATTTCAAAAACAATTCAATTTGGTCTCTATTGTTTAAAATTTCTCAATTTTGTCCCTATTGTTTCGAAAAAGTTTTAATTTTGTCCCTTTAGTTTATTAAAATTTTAAATTCATCCATATTGTTCAAAATTAGTTAATTTAGTCTCTATTATTTTCTAAAAAATCCAAATTCGTCCCTATTATTTTCCTAAATATTTTAATTTCGTCCTTATTATTTTCTTAAAGTTTTAAATTCCTAAATGTTTCAATTTTATCCTAATTATTTTCTTAAAGTTTCAAATTTGTCCCTATTATTCAAGGACTAAGTTTAAATTTTCTGAGAAATAATAGGGAGGAATTTGAAATTTTTGAGAAATAATAGGGACGAAATTAAAACTTTTTAAAAAAACAATAGAGATGAAATTGAGATATTTTAAACAATAGGACGAAATTAAAACTTTTAGGGAAATAATAGGAATAAAATTGATATATTTTAAATAATAAAGACCAAATTAAAAAAAATATATATTGTAATGATAAGGACTAAATTTGATATTTATACTATCTCTAATTACATAACTTTTTTTTTTCTTTTGCATGAACATGTTCCACCAGAATTGGATATCAATGGGGATAAAATCAAACAAGTCCTTAACTTATTAGTCCAAAATCATATAGGTCATTGTGCTTTCACAAACCTCTTAGAAGGTCCTTCAGCAAGAGGTAGTTAAGTCTTTCTATAATAATTTAATAAACAAAAGACAAAATAATTAAAATATGATATCAAGAATTTAATCAATTATACTTTGACCCTAAAAAGAAAAAATAATTAATGTCTAACTCCAAAAATTTAATAAATTATACACTTCTTCCTCATCCTCCTCCACCTCCACATCCACCACCAGCACCACCACATCGAAGAACCTATCATCAATTTCATCCCAACTCATAACTCCAACCACAAATATCAACACCACCACTACCACCACATTAATAAACATATCAACTTTATCCCAACAACACCCATCAACACAACCACCACCACCAATGTTCACCATAACCACCACTACCACATTCTCATTAACAAACCTATCAATTCCATCCTAACTTTTAACTCCCACCACAAATATCAATACCACCACTACCACCACATGTATATCAACAAACCCACCAATTCTAACCCAACACTACCTCTACTATCGATACTACCATATATCACATACACATATATACCATTGATCTTGATAAGTTACATAAGATCAAGAACAAAAGCTAATCATCAGAAAAGTGTAGAACAAATAATATAATAAAATAACTTCTACAACAACAAAAAAATGCTAAGATCCATAAAAATGAGAGCCGAGAAAACAAAATCAAGAAACAAGCTCATTTCATCACCAATCTTGATAGATCTCTTCCATGTCGAGTTTTCGGCTTCCATGATGGCAGAACAAAGTCTTGATACTTAGATGACAATGCCATCACTCTCCTCTGTCTCTTCAGCAATACATTGCAGCTTCATTTTCCGCTACTTGTTCATCTTTCTCATCTTGATCTTCTGATGACTCTTTTCTGAATATAAGGCACATCAACAACTGATCTTGCAGTGACTTGGTGAATTGCCTTCCCGAGCAGATCGAGGCCTCGGCAACGGGTGATCAAAGATGTACGTGAGAGTTGAGAAAAAGTTGAGGAGGAGGGTGATGATGAATTTGTTGATGAAGCTAATGAGTGTGTGGTGGAGATTGATGAGCTTGAAGATGAACATGGTGATGAAGGAATAGAGTTGAAGTTAGACACTAATTATTTTTTTCTTTTTAGGGTCAAAGTATAATTTATTAAATTCTTGATATCATATTTTAATTATTTTGTCTTTTGTTTATTAAATTATTATAGAAAGACTAAACTACCATTACTGAAGAAACCTCCTAAGAGGTTTTTGAAAACACAGGGACCTATATGATTTTGGACTAATCAGTTAGAGACTTGTTTGATTTTATCCTGATATCAACGCTAGCACGCACATAAACAAAGGAAAGATCTATATATCAAAGACCAGCCCAGTTAACGTCCACAAAGCATACCTATCGCAGTTTCAGAATGACTTTTTCTCATTTTTCAAGGCTCGGTCTCAAGAGATAATCCTTGGTGGGCACATGGTTTTGTCATTCGTAGGCAGGCGTAATTCAGATCCTTCAACTGACGAGTGTTGCTATCATTAGGAGCTTCTAGCTCGAGCTCTAATGAGTATGGCCACAGAGGTAGGAAATCAATTACTTTCTCTATTTTTGCCATTCAAAATCAAAGCAGCTATTCTTAACATTAAGCAATCACGACATGCATAGGAAAAAAATGATATAAGTATGATCAAACACATGAAAGATATTCAAAACAATGTTATTTAAATTGAGATGGTGACACATGTCTTTTTTTTGTGAGGTGCACTTAGTTTTTTTGTGGGGTCTCACTATCCTTTTGGATTATTTGTTAGCATGACCCTAGATGCGGATCTAGACTATTGCTGGTGAGCTTCAAATGTTTTGAAAACAAAAATTAGTGAATACGTGGAAATTAAGTACATGTTATTCACTACTATCTCTTAGTAATTAGGAGGCAAATCTTAACCATCTATCTCACATTGGATATATGGAAATTAAATCAGAAGCAATAGAGGTGCGGAAGCTTGGATATATGGAAATTAAATCAGAAGATGATTGTTTATTTGTGTTCCGTTTTGAGGACGAAACAAAATGTAACATGGCTTTGGGTCAATTTTGGCATGTAGGTAATAAGCCACTGCTACTAAGGCGATGGAAACCATTTGCTCAATGGGAGAAGGTGAAATCTCCAATTATCCTCATTTGGGTCCTGCTTAGAAAGGTTTCTTCTGTTATGTGGACAAAGAGAGGACTGAGCAAGATAGCTAGTACGCTGGGGGTACCGTTCCAAATGGATGTAGCCACCGAGGCCAAAACACGCCTCAGTTATGACAAAATCTGTGTGGAAGTTGATCTTAGCAAAAAACTACGGTCTACCATTCCTTTGAATATGGGAAAAGAAAACAGAGTCCTGATTGAAGTCGAGTACACGTGGAGGCCTTTGTACTGTGATATCTATAAAAGCTTAGGGCATAGAGCTTAAAAATGCAAAAATTGTCATGAAGAATGGAGAGGGAAAGTGCCGGATGCTATTGAAAGTCAAACATCAGAAGCAGAAGCGCCTGTTGCTCTAACGAATAGTTCGCACGATGAAGGTTGGACTGACATACCGAAGAAATTAGCCCACTCCAAGTCCACAATCACTCCACATAAACCACTCAAGGAACCTAATAAGTCCCCTCAACCAACTCAGAGTAAGTCTAATTTTTTTGCGGCGTTAGATGAGATAGAACCAACAGTGCAGGAGATGTTGAATGAACTGGATGTTGGTAAGTCTTCTAAAACCAAGGATCCTAAAAATACCGAACCCCCCGATCGCTAATGATCATAGCTTCATGGAATATTAGAGGAATGAATAAGGCTATTAAACAAAGAGAAGCCACTGTTTTTGCTAAACGGAATAGAGTTGATATTTTTTGTCTGTTGGAAACAAAAATCAAACTGTCTAACCTGCCCCGAGTCTTGAAGAAGAGATTTAAATCATGGAGTTTTGCTAGCAATTATAGTTCATCACCTCGTGGGAGGATATAGATTTTGTGGAATGATAACAGGGTGACTCTTACTGAAATTGACTCATTTGATCAAGCAATTCATTGTAAAGTTACTGATAATGCTTCTGGTGACCTCCTTTTTATCAGCTTTGTTTACAGTAGCAATAAGTACGCTGACAGAATTAAATTGTGGGACAAATTTGCTGAGTGGACGCCTTCTACTCTTGGGCATCCATGGGGTATCGTGGGCGACTTCAATGAAATTCTGCAGGTGGAGGACAGATTAAATTGTGTTTCGCTACCTGCTAGTGCTATGGATTTCGCTAGAGATGTTGATTGTAATGGGCTTCTGGAGCATCAATGGGTTGGCCCCCACTTCTCTTGGAGCAATAAAGCTGAAGGTTCTCATATCCTGGCTAGCAGAATAGATAGGGCCCTGGTTAATCATGAATAGTTGTGCAATTTTTTGAGTTCTATATTGATTGTGGGCACTCCTGGCATCTTTGACCACTATCCCCTGATTATTAATACTTGTCTATCTACTGTCCAGTGCAAAACCCCGTTCAGATTCTTTAACGCTTGGGCATCTCATGAGGGGTATCGTCCCATCCTTGAGGGGTTATGGAATACCCAATTTTCGGGATACCCTATGTATAGGCTAGTTAAAAAGTTAAAATCCTTGAAAGAAGCACTCAAATGTTTCAACAAACAGCAATTTATTGGAATCAGTTCTTCCATCTCCATTCTCAGATCTGAACTTGAGACTGTGCAAAATAACTTATTAAGCTTGATACCTGATCAGGAGTTAGCATGTAAGGAGACTGAATTGAGAGGTCAGTTGATGGAGGCCTTAATTTATGAAGAATCCATTTTACAACAAAAGGCGCGGTTAATTGGCTGAAGGAAGGTGACCTTAATACGACGTACTTCCACAGGGTTATCAAGGGGCGACAAGCTCGTAATACTATTTCTAGTGCGGTTGATAATAATGGCAACAGTGTAACTACCAATGCAGACATTGTCGACAACTTCGTTGGTTATTTTAAAAACTTGTTGGGAACAAACAGAATGGAGAGAGTGGATTATTCAGTTGGTGACCTCAAGAATTTGTTAAGAAAGTCAATCTCTGAGGATAACAAGAGATTACTCTCAGAACCTATGACTGACTTTGAAATCAAAGAAGTCATGTTCTCTATCAACAGCTCCAAGAGTCCGGGACCAGATGGATATCCTGCTTTCTTCTTCAAGAATGCCTGGGACATTGTTGGTGCTGATGTTTGTTGTGCTGTGATAGATACTTTGAATTCTGGGATTCTGCTCAAAGAAATTAATACTACATTCATCACTCTCATTTCGAAGGTTAGTAACCCTTCGGGGCCTAAAAACTATAGGCCCATTTCTTATTGCAATATGATTTACAAATGTGTCTCTAAGGTGATTGCAAATAGGCTGTGCAAGGTGCTTGATTCGATCATATCTATTAATCAATCATCCTTTATTCTGGGACGGAAAATTCTCGATAATGTGCTTATTACTTAGGAGTTGGTCAGAAATTATGGAAGGAAGAACACAACATCAAGATGCATCATTAAGTTTGACATTATTAAAGCCTACAATTCTGTTAACTGGAACTTCATTAGGTCTTGTCTTGCTGCCTTTGAGTTTCCTGGAAACTTTATTAATTGGATTGATATGTGTATCTCCACGCCTTCTTATTCAATGATGATAAATGGTCAAATGGATGGATTCTTTCAGGGGAAAAAAGGACTTAGACAAGGTGACCTGATTTCGCCAAATATCTTTGTGATTGTCATAGAACTTTTGTCTTGTTTACTGAACTGATGTGGTAATTTACGAGGCTTTGTTTTTCATCCCAAATGCAAGAAGATTATGCTTAATCACCTTGCATTTGCGGGTGACATCCTCATTTTCTCCAAGGCCAACCCGAGCTCCACTGCTATCATAAAAAAAGCCATTGTTGTCTTCTCTAAAATGTCGGGCCTCCACTTTAGCAGCGATAAAAGTGAAATTTATTTTGCAGGCTACCCAGATAGCTTTAAACTCTTTATTTGTGAGTCACTGGGTATTAAAGAGGGAAACTTACTGGTAAGATACTTGGGTATCCCCTTCATTACGGGCAGGCTCAACAAATCTGTTTGTAGTTCTTTGGTTAACAAGATCACTGCTAGAATTGATCACTGGACAACTAATTGGTTGTCCTATGCCGACAGACTTCAACTTATCAACTCGGTGCTGCAGAGTATTTTGAATTATTGGTGTAATGTGTTCATGCTACCAAAAGGTGTTATTGAGGAGATCGAAAGAAAGTTTGCTATTTTTCTTTGGAAGAATGAAGGGGAAAATGCGAAAGGGGCCAAAGTGGCATGGTCAAAAGTATGCAAGCCAAAGAAAGAAGGAGGCCTTGGTGTTCGAAGTTTGTGGGATATCAACGTAGTTGCTATACTCAAGCAGTTTTGGCATACATATTGTGATAGTGACTCGCTTTGGGGCTATTGGGCTAATTGAGTTTTACTTGACAACTGCAATATATGGAGTGTCGATATTCTAACTAACGCTTCATGGACTTGGCGTAATCTCTCCAAATTAGACAGGTCGCTAAAAGTTTCATTCGTCACCAAGTTGCAAACGGGTGTAATACCAATCTTTTTTGGGATACTTGGCTGCCTTGTGGTAATCTTTGGGATTTTGCACATTCTAACAATATTGTCATTCCAGCTGGTTGTGGAAACTTGAAGGTGGCTGATTGTATTAATGGCCTCTACTGGAGTTGGCCTAGCAATCTCAGCTGGATTGGAGCCTTGGTTGATTTTGAACTAAGACCTGACATGCATGATCAACTTCTTTGGGTTGTTGGGAATCAAACGGATTTCAAGTTCCATTCGACTTGGGATTGTATTCGAGCCAGGAGTACTGAAGTTGTTTGGGATGAGCTGGTGTGGAACAAATCTATTATACCAAAGCACAGCTTCTGCACTTGGCTCACGATACTTGATAGGCTTGCTACTAAGGTGAGAATCTCAAGCTGGGGTATCTCAACCGATGTGAATTGTTGTTTATGCGGACTGGGAGTGGAATGTAGAAATCATCTCTTCTTCGATTGTTCGTTCACTCACCATATTTGGAAATGGTGTACGAAGCGTATGAGATATGGTGGCCTTAATGCCGACTGGGACACCATTATTGAGAAACTTTGTAAAATTAGCAAAAGACACATCTTAAAGGCAACCATTGTGAGAAATGCTTTCAACTCTTGCATTTACAACATTTGGATGGAGCACAACGCTAGAGTATTTGGCACTACTGCACAAATTGAAGAACAGATTATTGAAAAAATTAACTTAGATGTGAGGCGCAAGGTTAGTTTAATTCGTAAATATCCTAACACTTTAGAAAACTCACTATTTTGTAGAGACTGGAATATTTGTATCTCTTGATGTTATCTTTTTTGTCTGTAACCTCGATGTATTGTGATTTGATGTGGAAATGAAAGGATTACTTTTGCTGAGGAAAAAAAAAACTATCTATCTACTTTGCACAATTAAAGGCATGGAATATAAAATGATAGATATAATTAATATGGTATTAAAGTATTTTAGAGTAAAAAGTTTAATCGTCCATAATAATTATCTTTTCCTTTCATTACCTTCTTTAATTTAAACAAAAAATTATAAAATTATTTGCATTTCCTTTTTCTTATTATTTTTTTTCCCAAATCCAGAATTTCCTTTCTTTTCCTTTATTATTTTTTGAGTGGTTAAAATTTGCAAGGTCTCACTCAAGAGGAAAAGATCAATTCCTTTAATTTTTCCTACTATCGTCCATCTATTGAGGAAGTGAAAAACATAATTGAAGGTGAAGGTTCATATACCATTAATGGTGTGGAAGCTTTTGAGGTGTATTGGGATGAATGTTGTGGTTCAAGCCAGGAGGACGACGAGTCAAATGCTGCACTCTCACGTGGTCAACGAGTATCAATAGCTTTAAGGGTTGTGGTTGAATCAATGTTGGAATTTTACTTTGGAAAACATATCACGGATGAATTGTTTGTAAGATACTCTCACTTCATTGATGAATATTATTCGTCAGGGACTGTACCCTATTGGGTTAATTTGGTGTTTTCTCTTACTAAGAAAGCCTAGTGCATGGTATGTTTCTCGCTACAATTGCGAGAGGTTACGAGATCAATTCTTGCAGGTGACATCGTTTAATTTATATTGTACGACTTAGTCCTCCCTTAAAATTAACACAAAAAAAAGCCTAGTGCAAAAAAGAAAGAGAGGCTTGGTGTATATCTCTCTTGTGATGTTTTCATTCCACTCGTTAAGAGGCAATAAACTTTTTTTTTTTATGTATGTGCTATTTTAAACAATACTATGTATCACTCATATAATGATTTATTAGTCTCTATTATAATAATAAGAGTTATTCGCTTAATAATTTTCCCGTCCTTGTCTTTGCCCCAGACTAGGGAGTGTGTTATCGCTTATTATAGAATGACAGTATATAAAGAAATGTTTAATATATAATATGTGTATTTTTATTATATAATTAAAGAGTGAAGTATATTCAAATAACATAAAAATATAACTCTTTTATTTAAATAAGAAGGAGGGTCTCTTTCAAGGGGAGTGAAAGTAGGCATTGGCCTTAGTGTATAACAATCAAAGATTGCATCATTTCTGAATGTTGATTCTCTTCTTAATGTTGCTTAATTTTTATTTTTTTTGGTCAAATATAGAAAAACTTGTAACGGCTAGTTTTTTTTAAATGTCGGTTGAGATTTCAGATGAGCAGCTTGTCTGGCAAGCTCGTTCGTATCCCTCTGGAATTGTCGGTCTAGGCTTGTCGGATGAGTAGCTCATCCAAAAGTCTCATCCAGAGCCCATTAAAACTATCAGATGAGTTGTCAGATGAGGCCTTCATTCGGCATGCTCGTCCAGTTGTTCCTGCCTTAGCAGGTTGAGTTTTCCGGTTGAATCCCTCAATGACAAACTCAACTTGGCTTTAACAACAGTAGCTAGACAAAGATTTTTATGCCATTTTAAACCACAAGATAGGTTTTGTAAATACTCTCGAGAGTGAAGAAGGGTTTTTAGAAGGCTTAAACATTTAAACAAGTTTGATATAAGGGGTAACGTACCACATAATAAGGTCGTTACCCCTTATATCGCCACTTCTCCTTCCTTGTAACTCCCTCTTCAATCTTCATGTTGAGATCTTTATGAATGAACGCACTTGAATCGACATGGATCTTCATCACCATGGAACTGAAGCTTGGACATGTAGCATGAGCTTTGTTAAGCAAGTTGATTACTGTTTAGTTTACTTAGCTTTCAATCTTTGATTAATTCTCAACCAATGAACTTAAACAAGATATGATTAGTTAGTAGATTAACCATACGATTAAGATTTAGTTATTATCAAAATACGAGATTAAGGCATTCAAACTAACAATAGATTTATAATCATTCTTTTAATCAAGACCACTACATGCCATTACTTGAGATTTGTTATCATTTGACTTAAATACCTCTATTTCACGATTGATCATAGTGGATTTAAAATATTTGTTAGTTGTTCCTAGTTGTACTTCAAAATAGTTTCAAACAACTCAATTAATGATAATATTTTAAAATTTTGCAATTCTTATTATATGTGGCATGCGATAAGAAAAAAAAATTATAATAATCAATGCGTGTCACAAAGATTTTTTTTTTTACATATACTTCTCATACACAATGGTTTAGTCAGAAGTTATTTTAAATACTTAAGACTTAAATACTATATATTATTTTTACTATATAATTGCAACCATAAAACTCAATATATAATTAATATTTAACCTTTATTTAAGACCAATATTTATACTTATCATTGTTGGGTGTCTTATCGATAACTATTTCAGAATTTTTTCACTTAAATTTTGTTAGTTCTTGAGTAATTTATGAACAATTTGATTGGTTTTGCGTTTGATTTGCGACGTAGGTGATTTTTATGAGAAAGTCTAAGTTTTGAGGCACAATTGAAGAAAAATGGCTAAGGGCGAGCTTTCATGCTGCGTGTGAAGAAATTGAAGAGAAATCACAAGTAGCTCAATTATAGCGCAGCCGCGCAACATCTTTGGATAATTAAGGGCAGTTTGGTAAATTGGCAAGAAAAGAAAGAAACCCTATGAAATAAAAGGAGAAAAACGTGAGAAGTGGGCAGCCATCATTTAAGGAGAAAAAGAGGGGATTCATGAGTTGAAGACGAAGGAACGATCCGGATACGGATTTCTGTCCCAATTCTTCTCCAAATCCTAGTTTTCTATATCTCTCCTATTATGATTTACGTTATAATGGGGATTTTATTTAATTTCTAGGGCTACGATGTAGCCAGATTATGAATATTTGAATGCTTTTGATTTTGATTGATTGATGAACTATTCCATGTATGCGTTGAGTATTTCATGCTAAGTTTAATGCTTGTTATTGTCTTATCAACAATTGCATGATTCGTGGTTTAGTTTGAGACTGAGAAGTGATAACTAAATTAGACCACGTGTGAAATACCAATAAATCGTCATAAGCTAGAGATCGTTATGAGGTCTAGTGCAGCGCTTGAATTCTAGGGCTTAATACGTTCCATAAGTTCACAGTTATCACATAGATGTAGTTAGCTTGCTTATTGGGGTAGATTATTGATACTTGAGAAAGATTAATATCTATCTTAGCGAAATTGCTGGCAACGTAGGGAATAGGCGTCAATTGATTTAAATTAATAGTTTCAAGTATGATTAATCTTGGTGAAATCAAAACCGCTAGAGCCTTTTAATTATTGAATTACCTGTTTCTTATTAATTTCGTAATTGTGTTAGTTGTTATTTTGTTAAGTTCTATAATTTCTTTAGTTGTTAGTTACAAACTCTCAATTCGTGATTGTGCAAATAAAGTTAGTGTTACACCAATTTCGGTACTGAATAATCACAGTCCTCGTGGGAACGATATTTACTTACTACTTTATTACTTGTTGCGATACGTGCACTTGCGTCAAAAATCACACAACAAGTTTTTGGCGTCGTTGCCGGGGACTGTGCTATTTATTAATATCGGTATCAAATAGCTTTAATTTTACTTTGGATTTTATTTTATTTTGTTTTTGTTTTCTTATTTTGTGTTGTTTGCGTTTCAGAAACATTTTTTTCTAGGTGTATGCGAAAGTTGAGAGGTTGCAATTTGTTACCTTTTGATCCTAAAATAGAGCGAACTTGTAGGAAGAAAAAAAAGGAGAAAAAAGCTACTATCCACTAATTGCAGGAAAACATGGCTGAAATAGTGCAAGTACAAGGTGAAAATAGCCAGGAAAATCCACCTAGACCATTGAGAGATTATATTTTGCCATCCACTGGAATTCAACCTGTGATTAGTAGGCCAGCGATTCAGGCGAATAATTTTGAGTTGAAGACAGTGACGTTGCAATTGATTCAGAATATCCCATTCTATGGACTGCCTTCTAAAGATCCAAATCAGCACATTGTGAATTTTCTAGAAGTCTGTGGTATTGCTAAGTACAATTGAGTTACTGATGAAGCTCTGCGTCTTCGCTTGTTTCTTTTCTCCTTGACGGATCAAGCTAAGGAATGGTTAAACTCGCTGCCTTCGGATTCAATCACCACTTGGGAGGATTTGGTGCACAAGTTTCTGTCAAGATTTTTCCCACCTGGAAAGACAGCGAACTGCGCATAGAAATCAATAATTTTTCACAACATAAAGGATAAACTCTTTGTGAAGCATGGGAGAGGTATAAGACATTGTTGAGGAAGTGTCCTAATCATGGTGTACCCAAGTGGATGCAAGTTCACAAATTTTACAATAGGTTGATTAGCGCCACAAGAACTTTGATTGATGCATCAGCATGAGGGGTTTTAATGAACAAGACAACATATGAAGCTTATGAGTTGTTGGAGGATATTGTTTTGAACCACTTGCAGTGGTCGAGTGAGAGAGTCACACTAAAGAAGACAGTTGGGATCCATGAGATTGATGCCATAACTGCTTTGGCAGTAAAAATTGACAATCTCGCGAAACAGATGCAAAATAATCAAGTAACTCCTAATGTTGTCCAAGCGGTAGTGGTGTGTGAGTTTTGTTGTGGTCTACATTATAGTGCAGAATGTCAGGTTAAAAATTCATTTGCACAAGGCATATCAGAACAAGCACAGTATGTGGGAATTTTAATGGATAACAGCACAATTAGTACTCTAACAGATATAATCCAGCATGGCATAATCATCCGAATTTTTTATGGAGAAATACTCAGAATGTGTTGTAGCCTGAGCAGAATAACCCACCACCAAAGAAGAAGGTAAACTTGGAGGATGCATTGGCTCAGTTAGCGACTTCGCAAACTCAATTCATGAATAAAACCAAGACTGCCTCCAGAACTAATTGGCACAAATCAAAAATTTAGAGGTGCATTTTACTCAAATGGCTACTTAGTTTTCTGAAAGACAACAAAGAAGTTTACCTAGTACTTCGGAGGTAAATCCCAAAAGAGATGGCATGGAGCATTGCAAAGCGATCACTTTAAGAAGCGGCAAATAGTTAGAGGAACCAGTGAGAACCAAGAAGGTTGAGAAAGGTGAAGCAAAAAATGAGGAGGAAGATGCAGAGAAAACAGAAGAGCAGCCACAACCTCTTCAAGAACCACCTTTGAAGGTTCCTTTTCCACAACGCTTGAAGAATAGCAAGCTTGACAAGCAATTTGCTAAATTTCTTGAAGTCTTCAAGAAACTTCACATCAATATTCCATTCGCGGATGCGCTTGAACAAATGTCTAGTTATGTGAAGTTCATGAAAGACATTCTTTCAAACAAGAGGAAGCTTGGAGATTATGAGATGATTGCACTTACTAAGGAGTGCAGTGCTATCCTACAAAAGAAGTTGCCGCCAAAACTCAAGGATCCAGGGAGTTTCACCATTCCATGTTCAATTGGGAATATTATTTTTGAGTAAGCTTTGTATGATTTGGGTGCTAGTATTAATTTAATGTCTTTGTCTATTTTCAGGAGACTTGGATTGGGAGAGACAATACCTACTACTGTAACACTACAATTAGCTGATCGTTCGCTTAAGCACCCCAAGGGAGTAATTGAAGATGTGCTAGTCAAAGTCGATAAATTTATCTTTCCTGCAGATTTCATTGTGGTAGATATGGAGGAAGACAAGGAAATTCCTATCATTCTTGGAAGACCTTTCCTTGCAACTGGGGGAACACTTATTGATGTTCGAAAGGGTGAGCTTCGGCTTCGAGCACAAGACAAAGAGGTAACCTTTAATGTGTTCAAAGCTTACAAGTACCCAGAAGCGAGTGATAGTTATTTCCGCATTGATGCCGTAAAAGCTATAGTGTGACACCTGAGATTTCTCATCACGTTTATTTGGAACTATTGCATGTCTCTTTGAGCATTTCAATGTGCATTTCTTTTTCTTGATTATATGTTTTATTAGTGGCTACTATTCATAAGAAAATTTACTATCTAAATTGCTTGGTTTAGTATTTTTCCTAGATAGAATAACTTATAAAAAGAATCGGGAACTTATAGTTTTGAACTTTGGAGGTCGGGAACTTACGTTTAAAAAATAATTAGTATTTCGTTGAATAGTGTTACGTAGTGTAAACATTGTTTTTAAACTAGTTGGCATTTAAATTGAGATTTAGCATAGTTTGACCAAGATTTTATGGTAATTGACTTAAGCTAAATATACAACACATACATATATACATCATAAACCATATATTCATACAAATGCTCATAATAACAAAAAGAAAAATCCCTAAAACTACCCCCAAACCCGTCGACCTCAAGAAAGGAAAAGAGAGGAGAAAGTTTTGCTATATTCTTTAAATTTGCTCAATAATCATTAACCTAGACCTCATTCCACCTTTCCAAAGTCCTCATCCACCCTCCACAAAGCTCCTAGGTGAGTGAGATGCATCATCTTTGCTATTTAAAGTTTATGCCAAGTTTTTTATAATTTTTGGATTTACTATTTTTGTGCTATAAATTGTTTGATTCTTGCTAGATATTGTATTATTACCTGCTAGAGAACATCTTTATGCATTAGTATAGCTTAGAACTAAGTTTTTAACAAGAATCTACATGAGGAAGATAATGAATAGTACCAAACGAGGGTTTTCGAAAAAGGTTGCAATTTAATTCAATTCGAGGCTTCTAGTAGATGCTAATTAGGTCCATGAACATGGAAAAAATGTTAATTGCGCTTGTTAGGCTCGAAACTTGGGTAATTTGATCAAAATGGGTCATTTTAGAAAAGGATTTCGGAGTTAACTTGAATCCGGGCACGTTTCAAGGTTATGGCTAGTCTTTATTAAGTATTGAAGCCTTAGAAGTGCCTTCGTTTTGGTTATTTGGGTTCCGGAATTGGTACTTGTAGTGTAAACCCACAAAGAGACATTTTCGGTGTTTTCGTGTACTTGTACTCTAGGTTATGATTTGGAGGCTTTAAATGAGGTATTTAGGTATCCTTAGATTGGTAGAATGGTTAGCTAGCTTAACTTGATCATTGAATTCCGGTAGAAAGCTAAATAGCCTAGTTGAACAAAAGGAAAATGAATGAATTAATTGCTTTAGTACTTGTATTGCTTTGTAGTTGTTCCTAGTGTGTCTAAATGTAATTCTAAGGCATGTGTGAGCTTTTGGTAAAGTTTTGTGACAAATATAATATTGACCCTTTTGTGTTCGTATAGTTAATTTCATGATAATTGTTTTATAGTTGAGTTAATTGTGATAAAAATAAGTATGAGCTAATAGCTTTATTGATTGATAGTACTATTATGGAATATTTACAATTGCTTAACCCTTGAGCATGTTACGTGAATAATAGGTTTAGATGGCATGTTTTGTTAAAATGGAAAAAGTTATGTGTTAAGCATTTTAAGTGTTTCATTGGTGTTAACTTGGTAATTTTAGTTTATTAAATATGTTTAAGGATTCTAGAAGCTTAGAGTCGTGCATACTAAGTAATTAATGGAGAATGTATACATGTTAATGATCAATAATCAGGGAGACTTGTAAATCATAAAGTAAATAGATTGTCAAAGCATATGGTAGGTAACTTATGTAAGTGAAGTGTGGAATATGTAAATGATTCTTGGAGCATGCTTTATAGTGGGTATGTTTGGGGTTAAAATGTAGTATTCTAATTGGATGCTTAGCTTAATGAAACCTTGTGATCAAGTTGAAGTGAATTAATTGTGAAGTAACTTGTTTATATGGTTGAGTTGTCTTTAAACTACATGGAAAATGTTGAAATAAGATTATCTAAGCTTAGTTTTAGCTAGTTAACTTGTTTATTGTATGAATTGTGTGAATTTGAAGGGTTGAGGTTAGCTAACTTGGAATTGGTGGTGTGTTGGTTGTTGTATTGTCTTGAGGATGAAGATGATAGTGTATGGTAGCTCTATTATTTGTGAAGTTGCTTGAAAGAAGTTTATCTAACACAAATTACCTAGTTATGAATTGTTACTTGATAATATAAGTTAATGTTATGTTCGGATCAGCTTACTGCCCTTGTCTTTCAAAGCTCTTTTGACCTGGTAAACGTGCTCTAAACTTAACAAAAGTTGTACAACAGCTAGATTAGGCAGTTTAGAACAAATGTTGATTTCTAGGGATAAGACTAATTCTAACGTTTTAGGCCTCCGATTTAGCCATTTCCGAAATGTGTCTGGGAGAATCGCTGGTGCAGGGCAATTATGCGCAGTCGAACAAAAATGATTGTATCTCGAGGAATTTAGATCAGCATTGAGTTTTGTTTGATTCTAAAATCATCTACACTCGAAGGGCTACGTTTATATGTAAAAATCAAAAAAATTGGAAGTCAATATAATGGGTAATGAATTTGATAAAGTTAGGATTCTATTTGAAGATTTGGAAATGGGCATATTTTCTTGGGGTTCTATTTGCTAGGTGTTGTATTGTATATCTATCTTGTATATTAAAGTTCATAAGTGCGTAAAAGCATTCTTTGATGGTTTTAGAAGTTTTATGGTTGTTTTCATGTTATACCAAATATTAGTTAGTAATGTATATATTAAAAACTAAGTGTTCGATTATTTGCTTGAATGAAGTGAATGAGGACAGAATCATGCTTAGTATGACTTATGAACTAAGAATTGGATAAGAAATTCAAGTAATTTATGCATATGTTTTCGGATCCTTTATGCTACTTTGGAATTCTTGAGTCTTTGATGACTAGTTAGGCTTAGAACTTCTTGTTCGATAATCTTTTAGAAGTTTTGATATCTAGTATGTGATATGCAATAATTGAATAAGTTAAAGTTAAATACCTAGTCAATTAGTTAAGATTTTGGTGATTTAAAGGTATTTTGAAGCTATTGTATTTAATGAGCATTGAAATAAGCCTAATGCAAGTTTGGAGTTAGAGAATACCTAAGTATATAGAATGTAACTCTTGTTAAGTTGAGTGCTATGTGTGGTAATGTGTTTTAGAGCGCATTTTAGTAGTTGTTTAACTGTGTGTTTTATGTGTTGTATCATGAAATTTTGGTAGAATTCGGGCTCGGTTATGAGGTTGGCTAGATTCTTGCGTAATTGGCTTCCTAAAGGTGAGGGAGTCTTCAACCCTTTTGTGCATCTTAGTTTATTTCATTATTTTTAGATTATATAATTTAGTTAATTGATAAAGTTTATATTACTATTTTACTTGCTATTTTGAGTCTTTTCATGTTATTTGTGATTAACTGCAAGGGCGGCCTACTTTGTCGTTCCTCTTATGTAGTATTTGATATACTTGGTTCTCGTGATCTTGACTCGGGGTTGCGCAATCTTTTCAGGCATGGTAGTGTCGAGTAACACGGGCGGCGTTGGGCTTGCCGTGCTCCATCAGCTACCATGGTTTCCCAGTCCCTTTCTCGCTGAGGCATACTCCTCTACCCCAGAGGTGTGGTTTACCTCGTTGGGGCATATGGACCTACCTTGGGAGATATGGGTCGTAGGATCGGGGTACATCCGGAGTACCCCATTTTTGGAGGAATAGGGATTTTACCAGTACTTGCTTGAAGATCTTAGCTCGTGCCTCGTGCTTGAAGACAAACGTGGAACCGTATCCTTTTTGTATGTGGTTAAATACTTGTCTAATTAACTTTGTTATTTTGTGTTGTATATGTTATTATTCTTATTGCATTTCATGAAAGCATCACCTCCCTCACTGAGTATACATATTGTATACTCACCCTCGTTTCTAACACCTTTCAGGATCAGTGCTATCTGAGGTAGAAAAGAAGGCTCGAAAATTTCGTGTTGACTATGCTGGCTTACGTGGATTGTCATTGAATTCAGTTTTGTAATTGTAAAGTTAAGTTTAGAATGTATTGATAGTTATGAATGGCTTGTAATGTTTTATTAACTTGTAATCTTTACGTTGTTGTCTAGTTGACTTATGTTGGTAAGGATGAAATGGATTGAGGTTATGGATTATGGTCTGGTAGTGGTATGTTGATATTTGCAGGTTTCTAGGTAGTCCTATATATAGGGAAAACTCCATCCGTTTTTCCCTAAATTTGGTGATCGGGTTGGAATTGGGTTGTGATTAGCATGGCTATTAGAGCCTCCGGTCTCATGAGGGATTGGGGCGTTACATATAGTGTTTAACCATGGGGGTCAATTGGATCCTTTGGATGCTAACTTGTTACAAGATAATTCTTTTGTTCCGGTGGGATTGGAGCACAAGAAATATTGGTCTATTAAACAACTAAACATGGGTGTACAAGCAGTGGGTGAGAAGGAATTATTGCAATTGAATAAGCTAGAAGGATCTTGTGATGAAACGAATGAGAAAGCAAGAGGTTACAAGAAGAGAACAAACGAGTGGCATAACAAATCCGTTTCGGGAAAAGATTTCTCTCTTGAGCGACAAGTACTTTTTTATAAACCAAGGATTCCTGGAAAATGCAAGTCTCGATGGTCTGGCCCCTTTGTTGTGACTAAGGTGTTGCCCTAAGGTGTTGTGGAAGTCACTCATTCAGAAAAAAAGGGACGTTCAAGGTCAACGAACAACAGTTGAAGACTTATTGAGATGATGAGTTCGATAAGCACAAGACCGTTGTCCACCTTAACTCGCCATGAAAAATTGCTCCGTCGGGTTGTCGACGTTAAAACAAGCGCTTTTCGGGAGGTAACCCGAATTTTCTTATTTTTCTTGATTTAAAAATTTTAGTTGTTTTTAGTTAATTTTTGAGTTATAGTTGTCGTATCTAATTGTTAATTTTTATTGTCATATTAGGTTCAAGAACAAGTTTGGGGGAAGCCGAGGCAAATAGGGATTTTACCAAGTCGATTAAAGGAGAAAATATGGAGAAATTGGTGTTTGGAGTGAAGGAAATGCGTGCATGAAAGAGAAAAGCAAGAAAAAAATAGAGCTGTGAGGTAGCGCTGTTGCACTAGAATTTAGCGCAGCTGCGCTGGCGTCCCTAAGAGTTACGTTCCTAAGAGCTGTTAGAAAAAACAAAGCAGCGCTGTTGCGCTAAAAAAAGGCGCAGCTGTGCTGGCGTCCCTACAGTGACGTTAAAAACAAAAAAAAATATCACAAAAAAATCACTCTCATTTTCTCAACCACCACCATCAATACCCAAACACAAACTCCTCTCTTTCTCTCTAAACCCTAAGCCCCATTAACACACAACACGTACTCAAATCATACAACTATAACCTCCCACAAGCTCTCACGATCTCAAGATCACCCTCTCCTATACCACCTCTCTATCTTTTACATCTCTCTCTATCGTCATTCCTTTTTTACACCACAATAACACGCGACACAAAAACACCAACAAACAATATCACCACACTCATCATTATTCACGCCGATGACGACGCTCCGACGAACTAGTGGCGATTAGTCGAAGGTTGCTGGCAGTGACTGAGGCAACCCATACCACCTACGTAAGTTTATTTTTGTTTCTGTGTTGTGGGCTGAATCTTGAAAAGAAAAAAAAAAACTTTTGAAGCATCGCGCAAAGAAATGGTAGTTGGGTCCGACGAGGTATTTTTGTGGTTGTTGAGGTGTTTTGTCCTATGCATATGAGTGATATCTATGTTTGGGTAGAGTAAGTTGTGAAGGTTGGTTGCCTACCAAGTGTTTGATTAAAACTGTCAATGAGATAAATCGATTCATAGCTTTAATGTTGTGGTAAAGGCTGATTTTTATTGCAAACCCACGTCGTGGTTGGGAGATTTGTGGCTGCCTTGTGAAACTCACAAGTAAGCATTATAAAATTGAGTGCCTGTAAGATGTTTGCTTAAATGTCTTTGTGATATTGGTTAGAGTACATGGTGATTGGGGTTAAAACTGTGTTTGTTGGGTGGTGTCAACTGGAATAACTCGTTTAACATATCAATATGCCACTGACATCTACTGGAACAAGCTGTTTCGCATAATTGGAGATGAAACATTTGAGGAGCCTTCGGACAATGAACGACATGGATATCCAGGGAAGTCCTCTGTTTTCTTTTCTTTCTTTTCGCCATTGAGGACAATGTCTCGTTTAAAGTTTGGGGGTGGCTTCTCTTTATTTGTTTTGTGAACCTGTCTTAATGAGTTTTGTGTTATGTGTTTTTTTCTTTGTGTTATGTGTTTTAGTTATTTTCTGAAGAAAAAAAATTGAAAGTAATACTGAAAAGATAAGAAATAGGCCGATGATGAGTAGCATAAGGAGTACATGATAGTAATGAGCATAATTGATTAAAACATAGTTTTGTTTTACGAAAAATTCTCACCTACTGCGCACTTAGCCTTGCCTAGTTATGTTGATACTTAGAGAAGGTTTATGTGAGTTTACGTGAACAGAAAAATGATTATAGGACTTTAGAACTTGCTTGATTGTCACTCGAGATGAAATCCTAGGTTGCATAGCATTAGAGAAATGATTTAGGCCATCTTTGAATCGTTTGAGGCTTTCAAGCCAACCCTTGTAATAATTGAATATCCCTAGTCCACCCTTT
Source organism: Ehretia macrophylla (assembly GCA_037974665.1). Lineage (NCBI taxonomy): Eukaryota > Viridiplantae > Streptophyta > Magnoliopsida > Boraginales > Ehretiaceae > Ehretia > Ehretia macrophylla. The sequence goes on from CM075774.1 coordinate 4,420,824, forward strand.
TGAGCTTAATTAGCCTTTTCTTTCTTATGCGACTTACAATATCTTCCTTAACTTGTCAAGTTTGATTTTCCCAGATTATGACCCTCTTACCTATAACATATGATTGTTCTAGGATAATTATATAGAGCCATGTTTTGTATTGAATGATGGGAGGTCTGATGATTTGGTGATGTATTGTTTTGAGAAAAAAAAATGAAGTCTTGAGAAAAAAAAAGAAAGAACAGAATGAAAAGAAAATAGGAGAGCCACACTCCTTGTAATTAATATCAAAATACAAGTTTGGGGGAATGTGGATTCTTTTTGTATTTATAAAGGCTGTGGATGAATGTTGAGGAAGTGAAATGAAGAAAGAATGAAAAGAGATATGTTGAATAATTTTGGTGGTAAGAAGTAGAGTTGGCATATGCTCCATTGAACATCCTCGAATAATTGTGTGCTTACGGGTAGTTTAGCCATATATTATATCTATTATCCTACCTTGACCCTAGCCACACGTTACAACCAAATGTAAAGTTCCACTAATCTTTAATGTTATGATTAACCTACATTAGTGGAGAGTGGCATGAAAAGTGAGCCTATGAAGTCCTAAATGATTGAAAATAAAAGATCCACATTGGTAATTCACTTAGCTTGCATAAACTCATCCAGGTACAATTGATTAGGATAGAGGCTATACACGCACCTTGTAACGCCTTGGTCCCTCACGGAACTGGGACTCCTGTTAACGACTTTATACTCAACCCAATTCCAAACCCCGGGCACGAAATTTAAAAAAAACGGATGGAGTTTCCTTTATTTATAGGACCATGAAAACCTGCACGCAACATGTATAACCACAATACAATACCCCAGCTCCAACCGTCCCACTTTTCCCAGTCTTAAGGCCATCCGAGCCTTAGTTAGAAAAACATAACCACACGAGCATGCAATCAAAAGACAATAATAGTCTATCTTTAGCTATTACATGCCAGCTAAGCCATTAATTATTCAAGACTACAGCTTTAATCACAACCCACAAAATTTATCATTAATATATACGGGACCTCAAAGGTCTCAAAATAAGACATAATACAATAATACACATCTTCAAAGAGATTCACCCTCAACAAGATAAGCAACCAGTAACACAACACTCAAGGTAGTTGTTCTAACTGCACCTGTAACATGTTAAAACGAGGAATGAGTAACCAAAGTTATCCATTGAGGGAGGTGATACAGCATACCGGGTGTGCACATGTTATGAAACAAAGATAGCCGTATATATAACACAAAGTAACAAGACTAGATAGACAAGTATTTAACCACATATAAAAATGATACGGTTTCACTTTGTCTTCAATCACGAGCCACGAGCCAAGATCTTCAAGCAAGTGCCGGCAAACCCCTTATTCCTCCAAATAGGGTACTCCGAATGTACCCCGATCCTACAACCATTTCTCCTGTGGTAGGTCCATATGCCCCAACAAGGTGAACCACGCCTTTTGGGTAGTGGAGTATACTCAGTGAGAGAAAGGGAATAGACACATGGTAGTCGAGGGAGCACGGCAAGCCCGATGCCGCCCATGTTTCTCGATGCTACCATGTCCGAAAAGGTTGCTCAACCCCGAGTCAAGATCACGAGAGCCAAGCATATCAAATACCACATAAGAGGAACAACAAAATAGGCCGCCTTCGCAGTTAATTACAGATAACACGAAAAGACACAAGTTAGCAAGTAAATAACGCATATAAACTTTATCAATTACTAAAGAATACAATCTATAAACAATAAAATAAGTTAAAATGCACAGAAGAGATGAAGACTCCCTCACATTTACCAAACTGTAAGGGTATGGTTTAGGCTTACTCCAAACTTCTTTGAATCCGCTCAAATTTGCAAACCCCTAGTTATTCATATAAGTGTAGCACTTTTAACAATTGATTATAGAAGGTTTAACAACTATCTTTCACATCCAAGAATTTATATTGCATACTTTATTTCATTGTAACTTAATTAATCGCCATAGCTTTGTAACAACATAAAAGCATTTACTAATATATAAAGTTAAGCTAACTATAACTAACCAAATTTGTACTTAACATATAAACTAAATGCCAACTGTACAAGTGGACTCAACTAACATGCATTGGTTAACATCTTTACATTTAACTTACATTCTAATTAATTCTTCAAACATTTAATACAAGTTTCCAAGTGCAAAGTTAATACCACAAGCTCAACTAAGACATTTTCCAATTCCTTTAACAGAAGCTTAACTTAACCCATTCAGTTACCTAGTCTATTGACCTCCAAACTATCTTATTTTTACGTATAATCATAGATCTTCGAGTGTAGTCAATTTTAGGTTCAAACGGGGCGCAATTCTAAGGTAAATTCTAAAAGTTATAACCCTTACCATGCAACCACGCATAGTTGGGTAGAACCAGTGAGCTACATTTCAGAAATGATGTGATCAGAGGGCTAAAACGTTAGAATTAGCCTTAGTCCTAGAAATCAAAATTTGTTCTAAACTGCCTAATCTAGCTTTTGTGTAAATTTTGTTAATTTTCGAGCACGTTTACTAGGTCAAAGAAACTTCGAAATACAGGGGCAGTGGTCTGACCCAAAACAGAACACACTCGCACAAGCACCTAGTTGAATTCTACATTGGTTTCATGCTTTGCTTGCTAGCTTTAGGCTTTACTTTGGAACATACAACACTTGTCCAATCAATTAATGAGTCAATTAACAACTGTGACGCCCGAGATTTAGCCATGCATTCAATTACTATTGCATCCCTTACTTGCGCATTTCCTTCTGTGCCTTATTAACTGTCTTCTTAGGTTACTATTCACTCCATTTTTAAACTGCATTCTATTAGTTAATTAGCATTTTTATTAAATCATATTAATTGTTAGAGTAGTGGAAAAAATGTGCAATTGAGCTAGAAGCGATAGGAGAGCTCGTTTAGAAAATGATTTTAGTAGTTCAATGAATAGTGTTACGTAACTAACTTAGAGATTTAATTATCTAGCACACCTGTATCACCTTAGGCTCGTTTCTAAGCTTTCAACGCGCATTTTAAAAGCCACTTAAGCACCCAACATGACCCCACCTCAAGGCCTACTTAATAAAACATAACACAAGCACATTATAACACAAAAACAAAACAATTTCAGCCTATGAACAGTGCCAAACCCGACAGCCCTTCCCTTGCACATTTGGAGATTTTTGCTTCATCAAATCATCAATTCAAGCCAAGCCAAGCCTTGAGCAACTAGTGTAGGGTGTTTGCAAGGTTCCTAGGTGCTCCTACGCGCATTGGTGAGGGATTTCATGGCTTATTTTTGCATTTCTAAATAGTTGCTACTTTCTTGATTTGTTGAAAATGTGATCAAATGCCATTGTATTAGTTATCTATGCTATTATACCATGTATATGAATGCTAGAGAACACATTTGAGCCATTGTTTCACAATTTAAACGGTTAGAATCGTTAGTTTGATTTTTAGAGTGAATAGTGACGTTTTTCTAGGGTTTTGCGTAATTGCTCGAATTAGCTTGATTCAATGCTTCTAATAGATGCCTTAGGTGCTAGTGAACGTAGTCTAATAGCCCCGTGCACTTGCATTGTCCTTAAATCGTTTAAAATGTAAAATAGCCGACTTTAATTTGGGGCTTTCGGGGTTAATGCGAATCCGGGTAGATTCGAGCTTCACTTCTAGTATTCTTAGGCTACCTAGGTGCTATAGAAGTTTTGATATCCCTTGTTTGAAGCCCGGACAATGTATGTGTAGTTTAAAGCCATAAGAGGGAATTTGGGGCTTTCGAGGTAATCGCGGGCATTTGAATGAGTTAGAGGGTTGAGAGGGTACCTTGAGGGTTAGTTAGAAGGTTGGGAGAGTTTTCTTTGAAAATGGAATCATTAACCTTGGTTTGGAAGAGAAATAGTTTGAAAAACAAAGGAGTTTAGGTGCAATTTCAGTTGACTCACACTTCTAAACCCATGGCATGACTCCTTAAGTGTTTATATGTGGTTTCAAGTTGATTTGGAGCTTTTGGTATGATTCTATGCTTATTTTGTATATGTTCCTTTGTAAACTGTTTATTAGCTTCTATAAATGCTTCTATTCTAATTGCATCGAGGTCAACCTACTTTGTTGATCCTCCTATGTGTTAATGCTTATATTATTGCTATTAATTTGCCATTGTTAAGTGCATTGCATCGTGGTTGCACAACCATAGTGTCAGGGGCGGATGTGTTGAATATCGGCTGGGCGGCAGAGGGCTTGCCCGTGGATATTCAAACTCCGTGCCCTAGTCCCTCATTCGCCTGGTCCGGAGATTGCCAGGGGATGTTGGGTCGTAGGATTATCGGGGTACATCCGGAGTACACCCACTGGAGTGTTTGGGGTTATGCCGACTTATCGTGATCGTGCTCGTGGTTCGTGGATCGTGATTGAAGACCTGTGAAGTTTGGTGTATAGGGGTTTGTGAAATGTATCCTTTAAATGTGTGGTTATTTAAGTTATCATTGTTTCTTTAATGGTCTAAGTGTTATTGTTGCATAACCGTATTATTTGTTGCATTGCACGCCCCGGGACTATATCCCTCACTGGGCAACAGTGGTTGCTCATACCTCGATATATGTTTCAGGAGACGCTGTGGGTGATCCCCAGCTTGTTGAGTTAGTTGAGGAGGAGGAAGTTCAGATTGATCCTTTGCCTTAGTTGCTGAGTCTGATAGTTTGAGATGGTTGAATTTCTTGCTGCTTTGTGGAAAGTTCAACTAATTGTCTTATGTACTATTTTGTGGCCTAAGGGGTATGTATATGTTTGTTGTGTAAAGTTGAAGGATAGTAGATTGTGGTGTAGAATTGGAAGCCATGTCTTGTAATAACTATGTTTCTGCCTTTATTCACTTTGCATGCTTGGGAGTGATTTGCTTAAGGTAGAAATGTGTTATCTTTTAATTATGTTTTATTGATATCCTAGAATGTCATTGCTGCTAGACTATGTTGTAAACAAAGTTCTTGCATGCTTGTGTGGTTTTGGAATTATTGTTTACTTCAAGGCTCGGATGGCCTTGAATCGTTATATATAGCCATGAAAAGTATGTTTACCTTGTAGTTGTTTTAATTGTAAGTTTACAGGTTTCCAGAATGTCCACGGTACAGGGGAGACTCTGTCCGTGTGTCAGGTCCGGACTTAGCCTTTAGCTTGGGGGTTGGGTCGGGGCGTGACAACAACAATTATCAACATGGTTCATAATTAGTTCCTTTAGTCATCTTTCAAATTCATACTAAACTAAAGTCATACAAACCAAATAACTTAATTCACAAAAACTTCACTAATATGATACGTATGCTACACAAAGGCATATAAATATTTTATTACTCAATTATAAATAAATTATCATAAAATTAACTATGCGAACACAAAGGGGTCAATATTATACATTTCCCAACACCTTACCACAAGTTCACACATGCCTCAAAACTGCATTTAAACACTCTAGAAGCAACTATAAGGCAATACAAGTACTAAATCAATTAATTCATTCATTTCCCATTTGTTCAACTAAGCTATTTAGCTTCCTACCAGAATTCAAGAATCAAGTTAAGCTAGCTAACCATCCTACCAATCTAAGGATACCTAAATACCTCATTTAGAATCTCCAAATCATAACCTAGAACACAAGTACACGAAAATACCGAAAATGCCTATTTGTGGGTTTATACAAGAAGTACCAATTTCGGAATCCAAACAAGCGAAACGAAGGCACTTCTAAGGCTTCAATACTTAGTAAAGACTACCCATGACGTTGAAACGTGCCCAGATTCGAATTAACCCCGAAACCCCTTATTAAAGTAGCTTAATTTGATCAAATTATTCAAATTTTGTACATGGCAAGCGCAACTAACATATTTTCCACGCTCAATGACCTAATTAACAACTACTAGAAGCCTCAAATCGAATTAAATTGTAACTTTTTTCGGAACTCTAGTTTGGCACTATTCATCATCTTCATCGTGTGATTCTTGCTAAAAAACTTAGTTTCAAGCTATATAATTACATAAGGATGTTCTCTAGCATATAAAAATACCATATCTAGCAAGAATCAAGCAATTTATAGCACAAAAACTCAAAATCCAAAAATATGAAATAATGGCAAGAAACTTTAGTTAGCTAAAATGGTGTATCTCCCTCACCTAGAGACCTTGACGAAGGTGGAGAAGACATTTGGAGAGGTGGAATAAGGTGTAGGATGATGATTCTTGAGTCAAATGGAAGGTTTGCTTGCAAAAGTTTCTCCATTTTACTTTCTCTTGACCGACGGGTTTGGGGGGCTTTGGGGAGTTCTATTTTTTTATTTTTTGATGAGCATATGTATGTATTAGTTGTATATTGAGTATATGTATGTGTATGTATAATTAGACTAAGTCAAATGTTACTAATTATTAGTCAAATTAAGTTAAAACTCCACTTGAATGCTAACTTAATCAAAACTAATGTTTTACCTACGTATCACTATTCACATGAAGCACAAATTATTTTTCAAATGCATGTTCCCGGCCCCTAAAGTCTAAAACTACAAGTTTCCTATTCCTTTTATAAGTTATACTATCTAGGGAAAATATTAAACCAAGAAATTTAGACATTAATTTTTTTTTATGAATAGTGACCATCAAGTAACATATTTAAACTAGAGATAAAACACATTAAAATACATAAAAGATATGCTATAGTTATTTATGACTATGATGCAAATTCTCGGGCATCACACACCCACTTGGGGGATTTGAAGTAAAATAAAATTTATGTGAAGTTGAGATTTCTCATGCTTATGATTGAAAATTTCCTTTTAAGGTTAAGTTGTGAAAGATTGCTACTGAGGCCGTGAAAAATTTACTATTCTACAACATTACTTTCGTGAGTTGTATTGTGTTGAGTATTTAGCTTTTCGGTTCTTTCTTTCCTTAGTTGTGTCTTTTGCTTGAAGACAAACAAATGTTAAGTTTGGGGGTGTTTGCTGGGTGTCTTATTGATATATTATTTCAGTATTTTTTCACTTAAATTTTGTTAGTTCTTGAGTAATTTATGAACAATTTGATTGATTTTGTGTTTGATTTGCGATGTAGGTGATTTTCATGAGAAAGTCTAAGTTTTAAGGCAATGGCTAAGGGCGAGCTTTCATGCAGCATGTGAAGAAATTGAAGTGAAATCACAAGTAGCACAGTCCTACACAGCATCGCTAGAAAATTAAGGGCAGTTTGGTAAATCGGCAAGAAAAGAAAGAAACCCTATGAAATAAAAGGAGAAAAAATGTGATAAGCGGGCAGCCATCATTTGGGGAGACAAAACAATGTTCCAAAGGGAGAACAAGAGGGGATTCGCGAGTTGAAGACGGAGGAACGATCCGGAGATGGACTTCTGTCCCAATTCTTCTCAAAATCTTAGTTTTCTCTATCTCTCTTATCATGATTTACTTTACAATGAGAATTTTATTTAATTTCTTTATGATGTTATAGATTATTTTTCTAGGGCTACGATGTAGCCAGATTATGAATATTTGAATGTTTTTTATTTTGATTGATTGATGAACTATTCCATGTATGCGTTGAGTATTTCATGCTAAGTTTAATGCTTGTGATTGTCTGATCAACAATTGCATGATTCGTGGTTTAGTTTGAGACTGAGAAGTAATAACTAAATTAGACCACATGTAAAATACCATTAAATCGTCATAAGCTAGAGATAGTTATGAGGTCTAGTGCAGCGCTTGAATTTCTAGGGCTTAATGCATTCCATAAGTTCACAGTTATCATAGAGATGTAGTTAGCTTGCTTATTGGGATATGTTATTGATACTTGAGAAAGATTAATATCTATCTTAGCGAAATTGCTGGCAACGTAGGGAATAGGCGTCAATTGATTTAAATCAATAGTTTCAAGGAGGATTAATCTTGATGAAATCGGAACCCCTAGAGCCTTTTAATTATTGAATTACCCATTTCTTATTAATTTTGTAATTGTGTTAGTTGCTATTTTGTTAAGTTCTATAATTTCTTTAGTCTTTAGTTACAAACTTTCAATTCGTGATTGTCCAAATAAAGTTAAAGTTACACCAATTTTGGTACTTAATAATCACAGTCCTCGTGGGAACGATTTTTACTTACTATTTTATTACTTGTTGCGATACGTACACTTGCGTTAGAAATCACACAAAAATCATTATTATAATTTTAATTTATCTTTTGAAGTTACATGGTTTAAATAAAATTTAATATTTTAAGGTTTAAAAGAATTATAAAAAATCTGCTAGTAATCCCCACAGGAATTCAGGGACAAGATGGGTGCGGGGAATAGAGATATAAAACACGGAAACGAGACAGGTGTTTGAAAGACTTTTTAGATGGTGGGACAGGGCACGGCGATAAATTTTCCGCCCCATTACCATTCCTACTACGAAGTCCTTCAACTTCATTTTCATACCCTTGTGCTTCAAGTAATTTTTGAATTATACCCGTGTAGGAGGGAGTTTCTCTAACAATGTAGTCACCTAGGAAGATTCCCCATGTTACTAAAGTGGTCCTAGTGCCAATTATTAATTTTGCCCTAGATTTTCACACAACAAAAAGGATTTAACATGCAAACACATGGTACACTACATATACTGTAGAAACCATGAAACCAAGCATACATACATAATAGAATCACATAAACAAAACTGAAACTGAGTGGCGAAGTGATATATCCTCATAGGCTTTATCCACAACAAAACCAGATGGATTGCAAGTGCCTTGGATTTGCCTACACCATAGAAGCTTCCACACAGTGCTGCTTTTGGACCAACGCTATTGATCTTTCCTCTATGTTTACTTGCCTAGTGTTTTAGTGTATAACAATTAGTGGGGATCATTTCATGTTCCAATAGTTCTTTGATGAAGTGGTATTGCCTGGAATGATGAGTCTGGCGTGTGAAATATATATAGATGGAAAAGCTTGGAAGATTTTCTGTTTGGTAGGAGATATATTAAGCTGATGGTAAGATAGGTTAGAGTTTCATTTCCAGTAGGAACATTTAATAAGTTTGATTCTTTATCCATTAATTTCTAGTGGTATTATTCTTTTTATATTAAGAATTTAAAAAGACTAAAATGCCTTTCAACTGAAAGTTATTGGTAACTCATTAACTCTATTAGATGTTAAGGGAGAATTGAAAAGAAAGGGAGGATTTGAATAAATTCGCACACCGAGGGTTGTTGGTATGAACCCAAAGTCTTACATAATATGCACATTGGGTCATGAGATAGAAATTATTATTATTTAAAAAAAAAAAAAAAGAGAACCAAAGAGACTGATCGTGATTGACACCTTTGTAATGTGGTTAACTCCCATGTTGTATTAACCCGACAAAAAAAAAAAAAAAAAAAATCTACTGTACGAGTGCGATATGTATTTGTTAAAAACCTTTCCTAGCATCCAGAATTGTCTCCCAAGGGAATTTTCATAGTTTATATAACACTTTCATGCTGCTTGTGAATTAATTTTTTTCTATATTTCAGTCGAAGAACAACTTCTTTATAAGAATGCTAATTGAACTTGTATGTGCATATCCGCGGGTTAAACCCAATGTGTATCAAGAAAATATCTTGATCCTCCTAAATTAATTACATCTATAGGTCCAAAAAGGTCCATGTTTTTTGTAATGTTGTAGGTTTAGTTACTTTTTTTTATAGGTTTAAAAGATGTCTTATATTGTTTACCAAGTTGACATGCATTACACAAGTGTTCTTTTTAAAATCTAGTTTTAGGTAGACCTTTTACAAGCTCTTTATTAGAAAGTTTAGTAAGTAAATCCATGCTTGTATGTCCTAATCTTCTATGACATAGCCAAGAATCTTCATTAATAGTCATCAAACAATTAACTTTTGACAAGTAAGATTCTCAAAGTTAATAGTATAGACATTATCATAGGTGAAGCGTCCCACACCTACGGGTACAGAACTAAGAATATGCAGCAATTTCACCCGCCAAATACGTGTCACAACTTTAGAGATAACACATAACAATTAATATCGTAATACATATTTCTCTGATACCAAAATAATAGAATAATCATACACTGATTTAAGACTCATACTGACCAAATACAAGGATCCGAGGAGACAAACCATACAACATAACACAACTGAGACACAAACCTTATAGATCAAATAGATAGGAATGAGTTTACCATGGATGACGGAATGACCACATAGCTAGCCACTCGAAGAATTACCAAAATAAAATGATATTGAATGCTGAATCACCAGATAAGAGTCGAAGACCCGATTAAAATCCAAGGTAGTACGTCAAATGTTAACAAAGTATTTTGAATCAATTATCAAAAGCCAATAAATTCACGAATCAATAATAAGAGATATTCAACAATTGATATACGAAGCAAAATGAGTATCAAAGAATCATAACGAGGTCAACAAATGGTTGACACAACAAAAATAGGAATTTAAAGTGTCAAGGAATGATATACTAGGGGAATCCAACTTACCTCAATCGAGCTTTAAATCTTATTTAATTCTCTTTCTTTGAAATTATAATCTCACACTAATTTGGTACTGCAAGATATAAATTCAAGCTAAGATATAAAGAGAAAATATGCATAGTTATTATTTAGTTTCTCTCTGTGTGGACATAGATTTCATGTTGGTGAAATGTATCACTTCATTAGTAATACCCAAAGGGTGATTTATTACTAGCATCTAGTATCTTAGAAATCATGTTAAACATATCAACTAAAGATTTTCATACGTACACGCATCTGATACCATAAGTTATAAATATATATATATATATATATATATATATATATATATATATATATATATATATATATCTTTACTATATAATAAAAGAATATGAAGGGTTGAAATTGTCCAAGCATGTATATTTGTACGTCGTCACTGCTGTAGCATACTTGTACTATGTTCTAGCAATATTGTACGTCTTATTTTTAAGACCATAATGCCCTTTGGACCAAGTTGGCAACTCATACTTATTTATAGTTCATAAATGCATTAAGAGGATTATACCTTGTTTTAATAATTTTGTACTTTTATTTTTATGACCATAATACCCTTTAGTATCTGACAAGTTTACTTTACTTTTTCTTATATTCACACGTCTCCCTCACAAACACACGATCGGCTTCAAAAAGTTTCTCCATAAGTTTCTTCACCTCTCTTTCTCTTTGTTTCTCCTCTCTACATACACATACTCACGCAGAATAATTTCTGAATCTTACTACGGACGCTGCGTCTCGTCACAACACATAGTATCGCAAAGGATTTCGCGGGTCTGTTGCTTGAATTGTGTGGGTTCTTTGATTTGAGGTAAACAATTTTGTAGTTTTCAAATTTTACCTTTTTAAAACTTTTGGTTTTGGTTTTGGTCTTTGCTATATTCTTTAGAAGAGAATTTTACACACATACACCCATCCACCCCTTTATTTCTCTCCATTCTTCTTCAATCTCTGTTTTGTTTTGCTTTATTAAGGTTACACACAAACTGAGAAACACACCTTTGCAAATGATTTCGTGGGTCTATTGCTTGAATCGTTGGGTTCTTTGCTTTGATATAAATAAGTTTGTAGCTTTGAAGTTTTAGCTTTTTAAAAGAAAATTTGTGTCTTTTTTCTTCATTTTCTTTTATGTTTCTGAATTTAAGTGTATTTGTTGGTGATTTATTTTGTGAACACAGGTTTGTGTCATTGGTCTCCGGTATTCCCAAGAACATCTTTGCCGAAATGTAAAATTTCCATTTTTATTTGATTTGAGTTAAATTATATATATTGCGTGTGTGTATTGGTTCTATACCCAATTCGTAACTAAAAAGTTTCTCTTGCAGAATTAGACTTTGGAGGTTAATTTGAATTTTCTCAAAACTTTAATTTTTATTTACTTTGATTTAAATTATATATTATATGTATATTGTATCTAGCGTACATTTATGTGTGTGTGTGTGTGTGATGTGTGAATTTATACAATTAGGATTTGGAAGTTGAATTGAGTTCTTATTTCCTTTAAAGTCGAAAATTTATTTGTTAAATTCCTTATTTTGATAGAATTCAATGAGTAGAGTTGGCAAAGCTGATTTATTTTGTATTACTTTGGTATTAATTTAGTGCAGAGTTTGTTGATTTTATTTTAATAGAATCTGGTGAAACAATTAAATTTTAGGTTGTGATTTTTTCGCCAACTCGAACTACTACACAACAAGGATCAGGAAAAGTACTCATGTTTTGTCAGCTTTGCTATCATTGTTGCTTCATAGTACGAGCCTACAAAACCATCCTCTTTGCTTGCAACCTCAATTTTCTCACCTCTGTAAAACCCCATAAACCCCATTGATGTTTGATGATGAGAAAAGAGAGGTGTCGTAAATTTATAGTGGAGGAAAGTTTTAGGAAACTTTGAAGCAAAAAAAGAAAAAAATTAGCAAACAAAGATGTTGGCGGTTGGATGAAAGTAGGATGTGATAATAGCCGTTGGATCATTCAGAATCCGATTGGGAATGGGTTTGTTCCATGGCGGATGTACTTCGTTTTTCACAAGTATATATATGTAATATTGGGTTAAACAAATAAATTAGTCCACTTGGACGTTGAATTAATTTGGTTTTTAAAATTACTTACTTTTTATAAATTTAAAATTTTAATTTGCTTATTTTGCACACAGAATTTTATAAATCAAGAACAAATATGGAATCTTGGGTATTCCTTGGTTTATGTGATTTAAACATTAGCTTTGAGTTTACCAATTGCTAGAGCTGCAGCTGAAAGGGTATATTTTTCATCAATGAAAATTGTGAAAAATTAACTATGCAATCGAATGGAAACTATTGGATAAATTATTGTTTGATAACATGTATCAAGAAAAATATACTTAATAGTTGATTTTTGTATGAATCAATTTACAAAGTCAAATTTTATCTGAGAATTTGTTGTTATCAAGTCATGTCCTTACGTGAACAATAGATTGGTTGTTCCTCAAAAAAGATTATGGCGAATCTTGGTTAAAACTTCCTCTAATGTGTTGTTGGTAAATCTATCTCTCTATTCATGAAATTTTCCAGTATTAGAGTTTTTCAAGAATTACACAATCATATATTGGTTTGAATTTGTATTCACCATCTTTGGTTGGAAAATATATATTTATACCTGAAGAAATGGGTAGACTGATACATAGAGTTTCTCTTTTCTTTGGATTTTTGTTTTGTAGCAAATGTGTTAGTAAGATGTTTCAGTAACATGATTGGACAAATTATGAAGAGTTACTGTACAATGAAATTGAAGTAGGGTTGGTTTAGGCAAATTTCATATAGAATTTCTTCCTTCTAAGAGTATGTTGCAGCAACATATATTAGTGTACTCTATGTTGTCTACGAAATACATATATATATAGGTGATGATATTCTATAGAAGAAGTGAATTGTTGGTTAAATAGTTATTAACCCTAGATTGGCAAATGCCCTTTTTCAAGATCTGAACCCAAAGAACAAAAATATAAACCCTAGATTTTTATTGACTAAGCATTTTCTTCACATTTTCATCTTTCTTAGCTAAATTGATAAGGGAATTTTTTAGAGATAGGAAAAAGGAGTGAGATGGTGAGTATTGTGTGTTGTTTACTGTGTGCACTGTGTAAGAATTGAGTGTTGGGTGGGTGTGTATATATATGTGTGTGTGTGTGTGTATGTATGTTGTAGAGAGAGAAATTAAGAGGTAGAGAGATATGTGGCTGTGTGGAGAAGAAATATCAATTTTGCTTTGTTTTGGTTTACACGCTTGAATTCTGGTAAAAAGCTGATATACTAATATATGTGTTTCTGTGTGTAAAGGTTGTAGTTTTATTGGTATCTGGTCATTTTGTTGATTTAACTATTTATTTTTTTTGGCTTTTTTAGATTGTTGCTTTGGGTTTTGAAGTTGAATATCTAAAAGTTTATCAATTGTTGGTAATTGATTTTGAAAAAGAAAGTTCATCAATGGTCTTATATGCATGTCATTGTATTGGTAATAATAAGCATGAAATGACAGGTTTTGGCTGGTTATATGTATGTAAATACAGAGATCCTGGTCTTGCTGCTGGTTCTGTCTACAGTAGTTATAAGGTAAATTTGTTAGCAATAGATTCTTTTATTGCTTTACCTACTTCGTAAATTTAGGTTGTAATTAGTCTTTTTATGATGTAATAACTGATTGTTGATTTGTTCTCTTTCTTTTTTTTTTAGTGTGTTTGTGTCTGGTTGTATATATGTAAATACAACGATCGTGGTCTTGTTGCTGACGTGGCCAAAGACTTTGTACAAGTATCTAAACTACATTCAGCTTTAGAGTGTCTTGATCATAAGAGAAACAAGGTAAGTATTTTGATATAAAAGCTTCATCTTCTGATTATTTATTTTAGTAAAAATAAATTCCTTAAGCGTTCTTTAATTTGCTTCTTATTTTACATTAAATATCTTCTCATTATTTGTTTGTTAATCCCTTATATAGCTAGCACAGTTTTATCTTGTCATGCGTCTTTTTCTGTTGTACATCAATATTAATATAAATTTGTTATACTGTTTAATTTGATGTTCTTTTTAAATATGTTAGATGTTATTTTGATCTCTTCATAATTCATGTTTTTCTATATTTGTTGAAAGGATAATCACAATGAACACTGATCAGAGAATTTAACTTCCTCACAACCTAAGAGGAAACGTTATTTTGAATTATCACGTGAGGAAAAAGATAAGATTAATAAAAGAAAGCGAGAAAGATATGCTTCGCTATCTATAGAGAAAAAATACAAACTTGCTTTGCAACGGAGTGGAAAAAGGAAACAAGCACAAGATCAAAAGCACCCTTCCTTATCTTTGAAAAACGGTATATAAATTTCTTTTTGCCTATTGTTTCCTCCTATGTTAGGAAGTTGACTATTATTATTCTTATTTACTAAAATAGTCTTTTCATTTTTATTTACTTTTAGGTTCTAAATCAAATAGCGCATTAAAATTCAACCAGTAAGTTCTATTACAGATTTATATATCAACTTTTATTATAAGATGAATAACAATAGTATTAAACATACACTTTACTTTTTTTTCAGTCTCGCCCCGAAAATTAAAAAGGAATAGTTATAAGGGAGCCATCTCAAGATAATCCACGAGCTGGTATTAAGATTTACTTTGATCATGATCATCAAGTGATGACGAAGTAAGTTCATTGATATAATTTTTAATCATCTTCAGGAGTAAATAGTTTTACTCAAACTTCTCACGCAAAAGACAAAACCCAGGTGTCAAGTTTTGTAATCTTTGAAAAAGGTGAGAATTGCTTTTTACTATGATATACTCACGATTTTATATTATAATGTTTTCCTAACTTTTAATCTTAAACTTTTGGATTTAGGGTCAACTTCACAACAAACTAATATTATTAATTTATCTAAGCAAGATAGCTTCGCTATTTCAGGTTACTTTTATACTTTTACTATTTCAAAATTTTCTTTTCTTTCTGGGAACTATTTAATTTATATTTTACTTAATCAATTCTTTCTTTGTATTAGGTTCTCCCAACAAAAGGCTTGCTACGAATTGTAATTTGTTAGATCAATTACCAAGTGAACCTTATGTTTTGAAAAATGTTCTAAATTACAATTTATGTGATGCAAAAAGATTTGAATTTGAACCAAATGGTTTTTGTTGTCTCAATGGGCAAATTACATTGGTAGGAAATGATATACCAAGAGAGTTGTCTGATCTTTTTCTTGAAAATTTGGAGAAGGCTAAACAATTCAGAAAATTCGTAAGATCATATAATAATGTTTTTTGTTTTACATCTCTTGGAGCAAAATTTGACAAAGAATTAGCAAAGTCTAATAAAGGAGTCTATACTCTTAAAGTTAACGGCCAACTCCATCATTATATCTCTCCAATTGATTCAAGCACTTCAATACCATCAAATTTGCAGCTTTACTTCTTTGATACTGAAGACGAGATCCAAAAAAGATTGGGAACATCAGATAAATTGGATGAAGAAATTGTTAAGTACATCATCAAAATTTTAGATGTGAATCCATATTCCAAATTTTTTAAGAATTTGAAATCTATGCCAAATCTTGATGATTATAGAATCTTTATTAGATCAGATACAGGATTGGATCAACGAGTTTACAATGCCCCAACTGCATCTCAAGTAGCTGCAATTTGGATTGAAGAAAATAACATTGACTATAGTGAAGGAATGAATATTAGGGTGTATAGTAAATCAGGAGAAAAACAACGAGTGAAATATTATTTTGGTTGTTATGATCCACTTCAGTATCCTTTAATGTTTCCTAGGGGTGACACAGGTTGGCATAAAGGGATAGAGAAAATACCTAGAATGATTCATAGAATCAATTCTTCAAGAGTTTGTCCTGGAGAATCTATTGTAAAGCCTGCTTATATGACATCAGCAGAACATTTACTTAATATAGAAGATCAAGGTAAATAATTTTTTTCACACAAAGTTAAATTTTTTAATAAACATCAATATATACAAATTCTAACGTTCTTTTTCTTTGTTTTTCTGTTCTTTTTTTCTTTTTTTACAACTATTATTTACTCTCAAATTCTAGAAAAAGAAAAAGATCTTATGTTTCTTGTCGAGACTATTATGCTTATAAGTTTCAAATTAGAGTCAATGACAAGACATTAGTGATTCACACTGGAAGGTAATTTCAACAATTTATAGTTGATATGTACATTAAGATTGAAACACAAAGGCTTGATTTTGTCAGAAACAACCAAGATAAACTTAGATGTGATTATTACCAAGGTATTATGGATGTTGTTGCCGATGGTAATTTGCAAGGGTCTAGAGTTGGAACAAAAATCTTATTGCCAGTAAGTTTCATTGGTGGACCACGAGATATGAGAAAAAGATATATGGATGCAATGTCACTGGTACAACTATTTGGTAAACCTGATATTTTTTTGACAATGACTTGTAATCCTTCTTGGATATAAATCAATGAAAATTTATTGCCAAATGAACAGGCTCAAAATCGCCCAGATCTCGTCTCTCGTATCTTTCGTGCCAAACTAGAAGAATTAAAAAATGATATTGTAGAAAGAATTTTTTTTGGAAAAAATGCTGCTATCACTTATGTGATAGAATTTGAAAAGCGTGGGTTGCCACATGCTCATTTTTTGATAATTTTAAAGAAAAATTCAAAACTTTATACTGTCGAATCTTTTGATAAAATAGTTAGTGCTGAGTTGCCTGATGTTGAAAATTTTCCTTTCTTGCATAGTCTTGTGGTTAAACATATGATGCATGGACTTTGTGGTGAAAAAAATCCTGGAAATTCTTGTATGAAAAAGAATGGAATGTGCAAAAGTAAATATCCAAAAGATTTTTGTGATGAAACCAAAATAGGGAACAACACATACCCAATTTATAGAAGAAGAAACGATAGTAAAATTGTAAAAGTTAGAGATGAAAATTTGGACAATAGATGGGTTGTGCCTTATAATCCATATCTCCTTGCTAAGTATGATTGTCACATAAATGTTGAAATTTGTTCAACAATTAAAGCCATGAAATACATATACAAATACATATACAAAGGTCATGATAGGGTTAATTTCTATATTTGTTCTGATGATTCTTCGAATAAGATTGATGAAATAAAAGAGTTTCAATTAGCAAGATGGATTTCTCCACCAGAAGCTGCGTGAAGGATTTTTAGATTTCTTTTAAATGAGATGCATCCATTAGTAATTAGTTTGCCTATTCACATTGAAAATTGGCAATCTGTGTCATTTACAAAAAATGCTAATTTACAAAAAAAATCATTAATAACAAATTCTATTCCAAAACAATGTTGACAGAATTCTTTTATATGAACAGAACTGATGAAGAAACAAAAACATTAAATTTATTATATGTTGAGTTTTCAGAATACTTTGTTTGGATAAATAGCCAAAGAATTTCGATTAGAAGACAAAAAAAAGATGTAATTGGTAGATTAGTGTCAGTTCATCCAATTCAAGGAGAAAGATATTACTTAAGATTACTCTTATAAAATGTCAGGGCCCCAAAAAGTTTTCAGGATCTAAAATTCGTAAATGGAAACATAGCAATATCATATAGACAAGCCTGTGAATTAAAAGGATTCTTGGAAACAGATGATTCCTTAGATAAATCTTTAGAAGAAGCATCTTTATTCGAGATGCCAGTAAGTTTAAGAAGACTTTTCGCGACACTTTTGGTTTATTGTCTTCCTAAAGATCCCAAAACATTATGGGAAAAATATGAGCATGCAATATCAGAGGACATTGAAAAACATAATCCCAATTTAACAAAAGATGAAATTAGGAACAAAGTTTTTGAAAATCTAAATGATATCCTTGAATCCATGGGGAAAAACATTAATGACTTCCATTTAGTTCCATATGAAATACAATTTTCACAAGCAGAAAGAGAAGTAAAGGAAATAGAAGCAGAAAAGAATATACATATCAATGAAGAAGATTTATTATCTATTTTAAAATTTAATACTGAACAACGTTTTATATTTAATGAAGTAACTAGAAGAATTCTTTCAAAACATAGTGGTGCATTTTTTGTAGATGGTCCAGGTGGTACAGGAAAAACTTTCTTGTACAAAGCACTTTTAGCTACTGTAAGATCAATGGGACATATTGCTCTTGCTACTGCAACATCTGGAATTACAGCATCAATATTGCCTGGAGGACGAACTGCGCATTCAAGATTTAAAATTCCAATTGATAGAATGACTTGCAAAATTACAAAACAAAGTGCTATAGGGAAGTTAATTATAATGTCAAAGTTGATTATATGGGATGAAGCTTCCATGGCTAATAAACATGCAATTGAAACATTTGATCACACTTTACAAGATTTAATGGATACGTCAAAAATTTTTGGAGGAAAGGTAATTGTTTTTTGTGGTAACTTTAGAAAAACTCTCCCAGTAGTCAAAAAAGGAAAGAAAGAAGATTTTATAAATGCTAGCTTTGTCAAATCAGTATTGTGGCATAAACTTGAAAAATTCAAATTAATAAAAAATATGAGAGCCAAATCTGATCCTATATTTTGTGAATACCTAATGAGAATTGGAGATGGAAAAGAAAAAGCAAATCACGAAAATATAGTAAAAATTCCTAGATCTTTTATTGTACCATTTCAAAATGATGATGATTCTCTAGATGTTTTGTTTCATTGTGTTTTTCCTACTTTTGATTCTTTTGCCAGTAATCCTTTTGAAGTGATTAATAGAGCAATATTAACAACAAAAAATGATATAGTTGATGAAATCAATGATACTTTAATTAAGCAATTTTCAGGTAATGAAACAATATACTTGAGTTTTGATGAACCTAGAAATGTTAATGAACAATTACAATACCAAGATTTCATCCATAGTTTGACACCAACAGGTCTTCCTCCTCATCGTTTAGTGCTTAAAAAGAATTGTCCTATCATTCTTTTGAGAAACATAAATCCTCATGAGGGTCTTTGCAATGGTACAATATTAATTTGTCATAGTTTTCAAAACAATATAATCAGTGCATTCATAGCTTCTGGTGAAATGCGAGGAAAACATGTATTTATACCTCGAATACCTTTAGAACCACAACAAGATGAAAAGTGCCCAGTTGCATTTAAAAGAACACAATTTCCTATTAAACTTTGTTTTGCCATGACAATAAATAAAGCACAAGGTCAAACATTGGATTTTGTTGGTATATATCTTCGAGAGCCTATTTTTTCCCATGGCCAACTTTATGTAGCATTATCTAGAGTGAAAAAAAAAGGATGCTGTTAAAATTTTGATAAAACCACTTACAATTGATAGTATGATTGATGATGAAACAAAAAATGTGGTTTACAATGAAGTCTTGGCACTTGCTTCAAATTAAGAAGAATTTTTTGTGTTTACTTGTAAGAAGTTCCTCGTATAAGTTATATTCAAAAATTATTATTTAAATTGTCCATTCAAGTCTACTGATCTTGACAAAGAAGAGAGGCATGACGTATGTTTGTTTTTCTCTCCTTTATGTTCATTTTCTGATATTTGTTCATTTTGGACATTCATAAGTTGGGAAATGTTTAAGAATATGCTATATTTTTGTTTTTTGTTGAATTTTATGTTGACCTTTCTTCTTTTTTGGGCTTTTTAGGATCTTAATTTAGTGTTGACTACATCAAAATTTGATCTTTGATGTATTATTGGCTTTCTACTTTTGCATCATAGTCAGTTCTTTCTTTTTGCTATTTTGGCTTAAGTTTGTTTTTCTGAGTCCTTTTCATCTGTATATATTTTGACTTGATTCATGTATTTACTTTTATTAGAGATGCTTGTGCTGTTTTTCACTCGAAAGATTGCATTATACATGTTCAAGAGCTAATTCTAATACTTATTATACATGTTTTTTTAAATTTATTATTGGCTTCTAATTATGTTTAACTAAAAAGTAATTCCCTGGGTTGTTGATTTCTTATTGGTTTCGTTGTATAATGTCCATCCGACACTTTTTTGGCTTCTTTTTGATCATTATGCTTCCAAGATGGCACCTTTACTTCTATCTAACTCAATTAAACCTTTTCATATTCATAAATATATTTTTTTCAACAATAATTAGCATTTAGATGTGTTTCATGTAATACAAACCAAAATCTATTAACCATCTACGTCAATTACACACTAAATCTATTCTTGTCTTATTGTGTTGTCTTAGAGAGCTTTCGTTAAATAACATTTTCTATTAATGTATCAATACTTGAAAACTCATGTTACCAATGGTTTCTCCAGGTACTTCTCTACTCTTATCATATGAAGGGAAATTGATTATGGAGCTATGGGGTGGCATTGGTCGGTTGACTGTTGAATTACCTAAAAAGGCTAGCTGGGTTATTGCGCCTCACTTCAGTGAAAGTGTAATAGAAAAGGTGTGTAACCTATACTTTAATAAAAAAATATATTCTTTCAAGACGATTTCACCATAACTATTTATTCCTTGCAGAATGAGAGCATTAATGGACATTATAAGAACGTCAAGTTCATGTGTCCTAATGTCACATCCCTGGACCTGAATTTTACCACAGTATCAATAGATATGATATTTTCAAATAGGTTGTTGAAGTATCTCACATAAAGAAGTGTTGGGTATCGGCGCAGCAGAATGGTCGGGGACAAACAGTATCATGCAGCTAAAATATGAATGAGAACAGAGAAAGTAGAGACACAAGATTTACGTGAAAAACCCTCAAACAAATCGAGGGAAAAACCACGGGCAAGTAATGGAGGATTTCACTATAATGTGGAGTATTTTACAATAACCTTCTCTCTAATATAAGGAGAGAACAATATCACTCTCTCAAATAATAGGAGAAACTAACTTTCACTCACAAATATAGAACAACAAAAGAGGAAGAAAAATAATCAAGAGAAAGCTTATGATTTCTCTCTAATTTGGAATGTTTTGGTGATGCTCAAATGGTGAAGAATGAGCCTCTATTTATAGGCTCATCTTGTACCAAAAGTCTTCCCACATGTAGTGTGAAATCAACCCAAAATTGTGTGTGCCTAACTTTGCAACCAAAGATTTTTCTTCATTTCCCATTGCTTTTTGTCTTCTTTTGACTTGCACCAAAATTTTATTGCTCACATTCTCCCACTTAAAATTTTGGTGACACTTCAAATCTCTCCATACTTGCCAATTCCATGTTGCTTACGTCTTTGCTAGGCCAAAGGAGGATCTACTCCAAACAAACTTGTCAACGTTGATTGGCTTTGTCATGACATCTGCTAGGTTCTCGTTGGTGTGAATCTTCTGCATATCCACACTCCCTTCCTCCACTACTTCTCGAACAATATGATATTGAACACCTATGTGTTTCGTCTTGGAATGAAATGCTGGATTCCTTGCAATGTGCAAGGCACTCTGACTGTCACAAAACAAGGGAATTTTATCTTGTTTGTGCCCGAGCTCCTCCATTAATCGTTTAATCCAGATTGCTTCTTTACAAGCTTGTGTAGCTGCCATGTATTCAGTCTCTGTTGTAGATAGGGCCATAACAGTCTGTAATTTAGATATCCAACTTACCACGCCCCCTGCAACTGTAAACACATAGCTTGTAGTGGACTTCCGTTTATCGGTATCACCTGCAAAATCAGAATCAACAAAACCCTTGATAGTAAATTCTGATCCTTCAAAACATAATGTAACATCCGAGGTCCATTTGATGTATCGTAGGATCCTCTTAACAACATTCCAATGCTTTCTACCAGGATTCGCCATGAACCGACTAACCGCACCAACTGCTTGAGCAATATCTTGTCTCGTACATATCATAGCGAATATGAGACTTCCCACTACTGATGTATACGGTACTCGAGACATTTCTATCCTCTCCGCTTCAGTGCTAGGGCGCATACTTGAGTATAATTTGTAATTGACAGGAAGCAGGGTCGAGATTTCCTTACAATCTTGCATATTGAAGCGCCGTAAGATTTTCTTCAAATAATTCTTCTGGGAAATCCATACCTTCTTGCTTTCTCTATCTCGGTGAATTTGCATCCCTAAAATCTTGTTTGCTGGTCCCAAATCCTTTATATCAAACTCCCCAGCCAACTGTACCTTCAGTTCTTGGACCTGATCTTTACTGGGACCTACTACCGTCATGTCGTCCACGTACAACAACATAATGATAAAATCATCATCGCCAAACCTCTTGTAGTACGTACAATGGTCTGAATTAAGTCTGTTGTACCCGAGGCTAATCACGAAGGAATCAAATCTCTTGTACCAACACCTTGGCGCCTGCTTTAAACCGTACAGAGATTTGGTCAACCTGTAAACCAAGTTTTCTTTTTCTTTCTCAACAAAACCTTCTGGTTGAAGCATGTAAATCTCTTCTTCAAGCTCACCATGAAAAAAAAGCCGTCTTTACATCTAACTGTTCTAGATGTAAGTCTAACACAGCACACATGGCCAAGACTACTCTGATAGTTGTAAGTCTTACCACAGGAGAAAATATCTCGTTGAAGTCAATTCATTCTTTCTGAGCATATCCTTTCACCACCAGTCTTGCACGATATCGCTCCACTTGGTCATTACTATCTCGCTTGATCTTGTAGACCCATTTATTACCAATGGCTTTCCATCCAGGTAGTAGTGGAACAAGCTCCCACGTCTTGTTTTTATGTAGAGCTTTAATTTCTTCCTGCATTGCTGTCATCCACAGGGCAACATCGGGGTTTTTTATAGCCTCGTGAAAGGTAGATGGCTCTCCATCCTCCGTTAGAAGACAGTATGCAGCATTGTTTGCCAACACAAAATCTGAATGCCAAGTTAGTCTTATTGTCTGACGCAATGAACGTCGGACTTCTGTAACCTCGGCATCATCTGGTTCTTGTTCTTCGTGCTCCGGTGCAGCTTCAAAAGAAGCATCTCCTTGTTCTGACTTATCTTCAATTTGTATTGTAGTAGTCTCCTTTGAAGTGTTGCTATCATCTTCACTTTGCAGTTTATCTTCTACAAATATGACATCTCTGCTGATGACAACCTTGTGGGCAGTAGAATCCCACAGGCGATACCCCTTAACACCATCAGCATTTCCCAAGAATACACATTTCCTGAATTTTGGATCCAGCTTTGTTCTTTCTTGGGAACCATACATCACATATGCCGGACACCCAAATACGTGCAAGGTAGAATAATCTGCGGGTTTTTCGGTCCACATTTCCATTGGTGTCTTCAACCCAATTGTAGTTGACGGTGACCGGTTTATCACGTAACAGATAATTCTAGCTGCTTCTGCCCAAAATGATTTAGCTAGACCTGTAGTTTCCAACATAGCTCTCATTTTTTCAAGAAGAGTTCTGTTCATCCGATCTGCTACACCATTTTGCTGAGGTGTAAGTGCAACAGTAAATTGCCTCTGAATACCCTCTTGCTTGCAAAATGCCAAGAAGCTCTCGTCAGTGTATTCTCCTCCGTTGTCCGTCCTTAAACACTTGATCCTTTTCCCGGATTCAAGTTCTACCAGCGCTTTGAATGTTTTGAATATTAGAAACACATCTGACTTGTTCTTGATTGGATACACCCACAGTCTCCTAGAGTAATCATCAATAAATGATACAAAGTATTTGGCTCCTCCTAGGGACAAAACCGGTGATTCCCAAACGTCTGAATGGATCAAGTCTAAAATGTGTTTGCTTCTAGCAGTAGATCTCCCAAATTTCAATCTATGCTGCTTACTGGTAACACAGTGCTCACATAAAGGTAAGTTTACCGTCTTGAGCCCGGGTAGGAGATTACGTTCAGCAAGAATATTTAAGCCTCGTTCTGTCATGTGGCCCAATCTGCGATGCCACATTATAGTTGATTCTTCTTGACCGGCTGATGCAACTGATACATCTGCCTCCTGCAACGTATCTCCTAAAAGCATGTATAGATTTACCCCGATCTTTTCTGCCTTGATCACCACAAGTGCTCCTTTGACGACCTTCATGATCCCATCCTCGATATGGGTCTTGCAGCCAAGGTCATCCAATTGTCCAATGGACAATAGGTTCTTCTTCAAGCCCTTCACGTGTCGTACCCCTTGAATGGTGCGAATGGTACTATTATACATTTTAATTTTGACGGTACCGATACTAGCAATCTCTAAGGCATGATCATTACCCATATACACAGACCCTCCAGAGGCAGGTTCATAGGTGTAGAACCATTCTCTACGAGATGTCATATGTCATGTTGCTCTCGAATCCATTATCCAAGCATCAGTGAGCTCATTTCTGCCTTTTGATACAGTTGCTGTTTCGCTGTATAAAATATCTTCATCATCTGGTGCAGTCGCCACACATCCCTGAGAATTTGTCGCCTCGGGATTCTTTTTGTTGCTCCAACAATCTTTCTTGAAGTGCCCTTTTTTGCCACAGTTGTAGTATTTGATATTCTTTCTACTTCTTGATTTAGATCTACCATAGTTGTTACTCCCACTAGAGCCACGTTCTATTGATCTACCTCTCACCATTGATAATGTCTCTGCTTGTTGTGAACTTTCGATTATGTCTTTCTTACTTTTACGCCTAGATTCCTCTTCCAGAACAGCGGCTGCAACATCATCAAAGATAACAAAATCTGAAAGAACATTGTTAGTGTAACTAATGATGAGTTGATCATACGAATCAGGTATACTTTGAAGTAGAATTTCTGCACGTTCAAGCTCCACTATTTTATGCCCAATTGCAGTCAATTGAGAGAATAGCGTATTTAAGGTATTGATATGATCTGTTACCGATGTGGACTCACTCATCCGAAGGGTGTAGAGTCTCATCTTCAAGAAAATCTTGTTGTGAAGTGACTTGACCTCATATAGTTTGGTCAGCGCATCCCAAATTTCTTTTGTTGACTTCTTTTCCTCAACGCTTGACAATACTGAATCTACCAATGCCAGGTGCAGATTAGCCATAGCGTTGTCATCCATCTCTTTCCACTTGTCGTCCGTTACCTCCGCTGGTCTGTCTCCAATTGCTGCCAAGCAATTCTCCTTTCTCAAGATTGCCTTCATCTTTAATTTTCATAGGGAAAAATTTCTCCCGTTGAACTTCTCGATTTCAAATTTTGCCGCCATAATATTAACGACGATCTGCTTCATAACTTGAACCGGCTCCCACTATTTCACTGTGAATAGTACTATTTACGTGAATAGTATCGTATACGTGAATAGTACCAAAACAGTAAACGGGAATAGTATTGATACCGTATAGGTGAATAGTACTATACCGTATGTGTGAATAGTAACTGTGAACAGTAATCACGTATGTATACCAATGACCCGTAACCAGTGGCTCTAATACCACTGTTGGGTATCGGCGCAGCGAAATGGTCGGGGACAAACAGTATCACGCAGCTAAAATATGAATGAGAACAGAGAAAGTAGAGAAACAAGATTTACGTGTAAAACCCTCAAACAAATCGAGGGAAAAACTACGGGCAAGTAATGGAGGATTTCACTATAATGTGGAGTATTTTACAATAACCTTCTATCTAATATAAGGAGAGAACATATCACTCTCTCAAATAATAGGAGAAACTAACTCTCACTCACAAATATAGAACAACAAAAGAGGAAGAAAAATACTCAAGAGAAAGCTTATGTTTTCTCTCTAATTTGGAATGTTTTGGTGATGCTCAAATGGTGAAGAATGAGCCTCTATTTATAGGCTCATCTTGCACCAAAAGTCTTCCCACATGTAGTGTGAAATCAACTCAAAATTGTGTGTGGCTAACTTTGCAACCAAAAATTTTTCTTCATTTCCCATTGTTTTTTGTCTTCTTTTGACTTGCACCAAAATTTTATTGCTCACAAGAAGTGCTTTATGTTGCTTTCTTAGCTAAATTTTTCCCTTCTTTAAATTTAAGGAATTAATTGTTATATACTTATATTGTCTTGTTCTGCTGCTGCTGCTACTGTCATTCTTCTTTGTTTTCTAAGAACATCCAACCCATTACCGGAAGCCTCAAACTACACTTTAGATAATCTAAAGTAATTTTTTTTATAAAATTACATTTATGAGTCTTCTGTGACTTTTGCATTGTTGATTGGACATCTTTATACAATCTAAATGCATCTCCACTGTTGATCGAATATAATTTCCCATCTAACACATGCTTTGTCTACCAGAGTGGGCCGCTTGCGGCTTACTATAAGCTTCCCCTGCATCGTGTGCTTCTGGTACGTATCTTACCCTACTGATATGTTTTTTCCCTTCTGATTCAGGATAACCTTCAGGCTTTATTCCCTACTTATTATGCTTAGTCCTCTTTGTGGTTGTAGATTCATGATGACATAGATTTGCCATGTGGGGTACTTCGTCTTCACCACAGGGGAGGCCATGGAAGTCATAATGGGTATGACTAAACCAAACTTAATATATATACATTCTATAAGATCATCACTTTTAGCCAAACAAATCTGGCTACTTTTGCATGAGTGCTTACAGCTTACAAACTGTTGGTGGTTGTCTGGTTTGTGATTCTTTAAGCAGTTATGCTTAATCTATTTTCCCATAAAAAGTTTCTTAGATGACAATTGCAAGGAGGCACAACTGTCATGTTCAAACTATTGGGTCAATATGAGCCCCAATGTTTTCTATTTTCCATTAGGTGCTGAAATGCTTATTACTGGTTAGAACTTTTTGGAGTTATACTTGCTGTCTAGCAATGGAGCTTAGAATAGATGGCTATGCACTTAGGATTTACAACTAATAACCAATGAAATTGTGGAATATATTGATTCTCAGTGACCTGTTAAGGTTGATATTAGCAAGTACAACCCATTGCTTCATCACTTGTGTTTCATTTTTCAATGGAATGAGAAGATATCCACACCACATTTTGTTTATAGTTGTATTTCTTGCTGGTAAAGTAAACCAACTTTTAAGTGAGGATAGAAAGATAAAGATAGGTAGAGTTTATAACCCTTTTGACTATAATAGTTTGCTTGTGTGTTGAGATATGGAGATCAAATCTAATGGTTATCAAAGAACGTGATGCTAGAGGAGTTGATTATTAATTTTATTCAACCATATTCTTACTAGGCATGTAAAACTCAAGACATCTGTGTAAATTATCTTTTTTTAGAAGATTGTTCTGTGAGAGATGAATAGAAAAAAACAAATTCAGTTAAAAAGCCTTCTGAAGCTCAATATTTTGAATTTTACACAATAATATATAATGCTTCTAATGCTTATAAATCTCTCATATGTAGTTCTCATTTCTATGTCCATTTCTTTTTCATCCATTTATTTTTTCCTATCATAGATGGATTACGCTTAAATCTGGTTTGGTTAGAGTTTCAGTTGGCCATAACAGGTGAATTGGACATTAGGGCCTTCCTGGCC
This sequence comes from Ehretia macrophylla, assembly GCA_037974665.1. Classification (NCBI taxonomy): domain Eukaryota; kingdom Viridiplantae; phylum Streptophyta; class Magnoliopsida; order Boraginales; family Ehretiaceae; genus Ehretia; species Ehretia macrophylla. The sequence goes on from CM075774.1 coordinate 4,448,778, forward strand.
CCAACTTACCATGGTTTCTTTTCTTTGGTACTTAAAGTTAATTCTGTTTTGGAAGGAAATGGTTATAGTTTTATTGTCTTATATAAATCTGGAAATGCCATTTGTAGTATATTTTTGTCTTGTTAAGTTTGAGGTACTCTCTTGGGTATTGAGATTGTTATACGATCTAAGTGGCTTAGTTTCTCTGTTGTGATCATACATCCAGTGACAATAAGGCTGTCCTTATTAATGGAAGATACTGGAAGATGTTTAGTTTATTTTGAACGCCACCATTATCTATTTAAACACTTCTTTTGAATTTTGCTAGGCTAAAGAGTGTAATTTATCATTTTCGTGGGAACACAGAGTTTCCACGGTTAAGAATCGGTTGGTTTCAAAATCCCTAAGTTCCATATGTCGTTCTCTGATGGTACTTTGAGCTGCCGAACCTGCTGGGGCCATTGCTGCTGGTATGGAGGTAAAGACTGCACCTGTGGTGTTTGACTCATTTGAGATGAAGTTGGCTGTGGAGCCACCCTTGACAGGTCTTGCATTTGAGAAGCTTGATACTGAAAATTAGGAGGCATATACAGACCCTGGGACAGTTGGGTCGGGATTGGCAAATTTGTCATCTGGTGTGAAGACAAATAATAGCCCTGTGACTTCGTCATACTTTGGACTGGCATTGGTGGTGGGGGTGCCACAAGCGGCTGCTGCAGCTGCTCCACTGGACGGGAAGGAAGAGAAGGCTGAGGGGCAGGTTGTAGAGCAACTTGGTGGGGTAGGGCTAGTGCGAGTTGCTGACCATGCATATCTGATGAGTTATCACCCTTTTTCGCATCTGGGAGTGGGGCACCTCTCTCCTCATTCTGTCGGGCATTGCTTGCAGTAGAAGATTCTTTTTGCACAAGCTGAAGCTTGGCAAGCTCCTTTTGAGTTTCAGCAAGCTCCTGCTTATCTCGTAAGATCTGAAGTGACTTGTGGACCTGCATTTGGATCACATATAAATTAGTTGTTCACCAGATAAACGAACAACCAGAAAAGAGAAAGATAGAGAGACCCACGAAAAGCAGAGTGTTAAGGGAGAAGCTTCCATTAGCTAAAAACTGGACTTTTTGAACATATGAGTACACTTGTTTATCCATAGCAGTGTAGCAACTACCGTGAGGCAAAGTGGACTTATTGACATATTTACCTGATCAGCTACATCTGAAACAAAATACACATACATGTGCACACCCTTACAGAGAAAGGGGGGACTGTAGACAATGATCGGTCTTAACTCTGAAAGTGGTTCATTTCCAATGATGTAAGCAATTCAGGTTATTTATGTTATCTTTAGAGTGTCAACACTCGACACTTAAAACTTTATTCTATATTTCCAAGAAGAACTTGTACAGTTAGTAGTTCAGTAACTTGCCGACAGTGTCAGTTCACAACAAAGCAAATGTTTTATAAAAGCCAAATTTGAAGAGAGAGAAATATCATAGAACCTAATTCACTGTTTTATGCACATATGCATCTAAAACTTGGCAGACTTACCTCTTGAAGGTGCTTCTCAACAGATTTAAGCTTTGAATCTGCCTCCACATGATCCCGATCTAAATCAGAACACATTTCTCCAATGGACTCGTCAAGATTGTAACAATACAATTATAACTGTGAAAGTCGTGAACTAATTCCCTCAAGGAAACGCATCATATTGTCAGCATATTTCTTCATGCCTTTCTCAACTGCAGAAATCATATCTTGATTCAATGGAGATTCTTCTGGCGGACTATAAGAAGCAGTAGGAAACATTGATGATCTCGCCACTCTGGTTTTGTGAAACTCCTGCTCAATGTAGGGAATAGCCATGTTAAGATATTGAATACAGTCAAAGTTCACATCAATCAATATTTGATAATTACCCAATGATTTTGAACACATCTCTGTGACCCACCACCACTCACAAACAAATTGCAACTGTCTTCATATGCGAGCCCAAATGTCGTTAACAATATCATAAAAATTTTAAAAGTCTAAAACAGAAAACTTAAAGAACCAATAGGATGAACTAGAATTCATTGTCTCCACATCAGACAGTAGTAATAAACAAACAGAATAGATAAGTATGTTTTGACCTAACATGGGGATCTTAGTCAATATTGATTGATGAGAAATACTGCATTTCCTTATTTTGGAAGCATTGGTAGGTTAGTTTTCAGAATAACTTCTCATGATGAGACTAAACAATTTTCTCACTTGAACCTCAAGACAAGCAGCTATAAGTAATAAACAAAATACAACGTTGTATGGCTGTATGATAAAGAAAACATCTCTAAAAAAAGAAGCAACAAAATAGATTTTTCAAGCTCCAATGTTGCACAGAATTGATTTTATTTTTAATATATTACCTCGGCTAGGCTTTTGTAAATGACTACTTTATATAAATGAATTGTAAATTTAATTTAACACTACTCTATATTATTATTATTATTTTTGGACTATACTCTATTAATAGATCTTAAGATTTAATCTAATACCTATTTTATATTAAGAAGTTTATGTTGCAATAAATCAATTATAATTATAAATATATATAATTTTTTCATTTGCAATATTTATGTTAACAAACATTGAGTTGGACCCGTGCGTATGCACGGGCATGGGACAACTAGTATATATATATAACCCTATTATAGCATGGCATGATGCCCAGTACAATTAACACAAAGGTCGAGGTCCAAAATAAATTAAACACATAAATTAAAGTCCAAACACAAAGGGTCAGCCAAAACTTGATCTGGACTACCAAAGCCCAACACCCAGCCCAAAACCAAAGCCCAATTTAGAGAGGAAACCCGTGGGTGATAAAGATGATTATCATTGCTATTCATATCTAGGACACAACAGATAAAGTCGCACCTATGCGAATTAACATGATCATAATTGAAAATTTGTTTGGTTCTTTAGGTTTTCTAATTTCTTTTCAACATGTGCAATGCAATTGAAGATCTGATTCGTTGTCACGACCAAAAAGCGAGATCAAATATCGTAAGCTTTACAATAATTATTTTGAGTTTTAAATTTATATCATAACACACACTTATAAACTACACTCTTATCATGTCTCTCACTAATATGAGCATCACAATCATAATTCGAAGTTGACGAGTGGAGATTGATTAGCCACTTAATACTATCTAAGCTTAAATTTGTGTATGAGAGACTTCTAATTTGCATTGTATCAAATGTCACATTAGAAATAACATAATACGTTATTGTTTCACAATTTCAATCATTTTTTACAAACACTCGTAAAGAGTCTAATGAACTCTCTAGATTGTGGTTCTTAAAAAGTTAAAAAAAATCAAAATTTAATAACCGATCAGTATATTTATTAATCTCTCTTTACATATCCATTAACTCATAACCATCTTCACTAGACCCATCCAATATCTTTATGCCCACAATCTTTGTGAATCAAGTTGACAATCTAAGTACCTCGTAGCTTTCAAGAAATGAACAAAAATAACCCTAATATAAGGGGAAATGACAAGGACACCACATTTGACTCTCAAAGTATTTCTGTTTTGACTTCTAATTTGCACTGGCTACTTGAACATTAAATTGAATTTGGTTGTGCGTTATGCAGATCACCGAACCACAACCGGTGCCACTAGTGCAACAAACTAATAGGCAGCCCAATGATGAATCCTCTAAAGGGTGGCGTGCAGTTGGAGGATTGGACATATATTTTTTCTTTATATCAGTCTCGATAGATCTATTAACTGATTAACCCATATCACGTATTTTTTGAATGAGATCATGTGTTTCAAAGTCTAATACCTTTAGTATGTCTCACTCTTCTAAAGTTACTTTTGATGGTGACTCCCGATATCTTCAGTATTGATTTATTTATTTATTTATTTCTCATTGGTAGAGGAAGATATTATCGCTAGCATATCCAATGATTGAAGAAGGCAAGCAAATCCGGTGGTTCATAGTGAACAGCCGACATTGAGGATAAAGATTGATTTTCCAGTTGAGTGGTTCGTCTTTTCCGCCTCAAGGTTATTATCCGAAGATTTCTTTCTTTTTTTGGGTTCATAAGAAATAGTACGTCCATGGTTGTAAAAGGAATGGATTTATTATATCAGAAAAGAGATGGGTGGTCCACATATATAATAATGGGTAAAATATGTCCATAGTTACTAAATTATCTCATCAGTCCTATTTTGATATTTAACTATTATTTATTGTTCTATTTTAGTTATTTAATTATCAATTAAATTTTATTTTGACTATTTCATCAATTTTTGTATTAAAATAGACTAACTGTCAAAAGTAAAATTATAAATTTAGTTAAATAAATTATATTTTTGTCAGCAAATTAAACGTATTTGCAATTAATCTAGTTGTTTGATTTTATAATTTTTTCTTAACAGTTAGTTTATTTGAACAAAAAAAAAATTGATGAAATGATCAAAATAAAACTCAATTGATAGTTGAATGACCAAAATATGATCACAAATAGTTAAAGAACCAAAACAAAACTAAGGAGATAATTTAGTAGCTATAGAAATATTTTACCCTAAATAATTGTACGTGAAACTGGACAATTGTTTCATCTACTAGAGGTCTTGATATAAGCTCTATGCACTACAAAATTGATTGGATTTTTTTAACCCTTTACACCCCCCCACCCTCCCCCCACCCCCACCCCCGATATTTTTAGTCCAAAATTTCATTGCCCCAATTAAATATATATATATATATATATATATAATCGTAAAATCCTACATCACTTCCAGGCTATGAATTGAAACTAATAGATAAGTTCTTCTATTGAAAATTAGCACACCACCGCTTCAACAAAATACATATAAATTCTTTATCCCACTTTTTTAAAGTTACTTTTGATAGTGACTCCCGATATCTTCAGTATTGATTTATTTATTTATTTATTTCTCATTGGCAGAGGAAGATATTATCGCGCTAGCATATCCAGTGATTGAAGAAGCCATGCAAATCCGGTGGTTCATAGTGAACAGCCGACATTGAGGGTGCAATATTGATTTTCCAGTTGAGTGGTTCGCCTCTCCCCCTCAAGGTTATTATCCAAAGAAAGAGATGGGTGGTCTATAGTTACTAAACTATCTCCTCAATTCTATTTTGTTATTTAGCTATTTTTTTATTATATTTTGATCATTTAACTATTAATTGAATTTCATTTTGACCATTTCATCAATTTTTGTATTAAAATAGATTAACTGTTAAAGATAAAATTGTAAATTTAGTTAAATAAGTTATATTTTTGTTAGCAAATTAAACGTATTTGCAATTAATCTAATTGACTGATTTTATAATTTTCTCTTAACAGTTAGTTTATTTGAACAAAAAAAAAAAATTGATGGAATGATCAAAAGAAAACTCAATTAATAGCTAGTTGAACGACCAAAATAAGATAAAAAATAGTTGGAGAGCCAAAACAGGACTAAGGGGATAGTTCAGACTTTAAAAAATATAAAGGGGTATATTTGAGAAAAAAAAAAACTTCTTGTAGTATGTAAAATAGTTTCTCAAAATACTTTTTTTAAAAACTCTAATTTGGAGCTTATCATTTTTTAGTTTTTTCAACTTCAGATTTTATCTAAAAGTACTTTTAAAAATGGATCAAACAAGTTAGTTTAACTTTTAAACTAATAGAAAGCGCTTTTGAGTGTCTAAAAGTTAAGCCAAATAAAGCCTAAGATCTTTTTGACACCTAACTCTGTTATTATATTAAGTTATCATTTTATTTAAAAATGTAAATTACTAGAGAAAAGTTTATCACATTTATTTATTTATTATGTTTAACAACATCTAACCACTTCTACCTAAACATATTCTTTCTATATACAGTTAATTATTTGAAAGAAGAATTATTTTTCTATATTGGCAAAAACCATCGTTACAGCAGTATTTGTAGTACAACATTTGTGTATCATATTGACACAAATGATAATGATTACAAGTTCTCTTTGATTGTAGTATGATAATGCTTTTTTGATTCTTTGAATTGTCCACTGGTATGTCCGTAAAAATGTTCTTTACCCTTTTCTTCTTCTAAGAGAATAAGCACCCCATCAATAATAGAGATATATGTAAGCACCCCATCAATAATAGAGATATATGTGACTTATATGATTCTACATTCAAACAACTTTTTAAAAAGCAAAACGAAACCAGCTTATCAAATCTTTTATCATGTCCCCTCAAGTGAAACATTGTTATGAACAGCTGTGATGTATGCCGTGACAAAGCTGTCATATTTTTGCCAGTCGTCAAGAGAGAGAAAGACGAAGCAGAGGAGGCTGAAGATGAATCAGTGGTGGAGGTGGATTTTGTTGGTGACGGAATGCTACCATCAACATAGCCTAAAAGACCATTAAAACGGAAGAAGGTGGTGATCTGTGTTTTCCATGTGAGGTAATTTGAGTGATCAAGAGTTATGGTGACATAAACTTTTACGTTGTAATCGTGAAGAGAAAAAGCTGAGGAAGGTTGTGTGGCCAGACTAGGAAAAAGAAAAAAAAAAAAAAAAGGATGCACAGATCTTTAAACAACTGATACCATTAGAGAAGTATTATTTTTCTATATTGGCAAAAACTTGTGTATCAGATTGACACAAATAAAGATAATTATTACAAGAATTGAAAATTCAAAAAGTAAACATCTTTTATCATTATTTTCATTTTCTTTTTGACATCTCAGGTTTTTCACAAACGAATCTTCATACTATATTTCAAGATTCTCACAAATCCATTTCACTTGACATGAGTACCATTTCATGTAGAAGTCAATTCAGGATTAATGTAACTAAAAATCACATAATATTATACTCAGATATAAATAATATTTTTTTATTGTTTTATGAAGGCTAAATTGATATTGTAGTACATTAAGAATATACAAGTATTCAAAAGAAAAAAAAAAAAAAAAAAAAAAAGGTTGAGTGAAGCTCAAGTGCCCACCCAAAAAACAATGGCAATTTTTTGGTGATGTACGATTTTGGCTATGGTGTTTACCAAAGCCTTGGCATTATCGGAAGGTTGAGGAACGTTCATTGGATGCTTAAATTTTTTCTTTTTGGCAGAAATGCTTAAAATTGAATAAAGAGAAAGAAGAAAGAGAAGTAAGTGTTTCGTGTGATAGACAGAGAGATCAGGCTGATGTAAGAGAGAGAGAAGGGGTTGATATTCATAGGATGAGTTTCATGTAAGAAGGGGTTGATATTCGTAAGATTTGGCCTTCTTAAATTTTAATTATTCATTTTAAATTTAATTTTAAAAAATATAGTTAAAATAAATAATTAAAATTTTAAAAACTAAACTCGATAGTTCATAATACACTTGATTATCTACTAAATGCGAGAATGAATAGAGGACTAAATTCAAGTCTTATAAAGACTTATACATAGACATAATTTTACAAATGAGTAACGATAATCCAAATGGACATAATTTTGAAGTGGGATATTGCAAAGAGGAAGCATCCTCTAAAATTGCGTTTTGCTGCTGGTTTGTGTGGAAAGAAAGAAATGGCTGGTGTTTGAAGAATAATCCTATTGATATTTCCAGAGCTTTGTGCATGATGCAAATCAGCTATTTGGAGTTTTGGCGAGTCCAGAAGTTCTCTTCTCCTACTGCTCAAAGTCTCCCTGAGGTCACGAATAATGTTCCCATTGTTTGGTCCCCCCGTCGAGGGTATCATTGGTTATTAATGTGGATGCGGCTTTTAAAGGTCAGGGTATTTCAGCTGCTGCTTTTGTTTGTAGAGATTGGAGTGGCTCCCTTGTTTTTAGGCAAGCTGATCTTGTGAGATGTAATTCTGCTTTTGAGGCAGAAGCCCTTGCCATTCGTAACTCTTGCTTGTTTGCTATCCATTTGGATTTTCAAAGCATCATAGTGCAAAGTAATGTAGAGCTCGTTCTCAAAGTAATCGATTCTCCTAACCTCGCTACTAATTGGAGTGCAAGGTGATTGTGGAGGATATCGGAAAGATTGTGGCAGGATTCCTGACTCTTCGGTTTCAATGCATTAAGAGAATGGCAAATCATATTGTGATTGGATTGTTAAAATCAAACTTTGCAATGAGTTGCCATTAGATTGGGTGCCCAACCCTCCTCCCCGGCTGTTGTATTTGTTATCCCTTGATCTGTACCCAACAGGGATTGGATAACTTTGTGTACTGTTGCTTTCAATTAATGAAAATTTTCATTTGATCAAAAAAAAAAAAAAAAAATTTACAAAAGAAGAAAGAGAAGTAAGTGTTTGGTGTGATAGAGAGAGAAACAGATCAGGCTGATGTAAGAGAGAATTAAAGATAAAGGGGTTGATATTCATGGGTGAGTTTTGTGTAAGACTCATTTTCTTTCTTATGGTCTATATGAAAGAGTTTTTTCAGAAAGAAGACCAAAAAAGAGTGGTAAAACGATGGGTCATTAAATGCTTATAGATTTTTTTTTTTTTTTTGCTAAATCAGAAATGCTTATAGATTTTGTGGGATGGTTTGAGAAAAGATAAAATAAAGAAAAGACAACTAGCTAACATGATTTTTATGCCAAAAAATGAAAAAAAGAAAATGACATTATTTAACTAAAATCATGATTTCTATGGGTGGTCCTTTCTTCACGTGCTAATTTGTAGCAAGTCTATAAATGAAGCACCAAATTACTTCGATCTTGTGCAAGTGCTAATCACACAAACAGAGTGAGAGTGTGTGTGTGTGTGTAAGAGAGAGAGAGACAGATGGAGGTCGTGGAAGTTTTTCACGTGAATAAGGGAAAAGGAGAGGCTAGCTATGCTAAAAATTGCAGCATACAGGTTTTATCACTATATTCTGTTTTTAAATTTTCTTGTTTATTATTTTTACAACGGTTATAAATAGCCAAAAGTAAAATTGTTCTGGATCATTATACATCCTTGATCCTTCTAGTGTTGTATCAGACTTTTCATGTTGGAATCACATGCATTTTTCAAGAATCCTAATCTCTCAAGGAATATATATATAAATATATAGTGAAAGAGTTTTAATATAATTTTTTTTTGAATAAATAAAAAAAGTTGTGTTTTTTTTTTTCTAGTCCACCACTAGTGATGGACATATAGAATATGCCACCAATCTAGGTTACAGTCGTCATCGATCTCATTAAATATTTTATTTAGAGGTATTTTTAGTTAAAAAATGAATAAGCCACCCCTCCCCCCTCCCTTCCTCCCCCCCCCCCCCCCCCACCCACCCACCCACCCACCCACACAAAAAGTGTAAATTGTATAATTGTTAAGTTGTATATTATAGCCTAAATTGAAAAAATATATATCCTAAATTTGCCTTTGTATATAGTTTTGGACAAGGGTAAGGGTAGTTGGGTAGAGGAAAGAAGAACAGGGTTAAATTTGTAATTTTTTTAATTTTAGTGGGGGTAGTTTAAATATTTTAATATTTTTTGTTAGTTTTTAACTGTAGGGACTAAATTGATTTTTTTTTTATAGAAATATTGGAGACTAATTTTTTTTTTTTTTGAAATAATGAGGACTAAATTAAATTTTGGGAAAACAATGACTAGCTATGCTATTTGACCCCAAGTTTCGCCCTGGTGATAGTGGTCAGACTCCTTTGTCTAGAGGTTTTGGGTTCGAGTATGGTTACTACTGTTGCATATTATACATTGACTTACTTGGTACATATCTTAGGTCGGGTCGTTGTACCTCGGGGGTTTTGATTCATATTTAACCGTTAGGCCATCGAGGGAACGCTGGCGTGTCCCATCCGATATCAGTGGGTGATGACTAATCCAGTGTATATTTTGTGTGGTGATTGAGTTGGGATGTTTTCCCAGGTTAGCAAAAAAAAAAAAAAAAAACACTGTGCTATTTTCCTATGATAGAAGAAATCCTAAACCTGTACTGTGAAGCATACGGATAGATTCTTTTTTTTTGTTTTTTCAAGTAGATTAAGTGTCGTGCTATTACCAAATAGTTCTAGGGGTTGAAACATCACTTCAGTACGTATGCATTCTCTCCTCCACTCTTCTAAAATTACTGTTGATGATAACTCCTAATATATATCTTCAATATGCAGTCGTTTTCTCTTTTTCCTTTTCTTCTTTCAACATGTCATGCCAACAAACTCAATGGCAGGGGAAGATAATATCGCAAGCATATCCAATGATTGAAAAAGCCGTGCGAGAGTTCTTGAGGGAAGATTTTCCGGACTGCATGGCCATTGCAGATTTGGGTTGCTCATCTGGACCTAACACTTTGACAGTGATCTTGGAGATCATTGATGTAGTGCATGCCACAAGCCGTGCAATGGGTCGTGCAATGCCTGAATTTAAAGTATCTCTCAATGATCTTCCAGGAAATGACTTCAATAATGTTTTTGTATCATTGCCAGCATTCTACAACAAACTGAAGACAGTAAAAGGCAATGATCTGCAAGGGTGTTATATCTCAGGTGTGCCGGGTACATTTTACGGGAGATTATTTCCACGATTGAGTCAGAATTTTATTCACTCCTCAACCAGTCTTCAATGGCTTTCTCAGGTATACAACAAATATTGTAGCCTCTCCAATTCAAATTTGAAATCTTAATTTTCCAAATGGTGTCTAATCAATGTCCAAGTTTCTACAAGTATATAGTTAATACCATAAAAAGTACTTTACCTCTGTACAAATAATATTTTGGTCCTTAATATGTCATTTTCAATGTTTTGGTCCGTGGCATTTTATGAATAAAGGAATTTGTTTTTAGCAAATATTATTCTATTAAGGAAAACAAAAAAAAAAACGAATAACCCGTGTCTTACATGGTAGATACAAAGATACTCTTGTATCTTACCACATATATTACGGTTATTTTTTGAATGAAAAATGATGATCAGACTAGCAGAATCTTGTATTTAAAACATGAAGGGTCAAAACCCAAACAAGTCTCAGTTTGAAAACTAGGTGATTTAATTCTACAAGTATATAGTTAATAGAAAATAAAAAACCTTTTAGTCCCTGAGGTTTAGAGAAAAACCCAAACAAGTCTCTCAGGCTTGAAAAATAGGTGATTTAATACTTACTGTTCAAAATTTTAGGGGCAAAATTGGTAACTCATTACAAACACACAATCACACACGCACAAACACACCAAAAACACACATACAAATACACCAAGAACAATAGGACGAAATTAAAAATTTTAAGAAAATAATAGGGATGAAATTGAGAAATTTTAAATAATAGAGACCAAATTGAATTTTTTTAAAACAATATGGACTAAATGTTACAACTTTTTTTTTCTTTTGGGATAAATTATGCATATAGCCCCTATTGTTTACATATTTTTTTAAGTTAGTCCCTAATATTTTAGAAAAATTATATTAATCCCTAATGTTTATAAAAATGATTCAAAATAGTCCCTATTGGTTCAAAATTAACCAATTTAGACCCTATTATTTTTAAAAAAAATTAAATTTAGTCCCTGCATGGGATCCCTATTTGGGAACTAAATTGAATTTTTTTCAAAAATAATAAGGACCAAATTAGCTAATTTTTAATAATAGAGACTATTTTGAATTACTTTTGTAAACATAAGGGACTATTATGAATCTTTTAGAATATTAGAGACGATATTAAAAAAATATGTAAACTATAGGGACTAATGTGAAATTTTTAATAATAAGAATCAAATTGAAACTTTTTTGAAATAATAGGGACTAAATTTGATATTTACACTATCTCTAATTACATAACTTTTTTTTTTCTTTTGCATGAACAGGTTCCACCTGAATTAGATATCAACGCTAGCACACACTTAAACAAAGGAAAGATCTATATATCAAAGACAAGCCCAGTTAGCGTCCACAAGGCATACCTATCGCAGTTTCATAATGACTTTTCCTCATTTCTCAAGGCACGGTCTCAAGAGATGATCCCTGGTGGACGCATGGTTTTGTCATTCTTAGGCAGGCGTAATTCAGATCCTTCAACTGAAGAGTGTTGCTATCAGTGGGAGCTTCTAGCTCGAGCCCTAATGAATATGGCCTCAGAGGTAAAAAATCAATTACTCTATGCATCATCTCTATCATGTTTGCCATGCAGAAGCAAAGCAGCTATTCTTAACATTTAGCAATCACGACGTGGGAAAAAAAATTTGATATAAATATGATCATACATAGGAAAAATATTCAAAATGATATTATTTTGAATTAAAACGGTGACACGTGTCTTTTATCTGTGGTGTCCACTTATTTTTTTGTGGGTTCCCACCATCCTTTTGGATTATTTGTTAGTATGACCCTAGACGTGGATCTAAGCTATTGTTGGTGGGCTTTAATCGTTTTGAAAACTAAAATAAGTGAAGACGTGGGGATTAAGTACGTTATATTCACTATTATCTCTTAGTAATTAGGAGACAAAATCTTAACCATATATTTCATATTGGATGGTTGAGATCGAGAGTGAGGGAAAAAGATAAAGGTGGGAACAAAGCGAGGGGGAACAAAAAAAGAGGAGGAGGGAAATTATATATAATTTTAGTTGATTGATTAAGATTGATTCGTTTATGATCAGATGGATTGCAAGAATCAAACTAGTCATTAGGAGACATTACGACTAGGAGAGAATCCTAATTCTGAGGTTAAGTGAGGGCAAAGTGGTTTTTATTTTGAAGCATTTTGTAGAATCAATTACAATCCAAAGAGCATTTTGTTAGTGGGTCTTAATGGTTTTGGAAACTAAAATTGGTGACGAACATGGGGGATTAAATGCGGGTAGGGTTGAGTGAAGGCAAAATGATTTTAGAGAATAAAAGTATACAAGTATTTTGAAATATTTTGTAGGGTTAGTCACAATCCAAAGAATATATATGCCTTGATTGTTGTAATGGCTTATATAGTCTTCTCAACAAAAAATATATTGTGAACTTTGAAAAATATCAAGTGATGTTACACATTATATCATCTGGTGACTTGACAACATGATTATCAAGTTGCCAAAAATAGATGGCATATTGAGTAACATTAGTGATGTAATAATTTCTCATCAGAAAACTATCTATCTACTTTGCACAAAGAAAGGCATGGAATATAAAATGATAGATACAATTAATATGGTATTAAAGTCTTTTAGAATGAAAAGTTTAATCCTCTATATTACTTTTATATAATTTCAATGTGCAAATTTCATAAATAGTCCTTATTGTTATCATTTTGTCTCAGTTTAGTCCCTATTGTTCTATTTATCTCAATTTAGTCTCTATTGTTTGTAAAAAAATTTCAATTTGGTCCCTTCTGTCAAATAAAGGTTAAATCTAACAGAAAGTTGGTCACGTGCACCGCACATGACCACGGTCTCAGGGGCAATTTTGAAATATAACAATAAAAGTTCAATTTAGTCCTCAATGTTTTGAAAAAGTTTTATTTGAGTCCTCAATGTTTTAAAAAAAATTTAAATAAGTCCTCAATATTTTAAAAATGTTTCAAATAAGTTCTCAATGTTTTAAAAATGTTTCAAATAGGTCCTCAATAAAATATTTCAAATAAGTCCTCAATGTTTTGAAAAGATTTCAATTAAATCCTTACTTTGTTCATATTGATGAATGAACATGATATGAACAAAGTTAGTCAACCCAGTGATTTTTGTGGATGGGTTACAAATAGGTTATGACAGGACTGATGGATATTTTTTGTAACTTTGTTCATATTGATGAATGAACATGCTATGAACAAAGTTAGTCAACCCAATGATTTTTGTGGATGGGTTACAAATAGGTTATGACATGACTGATGGATATTTTTGTAGATGGATGGGATTATGATAGGATATGTAAAGATGATTTTTGTATATGGATGGGACTATGATAGCTAAATGTAATGACTTTAACCATATTTAATGACTTTTTTTTATGACATGTTATGAGATTATAATAGGCTTTTATGACTGATGCTTTGATGATATTATTGTTATATATTTTTTGGATTAAGGATGAAGAAACATCATTTTTTCTAATGTTGAGGTGTTTATGATTATTTTCATAACAGGTATTCAAATGAAAAATGCTAAAGGTCTGTAGTTGGTAACGTATATTGTGTCCTTATTTTGCCTCTTTTTTTACGTATTGTGACTTCCCTAATTTTGGTTTTGACAAATTCGAATTTGGTTTTGCGGACGCTATCTTAGTTATCTATCACTTATTAGTTAAAAGCTAACTCGACTAAATTTTTTGAGCTACATCTATCAAGACAAGTCTATTTCCTCCTTGTTAACCATCCAAACCTTGTGTGTTTAAGAGATGGGAGACCTTAGGGGTTTATTTCCAACTTTATAGAACAGTAAGGATTTAATTGAAATCTTTTCAAAACATTGAGGACTTATTTGAAATACTTTAAAAATATTGATGACTTATTTGAAACATTTTTAAAACATTGAGGACCTATTTGAAATATTTTTAAAACATTGAGGACCTATTTGAAATATTTTTAAAATACTGAGGACTTATTTGAAATATTTTTAAAATATTGAGGACTTATTTGAATTTTTTTAAAAAAATTGATGACTCAAATGAAACATTTTCAAAACATTGATGACTAAATTGAACTTTTATTGTTATATTTCAAAATTGCCCCTGAGACTGTGGTCACGTGCACTTTCTGTTAGATTTAACCCTTATTTGACGGAAGGGATCAAATTGAGATTTTTTTGTAAACAATAGAGACTAAATTGAGACAATTAGAACAATAGGGACTAAACTGAGACAAAAGGGTAACAATAGGGACTAATTGTGAAATTTGACATAATTTCAATTATGTCTTAAACAACACATTGAAAATATGAAAAGATTATTTAAATAACTTTTTAAAATAAAATAAAAAAAGAATTACCCTTTCCTTTCATTACCTTCTTCGATCAAAATAAAAAAAATATAAAATTATTTGCATTTCTTTTCTCTTATTATTCTTCCACAAAACGAGAATTCCTTTCTTTTCCTTTATAAATTTCTGCATGGTTTAAATATTTGCAGGGTCTCACTCAAGAGGAAAAGATCAACTCCTTTAATTTCCCCTGCTATCTTCCATCTATTGATGAAGTTAAAAACATAATTGAAGGTGAAGATTCATTCACCATTAATGGTGTGGAAGCTTTTGATGTGTACTGGGATGCATGTTGTGGTTCAAGCCAGGAGGACGACGAGTCAAATGCTACACTCTCACGTGGTCAACGAGTGTCAATAGCTTTGAGGGCTGTGGTTGAATCAATGTTGGAATTTCACTTTGGAAAACATATCATGGATGAATTGTTTGCAAGATACTCTCACCTCATTGATGAATATTATTCGTCAGGGACTGCACCCTATTGGGTTAATTTGGTGTTTTCTCTCACTATGAAAGCCTAGTGCATGGTATGTTACTCGCTATAATTGCGAGACGTTATGAAATCAATTTTTGCAAGTAACATTATTTAATATATATTATACGACTTATAGCTTCCTTAAAATAAAATAAAATAATAATAATAGAAAAAGGCTAGTGCAAGAAAGAAAAAGAGACTTGGTGTATATCTCTCTTGTGATGTTTTCATTCCTCCCGTTAAGAGGCAATAAACTTTCTTTATGTACGTGCTATTTTGAACAATACTATGTATTACTTATATAATGATTTACTACTTTCTATTATAATAATAAGAGTTTTTCACTTAACAATTTACCCGTCCTTGTCTTTGTCCCAGATAGGGGGTGTTTATCGCTTGGTGTGGAATCACAATATATAAAGAAATGTTTAATATATAATACGTGAATTTTTATTATATAATTAAAGAGTGAATTATATTCAAATAACATAAAATACTACACTTTTATTTAAATGAGAAAGTTACGACTCTCTTTCAAGGAAGTGAAAAGAGGTATGAGCCTTAGTGTATAAGGATCAACGGATCATGCATCATTTCTGAATGTTGATTCTCTTCTTAATGTTGCTTAATTTTTATTTTTTGTTTTTTTCGTCAAATAATGTTGCTTAATTTAGTCTTCCATTGAAGAAGAACACTGGCTTTTTTCTTTTTCTTTTTTTCTTTTTTTGGGTGAAAAGAAACCTAATTGATTACACAAAAGTATAACTTTGGGCCTATGCCAATTATACCCAAAAAACCCTATTATAGCATGGTATGAAGCCCGGTACAAGGAGTACAAAGGACGAGGTCCAAAATTAATTAAACACATAAATTAAAGTACAAATACAAAGGGTCAGCCAAGCCTTGACCTGGACTACCAATGCCCAAAACCAAAGCCCAACATAGAGAGGAAACCCGTGGGTGATAAAGATAATCATCATTGCTATTCATATCTAGGACACAAAAGATAAAAACGCGCCTATGCGAATTAAGAACATAATTGAAAATTTGTTTGGTTCTTTAGGTTTTCTAATTTCTTTTCAACATGTGCAATGCCATTGAAGATGTGATTCATTGTCAGTGTCATAACCAACAAGTGAGATCAAATATCGTAAGCTTGATATAATTATTTCGAGTTTTAAATTTATTGGTATGAAATAATTAATTCAAGTTATTACTTAATTTTATAACAATAACTTATAAACTACACTTTTATTATGTCTTATACTAATATGGGACATCAAAATCATAATTTAGAATTGACGAGTGGAGATTGATTAGCCACTTCATACAACAATGTAAGCTAACATTCGTATATGAGATACTTCTAGCTTGCATTGTTTGAAATGTCATATTAGAAACTGCATAATACGTGATTATTTCATCCTTTCTATCCTTTTTTACAAACACCCGTGGAAGATCCAATGAACTCTCTAGACTGTGATTCCCAAAAAATTGAAACAAGTCAAAATTTGCTAAAAGATTAGTATATTTATTGATCTCTCTTTACACATACGTTACTCATACCACCCTCACTAGGCCCATACAATATATTTATGCCCACAATCTTTGTGAATCAAATTGACAATCCAAGTACCTCATAGCTTTCAAAAAATGAACAACTATAAACTCCTAAAATAAGGAGAAACGAAAAGGACACCACACTTGAACATTAAATTGGATTTGGCTGGGCATTGTGCAGATCACCGAATCACAACCGGTGATGAACCCTCTAAAGGGTGGTGAACCCACTATACCAACAAACAAATAGGAACCCCAATGATGAACACTCTAAAGGGTGCCGTGCAGTTGGAGGATTGGACCTATATTTTTTTTTAGGCGAGTTTCGATAAGTCTGTTGTTTGATTAACTCGAATTATGTATATTACAAACAAGGTTATGTGTTTCAGAGTTTAACACCTTTCATTTGAACCTAAAAGACTTATTAGGGAGTTCCTCGTAGTGGCCAAATCTTACCCTAACCTGTCTTATTTTTCGGATAGCTAATTGGGTTTCACTCAATTTGAGCCCGCCCAATAATCAGTCTAACTTAGGCCATAGGTTAAGATACTCCTATAAATGACCAAGTTAGTGGAAACCTAGGATGGGGGCCAAACCTCTACCATTTTTACTCACAAAAAGACTACTACCTTTATTCTCTTATCACTATAATCTACAAGAGTTAATACCTCTACCATTAATGGTCTCTCAACCCCCTCTCAAATCCTCCAAGTCTTTTGGACTAGTACAAATTACTAATGGACCGTTTATAAAATAAGTGAATCTCAAAATTCTAAATCTGAAATCTTAATTATAGATTCTACATCAACACTCATCATCATTCGGAAGAAAGAACATTAAAGAAAGCCCCTAATAAGGACCTCCCATGGAATCAATTCTATTAATCACAACTTTCCCTGTTTAAGATTGTTTGAGCCCTGTCCCCCCAACAAAGTACCAGAATGGATGAGAAATGAAATCTATAATATTTTTAATTAAGTACAGCTACCTTTTGGGAACATATAAGAGGATAGATGATTGGCTGTCATTTATATTATAAACCATTTCCATAACTCAACTGTCTTTGTTAATGTTTTAGTTTTATCTGTCTTGATTCTTGTTTGATCATTAACATATGTGTACATCCAAAAGTTTTATGCTCCTCTTGTGTGGTGGCACCACCCAAGCATTGGCCACATTTTTACTTTTATGCTAAGTAATGCTTATTACTCATAGTGACCTTTGGTCTCTTCATGTATGTGGTGGTCCATTGAGACACTAATTTGGCTGGTACATCTAGAATGGGACTTCAGAGGAAAGAATAAATTCCTTTTTTCTTTTTTTTTATACTTTTTATATTATTTAAGAGAGGGTTATAAGTCAAATATTACATTATCTAAGATTTTGACTCTGAGAATTAATCTTAAGACCTCTCACACTTAACTAAGTTCTTAGCTATCCAATCAGTTGCTCTATTCTAATTCCTCCTTACTAAGTGAAAGCTAGTTTGAGAAATGGTTGATGAAATGACAGTCTTTCACAATGGGTTAAATCATCTAGTTGATAACTTGATATCATAGCCTTCATAAATGATGCCTTTGCACTTAATCTCTCCATCATCTTTCAGGATGATATTATCATAGTTTGAGTATATATATATATGATGCAAACTGGCACGCAGATCAAAGAGCAAAGGCTTCAGCTTGAATTGTTGAATTATATTTGATTTTCCAAGCATGACCATTAATTGGCATAAACATGTGATCTTTGCAGATAAGAGAAGTGGCTTATTTGTTGACAAAGGTTGCGTTCTTTTTTTTTTTTTTTTCATTCATTTGGAAATTTTATCAATTGAAACAAATAGTACAACTTACAAAACATTTTCTTGCTCCAGGAGGATCAAAATCAGCTTGAATGAATTAAGCCAAATTGATGGGAATGTTTCTACACCAATCAATAGGCAGACAGCTCATCTTCTTGCTCTTGGTAATCCACAAGTCAATTAGGAGCGGATTCAGGATTTTATTTTAGTAGGGTTAAAATTCATAATTTTTGTACTATATAAACATTTTTTTTTTCAATTGGAACTAATATCTTTTTAACTAAAAATACATAAATAAATAAATAAATAAATAAATAAATAAATAAATAAATAAAAATATATATATATATATATATATATATATATTTTTTTTTTTTTTTTTTTGAAAAAAATACATTTAATTTTTAAAGTTTTTCTTGATCAATTAGGGCTACAGCCCCACCTGACCAAGAGACACATCGTCCACTGCAGTCAACCACTTTGTTTCTAAATGTTTTAACTAAACTAACAGTGGGATGAGGGATTGTGGAGCTGAATCATTAAACATCATGAATAATAGATCTAATACCCACACAACATTCTACTTTCGACGTAGCATTGCTTGGTGAGTTTTCTCCGTATACACTTCGAAGGTGATATTTTTCAGCATCCAACGATATCATAACGACCACATTTTTCTAAATGTAGGAACTATTTGGTCCTTATGATTATCTCCCCTCACCCCATTCAATAAAAAAAAAAAAAGAGTGAGAAAGAGAAATTTAACAAGTAGAACCTTTTTGGTACGGTAAGGCCTACTCCATTCGTTTTTTTTTTTTTTTTTTTTTGTTTACGTTTAAGGGATTTGAAACATTTTTTTATATTTACAAATTTCTTATTTCAGTTTACTCTAACAGCTCTCTTATTTTTAACCAATTCCTTATTTTAAAAAATTCATATTTCAGTTTCATTTTAACAGCTTTCCTATTTTTTTAAGGGTCATTTGACCATTTGGTGATATGGGAGATGAGATGGGAGATCAAATCTACTTTCCCATCTTTGTGGGATTCGAATTTCAGATTGAAACTTTCCTAAAATATGAAGGATTGGATAGAGGAGCTGTTGGAGCAATTTAGCACCAATAGCTCCTTGGTCTAAGAGATAATATATACATGATTATAAAAGGAAATTACTTATTAGACAAGACAAGAGATATTGGATGGTCCATATATACAATATACAATTGTACGTGAAATTGAACATTTGATTCAAGTCGACAACAAATTGTATGATTCACGACCAAAAAAAGAAAAGACAACTAACATGATCTAACTAAAAGGACGTGTACTCTAATCTTGATGTGATAGTTTCTAGCAAGTCTATAAGTGAAGCAGCAAATACTTCGATGATCTTGTGCAAGTGCTAATCGCGCGCGCGCGCACACACACACACACAGATGGAGGTCATGCAAGTTTTTCATGTGAACAAGGGAGAAGGAGAGGCTAACTATGCTAAAAATTGCAGCATGCAGGTTTTATACCACTAAATTCTCTGTTTGTTTAATTTTCCTGTTATTTTAGTATTTTTTACATCGATAAATAGCCAATGGCCAAAAGTAAAATTGTTCTGGATCTCTATTACATCCTTTTTTTTTTGTTTTTTTTTTTTTTGTTGTCCGTGCCTTCTTCATGTTAGAATCACATGTATTTTTTTAGAAAACCCTAGTCCTTTAACGAAAGAAAAAATTATATGGCGTATGCCACCAATGCAGGCTAATTATATGGTGTATGCCGCCAATGTAGGCTGCAATTTCAGTCTAACTTATCTCACTAAATATTTAAAATTTATACATATTTTAGCCAATAAAGTAAATTAACCTCCATTATCAAGAAAATGTTATTTATATGATTGTTAAATTGTATATTATAATCCTTACTAGAAAAGAATTGTGGATTTGTGTCCGTATAGTTTTGTATAATCATTTGCGCCATCTACAACTTTTCCATATTTTTTTTAATCTCCCATCATCGTAAGATTCGAACTCTGGTCTCCCAACTGTCAAGGGGAATACTTCACACTAGGCTACTCCTGAATCTCACATTTTTCATATTTGTTGCCTACTTCTCTTTATATATTTAGGGTTTTAAAATAAAACACTAGTTTAAGCTTGATTTAAGGAAAAACTGTAGGTAATTAGTTTACTACTCATGTTATTGCACTAGTTTAATTTATAGTTTACTTATTAGATTAATATACTAAACTTTTTATTAAGCAGTATTGGTGGATGCAGTATGGGCCAGCAAGGGGTGTCTCACAAATTTATTTAAATATTTATATATTTTTGGTCCAAAATTTAATTGTCCCAATTGAAATATATATACATAAAATGATGTATTATAGCTTTGCTATAAAAAGAAATTCTACATCTATGCCTGGCTATGAAGCTTATAGATAGGTTCTTTTATTCAAAATTGCAACACTACTGCTTCAACAGAACACATATAGATTCTCTACCCCACTTTTTCAAAGCTAATTTTGATGGTGACTACCAATATCTTCAGTATTGATTAATCATTTATTTATTTTTTTCTCATTGGCAGAGGAAGATATTATTGCTAGCGTATCCAGTGATTGAAGAAGCCATGCAAGAGTTGTTGAAGGATAATTTTCCAGACAGCGTGGGAATTGTAGATTTGGGTTGCTCATCAGGACTTAACACTTTGACAGTGATCTTGGAGATCATTGATGCAGTGCATAACACAAGCCGTGCAATGGGTCGTCCAATGCCTGAATTAAAAGTATCCCTCAATGATCTTCCAGGGAATGACTTCAACAATATTTTTGCATCATTGCCAGCATTCTATAACAAACTGAAGAAATCGAAAGGCAATGATCTACAGGGCTGTTACATTTCAGGTGTGCCGGGTTCATTTTATGAGCGACTGTTTCCACGATTGAGTCAGAATTTTATTCACTCCTCCTCGTGTCTCCATTGGCTTTCTCAGGTATACTAATCTTAAGATGTAGCCTCTCCAATGCAATTTTGATATCTTAATTTTACGTTGTCCAAGCATTATAACATTTTAGATCTTTTACAACACTTCAATCGAAAAATGAAAAAATATTGTTGTGAAAAAGAAAGAAAAATTGTTGTAATAGTTTTTTTTTTTTTTTTTTCTTTTGGTGCTGAGAAAGCAAATATATCATTAAGCACAACCAAAAGATTTACAAGCTGGCTAACCAAAGAGGTGTAGCCGAGTATATCTCATAAATTAAGACTATTACAAAGTAGAACATTAACATACATCGCTTCTTGTAAAACCTTTACAACAACTGATTTCTTATTGCAACAGTTTTGAACTGTTTGAATAATTAAATTTTTTTTGCAACGGTTAGAATTTTTTATCACTTTTTGTTAATAATTACTCACAAAATCATATTTTGGCAACAATTTTAAAATATTGCTTTTTATTTATGAAAACCTTTTCAGTAGAAAATTTGTAATTTGAACATATACAATGTTTAAAGTTATTTGCAATGGTTTTTAGCTAGCCTTTTGCAATAGTTTTAAATATTTTTAAATGTTGTAGTAGAAAAAAAATGTGGTAATGAAGTTTTTTTTTGGTATAATAGAAGTCGAAATTGTGATTCAAACTCAAAACTACTAATTATGATAGTTTTTTTTTACCGAAATTATAATAGTTTACTGCCAGACATTCCACCAAACTCTTGGCTATACCTCCTAAGTTTCTAAAGTTGAATGTTTGACCTAATGAGATCAATCTTTTTTAATCATTTTTTCGGTATAATTATTATGTCACTGGGACCGGCGTCCATCTCCAATGCAAAAAGAATACCTAATTACTTTACCTTACATCTCAAGTTCACCTGAAAAATGAAAAAATCATTACAAAAATAGAATAAAATCGTTATGATATGTGTCTTATTGTTAATAATTACTCATAATATTATTTTTTTAACACCAATTTTTTAAACTATTGCTTATTATTTACAAAAAATCTTTGTAATAGAAAATTTGCAACGGGACTATATACAAACGGCTAAAGTCATTTGTAATAATTTTTAGTCTTTTTCTAACAATTTTAAATATTGTAGTAGATTAAAAATTTGATAGTGTTACAAAATAATATTTTGGTTCTTAATATTTCATTTTTGCTGTTTTAGTCGTGACATTTTGAATAAAGGAATCCGTTTGTTCAACAATTGTTGTTTTACAAAATTAAAAATATAAAAAGTCAAATACACGTGCCTTACATAGACCATAGAATGTGATAGTGTTACATTAGAGAATTTGTAATAGGATCATATGTAAAAAATGTATAATGGGATCATTTATGAAATATTAGGGGCTAAAATATTATTGTGTACAAAGTTTAAGGGACAACTTTTGGTATTTATCCAACATATATAGGATGAAGCTAATGTTTTATTCTCAGCTTTGTAAAGGAAATTCTACAAACTGGCCAAGCGGTCATTTGGCCAAGGCACATCTAGGATTGTAATTCGGTGGGACTACAACAATAAAATTTAACATTAAAAATTAATACTTTTTTAGGCTCTGTTTGTTTGCCGTAAAATAACTTGTTTGTGTAAAATATTTTTCTGAAAAATAAAATATTTTACAGGGCTCCGTTTGTTTGCCGTAAAATAACTTGTTGGGGGAAAATATTTTTTCAGAAAATAGATTACTATAAAATATTTTTTAGTGTTTGGATGTATCGTGAATTCCATAAAATATTTTCTTCTCCAAAAGTCCCGTAAAACAATTTACAAAATTTTGTACTAGTCGCAATTGTTTATCGAAAAATATTTTACGGTTGATTAATTTTACAGATTTATCAAAGACCGTAAAATTTAGAAAAAAGCAGCCGCAATTTTTGACCGTAAAACATTTTACGGTTGACTAATTTTTCGGTATTACCAAACACCGTAAAATCTGGAAAATATTTTCTGAAAAAATATTTTACTGCAAACAAACGGAGCCTTAGTGGAAGTTAAATTAATTTTTCATATTAAAAATATTACCTTAAAAAAATCACATTTTTAACAAAAATTTGAGATAAGTGAGAGTTACAACCTCCATTATTTCTTTAATAGATTCACCAATACAACCAACTCACAAACAATTAATGACGGCCCACCTGTGTGTCTACTTTTTTTTTTTTCAATAACTTTGGAAAACATTCCTGCATAATCAGTCCACAATGGATAGACATCATGCCAGAGTTGAACCTCACAATCTCCTCCTTGCACGTATAATTCTGACCTTATAATTGTATTATATTTGACTAAAACTCTAGAAATGCAGCGGTGCATCCCAATATGCACTAGTTCAATGAAAAGTCTGAACTCTATTGACATATAAAGTGGAGACCCAAGCCAGTTTTGAACCCTTGCTCCACAATTTTCTCCAACAATGTAATGCCAATCGATCTACCCCTTGGAAGCACTTGTGTGTCTAGGTTGGATGACCAACTCACAAATAGGTACGACCTACCCGCTATCTAGGGCGGATAGCCAGTTTGTAGAATACTTCAGTAACCAATTTGTTGAAGATAATAATAAACTATTCTCTAACCGTTTAAACTTTTAGATAAGGTAGTCACTTACAGTACCAATGTACGTACTTGTTTCCATGCAATTACATATGTTTTCTGCATGAACAGGTTCCACCAGATTTAGATATCAAAGCTAGCACGCACATAAACAAAGGAAAGATCTATATATCAAAGACAAGCTCAATAGGCGTCCACAAGGCATACTTATCACAGTTTCAGAATGACTTTTCCTCATTTCTCAAGTCACAGTCTCAAGAGATGATACCTGGTGGGTGCATGGTTTTGTCATTCCCAGGCAGGTGCACTCCAGACCCTTCCACTGAGGACTGTTGCTATCACTGGGAGCTTCTAGCTCGAGCTCTAATAAGTATGGCCTCAAAGGTAACATATTAACTACTTTAATTATGCATCATTTGTGTACGTTTGCCATGGAGAAACAAGAAGCTATTTTTAGTATTTAGCAATCACAACCTTGGAAAAAAATTATTGTAAGTATGATCCATGCTGATCTAGAAAACTTTATCAGTAGGGTTCAATTATTTTAGAAATTAAAATTAGTGGAGACGTGGGAGGTTAAGGGAGGAGGTAGGTTTTTTTTTTTTAAATGAATTGTTGACATTGATCATTTATGAGACGTGTTGGACGAAATCAAGACCAAGTCCACTCCAATATTTTAGGTCCTTAGTTTCCTACTTTTGTGTATATTTTAAATTTAATTAGTTTCTTACCTTTGTGTATATTTTAAATTTAAATCTCCCTTGTAATCTACCTATATATTATACAATCACTGAATGAATATGATAAGTTCAAAAATCATTTACTACATCTCCTATCGTGCTCACCATTTTTCACATGGTATCAGCAGAATAAAATCATAATTCATTTTTTTTTCTCTACGTTTTCTTCACCATGTCTAATGAAAATCATACCACCAACATCATGCCACCATCATCATTTCCACAACCATCAACACCTATCAAAAAGATGGATTACTAGAATCACATCTTTCACTAGGAGATGTGATCATGAGGAGAGAATCCTAATTTGAGGTTTAAGTAGGCCAAAATATTTTAAAATATTATAGGCTGAACAAAAATTTAGAAAGTAAATATGTCCCGACTATGATTAATGTTGTAATGACGTACGTATGGTCTTTTCAGCGGAAAATATGTAGTGATTATTGAAAAATAGTAAGTAATGTTACACATTATGTCATTCGGTACTGACTTGATAATATAATATCAACAATTAGTTACCAATCGGTATTCGAAAGAGGTGGTGTGCTGAGTAATATCAAAATCTTTTTCAATAGAGGTTATGAGTTCAAATTTTGTGATTACTGATTTAGAAAAGAAAATGTTCACATGATACACATAATCCCCTGCATAAAGAGCGGGTTGTTGAAGATAATTAGTAAATATAATAAATGTCTATATATCTAATTGTTTAAACTTTTAGATAACGTGTTCAAACTTAAATCGTGAGTACTTTTTTTGCGTGGTTTAAATATTTGTAGGGTCTCACCCAAGAGGAAAATATTAATTCCTTTAATTTCTCCTACTATGCTGCATTTGTTGAGGAAGTGAAAAACGTGATTGAAGGTGAAGGTTCATTCACCATTAATGGTGTGGAAGCTTTTGAGGTGTATTGGGATGCATGTTGTGGTTCAAGCCAAGGCAACGAGTCAATTAATGAAGATGCATTTTCACGAGGTCAACGAGTATCAAAAGCTATGAGGGCTGTAGTTGAATCAATGTTGGAATTTCACTTTGGAAAACATATCATGGATGAATTGTTTACTAGATATTCTTGTAAGAATATAACCAATTTCTCAGAAACGTCTTAACAACAATCAAGTAAAAAGACAATACTACTCGTTATAACAATTCAATATAACACTTACAAGATAATTGTCCCACCGTGTGCTCTCAATATTAGAGCTTCAATGGCTTCTGGACTTACAAGAAGAATACAAGAAAGAAAGACTAACTTAGGATTGTGTTTGGAGTTGTGTTGTGGATGAAAATGATGAACTAATGCATGCCTATTTATAGAATTCAGCTAGCCCGCCACAAGAGACTTTCCTATCAAACATTTCAATCTTGGTTGGCTTTACCAACCATGTTCAAAGTATTAGCCACCCATATTTATCACATGGGTGGCTACAATTAACCACATGGGTGGCTAGCATCCAAGTCAACTTCTAGGAAGTTTCCTTTGGTCAAGTTGGCTAACTTTAGCATTGTATCATCCCGACGTCATCTTAGGTAATTCTAAATTCCCGAACTTCTTTCTTGTAGCCATCGCGATCTCTTTTGACCTCATCGACGTTTAAGTCGGAATCATTAATTTATGCTACCATATAATTAACGATACTTATTATGAAGAGGTGGATATTGACATATATCAACACCCCCCCTCAATGTTCACCTCATGTTGACTAAGCTATTGGGCCAACACCCAATGTTTGAAGATGCTTGCTCAATTGGACGCTCCCTAACGCTTTAGTGAAGATATCTGCACAATTATCTTCTGTAGGGCAGTACTCCATGTAGATTTCACCTTCCTCGATCAGTTCCCTCACATAGTGATATTGAATCTCTATGTGTTTTGTTCTAGCATGAAATACCGGATTCTTTGACATGGCTATACAACTCTGACTGTCACATTTCAACATTGTTGCTTCCTCTATTGGAATGCCAATATCAGTCATGATGCGTCGTAGCCAAACAGCTTCACAGGATGCTACACAAGTAGCCTTGTATTCTGCCTCCGTTGATGAAAGTGCAACGGTGGGTTGCTTTTTACTAGCCCATGAGATGACTCCACCACCGAATGTGAATACGTAACCTGTAACAGATTTTCTTGAGTCAATATCACCAGCCCAGTCTGAGTCACAGTACCCAGATAAAGTATCTCCAGACTTGTATGATATCCCATACTCCAACGTGCCTTTGAGATATTTGAGGATCCGCATCCCTGCTTGCCAGTGACTTTATTTCGGTTTATTTGAAAAATGACTGAGAACTCCCACAGCATAACTAATATCAGGTCTTGTGTTACAAAGGAAGATTAAACTTCCCACCAACCTTCTGTAGAGCTTGTTATCAACTTGTTCTGAAGGATCGTCAATTGATAACTTTGTATTCACTTCCATCGGGGTGACAACTGGTTTGCACTCGGACATACCAAATGCAATCAGGAGCTCACGAACATATCGTTGCTGTGAGATGAAGATAGTATGAGGTTTTTGCCATACCTCAATTCCCAAGCAATAATGAAGAAGACCAAGATTTGTCATTTCAAATTCTTGGCTCAACCATTCTTGCGTCTTCCGAATATTATCTTCATGGTCACCAGTGATTACAAGATCATCCACATATAGGACTACAATTACCTTATTTCCTTGTTCACTTAGAACATACAAGTTGGCCTCTGATTTGCTTCTACAGAAACCATGTTGCAAGAAGAAAGAGTCTATACGTTTGTACCAAGCTCGTGGTGCTTGCTTTAACCCATATAAAGCTTTTTTCAATTTGCAGACCTTTTCTTCTTCACCTGGTATTTGGAAGCCAGGGGGTTGTGCAACGTAGACTTCTTCTTCAAGTTGCCCATTAAGAAAAGCTGACTTGACATCCATTTGATGTACAATCCATTTATAATGTGCGGCAGCTGCAACAACTAGCCTGATTGTTGACATTTTTGCTGTTAGAGCAAAGGTTTCATATACATCGAAACCTTCGACTTGCGAAAATCCTTGTGCTACAAGGCGTGCCTTGTATTTTTCAAGACTTCCATCTGCCTTGTACTTCACTTTCCAGATCCATTTGGTGCCGATAATTTTTCTGTTCGGTGGCTTTTCAACGATCTCCCAAGTATTATTTTTCATGATACTATCATACTCGGATTGCATAGCTGCTCTCCAATTTGGATCTGACATGGCTTCCTCCACAGTTACCGGTTCTTTTACCGTCTTGATGATTTGGGTCATCAAAGCCATGTTTACTAGTTGTTGTCCTGATCTGTTCTACTCCTCTATTCTCTTTGATTGTCTTAGTCCATCAGGACGTGGACTATCATCAGTAATTCCTGGATTTCTTCCATCAAAGAGCTATTGGAACCACTTCGGTTGTGGCTTCCTTGTGGGTACAACAGGTTGGTCTTCAGTCTCCTCATCATTAGAGACTTCTTCATTGTTCAACGGTCGTTGTTCAGGCACTTGGTGGATTACTTCATCGGTTGATGAGGAAATGGCAGGACCGCTATCCTCCATCGAGTGTGGTCGCTCATTAAACACCACATCTCGGCTTATGATCACCTTCTTGGCATCTACATCATAGATTCTGTATGCTTTAGACTCTTCACTATATCCCAAGAAAATGCCCTTCTTGCTCTTGTCATCCAATTTCTTTCTATTTTCATTTGGGACGTGTACAAAACACTCACATCCAAATTTTCTTAAATGAGACACAAAAGGTTTCGTACCATAATAAGCCTCATTAGGAGTCTTATCGTTGAGTGCCCTGGTTGAGCACCGATTGAGGATGTATACTGCTGTGTTGACTGCTTCAGCCCAGAATGTGTCAGGTAGGCCAGCACCTTTCAACATGCATCGAGCCATTTCTACAATTGTTCGATTTCTTCGTTCCACAACTCCATTTTGTTGTGGTGTGTATGGAGCAGTCAATTGGCGCTTAATCCCAAGCTTGTTGCAGTAGTTGGTGAACTCTGTAGAACAGAATTCCCCCCCACGATCGGTACGAAGTTTCTTCAACTGAGTTGTGTTCTCATTTGTCATAAGTTTGTGCCACACTTTAAATTTTTCAAGAGCATCAGCCTTGTCCCGAAGGAAGTACACCCACATCTTCCTATTATAATCGTCGACTAACAGCATAAAGTAGGAAAATCCTCCCAACGCCGTCGTAGTCATTTTTCTGCAGAGGTCAGCATGTATCAACTCTAGAGAAGCCTTTGATTAGTTATGACTCTCTTTGGGAAATGACTGTCTATGTTGCTTGCCCAGCATACAAGCTTCACATGGTCCTTCATTTTCTTCAATTGAAGGCAAGTCGGCCACCATCTTCTTCTTTTGCATTTCCTTTAACACAGGATAGGAAATGTGCCCGAACCTTTCATGCCAAAGTTGACTTATTTTGGCATCCACGACAGCAGAAAGAAAGCTGATTTCGTAAAGATTATTTTTGCGAATACCTTTACTCACGATATTTTGATCCTTGTCAAGAATCAAAGCTTCGGTATTCTTGAACCGCACTTCTAGATCATTATCTGTAATAGCAGCTACAGATAGCAAATTTCTGGTGATCTGGGGTACAAAGAGTACGTTGGACAGCTTCTTGCTTCCTCCATCTTTAGACACGAGCGAGATGGTTCCAGTGCTCTCAACAAGACACCTAGCATTATTCCCGACGATAACATTCATTGGTTCTTGTAGAGGTTTTATGGAGTCATATAACTCCTTCTTGCTGGTCATGTGACGGGAAGCTCCACTATCTAACACCCATACACTTGTTTGATGTACATGTGCGCTAGTACACGTTTCTTCCGATACATCTGTTACAGTAAACAAATGCATTTCCGTTTCAGCCGTATTGGCAGATTCTTTATTTCTCCAATTTGGCTTTAAAGTTCCATTTTTCTCGTCATGGATTCGTTTCCTACAATCTTTGACAGCATGACCTTTCTTATTGCAGTAGTAGCACGATCCAGAGAACGTCTTCTTCTTTGCTTTCTTCTTTTCTTCTTGGTTACTCCTCGCCTTGGCTGTAAAGGCAGAGTCAAGTTGATTTTCTCTGCTCCTCAGCCTCATCTCCTTCTCCATCAACATGGCAGTGAATTCTTCAAATGTCAAAGGAGGAATGTGAACTTGTGTATTGAGTGCTGTAACAAGGCCGTCAAATTTTGAAGGCAACACTCTAATGCACCTTCGAGCTAGTTCCTCGGTTGATTTGGCAATACCAACTGCAGCCATTTGATCACGTAGGTTTTTCATCCTACTGATAAATGACTCAACTGCTTCATTTTCACTTAATCTCTCAACAGCTAACTGATTCTCCAAGTTCTGAATGCGAGTCTGGTTCCTTGTTTCATACTGATTTCTCAGTATGTTCCAAGCTTCAGTTGCCTTGGTTGTGTGTTGAATTAGAGTAAGGACGGAATCTTGAACACTTGTTACAATTGCACAAAGTGCATCAGCATTTTGTCTCCTCCATTCTTTAACAAGCTGAGGATCTGGAGGTGTGACCTTTTTTGTGTCATCTTCAGCACGGACTGCAACTGGTTCTGCGTCTGTGCCTAACACTGTATCAAGGAGTTTGTAGGAGTCCAGAACTGTAGTGATTTTGAACTTCCACAAAAGATAGTTCGTGCCATCGAGTTTTCCTTCCATGAAGGTAGGGGGACGGATACGAATTGTCGGTACTAAACCGGAACTAGAACTGGTAGAAGAAGAACTAGCACCTTGAGTAGTCATAGTTGTTGAGCTTTACTAGGCAAGATTGTTGTTAAGAGCCCCTTAAGCTCTTGATACCATGTAAGAATATAACCAATTTCTCAGAAACGTCTTAACAACAATCAAGTAGAAAGACAACACTACTCGTTATAACAATTCAATATAACACTTACAAGATAATTGTCCCACCGTGCGCTCTCAAGATTAGAGCTTCAATGGCTTCTGGACTTACAAGAAGAATACAAGAAAGAAAGACTAACTTAGGATTGTGTTTGGAGTTGTGTTGTGGATGAAAATGATGAATTAATGCATGCCTATTTATAGAATTCAGCTAGCCCGCCACAAGAGACTTTCCTATCAAACATTTCAATCTTGGTTGGCTTTACCAACCATGTTCAAAGTATTAGCCACCCATATTTATCACATGGGTGGCTACAATTAACCACATGGGTGGCTAGCATCCAAGTCAACTTCTAGGAAGTTTCCTTTGGTCAAGTTGGCTAACTTTAGCATTGTATCATCCCGATGTCATCTTAGGTAATTCCAAATTCCCGAACTTCTTTCTTGTAGCCATCACAATCTTTTTTGACCTCATCGACATTTAAGTAAGAATCGTTAATTTATACTACCATATAATTAACGATACTTATTATGAAGAGGTGGATATTGACATATATCAACAATTCTCACCTCATAGATGAATATTATTTGTCAAGGAGTAAACCCTATTGGATTATTTAGGTGTTTTCTCTCACTAGGAAAGCCTAGTGCAAGAAATAAAGTGAAAGCAGGAAAAGAAATAAGATTTTGAGGCAATTAAACCTCGTTTTCTAAGTTTTTGTTTATATAAAACATTACTTGAATTACATAAAATATTACTCTTTTCATATAAACAATAAACATCGGTTGTCATTTCAAAATAAAAAAAATGAAGTATGAGCTTTATTATACAAGAATCATGAATGTATTATTTCTGAATGTTGATTTTGTTCTTTAATGTTTCTTAATTTTTGTGTCTTCAGTGAAGAACACTGACTTTTTCTTTCCTTTTTTTTATATATTAAAATAAGCTTCTATTTTTCCTTTTCATGGCAAAATTCTATTTTTTAACACAGGAGAATATATTTTTGACCAGGAAAACAAAAAGGTGAATATATATACTTGGCAATCCTTCTAAAGGGAAAATTAGCATACAACAATTGTTACAATCATGGAAAAATGTTAGACATCCAATTCACAGGTAAACAACAGAACAAGTCGATTGCACAAGAAAGAACCTTGCATTAATTTTACATAGAAGGATAAGATATTCGCCTAAACCAACTAAGGCCGGAAAAACACGCTATTATAACATATAGGAGAAGCCCAACACAACAAACGCAAAAGGCCTAATATACCGTGGCCCAAAGACCCAGGCCCCAAGTAAAATAGACACTCTACTGAAGTCCAAACACAAAGGAAGTGATAAACCTGTAACCTGGACCACTAAAGACCGCTAACAAAGATCAAAATCCAGGATTGGATGGATAGCTTGAGTAATTGATATAAATATTTTTAGGATTGCACCCCTTGGTGCATATTAATAAACTTAGTTCCTTCACAAAAAAGGAGGGAAAAAAAATTTGTGTGACTAATCAAGTAAAAAGAGGTAAAAAAAAATGTTGCTGCAAGCAACATTTCATCTTGCTAAAATATGCTCATCCTCTTTGTTGGACTTTTTTTTTTGTTTTTTTTGCTCGATAAGTAATCATTTCATTGCAACTTTCAAAATACAAGAGTTACAAAGTTGTCAACTGTGCCTATAAACTAACATTTACAGAAGTCTATCTGTAATTTTCCACAATCTACAAAAAATCCTATTCATAGTATTATTCACATATTTGGACTTTGTTGTTAGACTCCTTAAACTTATTAGATTTATAAAAAAGAAAACAAATTTTTTGTATGTATTTTGAATTGTTGAAATGAAATACCCTTTTCTGATTGAGCAAAAAAAAGAATGAGAAGTTTGATGTTGAATTTGTCTTTTTCTTTTCTTTGGCAGATAAAGCAAAGTAGCAAATGATAATAAGCCAACTTGTATTCGTTCCAAACTGAATGTTCAAATGACATTTTGATATCAATTCGGTGACTCATCAACATCTAAATGACTATCAGTTACTGTTACATTTTCTCTTCACTTCTTCAATATTCCTTTATGACAATTTGATGACGGCCTACTCAACTTTCACAGTTTTT
Organism: Ehretia macrophylla; assembly: GCA_037974665.1. Classification (NCBI taxonomy): domain Eukaryota; kingdom Viridiplantae; phylum Streptophyta; class Magnoliopsida; order Boraginales; family Ehretiaceae; genus Ehretia; species Ehretia macrophylla. Next base: position 4,481,745 of record CM075774.1, read on the forward strand.
AAAAAATCTATTTTGATTTTAGATGTCTTAACAAGGTATAATAGATCTTTTCTTAAATATATCATTACAAGATTATTATAGTCAAGCTTCTGACTTTTATATTTGCAATGCCATCAGGATATTCCAAGTACCTTGACAACTGAGGTGGTTGAACCCTTGGCATAAGTAGCTAAATTGTGTTCAGCTCTAAAGTCAGCTAATTACAAGAAAAACAAGGTAACTATTTTGATGCAAAAGCTATATCGTGTTCATCATGTTTATTTCTATTTGTTAATAAATTATGGATTGCCTATGACGTATTAATTTTGATGTTGAATTTAAAGTTCTCTTATTGTACTAAATCCTTTTTTATTTTACTTACTCTCATCGTCATCAAGTGATCTCGAAATAAGTTTATTGATCTAATTTTCAATTATGTTCACGAATAAATAGTTCAACTCAAACTTCTTGCACAAAAGATAAAGCCCAAGTCTCAAGTTTGTAATCTTTGAAAAGGGTAAGAGTTCCTTTTTGCTACGATATATTCACCATTTTATAGGATAGTATTTTCCTCATTTTCAATTTTAAAGTACTCATAATCCCCTACACGAGGCAGGTACTTTTGCAAATGGCCATTTCTTTGTGAAAATGTCAAATGGCCACTTTTTTGTATTAACTTTTTGCTAACACTACTTTTGTGTAAGAATGACTTATCAATATAATATAATCACTTTTCTATATATAATTAATACTATTTAATCCAACTTTTTGATACAAGTTCATACTTATTATAATTAATTTTACTTATAATATTTTTTTAATGTTTATTGGGTTCAGCCCGTGCATATGCACGGACATACCTCACTAGTATATACAATAATTGCACTTGAAATTGAACATTTGAGTCAAGTCGACAACAAATTGTATGATTCACGACCAAAAAGAGAAAAGACAACTAACATGATTTAACTATAAGGACATGTACTCTAATCTTGATGTGATAGTTTCTAGCATGTCTATAAGTGAAGCAGCAAATACTTCGATGATCTTGTGCAAGTGCTACTCGCGCACGTGTTAATAGTGTAAAGGTATCTTCAATAGCGTCTCTAAATAATAATTATTGATGTTTTTAGAGATTTTATTGATAAAAAACACCACCAATGGGGTCTTTAAAACCCAATTGCACATTTTTTTTTATAAAATTATGACATAATTCAAGTTTTGGAGAGCAAAAATAGCACCTAGTCTCTAATTTCTTTAACAAAATTGTTGAATAAATTGGAGACTACAGAAAAACACAAAAAAGTTTTTTTTAAAAAAAATCTTCAACAAAAAAAAAAGTCGTTGGTTAGATTTGAAACCCAAAAAAAAAATGAAAATTTCAGATCTAACAAACCCTAAAAATAATTCAACAAAAAAATACAACGGTCGGATTGCTAAAAAAAATGAATATTTCAAATCTAAAGTCGTCAGATCTAAATCCCTAAAAAAATGACCAAAAAAATCACAATGGTCGGATCGCTAAAAAAAATATCCTAAAAAAAAGTTAAACGGTCGGATCCCTAAAAAAAAGGAATATTTCATATCTAACATCCACAAAAAGAAAAAGTAAATAAATAAAACAAAAAAGAGCGGTTGGTGGTGTTGGATATTCTATATATGCAAGCAAGAATATCCAATACGATTGTCTTCAACAAAAATCAACACAAAAAAGGCAAAAGGTAAACACACAATATTTAAAAAAACAATTACAGATGTGGGTAGTTTCTGTAGTGGTTAACAATCGACGGTGGTGGTGTAGTGTTGAGGGAGAAACCACGGCATGGGAGGTTCGAGGGTGCTGGTTTAGAATCTACTATGGTGGTATAGTGTTGGGGGAAAAGCCATAGGGAGGGTAGGGGTTTGAGGGAGGTTGCAGCAGGGATAGGGGTTTGGGAAAGAATGGGGCAGCGGGAATGGGTTTGGGAAGGGGTGGGGTAGCGGGAATGGGTTTGGGGAAGGAGGTTGGCTGATGTGTGTTTGGAAAGGGGGGGGGGGGGGGGTTCTAATTAGGTTTTTTTTGTTGTAATTAGGCTTTTTTATAGCTTTAATTAGGTTTTTTTTTAATTTGTATTTTTTAATAAGGTTTTTTTTTGTTGTAATTATACTTTTTTTTTAATAGTTGTAGGGTTTATTTTTATAGTTGTAAATTATAGAGAATTTTTAGTTGTAATTATAGGGGTTTTTTTATAGTTGTAATTTATAGGGTTTTTTTTTATAGTTGTAATTAGGGTTTTTAATTAGGTTTTTTTAATTAGGGGTTTTTTAATTAGGTTTTTTAATTATGGTTTTTTTAATTAGGCTTTTTTTTTTGTAATTAGGCTTTTTTTTATAGAGATTGTAGAGAGATCAATAGAGATTGTATACACAAATTATGGTGATTGTGAAAGGATTGAGAACTTAATATATATAAGTTAATGAATGCATAAGAGATAACAAATTGATGGATAAGTTTAACGAAAGGAAATCCAATCCAATGAATGTTATTCAGATAAAAGATTTGAGATTGAGATAACAAACAGATAAATGAGATTGAGGAAATGAAATTCAATCCAATGGATGTTATTCGGATAAGAGATTTGAGATTGAGATAATAAACAAATGAATGAGGTAGAGAAAAGAAAATTCAATCAAATGGATGTTATTTGGATAAAAAATTTGATATTAAATTAAAAAAAATTAATTACTTTAAAATTTGAATAAAGTAAGAAAGAAAAAAAAAATAAAAAAAACAAGACCGGAACATAAACCAGATATAATTAAACATAATTCTAATTTTTTAAATTTTATCTTTGTCGGAATTTATTTATTTTTGGTTAAAATATTAGTTAAAAAGTGACGATAATATAAAAATCAATTAATTAAAAAAAGTAATACACGAAAAAAATACATAATCAAATTATTATATAAAATTAAAATTAACACAATATAAAAATTTAATTTTATAGAGAACGTATGCTTATGGTCACTACAAAGCAAAAGAAAGAAAGAGAAAAACGCGACTCATCATGAAGAGAGAGAAAAAGATGGCTAAGAGAAAAATGCGGCTCATTATGAAGAGAGAGAAAAATGTGATTGATGTGATTGATGTGACAACACATAAATTTGAGTACATGTTTATTCTAGGTTTTGGAGGCACACAGCGCAAGGGAAAATTTTTCTTCTTCTATGTGATATGTGGCAAATCTGTCACAATCATATGGACAAAAAATGTTTTAATTAGTTGACAAATGTTAATCAATTGTCATCAGTGGGGGCATTATAATAATTTATTTAAAACTCTGTAAGGCCAAATTAGTAAAAATAGAAACTTTTAACATTCTGACATTATATGTCTGCACGATACAAACTAATGTGGATTAACCTTATAGAATAACAACTTGATATTTGGTTGTGACAGATTTGTCATATGCCTTATAGAAGAATTTTCCGTTTTGTAGATAAACAAGCCTATAAATTGAAGGGTCATTCCTTAGACTTCAACGTCCAAATTGTAGAGAGAAAAACATAGTTTTTGCTGGTAGTATTCCTTCTTTCTTGTCGTTGTTAGCTTGTGAGTGAGAGTTAGTTTCTCCTAATATTTAAGAGAGTAAAATTATTCTCTCCTTATATTAGAGAGAAAGTTGTTGTAAAATACTCTTATATCATAGTCAAATCTTCCTTACTTGCCCGTGATTTTTTCCTCGATTTGTTTGAGGATTTCTACATAAATCTGGTGTCTCAATTATCTCAATTTTATATTGTTCTCATTTATATTTTAGTTACAAGATACTACTTATCCCCGACCTTTCTCCTACATCGATACCCAACAACACACACAAAGAGAGAGAGAGAGAGACGGAGGTCATGCAAGTTTTTCATACGAACAAGGGAGAAGGAGAGGCTAGCTATGCTAAAAATTGTAGCATGCAGGTTTTACCACTAAATTCTCCGTTTGTTTAATTTTCCTATTATTTTAGTATTTTTTACATCGATAATTATCCAATGGCCAAAAGTAAAATTGTTCTGGATATCTATTACATCCTTTTTTTTGTGTTGTCTGAGCCTTCTTCATGTTAGAATCACATGTATGTTTTAGAAAACTCTAATCCTTTAAAGAAAGAATCAAGTATGCCGTAATCGAGTATGCCGTCAATGCAAGCTGCAACTTCAATCCAACTTATCTCACTAAATATTTAAAAATTATACATATTTTAGCCAAAAAAAGTAAATTAATCCCCATTAAAAAGATAATGATATTTATATTATTGTTAAAATGTATATTATAATCCTTACTGGAAAAAAATCTTGGATTCATGTTCATATATAGTTTAATTTGTATAATCATTTGCGCCATTTACAAATTTTTGTATTTTTTTTAATCTCCCACTCTCGTAAGATTCTAACTCTTGTATCCCATTTTTTAGGGAGAGTACTTCACACTAGGCTATTTCTAAATCTCACCTTTTCCATATTTGTTGCCTCCTTCTCTTTGTATATTTAGGGTTTTAAAACAAAACACTAGTTTAAGCTTGGTTTAAGGAAAAAACTGTAGGTTAGTTTACTAGTCATGTTATTGCAATAGTTTTCTAGTTTACTTATTAGATTAATTTCCTTAATATACTAAACTTTTTATTAAGCAATATCGTGGATGTAGTATGGGTCAACGAGGGGTGTCTCACAAAATTATTTAAATATTTATGTATTTTTGGCTCAAAATTTAATTGTCCAAATTGAAATATATATACATAAAATGAAGTATTATAGCTTTGCTAAAAAGATATCCTACATCTGTTCCTGAATAGGAAACTTATAGATAGATTCTTCTATTCAAAATTACCACACCACTGCTTCAACAGAACACATATAGATTCTCTACCCCACTTTTCTGGAGCTTGACCCCTAATATCTTCAGTATCGATTAATCATTTATTTATTTTTTCGCATTGGCAGCAGAAGATATTATCGCTAGCATATCCAGCGATTGAAGAAACCATGCAAGAGTTGTTGAAGGATAATTTTCCAGACAGCATGGGAATTGCATATTTGGGTTGCTCATCAGGACCTAACACTTTGACAGTGATCTTGGAGATCATTAATGTAGTGCATACCACAAGCCGTGCAATGGGTCGTCCAATGTATGAATTAAAAGTATCCCTCAATGACCTTCCTGGAAATGACTTCAATAATGTTTTTGCCTCATTGCCAGCATTCTACAACAAACTGAAGAAAGCGAAAGGCAATGATCTGCAAGGGTGTTATATCTCAGGTGTGCCGGGTATATTTTACGGGAGACTGTTTCCACGATTGAGTCAAAACTTTATTCACTCCTCAACGTGCCTCCAATGGCTTTCTCAGGTATACTAAAGTTAAGATGTAGCCTCTCCAATCTCCAGTCTCCAATCCAATTTTGATATCTTAATTTTACGTTGAAGTACTATAACATTAGAGATATTTTGCAATACTCCAATTGAAAAATGAAAGTTATTGTTGTGAAAAAAAAAATCGTTTTAATCTTACTGCAATATTTTTTTTATTTTTTTTATTTGGCTTGAGAAAGGAAATATATCCTTAAGCACAACAAAAAAATAAATTACAAGATCAGTGGCAAACCAAAGAGGTATAGCTGACTAAATCTCATAAATTAAGACTATTATAATGTAGAAGGTTAACATACATTGGTTCTTCCAAAACCTTTACAATAGCTCATTTCTTATTGCAACAATTTTTAACTGTCCTAGAAACTAAAATTTTTTGTAATGGTTAAATTTTTTTAATAACTTTTATTAATAATTACTGATAAAATTATTTTTTGGCAATAATTTTAAATTGTTGCTTATTATTTATAAAAATAATTTCAATAGAAAATTTGCAATTTGACCATATACAACAGTTAAAGTTATTTATATTGGTTTTTAGCCTTTTGCGATTGTATTAAATATCTTTAAATGTTATAATAGATAAAAAAATATGGTAATGAAGGCTTTTTTGGATATAATAGAAGCTAAAGTCGTGGTTCAAACTTAAAACCACTAATTATAATAGTTTACTACCTGACATTCTACCCAGCTATTTGGTGTACATCTTAAGTTAGCGAATAGTACACTTGAATGAATTTAGACAGAAATAGAATGAGCTAAGAATGAAATAGAACTAGGAATGAAATGAACATGAGAATGAGAATGACATGTTTGCTCTAGGAATGAAGATATGAATAAAAGTATTAATTTCAAACTCATGTTTGGTAGTCAATAAACAAGAATAGTAATGGGATTGACTTATATAATATGACAAGATTATTTTTTTATTATTATATTGTTAAAAATAAGAATAAACAGGAATATAACTGTAAACAACATAAACAAAAAAAATAACAATAATATTAATAATAATAATAATAAATAAATAAATAAAAGCAATAATAATAACTCACAAACATTTAGTGCTCATATGTGTGTCTAGTTTATTTTTATTGGTTTTCAATAACCCTGAGAAATATCCCAACATAACCAGCCTAAAAAGGACATGCAAACACCATGTTAGAGTTGAATCTCGCAATTATCTCCTTGTACGTATAGTTCTAATCTTACAATTGTATTTGGCTATAACCCTGGGAGTACAGTAGTGAGTCCTAACATATACACCAATTCAATTAAGAGTATGATCTTTATTGACATACAAAGTGGAGACCCATGTGGGCAGCCGGTTTTGAACCCTTGCTCCACAAGTTTTCCCAATAATAGACTGCCAATCGAGCTATTCCTTGAAGGCACTTATGTGTCTAGGTTGGATGCTCAACTCACAAATAGGTAGGGCCCACCCGTTGTCTAGGGCGGATAATCAGTAGCCAATTTGTAAAATTTTTCACTAACCAACTTGTTGAAAATAATAAATAACATAATAAATCATGTTCTAATAATTTAAACTTTTAGATAAAGTAGTCTATTAATAGTATACGTACTTGTTTTCATGCAATTGCATATGTTTTTTGCATGAACATGTTCTACCAGATTTAGATATCAAAGCTAGCACGCACATAAACGAAGGAAAGATCTATATATCAAAGACAAGCCCAATTTGCGTCCACCAGGCATACCTATCGCAGTTTCAGAATGACTTTTCCTCATTTCAAAGTCACGGTCTCAAGAGATGATACTTGGTGGGCACATGGTTTTGTCATTCCTAGGCAGGTGCACTCAAGACCCTTCTACCGAGGACTGTTGCTATCACTGGGAGCTTCTAGCTCGAGTTCTAATGAGTATGGCCTCAGAGGTAACATATCAACTACTTTATGTATCTTGTGTGTATGTTGGCCATGGAGAAGCAATAAGCTATTTTTAGTATTGAGTCATGCTTAAAAATAGTTGTGGGCCCCACACCTACAATCAGACGCGTGGATACACGCACTGAGTGAGGCCCACGGCCTTGTGTTTGGGACGTTTGTAAGCATTTTTCTTTAGTATTTAGCAATCACAACCTTGGAAAAAAATGATTGTAAAAATGATCAATGTGAATCTAAAAAATTTTATCGGTAGGAGTTCAATTCTTTTAGAAATTAAAATTAGTGGAGATGTGGGGGGTTAAGGGAGGGGGGTGGGGTATTTTTTAAAATGAAACTTGGTATTGATCATTTTTGAGATGGAGTACTAGAATCACATCTTTCACTAAGAGACGTGATGAGGAGAGAATCTTAATTCAAGAGTGGTTAAGTGGGCCAAAATATTTTAAAATATTATGGGTTCAACGAAAATCCAGAAAGTGAATATGTCTCAAGTACGATTACGCGATTGTTGTAGTGGCATATGATCTTTTCAGTGAAAAATATGTAGTGATTATTAAAAAATATTAAGTAATGTAACACATTATGTCACCTGGTGACTTGATAATGTAATATCAACAATTAGTTACCAATCAATATTCGAAGAGGGTAGTGTGCTGAGTAACATTAGTGATGTAATAATATTTTCTCATGAGAAAATTTATGCATCTACTTTTCTCAAAGAAAGGCATGGAATGTTAAATTATAAATGAGGTAGTCAATTAATATGGTGTCATAACCTTTTTCAATAGAGGTTGTGAGTTCAAATTTTATGGCAACCTATTTTAGAAATTAAAGAATATGTTCACATAATACGCATAATCCCCAATGCAAAGAACGGGCTATTGAAGATAATTAATAAATAATAAGTAATAAATATAATAATCGTCTATCTAACTATTTAAATTTTTTAATAATGTTATGATCAAAGTTGAATCGGGAGTACTTTCTTGTGTGGTTTAAATATTTGTAGGGTCTGACTCAAGAGGAAAAGATTAATTCCTTTAATTTTCCCTACTATGTTGCATCTGTTGAGGAAGTGAAAGACTTGATTGGAGGTGAAGGTTCATTCACCATTAATGGTGTGGAAGCTTTTGAGGGGTATTGGGAAGCCAGGACGACGAGTCAATTAATGCAGATGCATTTTCACGTGGTCAACGAGTATCAAAAGCTATAAGGGCTGTGGTTGAATCAATGTTGGAATTTCACTTTGGAAAACATATCATGGATGAATTGTTTGCAAGATATTCTCACCTCATAGATGAATATTATTTGTCCAGGAGTAAACCCTATTGGATTATTTTGGTGTTTTCTCTCACTAAGAAAGCCTAGTGCAAGAAATAAAGTGAAAGCAGGAAAAAAAAAAGATTTTGAGTCAATTAAACCTCATTTTCTAAGTTTTTATTTACGTAAAACATCACTTGAATTATGTAAAACGTTACTCTTTTATTTATATGAAAAGATAATAAATATTGGTTGTATTTCAAGAGAAGGAAAATGAAGTATGAGCCTTACTGTACAAGAATCATGAATGTATCATTTCTGAATGTTGATTTTTTTCTTTAATGTTTCTTAATTTTTGTGTCTTCGGTGAAGAACACTAAATTTTTCTTTCCTTTTTTTTAATTAAAATATGCTTCTATTTTTCCTTTTCATGGAAAAATTCTATTTGTTAACACAGGGGAATATATTTTCGACCAGGAAATATATATATATATATATATATATATATATATACTTGGCAATCCTTCTAAAGGGAAAATTAGCATACAACAATTGTTACAATCGTGGAGAAATGTTAGACTACAATTCACAAGTAAACAACAAAAACAAGTCGATTGCACAAGAAAGAAGCTTGCATTAATTTTACATAGAAGTATAAGATATTCGCCTAAACTGACTAAGGCTAGAAAAACACACTATTACGACATCTAGGAGAAGCCCAACACAACAAATGCAAAAGGCCTAATATACGGTGGCCCAAAGACCCAGACCCAAAGTAAACTAGCCACTCTACTGAAGTCAAAACCCAAAGGAAGTGATAAACTCTAACCAGGACCACTAAAGACCGATAACAAAGATCAAAATCGAGCCCAAGAATGAAGCCCGGATTTAAGAGGAAATAGGTCATAACGAAAATCAAGAAACCGCCTTGTGCCCCATATAACATTCAACTTATCAAAGAAAATTTCCTAATGTTATAATAAGGTATGGAGGATGGAAAATGAGCCCATCTAAGGCCCAAGCTTGGCCTGACCCAACCCTACTGAAATTCAATACATGTAGATACACATAAGAGCAATCTGGTGGACAAAACTTTAGTATTCGTGGGGTTAGGAAATGGTAGTACATATTTAATTGTTCTATTGTAAACAATCTTATTTTAGATTTTTATAAGAAGCTGTTTTCACGACTCGAATTATTAAATAGAGAAAATGAAAATGAATAGGTTCATAGATAAACGTGGATTTGTTTTATGCACTACTTGCATCTCCTATGAGATTTCCTTTGAAATTGGTGGGCTCATTGAAGTTGAAATTAGTCTGGGCTTTAAGAGCTCGTTAATCTAACAACAAATTTGGATAAGTTAATATATTGCGCTAATAATAGTAATAAAAATAAAAAATAAGAATAACAATAATAATACTAATATTGTGTCAAATAAAATTATTTTGATTTAATTTATGTCATTTTATGTATGCTTCAAAATCTAAGAATGGACTATATTTTAGTAGTAAAACTAATAATATAATATATATACATACACTAATAATATAATATACTACTTCTCTCGACCTTTTTACTTTCTCTTTCTTACTTTCTTTCTCTCTCTTTTCACTCTCACACTACTTTCCCATTTCTTCATCCCAACGAATGAGCCCTAATCCCTAACCCTTATTTCTTCCTTTCTTCACTTCACTCTCTACAACAAGAGCTCCACAAAGCCCAACACCAAATTATATTCTTCGAAGTAGGTCTCATGGGTTCTGTTGGAGATATTCAGCAATTGTCAAATTATTTTTGCGAATATTTTAGAGTTTTTTGAGAACGAAGAAGAGAGCGACGCGTCAAAGATTGCGGTAGAAATGATTCTTCAAGTGAGACCCATAAATCATGAGCAGTCTCAAAACCCATGGCCTGATGAACCAAGGATTTCGAGAGAGTGGCATTGATGCAAGCTGTAACAAATCTATTGAATCGAAGCCAATGTGGGTGCAACTCCACCTGATCCAACTTACCTCACTAAATATTTAAAATTTATAGATATTTTAGCCAAAAAAGTAAATTACCCCCATTATAAAGAAATGTTATTTATATTATTGTTAAATTGAATATTATAATCCCTAGTTTTGTAAATTGATTATTATTGGACTAGTTTTCTAGTTTACTTATTAGATTAATTTTCTTATTATACTAAACTTTTTATTAAGTAATGGTGGATGCAGTATGGGCTAACGAGGGGGGTCTCACTTAGACAAAATGATTTAAATATCTATATATTTTTAATTTAAAATTTAATTACCCCAATTGAAATATATATATATATATATATATATATATATATATATATATATATATAGTTATAAAATGATATATTATAACTTTACTAAAAAGAAATCCTACAACACTCCCTGGCTATGAATTGAAACTTATAGATAGATTCTTCTATTGAAAATTATCACACCACCGCTTCAACAAAACACGTATAAATTCTCTATCCCACTCTTCTAAAGCTACTTTTGATGGTGACTCCCGATATCTTCAATATTGATTTCTTTATATATTTATTTCTCGTTGACAGAGGAAGATATTATTGTTAGCATATCCAATGATTGAAGAAGCCAAGCAAATCCGGTGGTTCATAGTGAATAGCCGACATTGAGGATGCAAGATTGATTTTCCAGTTGAGTGGTCTGTCTTTTCCGCCTCAAGGTTATTATCCAAAGATTTCTTTCTTTTTTTGGGTTCATAAGAAATGGTACGTGCATGGTTGTAAAAGCAATGGATTTATTATATCAGAAAAGAGATGGGTGGTCCACATATATAATAATGGGTAAAATATGTTCATAGTTACTAAATTATCTCATCAGTCCTATTCTGATATCTAACTATTTTTTGTTCTATTTTGATTATTCAATTATCAATTGAATTTCATTTTGACTATTTCATCAATTTTTGTATTAAAGTAGATTAACTATTAAAAGTAAAATTATAAATTTAGTTAAATAAATTATATTTTTGTTAACAAATTAAACGTATTTGCAATTAATCTAATTTATTGATTTTATAATTTTTTTTTAACATTTAGTCTATTTGAACAAAAAAAAAATTGACGAAATAATTAAAATAAAACTCAATTGATAGTTGAATGGCCAAAATATAATCACAAATAGTTAGAGAACCAAAACAGAACTAAGGAGATAATTTAGTAGTTATAGAAATATTTTACCCAAAATAATTGCACGTGCAACTCTACAATTGTTTCATCTACTAGAGGTCTTGATATACGCTCTATGCACTACAAAATTGATTGGATTTTTTTTTAACCCTCTACGTCTCCCACCCCCCGATATTTTTAGTCCAAAATTTAATTGCCCCAAATGAAATATATATATATATATTTATATATATATATATATATATATATATATATATATAGTTGTAAAATCCTACCTCACTCTGGGGCTATGAATTGAAGCTTATAAATAAGTTCTTCTATTAAAAATTACCACATCAGCGCTTTAAAAAAATACGTATAGATTCTTTACCCCATTCTTTTAAAGCTACTTTTAACGGTGACTCCCAATATTTTCAGTATTGATTTCTTTATTTATTTATTTCTCATTGGCAGAGGAAGATATTATCGCTAGCATATCCAGTGATTGAAGAAGCCAAGCAAATCCGGTGGTTCATAGAGACCAACCGACATTGAGGATGCAAGATTGATTTTCCAGTTGATTGGTTCGTCTTTCTGCCTCAAGGTTATTATCCAAAGATAGCACCTTCTTTTTTTTTTGGGTTCACAAGAAATAGTAAAAAGATAAACTTCTGACATTCTGACATGACATGTCTGCACGATACAAACTAACGTGGATTAATATCATAAAATAACAACTTAATATGTGACTTTGACAAATTTGTCACATGTCTCATAGAAGAATTTTCCTTTTTGTAGATAAACGAGCCTATAAATTGAAGGGTCATTCCTCAGACTTCAATGTCCAAATTGTAGAGAGAAAAACATAGTTTTTGCTGGTAGTTTTCCTTCTTTCTTGTCGTTGTTAGCTTGTGAGTGAGAGGTAGTTTCTCCTAATATTTAAGAGAGTAAGATTATTCTCTCCTTATATTAGAAAGAAGGTTGTTGTAAAATACTCTTATATCATAGTCAAATCTTCTTTACTTGACCGTGATTTTTTCTTCGATTTATTTGAGGGTTTTTTCATATAAATCTGGTGTCTCAATTATCTCAATTTTATATTGTTCTCATTTATATTTTAGTTACAAGATACTACTTATCCCCGACCTTTCTGCTGCGTCGATACTCAATAGCACACAAAGAGAGAGAGAGAGAGAGAGAGAGAGAGATATGGAGGTCATGCAAGTTTTTCATACGAACAAGGGAGAAAGAGAGGCTAGCTATGCTAAAAATTGCAGCATGCAGGTTTTAACACTAAATTCTCCGTTTGTTTAATTTTCCTATTATTTTAGTATTTTTTACATCGATAATTAGCCAATGGCCAAAAGTAAAATTGTTCTGGATATCTATTACATCATTTTTTCATGTTTTTTTAGACTTTTTCATGTTAGAATCACATGTATGATTTAGAAAACTCTAATCCTTTAAAGAAAGAAAAATTTATATGGTGACAGAATCGAGTATGCCATCAATGCAGGCTGCAACTCCAATCCAACTTATCTCACTAAATATTTAAAATTTATACATATTTTAGCCAAAAAAGTAAATTAATCCCCATTATAAAGAAAATGTTATTTATATGATTGTTAAATTGTATATTATAATCCTTACTGGAAAAAAAATCTTGAATTCATGTCCATATATACTTTAATTTGTATAATCATTTGCTCCATTTACAAACTTTTCCATTTTTTTAAATCTCCCACCCTCGTAAGATTCAAACTCTGGTCTTCCAATTGTTAGGAGAGTATTTCACACTAGGCTATTTCTGAATCTCACCTTTTCCATATTTGTTGCCTACTTTCTCTTTGTATATTTAGGGTTTTAAAACAAAACACTAGTTTAAGCTTGGTTTAAGGAAAAACTGTAGGTTACTTTACTTCATGTTATTGCAATAGTTTTCTAGTTTACTTATTAGATTAATTTCCTTAATATGCTAAACTTTTTATTAAGTAATATCGTGGATGCAGTATGGGTCAACAAGGGGTGTCTCACAAAATTATTTAAATATTTATGCATTTTTGGTCCAAAATTTAATTGTCCAAATTGAAATATATATACAAAAAATGATGTATTATAGCTTTGTTAAAAAGATATTCTACATCTGTACCTTACAAGGAAGATTATAGATAGGTTCTTCTATTCAAAATTACCACACCACCACTTCAACAAAACACATATAGATTCTCTATCCCACTTTTCTGGAGCTTGACTCCCAATATCTTCAGTATTGATTAATCATTTATTTATTTTTTCCCATTGGTAGCGGAAGATATTATCGCTAGCTTATCCAGCGATTGAAGAAGCCATGCAAGAGTTGTTGAAGGATAATTTTCCAGACAGCATGGGAATTACAGATTTGGGTTGCTCATTAGGACCTAACACTTTGACTGTGACACCCGAGAATTTCACCCTAAATTTATTATAATCGTTGCATACTTATGTGCGCATTTCTACGTGCATCATTTTTCTTGTTTAATTGTTTTTGTAGAGGGTTACTATTCATAATATTTTCGACTGTTTCGAAAGCTTGATTTTAAATTTTTCCTAGGTCACTCGACATTTAAAAGGAACCAAGAAATTTTCATTTTGAACTTTCGAATTTAGGAGTATGCGTTTGAAAAATATTTTCCGTGAGCTTTGAATAGTGTTACGTTAGAATAGTGCTAGTATTAAATTAAAAGCATTTGGAATTTCATTTAGCCATTAGTTGATCAAGATTAGAGACTAATTAGCTTACATTATCTAGTCATCCACCACATATAATATTAGCCAACTTATTAAATTAAAACATAAGCTTATTCTTGTCAACAAAACAATTGCAAAAATTCCATCCTTGTCCTAAGCCTTGGCCGTCCACTTCAAGGAGGAAGAGGAGAAATTTTGCTTCTTCAATCTTGCACTTTGAGCTCTTAGATTGATCTTGGGAGGGTTTTGAGCAACTTAGGATCTTCAACAAAGCTTCTCCATCTTCAAAATTGTGAGGGAGTCTCATTTTCTTGAGTTTAAAGTTTATGTGCATATGTTTAATTTTCTTGATTTGTCAATTATAGCTATATATCTTGTTATGAATGCTTCCTATGAGTTATTTAAAGTCTCTAGAGCTAACTTTTGAGGTTTGATAACATAGTTAATGGTTGAATGTTGAATTTGATCAAAGAGATGATGAATAGTGCCTAAAACTAGGGTTTTGTGAAAATTTGCTAATTGGCTTGAATTGATGCCTCAATTAGGTGCTCTAGACCCTAGGGAAGGTAATTGAAAAGCCACGTTAGGTTGAATCACTCGAATTTGAACTTTAGTGCATAAATAGCTTACTTTAAAAAGGGGGTTTTGCACGTTAGGCAATCCGGGCAAATTTGGGCATCGATTTGGGTATCCTTGAGCTAAGGAAGCACCTTTGGTGCTTTCGTTTCGCGAAATTGGGGTTCGGTTAGTATGGCTATAGTTCAAACCCGTTCGGGGCCTTTCCGAACTTTTGTTTCAAAAATGAGTTTTAGTGACTTTAAAGGGTACCTTTGAGCTTAATTAGGAATATAGAAAGACTAGGGTATGATTGGGAATCTCGAACCATGCTTAGGAGAAAGAAAGCTCGGTTAAAGAAAGGGGAAAAGTAGTTTTTAGCCTTTTTAGTTGCAATTGGAACTTGTTGTGTGTTAGTAATGCTTTGCATTGAATATTTAGGATCTATCTAAGTTATTTGAGTAGATTATTGGAATTAATTGTGTTGATTGCTTATTTTGGCATCTATTAGTTAATATCGTGCTTATTTGAACTTTTATCGTGCATATATATAAGGGCGGCCTACTTTGTCGTCCCTCTTACGTGTTATGTGATATATTGATTGTTTGTGACTTGTATTGGGTTGTGCAACCTAAATCGGACATGGTAGCGTCGAGAAACACGGGCGGCGTCGGGCTTGCCGTGCTCCCTCGACTACCATGGTGCCTATTCTCTTTCTCGCTGAGGCATACTCCACTACCCCAGAGGCGTGGTTCACCTGCTGGGCATGGACCTACCTCGGGAGAAAGGGTCGTAGGATCGGGATACATCTGGAGTATCCCAATTGTGGTGTTTGGGGTTTGCCGGCATATTCGTGATACTCGTGGATCGTGGCTCGTGGATGAAGTCTTGGAAGTGGAACCGTATCCTTTTTAAAGTGATTAATAGTTTGATTTATTGTCTTGATAGTTTATGTGGCTTGTATATGTGTACTTGTGTTGCATATCATATTGCACGTTGGCATGCTGCATCACCTCCCTCGCTGGGCAACTTTGTTGCTCACTCCTCATTTGAAATGTTTCAGGAGAAGCTGAGGTGAATCCCCAGCTGTTAGAAGTAGGACAAGAAGAAGAAGTTCAAGTAGATCAGAATCCGTGATCTTGTGTGCTGAGGTGGATTTTATGTGCTTCTTGCGTGGAGTTCTTGTTATTAATGTATTTTGAGACTTTGGAGTCTTGTATATATATGTCTAGTAGATGTGTACTAGGATGTTAAAGAAAGTTGTTGGATTGTAATAATGAATTCTAGACTTAATTTCCCTTGCATGCTTGGAGTGTTTGTTAATCTTCATATGGAACTTAGAATATTATTGTATTTAATTACTTATGACTAAAACCAACTTATCTCGCATGCTTGTGTGCTTTAGGAGAATATTGTTGCTCCAAGGCTCGGATGGCCTTGTGATTGTGTTTTGGTTTTGGAGTTATTGCTTCTAGTTCAGATGTTTTGAATGAATGTTTACAGGTAACAGTTTTGTCCTTGGTACAGAGGAGACTTTGTCCGAGTGACGGGTCCGAGCCTGACTTTTAGCGTGGGGTTGGGTTCGGGGCGTTACACTTTAAGTGGTATCAGAGCTACTAGAATGCTTGAAGCCGGGTTAAATTCCTTGGCATGTGGGTAGAGGTCTATATGTGGAAGTGAATTATGTGAATATGTAAGTGTTTAGTTGTTTAAGTACTTAGACATAAGACATGCTAGCATGAAAAGGAATGATAAAACTTAATATGATAAGAATATGAAAAGTTAGTATTGAATGTTGTCAAGTGTTTTATGTGTTCATATGTGAGTAAAATGCTTGAAAACAATGTGTAAATTATCTTGCATAGTTTATTTGCCTATTATAATATGATGTTCTTCTAGCATTGTGATGAGGAGACGGGGTAGACCACGGGGTGAGCCGGAGGAGGCTCCTAGACAGAATGTACCGGGGCAGGATGCTGGGGCAGCTGGGAATGTACAGCAGGGTCAGGAGCCGAGCAATGCCCAGATTTTAGCTACTATGGCTACTGCGATGAATACCATAGCATAGTTTGTGGTTCAGCAGGGTACAGCAGGTGCCGGCAGAGGTAATCAGACTGCCAGAGCAGAGGGCAGTGGTACTGCAGGAGGTAACTTATTTGATAAATTCCTGCATCACGGAGCCTATAGTTTTTATGGTGAGCCTGATGATATGAAAGCAGAGTTGTGGCTGAGCAAATTCGAGAAAGTTGCTGCGATACTTGAGTGTGACAATGAAAGAAAGATCACCTGTGCTGCATTTTTAATGGAGGGTGATGCCGAGGCTTGGTGGCGCACTATTAGAGAAAAATGGGATGCTGAGAGGGTTCAGCATGTATGGGCTGATTTTGTTCGTGAGTTTCGAGATAAATATGTATCGGTTGTAGCCCGTGAGAGGCATCAGGATGAGTTTATAGCTTTGAAACAGGGGAACATGACTGTAGACCAGTATGAGGCTACCTTTACGAGACTATCTCGATATGTGCCAGCTTTAGTTCAGCCGGAGGATGTGAAAATCCAGAGATTTATTACAGGGTTGAGGAGTGACATCATGCTTAACTTGTCTTCGCAAGATTATCCGAACTATGCTGCAGTAGTTCGGGCTGCATCGAGATATGAGAAACGTAAGGCAGATGTGTTAGCTCAGTCTAGTCAATCAAGCAAACGGCAGTTTCAGTCTCAGAGTCAGGGTTATCAGAGGCAGACTCAGCAGCCTAGGCAGACTTAGAGCTACCCAGGACCAGTTCAGGTACAGTCACAACCGAGACCAGCTCAGAGCCAGCCACAGGGACAGTCACAGACCCGACCAATGACTGCTAGATCTCAGCAGGGTAGTTCTGCCACATCTACTTATAGGGCCCCTACAGGAGGAACTGCTGCTAGGAAGAATCTCCAGTGTACTCATTGCAACCGTAAGGGTCACACAGAGGCTGAGTGTTGGACGAAACTGGGTCGTTGCATAGGTTGTGACAGTGATCAGCACAGAGTTAGGGATTGTCCCAAGTTTAGATTTGGTCAGGGTCAGACTTCAGGCCAGGGTGCCCAGACTAGAGCTTCAAGAGCAGCTACCGTACCGCGAGGTCAGGCTCGGGTATTTGCACTTGACCTGGAGGAGCTTCCAGAGACGACAGTGGTGGTGGAAGGTACTTTTCTTATTAATAGTCAGCCGATAGTAGTTTTGATTGACACCGGGGCTACACATTCATTCATTACACCTGCATGTGCACAGTCTGCTACATTAAAAGTTGATAAACTGCCGTATGTGATTGAAGTAGGTAATCCTATGGGAACTAAATTTGTTACGGAGTCTGTATGTAAGGATTGTAATATTTGCATTGAGGGTTGCATGTATCCTATTGATTTGATTATCATGCCATTTCGAGACTTTGAGGTTATCTTAGGGATGGATTGGTTGGGGCGATATTATGCATGTTTGGACTGTAGGAGGAAAGTTTTGACTTTAGAAGTACCTAACCAACCTGTTATTAAAGTAACTGGGAGTCGAAAGTCTACTAGGACTCGTATTATATCATCCATTAAAGCTACTAAAATGTTAAGTAAAGGCTATGATGCATATTTAGCTTATTTAATTAATCAGCCTGGAGATAAATTGAAATTGAATGAAGTACCTGTTATAAAAGAGTTTCCGGGGGTTTTCCCTGAAGAGTTGCCTGGGTTACCACCTGATAGGGAGATTGAATTTGTGATTGACCTGTTGCCGGGAACTAATCCTATCTCGAGAACCCCGTATAGAATGTCTCCCCCTGAGTTACAAGAATTGAAAATTCAGCTTCAGGGTTTACTTGAGAAAGGTTTTATTCAGCCTAGTTCGTCACCGTGGGGTGCTCCCGTGTTATTTGTGAAAAAGAAAGACGGTACTCTGCGTTTGTGTATAGATTATCGGGGTCTGAATCAAGTAACGGTGAAAAACAAATATCCTTTGCCTTTAATTGAGGAGTTGTTTGATCAGCTACAGGGTCATGTTGTGTTTTCAAAATTTGATTTGAGGCAGGGTTATTATCAGTTGAGGATCAGGAAAAAGGATGTACCTAAGACTGCATTTAGAACCAGGTACGTCCATTATGAGTTTGTTGTTTTACCATTCGGGTTGACAAATGCTCCAGCCGCTTTTATGGATTTGATGCAGAGAGTATTTCGACCCTATCTTGATCAATTTGTGGTGATTTTTATTGATGACATATTAGTATACTCTAAATCTGAGTCAGAGCATGAAGAGCATTTGAGGATTGTACTTAAAACCCTGCAAGAACACAAGTTGTTTGCCAAATTTAGCAAATACGAATTCTGGTTGAAAATGGTTGCCTTTTTAGGTCATATCATTTCCCAGGAGGGAATATCTGTTGATCCTGCTAAAATTGATGTAGTTATGTCATGGAAGAGACCTGAAACTGTCACGGAAGTCCGTAGTTTCTTGGGATTAGCGGGCTATTATAGGCGATTTGTTAAAGATTGTTCAAAGATTGCAGGACCTTTGACTAGTTTAACTCAGAAGAAAACTGTGTTTAATTGGGATGGCAAATGTGAAGCTAGCTTTCAAGAGTGGAAAAAGCGAAGTACCACTGCACCTATCCTTGCCTTGCCTTAGGGAACCGAGAACTTGGTGATTTATGGTGACGCTTCGAAAGAAGGGTTAGGTTGTGTTTTGATGCAAAATGGTAAGGTCATAGCATATGCCTCTGGGAAATTGAAACCATATGAACTCAATTATCCTACACATGATTTGGAGCTTGCAGCTGTTGTCTTTGCTTTGAAGAAATGGCGGCATTATTTGTGGGGCAACAAATTTGAAATATTTACTGACCATAAAAGTTTGAAATATTTATTTTCTCAAAAAGATCTGAATATGAGGCAAAGGCGTTGGCTAGAATTGTTAAATGATTATAACTGTACCATTAGCTATTTGCCGGGAAAAGCTAATACTGTTGCAGATGCACTGAGCCGAAAAGTTTCTGTGGCCTGTTTGATAATCAAGGATTGGGAGATTGTAGAAGAGCTTTGTTTGTGGAAACCGAAAGCTTCTAGATCAGGTATCCAATTCGCTAGCCTACAAATCCAATCTTTATTGCTATCTAGAATCAGAGAAGCGCAACAATCAGATTCTCAGCTATTGAAGCTTTTAGAGAAGTCAAAAGGGGGAGAGTTCGACTTTAAGATGCATGATGATGGGCTTCTCAGGTACAGGAACAGAATTTGCATTCCTAGTAATTCGATTGTGAAAGATGAGATTCTTGCTGAGGCTCATGCTTCTAAATATACAATTCATCCTGGAAGCACAAAAATGTATAGAGATTTGAAACAGAATTTCTGGTGGAACAACATGAAGAGAGAGATAGCTGAGTATGTAGCTAAATGTTTGACTTGTCAGAAAGTTAAGGCAGAGCATCAGAGGCCAGCAGGATTGTTGCAGCCGTTGGAGATTCCGGTTTGGAAATGGGATCAGGTTACTATGGATCTTGTGTCGGATTTACCGAGATCACCACGAGATAATGATTCGGTGTGGGTTATAGTAGACAGGTTGACGAAGAGTTCGCATTTTATTGCTACAAAGAAAACAGATTCTCTCGATAAATTGGCTGAGCTTTATGTTGAAAATATTGTGAGACTGCATGGAGTTCCATCTCAGATAGTGTCAGACAGGGATCTCAGGTTTATATCACAGTTTTGGCAGAAACTACAAAAGGCTTTGGGGACTAATCTAAGTTTTAGTACTACTTATCACCCGTAGACGGATGGTCAGTCAGAGAGGACTATGAGGATACTTGAAGATATGTTGAGAGCCTGTGTTCTGGATTTTGGCAAGAATTGGGAGAAATATCTGCCTTTAGCAGAGTTTGCTTACAATAACAGTTATCAGGCCACTATTGGCATGGCACCCTACGAGGCACTTTATGGGCGAAAATGTCGGTCTCCGTTGTATTGGGACGAGGTAGGTGAGATGAAATCAGTTGATCCCGCTATTCTTCCGGAGATGATTAAAATAGTGGATAATGTAAGACTTATAAAGAAAAGGATGCTTACAGCTCAGAGTCGACAGAAGAATTATGCTGATAGACGTCGACGGGACTTAGTTTTTTCTAAGGGTGATCATGTTTTCTTGAAGGTCTCTCTGCGAAAAGGTTTGATTCGGCACGGCAAATGAGGTAAACTTAGTCCTAGATACGTGGGACCATTTGAGATCACTGAGAAAGTCGGGGATTTAGCTTACAGATTGGCCTTACCTCCGAGTTTGGGTCGGATTCATGATGTTTTTCATGTATCACTGCTGAGAAAGTATAATCCTAATCCGTCGCATATCTTTGAGCCGGAGCCGTTGGAGATTGATGAGTCCTTAGCTTATGTTGAGAAACATCTTCGAGTGGTTGACCGAAAGATTCAGGAACTTAGGACTAAAAATATTCCTATGGTAAAAGTTCTCTGGGATCATCATGGGGTTGAGGATGCCACTTGGGAGCGAGAAGATCAGATCAGAGAGAAGTATCCGGAGCTCTTTGCCGAATCATGTAAGAATTGCGAGGACGCAATTAGTTTAAGGGGGAGAGGGTGTGACACCCGAGAATTTCACCCTAAATTTATTATAATCGTTGCATACTTATGTGAGCATTTCTACGTGCATCATTTTTCTTGTTTAATTGTTTTTGTGGAGGGTTACTATTTATAATATTTTCGACTGTTTCGAAAGCTTGATTTTAAATTTTTCCTAGGTCACTCGACATTTAAAAGGAACCAAGAAATTTTCGTTTTGAACTTTCGAGCTTAGGAGTATGCGTTTGAAAAATATTTTCCGTGAGCTTTGAATAGTGTTACGTTAGAATAGTGCTAGTATTAAATTAAAAGCATTTGGAATTTCATTTAGCCATTAGTTGATCAAGATTAGAGACTAATTAGCTTACATTATCTAGTCATGCACCACATATAATATTAGCCAACTTATTAAATTAAAACATAAGCTTATTCTTCTCAACAAAACAATTGCAAAAATTTCATCCTTGTCCTAAGCCTTGGCCGTCCACTTCAAGGAGGAAGAGGAGAAATTTTGCTTCTTCAATCTTGCACTTTGAGCTCTTAGATTGATCTTGGGAGGGTTTTGAGCAACTTAGGATCTTCAACAAAGCTTCTCCATCTTCAAAATTGTGAGGGAGTCTCATTTTCTTGAGTTTAAAGTTTATGTGCATATATTTAATTTTCTTGATTTGTCAATTATAGCTATATATCTTGTTATGAATGCTTCCTATGAGTTATTTAAAGTCTCTAGAGCTAACTTTTGAAGTTTGATAACATAGTTAATGGTTGAATGTTGAATTTGATCAAAGAGATGATAAATAGTGCCTAAAACTAGGGTTTTGAGAAAAATTGCTAATTGGCTTGAATTGATGCCTCAATTAGGTGCTCTAGACCCTAGGGAAGGTAATTGAAAAGCCACGTTAGGTTGAATCACTCGAATTTGAACTTTAGTGCATAAATAGCTTACTTTAAAAAAGGGGTTTTGCACGTTAGGCAATCCGGGTAAATTTGGGCATCGATTTGGGTATCCTTGAGCTAAGGAAGCACCTTTGGTGCTTTCGTTTCGCGAAATTGGGGTTCGGTTAGTATGGCTATAGTTTAAACCCGTTCGGGGCCTTCCCGAACTTTTGTTTCAAAAATGAGTTTTAGTGACTTTAAAGGGTACCTTTGAGCTTAATTAGGAATATAAAAAGACTAGGGTATGATTGGGAATCTCGAACCATGCTTAGGAGAAAGAAAGCTCGGTTAAAGAAAGGGGAAAAGTAGTTTTTAGCCTTTTTAGTTGCAATTGGAACTTGTTGTGTGTTAGTAATGCTTTGCATTGAATATTTAGGATCTATCTAAGTTATTTGAGTAGATTATTGGAATTAATTGTGTTGATTGCTTATTTTGGCATCTATTAGTTAATATCGTGCTTATTTGAACTTTTATCGTGCATATATATGAGGGCGGCCTACTTTGTCATCCCTCTTACGTGTTATGTGATATATTGATTGTTTGTGACTTGTATTGGGTTGCACAACCTAAATCGGACATGGTAGCATCGAGAAACACGGGCGGCGTCGGGCTTGCCGTGCTCCCTCGACTACCATGGTGCCTATTCCCTTTCTCGCTGAGGCATACTCCACTACCCCAGAGGCGTGGTTCACCTGCTGGGTATGGACCTACCTCGGGAGAAAGGGTCGTAGGATCGGGATACATCCGGAGTATCCCAATTGTGGTGTTTGGGGTTTGCCGGCATATTCGTGATACTCGTGGATCGTGGCTCGTGGATGAAGTCTTGGAAGTGGAACCGTATCCTTTTTAAAGTGATTAATAGTTTGATTTATTGTCTTGATAGTTTATGTGGCTTGTATATGTGTACTTGTGTTGCATATCATATTGCACGTTGGCATGCTGCATCACCTCCCTCGCTGGGCAACTTTGTTGCTCACTCCTCATTTGAAATGTTTCAGGAGAAGCTGAGGTGAATCCCCAGCTGTTAGAAGTAGGAGAAGAAGAAGAAGTTCAAGTAGATCAGAATCCGTGATCTTGTGTGCTGAGGTGGATTTTATGTGCTTCTTGCGTGGAGTTCTTGTTATTAATGTATTTTGAGACTTTGGAGTCTTGTATATATATGTCTAGTAGATGTGTACTAGGATGTTAAAGAAAGTTGTTGGATTGTAATAATGAATTCTAGACTTAATTTCCCTTGCATGCTTGGAGTGTTTGTTAATCTTCATATGGAACTTAGAATATTATTGTATTTAATTACTTATGACTAAAACCAACTTATCTCGCATGCTTGTGTGCTTTAGGAGAATATTGTTGCTCCAAGGCTCGGATGGCCTTGTGATTGTGTTTTGGTTTTGGAGTTATTGCTTCTAGTTCAGATGTTTTGAATGAATGTTTACAAGTAACAGTTTTGTCCTTGGTACAGAGGAGACTCTGTCCGAGTGACGGGTCCGAGCCTGACTTTTAGCGTGGGGTTGGGTTCGGGGCGTTACATTGACAGTGATCTTGGAGATCATTAATGTAGTGCATACCACAAGTCGTGCAATGGGTCGTCCAATTCCTGAATTAAAAGTATCCCTCAATGATCTTCCAGGAAATGACTTCAATAATGTTTTTGCCTCATTGCCAGCATTCTACAATAAACTGAAGAAAGCGAAAGGCAATGATCTGCAAGGGTGTTATATCTCAGGTATGCCGGGTACATTTTACGGAAGACTGTTTCCACGATTCAGTCAAAACTTTATTCACTCCTCAACATGTCTCCAAAGGCTTTCTCAGGTATACTAAGTAGCCTCTCCAGTCTCCAGTCTCTAATCCAATTTTGATATCTTAATTTTACGTTGAAGTACTATAACATTTGAGATATTTTGCAATACTCCAATTGAAAAATGAAAGTTATTCTTGTGAAAAAAAAATTGTTGTAATAAGTATTTTACTGTAATAATTTTATTTATTTATTTATTTATTTGTTTTGGCTTGAGAAAGGAAATATATCCTTAAGCACAACAAAAAAATAAATTACAAGATCAGTGGCAAACCAAGGAGGTATAGCCGACTATACCTCATAAATTAAGACTATTATAAAGTAGAACATTAACATACATTGGTTCTTCTAAAACCTTTACAATAGCTCATTTCTTATTGCAACACTTTTTAACTGTCTTTTGTAATGGTTAAATTTTTTTAATAACTTTTATTAATAATTACTAATAAAATTATTTTTTGGCAACAATTTTAAATTGTTGCTTATTATTTATAAAAATCATTTCAGTAGAAAATTTGCAATTTGACCATATACAATAGTTAAAGTTATTTATAATGGTTTTTAGAGTTTTGCGATAGTATTAAATATCTTTAAATGTTATAATAGATAAAAAAAAAATATGGTAATAAAGGCTTTTTTTGATATACAGTAGAACTTCTTTAAATTAATACTCGATAAATTAATAATCTTTTAATTAATAAAAATGTCTGGTCCCGCCTTGGGACCAGTGTAAAAAATAGATAAATTCGATAAAATTATAAGATAATACATTTAAAAATTTTTCTTTGTATTTTATTGACCCAAATATTTCATAAATTAATAATTAGCTAAAAAGTACATAATAAATTGACTACGAGATTTTTTAAAATATGAATTAAGAGTAGCTTGTCTTTTATTGAACTTCAAATCTAACTGAATCTCATATTTAATTATTTAAAGAGAAAAAAATTGAGATAATCCTACAAAGATTAAGATACAAGATTAGAGAAATTAGTTTTCATCCTAATCCTACAAGCACTTGGATACAAGATTAGAAAAACTTTGTTATAATCTTACTAAATTAAATTTTATCTTCTATTCTCATTACTTATCTTTTCAAATTGGACAGAAAAAATACAAGTCACTTTTCAAAAAAAGACATCATAATCATAATATGTTCAATATAAAGCCAAAAAAATTAAAAATATCTTTATTAATTAATAGATATTAATTTATCGACAAATTAATATCTCCTAAATTAATAGAATTTGGATAAATTAATAGAATTTGGTGGTCCCAACGCTATTAATTTAAAGAAGTTCTACTGTAATAGAAGCTAAAGTTGTGGTTCAAACTTAAAACCACTAATTATAATAGTTTACTACCTGACATTCTACCCAACTGTTTGGTGTACATTTTAAGTTAGCGAATAGTACACTTGAATGAATTTAGACAGAAATAGAATGAGCTAA
Organism: Ehretia macrophylla; assembly: GCA_037974665.1. NCBI lineage: Eukaryota > Viridiplantae > Streptophyta > Magnoliopsida > Boraginales > Ehretiaceae > Ehretia > Ehretia macrophylla. Next base: position 4,507,487 of record CM075774.1, read on the forward strand.
GAATGAAATAGAACTAGAAATGAAATGAACATGAGAATGAGAATGACATGTTTGCTATAGAAATGAAGATATGAATAAATGTATTAATTTCAAATTCATGTTTGGTAGTCAATAAACAAGAATAGTAATGGGATTGACTTATATAATATGAAAATATTATTTTTTAATTATTATATTGTTAAAAATAAGAATAAACAGGAATATAACTGTAAACAACATAAATAAATAAAAAATAACAATAATATTAATAATAATAATAATAAATAAATAAATAAAAGCAATAATAATAACTCACAAACAAATAGTGCTCATATGTGTGTCTAGTTTATTTTTATTGTTTGTCAATAACCCTGAGAAATATCCCCACATAACCAGCCTAAAAAGGACATGCAAACACCATGTTAGAGTTGAATCTCGCAATTATCTCCTTGTACGTATAGTTTTGATCTTACAATTGTCTTTGGCTATAACCCTGGGAGTACAGTAGTGCGTCCCAACATATACACCAATTCAATTAAGAGTATGATCTTTATTGACATACACAGTGGAGACCCATATGGGCAGCCGGTTTTGAACCCTTGCTCCACAAGTTTTCCCAATAATGGACTGCCAATCGTGCTATTCCTTGAAGGCACTTGTGTGTCTAGGTTGGATGCTCAACTCACAAAAAGGTAGGGCCCACCCGTTGTATAGGGCGGATAATCAGTAGCCAATCTGTAAAAATTTTCACTAACCAACTTGTTGAAAATAATAAATAACATAATAAATCATGTTTTAACAATTTAAACTTTTAGATAAAGTAGTCTATTAATAGTATACGTACTTGTTTCCATGCAATTGCATATGTTTTTTGCATGAACATGTTCCACCAGATTTAGATATCAAAGCTAGCACACACATAAACAAAGGAAAGATCTATATATCAAAGACAAGCCCAATGTGCGTCCACCAGGCATACCTATCGCAGTTTCAGAATGACTTTTCCTTATTTCTCAAGTCACGGTCTCAAGAGATGATACCTGGTGGGCACATGGTTTTGTCATTCCTAGGCAGGTGCACTCAAGACCCTTCTACCGAGGACTGTTGCTATCACTGGGAGCTTTTAGCTCGAGTTCTAATGAGTTTGGCCTCAGAGGTAACATATCAACTACTTTATGTATCTTGTGTGTACGTTTGCCATGGAGAAGCAATAAGCTATTTTTAGTATTGAGTCATGCTTAAAAATGGCCGTGAGCCCCACACCCACAGTCAGGCGCATGGATACACGCAATGAGTGGGGCCTACGGCCTTGTGTCTGGGACGTTTGTAAGCATTTTCCTTTAGTATTTAGCAATCACAACCTTGGAAAAAATGATTGTAAAAATGATCAATGTGAATCTAAAAAAATTTATCGGTAGGAGTTCAATTCTTTTGGAAATTAAAATTAGTGGATATGTGGGAGGTTAAGGGAGGGGCGTGGGGTGTTTTTTAAAATGAAACTTGGTATTGATCATTTTTGAGATGGAGTACTAGAATCACATCTTTCACTAAGAGACGTGATGAGGAGAGAATCTTAATTCAAGAGTGGTTAAGTGGGCCAAAATATTTTAAAATATTATGGGTTCAACAAAAATCCAGAAAGTGAATATGTCTCGAGTACGATTACATGATTGTTGTAGTGGCATATGGTCTTTTCAGCGAAAAATATGTAGTGATTATTAAAAAAATATAAAGTAATGTTACACATTATGTCACCTAGTGGCTTGATAATGTAATATCAACAATTAGTTACCAATCAATATTTGAAAGGGGTGGTGTGCTGATTAACATTAGTGATGTAATAATATTTTCTCATGGGAAAATTTATGCATCTACTTTTCTCAAAGAAAGGCATGGAATGTTAAATTATAAATGAGGTAGTCAATTAATATGGTGTCATAACCTTTTTCAATAGAGGTTGTGAGTTCAAATTTTATGGCAACCTATTTTAGAAATTAAAGAATATGTTCACATAATACGCATAATCCCCAATGCAAAGAAGGGGCTATTGAAGATAATTAATAAATAATAAATATAATAATCGTCTATCTAACTGTTTAAATTTTTTAATAATGTTATGATCAAAGTTGAATCGGGAGTACTTTCTTGTGTGGTTTAAATATTTGTAGGGTCTGACTCAAGAGGAAAAGATTAATTCCTTTAATTTCCCCTACTATGCTGCATCTGTTGAGGAAGTGAAAGACGTGATTGGAGGTGAAGGTTCATTCACCATTAATGGTGTGGAAGCTTTTGAGGGGTATTGGGAAGCCAGGACGATGAGTCAATTAATGCAGATGCATTTTCACGTGGTCAACGAGTATCAAAAGCTATAAGGGCTGTGGTTGAATCAATGTTGGAATTTCACTTTGGAAAACATATCATGGATGAATTGTTTGCAAGATATTCTCACCTCATAGATGAATATTATTTGTCCCAGAGTAAACCCTATTGGATTATTTTGGTGTTCTCTCTCACTAGGAAAGCCTAGTGCAAGAAATAAAGTGAAAGCAGGAAAAAAAAAAAGATTTTGAGGCAATTAAACCTCATTTTCTGAGTTTTTATTTACGTAAAACATCACTTGAATTATTTAAAACGTTACTCTTTTATTTATATGAAAAGATAATAAATATTGGTTGTATTTCAAGAGAAGGAAAATGAAGTATGAGCCTTACTGTACAAGAATCATGAATGTATCATTTCTGAATGTTGATTTTTTTCTTTAATGTTTCTTAATTTTTGTGTCTTCGGGGAAGAACACTGAATTTTTCTTTCCTTTTTTTTTATAATTAAAATATACTTCTATTTTTCCTTTTCATGCCAAAATTCTATTTGTTAACACAGGGGAATATATTTTCGACCAGAAAAAAATATATAATATATATATACTTGGCAATCCTTCTAAAGGGAAAATTAGCATACAACAATTGTTACAATCGTGGAGAAATGTTAGACTACAATTCACAGGTAAACAACAAGAACAAGTCGATTGCACAAGAAAAAAGCTTGCATTAATTTTACATAGAAGTATAAGATATTCGCCTAAACCGACTAAGGCTGGAAAAACACACTAGTACAACATTTAGGAGAAGCCCAACACAACAAACGCAAAAGGCCTAATATACGGTGGCCCAAAGACCCAGGCCCAAAGTAAAATAGCCACTCTACTGAAGTCAAAACACAAAGGAAGTGATAAACTCTAACCAGGACCACTAAAGACCGATAACAAAGATCAAAATCGAGCCCAAGAATGAAGAGCAGATTTAAGAGGAAATGGGTCATAACTAAAATCGGGAAACCGCCTTGTGCCCCATATAACGTTCAACTTATGAAAGAAAATTTTCTAATGTTATAATAAGGTAAGGAGGACGGAAAATGAGCCCATCTAAGGCCCAAGCTTGGCCTGACCCAACCCTACAGAAATTCAGTATATACACATAAGAGCAGTCTGGTAGATAAAACTTTAGTATTCATGGGGTCAGGAAAGGGTAGTACATATTTAATTGTTCTATTGTAAACAATCTTATTTTGAATTTTTATAAGAAGCTGTTTTCACGACTCGAATTATTAAATAGAGAAAATGAAAATGAATAGTTTCATAGACAAACGTGGATTTTTTTTATGCATTACTTGCATCTCCCATGAGATTTCCTTTGAAATTGGTGGGCTCATTGAAGTTGAAATTAGTCTGGGCTTTAAGAGCTCGTTAATCTAACAACAAATTTGGATAAGCTGATATATTGCGCTAATAATAGTAATAAAAAAAATAAGAATAACAATAATAATACTAATATTGTGTCAAATAAAATTCTTTTGATTTAATTTATGTCATTTTATGTATGCATCAAAATCTAAGAATGGACTATATTTTAGTAGTAATACTAATAATATAATATATATACATACACTAATAATATAATATACTACTTCTTTCCACCTTTTTAATTTCTCTTTCTTACCATCTTTCTCTTTCTTTTCACTCTCACACTACTTTTCCATTCCTTCATCCCAACGAATGAGCCCTAAGCCCTAACCCTTATTTCTTCATTTCTTCACTTCACTCTCTACAACAAGAGCTCCACAAAGCCCAACACTAAATTATATTCTTCAAAGCAGGTCTCATACATATATTAAAATCATATTTTGGATTTTTTTTGTCTTGATTTAAATATATTTTTAATAGTTCTTTTAATAGTATTTTGTCATCTTTAAATTTTTTAAGGGATGAATACTTATTTATAGGCTAATTTGCAATGATTATGTGATTTTATTTTGGATTTTATTATTTATGACTTTTGATTCTTTTTTTTTTGGTTTTTTTTAACAATTTTAAGTTGAATTTTTGTAGATTCTCAAGTTATTTTCTATTTAAATTATTTTTTTATCAATTTTATTAAATTATCGAATTCGATTTTGGTTAACTGCGAATTTTTTAAACTTATCGATTTCAGTTTTGGTTGGTGATTTTTAAATCCTTCAAGTTTTGGTTTCGGTTTCGATTTCAGTTTTTACAATTTTCGCGGGTAAGTGACCAGTTGTCATCCCTAAAAAAATCTACTCAGATGTTCAGGCACACATTTTTCACGTTTTTTTATGACTTGTCCAAGTGCACATTGTGACGCCCGAGAATTCTATCATAAATCTATTTATAATTGTTGCATATCTATTTGCGCATTTCTACGTGCATCATCTTTCTTATGTAATTGTTTTTATAAGAGGTTACTATTTATAAAATTTTTGACCGCCTTGAAAGTTAGATTTTATATTTTTCCTAGATCATAGGACATCTAGAAGGAATCGAGACCTAGTCATCTTGGACTTTCGAGCTTAGGAGCGTGCGTTTAGAAAATAGATTTCATGTCATTTGAATAGTGTTATGTAAGAATAGTGTTAATTGCAACTAAAAACATTTGAAATTGCATTTTGGCCTTAGTTGATCAAGTTTTTGGGACTAATTAACTCAATTAATAGACATACACATACATATAATAAACCAAACTCATAAAATTAAAAACAAAAACACATAACTTGTCATCAAAACAAATGCAAAAATGCCATCCATGTCCCTCCATTTGGCCGTCCACCTCTAGGAGAAGAAATGACGATTTTTCATCTTCAAAGCTTGATATTGGATGCTCCCTAAGGCTTCTACAAGTGTTATCAACCTAGCTCAAGCTTGTTCTTGCATCTACTAAGCTTGTTTATGTGAGGGAGTTCAATTTTTTTTTAAAGTTAAAGTTTATGCATCTTGTTGAATTTCTTATATTTGTTGATTATAGCTCTAAAACTTGTTATATATGCTTATAATATGCTTAATAGATGCTATAGAGTTAACTTTTGAAGCTTATTATCAATGTTTATGGTAGAAAGTTAAGATTGAACAAAAGAGGTGATGAATAGTGCACGTTTTTAGGGTTTGAATAAAAATCGCTAATTAGTTTGAATTGAGACTTCTATTAGATGCTCTAGGCCCTAGTGAAGCTAGTTGAAAAGCCATGTGAGGTTGAATCAACCAAAACCAAGCTAAATTGCGTAATTAGTCGACTTTAAAAATGGGACTTTTCTCGTCGAGCAATCCAGGCAAGTTTGGGCTTTGATTCGGGTATCCTTGAGCTAAGGAAGCACATTTGGTGCTTTCGTTTCGCGAAAATGAGGTTCGGTTAGTATAGTTGTAGTTCAAACCCGTTCGGGGCCTTCCCGAACTTTTGCTTCTAAAATGAGTTTTTATGATTCTAATAGGTGTCTTTGGGCTTAATTAAGAATATAGAAAGATTAGGATATGATTTGGAAACCTTGAAACACGCATAGGAGAAAGAAAACTTGGTTAAAGAAAGGGGAAAAGTAGTTTTTAGCTGTTTTAGTTGCATTTGGAAGTTGTTGTGGAATTGTCTTGTCTTGTATTGAATATTTAAAATATAATTAAGCTATTTGAATAGCTTGTGGGAAATATTTATGTTGATTGCTTCTTTTGGGATCTTAGTGCTATATTCGTGCTTGTATGAACTTATATCGTGATTATATGTGAGGGCGGCCTACTTTGTCGACCCTCTTACGTGTTTTGTGATATCTTGATTGCTTGTGACTTGTCTCGGGGTTGTGCAACCTTTTCGGACATGGTAGCGTCGAGAAACGCAGGCGGCATCGGGCTTGCCGTGCTCCCTCGACTACCATGGTGCCTATTCCCTTCTCGCTGAGGCGTACTCCATTACCCCAGAGGCGTGGTTAACCTGCTGGGCATGGACCTACCTCGGGAGAAAGGGTCGTAGGATCGGAATATATCCGGAGTATCCCAATTATTGGTGTTTGGGGTTTGCCGGCATGTTCGTGAAGTTCATGATTCGTGGCTCGTGATTGAAGACTTGAAGTGGAACCGTATCCTTTTTAAAGTGGTTAATTACTTGGTTTTCTATCTTGCTGGTTTATGTTGTATATATATGTTGTAACGCCCCGATCCCTCACGAGATCAGGACTCCTATTTATCACGCTATTCTCAACCCAAATCCAAACCCTGGGCACGAAATTTAGGGGAAAACGGACGGAGTTTCTCCTATATATAGGACTATCTGGAAACTTACAAACAACAACATACAACCACAAGACCATAATCTTCAACCTCAATCCATTTCATCCTTGCAAGCATGCAAGTCAACTAGACAACAAGGTAAAGATTACAAATTAATAAAACATTACAAGCCATTCATAACTATCAATACATTCTAAACTTAACTTTACAATTACAAAATTGAATTCAATGACAATCCACGTAAGCCAGCATAGTCAACACGAAACTCTCGAGCCTTCTTTTCTACCTCTGATAGCACTGATCCTGAAAGGTGTTAGAAACGAGGGTGAGTATACAACATGTATACTCAGTGAGGGAGGTGATGCAGCATACCGGGCGTGCAATGCAGCAACTTAACACAATTAATACAATAAATAAGCAATGAATAACAATTCTAATACCACATTTTAAAAGGATACAATCGATAACCCTTATCACTCCAAATCTTCGATCCCCGATCCACGAACCACGATCTCAATCTCGATATGCCGGCATCCCTTACACCAATGGGTACTCCGGATGTACCCAATCCTACGACCCAACACCCCCTGGCAATCTCCGGACCAGGCGAGTGAGAGAATAGCAAACGGAGCTAAGGCAACCAACACTGGCAAGCCTGATGCCGCCCAGCGAGGCCATCGCATCCGCCGCGACAATGAGGTTGCGCAACCACGTTGCAATGCAAGAATGATAACAATGACAATATAATCAAGAAATACATTTAAGGACAAAAAGTATGTTGTCCTCACACCAAGTTACAATTTAGCAACAATAAGCATATATCAATTACGCAATTATACTAAACAATATACTCTTTTATCAAGAAAATAACTATAATGCACGTAAGGATGCAGGTCCCTCACCTTTATCAAGCTTCAAGATGTAAAAATGGCTTAGTTACTCCAACTTTCCTTTAGCTCGAATATACAAATCCCTAGTATATTCATTTGAGTATAACACTTTAGCAATTGATTATATTAACTCCACATTAGCACGTAATCCCAAATAACCACATATTATTCATGTATGTCATATTGCCACATAGCCTAAGTAATCAAACGAATAACTCTAAAACATTTCTTTAATCTTACCAAGGACATTAACTATATCAACTTTAACAAGTTAACTTCATAACTAATTCAACTTCATTTATATTGTAAAGGAATATCAAACTAAGTATTAAATCAAGACAACTATGCTTAACACTTAAACATAATTCAACTATAACAAAATCTAAGAATCATTATCATGTTTATTCACCCAAGTACAACATATATAACTCAATTAAAAATCAAATATAGCAATTAAGTAGTCCAATTAACTAACTAAGTAACAAGTTCAACCAATTCATAAAAATTCTAACAAAACTCTTTTCCAATTACTTACGAATTAGGTTCTAAACTTCATGTACGATATGAAACTTCAAATCTAACTTTACTAATCAATTATTGCCACCTTATGACCCACGTAAATGCCAAGAAATCCCATTTTTAAGCATGTTAACTCAAAAACTTCGAAAAGCCTCTTAGGTGATTTGAACTATACCTACTTAATCCGATTAGCAATTAAGCGTCATAATTACATTTTAGAGGCTTCCTAACACATCTAAGACTAATTACATAATCAAACAAGTCGAATTAAAACCTTTGTTCCAAAGTCCCCTAATGACACCTTTAATCAATGCCAAAAATGCATTAGAGACATTATCTAACATATATAACACCATTCAAGGCATTCAAACCCATCCGGACAACAAATATACGCATAGCCCTTTTTTGTGTGCAATTCAATTAATCAAGTTCTAACCAATTTAAACACTAATCTAGGTTTAATGTCACCTATAGCACCCTTAGATAACATAAAATCAAGCTTCAATCACACTACCTCAAAACTCAAAACAAGTCAAGTTAGAGCTCTATGAAGGCATGCATTTTTCCAAATCTTCTAACAGAACGCTAAAGTTATCAAATTATTTACCTATTCTATTCATCTCCAAATTCTCTGATTTTTATGTATAAACATAGCCCTTCGAGTGTGGATAACTTTAGAACCAAACGGAACTCAATTCCAATCTAAATTCCACAAGTTATGACATTTTCCGTGCAACTGCGCGAAGTGCCCCCTGCACCAGCGATTTTCAGACACATTTCTGAAATGCTTAAATCGGAGGCTCAAAACGTTAGAATTAGCTTTAGCTCTAGAAATCAACATTTGTTCAGAACTTCCTAATCTAGCTACTGTGTAAATTTTGTTAATTTTAGAGTACGTTTTCTATGTCAAAAATGGTTCCAAACGTGATGGACAGTAAGCTGCCCAGATTACTACCTTTGCACTAATGTTCAATTAGTTTAACCTCTTGCTCAATCCACTAGCTTAGCATGTTACTAACTCCACAACTAACTTAAAGCTTCACCTAGGCACTTCCTCAAACATCTTAAAGGCATTTCAAGTTCTCAACACCATTTCATGCAATTAGCTAATCAACCAACAATACATAGGCATACAAGCAAATACATGTCAAAAGTTTACTCTACAAGCTCTCTAGCTATTATTTCATGTATTAGAAGCAATAAAATGATTAGAAATGCAAAAACCCCAAAATTCACAGGTTACTATTTATAGGCACTATTCATCTTCTTCTCCAAGTCTCCAAACTTCATTTTCAACCACAAAATTCTTCAAATAGCTATAAAAGAATGTCGTATGATCATAATAGAGGCCAATTTAAGCATAAATAACCATAGATAAGTAAGATATAACAAATCTCAAAATTTAAAGGTTGTAGCTAAACATTCAAATGCACAAATATAGGGGAATCCCTCACCAAATTAGAGATGTAGGAGCAAAAGAGAAGCTTTTTGATGGTTTGAAATCCTTTGGAAGAGGTTGGAAGATCAAATTGAGCAAAATTTGCATGAAAAATTACTATTCCCGTATAGGGTTTTTTTTGGCTATTTTTGGGCATTTTTGGCTTATTATTTTGAATATTTGTATATATGATGTATATATGTATGTGTTGTATATTTAGGTTAAGTCAATTACCACAAAATCTTGGTCAAACTATGTTAAATCTCAATTTAAATGTTAACTAGTTTAAAAACAATGTTTACATTACGTAACACTATTCAACGAAACACTAATCATTTTTCAAACGCAAATTCCCGACCTTCAAAATCCAAAATTACAAGTTCCCAATTCCTTTTATAAGTTATACTATCTAGGAAAAATATCAATTCGAGCAAATTAGACAGTTGATTTTTTTATGAATAGTAACCACTAATAAAACATATAATCAAGAATAAGAAATGCACATTGAAATGCTCAAAGAGACATGCAACAGTTACGAATGAACGTGATGAGAAATCTCGGGCGTCACATATGTTCTTGTGTTTGCATATCATATTGCACGCCGGTATATTGCATCACCTCCCTCGCTGGACAACATTGTTGCTCACTCCTCATTTAATATGTTTCAGGAGAAGCTGAGGTGAATCCCCAGCTGTTAGAAGTAGAAAAAGAAGAAGAAGTTCATGTAGATCAGAATCCGTGACTTTGTGTGCTAAGGTGGATCTTATATGCAGTTTATGTGGAGTTCATGTTAAATATTGTATTTTGAGACCTTGGGGTCTTGTGTATATGTTTAGTAGTTGTAGTCTTGTATGTTAGCGAAAGATGTTGGATTGTAATAATGAATTCTAGATTTCATCTTCTATTGCATGCTTGGAGTGTTCATTATCCTACATATAGAACTTAAAATTATAATTGTATCTAACTACTTTTGGTTAAAACCAACTTATCTCGCATGCTTGTGTGCTTAAGAATATTGTTGTTGCTCCAAGGCTCCGATGGCCTTGTGAATTTAACTTGGCTTTGGAGAAATTAGAAGACAGGTTGTATAAGTTGTTGTTTATAGTTCAAATGTCATATGTGACTATTCGCAGGTAATAGTTTAGTCCGTGATATAGAGGAGACTCTATCCGAGTGATGGGTCCGAGCTTGACCTTTAGCGTGGGGTTGGGTTCAGGGCATTACACACATGGCCTTTTCCTCTTTAAACGAAAGAACTATGTTTATTAAGGGTTTATAAAGGAATTTCCAAAAAAAAAAGTGTTTATGAAGGTAAAAAAATGAGTGAAAGAGCTATTTTAACATTTCTTTTTTTCTTGATGACAAGAAAACTCACCATAACATAATCACGTTAGATTTACTTAATATATTCCCTAGTGTAGAAGCACGCTCTAACACATATTTCAAGTGAGTTAAAGCCAAGAGAACAAATTCGTTAATCATAGCACAAAAGAAGCAAATTCCATCACATCCCCCACCAGTTATTATTGTTCTTGCCAATTTAGCGGCGACTTTCAAATATTTTAGGGTGAATAGTCCCGAACTCCTCTGTGATTAAGCGAAACTAGCTACGACCCTCCTGTGCTCCAAAAATTATAGTCGGACCCTCTGTGGTCCACCCGTTGATGTACACTGCCCCCCTCTATAAAATTTTCCGTCATTTTTTACGGAAAATTGTGACAAACGTGCGTAAAGTGTAATTTTTAATGATTTTTTACGTATCTAATAATAAAATAATGATTGTCATTTTGACTGCATTTGATTAAATTCAATTGTTTCAAATTCAACGATGAAAGCTATTTGTATTTTTTTATTTTTTTCAATTATTATTATTATTTATTGTCAAGTATGTTAAAAACTAATAAAAATCGCATTTTATTCGCGTGTGGTATACATCCCATCAGTTTTAGTGGAAAATTTGACGGAGGAGGGCGGTATGCATCAACAGGTGGACCACAAGAGGGTCCGGCTATAGTTTTTAGAGTACAGGAAGGTCGTAGCTAGTTTCGCTTGATCACAGTGGAATCCGAGACTATTAACCCAATATTTTGTTAGTGAAGTTTAAGTTGTGATTAACTAAGTTTGACAAAAGAACTAATAAAGGCTAAGTAATTTTACACACTAATAATAATGAATGTTCAAAAAAAAAAAAAAAAAACCAATTTTGTAAGATTAACGGTGTTTGTACCACCATAATTTATACTATAGATCCCCCTGTTACGCACTCTACTGGAGGGTAGAATGAAATTCATAGAACTCAAAGTTTCTAAATTTACTCTTGATGCTCATTATGGACTAAAGCATGCGTGGTCTGTTCATCATATGTGAGCAACTTTGGTGTGAAGTTGGCCAAAAGACGGGGGGGATTCTAAATTTTCAATTGATGTGATGAACGGACGATAAGAGCGAGGGAGACCATCTAAGGTAATCAAGACCAAATACAGGGTCATCAATGGCACCGAGAGAAGAAGACGAATATGGAAATGTTGGAGATATTCAGCAATTGTCAAATTATTTTTGCCAATATTTTAGAGTTTTTTGAGAACGGAGAAGAGAGCGACGCATCAAAGATTGCTGCAGAAATGATTCTTCAAGTGAGACCCATAAATCACGAGCAGTCTCAAAACCCATGGCCTGATGAACCAAGGATTTCGAGAGAGTGGCATTGATGCAGGCTGTAACAAAGCTATCGAATCAAAGCCAATGCGGGTGCAACTTCACCCGATTCAACTTACCTCACTAAATATTTAAAATTTATAGATATTTTAGCCAAAAAGAGTAAATTACCCCCATTATAAAGAAATGTTATTTATATTATTGTTAAATTGAATATTATAATCCCTAGTTTTGTAAATTGAATGTTATTGGACTAGTTTTCTAGTTTACTTATTAGATTAATTTTAATATTATACTAAACTTTTTATTAAGCAATGGTGAATGCAGTATGGGCCAACGAGGGGGTCTCACGAAGACAAAATGATTTAAATATCTATATATTTTTAATTTAAAATTTAATTGCCCCAATTGAAATATATATAGTTATAAAATGATATATTATAATTTTACTAAAAAGAAATCATACATCACTCCCTGACTATGAATTGAAGCTTATAGATAGTTTCTTCTATTGAAAATTACCACACCACCGTTTCAACAAAACACATATAGATTCTCTATCCCACTCTTCTGAAGCTACTTTTGATAGTGACTCCCGATATCTTCAATATTGATTTCTTTATTTGTTTATTTCTCATTGACATATGAATTGAAGCTTATAGATAGGTTCATAGCAAGATTGATTTTCCAGTTGATTGGTTCCCCTTCCGCCTCAAGGTTATTATCCAAAGATAGCACCTTTTTTTTTGGGTTCATAAGAAATAGTACATGCATGGTTGTAAAAGGATTGGATTTATTATATCAGAAAAGAGATGGGGGGTTCACATATATAATAATGGGTAAAATATGTCCATAGTTACTAAAATATTTTGTCAATCCTATTTTGATATTTAACTATTTTTTGTCTTATTTTAATTATTCAACTATCAATTAAATTTTATTTTGACTATTTCATCAATTTTTGTGTAAAAATAGACTGACAGTTAAAAGTAAAATTGTAAATTTTGTTAAAGAAATTATATTTTTGTCAGCAAATTAAACGTATTTGCAATTAATCTAATTGATTGATTCTATAATTTTCTCTTAACAGTTAGTTTATTTGAACAAAAAAAATTGATGAAATGATCAAAATAAAACTCAATTAATAGTTGAACGACCAAAATAGGATAAAAAATAGTTGGAGAGCCAAAACAAGACTAAGGAGATAGTTCAGACTTTAAAAAATATAGAGGGGTATATTTGAGGGGGGGGGGGGGGGAAATAGCTTCTCGCAGTATGTAAAATAGTTTCGCAAAAACCTTTTTTGAAAAGCTCCAATTTGGAGCTTTTCAATTTTTAGCTTTTTTCAGCTTCAGTTTTTACCTAAAATCACTTTAAAAAATCGGTCAAACAAGATATTTCATCTACTAAACTCACATGAAGCGCTTTGAGTGTCTAAAAATTAGGCCAAACAGAAAATTAAAAAGCTCGAAATTGAAGCTTTTCAAAAAAGATTTTTGCGAAGCTGTTTTACATAACACGGGAAGCTATTTTTTTCTTTTTTTTTTCTCAAATATACCCCTCTATATTTTTAAAGTCTGATATTATCTTTAAATTTTTCAAAACTTTACGCTGTCTAACACAGGCCAAATAGTCAACGGATTTTGTTCAACAACACTTCTTGCAAAAATTCTACTCCAAAACCTCTACACCTCAAAAGTTGAAATTTCACAACTAGGCCAAATAGAGCCTAAGTCTTCGTACAAACAAATATCCCATGGGGAAGTTTGGCCAAATCTTGAAAATGTTAGGAAGAGGGACATAATAAAATCTAAGATGAGCTTGATGAAAATACTCATGTAATTGTTGATGAGGAGGTAGTACTTCGTGTTTATTTGTTAACAAATTGAAAAAACGAATATCGATATGAATGAATGATATCATCATAATTATATATTCGATCTTATCTAGTGAGATAAGGCAACTGACACATAATTGCTGGGAGGAGGCAATACTCCTTACAGTTGGCCAACTTAACAAGGAAAAATGAAATAAAAATGACCATTACAGAAGTCGTCGATCAATCCATGAAAATTAAAATTATATGATATCCAACTTTTCCAGACTCTATATCACGAGATGTTTATCACTAGTATATATTGAGCAGTTGATGATATGGAAGTTGGCATAGCTTCTTGCTTCCAAGATTGTCTTCATTCCTCGAGGACAAATCACGTACCCACCTATTCACATGTTGTGCCATTAATCATTACAACAAAACAACACTCTCCATACATTCACCCCTGATTCAACTTTATCTCTTGCCTTCCATATAATGTAGCTCTTTTAAACTTTAAATCTTCTACTATTAACTATATATATATACACACACACATATATATGTTGTGATAGGCCTAGACTAATTTAGAAAACTAGAACTTATGGGAAGTGGAAGAGGAGAATTTTAGAGGAACTAGAGAATTTGTATTGAAGAGAAGATTACAACTTTGGTTTGGTTACAAATGCTTGAAGTTGCCCCCTATTTATGGGTGTTTAAAGAGCATTCTACACACAACATATTTTGAAGATTCTTAGAATATGCTAGATAATATTCCTAGATCTTTCTAGCTAGTCAAATAAAATATTTCTCTCGAGATACTTCCTAGAAAATATCTCAACTTCAAGATTTCTCTAGATATAGGGCTTGGGCTTATAATTGGGCAATGCTCTTATTCTTTTGGGCCAAGTGAGTAAATATTTTAGCTAGCTCAAATGCTTTAGTGTTAATACTTAGCCCAAATACTTGATGTCCAATCCTTAGCCCAAATTTAAGTTTACTTTCCAACACCCCCTCTTAAACTTGAATTTGTCATTCCAAGGCAAGATCTCAGCTTGAGAAAAACTTCAGTTGAGAGAGGCTTGGTGAAGATATCCGCTACCTGGTCTTGCGACTTCACGTACTTTATCTGGACATCATTCTTTGTCACACATTCTCTGATGAAGTGATATCTGGTATCAATGTGCTTGCTTCTATCATGGAAGACAGGATTCTTGGCCAACGCGATTACTGATTTGTTGTCCACGAATATTTCTGTTGCTTCCTCTTGAGAAATGTTGAGCTCCTTAAGCAAATTCTGTAGCCATAGCGCATGACACACAGTTGCAGTAGCAGCTACATACTCAGCTTCACATGTCGATAATGTGACTATTGGTTGTTTCTTTGAAGTCTATGTGAATGCTGTGTCTCCAAAGTAGAATACGAACCCTGTTATACTTTTTCGATCATCCATATCTCCAGCCCAATCACTATCACTATATCCCACTAACTTGAAGTTGCTTGTAGAGGGATAGAGGATACGTAATCAATAGTGTCTTTTATATATCGAAGGATTCTTTTTGCAACCTTGAAGTGATGAGTTGTTGAAGTCTCCATGAACCTGCTGATGAGTCCTACTCCAAATAGGATGTCCGGTCTTGTGCAAGTCAAATATCGTAGGCTCCCGACCAGGCTCTTGTACAATGTTGGATCCACCTTCTCAGCTTCATTATATCTTGATAGTTTTACTCTACATTCTACTGGGGTACTTATTGGCTTGCAGTTGTCCATATTGAACTTCTTGAGAATTTTCTTTGCATATCCTTCTTGGGATATAAAGATATCATCATCCCTTTGCTTCACTTCAATTCCAAGATAGTATGCCATGAGCCCGATGTCCGTCATTTCGAATTCTCGTGCCATTGCCTTCTTGAAGTTTTTGAACATATTTGGATTGCTTCCAGTGAAGATCAAGTCATCCACGTACAGACAGACAATCATAATATCTCATTTTTCATCCACCTTTGTGTATAGTGCATGCTCGTGAGGACATTTCTTAAAATTATTCTCTTCGAAATACTTGTCAATTCTGGTGTTCCATGCCCGAGGAGCTTGCTTCAACCCATACAAAGCCTTTTTTAACTTCAAGACTTTGTCTTCATGGCCTCGAATGATGTAGCCTTCAAGTTGCTCAAGGTATACTTCTTCTTCGAGAAATCCATTAAGGAATGTTGATTTAACATCCATCTGATAGATCTTCCACTTCTTCTGAGCTACTAATGAAATCAGCAATTTTATTGTTTCTAGTCGAGCAACAGGAGCGAAGACTTCATCATAGTCAATACTAGCTCTTTGCTTGTATCCTTTGGCCACCAATCTTGCTTTGTATCTTTCAACTTCTCCTTTGGCGTTCTTCTTAACTTTGTAGACCCACTTTACTCCGATTGCCTTGTGTCCTTTTGGTAAGGTTGCCAGCTCCCACGTTTCATTCTTCTCTATTGCTTTAATTTCCTCATCCATAGCTTTTCTCCATTCTTTGCTTTTTGCTACTTCTTCATAGTTGAGGGGCTCGCAATCAGCAAACAAACAGAATAGAGTGAGGTCATTTTGATTATCTGTTACCTCATAAATTTCTTGTAGAGTCTTCATTCGGTGAGGCCTTTCATCCGAGCTCTCCGTTGACGATGATGTTGCTTCTTGTGGTGTTATTGGTGATGAAGGCGAGGTCTCATGATTGGTTGCTTCTTCAATTCTTGGTGGTTCTTCTTCGTGCATTGGAAAGAACTGGTACTGCTCCTTTTCTTCTTTACTCTAATCCTACGAGCTCTTCTCATCGAACTCCACGTCTCTATTTACGGTGGACTTCCTTGTACTTGGATTATATAACTTGTATCCTTTTGAGTTTTGATCATAGCCGATGAGGATATACTTCACGCTCTTATCATCGAGTTTTGTTCTTCTTTGGTCTGGAACATGTACATAGGCTATGCTTCCAAATACTCGTAGGTGTGCAACACTTGGCTTGTGCCCTCTCCATGCTTCTTGGGGTGTTTTGTTCCATACGCTCCTTGTAGGAGAATGATTTAATAGATACACTGCACAATCCACAGCTTCAGCCCAGAATTCCTTTGGCAGCATCTTACTCTTGAGCATACTTCTTGCTATGTCGAGGATGGATATGTTCTTCCTCTCTACGACTCCATTTTGTTGTGGTGAGTAAGGAAGAGTGAGTGGACGTTTGATTCTATTTTCTTCACAATATGCCTTGAACTCTTATGAGTTGAATTCTCCTCCTCTGTCGGATCTCATCGCCTTTATTGTATATCCACTTTGTTTCTCCACAAGAGCCTTGAATTTCTTGAAGGCATTGAAGACCTCTGATTTTTCTCTTAGGAAATATAGCCATGTCTTTCTGCCGAAATCATCAATGAAGAGAAGGAAATACCTATTTTTGCCGAAAGATGCTGGGTTAATTGGGCCGCACACATCGGTGTGAACTAACTCCAATGGCCTCCTTGTTCTTGATGATGCCTCTTGTGGGAAGCTTTTCCGAAATTGCTTTCCAAGTAGACATCATTCACATAGTTGATCAGGGTGATCGATGGAAGGTAGCCCTTTGACCATATGCTTCTTTGATAACAACTTTAGTCCTCCAAAATTGAGATGGCCTAACCTCAAGTGCCATAGCCAAGAAGTGTCTTCTAAGCTTGCTTTCAAACATTTGAGGCTATCATTTTGAATGTTCAATAGAAACATTCTATTGTTGGTCATGAGCACTTGGGCAATTAAGTTTCCTCTATGATCTCTTAGGAAGAGACTATGATTTTTCATATGGATATCATAGCCTTTTCTAAGAGTTGGCCCATGCTCAAGATATTAGCCTTCATGTTGGGCACGTAGTATACATTGGAGATGAATTGGTGTCTACCATCTTTTAGGCGGATGAGTATTTTACCTTTGCCCATTACCGGAGTCTTAGATAGGTCTCCAAACGTGACATTTCCATTCACCGATTCATCAAGATCAACAAACATGTTTTTGTTGCCGCACATGTGATTGCTTGCACCTGTGTCGAGGTACCATGTATGTTGTTCTCCATCTCCGTATCCCTTGTATGCGAGCAAAAGAGTAGAATCTACCTCATCATTCTTTTGCTCGACATAATTAGATCTCTCCTCTATATTATTGGTTGAACTTCGGCATTCTGAGGCATAATGACCGAATTTGTGGCAATTGTAACATTCAACTTTAGACTTTTCATACCTTGGTCTTTGAGCACCTCCTCTTCCATATCTACTTGATGATCTATTGTTATCCTCCTTCTCGGTGTAGGACATGTTGTAGCCTCCTCTTCCTCCGCCACTACCACGACTGCGTCCCCGCCCACGTGCTCGTCCTTGTCCTTGTCCACATCCTCGTCCTCTTTGGCTTCTTCCATCGCCAAGGTCTCGATCTCCTTGATTGAGATTGAGTTTGGCTTGTAAGACTTGGTCTAGTGATTCCTTATTCCTTCTCTTGATCTTCTCTTCATGTACTTGAAGCTTACCGGTGAGTTCATCAATGGTCATTTTCTCTAGATCATTAGATTATTCAATTGCTACTACTATATGGTCAAATTTTGAATCTAATGATCGGAGAATTTTTTCAACGACCCGAACATCACCCATGCTTTCACCATTTGTTTGTAGTTGATTAACTATGGATTGAACTCTTGAAACATAATCGGAGATTGACTCGGATTCTTTCATTTGTAAATTTTCGAACTCAACTCTAAGAGCTTGAAGACGGACTTTTCTTACCTTATCAACTCCTTGGTATGCTTTCTCAAGAATCTCCCATGCTTTCTTAGCTGTTGAAGTTTGGGCAATCTTCTCAAATGTAGCATCATCCACGGCTTGTTGGATGATTGAAAGAGCCTTTTGATCTTTCATCTTAGACTCTTTCAAAGCCTTCTTTTGTGCTTGACTAAGAGTGGCCTCATCTTCGGGAACTTCATAACCTTCTTCAACAATATCCCATATATCTTGGCCACCAAGATATGTCTTCATTTGGATGCTCCACCTTTTATAGTTGTCGTTGGAGAGCCTTGGAAATGGGAATGCTACACTTGATGTCGCCATAACCTAGCTCTTAATACCACTTTCTTGTGATAGGCCTAGACTAATTTAGAGAACTAGAACTTATGTAGAAAATATTTAGGAAGTGGAAGAGGAGAATTTTAGAGGAACTAGAGAATTTGTATTGAAGAGAAGATTACAACTTTGGCTTGGTTACAAATGCTTGAAGTTGCCCCCTATTTATAGGTGTTTAAAGAGCATTCTATACACAAGATATTTTGAAGATTCTTAGAATATGGTAGATAATATTCCTAGATCTTTCTAGCTAATCAAATAAAATATTTCTCTCTATATACTTCCTAGAAAATATCTCAACTTCAAGATTTCTCTAGATATAGGGCTTGGACTTATAATTGGGCAATGCTCTTATTCTTTTGGGCCAAGTGAGTAAATATTTTAGCTAGCCCAAATGCTTTAGTATTAATACTTAGCCCAAAAACTTGATGTCCAATCCTTAGCCCAAATTTACCTTAGCCCAAATTCAATTTTACTTTCCAACAATATATATATATATCTGTCCCCTCCAACTTATACATCTTACAAATTTTTTTACTTTCATCACGGTCCACATATAAATTTATCTTTTAATCTTTTATTGTACTTAAATTTACGCAACAATGAGGGTTTTGTATTTTATTTTTTTAGTTTAGTTTTTTTGGTTTGGTATATTTTTTTTAGTTTTTTTAGTTTTTTTAGTTTTTATATTTTATTTTTTTGTTTATGTTTTTAAACTTTAGGTTATTTTTTAATTGTAATGAAGCTTTTTTTTATAGTTGTTATTTTTTTTAATATAGTTGTAAATTTTAAGATTTTATTTGTTGTAATTTTTTTTAATAAAAAGCTCGTAGGATGCTATCAAACACTCTAAACCACTTGCTCCTAGCTTGCCAAGGCTTGAAATCAAGATTTGAAGTGCAAAATTTTCCTCTTCCTTCCTTCCTCGGCTGTCGGGTTTCCCAGGCACTATTCACCCTTCTATTTTTTTAAAAAAAAAGTCATCTTATGAGCTAATGTGTTGTTTGAGTATATATTATAAGGTTGTGCTATGTTAGTATATGTGTGTGTTGACAATAAAGTATGTCAAACTAGTTTAAATTAAGTCCAAAGGTGCAACTAAATGTTAGCTCACTAAAATATAAAGTTATACTACGTAATATTATTCACTAGTCCCAATAAAACATTTTCTAAATAGGTGCTCTCAAACCTAATCGCTCAAATGCATATTTTTCTCATTCCTATAATAATTAATATGATTTTAAAAAAATACTAATTCGAAGAAAATAAGTGATTGAAAAACGTGATAAATAGTAACCACATAAAGCAACAAGTAATACACAGTAAAAATGCACAAATAGTGGATGCAACAGTTAAAAGGGGCCGGAAATGTTCTCGGGCGTCATAGAGGGCTCTTCTCCAAATTATTAGCTCTATGTACCCGTGACTCTTCGTACCAGTGAATAGTTAAGTTGCAAATTATTGGCGACTTTTTATAGCCAATACGATAACTTTTTCGTGTAGCTGGTGTATCATGACTCTTGTGGAATTATTTTCAACAAATTATGAATTGTGGTTCTTGTTTTGGCGACAACCTCGTGTCTGACAGATGTTTCCCCTCACCGTCCGGACGCAAATTTCAAATTGGCGACGACACAGTGAAGGGAACCGTCTCTCGCAAAATCCAATTTTTTTTTTTATAGTGTAAGCTTACGTTTAACGATTACGATTATTTCATATAACAATTTATTAGTGTTTTAAAAATATTAAATTTAATAAGATGAATTATACTTGTTTTAAATAATTATATATACAACTAGTGACTAATATTTTTCCTTCTTAAAATGACCTAGATTGACGTCTACATAACTAAGTCGTCCACATTTCGGCTTTGATTGTAACAAAAATTTTTTCATCATTACTTACAAAACAAAATATAGCTTTTACTATAAATACAAACATGAAGAAGATGTTAAACAATTAATAGGACAAATTGTTGTCTCGGTGAAAAATAAATTAAATACAACATTAATATTTAACGTAATGAAAAATATAAATAATTACTTCTTTGAAATCAACAAAACGGAATTATAATTAAAGCATTTTATTATAAGAGTTAATGCATTACAAACATAAACTTAATTTTACATTGATAATTAATAAAGGATTACATATCATCATTTTTTAATACATCAACACAACGACTTAATACCTAACATAATTAAAGATTACAGATTATTTCCTCGAAATACATAATATTGTAAGATGATCCGAATGACGTCCATGGTGAAGATAATAAAACAAAAAAAAGTGAAAAAAAAAAAACAAAGTAATATCTACTTAATAAGGAAATGTTCATAAAAAAATCTAAGTTATGCTTGAAGGAAAAATATTACAGTTAATAACAGAGAAAAAAAATATATTTAAAAAAATATATTTCAGCGAGGGCCAGCCACCGTTAGGCCCTTGACGAAAATTGAAAACAAAAATATAAAAAATATTTAAAAATAGAAAAAAAAAATAGAATTTTTTTTTTTAAAACAAACTTTTTTCGGTGAGGGCCAGCCGCTACTGGGCCCTCGCTGAGAATTGACACAAATCGAGGGCAGCAGCTGCTGCCCTCGATTTGAAAAACAGAAACCAAAAAAAAAAAAAAAAACCTGTACCCCTCTTTCACTTCAATGAAGCCAACCCTCCTCCCCTCTCCTCCCTCCCATCCCCTCACCTCCCCTCCTCTCCTACCCCATACCACTACCCCACCTCCCCTACCCCTACCCCTACCCCCTACCCCCCCCCCCCCCCATACACTCCCCCTCCCCTTTTAGTGGGAAAATTCTTTTTTTTTCACTTTTTTTTTCATTTTATATGTATACATATATGTATATATATCCTATATGTATATGTATGTATATATATCCTATATGTATATATATATATATATATGCATTTATTTATTTTTCGTAATATGTTGTGTTTTAGTTTTTGTATTATCTTCTACCTTTGAGTTTATTTTTTTTATTTCCTATTTTTTTCAGATTTTTAAATTGATCAATTTAGAAAGAAAATTCATATTTTGTTATTTTTTTTCAATTTTTGGATTTTTATAAAAAAAAATTTAATATATTTGTTTTATTTTTGATTTTTGATTTTTAGGTTATTAAATAATTTCTATTTTAATATGGTATTTTTAAAGTATTAATAGTTAATTTGGTGTGTTTGGCTTTTCTTTGTTAGGTTTGGGACATCCATCATTTGGTTGCAACGCTTAAAGATTCCATAGGCTCAAGTTAGTGTTTTGATTGATATAGTAATTGTTTTACATTATATTGTTTTGGCCTTGTAATTTCGTTTCATTAAATTAAAGATATTGTGTTTTTTTTGTTATATTCATGTTGAAAATATTGTGTAAATTGAGCCATTGGATTATTGTCAAGATGGATGTTTATGTGTTGGATGAATGGGTGTGTTGGTCTTCGTAGTTGCATTTGTGAAAATGAAGTATGAAGTAAACAAAGTTAACTAAGTAAGATAACTTAACAAGCTTAAGTTACGACGATATTGTGTTAAACTAAAGTTAACTACGTTAGATATGAAGTATTATTATCTAATATTAAGAAGTAAGAAGACTAAGGTTAGTAAGAAGTTGTCTTCAAAAGTAAGTTAGCTCAGTTAAGTAAGAGTGTTAAGATAACATAATAAGAAGTAAGTTAAGTTAATAAAGTAAATTAAGTAAGCTAATAATTTAGTTATGTAACAAGTTTAGAAAGAAATACGTAAAGTTGACTAAGTTGGCAAGCTAAAGATAAGAAGCAGATTAAGTAAGTTAAGTAATATGAAGATTATCATGAGAGTAGGATAAATTAAGTAGTTAAAAAGTAAGTAAAGTTAACTGCAATTTTGTTTTTGGCATTTTAATGTTTATGTCAAAGTTTATGATTTTCTAGATTTGTTAATATATGTTTATCTAAAGCTTAAATCTTGTATAAATGTTGATTACATGTTGAGGAGACCTTATTTGTGTAGTTTAATAGCTTGTTTATGGAATTATTGCAAAGGTTCAACTCTTGAAGATGATGAATAGTAACTGTGAATATTTGGTAATGCCTTTTGGTCTCATAAATGCCCCGACAATATTTCAATCCACTATGAACGAGGTTTTTAAACCTTATCTTCGCAAATTCGTTCTTGTTTTTTTATGATATTTTGGTGTATAGCCAGACTTGGTCCGAGCATTTGGATTATTTGTCACAGGTCCTCACTACACTCCAATTACAAAAGCTTGTGGCTAAGCAATCCAAATGCTTATTTGGGCAGACGAAAATCCAATACTTGGGCCATATTGTTTCGGGTAATAGATTGTCCATGGATGGTGACAAGATAAAGGCCATGTTGGAGTGGCTCATTCCACGCAACATCAATAGCCTAAGGGAATTTCTTGGCTTAACAAGCTACTACCGACGGTTTGTGAGACACTATGCCATGATTGTTGGGCTGCTCACTGATCTTCTTTGGACCAATGCCTTTGAATGGTCTGAGCCAGCCCAAGCTACTTTTGAGGAGCTTAAGGATGCTATGACAACGGCCCCAGTACTTGCACTACCAGATTTTGTGCAAAATTTCATCGTGGAGACTGATGCCTTTGGCATTGGCGAAAGGGCTGTTCTACAACAAAATCAGCACCCCATTACGTATTTTAGTCAAAAATTGTCTCCAAGGATACAGGCCGCTTCGACATACAACCAAGAGATGTATGCCATTGTTTTAGCAGTTCAGAAATGGCGCCAATACTTATTGGGTCGGAAGTTTATTATCAAAACTGATCAACGGAGCTTGCGGAACCTTAAAAGCCAAACAATTCAGACCCCCGAACAATAACGGTAGCTGTCCAAACTTATAGGCTATGAATTCGAGATTCACTATCAGTCGGGCTGAGAAAATAGTGTTGGCGATGCCCTATCGCGAGTACCTGCTGATTGTTTTCTTGCCTTGACAATACCCTATTTTGATATCTTGAAGGAGATCAAACAAGAAAATCACTCACATCCAGAGCTTCACCAATTAAGGGAAAAGGTGTTCTCACAACCCTTTGCATATCCCGAGTATACCATATGTGATGACTTGTTGCTTCGTTATGGAAAACTTGTACTTGCTTCAAATTCGGACCTAACTGAAGCTCTTACAAGAATTTTATTCTTCACCAACCGGAGGACACTCTGGAATACTCAGGACATTCCACTGGCTTGCAGATAATCATTTTTGGAAAGGGATGAGAAAAGAGGTCACTCAATTTGTGCAGTAGTGTCAAGTATGTCAGAAGATGAAGGTCTCCCAATTACAACCAGCGGGACTCCTTCAACAATTTCCCACACCCTTTTATGTCTGGGAAGACATTAGCATAGACTTCATCACCAGCCTGCCATGTTCGAAAGGTAAAACAGTGATTTTAGTAGTAATTGATCGCCTCACAAAATATGGCCATTTCATTGTTGTATCACCCCCACTTACAAGTTCACGAGTTGTTTCAGCGTTTGTTAAAGAGGTCAGTTGTCTGCATGGACTTCCAAAGTCTATAGTCAATGATCGGGATCCGATGTTTCTCAATACCTTTTGGAAAGAAATCTTTGCATTACAGGGCACGAAGTTGGCAATGAGCAGTGCCTATCACCCACAAAGTGATGGCCAAATTGAAAATCTCAATCGTAGTTTAGAATTGTACCTTCGGTGTTTCACCGCTGATCACCCAGCAAAATGGATCAAATTTCTCCATTGGGCTGAGTATTGGTATAATACTTCTTATCATACATTTGCAGGAATGACCCTATTTCAGGCCCTTTACGGTCGAGCCCCACCGGCGATCATACATTACCTTCCTAGCTCCACAAAAAATCATGCAGTAGAAAGTGAACTTCAAGATAAAGATAAGCTTCTTCAGGAGCTCAAGAAGAACTTACAGGCTGCCCAACACCATATTAAATTCTATGCGGACAAGAAGATGAGAGAAAAGGTTTTAAATATTAGGGAGTTAGTCTAGGTCAAACTTCAGCCATATAGGCAATTATCGGTGCGTGGAATTGTCAATGTTAAACTTAGCCATCGTTTTTATGGGCTGTTTAAGATCCTCGATCAATTTGGCAGTGTTGCATACAAGTTAGAACTCCCACCAACATCACGTATACACCTGGTATTTCATGTCTTGCTCCTTAAGAAGTTTCAAGGGGATCCTACCATTCAAGCCATTTCATTACCTGAACTTTCATACAAGTCTTCTCCACTACTTATGTCACGCCTTGAACCAAAAAAAAAAAAAAAAAACACATAAGGCACGTGACAATCGTCGCACATCTAGTGCAACGCTCAATCTTATTTTAAATATTTTGTATATAATATTTCTAAATGTCCAAAAATTAAAAGGCAAACATTATAATTTTAAAGTCTATATCCAAACCACAAGAAAGTCTCAAATGCATAAATTGTTACAAAGAGAAGCCAAAATCAAACTACTTCCGAAATAATAGCCATAATCTATGAACTCTCCGCTAGTATTCTTTTTGCATCTCTATGCCCTCAAAATCTGAAATCATATCAAAGAGTGATCTACAAAGCCCAGTAAGTACTGCACAACTTCTCTAGCATGTTGGCATGACTCAAAAAGTATTTTGACAAATATTTCCTTCATAAAAATATCAATATATACTAAGTCATAAATAGATTAATCGAAACATACATACTTTGATAAAATGCACAAGTTAACAAGCGACCAAATTCATGTAGCCATACGAAGTCCACAAAGACAAAGTCCAAACTAGTTTTGAATAACGTGTCTCATAGTATATCCAAAGTCATAAAGATTAGTCCCTTGAAGACACATATATCGAAGATCAATTATAGTCGACTTGTGCATAAAAAGCACATATATAATTTCTATAAACAAACTTTTCTAGGGTCGAAGACTTATCGAAATTCATATGTGTCATGCCAACATCATTTAGCAAATCAATTTTTCATAAATTATTTGCTAAATAAAATATAATTTTAGAATCATGATTTAGATAATATAACTAAGATTTTCATGAACAAAGGCTTTACTTTGAACAAAGATACAATAAACATATTTATTCGAAATAAAAATGCTAGAAGAATTGCAGGTAGTACTTACATGAAAAACACTACTCGAATCCAAAGAATGAGATGATTAATCACCACCTAAAGCATTGCAGACTCAGATCCACAAATACTCCCTTAGCTTTGTCAGCCATTCTTATCCCTTCCTTTTCTAACTATCCTTATGTTAAGCTCGGATAATAGTAAGATTAATCTGAATTCCTCCTATGTAATAATATAGTAATGCTACATATAAAGAAATATATATATATAACTCCAATTAAGCTCTTTAGCTTCCCACTTAAAACAAATATTTTCCGTTACAATATAACCTACCCATTACACCCATTCAATGCAACAATTTTGATTGCAACATTTCCCCTTCCTTTCAGTTATTTTTTTTAACTATTATTTTTTAACGAAAATCTCAAGTATTACATTCTTTCCCCTTTATAAAAGTTTCGTCCTCAAAACTTCGTTGAATCTTTAAAAAACCTAGTATAGCTTACACCCCTATATTCTCATTGGAGTAGATGATCAGAACAAATACTTTTCTTGTTAGGCTAACTCCAACAGCCTCCTTATTTTTTTCTTTTCTTTACATGTAGGGAGTTTGGACTTCCTTCCTCAGCTTTTGGGACTCCCTATTTCAGTTTCACTCCAACAGCCTTCCTACTTTTAACAAGTAACATGTCTTCTTCGACCGAGAAGTTACTTTTTCGTGATAGTTTCTTTTTTTGGGGGTTTAATTGCGTCTCAACCAGCAAAGATGGAACAGACTTAGACAGAAAGTCGTCATTAAAACTTGAAGTCCCGTCAAGTAAACTTGTGTAAAACGAATAATTTTGTGAGTCCATCTATAAAGAAAAAAATTAAATTAGTATAATACAATTAATAATCAAAAATAAAATATTAGTAAAGAAGTTATACTTTAAACTAAATGTGATTTATTACAAAATTATGCAAATAAAAATAAATTTATGAACATACTAAAATTAATAGAAAATTATGACATATTAGAAATAAAAATAGAATTAGAAAATGAAACTAAAACTAATTCTACTAATTTCTAACTTAATTTTACCCAAAAATAAAAATAAAAAACTAACCCTATATCTAATTATTCTAAACATACGTTTTCTGAAAACAATACACCCTCCCCATACAACTCTTTCATCTCCCAAATCCTTCTCCTCACCTCTCAATCACCATCACCATACACAAAAAATTCCCACCACGCACCATCATCTACACACAAAAACCTCCTCCATAGGCCACCACACACCAACACAAGATCTGCCAAGGAAAAAAAAAATAGGTACCACCACACACCAACACAAGATCTATGAACAAAAAAAAATGAGCACCAACACAAGATCTGTCAAGAAAAAAAAATGTAAGAAAAGAACTTGAAACTTTTACCTTCTTTTTTTCGAATTTGTTTTTCTTTTCGGTTTGAGCAGTGATGTGTGCAAGAAAATTAGTTTATAGCTAAAATGACATCTCAATGTTGATATTGATTTTTTTGGGTTGAAAATTTTGGTGATTTGTTTCACAATTGGGTCTTGTTTGGTAATTTAATTTTTTCAAAACTTGTTGCTGATTCTTTGAAGCATGATCTCTGTTTTATACACAGATCATGCTTCAATCTCCAATGGTCATAATTATGGCTGTTGGAGAGCTTTCCAGATTTTTTTTTTTTTGCTTTCACAAAGTTTTTGGGATGTAGAGAGCCAACTTTTGGCTCTCTACATCCAGCGAGAATTAGAACTGCGACAGGGGCTCCCAATTCTAAAGAGCCCCACATAGGGAATCTGCTGGAGATGTTTTGCTAGATTTGGCTCCCTATAATGGCTAAGGAACCATTATAGGGAGTTTGTTGGAGATGGTCTTAGTCTCCTCCTCGAGTTGAAAAGCTTTCTTCCTAACTCATAAATGACCTACAAAATGTAGTTCTTTATGATGGTCAAATTTCGTAGCACCTATGAAATAGAAAATAAAGAATGTTATCATATAAAACTTTAACATGCTTTCGACTTACAAATTTTCCTGCATTCTTCATACCTTTGGTCCTGGGGGTACGCTTCATTCATTACACTAACTCAACTGCTTTATAACAAATCTACAACTTAAGAATTCTTATGCCAACTTCATTCGCTACTCATTCTCATTCCAACTTTTAAATCTCTAAAAAATGTATCAAGTGACATTCCAAAACTTTTAAGATTTACCTTAATTCGCTTAATCGTATTCAAGCTTGAGGTGTCACATAACATTCGTTCCACACTTCCATTTAGTCAAATCAAACCTATAATCTAACCATGAGTTATTAAAATTTCTATACTTAATATATCATCATAGAAATAAGATCATATAGATGTCAATGAATTCGCATAATTTGTTATTTATTTTTGATCCACAATACTGTTTTCACAACTCCTATAAGTATTTCTCTTTGACTAAACATATAACCTCCACGATGTCAAAACAACCGCCAATATTAGTTTAATAAAATTCTAACTAATAACAATTAAACTCAATAAATGACAATCTTAAAGAGTACATCTTCCAAGTGACCATAATAAGGAATTGCTCAATGCTATCCATAGGTTTAAGCTACAAACTTCTACCATAATTCCTTGTCCATATATGCATTATCACTTGTTAGCATGTAAACTCGTAGTTAACTCGAGATACCCAAAATGCAAATCAAATATGTCTGCAGTGGCATGTTCAAAGACTATCAATCAAACACTGCACATTTGCATACAAACTTCTTCAATCCCTAAAACAAATCACATGCTCTTACTTAAAACTTCAAGTCATTCACTCATAAGCTTAATGAGGATAGCATTTTATGACCACATACTAATACCATAAAATAAGAATTTGAGGAGCATCAGCAACAGACTTCAATTACTTATATCTTTCAAATTTGAGATTGTTCTTTTAAATCATACAAATCCCAATACAAATTATAAATTTGATGTTCTTATATACGAATACAGTTAACGACCATGATAGCCCAAGAATTACATAAACTTTTTTAATACACGTAATATTGCAACCTATATGTTCTAGCAAAATCTATCCTAATCATTCTATAGGATGATGGTGTTTTGCCCTTATCATGAAATCTGCCATTGAGGTAACATATCGACAAACTTGAAGAAAGAAATCTTAATCTCTAGTCCACCATAGATTACAAGATTGGGAATATAACCACATTAGACATCAGTTCAACATTTAAACACTACAAACACATAGTGGCGGACCCAGGCACCCACACTCAGGGTGTGCACTCGTACAGTGAGAGAGTTCAGCATGTGCACAAAGTATCAAATATAATAATTTTTCTAAAAAAAAATACCAAAAAACAAAGATTTTTTATTTTTTTTCCAAGGTGAGGATGTGCACGTGCACATTCTCACCAGCATGTGCATCCGCCCCTGAACACATAGTAGCGGACCCAGGCACCCACACTCAGGGTGTGCACTCGTACAGTGAGAAAGTTCATCATGTGCACAAAGTATCAAATATAATAATTTTTCTAAAAAAAATACCAAAAAACAAAGATTTTTTATTTTTTTTCCAAGGTAAAGATGTGCACGTGCACATCCTCACCAGCATGTGCATCCGCCACAATCATCTCCAATCAAAGTTGATTTCAGTCTTGTATAAAAATTCTAGGATAGAGCTTGCTATAGAAATAGGTAATAAGTCAGACACTAACCACACAAATGTTTTTTTTTTATACAAATTACTCTCGCCTGAAACACATTCTATATGGCATTCACTTATGTTCAATTAGTGCATTCCCTGCACTAACTTGGAAACTTAATAAACGGAAGACCTACTAAAGGTTAGTAGACAATTCTATATTCTCCTATCTCTAAGATACCACTAAATTCTAGATCTCCAAACCTTTTGCTCTGATACCATTTAGTTGTCACGCCCCGAACTCAAAAAAAAAAAAAAAACACATAAGGCACGTGACAATCGTGGCATATCTAGTGCAAGGCTCAATCGTATTTTAAATATTTTGTATGTAATATTTCTAAATCTCCAAAAATTAAAAGGCAAACATTATAATTTCAAAGTCTATATCCAAACCACAAGAAAGTCTCAAATGCATACATTGTTACAAAGAGAAGCCAAAATCAAACTACTTCAAATAATAGCCATAATCTATGAACTCCCTGCTAGTATTCTTGTTGCATGTCTGTGCCTTCGAAATCTGAAATCATAACGAAAAGTGAGGTACACACCCCCAATAAGTACTCCACAACTTTTCTAGCATGTTGGCATGACTCAAAAAGTATTTTGACAAATATTTCTATCAATATATACTAAGTCATAAATAGATTAATCAAAACATACATACTAAGATAAAATGCACAAGTTAACAAGTGACCATGATCACAAAGAACCACACAAAGGGTTACAAATTCATGTAGCCATACGAAGATCTACAAAGACAAAGTCGAAATTAGTTTCGAATAACGCATCTTATAGCGTATCCAAAGTTATAAAGATTAGCCCCTTGAAGGCATACATATAGAAGATCAATCATAGTCGACTTGTGCATAAAAATCACATATATAATTTCTAAACTTTTCTAAGGTCGAAGACTTATCGAAATTCATGTGTGTCATGCCAACATCATTTAGCAAATCAATTTTTCATAAATTATTTGCTAAATAAAATATAATTTTAGAATCATGATTTAGATAATATAACTAAGATTTTCATGAACAAAGGCTTCACTTTGAACAAAGATACGATAAACATATTTATTCGAAATAAAAATGCTAGAAGAATTGCGGGTAGTACTTACATGAAAAATACTACTCGAATCCAAAGAATGAGATGATTAATCACCACCTAAAGCATTGCAAACTCAGATCCACAAATACTCCCTTAGCTTTGTTAGCCATTCTTATCCCTTCCTTTTCTAACTATCCTTACGTTAAGCTCGGATAATAGTAAGATAAATCTGAAGTCCTCCTATGTAATAATATAGTAATGCTACATATAAAGAAATATATATATATATATATATATATATATATATATATATATATATATATATAACTCCAATTAAGCTCATTAGCTTCCCACTTAAAACAAATATTTTCCATTACAATATAACCTACCCATTACACCCATTCAATGCAACAATTTTGATTACAACCTTTCCCCTTCCTTTCATTTATTTTTGTTTTTAATTATTATTTTTTAACGAAAATCTCGGGTATTACAACTTAAGCCTGCAGCAATTGTGTCTCAAAGGACCATCCAACGACAGGGGCAGACAGTTGAACAAGTCCTACTGCAATGGGAAGGACTTCCTGTGGAAGAAGCAACATGGGAGGATAACCAGCATCCGCATCAGCTGAGGAGGGGAGTATTGTGATGAATCAGCATCCACATCAGCTGCACCAGAATGATGACGTGGGCGTGAAAGGATCACAGGCAGTTACAAAACAAACTCTTCATGACCTCAGGAGGTTTGGCAATGGGATGCGCATGAGAATAATGCCTCAGAGATTCAGTGAATTTGTTAGCTATTAGAAAAAGGCATATTCTATCTGTTATATATAGTCAATACAGTAGAAGAGAAGATTAGGCAAATTTTGTATGAGCTAACCACTTTCTTCTCTCTACTCCTTCATCTTCTTCCTCTGTCTTCTTCTTCTTTAATTCTCTGTAATTTCACTCAGTTAATATCTCAGAAGCAGCAAATTACTTCGATCTTGTACAAGTGCTAATCACACACAGAGTGAGAGTGTGTGTGTGTGAGAGAGAGAGAGAGACAGATGGAGGTCGTGGAAGTTTTTCACGTGAATAAGGGAAAAGGAGAGGCTAGCTATGCTAAAAATTGCAGCATGCAGGTTTTATCACTATATTCTGTTATTTAATTTTCTTGTTTATTATCTTTACAACGCTTATAATTAGCCAATAGCCAAAAGTAAAATTGTTCTGGGTCATTATACATCCTTGATCGTCTAGTGTTGTATGAGACTTTTCATGTTGGAATCACATGCATTTTTCAAGAATCCTAATCCTTCAAGGAATATAATATTTGGACAAATGAAAAAAGTTATTTTTTTTTAGTCCGCTACTGGTGATAGACATATAGAATATGCCACCAATTCAGGTTACAGTCCTCATTGATTCCATTAAATATTTTATTTTGAAGTATTTTTGGTTAAAAAATGAATTAGCCCCTCCCCCCCCCCCCCCCCCCCCCCCCCCACCCCCCAAAAAAAAAGTGTAAATTGTATAATTGTTAAGTTGTATATTATAGCCTAAATTGAAAAAATATATATCCTAAATTTGCCTCAGTATATAGTTTTGGACAAGGGTGAGGGTAGCTGGGTAGAGGAAAAAAGAACGAGATTAAATTTGTAATTATTTTTATTTTAGTGGGGGCAGTTTAAATATTTTAATATTTTTTGTTAGTTTTTAACTGCAGGGACTAAATTTCAATTTTTTTTTAAATAATGAGGACTAAATTAAATTTTGGGAAAACAATGAGGACTAGCTTTGTTATTTGGCCCCAAGTTTTGCCCTGGTGCCTAGAGGTCCTGGGTTCGAATATGGCTACTACCATTAGAAATTATACATTGACTTACCTGGTACATGTCTTGGGTCGGGCCGTTGTACCTCGAAAGTTTTGATTCACATTTAGTCATTAAGCCAACGGGGGACGCTAACGTGTCCCATCCGATATCAGTAGATGGTGACTAATTCAATCTATGTTTTGTAAGTTGGTTGAGTTGGGATGTTTTCCTAGGTTAGCAAAAAAAAAAAAAAATGTGTATTTTCCTATTATAGAAGAAATCCTAAACCTGTACTGTGAAGCATACGGATAGATTCTTTTTTTTGTTTTTTCAAGTAGATTAAGTGTCGTGCTATTACCAAATAGTTCTAGGGGTTGAAACATCACTTCAGTACGTATGCATTCTCTCCTCCACTCTTCTAAAATTACCGTTGATGATAACTCCTAATATATATCTTCAATATGCAGTCGTTTTCTCTTTTTCCTTTTCTTCTTTCAACATGTCATGCCAACAAACTCAATGGCAGGGGAAGATAATATCGCAAGCATATCCAATGATTGAAAAAGCCGTGCGAGAGTTCTTGAGGGATGATTTTCCGGACTGCATGGCCATTGCAGATTTGGGTTGCTCATCTGGACCTAACACTTTGACAGTGATCTTGGAGATCATTGATGTAGTGCATGCCACAAGCCGTGCAATGGGTCGTCCAATGCCTGAATTTAAAGTATCTCTCAATGATCTTCCAGGAAATGACTTCAATAATGTTTTTGCCTCATTGCCAGCATTCTACAACAAACTGAAGAAAGCGAAAGGCAATGATCTGCAAGGGTGTTATATCTCAGGTGTGCCGGGTACATTTTATGGGAGATTATTTCCACGATTGAGTCAGAACTTTATTCACTCCTCAACCAGTCTCCAATGGCTTTCTCAGGTATACAACAAATATTGTAGCCTCTCCAATTCAAATTTGAAATCTTAATTTTCCAAGTGGTGTCAAATCAATGTCCAAGTTTTTACAAGTATATAGTTAATACCATAAAAAGTACTTTACCTCTTTACAAATAATATTTTGGTCCTTAATATTTATTTTTTTAATGTTTTGGTCCGTGGCATTTTATGAATAAAGAAATTCGTTTTTAGCAAATATTATTCTATTAAGAAGAAAAAAAAAGCAAATAACATGTGTCGTACATGGTAAGATACAAAGATGCTCTTGTATCTTACCACATATATTACAGTTATGTTTTGAATGAAAAATGATGATCGGACTAACAGAATCTTTTATTTAAAACATGAAGTGTCAAAAAATGAAATACAGGGGACTAAAATATCGTTGTGTAAAAGGTTAAGGGATAAACTTTATTTTTTATCCAACGAGCTACTATAAATCACTTTATTTTCATCACCCATTTCTCACCTTGTATATGGATACTTAGTTGACATGCTAAAATGAAAAAAAAAAAATTTATCTATTTCTCTCTTTTCTTTTAATGCCAAGCAAGTATAGGTGATAAATATGTGATGAAAATAAGGTAGTATCTAGTATTTCTCTTATTAACATAGAAAATAAGGTGGTATCTAGTATTTCTCTTATTAACATAGTATTAAAGCAATGTTTTATTATGGAGATACACTAGATATCAACCCCATTTTCATCACCTTCTATGTGTATACATACCTAATTGGTGTGTCAATATAACAAACTTTTATACTGCACTCTCTTCTTTGGTATACCAACTATGTATACACCTAAAGTGGTGATTGGTATCCTGAAAAGATTATGGACATGAATTGAATGAGTTAAGGAAATTGAATGACTCTCAGAATAGATTGACGATGGGAAGGGATATGTTGTGGTGCATATATTCTAGAAATGAAGATAGAAATTGATATATTGATTCTGAACCTATGTTTGATAGTCAGTATAACAAAGTAGTAATGAGAATGACTTATATAAAATGACAAGAATGCCCTTGTGTTGCTATAAATATATTAGTGTCTTAAAAATAAAAATAAGCATCATATTAACAATAATGGTTAGTTTGAGGCATATTATTATTATTATATTTATTTTTTATTGTTTTTATATTATTATTATTATATATCTTTTATTAAATATATATTATTTATTATTATTATTTTTATCTATTATTTCATTTTATGTTTTTATTTTTATTATATACAATTACTTCATATTTTTATTATGTTTATTTAATTATTTAATATATATTATTTATAATACTAATAATAATTATTTGTACTATTTTTATTATTTTTATTATTATTATTATTATACATCCTTATGTTATTATTATCATACTATATATTTATTATACATGTTATATTATTATTTTTGTACTTTATTGATATTTATTATTATTGTTATTTATTTTTATTTTACTATATTATTTATATATTATTATTGTTACTATATATTTTCAAATTATTATTTTATTAATAATATGATAATAATAATAATAATAAATAAGACTAATATATTAAATAAATAAAACAATAACGTAATTTGTACAATGTGTAATATTTGTTTAAGGGTATTTTCGCCACTTGAGTAATAA
Source organism: Ehretia macrophylla (assembly GCA_037974665.1). Classification (NCBI taxonomy): domain Eukaryota; kingdom Viridiplantae; phylum Streptophyta; class Magnoliopsida; order Boraginales; family Ehretiaceae; genus Ehretia; species Ehretia macrophylla. The sequence continues at coordinate 4,542,676 of CM075774.1, forward strand.
GTTCATTCTAGAGTACATGGGAATGGGTTATTCCCATGTATTTTGTCAACAATGAGTATTTTTGTGTACGTGAAAATGGGATATGAGGAGAATATGCTTCTCATATTTGTATGCCAAATGTGGGAATTGGAATAAAATTGGAAATACCTTTTCATTCCTAACTCATTTCTACATACCGACCGTCACCTAAGAGTTGATACATGAACAATGAAAATGTGATAATAACTAACAATGTACTTTATTCTTAGTTTTGTACGCAGTTTGCTTGCCTACTATACTAATGTACTTATCTCTAGCAGAAAATATCCCATTCAGTCCCTATTGTTTCAAAAAAAATCAATTTGGTCTCTATTGTTTAAAATTTCGAAAAAGTTTTAATTTTGTCCCTATTAGTTTCTTAAAATTTCAAATTCGTCCATATTGTTCAAAATTAATCAATTTAGTCCCTATTATTTTCGAAAAAATCCAAACTCGTCCCTATTATTTTCCTAAATATTTCAATTTCATCCTTATTATTTTCTTAAAGTTTTAAATTCCTAAATGTTTCAATTTTATCCTTATTATTTTCTTAAAGTTTCAAATTTGTCCATATTATTCAAAGACTAAGTTTAAATTTTCAGAGAAATAATATGGATGAATTTGAAACTTTTAAGAAATAATAGGGACGAAATTGAAACTTTTTAAAAAATAATAGAGATGAAATTGAGATATTTTAAACAATAGGACGAAATTAAACTTTTAGGGAAATAATAGGAATGAAATTGAGAAATTTTAAATAATAGAGATCAAATTAATTTTTTTTTAAACGATAGAAACTAAATTTGATATTTACACTATCTCTAATTACATAACTTTTTTTTTCTTTTGCATGAACAGGTTCCACCAGAATTAGATATCAATGCTAGCACGCACATAAACAAAAGAAAGATCTATATATCAAAGACCAGCCCAGTTAGCATCCACAAAGCATACCTATCGCAGTTTCAGAATGACTTTTCCTCGTTTCTCAAGGCACGGTCTCAAGAGATGATCCCTGGTGGGCGCATGGTTTTGTCATTCGTAGGCAGGCATAATTCAGATCCTTCAACTGACGAGTGTTGCTATCACTGGGAGCTTCTAGCTCGAGCTCTAATGAGTATGGCCACAGAGGTAAGAAATCAATTATTTTCTCTATGTTTGCCATGCTAAAGCAAAGCAGCTATTCTTAACATTAAGCAATCACGACATGCATGGGAAAAAAAATGATATAAGTATGATCAAACACAGGAAGGATATTCAAAGCGATGTTATTTAAATTGAGATGGTGACATGTGTCTTTTCTTTGTGAGGTGCACTTAGTTTTTTGTGGGGCCTCACCATCCTTTTGGATTATTTGTTAACATGACCCTAGATGCGGATCTACACTATTGTTGGTGAGCTTCAATTGTTTTGAAACGAAAATTAGTGAATACATGGGAATTAAGTACGTTTTATTCACTATTTTCTCTTAGTAATTAGGAGGCAAAATCTTAACCATCTATCTCACATTGGATGGTTGAGATCGAGAGTGAGGGAAAAAGATAGAGGTGGGGACAAAGCGAGGGAAAAAAAAAAAAGAGAAGGGAAATTATAATTGTAGTTGATTGATTAAGATTGACTCGTTTATGAGATGGATTGCTAGAATCAAACCACTTAGTCACTAGCAGACATTGCGACTAGGAGAGAATCCTAATTCTGAGGTTAAGTGAGTGCAAAGTGGTTTTTATTTTGAAGCATCTTGTAGAATCAATCACAATCCAAAGAGCATTTTGTTAGTATGACCTTGGATGCAAATCTAGACTATTTTATTGATGGGTCTTAATGGTTTTGGAAACTAAAATTGGTGACGAACATAGGGGAATAAATGCGGGTAGGGGTGAGGTTAAGTGGAGGCAAAATAATTTTATAGAGTAAAAGTATACAAATATTTTAAAATATTTTGTAGGGTTAGCCACAATCCAAAGAATAGACATGCCTTGATTGTTGTAATGGCTTGTAGTCTTCTCAGCAAAAAAAATATATTGTGAACATTGAAAAATATCAAGTGATGTTACTTACACATTATGTCATTTGGTCATGATTATCAAGTTGCCAATCAATATTAAAAACAAATGGTGTATTGAGTAACATTAGTGATGTAATAATTTCTCATCAGAAAACTATCTATTTACTTTGCACAATGAAAGGCATGGAATATAAAATGATAGATACAATTAATATGGTATTAAAGTCTTTTAGAGTAAAAAGTTTAATTGTCCATAATAATTATCTTTTCCTTTCATTACCTTCTTCAATTTCAACAAAAAATTATAAAATTATTTGCATTTCTTTTCTTTTCGTTTATTATTTTTTGAGTGGTTAAATATTTGCAGGGTCTCACTCAAGAGGAAAAGATCGATTCCTTTAATTTCCCGTACTATCTTCCATCGATTGAGGAAGAGAAAAACATAATTGAAGGTGAAGGTTCATCCACCATTAATGGTGTGGAAGCTTTTGAGGTGTATTGGGATGGATGTGGTGGGGCAAGCCAGGAGGACGACGAGTCAAATGCTGCACTCTCACGTGGTCAACAAGTGTCAATAGCTTTGAGGGCTGTGGTTGAATCAATGTTGGAATTTCACTTTGGAAAACATATCATGGATGAATTGTTTGCAAGATACTCTCACCTCATTGATGAATATTATTCGTCTGGGGCTGCACCCTATTGGGTTAATTTGGTGTTTTCTCTCACTAAGAAAGCCTAGTGCATGGTTGAATTGTTACGAGCTCAATTCTTGCTGGTGACATCATTTAATATTATATTGTACGACTTTGTTATCCCTTAAAATTAATAAAAAAAGAAAGAAAAAAGCCTAGTGCAAGAAAGAAAGAGAGACTTTGTGTATATCTCTCTTGTGATGTTTTCATTCCACTCGTTAAGAGAAAATAAACTTTCTTTATGCACGTGCTATTTTGAACAATGTTATGTATCACTCATATAGTGTTTTATTAGTCTCTATCATAATAATAAGAGTTCTTCGCTTAATAATTTGCCCGTTCTTGTCTTTGCCCCAGACTAGGGGGTATGTTATCACTTGGTATGGAATCACAGTATATAAAGAAATGTTTAATATATAATACGTGAATTTTTATTATATAATTAAAGAGTGAAGTATATTCATATAACATAAAAATATAACTCTTTTATTTAAATGAGAAGACGACTCTCTTTCAAGGGAAGTGAAATGAGGCATGGGCCTTAGTATATAACAATCAACGGATGCATCATTTCTGAATGTTGATTCTCTTTTTAATGTTGCTTAATTTTTATTTTTTATTTTTTGGTCAAACATAAAAAAACTAGTAACGACTAGTTTTTTTTAAATGTCGGTTGAGATTTCAGAAGAGTAGCTTGTTCGTATCCCACTAGAATTGCCGGTCTAGGCTTGTCAGATGAGTAGCTCATCCGAAAGTCTCATCCAGAAACCACTGGAACTATCGGATGAGCTGTCGGACGAGGCCTTCATTCGGCAGGCTCGTCCAATTGTTCCTGCCTTAGCCAGTTGAGTTTGTCGGTTGAATCCCTTAATGGAAAACTCAACTTGGCTTTAACAAGAGTAGCCAGATAAAGATTTTTATGCCATTTTAAACTAGAAGACAGGTTTTGTAAATACTCTTGAGAGTGAAGAAGGGTTTTTAGAAGGCTTAAACATTTAAACAAGTTTGAAATAACATTTATGAGTTTTCATCATTTGATGTGAGGCGTACCACATAATAAGGCCGCTACCCTTTATATCGCCACGTCTCCTTCCTTATAATTCCCTCTTCAATTTTTATGTTGAGATCTTTATGAATGAACGCACTTGAATCGACATGGATCTTCATCACCATGGAACTTGAGCTTGGACATGTAGCATGAGCTTTGTTAAGCAAGTTGATTACTGTTTAGCTTACTTAGCCTTCAATCTTTGACTAATTCTCAACCAATGAACTTAAACAAGATATGATTAGTCAATAGATTAACCATACAATTAAGATCTAGTTATCATCAAAATACGAGATTAAGACATTCAGACTAACAATAAATTTATAATCATTCTTTTAATCAAGAGCATTACATGCTGTTACTTGAGATTTGCTATCATTTGACATCAATACCTCCATTTCACGATTGATCATAGTGGATTTAAAAGATTTGTTAGTTGTTCCTAGTTGTATTTCAAAATAGTTTCAAACAACTCAATTAATGATAATATTTTAAAGATTTGCAATTACTATTATATGTGGCATGCGATAAGAAAAAAAATTATAATAATCAATGCATAACACAAATATTTTTTTTTTTTTACATATACTTCTCATACACAATAGTTTATTCAGAAGTTATTTTAAATATTTAAGACTTAACTACTATATATTATTTTTACTATTTAATTGCAACTATAAAACTCAATATATAATTAATATTTAACCTTTATTTAAAACCTATATTTATACTTATAATTATTATAATTTTAATTTATCTTTTGAAGTTACATGGTTTAAATAAAATTTATTATCTTAAGGTTTAAAAGAATAATAAAAAATCCGCTGACAATCCCCACTCACCACAGGAATTCAGGGACAAGACGGGTACGGGGGATAAGGGTATAAAACGTGGGGACGGGACATGAGGATAAGTTCCCGCCCCAAACCCGCCCTATTACCATTCCTACTTCCAAGTCCTCCAACTTCATTTTCTTTCCCTTGTGTTTCAAGTAATTTTTGAATTATACCCATGTAGGAGGGAGTTTCTCTAACAATGTAGTCACCTGGGAAGATTCACCCATGTTACTGTCCTAGTGCCAATTATTAATTTCGCCCAAGATTTTCAAGAAACAAAAAGGATTTAACATGCAAACACATGGTACACTACATATACGCACGTGTTGAAACCATGAAACCAACCATACATACATAATAGAATCACATAAACAAAACTGAAACTGAGTGGCTAAGTGATATATCCTCGTAGGCTTTATACACAAGAAAACCAGATGGATTGCAGGCGCCTTGGATTTGGCTACACCATAGAAGCTTCCACACAGTGCTGCTTTTGGACCAACGCTATTGATCTTTCCTCTATGTTTACTTGCCTAGTGTTTTAGTGTATAACAATTAGTGGGGATCATTTCCTGTTCCTATAGTTCTTCGATGAAGTGGTATAGCCTGGAATGAAGACTCTGGCGTGTGAAAAATAGATGAAAAAGCTTGGAAGATGTTCTGTTTGGTAGGAGATATATTAAGCTGATGGTAAGATAGGAGTTTCATTTTCAGTAGGAACATTTAATAAGTTTGATTCTTTATCCATTAATTTCTAGTGGTATTCTTCTTTTTATATTAAAAGACTAGAATGCCTTTCAAGTTAAAGTTAATTGATAACTCATTAACTCTATTAGATGTTAAGGGAGAATTGAAAATAAATGAAGGATTTGAATAAATTCGTACACCGTGGGTTGTTGGTATGAACCCAAAGTCTCACATAATATGCACATTACGCCATGAGATAGAAATTATTATTTTCTTTTTAAAAGGAGAATCAAAGAGACTGATTGTGATTAACCTGTGTTGTATTAACCCGGAAAAAACTCCCATGTTATATTTCTTTCTTTTTTTTCTTTTTCTTGGGGTCATGCCCATATCAAATATTCGGTGGGCACATTACCTATTTTGTCTTACTAAATCCTGTCAAGGGCGGAGCAAAAAATCTAATGCTAGAGGTTTTTTTTTTTTTTTTTGTACGGGATTTTTTCTACAGTATTTTTTGGATTAGTAAAAAAGAGACTCATTTTTTATACTTTTAGTTTTTTTTTTTATATAATTTTATTAAAGAAAATTTGGTTATAGTTTCATATTGTACTGCTTTTAAAGAGTTGGTAAGCGAAAATCGTTCATAACATATTTTTGAAGATCAACTAGTTTATATTTTGGATGCATCATAAGAAAATATTATAATAATTCTAAATTGTATATTTAACTATTTATTCTTGTTCATGATACAAATTAAATAGTTTATCTCATAACAAAAAAAGAGAAGGTCTAAGTAGTATAATATTCAATTGATGTTCAAATAATTGAAACCAAGTTTTTAACCCATTATATTCTTCGCGCAAATTACAAATTTACAAGAACCTAATCAAAGCAAGCATATCTTGATATCTAACAAAAAAAAATCAAAACAAGCATATGAGTAAACAGTTCAAAGTTATATATATATATATATATATATATATATATATATATATATATATATATATATATATATATATATCTAATAGGAAAAAAAAAAGGATCAAAAAAAGCATAGCAGTAAACACTTCAAAGTTATATATATCCAACCCATTGTGCTCGAACTATTTTAACTTTCATTTTCTCCAAAGACAATTCTTAAGGTCAATTGCACGATGAAAGCAGCAAAAGCCATAAATTTTAGGAAGCAACATCTTCAATTCCTCTGGATTACCTGTATTTCCTTCTATGAAGATAAGTCTATCCAAGAGACCCTCACCTCATTGCAGGGTATAAAGAAAATAAATATATAACGGGTTTATAAATGTAACAGATTCACAACCTATAATTCTTTCCCTTCGACCAAATACTTATCTGAATTGATGTTTTTAAAAAAAATAATAGGAACTAAATTAATTTTTTTTGAAAAACAATAAAAACCAAAATGGCTAATTTTAAACAATAGAGACCATTTTGAATAACTTTGATAAATATTAGGGACCGTTATGAATATTTTAAAACGTTAAGAATTACATTAAAAAAACATGTACGCAATAGGACTCAACTTACTTGTGATTGGACCATCGTATCTTTATTCTCGGAAGTACGTTTTATATTTCAGATCAAATAAACCTACATCTTTCGGTTGTGTCTCAAGTTGTTGAATTCGGCTTCCACAGCTCCATGTACTTGTTTCAGATTCATTGTTCCTTCATATCTACTTTCTGTTGCAATCACTTATATGTAGTTGCTATCAGATTTCTATTATTTTGCTGGTAGAGTTTTACTTTTACAAGATACAACTAAATATTCAAAGAATTAAACTGGAATTGGAGAAAATCTATTCAATTTCAATTGAAAATTTCTTAATCCAATTCTAATAGGGCAAACTGAATTAAAAAAAAAAACTATCTTATCAAATATTTGTAATTATTCATTCTTTGATTTGACAATTGCTTGCTGCTTTTTTGATTTAACAATTGCTTACCGCCTTGCCCCCTTTTTCTGTTGCCAACGAACAGGGACAATCTAAAAGGTGTAAGGCTTAGATAAAAGTCCATAGTTAATTTCGAAATCAATTCGAAGTTCAGAAAATTAATTGATTCATTGTTGAAAAAATGAATAGCACAAGTTAATTTCTTCTTTGGTAATTATTTTATCTCGTATATGTTGACTTCACTTTTTTCTAGCTTGTTTCTATTATTTTTCTTTTATTGGTTTTCATATTAATTAACTTTTAAAGTATTCTTGTACCTTTAGGCAATCTGGGAGTCTTTCTAACTTTTTATTTTTATTTTTTCCCCCCAATGACAGCACATCAGTGGAATCATAGCTCTTACCAATGTGCGAGCAGATCAAGTGATTGACTCTAACAATGTGCCATCCGATAAAATAAAAGACTCTTACATTGTTAGATTCATGGCCCCTAACGATGTACAAGCGAATCAAGTAATTGACTCTAACAATGTGCCAACGGACAAAATAAAAGACACTAACAATGTGCGCGCGGAAGTGTTTGAAATGAAGTTGCCCTCTTATGAGGGAAAAAGAGAAATGATAGCAGCAATTCTTCTATATATGTTTATGATGGTTGTATTTGGAGCATTGTTGGTATTTGCTGTTGTGATGCACAACGGAGGAGGTATTACTTTAGCATCGGGCGTGATTCTAACTCTCGTGTTGACCATATTTGTTCTTTGGCGAGTACATGTTCAGCGTTCCATCATACTAGGAATAAGGGTATGAGTGCGATATGTATTTGTTAAAAACCTTTCCTAGCATCCAGAATTGTCTCACAAGGGACTTTTCCTAGTTTATATAACACTTTCATGCTGCTTGTGAATTAATTTGTTTCTAAATTTCAGTCGAAGAACAACTTCTTTATAAGAATGCTAGTTGAGCTTGCCCGTACATATCCACGAGTTAAACCCAATGTGTATCAAGAAAATATGTTGATCCTCCTAAATTAATCACATCTATAGGTCCAAAAAGGTCCATGTTTTTTGTAATGCTCTAGGTGTAGTTACTTTGTTTATAGGTTTAAAAGATGTCTTATATTGCCACACAAGTGATCTTTTTAAAATCTAGCTTTAGGTAGACCTTTTACAAGCTTTTTATTAGAAAGTTTAGTAAGTTTATTCATGCTTGCATGTCCTAATCTTCTATGTCATAGCCAACAATCTTCATTCATAGTGATCAAACAATTAACTTTTGACAAGATCCTCAAAGTTAATAGTGTAGATATTATCATAGGTGAAGCGTCCCCCACCTACGGGTACAAAAATAAAAATATGCGACAGTTTCACCTGCCGGATAGGTGTCACAATTCTAGAGATAACACATAGTAATTAATATCGTAATACATATATCTTTGATACCAAAATAGCAGAATAATCATACACTGATTTAAAACTCATACTGACCAAATACAAGGATCTAAGGAGACAAACCATACAACATAAAACAATTGGGACACAAACCTTATAGGATAGATCAAATAGATAGGAATGAGTTTACAATGAATGATGGAACGACCACATGGCTAGCCACTCGAAGAATTACTGAAATAAAATGATACTGACTGTTGAATCACCAGATGAGAGTCGAAGACCCGATTAAAGTCCAAGGTAGTACGTCAAACAAAGTATTGTGAATCAATTATCGGAAGCTAATAAATTCACGAATCAATAATAAGAGATATTCAACAACTGATATACGAAGAAAAAGGAGAATCAAAGAATCATAACGAGGTCAACAAATGGTTGACACAACAAAAATAGGAATTCAGAGTGTCAAGGAATTAATGGTATACTAGGAGATTCCAGCTTACCTCAATCGAGCTTTAAATCTTATTTAATTCTCTTTTTTCGAAATTATAATCTCACACTAATTTGGTACTGCAAGATATAAATTCAAGCTAAGATATAAAGAGAAAATATGCTTAGTTATTATTTAGTTTCTCTCTGTGTGGACAATGATTTCATGTTTGCGAAATAAATCACTTTATTAGTAATACCCAAAGAGTAATTTATTACTAGCATCTACTATCTTAGAAATCATGTTAAATATATCAACTAAAGATTTTCATATGTACATGCATCTGATACCATATATATATATATATATATCCCTATTATAACTAGGAATGGAAATGGGGGCGGGTAGGGGCGGGGGGAGCTATCCCCACGCCCCGACCCGCTACTCAAAAAGTTTCCCCATCCCCTGCCCGGTCCCTGCCCCCGAATCCCCGTGGGAAATGGGGATTACCCGCGAATTTTTTATTATTCTTTTTAAACCTTAAGAATTAAAATTAATTTGAATTATGTAACTTCAAAATATAAATTAAAGTTATACTAATGATAAATATAAATATAGATCTTAAACAAAGTTTAATATTAATTATTCTTGCAGTTAAATAGTAAAAATAATATTATGGTCATTGACTATCAAATCTTTAAAATAAATTTTGACTTAACCATTGTGTATGAGAACTATAATTGAAAAAGAACATTTCTCTGTGCTAGTAAGATTGCATTGATTATTATAATTTTTTTCTTATTGGTTGTCGCATATAAAATGAGTTGCAATTCTTTAAAATTCATCTTTAGTTATGTTATTTGAAGCTTTTTGAAGTGCAACTGAAATAACTAACAGATCTCTTAATTCACTATGAACAATAGTAAAATTGAGGTATTTATGTCAAATGATAGCAAATCTCAAGTTACGGCATGCAGTGGTTTTAAGAATAATTATAAAATCCTTTCAAATAATCTAATTTTTCTTCTTCATTTTATAATACTTTGTTTAATGTTATTTTTTATACTTTTATATGTATAATTGTAATACATATATAATACTTTAAAAAAAAATAATAACTATCTATGTATGCGGGACGGGTTATGTAGGGTGGGAAATGATTATCCCTGTACCCCGCCCCGCCCCCGCGCGGGGATTAAAAGTTAATCCCCATCCCCCGTCCCATTCCCCATTTGGGGCAGGGATGGGGCGGGTACCCGCAATCCCTATCCCCATTGTCATCCCTAATTATATCATGGTATGAAGCCCAGTACAATTAGCACAAAGGCCGAGGTCCAAAATAAATTAAACACATATATTAAAGTCCAAACACAAAGGGTCAGCCAAAACTTGACTTGGACTACCAAAGCCCAACACCAAAGCCCAATATAGAGAAGAAACTCGTGGGTGATAAAGATGATCATCATTACTATTCATATCTAGGACACAAAAGATAAAGTCGTACATGTGCAAATTAACATGATCATAATGAAAAATTGTTTGGTTCTTTAGGTTTTCTAATTTCTTTTCAACATGTGCAATGCAATTGAAGATGTGATTCATTGTCACAACCAACAAGTGAGATCAAATATCGTAAGTGTCGAGGTCGGAATCTCGCAATTGAGGTTGGGAAGCTACTCCTGTCGAGTTGGAATTCTGGGTCAGCTTCTTGACCTAGATTTTCTGGTCGGCTACCTGACCTGCACAAGGAAAAAGAAGGAAAAGACGGGGTGATGACCCGGATTTTTTCCTTGGGCGTGCGAATGATTAATATGTCCGAGCTAGTGAAGTAGTTGAGAGCATTTAATGAGTAGTTACCTTAGAAATGAAGGGGTGGAGCTCTGTTTATAATAAATTCGGATATGACAGCATTTAATACGGCACATCTTTATGTCCCATCAAGGCTTTATGTCCCATCAGTACAGCTAGCACATAGGTCGGGGTTTTCCTGGGTCAGGGTGAGGTCGGATCAACATCCAGGTTGGGCATTAACTGAATACGCTGGCCTTGGCTCGGGTTGGCCGGCCTCAGCTCGATGCGGGTACCTTACCCCAACTCAGGGTGGGCATTAAACCTCAACTCGGGGGTCCTTTCCCCGTCAATCCCCCCCAAGTCGAGATCGAGAAGGTGAGATCTGGATTTGGGACTTTTTCCCTAGCTGGAGGTGCCTGACCTAGGAAAATTGGGGGTGGCCACTTCAGCGGTGCATGCCCTTCAGATGGGTGACACGTTACTTGGCAGTTATGACAAGATGCGACGTTTAGGATTCCTAAGGTGGTTACAGGAGCTGCCTATAAATAGGGCCTTAACATCCGAGATTCATTTCACATTTTGCTTATTAGATTTGGAGCTTTCATGTCGGCAACCAGAGTGGTCGGATGCTTTTAGCTCAGCAAATATCTTATCGGGATATTCAACTCGGAATCTATTAGCTCGGAGCCAATTAGGTCGGAGGAAATTAGATCGGGTCATCTTCAACAACTAGAGTGGTAGGTACGTCCCGACTCCCTTTAGTTATTCCTGCACATATTTTGATTTGTAAACAGGATGGAAGGTCAGAGTCGGAAGATTCCCAAGCGATAAAGGTGAGGTCCTATGGAAGGGACGAGAATCCGTCGAGTTCGAAATCGACCTCAGATGGAAGCCACGGTGATGACAGCGCCGGTGCATCTCAAGGATCAGCTCGGCAATCTGGGGTCAGGCAAGTGCCAGAAGAAGCCGAGGCGGACCCTTTGGCCGACCTGGGAGACTTGGGAGATAGGGAAGATGAGGAGCCATTGAACTAGTTGGAGGGAGTTGAGATACTACAGGAGTACTTAGTTGGAGCCTCTATATCGGAACCGATTGAAGTGATCCTAGTTAGGGCAGTCCGACCTCGGAGCTCAGCTACAGCCAGTGGTTCGTTGGCTCGGGGGAAGAGGATAGAGCAGTTGTTTGCTTGTTGTAAGCGCGAGTGCCAGTCTACCATCCAAATAGCTAACACCAGGTTAAGGGATTGGTTAGTCGACCGACACCACAAGCTGAAGGTTCCAGGTCAGAACAAATCTGCCTGCTATCCTCTACTCGATCACTTCACGATCTATGATCTCGCATTCGATGTCATTCGGCTTCCACTTCCCGACTTCATCGCCAGTATTCTGAATTACTTTGAGCTTAGCCCGAGTCAGATGCCACCAAATAGTTGGGCTGTAATGGTGGCGTTTTATTTATTTTGCCTTGAGAGGAAAATAGAGCCAACCCTGGAACCCATTCAGGCAGTTCTTTGTGTGTAAACCTAACCCGAAATAGCCAGGGTGGTTTCACTTCGCAGCTCGGGCTACCAATGCCATATTCACCAAGTGGCACTCCTCCAAGAAGGGCTAGCACAACGATTACTATTGGGTCGAGCCGGCTGTGAACCCGGGGTGCAAAATGGATTGGAATCCCTCCTTAAAGAAGAATGTGAACGATGACCCCAAGCTCTCATAAGCGGAAATAGCTAAGGTCGGGGTATTGAGACCCAAGCAGGGAATGCTGATTGATATCGACAGCGTCCTCAGGTGGGACAGAATCTGGAAATCAAAGTTATTCGGGAGAGAACCCGACCTGAGGAATGAGCACCCCCATCTATTTCCTAAGCCTGAAGAGAATGCGGAGTCCAGCTCAGAAGAGGGTTAGTTCGCAAGATCAATGCCCGACCTCCCTGTCTCCTTATCTACCTTTGTTCTCTTCAGTTTGCATTTGGTCATTTCTCACCTCTCTTTTCTTTATTTTTTACAGATATGGCGAACCCGGTAAAGCTTGCATATGCTCAAAGGAGGAGGAAGACCGAGGCCAGTGGCGAAGTCTCAACTCGATCCAGCTTGGGCTCCATCCCTCAAGGGTAGAGGCAACAGCCCGGTGGCCAAATGCGGGAGGTCAGCGCCGAGGTCTCCTCTAAGGGGATACGGGGTCTCCCCTACCTAAAAGATCGAGCTCAGGGGTGGCAATCCTGGAGCGCTTAGCGTCCCGTCCTGAGAGTAAGAAACGGCTTCGGGCCGAATACTCCAGGAAAGGCAAGGCCATAAAGGTGAGCCCTCCCAGCAAGGATTTCGTGGAGGCAGCTAAGGTCGCCCGCGACTTTAAGCTGGCAATGGTCCTGGTGGAGCAGCTCTCGCTCGACCTGAGGACAACTATGGTCACGGTGAGGCATCTTCGACCGTGTTGATACAGTTAAGTTTTTCAGCTTGGCTGATCATTTTGCTATCTTTTGCGCAGGCTGAGTCCCACATCATTTCATCACACAACTTCCTTACCAGGGCCCAGTCTTATTGCGTCGAGCTCGAGTAGCGATACATTAATGCCCGAGCCGAGCTTGAGGCCCTAAGGAAGAAAGCCGCCTAGAGGCACAAAGTAGACACAACAGAGATTGACCGGCTGACAAAGGAGCTCGAGGCAGAAAAGTTCCAGCGCTAGGCCGCGGCCAAGGAAGTCAAGCGCTACAAGCTGAAGAGGCGCGAAGTCGAGACGAAGCTCCGGGAGCTGATAGATCAGGTCGGCCTTCAAGGGGAGAAAGCGGTGGAAGCCTTCAAGTCCAACCAAGCGGCCGTGGACTGGTTGGCCATGAAATGTGGGGTGATGGCCAGGTACGCTGAGCTGGAGTACTATTTTCTGGGCCAAGTCGCAGCTCGGGAGCGAGCGAAGACCCTTTTTCCTGCCTCCGAGAATGACTATATCAAAATCCTAGAGGCTCCACTGCCGGAGTTCTGGGACATTCCGAAGCTTCCAGCCGACCTGACATCCCAAGCTCAGGAAGTAGTCGAGTTTGTAAAGAAGGGTATGGATCAGGTCGGTGATAAAGTCAATGCTACCACCTCCACTGCTGCGCCTAAGTAAATTTTGTAAAGTCGCCCAGGTTGGGCTCTTGTAATTTTGCCCAAGTCGGGCTTTTGTAATTGTTACTTTTTTCAATTTTAATGAAATAAATATTCTAGTTTTGCTCGAGCTTATACATGTGTACCTTTCTCTTCGCAAATTTTCCTCAAGTGAGTGGGGTTGGACCAATATAATGGACCTTTCAAACTTAATTTGAATATAAAGAATTGAGTTGGACGCGATTAATGAATTATCATCCTAATCTGAGCTAGTTAACTGGGCAACTATATAATTGTCGCCGACCTGGACTCGTCAGTCCGATTTATAATTGGTCAAACTAATGTTGATGAATGTTGAGCTCAAGTTTAGACTCAAACTAACATGCCGACCGGAAGCCGGATTATACCGAATATAATGGACCTTAATCTGAACTGGCAAAACTAATCAAATTATTATTGATTATACCCGAGCTGGAATCTTGTCCGAGCTGGTTTATTTAATCATCAGCTCGTAATTAAGCGCAGCCATCGCGTTAATCCGAGTTAAGAGTGTAAGAATATAACCAATTTTTTAGAAACGTCTTAACAACAATCAAGTAGAAAGGTAACACTACTCGTTATAACAATTCAATATAACACTTACAAGATAATTTTCCCACCGTTCACTCTCAAGATTAGAGCTTCAATGGCTTCTGGATTTACAAGAAGAATACAAGAAAGAAAGACTAACTTAGGATTGTGTTTGAAGTTGTGTTGTGGATGAAAATGATGAACTAATGCATGCCTATTTATAGAATTTAGCTAACCCGCCACAGGAGACTTTCCTATCAAACATTTCAATCTTGGTTGGCTTTACCAACCACGTTCAAAGTATTAACCACCCATATTTATCACATGGGTGGCTACAATTGACCACATGGGTGGCTAGCATCCAAATTAACTTCTAGAAAGTTTCCTTTGGTCAAATTGGCTAACTTTAGCATTGCATCATCCCGACGTCATCTTAGGTAATTCCAAATTCCCGAACTTCTTTCTTGTAGCCATCGTGATCTCTTTTGACATCATCGACGTTTAAGTCGGAATCATTAATTTATGCTACCATATAATTAACGATACTTATTATGAAGAGGTGGATATTGACATATATCAACACCCCCCTCAATGTTCACCTCATATTGACTAAGCTATTGGGCCAACACCCAATGTTTGAAGATGCTTACTCAATTGGACGCTCTCTAACGCTTTAGTGAAGATATCTGCACAATTATCTTCTGTAGGGCAGTACTCCATGTAGATTTCACCTTCCTCGATCAATTCCCTCACATAGTGATACTGAATCTCTATGTGTTTTGTTCTAGCATGAAATACCGGATTCTTTGACATGGCTATACAGCTCTGACTGTCACATTTCAACATTGTTGCTTCCTCTATTGGAATGTCAATATTAGTCATGATGCGTCGTAGCCAAACAACTTCATAGGATGCTACACAAACAACCTTGTATTCTGCCTCTGTTGATGAAAATGCAACAGTAGGTTGCTTCTTACTAGACCATGAGATGATTCCACCACCGAATATGAATACGTAACCTGTAACAGATTTTCTTGAGTCAATATCACCAGCCCAGTCTGAGTCACAGTACCCAGATAAAGTATCTCCAGACTTGTATGATATCCCATACTCCAATGTGCCTTTGAGATATTTGAGGATCCGCATCCCTGCTTGTCAGTGACTTTGTTTCGGTTTATTTGAAAACCGACTGAGAACTCCCACAGCATAACTAATATCAGGTCTTGTGTTACAAAGGAAGATTAAACTTCCCACCAACCTTCTGTAGAGCTTGTTATCAACTTGTTTTGAAGGATTGTCAATTGATAACTTTGTATTCACTTCCATCGGGGTAACAACTGGTTTGCACTCGGACATACCAAATGCAGTCAGAAGCTCACGAACATATCGTTGCTGTGAGATGAAGATAGTATGAGGTTTTTGCCATACCTCGATTCCCAAGCAATAATGAAGAAGACCAAGATTTGTCATTTCAAATTCTTGGCTCAACCATTCTTGCGTCTTCCGAATATTATCTTCATGGTCACCAGTGATTATAAGATCATCCACATATAGGGCTACAATTACCTTCTTTTCTTGTTCACTTAGAACATACAAGTTGGCCTCTGATTTGCTTCTACAGAAATTATGTTGCAAGAAGAAAGAGTCTACACGTTTTTACCAAGCTCGTGGTACTTGTTTTAACCCATATAAAGCCTTTTTCAATTTGCAGACTTTTTCTTCTTCACCTAGTATTTGGAAGCCAGAGGGTTGTGCAACGTAGACTTCTTCTTCAAGTTGCCCATTAAGAAAAGCTGACTTGACATCCATTTGATGTACAATCCATTCATAATGCACGACAGCTGCAACAACTAGCCTGATTGTTGACATTTTTGCTGTTGGAGCAAAGGTTTCATATACATCGAAACCTTCGACTTGCGAAAATCCTTGTGCTACAAGGTGTACCTTGTATTTTTCAAGACTTCCATCTGCCTTGTACTTCACTTTCCAGATCCATTTGGTGCCGATAATTTTTCTGTTCGGTGGCTTTTCAATGATCTCCCAAGTATCATTTTTCATGATACTATCATACTCGGCTTGCATAGCTGCTCTCCAATTTGGATCTGACATGGCTTCCTCCACAGTTACCTGTTCTTTTACCGTCTTGATGATTTGGGTCATCAAAGCCATGTTTACTAGTTGTTGTCCTAATCTGTTCTGCTCCTCTATTCTCTTTGATCATCTTAGTCCATCAGGACGTGGACTATCATCAGTAATTCCTGGATTTCTTCCATCAAAGAGCTGTTGGAACCACTTCGGTTGTGGCTTCCTTGTGGGTACAATAGGTTGGTCTTCAGTCTCTTCATCATTAGAGACTTCTTCATTGTTTAACGATCGTTGTTCAGGCACTTGGTGGATTACTTCATCGGTTGATGACGAAATGGCAGGACCGCTATCCTCCATCGAGTGTGGTCTTTCATTAAACACCACATCTCGGCTTATGATCACCTTCTTGGCCTCTACATCATAGAGTCTATATGCTTTAGACTCTTCACTATATCCCAAGAAAATGCCCTTCTTGCTCTTGTCATCCAATTTCTTTCGATTTTCATTTAGAATGTGTACAAAACACTCGCACCCAAATTTTCTTAAATGAGACACAGAAGGTTTCGTACCATAATAAGCTTCATTAGGAGTCTTATCGTTGAGTGCCCTGGTTGAGAATCGATTGAGGATGTATACCGCTGTGTTGACTGCTTCAGCCCAGAATGTGTCAGGTAGGCCAGCACCTTTCAACATGCATCGAGCCATTTCTACAATTGTTCAATTTCTTCGTTCCACAACTCTATTTTGTTGTGGTGTGTATGGAGCAGTCAATTGGCGCTTAATCCCAAGCTTGTTGCAGTAATTGGTGAACTCCGTAGAACAGAATTCCCCCCCATGATCGGTATGAAGTTTCTTCAACTGAGTTGTGTTCTCATTTGTCATAAGTTTGTGCCACACTTTAAATTTTTCAAGAGCATCAGCCTTGTCCCGAAGGAAGTACACCCACATCTTCCTACTATAATCGTCGACTAACAGCATAAAGTAGGAAGATCCTCCCAACGCCGTCGTAGTCATTTTTCCACAGAGGTTAGCATGTACCAACTCTAGAGGAGCCTTTGATCGGTTATGACTCTCTTTAGGAAATGACTATCTATGTTGCTTGCCCAGCATACAAGCTTCACATGGTCCTTCAATTTCTTCAATTGAAGGCAAGTCGGCCACCATCTTCTTCTTTTGCATTTCTTTTAACACAGGATAGGAAATGTGCCCGAACCTTTCATGCCAAAGTTGACTTGTTTTGGCATCCACGACAGCAGAAAGAGAGCTGATTTCGTAAAGATTATTTTTGCGAATACTTTTATTTACGATATTTTGATCCTTGTCAAGAATCAAAGCTTCCGTCTTCTTGAACCGCACTTCTAGATCATTATCTGTAATAGCAGCTACAAATAGTAAATTTCTGGTGATCTGGGGTACAAAGAGTACGTTGGAAAGCTTCTTGCTTCCTCCATCTTTAGACACAAGCGAGATGGTTCCAGTGCCCTCAACGGGACACATAGCATTATTCCCGACGATAATATTGGTTCTTGTAGAGGTTTTATGGAGTCATATAACTCTTTCTTGTTGGTCATGTGTCGAGAAGCTCCACTATCTAACACCGATACACTTGTTTGATGTACATGTGCGCTAGTACACGTTTCCTCTGTTACATCTGTTACAGTAAACAGATGCACTTCCGTTTCAGCCGTATTGGCAGATTCTTTATTTCTCCAATTTGGCTTTAAAGTTCCGTTCTTCTCGTCATAGATTCGTTTCCTGCAATCTTTGACAGCATGACCTTTCTTATTGCAGTAGTAGCACGATCCAGAGAACGTCTTCTTCTTTGCTTTCTTCTTTTCTTCTTGGTTACTCCTCGCATTGGCTGTAAAGGCAGAGTCAAGTTGATTTTCTCTGCTCCTCAGCCTCATCTCCTCCTCCATCAACATGGCAGTGAATTCTTCAAACGTCAAATGAGGAATGCGAACTTGTGTATTGAGTGCTGTCACAAGGCCGTCAAATTTTAGAGGCAACACTCTAATGCACCTTCGAGCTAGTTCCTCGGTTGATTTGGCAATACCAACTGCAGCCATTTGATCATATAGGTTTTTCATCCTACTGATAAATGACTCAGCTGCTTCATCTTCACTTAATCTCTCAGCAGCTAACTGATTCTCCAAGTTCTGAATGCGAGTCTGGTTCCTTGTTTCATACTGATTTCTCAGTATGTTCCAAGCTTCAGTTGCCTTGGTTATGTGTTGAATTAGAGTAAGGACGAAATCTTTAACACTTGTTACAATTACACAAAGTGCATCAGCATTTCGTCTCCTCCATTCTTTAACAAGTTGAGGATCTGGAGGTGTGACCTTTTTTGTGTCATCTTCAGCACGGACTGCAACTGGTTCTGCATCTGTGCCTAACACTGTATCAAGGAGTTCGTAGGAGTCCAGAACTGTAGTGATTTTGAACTTCCACAAAAGATAGTTCGTGCCATCAAGCTTTCCTTCTGTGAAGGTAGGGGGACAGATACGAATTGTCGGTACTAAACTGGAACTAGAACTGGTAGAAGAAGAACTAGCACCTTAAGTAGTCATAGTTGTTGAGCTTTACTAGACAAGATTGTTGTTAAGAGCCCCTTAAGCTCTGATACCATGTAAGAATATAACCAATTTTTCAGAAACGTCTTAACAACAATCAAGTAGAAAGACAATACTACTCATTATAACAATTCAATATAACACTTACAAGATAATTGTCCCACCATGCGCTCTCAAGATTAGAGCTTCAATGGCTTCTGGACTTACAAGAAGAATACAAGAAGAAAAGACTAACTTATGATTGTGTTTGGAGTTGTGTTGTGGATGAAAATGATGAACTAATACATGTCTATTTATGGAATTCAGCTAGCCCGCTATAGGAGACTTTCCTATCAAACATTTCAATCTTGGTTGGCTTTACCAACCATGTTCAAAGTATTAACCACCCATATTTATCACATGGGTGGCTACAATTGACCACATGGGTGGCTAGCATCCAAGTCAACTTCTAGGAAGTTTACTTTGGTCAAATTGGCTAACTTTAGCATTGCATCATCCCGACATCATCTTAGGTAATTCCAAATTTCTGAACTTCTTTCTTGTAGCCATCGCGATCTCTTTTGACCTCATCGACGTTTAAGTCGGAATCATTAATTTATGCTACCATATAATTAACGATACTTATTATGAAAAGGTGGATATTGACATATATCAACAAGGAGTAGCTTAGTAGCTGAGGCACTTGGGCCTGGGTCGGGTATTGCACTGGATTACAAAATGCATTGTATTCAATTTGTACATGTACTTGGGCTCGGGAGCTGATCGCAAGTAATGTTTTGGCTCGGGGCTTTACAAAAGATTTCAACTCGAGGGCCGTTACATTGTATTTCTGCTCGAGGGCCGTCACAAGAAATTTTGGCTCAGGGACCTTAAACAAAATACTGCTTCAGGTGTTCTAAGTGTCATGCATTCTTCAATAGTTTTTCATACTTGTTGCAGAGGTAGAAGGTTCCGGGTCGGACTTCTTTCACAACTTCGTACGGTCCCTCCCAGGTCGGGGAGAGCTTGTTACCCGAGCGCGGCAAAAAGATTAGGCTTAGGTTGACTTGCTTGGTAAAGGCTCTTTGTATGGCAGCTTTGCTGGCCTGCATTCTGATTTGAGCTTTAGCTCGGAGCTCTTCGGCAAGGTCGAGCTCTTCACGGATCAGTGCTCCGTTTATTTCTGGATCATGGTGGAGGGTTCTACTGGTCGGAGACTCGATATCCACTGGCAGCACCGCTTGAGTACCGAAGGTCATCTCGAATGGCGATTCTCCTATTACCGAGCTGGTAGTGGTCCGCTGAGCCCACAGTACCTCGGGAAGAATCGATGCCTACTGGCCCTTTGCTTCCTCCAACTTGGTTTTCAGGCCCTGCAAAATGATTTGGTTAGTCCTTTCAACTTGGCCATTACTTTGAGGGTGAACAATAGATGAGAATCTAAGGTCGATTCTGATCTCAGCACATTTGCCTCGAAAGTATGCACTGTCAAATTGCTTGCTGTGGTCAGTAATGATGACCTTTGGCACCCCAAATCGGCAAATGATGTTTTTCCATACGAAATCCTAAGCTGTCTTCTCTGTTATTCTAGCAACACATTTCAACCTCAGTCCATTTGGTGAAGTAGTCTACAGCTACGGAGGCGTGTTTCTTTTGGCCAACACTGGTTGACAATGGGCCGATGATATCTAGACCCCACTAATAGAATGGCCATGGGCTTATCATCACCGTGAGGTCTACCGTTGGCTTCCTCTGTATATTGGCGAACCTTTGGCAAGTGTCATACTTTTTACATACTCTTTGGCATCTTGTTCTAAGGTTGGCCAAAAATAGCCTTGCCTCAATGCCTTCCGAGCCAGAGCCTTGCCTCCCAAGTGGTTTCCATATACCCCTTCATGGATTTTCCGGAGTATATAGTTTTCCTCCTCGGTCCCAACACACTTTAAGAGAGGCCAAGTATAGGCTCTCTTGTAGAGTTGTCCGGCAATTATGACAAACCTTGAAGCCTGTTTCATGAGTTTTTGAACTGCTTTTTCATCTTCCGGGGTCACACCCCCATCCAAGTAGTCCACGATTGGTTTGGTCCAATCTGGGCTTAAATTGAGCTCGGCTACGGCTTGCATCCCTAACTAGATACTTGGTTTGGACACTTCTTCCATATGGACCTATGCAGGTCAGCTCTCACCCAAGGCCAACCTGGACAGAGCATCAGCCTTCATATTCTCCTCCCTCGGAATTTGCTGTATCGTGAACCTTTTGAGCCCTGTGGTCAAATCCTTAACTCTGTTAAGGTAGGCCAGCATAGCATTGTCTTTGGCTTTGAACTCCCCCGATATCTGACTAAAAACTAATTGAGAGTCAGTGCTCAGGTCGACTGCTTGTGCCCCAAGCTAAGTTACAATTTTTAATCCCGCGATCACTGCTTCATACTCAACTTCATTGTTGGATGTTGGAAAGGCGAACTTGAAGGAGTATTGGTGCTCATTCCAGGTTTGGTCGAGGATGACCACTCCGGTTCCACTTCCAGACTTCCCTGATGCCCCATCCACATGGACCTTCCACACATCCTCCGGGTCATATTCGACTCGGCCAGTACATTCCACCACAAAGTCCGCGATGGCTTGGGCTTTGATGGCTGTTCTGGGTTGGTAGGTGATGTTAAATTGACTCAGCTCAACTGCTCATTTCAGTAGTCTACTCAACGCCTCTGGCTTGTGCATGATGGACTTGAGTGAGGCATCCGTCACGACCTTGATTGGATGAGCATCAAAGTATGGCTTCAGCTTTCTTGCCGCCATGATGAGCGCGAGGGCGAGTTTTTCTAAGAAGGAATACCTCATCTCTACCCCTTACAAGGTTTTGCTGATATAAGAAACCGGCTTCTACTCCTTCCCTTCTTCGTGGAGTAGCGTTGCCGCCACTGCTGTCCCTGAACATGCCAAGTATAATACCAGTCCCTTCCCCACCTCAGGTCGGGATAGCAGGGGTAGCAAAGCTAGATACCTTTTCAGCTCCTGGAAGGCATCCTGCCATTATATAGTCCATTCAAAGTTCTTAGAATTCCTCAATATTTTGAACAGATGAGCATACCTATCAGTCGACCTGGACATGAATTTGCTTAGTGCCGCGATCTTGCCCGCGAGCACTTAGACGTCCTTCACGTAAGTAGGCGGCGCCAGGTCAAGTATCGCCTGAACCTTCTCCGGGTTGGCTTTTATTCCCCGGGCTGTGACCATGAAGCCTAGAAATTTTCCTGCCTTGACGCTGAATGCACACTTTTTCGGGTTCAGCTTTATCCTAAAGTTCTCCATTATGGTGAAGGCTTCAGCTAGGTCGGCTACATGGTCTTCTGTCCTCTTGCTCTTGATCAACATGTCGTCTACATAGATATCCATATTTCAGCCAATCTGATTTTTGAAAGTCTTGTTCACCATCCGAGTGTAGGTAACTCCAACATTCTTGAGGCCAAAAGGCATGACCTCATAGTAGTAGAGACCTTTATCGGTGGTGAAGACAATCATCTCTTTGTCTCCATGAGCCATCTTGATCTGATTATAGCCTTTAAAGGCATCCATGAAAGAGAGTAGCTCAAACCTGGAGGTGGCATCCACCATCTGATCAATCCAAGGTAGGGGAAAGCAGTCCTTAGGGCAGGCTTTATTGAGGTCAGTAAAGTCAATACACAATCTCCATCCACCTGAGGACTTGGTCACCCGCACCACGTTAGATAACCAGGTTGGGTATTGGATTTTCTTTATATGGCCAACGTCTACCAACTTGTCCACCTCTTCTGCTATGATTTGTTGCTTATCATAATGGAAGTGCCTGTATTTCTGCTTTACCAGATAGTGATTTTGGTCAGCATTCAGGTGATGCTCAATCACAGTCGGGTCGATACCTGTCATGTCAGAAGCAGACCATGCAAATATGTGTTCATTTTTCAGGAGAAATTGGCTTATACCTTTCTTGAGGTTGTCAAAGAGTTCACTCCTGACCTTTGCTCTCTTGGTTTCATTGGAGAGTTTCATCTCTTGAAGGTCTTCAGCCGGGCTTCGCTTCTTCGCGTCCCTCTTCTCATCGGGCAAATCTGGTCCCCAACCAACCTGATATTTGGGGCGAAAAAAGTTTTCATAACATTCCCAAGCTGAGAGCTAGGCTCCGTGGATGATGGTCGTGTCGCCCGAGGTCGGGAACTTCAGGGCCTAGTGATAAGTTGAAGGAACGGCCCTAAAATGATTGAGCGCCACCCAACCTAAGATCCCATTGTAAGTGGAATTGCAATCCATTACAATGAAGTTGGCCTACATCGAAACCCGCTTGTCTCTGTCTTCCAGCTTTAGTGGGAGGTTGATGACTCCTTTAGCTCGATGGGCATGTCTGGTGAATCCAACTAAGATGCCCCTCAATGGCCTGAGCCGGCTCCTGTCCAACCCCATTTGCTCAAATGCCTTCAAGAATAGGACTTCTGCCGAGCTCCCAGTGTCCACCATCAGCCTCTTCACGGTGAAGTTGGCTATTTCAGCGCTGATCACCAGTGGGTCGTCATGGGGCAATATCACACCCTCCAAGTCTTCTGAGGAGAAAGTGAGCTCCTCCATCTCTGGGATCGGACCCTACGCTGGCCCATACTCTCTTCTAGCTCGAATATAACCCTTCCTGCCAATCAAAGTCTCTCCACCCAACACTAATCACCATGAAATGGTCTTACTCACAGCCAGACGCCGGCCCCCAGCCTGGCGCCTGGGTAGACTTTTCTCTCTATCTCTCTGATCTTGACTCCGGGTCGGCTGTTGATCTACATACCTCCGAAGGTAACCTCGGGCTATCAGTGCCTCGATCTCCTGTTTCAAGTCTTTGCACTCCTTGGTGGTATCGCCGTGGTCCATCTGGTCGCGGCAATTCTTGGTCCTCTTGCCCTTCTCAGGTAGGCCTTTCATTATTGGAGCTGGATGAAGATGGTTCTGGTGCTGGATCTCTATTAGGATCTACTCTCTCGTGGTGTTAAGGGGAGTGAACATAGTGAACCGGGGGTTCTTCTTCGGCTGTTGAGACTGCTTGCCTTGGTCATTTTGGATCTTACTCCCAGGTTGGGCTCGGGAGGTCTCTCCCTTCTTGCTGGTTTCCTTCTCCTTGTCATCATCCCTCTTCGCTTGATGGATTTCTTCCGAGTGTATGTACCCTTCTGTTCGTACCATCAGCTCGGCTACGGTATCCACGGGGTCGATGGCCAAGTAAGATATAAGGGGGCCCGACCTGAGTCCACTTTGGTAGGCCATTAACACCATGGAGTCCTCTAGGTTGGGTATTCTAAGGGATTTTTCATTGAATTGGGCCGTGTAAACCCTTAGACTTTCTCCTCTATGCTGCTTCACTGACAACAATGATGAAGTGTAGCGGGTTGCACGTCAGCTTCCCGCAAAGCTGGACAAGAAAGCCTCAGCCAGCTGATGAAAACTTGCAATAGAGCCGGGATGAAGTTTTTGGAACCAGTCCAAGGCATTGCCAACCAAGGTGGTCGGGAATGTCTTCGTCTTCATCAGGTCGGTCATATCATGCAGAGTCATATGGTGATCAAAGTTGAGCAGGTGACTGGTTGGGTCTTCGTCCCCGTTATAGAAGGCCAGGTTGGGCATCTGGTTACCGGTGGGCAACGGCGTCGCCAGTACCTCAGGTGAGAGTGGGCTAACATCGAGCTGGTTAATGACCTTGGCTATGGCAGCCGCGGTCTTGGCCTGGTCGGGGTCGGCATGGGCTGCCCTTTTGCCTCTCATCTCTACGGGCCTCGCCACCGGCTCTAGGAAGCCTTCTCTGTCTTGGGCTCGGGTTCGCCCCGGGGCTAGAATGCGAAACTATGGATGTGCGGGCCACGGCGTAACTGCTTGCAGAATTGAGTGTTCCGCAGTTAGCTGGGTTACCTACTCCTTTAGTTCCTCAAATATTCCGAGCATCATCCTCATCTCTGGTGATAGGCTAGAGTTAGGGTCTCCATCTGTAGAAGGGTTAGTTTCTAAGGCTAAGTGTATACGTTGTCTCGCTCCAACATTAGTTTGGGTTGGGTCTTGGCTAGGCACCTGTGTGGTTTCGAGGTCCCCATCCGGGTTGGGCGAGTCCTCTATCGGTGCGCTGTAGCTTCTTGTTTGTACCATGATGGTTTCTCAATGAGTGGTGAGAAGAGTGATAGAAAGAACTATTTCCCACAGACGGTGCCAAACTGTCGAGATCGAAATCTCGCAGTTGAGGTTGGGAAGCTACTTCTACCGAGCTGGAATTCTGGGTCGGCTTCTTGACCTAGATTTTCGGGTCGACTACCTAACCTGCACAAGGTTAAGGAAGGAAAAGGCGGGGTGATGACCCGGATTTTCTCCTCGGGGGTGCGAATGATTAATATGTCCGAGCTGGCGAAGTAACTGAGAGCATTTAATGACCAATTACCTCAGAAATAAAGGAGTAAAGCTCTATTTATACTAAATTCGGATCTGACAGCATTTAATGCGGAGCAACTTTATGTCCCATCAAGGCTTTATGTCCCATCAGTACAGCTGGTGCATAGGTCGGGGATTTCTTGGGTCAGGGTGAGGTCGGATCACCATCCAAGTCGGGCATTAACTGAATACGCTGGCCTTAGCTTGGGTTGGCCATCCTCAGCTCGATGCGGGTACCTTATCCCAGCTCGGGGTGGGCATTAAACCTCAGCTCGGGGGTCCTCTCCCCGTTAGTAAGCTTTACAATAATTATTTTGAGTTTTAAATTTATATCATTACACTCACTTACAAACTACACTCTTATCATGTCTTTCACTAATATAGGTTATCACAATCGTAATTCAAAGTTGATGAGTGGAGATTGATTGGCCAGTTCATACAACTATCTAAGCTTACATTTATATATGAGATACTTCTAACTTGCATTGTATCAAATTTCACATTAGAAACAACATAATACATGATTGTTTCACCCTTTATATCATTTTTTACAAATACCTATGGAGGGTCTAATAAACTCTCTAGATTGTGGTTCTTAAGAAGTTAAAACAACTCAAAATTTACTAACCGATCTGTACTCATAACCACCTTCACTAGACCCATCCAATATATTTGTGCCCACAATCTTTGTGAATCAAGTTGACAATCTAAGTACCTCGTAGCTTTCAAGAAATGAACAACAATCAGGATCAAAGTTAGGCACCGAGGGTCAGTGTAGGCACCCGTTGCCTAGCCAGTGATCAATTTGATATGTCCTCTCACTTTTGTTTGTTTTTTTCTTTGTTTTAGTCAAAAAGAAAACATAGAATCATGAGGAAAACAACACAAAAGTATAAATTCTTTATGTATATTTATAAAAATACCATTTGTAAAATGCGGCCTCCCTATTATATAGCAACTGCTGAAAAGGAAAAGAAAAGAAAAAGAAAAACTGCCACCTCCTTGTTATTGCAGCTGCTGAAAAGGAAAAGAAAAGAAAAAGAAAAATTGTCACCTCCCTATTATTGCAGCTGTTGAAGAAAAGAAAAAGGAAAAAAAACTACCAGGAACGCATCTACCAAGATTCAAACCTATGTTACCCACATTTTCAAATGAGACCCTAACCAATTAAGCTAGACTGGTTCTTAGTGTAAGAATGCGACTGTAAATTAGAATAAATATTTTAATGTAAGCCTACGCCTATACTCACCTCAATGTAGCTCCGCCCTTGACAACAATAAATCCCTAATATAAAGGGAAATGACAAGGACACCACATTTGACTCTCAAAGTGTTTCTGTTTTGTCTTCCAATTTGCACTAGCTACTTGAACATTAAATTGAATTTGGTTGTGCATGTGCAGATCACCGAACCACAACTGGTGCCACCAGAGCAACAAACAAATAGGCAGCCCAATGATGAATCCTTTAAAGAGTGACGTATAATTGGAGGATTGGACCTATATATTTTTTTTTTAGATCAGTCTCGATAGGTCTATTGCCTAGTTAACCCAAATCACATATTTTTCGAATGAGATCATATGTTTCAAAGTTTAATACATTTAGTATGAACTTAAAAGACTTTTCAAAGCTTTTCTCGTAGTGGTCAAAATATGACATCGACCTATGATTTACCTTCCTTATAGGGCTTGAAATCGTGAAAGTTACCTACTCACCCAAGATTTGCTTCCTTACCAATGGTAGTATCAATCTTCCAAGCATAAATTGAAACCCAAGTGACCTTCTAATGACTCTCCGAAGCGTATTTCAACCACTACAGATATAGATTCTATTTGGCTTAATTTTAAAATTTTAGTTTTTGAGTTGTAGAGCTTTTAACAGTAGAGTTTTGGTTAGAAGTTCTGTTGAACAAAAGTCATTGATTGTTTGGTCTGTGTTTGGTAATGTTGAGCTTTTAGAAACCTTGAGGGTAATGTTGGATTTTAAAAAATATGAAGGGTTATATTTGAGAAAGAAAAATAAAACAGCTTTCCGCATTATTTAAAAATAGTTTTGCAAAAGTATTTTTTGAAAAGCTCCAATTTGGAACTTCTTATTTTTTAGCTTTTTTCAATTTCAACTTTTACCTAAAAGCACTTTAAAAAATGGGTCAAATAAGTTAGTTTCAACTTCTAAACTCACATGAAGTACTTTTTGAATGTCAAAAAGTTAAACCAAATAGAGCCACATACATACTTTCGGTACAAGATGTGTATTTTATTGTTAATTTTTTAGCAAAATAAATTAGTTGAACTAAGAGAACTTCTTGTTCAAATCATGAAGACAAAACATTGTGATTATTGTCTAGAGAGAACATTGTGTGTCTTTCTATAGTTTCTTCTTCTTCTTCTTTTTTTATTTTATTCAAATGGAGCATAAATCGTATAATACATATTAAAAAATGTTATTCATGAGAATTAAAATCATAATTTTTTACACTCACAGTGAGGAACGTACTACTAGACCAAATGCATGTTGGCGATGTCTTTCTATAGTTAGTACTTCACACGTTAGCACTCAACATCTTGAAAAAATCTAGAGATGGCAAAGGGTATCCGCTCTAACCGCCCGATAAAATTCGATAACAAAAACTAATGGGGAATCCATTAGAATTTAGGTTTTATAAAAAGAAACCGGCAGATAACCCGATAGGTTTTGATCAACCTTTTTACTTTTTCACTTTTCTCTTTTCCTCTCCAACTTTTTACTTTCTCTTTCTTTTCACCCTTACACTACTTTCCCATTTCTTCATTCCAATGAATCAGCCCTAACCCTTATTTCTTCCTTTATTCACTTCACTCACTACAGCAACACCGGTCTCTAGCTTCTTTCTTTCTTTTTTTCCCAGCTCCCCTTTCTTCATTCTTCTTTCTTTTGTGTTCTTCCAACACTTTCCTTTTCTCTTCCCCTTCTAATTTAGCCCTAGTTTGCAAGACATTCCATCTAGCCCAACACCAAATTATATTCTTCAAAGCAGGTGTCATACATATATTAAAATCATTTTTTGGATTTTTTTCCTTGATTTAAATACAGTTTTTAATAGGTCTTTTAATAGTATTTTGTCATCTTTAGATTTTTTTTTAGATGAATACTTATTTATAGGCAAATTTGTAATGATTATGTGATTTTATTTTGGATTTTATTGTTTATGACTTTTGCTTCATTTTCTTTTACTTGTTTTTTTTTAACAATTTTAAGTTGAATCTTTGTAGATGTTATTTTCTATTTAAATTATTTTTTTTTATCAATTTTATAAAATTATCGGATTCGATTTTAGTTAACCGCGGATTTTTTAAACTTATCGATTTCAGTTTTGGTTGGTGATTTTTAAATTCGAGTTTCGGTTTCGATTTTAGTTTTTATAATTTTCGCGGGTAATCGACTCGTTATCCCTAACAAAATCTACTTAGATTTTCATGCCCGACGCCACATTTTTCACGTTTTTTGATGACTTGTCCAAGTGCACATGTCCTTTTCCTCATTAAATGAAAAAACTATGTTTATTAAAGGTTTATAAAGGAATTAGCCAAAAAAAAGTGTTTATGAAGTTCAAAAAATGAGTGAAAGAGCTATTTTAACTTTTCTTTTTTTCTTGATGACGAAAAAACTCACCATAACAGAACCACGTTGGATTTACTTAATATATTCCTTCATGTAGAAGCACGTTCAAACGTATGTTCCAAGTGAGTTAAGGGCAAGAGAATATTTGTAATATGAGAATATAAGTTTAAAATTAACATCCTTAACCAAAACAAGTTACTGTTCACCGAATCTAAACAATTTTAACTTGCCATCTACGTCCCTCTCCCCCCTCCACATTCTACAACTATCATAGCAAAGAATATGGGTATTAAAAACTTTTGAATATAATTCCTTTTTTCTGTAGAATGAATATGTGAGGTCGAACAAATTCGTTAATTATAGCAAAAAAGAAACATATTCCATCACATCCCCCGCCAGTTATTATTGTTCTTGCCAATTCAGCTGCGACTTTCAAATATTTTATTAGTGAAGCTTAAGTTCTGATTAACTAAGTTTGACGGAAGAACTAACAAAGGCTAAATAATTTTACACACTAATAATAATGAATGTCCAAAAAAAAATTAACCAATTTTGTAAGATTAATGGGGTTTGTACTGCCATAATTTATACTATACAGGACCAAATACAGGGTCACCAATGGCACCGACAGAAGAAGACGAATATGGATCTGTTGGAGATATTTAGCAATTGTGAAATTATTTTTGTGAATATTTTGGAGTTAAGAACGGAGAAGAGAACGACGCGTCAAAGACGATTGCTGCAGAAATGTTTCTTCAAGTGAGACCCATAAATCACGAGCAGTCTCAAGTAAAGAAATAGTACATGCATTGTTGTAAAAAGAATGGATTTATTATGTCATAAAAGAGATGGGTGGTACATATACATAATAATGGGTAAAATCCATAGTTATAATAATGGCATCGAGAGAAGAAGACGAATAACACTCCATCAATAATAGAGATACATGTGACTCACAAGATTCTCTAGTACATACATCCAAACAATTTTTTAAGAACTATCATATATTTGCCACTTGTCAAGAAAGAAACGAAGTAAAGGAGACATACGACCTCCCCTGTTTTTAAAAAATGAGTACAAGACTCATATGTACTTTTAAAACAACCAAACAAAGAATCATCAACTTCAGTGTTTGGATTTGAAATTATTAGATTCAACTAATTTTTTTTTTTTTTGGTTGAATGATTCAACCAAATTATATTTTGTTAAACACCAAGGCAATATAATAAAATGCTTAAATTAAATAGCAATGCACACTTTATGCAAGACAAACTCTTACTGACTCTATTATATCACAAAATGACTACAGCACACTTTATAATACAAAAGACTTGGACACTTATGCTAAACACACACGGCACTATTATGACTCCTTTTGCTTCTTACTTCCACTCATCTCACAGCTCACAATTGCACTGCCTATATTTATAGATGGTCTTAGGTCGGTGGTAAACAAATACCAAGGCACCATCGACTTTAGGAACTTATTAGTTTAATCATTTTTGCTAAGCTTTTCCTGATTTTGCTAGCTTCTTGGGGAAGCTTGTAAAGATTCCAGAGAAGAATTATCATGGGTATTCTAGAGAGATGAGAGAGAATCTGTATTGACTCTTAACACTCCCCCTCAATACTGACTCTTTTTTCCTTGTGATCATCCCGAGTTCCTTTTTGAGCTCTTTGAACTTAGCTCGTGTAAGCCCTTGTACCTTTCTATGGGCCCATGTGGATACTTCTTCCGCCACGTAAGCTTCTTGCTTGCTCTTTCATATATAAACGACTCCTTCACATTATACACTTCAGTTAAGGATGCATCAACATACTTGGGATTCGGTTTCCTTGGCCTCGTTGATCATCTTAGTTGTGGTTGTGGAGTCCCTTCCTCCTCAGTGTCTTCAGTCTCTCTTGACTGATCATCTTCTTCGGTCCTTTGACCTATATCAGTCCGTCTCATGTCATATCTGACTTCTGAATCTCCTTCTTTGGTAGGCACATCCTCGGTCTTCTCATCTTCAACATCCCTCGAATTTGGTAGCGCTTACATACTCTGGTGACCACCATGCTGATGCTTCATCAAACACTACATTCCTTAAGGTGTAGCATCATCCTGTTGTGGGGTCGCATCATTTCCACCCTTTCCTTTGGAAGTCATAGCCGACAAAGATACACCGTATTGCTTTCTTATCGAACTTGGTTCGTAAGTGATCTGGAACAAATACGTAGCACACACATCCAAATACTCGAAAGTGACTCACTGTTGGCTTAATGTTCCACAACTTCTCAAAGAGTGAGACGAACCCGAGCCTCTGTTCTGGAAGTCTGTTGATTATGTGGGCCACTGTCCTCATGCACTCAGCCCAAAACCTTCCAGGCACATTTCTTGCATGTAACATGCATAGACAGATTTCTACAAGATGTCTGTTCTTCCTTTCGGCTACACCGTTTTACTACGGAGTTCTTGGGTAGGTAAATTGATGTCGTATTCGGCATGCTTTCAGATACTTGTCAAATTCATCTGAGGTGTACTCTCATCCATTATCGGTATGTAGGCATTGGATCTTATTCCCCACTTCACTTTTGACTGTTTCTTTAAACTCTTTGAACTTGGTAAACGTCTCTGATTTTTCTTTCGTGAAGTACACCCACACATACCTTGAGAAATCGTCAATGAACGTCACCATGTAGTGCATTCCTGAGATAGATGGTTGTTTCACCTGTCCAAACAAGTCTGAGTGGACCAACTCCAGCAGCTTCTTGGCTCTGAATGTGGATTCTTCATAAGGTAGCTGATGTGCCTTCCTATATTGACAACCAGCACATATTGTGTCTTCTCGAACTTCTAGGTGAGGAAGACTTTTTAACATCTCATTTTTCATCATTTCCTTCAACTTGTGATAGCTGACGTGTCCAAGACGTGTATGCCACAAATCAA
Source organism: Ehretia macrophylla (assembly GCA_037974665.1). Taxonomy (NCBI): domain Eukaryota; kingdom Viridiplantae; phylum Streptophyta; class Magnoliopsida; order Boraginales; family Ehretiaceae; genus Ehretia; species Ehretia macrophylla. The sequence continues at coordinate 4,574,724 of CM075774.1, forward strand.
TTGTCTCGTTCTTCCTTGTCTTGTTGACGTAGGCAGTCTCCGCAGACATCACGTACATTGACTCTAGCCTCGGTCCTTCCAAGGTTGGTGTACCAATGACTTTGATATCCTGATATACTTTAACACCGTCAGGGCCGAATAGTTCCCAGTTTCCTGCATCTGTCAATTGTGAGACTGATAGTAGATTTTTTTTTATTCCTGGCACATGGTAGACATGATCGAGCTGCAGTTGACTTCTTTTCTGGCGGGCCTTGATTATGGTACTACCCATGTGAGTGATCTGTAGTCTCGTATTATTAGTAGTTACCATGACATGTTGCCCTTTTTATTTTGATATACCCTATAGCTTCTCAGTTTTACCTGTCATATGGTTAGCACAGCCTGAGTCGAAGATCCAGTCATTGTTGTAGTCAATCCCTTTAGGATTGTTGGCTATGTCTGCTGGTATCTCCTCTATCTTGGCAAGTGATGCTCCAACCTGCTTAGCATCTTGTATCTCCACGAAAGAAGCCTCGACATCCCACTCCTCTTCTTCATCTCCATTTGGATGGCTGATTGATGTGGCTACGTTTCCTTGCATCTCCTTCTTGTTGTACCAACAGTCTCGAGCGTAATGGCTTTTCTTCTCGCACGTGTAGCATTCTCCATTGCGCTTCCTACTTTGTTGACAGTTGTCTTGATATCCTTGATTAGTTCCCCTTATTTGAGAGCTTCTTCCATTTTTCTTCTTTGACGTATCCTTGAATCTCTTCTTAGATCCTAAATTAGACCACCTATTGGGTCGGCCCCTACCGCTAAAGAGGGCTTCCTCATCACTCTTTAGTGAGACCCCAGACATTTGCTTATTTAATGCTTCTTGGTTGGCCAGTAAATTTTCTAGTTCTATAAGTGGTGGTTGTTTTGACCAACCTTGAATTGCTGTAATAAAGCTTCTATATTCGGGTCTCAACCCATGAATAATAATTCTTCTTATTCTTGCATCCGATATTTTGGATTCAGGATCTAACTCAGAAATTTTAGCACATAGAGATTTTACCTTGCTGAAATACTGATTGATCGTCAAGTCTCGTTGAGTGATTGTCATCAACTCGCTCTCGAGAAACTGTAGTCGGGCAGTATTCTTCTTTGAGAATAGCTTCGCGAGAGTGTCCCATGCATCCTTTGGTGTGTCAATCTTCTTGATGTGTTGTAATAGGTCATCTTCCACTGTTGTCCTTATCACGTACAGTGTTTTTCCAGCCTTTATTTTTCACTTGCGGAGTGCCTCGACATCCTCTATCGGTGGGGGTGTGGTCTCAGTACCACCCACCGCCTCCCAGAGGTTTTTCCCCTGCAAGTATGCCTCTAAACAACTGGACCACGAGCCATAATTATTGCTATTGAGCCTCCTGCAATTCCCAATAGCTAGAAGATCTGTCATCGTGACTTGGTAAATACTTTCCTCGTACCAAGTAAGCTTGGTCCCAGACCACGAGTTTCACTATCCCTGACAGAGCACCTGTAAAATCTCCACAACGATAACCTGTAATTTCAGTCCCAGACCGTATAACTCTGGTACCACTTGTTAAACACCAAGGCAATATAATAAAATGCTTAAATTAAATAGCAATGCACACTTTATGCAAGACAAACTCTTACTGACTCTATTATGTCACAAAATGACTACAACACACTTTATAATACAAAAGACTTGGACACTTATGCTAAACACACACGGCACTATTATGACTCTTTTTGCTTCTTACTTCCACTCACCTCACAGCTCACAATTGCACTATGCCTATATTTATAGATGGTCTTAGGTCGGTGGTAAACAAATACCAAGGCACCACCGACTTTAGGAACTTATTAGTTTAATCATTTTTGCTAAGCTTTTCCTGATTTTGCTAGCTTTTTTGGGAAACTTGTGAAGATTCCAGAGAAGAATTCTCATGAGTATTCTAGAGAGATGAGAGAGAATCTGTATTGATTCTTAACAAATTTAGATTTTCTTTTGGTTTTAAACTTGTGCAGTTTATAACCAAAAGATAACATCAACTTAAGCCATATTTGCAAACTATTGTGTTGTACGAAGCTTTTTCTTCCTATCCCTTTTTTTTTAGTTCTTGGTTTATTAGTGTTGGAGTGACGAGAGATTAGTAAATGCAGATTTTACTGTATGTTCTTAGTAAAATTTATAACTCAAAAGTTATTTGTAGTTTTGGAGGAGGCTGACAGGGGAAAGTTGGAGTAGGGTGGAAGGGTTGATGGGGTGGGGAGAGGGGTTATTTGGGGGAGATGACTATTGTTTGCATTTTTTTATTTTTTTTAAAAAGGGTAATTTGATAAGTGAACAAACATATTTTATTACCAAAATTAAGAAAAAACCAATCAAAGTTGCAAGATAGGCTCTGTAATGCACTTGTTGTTAAAGTTAACGATTTTATTGATGGAGGGACCAATTGTGATGTGTTTTAAAAATTACAAAGGAGGTATTTGGTTGTTTTAAAAGCACATGGGGGTCCTGTGCACGTTTTTAAAAATACAAGGGTTCTTGTGCACTTTACGAAGAAAAAAAAAAGATGCACAGATTGACAGAGAAAAGGAAAGTAGGTGAGACATGATATATAGTGACGGAAGTCTTTAAACAACTGATACCATGAGAGAAGAATTATTTTTCTATATTGATAAAAACCATCGTTACAACAGTATTTGTAGTACAACACTTGTGTATCACATTGACACAAATAAAGATAATTATTACAAGAATTGAAAATCTCTTACTTGACCTTCAATACTCACTATCGAATTGTAACCGAAGTAGATCAATAGAAAGGACGATGTCCAGACATATTTGACCCTTCCCAATCTAGCTCTTCACATTTTCACCAAGCTCCTGCTCACACATGGTTTTGGCTCCCAGAGGTCTGGAGAAAGCTGCAATCAAGCTGCTAAAGCCCGATTTGATCCTGGGCGTCTTGCTATTCTCGCCCTATTGCCTGGTGAATTTTTTTTTTAATAAGCATCGGCTAACTCTGTGCCAACTGCCGCAGTAATACAGATGATGCAAGCCTTATCTGGAATGATTGGGGCCAATCTACTACATGTTAATATTGGTCTTTTGTAGGAATGCCTTTCCATATGAGTAGGATCATCGTTTCATAAGGAAAAGATCTCCAGAGATTCTTATCTCATTTCATTCTAGTGGCTCAACTAGTAACCAATGGCGAAAACTAAAAAATCCATGGTTTCCTGGCCAGCAACGTCCTTATTCAATTTGCTCTTAGTTTCAAAAAGTAAACATCTTTTATCATTATTTTCATTTTTTTTTGACATCTCAAGTTTCTCACAAACGTATCTTCATATTGTATTTCAAGATTCTTACAAACCTATTTCACTTGACATGAGTACCATTTCAAGTAGAAGTCGATTCAAGATTAATATTCAGTGGGAACTAGAAATCACATAATATTATACTCAGATATAAATAATATTTTTTGTTTTTATTTTATGGAGGCTAAATTGATATTATAGTACATTGAGAATATACAAGTATTCAAAAAAAAGAAAAAGGTTGAGTGAAGCTCAAGTGCCCACCCAAAAAACAATGGCATTTTTTTGGTGATGCACGATTTTGGCTATAATGTTTACCAAAGCCTTGGCATTATCGGAAGGTTGAGGAACGTTTGTTGGATGCTTAAATTTTTTCTTTTTGGCAGAAATGCTTAAAATTGAATAGAGAGAAAGAAGAAAGAGAAGTAAGTGTTTCGTGTGATAGAGAAAGAAAGATCAGGCTGATGTAAGAGAGAAATAAGGGGTTAATATTCGTAAGATTTGATCTTCTTAAATTTTAATTATTCATTTTAATTTTAATTTAAAAAAAAAAATTTAAAAATAATTAAAATTTTAAAAACTAAACTCGATGGTTCTTAATAAACCTGATCATCTACCAACTGCAAGAATGAATAAAGGACAAAATTCAAGTTTTATGAAGACTTATACATGGACATAATTTTATAAATGAGTGACGATAAGTGTTTGGTGTGATAGAGAGAGAAAGAGATCAGGGTGCTAATTTGTAACAAGTCTATATTAATGAAGAAGCAAATTACTTCGATCTTGTGCAAGTGCTAATCACACAGAGTGAGAGTAAGTGTGTGTGTGTGTGAGAGAGAGAGAGAGAGACAGATGGAGGTCGCAGAAGTTTTTCACGTGAATAAGGGAAAAGGAGAGGCTAGCTATGCTAAAAATTGCAGCGTGTAGGTTTTATCACTATATTCTATTTTTTAATTTTCTTGTTTATTATCTTTACAACGGTTATAATTAGCCAATAGCCAAAAGTAAAATTGTTCTGGATCATTATACATCCTTGATCGTTCTAGTGTTGTATGAGACTTTTCATGTTGGAATCACGTGCATTTTTCAAGAATCCTAATCCTTCAAGGAATATAATTTTTGGACATTTTTTTCTAGTCCGCTACTGGTAATAGACATATAGAATACGCTACCAATCCACTTTACAGTCCTCATTGATCCCATTAAATATATTAGTTAGAGGTATTTTTGGTTAAAAAATGAATTAGCGCGCCTATAAAAGTATAAATTGCATAATTGTTAAGTTGTATGTTATAGCCTAAATTGAAAAAATATATATCCTAAATTTGCCTCTATATATAGTTTTGGACAAGGATGAGGGTAGCTAGGTAGAGTATAGTTTTGGACAAGGGTGAGGGTAGCTAGGTAGAGGAAAGAAGAGCGGGGTTAAGTTTGTAATTTTTTTTTATTTTAGTGGGGGCAGTTTAAATATTTTCATATTTTTTATTAGTTTTTAACTGCAGGGACTAAACCTTTATATATAGTTTTGGACAAAGGTGAGGGTTGGGATGTGTTCCCAAGTTAGCAAAAAAAAAAAAAGACAAAAAAATTGTAATATTTTCTTATTATAAAAGAAATCCTAAACCTATACTGTGAAGCATACAAATAAATTCTTTTTTGTTTTGTTGTTGTTTACAAAAAAAAGTGGCATTAGTGACACTTTTTTTGCGACGGTTGAGAAAACCGCCGTTGATAGTGCATTTTGTTGCATTTTTTGTGACGGTTCATAAAACTATCGCGAAAAGTCTTTTACAGCGGTGATTTTTATAAACTATCGCTAAAAGGTAGAAAATGTCAGTCTATAGCTGCGGTTTTAACCAACCGCCCCTAAAAGTAAAGACTTTTACCCTAAAAACTATCACAATCCCCTTCCCCAATTCTCTCAGCCGTCACCCCCATCCTCTCTCTCAAGAAAAACAAATACCACATCACCACCACGGTAGATTTTCACCACCACGGTATCATCACCACTGCAATGTAAGTTGGTACCTCCAAATGGAAACCCCCACCCAAAATTGTGGGTTTCGTTTACCCCAAATTTGAATTGCACCAAAACTATCTCAGACCCAAAACTATCCGGTTTCTCCTGATTTTTCCAAAGAAGCAATCAGGTAGCAATCTCTCTTTATATGTGTATATATATATTTAAGATAAGATTTTTGTATATGTTTCTGCAACAACATCGTGTGTTGACACCCAAGTAACAATGCCGTGTGTATATATGTAAGTAATTCCTGGTGTTGTCTTTGCTAATCTATTATAATAAAATAGGTTTGAAACTTTTATTTCCTATTGATGGCTTGTATGTGAGCAATTGTGCTTCTGGCTTTGGAGGACTTGCATAGTCAGGTAATGGAAATTTCTGAGCTAAGATTCCTTATGTCCTATCAAATTCTTGAGCCATTATTAATTATTTCAATTTTCCAACTTCAACTATCTGCAGGATCTGTATATACTACTGGAGTTGTGTGGAGTTTCAGGCATTAGAAGGTATTTTTTGTTATCATTTATTACAGGAAATATTAGTGACAATACTTGTCTTACATATCGTAGTCAAATTAAGTTCATTGGCGTAACCAGTAGTTCAATAATTGTGTAAATAACTTGAGGCTCCTTAATGCTAATGAAGATGAATCAATTATATCTACAAAAAGTAGTAACCCTTACTGCAACTCTACACTTGACATTCTTCAATCTCTTCTTGCTATTTTCCTACTTCTTCAATTTTTCCTAATATTTAATTGAAAACTAAGATGCTACTCTGACCTAGTGGAGTCTTAAATATGAAATTTTGGTGTCTTAACTTACTTTTAGTAATTGTAAGAATGAGGACTATTTATTTATTTAAGCAGATGTACTTCGTGGATGTGCTTCTATAGTTTATATTGAAATTTTGATTTCTCTATAGTCTATAGTTTATTTAAGCAGTGGCATGGCTTCGCAATGTAACTAGAAGAAACCATATTGGTTATAGTATCCATGTTTAAGATTTAAAAATGAATCTCGCCTACTTGTACTGATAATATGGCTGCTATATAGTCTGCAATGATCTGAAGCAGAAAAGTTGGACATATTGGATCAAGTTGATACTCTCCTAGACAATGGTTGTTGTAGTCAGTATCTTATTCTCATTTTTTTTTATTGTTTTGTAGTACACCACGAATAAGATGAGCCAAAGCAAAGTACAGAATCATTAAAAGAAATGTTTAATATTTCTCTAAAGACCTCTGAAATTGCAGCAGTTATATGAAATAGCTAATGTTGTTTATGTGATCCCTATGCATTTGCTCGTTTTTTGTTTTGTCCCAACTTTCCAGACTAAGATAGATACTAAAACTTGATCTTGTCATATCACAATGAATATGTCGATTAAGATTTTATTGTTGACCACTGGCTTCCAGTTGCAGGCTAAGATCTTTCTGAGTGTTGAGGCTATTGAATGAATAAGATGTCAGACTATGAGAAGCAAAGAATGAAGAGAATTGAAGGGAATAGGACAAGAATAAAGGCTATGGGTTTGATAACAATGGCTAAATCTTTGATGGGTTCTCTTCAAAATGTCAAGAAAAAGAGTGAGAAAAGCAGGACAAAATCATAAAGGATGGGTTAAAGAAAGATTGATGATGATTATAGGCCAGCTGAGGATGGTAAGCTTCAGGGGTTAAGTTCTTCTCTAAGAACAAAGAAATAATTGAACACTTTTGATTTTTTGACCTTGTTTCAACTGCTTTATATATAAAGCATCACTATTGTAACTTAATTTCTTTATTGTACATATTGACACAATTAATAGAAGAATTCTACTTTTATGAGCATCTAATTTTTTTAGTTTTTTTTATAAAGTTTTGTTCAAATTTGAAATTGCCTTTCCTCTATCCTTTATCCATCCAATATATAGATAATAAAGAATTGTTATATGATTTACTATATATATTAAAAAGGAAAAAAGCAAAACAATATAAAAAAAAAATAGATCAACACATTAGTGGCTGTTCCATAGAACTGCCACAAAAAACATTGATGTTTACGCGGTGGTTCAAATATTAAAGAATGTCATTCAGGAGAATTTATATCACAATTTTTTTACACTCACAACGAGAAACGTACCATTAGACCAAAGGCTTGTTGCTGTTGGCAATGTCTTTCTATAGTTAGTACTTCACATGTTAGCATTCAACATCTTGAAAAAATTTAGGGATGACAAGGGGTATTCACTCTATTTGAAATCAACGGGTAACCGTCCAATAAAACCCGATAACAAAAACCAATAGAAAATTCGTTAGGATTTATGTTTTATAAAGAAAAACTGACAGATAAACCGATAGATTTTAATTTTTAATATTAAAAAAACTGAAATTCGAAACTCGATTATTAATTTATTATAATATATATATATATATATATATATATATCTTTAATGTACTATATTTTAGTAGTAATACTAATAATATAATATATATATATACATACACTAATAATATAATGTACTACTTTTTTTTTTTTTTGATTCATAAGAAGCCGAAATCGGTTATAGAAAAATTAAATGCGGGGACGTTTCACCCCACCTATCAATATACTACTTCTTTCCACCCGACCTTTTTACTTTCTCTTTCTTACTTTCTTTTCACTTTCACACTACTTTTCCATTTCTACATCCCAACGAATCAGTCCTAAGCCGTAACCCTTATTTTTTCCTTTCTTCACTTCACTCTCTACAACAAGAGCTCCACAAAGCCCAACACCAAATTATATTCTTCAAAACAGGTCTCATACATATATTAAAATCATCTTTTGGATTTTTTGTCTCGATATAAATATATTTTTTAATAGTTCTTTTATTAGTATTTTGTCATTTTTAGATTTTTTGAGGGATGAATACTCATTTATAGGCAAATTTGCAATGATTATGTGATTTTATTTTGGATTTTATTGTTTATGACTTTTGATTCCTTTTTTTTTGTTTTTTTATAACAATTTTTAGTTGATTTTTTGTAGATTCTCAAGTTATTTTCTGTTTAAATTAATTTTTATCAATTTTATTAAATTATCGGATTCAATTTTGGTTAACCGCAAATTTTTTAAAATTATGAATTTCAATTTTGGTTGGTAATTTTTAAATCTGTCAAGTTTTGATTTTGGTTTTGATTTCGATTTCGGTTTAAGTGATCGGTTTCGATTTAGCCACCAGTTGCGATCCCTAAAAAAATCTACTCAGAGTGTTCAGGCCCGACACCACATTTTTCACGTTTTTTTATGACTTGTCCAATTGCAGTTGGCCTTTTCCTCTTTAAACGAAAGAACTATGTTTATAAGGGTTTATAAAGGAATTGCCAAAAAAAAAGTGTTTATGAAGGTCAAAAAATGAGTGAAAGAGCTATTTTAACTTTTCTTTTTTTCTTGATGAGGAGAAAATTTGATGTTTGAATTTTTGAATATAGCTGCTGCCTATTTGCAATATATATATATATATATATATATATATATATATATATATATATATATATATATATATATATATATATATATATATAGGTTCTTTTATTGAAAATTATCACATCACCGCTTCGACAAAACACGTATAGATTCTCTACTCCATTCTTCTAAAGCTACTTTTGATGGTGATTCTCGATATCTTCAGTATTGATTTCTTTATTTATTTATTTCTCATTGGCAGAGGAAGATATTATCGCTAGCATATCCAGTGATTGAAGAAGCCATGCAAATCCGGTGGTTCATAGTGAACAGCCGACATTGAGGATGCAAGATGGATTTTCCAGTTGGTGGTTCACCTTTCCGCCTCAAGGTTATTATCCAAAGATAGCACCTTCTTTTTTTTTTTTTTTAGGTTCATAAGAAATAGTACATGCATGGTTGTAAAAGGATTGAATTTATTATATCAGAAAAGAGATGGGTGGTCCATATATATAATAATGGGTAAAATATGTCCATAGTTACTAAACTATCTCATCAATCCTATTTTGATATCTAACTATTTTTTGTCTTATTTTGGTTATTTAATTATCAATTGAATTTCATTTTAATTATTTCATCAATTTTTGTGTTAAAATAGACTAACTGTTAAAAGTAAAATTGTAAATTTAGTTAAATAAATTATATTTTTGTCAGCAAATTAAACATATTTGCAATTAATCTAATTGATTGATTTTATAATTTTCTGTTAACAGTTAATTTATTTAAACAAAAAAAAAAAAAAAAATTTGACCTAATGATCAAAATAAAATTCAATTAATAGTTAAATGACAAAAATATGATAAAAAATAGTTGGAGAGCCAAAACAGAACTAAAGAGATAGTTTAGTAGCTATAGAAATATTTTAGTCTAAATAATTGTACGGGAACCCACTCTTCTAAAACTACTTTTGATGGTGACTTCCGATATCTTTAGTATTGATTGATTTATTTATTTATTTCTCATTGGCAGAGGAAGATATTATCGCGCTAGCATATCCAGTGATTGAAGAAGCCATGAAAATCCAGTGGTTCATAGTGAACAGCTGACATTGAGGATGCAAGATTGATTTTCCAGTTGAGTGGTTCGCCTTTTCCCCTTAAGGTTATTATCCAAAGATAACACCTTTTTTTTTTTTGGGTTCATAAGAAATAGTACATGCATGGTTGTAAAAGGAATCGATTTATTATATCAGAAAAGAGGTGGGTGGTCTATAGTTACTAAATTATCTCCTCAGTCCTATTTTGATATTTAGCTATTTTTTGTCATATTTTGGTCATTCAACTATCAATTGAATTTCATTTTGGCCATTTCATCAATTTTTGTGTTAAAATAGACTAACTGTTAAAAGTAAAATTGTAAATTTAGTTAAATAAATTATATTTTTGTCAGCAAATTAAACGTATTTGAAATTAATCTAATTGATTATTTTATAATTTTCTCTTAACAGTTAGGTAGCGATTGGTACATTGGAATAAATTTGGATAGGAATGAAATGAGCCAAGGAATGAAATGAAATTGAGAATAGAATGAACTTGAGAATGAGAATGACATATTTGGTATGCTCTAGAAATTAAAAGTAGCAATATGAATGACTTGTATAATATGACAAGATTGCCCTTTTATTATTATAATATTAAAAATAAGAATATATAAAAAAACCGTAAATAATATAAACAATAATAACAACAATAAATAATAATAATAATAATAATAATAATAATAATAATAACAACAATAATAAAAATAAAATAAAAATAATAGATAATAAATAATAATAATAATAATAACAACAACAACAATAAATAATAATAATAATATATTATTATTATTATAATTATTTATTGGTATTATTATTTTTTTATTTTTGTGATTATTATTTTACTTTATTATTATTATTATTATTTTAATCAATATTATTATATTATATTTTTTATTTTTAATTATTTATTATTATTATTATCATTTTTATTTTTATTTTTATTGTATTATTATTATTATTATTATTTTAATAATAATATTATTATACTTTTTAAATAATTTTTATTATTATTATTTAATCACTATTTTTTTGTTTTTATTATTATTTTGTTTTTATTTTTATTTTTATTTTTATTTTCATAATAATTATTATTATATTTTTTCGTTATTATTATTATTATTGCAATTATTTATAAAAGTTATGTTATATAATAGGGGTATAGTAGTCAAGTCTATTCCAAAACACATGGGAATGAGTCATTCCCATGTATTTGGTTTGGAATGACTATTCTCATATATGTGGGAATGAGATTCTCAAGTTCATTCTCTCATACCAAACATGGGAATTAAAATAGAATTGAAAATCTCATTCCATTCCCAACTCATTCCCACATACCAATCACTGCCTTAGTTTATTTGAACAAAAAAAAATTGATGGAATGATCAAAATAAAACACAATTAATAGTTAAACGACTAAAATAGGATCAAAAATAGTTGGAGAGCCAAAACATGACTAATGAGATAGTTTAGACTTTAAAAAATATGGAGAGGTATATTTGAGGGAAAAAAAAAATAGCTTCTCGTAGTATGTAAAACAGTTTGGCAAAAGACTTTTTTGAAAAGCTCCAATTTGGAGCTTGTCATTTTTTAGTTTTTTCAACTTCAGATTTTATCTAAAAGTACTTTTAAAAATGGACCAAACAAGTTAGTTTAACTTTTAAACTCATAAGAAGCACTTTTGAGTGTCTAAAAATTAAACCAAACAGAGTCTAAGACCTTTTTGACACCTAACTCTTTTATCATATTAAGTTATCATTTTATTTAAAAATGTAAATTACTAGAGAAAAGTTTGTCACATTTATTTATTGTGTTTAATAACACCTAATCACTTCTACCTAACACATATTCTTTCTATATACAGTTAATTATTTGAAAGAATAATTATTTTTCTATATTGGCAAAAACCATATACAACAGTATTTGTAGTACAACACTTGTGTATCATATTGACACAAATAAAGATAATGATTACAAGTAGTAGGATAATGCTTTTTTGATTCTTTGAATTGTCCACTGGCATGTCCATAAAAATGTTTTTTACCCTTTTCTTCTTCTAAGAGAATAGCACCCCATCAATAATAGAGATATACGTGACTTACATGATTTTTAGGGATGACAACGAGTACCTGTTGTACCTAAAATCGATAGATAATCGCCTGATAAAAAACCGATAATGAAAACTGATAGGAAAATCGTTAGCTTTTGGATTTTATAAAGCAAAATCGACGGATAAACAGATAGGTTTTAATTTTTTATATTAAAAAAAATTGAAAACTGAAACCCGATTAGTAATTTATTATTTTATTATATATATATTATATTATACACATGTATATAATATATATAATAAAATAATTTATTTATTATTTATTATATATATATATATATATATATATTATACACATGTATATCTATAAAACAAATGCTTAAATTTTTAAAAATAATAAAAGTAGTACTTATCCTAATCTAGTAGTCTAATATAACACAAATAAATAAATAATAAAAAACTACTAATACTATAAGACAAAAATAATAATAATAATAATAAAAGTCATAATAAACTTATAACCCTAAATTAGTCTTCACTCTTAACATTTCTCACGCGGCCTCCATAGTCCAAAACCTTAAACTTATAACATTTCTCAAAGTTCTTCTTCATTTTCACCAAAAACTTTGTTTGCACGTCCGCAATATTTTATTTGATGGCATCTACGGGTTCGTCTCTTTGAAGTAGATGCATCTTCTATCATAGTATCATCACCTGTCACTCACTCTTGAACCATTCATGATGCATTGTTGCTTTATTTTATCATTTGTTGCTTCAACTATATTCCACCTAATGCATATTGCTGCCTTGACTTTCTGCTGATTGTGAAAAGCATTCATTTATTGTCTATATATATTTCATCAGTTTACTAAATATCGATTCATAGCTGTGTTGCTCTTTTGTTATGACATCAACTTAGATATGGCTCCATGATTTATTAATTAGTAAATCTATATTTAATAAGTGTCGGCGACTCTCAACCTAAATCTGCTGAATCTTCTTGAGTTTATTGTATAAATTGTGATTTATTATATTTTTAGATTTTTTTTTTACATTTAAATTAATATTTTTTTTTATAAATTTAGATATTTTTTCTATTTAAATTGATTTTTTTTAAGTAATCGATTTCGGTTATCCGCAGATTTTTAAAAACTCGTCGGTTGCAGTTTTGGATATAAATTTTTTAAACCCGTCGACTTCGATTTCGGTTTCGATTTCGATTTTTGATTTGCTAAACAATTTTGATTTCGGTTTTACCAAAAATCATAAATAATCGACCGTTACCATCCCTAATGATTCTCTGGTACATACATTCAAACAACTTTTTAAAAAGCTAAAGGAAACTAAGCTTATCGAATCTTTTATCATATCCCCTTAAGCGAAACATTGTCATGAACAGTCTGTGATGCATGCCGTGACGAAGCTGTCATATTTTTGCCAATCTTCAAGAGAGAGAGACGAAGCAGAGGAACCAGTGGTGGAGGTGGATTTTGTTGGTGACGGAATGCTATTATCAACATAGCCTAAAAGACCATTAAAACGGAAGAAGGTGGTGATCTGTGTTTTCCATGTGAGGTAATTTGAGTGATCAAGAGTTATGGTGACATAAACTTTTACGTTGTAATTGGGAAGAGAAAAAGCTGAGGAAGGTTGTGCAGCCATGATGACGGCTAGGAAAAAAAAAAAAGATGCACAGATTGACGGAGAGAAGGAAAGTAGGTGAGACAGGAAATATATTGAGGGAAGTCTTTAAACAACTGATACCATTAGAGAAGAATTATTTTTCTATATTGGCAAAAACTTGTGTATCAGATTGACACAAATAAAGATAATTATTACAAGAATTGAAAATTCAAAAAGTAAACATCTTTTATCATTATTTTCATTTTCTTTTTGACATCTCAGGTTTCTCACAAATGCATTTTCATACTGTATTTCAAGATTCTCACAAACCCATTTCACTTGACGTGAGTACCATTTCATGTAGAAGTCGATTCAGGATTAATGTTCAGTGAGAACTAGAAATCACATAATATTATACTCATATATAAATACTAAATTGATATTGTAGTACATTAAGAATATACAAGTATTAAAAAATAAAAATAAAAAAGGTTGAGTGAAGCTCAAGTGCCCACCCAAAAAACAATGGCAATTTTTTGGTGATGTACGAATTTGGCTATGGTGTTTACCAAAGCCTTGGCATTATCGGAAGGTTGAGGAACGTTCGTTGGATGCTCAAATTTTTTCTTTTTGGCAGAAATGCTTAAAATTGAATAGAGAGAAAGAAGAAAGAGAAGTAAGTGTTTCGTGAGATAGAGAGAGAGATCAGGCTGATGTAAGAGAGAAAGAAGGGGTTGATATTCATAGGATGAGTTTCATGTAAGAAGGGGTTGATATTCGTAAGATTTGGTATTCTTAAATTTTAATTATTCATTTTAAATTTAATTTTAAAAAATATAGTTAAAATAAATTTAAAATGAATAATTGAAATTTTAAAAACTAAACTCGATAGTTCATAATACACTTGATTATCTACTAAATGCGAGAATGAATAGAGGATAAAATTCACATGGACATAATTTTACAAATGAGTAACGATAATCCAAATGGACATAATTTTGAAGTGGGGTACTGCAAATTAAGAGGAAGCATCCTCTAAAATTGCATTTTGCTGCTTGTTTGTGTGGAAAGAAAGAAATGGCTGGTGTTTGAAGAATAATCCTATTGATATTTCCAGAGCTTTGTGCACGATGCAAACCAGCTATTTAGAGTTTTGGCGAGTCCAGGAGTTCTCTTCTCCTGCTGCTCGAAGTCTGCCTGAGGTCACGAATGATGTTCCCATTGTTTGGTCCCCCCGTCGAGGGTATCATTGGTTATTAATGTAGATGCGGCTTTTAAAGGTCAGGGTATTTCAGCTGCTGCTTTTGTTTGTAGAGATTGGAGTGGCTCCCTTGTTTTTGGGCAAGCTGATCTTGTGAGATGTTATTCTGCTTTTGAGGCAGAAGCCCTTGCCATTCGTAACTCTTGCTTGTTTGCTATCCATTTGGATTTCCAAAGCATCATAGTGCAAAGTGATGCAGAGCTCATTTTCAAAACAATCGATTCTCCGGACCTCGCTACTAGTTGGAGTGTAAAGTGTATTGTAGAGGATATCGGAAAGATTGTGGAAGGATTCCTGACTCTTCGGTTCCAATGCATTAGGAGAACGGCAAATCAGTGTTTTGATTGGGTTGTTAAAAGCAAACTTCGCAATGAGTTGCCATTAGATTGGGTGTCCAACCCCCCTCCCCGGCTGTTATATTTGTTATCCCTTGATCTGTACCCAACAGGGATTGGGTAACTTTGTGTACTGTTGCTTTCAATTAATGAAAATTTTCATTTGATCAAAAAAAAAAAAAAAAGGTTTACAAAAGAAGAAAGAGAAGTAAGTGTTTGGTGTGATAGAGAGAGAAAGAGATCAGGCTGATGTAAGAGAGAATTAAAGATGAAGGGGTTGATATTCATGGGTGAGTTTCGTGTAAGACTCATTTTCTTTTTTATGGACTATATGAAAGAGTTTTTTTAAAAAGAAGACCAAAAAAGAGTGGTAAAATAATGGGTCATTAAATGTTTATAGATTTTTTTTTTATTTTTGCTAAATCAGAAATGCTTATAGATTTTGTGGGATGGTTTGAGAAAAGATAAAATAAAGAAAAGACAACTAGCTAACATGATTTTTATGCCAAAAAATGAAAAAAAGAAAATGACATGATTTAACTAAAATCATGATTTTTATGTGTGGTCCTTTCTTCTCGTGCTAATTTGTAGCAAGTCTATAAATGAAGCACCAAATTACTTCGATCTTGTGCAAGTGCTAATCACACAAACAGAGTGAGAGTGTGTGTGTGTGTGTGAGAGAGAGAGACAGATGGAGGTCGTGGAAGTTTTTCACGTGAACAAGGGAAAAGGAGAGGCTAGCTATGCTAAAAATTGCAGCATGCAGGTTTTATCACTATATTCAGTTATTTAATTTTCTTGTTTATTATCTTTACAACGCTTATAATTAGCCAATAGCCAAAAGTAAAATTGTTCTGGGTCATTATACATCCTTGATCGTCTAGTGTTGTATGAGACTTTTCATGTTGGAATCACATGCATTTTTCAAGAATCTTAATCCTTCAAGGAACATATATATAAATATATTGTGAAAGAGTTTTAATATAAATTTTTTTTGAACAAATAAAAAAAGTTGTGTCTTTTACCTAGTCCGCCACTAGTGATATAGAATATGCCACCAATCTAGGTTATAGTTCTCGTTGATCCTACCCCACCCCACCCCACCCCACCCAAACACACACACACACACACAAAGTGTAAATTGTATAATTGTTAAGTTGTATATTATAGCCTCAATTGAAAAAATATATATCCTAAATTTGCCTCTGTATATAGTTTTGGACAAGGGTGACGGTAGCTGGGTAGAGGAAAGAAGAACGGGGTTAAGTTTGTAATTTTTTTTTATTTTAGTGGGGGCAGTTTAAATATTTTAATATTTTTTTTTAGTTTTTAACTACAGGGACTAAATTGATTTTTTTTTATAGAAATATTGGAGACTAATTTTTTTTTTTGAAATAATGAGGACTAAATTAAATTTTGGGAAAACAATGAGGACTAGCTGTGCTATTTGACCCCAAGTTTCGCCCTGGTGATAGTGGTCAGACTCCTTTGCCTAGAGGTTTTGGATTCGAGTATGGCTACTACCATTGCAGATTATATATTGACTTATTTGGTATATGTCTTAGGTCGGGTCGTTGTACTTCGGGGGTTTTGATTCACATTTAGTTGTTAGGCCAACGAGGGGACGCTGGCGTGTCCCATCCGATATCAGTGAGTGGTGACTAATCCAGTGTATGTTTCGTGTGCTGATTGAGTTGGGATATTTTTCCAAGTTAGCAAAAAAAAAATACTGTGCTATTTTCCTATGATAGAAGAAATCCTAAACCTGTACTGTGAAGCATACAGATAGATTTTTTTTTTTTTTCAAGTAGATTAAGTGTCGTGCTATTTCCAAATAGTTCTAGGGGTTGAAACATCACTTCAGTACGTATGCATTCTCTCCTCCACTCTTCTAAATTACCATTGATGGTAACTCCTAATATATATCTTCAATATGCAGTCGTTTTCTCTTTTTCCTTTTCTTCTTTCAACATGTCATGCCAACAAACTCAATGGCAGGGGAAGATAATATCGCAAGCATATCCAATGATTGAAAAAGCCATGTGAGAGTTCATGAGGGATGATTTTCCGGACTGCATGGCCATTGCAGATTTGGATTGCTCATCTGGACCTAACACTTTGACAGTGATCTTGGAGATCATTGATGTAGTGCATGCCACAAGCCGTGCAATGGGTCGTGCAATGCCTGAATTTAAAGTATCTCTCAATGATCTTCCAGGAAATGACTTCAATAATGTTTTTGCCTCATTGCCAGCATTCTACAACAAACTGAAGAAAGCAAAAGGCAATGATCTGCAAGGGTGTTATATCTCAGGTGTGCCGGGTACATTTTATGGGAGATTATTTCCATGATTGAGTCAGAACTTTATTCACTCCTCAACCAATCTCCATTGGCTTTCTCAGGTATACAACAAATATTGTAACCTCTCCAATTCAAATTTGAAATCCTAATTTTCCAAATGGTGTCAAATCAATGTCCAAGTTTCTACAAGTATATAGTTAATACCATAAAAAGTACTTTACCTCTTTACAAATAATATTTTGGTCCTTAATATTTCATTTTCAATGTTTTGGTCCGTGGCATTTTATGAATAAAGGAATTTGTTTTTAGCAAATATTATTCTATTAAGGAAAAAAAAAAAAAAGACGAAGAAAGCGAATAACACGTGTCTTACATGGTAAGATACAAAGATACTCTTGTATCTTACCACATATATTACGGTTATTTTTTGAATGAAAAATGATGATCAGACTAGCAGAATCTTGTATTTAAAACATGAAGGGTCAAATCCCAAACAAGTCTCAGTTTGAAAAATAGGTGATTTAATTCTACAAGTATATAGTTAATAGAAAAAAAAAAACCTTTTAGTCCCTGAGGTGTAGAGAAAAACCCAAACAAGTCTTTCAGGTTTGAAAATAGATGATTTAATACTTACTGTTCAAAATTTTAGGGACATAATTAGTAACTCATTACAAACACACCAAAACACACACACAAATACACCAAGAACAATAGGACGAAATTAAAACTTTTAGGACAATAATAGGGATGAAATTGAGAAATTTTAAACAATAGAGACCAAATTGAATTCTTTTAAAACAATAGGGACTAAATGTCATATTTTTCCTATCTCTAATTACATAACTTTTTTTTTCTTTTGGGATAAATTATGCATATAGCCCCTATTAATTACATATTTTTTCAAGTTAGTCCTTAATATTTTAGAAAAATTATATTAGTCCCTAATGTTTATAAAAATAATTCAAAATAGTCTCTATTGGTTCAAAATTAACCAATTTAGTCCCTATTATTTTTTAAAAAATTCAATTTAGTCCTTGCATGGGATTCCTATTTGGGAACTAAATTAAATTTTTTTAAGAAATAATAAGGACCAAATTAGCTAATTTTTAATAATAAAGACTATTTTGAATCACTTTTGTAAACATAGGAGACTATTATGAATCTTTTAGAATATTAGAAATGATATTAAAAATATATATAAACTATAGGGACTAATGTGAAATTTTTAATAATAAGAATCAAATTGAAACTTTTTTGAAACAATAGGGAGTAAATTTGATATTTACACTATCTCTAATTAGATAACTTCTTTTTTCTTTTGCATGAACAGGTTCCACCAGAATTAGATGTCAACGCTAGCACGCACATAAACAAATCTAATTACATAACTTTTTTTTTCTTTTGCATGAACAGGTTCCACCAAATTTAGATACCAACGCTAGCACGCACATAAACAAAGGAAAGATCTATATATCAAAGATGAGCCCAGTTAGCGTCCGCAAGGCATATCTATCGCAATTTCATAATGACTTTTCCTCGTTTCTCAAGGCACGGTCTCAAGAGATGATCCCTGGTGGACGCATGGTTTTGTCATTCTTAGGCAGGCGTAATTCAGATCCTTCAACTGAAGAGTGTTGCTATCAGTGGGAGCTTCTAGCTCGAGCTTTAATGAGTATGGCCTTAGAGGTAAAAAATCAATTACTCTATGCATCATCTCTATCATGTTTGCTATGCAGAAGCAAAGCAGCTATTCTTAACATTTAGCAATCACGACATGGGAAATTTTTTTTGATATAAGTATGATCATACACAGGAAAAATATTCAAAATTATATTATTTTGAATTAAAACGGTGACACATGTCTTTTATCGTGGTGTCCACTTATTTTTTGTGGGTTCCTACCATCTTTTTGGATTATTTGTTAGTATGACCCTAGACGTGGATCTAGACTATTGTTGGTGGGCTTTAATTGTTTTGAAAACTAAAATAAGTGAAGACGTGGGGATTAAGTACGTTCTATTCACTACTATCTCTTAGTAATTAGGAGACAAAATCTTAACCATCTATTTCATATTGGATGGTTGAGATCGAGAGTGAGGGAAAAAGATCAAGGTGGGAACAAAGCGAGGGGGGAAAAAATAAAGAGGAGGGAAATTATATATAATTTTAGTTGATTGATTAAGATTGATTTGTTTATGATCAGATGGATTGCAATAATCAAACTAGTCATTAGGAGACATTATGACTAGGAGAGAATCCTAATTCTAAGGTTAAGTGAAGGCAAAGTGATTTTTATTTTGAAGCATTTT
The DNA here is from genome assembly GCA_037974665.1 of Ehretia macrophylla. Taxonomy (NCBI): domain Eukaryota; kingdom Viridiplantae; phylum Streptophyta; class Magnoliopsida; order Boraginales; family Ehretiaceae; genus Ehretia; species Ehretia macrophylla. The sequence goes on from CM075774.1 coordinate 4,594,466, forward strand.
GTAGAATCAATTACAATCCAAAGAGCATTTTGTTAGTGGGTCTTAATGGTTTTGGAAACTAAAATTGGTAACGAACATGGGGGATTAAATGCGAGTGGGGGTAAGTGAAGGCAAAATGATTTTACAGAATAAAAATATACAAGTATTTTGAAATATTTTGTAGGATTAGTCACAATCCAAAGAATAAATATGACTTGATTGTTGTAATAGCTTATATAGTCTTCTCAACAAAAAATATATTGTGAACATTGAAAAATATCAAGTGATGTTACACATTATATCATCTGGTGACTTGACAACATGATTATCAAGTTGCCAAAAACAGATGGTGTATTGAGTAACATTAGTGATGTTATCTATCTACTTTGCACAAAGAAAGGCATGGAATATAAAATGATAGATACAATTAATATGGTATTGAAGTCTTTTAGAATGAAAAGTTTAATCCTCTATATTACTTTTATATAATTTCAATTATGTCTTCAACATCACATTGAGAATATGAAAAGATTATTTAAATAACTTTAAAAATAAAAAATAAAAAAAAGAATTACCCATTCCTTTCATTACCTTCTTCGATCAAAATAAAAAAAATATAAAATTATTTGCATTTCTTTTCTCTTATTATTCTTCCACAAAACGAGAATTCCTTTCTTTTCCTTTATAAATTTCTGCATGGTTTAAATATTTGCAGGGTCTCACTCAAGAGGAAAAGATCAACTCCTTTAATTTCCCCTGCTTTTTTCCATCTATTGATGAAGTGAAAAACATAATTGAAGGTGAAGATTCATTCACCATTAATGGTGTGGAAGCTTTTGATGTGTACTGGGATGCATGTTGTGGTTCAAGCCAGGAGGACGACGAGTCAAATGCTGCACTCTCACGTGGTCAACGAGTGTCAATAGCTATGAGGGCTGTGGTTGAATCAATGTTGGAATTTCACTTTGGAAAACATATCATGGATGAATTGTTTGCAAGATACTCTCACCTCATTGATGAATATTATTCGTCAGGGACTGCACCCTATTGGGTTACTTTGGTGTTTTCTCTCACTACGAAAGTCTAGTGCATGGTATGTTTCTCGCTAAGCCTAGTGCAAGAAAGATAGAGAGACTTGGTGTATATCTCTCTTGTGATGTTTTCATTCCTCCCGTCAAGAGGCAATAAACTTTCTTTATGTACGCGCTATTTTGAACTATTTTGAACAATAACTCATATAATGATTTTCTACTCTCTATTATAATAATAAGAGTTCTTCGCTTAACAATTTACCCGTCCTTGTCTTTGTCCCAGATAGGGGAGGGAGGGGGGGGGGGGGGGGGGGTGTTTATCGCTTGGTGTAAAATCACAGTATATAAAGAAATGTTTAATATATAATACGTAAATTTTTATTATATAATTAAAGAGTGAATTATATTTAGATAACATAAAATACTACACTTTTATTTAAATGAGAAAATTACGACTCTCTTTCAAGGGAAGTGAAAAGAGGTATGAGCCTTAGTGTATAAGGATCAACGGATCATGCATCATTTCTGAATGTTGATTCTCTTCTTAATGTTGCTTAATTTTTATTTTTTTTCGTCAAATAATGTTGCTTAATTTAGTCTTCCATTGAAGAAGAACACTGGCTTTTTTTCCTTTTTCTTTTTTTGGGTGAAAAGAAACTTAATTGATTACACAAAAGTACAACTTTGGGCCTATGCCAATTAAGGCCAAAAACCCCTATTATAGCATGGTATGAAGCCCAGTACAAGGAGTACAAAGGCCGAGGTCCAAAATTAATTAAACATATAAATTAAAGTCCAAATAAAAAGGGTGAGCCAAACCTTGACCTGGACTACCAATGCCCAAAACCCAGCCCAAAACCAAAGCCCAACATAGAGAGGAAACCCGTGGGTGATAAAGATAATCATCATTGCTATTCATATCTAGGACACAAAAGATAAAAACGCGCCTATGCGAATTAAGAACATAATTGAAAATTTGTTTGGTTCTTTAGGTTTTCTAATTTCTTTTCAACATGTGCAATGCCATTGAAGATGTGATTCATTGTCAGTGTCACAACCAACAAGTGAGATCAAAGATCGTAAGCTTGATAATAATTATTTCGGCTTTTAAATTTATTGGTATGAAATAATTAATTCAAGTTATTACTTAATTTTATAACAATAACTTATAAACTACACTTTTATTATGTCTCATAATAATATGGGACATCAAAATCATAATTCAGAATTGACGAGTGGAGATTGATTAGCCACTTCATACAACAATGTAAGCTAACATTCGTATATGAGATACTTCTAGCTTGCATTGTTTGAAATGTCATATTAGAAACTGCATAATACTTGATTATTTCGCCCTTTCTATCCTTTTTTACAAACACCCGTGGAGGATCCAATGAACTCTCTAGACTATGATTTCCAAAAAATTGAAACAAGTCAAAATTTGTTAAACGATCAGCATATTTATTGATCTCTCTTTACACATACGTTACTCATACCACCCTCACTAGGCCCATCCAATATATTTATGCCCACAATCTTTGTGAATCAAATTGACAATCCAAGTACCTCATAGCTTTCAAAAAATGAACAACTATAAACTCCTAATATAAGGGGAAACGAAAAGGACACCACACTTGAACATTAAATTGGATTTGGCTGTGCATTGTGCAGATCACCGAACCACAACCGGTGCCACTATAGCAACAAACAAATAGGCAGCCCAATGATGAACCCTCTAAAGGGTGCCGTGCAGTTGGAGGATTAGACCTATATTTTTTTTAGGTCAGTCTCGATAGATCTGTTGTTTGATTAACTCAAATTATTTATATTTTAAACAAGGTCATGTGTTTTAGAATTTAACACCTTTAATTTGAACCAAAAAGACTTATTAGAAAGTTCCTTGTAGTGGCCAAATCTTACCCCAACCTATGTCTTATTTTTCGGATAGCTAATTGGGTTTCAATCAATTTGAGCCCGCCCAGTAATAGGTCTAACTTAGGCCACAGGTTAAGATATTCCTACAAATGATCAAGTTAGTGGAAACCCAGGATGGGGGGCCTGACCTCTACCATTTCTACTCACAAAAAGACTACTACTTTTATTCTCTTATCACCATAATCTACACGAGTTAACACCTCTACCATTAATGGTCTCTCAACCCCCTCTCAAATCCTCCAAGTCTTTTGGACTAGTGCAAGTTACTAATGACCCGTTTATAAAATAAGTGAATCTCGAAATTCAAAATCTAAAATCTTAATTATAGATTCTACATCAACAATCATCATCATTCGGAAGAAAGTACATTAAAGAAAGCCCCTCTAAGGACCTGCCATGGAATCAATTCTATTAATCACAACTTTCCCTGTTTAAAATTGTTTGAGCCATGTCTCCCCAACAAAGTACCAGAATGGATGAGAAATGAAATCTATAATATTTTTAATTAAGTACAGCTACCTTTTGGGAACATCTAAGAGGATAGATGATTGGCTGTCATTTATATTATAAACCATTTCCAGAACTCAACTGTCTTTGTTAATGTTTTAGTTTCATCTGTCTTGATTCTTGTTTGATCATTAACATGTGTACATCCAAAAGTTTTATGCTCCTCTTGTGTGGTGGTACCACCCAAACATTGGCCACATTTTTACTTTTATGCTAAGTAATGCTTATTACTCATTGTGACCTTTGGTCTCTTCATGTATGTGGTGGTCCATTGAGACACTAATTTGGCTGGTGCATCTAGAATGGGACTTCAGAGGAAAGAATAAATTCCTTTTTTTTTTTTTTACTTCTTATATTATTTAAGTGAGGGTTATAAGTCAAATATTACATCATATAGGATTTTGACTCTGAGAATTAATTTTAAGACCTCTCACACTTAAAACGAAAATTATACCACTAAACCAAGTACCTAGTGGTAGAATAAATTCCATTTCAAGTTATAATATATAGCTTCTTTGAATTTTTTTTGCTTTTGTCCTCAAGGGATAGCCTGGTGGTAAGGGGCAAGTGTTGAATGTGGTGTGCTCCCAGGTTCGATTCACGCTACCTGCTCTGGGCATTTTTGACTGACTTGGTGCATGTATTGGGATGTACCGTTGCACCCGGAGGTTTACCAGTTGATGGTCGGGCTCCGCCGGTTTCCGGCGGTCAGACTCTGCCCTAAGGGTGATCGGGCTCCACCGGTCTCCGATAACCGGGCTCTGCCAGTTGGGTTCTCACGTCATAAAATAAAAAAAAAAAAAATCCCTTTCCCCTTTTGTTTCTCGTGTAAATGGATAACACTTAAATGACTCATTATTCAAATACCAATGGCTTAATTTGCTATTTGATTGTAGAATCAATAACATTCTTCTTTGTATAATTGAGATTGAAGTCGTAGTTCGAATTCAAAATATCTAATTATAATAGGTCACTATTTAAACTTTCCACTCAACTCTTAAATGTGATAATGAACAACATTAATTGCAGATAACTGTAATATCAATTGCTTAATATGCTATTAGATTGGATAATGGTCGAGTTTTAGTGGTATACATATATCTTCGTAATATTCAGTATCTCTCACGAGATTTTGGGATTCAATTATTCTCGTTCAAGAGTATCTTCCCTTCTTACATACAAAAAGAAGGTGTTAAAACATCAAGCCCCATATTGCTACGCTATTACACCATAAAACAACCATTAATCTCTTATTGAATCATGTATAAGTATCTATTATGTCAATTCATCATCTACTTCACTACCATCATGCTGAACCAATTTTGTAGCTTTCTTCTGTCTAGAAAAAGGTTGACAATAAATTATCAATGACCAAATATTTTCTTTTGTTTCTTTCTTTCTCTCCCCACTTTCATTTCCAACTTCTTATGAACTTGTAGCATCATAAAAATCAAAGTTAGATAGAAAAAGGCTAAGTATAAATACATATTATTAAAATCATCAAGCAAATTTTACCACTTTAATATGATGATAAAACTTCAAAAGTACAAAGGCTTGGCAATTGTGGGGACCAAAAGCATTTGATTAACATCTGTTGCAATTTAGGTAGCAAAGTGGATTAAAGTACCATCCACAAGAACTTTTCTTCTGGAAATGATGTTGACTTAGCCAGCCAAATGCTACTAAAGCATAATCATAGTTCCTTTAATCGTAATAAACTAACTACCCTAAATATATATATATAAAAGTATAATGTAAAGAGTCTCGAAAGGTTGGATAGAATAGTCGAGTAATTACTTGTTATAGTTAGAGGTCTCAAGTTTAAATATATGATCTCTCATCATAAATATTATTCCATGAGTGACCTAAATCATGCATTCGGGTATGCTTTTGTATCATAGAGTTATATCTTTGGGTAACATAGCTAGCCAAATGTTATTAAAGTATGATCACAGTCCCTTTAATTATCGAAATAAACTAACTACTCTGAAAACATAAAAGTATAATGCAACAAAAATCTAGTATTATTTTTTCCATTCATATAAATAGATTAGTAGGATAGAATCCTAGGTCCAAATCTAACCATAGATTGATTGACCCTCTTAGTGTAATTTAAAGAGAAGATTCCACCAGCTGTCTTTTTTTGTTTTTTTAACTTCGGCGTGTCAGCTTAGTTATCCTCATCAAGCCACTTACTTGATGTCTAGCTTCCCATTTTGCAGCGGAAAATTAGGTATAGAATTTTTGGGCATCTGCTTTTAATTTAAACAAAGAGGCTTGAAAATGACGTATTTATTTTACTGATTTCGAATTTTGTCGTCCAAAAACGGTGCGAAGTTTTCTTAACATCAAGGAAGTATTGAGATAAATAAAATAAAATAAAAAAGAAGCGGCCAAGTTTATACCTAATTTCTTAAGTTGAAGCTGGCCGCTATTGAAAACAATTCACAAGTACTGGAAGTAGACAAAGGCCTCCTCTTTCCGTACAATACATACTAAAGAATGTTTTCGGCGAGAATTAATCTCATAATCTTTCGGTCTTTGTTACTAAAGGCATATTGGTTATTAGCATTAAACATTTACTTTCATAAACTAATTTATGTCTCACTATAAATTGAGTTTTGAAAAATTTATGATCCATTTTGGATTTATCATACATAATCTAACTTTAAATTTTAAGGACTCGAACTCGTAACTTCCAAACTATGCGACACCGTTGCACCAAAGCTCATTTTCATGTCTAGTATCGTAATTATTTTCTCATGCAAGCTAAAACTGGTCTGAAGAGCTGCAAACATGTCACAACTCACAAGGTGTCGACAAATATATATATAATTAAGTTAAGAAAAAGATAGTTTATTTTTTCGCTAAGTAGAGGCATAATCTGTGTTGGATATAGTCAACAACTCTGGAATGGTTGGTAATAATTGGGCTCCATGCTAGAAAGATTACAAAATAAGAAAGTTGGACGAAATTTAAGTGCTAATAAACAGAGATGACATCCTTGCTTCTTTTGTAAAAAAAGTGATCCACACGCGACCCCAAGGGTTCTTCCAGTGGTTAAGGTATGTGGTAGAGGAGATTCCGAGTTTGATCCCTTTTGGTGTTTTGGAGATTAAATTCTTAACTGAATTGGTACATATTTTATATTAAGTCATTGTATTTTCGGATTTTGATTTACACTCAACTGTAAAGCCAAATAGTGGTAAGTCAAACGTGACCCATTTAAGGACTAAAGGTCCCCATAATGATAGTGTCTAATCCAAGTCAATGTATCGTGGGTTGCCTAAAATAGGTATATTTTTTAGATTCAGAAAAAAAAAAAAAAAAGTGATCCACACGCCCCAAGGGTTCAGTGGAGTGATCTAGAGCTACTTAATGTAATTAAAAATTTCACGTTCGAACATATGTCTTTTTTTATCATTAATATCGTCTTATTTTTTTACTGATCAAAAACATGTGTTGTGGAACGCCATATACTACGAGGTGTGTAATTTTACAATAGATTCAATATAATTATGTATAACATGAATTTCTCAATATTATAAAAAATAAAAAATCCAGACAAGTGGATAAGAGCAAAGCGCCGAGTTGTAGTTCTGTTCAATAATGATAATAAATGAAAATCATACTTCTAAAACTCCAAGCCAGAGGAATTTTCCTGTTGTAGCTACTACCAAACTAATTTGTTTTTTAAGTGTGTTATAGAATCCAGCTAGGGTACAACAAGAGGCACTTGAAAAAAAAATCAATTTTAAGTTATTATTATAATTATGAGGACCAGCAAAAGTCTTTGTTTATTTTTCCTTTTGTTGACTCTTAGATGACCCTGCATAATGCAATCCTGTGGTATAGGATATATTAGCAATTTTATATTTTGAAGAATGAAGGGGCATGATCACATGGCCTAGTATTAATTATCATTTGATATGGGGTTGATCTTATTGGGTATCAATGATTGGGATTTTTATTATTTTAAAAAATTGGTTGAATTTAATCAGTAAAGTTCAAAACATAATTTATAGTGCTTGCTGTCAATTCAGTTGATGATTTATATCCAAGGTGTAGGGTCTGTTTTCAAGATTAAGACAAATTGATAAAAAGACCCAATAAAATATTTTAAAACTATAAATTTACAAAACAAGAATTATATCATTGAGTTATCTAAAACGATTAACTCAATAATTATTTAAGACTATGACACTGATAAACACCACGGTTATCATGTTTCATAAGATATGGGACATCACGTGGAGAAGATAAGGAATGGACATTGATAATTAACAGAATGAAAAGTATGTTCCAGAAACATGATATCACTCTAGACTATTATCTTCTAAGCTAGGTAATTATGAAGATGATAATGGGGACAAAAGATACTAATTGTTCAATTAAGTGCTTAATATGCCTAAAGGAGAAGTAAAGTGACTTTTCAAAAATTTGGAAGTGTGTCATGCTCATGCGTTTACTGAAAGTCACTGATTCCGGATTGTATATGGGCCGCTGATCATTTTGTCATCAATACAATCTAGGGTCTAGGTTTTATTTTATTTTTCTTTTGATGACAAAGGAGGTATATATGTATATATGTATATATGTATATATGTATATATATATATATGTATATATTTCTTTTTTTTTTGGTGACGAAGAATTTACATTAAGAAAAATTATATTACATATATTAATCTCAAGTTATAAGTCTCGTAATGCAACAATAGATCCCGATACATACTCCAAATCAATCATAGGGCAAGCAATAGGAGGGGATTTACTATATAGCTAGCCTAGAATATTCTAAATTTAACCCACTCCAGATAATCGGAAATTCATAGCTAATAGCTTAGTTAGTGATGTAGGTATATTCGAAATCCAATCAATTGGTGAACTACCAGTTGTTGAGCTCTTGACAACCTGGTCTATAGTACGGTTACGTGTTCTTTTTATCAGCCGAAAGGATATAGATGGTGTAACGGAGAATAATTGTTTAATATCCAAGATAAGAGAGTTAATTTTCTAATTAGAAACAAAATTAGTGACCACTTTATGAATAAATTCGCATCATTTTTAATGATGATGTTAAAGAGTCCACGATCCTAACAAGCATTAGCTTCAGCTTTAAGGGTTGATCCGCACTAAATAACCTCATCTTGGCCAAACAACTTTTTATTCTCTTCGTTGTGTAAATTTTCAAAATCAACTCAATTTTTTGCATACATTTTAAGCAACAATTACAAGTAGCTGGAGCAATCTTAAGTCTGCAGCATAATCATATGCACCAAGTATCTTGCTTCAAAATGAAAGAAGCGACACCTCACCCCTCCCCTCTCCCAAACTTCCTTCCCCGGAAATTCTTTAACCCCGATAATCATTTTTGTCGTAATAATTAAATATTCACTTGTTGTATACTTCGTCTTATATATACGATATAAAAAACTCTTCTTTTTTTTTAAGTGTTGTAATAAAAAATCCCTTGATTATAGAAAATTCTTTAATTTCATGTATAAGTTATAAAAATAATATTCCAAACAAACAGAGATAACACTACGTATATCTACTTTCCACATACCCCTCGATTTGTGATACATACATCAACTTATGTTTGTTGGTGGAATGTTTCAAACCAGTTGTACAACTGCACAATTGATTCAAGAATCTAGACTGAATCAAAGCAATGTTAATATTGCACGAACAAATATCATTTCAATTTCTTAAATCACAAGTAGTTTAATTAAAAATAATAGTCATCAAATAATAATGACTCAACAAAACTCCAGGAACAGAGTTCCATATTTCAAAAACAACTCAGAAAAAGCTCAAAAGACTATGAGCAAACGGCATTAATTTTCAATCATCAAGCAAAAAACAAATATAAAAACACGAAACGGGCTTGCTAATTCCATAAAATAGAGATTTAGGTTACATCCAAATCCGTGACAGTAATTTCATTTTCTAATAATCATATGTCACGAAATTGTTTCGATAATTGCATCATTAGACGGTAACTATCTAGTAATTACATTTTAACCCCTCAAGTTCTGCCCTTTTTTGTTCCTTGAAAAACCTCTGATGCTTATGAATAAAAGCATCAACGGTTAGTTTAAACTCCTCATTGCTTAAAGCATCCACCGTGTCAAACGATGACGACGTCACTCTCCGGCGAAACTCCGTCTCCGATCGCAGGAGCTCCCGCTGCGGCCTCACCGCATTCTCTCCCCTCAACCTCTCCGACTGCGTCCTCTGAAACCTCCGTATTTGCTCCTCCGCCTGCACAACCGCCGGCTCCACCGGCACATCGCATTGCCTCTCCGGCGGCTCCGCCACCACAATCTGCAACCTCTTCTCCTCCTCCTCCACAACCTCGCTTCTGTCGAGCACCTCGCTCTTCTTTTCTTCCGAGGCCGAAACAAGTGGCTTCTGAGCCTCTCGGTGCCGAACGTACTCGTCGTAGAGATCACCATCGCCGGAAATTCCGCCGGAAGAAGTATTCCCTGCGCCATTTTGCTTACAGAGCACGAAAAGAGCAACGATAATGGCGTTTCCGATGAGGAAAACAACATGAGGTTTGAAAACACAAGCCGAAACTCGTAACAAAAACTCGACGGAAAGTTTCAACGCCGCCGGAATACTCTTCGACCACCACGAAAGCAGAAGCAACACTACCACCACTTCGAACAATTGCCAAAGCTTTGCGAACTTTCTAAAACGATTAAATCTCGCGATCGCTTTCGCTTTCTCATATTTCACATTATCAAATACTTCTCCTTCCATTTTCTCAACAAAAAAAAGTGAGAAAATTTCAGAATATATAGAGATATTACAAGTAATATTTTACGTTGCACGAGTGATATACAACAGCTTCCTGTAGTTAAATAGTTCGAGTGATATATTATGTATATCAGGTTTCGCTCGAGTGATATATAACAATACTCGTATAAGGTGTCTAGGGTTTTTCGGAGGGTGGACGGGGTTCTAAGAAGAAAGGGACATTAAAGAGATAAAAATGGAATGTGTATATGCAAAGGCATATAGATATAGATGTAGATGTAGAGATCATATAATACATAGACAAAATCATCAACAATCAAACACATAAATTGAACAATTTAGTGTTGTTTTTTTAGTGTTATGATTGTGCAAAAGGAGAGTTATGGTTATGGTTTTGGGGTGTGTGTGTGTTTTGAGAGTGTCTACAATGGAAGAAGTTTGTGTAGAGCTATGGCCTTTTTATAGGTGGAGGATTGGGCAAGTTTTTGCCATTTGTGTTTTTTTTTTTTTTTGTATTTAATTTTTTTTTAAAGTAAGACAAGAGAAAGTGATAGTGGCATCAAGTTTTTGCCAATAAAAGCAAAATAGTGTAAATTATTTTTGGATTCTTTTGTATTAAGGAAATAATAAGATATCTACTTTTTCTTACTAAATTTTTTAGATGTGGTTTTTTTGGAATTTTATTAAGAAATACTACTTTTAGTATATTTAAAGCACTAATAAGAGAATTATAATCGAATTTTATCCCATTGAGGTACATAATAGTGAGACTATTCTTCCAAAAAGGGCAAAAAGTAAGGTAAAACTGCGTATAACATAACTTATATGAGCTCAACCTTTTCTAAGATGATGAGCACGAGTTTCATGCATTAGACTTCTCTTTTCACTAACAAACACATTTTATTTACTTATTTTGTCAAGTTTTTGGATTTTATTAAGAAGTACAATATCAATTTCACTATCGAAATAACAAGGGGATTATTATTGCATCATTCATTTTGTTACGGTTTTTTCATTTTGTTGCATGTAATTTTAATTTATTTTTGTTAAGAATATTGTTTTAATTTTCTAAGGAATATAATGCAGGAGTTATTATGGCAAGGGTTTTTATCAAATTTTCAATCCAATAATTGGGGGATTATATCAAATGTAAAGGCAATAATAGGAGGGAATAATGAAGGGAACATAGTGGGTAAAGTGAATCTGCAAAACTGATGCAGGTTGAACAGAACCGAGACCTAGCCCCACGAGTGGTTGGTTGGTCGTAGTACGCTTAATCGTTTCTTCTGAGGTTTATGTATTGTAAAATCAATGTCAGGACAGATGAAGTTTTCAAAACGTTGGACGGTGATTCGTGGGTCTATACGCTAAAGTGAAAGAGTAAGTTTACGAACGTTTGTAAGATAAATTTGTCAAGTTTTAGCGATCTTTAGTAATTTTTTTAAGCAAAAGTCATAAACAAAACTCTTTAACTAATTCAAAATACTTAAACTCGTATTGACGCTAGTAATGAATCTAAGTTATTCTAAACTGGATGCATATATCTTTTATAACTGATGTGATACTGGATGTTACAAATTCTCCTATTTAAATATGTGATAACAAAACAGAATTACAGTCTAAGACCACTGAGGAAGGCCTACACTTTTGTATGGAGCTTGCTCTGATGCCTCTGCCAACACATCTAGCCTTATCAACTGGCTAAAACGCTTAAGTTAGTGTTGATAGTAATAGTGAACCCAAATTATTATAAATTAATACATATCTCTTATAGAACTTATATGAAACGAAATATCGTAGTAAGGCTACTAAGTGACTATTGTAAGAGACTATTGTAAGAGAAGATGGGAAGATTAGTAAGACTAGAGGGGTTTGTGTCAAGTATTAGCTTTCTAGTAAATCTTCTTTTAGGCAAAGTTAGGAAACAAAACAGTGAAGGTGGGAAGTTTAGTAAGATTATTGAGTGACTATTTTAGGAGAAGTTTTACCCTTCTTTTTATTTTTTTCAATATCAAAAGTGTGGGAATCGGAATTTGATCAATTGTATGGCTGATCAAAAGTTGGTTTAGAAGGTGAACGGAAATAAATTTGTTTATAATATTATTATTTTATAAACGACATTCATTATTAGTACGTATATTGTTACCGTGACTATGGTTAATGTAGTGAAAAGTCTGTGGACGGTGTATACCTTGACATTTGGGTGCTGCACTTTTGTCAGGTTTTATGATGTCCAAAATTGATCATCTAAAACCTCGATCGGCTTATGTTTGGAGTTTTATGGCATTGTAATAATAACAATTAAAGGTCAGATTAAGTCATTTTCGATCAACTTATACACTCTAAGTTTTCTTGACTTTAGATGTGTTCTACAATTAAACTCATGAATTAAGCCTTGACTTTTTGCAATATTATTGAACTATAAAATGATGTTACGTACCTAATACCTTCATCACTTTTTTCTTGTAATAATCAACTTGCCGCCTCTCTTTTATAGTTTCATAGAAATTTTGCACCCTTGCACACATCAAACATAAAACACTTAGCTTTAATTATCGAGTCAAGCCTATCTCTCCCCCCCCCCCCCCCCACAAAAAAAAAAAAAAGAGCTCGATTGTACTTTCAAACTTTAATACATCTTACTTTATACTACTTTCCGATAACTAAATTGAGGAATAGGCTGTCATTGACTTGCATCACACTAGTGTTAAAGACTTAGTTCATTCTCTTACCTTCTGATATCACCGTAAAAAAATATGTATATATATATATTTTGTATGTTAAAAGAAAAAGAAACCTATCATATTAGATAATCCTCTAGTGTGCGAGTCATTCTGCTGATCATGGGGTGCCTCCTTGAGTGGCGGAGCCACAACTAGTCATGGGTGTGCACATGCACACTTTGGCTTAACCCGTATTAATTGAGGGATATATTCGTAATTTCACTTTTTATGTATTAAACAAAACTGGACTCCACCTGCTCTGCATGCATCGTCCTATGTTTATGAATTTTGACCAACATTTTTTTTTTTTTTTAGTTACAACACTTGTTGTTTCATGACATCATGAGATGTATTTAATTATAGTAGTTTAAATTTTCTAACTATAGTTTCACTTGTTTCTTAATTTTTTTAGTTATATTTATTTTATTATTCAACGATTTTAAAATATAAAATCACTTAAAAAATAATTATAAAAGGTATTTTTTTAAGGGTAAATGTCATAAATAGTCCATTATCTTTGGTCTAATTAACACTTTCATCTATTATTTTTTCAAATGAATCTTTTAGTCTATTATGTTTAACATTATTGATGTTGTTAGTACAACTCGTCTTTTTCGTCTAATTTTTATCGTTAAAATCACGTGGCCCGCACATGTATTCTCTTGAGGGTGCTACTTGGACATATCTAACACATCTGCATCATGTGTTAAGAATACCAACGCAAATTTTACCCTTAAAAAATTGAGATATTATGATACACGTGCCTGTTATGTGATTTTAATGTTAAAAATTAGACGGAAAAGATGAATTGGACTAACGACGTCAATAATGTTAAACATAATAGACTAAAAGGTTCATTTGAAAAGATAATAAATGAAAGTGTCAATTAAACCAAAGATAATGGACTATTTATGACATTTATCATTTTTTTCTATTTATAAAGACTTCATATATGTTTTAGTGCTTATATTTTTATAATTACTATAATTGTTATTTTTTTATAATTACTGTAATATGGTTAAATAATTTATGCATAGATGAGTATTCCCGACATCCAGTTAATAAACCCCGACCCCGGTGAAGGTAATGCACACTCTCATTATGGGTGTCTGGCTCTGCAACTGCTCCTTGACGAAGAAGCATACTACATTTGTGTCATAACCCTAAGCTATTCTTAGTCTAGAGTAAGAGCTTTAGTGTTCGATTATGCCCTCAACGACTTATTTTGAATCTTCCTATTCCGGGATGGCCTATCTTGTCTTTCACGAAATCACCGATAACTGTCCTCTAATCATAAAATTCAAGCTCCGGCACCGGCCTTAAATCTTGCTGGTCACTAGTATTTATTTCTGTAATTGTAGATTCCAACATCTACGTCAAAGTTACGTTGATTCCTTCCCCCAATATCCACGTAAACTCTTGTTCCCTTCTTTAAAAATTTGACTACAATCACATTTTTCAGCCTATAAATTTACCGTGTTCATCACACTAAATACGATTCCAAGATTCTTATTGACCAAAGAAAAATTGAAAGGAAACTGAAGGAGATCTAAAGTAGTTGTACTGCTGCAAACAACGTGAACGCTAAGAACTGCATGGGAAAGTCATGATCTTTCACTGAAAAGAAAGAAAAGACCTAAATCTAACGCCATCACAATTCTCCACGTGTAGATCACACGCAACTCTACAAAATTGGGAAAATTATTACCAAGATTAAGAATATGATTTCACTGGTTCCTTAAGAGCTATTAAGTTTTTAAATCAAGTGTTTACTTATTATAGTATATAAATTTGTTATGAAAAAGATTTTGGATTTAAATCTTGTTCCTATTATTTCATTTATCATGTTTATAGTTTAAAACACCTTGCTTGCACTAATGGAGTGTGGTAGCAGTTGTTGATTTAGTAATTTTTCTCACTAGAGACTAAAACATATAATTTTTGAACTCCACGAACATGTTTTTTTTTTGTTATGGAGGCTAATTAACTTTTTTCGCTAAAATATATAGATAATCACAAAGCTACAAAATATATAGATATTTAATATTTTTTTAGGCCAGTGAGAGCTGCAATTTCCATTAACAATAAACTGAATCCGCCTTGTGTGTTAAACATGTTAAACTAATTAAATTATACTCCCAACATTTAATTTCTGATTCAGAAGACATCATTTGTGCAAACAGAACAATGATATGGCTAAAATAGATTGATTCTAATTAAAAGTGAAGTCGTGATTAAAATCTAGACAAGTAAGGATTCTCTTGTATCATTATAACTTTATAAATAGAATTTTATAGTTGTAAACTGTTTACATCATTTTACCATAAGTGTACTGAAAAACTTACTTAGCTTAAACGAATCAATTTTCACTTGACCCATTCTTCTAACTGCACTAACATTATCGAATACGGCAATAGTTCAAACATATGACAATTTATTCCCAACCTAGACACCCTCTTACCCAAATGTACAAAATTGTTAGCTTGGTGTCACGTGGCCCCTTCAAACTACCTGTCCTTTTAACAACATGACAGAGAACCAGATCAAGTGTTTGAAAGGTTAAAGTTGCAGAGACAAGAGTAGTTTTGTTCTTGCAGGGAAAGCATATTTCACTTTTTCCAATCATGGATTCATCTTTTGGGGAAAGAAAAAGAAGCGATAAGAGGTCCCATAGGGCACGCGATTTATGTTGTCTTTCATGAAATTTATAAGAAAAGTTTGTCACGATTGCTATTGTGTTTTTTTTTTTTTGTTCATTAATATTCTATATCTCTTTTGAGAAAATTTGTTGATATTTCACATTATTCTCAGGAACCCATTTGTATCATTGTATGTACTTTATTTTTCTTTGGAATATTTATTATGTGCCTCGCTAAATAAAGTTGCAAAGCATTGTTGGAAGCCTCATGTCCAGAAGTTTTATTTTTTTGCTTCTGGTCGAAAGCACTTTATCTCGCACGAGGGTTACTTTTTGCGTGTGTATATTTATCAGGTTATCCGTCAATAACCCTTATAAAAAGTTAAAAACCATCGGCTGACAGATATTCATCAATTTTATTAGTGGGTTTGTTATCAGTCGTATACTTTTAAATTTAAACTCTACTCATTATCACCCCTACTTAGTACATATATTTTTAGTTAGCACCCGCTCTGATATATACTTTTAGTTGTCACCCACTCTGATATCGTAGTTACATACTTTAGGCTTAGGATCTCGGATCTACAAGAAGTTTATCTACTTTTAGCTAGCACCTGCTTTGATATCGTATTTACATATATCAGGTTCAGAATTTCTGACCTACAAGTGAAATGAATCGTGAACATAAGAATAAATGACTTAGAACTGTAGAGCTTTTAAAGTAGAGCTTTTGTTAAAACTGATGTTAAACAAAAGTCGTTGACTGTTTGACATGTGTTAAATAATATTGAACTTTTAAAAATTCTGAGGGTAATATCGAACTTTAAAAATATGGAGGGGTATATTTAAAAAAAAAAAAAAAAACAAAACAAAAATAACTTCTTGTATTATATAAAACAATTTCGCAAAAGTCTTTCCTGAAAAATTCTAATTTGGAGCTTCTCAGTTTTTAACTTTTTTCAACTTCACCTTTTATTTAAAAGCACTTTTAAACATTGGTCAAACAAATTAGTTCAATTTCTAAACTCACAAGAATCACTTTTGAGTGTTTAAAAGTTAGATCAAAGAGAGTCTTATTCTATTATTTATTATATTAAGAATTAGTTTTTGAATCTTGCACTTAGACATTTTTAATGTTTTTAAATGAGTGGCAGTGAGTTTTGAAATCAGAACATTTTGATACCTAAACTCTAATATCATGTTAAGTGATTACTTTATCTAAAAGTTTAAACTGTTAAAAATAGACTTATTCTATTATTTATTATATTCAACATATTTATACATGACTGTAGACATCAAAAATACACTTAGAATCTCAGCTCTTCGATTAATATTCAAATAGTTTTTAGGTGGGCCAGTACTAGCAACTCCCTAATTCAGAAGACTCAAAGATCAAAGAGAGGTGAAGAGACCATTGATAATGGAGGTATTGGCTAGTGTTGAGAACAATGGAGTCCGTGAAGAGAATAGAAGTGACAATATTTGAAAGTATCAAGAGGATAGAGGCCGACCTCCCTTCGAGTTCTACTAACTTGATTATTTATAAAAGTGTCTTAGTTTGTGATCCAAATTGGACACTTATTATTGCGAGAGCTTGTATTAATGCAGATCTAATTCATTATTTAAAAATAAGATCTAGCTCGATGTCAAATTTTGGATACTATAATTATCCAAAAGAAAGAGCAAGAGCCTATGAGAATCCATAGTAGAACATCCCAGAGATTTCGTATATCCTAATCCAATGGTGGATAGATTAAATCAAACCGTGAACTTTTTTCATGCCTTTCGGCTACCATGATCACCAAAGTGCAATCACAAACTCAAAAGATAATTGTTGAAAGTTATATTGAGGATTAAGTAATGTTTACCTCGAAAGAATAACCCATTTTAAAGGGTCCCAGTAAACAAAAAGTTGATAATATACCTCCGGGGTCTATATGGAAGTAATTATCTATGCAATGATGAAGCCTTTTCAAACAAATAAAGGTAGTTCGTTTATCAATCATGCTTCTCATAATCATTTTGTTCCCCACAGCCATTAATTTTAGCATAATATCTCTGATCATATCATCTCAGAATAAAAATTTATTATAATATTATAACGTTATAAATAAAATTCAACACTCACAAAAATATTGACATTATTTCGCATAACTAATATCAATAGAAGCAACTGTTTGAATCTTGTTGTTTATAACGTTATCCATTCCTACGAACCCGTAGTTCGGATTTGATTGACTGATTCAAACGTTGAAAGATTGTTGCTGAGTGTTGAGAATTTTGCAACAAATGTTGGTGTGGCTTTGGCTTTCTGTATGTTTTTGCCCTTCAGTATCTCGAGTTCTGTGGTTCTCTTAGAACTATTCTATCACATGATTTAATGCTTTTTGAGTTTCCACGGGTTTCCTATCTTCCTAAGAGTGGACGCATTAACTTCAATTCCAACAGTCTCTATATTTCTATATATTTTATAATAAAAAATTAAATAAATGATCTTTTGCCTCTAAGGCCATGATCTAGTGGTAGTGAGGTAAAATTTCTTTTGTGAAATCGCAGATTCGCCACTCTTTACTGTTTTAAATTTTCATTTTTAATTGAATTGGTGCATATGTGGGGGCGCATCGCTGCACCCAAGGATTTACTATACTTAGTGGTCGGGCTCCACCTAATAATCCGGTGGTTAGACTCCAACAATTGAGTTCCCACGTTATAAAAAAAATAAACAAGTGATCTTTTATTTTTAAAGATGTGTATTTCACTTTTACTTCAACAACATTTCTTATTTTTAGTCCCTCCTTATTTTAAGACTCTTTATTTTAATTTTACTCTAATAATACTTCCTCCACACAAAAGATAAAATGACATTTTATGGCTCCCTAAATGTATTGAGCTGGACAAAAGTAGTGGCTTCCAATTTTAGGGAGCCCCTAACAAAAAAGCTGTTCGGGTAAATTTCGAGCATTTGCCTAATTGCCATTTTAGGGAGGCTTTTGAATTTAGCATAACACTTGACCCAACTCATCCTTTTTCTTTTTTTCTTTTTTTTTTGAAAATATGAGTGTTTTTGAAAAATTAATTTAGCTCTCACTAATAGAAATTATTTATATATGTTGTATTAAACTATGTGTACTTAGTTCTTACTGAGCAAAAATTCTGGATCTATTTTACTGCTCATTTTAGTTTATTGTTTTCATATGAAAATGTAGTTCGGTAAACAAAACTTTTATTATTCATGGAATCTAGAAAAATGATGATTCACTTTGAAGAAGTGTAGCACAAGAAGAAAAAAAAAAGGGAAAATAATTCTTAATACAAGAGACTCTTATTATGCACGAGATCGGAAAAGGGAAAAACTCACCGGAAAAGTGTAGCTTGAAAAGGAAAAAGGGAAAAATAAAGAGAAAACCTTTGGCACTTGACAAAGCTATACCATTTTATTGAATGAAGAGGCATCAATGAAAAGAACCTCTAGTTGATTAAACCTCTCATTTGTCTCATGGTTACCTAAGCTACTTATCATCTTTTATGAGTTTAACTTTATCCCATTATTAGCTAGTCCACATAAACAATTAAAACACTAATAGAAAATAGGAAAGAAACAAACACTTTTTGTTCAATGATGTTCTGGGGTTTTGGCATATTGTGCGTTTTCGCTGCTTTGTATTTGTGCGCGTGTCTTCGTTCCAACAGATGTTTCATCAGCATTTGGCCGGAAATAAGGACTCTTAATGACTTGTTCCAAGTATAAGATCCAACCATGGCTAAATTTAATTCTGTAAAAAATAATTTTACATACTTATAAAGAACATTAAATGTTTTCTTTTTCGACACCTCATCAAAGAAAGCAACAAATGTTTGGGAAAAGCAAGGCGAAAGGTATTTTAATCATCTCTAAATTATACATCGCACTTTTGACTTTTGGGACATGTCCAGTGGATTATGTTAGATATTTTGGAGAACATCACGATTAATGAATAGCGCAATTTGAGGACTTGGATATTCAGGATAGCTCTCTTGAGTAGGGTTTCTTGAGGACTACTCAATGGACAAGAGATTAACTAGTGACGGACTCATATATCTAAGTTCAGGGGTGTACTTATACTATGAAAAAGGTCAGGGTATGTTATTATATAACGAAAGTGTCTAATATAATAATTTAAAAAAAAACCAAAAAAAAAAAAAAATGCTTTTCTCCAAGTTGAGGGGGTGCATATATATACACCCCCTCAATTCTATGCAAGTCTGCCTCTGAGATTAACTGTGAGATCATATCCCATCATGCATAAGTTCTGTAACAGATATGAGTTCAATTTATGATGATTTGAATTCACTATTATTATCATAAGATAAAACACTTTTGACTAATTGATTAAACTCAATATATTGCAAGTCAATAATTGGGTCTAGATCGTTACACTAATACTGATATACTTATACTTGTTTTGTGATATAATCATTCAAGTAAGAGTTATTCCCACTGAGTTTAACCTTGTTATCTCATGATCAATTTCTCTAAGATGATCAATAAGAGACTTGTTGAAACTTTAGGTCCGATACCATTAAGTAGTCTTGGATCTTCTCATCCTAAAAATTTATTAGCGAGGAAATATTTGTCCTCACACCTATAAACTCTACCAACTCTTTTCACAACAGAAAAAATCCGGCTTCTTGACATAAAAAGATTCCCAATATAAGTTTAAGAAAAAGATAGGGAAAATTTCACATTTAGTTTTTATTGTTTGTAAAGTGTCTCAATTTAATCTCTATTATTTAAAATGTATCAATTTAATCTCTATTATTTCATTAAAAGTTTTAATTTCATCTCTATTGCTTAATATGTCTCAATTTAGTCCATATTATTTTTTAAAAACTTTTAACTTCGTCCCTATTATTTTTTTAAAGTTTCAATTTCATCTCTATTATTTTCTTAAAATTTTAAATTCGTCTCTATTATGTAAGGACTAAATTGAAATTTTTTGAGAAATAATAGGGATGAATTTGAAATTTTTTAAAAATAATAAGGACGAAATTAAAACTTTTTGGGAAACAATAAAGAAGAAATTAAAAACTTTAAATAATAGGGATAAAATTAAAACTTTTAGATAAACAAAAGAACTAAATTAAAATATTTTAAATAATAAAAACTAAATTAAAATACTTTACAAATAATAAAAACTAAATGTGATATTTTTCCAAAAAGATTCGAGGCAAATCAACAAAGATTCATGACATTTCAATCATCTATTATCATCGTAACCATATCATAATTAGTTAATCAATTGGTCCAGCACGTGGCATGATACGCGTATCAAATGTGATGCCAATTGAACAAGCTTTAATGTATGTATATATATTCTCATCTTACCTGCTAAGAAACTGTAACATCATTCTCTCATTTTCCTTTCTGCATTTTACTTTCTTTTTTTTTCCATGGTGGTTTAGTGCTTTACTCCAAAAAGTTATATACCTATATTCCATTTTTTCTGGTAGTGAAAAGTCTTTCCAATATTCCCAACTAGAAATAATGCAGTTAACTTTCATCCGTGAAGTGCCACGTTACCATCTATTGGCCAACCTTATGTGTGTCTTATTTGGTTATTTCTTCTTTTGATAACGAGAAATTTATCCTAAGTGGAATCATATTGAATTTAGTCGAAAACGACAAAACCCGTGGTATAATAGATTGATTTTTCTATTTCAATGATGAGGAACTCATGTTAAACGGGACGATATTGGATCTAATTAAAAGCTACAAAACCTGTGATTATGCAACAATATTGTGATGAGAAAGCATCGATGATTCGCTTTTTGACTTGCTCTTGTAGATTCCAGGTCTCCATCAGGGTGGACACGAGTTATGCTTCTTGCTTTAGATCAGTTAATCAATAGGTAAACAATATTATGATGAGAGTACATAGGTTCGAACTTAAGACCAAGTCACAACAAATTACTACTACACTACTTTTCCAAACCTTTAAAGGGCATCGATGATTGGTTATTTGACTTGACGTTGTAGACTCCAGGTCTCCATCAAGGTGAACAAAGCGTTTATTCTTCTCAATATCTAGATTGTAGCTAGAAAAAGCAGACTTCTTTTATGGAGAATTATGGAGATTTAGGTAGCAGCAATGTCTGACTTATCTTGCAAAAGCGGGCTAGGCAATGTAAAAGTTTTGAGCATGGAAGAATGCAAAGTAGTGGAAGTAGAAGTTTGAAAATTTGGTAAGAAGAACCACGAGAAAAACCTAACTTACAACGTTATGATATTCGAAGACATAAATCTCATTCACCACCTGATTTTAGCCCGTTTAACTCTAATTTCACTCGCAAAAAGTAAGATTTTAGGATTTTATGTATGTGAGCAAAACAAAGTTTTTTTAAATAGCACCGTAGGGTCAGTAGAGGGAGGAATTCCACAGCTCACATCTCTCATCTCTCTTCTCGATAAATGAACAATCAAAAGAGACATTAGACAAATCTTGCATATATGGAGTTATTCAAGAAATATGACTTTCAACAAGAATGAGTATTACTATCCAACACAAATAACCGACCTGTTCGGTTTGGTTTGATTTGAATAAACGAGCAATAATACCGTAAACATGGGCTAGACAGTGTCCCAGCAGCGTATAAGCTATCTATATCTGTTGGTGAAGGAAAAGCCCATCCACAAGTCTGTTCGGAAAAGCAATAAACTGATGAAACATGAAATTTTGAAAATACGGGGAGGAGAGTGGGAGAGAGAGATTTATTTCCATCCCTACGTAAGCTTCTCTTTCCTTCCATTTTTCTATATAAAAGTTTACTAAAGCAATGGTAATATAAAAGTATTCTCTTTCCCGAACAGGATCCATATGATGTACAAAATCTTCGGGCGCAATAGCAAGATACACGAAATCACAACACACTGCTATAGGAGATCATAGCATGCTAATCAGGTTAAATCCTTAAGCTGCTGTTGTTTAAAATCTAAATGAATACAATAGACGAAAACAATCATAATTTTCTCATCTTCTTTCATCTCGGTAAGGTCCCTCGCTCTCTTGATCTTTCAAGAATCCAAGGAAAGCAAGAAAACCAAAGAAAAAGAAACCTCCTGACCAATTGCCTCCACCACCACCGCCACCACCCCCACCATCGCCATCATCACGGGGAGGAAATCCAGTGCCACCATCGTCGAGTTCAGGAGACTTTTCCTTTCCTGGAAATCATGTAAACATTTCACTAGTTCAACTAATGATGTCTACCAAATTTTTCTTCATACAGAAATATTATAGCAAAAAAAAAAATGACATGCACTGAATCTCATTGTTCTGCATATTAAACATACGATTTTATCTCATCCCCCACAGAACACCGATATAGTAGTCAAGAAAAGGATAAGTGCTTCTATGAAATAGAACAACTAATGCATATATTACATTTAATATATCCGCCCATCGGTGCAACAGAAATGTAGCAGCAGCAACAGGTGGATAACCCCCCTACTTGAGAAGGCTGATTTTGATGAATAAGGGCAAGTACCATAGCAAATTTGTCTAAGACAATATATTAGACATAAATAACAAAGGGCCTGCAACTCAAATTATAATGGACTTATATAGTGAAAAATGTATTAATGGACCTGATGAAAAGAATATCTGCTGTCTTCAGAATACTATGGGAAACGTCCTTTTGGGGAGGAGGTGGTTAAAAGGTTTTTTAGTTAATATGCATCAACTCAGTACCATAGGCGGTATATAGTTAATTTCAGTAATCAGGGTAGCAGCAGAAGAGGACTACCTTGAGTAGGAGCAACAGTTATGGTCGATGATTCCCGTGTAACTGTTTGTGTTTGCCCCTCTGCACATCTTGCATTCTGCCAAAAAGGTGAGGAAGAAAAGGCTAAGCACGATCAAAGGCATCAATCATTTTGCTAATTTCAGGCATACATAGCAAAAATACAAACATGCACATATTTCTTGACAGATCTAAATGAGAAGGCAACAAAAAAGTGTGTGCATATTTCTTGACATAAATTGTGGGTAATTTGATATCCTGGCACAAATGGTATCCTAATACAAAGTAATACATACAGCTGATTCAACAAAGCCACAAAGTAATATGAACACAATATAGAGTAATTGGTGGACCTCTAAAATAAGGAGAGCAAATAAATAAAAAATCGGTTTTTGGGCTTTTGTGTCGCAACCATTCTTAAGAACCATGCAGGAATACGAACACAAGTACTCAGTTGTATAAAAAATGGGTTCAAAGAAGTAGCCACACAAGAAACAGTGAAACATATAACTTGGGCTGAGTCTTTTAAAATAAAAATGTATGCAAGAACTCATCAAAATGTAGGCCCTAAACCCTGTCTGAGAAAAGGATTACAGTCAAGTTTCCTTCAAGCTAAACTGTTTGAGGATCAACTAAGCAAACCACTCCATCTTGTCTACTCCAAAAGTAGATTGAATCCCTCTTGCAGCTAACAATTTGATCAGTTAAATTACTTTTAAATACTGAAAAGGATTAGGAGAACTACTATACCAGAGCAGCAGCACAGATTACAGAAGCATGCTTTACTCTAATGGACTGCATCCTGGGTAGTCTTCTTCCAAAGGGTAGACATGGAGTGCATGGCTTCAAGCCTGCTGGACTGTATCCAATATGCTTAATGTGCTTCGGCAACTGATTCTCTGTTCTCACTGCAAAAATCATTTCCACTTTATATAAGGTATGGTGTATCAGAAACAAAAAAAACTACAAAATGAAGGATGCATCGCTCCACTATCACAAAAGTAGGATGTAGAAGTGACTCACTTCCACGGTTCAAATTTTTATCGTGAGGGAACTATTTATAATAGATGGAAGTTATAACAAAGGTAAGCCAGAGGAAAGCCAGAAATGATCTACCTATATGTCGAATTTTTATATTTCAAACTCAATAGTAAAAAACAAATTGTGACTAATATATATACCTAACAATCTCATTTTCAGCATACAATATAGTTCAAACTTTGTCCAAATCCCTTTTCAATTTTTTCTTCGGCAAACCTAGCCCACATAGAACTGACAATCTTCAAGTAGACCTCCTAAAACAAGGCATCACCGCCTGATTTAGCAGTAACTTTAAGAACCAATGTCTATCAAGGTTGAGGTTAATAAAAACCTATTATTTTTCCAAGTCCTGAAACAGAGAATCTGTTGTTTTATATGATAATGTAATGAATATAAACAAACCAAAATTTCAAGTCCATTTTTAATCTTTTTATGAAAAAATTTCATGGTACCAGATAACCAAAATGATGCGATGGCACATCATATTTCAATAGTCATGTTGTTTACCCAAATTTTCTATACATCAAAACATATGAAGTAGCCTAGTAAAGAAGAATTTCAAGCACATATATTAGTCTCCAGACCAAAAACACAATCTGCATTGCAGTTGATGAGGGTAAACCAGTGAGGCTTTCTTTATGTGCCAACAACCCGAAGAGTATATATCTAATGTCATTATCTGACAAATTACAAAACTGTGTTTGTGCCCACAATGTGAAGAGTATACATTTAATGTGATTGTCAGATTTCTCTAACAAGTTATAAACTGTGGTTCTGCCACAGAGAGATCTGAATGAGATATTCAAGTGACACAAAATTGGGAGATATAGATACACACATACCTACTGGTAGCGCAGAGGTGCTGGCAACTGCACTTGCAGTTAGAGTCATGTTGATGCCAATCAGCAAACCAACCTGAAATTTTTGAGCAATCAACAATGAATAATGGTGGCCCAAATTGGTGAAGTCTCTGAAATTCAAACAAGGCTAACACATTACACGATTTTCCCTTTCCATTTACTTTTGCCTCCATCGCTTTGAGCATTGTACAACTAGCTTATTTAAACAAATTTCAATTTAACCACACAAGAATAGGCATAATATAGAAACCGTAGCTATCCACATAGAACATGTTAATATAATGAACTTAAACTGTGTTAACAGATGAGTATGTGAGCATCCACTAAAATTTACAGAAAATTGGATCCTAGGAAAACATATATATACTTAACCCAAAAAGAAACAAATATTTGATTAAGAACTACAAAAAGAGAATAATTTGCAAATTTACTACATTATCTAAAAGTTTAAACTATTAGAGAGGGATTTATTTTATTTACTTATCCAATTACAACATCCCACCCACACATGCAGGCGGTATTTGCCTTGCATATGAACATATAATCTTCAAGTGATGGATGGTGCCGAGACTAAAACCAAGGAACTATTTTTAAACTGGCTCTAATCTCATGTAAATTTACCAGCTCATCTAAATGCTTAAACTATTCGGATGAGTACATTTACTCATTGCCTTCAAGGCATTTCGCATAAATGGATGTTAAAAACTCAACGAATTCAAACAAATTAAGCAATGTACAAGTGACCCAGCTACGAAATTCTATTATACCCACAGACCCAAATATCAGATAAAGCAATTAACAGCTTTCTGAGGGTTAATTGAAAACCAATCTAGATACCCAATATGACGTTCGGGCAGGTGGTATTCACCTTGCATATGAACGTATTCTTTTTAACTGGGTGGTGCCGAGACTCAAACCAAGGAACTCTTTTTAATCTGGCTCCAATTAATTTACAAGCTCATCTAAATGTTTAAACCGTTCGACATGAATTATTTATTTATTTATTACTTTCAACGCATTTCGCACCAAGCGATGTTAAAAACTCCACGAACTTAAACAAATTACAAATTTTGATTAAAATCACAAACCCAGATATCAGATAAAGCAATTTCAAAGCTTTTTGAGGGGTTAATTGAAAACTAAGAATAAAACTCCTATAAACTCATCCACGCATACCCAATATGAACTTCGTAATAAATCAATCAATTAATGTTAAATTGTTGAGAATAATTGATGGAAATATATACCATTTATTGATACAAATAAAGGCCAAATATATTCACAAGAAGATGAAATTTAAGCTAAGATAAGATAAATCGAAAATATACATCGAAATAGGTTACATATATAGATACCCATACATAATCATCTAGAAAGAGAGAGAAGGTTACCGTGGCAGAGAGAAGCGGATGGTGAAGAGAGGGTCTACACTGGGCGCTATACGATATGAAAAGATAAATATAGTAAAATTGAGGGATTATATTATAAATAAGTTTTGCCTTTAAAATGTTTAGGGATGGCGGCGGATTTGCTTAAGCTTAACCGTGAAAAATGGGAATCGTTTAGGGTAAATTTCACACTTAGTCCCTATTGTTTTTATATTTTTTAATATAATTCTTATTATTTAAAAATATTTATAAAAGTGTTTAATATTTATAAAAATTATTTAAAATAGTTCTTATTATTTAAATTTAGTTAATTTGATCTTTATTATTTTTTAAAAAAATTAATTTAGTCTTTATTATTTTTCAAAAAAATTAATTTAATTCATGCATATGATCTTATCTGGGGATTAAATGAAATTTTATGAGTAATAATAGGGATTAAATTGATTAATTTTAAACAATAAGGACTATTTTAAATTGTTTTATAAATATTAGAGACTAATATAATTTTTTAAAAATATTAAGGAGCAATTTAAAAAAAATTACAAACAATAGGGACTAAATGTGAAATTTATCCAATCGTTTATTATAATCCATAATTATAATTTACGTGTTTAAAAATTACTAATCATAGTCGTAATTGTAACTGTTCACTGTAAAAATAATAAATAACAATTTGAATGTTAAAAAAAATCTAAAGATAAAATAAAAGAAACAACTGATACATAATAAGATGATAAAATTTAAAATAAATTATATACTTATTGCTATATCTTTTCATACATAAATATTTAATTCCACTAAAAATCAAATTGATAAAACATTTGACCGTACATAATAAGATAATAAAATTGATATAGAAAGCATCTAACAAATGTAGAAAGAGAGTTAAATGACAATGATAAAAACGTATCACTTAATTTTTAGGGTTTAGACTTTTGATCAAAAACAAAAAGAAAAACAAAAAAAGGTTAGTTAGAGCTTAGAGAATAGTATTTGAGCTTCACCCATTTCTTTATCGGGTTAAAAGGCATACACTTAAAAATGTAATTTTAGGTATTATTCTATTAGGCTAATGTAAAAAAGTATTTCAAATTACACGTGCGTGCGCACACACACATATATAATGAAGTTTATTAATCGAGTTTCAAATTTTTATTAACGTCTAATATACCAAACCTAGCAGGTTATCTATTAATTACCCCTTATAAAATCCAAAACCTAATGAGTACTCCATTGATTCTTGTTGTCGTATTTTTTATCAGTTGGATACACGTTCAATTTTAGTTTTAAACCATACTAACTATCATCCCTAATTTTGATCACCTCCTTGACCATTCTCCCAATGACCCTAGAGGTGGCATTTGGGCCGAGCTGACACAGACTCAGTTCAGCCCAACACACAAAAATTCGAACCCAGCCCAACTCGAATAAAAGTGGGTTCGACTCGGCTCAACCCACCACATATAGGTAGGCCGAGTTGGGTCATATATTTTTGGACTCAGCCCATTTGTACCTAAACTCATTTGTGCCCAAGTCCAGCCCAGCTCAGCTCATAAGCTCAACCCAGCCCAACTCAAACTCAGCATAGGCCCAGCTCAGGCCTAATTCGAACCCAGATAAAACCCATCTTGAGATAATAATTTGTATATGTAATTTTTCTTATAAATAGTTAGTGTATTCAACTTCATTTTACTACAAAACTATATATTTATTTTACTACCTATTATCTCTTTATTTTACTACAAGAGAATACACAGTATCTATGGTTATGGAGGAAGAAAATCTTTCACAACGATTACGTTCAAATGTTTGGAATCATTTTGCTTACTTTGAAAAATATGAGTATATAATTTGTAACTATTGTGAACGTAAATATATATTTCGTCGTCAATTTGAAACTGGAACGCTTGTAAGACATTTTGTATCTCAACACTCAAATGTTCCAAACTATTTTAATCCTCAACCACCGCCGCCACCACCACCAACAGACCCAACACTCGCACAAGGAGCATAATAAAATAGATAACTTTTCCACCAACTTTCTTCAAGTATTTATGTAATTTTTTTTTTTATATTTATTAGTAACGTATCCGTATCTCGTGAACTTGTGATTTGTTAAGTAATATTTTATCATTTATATTAATATTATCAATCAACTTATATCTTGTTAACTGTTAAATTAACTTTTTCGTAAAAAAAAATAAATTTAAGTTTTTTTCGTTATTAATCAAACTATCAAAATTCAGAACACACTAATAAAAAATTTTTAAAAAAAGATGGGCTGGCCCAGCCCAACTCGGCCTAGCTCGTGACTCGTGGTAGAGGACTCATGTGCCAAGCTGGGTCCTATATTTCAAGAATTAAGTCTAGTCCAGCTCAGCCCACTAAACATATGTGCCGAGCTGGGCTCATTTTTATGAACTCACGATTCGGCCGGGCCGTGCTAGGCCGTGCCGGGGCTGGCCCATTTGCCAGCTCTAAATGACCCATCTAATTAATTTAATAGTTTCACTTATTTTTTTTACGTGAAAAATGATCGATTTATATCGTGTTGTTTCTTTGAAGATCAACTACAAAAATATATTAGTTCAAATTGACACCATTAAATTTGATAGGAAAAAATTGGTGTAATAGGTAGAATTTCGAGGATTTGTATCCTTTAATGAGTTTGGACATAAATGGAATAACTTAAGGAATTAAATGATATTGAGAATTGAATGAACTTGAAAAATGATATGTCATGCTTAGTATGTTTTAGGAATAAAGATAAAAATGAATACATTGATTAAGCCCATGTTTGGTAGTCAGTACTCAATATAACAGAGTAGTAATGAGAATAACTTATATAAAATGACAAAATTGTCATTTTGTTACTATAAATATATTATTATATTAAGAATAAAAATAAGTATCATATTAATAATAACAGTTACTTTGAGTCATATTACTATTATTATATTTAGGGTGAAATGCACAGGATCCCCCTGTACTTTAAAAAAAGTGTATAGCACCCCCTTGTATTTTTAAAACAACCAAACACCTCCCCTGTAATTTTTAAAACGCATCATGATTGTCCCATCTGTTAATAAAACCGTTAGTTTTAACGGCAAATGTATAACACACATTTATTTTACAACTTTAATTGTTTTTTTCTCAGTTTTGATAATAAAATATATTTGTTCGTTTACCAAAATATCCTCTTTTGATCTATAAAACATATTCGACCAAAAAAAAATCTATAAAACATACAACACAAAGACTGATGCTTTCTCAATAATTAGCAAAGACTGATACTTTCTCATTACTCAGAAAGATCTACAAATGTATGATGCCTACTATTTTCATATTTTAAGTATCTAAACACCTCCTTTATACTGTTTTCAAGCCAATTAAGTAGCATATATTGTAATAAAACAAGGCAACGAGAATGTGAGCTCCATCATGGCTGCAAAAATCAACAGTTGCATGTGGGAGAAACAAACCCTTATAGAGTTCGACCCACTTTTTTCTCAATGCCTGTTTCATTTGCTCAGAGACAAAAACAACATGAATAATCATCACAGCCTAACTAAGTAGCATATATTGATATTATTTTCTCTTTGTTTTTAATATATACTTTATTTTTTATCAGTACAAAAAACCCAATTGAAACAATAAGTTTTTTTTAAAAAAAATAAGTCATCAAAGTATTAACAAACCGAAAAACCCAATATGAGACTCAACTTTAAGCATTCAACTTGTCTCTGCTTGCTCACGTGGTAAAAGAAGGTAAAATATTTTAGGGGTTTTTTAGGACTAAAATAGTGGGATTGAGTGATTGAGTGAATCGATTGGTAAAAGTGGCAAAAGCTATGTTTTCTTTCTTCTTTTTCAGTCGGGTAAAAGATTTGGCAATATATTTTTACTTGATAAAAGATAAAATACATTAAGTTAAAATAAGGGCATTTAAGTCTTTTTATATATTTTGTTAACTAAGTTAATAGAAAAGTGGAGATGGGGCAAGTGTGACGTGTTTTAAAAACTACAGAAGAGGTATTTGGTTGTTTTAAAAGCACAAGGGGGTGTTGTGTACTTCACCCTTATATTTATTTATTATTATGTAATATTTTAACAATTACTTTATAAAATATAAAACTAAATCATTAATTTCCAAAAATATAAAATATTAAAGCGTGATCAAAGCCATGTCAATCAACATTTGAGTCGCAATCACCCATTTTTTTTAAAAAAAAAATGAGTATGTGCACATGAAAGCCATTTTAAAGAAAAAAAAAATTATGATTGCATGAAAGTTGTCACCATTAAAAAAATAAGTGCATGTTTTAACTATTTAATAAATTAAATGTAAACATGAAAAACTCAATTAAAAACGCTCGCTCACTCGTGTTGAATAATTCTTAAGTAGGAAATTGAGTTTCATCCAAATTATGTAACTAAAATTGTTGACTAATTTAAGATATATAGAAAAGATTTGATCTTGAAATAAACTGTTAATCTAAAGGTTAAGAGATAAAAGGACCAACCTAAATTATTAGTATCAAGTTCACAAGAAGACCATGTGTTCATTTATAGAAATCGTTAATGAAGTGCTAAGTAATGATCAATTATACTTACAAGAGGGACATATAAAATAAAGTATTTTTTACAAACGTTTAAAAAGACAAGTGGAACTCACAAAAGTATGTGAACCCCATCAAAAATAATAACACGTGTTTAAGATAACACGTTTTATTTTAATAGACAAAACAATCAATTACACAAAGTTCACAAGAAGATCATGTGTTCATATATTCAAATAATCAATGAAGTACTAAGTAATGATTGATTATACTTTCAGAGGATATATAAAATAACAGATTTTTTTTTTTTTAAAGTTTGAAAAGAATAAATAGAGCCCACAAAAATATATGAACCTTATTAGAAATAATAATTCGTGTTACCGTCATGTTTAACTAAACCAACCATTTTGAACTAATCTTTATTAAATAAATAGGTGGTGGACCATGCAAATAGGGGGATCTATTAGGGGGGTTAGTGGGGGCTGTACTCTTACTGACCCTAAAAATAGAGTTATTAACGAGTGAGTTAAACTTATATTTTAAAATATATATATATTTTAAAATATTTTAAGCTAAAAAATTAATTTAACCATATCTCAATTTTTATATATATATGAGTTTTCAATTATATATTTTTAGCTTCCGTTCAATAAAAATAATGAATCCGGCCGCTCATGCAAATAAGATACACTTGTAATTCCCAAGTGGCATAAAAGTGTGAACTATTATGCATCCAATGACTCTCAACTCACTTCACACCTCACAGGGACAGATTGAAAATCAGCTACTTCTAATACGAAAAATGTTTCTATCTAATTATTCGGGCTCATAAAATAAAAAGTGAGTACCATAAATATGAGATTTATAAATATGTAAGATATGTCAAATGACGAAAGCCGGATAGAAGCACTTCCGTACTAATACTAGTCCTACACTCCTACTTGGCTTCACAATCTATGGAATATCTCAACCCACCAAAATTTCAGGAGCTAATTTGCTAACAAAACTAACCAACCAACTTTGCTACATTCTATGATCTGCCCCATTTGACTAAACTAAAAAAAGAAAAAAGAAAAAGAAAACAAAGAAAAGCTCTCTTGAGTGATCAAAAAACAATCCTACTTTTCTTTTACAAGACATTTTGTCTGTGTATGTTTGTGTGTGTGTGTGTGTTTCTTTTTCTGATTCCTAGTTACAAAAATATTCTTTTCCCATTAAAAGTTGAAGGTTTTGATACTTTATACAAACTATAAATAAAGGGCCTTTACATTTCAAAACGTTGTTGATTCTTAAGAAAGTATTTTTCTGATCTCGGTATTTGTTGTTTTTTGTATTTTAAAGCTTAAATATGATCTCAGTCAAGAATCTGCAGTGTAAAGTTTTTACCTTTTAGCAGTATCCAAGGATTTTGTTATTTGTACTTTCCATGTGAAGGTGGATGTTTACCAAAACTACCTTTTTTTGCTCATCTTTTTTGTTATTTACAAGTATCTTAGTATTCTTACTGTCTGGGTTCGTTTTTTCTTCGTTTCCATTGCATTCTACCTCATCGTATCCCATTCCATTTTGCAAAATTTGAAAATCACAGTCAATACCTTGGTGTAAGTCAAGAACAATCTTTTGTTCCATAGCCTTGGATCGTTTTGATAATAATTAGTTTGATCTGTTTTACCGAGACGGTCTACGGTTAGAAGTATCAGAATCTTTGGTGAATTATCTGGGATTTTAGTATCTGGGGTGATCCCAGAAACTAAGCATATAACAATGGATTCTTGCTGTGCCACCATGAAGGCCAATGTGTATCCATTGCATGTTAAAAGTAAATTCAGTCATGGTGATAATGGTTTTTGGGGAGAGAAAATTAGAGGAAGTTTAAAGAATAAAGCTTTAGGTACTCAGCTATGGATGAAGAGGCTAAGAAGCCATGACAAGGCTAGAAATGTTAAGCCTGGAGCTGTTTTCTCTGTTCTTACAAGAGATATAAACAAAGTGCTTATGGTAATGTACACACCTCAAAGCTGCTTTTGATTCTTCTTTTTCTGCTTTTTTTTACTCTATTAGTGAAGTCATTACTTTAGTGAATTAGGGTTGCGTTTTTTGAGAATGTGTGTATTTTTAAGGTATTTTGAGATTAAAATTTATCCATTTATAAGTATTAAATTGTGTATTTTTAGCCACCACTGAACACTAATCCTTATATGACCCTGCATCTCATCAAGTTTCTGTCTTTTTATATCTGAAAATTGAATTGTATAAGAAGCAAGCATTTTCTTTAAAGTTAAATTTGATGTTTAATTTAGAAACACTAGCTTGAACAGATCTTTATATTGTACATGAAACATTGAAAATAGTATCCTTGTATAGTCGTTCTTTTGACGAGGATGGATTTCTTTTTTATCCAATCCTTGAGTTGTAATTACTTTTTGATCAATGAAATTGCTTACTTACCGAGCCAAATAAAAAATAAAAAAATAAAAATTGATGTTCAATTCATATGTTGTTGACAACATTGGATTCAGGCATTTGAAGCACCAGGCTTTGATGAGCGGTCGAAGGCTGACCCCAAAACTGTAGCTTCAATCATTCTAGGTGGAGGTGCCGGGACTCGCCTCTTTCCTCTTACCAGCAGAAGAGCTAAACCAGCTGTAAGTGAAACACATTTTGTTTATTTGTATATCTTTTGGGGCTTAGATATTCTGAATTACTATAAAGTCAACATATTTGGTGTTTCAATTATAAAGATTGAGTAAAAGAACAGAGTTAGACTTTACAAAAATCAAGGGGTGTCTAGCACGTGTGCTTCACGAGCCAAACGCAAACCCTCTCATCATTTGGAACAATTATCGTTCCCAAGCTTTTTCCATAAGAATAATAGCATTTTCAAGGCAATGAATGGATAAATTATTGAATTTGAGGACATCAGCCAAATCATCAAAAAAGAAACTGTTGGTTTCAGATTTTTTTTTGGACTAATCAGTAATGATTTTATAGCTCTTATAGTTTTGTATTTTTAATTGTATTATATGCATGCAGGTTCCGATTGGAGGTTGTTACAGATTAATCGATGTACCAATGAGTAATTGCATTAACAGTGGCATCCAGAAGATATTCATATTAACTCAGTTCAATTCTTTTTCCCTTAACCGCCACATTTCTCGCACGTATAACTTCGGAAATGGTGTGAATTTTGGAGATGGATTCGTGGAGGTAAAGTTAATGATGTGGTTTACGCATTGGAGTCTTAAGACAAATGGCTATAACCAAGTTTTGAACTTACGTTTTTAGGCAGAGACTTAACTATGTTGGAATCATGTCTTAACTTCTTTTGTTCTTTTTGATGTATGTCTGTTAAAAGCTTGATCAATTCTTATACTGGAGAGTAGAATTCTGAAAAATGGAAGTAGAAAGGAAACATTGCTTCGTTATGGCTTCTAAAAGAGTCCTTTTACCTGTAAAATAGGTTTTGGCTGCCACCCAGACACCAGGGGAAGCAGGAAAGAGGTGGTTCCAAGGAACAGCCGATGCAGTGCGACAATTTATATGGGTATTCGAGGTAGTTGTTGGCAATCTGTAATTGACATCACAAATTGCCTTGAAAGAAGCACTAGTGTGATTTCAGATGATATTGTAGGATGCCAAGAACAAGGACGTCGAACACATATTAATTTTGTCTGGCGACCATCTTTACCGAATGGACTATATGGACTTTGTCCAGGTAATGGGAGACACATTCTTAACAAATTGAAACCATTATTCGTCTCAGTTTACAGAGTATATGTGTCAATGTTAATTAAAATTTTCTTGCAGAAACACATAGACACCAATGCGGATATCACAGTTTCTTGTATACCCATGAATGATAGGTATGAACTCGACTAATAAATTGCTCCATTCAATTCTGCTCTTCCTTTCTGTGTGCAACAATTATTTGCTCTGCTGATGCATATGCACGAATGCTTGGAGGTAGTAGTAATCTTCCTAGAATAAGTGGCGATTACATGTATGCTATGGCACGTTTTCCACCTGGAGATCTGCAGTGTTTTTCTAGTAATGACCAGGGTTTGCTCTGTCCAGAGTAGTTGCGCTTGTGTGTGAATAACTGCTTGTTCTGGATATTGCATCATGTAGAGACGGTCAATCATGGACGTGGTATCTCTCCTCCATGATCGATGGCCTTATTTGCAAGTGCCAATTGATTCATTACCTGAGCTTCAATCGCAACCAGTGAGGAACTAGAAAACTTAAATTATTTAATGAATCATGAACATCTTGCCATACTGTTAATTCTAATATCTGATACATTATTAATCTGTGTTGTAGTTCATGTCACTAGTATATTTGTACCACTTCTCTATATATGCAACTACTATTGGGGTTAGCCAGAGTTACTGCAACAAATTTTTAAGCTGTCCAAGATCCTAGAGTAAGTTCATTAGCAGTCATTTACTTGAAACATCGTTAAAGGAGATGATAAATCCTTAATTGTTGTTGCTTCACAAATACCAAGATATTAGAATTTTACATCAGGATTTGCAGTGAGTGATCTATGTAAATGAATTGGAGATGTCAGTTTAAGTTTTTGATGCTATACGATTTCACAATATTTTTTCTTTTGTTTTACAGCCGAGCTTCAGACTATGGGTTACTGAAAATTGACGAGACAGGGCGTATCATCCAGTTTTCTGAGAAACCAAAGGGCCCTGCTCTGAAAGCAATGGTAAGTGTTCTATTCGATCAATATTTTTACTCACATTTTCCTTATCAGTATCTCTAAATGTTGTTATTTTCCCACTTTCCTGACATTTTTCTGATTTCTAATCCTTATTTTCTTTTGTAATTATATCGGTTATCTGATGATGCCCTTTAGCAAGTTGACACCTCCCTTCTTGGACTCTCTGATCACAAGGCATTGAGATATCCTTACATTGCATCAATGGGTGTTTATATATTCAGAACTAATGTTCTACTAGGACTTCTAAGGTTGAAATATCCTTCGTGCAATGATTTTGGCTCTGAAATCATCCCATTAGCCGTGAAGGATCACAATGTCCAGGTAAGAACTATATTGGATGTTTCCGTTTGCAGAACTTCTGTTTTCCTGTCTCAGCTCAATTGTTTTGCTAGGTTTTGGGTCAGATTACTAAAACCTTTTTCGTTGTATTGCCGCCATCAGGCATATTTATTTAGTGACTACTGGGAGGACATTGGAACAGTGAAGTCCTTCTTTGATGCTAACTTGGCCCTTACAGAGCAGGTTAGAGTACCCTATCTTCCACCACTTTTAATTGGCATCCATGTAAACTTCCATGATAAGCTGATTGACATGACGCGACATGTACTTTTGTGTTTTATACCGAGTGTTGGCCTTTGATTTGGGGATACGTTTTGAAACTTTCCCTTAATTTGTAACCAGTGAGCTTTACTAATTGTTTGATAAATTTAGCTGTTTATGATAATAATTAACTACTTGCTGAACATGGATTAATCGTTTTGCAGCCTCCAAAGTTTGACTTCAATGATCCAAAGAACCCTTTCTATACATCTCCTAGATTCCTACCACCTACTAAAGTTGAAAAATGCAGGGTATGCCGGTAAGCTTGGATTGGTGCACTTCAAGGGTTTTGTTTTGACATTTCTCATTCTTGGAATCGTTTTTTTTTCAGATTGTAGATGCAATAATTTCACATGGTTGCTTCTTGAGAGAGTGTAGCGTCCAGCACTCTGTAGTAGGTGTACGGTCACGCTTAGACTACGGTGTTGAGCTTAAGGTAAAGTAAAAATGCTTGTGCTCTAACACTCGATTTGCATTTTGCAATCTAAATCTTTGTGTACTATTCAAAGAATGGTTCAATAGTTCACTGCACGTGATTAATTATCAAAAATGGAGAAGAAAATGTTCTGCGCATCTTAGTTTTGCATCTAAAGCAAAAAATTGTATGGTGCCTTCCTACATTTTCAAGTGTTTAAATGATATAAAATGGTGAAGTCTTGACATCTATCTTGAACTTTTCAAGGTATCGAAAACTAAACTTATATTAGGTGATTACAACATACTTGGTATGTTTACTGGCAGATATGATGTTTTCGTTATTTCAGGATACGATGATGATGGGTGCAGATTATTATCAGACTGAATCTGAAATTGCATCTCTACTCGCAGAAGGAAAAGTTCCGATTGGTGTAGGACAGAACACCAAGATAAGGTTAGATTGAACTTCTACTACTGCCTCTGTTAGATAAAAATCCCAGATCAATTTTATTTGTGCCGGATCAAGGTAAACTACTGCTATTCTTGCTCCGACACATTATTGTCAGTGGCATGTAACTCGCGTTGAACAAAACCCAAAAACTAAACGAATGTATCTTGAACGAGACGCCCTTTGTCTGATTACTGACGATTTTCTCTAATCTTTGTGCAGAAATAGCATAATCGACAAAAATGCCAAGATAGGGAAAGATGTTGTCATTGCAAACAAGGATGGAAGTGGGTTCTATCTTTTCAAAACATTTGACGTCCAATACTCACAACTCGCTTCCAAAAGTTATACTAACTATGAATTAGTCCGACAACTAAGTGATATCGATGTTTTGTTCGATCATTGTAGGGCGTTGAAGAAGCAGACAGATCAGATGAAGGATTTTATATCAGGTCTGGCATCGTTGTTATACTGGAAAATGCAACAATAAAAGATGGAACAATTATATGAGAATTTCTCTCTTTTTCAAATCATGGAACAATTATTCTGTCTTGATAATAAGCATCAAGCAATGCTGAAGGTATAAAGATCATTAGATAGTTTCTTCAATGTTGTAAGAACCATATAGATGTAGCTATTGTAGTGTTGTCTCTGAATATACATCTATATTGTGTTGTTGTCTCTGAATAATCTTAGCAATCACTTTCTAGAATTGCTCTGGGTCCCAACCGATGCTCGGGTGCGAAACTATGATTAGCGATCAGGATTAGATACCCTAGTAGTTTATGCCATAACAAGGGAATGTTTGCCTTTGGTGTACGTGGATCAAGGGCCAACTAACGCGTGAAACACTCTATTTGGGGAGTGTGGTTCAAAGACCCCTTAGAGGAATTGGTGGGAGCCTCCACAAGTGATAGAGTATGTATTTTAATTTAATACAACGCGTGAACCTTTATCATTCCTTAACATTTGAACCAAAAAGTCTATCTTAAATGGCATGTATGTATATAAACAGTTTCAAACAGTCAAAACTTAAAGTTGAGCTTCTTCACTGGCCCAATCAACCTGTGCATGAAGAATATATCGGGAAATTAAGAAGCAAAAAACCAAAAAAATAAAAAATAAATAAAAATAGAAAGTAGTAAGGGTGAAGTGCGAAAAAATTTATGTCTTTTAAAAATTGCATGTTAGACTCTGTGCTACTTTAATAATTTAAAAGTTCCTAATAATTTATAAGAGTGTAACTCACTATTCCCTGTGATAATGATTAAGAATTTTCTCACACGATAAATTTGTTAGATTATTACAACTCAAATGGTTTGATGTGTAATTTTGGTAAGATAAAGGAGTCTCTTCCCAAAGTAGTTATTGGGAATTAATAGATTCTTTTAAGGGTAAACAACCCCATACCCACTTGTCCAGTATATAGTAGCAGGATGTCTTTCATCATATTTTTACTAAATTATATGAGTTACTAGATTACGAAGATATCACAAAGTTTAAAATGTAATTTTAACAAAATACGGGATTTTTGCAATTTACCCAAAGTAGTATGATACACCTTATATGTAGCAACATGCCTTATTATTCTCCTAGTGACTTTACCTGCAATCTAATTATGTGCTATAGAATCTATTACTGTGGAAATTTAGATCTTGTTGGTGCTTTTGAGCATCAAATTGCCCATAGAACCCTACCAATCCAGCTTCTAGTAGGTGACTTTTATCTATGGATTACAAGTAGGAAGCCAAACTTGGAACAATGAAATTAGAGGTATTTAAAAGACAATTAAAATATATTGATACACTTTACGTTTTTTTATTTTCCAATTGGGATTTCAAACCAAATATCCAACGGACATTTTTCTTAATGGCTACTCACTTTTGAGTGAACTGAACATTTCATTTCGTAGGAGGCAAAATAAAGTTTTTGAATATGCTTAGGGTGCAAAGTGTGATTTCGTCCTTAAATGATTAACACAGTCCTCATATCTTAGGCTTCGAATTTATTATTGCTTTATGCATATCTAAGTTTGAGTAATGAACTAATACATCCTTAGCCGCAATAGGCGGATTTAAGATGTTTTTTCAATAAAGGTAATAGGACCCAATTTAACATTTTTATGCAAATAATTTTTATTTTTTCAACAGAGCTGCAACCCCCACTATCCGATAGTTATGTATGCCCTTGCTTAAGCGAGCTCCATTATCTTTACATTCTTTTAAATTTTAAATGATTATGCAATTTTAATTTTTGCAACATAGTGTTATAAGCTGTTGGGCTTTAATACATATTTGAATCTAAACCTGTTGGCTAACATGAAGACCTTGTTAAGAGGCAATATTTGGATCGATCATGAAAGTTCGAAAAGAGTGGCGAAAATTCACTTTCTTTACCGAGTTGAACACAAAGATCGTTAATTTTCTTAACAGGCTTGAAAATAATGTTCGTGTTTATCTCTTTATGTATAAAATCAATAGCAAATGACAAAGTCACCTTAAACGGATCATAGTAGATGTACTGCAGAGTTATAAATTCCGTGGTATAGGTATACTTCAACGCATGCTTCAAGTCAATCTAGACAAAGAAATAGTTGTGACGAACTTAAAATCTTTTATCATAACAAATCGCTACCTAATCACTCCACCCAACTCTTAGCGGCACCTGTTACTACCATTTTAATTGGCCGTGGCATTTAATGTGTGAACCAAATGATAGCTTGATGTGTAAGCGAAAGAAAACTCTTGCGTGCTTGTTGCCATGATGCATCATTATGGCTTGCGCTTTTCGCTTGCTAAGGAATGCAAAATGTAAAAATCTTTCCTTTAAAGGGATCACATGTTTAAAGACTTTTCACCATCAAACCACCCTCTCGAATGAACACCTCTGATTCAACATGGCCATGGGTGAAGCCCTATCCACGTTTGGCCACCTGAGTTTCGCTTTGCAAAGTCTTTTAGAAAATATTGCTACATATGAGTAACACCACACAAGCCGATCGTTGAGCACCTGAGTGTGATTATGCTAGCACTAATGTACCAGATCTCATTTGAACTCAAAAGTTAATTCGTTATACTAATACATCGAATTGCTTGTGCAAGGGTAGTAATTGAACTCCCGGTTCAGCCTGAAAAAGTCAAAGGTTAGTCCACTTCTTTACTAGTCCAACAAATTTTCACTTGCTTTTTTCAGCATTTTCTTTCAGAATTGAAGTGGTGATTATTCATTTGGGTTGAAAGCTAGCTTGTTAAAACCAACCTGAAAATTTGTATCAATTGGTCGTGTCAGATCCAACCTGACCATGCTTCTGCTAGCTCATTGGCGTGGTCACCGAACGAGGTCGTTTTTGACTTTATATCGGATGATCATGAATAAACTTCTTCTAATGTCTGAAACTTTATCCTTGACAGTATCAGGTACAGTCTTAAAAGAAATTTGTCGACTCCACCACTACAATCTGACGTGTTAAAACATATGCAATATGCGACCCACACGTTTGTGTTTGAAACGTTAAAACTTCCCGGAGGTTTTAAGACTTTTTCCCCAGTATCAATTTTAAACCCAAATATAAGAAGAGGGTGACACATTATCGGTTCTGAGTCTAGATATCAAGAGGGTGACGTTAGTTAAGCAGCCCCGACACCGGGGACTCAAATTTCCCCCTTGCCCCAGTATTCCGCACATGTTTCTAGTCAGGATTTTGGATACCTAAACCATCATTAATTTCTTTTTATCATCGAATCAACTTTACCGGTGGTCCATTTTTCTGATGGATTATCTATCAACTCGCATTAGAGAAAATAGGTAACTACCCTACTCATATTTGCAATTTGTTAAACTCTACCCCAAAGTTTTTCAAATGGTGGCAACGCCCTGTTCTGCAGTTCCTTTCTCCTATTAGAGAAGAAATTAAGTATGACAGAAATTTACAGCTTGTGCGCTAGCTGCAATCGCTGCCACCTTTCATCTCTCTTCCGAGTTGAATCTGTTCCATGCGGCCTGCAGGAAGCGAAAAGGTAAAACCAGATGAGATTCGAGAGTGAAAAGGGGGGGAAGGGGGCGCAAACAGAAGCTAAACAGTGAAAATTCAGAAAGTGAAGTGATGTATAAAGCCTTCGACAGGATTGAATTTCCCATGTCAAACATAGAATCCAATTGCTTTCGGTCCTGACAGATTGCATGGCTTCCTGCTATTGTAACCAAACCAAACCAAACCAAATCTTATCTTACTAGGTGGAGTCGGTTATAAGAATTTGACGAGCCCACTCAAACAGTCTCGCTCATCCTATCCTCCATGCGACCACCCCTGCTTTTTCTCGTACCAATTGGTCCCTAATCCTGTCCTTCCTAAATTTTGTCAAACATCCATCTCAACATTCTCAAAGCGCTTCTTGTTATCACAGTTCTCAAAAGTTTAGCTGGTTGTGACTGAACACTACTGGCAGCAGCAGAGATCAGAAATAACACTAAGGCTGCCTGAACAAATTCTTGAGGTACGCTCACTTGTCACTCGAGGACAAAACAAAATTACTTTCAATGAGATACAAACAAGATTCTTTCTATGGCATACGTACGATCAGAAAGACTACCAAGGTACTTAGTAATTAAAAGAGATATTAACCACGCACCTTGAGAAGATCAAAAACCTTTTCACAAATATACTTTTGCTGAATGCTTGCACCCCTTTGCTGCAATTTATCAGGATGAACATAAAGAGTTGCCTTCCTGTACGCTTTCTTTACAGCAGCTGTTGTTATAATCTCCGTTAGGGAAATTGGTTGCCAACCACTGTTGGGCCCAAGGATCTGAACATGATTTAGAAAATAAAAAGGAAAAGGGAATCAGTATATGCAACATTAGCGGTAGATTAACTAGACTAGTGCTAAGTTATAGATGCAATTCATAAAAACAGAATAAAGCTTCAACGATAATTTTCAGCTTTGACATAATTTCTCTAGAAGCAGCTCCCATTACCTAATGGCATTTTTTTTATTTCTCATTAGTCATATAACATAAGAAGTTGTCACAATATCAAGGAAAGGAGGTCAACAAAGTTCAGTTTGGTTGTAAGATCTTTTCCCAAAGGTTATAATGTGCAACAAACCCAATTAGCTAATTTAAAAAGTACAGATGAATACTGAAGCAGAAAGGGAAGTAAACAATCCGTGCATACATATTGCAGAGTTGAAATCAGTGCACGCAAATTCCCCTCCTTCCCGCTTGCCCATCTTTTAATATCAGCATCAAGGGATTCAGCTAGTCTCTGCAATTGAAAATGAAAATATGAGCTAAGAAGATAAATGTGCACACATTATCAGCTATCATAGGTCTTCATAAGTCATCTAAAAAAGAAATTACATTTCTCTCAGCTTGCTCTTTCTGAGCTTGAAGATCACGCATATTCTTCTCTGCAAGGGCTTTCGCCTGCAAATAATTCGTTCGACAAAGAAAACAAATAAGTTTGGTCAAGGCCTGGCAACAAGTCTTTCGACATAATCATGTGCAAACATCCATACCGCTCGTTCCATTATCCTCTGGTGCCTCTCTAACCTAGCTTTACGTCTTTGAGCTGATTCATTATTGGTTCCATCCAAGCTCTCCAAGTCCTGCAGGCAATTCAATTTACCAATTTCTTTAATGCAACTAAAAGCATGCCTAATGATATAAGAAAATGGGGAACAAAGGAAGAAGGACGCACCGAGGAAGAAAAGCTGTGCTTCAATCCATTATCTCTGGAAGCAGAAAGCTTCTCTTCCTGTGCTCTTGCCTCAGCAGTGGATTTCTGGGACAATGCCTTCTCAAGAGCACGTTCCCGCGCCTCTGCAGTAGCTCTTTCTACTGCAGCACGTTCTGCCCTCACCTTAGCTTCAATTGAAGCTTTATCAGCTAATTTACTTCCCCCAGTAGCCTTTTCAAGCTTCTCCCGTGCCTCAGTCATTGCTCTTTGTCGAACTTCAGCAGCTGCTCTCTCCACAGCGGCCCTTTCTGCCCTCTCACGGGCCTCAGCAAAGGCCCTCTCACGGGCTTCGCGAATTGCTCTTTCAACAGCTATTCTATCTGTGTTCCATCCTCTCTCCCTCTTGTTTGCTTCGGTTTTTCTAGAGTCATCTTTTTCCTTCAGCCCTTTTTGCTTAGTTTCTCTGATCTCCTTCCCTTCCACGGCACCAGCTTTGCCAAGATACTCCTCAGAATGTTGCATATTTTGGACAGTTTTCAATTCTTTATGAGTTTCCATTGATACCTGATTTGTGGTGGAGTGACTAGCTAACGCAATAGATCTTACTTCCTTTGAATCCTCTTCCATGGTTCTTTGTTTGTTAACCATTTTGACATCATCTCTTTTTTCTTCCTTGTCAAAAGCAACATCAGCCTCCTCGATATTTTCCGAATTTTCTCCAGACTCTTGAACCAAACCACCACCAATTTTAGGATCGAAGGACAATTTTTCCTCAACATTTTCTTCAGTTTCTGTTTGCCTGCTGTTCTCAAAAGAACCAGTATATGCTGCTTTTTCATCACAATGATGGGCCTCAAAGGCTTCCATCTTGATATTGATCTCATTCTCTTTGACACCATTCTGAACCAAGTCAGCTGTTTCAAACACGTTTTCATTTGAGAGTTTCTGTGCATGGTTGATCTCATTACAATGAACATTTGCTGCATTCCCATCAGAATCAACAGCCTTAGAGTCACTTTGCATGTCACTTGGGATGACATGCTCTTGACGAGCGCTTTGAACAAAGGGACCAGCTTCAGAAATCTCTCTCTCCTCCAGCTCGGATGCTTCTTTAGCTCCTGCCTCATTTGCATCCCTTTCACATTGATCGAAAGACTCATTCATCACTCGTGTGCTACGACTGTCTTCATGATTTTCAACTGTACCTTGACTTCTT
Organism: Ehretia macrophylla; assembly: GCA_037974665.1. NCBI lineage: Eukaryota > Viridiplantae > Streptophyta > Magnoliopsida > Boraginales > Ehretiaceae > Ehretia > Ehretia macrophylla. The sequence goes on from CM075774.1 coordinate 4,638,764, forward strand.
TTCACACTCTCATTGCTTACTTCAAATCTGCTGGCTTCTTGAAACTCACGTACTGCATCTTTACTAAATGTGCCAAGAGCAGTCTCAGAATTCCCTGCATAATCCGCTTTCTGAAGAAAATCTATCTCTTGATTATTGTCAAAGTTATCACCTTTCAAATGTACAGTCTCAGCTTCTTCAGTCTCCTGCATCACTTCTGCTTTCTGATTCTCTGAGCTTTTATCTGCCTCTATCCAAAGACTTTCAGTTGCTTCATTTACGTAAGCTTCCTTAGTTCTCTTACCAACTACTTCCCACTCAGAGTCTTCCTCAGGTATCTTCTGATTTGCTTCCACGTTGGTGTATGTTTCATCTTGTCTCCTCTGGACTTCTTCTCCTCCATGTTCTTCCATCAGTATGTTCTTACGTTTCTCTCCATCATGAGCATCCATCAGTTCCATCTCTTTAAGATCCAGCTCCTTAACCTTTTCTTCCTTGAGCTTTTCCTCTGATATTCTCCGAGTTTCTAGCCCATTATGTGCATGGATCACCACCATCTGATCAATATCTCTTCCCTGGATAAGGCCCAATCTCTCACTATCTTCTCCCTCTTGGATGTCTTCATGTGCCTTTTCATAGCTTCTGCTGCCAAGGACCCCTATTGGCTTATGATCCTTTTCAACAAACAGACAAGCCTCTTCCTGCACCATCCCACCTACTTCATTACAATTGTTTCCAATTGTATTTTCATTTTCCTCTTCCTTAACATGTGCATCTTCTGGTTCTTTCTCTATGTGTTCTCGTTGAAGAGTTTCATGTGGTTCTTTCTCCTCTAACAGTTTTTGTGATTCTTTTCGCATAAAATCATCCTCTAATCTAGGGTGCTCCAATTTTTCTTCTTTAATTACATCCAGATGCTCTTGGAATATCTTTCCAAATTCTTCCCATTCATCAAAACGTTTTCTTATATCCTCAGTAAGTATATCCTCTTGGGTGATTTTCAAATCATTACGCACTCCATATTCATGCAACATACGAGCAGAGTCTGACTTATTGACGGTCTCCTTGGACTCTGGTGCCTTCTGTTGAACATCAGTCCTATTCTCTGCATTCCCCAATCCAACGTCTTGTTCATTTGCTTTTGTTTTCTCAATACTAGTTTCGATGGATTCTGAGGTTTCCTCAGATGTTTTCATCTCACCGAAATCACACACTTGTTTATCCTTCATAGTATTTTTATTCTCTATCTGCCTAGATGCCGAGGCTGTTGTCCTGTGATTCCCATTGTTTCCTAGGTCCGAGATCCATGTTGTCTCTCCATGTATTTTTACAACATTTTTCTGATGCTTTTCCATCTCAACCTTTCTTGAAGCAGAATGTTTCTCGCTGTGTTCAGAAGCTGTTGCAATTTCATCAGTTCGCAATGTAGCTTTCTTGTTTCTTCCTGTGAATTCTTGCAATACATCATTTAGTCTTGCACATGTTTCCTTGGCATTGTTCTCCTTGATATTGTTTGCTTCTCTCTCAACTCTGCTTCCTTTTCTACTCTTACCTTTAGAACTTGGTTTGGAGTAACCTTGAAAGCCATCCTTTTTTCTTTCCATTAATTCTTTGGCAAGTCTTATACTTTCTTGAGCCTGCTCTATGGCTTTTTTCAAAGCAGCTGCAGATGCAGCAGCGGCTGAATTCATATCAAGCTCCTCGTCAGAAGAACTAGTTAAGTAATCACCAGGCTTTTCAAAAGCATTGGCCTTAGAAGCAAAATTCGAGGACTTTGATTGCTTGGGATGACCCTTACTGTCATCTCGTTTGGCTGGAGGACTTGACGAAGGAGAAGATTTGAAGGACTGCGATTTGAGGTCGATTTCACCCGAATTAAATAATTTATCATTTGAACGAGATCCATCCCTCCAAGATCCATGTTTGCCTTTGATTACACCTTCAGAAGTTAATGTATTAGCCATGGGCTTCTCAGTTTTCCTGCCATTATTTTCTTCATGTATGTTGCCACTGAAACTCCAGGTACGTTGGACATCGCTTCTTCTTGAAGGTACAGGTACAGGCCTATCACCTTCGGTTTTCTGCTGACGAGCAGTTTCGTCAATAAAATAAGTAAATCCAGGGACTGCATGAAGTTTAGCTATGTGCGTCGTCCCACTTGCTCCATCTTTGCTTCTTGGGCTGCTCTTGTGATAAGACATGTTAACTTGCTTCACTCCATCTAAAGATTGATCAGATACTTCAGATGAGTGCCCATTAATGTTTCCAGACAAACTACAACTGTCTGGTCCTCGCAGAAGAGACTCATTGACAGATTGGTTCCTACAAATGATAACAAAGGGACATTGAGTAAACATATCGTTGTCTATGTTTAACATAAATATCAAATATTGGACTAAATAAGAGAAGACAGTGAGGAAAACCTCAGAAGCAAAGAACCTAGAACATTGAATAGACATCTAGGACGATAATATTATATGTAGTCACTAAAAAACACCATCTGCAAAAGGAGTTCTTATTATTTGGCAACCTTCCACGACCTGCCTTCTCCCCTTTGTGTATACCTACTTCGAATGTCCCCAAGCCCCAAAGAGAAAAAACAGAAAGAAGATTTTGGAAAAAACCAAAATAGGCAAAGTTCTGAAATTGACAATACAAATTTCTTTTACTAGGAAATTATGCAAACTTACCAGGAATAGTTATTCTCTTCTGGAACAATAACCAAAGTGTATATAAAAGTTATTAAAAATATTACATCTTAAGCATCATTTAACAAAATTGCATCATATATAAGCAAACATGCACATCATAACTAATGCGTTATAGGTTAGACGCATTCGCATCGTCAATAAGTGCACACAAACATCATAACTGATGCATAATATCCTAATTACTAAATGACAAAAGATTCATTGTAAATGACGTGTATCACCCTAAAAAATAGACAATGAAATCGAATCAACTTACAGCTAAGAAGAATCATAACAAAGATTATTTTTGGAAAAATCTTGTTGGATAAATTGAGTAAATCTCTATGCTTTCCAATTTGTGAGTCGGCCACAAACATAAGGAACATTTGGCAAACCACGAATGTACATTCAAAAGCGACAAAAATAATATTCCATCTTAAACAGTACTTGACCAAATTGCATCATATATGATCAAACACGCACATCATAAATAAGGCATTATATGCTATACGCAACAAAATCGCATCATTGATGAGTGGACACCGACATCATAAATGATGCATGATATCTCGACTACTACATGTCAAAAGATGCCATAAAAACACGCGTTACCTTAACAAAGTCAATGAACTTGCATCAAACTATAGCCTAGAAGAATCATGATGAAGATTACTTTTGGAAAAATCTTGTTGGACTAACTCAGTGGTTCTATGCTTTCCAATTTGGGAGACGAACACAGACACAAGGAACATTTGGCAAGACAAGAGAAGTCACAAATTCAATGACCAACAGATTTAGCAACGACATAACGTGAATTCAACTTAACCGTCTTAACAGGGTCATAATGCACTTTCTGAAAAAACAATTAACGCGAATAATCCATCCAGTTACTATACCCTAATTCATGACCATTTAAAACTTCGACCCTGGGAGAAATTAATGCGCCGTGTCGCATCCAACACCCGCTCATTGTGAGTGACTAATACTTCCTGGCTAAACCCTCAATTTTAAACATAACCATTCAATTGATAGGGTTTACCTTAATAATACAACATTTAACTGAATCCTATCATCCTATGACAATAAACTACAATCAAGTCGAGTAAAGCATCGGAGAAGATTTTCTACAAATTCAAACACCACAGCAAGCAACGACACTGTGTGGTATGGGTGTGTGTGTGCTGAGCGTGTGTAATGCCAGGCAATTCATAGGTTTTAGGTTAACAATGAGACTTTAGCTCAATTCTATTATCATATGACAACAAACTACAAGTTACTATTAGAACAACGACAATCAAGTCAAGTCTTTCCAGCATCAGACAAGATTTTCTACGAACTAAAACAATTCTTTTCCTTAGCAAGCAACAAACACTGAGTGTCTCATGTGTGTATGCGTGGTCAATGTCTCTGTGTGTGCGTCTTTAGGAAGGGATTTTATCAACAACAGGCCGAACAAATCAAATAGCATAAGCTACACATATTCACTGTTAAGCTAACAAATAATCACAGCAATGATGCTACCAAATTATAACACACACACACACACACACACACACATATATATCAATGTATTTATGTCTGCACGCTTGTGTGTGTGTACGGAAGGGGTTTATCAAGAACACAATGCAGAACCAAAAAACTGACAGAAGTTGCACAAATTCACTATTAAACCTAACAAATAATCACAACAGTGATTTCTTACAGCAAAAAAAAAAAAAAAGAATACATATATGCGCACACACATATATATGCAGAAGATGTATAGACAAATAAATTATCACATGTTAAAGTACAAATACATATACAGTAAAAATTAAATAATTAAACCTCAAAAAAATTTAAAATAAGCGTACAAAAAAATTAAAAAACATAAAAATAAGAAATTAGAAGCTTACATTGCTGCTTTATCAGAAGAACATTTTTTGCCTTTTGCTGCCAACAACTCTTCGTACGGCACAGCTATATCCTCATCACGAAAGCCTCCAAAAATCTTCGCGTAATCGAGCTTCTTCGAGCAGCTCCGATGATCTTCGGAACCGGTTCTCCGTTCATCGTCGAGAGCCGAAAGATCAAGGACCGGAATCGACGAGCTGCGTGAGCCGCCACCAAATATCTCACCGTACTCCTCCACTCCTACCTTAGCTTTAAACTTCTTCGCCGCCGTCGCCGCCGCAGCAGCCGTTGCCGGCGGAGCAGCTGCAAAAACGTCGTCGTACGTGCTCTTAGACGAAAATGAGAAAACTCCATTCGCGTTTGACAGCTTCCTCCTGTGCGCTGGCCGCGTCAGCGACTCCATTCAACACAGCAAACACCAAAAAAAAAGTAAAAAATAAAAAAAAAATAATAATTAATTAATTAATAAATAAAAGTTGTGGCTGAGCTTTTATACACGATTTTTATTTACTTTATTAAGCGATTTTTCTAATTTTTTAATTTTTTTCAATTTTCTTCTCTCTTCTTCTTCTTCTTCTTCGCTATGGTGTTCGTCTGGAGAGAGAGAGAGAGAGAGAGAGAAACAGTGAGAAAATGACAGCAAATGAAACAAATAATGTGTCGCTCAATTATTTATATATATTTTGACAAAAAAATTAGTTATATAAATATTTTTTTTTTAGTTTAATTTATTTGAATAAATTATAACAACGTTACCTAGGGATAAAATTAAAAATTCAAATAATTATCTTTTTTATTTAATAAAAATATTTTATATCACTTAAAATATAACACTTAATAACTGAACTTCAACACCTTCCGTGTTTAAATAAGAATCATACAACTTGATCAAACACTAATTGTTAAATCCAAATAATTGTTGGAATATTTATTGTGTTTTTTTGAGTGTGGTCCAGTGGCCATAGGCAAGAGTAAGAGGAGATGAGATGCTCTTAATTGAAGAATGAGTAGTCATAATGGGGAATGTGGGTCCCACATAAATCAGGGTTGTGAAACAGGAGACATGTAATTTATATTTGTTTCACCCGAACAACATGAGAATTCTATGTTCATATTGTTTGTTTATTTGACACATGGTATACAAGGTTTTTTTATTTTTTATTTTTTATTTTTTATTTTTTTGGTTTGTTGTTTTATGGTTATAGTTTTTCAAATTTCAAATTAAGATTGTACTTTCTAGATATAGAAAAAGAAAGAATATTTTACAAATAAACTAATAGAGTCTAGTAATAATCAAAATAATTTTTGAACAATTACGATGCTGATAAATAAGTGTTAGTTGTATGTTTAAAAAAAAATTAAATTATCTCTATTCATCGTAATTATTAGGAATAATAAGGATATTTTACATCGATGGACACGTAATTCAAGATGAAATTATGAGAAAATTAGGATCCATTGTTATTTAGAACAAAAGTTACTAGTCTTGTACTTTTGTTTATTACAAATTCAAAAGGTGACATATTAACTCAATATGTTGGAACTATTATACATGGTAAAGGAAATTTTACATCAATAGAGATGCAATCTTACGAAAAGATTAAGTTCCATAATTATTTTGAAAGGAAATGTAACTTGCCCTTTAGTTATGGCGTTTACAAATTCAAAAAGAGAAGTAAATTATTTCTATATGTTGAACTTGGTATACATAGTAAGGAAATTTTACATCAATAGACATGTAATCTAGGATGGAATTACAAGAAGATTACATTCCGTTATTATCTATAAGGAAAAGGTAATTGCCTTTTCTTAAAGTTGACATGAAAATTTAAGAAGAAAAAGCTATATTATCTTTATATGTCAAACTTCTATACATGGTAAGGAAATATTACATCAATAGACATGTAATATAGGATAGATTCGTGAGAAGATTATGTTCATTTGCTACAGGAATGAATCTAAAAAAAATTCAGTAAGGGCTGAAATAAATAATTTTTCAATTATATGAATTTATTTTTTTTCAGTAGGAATTAATTAATTTTTTTAATTATATAAGTTTATTTTTTTTAGTAGGAACTAATTAATTTTTTTAATTAAAAATACATAAATATTTAATTTTTAAAAAAAAAACATTAAATTTTTAACATTATTTTAAGCCAGCGGTACTGTGTGGCTCCGCCCCTGATTTGCTATCTAGGTAGAATATAAAAGATGACAAGAAGTTAATTTGAATATTGACCATGGAGGACAAATGTTTGACATGCACAAATGGATCATCACCTGAGAAAAAAGGTCAATTTGTAAAAGGTTATACCTGTTATCTCTTAATAATTGCATCAAAAAAAGGTGGATACAACTTTTCAAGCTAGATCTTGTCGTTTAACATCCTGACTTAATTTCAAACCAATGAATTATTACGAGTCTTCAACAAAACATCAAAGAGTTCATCCATGTAATCTACTCCACAATAATAAGCCTACCTTTTTTCCTTCATTTATTTGAAATAACATAAAATGGGCTCTAACTACTCGTGCATTTCTTAATTAGACCATCTTCAATAGATCCTCAAAACCTTCAAATTCCTTATATTTAACGGAGTTATTGGTATTAAATCCAATCCCCTATATTTTAAGGGAGATTTCAATTTGAAATTCAGATTCCACCGTTAGAGTTGGCCTTACAAGGGGTAGATTCACACTTGTAGTTGTTAGAATGCTTTAATATATAATTAAAATATTTTGATATTCTTTTCTTCTGAAAAATTATTCAACTTCTACATTTCCACCCAAAATATCTTAGATTTGCCCATATTTGCAATCCATTATGATTTTCAAGTTGCTTTCCTTTGTCCTTGTGATAAGAAATATGAGAGCCCATCCGAGAAATAAAAATGAATCTCGTTTGAATAAATAAGACTAGATCAAATTCCAATTTTGATACTATAATAATATATATAAGATTTCATCCTCCACCAAATTTACTTTAGTTATATGTTCTAACACCTTGTACCATTCGACCAAAAAGAAGGAAAAAAAACACCTTGTACCACATAGATTTCTATAATTTCTTCATACGCAATTTAAATGTCCTATGATTACTAGAACAAGCTCTGTGATTTTCTGTTGTTTTGGTCAAGAAAATTAAATGCTAACAAAATAAGCAAGACGAATGAAGACGAAACCAATGCCAAATGAAATTAATTATGTGCTTATCTCATACATTATCATGTGCATGTGTTTATAATTCTTTTTTTTTTTTTTTGTAAACTAAATTTCGTTCGACTTTATCCACCAAAGCAAAACTAATACAATTTATAAGGTACGTCTTCAAAATGATAATTTTTAAAAACGTAACGATACATTGTACAGAATAATAAATTAATGACACTTAACAGTATTATAATAACTGTTTTGCAAGTTTCTTTTCATGATATCCGGACCTGAAATAGTAATATGGGTAAACCCCTGAGCACTCCATTTAGCATCCGACCATCTCAAGTGCTCTCCCCTAATGACATGTCCAATTAGAAGATCTTTCAAATCTCTAGGATCTACTATATCTTCCTTAAAAGATTTCATATTCACTAGTATAAATAGCACATGAGCAGTCATATAAATGTAACTTATTTTTTACTTAAAAATAGCTTACATTGCTCTTTCAGTACTATTCAAAAATTTAGTACTCAGACCCATAACTAATTTAATATCGGAAGTGATTCACGGGACATAATCCCCATTATTCAATTGTAGTTTTGCTCGGATCGGATAAGCAAGTTTCATACCTTAACATTTTCAAATTTATAAAGCTCGGACCTTGAAATTCCTTTGCGGAATGCATAAATGATTATTTTAGACTTTAGACCACTATACATCGTTTGAGATAAACATGAATTTGTTCTCATATTTCGCTTCTCAAGAACATTGGTTGTTGCAATACATAAAAGAAATGGAATGCACAGTTGTATATAGTTGGAGATTCTCTTGACAAATGAATTACTATTTCAAAAGGGACACTAATCATACGAATTAAATCATCCCATTCCGACCATCTTTGCTCCTTCCTAGTTCGAAAGTAGGTTATGATGATTCAAATTTTGAATTGGCTTGCTTGTATTGGTCTCAACTTTTTTTTTTTTTTAAAGGGGTGCAACACGAAGACTTCTTAGGGAGTCATTTATTCCAGTACTACTTGGTCAGTCTTGAAAGTGCAAAAGAAAAATTAAATTTTTTTATAAAATAAATAGATGGTAAGTTAGACTCCAACATCAAAGTTAGAAAAGAGAAATGATTCACTACCTACATACCCTTTACATCATTTTAAAATGAGAATTAGAGTCTAACAACATTTTCTGTCAATTCTATTCAAGATGGTATGTCGTTCTTTTTCAGGAGAATTTCATATCTGATTTACACCGAGTCTAGCAACTTTTTATGATGACAAAATATTATTTAGGCTCTGTTTGTTTGTCGTAAAATATTTTTTTGAAAAATATTTTTTCAACTTTTTGGTGTTTAGTAACATCAGAAAATTGATCAACTGAAAAGTATTTTGCAGTAAAAAATGGTGGCTACTTTTACTCAATTTTTCGATGTTTGGTAATACAGAAAAATTGGTCAATTGAAAAATATTTTTCACTCAAATATTACGGCTAATATAAAGTTTAGAAAAATATTTTCATGTCATTTAGGAGAATAAAATATTTTTCGGAACTCACTCACTCCTACCCCCTACCCACCCTCACCCTCACCCTCACCCTCACCCTCATGGTTAACATATATATTATGTGTATTTTTTTTTATAAAATTTAATGTCATAAAATATTTTTTACTATACATTCGAACACTATAAAATATTTTCTAGTATTCTATTTTTCAGAAAAATATTTTATCTTATCAAGTTATTTTATGGCAAACAAACGGAGCCTAGAAAAATATTTTTCTATATTTTTCACAAGTAAATTATTTTATGACAAACAAACGGGGCCTTAGGCTTAGAAACACGCGTCTTTATCTGATTCGTTGCTCCAATCAAGTTATATAAAAACAAAAAGCACAAGATTAACACAAAAGAAAAAAAAAAGCACAAGAATCAAGATTAAACATTATAAAAAAAGTTAGATGCGATTGTCTAAGAAGTAGCTCTAGACTAAAATGAAGAACTAAGGGCTTGTTTGGAATGTTTTTCAAAAACAGTTTTTTAGTTTTTAAAAAAAAAAAAACCAAAAAAATTATTTGGATGGAATTGTTTTAGAAAGTTGTTTTGAAAAACTTTTCTCAAAACACTTGAGGTTTGTTTGGATTGAATGATTTGGGGGGAAGTGATTGGATTTGGGGTGATTTTTATTTTTTTCTCTTGTTTAGATTTGAGAGTTTTGGGGGTAAATGATTTTCATGTGATTTATGAAATTGAGGTGATTTCATTTAAATTATTACAAAATATCTATATTGTCCAATTTATTTATTACACATATATCTTAAAAAAGAATAAAAATGTCACTTTAATTATAAAACTTATCATTTTCTTTCCTTTCTTCCTCAATCTAAATAAAAAATACACATAATCTTTTATAAATATTTTTTTTATAAATTTACCCAATTCAAACAAAATATTATCCTTCTCTTCTTTTTTTTATATTATTGAATCCTTTATTTTTCTTTATTATTTTTTCCTTCCGAATCCAAACAGGCAGAGTTTTTGTTCCCAAAACATTAGAAAACATCGAGAAGTATTTTCACTAATGATAATTTTGTAAATAAGTCCAACTTCTAGTGGCAAACTCAAAAGATCTTCTCTTTCTTCTTTCTTCAACCCTCATGGTCTCTCTCTTTTCGTCCCGCAACACCATCATTCACCACCACTGCAAACTACCTCTTTCACAGAAGAATGGTGCTGAGATATATGTGTAATCAGCAGGCATGTCAGAAGGAATAATTGCAAAGTGTATGTGGTGTGCGCTACTCTTTCTCTTTCAACCATATGTGCATCAACTGTTGTTTTTGGTGGCCTTCTTCTTTCAAATCTGTTGATGAGTTATAGTTAGAATCTAAAACAATCAAAACGTAGACAGTTTCTTCTGTGGAGTGTGGATGTAAAGTAATTTGATTTGAGGTGTACCTAGCAAAAAAATACAAAAACTTGATTTTTTTTTTTTGGTCAAAGAGAAATGTTCATTAAAACAGATAAATCCTGATCCAAAAGTGACCGGACGGAGAGGATGAGCGAAAGCTCATAACAGCAGAAAGAAATCATAAACATAACAGAATAGGCTAAAGCCCTACAGACATAAATAAGGAAATAAACAGGATGGTGACAGCCCTAAACAGAGAATTAGGGATAAATCCTAAAACAGATAACCTCCAGAGATAAAATCTAGATAGCATGGGGTAAAAATCCAATCGTATAACAAAAACTTGATTCAGGGTGACCATTTTTTTTAGGTTCTGCTCTATCTGGGTTGTGAAAAAAGGAAGTGGATAATAATATTAAATCTATATGAGTAAAAATTATGTCGTTTTATTCTTTACACTCATACAATTTTTTTGTTTTTTTTTGTTTTTAAAACTATTTTTTCAAACACTTTTATTAAATGGGAAAAAAAAATTAAAACTGCTCTTGAAAACTATTTTACAAAACAGAAAAACAAAAATACTTTTAAACAGGTCCTAAACTTTCATAAATAGACCTAATCGTGCATGGCCTGAAGTGTTAAGTAAACTACATCGTAATTTTGTGACTCGGATTCTCATATAATATTTTTTAATTTTAATAAATTATTGAATAATTTATTATTATTATTAAATCTTGAGAATATCCAAATTCGTAATTTTGAGGCTTTGGTGGGTTCTTAACTGGATCCTTGTAATGCTTTGACGTCTTTTCTCCATGAACAAAATCAAACTCAATAGCTTTTCTGTCACAATAATTTAACAACACATTTGTGAGCGAAGGCTATATGAGTTTAAAGAGGGTTGGGTTAGGACCCACAACCTATGACAGTATCTTCATTTCTTTTGTGGCATTGGCGAATGGTGATCAGTTGATACACACACCGCGTTAAACATATTTTAGAATATTTTCTGAGGCCTAAAGAAGAAAATAAAAATAAGTAGCTCTCGGGACATGATTCAGTAATAGTAAGATATAATCATTTGTGTAAGTTCAGGTTTGTTAGAATATATCATGTTAAAAATTATAGAGTTTCATTTTAAAATTAATTGATATCAAGTGGAGTAGTCCAAAATCTTATAAGACCGTCTTAAAGTTTTTAATTTTTTAATATGCGATAAGTGTATATTATATTCTAATATTTCCCCTCACGTGTGACCTAATTTGAGAGGAATCAACATGGTAGAAGATTGAAGATGCGTGAAATATGACACAAGCGAAAGATTAAACACACATATACCTGATTTAAGATGGGTTACACGCGAATAAAATAATATTAGACCAAGAGCCTAACTCTAATGATATGTTAAGAAACTTGAGACTTTGGGTTTAATATTTTTTACTACTTTGAAGTTTCGTCATTAACTTATTTAGTCATGTGTGAATAAGTTGATGGTTAAACTTTGCTAATTGGTTTCTCACATTATTGAAAATAATATAATAAGTTAATAAAAACTTAAAAAATAAAAACAAGTGGTCTCCACAGTTCAGAGATGCCTCTTCTTTATCAAAAAGAATGTCTTTTCTTATGGCATTATTGAGATATAATGCCATAAAGAGAGCTGTCTGGACCATCCTGTTGACCATATGTGATCATGGCAACCTAATTACGTTCAAATCACACATTGGACTATTTTTTTTTTTTTTGGTCAAGCACATTGGACTATTGGAATGTGCACTTTTTTATTTTATTTTTGCTTTTCCTTAACGGGAATTATTTAAGGAATCGTGCAACTTAGTTATGTGATCGAGTAGTAATAATATATTTTTATAAAATATAAGATATTATGATAGTTCGATCTTTTTTAGACTCTTATTAAAAGGATTTTATGAATTAAATTCGTCTTTTAGTATAAACAGATAAATTTATAGGCTCGTAATTTTCTTTTTCACTTTTTGGAAATTTAATTGATTATTATAAAACGATTGACATCTTATCGTATAATAATGTTATAAGCATTTTTATTATGGATACTCCTTCTCTAGTCACACATTAATAGTCCAGTCAATTCTTTTTGTTTATTTCAATCTGAACAATGTGACACAAAAAGGATCCCAAAAAACAAATAAGAAAAAAAAGTCTTATTTACTATACCAAAACTAAGGAAAAGGTGAAATATTGGATTATATTTTCAATCAGATTGCAAAGAATTTGAAATTCTTATTGCAGCAACTGCAAGATCATGGTCTACATTGGCTATGTGGTTTTCCTTTTTGTGTGCACTTTTCTGTTTATTAGTCTTTTAGTGAAGTGCATCAGACCCCCTTGTATTTTAGCGAAAGTGCACAACACCCCCCTATAGTTTAAAAATCCCCTGAGTTAGTCCTTGTAGTTTTTCAAAAGTGCACAACACCCCCCTACCGTTAAAAAATCCGTTAAATTTAACGGAGAGTGTATTTCACACGAGTTAAGTGATTTTTTTTTTGATTTTTAACGAATTTATTCATTAAATAATTATATGAATTGACCAAATTACTATTTTTTTTTGCCTAAACAAAAGAGGAAATGGCAAAAGAGAGAAATGAAAAAAAATGAGGGTATTTACGTCTTTTTCACAAAATCCGTTAAATATGACGGATTTTATAACTGTAAGGGGGTGTTGTGCACTTTTAAAAAATATAGGGACTAGTTTAGGGAGTTTTTGAACTATAAGAGGTGTTGTGCACTTTCGCTAAAGTATAAAGGAGTCTGATATACTTCACCCATAGTTTTTTTTAGAATACCTGGCTGGTAAGCTATGTGGGCAAACTTTTTCTACATGTGTAGTCATATGCTGTGTGTTTCCAGATCTGATGCTTTTTATACTTTTGCATTTGCTAGTCAGATGATTTTTTTTTTGTTTTTTGTTTTTGTTTTATGGCTGTAACACTAATGAGAAATTTTTGGAGCTTAAATCAGGTTTAAATTTCGAGACATGTAATCTTGTATAAAGAGACATTATTCAAGTTAGTTAGGCACAAAATTTACTGGATTTGACAGCAAGGGAAATAGTCTCTTGCCTGATTTAAACATAAAATTCAAACAAATTTCATATCTACATCACAAGCATTCTACCACTAGACTAAGCACTTTTTCTATTTATAACATTATGATATTATGAGAAAGGTCTAATATTTATGAAATATTGAGATTGAAGAATAATTTTAACACAAAGTTAAGGTTTCTTTATGAACAAATAATTCAATACTAATCTCGTAATATGAGCAATAAACTTTTCAAGAATTTTTCGAGTTTCTAAAATATGAGATAATGAACTAATGGCCACAATTTAAGTGCATTGACTTTGATCTCTTACACATAGGAAGTAAGTAGGAAGAATTTGAGTGAGTTTTTTTGTGCCTTTTGTATTCTTGTTTTAAGAACTGAATATGTTAGTTTTTAAATGTAGAATGTGGAAAGATTCAGGAATAATACAGTAGTCAGTTTACTCTCTTAACAATTGGAATACCAAGGTCGAATATCATGAGGGTGGAGGGAAAGTGGAGGTGGGGTGGGGGAAATACATAAAAAATACAGGATGTGATAAGTTATTTAAATAACTTCCTACCACTCTCCGTTGATCTATGCAAAATGGATTGGTTGAATAAAAATGTGATTGTTATGAATTTATATGAACGATTTAACCCAAAAATCTAACAGAGATCATTATAAAAAATTAATATGATCAATTCATAATCGGCAAATTTTATTACAATATTATAATACCCAAAAATCTAACAGAGATCATTATAAAAAATTAATATAATTAATTCATAACCGATAAATCTCAATACAACATTATAATATTAATTAGATCCACATTCATAATTTATACACGAATGAATCTTATTGGCAAGAGAAGAAAGCAAATCGGAATGAGGCAAAGATATACTGTATGATTAGACAAGTAGCCAAGAGAGAATCCTGTCAAAGGATGAAGCAATTATGTCTCAGAAGAATATATATAAGAAGATCTAAAGCATAAAGTAGATAACCACAATTACTTTTACTTTCTTTTTATTTCTTTATCAACAGTTTAAAGAGGCAAGCACATCCCATCACTTGTGCTTTGACAGTAAAAAGTTTTATTGATTCTTGAACCTGTTTGGATATACTTATGAGATATTGAATCTTAAGTTATTTGTCATGTTAAAGCTTCAATTTTCATCTAACGTTTTGTAATAAATTTATTTATAACGTTATAATTAAAATAAATTATTATTAATTATTGATAAAATTTTCATCTAACGTTTTGTAATAAATTTATTTATAACGTTATAATTAAAATAAATTATTATTAATTATTGATAAAATTATGACAAAATGATGTTAACAGTTTATAATTCTTACTCTTGTCTCCTATCGTTCAGGCATGAAATGTTCTTTTTTTGCCAAGTAGTAACTAGTAATGATCAACTATAATGAATAATTTTATTCCCAGGCTAATAATGGCTCCAAATGCAAACTAAATCAGCAAAAATTAAGTCTGAAATGAAGTGGGAATATATGATTCAATTTGAAGAATTGTTTATTTTGAAAATACTAGAAAATGAAGGGCTGAGTGGGGTATTTATTTGGTATCTTCAATTTGAAAACTAGTTTTTACTCCGAAGATAGTAAAAAATTTCACGTAAAGAGAGATATTCATTTGGTAAGTCGTTTATGAAATCCGTTATGTGAAAATAGGGTTAAAAGGAATACAAAATAATTTTCCAAATCCTTTGTGATTTTTTTTTATTTTATATTCTGCGTTTTTAAATCTCCTAAAATTTTTATATTTCTAAATTCCACTAGATATTTCATCATTTTAATAAGTAAAAATTTCCATTCATGTAGTCTTCTCATACTAAACAACTTTCATTTTCTCTAAACATAAACTTCTCATTTATCATCATTGATCCATGTAAGCTTGGGCCATAAGACATTCTTTCAATTGTTCAGATACTATTTTGAAAAAGCCATGTTTTGGGCCGTTAG
Source organism: Ehretia macrophylla (assembly GCA_037974665.1). NCBI lineage: Eukaryota > Viridiplantae > Streptophyta > Magnoliopsida > Boraginales > Ehretiaceae > Ehretia > Ehretia macrophylla. Next base: position 4,654,448 of record CM075774.1, read on the forward strand.
TCTTTTCACTTTCCTCTGGTTCTCAGCCCAACTCGTGTGAACCCCATTCTTTGCAAATAATAAGTTACAGAATACTATCATCAACAGAAAATTAACAAAAGTCAACGGTATTATTCTTTTGTTTTTTGAGAAAATAATGGTAAAATTTGGACCTGAGACTAATTTGAGGTTACAATCTTAAGAACTAGGCTTCTCGTTGACTAAGAAGGCTGACTTTTGCAAGGTAGATTTATTATCAAATGAATAGGGTGAAGTTCTAACCAAATTATTTCTTTTGGGTAAATTTAAAAATTATTGTCAATATTTCGGTATGTTCAATTAACAAAATTATTTTATGCAAAATGTCTTAAAAGGAATTTAGAAACCCATAATGCACAAAGAATGCATTAATACACTATGCTTTCTACCAATTAACAATACTTGTATCATAAAAGTCGTATGTTGTACCAACTCACAATTTCACATAATAACTCCTTGGAATTATTATACAGTCATGAGTTAATACTATAAATACTTCCTTAATTTCTTACAAAATAATAATTTGATTTTAATTATTTCAAAAATTGCTTTTTATTTCAACATTTTCTCTAGTTTGATCAGTATTGTTCACCAAGATACACATGTATCTCACCGAATAATCCATCATTATTTTTTGAAAAACAATGATTAGACAACAGAGTTTTTTATTTAAAACGTGAATGACAAAATGACACAAAATTAAATATTGGAAACCAAAAATTGTCAATTTGTGAAGACTTAAGTTATTTCCAGTGATATTTACCATTTATATATTTATAGAATTACCATATAGTAATCATGGATTCGAATCAAGGGAGGAGCTAGGAAATTTTATCAGTGAGGGCTAAAATAAATAAATTTTTAATTATATGAGTATATTTTTTTTTCCAGTGGAGACTAATTAATTTTTTTAATTAAAAATACATAGATATTTAAATTTTTTTTAAAAAAATACATAGAATTTTTAGCTTTATTCTAGGCCAGTGGGGCTACTTGAGGGCTAAAATAAATAATTTTTTAACTATATGAGTACATTTTTTTTTTCTAGTAGAGGCTAATTAATTTTTTTAATTAAAAATACATAGATATTTAAATTTTTTTCTAAAAAATACATAAATTTTTTAATGTTATTATGGGTCAGTGGGGGCTGCAGCCCCCACTAGCCCCTACTTACCTCTGCCCCTGGTTCGAATCCCATTTTTTCCGGTAGAACAGGCGAGCATGAAAGAAAGAATGATGACAAGGACATCTAGTGTAAGTGCTTATGCTTCTGCCTTTCCTTTACGGTTGTTGTCTGTCCACCCCCTTGCCCGAGAGGGTTTTGATAGGGCGCATCTTATAGTAAGGGGAAGATGAACAACGAAATTGTCTAAACGTTGAATCAACAAAAAACAAAAAAGAGAAAAAAGCCAGAAAATAAATATCAAAATTAATACTCAAACCCCCAAATTTCCCATCATTTACATTTTTCACCCCCACAAAAACGCTTCTCATGTTTTTTACACAGTCTATACTCTACACTTGCCTTGAAGAGAAAGAAAAGAAAAACAAAACCCAACAACTCATTTCCTCTGCTACTCTAACAATACAGAGCATAGTCGAAAGAATCAAACCTTGTAAAACGACGCCGTTCTTCAATTATAAAAAAAGATAATTAATTACCAAAAATGTTCAGAAACCAATACGACACCGACGTGACGACATGGTCGCCGGCGGGGAGACTCTTCCAAGTGGAGTACGCAATGGAGGCGGTGAAGCAAGGCTCGGCGGCGATAGGTCTGAGATCGAAGACGCACGTGGTGTTGGCTTGCGTCAACAAGGCCAGCTCTGAGCTTTCGTCTCACCAGAAGAAGATCTTCAAAGTCGATGACCACATCGGCGTCGCCATCGCCGGCCTCACCGCCGACGGCCGTGTCCTGTCTCGGTACATGCGATCCGAGTGCATTAATCATTCATACTCCTACGAGTCTGCTCTTCCTGTTGGCCGTCTCGTTGTTCAGCTCGCCGATAAGGCTCAGGTATTATAAATACTTAACCCTAATTTTGCGTAATTTTTTATTTTTTATAGGTTATTGTGTAATATTGATGAATATGAATTTTGCATTGTGGTTGATTGAGGTTAGGGTTTCGTTTTCTTAGAAATTTGATATGATTACAATAATTAATTAGTAGGAGAATTTGGTGCAATAGTAAAGTTGTCGTCATTTGACCTAAACGTTATGAGTTTGGGTCATGGATAGTTTGACCATTTCCTTAATCCCACTCTTGGTGAAAGTTTTGTGTAGTGCACTGTTCTTTTTCTACGATAAATAAATAAAAAAAATTTGTTACTAAAGCAAGCCTTATCACACTAGAGGGGGATGGCTATGTGGATCTGACTCTACTTGTATCCAGGTTTATCGTTTGGCATTGCCGGTCCTAAGCAAGGATAAAGGAAGAGGGTAGCATAAATTTTGCCGGATTCTTTACGAGGATTTGACACATCAAATAATTAAAAATTACTGCAATTTTACTGATTATTATTTGTGATTTATATTAGTTTTAGTAACTAATTTTAAAGATGAGAGGGAAAAGGAGGAAGAAATGGCGTCAAAATTACAAATTGGATGGAATTGGGATTTAGATTGCAGATAGTTGATGAATGTCTAAGTGTGTCTTTGATTTGAAAATGTGGAAGTTTAGGGGTTAGGGGGTTGTAGTTTGGAGTGAGAAATGGAGATTCTCTGGAAGTTTGGGAAAACTCTTAGGAAAACCTGATCTAGCCCGAGGTGGACACTTCACAATCTGTCTGGCAACGTTCCAATGTCTTCCACTTGGTACCCTTTGCACTCACCACAAACTCCTCTCTTTCTCCAGATACATGCTTGTTCCTTCATTAGTCATAAGTCATAACTACATGCTACTTATAAGAGAATCAAGCTGGCATGGTACTGTTGTACGTAAGTTATATAAAAAAAAGCCTTGAAAAAACGACTTTTCAAAATAAGTAAAATATTCTTCCTGCTGTGCTTACTTGGATGAGGATAAGAAAACTTAATCGCTTCTTTGTAGAGGGAGTATCACGATGACAGATGCAGGTGGTGCTTGTTAGAGGCACCAAGTTTTCGAACATGTAACGTGGTCAAGTTTCAATTCCTTTGCATACGAACGATAGGCCTGAGCTTGTGTAATGAAAGCTCTTTTTATTTTTATTTTTTTAAATGCTTCTATTTTCCATAAGTTGGCCAAACAAGGTGAGGAATTTGTCTTTCTTTTTCTTCTCTTTCCCTTTCCCTTTCTCCCATTGTTTTTAAGATCCAAACCGGGGGTTTGATAAAGGAGAGTTACTTGGGTTCCTCTCGGAGAAATAAGTAGTACTATGTTTTCGAAATAATGCATGTCCTTTATGATGTTAAGTCGTGCCTCTCAAAAAGAGAGTTGTTAATTTATCAAAAGGAAAACTAAATGTTATCTGATGTTACCAAGAGTTTTCTCCTGCTGGGGAGAACAATTGTTCTAGAGATTGATAGGACTGAAGCTAGTCTTACTGTGGCTCTTCCTGCCTCTTTCCTTTATTTTTCTATGTCAATATAAATGTTATATTTTAAAAATAAATTGAAGAAACATTTCCTTTACGAGGGATGTAGATCCTCACGATAGAATATAGGCAGCATTTGGATTTATTTGCTTTCGGTTCAAAAAGCAAGCTGCAGAGGCCAGTATAAATCACCAACCAATATTTTCGGCACAATGATGTTTGATGGGTGTCCTCAAGCTGGGAACAAAACAAAGTAGGCATCTTAATATCATTTTACTTGAATTTGAGATCCAGATAGAAGAATTGCATAATTGCGGACTGTGGAGGCTTGAAGGCGGCTCCTTGTGCTAAATCTTTAGGCATATTGGTAATGCACACTGTAGGATGGTCAGCATGTCTATAAATATGCAATGTGGATCATAATATAACTTAGGACAACTTCTCAAAAAAATATAACTTAGGACTTAGGAGACATAATCACTTGTAGCGATATCAGGACCTCAGTGAATGAGGAAGTTCTATTTTTGAACTGCATTACTATACGCAGACCTCATTATGGTGTGTGTCAAACTGCTGTATTTTCACTAAATTTTTTGGTGAAGATATAGTCATTCCTGCTGTGGGTTTGCAAGGAAACTTTTCGGTAATATGTTGGTGAGTCTCTGATTCTCACTTCCTTTTGGTGTAACTTAAAATTTAGTTCTTTGTTTTCCTCTTATCTTTTATTATTGCTTTTTTACCTCTCGTCTTTTTTTCTTGGGGGCGGGGGCGGGGGCGGGGGCGGTGGTGGAATGGACTGACTCTACATTGCCAGAATCCATGTTGTATATTTGAAAGAGGTTGACCTCCTTGCTTCTGTCATGGTACAATCCTCTTCCCGCCGAGCCCCCTTTCTCCTCGGTCCACAGAGACAATGTAGAACTGGTGCCAACAATTCAATTGTGATTTCAACTAGATAGTTACCAATCCAAAAAAGACCGAATCAAGTTAGTTGCTTGGTTGATCTCTGGTTGCTGTATGAGGAGCGGGGTGCTTGCTTGTCAAGGCCTGTATCTGCTTCTGTATTCACAAACCCTGCGAAATTAGCTGCATGTGGTTTATTACTGATTTTTGAAGAAGTATTTGAAATATCTCAAAAGAAAGTTGACCTTGAGGAAGTTGTGGTGAAGGATGAGTACTTATATGGCCTCAGTTGAAACCGGGCAAGCTGGGACACATTTTCAGATGAAAACTAAGTTAAGAAAAAAATAAATAAATATAAAGAAGAATGCTGGTCTCTATTCTGCAATAATTTTACTGCTTCTTCATCATCTATATATTTGCAGTTAAGTGAAGTTTGGACTCTTGATTGCGATTGTATAGAGTGATCAAAGTTATACCTTACTAGCATTGGAGGTGGTCTGAAATGTGATTTGTTGATTTCTTAAATACATGCGTGATCTCATTATATCTTCCTTGATTTTGATTAGAAAATGGGTTTTACGTTGCTCTGTTATGCAATCTGCTATCCTTGTTCAGCGTATGAAGTAATTCTGTATGTGTAACATTACGCCGACTCGCATGAAATCCACATTTAGATCGGAGAGGCTCTCTTTTTGCTGGAATTTGCCACTTCTAACCCATATCTGTTCAGTTGTTTACTTATTACTTTCATACCGCAGGTTTGCACACAGCGATCATGGAAACGGCCTTATGGTGTCGGTCTGCTGGTAGGTGGGTTGGATGAATCTGGAGCTCACCTCTATTACAACTGTCCAAGTGGTAATTATTTCGAGTATCAAGCTTTTGCCATTGGGTCTAGATCCCAGGCTGCAAAGACCTACTTGGAGCGCAAGTTTGAAAATTTCATGGACTCTTCACGTGAAAATCTGCTAAAGGATGCACTTTTTGCATTGAGGGAGACTTTACAAGGCGAGAAGCTAACAAGCTCCATATGCACAATTGCTGTTCTAGGAGTAGGAGAGGCATTCCATATATTAGATCAGCAAACTGTGCAAGCACTGATTAATGAATTTGAGCTGGCAAGTGAAGATGCCCCCGCTGCTGAGGCTCCCGCCCCAGATCAAGGTGGTGGTGCTGAATCTGGTGGTGCTGCTGACCAGGGAACCCCTGCAGACGTGGCTCCAATGGACATTTGATCACATCTCAGGTCCATCCAGTGCCCACCTTTTAGCTTGTGAGAAATTAAACTTTTCATGTTGGTAGAATGAAGTAATGGGACCTCGATTGGAATCATAGATGATATCGTTTTCTGATGGATCATTTTCCTGTGCTACCATCTTGTGCATCAACAACGTGAACACCTCAAACGTCTTGTTGTCCTGAATTTTATTTCACTTTATATTTGAAACTAGTAATTAAAATTTCCTCATAGGACTATACCGTTGATCGATACTGTTTTGCTCATTCTTCTTTCTTTCTCTATTTTACCTCCTTTAATAATGTCGGGAAGTGACTCCACTCAAAAATGAGTGGTTTCGTCAATTCTATATATCCGACTCTACCTAGTGGGACAAACGCTTAGTTTGGTGAATAATATATGAAGCTTCACTGATTTGATCTGTTTATGGTAGCAAGAACCCAGAAATCAAAAAAAGAAAACACAGGCTAAGATTCCCTTATAACCTTAAGAGGACTATGAAGCTGATTCAATGGTTGCGAATTGTGATATGCATATATCATGAAATAAACTAAACAATCTATTAAATTTTCTTTGTAACGTTATATGTTATAAGCGCTTTTATTGTGAATGGTGGATATGAAATTAGTTTTAATGTGAATGGTATCGAAGATGCTCCATTTCGATAGTGCTCAAGCTAAATCAAGCAGGCCATGTATAGGCTGCTTAATCGGAGTCCTCTCAACTTAATTTGCAGGCCAATTGCTATTTTCTGCTGCAGTTTCTGTACATTGAAGTGTCGGTATATTGTTTGGCAAATGGTCGTCTGGGCCACTAATACATCCCTTGTGGGGTCTTACCTTTTGTGTCACGGCTAACCGTTGACCAAACACAAGAATTTTGTTAAATTAGAATATACACTAGTACGAAAGTAAGGACTTTGAAAACGTTTCTGCATTCGCTTTTTTTCTTTTCTTTCTTTTAGTGACAATTTCACTTTAGACGGGAGCTTTACATCCAATTCAAGGTTACAAACTCGTGTTATAACAACATATTCTAGTACATGCTCTAGGTTGGTCATGGACATTAAGAGCATACACGTTTGAAACCAGAGACAAGAATCACGATGGACCATGGGGCCTATGTTTCTGCATTTTGAGATTGAGCTAGAACTAGTAACTTGGCTCGAGTCATATGGCAAGTATGAACTCCGTTCTTCGTTTGGTTTAAGTGCTGATCTTCAATGGGAGCACAAAGTCAATCCTCAATCAATATTTGACACATTCGTGATAATTTCAGTACTCTCATATTGAAATTTTTTCAAAATGTCAATGTACGAGACACAAACCATGGGCCTACGTGCTAGAGTGAATGAGTGAGACTCACAGACGTTTATAAGACAAACTCCTCTTATATGGTTACAAAAGAAACATGTAGGTATCAACCAGAGTCACTAATAGGAAGAGATGAGATTTCATTCACTTTCATATCAACTAACAATGGCTCCACACGAGTTTTCTATCTCAAAAGTATAAGAAACTTTAATGTCAATTCAAACATCTATTTTCTTCATTTTCCAGAATCGTTAAGGGAGTAGTTGCACTGACAAATAAAATTGGTGCTTGGAGAAGCAACTCTACATTAACTACCATCGGCTTAAACCAAGTGGTCAGGACAATATTCGAGCGAAATACAATTATTGTTTAATTTTGGAGACAATACACGCCTGGATCAGGGACCGGGAGCCCCTTGATTTGCATTTGCTTACACATCCATTGCCAGTTTTCTGGTGTTACCTCCCCCCCAAGAGAACGGATAACAGATCCACCGCTGCACGAGCCTACATTGCAGCATTCTTCCAATGAAAGTCCCTTTATCAATCCGTACAAAAACCCACACGCGAAGAGGTCTCCAGCTCCAGTAGCATCAATCGCGTTCGTCTTCCCAATAGCTGGAACACGGACAACCTGAAAACCATAACTAAGGACACATCAGAAAACCACGCACGGACCACAAAACTCAAAACACTTGTTACCAATATTTCGAAGAAGAAGAAGAATCTGCAATGGAACTTTACATACCTCTTTTCCATGTTTTGCGATGCATCCATTAGGACCCAATGTTACCACTGCCCATTGGCAGTGTTTGGCCAAAAATTCAAGGGCTGCTTCAGGGTCCGTCTCTTGTTCACCCCTGCAAAGGCATCGCGAAGAGAAATAAGATACTATCAAAACAAAACATTCATCGTTTAGTTAGATGAAGAAACTACAAATACTTTTGTGTGAGTTTGCGAAGCCTAATGTTATAGTGATATAAACAACTGACAGAACCTTAGTAATTCTTTTGCTTCATCTTCGTTGGCAAAGCAGAGATCAATATTCCCTGACTTGAGTAACTGTAGAAGTGGTAATCTGAACTTCCGCACCATCTGGCCAACATTGATGGTTATTAGAGGTACTGACAGTTATCGCCAAGATATCTTAGATGCAACAGTGCGCTAACAAGATAGCTATCTTCTCATGAAAAATCAAATAACATCCAATTACAGTAAGCACACATGGGATTAGTGAATCAATACACGAGGGCCTCGCTTTCTATGAATCCCTCATCTGCCTTTAATTGAGTTGTTATCACTTTTTTCAATGACAAGCTTGTTAGATTAGCATCAGCAGATACATTAACTGCTTGTACAACAACAAACGTTTTTTTCCATGGTAGGCATTGGCTATCTCTGAACAGATAAGAACGGGTCAATTAATGAAATTCATCTTCAATTGTTAAGATTTCAATTAGCGTAACAACTTTTACACGGAAAAAGTAAATTCTGATGTTTCTCAATCTAAATATGCACTATAGAAAATCTTGAAATCTATTTCTCTAAATTAGACACGAAAGGTTTTACCTCAAAGCTGGCCAGATCAAGTGAAACGAAAAGGCCCTCTTCTTTGGCAATTCGGACAGCCGCATGAATAACTTCTATATTTATTATTGCATATCTTAACACCAACCACTGTATCATAAGAAACCAATCCCATTAGTCCTTTTACTGGGAAGCTTCAACAGACAACAATAAGCGAGAAAAAAAGGTTCAAGTCGGGTATTTACATAGACCAGAGATACCTTACCTTGGAACCTTTGAAGTCCTCTCTTGTCAGCTCATCTGCCTGACTAAGTTTCAATAGAATAAGAACAAGTGCAAGCTTGTATCGTGTAATATGAAAATCGCAAAGAACCTTAGTTCAATTAAATGTCAAACTAGATCAAGGTAACATGCACCTGAACTTTCACAGCACCAGAGAGACAGGGCCTCATAGTACGATTCCCCATGTCATCAACCAAGCAAACACACTGCGCCATAGATAGTCAACTAAATTTCAGCACCTGGTATTGCTATTTAAATAGTCTGAATTTGCAGAGGCAGTCATAACCTCACCTGAGCAGTAGGTCCGTTCTTCAACCGCAAATTTGAGAGATCAACCTTGTAACAGCTCATGTTACTAATAAAAAGGCTGCCTTGTTCATCATCTCCACAGGCCCCAACAATCCCACAAGTAATTCCGAAGCCAGCAGCCAGGCCTCTGATAGTGTTAGCAACGCTTCCACCAGCAATGGTCTTTGAAGGAGGTGAATTGTCGGGGAGTCTGAGGATATGAGCATTTAACTCACACAAGATATCCTTCAGCTCTTCAGCTGCCACCTACGGCGGTAAAACAAATAACAAAAAAATAAAAAAGAGAGAAATTACACTCAAACTTCATTTTGAACAAATCAGCATACTCTCACTACCCCATCAAAGGCCACTTGAAATCAGATTTATGGGCTAATGTTATGCAATCAATTTCATTAATGAAATTGGAGCCATGAAAAGTATAAATACAATTACATTTGTTAATGATGATCTGTATAAGTTTGTCAATGTTTGAAAGAAATCAACCAATTTAGTTATTGCATTTGGAAAGAATCATTGAAATTATGTGCAACAATCAAATCAAATGAGAGTATGGTACAGAAGTAAACATCCTCTCTGAAAACAAGCGGAAACTAGATAGATAATAAATTATCTTGGTTTCTTTCTTTTGATTATCCTCTCTTTCACTCTTCTCTCTCTTGGGTTTTTTACAGTCCACTGATTATTGTAGTCTCAGGACTTCCTTCCCTAATCGAATGTGAGGCCTACGGGATCCCTACAACTAGTAGCATTTGGGAGGAGCTCCATAGGAGTTGCAATGAATTCAACATACCAAAATTCAGTTAGTTCAACGATACCAAATCTGCTACCATAAGAAGATACCTTTCTCATCAAACAACCGGTACTCTTGGCCAAAAAGAACTTGCTAAACTTACTAAATTCTCTACTTCACTTCATACTTAATGCTTAATGACGACTCTAATTCCCGTCATTGTATCCTTCCTAATTATCCGATGGAACAAATGTTGTTTTCTAAGAAAACGTAAAAAGAAATTCTGGAAAGCTTTTCAAGTAGGTGAATCATTAAACACCAGTAGACACATTGTTTTAGGAATCACAACTGACTAAAGCTAGAACTAAGTCAACAAACTACAAGCACAATCACTTTCACTAGAAAAGGAATTGTAATCTGTTCAGGGGCATTCTTCAATCCAATCAAGAATCATCACAAAAGGTACAATCTTTGCACACACATGTATGTCTACATCATACATATATACAAAATATAGATTAACAAAGCACATCCCATTTGTTATCATAACAAAAAGGTACAATCTTTGCACACGCACACAATTGTCTAATGATACATGTAAACACACACATACATACAAAATATAGATTAAGAAACCAAACCCATTTGAATTGTAAGCAAAAAGGTAAAATCTTTACACACACATACACACATAGATGCAAAATATAGATTAGGAAAGTAAACTCCATTCGTACAATACCAAAAAAGGTACAATTTTTACACTTAGACAAGTGTTTCCATGTGCGTGTGAGTTTACACAGATTGAGAAAGCAAATCCAATTATGTATCACAAGGAAAAGGTACAATCTTTAGATGGGGAAGGGTAAACGTTATCGCCATGTGACGTAGACTTCAGATGATCGAGTCATGAATACATTTTCTTGAAAAACTGCAAATTAAAGCTGCACACAATATACCACAATGGATCCAAACCTCCTCAGACCCGAGCTAGGGCCGAGCCAGGAATGTAATTTTGAGGGGCCCAAAATTCAATTAGAGGAGCCTTGACATAAAAAAGATAATACAAAGATTTTTAAAAGAAGTTGAAGGTTTGGGGGCCGGGCTCCCGTCGGTCCCCCTGCCTCCGCCCTGGACCCGAGCTTCCCTAGAGTTTATAGTACTGAACTGCTTCTTACAATCTTTACACATAGACAGGTGGTTTTGTGTGTGTGTGTGAGTGTTATATAGATTGAGAAAGCAAATCCCATTTGTACCATCATAAGAAAAAGTTACAATCTTTACACAGAGACAGGTGTTTGTATGTGTCTGTGTGTGTATATGAACACTGACACACTCAACACAATCTCAAACACACGAACAAGTTGAAAATAACAAAAAAAAAAAAATTATAAAATCTCTTCTAATAATTTAAACTTTTAAAAGAGATATTAATTTAACATAATATAATAACATAACCGTTGACGTGAAATATTAATTTAACATAATATAATAACATAACTATTGACGTGCAATGCTAAAAAACGAATCTTGCCGACCCATGTAGAAAAAGAAAAGAGAAAAGATGAGAGAGGGTGATACAGGAAAGGAGCCACCACGCTCTCCAGGGAGTTGAGAGAGGAGGGACCAATCAACTTTGGCCACGTGGTCCACCATGGCTGATGGCTGCAATCCCACCACCACTGGGGCAGCACTGCTGCAGTTGTTGCTTTGGCTTTGGTGCTGCCTTTCTTGTTCATTATTATTGTTGTTGTTAATAGTACTAAGCTTTAATTCAACACACATTTTATTGAATTTTTCTTTTGGTGGGATTTAGAAGTCTTATGAAAGGCCAATTTCTCTTGGGGGGGTGAGGGAAAGATGGCTGCTGAGAGAGCACAACTTGGCTTTCCCCACCTCTTCCAAGTCTCTCTTGTTTTCTTCTCTATTTATAGGTCCCCTTGACAAATAGTAATAATCTCGTCGTAATATTATAATATTATAAATAAAATTTAATTATTTTAAATTATTTATATCATTTAATTATAATAGTATTAATAATTTATAATTATTGAATCTCACTTATAAAATTATAACGTTATAATACACTCTAGAGTCCCATAGTGTAGTGAGTTTTTTATTTTTATTTTTATTTTTTATTTTAGGTTTTGGTTTGAATATTTGCATTTATTCACTTCATTGATAAGATAATGTTTATTTTCGTTTTTCCATTGAAGAATTTTAGAAAATTTTCATAAGAAAATTTTTTTTTTTTGAACTTCTGAAAAGAATTTATTTTGGAATAACGATGACTTATATATAGATTACTTAATTGTGATAGATAATCAACATGTATAAAAAAATCTATTTAATTGATAGTTACAACATAAATCATTATATAATTAAACAAATATTCTTGTTGTTAATTAGATTGATTGAGCTCTCTCTCTCTCTCTCTCTATCTATATATATATATTTCACTTTCAATATTTCAGGTTTAACTACTAGCCCAATCTCATATGTGATTTTTTTAAAATTTTTTTAGTTATTTTAAGAGTGGAATACTTCATTTTCATGATCTATGAATTTACTAATATCAATCATGTGTAGTTGTGTGAGTGTCACATGCTAACACAGATCCCAGAGTAATTATGTGAGATATTCTATCCCATTTTCTTTAATAAGGCAGCATGGTGCATGGAGGATCCAAATGTCGTATTAGATATTTTGTCTTTTTATTTTTTTTATTTTGTCGTTTTTTAGATATTTTGTCACTCATAGCTATTTGTTACATTAATGGCAAATGTACTTTAGTTAAAATTGTCAAGATTTTGCTTATAAGGTATAATGCAGTGATAATGGGGTAAAATTATTTTTGAAAGGTCACAAATTTGATTTTTTTTTATTATTTTGGAGTTATATTTTTAATTTATTTGAAACATATATGGGGTGCACCGCTCCATTTAGGAATTTATTAATTGATGGTCGGAAGGCTCTGTAGAAAAAATTAGTAGTCAAATTTCACCAGTTGAATTCTCGCATCATCAAAAAAAAAAAGGGTCAAGATTTTTCAATTACAAAAAAAATATTTTGTTTAATAAGTTAACATATTAATTTAGCACCGAAAAAGTTCAATCAAAACTATGTTTCATACTTATCAAGGCCTTATCGCTTTTATTTCAATTTTTGGAGAAAATTAAACCTTAGCTATATAGGGTTCATTTATTTCTCCATAAGCACCGAAGGTTATATTATCAAAGAGAAATAGTGGAATATCTCCTTTTCTATAAGATAGGTGGTGAGAATCCTTGAAATTTAAGGCCCTTTTTCAGTTAGATTAAAAAGAATAAAAAGGAAGAAAAAATTACATTAGAATAGAACAATCCGATATCTTTTCGGGGGTTGCCCAATGGCGAGTATAGCGAAGGTCACCTCCCGCCTCGTGAAGGGGCATACGTCATAAGAAGACAACAGTTATATAGCGGTAGCAGCGATATCAAAATTTTGATATTAATTCGATCAAATTCATGATAGAAATTTCTTATATAAATATCAACCGTTACGGGATAAAAATTTTATTTCTTTAAGAAAATTACGATTGATCTGTCGAATTTTTGCCTTCAATGACAATTTCATGCTTTTCAAGGAAGATGCAAGATTTAGACATCGCATAGACCTGGACTTTGGAGAAAAATATTTGTAGGATCAAGTGTCACACATTCTTTATCAACGTTGGATTAAGTGTCACACTACTAACCGTCAAATTATTTGGCCAAACCATTTAATTATTATTTTTATATATTTACGTAGATCAAAATAATTAAAATATTTTTGTTGTTTTATTCATGGTAGGAACTTCAAAGATTTTGAGCTTGATATATTTAAGTTTAGGGGCGGATTTTAAAATGTTATTTTGGTGGGAGTTATAAGATCAATATTTTTCTCGGGCTAATTCAAAATTTTTATATTAAAAATAAAAATGCACACACACACATATATATATATATATATATATATATTCAAAAAGGACACATATATACGTATTTAAGAAAATAATTAATATCAACGAAAACTGTAATTCACACTGACTCCCATACAAATTTGTCCATGATAATGATTGCTTGAAATATCTTCTGCAAATAGATATAAAATGAAACAATTAGTGACCTACAAGATGGAAAAATTTGCTTCAACCATTAGTATAAATATTTAGTTTGCTAATTACATAATCTTTCCAAATTGAGTATGTTTCTCATTTGATAGGTTAGAGAGAGAGGCGATTTCAGGAATTTCATCGGTGGTAGAGATTAATTAGGGAATGAGTGATCCTAGTGATAAATATTAGTGCAGTTACAAAGTTTAACGAGTCTTACAAACTAAATTTATCAACTATTTTATACAATTTTTATGGGATTAATATAATTACAACCCTCACAATCTAGAAGACGCCTCTATTCTTGAACACTTGATGGATAAAGTCAGAGGCGGAGGCACCTTGCTCTCAGGGGATGCACGTGCACCCCCTGACTTACCCTCACAAGTGAGGGGTATATTCGTAAATGTACATTGACTTAAAAAAAAAAAATATTACATGATTAATACATGTAAGATAAAGTACCTAAATCCACTAGGACCACTACTTTACTTCTTTTTTTACTTTCTACTTCTCTCTCTCACCACAAAACAAAGCCACTTTATCTATTCTTTTATTCTCAAATCGCAAAACTACACATAACACACGAATAACTTTATCGGATTGAAGATATTTTTTTTTTAGATAAATATTTGTTAATGCCTATGCCATGGTCTTATATCTTGTAAGAAAAAAATTAGTTACTTTAATGTTTTGAATTATTTTGTTAGGATTGAGATAAATATTTGTGTTATTTTATACTTGTATTAGTTCACTTATATATATTATTTTATACATAAATGAGTACTCTCGAATCTTTGTTATTGACTTATCGATGTAGTGTACCTCCTGACTCGGGTGCTTGACTCTGCCATTGGATAAAATCACCTTTTCATTGATCCCAAGTCATGGCCTCTATTCATGATGTTTCGACATGTTCATCCAATTTCAAGTACTAAATCAAATTAAGCATTTTTCTACTAAGTAAGTTCGACCATAAAAAAAACGTATTAGCCAAGAGTATGGACTATGCAGAAGCGGAACATTGCAGACCGCGGACAATGATTGAGCCTGGTAGCATTAGACATCCAGCATCTATGCTTCCACTAGCCTCCCCAAAATATGAAATGTATGCGGGCTGATGAAAGTAATTACAACTAGGGATGGTAATGGGTAGGATTTAAATTCGAATTTGATAGGTATCTGACTCGATTATAAACCTGTTTATCAAACCGATGGAGTATTCGTTAGAGTTTGATTTTTACAAATGATTACTGACGGGTAGTCCGATAGGGTTTGGTAATAGCAATTTAAAAAAACTCGAAACCTGAGAACCTGATTAGTAATTTATTAAAAATAAATTAATAAAAATATTTATATATTTACATACATATACAAATAATATATTATTTAAGAAAAAATATTTTTTTAATATTGGTCTAAGAATAATAGTTGTGGGTTATAACCCAAATCTTATTATCAGTTGTAAACCCTCATAGTTTAGGTTTACATATTATTTTATTAAATTCAAATAACACAACCACTCAATTGCTGAATAATTCAAACGAGAATGATAATTTACAATTATGACAAGTATTTTATGTTTTTTTTCCTCAAGTTATTTCATATTATTATGTAAGGATGATAAGTTCTCAGCATAAAGATTTTGTTGAATGTTTCTAGTAAGTTTAAATTTGTTTATAGACAAGAACTTTAATTTTTTTTTAATTCATTGCAATTTGTCATTATTTTAGGACTTCTTTTCATTTCTTTTAAAAACCTTTTAAGTTTTTTTTTAAAAAAAATTATTTTTTTATTCATTAACGGGTCGGATTGGGTACCCGTGAGTTTTTAAATATTTAACGGGTTCGCGTTTGATAAGCAAAATCTAAACCAGACGGGTTACCGTCACAAGTTTGGTAAAAAATAATTTAAACGGGTTCAAATTTAATTTTATAAATTTTAGCAGGTATCCGACCCGTTGCCATTCCTAGCCACAACTATTTTTGACTTGGAGCATTACCACCTTATTTATACGTCTTTGGCCCACTTCATCGTGATGGGCCCTTTTTGCTATTGGAAAGAAAAGAAATTGCATAAAGTATAAAAAAGCCTTTAACTGTTGTTAAAGTCGTATGTTAGACTATCTAATATAGTAATAATTTAATGACTGTCTTTAATTTGTGTAAGAATGTGGCTCGCTGTTCTCTAAGTCTTACTTGAGATTTTTTACTAAATGTTTATAAATCATATAGGAGCTCTTCAATTGTTACAATATTTCATAATTTAATAGTCAACTTCAACAACATACGTGGACGTATCTAAAATAAATTTACTATATATACTCGAGCAAAGTGTAAGTCTTTTATCCGCATACATTTGGCGATGAAGTACAATGGGATCCTATCAAATGAAGAGGATAATAATGGAAGAGTCTTTGATCCCTTAGATTGAATGTTGTTAAATTAACAAGAAACTGTCAATGCAATTACAATACAATAATTTAAACAATTTGTAATTATTAAATCTTCTTTATAGTGATATATGTTACGTGGGTCCAAATCCATAGTAAAAGAGGCAGCATTACTCCAAGTAAAGCAAACAAATTAGGAGAGTCCAATCTTTTGCAATTGGAATAATTGAGAGACACTTTTTTGTTTATATAAAGTAGAGAGACCGGCTGAATTCACGGACTGTCTCATATCTTTGCCTTCTCATATCTTACAATGATTCTATTAGCATCATCACTCATCAGCTTTAGGGGATCCAAAGAATCCAATTAAAATAATGGAAAAGATGCAATAAACTATATATTATTTGCCAATACTTAGTCTTAACGTGCCTTGGTTTAGACTAGTGACTTTTGCACATGAACTAGGTTCTAATACTTGGCCAGAATAGCCATCTTTTTTTTTTTTTCGTTTTCTAGAGGGGCAAAGTCGATATTTAACAATTGTATTAGGTGATATCTCACCTTTTTTTATCTTTCTCTATAAGTGGAGTCAATTGACTAAGTTGATTGATAATCTTTGAAAACTCAAAGAGTTGATGAAACCCGAAATTGGCCACCTAGTCGGCACATTAATTTGCCTCTCTGTACATGTGCTTGATCTTGTATTCATTACGTCTAGCCAGCATGTGCCAATCTTTCTTTCTTTCTTTCTTTTTTCTTTTTTTTTTGTCAAAGAGATGCATTTCATTAACATAGAAACAAGGACTCAAACCAAACGTGTTTAAGAAAGCATACAGTTCAATACAAGGACAAAGCCCAATATGAGAACACAAGAGGCCCAAAACACTGAGGCCCAAGAAAAACTAAACATAACCGTACTAGGATCGAGGCAAACATCTAAGACTGGCCCAATCTCAAACCCTAATTGGTTTAGTTGTGAAATATTCACTGTTGAGCTAGGGAGCTTTCAACAATAAATCTTTAGTTAAAACTGTTGTTAAACAAATACGGTTGATTGTTTGATATATATTAGATAATATTGTACTATTTTGAAAAAAAATTAACTTCTCATATAATGTAAAAACAATTTCGCGAAATTTTATTCAAAAAGCTTTAATTTAAAAATTCTTCTATTTTAACTTTTTTTAAACTTTGACTTTTACCTAAAAGATTTTTAAAAAATTAGGCAAACTAGTTATCAATTTTTAAACTCAAAAAAAATACTTTTAATTGTCTAAATACGGGAACAAACGGAACCTAAGACTAGGTAACTGGATACCATGGATTGATAACAACATTTCACATGTACTTACATTACATACTTCCACCATCATATAGATGATTGACATGGAATTAAGCCTCTTAAAACATCATCACTCATGAAGTTCTTGATAAACCAAAGATCACATACATTATACACAAAACATTTTCAGACAACGTTCAACAACGTCACAGTTTATTCTGATACATAGATATCTCAGAAAATTTATGATCTTAAACGAAGCGACCAAGGTATTCTTCGACAGTGGTATATTTGACATCTGGATAGAGCTGTGAAGCCTCGACCCCAAACGATGGCTCAATCTCAAAGTTGGTTTGATCACCATTGACTAAAATAGAGTGCTGGATGGCCAAGAAAACATTGATTGGAACTGGAGACTCTGAAAACAATATGTGGAGTACCAAGATATTAGTGTAGTTCACATCGTCGTGCAAATGGGATTGCTGATTGGCTAGTTAGCAAAGAACTTTAGACTAGATTTTCTACTCCCAAATTAGATGGTGGCTATTCCTCCAATGGGGTTGTTTAATGTTGTCCACTTTGTATTTGAGAATACTGGTGTAGGGTGAGATTCATCACCTATAATAATATCTCTTTTTCCAACCAAAAAATAAATAAATAAATCTTATAGGTAAGCACAGAGCTAGAATTTTGACTCAGTTGGGCTAATAAATTAATAATAAAAAATTTGTACTTATAAAATAATATGTAAATATATGTATGTATGTATGTAAATATGAAAAAATAAAGGCGTTAAAATTTTTTATATATAAAGAATGGTTTCTTAGGAACTTTTGATGGGTTTTTATGTTGTTATAAAATGATCTAGTACAACTAGAAAAAGGTAGTTTTGTTTTTAGTTTTCTTCGGGATAGAAAAATGAGACGGAAAAATAGAACATGTAGTTTTTATTTTTACTTTTTTACGGAAAGTAGTTTTGTTTTGGATAGGAATATCGGAGAGAAATGTAGTTTTTTTTTTTTTTTTTTTCCCTTAAGGAAAGTAGTTTTGTTCTGGATAGAAATATGAGACAGAATAGTTTTGGTGTGGATAAGAATATGATGAGATAGAAAAGTATATGCTACAGGATTGTGCAGTATTAACAGAGAGAACATTGTATCAAATACCAAAAAGTTAGCTTTTAATTATTTGGGTGAATTGCTTCAGACCCTCTTTGTGATTACTTCTAAGTGCACATAATTTTTTTGTGATCCAAAAACTTCATCCAAACCCTCATGTGGTCATTAAAAAGTGCATATGACCCATCTGTTATCAAATAATCCGTCAAATTTAACAGAAATAAGATTTTTATTAATTTTTAATTAATTTTACAGTAAAATAATTATAATAATTGACTAAATTATCCCTTTCAATAATAAATAAATAAATAAAATTAAAAAAATAAAAATAAAATTAAAAAACCCATCTTCTTCCCCTCTCGAATAACACAAAGATCGTCATCCCACCCCTTAATCCCCACCCAGCACCCCCTAACCTCTTGAATCCTCAAATGTATAAAAGTCTATTTGTATTTTTTATTACTTACATAGATAAAAATTTGACAGCAAGGGAATCCTATGCATTTTTATATGACCACAAGGGAGGTTGGTGAGAGATTTTTGGACCACAGAGAATCGTGTGCACTTACAACTGACTACAAGAAAATTCGATGCAATTCACCCTAATTTTTTTTTACCGCTAATAAGGTCAAACACGCAAAATAAATAGGATCAATACCAAAAAAATAAAAAAATTCTTTAACCCATATATAGGATTGAAAGGTATGAGTGGATTCCTTTGTCCCTACCACTCAACCCTACTCTCTTTAAAGTAACGTCGTACGATTATAGCCATTGAAAAGACATCATTATTATCAGAGTCCAAATTTATGTTACACTTCTTGCTCAAATATGACATTTATGTAAGGTACCTTCTTTGATTAAAAAAAAAAAATCAAAATCCACAAAACGAATTTTAAAAAAACAACAAAAATTGTTCTTACCTTGAATTTGTTTAAGAACTTGTTCCTCTGGGACATACTGTTTTTGCAGAGTTTTACCAATCTTCTTCTCCCACAAAGCAACAAGCTCATTGAATGACAAGATGTTTTTAGGAGTTCTGATGTAGAGAATCTTGTTCAATGTTCTTGGGTCATCCACAGCTTTGATGGTGTAGGTGCCAATGTCATGTTCATCACTAAAAACAGCTGTAGGCCAAAAGCAAGAATAAAGTGTAAACAAAAATAGTATCGTGAATTGGAATATCATTTTTTGAAATCATAAATTATAACGATTTAGTTGTATTTAAAAGTAAACTGACATAAAGACTATTGATAACAATATTATAATCAAGCAAAAAACATTAACAAACAATGACCTGTGCACCAGAATACGAATATAACTCGATCTAAATGCAACATAAAAGTGAATCATATCGAATTACTGAATCGTGTCGTTTTGTTCACAAATCGAATCGAATAAGATACCTTTGGCATTTCCATCTCCTAGAATAACAACTTTATCTCTTGGTGGAGCTGTGGCCCCTGGCTGTGACAATGTTGGGAGGAAATAGCCTGCAAAGCAATTGGAGGCAACAAATGTGTGTGGAATCCCTTCTTTCTCAATAGTTCTTCGAATTTGAGCCTTGGATGCAAACGCAGATTTTGCTGGCTCAACAGCATTAACATGATCCACATCGTTTCCAAACTCCGAGGGCAAGAATCTCTAAAAATGACCAAGAAATCTACATGTAAATTCATCATATATATGTATATATATATATATATATATATATATACGACAACACAAATACATAAGCCCCTCAGAAGATTGTTGACAAGAGACGAGCATGATTAAACATCTGAAAATTGATGATCAAACTGTACTTTATTGCAAGCTTAAATAGTAACACTATATAGATTCGAGTCATTAGCCATCAACCCACGGGTGGATTTACTTGCGAGGGATGCAATCTCTAATTAATCCCAAGAGCGAAATTATTCAAAAATGAATTGGAATTGTAGTTTTTGGAAAATGTATGTATTTATAAGGTATTTTTAAACTAAAAAAATAATGAAACTTTCATTGAAAAATAATATTTATATATGAGTGTTCAATTATGTCTTTTTTAATTCTCACTAAACAAAAATTTTGAATCCGCACCTTTATTAACCTATGTTAATCTTTATTAGTGCCATTAAAGTTTAAATCTAATATCAAAGCTCCCTCTGAGTTTCATTGTGGATATTCAAGGTGGTAGAATTTCACATGAATAAAATATAAGTTTCAAGACGAGTTATAACATCGTGAACTTCTTTATTTAACACTAACGGATTTAAGATTGACCCTATATTTTTTAACATACCAACCTTGACAAAAAAGTTTAAAACATTGGATCTTCAACTTAGCTATGTTTATTTATTAGTAACAGAAATTTTTTGGGTCCAATAAACGGCTCTCTACATTGGTGGAATCCAAACCATCAGTCACTACTAGTGTTGAGACTGTTGTTGGATCTGGCTCCGGACCCAATAGCAGCCCATAAGTTACTCCTTGATCTCGAATTCTTTGACAAACCACCATGGAAATGCAAGCATAAGTGTACTATTAGATGAATATATTTAAAGTCTTAAAAAATAGGTGAAGAACTATTATTGATTCCCTTTAATTAAAAAAAAATGAATATATTTAAAGTGAAGTCACCAACCTTCACATTTCCAGCTTCTTTAATTGCAGCAATGATCTTCACTTGATCAGCTATTTGTAGCGAACCCAATGTTGAGATCACCACATCCACTTGTTTTATAGCCTTCACCAAGCTTTCATGATCATGCAGATCACCCTATATATTCCAAAAAGCAATCAATATTATCACAAAGCATAAAAACATAATCAATATAAATAAGTGTAAGCAGAAAAAGGGCCTGATACTTCTAACTAGAGGAGCGACCAATTAATTCATCAAATTTCGATCTAACGTCACACGTTCACCAGGTCTAAAAGGATCTAGTGCCCAACTATCGACTCCTCCCGAAATTGCGTTATCAGAACCGAGCCAAGAATGGCTGTTAGTGCTAAAGATGCTTACATGCACAATATTGACACCAAGTTTCTTGAAGTTTTCAATGAGTTGTCCCTTAACGGGGTCAGAAACAGCGCTTTGCCTGATCAAAGCAAAGGTGGGGTGGCCAAGCTTAGCACTCGCTTCAACTATGAATTTTCCAATGTACCCTGTTCCTCCAATGATCAAAATCTTGGTCTTGTCTGCCATTTTTAAGACTCTTTTCTTAGGTAATGAACGAGCAATGGAAGTTGAGTTTTGGTACTATGGTAATGGCCCTAAAGATGTCCTAGAATTTTGTTTGTCCGATTCATAAGAGATGTGTCAGCTATTTATAAGCAACAAGTGAGGTTAGTGTTTTTTTTTTTTTTTTTTACTTTTTCTTTTCTTAGCTAAGAACAAGTGAGGTTTAGTTGAATTAATTTAGTGACCTTATGTAATTGTCATTCGAGAATCTTTGACAAAAAACAAAAAAAAAAAAAACTTCTTAGATCACTTTGTTACAGTTTTATCAGGATGGTCTCATTATACCATAATATTATGAATGTGATCCAAAATTCGTGAAAACTTTATATTATTTATTTATAATTGTATTAATAATTAATAATTATTAAATTTTACTTATAATAGTATAATATTATAAATAGATGTATTCCTGTATCTAGTAGGTAAGGATCTTACCATTTCCTGATCTTTACATTTTGCAGGATGAGGTTAATTATGTGTCATTAGATGTATTCTTTTTAAATCCCCTCTCTATTCGTATCAAAATTTACTTTAGACACGTTTTTCGTAAAGGAAGTAATAATTATTATTTTATTATTTCAAATTTGATGACTAGATTTAAAGAATTACGTCTGAATTTGTAATTTATTTTATCTTAGAAATGCAGAAATCAAGAAAGGAAAGGATCCCAACCGTGAAATGATGAATGGTTTCTAGAATCGAGGGGTGGTCAAGTTTTGTTAATTAGGTTATCACATCATTAAAAAAAAAAATTTAATTTTTTTTAAAATTTTTTCGGTATTTGATAACATCAGAAAATTGATCAATTGAAAAATATTTTTCGGTCAAAAAAAAATATTTAATTAAAAAAAGTAAAAAATATTTTTATCTTCTTTAAAAAAAGAAAATATTTTTCATTCACTCTACCCTAAACCCACCTAAACTTGACCCCACCCCCCATCACATTTTCAATTGATTATATTAAATGAGCATTAATTAATTTAAGATTTTATTAATTAATTATTGATTTCATTAATTTAATATTTTTATTCATTTATTAACTATTAATTAATTATTCAACTAATTTAATTTTAAATTAATAATTTTATAAATTAATAATAACTAATCAAATAATTAATAATTAATTTATGAATTTATTTATTATTATGTATTGATTATTTTTTATTATTTAGTTATTTTAAAATTATTTTAAATTTTTATTGATAAATTGATAATTCTAATCATAAATAATAATTATTAATAATTTTTTTTAAAAATTAAAAAAATATTAATCTTAATTAATTTTTTATTATTATATCCAAATACAAAAATTATTTACTAATCTAATAAGCAAACACTAAAAATATTTTTTATGAATAAATTATTTTACGGCAAACAATCAGAATCATTGAAGTGGAGATAAAAAAGGATAAGGTAGAACTAACCTTTAAGATATCTTCAGTGTGTTAGGTGTTGAAACGATGGGATAGCTAAAACCTGCTCATTGTTTGCTTTTCCATTTGTAGGGACCATTATCGGACAAATGGGAGAAAGAGATTGGTTACAGTGAGATTTTTTAACCTCTCTCTTCATTTGATTTGGAAGGATTAAAATGGGTTTGATATAATCCCTCCGATACCTTAATTTTCACTCTCCATTTTGGAGTCAAAAGAAAGGAAAAGATTTTAGCATTTTGTGCTGGACACGTGTTTTTCTCGTTAAAAAATTAATAGATTGAGTTAAAAAATTAACAAATTGAGCAAAAAAGATTAACGGTGTCTCAATTTTAAAAAATAAAAACTGAAATATCTCACTTTTAAAAATAAAGAATCAAAATATCAATAAAATAAAAAATAAAAGATCAAAAATAATATTAATCCAAATTTATCTCATCCAAAATTGAGGATTTATGGAAGGAGAGGAAAGCTCAACTTTTTACAAGACAAAAATATTCTTCCAGTTTGACCTTATTCTCAAAATACCCCTTTCAGATAATGAACAATTTATATGCATTAAACACCTTCTCATTCAGGTATTTAAATAATTCATAATATAATTTTCTTTCATTTCTTTTTTCAATTCAAATAAAATATCATAAAATCTTTCTATTTTCTTTACGTTTTTATTTTTTTATTTTATATTTTTTCATTACCTTACTTTCCTTAATCCAAACATAGTGTGATTTTTCATCCTCTTCTCTCCTCATTCAGTGAAAAGGAAATAAACTTTATGTCAAATTAGGAATAGTATAATAAAGAAAAGGACTTCCATTGACAATGAGCTCACCCACAAACTCAACGAGTCAATGACGAGTGGGCTGCACTGAGAATGGAGGCTCAACACCACCGAGTGATGCCGAAGAAGAGCAATTTCTTATAGAAAATGTTATAGATGGCCACTAGGTCTTCGGTTAATTGGTATGTCAATTGTTGTTGTGTACGTGAGAAGTTATGATTTCAAATTTTATTAATTATATTATACGAATTTAAATTTAAAAAAAAAAAAAAAGAATAGATGGATAGTGACGATGGGAAACAAATGACATTAAGGCTCCGTCTGTTTGTCGTAAAATATTTTTTTGAAAAAATATTTTTTTAATTTTTTAATATTTGGTAACACCAAAAAATTAATCAATTGAAAATTATTTTTCAGTTAATAATTGCGACTGCTTTTGCTTAATTTTATGGTGTTTGGTAACATTGAAAAATTGATCAACTGTAAAATATTTTTGGATCAATAATTACGACTAGTACAAAATTTAAAAAAATATTTTTATGTCCTTTAGGAGAAAAAAAATATTTTTTGAAACTTATTGTATATCCAAATATCAAAAAAAAAATTTAATATTTTATTTTGTAAAAAAATATTTTATTCTAATAAATTATTTTACGACAAATAAACAGAATTAAAAAAAAAATTTATTTTTAAAGGGTAGGCCATGGGTAGTTGTAGGACACGTATAGCATTTCAAAGCATTTAATCATGATGGGAACAGAAACAGAGAAATCTCATTGTTGCTCGCAAATGAATGAAGCCACGATACCAGTCATCATTCATGTTGCTTCACAAAACCGTTCTAGATTCATTAGCAAATGAAATTTCCAACTTTAGGACTTACGAGAGTATCTGATGTGACTTTTACAATTAAACAGTTAAAAAAAAATTTATTATATTTTTTTATTAAAAAAAATTTAAATTATTTTAGTTCATTTAAAATATTACACGAGAGAATATTTGGTGTGTCTTTTACGATTAAACAATTAAAGAGAAATTTATTATATTTTATTTTCAAAAAAGACTTACGTTGTTTTAGTTTATTTAAAATGTTATACACAAAAATTAATTTTGATACCTCTAATGAAAATTATACCACTAGCCCAAATGGCTAATGGCTAATTTATTGTATTTCTTCATGTTTAGGTAGATTGCATCTTGCACCAACATATACTTTTTTTAAAAAAATAGGTTACGGTGTAAACATGGAAATTTATTTTTTTCAAGAGTGTATTTTCTCTGTGTTACTTTTGGGCTTTGTCCATAATTTTCACAAAAGAAAAAAAATTGGGTGACGCTCAGACTTAAATTCATAACGTTTTATTAACTCGTCTTCAATATCATACTAATTAATTATTTTTTAAAAAACTATGATATTAAAAAGAAGTTTATTATATATGCTTGTTGTCATCCGACACTTCTACGCTTGGTGAGTGTGTGTGTACAAATCTAAGTTAAAGTTTAAATCACAAACTTTAAAAATAAAAAATAAAAAAATCCGTGTATTCAATTACAATTCCCTTATCCTCTTCTTTCAAGTCTCATCCTTGCACATGATAAGAAAATGTCATGCCACTTGGCTACAAAGACAAAATCCTCAAAAAATATTTACGACTAATAAAAAGAAAGCAAAGAACTATTATTAGATCATCAACTAATTAATTTGCTGGCATAAAACCTCCAAAGATCATCAATTAATTAATTTGCTGGCATACAAAATCCAGAAAAAAAGATGAAACCTTTTAAAAAATATTAATGTCATACAAAAGGAAAACATTTGAGCTAAATGTACTAATTAGTGAGCATTCCTTCCACATAACGCCTACCAAGTGGAGCAAAAAACTTGAAATATTTCTTTAACTAATTTAAAATTTTAAATTATTAAAAAAGGATTATTCTATTTATTAATTATCTTTAACATGTCCCCACACGTGCAAATAAGATATGTTCTTGATCCTTGTACATGAATAGTTTAAATATTTTAAATGAGTAACAGTAACACTTGAACTAAAGACTATTTAGTAAGCTGAGAGCAAATAAGCAAGATCGAAGCTGAAGAATTTGCTAATCCAATGTGAAAAGACATGCGAAACGACCTTTTTGGGTTTGATAAAGTGGTCCAATAATAATTTCCTGTAATCAGAAGTTTTGTGTTCAATCTCATACACTCCTATATATAGTATGTCTGTATGTGTAGAATGTGCTGCTATACTATATAACTTATAGCATGAAATGAATCTAATATGATTTACCTAAAATAAATTATCCGTCAAAATGAAATGGTAAGTAACCAATCGCATCTATCTTACAGCAAATAATAATTTCTCTCTGATAATAAGAGAGAGAAAAAAATTGTCCTACTTCGCTGGAGCAATTCTTGAATCACAAGGAAGAGACATGATCATGAACATTCATCGGGCTCGTAATTATAGTCATTTGTCTACTTTAAGCAACAAAGTCTTCTCCAAACGTCACCTGAAACATAATCAGCATAAATGAAACTTCACGTAATACAATAAAAGCCATGATGATATCAATGGACCAAAAGCCACATTTTTTTTTTTTTTTTATTTTTTATTTTTATAATGTGAGAATCTAGTTAGTAGAACTCGACTATTCTTTAATAAATTTTGAATGTAGCGGTACATCGTAATACATGTACCATTTCAGTCAAGATTATTCATAACAATTTGCGTGAATTAAATACAAAAATATACCATATTTAAAACACACATCTTAGCGTTGGGTTGTCCTTTGAAGACTATTATAGTGCATAATTCACGCATAGGTACGTGAAATCACTACCAAACCTTGAAAAAGCAACCTGTGAAGTTTTGGTAAATGGCAGGCACGCATAGACACGTCCTCTTCGTGTGTTGTACTAATATATTCCGTGGGATTTTTTTCCTGTGCGGAAAGTGGTTGTGAGATAGAGAATGTGTGGGATCCACTTATTTTATTTCACAACCGCGTTGTGCGGAACCGCATAGGAGACTTTCTCTATTCCGTGTTGTTTAGATAGCGCGCTATACGAACATCCATTGGAACAATTCATGTAAACTGGACCCGCAAGGGACCAAGCTCAACCAAAAAAAAGGAATCTAATGTACGATGTTCTATCATCTTCTAATATGCCTGGTGGAAAAACTGCAAAAGCAACCATAATCACATAAAAGAAAGAGAGCAGACACATGAAAGAAAAATTGAAGTGGAGATGCGGGGTATCGATTCCCGTACCTCTCGCATGCTAAGCGAGCGCTCTACCATCTGAGCTACATCCCCATGTTATCAATGAACTATTACTCAATGCTTAGTTCTGATTTTAGCAGAATCATTCTACCACTTCTAACATTTTAGTTCTTTTACAACATTTCAATAAGAAAAATAAAAAAATATTGCAATAGACATCTTATTACAACAGATTTTTAATCATTATAGAAATTAAAACCTTTTGTAATGGTTTTATTTAATTGCAACAATTAATTTCTTTTTAGTTGTTTAGTTAATAATTGCACAAGAGTTTTCTACTTTTTTTTGGCAACAATTTTAGAATTACAGTTTAATTTTATTTAAATTGTTTCTTATTATTTACAAAAAATTGTTACAATAAAAAATTTGTAATGAAACTATTTGGAAGGGAAGTAGGGAACTATATACAATGGAACATGCATATGCAACAGTTTTAGTTATTTTCAATATTTTTTAACTTTTCTCCAACAATTTTAAGTGTTTTAACAAATAAAGGTGTGGTAGTGGATTTAAGTTTTTGGCATATCTCTGGTTAAAAAAAGGTATTTCATTAGAAATGCTAACAAGATTGCAAATAGAATTGCATGAAATTTTAGATGTAATCAACTTCCATTGATTGGTACTCCATAATTCTTAGGGAGCTCTAAGGAATCTTATGTTAAAATATTTCTTCATCAGAAATTGAATGATGCATATTGTTTGTTTAAATGAAATTCATATCTTAAATAAAATTGTTCGAAATGTACAAATTTTTGAAACAACTCTACGTTTTTTTGATATGTGTTATTGTATGTAATAGTAATACGTTTTTTTGATACATATTATTATATGTAATGATAATACATGCCTTTTTTAATAGACTTCACATATATTTTATATGGGCTCCGCGTGAAAACAAGGGTTTTGACGTGCAACCCTTGTAATCCACTCATGTTGGGTATGTCAAACGATGAGACTTCCTGCATTATAACCACATCTCATGCGCTTATCCCAGTAATGCTTTGTGATCCAAAAAAATCTTCAAAACATTCCATCATTTGAAATAATGCATGTAATGTCCAAAATAAATAAATAAATAAATAATGCATGTCCTTTTGACAAATGTCACCATCATAGTGATAATGATATATACGTGTATTTTTAATAGACTTTACATACTTTTTAATGGGTTGTACGTGTAAAAATTAATTGTTTTGAAGTGCATTTGCTTCAAAACATTAGAGTGGAAAAACATTGCTCTCATATGATGAAGATCTCACTAACATATGAATCCCATATGCTAGAGACAAAAAATATGGAACCCATAACAGTTTAACCAAACCCTATACTAAATAATTATGTACTCGAACAATTAAGATACGTACCCTTCTTCTGGACTAGAGTTGTAATAACCTCTAAATCTTTTTTAGCTTGTTCATAATGATCTTGATGTTGCTGGTATCGGTTGATATTTGTAATTCGATATATGGATTACGGCACAGTATATTGCAACACAATATCATAAAGCCCTTTGCTCGTATCATGTGTGCAATTCATTCTTACACTAATTCAAGATATTATCAAGATAAGATTTAGAGAAATGAAATATACTAAGAGGAAGAGCTCGAATAGTTACCATGACTATTTCTTAATTCTTTTTCGAAAGAAAAAAAATCACGTTTATAGTAGAAAGACTAATAATTAAATAAGAAAACACATTGTTACGACATCGGAGAACAATGTCAGGGATAGAGTGAAACTGAATACCATTATAACAATACTTTACATTACAAATTCCGAAACATAGATGAACATAGAACTAAGTCATACAACATACATCACTCATAAATGTTATTGGTAAACCAAAGTTCACATACAGAGACATTTCACACATTGTTCAACCATAGTTTATCCCCACTGGAGTTATTTATTCTGATACATCTCAGAAAATCTTATCTTACACAAGGCGATCAAGGCATTCTTCGACAGTGGTATATTTGACATCCGGATAGAGCTCTGTAGCCTCGACCCCAAACGATGGCTCAATCTCAAAGCTGGTTTGATCACCCTTAACAAAAATTGAGTGGTTGATGGACAAGATGATCTTGATTGGAACTGGGGAATCTGCAAATAATGTGTGGAATTCTCAGGATCAAACAAGGTCAACCATCTTATAGCCATTAAAAATGACATGTTTAGTAGCACTGCCCGAATTTGGATAAACGACATTAAACTTCCTATGATTTGTCAAAAGTGCAACATAGGCTTTGTGTTTTCTGAACCCCTTCATAATCTCTGGTGATTTCTGAAACTAAGCTAAATACCCCTCCAGAAATATAGGATCAGGGATGTATTTTTGGAGAGCTTTGATAATAATGTAGATATTTTACACTTTTGGCAAACCACGAGAGATTGAAATTAATGTACACTTCTTACTAATATGAGAGTGCAAGGTTCCTTCTTAATTCCAAATAAATTCAAAAGATTCACAAAACAAATTTTTGAGAATTGAGCGAAAAGTTTTACTACCTTCTATGTCTTTCAGAATTTGTTCCTCTGGGACATACTCTTTTTCTAGAGTTTTACCAATCTTTTTCTCCCACAAAGCGACGAGCTCATTGAATGACAATATGTTTTTAGGAGGTTTGATGTAAAGAATCTTGTTCAATGTTCTTGGATCATCCACAGCTTTGATGGTATAGGTGCCAACGTCATGTTCTTCTGTAAAAACAGCTGCAGGCCAAAGCAAGAATACAGGGTGAGCAAAAGATGAGATATTGATGAGGTAAAAATCTAAAATGCAATATCAGGACACAATCCGAGCTAACCTGAAAGAAAACAATGGGGCTCAATTCTGTGCAATAGGTTCCGATGATCAAGTCATTGATTATTAAGTGTAAAATCCGAGATAGAATAATTTAAAGAGAGTGAGAGTTTTTAGAATTAGTTAGCTTAGTGAGTGTTCTTAGAATTAGTTAGACTTTACTTATTGTGGAATGGGGTGTTTACACTAGTTTTGAAAATGATTCCCTAGTTTTACAGGCGCGCTGCTGCATGCCTACCCGAGATCTTATTTTGCCTGTAAATGGGGAATATTCTCTTGAGATCTTGGATGCGGTCCTCACTCATAATATCCTCTGTATTGAAGATAATAAATAATATAACAAACCCTCTCTAACAGCTTTAACTTTTAAATGAGATGGTCACTTAATATATTGAATATAATAAATAATATAACAAACCCCTATGCGGGAGTTTTCGAGGGACTTCTTTGGGGACCTCAATTGGTCAGCCGATGCAATGCTAGTTGATGGTAACAATGTATTCATGCTTATAAATCGAAATATCATTTTCCTCAATAGTGAATCATAACGATCCGATCGTATTTTAAAAGTAGATTTAAAAATTATATCCTCGCGAGAATCTTATAAATAGACTGACATAAAGACTATTAACCGGAATATTATGACCAAGATTGAAAGAGCAACAAAAAGAATGACCACCCAGCAAAAAAAAACAAAAAGAATGACCTTTCTCTTTATCACTTTCATCTTCTGGCTAGCAGTGCAAGGTGAGGTGTTTGGCAACAAGATTTTGATTTTCCAATGACTTTTTATAGGGTCAGGTGAATGTTTATGGTAGAAGTTTCATAGGGAAAGGAGAAGTAACCGGCCCAGCAAAGAAGGGTCTCCCATTAATAGGTGAAAAATTCCTTCGTCTTAGAAAGCTAGCTTTGGTTGCTAAGCAAGCCTGGTTTTGCCTTTTATTCATCACGATTGACCGAGCTTTCTTATGGTTTAAATAATTTTTTTTTTAGAGAAACAAATATCACTCGACCTAGATACAATATAAAAGTGAATCGCATCGAATTACTAAATCATATGTGAATCGTATGATTCAATGTGGTTTACTTACATTTTCAATTCACATACACCAATTCGTATTATTTTACTTATAAAACGAATCAAATCGTAAAATACCAATCATGAATCGTGCTATTCAGAAAACTATGATTCCAATACCTTTGACATTGCCATCTCCTGGAATGATTACTTTATCTGTAGGCGGAGCCGTGGTCCCTGGCTGTGCCAATGTTGGGAGGAAAAAGCCTGTAGTGCCATTGCAGGCAACATATGTGAAGGGAATTCCTTCTGCCTCAATAGCTCGCCGGATTTGAGCCTTCAATCCCCAGGCAGATTTTGCTGGCCCAACAGCATTAACACGATCCACATCGTTTCCAAACTCTGAAGGGAAGAATCTCTAAAAATGACCAAGAAATATATAGATGAGAAATATCAATACTATATAGTTTCAAGTCATTAGCATTTAGTGATTCCATTCTACAATCAATTGGTAATAGAAGAATTGTTTTAACTTTTAAGAGATCTTATATAATAGTTTCTGAGTTTATGATTTTTTAATATGGAACAAATGTATATTATAACAACTCCACATGTGACTCGGTTTAGAGAAATAACAACTTTGAGTACGAGAGTTAAAGGTGAGCAAGTCAATGAGAAGAGTTGTATACGAGTGCTGACACTAAGGTGAGCAAAATAACAAGATAAGAGATAGGTCACACGTGAAAAAGATATGGATCAAAGGCCAACTCTGATACTTTGTTAAGAATTATGGATTTTCATTTCAAAATCAATTTGTGGATTAGCTCAAAATCTTGTATAATAATCTTAAAATTTATAATTTTTCTATAGAGAACAAGTGTATATTATAACATTTTCGAAATAGTTGGTCATATTTTGATAAGAAAGGCATTATAGTAACTTGACCAACCTCAATCACAAAACAATTTTTGACGTAACAACCTTGTTATCACAATGAGTAATCTTTATGTCACCCCTTCATACTTTCTTTTTCTGGTAAGAATTCATGCATTCAATATTAAATCTATTGTATATATGATAAAAATTCTACTATATAAAAAAAGGTGTAGGGTAAAAGGGAGATAGAGTAATAGGGTGATGTGGTGATATATAGCATTTCTAATTCATAAGAAATTTTCTTCAAAGGATAATATTGCCTTTTAAGGTGAAAAAATTGATTCAAAATATTTTATTGTTAAATGATACTGTTCAGGAAGATGATAAATAGATGAAAAACAAAGAGAGAATTGAACCACCATGGAAATGGCAAGCATACTTACTACTATGTGAATTAAAGTGAATCGTACTCAAGAGTTGGGTGGAATGGTCGATTACTAATATAAAATTTAAATTTGAATTACGACTTTAACCTTTATTATTAAATAAAATAAAATAAAAATAAAATGAACCACTAACCTTCACGTTTCCAGCTTCTTTGATTGCAGCAATGAGCTTGTATTGGTCAGCTAGTTGTGAGGCTCCCACTACTGAGATCACCACATCCACTTGCTTTATAGCCTTAACCAAGCTCTCATGATCATGCAAATCACCCTGTTCCACACAGAAAGCCATACGATTATCAGGGCGGATTCAAGATTTTTGTTCAATAACTGCTAAAAACACACAATGTAACATTTACAAAAGATTTTTTTTTTTTTTCCCCTGGTGGGGGTTTAATTGATTTTTCAGCCTAAACTACTTTAGAAATACACACATTTAAAAAAAAAAAATAACTCTAACTCATTTAATAGCTCTACTTTTAGAGTCAGTAGGGGTTGCAGTCCCTGCTGGCGTTTATAGATCCGTCCCTGACGATCATGAAGTCTAAACTCATACTCATAGCAAATAAAAATAATAATACTCAAGAGCTAAGCAGAATAATTAAATAGTGATCTGTTGTAATAAGAGATTTTCTACTTCTACTTCTATTTTAAAATCAGCAATAATAATAGTAATAAAGATAGTGTGAAGCTAAAGATGCATACATGCACTATGTTGACACCGAGGTTCTTGAAGTTTTCAATGAGTTGTCCCTTAACAGGGTCAGAAATAGTGCTTTCCCTGACCAAAGCAAAAGTGGGGTGATCAAGTTTTGCACTTGCTTCCACTATGAATTTTCCTATTCTTCCTGTTCCTCCAATGATCAAAATCTTGTTCTTCTCTGCCATACTAAGATTTTCTTAGGCAATGACAATAGTAGTAGAAGTTGAATGTTTACTGATGTCCAAGAATTGTGTTGGTGTCATTCAAAGAGGAGTGCAGCTATATATAAGCAACAAGTGAGGTTGGTTAAATTACTGTAATGCCCTTGATGCAACAAGTCATCACGTGACAATTCAATTGTCTCACATAAATAACCGATTAATTCGATGACCAGCATATAATAGAGCGTGAAATTTATTTTCCATTTTTGAAATGTTAGTATCTATTGCATGTTAATTAACCAAGTAAATACACTCTTAGTAAGGAATTTGAGAATAGCCTTAATGTTTCACTGCAAGCCGATTTATTTTTGGATAAGCATAAGACACGTGGTACCTTACATGATTCCACCAACCACTTGGAACTAATTTGATTGATCAATTTCTTATCCAACTTATGATTTTAAAAAAAAACGACAAGTGAAGTAAAACATCACCGAAATAATTGTTTAATTGCATTAACTTTGCTTTCATTATTACAAAAATAAAAAAGTGGGATTTTAGTTGGTTCTGATTCGGTCAAGACAATATCTTGTAGACTAATCTGTTCAAGTCAACTTTTTTATTTTTTTTCTCCTAAATAAGTAAATAACTCTATTAATTTCAAAAATTTCTATACAAAAACAACAATAAAAAGTCAACTAAATGAGAATTCTCGTATAGAGGTTTTGAACTATACAAATCACAAGATTGAACAGGCTATAACCAATTTTTTTTTTCCTACACTTTATACTTAGATATACACTACTTTTAATACTAGCAAAAATCTGATCATCAGTTTGGTGTTCAAATCAACTTCGACACATAAGTTGATGTCGATTAGGTTCAATAAGCTTTGTTCTTCAAAAATTTCGATGGTTTCAATGATAAATAATAATTTCAAAATCAAATATTTGAAGAAGACGATTTCAAATTTTAATTTTAATTTTAGTTCTAAGTATCAACACAGTTACAATACAAACTTACTTACTAAAGTGATTGTAAAAAAAAAACTACTCCTAGAGATATTGAAGACTTCACCATCATCTTTGTTGGATTGATTTTGATTTTTTCTTTTTTGGGTTGATGGATGCTTTTATAGCCCATACTATGTAAAACTGTCATGATCGTTTTTTTTAATGACTTGAGAACTTAATTGATGGAGTTTAACTATTGATTATTTAGCGGATTTTGATTATTAATTGTTAAATTTTTTAATGTAACAGTACACCTTCACATATGTATTAAATCAATCAAAAATAAAATTTTAGAGTAATAGATAATATCGAACTTACAATCTCATAAAAAAAACTTAATTTCCACTACTACTAGACCATTCACTAGAATGCAACTGTCAATGATTGTTAACAGCTAACCAAGTGTGCCAAAGAATTGATGACATCATCACCAAATAACTTCCCTCTTTCAAATATATGTTACACCACTTAATTAGTTTAACGTATAAAGTAAAGGAAAATTCTTCTATAAGGCATGTGACAAATTTGTTACAACCACATGTTAAGTTATTATTTCATAAAATTAATCCACATTAATCTGTATCGTACAGATATATTATATTAAAATGTCTAAAATTTCTCTTTTTATTAATTTGGCCTTACAGAATTTTAAATAAATTATTATGATGTCTCCACTTATAATAATTGGTTAATATTTATCAATTAATTAAATCACTTTTTATTTATGTGTATGTAATAAATTTGTCACATATTTCATAGAAGAAGAACTCTAAAGTAAAATATGATATAATGATTTCGATTCCTTTTCTTAGCAAAAAAAAAAAAAATTCGATTCCTTTGCCCTTTCGACAGTACACTGTACACATGATAAGAAAAATGTCATGTCATTTGGAAATTGAGAGTGTGGCTGTGTGGTTGCTTAGCCACAAAACCAAAATCATGGAAAGCATTATGGGACAAATCAAGATAAAACAAAGAACTACTATTTAGGTCAACGCAGTTTTATATTTTTAATCTATTATAACATTTAAAAATAATATTATTGAAAAAAAAAAATTAATACAACGGTTTAAACAATCTTTGTAATAAAACACTTCATGCAATAGCTTTTTTATTGTTTAATTAGATTATTATAAAAAAAAAAGGTTAAAATGTTGTAGTGGCAATTAAACTTCTGGCACACAAACTCTAGGAAACAGATTAAAATCATTTTAGAAATATTAGTGCTATACAAGGAAAAAAGTTTGAGCTAAATGTACTAATTAGAGAGCATTCGTTCCCCACAAAGATACATAATTTAACACTCGAATAATCTTTTTAAGAGAAATCGTCATTTTTTTTTTGTATGATTTTTAATTAAATTTCAAACTCCCTCATAAGGTTTTAATTTTGCTTAGATTTTCCTATGATCACACCAAATTCTATCAAATAACAATAGATTTTAAAGGGAATTTAGTTTCTTCTCTAATCTCATGCATAACACGAATTTTGTATATGTATGTACATGAAATAAGAGATTTTAAGTGAATCTAGTTTCTTCTCTAATCTCGTATATTAAATGAAGTTTGTATAATAAATTGTTTTGTATCTTTTTCTTTATTTTTTACATTAATTTTTTTATAATTTTTATTTGATTGTAGACTTTTTATTGAATATTATTAAATGATTTTGTCTATTTTTTTTTTCTTTTTTCCTATCTTTTTGCTTTCAAAAAAAATATCCTTTTAAATAAGGCATTGTTTGGCAAATTTTGATGTCATAGAGTAATATGAGTAAAACTAAAACCTTATCCCAGAGTTTGAGGTTTAGGTTAATACTCATAGAGAAAACGAAATCTCCCCTTTTTAGTGAGGGGAATCAATTAACTTTTCACACTAAAACACTTTAAAAATACACATATTTTGAAGAAAAAATCGAGATAAAAACGGTTTGCAGCCCCCAACCCAACGAATGCACACTACAAAAATTACTGGATTTTGTGAGAGATGGTTCCCCTCACTGTGCCGTTGCCAATTTAGAATTTGCGACGACACGGTGAGGGGAATCGTCCGTCAGACACAAGGTTGTCGCCAAAATAGTTCTCCTCACCAAACCGTCATCAAATTGACGACGGCTACCAAACTATCTCCATCCCCTCTCCAATTCCTCCGTCACCAAGTCGTCTCCATTGTTTCCCGTCTCCAAGCCGTCACTATAGTTTGCTGTCACTGAGCCCTCACCAACTGGAGTCGTCCCAAAACTGTCACCACATTCCCCATCGCCAAGCGCTCACCAATCTTTCTCCTCACCCGCCCGTCACCAAAGATTGCAGTCACCAAGCACTCGCCAAATCATTCCCCTCACCAAGTTGTCACCAAAATTGTCGTCGCTAAGCCCTTGCCTTTTTCCCTTCGCCAATCCGTCACTAACCCAAACATTCACCAAGCCCTCACTAACTTAACCATTCAGTCTAATGTAACGAGTCACAATTCCTTCAATTTTTTTTAAAAAGAATCCCAAATTGAACCTGTTTTTTTTGTGAAATTCATTTCATATAATGCCGCAAATCAGATATGCTATATTTAATTAAAATACATACTACTATTTTAAACTGTTACAAAAAGACATGTCCTGTATATGGTAGTGTTTTAAACATCAAACTACTGGTTTAACATTATAACAAATTAATCTCCATTATCATCACTATGTGAAGATGAAGAATATTGCTCTTCAGGTTGACCACAGACTTTTGCTACAAGGACTTCTAACACTTCGTTATGCTTCTTTAATTGTTGCTGAAGTTGATTGATTATCTCCCCCTGACTTGCCACTATTTCGTTCAAAGTCAATGTGGCTCTCGTAACGAAGTGTGCTAGTTGTTCCTCTGTGATAACATGCAGAGGCTGAGTTGCACTGTTCGTGACAGATTCAACTGAAACCTGAGAACCTACCCCATATATCCGACCTTTGCGTGGTGGTCCTACAACCTATAAAAATACTGCGTTATGATCCACAGGCATCGGGTTGGAATCTGATTCCGATACATTCCTCGCCGTTTGGAGCATTTCGTCGTAACGAGGCTGCAAAAACGGGATTAACATGTTAGTATTACTACCTCTGGTTTGTTGCACAAACATTCATTTCGATGGCAGGACACAAAATTAATATTCAAACACACAATATTAAGGTATTACAGGGAAATTAGAATGCATTTACATCTCAATAAAAAAATGGGCAGAGTCTTCCCTGTATTTCGGACTTTTCCCGAAAACCTGTTATGGAATATAACTAACATAATCCACATGTGTCCAAACTTATTCATTACCATACTTATTCGAAACATATTAATCAAGTGCTACTACAACCCTAAGGAGAAATTTTCAAACATTGTATAACACATGTGGGTACAACAAGTAACCATGTTCCATTTGTGAATTGTTTGTTAAAATCATAGGTACATTTGTGATCGCACATCACTAAAGTTATGTTTTCCCTTTGAAATATTCGCTTTAACATTTTAAAATACTTTGCAAAATCAACACACCTTTTTCTCATTAATCATAAATCCTTTTTTGTTTTCAACATAACCCCTATGCATTACTAACTCTACCATAAATTACATGAATAATACATACCATAGTCTGCTCGGCCTGAGAATTTGTGTACGGTCCCTCTGCCCCCTTGTGATGAGCCTTATGGAAAACCTCCGCATAAGTCACTGTCTTCCCTAGTTCTTCTTCCTACAATAGCAATTCACCAAATCAACTACAACCGAATGTGTATTTCACATATATATTTATTCGGTTGCATATCATATAAAATTAACCAAGATTGTATTTATAAATCAATACCATTCTTCTAGCAACCCCATGGGTTGGGATTGAACCCATATGGTGAGTAGACGGATTGGCCTTTTGGTTGTTTGAATTTCTCTTCGATATTTCTTGCCACTCTGGTCTTTACCAAAACTCCAGCATTTCGTCCCATACAACAAGTGGTATGAAATCTGGCTTTTTCATTCTTTTCCGTCCTTTGTTTGTCAAATCCGAAATTCGGCACCTTGCAATAGATTCAAACTTGCGCCAAGCTGCAACTTCATCAATTGGAAGCCACTTGTACTCCCTCTGAAAATATTAATATTATGATCCTTATAATTCAACATTTATTGTGCTCATTGTACAATATATATTGTGTTAATATTTCATACCCTGAAATATTCAAACCATAATCTTCTTGTATCACTTGGGACCTGCATATATGTCAACCACGACTCTACATACCCGGCATGTAGAGCTCTTGAAACCCCTTTGACAGCATTATATGGATCCCATCTATACAACATTACATAATCACAATATGTTATATCTTGGAAAAAAGTATAAGATTTAGTAACTGGATGATCTAAAGTAATATATACCCGTTTTCTACGACCTTCACACATCGTCGCTTGTCATTTTGCCATACCATATACTCAGCTAGAGATTGGAATCCATAAAATTATCAATCTTCGATATCTGCCGCCCGTCGCTCAGCAGCATGCGAAGACTCGGGCATATTAAAAAATGATGCACTACTTGGCATTGTAGCGTCATTCCCATCTACGCATAAGTCCTCTAATTCCTCTGGCAATCCAACTGATGAACAATATTGTTCATTTTGATTGGTTGACGGACCCTGTACATATGGCTGCTCTAGTTGGGGATACGCATC
Organism: Ehretia macrophylla; assembly: GCA_037974665.1. Lineage (NCBI taxonomy): Eukaryota > Viridiplantae > Streptophyta > Magnoliopsida > Boraginales > Ehretiaceae > Ehretia > Ehretia macrophylla. The sequence goes on from CM075774.1 coordinate 4,693,638, forward strand.
CTCTGGGATCCGATGCTGCGTTCCCACTGATGAATTAGACGAACCACGACCAATGACCAATGGGACATTGTCAGCTCCACAAACAGCAGTTGTATATGCCGATGTGGATCCACGACCACTAACATGCTGCGTACTTGTTGATCTACGACCACCCAATGTCCGAGTATCATTATAGCCAGCCGGAGAGAATTGCTGGGTCTCTGGCACTGTGGCCGGTGTATGAGTAGTAGGCCTCATTTTCCCAAACAAGCTGTTTTGTTTCAGTTATTTTTCCCCTTTCGATTTGGATCTTCACCGCCTCCCATTGCCTGTTTCAACACACTACTATTAGAATATATAAATAAACATATATATATGAACAAATGTACGTATGCATACTTCTACGAAAACTGTCATACATAACAAACATTTTATGTATTCACTGAACAATAATTAAGAAAAAAATCATGAACATTCTTCGAGACGTAACCTATGTTTTTTATATTAATCATCATTTTCCTCATTGCCACTGTCATCATTGTCATCATCATCATCATCATTTTCCTCTTCGGCATCATCATCGTCATCATCATCGTTTTCATCATCATCATCATCATCATAATCATCATCATCATGCTCATCTTCTTCGTCATCTACATATGCTTCTAAATCTCCATGTTCAACATTAAGGTCTTCTCTTGTTATTTCAGTGTCTAAAACTGAATAATTTCCATGTGAATTAGGATCCAAATCATTCGGTTCCATTGTTGGAACATTCATGTGATCCGATTGAAAACGTATATTATCATTCACATTTATTTCTTGTCTATCCATGTCATAGAAATATCTTGGTCGAATTTTAACGATGGCAACCCAATCAACTCGTTCTCTCTTGGCCCCTGGATATACAAAATAGTTTACTTGTTGGGATTGACCTGCGAAGACAAACAGTTCATACTTGGGATATCTTCTTTTCACGTTTACCTCAACCAAACCGGTCCTATAATTGGACTTCACACCTCTATCATTAGTTGTATCATACCAATCGCACTTAAAAAAAATAACTCTTGTATGTTGCATCGTTGGATTAGGATATTCAAGTTCAATAATGTCCTTCAGAACACCATAATACCCAATTTGCCTTGCTATACTATCGCCGGTACCTCTTACGAATACTCCACTATTGTTCGTGGACTTTGAAGATCCATATTCGAATGTAGAGAACCTCTATCCGTTTAGCATGTATCTACACCATCTGCGGGCCTTTTTATGTGGCCATTTGGAGAGATATTTCACACGCTTGTCTACGTCATACCTATCTTTTAACTGCAATACGATTACAGTTGATTAATACTCATATGACCAGTTCCCTTAATGAATAGGTGACAATTGAAAAACGTGTTCTGACCTGGCCATATAACTATCTCGGGAAAGATCTGTTAAACAACAACTGTCTATCTCTTTGGTTCATAGGGTCGTTTTGTTGTTCCAAGTATTTCTTAAACAATCTACACAAATTTTTAAAGTTTCCCATTAAAAGTTTCACAATGATAATCCCAACGGATGCCATTACATACGCAATCGTTACAAATATACCTAATATATGGCTGCACCTCTGGGCAATTCATGAGTACATACAAATGTGCCAACTGGATATCATCTTCCGGTAGAGAGACCTCTACATCCGTCCCAATTGGACAACCCTGACAAGTAAATATAGATAAGCAACCCTCAAGATAGTCCACCTCATTATACTGGTTGTTTCGACCTAACCTTCTGCTTTTAGTTGACACATGTTGTTCAAAATAATATGAACAGAAAGTTGAAGTCTCTAGGACGTGATAAGCTTCGCAAATAGATCCTTCCACACATGCTTTATTCTTAACTATCCTCTTTAGACCTTGCAAAAACCTTTCGAAATGATTCATCCACCGATATTGAACAGGTCTACAGCATATCACTTCATAAACCAAATGGACAAGTAAGTGCTTCTTTGAGTCAAAAAATGCAGGAGACAACATCTTCTCTAGTTTGCACAGCGTCATGACTATATTATATTGCATCATTTCCAATTCGGTTCTTTGCAGAATTGAACAACATAGATTGCTAAAAAATAAGCTTAGCGCAACAATTGTCTCCGAAGCCAGTTTCGGCTTAGCTCGCGTAATGCAATGGGAAGCAGTCTCTCTATAAAGATATGACAATCGTGGCTTATGTCTTTCATGTCAACACAATTTGATAAATTAGAAGCATAACCATCGGGAAATTTTATGCCTACAACCCATTGTAGGAGCATTTTTCTTTTTTCTCTAGGGAGTGTGTATACACCGATCTTGTTTGAATTGTCATCGCACAATTCTGGACGATTGCAAAAAGTGGACATGTCTTTCCGAGCTTGAAGGTTGTCTTTAGTCTTACCCTTAACAACCATGATAGTATTGAAGACATTGTCAAAAATATTTTTCTCAATATGCATCACGTCTAAGTTGTGAAGAATAAGGTACATCTTCTAGTATGGCAAATTCTAAAATATACTTCTTTTCGTCCAATTATGCTTTATACCAAATCCATGTAGCTTATTGCAAGATCTCTCTTTGATTGACGGGAAAATTTTCACATGTTCCCAAATTTGTTGCCCAGATAATTGTGGTGGAAGTGTAGATATCTTCTGCCTATCCTTGATAAATTTTTTTCTGTCACGTCTTAATGAGCTATTATGTGGTAAGAATTGACGATGACAATCAAAGAATGAAGGCTTCTTCCCCGCTGGTAAGCGAAAAGCTCTTATCTTTTTCATGCAAATATGACACGATAACCTTCCATGTGTGATCCAACCCGACAACATACCATAAGCCGGGAAGTCATTTATTGTCCACATCAAGACTGCCCTCAAACAAAAATTAGTCTTCGTTGAAATATCATAACATAATGTCCCTTCCGACTATAGAGTTATCAATTCATCGATTAAGGGCTCTAGGTAGACATCAATATTTTTACCGGGATGCTTGGGACCTGGAATGAGTAGTGTCAAAACATTACGAGTTCCTTCATGCACATCCACGGTGGAAGATTGTATGGGGTAATTATAACTGGCCAGATAGAATAAGGTTGCGCATTTGAGCATGGGTTAAAACCATCTGAACAAAGGCCTAGCCGAACATTTCTTGCTTCTGCAGCGAAAATCTGGATACACGCAGTCGAAATATTTCCAAGCTTTAGCATCTGATGGATGACAAATTTTTCCATCATCGACATTGTGATTTTTGTGCCACGTCATGTATTTTGCTGTAGCATTTGATATGTACAATCTTTTTAACCTTGGTGTCAGAGGGAAATATCTTAACTGTTTGTGTGAAATAGGCTTACCTCGTTTTCTACCACAAGATATATCCTTGAACCTTGCGTGGCCACACCGCGGATAATTTTCCATGAGACTCCGATCCTTGTAACATAAGGTGCATCCATTTACGTAAACATCAGTCTTCTGATATCCCAACCCTAATGGTTTCATTAGTTGCTTAAATCTATAAAGGTTTTCAGGCAAGTTATGATTCTCGGGCAATACTTCCATTAATTATGCAATGAACCTGTTAAATATAGAGGTGCTCATATTATGCTCAGACTTTATATTCATGTATCGAGCAACGGCTGACAATTGAGTAAGTTTCGCACAACCATCAAACAATGGCCTATCAGCGGCATTCAACAACTCAAAAAATTCATGTGCTTCCATGTTAGGTTCTTCATTATCCTCAACATTGTCGTCGTTGGTGAACTGCGGACCGGCAGTGTCAAAAACTAATGTTCTGTAATTATGTGTTTCACCCTCATGTTGCTCTTGATTATACGCACTTGGAACATAATTGTTAAGCACATGTTCGGCTTGTGCAATCCATTGATAGTAAAAAGGCATAAAACCCTTCTGATACAGATGATCTACCATATTTCCTGTTGTTTGGAATTTTAAGTTCCGGTATCTTACACATAGACATCTTATCTTGTTGCCATCCATATAATAATGTTGGTTGCTTGCGAATGATACAAAATCCGAAATACCTTGGATAAAGGCCTCATTAAGATTACCGTCAATCCATTTTTGATACATCCATTCACGATTTGACTCCACGAAATGATGCACTGAGCAATTTGGTAAATGCTATTGCATAACATAAAAGTACGTAATACATAATTAGGTAAAAGAGCTAGATAATTCTATGAGTTAGATTTATAATGCATGAGTTTGACAACATGACAAATATACATAACAAATTAATCCAAAAACATCTTATTGAAAGAAGAGAATGGTATACGTAAAAAATTGTGCAACTTAAAACATTAATCATGAAATTAACTTTGAATTATATTTTACAAATATTATTTAAATAAATAGACAAACACGAACCTTTAAATCCGGATAGAACAAGTCAACTTTGAAAATTCTACACAATAATGATAAATTTCCCATATTAGCAGATTTCTAAAAAATATATACACAAAAAATATAAGAATAATATACCATGTTAAGAATATTTGATGTCAACCTACGCACAAACCCCAATATAGAGGTAAAGTCAGGACGCGACAAACGGAAAGAGTCTTCTCTGTACCGTCAATAATCTGATATATGCACTCAAAATATTTCCACAACAACAATACATTTTTTAAATTACTCAAATCATTCGGTTCCAAATTACAATGTTCACGGTTACGCAAAATGGCCCAAAGTACAATGTCCAAGGTTACTCAACATAAATAAGTGACAACTCGAAAAATATGCTGTTATAATCAATCAATAAAACATGTTAAGAAACGGCTCCGGGCTCGAACGTGACATTGGAATTTTTAATATTATGGTTGACGATTATCCGAATTTGAAATCATGGACCACAAATTGTTAAGATTTAAAAAAAATTCGTAGTTTAAAAATATATCACCTAAAATCACTAATGTCCGGACGCGACAAACGAACAGAGTCTCATTTATACCGTTAATAATCTGATAACCTACACTCAAAAGATTTCCACAACAACAATACATTATAAAAACTACTCAAACACAGTCATATAAATCCCGTCAACATATAATGAACTACGCAAAATGGTCCAAAGTACAATGTACAAGGTCTGTACATCATAAATATGTCGCAACTCGACAAATATGAGGTTAGAATAATTAAATAAAATATTTTAATAGTTTATCTGGGCTCGGACGTGACATTAGATTTATAATTATATGGTTTACTATTACACGAATTTAAAAACTAAAAACAAAAAAAAAAATCTTGGGAATAAAAAAATAAAAAAAAATTAAAATAAGAATAAATCCTAAAAATGTAAAAAAAACAAATACCAATTAAAAAAAACGAAATAATAAACCAAAAAAGAATAGACAGTTAAAAAAATTAGGAAAAAAAAATATACGAAAATTTAACCAATAAAAAATCCAAAAATTTAAAAAATTAACAAATAACCTAAATATGTTAAAAAAAACCTACTTCCCAATAAAAATTATAACAAAAAAAAGTATAGAAAAAAATGAAAAAAAATCCAAAAATTTAAAATATTAACAAATAACCTAAATATGTTAAAAAAACTACTTCCCAATAAAAATTATAACAAAAAAAGTATTGAAAAAAAAAGAAAAAAAAATCATACTAAAAAAAAAATCAGTTAATACAATAAAAAAAAATCTGAAAATACCAAAAAAAACCAACTACATTAACATATTTAGGTTAAGTGCATTATTAATTAACATATTCATCACAACAAATAAATACATAATATATACATTTATATACCTACATTTACATATGTATATATAAATAATCTCACAAAAAATACATATTTACATATGTATGTATACCTACAATCATAAAGGGTGGTGGTTATAGTTAGATCTATGTATACATAACCATATATTTACATATATATATATATATATATATATATATATATATAACCTCAACAAGATGGTAGTGAGGGGTCTATAGAGAGATGGGAAGGTGTGGGGGGGAAGGGGGAAGGGGCGTGATGGGTGGGGTGGGGGTGGGGTTTTTTTTTGTTTGCAAAAAAAAAAGAACACGTAACAGAGGGCAGAACTCTTTGCCCTTCGTTACTATATTTCAATTGGGCGACAGCCCAGTGTAAACCAGGGTCGTTGCCCAATTACAAGAGGCCTACGATGTATTGGAGACGGGCAAATGAAGATGGGCTGATGCCCATCTCCGAAAAAGAGGCTGATGCCCGTCTCCACAATTAGAGGCCCACATCTTTGGACGGGCTGCCCGTCCCCAAAATTGAGACAGGAAAATGTGCCCATCTCTAATTTAGGAAATAGTGAATGCTCCAATAATTTGATGATTAGGTCCTCACTGTGCCTTCACCGAGCCCTCACCATGTCGTCGCCAATGTTTAGGCAGCCACGTGTACTTGGCACCAATAATTTGGAGAAGACCCCTCACCGTACCGTCGCCAAATGTTCACAACTTTAAGTTCTATATAAATCATCAACAATCCCGCTTGTTGTCTCACATCTTTACATAAGATCCCATCTCGGTGAATGAACGTCTTATAAACGATGAGTAAGGAAGTTCAAGGTCAGTGGGTTACCATTAAAAATGAGGAACACACAAAGAAATATGATCCATCGAAGGCAAGCAGTAGCAAAGTTACAGGTCGATTTGATCTAAACGAACCACCAAAAGAAGATGGTTGCATTTCGATGGCTCAATACCATCAAAGGAATGTGGATCAAATGTATCGTATCCTTCTGCCGAAGTTGTTCGAGTGAAAAATTATGTAACGGACTAGTAGTTAAGGTAAAAAAATATGTAATATTATGATGTGGATATGCGTGTGTATCTTGTTATGAACTTTTGTATGGTGATGACTAAAGTTAACTGTCTGTTAATCTAATCCCTAGTTATCGAATGTTATGAAAAAAAATCTTGTTGATTGCAAATTATATTATCAAATCAAGATTAACATTGTAGTAAATACCTACACAAACATAGTATTTTATTACTATATCAAATAATGTCAGTACTTGAAGTGAACAATACATAATACATTAGTAACTGGAATTGCTTCTGTAAAATTTTAACATAACATTGTTACTTTACTCAGTGTTTGAAAACCTTATTCGTTTAAAAAAAAATTGGAAATTGAGCCGGCCTAACTAATTTGCGACGACACGGAGAGGGACTGTCACCATACTATTGCCGTACCGTCTCTACATGTCGAAATAGGAAAAACTTGTCACTGAGCCGTCAAAAAATTAGTAACAGTCGTAGCTTGGCCGTCACCGAATTGCAGACGGCTGACAAAGCCGTCACTGTTAGTGAGGGCTTGGTGACAGGTATTTTTGTCCTTCACCAAACCGTCACTGTTCCATCAAAAAATTGGCGTCAACCTTCTTCTTCACTGTGCCGTCGCTATATCTGCGACGATTTGGCGACGGTCCGTCGTAGAATTCAGGATTTTTTGTAGTGGCATCTGATTGGAGTAGAATGATGAATCTTTTTCTTTGCTTCTCTGACAATAATTCAGAATTTTATATATATATTATCTGAATAATTAGAAATCCTATATTCTTTTGGAGCAAAGAAAGAAGAGCGACATTGAACCATAAGGAAACAAATAATTATAAAAAGACAAAAAAAGTATTAAACATCAAAAGAGGCATGATCATGAAACATCAAAATGGACACACCTAAAAAAATCTTGCACAATGACCAAGCTCAACGAAAAAGAAAAGAATATATTATCTGAATAATTAGAAATCCTATCTTCTTTTGGAGCAAAGAAAGAAGAGCGACCTTGAACCGTAAGGAAACAAATAATTATAAAAAGACAAAAAAAGTATTAAACATCAAAATAGGCATGATCATGAAACATCAATATGGACACACCTAAAAAAATCTTGCACAATGACCAAGATCAACAAAAAAGAAAAGAAATCTAATGTACGATGTTCTAACATTTTCTAACATGCATGCTGATTGCGTCGTTTTGCACTAAAAAATAGTAAGGTTAAATGATTGAAAATATTACTTACCTTTAATTACCTCTAGTTGTGGCAAGTAGATGGTCGATCCACAGAGATTGGGTTATCAAATTAATTTAAGTCCTTAACTTAGAATTGTTTGACTATTTTTCATCACGGATAAGTTTGATTAAGTCCAAAAGTCCAAAAGTACGGAAGTATGGAAAATTAAGTCTAAGAGATGTCCACAAAATGTCCAAAGATATGGTAGTAACAAGGTCCAAAAATGAATTAAACAAAGGTACAAAATTGAAGAATTACAACACTTAATAATATAATGAAAATCCAAAGGGTTAATGATTCAGGGTGGTTATAGCTCGGTATATGAAAGTACAAAGTTATTGATTCAGATTAAAAGTTAAGTCCTTCAGAAATATGGCTACAAGCTCTCACTACTGAAATGAGCCTTTAATTACATAAGTGAGAAGATTAATTAATTAGCAAGACTGGATGTGTTAGTACATCTTAACGATATCCAATCTCTCAATTAATCTTTCACTTATGTAATCTGGAGGTGTCGGTACAACCAGACTAGAATCCATTCGAGGTAGTCTCGTATTGCCACTGGTTTACAAAACCGGGCTTATATGTAGTTTCAATTAAATATAACATAACTACAAGTATACTTATAATTAATCAAAGAATACTTGGAAATAAAAATACGAGACTTTAATAAATCTGAACCACAACATATGTACAAGAATAACCTCACACATACCACCTCGAATCTTGGGTCTATTGTGCCATGATAAACTTTAAAGTACACAAATTCATAACGAAAACCAAAATCAAAGAATACTTATCGTGTTTGAACGGATTTCGGTAGACCGGTATGACTTTGATATGCTTATAGCTCACTAGACCCTTCTTTCGGGATTATAACTTTGCACACAACTAAATAAAATAATTAACACACTCACAACTCACTTCACAAACACAAGAATAGCAGAAATTATGCTAGGAGAGAAAATGGTATACCATTGTTGCTGAAAATCGTGACTATTTATAGGCAAAAATTTAGGAGCATGCTCGAGCGCCCTTCTGCACTTTTGATTTTAATATTTTTTTATGTCGTTTTCGGTCTGCACTTTGCTGCTCAATTATCGGTCTTTTTCAAAAAGTGGCGCTCGAGCTCGGAAAAAAGGGCGCTCGAGCGCTACTTTGACTGTGGTAGGTGAACTTTGACCGACGATGTTGACTTTGACCATTGACCGTTGACCAAAAAGTTAACCAAGTCTATTTCAAGGTTTTTTAGCGTCCTGAATCCGTTTTCGCACTCGGTTTGGCCAAATTCAATCTCGAATTACTCATTTTGAAGTTCTACCATTTTCCTTCAGTGTTGCGTCGAATATTCGCTCCAAAAGTTGGTTTTTATGGCCCTTTTTGCTCTTTCTTTTTTAAAACCTATATTACACTAGATTTGTGTAAAATATACAATTAAGCTTGAAATAATAATGCAATATACATGATTCAATGGGTTAAAGTTACTAAAAATACGGGTTTATCAACCTCTTCAAACCCATTCTTTGATTGTCCTCAAGTAAAGGCATCAATTACTTCATAGATTCAAAAATATTAAATCTAAGAAGTCAATGTATTCATACAGTAATATTTTATAAAATACATGATTAACAGTGAATTTGTCTTCCAAACAATTCCACCCCAAGAAACCGTTTTGTATCTAGAAGAAATGAAACCAACTTAATTACAAAAAATTCTTTGAGCCTTTTTAAGCACTTGTAACTCAATTAAGAGGTAAGAAAATTAATCACGCAAAATTTATAAAATCGAAAATATTTTCTATGGATAGTTATGAAATGTTAAAACTCAACTACCTTCCAAATCATGTAATACTCCCTTAGATTTTTTTTTTATATTTTTTATATTTTTATTTGTATATATTTTTTTATGAATAGATGACTTGAATGGTAGATGTTGGCTGATTCAAAGACTTTCTTGAATTATTGCCTTTCTTCGATTGAATTGTGTTTGGTAAAAGAAGGCTTGTCTGACAAGATTTGTATTGATAACTTTTTCGTAATAAAAATGCTCAAAAATAGTTAGAAGAAAGCAATTGTTATGGATTTCTTTTCTGCTTCTTTTTGTTGAATCAACACTTTTGATATTTGAATGATGTTGAGCGAGTCATCTACACATATATATATATATATATTTAAAGGAGTATATCGATCTAGAAAAATAAGTTAAATTTTAATAAAACACAACATCTCACATTGAAAACATCTCAATCTACTCCTTTTTTGATAATTAATCAAAAACTTCTAATTGAATCATGTGACACTGTTGGGATGTAATAATACTTAACAAGGTTTCAAAAAAAATGTAGATACAAACTCAACTCTTAGCGGCTAATCATTTTTTCATTCCAAATTCACAGTTAATTCAAATATTTTATCATAATCTAACCATATTTCGACAATTAACCACTCAAATTTAATTATTGTGAATAAGTGAAGTAATTTTTTTTTTGTATCAGGTTGGAATCAACTTTTTTTCCTCCTCAAACCCAAACCTTACATTGTCCTCAATGAAAAAAAACTATGTAATGCAAAATAAAAAGAAAGACACAACCTGATAAACAATCCAAGCAATGTTCCTCAAAAACTTTCTAAAAGAAGAATTGTCAAACAAAATCTCAAAAACCAACATTAGCCGTGAGTTTAAATAAAAACTAAAATATAAAAAGCACAATGAAATAACTAAAATAACATAAAAAACACACCACTGAATTACGATAGTGGCGGCGGCTGAGGACCTGAGCCTGAACCTTTTATTGAAGCAAGTTCAGCTCGTAATGCAGCAAACTCTTCCCTCTGTGACTGCTTAAATTCAGCAAATTCAGTTTTCAGTTCACCTATTTCACCCAATCCTGCAGCAAGGTTAGTATTCATGGCTTGCAGCTTTCTGTACATTTTTTCCATCAATGATTCTTCAGGCTGAGTACCCTGTTGCTGGGAAAACGTGGCGCCTTCAGAAGATTGAGTGGAAAGTCGTGGAACATTTAATGCTAAGGGCATTTTCGAACAGCGCACTCCAAATGTTTAAAACTCTCCGTGAACTCCGATTCACCATATGAAGTAATAGGGAGATCCATGAATGGCTCATCAGGTGCAAAAGGAAAATTAAACCTTTGAAGTAAGGAAACGATCAATCGAGGAAAACGAAGTATAGAGGTAGCATCAAACCTCCTCATGTGGTCTATAAGACTCATCATATTTTCTCCAATTACAGCTCCAATATCAAAAAGGGCACCTTGATAAATCCAATATAAAACCTGTAAAATAACTCCCCTCCTCTCTTGATCATGACCATATGGACAAAGGTTCTTTTTAACAATGATATCTGTTAACCACATATCCCTAGAAAGGGAAAATCTCCTTATACCCACACCATGTGGTAGAACTGGACCCCCACACAAATTTGTAGTAATTTCTAAATTTGGAGTTGTAGTAGGGAAATCCGTATTTTCCACATAAAAATAATCATGCCCACACAGTATAGTCATAATATCAGCAGTAGTAAATTGAAATTCAAAACCATCAATTGATGTACTAAATTTACCATCATCATACGAAAAATGCTCATAAAAACATCGAATGAGTCGAGAAAAAACAGGAACATCATCAAAAGATAGGTACAAAAGGCAATCAAGAAAATACTCTTCAAAATATTCAAAAGCACGTTGCCCACCTTCAGAAGCCCTCAAAATATCCGAAAAATCAGTTTCGGCCTCAATTTGAGCATTCTCAAGTCGTGCAGTCAATGATAATTTCTGTCTTTTTTGAGCCATAAACTAAATAATAAAGAAAAAAAACTAAATCAGAAAAATCATGAAAAACACAAAACAATTTTTTTATATTTTTTATGCAAATACTATTTATTCAAATAACACCAATTAACAACCTTAAAATCATCCTTAACACACATCATTTATAAATCATCCGGTTAAATCCGCTAATATTTAAATAATTTATAAATCCTAGAATAATATACATAAATATATCTACATAAATATGAAATTCTTAAATATAAATATATATGTTTTAATTTTCGGTTTTTTTTATTATATATATATATATTTTTTCAGATTAAATTTAAAGGAAATCTAACAGAAAATTGACAATTAAAATCTAACCAAATTTTATATACATTCTATATACATAAACATATGCATACACATATACATACACATATACATATACATATCTGAAAAAAATCATACCAAAACGAAGATTGAGAGTTATAGAACAACAATAAGCTGAGAATAAGCAGTAAGAATCATCCTAAAGCCTTCAAAGATGCGTATATACATACGTAGATAAATATGTAAAAATAGATCTAAAACTGAAAAAAAAAATGCGAAAATAAGAAAGAAAGCATAAAAACTCACCTTGGGTTGCGGATCGGTAGTTGATTTGGGGTGGGGAAGGGTTTTGGTGATGTTGGCGGGTGATTTTCGTAGGTGGAGGGGTATTTTTTTAGGTTTCAAGGCTGCTGCAATCGGGGCTTATGTTATAAGCCCCGACTCTGGTTGGGCGCTCGAGCGCCTACAGGGTGCGCTTAAGCGCCCTACTGCATTTTTTCTTCAGTGATTTTTTTTTAAATAAATACATATATAACAAGCTAACATAAATATATATACATAAATATATATACATAATTTAACAGAAATATCTTAACATAAATAAAAATACATAAATATATATGTATATATAAATTAAATAAATACAAAAATCATAAACAAACCACATTATTTTATTAAACATAAAGACATTACATAAAAGAAATAAAAATACAACAATAGAAGACTATCCCCTAAACTCGGAAAATTCAAAACAAAACATTATTCTTTCTACCCAAAACACATTTGATCCCATTTGATTAAGAGATAAAGAAAAAGAAGGTAAATGATGAAAATGCTTGCAAAATAGTACACGATCATGACAAATTGATTAGGCGTGAGAGTTCCGAACATCATTGTGTTGAATGCAGCAAAATAGAGAAATGAAAGAAAAATTTATAGAGAGAGAGTGTGTGTAGGCGGTAATGGAGAGAAAAGAAAATGAGGAGACGAAGAAAAAGAGAGGCTTTAAATCCCTCGGTTAGGTCGTACCGTGCTCGAGCGCCCTTTAAGTGCGTTCAAGCGTGGTACTTCCCATTTCTGCCTTAAATGTTTATGCAAGTTCACAAAGTAGGAAGATATAATCTTTCTCAGACCTATTTTCTACAAGATCACTTTTTTTTTTTAAAATAAAATTGGTACATGAGAGAAATAAACACATGAATTTTAAAGCATTTAAATATCCTAAAACAAGTGTAAGAATATACAAATGAACACCGACCAATAGTCATCCATCAAGATTCAAACCTTAAATATGCTTCCAAAAGAAATAGTTGGATCCAGATTTAATTTAAGAATATTTGAGTTTAGACTAAATTTAGAGTTCAACAACTTAACGAAGAGTTATTCGCCAGTTTGGAAGGCAACACTGAAAGCTTGGGAAATGCAAAAATAAGATCCTAACCCTATTTCAGTTTCATACCTATGTAGCAAATTAAACCACATCCGAACACCAAATGAATGGCATCAAAATCTGGATAGTAAATCTACCCGCCATAGCGTAAGAATTGGCCGAAGCAGAGGTGATGAATCACGTATCACATGCCCCTCAGAGTGGTATTAGTTATCTTTCTCTCAAATACCATGAGAGCCACTATTTCCATAACGGTGGAAAAAGACCTCCTAACGTTGAAGTTAACGTCAATTTAAAGCTAATTGGTAACCAAGCAACAACATCTAGGACGAACCTTAGAATGTTACTGCCATGAGATCCTAGATTACCTAGAGATCACTTGGGTTCATGTGAGGCACACACCCTAGTACAAACAACAGCCTGTTTTATCCTCAGACAGTCACTACCGAATGTTGCCACTGTGTACCCATCATCCCACCCATTTAGGATGAGCGTGTCACACAAATTGTCAGAGTTTTTTTTATTTTTTTATTTTTAGAATTTAAAATTAAGGGACTAGCTCTTTCAGAGGTTTCTGTGTTCACGTCATCCAATACTTTCCTTCGGCACTCACATGGAGCCACAGCCAGTTCCACAGGGTCAAGAGCAGTACAGTGGGGTTTTACATTACAGACAATACCGTCTGGTGAATGCTCTCACTCCTAACTACCTTATCAAGTAAAGTCCAACAGACTCAAACTACATTAAGCTGGTGGAGTGGCAAGTACTGTTAGACATAATTGCACTGGTCAGACAACTGCACACAGAAAACGTACAATGACCACTAGTATCATGACAATCATTCCTGAATGAGTGCTTCCCAGGGTTAAGACCCAAACTACTTTAAGTTGGAGAAAGACTCATTTGGTACGAAATATAAAAAGAATAAAAAAAAAATTTAGAACCCTAATACCTCTAGACATCCTAGGTTGCCTCCTAGAAGCACTAAGTTTAACGTCTTTAGCCAGACAAGGTCACATTGAAATTGTTACTCTGCAGGGATTGGATTCTTAAGTTCAATTGACTCTTCACCCCAATTCTTTAACTAGATTGCTGGTTTTAGCCTTTGTCCATTTACAAACATAGTTTTCCTATTTGTTTTATCTTTTATCTTGACTACCCCTGACGGAAAAACTTGTTCAACTTTTAATGGTCCATCCCACCTAGATCTCAATTTTTCTGGAAACAATCATAACTTAGAATTAAATAACCACACATCTTCTCCAGGAATAAATGTATTTCGAATAATCATTTTATCATGCGTTTTCTTCATTTTTTCACTGTAAATCTTGGCATTCTCGTATGCCTCCAAACGCATCTCTTCAAGTTCATTTAGATGGAACAACCTATTTTTACCAGCTTTCTGCAAGTCAAAATTCACAGTTCTAATTGTCCAGTAAGCCTTATGTTGTAACTCAACAGGTAAATGACATGTTTTTCCAAAAACTAAACGAAAATGTGACATTCCTATGGGAGTTTTATATGCAGTTCTATATGCCCAAAGTGCATCGTTCAATCGAGTGAACCAATCCTTCCTATCAGGTCTATCTGTCTTTTCAAGAATTGATTTAATTTCCCTATTAGAAACCTCAACCTGTCCACTAGTTTGTGGGTGATATGGAGTTGCAACCTTATGAATGACTGAGTATTTCTTCAACAATTTTTCAAAAGTTCGGTGAATGAAATGACTTCCACTGTCACTAATGATGGCTCTTGGAATTCCAAACCGACAGAAAATGTTTTCTTTTATGAATTTTATCACAACAGTGTGATCATTAGTCCTTGTTGCAATTGATTCAATTCATTTAGACACGTAATCAACACCAACCAAAATGTATTGAAAACCAAAGGAGATGGGGAAAGGACCCATAAAATCAATACCCCAAATATCAAAAAGTTCACAAACCATGATGGAATTTAAGGGCATCATTTCTCTTTTTCCCATGTTACCTGTCTTTTGGCATATTTCACATGCTTTACAAAACTCATGATGTCCTTGATTAATGTAGGCCAATAAAATCCACTTTGCAGAACTTTGATAGCCGTCCGTCGTCCTCCAAAGTGTCCCCCACATTCCTGCGAATGACAAAATGACATGATGCTTAGCTGTTCAAACTCGGGTACACATCTGTGAATAATTTGATCATAACAAATACGGAACAAATAAGGATCCTCCCAAAAATAATGCTTTGCTATTGAGAAAAATCGATCTCTCTCAACCTTGTTCCACTCCTTAGGTATTTTACTAACTGCAAGATAATTCACAATATGAGCATACCAAGGAAATTTAAGAGCAGAAATTAACAGTAATTGTTCATCAGGAAATGTATCTCTCAAGGGTAATTCATTTTCTGTTTCCTGAGTTACAATCCTTGACAAGTGATCAACAACAATATTTTCTCGACCTTTCTTATCCTTGATTGTTAAATCAAATTCTAGAATTAATAATAACCATCGAATAAGCCTAGGTTTAGCATCTTTCTTTTCCAGCAGGTATCTTAATACCGAGTGGTCAGAATAAATGATTATTTTTGACCTTAACACATAAGACCGAAATTTTTCTAATGCAAAAACTACAGCAAGCAATTCTTTCTCTGTGGTGGTATAGTTTTTTTGGGCATCATCCAAAGTTCGGCTAGCGAAATAGATCACACAAGGAACTCGATCCTTGCGTTGACCTAATACAGCTCCTATGGCATAATCCGAAGCATCACACATAATTTCAAAAGGAAGAGAGTAGTCCGATGGTTGAATCACTGGAGCAGTGAAAAGTGCATTTTTCAGTGTTTCAAAAGCAGTGACACATTTTTCATCAAATTGGAATGGAGTATCCTATGCCAACAAATTCGATAAAGGTCTAGCAATTTTACTAAAATCCTTTATAAATCGTCAGTAGAAATCAGCATGTCCAAGAATTAACTTACCTGTTTAACAGTTGTTGGAGGGGGCAAATCAGAAATAATATCAACCTTAGCTTTATCAACCCGAACTCCTTCCTTGAATATAATGTGTCTGAGAACAATTCCTTCTTGAACCATGAAATGACTTTTCTCTCAGCTAAGTATGAGATTAGATTCCTGATATCTTTTCAACACCAAAGAAAGATTATTCAAACAAGTGTCAAATGAAGAGCCAAAGATAGAAAAATCATCCATAAAGACCTCAACAAATTCATCCATCATATCAGTGAAAATAGACATAATGCAGCGTTGGAAAGTGGCTGGTGCATTACAAAGGCCAAAAGACATTCTTTTATAAGCAAACGTGCCAAAAGGACATGTAAAAGTTGTCTTTTCCTGATCTTCAGGGTCCACAGGGATCTGATTGTATCTCGAGTACCCGCCAAGAAAACAGTAATAACCTTGTCCTGCCAACCTGTCCAAAATTTGATCAATGAATGGTGAAGGAAAATGATCCTTTCTTGTTGCAGCATTGAGTTTCCTATAATCAAAATACACACACCATCCTGTTGTGGTGCGGGTAGGTACCAATTCACCTTTATCATTTGTCACCACAGTGATTCCTAATTTCTTAGGTACAACTTGTATAGGACTAACCCATTTACTATCTAAAATATGATAAATGATACCTGCATCTAACAACTTCACTATTTCCTTCTTTACAACTTCCATCATGTTCGGGTTCAGCTTACATTGTATTTCTCTAGATGTTTTGGCTCCATATTCCAAATTAATCTTATGCATGCAAAAAAAGGGATCTATTCCTTTAAGGTTTGCAACAGTCCAGCCTAACGCTTCCTTATTCTTAGACAACACATCTACAAGTTTAGCTTCCTGCTCCAAAGAAAGGTTAGAAGCAATAATAGCTGGAAGTATTTGATTTGCCCCTAGAAAAACATACTTGAGATGACTAGGAAGTTTCTTAAGTTCCAACTCAGGAAGAGATTGTATAAAAGGAAGCATGTGTTCTTTAGAAAGAGTCAATAATGGTTCTATTGCACAAACCTAAATTTTTTTATCAAATCTTAAATTGCTTTCTAAAGATTCATCGGATTTCTCCTCAAACCTACTCAACACTATTTCATCATTATTCAAAATATTCTTCAAAAAATCTTTTTGCATAAGACTAAGAAAAGACTCTTCAATTAATGGATCAATCTTATCAAGAATAAAACATTCAAGGCCATCATTTCCATCTGCAAACCTAGCAGCATTAACAACATTCAACTTTACCTTAATATATCCAAATGTAAACTCCAATTCTCCAGTTGCACAATGAATTTTTGCATTAGCTGTTGCTAAAAATGGTCTCCTAGTATAACTGGAGTTTGGAACTTTTGAATTTCTCCTGGTTCCATATCTAGTTCAACAAAATCCACAGAAAAATAAAATTCATCAACCTTTATCAACACATCTTCAATCATGCCCCTAGGATTCTAAGTGATCTATGAGCTAGTTGAAGGGTGACAGGAGTAGGTTTCAATTCTCCTATATCTAACTGCTCAAAAAGATTAAAGGGGAGAAGATTCACACTAGCTCCTAAATCAAGAAGGGCACGATCTACACAATGATTACCAATATAGCAATGAATGGTAAATGCACCTGGATCTTTCAATTTTGGTGGAACATGAGAAGTAAAAATGCTGCTTACCTTTTCAGTCAATCTTGCTTTGTTTGATATCAAAGCTGAATTCCTTCTTTTCTGAATGCACAAATCCTTAAGAAACTTTGCATAAGCAGGAATTTGCCTGATGATTTCTAACAGAGGTAAATTGATTTTCACTTGTTTAAAGGTTTCAAGCATTTCTTCCCTTTTTGAATCTTTATTAGGTGGATTACCTAATGCTTGTGGAAAGGGTGTCTTGGGACTCAGTGTCAATGGAATATTTTCACGTGAAATTAAAGTTTCAGGTTCATTTGTAGTTTCTTTTGATGAATCAACAGTAACTTGAGACTTAGCCTTTTGCTTTACAAGTCTTGCATTTTCGTAAGCTTCGACACTTACCTTGTTATCAACTTTCTTACCACTAGGCAATGTAGTGATAACTTGAAGATCCTCCACTATTTGACTTGTAGATGCTACATGGGCCTTACTTTTTGGGTTTCCATCTGGTATGGCAGGGAGTATTCCTTCTTCCCTTTTCTGAATTGTGTTAGCTAATTGCCCAATTTGTCTTTCCAAGTTGGCAATTGCCTTTGTATGTGTACTTACCAGTTGTATAGTTAGTTCCCAGCTGTGAAGCTTTTTCAAAACCTGTTCTTCAAAAGTAGTCCCATAAGAATTGGAACCTGAATTAGAGCTTATAGGTACCTGTCATTGTGGAACTGAATGAAATCCTGGAGGATAACCTCTTGGTCTTTGTTGTTGAACATCTTCTCGATTCTGATCCTACCGGAAATTTGGATGATCTCGTGTACCTGGATTATAAGTGTTAGAGAACGAATCATAATTACGGGGATATCTATAAGCAGCACAAGCTTGCTCTGAAATTGAATTAGGATTTGGTGCAAGAACACCTTCACCTGAATCAACTACATGCAATGATTCTTTCCTTTTAACCATTTTTTCCAATTCAATCTTTGATGTCAAAGAATTGTAATCATTTGAACCTACACTTTCTCTCCTTTCTCTAGATGAAGATGCACGCTTTCGTGAATTGTTGCTTAGTTTTATGAACAATTTTGTGGCTTCTTCTGAAGATTTTTCAAGAAGTGAACCATTACAAGCTGAATTGAGCAAATTTTGATTATGCTTATTTAACCCTTGATAAAAATTATGAGCTAATTGCCAATCTGGAATACTATGGTGTGAACATTCATAAATTAAGGTTTCAAATCTGTCCCAACTCTCATGAAGTGCCTCTCCAGGTAACGGAGAAAAAATATTTAATTGATTTCTACATTCATTGGTTTTTGAAGAAGAGTAAAATCTTTCAAAAAATTCTCTTTGCAATTGATCCCAAGAAGTAATAGAACCAGAACGTAATCTGTAAAGCCAATTTTGTGCTTGACCCATTAAAGAGTAAGGAAACAATCTCAATTTAACAACCTCTTCCGAGGCAGTTCTAGTATTGATCGATCTGCATGTATGAACAAAAGTATTGATGTGATCATACGGGTTTTCATTAGAAAGACCGTGGAACATGGGAAGCATTGAAATCATATGAGACTTTATTTTAAAACCATCATCAGTTTCAGGTAAGGCAATAGATCGTGGAGGAACATAATCTTGTGGTGTGAAAAAATCTTTTATGCTCCTCCTCACATTTCCTACTTCTCTACCTTCAATTTGATCCTGATTTTGGTATTGATTCAAATTTTGATCAGACATGATTAGAAATTTATCTGCTTTGTTTTTGAATTTAAAAGTTCTCTCAATTTCTGTATCAAAAACAAAGATGGGTAGCTTTAAAGATCTCCGACCATGCATACAAAATTAAAACATGAAAAAGAAGCAAAAAAAATGAAATAAAGTCTATACAAAATAGCAAAATTGACTTAAATAAAAATAAAAACTAAAATCTAAAATATATACATATAAACACTTATATACATAAATCAAAAACTTACCTTATTTGATGAACACCGATCCCCAGCAACGGTGCCAAATTTTGATCGCGTCGTTTTGCGCTAAAAAATAGTAAGGTTAAATGATTGAAAATATTGTTTACCTTGAATTACCTCTAGATGTGGCAAGTAGAGGGTTGATCCACAGAGATTGAGTTATCAAATTAATTTAAGTCCTTAATTTAAAATTGTTTGACTATTTCCCGTCACGGATAAGTTTAATTAAGTCCAAAAGTCCAAAAGTATGGAAGTACGGAAAATTAAGTCCAAGAGATGTCCACAAAATGTCTAAAGATAAGGTAGTAACAACGTCCAAAAGTAAATTAAACAAAGGTACAAAATTGAAGAATTACAACAGCTAATAATACAATGAAAATCCAAAGGGTTAATGATTCAGGGTGGTTATAGCTCGGTATACGCAAGTACAAAGCTATTGATTCAGATTAAAAGTTAAGTCCTTCAGAAATAGAGCTATAAGCTCCAACTACTGAAATGAACATTTAATTACTTAAGTGAGAAGATTACTTAATTAGCAAGACTGGATGTGTTAGTACAACCTAACGATATCCAATCTCTCAATTAATCTTTCACTTATGTAACCTGGAGGTGTCGGTACAACCAGACTAGAATCCATCCGAGGTAGTCTCATATTGCCACTGGTTTACAAAACCGAGCTTATATGTACTTTCAATTAAATATAACATAACTACAAGTATACGTATAATTAATCAAAGAATACTTGGAAATAAAAATACGAGACTTTAATAAATCTGAACCACAACATATGTACAAGAATAACCTCACACATATCACCCCGAATCTCGGGTCTAATGTGTCATGATAAACTTTAAAGTACACAAATTCATAATGAAAACCAAAATCAAAGAATACTTATCGTATTTAAACGGATTTCGGTAGACCGGTATGATTTTGATATGTTTATAGCTCACTAGACCCTCCCTTCAGGATTATAACTTTGCACACAACTAAATAAAATAATTAACACACTCACAACTCACTTCACAAACACAAGAATAACAGAAATTATACTAGGAGAGAAAATTGTACACCATTGTTGCTGAAAATCGTGACTATTTATAGGCAAAAATTTAGGAGGGCTCGAGCGCCCTTTTGCACTTTTGATTTTAATATTTTTTTCTATCGTTTTCGCTCAATTGTCGGCCTTTTTCAAAAAGTAGCGCTCGAGCTCAAAGGAGGGCTCGAGCGCCCTTTTGCACTTTTGATTTTAATATTTTTTTTTCTGTCGTTTTCGCTCAATTGTCTGCCTTTTTCAAAAAGTGGCACTCGAGCTCAGAAAAGGGGCGCTCGAGCTCTACTTTGACTATGATAGGTGAATTTTGACCGGCGAGGTTGACTTTGACCGTTGACCAAAAAGTTGACCAGGTCTATTCCAAGGTTTTTCAGCGTCCTGAATCCATTTTCCCACTCGATTTGGCCAAATTCAATCTCGAATTACTCGTTTTGAGGTTGTTCTACCATTTTCCTTTAGTGTTGCGCCGAATATTCGTTCCAAAAGTTTGTTTTTATGGCCTTTTTTGTTCTTTCTTCTTTAAAACCTATGTTGCACTAAATTTGTATAAAATATACAACTAAGCTTGAAATAATAATGTAATATACATGATTCAATGGGTTAAAGTTACTAAAAATACGGATTTATCACATGCCCAGCGAAATGACATATAAATACTGATGACAATAATTAAGGTTTGAATTTAAAACCGACAGGTATCTGCCCGATAAAAATCCAATAACAAAAACTGATAAGGTATCCGTTAGGGTTTAGTTTTTATAAGAAATAACCGATGAATAAACAGATAAATTTTTGTTTTAGATATTAAAAAAAATCGAAACTTGAAACTTGATTATTAATTTAATGAAAAAAAAAATATATATATATATATATATATACACACACACACTTAAAATAATAGAAGATTAACTAAATTAGTAATTCAAATGATAAAAATTTGAACTAAACTTAATTAAAAAAAAGTGGACTAAGCTCAATTAAAAAAAAGGGCTAAACTCATTAGACCAATACTTATAATTTTAAAAATTGCCAGCATTAGTTGTGAATAATTTTTTTTTTCATAACTTCTTGATTTTTATTTTTGCTAATAAAATCATTATGTAATATATTTCAAATTTTATCATTGGCTTGATTTTTTTTTATTTTTGGTTTCTTTACATTTAAATTAATTTCTCTTACAATTTTTTAGGATTTTTTTTATTTAAACTACTTTTTGTTCTTTTGTAATTAAACGATTACGGTTACAGTTAACCGCAGTTTTTTGAATCTTTAACAGTTACGATTATAGCTAATAATTTTTAAAACTGTTAGGTTTTGGTTAAAGTTATAGTTATATGTTTGATAAACAGTTTCGGTTATAATTATTTTATTTTTCGCAGTTATTTGAACCACCATTCCTTACTACCAAAAGTATTAAAATAAAATTGAAAAAGAGAGGTTATGCAATGCGCAACGCCCACATAGCTGCGCCCTCTTCACTTGCTACACGAAAATCCAATGGAACAATTCATGTAAACTGGACAGAAAAATTATATAAAATGGACCTGATTTTTGTTTTGAAATTTTAAATTAGTTTTTATTGTTTTAAATTAATCAATTTAATTTTTATTTTTTCTATAAAATTTTAATTTTACTCATATTGTTTAAAATTATCCAATTTAGATTTTAATTTTAATTTTTTTAATGTAGTCTCTATTATTTTAAAAAAAAATTAATTTAATCC
Organism: Ehretia macrophylla; assembly: GCA_037974665.1. Taxonomy (NCBI): domain Eukaryota; kingdom Viridiplantae; phylum Streptophyta; class Magnoliopsida; order Boraginales; family Ehretiaceae; genus Ehretia; species Ehretia macrophylla. The sequence goes on from CM075774.1 coordinate 4,716,495, forward strand.
CTACACATGACCGTTGTTCAAAATCATACAATTTAGCCCTTAATATTTTCAAAAATAAATTTAATTTAGTCCTTATTATTTAAAAAAAAAATTAATTTAGTCCCTGGACGTGACTACTCTTTGTGTACTAAATTAAAATTTTTTGAGAAATAATTTGGACTTAATTGTCTAATTTGAATAATAGGGATGAATTTGAAATTGTTTTAGGAAATAATAGGGGCTAAATTAACTAATTTTGAATAATATGGATGAATTTAAAAAAAAATTAAACAAATAATAGGGATCATTTGTGCAATTTCCCCTAAACTGGACACATATAGGACCATGCAAGCATAAGAAAGAAATTTAACTACGTAATTTTTATTTGATTGTAAACTTTTTATTGAATATTATTAAATGATTTTGTCTATTGTTTTTTTATTTTTCCCTATCTTTTTGCTTTAAAAAAATCTTTTTAAATAAGACTTTGTTTGGCAAATTTTGATGTCATAGAGTAATATGAGTAAAACTAAAACCTTATCCCGGAGTTTGAGGTTTAGGTTAAAACTCATAGAAAAAATGAAATTCTCCCTTTTTTTAATGGGAGAGAATTAATTAACTTTACACACTAAAACACCTTAAAAATACATATATTTTGAAGAAAAAGTTGGGGTGAAAAGAGTCTACAACCCCCACCCCAACGAATGCATTTGATTGGAGTAGAATGATGAATCTTTTTCTTTGCTTCTTTGATAATAAATCAAAATTATCATGAAAAATGACTATATACATATACATACATACATACATATATATATATATATATATATATATATATATATTCTTTGCTTCTTTGATAATAAATCAAAATTATCATGAAAAATGACTATATACATATACATACATACATACATATATATATATATATATATATATATATATATATTATCTCTAAGGTTTGAATAATTAGAAATTCTATCTTCTTTTGGAGCAAAGAAAGAAGAGCGACCTTGAACCATTAGGAAATAAATAATTATAGAAAGACAAAAAAGTATTAAATATCAAAAGAGCCATGATCGTGGAACATCAAAATGGACACCTAAAAAAATCTTGCACATTGCACAGTTACAAAGCTCAACGAAAAAGAAAAGAATCTTTAGAAAAAAATTTGTCTGGAAGAAAAATATTGTTGTTTGTATCTTTCATACGATCAAAATGAAAATTTTTTCTTGTAAAAAATTCTTAGATACTTATACTAATAGGCTTATATGTAGAAATTGGAGCCTTGAAGACATCCTTAGATAGGCCACTCTTTTGTACTCTTATCGTTTGTTTTTTGTTGAGCTAAATAAGATAAACTTTTGCTTTCCTAGCAAAAAAAATAAAAAAAGCTCAATGAAAAAGGAAAGAAAATCTAATGTTGTTCCAACATTTTCTAAGGGCAACTCCAACAACCTCTCTATTTTTCTCGATAATAAAGAGTCAGATTGGTGACTCTCTACATTTATAAACTCTCTATTTCAGTTTTACTCCAACAACACTCTTTATTCAGACTCTCTATTTTTTGGACTCTCTATTTCAGTTTCACTTCAAAAGTACTCTTTATTTTACATACTCTCTATTTAATTTCATTCCAATAACTCTCCATATTTTATGTAAAGTTATTACTTAATAATATTTCTTTAGTTTTTTTTTTAATTATTAACCACTATGTTCTAGCAAAAATTGTAATATTAATATAATTTAAATTGTTAGATACTTTTACAAACTCTCTATTTTAGTTTTACTCTAACAACATTCTCTATTTCATACTCTCTATTTTAATTTCATTCCAAAAAAAAAAAAAAACTACATAAACTTGGTGCTATTGTTCGTAGATTTAATTAATAATTTGTTAATTATTTTAAATTAGCAAATTCAAGGCACAAGATTATAATAATTCTTAAACTTATAATACAAGTGTCGTCTATAAATTAGAGTTTGAAACTTAATGCGCACAATGACTGTACATATCTGTTTATACCTCTTTTTAATTATGCCTAGTCAATTAAATGAAAAAAAAAAATCTTAAAGGCCAGAAAAAAAAATAAAGAATACAAACAAAAAGCAAACAAACAAATAAACAAAAGAAGACTGAACAAAAGCAAGTCTTTCCACTGAAAAAGAAAAAACAAAACAAGTCTACAACAATAGACCAGAAAACGGAGTTTACCAAAAAAAATAAAGCAATAGCGAGATCATTCTGCTCGCTAGAAATAGCGAGGAAAGGGTAGATACTAACGAGCTTTCAACAATGACGAGGGAGATGACTAGACTATTGGAGCATACTTTTTGTATTTTACTCTCCATTTTGGCTAAAAGTGGGCTTCACTCCTTGTTGTTGCTCCAACATGCATGCCCAGTGAAATGACGCATGGAAGAAATCACTACCAAAAGTATTAAAGTAAAATTGAAAAAGACAGGTTATGCGATGCGCAACGCACACATAGCTGCGCCCACTTCACGTGCTACACGAAAATCCAATAGCCGCGCCCTCTTCACGTGCTACACGAAAATCCAGTAGAACGATTCATGTAAACTGGAAGGAAAAATTATATAAAATGGGCCTTTTTATTATTTTGAAATTTTAAATTCATTTTTATTGTTTGAAATTAGTCAATTTAAATTTTATTATTTTTATAAAATTTTAAGTTTCACTCTTATTGTTTTAAATTATTTAATTTAATTTAGTCTTTATTGTTTTTAAAAAAATTTTACTTTAATCCCTATACGTGACCAGTGTTTAAAATTATTTAATTTGGTCTCTAATATTTTAAAAAATAATTTAATTTAGTCCCTATTAATGTTTTAAAAAAAAATTAATTTAGTCTTTGGACATGACTACTGTTCGGGGACTAAATTAAATTTTTTTTTAAAAATAATATTAACTAAATTGTTTAATTTTAAACACTAAATTGACTAACTGTAAATAATACGCATGAATTTAACATTTTAAAAAAAATAATAGGGAGCATTTGTACATTTTCCCCTAAATTGGGCACATACAAGGACCATGCAAGCCCAAAAAAGAAATTTAACTACGTAATAAATGCTCATATGTTTTTGTTTGGTCTTGTAGCAATGCCGACATTGACCGGAGGAGAAGAGGTGAAGAGTTCCTAACGCCAGCAACGGATTTAGATCTAAGAAAAGTTTGACTCTCATATTGGGTCAAATATGGTTAAGAAAGAAACAAAAAGATTTGGGTAAATCTTAATTAAGAGAAAGAAAAAAAAATTGAAGAGAGATAAAAATAATTAAAAAGAAGATTTAGAAATAAAAATATTATTTAGTTGACATGACATGTAGAATTATACATATGAAGTGATAAAATGGTGATGAAAAAATAGATGATGACGAGGGGGATTCCAAGCTGAGGTAAGATGCCCATACCGAGTTGAGGCGGGTTAATCCGAGCCAAGTCGAGTATATTCAGCTAATGTCCAACCTGGATGCTGATCCGACCCCAGGAAAACCCCGACCTCGGTGTCAGCTGTTCTGATGGGACATAAAGCCTTGATGGGACATAAACCTGCACCGCATTAAATGCTGTCAGGTCCGAATTTAGTATAAATAGAGCTCCACCCCTTTATTTCAAAGGTAACTGATCATTCATGCTTTCAGCTACTTTGCCAGCTCGGACAAACTAATCATTCGCACACCCGACGAGAAAATCCGGGTCATTACCCCGCCTTTTCCTTCCTTTTCCTTGTGCAGGTTCAGTGGCCGACCTGAAAATTCAACTCGGAGGCCAACCTGAAAGTTCACATCGGAGGCCAACCTGAAAGTTCAGCTTGGCAAAGCGTAGCCGTCCAACCTCAGCTGCGAGGATTTCCGACCTCGACAGTTTGGCGCCGTCTGTGGGAACGAGTTCTTTCTATCACTCTTCTGACCACTCATTGAGAAACCATCATGGTACAAACTAAAAACCACAGCGCACCGGTAGAGGACTCACCCAACCCAGACGAGGACCTCTAAACCACGCAGGTGCCTAGCCAAGATTCAACCCAAGCCGACGTTGAAGCGAGCCAACGTATACACTTAGCCTCAGAAACCAACCCCTCTACAGATGAAGACCTCAACTCCAGCTTGACGCCGGAGATGAGGATGATGCTTAAGATGTTCCAGGAGCTAAAGGAGCAGGTAGCCCGGCTAGCTGCGGAACCCCCAGTTCCACAAGCAGCTACACCGCGGCCCATGCGCCCACAGTTCCACATCCTGCCCCGAGGCAAACCCGAGCACAAGACGGAGAAGGATTCCTGGAGCCGGAGTCGAGACCCGTGGAGGCAAGAGGCAAAAGGGCGGCCCATGCCGACCCCGAGCAGGCCAAGACCGCGGCTGCCATAGCCAAGGTCATTATCCAGCTCGGCGTAAGCCCACTCTCGCCCGAGGTACTGGCAACGCTATTACCCACCGGCAACCGGATGCCCAACCTGGCAATTTATAATGGGAACGGAGACCCAGCCAGCCATCTGCTCAACTTTGATCACCATATGACTCTGCATGATATGACCGACCCCATGAAGACGAAAATATTCCCGACCACCCTGGTTGGCAATGCCTTGGACTGGTTCCAAAAACTTTATCCCGGCTCTATTGCAAGTTTTCATCAACTGGCTGAGGCTTTCTTGTCCAACTTCGCTGGAAGTCGACGTGCAACGTGTCACACCTCGTCATTGCTGTCGATGAAACAGTACAAAGGAGAGAGTTTGAGGGCTTACACCGCCCGATTCAATGAAGAGACCCTCAGGATCCCCAACCTGGAGGATTTCATGGCACTAATGGCTTACCAAAGTGGGCTCAGGTCGGGACCCCTTACCTCTTCCTTGACCATCGACCCCGTGGATACCGTAGCCGAGCTGATGGTACGGGCAGAAGGGTATATACACTCGGAAGAAATCCATCAACCCAAGAGGGATAATGACAAAGAGAAGGAAGCTAGAAAAAAGAGAGAAACCTCCTGAGCCCAACCTGGGAGTAAGATCCAAAATGACCGAGGCAAGCAGCCTCAGCAGCCCAAGCAGAACCCCCGGTTCACTATGTTCACTCCACTTAACACCTCAAGGGAGCAGATCTTAATAGAGATCCAGCACCAGAACCACCTACCTCCAGCACCGAGAATGAAAGGCCGACCTAAAAAGAGCAATAGAACCAAGTATTGCTGCTACCATATAGATTACGACCATACCACCGAGGAGTGCAAAAACTTGAAACAGGAGATCGAAGCACTGATAGCCCGAGGTTACCTCCGGAGGTACGTAGATCATCAGTCGACCCGGAGTCAAGATCAGAGGGATAGGGAGAGAAGTCCACCCAGACGCCAAGCCGGGGGCGGACGTCTAGCTATGATTGAGACCATCGCCGGAGGATTGGAGTCGGGTGGAGAGACCTCGGCTGGCAGGAAGGGTTATGTTCGAGCCGGAAGAGAGTATAGGTCGGCTCGGGTTCCGATCCCGGAGTTGAAGGAGCTCATTTTCTCCTCATAAGACTTGGAGGGTGTGATATTGCCCCATGACGACCCACTGGTGATCAGCGCCAAAATAGCCAACTTCACCGTGAAGAGGTTGATGGTGGACACCGGAAGCTCGGTAGAAGTCCTATTCTTGAAAGCATTTGAGCAAATGGGGTTGGACAGAAGCCGGCTTAAACTATTGAAGAGCACCTTGGCCGGATTCACCGGGCATGCCCATCGAGCCGAATGGGTCATTAACCTCCCACTAAAGTTGAAAGACGAAGACAAGTGGGTTTCGATGCAGGCCAACTTTATTGTGATGGATTGCAACTCCACTTACAATGGAATCTTGGGTCGGGTGGCGCTCAACCACTTCAAGGCCGTACCTTCAACTTACCACCAGGCCTTGAAATTCCCGACCCCGGACGACACGGCCACCATCCGCGGAGCCTAGCTCTCAGCTCGGGAATGTTATTAAAATTCTCTCCGACCTAAATATCAAGTTGGTTGGGGACCAGATTTGCCCGATGAGAAAAGGGCTGCTAAGAGAGGAAGCCCGGCTGAAGAACTTCAAGAGGTGGAGCTTTCCGATGAAACAAAGAAAGCAAAGATCGGAAGTGAACTCTCTGATAACCTCAAGAAAGGTATAACCAATTCCTTCTGAAAAATGAACACATGTTTGCATGGTCTGCTTTTGACATGACAGGTATTGACCCAGCTGTGATTGAGCATCACCTGAATACCGACCCGAATCATTATTCGGTAAAGAAGAAGCGCAGGCACTTCCATTATGATAAACAACAGATCATAGCAGAAGAGGTTGACAAGTTGGTAGACGCCGGCCACATAAGGGAAATCCAATACCCGACCTGGTTATCCAACGTGGTACTAGTGGCCAAGTTCTCAAGCGGATGGAGATTGTGGACCGACTTCAGCGACCTCAACAAGGCTTGCCCTAAATACTGTTTTCCCCTACCTCGGATTGATCAGATGGTGGATGCCACCTCCAGGTTCGAGCTACTATCTTTCATGGACGCCTTCAAAGGCTATAACCAGATTAAGATGGCTCCCGAAGACAAAGAAAAGACTGCCTTCACCACCGATAAAGGTCTCTACTACTATGAGGTCATGTCTTTTGGCCTCAAGAATGCTGGAGCTACCTATACTTGGATGGTGAACAAGTCTTTCAAAAATCAGATTAGCCGAAATATGGAGATCTATGTAGATGACATGTTGGTCAAGAGCAGAAGGGCGGAAGACCATGAAGCCGACCTGGCTGAAGCCTTCTCCGTAATGAAGCACTTTGAGATAAAGTTGAACCCGAAAAAGTGCGCATTCAGCGTCAAGACGGGAAAGTTTTTGGGCTTCATGGTCACAGCTCGCGGAATAGAAGCCAACCCGGAGAAGGTTCAGGCGATACTGTACCTGGCACCGCCGACCTGCGTGAAGGACGTCTAGGTGCTCGCGGGCAAGGTCGCGGCGCTGAGCAGATTCATGTCCAGGTCGTCCGACAAATGTGCTCCTCTGTTCAAAATATTGAGGAATCTTAAAAACTTCGAATGGACTAGAGGATGCTAGGACGCCTTCCAGGAGCTGAAAACGTACCTAACTTCGCCACCCCTACTATCCTGACCTGAGGTGGGGGAGGAGTTGGTACTATACTTGGCCTGCTCAGGCATAGCAGTAGCGGCAGCACTGGTCCGTGAAGAAGGGAAGAAGCAGAAGTCGGTTTATTATGTCAGCAAAACATTGCAGAGGGCCGAGACGAGGTATTCTTCCTTGGAAAAACTCGCCCTCGCGCTCGTCACAGCGGTAAGAAAGCTAAAGCCATACTTTGATGCTCATCAAATCAAGGTCATGACGGATGCTCCGCTCAAGTCCATCATGCACAAGACGGAGGCTTCGGGTAGGCTGCTGAAATGGGCAGTTGAGCTGAGTCAATTTGACATCACCTACAAACCCAGAACAACTATCAAAGCCCAGGCCATCGCAGACTTTGTGGTAAAATGTACTGGCCGAGCTAAGTATGACCCGGAGGATGTGTGGAAGGTCCATGTGGATGGGGTATCAGGGAAGTCAGGAAGCGGAGCTGGGGTGGTCATTCTCCACCCGACCCGGCACGAGTACCAATACTCTCTCAAGTTCGCCTTCCCGGCGTCCAACAATGAGGCTGAGTATGAAGCGGTGATCGCGGGGCTGAAAATTATGGCTCAGCTCGGGGCACAAACAGTCGACCTGAGCACCGACTCTCAATTGGTTGCCAGTCAGATATCAGGAGAATTCGAAGCCAAGGACAATGCCATGTTGGCCTACCTCAACAGAGTCAATGATTTGACCTCAGGGCTTAAGAGGTTCACAATACAGCAAATTTCGAAGGAGGAAAATATGAAGGCTGATGCCCTATCCAGGTTGGCCTTGGGCGAGAGCCGACCTGTACTGGTCCATGTGGAGGAAGTCTCTGAACCTAGTATCCAATTGGGGATACCAGCCGTATCCGAGCTCAATTTAAACCCAGATTGGACCAAACCCATCATGGACTACTTGGAGGGGGTATGACCCCGGAGGATGAAAAAGAAACTCGAAAGCTTATGAAATAGGCCTCAAGGTTTGTCATAATAGTCGGGCAACTCTACAAAGAGCCTACACTTGGCCTCTCTTAAAGTGTGTTGGGCCCGAAGAAGGAAACTATGTACTCCGGGAGATCCACGAAGGGGTATGTGGAAACCACTTGGGAGGCAAGGCTCTGGCTCGGAAGGCATTGAGGCAAGGCTATTTTTGGCCAACCTTAGAACAAGACGCCAAAGAGTATGTAAAAAAGTGTGACACCTGCCAAAGGTTCGCCAATATACAAAGAAAGCCAGCGGTAGACCTCACGGTGATGATAAGCCCGTGGCCATTCTATCAGTGGGGTCTAGATATCATCGGCCCATTACCAACCAGTATTGGCCAAAAGAAGCACGCCTTCGTAGCTGTAGACTACTTCACCAAATGGCATGAGGCTGAAGGTGTTGCTAGAATAACAGAAAAGGCAGCTTGGGATTTCGTATGGAAAAAACATCATTTGCCGATTTGGGGTGCCAAAGGTCATTATCACTGACCACGGCAAGCAATTCGACAGTGCATACTTTCGAGGCAAATGTGCTGAGATTGGGATCGACCTCAGATTCTCATCTATTGCCCACCCTCAAAGTAATGACCAAGTTGAAAGGACTAACCAAATCATTTTGCATGGCCTGAAAACCAAGCTGGAGGAAGCGGAGGGCCAGTGGGCATCGATTCTTCCCGAGGTGTTGTGGGCTCAGCGGACCACCACCAGCTCGGCAACGGGAGAATCGCCCTTCGAGCTGACCTTCGGTACTCAAGCAGTGCTGCCAGTGGAGATCGGGTCTCCGACCAGTAGTACCCTCCACCATGATCCAGAAATAAATGGAGCACGGATCCGTGAATAGCTCGACCTCACTGAAGAGCTCCGAGCTAAAGCTCAAATTAGAACGCTGGCCAGCAAAGCTGCCATGCAAAGAGCCTTTGCCAAACAAGTCAAGCCTAAGCCTATTAAGGTTGGCGACCTCGTACTCAGAAAGGCCATCTTTTTGCCACACTCGGGTAACAAGCTCTCCCCGACCTGGGAGGGACCGTATGAAGTCGTGAAAGAAGTCCGACCTGGGACCTTTTACCTCCGCGACAAGAACGGGAAACTATTGAAGAATGCATGGCACTTAGAATACCTGAAGCGGTATTTTGTCTAAAGGCCCCAAGCCGAAATCTTTTGTAACAGCCCCGGGCCGAAATCTCTTGTAACGACCCCGAGTCGAAATCGTTTGTAACAGCCCCTGAGTTGAAATCTTTTGTTAAGGCCCCGAGCCAAAACATTGCATGTAATCGGCTCCCGAGCCCACGTACTTCATGTACAAATTCAGTACAATGCATTTTGTAAACCAGTGCAATGCCCGACCTGGGCCCAAGCAACTAAACCAGCGCAATGCCTGACCCAGGCCAAAGTGCCTCAGCTACAAAGCTACTACCGACTCGGATTAACACGGTGGTCACGCTTAATCACTAGCTAATGATCAAGTAAACCAGCTCGGACTATGTTCCAACTCGGGTATAATCAATAACAATTTGATTAGTTTTGTCAGTTCAGATTAAGGTCCAACTCGGTGTGATCCGGCTTCAGGCCGGTATATTGGTTTGGGTCTATACTCGAACTCAACATTCGTCAACATTAATTTGACCAATTTTAAATCAGACTGACGAGTCCAGGTCGACGACAATTATATAGTTGCCCAGTTAACCAACTCAGATTAGGATGATAATTCATTAATCGCGTCTAGCTCGGTTCTTTCTACTTAAGTTTAAAAGGTCCATTATATTGGCCCGACCCTACTTACTTAAGAAAAATTTGCGAAGGAAAAGGTACACAAGTACGAACACGAATAAAACGCAAAATATTAATTTCATTAGAATTGAAAAACAATTACAAAAGCCTGACCTGGGCAAAATTACAAAGAGCCTAACCTGGGCGAAACTACAAAAGCCCGACCTGAACCGATTTACAAAAATCTATTTTTGAGGAGCGGCGTTGGTTGCATCAGCCTCGTCCCCGACCTGGTCTATACCTTCTTGGACAAATTTGATCACCTCTTTAGCTTGTGATGTCAGGTCAGCTGGAAGCTCAGGAATCTCCCAGAACTCCGGCGGCGGAGCCTCCAAGATTTCAATATAGTCATTCTTGGTGGCAGGGAAAAAGGTCTTTGCTCTCTCCCGAGCTGCGACTTGACCTCGGAAGTAGAACTCTAGCTCGGCATACTTGGCCATGGCCCCACATTCCATGGCCAACCAGTCCACAGCCGCATCACTGGATTTGAAGGCTTCCACTGCCTTCTCTCATTCAGGGCCGACCCGGTCCACCAGATCCCGGAGCTTCGTCTCGGCTTCACGCCTCTCCAGCTTGTATCGCTTGACGTCCTTGGTTGCGGCTTCGCATTGGGACTTCTCCGCTTCAAGCTCCTTCTTCAGGTGGTCGATCTCCGTCGCGTCTACCTTGCGTCTCTGGGTGGCCTCCTCCCTCAGAGTCTCAAGCTCGGCTCGGGCATCTATGTATTGTTGCTCGAGCTCGACGCAATTAGCCTAAGCCCTAGCCAGAAAGCTTGGAGTTGAAAGGATATGGGACTCGGCCTGCGCAAAAGATGGCAAAATGATCAGCCGAGCTGAAAAACAAAACCATAACAGCGCAGTCAAAAATGTCTCACTGTAACTATAGCCGTTCTCAGGTCGAGCGAAAGCTGCTTCGTCGGGACCGTAACCAGCTTGGGATCGCGAGCGAGCTTGGTCGCTTCCATGAAGTCTTTGATGGGAGGGCTTACCTCCGTGGCCTTGCCTTTCCAGGAGTACTCGGTCCAAGCCCGCTTCTTACTCTCAGGACGGGACATTGAACGCTCCGGGATTGCCACTCCCGAGCTTGATCTCTTAGGCAGGGGAGACCCCGACGTCCCCCTGGAAGAGACCTCGGAGCCGACCTCCCGTACTTGGCCGCTGGGCCGCTGCCTCTGACCCTGAGCCGCGGATCCCAAGCCAAACCGAGCTGAAACTTCGTCGCTGGCCTCGTTCTTCTTTCTTACATGGGCATACGCAAGTTTTCTCGTATCTGTCATACCTGCAAAAAAAGTAGAGGAAAGAAGTAAAAAAGAGCCGAAGGCCAACCTAAAAAGACTGGTAGACAGGATAATTGGGAGGTCGGGCGGTGATTTTGTGAACTGACCCTCTTCTGAGCTAGACCCCGCATCCACTTCGAGCTCGGGAAGCAGGTTGAGATGATCCTTCGAGAGGTCGGGTTCCCTACCAAATAGCTTGGACTCCCAGGTCCGCTCCCATTTGAGCACACTGTCAATGTTTATCAACATCCCCGACGCGGGCCTCAGCACCGCGACTTCCTCGAGTTCCTCATCTGAAAGCTTGGGATCATCATTGACATTCTTCTTCAAGCTTGGAGTCCAGTCTGACCTGCATCCCGAGTTCATAGCCGGCTCCACCCAATAATAGTCATTGTGCCAACCCTTGTTGGAGGAATGCCACTTTGTGAATATAGAGTTGCCGACCCAAGCTGCGAAATGGAACTACCCTGGCTGTTTCGGGTTGGGTTTGCACACAAAGAAATGTCTAAACCGGCGCAGGGTCGGCTTTACTTTCTTCTCGAGGCAGAACACATAGAACGCCACCACCACGGCCTAACCATTCGGCGACATCTGACCTGGGCTAAGCTCGAAGTAGTTCAAGATGTTGGTAACGAAGCTGGGAAGAGGGAGCTAAATAACATCGAATGCAAGGTCGTAGATGGTAAAATGGTTGGGCAGAGGATAGCAAGCCGATTCGTGCCGACCTAGAACCTTCAACTTGTGATGTCGATCCACCGACCAGTTCCTCAGCCTGGCATTGGCCATTTGCACCGTGGAATGATACTCACGTTTACAGTAGGCGAACAGCTGCTCGATCCTCTTTCCCCGAGCTGAAGAAACACTGGCTGTGGCCAAGCTCTGAGGTCGAACAGCCCTAATCGGGATTGCTTCGATCGGCTCCTCCGCAGAAGCCCTAGCTAGGTATTCCTGTGGCATCTCGACCCCCTCCAACGGATTTAACGGCTCCTCATCTTCTCTATCTTCCAAGTATCCCAGGTCGGCCAAAGGATTCGCCTCAGCTTCCTCTTGCGCCAGTCTGACCCCAATAACTTGGCAATCATCATCATTCTCCCTATGCTCGGATTGTCGAGCCGAACCTCGAGACTCATCGGTGCTGTAGCCACCTTGACTTCTATCCGAGGTAGACTCCAAGCTCGACGGACTCTCGTCCCCACCATAGGACCTCACCTCCATCGCTTGGGAATCTTCCGACTCCGACCTTCCCATCCTGTCTACAAATTGAAAATATATGTACAGGAATAACTTAAGGGAGTCGGGACGTACCTACAGCTCTAGCTGTGGAAGGTAACCTGACCTAAATTGGCTCCGAGCTAATTGATCCCGAGTTGAATACCCCGAGAAGCTTTTTGCCGAGTTAAAAGTGTCCGACCACTCTTGTATCCGACCTGAAAGCTTCGAAGTTCGTAAGCAAAAGTGTGAAATGAATCTCGGATAACAAGGCCCTATTTATAGGCAACTCCTGTAACCACCTCGGGAATCTCAAACGTCGTATCTTGTCATAACTTCCAGGTGACATGTCAGCCATCTGAAGGGCATGTACCGCTGACATGGCTATCCCCAACTCGGGAATAACTCCCAAATTCAGATCTCACCCTCTCGATCTCGACTTGGGGGGGGAGGGATTGACGAGGGGGATCCCGAGCTGAGGTAAGATGCCCACACTGAGCTGAGGCGGGCTAATCCGAGCCAAGCTGAGTATATTCAGCTAATGCCCAACCTGGATGCTGATCCGACCCCAGGAAAACCCCGATCTCGGTGCCAGTTGTTCTGATGAGACATAAAGCCTTGATGGGACATTAGCTGCACCGCATTAAATGCTGTTAGATCTGAATTTAGTATAAATAGAGTTTTACCCCTTCATTTCAAAGGTAACTGATCATTCATGCTTTCAGCTACTTTGCCAGCTTGGACAAACTAATTATTCGCACGCCCGAGGGGAAAATCCGGGTCATCACCCCGCCTTTTCCTTCCCTTTCCTTATGCAGGTTCAGTGGCCGACCTGAAAATTCAACTCAAAGGCCAACCTGAAAGTTTACATCGGAGGTCAACCTGAAAGTTCAACTTGGCAAAGCGTAGCCGTCCAACCTCAGCTGCGAGGATTTCCGACCTCAACAGATGATACATAATATTACTCTACTTTTAATTTCTCACCCTTTTATCACCTCATACTTGACATTCTTAATTAGCATGACAACTTGATAAATCTTTTTATTTCTCTTTCTTCTTTACTTTCTTTTCTTTTTCTTCCTTTTTTCTTTTTTTTTTATCTCTCTCTCTCTCTCACTTAATGTTTTCTCTCTCCTTTCCTCTTTCTTTTGTTTAGCTCTATTATATGTTTCTTACTCGGAATTTTTCTAAAACATCTAGAATATTTTTGGCATGTGGTTTCACGCGTCAAAATAAAATGTGAGGCTTATGAACTTTTTTAATAACAATTATTCTTTCACTTATCAACACTTCCTTTATCACTCACCTAAACTTGTGACTTCTTATTCTCGTCCCACATATATATTCTTATATTTATGTGTGTGTATATATATATAATATTAATTCATAAAAATTAATTAAATTCTTATTTATTTATTTATTTATTTTGTTTTTCGGTGAATGATAAGTGGTAGCAAATAAGTAGATTCTATTGGCATACATGCTTGGCCCTAGACTTATGTTTGCTATGTGAAGTTAAAATCAATTTTCTTCTTTAATGACAGTTATTCAAAGATTATTGACATATGGACAAAGAGAACAAGGTGTGTACACGATTGTGGTCTCTAATTGTTTGTTTGGTTCATTGAAACACTGAGTATATACAATTATAGTCTCTATTCTTGTATAGTAATACTATTAAGCTTGATATGAAGTTCCCATCAAAACCAGGGCAACATTAATCATGTTGCATCTGGACAAACAAGAACAAAAATGAACAACAATTTATTTATAAACAAACATTTTCCTTATGCTCAAAATGAACAAAAATGAGATGTTTTTTATGTAATTTTCCTCCACTAATTTTTACAATTTCTCAATCTTGGTCAATTTCTTCTGAAATTTGAGATTATATATACAACAGTTTTGTAAGGGTCTTTTGCAACTCTTTCTACTTTCATGGCGTGTGATTGACTATGATAGTTATGAAAGGACTAAACTAAAGAAAGTGAAAAGGAAACAGAACTTTTTTGCAAGAAAATTATGGGACGAAATTTTATTGGGAGGTGGCCAAGCCATGTTTTTCCAAGGGGGATGGCGTAAATGGCTTTTGACAAATATTCAACAGAAAAATTATTGGTTTGGTATTCCATGGAATGTTCTTATTGTTACAAACATATAATGGTTGTGGAAATAGCAAAATGGAGCCATACATGGGCAGCAAGAGAGGCGAACTAAATTTGGCAACCGAAGCTTCATTATTCAGCAAAGTAGGGAAATTATGAATGTGTACGGCAGCAGTATGTCCGGAAACAAATTCATCGTAAACATGAAGCTCACATCAAATGGGAAAGACCAATTCGAGGTTGCAAACTAAATGTTGATGGTTACTTAAAAGGAAATCCAAATTTAGCGACAGTAGAGGGAGTTATATGTAATGAAGATGGAAGTTGAATTACTGGCTTCACGGTCAATTTAGGCATAACTTCTAAGAACAAAGCAGAGTTAATGGCCTTGGAAGAAGGCATGAAATGCACTAGGAATTTGGGGATTGAAAATTTAATTGTGGAATCTGACTAACAAGTGGTGTTGGGGTTTCTCAAGGGAAACACACCAGATCATAGTATTCTTTAAGACGTTGATCGATAACTGTAAAATATTGTTGCATACTCATAGGGACTTTCAAGTAAAACATGTTTATCACAAAGTAAATAAGTGTGTTGATTGACTTGTGAATTGGGGTCTTTCTCAGTCTCTTAGTATCATGATTCTGGATAACATTTAGGCTCCACTTATCACTCTCTTGGAGAATGATAGGAGAGGTGTTACAATACGTCGATTTATTTTGTAATCAAACAACTACGAACTCCTTTGAAACAAAAAAAAAAAAAGAAGAGAAAACATTAAGTAAGAAAGAGAAAAATAGAAAAGGAAGAGAGAGAAAAAAATTAATGAAGAAAGAGAAATAAAAAGATTTGGCAACTTGGCATGCCAACTAAGAATACAAACTATAAGGGGATGAATGGGTGATGAATAAGGGTGATATTTAACATTACTTCCTTTGAAATGTGAGCAAGATTACCACAAGGAGAAGTAGCCTGCATGGAAAAAGATATGTGTAGTTGATGAAACTTACGTGATCGAAGTTCGACAAATGTGTGATTGTTCAATTCCAAATCAAATCAAATAGAGTCTTTTAATCTTACGTGGCTTGACTATAAGGTAGCGATTGATACACTAAAATTGGATTGAGAATGTAATGACATTTCTAACTTTTTCCGATTCCCATTTTTGGTATGAAGGAATGAACTTGAGAATCTCATTTTCAAGGTAATCTCATTCCCCTATACATGTGATTAACCATTCCAAAGCAAACACATGAAATTAGTTCATTCTTATGTGTTTGGGAATGACTTATTTATAAACTGATTAACATACTCCCATAAAAGCATAACTTTTATATATAATTTCTTTTGCAATAATAATAATAATAATAACATTAAAATTAAAAGTAAATTATTAATAATAATAATTATTATTATTATTATAATAAAAAATAATAATAATAATAATAATAATAAAATATTAGTAAAAGTAAAAATAAAAAAAAAAGAATAAAAAAAATAAAATAATAAAAATAATAATAATAATAATAATAAAAAATAAAATAAAAATCAAAAAAATAAAATAAAATTAATAATAATAAAATAAAAATAATTTTAAAAATAAAATAAAATAACAATAATAAAATAAAATAAAATAATAAGAGTAAAAAAAGCAAAACAAATAATATTTATAATAATAAAAACAAATAATAATAATAATAATAATATATTATTATTTATTTATTTATTTTTATTATTGTTATTTATTTATTTATTATTATTATTAGTATTATTATTATTATTGTTTATTATGTTTATGTTGTTTAAGGTTATGTTCAAGTTTATTATTTGTTTTAATATTATAATAATCAAAGGGTAATTCTGTCATATTATACAAGTCATTCTCATTACTACTCTTGTATACTGACTACCAAACATGTGTTTGGAATCAATAAATCCATTCATATATTTATTCCTAAAGCATACCAAGCATGTCATTATTATTCTCAAGTTCATTCCATTCTCAATTCCATTTCATTCCATTCTTAGCTCATTCCATTCATATCCAAATTCATTCTACCATATCAATCGTTACCTAAGGATCTAAATGCAGTTCATTCTTATAATTAAGAGTGTGTGTCTCATCTCTTAACTCATATGATTTCATTCAAGTAATTTCGTCCAAACTCTCTTTGAATATTCTTCTACATCTCTACGATGTACATTGTCTATATTTTCACACCTTTTAAAAAGTGTATTTACATTGACCCCAACAAAAAAAAAATATGTTTTTACTGGTTGCCTCTTAATATATCTAATCATCCCGAAATTTTCTCATCTTGTCCTCAACTGACGAGTTATGAGTTAGTAAATGGTTGATTTTGAAGGATTTGGATCCTCTCCTAACTTAAGTTTTATCTAACTTTCTAACTTTTAATCTCAGCCATCTATTTCATTTTTACATTACATTAAATTCTAATCATTCAATTAAACAAAAAAATTATAACCAAAATATAGCTTTCCCTCCTTTTTTTTCATTTTATTCTCCTACTTCTCTTTTTTTCCTTCTCCATGATTCACATCCTCCATCTTACCTCCTCAAACAATCCACATCCAACATGAAAATTATAACATAAACTTCAAGTATTGATAAAGATGGAGTTCATGACATCTACATGCCTAATGTACCAGAGATGCATAACAAAATCAAAATTAAATGGGTCTTTTTTATATTCATTTTTTTTTTAATCTAAATCGAATGGGTCTTTTTTATATTTGAAATTTTCATTAAAATCGGGCTTTTACATATTTGAATTTTTCTTTCTTTTTAACTGACCTCTTTATTGCGAAAAAAGAAGATCCAATACAGAGGATGTGGATCGTATGAGGCAAAGGAGAGAGAGGTGATAAGAACAATGGGCAAAGAGGGGAATGGTGATGGAGATATGGAAGAAAAGGAGAAAAAGTGCAAGAGAAAGTTGATGGGCTGAATGCAGGGAGCAACAGAGAAGAATTGAGAGAAAAAGTTGGGTTTTTTGTTTTTATTTCTATTTTTTAATTGAACGGTCTAGATTTAATGTAATTTAAAAGTAAAATGAATGATTGAGATAAAAAGTTAGAAAGTTAGAATAAATTTTATGTTAGAAGATGATTCAAATCCGATTTTGAAGGCCTGTATTGTCGCGGTTAACATGCTACATGACCTCTTCAAGGTTTCAATTGCTTGTTGGAGTATGGGTCTTCGACATGGGCGAATCTATATGGGGACCAGTTGGGACTACTGTCCTTACTGATTTTGAAAGTAAAATTATTAACGAGTGAGTTAGACTTATTTTTAAAAAAATATGTGTGTTTTTAAGGTATTTTTAGAATAAAAATTAATTTAGTCCCCTTTAAAAAAAAATTATATATATATGAGTATTTAATTGTATATTTTTAGATACCACTAAAAGAATCTTGGATCTGTCCATGGTCTTCGAGGTTAATGTACAACATGATGCACCAATAATTCTTTGCCACTTTAGCAACTTAGACTTTTTATATTGACATATCCAGGTGGCAAGAATTTGTAGGCTGTTATAGCTCGCTCTTTTTTTTTTTTGCTAGGCAAGTAAATCATTGTATTTCACATCGTTAAACATTACAAAGAAGGTAGGCTTAAACTAAGCTAAGCTTCCATTCCAAACACAAAATACAATTTTCCAAATTATATCTGTACTTTCTTTGAAGACTAATTTTTTCTCTAACATTCAAAAGAATCTTTTCAATAATTTGCTCATCCGAACACATGGTTGAATTGTACACTCTATTTTTCCGTTCCGTCCAAATATAATAAACACAAAAACAAAATATCGCTCTAATAATATCCGCCTTCAGTCCTTTGCAAGATGTCAGACGAGCAAGTTTCTCACTGAGAACAGCTCATCCAAAGTCCAAGTTCTTACTTTCAAACTTTAAGAAACAGTGCTTCCAAATCCTTTTTAAAAAAGGACATTAGAAGAAAATGTGATCTCTACAGTCCACAGCCAGCGAGCAAAACAAACATTTGACTTCATTAATCTGTTGTAGCTGGCTCTCTTTTGCTAGGATTATAGCTCGCTCTCTTACTTAGACTTTTAATAATCTTATGCATGCATGACCACGTAATATAGTGGAATCATCACGAACAGACTGATTTTTTTTTTTCTTTTTATTTTTTTGTCATGAAAGAAGTTTTTATATATACTTGGTTGACCTGTGAGTATATGACTATCTATGTTGTACGCCACTTTCCATAATTATTTTTTGAAATGTTTGAGATAAGTTTGACTATAATTTTCGTCATAATGCATTTTTTTGGATATTTTTCTATATAATGTTCTTTTATTTATTTTTTTGATACAATTGAGATCAAAATCGTGATTTGATCTCAAAACTTCTACGTGTAATAAGTTATTACTTGACTATTTCACCCCATTCTTTGTTAATATTCTTTTATTTTTCTTTATTGAAAGTCGCATTGATAATGCATAGAATGCCCAGAGGTTAGTTTCCCTCCTTTTCCTTCTTGTTTTGTGCTAAAGCGATCAAATATCTAGAGATGACAATGAATAACCGTTATAATCGAAACTGACAGGTATATGCCCCGATAAAAATCTCATAACAAAAATCGTTGGGTAAATCGATAGGTTTTGATTTTTATAAGTAGGAATTGGCAGGTAACTGATAAGTTTTGACTTTAGACGTTAAAAAAAATTAAAATATGAAACTCAATTGTTAATTTATTATATAATATATAATGTATATTCATATATAATATATAATATAATATTTATAGTTGATGAAAATATAAAAATAATTTTTATACTAATATCTAAAATTATATTAACAGAGAATTAAAAATCGGCTATTTTAAAAAAAAATTAAGGCCTATACAATTATTGAAAAAGAAACAACAAAAAGAGTTATTGGGCTTATCCCAAGTGCCCAACTAAAAAAATATTATTTAAATTAATATTTATGTATTTTGATTTATTGTATTTTTAATTTTTACATCTAAATTAATATTTTTTCATATTTTTGGACCTTTTTCTATTTAAATTATTTTTTTTTAAATTATCGGTTTCGGTTGTCCGCGTTTTTTTTTTATATTTGTCGGTTTCGATTTTAAATAATAATTTTTAAAGCCATCGAATTTTTATTTTGCTTTGGGTTTCAGTTATGCTAAACGGTTTCGGTTTCGGTTAAAATCACAATAATATATTATGTTTTATTCCTGGTGTAATATTTCCATGCTTTCCTATTACAGCTTTCAAAAGGGTTCCATTTTAGAAGATAATTACCAGAGATATATTGATCATTTTGAACCCACTGATTAGATTCTCTTATTTAATGTTATTAACATTAGCATGAATTTTGTTACTTTAATAATAATAGTCGTAAAATGAAATGAATCTGCCCGATTCGCTTAATAATGAGATTTTTTATTAGAGAAAGGTTCTGTGACATTGAGGCCCAACCCAACTATTATTATCAACCTACTATTTATAACCAGAAATTCTTACATTGAGTTAGAATTATCATCATGTCCTCATCTTTGATTATACACCTACACTTTTTATAACTTGAAAAGCGAATTGAATATGAATGGTCAACCATCAATCCATCACATTTTTCTTTTTTCTTTTTTCAAAAAGCGACCTCATAGATTATTTTCTTCAATTTAAGGAGCTAAGCAGAATGATTAAATAACGACCTGTTGTAATAAGAGATTTTGAGTTCGAACCAAAACTTTGACCTCTATTTTATCCAAAAAAGAAAAAAAAAATCTACTAGGGCAATGATATGGGCTTGCTTGGTCATATCTATAAACCTATGAATAGCAACGGATCCCAAATGATAATGAGGACTTTGGCATTTGTTGATGGTCTAGTCTCTCAGCCCAAGGGTCCCAATATAAATGTCTTGAAGGAGATTTTTATTTTTTATTTTTTAAGGAAAGTATAAGTCATACAACATATATTAAATGTCATTAACAAAAATTAATATCACAATCTCTCGCATTTATAGCGAGAGACATACCGTTAGACCAAAGTCTTGTTGGTAGCTGCACATCTCCTTCGTTCCTTTATTTTCAGCATCTGGTTTTATATACACGCATTTTCCAGCTTCACTTTGTTAGTTTTTACATTCACCACTTTTAAGTGATCAGATGATGCTGAAAATAGTCTTTGCTCTGCGTCACATGATCAGCTCATGAGCTAATTTGTCTGATTTAGGTCAAGCGATCTGCAAAACAAAGAGGAATGAGATCACCACAGTATCAATCGAGGTCAGTCGATGTGCAAAACGAGAAAAATGAGATCACTTGGGTAATAATTGGATAAATTAGCTAACCTAATCGTGTGAGTATAATTAGGATTGTTAAAAGTGACTCGTATTTTTTAAAATCAATTTTAAAAAATAAATCTAACAAAATAAAAGATGAGAATCTCAATCCTCGTAGGATTGACATTAGTTTTTCTTTTATAAATAGTCTCTCATTTGCAGTTTTTGAGAGAGAGAAAGTAGTCTTGCAATATTGCAATTTCATTGCATTATAGTTGAGAGAGATTTAGCATAGGCTTTGGAAGATTTTCTTTCGCAGAGATATTATAATCTCCTACTTCTTTGTATTAGTGAATTTATTCAATTGCTCCGTGAACGTAGGCATAGTCGAACTATGTAACTCTTGCATGTTCTTGTATTATTATATTCTTGTTTCTTTTTCTTTTATATTTCTATTGCTTTTGGCATTCTAGTAATTATCAATTACTCAACCCATCAACACAATAAAGATCATTTTCAGTATCATCATAATAACCTAAATTCATGCCACTCGCACGTTTATTGTTTACTTTGTTATTTGAATCTTCGGTTGTGAGCTATCTACATAATTAGTTCATGCTAGGGATTGTTGTGACTTGTGTTGTCCTCAAGAAAAAAGTAAAGTAAATCAAATCAAATTAAATTTTTATCCACTTAAGTAGGGTCAATTAATCCACAACGACAAACAAAAATAAAAAATTGTGCAATCCATTAGTCGAACTGTGCCGCTATGATAAAGAAAGTGGTTCCAACATTTGCATGGGACCTATCCTATGTTAATGTTATAATTCGATTTACCAATTAAAAATCGACTCACCAAAAAAAAATGAAAAAGAAGGAAAGAAAAAAAGGTTATAGTGGGGTGACTATATAAGACGTATGACGTATTTGTGAAGTAGGGACTCGAGTGTGGGACATAACATATATATCAAGCGGAATCTTATCAAGTGGTCTAAATTATTCTATGTTTACAACTTGTTTGGATTGGCAATATTAAAGGAAAGGAAAGGAAGGATAATGAGGGATTTTATAATTCTTTTTCTTATTTGGATTGTAATTTTAGAGGAATGAAATGTTATGGAGGAGTTCTAAAATTCTTCTATTTCCTTTAATAAGAGTAATTTTACAATTCTTTCAATTTGGGTTTTTTAGAGAGAAAAGAAAGTAAAGTTATAAAAAATCTTTTTTGTCTTTATATATCTCATTATTATAAAAATATATATATATATTTAAGTAATTTTGTATTTAAAATTAACATTTCCTTTCCTTTCCTTTCCTTATCCAATACAAACAAAAAGTTGGACTAATTAAAGCAATCACATATTATTGACCAAAAAAAAAGACCTTATCCAAGTCGAAAATTCTGTTTAGTCTAGCTGTGAAATTTTAATTTTTGAAATGTAGAATTTTGGTTAAAAGTACTGTTGAACAAAAGTCATTGACTGTTTGGCCTATATTGGACAATATTGAGCTTTTAAAAAATTTGAAGACAATATTGTACTTTGAAAAATATGAAATGGTATATTTGAGAAAAAAAAAAAACTTCTTGCATTATGTAAAAAAATAATTTCATAAAAATTTATTTTGAAAAGCTCCAAATTTGGAACTTATTATTTTTCAATTTTTTTTTAACTTTAACTTTCATCTAAAAGCACTTTTAGAAATAGACCAAACATATGAGATCACCTTCTAAACTCATATAAAATATTTTTAAGTGTAAAAAAGGTACGCAAAGTAGAACCGAAGATGCCGATCAAATTCATGGTACAAGTTCATGTCATGAAAGTCTGTCATCCATTGTCGGATCTTTGCGAATCTGTGGTAGCTTCCAACAACACAATAGCATAGAGAAAGGACTATAAAAGAATGAAGCAAGAACATAGATTGGGTTCCACAGGTCATGCCAATTGTTTTCATTGTTGACACCATAAAGAAAAGATCCCAAATGTATACCTAAAAGTTCTGGTGGCTTATTCTCTTGGTACCTATTCAGCTTGGAAGTTTTTAATTTGTATCTTGCTCAAGTAATGCGGTATTTGTTGGAGATAAAAGTCTCATCAGTACCATTTTGTTTACTGTGTGCACATAGCTTAGGAACCTCGCTCGCGCCCGATCAAGGGATATGTAAGATGTAAACATAGTTTTGCGGTATATGAGTTTATAGCACAACAAACATAAGTAGTCACAGAATCACATACTTGTTTGAACCATAATAATACAAGTAATAACCGTTAATTGATTTTCAATGACCGCCTTTCTCTCCCTGCTCTATTCGAGATTAACCACTGGTTAATGAGAACTCCCAGCTAGAGTTAGGGTAGGAAGGGAACCTAGCTGTTTTTATATCTTATTTTAACAGACTCAAAAATAGAAGACTTTGTCAAAATATACAAATCTATACATAAGTTAACCATATAGACTTAACTTATTATAATTATACACCAGCCCGTGAACTATATATCCAGCCTATTCTATAAAATTGAATTATAACTAAGGCCAACTCATATAATGGATAAATATTCCAACATATAAAACATCACACTAATTAAGTATACTATTTCTAATAACCTAAAGTTTTGAGTTGAAGTTGTTACTTATTTTGATATCAGAGCCATATTATCATGAAGGTCTTAGATTTAAATCATACCACTATAACTCAAAAGCCCCGCTTATATGTGAAGGAACTGTGTTAAAAATATAAGTCTCATCACTATCATCGCTTTCAAAATATAGTGGTCAATTATCAGTATCTTGTTCCCAAATCACACCGTCATGGTTCTTGATCATTCTAGATTAGACGAAGCAACTACATCATTATGGACTGATGTTAGTGAAAGGTAGGTATCTATCAGTGTTTAATCTTCTTAAATCATCCACAAACACGAGGCGTGCACATTACCGTACAAGGTGCTGCGTATGATAAGCTCACATACACGAGAAAATTCCAATTTACTTGAGATCCAACTATTATGCATGCACCTAAGAAAGCTATTCAAAGGCACCAACAACTAGCCCATTGTGCCTCCAGATGGATGATTGCAAAAATATTCTTGCCAGTCAGACAGGATTTAAGGTGAAACATGTATATCGTGAAGTAAATTATTATGACGATGATTGGTTAGCAAGCTTTAGGTTGAGACAATCTCTTTGAGTTTTATTTTGTTGAAAATTAATACGCTGCAAGCTCTACTTGTTTAACTGAAAAAGATAAAAGGAGTAAATTATTTCTACCAACGGTGATTATGTAAACACACTGGCAGATTTAAGCTTGGGGCCCCCACTAGTCTAGAGAAAAGTTTAAAAAAGCTACGTATATATATATATTTTTTAATTATATATTTTTAGTTAAAAAAATTAATTAATTTCTACTAAAAAAATATAATTTATATAGTGGAAAAATTATACATTTTAAATTCTATTGAGAAGAATTTTTTAATTTGTCCCTGTGTAGATGGCTTTGTCTCCAAAACAAATAGAAAGTAAAAAAGATCTAAGTATGGTGCACTTAGTGTGTTAGTATGTCTCTATATTGCTGATGATGATAATATACATCAAATTAACCTTTTCTGTTTTGTGAAAAGGGAAGCTGCTTTCTATTCCCTTTTACAATCAGCATGAACTCACTTCAGGAGCCAATACCAACTTATGTTCATCCATCATCTAAAAGCCATCTAGTTCTACAATAAGTGTACAATTCAAATCAAGGACGAAACTCTATAATAATTAAAAGTATTAAACTCATAATTTTGTATAAATAATTTTATTTTTATTATCACTATATTATGTTTCTAGCGACATCAGTAGTATTTAAATGTCATCTCTCTTACGTAATACTATTACATGCTTTGTACCCACAACTTTTTGACAAGTTACCATACACATGCGTGTGTCTTTGATGGATAACATAATTAATACCAACTCCATTGCCAAGAAATATGGTCTACTTCATCATGTAAAAGTGGCGGTGCTACTCATGTTCAGAGCTGCATATCCAAAACAATGCAAACATAAGTGTAAGGGATAGTTTAGTAGCGACACGTTTGACACTTGAATGAAAGCTTTAGTTAGTATAGAAATACGTAACATAAGTGGATTCCTTTAATTAATTTGTAATTAAAGACTTGTTTACTACTTGTTGTACATGTTCTTCACTTCCTTTGCTTGCATTCATTAGTTAATAGAGTGCTATTAGTAGTCACTTTATATTATTATTGCATAACAACAACCAAACACAGTTCACTCTAGCTTCATTTACTTTGTGGGTATACGTAGGGTGAATTAAATAGGTCTCTTAACAACCTTGTGAGAGAAATTTATAGAGGTCAACAAGAGTAGTTATGTCACCCCCAAGGGGTTAGCCTAGTGGCAAACAAAAATAAATAATATTTGATAAATTTAGGTTCGAAAATTTTTGGTTGCTTATTAGGTTTACACTCTTAATTGATATAAAACATGTGTTGGAGCGTACTGCTGCACCTGTAGGTTTGCTATTTGGTGGTCGGGTTCTATCAGTTGGGTCCCACATTAACAAAAAAATAAAGGTGTAATTATGTCTTTTAAGTGAAAGTATGCATCTCTTATTAAATATGGCGCCTCTTACCATTTAGAGTCCCATGTGATTGAACTTGGGTCAAATGACCCATTTGTCAATAAGCATATTTCATGTTTAAATTATTCAAGAAATTAAATTTTTTGAAGGTAAGTTCTGATAGAGTTTGTAGCTGATTAACATGAATCATATTTTTTTTAAACAAGTTTATAAATTTTAAAATTTGACATCTTTAATATTAATTTAAAAGACTTTTCATAAGATCTTCCCGTCATTAAAAAAGAGCAAACATAATTATTTGTACATGTTTGTCCATCGTTGAAATGGTGATGAATTGTTGGATTATTATTGTATTGAGTTTGCATGCCTTGGAATAAAAATGAGATGAGGATATCATATGGTGCCGTGCCGGTGATGCAGTGAATCTTCCTCGCATTATTAGCCTTGTCCGAACATCATCGACCAAATGGACGTGGCTTGGGAATGGTCAACATCGAAAAGATCTATTAATTATCTCTTCCCACGTGGGGATGATAATATCACTCAGGTTCTCCATTAGATATGACCCCAAAAAAAAAAAAGTTCTCCATTAGCTTATTTTTAATTTTTTTTGCTAAATTCTCCATTAGCTTATTTGAATCTTATTGCAAGGTTTTATCTTTCTTTCTTTTTTATTTTTGTCAATAAAAGAGCAAATTGCATTGCACAAAGACATTGTTAATATTGAGACACACAAGTTAATAACAAAACAATAGACAATAAATAGGTCATATGTGGATGAATATAATTGGATAAAAAGTTTATCTTGATACTATGTTAAAAATTATAGAATTTCAACATAAAACTAATTAGTATTAAGGTGAGTAGCTCAATATATTATATGGCGGATTTAGAATTTATAATTTTTCTATACACAAAAAATATATATTCCAATACATTTTACATCCAAATTAGTTTGTACCAATCAACAACTTTATTTCCCGATCTCCTCACTAAAGAGTACTGAGTTGAAAAAATATCCGATATAACTTAAGGATGTCATTCACAACTTGTAGCATATTTCAATCCACCGATCTGAGGATCTAGAGATGAAAACAATTTGGATAACTGTAAAAAATAAAAAAATCATAATTGAATCTGTTTAGCAAACTTATAACTATAACTATAACTAAAATCTAACGGGTTTAAAAATTACTAACCATAATTGTAACAGTTAAGTATTCAAAAAATTGAGGTTAACCGTAACTGTAACTATTTAATTAAAAAAATAAAAAAAATAGTTTAAAATTAAAAAATAAACCTAAAAAAATATATAAAAAAATTATATGTAAAAAAACAAAAATAAAAGAATCCAAATAAATGATAAAATTTGAAATGAATTACATGATGATTTTAATCAAGAAGTTATGAAAAAAATTCATTCACAACTAAAGCTGAGTCCACTTTTTTTTTTTAATTGAGTTTAGTTCAAATTTTTATCATTTTAATTACCAGTTTAGTTAGTTTTTTATTATTTTAAGTGTCTATATATATATATATATATATATATATATATATATATATATTTATATATATATAATTTTTTTATTAAATTAATAATTGAGTTTTGAGCTTCGATTTTTTTTAACGTCGAAAACCAAAACTTATCTATATAATTTTTTTATTAAATTAATAATTGAGTTTCAAGCTTCGATTTTTTTAACGTCTAAAACCAAAACTTATCTGTTTACCCATCAGTTACTTTTTATAAAAATCAAATTCTAACAAATACCCCCAACGATTTTTGTTATCAAATTTTTATCAAACAAATATATGTCGATTTTGAATTTAAACTTTAATCATTACCATCTCTACAGTGTGTTGATAGACTTTCAATTGAACCATGACGTCCATTTATTTATGAGCTAATTCGTATCCATAGAGAAATTATGGGCTAACACTATGTTTGCCTTAAATTCTATGGTCGTCATACTAATCCCACTCAACTTCTATTTTTACTCACTTTAACCCCTCAACTATTTTGTTAGATATGCAAAATTCGACAAAATCAATGGGTTATAAGTTGAATTTAGGGGAAAATTGCACAAAGAATCTTTATGGTCTTTTCAAAATTTTAAATTCGTCTTTATTGTTCTCACTTAGTAAATTTAGTTTCCAATTTTTTCAAAAAAAAATTTAATTCATTTTATGGTTAAAAATTAATCAATATAGTCCGTATTATTTTTAAAAAATTAATTTAATTCATATTATTTTTTTTAAAAAATATTAATTTAGCCAATTTAGATAGGGACTAAATTGAATATTTTTTGAAAAATAATAGGGACTAAATTAACTAATGTTGAACTATAGAGTTGAATTTAAAAATTTTAAAAAATAATAGGAATTAAATTAGTTAACTTTGAATAATAGAAATAAATTTGAAATTTTAAGAAAATAATAGGGACTATTTGCACAAATTTCCCTTGAATTTAGTATGTGCAGTGGGAAAAGAGATTTGACCTTTACTTTTATGGCCATATCCAAAACTGCTTTACAAAATATTTACTTTAACCAGATTTTCTCACGAGAGTTGATTTGTTAAACTCTAGGAGTGAATTTATCCTTTAAGAATTGAAAAAAAAAAACATAAAATCAACTAATTTTTTGATCCATCTCTCGTATTCTAAACCCAATTTGAACTAAATCTTTCAATGTTTATCACCAATTACTACTGTCATAATCTCAATTCAACGTCATTCGAGATCATATACCATAACCTAATCTCTCATTTCTCCACTGCGCTTTTCTTTGCCCAGATGTTCATCTTTCTAAGTCAAAAATGATGATCTGACCCGTCAAAATCTGAAGTGTACCATAACCTCATCTCTCATTTCTCTTCACCAAATATATATTCACTATAAATATTAGCTATATCTCTAGGTTTAGCTTAATTGAATTTCTAGACAAGAGATGAAGTACAATTATAGGGATTTTTTTTTTTTAGGTCAAAGAAGTACAATTATAGGTTCGAACATAATTTTTTTGTCGTAAAAGTTAAAATTTAGATATAATAATTTTATAAATTAGTTTGAATTTGCCAATCTTATGAGAAAATGTAATATGTTTAGTATCGACTAAACCTCTTTATAAATCAAAGGAAAAAAAATTAACCTTGAACGTAGGTCATGTTTTTTTATTTTATTTTTATTTTTTTAAGACGAGGGAAATCTAACTGGAAGAGTCCGACCACCAAATAATAAAATTTCCGAGTACAAAGGCTCAATCTTATGAGAAAATGTAATCTGTTTAGTATAACCTCTTTGTAAATCAAAGGAAAAAAAAAAAAAAAAAAACCTTGAACATAGGCCATGCTTTTTTCTTTTTTTTTTGAAGACAAGAAAAATTTATCTGGTCTAGTCTAACCATTAAGTAATAAAACTCTAAATATAGAACCTCATTCTAAAAATATATAAAATAAATAAAGAACAGAACCTCAAAAATAAAATAAAGATTCAAACTCGTGAGGACCCACAAATTTTACCAATACCTTAATCACATAAGACATGGCCTGGAGGCTGAACATAGGGGCATGTTGATTCCTTTTAAAATCTCTCACACATGTACACGCACCGCACACACGTTATCCACACTCCCCTTACCGTTAATTTAACGAACCAAATTAGGAAAAGAAAAAAAAAGAAAAAAAAAAAGCTGTTTAAAAATGCATAAATACTCCTAGTCTCCTACGATACAAAAACCATTCCTCTCACACACACAGCGTTCCCTTTGCGCCCCCGCCGTCCTCCTCCTCCCACAGCGGTGGCGCTCGCGGTGGCGCACTCTAGTGTGCTCGGAGATCATAAAACAAAAAAAATCAACTAAAACAAAATTTAAAAATTAAAAAAATTTATATCCTTGCTTTGCGTTCTCCGATACATTGGAACGTTCAAGACAGAGAATATGACTATCGAGTAAAGTTATTGAATATTATTGATATTATGTACGTATAGGTTTGTGTCTATGTATGCATATGCGTTGTGCTTTGTGTAAGGGAGACACAGAAGCGTGAAGAGCAAAGGCAAATTTGGCGTTGGATTTCGCTTTTGAGATCTGGAAATTCGAGACGAAGCATTGAAAATTATACCTATATGTACGTATTCGTTTGTTGATAAATTCAAGGATAAATTAGTTTGATTTTGGCGTTTTATTTATTTATTTTTTTCTTTCTATATTTAGAGTTAAAAAATGTGAGAAGTTTCTTAGATTTTATCGGCATTCTTATGTAAGCAGATCAAATTTTGCTTTTTTGGTTTTTGTTTAATATTATTATTTCATTTTGTGAAGAATTTTTTTGAGATTGATATGATAAATTGCTCGTAACTTTTATGAATTTTTTATAATTCACAGCTCTGCTTTGAATTTGCGGAGATTAGATTTATTCTTATATGATTTTGTGAATAATCTTTTAGAGTGATGTGATAAATTGCTTATATGTGTGTGCGCATATGTGTATACTTGTGTATATATTTTTATGTTCGATTCTTGCAAGTGTGAACGATGAAATTTGCATCATTGACAGCTCTGCTTCGAATTGGCGGAGATGTTGCATTGTGGATCAATTGTTTAGCCTTTTGGTTGCTGCAGGAAAGCCGATGAATTTGTAGCGTTAATTTTCAGGTAAATTGATGAGAGATTTTACAATTTTTGAACATTATTTACCGATGTGATGGCATAATATAGATGTGTGTGTGTTTTTGTGTGTGTTTCTGTTCGATTTTTTAAAAATTATCAATGTACTAGATGTGCAGTTATTCGTGTGTATCTTATTAAATTCGACAATTTGTTATCAGATATAGCAACGTCACCTATTGGTATAAGACTCGGTTTCAGTTCAGTCTTATTACCTGATAGAGGGAACCGATTGAATGAAAAGGATGCAGTTGAAATCGATACTTAAAGAGTGTAGGCGGAAACACGGGGTTGTAGAAAAAGATACAAGAAGGCAAGCTGAGAGGAAAGGTGTGGTAGGTCGTGGGAGGTCATATATAGCTCCCGAAAGGCCACCACCGTCTCCATCTGCATCGGATGATCAAAGCCAGTGGGCAGATCTGCCTCCCGAGTTGCTTCTTGAAATTATTCGTAGAGTAGAAGCTAGTGAAACCTCATGGCCTGCCCGGAGAACTGTGGTTGCTTGTGCAGCTATCTGCAAGTCGTGGCGAGAGATAGCAAAGGAGGTTATTCGGACTCCTGAGGAATGCGGGTTGCTCACTTTTCCCACGTCACTGAAGCAGGTCAGTCAATATAGTTACTGAGTTCATTAATGTTGTTTCTCGTGACCATTTAAGCACATACTGATCTTATTCAATTGTTGAATATCTATTAGCCTGGACCAAGAGATTCTCCAATTCAATGCTTCATTAAAAGGGAAAGAGCAACTTCGATCTTCAGATTGTATCTTGGCTTGAGCCCTGGTAATTGCATCTACATTGGCTTTTACTTAGTTGACAATCTCCATCTTCTCCGTATATTTTTGGTTATGTTGCACTCTCACCATGTCTTTTAAGTTCTAGTATTCTTCTTTTTTTTTTTTTTTTTTGAATTTTATACTTGTAATTGCTAGATTTTCTGAAGATCGTCATCTTGTTTCTTTTACAATATTTCATTTTAAGATTTGTTTCAACTTTTGCAGAGGTTCTCTAATGTTAGACCATAAGAACACGTTCAATTCCACGTGTTTAAATTTGAGAATCAATGATCTTTCCTCCAGTTGTTGTGAGATGTGATTTTAATCATATTTTTTGCTTAAAAATTGCAGCACTATCAGGGGATGCTAGTAAATTGTTGTTGGCTGCAAAAAAGGTTAGGAAGGCCACAAACACAGAATTTTTAATATCCGTGGCTGCAGATGATTTTTCTCGAGCAAGTAGTGGCTATATCGGGAAATTAAGGTCTGCTTTGAAGCTTTATTTTTTCCTTACTGTTACGGCACTGAATTTTGTTCATGCATTTGATCGATAATTATAATGATCAGGTCAAATTTTTTTGGCACCAAGTTTTTCATTTACGACCGGCAGCCTCGTTGTAACTCTGCAACAAAATCCAGTGGTTTGTCAAATAAAAATACTTTTCCCAAGAAGTTATCGTGGAGGTCAGGAATTGGGAATTACAATGTTGCAACTATATCTTATGAGCTCAATGTTCTTCGTACAAGAGGCCCGAGGAGAATGCAGTGCACCATGCACACGATCCCCGTCTCTGCTATTCAAGAAGGTGGAAGTGCCCCCACGCCAGCAACTTTCACGAACGGCCTTGATGGAAATTCATCTTTTTCATCCATTCCAAGAGAGCAAAACCAAGAATCTACTTCCACTAGTCTCCTTGAGCCATCGGAAGCAGCTCAGAATAGCGGAAGTCCATTGGTCTTGAGAAATAAAGCTCCTAGATGGCACGAGCAGTTGCAATGTTGGTGCCTAAATTTTAAAGGGCGAGTCACTGTGGCCTCGGTCAAAAACTTTCAGCTAGTGGCGGCCGTTGATTCGCTGGAAAACGTACCTAGTACAGAACAGGAAAGAGTTATATTACAATTTGGGAAGATAGGAAAAGACATCTTTACGATGGATTACCGCTATCCCCTCTCTGCCTTCCAAGCCTTTGCAATCTGTTTAAGCAGCTTTGACACAAAACCAGCATGTGAATAGCCATATCTATATCACAGATGACCAAGATCAGGCTTTCTCTATCCTCATTGTCAATTGTGAATATTATCTAAATGATAGTTAAGCTCTTTTGCTTTGTCTTCTTTTCCATGTGCAGGCTTTAGCTAATGCCATGGCAGGAGCTAAAAGGATGTAACAAAAAAATTCCAAAATGTTTTTTAGCCTTTAATGGCAATTATATAATCTTCTCAAGATTGTGACTTTGTTTAATCTGCCTTATTTGTGCTGATCCAAGATATGAATGGAATTTGGATCAGTTGAACATCTTAATCCTTTTGCTTTATGTAGTTGGAACTTGACATTTAGATGGAGATAATACCACTATGAGGACTTTTATAGTTTATCTTACAGAGATTTACAGAAACAACATAGTATCGAAAGCATTCGTTTGAACAGATAGACCAGGGAAACTGCATATAATTTCCCTAGCATGAGTAGAGCATGTTGTGAAAAAAATACACTGTGTGGGTGTTTTCAACTGTGTCTTATTATATATGGACTTAATAGCAAACCATTATTTTTTTTTTGTATGTTTCAACCATGGTTAGAAATAATTTTTACAACAAAGTCCTCTTCAAGAGTTCTTGTTTTTTACAGTTATAGCAAACAATGAAAAGCTTGACTGTCAAATCGTATTGCTATCTTATTACAAACTTGAGAGATAACTATCTACACACATATGGTTCCTCCAGACATACTGGTATCCTGTATTCTTATCAACTAGCTCCGAGAATGTCTATTTCGTAACCTTGATTTTTCTCACTGCAACGAACACGACAACCATGGCGCCGACACTTTTCTGGATTCTTTGGATCTGAATCACTTCATTCGGAGGTAGGTTTTTCGACTCAAACAGATGGACGCCTGGGCTTTCTCGGATTTTGGAACCATTGAATGTAATTGAGTTGTTGATGCCCTGTACATTGCTGTTTATGTATCTTTTTCCTGCCTGGTCTTCAATGATCTTCTGATTTGTGGATTTTATGTGCTTGGAACCTCTCTCTCTATTTGTGGTTGCTTCAGTTCTTTCATTAGGATTGAGCTTATATATTCTATTGATGTGGAGGATGTCTTTTTTATTTATTGATTCTGAACCCAATTGCATTGATGCTCCCTTATTATCGCCAGCAAGGGTGATCACACTTACTAGTCTCTTATCTTTGGAAAACCTGCAGTTTCCAGCACCATTTTCACGAATGAACTCGAAAATGTCATCTTTTACTTCTTTGTCAAGGCATCATTCGCTTTGAATATAGTAGATTGTTGATGAGAATCACCAACCATATTTTTGTCCATTGACTGAGGGATTATTGCTTTGTTTTGTTTACTAGTAGACATAGTTGTGGCTGATATCTTCCTTGTGCCAATAGCTTCTTGCTTTTCTATCTGCATTTGTTCTGACTGAAATGTTGTATGTTGCCACTCTTTGATCTCTTCATGGGAGTCTGATGCCTCACTTTGAAGCTCGGTGACTTCCTGCATCTTTTCTTCATGGTCTTTGTCGTTTGCCTCTTGCACTATCTCCTTCTCTTCTTTAGCTTGGTCAGGCTTTGCATATGATTTTGCAATGCTCTCCAGCTCATTGTCTTTTGTCTCTTGCCACTTTTTTTATATCTTCTCTAGAATCTGATGCCTTACTTTGAAGCTCGGTGATTTCCTGTGTCTTTTCCTCATGGTCTTTGTTGTGTGTCTCTTGCTCTATCTCCTTCACTTCTTTAGTTTGCTCTGGCTTTGCATCTGATTTTGCAATGTTCTCTAGCTCTTTGTCTTTTGTCTCTTGCCTGGTTTTTATCTCTTCTCTGGAGTCTAATGCCTCACTTTGAAGCTCGGTGACTTCTTGCGTTTTTTCCTCATGGTCTTTGCCGTTTGTCTCTTGCACTATCTCCTTCACTTCTTTAGCTTGGTTAGGCTTTACATCTGACTCTGCAATGTTCTCCAGCTCTTTGCCTTTTATCTCTGATTTTGCAATCTTCTCCAGCTCATGACCTTTTCCAAGAGAATGTAATATTTCGGCTGGCTTTCTTGTCTCTAGATTTCTTATGCAAGGAGACATAGTAGGTTCTCCTAGACCCTGCTCTTCTGATTGTCTTGTCGTCTCGTTGGGTTCAATGTTGGTTTTCCTTGGGGTTTGATCGTTTGGGTTTGCTGCTGGAATATGTTCTGTATTATCAAAGACAGAACATGGTGCTTCATTGGAAGTAGAAGAAAGCTGAGAGCTATCTTGAGTTGCAGACCCTATAGGTTTACTTGGAGAAGAGGACTGCGTTACTTCATCTATCAGTTGCAGTTCAGTGGCCTTAATTGATTGAGATTGAAGCTCTGATATTGTTTGGGACGTCGAGGGAAGCTGAGTAGTATGGACGGACTAGCGATGAGGGATGGGATGTTTCTTTTGATTGAGAGGCTAGATGTAATGGAGTTGAGGTGTCACGCCTCAATTCGATCCCACCTACAATCAGTCAGGACACAACGGAATTTCGGCAGTATAACGACAGTAATAAAGACCCCGAGGCTCTAAACCAACCTCTCAGAACATCATACAATCAAACTCCTCAACCGAACAACAATCAATTACTCAATACCATTAACAACATACAACATAACTATATTATACAACAATCATTCTTAGACGATCCATTCATAGTTATACGCCTCCGTTCCAACATAACTTTAACTTTAATATACATATCAAAATAGATTATAAACCAACTTAGCAACCTAGATCATAACAAAAGAAAGACTACTAAGTTAACATCATTTAGTTCCTTATCTTTACTACAACTTATACGTCATAAATTACAAGGAAAATAAAAGACAACTAGTTCAATATACAAGATAATAGAGTATACAACATCTCAAGCATCAAGGACAAGACTCTGGCACATAGGACTCGTCCACATACGGCACATTATCCCCTTCTGGAGGCACGTACCCGTAATCTTGCGAAAGAACACCTATATGCATGCAATAATAGAGAGTGAGCTTATATAAAACAAGCTCAGCGAGGATCCGATAGATCTCAAACAGTATTTACTATACTCCTTGAAAATAATCATTTGAGCAAGTAAACACACAAATAATCATCAATACAATATAAACACATAACTATAATGACCAATCAATAAAGGATACTCAATTTGGTGTAGCTCCATACGCCATCACGATCTTAACCATTCTTCTTATAACTTTCCATTACTCACCCACCCGAGGTACCTCACTAGCCTCTCCCTCCATGACACCTCCGTCATGCAAGCTAGAGGTAGTCTCTGGTAGTCATGCCGTTATCAACCCGACAGCCCGACGCTGCCCGAGAGGTGGCGCACACATACCAAGACTCAACAATAATAATAAACATCATTCACAGGAGGGCAGTCTAGCAGAACTGCCTATCTCCCGGTTCATCAATCATGAATCAATAATCATCAATAATTACCATTTCCATAAATGTAACATCAATAATCATCAATATAACAACAATATAACATCAAGTAATCAATTAAACAACAAATAACTAAGTTAGATGACAAAGTAGGCCATCTAACTTAACATGCATTAAACACGTTATCTAACGCTACTCTAACCATCAACATCTCACAATTCAACCACTCAAACACCACCCAATCATCTAAAGGCTCAATTCAACAATTTAAAGAAAGACAACATAAACTTCAAATAATCATATCTTATATTCTACTAATCCAAACAACTCCAAATCAGTTTCAAACATTCACCCATTTAATCAACTATATTAGCCCTCTCGGAAACCAACCAAGACACATCAAAATCAAGCCCAACAACCCTAAAACCTCAATGCACCTAGGCTGAAATTTTTGGATTTTCACCCAAACATCACAATCGAAAATTCGGCATTATAACAGCGTTACCACGTAATTAACAAACTTTTAAAAATTGACGGCAATCGATTCCAACCACAACAACTCAAGATAATCCTCAAATAGCCAATCTATTAACTTTAAATACCCGAAAATAAATAATTTCGCTATAATGGCTCAAATCTCGTAGTAATACACATAAACGATCCCTAGCACGCACTGATCAATAATATAACTTCAAATTAACATTCTCACGGTTCAAAATGCAGTTATGAGCAAAAATATAAAAATGAGTTTTGAGATCTAGAATTTTTCTCTCACCTTTGATGTGATATAAGCCTAGATATGCGTGCAATGCGTGCCCAACAAGCGGAATCCAACTCGGCACGAAGTTCTACGGACAAAAACTTGGTTTTTCTATGAAAAATTGCTTTGAAAACCTTGAAAATTCTTTCTCTTTTCTCCCTTGAAACTCTCGGCCCTTTGTGTGTGTTGATGAGTGTGTTTTTTGTTGTGTTTAGTGTGTGTTGATGATATTATGCAAATAAAAGCTTGGTCAATTAAAAAAAAATGCAAAGTCAAAGTTAGTTTATTAGTCCTTTAATTGTTTTTCTAGTCTTTTAATTCATTTCTTGAGTATTTCTTGCTCAACTATTAAATTAACACTTAAATAAATTCTAGACATAATATTTTAGGTGACAAAGAAGGTTACATTAAAATAGTTTCACTCGAATCGGCTTAAAACTCGTTTTCTTGCAAAAGAAAGTGTAAAAATCTTTAAAATTTCAAAACCAATTCCAAAGCCGTTTTAATCAAACACGGGTCTATTAATACTCGAGGACTGAGTTTTAAAACATTTAAAACACCCCTATAAAAATTTTAGTGGACAAGTGCTCAAAAATACTATTTACCAAATCCGACGATAGAATTTATGATTCCGTTTTTGAAAAAATTTTTATGAATGCACACTTAGCATGTATTAGGAGTATTAATCACATAAGTCATATAGCACATAAACAGGTCAATTCACGCAAAACAAGATAAAGCACGCAAAACGAGATAAAGCAAAATATGGGGTCTCACATTCTCCCCCCTTAAAGAAATTTCGTCCCCGAAATTCTTACTTGCTGAACGGAAAAGATCTGGATATTGCTGCAGCATCTGATCTTGCCTCTCCCAAGTAGCTTCTTCGATACCGTGATGCTTCAACAACACCTTGACTGTCGGAATCTTCTTCGACCTCAACTCTCGTTCCATCTGATCAAGAATACGAATCGGCCGCTCGTCATAAGTCAGATTCTCACGAAGCTGTAACAGCTCTGGCTCAAGAATATGAGAAGGATCCGGATTATATTTCCTCAAATTAGACACGTGAAATACATCGTGGACATTAGAGAAATTCTCCGGTAAAGCCAACCGATATGCTAACTTACCAACTCTGCTAGTAATCTCAAACGGCCCCACAAACCTCGGACTTAGCTTACCACCTTTAGCATAACGAGCAAACCCCTTACGAGGAGACAATCTCAAGAAAACCCGATCTCCGACTGCAAACTCCAAGTCCCGACGACGCTTATCAGCATAACTCTTGAATCTACTCTGCGCCGTAAGCATTCTCTGCCTGATCAACTGAACATTCTCGATCTTCTCTAGAAGCTCTGGCATAATAGTCGGATCAAAAGTCTTCATCTCTCTTACTTCGTCCCAATATAAAGGTAAACGGCACTTACGACCGTAAAGAGCTGCAAAATGTGCCATCCTAATAGTAGCTTGATAACTATTGTTATAGGCAAACTCGGCAAGTGGTAGATGTTTTTTTCCAGTTCTTCCCGAAGTCCAGAACACAAGCCCTAAGCATATCTTCCAGAATCTGAATAGTCCTCTCAGATTGACCATCGGTCTAGGGATGATACGCTGTATTGAAGTTAAGCTGAGTACCCAAAGTCTCCTAAAGTTTCTCCCACAAACGAGAAGTAAATCGAGGAGTTCTATCTGAGACAACACTAGATGGAATCCCGTGAAACCTAACAATCTGATCCAAATAAAGACCCGTCAACTTTGCAACTTCATCTCCCATCCACATCGAAATAAAGTGAGCTGTCTTCGTCAAACGATCCACGACAACCCAAACTGCATCGTTATCTCTGGGAGTTCTAGGCAAACCAGTGACGAAGTCCATCGTAATATGCTCCCATTTCTACTGTGGTATAGCCAACAATTGAAGCAAACCTGCTGGTCGTTGATGCTCGGCATTCACTCATTGACAAGTCAAACATCTAGACACGAACTAAGCAATTTCTCTCTTCATATTATTCCACCAGTAATGTTGCTTCAAGTCCCGATACATCTTGTTTCCACCAGGATGAATAGTGTAATTAGAATTATGAGCCTCCTCCAGAATACCTCGCCTCAAACCTGGTTCATCGGGAACACAAACCCTATTCCGAAATCGAAAAATACCATCCTCGTGCACTTTGAAGTCAGACTGATCATCTATGATCTGATCCTTGTTCTTTTGAAGTTTAACATCAAGTTGCTGAGCTTCTCTGATCTGAGACAACAATAAAGGCAGAATACGGAGATGTGAACACATCACCCCAACCTGAGTCAACTCTGGTCTCCAATAAGTGAATTCCTCAAGAACTTCCTACTTCTTGACAGCCAAACAAGAAACACTCGCCTTACGGCTAAGAGCGTCTGCCACAACATTTGCCTTTCCAAGTAGATAGCTGATAGAACAATTATAATACCCAAGAAGTTCCATCCACCTCCGCTGATGCATATTCAACTCCTTCTGTGAGAATAAATACTTAAGACTCTTATGATCAGTGAAAATCTCGAACTTACTGCCCACAGATAATGACGCCACTTTTTCAGTGCGAAAACAACAGCTACCAACTCAAGATCATGAGTCGGATAGTTCACCTTATAAGGTTTCAACTTCCTAGAAGCATAGGCAATAACCCGACCATTATGCATAATAACACATCCCAAGCCCTCCTTGGATGCATCGCTGTAAATGACCATATTATCGGTCCCCTCTGGTAGAGCAAGTACTGGAGCAGTAGTCAACCTATTTTTCAACTCCTGAAATCCACTCTCGCATTTCTCATCCCAAGCAAAACTTGTCTGTTTCTGAGTTAACTTAGAAAGTGGTCCTGCAATCTTAGAAAAGTCATTGACAAACCTACGATAATAACCTGCCAAGCCAAGAAAGCTACGAACCTCTGAAACATTCTCCAGACGTTTCCAAGACATCACCGATTCAATCTTAGTGGGATCTATAGAAATACCGCTCTGTGTGATAACATGACCAGGAAAAGATATGTGTTGCAGCCAAAATTCACATTTGCTGAATTTCGCAAACAACTGATGTTCCTGCAGCTTCTGTAAAACAAGCTATAGATGTTGCTCGTGCTCCGATTCAGTCTTAGAATAAACCAAGATATCATCAATAAAGATACCACGAATTGGTCCAAGTACGACTGAAAAACTCAATGCATAAGGTCCATGAATGCTGCCGGTGCATTAGTTAATCCAAAGGGCATAACTACAAACTCATAATGCCCGTACCGAGTCCTGAAGGCAGACTTCGGAACATCCTCCGTGCGAATCCGAAGCTGATAATACCCCTGCCTCAAGTCAAACTTAGAGTAGACTTTGGCTCCCTGAAGTTGATCAAACAACTCGTCAATCAGTGGCAAAGGATACTTGTTCTTGATGGTCACCTGATTCAACCCACGATAATCAATGCACAATCTCAAGGTACTATCCTTCTTCTTCACAAATAAAACAGGAGCTCCCCAAGGTGAAGAACTCTGCTGAATGAAACCTTTTCTATTAACTTCTGCAACTGAGTTTTCAACTCCTTCAACTCAGCTGGTGCCATCCGGTACGCTGATTTTGAAATAGGTTGAGTACCGGGAACAAGATTAATCACAAACTCCACATCTCTCTCTGGCGGTAACCCTGGCAACTCCTCGGGAAATACATTAGGATATTCTCGAATAATAGGAATTTCCTCCAGCTGTAGCTTATCAGATGGCTTGTTGATCAAATAAGCTAGATAACCCGAACACCCCTTACTCACCAACTTAACGGCTTTAGTTGCTAAGATAACAAAACTAGTCTTAGCACCCCGATTCCCTACTACCTCAACTACTGGCTGATCTGGCAAACGAAACTGTACTACCTTGGTTCTACAGTTCAACTGGGCATCATACTTAGAAAGCTAATCCATACCCAAGATAACATCATACCCCCAGATAGGAAATAAGATAAGGTCTGAAGGACAATTATACCCTTTAACATGAATTATACAATCCTTACAAATTAGGCCAGTAATATACTTATCAGTCAAAGAGGTACTAATCTCAACCACATAAGGCAGTCTTTCAGGTTGCACATTAACACGGTGCACACAAGCAGGAGTAATGAAAGAATGCGTAGCACCAGAATCAATCAACACTTTAACAAGTTGATCAAGTATAAGGAAGTTACCTTCCACAACTGCAGTCTCCTCAGGCATCTCTTCTAAGTCAACTGCGTAGGCCCGAGCCTGAACCCGCTGCTGCTGAGGTGTACTGCCCGCAGGTCGACCCTGATAACCCTGAGTCGCTGCTCGACCCTCAGTCCTCTGATATCTAGGGCAATCCCTCGCCCTATGCTGATTGCTACCGCAACCCAAACAAGCCCCTGATTTCACCCTGCAGTCGGCCTCCACATGGCCCTAGCGCTTGCAGTAAGTACACTGCGATGATGATGCACTAACACTGCCCCTGGAAGAACCAGAAGCTGAAGAAGCAGCTATACCAGCCTGCTGCTGAGGTCTAACAAAACTAGGCCTGTATTGACCCTGAGATTGGGCTGGCCTGTACTGGGACTGAACCTGATAAGACCCCTGCTGAAACTGCGATCAATAATAACTCTGCTGACCTTGTGGCCTGAAAGAACCCTACTGAGCTGGCGGCCTATACGTACCCTGCTGTACGGGAGGCCTATACACTCCCTGCTGACC
Source organism: Ehretia macrophylla (assembly GCA_037974665.1). Lineage (NCBI taxonomy): Eukaryota > Viridiplantae > Streptophyta > Magnoliopsida > Boraginales > Ehretiaceae > Ehretia > Ehretia macrophylla. The sequence goes on from CM075774.1 coordinate 4,757,348, forward strand.
CTGCGGCTGAAATGGCCTCTTACTAGGCTGGCTAGATACAATATGTTCCCCCTTTCTCTTCTCCAGTTTAGAAGCTGCATCAAAGGCTCCCGTAAGTATATCATACCGATTTAGGGCCATCGCATCCTGAATCTCGGGCCTCAACCCCAACATGAACCTACGAGTCTTACGTTCCTCGTCAGCCACATACTCTGGTGCATACCGGGACAACCTAGTGAAAGTGGCCTCGTACTGAGCCACGGAAGCATCTCCCTGCACTAAGGTTAGAAACTCTGCCTCTCTCCGCTCCCTCGCGATCCTTGGGACATACTTTGCTCGGAAAGCTAACAGAAAGGTATCCCAAACATACGGAATACCCTGAGTCTCCCAGCTAGTTTTCGCCGTGTGCCACCATTCTTCCGCCTCATCATCCAGCAAGTACACGGCAAAAGTGACCTTCCGCTCATCGGTATAAAACATAGGGTCAAAGATCTTCTCCACCTTACTAATCCAAGCCTCAGCCTTCCGATCGTCCGGCTCCCCCTGAAACCGCGGTGGATAATACCCTAAAAACTCTTTCAGTGTACCACGACCGTGGTACCCACCTTGTGCATTCAACAACTGATTCTGCAATGTCTGATTCTGGGCAGCCTGCCCTGCCAGTAACTGTGCCTGACTGGCCATGATCTCGTTCATCCTATCAAAAGCTGCACCTATACGATCATCCTCCCTAACTTGGCCTGGTGCCACATTTCTCGGAACCTCATCAGTCATCTCAGGCCTACCTCTGGTCCTCGATCTACCCGTCATTCTATTAATCAAAGAGTTAGCACAGGTTATAGCACGTAAACAGGCTATAGACAATTATGAGCAAATAAGCAACAATTCACATAAACACATAAATCACTTAAGTATCAATCACATAAACAAATTAATCACATAATCACATAAGCACTAAATCACATAATCACTTAACCATATTAACACATAGTTCATTTTTCTTTTACTTCATACATACTTTCATGCTAAGACCATTACCCACATTCCGAGAATGCCCCGACTGGCACCTAACATGCGGTCTGATACCACTTAAATGTCACGCCCCAACTCGATCCCACCTATAATCAGTCAGGACGCAACGAAATTTCGACAGTATAACAACAGTAATAAAGACCCCGAGGCTCTAAACCAACCTCTTAGAACATCATACAATCAAACTCCTCAACCGAACAACAATCAATTTCTTAATACAATTAACTACATCCAACATAACCATATTATACAACAATCATTCTTAGACGATCCATTCATAGTTATACGCCTCCGTTCCAACATAACCTTAACTTTAACATACATATTAAAATAGATTATAAACCAACTTAGCAACCTAGATCATAACAAAAGAAAGACTACTAAGTTAACATCATTTAGTTCCTTATCTTTACTACAACTTATACGTCATAAATTACAAGGAAAATAAAAGACAACTAGTTCAATATACAAGATAATAGAGTATACAACATCTCAAGCATCAAGGACAAGACTCTGGCACATAGGACTCGTCCACATACGACACATTATCCCCTTCTGGAGGCATGTACCCGTAATCTTGCGAAAGGACACCTATACGCATGCAATAATAGAGAGTGAGCTTATATAAAACAAGCTCAGCGAGGATCCGATAGATCTCAAACAGTATTTACTATACTCATTGGAAATAATCATTTGAGCAAGTAAACACACAAATAATCATCAATACAATATAAACACATAACTATAATGACCAATCAATAAAGGATACTCAATTTGGTGTAGCTCCATACGCCATCACGATCTCAACCATTCTTCTTATAACTCCCTATTACTCACGCATTCGAGGTACCTCACTAACCTCTCCCTCCATGACACCTTCGTCATGCAAGCTGGAGGTAGTCTCTGGTAGTCATGCCGTTATCAACCTGACAGCCCAACGCTGCCCGATAGGTGGCACACACATACCAAGACTCAACAATAATAATAAACATCATTCACAGGAGGACAGTCTAGCAGAACTGCCTATCTCCCCGTTCATCAATCATCAATCAATAATCATCAATAATTACCATTTCCATCAATGTAACATCAATAATCATCAATATAACATCAAGTAATCAATTAAACAACAAATAACTAAGTTAGATGACAAAGTAGGCCATCCAACTTAACATGCATTAAACACGTAATCTAACCCTAATCTAACCATCAACATCTCACAATTCAACCACTCAAACACCACCCAATCATCTAAATGTTCAATTCAACAATTTAAAGAAAGACAACCTAAACTTCAAATAATCATATCTTATATTCTACTAATCCAAACAACTCCAAATCAGTTTCAAACACTCACCCATTTAATCAATTATATTAGCCATCTCGAAAACCAACCAAGACACATCAAAATCAAGCCCAACAACCCTAAAACCTCAATGCACCTAGGCTGAAATTTTTGGATTTTCACCCAAACATCGCAATCGAAAAATCGGCATTATAACGGCGTTACCACGTAATTAACAAACTTTTAAAAATCGACGGCAATCGATTCCAACCACAACAACTCAAGATAATCCTCAAATAGCCAATCTATCAACTTTAAATACCAAAAAATAAATAATTTCGCTACAATGGCTCAAATCTCGTAGTAATACACATAAACGATCCCTAGCACGCACTGATCAATAATATAACTTCAAATTAACATTCTAACAGTTCAATATGCAATTATGAGCAAAAACATAAAAATGAGTTTTGAGATCTAGAATTTTTCTCTCACCTTTGATGCGATATAGGCCTAGATATGCATGCAATGCATGCCCAACAAGCGGAATCCAACTCGGCACGAAGTTCTACGGACAAAAACTAGGTTTTTCTATGAAAAATTACTTTGAAAACCTTGAAAATTCTTTCTCTTTTTCTCCCTTGAACCTCTCGGCCCTTTGTGTGTGTTGATGAGTGTGTTTTGTGTTGTGTTTAGTGTGTGTTGATGATATTATGCAAATAAAAGCTTGGTCAATTAAAAAAGTGCAAAGTCAAAGTTAGTTTATTAGTCTTTTAATTGTTTTTCTAGTCTTTTAATTCATTTCTTGAGTATTTCTTGCTCAACTATTAAATTAACACTAAAATTAATTCCAGTCAATATATTTTAGGTGACAAAGAAGGTTACATTAAAATAGTTTCACCCGAATCGGCTTAAAACTCGTTTTCTTGCCAAAGAAAGTGTAAAAATTTTTTAAAGTCCAAAACCAATTCCAAATCTGTTTTAATCAAACACGGGTCTATTAATACTCGAAGATTAGGTTTTAAAACGTTTAAAACACCCCTGTAAAAATTTCAGTGGACAGGTGTTCAAAAATACTATCCACCAAAACCAACGATAAAATTTATGATTCCGTTTTTTATGAAAATTTTATGAATGCACACTTAGCATGTATTAGGAGTATTAATCACATAATTATCACATTCTAAGTCATATAACACATAAACAGGTCAATTCACACAAAACGAGGTAAAACACGCAAAACGAGATAAAGCTAAATATGGGGTCTCACATGAGGGCTGTGGATCAGCTTGGGGTTGATTGTTTACAAGTGATGGTGGTGTTTGCCGATCAACACGAGGTTGAGTGGCTGCGAGAATTGGTGATTGAGATTGAGGTTCTGATATTGTTTTGGATATTGAGGGAAGTTGAGAAGTAGTATAGACTAGCGATGGGGAAAGAGAAGTCTCATTTGATTGAAAGGTTGCACGTAATGGACTTGAGGGTCGTGGATTAGCTTGGGATTGATTGGTTGGACGCGATGGTAATGTTGGTTGACCAACATTGGGTTGAGTTGCTGTGAGAACTAGTGATTGAGATTGAGGCTCTAATGCTGTTTTGGATGTTGAGGGAAGCTGGGGAGTAGCTCGAACTGGCCACGAGGGAAAAGGTGTCTCTTTTGATTGAGAGGCTGCACTTAATGGAGTTAAGGGTAGTGGATCAACTTGGGATTGATTGGTTGTGCGTGGTGCGGTTGCTGGCTGACTAACACGGGGTTGAGTGGCTGTGCGAACTGGTGACGATGGAATGGAGTCAGTTTTGGATGCCTGAGGTTCTTTGCTAGAGATTTGTGCAGCTTTCCCTGGACGCCTGAATTGTGGCCTTTGAGCAGCTGTCAACACTGGCGTTATGGTGCTAGTGGCCGAGCATGTGCGATAGGGGATGAAATGATTAGTTGTTGGGTTGAGTATTTGTTAGGGATTCAGCTTTCGGGGGGAACCGTGGAAGTTGGTGTCGAATTCGCACCCGGCTAGTTAGATGACCGGGTTGCAGGGGTTGGGCGGGGAGCTGACAAGGAAGGTGCAAACCAAGAAGTGAAGCGATAGCGCTCTGCTGGCCTTTGGTCCGCCATAGAAGTTCAAGAAGAATATTACTGCAAATGAATGGATTAAGGTTTGAAGTGCTGCTTTTTCTATAAAACTAACATGGAGAAAGCACCTAAGATATAAATAGCTTTGTGTTTGATAACTAGGAAAATTCATAAATGTGGCATTTTGCTTTATATTACTTAGACCAACTCCAACAGTTTCCTTATTTTTTTTCTTACATGTAGAGAATTTGAATCATTTCTCTATATTTAAGGATTCTCTATTTCAGTTTCACACCAACAACTTCTCTACATCTTATTTTAATGAATCTTTATTTCAGTTTCACTCCATCAACTTCTTTATTTTAGGGATTCTCTATTTTTGTTTTACTCTAAAATCTCTTATTATTTTAATTAAATATATTATTTTAATTTGAAACTTTATTATTAAACTTTATTTTATTTATATTGGGATTTTTTCACCATCTCTACCTGTAGAGATGTTAAAAGATGAATGTAGAGATCTCTACATGTAGAGATAGTTGTAAGGATATTGTTGGAGATAAATATCTCCAACATCCCTACATGTGGGATAAATGGGTGTGTAGGGTTTGGGTTGGAGTTGGCCTTACAAGCTCATCATCTTGTTTCTATATGTTTATTTGCCTATCCTTGTCCCAAATTTTGTTTCTAATCTTAATATAATCTATTTATTTATATTTCCTAAATCACCACATGTTTGCTGGGAGATTGGACATTTCAAGCATATTCTTGCCTAATTAGATCAAGCAATGAGTTTTAAATCCACCGGTGTGATATCTATATTAGTTGTTGGTACGAGCAAATTTTACTACTAGTCCTCAATGTTTAATAGAATTAATTTAGTTATTAATGTTTCAAAAGTTATATGATGATTGCTCAATATTTATTATAAGTGTTCAAGTAGTACTTGCCATTTTCTTTTTGTTAGAATACGATGAGAATGGTCATCTAACTATGCACGTAACATTTTTAGTGACTAACTTAAAAATTCTAGTAAACATTGAAAACCAGCTTGAAATTTCTAAAGATGATTGAGGTATAAAAGTAATTTCATCATCTTTTCCAACTTTGGTGAAAATATAACCTATAAAATAAATTTGTGGAAGGCTGAAAGTCATATTTCCTGATTATTTCTTATGGGATTTTGGGCATATCCAATTCTTCTTAATCAGTAGGCTATTGTCCTCGAACTCAGTTTGAGTTCTTAAAGACAAAGCTGGATCATATTGACGTTTGAGGCCTATAGCTGTCCGAATTATTTCATTATAACTCCATTATAAGTTTATCAGAGCTCTTTTATAACGTTATAAGATAATTCAAATCCATTATAAATGCTACTTTGACCAAATTTCTGCAAAAACAAGTATTTGCGAGTGCTTGGTGCCGATGGCTTCAAAGTAGAAAATCCACCTTATGCAAATTAAGTTCAAAACAATCTATGTTTAGGTCTAATTTAACCATTACGTACAGAAAATTCCCGCTATGTGCAAAATCTGGACATTAGATTAATCACATCAAAAAAAGGGGAAAAAATCCTAGAAATGAATCGGCTTCATATTTGTTAACTGAATTGCTGATTAAGCTCAAAGACGTTGAAACTTCTCGTTTGAATGGCCTGTTTGAAAATTTCTTTTGAGCAAGTTATTTCTTTTTGCTTTATTGTGCTCTTTTTCTCATTTAGCTATTTCTTGGAAGATTTAAACAAGTAAATTGCGTATTTTCCCCTGTAGTAACCTATATTATATCAAATGATCACATCATCTTAAACTTTAATTTATTTAAGCCATTAAAGAAGGATTTATTATATTGTTTATTAATGTCTTCGATTCGACCTCTTACGTGGAATCCTGATTATTTTTTGTTGAGCCTTAAATTTGGACATAATTTTACAAATAGATGACGGCGAGACTTGAACTCATAACCAATAGGTTACGAGCTTTAATACCATATTAAATAACCGTCTCATTATAAAACTTAAGCCATTAAAGAGTAGAATTATTATATTATATATCGTCTTCAACATATTAGATGTCAGGGTACAATATCTCTCAAGAAAATATGATCTAAAATGACAAAACTGGGAAAATGAATACTGATGTCGAATGAAAAAACATTTTGAGATAAGGGCAGCACAGTCTTTCGCACATATAATAGAGTTATTGGTGGAGTCCATTATTGTTTGCAAGATTGGGATGGATGCTGTCCAGTTTTGTAGTTGATCAACTGTTGAAAGCAATATTTGAATAAGATTATCCAACATTGGCTCTAAAGAAGCTATGAACCATTAAGGAAAGAACATATAAAGATGAAGATACATAACGCGCCAAGCAATTGATACAAGATATTCTTTTCTCTTGCTTGTGCTGTGATCAACTCTAGAGCTTATATATTAACACTGCTGAGCTTCGTCAGACCCAACTGATAGTCGAGTTCCCCCAATTGAATTCCCATGTTAACGAAAAAAAAAAAAAAAACACACTGTCCGTAGAAGCTTTCATTAACAAAATCGACAGCTCCCTTCAGCATTACAAGGTGTGATCCCACATTATAATATCCTTCCTGGGTTATTAGAATGGTTGTTAAAACAAACATTTCAAAACACTTTAGTATCTATGAATAAATAAAGGGCACGAAACTTTCGCTATGTGCTCGAGTTCAAAGAAAGATCATATTTCATTTACAGTTTATTATATGCAACTTTATTTAAAATTATTGCAAGGGTTTATTTTAAAATTATTGCAAGGGTTTATTTCCACGACTCAAGCTCTTGCCCCTAAATCATACAATGAAAACTTTTATCATTGTGGCAAAACTACTTAAATGCGGTCATTTCTTTTGCATTTGATCTCAAAAGGCCATTAACATGTGTCATCATAAGTCATCAGAAGCTATTTTTCTCATGTGCTAGAACTATAATTATGTTCTTTGTAGTGCAATAAGGACGACGTCCCATATTTAAGGGAGAGATAATCTTCAGCATTTAACCCTATCAATTCTGTAAAGATATGTATTCAGTTTAAATGATTTGGATTCACTGTTATAGTCATGAGTCTAAGTTACTTGATGATTAGCATCTAGCTCTACCTATCCCAAAAGCGGAAAGGAAAAACAAACAACAGCAACTATCCAATTGTTTTTTTTTTTTTTTTTACTAATCAAGCAAAGTATCTTTCATTAATCTTAACTACTAGACATGTACAATGATCACGTCAAAATATTTACAGTCCAACCAAAAAAGCCAAAGTAAAAACAGACATGCAAACTATACAATGATATTTTCTATTTTTCAGTTTTTACAAATTTTCATGTTAAGAGCACTTCTACTGAACTTGTTACTACACCCAATCTTCAAAAGGGCCATCTCCTCAACTCTTCTACTAATATTATCTTCCGTTCTAAACTTTTGTTGATGGATGCGGATATTTCGTTCCCTTCAATGTGGGTTAAGCAAAAGGATTTTGGAAAATGGGCTTAACAAGCACAACATTATGCGGTCTATTCAAAGGTGGGAGGATATTGACGATTGGTCTAAAAGATTCTACTTGGGTAAGGGATTGCAGGCAACTATCCAATTGTTGGTTGCTTGACGAACTTAAGATTAGTGATCCCAGGAAAGATGGTCCAATATTGAAATTATTTGTTGAGGTTTTTTTTTTTTTGTATAATAAGTGAAATATATATTTTAAAAAAAAGAATAAATCAATAATTTTATTTTATGAATCACCCCAAAAAATTTATATTTATTTACTAGTTCAAAAGATTTCGCAAAATTTTGCTTGGGAAATGCCTTGAACCTGACTTCAAAAGCATACAAAGGGAAAATAGCACATTTAGTCCCTATTATTTCTTCAAAGTTTTAATTTTATCTTTATTGTTTAATTTTCAATTTTATCCCTAATATTTCTAAAAAGTTTTAATTTTGTCCTTATTATTTAAAATTTCTCAATTTCGTCCTTATTGATTTCCCAAAAGTTTTAATTTCGTCTCTATTATTTTTTTAAAAGTTTCGATTTTATCTGTAATAATTTTATATAGGAATCTCACCCTCACAAGGGGTGTTTCTTAAGTACAAGGGGTTCTTCTACCTAACAGACTAGTCTTTTGGAATATGCTCTCCCTTTGGGCTTGAGTTGTTACATTTTTTGGCTTATTTTATTACATTGGTCCTTTCATTGAGATTGGACTCCATGAAGGGGAGACTATAGAGGCTAGATTAAGGTGTGATAACTGTCACACTGAATACTAATAGACGAGTGCAGCCGTCAAGAGGAAAGGACTACCGTCGGGTCGGTGTCGATAGACAACTATAGGTTGGATTAATGTGTGGTTAGTGTCACACTGAATACTGGTAGATGAGTGTAGCCCCAGAAGGAAAGGGCTATCGTCGGGCCAGTGTTGATAGGCTAGTCCAACGTTAGCGTCGACTTTTAATTTAAGGGGGGTGGAATTTAATGATCCCACATAGGAATCTCACCCTCACAAGGGGTACCTCTTAAGTACAAGAGGTTCTCTCACCTAACAGACTAGTCTTTTGGGATATGCTCTCCTTTTGGAATTGAGTTACATTCTTAGGCTTATTTTGTTACATCATCCTTACCGTCAATAGGGATCATTTGTGCAAATTTTTATATTATTTTTCTTAAATTTTTAATTTATTTTTATTGTTGAAAATTAGTCAATTTAGTCCCTATTATTTTTCAAAAATTTTAAATTTGTCCATATTATTCAAAATTAACCAATTTAGTCCCTATTATTTAAAAAAAATTAATTTAGTCACATTTCTTTTTAAAATATTGAGCACTAATTTGAATTTAAGATTTTTAGAGTAAAATTATGTTGGTTAATAGGTCACTGTAAATTTTTTGAATTTGTATGTGCTGTTAATGATATATGATTGTTTCGATCGTAGCCATGTGTAGGGATGACAATGGGTAACCGATGTAACTGAAATCGACGGGTATCAACCCGATAAAAATCTGATAACAAAAACTGATGGGTAAACCGATAAGTTTTGGTTTTATACGTTAAAAAAACCCGAAACTCGAAACCCGATTATAATTTATTATAATATATAAATATATATATATATATATATATATATATATATATATATATATATATATATATATATATATATATATATATATATATATATATATATATATATATATATATATATATTATACACATGTATATCTACATATACAATAAATGTTTAAATTTTAAAAAATAATAAAAATACACTACATTTTTAAAAAGATAATTTACCAAAATAGTCCTAGATCTTTGTCTTTTTTTACATTTAAGTCACCTATCTTTCATTTTGAACAAAATGGTCCTTCATCTTTTATTTTGGTCACAGCCGTTAGTCCTTAGAATAAAATATGTTAAAAAATAACGTTAATGAGTACGTGAATGACACGTGACTGCAAAATACATAAACTTCAAGATACTTATATTTTATCGTATCACAATTTTACCCCTGAAGATTTGTGAATTTTGCGACCACGTGCCATCCACGTGGTCACTAACGTTATTTTTTCGACGGATTTTGTTCCAAGGATTAACGATTGTCACCAAAATGAAAGATAAATGACCATTTTGTCCAAAATGAAAGATAGGGGACTTAAATATCAAAAAATGTAAAGATCTAGGACTATTTCGGTAAATTACCCTTTTTAAAAGTTTTAAACTAATTCCAATATTACCATTTAAAAAAAGGTTAAATTCACTTTGTACCCCCTATCCTTTCAGTTTTATGACACTTATTAACCTTGAAGTTTAATTTCACCATTTAGTAACCCTTGACTTGGGTCAAATTTAACAAAAACATAACTTTGTAAACAGAAAGAGTTTTATGACTAAAATAACCTAGCTTGTAATACAACTTAAAAGACATATTTGCCATTCACTTGGAGGGAAAAATCTCGTCTTTCTATGCAACTTGTTCATCTTCCAGACCCTTCTTCTTTCATTCTCTCATTCTTTCTTTCTTTTCTCTCTATCTTTACCTCTAAAATAATTCACACTAGATTGATTTTTAAGATCAAAATCCTAATTTGACGAAGCAACCAACAATCTGTCCAATCTTAAAGATTGGTGAGTTAGTTTTTCCCATTTTAAGTAAAAGAGGTTCTCTCACCTAACAGACTAGTCTTTTGGGATATGCTCTCCTTTTGGAATTGAGTTACATTCTTAGGCTTATTTTGTTACATCATCCTTACCGTCAATAGGGATCATTTGTGCAAATTTTTCTATTATTTTTCTTAAATTTTTAATTCATTTTTATTATTTAAAATTAGTCAATTTAGTCCCTATTATTTTTCAAAAATTTTAAATTTGTCCATATTATTCAAAATTAACCAATTTAGTCCCTATTATTTAAAAAAAATTAATTTAGTCACATTTCTTTTTAAAATATTGAGCACTAATTTGAATTTAAGATTTTTAGAGTAAAATTATGTTGGTTAATAGGTCACTGTAAATTTTTTGAATTTGTATGTGCTGTTAATGATATATGATTGTTTCGATCATAGCCATGTGTAGAGATGACAATAGGTAACTGTTGTAATCGAAACCAACGGGCATCTGCCCCAAAAAAATCTTATAACAAAAACTAATGGGTAAACCGATAAGTTTTAGTTTTATACGTTAAAAAAACCCGAAACTCGAAACCCGATTATAATTTATTATAATATATATATATATATATATATATATATATATATATAAATTATACACATGTATATCTACATATACAATAAATGTTTAAATTTTAAAAAATAATAAAAATACACTACATTTTTAAAAAGATAATTTATCAAAATAGTCTTAGATCTTTTTCTTTTTTGACATTTAAGTCATCTATCTTTCATTTTGAACAAAATAGTCCTTCATCTTTTATTTTGGTGATATCCATTAGTCCTTGGAGTAAAATCTATCAAAAAATAATGTTAGTGAGCACGTGAATGACAAGTAACTGCAAAATACATAAACTGCAAGAAACTTATATTTTATCATATCACAATTTTACCCCTGAAGATTTGTGAATTTTGCGACCACGTGCCATCCACGTGGTCACTAACGTTATTTTTTCGACGAATTTTGCTCCAAGGATTAACGATTGTCACCAAAATGAAAGATAAATGACCATTTTATCCAAATGAAAGATAGGGGACTTAAATGTCAAAAAAAAGTTAAGATCTAGGACTATTTCGGTAAATTACCCTTTTTAAAAAGTTTTAAACTAATTCCAATATTACCATTTAAAAAAAGGTTAAATTCACTTTGTACCCCTATCCTTTCAGTTTTGTGACACTTATTAACCTTGAAGTTTAATTTCACCATTTAGTAACCCTTGACTTGGGTCAAATTTAACAAAAACATAACTTTGTAAACATAAAGAGTTTTATGACTAAAATAACCTAGCTTGTAATACAACTTAAAAGACATATTTGCCATTCACTTGGAGGGAAAAATCTCGTCTTTCTATGCAACTTTTTCATCTTCCAGACCCTTCTTCTTTCATTCTCTCATTCTCTCATTCTTTTCTCTCTATCTTTACCTCTAAAATAATTCACATTAGATTGATTTTTAAGATCAAAATCCTAATTTGACGAAGCAACCAACAATTTGTCCAATCTTAAAGATTGGTGAGTTAGCTTTTCTCATTTTAAGTACAAGAGGTTCTCTCACCTAACAGACTAGTCTTTTGGGATAGGCTCTCCTTTTGAAATTGAGTTGTTACATTCTTGGGCTTATTTTGTTATATTATCCTTACCGTAAATAGGGATCATTTGGGCAAATTTTTCTATTATTTTTCTTAAATTTTTAATTCATTTTTATTGTTGAAAATTAGTCAATTTAGTCCCTATTATTTTTCAAAAATTTTAAATTTGTCCATATTATTCAAAATTAACCAATTTAGTCCCTATTATTTAAAAAAAATTAATTTAGTCACATTTCTTTTTAAAATATTGAGCACTAATTTGAATTTAAGATTTTTAGAGTAAAATTATGTTGGTTAATAGGTCACTGTAAATTTTTTGAATTTGTATGTGCTGTTAATGATATATGATTGTTTCGATCGTAGCCATGTGTAGGGATGACAATGGGTAACCGATGTAACTGAAATCGACGGGTATCAACCCGATAAAAATCTGATAACAAAAACTGATGGGTAAACCGATAAGTTTTGGTTTTATACGTTAAAAAAACCCGAAACTCGAAACCCGATTATAATTTATTATAATATATAAATAAATAAATAAATATATATATATATATATATATATTATACACATGTATATCTACATATACAATAAATGTTTAAATTTTAAAAAATAATAAAAATACACTACATTTTTTAAAAGGTAATTTACCAAACTAGTCCTAGATCTTTGTCCTTTTTTACATTTAAGTCCTCTATCTTTCATTTTGGACAAAATGGTCTTTCATCTTTCATTTTGGTGACATCCATTAGTCCTTGGAGTAAAATCTGTTAAAAAATAACGTTAGTAAGCACGTGAATGACACATGACTGTAAAATACATAAACTTCAAGATGCTTATATTTTATCATATCACAATTTTACCCTTGAAGATTTGTGAATTTTGTGACCACGTGCTCACTAACGTTATTTTTTCAACGGATTTTGCTCTAAAGATTAACGATTGTCACCAAAATGAAAGATAAAAGACCATTTTGTCCAAAATGAAAGATAGGGGACTTAAATATCAAAAAAGGCAAAGATTTCGGACCATTTCGGTAAATTACCCTTTTTTAAAAGTTTTAAACTAAACCCAATATTACCATTTAAAAAATGGTTAAATTCACTTTGTACCCCTATCCTTTCAGTTTTGTGACACTTATTAACCATGAAGTTTAATTTTACCATTTAGTAACCCTTGACTTGGGTCAAATTTAACAAAAACATAACTTTGTTAACATAAAGAGTTTTATGACTAAAATAACCTAGCTTGTAATACAACTTAAAAGACATATTTGACATTCACTTGGAGGGAAAAATCTAGTCTTTCTATGCAACTTTTTCATCTTCCAGACCCTTCTTCTTTCATTCTCTCTTTCTCTCTTTCTTCTCTCGTTCTTCTCTCTTTATCTTTACCTCTAAAATAATTCACATTAGATTGATTTTTAAGATCAAAATCCTAATTTGACGAAGCAACCAACAATCTGTCCAATCTAAAAGATTGGTGAGTTAGTTTTTCTCAGTTTCTTTCTGTTTTAGTTTAAGCCTTTAATTTGTTTAGTTTATTTTCAATGCATGTGTTTGATATATATGTTATTTGGTTTGTGGGTTGTCTAGCACGAATTAGCTTTCATGGCCGAAAATGAGTTTGAGTAGTAGTAGTATATTGCATTGGTTAGCTTGTCACTTTATTGTGGAAACATTAGGTATATTAGTTTAGAAAAGTTGCAACAAAACTACTAAAGCAGATCATAGAAAACATTGAAATCTTCTTATATATGTTGTAAAGTAATAGCTTCTTTAGAGTTTTTTGTTAATCCGATATGTGGCAAAAAATTTCATGAATGGATTGTGATATATTATATTTTTAGGTATTTTCCGAGGTTTTTTTTAAATTAACGGTTTCGGTTTGATTATTCGCGGTTTTTTTAAACTTGTCGATTTCAGTTTTGAATAATGGTTTTTAAACCTGTCAATTTTTGGTTTTGGTTTTAGTTTTCAATTTTGCTAAACGGTTTTGGTTTTGGTTTTGACAAAAATCACGGTTAACCGAACCGTTGCCATTCCTAACCATGTGTGCTAGTTTTGGAATGACAATGCCGGTTTGTTGTTATTTATTGGGTGTTATTTGATAGCCTTTGGTGTGCTTTTTGTTTGAAACGACCAATTTTCCCATCTGATTACATCATTTTTTTTGTTGGAAAAGCATGGTTAAAAAAAATTATATAGGCAAATTAGCTCTCCATCCCCAAGTGTGTTCTTGCTATCAATTTATAAAGAACCAATTGCCTTCTCCTTAGCTTTGTCACAAATGTGAATGTACAATTTTGTATAAAAGCCTCTAGATATTTCATCTAAGTAAACTATTTCAAATTGATCATCGCCATCCAGGCTAATTACTACTCCCTCTATTCCATTTCATTGTCCACCTCACCTTTTTAGATTTTAGAAAAGATATAAAGAAACTTCTTCAAATTAAAGAAAATGGATTCATGCTTGAAGTTTGAGAAAAGAAAAAAATCAGAATATATACAAGATAAATGGCCAGATTGATCTTTTAGACTAATATTTTTATTATTATTATTATTATTGTTATCATCATCATCATCATCATTTCGCTAGAACTTTTAGACTGATTAAGAAAAAAAAAATTACAGAAATAAGGAAACATTTTATTCTAAAAAGGGGAAACATCATGAAACCAATTCGAATAATGACCAATAATCTTGTGATCAATTGATACTATTATTCCTTACATGATCTCAAATTTATGTCTATTTTTGTTGAGCATATGTCTACCATCCAAGGTTGGTGCATACACCTCACGCGTCTATCTCCTTATCTTTTGGAACCTTTCATGACCAAAAGATCCTTCTTACTCCTTTTCCATGTTGATTCAAGCATTAGACATCTCTCAAAATTATGCCCTTTTATTCAAAGATTCTATCCCAGTGTAATTTTCAAGCTTTTGCCACTGTATAGAGAGTGGAGTTCTCCTATTTCTCAAAAGTCACACCGTCCTAGGGTTGCTATATCTCCTCCTCTTATAATTACACAAAAACATCACAATCTTTTGACTTCAGGTTATGGTGTAACCTATATGAAGATATCCTTAATTTCTTTTTTGGTCTAACATACTTTGAATCACGTGCACAGTTAGAATTTTGTTTATCGAACTACTTTTTAGATAAAATTCAACCATCTAGAAAGATCCCTTTGAATTTTTTTTAGGACAACTTGGGGGAGAGGGGGACCATTGGAATTTACCTCTAATTTCAAAAGATTTTGCATGATAAGGATTCTAAATATCAAAGGGCTGCTCATTCTATTTTCAGATTCCTGCTGGATTTTTACCCGAATATTACCTAGGAGCAGGGTCCTCAACACGCATGTGGGCAGTATCTCAACACCAAAGTCTCAAGCAAGTTGGCTAAAGTGGAAATTCTCATCTTTTGGTGAATTTTTGGGAGTTTAGAATATATAAGCATATGCCATAGTGATCTGCACTTAAGGCGAATCCAAGATTATCGTTTAATGAGGGTAAACATATAATTTAACATTTATATATGAATAATATGAATAATTTTATTGAGGATTAAATTATTTTTTTACAATTAAAAATATTTTAAAAATACACACAATTTCAACAATAATTTAGAAATCACAAATATGGATTTTTTTGTCGCACGGTGACATTAGTTGGTACGCGATTAGCATTGATAGAATTTTGCTCCCCAATTTGATCCTGTTTAATTTAATTTGATTTGATTTGATTTGATTCGATTTGAATGATCCTGCTTGCAATTGAACATACAACAAGAATGTAATTGAGATTTATTCCATCTATCTTGCACGAATCAAAATTGACTTGGATACCAGACATCAAATGAGAACTGTACTTGATCATTAATGATGACGTACAAATTCTGTTTATTTTTTTTGTGAATCTACCTTAAGTCCATGTCTTTCGACTGAAATTTAATGTGATGTAAAACAATTGGTGACACGTAAAGAGATGAGTTTTCTGCATGGAGATTTAGCTCTTGAAGGATTACCCCCAAGTCTCTCGCAGCTAGAGTGAAGGTGTACTGAGGAAGTGGACCCAAAAATTGGCGGATTCACGCTCAACATAACTCCACAAAATGTTTTAAAATACCTTTCAATGTTTTTTCCTTTGTAAAATCACTTTGGCTCACAACACAACTAATTTTAGTTTTCAACACCCCTCATATATATATATATGAGCTAGCTGATTTAAGATTGCTTCATTAATTAGAATTCCTTTGAGTAACTAACTTTGTCTCCACCAAGATCAGAAAATTCTTAGCCTTGCTTGCTCTTATACTTGGCTAATACTTTCTTTCCAGGGCAATTTTTTCTCTTATAGTTTCATTTCCACAAGCCTAAAAAATTCTTACTAGAGTCTTTACTCTTTAAGGGGATCAAATTTCTATATTAGGAAGTGGAATCAATTCAGATGTCAAGTGTTTCAGTCTAAGATCCATTCAAATATTTTCTGGTAAATTTTAAAGGATTTGGTAGGATGGGGAATCATATTCTACTAGAAATTTTTAAAAAAAAAAGGATTTGGCTTTTCACTAATATTTAATTTTTTTTTCATTTTCATTTTTATTTTTCTTTGGGGGTTGAGGGCAGAGGAGTGAATCCTAATTAAAATATCTTTAAATTCTTGATATTTTCTTTATCTAGAAAAATCACTTTAGTACCCACAACCTCACTTGTTTTAGTTTTCAAAACCATTTACCTCTACTGATAAAATATCCAACATTCGCCCTATATGGAGGCCCCTATGACTTATAGGTACTTTCATTTCTTCATGACAATTAGCCAAAAAATCTCAAGTAAAACAATACCATAGTATATTATTAACCATTACACAAATTACCGTAGAAAAATGGTAATGTTATATATCACTCATTCGGTATGGTAAGAATTCATATATTGAATATTAAAATTTTCGTATATATGATGAAAGAGTGACATGAAGTATTACTTATAAAAAAATTACTCTAAAACACTGCGGTTATGAGGCTGCTACACCATTTTTTACCAAGTATCTAACAAGTCACAGAGGAGGTCCTGAAAACATGGTATTCTTACCTTAACTGAGTGAGAGAGAAAAAAAAAAAAATAGTATTCATGGATAGCCCACCTCAGGGAATGAAAACTTTGGAATGTTGCTCAGATCATGATAAAACGCCATTTCCAAGTGCATATCATCAAAAGATAAGCATAATTCATGAGCAGACTCCAAGAAAATGAAGAGAAAGTAACATGAAAGAAGAGTTTTCCATTACTCAAATTGATTAGTGATCGATTTTTAGGTTTCGTCGTAAATTTAATTGGTTATTTTCAATTACATAAATTGTTTGTTTTGAGAAATCGATCTATTGATCATCAATTTTGATTCTTTTTTTTTTTCTTGATTCTTTTTTTCAGCTCTTCCCGTAGGTTATTTTCTCAACAAATATGTAATAATACAATTTAAAAAAACAAACGACAAGTCTAAATTAATAAAATAATAAAAAAATATTTCTACTTCTGCAATTCATGCCCATTGATTTGTAATTATTCTTTTCCTGGCAACATGCACTGTACAAGATACATTGCATTGTCGTTAGAATTGAACACTACTGAGAGGACCAAGATCCCAAGATCTTACACTTGACATAGAAAGATGAAAAATGGCATGGTACAAGATTTGCATAAAATTTCTCTTATTCGCACTGCTTTCGACAAATGATGATACTAGTGCCTTTAGATAATGTATACTAATGAGTAATGTTATATGAAGTCATGACACCAATAGAAAAGCAAGAAAAAAATATTATCGGGGCGGAGTCAGGACTTATGGTGAGGGGCACACACCCCATGATCAATCGGAGCACTTATATCGTACACTAAAAATGGTCTAATATAATGAATATTTTTCTTTTAATTACACCACAAAAGAAAGATTTTCTTTTTAGGTCATTGCACACCCTAACTTGAAAGTGGCTCCATCACTAATCGTTATAATGGTGGAGAATTTCGCGCATGAGCAGAAAACTTACTGAAGTCACATGCTGGAATGAGTCAAGAAGCTAATCTTCTTAAGGTCAGTTTCAGTAGGCCTTATACTTGAATAATCTGGACCGTACTTCTATTTAAGTAGAATCATGTATCCTAAAATTTAACAATTGTAGTGTAAGCCCCGAATACCTTTCCAGAGAGAGTTTCCCATCATTGAAAAAAATTATATATATTGCATGACGGCCAAGCAACAAAATCCTATCAAAAGAAGGCAGAATATCTTACCACATATCTCAATAGGAGTATGATTTCATCCTGTTGGCGCATCTATCTTAACTAGTCAGTTAGTCTTTGAACTGGGGATCTAATCCCCACCAGCTGGGGTGACCCCTCAAGCAATCCACTTGCTGATGATAGATAGTATAAAAGACAAGAAAATGACTTTTCAAGAATTTCATAAAAGAAGCTTGTCCTCCTTTTGATACCCTTTCGCCCTATTCTTTCTTCGCCTATTGCTCTAAGCCTTGCTTCACCTCGTGAACGACTCCTAAGCGTCGGAATCACATCTTTGTGAGTGTCCACTGGATTAGATAAAAAAGAAAAAGATTCTCCAACTTGATACAAGCCCAACACTTGCTCCAGTTTATAAGGAGCTGCATTAGCAATACCTTCCCCATACCATCATCCTCTTGACTCAAGTTCCTCCTCTCTTGACCTAGGCAACTCTTTCCTAAATTACCAAAAAAAATAAAAAATTAATTTATACGGAGGTCAACTGACACTATTACTCATCTAAGTAATGGCATCAAGCTCGATTTCATCTTCGCGTAGCTCGTGGACGCCAAAGCAGAACAAACAATTTGAGGAGGCTCTGGCTAGGTACGACAAGGACACACCCGACCGCTGGCACAACATTGCCAGGGCTGTGGGGGGGAAATCTGCAGAGGAAGTAAGGAGGCACTATGAACTCCTTGAAAAGGACATCATGCAAATAGAATCTGACCAAGTACCTATACCAAATTACTGGAGTGCTGCAAGCCATGGCAGAGCATATGGTAATGAACAGAGGTAATGCACGAAACTCCATGATCTGTTGTATATCAGCAAGCTAAATTCTCATCATTTCACCTATAGTCATCTAGTTTGTCTACAAGCGAATTTAGAATTTTTGTTTAGTGAGAATATAAAACATAATTTGACACTCATCACTCCTGAATGCATCCGCCTCAGGCTACAAGTAAAGCACTGCTTTTTCATTTGTTAGAAGGCTACATGCATGACATCAAGAAACTAATTGAATCAATATAGGATATTAATGTTGAAGACAATATGTGGTATCAGGGCTAGGTCATGGGTTCAAATCTCGCCCGTTATTTATTTAAAAACATTAAAAACTATCAATTAATTCAAATACAAATCTCGCATGTACGTACGATGCGTGTCGTTAACAATTGAAACAAGGCAAAATAGAAGTTCCAGAAAGGATCAATTGTAAGAGTAAAAGATCACGTATCAAATGCTGCATCACATTAGACAACACATTCTAATCATATGCATATTAGAAAATTTT
Organism: Ehretia macrophylla; assembly: GCA_037974665.1. NCBI lineage: Eukaryota > Viridiplantae > Streptophyta > Magnoliopsida > Boraginales > Ehretiaceae > Ehretia > Ehretia macrophylla. The sequence goes on from CM075774.1 coordinate 4,777,062, forward strand.
CCATCTTTCCATTTCTGGTATAGCTGAAGTCAAGAACATACATTCAAGTTCTTCAAACTATGCAATATGTGTATTTGTGAAAGCAAACAATTATTATAAATTAATAAACTCTATGTTTACTATATTCAAGTTTCTTACAAGAAACCACATGAAATCTCATCCAACTTGTTATAGATAACATGCACATGGCCCGACTTCTTGGGCTCCGACCATTGCACTAGCCAAAAATAGTTGTTTAATACTTGTTTCTTGTCTTGATAAGATCATCACATGATGCCTCAAAAATAAATTTTGATGTATCCTCACATTCCTTTTGTAATCCTACTATAATCCAAAGCCTCTGCACTAGACAGCATTTCTTGGATCATGTTCATACTTTGGCAACTTTAGAACTTTAAATGAAAAGTGTTAATATATTTAGGTTTCAATATAATACCTAGTTTAGGTTGTTTTATTTAAATAGTTACGAGAGAATAATTTCAGGGTTATTCTTGGTTTTGAAGTTTAAGGTCTATAAATATGCTCTCGCTTTAGATTTCTCAAAGTAATCAAGATTTCAACATGTATTCATTATCTTTATCTAATCTATAACCATAGTTAGTAGTGGCTTCTAATGCCTTTAATTTACATATATTTTTCAAAGTTGCTCAATACACCCTATTTTCATTATCCATTTATCACCTCATATGTGAATACTTAGTTGATATGTTAAAATAACAAACTCTTTTTATTTCTCTCTTCTTTTAGTATGTCAACTAAATATTTACATAAGTAACGATAAATGGGCAACAAAACTGGAGTGATATATAGCATTTCTCATATTTTCTAACTTGTTTTACGCCTTCTATTTTCATTTTATATTTTTTAATAAAAGAATGTCCATTTTTTATGGAATAGAAGCTAAATTTGTAATTTAAACTCCGAACCATCGCTACCTGACTATTTTACACAATTTTTGAGTATAAAAGAATTTCCGTTTGAGCCAACAAGGTTAATGTCATCTTGAATAAAGTCAATTCCCATCTTCAGGAAAGATGGTGACAGTACAAAGCTTCTGTTTGCATATGTCATTATCACCTTTGCATTAAACAAATCTAGATTTCTTTGTTACTCTAAAGTAAAGAAATGACTCGTCACCGTACCTTTTCCTCATCCATTGCTGACTAGAATAAAAAAAAGCTATGTTTTTCAAAGGAAATCTGATTCTTATCATAATATCAACTTGTAATATGCTGCTTTAAAGTCTGTTGGTGATTTTGAAGAAGATAACAAGATAGTGTTGAAGTTGACTTCTAGTCTAATCCAGAGGGCGGTTAGCCGAAAGTGCACCCTCAAATTGAGGGTTTAGTACGTCATTGAATATAATTTTTTTTAGCCAATTAGTTTTTAAAACAAATTATAAATGACTGTTTTTTTCTTTTACTCTGCCTGTGTCGGGAATTTTAGTATTTTACTCTTGATATTGTCAATTCCAAGTATTAAAAGAAAAGCATAGTGTTAATTGACTGACAACTAGCGTAGGTTTCATAGCATTCATTCTTATAAATTTATGACATTGTGATATTTTTGTTGCATTAAAAGAAAAAGCATTAAAAGAAAAAGGTAGTATTAGTCTACTGACAATTAACGGAAATTTCACTATATTCATTTTTATAGATTTAAGATATTGTGATATTTTGTTCCAAGAATTAAAAGAAAAAAAATAGCGTTAGTTAGCTAACAACTAGTGTTAATTTCGTCAAATTTAATCTTATAGATTTAAGACATTGTGATATTTTCATTTAGTGTTCTTCCAATCCATGGCAAGTTTATTCATTTTGTTTCTTTGAACAGGCTTTTGAAGAATCTAAAGCTACAATGATGAGAATCAAGCAACTATACCAAGGATGATGCTAAATATAATCAAAGGTTCTTTAAAGCAGATGGAGAGAACTATAAAAATGTGATGTGAATCTATGCCCAAGTTGTGTTCCTCTTCTGTTCAACTATTACAGTATCATTACCTTTTTGCCAATTTAATTCAAAAAAATGTGTAACCAAAGTTTCATATGAAAATAATAATAATAATAATTAAGGTGTAAACTACTTGTTCAGCTTCTCAGCTGACTCCTGTTGTATTGTATTTTGTTTTTGCAAAATGTATAATATAATATGTGCTTTTATTCAAATCGTATGACTTAATTCTTGGAGAAAAAAGATAACTTTTATACTCCTTGTCACTCTCTTTTCGCCTCTTTTGCGTCAAAGTGTCTATGGTACCAGTTCATATTTAGTTATTCGGAGCTTATGTAGAGGCACCTACAACAAGATCTGTCATCTTGGCAAAAATTCCTTTAAAATTGAGAATTTATGGGTTTTTAAGATTTTCAATATCCGTGTTTTTTTAGATGATGTAGGAACCTAGTTGGCGAAGTCCGATAATTGAATTATCTAGTAAAACTTGACCACTAACTAGTAAACCCTTTGGTACAACAATGCGTCCACACACATGCATATTAATATGGAAGGACATATATTAATTTATACGAATATCTAAGTTGGGTTTGTGAATGACTTCACACATATAAAATCACATAGAATACTATATAATTAAGTAATCTACGTAACATAAAATAAATAAAATTCAGATTTGATATATATATATATATAACTAAAATATATTCTATAAAATTAAAATTCATGAGTTTCAACGAAGTCAACACAAAATCATTATTGTTGAATATTTTTAGATTCCGACCAAAAATCAATAATAATAAGAGAATATGTTTAGATTGAGAGTAGTGATAGGCCTATGCCTTTTTAACAGATTTTTCAGAAAAATCAAAATGATCGATTCAGTCGGTAACGGCTTTTAACTAACTAGGCTTACTAGTCATGCACCGGTTCAATAAATGAAACGATCCAGTCCGGTTTAAAGAATCCAATATATTAGAATTGGCCCAACTCGTTTGTTACGTAGACTTTACGCAATCGATCATCGGACTCTACACAAGTGAAGAGAGATTTTCCATTTTCAAGAGTGCAACTTGTATGAGTTTGGTGCTAAATAGAGACCAGTAAGGTTAGCACTTTAGCCCCCATCGGGGATTTGTTCTTAGTGGCGGATCGACTTTGGCTTGAGTATGTGTAAATATACATCTTTAACTTGAAAAAATGCAATTTTTTTCTTTTTTTGTAGTTTTTTTATAAAAAAATTATTATATTGGATATTTTCGCTATATGAATATACACCCTAACCACTTTCACTACACAAGTGCACACTCTGAGCTTAGGTGCGTGAGTCCGCCACTGTTTGCTCCAGTTATATATTTCTTGCTTTATGTGTGAGAGGGCTCGTAATCGATTCTTAAAAGTGTAACATTCTAATGTGATGTAATACTAGCTAAGGCCACCCTTTAAATCAAAAAAAAAAAAAAGAAGAAGTTAGCATGCTTTTGCTGTGATAACGACTTCAATGGCCTGTTCCTGAAATCTGCCAAGTAAATCATTGATTCAGACATTTATGCAACTCTCATGCGATGCTAAAGCTCGAGTTTTGTTGTCCACTATGTGGCCAACAAAAGCCAATTTTTTTGGTTGGTGAGCGACCTATTCCAAACGTATCACTTATTACGGTTCTCTCCTCATAATTTTAACTTGAGCGAAAGATTTGTACAAGTTATATACTTTGTTATCATTTTATTTAAATTTTTTTTAGATAGTTTGAATTGTATAAGAATAATCAATTTTAACTCGAACAATTTGTAGGGTAACCCTACCTTCTCCTATCCATTTGACATGTGCAATTTTCTGATCTATTTGACACGTGCAATTTTTTGTATTTTTTGTTCTATTCAACACGTGTAATTTTTTTTTTGTCAATATGGTGAAAATTTTCTGTTGTGAATTGCTTCCTCTTTCAAACAAAAACAATCGCCTATAATGACATGAATTCAACTGATAACTTCTAAACACATGAGGACAGTATTACAAAATCCAAACCATTAGAAATCAAACAAAAACTCTATACAGAATCGACATGGGGTAGAATATTACAACACCGGTTAGGTAATTCTTTAACAAATCTTGGGTAATGAATTTATGGTAAAAAAAAAAAAAAAATAGACTTGACCACGCCTTGGCAAGACAACTTTTCTACGACGCGACAGAGCATGTCAATTCTCTAGATTGAAAATTTTCGAATGTTGAGTTGTAGAGTATTTTCTAGATTGAAATATATAATTGGAAAAACATTTTGTTACTTTCATCTAAACTAGAAATTATGGAATTTTGAGTTGTAGCACAACAAATTTAACTACCAAGTGAAAATTTATAGAGTATAAAACAAACAATCTATTTTTCAGTTCATAAAGAGACAATGCAATCAAGTGACAAATTAGATTGAAAAATAATATATGCAAACCTCTTATCGTTTGATTGGATGTCTAACATCCCTCGTGTTCTTACTGTCTCATAACTAATGACTTTGTACCAATCGGTGTTTAGTGATTTTGTACCTATGATATAAAAAATATAATCTTTTGCCGACCAAAAAAAAAAAATTGTTGCAACCTCAACTTTATTGGGCCAAATTTAGTCCAAACTCCAACCTCTTTAGGAGGCCCATTCTCATCTGAGGTCCAGATGAATCCCTCAAGTCCAATAGTCAATGAATTCCTTCTCAGAATTTTTGGACTTGACAGGTCCTGCATCCTCAGTGAAGCCCCACTTTTGCAAAATAGAATTTCTTCCTTTTTTTTTCTTTTTTTGGTAAAGCAAAATAGAATATCAAAAGTGAAAAAGTTAAAAGCTCAAAAATGAGACAAAAGCAACAAAAACTAGATAGATATTCTTCATAACTAGAAGAATTAAGATAATGAATTTACGATAAGAACCCGCCAATAATTCCAAAAAAAAAAAAAAAATTGAATGTTGCAAGTTCTTCTCAAGAAGAATGCTGAGGATTAAAGAGTAACTCGGTACTGGAAACTCCTCAGCATGAGAATGCTCAAAACTAAAAAAAATTAAAAAAACACCATACCAAGATAACATACATTAAATCTTACTGAATTTCTCACTAGGAAATCAGCAATGCATTTCCTGTACACATCCCATTCTACAGAACTACATACCATTTATGACTCCCATGGAAATTCGGTAGCTGGTCTGAGAGGATAATCAACAACACGATTAACTCCTATGATTGATCTTGTGGATCTTGTGGGTTCTTCTTAGCAGAAGAATTCTTGTTGTTATGCATCCAAACCTTGAAAACTTGCCTTTTCACACCAACCTCAGCACAAAACCTTTGCACTTCAGTATCATCTTCTCTTGGAATCCTCCACCCAAGCTTCTCAGCAAACTCCAACATCTTATCCTTCTGCTCCTGTGTAAACTTAGTCCTATACCTCTTCTTCGACAACACGAATGATGGTGGTTGAGGCAGTACTGCGTTAGATTGATACGCATTGAAATTGAGCTCTTCACTTGAAGAATCAGTAGCTACACTTGCAACTCCACCACCAAATGCCATCTTCACAGGCTGAGCAGCCATTGATGTCCAGTGGGTGCTGCCACCATGGACACCTATGGAATGATGATCATTAATTCTAAGTTGATTCATCGATGGAGATGGCAATGGTGGCACCGGCAGGTGAAGAGGGTGCACCATGATAGCATCAGTATGTGTTTCTTTTCTATGGAAGTTTCTATGGCAGTTACAAGCTGCACACTTTAGTGCTTCAATGGTGCCTTCTTCTCCACTAGGCATGAACTCTCCGCACCCATCTGTAACGTTTCCGCCAATGCTAGCAGCATGGTTCTTGAGACATTCACGATACGTGGTTGTTCTTGCAGCACCAGAACCACCACCAGCACCACCTTGTGGCTTGGATTTAGATCTACCTGATGATGAATTCAATGCAGCAGTTGTTGCATCATGCTCCGAGAATCTCTCGGCAGCATCCCCGGCCTGCGTGCCTCGCGGTTTATCTTGTTGAATAACCTGCTCTTGTGGCTGCAAATGATGGCTTTGATCTAGGTTTTCTAGTGGGTTGTTATACCCTAAAGAACCAGCCATTCTCATCCCCTTGTCTTCACCAGTTAATGCCATTTAACTATTCTACAAAACCCTAATTAATCTTGGAAACCAAATACCTTGTGTACTCGAGTGGTTTTTTGGTACAACGAAATAGTATTGTAGAGGAGTCAAATCCGAAACGTTGTTGTCTGTAAGGAATAAATGAAAGGTTTTCAACAAAGATATTGTATGACCAAAGTAGCTTAACTAAACACAAAGTGAATGTTTTTTCCTGACTATTCTTTAGTTCATACTAAAATTCAAACCATTATGTGCTAATTATACCAACCCATCTCTCTAATTTTCAACAGTTTTTCAAAGAATCAAGACTTAAAAGTGAATAAATAAGAGAGACAAAGAGTTACAAGGCTAAAAAATTTAAATAAAAAAAAAAAAAAGATATCAAAAAATAATATGAATCTTGTGTAGGAGATAGGAACATACATGGGGCCCTAGCTTTACCATATATCCAGCAGCAGCAGCACCTTAAGCATCAGAACCCGTTAAATATGTGTGTAATGAGCTTTCAAGTAATGTAGAAGAACTGGAAGGGGGGAGGGGGGGTGGTGTGTTGGGTGGTTTGTTAAGGGTTAAGGTACTGTGTTTCTATGGTTCCAACAGGCCAACTATGTAACCAACAAGAGACAGCTTGGTTGCTTGTAATGAAGCCTAAGCTGCTAAGGTGAGAGGGAGATAATGGATTCGGGTCTTCTCCTATCATACAATTTTTATTCAATTATAACGTTATAAAAAAAATTCAATGATAGTGATGAATTGTTCAAATCTCTTTATTATAACTATATGACCATATATATTATCACTACTAGATCTCTCGTACGTAATGTTATAAAGATAGAAAATGACATTATGAGAAGGAGCTGATAGTGATAAATTGTTTAAATTATTTTATAATACTTATATGAATATGCCGTTATTATTGAACATCTCGTAATATTATAACGATATGAGAAAATCCGAATATAAAAGATAATAGTGGGAAACAACTGATGAGATTAACAACTGAGCATAAAAAACAACCGACAATGTCATGTTCGTCCTCTCCCACGCCCTCTGCCAACTTGGTCCCATCCCCTTCCCACCCCATTCATTATTGCCCATCTTTCCCTATTTTTCTTATCTTTGCCAGTCCCACGTACCCTCACCAATTTACTTTGACACTCCAAACTGACGCAAAAATATTGATTCCATCTTCGTATAGATTTGATGCTGCTCAGCTTTTGTTTATCTTACATTGTATTACTCTAACAATCTCCATTTTGGGCATAAGTCACCTATATAAGGTTCTAATTAAGGTTTGGGGATCAAAATGTTAGTTATCTATAATAAGGGTAAAAGTTAACCCCAATGGATTGGCGTAATGGTGGACGAGAGATTTACTCACGTTTTATGTTTAAATCTTTTAAAAAATTAATTTTTTCAAAATCAGTCCTGTTCAACAATCTCCATTTTTGGCATAAGTGACCTATATAAGGTTCCAATTAAGGTTTGGGGATCAAAATGTTAGCTATCTCGCTATAACAGGGGTAAAAGTTAACCCTAATGGATTACTCTAATGATACAGGGTTTAGGATATTTGATCTAGGAATTCCATTATATTTCAAGTTTAAATCATTGAAAAATTAATTTTCTTGAAACTGTTCTCGATTAACCTATTTAACTTGCATTGTATTAGTGAAACAATCTCCATTTTTGGCACAAGTGACCACTAGAATGTTCCAATTAAGGTTTTCAAGTCAAAATGTTAGCTACTTATAATAGGGGTAAAAATTAAATTCAATGGATTAGCCTAATGATAGAGAGTTTGGACTGTTCGAGAAATTTGTTCACATTTCATATTTAAATTATCCAATAAACTAAATTTCTTGAAACCATTCTCAATTAACCTATTTATCTTACAACGCATTAGTTTAACACTCTCCCTTTTTGGCATAAGTGACCTATATAAGGTTCCACTTAAGGTTTGCAAATCAAATTGTTAGCTATCTATATTGGGGTAAAAGTTAAACCCAATGGGTCGGCATAGTAGTGGAGAGTTTGAAATATTTAAGTGACTTACTCATGTTTCAAGTTTAAATCATTCAAGAAGTCGATTTTCTTAAAACCAATCCTTATAAGTCAATATCTTACATTGCATTAGTGTACCAATTTCCATTTTTGGCATAAATCACCTATATAAGGTCCAATTAAGGTTTGCAAATCAAAGGGTTAGCTATCTTTGATAGGGGTAAAAGTTAACCTCTAGTAGGGGAGAGTTTTGGAATGTACCGAGAGATTTACTCATATTTCAAGTTTAAATCATCTAATAAAGTAATTCTTTTGGAGCTCGTGGTGGTAACTAATTTAAATCATGTCTTTTTTGAGGAAAATCATGTGTCTTAAAACTTAACACTCCTAACATAAATTCAAAAGGTTTATAAAGAAAATTTCGCATTATAAAAAAAAAATTAGGGGTAAAAGTTGAAAGTTTTTGAGGGGGAGGGGGGAGCGGTTGGTCCACAGTAACGCACTTGTCTCGTAGCACCTCTTTTTCACCCTGTCAAGGCTATTTGGAATCGTGTGATTTCTGCACCTCTGGCAAGTCCATGCTTTACCCAAGCAATGTCTTTACTTTCTGTGGTACAATCGATGCCTTTCTTTCTTTCTCTCTCTCTCTCCATGGCTAGGCAAGAATTTTAGCTTAGCTACACTGTCTTGTGTTGTAATTTGCTTTGGTACTTGGTCTCATGTAAACTGACCTTTTTATTTTTATTTTTAAATCTCGTCATCACTTATTTAAAAAAAAAAAAAATTATTCACGTGCAAAACTAAAAAACGAATGCTACTGTCTTGTGTTGTTTGCTTTGGTACTTGGTCATGTAAACGGGCTTTGTGGTGCGCTGGAGCTTCAAACCAATAGAAACCAAACAATTAGGATTACAAGAGTCAGATTTCTGTATCCACTCAGCCGTATGAAGATAAATATGCACATGATCTTGCTACAACATTGCAGTCCTACTACGCCCCCCCAGGGTTAAAACTGGCTACTTTTTTTTTTTTTTTCTGGTCAATAAAAGCTTTCATTACTGAAAAGAAATCAGTATAACAAAGATCATCCTATTGGGACGGAAATCTGCTAAAAGGATGCTTGGAATCATCATCCACCATCGGCTTTGCTTTCCACTTAGCTTGCCTTGAAGAATTGATTGCTTTGAGAACTAATTCAGCATTGCTCTCAATGATGATGCTTGGAACATTCAACTGTGAAGTGAAAAAACATGCACTAAGGATGGCATGCATCTCTGCCTCATAGGCCGTTTGACAAAAGATGCGACTCGCCTGCCCATTAACAAGGGTGCCTTCCCAGTCCCTACAAATAAATGCAATTGCTGCTCTATTAATTGTTTCCTCCATACGAGCATCAACATTGATCTTAATACAATTTGAAGGTGGAGGTAACCAGTTAGCTGGGGCAGCATAGGGGTGGTTCGAAGAAGCATGACTATTTTGCTGCGCTGAGGCATTAGATCTAGAAAATTAGCTACTCGAATAACGATTCGTTGAGATTAAAGATTTTGAAATTGAATTTTTGTCTTTTTATTATAAATATCACTTAACCTAAAACACGTGTTTAAATGCTGTATCACAAATTTTGTAATCTTAGGTAGATCTGATGTGATCATTCCTAAAGTTAATTTCTCATTTTGTGATAGGAATTTTTGTAATAGGCATATCAATGGACTCATTAGAGCAGCCTGAAATATATAGCTTAAGCTTATCTAACTGAGTCTTTTCTTTGTAAGTACGTGTACAATTTTTTGAGCCTTTAATAATCATTTCGCTTATTTTGCAAAAAAAAAAAAAAAATTAATACTCGTAAATAATTTTTATTTTTTTAATGGGATTTATTAATTTCTTAGATAAAAATAATTTAAAAATATCTTTAAAATACAATTATATTTAAAAATTTCGAAATTAATAGGGTCTGTAGTATTTATTATACATTCATCCTCGCCCTTGTCATCAATTCTTTGCTGGGGAGGAAATGCACAGATTTCACCATCCATAGGGATCATAAACTTCTTGGGCTATTTATTACGCGAAATTCGTGCATGCACATCTACAACTTAAGTCCAATTGCCTAACGTATTAATTATTTGGCATTAAGTAATGGTAGTATATTATTATTCCCTTTGTTTTTTTCTCCACAGGATAAGATTACATGAGTTCAAATTTTTAAAATTGGGAGACAACTATGGCTTTTGAAGCAACTAAATATGTAGAACAAACTTTTCAATTGCTGAGACTTTTTTTTTTTGTAGTATGAATTAACAAGAGTTTACATTAGGGTTATCTCTAATGGCAAGAAAAATGGTACACCATTCACAAAAATTTATTATTTTTTGTAAGTTTTAGAGACTTGGTCTCTATTTTAACTCAAATCTCCAATGAGGCCTACCACTTTTTAGAGATTTTCATTAAAATAGAGACCCAGTTTACTTTTTTTACACCAAATTTAGAGACCCAAAAAGTGATTGGGTCTCTATTTTAGTATAAATCTTTAAAAAGTGGTGGGTCCTATTAGAGATTTGAGTTAAAATAGAGACTCGAGTCTCTAAAAATTACCAAAAATAATAAATTTTTGTGAATAATTATTACTATTGAAGATAACCTTAGAGAAGGGTTATCTCTTTACTACTACTTATAATCACATCTCTCCAAATATTTACAAAGTTTTCGACTTCTCCAAGAAGTCATCATCATACAGGCCATTCTAGTGTGAAGGCGAATGGTGGCTAAAGCAGCATGCCTCTCACCTCTCTTCTCGCTCGTCCCTTTTTCTCATTTCAAGAGCCTCATTCCAACAGCTCGTAATTTCTCATGATTAGTTACTATATATTCTTTTGATTGTTGTAATATTCGCACCATTGACACGTTCTTTCTCCCGTGTAAGAGGAACATTTTTTCCTATTATCATATTCTCTTCTTCTATTATAGGGTAAATACCTAATTTAATCTATTATTTTTAAAGTTTGTGTCAATTTAGTCCATATTTTTCAAAATGTATCATTTTAATCCTGTATCTTTATCATTTGTTCCAATTTAGTCCATATTTTTCAAAATATACCATTTTAGTCCTGCATCTTTATCATTTGACTCAATTTAGTACATATCTTTGTCATGATAATTCATGTTAGTCCTTAACTACTATTTTGAAAGGTAAAGATTAAATTGGGACAAAATAGTAAAGATACATGACTAAAAGGATACATTTTGAAAGATATGGACTAAATTGGCACAAACCTTAAAGATATAGGACTAAAATGGTACATTTGAAAAATATAGACTAAATTGGCACAAATCTTAAAGATAAATAACTAAATTGAGTATTTACCCTCTATTATATAAACAAAACAATATAACGTTACCATAGCAACAAGACTGCCAGAAACCCAATAGCAAGATTTCAGGCCTCAAGGCCCAAAAATAGGGTCAACGAAATCAGAAACTGGATTAGGAAACAATGGGCCAAAACCACCCATCCAAAACCAAAAGCCACCACATTAAACCCAAAACCCAAATTAATTGGCAAAATGGACACTAAAACCACCGATACAAAACACATTTTTATGCAAAACAGTAACCAATAGAGCCCAGCACCAAAGAGGGTGGAGACGAAGTCCAATCCAAGAACTCCATCAGCACCACAAAATACGCTGGAAAAGGAAGTAGGGGGGCTTTGCTCTAATAGTATGTTACTTATTGTATATATAAAAAATTATGAGTTCAAATATCACTGGTTATGTTATACGGTTTTAAACATTTCCTTAATCTTAAAAAAAAAAGTAGGGGACAAGAAAACTCAGCCAAAGCCGACAATTGAAGGAAGAGAAGGAGGAGAAGCAGAATGGCTGAGACATACATCATTTAGACCAGAAAGGATGGCGGCAATTGAGCAATGAGAGCCATGAGCCAGATACAGTGAGAAAAAGGGAAAGCATGTGCTCAACATGTTAAGGATCATGAGGTTATAAGTGACCACCTCATCCAAATGTTTAAACGGTTAAAGAAGATTTTATTACATTTATTTATTTTTTTCAACACGCTTCCGCACGTGCATGCGAGATTCGCATCTAAGTCTCCCACTACCTCATCTAAGCATTTATTTAAGTGGTTAAAGAGAAGTTTGTTATATTTATTTATTTTCTTCAATATGCCTCCGCACGTGTGTGTGATATTCGTTTTTGAGCATCCCACGTGGATAATTTTAGTGTTTTAAATAGGTTGGTGGCGAGACTTGAGCCTAGGATTTTTTAGTATTTAGGCTTTGACATCGTAATAAATGACCACTTCATCTAAAATTTTAAATTGTTAGAGAGATAGTTGCTATATTTGTTTATTATCTTCATTAGTTCCATAAAGTCAATTGGCATTAGAAGAGTAACCTACAAGTGATTTTTTCATATGGAACAAGGATATATTGTAACACCGCTTCTTATGTGTGACCTGATTTAAAAATCTAGCTTTTTTGAACTGCAAGTGACCAAGAAGCAGAAGCAGGATTGAAGTTGCAACTATGGTGAGTTACGTGACCCAAAATAATGAGTCACACATGAATGAACGCGTGACGGACAAGAGTGGACTAAGGGCCTAGTTTTGATACTATATTAAAAATTATGGAGTTTCATTCTAAAACCAATTGATTTAAGAAGAGTAACACAAGATCTTATATGATGGTTTTGGACTTTATGATTTTTTTTTTAGTGACAACAATGAAAGGTAAAACTCGCCAAAGTATGAGCTCGAAACTCATTGATTGCAAATTAGGATTAGACTCTTGATTGACTTAGTGCATGTGTTAGAGTGCACTGTTGCATTCTCAAGATTTTAGTCAAATACAGCTATAAAGTTGGAGTAAGGCGTGCAAGGAATTGATTGCAGGGTTTCAATTCTATAGTATAGTGTCTACTTGTTCATTGCAGCTGGTAGTGTGGAATGTTTCCCAAAGCATAAGTGTTTCCCAACACTATGCAAGATTATTAGAAAAGGAAGAAAATGACAATGGTACAAAAACATTAGCGAAGCCTAGCTAATTAAATTACATGACTTCAATTTATATAGTTCATTGCGTAGCAAATAGGAGAAAAATATTAGGGTAAATAGCACCACAACCCCTTATGGTTTAGCAAAAATGCACATGATCCCCATGTGGTTTAAAAAGTGCACCGGAACCCCCTATGGTTTTCAAACCGTGCGCACACACCCCCTTCCTAATTTTCTATCAACAACTTTAACTGAATTGTATAAAAAGACTAAAATGCCCTTCAATTTTTTATTTTTTATTTCTCTTTTTCTTTTCTTTTTTATTTACACACACACACACATGCACGCACACACACACACACACATACACATACACACAGACGCACACACAGACATACACAGACACACACACACACACACACACAGACGCACACACACACACACAGACGCACACACAGACACACACACACACACACACACAGATACACACACAAACACACACACACAGAGACACACACACACACACATATATATATACACACGCACACACACATATATATAATATACACACGCACATACACACGGGATGGGTATGATGGTGGGTGGGGGTGGAGGGTTGACGGTGGGGGTGGGGATGGTAAGGGGGGGGGGGGGGGCGGGGGTTTGAGGAAGATGGGTTTTTATTATTTTTATTTATTTTTTGTGAAAATTGCATTGGGAGAAAAAAAAAAAAAAGAACATATATAAGGGCATTTTTGTCCAATTAAGTAATAATTTAAGCCTAAAAACATGAAAAATGGCATCGAACGCGCGTGTAACGCACTCTCCGTTAAAAGTAACGGTTTTTTTAGCGGAGGGGGCTGTGGTGCTACACTTTTAAAACCACAGGGGGTTCCGGTGCACTTTTTAAACCACAGGAGGGTAATGTGCACTTTTGCTAAAGTATAGGGGGTTGTGGTGCTATTTACCCAAAATATTATATGACCGAAAAAAATAGGAGACATATTGATTCTGTATCTTCGATCTCTACAATGTGGTAAGTTCTTCATTTCATTTATCGAGAACCTCTTTTAATATTTTTTTTGCTAATTTTTTCAACTAAAATTACAATATAACAAATATGTGATTGATCTCATACTCAAGTTGACAAATGCATTATATTTAAGTAAATGTATGTGTTATTTCCTCTTTCATTTTTAATCTCAAAAAGATTAGGTAATACTTCAAAGTAATTATCTTTTACTAATTAAACTATTAATATGTATATGAAAAATATTTTTTCAGTATATATTATCCATGCACTGCGCTGATCATTTTCTCTGATCCTAATACGTGGTTGGTTTTATACACCATCAGATGAACCTTACAAGAGGTATAGTAACGTTACATGCACATATATTGTATCTCAAAAATTATGTTCTGCTTAACAATCTCATGCCCTAAAAAGCCATTGGAGCTGCAAAAATGATCCTGGAAAAGATAAATAAAGAGATAATACTACTTGGAATTTGTTGTGCCTGAGTTTTTTCATACAGTACTTTTGTCCATCTAAAAACCTATAATTATGTGAAAGAGTTTTCGTACTTTTGCTAGAAAAATCCAACCCAACCGAGCAAGGGTTTTTTTTTTTCGTGCATATAGTTAAAGTAGGAAGGCTTAGACTTTTTTCATGCATAAAATCCTTATACCCGTTATTGAGGAATACTGAATTATCTCTGAAGTAAAATCTTGGGTGTAGACAGTAGACCCAATCACATTAATATATTGTATGTTTTTAATTTTTTTGTGTGTGTACGTATATCCTCATCCCAACAAGATATTTATGTCGCTTGTTACCATTCTCTCTCTTTTGGAATAAAATTATTCAAAACAAAAGAGTAATCTAATTGCAATATGCCACATAGAAGATATCAGAGTAACTTACTAAAGAGTTGATAATTCATATGAAGGTTCTAAAAAGCTTTCAAAACATCTAGAATGTTGAATGCTCGAGACACAAACTGTGGATCCCATCTTAGTGCGTGAGCGCACGCGCTAAAGAGAAGGGGGCACAAAGGTTTGATATCCTACAGAGAAGATAGCGAGGAAAGATTATTTGGAGGAACTGAGAATGAAATATTCCCCTCTCTAACATTGTCTCCTCCATTTCCTTCTTCACTTGCATTCATTACTATATTCATTGATACTAAACTATTCAGATGATTATCAAACCTCATCTTCATAATCACATTCATTTTCCCACTTATCAGCTTATACTTAGCTGCCCATCTCTGTATCTTACCTGAAGTAGTCTTTGGAATATCACCACATTTAACAAGAACCACCATTCCAACTTCAACATTGTCTTCTCTCAAAATAAATTTTCTTATATCTTCACATAGTTTCTGCAAAGTATTTGCTTCTCTTTCCCCCTTCTGCATCTCAGCAACAACTACTAATGCTTCTGAAACCTTGAACGCTGCGAGACAACCTCCTCGTAGGAATCGCGGGCAGCTTTCGTAAGCTGAAGTTTCTACATAGTGCGGATGCAGTTCTTGATTGTTGGGGAGTTTGATAATGTCGGAACATCTACCTGTTATGAATAGGAATCTTTCCTCTCCTACGACAATTCCTCGATCACCTGTCCTGACAAAGGTTGTGGTAAGTCTGTTTCTGAGTCTTCCATTGAAGATTTCGCGAGTTAGCGAAGGATGGCCTAAGTACCCAGAAGCATTGCTCGGAGATGAAATCCAGATTTCTCCTTCTACTCCATCCTCCACAGGTTCAAGTGTTTCTTCATTCACGACTAAAATGTCGAATTCATTTACTTCTGCTGCATTTTTGCCATTAAAGCCAAGCCTTGCACTAGGCAGGAGCTTCTTGTACACTGGCAGGCTACTACCAATGTTGCCTTTCCTCCACGCTGTAGACACGAACGTGCAGTTCTCTGCTAAGCCATAAGACGGAGAGATGGCAGCACGATTTAGGCCGTATGGTCTAAAGACGTTAACAAATTCTTCGACTGATGAATTATAGATTGGCTCATTTATGAGGATCAGATTCTTCA
This sequence comes from Ehretia macrophylla, assembly GCA_037974665.1. Lineage (NCBI taxonomy): Eukaryota > Viridiplantae > Streptophyta > Magnoliopsida > Boraginales > Ehretiaceae > Ehretia > Ehretia macrophylla. Next base: position 4,793,207 of record CM075774.1, read on the forward strand.
AGGTGGACATGATTACTGGAATTGATCCTTTGTTAATCTCACCGCGCTTCACAACAAGTGGCAATGTGAAGGACGGAACAGGGGTGCAAGTCGCCTTGTACTCTGTTATCAACTCGAGCCATAGCCGAGGCCGGTTTATGAATGCAGTTGGAGATGTTAGCGCACACGTCGCGCCAGATACAATAGTTAGCAACAGAAACATAAGGCCACAGTCGTGATACTGAGGCAACCATGAGACAATAACACTATTCGGATGAAGATCGTAGGCTTTTCTTGCTGTTCGTACATTATGCGCTGCAGAGCCTGCCTTGACAAGAACCGGCTTAGGTATCGCAGTGGCCCCGGAAGTGTACTGAATCAGGTACACTTCATCAGGTTTGCAGCCATTGTATGAAAACGAGTTTGATCGTCCCAACTCCACCTTCTTGTCGTCTCTGATCAATTCCTCGGTCGAGATCCATGTAAGATTCTGTAGAAGCTCTTGCAACTGTTTGTTACTAGAACCAGACGAGAACAGATATTGTCTAACACGTTTGATGTAACTAGAGTGCGCAATGGCGGCTCTCGGCTTTGTTTGGGAGAGGACTCTTACAAGGTGGTGGTGATTATTTTTAACAAAAAAAGGGTCGGGTGGAATGATCGGGACAGCCAACAGGCCAGCTCGTTGACAGGCGAAAATAATCTCGACAAGTACAAGCCCCGGAGAGCAGAGAACAACAACAGTATCGCGTCTTTGTAATGCAAGTGATGAAATTAGGTGTGAGGAAATGGACTGCACTGAGTTGTTTAGCTGCTCATATGTGAGGCTTGAACGTTTACATACGCCTGTTGAATCATCTTCAGCCCATATAAAGGCTGGTTTGGTCTTGAAGGATTGTAGCTTTGCCCATATTGGGAGGTATAGGTCGACTACAGGCTGGTCTGGGAAGCAAGGATCATAGTTCTCGTACTCCATTGTAGTGTGTGAGTGTGTGTGTCTCTTAAGGCAATCGACCTTGTTTAAGCTATGGATTATATAGTGTAAGCTAAAGCTACGAATTTAGAATATTTTATTATTTAGATAATAAATAAATATAATATATTTTTTTTAATATGTTAAGTTTTTGAATTTTGTGGTAATCTAATATGGTATTTGAATTTAGATTATTAAATGATTTTTTGTTTAAATCTTACCATCATTCATTTAAAAACAAAAAAAATATATATATTTATATGTTCACGTACGTGCAAGACTCAAAAGCGAATACTGAGTACGCGAGGGGTGTTAAGAGAAAAAATAAATGTAATAAACCACTCTCTAATATTTTAACTTTTAGATAATGTGATAATTTAATATTTATCTAAGATAACTAAGCGAGCTTGGTGATGAAATTAAAGACTAAATTACGGGGATTTAACCAAGCTTTTAAACTAAAAATCTGAAAAATATCAAAAGATTTTAAACAATTTCACAGACTAAGTATGTTTACAACCCCATATAAATCCGCCCGGACAAATCCAGATGAGAGTTGCTTAATGCTGTCCTGAGACAAAAAAAAGTATTGATAATTTTAAAGAATTGATAGATATTTGATCAGAATATCCCAGATGGAATATCCACTTTGATAATAATCGTCATCGTCGTGTTATTGATGTTTGCATGCAAAGTTTCGTTATCTTCAAGGTCATGTTGCAAATTTTGCGGCGTTAGGAAGTTAATTCCAAAAAGAATAAGATGTTACACAAATTAAATATTACAGTAGTGGGTCAATGAGGACGCGACCCACGGACAATGAAGAGGTGACCAAGAATTGAAAAAACTTTTGTACCATCTTACAAGATTTTTATCTATTACGTACGTATAAACCTTGCCCGCACCTAGGGCATGGTTGAATGGTAGCAGAACTGAAATTCCTCCTATATAGTTGGGAGTTTGATAATTTTTTTTATTCTAAAATTTTGTCTTTAACTAATTTAGTATATGTACGGGAGCGTACCGCTATACCGAGGGTTTACCAGTTAGTGATTGTACTCCGCTGAATAATCCGGTGATGAAATTCCACCAGTTGGATTCTCACATCATATATAAAAAAAGTATAAACCTTGTCCTCCTAAAGGATCGGGTGGAGTAATACAGTAGTAACTCATTATAACAATAGATTCTAAATTTCAGCCTAAACCTTCTTATCACAACTATTGCTTACCCCTTGATTGACCCAAAGAATGAGTTGGAACGAGCCGCTATCCCATAAAGTTTGTAGGCTTATGATAACTCTAATGTAGTCGAGCTTAAGGTGGGTTTCTGATTATTAAGAGAAAAAAAAAAGCAAAAACTCTTTGGGAGTTACTCTTGCATACAAGAACGTCAAAGGATGCCCTAGATCGACTGAGGTTTTGTAATAACTCACTAACACCAGATAACATGCTAGATAGACTATTGTATAAGAGAGTTTTGCTCGAGACATACACTTATACACTCTTTGAACAGGAATTCGTTTTCTAAAAAGGAATAGCGAATTAGATTACTAGCATTAGTTGAAACGTGAGCTTTTCTTAACCAATTGACCTTTGTTAAGGTAAAAATTCACTTATCCGACTTGAACTCGCTACTTGCAAAAGAACAAAGAAACCACGAGGATTATTTTTCGGGGACCTCCTCCGACGATCTAGTCAATAATGGGTACTAGGTACTAAAGTAAAAATAATACGGAATTGAGTGTCTAGCTATTTTAGGCAAAGAAATAAGTTACATTTTTGCTACTATTCATGTGTTATTTATACTAGGGAGAAATGCAGCAATGGTCCCCATTGTTTACTCAAAAGTCAATTTAGTCTCCATTATTTTAAAATGCTCAAAGCGGTCCCCAATGTTTGCAAACATGCTCATTATGGTCCCTACCGTTAAAACTTTGGTAAATAGTATTTCAAGGGTAAATTTGAAAAATCACAAAAAATACAAAAGCTCACACATAAACACCAAAAAACATACACTAATACATACTCACAAACATACACTAACACACCCATAAACACACACTAATACATGCACATATAGAGTCATAAACACACACTAACACACCACAAACACGCACGAACACACTCATTAACACACTTATACACTGTTCGTAGGGGTGGGGGCTGGGGACCGCGGGGGTGGGGGGTAGGGCTGTTTCGCCGGGGTGGGGGCTTGGGACCAGGAGGCAGGAGGGTGGGGTTGTTTCGTGGGGCTTGGGACAGCGGGAGTGGGGTAGGGGTGAAGTGGGGATGGGGGCTTGGGATAGCGGGGGTAAGGGTGGGGCTTGGAACCGCGGTGGTGGTGGGGTTAGGGCTTGGAACAGCAGTCCGCGGTGGTGTGGGTTGGGGTTGTTTTGCTGGGGTAGGGGGTAGTTGTTGGTGTTGGTAGTTGGTGGTGCTTGTGGTAGTGGGTTGGGACTGTTTCGCTGGGGTGAGGGGTGGTGGTTGATGGTAGTGGTGGGTTGAGGGTTGGAAGAGGAAGAAGATAGGGATATTTTGGATATTTTATTTTTAAGTAGGGGTAGTTTAGTCATTTTATGAATTTACTGTTAGATTTTTAACAGTATGAACCACAATGAGCATGTTTGCAAACATTAGGGACCTCTTTGAGTATTTTGAAACAATGGGGACTAAACTGACTTTTGAGCAAACAATAGAGACCATTGCTGCATTTCTCCCTTTATACTATTAAGTAAAAGATCATAAGGATATACAGTGATCCCTACAGATCTGGAGGAATCTTTTTATGGATACGTCATCATAAGTTATTTGGATAGGTTGAGCACATATTAGTCCTGAGGAGGTTAGGGCTCAAGCTTACGTTATATCATACTCTATTCATCATTTGGATCCTCGTATACTCAATATATAGGTCGAGACTTATATTTCGGGTCTGCGATTTTACTCATATCACTATTTCGTAACTTTCATGTACCATTTTTTTACTGTAGCATAAGCACCTTGTAGTTGGTGAAGAACATTACTCTATTTTCGCGGAAGTTAACCCCTTTGACCTCAAAAATAATTAACATTGCGGATTGTATGATCTATCCTAATACTTTATTGCTACTCCATTAGCGTAAACTATCCAAAATAATCATGAACATTCCCAGCCGTTCTAAGGCAAAAGGATTGAGCTCCAACCCAATGACAAGGTTAAACTATTTTGAACAATTATCACTACAACATTATAGTTATTTTGCAATATTCCAATTGAACATGGAAAAATCATTGAAATTTTTTGTAATAGTTGAAAGTTTTTTTTTAATCACTTTTTGTTTATAATTACTAATAAAATTACTTTGTTTGCAACAGCTTTAAATCATAATTTAATTACAATAGTTTTTTAAATAATTTGTTATTATTTATAAATATAAAAAAAACTATTATAATAGAAAATTTTAACGGGACCATATGAGACGGTTATGTTTCATGAAGTCATTTGTGACGGTTTTAATTCTTTTTGCAATAGCATTAAGCATTGAAACAAATCTAAAATGTGGTAGTGTACGCATTATATCCAAAAAATCTGAAGATTCATTAATAGTCTACCGTTCACTTTCTGCAGAGTGAACCCAAGAAAATTTCATTACTATACACTTGAAAACTTTCATAACGTTATAACATTATACGAGAGATTTAATGGGTGAACTATTTCAAATCATTCTATCAATATTTAATTATCAGTTCATCATGATAAAATATTTCTTACAACTTTAAGGCTCCATTTGTTTGCCATAAAATAATTTGCTAGGGAAAAATATTTTCCCCCTGAAATGTTTTCTTCTCCCAAAGGATAAGAAAATATTTTCCTGAAAAATAGAATACTGTAAAATATTTTATAATGTTTGGATGTAAAGTAAAAAATATTTCCTAACATGAGATTTTATAAATAAATAAATAAACCATACACATACAATATATATGTTAACATGAAGATAGAGGGATGGGGGTGGGGGGTGGGGGGTAGGGTTAGGGGGTGGCAGGCCAAGGGAAGGGGTGGGGTGGGGGTAAAATGGATGAGTTTCGAAAAATGTTTTCTTATCCCAAAGGATAATAAAATATTTTTCACTCTTTTGAACTAAAATTTTTTCTTGACCGGAAAATATTTTTCAGTTGACCAAATTTTTTGTATTACCAAATATTAAAAAATTTTGAAAATATTTTTTAAGAAAATATTTTACTGCATCCATTACTATATACTTATTGAGACTATTACATATATTTGTAACTTTTTTTTTTGGTCAGATGGACATATTTGTACCACTCAATGTCTAGACAACTTCCTTTCTGGCATAAAAAGCTATTATGGATAATAGGGCGTCCAGCCTCATTCCCAATATGGGCCCGGCCCAATTTTCAATATTACATTTTGTAGATGGCTTGTACTGCTCAATATTAATGCATAGTTTTTTTTTTTTTCTTTTTTCTTCATCTAAAAGAGGTAATGTCGAAAAACAACAGATAAATTATAAGAGGTCTAAAGGAATTAAACAACTATCATTCTAAGGGAGATTTTACCCCTTCTATCTTTCTCCAACAATAAGAATAATGCAGGCGGAATATGATATACGGTTAATCTTTCAAAAGGTTGATTTATATCATGATTGGCAAATCAATTTGCATAAATACTTACCTCGTTGTACGCTCAATTCGCCTAAAATCTAACATTAGTTTGGAGAATTTTCTTGAAATCATCAACGATAGGTCTGAAGTGAATGTTTGGAGAAATTTCTCCTCTAATTAAATTGAGGGTCTCTGTGCAATATATAGATCATAAAAGCCCAGTAATATGTTTATGAAACTCTTTTGCAAAGTTCATTTCACCAAATGATGCTCCTATTCATGGTCCAAAATCTTTTTAAAATTGGATTACAATCATTCAGATAAAAAGGGAACATAACACCTTTTTGACAGGTGATAAAATTAAACCAAACAAAAACAGTGAACAAAAAAATCAAAGAAATTCAATTAGTCTTTAGGTATTCCATATATGTGTTGTGTGGTGAGGCAATGGCAAAATGCACACCCATTGTTGTCCTCCTAATGATCTATGAAATAGTTCTTCTTATCTCTTATCTTCTAGTTTATTTTCTAGTCCTCTTTTATTCTATCCCCCTTTTCATTTTCTTTCTTATGGAAGTCCACAAAAATGATATTTTTCTAAGAAATAATATGTTGCTTATTTCGATTAAAAAACCTTATCTAATGAAACAATGCTTAGTTTGATTTGATTTGGTTATTCTTGCTTATTTTGATTATTTGAATACTGAAGAGAAAGTTTAAGAATTATTATATACGAGACTGATGATAAGATTTTCATTCGAATTCAAGTAGTACGGTTAAATCAGATAACCTTTATTATTATTAGACATATTTAACTTTTCATCATAAGTATAATTGTACATTGTAATTTTTTTCTCTCTTTGATAACTTAAAATAATTTATTGACATCACTTTCGGGTGTCTAATTTGTCTTTCAGAGAATTGATGATTTAAGCAATAACCTACATGTAGTTGGAAGAATTCATACAAATTACAAAATACAATAGCTCATATATATTTGAGAGATTATCAATAAACAATTGTACAAAGGCCTTCACTTATAGTAAGAAGAGTGAGAAAATTGTGCAGATGGTTTCTATTGTTTTCCTAAAATTTTAAATTCGTCTCTATTGTTCAAAATTAACTAATTTAATCCATATTATTTCCAAAGAAAAATTAAATTTGTCCATATTATTCAACATTAGTCAATTTAATCCTTATTATTTCTAAAAACATTTCAAAATCTTAAGAAGAGTTAAACATGACATCTATTCTCTACGACATCATGCATATTTGAAAATGATTGTGATTTAACTTTAGGATTTTTTTTTTTGGGTCAAAAACTTTAGGAGATAGTATGCCAATTCTATGTATTTTTGTTCATCGCTATAAAAATTTATACCATCTCTAAGCCACTTATAATTTGTCAAAAACTATTATATACATATATTTTTCTATATATGAAGCAAAATAATTTGTCATTTTATATCAAGATACTTTTAGTATTTGAAAATCCTCGGAAAAATAATATTAACTAGATTTATGAATAATTAGGCACAATCCATTTGTTTAGAAAAACTAAAAGATATATATTACTTTCGTAAACATTCAATCTGATAGAATGATTTTCTGTAACTCAACAAATTAGGTCCATTAACAATTCTAAACGGACCAAGTTTTTCTATTCTGTATAGATAGTTATTTATTTTACTTAAAAAGACTTAGCCTTTTAATTACTCTACTTTTTGATTGACCTTAAAAAAATATAATATTAATTACTAATTTAAATATCGGAGTGTACTCTCGACTTTTTTTTTTCTTTCTCTCGACTCTTGTTATGTTAGCCTTACCATTGGCTCCATTGAACAAACTATGGCACGATGTCTTTCTTACAAATAATCTACACATTTTAGAAGCAAAAGAAAATTTTAAAATTATCAAACCGTTTTGGATCCACGTAAGTTCATATTAAAATAGTATATACTTTAATCAGTTGGCAGCCGTACTCTCTGACTTTTGCATTGTAAGATCTTACATTCTTTTCGCGGTCAATATTTTTTTTATTTTATATATATATATAGATATATTTAAAAGAGGCCTAATTAATTGATAATAAATCTCGAAATTTTTTGTACACAAAACGAAACCTATATCACTAGAGCAAATACCTATTGGTTTTGTGGCCTCTATTTTGTATTCTAATGTGACGTTTTTGAACTTTTCTCAAAGGAAACTTTGCTCCCAAAAAACAAAAACAAAAAAAAAGAAGTTTCAAAGAAGACAATATTAGCTGGAAAAGATTTGGTCTTTCAATCACTTAACTTAATTTAATGCTCTATTAGTCCTAGTTCCTAATTAATCCCACCCTGTTTGGATATTGCCATGTACCTTCAAATTATTTTGCTTATGTTTCGGATAAGAGCTGAAAAATATGTAATTATTTATTATTAGAGATAGGGACAAATTTAAATTATTTTATTTATTAAAAAAATTAATATTACTGGACCAATATTAGATTATAATATCCATGTATTTTAAGATTACTTTTCAATACAAAAGCTAGTACCTTTCACATTATATATAAGCAATATATATATATATATATATATATATATATATATATTTCGTGGTGATCTTACTTGAATGTGAATAATCGTCTTAGGATTCTACTAATATTTAATAAAATTAATTCACACAATTTTTAATTAGGACCAACTGTAGCTTATACATTTTTGGTGTGCCACTATTTTGGAGTATTCAAATTTGACATTTCTCAAAAAATTTAATGAGGACAGATCAAAAGCAGACAAAATTAGCTGGAAAGACATGAATTCTTATCCATAATCCTTCTTTTATTCTTTTTTATTTTAGGTCATAGCATCTGTAAATTTGTTACCAAACGGTTTTGAGTTCAAATCTCTCTTCCACTCATATGAAACAAAAATATTAACTATGTATAAGACTCACCAACTACGTGAACAGATGTGTTATAAGACAATAAATGAATATAAAAAATTATTTTTTAACAGTTCAAGTTTTTAAATAAGATAATAATTTAATAATGTCAAATCATTATGTTTTTCATTGGCCTTATTCCTATCCAGTTCCAAATTTGGCTATGAAGCTTCAAATCATTAGCCTACCTGTCGCACAAGAACTGCAAAATATATGCAGTATGATTAATAGATGATATCTCACTTAAATTATTTTATACGCCAAGCCAAGAACCCGAGTATGCAAATGAATCCATTTATAAGTTTAATAACAATTGTTTGGCTTCAAATCTTTTACCCCAATACGGTTAAATTAAGATTGTAATACTAACTTATAAATCTAACTCTTATCATATCTCACATTGATTTAGGACATCATAAACTAAATATGAATTATCAAGATATTCTATAGAGAATTAGCACTACTCGAGTTTATCCTAGTTGATTTTAAGATGGACTTCCAATTTTTTTTTTTTTTTTTTTTTATCAACAATTATGAAATTCTTATTTGAGTGAAGAAAAACATAAGAAACTTCTTTTATATGTCACTCACTTTGTCATAGTTTTGCTGAATATTTTGTTAATTTTAAAAACTCTTCCATACAGTCTATTGGATCGTCTTTTTATTAATGGGGGTGAGCCTCACATGTAAATTAGAGTCGGATGAGTTCAACGGCCGTCTGCAACAGAGCCGGCCCAAGCTAAGGGCAGTTTGGGCCTATGCCCAAGGCCCCCTCAGCTTGGGGGCCCCAATTTAATAAAATAAAAATAAAAATACTAAGCTATAAGGTAATGAAGGCCAAACATTTGACTAGCAATTAAAAGAACTTTTATCTATTGAAGGCCCAACGACCAGTATGGCAGCAATTACAAGAACTTTTATCTATTAAATGGATTAGCTATGTTGTCTATTGAAAAAAATTTGTTAGATAAACTTGATTATGACGATTTAATAAATAATTTTGCATCTCAAAAGGTAAGAAAAATAAATTTTATATAGGTCTATCTTTTTGTTAATTTGTAATATTATGTTATTTTATAATTCTAATTTTGGTTTTTTTTTTATTTGTAGTAATTATTTTAGTAGAAAATTTAGAATTTTGTATTGAGAAAAAACCTAATTAATAAGAACCTCATTTAGATGATCGTCTAAGATTCTCAAATTGTTTGAAACGACTCTGGCATGCAAGAGCATACCTATTTTGTTTATGAATTTGCTGATTAAAGAAAATGAAAGATATACTTGTCAAATATTGCTTTTGCTATAAAGCAATGGACGGTTGCTCAAAAGACAACAGTTAGTGCAAATCACATCTATGCAGTCATCTAAAAGTTGCAATGGTCATGTTCATATAGACAAGTGGATATAGATTTCACAATTGTATAAGATCACACAACATAATCATATAAAATAAGAAGCTATCACGTTTCAATCAGCTTCATGTAGGGGCCATGTTATGGATAATTGATCCTTGAGAGAATAGTCCCCTGTTACGATTTACGATTTTTTTTTTTTTTAAAGAAAAAGAAAGAAAAGATAGATGTTATATGTAAAAATATACGAAGGTTTATATATTTTGGGATTTGATATTTTGTTGCAAGTTTAAACTGTTTGAAGCACTTGTAGTTTGTAATTTATTTGATTTATAAATGAATTTTATGAGAATTTGTATTTACAAATGAATTCTCTTATTTAATTTGAAACTGTAAAATAGTATTAAGTCAATTCTGTAATTTATAAATATATTTATAGTAGGTAGACGGTTGGATTTTGGGACTGGGTCACCCAATACGGTTGACCCGGTCCGATCCGTTTTGTATGGGTCTATAGAAAATTATGATAAGTTATTAAAATAACTTCCCATATCCAAATAAACTATAGTCTTCTTCTCTTCTCCTTTCTCAATCCCTCTCTCCTATTTTACTATGTGTAAAACACTCAAATCATATAGGCACTTGAGTTGTGACTAATAGTTCTAAATCTCGTATTTAGAACTTTGATTCGCAGCTTTAAACGGTGGAACGAATGAGGGTTAATTATTGAGATTTCTTTCGTATTTACTACGAGGTTAGTATGATTTATTGTTTTATGAAGAATCCATATCGTATTTAAAATTCTTCATATACCTATTCTATCTGTATATCTTGAAACTCTACTTTTGAAACTTTGATAAGAATATGTATTTAATAAATTACATTAATCAATTTTAAAATTAAACTTAATTAATTAGTATTGATGAATAGATTACACGATTAAATAATTTGTGATTTTAGATGGCTAAGTATGTTAAGATTACCAGAAAATAAAGATAAATGAATAAAAGAAATGAAACAAATATGAAAATAAAGATGGTTAAGTATGTTAACATTACCAGAAAATCACTTATGATTTAGACTTCTAATTTGAAGATGAAAAAGAAGTTTGGATTAAAAAATATGAAAAATAAATTTGCCTTGAAGAAACTCACAAGAAGAATAAAAAAAAACTAACTACATAAGGAATGAGAGTGAAAGAATAAGAGCAGTAAAAAAAAATGAAACAAACTTAGAGGGCAGTTTAGTCTTTAAAAGATGAGCAATTAACTTAGTGGTTTGGAATTGCAAATTCTACATCTTGAATAAGAATTTGGGTAAAACTTGAGTAAATTCAGGATTTTCAAATTTTGGATTTCTAATTTTTTAAAAAGGTGATTCTAAACATAAAAAGTTGAATTTGCAAATGAATTTTGTAAAATTGTATGAAATTCATTTGTTTCAAACAGTATGTATGAATTTTTTTTTTCCAGAAAAGCATATTATAATGAGTCCTAGTACACGATAACGCATTCACCAAGTTTCTAGATTTTCTTATCCATATCCCAATTTTCATTTGTTTTTGCTTTTTTATCTATTTGGTCACAACGTAGAAAAAATAATCGTGTCACAAGGATAAATTATGAATTCACGATATTTTTTATTATGGTATTAAGATTGGGCATGCTTCAATATTACATTCTCTTATTATGGTATTGAGGTGGGACACAATTTAGTATTACATTCGAATATGAATATATAAATTAAAAGCTGCTTGTTGCACGAAACTCGACCATAATCCACTTGGACCTGTGACATGACATTTTGACATGAGCTAATGAATTGTCGTTTTGGATCAAAATAATACTGTAACTCTAATCTTTATCAATATTCATCACTAAGTTAGATAATAATTGTCTTCCTTGTTCTTCTTCCTCGAAACTTTTGCTTTAAATGATGTGCTTTATCAGTATTGTTTCGCTACAGGGCAATGTATAAACTTAAAACAAATGTGGTATCACTTTTAGTGCTAATATCCCTGCTGCTACAAAAGAGTTTGTTTGTGACACCCTTAGAATCAATCAATTTAACCAAGTTGGTCTCTATTTGGGACTTCCAACAGATTGGGAAAACTCAAAAATCCAGGCCCTTAACTAGCTCCTTGATCTTGCTGACTCTAGAATTGCAGGCTGGAAAAATCATTTCCTCTCGGAAGGTGGAAAAGAAACTCTCATTAAAGTAATTCTCTTTGTCTTACCTTCTTATATTATGCAAAGTTTCCTTCTCCCTAAAACAATTTGTAATAAGCTCTGTGCTATCATAGCTAAATTATGGTGGAGTAACAAAATTCATTGGACTAACTGGAAGGTTTTGTCTCGTCCTAAGCACTTGGGAGGCCTCGGTTTCAAAGATTTTTACCTTTTTAATCGAGCCCTCCTTGCAAAAAATGTTTGGCGATTGGATGCAAACCATAACTCTTTTCTTTTTCGGATTCTTAAATCTGTTTATACTCTGATATCTGGAAAGTCAAAGCTGGTAGAAGATATGCATGTTAACTTCGCGGGAGTCGAAATCCTATAATAGCGAATGAAATAAGTGTTTTTTGTTATTTTTATAGATAATCTATTTCAATTTTACTGTAATAGTACTCGATATGTTAGACACTCTCTATTTTAATTCCATTCCAACAACATTCATTATTGTAACTAATACATAATTTTAATATTTTCTTATGTTTTTTTAAATTTATATTATTAATGGCAATGTTCCAATGATAATTGATAATATTAATAGTATTTTAATCATTAATATCATGTTGGTATTAATATATTGCAATTTTTTGTATTAATTTTTTTTACTACTTTTGGAGTTCTAAATTTATTTTTTTAAGTTAGCGGTTTCGGTTTCAATTATCCGCGATTTTTTTATTTTCTATCGGTTTTGGTTTTGGATAATAATTTTTAAACCCGTCGGTTTTCGGTTTCAATTTCGGGTTTAGATTATATTAATTGGTTTCGGTTTCGATTTTTGAATTCGATTTTTTTTAAAACTGTGGTTAACTAACCTGCTACCATTCCTAGTTTTCGTATAGAAAATGTCATAGTAGATATTGAAAACATTTATATACAAAAAGAAAAAACACGTTAGAATTAGGATCGCCCTAGGCTAATCACTCTTTATCTTCGAGAGACCAAAAGGGTTATATTTTGTGTAAGAGGTGAAATAATAACTCCTTTTCAAACAAAAAATATATATAATAATTCCTTTTCGAACAAAAGTGTTATATTTTGTGTAGAAAACAACATAGGTTCTATTTCACTGAATTGCTAACAAACTATTATTGTAAAATGCAAAAAACTATCAAATATCTTTGTTTTAACTATTAACTTAAGAATTCCCACTAGGACTTTAGTTCAGTGCTAATGTGAACTTGAGTCTCGCTGGTTTCTTTCTACGTTTATAGGCCTTCCTTGAAAAAAAAAGAAAATGATTAACTTAAGAATTTGTTATTGAAACTAATCTGCTCCCCCAAAAAAAAAAATTCCTAATAATAACTTGAAACAAAAAAAAAAAAAAAAAAATCGAATCTAGTGTATTTTGCAAACAATATATTCTCAAAAAATAACTAATAACACAAATAATCTGCTCTATTCAATCTTCAAACAAAATATAATTTCAAAACTAATTTAAAGGCAATGAGATATTTAGACAGAGAGTCAGAGTTCAGTTCAGTTGTTAAATCATTCAATTGTATCATTGGATTATTTCTTTAAAAAGAATCATATTTTAAATATTTTAATTTAAAAAAAAACTCTCTCGACTTTTTCTTTTTTCTTTTTTTAATAAAAAAATACTTATCATTGGACAATTAGATCGAAGAATTATCGTTCGAATAACCAAAATATTTTTTCCAACAAAATATAATTTTTGCTTTTATATCTAAATTATGGAACAAATTTGAAAATATCAAACATTTTTAACATCTATTTTTATTATGTGAATCCCACACATTGATAGGATCTATATCAATAAAAATAAACGTTGAAAACATTTGAAGTTTTCAAACCTGTCCCCTAAGCTATATATCCATGTGTTTCACAACAAAATGTACTAGCAGCCATCATTTAGCAAAATTTTAAGAAGACACTTCGCCACGTACAAAAGCCAGCTAAGATTTGTACCCAATCACCTAAGGGAATATATATATTTATACTGTTACGAATAAATAAGATCTAATAATTATAAATTATTAATATAATTATAATAAAATAATATAAATATTTTATATTTATTAAATATGATTATAAACTCATAATATTATAAAAAAATATTTATAATATTAGGATATTATGAGACAAACACTTGACAAGACAAGACCCACATTAGCCGTTTGCCAATTCTTGCAATTTCCTTGCCAAAAAAAAGGGAAATTCTTACAATTTCTAGTATTAGAAGCTTGTACTCTTTATTTAGCAAAAAAAGAAACTTGTAGTCTTTCCTACATCATCATGAGCTCATAAAGTCTTTCTTCTTTGTTCTCTCTCAACTGTATCTTTCATACACCAACCATTCAAAATTCAATAAGTAGCAAAATCCATAAGCAAAATTTGACCTTTTTTAAGTGTAAAGTTCCAATCTTTTCTTTTTTCCTCAAATTATAAAGATTTGGAAACAAAATTGTGAAAAATCAATTAAAAGCACAAAACCCATATGAAAAATCTAGTCTTTTAAGGTGTGAAATACCAATCTTGATTTTTTTTTTCCTTTTTTTTTAGTGAATTATAAAGATTTGGGGGAAATTGTGTTGTAGAGAAGAAGAAAGAAGCAAAAAAGTAAAGAAAAATGAGTTTTAGAGAAGATAGTGGAGAAGATGGGAGAGGGGATTTGAGGAAGCCATTTTTGCACACAGGGAGTTGGTACAGAATGGGATCTAGGCAGTCAAGCATGATGGGATCATCTCAGACCATTAGGGACAGCTCCATCTCTGTTCTGGCTTGTGTCTTGATTGTTGCTTTGGGTCCTATCCAGTTTGGCTTCACTGTATGATTCTCTCATCAGTTTTTACTCATTTCATTGTTTTTTAAGCGAGATTTGAGTTTCGCGCGTGGTAAAGGGCTGTTAGTGGCGAGACTTCAATCCACAATTTGGTTGTTGGTTACTGATACCAAGTATAGTGAGCCTCGTGATGTTACAGGAAGAAGTTCAATAAGTTAGTTAATTGGATAACAGGATCAAGCTTTTTTGGTAGTTAGATTCAAACTCATCATAATGAAGTTGAATAACTTGATTGGATTTTAATCAGTCTTTGATAGTGTGCTTGTATCTCTCTGTTGACCAGAAGTTCAATACGCTTTGATGATGTGTGTGATTGGATTATGGTATCAAGCTTTTGTGGAAATTAGATTTAAATCTGCCGAAATGATTGGATTTTTATCATTTGTTTGATAGTATATTTTGTATTTTACTATTGGCAAAAAGTTCAATAAGCTTTAATTATGCGTTTGATTGGATAATGGAATCAAGCTCTTTTGGAATGTTAGATTTAAACCCACTATAAAAATTGGACTTTTATCGTTTTTTGATAGTTTACTTGTATCTCTCTGTTGCTGAGAAGTTCAATAAGCTCTAATTATGTGTTTGATTGGATAATGGAATCAAACTTTTGTGAAAGTTAGATTTGAACACACTATAAAGAATGGACTTTTATCATTGCTGGAAGTCTGTTAGAATGATTGAGCTTCAGATGAATGATTTTATTCTGAGAGTTCAAATCTTTGTTAGTGGGATTGTTTCTTGGCAACCAAATGGTGCTGGTTTTGTTTCAGTTAGTATTTCTTTTATTGCTATCATCTATGTTAAGGTTGATGGATGGTTTATTTTTTTGGTTGAAGTGTGGATATTCTTCACCTATTCAATTTGCTATTACCAAAGATCTTGGGCTTACGGTATCTGAGGTAAAATATTGAGTCGTTTGGGATTTGAACTTCAATTTGTATCTTTTTGAAATGAAACTAACTAGAGTTTATGGGGCAGTTCTCGTTGTTTGGTTCTTTATCAAATGTGGGTGCTATGGTTGGGGCAATAGCTAGTGGTCAGATTGCTGAATATATTGGGCGAAAAGGGGTATGACTTTTTCACTTCGAACAGTTCCAATTTGTTTTGGTGGTTTTTTTTCGGGGGAGGGAGGATTGGGTTGGGAAATGAAGAAAGGAAGTTATTAGTGTTGTTTAACTAAATTTTGTTGACATCTATGATATTGCAGTCTTTGATGATTGCAGCCATACCAAATATCATTGGCTGGCTTGCCATATCATTTGCCAGAGTGAGTTTTGCTCAATTCTGACATTTATGTTGATATTTTATTATTTTTCTGTTAGTTGCCTTTTAAGAAATTTCATGGATGCTAACATTGTTGTTTTCTCGGTAGGATATTTCATTTCTTTACATGGGCAGGTTGTTGGAAGGTTTTGGTGTTGGAATAATCTCCTACGTGGTAATGCAATTTTTTTTCTGGATTGATAAAAGCGGAGTTATGTCGGCAGGTGCTAAAAGTTTGTCGTGAGAAACTAATGAGTTCCGTTCTTACTAATTAAATTTTAGGTGCCTGTCTATATAGCTGAGATAGCACCTCAAAACATGAGAGGGGGCCTGGGATCAGTGAATCAGGTCAGCTAAGTTTAGTAGTTTTGCCCGTGCTTTCTTTAACTTTAGTTTTTATACCTATCAAGCTTATGTCTCTAATAATTTCTTTACCATATATTTGCCTATTTGTGATGTAGCTCTCTGTGACCATTGGGATAATGCTGTCTTATTTGTTGGGACTCTTTGTCAATTGGAGACTTCTTGCTGTTCTGGGTAACATTCTATGAAGTTGTAGTTAGTGTTACTGTTATTTATCTTCACCAATGTATCATTGAGGTTCCCTTATAGTTACAATTTGTTCAGAGAATTCTATTGGTGTGCATTGCATGCTGGAAATAATTCCCACAAGAATTTAAACTGTGGCAATAAGGAGCGGAAGCTAGTCGCATTATCATTTTTATTTTGATAGAAGCAATACACGTGATTTTAGTGAGCATCAGGTTTCTATGCTAAGTCAGTGGAAAATTTAAATAAATTTCATTGCTTCTCAACCAGTGTATTGCTTAAGACATCATCCCTAAGAACGCTTAATGTATTAAGCAGCATGAAATGAACAAACCTACTTTGGATGTTAACAGAAGTCAGTTCTTATCCAAAAGAAGCACATGGAACTACATTTAAGTTTATCGATTAGATTTGGCAATTATGCGACACAATATTTATAGGATACACAGAGTTGAGGGTTCACAAGGATTTGTGGAAAAGAAGAAGATAAATATGCCAATACAATAACCAAACTAACCACATTTAAGTGAACATCCTGCACATAGCTATTGATTTATATACAACGTATCTTGCCTAGAATTAACAAGTCTTGCATTATGGAAATCTTTAGTGGAGCCATATAGGTAGTCATAGAATCAAGTTGAATTGTTATTACTAGCCAGAAATAGCCTAAATAGAGAGAGAGAAAGATAGAGATGAGAGAGGCGTGTAAGTGTATGATTGATGACCAGAGAGACATGAGGTTGTCATCTGGTCGAGAACAAATTGGTCCATTGGTATAAGTTCTCTTTCGAAAACTCACATACTGTGTTGAGTGTTACGTTGTGAGTCAAGCATTTTTTGCCTTAATTTTAGCTCCTCCTTCTGTGAAACATACGTGTGATGATGCCTTTGCTTTCTGTCAATTAGTAATAATAGTCACCACTTACTTTAATTTTCTTAGGCAGAAATGATGCCTTGTGAATATAGAGGATTTATCTCTTATTCTTCGTAGACAGGAACTTTGCCTTGTCTAGTATTGATACCTGGCCTGTTTTTCATCCCCGAATCTCCACGTTGGTTGGTAAGCTTTCTTTAGTCACTTCTTCGTTAATTATTCTTTGAATACAAAGTTGTAGATCCTAATTCAATCTTTTGTGTGTGACTTAGGCAAAAATGGGAATGACAGATGACTTTGAAGCTTCTTTGCAAGTTCTTCGTGGGTTTGATACTGATATTACACAGGAAGTGAATGAAATTAAGGTAAAGTTATCATCTTAGCAGCCTAACCTGCATTCTTCTTGTTAAGAATCATGGGGTTCCATCCTAAAACCAATTGGTGCCAGGTAAAATAGTCCAGGATCTTATAAATTGGTCTAAGAATTTATGTTTTTCCAATGTGGGATAAGTTTATATTCTAACACTTCTTAAATTTAACATAACATGTATTACTAGTGCACACGATTCCCTGTTCTCAACTTTCTTGATTGGATCAGAAGGCACGTTAATACCTTCTGCAAATTTCAGACTACAAAGACCACTTCCCTTGCGATCATCCATTCTTATGGCTTTTCGTAGATTTATCCTTTACTTTGGTTGCAGAGGTCCGTTGCATCATCAACTAGCCGGAGAACAGCAATTCGATTTGCAGAACTCAAACAAAGAAGATATTGGTTTCCTCTCATGGTATGCTTAGTCTTAGTTGTTTTAATCTCCCTGTGCTTCTCTATTTGTTTTCATTTCAATCATGGCTTAAAGATATCAAGCTTATTTTTTTTGCTGCTCCGATCTGTCTATTCTGCAGATAGGAATTGGATTATTGGTCTTGCAGCAGCTAAGTGGAACTAATGGTGTTATCTTCTATTCCACTCAAATTTTTGAATCGGCTGGTAAGTCATAACCTTGCATTTGCTCAAAGATCAAGAACTAAACCAATATATGTCATCCATTATATTGTTCTTTTGATGGACGCATGATCATCACTGCCTCATAGAGCATAAAATGAACCAAGCTCAAGATCAACTCATCCCATACTCACTCAACATATTTCAATTTGGTAAATGAGGCAAGATATGAACAGTGATGGACGTGATTTCTTTTTAACACACAACTTGAATTGGCCTAAAAGATCAATTTTTAGATAAGGCTTGAAAATTTCAGCTAATAAGGCTTACCTCATTCATGACTCATCCGAACTAGTTCATGAGTGGCGGAAAACAGTGTCCTTGAAACTTGAAGTCGAAGCTACTCAAAATGTTACAAGCTACTTGGACCCCGAAATTTGAGAAATGTTGTGATTTGCAACCTCGTGTATCTTTTCAAGTCAAATTGCACCTGAAAGTTCATTTAAGTGACTCTCTGGTGTGAAAGCCTGATGCCTTTAGGAAACATAATCACATGCAGCCTTAAAGGAAAACACCAAAAGGATGTAGTTGTTTAAATTTACTGGCTGCTTCGGGCTTTAGAACCACATGAGACTCAGTTAAACGAAGCCTGGCTGCATATTGACCCGAAGAGGAAAAATGGGAGTGCTAATTGGGACATTTCTCATCATTCAGGATGCAAGTTGCGTTTAGTCCCTTTTAAAAATTTGAAGCCAAAATCGAGCAGCTCACTCCTTCCTAGCTTTACTGGGCTCACCACTCCTAGTAGCTGACTTCCTGGGCTCTTCAAATTAAAGGTGGCGAATACTAGTCAAGTCAATACCGATAGTATTTGCACTAAAACAAATAGTATTGGCACCTAGCATAAATAGTAACACCGTTAAATAAAGTAGTACAAATTCAAAGTGTAGTACAAAGTACTACTTTATTTAATGGTGTTACCATTTATGCTGTGTAGTTGACTTGACTTGTATTCACCACCTTTTCCCCCCTGTCCAAATGAGAAGAGCTGGCTTCAGATTCTGATTCCTCACTGTCAGTGTCACATTTTTAGTTTCCTTATCTGCACTTTCACAATTCAATAATCTGCCTACAATTAAATCCGTTGATGATCCCTCGCATCGACAATTCGAACCGAAAAATTCTGCATGAGACAAATTAAAAAATGGGGGAAGTGGAAAAGCTTTCTTGATCTTAGTGATGACATATAACGATAAAAATGAAGGAGAAATTAATAGATCTAGACATTATATTTTCTTCAAAGTTCATTCATATTTAGAAAAACTTCTAATTTTGGTTTTATAATTCGAATGTGTTTGAATTTAAGACATATTCTGGTATAACAGATGCGAGGGAATGTCATTGTCACATTTCCTTACCCATTTTATATACCTCGCTTAATCTGAAATCTGTGCTAGTCTAACAAAAATTTAGTTTTGACAAAGTTCTCCCGTCCTGTCTGAGGTCCCTTATCTATATATCTCTGGAACATTCATTGTATTTCAATTTAAGTTGAACAGATTTCATTTAACTGCCTCAAATGAACAGGGATCTCATCAAGTAACGCTGCAACATTTGGTCTTGGTGCTATCCAGGTTAAGCTTAAGGATTTATTTGCAAACTTGTCTTGATTTTTTCCATTCAGTCAATAGTGTTCTCCTGGTCAAATTTACCCTCCCCTCTTTCCTACTCTTGCTTCGTTTTCCTGCAAGCGGCTAAAGAGACTCAAATTACATTGTTATGTTTTACAGTTCTTCTCTTTCTCTGAAGCTACTAAAAGAAATTTCATTGCTTAGGTTATTGCCACCGCAGTTTCTACATGGTTGGTGGATAAAACCGGGCGAAGGCTTCTACTCTTTGTAAGTTTGAGCATAACAATCAATTCACCAGTGCTTCCAAATTTTAGCTACCCTAACAGTAAAGGAAATATTCACTGCAGATTTCCTCTTTAGGAATGACTCTCAGTCTCCTACTAGTTTCTGTTTCATTCTTTTTGAAGGTAATATTTTCTTTTTCTGGAAATATATAGTTGTTACTCGTGTCATTGTTATTAGAAGTTTGTTTTCATATTCTTAATAAATTTTGAACATTTAAACAAGGTTTCGATAGACATATACCGTGCACTGCTCTCTTACAATCTTCCCTTATGCACAACTCTATAATTCTTCAAATAATGCTGAACCTTTATCTGCTGTAATTGATTTTGGTTCTACATTCCTAAACGCAGTAGCAATACTCTCATAATTCTTTGATCGTGCCCAATTTTCTAATCTTTCTGTGGCTCCATGCCCCAAATTAAATTCAGGGTTTTGTGTCAGACACCTCTACGCTTCATGGTGTATTGGGGATCTTGTCAGTAGTTGGGGTTGTGGTACGTGTGTATTACAATCATATGCTGCAACTATAAGATGATTCTTTGATTTTCACTGCCGAAGTTTCTTACATTCTCCTTTCTCTTGCAGTGCATGATAGTTTCCTTTTCACTTGGAATGGGGCCCATTCCATGGCTTATAATGTCAGAGGTACTCATACTTGAATCTACTGTGTTACACTGCTCATTATAATGTGCCCATAATGCTGTTTTTGCATATGCCGAAATGGTAATCAGAAGCATGTCAGACACAAGTACTTTCACTGTCTTATAACGCCACTTCCTCGTCTTTTTCCTTCTCTCGTTTTGAAGTAGAATAATTTAACTTCCATGCCAAGGGGGTGAATCATAATTCCTTTTGTACGTTATGTTCTTGTCTCTCGCGATTAGGCCGTACTACATATTGAAAAAATAGTCTACAGTCACCGACACTGGAATCCTGCAGTAAAAATGCCAAAGCTCATGAAATTTATGTTGGTCATTGTTAGATACAATTACTAACTTCCTTCCGGTAGATGATGTAATTCCTGCTATCCGTCATTTTCTACCATGCTATGCTGTTCAGAACACATAATATGCTTAGGGTTGATTTTGTCCTGTGACGCGGACTCATTACCGCATTGTTAATTGCAGTATGATCTCTGACCATGTTTCCTTTTATTCTGTAATGCAGATTCTTCCAATCAAAATTAAAGGCCTAGCTGGAAGTGTAGCGACTTTAGCCAACTGGTTCTTTTCCTGGGTTATTACAGCGACAGCACCCTTGTTATTGGCATGGAGCAGCGGAGGTAACTCCCCGTGCTCTCTCTTTCTTACTACATGCACAAGCTCACGCAGGCACGTTCACCATGCTGTGAAAGTGCAGTGGGCATGAGCAGAATGCAGATGCCATATTAAAACAGATTAAAGAATTTCTGCTCAAAACAACGTTCTTATTGTCACAACCTCATCTAATAGCAACTTTTAAGCTACTACTCCGTCAATCGCCATAGTTGGTCATAATGTCACGGCGCATAACTTTATGCTCGATGGCCTTAGTAGTTCTCGTTGTTGGTCATATTACTCGTGTTTTTATATGAACTAACTTAACATTTCTGCATCATTAACAGGAACCTTCACATTATACATGATTATGTGCGCTTTTACCGTGGTGTTTGTGAAGATATGGGTTCCAGAGACGAAAGGGAAAACCCTTGAGGAGATTCAATTTTCTTTTAGATCATGAGGCTTTATTTTCGATAATTTTGTTTATATTTTTCGCGACCCACACATATTTTATTATTCCGATTGTTTGCTTTCTGTCTTCATACCCCATTTTGTTACATTCAAGAGGTATTGTTTTGTGCAGATGTAATAAGCAAGATTAACTACATTTTCAATGGTCTTTTTGAATAGAGGAACATGTCTCTCTTGATAATATCTTAGTTTTCCTAGTATGGTGTGAATAGCGATTAATAGCATCATGAAATCCGTGGTTATTTACCACTGGCCATTTGTTCTTGTGTATGATTGTCATTTTAGATGTGAGAAGTCTTGAAATTTATTCACGTGTGTGACATCGTGAAATTCAATGATTTTATTGAATACAGGAGGAACATAGCTCTCTTGATAATATCTTAGTTTTCCTTGCATGGAGTAAGTAGTGATTAATAGCATCATGAAAACCATGGTTATTCACCAGTGGTTATTTTTTCGGTTTAGATGTGAAAAGTCTTAAGATTCATTTTTGTATGTAATATTTTAAATAATGTAAAATAATTTTAATCTCCATTTAATAAAAATAAATAAAAAATACATGGTTATTTTGCCTACTATGGCCTTGAGATGAACATAGGCAGTCACTCTTTGGCCCTGGCTCGTATCGTTTTTGGAAAATAATAAAAGGGGTTTAATTTGTTCAGTGGTTATGTAGCACGGCTCTTGCCTCTTGTAAAAAATAAATAAAGAAAGAAATTCATGGTTACTTTGCTAATGAAAACTTGAATTTCTCAAATTGGTTTGCTAAGGGCAAATTTTACTGTTAGTTTTTAATATTTACTTTGATTTCATAATATTTATCGTAAGTGTTCAAATTATTTCTTATCGTTTTCTTAATGTGAAAACGCAACGGAATAGTCAAATCACTATACAAGTGTCATCGTTTGAGGATTAGTTCGAGAATTTTATTCGGTATCAATTTAGAAATTCAAGTAAGCCTTGAGATTGAGGTGAGTATCAAGTAGACCTTGGGACTAGAGATCCAGAAGGAATTTAGTAATGAGTTATTTTTTTTGATAGTTAAAAGATTATGATTCAAATTTTATAGGGATGGTGGTAGGTGGGGTGAGGGGTAAAATAAAGAGTAAACGATTTAATATTTTTTGTATTTTAAAACGTAACTGATTATTCTTTTATATTTTATAAAAGTAGCTGAATACCTCATGTATTGTAAAAAGTAACCGATTCCCCTTGTGTTTTATAAAAGTAACTGATTCCTCTGGTATTTTATAAAAGTAACTGATTACCCCCTGTATTTTTAAAAACAAAATTGAATACTCTATGTTAAAACAAATGATTTTTTTAACGGAAGCGAGGGTGTTAAAAACACAGGGGGGATTCAGCTACTTTTATAAAATACAGGGGGAGTAATGAGCTATGTTTTAAAATAAAGGGTTTATTCAGTTACTTTTAGAAAATATAGAGAAATAATTAGTTACGTTTTAAAATATAGAGAGTTAAGTTATATATTCTAAAATAAATAAAGTGAGCTTAGCAAATATAGGGAGTTAAGTCATTTACTCTAAAATAAATAAAGTGAGCTTAGCAAAAATAAATAAATAAAGTGAAAGGTCTTGGTTTGACATGGTTTAGGCGTTACTAGTTCCCGGACCCGTGAATTGAAAAAATGGGAATTATAGGTGCGGTATAATTGAATTAAACTAGGAAGGCTCCTAGGGGCTGGATTAGATCTGTTTCGTTTCTTTTCTGTAAGCACGTTCTTCTTTGCAGTCTTCAGTTTATGTGATTGTGTCCTCTTGCCTGACAATTGTGTATTAGTGACATTTTTGTTGGGGTTTACTATTTAGGGAATTTTATTCTGGTCGTTTCTAAATGGAGCGAGATAAATCAACATTATTGCATGCGAAGACCATACATGTTATTTCTAGTGAAAATACACGTCTTTTTTGAAAGCCCCACATGTCTTTTTAAGTGCGAGCCCTATTTGAGACCTAATTTCAGAGATTTCATACTACATTATGCTGATCCAAAACTTCTAATGTGGCATAGAATATAATGTGTCTATGTTTGTCTTTTAAGAGAAATTTCTGTTTCAGAAAAAAAAAGAAAAAAAAAAAGAAATTTGTGTTGCTAATTGAATGTACACATTAGTCCGAAAATTGCCTAGCCTAATCATAATTACTTTACTAAGTTTTAAATGATATTGTTTTGGTAGATAAATTTAAAAAATGTGTGAATGATAAATTAGAATTATAAAAAGAGACTTCGGAAGGAGGTTTAAATAGATAAAATACAGAGTATATGGTATACAAGTTCATCAAAAGTTGGTCGAGGTAAAAGATTTGCAAAAAAATAAATGAAAAAAGGAAATTTTAAATATCTTGGCTTTTGGTCGAACAAGATAAAGAAATTAATATTGATGTCAATCACACAATCAAGGCATAATGGACAAAAAGGATAAGTGTGTTAAGAATCTTGAATGATCGAAAGGCACCATTTATGTTAAAAGGAAAGTATTCTAAGATTGTCATTCGATCAACATTGTATTGTTTGGAGTAGACTCAACTAAAATGTAAAGTGTAAGTGAAGAGAATAGAAGAGATGAAGCATGTCCCTTAACCTAGTCTATATTTACTGTTTGCCACCTTGTTCTTGATTCTTCTCACTTCGTGGGCAAAACAAGCTACCTTTAGCTAAAAGGAAGGAAGGTTAGATATCTTGATGGACTTGTATTTTTGGTTGAAATCAGATGGTGTTCAAACTCCCAAAATGCAACCTAGACAGCGGGTCTTTTCATTTTTGACTGGACTGACTCAAGGAAGGGTCTATCCCCTCTCACTATTTGGAGAGCACTTTTAGTCTGCATTGATGAATGAAATCTTCCATTCTATCAAGCAAGAAGGAAGGGGATCTTTCCACGATGATGCCTTTAGAACGCAGACACAGGTGGTGCATGTCTTTGTTGATCTTTCCGCAATGAAATGGAAAATGGTATAGGAATAATATTGTGATCCTACCGAGGCATCAGCTGTCATTGGTAATTCTACGAAAGATAAGATAGGCTAGCTGGGAAGGCCTTAATTCAAGTTTTAAAACACAAGGTTGATTGCATTTTACTCTTTTTCATATTATGCTTATCCAAAACTTTTAATGTGACATACAATAGAATGAGTGCACTGTGCATGTCTGCCTTTTAAGAGAATTTTTTGTTGCTAATTATAGAATCCATGTCATTTGTTCAGTTTCGAAAGATTTTTTCGTTTTTTAAAAGTTGGAAAACCTTTGGAAGCCTTTTGGAGTTTGGATCCAACACCAGGGACCAAATTTAGTACACAAGACCATAATGGAAAATGTATGGTTCAGAATTAGTTAGGTATAAGACCTATCGAAACTAGTCCTGAAAGGAATAATATCTTAACTGATTCAAACTCTATGAACAATTTTTTTGTAGATTCTTCTAGTGTAATCACTAAATCAACTTCTTGGGATTTTAGTAGATTTATTATCAAATATGTTCTTTGAAATTATATAAGAAAACTTTAATTAGTTTGAACTAATATTAGTCTTTTACGTATTTATAAAACTCACACATGTAAATTTCCCATATTATATGAGAGACTGAATAAAAGAATTTTTCGACCTCATAATTAGAGTTATAAGTCTGACAGAAATGTCAGATTTAGGGGAAATTCAAGTTTTATAAAACATCCAACAAACAGTCAAAGTTGAGTTGCCAAACTTTAGTACTTCTGACTGGCTTGTACAGATAAAAGTACATAGAAACTGTAGCTTTCTAACAGATCCTTTGGCAGATAAACATTTATCATGACCTCATTATTATTATTCTTTTGGGTAAAAATTAATTTTAGGATTTCAATTTGGTCTAGCATAGAATAAAAAGGCTTAATAATCGAAACTTGAATTGGAGGAACTCAAATAAATAAATAAATATATATAATTTTTTTTTAACAGTTTTGAAACATTTAGTGGTGCGAAATAGACATAAGTCGCCTTAATTTAACACAACAATAGTAACTAATTATCTCAAAATTGAAAAACAAATATACTTAACCTTGCTATTTACCTAGGGCCAAATATATATCACATCATAATAAAAGTCAATACATCAACATATATTTTGTTAACCGTTGTTATATGTTACTCCTTCACTCTTCACCTTTTTTTATATAATAAAAATTTTATTATATATGTGAAGATCTGATATTTAATATATGCATTCTTACCATAGAAAAAAAAATGAAGGAGTGAAGAGGTTATGTTACAGGTTGATATGTCCTCAAACTCATTGTGAAACCTTCTTACAACTCGTCAGAGAACCAATTGATTTTTCAGAATTTGATTTTCATTTGACATATAAAAATTAAAAATGAGGGATCCAAGTAATTTTATCTCCATTTTTTTGTTAATGAGGACTTATTCCCAATTTTTCTTTTAAAAAAAATTGTCAATTTTTTTTTTTTTTCAATATGGAAACCCATGGGCAAAGAAACATCTACAATAACTGTCAATTTTTTTTTTTAATATGGAAACCCATGGGCAAAGAAACATCTACAATAATTGTCAATTTTTTTTTTAATATGGAAACCCATGGGCAAATTGCTTGCCTTTTGCGTGTCACTCTTGATCACTTAAAGTCAATTTTTTTTTTTTAGTCAATTTTTTTTTTAATATGGAAACCCATGGGCAAAGAAACATCTACAATAATTTTCAATTTTTTTTTTTTTAATATGGAAACCCATGGGCAAAGAAACATCTACAATAATTGCTTGCCTTTTGCGTGTCACTCTTGATCACTTAAAAGATAAGCAAATGTTGACAAAAAAAATAAAAAAAAATTAGCAAATTATTAATTAATCTCGTATTGCACTGGTCAAAGACAAATAGTCAAATACTGCCGTTGATTATGTCGAGAATAGTTGGCTATCAATGAGGTGTTACAGGACTTGAATAGAAAAAGTCCACGTTACGTACGCAATACCTCATGTAGACATCATCATTGCTTCATGATCATCCATAGAATTAGTTAACAAGTAACGATCAAAATTGGATTTGGATTCCATAATAGCGTAATAACGTTATCACAAAGATAAGTGGTGGTTTAGAGAATTCAAATTCTTTAAAATATACAAATCACGTAATTTTTTAATGTTGTTTACACAATATGTGCTACTATTCTTGAACATTTTTGTAATCAATTTACTACCAGTTATGATAGAACTAGGATATTATTACGTAATTTACATTGTCCTACTCTTATATTTTTTAGATGGTATAAAGATGTCTTTCTCACTAGAGTCTTCGAACTACCTGAAGCCAATGATAATCAATGGAAAACACAATTTATTGATGGCTTACTTGTATCATTTGCAGAAAAAATAAGGAAAATATTAATTAAAGATACAAACAATAATATTGTTTACAATATGTACACTTATGCTGAGCTAATAGGTGTATGTGTCAAAGAAGGATTAGATCTTTGCAATCAGATAAAATTAAATTATCAAATCAAGAAACAAGGTCTGACTGATAGACATACTTTAGGTCAATTCTGTGAACAATTTGCTATAGAAATTCCATCTACTAGTAGACTTAATAAGTCTAGAAGGCCTAAAAAGCCTAAAAATATTATACTTCTCCTAAATATAAGCATAAAGCTAAAAAGAGGAGAGAAATAAAACAGAAAAAAGGGTTATACTCCTAAAGCTAAGCCTATTCCTACATGTTATAGATGTGGTAAGAAAGGTCATTATGCTAATAGGTGTCAACAATTCTGAAAAAACATCAATGATTTGAATCTTGATGAGCACACTAAAGAACATTTGGCAAAATTGCTTGCTGATATTGATAGCTTATCTAATTCGAGTACTGAAAGTCAAGAATCAGAAGAATCTTCTTCTAATGATGAATTTAATAATATTTCTTTTAAGGAGGAATCTCATTCATGTGCTTGTAAAGTCAATAATCTTGATGATGAATATTATAAGATATTATCTCAATTTGATGATTTAAGAGTCAATATGATTACTGCTGATAAGTGGTTAGATGTTTTGAAATTATTAGAAGATATTAAAGATGATTCTTTAAAATCAAAGATTTTGGAACATTATTCCAAAGAAAATTCTATTGAAAAACCCATTGATAAGGTTTTTAGTTCAAAACAGGGTTATAATATTAAAGATGTTATTAGTCAATTAAGTGATAAAAAGGGAAAAAATACTCCTATCACTCATCATGAATTAAAACAGGAAGTTAATAAACTTCAAAGTCAGATCAATGATCTTAGACAAGAAAAATCAATTAATTAAAGAACAAATTGGTATGTTTGTACACCAAGAACCTAGTTCTTTTAATAAGTTACCAGATGTTATGGTCGATTTAAATCTTCTTAATATCCTGAAGGTTATTACTACGCAAAAATGGTTGGTTAGAATTAATTTACTTATTCAGCCAAATCACATGATTAAAAATATGATTGCTCTAATTGACTCTGGTGCTAATCTTAATTGTATCCAGGAATGATTAATTCCGACTCAATACTTTGAGAAAACTGCTCATTCCATTTCTTGTGCATCAGGAGAAAAATTAAGGGTTAAATATAAATTACCTCAAGCATTCATATGCTATGAAAAAGTTTGCATATCTACTAGTTTTCTTTTAATTGAAAACATAACATGTCCTATAATTTTAGGAACTCCTTTTATAAATGAGATTATGCCAATATTAGATATAAATAATCATGGAATAACATGAACTTATAATAAAGAACCTGTGATATTTCATTTTGTTATTGAACCTAGAGAGAAAATTTTAGGTCAAATAGCTAATCTAATGAAAGCTAAGGAATCACATTTGAATTTCTTAAAACACGAGATGAATATCAATAATATTGATAATATGTTAAAAAATCCTAAATTACAGGATAAAATTAAACATCTTAATCATGAGTTCTCTTTACATATTTGTAATGATCACCCTAATACTTTTTGGGATAGAAAGAAGCATATTGTTTCTTTACCTTATGAAAATGATTTTAATGAAAAGATGATTCCTACTAAGGCTAGGCCTTGTCAGATGAATTAGGAATATCTTGATTTATATAAAAAAGAAATAGCTAGTCTTATAGATAAGCGTCTTATCAGAAAGTCATACTCCTCATGGAGTTGTACCGCTTTTTATGTCAATAAACATGCAGAACAAAAAAGATGTAATCCTAGACTTGTTATCAATTATAAACCACTTAATAAAGTGTTGAAATTGATTAGGCATCCTATTCCTAATAAAAAAGATCTTTTGGATTGATTGCATAATGCATTAATATTTTTAAAATTTGATCTTAAATCTGGATATTGACAGATACAGATCAATGAAAAAGATAGATATAAAACTGCTTTTGTTGTCCCGATTGGACATTATGAATGAAATGTTATGCCATTTGGATTAAAAAATGTTCCTTCTGAATTTCAAAATATTATGAATGATATTTTTATCCCTTATAGTGATTTTATAATTGTTTATATTGATGATATCTTAGTTTTTTCTAAAGATATTCAACAACATTTCAAGAATCTTGAAATATTCAAGAAAATAGTCATACAAAATGGTCATGTTATTTCAAAATCAAAAATGATGTTATTCCAAACTAAAGTTAGATTTCTTGGTCATAATATTGAAAAAGGGAAGATTATTCTTATTAATAGAAGTATTGAATTTGCCTCTAAATTTCCTGATCAAATAACTGATAAAACTCAGTTACAAAGATTTCTTGGCAGTCTAAATTATATTTTTCCATATTATAAAAATCTTGCTAAAAATACAGCTATCTTATATGACAGACTTAAAAAGAAACCAGGGCCATGGACAGATGTTCATACTGAAAAGGTTAAATTAATTAAAGCCACGGTAAAAAATTTGCCTTGTTTAATGCTTGCAAATTCCACTTGGGAAAAATTTGTGGAAACTGATGCTTCAGATATAGGATTTGAAGGAATTTTAAAACAGATCCATCCTCAGACAAAACAAGAATATCTTGTTCGATTTCATTCAGGAAAATGGAATAATAGTCAACAAAAATATGCAACTATTGCAAAAGAGATTTTTTCGATTGTTAAATGTGTTTTAAAATTTCAAGATGATTTATATTGTCAGAAATTTTTGATCAGAACGGATTGTCAAGCAGCAAAATATATGTTTGACAAAGATTTTAAACATGATGTTTCTAAACAAATGTTTGCTAGATGGCAAGCTAATCTTGCCCCTTTTGATTTTAAAATTGAATATATTAAAGGAAATAATAATTCTCTTCTTGATTTCTTAACCCGTGAATTTTTGCAAGATGATCCCCGCTAGGGGAGGATCCTCTAACCTTAATAAGGGAAGAGGCAGAGGATGAAACTTTGATCCTAATAGGGTCATTGCAAGAAAAAAAAATGGTCAATTTAGGAGGGATCACCATTGATCCATCACATCCTGATTTTGATAAAATCCAAAAGGTTATTGAAGAAAGCAGTAATACTGCTCAATCATCATCATCTTATGCTCATGCAGTTGAACATGAAGAGTCTGATGACTCCTTCGAAATGTCCCATCATGATGAAGTAATTTTACTTCTTGAAAATGCTGATAGGCGATGGATCAATGATCCTTGGTATCTTATGGAACGATACTTGATTAATTATATGTTTCCTGTGCTTTATTACAAGTCCAGGGTATATTTCAAATCAATTTTGCAAGTCACAAATTCATGTGACATTGAACATTTCAAGAAGAATAATACTATTCCGATTTATATTTATAGTAAAATTTATATTAAGAAAATTCTTTCTCCAAATGAATGGGGAATCAGTACCTTAAATGAAATACAATTTATTCTCGATAAAAATCCTTATCATTTCAATTATTGGGATTATGTGGTAGCATTTTTCAAAGTTTTCTTATATGAAAACCCTCAGCATAAACATTCTTGGTTTATTAAATTTAATCCCGAAATATTTCAAAACCGCAGGTTTCCTGCATGGATTCACCAATGGTGGAAAAGTTTTGGACCCCCGGTCAAAATTCTCCTTGATCCTTATAAAGGATTTTTTACTGAATGGTTGGCAATTTATCCCCATATTGGCAATGATCCTGATCTTTATATTGAAGGATCAAGCTCTTTATTCTTCTTTATGGAATTTGGTCCCTATTGCGGAGAAAAACAAAAAGAAAATGTTTTGCTTAAAAAGAAAATTTCTTTCAAAATTATGGCAAAAACTTTTGAAAATTGATCCAGAGACAAATAAACCTTATGGTCAATCAACAATCAATGAAATCTCCCAAACGATAGCAATCTATCAGGAACAGATGGAAGAAAATAAAAAGAAGACTCAAGAAAAGGAATCTCATTTTTTCCTACATCTTGCGTAAGATCCAAATGCGGAACCAAATTAGCAGTCATGAAGAGGTGATGGCTTCATATCTTGATGAAGTCAAGGAAGATTTTCTCAAACATTTTAAAAGTGCAGTTGATACTAACTCGACATCAGAAGACACCTCGATGAGGTCCTCAAATGCCTATGGAGTCTTAGCAGGTGAATCACAAGATCCCAATGAGGATATCCCATCCTCTCAAGATGTGCTGGCAGAAGATTTGTTCGACAGCTTGAAAGATGAATTAATCAAAAAAGCAAAAGAGAAAGGAAAAGCAAAAGCTGTCTGAAGACATCAATTATGCCTTTGGACAATTATGCAAAAGGAAAAGCCGAACTTTGCGGGAAAGCAAAATTGCTTTTGAAACAAGCTGTCAAACTGACAGTCGGTGGAATATCACTGTTTCTTCTTTTTAGGAAAATTCCTATTCACTTTTCATAAAGTTTTTGTCTTATATGACACGTAATGTATAGGGACCCCAGATTTCAAAGGTTTCAAATCCGGTCTGAGTTGTTTTTAATTTTCTTTTGAGTTCCGCCCAGCTGTATAAATTGAGGGCCTTAGGACTTCATTAAGCAGAGTTCTAGAGAGCAGCTTACGACTTTGCTTTCATTTTCATATTTTGTAAACACCTATACATTTTTTACAATCAATCAGAAGAAACTTTTTCTTCAGGTATACTCTTTTAATTTTTTTAATCTTGTTTATTTTATTTTCTTTCTTTATTGCTGCCTAATATGGCAGTCTAATTGCTAAACTGTCTGTAACCACCATGGATCTCTAGACATGTCACTCTATATTATGAGGTAGATACAGTTGTGGGTAGAACATTGATGTTGTGGTAGGACGATGCTCAAGACTGTCACTTTGTCGCCATAGTCGCACCTTGGCCCTTTGTCATGTTTTGTGTGGGCTGTTTTGTGTTGACTCGGTTGACCGATTAGCCAGAGTACTCAGTTCGAAAATCCATTAACAGTGTATCCCCATGCCTGGGCCTCCTTGTGGTATCAAAGCCATGGATCCTTTTGGAGGTTACTTAGAGTAAACAAGGTTGGAAGCAGACAGTTTAGTATTCTGTTATCATGCTTTCTACATTTAGAAAGAAAACTAATATTAAGAATGCAAAAAAGGAAGAATATGATCTTCCCAAACAACTTGATTTGTTAAATAAATGGACTATTCCACATGTCCAACCTAATACTATTTACCAATACAGTGTATTTGAGAATCTGGGTCTTAAGCATGTAGTTAAGACTGTTGAACAATCAGTCCCTATGGAAGATGATGAGTTAACAATTAAATTATTATCTAATGATGATATATTGCGTCATGATTCTACACATAATTATTTGCATATAGGACTTATTCAAATCGCTTTTAAGCCTCTTACATTATGAGGATTAAATGAAATTTTTATTGCAGTTCTTAGAGATGCTAGGAACTTAGATTGGAGACAATCTTTGATGGGAATAACCCAGTCCAGTCTGGCTTATGGACCAGTTTATTTTAATGTTCGTCCAAATTTACAGCTTTCTTTATCTGATAGGAATATACGCGAAGCTGTTATTTTATATGTTAAAACCAAGGGGTATAACTATATGCCTTACTCAGAAACTTTGAGTATATGTTATAGAATTTATTACAAAGTTCTTCATACTTTGAACCCTAACTGCAGATTGCAAGATGAAACTGGTAGTACAGTTTTGATTGAGACTAATTTGTCTAGATCCCATATTACTACTCGTAGAATGATAAATTTGGAAGAAATAGACTTTCCTGAAAATTGGAAACTTGAAAAGGTCACTTCTAGTCAACCTAAAACTCAATCTGATTTATCTGAAGTTGTTCAGAATTCTGAAGGTGATGTCTTCTTAAGATTTAAACAAGAACCTATAATTACTAGGTCTTTTTCATCGAATCATTCTTATATTTCTCCTATTGTGGAGTTTCCTCAATCTTCAAGGGCCTTTACCTCTTATATTAGAGAAGATCTTAATAAAGATGTAGATAGGTATAAATCTCCTTTAGAAGAAGGTGAAATTTTACAACCTGAAAAAATTGATGGAATAACGATTTCTAAAAATCAAATTCCTTATGGAATTGTTAGGGAAAAAATTATCCCATCTGAAATGAGTTTTCATATATGACGACAATCAGACTCACTTTCAGCCCAGGAAGTTGGGAAAAAACTTATGTTAATAATGAATTTTTATATGCTCAATGGCAACCTTTCAGAGAGTGGATTTCTTCAAATTTTAATGGTAACCTATGGCAAAGTATTAAAAATCAGTATTATGATTTTATGAGAGAAAAACAAAAAATTTATAAATTTGTTCCTTGGTTTATAGACCATTATGTTTCTTTAGCTATAAATATAATTGAAAGAGAATGGACTGATGTCCAAGGTCAAAAGGAAAAATCTGTTTTCCCTCATACTAAACCATTAATTATTGGAAAAGACGATTTACAGATCGAATCAAAAGCTTTTCTTAAGCTATTTGAAGATGGTAATGCCACAGTTATGATAAAGCATATTAATGCTTTAGCTAAACAAGGAAATTATACTAACTGTACTTTACAAATTGTAGGAGAATAGTTATTCATTTTAAATAAGAAAATTGATCAAATTCTTGATAAAGTTAAGGCATAGTCTGAATTGCAGACCCCTTATCCACATATTTCTCATTTAAAGGGAAAAACTATTGAAGGAGAATCTTCTCGCGCTCAAATTGTAAAAACAGGTTTTCAGCATGCTCCGAAAATGGAATGATTTAAACTAGATCTTGAGTCAAAAATTGACAACTTGATTAATAAAAATTTAGTTTATTTACATATTGGATTATTATTCGATCTAGGATATGATAGATCTACACAGATTAATTCTGATAGTTCTCAGTCAGAAGATGAACTAATTTCTCAAACTATTGAATCAATAATGAATATTTCAGAGGAAGTAAATAAAATTGAAAAAAGGATATTCTAGTAAATTTGCTAGTAAACCTAAGAATAATAGGTACTATTATCCATGTCCTACTTCTCAAGATATTTTATATGAGGAAAATACTATTAATTTTAGTAAAAATGCTAGTTTTGATCATCGTACCATCTATGAATGGAATATTGACGGAATGACTGACAAACAAATTAAAAGAGTTGTTGAACGCATGCTCAGATTTGTAAACAAGTTAGTAATCAAGAACCAGTAATATGTGATGCTATATTATATGGATTTTTTTGTCAATTGAAAGGCTGGTTTGATAATTGTGTTACAATAGAAATGAGACAAGAAATTGCTCAAGCCACCAGAATGGAAAATGGTGTTGTAGTATCTAATGCTGTTGACACAATGTGTGTTACTATTCTTGAACATTTTTGTAGTCAATTTACTACTAGTTATGATAGAACTAGGACATTATTACGTAATTTACGTTGTTCTACTCTTATATCTTTTAGATGGTATAAAGATGTCTTTCTCACTAGAGTGTTTGAACTACCTAAAGCCAATGATAATCAATGGAAAGCACAATTGGTTGATGGCTTACCTACATCATTCGCATAAAAAATAAGGAAAGTATTAATTAAAGATACAAACAATAATATTGTTTACAATATGTACACTTATGGTGAGCTAATAGGTGTATGTGTCAAAGAAGGATTAGATCTTTGCAATCAGATAAAATTAAATTATCAAATCAAGAAACAAGGTCTGATTGATAGACAGACTTTAGGTCAATTCTGTGAACAATTTGCTATGGAAATT
This sequence comes from Ehretia macrophylla, assembly GCA_037974665.1. Lineage (NCBI taxonomy): Eukaryota > Viridiplantae > Streptophyta > Magnoliopsida > Boraginales > Ehretiaceae > Ehretia > Ehretia macrophylla. The sequence goes on from CM075774.1 coordinate 4,828,535, forward strand.
CTATCTATTAGTAGACTTAATAAGTCTAGAAGGCCTAAAAAGCATAAGGAATATTATACTTCTCCTAAATATAAGCATAAAGCTAAAAAGAGGAGAGAGAGAAAACAGAAAAATGGTTATACTCCTAAAGCTAAGCCTATTCCTACATGTTATAGATGTGGTAAGAAAGGTCATTATGTTAATAGGTGTCGACAATTCCAAAAAAAGATCAATGCTTTGAATCTTGATGATCACACTAAAGAACATTTGGCAAAATTGCTTGCTGTTATTGATAGCTTATCTAATTCGAGTACTGAAAGTCAAGAATCAGAAGAATCTTATTCTAATGATGAATTTAATAATATTTCTTCTAAGGAGGAATCTCCTTCATGTGTTTGTAAAGTCAATAATCTTGATGATGAATATTATAAGATATTATCTCAATTTGATGATTTAAGAGTCAATATGATTATTGCTGATAAGTGGTTAGATGTTTTGAAATTATTAGAAGATATTAAAGATGATTCTTTAAAATCAAAGATTTTGGAACATTATTCCAAAGAAAATTCTATTGAAAAACCCATTGATAAGGTTTCCAGTTCAAAACATGGTTATAATATTACAGATGTTATTAGTCAATTAAGTGATAAAAAGGGAAAAAATACTCCTATCACTCATCATGAATTAAAACAGGAAGTTAATAAACTTCAAAGTCAGATCAATGATCTTAGACAAGAAAATCAATTAATTAAAGAACAAATTGATATGTTTGTACACCAGGAACCTAGTTCTTCTAATACTTTACTAGATGCTATAGTCGATTTAAATCTTCTTAATATCCTGAAGGTTATTACTCCGCAAAAATGGTTGGTTAGAATTAATTTACTTATTCAGCCAAATCACATGATTAAAAATATGATTGCTCTAATTGACTCTAGTGCTGATCTTAATTGTATCCAGGAATGATTAATTCTGACTCAATACTTTGAGAAAACTGCTCATTCCATTTCTTCTGCATCAGGAGAAAAATTAAGGGTTAAATATAAATTTCCTCAAGCATTCATATGCTATGAAAAAGTTTGCATATCTACTAGTTTTCTTTTAATTGAAAACATGACATGTCCTATAATTCTAGGAACTCCTTTTATAAATGAGATTATGCCAATATTAGGTATAGACAATCACGGAATAATAGGAACTTATAATAAAGAACTTGTGATATTTCGTTTTATTACTGAACCTAGAGAGAAAATTTTAGGTCAGATAGCTAATCTAATGAAAGCTAAGGAATCACATTTGAATTTCTTAAAACACGAGATGAATATCAATAATATTGATAATATGTTAAAAAATCCTAAATTACAGGATAAAATTAAACATCTTAATCATGAGTTCTCTTTACATATTTGTAATGATCACCCTAATGCTTTTTGGGATAGAAAGAAGCATATTGTTTCTTTACCTTATGAAAATGATTTTAATAAAAAAATGAATCCTACTAAGGCTACGCCTTGTCAGATGAATCAGGAATATCTTGATTTATGTAAAAAATAAATAGTTAGTCTTATAGATAAGCGTCTTATCAGAAAGTCATACTCCTCATGGAGTTGTACTACTTTTTATGTCAATAAACATGCAGAACAAGAAAGAGGTAATCCTAGACTTGTTATCAATTATAAACCACTTAATAAAGTGTTGAAATGGATTAGGTATCCTATTCCTAATAAAAAAAGATCTTTTGGATCGATTGCATAATGCATTAATATTTTCAATATTTGATCTTAAATCTGGATATTGGTAGATACAGATCAATGAAAAAGATAGATATAAAACTGCTTTTGCTGTCCCGATTGGACATTATGAATGGAATGTTACGCCATTTGGATTAAAAAATGCCCCTTCTGAATTTCAAAATATTATGAATGGCATTTTTATCCCTTATAGTGATTTTATAATTGTTTATATTGATGATATCTTAGCTTTTTCTAAAGATATTCAACAACATTTCAAGCATCTTGAAATATTCAAAAAAATAGTCATACAAAATGGTCATGTTATTTCAAAACCGAAAATGATGTTATTCCAAACTAAAGTTAGATTTCTTGGTCATAATATTGAAAAATGGAAGATTATTCCTATTAATAGAAGTATTGAATTCGCCTCTAAATTTTCTGAACAAATAATTAATAAAACTCAATTACAAAGATTTCCGGATTAAGTACTCTCAAAATTGAAAAACAAATATACTTAACCTTGCTATTTACCTAGGGCCAAATATATATCACATCATAATAAAAGTCAATACATCAACATATATTTTGTGAACCGTTGTTATATGTTACTCCTTCACTCTTCACCTTTTTTTATATAATAAAATTTTTATCATATATATGAAGATCTGATATTTAATACATGCATTCTTACCATAGAAAGAAAAAGTGAAGGAGTGAAGGGGTTATGTTACAGGTTGATATGTCCTCAAACTCATTGTGAAACCTTCTTACAACTCGTTAGAGTACCAATTGATTTTTCAGAATTTGATTTTCATTTGACATATAAAAATTCAAAATAAGGGATCCAAGTAATTTTGTCTCCATTTTTTCGTTAATGAGGACTTATTCCCAATTTTTCTTTTTAAAAAAATTGTCATTTTTTTTTTTAAAATATGGAAACCAATGGGCAAAGAAACAATTACAGTAGAACCTCTTTAAATTAATAGCGTTGTGACCACCAGATTCTATTAATTTAGCGAAATATTAATTTATCCATAAATTAATAACTATTAATTAATCGAGATATTTTTAATTTTTTTGGCTTTATAGTAAACATATTATGATTATGATGTCTTTTTTTGAAAAGTGACTTGTATTTTTTCGATCCAATTTAAAAAGATAAGTAATGAGAATAGAAGATAAAATTTAATTTAGTAGGATTAAAACAAAGTTTCTATAATCTCATATCCAAGTGCTTGTAGGGTTAGGATGAGAACTAATTTTTCTAATATTGTGTGCTTGTAGGGTTAGGATGAGAACTAATTTTTCTAATATTGTATCATAATCTTTGTAAGATTATCTCAATTTTTTCTCTTTAACTCATTAAATATGAAATTCAACTAGATTTGAAGTTCAATAAAATACAAGCTACTCTTGATTCATATTTTAAGAAAAGCTCAGTCAATTTATTAAGTACTTTTTAGTTAATTATTAATTTATGAAATATTTGGTTCAATAAAATATAAAGAATTTTTTTTAAATGTATTATTTTATAATTTTATCAAATTTATTAATTTTTTACACTGGTCCCAAGTCAGGACCGGATATTTTTATTAATTAAAAAAAAATTTAATTTAACAAGTATTAATTTAAAAAGATTTTACTGTACAATAATTGCTTGCCTTTTGCGCGTCACTCTTGATCACTTAAAAGATAAGCAAATGTTGACAATAAAAAATAAAAAAAATAAGCAAATTATTAATTAATCTCGTATTGCACTGGTCAAAGACAAATAGTCAAATACTGACGTTGATTATGTCGAGAATAGTTGGCTATCAATGAGGTGTTACAGTACTTGAATAGAAAAAGTCGACGTTACGTACGCAATACCTCATGTAGACATCATCATTGCTTCATGATCATCCATAGAATTAGTTAACAAGTAACTATCAAAATTGGATTTGGATTCCATAATAGCGTAATAACGTTATCACAAAGATAAGTGGTGGTTTAGAGTATTCAAATTCTTTAAAATATACAAATAATCCACCCAATCACGGGAAGTTTATTTGAAACAGATTTTCTTATCTATTTATTTTCTCTTTGTTTAGATGATGTATATTATAAGACATTAAATTTATCCTTTTAAAATCTTAACCTTCAATTTCAAATTTCAGTTTTGAAAAAGACGATTAAAATAAGTTTAAGATACATAGTTAAAATTTTAAAATATTAAATCTGATGATCTATAACTACATCTAAACACTGAGAGAATAAATAGAGAAGAAGAACCAAACCCTAAAAAGACTGGCCATTTTAAAACGATGAGTCCAAAAAATTTGTTAATCTCAATTTGATACCAAAATGGGTTATTGCACATTTATGGTTTGACCCCAAATGAGTGAAATGACTATGAAGTATGTTGATGCCTTTTCGTATGCAATAAATTTCAATGCTTTTGGGTTTAGGGTTTAGGACTTAGGCTATTAGGGTTTGGGTTTAAGTTTTAGGGTTTTAGAGTTTAAGGTTTAGAATTGTAGGATGTAAGGTTCAAACAAATTATAATCAAGTTACTTTTATAATTTCAAACATATTTCTTGTTGTCTAGAAAAAAAGATTTTTTTTTTGAGATGTAAAATACAAAATAAATAAAACAAAAAAGAATTTTTAAATGCTTAAGTTGCAAACTATCGGTTTCACAACTTGGCATTAAATTTTTGTACAACTTAAAAATTTTGAATTAGGAACCATTATAATTGGCATTAATTTTTTTAGAGACCCTGATTTGGTTATTTATATATTTTCTCATGCGTTTCTTTTGTTATTTGCTATACTTGAAGTCAAAAAATATGTATTATAAAGTACACATATCTTTATATATGGCACCATATATGACGGTCGTCAAGAATAATTAACATTTTAAAAAAATTTCCAACTTTCATTAACAAAACAAGATCAACCAATTCTCTTTGATTTGACCAAATAAAAATAAAAAAATTCTCTTTGATAAGGTACCAATTACGCTCAATCTATCTTCTCGGCTAGAAGACCTGTAATAAAACAAGAAGAAAATGAGATGTGAAATTAATCCTGACGCATAGTTATGCTCAAGTCAAGTTTCGAGATCAAAGATGGAATTAGGGACTTAATAAACTACTTTAAAGTAAGTGTATAAAATATCAGTTATCTATTCATGACATCTAAGCTTTACTATTTATATTTATTTTTGAAAAACGTCTCACTGCCAAGTCATAAATAAAGACAAACCTACAATTTTAACTTGGGAGCTTATTATGAACTCGGGTTATCATTTTATCTCGAAAAGGATCTAGCTATTTTATCAATTAACCCCTATACATGCCGATTCTATTACATTTTTTCCCTTAGATTTATTTGACCCTTATTGAAGATAAGGGAAGTATGGGGATGCAATTTCGTAGACACCAACATGTGATATATATTTGATGATTCCGAGGTAAATTTGTCACGTTCCTGATCCATCCCCCATTTATTTTTGAGCTCTGCACATTGCAGTGTGGGGTTATAAATAAAAATAAAAAAAAGCAAACACGTGACAACTAATTTGCCTCGACAGCCAGAACTGCCTCAAAAACACCAATACACAAGGTAGAGTTTCTTGGCCCCGCAATAATCAACATTATGTCTAAGCATTTAACTGACTTAATACATTTGTGAAAGTGCATAGCTACATTCAAAGTTTATCAAATCAATAATTGATTTTGTTGCTAGAAATATGGTCCAGCGGTAGTAAAGTAAAATCGCTCTGACAAAATCGCGAGTTTGACTTTCTCCACTACTCTAGAGTCCCGCCCTTAAGTGACCTAGTACATGTATAGAGGCATACCACTGCACTCGAAATTTACCAATTAGTGGTCGAGTTCCGCCAGGTAAATTCTCACATCATCCAAAAACAAAAACATTATGTTAAAGCACTTTTTATTTATTTTTCTGTTTTTATTTTATGACGAGAAACTCATTCTAGGTTAGGTCACACTAGATTAATATCAATATTATAAATATCATGATATAGCAACAACCCTCAACAAATGTTTTAAGTCAGTCGAGGGCAAAGAAATATTTATAATGAGAAGACATATGTTTCAACATGAGATCTTTCTTTTTTTGCTTTAAAACTTGAGACCTTTAGCGAGTCACTACCCGAACCACTACACTCAACCCCTAGAAACATGTCAAAGTGTTGTTAATAAAGCACCTAATGGATTTTTTTTTTCCCTTATGATGTTAATTCCCTAAGCAGAAATACATCGAATCCATCTCAAGACTACAAATCTCATGGTGTGAAAACGTCACCCAATGCATTTTTTAAACTCAAGACATTTAATCACGAATCATTAACCAATCACTCTACCCAAGAACAATACCACATGGATTTGTCAAAGGAAAAAGTTGATAAATGTGGATGCCAAAATAGCTTTTGCTCTTTAGGGGACCAAGTTGAGAAGCTCCACTTGTCTTTTAAGCAATAAAAGAAAAGTGGTCACGCGAGGAATATTTCTAATACCACCTCCAAACTGACAACAAAAATTTATGAGACACGCCTTAATGCCTTCGTATCCATTATTGTCTACATGTACAAACTATTGCAGAAAGATATATGTGCTGTGCACATCAAATATTCATGTTGGCTCTCTTAAAGGAATACCCTTACAACCGGTATTTGGTCTAGTGATATGCTTCTTACTATAAGTGTAAGAGATTATTGAGATCAATTCTCATATGTGACATTCTTAAATATGTGGTGTGGTGCTTAAGCCTCCTTACAATCCAAAAAAGAAAGAAAAAAAAAAAAAAAACCTTTACAGTGAATATGCTCAACTAACAAGTGAACATGAATAGCAAAAAGACTAATATTCTTCTGCTTAAATCAAGAACCAGGGAGTATTATTGCATGACAACCTGGCTTACGATGCATCCGTGTGACAAAAGGTGGTGAGATCGGCCTCATGAATCTTTTATTTGTCGAAAATGAAGAAAGAAAAAGATGATACAAAGAATAAAGTGGTTCACGAAAATGAAGAAAGAAAAAGATGATACAAAGAATAAAGTGGTTCACTTGTGAAATAATCTGTATGTTAAATTCTAACTTTGTACCTGTAAACAACAAGTCCATACCATTGCCAATACATTAATATCATGTTCACATGACAAAATTCACTAAATGAAATGTAGCCACGGATACAAATTATGAATTTAGCAAGCGAAAAAATTGAATCTTAAAGTACAACAAAGAGATTTAGCGATCTGCCTAGTGTAAAAATACTCTAGATGCACGAGGGAATTGGACTAACCACTTCATTATCCAATAAAGAGAACAGATGAAGTACACGAGGAATCACAAAGGACCGGGAGAGAAGGCTGGCTACCGATCACCAACAACCGGAATGTAGTCGTGGGATCCATTGTTGAGCTATGAGACTATTTTCACGGGATACTTGTCAATGCAATCCTCCCAGGGACTTTTTTTCGTTGGCTTCACCTTCCGAAGTGCCTCCCAAACTGCACTGTTACACTTGAAACCACTGCCAAAAGCAATCTGCCAGACATGGTGACCTCTGCGCATTCTTCCCTTGGCCTCGATGTAAGCCAACTCATACCAAATGGAGCTTGATGAAGTGTTACCAAAGCGGTGAAGAGTCATCCTTGAGGCCTCCACATGAACAGGCAGCAGCTGCAGATTCTTTTCCAGCTCATCAATCACAGCCCTTCCCCCGGCATGTATGCAGAAATGATCAAATGCCAACTTGAAATCCGGAATATAAGGCTTAACATTCTTATTAAACAGCTTCTTAAGCACCAAAGTAGCAAAGAACAGAAGCTGTTCACTTATTGGCAGCACGAGAGGACCCAACGTAGTGATATTGGTCTTAAGAGACATACCAGCAATCGCCATCAGATCTTTCGACAAAGAAACCCCTGTTTTCCCATTATCATCCTGCTCCTGATAAACACACTTAAACGACTTATCATCCGCCCCACGATGGGTCCTCACAACATGCACAAGCCTATACTTAGCCCTTCTCTTATCACTCGACTTATTAGACAACAAAACAGCCGAACCCCCAACCCTAAACAAACAATTAGGAATCAACATCGACTTCTTATTCCCGAAATACCAATTCTGCGTCATATTCTCTGTACTCACAACAACCGCATACGTATTCCTATGCACTAACAACAAATCCTTCGCCAAATCAACCGCGATCACACCAGCACTACATCCCATCCCCCCCAAATTAAAACTCCTAATATTACCCCTCAACTTATACTTATTCACAATCATAGCCGACAAAGAAGGCGTCGGGTTAAACAAGCTACAATTCACAACAAGAATCCCTATATCCTTAGGCTTCACATTCGTATTCTCAAACAAATTATCCAAAGCACCAAACATCACTTGCTCCGCTTCCTCCCGGGCCGCCTGCATAGACGGCCGGGGGGGAACATAATGCATCGCTTCCGGGACATAAGTCTCATCACCCAAACCCGACCGAGTTAAGATCTTGCTCTGAAACTCCAACGACGAGTCGTCAAAGTCACCGGCTAACCTCGAATGCTTCATGAACCGCTCATATGGAGCTTTCAAATGATCAGGAGCTTTGTAACATGCATAATCAACCAAATAAATCGGTCTAGGCCGGGTCATGATGTAAACCGTTGACCCGAAAACCAAAACGGTCGAGAAAATAATCACACTAACGAGATTGTATTTCAAATGAAGCCATAATTGTTTAACATCATCTGGGTTCATTTGTGAGGCTTCGATTAAGATGATAATCATGATGGGTATTAAGCAAAGTGTTAACAAGTTTGATATCAAGTAATGGTAGCCGAGTTTTACGTACTTGAGATTCACGCTCTGGAGGAAATCGGGGAGTCTCCGGTTTTGTTGGATCTGAACTCCGACTCGGCCGGTTCGACCGGTGGTGGCGCCGCCGTCAACAGCGGAGGTGTTGACCTCGGTGGTGTCGCCGCCGCCTCGGTCCATATTGTGTGGTTTTTTTTTGTGAAAGTTGTAAAGTGGGAAAGAGAAGAGTAGTGGGATTATAGTACGAGTGGGAAAGACAACATGCGGCGATGTTTATGTGTATTTATTGATACAAATTGTGTGTGTTGTGTGTTGTTAGTGTGTGTTGTGTGTGTTTTTTGTTGTGTGTTGGAAAAATCGAAATGAAAATCTGGGGTATACACGATTGAGTGAAAGAGTGGGATGCTTTGCTGCGTGTGTTTTGGTGTTTCAACAATTATGTGTATGTGTATGTGTATGTGTGTGCTTTTTTTTTTTTAAATACGATGACGTTAAATTCACTTTACGTTATAAATATTGGGGTGCAGTAGTGTGTTTTAATGCATTTTAGGAAATTATAAATCTCGTAATATAGTAATCCATCTCAATATATGTTCCAAATCAAGGAAGAATCAAATAATATTTATAATGAGGAATTGTAAATTTAAACTTGAAATTTTTAATCACAATAAATCATTACTTGATGGTTTCACTCAATTATTGAGACGTGTATATTTTGGTTTTTGTATAAGTTATTTACTCTAATTTATTAATTTTCTTTTATACAAATGCGTGTATGTAGTGGGAGTCTGGGGGAAGGGTGTGTAGTGGGGGTGTATGCTATTGTTTGGAAAAATCGAAAATTTTGGTTTTTGGAGGTTGAGGTGAGGAAGAGTTTGGAAGGGGTCGGGAAATTTCGGAATATGTATATGGTTGAGTAAAAGAGTGGGATGCATTATTGAGAACTGTAGATTGATGTTTGGTCATTATAAGGAGTATTGAGTGGTCTGTTTATAAAAAAAAATAATTGATGTATAAATCAGTTGGTTAATTTTTATTTCTTTAAACCTTTTGAAATCGTTATTTTTTAGTGATTTTTAAATCAATTTCAACTCTTGTTAAAGAATAATAGACGTGATGAAACATAACCTAAATAGATTTAAATAAATTGTAATCAATTTCAACTCTTGTTAAGTCTCCCTTGGACGTTAAAAAAAAAAGAGTGGGATGCTTGGTTGAGTTTGTTTTTGTTTTCCTGTAATTAATTTTTTACTCTTATCTTTTATTTATATAGAGCAAATTTTAGTATTAATCTTTAATATGTACTTGAACATTTAAGATAGTTTTTAATGATTTATGAGTCAAATAACAAGTTTTCAGTTTTTATAATTAATATGACCAGAGTAGTCAGTAGTAATATTTTAAAAACACAACAAGAATTAATAATCATGTTATTACGCAAGTGTCGATTCTTAGGGGAAAACTAGCTCGTAAATTCGGGTAAATATTTAAGATTAACTTGAAAATTAAAAAGATAATTTTTGATTGTGTAAAATAAAACATGAAAATCCAACTTCACGAGCTTTTCGGAACACTAAAAACTCAAAATGTGACTTTTATTATTTTGGGACCGCAATAAATACGAATAATTATTTATATTTGATATGTGCGTGTGTACTAATGTTGAAAAATTGGAAAAGTTATCTTCAAGCTCATTGGGAAAATGAGCTGAGGAAGAGTTTGAAAGAGAGAGAGAAAAAAAATATGGGAATATACGCTTGAGTGAAAGAGTATGATGCTTTGTTGAGTGTGTTTTTTGATTTTCTATAAGTTATATACTCTTGTTTATTTTATTTATTCTTTTTCTTTTTCATTGATGAGGAGACTAAGTCTATTATATTACAACAGCTCGAGAGAAGGTAATCCCTCTTTTATCTCTATCTAAGAGGTTGATGAGAGAATTCGATAGATATGTCAAATGATCATCTCATTTAAAAGTTTAAACTTTTAGAGAGAGGTTCGGTTATATTATTTATTATTTCTACACGTCCCGGCAAGTGCACACAGAGTTAGTTTTGAGTCTTGCACTTGGACAATTTTTATAAATGAGTGGCGGTGAGTTTTGAACCCAAGATCTTTTGGTACCGAGACTCTAATACCATATTAAATAACCACCTTATCTAAAATGTTAAGCTGTTAGAGAGAGATTCAGTTATATTATTTATTATTTCTACAAGATCGTCCAATACCATACCCCCAATAAGTTGAAATAAGTCATAATTGACTAATCAATCTATACACATATTTACTTCTATATAAACATGTTTAAGCATGAATACATGCTCCATTATGTCATTTGTTTATATTTTATTTATTTGAGTAGTGTGTTTTGGTTTTTCTATTATGTTATTTGTTTATTTATTTGGGTTTCTAGAAAGGGATGACGACATCAAGGTGTGTAGAACATATTTTTTTTTGGGTCATGTGTTGAACATTTGACTATTAGATTAGTTGGGGGCTGCATGCATTATAATGACTCTGTGGGCTGCATAGCCATGCATCATTTTATGGTAGAAAAATATTTATATTCGGCTGCCAAATTATAGACAAAAATATTTTTATTAATTTTTAAAGTATTTTTATAATTTCAAATATTTAGATCAATGGTTAAGATTTAAAATAAATGATCTGACAGTCAGTAAGAAGGACGAAGTATTTTCTAATTTGGTAATACGAAAAGTGATGAGAAGAATGCGAGCGAGGGACAAAAACCGTTATTATTGTTCTTATTTTTTCATTTTGATAATGAGTGTGTGCTAGGTTATGTTAGATGGTTGATATTGAGATCGATGAAAAACAAAGAAGAGAAAAGAAAAAGAGGAATAAAAATTTAAATTTTAAAATAGATGATTCTTATATTAGATGATTGAGATTAGGATCGATGAAACAAAAAGAGGAGAAAAGGAAAAAGAGAATGAAATTTAAATTTTAAAATAGATAGTTAAGATTGTTCTTTTTTTTGCGTAAATAATTAGGATCTCACCTCTTAATCATTATGAGAGATTTTGATCATGAGAGAATTCTAATCCCGAACACAATATAATATTTCAATACTTCATAACTCAAAACTGATAATATGGGAAATATAACGCATTGGTCATCTTATCGCTATCATACAGATAATGTTTATCTCACACCTAGTTGGGGTTTTTAGGCACATTTTAAGAGCTTTAGTCAATTTGATGACGATTATTCATCAGTCTCTTTAATTTGAGGGAGTCATGGGATCTTTTCTAAATTTTCAGCATTATATATAGTACATATTCTTTTGTGGAATTAGTCAATTTAAGCAACGTTTTGATTAAGATATTTTTGCACTAACTGTGCAAAAAAACTATTTTTCTACTAATTTAATTTACTGAGATTTTATCGGATTCTTTCTCAATGATGTGGGCATATCATTGTCTCAATAAGGCAAATTATTACCATTAAAGTTTGAAAAAAAAAAAAAAATCTAAGATATAGTATGCATCCAAGACGTAAGATGTTCACGTGTCCCGAGTACCCTCCAATATTTGTGAATTAAACTTGAAAGGGATCGAATACACTCCAATATTTGTGAATTAAATTTGAAAGGGATTGAGCGTACAACGTAGCTAGCGAAATTTAAGCTTACAGTGAGTAATATTATCATTGGACAGAAACTTTAGCAGCTGTAAATTTGAATTTTCTCATAATGTTTATTATCTCATCACGTTACAAGGAAGATTGGAATATTAATTATATAATTCAATAATAAAGAATTAGTGACAATAAGGGCTTAAATAAACCACTTTGTAATTTATAATTATTATTTTTGTTTCATCATTGTTGGATCAAATAATCAATACCCTAAAATCTATCTCATAACATCATATAGCAAATGCTTATAAGAAATAAATAGTTGAACCTTGTAGAAGTAATATTCAGCTTGTACGTCATATGGATAACGTTCTCTCAAACATTTCTACTCTTGATAAGCAAAGAGTTTCAAGATACCAAGCGACCAAATGAAAGTAAATAGCTTTGAGCAAATCTTATGACCATACACTTTGTTTATGCTCTTTTTCTCTTATAAAAACAACTAAAAATCTAAATATAAAAAGAAAAGTAAGAAAATTTATCTTCTTTTTGGACCTCCAACCAATGAAGCGATGACACTTGCACATGAACTTCTAAAGAGTGGATTCCAAACCTAGATGACACTATATAACTCAATCCATTAGTTGACACCCATAATATTGAAGACTCTTTTGAAAAGTGATTAAAGAGGAATACAACATCTTGAGTTATTCGTGAATTATAATTATCGATTAGACCCCTTTAAATTAAATAAATAAAATAAAAGTCAAAACATTTTTACAAGTTTCAATGTTTGACCCCATGTGTCATTACTCGATTATTCTAAATATTAATGCTATATTCGATTTCAATCCATGGTAATGAACATGTTTTACAAACTATAAATGGAAATAGCTTCGAAAAGTCTGAAGTTTTATGCTTTTTATTAGTTTTTAATGTGTGTGTGGGGTGGGCGTAAGGGGTAGGGGGGGGGGGGGGGGGGGGGGGGGGGGGGCGGGGGGAGGATGCAGGATGTTCAAGTAGGTGTACCGTGTAATCGTGGACCGTCGATAACGATAGTCAAAAAGCAATCTAGCCGGCAAACCATTGACACACTTGGCCCATGATAATATATGAACTAGAAAGGTTCAGAATGCACGTGAAAATTTTCACAAGTTGCATACTTCTTCCTCATTATTAGGTCGGTATGTTGAGTCTTTTGAACCGACGACGATAAAATTATTATCGTATAATTTGAAAGTTTAAATTTTAGTCGTGATAATAGTATTTTATAAAATACAAGATAAATTTACGTATAATAAATTTTAAAGTGAATTCAATTTTTCTTTAGACCTGTGTACATAACGGGAATTACTTCGTGTATCAAACTATCCTATTAGGCTTGCATCTTACGGGTAGTTCGTGAAGCTTATTGCAACAGGGGTCACTTTTAGGATTACGGATCACCTAGAGTGTGTTTTAATTGGGGATTTTTAGGGTAAGGGATTGGTTAGGCGGAGATTTAAAAATCTCCTTATTTGGATTGAGAAGTTATGGATGATTAATTAAGAGGTGATTTTAGTGAGTTTCTAATGATTATATTACCCTGTTTATTTTATAAAAAGAAAATAAGAGAAAAGAGTAAATATGTTAATATCGCATATAATTTTTATCCTTTATATATATATTTTTTAAATTCAAACAAAGAATACATATAATGAAGCTTACTTTTATAATTGTACCCAATCAAAACAAGATTTAATCCTTCTTTTTATTTTTGTTTATTATTTTAAATCCTTTATGCACTTTGGAATATCATAAAGCATGTTCGGAATCAAGACGAAATTTTAGATTGTTTGGCCATCCAATTTATCTTTCAAAACAACATTAGTTTCTATTTTTTTCCCCAGTCTAGTATGGGATAACTTTTGGAAAAATGCAATTTTGAGCGTTTTCATTTTCTCAGAATAATCCCATCATACATATTAATGACCAACAATACGAATAGTGCGGATGTGTGTTGGCTAGTGGGGGCTCTGACAAAAAGAAGTTAAAATTTTATGTATTTTTTTTTTTAAAAAGATAAATATTTTTGTATTTTCAGTTAAAAAGATGAATTAGCCCCCTAAAAAATATATATATATGTTTATATAGTTTAAAAATTATGAATTTTAGTTCCTAATAGAAAAAACTCCTGGATCCACCCCCATATATGAAAGAAAATTTTAAGAACACTAATAGTTAGTTTGACTATTACATTTTCAAAACCAGTGACGGACTTAGGGGGTCGGCAGGTGCCCCGGCCCCTCTAAGGTTTTTTTTTTTTCTCAAAGAAAATTTATGTAATATCGTTAAAAAAATTTTACTGTCCCCCTATTTTTTTTTTTTTTTTCTGTCATCAATCTTTTTATTTGAATCTTGACCTTTCAATGTTAAATTCCTACCTTCGCCTATGCTCAAAATCATTTTTACCTCGTTATATTTGATTATCCAACAATCATTTTATTTTTGAATATCATTATATATGCAAGTGTTGACCTAAACGAGGCCTTAATCATTTGGCTAGTAAATTTCATCAATTTTTTTTTTTTTTTTTGCTAGGCAAGTAAACTCATTTCATTTGACCTCAAAAACTTGTGAAAAATACAAAGATGCATGGCATTTACATAGTCGTTAAGCTAAGCTGCCACAAAAATATAACTGCAGTAACATGCAAATTAATATATCTTGTAAACTTACCCAAAGATAAAAGGTAACAGAATTCGAATTGATAACTTGCTTCATATTTGGTTTTTTAGTGGTGCACAGAGAGCATTTTCTTAAGTTCATAGAAATTACCTGCATCATATAGTCAATGCACAGTGGTTTAAAGTCTCATTGAGAACTATGTAATCTCTAAGGATTTAGTAATACAGGTTTTTTGCTAAAGACTTCTTCAGATTTATATTCATAATCTTTAAGGATTTAGTACTGCACATGGATGGAACTAGACCAAGATCGAGTTCTGATACTATATTAGAAAACGTAATATTTTATTTTAAAATTAATTGATGACAGGTTGAATACCTTAGAATCTTTACGATGCTCATGTAATTTCTGATTTATCAAGATAACAGAATAGTATTGTTCTTTTGCACATTATGACGTAAAGTTTTTTTTTTAGCTCTACAAGTGAGAATTTCATTGATATGAACAAGTAAATACAATCAAAGGGTACTAAACAAAAGGAAACTAACTATGTCAGGATCCTAATATCAACATTCCAGGTTTTACAAGTCATTCTATTTAGATAAATGTTTCTAAACTTTGTACCAAAATTAAGTTTGTTCTTTACATGAAAAACAATTCTATTATAAATCTACTCCTCCGTAAGACAACCACTATCATGTAGCATTTTGTTTCTCTCAACCCATAAGTGTTAAATAGTTTATTTTCACTAGGAGAGTTAATTTAACTATCTGAGCCAGTTATCAGTATTAGGAGGGGATGTATCAATTGTTCTGACTTCAAAATATTTAAAGTTAAAAGCTTTGAAACTTTTACTCGTTTCTTATCATCACTTATTACGATAGTGATATATGTCTTATTTAATAAAACCCACGTATTTTTTTAGGCCCCATTTGTCCTTTTTGGATATTTCCAAAGTCCAACCCAAAATGTAAAGTTCAAATCAAGGCATTGACAAAATTGCTTCTGCATGGCTTTGGGGTGTAGAACATGCACTACTACCTTAACAACACATCTACACCAAACTTATAAATTTGTCGTTAGTGTGCAAACATGCTCATAATTGTGTTGCAATGGACCACATAAGTTCCCAGGTGAAATTGCCCAGATACGTGAAGTGTTGGGAACTTGTAATAGTATCATTAATTTCTCCGAATTTTCTTTCAAACGTCCGGTATGATAATTTTAGATAGTGACATGATATGTGTCAATTTAAATTAGGTTAAATTTACATATTTTTTATACGTCTTGTACCTCTTTAGATGTTTATAAGAAGTTTCCTTATTTGTTGATATGCATTATGCTTCTCATGATTGACTTTATTAAACTTCATTATGTAGTGTCAATTATTGATGCTAACATATTGCGCATGAAACATGGTGAACTGGTTTCGCTTTCGACAGGTTGGATCAACTGATGTTGTGATTTGTGATGTTACCCATGTTGTCAAAAAATATGATAGGAGTGCGATTTATACGTGACTTTGTGATTTAACTAATAACTCAAGTTAACTATTTTGGGTAGTATAAATTCAAGGCCGAGGACATTTATTCTTTAGCCTATAAATATATTGCACTAGTCTTGTTTACGGACTCGAAGTTTTAAACCTAGAGTGTAATTGATGTATAAACGAATATAATGCACTTTAAAATAAGCGTTCAGTTATTGAGCCATCTTATATTTTTTGAATCTTCAATAAGACGACTTTGTACCATAGACAACGGAAATCATAGTTTAATAAGGTCATGTAGCAAAGAGCAGCTTCACATAGTTCGACAACAAATTACACTTGAACATAATCATCTTAGGAAAAACCTAAAGAATATCAAATTAAGAGGAGCTGAAAATGGTGCACCAGAGGCCCAAAAGAAAATGGAACAAAGTCATGGGCCAGTTGACGAGTTAATTTAGAGTTCGATTAACGGCCCAAGCCCATGAGATGTTTGAAGGCATGGCTTGCAAAATTGGAGAATCAAGTGGACTTCTTTTCTTGATCAAGGTCTCTTAGGCAAAAGACAATTGAACAACGCGCTTTTTCAATTGGGTATGGCTTTGACTATTCCCGCAGTTTACCTTCTTCCAGCTTATCACCTGCAGTTGTCAAAATCAATCATTAAACCCTATAATAGGGCAATAATTTGATAATTTTTATCTTATATAAGAATGCTCATGGTCTTGTGTCTGGTAAATAATGCAAGATTTCTTGTCACATTTTTATATATTATTGAAGTTATTAAATTATTACAATATCATTATATGCAACGTGTAACTCTGATAAAATAGATAGTCTTTTTTTAGTTGAGATGTAAAATCCTTTTTAGTTTTCGGGAGTAAGCCAGGGCTTGAGTTGTCCCATGCACGAGTTAGAGTGGGACTGCTCGAGAAGAGTATCTCAGTTGCAAGAGGTAATAGATTAATCCATATTGGAATTTGTTACAACATGAGCACATGAGGAAATTTTGAGCCGCACATGACCCATCCTTGATACATTTATACAAAATAAGAAAAAGTATTACGTTTCAAGTTCGAATTAGTTATATTTTTCTTCTTTTTACTTTGCGGCTTATTTTAGTAGGATTTATGTCTGATTAATTTGGGTCATATCTTTTTTGGATAAATTAGCTGATCATGTGTTCTATGACTTGACACTCTTAATGTAAACCCAAAAGATTTTACAGAGAGAGTTTTCTACCACCAAAAGAAAAAAAAAAAGGTAGTTCATGGACAAACAAAAGGAAAAGAAATGCACATCATGTATTAATTTTAATATAAGGAGTTTGTTGTATTTATTTATTTATTGTGTTAGACACGTTTCTTCACGTATAAATTAGATAGTTTTTTATTAAACTTTACACATGGATGTAAATTTAAAAATGGGTGGCGATGAGTTTTTAATTCATGACCTTTTGATACATAGATACTGACACTATGTATGTTAAGAATCATGAAATTTTATCTTAAAAACAATTAGTGTTAGACAAAGGAGCTCAAGATCTTATAAGGTAGTTTTAGAGTTTATAATTTTTGGATGTAGAACAAATATATGTTCTAATACTCCACCTCATATATGACCCTAATTGAAGATAGGTTACACGTGAAAAATCAAACATGCATAAAAGATAACACACGCAGAAATTGACAATATTGAACCATAGGCCCAATTCTGTTACGATCTGCATTTTGCTTTTTTAAACTTAATATAAGCAAAATCCCAAATGCTTCACTTCCAAATCTATATTGGTGTCCATTACAACATTCATGAGCATATGAGAAAATTTTGAGTCACATGTGAACCATTTTTTCATATATTTATAGGAGAATAAGAAAATTTAGTATGATAGTTTACTGTGAAAAAAAAGGAAAAGAAATACACATGTATCAAAATTTATGTGATTGCACAGCTGCATTTTTCTTGTTTTTAGACTTAATGTAAGCAAATGCCCAATACTTCAGTTCCCTTCAATAGCTTTATTGGAGCTTCAGATACCTGAGCCAGTAGGGAAAAAACAGTATCATTAGTAACTGTGACATGAATAATATAACTAGATATTATAGCTACTGATCAAAATCTATGAATAAAGCCTTTCCCTTTTCTTCCGCTACTAAGAAAGTAAGCAACTTCTAAAGTAATTTATATAAATGGTCTTAGATCTTTATCTTTTTTGACATTTAAGTCCCTTATCTTTTATTTTGGACAAATTTTCACCTTTTATTTTGGTGACAGTCGTTAGTCTTTGAAGCAAATTCTGTTAAAAAATAACGTTAATGAGTACGAGGATGATACGTGACCGCAAAATGCACAAATGTTCAGGAATAAAATTATCATGCGATAAAATATAAGTATCCTAAGATTTATGCATTTTACAGCCACGTGTCATATTCCACGTGCTCATTAACATTATTTTTTGACAAATTTTGCTCTAAAAACTAATGACAGTCATCAAAATAAAAGATGAATGACTATTTTGTTCAAAAAAAAAAAAATAAGAAACTTAAATATCAAAAAAAAAAAAAAAATTAAGACCATTTTAATAAATTATCTCAATTTTTATTAGCACCGAACTTTCAGACGAATTGATTGTGTTGTCTTTAACGTCCATCACTGGTGGTTCATAACTAATTAATGTCGATTAATTTAGACTCGTTCCCAATTCTCAATCACGAAAATGATTGAGAGGGGCCTTTCGAAGAATGGAAAAGAAAGCCTTTCGATTCACCGAGTATTGTGCAAGTGCGCAAAGGCTTTTAAGAAGCTTATAGTTACTTTGTTTTGGTACTCTATTTGATCATAATTCAATGATGCTACATCTAACCGAGTGTGTGGCAGTATTTGTGGTGTAAAATTTATCTTAATTATAAATAAATTTTGTAAAAATTTGTATTTATAAATGAATTTTTTTATTTAAAATGCCAAAACAGTATTAAGTCAATTTTATAATTTATAAATATATTTGTTGTAGGTATTCTTTTTCTATCCTCATATATTGAAACTCTGTTTTTGAAACCTTGACACGAATATATATTCCATCAATAATACTCATCAATTTTAAAATTAAAGTAAGTAATTAGTATTGATAAATAGATAATATGAATAAATAATTTATGATTTCAGAGAGCTAAATATGTTAGAACTACATGAAAATAAGGATAGATGAATATATAATTCATTATTTGGGCTTCTAATTTGAAGACAAAAAAGAAATTTGGATTAAGAAATATAGAAAAGAAATTCACCGTGAAGAAGCTCACAAGAAGAATAGGAAGAATTAACTACATAGGGAATAAGAGCAAAATAATAAGAACAGTAAAAAGGGAAAGTAAACTTAGAAGACAGTTTAGTGCTTAAAAGATGAGCAACTAACTTGGTGGTTTAGATTACAAATTACACCTCTTAAGCAACTTTTTTTTTTTTTTTTTTGATTTAGGGGAAGCTTGAGGCCATATGATGTAATCAGCGAGACTTAAGTTCGCAACATTTCACATACAACAAGTAACCTTGACACTGGGCTGAAGCCCTAGTGGTTGAGCAAGGATTTTTTTTGGTAAAGTTTGAGTAAATCCAAGTTAAAAATCTTGAATTTTTAATTTTTCAAAAAGGAACTTCTAGACACAAAAAAATTGGATTTACAAATGAATTTTCCAAAACTTTATGAAATTTATTTGTTCCAAATAATATATAAATGTTAATTTGCAAGGTAGTCCAAGAAAATAATAATAGTAATAATTGCAATCTATATATAAAGAATTCTCGGGGATTTTTCTTCCACGGGTCTAAAACTATTAAGTGATCACCTTATTTAAAAACTTAAATGGTTAGAGACGTATTTATTATATTTATACATTGTTTTCAACACGTCTCTTCATATGCAGGCGAGATTCATTATTTTTTATCTTACACATAGACAATTTTTCAATATTTTCAAATATGTGGCAGCCATATTTGATTTCCAAGCCATTTAGTAACCTTGAACATAATAACATATTAAATTATTATCTTATCTAAAATTTAAATTATTAAAAAAATTAGTATATTTATTTATTATTTTCGACACCAACGGCCAATTGTTTTCATTTTCTTGTAGTGTATATTCATGCACGCATAATCATTTGTTCATCTCTCGATGACATCCTAATAATGTTAATGGAAAATAAGCTATAAGAAAAGCATAATAAATGCATGATATAACACTACCTTTGTTCCTCATCCATGGATTTGTAGCCGCCATTGTTGCCGCCTCCATTTGATTTGTAATTGGGCAAAGGCACATCTCCAGACTCAATTTGCTTTATATCTTCAACAAGCTTCTCATAGTGTCTCTTCACATCCTCCACAGTCTTGTTGCCACCCACTGCCTTAGCCAAATTTTGCCATCGGTCAGGAGTATCCTTATCATATATTGCTAATGCATTCTCAAAAAGCTTGTTTTGCTTAGCAGTCCACGTTGAGTTTGAAGCCATTTTTCACGAAGATAAAGTTGTAGCTACTTTGAACAAGATTTGAAAACTATAGTGAGAACTTGAGAGCAAATGGCTGTGGCATAGCAGCTCTATATATATAGCATTGGCCTGCAGACATAGACAGAAAAAGGTGGCCAAGTGGGTGCTTTTCTCGGAGGTTGAGGGTTTTGTTTTCGAGTAAGTACCTCTTGTAATATCACAACGTTATAAGCGAGATTCAACTTTTATCAATAGAGGCGAAATTAGGACTCCAAGGTCAGGGTGTGCGCCATGGGCGGATTTACCTTGGAGCCAGTAGGGATTGCAACCCCCATTGACTCTAAGAATAGAGCTATTAACGAGTGAATTAGAGTTGTAATTTTTGAAAATATGTGTATTTTTTAGGTATGTTTACGTTAAAAAATCAACTTAGTTCCAACTGAAAAAAAATAATTGTTCATATATGAGTGTTAAATTGTGTGTTTTTAACCCCCCATTAAGCAAAAATCTTGAATCTATCCCTAGTGTACGCTCATACTATAAGAGTAATTAGAAAGTACACTCATATAGTGAGAAGGGTTCAATATAATTTTTTTTTTCTCTTTTCAAGTTAAGAATGTGCCAGTGCACAACCTCATATCAATGTTGCTCTACCACCGGTTGTAAACAATCACATACGTATTAACAATTATTAAATTTGACGTATAATTGTTAATCCATTCCTATTGTTTTCCTAGTAAAACAGCAGGATTCGTAAAAAGAACATGGTTTTACGTTCACTGTCTGGTTTAAATCATGGTTTTGCGGATAAGATTTAAGCACACAAAGAACATTTTCCCGACAGGCTTCTCCATGTTCAAGAAAGGTTGTTCCTACCTTTTCATTTTTCACCCTCACATGGAAATCCAATTTATGCATTTTTGGCATGATATAATGTTAGAGGATTATACGATGTTGAAGTATTCTATTTATCGTCTATTAGTTCTATGATGAAATGTTCATATTTTTTATTGTAGGATGAGAGTTATACCTTAATCTAATTTTGTTTATTCATGTGCATGCATCCCACGATTCTTTCACGTGTTGCACATTTCTCGTTTCCTATGTTTTGCCATTGATCACCTTTGGTACACGATTCTGAAATCCTATACTTAATATTAATTAAATTTAATATAAAACATCATATTTTTTTATCATTTACAACATGGTGCAATAAGTCATTTCCAATTAGATTTTAGTGTAATACTTGAACTATCACCATTAAATCCTTCCTCGTTTATATGGTAACACTTCATCCTATGTTTTATGGAGCGTTCATAACTATCTAAATTATCTGATCATATAGTGATTAATGTACAATTTACTATTATTAGATTTTTTTGTACTGTTATAATGAGAGAATCTAAATTCATACCGAATACGTAACCAAGTGAAAACACAAGGTAAATCCAATAGTTGTACTCTCTACTCAGATTATCACGGGCACATCGTGTCCTAATCGTCATTGAACATGTTTTACAATGATATCAAGCTGTGCATGCATGTCAAATTGCACTCATAACCACCTTTCTCTGCGCGTTTCTTCCTTTTTCGGGCCAATTTTAAGCGTGACAAAGCATGTACCTTTTCTCTATCTTCTCAATGGCTCTACATGCATGCAACAAGTTAATGCATACCTCACAACCTCAATATCTTGTCGTATCTGACTTGGTTTAGTATCAAGATGATTCTATTTATGTTCTTATATACGGGTTTGCACACTATTTTTACTATATTGTTCTTTTTTTTTTTGTTAGGCCAGTAAGTAGATTTCATTCAATATCAAAATTTTTACTATATCGTTATGGTCAACTAATGTCAAAAAGTTAAGAGAAATAGTGTATCTGAGTGAACTATTAGAATATACAATTGTCTGCGATGATCAATCACAAATCCAATTCAAATCTATTAGTTTTAGGCTAGAAAACCCTTTTTTTTTAATATATTATATATTTGAGATCGACCATAGTTCAATCTTATTCATCTACGTGTGACATATCATAATTCTCGTCTCTTTAGGCACGCAACTCTATGCCTTCATGACATCTCTAATACGCGACTCTTTCAAATTCAAAGCTACTTCGTCCTGATCACATATTAGAATGTACATTTGCCTCATATGACTAAATTCTAAATTCTACGAGCACCAATTGGCTATATGATAAAATCTCATGTTGCTTAATAGTTAAACGTCTATATTCATCAATTTTTATATAATGCCTACTATTAGTATTTAGTAGTGTAGAAAAAAGCGAATGAATATGAAATTAAGCATGCGTGTGTAACAGGAAAAGAAACAAACAGGGAAAGATTTGCTTAGCCTTTCTGTTATGGTTTCTGATCTTCTTCACCAACGTATTCATAAAGGAAGTCGATATATATAATCCATCCCAACAATTTCCTAATTGAACACGTACATACCAGGTCTGTAGTTGGCTCTAATTTTGGGAATGATTATACAAGATTTATTAATGGGAAACCCGGCACATACAGCTTCCAATATGAGCGGGGTCTTGGAAAGGATGTGATGAGAATAAATCTCTGACTTGATGTGAAGTACCGACTTTACTCCTGAATGGATTATGGGATCCGTATTTAATTAGAGCAGGTTGGGTATGACCAACTTGACGAGATAATGACGGACCATCAAACTACTTTTGGAACCTAATTCACCTCCGAAAGGGACAAGTACGGCAAATTGATCCAGTAAACTCTTAAGAAATATTCTCTAAAATAGTATAAATATCTCATTTGTCCATAGAAAATTGTAACTCATTTTCCCTCTAAACACTTTCCATTTACATACAATTATTAAGCAAAATCAAATTGCTAACTTAAAGTATCAGAGTGCTCATGAGGAAAAAACCTGCAATTTGTTCGTTGTGTGCAGATCAGCTCGGACCGCGACCTAGAAGCTAATGATTCTAATTTCTACCTTAACAGGATGGGACCCATTTTAGAGTTTATTGTACACAGTTTTGTCTTGCATTTTTACAAGAGGCTATTCTAAATGACCACCTCAACATGTAATGACAACTTTATCGTTGCAATAAGGCTTCGATTCACTATGCAAGATTTATTAATTCCAACAAATTAACATAGTTCCTCTTCTCCGTGGCTAATTTGTATTTCAAGAAGGTGGTAATGCTTAAGTATATAGATATTGGTAGATTTTCAGTGTCTGAACGATTTTTTCGCGATGTGTATAGGCTGGCTCCATAGGTATACATTCTTCATATTTTAGTTTTCTGAAGAAGTAAAAACAATTGTCATATCTGTGTTGCAATTATCCGTAGCTCTAAAATGGAAGTCTATATAGTAATAGATTTGCTCATACGTTATGATTTTATAAGTGAGTTCAAAGGGTTGTAAATTATTAATAAAGTTATAATAAAATTATGCGGACAATTCATTGCCGTTAAATTTAGCTCATAATGTTACAATATTATGAGACAATCCTTACTCGTCGTCTATATATGGAATAGTCGTTTAACTTTGCATTGATTTAAAGGGAAATACTTTGGTTTCGGCATCCGAATTATAGGCAGGGGTATTATTTTAATTTTGTAAGACATTTTTATAATTTTGGTATTTAGATCAGGGTTCAAATTTAAATAAAATGATCGATAATTGAATCGAATGATTCGTCAATCATACTATTCGTCAATCAAACTAAAGTATGACGTTGATTTAAGCGGACCTAGCAATGTCTTGTTGTCCAGAAAAATACCTATCAAATGGAATATTTGTCAAGCTCAAGTCAATCAAACAATGACCCCTATATCTATCCTATAAGGGAGAAAGACAAGAGGGATAAGAATAATGCTTTTGCATTAAGTAATGTTTAGGGCCTTCTAGCACGAGTTTCCCCTTCTCTTATGGAAAAAGACAAGTACAAAATCAATGAAACTATATCTTCATTCTTTCAATGCCAGTTGTTAATTAGAAACATGCTAAATAATGTTGCTATGACTAATGGGTGGGTTTTAGCACAAAATCTAAGCCTAAACCCGTTATGAAGATAAGTAGAAGTCAGAGTGAAAGTATATAGGATGTTTTAGTTTGTAATTAGTTGCCACATACCATGAGTGAGTATTGGTTGAGCGAGTGAGATCTATATATAATCGACTTTATTAAAGTTAAAATTATCATTCACTATGAGGTTGATTATGTAGATTTGATGACTCTATATATCATCAGATCTTTGTAGCTTCAGTTTCAGTTCGTAAAGAATTTAAAGGGCTGTTTCATACAAACTGAAACTATCATTATCTTGCTAAAGTTACTAACGCACTAGTTGAAACAAATGAATTTTATAAAATTTTGCGAAATTCATTTGCAAATCTAATTTTTTATGTTTGGAAGTAGCACTTTAAAAAATTAGAAATCCAGAATTTACAAATCTTAGATTTACTCAAGTCTAACACAAATCCTTGCTCAAGAGATGAAATTTACAAATCCACGTTTTTTAAGTTAGTTCTATCTTTTGAAGACAAAATTACCCCTCTAGATTTTTCTTTATACTTAAGTTTAACTTTGACTCAAATATAAAGATAAAAAATAAAAAATATTTGAAACCCTCTCCCTAACCCTTCTTCTTTCAATAAAACACGAAGAAAATAATTAATCAACAAGTTAGGGCATCATCAGTCAATGCTAGTGCTAGTTGAATAGTTCAAAAGTTCTTGTTTATCATTCCTCAATTTTACTAATTCCAATAGAATAAATGAGGGGTATTTGAGTAAAACATAATTTTTAATTCCAATTTCACATATGTTGCAAATTACAATTCCAAATAAGAGAATTCATTTATAAATACAAATTCTCATGGAATTCATTTATAAATCAAATAAAAATTACAACACAAGTGCTTCCAACCACTATGTAAACCAAAATTTGAGAATTGAAATGATAGAAGTATTATAAGTATGAAAACAAGTGTTATGCAGAAGCTAACTCGTACTCTCCCATTATAAGTATTATTTGGTTCTTGATTGACTTGGAGTATGTTTTGGGATAACCTGCCGCACCACGAGATTTATGATAATGAAATAGATTCAATATGATCCTATTTAGGGTGAGATTCTTGTCATAGAAATAAAATACTATGTAGACACTATAACATTTTAGATCTTTTGTAATACTCCAATTGAAAAAAAAAAGTTCGTTATGAAAAATAATAAACTCCGTTGCGATAAGTGTCTTATGGCAACGGTTTGTAATCGTTGTATAAACTAAAACTTTTTCCAACATATTTTTAGTCACTTTTTGCTAATAATTGCTCATAAAATTACATTTTGACAACAATTTTAAAATGTTGCTTATTATTTATAAAAAAACCGTTACAATATAGAATTTGCAATGAAACCATACATCACTGTTAAAGTTATTTACAACGGTTTAACCTTTCTGTAATAGTTTTAAATATTATTAAATGTTGCAACAGTCAAAAAATGTGATAGAAGAAGTTAATAAGTGGAGGTGCATGGTCATAATATCAAGTTTAGAATCCTTATCACCCTCCTTGGTTTCCAGTAAAATTTCATCTTTGTGGATATTTGTCCTTTCACCCTCACAAGCTTTTATGATCATTTATTCATTTTCGTGGCCCTGAATTGCAAGCTGATGTTGTTCTTCTATATGACATTGCTATGTTTGAGGGTATTTTCTGTGACTAATCTCCAAAAAACACAATCAGTTCAATGGATGAGAATAGAGGCATCAATAACTTTTTGAAGAGTCGGCTGATTTAATGTCTTTCCTATCAAGAACAAGTCCAAGGAAAATAATGAAAAGGCAATTTATACAACTGAGATATCGACTAATTTTTTAGATTAAGACAGGAGCAATCCATTAAAAGATGAAATCAATTTATAGCAAAATGGCCAAAATTTGAGGGTTTTTGGGTCACGTACATTTCACGATCCGGGGGCTAATTTTTTTAGAGGAAGTGCAAAAAGTATTAACGGTGCTATTAGTTATAAAGTTAAAGGACTACAAAGATCTGGAACAATCCATTAAAAGATCAAATAAATTTATAGCAATTTGGCCAAAAAAATTGAGGTTTTTTGGGTCGCACGTGCATTTCACGTGACAAAAGCAGAGAAGGACCTGCCTTGACTTTCTCTCCCGGGGATAAGTAGAAAGGCAGATAGCTTTTAAGGTGCTGGTTGATAGAGAAGAACAAGAATTTGCTTAAAAACGGAACAATCGAATCGTGTGTGTATAATGTGTGGATCTTATATGTTCTACGCGCCTCTAATAAATTAATCATTCGGGAGCTTGAGGCGAGCAGAACCTCCAATAGAAGTAAGGACTCTTTGATTCGCAAGACAATTTCCAAAAGAAAATTGGGGACACTAAAGTAATGTCTTAGATAGTGATGGGTATATAAGCATCAAAAGCCAAATCCTGAATACTCCCACTGGCCACATGAATGTTCTTTTAGCTTGTTATATAGCAAATTAAACAATGTAGTCCGTAATATTGGTGTAAGATCAGGATCAAAATGAAGGGTATAAGCCGAACCATAAATTTTCATTGTATCATTTACTGAAAACTTCGTATGTGTCGATGGTTTATTATCGCCATTGTTCGTAAATTTATTTAAAGGAGGAGAAAAGAGTTACTTATTTAACAATCAGTGTAAACTTTGTTAGATTTTGATTGCGGATTCAAGACATCATCAATGGCAAACCCAACTATGAGTCAATCAGGGACTATAACCCTAACTAATCTAAACAAAAATTTAAATAGATAGATATTTTTAACCTGAAAAATCAATGAACCTCCTTGAAAGAAAATATTATTTGTATAATAGTCAAATTGTATATTGTTGGCCTAAAAATCTTATAATTTTTATTTTGATAATAACAAAATATCTTAATTCTTATTTGTATCTTGGGTAACTTTTTTAATCCATCAAATTGTCTCAAGCAAAGCCCACATCCAGAAATTATATCATTCAAAAGGATCAAAGCCCACATCCAGAAATTATATCATAGCCCAAATGGTAATCCAACGTCTTGTCTCATTCAAATGAAGTCTCTCATGAGGAATCAAGTTATGAAGACTCGAAGAAATTAAGTTAAAGACTCGACGATAAAAAAAAGAGTTACAAGGAAGGAGACGTGGCGACATAAGGAGTACCGGCTAATAAAATGTTGTTTGCCTAAGTATGACTTGTGTAGCTCATAATCTCTCCAAAAGGTTTTTCATAAAATTTTTATTTGAAAAATATCCTTTGAAAATATATTTTCAAAAGGTCATTACAAACTCATTTTTGAAAAACAAGACTTTTTGGATTTCAAACTCTTGTGGTATAAAAATTGTTCTATATCTTTTTAAAGAGTTTTTGAAAATGTTTTGAAATGTTAAAAATGCTAGAAAGACTTTTTTATAAGTATCCTCAAAAGTGCCCAAATGTTTTATTATTTAACAAATTGTTTTGGGGCTCAAAAAGGTCACTTTTCAGCATTTTAAGCATCTGGGCGTTACTAGCTTCATCCGGTTGACAGGATGAAGGCCACAACGCCCTGCAGAGAGCTCTGGTTCGGGCGTTACCTGCCCCATCCGGTCAACTGGATGAAAGGCTTAGCGACTGGATGGCTTAACGGGAAAATCTGAGATTTTTGCATTATATCCTTTTTGTGTCTAACTTTTCTCTCTTTTTAAGCCATGCTCTCTCACCATCTCAAACATCTCTCCAAGCCTTAATCTTCAGATTTTCAAGCTAATTCAAAGAGCTTTTCATATCATTTTCATTGAGAAATCTTGAGCTATCATTTCATATCTTTGACCATTCAAAGTATTCTTCAATTGTAATATCAAACTCAAACAGGAGTTGCAATTGTCATTCATTTTATCACACAATCTTTGTAATACACTCTTTCACATAGATTGAGAGAATCATTGTGAGAAGAAGTATTGTAATTATTTATGGACTCAAAAGAAGAGAGGATAATAGATTAAGCTTCACCTACACTTGAAGTAGCTTGTGTAACTCTTGTGGACTCAAGAATAATTGTAGTTGGTTTTTGCTTCACCAACATTTGAAGAAGCATCTTAGTGAAGAATTGTTAAATCCTAAGGGAATGGAAGACCTTAGGTGGTGGACTAGGCCTCCGGGAGTGCGAACCACTTGAAAATCATCATGTTTGATCTCTCTTATTTTATTCTCTTTATTTTCAAGTCATTTACCTTCGTATGGATATTGCTCATATTAATTGTTTGATAATTGCTGAGTTATCTATTTGGAATTTACTTTTGAAGTTCTAATTGTTTATCTAGTGTTATACACTTGTGTGCTCACTAAGTGTTTGATAAATTACCTACAAGAACTTCTAGAGTATTATCATCTTTCACTAGACATTATTTCAGCATAAAGAATTTGTAAATTGCTTAACCTTGCCAAACAACCTAATTCACTCCCCCCCTCCTCCTTAGGTTATCAAGGACCAACAAGTGGTATCAAGAGCTAGTACTCTACATATAGCTTAACATCTAGTAGAAGATCCCTATGGCAAGCTCATCAATGTCTAATATAGTTGAAGGACAATCTTCCTCTAAACCACCATTGTTTAATGGAACAAACTATTCTTTTTGAAAAACTATGATAAGAATCAATATTCTAACAAATGATATAAGAGTTTGGAATGTGATAAAAAATGGACCAACCAATCCTACTCTAACTAAAAAGGAAGGAGAACAAAGTATCACTGTCCCTAAACCGGAAAAAGACTATAATGATGATGATTTCAAAATGTGTGAAAGAAACTTTAAAGCTATGAACATGTTATATCTTGCTTTAGATTCAAATGAGTTCAACAAAATTTCCTGATGTTAAAGTGCTAAAGAAATTTGGGATCAATTAGAAGTCACATATGAGGAAACTAACCAAGTTAAAGAAACTAGAATAAACATGTTTGTTCATAAATATAAAATGTTCAAAATGTCCTTTGATAAAAATATTGAACAAATGTTTTCTAGATTTACCGATATTGTTAATACTCTAAAATCTCTTGGAAAATAGTATTATAATGAAGAATTGGTAGGAAAAGTTCTCTGAAGCTTAACCGAGCCATGGGAAGCTAAAGTAACGGCTATTAAGGAAGCTAGAAACCTCAAAACTCTCACTCTTAGTGAACTTATGGGATCTCTTATGAGCCATGAGTTGAAGAAGAAGGACCGAAAAGAAGAAAAAAGAAATAACAAGAAGTCACTTGCACTTCTTGCATCAAAGGCTTACTCAAGTGATGAAGAGGAAGAAAACAAAGAAGATGATGATGAGATAGCTCTTCTTATAATGAACTTTAAGAAATTTCTCAAATTCAAAAAAGTAAGTGATAAATCCGTATTTTTAGTAACTTTAACCCATTAAATCATGTATATTGCATTATTATTTCAAGCTTAATTGTATATTTTACACAAATTTAATGCAATATAGGTTCTGAAGAAGAAATAGCAAAAATGGCCACAAAAGCCAACTTTTGAAGTGAATTTTCGGCGCAATACTGAAGGAGGAAGGTAGAACGACCTTGATACGAGCAAATCGAGATTGAATTTGGCCAAACGGAGTGCGAAAATGGATTCAGGACGCTGAAAAACCTTGAAGTAGCTTTGGTCAACTTTTTGGTCAAAGTCAAAGTCAATTTTTGGTCAAAGTCAACGGGTGAATAGTAAAAGTCAAAGTCAATGCATGAATAGTAAAGTCAACGTGTGAATAGTATCTTCGCTGACATCACGCTGACACAATGATGACCTAGGCGAATGACATCACGCTGACACAATGATGACCTAGGCAAATGACATCACGCTGACACATTGATGATATCATGGTTTGAATAGTACTTGTGAATAGTGTCAAAATTTCTCTATAAATACTTCATTCCTCATTTCATTTTTCTTGTACCATTTTCTCTTCTTAGCTTAGATTTTGCTCTTGTGTTTGAGTGCTTTAGTTATTATTCTGAGTTGTGTGCAAAGTTTTAATCCCAAAGGGAGGGTCTAGTGAGCCATCATCATACCGAAATCATACTGGTCTACCAAAATCCGTTCAACACGATAAGTATTCTTTTATTTTGGTTTTCGTTATGATTTCTTGTACTTTACAGTTTATTATGGCACACTAGACCCGAGATTCGGGGTGGTACGTGTGAAGTTACTCTTGTACATATGTTGTGATTCAGATTTATTAAAGTCTCGTATTTTTATTTTTAAGTATTCTTTGATTAATTATACGTATACTTGTAGTTATGTTATATTTAATTGAAAGTACATATACGCCCGGTTTTGTAAATCAGTGGCAATACGAGACTACCTCAGATGGATTCTAGTCTGATTGTACCGACACCTCCAGGTTACATAAGTGAAAGATTAATTGAGAGATTGAAAATCGTTAGGTTGTACCAACACATCTAGTCTTGTTAATTAATTAATCTTATTACTTACGTAATTAAAGGCTCATTTCAGTAGTGGGAGCTTGTAGCCCTATTTCTGAAGGATTTAACTTTTAATCTGAATTAATAATTTTGTACTTGCGTATACCGAGCTATAACCACCCCGAATCATTAACCCTTTGGATTTTTAGTGTTGAGTGTTGTGATTCTTTAATTTAGTACTTTTGATTAATTCACTTTTGGACCTTATTACTACCGTATCTTTGGACATTTTGTGAACATTTTTTGAACTTAATTTTATGTACTTTCGTACTTTTGGACTTTTGGACTTTTGGACTTAATCAAACTTATCCGTGACGGGAGATAGTCAAATAATTCTAAATTAAGGACTTAACTTAACTTGATAACCCAATCTCCGTGGATCGACCCTCTACTCGCCACAGCTAGAGGTAATTCAAGGTAAGCAATATTTTCAATCATTTAACCTTACTATTTTTTAGCGCAAAACGACGCGATCAATAAGTAAAGCTCCTTACAATAAGTTTATGAACAAAGGGAGAAACAAACCAAAAGAAGAAAGAAGATATTTCAATTGTGACAAGACGAGTCACATAAAAGTAAATTGTCCAAAACCAATCAAAACCAAGGGAGAAAAAACTTTGAAAGCAACATACATTGATGACGATGCATCAACCGGTGAAGAAAGTGAAAATGAAGAAGTGGCAAATATTGTTTGTCTTATGACAAAAGAGGATGATGAGGTATGTTCCTCTTTTAACTCCGAATATTACTCTTCTAGCTCATTAATTGATAATGAATGTTCTTTTGAAGAATTACAATATGAATTTTCTAAAATGCATGATAGCTTTGAAATTGCAATTATCAATATACATGAACTTCAAAAGGAAAATAATACCTTAAAAAAAGAAAATAAGTTGCTTGAAAAATATTGAAATTGTGCTCATGAAAAGGCACTTAAGATTCATTTTGAAAATGATATTCGTCAAACAAAATTTGAAAAGCTTGAAAAAAAAAATTAAGGATTAAATGGAAGCCTAGCAAGATTTACAAAAGGAAAAGAAAATCTTGATAAAATGTTTGGCTCACAAAAAATAACTTTTGATAAAAGTGGATTAGGATATGAACCTTCTTCAAAACAAAAATCTCTAAAAAGTTATTTTGTAAAAGTATCATCTTCTATAAATGAAGTATCAACATCAAAAGGATTTCAAAAAACATGCACCTATTGTGAAAAACAAGGTCACATAACATCACATTGTAAATTTTGAAATATGGTAGGTAGAGACTCTAAAATTCATTCTTGGCTTAAAACAAATTGGATTATTAAATGTGTTAAAAGTCAATACTAACAATATAGGACCCAATAGAACTTGTGGACCTAAATTTTGTTTTTGTATATAGGTTACCCTAAGGATGAAGTATGAAGAAAATTGGGTCATTGATAGTGGATGTTCAAGACATATGACCAGTGATCCTGTGACACCCCGACCCGTGCATATAATTATTTAATTGATGTGTATATACTTATATGTCTACTTTAATTATTTACGTATATTCGTTTGCATAAAATATCATATTTTGGGTTGCATCCATCTATTTCGTTTAACGTGCACTTATATCAAACTATGTGCATACATCTTGTTTAACAAGAAATTTCATCGATTAACATATATTGCATCAATATAAATGCATTCTTATGTAAGTAGGCACATTTAATTGGTTAATGTGCATAATTCTCATTTTACATGCAATTTTGGGACTTCACGAATACTTTGGAAAGTCATAGGAACTGTAGAAAATAATTAACGTAGACAATTAGGAATTGGAGCAACTAAATTAGTTAGAATTAAACTAGAATGGCAAACTAGTTAATAACATTTAATTGAAGGGCATGTTGGTCAATTGGGTTTTTCTTTCTTTTATTATTTACACCTATTTATAAACTACAACACACACAAACACACAAAAACACACACAAAAATCAAACACACACACACACACACTAAACACGTTTAAAAACACACAAGAAAGAAGAAGAAGAAAAAGAAGAAGAAGAAGGAAAAAAGAATGAAGAAAAGGTGATTTTGAGCTTGTTTGTGTACAAATTCTTCAACTTAAGGTGAGGGTTCATCAATGCTTGTATCATTGGCTGATTCCTTGTTGTATATACATGTATGCCATGTGTAGATAAGTGAACATGAAGCTTGTAATGCATGTTTAATGAGGTATTTAGTGTACGAAATGTTGTGGTAGCTTTCTAATGCATGAATTGCTAGCCTTGGTGTTTGGCTTTGGTTGTAGTTGAAGTTGGCTTCTTTGATTAATTGTTGAAGACCAAGTGTTTGTGTATATGTCAAAGAGAGTAGTTTACATCATATGCATAGTGAGTAATGGTGGCAGTATGCCAATGAAGCAAGAAATAGCTAAAACATGAGTAGTGAAAGATTCTGAATTTTCTGGCAGGTTGCGCGACTAGATTGCAGAGGCAGTTTGACCTAGCAAAAGTTGTCGAAAGTGGTTGAATTTTTTTTTATATTGTAGCTAAGAACTTGAGGAACAATTTCTCTTTTGGGGGAAAGATCGAATTTTATCATTAAGGCATTGTTTTGGAGCCAAAACAGTAGGGTGACTGATTCTCGCGTAATTCAGGGCTAGCTGCGCAATGATTTTCTGAAGGGCATAACTTGATGAGTTTAACTCCGAATTAGGAACCGTTTGAGGCTAAACCTATCTACACTTGATGAACAACATGTCTGTGCAATTTTTAGAAGTTTTAGAGGACATTAAGGCTGCTAACTAAACAAGTAAAGTTAAGAAAATGTAGTTAAAATTTTTAGTTTATATAGCTAAGTGATTAATGTTGCACTAAAGGTTAATTTGAGTTGAATAATGATGGATTATAGGGAGTTGAAGGCTTGAGAGTAACAATTACATGTTTGGAGATAGTGTTTAACTAAAATGAGGGTTAAATAAATATTACTTGCGTTGAATGCTAAATGTTTAATACGTGATTAACGTGAACTATGTGCATTGAATGTTTAAATAAGTTGAGCTTTGAGTGAAAATTAAATATGATAAATTATGTGTAGTGACTTGCTATTTAGATAATCAAGAGTAATTAAAGTCATGCACATGCTAGTGTTAGTTGTCAAAGAGTGTTTGCAAGTTATGGGAAGTAAAATATGCTTTCAATCATGTTCATGAGCTTAGCTTAATGTATGTGTTAAAGTTAGTTGAATTGCTTGAGTACTTGGTTATTGTTGGCTCAAATGCAAGAAATAAAGATGATAAGCAAGCAAAATTCGGATTTGGATACTGCACTGCCCCTGACTTCCGAAGTAGTTTTGGTATAGCAAACGTGCTTAGAATTGAATGAAATTTATATGGCAGCTAGATTAGACAGTTTAGAACAAATGTTGATTTCTAGAGCTAAGGAAAATTCTAACGTTTTGACCCCGCGATTTAGCTATTTCCGAAATGTGTCTGAAAATCGCTGGTGCAGGGGCAGTTCGCGCAGTTGTACAGAAAGGGTCATAACTTGTGGAATTTAGATCGGAATTGAGTTCCGCTTGAGGCTAAAGTAATATACACTCAAAGAGCTACATTTATACATAAAAATCAGTCAGTTTGGAGGTCTATAGCATGCATAACTGAATTGATTAATTTAAGCCTCTGTTGGAGAAAATGGTAAATGTTTTAGTGATATTTAGGGTTTTGTGCAAAGTTGATTCTAGGATTGATTTGATGCATCTATAGGTAATATAGGCTCTAATGAGTATAGATTAGTGATTAGACGTGATTGGCTTGATTGAAACTTTAGGAAATTTGCATAATTGGTTTAGAATTCAAAGGGACTTTATCCGAAAAGTGAATCCGGATGGAATATAATGATGTAGATAGTCTTTATCAGGTGTGGCAGTGCTTAATGTGGCTTTATGGCGCTAAATTGGGGTTTGGTTAGAGTACTTGTAGTTAAAACGCATAAAAAAGGGGAATTTTGGGACTTTTATGTTGGATATAGTATAAAGTGAGGTCTTGTGGTTCTAATTGGTGCCATAAGGTGTCATTAGAAGTGTGGAATAACTTACTTGTAGATCTAGTACCTTGTGTTTCATTTGAGTGTCTATTATTTTAGTAGACAAAGGGGTCTTTCAAGCGAAGTGTTAGAGATGGCTTGTTCGAATAAGTATATGATCTTAGATATGTTAGGAAGCCTCTAAGATGTATTTATGGCGTGGTTTAGATAATTGAATTAGATAGTTGTAGTTCAAATCACTTAAAGGGCTTTTCGGAGTTTTTGTGTTAACATGACTTAAAATGTGGTTTCACAGCATTTATGTGTATCATAATATGGCTATAGGTGATTAGTAAAGTTAGATTTGAGTATTGTTATCTTCTGTGAAGTTTAGAGCTTGTTTTGTAAGCATTTAGAATGAGACTTATTGGATTTCTTGTGAATTACTTGAATTAGTAGTTATTATATTGTTATATTCGCTCTAATTGATCATGATTGAGTTATATGTTGTATAAGTGTGAAGTTTATGACCTAAATACTAAGCATATGGAAAGGTTTTAATTGGATTTTATGTGAATTAGTTGAGCTTGGTGCTTAGTTGGTTATTTGAATTGATGTAGTTATTATAATTTACTTTTAAATGATTTAAATAAGAGTTTAAATGGTAATGGTATGTAATATGTAGCTGTTTAGAGAAGTTTAATGAAATAGGTTGTATAGCTACTTCATTAAAATATGTTTGTATCTTGTTTATAATACCGTGTTGCTTATAATTATATGAGTTATGTTGTGGGAAATGACTACTTGGAATATATGTTAAGTTAAAGTATATAAAAGTGGTATTTTGTTAAAAAGAGAATTCTAATAGATATTGTATATATGCTAAATAAGTGAAGTTATAAGTTAGCTAACCTAGCTGAATAATTAATGAATGTTGTAGTTAAAGAGTAATTGAAGTAATGTTTGCTCATAGGTTCAAGGTGACTAGAAATGATGTGATTCAAACTTACATCTTGGAGCTCGGTAGAGGTGAGGGACCTGCATCCTTACGTGCATTATAGTTTATTTTCTTTCTAAAAGAGTATATTGTTTAGTATAATTGCGTAATTGATATATGCTTATTGTTGCTAAATTGTAACTTGGTGCGAGAACAACTTACTTTTTGTCCTTAAATTTGTTTCCTGATTATATTGTCATTGTTATCATTCTTGCATTGCATCGTGGTTGCGTAACCTCATTGTTGCGGCGGATGCGATGGCCTCGCTGGGCGGCATCGGGCTTGCTAGTGTTGGTTGTCTTAGCTCCGTCTGCTATTCCCTCACTCGCCTGGTCCGAAGATTGCCAGGGGGTATTGGATCGTAGGATCGGGTACATCCGGAGTACCCATTGGTGTAAGGGATGCCGGCATATCGAGATTGAGATCGTGGTTCATGGATCGGGGATCGAAGATTTGGAACGATAAGGGTTATCGATTGTATCCTTTTAAAATATGGTATTAGAATTGCTATTTATTGTTTATTTATTGTATTAAATGTGTTAAGTTGCTGCATTGCACGAACCCTGGTATACTGTTCCCGTTTCCCCTCCCTCACTGAGTGTACCAGTTGTATATTCACCCTCGTTTTTAACACTTTTCATGTTCAACACCTTCGCAAGGTGATATAGGGAAAGCTCGAGAGTTACCCTATTTGCTTGTGATGACTTCCATTATTAGTACCTGCGAATCCATGTGAATTTGTAAAGTGGTTTGAATTGTAATTTGATTGGAACTATAGAAACCCGGCTTGTAATTGTATTAGATCTTGTTTGTATTTGATTTGTAGGTGGTCTGTAATAGCTTAATGGACTATGTTATTGTTTATTGGTCGTGTATGCTTGATTGGGTGAATGGAGTTAGACCATAGTTTGGTAGTTATAAATATTGTTTACAGGTTTTGGATTGTCCTATAAACAGGGGAGGCTTCGTCCATTTTCCCTCGTTTCTTGTGCCTTGGGAATGGAATTGGGAACTCCGGTCTCGTGAGGGATCGGGGCGTTACAGATCCATCTCTTTTCTATGAGCCTATCAAAAATTACAAAGGTTTTGTGAGCTTTGGAAATAATGAGAAAGGTAAAATTATTGGTAAAAGTAGCATTGGAAATAAAAATAATATATATCCATGATGTGCTACTTGTGAAATGATTGCAACATAATTTGCTAAGTGTAAGTCAACTATGTGATAATGATTATCTAGTTGAATTTAAATCATTATGTTGCACCATTTTTGACAAAATGAAAAATGTGTTATTTATTGCAAATAGACATGAAAATGTCTATATCATTGACTTTAAAAGTATATCATGCCAAAATATTGATTGTTTAATCACAACAAATGAAAGTTATTGGTTATGGCATAGAAGATTAGGACATATTAGCATGGATCTACTTAGTTAACTTTCTCGAAAGGATCTTATAAGAGGCCTTCCTAAGACCAAGTTTGAAAAAGATCATTTATGTGATGCATGTCAATTTGGAAAACAAAATAAAGCATCTTTCAAAACCATTAGCCATGTGACTACATCAAAAGCTTTACAAAAACTTCATATGAACCTTTTTGATCCAATGGATGTAATAAGCGTAGGAGGATCTATATATGCTTTTGTTATTGTTGATGATTATACGAGATACACATGGGTCATGTTTCTTACTCTCAAAAGTGATGCTTTCAATGAGTTTGCAAAATTCTGTAAAAAGGTGCAAAATGAGAAAGGATACTACATTTGATGCATTCATAGTGATCAAGGCACGGAATTCATAAATGCATCTTTTGTGAAATTATGTGAACAAAATGGCATTGAGCATAATTTTTCGGCTCCTAGAACTCCTCAACAAAATGGGGTTGTTGAAAGGAAAAACCGAACTCTACAAGAAATGGCAAGAACAATGTTAAAAGAAAACAACTTGCCTACATACTTTTTGAGAGAAGCTGTCAATACGGCTTGCTATGTTTTAAATAGAGTTTTAATTAGACTTTCTCTCAAGAAAATTCCATATGATCTATGGAAAGGATATACTCCAAATATTTCACATTTTAAAGTTTTTGGATGTAAATGTTTCATCTTAAATAACAAAGATCATCTTGGTAAGTTTGATTCAAAATCCGATGAAGGTATTTTTAGTGGTTATTCTTCTAGAAGCAAGGCATATCGAGTTTACAATAAAAGAACCTCGGTAATTGAGGAATCTATGCATATTAATTTTTATGAAACTAACTACTTATGTCAAGAAAAGATAAAGATGATGATGTAAGCTTTCAACAAGTTGAAGAACAAGGTCAACCTATTTCTACAAGTGAAAAAGGTAATACATCCACAAGCAATCTAATTGATACTCCAATTGAAGAAGAACAACCAACATCAAATGATCAAATCATATCAACAAATCAAGATCTTCCAAAATATTGGAAATTTGTCAAAACTCATCCAAATGATCAAATCTTCGGAGATCCATCACAAGGTGTAAGAACTCGTTCCAATCTAAATACTTTTTGTGAACATGTTGCTTTTATATCTCAAATTGAACCTAAGAATATAAAAGAAGCATTATTAGATAATGATTAGATTATTGCTATGCAAGAAGAGCTTAATCAATTCAAAAGAAATTAAGTTTGGACCTGAGTTGAATGACCTAGTAATTACCCGATTATTGGTACAAAATGAGTTTTTCGAAACAAACTAGATGAATCTGGTAATGTAACTAGAAATAAGGCCAGATTTGTTGCACAAAGGTATAATCAAGAAGAAGGAATAGACTATGAAGAAACCTTTGCACCGGTAGCTCGACTTGAATCCATTCGAATGTTACTAGCATTTGCATGTTTTATGAACTTCAAACTTTATCAAATGGATATCAAAAGTGCTTTCTTAAATGGTTATCTTCAAGAAGAAGTTTGTGTTGAACAACCACCCGGTTTTGAAAGTACAAATTTATCAAGTCGTGTATTCAAACTTCAAAAAGCTCTTTATGGACTTAAACAAGCACATAGGGCATGGTATGATAGATTAAGTAATTATCTACTTGATAACGGCTTTTCTAGAGATAAACTAGACTCTACATTATTTGTAAAAAGAAAAGCTAAAGATATCTTGCTCGTTCAAATATATGTTGATAATATTATCTTTGGTGCTACTAACGAATCCCTTTGCAAGTATTTTTCTGAATGTATGCATAAAGAATTTTAAATGAGCATGATGGGATAATTAAATTTCTTCCTTAGACTTCAAATCAAACAAACAAAGGAAGGGATCTTCATAAATCAAGCCAAGTACATTAAGGAACTCATCAAGAAGTTCGGGCTTGAAACCGCAAAAGAAATGAGCACTCCTATGGGAACTTCAATCAAGCTTGACAAAGATGAAAAAGGTAAATTGGTTGATGAAAAATAATATTGAGGTATGATCGGAAGCCTTCTCTATTTGACTGCCTCAATACCTGATATTATGTTTTCTGTGTGCTTATGTGCTCGTTTTCAATCTTCTCACAAGGAATCTCACTTGAATGCTGTAAAAAGGATTATTAGATACCTTAAGGGTACTATTAATTTAGGACTCCTTTACCCTAAAGGCATATCGTTCGAACTTCTAGGATACTCCGATGCCGATTACGCGGGTTGTAAGATTGATAGAAAAAGCACTAGTGGTAGTTGTCAATTTCTAGGACATGCTTTAGTTTCATGGTCTAGCAAGAAACAACACAGTGTAGCTCTTTCAATGGCAGAAGCCGAGTATGTAACTATGGGTAGTTGTGTTGCACAAATTCTTTGGATGAAACAAACTTTGCTTGACTTTGGTCTAGAATATGATCGTGTGCCGATCAAATATGATAATACAAGTGCTATAAGTCTATCAAAGAATCCAATTCAACATTCTAGAACTAAGCTTATTGAAATTTGTCATCATTTTCTAAGAGATCATGTGCAAAAAGGTGATATTGAACTTGAATTTGTTGATTCTTTGCATCAATTAGTTGACATTTTTACAAAACCATTGCATGAAAATCATTTTTGTGTCATTAGAAGAGAATTAGGAATGTTTTGGGTCACTTGATTTTTGAAAAAAAAAATGTATTTTTTCAGAAAACAGGGGATCCGAGAGTTACTGCATTCATTCGGTCGACCGGATGAAGCATGTATCGACCGGATCGTGCTCCACTTCCGGGCGTTACTACCATTATCCAGTCGACCGGATCAGGGCCCTATCGATCGGATCGCGCTGGTTAAAAAAATAGGATTTGGCCTATTTTTAAACACTTTTCCTCCCCAACTTCAAACTCTCTCAAAATTCTCTCAATCCCACATATTTTAACTTCTCAAAACTACTATTTCTTCATCACTAATTAATTCACAACACTTCTCTATCATCAAATTCTTGTCTTTGCATAATCAAACTCTTCAAAAACTTCAAAAGAAAATCTTTCAAAATCCTTGCCTACAAGGTGCTCGACGAAATTCCTCAAAGGCATTTTCCTCTAAAAACATCAAATTCTTGTAAACTCTCAATGGCACCACCAAGGACTGACTCAAAGAAGCGCAAGTAGGGAGAATCATCTTCATCCGGGCCTCAAATCATAGTAACTCCCAATGCCTTCCCACAACAAAACATCCTATGGGGTAAGACTTTGGATCCTCCTACTTTGCTTAATGGAACTAGAATTGTTAAACTTCTAGATGCTCACGCTTGGATTCCTATGTTAAGGTTTGTGAACAAAGGTTGTACATTGTGGATTAGAGAATTCTACTACTATGCTAACTTAGATTTTAACATCATGAAATTGCAAAGCCAAGTTAAGGATAAGGTGTTAAAACTTACTGCTAGTGATATTGCTAGAGCCTTCGGAATTCCAAATCAAGGAACTAAACTTTATTCTTACAAGGGCATGCCGGAAGGCATTCATAATGATCTAGAGGGTAGGGTTACCGCATTCCTTGGGAAGGAACAGAGGAGTCTAGCACTCAATATCCTAAGAAAAAGGAAATCACCCCTGAAAAGAAGCTTATATTCTACATCCTTCATGAAGTCATTATTCCTAGGGAAGTTAAGGATGGTTCTATTCCGAAATTCACTGCTTTATTGATGTATATGATGTTTGAGGCAAAAATGATCAATCTTCCACACATCATTATCAACCACATCGTCCATACTAAGCAAGCAGAAAATCAACTTGCTTATGGGGTGCCCTTAACACATCTTCTTGACTCTTTAGATGTTCCCCGAGATCAAGAGTTTGAGTCTATCAGTGCTAGATCTTATCTTCTAAATCACACTAGCATCTCTCGTCAAAAGTTGAAGCTTCATAACAACCAAGTTCTTGATGTTCATAAAGATACAAGCGGTGATACTATTGTGTTTGAATCTCTTGATATCGATCTCGATTCCTTCAAAGATCCAATGGAATGACAAGGCACTGGTCGAGGTGGAACTGGTAGTTCTCGAAGAGTTGGATCATCTTCTTCTCAATCCTCCACATATGATGAAATCATTGCTCATCTGGATGCACAAGATGTTCGTTTGGATCATATGGAGCAAATGCTGAAAGCATTACATGACCACCATCTTGGTTCTTAGTTTGTGGATACCTTGAGATTTGTTTTTGTTGGCCTGAAAAGCCTATAATCTTTATTTTGATAATAACAAAACATCTTAATCGTGCTTTAGCATTTTTTTTGTAAGACCTTCATTCCAAAGCATGTCTACATCAACATTGGATCAACTT
Organism: Ehretia macrophylla; assembly: GCA_037974665.1. Lineage (NCBI taxonomy): Eukaryota > Viridiplantae > Streptophyta > Magnoliopsida > Boraginales > Ehretiaceae > Ehretia > Ehretia macrophylla. The sequence continues at coordinate 4,870,539 of CM075774.1, forward strand.
GTTTCAGTCAAAGAGTAGAAAGCTTTTTGGATCAAAGACCAAGCACTATCAAATTGAATCCAAGCCCAAAAGAATTCAAGTTATTGACTCGTAGATAAAGAGGGAGTCACAAGGAAGGAGAAGTGGTGACATAAGGGGTACCGGCCTTAAAAGTTGTCGCTTGCCTAAGTATGATTTGTATTGCTCATAATTTCTCCAAAAAATGTTTTTCGATTTCAAAATCATTCTTAGAAAAACATTTTTTATTTCAAACTCTTGTTTTTGAAATCATTTTATAAAATACCTTTCAACTGGTTTGAATTTTTTTTTGGGATGTTAAAAAATGCTAAGAAATCTCTTTTTTAATGTGCCCAAATATTTCTGGGCTCAAAATACCTTTTCAGCATTTTTTTTGGCATCCAGGCGTTACCGGCATTTCCCGATCGCCCGGATAGAAGGCGCAATGCCCGGCAGAAAATTCCTATCCGGGCGATACACGCTCTTTCCGGGCGCCCGGATCAATGCCTCAGCGCCCGGATGGGTTAACGGGAAAATCCGGAAATCTTGCTTAAAATACGATTTATGTCTAATCTTTCCCTCTTTTTAAGCCATGCTTTCTCACCTTCAAAATTATCTCTCCAAGCCATAATTTTCAGATTTTCAAAAGAGCTTTCATATCATTCCTATTTGAGAAATCTTGAGCTATCATTATCATATCTTTGAGCATTCAAAGCTATTCTTCAATTGTAATATCAAACTCAAATAGGAGTTGCAATTGTCATTTATTCTATCACATAATCTTTGTAATACATTCTTTCACATAGGTTGAGAGAATCATTGTGAGAAGAAGTATTGTAATCCTTTGTGGACTCAAAGGAAGAGAGAGTAGTAGGTTAAGCTTCACCTACATTTGAAGGAGCTTGTGTAACTCTTGTGGACTCAAGAGTAATTGTAGTTGGTTCTTGCTTCACCAACATTTGAAGAACCATCTTAGTGAAGAGTTATTAAATCCTAAGGGAAGAGAAGACCTTAGGTGGTGGACTAGGCCTCCGGGAGTGCGAACCACTTGAAAATCATCGTGTTTGATTTCTCTTACTCTATTCTCTTTATTTTCAAATTTTTTACTTTCGTGTGGATATTGCTCACATTAATTGCTTGATAATTGCTAAGATATCTATTTGAAACTTTACCTTGAAATTCTAATTGCATATCTTGTGTTAAATATTTATATGCTCACCAAGTGTTTGATAAATTGCCTACAAGAGCTTCTAGTGTATTATCAATTTTTACTAGACATTGCCTCCGTATTAAGAATTTTTAAATTGCTTAACCTTACCTAAACAACCTAGTTCACTCCCCTTTTTAGGTTATTAAGGACCAACAAGTGGTATCAAGAGCTAGTACTCTACATATAGCTTAACATCTAGTAGATGATCCCTATGGCAAGCTCATCAATGTCTAATATAGTTGAAGGACAATCTTCCTCTAGACCACCATTGTTTAATGGAACAAACTATTCTTTTTGGAAAACTAGGATGAGAATCTATATTCTAGCAAATGACATAAGAGTTTGGAATGTGATAAAAAATGGACCAATCAATCCTACTTTAACTAAAAATGAAGGAGAACAGAGTATCACTATCCCTAAACCGGAAAAAGATTATAATGATGATGACTTCAAAATGTGTGAAATAAACTATAAAGCTATGAATATGTTATATCTTGCTTTAGATTCAATAAAATTTCCGGATGCAAAAGTGCTAAAGAAATTTGGGATCAATTAGAAGTCACATATGAGGGCACCAACCAAGTTAAAGAAACTAGAATAAACATGCTTGTTCATAAATATGAAATGTTCAAGATGTATTTCGACGAAAATATAAAACAAATATTTTCTAGATTCACTGATGTTGTTAATGCTCTAAAATCTCTTGGAAAAGAGTATTCTAATGAAGAATTGGTAGGAAAAGTTCTCCGAAGCTTAACCGAGCCATGGGAAGCTAAAGTAACGGCTATTGAAGAAGCTAAAGACCTCAAAACTCTCACCCTTAGTAAACTTATGGGATCTCTTATGAGCCATGAGTTGAAGAGGAAAGATCGAGAAGAAGAAAAAAGGAATAATAAAAAGTAACTTGCACTTCTTGCATCAAAGGCTTACTCAAGAGATGAAGAAGAAGAAAACAAAGAAGAAGATGATGAGATAGCTCTTCTTACAAGGAACTTTAAGAAATTTCTCAAATTCAAAAAGGTAAGCAAAGCTCCCTACAATAGGTTTATGAACAAAGGAAGAAACAAATCAAAAGAAGAAGGAAGGTGCTTCAATTGTGACAAGACAGGTCATATAAAAGCAAATTGTCCAAAACTAATCAAAACCAAGGAAGGAAAAGCTTTGAAAGCAACATACGTTGATGACGATGCATCAACCGGTGAGGAAAGTGAAAATGAAGAAGTGGCAAACATCGTTTGTCTTATGACAAAAGAGGATGATGAGGTATGTTCCTCCTTTAATTCCGAATATTACACCTCTAGCTCATTAATTGAAAATGAATGTTCTTTTGAAGAATTACAAAATGAATTCTCAAAAATGCATGATAGTTTTGAAATTGCAATTATTAAGATACATGAACTTCAAAAAAAAATAATACCTTAAAAGAAGAAAATAAGTTGCTTGAAAAATATCGAAATTTTGCTCATGAAAAAGCACTTAAAATTCATTTCGAAAATAATAATCTTCAAACAAAAATTGAAAAGCTTGAAAAAGAAAAACAAGGATTAAAAAGAAACATTGCAAGATTTACAAAAGAAAAAGAAAACCTTGATAAAATGCTTGGCTCTCAAAAAATGGCTTTTGATAAAAGTGGATTAGGATATGAACCTCCTTCAAAACAAAAATCTCTAAAAAATTATTTTGTTAAAGTATCATCCTCTACAAATGAAGTATCAACATCTAAAGGATTTCAAAAAACATGCACCTATTGTGAATGACAAGGTCACATAACATCACATTGTAAATTTCGAAATATGATAGGTAGAGACTCCAAAATTCTTTCTTAGCTTAAACCAAAATGGATTATCAAAAGTGTTAAAAGTCAATACTAACAATATAGGACCCAATAGAACTTGGGGACCTAAATTCTGTTTTTGTATATAGGTTACCCTAAGGATGAAGTATGAAGGAAATTAGGTCATTGATAGTGGATGTTCAAGACATATGACCGGTGATCCATCTCTTTTCTATGAGCCTATTAAAAATTACAAAGGTTTTGTGAGCTTTAGAAATAATGGAAAAGGTAAAATCATTGGTAAAGGTAGCATTGGAAATAAAATATCCATTCATGATGTGCTACTTGTGAAAGGATTGCAACATAATTTGCTTAGTGTAAGCCAACTATGTGATAATGATTATCTAGTTGAATTTAAATCATCATGTTGCACCATTTTTGACAAAATGAAAAATGTGTTGTTTATTGTAAATAGACATGAAAATGTCTATATTATTGACTTTGAAAGTATATCATGCCAAAATATAAATTGTTTAATCACAACAAATGAAAGTTCTTGGTTATGGCATAGAAGATTAGGGCATATTAGTATGGATCTACTTGGTAAACTTTCTCGAAAGGATCTTGTGAGAGGCCTTCCTAAGACCAAGTTTGAAAAAGATCATTTATGTGATGCATGTCAATTTGGAAAAAAAACATAAAGTATATTTCAAAACCATTAGCCATGTGACTACATCAAAAGCTCTACAAAAACTTCATATGGACCTTTTTGGACCAATGGATGTAATAAGTCTAGGAGGATCTAGATATGTTTTTGTTATTGTTGATGATTATACTAGATACACATGGGTAATGTTTCTTGCTTTCAAAAGTGATGCTTTCAATGAATTTGCAAAATTCTGTAAAAGAGTGCAAAATGAGAAAGGATATTATATTTCATGCATTCATAGTGATCAAGGCACGAAGTTCATAAATGCATCTTTTGTGGAATTATGTGAACAAAATGGCATTGAGCATAATTTTTTGGCTCCTAGAACTCCTCAACAAAATGGGGTTGTTGAAAGGAAAAATCGAACTTTACAAGAAATGGCAAGAACAATGTTGAAAGAAAACAACTTGCCTACATACTTTTGGGGAGAAGCTGTTAATACGGCTTGCTATACTCTAAATAGAGTTTTAATTAGACCTTCTCTCAAGAAAACTCCATATGAATTATGGAAAGGACGTACTCCAAATATCTCACATTTTAAAGTTTTTGGATGTAAATGCTTCATCTTAAATAATAAAGAGTATCTTGGTAAGTTTGATTCAAAATCCGACGAAGGTATTTTTATTGGATATTCTTCTAGAAGCAAGGCATATCGAGTTTACAATAAAAGAACCTCCGTAATTGAGGAATCTATGCATATTAACTTTGATGAAACTAACCCATTTATGTCAATAAAAGATGAAGATGATGATGTAAGCTCTCAACAAATTGAAGAACAAAGTCGACCTATTCCGACAAGTGAAGAAGGCAATACATCCACAAGCAATCAAATTGATACTCCAATAGAGGAAGAACAACCAACTTCAAATGATCAAATCATATCAACAAATCAAGATCTTCCAAAATGTTGAAAATTTGTCAAAAATCATCCAAATGATCAAATCCTTGGGGATCCATCACAAGGTGTAAGAACTCGTTCCAATCTAAATACTTTTTGTGAACATGTAGCTTTTATATCTCAAATTGAACCTAAAAATATAAAAGAAGCATTATTGGATGATGATTGGATTATTGCTATGCAAGAAGAGCTTAATCAATTTGAAAGAAATCAAGTTTGGACCTTAGTTGAAAGACCTAGTAATTACCCGATTATTGGTACAAAATGGGTTTTTCGAAATAAACTAGATGAATCCGGTAATGTAACTAGAAATAAGGCTAGATTAGTTGCTCAAGGGTATAATCAAGAAGAAGGAATAGACTATGAGGAAACCTTTGCACCGGTAGCTCGACTTGAATCCATTAGAATGTTACTAGCATATGCATGTTTTATGAACTTCAAACTTTATCAAATGGATGTCAAAAGTGCTTTCTTAAATGGATATCTTCAAGAAGAAGTTTATGTTGAACAACCACCCGGTTTTGAAAATACAAATTTATTAAGTCATGTATTCAAACTTCAAAAAGCTCTTTATGGACTTAAACAAGCACCTAGGGCATGGTATGATGATTAAGTAATTATCTACTTGACAACGGCTTCTCTAGAGGTAAACTAGACTCTACTTTATTTGTAAAAAGAAAAGCTAAAGATATCTTGCTTGTTCAAATTTATGTTGATGACATTATTTTTTGTGCTACTAATGAATCCCTTTGCAAGTATTTTTCTGAATGTATGCATAAAGAATTTGAAATGAGTATGATGGGAGAATTAAATTTCTTCCTTGGACTTCAAATCAAACAAACAAAAGAAGGAATCTTCATTAATCAAGCCAAGTACATTAAGGAACTCATCAAAAGATTCAGGCTTGAAACTGCAAAAGAAATTAGCACTCCTATGGGAACGTCAATCAAACTTGACAAAGATGAAAAAGGTAAATCGGTTGATGAAAAGCAATATCGAGGTATGATCGGAAGCCTTCTCTATTTAACTGCCTCAAGACCTGATATTATGTTTTCTGTATGCTTGTGTGCTCGTCTTCAATCTTCTCCGAAAGAATCACACTTGAATGCTGTAAAAAGGATTATTAGATACCTTAAGGGTACCATCAATCTAGGACTCTTTTATCCTAAAGGCACATCTTTCGAACTTCTAGGATACTCCAATGCCGATTATGCGGGATGTAAAATTGATAGAAAAAGCATTAGCGGCAATTGTCAATTTCTAGGACATGCCTTAGTTTCATGGTCTAGCAAGAAATAACATAGTGTAGCTCTTTCAACAGCAGAAGCCGAGTATGTAGCTATAGGTAATTGTGCTGCACAAATTCTATGGATGAAACAAACTTTACTTGACTTTGGTCTCGAATATGATCATGTGCCTATCAGGTGTGATAATACAAGTGCTATAAGTCTATCAAAGAACCCTATTCAACATTCTAGAACTAAGCATATTGAAATTCGTCATCATTTTCTAAGAGATCATGTGCAAAAAGGGGATATTGAACTTGTTTTTGTTGATTCTTTGCATCAATTGGCCGATATTTTTACAAAACCATTGCATGAGAATCAATTTTGTGCTATTAGAAGGGAACTAGGAATGCTTTGGGTCACTTAACCTGGCGAAAAATTGCATTTTTCTGCAAAATAGTGATCCGGGCGTTACTGCCTTCTTCTAGGCGCCTGGAAGAAGCGTGTAATGACCGGAACCTCGTTCTCTGCCGGGCGTTACTGCCCTCATCCGGGCGCCCGGAAAAAGGGCCTATCGCCCGGATCGTGCAGCTTGAAAAACCGAAATCCCTCTCTTCTCTCCTCACTTTTTCTCATCTTCTCAAATACAAACTCTTTTTTCTCTCAATTCCTCATATTTATTCACCAACATCTTCACCATCACTCACCATTATTTGCATCAAAACACTATTTAATCATCAATCTCTTGTGTTTTCATCATCAATGCTTTCAAAATCTTCAACACCCAATCCTTCAAAAAACCTTGTGTACAAGGTGTTCGGTAAAATTCCTCAACCAAGTCTTTCTTCTAACAAGCTTCACCAACTTACAAATTCAAATGGCACCACCAAGGGCTGACTCTAGGAAACGCAAGCAAGGAGAATCTTCATCTTCAGGCCCTCAGATCATTGTAAATCCAGATGCTTTTCCACAATAAAACATCTTATAGGGTAAGATTTTAGACCCTCCTACCTTGCTTAATGGTACTAGAATCTATCGGCTTTTAGATGCTCAAGGGTGGCTACCTATGTTAAGATTTGAAAACAAAGGAAATACTGCATGGATTAGAGAATTCTATTACTATGTTAACTTAGACTTCAACACCATGAAACTGAATAGTCAAGTTAAGTCTAAAGAACTGGAATTAACTGCAAGTATTGTTGCTAGAGCTTTTGGGATTCCTAATCAAGGCACAAAGCTTTATTCGTATAGAGGTATGCCAGAAGGTGTTCTTGATAACTTAGAAGCCAATGTTATAGAATTTCTGTGGGAAGGAACAAGAACAAGCTCCTTAGGTTATCCTAAGACTAAGGATCTCACTCCAAAAAAGAAGCTGCTATTTTATATTCTTCATGAGGTCATTATTCCACGAGAAGTTAAGGATGGTTCGATTCCAAAATTCACTGCCCTGTTGATGTATTTGATGTATGAAGCTAAACGTATCAATCTTCCACACATCATCATTAACCATATCATCCATACCAAGGAAGCTCAAAATCAACTTGCTTATGGGGTACCCTTAACTCACCTTTTTGAGTCTTTAGAAGTTCCACGTGATCACGAGTTTGAGGCCATTAGTGATAGATCCTATCTTCTCAATGTTACTAGCCTCACTCGCCAAAAGTTGAAAATCCATAACTCGCGAGTTCTCAATATTGGTGATGATACGAGTGATGATCCTCTTGTGTTTGAATCCCTTGATGTTGACCCCACTACTTTTAGAGATCCTATGAAACGGCAAGGCAGCAGTGGTGTTGGCACTTCTCAAGGACAAAGAGCTAGACCATCTTCTTCTCACTCCTCCTCACATGATGAAATTCTTGCACACCTGCATACACAAGACGTTCGTTTGGACAGAATGGAGTAGATGTTGAAGGCTTTATATGACTACCACATTGGTTCTTAGTCTGTGGATGCTTTAAGTTGTGTTTTCTCTTCAAACAATTTTTTTGCTTTCAGTTGGTTCCATCATCAAAAACTCCTTAGTTGTTTTTCTTTCTCATCTTTTAACATTGGTTGGATATTTTGCTTCCTTTCATTAATGCTTTGCATTTTCCTTGCTTATCTCTTGTCTTATACCTGTTGTCTCTTACTATTATGTTTATTTGCTATAGACTGCTATTTTGTGATGACAAATAGGGGGAGAAAGTATATATTGAAGTGAAATAAAAATATATATGTCTGTCATTGCACTTATTCAGGGGGAGTTTGCTTTTCAGGATCAAGGTTAAATTTTATCAAGCACAAATTGAGGGGGAGACCTCAATTCAAGTGTTATTCTTTAAATTTCAACTATTTCATGCTTGTTAACTTCAATGTTTTGTCATCATCAAAAAGGGGGAGATTGTTGGCCTGAAAAGCCTATAATCTTTATTTTGATAATAACAAAACATCTTAATCGTGCTTTAGCATTTTTTTTGTAAGACCTTCATTCCAAAGCATGTCTACATCAACATTGGATCAACTTGTTTCAGTCAAAGAGTAGAAAGCTTTTTGGATCAAAGACCAAGCACTATCAAATTGAATCCAAGCCCAAAAGAATTCAAGTTATTGACTCGTAGATAAAGAGGGAGTCACAAGGAAGGAGAAGTGGTGACATAAGGGGTACCGGCCTTAAAAGTTGTCGCTTGCCTAAGTATGATTTGTATTGCTCATAATTTCTCCAAAAAATATTTTTCGATTTCAAAATCATTCTTAGAAAAATATTTTTTATTTCAAACTCTTGTTTTTGAAATTATTTTATAAAATACCTTTCAACTGGTTTGAAATTTTTTTTGGGATGTTAAAAAATGCTAAGAAATCTGTTTTTTAATGTGCCCAAATATTTCTGGGCTCAAAATATATTTTCAGCATTTTTTTTGGCATCCGGGCGTTACCGGCATTTCCCGGTCGCCCGGATAGAAGGCGCAACGCCCGGCAGAAAAGTCCTATCCGGGCGATACACGCTCTTTCCGGGCGCCCGGATCAATGCCTCAGCGCCCGGATGGGTTAACGGGAAAATCCGAAAATCTTGCTTAAAATCCGATTTGTGTCTAATCTTTCCCTCTTTTTAAGCCATGCTTTCTCACCTTCAAAATCATCTCTCCAAGCCATAATTTTCAGATTTTCAAAAGAGCTTTCATATCATTCCTATTTGAGAAATCTTGAGCTATCATTATCATATCTTTGAGCATTCAAAGCTATTCTTCAATTGTAATATCAAACTCAAATAGGAGTTGCAATTGTCATTTATTCTATCACATAATCTTTGTAATACATTCTTTCACATAGGTTGAGAGAATCATTGTGAGAAGAAGTATTGTAATCCTTTGTGGACTCAAAGGAAGAGAGAGTAGTAGGTTAAGTTTCACCTACATTTGAAGGAGCTTGTGTAACTCTTGTGGACTCAAGAGTAATTGTAGTTGGTTCTTGCTTCACCAACATTTGAAGAAGCATCTTAGTGAAGAGTTATTAAATCCTAAGGGAAGAGAAGACCTTAGGTGGTGGACTAGGCCTCCGGGAGTGCGAACCACTTGAAAATCATCGTGTTTGATTTCTCTTACTCTATTCTCTTTATTTTCAAATTTTTTACTTTCGTGTGGATATTGCTCACATTAATTGCTTGATAATTGCTAAGATATCTATTTGAAACTTTACCTTGAAATTCTAATTGCATATCTTGTGTTAAATATTTATATGCTCACCAAGTGTTTGATAAATTGCCTACAAGAACTTCTAGTGTATTATCAATCTTTACTAGACATTGCCTCCGTATTAAGAATTTTTAAATTGTTTAACCTTGCCTAAACAACCTAATTCACCCCCCCCCCCCTTTTAGGTTATTAAGGACCAACAGTTTTTCTTCACACAACTTTTTAGATTTTTTGTTTTACATACATTAAGTACTTCTTTGCATTCTTCGTGTTTTAACATTGATTGGATATTTTGGTTCGCATCTTTAGTGCTTCAATTTTTTTGGTTTTCACTCCTCTTATGCCTATTTGCTCTTTTATGGTCTGTGCTCTTTATTTTGTTGATGTCAAACAGGGAGAGAAAATGAATATTGAACTTTAGCATGAAAATAATACTTGTGTATGATTATACTTTATAATGCTATGCACTTATTCAGGAGGAGCTTGCTTTTCATAAAGCAAGCAAACACAACTTGAAGGGGAGACCTCAAATCTAGTAGGATTTCTCAATATTCTACTATTTCATGCTTACAAATTCAAATGTTTTGTCATCATAAAAAATTGGGAGATTATTGGCCTAAAAAGCTTATAATCTTTATTTTGATAATAACAAAACATCTTAATTCTTATTTGTATCTTGGGTAAGTTTTTTAATCCATCAAATTGTCTCAAACAAAGCCCACATCACCAAGCCCACATCTAGAAATTATATCATAGCCCAAATGGTAATCCAACGTCTTGTCTCATTCAAATGAAGTCTCTCATGAGGAATCAAGTTATGAAGACTCGAAGAAATTAAGTTGAAGACTCGACGATAAAAAAAAGAGTTACAAGGAAGGAGATATGGCGACATAAGGAGTACCGGCTAATAAAATATTATTTGCCTGAGTATGACTTGTGTAGCTCATAATCTCTCCAAAAGGTTTTTCATAAAAAATTTATTTGAAAAATATCCTTTGAAAATATATTTTCAAAAGGTCATTACAAACTCATTTTTGAAAAACAAGACTTTTTGGATTTCAAATTCTTGTGGTATAAAAATTGTTCTATATCTTTTTAAAGAGTTTTTGAAAATGTTTTGAGATGTTAAAAATGCTAGAAAGACTTTTTTATAAGTGTCTTCAAATGTGCTCAAATGCTTTATTATTTAACAAATTGTTTTGGGGTTCAAAAAGGTCACTTTTCAGCATTTTAAGTATACGGGCATTACTAGCTTCATCCGGTCGACAAGATGAAGGCCACAACGCCCGGCAGAGAGCTCTGGTCCAGGCGTTACCTGCCCCATCCGGTCGACCGGATGAAGGGCTTAGCGACTAGATGGCTTAACGGGAAAATCTTGAATTTTTGCATTATATCTGTTTTGTGTCTAACTTTTCCCTCTTTTTAAGTTATGCTCTCTCACCATCTCAAATATCTCTCCAAACCTTAATCTTCAGATTTGCAAGCTAATTCAAAGAGCTTTTCGTATCATTTTCATTGAGAAATCTTGAGCTATCATTTTTATCTTTGAGCATTCAAAGTATTCTTCAATTGTAATATCAAACTCAAATAGGAGTTGCAATTGTCATTCATTTTATCACACAATCTTTGTAATACACTCTTTCACATAGTTTGAGAGAATCATTGTGAGAAGAAGTATTATAATCCTTTGTGGATTCAAAGGAAGAGAGGATAGTAGGTTAAGCTTCATCTACACTTGAAGGAGCTTGTGTAACTATTGTGAACTCAAGAGTAATTGTAGTTGGTTTTTGCTTCACCAACATTTGAAGAAGCATCTTAGTGAAAAATTGTTAAATCCTAAGGGAAGGGAAGACCTTAGGTGGTGGACTAGGCCTCCAGGAGTGTGAACCACTTGAAAATCATCGTGTTTGATCTTTCTTATTTTACTCTCTTTATTTTCAAGTCATTTACCTTCGTGTGGATATTGCTCATATTAATTGTTTGATAATTGCTGAGTTATCTATTTGGAATTTACTTTTGAAGTTCTAATTACTTATCTAGTGTTATACACTTGTGTGCTCACTAAGTGTTTGATAAATTGCTTACAAAAACTTTCAGAGTATTATTATATTTCACTAGACATTATTTCCGCATAAAGAATTTTTAAATTGTTTAACCTTGCCAAACAACCTAATTCACCTCCCCCCCCCCCCCTCCCCCCCTCCCCTCTCTCAGGTTATCAAGGACCAACATATATGTTAAGGTAGAAATCCACCTATCCGACTTTCAGTTCACTACTTGCAAAAGAACAAAGGAACCACGAGGTTATTTTTCGGGGACTTTCTTTGACGATCCAGTTAGTTGTGTGTACTGAGCACTAAAGTAAGAACCGTACAAAAAATAAGTGTATAGCTATTTTAGGCAAAGAAATAAGTTACTTTTTTATTACTGTTCATGTGCTATTTATACTATTAAGTATGGGATCTTTAGAGATATGCAATGGTCCCCATAAATTTGGGTGAATCTCTCTGTTGGACATGTCACCAAAAATTTGTTAGAGTAGGGCGGGCACATATCGGTCACGAGGAGGCTACGACTCGAGTTCAAGGTATTATGTCATGGCCTACTTATGGTTCGGGTCCTAATTTGCTTAATGCGCGGGTCGGAAATGGCATCTCGGGTCGACAATTCTATCCATATTAAGTATATTATAACGCCCATATCTAAAAAAATCCTAAATCCACCTCAAACATCATTATATTTGGTTTGGTTTATCATGTTATTGAAAAATGTGACATGATGATTGATACTAGAAATATTAGAAAAAAATTCCTTTAGCATCAATGCAAGTCCAATGTAGTTGTCCATCCTTTTGAGGATCTCATCAGAAAGATTATCTAAATGGACTTTTGAGCCTGTATAATTGGATAAAAGTGTTAAGATAAATGAGGTTCCATCTTAAAACCAATTGGTGCCAAGTGGAGTAGCTCAGGATCTTATTAAGTGGCTAAATAAAATTCCCACCAATGTGTTGCATCTTAGCTTCTTCCATTAGAACTCTACTACATGGAGCTAAACTTTTGGTGCACGACACTCCGGTTATACATTAAGTTCAGAGAAGGGTTTGACCACTTTTGAATCTATTAATTTGTATGCAAACTTACCTAAAATTTTCCAAAAAGACTGCTTCCATAACTCAGATCTATGATCTCCGAGTCACATAGTAACAACTTTATTGTTATGCCAAGACTCCACCACAAGAGAAGTTATATGAGTAGCTGAAATTCCTACATGATTGCCATTTGGCCCCAAACTTCTTACAAAAAAATCTGGTGATGTTAATGTTTTATTGATGCTAAACAGACAAGATCTTGATCTAATCTTGGTTTGAAAATGTTGGCCCTTAACTTTATATCGCAAATTTAATGATTTAACACATATACTTAATCAATATAATACAAAAACTGAAATTTGGCCTGAATTTTTCCAGTATTATATCGTTGGATGATTTTCAACCTAGAATTATATTATGCTTTCTTATGTATATATTTACCAAACTAAGTAATTATATCACATTTTATTCTACCAGGAGATGAGTTGAATTAGACACTTAAACAAGATCTCAAATTAATACTATAAAAAAAAAAAAAAAAGAGGCAGCTTTTGACAAAATTGAGTGATGTTATCAAATCTATGTAGCAAACTCCACCTAAATGCAGCTTGGTTTAGTTTGATTTATTACTTTACCAGGCCCAAAGTTGCATTACTTCTCAATTTCAATATGAAGTTTTCTTCCTTCCTAGTTAGCAAAGACCTGAGTTTCTCTAGATGGGATGTAAATTTTAAATGCTTAAGCTTAACGATTTAATTTCACATGCATGAAAACAAAAGCAATTGAGTTTCATGTTAGTTCTTGAACCAACATCTCTCACGTTTTTTCAGCAGATATTGTTCTCCTAAATTTGTCGCCAATAGACCTAATAGGTCATTCTGTGCTGCTCTTATAGATACGGAACTCGTGCTGAGACCTACGGTCACATCACATGATTTATAATCTTGAAATGAACCTAATCATACAAATTATATAATCAAAGAAATAAGGTCTATTTCTTCCTACACTAGTAAACTATATTTGAGGTGGGTAACCCAAATTCACACTCTCTAATGCAGTCTATTGCCAACTGTAGTAAGAAAATAGTTAGACTTTCATTAGGTCACCGGCCGTCCGGGCCAAAGATAGCTTGTGGGCCCTTCGTCTCTGGGCCGGACGGTCAGATAGCTAGATAGTAGAATTTTTCATAGCAACTGCATAAGATTCAAATAAACACCATCTAGCGCCTGAGCTTCGGTGTGGTACAAACAACAAAATAATAACAGATAACACGTTACAAGTCAAACCGCGCAACACTTTATACACTAGCCACATCTGGGTTAAGTATCAGGATCTTTCAGAGTACCATACAACACTATTACAAGTCAAGAAAGGAACAACAGATTACTCTCTTACGCGTTCGCTTTTAGAGATCTCACAGAGTAAATATATCAAATTCATGGGGCATGAAATCCTCACTGGGTCGGTAGTATTTGTCCGGCGAATATAAGCTCAGATTAGTCACTTGGCTAGTATAAAGGCATGCAAACCTCTCCACCTGCATAATTCCCGAAATCACAAAGGAATACATGTGAAATGATATCTCTGTACGCCACAAACTAGTCAAGCAACATTAATTACTCATTCAGCAAAACAATAGTCCAACCTGATGCGCAAAGCGAGAATTCTGATAGCCAGCTTTCATTAGCTGTCCCCACACCTTATGGAACTGTAACGCGTGAGAAGAGAGAAGTCACACATGTTAAATTAACAAGCGGTTTACTCTTTAAAAGTGTCAGAAAGGAATAATAATAATAAGCAATCTAAATGTGAGGATATTCTAATGGAAATTATCAATCGGCAACAAAATAGACAGCAGTTAATTGATTTGAAGTGATTCTCCAAATGTGTAATGCTTTTAACGCTCGACATTTCAGAAATGCCTAACCTTTTTGTGACAATCTCGTTGTGCTAGTTGATGGCTGAGCCGAACTTGCTCTCTTTGCGACTGTAAAACAGCATCATCCAACGAGCAGAAAATGCATAAAGGACAAAATTTAGAATACACGAAAAATACGGCTAAACCATTCAGCAATTGAATTTAACCTTTTTATTCAGCAGATTAGCTTCATATAATAATGCTAAAGTATCAATGACCAGTGAAAGAAAGCATCCACAAAAACTTTAGCATTGCAAATACATTAGAGAATAAGGAGCAGAGATTTGAAAGAAAAATAAATAAAAAAAGTCAACTACTCCTGCTTATTTCTTGATTTTCACTTGAAATACTTGTGTCACACGTTTTTCGTGTAAAAAACAGCAATAGATTATGAAATTAGACAACAAACTATCTACCGGTGCATGTATAAACTAGATCCCTGTTTTATTCTTTTGCTAAGTTGTTTTTCTTTCTTGTTGGTAGTGCATGAGTTAACTAGAAGCCTGTTTTATTCTTTTCCTTGGTTAATTTTCCTTTTTTCTTTCCTTTTTCTTTTCCGATGGTAAGTGACGAGAATCCAGGTTGACTGTGAGGGAGCCATGTTGGGGTATATTCTTTTCCAAAAAGATCGAGTCTAGACACAAGTTCCTGTGCTACTCCACATGAATTTGGCAAATGCTAACAACTCTATAATGAGATAAGTCCAAGCACGCCTCTAACAACAACCGTCAGTTTAATTATTGCATACAAGCAAGCAAGCAAACAAACCTCCAGTTTTTCAAGCTCAGAAGATAGTTTGTCCTTGTCTTCAACATCTGTGCCTTCAAACCTGAACATTATAAACCACAAAAATTAATTAGAATTAACAAACAGAACTGGTCGCAAATATATTGTAATTGTTTAAGAATTCACTAACAGACTCTCAGAATTGAAATGTTATAGCATCATAATCAAGGAATATAGCAACAGCTAAGAAATGGATATTAAGGACATTTTTTAAAATTATTTCAAATGTTAAACTGGACTATTTCAAGAACAGAAGAAAGCTGGGCTAAGTTTATGCAACAAAGTAAATCATGGCTTGCTCCTCACTCACTGGGCAAGCCAGACCTGGCCCTTGGGGGGTTTCGGAAAAGAGGGGGTTCCTTGTATGTTGGATTCTCATCATAAGCAAATGATTTCCACATCAACCCCAATAATATTCACAAAGATGCCAGCTTACAGACAACACGCTGAAATGTGAAGCCCAAAGTACTTGCCTCAAAGACCACTTCAGATGATGTATCTCGTCTTCAACATGATCACGCTCACTTCGTAACAATTGAAGTTGCTGCACAGAACCACTGACATGTTACACTCAAAACAAATGTCATACAAACTAAAAAAACTCTCACAAATGTTCGTTTTCAAACTGATATGGCACTTGCGAAATGCTAGTTGTTTCATGATTGGGACCCATGAATTTAAAAACAGTTTCACCTACTTTAACCACCCTGATTAACAGTGTGTATGATTAGTTCATTACTCAAAGAGAACAAACTAACAAATCAAAGATAATTTTGTTGCTCATTGTATCGGAAGGTAAAGCTTCGTAACACTAAGCAAAAGGTTCCCATCAGAATATCTCATTCTTAACGTATGCACCTAAACCCAAACAAGTCCAAGGAAAAAACAAGATGCAGAAATGATTCCCATCCCAGAAAAATACCATTCCTACATCTCATAACCATATTTGAGGCTACTAGGTCCACAGATAGAAGGGCACTGTAACATCCCAAAATTTTAGACGTTGACTTCTTTTGTTATGTTAAAAGTTTGACCATTTCAATAATGTAATTTGAGATATTAGTAGATTTTATTTACTGATTTCGGGTGATTTAATGCCTAAAAATTTGGTCAACTGATTTAGTGGGCTAGTTTATTGGTAGCAGTTATAAGTAATCATGTGTTAGTGGCTGATTTAGAGGAGTAACCATCCGTTAGTGGCTGATTGAACGGAGCAACTTTCGCTGCAAACTTAATTTGCTATGTTGGTGTTCTATTATTGAATAGAGGTGGTTAAAGTATATACATAAGTTAAGTGGTGCAAAGGCAGTACACATAAAATCTCATAAGCTATTAAAGTTTCTTGCTCTGTCAATTATTTTTCTTATCGCATTTGCAACAAAAGAAAAAAAAAAAAAAAAAAAAAAAGAGTTGACTGTATTTCTGTTGCCAGGAGATAGACATGAGAGTTAAGGCTTCCTTTCATAATAAATAGCATCTCTTTCGATACATGAGTATCCAGATTGGCTTTAATTTGCTTTCGAAAGATTCAGATTTGACAGAGTTGGAATTGGATGATACGATTGAGATTACAAGTATATGTACTACTGGGAACATCATCTCTACAAACTTTAAGATATGAATTATACTTGGCAATATAGTTAAGTAGAATTTACCATTTCTTTGTTTACCCCATTTGTTAATCTGCAATATTTGATCGATTTATTGTCATTCCACTCTTTGTTCACAATTCCTTTCAAATCATTGTATTAATTCTTTTGATAAGCGAAGTACGAGTCATTGATTCAGACCCTACGAATTATACAAGTTGTGTCCCAAATCCTAGACGGCTGGAAGTTAATGAGCCGCCATCTGTTTTGATTATGAATTGTGTATTATGTATTGTGCGCGCTGCCAAACAGCCACAGCTTGCTATACTATTCTGTTAGTGCTTGATTTAATCGATCTATTTATCCTATTGTTCATTGTTCTTTGAGACTTAGCTTTCCTTGGGGTAAATTCTACTTACTGAGCATTGTTTTGCTCAACCATTGTCTCTTTCTTATTTTGCAATAACAAATTCAGTTCGGAGTTTAGTGGCCTAGAAGTTTCGTGAAAAGATGCAAGAGGATAAATTTAATTAAGATCATTTGTCTATTTATTTTTGGAGTTTTTTTTTCATGTCATTAAAGGATTAATATTTTTGGTATTTAAGTAAAGGATTGGGTTTTTTTTTTCTCTGGATTATTATTGATATTCGTATTGATGGACTTATAGCATGTTTATTGAGGATTTAGAGCCTTGTGTGCTTAGGATGATTTATTTTTCTAAGTTCGAGGCGGTCTCATCCCCGAATTTGCCCGTCAAATTTGGGGGCGTGACAGACACTAATATAATAGATTGAATATTCTGTATGACAAGTTCATAAATTGGCCAAATTTCTTAGGCAATTCTAAAACAAGTAGGATCATTCCTTCAGTCAAAAGAGAGGTGGCTTTTTTTTTCCCGGAAAGAAGAATGCAGCAGCGGGTTTGGTCCATACGGCCATACGCTATTACAAAACCTTTCTATAATAGCTGAGATTTTACGTATTATCATAATCACATCACCCAAGAAGTATATAAGCTTTGTTAAGAGAACTGTAAATCAGAACTATCTGAATCTAGCAGTTCATCACAAGATACAAGTTAACACTGGTAGCTGCAACTGTACCTTGCGAGTATCCTTTAATTGCCAAAGAAGGTCGACTTCCCTCTCAAGCTCTGGAACAACAAGCATAGTTCTCCAACCTAGTCAATCATTACACAAACAAACCTTCAGAAATTTGAGAAACTGTTTCAGGTTATGGCAAGCATGAGTTATAACAAAACACTAAAAATATCAATCAATAGCATCATTCAACAATACACTGGCGGCTACACTGATCAGGAGAATTTACCATAGTATATTTACAAGAAAACAAATGGATAGGGTATAAAGGATATACCCAGAACTTTTTTACTGCGTAAAATATCTCCATAGATGTGATCCCCAACATAAAGAACCTAAGAAAATTCAACATAAGGATTTCAAACTAGTTAGGAACATGATTGTATGGGTAGAAAACTACATGCATTATCTACTCCATCATCACAATGTATGTCCCACAATTTACTATGTCAAAAAGTTCCATTATGTTGCCTGTTTCTTCATTGTGATATTAACCGTAACTTTTTCCAAGGCTTGTGCAGGACTATTCACAATATGGATAATAGCATCTTAATCAACTTGCCTTGAAACAATAAATGAAAACAGTGAATTTGAAAAGAGATTCTAATTATCAGATTAAAATACCTGGGAGCTTGACTCGATCCCCAGTAGCTTATGCAGGTGGCCAACATTTCCTCCCTAAAATTACAGTTTTGCAAAAACATTATCAGCATAGCTTCATGATAAATTAAGTGCACAGAATATTTCTCATCGCGTCAGAAAAGTTTTTACAGGATTAGCTAAAAAGATACCTGGAAAACCCTGCAGCCCTTGTCTAGGTTCTTTTCCGGCAATCTTATAGGAGAGTTCCCTACCTAGTTAACAACAGGTAGGTAGATGCAAGTCAAAAGACATGCAAAAAGCAGGAAAGTGGTTCATGTCTTGTGGAACATCATGGAACGTATACGCTAACCTGAGCCATAGGAGTTCCATTATCAGTATTATGAAGCATTCCAGACTCTTGATCAACCTCAAAAAGATTGGCTCGAGTTTCATCATGGAAAAAACCAGGTTTTGCACTGAAAAGGGTTCCATATATATTAGTCACTGTCACCTAAGAACTTAGCATAAGCAAATGATTGGCATGAGCATCAACAAAACAAAGCTCTCTAACAACATGAAACAGACTAAAATGCAATTTCATTCTAGTAGCTATTGGCAAAAGATGATGACAAAATCACTTAAAAAGAATCCCTGGACTTTATAATCAAGTAAAATCTTGTTAAGAGGCAGTGATGAAGAGGCAGCAACAAAGGCATCGAACAATAGTGAGATATCCTACCCATTTGCTGTTGTACTAAATTTAGGTTCATGATACAGGAGTAGAATCATTAATCACAGAGAACACATATATCTAAAAGAGATTAATGTGTCTAGAAAGCACCTAACCTGCCAGTGATCACAACATTGAAGTACTGGAGCCAATCAAAACAGGAAGAACTGTCATCAGATGATCTGTTCCCACAGAGGAAGTTCATCACAACATTTGTATAATCCCATAGACTGCATTCAGATACGATGAAGATTCTTGTTATGATTGCATCACAATATACATCTGTACAGTATGCACCTTCATATCAATGATAAAAATGAAGTTTGGGAGGAGAAAAGTTCTGAGAAACTTGAAATTAATTAAATCTAGAGAAATGTAGCTACTTCCAGAGTACCAGGGGAGAACTTCTATAACCTGTGGGAGAACTTTTATAGCTGTGAGAATAAGATGATCTCTGGAAACTGCGCAGAGGCAGATTCTAGAGAAGTAATTAGCATGAAACTATTTAAAGTATTTCATGCCACCATTCTTTTTCATTCTCTATAAGGGACTATACAATATCGACTTTTCACTATTAACAAGGGAAAATCATTTCAGAGAGTCCAGAAGGGCTCATTTCAATATGAGAAACTATACACAAGAACAGCTGGGTTACTGCAGCATAAACATTAACTTCCCTTATAGACTACAATATATTAAAAAATATAAAGTTTTGATTTGAATATCAAATTTAATCACATAATAATCAATCACGCAAATGTTTAAAGCAACTAGAAATGAGAAACAAACAAAGAGGTTGACGAAAAGCTAATACAAAGGACAACCACATAATCATCAATCATGCAAATGTTCAAAGCAACAAGAAATGACAAACAAACAAAGAGCTTGACGAAAAGCTAATACAAAGGACAACCTACAGTTTGTTTCCCCAATAATTTAACAGTTCAGTAGAGCATATTGCAGATGTTCAGGTAAACCTTTTTTGCTTGCACATCTCAACAAATGATATCCTATATTTGGTAACTGATTCAATCCACACTTTATGTCCCGGAAACCTTCATTTATATTGTGTGTGCGTGTGTAATTTGTATTACCTGTTTGTCACCAAAAATGTGGCACGACCGGAGTCTCGAAGCATTTTCAGCATGGGAACAATTGCAGTGTCCTCATTGATATATCTACATATGAATAGTTGAATATAAAGAGCTGAAATTAATATCTTAAATTCCAAATCATTACTTAAGTTCATGACATTGTGCTAAACAAATATCAAAACTCAGGCAGAACATAATAATTAAAGAAAAAAGACTGCATAAATGAGATATATATCATCTACATCTATATTCGTAACTGATGCAAGTGTAAAAGATAACACAGTATCCGTAATCATTGCCATTCACATTCATATTTACTTAAAGTCAGCAATGCGATTTGGAGCCTTTTGATCTTCTGTAGTTGCTGGAACTCCAGAATATTTACTTTAGCCACAAATACTAGACGACTATCCTCATACTCAAATTATCACAAGTAAAGACCAAATAAAAGTTAGTTGGCCTTTGATTCCCTCTTTGCTTTGCAAATACAACTTTACATGCATTTCTCAGTCATTTATAGCATTAAATGAAATACATAGGGGCGCATCTTGGTAGTGGCATGTAAATTCTGTTAATATCATCGTCATATAGTATAATTATATAATTGAAAGTACAAATATAAAGATCCTTTACCCACAGGTAAACATCAATCAACTTCAGCACCATATCATTGAGAAAATATGGAGAATAAACTCACTGTGCATAACATGTAAAATGCTCCAATAAAGATACAGACAGCTGCTGTTTTGGATCATGAGCTAAAAGCCTGCTCTTACCATCGTGAGATAATTTAAAGCTCTCCCACAAGAGAACTTAAGAGTTTTCTGATTTCAGTTATGAAGTGAATAACTCATATATTTCCACCGAAAAGAAAGATGGTTAAGAAATGGTAAGCAAACTTAGTTAACAAATGAAAGTCATTAAGTTGAAACACAATACTGCAATCTTTTGGAACTATTTTAGAATCCAATTGACAGTAAAGCAAACAAAGTTCCGCATGTGATAGTTACAGTAGACATGAAGATTTTATATAATAGCATAAGCGTGAAATGCACCGTCCATTTCAAACACAGAAATGAGTGCCAAAACAAAGAATTCCTAGACTTCAAATACTATTTACTCATCACACCTTCTCCACTTCTAATATGGTGCCAGGATCCATACCTATAGTTCCTGTCCAATTAGTTTATCTCTCCACAAGAAATGGTTCTTTTTGTCACCGCGATTCAGATGGCCTCTAAAGCAGTAAGAATGCGATCTATAATCGCATAAGGGAGAAGATTACGTCAATAATTGGTAGATTTACAATTGACATGTCTAAAAGAATAAGAGAAAGTTTATTAGGAAGGCAATATTATCATTTAAAACTGATTCCCTACAGAGACTTCTCAGTTAGAATGCAATGAATTTGTCGCGTTGAACCTGGTGATTTCTGGAAATTGCAATAATTTAGTAATATGATTAATAACATTGCAAAGATCAGTTGGTTCCAAGGTCACTTCACGACAGTGGTAGCATGACAATGGCAATGATGTGGCTTGTCAGCTGGCTGTATCCTAGCTGTGATATTATTAGTGAAATTATGGCAGCGATATCTTAGAAAGTAAGAGCGATACTGATTTTCATGATCAAGCTGTTCAAATGTGAAGAGATATTGACTTCATCATCGAAAGGTAGTCTATTATGGAATAATGATGAATTGGCAACTAACTGCAGTCATGTTTTTCAATCTGTCGCTACGGTGGTTGTGGAGGTCGGCTCATAACAATGACAAGAGCAGCAGTATGGTCATGACATGTGTGGCAAAAGAATGGGTGACATGCAAGTTTGCAGCAATAACTGTGGTGATATAGTGAAATTATGGTGATTATTTATAGCCCTATTTCGAATATCATATAGAAACTCACTTTAGGGAAATTTTCCTTTTAAGGAACTTGTCTGCTGAGAGTGGATAGATTCATTACCTCCTACTATTGTCTTTACTATCCTAAGTAGACCAAACACCCCCCCTCCCACCCCCCCCCCCCCCCCCCCCCCCCCCCCCGCCCCCCCTCCCTCCCTCTCCACAAAAAAAAAAAAACCAACACAAAAGAAATAAATAAATAAATAAGAATAAAGTCAGTACAAGATAGAAATGTGCACCTTATACAGCTACCAAAGAATGTGGAATATTAGACGTGTCGGGCAATAACACACATTGTATATCAAAAAATAAAGAGAAAAAAGCTGTTGAGAAGAATCGCGACTATCAAAAAATCACAGGCTGCTCCTTTTCACATTGAGAAATATAGCAAGATGTAGCACCAAAACACAAGCACATAATCAAATCATGATTGGTCTGGCTAAGATGCAGTAAATTCAAGTTACTGTAAAACAGCTAGTAACTTTATTTCCAAAAACCCTAGAAAATGTGTGTTGCATTTTCTGGAAATACAAATTTAAAATAAGAACATCAGGTACTTTCTCAATTTGGGACAACATGTCTGAAGAGACTAGACCTACCTTTTAGGATCTTTTGCAACCATTTGTTTCAAAGTCCCATCACGATGGCACAGGTCTACTGCAGCCCGAACATCTTTATACATCCGAGAGTAACTGTCAAGTGTTACATAGCAAATAAGACGAAAGTAAAAGAGTGCTATATTTTTTGAATAATAAAGCACATGTTTATTCATCCATATCCCATGAAGTTTTACACGCGTGATAATTGCTCCTCTCACAGTCAGGGCATTGAATCAAGAAGGTGCTTTCTTTCCAGCAAGTTAGGATGTTTGAAAATAAAAATAATGTATATCAAGAGAAAATCACAGACCAAAATGACACCAGCCACTCAAATGCAAAATGGCACGCAAGATGACTCCATTATTCTATATCAACTTCAAGCAAAGTTTGATAGGTTATCCTATGTCTTACTTTTTATTTTTCTCACTTTTAACAGATCTAATCAACGATGTGTTTGGGCATAAATGTGTTTCGGGATAAATGTTTTCCATAAATAGGTTTTTTTTTGTAAGACCATCACAAGCTTTCTCTCCTGAAAATGAAATTTATTATCCCAGGGCAAGTAGCAAAGGGAAAAAAGGATAGAAAAGGACACTTTCGAAAGAAGAAGACCACTAACTGGCATATGACTACCTCTCAACTTAATCTCTTAAATAAGTTCATTGTGCCACTTCAACGTCGTTGGTGGCAAAAACCAGAGAGAAGAAGCACAGGTGAGGCTGTACGAATATTTGTGGCCCAATTAAGTAAATTCACCATCTAAACCACCAATGCAATAAACCTAATGCTCCAGCTCTGTTGGACTTCTCACTTTACAACTACTTTCTAAAACTAAGACAAGCCACAATATCAAGTATCAACCATAAACTAGAAATGATCAATGACAATAATTTCTTCCTCATTTGCACCATGGAAACGTCTGTTTCCAAGCAAATGGTATGAGTTTGAATAAACATTAACATTATTTGGCAACAATATCCAGATGTGATCTTTCCAAATACGAACTATTTTTTGTGAAAGTTGAATTTTTATTTCTTTTACCCCCCACCCCTTGGGACTCTGACCCTGGCCATCCACATACCAGGGGAGGTAGCCCACCAATCTTTCCAAATAGGAACAATGGCAAATATTAGCAATATTAGATCGAATAATGTAGAAGATAATGGCAATCTGATCTTTCCAAATAAGAACTGAAACAGATTTGCCATTATCTTCTAACTTATTCGATCTAATATTGCTAAGATTTGCCATGATCTTCTACCTTATTCGATCTAATAATGCCAAGTTTCCTTCCCAAAGAGAAACAGTTTTTCCTCGTTTTACACGTGGAAATGTCTATATCCAAGCAAGCCTGGAAATAGGTCCTTCACTCCATCTCAAGATTGAATCTAGCATAAGACATAATAGCTCATTTCATTTTGGGTGATAAATGAAAATTGGACCAGAGAAACAGGAGGTAAAAGTGGGAAAGCCTATGCTCTTCTAGGTTCAACAACCAGCAATCTTTGCTTCTCATCCCATCATCTCCAAATGTTGTATCAGGCTAGCATAATGAGCATGTCTAGTTACCAATTCCTCATATAATATGTGATGACTTAAATGAGCAACAAATGGAAACTTCAGTAAGGGAAACTGTGGACTCTCTTGTTTGGCAAGTGCATGAACCCATGTAAAACTTAATTCCATTATAGTAACTTCATACGGATGTAATTCAAAGAGAAAAATCTGAAGAAAAGTCATTCTTAACGAATGTTGGAGCCACTGTCCCTTTGTATTCTACCTATATTCCTTTTTGTCTTGATAAAAGATTTTTCCTCAAATTTAAGCATTGGGATGCAATTTCCATCAGCCAGGGGAAAAAGAAAAAAATTTAAAATGCAACTTCCAACAAGAGAATATCTAGGGTGCACGTAAGGTAGATTAACCTTGTGTCTGGAATCTCAGGAATGCCTTATCCTTCCAAACATTGCTTTCTTCACCAATTAAATATTCATTCAACTTTTCCTTGCATGTACTTAAATATCATTATACTGCAAAACCTAAATATGCACGACTCCTATATTAAACCAAACACTCTAATTCTTGTTTAGTTTTTCAAAAATGTCACTTTGAAAAAACTTCCCTACACAATGCACATAAATTGTAATAATGAGGATAACAACCTTATGGCAAGAATAGATAGAAAGATGATACATATAAATCATATGTTCAAGACACTGGGTTACAAAGTGTCGGAAGACAATGTTTGTCGAAGTAATATTAATATATCTCTTTTATAAAAGAGAGTAGTGACAAAACTGAATTCTTTTTTCCACAATAGAACATTTACTTGCCCAAACATTCTTTGTGGGTAATTACGGAAGTATAATTCACTTGCTCTTACAACTCAAATAAAATTGAAAAAAGTAATGAAACAATAATCAATGATATGAGGTGCCACAAATACATTGGAGGAGAAACATCAAAATGCCTATTAATTAGAAAGTAACTGAACAACAGCACAAGTTAACTCTCTTACTCTGCCCCTTCCGGAATTTTTCCAGGATTATTGTCCTTGAAGTCAACAAGTTGAGCAAACAAATAGGCTTCGGCAAGAGAAAAAAGAGTGTCAATAAGTGCATAGTCAGGCTCATCAAATGCATCTCGTATCAAAGTATTTCCATATGTGGCAACTTTATCTTCCTTGGACATCTCCTTGAATCCATGATAAGCTACTTTAACATACTTGTGTCGATCCATCTGTAATACAATAAAGTAGTACAGAGAGAAAAGGTAAAGCATAAATAGAGGACAAATAAAAGTCTGTTTAAGCAAACAAAGGCAAGAAGTATAATCAAGATATAAATACATGCCCCACCAACACAATCATATACAGAAGCAGGCAACTACTCACCTTTAATATATTGCCTCTCTTTTTGTCAAGAACTAAGCCTCTAACCATGTATGTCCAGTCAAATGACCATTCCAGTAACTACACAAAACACAAACTAGTTAAGGACATATCAATTCTTGCATCAATTCAAATATTATGGACTAAACAGCAAACACAAATATTGGGCAAAGGTTCACATTACTTGATTGTCGAGTGTAGAACTCTACTGATCTATATCTTTTTAGGACTCAAAAGTAATAATGATTCAACAAGGAACATGGAAACTAAACAAGCAAAATGTTCTAAATGCAAATCGCTTCAAAAATTGGCTTTAGTGAAGGCATGTGAACTGAAGTCGTCCATGCAAGTTAAAATCAACAATTTTTGTAAGATATGCAATAAAGCAGGGGTGAATGTATTTGATCATATGTGTTGCATCACTTTCAACACAAAACCATGACAGACTCTTCCTTTTTTCATATGGTCAAATATCTTTCAAAATTTATATGTACCTCTGGAGGGTACCCCAAATCATAAACAAGCTTCCTGACTGTGCCTTCATATGCAAGAGATTCAAAAGTCTCAGGTTTATACTGCGCCAACGTATAATCCATGTCAAACCCAACAGCAACAATATTTTTCATGTTCAAAGATCTGTTGCAGAAGATTCGTTTTTCAATGTCAATATGACGCCCTCCTTCAGGAGATGACCATATACAAGGATCCGGACCACCATCCTTGTAATTAGTCCTCTCAGATTGTGATATGTTTCCATCTAAACCAATCCCATCCATTGAACAACTGGTGTGCAGCTGATTATTTCCTGCCACTTTCATATGAAAAACTAGTCATTGATAATTCAGTTAGGAATGTACTCAGACAGGCACCTGCATCAACTCGTACAAAATAAAAAGCAATGCCATATCGCATCCAAGAAGAAAAGAGCAGCCTCAAAAATTGACCAATAGAAATGTCCATGCCATAAAAGAAAGTAGCTCAAACACAGGGCCAGAGCAGTTAGAATCAGCAATACCAAAACTCAATGACAAGCACTATTTGCTAGCAGCTTCTTGATCACTTACAAGTTCTCATTGGAAAGGGTCTGCATAACTGTAGTTAATTTCCATGTATTTGAAACAATGGTTCTTTTGTTCACAATTTGGGAAGATCTAGAAAAAAAAAGATTTACTTTTTAACTTACCTTCATATTCAAACAACAATTACCAACCATAAATAGATCACCCTCAGGCATTGGATTAATTTTACATTTTGACTTAGCATAAGAAATTATTGAAGTAAAGAGTGCAAATGTGCCATTTGCAAAGTGCTTGTGTACACATGTATTGCAGTTATCCGTGGACGATCTGCAAGATTAAGAAAGGAATCTGCTACTTGCAATTTTTTATTCATTACTTGTCTTTAATCTACAAACAGCAATTGCCAAGCATAAAATTGGCTTGCCCTCACATACCAAATTAATTTTAGCACGCACAGCAAAGTACACTATATCATCAAAGATGAAAAGAGAGAATATGACACTCGAATGTAAATACATGTATGAAAATATTATAAACTTGTAATAGACCTGCTACATCTCAAAATCAACCAAATCCAACAGTAGGTAACTAGGTCATTTGACAGTACATCTTTCTACAACATTGATCACACCGTGATGACAAATTCATTGTTATACTTAATCCATGGATCAGAGAGCATTTAGCTTGCCAAATAAAATAAAATAAAGAGAGAGAAAATTAAATTATAAAATGTAATAAGTATTTTTGGGACACTGAAAATTATTTGTAATTTTCATGACATATCGATGTTTATATCTCCCGATATAAAGGAATATGGTTTGTATTGGTTTGGTATCGTCGATGTCTATATCCCCACCAATAAATGATATATATAGCAAGCCCCAATAATTACATAGCTCCTGAGTTAAGAGACTTCCAAGTTCAAATTTGCCATGTAATCGAATTCGTCATCAGATATAGTCCTCAGGTCAACAGCCTTCGTAGATAGGAGAATTTGAGCACTACACCCTACAAAATGTTGATCAGCTGCTTCACATTCCACTTAGCTACTTGGGTTTTGAGAAGGGCAATCTTCCTCTTAGCTACTTGGGTGTTTCACTTACATCGGGCAGGCTGACTAGAAATGAATGTCGCATCCTGGTGGATAGAGTCACTAGTCGAATTAATGGCTGGACTAATAAATGGCTTTCTTATGCGGGCCGTTTACAATTGGTGAAATCTGTGTTATGCAACATCAACTCTTATTGGGATAGAATGTTTATCCTACCGAAGGGGGCCCTTGATGACATTCAAAGGAAGTTAGCTTCATTTCTGTGGGTGTGGGTGTGGGGGTGGGGGGTGGGGGGGGGGGGGGGGGGCCACTAATGGTAACGGAAGGAAGGCGAAGGTAGCTTGGGATACTGTTTGTTCTACGATTGAGGAAGGAGGTCTTGGCCTGAAGTCGCTGAGAGTGATGAATCAAGCAATGATTATGAGATATCTCTGGATTCTCCACACTAAGCAAAAAACAGTTTGGTCGGATTGGGTACAATCTAATTACTTGGAAGGAAGGAATCTTTGGGTTGTCCCGATTCCTTGCAAACCATCTTGGGTATGGAGGAAGATCCTTCAACTCAGATATCTATGTATGTACTTCATCGTCCATAAGATTGGAAATGGTATGTCAACCTCTTTTTGGCACGATCAATGGCACCCGTTGGGAATTCTATCAGATTGTTTTGATGATAGCACCATTGTTGAGTCGGGTATTGATAGGGATGCGCAGGTGGCTGACTTCATTAATGATGGAGACTGGAGCTGGCCTGACAACCCGTTCTCCATTTTCATCCATCAAAGTCTGGGAAATCATCTGCCTAATTTCAACCGCGAAGACAAGCCTTGTTGGCTCAACTCCCCTGATGGAAACTACAAAACGAAAGCAGCGTGGGAATTGCTCAAGACTTGTCGCTCTACAGTAAATTGGCACCATGTGATGTGGTACAAACACTCTACTGCTAAACATTCTTTTTTCACATGGTTGATTTGGAAAGATAGACTACCGTTAAAGAATAGAATGTTAATGTGGGGGATGGATGTGGACCCTCTTTGTGTTTTCTGTCGTGCCTATTTGGAAGATAGAGAACATCTCTTCTCAACATGTTCTTTTACCAGTAGACTTTGGAGAAAGGGATGGTCGATGGTCAAGGGGCCCCAACACATTACAGATTGGGCAAAATTGGAGGACTGGTTCGTTAACAATTACAATTGCAACTCTCTCCAAGCCATTGCATCTAAGCTTTTTTTGGGGGCTTTTCTTTACCACATTTGGAGATAAAGAAATAGAAGACTATATAGCAATGAAGCCCTTACAGAAGACCAAATTTTTGGTAACATATTTTTTGATGTAAAAAGTAAACTTAGTTCTGTGAAAGCAATTAGAAGAACTTTGTTGGACCAAGCTATTTGTATAGCTTGGAACATTAACGTGCCTATTAGATAGGCTGCTTTCCTTGTAATTGTTTTTTTGTACAGTTTTTTGGTTCCTAGCAATGACATCCTTGCCTTTTAGCAAAAAAAAAAAAAAGAAACACTCCCAGGACAGTTTACACAAAATACAAGAAACTAGAAGTTTCAACCCTCTGATTAACTTATTTACAACTGATGAGTGTAGCTCAAGCTTAAACTTATTTAGACACAAAGAGCAAATAATTTGTATAAAGAACTTAGATTTACCAATTTAAAATAAAAAATAGAAAAAGAAATGAGGGATCTTCCTAAAACCATAAACTCGGCAGCTTACCTTCAGTAACCATTGTGTTTCAACACACAGTGCACCGCCTTACGTCCCAACTTGTAATCCTATACTCCAACATATGCTCCAAGGAACACCTAAATTTCACCAAAATAAATTGCCGCTCATCACCATTACATTCCTCACGTAAGAAAAACATTTTTCACCCTCAAAAACAATCTAGCTAGATTAGTTATGTATAATCTCACACCAAAAGAAAGCCTAATTTTGAAGATTCTTAACACATATTAACCTAAAAGTTCAGTCCATGAAACAAAAGATATGAGAAGATGGACGTTTTCCACTTTGAAAAACTGTAAAATCATTATAAACCTATTCTAGAATATATATTAGACACAAGAGGCATTATCAGTGAAAGCCTATATAATGGCTGACTCCAACTTTCATTGCATTCGTCCATTTCCTTGTATAAACATACGCCAGTTCCCTTTGAAACAACATTTTTGACTGAGCTCATTACACATTGCACCTTACAAACCAAAATTATATAAACAATTTAACTCTAAGAACATCATATTCTTTCATTTTACTTGTTTAGCCCCAACAACCTTAACTAAAAGCAAGCCCACGTTTAATAAGCGCAAAGCAGTATATCTTGGCACTTCCAAACAACAAAAATCCTATAACTTGGCACATCGAAACCTAAAACTTTCACATAAATACATTCTCATATTGTTTCTTTGCACAGATTTAGAAGCATGGCATTCGATCCAATGCAGCATTTTCCAATTCTAGATCTAGAGCCCCAACTCTAAGCAAATCGAACATTAGCTTGAAATAAGATTCAAGAAACATAAGAATCAAAACAATTAACTTTTTATATCCATGAGGTACCAGTATCTGAAAACTGTGTAATACCTCAGCAAAAATCACAGAAAAAAACATGCATGATCAAGAAAAAAATATGAAATATCACAGAATAACAATAATAACTAAAGAAAACAATGCCTATTATTTTAACGAGATAAAATTGAATTTCTCTGAAACTAAATTATCTAATCCAAAAACAAAATTCTAAAATTAAAAGTTGAAATCAGTTGGTTGGTAGTTCATTTCAATTAAAGCACTACATATTTACCAAGAACTGAAATTCTTCAAAATTAAATTGCCTAATCAAAATTTCAATTCATTTTACAAATAATTCTTTTCAAGTTAAACCACTACACATTTTCACTAGTAAACAAATACATATTAAAAATAACAAATAATCACTTCAATAAATCTGAAAAAAAAAAAAAATGCAAGCACAGTTAAAATTCACCCAAAAAAAAGTAAAACTAAGCTAATTATATAAGCAAAACTCAAAGTTGAATTCAGTTGGCTACTAATTCATTTCAAGTAAAACACTACACATTCCACAAGTAAATTAAATTAAATTAACATATCATCACTTGAAGAAATTATTACAAAAAAAATAAATAAATAAAACATGCATGCTATACAACCACAACAGTAAAAATTAAACAAGGACTGAAATTCTCCAAAAATTAAATTGTCTAATTAAAAAATTAATTTTGACTAAACCTTTTCAAGTAAACCACTAATCATTTTACTGGTAAATAAAAATAAAGTAAAAAAGAATATCATCATCACTTCAACAAATTCGAAGGAAAACAAAAAGTAAAAGCATGCATGCAATACAACCACAACAGTTAAAATTAAACATTAAATAAATAATAAAAAACTAAAATTGAGCTTGTTATTAGATAAGCACAAACCTCGAGCACGAAACAGCGTTCGTCGATTGAGAAACTGATCGGAATGGAAATGGAGAATTCTAGAAGAAGCGGAAGCGACTTCTGGTGGAAGAAGCGGTAGAAATGGAGAGAAAATGGAGAGGCAAAACGCAACTGGACGCTTCGGAATTCGCATTTCTCTCTTTTGGCGTTGTCTTTATATAGTCATCTCACTTTTTTTTCCTTTTCTTTTCCAAAAAAGGAAAAAAACACGCACGCACGCACAAAAAACACGCACTCACTCACACACGAACACGCGCGCACGCACACACACACACTAATGGTTATTGACAGATGGAATCAGATGCGAAATTGAGCTGGATTTAGCTGACGATAAGTGTAGTTGGATTAGTTGATACTATTTTGCTTTCATTTGCAGTTATTATTGTGAAATTGGGAGCGAATTGAATGGAATGGAGTGGAAAGGAAATGAATGGAATGGAGTGGAAAGGAAATGAATGGAATGGAATTGGATTCTGTTGTGAATTTAGAAATGGAATGTGACACGTGGCGGCTGAGGGTGGCGGACGGTGGTGGCGGATTATGGTGGCAATGATCCAGAAAAAGTATATATGGCGGAGAAGAGGGAGAGAGTGTGTGTGTGTGTGTGTTTTTCTTTTTTCTTTTTTCTTTTTGGATTTTTTTCCCTTTTTGTTTTTGTTTTTTCTTTTTTTTTTTCCAGTGCGGGACAAAAAAGAGCTTAGATGATGTTGACCTGAGCGACACTCACTGCCGGAAATATTTTTTGAGGTCAATGTATTTTTCTTGCTATTGAATAATAACGGAAAATTCTAAATTGGCTCGTTAATCTCTTTCTTGATAAGTAAAAAAGTATAAATACCGATAATATGTAAAAGATTGATATCAATGTTAATTGACCAAATAATTTCTTAAATTTAATGTTAGTAGAAGTATAGTTTTTTTTTTTTGCTTCTTTGTCTGCGACAAGAAACTGTCCTTAAACAACATCATATTGAATCTATCTCAATAATATAAATCTCATAGTTCTAAGGGGACATGGTCCAGTGGTAGTTGAAATGAAATCATTTATGCGAGATCTCGTATTTGACACTTCTACTACTTTAGAATTTTATCATTGACTGATTTGGTATATTTCTACTACTCTCGAGTTTTGTCATTGTGCATCTGTAAGGATGTACAACTACATCTAAAAATTTATCAATTAATAATCAAATTCCGTCAAATAATCAGTAATCAAACTTTACTAACTGAATTCTTATGTCATTCAAAAAAAATAATATAAATATCATATTACAATAATACAGTTCAATATATTCATATTCTCCATATCCGTCAAGATTTAAGCAAAATGTATGATTGAAAGGCATCAATTCAAACTTTTTAATTTTTTATTATAATAAATCCCTATCTAATCCTTCCACAGCTTTTGAACAAGGAGGCTTTTCTTTTTCTGAAGAAGAAAAACAAATAAACAAGTTTATTTAAAAGAAAGGCAAATTTTCTCATCTCATCTCAACTTTGAGTTGAGTTAAAAGTCATGGTGTCACTTCATGACTTTGTCTTTTGGTCATTGGACACTAATTTTCTGTCATTACTTTCACGATACTTAAAATTACTTGATTAGTTGTCTTGATTTGGACAACTTTGTTTCTATAGTTGTACTTGACTCTTACCATTTTGTGAAATTTGTCTATTTTGTCTTTTAATCTTATTTATTAATAAATTTCAAGTTAATTTTTGTCTTGCCACTTATGTCATACTACAATTTTAAAAATCTATACATTTCAAAGTTTATATTACAATACCGAATATTTTCTAGTTAAAATTATCCGTGATTTAAAACACCAATCTATATCATTCATTAAACTAATATGCATTACTAATTTGAAGACCTCAAAATTAAGAAATTCATATGAAAAAATTAATATGCACGCATTTACAACGAATTAACAAGTTATAATTAAAAAAATAAAAGAAAACAAAAAAATCAAATATGACAATAAATACAAAATGTCGTACAAAAAAAATGAATGAGCACAAACATATCCATCACTTTAGGATTGATCTCATTCAATTCCCAAAATCCAACAAAAAAATAAGTACATAAAATAGTCAAATATCTATATACATCATTTGATGGTTAAAAAATCCATACCCGTCAAGACTGACATTTGGAGTACCAAATTTTTTTCCTTCAAAATTAACCATAGCTTAAAACATAATTATATATCCTAATATGAAACCTAAAAAATAATTATTATCATGTGAAGCATAAAAAATTAAAACATTTATATTAAGAAAGTAACAGATATTCCCACAACCACATGTTTTTACAACAAAAGAACAAAGTAATGATAAAACAATAAACAAAAAACAAGTACATAAAATAACCAAATATCTATATACATCATTTGATGTTCAAAAAATCCATACCCTTCAAGACTGACATCAAGATTAGCAATTTTTTCCCTTCAAGATTAACCATAGCTTAAAACATAATTATATAGAATTTGTAGGTCTTGAGGGCAATATAACATTTTGTTAACGGTTCGGCGATAATTGTTAAATTATAACACAGACTATAGTTATTAACACCCAAATAAGTATTTTGCGAAATTAAAATATTTAAATTTAACTGGTAACAAAGTTGAAATTGTGGTGGGCATTTGACAAGTTTTAAAGTTGGTTGGCCACTATATTCAAACAGAGAAATTAAAGAAATTTCCCCAATTGAAAAGAAAAAGATAGGGTGTTGTATTAAAAACTTATTAATTATTTTATTGGAGTTCAAAGTTAACATAGAAAATTGAAAATTGAAAAGAAAAAGATGAGCAGCATATATAAATCAAGGTATAAAAGAGCGTTAACTTTAGTTTTTCCTTATCTATGAAATTCTTCCTCCATCATTCTATCCACCAACATATTTGGTATATGCTTTCTTCCACTATCATTATTCATTCGAACAAATTAATATGTAGGCCTATAAGAATATAACCACCATCTAAATGATAACTTTTTAATGGTGTTTTCCTTAATTAGATTTGTTGATATTTCTATGTGATGTGGCATAATATTCGATTCGATCTCAGGAAATACCATTTTCAAGAAGACTCGCTGAATATAACTGAGTAACTTTTCAACCTATATGAGTCGCCTACAAGACCAGTAATTTAGGTCTAGATTACATGCTCGAGCTCAAACTCACACCTCATAGACCCAAGGTTGGACATTCCTAGCATACGTCATACGTCGTTAGGGTATCCCAAGGTCTCCAAAGGAGGGACCACTTAGGAAACCTCCGTAATAAAGGGAATTCTATTTAGAAAAAGAAATACATTCTTGGTGTGCAAGTCATGGATTGGAAGATTATTTAGATCCAGAACCAAAAAAGTCGGAAGGTCATTCCATGTGAATAACTCATGCGTCAACAGTGAAAGGTAACTCATCCTACTCCATATTCTTTCTTTGCTTTCACGCATAAACCCTTTTTCAATCAATAAATTATTGACTTAGGCGTTAGAGCTATCCCCATAATTACACCTATGTGGTTTCTTTTGTAGGTTTTCAGTCAACAGATCTCAGGAAACAATTCATCCAGTTTTTATCTTAATACTATGATATTCATACAAAACCATTAAATTGGCTCCTTCAATACAATCATTCATGTTAAGAGTAGGTTTTAACTATGCTTAGTTCCAAAGAACTGGGTTGAGTGATAAGACAAACATTTATTTCTACTACAAGTTTGAAAACCTCTACTTTTATTGCTTTTAATTGATCTAGAATTTGCATTAATGCAAGTTTCTATATCATGAGGTACATAATTTTAGAGTGAATCTAAAAAATCTGGTTAAACCGAGTTTCTCATCATCTAAAAGACATAAAAAAAAAATTAAACTCTTTTATTGTTTTTAACTAACTTGGAGTATGTATAAATTCCTCATCATAAAGAGGGAAAAAAAAGGTGGGTTTTAACTATGCAAAGGATTGCGGTCGGGGGCATATAAGAGTTGGAATTTTTTAATCAGACTCTGAAATAATTATTCTATTAATCGAGAGTAACCTTCACATATTATATGAAATTCACACACCATACACACATTATAATTGATCAATTTCGTTTTGAAGTAAATTCCAGAACTTTTACCACATAGCATTTTCTTATCATTACAACTTTATGGGCAGTCGTAAGCCCAAAACAGCAAAAAAAAGTAAGAAAAAGCCATAAGATGGTCATTTTCATCTTATCAACTCGTGTTCACTTTGTTTAGTGATGAAAGTAAAACGACAAGACTGAGATGTGGTCAAATCAACATCCAAATCACATTTTCCTTGCTTGCATATAATAATATGATTCTTGTCGTATTTATTCCTTACCATGGTGCTCCATGTGGATAGCCTTTGTTAATTATATTTTCATCAACTTGTTTCAGTTTATTCTATTTCTCAGTCATGGGTAAATTTATTCACGGATGTAATCTACACTGATTTTAAGGGCAAAATTATTAAAGAATGAGTTAAAATTATTTAAAAATAGTTATATTTATATGATGAAAAGTTAATTTAGTTTTTATTAAAAAATTATTTATATATAAATATTAAATTATTTATTTTTAATTTTTACTAAACAAAAATTTTAAATTCCGCATGTGAATTGGGTAGATGTAGGATTTTTTTTATTTTTTTTACTGAAAAAACAAAAATATTTCATTAAGTACAACTAAAAAATGATTACACCTGCAAAAGCAGAATCTCAACTAACACCGAATATCATCTAACCTCCATTTACTATAGAGAACTTTATTAACATCACTATCTTTAAACTTGTTACAAGCAAAAATTTTCATTCTAATCGCCAGCAATAATATTTTCTTCCGTTACAAAAATCTCTCTGTAAATTCTACAATTCATTTCTTTCCACATCGCATAAACAATACCACACAAAAATAACCTAGCTAATGTAGCATGAGGGTAGATGCAGGATGTTTTGGTGTATCTGATACCTTACTGGATATACTGGCCCAATTGGCCGGAAATTGAAGAACAAAAGCACCAGAATGATGCTCTTTGCCTTCTGAAAGAAAATTGATTAGTTGTCGGGTCAAGTGCGAATAGATTGGTGACGCTCCAAGAATACTGGCTTGGCCCTTTTTTTGGAATAATCATTGATGTTAGAATCTTGAATATCACGCTAGGGGTATATAACGGGCGATCATCAAGTCACTATGTATAAATGGTCTCTCTCATCTTAGATTCACTTACTCTTATTTCTTTTTTTGAAAAATTTCATTATAACTGTCTTAAGTATAAATAAATATATATATTTTTTGGTCAAAAATACAAAAGAATATATTTATCTATATTTCATATTTTATAAATACGAAGTCTAATTAGATGAAAGTTAGTATTTATCTATATTTCCTTTTGTAGTTGTGTAAGTTGTTAATTTTCGCTCGATTTTGAATTAGATCTAGTTTAGAACTTTTATTTAGTGTGATTAAAACACATAATTTAAAATTTATATACTAATATTTTTTTTTTCAATTAAGGCTAAATTAATTTTTTTTAGATTAAAAATACCTTAAAATTATACGTATTTTCAAAATTTGAAGGGTGAATGGGGGCTTCAATGTAGGCCTCCACCTATGATTTAATTAAGAATTCAAAGACCAAGATCTTAAATATAGATTTTGAAATCTACACAGGCATAAGTAAAAAAGAATTGAAAACAAAATTCAAAGAAAATATTGTAATTTAACGTTATAACATTCAATTCTTTTTCCCAGGGAAACGTATGGTGCCTGCTATTTGCAAGCATATGATTCGGCAGAAATATTTTTGTAATTTTGAGTATTAAAATTAACAGTTTAAATTTAAAGAAGATGATCTAAGTTAAATTGAATAGGTCAACAGTCGTACTAAAGATTAATCCATTATCTCATTGGCCAAAATAGAAGGATTTCTAAAGTTGTTGATCGTCGGGCTAATCATCCTTTACAAAACTTAATTGAAAAAAGCAGGATGCATTCAAGGAACTTATATTCATCTTAAATTTTATAAAAATTTGATTATGGTGAAAGGTGGTAAAGACTTCTTTGATTTTAATAAGTTATTAAAATAATTTATTGTCAGTCTTTCATCAAATCAGAGTGGCGCAGCGGAAGCGTGGTGGGCCCATAACCCACAGGTCCCAGGATCGAAACCTGGCTCTGATAAGAGTAGCTTCCTCAGCCATCATTCATTTTTACTTCTAGTCTCTTTTGAGGAGAACATAAATAAAATATTATTTTATTTGTCCACTGCACATTACACGGGGATGTAGCTCAAATGGTAGAGCGCTCGCTTTGCATGCGAGAGGCACGGGGTTCGATCCCCCGCATCTCCATTTTTCTTTTCTTCCCACTATCGACCGTTGCAATGATTTGGCCAAAGAAAGAAAAAGAGAAAATTGGACAAGTGGACCCTACTATTTATCTAAAATTTTAAATTCATTTTTATTATTCAAAATTAGTCAATTTAATTCCTATAATTTTCTAAAACTTTCAAATTCATCCCCATTCTTCTTTTTTTTCCCCCCACTATCGACAATTGCAATGATTTGGCCAAAGAAAGAAAAAGGAAAAATTACACAAATGGTCTCTATTGTTTAAAATTAATCAATTTAATTTTTATTATTTTTAAAATTTTTAAATTCGTCCCTATTGTTTAAAATTATTTTTAGTTCATATTTTTTTTTTCAGAAAAATGTAATTTAGTCACAATTTCTTTAAACATTGAGGACTAGTTTGAATTTTATGTTAAAATAATATGGACTAAATTAAATTTTTTTGGAAATAATAGGCACTAAATTAGATAATTTTAAATAATAGAGAGGAATTTTATTTTTTTAAAAAATAATAGGGACTAAATTGACTAATTTTGAATTAATAATAGAGACGGATTTTTAATTTTAGAGAAACAATAGAGACCATTTGCGCTCAAAGAAAAAAAAAAACTGTTGCTATGCTCTCAATTGAAAAAAAAAAAACCATTCCCAAATAATTTGGCAAAAGTGTGAACCTAACAATCAAAAGTATTGACTTCACCTAAGGGTATCTCCAATGGTGGTTACTATTCACAAAAACTTATTATTTTTGGATATTTTAAGAGATCCGGGTTTTTATTTTAATTCAAATCTCTAATGGGACCCATCACTTTTTACAGATTTACTTTTTAAGGAGATAAAAACAAAGAGTAAAGGTGTGGATTTATGAATCAAAAGCATCGAGTTTCACTCTTCTTCTCGATTGAATTGATGTATGTACTAAGGTTTGTTTCTCGTAAAATATTTTTTAGAAAAATGTTTTCATAATTTTACGGTGTTTGATAACACCAAAGTTGGTCAATCGAAAAACATTTCCATGTCAAAGGAAAATGTTTAGTTAAAAACAAAGAAAAATGTTTTCATCTCATTTGGAAGAAGATAATATTTTTCGCTTACTCCACCCCACCTTCACCCACTCCCATGACCCCACCCTACCCCCCACCTTACTCTCACCCCATTCTTGTCACATTTTTTATTTTATAATTCATAGTAAAAACAATAACTGATTAATAAAGTAAATAACAAAAACAAATGATTAATAACAATTAATTTCATTTTAAATTGATTATTTAATAAATTAATATTAATTAATAATAATTAATTAACAAATTAATTACTAGTAATAAATTTTAGAATTTTTATTTATTAAATATTAATTAATTATTTAACAAATTTAGTTTTAAATTAATAATTTTATAAATTACTACTAATTAATCAAATAATTAATTATTAGTTTATTATTATTTATTAATTAATTGATAAGTTAATAATTTAAAAATAAAATTAATAATATTAAGAAGGTTAAGATAAATACTGGTTCATCCAAAATACAAATTTACTTACATTCCAAATGCTTCACCATTAAACTTACCGTTTGAGTTATTCTCTTTCCAACTTTGTCATATGAGCTAGAAAATGATAAATGGTCCATGGTTGACACAAGGCAGAGTTAGTACTCCAAGGTTAGGGAGTGTTTACTCATATAATGAGAGGACTCAAGAATACGAGTTCAATAAAATATTTTTTTCTTTAGACCAAAAAAGTTTTTCCTTTGTAGTTGATGGTGTGCCTATTTCGACAATGAGACTTTGTACACCCACATATTAACGTGGCTCTACTACTAGTTTGACATCAAAATTGACTAACAAAAGTCGGCAATGCACAAAATATCTCAGAGGCTAAACACAATATAGAGGAAACTGCCAAAAATGCAAAAATAATACCAGCTGCAGCTGCAAAAAATCGAAGTGTAGAATGTACAAGAATGATTGCTGCCTAATGTGAACACATGGTTGCGCGAGCTGTTGCTGCTCCAGTGGGAGAGAATTGGAGGGAATGGGAAATTAAATAACTAGGGTTTGTTTGGGACTTATTCTTTTGTTTTTTGTTTTTTTTTTCTTTTGGTCGTTGAAACATTTAAAATAGAAAAAAAAATTATGGTTGTTTTGGGCATTGTGATGGTTTTTTAATATCTCAACTATTTATTTTAACTACATTTTTTTAAATTGAAAATTTAAAATGGATAGTTGAGATTTAAAAGATCAATTTCCTTGCCCTACCCATACACCCCTCAACACATTCTAAATAAATTATTATTAACTAATTTAATAACTAAAAAATCCCTTCACGTGTCACTTCCAACGGAGGAGGCCAAGCATTCTGCCAGATGTCCTGACCGCTCAAACAAAATAAATAATACCTAAAACATCTATTAGTATTTTGTCGACCAAGCTTAGTCTACTAGAAACAGAATTAATTTAGTGAATAATTAACTGATTTAATCTAACCCCCTTTCTCATCAGTCCTAAAGAACTCACTAATTGGGATCACTAACTAGTACTAATCCTAAATAAAAAATAAATTATTACTAATATATAATAAGCTAATAAATTAATAACTAATCATTAGATTAACAAACAAATTTGTAACTCAATAAAAATAAAAAATAAAAAATAAACTTATTCATTATAAGAACATCTTCATTTTAAAAACTTACTTAGAAACAAATTTCCTATTATTTTATTTTTAAAAACTGTTTTCAAAAATCGCGACTGACAAAGGAATGTGCTATTATCAACTCTAACAGCTTTTCTATTTTTATCTCTACATGTAGGGGATTTGTAGCAATTTTTCTACATTTAAGGATTCCTTATTCTTACTCTGACTTCTCTCTATATAGTCAATCATTTATTTTAGGATCACTTATTTCAATTTCACTTCAACAGATTCCTACACTCCATAGATTTTGCTCTTTTCACCATTCACAAATTTTAGGAATTGGATAGGGAATTGTGTTTTCTTACCTATATGTATACGTAGCAATGTCGAAAAATAAAGTTAGAGATTCCCTATAATTTAGAAAATCGTGCATTTATACTAATACCTTCCCTACATGTGGGGTAGAAAAATATTTAGGTAAGCTATTGAAGTTGGTCTATGCTTGATTCTCTGCTTACGGGCATAATATCAATATTCTTTCTATGTACGGCATCCTCTGTGTTGGGCATATTAATATTAGACAACAGCCATGATCCTATGTAGAATACGAACTTAACAGCAGCCTTAGCCTTTCTTAGAATTTCAATTCCTTTACCTTTGCGTTGGGCATATTAATTACAACAGCTGTGGATATATGAACCATTTCAATTCCTTTACCTTTGTCAAGGGCAGAGCAAAAAATCTAATGTTGGGAGTTTGAATTTTTTTTTTTTTTTTTTTGTACTGGGTTTTTCCTATAGTATTTTTTTGATTACTAGAAAAGAAACTTAATTTTTATGATTTTTAGTTTTCTTTTACAGTTTTATTAAAGAAAATTTAGTTATGGTTCAATATTACAGTGCTTTTAAAGAGTTAGTAAGCGAAAATCATTCCTAGCATATTTTTGACTATCAACTAGTTTAAATTTTGGATGCATCATATGAAAATATTATAATAATTTTAAATTGCATATTTAACTATTTGTTCTTGTTCGCAGTACAAATTAAACAGTTTATCCCCTAACAAAAAAAAAAAAAACAGACCATCTAAGTTGTAATATTGCATTGATATTCAGATAATCAAAACCAAGCTTTTAACCCATTACATTCTCCATGCAAATTACAAATTTACAGAAACATGATCAAAACAAGCATATGTTGATATCCAATAATAATAAAAAAAAATTAAAACAAGCATAGCAGCAGGCAGTTCAAAGTTATATATATCTATCTAATTTTAAAAAATAAGGATCAAAACAGGCATAGCAGTGAACACTTCAAAGGTCTATATATCCAACCAATTGGGCTTGAACTATTTTAACTTTCATTTTCTCCAAATGCAATTCTTAAGGTCAATTGTACGATGAAAGTACCAAAAGCCATAAATTTTAGGAAGGAACATCTCAATTCCTCTAGACTACTTGTATTTCCTTCTATGAAGATAAGTCTATATACCCAAGAGACTGATGGTTGCTTAGCTTAGGGTAAAATTAAGGTAAATTCTAAGCCAAGTTTTAGCTCGCAAGTGCATGAGTAATTGTAGTGTAGTGTGCTAGGTGCGAGGTCGAATCCTCAAGGAGGCAATTTGAAAGTTTGTAGAAAAGTATGATTAAAGTGCCTAAGTGATTAAACTAAATTAAATTGTAAATTGGATGATTTGAATGAAAGTTAACTAAAAATAAAATAAAAGTAAAATTAAATGTGAAAACTAAAATTAAATATGAAAGTTGAAATTGAAGTTTGATCACTATTGGGAAAGGTTTAGGGATCGGATTCCTATGCAAAGTTGAATTCTAGGCTCGAACTTAGGATTTCCTATTTTGATGCAACATTAGACTACAAGCCTAATTAATTAAATAATCACCTAAAGTTAACTAATTAACGGGTTAGACCTAGTTTAGAGGTGCAACGCTATCTCCAAGTCCTTTATCTAGCCAGAGTATAGATTTGTCCTAAAATCCTAGGCTTACGAGTTAATTAATTAAGTGGAGGAAAACTACGGTACAACCTATAGTTTTCGCAATAAAGCTCAATTTATATATTTGATCTATTGTATGAATTCCTATAAAACACTAGCTACAAGCGTAATGAATTAATAGGAAATAAATAATAAAGCACGTAAATCAAATATATAAAACTCGCATCAAAATATTCAAACCAAGTTCAAGACCATAAAATTAAACTATTACATAGTAATCCTACCCTAAACAATGAATTAATTGTTCATGTTCAACAAAACTGAATCAATATTATAAAAAGAAAGTAAATTAAACTTCTCCATAAATTAATTCGAATCTGTTGAAAATAATAATTTTATCTGAATCCCAACTGAAAATTGAAGAAGAATTTATGAAAAGAAATAAACCGAACTTGCTGCTGTTTTTTCCTCGTCGCCAAAGCTTTTTTTTCCTTCGTTGCTTACTGTTTCGCTCTCTGTTTTTTCCTTTTTCTTTCTTCTGCGCCGCACTCCTTCCTTTTCTTCACGTGGACTATTGCTTCGTTTTTATAGCTGCATATGACCGCCCTGATACAATGGGCTTTTGACCTACGTGGCTGAAATTGGCTATTGACTTTTCTTGTAATCTTGCAAGCACATGGCTTTTTTTATTATTTATTAACCTAAGTCCAATTGAACTTGGGTTGTACGGCCAAGGCTTATAAGCCTTGGTCAAATTATATTTTTTCCTTTTCTTTTTTCCTTTACAAT
This sequence comes from Ehretia macrophylla, assembly GCA_037974665.1. Classification (NCBI taxonomy): domain Eukaryota; kingdom Viridiplantae; phylum Streptophyta; class Magnoliopsida; order Boraginales; family Ehretiaceae; genus Ehretia; species Ehretia macrophylla. The sequence goes on from CM075774.1 coordinate 4,913,600, forward strand.
TTCTTTCATCATGCTTTGTCGTTTATGAACAAACTTTTATCAATCTTTTCTTCATCCAATTTTCTATCAATTCGGCTCCAAATACTCTTCCATCATTCAATTCTTACATGCACAAAAACACAATTAAAATGATTAAATATTATAATTAATGTGCACAATTAATTCAAAAAAGTAAAGAAATAGGCCTAAAAATATAAATACATCAACACCCCCAGACCTACCTCTTGCTTGTCCTCAAGCAAGACTAGGATCTAAGCAAATCTCCAAGTTATCAAAAAGTTACTCTAACGAATCAATCAACTCTAACAAAAGGACAAGGTTCGAGGAACGATTGATCCTATGGTGTAGTAGTTAAGTGAACTCATTCGGATCTTTCTCTTTAAAGGCAAAACATGTTTACTACAAAATTACACTAAACGCTATTAAGTCTCCACATAACAAAGTAACAAGACAACTCAATACAACTAGATCGTAATACTCGCACCCCCATTGCCTTTATAATCCTCCAAACATGCCTTTCACCCTTTTATTCATTCTAAAACATAAAAGTAGACACACTTTATTTCTTTTTATTAGGTGCTTAGTCCCCGACGGTAACACCCAACACCCCTGTAACGAGTTTTCGAGGTCATCAATCCCAGCCATTTAAGGCTTAGGTTGATAGGCTTTGAAAAGCCCCATACGTACCCTACTTGCTCAAAGTGTTGAACACCGAAACACCGCACACCTTAAGCACATATCCCTAAAGATAGACAATGAATACAAGGATAGTGGTGCTAAGAGATAGAAGTAAATAATTTTTCCTTTTTTTGTTTTTTTTTTGTTTTTGTTTTTTTTGTTTTTTTTTTTTTTTTAGTATATAAAGGCTCAGGCACGTAAACAAGACTACTCAAGCGAGAGCACTTATATCACAACCACACCATATCTCATTATCTTACCACCAAGCTATGGGACCACAATAGTCTAAGCGTAATCTCACAGTCCCCACGCATCGGCTTCATCAAAATCAATCCTAACAGTTCAAGTCAAGACCACCTCATAAAATCAAGAACCTCTCTCCTCAATCACTTCATAAGAGTTAATCAATACATCATCACAACTCCTCAATTACCAGAAAATCCACCACAAATCCACAAATAAACATAAAGATCAAAAACTTTTTCAAAAATTTTCACATTTCGTTCAGATTTTCCCCAAAACAATAATAGACACAATTAAACACCCACACCCCCAAACCTAAAGTTTGCTTGTCCTCAAGCAAATAAAATTAAAATATGTTAGGGGTATGCGAAGGGGGAAGAAAAACACATAATGAGAACCCAATAGTGAACGTGTATCAAAAGAAAACAATTAAGAGAAATAGAGGGAGTAGATGGACATACCTGAAGTGATCGATAATGAAAAGAAAGGTAACCCTTCACATCTACAACTTGTAATTAAGCTCAAGAGAAAAACAATAGAGGATAAGGCAAGATAAAATGAAAATACAATAAAATAATAAAAATATTTTTTACTTTTTCATTTTTTTTATATTTTTTTGTTGGCCGACCATATTTACATCCCCATACAAAGGCTCCGAACTCTGGGAGGCACTAAAGCCGACTCACTAAAAATAAATAAGCACAATGAAACAATAAAGATAGCTAGAATGCAAATACCTGGATTCATTTAATGTCAGCCAGTAAGACAAATCTTGTGAAACTTCAGAAATTGAGTTAACTAAGTACATTAAAAATGCGGAGGAGAGGCCATTAATTTCAAACCACCAACGTACTCAAACCCCAGACATCTTCCCATACTTAAGAGGGAAGGCCAGGCATTACGCTTTCGGCCAGTGATTTTACTTTCATAGTATCCATCCTAATTAACCCCAAGACTTCCATTACACAAGATAATCCATTTTCGAGAAAATGGTAAAGGGCACTATAAACGAGTGGAGGTCCAACCGAAAAAGTTGAGAAACATAATTAAAGAGAGTAAAATAAAGTAATTATTCCTAGGGTGCCTCCTAGAAGCGCTGCATTTAACGCCGACAGCCAGGCGAATGTCATTGTTCATGTAAGGTCAGAAGTGTCCCGTAGCTCTACAGATTCAACTTCGTGAGGGACCGAACTCGGATCAAGGGCATGTTTCAAACGTTGGCCATTAACTGTGAGGACTCGCCCATCTTTGAGGTGTTTAATTTTAATAGCCCCTGAAGGGTATGCCTCGAGCACCTCGTAGGGTCCATCCCATCTAGTCCTCAATTTTCCTGGAAAGAACTTCAATTTAGAGTTAAACAGCCAAACCTTATCTGAAGGGGCGAAGGTTTTGCGCAAAATAGATTTATCGTGAATTATCTTCATCCTCTCCTTATAAAGTTTGGCATTCTCATATGCTTCATAACGAAGTTCCTCTAACTCACTCAAGGCCAATTTTCTACTCTCACCTGCCTGCTGCATGTCAAAGTTCAGGGCTTTAATAGCCCAATAAGCTTTATGCTCTAGCTCAACAGGGAGGTGGCAAGCCTTACCGTAAACTAATCTATATGGAGACATGCCTATGGGAGTCTTAAAAGCTGTGCGATAGGCCCGTAACGCGTCGTGTAAACGATATGACCAATCTTTGCGATTAAGCCAAACTATTTTCTATAAAATGGATTTTATCTCCCTATTTGACACCTCCACTTGCCCACTCGTCTGAGGATGATAAGGTGTTGCAATCTTATGTCGGACTGAATATTTTCTCAATAATGACTCAAGTGTCCTATGGCGAAAATGTTTTCCTCCATCACTCAAAAGCACACGTGGCACCCCAAACCTAGAAAAGATGTGCTCTTTAATGAACTTGACCACAACTTTGTGGTCATTGGTTCGAGTTGCCACCGCCTCCACCCACTTGGACACATAGTCTACAGCCACAAGAATATAAGTGTACCCATACGAAGGAGGAAAAGAACCCATGAAATCAATGCCCCACACATCAAATATCTCACAAACTAAAATTGATGATAAGGGCATCATGTCTCTCCTAGAGATAGACCCAAATTGTTGACATCGATGACATTTATTACAGAATTGTTGGGCATCTCTGAACAAAGTAGGCCAAAAGAACCCATACTGGAGGACTTTAGCAGCTGTCCTCTTACCTCCAAAATGACCACCACATGCCTCCCCATGACAAAAGCTAAGGATGCTATCAAACTCTTCTTCCGGCACACATCGTCGGATAACCTGATCAGCACACACCTTAAAGAGATAGGGATCCTCCCAAATAAAATGTTTTACTCGAGCCATGAAACGATCCTTCTCTCCCCGCCCCCAGTGAGCAGGCAACTCTCTCGCTGCCAAATAATTAACAAAATGGGCATACCAGGGGATCCTATGTGAGACAGCAAATAGTTGCTCATCAGGGAAGCTATCATTAAAAGGAAGGGAGTCGGTGGGAGACCCAAGGACTAAACGCGACAAATGGTCAGCAACAGAATTCTCACTCCCCTTTTTATCTCTAATATCCAAATCAAATTCCTGAAGTAATAGTAACCACCGAATCAGACGGGGCTTAGCATCCCGTTTGGCAAGTAGGTAACGCAAGGCCGCATGATCTGTGTAGACTATCACCTTTGAACCTAGGTTGTATGATCTAACCTTCTCAAGGGAGAAAACTACAGCTAGCACTTCCTTTTCTGTGGTAGTGTAATTCTTTTGAGCATCATCTAAGGTCTTACTGGCGTAGTAAATCACACATGGCAACTTATCCCTACGTTGTCCCAAAACAGCCCCCACTGCGTAGTCGGATGCATCACACATAATCTCAAAAGAGAGGCTATAATCAGGAGGCTGGATGATAGGTGCGGAGGACAGTAAAGACTTCAGCTTCTCAAATGACTTGGCACACTCATCATCAAAATGAAATGGAGTATCATGTGCCAAGAGGCTGGAAAGGGGTCAAGCAATGTGGCTAAAGTCCTTGATGAAACGTCAATAGAAACCGGCATGACCAAGGAATGATCTAACGTCACGCACCGTTTTTGGTGCTGGGAGTTTCTCTATCAACTCAACCTTGGCTGGGTCCACATGAATACCATCCTGAGATACAACATGACCAAGTATTATCCCCCGTCTAACCATGAAGTGGCTTTTCTCCCAACTAAGCACCAAATTCATCTTAACACAATGCTCTAGCACTAGGGAAAGGTGTGTGAGATACTCATCAAATGTAGCTCCAAAAACTGAAAAATCATCCATAAAGACCTCTAGAAACTTCTCAATCATATCAGAAAAAATAGCCATCATACATCTCTAAAAGGTCGCTGGTGCATTGCATAAACCGAAGGGCATGCGACGATAAGCAAAGGTCCCATATGGACAAGTGAATGTGGTCTTTTCTTGGTCATCGGGGAAGACTGGGATCTGATTATACCCGGAATACCCATCTAGGAAGTAATAGTAGGCCTGTCCGGCTACTCTATCTAAGAACAGGTCAAGAAAGGGTAAAGGAAAATGGTCTTTCCGGGTCTTGGCATTAAGCTTTCTATAGTCAATACAAACACGCCAACCAGTAGTGGTGCGTGTAGGAATAAGGTCACCCTTATCATTAGGGACTACTGTGATCCCAGACTTCTTTGGTACCACCTGCACCGGACTAACCCATGAACTATCAGAAATCGGGTAAATGATACCTGCATCAAGAAGTTTAATGACTTCCTTATAAACAACCTCACTCATGTTTGGGTTCAGCCTCCTTTGCATCTCGCGGGAAGGAGTAGCACCATCTTCTAAGTGAGTCTGATGCATACACAACGAAGGGTCTATACCTCGTAAGTCAGAAATGGTCCACCCTATAGCCTTTTGATGATCACAAAGGACTCCTAACAATCTCTCCTCATGCTCAGTGGTCAGGTCTGATGCGATAATTACTGGGAGGGTATCATTAGGTCCTAAGTACACATATTTAAGATGCACAGTCAAAGGTTTGAGCTCTAAAGCTGCAAGAGACTGAACCGGAGGGGGAGCAGGAGAAACTTTGGATGGAGGGAGCTAAGACTATCATTAGCCTTGTCAAGGCTAGGATTAGACACGACAGAAGTAGAAGCTACTAGCTCTTTCACAAATGAATCAGAGTCAAATTGAGTCAAGATTGCCTCAAGCTCTGCAAGCTCATCATCGGCAGTCAACATCGAATGGGCACGTTCCTCAACACAAGGGTCAATGATATTAACCATGAAGCACTCATCCTCAGAATGTCTACTTACTCGATTAGCCGCCTCTGCGACCCTCACCTTAACTCTCATATTCCCAAAGGTTAACTCAATCATCCCTGTCCTACAATATATCACCGCATCAGCTGTGGCCAGAAAAGGTCTCCCTAGAAGAACTGGTGTCGCATGCCTAGTGTCTAGTCCTGAGTCCATGTCTAAGACAATGAAGTCAACCGGGAAAAGAAATTCACCAACTCTAACTAAGACATCCTCAATTATCCCTCTAGGTCGTCTCTCAGATCGATCTGCCAACTGAAGTGTAACATTTGTGGGAGTCAACTCCCCCAAACCTAAACGCTCATATACTGCAAATGGAATGAGATTCACACTAGACCCTAAGTCAAGGAGGGCATGATCCACCTGTTGATCTTGAATGATGCAAGGAATGGTGAAGGCTCCGGGGTCATTAAACTTGGGCGGAAGGCCCCTAGTGTATATGCTACTTACTTTCTCTGTGAGCCTCACCTTCTTTGGAATGTGGGTGGATTGCCTCTTCCTAATGCACAAGTCTTTGAGGAATTTGGCATAAGCCGGTATCTGTTGGATAACTTCAATAAGAGGCAGGTTTATCTTAATATCCTTCAAGTGGTCTAATACCCGAGACTGCTTATCATCTTTCCTAGGTCGTTCTAAAGCAGTAGGATAAGGCACCCTAGGAGGACTATCATCACTGTGATCTACAACCTGCTTCTCATCTCTCTGTGAAGGAATGGTATTTTCTTTACTATCCTCTATCTCATCTCCCAACTCACTTCCTACTCTCTTAACTTTATCCTCAACCTCTTTTGTATCCCTACTCTTGTCACTCACTCTCTTTGCTCCATTAGACTCATCTACCTGATTATCTAACTGGTAACCACTCCGAAGGGTGATAACAGCTTTGGCTTGCTCATGGGTGGTCTCATTGTGGACATTGCTACACTGGCCACGTGGATTCTCGACAGTCTGAGCAGGGAGCTTACCCTCATCCCTCCTAGTAATTTGTTGGGCCAGTTGCCCAACTTGAGTTTCCAACTTAGCAATAGATTGCTGCTGAGCATGAATTACTTGAAGTAACTTGTCAAACTTATCATCAGGCTTATTAGGAGGAAGAGGAGGGCTAGGCTGAAATTGATTCCCTGGTTGCGGTTTAAAGTGAGGCCCATTAGACACATGATAATATCCAGGAGGATTAGATTGAGGCTTTTGCACTTGAGCCTGCGAAAATGAAGAGTCATGATTTCCTTGACGCCATGAGGAAGCTCGATGCCCTCGTCAGCCAGGATTATATGTATTCGAATATGGATTGTAATTGCGAGAATAACCCTGGGCAGCACAAACCTGTTCCTGAATAAATTCAGGGAACTGAGAGGCAAGAGGACACCCTAGTGTGGGGTGGTCTACTGCAGAACATAAGGCACACCATTGAACATTTGGCAGGGCAGGTGAGGAAGTAGACCCTAAAGATATAAACTGATCAAATTTCTTGGTCAAAGCTGCCACTTGTGAGTTTAAGTCCCCATTTGTGCTCACCTCATATAGTGTCCTCCTAGAAGTGGGCTTACCCATTCTATCCATTGTTGAGTCTTGAAATGAGTCTTTGGCAATACTATCAAGTCGGGCCCATGCCTCATTTGGGGTGAGGTTATAAAACCCTCCATTACTCATTGAATTCACCATCGTTTTCTGTTGTGGTGTCAACCCTCTATAGAAATACTGAAGCAACCTAGGTCTATCGAACCCATGGTGTGGGCAGTGACGAATGAGTCCATTAAACCTATCCCAAGTTTCATGAAATGCCTCTAGATCGGACTGGGAAAAAGTCATGATGTTCTCTTGAAGAGATGAGGTCTGGGCCATTGGAAAAAATCTAAACAGAAATTGTGTCAACAGTTCTTCCCAAGAAGTAATGGTTCCCTCTTCAAGGGAATGAAGCCATTCTTTAGCTTTGTCCTTAAGAGATAGTGGGAAGAAGCGCAATCGGATATTTTCTTGAGTAACATTTGGAACATGCACAGTGGTACATATCTCAAGAAAATCACGAATATGCGCATGTGGATTTTCATTGCTTTTCCCGTAAAATGATGGAAGTATTGCTATCGTACCAGGTTTCATGTCAAAGTCCACATTATGGATGGCAGGTGGTCGGATAGCAATATTCGGCTGATATGTGGTCGGGAGAAAATGCTGCCTAAGAGGTATATCATCAGGATCAGGATTATTAGGGACAATGGGAAGATGGGGAATTTGAGGATTATTAACATTTTGAGGCACATTTAGATTTCCTTCATGTTCCGCCATGATTGTAGTTAAGACCTTCTGATTCCTATGGTGTGGGATTCTTTGTGGCTCGGGGTCAAAGGGTTCTAAAGGCAATCCTAAAGAACGACGTCCAAGCATACACAAAAAGCCAAGCTAATGGGAAATTACTAAATTGAAATAAAAACCTAAAACTAGAAATAAACTATTTAAGAAAAATAATCAACTAGAAAACTAGATAGATAAATAAATAAACGAAAAGTAAAATAAATGAATTACTAAATGAATAAAAAGCAATAAAATCACTAAGATAATAGAGAAAGCAAATAAAATAAAAAATAAAAAATAAAAAAAATAAAAATAAAAATAATAAAGAAAATAAAAAAAATTCAAGATAACTATTTAAACTAAAAAAACTAATAAAGTAATCTAAAAATAATAATCCTAAACAAGAAAAATAGTTTTTTTTTTTTTGCAAAGATAACTAATTAACTAAAAACTAATACTTAAACAAAATACTATACTAGTCCAAAAATAATACCGCGCCTCCCCGGCAACGGCGCCAAAAACTTGATGGTTGCTTAGCTTAGGGTAAAATTAAGGTAAATTCTAAGCCAAGTTTTAGCTCGCAAGTGCACGAGTAATTGTAGTGTAGTGTGCTAGGTGCGAGGTCGAATCCTCAAGGAGGCAATTTGAAAGTTTGTAGAAAAGTATGAGTAAAGTGCCTAAGTGATTAAACTAAATTAAATTGTAAATTGGATGATTTGAATGAAAGTAACCTAAACATAAAATAAAAGTACAATTAAAAGTGAAAACTAAAATTAAATATGAAAGTTGAAATTGAAGTTTGATCACTATTGGGAAAGGTTTAGGGATCAGATTCCTATGCAAAGTTGAATTCTAGGCTCGAACTTAGGGTTTCCTATTTTGATGCAAGATTAGACTACAAGCCTAATCAATTAAATAATCACCTAAAGTTAACTAATTAACGGGTTAGACCTAGTTTAGAGGTGCAACGCTATCTCCAAGTCCTTTATCTAGCCAGAGTATAGATTTGTCCTAAAATCCTAGGCTTACAAGTTAATTAATTAAGTGGAGGAAAACTACGGTACAACCTATAGTTTTCGCAATAAAGCTCAATTTATATATTTGATCTATTGTATGAATTCCTATAAAACACTAGCTACAAGCGTAATGAATTAATAGGAAATAAATAATAAAGCACGTAAATCAAATATATAAAACTCGCATCAAAAGAGTCAAACCAAGTTCAAGACCATAAAATTAAACTATTACATAGTAATCCTACCCTAAACAATGAATTAATTGTTCATGTTCAACAAAACTGAATCAATATTATAAAAAGAAAGTAAATTAAACTTCTCCATAAATTAATTCGAATCTGTTGAAAATAATAATTTTATCTGAATCCCAACTGAAAATTGAAGAAGAATTTATGAAAAGAAATAAACCGAACTTGCTGCTGTTTTTTCCTCGTCGCCAAAGCTTTTTTTTCCTTCGTTGCTTACTGTTTCGCTCTCTGTTTTTTCCTTTTTCTTTCTTCTGCGCCGCACTCCTTCCTTTTCTTCACGTGGACTATTGCTTCGTTTTTATAGCTGCATATGACCGCCCTGATACAATGGGCTTTTGACCTACGTGGCTGAAATTGGCTATTGACTTTTCTTGTAATCTTGCAAGCACATGGCTTTTTTTATTATTTATTAACCTAAGTCCAATTGAACTTGGGTTGTACGGCCAAGGCTTATAAGCCTTGGTCAAATTATATTTTTTCCTTTTCTTTTTTCCTTTACAATTTCTTTCATCATGCTTTGTCGTTTATGAACAAACTTTTATCAATCTTTTCTTCATCCAATTTTCTATCAATTCGGCTCCAAATACTCTTTCATCATTCAATTCTTACATGCACAAAAACACAATTAAAATGATTAAATATTATAATTAATGTGCACAATTAATTCTAAAAAGTAAAGAAATAGGCCTAAAAATATAAATACATCAGAGACCCTCACCTCATTGCATTGTATAAAGAAAATAAATAAAGGGTTTATAAATGTAACAAATTCACAACCTATAATTTTTTCCTTTCGACCAAATACTTTTCATAATTTAATTTTTTTTTTAAAAATAATAGGGACTAAATTGAATTTTTGAAAAATAATAATAACCAAAGTGACTAAGTTGAAACAACGAAGACCATTTTAAATAACTTCTATAAATATTAAGAATCACTATGAATATTTTGAAACATTAAACACTACATTGAAAAAGTATGTAAACAATAGGGACTAAGTGTGAAATTTACCCTAAAATATAATTGGAAAAATGTCACATTTAGTCTCCATTGTTTCCAAAAAGTCTTAATTTGGTCCTTATTGTTTAAGATTTATTAATTTAGTCCCTATTATTTCTCCAAAAATTTCAATTTTATACCTCTTATTTTTAAAAAAGTTTTAATTTCGTCTCTATTATTTTTTTAAAGTTTTTAAATTGTCTATACTGTTCAAATTAGTCAATTTAGTCCCTATTATTTTTTTAAAAAATTCAATTTCGTCCTTATTATTTCTCAAAAACTTAAATCTAGTCTTTGAATAATAGGGACTAATTTGAAACTTTGTGAAAACAAAAGAGACAAAATTGAAACTTTTAGGAAAATAATAGGGATTAAATTAAATTTTTTTAGAAACAATAGGGATGAAATTGAAACTTTTTAAAAAATAATAAGGATAAAATTAAGAAATTTTAAATAATAGGGATTGAATTGAATTTTTTGTGAAAATAATAGGGACTAAATTAAAAAAAATTAAACAATAAAAACTAAATTGAGATATTTTTAAAATAATAGGGACTAAGTATGTAAGTGTTGGTCCTTAATAACCTAAAAATGGGGTGAATTAGGTTGTTAGGCAAAGTTAAGCAATTTAAAAAATTCTTAATGCGGAAACAATGTCTAGTAAAGATTGATAATACTCTAGAAAAAATTGTAGGCAATTTATCAAATACTTAGTGAGCATATAAGTATTTAATACTAGATAAGCAATTAGAACTTCAAAAATAGATTCCAAATAGATAACTCAACAATTATCAAGCAACTAATATGAGCAATATCCACACGAAGGTAAATGACTTGAAAATAAAGAAAATAGAGTAAAAGAAATCAAACACAATATTTTCAAGTAGCTCGCACTCCCGGAGGCCTAGTCCACTACCTAAGGTCTTCCCTTCCCTTAGGATTTAACAACTCTTCACTAAGATGCTTCTTCAAATGTTGGTGAAGCAAAAACCAACTACAATTACTCTTGAGTCCACAAGAGTTATACAAACTCCTTCAAGTGTAGGTGAAGTTTAACCTACTATCATTTCTTCCTTTGAGTCCACAAAGGATTACAATACTTCTTCACACAATGATTCTCTCAATCTATGTGAAAGAGTATATTACAAAGATTGTGTGGTAATGACAATTGCAACTCCTATTTGAGTTTGATATTACAATTGAGGAAAACTTTGAATGCTCAAAGATATGAAAATGATAGCTCAAGATTTTTCAATAAGAATGATATGAAAAGCTTTTTGAATTAGCTTGGAAATCTGAAGATTAAGGCTTGGAGAGATGTTTGAGATGGTGAGAGAGCATGGCTTAAAAAGAGGGAAAAGTTAGACACAAAACGGATATAATGCAAAAATCCAGAATTTTTCCCGTTAAGCCATCCGGTCGTTGAGTCTTTCATCCGGTCGATCGGATGGGGCAGGTAACGCTCGGATCACAGCTCTTTGCCTAGCATTGTAGCCTTCATCCGGTTGACCGGATGAAGCTAGTAACGCTCGGATGCTTAAATTGCTGAAAAGTGATATTTTTTAGCCCCAAAATAATTTGTTAAATAATAAAGCATTTGGACACTTTTGAGGATACTTATAAAAAGTCTTTTCAAGCATTTTTAACATCCCACAACATTTTCAAAAACTCTTTAAAAAGATATAGAATAATTTTTATGAAAAACCTTTTGGAGAGATCATGAGCTATACACGTCATATTTAGGCAATCAACATTTTTATACTCCGTACCCCTTATGTCGCCACGTCTCCTTCCTTGTAACTTCCTTTTCTTTTTAATGACAAGTCTTCATTTCTTCGGGTCTTCATAACTTGATTCCTCTTGAGAGACTTTATTTAAACGAGACACGATATGAGAATACCTTATGGGCTTTGACTTGATCCAATGGGTTGAAACATGCCTTTGATCCTTTTGATTAACTTCATGTTTGGAGTGGACTTGCTTGTCAATTTTATGTTGATGGATTGAAAAACTTACCTAATGTTCAAATAAGAATTCTAAATCACAATTAAGATGTTTTGTTATTATCAAAATAAAGATTATAACATTTTCAGGCCAACGATCTCTCCCTTTTTGATGATGACAAAACATTGAAATTTTAGAAGACATGAAATAGTAGACAACATGAAAATTAAACGGGATATGAGGTCTCCCCCTCAAATTGTGCATTTGTGCTTGATTGAATCATTTGCTTGCACATGAAAAGCAAGCTCCCCCTGAATAGGTGCATAGCATTATAAAGTGAAATAATGAAAGTATAGTCATTCAATCATACACAAGTATTTTCATGCTAGATTTCAACATCTTTTTCTCGTTTTCTCCCCCTATTTGACATCAACAAAATATAGATAATAGACCATATGAGAGCAAATAGCCATAAGAGAATTTATAATCAAAAGCAAGTTGACAAAGTAAAAAAAATCAAAATATCTAATTTAAAGTTTGAAATAAGATGCAGAATGCAAATGAGTACTTGAGGCAAATAAAACTAGAAAGCAAAAAAGGAATTGTTTGAAGAACAAATCGCAAAGCATCTACAAACTAAGAACCAAGATGATGATTGTGTAATGCTTTCAACATCTGCTCCATACGATCCAAACAAACATCTTGAGCATTTAGGCGAGCAATGATTTCATCATGTGTGGAGGATTGAGAGGAAGATGATCCAGCTCCTCAAGAACTACCAGCTCCATCTCGGCCAGTGCCTTGTCCTTCTATTAGATCTCTGAAGGAATCAAGATCAATATCAAGAGATTCAAACACAATAGCATCACCGCTTGTATCCTCATGAGCATCAAGGGCTTGGTTGTTATAAAGTTTCAACTTTTGACGAGAGAAGTTAGTGTGGTTCAAAAGATAAGATCTAGCACTTATAGATTCAAACTCTTGATCACGGGGAACATCCAAAGAGTCAAAGAGATATGTTAAGGGCACCCCATAAGCAAGTTGATTTTCAGCTTCCTTAGTGTGGACGATGTGGTTGATAATGATGTGGGGAAGATTGATCCTCTTTGCCTCAGACATTAAATACATCAATAAAGCAGTAAATTTCAGAATAGAACCATCTTTAACTTCCCTTGGAATGATTACTTCATGAAGGATGTAGAATAAAAGCTTCTTTTCAGGGGTGATTTCTTTTTTCTTAGGATATTGAGTGCTAATATTTCCTGTTCCTTCCTAAAGGAATGCTACAACCCTTGCCTCTAGATCATCATGAATGCCTTCTGGCATGCCTTTGTAGGAATAAAGCTTAGTACCGTGATTTGGAATTCTGAAAGCTCTAGCAATAAGTTCTAACACCCTACCCTTAACCTGACTTTGCAACTTCATGGTGTTAAAGTCTAGATGTGCATAGTGATACCCTGAACCCGGCATATAGAGAATAATACCTATTTGCATTTAATTAGGTTTTATTTTGAATGCTAGCGCGAAATTAAGTGGTTATTTTAATTAGTTTATTCATTTTTTAGCATTATTTTCATGTTACTTAAAAAATATTCAAAAATAGCTAAATTAATTATTTTAGTTGAGTATTAACTAATTTTATTATTTAGAATATTCATTTACACTTATCTATTTCATTACTTTGCATTATTTTTGGGAAACGTGCATTAAAATCTACTTACTTTTAGTTATTTTATAATTAACTGAATTGCCCGGGACACATATTTTATTATTTTATTTACTTAAATTTATTATATTTGCCTTTGGAATTAATTTGTGTTGTTATTCAAACGGGAAGCCCGAGCCCGGACTCGGAGGAGCTAGCTTATTATTTTCAAAATTATATTTATTTAATTGACCCGGACCTGAATGGGATATCTTAACATTTTTAATACTAATTGTCTTTATTTGAATTGCATCTAAATGATAGAAATGATTTATCTCAATATGTTAATTATTTGTTTACATTTAATTTCCTTGTATTTCCCGAGCCCGGAGAAGATTTTTTTGATTATTTTATTTATTTTATCTGCTTGCGTATTTGCTTTAATTATTTTTATTTCGTGACTTCGTTCAGTATTCTTTTTGTGTGCTGTATACCTGGGAGGGTAGAATTAAATTATTTTAATTTGTTTAGGCTTAGGTGTTATTTTATATAGGCCTAGTTTTTATTTCGTTTAGGCATTGATAGACATTTTAAATGCATTTCTTATTCTTTATATTAGTTAGATTCTATGTTATTTAATAACAACATAAACAAAAAAAGAAAAGTCAATCGAATCATGCATTGGCTTGGCTTAGTATTTTGCATTGTTTTCATCTAGTCAGCAAAGGAAAGAAAACAAGTTGGTGGACTTTTGTTGCGCTTAGCAACCAAAAACGCAAACAGTGAGCAAAACAAGTCAAATCGAAAACCAAAGAGCTCAAAAATCGTGAGCTCCAAAGGAAAAGGAAAAAAAATGGTTTCTTCAATTCTTGGCTACAACCTTGCATGGAATTGATCATGGGGCATGGCTAGAGCATCCTCAACCGTTCTTCTTCAATCATTGTGAGGGTTTCATGCTATTTCTTGCATTTTAATTAAGTTGAATATTTTGATAAAATTCTTATATTTATTCTATAACGTGTTTAAATTCCTATTGTTGCTTGAATTAGGTTCTATAATGATCGTAGAGTATTCTTTGATAGCTATTTAGAGATTTCTACAGCTAGAAATAGAAAATGAAATATAGGAAGGTAATGATTAGTAAATTATGAATAGTAAACCCTTGATTTTGTGATTTTCTGTTCGAGTTGTGTTTTCTTGATTTGGTTAGGTGCCATTAGTGTTAGAAAGATTAAATATGTAATAAAAATGGATTACCCTTTGTTAAAATTAGAAATTAGACAATGAAACGTAAAGGGGCCGTTTGACCGAGTGTTAACCGTGCTCGAATTGAGTTGGGGTTTGGCTAATGAGGGCATAGAAGCACTTTTGGCGCTGTTGTGGCATTGATTGGGTGCCCAATTAGTATAGTTATAGTTCAAACGCAGTACGTGGACTTTCGAGCTTCGATTGAGAAAGTGAGGTTTCGTGTCATAGAAACGTGCCTTGTAGTGCCTGGATGAGGATAGTGAAAATGGTTTCCTAATTCCGTAGCCCATTTGCTCGTAATTGCCTTTGGAAGTTAGAGATTGAATAGTGCTATTTGTAGCTTTTCTGGTTTGAACTTCTATTGTTTGTTTAATTGATGTTCTTGTTGATATTAATGGTAATCATGCTTGAAAAGTCAATTGATTGCTATTATTGATTGTAAGTGCTTGATATATTGAATGTTGATACAAATTTGCAATTTGGTGCTATCGCTCGTTTATTGCTTGTATCTCGTATTGCATTGTATAGTGTCAGGCTTGTGAGTAATAGGCCTCTCTGGGCAGTCTCGGGCTGGCAGGATTGGGTTTTTTTAGCTCCGTGTCCTATTCCCATTCTTGCTAGGGATGCCGCCCTAGGAGATTTGGGTCATAAATGTGTCGGGGTACATCTGGAGTACACCCAGTAGAAGTTATAAGGTGGTTGTGCGCTTATTGTCATCGTTGTCAACATCAAGCTCGAGATTGATGTATCGCTTGTGGAATCGAATCACTTGGTACATTGCTCGTATGAGTAAACCGTGACCTTCAAAGTGTGGTATAGCTTTGAATGGTTGTGCTAATGCTTTTATTAATTGTTTATTGTATTGTTGTTTATATTGATTACTTTACTTGTCGGTTATATTGCTTAACTGTCTTATTTGCATTGCACGATCTTCTTTCTCTCCACCTCGATTTCTGTTCCGCCCTTACTGAGTATACATGTGTTGAGTATACTCACTCCTCACCACCACATTTCAGGAATTGCCGTGTTAGCTGGAAAGCTCGTGCTTGAAGAGTTGTTTTGCGTGTTATGTGACTGAGTGGTAGAAAGATGCAAATATGTATGTTTTCATGTATTGTATGTATTTAGTGTCAAAAGGAATGTAATTTAAGTTTAACCAGGTTATTGAAGTGGTATGATAAGCTAGTTTATGTATTCAGTTAGTATAGTTTAACTTCAATGCAAGTATGTAATTGTCTAAAGGAACGAGTTGGAATGGTCTTGGTACTTGGAAATATATATTTGTTGTGTTTAATTGTTGAGAACCGGGACTCGGATGGCCTTGAGGAGTTGTGAATGGTTGGACACGGTACTGATCCACTTATATGCTGTCGCAGGTTTTACATTTTGCCTAGAAACAGGGGAGACTCCATCTGTTTTCATTAAATATTATGCCCGGTTTGGAATTGGGTTACGATTAGATTGATTAATAGAACTTCCGGTCTTGAGAAGGATCAGGGTGTTACATGCATAGTAGTAAAATTCACAAATCCAAGAGGTATAACCCTTATTAACGAAACTTAGCATAGGGAACCAACCTTGAGCATCGAAAATCCTCAAAATTCTAGTGCCATCAAGTAATGTAGGAGGGTCCAAGGTCTTACCCCATAAGATGTTTTGTTGAGGAAAGGCATCGAGACTGTCAATGATTTGAGGCCCGGATGATGAAGATTCTCCTTGCTTGCGCTTCCTAGAGTCGGCTCTTGGTGGTGCCATTGAGAATTTGAAAGAGATTGAAGCTTTTAAGAAAATATTGTCTTTGAGGAAATTCATCGAACACCTTGTGGGCAAAGGAGTTCAAAGATTTTCTTGTGAATATTTTGACGGGTTTGATGATGCAAAGACAAGGATTTGATGAAAAACATGTGTTGTGAATCAATTTGTGATGAAGAATTAGTGGTTTTGATGAGTTGAAAAAGAAGAGATTGAAGGGGATTGAGAGAATCTGAGGTTGAGTGGGATAGATTTTAAAAAAATGAGGCCAAATCCCGTTTTTCAACCAGCGCAATCCGGTCGATAGGGCCCTGATCCGGTCGACCGGATAAGGGCAGTAACGCCCGGCAATGAAGCGCGATCCTGTCGTTGCATGCTTTATCCGGTCGACCGAATGAATGCAGTAATGCCCGGATCCCCTGTTTTTTGAAAAAAAAACAATTTTTCAAAAACTTAAGTGATCCAAAGCATTCCTAACTCTCTTCTAATGGCACAAAATTGATTATCATGCAATGGTTTTGTAAAAATGTCGGCCAATTGATGCAAAGAGTCAACAAATTCAAGTTCAATATCACATTTTTGCACATGATCTCTTAGAAAATGATGACGAATTTCAATATGCTTAGTTCTATAATGTTGAATTGGATTCTTTGAAAGACTTATAGCACTAGTATTATCACATTTGATAGGCACACGATCATATTCTAAACCAAAGTCAAGCAAGGTTTGTTTCATCCAAAGAATTTGTGCGACGTGACTACCCATAGCTACATACTCGGCTTCAGCCGTTGAAAGAGCTAACTATGTTGTTTCTTGCTAGACCATGAAACTAAAGCATGTCCTAGAAATTGACAACTACCACTAGTGCTTTTTCTATCAATTTTACAACCCGCATAGTCGGCATCGAAATATCCCAGAAGTTCGAAAGATGTGCCTACCCTTAAGGTATCTAATGATTCTTTTTACAGCATTCAAGTGGGATTCATTTGGAGAAGATTGAAAACGAGCATGTAAGCATACAAAAAACATAATATCAGGTCTTGAGGCAATTAAATAGAGAAGACTTCCGATCATACCTCGATATTGTTTTTCATCAACCGATTTACCTTTTTCATCTTTGTCAAGCTTGATTGACGTTCCCATAGGAGTGCTCATTTCTTTTGCGATTTCAAGCTTGAATTTCTTGATGAGTTCCTTTATGTACTTGGCTTGATTTATGAAGATCCCTTGTTTTGTTTGTTTGATTTGAAGCCCAATGAAGAAATTTAATTCTCCCATCATGCTCATTTCAAATTCTTTATGCATACATTCAGAAAAATACTTACAAAGGGATTCATTAGTAGCACCAAAGATAATATCATCAACATATATTTGAACAAGCAAAGTATCTTTAGCTTTTCTTTTTACAAATAATGTAGAGTCTAGTTTTCATCTAGAAAAGCCATTTTCAAGTAGATAATTACTTAGTCTATCATACCATGCTCTATGGGCTTGTTTAAGTCCATAAAGAGCTTTTTGAAGTTTGAAAACATAACTTGATAAATTTGTATTTTTGAAACCGGGAGGTTGTTCAACATAAACTTCTTCTTGAAGATAACCATTTAAGAAAGCACTTTTGACATCCATTTGATAAAGTTTGAAGTTCATAAAACATGCATATGCTAGTAACATTCTAATAAATTCAAGCCAAGCTACCGGTGCAAAGGTTTCTTCATAATCTATTCCTTCTTCTTGATTATACCCTTGAGCAACCAATCTAACCTTATTTCTAGTTACATTACCGGATTCATCTAGTTTGTTTCGGAAAACCCATTTTGTACCAATAATCAGGTAATTACTAGATCTTTCAACTAAGGTCCAAACTTGATTTCTTTCAAATTGATTAAGCTCTTCTTGCATAGCAATAATCCAATTATCATCCAATAATGCTTCTCTTATATTCTTAGGTTCAATTTGAGATATAAAAGCAACATGTTCACAAAAAGTATTTAGATTGGAATGAGTTCTTACACCTTGTGATGGATCCCCAAGGATTTGATCATT
The DNA here is from genome assembly GCA_037974665.1 of Ehretia macrophylla. Lineage (NCBI taxonomy): Eukaryota > Viridiplantae > Streptophyta > Magnoliopsida > Boraginales > Ehretiaceae > Ehretia > Ehretia macrophylla. The sequence continues at coordinate 4,932,020 of CM075774.1, forward strand.
TGGATGATTTTTGACAAATTTTCAACATTTTGGAAGATCTTGATTTGTTGATATGATTTGATCATTTGAAGTTGGTTGTTCTTCCTCTATTGGAGTGTCAATTTGATTGCTTATGGATGTATTGCCTTCTTCACTTGTCAGAATAGATTGACCTTGTTCTTCAACTTGTTGAAAGCTTACATCATCATCTTCATCTTTTATTGACATAAAAGGGTTAGTTTCATCAAAATTAATATGCATAGATTCCTCAATTACGGAGGTTCTTTTATTGTAAACTCGATATGCTTTGCTTCTAGAAGAATGGCTAATAAAAATACCTTCGTCGGGTTTTGAGTCAAACTTTCCAAGATGATCTTTATTATTAAAGATGAAGCATTTACATCCAAAAACTTTAAAATGTGACATATTTGGAGTACGTCATTTCCATAGTTCATATGGAGTTTTCTTAAGAGAATGTCTAATCAAAACTCTATTTAAAACATAGCAAGCCGTATTGACAGCTTCTCCCCAAAAGTATGTAGACAAGTTATTTTCTTTTAACATTGTTCTTGCCATTTCTTGTAGAGTTCGGTGTTTCCTTTCAACAATCCCATTTTGTTGAGGAGTTCTAGAAGCCGAAAAGTTATGCTCAATGCCATTTTGTTCACATAATTCCACAAAAGATGCATTTATGAATTTCATGTCTTGATCACTATGAATGCATGAAATGTAGTATCATTTCTCATTTTGCACTCTTTTACAAAATTTTACAAATTCATTGAAAGCATCACTTTTAAAAGCAAGGAATATTACCCATGTGTATCTAGTATAATTATCAACAATAACAAAAACATATCTAGATCATCCTAGCTTACTACATCCATTGGTCCAAAAAGGTCCATATGAAGTTTTTGTAAAGCTTTTGATGTAGTCACATGGCTAATGATTTTGAAAGATGCTTTATGTTGTTTTTCAAATTGACATGCATCACACAAATGATTCTTTTCAAACTTGGTCTTAGAAAGGCCTCTTACAAGATCCTTTCGAGAAAGTTTACCAAGTAGATCTATGCTAATATGTCCTAATCTTCTATGCCATAACCAAAAACTTTCATTTGTTGTGATTAAACAATCAATATTTTGGCATGATATACTTTCAAAGTCAATAATATAGACATTTTCATGTCTATTTGCAATAAATAACACATTTTTCATTTTGTCAAAAACGGTGCAACATAATGATTTAAATTCAACTAGATAATCATGATCACATAGTTGACTTACACTAAGCAAATTATGTTGCAATCCTTTCACAAGTAGCACATAATGAATAGATATATTATTCTTATTTCCAATGCTACATTTACCAATAATTTTACCTTTCTCATTATTTCCAAAGCTCACAAAACCTTTGTAATTTTTGATAGGCTCATAGAAAAGAGATGGATCACCGGTCATATGTCTTGAACATCCACTATCAATGACCCAATTTCCTTCATACTTCATCCTTAGGGTAAGCTCTATACAAAAACAAAATTTAGGTCCTCAAGTTCTATTGGGTCTTATATTGTTAGTATTGACTTTTAACACATTTAATAATCCATTTTGGTTTAAGCCAAGAAGGAATTTTAGAGTCTCTACCTATCATATTTCAAAATTTACAATGTGATGTTATGTGACCTAGTCTTTCACAATAGGTGCATGTTTTTTGAAATCCTTTAGATGTTGATGCTTCATTTGTAGAAGATGATACTTTTACGAAATAACTTTTTAGAGATTTTTGTTTTGAAGAAGGTTTATATCCTAATCCACTTTTATCAAAAACCATTTTTTTTGTGAGCCAAGCATTTTATCAAGATTTTCTCTTCCTTTTGTAAATCTTGCAAGGCTTCCATTTAATCCTTGATTTTCTTTTTCAAGCTTTTCAATTTTTGTTTGAAGATTATTATTTTTGAAATGAATTTTAAGTGCCTTTTCGTGAACAAAATTTTGATATTTTCTTCTTTTAATGTATTATTTTCCTTTTGAAATTCATGTATCTTGATAATTACAATTTCAAAACTATCATGCATTTTTAAAAATTCATTTTGTAATTCTTTAAAAGAACATTCATTTTCAATTAATGAGCTAGAGGTGTAATATTCAGAATTAAAAGAAGAACATACCTCATCATCCTCTTTTGTCATAAGACAAAGGATATCTGCCACTTCTTCATTTTTACTTTCTTCACCGGTTGATGCATCATCATCAACGTATGTTACTGTTGCTTTCAAAGCTTTTCCTCCCTCGGTTTTGATTGGTTTTGGACAATTTGTTTTTATGTGACCTGTCTTGTCACAATTGAAACATCTTCCTTCTTCTTTTGATTTGTTTCTTCTTTTGTTCGTAAACTTATTGTAAGGAGCTTTGCTTACCTTTTTGAATTTGAGAAATTTCTTAAAGTTCCTTGTAAGAAGAGCTATCTCATCATCATCTTCTTTGTTTTCTTCCTCTTCATCACTTGAGTAAGCCTTTGATGCAAGAAATACAAGTGACTTTTTGTTATTCCTTTTTTCTTCTTCTCGATCCTTCTTCTTCAACTCATAGCTCATAAGAGATCTCATAAGTTTACTAAGAGTGAGAGTTTTGAGGTCTCTAGCTTCTTCAATAGCTGTTTCTTTAGCTTCCCATGACTCGGTTAAGCTTCGGAGAACTTTTCCTACCAATTATTCGTTAGAATACTCTTTTCCAAGAGATTTTAGAGCATTAACAATATCGGTAAATCTAGAAAACATTTGTTAAATATTTTCATCAAAAGACATTTTGAACATTTCATATTTATGAACAAGCATGTTTATTATAGTTTATTTAATTGGTTGGTTCCCTCATATGTGACTTCTAATTGATCCCAAATTTCTTTAGTACTTTTGCATCCAGAAATTTTGTTGAACTCATTTGAATCTAAAGCAAGATTTAACATATTCATAGCTTTATAGTTTCTTTCACACATTTTGAAATCATCATCATTATAATCTTTTTCCGGTTTAGGGACAGTGATACTTTGTTCTCCTTCCTTTTTAGTTAACGTAGGATTGGTTGGTCCATTTTTTATCACATTCCAAACTCTTATGTCATTTGCTAGAATATAGATTCTCATCCTAGTTTTTCAAAAAGAATAGTTTGTTCCATTAAACAATGGTGGTCTAGAGGAAGATTGTCATTCAACTATATTAGACATTGATGAGCTTGCCATAGGGATCCTCTACTAGATGTTAAGCTATATGTAGAGTACTAGCTCTGATACCACTTGTTGGTCCTTAATAACCTAAAAAGGGGGGTGAATTAGGTTGTTAGGCAAGGTTAAGCAATTTATAAAATTCTTAATACGGAAACAATGTCTAGTAAAGATTGATAATACTCTAGAAAAAAATTGTAGGCAATTTATCAAACACTTAGTGAACATACAAGTATTTAACACTAGATAAGAAATTAGAACTTCAAAGTAAAATTTCAAATAGATATGTCAGCAATTATCAAGCAATTAATGTGAGCAATAACCACACGAAGTAAATGACTTGAAAATAAAAAGAATAGAGTAAGAGAAATCAAACACGATAATTTTCAAGTAGTTCGCACTCCCGGAGGCCTATTCCACCATCTAAGGTATTTCCTTCCCTTAGGATTTAATAACTCTTCACTAAAATGCTTCTTCAAATATTGGTGAAGCAAAAACCAACTACAACTACTCTTGAGTCCACAAGAGTTACACAAACTCCTTCAAGTGTAGGTGAAGCTTAACCTACTATCATTTATTCCTTTGAGTCCACAAAGGATTACAATACTTCTTCTCACAATGATTCTTTCAATCTATGTAAAAGAGTATATTACATAGAATGTGTGATAAAAATGAATGACAATTGCAACTCCTATTTGAGTTTGATATTACAATTGAGGAAAACTTTGAATGCTCAAAGATATGAAAATGATAGCTCAAGATTTCTCAATAAGAATGATATGAAAAGCTTTTTGAATTAGCTTGAAAATCTGAAGATTAAGACTTGGAGAGATGTTTGAGATAGTGAGAGAGTATGGCTTAAAAAGATGGAAAAGTTAGACACAAAACGGATATAATGCAAAAATCTCAAATTTTTCCTGTTAAGCCATTCGGTCGTTGAGCCCTTCATCCGGTTGACTGGATGGGGCAGGTAACGCCCGGACCAGAGCTCTCTGCCAGGCATTGTAGCTTTCATCCAGTTGACCGGATGAAACTAATAACGCCCGGATGCTTAAATTGCTGAAAAGTGATCTTTTTGAGCCCCAAAATAATTTGTTAAATAATAAAGTATTTGGGCACTTTTGAGGATACTTATAAGAAGTCATTTCAAGCATTTTTAACATCCCAAAATATTTTCAAAAACTCTTTAAAAAGATATAGAATAATTTTATGAAAAACCTTTTGGAGAGATCATGAGCTACACACGTCATATTTAGGCAATCAACATTTTAATACCCGGTACCCTTATGTCGCCACGTCTCCTTCCTTGTAACTCCCTTTTTCTTTTTAACGACAAGTCTTCATTTATTCGGGTTTTCATAACTTGATTCATCTTGAGAGACTTCATTTGAATGAGACACGTTATAAGAATACCTTATGGTCTTTGACTTGATCCAATGGGTTGAAACATGCCTTTGATCCCTTTGATTAACTTCATGTTTGGAGTGGGCTTGCTTGGCAATCTTGTGTTGATGGATTGAATAACTTACCGAATGTTCAAATAAGAATTCTAAATCACAATTAATATGTTTTGTTATTATCAAAATAAATATTATAACATTTTCAGACCAACAGTAAGTTATCCTAAAATATATAGGATTTGGATCTTCTTTTAACTTAAACTTCATTATAACTTTCTAACTTTTAATCTCAACCATTCATTTTATTTTTAAATGACATTAAATCTTAATCGTTCAATAAAACAGTAAAATTAAAACCAAAATATAGCTTTCCTTTTTTTTCATTTTCTTCTCCCGCCACATTTTCCTACTTCTCTTTTTTTCCTTCTCCACGTTTTGCATCCTCCATCTTGCCTAAACAAACAATCCAAACCAACATGGAAAATATAACAGAGATGCCTAATGTACCAGAGATGCCAACCAATGGGGATGACGACAACAAACAAAATTATATGCATCTTCTTTATATTTAAAGTTTTTATCAAAATAAATGGGTCATTTTATATATTTGAAATTTTCGTCATAATCAAATGGGCCTTTTCATATATGTAATTTTCATCAAAATCGGGCCTTTAAATATTTAAATTTTGCTTTTTTTTAACTGACTTCTTTGTTGCGAAAAAAGAAGATCTAAGATAGAGGATGTGGATTGTATGAGGCAAAAGAGAGAGAGGTGATAAGAATAATGAGCAGAGAGGGGAATGTCCATGGAGATATTGACGAAGAAGAGTTTTAGCGAGAGAAGAAAAAGAGCAAGAGAAAGTTGTTGGTTTGAATATAGGGAGCCACTGAGAAGAATTTAGTGGGAGTTGGGTTTTTTTATTTTAATTCTATTGCTTAATTGAACGGTTAGAATTTTATATAATTTAAAAATAAAATAGATAGTTGAGATTATAAGTGAGAAAGTTAGACTGAAGTTTAAGTTAGGAGACTATCCAAATCTTAAAAAGGATATAACTCAACTTCCTTGTGATTGAACCATCGCACTTGTACCTTATAAGACTATCAACATCTTTGGATTCTTTCACAAGTTGTTCTTCACGCGGCTCTCTCGTACTCCACATCTCTCTGACTCGCGCTACAGGTACTTGTTTCAGATTCATTGTTCCTTCATCTCTACTTTGTGTTGCAATCACTTATATGTAGTTGCTATCGGATTTCTATTATTTTGCTGGTAGAGTTTTACTTTTACAAGATACAACTAAATATTCAAAGCATTTTACTGGAATTGGAGAAAATCTATTCAATTTCAATTGAAAATTTCTTAATCAAATTCTAATAGGGTAAACTGGATTAAAAAAATATATATATATATATATATATATATATATTATCTTAATCAACAACTGGATCAAATATTTGTAATTATTCATCATTTTATTTTTATTTTTTGCTAAAAGCAAGCGGGTGTATATTATAATTCAAAAAATTACATACTTTTCAAATACAATCTCCAGAAATGACGTTTATCAATGTTCCAAGCCCTGCAAATGGCTTGGTTCAAAAGAGAGAATTTAACTTTCCTAATTTTATACATTTTAGTTTGAACATCAAAAATAATTCTAGAAAAGATATCATCTTTAGTAAGCATTTCGTTACTATGCAAACGCCTATTCCTTTCCTTCCACAAATGGTAAACGAAAGCTCCCAAAAAGAGTTTCATTGTGGTAGCTTGGAAGTTAGACGAGGCAGCAATATGGTCGAACCATTGCATAATGTCATTCCAGTTGGTGATAGATGGTGGTCCCTTGGTGAGTTTCCATCCTCTAATCCATATATGACGGCTAAAAGAACAACCCCAGAAAACATGCTCACGATCCTCAATACAAGTCAAACAAAAGACACAGCAAGGATCCAAAGAAACACCCCAAGACAAAAGGCAGAATTTTGTAGGCAATCTATCAATCCAACATAGCCACGTGCAAAAAGAATGTTTATGAATAGCATGTTTAAACCAGATAGATCTGCTCCAATTAACCGTGCGGAAGTGTGGTTTCACAAGATCAATAGCCCATTTCATTTTATACTCTCCAGTCGGAGAGTTGCACCAAACAATACGATCCATCTTACTAGGATTGGGTCGGAGGTCTCCAATATGGAACTCAATGAGCTGGAAAACATGTGATTGAACAGGCCATGTCCAGGTCCCAAAAGAGATAAAATCAAAAACCAAAGCATTAACATTAAGATTGGCAGTGTGAATAAACTGTTCCCCAAACACATCAATTAGAATACCCAATGGATGCCAATGATCCTTCCAGAAAAGAGTGATGTTCCCATTGCCAATCTTGTGAATGATGCATTGTTTTGCAAGTGGTCTTAGATGGAGGATTTTCCTTCATGACCAAGAGGGGTGGCTAGGCATAGGGAGTTCCCAAATATTGTATCTTTGCAGATAATTTGAGTGAATCCATCTACACCAAATAGACTTCTGTTTGGTATGAAGAACCCAAAGATACCTTAGAATAGCTGCTTGGTTAGTATCTTCAAGACTTGATATGCTGAGACCACCCTCATCTTTGCTTTTACACACTTCACTCCATGCGACTTTGGATTTTCTACCTTGATTATTAGTTCCAGACCAAAGGAATGAAGCAAGAATTCTTTCAATCCCCTTGAGGCTACCTTTGGGGAGAATAAACATGCGAGCCCAAAAAGAGTGGATGTTGGAAAGAATAGACTTGATAATCTGGAGACGACCCGCATAAGAGAACTTGCAGGCTGACCACTTACTGATTCTACAAGTAATACGATTGATAATCTATTTATAATGACTATTAAACAATCTACCTAGAATGAGAGGGACACCCAAATAGCGAATGGGGAGGGAGCCAATCTGGAACCCAAGGATATCAGCAATCCTTTTACTTTGAAAGTCATCACATCCCCCTATGAAAACTTCACTTTTATTTGGACTGAAAGAGAGGCCTGACATATCTGTGAGTTTATCCAAACTCTCTCCGATAATTGAGGCAGAAATCTCATCCCCTTTCAAAAAAATCAGCAAGTCGTCAACAAAACACAAATGATTAAGGCAACTGTTCTTGCACTTGGGATGAAATTTGAATGCCCTATTTTCAGTAGCACGATTCAGCATTCTGGAAAGAACTTCCATACACAGGACGAAGAGGTACGGGCAAATGGGGTCCCCCTGCCTCAATTCCCTTGCCCCATTGAAGTAGCTGTGAGATCCTCCATTAACAGAAATAGAGTACTTTGGTGTGGTAATGTAGTTTTGAATCCATTGTATGAAAAGATCAGGGAAGTTAAAAGCTCTTAAGGTAGAAATAATGAAATCCTATATAACCGAGTCATATGCCTTCTTGAGATCTACCTTGACTAAGCAACGGGGTGTAATACTTTTATTTCCATAACCTTTGACCAACTCTTGAACAATCTGAATGTTATCTGAGATACAACGCCCTTTTATGAATGCATTCTGATTGTCAGAGATCAAGTGGTGTATCAAATCTTTTATTTTGTTAGCCAAAATCTTAGAGATGCATTTATAGATCACATTGCAACAAGCAATGGGTCTATAATCACTCATCGAAGATGGATTAGAGACTTTCGGAATGAGAACTAGGTTGGTGGAGTTAATTTCATTGAGAATGCGCCCTGACTGAAAGAATGATTTGACTGCATTAGTAATGTCCTTCCCACAATATCCCAAGAGCATTTGAAAAAATAGAAGTTGAAGCCATCGGGCCCGGGGCTTTAATCATTTGGAGTAGAGAACATAGAATTCTTCACCTCTTCATCTGAAATTGGTCTGATTAAGAAATCGCATTGGTCATGGCTGAGAGAAGAGTTGAGATACTGACGGATCTCTAAAAAATTAAAGCTTGGATGCCTATTATGATCAGTGCCAATCAAGTTCTTGAAGAATGCCACGGCTTCATTAACAATATCCTCATTGGAATGAAGGTACTGACCTTGTTGATTGAAGATGGAGGTTATTGAATTCTTAGCAGCCCTTTGTTTTGCATAGTTGAAGAAGAATGATGTGTTGACATCAGATTCATTCAGCCACTGTACCCTAGACTTTTGCCTCCAAATACTCGACTCACTATCAATCAAGTTTCTTTCCTCATCAATATCTTTATCAATACCAACCCTATTGGGAATTTTCTCCTGTATAAGACCAAGCTTGGATTTGGTATCATCAATTTGAACAGAGATGTTGTCGAAGAGAACTCTGTTAAAACTTTTCAACTCCTTCTTCAACAATTTCAATTTCATGACAACCCGGAACATAGGACTACCTCTGATATTTGTTGACCAAATCCTATCAACTAATTCATGGAACTGCTCATGAGATGCCCAAATATTAAAGAATCTGAACGGAATACATCTGCTCTTCACAGAGTTGAAAGGGCTAAGCTTGAGTGGACAATGATCCGACAACTTGGGGGTCATGACAACAAGAGTTGAATCTGGAAACTCCGTAAGCCATTTTTCATTAACAAAGATCTTGTCAAGTCTGCTTGTTTTGAAATGTAGAAAATGAGACATATTACTCCAAGTGAAGTGAGGGCCAATACTCTTAAGTTCTGAAAGTCCGGCATTATCAATACAATTGATGAAGTCCCAAGCACTACTAGGAAGACTAACATAATATGTGCGATCTTTCTCAGACAAAATTTCGTTGTAATCCCCTCCAAATGCAAGAGCAAAATTCATATAGTTACAGCTCCAAGATGCAAGGTCAATCCAAAGTTCCTTTCTTTTGGAGCTATCATCGGAGGCATAAACAAATCCGAAAATGAATTCTTTGTTGGAGTCGAGATCGTGAATAACACATAGGATAGCTTGATCAAACTCTGCGAGTTTTTGAAGGTGAACTTTCTTATGATTCCAAAGTACAAGAATTCTACCATTATCATGGCTGGCATAATTATCAACATAAGACCAATTCATCCTTTGATTTGACAATTGCTTGCTGCCTTTTTGATTTAACAATTGCTTACCGCCTTGCCCCCCTTTTCTGTTGGATACGAACAGGGACAATCTAAAAGGTGTAAGGCTTAGATAAAAGTCCATAGTTAATTTCGAAATCAATTCGTATTTTTGAAAAAATGAAAAGCACAAGTTAATTTCTTCTTTGGTAATTATTTTATCGAGAAAATATCACGTTATTCCCTGTGATATGTAAAACTATTACTCTACCTGTGTTCGTAAAACTCCAAGAAAGTCGGCAAAATAACTTTTAAAGTATCGGTTGTTACTATTATTTTTCTTTTATTGGTTTTCATATTAATTAACTTTTAAAGTATTCTTGTACCTTCAATGACGGCACAGCAGCGGAATCATGGTGCGAGTGGATCAAGTAATTGACTCATACAATGTGCTAGTCGGCAAAATAAAAGACTCCAACATTGTTAGAATCATGTCCCTTAACAATGTGCGAGCAGATCAAGTGATTGACTATAACAATGTGTCAACCGATAAAATAAAAGACACTAACAATGTGGGAGCGGAAGTGTTTGAAATGAAGTCGACGTCTTATGAGGGAAAAAGAGAAATGATAGCAGCTATTCTTGTATATATGTTTTTGACGGTTGTATTTGGAGCATTGTTGGTAATTGCTGTTATGAATCACAACAGAGATGCTATTATGGCAGCATCGTGCATGCTTTTAACTCTCATGTTGTCTTTGGCGATTACGAGTTGCATCATAAGGGTATGAGTGTGATATGTATTTGTTAAAAACCAGAATTGTCTTCAAGGGACTTTTCATAGTTTATACTATTATTTAAATTTTCAGGATATGTTAATTGAATAACACTTTCATGCTGCTTGTGTATTAATTTGTTTCTATATTTTTAGTTGAAGAACAACTTCTTTATAAGAATATACTAGTTGAGTTTGCACGTGCATATCCATGGGTTAAACCCAAATAAGTATTTTACAAAGTTAAAATGATCAAATTTAACTAGATGGTAACAAAGTTGAAATTGTGGCGAGCATTTGACAAGTTTTTAAAGTTGGTTGGCTACTAATTAAGGAAGTTTTCCCCAAATTAAAAAGAAAACGATAGGGTGTTGTATCAAAAACTTATTAATTATTTTATTGGAGTTCAAAGTTAACATAGAAATTTGAACAGCATATATAACTCAAGGTATAAAAAGAACGTTAACTTTAGTTTTTCCTTATCTATGAAATTCTTCCTCTATCATTCTATCCACCAACATATTTGGTATATGCTTTCTTCCACTATCATTATTCATTCGAACAAATTAATATGTATGCCTATAAGAATATAACCATCATCTAAAAGATAACTTTTTAAAAATTGTTTTACCTAATTAGATTCGTTGATATTTCTATGCGATGTGGCATAATACCCGACCCGAACTCAGGGAAGGCCATCTTCAAGAAGACTCGTTGAATATAACCCAGTGACTTTCCAACCTATATGAGTCGCCTACAAGACTAGTAATTTAGGTATGGGTTACACGCTCGAGCTCGAGCTCGCATCTCATAGACCCAAGGCTGGGCACTCCTGGCCTACCTCATATGTCGGTAGGGTATCCCGAGGTCCCCAAAGGAGGGACCACTCAAGAAAGTTTTGTAATAAGGGGAGTTCTATTTAGAAAGGAAACACATCTTTGATGCGCAAGTTACGAATTGAAAGATTATCTAGATCTAAAAAAATCGGAAGGTCATTCCATATAAATAACCCATAAGTCAATAGTGAAAGGTAACTTATCCTACCGTATACTCTTTCTTTGCTTTCATGCATAAACCCTTTTTCAATCAATAGATTACTAACTTCGGCTTTAGTGCTATCCCCGGAATTAAGCCTACTCGTTTCTTTTGCAGGTTTTCAATCAACAGATCTTAGGAAACAATTCATCCAATGTTTACCTTAGTACTATGACATTCATACAAAACTATTAAATCGGTTCCTTCAATACATTCATTCATTTTAAGAGTAGGTTTTAACTATGCTTAGTTCCAAAAATTTGGGTCGAGTGATAAGACAATCATTTATTCCTACTATAAGTTTGAAACCTCTACTTTATTGCCTTTAATTGATCCAGAATATGCATTAAGGCAAGTTGCTATATCATGAGATTTATAATTTTAGAGTATATTTGAAAATTATGGTTAGGCCGAGTTTCTCATCATCTAAAAACAAAACAAAAAATTAAACTCTTTTATTATCCTTAACTAATTTGGAGTATGTCCAAGTTCTTTGTCATAAAGAGAAAAAAAAAAAAAAAAAGAGTTTTATCTAGGATAAGGATTGCGGTCAGGGGCATGCAAGAGCTGAAATTTTTTGAATCAGTCTCTAAAATAATCATTTTATTAATTGAGAGTAACCTTCACACATCATATGAAATCCACACTCGATACACGCATCATAATTGATCAATCTCGTTTTGAAGTAAATTCCAGAACTTTTACCACATAGCATTTTCTTATCATTACAACTTTATGGGCAGTCGTAAGCCACAAAACAGCAAAACATCATTTTCATCTTGTCAACTCGTGTTCAATTTGTGTAGTCATGAAAGTAAAACGACAAGACTGAGATGTGGTCATATCAATATCCAAATCACATTTTCCTTGCTAGCATATAATAATATGATTCTTGTCGCATGTATTCCTTACCATGGTGCTCCATGTGGTTAATCTTTTAATTATATTTTTCATCAACTTGTTTCAGTTTATTCTATTTCTCAGTCATTATGGGTAAATTTATTCACGGATCAACGAAATGTTATTGTCTATAATAACTTTGAGGGTAAAATTATTAAAGAATAAGTTAAAATTATTTTAAATTATTTATATTAAATTATTTATTTTTAATTTTTACTAAATAAAAATTCTGAATTTGACTGTGTCAATCGGGTAGATTCTTCCAACTTGGAAATCCAAGCAGGATGTTTTGGTGTATCTGATACCCTACTGGATATACTCGCCCAATTGGCTGGAAATTGAAGAACAAAAGCATAAGAATGATGCTCTTTGCTTTCTGAAAGAAAACTGATTAGCTGTCAGGTCATGTGCGAATATATTGGTGATGCTCCAAGAATACTGGTTTGGTCCTTTTTTTTTTGAAATAATCATTGATGTTAGAATCTTGAATGTCACGCTATGGGTAAATTTCGGGCGATCATCAAGTCACTATATATAAATTTGATCTTTCTGATGCCTTGACATCAAGAGATTCAACGCTTATTATATCAGACTTTTGTTATACTCTCTACCTAATTGACCAATCCTTTCCCTCATTTCAATTAATACTCTGAACACCCGTATCTCTACCATTCTTTTATATTTTATCTTACTTTATACACTTATTTTTCTGTTTCGGTTGAACATTAAAATATCTTTAATCGACACCACACTAGTATCTTAGATTCACTTACTCTTATTTTCCCATTATAGTTGTGTAAGTTGTTAGTTTTCGCTCGATTTTGAATTAGATCTAGTTTAGAACTTTTATTTAGTGTGATTAAAACACATAATTTAAAATTTATATACTAATATATATTTTTTTTCAATTAAGGCTAAATTATTATTTTTAGATTAAAAATACCTTAAAATTATACGTATTTTCAAAAATTGAAGGGTGAATGGGGGCTTCAATGTAGACCTCCACCTATGATTTAATTAAGAATTCAAAGACCAAGATCTTAAATATAGATTTTGAAATCTACACAGGCATAAGTAAAAAAGAATTGAAAACAAAATTCAAAGAAAATATTGTAATTTAACGTTATAACATTCAATTCTTTTTCCCAGGGAAACGTATGGTGCCTGCTATTTGCAAGCATATGATTCGGCAGAAATATTTTTGTAATTTTGAGTATTAAAATTAACGGTTTAAATTTAAAGAAGATGATTTAAGTTAAACCGAATATGTTAAGAGTCGTACTAAAGATTAACCCATTATCTCATTGGCCAAAATAGAAGGATTTCTAAAGTTGTTGATCGTCGGGCTAATCATCCTTTACAAAACTTAATTGAAAAAAGCAGGATGCATTCAAGGAACTTATATTCATCTTAAATTTTATTAAAAATTGATTATGGTGAAGGGTTGTAAAGACTTGTTTGCTTTTAATAAGTTATTTAAATAATATATAGCGAGTCTTTCATCAAATCAGAGTGGCGCAGCGGAAGCGTGGTGGGCCCATAACCCACAGGTCCCAGGATCGAAACCTGGCTCTGATAAGAGTAGCTTCCTCAGCCATTATTCATTTTTCTTCTAGTCTTTTGAGGAGAACATAAGTAAAATATTATATTATTTGTCCAGTGCACATGACTCGGGGATGTAGCTCAAATGGTAGAGCGCTCGCTTTGCATGCGAGAGGCACGGGGTTCGATCCCCCGCATCTCCATTTTTTTTTCCCGTCCCACTATCGAACAGTTGCAATGATTTGGCCAAAGTAAGAAAACGAGAAAATTGGACAAATGGACCCTACTATTTCTCTAAATTTTAAATTTATCTCAAAATTAATCAATTTAATTCCTATTATTTTTAAAAAGTTTCAAATTCATCCTCATTCTTTTTTTTTTCCCCACTATCGACAGTTGCAATGATTTGGCCAAAGAAAAAAAAAAGAAAAAATTGTAGAAATGGTCTCTATTGTTCAAAATTAGTCAATTTAATTAATATTATTTTTTAAAATTTTAAATTCATCCCTATTGTTCAAAATTGGCATATTTAGTTCATATTATTTTTCAGAAAAATGTAATTTAGTCACAATTTCTTTAAACATTGAGGATTAGTTTGAATTTTATGTGAAAATAATAGGGACTAAATTAATTTTTTTTCAGAAATAATAAGAACTAAATTAGCTAATTTGGAATAATATGGATGAATTTGAATTTTTTTTTTTTAAATAATAAGAACTAAACTGTCTAATTTTGAATTAATAATAGAGACGGATTTGAAATTTTAGAGAAACAATAGGGACCATTTGCGCTCAAAGAAAAAAAATTGTTGCTATGCTCTCAATTGAAAATTAAAAAATAAAAAATCTTCCCGAATAATTTAGCAAAAGTGTGAACCTAACAATCAAAAGTATCGACTTCACCTAAGGAGAAAAAAACAAAGAGTAAAGGTGTGGATTTGTGAATCAAAAGCATTGAGTTTCACTATTTTTCTTGATTGAATTGATGTATGTACTAAGGTTTGTTTCCCGTAAAATATTTTTTTGAAAAATATTTTTCTAATTTTACGGTCCTTAGAATTACCAAAATTGGTCTACCGAAAAATATTTTCATGTGAAAGGAAAATATTTAGTTAAAAAGAGATAACAATATTTTTATCTCATTTGAAAGAAGAAAATAATTTTCACTCACTCTACCCTACCTTCACCCACTCCCATGGCCTCGCCCCGCCCCCGACCTTACTCCCATCCTACTCTTGTTACATTTTTAATTAATTAATTTAATAATAAAAAATTAATTAATTTTTGTTGAATAAATAATTAATCATTAATTAGTTAACTAATTAATAAGATTATATAATTCATAGTAAAAAAAGAATTGACTCTAATTAATGATTAATTATATAATTCATAGTAAAAAAATAATTGACTAATAAATTAATTAACAAAAATAATTGATTAATATAATTTGTAACGGGGAATGGCGATGGCCTGTACACCCCTTGCTTCAACAAATCGAAATCCACAACCCTTGTATGGCTGCAGCTAATTTGACTGATGTGTTTAGGTGGAAAGGCAATGCGAATGGTATCTTCACCGTGGCCTGTGCATGGGAAAATATAAGAAACAGAGGTGAGGAAGTTGATTGGCATGAGCTCATCTGAAGCAAGAACTACATTCCTAAATGTAGTTTCATTGCGTGGGCGGTAGTACTTGATAAGCTTCTCACGAAAGTCAAGTTTTTGGAGCGGGTTGTTACTGATAATAGTATTTATGTTATGTGTGGAATGACTGTTGAGAATAAATAATATATATATTTTTTTATTACAGATAATATCGGTAATTTGAGTAGTCAATTTTGTAAATGAGAAGAGCTTCAACCTTCAATGTTAAGACTTCTCTTTTGCGTCACTACCTATGCCATTTGGAGGGAGCAAAATCAGAGAATTCACAATTAGAGTTTTTGTTTGGAGGAGCAGCTTTGGAAGAATATTGAGTAGATTGTTAGATTGATAATATGTGAGGGTAAGAAGTTTAGAAGAACTAATTGAACTGGAGTGTTGAAGATATTTAAATGTAATTGAACTCACTTTTGTAGTTTCTGGGTAGAATCTTTGTACATGAGATATGAGTTTTGGTTTTAATGAAATGCTTTGCTTATTTAGTAAAAACAAAAAAAAAAATTGATTAATAACTAGTAATTTAATTAATTTCATTTTATATTTATTATTTAATAAATTAATAGTAATTAATTTTTTTATTTATTAACTATTAATTAATTATTCAACAAATTTAGTTTTAAATTAATAATAATTAATTATTTTATTTATTAATTATATTTTTATTAATTAATTATTTTAAAATTATTAGTAATAATTTTAAAATAATTAATTGATAAATTAATAATTTAAAAATAAAATTAATAATATTAAGAAGGTTGATATACTGGTTCATCCAAAATACAATTTTACTTATGTCCCAAATGCTTCTCCATTAAAAAGAGAATAACTCAAAGGGTAAGTTTAATGGCGAAACATTTGGTATATGAGTAAATTTGTATTTTGGATGAACCAGTATTTATCTCAACCTTTTGTATTTTGGATGAACCAGTATTTATCTCAACCTTCTTAAAATTATTCGTTTATTAATTTTATTTTAAAAATATTAATTAACTAAAAATGTGATAGGTGGGGGAATGGTCGGGGGTAGGGTGCGGTGGGGCTGTTGGGGGTGGGTGAAGGTAGAGTGGAGTGGAATGAGCGTAAAATATTTTTGATTGACTAATTTTTTGATGTTATCAAACATCATAAAATTAAAAAAAAAAAATTCAAAAGAATATTTTACTGCAAAAAAATGAAGCCTAAGTGCATCGTCTTAATTCAATTGGTGCATGTACCGAGTGTTTTGGCTTAACTACTTTAGGTGCAAATATTAAGACCAAAAGTATCCAGTTTGAATTTTTTCCTTAATGAACTGGTAAATGTATTAAGTGGTTAGCATCTTAATGAAAATGGTGCATGTATGTATTAGGACCAATCGTATACCACGCGAGTTATAAGTTTGAGTGGATAATAAAAAAATGAAAAAACAGTTGCAATCTTACCGTTAAAACACAAACCGCCAAAAATTTACATGACTTCTGACTCTCACTGATCCACCACCATGTCACCACCACCTCTTTCCCTTATCTCCTCCGCCACCCCCACCGCCACCGCCCTATTCCCACCAAAACCACCACCACTACCACCACCATCATCCCCACCTCCCCAACAAGTAAACCTCATCTCCCGTCGAAACGCCGCCGTTTTACTCTCACTCATCGCCCCTCTTATTCCTTCCCTCCATCAACCCCCTCCCGCCTCCGCCTTCTCCTTCGGCATCTGTGAGCAAACCCTTAATTCCACAATTCATTTTTTTTTGGACATCCCGTTACACATTGGTTCCGTAAAAGATACATTTTCAGTTAACACGTGTCTAAACAATTTTTAGCCCGTTGATTAGCTTTAATGTGCTAGCGTGTTAGTAGTTGGTTTTGTAAAGTGTATAGCGATTTGATTTCTCTACTACTAGACACGGTTTAAGAATTTTAGGCCAGTTAATTAGCTTTAATGTTATAAATTTCTTATTTTAAAACAAGAAGCAAATCTTTCTTTCTCTATATGTGTGTGTGTGCGCGCGCGCCAATTAATAGTTTAATTTTTAATTGTGCTCAGCAGGACCCAAAGATTGGCTCAGAGAGCAGAAGAAGAAATCAGCTAAGTACCTGTTAGCTCCCATTGATGCTTCGCGGAATAGCCTTCGTTCTGCCTATCAATTACTCAGTAATCACACACCCTTCATTCTTTTTCACTATATGTATTCATGTGTAATATCATGTCACACATTGATTATTTATTGGGTTTATGAAGACTTGGGTTCTCTACTATAATTGACGCAAGGTTGAGCATTTCAAATCAGTTGATTAGGCTATTTCAGTGGAACTCAGGTGGTACAAGATGTACTTGACATTTTGGACAACTTAATTAACCTTAAGAAGCTAGCAGTCAAACTTGGGTTGTTACAAGTTGTATTTGACAATGTGTATTTGCGTGTCATGTGATAGTTGGGGCCAATTGATTAGGCTTAACAAGCTAGCAGTTGAACTGAGGTTGTTACAAGATGTATTTGATAATGCGTCTTTGGGTTGTCATGTGATATTTTGGGTCAGTCAATTAGGCTTCACAAGCCAGCAATTGAACCCGGGCCGTTACAAGATGTATTTAATAATGTGTCTTCTGTGTGTCATGTGATATTTGGGTTAGTCAATTACACTTTACAAGCTAGCAGTCAAACCCAGATCGTTACAAGATGTACTTGACAGTAT
The DNA here is from genome assembly GCA_037974665.1 of Ehretia macrophylla. Taxonomy (NCBI): domain Eukaryota; kingdom Viridiplantae; phylum Streptophyta; class Magnoliopsida; order Boraginales; family Ehretiaceae; genus Ehretia; species Ehretia macrophylla. The sequence goes on from CM075774.1 coordinate 4,950,202, forward strand.
GTATTTGCGTGTCATTTGATATTTCCGGCCAGTTGATTAGGCTTAACAAGCAAGCGGTCGAACTTGGGTCATTACAAGATATATTTGATAACATGTTTTTGTGTGTCGTGATATTTTGGGTCAGTTGATTAGGCTTAACAAGCTAGCCATCAAACATGGATCATTGGAGCATGTGCTTATTTGGTAATTTGTATTTGTGTTATTGTGTATAATGTGAACTTTTGAGTAAATTGATGAGACTTAACCTGTTAACATGCTAGTACTTGAACCCATGTATGTATGTAATTTTTTTTTTCTTTTGGGTCAAAATGTATGTATGTAATTGATAATGTGTATTTGTGTATAACGTATGGTGATGGATTGGTTTTCAATAATTGTTGAACAGCCAAAAGTGAAGTGGAGTATAAGGAAAAGGACATAGAGGAAGTGAAGATGTTGGTGAATTCTGCATCGAGGGATTGTGTTGTTGAAGAACTGAATTCTTTTGTTGCATTCCAAGCTAAGACTGGAGTTGAGGTCTACCTCCATTTTCAATATTGCGACACCATTATGTAATTTGGGGCCATAATTATTCTTTTGAATATCTGAAATCTTGAATAAGAGCATTTAGTCTGCTGTAACTGAAAAACATAAGGTATCAAAATGGTACTCAAATTGGATAGATGAAAGTTATGGAGCAATTAAATATTGAATTTGTGAAATGTTTCAATTGCAATGAAATTTAGGGAAGGAATAACTTGTGAAAAAGAGAGACTTGTATATGTTATTCCCAGTTAATGATAATTTAAATTGACAATCAGGTCTGCACCTTCCGGTTGATAGTTAACAATGCTGCTTCCCTGCTGGATGATAGGGATCCAATAAAGCTAGAAGCAGAAGCCAGGCTAAGTGGTCTAATAAGGTACTTCTTGTTTGACTTCTGTCACATTTAGCTCCATCTTTTGGCATTCCAAAATGGTAATTGTTGTAATATTTATTGAGCAATGTGTTTGTCAGAAACAACCTTGAGCCATGTGAATCTAGAGCAGTGTGTTGCCTAGATTCGCGTGATGTTTGTTGTATTTAAACTTTAATTTGTATCATCTTCAGAGTATGAATCAGAAGAATGTTTTTTATCAAAATTCTTTCTTACAATTTGGTATCAAGAGCCAAAACATATGCTTAAACGTTAGACCGTAGACAAACAGAAACCACACACACACAAAAAAAAAAAAAACCTTATCTCACTCGCTGAAAAGATCTTCGCCGTCGTCATCTCCGACGACGTCGCTCATCCTCTCCGACGTCGTCACTCGTCATCGCCGACGCCATCATTCTCAGTCACTGTCAGATCTCCGACGTCGTCGCTCGTCATCTCCGACGTTGTCCCCGCCGTTGTGTTGCCACATCGTGAGCAGCAGAGTCGTCATCTCCGACACCACCATTACTGCTAGCCTTCGTCGCCGCCGCTGTGTAGCCAAGTCGTGAGCAGCAGCCCGTCTCGTCATCTCCGGCGTGCGCCTCTGCCACCATGGCTCTCGTCGTCGCCTCTGCCACCACGACTCTCGTAGTCGCCGGCGAAACCATGTGTTTCGTAGATTGAGCAGTCACATGGTTATTGCTAGCCGTCGTCGCTGGATCTGCTCCCATCATCGCCGGCTAAACCACGTTTTTTGTAGATTGAGCAGTTGTGTTGTTGCTGATCTGTAATGTTGTGTTCAAGGCTTCCTTACTTATGATGTGTTAAGCCATCTCACCATCAATATCGTCAAGGCCTGTGTCTGGCATTCACTTGTGAGGTGTCATCAGCAATCTTTTTCTGTCGATAAGTATCAGCTTTCTCTTTAATCTCTCTAAATATCGTTGCTTTATTTTTTTTTAACAGTAGTGTTGTTATTACTACTATTTTTAAGTTATGACATCTATAGCGTCAGAAAAAGAAGAAATTAGTCAGTCAACTGTTCCATCACGCATGGACCTTTCTCGTGAGCCTAATGCATCTGCACAGCGAGTCACAAGTGTGTTATTAAATGGAAAAAAATTCCATACTTGGTCTCGCTCGTTCCGTCTTTATCTTGGTGAAAAACGTAAACTTGGATGGATTTTAGGTTCGGAGCCTAAGCCGAAAGAAACAGATCCTATTTTTGCTCAATGGCATGCGGATAACTGTGTTATCTTGGGCTGGATGTTCAATTCTATGGATGACCGAATTTATAATATGTTTATGTATCACGAGACAGTTCATGGTCTATGGAGTTCCCTGACAAAGATGTATGCCCATACACGTCATGATTCTCGAATTTTCGAGCTTTACCGTGAAATTTCTCATGCTTCTCAGACGACTTTGGGATTCTCTGTTGCAGATTACTTTGGATATCTCCAAACTAGATGGGAAGAACTAGCTCAATATGAGCCTTTGAGTGACTTCCCTAATGATGCTGAAATTGAGACTAAACGTCTGGATCATCGTCGGACTTATCAGTTCTTGATGGGTCTAAAGCCTGAGTTTGAGAATCTTCGGACCCAGATTTTAAATACATCTCCTCTACCTTCTCTATACGAGGCATTTGCAATTGTGGATGGTGATGATCGAAGGCGTCTTCTTCTTGCACCCGAACCCATTCAGTCTGTTCCGGACCAGATGGCATTTGCTGTTCCTTCAGGTTTTCGGCAAACAGGCACTCGTCCGTATTGCCAACATTGTCGGAAACCTGGTCACCTCATTGATCGATGTTTCACTCTTCATCCTGAATTAAAGCAACAATATTCTAGAAACCGTGGTGGTGGACAAAAGAAAGGAGGTCCTCGTATTGGAGCTGTGGTTGAATTGGCATCCCCTTCAGCCTCAACAGAACTAATTTCTTCCCAACCAAATTATAGTCAACTTCAGGCTCAGATTGCTCAACTTCAACTTCATTTGGGCCTCACTTCATCATCTGGCCCCACGGCTGCCCTTGTTACGGGTACTCCTACCGCCCTTCATGGTAAGTCAGGTCAACCGTCTTGGATTCTGGATTCCGGGGCCAATAATCATATGACTGGTGAGTTCTCCATTTTTTCTTCCCCTGTCAGTTCCGTAAATCAATCAGTCCAAATTGACTGGCATCCCCTAAGGAGATGCTTGTTTATCCTCAGATATCACTCTTCGCTCTGTTTACTATGTCCCCAACTTTGCTTATAATCTATTGTCAGTTAGTCGTCTTGCCAAGAGTCTTCACTGTGCCGTTGTCTTTTTACCTAACAAATGTTTCTTGCAGGACCTGACTTCGAAGAAGATTTTTGGCAGGGGATATGAGCACGATGGACTTTACTACTTTGGCGAACCACTAACCTCTATTGTACCCTTGTCCAGTCTACAAGCTTCTGTGTCTCCAATTTTTGATACTCCTGTTCGCTCTATTCAAAACTTAGATTTGTGGCATGCCCGTTTAGGACATGCAAACTTTCAATATTTGTGTTGGTTATTTCCATCTTTTAATAAAGCATGCAAGGATTTTAAGTTCAATTGTGTGACCTGTGAATTGTCAAAGCATACTCGCACTACATATATTCCTCGTATGCATCGGGCTCCATGTGCCTTTGACCTTGTTCACTCTGATATTTGGGGTCCATCTCCTACTACGGCCCTTTTTCACCATCGTTACTATGTTACATTTATAGATGATTATAGTCGTTGTACTTGGGTCTACCTGATGAAGAAAAAATCTGAAGTCTTCACTCATTTCACTCACTTCCTTCAAATGGTCAAAACCCAATTCCACACTGTTGTCCGCAATATTCGGTCTGATAATGGTAGAGAATATCTAACCAATGATTTTCGGGCTGAACTTAATAAAAGAGGCATTCTTCAGCAGCTTACCTGTCCCTACACACCTGAACAGAATGGTGTGGCAGAACGGAAAAATCGCCACATTATGTCTACAGTTCGATGTCTTTTATCGGGTATGAAGGTACCTCGGTATTTCTGGCACCTCGCTGTTCTCACCGCTACATATATTATCAATCGCACCCCTAGTCGTGTCCTCAAAGGTCAACCACCCCTGCACATTCTCAAGCCAACTACTGTCCTCTTTCCTATTCTCCCACGAGTCTTTGGTTGTACGTGCTTTGTTCAAAATCGCAGCCCTACTCGTACTAAGTTAGATGATAAAGCTATCCGTTGTATCTTTCTTGGGTACTCTTCCCTATCGAAAGGCTATCGGTGCTATGATCCGGTGACTCGTCACTTCCACCACTCGATGGATGTTACATTCCTTGAGACTGTACCTTTCTTCTCTATTCCTTCCCTGTCCTTAGAGCATCATCCAGCAGTGTCCTCTGCGGAGGAACCCCCCTGTCTTCCTCGCCCTGTTCCTATTCCTGATACATCTCTACCGTCTCATGTACCCTTGTCGAGCCCCAATGATGTTTTTCCCCTTGTCTATTCTCCAGCTCCCTTGCAGGTTTACTCCCGGCGTCCTCGTGCTCCCGCCCCACTGCCCGATTCTTCTCCGAATTCAGGTAACCTTCATTCTACCTTGGTCCCTGAACCTTCCCGTTACCTCACTCGTGACCGACGACGCCCTTCCCGTTACTTACTTTCAAGTAGTACTCATCATCCTATTGCCCAGTTTGTGTCATTTCAGGGTCTCTCCGATCAGTATAAATCTTTTGTTAGTCAGGTTGACTCGGTCTCTATCCCTCGCTCAGTTCCGGAGGCCCTACAGAATCCTTTATGGGTGGCTGCTATGAAAGTGGAAATGGATGCCCTCCAGCAAAATCAGACGTGGGAGCTTGTTGATCTTCCGGTTGGTGAAAAGACTGTTGGTTGTAAGTGGGTGTTTAATGTAAAGTATCTTACAGATGGCACCATTGATCGGTATAAGGCCCATCTTGTCGCTAAAGGGTTTACTCAAGTACCAGGCAAGGACTTTGGTGTCACATTTTCTCCTGTCACCAAATTAACTACAGTCAGGCTTATTGTCTCTTTGGCTGCCTCATATTCTTGGTCTCTCCATCAGTTGGATGTCAAAAATGTATTTCTTAATGGTGATCTCTCTGAGACTATCTACATGGATCCTCCACCAGGTTTTCGGGCTCAGGGGGAGTATTCAGGGAAAGTGTGTCGCCTTCGTAAATCCCTTTATAGGCTTAAACAATCCCCTCGTGCTTGGTTCAACCGCTTCAGTGATGTGGTTCTTATTATGGGGTTTATTAGGTACAACTCTGATCATACATGCTTTGCTCGACGCTATCCTCAAGGTCGGTGTATTGTTATATCTGTTTACGTGGATGATATTATCATTACTGGAGATGACACTCATGGAATTGTTCAGGTAAAACGTGACCTTGGGATGATGTTTGACATTAAAGATTTGGGCAAGCTTCGATATTTTTTGGGTATTGAAGTGGCTCGAAATCGCCATGGTATATCTTTATCCCAGAGAAAATATGCATTGGATCTTCTCCAAGATACAGGCATGCTAGGTTGTCGACCTGCCACGACACCTATGGACCCCAATCTTAAGTTAACAGGGGAATCAGGAAAATTGTTAACTGAGCCATCAGTATATCAGAGACTTGTGGGACGACTTATCTATTTGACTAACACAAGGCCAGACCTTACATATGCAGTAAGTATTGTAAGCCAATTCATGCATGCACCTCGTACCCCTCATTTGGATGCTGTCTATCATATCCTTCGGTATCTTAAATCTTCTCCTGGACTTGGAATCTTTTATGCAACGGGTGTACAAAAAGGATTGTCATGTTACACTGATGCGGATTATGCAGGGTCAAAGATTGATAGGCGTTCTACCTCAGGGATGTGCACCTTCCGTGGCAATCACCTTATCTCATGGAAAAGTAAGAAGCAAGCAGTTGTCTCACGATCTTCTGCGGAATCTGAGTACCGTGCTATGGCCCAAGGAACATGTGAACTACTTTGGTTACGCTCTCTTCTGTCTGAGTTAGGGTTTCCAGTAACCGACTCATCTACCCTGTTCTGTGATAATAAATCTGCCATTATGTTGTCCTCTGACTCAGTCCTTCATGAGAGGACAAAACACATTGAGGTTGATATCCATTTTATTCGGGAGAAAGTTCGCTCAGGGGTTATCACACCTTGCTTTGTTACATCATCTGAGCAGGCAGCAGACATGTTTACCAAGTCACTTGGACCGTCACCTCTCCAATCAGGTCTTAGCAAACTCGGGCTCGTCAATATCTTCGCCCCAGCTTGAGGGGGAGTGTTGGAATATCTGCAATTGTTGTAATATTTATTGAGCAATGTGTTTGTCAGAAACAACCTTGAGCCATGTGAATCTAGAGCAGTGTGTTGCCTAGATTCGCGTGATGTTTGTTGTATTTAAACTCTAATTTGTATCATCTTCAGAGTATGAATCAGAAGAATGTTTTTTATCAAAATTCTTTCTTACAATTGTAATAGATTACCTTGGAATGATTATGACTTCATGCAGGATGCTTATCATTTTCTTGCTTAATGAAATGTTAAATCATGCTGTTTCAATGCATTGATGTTTTTCTGCTTTAATATGCTAGTTCCCGTATACTAAGCACCATTCGGACAACTTCAGTTCGATATCTTCACTTGCTTTAATATTGTAACAATGTTTAGAGCGACTATGGGCAATTTTAAATTGAAAAATAAGTCTGTGTGTATCTTCATTTGTTACTCCTATATGCTAAATACCCATGTGTCTAGACACTAATGCTTGTTCAAATTATTCAGATGAACTTTTCAAAAGATAGTTATCCAGTTAATTGCTAGTATCTTGTGTGTTTGGCGGGGGGAGAGAGTATTTTATAGATCAAGCAAGTTATTTTGTAAAATTGATTTGTGCACCAACGTTGTCTTTTTATAATGTTTGCAGGTCTTTTGCTTCTCTAAATGGCATGACAAATGAAACCGACATTCAAGTTGCTTCAAATAGGTACGAGTAAAATTTCAAGTACGATGCATTTCACTCTGTTGTAAATCGAAAGAACGATATTTAACTTTAGAAATAAGCCTATCAAATTTTCTTTGCCCTGCTCCATCCCATCACTTGATTTGACCCCATCTTCTTTGCTGCAGACAAAAGGTTGCAGATACGCTTATGGATACGTTATCTTCTCTCAACAATTTTGAGCAGGGCATCAAGGATTGCCTGGAAATATAGTTTCTTAAGTTCCAGATTGGAGGGGAAAGAAGAAGTTTATGCATGATTTCATTTGCTCTTGGAGTGAAAGAGAAGTCATGAAATAGGTCTTATCATGACAAATTAGACATGATCATTATTCATATATATAATTTTTCAGGCTTCTACCTTTTATCCATTCTTTAGTTTTATAACTGATTTCTGTGCAAGTACTATGCTGATTTTGTCTGTCCTATCTGCAAAAGATTATTTAATGGATAAAATTAACCTTAACTAAACCAAACTAAGCTTTATCCCTCTAGGCGGAGTTGGCTAGATGGATGCCATTCACTCGTGTTGAGAAACATGAATTGTTGGTTGTCAATATATATGTTTTTGGTGGCCAAATTAACCTTATGTATCAAAAAGATGAAAAGGTAAAGATAAAATTGACCTGAAATATATTATATTGGTTGTCAATTGGTTGACTTTGCTGGTGAAAGATTTGGCTATGAAATGTTGTGACTATCAGGTGTTTCATGACTGGAGTTTCATACCTAACAATCCCAAAGGTAAAATGTCTGAAGAAAAAATTAACCACGTCAAGGGGAATCATTCTTAGCTATCTATGTATGCATTTTGATTATTGGAGATTGAATACTAGATTGATAAATGTAACATGATAATTTGTTGATATATAAGGAAATATTTTTCCCCTTTAATTGTCTGGTCCAAGCATTCTGAGACATTACAACAAGTTTTCAATCAGTGGTCTTCCTTGTGCTATCAAAGACCGCATTCTAAATATATCTCCAAGTGCCTCTCTCCGACTTGGTCAATAACTTGAAGGCAGTGTCATTTGAGAAAATGAGAGCAGGCACTTCATTCAGCAATACCAACAAGTTACTACTAGCTACATTCTGATGGTATGCTTGACTAAGGGGAGGAGGGATTTATCAATGTTCTTTGTTGTAGGTTTGACTTCATTTGAATACAAAAAGCTTAGACTCTTATCAGTTCTCACTGCTTTGTTGTGAGGTAAGCAATGTATTACTAATGTAGTAATGTGTAAGCCAACGCTAATAAGAGATCTACACTGTATCTGTATGAGATTTACAATTATAGAGACTTGGCTCTCCCTCAATAAGTCGTTTAGGAGAACCAGAAGCCTGCAGTAAATACAAGCGACAGCAAGGTGTTCCATCATCTGGGTGATTTTCAAGTGATCTGGGCAAGCTGCGCAACTTGTTGAACAAATTTAGTGGATCGTGCAACAGGCCAAAATGGGCATCTGGATCACCAATTTGAGAAAGTTTAACATCAGAAAATCCTAGAGACGGCAGTAACTGGTCTGGCCAGTCACTGTAGAAATGAAAATTGGATTTTGATAATGTGGTTGATTGCTTGTTCATAAAGTCTGCTAGGAGGACCGTATGTGTCAGATTGCAATTGTCTGCAATACTCTTGAGTACCTCCATGGCACGAGAGTGTGAAAGATAGTAGAGGATGCCTTCCAAAACCCACACCGTTTTCTTCTTTGGCTCAAATCCTGATTGTTGAAGCTTTTCAAGCCAGTTACTTTCTGTTATATCAGCTGCCACTCTGCTTACTGACTTTGCTATCATCGTTGGACGCTGTGGTTCATTCTTGGAGTCTGCTGCTGCCTGTAGTATAGTGGTTTTCATTTGCAGGACCTCTGGAAAATCAACCTCAAAGACATTGCTTTCCTTCAGGCAAGTTAAACGATATGCTCTTACATCCATCCCTGCAGGTAACCAGATAAGTTAGACTAAAAATTCTATTTTACTTCTTGGTGTTGTTTAGCCATTATAAAAAATTTAATATGGTCTGTGAGCATAAATGTCAGATGGGTCGTCTAGGTATCAGTGTCGCAGCTACAAGCAGTCTATACATCTCTTAAATGTTCTTTTTCTTTCTTAAGAGAATAATCAGCAGAGTTATCTACCATATACATTGTTTAATTCTCAATTAGTTTATGCTGTGAATGATTGAACAGTTTACAGGTATTCAACGGACGTGCATTAATTAGTCTTATTGCTTAAACATTTTCATCTCTTTTGCTTATGCTGCTTATGCTAGATTAAGTAGATTATTCCCTTCACTTGCTCACCACTTGAAGAAAGGTTTATATCAATGACAAATAAGGAGTTTTAGTTACATTAATTATCTGAGAAAAGCCTATGCAAATAGAGTCATTATGCTGGTGTGAGTCCCTCTCACAACATGCTGATTACACATTAATCGATTTGCATATCGGATGAACCATGATGATTGTTGTGATTAAAGGAGTTAGTAACTTCTTCTTCTTTTTCTCTCTCTCTCTCTCACACACGCATACTCACTCACTCTCTCACTCTCACTCTCTCAATGTGATGGTAGCAAAATAACGAATGATGCATTTATGAGGCATAAACTAGATGCATAATTGGTCAGCTGTTTGCCACAAGTGTGATCAAGAGCTTGCTAGCTTTCACCATGATGCTTCATAGTATTAGTTGGAATATACTGCTTTTAAGTGTGGCTGAAACAGAGATTTTTCTTTTATCTTTCACATAATAAATGAAATGGGCATGTCACATATTTTTCTCAAGAGTGCACTGCATTGACTACATATTTAGTGCATAACCAACCTGCACCGAGAAGGACGACCTGCGCTGCGGTATCCTCAAAGGACTCAATAGCTGCCTCAAGTTTCGTATCGAACCAAAGTGTCCGAACAGCAATGATCACTCCAGACACCTCCCTCGCATTGTTCAACCGGTCTTTCTTGATCTTATCATAAAGGCTTTTCAGGTACGTCTCTCCCGCCAGCAACTCTGCAAGTGGATCATGGATCACATGCCTCCAGAGCGCTCTCCCAGCCGCCGTCTGCAATGCAGACCGTCGCAGGGAATCCCAGTTATTCTCAGTAGCTACATGAAGATCCCGAACAACGTCCGTATGCAGTAACTCAGGTAGTTTCAGTTCTGGCCATGGATGGTCTGCTGGCAATCCATTCTTCTCTTGATTAGACATGCTTGGTTATAATGCTTTTCAGTGACTAGTAATAGGAGAGTCACCATATAGATAAGCTTATGCAATATATAGAGTTGAAGGGTGTTGAATGGAAAACGATTGTTTAGTAGAGGGGATAAGAAAAGAGAGCCACACACACAACCAACGTCTGAGAAAAGAGCTTGATTCATTTGCCTTCTTAACAACAACCAAAAAAAAAGGAGGTAAAGAGTTGTCCACGACTACCACCAATTTTTTCATATTCTTATTAGCTGCTAAGATCTGCACTTTCTTTTTTAACATGTTTAACTTTGACAAGTTGCTAAAAAGAGAAGTATGCGATGGCTCCACTTAAATATGGACCCATCATCAATGGCTAAGTGGTTCCCACTTCTTCTATATTTAGAGTTTTTGTTTTGTTTCATATTGCCGACTCATACATACATATTGGTGTCATATATAGTCTTCAATAATAATGTTTTTTAAGATAGACGAATCTGAGTATTCAACTTTTAAAAGTCTTTTTAAGAAAAGAACTGATGTATACATAGTGAAAGTCGTGTGCAATGAAAAATGCAAGCACGGTTTGGGGAGGGTTTTTACTTATTTAATAAGAAAATTATCTACTCCATCCGACTAGTTCTGGGTTCGAATCCTGGGCAACCCACTGTCATATCGAAATTATTAAAATATTTTGTTATTCAGAAGAAATCTCTCCCTCTGTTTAAATAGAACTTTTGAAGAGTGGAAATGTTACAGAGGAGTTCAAAAATCTTTTAATGAAAGTATTTAGAATCACTCTAATTTGAAGTTTTAGAAAAGGAAAAGAAAGATTAACGAGTAAAATATTTTAATCGTCCCCAGCACTTCTACATTGTTTATATTATATCCTTAACATAACATAAATGTGAAAAAGATATTCAAGTAATTTTTCATTTAAACTATCATTTTTTTTTCTTTTATTCTCCAATCCAAACAAAAAATAAGAAAACCATTCTTTTGTAATCGTTGAATTAATTTTTTTTATAATTTATTTTCTGATATTTTTTGACACCTTTTTCTATGTTTTTTTTGACGCTCCTTTAATATGCACACACATTCTGAACACAAATAGGACATGATTTTGGCTCTTTGTTGATTCAAAAGAATATCCTTCAATTTTTCTTTTTTGGACAAAATCATGTGATCTAGAATTTATACCATGTTTTAAGTCCAAAAAGCTTATTAAGAGTGTTTTCTGACCTTAAAAAGAAAAGAACTCTCCTGTGACGACGTTGCAAAAAAGAAATGACATTACAATTCGAGTGAAGATCTTCTCATAACATTATGTTATGAACGAAATCTCATAATTATGAATTATATTCGAAAAAAAAAACATACTTTCGAGACAACTTTACCTAATTTAAAAAGATCATAACTATATTAATAGTTCAAATTATTAAATCTCGCTCCTCAAACTTTTCAAGACTCGAGCTATTATCGTTCAGACATTGCAAAGAATATAATCCTCCCTACTTGCTCAATTGCCCTTTCAACTGCCACCGGGAACGCAAGGTGCACAGCTAAAGTACCCCACTAAACAAATATCCTCTATTGGAAATGTTAAACTATGTTATTTCCAAAGTAGAAAGAGAATAAACTTCCTACGTTACGTTTATTCTTCACGATTTTGTTTCAAAACGTTAATATTAAAATACATTTATTTTTATATGTGTTAGGGGGACTCACGCATTAAAAACAAAACATGTATTGTTTAGCTCTTGATTGACTAAAATATGTTGTTAACGTATAATTAGTATATAATTAATTTTCCATGTATATTTCATGTACAACTGTAGAATTTGCCATAGTTAGAGTTACCTTATTTAGACTAGTTTGGAGAGCAAGTACCCTTGTATTTGTATAAGAGCTTGTGCATTATAATTGTAAAGATAACTTTCTCTGATCAAGACCAATACACTATTTTTTATAAAATCACGTCTTTCTCATTTCTTGACACATGTATTGAAATGTAAGACTACACTACGAGTTTTATAAACTGAATATGAATCTAACATTGTGAAGAGACTACTCTTAAGCTAATGTCTTCGGAATGAAATCAATCATAAGAAATATCTTTTCCCTTTCAAAATATTCTTTTTTTTTTTGGATGACGTGAGTTGGTGGAGTCTAATTCTCGAATTATTTAATAAAATTTGGCCATCAACTAGTAAATTTCGAATACAGCAGTATATCTCAATACATGTACTAAATAAATAAATAACAAAATTTCAAAATAATAAAAAATATCAAATTTATAATATCACATGAATAATTTCATCTTAATACTATTGACCATGCCCTTTGGCCATTTTTAAGTATTCTTTTATTACAGCACAAACAAGAAAAAAGTACATCTATCTTTGACCATTTGTGTGACTGGTGCTTTTGCACATCATCAACCATCAGACACAATCGTACCCAAAAAGAGAGAAGAAAAAAGGAACTGATGTACCAACCAAATCTTTTACATTGGAAAACCAGCTCAGCCAACACAGGACACACACACACACACACACTATAATTGAACCTCATTAAATACTGACAAAAAAAAAAAAAAAGGAAACCTCATTAAATAAGTCCAAACACACTAGTTGTCAATTTTGGTTTTGATTAAACCAAGGCAAAACAAGTGACTTTTTAGTCTAGTAGCCGAATAATTTAAATAAGCTATTTTTATAATATAAAATTACTCAGGGGTGAATTTAATAATTTTTCATAATAAGGACTAAAACACATAATTTTTTTAATTATATGAGTATATATTTTCTTTCAGTGAGGATTAATTAATTTTTTTGACTAAAAATATATAAATATATAATTTTTTTTTTTAGAAATACACAAAATTTTTAATGTTCTTCTGAACTAAGAGAGCTGCGGCCCCTATTAGCCTAAACGTACATCTGCCACCGCAATTACTTTTGTTAGTCACTTAAGCATGAGAAAAATGACAATTTGGTCACACGACTTTCCAAATAAACATTTTGATCTTTAAAGTACTTAAAATGAAATGTTATTAGTGCTTGAGGCAAAATTTGTCTATTTTTAGGTGTTAAACTTACATAAAGTGTACGTGTCATATTAAATTACTTTATAAATTAAAGGCTAAAAATAGATTAAAAAAATGGGTAGACTAATAGTTTTCTAACTTAGTTACTTGAAGGGTGAAAATATCCGTATCTAAAATTAAGGGACTAAATTGTTATTTTGTCCAAAGTTAGAGAACTAATTAAGATATTTACTTTTTTATAATTTTAGAAGTCATTGTTATAGTTTTGGACATTAATGTCAATAATGTTGAAATAGATGGATAATAATATTAAAAAAGAAAAGATCAGAATTTTAATAAACGGGCCAACCTCAATTGATGATAAATGAGAACAAATTTTAGTTTGAACATGTTAAGAAATAATCAAATGCCACTTATTAAAAGTAATAAACGTGTAAAGATTGATCAAACAACTGTCAAAAGAGTTGCAATAAAAAATGTTGAAAGGAGACACTACCTGCATAAATTAATACAGAAAATGACACTTCAGCGAAAAGTAAGCCGCGCTATCAAATATATATAATCTACTTCATTTAACGAGATAAAACTTGATTGAATTAATGTAATAACCGAGACCAACTATAAAACAAAAACATCCAGACAAACAAACCCGCACGAACACCAACTTTTAAGAATAACATTACTGTATATGGAAAGTGCAGACTGAAATCTTAAGCTTCTGTTATAGATAGAGAGAGATAGAGAGAGAGATGGCAGCTGATGTACCATGTTGTGGTACAACTTTCTGGTTGTTCGTGTTGGTAATCATAGGACTGGTGACTTTTGCTGGTCTCATGGCTGGTCTCACCCTTGGTCTCATGTCTCTTGGCCTTGTTGACCTCGAAGTTATCAGCAAATCAGGCCGTCCCCAAGATCGTATCTATGCTTGTAATCTCTCTTACTTTTTCTCTGCCACTCAATTACTAGCAATTTTTGTGTGTTTGATCATGTGGGGTTTGCTTAATTTTCACTTTTTATTGTCACGTGTTCGAGGCGTGAAAATGACATCCTGTTGTTAAGGCTGCGAGCAATTATGGTTGTTTGATTAATTTTTTATTTATTGTCACTCATTTGAGTTGTGAAAATGGCATTCATTGTTGAGGCTGCGAGCAATTATGGGTGTTTGATCATGTGGGGTTTGATTAATTTTTTCATTTACTGTGACGTGTTTGAGTTATGAAAATGGCATCCAGTTGTTAAGGCTGCGAGCAATTATGGGTGCTTGATCATGTGGGGTTTGATTAATTTTTCATTTAATATCACGCGTTCGAGTTGTAAAAATGGCATCCAGTTGTTAAAGCTGGTGAGCAATTATGGGTGTTTGATCATTTTGGGGTTTGCCTAATTTTTCCTTTTATGTCATGTCTTCAAATCCTAAAAATAAACTTTAGGATAAGATTGCATACAATAAACCTAAAATGAGTATGAAATTTTTCTTCACGTGCGCAAAGCTGGAGCTTCTTACAACCCTTTATACACTTGATTGTGGATTTTATAATTTGGTTAGTTCTTGATAATTGAAGTTAAAGAGTAAAGATTTTTTATTTTTTTTTTCTGTTATTGATGAAATCCGTAGGGTGATAAATGTGATTATATGTTGTTTTCACTATATTATGTTGGTGGGGATGAATGGTGATTTTATGTTCTTACTAGGTGACTATAGAAGAAAGAATTGATTGGTGAAGTTATTTTGTTGTGTTAATGTAGCTTACTGAGTTTCAAGTGTCTGAAAGAATGGCCCTTGAAAAAATCAACCATGCCCGAGAACAGTTTTTGATAACAACATGTGTCTCTAGCCTCTTCCCTTATACTTTGTGAACCTGGAATGGAAACCTCTGAGGAGAGAGAGATGCTCCCTCGGTAAGAGGGAGGAGGAGGAGAAGGAGGGAGGGAGGGAGGGAGGGAGGGAGAGGAGGAGGGGGGGGGGGAGGCTAGTAACGTGTCTGGGCCCCCCTCCCCCTAGCTTGCACTTCTTGGGGATTTCCTCTGCTATGTTCAGTAATACTGATTCAGAAATGAAATGTTCGAGTATGTGCATATGGTATTAATCAGCATTCTAAAGTGATCTTTTTTGGCAGCTAAAATACTTCCAGTGGTGAAAAATCAACACCTTTTGCTTTGTACCCTCTTGATCGGAAACGCAATGGCGATGGAGGTTTGTGAAACTTAATCAACTTGATGTCGGTACCTATTATCTATTTTGGACCATATGCTAACACTTTTCTCTTTCTTGCCTATAGGCTCTTCCCATATTCTTGGACAAGCTTGTTGCTCCATGGGCGGCGGTCCTGATATCTGTTACCCTCATCCTCATGTTTAGCGAGGTTATTTTCCATTAACGAGCGATGGACTTTATTTTGAATGATGCTTTCTTATACATGTAATCCTATAATTTACCATGATTGACTGCTTATTTGATTATAGATATTGCCTCAAGCAATATGTACTCGCTATGGCTTGATGGTTGGGGCAACAGTGGCACCATTCGTCCAGCTTCTTCTCTGGCTATTCTTTCCTCTTGCCTATCCAATCAGTAAGGTATAACTGGCTTGTACTTGTGTGCGTGTGCATTTGTATTAATGTAACTGTTATTTGTTAATGTTTATCGAATGTCTACTCCGCGGCATAATTCTGTAATGGATTTATCAAATACTACTTACTGGTGTGCTTTGTTTGGTGCTGAGGGAAATGATTAGTAGGAGAGCATTATGATAATTATATCATTGTGGCAACTACAAAAAGAATTCCATTGTAACGGAAATGAATATCTACCATTTTTTATGGAAAATTATTATGGAGCATTGACTAATTAATCCTATCTTTCCTCAATTTACAGTAAATAAATGCAGAATTACAGGAATGTTTTTTTGCTGTTTCTATTACTGCTTGCTTATGCTTATTATATTTTTACTTGATATTTGCTTATAGGTTTTGGATTGGATGTTGGGTAAGGGTCATGCTGCCCTTTTACGTAGAGCAGAGCTGAAAACATTTGTCGATTTCCATGGCAATGAGGTGATCCATCAAGACTGAGCTCCTTTTTTTTTTCTTTTTTTTTTCTCTTTCTCTCTCTCTCTGTCTCTCTTTTTTTTTTTCGAGGTCATGCATCAAGACTGAGTTCTACATTTTGCAAATTGGGTCATAACTACCTCGTTGTTAAATGTGTTTAGTAAGTCCAGATGACAGTTATATCATCCACTCTGATTTTTATTCCTCAATTTCTGCATGCTTATTTTCTTTGTAGGCTGGTAAAGGTGGGGATTTGACACACGACGAGACAACAATTATAGCTGGGGCACTTGAATTGACTGAAAAGACTGCAAAGGATGCTATGACCCCTATATCGAA
This sequence comes from Ehretia macrophylla, assembly GCA_037974665.1. Taxonomy (NCBI): domain Eukaryota; kingdom Viridiplantae; phylum Streptophyta; class Magnoliopsida; order Boraginales; family Ehretiaceae; genus Ehretia; species Ehretia macrophylla. The sequence continues at coordinate 4,966,750 of CM075774.1, forward strand.
GGCATTTTCTCTTGATCTGGATGGAACTCTTAATTTGTGGGTTTATGCCTTGTTGTCGATCTATTAATTGTTTTCTGCACGTCTTTTATGTTCTAACCACCTCTCTCTCTCTCTCTCTCCCTGCTTAAATATTGTACAGGGATACCTTGAACGCTATAATGGCAATGGGTCATAGTAGAATTCCTGTTTACCATAAAACACCTACAAACATCATTGGAATTATATTGGTAATTCTTTGTTTTCTGCTGATACATGAAACTTATAGTGTCAGTAGCTCCTCATTGATTTAGATATTTGGAGAAGGATTTTCATATTGAACGTTGTGTTCTAGCTTTGTGTTTCATCTATATGTCTAACATGTCCACCGTTGCAACAATAACATCCAGTTCATTTGATTTCTTCATCTGTACCATGTACAGGTGAAAAATCTTTTGGCAGTTGATCCAGATGATTCTGTTCCTCTCAGGAAAATGATCCTCAGAAAAATTCCACGGTAAGGATAAAACTGCTTCCATCTTCCCTCATACCTTAAACCAACCTTCTTTTTCTGATGAATATGGGCGGACATAATGTTAAAGAAAAAAGGCGTACTCTGAGCTTGCTTATTTATCGTTCAAACCGAAGCATGTTCTGCTTCCGTCCTCTTCTCTAAATTTACAGCCTTGCTAAAGAAGTCATTTTGGACCGTACAGTAACTTCATTTTCTCCACTAGCACGTGCCAATAGTTTCTCTAGTTGCGAGTATTAGCAGTCATTCTTCTGAAGTGAAAATCAACTAGTTGATGAATTCCAACTTTTCATAATATGTTCCAAGTAAAGTTAGCTGTGCGATCTGCTCGCTTAACTTCTCATTAATAGCAAGGAAACAGCAGTAGATGCATGGTGAATTGACTTTGTCAAGTTCATTATAGGGAGCCTCACATCAGCCTCTCTCCCAATCCCATCTCTCCCACGTGTATTTGGCGGTATGGTCCTCCCCATCGAGAGGGATAAAGCCTTTGTTGGTTTTTATTGTACCTAAAGAATTTGAATAATAGCTATTATTGCCATTTGGCCTCTTAGGATCTCAAATCAGCTCCAAGTCTTTACCTTATTGCTCCCTAGTTTCTCTAGTTGCAAAAGTTGAATCTTCTACTGTCCTAAAAAGATTAATTGCTAGAGGTTATTGACATTAGTCATGACTTACGATCCACATCGAAATACAAATAAAGAGTTACACTCTGCAGTGTGAAATTTCATGAAATCTAAACCTTCTCAAGTATTTTAGAGAGGCAGAAGTGTACTGGAGTTCGTCCTTGTAGATGCAGCTAAACGGTATTTATGGGTTGCTCATAGTGGTACAGATTTGATTGGTATGTAAATGGAGAGGATTTTTTTTTATTTATATATTTTTATTGATACGGTTTTTTTGATGTTTTTATCGACAGAATCCAAGGTATCTAACTGTACATGGACAAAAGTGAACGGCATACTTCAGTATGATGCTTTTAAATGATTATGCCAGCCTACTACCTTCTGAATCATTTGTTGATTAGTCCTCTTATGAAATTAGTACAGTTCATCCTTGGCTGAGATGGCTAATTTATGGCATGCTTCCTTCGACACTGTTTTAGAAATCCTTCAAAAAGAGATTTTCATTACAGAACTTGTAATCTTTATAACATATATAATTCATTCTCTTCTCTGTGTCGCATCATATTGCAGCACACGATAAGTAAAGCTTTGATGCATGTCATATTTTAATAGTTCTCTCTCCTTTGCAGCAGACCAGTTTTTTCCTTTTCTTTTTTCATTCTGTTTGAAGTAGCTTGTAACTATTGTCATGTGTTCGATACATTTTTCAGGGTTTCTGAAAACATGCCTCTTTATGATATTCTGAACGAGTTTCAAAAGGGTCACAGCCACATAGCTATTGTATATAAAGATTTGAATGAGACAAAAGAGATGCCCAAGAATAGTAAGATTTCCTATTTCATGTAGTTATGATTCATAATAATGTCTTTTTCCTGTCCCATCAACCATTATTTTCAGCCTGTACTCGTCTTTATTCTTGTTACTTCTTGGCGCGGACTGCCACAGTTATGAAATCTGTAATATATAGGTGCATGCGTGTGTAAGTGTGCGTGTCTGTGTCTGTGTGCATGTATGCCAACGTGCATGCAGTTTAGTTCTTTTTAGTTCATTTTACTAGTGGTTTGGCTTACTTTTCCTTCTAGAAAATCTGATCATCTATTGGTCTTTTAAGCTGTAGCTTGTTGTTTCCCTTTGATTGATTATAAACTACTGTTTGCTGGTGGATTTGTAAAAATACTATAAGTTGGGTCCTTGTGCAGACACTGGCAATGACTCGATAAAATCCAATCTAGATGATGTTGACACAGCCTCAAGTAAGGCTGATGGAAACCAGATGGTAAAGAAAAGTCCCCCAGCTACTCCAGCTTTCAAGAAGAGACACAGAGGTTGCTCATTTTGCACTTTGGATCTGGAAAATTCTCCACTTCCAGAATTCCCACCCGATCAAGAAGTTGTTGGTGTGATCACCATGGAAGATGTCATTGAGGAGCTTCTTCAGGTACAACTATACAGATCTTCAAATGTGGCAACTAAAATTGCTATTCCTCCACCCCATCGCATGGTGTCGCGTCTACGGTTGACCAATCATTTCCGATGCAAATTTGCTGCCGTTGAACATTCCCCACCCCCCCTCCCTTCCTCCTCCTCGTCGTCCTCTAAGACCTTCCTCATGTTCAAAGAAGGCATATCATGGTTGAAATACATAGGTCTTGCTAACTGCTGTGGCCTCCCGTCTCCAACTGAGACCAAGTATTTTAAGTATTTGTTTCAATAGTTATGCACTTCCTGTATGGTTTTCGAATATGTTATCATATTATTTCAAATGGTATCTATGATGTTGCTCATCATCTCTATTGTTGCTTATTTCAGGAGGAGATACTCGATGAAACTGATGAATATGTAAATATCCACAACAGGTAAATTCTAGTCTCTTATGCCTTCTTTCTTTTACATTTGTCCCAAATGACTGCTAGTATCCGCACATAAATCCTGTTCCTGAAAACGTATTTGGTGCATCTGGAGCCCCTTTGTAAAAGGTTCACCGTCCTTTGGAAATGCAAAGATAAAGGGCACGGTTAAGTGCCTAGACCATTCTGCCACATTTTGGACCCATTGTCATGTGACGGTTCGAGAAAGTTGGTCTGTCATGCTGCCAAGATAGTACATATAACAACCCAGGTCTAACTACTAGCCTGCCAATATATTGAGCCTAATCGGTGCCAAAAATGCTTAAACCCATGGTGACAGTTCTAGAGAACGCTAGTCATTATAAACTGAAAACGGGGTGTTCCAGCAGGACATCAGTATTCCTAAAATGTCTCTGGTTGTGGTAGTATCAGCGAATGTGAACGTTGAATGTCAATCAAAAGTTCATCTGACAGAAGCTGCAACTCTGCTCCTTGACTGCAATGAACCACCAAGATAAACAAATGATGGAGAGCATAGCTTATTTGTCTTCTTCTTTTATGTGCAGGATAAAGATAAACATGCATGCTTCACAGGAAAAGGCTTCTTCCGAGTTAGCAGCTCCGCTGCAATCAGTTTCCACCTCAGCTTCACAATAGCATTGCATTTACAGTTTCCGAAGGAGACTTCTTAAAAGAGATATGCAGTTTCTCATCCTTCTTTTTTTTTTCCCTCGTATATGATTTAGATCGATCCTGAAGAATAGAAGCTAGGATAGTTACCGCTGCATAGCGTAAAGCGGCGCATCACAGAGATCAACAAGTATTGTACTAGGTAGCTATGGTTATGTTAAAGCTTACTGCAACTTCTTGTTGAGAATCTTTGAAGTTGAATATATGGGGTATGCAGATCCAGAATATTTGAGTTCTTGTGTCATTGGTAACTTTCCTGAAACATAAGGTTAACCTTATAAGTACTTTTCTAAATGCACTTCGAAAAATAAGTAAACTGAACAATGCTCTTCTTTTTTTGATGATGGGAAGTCTTTCGAGTTCACACTAGGGTCTAAATTCTGGAATATATAATTTTGGAAAAGACATGGTTCGGTTTGGTTAAGCATAAGATTTACCGAGACTAATTTCAATGAGAGTAATAATTGACTAATTCGAATTTGAGACTTGAATAAGTTTTTACCCATGTCCGGAGTGCTCTACCTCTAAGCTAACCTTTTGGGTTATAACACTCCCTTTTATTTTGCGATATCGAGAAGCTTTGAATAAAATGGAACATGGCGGCAATTGATCAGAGACTTACAAAATGGAACAAATTTATATTATGGAACCGTCTAATAGTAAAGAATTCATCCAGAACATTGACTCCACTAAATGGCAGCTTACGTTAAAGAATTGAGTGAAACGTTCGATTTTTTCAATCTCTATTGTACCAAAAATGAAAAGATAATAGCAGTCAGCAATGGCATTGAACACCACTATGAGTACTCCAAAAGGTCCAAATATAAAGGACTACAACTCAAGACTATTTAAATCAATCTAAAATTAGCAATTTGAAAAACTATACTAAGATGTTTTTACAATGCATTATATAGACAAGAAGAGTATAAAAACTCGCCTAGACAAAAGAGCATTTAAGAAGGTGCTTCTAGTTGTTTGGAGTCTCCGAAATTTGTCATTTGCACTCTGCTTAAAAATCATCAAATATAGACAGATATCACATTAAAAAAATTGGGCGGGCCAAATAGGCTGCGAGACCCACATGAGTTTGTGAGAAGCCCCGCACATTAATGTCCATTCTTCCAATTATGTAAATAATGAGTTCTAAATGTCCACGAATCTTCTTTGCATTTCTTTTATCAACAAATACTACACCGCAAAAAACCTCTCAAGTTGGATTTTCTTTTACAGATAATTTTTTGGACCATAGGAAAGCCTTGATTCCAAATTTCTGTAACACATTCATTTCCTTCTCGCGAGAACTTCCGGATCGAAGAAGCATTATCAGCCCTCTCGTAGATCAGTGCGGTACTTTGATAGCTGTCATCCTAAAAGAATTTCAAAAAAAATTCTTGGGTCTCACATTGTAATATTTGTCACATGCTTTAGTCTTCAACATTTCTATATATCCTATGACATGTCCCGTTTTAAAAATACTTGTATCGGTATCAGGTTATTGGGCTAATAAATAAAAAATGGAAACTCTATAACATTTTAATTCTGACCAAGTGACTTGATACAAAAGTTACTGTCTCGAGTTAATAAAGGGACTTTGAAAATCTTAAAAAAACGTTTCACTATGTAAACTAGAATTCATAGTTCGAGTTATAGAAATAATTCTTTTACAAAAGAAATAACGTAAGGTTGCATAGAATAGATTAAAAAAATATCCAATCTTTGCTTATACTATGAGCATAAAAATTTTATGTAACAAATTATCCCTTTCATTAATTCAAGTTAAAGAAAAATTTCACGTCTAAGAATTCATTTAAAAAAAAAAAAATCTGTCTCCACATGAAGTGGAGATGAGAATTTTACAAACAAAAGGTAGATAAATGCTCATAACTTTTAGAAATAACCATCTTCGAAAAAGATGATTAGCTGTTGTTGATTCATCTTTAATTACTAGACAAATTGCTAAATGAAACTCGCCTCAGATCTCATTTATATATATATTTTTTAAACGTTTGAATATTATTACAAACCCCACGTATACACAATTCAAACGATCTAAACTAACCTTTCAGTTAAATCTAGTTAAATGAAAATTTCCATTTCATTGGTGTTAATCCTAATTTACTTTCCACCATTGACCCAAAAAAACAGATTCAATTTCCACAAACTTTGAATTAGAAATTTTCTTTTTGACGAAAAATTTACTTTTAAATAAAAATATAATTTTAAATATGTGATGTAGCTATGCATCCAAACGTGTTATTAAGACAAATACTTTAAATGGGTACCTTAAATATTTTTTAAATCGATTATTAGATCTTACTTCTTTCTACACTTTCAACAGCTGAAACTTCACTATTATCTCCCAACTTCACTTGCCCATTAAAGAAGGTCTTATTCTTTATAAACCTTGTTTGTACCTTTGATTCATTGACTGCATATTTGTGTGTGTGTGTGTGTTTTTTTTTTTTTAATGGTTCTTTAGAAGCAAAAAGGTGTGAGGACATAGATGGCTTTAGCAAGATTTGGTCGCCAAGTGAAGCGTTCATATTATTCATATAGTTTCTGTGTGAAGTTAACCTCAGTAGTAATCTTGGGTCTATGCTTTGTTATTGTTTGGTCTGTGTTTTCATCTTCATCTTTTGATATAAATTCACAAAGAGAGACTTTTGATGACATAGCTGAACCTGCATCATCAAATGGAAAGTTTAGTAGTAGAAATAGTGTTAGTGGTGAGAATTATGGCAAGAAAAAAGAACCCAAAAATGGTCAAGAAAAGAAAGATTCAAGCTTTGATGAGAGAGATGAGAAAAGGGTCAATGGATCTGTGCCATTGAAGGCCAAGGAAAAGCATAAAAATGAGAAAAAAAGTGAGGTTTTTAAGGTACCCAAAAAGGTTAATGGTGAGAAGAATCAAGAAAATGAGGGATCCGAGGATGATGAGGAATTGCAGAAAGATGATGTAGATGAAGTGGTGGATGATGAGAGTAAAGAGAATGAAGATAATGGTGAAGGAGATGGGAATGGTGAAGTGGTTAATGGTGAGGGATTGTATGAGGAGAATGGTGTCGAAAAGGTGGAAGATGATGGTGGAGAAACAAGTAGTAAGAAGAAGAAGAAGAAGAAATTTGGACCGTTGTTTGATCCAAAGGCGCGATATGTTTGGAAATTGTGTAGTACAAGGAGTAAGCATAATTACATTCCTTGCATTGATTTCGAAACTGTTAGTGCAAAGTTGCAGATTTATCGGCATCATGAGAGGAGTTGTCCAAGAATGCCTCCTATGTGTCTTGTTCCCTTACCCCGGGATGGTTATTCGACTCCAGTTAGCTGGCCTGAAAGCAAATCGAAGGTATATATTGTTGGTTAGATATGGTTAAAGGATTGGTTGAATCACTTGTATGTTAACTTTATTGAACTTGCAGATATTGTATAAGAATGTGGCACATCCAAAATTAGCCGCATTTGTTAAAACTCAGAGTTGGGTGGTCGAGACTGGGGAGTATCTCACCTTTCTTCAAGACAAATCAATGTTCAAGGGTGGGATTCAGCACTATCTTGAATCCATAGAAGAGGTGCGTTTTCGAAATTGAGTCATTTAAGTATGATACTGATGCTGCTTGAAGGCCTTGGAATTATCATAGGATCGAGATGTATATAACTTGGGTGAATATATCTGCTAATGTTCATATATTTGTTTACTAATTGTTAAGGAAGATATTTCCTTTTGAGATTCAGAAGTATATCCGTGGCTACTTTACAAATCTTCTTTATCTCAGAAGAGAAAAATTATAACACGATCAAGTTGGACTAGCCATATCATATTTATATTATGAGTTACCATTAGGCCATTTCATCAATTTTAGATAAGATTTTTATTTTATAGATGAGAAACCTAAAATATTTCCTGAGCCAGGAGAATTGCTCATCTGACCCCTTTCCCCTGTTATGAGTTGACCGACCGTTTCCGCATGGCAACTAGTGCCACTTTTTTCAAAAAGTATCCACGTTACGGTAATTGAGTATATCTTCTTTTAAATATGAGATTTTCACGTGTTTGAAGTTTGAATCATCTGTTTGAACTTTATAGATGGTTCCAGACATTGAGTGGGGAAAAAATATTCGTATAGTGCTGGATATTGGATGTAGAGATTCAAGCTTTGCAGCTTCTCTGCTTGAGAAGGATGTCTTGGCACTTACATTGGGCTTGAAAGATGACCTAGCGGATCTAGCACAGGTCGCACTTGAGCGTGGTTTTCCTGCAGTAGTGACCCCCTTTGCCACCCGCAGGCTTCCTTTCCCCAGTGGCGTGTTTGATGCAATCCATTGTGGTGAATGCCACATGTCTTGGCATGCTCATGGTCTGTTCATTTAGCTTCTTCTATCCATCACATTACATTTTTTTATCTTTGTTGATTTGTTAATCATTTTCTATTACTTTCAGGGGGTAAGCTTCTGCTAGAGATGAATCGGATTTTGAGGCCTGGAGGGTATTTTATTTTTTCAAATAAACATAACAGTATTGAAGTTGAAGAAGGTTGGACCTCAGTTCATTCTCACCAGAAAAATTCTTTCTTTGTCCGGCTGTCTCTATTGTCATAAAGTTCCCTAAGTGTTGAGATTTCTCACATTGTCGCCTAATAGAGATTGTTTTGCTTATAGCACCAGTGTCTTTATTCCAAGCCATCTATAGATTTAAAAATTTGTTATTTTTAGGTCAGAATAAGATATGCAGGCTTTAACCAGATATAGATGCACTCTTTGCTTTCAATACACTGGGATAAACTTGTTATTTTCTCCTGCCAAGACTACTCATAGATTTTTAAAATTTTCACCCTCTATATTATGGTAAGAAATAAGCCCCTCGAGCCTAATTATGTAGTGCATGCCAAGAAGAGGACCATGTTGGTGGTTCCTGTTACATAGCGTTGAAAAATTACTTGGTTGAGTTTGCTTTCTTGAATATGGTCTAAATGAATTCCTAGTTCATCAATTTTAAGATTAGTTCTAAATCCTGTCACTTTTATATTCTTGTTTCACCACCTCATATAACGAAATTTCTTTCCATGAGATTATATCTTAAGATGGAGTTAGCTCACACACTAACAATATCTCTACTCATTATTTTCCAGCTATGTCCACACTGACGGCCTCCATATGTTGGAACATTCTGGCTGATAAAGCTGATGAAATCAGCGAAATAGGTGTCAAGATATATCAAAAGCCAGAGTCAAATGATAAATATGAATTAAGAAGGAAAAAAGTTCCACCTATGTGCAAGGAAAATGAGAATCCAGATGCTGCCTGGTAAGAAAATAAGTTCAGCGTGCAGTATACTGTGGTGCAGTAGGAAGTGTCTCATTCATTTGAATTCTAGTGTGCAGTATACTGTGTCGCCGACTTTGTGATAAATTGTTTGGGTATCAAATTTTTTTGTTTCAACTTCGTACCATTTGGTATTGTTTGTCAGATAACTCGAACAACTTTCACAAAGTCAGGGCATATGATCTGGCTGCCTATGTTCGGCTATCTTGGCTGTTCGTAGTACCCAATAAAGCTGGTTGGACTATGCTTAGGAAACTGTATATATGTTGTCTCATATAGTTTGTTCTCATCGTTGTAAGCAGGTGGAACAGAATAATTAAAAACGGCTCTCACATTGGAATATTTGCATGTTTAATGAATGAGGAGTAAACATGTAGCTTCGGGAAATGAATGGCGTTCTATTCTGTTGTTCATAGCACGTGTACTATATCAGTTCATATTACATATGCTCCTATCTTCCAAAATTAACTGATTATGTTTTCTTATAGCCTCCAATAATGTGGATTACAGCCAAAACTTTCATCACAGTAATTGAACATCGAACTCCATATATTCTGTAAAACCAGAGGTTCTTAGACAACATAAGTGTGGCATTTCTCTTATTGATTGCATGATTTTATGTACCGAAGCAGATAAATTTACTTTTTTAATCTTTAAAATGTCCTTTTTCTGATTTATATATAAGATTAGAAGGAAGACGTGGTTTCTTTTCTGCTTTCACTACTGTCTAATTGGAACATTTCATGTGCTTAGGTACATGCCAATGGAAACGTGTTTGCACATGCTTCCTGCTGCTATTGAACAACGTGGAACTGAATGGCCTGAGGAATGGCCTAAAAGGCTCGAAACATATCCTGACTGGATGAGCAATAGAGAGAAGTTGATAACAGACAATGAACACTGGAAAGCTGTTGTTAACAATTCCTATCTCACTGGCATGGGTATTGACTGGTCAAAGATCCAGAATGTAATGGACATGAAATCCATCAACGGAGGGTATGGAAAACGGGTTTAGATAACACCATAATTTTTCTTTTTTAAAATTTGAACATTCACCAAGGAGATGATGTCATTTTAAATTCTTTGAATAGACAATGTTTTCACACCTTCTAATGATGAATTATAGAAAAAGGATGGGGAAAAATGAACAAAGCACTCATGTTGTTGATAAACTATACAGATTTGCAGCTGCTCTTTTGCGACAGAAGGTGTGGGTGATGAATGTGGTCCCTGTACATGCACCTGACACACTTCCGATAATCTTTGAGCGTGGTCTTGTGGGAATATACCATGACTGGTGCGAATCTTTTGGCACTTATCCAAGATCATATGACCTTCTACATGCGGATCATCTTTTCTCGAGACTTAAGAACAGGTTAACCTAGTCTTCTATTTCCTTCCTATATTTTCTGTTGATAGTGTACTCTTCTATCTTTTCTAGATGTTGATGTAAGTGTATGGCTCATTTTCAAATTTCACGAAAATAATGGACGTTCAGTCCATCATCTGCACCAGTATCTAGATATGTAACTGCATGACGATTGTATACTTATCCCTGGCCTTGGACATTGTTTGGTGAGTTGATTCATTTTCTGACAACTAAACGAAACCTTGTTTGTTAGTTTGCATTCCTCTCTGTTGAGATGAAGTAGGATTATAATGTTATCTATTTTAAGGCTTAATATTTTTCTAACTATCTGAAGATGCCGAAATCTATTTCATTGTTATACTGTGTAATGTGACTTCGAAATACTAAGAACCGAGAAGCTTCTCTAGTGCTTAGAGGAGATTCATCAACTTTATGCAGTAATACGAAGCAGTAAATATAGAACAAGACCGGGATTACCCGTCTGATGTGATTGTTCCTCTTTTTAACCAAAATAATTCCTTGCAGGTGCAAGCAACCGGTAGGAATCATTGTTGAGATGGATCGAATGCTAAGGCCTGGTGGTTGGGTAATTCTTCGTGACAAGGTAGAGATACTTGACCCGATAGAGGGAATATTGAGAAGCATGCATTGGGAGATCCGTATGACTTTTGGTCAAGACAAAGAGGGTATCCTCTGCGCACAGAAGACAATGTGGCGACCGTAAAGTTACGTCTTCCCAGTGTTGTATAGACTGATTTTTGGGATCTTGGTCTTGCCCTTGAACAAGCGTCGATGGTGAGACAATTTCGTCCCAATCTTGTATAGGCGAAGGCAGGCGATGATCCATTTCACCAATATTTTTCGAGATACAGTTCAGCAGAATTCATCTGTTTATACCGGCAAAAGCTCCCACACCACCTTCACCAAACTATGTTGTATTAGTTTCTTCTGCAGTTGTTTTGATGCCTACAGAAAATAGCAGAGAGTTCATGAGATTTTTCCTTAATTTTTTTCTTGAAATTAGATGACCTCATTTTTTCATATGTACAAACTCTCGTTAGGATTTTAGTAAAGACCAAATTCTTCATATTAACTCTTCTTTTTTTTTTTCCAAATATTATTTGTAGTTGATGAAGTGCAGTGATTTTGCTAACGTAAGTGAGCAATTTTCTCATTCTCTGTGTGCTGGGAAATGCAGGAAATGTGGAGGATGGATTTAAACCCTGACGTTATGGGGGAGGGAGATCAACGAATAGTAAAGCGATGATACAGTTATGATCAAATGATTTTTGACTTTTTGATTGTGAAAATTAAATAACTGCAAGATTGATAAAGATGAAGAAGGGAAGCAAAAAAGAAAAATAGGAAAAGGAAAAAGAATAAAAAATAGTTAAAAACATAAAGTAAAATAAAAAAGACATTTGACCTCTTCAATTTATTTATTTGCGTTTTAACACTTTTCTGTTAGTCATTTTCAGTTAATGCATTCTAAAAAATCAATGATCCTTTTAGAGTCAAAAGTAGTTCGATAGCCAAAATAAAATTAGCAAAATAGTTTAGTGGTTCCTAAAAAAATAAATAAATGAGCTACTTTGAGAAAAACTCCATACAATTCAAACACCACAATTCAGCAAATATCATGCTTGATTTATAAGCAACTTTGCCACAAAACACACAATTACATACTACATCAATGAGCCATATGTATGTGACCAAAATTTCAAGAGTGTTACAACTAACTTTACAACCATAACACTAGGTAGGTCAATAATATAAATTTGAATATATCCTAAAACGGTTCAAATGAGCGTTTACAAATGATTCGCTCATTCCTTCTACATCTTGAACTACCCCTTAACTGCAGAAAAATATATATTTGAACGAAGCATGATCGAGCCAATTAAAAAGAAAAAAAGAAACACAATTCAAGGCTTTGTTTATTTGTCATAAAATAACTTGCTGATGAAAAATATTTTATGTTGTTTGGATGTAATAGTGAAAAATTTATTAAATCTATTAGTTTATTATTTTTTATAAAATATTAAGAATTAATCATTATTAATTTATTATTATATTTTAAAATAATTAATTAATAAAAAAATTAATTAATACATAATAGATAAATTAATTATTTATCTAATTTTATAAATTAATAATAATTAATAAAATTAGATATTTAAGTAATTAATAGTTAACAAATAAATAAAAATATTAAATTAATTATTATTAATTAATTTTAAATATAATTTATTATCATCATAATTAATTTATTAGTCATTAAATTAAAATTAATTATTTTATTATTATTAAATAAATAAGTTTTTTATTTTTATTAAATTAATTAATTTTTTCATTGATTATTATTAATTTATAAAATTAGATAAGTAATTAATTAATAGTTATTAAATGAATTAAAATCTTAAATAAATTAAATAAATAATATTAAATATAATTTTATTACCTATTAATTTAATTAATCTATTAGTCGTTCAATTAAAATTAATTAATTAATTATTATTAAATAAATACTTTTTAATATTTAAAATATATTTTTATTAAATTAATTAATTTTTATCTAATAATAATTAATTAAAAATGTGACGGGAGTGGAGTCGAGGGTTGGTTGGGGTAGGTGAAGGTAAGGTAGAATAAGTGAAAAATATTTTCTTCTCCCAAATGACATAAAAATATTTTTCACTTATTTCAACTAAACATTTTCCTTTCGTTTGACCAATTTTTCAGTGTTACCAAACATTAAAAAATTAGGAAAATATTTTTTGCTGCAAACAAATGGAGCCTAAAAGGAATACCAAAATATCCTAACTTTTTTTTTTTTTTGTGACATAGGAACTCGACCTACGTCAGTAAACCCACGGGCAATACGAAAGGTCCCCACTCCCGTAGCACCGGTTAAGACAAGGTGCTCGACCCAGGGCAGTGCTGCGTGACTCGAACCCGGGAGTACACTGCATCCAAATCACGCTCTTACCAACTGGGGTGTCCCTGGGGGACCCAAAATATCCTAACTTGTTTGAGGACCAAGGTGAGTTTCGAGGACGGAGATTTTCTTAAGAGGGGATGGTGTAATACCTACCCGTTAAGTAAGGGTAGTTTAGACTTTTAATAAAAATTTCAAAAGAAAATATAAACTAAAATAAAGAAAATAGATAAAGTTATTCAAAAAGGGGAAGATGTCGAATTCGACTCTAATATAACAACCAAGTAAATGCCACAAGTGGTCCTTTATGTTTGGGAGTTTTGACACTTTGGTCCTGGATCTTTTAAAATAATTTTTTAGTCCCTAATGTATTTTAAGTGTGTCATTGTTGATTAAGCTCACTTAATCCTTCAGTTTTTTAACATTTTTAACACGTGATTTGTACATATTTTTTATGACACTTATTTTTAGGGACAAATTTGGCAATTCATTTGTACAAGTGCAGTGGTTAAGCTAAAAAGAAAGAAAATAAGTATTTGCAATCAGATTTTCATCCAAAACCAATTTGGCGATTTGTCTAGAGTTTCTACTCGTGCGAAAAATCAAAAGTTGGGCTTTAGGATTTTATTTATTTGAATCAAAATGGGACTTTAGAATTGGGGCTGCTGATTTTAATAGCAAAATAACAACAATTGCATGTTTGAATTTTTTTTTCCAGTTTTGCCCTCAAAATTCTAGATTTTTACACGATATGTGCAAGTCATGTGCTAAAGACGTCAGAAGATTAAGTCAACTGGATTAACATCGTCACACTTAAAATAAATTGAAAAGTAAAATGATCGTTCTGAAAGATGCAAGACCAAAGTGTATTTATTTTGAAGATGACTTATAAATATGTATTTATTTCAAACTTTAAATCTGGAAAAAGAAAAAAGTTTATGATTTATGGAAGCTTTAGATGTACCTTTGATACTAGGCTATTTTTAAAATAGATTCTCAAATTTGTTTGCATTCTTACTTCATACAAGGTTATGGAATAAGATTTGACAAAAAAAGGTTATGGAATAAGATTGTATTTTCAATATGTGGGCTACGTTGTGAATTAAACCTTGAGTATGACGTTATAAAAGAATGCTCATTGGGATGTGCTTGTCGGGATTTTACGGTTACTTTCTATACTTAGGGGAAGATGATGTAATGCCCCAAAATTTGTACTTGCGGTTTATTTTCTAAAACTCCCAAAGTTATAGGGTCTATTTTATAGAGTGGAGAAAACCTTAGGGTCAGGTATGTAACTTAGCAAAATTTTTGCAATATCTTTAAATTCTAGTTGGGGTCCATATGAAAACTAAATATTAATTGGGGTTCGGCTATAACTTTTATAACTTTAAGGGCTATAACATAATTATAAAAAAGTTGATAATAAAGGTTTCAAGTAAGGATGACAACGGGTATCCGTTCTACCCGAAACTGACGGGTATCTATAAAAACCCGATAATAAAAACTGATTGGGAATACGTTAGATTTTGGATTTTATAAGTGATAACCGACAGGTAAACCGATAGATTTAAGTTTTTGACGTTAAAAAAATTGAAATTCGAAACCCAAAGGTATTAAATAATATAAAATTTATTCAAATATTAGTTTGCGAAATGATGTTTAAATACACGCATGTTTGGGAATAAGTGTGTGCAAAACTAGGTGTAAATGAGGCTGCTATTGTGCATGTATACAAGGTAAGTGTATTCATGTGTGTGTTGGGTTCTCAAGAAGGCAGTGGTATGTGTGTGTGTTAACCGTGCATGTGTGTATGTGTTAGTGGCATGAGTATGTGTTGAGTATATGATATATATGAATTGACTTATGTATATAGGTTTGCAATTAGTCGTGTTTGTGCGTGTAATATACATAGGTTTGTAATTAGAGGTCTATTTATAGGTAGAGGATTGGGCAGGTTTAAATGAATGGCTTGGATCACACCTCCAGAATAATCTAGCCAAATATCTACAACTTATAGAAATATATGATTTCTAGAAGATTTCTAGAGAAATCCATACAAAAATCTAGCCTAGATGACATCAACGATGACATAAACAACTAGACCTATAAATGTCATACTTCTAGCACATTTCCCTCATTTGTGTAAGACTACTTCAGATGCTCCCTTTAGGGTGTGAGAGCTGAGAGTGCCGTGAAGGTCAAATGGGCCGACAGTTACACTTTCCCCCACCTAACTTGGCAATGCCTTCGTTGCCAATGTGCGCTTGAACTCTTGGTCGCCTACCACGATGCACCTTGATTGGTCCACCCTTCCACTTGATTGAGTGCTCGAACCACGGACGCACACCTCACTTGCCAATAACTCGGAGCGAGCATGCCTTCTACCTCTGGACCAAACAAGGTTTCTAAATGCTCGGAGAGTTCCTTGGGCATGTCATCGCGAAACTCCGTATGAACCTGCTTAACTGACAGGTGAACCTACTTATGACCATATGTTTTGGGGTTCCTTATATACATCGTTAAGAGAATGGGCTTTGGAGAAAAATGGTGCATGTGGATTTATAAATGCATTTCATCTACATATTTTTCAGTTATTGTTAATGGATGACCAGTTGGTTATTTTTTAGCTTCACAAGGACCACGTCAAGGGGATCCACTCTTTCCACTCCTTTTTATTTTGGCTATGGAAGCTTTGAGTAGAATGATTTTGAATCTTATTTGAGAAACTTCCTACAGGGCTTTAACGTGGGGACCCAAGGGAGAGAAACTACAATCTCCTATCTTTTGTTTACAGATGGCACAATTTTGTTATGTGATGCAAATATCGATCAGATTATTAATCTCTAGTGTCTTTTGCTCCTATCTGAGGTAGTTTGAGGATTGAAGATTAATCTTAAGAAAAGTGAGATGATTCCTCTTGGCAACATAAAAATATTGAGGATATTGCATGGGTTCTTGGATGTAAAGTGGGCTCCCTTCCATTAACATACCTTGGCCTACATCGTGGGGCTAAGTACAAGGATCTTAGCCTTTGGGATCCTATTGTTTCAAGGTTCGAGAAAAAAATGGTGGGATGGAAAAAGAATTTAATTTCTAAAGGAGGGAAATTACTCTTATTAAAAGTACACTCTCTAATCTTCCAGTCTATTTCATGTCTTTGTTTCCTATCCCAAGCTCAATTGCAAAGAAGTTGGAGAACATACAAAAATGCTTCCTTTGGGGGAGGATAGGAGATGAATTCAAATATCATATTGGAGTTGATGAAGTGCAGTGATTTTGCTAATGTAAGTGAACAATTTTCTCTTCTATGTTTGCTGGGAAATGCAAGAAATGTGAAGGAACATTTGAAGCGAATTAAAATCCTGACGTTATAGGGGAAGGAGATCAATGAGTAGTAAAGCGATGATCATCTTGACTTTTTTACTGTAATTAAATAATTGCATCATTAGTTTACCACTATTGATCTCTCACGAAATGTTATAATATCAGTTTATATCGTGTCACATATTGATGTTTTGACCCTTGTTTGTTTTTCCTAATCATTTTGACATTATGCAATAGCACTCCTAGATAATGATAACTCTTGCACCACTCATTTATCATTGTTAGTCTTAGTAAATCATGTAAATTAGTACAATATAAAAATTACATTGACACCCCTCTAATTTGTCATTAATATGGTAAAGCCCTCTATTTTATAAAATTACACCAACGGATAAGTTGATCGTTATCCAACTGTTCAAATATTTATCTTTTTTTCCTATTCTTCTCCTTTTTTTTTGTTGGTATCTTAATAAATTTTTTTGGCCAACATTTTTTCACAATTACATGTCAAGTCAAATAGTGACAATTAGAATGGGATGAAGGGTGTAGTTGTTTGTGTATAGTGAAAAAGCATATGCAATTTATATAATAGAAAATGTAACATTATTTTTCGTTCAAGAAGTTAAATATTAGAATAATTTGTAGTTAGTTATGTGTAATTTGGGAGGTTAAACATGATATATATTGAAGTTTAAAGTTCAAATATCGTTGTCATTTCTTACTTATATTTTTAGGACAATTATGAGAAAGTTGATTCGAGAGACGAACACATGAAGTTTTAATAGCATTTGGTGGAGATTTATGAAAATTGAAAAGAAAGATTAGCATAATTTCATAAAGTGAAGAGAAGTTTCAAATAATTGTGATAAAGTAGGGAGGAAGATGCTATAACTTACTCATTGATTACGAAAATAAGACATTCATCTCACCAACTCTAAATATAAGCTTATAAATCACATCCAATAGATGAGGTACCCAAAAAAAATTAAAAAAATAGATGAGCTATTTTGAGAAAAACCCCATACAATTCAACACCATAATTCGGTAAATACTATGCTTGATTTATAAACAACTTGCTACGAAACTCATAATTATATCACTATACTAATGAAACATCAATTATACGTGACCAAAGTTTTGAGGGTGCTACGACTAATTTTACAACTGCAAAAATTAGATAAGTCAAGAATTGGATTTCAATATCCCCTCAAAAGGTTCAAATCAGCGTTTGCAAATAATCAATCCACTCCTTTTAACACTTGAATTATCCATTAAACACAAAAATATATATATTTGAACGAAACGTGATCAAGCCATTTTTTTTTAAAGAAACACAATTTAAAAAAAATACCAAAAACCATCTCTAAAGAGGCAAATTTACAAATTTTATTTCCCATTTTCCCACCATGTCCCCATCCACGCGCCTCACTCTCTTCACACTCCTCTCCGCCACCGCCACCTTCTACTTCTTCTACAAATCCCGCTGCCGTCTCCGCCGTCTCCTCAAAACCCTAACCACCGCCTCCGCCGCCACCAAGAAAGGCAAAATCTTCTTCATTTCCCAAACCGGCACATCCAAAACCCTAGCTCAACGCCTCCACACATTCCTAATCCTAAACGACCTCCCATTTGACCTCGTTGACCCCAAAGACTACGAGCCAGAGGACCTACACAAAGAGACCCTAGTCTTGATCGTAGCTTCCACGTGGGACGACGGAAAGCCGCCGTCGAACGGGGGCTTTTTCGTAAATTGGTTAATTGAGAGCGCTGATGACTTTAGAGTAGGGTCATTGTTGCTGAAGAACTGTAAATTTGCGGTCTTTGGGGTTGGGAGTAGGGTTTATGGCGACACGTTTAATGCCGTGGGGAGAGATGTGTCCGAAAGGCTGCGAAAGCTCGGGGGAAATGAGGTTTTGCAGATGTGTGAAGGGGATGTGGATGAAGGGAATATAGATGAGGTTTTTGATAGTTGGTGTAAAAGAGTGGTTACGGTTTTGAAGGGTGAGGTTGTAGAAAGTGATGGGGATTTTGCAAATGGGGTAGGCGTAGGCGAAGAGAGCGGTGAGGAGGGGGAGGAGAGTGAGGAGGAGGAGGAGGAGAATGCTGGGGACGAGGAAATAGTTGATCTTGAGGATATAGCGGGGAAAGGGCCGTCAAGAAAGTCGATAGTGGGGGCGAAAGTTAATGGGAAAGTGAATAGTGTGGCGACGAATGGAGTAAAAGAAATGGTGACACCGGTTATTAGGGCGAATTTAGAAAAGCAGGTAGGATTTTTTCAACTTTCTTCTTGGAAATTATGATGGATATTTTGTCTAGTTATGTTTACTAGACTTTTAAGAAGAGTTTGTTCTGTGGCATTTCGGGTTTTGTGGTTTCTGGTTATTTTGTAGCTTAAAGAATGTTTATTGGTTTAGTTACATTCATGAAATTACTGATACAATCTACATTAATTGTCGGTTTCCATTCGTGGTTATGTTCATGTGTATGATTTGCTTTTCATCTTTTATCTTCTTGAATTCTTTCTTTCCTTGATGTATACCTTTTTTCATGATTTGAGATGTTTTTAAGAACCTTCTCCAGCACTTGCTAGACTTTCCTGATTCTTGTTTGTGTGTAATATTAAGATGAAATCTGACTTATATTCCAGCATGTTTGCTTCATAATGTTGCATATTTTTGCATTGCTTTTGGTAGGCTTTTGTCATTCATAATTTTATCATAGTCATTTCTGCACTCTGCATCTTCAATTCTATCAACTAACTCTTTGTCATGATGCAAAATTGGCAGGGATATAAGATTATAGGTTCACATAGTGGTGTTAAAATTTGTAGATGGACCAAGTCGCAACTTAGAGGCCGTGGAGGGTGCTATAAGCATTCATTTTATGGTATTGAAAGCCACAGGTGTTTTTCTTAATTCTCTTTTTGTCCATCTTTCATTTTGATTAGTGACCTGTCTAATGTGTGTGTTAATATTGATCACATATTTGTCTCATATGATTTAGTGACTCGTTTTGGTCATAAACATCATTGTACATGTTAGGTTGTTATTATGTTTAAGATACACTTCCTAAGTTGTTCTATATAAACTTGTCTAGCTGTTTCAATTTCAATTTAATATATTTTTTCCTGTATAGAAATGATTTGTTGATGATAACGGATCCTTAAAAATCTGACATGAAGTATCTTATCCCCGCACTTCATAACAGTCGTCACTACTTGTGTTCGGAAAATTCTGTTGACTACAAATTAAGTGATTGTACAAATTTCCACCTGTCAGTTATACTGGTGAATTAATTAAACCAATGTTCTCAAAGAGAGTTGAAAGAGTTGAATTTGTATACACATTCTTTTGCTAGGCATACACATTTTCTATAGCATATGTCATTGTATATACTGAATATTTACTTCTCTAAAAAAAGTATATACTGAATATTGCACGCATTTAATACTTTCAAACATCATTCTTGTTCATGCAGCCTCTATATTTAAAGTGCTTTCTATAATTGATAGGTGCATGGAGGCAACTCCAAGTTTGGCATGTGCCAACAAGTGTGTTTTCTGTTGGAGACATCATACAAATCCTGTAGGGAAGAGTTGGCAGTGGAAGATGGATGATCCGATAGAGATTGTGGATACTGCTATAGATTTGCATACAAAAATGATACGGCAAATGAAAGGAGTTCCAGGTAAATAAATAGGTTCTTTTAGCTCTTTATTCGTGATGGTTCGTTTTAGCTCTTAGCACAAAAATGATACGGCATATAAAAGGAGGTCCAGGTAGATAACATGATTTCTTTCAGTCTTAATTTTAGCTCTTTGTACAAGAACAATGGTTAATACCAGCTGTAGTAGGTCTTTCACTTTGGAAATTATTTTCTTTGGCATGACCAATGCTGTTTCAAACTTGAATTAAACATAGTCTATAATACAAAAAAGTTGATGGTAGCACTAGAAACTTAATTGGTCATAAGATAGTTTATGTGTGTTAGAAAGGTTCTTGGATTTTTAAAGCCAAGGATGGAGGATTGCAGAAATAGGGAGGGGAGGAGATAAAATTGCTATTGTATTTGATGGAATTGGGCAGGGGAAGCTTAAGATTAGATCTCTTTACCTCTTCCTTATCCTGCCATATGGCATTCATGATTCTTCTTTATTCTTTTCGTCATAGAAGGCCATAGTAATCTAATGCAATTGATGTGCTAGCTTGGCAATTACTTGTCTCTATCTGTGCCGGTAGAGTGTGGTCTTTAATTCTCTGGGGGGTTTTTATGTAGTGTTGTTTTCTTGCATCTGATTTGAGATGGAAGATTTATAGAAAATGTTGTTTATGCTTGATCAGTTAGTGAATATGAAATGGATTGTTAGAATGGGTTATCAGACTGACAGTTGACAAGAGGATTATATGCCTCAGGTGTTGAAGCAGAGCGCCTTTTGGAGGGTCTTTCTCCTAGACATTGTGCCTTATCTCTAGTCGGTGAACCTATCATGTATCCAGAGATTAATGCACTTGTGGATGAGCTGCATCGGAGGCGGATTTCAACTTTTCTTGTAACAAATGCGCAGTTCCCTGAGAAGATTAAGAATCTGAAACCTGTCACACAGGTGCGGGCTTTCTTCTTGTTCTGTGCATATGCTTAAATGATATTAAGACTTGAATATTCATTTGGTTTCTCTTCTTCACCGTTTGCAGTTATATGTTAGCGTAGATGCTGCAACAAAGGAAAGCTTGAAAGCAATTGATAGGCCACTCTTTGGGGATTTCTGGGAGCGTTTTGTGGTAAGAACTCGTGATATAGAAATGGTTATCCTGGTCTGAATAATTCTGTTCTACCTAGCCTCCTTTCTTTTTCCTGTGCATTGAAACCAATCATTTAAGTTGTTTGTTGGAGTATGATTAATTTGCACGTTTCTCTTCAGCGTCTTTTCTTAGTTATTTTCCTTTTCACTTTTTCTTGGTTTTCATTAGCATGTCTGATTTGTAGGAAGTATAGAACACATTTCTATTTGCATCAGTTGCATAGCACTTAAGCACTTGCTCGCACCTTTGCTCGCACTTTGCACCTTTGCTTGCAGAGGGCGTGGCTCCTCTTTATATTTGGGGTTCTATTCATTTATCTGTGCATTTCTGACATGATTTATATGAAAAAATAAAAACGTGGTAGGATTCTCTGAAATCCCTCGGGGAGAAGCAACAGCGAACTGTTTATAGGTTGACTCTAGTCAAAGGATGGAATGCGGAGGATGTTGATGCTTATTCTAACTTCTTTGGTCTTGGAAATCCTGATTTTGTTGAAATCAAAGGCGTTACTTACTGTGGATCGTAAGTTTTCTTTTCCAGTCAATTTTACTCCTGTTCTGTTTATTTGCATCAAGTACAATTCATCGCTCTTTAGTTATGAAATCAAGAGTTCTCTAACAGGTCTGCTACTTCCAAATTGACAATGGAGAATGTGCCATGGCATTCTGACGTTAAAGCATTTTCAGAGGCTTTAGCTGTAATGAGCAATGGAGAATATGAGGTTGCATGTGAGCATGTGCACTCGTGTTGTGTTCTTCTGGCTAAAGTTGAGAAATTTAAGGTCAATGGTCAATGGTTCACATGGATAGACTACGAGAAGTTCCATGACCTGGTTGGTAACAAATCCCAATTTCAATTTGATGTCTTAATAGACTTTTGGAAACTTGCTCATCCATAGGCATTCCTCCCTTAAAAAGAAACTCATTGGCGCACTACTTCCGAAGCCAAAAGGAATGCAAAAAAGAAAGAATAAATATTATATGTGCACATGTCGATCGTGGACCCACATGCATGTAAAGTAGGCATGCATCCCTTGGATGAGTGAATTTCCATAGTGGTATGTGGCTAGCAAAACTTTATCATCAATTTTGTTAAATTTGTCTACTTGAAAATTCAGGTGGCGTCTGGAAAACCTTTTGACAGCAAGGACTACATGGCACCTACTCCATCTTGGGCTGTGTATGGAGCAGAAGAAGGTGGTTTTGATCCAAAGCAATCTCGTTATAGGAAACAGCGCAATCACAAATCAACTCGCTGAGCAGGTATACTTCAGCTAATCAAAGAAGTTTGCGCTAGACATCCATTACTGTTAAAGAGTTTGCAATTACCTCCAAAAAGGGAACAAAGAAAGGAAAACATGAAGGCGAAGTTAAAAGTAGGAGAAGCAAGAAGAAGAAGAGAGGCTCATCTTACAGTTTTGTTCATCAGATTAGATTTTGTTTTATTTTGCTTAATATCTGCAGTACAGTTCAGTTTTCTGCCGGAACTAGGGTCTGCAAGTTAGCACAAAAAGGAATATAAGAGAAGAAGAGTATACCGGTGCACGGGTTTCCTCCAGCTGCAAGGATCTCGTAAGTGTGTTGGTATCATCCTGCCTTTCTTAGTGGCTCATACTTTAGATCAGGTGTAATTTATTGGACAATATATGAATCCTATCTGGTAATATCTGATTTACGCACTGACCAACTTCGCGAGGTCTCTCGCGTAGAAATCTCCTTAGGCTTTGGCAGAGTTGTTTGTAGATAGTCGGCGAGCCAGATGACAGAAGCAGCTATGTCATTGTCCCCTTATATTTTCCTTTGCTCTCTGCAAAGGATGATCTTTTGTATGCTTTAGTTATATATGGTTTTCTAAAAAAAAATTCGACTTGAATATCTGTGTTCATTTTATGTTCTGAACTGAATTGAATTGCATGTTAGATAGTATGTGATGTATAAGCCTCTTGTGTCTCTGTTTCATGTTTTAACTAAGGTAGAGCCCGAGCCATAGTGGAGAAGGTTTGGTTTAAACATGTCCAAGTCTAGGTCGAGAAAGATTTTTCTGTCGTACAAGACTTGTCCCAAATGAAGATTGACGGCTCTAATGGTATAAGACAAACAATAAGTGCGTTAAATTATAAAGTTATTAAGTGATAATCTTAACGAGCATCGATATATATTACTTGGGTGAGATTTGATATTACTATACATAAGAAGGATATAACATTATTCGATGATAACATAAAACATTACTCAATGGTAGACTAAAAAATAGTAGCTCTTGTTGGCTATAGAAAATTCAAAAAAGAATAGTGCTACATACTGGTACAAATAGTTTCTAAGCAGTGAATGCCCTCATCAGACTTCTCTTTTCACTCTTTTCATCTTTGTCTATTCTTTTCTATCGGAAACTCTTTCTATTTCAGAATATAGTGTCGTCACAATCACAATCTTGCCAGTTTCAAAATTTTGGAGAAAAATATATATACGTGCCTAAAAAGCTACAAGCATAGACACAATATTAAACCATACTAAACTAAACTAGTTTTATCTTGGGTGGAGTCGTTTATATAAATCTTGTGGTGCTATTTATTCCTTTTAGAATTGTCTCATTTATGAAATTTTTTTAAAAACGTCCGTTTTGGCAAAGCAATAAGCGCTAGACTACCGTTTTGTCTGGCGGACGTTTTCTTTTTTGCTTTTCTCTCGTATATTAGTTCTGCAAAATAAATAGACACATAGTTTCATACACGCAGAATGAGGGTAGACACAGTAAAGGCACAAAAAAAGATAAAGTGTAGTTCATTCATCTTTCAACCTTTTATCAAGTGAAATCTACACTTAGATATGCCAAAAAAAAAAAAAAAAGAAACAAAAGAAACCAAAAAAAAAGAAAAAAAGAAGAAAAATAGAATTTGCTGCCATTTTCAGCTGCTTTTTCTTGGTTTGCTCTTACGCTTAGCTCTGCTCCTTGATGTACCAACTTCTAATTTAATCTTCACAGATTTCTCTTCTTCTTGTTGCTCTTCACTTGCCTTTGCTTTCTTTGTTTCAGCCTCAATTGCATCATCCTTCACCTCTTGCTCACTTTTCTGAATAACTTTGCGTGGCCTGCCTCTTTTTCTTGGCGTCTGCTCTTGTTGCTGAGATTCTTCACCCATTGATGATGACTCTGTGATCGTCACTGATAGTTCCTTTGTCTTCTTCACCACTTTTTTCTTTCCCATGGACGAATGAACCGCCGGAAACTCCTACGAGAGTTGATTTGACTATCCTAACTATGGCAGAATATTTTTGAGATATTTGACCCTTTCGAAGCTCTGTCCGTAACTCACAAAAGACCTAAGAAACAAAAAGCGGGTGAATAAAATTCCCGCTATGCACACTCAGAGAAACAAAATATGAAACTTTCGTTATGCACAAACACAATAAGCTATATAGAATGAATTACAGGCAGCCGTCTGGCCAAAACCAGATAACACATAGCCACTTTTAACTATATATACAAACAAAACCATCATGCTAAAAGCTCCCTTGCTTAATATGTTTCAACTCATAAACATGTGTGCCACAAATGAAACCCTTATGTGTTTTGTACTTCTAAACACAAGCACTAATAAAGATAAGCCTTGAAAAGTGCAAAAAATTCACTTTCTGAGACTGTAATATGTAGACTTGTATCTGTGTAGTAGAAGAAAGAAGAGACCTTTGTGGGGTTTAGAAAAAAATGAGGTTGACGAATAGATAGTGATAAAAAAATAAGTGAGACAAAAGTGGGGGGTTGAGGGGTGGATGGCTAAGGCTATTTAACCATGGTTAAGACAAGTTGTACTAGTTGTGTCGTTTGACGTTGGTTTGCATGTGAGGTTTACGTGGGGTCAGGTTAAGGGGTGGGTTTCTTCTTTGTACTAAACCCAGCCTCTCAGTGTCACTCTGACCAATTCTGTCGCTTTTCGGGAGGTTGTAGTATTGGGAACTCTTCATTCATTTCGAATTAATGCAAGAACTTTCTATGTTATTGATATTTTTTTTTTTTAGACAAGTCTTTTAAGTTTATATCACGGTATTAAATTTTGGAATATATATAGTCTTGTTCAGAATAAAAAATGGTCAAAGTTAATTAAATACAAGACTTATAAAGACTAGTCTCAACAAAAATAATTTTTTGACTGTCAGACTCGAGATATACACAAGACTCTACTTATGTGTTAAGTATTTTATCACTAGACTAACTTCTTGTACGGAATACTTGAGGGATTGGCAATTGAGGGGGTCTCTCTTTTCTCTATAATTTTCATTTTCTGCAATACTATTCATTTTATATCTAATGGTTATTCAATGTTCAAATATGGTTAACCCTGGGGGTAGATTTAATTGTAGAACACTTGGGTTAGGATATGAGAAAAAGATTATTCATGTTTTAAATTTAAATCAGTAAAGTGATTATTCTTTTCAAGGTTAATTCCAATAGAAGTTGTATTTAACTTAGATCATGGTTTTTTTTTGGGAGAAATCATTTGTCAAACATGTTAGACATTGGTAAGACGACAAAAAAGAAAAAGGAAAAACAATGTAGGATATGCAAAGATTTATATGAGCGAGGAAAAGTTCAAGACACTAATTAACATTTGTTTTTAAATGAAGATAAATGTGTGCTTGTACAGTGGCGGATCCAGACACCTAAAGTTAAGGTGTACACTACAAGCATTCGGAGTTAGGAGTTAATAATTGAGAGTCGGAAAAACTCATCTATGAATAAACTATCTAAGCACATTATAGCAATTAGAAAAAAATATTTAGCATTAAAGCAAATAATAATTATAAAAATATCAGCACTAAAACAAATATAAAGTCTTTGTAAATAGATAAGTATCTTTTACACTTATCCCGACGTGACTTTATCTTTTGAAATTGTTCAATAATCAATTCATTATCAATACTATTAAATATATCTCTCTCTATATAAGTTACCAATCAATCATTCATCTAAACATATCCCATTTTCAAAAATTTATCCATTAATTCAAAAATCAATAACGTACATATAAAAATAATAATTATATCAATTCTCGAATGCACAGGCTCAATTAGCTCAAAATTGTCCATGAATAAACATATACAAAACATGAAGACAAACATATGCATAGTGATCAATTCATAAACCAAAAACTTAACATACAAAATTAAGACACATTTTTATCTCTATATGCTACTGTAATGAATTAAAATAAACTATATAAAAATAAAAATTACATCAATTAAAATAAATATATAAAAATAATATATGTAAATTAAAACAATGAACAACAATGACAACATATGCATACTAGGTGCGGGCAGCTGATGTTCACTCTTCTTTTTTCTTTTTAAATAAAAATTAAGAATTACAAAAATATCAGATTGTGTATTTTTTTTTTTTTTTTTTAAAGTAGAAAATTCAAGCTAGCATGTGCACGTACACATGCTGGCGTGGCTTTAGGTCTGCCACTGTGCTTGTATTTGGTATCGTGCACTATTGTATAACACCAGAATGATACTTCACCCCTTTTGGTATGTTAAAATTTCTTATTAAAAAAAGAAAATTTGATATTTAATAAATAAATTTTTATAATATAAAAGAGGGGTAAAACATTAATCAAATAATAACACTATCGTTAGTATTATATATACCAGAGATCCATGCATTAACTAGAGAACCAATATTGTTATGAAACATATTACTGCAGTCAAATCAAATTTACAAGTTATTAGGTTGAGTCGAGAACATATATTACTAGTATAAATTGCCCAACAATAACTAAATAGAAAATATCATGTAAAAGTACCATCTCAATAAACCGAATGCATCAACTTGCTGCCATAATTGAGTAATACTTTATGTTATTTTTTATTTCTTTATTTTTTTTTTGTATCGTAAGAATTTATTTATACAATATCCAATGTGAGTATATGAAAAAATTCTGTTATATTTAAAAAGGTAAAAGAGTGATTGTTAGTTAGCTTGAGGTTCTATCTTAAAATCAGTCGGTGTAGCTCAAGATCTTATATATTTATCTTGAAAATCCTGATTTATTCATGTGGAACAATTGAATTCATACATGTGGGACAATCAGATTTTTCAACACTCACTTCATTAATTAATTGATGTGGTAAAAAAGCAGCAACATTTGGAAAAGCTTATTCTATGATTAATTAATTGATGTGGTTGAAGAAGCAACAAAATTTGGAAGAACTGCATACCAAAATCAATACCTAAAAAAAGAGTGGTCGCATATGGATAGATAATATAGGACCGAAACTCAGTTTTGATACCATGATAAAAATCATAAGGCTCTATTTGAAAACAAATTGGTGTTAGGTGGTATAGTACATAATCTTATGTACTAACTTTATAAAGTCCTAATTTATTTATATGTGATAATCAGATTCTTCAACAGTGATACATACTAATAATAATCATCATAATTCATAGCAAAATCAATAAATATTGTTAAGACCGATAATTATCGAAAATTAGACTTTATTTGAACACACACAAAATTAATAAAGACTAATTCCAGAATGAAATAATCGGGCTAACTAGTGATATAAACATAAATTATTCATGAATCTCCCGAAGCTAGTGAGTAATTGAATACGCAGACTTGCCTTTATGGTCAACTCGACTCAAATCTCTTTCCACCTATAGGGTGGAGCAATTTTTTCATTTTAAAATTTTCATTCCCCAATGGGAGATAATGGCACTAGGGTTTTTTTTTTTTTCCTTTTTTTGTCGTGAAAGGAAGTTTATATTTCAAAATGGCATCAACCAATGTCTATAGGGTCAAAGTTCTGCTGTACAAGATGAATCAGATTTAAAGAAGAATTATACAACCAACCATAGTGGAGGGAATTTATCTAAATTATTCGAACGATCTAATTAGCCACCCGGTTGACCCCAGGATTTGAGTGACCTCAAGGGTCAAGATTTTATATGCAATACAGAAAAGCAGGTACTCTTTTTCAGTATTTTTTTCTCTTTTTATTCTGAAATGGCTGAATTGGATAAGGATTAATAATAAAAGATGAAGCCTGGTGTCTTGAATCCCTCGTAATCAGCCAAAAGTATTATGCTTTTCATAAATCTAATCATGCTAGGGGATGGCTAAACAGTGCGTTTTGCCTTCTAATTTAGGTCCCACACAAACTTTTCGCATTACTTAGCGATTCTGATTCCATTTGATTATAGCCTTGCTCTTTTGTTTGCATGAGCATAAAAGCATTGACCTTCTTGAGATATACTTTAAACTATAAGATTTGATGAATTTAGGATGTTTTGTTATCGGGATTAAGTGATTTTGGTGATAAGATTTAGCGGTTTAATAAGTTATTTTGCATAGTGAAAATATCAAAAAATATTTAAAAAATTTAAAATATTTTATAGAATTAGTAAGATTGCAATTGTAATAATTTCATTTAAACTCTAGTGTAAGAGAATGATAATTGTATAGTCATTATTGGCATTCTTTTTGTTGTGCGAATTTGGCTCATTGTTAAAAAAAAAAAAAAAAAAAAAAGAATGTTTTCACTTAACACTCTTTATGCATGAGGTAAGTGACACTTTACCCCCTTAAACTATTTTGGTGACCAATTAAATCCTTTTACTAACTATCAAATTAATCAAATAACATATGTTTTCTATTCCAATATTATCCCTAACATATTCCGAGTCATTACTTTTCAGCCAAAACTTTAAAGATTTGACTCCTCTACAATTTTACGCAATACATATCCTAATTAATGTGATCAGGTGCTACCAAAAATCATCTACACTACATCAATCTTACTACACTAAACTTCTAACCATGGTTAAAAAAATATCAAATTCCAAAATCTAAACTAGATCAAATCTTCTAATTCCTTAAATTTTTAGCGTATTTAGCAAAAAGCAAGTGGAACCCATATGGTTCTATTTGTGTAATCAAATCATAGTTAGCAAAGCAAAATCAAAGGTGCAAGACGCCATAAGATTCTTGAAAAAATAAGAAATAAAAAAGAAGCTATACAAATTATTTGCTTCAACTTGATCAAGGCACTCTTCAAGAAGCCATATGATTCTTGCTTTTGTTTTGCTAAATATGATTGGTTGTTATGGCCTTCATTTGTTTTGTTAAATGTGGTAAAATTTAGGTAATTAAAAAATTTAATGTAGTTTAAATTTTAGTATTTAATACTTTTTTAACTATAGTTAGAAGGTTAATATAACAAAATTAATGTAATGTGTAGATAATATTTAATAACATGTAACATTAATTAAAATATGTTTCGCAAAAAATTATAAACAATAAAATTATAGCAAGAGTACCGAAAAAGGTGTTTAGGGCCTTCGCCAAAGTATCACTGGTCCATTGGCTCGCCTATCCATCTACATGTCTCGGCATACCAGCTAAAAGCCTACAAAAATAATTGCCAACCCCAATTTTATATATATGTGTGTGTGTTTGTACTCTTGTGAGTGTTGTGCATGTTTCTTCACACATATCACGGGTAACAGAGCAATAGACTGCTCTATTATTGGTGTCAATGGGCTTATATATTCGCGGGTGAATTGCATCGAACTTTTATCTGTTCACTTATAAGTGTATATGATTTTTTTGTGGTCCAAAAATCTCTACTAAATTATCTTATAGTTATATAAAAGTGTATAAGACCTCCTGTCGTCAAATTTTTATCTATGTAAGTAAATAAAAATACGAAAAAACTTTTATACCTTTGGGGGTTTGGGGGTGGGAGGTGCTGGGTAGGATGACGATCTTTGTGTTGTTGGAGGACGGGGAAGAAGATGGGTTTTTATTATTATTATTTTTTTTAATTTTTTTTAATAAAAAGGGTAATTTGGTCAATTATTATAATTATTTTATTATAAAATTAGTTCAAAATTTATAAAAATCTCACTTCCACTGGCGGAGGCACATATGGGCCAGTGGGGGCTGCAGCTCCTACTGACCCATAAAAAAGGTTAAAATTTTTATGTACAGTAGAACCTCTTTAAATTAATACTCGATAAATTAATAATCTCTTTTAATTAATAAAAATGTTCGGTCCTGAGTTGGGACCAGTGTAAAAAGTTAATAAATTCGATAAAATTATAAGATAATACATTTAAAAATTTTCATTTGTATTTTATTGACCCAAATATTTAATAAATTAATAATTAGCTAAAAAATACATAATAAATTGATTATAAAATTTTCTTAAAATATGAATCAAGAGTAGCTTGTCTTTTGTTGAACTTCAAATCTAGTTGAATTTCATATTTAATTATTTAAAGAGACAAAATTGAGATAATCCTACAAGGATTATGATATAAGATTAGAGAAATTAGTTCACATCCTAATCCTACAAGAATTTGGATACGAGATTAGAGAAACTTTGTTCTAATCCTACTAAATTAAATTTTATCTTCTATTCTCATTACTTATATTTTCAAATTGGATCAAAAAAATACAAGTTACTTTAAAAAAAAAAACATCATAATCATAATATGTTTACTATAAAGCCAAAAAATTAAAAATATCTCTATAAATTAATAGTTATTAATTTAGGATAAATTAATATCTCGTTAAATTAATAGAATTTGGTGGTCTCAACGCTATTAATTTAAAGACGTTCTACTGTATTTTTTTTTAAAAAAATTAGATATTTATGTATTTTTAGTTAAAAAAAATTAATTAGCCCCCACTGAGAAAATAAAAGTTTTCGTATAGTTTAAAAATTATAGATTTTAGTCCCCACTGGTTCATAAAAATATTAAAATTTCTATGTATTTTTTGAAAAAAAAAATTAGATATCTATGTATTTTTAGTTAAAAAAATTAATTAGCCCCCACTGAAAAAAAAAGAACTCGCATAGTTTAAAAATTATGAATTTTAGCCTTCATTGACAAAAATTCCTGGCTCCACTCCTGCTCACTTTCGTTAAATTTGACGGATTATTTGATGGTAGGAAGGTTATATGCATTTTTTAATGACCACATAGGGGTCTGGAGGGATTTTTGGACCACATGAGAATCGTGTACATTTAGGTGTGACCACAGGGGAGTTTAGAGCAATTCACCCTATATTCATTTGTATCAACGAGCTTTTTCAACCAAAAAATTAAGAATCAATAGAATATCTGTCAGATAAGGGATAGTCTTCTTTCTCGAGTATATCTCATTAATAGTAGGGTCAACTAAACACTTCCTGCCACCTTATAACTGTTGGATACTCTCAAATTAACAATTGCTAATGTAATGATTTCATTTATGCGGAACAGTGTGATAAACTTGTATTTTTCTTAATCGACTACTAATAAACTCGTTTTATCTACAACAAATCTAACTAAGTATTTACATAAAAAAATTATAAATAAATAGTGTAAATAAAATAGTATTTAACAACGCTCGTATGTAAATCAGCTTGCGAGAAGGGGATGAGGTTCAGATTTTTCTCATTCTTCCTCCCAATTGAAACACATTGCCTCGTCTAAGCGTTCGAACTGCCACAGAAGTGTAATGGTCCCTACAAGAGTATTCATATGTTGGCCAAGCATTAATCTTTTATGCTTTGTTTCCTGTTAAGGTAAAAATTTGACTGTCTTACTTCTTGATGATCCCTGAGCGAGGGATTTGCAAAATGAAATGATATGAGCTTAATCTAATGGATAGTTTTTGACGAAGCGTTTTACTGAAAATGATAGGTGTGTAAACAGAGAGTGTATAAGATACAATAAGTATCTTTTGCTATTCATCCAAGGAGTATTTCTATTGTTTTAGGAGATGATCTCCTGAGATTTTCGGGTTTATGGATAACTCTCCAAGTTATTACCTGCGTATATAAGGCTAATACACTCCTAGACTGAACTTCCACTCATTGCGGAGTTCCCTTGGATGGTCCTTCGCAGAGAACCTCGGGACATCCTACCGATGCGTGAAATAGACCAAGGGCAATCACCTTGGGTCCGAGAGGTGCAAGCGAAGGCTCGGACAGCACATGTCTGACTTAAATTAATGGCCTAATTTGTGGCTCCCTAGGTAGGGAAGTCACTCGTCTCCTTTTAACAAGTCTTTTAAGAATGATTGTTCCTCAGGTTAGGATCGAAATGACATGTCACATCACTTTTAAAAATATATTATACGAGGATGTATCACTCTTTTTTATCTTTTTCTAAAAGAAAATAATTGGTATAAAATTGTACTCTGGTTGAAATGTCTTACACTCAGTTTTAGATTCTGAGACTCAAGTCAACAGTGTAAAAGGTCATGAGTCCGAGCTGTATTAACAAGAGTGAAACCGAAAATATAAAACTGAGTGTTTTATGAGGAGTTACTTTCACCAAATGGGTTGGGGGTTATTTATACTATCTCCGGCAGCCAAAATGTCAGCTCATGTCAGAGCGCCACATGGATGGGATGTAATGTGAATAATGTATAGCAGTGGTCAAACTCTTATGGCGGGTGACTATAACGACATGACCGTCATGTCGCTTTTGTTCTTGTAATTGTCCCTTTTGCTCTACTAAAATAAGTAGACTGCTAATATAGGTTAGGTAAACCTATCATTGAGGATTGTCAAAACCTGATGCAGAGGAACAGAGAATATAGATTGAATCACGTTTTTAGAGAAGTAAAAAAATGTGTAAATTAATTCGTGAATTTTAATTTTCACCAGACTTCAGAAATTTAAACTTTGAATTATCAACCGAATAAATTCTGTACACTTATTAAAAATGACAAGAGAGGTAGAGTATTTCATAAACTAATTAACACCTAATTCCCGGCTTTAGGCCTCCTTGGCAACAAAAAAAACAATATATATATATATATGTAAGTTAGGTAAACTAGATCTGCATCAATTATTGCAGGTACTTCTTTTAGAGGGCAAAGTGGGTTTATTTTCTATGACTTCAGAGAGCAGGAGAAATAAACTTAGGACGAGGCAAGAGAATCCTCCATCTGTCATTCGGGATTTAAAGTTGCGTATGTGTATCTTGTGAAGTAAATTAATTAACAAATTGATTAGTTAATTATGGGTTAAATTTTTCAGTAGGTTACCGCACAATTGATTGGATTTCTGCGTAGTTGGGTGTGTTTTTGGATAGGTGCAAGAGGAATAAGGCATTCCCTAGGCTGATTAATGAATAAGAACTACTTAGCTTCGACATCTATGTAATAAAGTAAAAGAATGAAATAAATAAACTTAAATCAAATCAAATCTAAAAGAAGAATCAAATGGCGTTCACGTTAGTTGTCTGTTACATAACATTACGTTCTTATTTTGTTCGAGTTTATAACTGTTAATACTAAGAATCAAAACGTCCTAACACGCGCAGTGTTACAGAGCAAAAGTAAAAACTACATTTTTTTTTTTTTTTTTGTTGGGCAAGAGGAGAAATAGCCCAAATATTGTCACCAACCAAAATTTTTGGGTATGACCCTCGAAAAACAACAGAATTTGTGGCTGAAAGGCCCAAAAGAAGATGGCTAAACCATATCTCAAAAAAAGATTTGTGTATCAAACTTAAAAAATCTATAGACTTCTTATCTTATTTTGGGGACTTTAGGGGTGAAGCATGCACCCGTACACATATTTTAGCTTTCTACTTCAGATTTTTCTTCATTGAGCAACAGAATAATTGTACGGGCCAAAAAGGACTTTTTGAGAGCACGCAAGAAAATCGATTCGTGAATTCTTCTTGGCTCTTAGCTCAAATGATTTGGCTACCGCATTTTTATAATTCTAAGTATTTAAGTATTTAGCTCAAATTAAAAGTAGACAATCTATGCGAGACAGAATCGAAGACCAACTTTTTTATTTTTTATTTTGTGTATTAAAAAGGTAAATCCCTCTTAAAGTCTTTTAATTATCACAAAAATGATAATTTAATCCTCTACTTTAAACTAAGTCTTTGAGTCCCTTAATTTTAGAAGAAAAAAAAAGATGTAATTCGTCCCTTGGATAATTTTCATTCAAATTTTAACAATAATGACACGAGGAATGCACGTTCAAATAGAAAAGCTATTCATAGTCAACTATGTAAGTTTAGAGGAAATTTAGGAGTAACTTAATTGTGGATTACTTTCCATAATAGTTAGGAGATCAAGGTTTGAATTTCATAAGGTAAGGAACAAAAAAAAAAAAAAAAAAAGATCTACGTAAGTTTGGAGCTTAATTAACTTGAAAGTGCACCATCAGATTAACATGTCCATAAGATCAAGTCAATGATTTTCGATGGATCTTTTTAGATTTACGGGTCGGCCAATGTCAACGACCCGTCACATTGGGGTATAAGATAAGATACAATTGTTATACTACTTGACTGGTAAGAAAGACATTTCATAAGAATTAAAAGACTCTTGTATATACGGTAACCCTCTCTTCCACCCTAGCTAAACTTAAAGTCGAACAGACTTAATCTCCGTGACTGAGGGGAGCAAAATAACCTATGCTATTGTCAGGCATTCTTCTTTGTGGTATATATCATTCGACAGAAGAAAAATGAGAATCAACATCTTTTTCTACTGAAGCTTACACACGCGCCACACCTTGATCAGTTCGTCCCTTTCTTTATCTCTTTCACCCCTAATACTTCTTTCATTTTTTTCTCCTCTAGTTGAAGGTTATTCCACTACCTTTCTGTGATCATTTTCGGTGCTTCAGCCATCTGCCTAGTAGCACCCAACTATCTTTCTCCTCTCTTCTTCTTTTTTTTTTTTTTTTTTTTTTTTTCTCTCTTTTTTTTGTTTTTGCTCCTTTTGTATATATTTTATGTAAGCTTTTGTTGGTTTTAGTATTTTCTGTTATGGGATTGATTGTGATGTTATGAATTTGGGTTGTTGCTGGGGTTTGCCTCTAATTTTTTTTTTCAACTTATGCTGCAACTTCTGACCCCCACCCTTATGATGTTAAACACTCATATGAGTGTAGTTGGAGGGCTCAAATGAGCTACACCTTCACCACTAAAGGTTTGAATTTTTGCTCCACCATCTGAAGTATCCAGTCGTCTTCTTTTATTGGGGTCACGCGTCTTCTTTCCATGCGTTGTCTCGTGGCTCGCCTTGGTGGGACGCTTGCCACTTATGTAGCAGTTTTGGTGGTTAGTTGCTTGTTGGTTTCGGTTGAAGTTTTTAACTGATCTTTTAATTTTGAATCTTTGTTTTTGACTTGTATTTGAATCTTATATTTTTGTTTTGTTTTCTAAGTTTTTGTATAATTTGAGCCCAAATCTCTTTCATATTTATCTTATTTGATTAATAAATATGCTACTTGACTAAAAAAATAAAAATTGAGAAGATTTTCCAAGAAAACTCTAAGTGTCAAACCAAACTGATCCCCAATTACTGACCAGCCGCCATGGGCCCTCGTCTTTTAAGTGGAAGGTGCAAAGTATCTTATCAAGAATTTTTGTGCCCTTTAGCAATTTTTTTTTGGCAATTTGTGTATAAATGTTCTAAACTTTTGCTGCAAGAGAAAATTTGGTGTATAAAACTCTACTATGTAAAAATCTGAAAAAAGGACTTGATTCATTTTGGATTTCTAATTCTGTAGAAGAATAGATAAATAAAGAAAATTAAATCTAAATAATTCATATATTACAAATGAATCTTATATACATGAAATTTACAAATTTATACTAATCGAATATCCAACTCAATCGGACCGAAGGTCTTCTCGATAAAGAGATAGATTGTCATATCAAACCACCCGGTCAAAGAAAAGTACCATAGTTTTCATTTTTGCTAAATAGTACCGTGGTGTTCATTGGGTAGAGTTTTGGTAGTCACGTAATTGAATGCTACTAACATATATTTACATAATTGTATGACTTTCATTATTGGATAGATTTTAGCATAATCCTATTGTTGGATCAGATTCTTGTAGCCATCATTAAAAGTCATATTACGAGTTTGAATATATTCTTTGAGCACTAAATTAGCGCCTCTCATTATCATATGTCAATATGTGACAAAAGATTATCAATGTGAAAAGATATTGAAATCACGTGATGCATTTACCATTTATATTTAATGGATAAGTAACAAAAAGAAATAACTTGAAAAATTATGAGAAACGAAATACTTATAATGTGATTATGAAATATTTGAAATTACCTTAGGAACTCAATCAAATAGTGAAAACTACATTGTCAAAGACCCTTTGTTATAACAGAATGACACTTGTTTATGCGAGAAGTTTGAGTCTTTGAAAATTTGATATGAGTTCGAATCTAAATATATTTTACTATCTTAGTCCTCCTTGAAGAAAAAAAAAATTTATATTGAAATTAACCCTTCATTTTTATTTTTTAGAAAAGCATGACGCTTTAAGAATTTTTTTTTTTTTTTTCTTTTTGGTGCTCACACTTGGGAGGAAAAGATTAACTGTAAATAATATCTATGAGTTCACTCTCTGCTTTTCTGGTCTAAGTGTGAATTTGTATTAACATAACAAGAGTAGAAAATGGGCCTAATTACAAAGGCCCAATGGCAAGAACATTATAGATATTGGGACAAGCACATGATACCAGGCCCAAATTACCAAAAACTACAACAAGTAAATGGGCCAAAACTATCAACAAAACCCCAAAAGCACGGGACAAACCCTAACCAGACACACAGTTGTTATGACATAGACACTATGGAGCTATCTCCGACAACGTCGTATCGTCAACAAATGTTGAGGAAAATCAAATAATCAGATTCACAAGAACCTACCAACCTTCTTCCATGATAAACATGCATGAATCCACACAAAAAAAAAAGAAAAAAAAAAGTGCTCTCTACGTGTTAGAATATATATTTTATCATATTAAAAAATCATAAATTAAAGGTCACCTTATAAAATTTTGAGCTACTCCATTCGACACCAATTGGTTTTAAGATGAAACCTCAAGCTTATTAACATAGTATCAGAGCTAACCCATTGGTCCAAGTTTAATCATCTGCGTGTGACTCATCTCAAATCAAGTTCATTTGTGTTCAATCTTTCGCGTGTGTTATGTTCTACGCATCTTTAATCTTCCACGTGTGTTCAATCTTCTAAATGTGTTAATCTATCATGTGCATTCAATCTTCTAAGTATGACCCATTTCAAAATTAGGTCTACGAGTATTCAACCTTCCACGTGTAACCTCTCTCAAATTAGGTCACACGTGAGGGGGAGTGTTAGAATATATACTTTTCGACATCGAAAAATCTTAAATTTCTAGGCCATTTTATAAAATCTTATACTACTTCACTTGACACTAATTAATCTTAAGATGAAACCTCAAAATTCTTAACACTAGCTTTCGATTGTGGACTACTTTTCCATTGGTTTGTTAGCAGAAGAAATTCCATATGGGCTTCAACAATTATAAGTTTAATATTTAAAAAATCCCGTATGGGCCAAAGCCCACTTAGTCAGCACCTAACTTCCACTAAACAAATCATAGCATGCTTATGGTGGGATTAGTGAGGCATCTTTTTCCCTTTAATCTGGATTATAAATTATTAATACTATTATAATGAAGTGTTGTGAGTAATGTTTTTTTTTTGTCAACTAGTATATTTATTAATTATAAATTTTATCTATAATGTTACGATTTTAATTATAAAGTATTCATACTAATACAAATTTTTATTTTTTGTTAAATAACAAATTTATTAATTATAAATTTCGTTCATAATATTATTCCTTAGTCACGTTAAGCTCTACAAATCACTTTCATCCTATCTCAATCAAAGTGAATGACCTCGTAAACATAACATATTTTTGGATAAGGTCATAAACATTTATCAAATCGTGATATCACCATACAACCCATCTCCATCAACATTTCTTGAAGTTTTACAAATGTATATAAAAATGTAAAATATCATACAACACGTATGGTCACAAATGAATACTTCTACCAATTTTTCACTTGTCCCTCGTGTATGTGGATATTGTCAATTTTACAAATGAATACTTCTTCCATGATATTAAAGTTATCCCCTAAAATATGTTGCATTTTCTACTAACTTCTGCCAAGAGAAAAAATAAAAAAATTAAGCTGCGATAAAAAAAAAAAATCACATTATTTTCCTCTATTAGCTTACATGCGTCGATGCAAAATAGATGAATGACATCGTTTTCTCGTCTTTTTCTTTTTCACTTTCTGTTTGAAAACAAGCAATAATATGTTTAAATATATTGCAAGAATACATAGAGAATATAACTATAGGGATATTCTCTTGATTCTTTTAACTTGTATTTGTAAATAACTTAAATGCCACTAAAATTTATAAGAGGGGTTAAAGTATAATTATCTCGAAGATGAAGGTGTTATGTAAAATAATTTCTTTAAGTATTTTTTTTTTGTAAATTTAAGGAAAACTTATAAGTTAATATTACATATGTTAATTTTGAGAATCGATTTCAAAAAGTATTTAAAATAAGAATCATACATTAGACCAAATTTTATATAACTTCACATTTTCTAGACACATATAACTACTAAAGTCTTGAGATACTTTTTTTTTTATTAGTACGTTAAAATCGTAATTTAAATTTAATTTTTTCATTTATAACGTATTATTATTTAATTATTTTGTACGACTTTTGAGTGTATTCTAAAATATACTTTTGCCACCTCAAATATCTCAAACTTGGTACTACTATATGTTGTACTTAGACACGGCCAAGCTGAGAATATAAATACTAAAGAAAGCTAAATTTTTTGCTAGGAAAAGAAAGCTAAATTTTGATTTACAGATAGGAACATTTTAAAGGCTTGGGTCATAGTGTAGTTGAATTTAGGCCACAAGAATTCATTGGAGGAGATCAAAATGTGATGTCTTGTTGCGTGATAGTGACATTTGAGAGCAAATTTCCATCTTGGATTCTATTGTTTGTGAGCTTTCATTTTTAGACACTGAGGTAAGTTGTCATTTTGAGGTTTTCTTTTCATGTTTAAGAAAAATATTTTTTGCGCAATTGTAAAATTATCGTATCATTCAAATCACGGATTTGAGTAGTAGAAACGACATCTTTCCATACAAGTTAGAGCTGGGTAAGTTCATAATGGATTCAAATTCGCGTAGTTAGAGTTTCGTACAACCGTTTTTTCATGAAAAAAACTCATCCTTGTCTTAGGGATGGAGGGTCTTTGTCTGTTCCTGTGACACTTATAGTACTGTTAATTGCCTGCAGATTAGTTGGCACCCTTCTGCCTATTCTCTCTTTGCAAATCTCTCTTTCTCTTTCTCTCTCTCTCTCTCTCTCTCTCTGTGAAGAGTAGACCTTTTCTGGGTATTTACTAAAATTTAGTCTAGTTTAGTTTATGGTTGGTGTGTTTTTTATATCAAAAGAGAAGAAGAGATTTCATGCTTAGTTATTGGATGTTAAGACAAAGAAAGATTTCAGCTTTTGCCTAGTTTTAGATGGTAGGCTTCTTTCTTGTTTTATAATTCATGCTTGATGATCAGTCTATTCATCATATTCCTAGCATCTTTTTTTTTCATAAATTTTTGGTTTTATGTGACACTTAGCTATGATTTTGTCAAAAAATTGTAATTTTCCTAAAAAGGGTTCAATTTTCATCAGTTGTTGCTGTGGTGTTTGTGATGGTCTTCACCATGTTCTTCTTTCTTCTTTTTTTTCATTAGAATGGAGGCCGAGACCGTTGGTTTGAACTTAAAACCTTGATCACAACCTGACAATTCCACCACCATGTTTTTGCCTTTCTCTTTATGTGCTAGTTTTAAGGGTTAGAAATATATTGGGAATTACTTTTTAATCCCTGTAGTGCATCTGAGATAACATTGCTAGTTATGTGGGCATTTTAGTTATATTTTTGACCTCTTTTGTCCTTAATATAAGGATTTCTGTTCCTTAAATCAGGGTTTTTCTAATACTTGGCAAGCTTCATAAAATATGCTTTCTGTAATTTTTTTTGTTTCAAACATATTGTTGGACATATAGATTTGAATATGGTGTTTTGTGGTTTTCTATCAGAATGTTTGAGAACATTTTGGAATTTATGTCGATGCTTGCAATTTGTCGCTTACTTGTTTAGTATTTCATTTTGTTCTTAACAGTTAAGTGCAATGGTTTCTGGATAGCGAAGAGCTTCTTGCGTTTGGAATAGTGTTCTTGGACATGCATTATTCGTGTGTTTATATGGTTGTCTCAATGTTCTTTTAGTTAGTCAATGTTGGAGGAGGCTAGGGAGGATTAAGCTCCCGAAAGATGGAGAATTCTTATGAATCACTGAGCAATGGACACTCGGCTGATCCAGGTCTTCAGATTATAAGGCATCCTTCGTATCAATCCGCCAACAAATCATTATCGCCTTGGTTTGATATAAGGGTGTTTTATGTCAGGATCAGCAATTTCATGGTTGATGATTCCACCCCAGAATATCTCACAGTCAACCATGTCCCTCTGAGCTATGACACTGTCCTTGAAGTGAATGGTGCAAGATGTCCTGTTTATTCTGATGGTGCATCTTGCCTTCTCCGAAGAGACCGAGTAGATAAGAAATCTGAAGAAGCTACATTCGTGAGCACAGACAGTATAAGATTCACCAGGAATGTGAAATTTGAGGTTTTCAATAAAGAGGATCTTGTGCTCTCTGGGATTTTGGAATTGTTGACCAATAATGGTTGTAGTGGGGAATCAAAAAACAATGCGAGGGGATGGAGCATGAATTGTGAATCAGTTATGAGTGCAGGCACTGGATTTCTGAAGGGTAAACAGATCAATGGCTCGGAAATCTTCTCACCAACAATTGAAGTTTATATTGCTGGTTGTTACTCGGGAACACCCACTATCTTAACCAAGAGTTTGCAGCTTAATTACCGGAAGAAGCAGAACAGAAAAGCGATCTTAGATTCAATTCCAGAATACGAAAACACTGAATCACAGAAAGATGGTCCATCTGGGCTTGATCTGCAGGTAACTTTTGGTAGTGTTATTTGTAGAACAACACCTTATTAGTAATGATGTTAATAACTGATCTAACTTTTGGGGTGTGACTTCATGTTACATTTTCTTGTTCTGGAGGGTGTCGATTAGGACATTCATATTAACAAATCTTTCACAATTCTTCCTGCTAATTTCTGGTGAAAAATTTACAGTAGCCACTTCTAGTCAATTCAGAAACCTTCGAAATGATAGAAATGCTGATCTCAATTGGGACTGGCATTGCATAGTGAATTCTTGGATGATTAGATTATCGTTCCTTTAAATTGTTTTTAGGGGCTCTTTCCATTCTAGTGGTAGTTCAAGACATATATTCCATCTAGTGCTAAGTCTCACGTACCTCGCACTCGCACTCGCACTCACACCTGAGGGGCAACAAGGAAATCTTTTAGGTCCGTCGAGAAAATATTCCACTTCCTTCTATCCCGAATAATCCTTTCAACATGCATACTCCACTAAACTTTTTCTTTTTTAATTTCTTCATATATATGTTAGTAACTTGTTAACTTTTTCTGCCATTAAAATCAAAATAACTAAGGTGAAAATAAATTGCCAGTGGATGCGATGACTTGACCATTCCATTTGTGCATATCCACATGCTTCCTAACAGGAAACATGTTTCTTTGTTACCAAAAAGCCCCTTTCTGTTAAGGATTGAATCTTGGACTAGAAACAGAGTCTTATCCTGGACATGTTATGGAGGCATGGGCAGGCACACACTTTTAAGAGATTTTCTAATCATGAGAGAGAGTTGTATCTGTTCTGTTGCATTATCCATTTCTGTCAGAATCTGACATCATTCGGGTACCTTTTCCAGAGCAACTAGATTATGTCCATCACCTGTGAGGTCCACTATCCCATTTCGTTTATTGATAGCCTCGAACGATGATCCACTTCTTAGCTAATCCTCCCTGAGCTTGATAGAAATGAATTCGTATAGCCCCTGCATCATTGGGATTTGGAGATAATGTTATATGTAATTACATTATTTGGGGATCCAAGTCCGTATCATTTTAGAACACACACACATATGCCAACCTGGTTATCTGTTACTTATCACATCATGCGTCTTATTTATGAACTGAAACTTCATATGTCAACCTGGAAGCTCAAGTAAATAAATTTAATTCTCAAGCTTTAGATATCAACAATACTAAAAACTTTTACTGTGTCGTTAACAATGTAATTCATCTTTTAGATGTCTTCACTGCAACCCGAATCGTGGCAGTATCATCCTTATGTTCTTCTTTACCATAGTGGATATTTACTTAGGTGATGTATTTGCTTATCTTGGATATATCTTTGTGGTTCATGAGCTGAGGTGGTAGAAAATCCCGTCCGATCATCTGTTGATTTGGAAATGCAAGTCATCTGATTAGAAACTTATCACTGGAACGAAAGGAATCTTGTAATATTGCTTTAACCTGTTCAATATATTGCTGTCATTGGCTTAGAACGCCCCAGCCTAGGGGTCACACTGCTTCTGTCTCTTCATCGTGTAGTTGATGCAACAGCATGCTAAGTAAGTATATGATCAGGTCACTACAATTGTCATGTCCCTTAAAATTTCATCACATGAAAGTACCAATCACATATTGCTGCTTTGATGTCTGCTGAGAGCATCTAAAAAATGTATGTCATTTGGATTTCTCAGGGGTAGAATTTTTTACCATTGAAATTGCTTACAATGTTGCGAAAAGGTTTGGTTTTTTTGTCCACGAGGTGTATATCGAACATGTGAATTTGGTAAGAAATGTAACGTTTTTTTTGCTCTTGCAGATAGCCAATTATAGAAATTATAAGCCAGAAGACGAGGAAGACTACAACAGTCTATACTGGGGGAATACAGAATTCTTAGAAGGTGAAGATGGGGAGCTCTCTTGGTTTAATGCCGGCGTGAGGGTAGGTGTTGGGATAGGCCTCGGAATTTGTGTGGGAGTAGGAATAGGCATTGGATTACTCGTCCGCACATACCAGACCACCACCAGAACCTTCAAAAGGCGGCTTCTGTAACTTCTGATCACCTTTCAAGTACATTGTTTTGTTCCAAAGGTTAAACACAAAATGAGAGGTGTTTGGGAGCAAATATCTACTTCTTGGACGCTTTTCGTGTGTGTCTTCAAGTATATATTGTAAGCTTTTCAAGTTCTCTCTCTCTTTTTCCAGGTTTCCCCTTTCATAGCCGACCCCCACTTTGTGGGATAAGACTTGCTTTGGTTTGGGGTTTCCCCTTTCCGCAACATTTGATGCTACTTACTGTGTGAGATGAGTG
This sequence comes from Ehretia macrophylla, assembly GCA_037974665.1. Lineage (NCBI taxonomy): Eukaryota > Viridiplantae > Streptophyta > Magnoliopsida > Boraginales > Ehretiaceae > Ehretia > Ehretia macrophylla. The sequence goes on from CM075774.1 coordinate 5,010,384, forward strand.
TGATAGGTAAATTGACACATAAATGAAACTGGAAGATCACATGACCTTTTACTTTTTTTTTTTTGGTTATGTAAATAACTTTTTTTTCCATTTTTTTTCTTTTTCCCATAAACATCTTACAGCTTTTTTATGCTGAGCTGTAACTATGTCTTAAGCAGCTAGAATATTGTGTTTCAATCATAATGGTGTTTCTCTAAAGTTTAACTTGATCTGTCTATCTGAATTAATTCAATCCCAACTATGGCCCACGTAAGCTTAGAAAAGCTGGAAAAAAACCGGTGAGTAGAGAGGGCAGACACCTCGTTATTTGTGGTGTTGCAATGAATCCAACATCCTTTTCATGGAAGAGGTGAGGCATGCACAAAAGTAGGTAGATATTCAAGAACGAATATAGGATTGAAAGAAAAAAGAGGAAAAAGTGAAGTTTAAGTGCATATGACACGAAAATAAAATTTGGTTTTCGTAAGACTAGATGTGAATCATAGCTTAGATTCAAGTTGGTTTAGTGAATACTATCATGAAAGTCATCGAATGGATCAATTTTTTTCTTCAGTTTGTCCGATATTTTAGATAGAAAAAGGCAAGGGAGGACATATTAGAAAATCAGTCCAGTTTTTGGTTAGACTCCATCACTATAGACTATCTTAGGTTCACCATGGCATTCTTGTGGTTGTACCATGTATCTCCTGCAGCATGATTTACCATTTTGCTTCAAGAGGCAGCTCGGTGAACTAAACTCCCACTGCAAGGGTTAGGGTCGGACATTCCATTCAAGAAAATGTTCCGGACCACTTCTGGTTGGCATCTTTTATACCAGCTCTTTCATGCCTCCCAACAAATAGAAGCAACTCAAAACAATGCTGGAATTCACATATTCATTTATCATAAAGGACGTGCAAGATAACATGCTATCAGACTCATATAAGCGCAAACTGCTATAATGAGCTGCAAAATAAGAAATTTCAGCCTCATGAACAGAAACAAGAGAGAATGTTATCCTTCAAAACAGCTCTCTATGCCGAGAAAGTGACACAAAAGGTTTCAACCGGCCTTTGAGTTAATTTGTTAATCACAAGAACTAGGGAGAAACATTTGAGTTGGCTGGTGGAGGAAGAGATGCTGGTTCTGGAGCAACCTCCGCGCTAGCATAACCATTTGGTGCATTAGACTCATGTTGGTGCTTGTCGAGCGACCATAATTTAGCAGCTTTCACATCATCCTCAGCCATTTGCCTTGAGAACTCCTCATGATCATACTTCAGTGTGGCTTTTCCTCCAAATTCAGTTGGAAGATTATTGACATCAAAATATGACTTCATGAGTTCAACGCTATCCTTATTTTTGGGGTACACGAATTTGACCTTCTGAAATGTCTTGGGGTCCAAGAAATATTTAACAATCTGCAAACACAGAAGGACAACTTCAACGATGGAAGAACAGTCTCGCCACGATAGTAGAAATAATCAAGGTTCCACCTTGCAGCACTATAATGATTTGAAAACTTCCACTTAAGTTTGCAACACATGCAAATGTAAGCGGACTCTACTTTATCACTTCACCTTCCTCTTAATAGAGAAGGGGTGCAACCATTTCTATTCTCATGTAATTGACTCGAAGCACTCAACATATGAAGTTATTGTAGATATGGAAAGAAATTTCAAACAGCAATGGTACTAACCAAAAATAACAACCAAATAAAACCAAATCGATGGCAAAAAGGCATTCAAATATGCATTTCCACTAGAGTTGAAACATCAGCAAGGTTACCATCAAAATTGCAGAGACTTAACCTGGTTCCAATCTTGGGGATATGTGCATCGGAAATCTAGGGGTGGGGTTGGGAGAAAGAAAGAAGATAATGTCAACATAGAAAGCAAACCTTCCAAAATGTTTCAAAGATTCGGGGTGGACTGTACAGAAATGCTATAGCCAGTCTTTCAGGGTAGTGATTCTGCAATATGTTAATAGATTCTCGAGCAGATTTAATAGGAACATTGTTGCTTAAAGACCATCCAGTAAAGTCTATCAGCCATGCCATCTGCTCCTGACCTTCTGGAAGATTCAGTAGGGCATTTTCTATAAGGTACACCAGATGTCTCATCTGGTTGTCTATTGATGCTGTATTCTGCAAGTTGTGTACAGCATTATTTCAGCATCATCTCACTTGAGAAAGGGAAAGAGTGAAGAGTGAAGCAATTGAATTATATTTGAGTCTTCAAAACCAATAGAGAATAAGTTTCAAAGACTTAGTTGTCAGAATATATACCTGCAATCCTGGTCTAAGTATGAGAACGGTCCTCCCATGGCGGTCATGAAAATTTGCTCTGTAGACCTTTCCAGTTTCACCTTCCATTGCAACTTCATGCTGGCAATCAAAGTATGTTTAGATGGTCTAAAAGTTTTAAGGTCCACAGCTTCAAAGATAACTGGAGCTCAGCGACAGTAAGCTATTTCTAAGAAAAACCAATTTACTCCATACTATGATAGGAATCCTTCGTCAGCATCTGACTGATTTTTTTTTTTTCATTTTATTTCATTTTTGTATCTGACAGTTGCTGATCGTAGAACAATACAATCAGATGATAGGAGGATAAGGAAATTTGGAATACCAAACAAGAGAGAGATGATAATTAGGTAAACTAATGAAGCACTTTGCTATGCCGAGGCACAATTAGGGAAAATGTATTTCCAAATGATAATTTCTCCATTTTACTTCACCAATAAATGTGCTCTTTACATGTGTATTGTGGTTTTCTGCACAACACAATACTACTTTGCACTAACTGTAACTACCATATTTAGTAATTTCACTGAATTAAGTCAATTAACATAAAGATTACATGGATCTTACCCAGCGGATTTCTTCAGGTTTATAGGTTGACCTCCATTTCAGCGTCTCTTGCAACATTTTCTTTGATTTATCTACATTCCAGTTCCGGGCTTCCAAGTATCTCCTTAAGCATGCATCGGTGCAGAATTGCAAGCTGCGTCCTGATAGTGGCCCTAGTGCAGCCTTTAGCTCATTAACCTTCAAGCAGGATGAGAAATCATAAGACTCTACTCAGAGCCTAACATATCACCTGCACATATTATTCTTTCTTTTTTTCTAATTCTTTTTTCTGCACATGATATTCTCCAAAGAACAAAACAGTAGTTCAAGAAGTTTATTTTTTATGACCATATTTCCATATGATATACGCATAGCCACACCACTGTTCCTTCACAAAGAGTGATACTTGAGGGATCAATATGCCCGTATATATGTCAACATCTGATAATTGGCTAGTTAACAGAATCTCAAAAGAATATAAAGACATGTCCAATCAGTTTGAATTCTAATAATATCATGATGCTGAACTGCTCATTACCTTTGATTCACGCTGCAGCTCATCACCCTCCTGATCATGTCGAGCATTGCCTTTGCGACGGAACATTTATCTGTAACAATTAAAGTCACATAGAGCACTTAGATAGTTTTATATCAACAGACAACTAATGAAAGACTCCGTCTTACATGTGCCAAAATAACGTAAACCATGCAGTACAGACGGGGAATACCAGAAAACCCTCTGCACTCCGCAAAAAGGAAGGAAAGAAAGAAACAGCGGAAGAAGCGTTAACAGACAGGAAGAATAAAAAGCACTTGAAGATTGATGGATGATAGAAACATAGAGAAACAATCAAGTCTCAACTCAATTTTTTGCATTTGTTCCACTGTTAATTCAAAATGAGAAGAAGTATATAATCACCCTAGAAACCGGGATCACAATATTGAAGGTTGGTCCCCTTAAGGATCTCACGAAATGCTAGCCTCTATAAGCAAGAATCAACTACACTAAAGTTAGAGGAGTTAGAAGCGACAGCAACTAACTGCATGATCACACTTTCATTTCATAGACTTATATTTTATGATATATAATGTTTCAACTATTCCATAATCCTGAAGGAATTGAATCAAATTTTTAGCATTTGAGCACCTAATCAAAGAGTTTCTCAACCACTTAACTCATAAAGTTACATGTCAAAATGCACACTAGTTTAGCTAACAGAGAACCAATTTTTAAATGAATGTAGAAAGAAATATTTAGGCTACATACACCATTTCTAGTTTTACCGTAAAATGCAAAACAAAGGGAAGCTTCATCCTCCATTGGTTCACAAATTTCAAAACATTAATCCGAATCAGAGATGGAGCCCACAAATTTTGCAAGATGGAATACCAATTTTAGTTCCTTTACGTACACATTTAACGAAAAAAATGTTCCCCCGTTCCCACCCCGACCCCAAATTTTTCTTTACTACAAACTTGTACTTACCTTTAACCCCTCCCCCGCATTAAAAAAATCCTAGGTCCGACCTTTGTCGCATTTACTAACACAATGCTTCTTTCTAATGTTCTGTTATAAACATTGATTAAAAATGGTTGCACAAAGACTTAGTAAAAGTCATACCAAGTCATAGACTAACAAGACTATCTAAGAATGGACCGGTTGGTAAACAAATTTAAACTTTTCATATATGGTTTCGGGTTACCAAAGCTACCCACATACCAACCCAAAAACACAATAGCATAATATATATCTCACATCAAAGCCCTTAGTCCAAACCCATTTGACCAAATTCTCAGAATTGTAAATGTTCGATTAACAAAAGAAGAAAAACAGACCCCCCCCCCTTTTTTTTTTTTTTGCATTACTTAATCCCGAAAGTAAATTCTTTTTCTCTCAATTAATATCAACAACAAACCAAAGGAGCCATTTAACAGTCACACCCCAATGAAATCCCACACCAAAACACCCAGAGTTAGATGTTAGAATGAAACCAGGTTCTAAGCTCGAACCCGGCTTCAGCTTCTATTGTAACAAAGAAATAAAAAACACACTAACTATATAAAAAGACAGTCTGTTACACGAAACTCCTGTATACAGGTGGGACATACCAACATAAATTTTCTTGTTTAACAAGTCAACAGATCCACTAGCAAAAAAAAAAACCCACCTTGGCACACTCCAAGATTAACCAATAAAAACCACCATATCATAGTATATAAAAACAGGAAAAAAAATTAAACAAAAATAAATAAATGCACCCACATGCATAAATATAATCACAAAACAGAAAAATAATATAGATTGATTGAAACAGAAGACAAGCTTCCATGAATGATTTCATACCTGCTTAGGAAGAGAGATGAGCCCAAGATGGGTGTGCGTCTCAATGTGTCTTGTTTTCACAAAAGAACATGCAATTTTTTTTGCCTTAAACTGCACACACACAAGCTTAGAATTTATGCATGTGTTGTTGTTGTTGTTGGGAGTAGCAGTTCGAAACACGCTGTTTTGCTATCAGATTTTTTATTTTCTTTTCTTTAAGGCTGTACAACTTTGGAGTGAAGTCCAGTGATGCACAATATACAAATATATACTCGTGGAGGGTTTTGCACTACAAAAATTATTACATAAATCCGAACTTATACAAGCCCTCGTATAAAATAATGCGGCCTACTTATATGGGTCTTATGCATTACATGTGAAATGAGATCATCAGTCCGGACTTATGGAAATGACTTTTATTATACTTGCCTCTCGTTGATTGGGCAAATTTTGAATTTAGTCTTTATTATTTAAAATTAAATAATTTAATCATCATTATTTTTATTGTCAATTATTTTTACTATCAAAATCTGAGTTAGTCTTGACGAAAAAATGGTCATGTGTTGTTGCACACGTTGCCATTGTTTCAGGGACAATTTTGAAAAAAATAACAAATGTTCAACTTAATTCATATTATTTTATGTAAACTTCAACATAATCCCCAGTGTTTGACAAAAAATCTAACATAAATTTACAAAGTTTTGCATGTATATCATATTTATACATATTATTTCACAAAATATTCAAATTAGTTTCTACTATTAAAAACATACACAAACACACACATAAAGTGAAACCCTCCACTCCCGCACCCCTAACCCCCGACCTACACCCCTTAGCCCCCTTGTCACCCCCTCCTCAGCCACCCCTACCCCTATGGTGTTGTGCGTGTGTATGTACATATCGATACATTTGTGTGTTTATATATGTATGTGTGTACGTGTGTGTGTGTATGTATATATATATATATATATACATACGTATATGTATATAGAGAGCCATTTCATATATTATCGTTTAAATTAAGTAACTTTTTAATAGTCATGACTAATTTGACTGACTTTTTAAACCAATAAAAATTAAATTAGTTAAAATTGAACAACATGAACGAATTTAAAATTTCAACATAACAATAAGAACTAATTACGTAATTTGTCCTCATTATTTCCGCGAAATAGATCACAATCATTATTTTGATAATAATATGCTGAAATTACACGTTAGATCCCCTGTTATTTTACTACTAATGTAATAATTTAGAACTTTTGAATATGTGAAATATATCAAACTCTTCTTTACTTCTTCCTAGTAAATATACAAAATTATTAATTATTACGGTCTGAGAAAGTAACGTGGAATTTCGACAAGACATAAAGATACTTTTTGTAATATATCAATTCAGATCTATCAGACTATTTTTGGTTAAAATCTGGCTGGTGGAATTTCATGAGACATGGATGTTTTGCTGTTTTGGGTGAAGTGTCACAATAAGAGATCTCAAACAAGATCCATTGCTTGCCACATGAAATGTGTGGTTAAGGGAAATTTTTTCAAAACGGAACCTTCAAAATGTTATATTTTTTTTAATAGTATATGGATTTTATAGACGCATGAAATCATGCGCTAAAAATAAAATAATAGGGCATCGGACATATTTAAACCCAACCCATGGTGAAGGTTTCGAGACTATCTAAGGCTTTTTCTTTTCTTTTCTTTTCTTTTTTTCTTCTTCTGTTTTCGAATTATAACATATCATAGTTTCCTTGGAAAAACTTTTGTTTCAAGATTAAAGGTGGTTTTTGAGGAAATTTATTAATTTTTATTTTTTAAACTATTTGTAGTTGTTTCTTTTTTGGTCCTAAGAAAGGTTGTTAATTGTATATAAATCTATTTATTTAAATGTTAGTTTTTTAAACATTCACGTTATTCGTAGTGTGTGAGAAGCACACGTATGTGGACTTGATACCCACACTCACATCAAGTCTAAACATTTTGAAATTGTTTCCTTTATCATGATAGGAAGGAATTGTTTTATTTTATGAGAAAATAGATATATTTAAATTTATGAGTTATGAGAAATTTGGACTTTAACCATGAATTAAAGAGAAAAATTTTGTTGTATAAATTTTGTTGTATAAAACATTTGTAAACAAATATAACTTCAGTAATTTGCAATTCAAATGTTTGCCAATTTTTTTCTTTGCTAAGCAATCACAAGTCTAGAAGTTTATCTATTTTATTAAACTAATTTGACCTAGTTGGAAAGAGTTGTTCTTCATCCAACATTTATAATTTTTTAGCAACAATACAAAAGGAAAAAAAATATTTCTTTTCTTGATGACGAAAAACTACTCTAAGCAGGACCATATATATATCAATATAAAAAAATTAAAGAGAAACAGGTTAATGTACAATAGGAAAGAGGGCAAAAAAAGTGGTCCAAAAATAGCAATATAAAAATATATGTAGCAGTAAATTTTATTATGGTCCCTATTTAATGATTCCTCTTATCTTTCCTTTTCTTCACCAAATCTTGCGAAAGTCAATACCAAATTACGATGAAATTAAATTATCGAAAGGAAAATATATTGAATCCCCCTAAACGGGGACCAGATGCGATAATAGTAACCTTCAATAATGAAATTTTGTGGACTTTTGAGTGTCTGTTTTAAGTGGATTGGTTTAAAAGGTATAACTACTCATTCCTTCTAATTATGTGAGTAAATTCACTTGAAGAATTCAATTATTTTATGTGGATAAATAAAAAAATTTAAAACAAGTTTATAATATTTTGGACTACTTGATTTAATATCATTTCTTTTGGTCTTTTGGTGTTTTAAGATCAAATTTCATATTAATTAACATGGTATCAGAATTGGGTATGCAGATGCTACTCATTCATGTTTCAAGCTTGTACCATGTCATCTATGAGCAGATGCGAAAATAGTTATCTCCAATGTTGAAATTTTGTGGACTTTCGAGAAGGGTCTTTATCAGAATATTTTTGTTTTTCGTTTTGATTAATTAGGAATAATTCTTCTGTGAATTTTTTTCTTTAAGTATTTTTGAAATTTAGATGTCAAAATTAGTACGAAGAACTTTCTCTTGTTTAGAATTAATTCAAAAATCTATAGAAAAATTAATTAAAAAAATAAAGTATTAAGCTACTTGATTTACAGGATAGTGGACATAGATTGATTCATATCTCGATTTAAAATGCATCCAAATTCAAATAGATATAGTTTGTACCCCCCTCTAGTTTAGTTGGACGATAGAGCAGGTAAGTCTCACATCCTCCTGTAGAGGTTTTGGTTTTTTGTCCCCTCCACTTTTGTAATTACCTTTTTTGAATTAATAAAATATCGAAAGGAAGTCTCTCTCCTTCTACCAAAAAAAAAATTCAAATAGATATGGAATGAAAGGTTTTTCTAAGTAACTAAATCCCTATAAATAAATAGGAAGGAAATGCACATTTATTGCCCAACTTTTTTTTTTTCTAGGTACAAACTCTTGTGAGCCAAGTAAAATGGGAACATGGATCACAAAGAGATTTTTTAAAAAATTTTTGGTCAAAGATCACAAAGAGGTTCAGTTAAATCTTTGTGTTACTTGAACAGAATTCAATTACATATATAATTGTGGGGTTACAATCTTTATGTTTGATATTTTTAGTTGGGGTAGGGGGTATCTACAAGCGTAGATTGACATGTATAGTTGTTGGGAGTTGCAGTCTTTATTTTTTATATTTTTAAAATTTTTATTCAGTAAAATTACTTAATCCTTATTAAGTTTGTGATTAAATTCACATAATATTTCTATAAATAAAATATTCTAAATGGCACTAGATCTACCTTTCATGACATTTAGAAAGCATTCTTAGTGATTATTCTGGTTCAGACAGGATGTATGTATCTTATGGGCTGCTTTATGATCCTTCAAATCATGGCCACTAATAAAAGGCATACACTATCGATGAAGGCACTATTGGCTTCTAAAATTAACCAAACTTAAATGTACTTTTATGAAAGTCATAGCAAAGGCATGAAAGTTTGGATAGAAAATGATGAAAGAAGAAAAAAGAGAACAAGCATAATGTGCCAAAGAAAATGAGGTAGGAAAAGTTGTGGTCCTGTGATCCCACTTGCCCATTACCCAAAGAGCACTTTCAAATGAAATGTCAAACATCGATTCTCATGTTTAATATTTTAAATTTAGGTATTTCTTGAATTACGACAAGTAAAATAGTTGTGTTAATCACAAAAATATATACATTTGTAAAGTCGGCTACTCTTGTTTACAGAAAAATCTCTAAATTTGGTGAAAATCCACTTTAGCAATAACTATCAGTCCTTTTCTTATTTCTATTTTTTATTACAAAGACTTCCTCATGGGACGCTCTTTGGACGTACATCAGGAGTATCAAACCTCTAGATACATAACCACTTTTAAAAAAGATATAATCAATGTTAGTTAGACACATAGTCTGTGACGCCCGAGATTTAGCCATGCATTCAATTACTATTGCATCCCTTACTTGCGCATTTCCTTCTATGCCTTATTACTGTCTTCTTAGGTTACTATTCACTCTATTTTTAAACTGCATTCTATTAGTTAATTAACATTTTTATTAAAGTAGTGAGAAAAATATGCAATTGAGCTAGAGGCGATAGGAGAGCTCGTTTAGAAAATGATTTTAGTAGTTGAATGAATAGTGTTACGTAACTAACTTAAAAATTTAATTAACTAGCGCATATGTTTCACTTTAGACTCGTTTTAAGCTTACTACGCGCATTATAATTGGCCACTTGAACACCCAAACTTGACCCCACCTCAAGGCCTACTTATTAAAACATGACACAAGCACATTTTAGCACAAAAACACAACAATTTCAGCCTGTGAACAGTGCCCAAACCCGACAGCCCTTCCCTTGTGCATTTGGAGATTTTGCTTCATCAAATCATCAATTCAAGCCAAGCCAAGCCTTGAGCAACTAGTGTAGGGTGTTTGCAAGGTTCCTAGGTGCTCTTACGCGTATTGGTGAGGGATTTCACAGCTTATTTTTGCATTTCTAAATAGTTGCTCTTTTCTTGATTTGTTGAAAATGTGATCAAATGTCATTGTATTAGTTATCTATGCTATTATACTATGTACATGAATGCTAGAGAACATATTTGAGCCATCGTTTCGCAATTTAAACGGTTAGAATCGTTAGTTTGATTTTTAGGGTGAATAGTGATATTTTTCTAGGGTTTTGCGTAATTGCTCGAATTAGCTTGATTCAATGCTTCTAATAGATGCCTTAGGTGCTAGTGAAGGTAACCTAATAGCCCCGTGCATTTGCATTGTCCTTAAATCGCTTAAAATGGAAAATAGCCGACTTTAATTTGGGGCTTTTGAGGTTAATGTGAATCCGGGTGAATTCGAGCTTCACTTCTAGTATTCTTAGGCTACCTAGGTGCTATAGAAGCTTTGATATCCCTTGTTTGAAGCCCGGACAATGTATGTGTAGTTTAAAGCCATAAGAGGGAATTTGGGGCTTTCGGCGTAATCGCTGGAAATTGAATGAGTTAGAGGGTTGAGAGGGTACCTTGAGGGTTAGTTAGAAGGTTGGGAGAGTTTCCTTTGAAAATGGAATCACTAACTTTGGTTTGGAAGAGAAATAGTTTGAAAAACAAAGGGGTTTAGGTGAAATTTCGGTTGACTCACACTTCTAAACCCATGGCATGACTCCTTAAGTGTTTATATGTGGATTCAAGTTGATTTGGAGCTTTTGGTATAATTCTATGCTTATCTTGTATATGTTCCTTTGTAAACTGCTTATTAGCTTCTCTAATTGCTTCTATTCTAATTGCATCGAGGTCAACCTACTTTGTTGATTCTCCTATGTGTTAATGCTTATATTATTGCTATTAATTTGCCATTGTTAAGTGCATTGCATCGTGGTTGCACAACCATAGTGTCAGGGGCGGATGTGTTGAATATCGGCTGGGCGGCAGAGGGCTTGCCGGTGGATATTCAAACTCCGTGCCCTAGTCCCTCATTCGCCTGGTCCGGAGATTGCCAGGGGATGTTGGGTCGTAGGCTTATCGGGGTACATCCGGAGTACACCCACTGGAGTGTTTGGGGTTATGCCGGCTTATCGTGATCGTGCTCGTGGTTCGTGGATCGTGAATGAAGACCAGTGAAGATTGGTGTATAGGGGATTGTGTGAAATGTATCCTTTTAAATGTGTGGTTATCTAAGTTATCATTGTTTCTTAAATTGTCTAAGTGATATTGTTGTATAACTGTATTATCTGTTGCATTGCACACCCCGGGACTATATCCCTCACTGGGCAACAATGGTTGCTCATACCTCGATATATGTTTCAGGAGACGCTGAGGGTGATCCCTAGCTTGTTGAGTTAGTTGAGGAGGAGGAAGTTCAGATTGACCCTTTACCTTAGTTGTTGTGCCTGATAGCTTGAGGTGGTTTAATTCCTTGCTGCTTTGTGGAAGGCTCAACTGTTTATTTTATGTCCTATTTTGTAGCCTAAGGGCTATGTATATGCTTGTTGTATAAGTTGAAGACTAGTTGGTTGTGGTGTAGCTTTGAAAGCCTATGTACTGTAATAACTTATGATCTACTTCTATTCGCTTTGCTTGCTTGGGAGTGAATGGCTTAAAGTAGAAATGTTTGATCTTTCAATTATGTTTAATTGATTTCCTAGAATGTCATGATTATAAAACTATGTTGACAACTAGTTCTCGCATGCTTGTGTGTTTTGGAACTATTGTGTACTATAAGGCTCGGATGGCCTTAGAACTTTGTTGTTTAATTAAGAAAAGCTTGTATTGTATTGTTGGGACTTTGTTTGAGTGATTACAGGTTTTTAGAATGTCCACGGTACAGGGGAGACTCTGTCCGTGTGTCGGGTCCGGACTTAACCTTTAGCTTGGGGGTTGGGTCGGGGCGTGACATTTAAGTGGTATCAGAGCTATAGATTGCATGAAGCCGGGTTAAATTTCTCGGTCTGTGGGTAGAGATTTGTTATGTGACTTTGTGAATGCATGAGTCCTTGATTTTGATTGACCTAAGTGAAATTTGAATTAGGAATGAACATGCTAGCGTGGAAAAAGAATATCAAGAGTCTAGAATGTCAAGTATGATCTAGTGATCTACGTGTACTTCAATAATGCGGAATATTTATTTGAACTTCTATGTACTTGACTTTATGTGAATCTAATTGGACTTTTCTTTATGTGTTTACTTATAAATTGCATATATATATATATATACCTGTCATAACACTTTGCATTCTAGCTATTCGAGATGGGGCCCCGCCGTCGTGCTGATAATCCGAATGTTGGTGGAGAACCCGAGGGGGTTCATGGGCAAGAAGCTGAGGTGGCCGAAAATGCACCGCAGGTTCAAGAACCGAGCACTGCACAGATCTTGGCCACGATAGCCACTGCTATGAACACTATCGCCCAGTTTGTTACACAACAGGGTCAGCCAGGGGTCGTTGGAGGTAATCAGGCTGCGAGAGCCGGAGGTAGTGGTCCTACCGGAGGGAATCTGTATGATCGGTTTATACATCATGGGGCCTATACTTTCTTTGGGGAGCCGGACGATATGAAGGCTGAGATGTGGCTAAGGAAGTTTGAGAGAGTGTCAGCAATACTGGAGTGCCATGATGACAGGAAGATTACTTATGCCACTTTCCTTCTCGAGGGTGATGCTGAAGATTGGTGGCATACCGTCAGTGAGAAATGGGAAGCCGAGGGCGTTCATCATTCATGGGCTGACTTTGTCCGAGAATTTCGAGACAAGTATATATCGGTAGTTGCCCGCGAGAGGTGTCAAACAGAGTTCATAAACTTGAAGCAGGGAAGTATGACGGTAGATCAATACGAGGCTACTTTTACCCGGCTTTCCCGTTATGCACCAGCTTTGATTCAGCCGGAGGACATGAAGATCCAGAGGTTCATCCTAGGTTTGAGGAGGGATATTATGCTGAACTTGTCTTCAAATGATTTTCCCAACTATGCTGCAATAGTCCGAGCCGCCTCGAGGTATGAGAAACGGAAGGCCGATGTGTTAGCCGAGACCAGTCAATCGAGTAAACGGTTTCAGTCTCAGAGTCAAGGGTACCAGGGGCAGACTGTATCAGTTGGGCAGAGTTCACAGCCGAGGCAGACTCAGAGTTATACAGGGCCTACTCAGACTCAGGCACGACCAGTTCAGAGTCAGACTCAGAGTCAGTTCCGTCCAGTAGTTTCACGTTCGCAGCAGGGTAGTTCAGCTACCTCTACTTACAGAGCTCATTCGGGAGGCACTGTTGCAAGACGTCACCAGCAGTGCAGCTTCTGTCAGCGCCAGGGCCACACTGAGGATGTTTGTTGGAAGAAACATAACAAGTGTACAGGTTGCGGCAGTGATCAGCACAGAGTTAAAGACTGTCAGAAATTTAAGAACCCTAGGGGTCAGACATCAGCTCAGAACTCTCAGACCAGGGCACCAGCTGCAGCACTACCATCACGAGGTCAGGCCCGTGTATTTGCTTTGGATGATGAGGAGCTTCCGGATACAACCGCTGTGGTAGAAGGTATTTTTCTTCTTAATGATCAATCAGTTAAGGTTTTAATTGATTCCGGGGCTTCGCATTCTTTTATTACTCCTACTTGTGCACAAAATGCTAAATTGAAACATGATAAACTGTTGCATGAGATTGTGGTTTATACTCCTATGGGTCCGAAATTTGTTACTAGATCTATTTGCAGAGCATGTAGTATATTTATTGAGGGTCGTGTTTTTCCTGCTGATTTGATTATCTTACCCTTCAATGATTTTGAAATTATATTGGGGATGGACTGGTTAAGTAAATATTATGCCCAGCTTGATTGTAGAAAGAAGATTGTGTATCTAGAAATGCCTGACCAGCCTATACTTAAAATAGTTGGTAGTAGAAAATCTATGGGAACTCCTATTATTTCTTCTATTAGGACATCTAAATTATTGAACAAGGGTTGTGAGGCTTATCTTGCATATTTGATTAATCAACCTGGGGATCAATTGAAATTGAATGATGTACCTATCGTGAGAGAGTTTTCGGGGGTCTTTCCTGAGGAATTACCTGGGTTACCGCTTGATAGAGAGATAGAGTTCATGATTGATTTATTGCTGGGGACTTCACCTATCTCTAGGACTCCGTATAGAATGGCTCCACCTGAATTGCAGGAATTGAAAGTTCAATTGCAGGGCTTGCTTGAGAAGGGATTCATTCAGCCGAGTTCTTCACCGTGGGGTGCGCCAGTTTTATTCGTTAAAAAGAAAGACGGATCTCTTCGCCTATGCATTGATTATCGGGGTCTTAATCAGGTAACCATCAAAAATAAATATCCTTTGCCTTTAATCGAAGAGTTATTTGATCAGTTGCAAGGCGCCAGGGTATTCTCTAAATTTGATCTGAGGCAGGGCTATTATCAACTGAGGATTAAGAAAGATGATGTTCCTAAAACTGCTTTCAGAACTCGATATGGCCATTATGAGTTTGTTGTCTTGCCGTTTGGTCTTACTAATGCTCCCGCCGCATTCATGGACTTAATGCAGAGGGTATTCCGTCCTTATCTGGACCAATTTGTGGTCATATTTATTGATGATATCCTTGTCTATTCTAAATCTGAGGCGGAACATGAACAGCATCTCAGAATTGTGTTGTAGACTCTTCAGGAGCATCAGTTATTTGCAAAGTTTAGCAAATGTGAATTCTGGCTTAAGCAAGTTGCTTTTCTTGGCCATATTATCTCGCAGGATGGTATTTCTGTTGATCCAGCGAAGATTGAAGTGGTGTTATCTTGGAAACGACCTGAAACTGTTACAGAAATTCGTAGCTTCCTTGGTTTAGCTGGGTATTATCGGAGGTTTGTCAAGGATTTCTCTAAGATTGCAGGGCCTTTAACTCAACTTACTCAGAAGAAAACAGTTTTTGACTGGAGTGATAAATGCGAGACCAACTTCCAGGAATTGAAGAAGAGATTGACTACAGCTCCTATTCTTGTTTTACCTGAGGGTTATGATAACCTGGTGATCTATAGTGATGCTTCGAAGGAAGGTCTGGGTTGTGTATTGATGCAGAATGGCAGGGTTATTGCTTATGCTTCCAGGAAACTGAAGCCTTATGAACTCAACTATCCGACTCATGATCTTGAGCTTGCAGCTATCATTCTTGCATTAAAGAAATGGCGTCATTATCTCTGGGGCAACAAATTTGAAATCTTCACCGATCATAAGAGCTTGAAATATCTGTTTTCACATAAAGAGTTGAACATGAGGCAGAGGCGTTGGCTGGAATTACTTGAGGACTATAACTGCACTATTGGCCAATGTATGCAACACCATGGTCATGCTTCTAGCAAGTCCAGCTGAAAAGACACTACGCAATCCCACATCAAATCCCAATGTCATCTTCTACTTTTTTTTCAGAAAATTCTTCTATGAGACATGTGATAAATCTGTCACAACCACATGTCAAGTTGTTATTTTATAAGATTAATCTACATTAATCTGTATCATACAGACATACCATGTCAGAATATCAGAAGTCTATTTTTTAACTAATTTAATCTTACAGAGTTTTAAATAAATTACTATGATACCTTCACTTATGACAATAGATTGACATTTGTTAACTAATTAAAATACTTTTTGTCTATATGACTGTGACAGATTTGCCACATAACCCCTTTTTTCCAAGGGAAATGCTCTTATTGGGAATTCGGCCTTCCTCCTTTTTTCATAAGTATGTGAGTCTCGCAGTGTGGGGCCACATTTTTTATTTCATAGGCCAAAGAGGATCGGAATCGGATAGGAGAAATTTTCTTCTTTTATTAATCAGATGTCACTTTTCACATGAAGTCACTCACCTCTTGCTACTTGTTAGTGTCTTTTAGTTATCAGTTATTTTACAACATAAAGTTATTCAAAATGTCTAGATAGACATCCGGTCCATTCCATGTGAAAGAAACGAACGTCCGTCTAACATTTGAAAGAGTGACTCTTTAGGGAAAAAAAAAACACTATTAATTAAAAGTGCACAAAATAGCCGTAATTGCTTATATAAGCACTTTGGCAACCCTATTGAGAATGTATGGGACAATGGCCTCTCGTCTTCTACAGAAAGTTCAATACATACAACGGTTACCATGATAACCTATTTTATGTATTTTTATTTTTATCTTCTCATATCAAAGGAACAGTTTGACTAGAGTCTAATTAGGAAACGTGAAAAAAAAAATATATCGAATATCTATTTTATAAAAAGTGTACAAATGTACAAACTATTTCCTTAGAAAAAGAGCCTGTCTATAAACGAAATGGAAATGACTTGTATGAACAAAAGAAGTCCATATTACCGCTGTAGACAATGTGAGTTGGAACATTACTGCTATACCACAATATTTGTAATTAGAATGAATCTAATATAATCTTACCAAAATATAAATTTCTCTCGTTGTCAGAAAACAGTCTCTAATGTCAGAAATATCTGGAAAAACAACATGAGATCTCTCTTTGAGGGGAGAAGTTTGTGAGTTCAACGCAAATTCGAATCGAATCTTGTTTGTAACATTTTATGACAACCTCCCTTGTAAACTAGAAAGAAAAAAAAATACACTTTACTCGCCACTAAAACTTTGATCCAATGATAAATGTTAAGTCGCTCGATATGAGAGAAGTTATGAACTTCAATCTCGCTAGCTATATATAGTACAGTCTCAAGTCTCTGAATAAGAAAAAATAAAAACATAAGAAAGCACTTTACTCAGTATAACATACATTTCATCTTTCTAAGGGGATTATAATAGGGGAAAAAATTAATAAATACAAAGCATGCACGGATGTTAAAGGAATCAAAAGGCTTTTCATTTTAATTGCAAGACAAAGAAAAAGATGTTAAGGAAAAGGATCCAGGTGGAGTTGAACCACCATCCCCTCAAATACAAAAATATTTGAGGCGCTCTTCCAAATATTTGAGCTATGAATCCATCAACAACACACCACACCACACCACACACGATACTTAAAATATGTCAACAAAATAGCAGTTGATACGCCAAGAAGAAGGCAAGCAGCTTAAATGCTACAGCTATTCAATATCTTTACCGTTAACTTGTCCCGATTTGTCCGCTCTCTATGCTCTGAAGGCGCTGCAAGCAATGGTGCTTCCACCGAGGCGCCAATAAACCGTTCCAAAGCAGTGTCCACACAAGTACATTACGTTCTAAACATCCGGTTTTATATTTCCCTCTTCTACATCTACTACTATAAAGTTCACTCCAACTCCTCCACCTATTTGATTTGAAACATTTTTATCCTACATTTAGAAGATTTAAAACATACTCCAACAGTTGATTTCAAACATACATTTAGAGGATTTAAAACATTTTCCCCTCCAGCTCTCTTCTTTTAATTTCACAAAAGCAGCTCCCGCCGCATTTTTAACTAATTTCTTAATTTTAAAAATCTCTACTTAAATTCACACCAACTAATTTCTTATTTTTAAAAATCTCTATTTCAATTCACCCTAACAATATCCCGTATTTTAAGAACTCTAATTACTTCCAATTTTTTTTCCTATATATATTCTTCACTGATTATGACAATATTGTGTCTCTAATCACAAATATAATTTTTCTCCAATTAAACTTTTTCAAATTGACTTCTCATTTTTATAACAATTAATTGTTCAATTCTTATGACAATATCATATATTAGATTAGTATAATAATTTTTAGAACCTATCATAACAAAAATTAAATAGAGAATCAAATCACGTTAAGATTGAAAAATTTTATAATAAAAAAAATCATAAAAATTATGAGTATTAAAAAGAAAATGAAAATAAGAGAAAAATTCTATATATATAATAACTTTTATATCCTTTTTTTATTTTATATTAAATTTTCATAATTTGATTAAAAAATAAAAAACAAAAAATAAAAAATAAAAAACAAAAAATAAAAAAAAAAAATATTATTATAACAAATAATATTTTTCCCTCCCTCTATTTTCTCCCAAATTAGAAGGACCATATTCCAAGATTCCCTTGAATTGAAAAAGACAATGGGTATGAAAGAATGAACCTCATCCCCACCATACCCCTTTCCTCCATTTCTTTTCAAACCAAATAAAATAAAAACTCACCCCCTACCCCTACCCCTTACTACCCCTCCCCTTCCCCCCAATCCAAACACACTGTAAATGTAAGTATGAACTAATCAATCCATCTCCCTCGGTCATTCCAAACCCCAACATAGGACTTCCTCGCCAAACGATGAAAGACATTCGAAAGTGTACTCAAATGTCAATTATTTATTAAGGATCATTTGACCTAGTCTTCTACTCGTCCAACTTTTCAGATTAAATGAGAATCAAATCTACTCTCCCAACTGTGAGAGATCAACATTTCAGATTAAAACATCTAAAACGCAAGTTCCCCTCCAGCTCTCTTATTTTAATTTCCCAAATGCAGCTCCCGCCGCATTTTTAACTAATTTCTTATTTTTAAAAATCTCTATTTCAATTCACCCCAACTAATTTATTATTTTTAAAAATCTCTATTTCCATTCACCCTAACAATATCCCGTATTTTAAAAACTCTAATTACTTCCAATTTTTTTTTCCTATATATATTCTTCATTGATCATGACAATATTATGTCTCTAATCACAAATATAATTTTTCTCCATTAAACTTTTTCGAATTGACTTCATTTTTATGACAATTGTTCAATTTTTATGACAATATCATATATTAAATTAGTATAATAATTTTTACAACCTATAAAGTATGAACTACCTAATCCATTCTCCAATAATTTTTAGAACCTATAAGGGTGTATTTGAATTGAGGAGAAAGAGGTTTAGTAAAAGAGAGTGAGGAAAAATATCATTGAAAAAAAAAAATTAGAAAGAATCAAATCACGTTAAGATTGAAAAATTTTGTAAAAAAAATAATATCACAAAAATTATGAGTATAAAAAAGTAAATGAACATAAGAGAAAAATTTTATGTATATAATAATTTTTATACTCTTTTTTTATTTTATATTAAATTTTCATAATTTGATTGAAAAATAAAAAACAAAAAACAAAAACACTATTATAACAAACAATATTTTCCCCTCCTTCCATTTTTTTCTCAAATTGGAAGAACCATATTCCAAGAGTATGAAAAAATGAACCTCATTCCCTCTATACCCCTTTCCCCCATTTCTTTCCAAACCAAATAAAATAAAGACTCAACCCCTTCCCCTTACTAACCCTCCCCTTCCCCCCAATCCAAACACACTGTAAATGTAAGGTGCTAGCTGAAGTACTGGTGAAAGTACCTGAACTAGTGGTGACATCATCAGGAGAGGCACCAGTACTAGTGGGTAAAGGCGCAGTCATCATAAGTGATTGACTGGGCCTAGGAACGACCATCGATCGGGGCCCACGAGCTTTTAAGGGAAAATCATCCTTTTTCACTCGTCTTTCATGCGTGCCTGTATGAATTGCACAAGTCATCGTCTTTTGACGGAATCCCTCTTTGGAACTTCCCTTCGATCGGGTTAACCCCTGCTTCCTATTCCGTTTGACTTGCATCTTCAGACCTTATCTTCTTAGCCCCGTACCCGACCAAGTGCCTATGTTGCTACTGAACAAGTGCCTATGTTGCTACTGAAATATCTGCTGAGTTGAAATCCCTTCGATTCCATCTCCCTCGGTCATTCGTCATTCCAAACCCCAACATAGGACATCCTCGCCAAACGATGAAAGACATTCGAAAGTGTAATCAAATGTCAATTATTTATTAAGGATCATTTGACCTACTCTTCTACTCTTCCAACTTTTCAGATTAAATGAGAATCTAATCTACTCTCCCAACTGTCAAGAGATCAACATTTCAGATTAAACATCATCTAAAACGCAATAAATCAAATATAGGAACTATTGAAACAATTTAACACCCACAGGGAATTTGTGGGTTTGGGAGAGCTGTGGAGGTCTTAATACAGAATTTGATCTCTTTAAACCTCAATCCTCCCGTCTCTAAACCCCAAATGCCAAAAACCGTTGCATTCCAGGGAAAGGAACTTTCCAAATTAAATTTTACTCCAACAGCTCACCCATTCCATCCCACATACTCCAAGCGATGTTTAATCTGAAAATCAAATTATAACTGGCGGAGTAGAACCCATCTCCCATCCTGTATACCATCCAACGGTCACATGACCTTATTATTACAACGGTTTGATTATGACACCATCGGATAAGAAACACAACCTGTGTTCAAAATACACCAAAAAACAACACAAAAGCCAATAATAACTCAGAACTTAAATCTATTTTTCAAAAAACAAAAAAACTTAACAAGAAAAGCCAAAAAAAACAAAACAAAAAAAAACAACTGAGCTTCAAATCTCATAAAACAACTCTAAATTATACAAAGAACACATATCGACTAGACGAGAACACCAATGATGAATAATTAAAAATCTTACTAAATCATAAAAAATGCTAGCAGTCAAATAGTTAGATAGTCATGCATAGTACGTTCATCGACTACATCACCTCAGAAGACAATCTTTGCATTGCAGGCACTCCACATATCTCACCCAACAATATCATACCACACTTCCTCCTCTAATATCTGCTGCATTTCGACATCTAACAAATCAACAACTTTCATTAATTTGACATTTAAACAAAAAATTTGTACCGTGCCGTGGGTGAGAAAAAAAAAAAAAAAACTAATAAAAAGTGCATGGAGAAGAAAATACAAGGACATTGGAGAAAAATAGAACTTTAATACTCGAAAACAACACGAACGTAGAAAAGCTCAGGCCCCTGGAAAAACAGATAACCACCTTCAGATATACCCAAATTTCTCAGAACGTTTGGGAGGAGAAGAATCATCACTTCATTAGAAGGTTCAGCATCCCACAACAGATAAGTCGTTCGCTAGCTACAGCATAAACCAGCACCTCCAGTTCTTCAATGTAGCACCCCAAACAGGTACACAGAGCCTCATCAATTTTACAACCCCTCATACTGACAAATTCAAGCATCCCGACTCCGGCAGTATTACAAGTCTTGACAAGGTCAATCCCATCCAAAGACCATCTAACAAGCTCTAAAACATTCTTCTCAATGATAGTATGGCACACCCTCTATTACCCAATCAACAATAAAGGATTGCAAATACAGTACAACAATACGATTCCAACATCTACTAAAGTCACTTGATGAATACAGAAACATGATGCTTTAAAACAATGATAATACTGAAAACTAAATACTAAACAATGATAATACTGAAAACTAAACACTGCAAATAAACAAACACAATCGGCATATTGATTGAACTCATGAGGCGTACCATGAATTGAATATAAATTAATCACCTTGTTGAACAGGGTGTCAATAATGAAGCAAGGGACTCGCAAAAATGAAATGTTATCTTGGATAGTTGTAATGTGAATGTACCAAACAATGTGGATTAACGAAGCGTTCTTATTATAGAGATGTTGTAAATCGTTACCGAATACTATATAACCTAGTGTGGTGGCTATAAAAGCTTTGCATCAGAGAGATTCAATTTAGTCAGGTGACGTCTATGACTTAATTAGCATGGAACTGATTCAACAAGAGAAATTCAATATCAATACAAAGTTATATTCTGCAACTTCATCATTATTTATTTTAAAACAATACCAGAGCTAAAATCAAACAGAGCCGATAAAATGATAGGAATCTTTACTGCAGCCAGACATCCAGTTAAAAGCCCCTGATATTAAACGGTTAATACGGTAATCTATATTAAGTTAAGAGACCGCAATAGTTGCGATATATATATTAGACGATTTAGGAGTTACCT
This sequence comes from Ehretia macrophylla, assembly GCA_037974665.1. Classification (NCBI taxonomy): domain Eukaryota; kingdom Viridiplantae; phylum Streptophyta; class Magnoliopsida; order Boraginales; family Ehretiaceae; genus Ehretia; species Ehretia macrophylla. The sequence continues at coordinate 5,032,435 of CM075774.1, forward strand.
ACAATGACCTAATTTCGGAGTTCATTTGGTTAAAGTAGCCACCCATGTGATCAAATTTAGATGGTGAAGACAACGTGTGTGGCAAGACTATTTCGAGGAAAACTTAACTAGGAGATGGTTTTGAAAAAATAAGAACGACAAAATTAGGTTTCCTTTATAAACCATTTCCAACTCCAGACAGAACTAGAATTACACAAAGATCGTCTTGAGTTACTAATCAATAAATATTATAGAACAAATAGTAAATTCCCAATGCCAGATATTTTCATAAGGTATCTTGGGACATGTACCATCATTAGATCCTGTAAAACTTTGCACTATTTACTAGCCATTCATTACCGTAAAATTTGTAATATCTATTAGAATATGAACCAATTTTTAGAATAGATACGAGATTGCTAATTGAAAATATTGCATGGAAAATTAAGTAATGCACAAAATTGAGTATAAATTATTGTACCTTTTTGATGAGTGCATAGTTGAAGTATAACCATTCCTTATGATGGATTGCTGGAGGCGATCACCCCCTAAGCGTGAGCATTTCTGTGGAAATTGCGGGAAAGACGGCAATGGCAAAACAGAAAAGAAGAAAGAGACAAAGACACACAGTGGGGGAGAGCCGGGCAAAACCCCGTACCATATCCCCCACAAACCCAAAAAATTAAAATTTTATTAGATCTTTTTGACCTGCCATGTGAGCGCACCCGACATGGCAAAGGTCTGTGTCGACAATGTCACAAAACAACAACATATGCTACCACATCTCCGGCAATCACCGCTATTTTGCACTACACATGTAATATATATATATATAAAACAATAACGATAACATGTGAACTTTTCACAATCAAAATCATCAAAACCTTTCTCCAACACCACCTCGGCTACTAGTAGATGTAATGGAGCCGCAACCTTCAAAAGCCCAAAATTATTGAACAAAACTGAGCCGGACCAGAGCAAACCGTATCTATTACAGCTACAAACGAACCGGTCGATAATACTCCTTCAGCTTCTAGATCTGAAATTGCAAACATAACAAAAATTAGAAATACCAAAAAGAAAATGAAAATATATAGACACAAAAAGCAAAATGAGAAAAATAACAAGAAAATGGAAAATATTTAAAACAATAAAGCATGAGGTAAAAACAAAATCAGAAGAAAAAAAAAGACAAACGGTATAAGGAAAACTACTAAATGAAAATGGAAAATATGTTACAAATAAAGATGAAATAAGATCAACACGAAAATGAAAACTAATATATAGAAATGAAACACGAAATCAGGAAAAAAAATTTGAAAATTGAGAAATCGATGGAACAAAGAAACAAAATGAAAAAGGTAACAAGAAAATGAAAAATCTATAAAGAAAATAAAATATGAGATAACCACAACATCTAGAAATGAAAAATAAAATAAGAAAAAAAGACAAAAAGACAAAATTTAGAAATGAGAAATCTCTACTCACAACCAAAGCCGAGGAATCAATCGCCTCTCGCCTTCAAGCGAGTACTGAAAAAAATGATAACATGACAACAACCAACACATGTACGGCCCAGAATCAACCGATCTTCAACCTACAGGACCGGAAACTTCTGAACCGGTTCAAAACGAACGGCTGAGAAAACCGATCAAAAGCCATACTCAATGAATAGATCGGCGAACGATCTACTCAAATCCGTGAAGAGATTTTGCAGAAGAGAAACGAAGAAAAGTAGATCTGAGAAAAATGAATGAAGAACAACGAAGGCGTTGAGGAGAAATGGAAATGGTATAGGAAATGAAGAGAACTAAGATTATTTATTGAGGTGTGGAGATGATCCAACGGCTGAGATTAAATGAGTAGGCGGATATTTTTATAGAGCCGTGACTTGCGTGGAAACGTATAAGTCGGTTTGGTGGTTAGAGAATTAAATCGACGGTTGATATTTGATCTTGTAGGAGAAGGTTCTCGATGTCGTTTATTGACTAATGATGCGATAAGTTGGCCACGTGGTCCAACGTGGTTCTCACGCCTGCTGAGTCGGTCTCTCTACATGATATAGAATTTCTTTTTGAAATAATGATATTGAATTACATTCGACATTTTTTTTTGTCGAGTAACATATTATTAATTAAAGAGAATAAATCTGGAGAAGATTTGGGTTCAAATTATATAAGAATTTAGAAAATAAAATAAAAGAATAAATGATACACGTAAAAATTACAAATACAATACTAGAAAGAGAGTTAAAATACCAAATACATGTGAGAGGACCTATCCTAATTACATAAGTAACCCAAGCTGCTACAAGGTTAACTCGAGAATATAGGAGTTGATAGTGACCTAGTAAAGAAAATAGGTAGACAAGTTACAATTTGAGAAATCCTGAATAGCATCCAAAAATAGTTGTGCGGCAATAGCCAAACAATATAAACGAAATCCTGAATAGCATCCAAAAATAGTTGTGCGATAATAGCCAAACAATATAAACAACACATCAACACACCAAAAAGTCCATCATCACTAGTCGTAAGTCAAAATTGCCGGAGTTATAAAGTAACATCATTAAAGAGAATGAAAGTGCAGCTGTTGCGGTCGATAGGACAAAGGAGACCAAAAACCAAAAATAAAATCTTAATTTTCACATAATAGACACAGGAACGAAGCAGGGTTCGAACTTCGAAAGATTGATGAAAGAAGGTGGTGAAGTCCAAAGAAGATTTTTTTTTTTTTTTTTTTTAAAGTCCAAAGAAGAAGATGAGAGCAAATATTGCGAGCCGGTGGGAGAAAACACACGAAGGAAGTAATAAGTTGGTGAGAGAAAAATTCTATTAAATTAAACACTTTAATAAAGTAAAAGATTTCAAATGAAATAATTTCGAACATCAATTTATTAGTAAAATATCGTCAAAACAAGAACATCATGCGAGACTCGAGGCCCTAAAGGAGAATTCAAAATTTTTCTAACAAGAGTAAGTATTTTTCCTTGGAAATAAAAATTCGACTATCAATTATAAAATTTAAATTCTCTCAATAAATTATGATATACAAGATAATTTAAGTATTTAATTTTCATATTTAACCGTGCAAATAATTTGACCACCATTGATTCCGAAATCCGATTCAACGTCATATCCACTCCTTATAAATATTCCTTTGTTTGATCCTTTTTATTTATTTTCTTATTTTTCGTTATTTATTCATAAATATCTTATGTAGAGCATTGATGTATGTTATTGCCACTCGTCATCCTTTCACCAAATTAATATCCTCCAATGAATATTTTGTCCATAATCAAATTCCTTGTGTTAAGGCCGTCTTTTTTGACAAAAATTAAAAATAATAAGGTCATCTTTTGTTTCTCTCACCAACAAATTTTATAACGTGCACGTTAACGATGTTTGAGAGATTGTGATAAAATTTCTTAATATTATATTTTCTTGTATTTGAAAATTTGTAAATAAACTGTGCGATTGGGTTGCTAAAGAGAACTTGAAGGAGTACTTACCTCTAGATTGAATCTCTAATATCCCGTTATATTTGTATCAACTATTAAACTTAGACTTTCACCTCACGGGATTGGGTAATTTGTATGTTTTTTTGTTGTAATACATTCACTTTCAACCAAAAAGAAAAAACTTTGGATTAATTGTATTACTGATAGGGGTGAGGTTTTCCTTCGACAAATGACTATCCGATCCATTAATACACATGTGACCCTCACACGTATGTGAAACTTATTTGTATTCCACGATTGGATGTCTATCAGGTCAACTCCAACAGTTTTTCTATATTTTTCTTACATATAGGGGATTTGGACCATTTCCCTACATATAAGGATTCTATATTTCAGTTTTACTCTAATAACTCCACTACATTTAATCAATATCTTATTTAAGAGAATCTCTATTTTAATTTCACTCAAACAATTTCCATATTTTAAGAATTTTCTATTTTTGTTTACTTCAAAGTCTCTTCAATCCTTATTTTAATTATATATATTATTTTAAATTAAAATTAAAACTTTATCAATAACTTTAATTTTTATATATTTGTTAATTTTTTTATGTTTATTTTATTTTTAATTACTAATTTTTCATGTCAATATTCTATTTCTAATTACTAAAATTATTTATTATTTTTTTTTACTAATATTATATTTGTTGTTAATATTATTTTTGTCATGTTTCTTACCATTAGAGCCAATTTTATTTAGCCCTATGAACTCATCGTAAAATCCTAAAACCCGTACGACCTTTTGCAAATATCCAAACTCTCCTATAGAAATTAATAGAGTTAACATTCTCTTAGTAGTTAATTAAGGATATTTTTGTCTTTCCTCAATAATCTATATGCTTCATCCTTGGACCTTTTAATAAAAGAAAATTAGGTGGTCTGCTGCAGTAAAGAAAATTAACGAGACACTTATTAAGCTCGATGGCATTGAGCTTTGGCTAAAGAGAAAGGGGAAAGTTAAAGGGCAAGGAAAAAAAATAAAAATAGAAATATAGTAATCGGAGATGCTTAGAAAGGTAATTGCAGCAAGTCAAATAGTTGACGATTTAAAATTCTTAATAGAGTTAAAGTTTATAGAGGAATTTGGGTTTTTATAAAATTTCATTGGAATATTTGGAATTTAGTTAAAGGGCAAGGAAAAAAAATAAAAATAGAAATATAGTAATCGGAGATGCTTAGAAAGGTAATTGCAGCAAGTCAAATAGTTGACGATTTAAAATTCTTAATAGAGTTAAAGTCTATAGAGGAATTTGGGTTTTTATAAAATTTCATTGGAATATTTGGAATTTTACAATAAGTTTATCAGGCAAAAGATCTAACCCATTTCTTTTTTGTAATTAACTTGACATGCATTCTTTTATGAATGACAACGAATGAATAAACTTTAGTACAATGTCCTAATAATTATTGTAGAAATATTATTTCTTTACTATATATATAAACTATTACTAGAAGTATCAAATGACCATGATTTAGGCCAATTTTAACAATTCCTCTATTTTTTTTTTACATTTGGAAGATTTGAAGCATTTTTCTTATTTTTATAGATTCCATATTTCAGTTTCACTCTAACAACTCTTCTATTTTTAACCAATCATTTATTTTATAGAATCCTTATTTTAGTTTTACTCCAACAGCTCCCCTATATAAAAAATTCATACTTCTATAACATTAAAAACTATGGGGGATGGGATGAGAGAGGGATTTGATCCCCCAGTAATAGAAAATCCAAACTTTAAATCATTTATCTCTTAAAATATAAAGAATCATTTGGAGAGCTGTTAGAGCTATATAGCACCAACAGCTCCCCAAATTTAATGATTTTGAATATTTGAGAGAAGTGTTAGAGCTTCCCTTATAACTTCTTTTTTTTTTAAACCCTCCACCCTTATTTATGAGATTCGAACCCTACTTTTCAATTATTAAAAAAAATAATACATCATTAAACCTCAACCATGACCTATAATAGTTAGCATATCAATGCAACAACGCCCACCTACATATATAGATGAATGTACACCAATTATCTATATACATTTGTCGTGATATGTATCACTGATGTTTCCTCTATATCTTTGTGATTTGCACTCCCGTTACGCTATTCAGACAATTATTTCTAAGTTCTGAGGTCAAATGAAATTATTATTGGGACAATTATTTTTTAGTGATAAAATCAAATTTAAATTAAGGACTTTCATAATCAAGGGCGGAAGGAGGGACGGATCGGGGGGCCCCGCCCCCCCAATTTTCAAACAAAAAAAGATTTAATGGAGTTTTTAAAAAATAAATAGATTTGGCCTCTCCTAATAAATATTCAAAAAGTGATAAAAATTTTCAAAAACATGGAGTTGGCTTAATAGTTAGTCATTAATAATATTATGTTGATGGTATGGATTCAAGTTACTATTGTTGCATTTATTTTTATAGTTTTAGTTATGGATGAAAAAGAATTAATATCTAAAGAACATAACATCTAATGACCTTGTAATATCTGATTTAATAATTAATGTCTAACCATTAAGCTAGAACTATTATTTGTTGCATCAAACCAGATCATTCAATATTTATTGAATATATAGACTGTTTAATTTGTACCATAAATAAGAACAAATAGTTAAATATGCAATTTAGAATTATTATAATATTTTTTTATGATGCATCTAAAATGTAAACCAGTTGATATTCAAAATATACTTGAAACGATTATTTTGCTTACCAAATCTTTAAAAATACCGTAACATGAAACTATAATCAATTTTTTTTTAATAAAACTGTAAAAAAAATTAAAACTGTAAAAATTGAGTTTCTTTTCTACTAATTCAAAAAATACGATACAAAAAATACTGTACAAAAAAAAAAAATCAACTCCCCCAATATTAAATTTCTGATTCCGTCTCTGTCTATAATGGTCTCCTAAACACGTAAGGGAGTGGAACAGTTAAAGAATCAACTTCAAGAGATAGAGGATATCCATTTAGCTTTCTTTTGTTGTATATATTTGCTCATTTCTCTTTCATTTTTGCTTTCTTTTCTTGTATATTTGCTAAGTTCTCTTTCATTTCGAAGTTTATAACAAGAGTTCTTTCTATACTTCAATCTTTTGTTGGTTTAACTAGAAATAGGACTTGTGTAAAGATAAGAGTATAATTTGCGTGATCTTAAAGAATTAAAAGTTTTCGTGATAAATATTAGACAATTTTATTAAGACAAATATTCTACCATTTAAAAAAATAAAAAAAATTGAGTTCCATGCAATTGTTGGTTTAGCCATTGCCAGAATGAGTTTTATTCAATTGTTGGTTTAGCCATTGGAGGATGTAGGGATGGCAACGAGTACCCGTTGTACCCGAAATCAATGGATAACTGCCTGATAAAAAATTGATAATGAAAATCGATAGGAAAACCGTTAGGTTTTGGATTTTATAAAGCAAAACCGACGGATAAACCGATAGGTTTTAGTTTTTGATATTAAAAAAAACTGAAAACCGAAACCCGATTAGTATTTTATTATTTTATTATATATATATATATATATTATATCATAACATGTATATAATATATATAATAAAATAATATATTTATTATTATTATTTTTATATAATATAATTTTATTGTCTTATTGTATGATGGACGAACAGTTTCTCATTTTTATTTTTTTAGAATTAAATATTTGCAATGATGTAGTATATATATATATTTTTAATTTTATTATTTAATATGTATAGATTGTGATTTATTATATTTTTATATATTTTTACATTTAAATTAATATTTTTTTCATAAATTTGGATTTTTTTCTATTTAAATTATTATTTTTTAAGTAATCGGTTTCGGTTTCGGTTATCCGCGGGTTTTTAAAAACCTGTCGGTTGCGGTTTTGGATATGAATTTTTTAAACCCGTCGATTTCGGTTTCGATTTTGCCAAAAACTGCAGATAATCGACCCGTTGCCATCCCTAGGAGGATGGCAATGCATCTTTCAACTGTTCAATTTTTTTTTTAAAATATGCCTATTTTTTTAATATGCTCTTTTTTTGCGATAATTCTTTGAATATGCTTTTGAATACCTTTTTTCATATCTGACGAGGGGGACCCCGAGCTGAGGTATAATGCTTACTCCGAGCTGAGGCGGGCTAATTCGAACCAAGCCCAGCATATTCAGCTAATGCCCAACTTGGATGCTGATCCGACCTCACCCCGACCCAGGAAAACCCCGACTTCGGCAAATAGCTGCTCTAATGGGACATAAAGTTGCACCGCATTAAATGATGTCGGGTCCGAATTTAGTATAAATAGAGTTTCACCCCTTCATTTCAGAGGTAACTGCTCATTAAATGTTCTCAGCTACTTAACCAGCTCGGACATACTAATCATTCGCACGCCAAGGGGAAAATCCGGGTCATCACCCCGCATTTTCCTTCACTTTCCTTGTGCAGGTCAGGTAGCCAACCCGAAAATCCAGGTCAAGAAGCTGACCTAGAATTCGAGCTTGGCTGGAGTAACTTCCCAATCTCAACTGCGAGATTTTGACCTCGACAGTTTGGCGCCGTCTATGGGAACGAGTTCTTTCTATCACTCTTCTCACCATTCATTGAGAAACCATCATGGTACAAATGAGAAGCCACAACGCACTGGTAGAGGACTCGCCCAACCCGGATGGGGACCTTGAAACCACACAGGTGCCTAGCCAAGACCCAACCCAAACTGACGTTGGAACGAGCCAACATATACGCTTAGCCTCAGAAACTAACCCTTCTACAGATGAAGACCTCAATTCCAGCCTGTCACCGGAGATGAGGATGATGCTCGGGATATTCTAGGAACTAAAGGAGCAGGTTGCCCGGCTAGCTGCAGAACCCCCAGTTCCACAAGCAGCTACGCAGTGGCCAGCGCGTCCGCAGTTTGGCATTCTAGCCCCGGGGCGAACCCAAGCGCAAGACGGAGAAGGCTCCCTAGAGCCAACGGCGAGAGGCAAAAGGCAGCCCATGCCGACCCCGAGTAGGCCAAGACCGCAGCTGCCATAGCCAAGGTCATTAACCAGCTCGGCGTAAGCCCACTCTCACCCCAGGTACTGACAACGCCATTGCCCACCGGTAATCGGATGCCCAACCTGGCCATCTACAATGGGGACGGGGACCCAGCCAGCCACCTACTCAACTTTGATTACCATATGACTCTGCATGATATTACCGACCTTATGAAGACGAAAATATTCCCGACCACCTTGGTTGGCAATGCCTTGGACTGGTTCCAAAAACTTCGTCCCGTCTCCATTGCAAGTTTTCATCATCTAGATGAGGCTTTATTGACCCACTTCGCGGGAAGCCGATGTGCAACCCGCCACACTTCATCTTTGCTGTCGGTGAAGCAGTATAGAGGATAAAGTCTAAGGGTTTACACGGCCTGATTCAATGAAGAGTCCCTCAGAATACCCAACCTGTAGGACTCTATGGCGTTAATGACCTACTAAAATGGACTCAGGTCGGGCCCCCTTACATCCTCCTTGGCCATCGACCCCGTGGATACTGTAGCCGAGCTGATGGTACGAGCAGAAGGGTACATACACTCGGAAGAAATCCATCAGGCGAAGAGGGATGATGACAATGAGAAGGAGACCAACAAGAAGGGAAAGACCTCCCGAGCCCAACTTGGGAATAAGATCCAAAATGACCGAGGCAAGCAGCCTCAACAGCCTCAGCAGAACCCCCAGTTCACTATGTTCACTCCCCTTAACACCACGAGTGAGTAGATCCTAATAGAGATCCAGCACCAGAACCACCTGGCTCCAACACCAAGGATGAAAGGCTGACCTGAGAAGCGCAATAGGACCAAGTATTGCAGCTACCATATGGACTACGTCCATACCACCGAGGAATGCAAAGACTTAAAGCAGGAGATTGAGGCACTAATAGCCCAAGGTCACCTCCGGAGGTATGTAGATCAACAGCCGACCCGAAGTCAAGATCAGAGAGACAGAGAGAGAAGTCCACCCAGGCGCCAGGCTAGGGGCGGACGTCTGGTTGTGATTGAGACCATTGCAGGAGAATTGGCGTCGGGTGGAGAGACTTTGGCGGCAAGAAGGGTTATGTTCGAGCTGGATGGGAGTATAGGCCAACGCGGGGTCCGATCCTGGAGATGGAGGAGCTCACTTTCTCCTCAGAAGACTTGGAGGGTGTGATATTGCCCCATGACGACCTACTGGTAATCAGCGCTGAAATAGCCAACTTCACCGTGAAGAGGCTGATGATGGACACTGGGAGCTCGGCAGAAGTCCTATTCTTGAAGGCATTTGAGCAAATGGGGTTGGACAGGAGTCGGCTCAGGCCATTGAGGGGCACCTTAGCTGGATTCACCGGACATGCCTACCGAGCTGAATGAGTCATCAACCTCCCATTAAAGTTGGAAGACGGAGACAAGCGGGTTTCGATGTAGGCCAACTTCATTATAATGGATTGCAATTCCATTTATAATGGGATCTAAGGTTGGATAGCGCTCAATCATTTTAGGGTCATTCCTTCAACTTACCACCAGGCCCTGAAATTCCCGACCTCGGTCGGCACGACCACTATCTGCGGAGCCCAGCTCTCAGCTCGCGAATGTTATGAAAACTCTCTCCGCCCTAAATATCAGGTTGGCTGGGGACCAGATTTGCCCGATGAGAAGAGGGACACGAAGAGAGGAAGCCCAACTGAAGACCTTCAAGAGGTGGAACTCTCCGATGAAACTAAGAGAGCAAAGGTCGGGAGTGAACTCTCTGACAACCTCAAGAAAGGTATAAGCCATTTTTTCCTGAAAAATGAACACATAGTTGCATGGTCTGCTTCTGACATGACAGGTATCGACCTGGCTGTGATTGAGTATCACCTGAATGCCGACCCAAATCACTATCCGGTAAAGAAGAAGAGCAGACACTTCTATTATGATAAGCAACAAATCATAGCATAAGAGGTGGACAAGTTGGTAGACGCCGGCCACATAAAGAAAATCCAATACCCAACCTGGTTATTCAACATGGTGCTGGTGACCAAGTTCTCAGGTGGATGGAAACTGTGTATTGACTTTACCGACCTCAATAAAGCCTACCCTAATGATTGTTTTCCCCTATCTCGGATTGATCAGATGGTGGATGCCGCATCCGGGTTCGAGCTACTCTCTTTCATGGATACCTTCAAAGGCTATAACCAAATTAAGATGGCTCTTGGAGACAAAGAGAAGACTGCATTCACCACCGATAAAGGTCTCTACTACTATGAGGTTATGCCTTTTGGCCTCAAGAATGATGCAGCTACCTACACTCGGATGTTGAACAAGGTTTTCAAAAATCAGATTGACCGAAATATGGAGATCTATGTAGATGACATATTGGTCAAGAGCAGAAGGGCGGAAGACCATGCAGTCGACCTGGCTGAAGCCTTCGCCGTAATGGAGCACTTTGGGATAAAGTTGACCCCGAAAAAGTGCGCATTCGGCATCAAGGTAGGAAAGTTTCTGGGCTTCGTGGTCACAGCCCGAGGAATAGAAGCCAACCCGAAGAAGGTTCAGGTGATACTTGACCTAGCGCCGCCGACCTGCGTGAAGGACATCCAGGTACTCGCGGGCAAGGTCGCAGCGCTAAGCAGATTCATGTCTAGGTCGGCTAACAAGTGTGCTCCTCTGTTCAAAATATTGAGGAATCCTATGAATTTTGAATGGACTAGAGAATACCAGGACGCTTTCCAGGAACTGGAAAGGTATCTAGCTTTGCCACCCCTACTATCCCGACCTGAGGTGAGAGAGGAACTGGTACTATACTTGGCATGTTCAGGGACAGCAGTGGCGACAGCGTTACTCCGCAAAGAAGGGAATAAGCAGAAGTCGTTCTATTATGTTAGCAAAACCTTGCAAGGGGCCGAGGCGAGGAATTCCTCCTTGGAAAAACTCACCCTCACGCTCATCACGGCGGCAAGAAAGTTGAAGCCATACTTTGATGCTCAACCAATCAAGGTCGTGACGGATACCCCACTCAAGTCCATCATGCACAAGCCAGAGGCGTCGGGTAGGCTGCTGAAATGGGCAGTTGAGCTGAGTCAATTTGACATCACCTACCAACCCAGAACATCCATCGGAGCACAAGCCATCGCGGACTTTGTGGTAGAATGTATTGGCCGAGTCGAACATGACCCGGTGGATGTGTGGAAGGTCCATGTGGATGAGGTATCAGGGAAGTCTGGAAGCGGAGTCGGAGTGGTCATCCTCAACCCGACACGGCATGAGCACCAATACTCCTTCAAGTTTGTCTTCCCGGCGTCCAACATTAAAGCTGAGTACGAAGCAGTGATCGCGGGGCTGAAAATTGCAGCTCAGCTCAGGGCACAAGCAGTCGACCTAAACACCGACTCTCAATTGGTTTCTAGTCAGATATCGGGAGAGTTTGAAGCCAAAGACAATGCTATGCTGGCCTACCTCAACAGAGTTAAGGATTTGACCTCAGGGCTTAAAAGGTTCACGATACAGCAAATTCTGAGGAGAAGAATATGAAGGCTGATGCCTTGTCCAGGTTGGCCTTGGGCGAGAGCCGACCTGTACTGGTCCATGTGGAAGAAGTGTCTGAACCAAGTATCCAGTTAGGGATGCAAGCCGTAGTCGAGCTCAATTTAAGCGCAGATTGGACCAAACCAATCGTGGACTATTTGGAAGGGGGTATAACCCCGGAGGATGAAAAACAGCCCGAAAACTCATGAAACAAGCCTCAAGGTTTGTCATAATTATCGAAAAACTCTACAAGAGAGCCTATACTTGGCCTCTCTTAAAGTGTGTTAGGCCCGATGAGGAACACTATGTACTCCGGGAGATCCATGAAAGGGTATGTGGAAACCACTTGGGAGGCAAGGCTCTGGCTCGAAAGGCATTGAGGCAAGGCTATTTTTGACCAACCTTAGAACAAGATGCCAAAAAGTATGTAAAAAAGTCTGACACCTGCCAAAGGTTCGCTAATATACAGAGGAAGCCAGCGGTAGACCTCACGGTGATGATAAGCTCGTGGCCATTTTATCTGTGGGGTCTAGATATCATCGGCCCATTGCCAACCAGTGTTGGCCAAAAGAAGCACGCCTTCATAGCTGTAGACTACTTCACCAAATAGCCTGAGGCTGAAGGTGTTGCTAGAATAACAGAAAAGGCAGGTTGGGATTTCGTATGGAAAAACATCATTTGCCAATTTAGGGTACCAAAGGTCATTATTACTGACCACGGCAATCAATTCGACAGTGCATACTTTCGAGACAAATGTGCTGAGATTGGGATCTACCTCAGATTCTCATCTATTGTTCAACCTCAAAGTAATGACCAAGTTAAAAGGACTAACCAAATCATTTTGCAGGGTCTGAAAATCAAGCTGGAGGAAGCAGAGGGCCAGTGGGCATCGATTCTTCCCGAGGTGCTGTGGGCTCAGCGGACCACTGTCATCTCGGCAACGGGATAATCGTCCTTCGAGCTGACCTTTGGTACTCAAGCGATGCTACTAGTGAAGATCGAGTCTCCGATTAGTAGAACCCTCCACTATGATCCAGAAATAAATGGAGCACTGATCCGTGAAGAGCTTGACCTCGCCGAACAGCTCCGAGCTAAAGCTCAAATCAGAATGCTGGCCAGTAAAACTGCCATGCAAGGAGCCTTTGCCAAGCAGGTCAAGCCTAAGCCTACTAAGGTTGGCGTTCTCGTACTCAAAAAGGCCATCTTTTTGCCACGCTCGGATAACAAGTTATCCCCGACCTGGGAAGGACCGTATGAAGTCGTGAAAGAAGTCCAACCCAAAACATTTTACCTCGGCGACAAGTACGAAAAGCTATTAAAGAATGTATGGCACTCAGAACACCTAAAGCGGTATTTTGTTTAAGGCTCGAGCCAAAATCTCTTGTTACGGCCCCTGAGCCGAAATACAATGTAACGGCCCCGAGCCGAAATTTCTTATAACAGCCCTCGAGCCGAAATACAATGTAACGGCCCCCGAACCAAAATCTCTTGTTAAGGCCCCCGAGCCGAAATCTCTTGTAAGGCCCCGAGCCAAAACATTAATTGCGATCGACTCCCGAGCCCAAGTACATGTACAAATTGAATACAATGCATTTTGTAAACCAGGGCAATGCCCGACCTGGGCCCAGGCGCCTCAACTACTCCCGACTCAGATTAACGCGGTGGCCATACTTAATTATGAGCTAATGATTAAGTAAACCAGCTCAAACAAGGTTCCAGCTCGAGTATAATCAATAATAGTTTGATTAGTTTTGTCAGTTCGGATTAAGGTCCACCTCGGTATAATCCGGCTTCCGGTCGGCATATTAGTTTGGGTCTAAACTCGAGCTCAACATTTGTCAATATTAGTTTGTCCAACTTTAAATTGGACTGACGAGTCCAGGTTGGCAACAATGATAGTTGTCCAATTAACCAGCTCGGATTAGGATAAAAATTCATTAATCGCGTCCAACTCGGTTCCTTACATTTAAATTAAGTTTGAAAGGTCCATTATGTTAGCCCGACCCCACTTACTTAAGAAAATCTGCGAAGGGAAAAGTACATTGTACGAACTCGAGTAAAACGCAAAACAACCATTTCATTAAATGGAAAATTCAAAATTATAATAGCCCGACCTGGGCAAGATTACAAGAGCCCGACCCAGATGAGTTTACAAAATTTACTTAGGAACGGTAATGAAAGTGGTAGCATTGGCTTCATCCTCGACCTGATCCATGCCCTTCTGTACAAATTAAATCACCTCCTTAGCTTGGGACGTCAGGTTGGCCGGAAGCTCAGGTTTTTCCCAGAACTCCAGCGGAGGAGCCTCCAAGATTTCGATGCAATCATTATTGGTGGCAGGGAAGAAGGTCTTCGTTCTCTCCTGAGCTGCGGCTTGGCCCCGGAAATAGTACTCCAGCTCAGCGTACCTGGCCATCGCCCCACTTTCCATGGCCAACCAATCCACGACCGCTTGGCTAGACTTGAAGGCTTCCACCGCCTTCTCCCTTTGAAGGCCGACCTGATCTGTCAGCTCCTGGAGCTTCGTCTCGGCTTCCCACATCTCCAGCTTGTAGCATTCGACGTCCTTGGCCGCGGTCTTGCGCCGGGACTTCTTTGCCTCGAGCTCCTTTGTCAGCCGGTCAATCTCCGTTGTGTCCACTTTGCGTCTCTGGGCGGCCTCCTTCCTCAGGGTCTCAAGCTCGGCTCAGGCGTCGATGTATCGCTGCTCGACCTCGACGCAATGAGACTGGGCCCTGGCAAGAAAGTTTGGTGCTGAAAGGATGTAGGACTCGGCCTGCGCAAAAGATAACAAAATGATTAGCCAAGCTGAAAAACTTAACCATATCAACACGGTCGAAGATGTCTCACCGTGACTATGGTTGTCCTCAGGTCGAGCGAGAGCTGCTCCGCCGGGACCATTGCCAGCTTGGGGTCGCGGGCGACCTTAACTGCCTCCACGAAGTCCTTGCTGGGAGGGCTCACCCCCGTGGCCTTGCATTTCCCGGAGTATTCGGCCCGATGCCGTTTCTTACTCTTAGGACGGGACGCTGAGTGCTCCAGGATCGCCACCCTAGAGCTCGATCTTTTAGGTAGGGGAGACCCCGTCTTCCCCTTAGAGGAGACCTCGGCGCCGACCTCCCGTACTTGGCCACCTAGTCGCTGCCTCTGCCTTTGAAGGATGGAGCCCAAGCCGAATCGAACCGAGACTTAGCCACTGGTCTCGGTCTTTCTCCTCCTTTGAGCATACGTGAGCTTTACCGTGTCCGCCATATCTGCAAAAAATAAAGGAAAGAGATGTGAGAAATGACCAAATGCAAACTGAAGAGAACGATGATAGACAAGAAAATTGGGAGATCAGGCATTGATCCTGCGAACTGACCCTCTTCTGAGCCGGACTCCACATTCTCTTCGGGCTCGGGAAGTAGATGAGGGTGCTCCTTCCTCAGGTCGGGTTCTCTCCCAAATAACTTTGATTTCCAGATTCTGTCCCACCTGAGGATGCTGTCAATATCAATCAGTATGCTCGACTCGGGTCTCAATACCCCGACCTCAGCGAGTTCCATTTCTGAGAGCTTGGGGTCGTCGTTCACGTTCTTCTTTAAGGAAGGATTCTAATCTACTCTACACCCCGGGTTCACTGCCGGCTAGACCCAATAGTAGTTGTTGTCCCAGCCCTTGTTGGAGGAGTGCCATTTGGTGAATATGGCATTGTTGGCTCGAGCTACGAAATGAAACCACCCTGGCTGCTTCAAGTTGGTCTTGCACACAAAGAACTGCCTAAACCGATGTAGGGTCGGCTCTATCTTCCTCTCGAGGTAGACTACATAAAATGCCACCATTACTACCCAACCATTTGGTAACATCTGGCGATGAAGTCGGGAAGTAGAAGCCGGATAACATCGAAGGCGATATCATAGATCGTGAAGTGATTGAGTGAAGGATAGCAGGCAGATTCGTTCCGACCTGGAACCTTCAAGTTGTGGTGTCGATCCACCGACCAATCATTTAACCTGGCGTTAGCCATCTGGACAGAAGAGTGGCACTCGCGCTTACAGCAGGCAAACAACTGCTCTATCCTCTTCTCCCGAGCCGATGAACCTCTGGTTGTAGCTGAGCTCTGAGGTCAGACCGCCCTAATAGGGATCGCTTCAATCGGTTCTGACGCAGAGGCTCCAGCTAAGTACTCTTGTGGTATCTCGACCCCCTCCAACTGATTCAACAACTCCTCATTTTCCCTATCTCCCAAGTCTCCCAGGTCGGCCAAAGGATCCGCCTTGGCCTCTTCTTGCGCCAATCTGACCCCAATGACTTGACAATCATCATCACTCTCCCTGGATTCAGATCGTCGGGCTAGCCCTTGAGATACATCAGTGCTGGCATTACCTTGACCTCCATCGGAGGTGGATTCCGAGCTCGACGGATTCTCGTCCCCTTCGTAGGATCTCGCCTCCATCACTTGGGAATCTTCCGACTCCGACCTTCCCATCTTGTCTACAAATTGAAAATATATGTACAAGAATAACTAAAGGGAGTCGGGACGTACCTACGGCTCTAGCTGTAGAAGATAACCCGACCTAATTGGCTCCGAGCTAATGGATTCCGAGCTGAATACCCCGAGAAGATTTTCGTCGAGCTAAAATTGTTCGACCACTCTGGTATCCGACCTCAAAGCTTCGAATTTCGTAAGCGAAGTGTGAAATGAATCTCGGATGTTAAGACCCTATTTATAGGCAACTATCTCGGGAATCCCAAACGTCGTATCTTGTCATAACTGCCAGGTAACATGTCAGCTATCTGAAGGGTATGCACCGCTGACGTGGCCATCCCACTCTGCCGGGGTCGGCACCTCCAGCTCGGGAACAACTCTCAAATCTAGATCTCACCCTCTCGATCTTGACTTGGGGGGGGGGAGGGGATTGATGAGGGGGACCCCGAGCTGAGGTATAATACCCACTCCGAACTGAGACGGGCTAATCCGAGCCAAGCCTAGCATATTCAGTTAATGCCCAACCTGGATGCTGATCCAACCTCACCCCGACCTCGGCAAATAGCTGCTCTGATGGGACATAAAGCCCTGATGGGACCTAAAGTTGCACTGCATTAAATGCTGTCAGGTCCGAATTTAGTATAAATAGAGCTCCACTCCTTCATTTCAGAGGTAACTGCTCATTAAATGCTCTCAGCTACTTCGCCAGCTTGGACATACTAATTATTCGCACGCCCGATGAGAAAATCCAGGTCATCCCCCCACATTTTCCTTCCTTCTCCTTGTGCAGGTCAGGTAACTGACCCAAAAATCTAGGTCAAGAAGCCGACCCAGAATTCGAGCTCAACTAAAATAGCTTCCCAATCTCAACTGTGAGATTTTGACCTCGACAATATCAAAATCAATGTTTTAGCAAATCGACATCTTATTCCTTTTTCTTCGTCTCTTTTGCTTGAGTGGTCTTGATTTTATTAAAATAGTTGAATTATTATTCGAGGGTCGTGAGGCTGGACAAAATAATCCATTGTAATAGTAGAACATACCATGTTCAATCAAAAAGAAGGAAAAGTATGTTCATAGAACTGGATATTTCAGGAGAAATATTCATGAATTAACAACTTGATTAAATGTAAAACAATATATTTTCTTTCCATATTTATCTTTAACTATTATGTGAAAATATCTGTCAAGAGTGAAAAATTACAGGACATATAAATTTGTTGAAGTTATATTTTACTATAATTAAATCAATTGGGCTTCTATTAGTGAAGAATTGACAAGTGTTTTATTGGCTTTTCAATGCAAAACTAAAGAAAAACAACTACTAAGTGAAATCTTGCTTATATATGTACGTGTTTGCATTTCAACATATTTCTTTCCATTTCCTTGAGTGTTATCTATAAGAGAGTGAATAAGATCATCTATACCCAACTGATGTAGAATAATATACAAGGGTATATTATGTGACAAGTGTTATGGTTCAACCACTAGTAAATGTTTAAATGAAGTTGTAATAAGGTAGCCGTAATAGAAGGTGCAATTGGATCACCTTTTTTTTAGGGAGAGCTAATGTTTCTTGGGTATTTTGGTTTCATAAAACGGCTCCAAAATTGGCTTAGTATCAAGATGTATAATCTATGTTGAATCACCATCTAGCTGGGCTACTAGGACTCGGGTCTCTCTCTTGGAAGGGACATCAAGTTCATGTATTTTTACCGATTAACTAATTTTTAAACACTTGTTGAATCGACCATCATAAAAAGAATTAGGCCAAAAATTAGGATACATTCTAGGAAAATTAAACTTCTATCAAAGAGAAGCAAATGAAAGGCTTTTCATAAAAATTCTAGTAGAATCGAGAATGGAGAACATACTTAATATCATTTGATTGAATAGTTGACTCAGTCCCTTGTTGTTTGAAGATAGGCATTGCTTTGAATTTGGAATCAAATAATGTTGGTGTTGTATTA
The DNA here is from genome assembly GCA_037974665.1 of Ehretia macrophylla. Lineage (NCBI taxonomy): Eukaryota > Viridiplantae > Streptophyta > Magnoliopsida > Boraginales > Ehretiaceae > Ehretia > Ehretia macrophylla. The sequence continues at coordinate 5,050,882 of CM075774.1, forward strand.
ATTGGTGATGGTTTGATGATACAAGAGGGAAGTTCTGTAAAAGCAATAGGAAGAATTGCTCAGATACTAATGAGTGAGGCCTATTTAGGTCGTGTTATAAATGGTCTGGCTAAACCTATTGATGGTAGAGGTGAAATTTCAGCTTCTAAATCTCGATTAATTGAATCTCCTACTCTATGTATTATTTCGTGGCGTTCCATTCCAACCGCCACGTAAGCCCTATACAAAGAATAGGCTGATTCACTTGAAGAAAACTTTTTTTCATGATCAGATCCAAATCATGTTGTACATGAGCTGTTGACTAAGAGAAGTATATGCAGCTAAGTAAATTGTATAATATGCTATCAATTCATTTTCCATAAGTTATAGGACCATAAGAAATTTGATGTAATTATATAAAGTGACTTTCCACATTAAGATAAATCTATATTGTGTTTCTGTCGAATGGGAAATTAAATATTACATCATTGATTGGTGAAATTATTATATGCAAATTAAAAGTGTTGCTCTTAATCATGTTTGAATTTATAACCCCAATATTGTTTTGTCTGTCCTTGGTAAATTCAATTTTATGTCAATAACTTGAACAATAAATATGGCCAAGTATTTTATGCTTTTAAAATTCGATTAACGAAGTACAAGTTCTATTATGGTCTATGGAGATAGTAATACAAGTAGTCAAACTTTCTCAAGTAGATTAATTAGAGTGACTTACTTTTGTTCATCACTGTATGAGGTAAACTTTGTCCTATCCTCATATCAAAATCATTTTAGTTTTTAGAACGTCAAGAATATGAATTGAAACAATTTTACACTGTGATGAGAGAGGACCAAAGTTGAAGATGACTCATTCGGGTCACGTTCTGACCTGAAACTCCTGATTTGATCCGAATTAGACCTAAGTAAACTCCAACGGTTAAGCCAACCCATCCGATAGGACATAAAGGAAGGCGCACAGCTCAGACTAACGGATAACGACTTTATCCGCTAGGTAATAGCCTTATCCATCAGTTCTACGACCCAGGCAGTTGGTAGCATGTAGGGCAACATTGAACATTAATTGTTGCCCGAACCCAGATTAATATAAATAGAGCTTCACTCCGCATTTATGAAGGTAACTCATACATTAAATACTCCCGACCAACACATTCAGCTTGAGCAAACTAATCATTCTCACACCCGAAGGAAAAATACAGGTTGTCACCCCGCCCTTTCCTTCTCTTTACTTATACAGGTCAAGGCTCCTGATCAGAAGGAACAACACATACCGGGTCTAGCGGTCCGACCTCGACTGTTGAAGTTTCGCTCTTAACAGTTTGGCATCGTTTGTGGGAAGCATCAGTCCTATTAACCCCACCACCCACTGAGAAACCACCATAGTACAAACCCAAAGCCACAACTTACCAGCAGAGGACTCACCCGCCCTGGGTGAGGACCTCGAAGCTACCTAAGCACCAAGCCAAAACCCAACCCAAACCAACGTTGGAACTAGCCAACGTATATACTCAACCACACAAACTGTCCAGCCCGGAGATGACTTCACTGCGGGCATGGCCCTAGAGATGAAGTTGATGTCCCAAATGTTCAAAGAGCTTAAAGAGCAGGTAACACGCCTGGCTGCGGATCCACTAGCAGCACCAGTCGTGGCCTCCATCCAAGAATGACGAGTGCCAATCTCGGGGTAGGCTCAAGCCCACAATGATGACGATGGATCTCCCGAGCCGGTTAACCGAACTGATAAAACTCGAACCCGTAGGGCTCCTCCTGTCGATCCCGAGTAGGTTAAGACTACGACAACCATAGCCAAGGTCATAAACCTCCTCGGTGTCAACCCCCTTTCACCCGAGGTGCTGGCCACACCGCTACCTGCAAGGAACTGGATGCCACACTTGGCAATATACAATTGGGACGGTGATCCCGCCAGCTATTTGCTGAACTTCAATCATCATATGACCCTTCATGATATGATAGATCGGATGAAGACGAAGGCGTTTCCGACCACTTTGGTGGGTAACGCACTAGATTGGTTCCAGAAACTTCATCCCGGGTTGGTAGAAAGTTTTCCTCAGATGGCGGAAGCATTCCTGTCCCGATTTGTCTGGAGCCGACGCCCCACCCGTTATACCTCGTCGCTATTGATAGTGAAGCAGTAGAAGGGAGAAAGTTTGAGGGCCTACACCACCCAATTTAATGAGGAGTCACTAAGGATCCTCAACCTGGAGGATTCTATGGCTTTAATGGCTTACCAAAGTGGGCTCAGGTCAGGACCCATTACATCGTCCTTAGCCATTGACCCGGTGGATACTGTGGCCGAGATGATAGTGAGAACGGAGGGATACATTCATTCCAAAAAGATTCACCAGGCAAAAAGAGAGGATTACAAAGAAAAAGAAAATAAAGGGGAGCCCACGTCCAAGGGTCAGCCAGGGAACAAAGTGCAGGTCGACAAGGGCAAACAATCGCAGCAGCAACACAAATCGGGCCTGAGTTTCACAATGTTCACACCCCTCAACACCCCAAGATAGCAGATCCGGATGAAGATTCAACATTAAAACCACCTGCTACCAGTACCTAAGATGCGAGGCCGACCTGAGAAACGGAATAAGACTAAATATTGCCGCTACCATATGGATTATGGGCATACCACCGACGAGTGCAAGGATCTGAAGCAGGAGATCGAGACCCTAATATCCCGATGTCACCTTAGAAGGTATATAGATCAATAATCTCATAGGAATCCCAACCAGGAAGTAAGCCGAGAAAGAGAAAGAAGCCCATCCAGGCGCCATGACCGGGCTGGGTATGTGGCGACTGTGGAAACAATCGCCAGAGGGCTCGCATCGGGAGGAAAAACATCGGCAGGTCAGAAGGGCTATGTCCGTACCGGATGAGAGTTCGGACCAGCAGTAGGTCTTAGCCGGGGGATTAGAGAGGATCACATTTTCCTCAGATAACCTCGAGGGAGTAATCCAACCACATGATGACCCTTTGGTCATCAGTGCTAAGATAGCCAACATCACCGTCAGGAGATTGATGGTAGACACTGGGAGCTCAGCGAAAGTCATCTTTTTTAGGGTATTCGAGCAAATGGGGTTAGACTAAAGTTGGCTTCGACCGTTGAAGGGGACACTTGCCGGCTTCACTGGGCACGGCCACAAAATAGAATGGGTCATCAACCTCACACTTACCCTCCAAGATGGTTCAAAAAGGGCTTCGATGTAGGCCAATTTCATTGTGATGGACTGCAACTCGGCTTACAACGGTATTCTAGGGCGGGTCGTCTTAAACCACTTCAGGGCTATACCTTCCACGTACCATCAAACGCTGAAGTTCCCGACTCCGGGTGGCATAGCCACAATCAAAGGGGCCCAGCTTTTAGTTCAGGAGTGTTATGAGAGCTCCCTCCGACCAAAGTATCAAGCAGGGTGGGGACCCGAGCCTGAAGAGATGAGGGATGCAAAAAGAGGAAGTCCCGCGGAAGAGCTGCCGGAGATAGAACTTTTAGAGGAAAGCAAGAAAGCTAAGATTGGAAGTGAGCTACCAGAAAATCTCAAAAAATGTATAAGCCAATTTCTCTTTGAAAATGAACATATCTTTGCTTGGTCTACCGCTGACATGACAGGAATCGATTTGGCCGTAATCGAGTACCACTTGAATGCCGATCCCAGTTAATATCCAGTCAAGCAGAGGCGTAGGTACTTTTATTATGACAAACAAAATATCATAGCCGAGGAGGTCGAAAAGTTGTTCGATGCCGAGCACATACAAGAAATCCTGTACCCAACCTGGCTATCTAATGTAGTATTGGTCTCCAATAGCATGGGGAAATGAAGATTGTGTATTGATTTTACCGATCTCAACAAAGCCTGCCCGAAAGACTACTTTCTACTACCTCAAATTGACCAGTTAGTAGACGCCACCTCGGGGTTTGAGTTACTATCTTTTATGGACGTCTTCAAAGGCTACAACCAGATCAAGATGACACTATGAGATTATGCCTTTTGGCCTCAAGAATGCTGGAGCCACCTATACTTGGATGGTAAACAAAGTCTTTAGAAATCAAATCAGTCGCAACATGGAAATTTATTTGGATGACATGTTGGTCAAGAGTAAAAGAGTAGAAGATCATACGATTGACTTGGCGGAGGCCTTCGCCGTAATGAATCAGTTCAGAATTAAACGGAACCCAGAAAAATGTGCATTTGACATCAAGGCGGGAAAGTTCTTGGGATTCATGGTCACGGCCCGGGGCATCGAAACAAATTCGGAGAAAATCCAGGCAATCTTAGACCCAGTATCCCCGACCTACGTGAATGATGTCCAAGTGCTCACTGAAAAGGTAGCCGCCCTGAGCAGATTCATGTCCAGATCGACAGACAAATGTGCTTCTCTATTTAAAATCTTAAGGAACCCCAAGAACTTAGAATGGACAGGGGAGTGCCAGAGTGTCTTCGAGTAATTGAAGAAGTACTTAGCTTCGCCACTACTGGTATCCCGACCTAAGGAATGGGAAAACTGGTACTATATTTAACCTATTCGGGAATGGCAGTAGCGGCTGCGCTAGTTCAGGAAGAAGGCAGAGACCAAAAGCCAGTTTACTACGTCAGTAAGACTCTCCATGGGGCTGAGGTAAGATATTCTACCTTGGAAAAATTCGTTTTCGCACTGGTGACCGCGGCTAGGAAGTTTAAGCCATATTTTGATACTCACACAATCAGAGTCATGATAGACGCTCCACTTAAATCTATTATGCACAAGCCCGAAGCCTCGGGCAAGCTAATGAAATGGGCAGTCAAGCTTAGTCAATTTGACATTGCCTATCAGCCAAGAACAACCATCAAAGCCCAGGCAATCGCGGACTTTGTTGTTAAGTTTACAGGCTGAGTTGAACATGATTCAGAGGAAATGTGAAAAATCCATATGGACGAAGCAGTGGGAAAGCTGGGAAGTGGAGTTGGGGTTATGATCTCGGACCGAACAGGTCGAGCACCAGTATTCCCTTAAATTCACCTTCCCGACCTCCAACAATGAGGCCTAGTATGAAACAGTAATTGCAAGTCTGAGAATTGTGGCCCAGCTAGGGGCGCAGACCCTGGAGATGTGTACTGATTCCCAGTTGGTTGCGAGCTAGGTCTCTGGAGAGTTCGAAGCCAAAGATGCTTTCATGATGTCCTATCTTAGTAAGCTCAAGGACCTGACCTCGAGATTCAAAAGATTTTCCATACAACAGATTCCGATGGAAGAAAATATAAAAGCAGATGCCCTGTCAAAATTAGCCGTGGGGGAAAATTGACCTGCCCTGGTCGATGTGGAAAAAAATTTCGAGCCTAGCATTCAATTAGGAAAGCAGGAAGTCACTGAAATAAACACGAGCCCAGATTGGACTTGACCAATCAGGGACTATTTGGAAGGGGTATAGTCCCCGAGGATTCGAAGGAAGTTTAAAAAGTTGAAAAACATGCCTCAAGGTTCGTTATAATTGCTGGTCAGCTCTATAAGAGGGCCTACACCTGGCCCCTCTTAAAATGCATAGGACCCGAGGAGAGAAACTATATACTCAGAAAAAACCACGAATGAGTGTGTGGCAATAACCTGGGCAGCAAAGTATTAGCAAGAAAGGCACTAAGGCAAAGCTACTTCTGGCCAAACTTGGAACAGGATTCGAAAGATTATATGAAAAAATATGATATCTATCAGAGATTTACCAATATCCAAAGGAAACCCGCGGTGGACCTTACAATAATGGTGAGCCTTTGGCCGTTCTACCAGTAGGGGTTGGATATCATTGGTCCGCTAATGAACAGCCTTGGGCAGAAAAAATATGCCTTCGTAGCCGTCGATTACTTCACTAAATGGCTCGAGGCCGATGGCGCAGCCAAAATAACTAAAAAGGCAGTTTGGGATTTCGTATGGAAGAATATCATCTGCCGATTTGGAATGCCTAGGGTCATAGTGACCGACCATGGCAAACAATTTGATAGTACATATTTCCGAGAAAAATGTGCTGAAATCAAAATCGACCTTAGATTCTTGTCCATTGCCCATCCTCAAAGTAATGGTCAGGTCGAAAGAACTAACCAAATTATTTTGCAAGGCTTGAAAATAAAGCTGGAAGATGCGGAGGGGTAGTGGGCAATGATCTTTCCTGAGGTATTGTGGGCACAGCGCACCACCATCAGCTTGACAATAGGAGAGTCACCATTCGAACTGACCTTCAATTCTTAAGTAGTGCTCCGGTGGAAATCGGGTCCCCTACCAGTAGGATACTCTACCATGATTCCGAAATAAACGGAGCTCGAATTCAAGAAGAACTAGACCTGGCTGAAGAGTTGCGTGTCAAAGCTCAGGTCCGCATGTTGGCTGGAAAAGTGGCCATGGAGCGTGCCTTTGCCAAGCAAGTCAAGCCAAAGTCTATTAAGGTCGGTGATATGGTCCTACGATGATCAATCTTTTTGCCGCGCTCAGGGGGCAAGCTCTCCCCACCATGAGAAGGCCTGTACGAAGTGGTGAAGGAAATCCAACCTGGAACCTTTTACCTCCTCGACAAATACGGGAAGCAATTGAAAAATGCCTGGCATACGGAGCATCTTCAGCGGTATTTTGTGTAAGGCCTCGAGCCAAATATGTAATTTTTTAAGGCCCCAAGCCAAACTTGAAATCTTGGGGAAGCCCCGAGCTTAAACGTGCCTAATGTATCGAAATGTTTAATACAAATCAATATTTTTGTACGAAACTTTTTGTATGGCTAGTTCAATTTTATCGATCTAAGGATGAAAGTACACTTATCGATCAAAACCAAGTTAACCAACTTGGACTATTAATGCCAGTTTGATTTTGATCAACAAAGTTTGGTTCATCTGCCAGCTCGGGCTGACGAGTCCAGCTCGGTTAAATCAAGACATTGATTTATTAAGTTAATTTTATCTCGACAATTGACTTGAGCTTAATTAAAAGTTCCTAAAATGCAATCAAGCACAACTTGGTACATGTGCAAAGAACATAAAGTGCGCTGTTATAAAAATTAGCTAATGACGAATTATTGTCTCATTAATTGGTAAAAACTACAGAGTGGCCCGTCTTGGGCATACTACAAAGAAGAGAAAAAAAAAGAAGCATGAAACTCAAGGCACCGGAGTAACAAAGACGGCCCCATCACCCGCCTTATCCCTGACCACAGGGGACTCATCTCCAACTTGCTACATCCCTCGCTTGATGTAATTCATCAACTTGTGGCCCTCTGCTTTCAGGTCAGAAGGAAGCCTAGGTATCTGCTAAAACTCTGGCAGTGGAGCCTCCATGATATCCAGGAAGTCGGTCTTGGAGGGATTCAAGAAAGTCTTCGCTCGTTCCCAAGCGGCGAGCTGGCCTCAAAAGAAATACTCCAGCTCAACAAACTTAACCATCACCTCGCCCTCATTTATCAGCCAGTTCACGCTCGCGTCATTATCCTTGAAGGCCTCTACTGCCTTTTCTCCGTTGGGCCCGACATTCTCTTTAAACTCCTGAAGGTTGACCTCTACTTCGCATTTTTCCTTCTTGAGCTTTGTCGCATCATTGGCAGCCTGAGTCCTCTAGGACTTCTCACGCTCAAGTTCTTCTTCCGCGGTTTGCAGCTTCTTCTTGAGCCGGTCAATTTCATCGCTGTCTTCCTTATACCACTTTAAGGCCTCTTTCCTTTGCTCCTCCATCTTGGCCTGGGCCTCATGGTACCTATGCTCCAGTTCGGTACAACCGGTCTGAATCTTAAGAATAAGGCCGAGGACGGAGAGGACATGAGACTCGACCTACAACAAGGAACAGTCAGACAAGTTGCGACAGAGAGGATAATTTTGTGATCAAAAGGACAAGAAACGGCTGCTTACCGTTGCTGCATCAGTTCTTAGGTCGAGGACGAGCTGGTCCACATGGACCTTGGACAGTTTGGGATCGTGCTCATTGGTGGCGGAGGTATCAACCACTTGATCTTTCTTGGATTGAATCACTTCCACCGTCTTCCCTTTGTCTGTCTGTTCTAGTTGGGGCGTCTTCTTTAATTTTGTCTTGGCGGGTGGACGCTCGGCGATCACCACGCCCGACTCCTTCTTCTTGGAGGGAGACTCTTAGGTCTTGCTCTTCTTTGAGGAAACTTTCAGCCCCATCTCAGTCTCCTCATGCCTCTTCTGGATCTGAGAAGGGCATTGGAGCCCTCGGGCATCGAGCCCTCGCCGCTCATCGCTACCTCCCTCCTCTTGAATAAAGCCCTCTCTTCAGCGATCGACATTTCTGAAAGTTAAATAAGTTGGTTAGTAAAATCAAGTGGCAAAATATATATATATATATATATATATATATATATATATATATATATATATATATATATATATATATATATATATATAAATATATATGATGGTGAAACTAGGGAGGTCGGATTCGATCCTGAGACTAACCCTCTGCTATGTCCCCTTCCTCTTCATCATCCGATTCAGGGAGTAGCCCGGGGTGGGACTTGGTCAAGTTGGGTACCTGACCAAAAAACTTGGACTTCTAAATCTTGTCCCACTTAAGGACACTCATAATATCTATCAACTGATTAGGACCCGGCTTAAGTTCTTCCACGTCGTTGGCCTCTGAATCGGACAATGTAGGCTTTTCGTTGAGCTTTTCTTCAGGGACAGGATCCACTCTCTCCTACACCCCATGTTGATTGAGCACTCCACCTAGTAATACTCGTTATGCCAACCTTTGTTAGAAGACTTCCACTTTGTAAAAAGGGCTAGATCCTTCCTAGTCGTGAAATGGAACCACCCAAGCTGCTTGGGGTTGGTTTTGGAGGTGTAGAAGTATTTTAACAGAGTAAGGGTTGGATCCACACCCACCTCCCAAAAGTTCACATAAAAGGCCACGATCATGGCCCAGCCATTAGGAGCCACCTGCCCGGGCTAAGCTCAAAATAGTCCAGCATGGAGGTGATGAAATGAGGGAGGGGTAGCTGAATCAAGTCAAATGCCAGGTCATAAATCGTGAAGTAGCCAGCAGGCGGATTACATGCATGGTCAAACCGACTTGGAATCTTCAGTCTGAACGTCCAATCCACCGACCAGTTCCTCAACCTACCGTTCAGTAACACTTTGGTAGTATGGCACTCGCGTCAACAGTAGACAAAAAGTTGCTAGATTTTCTTTCCTCAACCCGATGAGCCGTTGGTTGTGTGAGTACAGGGAGGCGGAATTGCCTTTGTTGGCTTGGCATCCACCGCATTAGCTCTAAAAGCTTCGGCTATGTACTTATGGGGTAACTCGAGGCCTTCCAGTTGATTCAAGGGCGAGTTATCCCTAGCCTCGCCCAACTCGTTCAGGTCGGACAGAGGATCCTCTTCGGCTTTCTTATGTACCCTCCTAACCTCAACGATTTTACACTCGTCGTCACTCTCCGCCTGGGCCTGTGTGGGTTTTGACTCCTACTTTTGAGAGACGCTTGAATCACCGCCATCTGGCCCCCGCTCTGAGAACGACTCTGAACTAGAAGGGTTCTCCTCGCCACCCCCGTATGATCTAACCTCTATCTCTTGGGAATGCTTAGGCTCCAACTCTCCCATTTGTTTAAGTGTGTGTGAAATAAAATATGCAATATATAAAGGGAGTCGGGACGTACCTAACGGATGTCTAGATTCGGTGGACCGAGTCGAGCTGCAGATTCTCTGAGCGCACAGGTGTTCGAGCTCTTAATTTATCGAGCCTAACGTTCTGAGCTTGAGTATCTTCTAGAGCTATAAAAACTTGAATTCAAAAAGTGAAATGAATTTTGAAGCGATTGGAGCCCTATTTATAGGCACCAAGTGTAACCGTCTCGAAAATACCAAACGTCGCGTCCTGTCAGAACCAAGGCATGACGTGTCGGACTCTCAGGGACAGAATCCGCATGATATAGCGCCTTCCCCTGGTCAGTCACTCCTAACTCGGGATACATGTCGCCCGCCTAGACCCCTTACAGATCTCTAGACTTGGGGGGGGAGGGGGGAGGGGAGGGGGGGAGGAATTGACGAGGGAGGACCCGAGCTGAAGATGACTCATTCGGGTCACGTTCCGACCTAAAACTCTTGATCCGACCCTAACCAAACCCGAGTAAACTCCAACAGTTAAGCCAGCCCATCCGATGGGACTTAAAGGAAGGCGCACAGCTCAGACCAGCGGACAACGACTTTATCCGCTAGGTAATAGCCTTATCCATCGATTCCACGGCGCGGGCGTTCGTGGCGTGTAGGGTAGCATTGAACATTAATTGCTGCCCGAACCCAGATTAGTATAAATAGAGCTCCACTCCGCATTTATGAAGATAACTCATATATTAAATACTCCCAACCAACATATTCAGCTCGAGTAAACTAATCATTCTCGCACCCGAGGGAAAAATACAGGTCGTCACCCCGCCCTTTCTTTCTCTTTCCGCATTTTGACCTCGACTGTTGAAGTTTCGCCCTTAACACATTGTTTAAGCCATTAATTACGTGGAAATTCACGAAAAGCATTATCAACTCTAATATTTCACTGTCTAGAGTTTTTATAAGTGTGAAATTACTATTCTAGCTTTGTTCTCTCAATTTTCCATTTATACTGGATATAATAAGTGGTAGTCGGATTAAATATATTTTGTACCCTTCATCTTAGTAACCCTTGACTTATGTCAACTTTAACATAGTTATAATTCTGTGAGGGGTAATAAGTGTCAATGTGTGTTAAGATGAGGGATAATAAGTGTCAGTGTGTGGCAAAATAAGAGGTACAAAGTGATTTTTTTAAAAATGAAGGGTTATAAGTGTTAGTGTGTGTCAAAATAAAGGGTACAAGTGAATTTAACCCCAAGTAGTCAAATAACTATTGAATTCCAGATATATGGCTTTTGGTGAGGTTATTTTAAAAGTGTGTCATCACTTTTTTTTTCTCCTTTTTCTTTAATTTCCTTTTTAGGGAGGCTTTTATAATGATAAGCCTTGAAGAAGTTTCACTCATTTTATTCATGAATTTTAATCGTGGACGAGCTAGCCCAAACCAACTGAGCAAGCCATTTTTTATTTTTTGCTATGTGAGTTAGCAATTTCATTAAATAAAAAATGATTTATATCACTGTACAAAAAGGGAAGGGACAACGTCCCTAAATAAGGATGCTATCATTTATATTCCATGCTCTACAAAACATCTTATTCAAAAGTGAATTCTTAAACTTACGCCCTATGTACAACTTATGTTGAATATCAAAAGAGATTTGATTGAACAAGAAATCTTCGGTTGTAGTAGATTTGCGATGAACCCTTCTGCTTCTTTCAAGCCAAATACGGTAGATGGTTGCGCAAAAGAAGCTTGATAGTTATTGTTTAGAGTGAACAATTGTTACAATTACAAAAATCTGATCCCAGTTCTGCAAGAAAGCTGGCCCCTTGGCCATAGTGCAGTTTCTCCCGCCATAATTTCTTGATGAAAAAGTAAAGAAGAGGTGATCCCTGAACTCTGTGGCACGGTGACATAAATCACATTTCGGACTGATATTCATCCCCCAAGAAATGAGGCGATATCTAGTAGGCAGTCTATCAAGCTGTGTAATCCATGCATAAACCCCATGTAAGGATGTGTAAACGAAACCAATAAATTAACATGGTGCCAATTTTGTGTTCTCCCCACTTTCACATGTCACATAGATGGTTCCATTAATATGTGGGCTTAGGATCAATTTTAGCCATACTGAGATATATTATCAGTAGATTCACAATTAAAAATGCATGGTGATCAAGATGTCCAATAAATCAATTGGTCTATAAACCTTGCAGAAAATGTCTTGAATGCATGAAAGTCATGGAACTATGGAAAATAAATATTGATCTGTGGCAATGAAGGACGATGATTTTTCTTTTCGCACTTCTTTTTATATCCCCCCTTCTGTAATTAAATATTGGGGCTGAGATTGGGCCCCCTCCCCCATCCTTAAATAATGAAGAATAATCTGAGAAGTTCTTCAAACTCATATCAAGGTTTAAATTTCAGAACATACGATCATGTTCAAAAAAAATATAATTTAGGTTTTTTTTTTTATTTTGAACAAATGTATGATTTAAGTTAATTAGATAAAAAACCTATTAAAATAAAATATTCTCACAGTTGATTCGAACCCAAGATGTAAACCAACCTCTTAGGATTGACTCTATTTTCTGGGAGGAAGCCACATCCATGAAAGAAACTATTTGTATTCCTTAGTACATTAAAGGTGCCACTTTACTAGGAAATGTCCATGTCCATCTACGTGAAACTTTAAAAAAATTAATTTCAACCAAAGGATGTGCCTTTATATCACATTCATGCCATGTGCTTTGCTATGCTATTGTTGTTTATATAGACTGTAAAATACACCATGAACACATGCACTGAATTGGTTTTTATGCTTTCAATCCAAGGCTGCATCGATTCTCTGCAGCTACTTTAGTAAAAGAAAGCAAGTGCCCACACCTCAAAATGATTCCTTACTTCCATTTCACAAATTTAAATTCAAGTCGTCACATCCACCCCCAACCATTTAAAATATAAAAAAATAAAAAAAAAAGTAAACATATAATATGAAAGAGAGTGGATATTGATTTACGGTAAAATTATTTAAAATGGGAGACGTTCAAAATTTTCCCTTAATAATATATGGATCTCACTAACACATGGTATTCATGTGCTAGTGGGGCACAAGATGCCTTTGAGCCTTTCCCTTGATTTACATGATCAATGTTGTAAGTTATAAAAGAAATGCCATATAAGATGGTGTTTCATTATTGATATATGAAGTTTTGCGGTGCGATCTTGAGGTAAGTCGTGAAAACAGCCTATTGTAAAATATTAGGAAAGACTTATATAATTCGACCTCTCAAAGTAGGTCCAACATTTGTGTAGAACCCGCGCTTAACATAAGATTAGTAAACTTATAACAACCATTATGGATAAATAGATACTAGGCCTTTTTTTGAATAGGTTTCATTTACAAGACGAACAAGTCATTCAAAAAATCTATCTTAATAGTTTATAGTTTGAGACACGCTTCGAAACAACTACTAAACTGTGCGGTTTTGACATGGGATGAGGTTTTGAAGAGTAGCACTTGATCTTTTGTGAAGTCACTATAAATTAGTTACAAATTGAAAATTTTCCTTTTTTCTGTTTTCATATGGTTTATACCTAATTTTGGCATAATGATGAGGTTTGAACCAAAAATAAAAGGAGACAAAATGGGAAGTAGGTAGAAATATGTGTGTTATTAAAAAGGTAGGAGAGGTGAGATGTCTATTTGGGAATGAGACTAATTCTCATCTTAAGGAAATATTTGATAAGTGTTATAAAGTGGAAAAACACTCTTGTATTATATTTTAGTGAAATTGCATATTAAAGTTTATAGTACTGTAATAATTTAATAGTTCTTATAATTTATAATAATGTAGCACGGGTGTTTAATAATAACAGACTCTCTTTTATTATATCTGTATAAATTATTTTGAGTTATTTTATTATTATAGTGATATAGGTCAAACATAAACTTCGATATAATGGACGGGTGTTTTTGGAGTTTATCCTTTAGTATTAAGAGCAATGCACAATTTGTACCCTGAAAGAACATAGACTTGAGCTAAATAATGGCAGATATGTTGGCCGACCTAAATGTGATTATCATGAAAACAACTATGCCAACCTTCTGGTAGTATATCTTGCTCAATGTTGCTAGCCCCTATAAGAATTTGCAGAATTTATGAGAAGCACGGTGGTTTAGAGTATTATCGATCAATTTAGAAAGAGAGTGACGCTAGGCCACCAATAGCTTGCGTAAACACATCGAATTTTTCATATGAATGCGAGACATTATCTCACTTAGTAAAAAAAGACTTAGTTTGATTTGGTTTGGTTGGTTATGAGGCGTGTTGAAAATAATAAATAAATATAATAAATTCTTCTTTAATACTTAAACTTTTAAATTATGTGATAATTTAATATCATATCATAGTCCTAGTTACTAAACAGTTTTGAGTTCTAGTCTCACCGTCACGCATTTAAAATATTAAAATTGTTTACGTGTAAGAGTTAAAAACAATATTCCCGACACGCGTAGGACCGTATTAAAATAATGAACTCTTCTCCGCCCAACAATGGAGGCTCAAACAATCTCACCCGCACGTGCGTGGGCGTATTGAAGTAATAAACTCCTCTCTACCCGACAGTCTCCCCTGTCAGGTAGACAATGCAGAGAATGAAGAGTTTGTAGTAGACATAGCTTTATCAAGAAGCTCTAAAGGCATAAGCCATTGCTTGCATTAGAATAAAAGTCTAGATAACTCAAGTGTTCACATAGAGCAGCAGTCAATGACACATAGAGATAGATAACTTTCAAGTCAATCTTCCTCAGAGGTGAGATTTTCAACTCAAATATTATTGCTTTTGTCTCCTGACACTCTCCACCTTACCTAAGACTGAAAATGCCCTCTTACCTAAGTAAGAAACAACACATTCTTCTACTACTACTATCTATAAGCAAACAAATCTACAATGTAATCTAAGGATGTTGTTCTTCATTTCCATTTCTCTACCTTCATAACTCGGAGGAGGTTCTACCACGTGAAAACGCTCTTTAATGGAATATTAGCTTTAGCTGGCCGTGACCAAGAAATCACGGGTTTTACTTGGACTGTGGTACTGAGTTCTGCAGCTTATCTCACTAGGTGAAGTCGGCTGACTGTGAAGTAGAATAAACATGGCAATGAAGTCGGATTTTGCGCAGAAGCTGCTCCATGATCTGAGGCTACGCAAAGAACGAATGGCTGCTGCACAGAATTCAAGCCATTCAAACTCCATGTCCAGAGGTGAGTGCATAGCTTTAACTCATTTACACTACAGGATTTACCAATTGTGGAATGTTATCTATAAGAAGGCAAAAAGAAGAAAGAATATGATGGCATTTGAACTTGTTCCATGCAAGAGAAAGACTAATTCCACCTATAAGGATAAATGTATGATACTGTTTTTTATGACGTTCTAACAAATCTTTATTTTGTTTTGCACCTACCGTATTGCCCCAAATTTAGAAACTTAAAAAAAGAACGAAGTTTTCGCAGGCAAATATTTACTCTTTCAATCTCTATTTATTAGCAATGCTGAACATCCAAACAATATAGAATAATGACACTTAAAGGATTCACCGTTAAAGAACTACACTGTTTCTTGTCGAGTTCATGAGTTGCATATCAAATTCTAATTGCAGAAGTTGAACCTTCGGTAAGGGAAAGAACTCTGAATTTTATGTGTTTGATATGTATACTTTTATCGGGTGAAATTTACACCATCCCCCTGTGGTTAGGCAAAAGTTCACATTAACCTTCATGTGTTTCAGATTTGTCTCATGCCGAATTTACACCATCCCCTGTGTAATTAGAATTTGATATGCAACTCATGAACTTGAAAGTACAAGAATATATTCTCCCTACTATTTCATAGAGATAATCAGTAAAAGGGTACGGATTAGTCGGCAGGGACTCGATTTGAATTCAATCTGCAAGATTATACTGTGTAAGAGTCATTGCAGACATTGCATTTCAAGAATGACAACATTAAATGGAAAATGCCTGCAGGGTAGGCTTTTTGAACAGAGGACAGCCTTCAATTTTTCTAAATATATGTGTTAATGGTTCTAAGTATGTGTTTGAATTTGCATTAATGATAAATATGTTTTCGCGATCCATTTGTCTGATTCAACAGATGCAACTGGACACCGTGGGCAAAAAGGCTATGCACAAATTAAAGGCCCGGAATCTGTAAGTTCGAATCTGTTGATCATACTTTCATAGTGTGAAATTAGCTTGAGACGGTTATAAATAACAAACACAATCTACCTGGTTTAAGAGAGAGTGTTTTTCGCGCAGACTGGTTCTGGGACAGGGAAGTCATTCAGAAAATCTACTGGAGGCAGTCGATCTTTCAGCCTTGATGCGTCACAAAACCAGATTGTTCCTTATGGAAGAGGGAGAAGCTCAGAACAGAAAGGTGACCTTTCCATGGCCCTCACTTTGGCATTTGGAAATGGAGGTAAAGTGGGCATTTCGGGCAATAATGCAGTGATAAAATTTCTCCATAACATTGGAAGAAGATCGCTGGACACGACGAAGATGGAAAGAAAGGGCAGTTTTGATGTGTATAATCCAAGCAACCGGTCTTCTACCATCTCTAATCTCCATATTACTGAAATATCAAAAGGCGTACAGAAATTGAATCAAATCATAAAAGCATGTTCAAATGGCTTCACCATTAATGGATACTCGATAGAAGTAGGGCAGGAACTGCTGAGAGGTGCCATGGATCTGGAAGAGTCCCTAAGAATGCTTGTAAACCTGCAGGAAGCATCTGACAACATAATCAGCGCTCAGAGGAAAAATAAAATCAAATTACTTGAGGAGGAGGACGAGGAGGGGGAGGATAATGAATGGAGCATTACAAAAGTACCTGACAAGAGACAAGTGGAACGGCCAAGATTCTCGTTTGATAAGCCCTCCAAGAACTCTCAAGGCACGAAAGAGTCGGCTAAAAATTATATCAAGCAGCAACTGATGGCCCTAACGTATCCAGATGAAAGTCCTAAATCCAGTGAAAGGAGAACTCCCAGTACTTCAAATCCTGTTCATCATAAGAGGTCTGCTAGTTGTGTTCCGGATTTCAAAACACTCTCTACATCTTCAGAAGCACAGAATCGCTCCAGTGTATCACACAGTAAACCAGAGAAAGGGCGAATTTCCAATGTCGTTGCTAAACTTATGGGACTAGAAGAACTTCCACAAAGGGAAGATCAGAAACCTTTGCAAAGGGAATTGAGCTCGAAAAGAAAAGAGGGGGTGGTTTCTAAAAGAAGTCTAACTTCTGCTGAAACATGGAATAGAGATGCAGAGAATAGACCACCTTCAACAATGAATAAAAGCACGGCACAACCCAGCAGTACGCGGACAACCAGAGACACCAGATATGTGCTTGAACCTGACAATATGCTTGCAGCTCCACATGGTGGATCCAGGAGAATTGTTCCCCATGAAAATGACTTGCAGGAACTCAAAGTGGCAGTTAAAAGAGATGCAACGTCAAGTCCACACCACGACATCAGCCAACCAAATCAAATTCCTGTATATTGTAGGAGTTCCAGGGGCCAGGATAAAGAAGTGAATAAATCACAGATCAATGAAGAAAAGATAACCAAGGATACACATGAAAGGAAGGAACTTCTCCCACAGAAAGAACTGCAGCATAAGGTACCACGAAAGCATACTATACAAGATGCTGATAATGTATCACAAGATGATTCTGAGTGCAAGGAAAAGGCAGCTGATGTAGAAAAGAAAAGCACTAACAGACTTCAGGCAAGCAAGCAACAAAAGCAGCAGCGTAACCAAGAACTGCAGCATCTACAGAGGCTAAAGGATATCGAGAGCCAAGAAGGAAAGATTCGAGGAGGAAAAAGAGAGCAGCATCTTGCAAGACAGAAGTTGCTTGCTGGAGAACGTAAAAGAAGTCACCTGGAACCAATGATTTCACCAAAACCCAAGAATTGTTCAACAATTTCACGAAAGAAACAGCCTGGTGCTGTCCAAGATACATCTAGGAAGAAAAAGCTTATGACACCCACTGAAGCAATGCCGTTGAAAGATCTAGCAAAAAGCACACACCATGAAGGTTTTCCCCAACAAAAGACTTCTGTCCAGGGTCCAGTCATCCAGGAAAAGACCAATTTCACACTAGCCCGCAGAAGAGAAACTCATGATAAGTTAGAGGCAGATGTAAATAGAAGAAACGAAACCCTGCACCAATTGTCAAGGCCGCTGAAACCTCAATCTCCAGTTCTCCAGGAGATTGAACATCAAGAAAATAAGAATATCAGCAACTTGGAAGAACCAACACAGCTGAGCAACAACCAATCAGCAGAAGCAGAAGCAGGAAACAATGGGTTTAATAAATCAGAAGAGCGAGGTGAACCACTGATTGTGGCAAAAGAATTGCCCAGGGAAAGTAAAGAGATCTCAAGCTTATCCAGTCCTAATAAAGATAGCAGCCAATGTCTGGAAGTACCAGAATCACTACTCCCTATTGATAGCGGCCAATGCCTGGAAATACAAGAACCACTACTCCCCAGTGATCATGTAAGTTCACTATTACTAGTATTATCAAAGCTTAAACCAAACAGATTTGAACTTTTTCGGCATGATTACTCTGTGGAACGAGTTTCCTCATACTATGGTTATTGGCTATGCAGATTCAGGATCCTGTAATAGAAGTGCGTGAAGTGTGCAATGATCAAGATGATGGTGAACAACCATCTATTTCCCAAGATGCAGAATTCCAATCAGAGACAACTTTGTTAGAGCAATATGATGGTAAGCATAGTTAACTCCGTATCTGTGAGTTTTTCAAACTTCTGTAAATTAGATGTCACGTCCTTGGGAGCTATCTTAAAATAGAAAATGGAATAATCATGGCTTAAAAATGAATGATTTGTCAACTAAAAATCAAAATATAGCAATCATGTTTACCTCTATAACACCAGACTGAATCCATAAACAGTTAGCCTCATTAATTGACAAAATCTTGGACGTCTACGAGTTCTTAAATGTAGTTTCATAATAGAACAGAAAATCCCTGGAATCAGTTTAAATCAAGACCTCTACATTAAGGAATGTTCTTAGGCTTCACATTATAATTGCGCTTCAACAATGGACAATTCTTTCCGTGTTTAAAAAGACCTCACTGTGTTATATAACAATAAAGAGAAAACTATACTTTTGATCTTGCAGGAAACAACGAAGAAAGCGTTGAAACCAATAATTTATACCAGAAAGAAGATAAGAAAGTACCCTTATCAGGAGCAGAAGAGCCATTAACCGAAACTGAGAAACACCTCAAGGATATCCTGATTAAAAGTCAATTGTTTCTTTACACAACCGAGGCGCTTTTCAAACTCAACATACCTATTGGCATTCTTGATGCTGGTGATCATAATGATCAAAATGCAGAAGCAAAGCTCACATTAGACTGCGCATACGAAGTAATCAGACGAAAAGGAAGACGACAAGAACTCAGAACTCATCCTTTTTCAAGGGTGTCCGTTTGTTTCATGAACGTACGATCCTTGGATGATTTAATAAAGCAACTTTGCAAAGACTTCGACGCATTAAACTTCTACGGTGGAAAGGGGAGTGATCATGAATGTGATGCAGCAGACTATCTGAGGAAAATGCTCGAGAACGACATGAAAAATAATTTCTCAGACGTGAACTGTATGTGGGATTACGGATGGAATGAGACAACATTTGCATTTCTTGAAAAACATGAGATCATAAAGGATGTTGAGAAACATATGCTCAATGGATTGCTAGATGAGATCACACGTGATTTATTAGATTTTCAAGTTTTAGTTTGAGTGTGCAATTAATAAATAACATTGCCATCTGTGTGTTATCTGATTTTGTGATTTGTATGTAGTCTATAGCGAGCCTCAAATTTATTGTTCGGCTTCTATTAGTAAATTATAATGCAATAATATTTGTAGACTTTAACATTTTCTGATATCATAAACAGAATGATGTATACTCCTATGTTTTATGGTCAAATAAAATCTTGTGAATGATAAATTGCTTTGAATCCCATTGTGTATGGGGGTGGGTTCTTTCACATTGAAATTTGTAGAGATGATCGAGAGAAGGAGCCGATTAGTAGTACAGGAAAGTATCGTCTTCCTATCATGACTAGAATTTTCTCGTCTCGAAAAAAAAAAAAACCCCATTGGAGGCTAGAAATCTATTATACTGAAGTGTCTTCAAATGTACTGTGGCAGAGCTCTCACAACTTGATAAACAAAAACTCCTATACTATGAAAATAGGTGAATTTGGTAACTGCCTAAATCAAGCCTAATGTAGTACCAGAGTACAAGAAATTAAATGAAATCATATTCATATACATTAACATCAAGTAATAACGCAAATCCATAATGTAGTACCGGGAATTATTTTTTAGTGGGACTAAACCACATAATTTTTTAACTATGAGTACATTTATTTTTTAAGTGGGAACTAATTAATTTTTTTAACTAAAAATACATAAATATTTTAAAAAAATATAAATTTTTTAACGTTCTTATGGGTTAGTAGAAATTATAATTCTTACTAACTCAAATATACATCCGCCCTGAGTATCGACTATTTTCTTATTACAACCTCATAAATACAACCAACTGCAAGCAATTGTCTAGAAGCATATAGAAAATTTGACTCTTCAATAAAGCAAATATCACAATCCAACAACTTTAAGCTTGGTGTCATTAGAGTCCAAAACTCAATGTTATTAAGTGGTCTAATGGTCATTATAGATTATAAACATTAATTAAAGATTCACAAGCCGTCTTAGCTCAGCCGGTAGAGCGCATGGCTTTTAACCATGTGGTCGTGGGTTCGATTCCCACAGACGGCGCTTCTTTCTATTAATTTCAACGGTTTTTCTCACTTGGCCTAAAATAAAAAAACAATATGATTCATGAGTGTTTAGTCGTTTTGACTATTATTTATTTATTTATTTTACTGATATAATGGAGGACGAAATTATGGTTTAAACTCAAAATTTCTAATTACAATAAATCGTTACCTGACCATTCCACCTAATTCTTGAGTGTGGCTATAGGTTGCTACATGACAATTCCATCCTAATTCTTGGGCGTGACTATTTTTGCAACTCCAACATTAGTGGTCCAGTCAATTTTGTGGTGGAATGAAAGGTTCAGTTGTTGATTTAGCTAAAAAAGAAAAAGTAAAATATTTTTATAGTCACTAAACTGTCTCCTCAGTCCTGTTTTGGTCATCCAACTATTTTCAATCCTATTTAGGTTATTCAACTATAATTTGGTTTTATTTTGATCATTTTGTTAATTTTTCTATTAAAATATACTAATTGTTAAGGGTAAAATTATAAAATTAATCAATTAGATGTGCAAATAAATTTAATTTGGTGGTAAAAATATAATTGTTTGATTATTTTTATGATTTTATCCTTAAAAATTAGTCTATTTTAACAGACAAATTCATGGAATGACCAAATGAAATCTAATTGATACATGGTTGAATGACCAAAATAAGATAAAAAATAGTTGGATGGACAAAACAGGACTGAGGAGATAGTTTAATAGTCATATAATTATTTTACCCAAAAAAGAAAAAAGAAACAATTTGATTCGTTAAGACATTTTCTTCGTTATTTACCTAAAAAAAGAGATCCAATGCAACACAAACTAGGATCCTCTCATAATGTACACGGGAAATCAATTATGTGAAATCACAACGACATCATTTGATCTCTTCATCAATGATCCAAGATCATCATCTCATTATATGTGGGGATTGCAACCCCTATTAGCCCCACAAATTAAATTATTTAAAATCTCTTCTTATTTTCAGTGTTTATAGTTTGTAAAACTCTTTAGCACCCACTAATTTTTGTCACTAAACCAACTTAGTCTTCACTTAGCAACAACTGATAAAATATTCATGATTCATCCCTGATTTTGGCCCCGCTTAGTTTCACATGTTCCCTAATTTTAATTTAAAAAATCAATTAACTCCCATTAATAAAATATTTTAAATCTGCCTATGTATATTATGTTGTTTGTGAGGAGTTTTTTTTTTTTTTTCTTTTTCTTTTTGAACATGAAGGAGGAAGGAAAAGCTAGAAGCTTGAATAAATAAATCATGGAAAGGTCCAAGTCGTCTACTTGCTCTGGTTGTTTAAAGATTACTTGTGAACTACTTATTCTTCTCTCATGCCTAAAGTTGATTATCCATTATTATGCTAGAAGCTCTCTTACTTTTCAAAAAGTGTCTTTTTATCTTTTGCATATATTCAGAAGTTTTAAACAAAATGTTCCAAGGACATGATCACGTTTTCAAGAAAAAGCGATTCCTTCGCGAAGAAGGATTTGAAAATCAAAGGCTTGCCTAAAGATTCGAATTGTTAATGGGATTGCTTTTCAGTAGATCCGGGGACACATGCGACCTTCCTTTACGCTCTCGTTTTGTTGGGGACGGATTTATAATATAAATTTTGAGTAGGGGTGTGCATGGATTAATATGGGTAATTTAAAGTATATTTTTTTAATTAAATTAATATATTTGGTTTAATAAAAATTAAAATTATAATCAATTTATACATTTATCAGAATTGTTCAAACCAAATCAATACATTTAAAAAAATTAAACCACTTAAACCAAGCCAAATCATAAATTTGATTTAACTTATAGTTGCATTTAAATAAAATAATTGTATTATAGAAATTTAAAATATAGAAGAATTACTCATGGTGTCTTTTGATTTTTTTAATTAAAGGGGAGATAGATTAAAAAATGTAGAGGAAAAAGTAAAAAGTTTTAATAAAAATACTACGTATATTTACTATATATATAAATATATATACACATGTCGGTTTGAGTTTATATTTTCGATAGTAAAGACTATAAACCAAATCATGTGGTCGGTTCCTATGAAAATTTAAATCATAACCAACTAAACTTTTAAGAAATTGTAAAAAAATAGATTAATTTGGGTTGAGTTAGGCGATTTAGGCAAGTTGACGATTTCGCTTCACACTCTTAATTTTGAGGACTCCAACATTCATTAATCCCACAAAATTATTTATATTTTCTTGATATTTTAGTATTTTTAAAGTGTAAAATACTCAACTATCGTATATCACATTCTTCCGATCTACTATATAGAGAATAACAAGATTAACAATTGGCCCGAGAAAAAATACTGGCATTTTGAGGACTTAATATTTATACGGGAGAATAGCATCAATAGTCATATATCTTTTATTAAATATCCAGTTTAGTCTTATATATTTTAAAAATTTTAGTTTGGTCCTATATATTTGTCTAAAAGTCTCAATTTAGTTTTACATGTTTCAAAATTATCAGTTTAGTCATATATGTTTGTCTAAAAGTCTCAATTTAGTCCTATATATTTTTTAAAAGTCTCAAATTAATTTTAACCGTTAAAATTGAGATTAACTTTAATGAAAAATTGGTCATATAATTCGCACATAACCATGGTTAGGGGACAAAATTAGAAAACAACACGTGTAAAAGAAAAAAATTCAATTAAATTTTGAATGTTTATAAAAATGTTCAAGTTGATCGTAAATATTTGCACAAATATTATAAATATATTTGAAATTGACGTATCGTAACCAGGGGCGAAGCTACACTAGAGCGAGTGGGGACCGCAGTCCCTACTGATTCAGAATAACGTTAAAAATTTTATGTATTTTAAAAAAAAAAATTAAAATATCTATGTATTTTTAATTAAAAAAATTAATTAATCCTTACTAAAAAAGAAATAAAGTCATATAATTAAAAAATTATTTATTTTAAACTTTATTAAAAAAAAGTATTTATTTTAATGAGAAAAATTCCTGACTCTCCCTGATCGTAACTAAAGACTAGCTAGTTATTACGTGAGGTGCATTCCCAACTTACACAGACAGAAATACTGCAACTCTCAACACGTGCATCTTACCAACATGCGAAATATTATTTAGTACTTCGTATTTCCGTAACGCTTGAATTTACACTTCCGCGTTCACTTGCTCATTGATTGTTTCGACCAAAAAGTGGTGCCACACTTTTCCACTTCCCTGCTCTTCATCATCTTCATAAAGCGAACCAACAAGCCAAAACTTAAAACAAATCAAACCACATACAACAACAACGAACCTCTTCAGCAGCCATGGCTAATCATCGTCTTTACACTTCAGCTCTTTTCACTCTCTTCCTCTCTCATCTCATCCACCTCTCATGTAAGCCTTATATTAATAATATACATGCAGTTTATTACACATACTAGGTAACTAGCTAGTCCTCTACGTAGAAACATCATTAGCCATTTGTAGTAATTCGTAAATTCAAATTATTTACCAGTTTTTTATCAGTTACGCACACACACACATTGGTCATGCCTAATTTGGCCCAGTCCACGTTTCCAGAAATGTTCCTTTTCTATCATGATCAGGGAAGATGTATTCGAGGGTGAGTGAGATTGCAGCCACCTGCAGAGCCAGAAACCGGTGGTCAAAGTTCCACACGTGTAGTCAACGAAGCACGCATAATTCAATATAATGATTTTTTTTTTCTTTTTTTAGGGTGTGCACAGGGTAGATATACCTTCACAACAATATGACTGATCCGTCCTTGGTTGCAGCCCGGGTTTATCTCAATTTTTTATTTTTTTTGAAAATATGTATATCTTTTAGCCCAGTTAATGCGTCTCATGATCAGCTCCGTTCATAAGATCACAGATTTAGAATTTTTGTTCAGTGTGTGGTTGAAACACACAACTTAATATTCATAAAAGTATATTTTTTCAGTAAGAGCGATATATGTACTTATAATGCATCACAAGTTTACCACAGCTACTAGTGAAGTTTGAGTTTTCTGTGTATATTTACAGATTCACAATCCTTTATTGGTGTAAATTATGGCCAAGTTGCGGATAATTTGCCAGCACCAGAGGCGACTTCTAAGCTTTTGCAATCGACGTCAATCGGGAAGGTCCGTTTGTACGGAACCGACCCAGCAATCATCAAAGCCTTAGCCAACACTGGCATCGGAATAATAATTGGAGTTGCCAACGGAGACATTCCAGCAATGGCAACCGATCCCAGCTTCGCAAAAAACTGGATTAGTACTAACGTTCTTCCATTTTACCCCGCGAGTAAGATCGTTCTCATTAACGTTGGTAATGAGGTGTTGCTCTACGGTGACAGCAACTTGAAGGCGCAACTTTTGCCCGCGATGCAGAATCTTGATAATGCGCTCAGGGAGGCTTCACTGAGCGGTGAAATTAAGGTTTCGACAGTGCATTCCATGGCTGTCTTGAAGCAATCTGAGCCGCCATCTTCAGGGAGCTTTGATCCCAGCATTGGAGATTTGCTGAAAGGCTTGTTGGGGTTCAATAATGCAACTGGCTCGCCGTTTGCTGTTAATCCATACCCTTACTTTGCTTATCAGAGTGATCCTAGGCCTGAAACCTTGGCTTTTTGCCTGTTTCAACCCAACTCAGGACGAGTCGACTCGGGCACCAAGATCAAGTATACTAACATGTTTGATGCCCAGGTTGGTGAAAACTTTATACATGCTCTGAATTGATAGAGTGTTGTCTGTAGCATCCCGTTCTTCGTTAGTTCTTAAAAAAGTTGTATTTAATTTATAATGATTTGAGTCGAACAATTTGTTGACAGGTTAATAGTTGGATCTGCGTCATTACAAAGTTTGTGTCTAACATGCTGATTTGTTCATTTCTTTGGATCATTGTGTGATGACATGAGAACATATAGGGTACTGTAAATTAGTTAGGTATTTTAAAGGTCTAGAATTGTTTATTATACCATAATTATTGTTTATTTATGAAGAAATTGAGGTCACTTTGGATTTTTTTGAATAAAAATATTGATGTTGTCGTTTCTATTTTCTTTTTGTTGTTCTATAATGAGGACAATGGTTAACCATTCACAAGACGTATCTAATGAATTATGAGTTCATAGAATAGATAATATAGAGGGGATTATAACCGGAGGCGGAAGCAAAAGGGGGACTTAGGGGAGCCCGAGCTCCACAAGCCTCCAAATTTATGTATTATTTCTTAACCCCCTCACCCCCCATTTTTTTTTTCCTCTAATTGAATCTTGGTCTCCCAGTATTAAATTTCTGATTTCACCCATTATAATGGTATTATTATTCTGTGCAGGTTGATGCTGTTAGGTCTGCATTGGATGCTATGGGGTTTAAGCAGGTGGAGATCGTGGTGGCTGAAACGGGGTGGCCATACAAGGGAGATAGCAATGAAGTTGGTCCAAGCTTGGAGAACGCCAAGGCTTACAATGGCAACTTGATTGCACACCTTAGGTCAATGGTGGGAACACCATTGATGCCTGGAAAATCTGTAGATACTTATCTCTTTGCATTGTATGATGAGGATTTGAAGCCTGGACCAACTTCTGAGAAAACTTTCGGGCTTTTCAAGCCTGATTTGACCATGACTTATGATGTTGGACTCTCAAAGACTACTACTAGCCAGGTGATAATCATCTGAACAAAATTATTGTCTTGTTATCTTTAAGTACGTAGCTAGTAGACTCAACCTATTGAGATAAAGCTTGGTTTGTTCCGGTTTTTTTTTGTTTTAGTACCTAACTTGATGATCTAATACCTGCTTATATTACACACATTTGACATGTAGACCAGACAAGGGGGTTTGTGATGGAATTGATTAGAGCATGAACATAATCTAAACTTCTCCACGATTGATTTGAAATAGTAACATAAACATCGTGACCTGCAGGGGCGGAGGGAGGAGGAACCGAGGGAGCCCGGGCCGCTCAAGCCTTCGAAATTCTTTTTTAACTTATGTGATATTCTTAAGAATAATTGCTATGGCCCCTCCTAATTTTTTCCCCTTTTTCTAATTCCCCGTTTTCTTATTCAAATACCCCCATTTCCCTTTTTTCCCTTTTTCTATTGAATTTTGGTTCTTAATATGAAATTTTTGACACCACCCCTGGTGACCCGGGGTCCTGATCAAGAGGATTATCTTTAATCCATATATATGGATAAGGATTTAAAGCAATAAAGACCAATTTGGGAAACTTTGCATTTATTCTGTTGTATTGATTGGAGGATATGGAAGTGACATGATTCTCACTTATCACCTTGCTTTTGGAAAACTGTTAGGGAAAAAGTGGTATTGACCCGAAAAAGCACACTGTATTTGTGGGAAATTCATGCTCAAACAACAATAATTGTTGAAGAAGATGCTAGTTCTTTACTCCATAGAGCCCTACCAGTCACTTTTAATTGGAATCTGTAAATATTTTTATTGAAAAAGAAGAAATAATTTTAAATTTGAATTACGGTTGGACACTTGAACTAATAGAAGAGACGACAGTCGACATGTTTGAGTAAATTTTGAAGGGGTGAAGTTGGTATATCTTGATGATGTTTTAATATAACTAACAGTGACTAATTTTGATTGAAGGCTCCATCAACTGCATCAAAAACGCCGGTGACTCCATCACCCAAAGCAAAGCCGGGTGCGTGGTGTGTGCCCAAGGACGGTACACCAGATACACAATTGCAGGCGAATTTGGATTATGCCTGTGGCCACGGAATCGATTGCAGTCCAATCCAACCTGGAGGAGCTTGTTTTGAACCAAACACTGTGGCATCACATGCTGCCTATGCTATGAATCTCTTGTACCAAACAGCAGGCAAAAATCCAGAGGACTGTGATTTCTCGCAGACTGCCAGCCTCTCATCCGCTAATCCCAGTAAGTTTTCTCAAACAATTTATTGAAATTCAATACCTCCAAGGGCATCATCTTGTAGCTAGAAAATGATTATTTCATGTCTTACTAGTTTCAATGTTTATCAGAACTTTGCAACTAAGTAATTGATTACAAATGGACAAGTTGCATAGATCCTTTTGTCACTTGTCAGTAAATCTTCGATAGTGTTTGATATTTATATGCCCATTTCTATGTCTCGTTAAAACAAACAAATCAAATTTGTGCTTGATTGTAGACACTGCGGGCATTCATGTATAAGTCGAGATTCTTGACCGTGTCTTAAGTAAGACCAAATGTTTTTTCACTGTCAACCAAAATTTAGGCCAATGCCCAGAGGCCTATAAGACCCCGAGTTATACAGAGCTTGACACGCGTTTTTATTCATGGTTATTGGCCTGTTTTCTCAGTTGAAAGTCTGAACTTGCAGGTTACAATGGCTGCAATTACCTTGGTGGAAGTACCTGACAGCAGGGGCGGATGCACATGCTGGTGAGGATGTGCATGTCTTCATCTTGGAAAAAAAATAAAATTTTTTTGGTTTTTAGTATTTTTTTTTAGAAAAATTATTATATTTGATACTTTGTGTACATGCTGAACTATCTCACTGTACGAGTGCACACCCTGAGTGTGGGTGCTTGAGTCCGCCACTGCCTGACAGCAGAGAAGAATCTGAGCTCTGCAACAAAGTAACTTAAACGATATGATGCCTGAGCAAGAAGGAAGATAGATATCACCTCAGGAGGAGTATTATGTTTGCAGTCTCAATGGACTTTAGATGTTAATGCCTCGAATTGGTTTGGTTTGGTTTGGTTCAATTTGGTTTGTTAATATATCCCGTATGCGGTAAAATATCGTCTTCGTCAATGTAGATGGGAAGTTAATGGATGACAACAATGGCCTTACTTGTCTGTCTCCATATATTTGATGTACCTTCTATCGTTTGAAGATGAATGAAATCTCCCTACTTGCTTAGCAAAAAAAATAACAATGGCCTTCACGTACACATTCCCGTTATTAGTTAATTAGCAAACTCAACACGAACCAGGTGAATTGTTTTCCCTTTAGATAATACTAAATAAAAAGGAAGGAAACCATCTTTACAAGATGACAAATATATATATATATATATATATATATATATATATATATGCAAATTGATATGCGAACCACAGTATGAATCGCTTTTGCAGTAAATAAGATCTCAGTCACACTCTTCCTAGTGTTGCACGAAAACAAAAGAAGTGAAAGATCCTCTAAAATGATCGCTCGATAATCTTTTTCCCTTTTCTCTACTTGAGAATAATTGACACCCAAAACTTGAGAACGTAAAATGCAAAAAATGGAATGGACTTTCTACTCCAGGCCGTACAATACTGTCCATGACGTAAAGAAAAAGGCCTTAGCCCAATAACTTGGCCTGTAGTTCTCCCGGCCCACGTATATGAAGAAATAAATTATAACAATAAACTATGTACTGGATTAAAAATATTCTATAGTATCACCAAAATAAAAGAAGCGACAAACTAAATTATAATTTTTTAAATAAGAAATGATTAATACCAAAAAGTTATGTTTGTCATTCTTTTGGTAATTAACAATTTTATAAAAAAATATTATATTCATTTTACCTTTCAATCCTTGTCCTTTGATCCTAATTGCATAGCGGTCAATGATTTATTGTCTGTGTTATAATTTTTTAAAATTAATACTGAAAAGAATTAATAAAACTAATTTCATGGTTTAAGCCCATGAGTTTATCCTAAATTTTATTTCATGCCATCTTTACGTAATTGAGATAATTCATTTTCTTGAAACTCTTTTAGTTAAAAAGCTAAAGAAATATTTTGTTTTCGTGAATGGAATATATGAGAACTTAAAAATCAATAGGGCCTTCCCCAATCCTCTCATTCTCTTTCTTTTTCATCTAAGCGGAATCAAAAGCGTATAACACTAACCCAAGGCAATTCACTTACTTCACTCTTTTCTTAGAATCATTTTAGATTATTAACACGTAACACTAACTCAAGGCAATTCACTTACTTCACTCTTTTCTTTGATGGTGTGTGTAGAGTGAATTGAATAGAACCTGTTAAGAATTTCTTGAGATCTATATAAAGACCACAATAAGAATAGTTGTATCTTTTAAGAAAAAGTATGTATTGTAGTACAAAATATTGTGACTTCTACTATTTAAAACCCAATATGATTGAGCTTGGATTAAAGAGTAAAAATGCACCATATCCCTCTGTGTTTTGAAAAAGTTGCATATAAAACCTTGTGATTTTAAAAGTGGAAAGAAATACCCTATGTTATCTATAACGTTGCACACTTGTCCTAATTTAAACTTCCATTAAAATTTGTTAGTCAAATATTTAAAACACGATACCACCCCCATTGAAAAATGTTTTGGATTTTTATTTAACTTTGTTAATTTCTTTCAGTATTATGCATTACATCAAATAAATTTTTATAAATAAATTTGATATAAATTTTATTTCTTCTCATTCTACTAAAATTTACAAATCCAATGCTTCAAATTTCATATAATTTGGACAAGAAGTGAAAAAGATATGAATTTTTAAAGCTTTTTTCGTGAGAAAAATTCTGGTGGGTTGAAGATGCCTAAACGACGTCGTTTCGATTATGACACGTCGCGTAGAATTTAAATCCAATAGCCAATGGTATAGTGCCATGTGGCTAGTATGAATAACAAAATTTGAGAAAATAGTTGTGAAGATTCGAATGCTTCAAATTTCATATAATTTGGACAAGAAATGAAAAAGATATGAATTTTTAAAGCTTTTTTTGTGAGAAAAATTATGGTGGGTTGAAGATGCCTAAACGACGTCGTTTCGATTATGACACGTGACGTAGAATTTAAATCCAATAGCCAATGGTATAGTGCCACGTGGCTAGTGTGAATAACAAAATTTGAGAAAATAGTTTAAATCCAATAGCCAATGGTATAGTGCCACGTGGCTAGTGTTAATAACAAAATTTGAGAAAATAGTTGTGAAGATTCAAACCCACGACTTCAACTATGCTTTAAAGCTACTTAGCCACTATGCTATATGTACTTCCTATTATTTTCTATACACAAAATATATATTATCCTGTTATGTACCGGGAACAGTAACCACCACCCACAATCTCCGCCATTACCTCTAGCGAACACCACTGCCACAAATGTTATGTGATTTCTAACGCAAGTGCACGTGTCGCAACAAGTAATAAAATGATAAATAAAGATCGTTCCCACGAGGACTGTGATTACTAACTACCGAAATTAATTTAGCTTTAACTTTATTCGGACAATCAAATATGAAAGATTGTGAGTAAAAACTAATAAATAAAGTACTTTTGGAATTAACAACTAAAACGAATAGGAAATTACTAAAGAGGATAAATCAATAATTAAAATGCTCTAGGGATTCCGATTTCACCAAGATTAATTTTATTTGAAACTAATGATTTAAATCAATTGACGCCTATTCCCTACGTTGTCAACAATTTCGCTAAGGTAGATATTAATCTTTCTATCCCAATAAGTAAGCTAACTACATCTCTGTGATAATTGTGAACTTATGGAACGCAATAAGCCCTAGAAATTCAAGTGCTGCACTAGATCTCATAATTATCTCCAACTTATGATGATTTAATGGTATTTCATACGTGGTCTAATTTAGTTATCATTTCTCAGTCTCAAACTAAATCACGACTCATGTAATTGTTGATCAGGCAACCACAAGCATCAAACTCAGCATAAAATACTCAACACTAATATGGAATAGTTCATCAATTAATTCAAATCAAAAGCATCAAATATTCAAAATTCGGCTACATCGTAGCCCTAGAAAAATAGCTTAGAACATAATCATGAAAATAAATAAAATTCTAATTGTAACGTAAAACATGATAACAAAAATAGAGAAAACTAGGATTTGAAGAAGAATTGGGGCAAAAGTCCGTCTCCGGATTGTTCTTCCGTCTTCAACTCGCGAATCCTCACTTTCTTCCCCTCTGGAACGTTGTTTTTTCTCCCCTTTTTAAGGCTGCCTCCCAAAAACTCCTTTTTTTCAACATCTGATACTCTGTTATCTTAGGGTTATCTTCTTTTCGCGCCTTTTTACAAAATTACCCTTAAAAATCCTGCGACACTGCGCAGCAGCGCTATGACTGCGCTACTTCTATTTGTTCTTCAATTTCTTCACAAGTTGCATAAAAGCTTGCCCTTTGCAATTTCTAATCAATCTTTGCCTCAAAACTCAGATTGTCTATTGAAAATTACCTACAATGCAAATCAAAGATAAAACCAATCAAATTGCTCATAAATTACTCAAAAACTAACAAAGTTTAAGTAAAAAGGTATTAAAATACTAAATAACTAATACACCCAACAAACACCCCCAAACTTAAGCTTTGCTTGTCCTCAAGCAAAAGACACAACTAAAGAAAGAAACAACCTAAAAACTAAAGACTCGACACAAGACAACTAATGAGAGCAATGCTGTAGGATAGTAAATTTCCACGGCTTCAGTAGCTTTATTTCACAACTCAATAGGTGACTTTCAATCATAAGCACGAGGAATATTAACTTCACATAATTTGCATTTTACTTCAAATCCCCCAAGTGAGTATGTGAATAGCCTCTATCCCAATCAATTGTACCCGGATGAGTTTATGTAAGTTAAATGAATTTCCAATGTGAATCTATTATTTTCAATCACTTAGGACTTCATAGGCTTACTTTTCATGCCACTCTCCACTAATGTAGGTTAATCATAGTATTAAAGATCAGTAGGACTTTACATTTGGTTGTAACGTGTGGCTAGGGTCAATGGAGGATAATGGATATAACATAATGCTAAACTACCTGTAAGCACACAATTATTCGAGAATGTTTTATGGAGCACATGCCAATTCTACTTCTTACCACCAAAACTATTCAACATATCTCTTTTGTTTCTTCTTTTATTTCACTTCTTCAACATACATCCACAACATTTAAAAACACAAAAAGAGTCTATACTCTCCTAAACTTGCATTTTGATATTAACTACAAGGAGTGTGGTTGTTCTCTTTTCTTTTTATTCTTCTTTTTTCTGATGAACTTTTTTTTCAAAACAAAACAATACATCACCCAACCATCATACCTCCCATCATTCAATACGCAACATGGCTCCATATAATCATCCTAGAATAATCATATGTTACAAGTAGGAAGGTCATGAAGTGGGGTAATCAATTTGATAAGTTAAGGAAGAATTTGTAGGGTGCACATGAAAGAAAAGGCTAATTAGGCTCAAATTGGTGGACTAGGGATATTCAATTATTACAAGGGTTGGCTTGAAAGGCTCAAACGGCCCAAAGATGGCCTAAATCATTTCTCTAATACTATACAACCTAGGATTTCGCTTCGAGTGACAATCAAGCAAGTTCTAAAATCCTATACTCATTCTTTTTCATTTTTTTCCTTCATTTCAACTCACTTTAATCTTCTCTAAGCCACAACATAACTAGGCGAGGCTAAGTGCGCAGTAGGTGGGGATTTTCCGTAAAACAAAACTATGTTTTCATCAATCATCCTCATTTCTATAATGTCATCCATACGCTACTCATCATCGACCTATTTCTTATCTTTCCAGCATCACTTTCAAATTTTTTCAGTTTTTTTGTTTTTGTTTTTTGAAAGTAACTAAAACACGTAACATAATAAAAATAACACATAACACAAAACTCAGTAAGACAGGTTCATAAAACAAATAAAGAGACGTCACCCCTAAACTTAAAAAGAAAACATTGTCCTCAATATGAAAATACATAAGGAAAGAAATCAAAGGACTTCCCTGAATAGTCGCACCAATTATCAGCCAGTCAACAGAGGTACCACAGTCCTGAATGCGCAAAAAGGGAACAACAGTGTTGTCTACTTTACTGAGAGCTCGAACATACAGGTAACATCCAATCCGAATCCACAAACTGTTCTGCTCAACAAACACAACTCACCACCACTGCAAGTCAGTCAACAGAAAAAGTGTGCACTCACAACCACATGATATCCACTTCAAGCACGAGCCACCCAACAGACTCAAGAAATGTGCTCAATGATCACAACCAGTCCCATACAACACTACGTAACTATGAATCACCCAACAAACTCAATAAAGGTCACAACTATCACAAGCAGTCCCAAGAATATACTCAGCACCAAAACACACGTGAATCCAGCAGAACGCAGCCAACAACAACACAGTCTCACGTTTTCCAACAAATACAATACTCCAAAGGAGCTCTAGTCACAAAGCAGACAACAAAAATGCACCAATAATTGCACCAAGGACTCAACCAAAATTTCAATGCTCACAACACAATTTAACCAATCGTTCAAAGATTCATAAGATGCAGAAAACACACATTCCACACAACTGATGTACGCGGCTCCTGTGCGCACGTTGGCTTCTAATAATTTATTATTATGATTATTTGTTTTCTATGCTGCTGTTGTTTCGTAAAATTCTGTTTCAGCTCAACTGCAGGCACACAAACTGTTACTTATGCAAGCAAGACGCACAAACGCAAGTTAACCATTCGATCAAGTTCTTGTGAGATGCAAAAGGCCAATGATCCAAACAGTCCAGTGTGCACTACTTCGAATCGCACGTTGGCGACAAAGAGTATGTTTTTCCTTTTTCAATCAGACATAGCCCTTAATACAAAACAATAAAAGCTTGGACTTACACGTGAAACAACACAAAGGCTGCCTTCGTGATGCTCTGTTGGTGGCGTTGTGATTGTTGGCGAGGTAGAATGCCTCTTTGGCAGCGAACGTGAGACAATAGGGCGAATAAGATCAGGGGGTGGCGTTGCCGGCACTGGAAAGAAGCTGCGCCGGCGTCAGCGTGGTGATGGAGATGAAATGTGTTGTATTTTTGTAATGAGAAAGAGAGATTTTGAAGGGTCTGATTTGAGCTTGTGATTTGGGTTGGTTTGGGGTCTAGAATGTGGGTGGGTTGGATTTAATTTGGGTGAGTGTGAAGTGTGGTTTTGATATGTTGTGGGTTGGGTTGGGGCTTTAGATGGGTGTGAATATCTGATGGATTTTTTTTTTTCAAACATCAAATGTAAAGGTGCCAGCGCAGCGGCGCCATTTTTTAGCGCAACAGCGCTACTATTTTGTCAAAACAACTCTTTGAAAATGTAACTCCTGATACCGCCAGTGCAGCTGCGTTAGAATTTAGCGCACCAACGCTACTGCATAACTTTATTTCTTCTTGTTTTCCTCTTCCTTGCACGCAATCTCTTTACTCCGAACATGAATTTCTCCATATTTTTTCCTCTAAATGACTTAATATAATCTCTCATTGCCTCGGCTTCCCTAAACTTATTCTTGACTCTATCATAACAATAAAAATCAATAATTAACCTCGACAACTATAACTCAAAAATTAACTAAAAATAACTAACTATTAAATCAAGAAAAGTAAGAAACTTTGGGTTGCCTCTTGAAAAGCGCTTGTTTTAACATCGACGGCCCAACGGAGCAATTTCTTCATGATGAGTTGAGGTGGACAACGGTCTTGTGTTTGTCAAACTCATCATCCCAATAAGCTTTCAACCGTTGTTCGTTGACCTTGAACGTCCATTTCTCTGAATGGGTGACTTCTACAGCACCATAAGGCAACACCTTAGTCACAACAAAGGGGCCAGACCATCTTGACTTGCGTTTTCCAAGAATCCGTGGGTTATAAAAAAGTATTTGTTACCCAAGAGAGAAATCTTTTCCCAAAACAGGTTTGTTATGCTACTTGTTTGTCCTTTCGTTGTAACCTCTTGCTTTCTCATTCACTTCATCACATGATCTTTTTAGCTTATTCAATTGCAAGAATTCTTTCTCACCCATTGCTTGTACACCCATGTTTCGTTGTTTAATAAACCAATATTCCTTGTGCTCTAATCCCACCGAAACAAAAGAATTATCTTGTAACAAGCTAGCCTCCAAGGGATCCAATTGACCCTCATGGTTAGACACTATAGCTTTCACGGCATCAACGCGAAAAAAACTATCACTCGCTTCTAGGTACTTATGAGCTTTGAAAACATTAAAGGTTACCTCTTCCTCTTGTACTCGCAACCTAAGCTCACCCTTTCGAACATCAATAAGTGCTTCCCCAGTTGCAAGGAAAGGTCTTCCAAGAATGATAGGAATTTCCTTATCTTCCTCCATATCGAGCACTATGAAATCTACAGGAAAGATGAATTTATTGACTTTGACTAACACATCCTCAATTACTCCTCTGGGGTGCTTTAGCGAACGATCAGCTAACTGTAATGTTCCTGTTGTGGGTCTTGCCTCTCCTAAACCAAGCTTCCTGAAAATAGATAAAGGCATTAAACTAAGGCTAACACCTTACTCATACAAAGCTCCCTCAAAAACACCCCTGCCAATTTCACATGGAATAGTAAAATTCCCTAGATCTTTGAGTTTTTGTGGTAGCTTCTTTTGTAGAATAGCACTGCACTCTTCAGTAAGTGCAACTCTCTCATAATCTTCAACCTTCTTCTTATTTGAAAGGATATCCTTCATGAACTTCACATAGCTAGGTATTTGCTCGAGTGCATCTGCAAATGGAATATTAATGTGAAACTTCTTAAAAACCTCAATAAATTTAGCAAATTGATTGTCAAGCTTGTTCTTCTGCAATCGTTGAGGGAATGGCACCACCACAGGTGGTTCTTGTGTAGACTGTGGCTGAGCTTCTATTTTCTTTTCATCTTTTGCCTCATTATTCGCTTCACCTTTCTCAACCTTCTTGGCTCTCACTGGCTCATTTAACTCCTTGTCGCTTCTCAAGGTAATCGCTTTGCAATGCTCCATGCCATCTTTTCTAGGATTCACCTCAGAAGTACTAGGTAAACTTCTTTGTTGCCTTTCAGAAAACATCGCAGCCATTTGGCTTACTACATCTCTAGATTTCTAATTTGTGCAGACTGGTTCTGAAAGTTTGTCCTTGTTTCATTCATGAATTGAGTTTGCGAATTCGCCAATTGAGCAATTACATCTTCTAGGTTCACCTTCTTCTCTAGTGTTGGGTTATTCTGTTCACGCTGCAACACATTCTGAGTATTTCTCCAGGAAAAATTTGGATGATTATGCCATGCTGGATTATATCTATTAGAGTACTGATTGTGCTGCTGCCCATTAAAATTCTCCACATACTGTGCTTGTTCTGCTGTGCCTTGCGCAAATGGATTTCCAACCTGACATTCTGCACTATGATGTGGACCACAACAAAACTCGCACACCACTGCCGCTTGGACAACATTAGCAGTTGCCTGACTATTCTGCAACTGTTTTGCGAGATTGTCAATTTTCGCTGTCAAGGCGGTTATGGAATCAATCTTATGGATCCCAGTTGTCTTCTTTGGTATGACTCTATCACTTGACCACTGCTAGTGGTTCAAAACAATATCCTCTAGCAACGCATAAGCTTCATCCGTTGTCTTGTTCATTAAAGCTCTTCTTGCAGATGCATCTATCAAAGTTCTTGTGGAGCTAATTAACCCATTGTAAAAATTATGAACTTGTATCCACCTGGGTACACCATGATTAGGACACTTCCTCAGCAATACCTTATACCTTTCCTACGCTTCACATAGGGTTTCTCTTTCATGCTGAGCAAAGTTATTGGTTTCTATGCACATTTTCGTTGTCTTTCCAGGTGGGAAAAATTTTGACAGAAACTTGTGCACCAAATCCTCCCAAGTAGTGATTGAATCTGAAGGCAGTGAGTTCAACTATTCCTTAGCTTGATCCCTTAAAGAGAAAGGAAACAAACGAAGGCGCAGAGCTTCATCAGTGACTCCATTGTATTTAACAGTTCCACAAACTTCTAGAAAATTCACTATGT
Organism: Ehretia macrophylla; assembly: GCA_037974665.1. NCBI lineage: Eukaryota > Viridiplantae > Streptophyta > Magnoliopsida > Boraginales > Ehretiaceae > Ehretia > Ehretia macrophylla. Next base: position 5,088,196 of record CM075774.1, read on the forward strand.
GTTGATTAGGATCTTCAGTGGGTAGTCCATGGAACGGGATATTCTGAATCAATTGAAGTGTAACTGTCTTCAAATCAAAATTATTCACCTAAATCGCTGGCCTTCTAATCACAGGTTGAATTCTAGTGGGTGGCAAAGCATAGTCTCGCAATGTTCTTGGCAGATTTTCTTGGTTATTTCCTTCTTGTGCTACCACGATGTCAGCCATATTTCCTTGCAAATGATGGATAGTAGCTCTTTTCTCCTTTCTGTTCTTCCGGCAAGTTCGTTCTATCTCAGGATCGAAAGGTAATAACTTACTACATCCCAACTTTCACATATACCTAGAGGAATATGCTCCTGAAACACACGTAACGAAAATAAGAGAACAAAACAAAATCAAATAAAATCCAAAATAAAATTAAAGCTATTTGGTATCGATATTAATAATTGACACAGTCCCCGACAACGACGCCAAAAACTTGTTGTGTGATTTCTAACGCAAGTGCACGTGTCGCAACAAGTAATAAAATGATAAATAAATATCATTCCCACGAGGACTGTGATTACTAACGACCGAAATTAATTTAGCTTTAACTTTATTCGGACAATCAAATATGAAAGATTGTGAGTAAAAACTAATAAATAAAGTACTTTTGGAATTAACAACTAAAACGAATAGGAAATTACTAAAGAGAATAAATCAAGAATTAAAATGCTCTAGGGATTCCGATTTCACCAAGATTAATCTTATTTGAAACTAATAATTTAAATCAATTGACGCCTATTCCCTACGTTGCCAGCAATTTCGCTAAGGTAGATATTAATCTTTCTCAAGCATCAATAACCTATCCCAATAAGCAAGCTAACTATATCTCTGTGATAACTGTGAACTTATGGAATGCATTAAGCCCTAGAAATTCAAGCGCTACACTAGATCTCATAACTATCTCTAGCTTATGATGATTTAATGGTATTTCACACGTGGTCTAATTTAGTTATTACTTTTCAGTCTCAAACTAAATCATGACTCATGTAATTGTTGATCAGACAACCACAAGCATTAAACTCAGCATAAAATATTCAACGCAAATATAGAATAGTTCATCAATTAATTCAAATCAAAAGCATCAAATATTCAAAATCCGGCTACATCGTAGCCCTAGAAAAATAGCTTAGAACATAATCATGAAAATAAATAAAATTTCAATTGTAACGTAAAATATGATAACAGAGATAGAGAAAACTAGGATTTGGAGAAGAATTGGGGCAGAAGTTCGTCTCTGGATCGTTCCTCCGTCTTCAACTCGTGAATCCTCACTTTCTCCCCCTCTGGAACGTTGCTTTTTCTCCCCTTCCTATGGCTGCCTCCCCAAAAGCCCTTCTTTTTTCAACGTCTGATACTCTTTTATTTTAGGGTTTTCTTCTTTTTGTGTCTTTTTACCAAATTGCCCTTAAAAATCCTGCGACACTGCGCAGCTGCGCTACTTCTATTTGTTCTTCAATTTCTTCACAAGTTGCATAAAAGCTTGCGCTTTGCAATTTCTCTTCAATCTTTGCCTCAAAACTTAGATTGTCTCTTGGAAATTACCTACAATGTAAATCAAAGATAAAACCAATCAAATTGCTCATAAATTACTCAAAAACTAACAAAGTTTAAGTGAAAATGTATTGAAATACTATATAACTAATACACCCAACAACAAACCACCTCCGCTACTTCCTCCAACCACCCCCACCACCTCCACCAGTCACCAACGTTGGGGAGTCCGTAGCACAGAGATTCATCTAACTAATACACAACAATAAAATTTTGAAATAATTAGGGTATAGTTTAAAATCAATCCCAAGGTTCAATTTCTATATATAAATGATCTATAGACTATAAAGATTCTCAAAAGATTATTAATAGTGAGTTTATAAAATAATTTATGGTGGAAAGATGTAGTGGTGGTGGTATGTGCTAGGTGAGGAAGAAGAAGAGTAAAAAACATAAAAGGAAAAAAATGATAAGTGAAAAATGAGAAACAATGTAAGGATATTTTGGTCAATTCAAATGTGTTTTGAGGTTTTGTGCGATTCTTAGTTGCATTACAAGTGAGTGTATGTTACTCACCGTTAACTTTGACAGAAAATTGGACTGAGAGTTTATGGTGCAATATTATGAATAACACAAGGGGTTTAACGATACTTTTGAAAACACAGGATTTGTTGTGCAACTTTGACAAAACACAAGGGAGTGTTATGCATTTTACTTTGAATTAAATGACTCATTTACTAACACATTACATAACATGTTTGGGACTGCATTTTTAACTTTGAAGAAATTTGTAATTTGTCATTAAAGTAATATACAAGAAGAAGGTCGTAGGTCGAAAAATTAGGAAAATTAAATAAAATAATGTGGTCATTTGAAGACCAAATGATAAACTTACACAAAGCTGGGAGTCCAGCATATGCAATGTGCAAAGGTCAACTAAATGTTTTATATGCTTAAGGAATAAGGGAGTTTATGCATTTGAACATGAGGGTCATAGCAGGAATAAGAGGGCACTCTATATGTAGGGGTGAATTCATAAATTTTTCACAGTGGGATTTAAAATAAATATTTTTTTTTAATTATGAGTATATTTTGTTAGTGGAGGTTAATTAATTTTTTATTTAAAAATACAAAGATATTTAATTTTTTTTAAAAAATACATAAAATTTTTAACTTTTTTTTGAGTCAATAAGAGTTGCAGTCCCCGCTGGCTCTAATGTACCTCCGCATCTGTCTATATGGAAGCAAAAGAGATATAAATCTTCTTCCTACTAAGATGTAGTATATAAAGCCCAAATCGCTTCGGGTGTGGATGAATGACTTGTTCACTTTTCGGATTCAAATTAATTAAGAGGTTATTCTTTTAGAGACTAGTTCTAGTAAGTATATATTTAATTAATCCGAATCATGTCTATTCCAAATATAATAATGTGTTTTAGAATTTAAACTTTGGTGTGAATTCAAAGGATTTTTTAGAAGTGTTGAACGTGATAAAAAGATTTACCTAACAAAACAAAAAGAGTGCGGATTAAGGACCTTATACATTGGACTATTTCTCAATCTTAATCATTTTCGTGACTAATTGGAGAAGAAACCGTAGCTTGTAATTGAGTTTGACTTTTGTATAAGGATTTTCATACTTCACGTATTAAGAAAAGTGGCTTGGAAAATCCTTTCACCGTCTGGTAACCATTTAAGCAAAGACATCTATGCGTTGACTACAAGAAATATATAATAAATATAAGAAATGTATTAATTAGTTCATTCAACCATAGACATAATGACCCCAAAACAAAGAACCATACACGACATGCAAAGTTGGCCTTGTAATGGAGCGTTTGAAACATGGGTGGAAGATTAGTTTATATTTCGGGTTTAAATTTATTTGAATTTAATTTTTTTGGGCATTTTGTGAAGGGCGGATCCAGAAATTTTTTTTAGTGGAGGCTAAAATACATAATTTTTTAACTATATGAATTTATATATATTTTTCATTAGGAGCTAATTAATTTTTTTACTTAAAAATACATAAATACCTTTTTTTTTAAAAAAAATACGTATAATTTTTAATGTTCTTCTATGCTAGTAGGGGCCGCAGCCCATGTTGGCGCAAACAGATATCCACCACTACGCTCTGTAACCTTGTGCTTGAAAAACTTAAGAATCCCTCCCTTCGACATAGTCATGTATTTTAAAATTTGATATTCTTAATGTGAATTTGAAAGGATGCATAAAGAGAATTTTTGTGGTCCAAAAAACAAGACATGACATGTGTACGTTGACTACATGAAATCAACAAATTAATATATAAAAAAAATGAATAGTTCATTCAACCAAACATAGATGTAGGATCATTATCATTAATTTGTTTCACAATAAAAAGGCATGTGAAAATAGATTGTAATCTAGGCTCCGTTTGTTTGCTGTAAAATATTTTATCGAAAAATATTTTCTGGATTTTACGGTGTTTGGTAACACTGGAAAATTGGTCAACTGTAAAATGTTTTCCAGTCAAAAATTGCGGCTGCTTTTTCTTAATTTTACGGTATTTGGTAACACTGGAAAATTGGTCAACCGTAAAATATTTTCCGGTCAACAATTACGGCTAGTACAAAATTATGTAAAATGTTTTCATGTCTTTTGGGATAAGAAAACATTTTACCGAACTTACCGTACATCCAAACACCAGAAAATATTTTTCAGTATTCTATTTTCCAGTAAAATATTTTCCCTCAATAAGTTATTTTACGGCAAACAAACGGAGCCATGTAAAATATTTTATTTTCCAGGAAAACACTTTCCACGGAAAACATTTTACACAAGCAAGTTATTTTACGACAAACAAACGGAGCCTTAGTCTATCTTTTAGCAAAATTGATACATAATAGATTTCAAGAGCAAGCAACAAAACTGATCAACACATTATAAATTTTTTATCATCAATTGATTTAAGCAACACTTTTACACAATCTTAACGTATAGTCATTGTACAAATTCTGGTTTTGCACATAAACAGAAGCCCCTCTCTGGCACATAAAAACCTCTGCAGAATAAACTTCACCACCACCACCACAATGGAGATCTCTTCACCTGAGCTACCACCCCCTCTTTCTTTAATCGGCATAATCACGATAATCATCGTTTATTTGATAATTTGCTACCTAATCCTCGACCTGATTGGTCATTGTGAAGAACCAGGAGGCCAAAATTCCTATCCAGATGATAATTATTCAGGTGTATCTCTTGAAGAATTGCAAGCAATAGCTTGTTTTTACCACCTTGGAGCAGCAAATTCTGCAGTTTCTTGTGCCATATGTTTAGATAGTCTCCAGAGTGCAGAATTGTGTAGAGTTTTTCCAGCTTGCAACCATGTCTTTCATGCTCACTGCATTGATCCCTGGTTAGCAACAAGGCTCACTTGTCCAACTTGTCGAGCACCATTTAATCTTTTACGAAATTTCAGATCTTCAGATAGGAGGTAGGATTATTTTATTCAGAGAAGGGAATTGCTTCAAAACGTTAAAACGCTTTTAACGTCCCCCTCATAGTGAGAGATAAGGGAGACGTTTTGAAGCAATTCGCTTCGGAGAATGGTATATACTATAGAGTAAATAGCTCCAAATTCCTCTATGGTAGGTTGTAAGTGCGTAGGACCCCCCTGTGGTTACAAAAATGCGTAGGACCCCCCTGTGGTCTAGGCCGAATTGCAAAGTGTGATTTTTTTTTAACGTATTTGACAATAAAATAATAGTAATAATTGAAAAAAAATAAAAATAAAATAGAAACAATTATCGTCCCAGCAGCAGCAAACCTCAAAATCGTCGTTTCCTCCACAGTCAGCACCAAAACTCAGACCATGGAGTTGAAGAACCAAACAATTATTTTTTCTTGTGATTTAACTTCTACAAGTTGTGTTGTCTTCACGGTTAAGCATATTAGCCCAACAATTGTTGCCAACAGCAGCCAAAAAAGAACACACACACACACACACACATATATATACACACATACATATACACTGATATGCCCTTATTATAATTGATGTAGTAACAGAACTTTGTGTTTGAAGAATCGCATCTTCTTAAATCCATGGCTTCCACTGGTTTTCAATGTGCCATAGTCATCGTCCACAATGCGCACTGTATTTGACGATGCTTTGAATGCGCAGTCGACGACGAATTCTTGCAATGTACTTGAGCAAAAATAACGTCTTGCAATGTACTTGAGCAAAAATAACGCCGCCGACGATGAACATACAACGGCCGGCTAATATTAGCGTAAGAGATGATGAAGAAGAAGGAGCAGAACCAGAAGAGGTCCAAATTGGGTTATCAAACGTGGGGCCCAGTACGCTGGATATTGGGTCCGGCGAGGTCAGGAATGAACTTGGCGGCGGCGTTAGCTGCGGAGCGACAGTTCAGGGAAGCCCAAGAGACGGAAGGAATGGATGATGTCACTGCAAGAACTACACCAGGGACACCATATAGAGTTGAACTACACCAAGACACCATATAGAGTTTCGTTGATGAGATTGCTTGAAGAAACAGATGCTTGTGATGTGAGGGAAGAGATGAAAAATGGGGTGGGGTGTGATTCAGTGTGCTGTGTGTGCTTGGTAAGGGAAAAAGGTGCAGCATTCATACCACAACTTGAAGCTCAGCGTTTTAAGTGGGGGTGGGTGTGTTGGAAAAGATGACATTACTTTAGTTTTTTATTTTTATTTATGAAAGGGTATTTTGGTCAATAAATACATTTATTTTATTGATAAAATTATTAAAAATTAATCCAAGTTGCATCTACTGCGCGTGTAGTACACATCCCGTCAAAAGTGACAGAATATTTGATGGAGGGGGGTCGTGTGCAATGCAGCCTAGACCACAGGGGGGTCTTACGTATTTTTGTGACTACAGGGGGGTCTTACGCATTTACGACCCACCATAGAGGGGTCTGAAGCTATTTACCCTATACTATAAACTGCAAAAATATTGATACAATTCTAGCATATAGTTTTTCATATTTGGGTCTATAAATATATGCCTCGATACAAGCGGAGCCTAGGCGTTGTTGCCGAGTGATTTAGAGGTCATGGGTTCAAATCGAGGAAATAACAATAAGATTGCATATAATAGACTCCTAAATTGGGTTTAATCATTTTTAGATCTAGAGTTTCATTCACTGAGCGGTCTTTTATACCTTCTATTCCGTTTATTGTTATCATGTCATATCGAGGAATTTTCACTAGGAAATATTGTCATAGTTTCCCAACCTGAGATTTGCTTTATGCCTCATGAAATGGTATTATCAGTTGTCATGTTTGTTCAATTCTGCCACTTTAGACCATTAATTAGGATCAATAATAGCCCATAAAATCCCACTAAATGCAAAATTCATTTTTTTTCTTCCTATTATTGTACTTGATCCTATCTTATACATTCGAATTAGAATGATGCTTCGTCACTACTGCATAACTTTTTCTCGAAAATTTCTTTCTTATTGGCATAAAATTAATTCAACAATTATGTTGAAAATAAAATTTTGAACTTAAGCATTTTTAGCTAACATTACTACATCGTACAACGTAGGTGAGTTTGAAACATTATTTAGAAATTAGAGAATGAGCCGACACCCTTTAAACTGCATATTAGGATCAGATAGACATAAATGTTTACAACATTGTCGAGTGAAAAGCATAACACTTCGCTGTGTCTTACCCAAGTTGTACTGAAAATCCTGTATTCACAAAAGTCGCATAATACTTCTGCGTTATTCAGAATGTTGTACCATACTCCTTTCGTTTAATTGTTCGTCAAAATTAATAAAGAATGTCATACACATGCATTTTATACCCCTGATATCTCGTACAAAGCCTTAAAACACATGTTCACAACATTGCTGGATCAATTATTGATGAACCTCCACAATTTCAGGAGTAGCATTGAGCTCAATCACCAATTGTGCAATGTTATCACCAACCTTCACTTCAAAATCAACATCAGAATGGTTGAACAATATCACGAAACTTGGATTCTTATCAGCATCAACAACACCACCACCAACATCGATCGAATGATGCCATGCCTTCCCTGATCGTGCAGCTTTAAGAAGAAGAAAAAACACACACACACACACAAATTTGTCATCTCTCCAAGTTAATAAACAAAAATCTTGATTAGGGTTGAAAAATGTTCTACCTATTCGACCATACGTTCCTGGAGGAAAATCTATGCTTAAATCTGTTGAAATCTTAGCCTTGCCTCGAGCTGGCACTATAGCATCTGCTGCACTATAAATCACAACTTTCAAATCACGTTATAAGAGAAATACAATAGTTATGAAACAATACATATCATTTCATTTTAACCGTATCATCAATCAATGGAACATATAGGATCTTACATTTTCTTTTTTGAGATAAAAAGGAATCTTACATTTAACGGGAGCAAATATTACACAATTTAACACTTATACATAAATATAGCTCTACCATTCCATTATTTTCTTACCATTAGACCTCCATCATAACGTTTCTAAGTTTGCAAGATATATACCTGAAAAGATCATAAGCTGCAGACTCGGGAAACATTCTTTTAGGCAAGGTAGCTTTATCAGATAACCTTCTCACTTTTAAAAAGGTAACACAAGTTTTGACAAGTCTTGAAAGATCAAGCAACTGTGACCTAATTGTAAATGCTTCTTCCATTTCCATATTGGGTTTATCTGCTCCTTTCTCGGCCATTTCGAGGATAATTTAGGATATTGTGTTATCTCTGTGTGAACAAAAGTTGTGGATTTGATCAACATTTTTTTGGGAGGGTAATATTATATGCCACTAGTAACCATTTTCCAAATTGGTGGTTGGAAAAAAATTTATCTGTTTTTTTTTATTAAAAAGAGATTAAATTATATAATATATACTTATATATGTCGATTATAAAAATTAATTTTACAATTTTCCGTGCATATTACTAACAAAAGGCCGGTGGTTGGTTGGAATACTTCTCATAATTAAATTGGGGGAAAGACATTGAGACATGTGATTAAAGTCAAATTATTGCCCATAAAATAATGTAGTCATTGTTTATGTATTCTGGTCAGGGTCAATGTTTATTCACGAGGGCCCATAGTAAAAGTTCTAAATTCTGTCAATGATGGCAGATTGTTGTTTCAAAACGTCAACTTTAAAAAATGTTTTTCTCGAAACAAAGTATATGGACTCATAATGAATTTTTTAAGCCACATTCAATAGATGACATCGTACCCTTTTATTAATTATTTATTTTCAATTTACAAAAGACAAAGTCGAGATTAAAATTACAAAATAAATTTAAAAGATGTTTCAATCTTTATATCCCACTTTATGAGAAAACTAAATTGCTCCAAAGGGCGATCAAGGTTATGGCAATCCAAAGATCGTTGGATATTAAAGTTTGCTGTCCAATTAGCATTGTACCTTCTTTTAGCATGTAAAAATTTACATGTTAAACCTTTGTAATATTGTAATTATAATTTTAGTTTCTAATTTTCTTTAGATTTTGTAGAATACTTTTTTTGTCAATATTTTCGTATTGATAATATTTTGAAATTTTTTAGAAATTAAATCTCTAACAGCGTTGCCACATGAGAATAGGGGATGTTTACTTCTCAATCATTGCTTATAGTTCTTCGACAAAAAATAAAAAATAAAAGAAATCATTGTTTATAGTTTTATGGTCGGCGTCAATCATTTATGCTTATCACCAACCTTGTTAGCAAGGATAGATGGAGTGACGTGGTCGACACTTGTAACTAGTGAGATTCGAGTTTGTAACTTCTTACATAACAACGAGTAATATATATTCGAATTTGTAAGTTAAGATTCGAGTTCGTAACTTCTTACATAACAACGAGTAATATATATTCGAATTTGTAAGCTCTCACATAATAACGAGTAACATATACTCTTTTTTCGTCTGAATTTGATGTACTCCACTCGTCCACATTGAACGGAGTGAATAAGAATATTCTTGCTAATTAGATGATCATATTGTAGATGAACGTAGAATTATGTTATTTTATTTTATTTTTTTGTCGAAGAATTATGTATTCCAAAATAATTGGAATGCATAATTCAACACAATCCTTTAATTTCTTTTTCTAAATTGATGTGCTTGCTCTTAGCCACAATTACCACGGGCAGTTTTTACCTATAATTATTTATTTATTTATTTCGCGATGAAAAATGCATTTTAATTAGGATCACGTTGTAAATTGGACACAAGATTGAGTTCTATACCTTCCTCCAAGCCTCCAATGCATGGTCAAAGAAATTTTAACCTAGAGCTATCTATCTTATGGAGTTTATACCATATTAAACTTTTTTTTTTGTTCAGCAAGCAAGACGTATCTTATTCATACAAAAAGTATTAACAATACAAAGGAAGCAAAAGAAGGGTAAAAACAAAACCCTCATATCAAGAGCTATGCAAGTATACTTTCCTCTATACACCAACCAATCATTACCATAGGATCTAGAGAAGAAATAAACAACAAAATCATTTCTACTAGTCACTAGGATTTTGGTCTAGTGGTAATATTACTTACTATATATGTAAAAGACTGCAAGCTCGAGTTTCGCTAATTATATTGTACGACCTTAGACTTTCTCGATCTATAATTATTATTATTTTTTTTTAAAGAATCATTTCCACTCAAGTCTCAATATATTGAAAGAGGAAACGAACAAATATGTCGGTCTTACTTTGTTAATGAACACCAAAATTATCTTTCCTTCATTTCAAATTAAATGTTTATTTTACTGTTTACGCTATTCGATCGACCAAAATAATGTCCATGATCTTTCCTATATAGAAACTTTTATACTATTATTCTTATTATTATCTAAACAATGGTAAAACTGTAAACAAATAAAAAATAGAAAAAACTAGAGAATCACCAAGGAAAATAATTAAGAAAATATTTTTTTTTTCTTTGACTTGCCCAAGAGCACAATTTGATCATATTAGTAACTTTTTTCTTTTTGGACAGGGAATTCACATCAATGCTGTATTTGGTTAATTTAGATGAAAAAGCAATTGGTTTCACTTAATTTTAAGAAGTTTTGTGGATAATGAGTAAAAAACAACGTAGTAAAAGGGTGTTTCAAGCTGTGGCTAACATTACGTCCCGTAACTCTTTCTAGTCAGGCTTGGGCAGAATAGTGATCTATCCCTAAGAGCTAAAAAAGGCACAAGTGAGTGAAAGGTAATCTGTTCATTTTTCTTTTAAATACGTAATATTTCCAATCCTGCTAAAATAATTTGTGGTTTCCAAAATCAATTTTTGTCTTTAGCATCTGCTAAAATTGAACCTTTCCTGATACCTTCACTTGAGTGGGTACGTATTTTCACTTTTACAGCTATCTAACTTGTTGAAGATAATTAAGAAGTTAAAAAATTTAGACCAAGAAATTAGAAGACTTATAAGTTCAAATGACAAGAATAAATACAAACCGGTCTATTAAATTTCAGAAATCAACTGAAAATCCATAGACAATAGCATCTGTTTACTATTAATGGATTAACAAAGTTGGAAAAATTTGTATTGGACTTGACTAGAATAAAGAGTTGAGAAACCATTTCACGGTGAAATATTTTAGACAATTTATTTTTTTTTATTTAAAAGAGGTCTAACACAATATATCGTAATCAGTGACACTAAAAGTCGCAATCTCTCGTATGCAGAGCAAGTAACATTATCATAAGAGAGGAGCCATGTCCTTCTTAGGTTCACAAATATATGTGGCATGTCTGTAAAAAAATAATAGTATATAGGAAGATACATTAGCCTAAGATCGACAACCACAAATATGAGAGAAAGTAGTGTAAATGTGAAGAAAACTCCAAGAATGAAAAAGTTGCGAATAAACTATGGAGAACTTTACTAATAACTTGTAATAACTTGAATTGAAAAGTTACAAAGAGTGATAGCTATATATAGGCGCCTAAAGAAGACTTCAAATACATACAAATCCAATGAACCTAGAAAATGTAAATACATAATGAATCTAAAGGAAAATATGAATCTACAAATTGAACCTAAAAGAAATGAAAAATGAATCTATAGAATGCAAAAAGACATATTAATGTACCAAAAATCAACTTTAGATCTCAACAATGTCCACACATCAATCAAATTATTTAGGTTTCGGTATAATTACATGATTGACGTATTAATTTAGGATTAAACTAATGCAATTACAAGTTTCCTTATTAGATTAAGTTTCCTATTATTTAACTTTATTATTCTTGTTCACTAAGTTTTGTAACCTATAAATAGATCATTATATTATACTTTTGTTATACATCAAATAATACACCATGTAGTCATTTTGTTTATTTCTCTTGTTTAGAGTCACCGTCGGTGGTAGCTCCTACTATTGTTCACTTCTGCATATATTTTCAGTCTTTTTTATTTTTTGTTTAACATGGTATCAGAGACCAGGTTAAGAAACTGGACATGACGTGAAGAAGATGTTTTTGGTGTTATTGGAGTTTTTTGATTACTTGATCTGACTTTACAGTTCGTTTTGTCAAATTTGGTGTTCTTGATGCTCTTGGTGCTCTTGAAGTTTTATTGGATATTCTTGTTGAGCCTTGAATTTGGAATTCATGTAATTGTTTTTGCCTTTGGACAATTAGGCCTTCAAACATTAGGTTTTCAGACATTTGTTCCTCTCTATTTCTTTGGGCCTTCCGGCATGTGGGTCTTCGAACATTTAGCATGTTTTTCTCTCTTTGGCCTTCAGGCATGGTCTTCTTCTGTTTGGCCTTCGGGCATTGGCATCAGCGATTTAGGCTTCGTTTGTTTGCCATAAAATAACTTGTTTGTAGAAAATATTTTCAGATGAAAATATTTTTCTGAGCTCCGTTTGTTTGTCGTAAAATAACTTGTTGGGAGAAAATATTTTCCTGGAAAATAAAATACTGAAAAATATTTTTTGGTATTTGGATGTACAATGAAAAATATTTTTTGACATGAAATTTATATAAAAAAAATACACATAATATATATCTTAATCGTGAGGGTAGAGGGTGAATGAGGTAGGGGAGAGGGGTGGGTGGGGTAGGGGTGGGGGTGGGGGTAGGAGTGGTTGAGTTCCGAAAAATATTTTTCTTTCTCAAAGAATATGAAAATATTTTCCCAAACTTTGTACTAGCCGTAATATTTGATCAGAAAATATTTTTCAATTGACCAATTTTCCGGTGTTACGGAAAATTTCAAAAAGTAGCCCACCATTTTTGACTGGAAAATATTTTCTAGTTGACCAATTTTTTGCTATTACCAAACACCGTAAAATTAGAAAAATATTTTTGGGAAAAATATTTTACGACAAACAAACGGAGCCTTTAGTTATCAAACTCAAGTAAGGCTATTTGAGTTTGAAGGAGGCTATTGAATTAATTTAAGTTTTGGTATAATTATATGAGTGGAGTATTAATTTAGGATTAAATTAATGCAATTACAGATTTCTTTATTAGATTAAGTTTCCTATTATTTGACTTTATTATTCTTGTTCACTAGGTTTTGTAGCCTATAAATAGCCATTTGTATTGTATTTTTGTTATACATCGAATAACACACCATGTAGTAGTTTTGTTTATTTCTTTTATTTAGAGCCACTGTTGGTAGTAACTCCTACTATTATTCGCTTGCGCATATATTTTTAGTATTTTTTGTTTTTTGTTTAACAGATAGTATCACACACTCCCTTTGTATAGGCATTTATTGAAGTTCTATAGAAGCTTGTAAATATTTGTGAATTCTATAATTCCTAAATATATTTGTTGAATTTCTATAAGCTCAACATTGACCTTACATATGGATTAATAGTTGTTGAGTAAACCTCTCCAATCTTATAAATAGAGGTCGAAAATCAAACTTAAAATTAAAACTTACAATTAAGGGTGTGCAGCGAAACCATTAACTAGTCTAAACTGCTTAACCCAACCTAAACTAACCCATTTTTGGAGATTTCTTAAAAGTTCAGTTGGTAATAGTTTAAATTTTTATAGGAACCGACCATATGGTTTAGTATATATACAGTAAATATATTTAGTATTACACATATAACTTTTCATTTTCCTTTATATTTTTCAATTTATCTCCCCTTTCATTAAAAAAATCAAGAAACACTATGAGTAGCTCTTATATATTATAGATTTTTACAACACAATTAGTCTCTTCAAATGCAATTATAAGTTAAACCGAATATATGATTTGACTTGGTTGGTTTGGTTTCTTCAAATGTATTAGTTTGGTTTTATGCTTTAAACTACCCAAATTGATCCAAACACGCCCTTACTTATAATAACAAGATTGTTGTATGTTTCTTAAAATCTTGCCATGCCATACCTGTCATTCCCAATAATTACCAATTCCATAGTATGAAGACGACTATAGTCACTAATCTATGATGAAACTTTCTCTATCATTGCAACCGAAATTAACACTAAAGGAACTTTGTTAAAGGAAAATATCTTTTTAGGGTTTTTCTTTGACAAGAGTAAACCAAATTGTAACATCAACAAATCTAGTCATTACAATAAAACAAAACACTTGCATTTTTATTGTATCAATTTTGCCCACCCTATTTCCTATCCTCTTTTAGTGTTGGACATCTAAACAAACCCGAGCGGCCAAAAGAAACACATTTGTGAACTTCATGACACTAAGAAACAACATTTTAGTTGGTGATGAACAAAACTGACTAATGAGCGAGAGCAATCACTCAAAGATACTACAGATTAGAATCAGACATAAGAGGAAGTTCTTATAGCTCTACTAGAAACATTAAAAAAATTTGTCAATAATTTAAACAAAATCGAAATAGAGATTTGCAAAAGTTGAATTACTAACTTAACATACTAGGAACATTAGTGCTAGAAAGGCAATGAACTAAGGCAAAAACACAAACATGTAAAGTGTGTTTTCCTATAAAGATATAAAAAATCGTTTATGCCTAAATCACAATTCAGAATTTACAATAATGGAAGATGTAAAAAATTTACAAAAAAATATATACCATACCATATTGTTTCTAGTAAAACCTAAACTAGAAACAAAAAATGAAAAGATTTAAATTCTCGTTAAAATTTTTTGAAAAAATAATATGAACTAAATTAGTTAATTTTAAACAATAGAAACATTGAGAAAAATAAGAATTAAATTGACTAATTTTGAACAATATACACGAATTTAAACTTTTAGATAAGGGAAAAAAAATTTGCACAGCGATATCACAACCAAATCATACCCAAAAAATAAGAAGAACAAGTAATTACATCATGAAAATATGAAACGAAAAAAAAAATGTCATAGACATCCACAACTAAAACATGCACAAAATAAGAACAACTAACAAGCCATTGCAATTTTTTTCCCAAAAAAAAAAGCCATTACAATGTCTGCATCAGTGAAACTAACAACCAATCATTTTTGCCAACAACCAATCCTGCAACATTTAATGATGCAAATTCACCTACTGGAAGATGAAGAAAGCTTTCAAAAACCCTTGAAGTGGTGCCCAGAGCTGACTGAGAAGTCTGCACAATGAAGTGAATTATAATATTATATATTGAGGTAAATGATAAGTATATGAGAAAAGAAGAATAAAATGATCAAGTAAATGCAATTAGA
Organism: Ehretia macrophylla; assembly: GCA_037974665.1. Taxonomy (NCBI): domain Eukaryota; kingdom Viridiplantae; phylum Streptophyta; class Magnoliopsida; order Boraginales; family Ehretiaceae; genus Ehretia; species Ehretia macrophylla. The sequence continues at coordinate 5,103,389 of CM075774.1, forward strand.
GATAACCTGTTCTTCCCGCTTAAAAATTATTTTCAATTCTTTCCAGGACTTTGGGTGGAAGATTTGTGTTCCATTGTAAAGCCTTTTGGGACCTTGTATATGAAAATTTTTCAAACCACTTGAGCTGACTATAACTCCAAACATATGAGATGGGCCCTACATGTTGTGGGATCTACTTATATATGAATGGGCTATTAGTTAGCGCGAGTGGTTTGAAAAATTATTAGCTCTTTTTTGGTACATGTGTTAAGCCAAACTGATTCTCTATCCTCTCACGACACAATTTCAAAGACTCCTGCAATATCTTAAACTCTTGTATTTGAACTTTTGTATTCTGTTATTATTCATATATATCTGATGTAACAAACACAAGTGTAAATCTCTTATAAATATAATGAATACAGCTCAATGCTTTACACAGGCAATTATATTCCTTACATGGTATCAGTAGTCTAGGTTCACATCCAACCAAACACTTTCTTTTTCTCTCATTCTCGTCAAAATCAAGCTCCATGGCTTCTTCTTCATCTTCCCTCGAAGCTTCTGCTGCCCAATCCCTCTCTCTCCCTACGGTGGATCGTATCCATCAAGAGATATCCATGAATCTCGCTAGTGGGAATTATATATTGTGGAAAACACAAATTCTGCCAGTCTTGCGTTGTCATGGGTTATTTGGTTTCGTTGACGGTACTCTTGCAAAGCCAAAGCCTTCTTCTGATCAGGTAACAGAATGGGTTCGGTTGGACCAAATGGTCCTTGGATGGCTTTTAATTTCCCTCTCTGATGCTGTTCTTTCTCAAGTGGTAGACAAGCATACCTCTCGTGATGTTTGGCTCACATTGGAAATTTTATATGGCACTCAATCTCGTGCCCGCATTCAGCAACTCAAAACCGAGCTCCAGTCCCTTGTCAAAGGCTCCTCGGCTATCCACTCGTATGTTCAACAGGCCAAGTCCTTGTCCTTGGCTCTTGCTAGTGCAGGGAAACCAGTTGCCGACGATGATCTAATTTTATGGACACTATATGGTTTGGGTTCTGAATTTGACCCTATAGTCGCTGCAATCAACTCGAGGCCCATCAGTCCCACATTTGCGGAGGTTTGTGGTCTCTTATTAGACTATGAATTGCGGTTGAACTCATCTTCCTCTTTGGTTGACAAGTCTATAGCATTTACCACGACTCAATCACACTACAATTCCAATCACGCTACTGCATCTTCAGCCCCATTACCACGAGGTCAGTCCTTAGGCCGTCACTCTTCATCAAATAAACGTGGTCGTGGTAGTCGTTGTAAGACCCCGTCCGAGACCACGTATGCATATAGGTTATATCATACATAATTAAATTATTTTGTATGCTTTTAAATTAATTTATGTGCATTTGTCTCGATTTACGTGCATTGCATTGGTTACTGTGCATTTGAGTATTTTAAATACTCTATACGATAATTAGATTTTATTGCATAGGCTATCTAACTAGAATACTTAGATTAGAACCAAAATAACTTGAGTAGGACAAAATGGCATGCTAGTAAAACATAGTTTAGTTGGAGGGCACTCTCGTCATTAGACAACTTAGATATTATCTCAACACATACTACACTACTCAACACACACCAAATCCTTACAACACACACTACACCACTCCACACACACAAAATCTCTACACACATACTAGAAAACTCAACCAAGAGAAGAGAGGAAGAGGGGGAAGAAGATCTCCAAGCCATCCCTAGCATATTTCCTTGTGTTTCCTAGTTTTCTTCAAGGGAGTCTTGATCCATTTCCATCTAGAACACAAGAGCAAAGGTGAGAGTTCTTTCAAAATGGTTATTTATGAGATATAAATGCATAATGATGGGTTCATGAGGCTTGTATGGAGTTATATTTGAAATTCTATGGATTAGAATTGTTGAAAGCATGCTTGTTGATGATTTAAACCAAGGTTATATTTCTGAAATTTTTGAATGTTATTAATGATGAAGCTTGTATCTAGCTATACAAATATAGTTGATTGTTGCTTATTTAGGTTTCTAGAGGTTGCTTGAATGAATAGGCGTTGTTATTGATGATATGGTAGCAAAACATACAAGAATTTTCGGAATAACCATTCTGGACAGATTTGAGCAATCAAAATTTTTATTCCGATTTTATGGGTGGATGATTTTATAAAAATCTGAAATTTTCAGAAAATGTATAAAACTCATAGAGGAACATTTCTTCTGTTGTCCATGTCATGAGAAAAAATCATTTTCATGCGCGAAAATACACAAGACAGTAGGTATTGGGAATTTTGCTGCCATTGGACAGATTTGTACAAACCTAAAATTTTAGCCCATTTTTATATGTAGATTATTTTATAAGAACTGGGCAGAGATTTAAGTGGTTGATTTTGTATGTTTTAAGTAGATTTTATGAATAAATGTTAGTAGATCTTGCATAAGAACTTGATTATGAAGCCCTATACAACTTGTATGCCTTGTAGTTGCCTATTTCATGTTCTAGATTGGTTTGTTTGATGATTTCTAAGGATATAGCAGGCCGTCCAGATTTGTTATGATATAGATATGTATGATTTGAGATGATATTGAGGTTACATGCTGATCAATCTTGTAGTTAGAGAAGTATATAAAACCCTAGTCGATTATTCACTTAAGTGGTATTGATTGATGAATTTACATGGCTATATTGTGACTTTCTAAATGTTATTATTATGTTCCACCATGTTGGGTAATGGATTCATGAGTGTCCAAACGGTGCACTTACGACTATACGCTTATATGTTATTTACATGAAATATACGTAAACATGCTTGGTTTATGCTTGAGCCATGAATATGCTTGAATATGTTGAATCATGTAAATTGCTTAGGTATGCTTGATTAAGTTTGAATCATACACATCCCTCTCTCGCTTGGTACAACCCTTGGAGAGTTGGGACGTATTTTTGGTGTTATCTCTCTCTCGCTTGGTACAACCCTAGGAGAGTTGGGACATATTATTAGTATCTATCGCATGGTACAACCCTTGGAGAGTTAGGACGTATTATTAGCATACTCTCTCGCTTGGTACAACCCTTGGAGAGTAGAATTGAGTATTGGCGTTGATGTTGTTGTCATGTATGACGTTCACTTATTAGTTTTGTCTACTCTTGCTTGGTACAACCCTTGGAGAGTAGAAATGCATGATTGATACGTTGTTTAGTCCGTTCCTGTATATCTGTCATCCATGTTAATCTTGTTATTCTTGATGTATATGCATAGCATGGTTTTGGAAAGAAGTTTGCGAAAAGATAAAACCTTTGTGAAATCCTTCATTTCTCATCCTCACTGAGCTATACGCAGGACTAGCTCACCCCTCTTTCTAATACTTACAGGTGAGACCGAGGCCCAGCCAACTGTACAGGTTGAGGGCGATGAGGCTTTATGTGATAAGACTGACGTCTGCCTTTGTTGACCTCCATGCTTGCGTTGCAGACTTAGTTTGATAATAGGAACTGATGATGTACTTTTGAACAGCCTTGTGTTATGTAATATTCTTTTGGAACTATTAACTACATACTAAGTTTGATTATCATTCTTTTGAGGCCTAGATGTCTGTATTTGGCCACGTAGGAAGTACAAACAGGGATGCTAGGTCTTGTAATTATGAAACAGGTTGTTGTGGCTTTTTATGTCAAATGCCATGTGCATTCTTTTGAAGTTACTTGTGGAAGTTAATGAATGTTTAAGTTATTAAATAGAGATCTTTTAGGTATTAAGCTGAATGACATATTGCGCTCCGACCTTAACCTCCGCGAGTCTTGGTCCCGAGGCGTGATATCTATTTAAGTGGTATAAGAGCTAGCTTTAGTTAGCATAGAGCTAGCCTTAGTTAGCGTAGTCCAGATTTTGAATAGTGGTCCTTGGGGAAGAGTCTTAACCTAAATAGAGTCTTAATCGGTTCTATATGTGCTTATGTGCAACCAAATGTACTTAATGTGCTGTAATTGCTTCTTGTTTATGTTTAACTTACATGTTAGATACAACTATAATGCATGCATAACCTATGTCCGTGGTTGGTATTTGTTCTATATCTGTAGATGGCAGGACCTAACACCCGCAGTACTACCGGATCTCAAGCAACGGGTAATACGGATCATGTCAACCCTGGAGAAGCAATGTTTAGTTTGATGTCAACTGCCATCGATCGGATGAGTAGGGCTATGGAACAATAGGCAAAAACAGCAGCAGCAGTAGCTAATAATAATATCAACAACAATCATGGTGTTGGTAGCAGTGGTAGAAACGTAAGTAATAGGGGAGGTGATAACCTCAAGGATTTCTTATATTACAGTCCTCCGAAGTTCAGGGGCCAACCGAATAGTGAAGAGGCAGAATATTGGTTGTCTCGAATGGAGAAGATTTACGTTGCACAGGATTATGTAGATGAAAAAAAGGTCGTCTATGCGGTCTTTCAGTTAGAAGGTGATGCGGAGACATGGTGGGGTACAGTGAGATATTAATGGGAGGTTCAACACACTCCATTTACATGGAAGAACTTTGCTAGGGCATTCAAGAGTAAATACATATCTGAGGCTTCTCGGGATAAGAAGATGAAGGAGTTTATGTACTTGAAGTAGGGAAGCATGACAGTGGCGGAGTATGGGGCGAAATTTGATAGTCTCTCACAATATGCACCGCACATGGTCTAAACCCCGACCTCCAAGATATGGAAATTTAAACAAGGGCTGAGACTCGAGATTCAAGATGGGCTAGCAGTAGCAGAGTTTGACACTTATGATGCTGTCTTTGAGGTTGCATCAAGGGTTGAAGGGATGAAGATAGCGATTAAGGTTGGTTTAGCTCAGCCGAACAAGAGGCCCTTCCAGACTCAGGGTCAGTCTAGAGCATTCCAGGCCCAGAAGTCCCAGGATCAGGCCAGACCAGCGGTTGCTAGGCCCCAGCCTAATGCCACGGCCACTCAAGTAGTTCGTGGAGCATCGGGAGGTACAACTACAGCCCGCACGGTTGTGTGCAAATATTGTAACAAAAAAAGGCACTCTGAAGCCCAATGTTGGAGGAAAAGTGGCAAGTGTATGAGGTGTGGAAGTGATCAACATCTCGTTAGAGATTACCCGATGTGGCAGGGTAAAGATGCTCAAGCTCAACTCACGAAGAATACTCTAGTTCAGCCTATAAGAAATGCTTCAGCGCAGAGGGTTCAAGCCCGAGCCTATGCCATGGATCAAGAAATAATTCCTGATGATGCCGCTATTGTTGAAGGTACCTTCCTGATTCATAATCAATTGGTTAAGGTTCTTATTGATACTGGAGCTATGCATTCATTCATAACTCCCAAATGTGCATATCTTACTAAGTTTCCAGTTGAGAACTTACCATATCATGTAGAAGTTAGCACACCAATAGGCCCCAAATATGCCACTAGACTGGTGTGTAGAGCATGCAAGATACAGGTTGGGAATTGGGAATTTTTGGCCGATCTCATAGTGCTTATCTTTCGAGACTATGAAATTATTTTGGGGATGGACTGGCTATCACGACATCATGCACGATTAGATTGTTGGACGAAGGTTATTGAGTTCCGGGAACCGGGACAACCTGTGCTTAGGGTAAGAGGAGAACGTGACTTGTTGGGAAAGGCTGTGATATCCTCAGTCAAGGTTGTGAGATATATAAGGAGAGGTTGCAAGGGATATTTGGCTTACTTAATCAACAAGCCAACGGATCAAGTTAAGTTAGCAGAAGTGCCGGAGGTTAAGGAATATGTTGATGTGTTTCTGGAAAAGTTGTCAGGATTACCACCCGCAAAGGAGATTAAGTTCGTAATTGAGACACTACCAGGTACTCAGCCGATCTCTAAGGCTTCCTACCGTATGGCTCCGACTGAATTGCAAGAGTTGAAGGTTCAGTTACAAGGCTTGTTGGAAAAAGGCTTCATACAACCTAGTTCGTCTTCGTGAGGTGCACCGGTTTTATTTGTAAAAAAAAAGGACGGGACTTTGAGGTTGTGCATCGATTACAGGGGGTTGAACCAAGTAACAATAAAAAACAAGTATCATTTGCCATTGATCGATAAATTGTTCGATCAACTTCAAGGAGCCAAGGTCTATTCAAAATTTGACTTGAGGCAAGGATATTATCAACTCCGTATCAAACGGGAGGATGTACCTAAGTCAGCTTTCAGAACGAGGTACGGGCATTATGAGTTTGCTGTAATGTCATTTGGATTGACAAATGCCCATGCCGCTTTTATGGACTTGATGAACAGGGTATTTCAACCGTGTTTGGACCAGTTCATGGTGATTTTTATAGATAATATCCTGGTGTATTCAAAAACCGAGGAGGAACATGAGAGGCATTTGCGTTTGGTGTTGCAGAAGTTGAAAGAGCATCGATTGTTTGCCAAGTTCAGAAAATGTGAGTTTTGGCTTAAACAAGTGGCCTTCTTGGGACATGTGATATCGCAAAAGGGGATTGTTGTGGATCCTTCAAAGATTGATGTTATGCAATCATGGAAGAAACTGAAGAATGTCACTGAGGTACGTAGTTTTCTCGATTTGGCAGGATACTATAAGAGATTCGTAAAGGATTTTTCTAAGCTTGCGGGACCCATCACAAGACTCACACAAAAGAATGTCAGCTCCGTGTGGGATGATAAATGTGAAAATAGTTTTCAGGAGTTGAAGAAGAGATTGACAACTGCTCCTGTATTGGTATTGCCTGAAGGAAGTCAATGGTTTGTTATTTATAGTGATGCTTCAAAGGAAGGGTTAGGTTGTGTGTTGATGCAAAACAATCAAGTCATAGCTTATGCATCACGGAAGTTGAAACCTTATGAGATGAATTATCCTACTCATGACTTGGAGCTCACAGCTATTGTGTTTGCACTGAAGAAATGGAGACATTATTTGTGGGGAAGTAAGTTTGAGATATTCACCGACCACAAGAGTTTGAGATATCTCTTTTCTTAAAAAGAGTTAAACATGCGTCAGAGAAGGTGGATGAAACTCTTGGATGACTCAATTGCACTATAAATTATGTGCCTGGAAAGGCAAATGTGGTAGCGGATGCATTAAGCCGGAAGGCGAGTTTGGCAAGGTTGGAGATCAAGGAACCTACCTTGTTGTCCCAGATGTGAGAGTTACAGCAGCGGGACCCTCAGTTTCAAAAGTTAAAAGATGGTAATCCGGATTTTAAGTTACATGATGATGGGTTGTGGAAGTTCCAGAACCGGATTTATGTGCCAAATGATCCGGAGTTGAGAAAAAAGGTCCTTGAAGAAGCTCATCATGCTAGGTACACCATTCATCTGTGGGGTACAAAGATGTATCGAGACCTAAGGCAATACTATTGGTGAAACAACATGAAGCGGGAGATTGTGGAGTTTGTGTCTCAATGCTTGACATGTCAACGGGTGAAGGCAGAACACCAAAGACTTGCAGGGCTCCTACAGCCTTCAGAGATACCACAATGGAAATGGGAGCATGTAACCATGGATTTCGTTATGTAGTTGCTGAGGTCTCCTCAGGGAAATGATGCAGTTTGCGTTATTATGGATAGATTGACAAAGACCGCTCACTTCATTGCAATGAATAAGACGGATAATCTCAAGAAATTAGTCGAATTGTATATGGCTAACATTGTGAAGATACATAGAGTACCAACTAGCATTGTGTTTGACAGAGATCTAAGATTTACATCTCAGTTCTGGCAAAAGTTGTAAGAAGCCTTAGGGACGAAATTAAAGCTCAATACAGCGTATCACCCACATACTGATAGGCAATCCAAAAGACTATTCAGATTTTGGAGGACATGTTGAGGGCATGTGTGATGGATTTTGGAGGTACGTGGGAGAAGCATTTATCTTTGGCATAATTGCTTATAATAATAGTTACCAGACAACAATTTGCATGACTCTCTATGAGGCTCTGTATGGACGAAAGTGTAGGTCACCATTGTATTGGGACGAAGTCGGAGAGATGAAAGTCGTTGACCTTACATTGATGCCGGAGTTGATAGAAAATATGGAGAATGCCCAATTGATTCGGAAGAGGATGCTCACGGCTCAAAGTAGACAAAAGAGTTATGCCGATAAGAGAATGCGAGATTTAGAGTTTGCAGTTGGTGACGGGGTGTTCTTGAAGTTGTCACCCCGAAGACGGTTGATTAGACATGGAAAAGGTGAGAAATTAAGCCCGAGATATGTTGGGCCGTTTACAATTGTGGAAAGAATTGACAAACTCGCATATCGGTTAGACCTACCCCCGAATCTCTCCAATATTCACAATGTGTTCTATGTTTCAATGTTGTACCATCCTGATCCCTCTCATATTCTAGAGCCGGAACCACTAGAGTTTCGGGAGAACTTGTCCTATGAAGAGAGACCCGTGCGAATTCTAGATGAACAAGACCGGGAGTTACGCAACAAGAGTATTCCGATGGTGAAGGTGCTTTGGGATCACCATGGGGTTGAGGATGCAACTTGGGAAAGGCGTGACCAAATGGAGCAACAATACCCGTTCTTGTTTGGGAGGTAATTAGGGAATTGCGAGGACGCAATTCTTTTAAGGAGGGGAGGTTGTAAGACCCGGTCCGAGACCACGAATGCATATAGGTCATATCATACATAATTAAATCATTTTGTATGCTTTTAAATTAATTTATGTGCATTTGTCTCGATTTACGTGCATTGCATTAGTTACCGTGCATTCGAGTATTTTAAATACCCTATACGATAATTGAATTTTATTGCGTAGGCTATCTAACTAAAATACTTAGATTAGAACCAAAATAACTTGAGTATGACAAAATGGCATGCTATTAAAACATAGTTTAGTTGGAGGGCACTCTAGTCATTAGATAACTTAGATATTATCTCAACACACACAACACGACTCAACATACACCAAATCCCTACAACACACACTACACCACTCAACACACACAAAATCTCTACACACACACTAGAGAACTCAACCAAGAGAAGAGAGGAAGAAGGAGAAGAAGATCTCCAAGCCATCCCTAGCATCTTTCCTTGTGTTTCCTAGTTTGCTGCCATTGGACAAATTTGTACAAACCTGAAATTTTAGCCCCTTTTTATAGGTAGATGATGGCGTCGTTTTGTGCTAAAAAATAGTAAGGTTAAATGATTGAAAATATTGCTTACCTTGAATTACCTTTAGCTGTGGCGAGTAGAGGGTCGATCCACGGAGATTGGATTATCAAATTAAGTTAAGTCCTTAATTCAGAATTGTTTGACTATCTCCCGTCACATATAAGTTTGATTAAGTCCAAAAGTCCAAAAGTACGGAAGTATGGAAAATTAAATCTAAAAAATGTCCACAAAATGTCCAAAGATACGGTAGTAACAAGGTTCAAAAGTGAATAATCAAAAGTACTAAATTAAACAATCACAACACTCAACACTAAAAATCCAAAGGGTTAATGATTCAGGGTGGTTATAGCTCATTATACGCAAGTACAAAGTTATTGATTCAAATTAAAAGTTAAGTCCTTCAGAAATAGGGCTACAAGCTCCCACTACTGAAATGAGCCTTTAATTACGTAAGTGATAAGATTAATTAATTAACAAGACTGGATATGTTGGTACAACCTAACAATTTCCAATCTCTCAATTAATCTTTCACTTATGTAACCTGGAGGTGTCGGTACAATCAGACTAGAATCCATCCGAGGTAGTCTCGTATTGCCACTGGTTTACAAAATCGAGCGTATATGTACTTTCAATTAAATATAATATAACTACAAGTATCCGTATAATTAATCAAAGAATACTTAGAAATAGAAATACGATATTTTAATAAATCTGAATCACAATATATGTACAAGAGTAGCCTCACACGTACCACCCCGAATCTCGGGTCTAGTGTGCCATAATAAACTGTAAAGTACAAGAAATCATAACGAAAATCAAAATAAAAGAATACTTATCGTGTTGAACAGATTTCGGTAGACCGGTATGATTTCGGTATGATGATGGCTCACTAGACCCTCCATTTGGGATTAAAACTTTGCATACAACTAAGAACAATAACTAAAGCACTCAAACATAAGAGCAAAATCTAAACTAAGAAGAGAAAATAGTATAAGAAAAATGAAATGAAGAATTGAGTATTTATAGAGAAATTTTGGCACTATTCACAAGTACTATTCAAACCATGATATCATCAATGTGTCAGCGTGATGTCATTTGCCTATGTCATCATTGTGTCAGCGTGATGTAAGCAAAGATACTATTCACACGTTGACTTTACTATTCATGAGTTGACTTTGACTTTGACTATTTACCCGTTAACTTTGACTTTGACCAAAAGGTGACTTTGACTTTTACTATTCACCTATTGACTTTGACATTGACCAAAAAGTTGACAAAGGCTACTTCAAGATTTTTCAGCGTCCTGAATCCGTTTTCTCACTCCGTTTGGCCAAATTCAATCTCGATTTGCTCATGTCAAGGTCGTTCTACCTTCCTCCTTCAGTATTGCACCGAAAATTCACTTCAAAAGTTGGCTTTTGTGGCCATTTTTGCTATTTCTTCTTCAGAACCTATATTACATTAAATTTGTGTAAAATATACAATTAAACTTGAAATAATAATACAATATACATGATTTAATGGGTTAAAATTACTAAAAATACAGATTCATCAGTAGATGATTTTATAAAATTCAGAGAAAGTAGAAAACTCATAAAGGAACATTTCTCCAGTTGGTCATGTCATGAGGAAAAATCATTTTCATGCTCTAAAACACATGAGACAGTAGGTTATGGGATTTTTTGTTAAATCTGACAACTCACTGTCTTAAGTTTATTTTGCATATTAAAAATAGTAAACAACCTCAAAAAAGGCTGAAATTTGGAGGGTCACTATATTTTTCAGTTTTGAACAAATATTGCAGAAATAAGATAAGGCTAATTTTGACTTTAAGACCCCCAAAAATGGCAAATATCGTAGGTCATCTTGGATAAGTACTGGTGATGGATAGTTTTTGTGCAATCTTACGGAAATAGTCATAACTTTTAGATCTTAAGTCGAAATTGAGTAAAATTTGCTGCCAGAGTTAAAGAATTCATAGATCTTCGATTTGATATATGATTCACTAAATTCCAAGATCATTTGCTTGGGTAACTGAATGAAGAAAGTCAGGTAATGTTATGAAGAACTGTGTTGGTGATTATTAGTAACTTTATTTTGAAGCATATTATGTGTTTATATTACGTAGATCGGAACTATATGATTGAAATAAGAACTGGACAGAGATTTAAGTGGTTGATTTTGTATGTTTTAAGTAGATTTTATGAATAAATGTTAATAGATCTTGCATAGGAACTTGATTATGAAGCCCTATACAACTTGTATGCCTTGTAGTTGCCTATTTCATGTTTTAGATTGGTTTGTTTGATGATTTCTAAGGATATATCAGGCCGTCCAGATTTGTTATGATATAGATATGTATGATTTGAGATGATATTGAGGTTACATGCTGATTAATCTTGTAGTTAGAGAAGTATATAAAGCCCTTGTTGATTATTCACTTAAGTGGTATTGATTGATGAATTTACATGGCTATATTGTGACTTTCTAAATGTTATTATTATGTTCCACCATGTTGGGTGTTGGATTCATGATTGTCCAAACGGTGCACTTACGACTACACGCTTATATGTTATGTACATGAAATATACGTGAACATGCTTGGTTTATGCTCGAGCCATGAATATGCGTGAATATGTTGAATCATGTAAATTGCTTAGGTATGCTTGATTAAGTTTGAATCATACACATCACTTTCTCACTTGGTACAGCCCTTGGAGAGTTGGGACGTATTTTTGGTGTTATCTTTCTCTCGCTTGGTACAACCCTAGGAGAGTTGGGACATATTATTAGCATTCTCTCTCGCATGGTACAACTCTTGGAGAGTTGGGACGTATCATTAGCATACTCTCTCACTTGGTACAACCCTTGAAGAGTAGAATTGAGTATTGGTGTTGATGTTGTTTTCATGTATGACGTTCACTTATTAGTTTTGTCTACTCTTGCTTGGTACAACCCTTGGAGAGTAGAAATGCATGATTGATACGTTGTTTAGTCCGTTCCTGTATATCTGTCATCCATGTTAATCTTGTTATTCTTGATGTATATGCATAGCATGGTTTTGGAAAGAAGTTTGCGAAAAGATAAAACCTTTGTAAAATCCTTCCTTTCTTATCCTCACTGAGCTATACGCAAGACTAGCTCACCCCTCTTTTTAATACTTACAGGTGAGACTGAAGCCCAGACCGAAGCCCAGCCAACTATACAGGTTGAGGGTGATGAGGCTTTATGTGATGAGAATGATTTCTGCTTTTGTTGACCTCCATGCTTGCGTTGCAGACTTAGTTTGATAATAGGAACTGATGATGTATTTTTGAACAACCTTGTGTTATGTAATATTCTTTTGGAACTATTAACTACATTCTAAGTTTGATTACCATTCTTTTGAGGCCTAGATATCTGTATTTGGCCACGTAGGAAGTACAAACAGGGATGCTAGGTCTTGTAATTATGAAACAGGTTGTTGTGTCTTTTTATGTCAAATGTCATGTGCATTATTTTGAAGTTACTTGTGGAAGTTAATGAATGTTTAGGTTATTACATAGAGATCTTACAGGTATTAAGCTGAATGACACGTTGCGCTCCGACCTTAACCTCCGCGAGTCTTGATCCTGGGGCGTAATAGTCGCGGTTCTACACTTCTCTCAATGCCCCAGTTGTATGCTATCGTTGTGGTCACCCATATCATAAAATGAATAATTGTTGGACTTCTAATGATGTGATTGATTCCTCTACCTAAGCCATGAATGCTATGACTCTCGCACCTCCTAATGATCCAAATTGGTACATCGATACTGGTACTACTCACACCATGACTTTAAATGCGAACCAAGTTTCGGGTAAGACTCCTTACATTGGCACGGATCGTGTCTTGGTAGGTAATGGTGTTGGTCTCCCAATCTCTAATATTGGTTACACTTCTTTGTCTCTATCACATGGTTCTGCGATTAATTGTAAAGTCTTACATGTTCCATCACTTACCAAACAGCTCATATTTGTTGCTCAAATTGCTAGAGATCATGATTTTTCTTCGTATTCATGTCTTCTGGTTTCTTAATAAAGGACATGAAGACGGGTCAGCTTCTGCATCAGAGGACAATTAACAATGGCCTTTACAGTCTTCAACCATTTTTTCAGAATATTTTTCTAGCAAATAAAGTTCATGCAGACATTTGGCATGCACGACTCGGCCATCCTTCGATCCGTACTTTGCAGCTTCTTCGTCAAATGCTTCCTGTTTCATGAGTTCGTCCAATAATACAGTGTGTCGAAGTTGTCAAATGGGTAAAATCCACCGGTTACCATTTGAAGCTCGGTCCCAACGCTTGATGAATATCTTGAATCTTATCCACTGTGATGTATGGGGCCCGGCCCCGAATGTTTCTTCAGATGGTTTTCGATTCTATCTTGTCTTGGTAGATGATTATAGTCGGTTTACCTGGCTTTATCCTCTTGTATGGAAATCTGATGTACTTACCATCTTTCCACAGTTTATAAAAATGGTTCAAAATATGTGCAATAACACTGTCAAAATTATTCAGTCTGATGGTGGGGGAGAATTCATTAATCATGGACTTAAATCCTTATTTCAACAATTCGGAATTGTGCATCGCATCTCTTGTCCTGGTACTCCTGAGCAAAACGACAATGCAGAGCGCAAGCACTGTCATATAATGGAAATTGGCCTCACCTTATTGGCTCACAGTCATCTACCTTCTTCTATTTGGCCCCATGCCTTCGCTACTGCAATCTATTTAATCAATAGGCTACCTACACAACTTCTGCAAAATAAATCTCCGTATGAGCTTGTTTATGGTGTTTCTCCAAATTATAACTTTATGCGCACTTTTGGCTGTATATGTTATCCCAGCCTTACATCGTTTGGTCGGAACAAGCTGCAATTCAAAAGTGCTCAATATATCTTCTTAGGCTATAGCAATGATCACAAAGGCTATAAGTGCTATAATCCTCTCAATGGAAAAATAATTTTCAGTCGCCATGTGATTTTTGATGAAACAAATTTTTATCATTTGTCTCGCAGGTTGACGACACCGTCTAACTCATTGCCATTTTTTCAATTCAAGTCGTTCCCTTCGCAATTCCTTCACAATAATCAGCTCAACATGTCATCTCCAGAACATGACTCGGTTCCTAAGATGCAATCACAACCCAATTCTTCTCCACAACTTGTTGATTCTCTCCCATCGCATGATATGCATTAGCCAAATCCCATGCCAGACTCTCACATAAGCCTTCCTCTAGTCCCTACTTCGTAGTGCGTGCCCTACCTCGTAGTGCGTGCCCTACCTCGTAGTGCGTGCCCTAGACCTAAGAAAGCGTGCCCTCACGCTAATCAAGAAATCATCTTACACAAAGCACTAGATCAATAATTAATCCTACAAATTCCATTAACTAATATTAAATTACTAATTCAACCCACTAGAAGACGAAATTGCACCAAAAGCTAGATATTCTCATTCTTTATTCCTTATTCTTTTGTACTTTCCAAACACACAATTAAATAATGCTCAAAAGATGACAAAGATTCAGATTTTTCAAGCCTTGGCCGACCACCTTGTGTGCTTTGTGCTTGCTTGCATAATTCAAATTATTCCCCAAACATTCTATGACAATTTAATGACACAAAGCAATAAAAAATTATCTCAAAACTCTCCTCAAAGCTCCCAATCTCGACATAAGCTCCTTGCCCATGCTAGGTGATTCAAAAATCATGCTTCTTCAAGACACAAATCTGAAATTTGTATGCCCAAGGCCGACACATGCTTCAACAATTGCAAAAGCTTTCATTTTTCCTTCATTTCTCTCAATTCCTCTCATTCTTCTCTCTCCCTTTCATTCTTCTCTCTCTCTCTCGGCCCTAGCTAAATATTGTAGACTCCATAGCTCATCTTCATCACTCCATGGTTCATCAAGGCAAGCAAGAAGCTAGGGAGCTCGACTAAGCAAGCTAGGTTGTAAGAAACACACATGCAAGCTCTTTGAATCTCCATTTCGGCTTAGGTGAGTTTGCTAGCTTCCATTTCTTTTCTTCTTGTTCTAACCACATGCACCTATTAAGAACTTGGTTACTAAGCTAGGAAATTTGAGAAAAATCAAATGGTGTCTCGGCTAAGCAAGGAAAAAGGTCAACTTTGTGATTCACCAAAAGTCTTGTGCATCTTCTTGTTGTTTTGCTAAGGTGAGGGCTAAAACTTCTTGAAAATCTTTCAAAAACCACATGCATGCCCTTAAATATCTATCTTTACTTCTGTACTTGAGATATATGTGTGTTCATAAGATTTTATAACCATGCATGGCAAGATTTTGGGCTAGAATGTGATGATAGATGAAATCGTGCATGTGACATCTTTCTGTCTTGTTGTTGTGAGGTGATTTTGGCTAGGTAAATGATGTTTAAAATGCGTGAAAATTGGTAGGTAACTATTTTTGCCAGTTCTAAACATTTTTTGCAGAAATAGACCAAAGCTAATTTTGACTCTAAGGTCCTCAAAATGGCTAATTATCAAAATGTGTCCAAATCTGGAAAGTCTGGAAAAATGAAGCAGGTTTTGGCAGATTCACTAATCTTGTAGAACGAACCAGTTTTGACTTAATAAATAATATCCAAAATGCATGGAATTTGGTGTATTGCTAGGTTTTTCAGTTCTAGACATTTTTTTCAGAAATGGACTAAGGCTAAATCTGATCCTAAGGCCCTCAAAAATGATAAGTATTGAAATATGTGCAAATCTGGACAGTTTTGTGCAGTCTCACTGTTTTGGCTATAACTATTGAACCCGAACTCCAAATGATGCGAGGTTTGTTTCTGAATTTAGTTCACTTCTTAAGCTTTAATTTGACAACTTATTCACTGGAATTGGAGATTGTTTGCTTATCTTAATAATTGTGAGAAACAGTCCATTGCAGTGAGGGTTTCACTTAGTGATATGCTTAGAAAAAATTATTGTAGCTTCTCTTGTTGTATTAAATGCTTGGGATTGTGGCATTGAGATGTTGTGTGGACTGTTTTGAATACTTGAGGGTGTTTGAATTAATCGATGCACGGCTTGAGTTTGATTTTGAGATGACTTGGGGCTTAAT
The DNA here is from genome assembly GCA_037974665.1 of Ehretia macrophylla. Lineage (NCBI taxonomy): Eukaryota > Viridiplantae > Streptophyta > Magnoliopsida > Boraginales > Ehretiaceae > Ehretia > Ehretia macrophylla. Next base: position 5,119,605 of record CM075774.1, read on the forward strand.
CGGACGGGTAAGCACGAATTGAAACCCTAGTGACTAGGTAAATTCACTAAATGTTGATCCTATGAATATCGTGTTTAATTACATATTTAGTAGGCTACCCGTAGTTGCCCTTGTAGCCCTAAATGTGATTTTGATGATTACATGTTGACAAGTAGGCCTTTCTTGCACCCGGTCCCACGTAGATGTCATTGCATGATGAATAATCTTATTATTTGATTACGTAAACTTCGAAATAAGTTATATGACTTGATTTACATGCGTTACATGGCTGCCCGTTTAATGTTCATATAACTCCATGTGCCTTTCAAGTGAAATTACTTGTCTTATCGTGCCTCGCTTGTTTACTTGTCAATGTGCAATCTTATGACTGCTCGGAGGCAACCTACTTTGTTGTCCTCCTAATGTGATATATTAAATGTCATAAATGTGCATTGCATACAAGGTTGCAACATTTCATTCTGGCGTGGTAGCGTTCACGCACACCGGGCGGCATCGGGCTTGCCAGTGCAACCGTGACTACCATTGTCCAATTTCCTCTCTCGCTTGGGGGCTAGACTTATTCGGAGAGTTAGGTAGTAGGATTTCGGGGTACATCCGGAGTACACACATTTGGCGTGATAAGGGAATGATTTGAAGTCGGCCGCAACAACTGATACTGGAAATGAATTGAGAGCAAAAGCTCACCGTATCCTTTTCACTATGTGTATAAGTACTCTCGCTTGGTTCCTAGAGGACTTCGGGGAGGAAAGACGGGTAATTGTGTTCATTTACTTTTATATTATTGTTATGTACTTATTTGTGATATATTAATGCTTGCAAAAAGGGTTTTCATAAGTTGAACCGGAAAATGAGTTTCAAACCTATTTCTCGTTCCCCCTCGCTGAGTTCATAAGGACTCACCCTCTTTTATCATCTCAGGTGAAGAAGACCAAGAACAGGTACCCGAGGACGACGTGCCTAATGATGATTCCTTGGAATGATTGTCTGTCCTATGTGCCTTGCTTGATTATGGCCATTTGTGAACACTATATTGCTTGAAGACTATTTCATTTCTTATGATGTTTGTTGTTGTATTGTAAAAGACCCCCGTTGTAATTTGGGGTCTAATTTTGGCTTGTACTGATAATAACTAGACAGACACTACTATGGTCATTTTGCTATCGTTACTGGTTAGTATCTATCATAGGATTATGAAGTATCAGGTAAGGACTAAGTAAAATGAACCTATCCAATCTTAAGCAGGTACCCATTGTTAAGCTAAGATCAACAGGTACTTTTGTAACGAGGATTAACAAACAAACGAGACATAGTATCACGCTAGGTTATTAATCAAACGAGACTTCGAGACAACTAGTAGCGTTTCAATTGATGAATAGTAATCTTTGTTGGAAATGAAATTGAGATTGGAAATTTTGAGGCGTTTAGAGAACTAGGTCAAACTAAAGAGCCCAATTACAGCCGTTATGCTGTCGGTTTTCCGAAAAAATTGTGGAGCCTAGGCTAAACGTTAAGTATTAAACTTTTATGAGCGATTGAGTACGAGACATGACTTGAATGTTTAGATCACACCCTAGTCTAACCTTTATAGGCCGGGTTGGGGCGTGACAAGCACTCCCATCATGATGCTTCTTTATTTGTTCGTCATACTGCTGGCCATACTTTGATTCTTCTTATATATGTTGTTGACATCATTATTACTGGGGACTCTGACAAATGCATTTCGGAATTCATTACTCTCTTATCACATGCCTTTGAAATGACAGATTTGGGCTCACTTCACTACTTCCTCGGCATGGAGGTTCGATCTCATGCCAAGGGTATGCTTTTAACTCAAACGAAGTACGCTTTGCAGCTTCTTCAACAGTTTGGTATGGATGGGTGCAAGCCAGTGTCAACACCAATTTCAGGTGATCGTTTAACTCAAGATGATGGAGATCCTCTTACAGATCCTACGGAATTCAGACAACTCATGGGTGCCTTGCAATATTTAACTATGACACGCCCAGATATTTCTTATGCCGTGAACTCCATTTGTCAATATATGCACTCACCACGACAACCTCATCTTATAGCTGCAAAACGTATTCTTCGCTACATCAAAAATACATTGCAACTTGGTCTTCTGTTAACCCCATCACCATCTTTCACTCTTGTCGGCTACAGTGATGCTGACTGGGCTGGGTGCCCCAACACTCGTCGCTCTACTTCTGGTTACGCCATCTACCTTGGTACCAATCTCTTAGCTTGGAGCTCCAAAAAGCAGCCCACTGTTTCAAAGTCCAGCTCCGAGGCAGAGTATCGCGCCTTAGCTGCCTTAGTATTTGAATTTTTATGGGTACTTCACCTTCTAAAGTTTTTGCATCTTTTGCCAGTTTCTCTTCCTCTCATATACTGTGATAACATTAGTTCTATTTATATGGCTACAAATTCAGTTATTCACACAAGAAGCAAACATATTGAGATTGATATTCACTTTGTGCGCGAAAGAATTAGTGATGTCACTTTCCAATTACAGTATGTGGCCTCTCATGATCAACTAGCTGACATTTTTACCAAGCCGTTACATCGTTCGCGCTTCACTTTCATGCGAGACAAGCTTCAAGTGCTTCCCCCTCCTTCAGCTTGCGAGGGGGTGTTAAGCCAAACTGATTCTCTATCCTCTCACGACGCAATTTCAAAGACTCCTGCAATATCTTAAACTCTTGTATTTGAACTTTTGTATTCTGTTATTATTCATACATATCTGATGTAACAAACACAAGTGTAAACCTCTTATAAATATAATGAATACAGCTCAATGCTTTTCACTGGCAATTATATTTCTTACAACATGAACCTTATATTTAGCCTGCAAATTTATAGCCATTATATTTCATCTACTTGTATATCAATGTTTGCTTTGAAATCTTCCTGAAATTGTTAAGCTATCCATACTGACATTGCACCAATACCCTTCAAATCTTTGATGCATTTGTGATCAGGGTTCAGTGACCTAATCTTTAAAGGTCTTATCATCCACAATACCCTTTCATTGTTGCGTGTGTGAATATCTTTCTATCATGTGTTTGCCTATTCAGTTTAAATCCAACCTGAACATAATACTCTTGTATAATACTTGGCTTGTTTAATTTTCAACACTACAATTTGGCTTACCCTTGTCATCTCTCGCATACGTACTTACTTAGAAGTAATTTCCTTGCATTTTTTCACTCAACTTAGACATTACTTTTCCAATGAGCACTATCTTTCACCAAAAAAATATAAAAAATGAGCACTATCAGCGATGGATTCACGCCCGAGAAACAAACAAAGTACAGTAGAACCTCTTTAAATTAATAGCGTTGGGATTACTAAATTTTATTAATTTAGAGAGATATTAATTTATCAATAAATTAATAATTATTAATTAATAGATATATTTTTAATTTTTTTAGATTTATAGTAAACATATTATGATTATGATGTCTTTTTTTAAAAAATGACTTATATTTTTTTTGTCCAATTTGAAAAGATAAGTAATAAGAATAGAAAATAAAATAAAATTTAGTAGGATTAAAAATAAGTTTCTCTAATCTTGTATCCAAGTCTGTGTAGGATTAGGATGAGAACTAATTTCTCTAATCTTGTATCCTAATTCTTGTAGGATTATCTCAATTTTTTCTCTTTAAATAATTAAATATAAGATTCAACTAGATTTGAAGTTCAACAAAAGACAAGCTACTCTTGGGCTCCGTTTGTTTGCCGTAAAATAACTTACTTGTGTAAAATGTTTTCCGTTGAAAATGTTTTCCTAGAAAATAAAATATTTTACATGGCTCTGTTTGTTTGCCGTAAAATAACTTATTGATGTAAAATATTTTACTGAAAAATAGAATACTGAAAAATATTTTCTGGTGTTTGGATGTACCATAAGTTCGGTAAAATGTTTTCTTATCCAAAGGACATAAAAACATTTTACATAATTTTGTACTAGCCGCAATTGTTGACCGGAAAATATTTTCCGGTTGACCAATTTTCCGGTGTTACCAAACACCGTAAAATTAAGAAAAAGCAGCCGCAATTTTTGACTGGAAAACATTTTATAGTTGACTAATTTTCCAGTGTTACCAAACACCGTAAAATCCGGAAAATGTTTTCCGGTAAAATATTTTACAGCAAACAAACGGAGCCTTAATTCATATTTGAAGAAAACCTCATAGTCAAATTATTATGTAATTTTTGACTAATTATTAATTTATAAAATATTTGGATCAATAAAAATACAAATGAAATTTTTTAAATGTATTATCTTATAGTTTTATCAAATTTATCAACTTTTTACACTGGTCCCAAGTTGGGACCGAACACTTTTATTAATTAAAATAAATTATTAATTTATCGAGTATTAATTTAAAGAAATTCTACTGTATGTGAAGCTCATGACACTTTTGAAGTCAAATGGAATACATAGCATTGTACCCTTTTTCTACTTATTTAATTTTCAAATCAGAATAAGCAAAACTTAGGGGATATTTCATCCTTTATACCTCGCTCTATGAGAGAACAAAATTGCTCTGGAGGACGACCAAGGTCATGGCAACCAAAGACTGTTGGATACCAAATTTTGTCATTTAATCAGCTTCGTTCCTTCTTTTAGCATGACGGAAGTACACATTACACCTTTGTGATATTGTAACTATAATTTCGTTTCTAAATTTTTTATAAACTTTGTAGAATACCCTTTTGTTAATTTTTTGGGATGGTAAAATGTAATATTTTAAAAATTAAATATGTAATTACAGCGTCACAAAAGGATAGGGTGACAAAGCATAGCAACACAAAGCCCAGCTCACCGCATCATCAGCTCAGCTCTCAACTGACTGGCTCAAAGATACTAGGCAGTTAGATATTTTAATTAATGAATAAAAAAAAATTATTTAGTTAATAATTATTATTATTAATTAACTAATTATTATTAACTAATATTAGTTTTATTAAATTACCAATTTAAAATGAAATTAGTCAAATTATTAGTTACAGATTATTTATTTTTTACTAATTAGATTAATTAAATATAATTTTATTAATTATTATTTAAATATTTATTAATTAAAATTAATTAAAAAAAATTATTAAATCAATTGATAATAATTAATGAAAAATGTGATGGGAGTAGGGTCGGGTTAGGGTGTATCAAGTACCAAAAAATTGAAAGAATATTTTACAGCAAAGAAAGCCTAGACTAAAAATTGAAAAATGCGGATGTTATTTACAATGTAATGAGGTTTGTTTGCCGAGAGTGGTATAACATAATCCGCAGCCCTATATTTGTTTCTTCCCACCTTCAAAAACTCAACTCGTGGCCTCTTCCTTCAGTATGATAGCTAGCTGCGGTTTGTAAAGGATCAGGGTTTGTGAAACTGGGAAAATGTGGTGTTGAGGTGGAGGATCTAAAATTTCGGTTTTCTATAGTTTTGTTGCGGCTAGTTGTAATGGGCTAGTTTTGTTTAGTGATGCAAAGAAAGAACGTACAACTAATTATGTTGCAAATCCTATAACGAAACAGAAGTGGACAATGAACAAAGGGGCACGGCTTCAAAACGTAAGAGATATTTCTCTCACGTGGACCTCATGTTCAGGTGAGACTCATGCATTAGTTATAAGGACGTTCGAATGTTTTGCACGTTTTCAAAGCAAAGTTGCCTGACATTAATTTAAAGGGTCAAAGGAATATGAAAGAGAGAAAGAGAACGTATGTGTGTGTAAATATATTAAGGTGTTTGTATGAGGATGTATACGAAAGTGTATGAATTTGTGTATATGTGTATCAGAGAGAGCGCATTTGTTTTGAAGCAAGGGTAATGTCGGGGTGTTTATTTTTTGTCTAAAGAATGAAAAGATCAAAATGTCTTTCAACTTTAAAGATTTATTTGACAAAGTTAGATAAAATGAGAGAATTTGGATAAAATTTAAATCTTATAGGGAAGTTTAAAAATTATGTTGAATCTCGTACGGGAAAGTGAGTTTCCTAGTTATAAATATTATCCTTAAAACAATAATGAATATAAAGAAAGTATTTAAATAACATTATTTACAATTATATTTTTCTTTCCTTTCATTTTCTGATCCAAACAAAGGATAATAACAAAGACCATTTGTGAATATTTTTCTAAGGGCAATTTGGAAGTTTCGTACATCTTTCGTAAAAATTAACAAAATTTTTAACAGTGGTGATGAGATTAAAATTGATAATTTTTTTGAAAATAATAAGAACCAAATTACCCAAGTTTAAAAAGTAAAAACTAAACTGAAAAATGAGGGAAACAATAAGTATTATTTGTGAAATTCGCTCAAAATGGTCCTTTATGTTATCGATATGTGATAAATTCGTCTCTCATCTTTAAATTGTGATAAATTAATCCCTCATCTTTCAATTTGTGACATCGTTGATCTTTTTGAGGAAAAAAAAAACATTAAGAATCTCATGAAAAACTTACATGAACTGCACATTACTATAATTTTTCAGAAATGGTAAGGGCAAAATTGTCATTTTATTTGATGGTCACGTGCAACTTATGTGAGTTTTTTGTTAGATTTTTAATGTTTTTTCACAAAAAGTACCAACAGTGTCATGGACTAAAAAATAAGAGATTAACTTGTCGCAATTATAAGATAAGGGATGAATTTATCACAATCCTTGACTTTATTCTGATCTTAATTCACCAAAATGTTACTAGTGTGTGTTCTATCCCATCCTTTATTTGCAAATGACTTTTTTCTATCATTTTCATGATTCACAAACACAAGATACTTGCCCACCCTCTACCCATACTCACTAAAAACGTTTCTAACCAAAACAATCCAACAACACATTGTGTGTGAATGTGTGCGGCACGCATAGCGTGTTTGTACGATCCAACTGTACACTCCGACCGCTCAGCTTCTCCCGTCCCTTTTTCTTTTCTCCTTTTTTAGTCTTTCACTCCAACCGTTTAGCTTCTCCGCCGCTGCTGCCCACACAGCTGTCTCCGTCAGAAGGTGGAGAAGAAGCGAAACATGGAAAACGCTAATGACCCAAAAACTTAGTGATATAGTCAGCAAGATGAGAACAGAGGACAACATCGAGGTCTCATTTCTTCTTCTCAATTCTAATTTTTTTTTTTTTTTCCTTTTCATAAAACGTAGTTTAGAGAATGTTTTATAATGGTGTTGAAGTTTTCAGTAGTTTTGCTTCAAATTATGTGATATGGCCATTCTTACGACTCAATTTCAATTTATTTTACATTATTCCTTAAATTTAGTTAGCATTGTTTACTACTGTTTCGCCATCAACCCTCTTCCATACCCTTATTAGTTCGTAGTTATTAGTGTCTCCGAGTAACTACGAGTTAAATTCTAATCCATCGATCTCATATTGGATGGTTGAGATTGAGGGAGAAGTAAGAAAAAAGAGAGGAAACAGAAGTAGAAAACAACATACAAGAAAATTTTGACTTTTAAAATATTTATTTGTTTATGAGTTGAATTATTAGATTTTTACCCCCTAATCACTTGTTTGGAATACTTGAGCAAGCATTTATGAAATTTTCGTCTAGAAATGCGCTTTATTACACTTGGTTTCATTTTCCTTTAACGCTTCCTCAATTAGCATTATATGTGTATATATTATTTATCGTATTTAATATCCTCCTTTGCCTTCCTGCGGATGTTATCTACGATGTAATGAGGTTTGTTGGCCGAGAGTGGTATAACATAATCCGTAGCCCTATTTTTGTTTCTTCCCACCTTCAAAAGTCGACTCGTGGGCTCTTCATTCAGTGCATTGGCAACCGTTGTATAGGATCAGGGTATTTTGTGAAAATGGGAAAACTTGGTGTTAAGGTGGAGGAGCTAAAATTTCGGTTTGGTGGTTTGTTGCGGCTAGTTGTAATGGGCTAGTTTTTTTTGCCGATAAAAAGAAAAGGTTTACCGCTTGCGTTGCAAATCCTATTACGAAACAATGCTTGTCCCTCCCTCCATTTGATGATAAATTTGATCTTATAATTCGTTGTAGTCTTGCATATGCTGCTGCTTCTAGAGTGTACAAAGTGGTACGTTCCTTCCACATGGATTGTTCAATATTGACCATAGGTGTTGATAAGGCGTGGAGATCGGTTGATACGACTCAATTAACTTTTTCTTCTGCTGACTCCTTTATGTCAACCCCATTATCTCTGGGTGGTTTTGTGTATTGGTCTATTAGGAGGACCCGATTTGTCCTTAGTTTGGATGTAGAAACTGAAACTTTTCGACAGATTCCTCTTCCACAAGGTTGTGTGAATGAATTTTCGGTATGCTTAGCAATGGGTAGTTCTCTTACCTTAATGTTGTATAGAGAGAACTACTTATGGGAGGTTTGGTTGTTGGCGGATCCAAAAACTGGACAATGGGCAAAGTTGCCTGACATTAATTTAGAAGGTAGAAGACATATGCTTGAAGTCTTGTTTTGTCCTACTAAATCTCATCTTCGTCCTCTTGGTTGGTTGCGAAGTGGGGAGCTAGTAGTCTTCTGTGTAGTGTATTCAGCAAGAATCATAGTTTACAATGTCAAGACTGGAGAAATTCATTCATTTGAAGTCGATGGTAGCAATTTGGTACCGCGTGATAAGTCCATTCACCAATGTTATAGGCTTTTCTGCCATGATCATGTCAACAGCTTGGTTCACTTGAACAATTTTCTCTTGCGTTGATACTTAAGCTTATGTTATCATTTGTTTCTTTAACATTGTTGGTAAATTATCTATGTTGTGAATTAATTACATTGGTTTTGCCACATTCATGCGGCTTTGCTTATTGTTTCTATGAATTGAAGAGATACTGCAACATGAGGAATGGAGCCTCTCTTTCTCTAGGAATTATAAGGACCCACTGTTGGTAAATCGTGTGAACTGGGGGTTGAAAAATGATCTCTCTTTAGTTTTCTGCATATTCATCTTCAAATTGTGGAGCTGCTTTTGCTGTGATAAGACTTTCCAAAGGACTTGCTGCGTAGCTTTATTCGCTACCATTCTCTTCAAGGCGGCCATAAGAAGGTAAGAACGAAGTGACGAGCCTCATAGGAGGTGGTCAACGAAGTGACAGGCCTCATATGGGGTAGGCACTGGTTGATCTGATCGGACCCCGGACATGCATAACCAAACACTTTTATAAGGTGTTAACGGGCCTAATGCTAGTGATGCATAGTTGCCCACTGCTATGTATAGCGGTCACAACTATGTGAGATATAACCCAACACTTATTTTCCTCGCACCACTTTTTGAACTTCTCAAACAAAAAGAATACCTTGTGAGTCGAGATTTTTTCTCACACTTATATACCAGCACTTCTTCAGTAGAAATGTAGCATCTTCTGCTTGAATACACACACACACGCGGCTGAGCTTCAATCAATGGAATATCAAAAATCTAAAAATTATGTTCAGAAATCAAGACCCGACTGACTTCCGAAAATTTTGTTTGGTGAAATGGAATTGCTAAATAATTGTGTTAAGAAAGTTTCGTGCATTAGACTAATTTTAAATTCTCATTTGTTCTTAGCTTGGAGGTGGAAAACTGAACATTTCAAAAGATTTCTCTTCCACAAGGTTATGTGTACGAGTCATTGAAACTTTTACCAATGGGGGATTCCCTTACAGTTGTGATGCTCATAAAACAATATTTATGAGAGGTTTGGGTGTTGAGAGATCGAGCCACGAAGTGGACAATGGGCAAAGGGGCACGGCTAACAACAACTCGCTAACCGGCAAATATTGTGATAAGAAGATATAGATTTGAATTTAAACCTTTAGTCGTTAATAACTTGCTAACTGGCCGTAGTTTAAATTCTACGATTTGGAGGCCAATCCCCACCCCAACAGTCATTTGTTTATGTAACCCATAGCCTAACAAAACACAGCAGCGAGACACGACTATAAAAGTAATGAAAAAAAAAAATTATGTAGTTGGACCATATATTCTATCCGTTTGAGACCACTTCTTTCTATCAATGGCCACAAGACTTTAATGTCCATTCACAGTGAACATAAGTTCAGAGAACAACATCATTATTTACACATGTCAGCAATAAATTATAAACTCCTAGCAAAAAAATATATATATTAACCCACAACATTATTCATATTTACACGTGTCAACAGTAACAACATATAAACCCACAGCATTACCCTTGTTGACGGCAACAATGGCTAGTATTTTGAACCGCTTTTGTTTTGAATAATTTCCCACACAAAGTTGCTCATCGCCCCCATCACACTCAGCTGAACTGGTTGCGACCAAATACTGGAGAAACTTCACAAAATTGCTGCAAACATTGAGAGCTAATGGACCAATAACCCGTACTCAAGATCAAAATTAATGATTTAGAAAAGTCCCAATCTATTAAAATACAAGAAGTAGAATAACTTAGAAATTATTTTAAGAATTCAAAAGTAAATAAAAAAGGAGAGAATCCACTAAGATGAGTAAAAGTCAATCTAATATTATGGACCGTCAAGGTATTAAACTAGCTTGTCTAACGTGAACTCTAGATCTACAAACAAGAATGGAACAAATGGGATATGGCCAGTGAACCACATCTAATAATTAAGTCAATAATGTGATCCGAGCAATTAATAATTAAATGGTATGTGAAAGAGTAATATGAGCAATAGTTTGCATTAGTATTCAACTGAAAGTACATTTGATACACTTGCGTTACAGGTATATAAATACACCAATGAAGATAACTATAGCTCCACGATATATCCTATCTAACAGATGTTTGAGCTTTGGTATATCTAACTAACAGAAGTTTAAAAACAATGTAAAGGTTATCAGGAGGTTGCAACAAGTAGATAAGCCGCTGAGAGAAATACCGATAAGATCACAGATCATGTCTTGATATGCCCCCGCAAGATGGAGGCGCCGTCGGCAACACCGATCTTGTTTTGGAGAGTAGAAAACTGCATTTTCGCGAGGGGCTTTGTGAGGATATCAACCAACTGTCGAGAATTATGAACATGTGCAACCTGTAGTTTACCTTCACGGACCTTGTCCCTTACAAAGTGATAATCGAGGGCAATATGCTTCATCCGAAAATGGAATACTGGATTTTCACAGAAAAAAAGTGGCACCCAAGTTATCACACAGGACTGTTTGTGGCTGAGTTGTTGAGACACCAAGTTCGGACATTAAATTAGAGACCCATGTGAGCTCAGCAGTAGTGGCAGCAATAGCTCTGTATTCAGACTACGTTAAAGAACGGGCTACGGTCCTTTGCTTCTTTGAGCACCAAGACACTGGATTATTACCCAGACAGAAAACGTAAGCAGTTGTGGAGGTATAATCATCACGATCTCCGGCCCAGTCCGCGTCTGAATAAGCCTTTAGTTGGAACGGCTGATTACGGTAGAGATGAAGACCATAGAACATTGTTCGCTTGAGATATCGCAGAAGCGCTTCGCAGCAGACCAGTGAGTTTGACGCGGTGCATGCATGAATTGAGCCAAGCGATTCACTGGGAAAGCAATATCAGGTCTTGTCAAGAGTAAATATTGTAGGCTGCCAACAAGACTCCTATAAGCTGAGCCATCGGCGGGCTAAGAACCATCATGAAGAATAAGTCTTGTTGTTGAAGACATAGGTGTTGCTGCCTCTTTGATACCACTAAGCTGATGCTTTTCTAGGATATCACGGATGTACTTATGTTGCGAGAGAAAGAAACCCTGCGAAGTGTGGACTGTATCGACACCAAGGAAAAATCCCAGATAGCCGAGATCCTTGATTGAGAAACGCCTGGACAGAGCAACTTTAAATTGATTGATAAAGGATGAGTTGTTGCCTGTAACAAGTAAATCATCCACATACACTAGAAAGTACGTCAGTATAGAGCCATGATTGTAAATAAAAAGTGAAGCATCAGATTTGGAATTGATAAACCCAAATTAGAGTAGAAAATTTTGCAACTCCGTATACCAGGCGCGAAGCGCTTGTTTTAAACCATAGATGGCCTTCGTCAAACAATAAACATGATTAGGATACTGTTTGTCAATAAATCCCGGAGGCTGTGACATAAAAACTTTTTCAGTTAGGTGCCTATGTAAAAAAGCATTGTTTATATCTAGTTGTTGAATAGGCCACCCAAAGCTCAAGGCAAGAGACAGAATGACCCGAATAGTAGTGGGTTTGACAATCGGGCTAAATGTGTCATGATAATCCAACCCAGGCTGTTGGCGAAATCCTTTAGCAACCAAACGGGCTTTATAACGAGCAATTGAGCTATCCGGATTATGCTTAATGCGGAAGACCCATTTGCAACCAATAACATGATGATCAGTGGGCCGAGAGACTAGAACCCAGGTATTATTTTTGTGCAAGGCGGAGATTTCATCACGCATGGCAGTAAGCCACTTTGGGTCGAGGAGCGCTTGCGACACTCGTGCAGGTTCTATGGGATCTGGTAGTGGGTGCTTCTGAACATTAAAAGTACGTATATAGTCATTGAAATCCTTGGGTTTAAAAATATTGTTCTGGGAGCGAGTGACAACTCGATTATTTGGCGAAGCAGTAGGGGAAGTAGAGGAGGGAGGAACATCAGGTAAAACCTCAACTAACGAAGGAGTGTACGGCATAATATGAGTAAGAAAAGTAGGAGAAGATTCATACCTTGAGGATGCCGATGATCCAGAATGGCGCAAGGGTGACATGCTGAATTGTTCATGAGCAGCAGCGGATTGTAGAACGTTGGCAATGGACAAGTTTGGGCTTGATTGAGCATTTGTCGGCAGCGGAGATGTCATAGGGACACGAAATATAGCAAGCTGAAGAGCAGCCAAGGATGGAGAGCATGACATCTAGGCTTCGATGTTAAAATCAAAGTTGTACTGAAAGGAAGAGTTAGAATAAAACTGATCCTCAAGAAATTTGACATGCCGAGATATATAAAGCTTATTCGTATTTGGGTCAAAGCACTTGTACACATTGTGAATATTAGAGTATCCCAAGAAAACACACGGTTTTGAACGAGGCTGAAGCTTATGAGTGGTGTAAGGTCGAAGCCAGGGAAAGCACATGCACCCAAAAACGCGAAGTTTATCATATTGGGGTGATTTTCCAAATAGCTTTTCGAATGGTGTTTTGTTTTGGAGAATTTGCGTGGGCAGCCTATTTATGAGGTAAACAGATGTAAGTATTGCATGAGACCAGTATGAAGGAGGTAGTTTATCAGTCTGCATTAGCGTAAGGCTCGTTTCAACAATATGTCTATGACGTCTTTCAGTAAATCCTACGTGTTCAGACGTATACGGAGGGGACACAAGATGTTGAATCCCGTGAGTTTCAAAAAATGATTTTAAGCACATATATTCAGTTCCTCCATCCGAGTATAACGTGACAATGGATAGCTGAAAAAAAATTTCAACCATTGTTTTGAACTTTTGAAAAATGGAAAACACGTCAAATTTATACTGCATTGGAAACAGCCATATATACTTTGTAAAGTGATCCACAAAGATTACGTAGTACTTAAATCCATCAATAGATTGAACCGGGGAAGGCCCCCAAACATCAGTATAAACTAAATCAAGAGGACGACGACTTTGAAGAGTAGAAGTGCCGAAGGGCAACTTATGACTCTTGTTACAAAGACACGACTGACATGAAAAGTTTAGTTTATTGCTTGACAAGGGAGACAAATATTTATTGTGAAAAAGATAACTAAGGACTCTACTTGAATGATGCTCTAAGCGTTGATGCCAGTGTATAGGAGAAGTGCGAACACCCACATATGCCTGGGCAGAAGAGGTTGAAGATGTCCCACACCCATGCTCCTCAGGCCATTCGTACACATCATTCTTGCTCCTTCCGTGGATTAGAGGTGCCCCCGTGATACGATCCTTCACAACAAAAGAGAAAGGAAAAAATTCAATGGTGGTGTTCTTTGATTTGCAAAACTGAGAAACAGAGATTAAATTTTGCTTAATAGAGGGTGCACATAAAATATTCGATAAAGTAAAGGATTTAGAATAAGAGTTTAAGATGGAAGAACCAGTGTGTGTAATATCGAGACCCGAGCCATCACCCAAGAGAATGTCATCTGGGCCTTCATAAGGTTGATGCAAGGACATATTCCCAAGATCAGAGGTTACGTGGTGAGACGCCCTAGAGTCAAGGAGCCATGTATTAGAGCCTGAAGGTCGAGTGGTGGTATGATGCAAAACAGGCTGTTGCATAAGTTTCTTTGCTGTAAAACAGTTCTTAGCCGTGTGACCTCTCTTGTCACAAAATTGGCACACAACTGAGGATTTGTGTTGACTTCCACCTTGACCATTTTTGCGCCACTGATTAGAATTATTGGCAGATGAGCCTTTGCCTTTGTTGCTATTGAGGTTTTGTCTAGCATTGTTGCACCAAGATTGAGAAAGAGATGACGAATGTGCAGCATTAACAATAATAACAGGGGAAGCAACAACCCGATTATCCTCCCTTGTTAAGGTTATTTCATGCTCCACCAGTTTGTCATGCAATTCCTCAAAAGAAACAGTCGTGTCGCGAGCACGAAGAGCGGCAGACATCTCTTTGAAACCATTCCCAAGCCCATTGAGAGCAAAAATTGTGAGATCATCGTCACTCACTGGGGCATTTGCAAGGGCAAGCTCATCAGCAGTGCTGCGAATGATCTGAAGATATTCAGTTACGGATTGTGTCCCACGAGAAATGTTAGTGAGTTTTTCCTTCAAATTCATAGCACGGGAACGAGATTTGTTGGCATACAGCTTGTGGAGTTTATCCCAAGCCTCCTTCGACGTCTTGGCGGAGGTACATAAAGCAGTAACTCCTTCAGAGAGCGAAGCTAAAATTGCATGAAGCAGAAATTTATCCTGTCTTACCCACACAAGATACGCAGGATTAACAGAGGGCTGAGCAGAGGAACCAGTGGTTGGCGTAGGACAAGCATGAGAACCATCTAGATATCCCATAAGATCATACCCAATGAGCAAGGCATCAAACTGCGCTTTCCAAGCAGGAAAATTGTGTGGAGTAAGCTTTAGAGGGAGTTGGGCAGCAGCGTTAATGGCAATAATACCGTCTGGTGTTGATGATGCGGAAGCGACAGTCACACGAGTACTTTAGATTGAGTTTCGGAGGAAGACATAGTGAAGTAAAGCTAGAGAGAGAAAACAAAGAGAGAAAAAAAAAATTATGTGTGCCTATTGAAATAAATAGATTTACTCGCAAGAGTCAGAATAGCTCTTATTACCATGAAAGAGTAATATGAGCAATAGTTTGCATTAGTATTCAACTAAAAGTACATTTGATACACTTGCGTTACAGGTATATAAATACACCAATGAAGATAACTATAGCTCCACGATATATCCTATCTAACAGATGTTTGAGCTTTGGTATATCTAACTAACATAAGTTTAAAAACAATGTAAAGGTTATCAGGAGGTTGCAACAAGTAGATAAGCCGCTGAGAGAAATACCGATAAGATCACAGATCATGTCTTGATAGTATGGACATAGCATAGTATATTTATTTTAAGTAAAGATATAAGTTACTTTTATGACTGTTCAAATGCTATTTATATTAATGCGTAAAGAATCTTTTGAAGTTATATGGTGAACTCCAGAGATCTGGTAAATCTCTCAAATATGCCACAACCATAGGGAAAACACTTGGGAGTGTCCGGTGCTTAATGGTGTATTGACAATTTTACCCTTATCATGAACTTTTACAAGTATTATTTTATTGTCTTTAAATATTGTAAAGTTTTGCAATAATTTCTTAGTTGAGAAGTTTCCAATCTCAAATACATATTTGACAATATCCTTCAATTGTAAGGATTTGTTTGACAAAGTTAAATGGAATAAAAGAATCTGGGTAAAACTTAAATCTTACACGGAATTTAACAATTATGTTGAATCTCATAGGGAAAAATGAGTTTTTTACTAGTTTTAAATAAGAAAAATGTTAAATTTAGTCTTTATTATTTTAAAAATATTTCAGTTTGGTCTTTATTGTTTAAAATTTTTCAATTTTATCCCTATTATTTTTTCAAAAGTTTCAATTTCGTTTCTATTATTTTGTTAAAGTTTTAAATATGTTTGTATTGTTTAAAATTAGTCAATTTAGTTCCTAATATTTTATAAAAATATTTTAAATTCGTCCTTATTGTTTCTTAAAAAAAATTAATTTAGTCATTCAATAATAGGAACAAATTTCAAACTTTAAGAAAATAATAAGGACGGAATTGAAACTTTTAGAAAAATAATAGGGACGAAATTAAAACTTTTGAAAAAACAATAAGGATGAAATTTAGAAATTTTAAACAATAAGACCAAACTGAAAACTATTGCAAAAACAATATGGACGAAATTTTAAAAAATTAAACGATAAGGATAAAATTAAAACTTTTTTGAAACAATAGAGACTAAATGTAATTTTTTTTTCCTTCTAAAAATTATCTTTAACACAAAAGAATATAAAGAAAGTATTTATAATACATTTATTTAAAATTATTTTTTTCTTTTTTCGATCCAAACAAAGAATAGTTAATTCTTTTTGTTTTCTTTTCCCTTTTCTCTTATTTCAATCCAAACAAAACACATAATTTTTTTAAATACAAATAGAGACTTATGCACTGTTTGGCTTAACTTTTAGACACTTAAAACCGTTTCTTATGAGTTTAGAAGCTGAACTAACTTATTTGACCCATTTTCAAAAGTGCTTTTAGATAAAAGTTGAAACTAAAAATAGCTAAAAATTGAGAAGCTCCAAATTAGACCTTTTCAAATAAGGCTCTTGTGAAACTATTTTACATAATGCAAGAAACTGTTTTTTCTTTTCTTTTTTCTCAAATATACCTCTCCATATTTTTAAAGTCCGATATTACACTAAATTTTTAAAAGCTCAACGAACACAGGTTAAACAGTCAATAGATTTTGTTTAACAGTACTTCTTACAAAAGTTCTACTTTAAAACCTCTACACCTTAAAAATTAAAATTTTACAACTAAACTAAATAAAAACTTAGTTAAATTTACTTCCTTGCTTCCAAAAGATTTTACTCATCCCAATAATTGATTATTGATCTCAAACCCCTAGAACAGAAAAATATACCACTAGACCAAATACTTTTTCTTTTTCCTACTTAGAAAAAAAAAAAGTCCTACATATATATAAAATCTGTTTCATATAAGAAACAAGAAACTAACATAAGTACGATGCCGTCTCATACAAGAGACCAATATAAGTACGATCCAAACAGAGGGAGAGTTTTCCTTCTATCCCCTTTTCTTTTCTCCGTTTTTAGTCTTTCATTCCAACCCTTGAGCTTCTTCGCCGCTGAGACCACCACGGCTGTCTCCGTCAGAGGGTGGAGAAGAAGCAAAATATGGTCGGCAAGAAGAGAACAAAGGACAACATTGAGGTCTATTTTTCTTCTCAATTCTAAATTTTTTTCTGTTTTTTTCCTTCTCAGTGTTGTGTTTGTTTATACACTTATACAAGATAAAATTCTTGTATTTACTCCTGAAAGTTGGGTAGCATCGTTTTCATACCCTTATTATTTCGTATTTGGATTCTCTCTTAATCATAAGTGTCTCCGAGCATTTACAAGATAAAATTCTAATTATATCAATATCATACTGAATGGTTGAGATTAAGAGTGAAGAAAGAGAGAGAGTAGGAGGGAACAATGGAGAAAACAACATAGGAGAAAATTTTGAGTTTAATAATGATATAAAACAATAGAATTATGCAATTACCAAAATATCCACCGGAACAAAAGGAACATTCCCCACCTAGATATAGACGTGCACAAGTTCGAGTGGGACCGCGGGAAAGGATGCTTTGGCCATTACTATAAATAGCACATGGAATGTAACTTTTGTTTTACATTCTATTGCCAAATCAATCATTGCCCAGTAAGTATATCTCCAGTAAGTATATCTCCGAGCCAATTTACTGACTCTCACACTGAGGAGGTAAGCGGGAAGTAGCTCGTCGTTCCTTTTCTTTGTTTTGCAGATCTACAGCTCGGGTTGGGCGTGGCGAACTAGGCATTCAACAGAGTTACTATTGATTTGTAATCTAGTACTTTGACAATGGGTTTAGCCATTGACACCTTTGTTTAGAATACTTGCATTTATGAAACTTTCCTCTAGCACTGATTTTTATTACGCTTGATTTCGTTTTCTTTTCAATCTCTCTCAATTAGTGTATGTAAATTATTTCATCATTGCAAATGGCTGGAGTCGACTGTATAATCAAGAGAAGTAAGGTTGCTTCTTATGATGGTAGAACAATAAAAAGGTGCACAACTACTTTTCCTGAAGAAATCATATTCAATATCCTTCTTTGCCTTCAAGTCGATGTTATCTACAATGTAATGAGGTTTGTTTGCGGAGAGTGGTCTAACATAACCCGTAGCCCTATTTTTATTTCTTCGCACTTTCAAAAGTCAACTCGTGGCCTCTTGGTTCAGTGCTATTGCTACGGTTGTAAAAGAACAGGGTATTTTGGGAAAGTGAGAAAATGTAATATTGAGATGGAGGAGCTAAACTTTCAGTTTGCTGGTTTTGTTGGGAGTAGTTGTAATGGGCTAGTTTTGTTTAGTGATGACAGGAACAAGTTTGCCGCTTATGTTGCAAATCCTATTACAAAACAGTTGTTGGCCCTCCCTCCGTTTAATGATAAACTTTCTATAACTAGTTGTGGTCTTGCATATGATGCTGCTTCTAGAGTCTACAAAGTGGTATATTCCTTCGGCACGGAATGTTCAATATTGACCATAGGTGTTGATAAGGCGTGGAGATAGGTTGATATGACTCAATTAACTTTTTTTTCTGCTGACACCCTTATGTCTCCCCCATTATCTCTGGGTGGTTTTATGTACTGGGCTATTTTTAAAACCCGAGTTGCCCTTAGTTTGGATGTAGAAATTGAAACTTTTTGGCAGATTCCTCTTCCACCAGGTTGTCAGAACGAATTGTTGACACTTCTAGCAATGGGGGGGGGGGGGGGGGGGGGGGGGGGGGGGGGGCGGGTTTCTTACCTTTATGTTGTTGAGAGACAACTATTTATGGGAGGTTTGGTTGTTGGCGGATCCAAAAACTGGACAATGGGCAAAGTTGCCTGACGTTAATTTGCGAGGTCGAAGACATTTAGTTGAAGCCTTGCAGTGTCGTACTAATTCTTATCTTCACCCTCTTGGCTGGTTGCAAAGTGGGGAGCTACTGGTCTTCCGTGTATCAGTGTCAGCAAGAATCATAGTTTACAATGTCAAGACTGGAGAAATTCATTCATTTGATCAAATGGATAGTATCAAATTGCTTCCGCATCAAAATTCCGTTATCCAATATTTTAATCTTGTGTGCCATGATCATGTCAACAACTTGGTTCCCTTGAACAATTTTCTCTTGCCTTGATATGTAAGCTTTATGTTATCATTTATTTCTTTCACATTGTTCTTATTATTCTATGTTATCAACATCAAGATTATGCGAGTAGTATTAGGTAACCTACACCTGTCCATCCTTCATTTGCGATCTTTGTATGTGGCCTTGAGGGTATGCTTATTACATATAGTAACTCTTTCATTATATGAGTACACACGCTAACATCTTTTACTGTATGAGTATACCCGTTAACCTTTCATTCTTAATCCTAGCTCCACCCTTTGTGATTGGTCCGAGATAATCTCTGATTTTTTGAAGATTTTTTTATGCTTGAAATGAAATTGAATGTATCTAACAACGGGACTTTGCTAGATGAGTCGAATCAAAGTAAATAAACCTGAAAAAGATGAAGAACTAGCAGTCGCGGTTGATAAGAATCAAAAAATAATAGATATCAATCAAGGCTTAAAGTTGAAGTAGGTGTTAGAAAAAGCACAACTTTAAGCAAAACTGTTCAGATTGATTGTAATGGAAACTCTAGGGCTCTGTTTGTTTGTCGTAAAATAACTTACTAATATTTTGAAAATATTTACAGGGAAAAATATGGTTGTCACATTGGAAAATGCGTGGGGATGGGGTTGGAGTTGGGATTGGGTGGAGTAGAGTGAAAAATGTTTTTATCTCCCCCTCCCTTTAATTACACATTTTTTTTACCAAAAACTTAAGAAAACGTCTTTAGGAAAAATATTTTACGACAAAACAGAGCCTAGGTTGAAACTGCAATACCTCGAACTGAGTTTGCAAACGAAATATAGGGAAAGAGTACAGAAAGATGATTAGGCCAAGTAGATAAAAGATGAGATCAAAGCAATGAGACTGTGTAATGACTACGATGGAGACGAACTTCGATTTAATGCAACCAAATTGATTGAATTGATTTAACAGAGTAAATAAACTGAAGACTGAAAATTAAAGGCAGAATTGAAAGGAAAAAGAAAAGATAAAACTCAACATTTTTTGCCTCCTTTCTGTGATATCTCTCTTAAATGTTTATACTTCTCACTAGCTTGCACCTCAATACGTTTCTTACACATGCTCTAACCGACTTCAATCCAATATTCTTCACTTGGGTTGCTTGTTAACTTGACTTGGGATTTGTGGTTTGGGTTGGTCATTATCATTAGTAGAGTAGTCCATAGCTACTTGGGTCGTAACATTATCTCCCCTTTTGAGAGAACCTTGTCCTCAAAATTCAAATCCGGGTAGACTTCGAATACCTCATCACCTGAACTCCTTGAAAATCTTTTTCTTGCTACTAGTGTTCCATCACGAAGCTTCTCCTTGTAAACAGGCCCAAAACCACCATCTCCTAGCTTATTTGCCATAGAGAAATTGGTTCAACTACTATGCTTGCTTTCAAAGTTAAAAAATTGCAATACATGGCCTCTCTTTTTGTTGCTAGATGTGACCAGCCTTAAATCATCTCCAAGCTAGCGTACCCCAAGCAATACTTCAATAGTCTTAGCCATAAATATTTGTAGGTCTTGTAGAGCCAAATGCATCTGTGTACTGTGGTCCTCAACCACATGATTTTTGGCAGTACCAGTTACCCCATCATGATGCTGAAATGGGGCTAGCTTTCTCCTGGTAGCTGTCAACTTATAGGAAAACCCAGTGGGGAACTTTTCATATTATGCTCTTTGACAGTATCCTAGCAGAAAAGCCATCAACATTTTTGCACCTCTAAGTGTCTGCTCCAGTACTCAGTCAACAGCCTTGAAGAAAGGCCTGGAAACATAATATCCGCTCCAGAAGTCACCTACTAGAGAAGGAAAACCTCCAATTTGACCAAAGCCAACTTCACCAGGATGTTAATAGTTTATTCTCTCAGCCTCCTCACGCAGAGTCCGGAAATAATCTTCCAGTGTACCAAATTTTGCGTCAGCAATCAAGCTAGGATTGGAATTAATATAATCAAACAGCATTTGATAGTTCCTGAATTGAGCTTCGACTTCATCGATATTAATGTAACGAAAATCATCTCCAAGGGGAACAAGAAGTGTATTTGTTCGATAGAGTGTTGATTTCTTCCTATACTGATCCAATAGCTTGAGTGCCCTCTCCTTCACATTTTCCTGGTTTGTATAAATAATCTTTGCAAACAACTCCTTTGCTAAATCCATTAGCATAGAAGTATAAGAAACACAACTCTTTTTAGATATTTGATCAAACAGTTCATGTGCCTCATTCAAAGGCTTTGCAGCATAGAGCAGGAGATACAAATAAACTAGATGTTGTAGCTCAAGTGACCGTGACACCACATTTTTCACAAGCATCATATCAAAGAGCCGCCTCGCAATAGAAATGGAGTCCGAGAGTTTGAGATCGTCGCGGATGTGATCTGGTGTTAACGAACGATCCTCATTGTTTACGTCGAAAGATAACACTTCGGGCTTCGCTGCATAATTATGTGTCGCCTTATCGTTGTTGGTGTCGGTGAAAGCAACATGAGACGGCGACATGCTATTTCCCTTATCAGTAGCTACAAACGTTGCTGAACACCCACACACGAGTAAGCCATCCCTAGATCGATCCCAATCGCCGAGCTGTCACCTTGAGCCATCGGAAAAAAACAAAAATATTGTTGATAAGACTGTGCTTGCATAGGTTCCGTTACTACCACAACCGTTGGATCGACGTAATCGGACGACTCATCCCAAGTTGTTCCGTTGACGCATCCAGCAGCAGACGACATTGCTTCGGAATAGTAATAGTGATTGTGCACTTGTTGGTACGGCGAAGCAGCCTACGGAGAATATGGCTGAGAACTTTGAGGATATGGGTGATAATAGTGTAGTTGATAATAGTGTTGATATTGAGGATATTGCTGAGAATGTTGTAGATATTGTTGATATTGTTAAATTTGCAGATAATATTGCGTCACTGTAGCATTCGTGGCGTGTAGTCCGATACCTTTGGCCATGAACTCAATGAAAGCACCAATGTAACGACTACGATGGAGACAAACTTTGATTTAACGCAACCGAATTGATTGAATTGATTTAACATAATAAATAAACTGAAGATTAAAAATTAAAGGCAGAATTGAAAGGAAAAAAAAAAGATAGAACTCAACATTTTTTGCCTCCTTTCTGTGATATCACTATAACTATTTATACTTTTCACTAGTTTACACCTCAATACGTTTCTTGCACATGCTCTAACCGACTCCAATCCGATATTCTTCACTTGGGCTTGCTGCTTGTTAACTTGACTTGAGCTCTGTGATTTGGGTTGGCCATTATCACTAGTATAGTAGTCCATAGCTACTTGAACATAACAGACTGCACATGGGTATCATAATGAGAAGGAGAATTCAGTGGCCTTGAACCATCCAGTGTTGGAAGCGGGTTTACTATTCCACTGTGCCGAGATGTGAGGTGTAAGTAGTGATAATCACCCGGGGTATGTGCTAGCGCCCTCGACAAGCATTTCCAAACCTGCCAACGCTTGTGAAAACCTAGGCAAGACATGAGAACGCGGATATTTGTTCTACGGACCACCTGGAATAGAAAAGTCGAGTCTTGGTTGCTGCAATGGCTAATTATCTTGAGTTTGATGTATATGACTTGGATCTAAGAGAGATGCAGTGCAATTCAGACATATTTGTATAGGAATACGATTGATACTTGTGATAAAAGACATTGATTGTAATGTTCGGGGAAATGCTTCTATTTGGAATACGGCCTTCGACCCTCTCTCACATTTTCTAATATTTGTTTGAAGAATGCGGAGTCTAGTTGAGGAACAGCTGAGTACAAAAAGGTCGGTTTACTATATAATGTACTGGGTTGATGAATTCGCTTTCCTAATACTGAAACATGAAATCAGTAAACTCTACTGCACAAAAGATGATGAAGTCTGACATTGACATGCACTTTCAATGGAAATTATCAATTGAGCTTACCTTATCCGGACTACTCAACTTTATCAATGGCCTGCGGTCAAGTTGTGGAGATGAGCGAATCATCACGGTGTTCACGACCAACCACAAAGCTCGTCTTGATTTAGCATTGTTGAGACCTGACCTGATGTACAAAGCGCGTCTTGATTCAGTGGGTTGAGGATACTTGCCTTCAGTTATCAGAAGATAGAGGAGCATGAATTGTTCAAGACAATTGAGGAGCTCTTATCAAAAGTTCAGGTGACACCTGCTGAAGTTGCAGGAAAGCTCATGAGGAGTGAAATGGCAGACGCTGCACTTGGTAATCTCGTCAGAGAAAAAAGAAAAGAGCGTGAGCATAGACAATATGTGTACCTGTGAAGAAATTAGGAGTAAGATCTTCAGTTACAGTGTCATAAGCATGCAAATTTTTAGCCAGACTTATTGCTTTGATCCATTTGTGTAAATCAAGTACAACCAGATTAATCGAGTTCTGTAAAATGTAAATTGTCAAATGAAATGCGCGTGTACATCGTGCTACAGCTTTTTATTGGCCTATGAATAGCAGAATTCCGTTCTTTCCTCTTACGGACATCAAGGGTGTCAAACCAGAGAAACTTGAATCATCACGAGATTTGCAAGACTCTGCACCAGCATTTCTGCATTTGTTTGACAAGCTTGACAAAAGAACTCTTTGTAAGTTAATACAGGCCAACATTCCTACACCAACAAGTTCTACTTTTTTCTCGTTAATAGATTAGCATCTGCAATCATAACCACGATCAAATCCAGAAATTATCGAGATGATCAAGAAAAGATTGGCATAAAAGTGGCATGCCTCTGATGATTATTATGTATTCTATCATAGAAGGCCTTTCTTTTTTTTTAATCATTTAGAGTTTGGAGTTTAGACTTCATTCTACTTGCAGGGAAAGGTTTGGCAAGTGTCTGAAGCTGTTCTTGCAGACGACTGGCATGATTTTCATAAACACAAGCATCACCAATTACATGTAGAAAATCACCAGAAACAAGACCTGTGCTTATGAACAAGTATTGGGAGTATCACTTATTAAACCATATACATACAAACATAATTGAACACAACTAATTAATATATCTGGCCTAGATTCAGAAGAGGAAGAGCAAAAAGAATGACGATGCCTCTTTAAGAAGTCAAACGCAAAAGACAGAAACTAAATGAGAAATTTAAGTATCAGATATATAAACTTGATTGATATTCAACAATTTTATTTTCTCAACCATTCTGACTCCTACAAGACAACCATATAACTAGGAACTTTTTAACTTAGTTATAGAAATGTAACTATCTTTCCTGTTCCAGTATACGCAAGCCCTTCTTTATTTAGTTCTCAATCGAGCATATGTGATTCATTCAAACAGAGGAATCACCCACTCTTTTAAGGTTCCAATCTCCGTAAGTTGCATCATAAAATCATGAAATAAACTAATCGAACGTCTTTTCAAGAAATCCAAACAATCTACTCCAATTGAACAGCAACATTCACCTGATATTTATGATCTTATGTAAATTACAGTTCAGTAATCATTATGTCAAGCCAAGAATGAGGCATATGCAATAATGGCAAAGGTAGTATGATTAATACCTTAGCATTTGTTGAACCAGTGATGAAATGCAAGAGCTCCTCAACAACAGTCAACACCTTGCCTGAAAACTCTCTGCACAACATTAGAGCATCAGTGGGACTCAGAAACATCAACATTATGGCCGAAATCGGCCAACAATGACAGGAAATTTGATTAAGAAGAGTGTAATCATTCACAAGGCCGAACATTTGAAGCATCTAGTAGCAAATTGATAGCAAGGACACCGTAACTTAAATTGCATAATACAAGAGACTCCAATTGCATACAGTTTTGAGAGACCAAGAAGCATTACCTTAGTTGTAAGAAGTGGAAAAAATTTGTGCAGGTTAAAATGAATCTGAAAAATAAACAAGAATAGGAGTGCCATATGAGAGTTCATACACATGTTAGCGTAGTGCTGAAACAAATGCCTGAAAAAGAGAATACTTAGAAACATATCAAAACTCTAACCTTACTGTTATCCAGCACCTAATTTTGAAAGAGTAACAGTTTTCGTCCTGCCATCTGTGGTTCCAATTTAAGATGATATCTTTCACCAGCCTCAAATACATGAACTCATGCTTTTCGAAAAACATCTGTAGCAGGTTGTAGGAAATTAGAATCTGAGAATGTTAACATTTTGGAACATAGCAAATATATTGTCTGCTACAAGAAAAGATGAGTGCCATGGGTTTATACATCAAAAAACAACGCGAGGATGATTTCTATGGGGGTGCACATCACTTTGGACATGCTTTACCAACAGATGCACGAGTCAGAACCTAATTGCTAGGCACGTCGTGGGAAGAGAATAAACAAAATCTGTTACATAATCCAAGTAAAAGTCAACATATCGCTAATCAAAATCATCATCACAACCAGTAGCTAATAAAACGGTTGGTTAACAAACTCAAAACTTGCATCAATTTCTGTCAAATGGATGGCATCACATTCTGGAACATTAATTGGCTTGCTGTTCCTCTCATTCCCATTCTTAGTTAATGGTTAAAGGCATAACAAACCATGGAAAATAAACGTAATCAAAAGATTAGTGCAACACTTGCTAAACATTACCAGATCAAAATGAAAGATGTCAAATATTAGTAGCTGCAAATACCGCTTTTTACACAAAAGGTTCAACAGAAGCACAAAATATATAACCATCAAATCCACAAAAATGCTCCTGCAGATTACATAGATAGCATTCCGCGATAATCCATTAAAAACCAAACTAATAAAAATCCTAACAATGTAACTAATCCCGTTAGCAATAATACTTCAAACACCAGTTGATCCAAATCCACCAGAGCCTCTCACAGTTGAATCCAAATCATCAACCTCTTCAACATCAGGCGTCACAATTTTCTCAATTATTAGCTGGGCAATTCTGTCACCAGTCTTGACTTCAAAATCAACATCGGAATGGTTGAACAATATCACCCCAACTGGTCCTCTGTAGTCTGCATCAATCACCCCTGCCCCTACATCTATTGAATGCTTCCAAGCCAATCCCGATCGCGGTGCTTCATTAAAAAAAAATCAAAAACAAATGCATAAAAAGGGTTAGTTAGTGCAGCTAAAGTGTAACAACAAAAGGCAAATAGAACACACATTTATAAACATATCATCACCAATCCAAAGACAATTTAGTACATAAAATCCCACAAAGCTTAAGATCTGAAAAAGATAAGACTAACTATGGAATGATAAACAAACTTTAACCTGCATTTTTTACCAGTCTATTATAAAACGTGCTCGAAAGAAAATAATCTTACTACAATAAAAAGAAGAGTCCAATACACAAAGCTCTCATTATTCATTCATAAAATTCGAAAAGATCAGACCCAGTACAATAAAAGTGAAAAATAAAACAAAGAAAAATAACATATATGTAATGAATAAAAATGTGTAGATGCTTACCTACACGCGCATACGTGCCCTCAGGAACAGCAATGCTTAAATCTGTAGGAATCAAGGCTTTGCCTCTAGCTGGTACTTTGGTGTCAGTTGCACTATATAAAATAATAATTAATCAAATAAGCCATTTATGTTCTAAAATTTCTAAAGTAAATTAACGCAGATTTTATTCAAATGCATCCCCATTAGCATGTATTTTATTTCTATTTTGAAAAAAAAAACTCAATTACCCATTTGTTTTCCATAATTATCAAACTTTTTACGTCACAAATATGTCAATCTAAGCTCATTTTCATTCAAAAATCTCAAAAACCCATTAATTTTCCATAATTTTCGAACATTTTAACCACATGTATGACAGTCTAAACCACCATTTTAAAAATTCTCAAAAGCCCTTCAATCTTTCATAATTTATGAATTTTTCACCACAAATAGATGTCTATCTGAACTCTCTGTGGAAAAAAAAGTAATAAAAAACCTAGACATTGATATTTTACAAATTTTCAAGAAAATTATTGACCCCCATAAATATTAAAAACCCATTAACTTTTCCTGATTTTTGAAAATAATGACATGTCTATATAGTCCAATTTAATGTGTGAAAATAATCAAGAAAAAAATATTTACCTGGAAAGATCATAGCCAGCGGAGAGAGGGGAACCTCTGGAGGGCAAAACGGCCTTTTCAGAAAGCTTTTTGACACGCAAAAATGGGGTGGCCGTGGTGGTGGTGATGGGTTCGTGGTTTGGTGCACCATTCTGGTCAAGTTTTTGAATTTTGGGTGTGGGTTCTTTGACCTCAACAGAGCTTTGGTCATGGTGGTTCAACTCTTGAGTTGCCATGGCGAAAAGCAGAGAATGGTTAGAGGATTTAGGAAATGGGTGTTTGAGAATGGAGGATTTGGAGGGATTTGGGAGAGGGAAAGGGTTAATATAGAGGGAGGAATTGGAGGGGAAATGGGAGGAAGGAGTGTGTGGAATGGCGCCAAAGATTCCCGCCATTTTTGATAAGGTGAAAATGCAAGATCTTCTCATGGGCGAAATTCAGGAACAAGGTTCTTCGAGTCCGGCAATGAAAGTCACTCATAAGTTTCGGTTCGAAATTTTTTTTTGGCTATTTATTATTAGATTCAGATTAATTTGAAGCATAAGTTAGTGTATAGTTTTGACTAATTTAATAATTGGTGATCGGATTTATACTTTTGACTAATTTAAAATATATATTAAACATATTGCTGCATTATAAATTTATTAATTGATGGTTAAATTTTATTAACTAGTTTCCATGTTAACAAAAAAAATAAAAAAGTCACTTTAAATAAGATTAATTTAAATTTATCGTAAAATTATAAATTTTGTTGTATATTTACACATTTTAACAAATACACTTTATCAATTTTGTAGTACAGTGACATGTTTTAGAATATGCATCACATTCGTTAAAGAAGGTAGTGAGTATTGGTTTAGAAACTAAAACACTTCATCACAATGAGTGGTTGTCTTATACTCCATTCAACCCTAGGGGCCGATTTCACATTTAGTTTATATCATGGCAAATTCTGAAAAAGCAAAAAAAAAAGGCGGGCAATTCAATGCATGAATTTTTTGTTATATGTCCAATAAAAGAAAATCCTGTTATAACCAACTGGAAAAGAAAAAAAAAATAATAGTCCGAGGCATAAAACTTAAATATTTATTACACAATTTTTTGTTAAGCTATCCTCAATGGTGTATTTATAATGAGTCTCTATCTATCATTTTAGAAACTCATATAAAGGCCAAGATCAATTTTAAAGACCTACTTAAAGACCAAGACAAAAAAATTATTTTTGAGATCCATTTAAAGACCAATAGTAAAAAAATATATCTCAGTGACAATCTCTATAAAATTGAGTCTCTATATTATGTTAATTTTAATTTTACATAATAATTTGATTATGTGTTATTTTTTATCATGTGTTGCTTTTTTTTAATTAATCGTTATTTAGATTATCTCAATTTTTTAACGAATATTTCAACCAAAAAATAAATCAATCAACAAAGATAATATTTAAAAAATTAGGATTACGTTTAATTATATAATTGAATGAAAATAACTAATTAAAAATCTCTAATTAAAAAAAAGCTTAATTACAATTAAAAAATAACCCAAACTAAAAAAACATAAACAAAAACATAAAATTAAAAAACTATAAAAATTAAAAAAGTTTACCAAACCAAAAAAACTAAACTACAAAATTAAAATAAAAAATAAAATGCAAAACCATAATTAAAAAAAAGTCTATTAAAAAAAACATAAATACAAAACAATAATTAAAAATTTTAATTAAAAAAACTAATTACAAAATCATAATTAAAAAAACCTAAATAAATATATAAAAAAATTAATTAAAAAAATAACCCTAAATATAAAAGTCCCCACCCCACCCCACCCCACCCCACCCCAATTTCCCTTTTCATTTCCCTTCCCCGCTGCACCCCACCCTACCCTCCTATTCCGCTGCCCCTTTACCACCGGCAAAACCACCACCACATGGGTTTTTTTTTGTGTGTTTACCTTTTTTTTGTTGCTGTTTGTTGAAAAAAATAATTGTTTTGTAATTTTTTTGTTGTTTGTTAAATTTTTTTGTACTTTTTTTTTTTCAGATCTACATTTTTTTTTTTTTTAGACTCTGTTTTTGTCTTCTTGTATAGTCTTCATTTTCTTCAATAATTTGTTGAAGAAAATGGAGATTAAGTGCTATTTTTGAGACTCAAAGTTTGAGTGATGTCATTATTTTACCAAAAACTATCAAATAGAATTTTAGAGACTCCCATTAGTGATGAATTTTGATCAATAGTATTTCTAAAAACAGCAATTATTACTGTTTAGAGACTTTATTGAGGATACCCTTAAATAACAGGAAGGCAAGTGTTTTTTTTCTTTATTTTTGTTCAAAGAAACACGAAGGAGTTTGATGGCCGAAAAAAAAAAAACACAATAGTGCTTAGTGTATAAGCTGTTTTTCTAATGGGCTACAGTTGGTCGTAGAAAAAAAAAAATGGACTTTATTTCGAAATTAGAACTGACTATATGTTAGTTTAAATTTTACATGAGGCAAATTTTCATTCAGATAAAAGGGAAAAAGTTTTTTTATTAAATATCACTCTGGCCCCCCAGTAAAATACAAAAGTATCACGTCGTCCACCTATGTTTTTAAAACTATCACAGAGCCCTCTATGATTTTTAGAACAAATCACAGCGCCCCCCTCTGTTTGGTCTCCGTCTGATTTTCCATCTAATGTGCAGTACACGCGCTAGATGTGCAACTAAAAATGTTTATTAGCTTTATATGAGTTAATCTATTTACTAAAATACCCTTATACCTATCGTTGCTAAAAAATAATTGAAAAAAACAAAAAAAAAACCCTATATTCCCCACCCCTACTCCCATAATAAAAAATAAAAAATGAAAAAATCATCAACCCATCACAGTCCACCGTTCCTCGCCATACCTATCACCACTGACCTTCTATTTTCTACTTGCGTCATCTCTAGCCACAGCTCACCGCGCCGACACCATGAAAAGCTTTCCCACATCGCCGCGATGCTAACCATGGTCTCCACTCACCACGCCACCATCGGCAACACTGCCACCATCATTCACAGCGTCGGCGTCTTCCTCACTTCGCCTGCATCGTTTCCGGTAACCACTCGCTACTCCACATCCACTATCACGTTCCCACGATTCTAAAGACACCTTGCATGCACGATTTGGTGTCTCCGAACACCGTCAACCACCTATCTCGATGTCGACGACATTATTCATTATCTCCGGCACAATTATCTAATTCCGACGATGATGAGTTTCTCTGATGGAAGCAATACTTTATTTTCCTCGCGAGGATTCTATTAGTGTGTTTAGTTCGTGATATGAACTCTCTAAATCCGAGATCTATCTGTAAACAATTGATTTAGAAGATATTGAAAGTTGGCCGCTTTCAGGAGGTAACCCATTTCGATTATTGTTGTCAAAATCATATGTTAGTTTCATGATTGTTAACGAAATCTCCAAGTTATATCTTGTTATGGTCAAAGAAATATGTATATATATGGAGATGATGACAGAGAACAAATAACAAGAAGATTCCCTTCATTCCAAAGCTTCTGTCGTCGGCACCATTGAAGAGCTTGAGAAACAGTGGCCAAAGCTTCTCTCTTCCCGTTAGGGATTAGGTTTGATTTGGGGATTTGGAGATTTTGTTATTTCTAACGCCAATATTACAAAGGGGCAATTTGGTCAGAATCCCTTTTTTATTAACGGCGTCATAATAAAACTGATGGATGGGGGCGGTGTGATTGGTTTAAGAAATGATATGAGGGCGCTCTTATAGTTTTAATATCATAGGGGGCGATCTGATGGTTTTTAATATCATAGGGGGGTAACGTGATATTTACCCTTCTTTTTTTTTGTGTGCTAGGTAAACAAATATTTTTATTCATGTCCTCAAATTTTTACAATATATCAGTTACACCAAAAACCAATATAACTGTAAGAATACTTTCATCAATGTTCCAAATTCTACAAATTGACCTATTGATAAAGCTATTTTTATAGTGTCTACCCATGTACAATTTATACTTAACACCAAACTGAATACGACTGAAGAGTTGTTCGTCAATCAACATGTCATTGAGATAGATTCTCCGATTTCTTTCTACCCACATGTCGAATATGGCAGCTTCAAAAAACAACTTCCTAATAACAGCTTATAATGTGTTGGCATCACAGTTATGATTGAGTCATGCTGAGATAATGTCCCATTTGCATAAAATATATGGCCCTTTGGACATTTTAGTACTTCTATTCCATAATCGGCGAAAAAAGCAACATTCAAAATATAAGTGGTTTCTACATTATGCGCATTGTCTACATAAAACACAAATGCTAATCAAAATGAAATAGGGCTTTGGAAAATTAGGAAAACTATGACTTTATGTTTTTCAACTTATTCAAAATAAACACTCTGTTTTTCTAATTCCATATTTTCTCATGGTTAGAAAAATGTCCTTTGTACAATTGAAAAAGTCCCTAATGTTTCGACACTAGCTTCGATATAAAGGTGTAGCTCAAATTGCTTCATTATACATAGGTGGACACTACTTAAAATCTTTGATTATTTTAGTTATAATTACTAATCACACCCTCCTTTTCCCTAAGACTAGGGGCGGACCTACCTTATTAGTTGTGTATGCAAATACTTACACTCAGTAAATGGTTATTTGTCTTAGTGGTTAAAGAAGTGCATTTAAAATTAGTTGCACCCTACTAACCCAGGTTCGAATCCTACCAATATGCTTACATTGCTTCCTCACCCTCGCTAACTTGGCTTCTAATTTTTATCTTTTAAATGCTTAACTTGGCTTCTAATTTTTATCTTTTAAATGCTTACACTGTTTCCTTACCCTCGCTAACTTGGCTTCTAATTTTTATCTTTTAAATGCTTACACTGCTTCCTCACCCTCGCTAATTGTTTAACATTATGTAAAAGTTAGCATTATCATTATTATTACTGATCTAATTGTTTAGCATTAAGTTAGCACCATCATTAAATCCCTCACCTTTCCAAATCCAAAACCCAAGACACTCCCTCGCTCTCTGCAAGACTTCAAACTTCAAAGCTCAATTTTTATTTTTTATTTTCTTAAATCAACCAAAAAAATCTTAGAATACTCTTAAAGTTAAACAAAAAGTTAATCTCCTTTCCGATTTCTTCCCTAAACACATTCAACATTCAATCCAAGATGAAAATTTGTACATCTAATTATTTAACTTTATTTTTAATTTCACGAATTTATTTTTTAATTTTAGTTTACTTGTCTATTACTCTTAATTTAACTATAATTATTTATTTTTAGTCCCCACCTAGTGGGAAAAGGCTTAGTTTGGTTTGGTTTGTTTACTTTTAGTTTTCATTAGACTATTTATGTACTACCTTTAGTTTAATTTGTAATTTTAGTTATTTGTTCATTTTTAATTGTAGTTATAGTTCTAATTGCCTTTATTTTTTGGAAGTTCTTATTGTTTAATTTTAATTTATAATAACTGATTTTTTTTTAATATTAGTTATAGCTGTTATGTTTTACAATTTTAGTTAGAGTTAATTTTTTGTTTTAAATTTTATATAAGTTATTTATTATTAGTTTAGGTATAACTAAAAATATAAAATTAATATATTTGTTTGTAGATATTCATGGATAATTTTTTTTTAAAAGGTCAATTTTTAATAAATTTTTATATGTTTACATTTGTTTTTAATTTCTAAAATGTGCTTAACATGTATTAGTTTATGTATAGATAAGTGTACTCGAACTCTTGGTTATTCAATATATCACTGTAGTACATGTCCTGACCCTTGATACCTAGGTCCGCCTTTGTCTAAGACCAACATGGAAATGTTATATAACAATGTATGTAGCTATATAACTAGTTAGATAGGGTTAATAGTAATTCAACCTAAGAACTTTGGAGATAATATTCTCTTTGGCACATTATTATTGGGATTAGATGGAGATAGCATTGTTAAACTAGGGCACATATTGAGCATGTAAGTTAAGTGGGATGCAGCAAGGTTATGTATCCCAAATTAATATCTTTAAAGTGTTTTTTATTTTTGGTTTTTGATAACTGATTTTTTAGAATAATTTTTGAAAATAATTTAAAAAATAAGCCTATCCAAATAAGTTTTTTGATTTTTTTTTATTTTAAAAAAATTGTTTTTAAAAACTATCTCAAACAATCGCTTAGATTCTCAAAAACTTTATAAGAGGTTTTTGTTTTTATGACGTGAGCATAATGAAATTCAACTACCAGATTATTCGACGGAATCACCAACAATATCAAGTGCAACAGTTCACTCAAATATGTACCAAGTCAGTTAAGGGCAAAACTTTGGAGCAGTTTATATTTTTTGGTCAAACACTAACAGTAGAATTAGTATTTGAATGAAAATACTTTGATCAGTCTGGACTAATTATCAGTCCTAGAGACAATGAATGAGTCGCACATGCTGTAGGATTAATTTGTATATGAATAAACTGATGGTTTATTCGAACAAATCAAAGAAGTTATCGAATTTGAATAATCTGCATTAATCCACTAGGGTTACAGTAACAGTAACGCCCCACACGTTTTTCAACCAATAGCACGCAACACACTTCATCAACCTTAGTGGTGACCCACTCTTCGTATTTTGATTCACAATCACCTCTTAGCCTATGCTGCGGTGGTGCATTACGTACCCCTAAGATAGAAGCAAAAAGATGATGCGGTAAAATATCTAATCCCACAGCCCCATCACACCCTTACGCGCGATTGAATCACAATCGCTAGCTCACAAACCTACACCAAATGGCAAACTCATAATTTTACTTCGGAGAATGAGGGCACCTTAGCATTAACGCGTGGGTGCGTAGGTTTGAGTTAAGGCCTCAATCGCTAGCTCACAAACCTACACCAAATGGCAAACTCATAATTTTACTTCGGAGAATGAGTGCACCTTAGCATTAACGCGTGGGTGCGTAGGTTTGAGTTAAGGCCTCAAGGCCTTTCGCTAACATAAGTCGCTTCAATCTTCTTATTTAGGGTAAATCTCATTTGGACCATCAGAATGTGAAAATCTTATCTTTTCCCCAAAATGTTCTATTACTTATTTTTTTTGGTCATTAAATATTCTATTACTTCAAATATGTTTTTTAGTAATGTCAAAATAATGTGGTCTTGTTCAAATCACCAAAATGCCTACTATCCAACTTCATTGGTAATTATGTGCTCAGTGTCGTTTACCTCTTTAATGTAAGTTGTTTTGATATATTGTTGAGATAATATGACATCTTTCCCATGAATTATTATAAAACAATTAGGGGATTGTTGGTTGTCCAAATATCAATGTAATAAATATAAATGCGAAATGATGAATTTAAGGAAAAATATAGAAATTAATAAAATATAAATGTAATATGATGAATTAAAAGGAATTGACTTATAAAAACTACTGAAGAATAATAATTTTTGTTTGTCTTTATTTTTGTTTTGATTAACATATCAATCTATTATAATGAACAAACCCAACTTATAGGATAATGCAATAGATTTAAAGTGGCAGTATATAGCATAAACTACAAACAAGATTTAAGATCAAATATATAATTGTTTATAAAATTCAATCCCGAATTATTAACCATAACCTGTAAAAATGAAAAAAAAAAGACCTAATGCATCAAGTTATCTCGACCAATTTGAGAAATCTAGGCCATTACGCCTTTGGCAAAGAGAGTTAGGCTAATAAAAATAGAGAAATCTAGGTTATTCAATGTCCATTTGAATAATTATTGGAAAATAAAAACAGAAAACGAAATATACTCTTAATTATTTGTGGATCTATGTCGAATTATAAATATTTTGAGGGGTCAAAATACAATTTAGCCTTTAATTTATCCACCTTTTGCCCTTGCCCTATATTTTTTGCCCTCTTGGCATTAGCACTCCTTTCTCTCTCACACTACACCTATCAGGCAGTCAATCTAACACACGCACACAGCAAGCAAAAGGGTTTCTTTGGCCTCTCTTCAAAGTTTTCTCTCTCTAGAATTTTATCTCTCTTCAATCATCCATGGCTGACAAGACCGACCTCGATTCTCGCCCTATCCAGATCTCGAAAGGAGGAGGCGGAGGTGGTGTATTCATTCACGCCGCATTCTTATCAATATTTTCAATTTCGAATTCATTCTTTTAGTTTTTTCGATTTATGTTTAATTTTATGGAAAATATTATTGTCTGTTTTTTTTATGTCTAAAACCCTAGATTGAAGCCGCAAAGCAAAGTTTATTCGTTGCGTACCATAGCGATATAATGGGTTTAGGGTTTCGTTTCGGCTTATAAAACCTAGGGTTGTGACGGCGCGTGACGGTATAGAATAGAAAGCATAATGCTTTACTGTTTTTTTTTTCGCATATTTTTTAATAAATTAAGTTTCATTTCCTTATAGATTTTTAAGTGCAGATTATTTTTGTTAATTTATTGTAGCTGGTGGATTCAATTGATAGTTTGGATTTTACTTAATATATCGCGAAAAGTCTTAGCGTGTGTTTCCTTTTGGAAAGTACAATCTGAATGTAACCATAGTTGAATGCAGTTTGTTAGATAATTTTGTCTAAAAGTTACTTTGTGTTTCCAATAGTTATCATTCAATAATTACAATCTGAATGTGACGTGGTTGAATGCGATTTCTTAGATGATTTTGTCTGCTTTTGCTTGTAGCTGGTTGATTTAATTGATGGTTTACATTTAATGTAAATTGTCTCTAAGAGTCTTACTATGTGTTTCCAATGGTGTTTTGTTCAATAAGTAAAATCCAAAGAGAACAAAGTAAAAAGTTCACTTCATCGATAGTTTTGTCTGTTTTTGCTTGTGGCTGGTTGATTTAATCGAAAGTTTACATTTTTTTTTTTT
Organism: Ehretia macrophylla; assembly: GCA_037974665.1. Taxonomy (NCBI): domain Eukaryota; kingdom Viridiplantae; phylum Streptophyta; class Magnoliopsida; order Boraginales; family Ehretiaceae; genus Ehretia; species Ehretia macrophylla. Next base: position 5,155,956 of record CM075774.1, read on the forward strand.
ATGTATGCGCTTATATCCCTTGTGTTCAGAGTAATGTTTTCATGTTGTTAGTTCAGTCTGAATATAACTGCTTTTGAATGCGTCTACTTGGATAATTGTTGTTTGCTTATTTGCCTTGATGTGCGTACGAGTAATACATGTAAAGCAATACTCTGAAGCTGCATGAATGGTTGCAATTTTAATTCATTCTTCTCTTTGTGGTGGAAAATGTTTATGTCAGAGCTAAATTGTGGTGTCAAAGCAACCTGAAGTCCTTTCAGTCATAATTCCTTGTATTGACAGCATGACTATTGCTAGAATGTTATCATATTCCGTTGACGCTAGTCAACAATGTGATGTTATGTGCATTGAAGCTGAGGCCTCCTATAGTTATGAATTTCCTCTTTCTAGTTAAGTGATGCTACCAAGTTGGCATAGTAGCACTGTGGTTGTGTCCCTTGAGGAGAAAGACTGCTTGTCTGTTTTTCTGTGTGTGCCATGTGGGTGTGTGTGTTTGTGTGTTCCTGAGACCTTGTTGTGGGTAATTTACTGATTACGGGAAAATGCAGCAATGGTGTAGCTAAAGTGCTTTTTAAACATTTATATGTATTCCTTGATAAACATAGTATTTACAAAGTTTCCCTAAATAATTGGCCACAAGAATAATTATGGTTAAGTTTTCAATACGATGCTCTTTCTTCTTAAACATTATTATCTGTTGTATTGGTTATCTTGGTTTTCAGGGAGTCAATATTCATTTTGAGGCATTTAGTCAATGGAATGAATCTGGAAAGTGGGTATTAGAAAAGAGAGACAATGGGTGACTGCTTATTTCTGCAAAAGGAAGGAAAATGCCTTTGGCCAATGGCATGCTGAAGAGAGATGGTAGGAGGGAGGGAGAAAGGTGGGGATGGAGAAGGAGATGAGGAAGGGTGGAGGAGCTCATTCTAAATTTATTTTGTTTGGGAAAATTAATAAGAGAGAATAGAGGAAGCAGAAGGAATGGTGGTATGAAAGATGAAAGCAATGTTAGTAATTTGTGTATTAATGAGGAGATAGACTTAGAAAACAAAGTTAGACGACCATTTGTGATTTTGCTTAATGGATACCTGCCAGCATCTATTTCTTTGAACTTTGCCATTAGTTATTGACTGTTTTGCACTCTTCATTTAAAATAATTAGTATTGACATTGTAGAATGTTAGTCATGTATCTCTATAAAAATTGAAAATTCTGCTTATTATTTCTACATGAATGACTTACATTGTGATTGTGAAGGAGAGAAGTGACATGGAAGCAGAGAAGAACAAAGGAAAATAAAGATATTGTAAGAGGAGAAAACAAAATGAATGATCAAAAAAAAGAAAAGGAGATGCATAGAACATTTAAGAAATTTTAACTCTATTTCTTGAATCTTCTTTGCTATATGTCCTTTCACTTGTTTCGTAGGAGAAATGACGGGGAAGAAGAGAAGAAGGATCAAAGAATTGATAAAGGACAAAAAGCATATTAAAAGAGACTAAGGGAAATTTTAAAATTTTTTGACTCAACTTGTTGTCTATATGCTGAGTTACCTAAGATGACTTCTACCAATACTTCCCCCCCTTTATAACTGATTTGACGGATGCTATTATTTTAAATATTCATCTAATGGCTTCTTGAAATTAGGTTAGTAAGGTTGAACTTGGTGGCCATGTATGAGATATTTTGGATAGGTTGGAAAAAGAAGAAGACAAGTAAGGATTTAAGAGAATCCTATATATGATGGTGAATGTTTAATAGTTTTCTTGCAGCTTTTGGTGCTTCTGTCTTATTAAATTAGTGATGGGTCATATATAAAGTTCCATATCACCAAAGATGGATAAAAGATGTTTGTTCTAAGCTAAAGAAAGATCAATAGATATTTAGGAGTATGTGGTTGCGAATGTTTACATCTCTTTTGCATTAGAAGAGTGGAAAAGCAATACCACTTTTAGTTCTAGGGTTGAAGTTCATCCAAATTGTATCTGCTATTCTCTTTCTCTCTCGGTGAAGTAGTTGAATGCAATAGGGAAGATGTGTTTATCCCATTTGTCACCTAAGATTCTGTGAATTATGTTTGGCAAAGAAGATCACTTGCACCTATCAATTAATTGGTGTTTTCTCTTTGATTTCTGTAGGTGTGCAAGGACTTGACAATCCTGTTTCGCTATCACCACATTGGCTACTATCAAAGACGGGGGAGAATAAAAGCGGAGTTGTCCTTGGGGTGTGTCATAACTCACTTTGCTGTTTCCTTATTTGTGTTCAATGTATATAGCTTTTTATTGTTAGTCTCTGTAATGGATTGTGGAAAAAAGTTTGTACAACCAATTTTAAGTTGTGATGCTTTGCTTTAGAAGTACAGTCCATGAAATTAACTGGTAGATGATATGTATGAGCCGTGTTATTTATGTTATTTGATACAGGAAAACCATTTCAGCCCACATAGAGGTTATGCCGATCGTCCAGATATCAAATCTCCTGGAATTGGCGAGGAAGTGCTTGATAACCAAAAGAAGAAGGATGTCTTTCGACCATCTATTCTTGATATGGAATCTGGTCGGCGTGATCGCTGGCGTGATGAAGAACGGGAGACCAATTCCTCTGTCCGTAGAGATCGATGGAGGGATGGGGATAAAGAGTTTGGTGACCACCGCAAGGTGGATCGCAGGACTGAATCATCTGGAAGACACTATGGAGAAGCACGACGTGCGCCGCATGAGCGATGGACTGATCCAGGGAATCGGGATGTCACTCATGATCAGCGTCGTGAGAGCAAGTGGAACACAAGCTGGGGGCCTGATGATAAGGAGACAGACTCTGTGCGTGAGAAGTGGATGGACTCCAGCAAAGATTCTGACTTATTGCTTGATAAAGGGTCATCTAATCCAGCTTATCATGGAAAGGATGAAAGAGAGGGGGATCACTATCGGCCATGGAGGTCTAATCCCTTTAACAACCGGGGTAGGGGGGAGCCTCTGCATCATCAAGGTTTAACGCCTAACAAGCCACTTCCTACATTTGTTCATGGTCGGGGACGTGGGGAAAGTGCTGGTCCAACCTTTTCTCTTGGTCGTGGAAAGGTTAGCTATGCGGGGAGTGCTATGAACAATATATCTCACTTGCAACCACTTGGATCTTTCTTGGAGAAAGGTGAAGGTGCCGATGGAGAACCTTCTCTTTTGAGATATAATCGGACAAAATTGCTTGATATATACCGCACGACTGATATGAAAACCTGTGGGAAATATTCAGAAGGACTTGTCCTAGTACCATCACTTACACAGGAAGAACCAGTAGAACCTTTGGCTTTTTGTGCACCTACTCCTGAGGAACTGGTAACTTGCAGATATTAATATATATATTTTGGGTAATCTTATTAGTTGTATCTTAATGTAGATTGTTTGTTGCACTTTGTGTAGGTCATCTTGAAGGGAATTGACAAGGGGGATATTGCTAGTAGTGGTGCACCACAGGTAACTAAAGATGGGTCCATTAGCAGGAGCTCAAGCGACTTTATGCAGTCAAGAAGAAGCAAGCTAGGTGTGATTTATATTTTTATAAATTTGTTGTTTGGATGTCTCCATGTCCCAACTAATGCGTATCCATGTTGAAGTAATTTCTTTGAACTCTGTTGCTTCTTGTGGCTTGCGGAGCAGGAAGTAGAGAAGATCTACCTATTATGACTGATGATTCTAGAGAGGGGTCCCTGGACAATGCGAAAAGTGATTATTCAAATTATTCAGAAGGCTTATCCAATGAGAAGCAGATGCATCCACCTATGCCCAATGCTAAAGCTGAGACCATGAATCAGGCATTTTCTGGTTACAAGTTTAATGCCGAAGGTAAAGGAATTGAAATTCTAAGAAACCTCAAGGCTCCTGTTAAGTTTATATTCTACATATATATCTATGGCTGTTGTAATTAATATTCCAACTCGGAGGATGTAAGTTAATAGTCATAGTTGTCCAGCTCTCTTAATTTTTGTTCAGCTTATTCTCCAGCTTGCGTTTGAGTACCCAAATTTGTCATATTGAACCTATGCTTGATTGATGTCAATGAAGTCTGATTAGTTGTTAGCAGAGGCAGCATCTTAATTTTTTTTTTCCACTTGTCATTTTTGTTAAATTTTCTGATCTGTCATCTTGTGGTTGGGGAATTACATTCTTGTGTTTCAGCTTCGGGAGAAGATAGCCGCTCTTACAGAAAGAATGATGATGTGCCTGTAAGTAGAGAATCAAGCTTGCAGGAGCATTCCTTTGTTCCTCATGGAGGTATATGGAAATCTCCGTCAATTGGAGAACGTTCACATTCAGCCTCTCATGATTGGAGAGAGGTATCAGACAGTGGGTCAAGAACATCTGACATCAGTTGGTCGCAGTCACAGAAGGATCTGAATAATGAACGGGAAAATAGCTTGGCAAATTCATCATATACAAAAAGAGAAGGGCTTAAATGGCAAACAGGTAGCGATCCTATTCTGAAAAGACATACTTCTTCAGTGCTGGACAAGGAATCAGAAACTCGGAAGCTATCACAGCCATCCCCTGAAGACCTAGTTCTTTATTATAAAGACCCACAAGGTGCAATTCAAGGTCCCTTCTCGGGGATTGATATAATTGGATGGTTCGAAGCTGGATATTTTGGCATAGATTTGCAAGTTCGATTAGCTGGTGCAGCGCCAGACTCACCATTTTCTTTACTTGGTGATGTTATGCCACATCTACGTGCCAAAGCTAGGCCACCACCTGGATTTGGTACACCAAAGGTTAATGAACTTCCAGATGCATCAGGTGGATTGGCCTTCAGCCCTTTCGGAAAGCTTCATGTGGGTTCAAGTGAAAGTAACGTGATAAAAGATGATCCAAGATATGTTCATGGTTCCGGAACGGAGGCTGAAAATAGATTCCTAGAGTCACTGATGACTGGCAATAAGGTTGGTGTCCCTGTTGAGAAGTTTCCACTATCTGAAGGTTGGTTTTTCTCTATCAATGTATTTCCTAATCGATTTATAATTTCATATGGTGTCCTATGCTTCCATGTACATGCATTTTTATCCTTGTGGTGTCTGTCTGTATGTTTATCTGCTGTCTTCTTTTGTTTGACGGGGTATCTTTGTTTGGCTTGGCAGGTATGCAGGGATTCATTGGAAATAATTCGAGTGCACTTCATCCTTTGGTAGCTGAAAGTGGAGATAACGCATATCTCTTGGCCAAAAAGGTGACATTGGAGAGGCAGAGATCTATGACAAATCCTTACTCGTATTGGCCTGGCAGGGATGCAGGTTCCCTCGTGTCAAAGTCAGAAATTGTGCAGGATTCAAACTTACAGCATCCAAATTTTCTCTCTCCAATTGCTGACACTGCTCGTCAGCAGCAGCTGCCTCATTCCCAAAATGTAGATTTGATGTCCATCCTCCAAGGCTTATCTGACAGACCAAACCCTGGTGTTAGTAATGCAGCTAGTGGGTGGTCTAATTTCCCTCTTCAAGGAGGATTGAATTCACTTCAGGATAAGTTGGACATGCATCATGGTCAGAACATTCCACCGCAAGCAGCTTTTGGAGTTCAACAGCAGAGGCTACAACCACAGAATCCACCTTCCTTCACAAATTGGCTTGCACAAGCCGTGAATAACCCTGCCTCAATGTTAACTGCTGAAAAGCTACTCTCTTCTGGTCTCTCTCAAGATCCACAGTTGTTAAGTTTACTGCAACAGCAATACTTGCTGCAGCTCCAATCACAGTCCCCAGTTGCATCACAGCAACTGTCGCTATTGGATAAGCTGGTGTTGCTAAAGCAGCAGCAGAAACAGGAGGAGCAGCAGCAGTTGCTGCGTCACCAACAACAGTTGCTTTCTCAGGTGCTATCTGAGCAGCAAGCTCACCAGCAGGTGGCTGAACCATCTTTTGGACAGTTACATTCTGCTGGTTTATCGTCTAGTAATGTTTCCATGGATCATTCAAGGTTTCAGCCATCACCGGAGCTGTTTCAGATTGGTTCACAGATGCAGAATCCTACATTACAGGATGAACGTGCTTCAAACTTGGTGTTACCTTCTAGTGTTTCCCAAGATGCAAGCCACACTGTTGGTTCTGAACCCTCTTCTATACCTTTGCCACATCAAATGTCTGGGAATGCAGTCCATCAAAGGAGTTGGGCTGCCAATCTGCCAGAACAAATAGATAATATTCAAGCGAAGGTTTCTTCAGTGACAACTACCATGATGGATGTCTTACCTCAGTCGGAAATCCCAGAAAAAAGCCCACTGGATCAGACATTGGAAAGTAGTGAATCTGTTAGAGTTACAATCTTGGAGGCTGCCCCAACTGTGATACCTGGTGAACATTTAGGACAGTTTGTTGCTCCATCATCAAAGGTAAGTAGTCAGAATGAATTATTGATTCCACACCACATAAATGATGTTGTCTTGCCTCCTACTGGAGCGGTTGAGGAACTTCAAGGTGAAGGAGAGCAACTGAATGATGAATCTTCCGTGGTGAATGAAGTGAAAAATGCTGAAACACGTGAGATTAAAAAGTCCGAGAAGAAGTCTAGAAAGCAGAAGGCATCAAAGTCTCAAGTCTCTGACTCAGCAAAAGGAGTAGTTTCTAAGGCACAACAATCAAAGCCATCAGAATCTAAAGGAGCGAGTAATAATAATGTGAAATCCGAGACGCAGCGCATATCAGGAGAGAGCAAAGGTCATAACATAACTGCTGATGTTGCGGATACCCAACCTCTGCCTGGACATCTGCTTGCGCCGGATGGTGAAACTGTTGAGACAAAAGGAGAATCGGGACAAGTAGGGTCTGTCTCGCAGCTTAATGCACAAGTAAGTGCTGGACAGAGAGCATGGAAGCCTGCTCCTGGTTTTAAGCCAAAGTCACTACTGGAAATTCAACAGGAAGAGCAGAGAAGAGCACAAGCAGAAATGGCAGTTTCTGAGGTTTCCACATCTCTTAGCTCCACGAGTGTCTCTACTCCTTGGACCGGGGTTGTTGCCAATTCAGATCATAAATCATTCAAAGAAATTCAGCAGGATACTGTAAGCACCGAGTCAGCTATGACAAAGTCCGACAGTCTTCTGAATAACAAGAACAAGACGAGCCAACCGCACGATTTAGGGGCAGAGAACACTGTAGCAAAGTCAACTGAAAGAGAGGTGGAGATTTCCGACAGTATATCAAGTAAACCTCTTGTTTCTGTTGTGAACTCCATGAATGATTCAGTCGATGATGACAACTTTATAGAGGCTAAAGATACAAAAAAGAGCCGAAAGAAGTCAGCAAAAGCTAAGGGCACAGGGTCTAAGGTCTCAGTTCCTGTTGTTACAACTGATATCTCTGTTGGATCCAGTTCAGTTGACAAAGGCAAGAATTCACGTCAGGTTCAGCAGGAGAAGGAAGTATTGCCTGCAGTCCCATCTGGCCCTTCCTTGGGTGATTTTGTGGTCTGGAAGGGAGAACCTGCCAATTCATCACCAGCTCCAGCATGGTCTACAGATTCTGGAAAAGTCTCAAAACCTACATCTCTGAGGGACATCCTGAAAGAACAGGAGAAGAAGGTCTCTTCTGCACAGCCTCAAATGGTGCAAACTCCTCAGAAAACTGTGACAAATCAAACTGCTCGCGGAAGTGGTTCTTCGTGGTCCATTTCTACATCGTCTCCTGCTAAGGCCACAACTCCTATCCAGCTTAATTCTCAATCTGCTTCTCACTCAAAGCACAAGGTTGATGATGATTTGTTCTGGGGCCCAATTGATGAACCCAAGCAGGAGGCAAAGCAGTATGACCCTACCATTTATTCAACGATATCTTGTTATGATTTTCTTCCTTGTGCATACGACTTATATCATTATGAGTATATTTCGGTGGTCTGAACAGTAGGCACGCTAAAAGAATTTCCTCACACTTTTTGCCACTGATCATGGGACAATTCATCATTATGACTATCAACTATCAAGGCCAAATTTCACTATTTTTCTCTTTTTTCAACTAGAGAGTGTGAATTCTATCTGATGTGATGGCTTGCTAGAGTACATCATTTGAATATCACTGGTGCCTTGAGTCAGAGATCATATGGCATCTGATATATGTTGGATGCAGAGTTAAGTTTTCTTGGAAGTATTGTTATTCAAGTATGCCTAATAAGTTCGAGTCAAGATGCATGTCTCTGTCTGGACTGGATGGCATTGAGGGCGGCTTTAGTGTTTTGGGCAATGTGTTGTAAGTGACATTTTAGCCAGTGAGGTATAGAGGTGACATATTTAAAAGCAAATCTAATTTATTCGTTCTATCTAGCTGGGGAAGAAATGGGGATTTAATCTTCTTGTTTTGAATGGCAAAGTGAAATTGAACATTGCCTTGCATAGAGGGAGGTCATATGCCAGGAATGAGAAGTCGGGTTAGGATTTGAGAAAAATGCGAGATGGCGTAATCTGATGAGCTACATTATTTAGTCGTTTGGTATTCCTGTTCCTCTTTTTGGTTGTTTCTGATTCTTTCTTGCTTGTAATTTAAGACATTATTTTCGGCATCTGCAGTTCGGATTTTCCTCAACTTGGAAATCAAGGTAGTCGGGGAAACAAACAAACTCCATCAAAAGGAACTGCTGCAGGGTCGTTGAGCCGGCAGAAGTCTGTTAGTGGACGGCCTGCAGAATATTCGCTTTCCTCATCTCCTGCCTCCACTCAGTCAACCCTAAAAGGGAAGAAGGATGCTTTGTCAAAGCAATCAGGTAAGATACTTCAAGTCCGCACTTTTTTTAATTCTTGGAATGTTGAATTGACCATTTCACCATAATGTTGCAGAGGCTATGGACTTCAGGGAATGGTGTGAGAGCGAATGCGCCAGACTAATCGGGAGCAGAGGTATCATACTTTCACATGCTTCTTGGTCTTATCTCATTTGTGGTCTTCGTGAAACATTGATTTTCTCTGACATGATTCCATTTCTTTGTCTCCTTCCAGACACGAGTTTCTTGGAATTTTGCTTAAAGCAGTCCAGATCAGAGGCTGAAACACTTCTCATTGAGAACCTTGGTGCTTTCGATCCTGATCATGAGTTCATTGAGAAATTCTTGAACTATAAAGATTTCTTACCTGCGGATGTCCTTGAGATGGCCTCCCAAAGTCGGAATGATCGAAAGCTTACTGGCTCAAGTGCCGGAGATATGACTTCTGATGGTGTTGGCATTGGGGGCTCCGACCCAAGTAAGGCAACTGCTCCTGATAGTGCTACAAAAGGTGGTGGAAAGAAGAAAGCTAAGAAAGGGAAGAAGGTAAGTTCTTCATTGTTGGGATTTAACGTCGTTAGCAACCGTATCATGATGGGAGAGATCCAGAATATTGAAGATTAAAGTGAAATTGCCTTGCCAAGTTGTAAATACAGTTGTCTTAACCGTCTGTAAATGTCGTTAACTTAGATTTTTCGTTTTTCATAGAGCAACCGCGACAGTGCTAATTTATCTGCGCGAGCAATTTTGTGAAAGTCCTCTCTAACTGTAGGATCTTGTTATCTTCGTCATCAAAGAACTCGGGACTTTAAATTAAGAATGCTCCTCCTGCATTTTATTTTCTGGGTTGTTTCTGTTTTTCTTATTTTGTTCTGCTTTGTACAATTGGACATGTCAGCTTGGAGGTGTATCTTTCAGTGCAACAAGTGGTCTGCTAGTAAGCAAACGGTAAAAATGTTGTCTTTGGGCCAAGGGTTTTAAGTTCGAGTCTCTTCCCTTGATTGAACCGGTGTATGTGTGTATAATATTGTTGCACCACGGGATTTCTATGTTATCAAAAAAGTGTCCCTAGTGATATCTGTTTAGATAATCATTTGGCACTTCTTTTCTGTTAAGAGTCTTGAAACGTTTTTATTTTAAGGAACACGTCTTTCCCTATTATGATAGTGGGAAAAGAGAGAATGTACTAAAAACTTTCCAAAATTAATCGGTGTTTGTTAAGAAGCATTCTTCTTCTAGACGTTAGGACCGGTGAAATTTAGACCATGTCGTGAAGAACATAGTTGCATTGGTTTTCCATTACACCATTGAGTACCTAGAAAGCAAGCATAGTCGACATTCGATGACATGTCAGTAAGAAACATACGAGAATTATTACATGTCACTTTTTCTACATAATAAAATTTTTACTGCACTAGAGTGATCAAATATGTGATTCCACACATTTCACTATTCCACCGTACATTTCCAATACTGACCATGAAACATTACTTGAAACATAAAGCTCTCATGCTAGTTCATAATTGGCACGTATTTTCTGAATTTTACATTGATATTCGTCTCCAATGTTCATCATCAACACGGAAGAGAACTGAGAACTTTATAAATGAAGCTTTGATCCAAAATCAGAATATGAACATTAACCATGAAGAAAGTGAAAAAGATCAAAGAAACACAATAGCTGGCTAAGTCTTAACACGGACACAAAGAAGAACGCAGGCAGCGGAAACCTAAAGCAGGAACCACAGCTTCACGAGCAACTTTCAGATTCGAACAAATTCAAGGCCTTCAGCCGGGGATCGAATTCTCCAAAAATTCCATTACCCTTCAAATGCAGAAACCTATACAGTTTCTAATGAGATAACAACAATGCGTCTTTTCTAGCATGCATCCGTAACGTGTCTTGGTCGATGTTATTTTCTTATATTTGTGCAATTAATTAGGTTGACGACACACACACAGACACATACAGAGAAAGAGCATTCAATATTATACCAGCTGTCTAAATATAACTAGAGACTACATACAAAAACAGGACGGCAAATATATCTCATAACTTTGTTATGAAGTAAGGAAGTTGTGTTTACTGCCGTCTCATACACTGTACGGCATTAATCTTGACCATGTATATTTAAATTTGTGAAATACAAGACTAAATCGACTGTAAGGATTCTTTCTGTTACCAATTGGACCAGATTGTTGTTATCGTCGCCTTAGCTTCTTCCCCAGCTGGCTTAGTTGTCTCTCTTTCTTCTTTGGTGCTCTGCAACAGAAAAGCACTTCATTAGAGATGGTTTACATGTCTGCCTGTGCTTGAAGAATAAACCGATGTTGACAACGACTAACCCTCAAAATTAATAACAGTACTCGTGGGAAGATTGTATTCGCTCAACTAATCACTCGTTAGACTTCAAAATGTTGATCCTTGCCATACTTTGTCAAAGAATCTTATTACATCCTTGCATAGAGAACTAGTTACAAAAATCAGCTTAGGCTAAACAGGAAACTAGATGAAAATTTTCCTTGTTTTGATTTGAATGTTGTTACAAAAACCACCACCACTTCACATTTTACGCGATTATTTCCCTGATTTCCTCCCCAGGCAGCCTGAACAACGTAAATTACTACGAGATGCTATTGAATGATGTTAGACAGCAGTCCTGGAGGAACAACTTCTAATTTTTAATGAAGATACAAAATGAATGTTCTGACTAATGAATAGATCTACGGTCAACTTGTTACAACTAACGGCTAAAAGGGACATAAGGTTGCATGCAGCTTGTTGGAATTACTGAATGAAATGGACTAGGAAATGGGATAAATATGGGTGGGAACGGAATGAGATGGGATAATCTCATGCCAGAAATGATTTGAAATTAGGGCAAATGAAATTTGATCTCAATTTTGATCCATCCGCATATTTCATAGACAGTCCTGAGCATTCTTGTAGAATGAATGACATCGAAAATACCCCTATCAAAACTGTTCTGTAAAGCTCATCAATCTGATTAAACTTCAAGTCAAGTTTGGACACAAAATCATATTGCCATGTCCTGATTCAGAATTCTTATGATAAATAAACCAAATTCTATACAAAAGCTATAATTAAGCCAAAAACGTGTGACATGAACCACGAATAGGTGTCAAAGAGCTAATGCTGAAAGAGGCATTCCAGATGTGGGAAAGGATCGGGCATACTAGTAGCAGTTTTTTCTAGAATATGAAATAACCCTTGAAGGTTATAGACGTAAAATGGAAAGGAATCTAGAAGAAAACGGAATTTGTGGGACAATAGTAAAAGATTTGACTATGCTCTGAAGTCTACTATATCAAAGTTTATCCATCATGCTAACAATGCCTAGCCACCTTGCTGATCATAGATGAAGTATTAGATCATTCATATTTTACATTGAGCTACTAATAACAACATTCCGGGTTAGGCAATGAGTTAGTAGGCCAGTACCACAAAGAATTGAGTAGAAACTATTCGTGCAAATTTCAATTAATACTTAAGAACATCGATGAAGCATTCCTCCTTTCTTCGAGCTGCTTAGACTAATGGTAAATGGATGACTTATAAGAATATGCAAAAGTAATCAGATCTCAGAATCTTCAAATTTTGCCTGAAACTTTTCATTGATCCAGGAATCACAGAAAGTGCCATAATTGCTTGAAGTCACCTAATCTTCAAGGGAAGAGTACTAAGTTTTGAAGATTGCTGGAAGTGAACTTGGTTTGTCCGAGAGAAAAATCTAGCCTTTATGGTACAAATGCCACTACCAACTTTTTCTTCACAAATACACTATAAAACGACTCAAAAATGTGTAACACTCTCTATGAAAAAACAGTATTTTCTATAATCTGCAATTCTCTTTCATTGGCTCTTGCTACTCTTTTATTCATTTTGGAATCTTCTACAAAGTAGATCAACAATAAATGTGAAACTAAATCGATAATGAGACAACAAACTCTTGGACCACAAAATCAATTGCACAAACTAATCACTAATCATTCTTGTTTTTCAAATTACTAAAGTTCATCTTATTTCATCAAACAAATTCTTATAAGTTCGACGCCCAAGCTCCTCCGCGCCATCCCCCCCCCCCGCGTGAGAAAAAAAAGCTCCAAAAGAAACTAAAGAAAAATATAATAAAATAATTGAAAATGCACAAATTGTGTAATTGCAAATAAATGCACAAATTGTGTAATTGCAAATCAAAGGTAGCAATAATGAAGAAGTGAATAGATTATTACCTAATGTTGGATTCAACAGGAGGTGGTTCAAAATCAACATCATATGAATGCCAGAGGCGCAAGGACATTTTAGCTATCTCAGAAACAGCAGCGTTTCGGACAGCGGGAACTTCACTAGTCAAGTCTTCATATGCTGCCTTGAAAGCCTCCTGCCAGAAACTAGGCAACTTTATAACACTGCTATGTGTATAAATATCCCACATGTGCCTCACCATCTTCTCTTTCTCCTCCACTTCCTGCAACACAAGCACACAAAATTGCACTGATAAACACAAGCAAATAAACAAATATACTAAGATCAATAGAAATGGAAACTTAACCAGAAACAATACACTAATATCAAACACATAACATAATCCATCCTCAGTGGCGAAGCCACATGTTCTTGCAGGTGTGCTCAACTAGAAAAATATTTTCCTTTTTGGTTAAAAAAAAAAAAAACTATTATATTGGACCCTTCTTGTTGTAGGAGTACACCCCTTAATCCTTCTCATTAGATGGATAAGTACACCCGCTGATAATAGGGTCCTGGCCCTAGTGGTAGGCTTAGCAGTTAGCAACCAACCAAGAATCGGAAAATCCAAGGATCATATCTATCTCCCTAACTCCAAGAAAATATTAAAAACCAAGGATAATGTTCCTCACCGAGAGTGTAGTTTAGAAGTTAAAATAGTGACTATAAATAATAACTCGAGTGAATCATTTTCAACTAAGTTGATATTTAAACCAAAACAGTTCCTGTATGAGTCTATAGAGTTCTGAGCCTAGAAACGGGATCACAAAAAAAGTACACAAACATAGTACCAAAGCTTAAAAACAGAAGATCAAACAAATGAACATGCAAATAAAGTTTGAATAAACAAAAAGTTAAATGCATTATATGTTACCAATATATCAAGGTCATCATGGACAGTAGAATCAAATTCATCAGTGACATGGTTGAAGTTGCCAGCAGACCATTTGAGAGTAACAGAACCAGTAAACATGGACCATAATGCTAGTAATATGATTGCTGTTAATACCCATAGCTTGTATTTGCCTCTACCAAACAAACCACCATCGAAGCCTTCTTTCTTGGTAATTGTTATTGTTGTTGTACTTGTAGTTTGTGCCTCTTCGTTTTTCATTTTTTTCTTCTATGTGAAGAAAAGTTGTGTATAGTTTTCAGTGAGTGATGAAGTGTGGAAAGGTGAAGAAACAAAGAAAAAGAAAAGGACAGTTTGACAAGTATGAGTATTATAAGGGAAAATTCTTCCGCTACTTTAAAATATATTAGTAGTGAAATTTATACAAGTAGATTCTACTAATATATAAGCGGTTAATATCGATTTGAATTGATTAAAAAAAAATTCATGTTCTAAATAGTGATTTGGTTTCATATGTACTTTCAATGTCTAAGTTTTTTTTAACACTACGTTTGAATTCACGAGAAAAAGAAAAAACAAAATAGAAACCAATCTTGGTAAAAACTTTGAATACGGTATTTGATATTTAGGTGAGTCACCCGAAAAGGGAGATGAGTTCAAACAAAAAAATGAAAAAGAAAAAGAGATGAGTCAGATGTTTATGAAAATATTAGTCTTGTCAGCGATCTATTATATATAGATAGATAAGATTGAATTAAGATTCAATTTCATACAAATAAAAGAATATGAAGATTTATTTTAAAATTAATTAGTACTAAGTGTAGGTCAAGATTATATATGGTCGTCTTAAATTTATTATCTTTACATGTGGGACAATTGCTTATTAATAATGAAAAAGATATAAAAAAAAAAGAAGTTGCTTCATTTGGATAAATTGAAAAGAGTCTGTAGGTGGATTAGAGGTAGAAAGAAAAGAAAGTGATATTTTTTAGATGAAATATTACTAATATAATCTTTTTAAATAGTCAACATTTAAATCTTTTTGCATATTATCCTTTCTTTTCCGTCAATTTTACTCAAATTTAGAGGGAAAAAGAAATTTCCTAAATGGAAAAACAAAATTCTCTCTAATAAAAGAAAATGAAAAATTCTTCAATCCCTTTGCTCTCTTTCCTACACCAAAAAAATGAATTAGGGCCACTAGGGCTTTAGTCTAGTAGTAATGATATTCGTCGTATATGTGAAAGGTTACGAGATTGAATCTCATTAATTATGTTGTACGACGTTAGGTATCATTTGAATCCAAAAAAAAAAAAATTAGGCAAGGGAAGCAATTCTTTCAACCCTCCCTTTTTTTTTTGATAACATGAAAATCGAGTTGACAAAACCTTATCACCCTATAGTAAATCCTTGAGTGTAGTGATACATCTTAATATATGTACCAATTCAATTAAAAATACAAAAAACATGTTGTGTGAATTGAACCTAAGAGCATACCGCATTCGACACTTATCTTTATCACTGGGCTGTCCCTTGGGGGCTTTTAACCCTCCCTTTCTTTTTCCTTTTAAAAAAATTGAATCCAAACAAAGTGTAAGACAGGGTATAATCGAGTACAACACGGACTATTAGTATAATGTGTAGGTGCAAAACCACTACCATCACCGACGGAAAGGCGGGTCCCACAAACCCATCAAGCTCAGTGGTGGTTATTAAAATCCGCAAGTGGGTTTGACTATTGATGTTGTCTGACATCAATGTGTTCATTAGGCGGTGTGGGTTATGGCATTAGTGGTGACGTGTGTTACGAATGAGGAAATCAATATGCCCCAGGTATGGTCCATATTGAGAGTCACGTACGAGTAGTGATCAACGTAATTAATTTTTTGGATATTATTTCAAGTTGGAGAGTAAGAATCGTTGTGAAAGATATTTAAAAGATTGTGATAGAAAATTCGAATATTAGGTTCAATTGTATTAAAAAATCTGCTAACAAATCCTGTAATTAGGTCGTAAAAGAAAAATGTAATGATATTCTCTCGATAAATTGGCCATCTAATATCACCCCCTGGTTGTATCAATTTCTGAATTCGGATGTACACCCTTTGGGGATTGGGTAACCTTGTAATCTTTTCCGCTTTAATGATTTTATTTGACCAAAAAAAAAAAAAAAGGTATGGTCCAGTGCCTAGGCAGCGGAAATGGGTGAAATTATTCATGTGATATTACAAATTTGACATTTTTTATTATTATTTTAGAGTTATGTTTTATATTGATCTGATACATGTGTTGGATGCAATGTTGTACCAGAGAGTTTATTAATTGATAATCAAGTTCGGCCAATTAAGTTCTCACGTCATTCAAAAAAATGAGAAAATAATAATAATAATAATTATTATTATTATTGTTGTTGTTGTTATTATTATCATCATCATCATATTATAACAAGTCGGATCCACCCAAAATTTATGAATCTTGTTGTAAAACAATGTGTCTCAATATATGCCATAGGTTAGTTAAAGGTCAGATAACATTTGTGATGAGAGTTGAAAAGACATGCGTTTGAATTTAGAATTTTAGATAACAATAAATCACTATTCAACCACTTCATCTAACACCAAAAAGCAATCAAGACTATTTCCTATCAGCCCAAGCCCAATGTGGAAGCCCAGATAGAAGAGACACCTGAACACGAGAAAACAAGCTTTGGTAAGATAGTGCGAAGAAGTGCGCGCGTGAGAAAAACAAATCGAGCCCTTGCTGATTATGTGATGTAACTGAAAGTTGTTATGGTTACAGTTAAGAATAAATAGTCTAGTGGGACGTGAGAATAGGCAAGCAAATACATTGAGTGTTCTCTTTCCTACCTTTTCTCATTCCCTTTCCTTCATCTGTTTCTTCTCTATTTCTTGCAGACTTTGTTTCCTTACTCTGTAATAGCCATAGCTGGGTTTCCCCTAGTTGTATAAATAATATTTTGCTGAGCAGCTAGCTTAAGCATTTCATTTGGTACTTTTATTACACCATGGCTGACGGCACACGCTTTCACACCATGGACGCCGCTATCTGCAAGCTCCAAGAATCTTCCGCCACCCATGAGTCCACTTTCAGCTCCCTTCAATCCTCATTCCAAGAAACTCTCTCTGATATGACCCTCAAACTCACCTCCATGGATGGTCGCCTGCAACAGGCCCTCCGTTTCAAAGACCCCGAAACCGCTGCCAGTAGCTCTACCACTATTCCACCAGCTACCTCTTCTCCAAACACCTCATCGTCCTCATACACCTTCTCCAAATATCTTCTGCCATGTTCACGTCGGTTTCCCACGTTTCGACGATACTGATCCCCTGGGTTGGATTTTCAAAGCCGACCAATTTTTCTCTTTTCATGCCGTTTCCGATGATCAAAAATTGGATTTGGCCTCATTGCATATGGATGGCGATGCTTTACAGTGGTTTTAGTGGATGAACAACACCAGTCCCTTTCGCACTTGGGGTCAGTTTGTTCGCAATTTGGAAGTCCGATTTGGTCCAACGGAGTTTGAGGATCACCAAGGTACTTTGTTTAAATTGCTGCATACAACTACCGTTCGCGAGTATCAGACCCAATTTGAGGCTCTTGCTAATCGGACCTCTGGGCTATCAGAATCGGCCCTCGTAAGTTGCTTCGTCTCGGGAATTAAACCGGATTTGCATAACGAGGTCAAGGCATTTAGACTTGTTTCCATGTCTCAAGCTATTTCCTTGGCCCGTTTACATGAAGCCAAGTTTCTAGACTCCAAACGCGGCCCAGTACGCCATGATTTTGGCAGTTTTCAGAATCCTCGCAGCCCAAATTTTCCACCCCCATCCGCACCACTATTACCCACACGTACTAGCCCAACTCTGATTCAGCCACATCACCTATATACAACCCCGTACTCGCAAACTCCTCTTCCACCTACTTCACCTCAAATCCCTATCAAAAAGCTCAGTGCCTCCGAAATGCAACGACGTCGAGGACTCGGTTTATGCTACAATTGTAATGACAAATGGGTCCTCGACCACCGTTGTCAAACACCACCTCGACTTTACCTCTTTGACCCTGACCTTCCAAATGATCCCAATGAACCAGATCCACCTGATGAAGCTTTGGCTGAAAAATTACAACTAGAGGAACTTCAACCAGTTATTGAGGCCTCTTTTCACGCTTTGGGAGGTTCATCATCTCCAGCGACTATCCGGATCGATGCTATTGTGGCTGGCGCCCCTGTTCAGGTGCTCGTCGACGGTGGTTCCACTAAGAACTTCATTCAAAGTTGTATCGCCCGTCACCTGGGGTTGGCCATTGAACCTTCTGCTAAGTTTGGAGTTGTTATCGGAAATGGTGGCACTTTAGTTTGTGAAGGGTGTGTCTGTGACGTTGAGCTCAAATTACAGGGTTTTACCTACACATTGGATTTATTTGCTCTTCCGTTACATGGCGCCGACATTGTCCTCGGTGTTCAGTGGATCGCTTCTTTGGGCAAAGTGTTTCACGACTATAATGAGCTTACACTCACGTTTGTCCACAACGGCAAAAACATTTGTCTACAGGGTGTGCGTGAAGTTACTCCTCGACCAATTGAGTACTATTGCTTCAAAAGATTAACCAAAACATATGCTATTGCTTCCTTCTTTCACTTACAGCCATTACTAAACATTACCCTAACCCCCATAATTCCCAATTCACAACTCACAAACCTTCTTACCAAATATGAATTAGTATTCCTTAAACCGCAAGGCCTACCACCGCGTCGGCTCCAAGACCATACTATCCATTTAATTCCGGGCACTACACCTATAAACGTCCGTCCTTACCGTTACCCTCACTACCAAAAATCCGAAATCAAAAAATTGATTTCGGAAATGCTCCGTGATGGCATTATCCAGCCTAGTACTAGCCCTTTTTCCTCACCGGTACTCTTGGTCAAGAAAAAAGATGGCACGTGGCATTTTTGTACAGATTATCATGCCCTCAATGCAGTCACAATTAAGGATCGTTTTCCCATCCCAAC
Organism: Ehretia macrophylla; assembly: GCA_037974665.1. Taxonomy (NCBI): domain Eukaryota; kingdom Viridiplantae; phylum Streptophyta; class Magnoliopsida; order Boraginales; family Ehretiaceae; genus Ehretia; species Ehretia macrophylla. The sequence continues at coordinate 5,174,845 of CM075774.1, forward strand.
GGTCGATGAACTTCTAGATGAACTTCATGGGGCCACTATATTTTCCAAATTAGACCTTCTCTCCGGCTATCACCAAATTCGAGTGCAGCCCGAAGATGTTCACAAGACAGCTTTCCGAACTCATGATGACTACTACGAATATTTGGTAATGCCCTTTGGCTTAACAAATGTCCCTTCTACATTTCAATCTATAATGAATGATATTTTTCGCCCCTATCTACGCCGTTTTGTGTTGGGTTTTTTTTTATGATACTTTAGTGTATAACACTTCATGGTTGGAGCACTTGGGTCATTTGGAACTTGTATTGCAAGTCCTTCTCACTCATCAGTTTGTGGCCAAGAGGTCTAAATGCATATTTGGTCAACCACAAGTGGATTATTTGGGGCATGTAGTGACGAGCGCAGGGGTGTAAATGGATCCACAGAAAGTTCAGGCTGTGCTTGCTTGGCCAACTCCGAGTAACATACGAGTTCTCCGTGGGTTCTTGGGTCTCACTGGCTACTACAAGAGATTTATTAAAAGCTATGCCTCTTTTGCAAGTCCTCTTACAGCTTTATTTCACAAGGATGCCTTCAGTTGGAATATGTTAGCTCAACAAGCATTTGATCAGTTGAAGTTAGCCCTCACATCGGCACCCATCCTTATACTTCCCAACTTTGCCAAACAATTCACGCTGGAAACTGATGCTTCAACTATTGGTATAGGGGTCGTCCTCAGCCAAGATGGCCACCCTATCGCCTACTTTAGTGCCAAGTTGTCACCACATATGCAATCAGCCTCGGCTTACCACCGAGAAATGTACGCAATTACCGAAGTCGTTTCTAAGTGGTGACAATACCTCTTGGGCAGAAAATTTGTGATTAAGACAGATCAACGTAGCCTCAAGGAACTCAATCACCAAACTATTCAGACCCCAGAACAACAAAAGTGGTTAGCAAAATTGCTTGGGACAATGATGAAGCTGATGCTCTATCCCGAGTGCCGACTGAAAATGTGTCCTTTATGGCATTCAGTTCGCCTCAGTTTGATTTTATCCAAGAGCTGCGCCAAGCTAATTACTCGGATGCACAATTACTGGACCTCCACAAACGGCTTCTCTCTGATCCTACTAGTCTGCCGCATTACACTGTGAAATGAGAGATCCTTTTCTACAAACAGTGGCTCTTTATTCCTTCTAAATCCCCCTTTAAGGCTCAATTCTTGGAAGAATTTCATAACTCCACTGTGGGAGGACACGCTGGTTCCCTTCGAACTTACAAGCGCATGGCTGCTAATTTTTATTAGTATAAAATACGCCAGGATGTAAATGACTTTGTGGCTGCTTGTATCATATGCCAAAAAATGAAAACTTCTCAAGCTTCGCCGGCAGGCTTATTACAACCACTGCCCATTCCCGACCAAGTTTGGGAGGATATATCTCTCGATTTCATCGTTGGCCTTCCTTCATCCAATGGCAAGACTGTTATCCTTGTCGTGGTGGACCGTTTAACTAAGTATGGTCATTTTTGTGCATTACCGGGCAGTTTCACTAGTGCAATGGTTGCTATGGTTTTCATTAAAGAAATAGTTTGCCTACATGGAATGCCACGATCGATTGTCAGTGATTGAGATCCCCTATTTTTGAGCACGTTTTGGAAAGAACTGTTTTGCCTCCAAGGGACTACATTATCTATGAGTACAGCTTATCACCCACAAACTGATGGCCAGACCGAGGTACTAAACAAGTGTCTCGAAATGTACTTACGCTGCTTTGTTCACGAGCAGCCCACTCAATGGGTGAAATTTTTACCATGGGCCGAATATTGGTACAACACGGCTTACCACACCGCTGCGGGTATGCCACCCTTTCAGGCCTTATACGGTCGTCCTCCTCCAACAATTCAACACTATTTAATTGACTCTACAGATAACGAGGCACTAGCTCAAAATCTACTCCAAAGAGATGAGCTCTTACATCAATTAAATGAGAACTTGTGTAAGGCTCAGACTCGTATGAAATTTCAGGCTGACAAGCATCGTCGTGATTTTAATTTTGATGTTGATGACTGGGTTTTAGTAAAGCTTCAACTCTATAGACAGCTATCGGCCCGTCTCCAACGTCATCACAAACTGGGGCCACGATACTTCAGACCATTTCGGGTGCTTCAAATAGTAGGAACTGCGGCTTATAAACTTGAGTTACCGCCAACAGCTCGCATACACCCTGTGTTTCATATCTCCATGCTTAAAAAATGTGTTGGGCAGCCTACTACTCAGGTTATTCCATTGCCACTGCTGTCTACCCCAACAACTCCCATACTACAACCAACAGCCGTAATAGCACAAAGACAAATCCAGAGGCAAGGACGACTGATCTCTCAAATACTGGTCCAATGGGAAGGGCTACCTACATCTGAGGCCACCTGGGAAGATTTGGCTACGATCACTCGGCAATTCCCAAGTCTGAACCTTGAGGACAAGGTTCTGAAAGATGGGCGGGGCAATGTTATACATATTTCCTATCAGCCCAAGCCCAATGTGGAAGCCCAGATAGAAGAGACACCTGAACATGAGAAAGCAAGCTCTGGTTAGATAGTGCGAAGAAGCGCGCGCGTGAGAAAAACAAATCGAGCCCTTGCTGATTATGTGATGTAACTGAAAGTTGTTATGGTTACAGTTAAGAATAAATAGTCTAGTGGGACATGAGAATAGGCAAGCAAATACATTGAGTGTTCTCTTTCCTATCTTTACTCCTTCCCATTCCTTCCTCTGTTTCTTCTCTATTTCTTGCAGACTTTGTTTTCTTACTCTGTAATAGCCATAGCTGGGTTTCCCCTAGCTGTATAAATAATATTTTGCTGAGTAGCTAGCTTAAGCATTTCAATCTTGTTGTAAAACAATGTGTCTCAATATATGCCATAGGTTAATTAAAGGTCAAGTAACATTTGTGATGAGAGCTGGAAAGACATGCGTTTGAATTTAGAATTTCTGATAACAATAAATCACTATTCAACCACTTCATCTAACACCAAAAAGCAATCAAGACTATTTTTTTTAAAAATCCAAATATTCACATTTTACATATATATATTTATTAAAATTGAATTATTTGATCATATTACACTTTTTCTTATATAGTCTTGAACTGTAGATAGACGACTTTTTTTTTTTTGGTCAGTGTAATAGACGACTGAGAGGAGGTTTTCCAACACAATTTATTTTTACGAGGCATTGACAAATAATGAAACTTAATTTTATTTTCATGATGAGGAATACATCTTAAATAAGACGAGATCAAAGCTAACCGAATGCTAATAATTTCAAGATATAATAGTACGTCTTAATATATGTACCAGATTAATAAAAAAAGGTTTGAACTCAAGACCTTTTTTTTATATGACTGAACACCTTATTATTAATTCCCATCAATTAGGTCAAATCTATTTTGTTCTACATAATGGCCTAATCGTCCGAACTTTAATAAATTTTTTAATTTTTTCTCTACATTTGAGGAATTAAATGTTGATTTTTTATTTTTAGGGTTCATCTGTTTCAGTATCATTTTAACAAACTTCCTATTTCTTTTTTTAGTTACATCTCTTAGGAGTTTAGGAGATAGATTTAACTTCTCCACATTTTTTAAGGTAAATCTTAGTTTGAGGACTCCTTATTTTCTACGGGATGAGCTAGAAAAGTTGTTGGAATGATTTGGAACCAACAATTTTGTTATAAGGGTATGAATGATAAAGATAGATCAATTAGGAAAGAAAAGAAAACTGATGGGGGGTACAATATAAATCACGAATTGCAAGGTTGTTGAGTAATCACACCTATTAAGAACTAAACTTATGTGTCGAGCTCCGGTTAATCTCCGTCAGCTGGGTTTCTATGAGACCCCGTACCTAGCTCGTATAGAGCTTGTGTGCATTTCATAACATTTCATATATTTTTGCATCATTTAATATGCAAGCATATTAATTAATACGCACTTGCATCGTTTTACATGCGCATGTCTCATTTAATGTGCATTTAAATTTAATTACGTGTATTTGAGTAATTTAGTTAACATAGATAATAATTAAATCATTTTACCTGTTTTAAATTGATTTATGTGCATTTATCTCGATTTACGTGTATTTTATAGTTTAACGTGCATGTGAGTAAATTATATCGTGTAGCTAGTAATTGGAACTAACTAGAGTAACTAAACTAAAACCAAGATAATTAGAATTAACACTAGGATGGCAAACTAGTAAAATACAATCTAGTTGGAGGGCACTCTCGTCATTAGGCAATTTAGATATTATTTATCAACACATACTACACCACCCACACACACTAAAACACTACAACACACAAACATACACTAATAAATAGTCACTCACACGACACACACACACACAACTTAGAAATTTGACCAAGAAGAAGAGAAAGAAAGAGAAGAAAAGAGAGAAGAAGAAAGGAAGAGGAACAAGATGGAGGATTTCAAGCCATTGTTAAGCACCCTTCTTGCATCCTTAAGCATTCTTCAAGGTGTTTATTGCCCCATTAGCTTCTACACTCAAGAACAAATGTGAGGGATTTTTTCAAAATATTTGTAAAGATCATGTGATTCATGATTATGTGTTATATATGTATATTGAGCATGATGATGATAGATACAAGCTTGTTTGGTGAACTTGAGTTTGGTATGCTCAAACTAAGGTTTCAAGATGTTGGGTTTGTGATTTCCTTGGCTTGAACTTATCTCCTATGCTTTTGATGATTATGATAAGTTGTAATATGAGTTAAATTAAGTATTATATGTGTGGAGTATGCTTGAATTGTTGGTAGCTAGAAGAAATAGAAGATTAAGTTTGAATGGTCATGTTGAGTTGTTGGTTGAGAAATGGATGAATTGAACTTGTGTTGAGGGCTTTTAAAAGCTAGAAAACTTGTGGTTTAATGTTGTTTATGGTTGAGTTTAGTTGTTTACTTGGAATGAGCTTGAAAAATTAAGTTTGAAGTAAAAACAAGTCAATTTTGTGTGTAAAATGCTCTATCTGGTCGAGTAACTCGACCGGATGACTCGTCCGGAATTTTGACAGATTCACACGATGTTTTTCCGGAGGCCATATCTCACTCAATTCAACTTCGAATTGAGTTCCGTTTGATTCTATAGTTATCTTCATTCGATAAGCTTCGATTCTATACCAAAATCAGATTAATTGGAGATTAGGAAAATAGGAAAATTTACCTCCTAATTTAGGCTATTACAAATAAGTTGAGTTTGCTTCATAGTTTTGTTCGTACTTGCAATTTATTGTCGCTTTGAGTTATTTTAAGGTATCCTTACACCTTCCTTGGGTATATGGCTATGTTGTGTCTTTCTAAATGTTATTATTATGTTCCACCATGATGGGTATTGGTTTAATGAATTATCTAAACGATACACCCTAAATGCTACATATACATCATGTATAGAATGAACTCGAATATGCTATATGATTGACTAAATTTTCTTGCTATGTCATTGATAATTGCGAATAGATTTGAATTGTTAAAGCATGTCGGTTGCAACCATTAATGAATGCGGTAGCAACGAGACCTCTGGGCAGCAACGGGCTCGCCGATATATCTCGCCTACCGAGGTAGAAACGAGACCTCCAGTCAGAGGTAGGGCTTGCTGGTATATCTCGCCTACCAAATGTTATCACCCTTTCTCCTTCAAGACTCATTGATCCTCCTACGGGTCGGGACCCAATGATATCTTGGAAGAGCTAGGTTGTTAAAGACTCATTGATCCTCCTTCGGGTCGAGACCTAATGATATATTGGAAAGTTAAATTGTTAAATGTTACTAGAGCTTGATTGTATATCTTGTATACTCGCCCGAATATCCTTGCGTGCATGACATATTTTATCAAACTGATTACGAAAAGATAAAATATTTACGAAAACCCTTCCTTATTTACCTCATCACTGAGCTATATGCAAGGATCTAGCTCACCCTCTTTCTAACAATTTCAGGTGACGACTAGTCCGGGCAAGCTCCCATGTGGTTGCAAGCTATATTGATGTGACATGAGGGATTTATTCCCTAATTGGTTTACGTGCGTGCTTGTGGAGTTTTAGCTTATTGTTGTAGCAAGATATTTTTGTAAATTGGTCAAGTATTATGTTGTAATATTATTTTGGTAGATTAGATGCCTAGTTAAGACTAAACACTATTATCATTATTCTTTTGAGGCCTAGTTGTAGTAGTTGGACCTGTGTGAAGTAACATAGTAATACGGGTCTTGTAATTTGAACCTGGTGGTTGTAATATTATTTACTAGTGATAAATTTTGTATAATGGGTGTTACTAGAAATTGTGTAATATATGGTTTGATGTTTATTTTATGACTAATAGTGCTCGGGAAATTGTATTATGCCTTAACGGACTTAGGCGGAGTGATCTTCTTAAACCCGTGGCATCACGATGCCAGAACGCTTAAGGATTCATAAGCTTAAATTTTAATTACCTGTCATTATTGTGGCATCAGAGACTGTTTCAACAATTAAGAAAATGGGGTCATAACAGTTTCCATCTTAACCAAAAAAAAAAAAAACTAAATAATGTTAATGTTTGTCTACATGTGACAGTCAAACATATAAAAGTAATGTTTTATGTCATACATTCACTCCTTCTTTATATGGTAAGAATTTATGTATTAAATATCAAATCTCTCGTATATATGATAAAAAAAAAATTATACTATATAAAGAAGGTGATAAAATAAAAATGTGATATATAATATTACTCAATATATAATTACCGTGTAATATATCCTTACTCCAGGAAAAACATATATCTGACAAATTGCAGTTCAACACATTCACACATAAATGGACTATGCATACATGTGAAATTTACTGCATTAGTCAAATAGTTAGGTCAATGTAGTTTTAAGTAGAAGCAGCCAAAAGAGCACAGGCTTGGATGTAAACATTGATACACCTAATTAATGATTGTGAAGGACTTGTAATCTTTAAGACATCTCTTATTATACGGTTGATTCATGTAGAACAAATATACTAATTTCTTAATACCAAGAGATTAGTTTAATGTTAGAATTCTTGATGTATGTACAAAATATTATTTACGTTTTGTGTTTGAATCAGCAAGAGCAATGATGAAACCGTTTATAGTTTAATTGGCATTGTGTCTCCCTAGCCTCAAGAATAAAACTATTAAAGAGTGCATTGAAACTATATTGTTTGAAAATATATGTATTTTTGAGTTATTTTTAAGTTGAAAAAATAATTTAGCCACCATGGAAAACAAATTATCCATATATAAATACTAAATTATGCATTTTTAGCCCACTGAACAATAATCTTAGATTTATCATTCAGCAAGAGGCAATATTTTTTGGACAAATTCCTATAGCCTAGTACCAAATTATCTGAACCATGCATCTTTTAGAAGGGGTTACGTATCCCTTAGTTTGGAGGGGTAGACTTCAAAATGTTATGGACCCCACACTTTAATTCTAACGCGTAAACTCCATCAATATAGAACCCATACCCTATTAAGAGAGACGTTTAAAACATCCCCGTTCTAAAGACAATTCCTAATGTTTACTGTAATGTGAGTCCAACAAATTTTCCAAAAGTATTCTCCATCATAAACAAAAAAACACTGTTTTTCCACTTATACATAATACATTTTTTTTGCAAGGCAACCTATACATAATACATTAGTGTTTTTCTCCACAAATCAAAATACTGAATAACCAGCATTAGTCACTTTGATCATCGAAATTTTGGTATGTGGTGATGTAAAAGCCCAATGACTAATGAACGATGAGTGAATCTTATAGTGCATACAAGCCTCCAAAAGTGAGTGCGTGCCTGCAAAATGGTAGAGGGCCCATGTCCCCTAAGTGCTTGCTTTCGTTGTTGTGGAATAAGAAACTTTCGTATCTTATTATATGTATTTAATTTATTCGGAACTATTAGAGTAGGATTCACTTTTTGTGGAATATGAGTCGAAGCTAAGGGGTTGGTTTACTTTTGGATTAAAATTTTAAATTCATCTCAATTGTTTAAAATTAATTAATTTATTCATTATTTTTTAAAAAACAAATCAAATTCATTCATATTATTCAAAATTAGCTAATTTAGTGACTCTATTGTTTCTTTAAAAAAAAATCAATTTAGTCCTATTATTCTCCAAAATTCAATTTAGCCAATTTAGGTAAGGACTAAATTGAATTTTTTTTAAAAAAATAATAAAAACTAAATTGATTAATTATAAATAATAGAGATGAATTCAAAATTTTAGAAAAATAATAAGGACCATTTGCACAAATCTCCCTAAAAAAGATGGTGCCATTTTCGTGCAAGTGCTAAACAACTGTGCAACAGCCGCTAGAAAAGAACTTGCGGCTATGACAAGGGGCAACAATAGTTTGGTCGGATAGAGTAGTAAAACAACGACTCTTTGTGATTAAAATTTAGAATGCGAAACTTATATAGTTTATCATTTTTAATTAATTTGGATCACGGATTGAAATATATTGCTACACCATAGAATTCATAATATTTATAAATAATGTGATCTTGTCTAATTTTGAGATAAGTACCATCTGCTAATTTCCTCATTTTCGAAATGGTGTAATACATGCCACAAGATTTGGACACTTTCAAAATTTAGCTATCAGATCTTGAGTGACAAACTAATCTTCTATAAGAAATATATTTTAAAAAATATTTAAAATAAATGGTTGAAATTTAAAAACAACAAACCTAACAAGAGAGCCAAACCAGAGGTTAAAAAAGAAAAAGAAACCTTAGGTCAGTAACCAATAATTTTGAATTGTCGCAACTAGGGGTTACAAAATGTGGTGACTAAAGCCCAATTGCCACTTGAGACTCGGGCTCTCTTCGTTTGCACTAAAATATTTTCCTATAAAATAATTTTTGAAATTTTCAATGTTTAGTAATGAAAAAAATTTGATCAATCGAAAAATACTTTTCGATCAAAAAAAAATTATAATTCAAAAGAATAAAAAAAAATTCTTGTCCTTTGAGAGAATAACATATTTTTTCAGAACTCACCACTTCACCCCCACGCCACCCCTTACCCCACCTCTCCACCCTACCCACTCTTTCCCCCCACCCCTTACCCCTTACCCCTTACCCTACTTCCTACCCTCACGTTTAACATATATATTATATATGTATATATATATATATTTTTTTTTTTTTTTTAAAATCTCATGTCAAAAAATATTTTTTACTATAAATCTAAATATCAAAAAAAAAATTTAATAAAATCTCCCATAAAGTTAATTTACGGCAAACAAATGGAGCCTTAGGCTGATTATCACATTGATTAACTAAAAAACTAAGCAAAATGTATTGCTTTAACTATATTAATTATATTTTTTTAATACGTATAAATACAAAAGTAGATCTATCTCTGTAGAATAGAGTACAACTAAAACACTAACTTTCCCAACTATAGATTAAGGTATTTGTCTGCAACAATTAGGGATGGCAATGAAAAATTTTCAAATCCAAAATCTACAATATCCGATAATGAAATCGATGAAATCAATGAAGATTTAATTTTTATTATAAAGGATAATTCGATAAATTTTGATTCTGCACAACCACTTTGGTACTTTGTTATAGCTTTTAGCTTTTGAAGGTTATGCAATAGAAAGGGGCCGGGGCTTGTCAAACAAACCCAAAACCTTTACACACACCTATATAAATAATGTGCATAGTTGACAAAGAATAATCTTTTATATTAGCCCATCCACATTAGCTAAAAATTTAGCTTCTAAATATTTATTAATCCAATATATTTTTCCTTGACAAGGAATTAAGGAAAGCCCAATTAATAACTACTATAAGAAAATTTGAGATAAATTTAATTAAAAAAATGGACTAAACTCAAAACACTTTCCCTATTGAAGCATAATAACTAATAAAAAATGAAATTATATTTTAAGAGGTAGATAGTATTTGAGCTTAACTCAATTCTCTTAATTAAGTTTAGCCAATCTTATCATTATATTTAAAGGTAAAAATTAGCTATAAAAGGAAAATTGTTATAAAATAAGAATAATCATTATGAAAAGATGTGATGTTTATCTATAATCATGTGATAAGATGTGAAAAGCTTTCTTTTCATAATATCATTTGTGACTTCATTCTTCATGTTGTACTCATCATAACCCATAACTTAATTTTAATAAAAGAGAACTTTACACATCTCATCACATAATCATAAATAAGTATCACATGATTCTTCATAATAAATATCTATATTTTTTAACAATTCTCCTTATATAGCTAATTTTTACCTTTTTTATTATTTTATGTTACAATTATGTCAGATCATAGTAGGTCTCACAAACTCACAAATTTACATCAGTCTAAAATGATGAAATAATTTTTCCTTAGATTAAAAAATTACAATTTTCAAGGAAGAGTTTTAAAGTAATAAAAGCCTTCTCACACTTCTTACATCATTTACTACAAATCTTGCAACCGAAAGTTTTTTCAATCCAGTGAGGAAATAAAAGACATCAATATTAAATAACGAATAAATAAATAAAATTATTAAATATCAACATTTTAACAAGAGATGAGGCTCCAGAATGTTAGACAAGTCATATGACATCATGACATGTTTTAACATACCATACATGTAATGAATAATACAAAGTGAACCTTACATGCATGTAGAACCTCACTCACATGGAATCTGCCCCATATTTTAGCTGGACTACCCAGTATGACAGAAAAAAAAGACTTTCAATGTTATCACAAGTCCGATTAACACACATATTGAGTCTCACATGCATGTGCAGCCTACATGCGTATAAAACCTCACACAAATGTGAAACTCACCCCCCGTTAAGATGATCAAAAAGAAGCATTGGACAACGTGTTGTGAAATATAACAATAATATAGATAATTTAACTAAGAAATTCTCTAATTCCGATTCTTGCTTCTTTTATTCATTCTCTACACACTACATATTTATACAACCAAAAGTCAACATTACATGTATTAAAAGTGTAAAGCATAATCATTATACTTTTAATTAAACTAATATTAAACTTTAAAACAATTCAATTCCGCATTGAATTCTCTAGATGCGCACTAATGTACCTTACATGGATTGAAACAAAATTCGGAATCAAAAAATTTCTTATTTAAATTATCTACGTTATTGTTATATTTCACAATAACGTTTTTGTCAAAAACAATATGTTGTATAATATCTGAAAAACCAAAAAGAATTCAATTTGGGTTTGTGTTTGGCATCTAAAAAATTCAATACAGAATTGAATTGCTACAAGATGTTAAAGTTTAATTAAAAATACAATAATTATGTTTTACACCTTTAGTGCATGTAATGATGGCTTTTGGTTGTATAAATACGTAGTGCGCAGAGAATGAATAAAGAAGCAAGAATCGGAATCAAAGAATTTCTTACTTAAATTGTCTACGTTATTGTTATATTTCACAACACGTTACTCTTTTTTGCAACTAAGAGGACTAATTGTTCAACTATAATATTTACTACCTACGGTAATAAGGGCAGCTTCTTTCCTAGTTGTGAAATACCCCTAGTGACAAGTGTGTGCGTTTTTTCATCACAATTGCACATTCTGTACATTTCCTCAAAGAAAAGAAAAGACAAGATATCACCACGGAGAAAAGCATCTCAGACAAAGATGAGAAAACCATCTTGTTTTCCGTCCTTTCATCTGAAGACTGAAAAGATACTGATTTTGGAATCCACAAATTAAATTGAAGAAAGATTCTTGAAATCCATAAACGATTGAAGAAATTTTGTTGTCCACCCTCTTTTTTAAGAGGACTTCTTCAGATTGTTTGAGGGGGTTGTATTCTTCATTTCTACTATCAACAATCTCCATATCCCTTGGATTTCTTCATAACCATCTACATCAACTAGTTATTCAAAAACGAGAGATTTTGATCTCACATCCCCATTTTTTTATTATCATTTCTTTGTTTACTTTAAGTCGTTCCTTCAATCTTGTTTGTGGATTTCAAATGCTTCTTCAATCTGATTTGCGGATTTCAAAATATTTGGAATCTAATATTAATATCTTCCCAGCCTTCTTTCTTCTTTGTGTGGAGGAAATAGAAGACATTAAAAATAATAACAAATAAATACAGAAAAATCAGTAAATATTAACACCATAACAAGAGATGAGGCTCAAGAATGTTTAAACAAGTCATAAGGCATCAAGACTTGCTAGTCTAATTACACCACCAAACATGCATCAATACACATGAAGGATCAAACTTCCATCGGACAAGCCAGACAGTCGAAATAAAACACAAGATGAACCTCACATGTATGTGGAGTCTCACCCGCATGTAGAACCTCACATGCATGTGAGACCCATCCTATATTTTAGTCAAATAATCTAGTATAACCGAAAAGAAGCATTTTCAATGTCATCAAAGTCGTTTCTAACCTCAAATACAATGTTTTAATTATATAGACATTGGACGACTCTACTCTATTTTCCACATAAGGACTAGTTGTTCAACTATTATATTTACCACTTCTGGTAATAAGGGCAGCTTCTATCCTAGTATAGAGCACACAAGAAACATATCGTTTTGGCTAAGCAAAGTCACATTATCAAGAGAACCAAAAAAGGAGTAAAAAAATCACACCTATACAATGAGATTTTGTGAAGAGGAGTATAAAGACAACAAGAGAACAGATGAGTACAAAACAACAAAACTACAGCAAAGATTGCTGAACATGAATAAGTAATTTTTTATCTCCTTCGGTAGCTAATTTTTAACTTTCTTTCCTCAGAAGTTTGAGGGTAGCTAATCATCATTTTTAACTTTCTTCCCTCAGTTTGAGGCAGCTATTTTGTCAGTTTAGACCGATTTCAGTCTACTCACATAAGAGTAAGTCCACGAATTTATAGATTGAAAAAATTATAATTTAAAATGAATATATGACATTAAAAAAGAGTAAGAAGGGCTTTAAAATGATGAGCCTTCTCACACTTCTTAGATCATATATAACTATTCTTGTAACTGAAAGCTTTTCAATCTAGTGAGGAAATAAAAGCCATTAATATTAAATAATGAATAAATAAAAACAAATTACTAGTGTCTTTAAATATTCATTTCTCCTGAAATCATTTAAATATTAATCACATACACTCTTGCTAGTCCAACAACTCTAAAGATGAGTCAGTGTACATCATTGCCCATCAAACCTGACGCAAAAGATATGTTATCAAGGATTGAACTTCCATTCAACATCCCTCCAACTTAAATACGGGGTGAGCCTCACATGCATGTGGAGTCTCACGCACATGTGAGGCCTCACATACATGTGAGGCTCGCCTCATATTTCAGTCAAACTATCCAATTTGGCCAAAAAGAAGCATTTCCAATATCATCAAAAGTCCAACCTTCAACATTGAGCCAAGCAAGAGTTCCTAAGCTCAAATACTATACTGCGAACATAGAGAGCATTGGACAACTTGGGATTCTGAAATAGACTAGTTAGTGGACTACCTTCCCTCGTATGTGAGAGATCAAGGTTTGAATCCCAAAGGGTGGAAAACGGAGGGGTAAAAACAAAATCCACCTTTCAAAAAAATAAGACCTTTTTTCAAAGGTGAACTTTTTGTTTTTTACTTACCCCAGGATTCAAATTCTAACCACCCACAAACTAAGGGTAGTAACTTGCCACAAAATTCAAAAAAAAAAAAAAAAATAGAACATTGGCAACACATATACTCTAAGAAGACTAATTGTTCAACTATAATATTTACTAATTATGCTAACAAGGGCAACTTCTTTCTTAGTAAAGAACAAAAGAATCTGATCGTTATGGCTAAGCAAAGTCCCATTATCAAGATTACCAAAAACTCCATTGATAAATCTCAAGCCAGCCATAACAACCACAAACAAAAACAACAACAAAGAAACTTCTTCCATTCGATACTGTCGGATGATGCGGCACTCAGTGTGAAACTAATCTTATTTTACTGAGAGTCACACCAAGGGCGAGATTTAATTAAGAAGATTAACGATATTACATATTTTAAACACACACATGTAAAGAATACTATTTAACAGAATGACATAAAATTATGTGAAGTAATGTTTACTGTTTCTGTCAATAAAGTTAGGCTAGTCTCACCTTTATGGTATAGAACTCATCAATTATCATCATATCAACAGTCACATCTTTAACAATTTCCTTTTCAATATCAGATGCAGGAGATTGTTCATTATATTCTGAGAGTCAACATCCTATTCTTTTCTTTTAAAAAATGAATAAATTGTTTTAAACTTATTCATATTCTAGCCTAGAATTAAATTTAACATTAGTTAGAATAACTAATACATGAATGTGATAAATATGAATTTAATTAATTATGTACACATGTATATCCAATAAAAGATATCAAGTATACAAGAACTCTCTTATTTTTATCATGTATAAAGAAATTCTAAAATTACCTAGCCTAAAAAAATAAATAAATGAGGCAAGCTAAAATATATCAACTAAGAGTACCTATTTATTATAAAAATTTGACCATTCGGACAAATTACTAAAAATTACTAGGAGAAGTATTTCGGACAAAGTTGTTTACCTTAATCTCTGTGGGAGGGTTGTAACTCAAAATATTTCACCTACCAGCAACACAAAAAATAATATTAAGACAAAAAATAATGCATAAAACTGCTTGAGAAAACAAAGGAGAAGATTGAAGATGTTACTTGACAAAAAATTCATTGGAATTGTCGAATTGGGGGCTTTGCGGGAGAAAAACTGAGAAAACTTGAATTGGGAAAGTGACAAGGGTTTACAGAGATGGAGTTGGCAGTGCTCACTTTCTGCCTCATGAGTAGCAAAGGCAAAGTGACTTCTTTTTGTCATTTTATGCAATTGAATATTGCAAAATGCAGTGACGGATTTAGGGGGGCCAGGGGAGTCTGGGCCAGCCAACCTCACATTTTTTTTATAAAAAAACTAGTTACTTTGGATAAAAAAAAATTATTTAATGGCCCCCCAATTTTATTTGTTTAAGTTTGTTAAATCTATGAGTTGCATATAATGATAAACAAACATCATTTTGCCATGTTCAACTGCATAAAACGACAAGAAAAAGTCACATTGACACAAGATTATGAGAAGTAATGTTCACATAAAGCTGAGATAAGTGACAAAAGTAAAGTAACTTTTTTTGAAATTATGACATTTTGGAATTGGATTAAAGTTCAATATATCTCTCAGTTATAAATCCAATTGGATTAAACTAACCCAGTGAACTTGTGTCTACTGTGATCCTATGAAATAGAAATCTACTAATATTTATTCTCCTTTTATAGCTAATTTTTACCTTTCTTATTATTTTAAGCATGCTGTTATGTCACGCCAGTCTACATACATGTAATAAGTCCCACAAACTCAAAAATTCACATCAATCAAGAATGATAGAATAATTTTTCATTAGATTGAAAACATTATAATTTACAAGACATATATGATATTAAAAGAGTAAGAAGAGTTTCAAAAGTAATAAAACCTTCTCAAACTTCTTACATCATAAACAAATGTTCTTGTAGCTGAATTTTTTATAAATCTAGTGAGGAAATAGAAGACAGTAATATTACACAACAAATAAATACAAAAATTAATAAATATTAACATTATAACAAGAGATGGGGCTCAAGAATGTTTAAACAACTCATATGACATCATGACATGTTTTAACATATCATCCATGTAAGGCAATATGTAATCCATGAAAATTGCCCATCACTTGCAAGTCAAACAACACCAAACATAAATCAGTGTACATGAAGGCCTATCTTACCTAGTACACAAGCTACGTTCTCAAGGATAGAACTTCCATCGGACAAGCTAGATAACCCGAATAAAACACAGAGTGAGTCTCACATGCATGTGGAGCCTCACCAGCATGTGAAGTCCCACATGCATATGAAACCTACCCCATGTTTTAGCAAGACTACCCAGTATGACAGAAAAACACTTTCAATGTTATCACAAGTCCGAATAACATAGGTCGAGTCTTACATGCATTCACCCTATAGCATGACCAGAAAGAAGCATTTTCAATGTTCTCAAAAGTCGAACATTGAGAAATGTTCTCAAGCATCCAAATAACACAAAGGTTGAGTCTCTTATTTATGTAAAGCCACATACGCATATCAGAATTCATATACATGTGAGACCCACCCAATAATATGACCAAAAAGAAGCATTTTTAATGTTATCAAAAGTCAAACCTTCACTACTGTGCCGAGGAAAAGTCTCCAACCTCAAGAAATGTTCTCAAGCATCGAACTTCAATCGGACAAGTCAGACAGTCCAAATAACACACAGGGTGAGCCTCACATGCATGTGGGGCCTCACCCACATGTGGAGCCTCACATCCATATGAGACTCACCCCATATTTTAACCAAACTATCCAGTATGACCGGAAAAAAGCATTTTCAATGTCATTAAACATCGTTTTGAACCACTTGCGGTAATAAGGGCAACTTCTATCCTAGTAGAGCACCCAAGAAACAGATCATTTTCGCTAAGCAAAGTCACATTATCAATCAAAAAACGAGAGTAAAAAAATCTCACCTATATAATGATGTCAGATAATGCAAAACTCATTATCAAACAAGTCCTACTCCAAAGATTGTGGCACCACCAGGCACGGCCAAGTGAGAGTGTTAGTTTAAGATTTTGTAAAGAGAAGTATAAAGAGGCATAAACGAGTTTAAGACAACAAGAGCCCAAATGAGTAAATTTGATAATAACCTCTACGATAAGTAACTTTTGCTAAACACGAACAAAAAATATTTTAATTTGATAATAAGCTCTACAATAAGTAAATTTTATTTCTCTCTCCATTGATAGATAATTTTTAACTTTCTTTAAAAAATTATGATTCAAAAAGAATATATGATATTAAAAAGGGTACGAAGAGTTTTAAAGTGATAGAGCCTTCTATCTAACACTTCTTACATCATATATAGCTATTCTCGTAACTGAAAGCTTTCCAATCTACAGAGGAAATAAAAGACATTAATATTAAAAAATGTAATAAAAAACAAATTACCAGTCTTTAATTACTCAGAAATGAGTCTCACACATATGTAGATCCTCACACACACGTTGGGCGCACCTAATATTTGATTCGGACTATCTAATATGGCTGAAAACAAGCATTTTCAATATTATGAAGAGTCCAACCTTCAACATTGAGCCAAGCAAGAGTTCCTAAGCTCCACTATAATATTGCAATCATAGAGAGCATTGGACAACTTGGATTTTATAGTAGAACCAATTGGTGGGCTACCTTTCCAAGCAAGTATAAGGCGAAAGTTCGAATCTCAAGGGATAGGAGATGAGCAAAAGGTAGAAAAGAAAATTTACCTTTCAAAATAATATACGACATTTTTTAAAAGGTCAACCTTTTTTTTTTTTGCTTACCTAACAACCCACCTACAGTTAAACCTTGGGATTCAAACCCAAACAACCCACAAGCCAATGTAATAACCTACACCACAAAATCCAAAAACATAAAAGACTTGTCAACTCTTATATTTAGTACTTAGGGGGAGTTTAGTTCGCAAAATTTTTCAGTGTTTTCGAAAAAGTGAAGTCTAGAATATAATATTTTTCATGTTTAGTTTGCATAATAACAAAATATTTATGAGAATAAAACATTTTTGGGAATGCAATATTCCCATAATTCACTCAATTTTTATTCCCATGTAACGGGGTGAGAATCTCATATTCCCAAGTGAATATATTTTGGAGAAATAAAACACTACCCATCTAAAAATATTACCAAAATAAAATAAGTCAAAGAAAAATAAAATTATAATTATAAAAAACAGATAATTAAAAATTTATTTTTTGTAAAAACTATAAAAAAAAAATAGAATTTAACATTTAAAAAAATATTTTAAACATCAATTTAAAATTTTATATAACAATTTAATAATTTTTTTAAACATCAATTTAAAATTCTATATAACAATTTAGTAATTTTTAATTTTTATTTTATTCTTGTAAATTTCTATTTTTATTTTATTTTTTGCCTTGTTTTATTTTTGTATCTTTTTAAGATGGATATATACAAATCTTTTAATTTCTCCAAAACATTATCACATCTTAAAAATATGAGATTTCTATCGCTTCACTAGAAATAAAAATTAAACAAATCAATGAAATATTATATTCCCATAAATGTGATATTCTTAAAAATATTTTTTTATTATGCGAACTAAATATTGGAACATCATACTTCAGACTTTACATTACCAAAAATCAACCAATCGCTCTCAAAATGTCATTCTCAAGAATGTGCTATTTTGGGAATGAAAAATCATTCCGAAAACCAAATGTCCTATGGTAACAAACGAAACTTCTTTCCTAGTCAACCATAACATCCGCAATCCAAAAACAACACTAGAGAAATTTCTCCCATTCGGCACTGTCGGATGGTGCAGCACTCAGTGTTGAAACAATGTCACTCCACTGAGAGTCGCACCATCCGACACTGCCGGATGAAAGTCCTATCCCATGACTAATACTAGACCAAATTAAACTAGAAAATTATAGGAATGAAATTATGAATCTCCATCATTTCACCAGTCAGCTTCAATGTAAAGTACTACCTCCACCAATGGAAATAAAATTATGTCTTCATTATCTCATAGATTTTACCTGTAATTCATTACTTAAAAATTAATTCTCGTCAATAATTTGACATTCAAGTAAAAATGAAGTTATAAGTTGAAAAGAACAAAGCAGTTGAGCTTGAATCAATCTTGCTCACATATTTGCATTCATAATCACGGACAATATTTCATATGTCCCAGACATATTCAGCAAGATCATCGCAGCAAACAAGAATTAAGCCTTAACCAACTAGGCGCAGCCACAAACGGAAGAACATTCACAGAAAAGTTCCATAAGAGGAAATCCAATAAAATCCCAAATATGCATACCCAATTCTACAAATTAACAGACACGATCAAATAAAACCGAACCAAGCATTATCGAGTTAGGTGCAGTCACACTAAAAGAACGTAAAACAAAGAGTTTTCAGTTCTCAGAGAAGTTCCATAAGAGAAAATCTTATAAAATTTTATAAAATACCAAATATATGCATACCAATTACCAGACACGACCAAATTAAACCTTATCAAACTGGGTACAAGGACGCTAAAACAATGAAAACTAACAGTTTCCACTTCTCAGAGAAGTTCCATAAGAGGAAACATTGCAGACATTCAACACAGCATCAGATTCTGCCCGCCCGTCTGCTACTTTCTCATCATTGAAACAAAATAAATTTCTTACAACAGAAAAAATAAAAAAATACGCATACACAGACATTGCTAAACACAGAGAAATATTTAAAAAGAGAGCACTTAAAAGTATGTACGATAATATTATTTACATCACTTGCCTTTTTCACTCATTAGGACCAAATATTCAACAATAGAACACTTAACTATCACATCAAGCACGACATCTAAAAATCAACAATTAAATTCCTAGACATCGTACAAGCAAACACAGGCTTGAATGCTATCAGATAATCATAACGTTCTATGAAAGATCTAATAATGAATATGTTCACGCAGAAATCCTACCTATAATAATAAAATTTGCTATAAATTTAGTTTAAAAATGAACTAAACTTACTGACCCTATTAAAACAGAAAAACTAGACAGATAACAATATATTAAGAGGGATAACGTTTGAGCATAAATCTTTCAATTGAACCCCAATCTTATCATTAAAGTTATTATTTAACTAATTTCATAAAGAAAATATACTATTAGGCTACAAACAAAAACTTAGAAATGTAATTTTAATCTATTGGGCTAATTCTGACATCATTTTTAAATTTTGATCAACTTCCAACAATATTATGTGTTGTATATATATGTACAAAAACAGACATGTACATATGAACTATTGGATTAACCCCCTGACAAGCATCTCTAACCCCCCTCCCAAAAACAACACCAAAAAAGAAAATCTCGTTCTCTCAACCGCCCCAAAATCTATGCCTACCCATATATAACCACAAAGTAACACCACCAGGGGCGGAGACAAGGGGGGGCTGGAGGAAACCCGAGCCCCCTAGCTTCTAATTTATCTTTTTTTTGTATCTATAATTTTTAAGAAAAAATAATTACAAGCCTCCCAATTTTTCATTAAAAAAACAAAATTATTACCCACAACCCACTCCGGTAAAAAGAATCCATTCATTTTTGTGTCAACCAAATATTCCAATTAACACAGAACATAAAATTAAATAAGAGGTAATATGTATTTTACTTTATAAAATATAAGGAATTAATTATTTTTTAATTTTTTTAATAAACTAGTGTGTCAAATAAAATTTTGTAGTTGACCAGAAAAAATAAATCCTTTTAAAAAGGTAGAATTGCAAGTAATAATATTGAACTTTTAATAAAATAAAATAAAAAATAAAATATTTGTAATTACATATTTTAAAATAATTAAAGGCTTAGGGGGCCGAAGTTCCTACGACCCACCCTTGTCATCGTCCCTGATATCAAATCACAATCCAAACTTAAATAAGTATACATGAAGGCCTAAATTACCACATGCACAGAAACTACCATGTGCACAAAGTATGTTTCTAAAGGATTGAACTTCGATCAGACAAGCAAGATAGTCCGAATAACACACAGGGTAACCCTCACATGCAATGAAAGGCTTTACCCGCCTCATATGCATGTAAGACCCACCCCATATTAGCCAAACTATCTAGTATGACTGAAAAGAAGCATTTTCAAATGTTACCAAATACAATATCTTGATGATATAGAACATTGGACGACTCATCTACTCTTTTTTGCAACCAAGAGGACAGATCGTTTTGGCTAAGCAAGGTTATATTACCAAAGGAACCAAAAAATTCCATTGATAATCTCAAGTCAGCCATTACAACTGCCATTTAAATAAATAAAAAACAATTCTCTTATTTGACAGTGCTGCGACACCCAAGGCAAAACTAGTCCTACTCCATTAATTGTGGGACCATCCGAAATGGCAAAATGAAATATAGACAATAACGTAGACAATATGATAACTAAGAGAATATTTCTTTCTGTTGTGCAATACTTTTCTGTTGTGCAGTACTTTGATTTCCAATCTTCCGTGTTCGTTTCTCACAAATGCACAAAGCATTTTTATACACAAAACTTAATCATTACTAAAATGTCATCATTAAAACAAAATGACGACACTTTAATTAAATCAATATTAAACCAAAACTATCTAATTCTTCTTGCAAATTGAGTTCTCACAATTCAATACCGAATTGAATTCTTCTCTTAGATGCCAGATGCCAACCGACATACAACATATTGCTTCTGACAAGAAGAACTCAATTTGGTATTGAATTGCAAAAGACACGCAGAAGAATTAGATAGCTCTAGTTTAATATTGATTTAACTAAATAAATATGAGTAAAGAGAAGTATAAAGAACCCTAAACAAGAATGAAAAACAAGAGCCAAATAAGTGCAAGAAAATAAAATTACAACAGAGATTACCAAACATGATAAATTGATAAGTAACATTTTTACCATATCAAGTAATATAATTTATTTTCCTTTGAATCTAATTTTTAACTTTCTTTTTTCATTAGTTCGAGGGTAGTTATGTTATCATTTTAAAGTGATAAAGTCTTCTCACACTTTCTTAAACCATGTACAACTATTCTTGTAACTAAAAACTTTTCAATCTAGAGAGGAAGTAAGACATTAATATAAAATAATGAATAAAGAAAAAAAACAAATCACATAAAATTAACATTATAAAAAGAGACCAGCCTCAAGAATGTTAAACAATATATTATTCTGTATCTCACTAACATCACAATTTTATAAATAAATAAATAAATAAATAAATAAAATATATATATATATATACATCTATTCAGACATGTCCGAATACAACGTAATCAATCACAAACAACACGACTTACTAATATGATAACACAAACACGAGTCGTGTACATCATGGCCAATCTTACCCAGCGTACAAAATAATATTATCTAGGATCAAACTTCTTTTCATTTTGCCAATTAGTCCCTAACTTGCATACACGATGAATCTAACATGCATGTAGGACCTCACATGCATATAAAGCCTCACATACATGTTAAGACTCATCATATATTTGAGACAGACTATCCAATATGGCCAAAAACAAGCATTTTCAATATTATCAAAAGTCCAAACATTCAACATCGTTTCCTTTCCAAGCATATTTGAGGTCATTTGCGTCGGGCAATAACCTCAAATACAATATTGTGGTGATCTATAGGGCTAAGGAATTTTTAAACTTTTGATAAACTTCTATATATATATATATATATATATGTACATCTGTCTTTCATCTGTTTGTAATGGAATTTCAGATTTCAGCTTTTAATATCTAAGAATAAAAATTATTGGAATATTCATAATGGATACCCCTTTGATTCCATTATCAAGTCAGCCATCAATCTTTGATTACGAAAAGGTAATATATGTACTTCACGATTTTGTAGTTGACCCAATAAAGAAATCCTTTTGAAATTGCAAATAATAAATTTTGTCCTTTTAATAAAAAGAGAGGAGGCCTGTAATTATATTTTTTTAAAACGTAGAGATGTAAAAAAAATTGAGGGGGCCTAAGCTACCGGAATCCACCCTTGCCATCGCCCTTAGTTTGCAAGTCCAAACTTAAATAAGTGTACATGAAGGCCTAAAGTACTAGGTGCAAAAAAACTACCACGCGCACAGATATGTTCTAAAATTGAACTTCCGTCGAATAAGCCAAACAGTCCAAATAACACAGGGTGAATCCCACATGAATGAGAGGCACTACCCGGCTCACATGCATGTAAGACCCACCTCATATTAGCCAAACTATCTAGTAAGCCCGAAAAGAAGCATTTTCAATGTTACCAAAAGTCAAATTATGGCGCCCAGCAAGTTTCTAACCTCAAATACAATATTATGTCCTCTTTTATTGATAATCCCAAGCCAGCCATAACAACCACAATCCAAAAACAATACTAGAGAAATTTCTCACATTCGACACTATCGGATGATGCAACATTCAATGCTAAACCAATCTCAATCTCACTCAACTAAGAGTAACACCATCCACCACTGCCGCTGCCAAACGAAAATAACCCCAAGACTAATACTAGACCAAATAATGCTATCAAAATTGTAAGAAAGAAATGGTGAATCTCCAAGGTTCAAAGTGAAGCACCATTGAAAATAAAATCACATCTTCTAACATTTTCCCGTAGATTTTTCCCATAATTAATAACGTAACAATAATTTGACATTCAAAATAAAACAAAAGTCATAAACATGATCACAACAACAAAGCATTTGTGCCTAAGTTAATTCTGCTCAGCATATTTGCATTAATAATCACAGACAATATTTCATATGTCCAGACATATTCAGCAAGATCATCATCGCAGACAACCAACAAAACACAAACATAGTACAAGTCATTTCAGGTCATATCACTTGCATTACATCAAAATCTTGTAAACTACAACACATAACTAAGTCAAACAAAACTAAATCTTATCTCACTACGTATAGTCACACTAAATGAACAAAATTAACGATTTCACTTCTACGAGAAGTTCAAATTTTACCAAATATATATGCATACCAATTAACAGACAGACCAAATTACACCAAACTAAGCCTTATCGAACCAGGTACGGTGACGCTAAAAGAATGGAAATTAACAGTTTTCCGTTCTCAGAGGAGTTCCATAAGAGGAAAAATTACAGACATTCAACACGGCATCAGATTCTGTCCGCCCGTCTGCTACTTTCTCATCATTGAGACAAATTAAATTCCTTATAAAATTAACAGAAAAATAAATAAATAAATAAAATACACATACACAAACATTAATAAAGACAGATACAATATATATTTATAAGGAAGGAAAGGCATCAGATAATAAGCGGAGTTTTTAATCTACACGTGAAATTTCAGTGTGTAGGATAAGGTTATTTACATCACTTGCCTTTTCACTCCCCGAAGATATTCAACAAGTGAGCACTTCACTTCACAATTAAGTCAAGCATAACATTTAAAAATCAAAATTAAATTACTAGACACTATATAAAAATCCAATATGCCTATATAGTAAAAAGAAAAAATCATATACTTACCATGTCATCATTATTGAATCTCTCGTAACGTTATATGACGCATTACGAACACACATAACAAATATAGTGAAGGGAAAAAAGAAAGGCGTCAGAAAATAAGCGGAGTTTATAATCTACACAGAAATATTCAGTGTGTAGGATAAGATGATTCACATCACTTGCCTTTCCATTTTCCCGACAGTGAGCACTGGACTATCGTGCCGAGCACGAGATTTAAAAATGTAAGAATTATATTTCGGAAGGTCCATTTGACACCAAGGCAATGCAAAAAAAACGCGTGCAATGGGCTGGTAAGCCAACCTTGTAACTATATGCATCAGCTATATCCCCTTGCACACCATTTTTTTATTTGTTTTCACAAGGAGAGGGTAAATCAGATGCAAATAACAATACATAAAGAGTATAAATCATAAATTTAAGAAGAAAAAAAAAACCGAAATTGAATGAATTGTATGGTGACTAATTGAAGGAAAGCAAACGTATCAATGGAGGCGCTGGTGTACATGGCTATATAGAGGGTTTTTGCAACGGCTAGGGTTTCATGGAGGCGAAAGTTAATAAAGCCGCATTGGATTTGGACTGGGCCGGCCCAGCTTGTGCAAATTTATTTTGACTTGAATGGGCTCTGTTAGGGAAAAAAATTACAATCTTATTGTTGGATTAGATGTTTAGTTTTGAGGAGTTAATCTTCTATCAGCCGATAACTACTTAGTTTTGATACATTACGTGAGGTTTATTATTTTATTTTATGGTCAAATAGTTTATTTGACTTAATGGAACTAGAGGCTGAGTTAGAAATTTGAAGTTGAAGGGTCAAAATTTGATAGAAAATATTATTTAACAAAAATTTAAAATTGGGAAACGAATGTTTTAATTTTTTAAAATATTACCGCCCCTTAATGGAGCAATTTTTCAACTGTGAGACATGTGGTGGGTGTGAGGTCCACAAACATTTTTGTAGACGGATCAACCGGATGGATTGAAGAAGGTTTTTTTTTTATTCTCCTTGCTCTTTTACCCTTGTTCTTTCCATTCTCTTCTTTATTTGAGTGTTTTAGGGAATCTAATTAATTCGATGAGTTGAGTTGAATCAAAGTTATGGATTTTTGTTTATCCTACATTGTAATAATATCTCAAAAATTCATATAACATGAGAAATTTAGATTGAATTCTAATACAAAGTAGAAAAAAGATCAAATAATCATTCTATGATGAAAATTATGCATACTACTCCTACGCCATCTAGTCTTAGAAGATTAGAAATGGGACTAACTTGCCAAATTTGTCGACAAAGACAAATAAGTTAATATAATTAATCTAAAACGAACTCAACAACTGTATTTAAAGAAAAAAAAAAAGGAAAATTACATGTTAGTCTGCAATAACCAATAAGCATATATACATCATTTATACTTGAAGATCTCCCAACTAAACTTTCAAGTATAGGGCAATTACAACTTCTAACAATGTATTTTAAAATAAAGATATTCGGCCGTTAGTGAGTCCTTACCCA
This sequence comes from Ehretia macrophylla, assembly GCA_037974665.1. Lineage (NCBI taxonomy): Eukaryota > Viridiplantae > Streptophyta > Magnoliopsida > Boraginales > Ehretiaceae > Ehretia > Ehretia macrophylla. The sequence continues at coordinate 5,200,624 of CM075774.1, forward strand.
CATAGTTAAGTAGTCAAAGATAACAAGTGAGTGAGTACTAAATCAATCATTAACTCATAGGTGAATTAGGAATTAGTTTTTAATTATGTAATATACATATTGCCTAAGGAATGATATAACACTTTTTTTTTTATCAGTATATAACACTTGATATATAAACAAGAAATTAATTAGGAAAAAGGTATATTCTATTGGTACCATGCGGTACTAAATCAAAAGTAATCATTTTAACCGTGAAAATGTAAATCGAGCTCAAATCAATATTAATCTGATTAATGTTGTGGTCTTGTCTTTTTCAGCATTAAAAAAAAAAAAGTTTGTTTCTTTTTTACTCTTTTGACTCCCATGGTCTATAATCAGGGACGGAGCCAGAAAATTAATGTTGGGGGGCCAAGATTTGAATTCGATTTATTAAAAGAAAGGGTTTAGAAATCGTTTTGATCAATTGATAAACTTGTGTTTGTTTCCCGCTAATGGCTTTGGGGAAGTGCCCACTAGTGCCCACGTGGCACTTCCCTAGTCTTTCATCTTTTTTTTTTCTTTTGTTTCTCGCTAATGGCTTTGGAGAAGTGTCCACTAGTGCCCACGTGATACTTTCCTAATCTTTCATCTTTTTTTTTTCTTTCTAAAAGCCAGTTTAAACTGGCCAAGCAAAATAAAAATAAGTAAAAGCTACCATTGAGATTCAAACTCGGCACGCCTGACTAAACTTAAGTACAATCAATTGCCAAGCTAAATCAGGAGTTGTATACCTTTAAACAACTTTACGAATATTTATGAGAGCCAAACCTATTTTTTTTTTAAATATACATTTTTTTTTTTTGGAGGTTGGGGGGGCCCGTAGCCCACCCCCGCTGCCCCCTAGCTCCGCCCCTTGGTCCATTGCTTTGTTTTCTTGTAAAAACTTAATACATTTTTTTCATTTTTTACTTTCACTTCTGAAGTTAATCTATAATTATTTTTTTATGAGTGGATGAAATGCATAGTCAGTCGAATAAGCTAGCTACTCTAGAATATATGCACTATACCATAACACAATAACTAACTTATTTGACTAACTATGGACAGTATGGTGCATTTTATCCATTAATATATGCATTATACCACAACAGAATAACTAACTTATTTGACTAACTATGGACAGTATGGTGCATTTTACCCATTACGAGTAGTTGGTCTAGTTCTTAAACTATTAGTTTGGTATAAGGCATGACTACGGGCATTACATTCAGACGCCTTTAAAGATAAAGATAGTTTAGTCATTTTACATTTCAATTTTTCTTCTCATTTAATTGTCTTCCAATTTGAGAGGAAATTAAAATTAACATCTAGAAAGAACCCTTGAAAAATTTTGAAACTTAACAAGGGGTACCTCTCCCTTCTCCCCATTTTTCCTTTTATGCTCCTAATTGATTCGAACTGAAATATAAACAAATCATCCATGTAAACTCTAAATACTTTATCACTCGACTAATCTTTTTTTTATTTTTTTTTATTTTATACCTCTTTCAATTCTGCCATGTCTAAGTCCAAACGCGTGCACATTGCCAGTGGATTTTCCCCTATGTCCTTAATGGATGTCGTGTTGCACAAATTTCCTACCTAGTCATGAAATCTATTGTCATTTGTATTGCCATGGCCTTGAACGAGAACACTGTTGGCAATGGGGATTAATATATAAGAAAGATTAGATAAGAGACTAATTAATCTTTGTCTTTGGAACATTGTGTGAAGTTTTTTCTATTTTATACCTGGGTAAATTATGTTCCACTCAACTCCAAATCTGCTATTTGGTCTCCTAAAATTTTCAAGTGACTATAAGGCATAAAAAAATAAATTTATGTAACTTTGGATGAAGTGATTGGGTTATCGACTTGTTATAAATAAATGCCTCAAGTTTAAATCTATTCATTTGATTCCAAATATTATATGGCATTTAACTGATTTAAAACATGCATTTGACCACATCGTTACACTAAAAGATTTGTAGCGTTAGAGTCAAGGACAAAGCGATTGTTACATGAGTATCACCCCAAATTCTTTTAAAAAATATGTATTTGTTTAAAGTATTTTTAGGTAGAAAAATCAATTTAGGCCAAACTGGAAAAAAAAAAAATCATCCAGTGTTAAACTTTGTATTTTTAACTCTCACCGACAAATATTCTGAATTTTCCTTGCTTGGAGTGGATTCAGTATAATTCTATTTAGGATGAACTCCTCGTTATCAAAACATAGGAATGACAGGATGAACTCCTCGTTATCAAAACATATGAATGGCATGAACGCAGCAAGTTTATCATCTGTACAACCAATATCATTGTAATCATTTGCAAAACGTAAAAGACTACTTTTTCATGGGAAAATTCGAAGAAAACAAAACTATGTTAAGGTTGTCGTGTAACCGTGGAGATTACAAGTTTGAATCATAGAAACAGTCTATTGTAAAAAATGCAAAATAAGACTGTATACAATAAACCACTGGCAATGTGCACATTTGATACCAATTGTCATGGAATAGGTCAATGTGCATCTCTGTTTCCAGGCAGCTTAATTATCAACTAATAGAATCCCCCTAAACCTATCAGCTGTTATTTTCATGACATCACTCAAATTCAGGCCAAGTAACAAGCATCCAAATGCCTATGCAGACCAGCCGGCCTCTTTTTGCATATATAAAATGTAGCTTCATGTTATCTGTATCTACGCAATCGAGTCATCAATGATTATAAGTTCATTCCATACCGCACCAGACCAGAATATATGAGAAGCAAACTTGTTCTTGGTTGCACATTTCCTCCTACAAGTTAACAATACCTTTCCTCAGCTAGCTGAGCTTTTTCATTCCAGAAAAAGAACGTTCAAAAGATGGCTAAGCGTTTCAAAATCCGCCTTTCTGTTCCTTCCTTTCAAATCTGTCGTTCCAAAGAAATCTCTTCTTCTGCTCAAAGTCCATTGCCTAAAAGCTTCGTGTTATCCCCTTTCAATGCTAAGGTGCTTGACATTGCGTATCCAATCTTCCCAAACCCACCACCAACACCAGATCACCCTTTATCCAAGCGCGACGTGCCATCTAAAGCCCTGCCTGTCCGATCTGATCTTCAGTCCAGACCTTGCAAGACATCCATGACTGCAGTATTCAACTTTGAACCATTGAACACAGAAGGCAGCTCTTATTTGAAAGAGTACAATTCACCGGTTTCAGATGATTCGGATAGCAGTACACCACCTGTAGTTCGCTCAAGATATGAAAAGGATAAGAGTCAAAAGAAACCAAAAGCTAGACTTAGTATGAACACTTCTGCAGAAGAGACTACTGGTCGGTTCAGTAGTGATGAACAAAATGAAGAGACGGAAAGCCTAGTTTCGTCTTTTCCAAGCTCTGTTTCTTCTGATGACTTTGCTTATAAATCGAAGACTTCACGTAAGAAGCCTAGTGACAGGAGTAAAAGAAACAAGAACAATGTGAAAGTTGGGAGATCAAAGCAATATGCTTCAACTAGATGGATGGATAGTGGGGAAATAAGGGCCGGGATAATGCAAGAAAGTGTTTTTCCTGTGAAGAAACCAGCTATGGAGCATCTAGTGTCATGCGTGGCAGATGGGAAAGTGAACGGAAGTTATGTTATAGTGAAGAGGTCAAGAGCCCCTTGTGAGGATTTCAAGAGGTCAATGTTGGAAATGGCAGTAGAAAAACAGATGTTTGAAGCCAAAGATTTAGAGCAGCTCTTGTTTTGTTTTCTCTCCCTCAATTCACAACACCATCATGCAGCTATTGTCGATGCCTTCACAGAGATTTGGGAGGGGTTATTCTCTCAAACATCCGAGTCTTAGGATGTAATAAACTCCTTGAACTGGATTCAGGCATCTTAGTCACTTTCTGTTATTAACTAGTTAATTCATTTGAACTCGTAATGCAGCGATGAGACATGCATACTACTATATTATTATGCCTGCTTTTATACAGGCAGCGAGGGAGGGTGAACATGCAGTCAATGCACACGAAGGTGATTGAAATAGACATCAAGCATTATTCGAAGAGAATATCTTTCAGATACATACAGAAATGTTTAGATTTTTCATTCAACATACAACAATGAATTAAAGCAATAAGAGAGCAGGCAAGGATTGATGAGTAGAACAAGAATTGTAATTATCTATATGGAAGAGCACTGGCTTGATATATAAGATTGAAATGCTGAAAAACAATTACTTCAAACTTATAATACGTGGTCGTCTTCTTTTCCGCTACATGATTCCGGGGCAGTCATGCCGTTCTCAAAAAACTTGACATGACACAGCATTCCACCAGCTTCATCTGCAAACGTAATCTTCTTTTTTTCCGTGCGAACTTCAGTCTTAGGAGCAGCAGGACTATTCTGATTTAATCTCTACAATTGGAAAAAGATATATGATCAAAACCGGAATAACATTATAATCAATATAATAGGTGGCATCAAGCATTGTGGACTTCATATTAACAGCGGAATGCATTTGAGAACATATATAAAAAATTACCATGATTTTACAGAAACGATTGCAGTCCCTTGCCATCATTGATAACCATTTTCTTGCGGTTTCTTCAGCCTTTGTTGCATTCTTGATGGCTGTTTTCACCTGTCCAGTGTGATATATAATCAGATTACGTGATCTGTAGTATATTTTCGAAAGCATAATTAATCTGTCATTCTATCTATGCGGAAATCCAGTTTATTGACATGTGCATGTTTGCATATACATAAATTAGAGGCATCACAGAAGAGAAATGAAAAAGTATTAGAAATTTCCTATATTAAAAACTCGGGTACTTCTACTCAAGCAGACCATTTTGTATGGATATAAATCCAGCATCAAAATCCCAACACCACAGTGGTTATACACCGAAGTTTAGCACAGAATCAGAATCCTTTCAAACAGCAAAGAAGTCAATGCAGATTGGCAATCACATTCCTCTATCACTAACGAACAACATAACATACAAAAGCTAATAATATAGAGAAAGGGAAAAGAAAAGTAAAGATCAACAGCAATATACAGATTCAATTGCTGAAGACCAAAGGAAGTAGCCAGAAAAGACGATTAATATGAATTTTTTATTGAGATGTTTCATTAAAGTTGTCAGTTTTATGAATGGATGAACAGCAGAGAAATCCAACGAAAAAGAGTTCTAAGATAGTTCACAACTAGATGTAACCACCTAGAAGGTTGAATGGTAAATCCAAAACTTTAAAACAAATGCAAACAGATCAGTGATACCAGTTATTATCAAAGTGAAATTCAAGTCAAAAATTATATTTGAAAATCACATTTGCTGTCACCTTTCATGTTCCCCATGTTCAGTACATAGATGCACTTAGAAGGGCACAATGAGGCATAATTATAAGAGACAAATTGAGGACTCGGGGACAAAGACAAAAACGTCCAAGGTAATAGACAAGTATAAGTCCCAATACTCAAGCTGCCGATTGAGAGAGTAATTATACTCTAGCAAAGTGTAATATCTCTATCAGCATCAATCTCTTTTAGGGGTTAATATATGTTCTGGCAAGGGCTTAATTCATTATTTTCTTCAAGGGTATAAATCAAAATAGAGCGGAACTATTTGTTTCTTATTTACCATCCTCTAAAATGTCTATATGATAAAGATGAGATCTGCTTGTGAAACAAAGACTATCCAAGTTCCAACCAACTTATGAATGGGCTAAATAGCTCTTTTCCTTTTTATATGTAGTGGAAAACTCACACATACTCGTGCAACTTGTTCATTGATATCAACAACCAAGCAGACTACCAATAAAATTGTATATTAGCAAACAGAAGTAAAAAATACTTGCATTAATTAACTCAAGTAATGGTCAGATGACAACAGATTTGCAATTCATATACCTCATCTGCATCAATTTTCAAGGAAAGGCTGCGATATGACTCAAAGAGCAACTTTTCTTCTACAATGTCCTTCATGGACTTCAACTCATTCACAAGTCTGCCTGCAAGAGACTCGATATCGTGCATTTGCCGTTGCGTGAATGCAATAGCACTTTCAGAACAACTTTTAATAGAGGTGCATCCGGTGCTCACATGAGGTAGGGAGCGAGAGAAACGAGGTCCTTCAAGATTCCCTTTAGGTGGGGAACCTCTTTTCTCATTCTTTGATTTCTTAAGGATCTGGCTAGGGCTAATGATAACTTTCGGCCGATTCAATTTGCCAGACTGTACAGAATTTTCAACCTCACTAGCAGCCCCAAAACTTGAGCCAGTTCTCGATGGCTTGCTCTCTGTTTGCTTCCCAAAGTCAAGCTTTTCCTTGCATTCTGAGAAAATGAGCAGAGCAGGAAAATTAGTTGCATGAAGGTAAATTAACAGTATTTTGGAGGACAACAGAAGTTTAAAAAGATAATAGAGCTCCAAAAGTTCATGCGAGAGCTCTAACATTTTTTTTCCTTAGATATCTCAGCTCCAATTAAACTAGAGAACTTTCCAATGACAAGCAGAACATGAAGCCCCCAAATGCATGAAGCAGGTACAAGTAGAAGAAGTTAAACATGAGGATTTTCTGCAAGTGTAGATTCTAAATACACCACAAGGCAGGTGTAGATTCTAAATGCACCAGAAGAATATATAACATGGCCTTTTGCATTGGAAAGCTAAAAGAACAATATCATAGATGATAGATGTTATGATTTATGAGTAAGAATTTAACTCTGATACTTGTCTAATATGACTAGAAGTTTCAGAAGATCCCTGTAGTGATACAAAAGAGAAAGAAGGCACATCTTTGAATATATTATGAAGAACCTACAAACGGGCGTATGACTTACTATAATGGTCTGTATCGTCGTATAGTTCTTCAGAATTCACAGCAAGACGTAATCGCTCTTGAGAAGTCGGAGAAATGGCCTACACAGCCCAAGCATTTAATGTTAGAATCATTTCAAGCAAAACAGTTAGTTAGATGCAACAAAATAGTTTTCAGAAAATAATATTTTCGGACCTTTCGTGTGGGATGGAGCATCCCAGGATTCTGCAGCGGCACTGAAGTTGAACGGACACCAGCACCAGCAGAAGTTCGACTGTTTGGAGAGGAACTTCTCTCTGCATCAGCATTTGTAGACACGAGAGGCTGTTTTTTAACCAGTGTTGGGGAATTATCCTCTATGGATACATAATGATGCCCAGGATTCATACAATCTTCTGTTGCGTCAGCAGAACTACATGTTAAACTTCGCTCCTCATTAGCTGCATAATCTTTTAAGTTAACAAAATCATCATCAGTGCAGCATAAAGAACCAAACTGCTGAGCAAAACACATATTTTCTCCAGTTCTGTTCTTAGTATTCACTGCCCGGTCAAGATCTCCAATTCCTGAACTGCAGCTGCTTTGGCCTGAGATCTCAAGCACAAGAGAAGAGTTATTTGAGCAACTGCACACATCTGGACTTCGATCCTTGACAGGCAACGTTATTTCTGGGGAGCTTACCCCAGAGAGTTGATCATTAGAATCTTCTTCCATTTTAGGTTCTGATATAGGCAAATTCAGGAACCGTTCACAACTATACTTTTGATTACTAACATGTTCAGTCTCCTCACTGTTTGCTAGCGGCAGGGTAATAGGCTCAGGGGTCTCCAAATGGTCAAATGAAACCTCATTAACAATACAGTTTTGATGTTCTTCTGCAAACAATATCTGTTCCCAATTGTTATGTTCATCAATCTCCAGATCTTCACGAAATGTATCACAGCAAACGTTATCCAGAGTACAGTTTTGGTCTTCTTCTCGAAATAAAACTAGTTGCCTGTTTTCATATTCAAAATCTCTCTCCCGATCCCTGTCGGATATAACAGTACCAAGAGTTTCTCCCTTGGCATAGTTGATGGAGGAATCATCAATAAAAGCAATTGGACTTGGGTCTCCTAAGAACTCAGATTCAGGGTCCTCGCTTTTGGCATGAATAAGTGGCATCAAAACCGAGTCAGCTTGCATCGAATATTCAGAATCAAGAACCAGTTCTGACTTAATTGAAAGGGCAACTTCAGATCTAGTGACACTTCCTGTGGTGCACTTCCTTTGCTTCTTTGACTTCTTCTTCAAAAGCTTCAGTTTCCAACTACTAAGGGTCTCCTTAAGATCAAACTCATCTTCTTCAGACTGCACTTTGTCATATATGTGCTTTGATTCCGAACCCATAGCACTTGAAAGTTTTCGTTTCTTTGCTTTGCACATTTTCTTTAGTTGCCTTAGAGTAATCTTGTCAGATGTAGAATCGCTGGAGTCACTGGACATTTCATCATGATCACCATGACCATACTCATTAGTAGTATGATCTATTTCCCGAACTGTTCTATCTGCCAAAGGCAGACAAGAGCCTTCTACCTTGACCCTTTTTAAGTCAAATGCATGCCTATCTTGCAATGTAACTGTAGAATGTAAAACAGCCTTTTTGGCATCCTCAGCTTCATATATATCTCTCAAAGTCTTGACCACAAGGGCTGGATTTCCATGGGAATCTAAATTGCGGAATTTTGCTATGAAACCACCTCTTATAGCAGCAATGAAATGCAAATTTCTGCAACTCCTTAGCTCCATTTTCAACAACCGCATCTGTCTATCCTCTATCTATGATTCAAAATATTTGGCTGCAGCAAAGTTTTTGTCTCAACAGCAGAAGTTGAGTTCAGGTCCGACACAACAGAATTACACACAGCACCAAATCTGATCTAGCAAAAGGGAAAGATTAGTATTTGAATACCAAGAAACAAGGTATAATTCATAGTTTTTTATAATCTAGGTTGGACAACTGAAAATTGATTCCATCCAAATGAAATAAGGAATCCCTTTTGAGAATGCTATAAAGGATCAGTAGGGGTTCCATTTTGACAACACGGCCCTCAATCTTCTTCCTATTGGTACTGGCGAAAAATCAATTACCATTCAAATTTTCAGCAACAAAGAGAAATCATATAGAGAAACGCACCTTGATTTTGTAACAAAGTAAATTTTAAAAAATAATAATTAATTCAATCAAATTACTAAAATTCAAACTCATGGAACTAAAAATTCTACTATAAGCCCAACTCAAATTAATGCTAAATGTTGTGTGTATTCATATAAGTTTACGGGTAGAAATAGCCCAATTTGAACAACACAAAGTACATGTATGCAATCAACATCTGACACTACATAAATAAATGCACAAAATTGTGTACGTATACACATAGGGGCAGAGCGATGTGGTGTTTTGCAGACTGCAGCACACTAAACCCCAGAAAATTGTTTGAAATGGTACGATAATTTTAGTCTCTAAAACCACTTAGTCCCGTAGACCCACTAATTTTAGTGGCCAAAACTACTTATCCATAATTATCCCCTACTTTAATCTTGATTGATAAAACATCTTAGACCCGCCCTTGTTTATATGCACCAATGTGCGTATATACATATATATACAATCAACATCTGATAGCTACATAAATAAATGCATAAATTTATTTATGCATATACATTGGGGCAGAGCCATATTTGGGCTTGCAGACTGCAGCACGACAAAACCCCAGAAAAATTGTTTGAAATAGTACGATAATTTTTGTCTCTAAAACCACTTAGTCTCATAGATCCACTAATTTTAGTCCCCAAAACTATTTCTCCGTAATTAGTCCCGCTTTAGTCCCAACAAATAAAACATCTTAAATCCACCCATATACGTCAATGTGCGTATATATAAACATAATGCAATCAACATCTGATAGCTACATAAATAAATGCACAAATTTATCTATATACTTAGGGCAAATGCGCACAAACCCACAAAATTTTTCGCAGTGGTACAATAATTTTTGTCACCAAAACTAGTTAGCCATGAATAGCCCTAACTTTAATCCCCACCAAGTCACCGATAAAAAATCTTAGATCCGGCCCTGTCTACGTATTGATATGCGTATACAAACAAATGTATCAGAAGTTCGAATCCTAGAAAGCCTTAGGCTTACCTGAGAGCAAATCAAGAGATCTTTGCCCCGTGCTGTCTTGAATCTCGGGTGACGAAATACGTCTACTTGAAGAGGTGGAGTGGAAGAAGATGAAATATGGGAGCTGATAAGCTGAGGAAGCGGTAAAAGTTATATATATATATATATATATATATATAGATATATTAACGAGTGTTAAGGTATGTCGCAGTTGTGGCGCCAAAAGCATTTGGCGGGAACTAGTATTTTGTATTTCTAAAACGGTTGTGGCATTTGGTGCGTTTTATGATTTTGTCGTAGGGTATGGCCCATTCCTTCATTTTTTTGGGATGTTATTAAAAAATGACTGTGTATCCCATATTTCAGTATGACACGTGATTTTATATGTTAAGGTGAGGCTCACACCCATGTTAATAAGGTATAAAGTTTATTCATTTTTATAAAAATTCATAAATTATATCTTGAGATCTCACATTTTAAGTTAGATTGTTAATAGGGGCAGATTTAAAATGTTACTCTAATAAAGACGTGACTATATCTAGACTCTTCTTCATTGGGCTCAACAACGAAGCCTAACTTCACTGAGCCCATCTACTTGCGGATTAGACTTTTGAGTCTGCCATAGTCAACTTGGTCCAAACGACAGAATACTTAACCTTTTTTTTTTTTTTGTTGAAATAACAAACAGTGACGAACCTATGTTGCAAAGAGAGGATGTGCATAACTTTAAAATATATATATATATATATATATATTTGTTTTATTTTTTTAAAATTATTATATTTGACATTTTGGTTGTATGAGTGCACACATAACATTTTTTATTATATGAGTGCACATCCTGAACTTTAGTGTCAGGCCCCCGCCAAAAAACATTACACTATTTGCCTTTTGTAGCAAAAAAAAATGAGGGGACGATTCACGGGTTTTATACGTAGAACCAGTTTGTACCAATCTCTTTCGCATATTTAATATCAAAAATAATAAATAATATAATAAATTTTTTTCTAATTATATATATATATATATATATTTGTTTTATTTTTTTAAAATTATTATATTTGACATTTTGGTTGTATGAGTGCACACATAACATTTTTTATTATATGAGTGCACATCCTGAACTTCAGTACCTAAGCTCCCCGCCAAAAAACATTACACTATTTGCCTTTTGTAGCAAAAAAAAATGAGGGGACGATTCAAGGAAGTTATACGTAAAACCAGCTTGTACCAATCTCTTTTACATATTTAATATTAAAAATAATAAATAATATAATAATTTTTTTTCTAATCATTTAAGCTTTTAGGTGGATTGATGGCTTAAAACTTAAAAAGATTTCTATCTTCACTAGATATCTATCGCTCATTGAATGACAAACTCATTGAACACCCTCATTGGCATCCTTGCGACTTCTTCTTTAGTTCTTGCTCTTTTTCAATTCAATCGCAAATAACATACAAGATCCATTGGAACCACCAAGGGTTCAAGGTCTAATTCTTAACATTCAATCTATTGATATATAACACTTATCAACTGCGACATTATGTTGATCCATCAGTATCAATATTACACATTCATTTTTATTTAGTTTTATATACTCTATTCATTTATCGCTATTTCGACAACTGTCTTAAGCATCGAATGTTCATTGAGCCACCAATCCAATGTTATTGCCCGTGCCAAATTCCTAATTGTAAATTCATAGCCTACAATATATTTAGTTCAAAATATACATAATTGATATTTTAACTTTTTCAACCCCGTTCACTAATAAATAAATATATTACTTGGAGTTTCGGAAAAAAGCCAATTTTGACAAAACAAAACAAACAAATTCTCAATGACGATTTTTAGCCAAAAATATATATATATATATAGATATATCTCAATGATGATTACCCAATTCTTCTCTAGTTTTTTCTTCCCCTCTAATTAAGGTTATCCACTAGTTCTAGCTGATTGTTTTTAGTGCTCTAGCTATCCGGCTGGTATGTTTTTAGTGCTCTGGCTATCTGACTGGTAGCACCCAACTCTCCTCTTTCTCTCTTCTTTCATTTTTCTTGTTGTTCTTTCTCTCCCTCTCTCTCTCTTTTGTTTTTTTTGCTACTTTTGTATATATTTTGTATAAGCTTTTGTTGGATTTGGTTTTTTTTTTCTTGTTCTGTTATGGGTGTGGTTGTGATGCTGTGTATTTGGGTTGTTGTCGGTGTTTACCTTTACTATTTTTGGTCAACTATTGCTTCTTCTAACTCCTACCACTGTGATGTTAAACACCCATACGGGTGTAGTTGAAGGGCTCAGGTGAATTACACATGCCTTCACTGCTAGATATTTGAATTTTTGCTTCACTATTCTGAGTATCCAACAGTCTTTCTCCGTTGGAGTCGTACGTCTTTTCACGTGATTTTTCGTGGCTCGCCTTGGTGGGCTGCTTGCCATTTGCAGGCTGAGAGTAAAACTTATGTTGGCTTCGTTAAAAGTTTTCGATTAGCTTTTTGATTTTGGGTATTTATATGTGACTTGTATTTGAATCTTGTACTTTTGTTTTATTCTCTAAATTTTTGTATAATTTGAGCTGGGATCTCCTTTGTATTTACTTTATTTTAATTAATAAATATACTATATAAAAAAAAAAAATTTCTCATCGATTAGACTATTATTCAAAATTTTAGCAAACACACCCCTAAAACGTGCCATATTTATAGTAAACCCACCAAAGCATATTCCTAACGCTATACCTACCCCCAAGGCAAAACGCTAGTCTTATCATCCTCGAATTTTCCGAGAAATTTTTCATTTTTCTCAAAAAGGAGAAATGAATTCATCGTTCAAAGCCAGATACGAAACAGACAAAGGAGCGGCTCCCTCCGCCGCCGCCGCCGCCACTGTCACCTTCAACGCCGGCGACATCAAGCTTCGAGCCTCGTTGACTGACGCCACTGTTGTCCATGGCCCCAGCTTGAACGGCTTGGCTCTCGCGGTTGAAAAACCTGGCTTCTTCGTCATAGACTACAACGTCCCCAAACAAGTAAACCCCATTAATCTGTTCTTTTTCTTATACTAATTAGTAATTTATTTGCCCGGTGCACGATGTTTCAGCTATGCGCGAGCCGAAAGGGTCGAACCCACTTTAGAATTCCTACTTTACATTTTTTATTTATGCGTTGATTTTATGAATTGAATTTTCTCTCTTTAATTTTAGGATGTCAGATTTCAATTTATGAACACCATCAATGTCGCTGAGAAGCCGTTGAAGTTGACTTATACGCACAGTAGGGGAGATAACAGGACGGCGTTAGATGGGACATTAGTGTTGGATTCAGCTAACAAGGTGTCTGCAAATCACGCGATAGGGACGAACAATTATAAATTGAAGTATACATATGTACATGGAGGGTTGACTACATTTGAGCCGAGCTATGATTTCGCGAAAAACTCCTGGGATTTCGCAATATCTCGGAGGGCTTATGGGGATGATTTGTTTAAGGCTTCGTATCAGACATCTAGCAAGAATTTGGGGCTCGAGTGGTCGAGAAATTCCAAGTTGAACGGATCGTTTAAGGTATAGTTGTAGTACTTGTTGTTGCTTATCATACTTGTAGTGCTTGTTTTCGTTTCTTATCATAGTGCTTTTCATTACTTACGGTATTGAATTGCTTTATGATTGGATCTTCAGGAATTTTCAATATTTGGTCTAATCGTTCAAATGCTTATTCTTAGTAAATTATTTGGTGGGTAAATGGTCTACCCTGCAATTTGCAGAGCCTTGTGCCCTGTATTCGACGTATTAATGATCTCTTCTGCAATTTCTTCGGGTATTGTAGTATTCTTTTCTGTTGGTATGCTTACATGATAACCAAATTGACTATTCTTGATAGTGCACTTCGATCTTCGAGTTGAGAATTGTCTCCTCTCCATTTTTATTTTTTTTGTTCTTTTGCTATTTCTGCCTGGTTTGGTGTGGCAAGGACCTTACATTCACATTAAACTAGATATCGTAGTTGTGTGTGTAGTATGTGAGTTGAAGGCAAATAAAGGCTGCTTGCTCTGATTCCTTCCCTGACCCTTGACTGGATAGCGCCTTTCTTAGTTGCTAAACATTTCAAAGAATGGGTTTTTATGTAGAGACTGCAGTATGGATGCTAGTGCCTTTTCAATCTCTATGGGGGCAATAGTCAAAGATCTCTTAGTAACTAGGAACGCATCATGGCTACCCTTTGTTGCATTTATTTCCTGTTAGAGCAGGATGGTTCAAGTGTAATGTCGTTAATTAGAAAAACTGAAATGTCGTTAGGGTTAGTTCCACATGATAAGAGCATTAGCTATGTGATATATGGGAAAAATATTTGTTGTTCATGAGCTCCATGAGTCCATGCATCACTTCGATGGAATAAGAATGCAACCTGAACTTTGTTTTACTGGTACATAAGGAATTTATAAGGCCTTTTATCACATCTTGATGTTGTATCTATAGCGGGTTGCTTTGTCATTCTATTTATCTCGTGAGGGAGTTATTATCAAATTTTCAATAATCTTTATTACGAATTGTTATTTATAGATCATAAACTCTTCACATTACTACCCCTCTCTCCCAGATCGGAAGAATAAAAAAAGAACAGAAATTTCCAGGGTTGCCAGTGTTGTGACCAAGTTAAGAGTAATAAAATATAGTTATGTACTTCGTAGTTTGTACTAAGATAATTTTTGGTGAAAGAGGTGGGATGGGGAGGATTGGAGAAAAGACCTGCTACTGGATCGATATAAAATTACGAGCTTGAATTCAAATTGGCATATGTAATGATGTCATCTTGTTGGTTTATTTTGTGGGAGTCATTGACTAGTTTCTAAAAGCTCCTCTCCTCCTTTATGGATTCATGACTATGAGGAGCCAGGATTACGTAAGTTGCAGAAGTTACTTGATCAAATTTCATTATGGCGTAGAACTATCAGATAATATTTCTAATGTGGAAAATTCATAATTGCTGCGTGGCTTGAATATCAGAAATGGGACTAAAACTACTTGAATAAAAGTAGGATTTTAGTCTCAATCTATATGGAGCAATGTTGTGATGATATGTCAATCTCCTACCTTTTCCTCTCCTTCTCCATTACCACGTTGAATGATTGCCGTTTCTCCAACGTAGTCTGTTATTTACAGAATTAGTAATCTATCGTTCGTTCTCCCCACTGTTATTCTGAGTTCTACTTCTATCTAGTGATTTGTTGTTTTTGAGGTATTATTTGCTGTTTGGAAACATGAAACGCACGGTCTCCTCATTGACTTTATGGGGATCAGACTGATTCTGTGTTTTACTTTTCGTTCTGCAGATCGCAGCATCACTCAATTTGGCAGAGGAGCTGAAATTGCCAAAACTGACTGCTGAAACAACATGGGACTTTGAAATGTGATTCTTTCATCCGAATATGTTAATCTGCTGCAATTCTGTGGAATGAGTTCATAAGCTTCAGTATGGTTACATTGTTGGCTTGATCTAATGGCCTTGGACATAGAATCATATAATTTTCGAATTGTTGGGATCATTTTCATTGATGCAACCATCTTCTTTCTCTATTTTTTTCTTCCCAATTGCAGTGGATTTTGCTCTGCAGTATTGAATAATTCTATTGTGTAGCATCTATGAACTTACAATTATTTTCCAGGTAGCTAAATGGATGGTTGTATTCTGCCACTTAATGACATTAGATAATCCTATTTGGTTGTGGCCATTTAGTGTCAATTTCCGTGTTGTATTAGATAAAAGGATAGTTCGGTGCTCAAAACTCCTTTTGTATGAAGGGTTTAAGGAAGGTTCGGACCTACTTTGTGGCCTATTGCTGTATTAGAAATTGATGAATATTCCTAAAAGATTTGGTCTTATCACAGTAAATGTTCCTTTTCTGTTGGTAGATCCCATTTGGATTATAAGAACTAGTGCTTTTTTTTTTTAATCTATTTTTTCTTTGTTATGTAGACTCTTAGAAAATCATCTTTAATTGCATAATCACCACATGGATCTTCCTCTACATATCTCTCATACGTTTATCCAAAAGCACAGGCAAACCCGAAATTGAATTTCTTTTTTTCTTTTTGCTTGGTCCGAAATTAAAAATAGGAAAATAAAAAATTATACAGAAGTAATAATGAGTAATTATCACCCACCATTTGGTTTAGTGGTATTTTTTTCCCTTTTAAATACGAGAGTTCTCGTGATCAATTTTCTCGTGATCAATTTTTAGAGAATGTAAGGTATTTATGATAAAAAAATGTAAATTTGATTTAAGTCTCCCTTAAAATAAAAAAAAAAAGATAATTCAAAAAGTTTATGAAAATTACACGTGTCAAACATTAGTTAGGTCACAATTTGTGGTTAATGTAATTTTCATTCAATTTTCAGATAAAATCTCAAATTTAATTAATCGGGGCTTCAGATACTAAAAAGTTACTAGATAAAATATGAGAGACTAAATTGAGATATTAAACAAATATTGTTGGCCATTTGAGGATATTTACACTACAGAAATATAATCATAAATGTTCAATGCAAAGAGCTGTTTGGTCATTTCACACAAACTAAGAAACTACCTCATTTGATTACCTAAACGTGTTTCTATCTCTAACCCGTTCCCTAGATCTCTTTTTACTCTACATGTAGAGATGTTTTAGGAGATATTCATTTTCAACAGCATCCTTAGAGATTTTTTACAAAGTAGAGAATCCTTACATCAACCTTTTATTATCTCTACATGTAGAGATTAGAGATAGTAAACTCATTCTCTAAACTATTTCTAAAACTATTTGACAATTAAAAATAAAAAAGTTGTTAGAGTGAAACTGAAATAAGGGTTCTCTAAAATCAAAATATAAGGAAGTTGTTATAGTGAAACTGAAAAGAAGATCCCTACATGTAAAAAAAATACTAAAATTTCCCACATGTAAAAATAAAAATAAAAAATCTGTTAGAAATCACCTAACAAAAAAAGAAAAAATTATATTAGCCAACACACCACTCCTCAACAACATATACTCTAACAAACAATTATGTAAAAGATTGGAAAAATTAAATAGTCTTTATGTTTTTTCTAAAATTTTAAGTTCATATTTATTGTTAAAAATTAATCAATTTACTTTCTATTATTTTAAAAAAAAAAATTAAATTCATCTTTATTATTTAAAATTAATCAATTTAATTTTTATTACATAAAAACATTAGGGTCACACTTGTATTCGACAAAATCAGATGACATCTGACTTACTGAATGTAAATTTTTATAAAAAAATTGAATCATTTCATTATATATAATGTATTATAAAATGATCCAATACTTATACATTGTGCCAATTTTTTTATTATTTATCTGTTTCATCGCCATTAATTCTCTCTCGTGATGTGATTCTCCTTACCTTTCCTTATTACCGCGAGTCAAAACTTTGTCTCCTTATAGTCCTCATTTTCTTGCATTTCTTGCCCTGATTCAGACAATTCCCCAAAAAAAAAAAAGAAAAAAAAAGACCAACACCAAATCTAAAAACCTTCCCTATTCAAACCGAGGTCAATCACATTCCAATAACCAAACGAGACCCAAAACACATCAATTAAGATCTGTTAATGGCTGCTTCTTCTTCTTCTTCTCAAAAAGGCAAGTTCTTCACACTCTCTTTGCTTTTGATATTCCAACTTTCACTTTTTGTTAACGTTGTTGTTGTTGTTGTTGGTGATGAGTCAACAAACACTGTTGTAACTGAAAACAAATCACCTGATAATACTAATGATGATGGTGGTGGTGATGGGTTAGATTTAGTAAGTAAGCATCAGCTTCAGTTAGAGAAGCTTGAGGAGCTAGTTAAGAATCTTACTGAGCTGGTTTCTAGGTTAGAATCAAGGTTTTCGGAGCACCCGAAAGCGAAAAAATTGGATGGTAAGAGAAAAACTGTTGATGGGTCGTCGCCGGGTTCTGGGATCGATGAGAAAGTAGATTTTGATGATGGGTTTGATGAGGGTTTAGTGAGGGGGGAAAGAGTGGGGCCGGGGCCGGGGTCGGGGTCTGGGACAGGGCCGGTTTCGGTTACAAAGTATAGTCCGTTTTGGTCTGAGAGGTTTCAGTTTGTGTCGGCTGTGAGATTGGGATCGAATCCCACTTGTATTAATGTATTGCCGTTTAAGGATTACGAGGGGTTAAGTAAATATGTGGTGGTTGGGGATGATCGCGGGAGGTTTTATGTGTTTTTAAGGAATGGGGATGTTTCGCTTGAGTTTGCCACGTCGTCGGATTCGCCTGTAACTGCTATGTTGTCATATCTGTCGGTTTATAAGAATGAGAGTGTGTTGGTCACGGGGCATGAAGATGGTGTTATTTTGATGCATAGGCTTTGGGAGGTGTCGAATGGAGAGGAAGTGAATTCCCTTCGTGTGGAGAGTATTGGGAAATGTGCTTCACCGGAAGGAACGGAAGATGGGTCACAGATTACTGTATTGGAAGTGCATTATGTTGGACGAAAGAGGTACATTTTGTCAGCAGATGTTAGTGGGAAAATTAGGGTTTTCCGAGAGGATGGAACACTTTATGGTGAGGTTACTCCATCAAGTAGGCCACTTGCATTCTTGAAGCAAAGGCTTTTGTTTCTTACAGAAACCGGAGCTGGATCATTGGATTTAAGGACCATGAATATTAGGACAGCTGAATGCGAAGGTTTGAATAATAGCGTTGCTAAAACCTATGTTTTCGATTCCACAGAACGATCAAAAGCATATGGCTTTACGGCAGATGGTGATCTGATTCATGCTTTATTGTTAGGTGATATAATGAACTTCAAGTGCAGGATTAGATCTAAGAAGAAGTTTGAAATGGAAGAGCCGCTAGCCTTCCAAGCAATAAAAGGGTATTTGCTTATTGCAAACCAGGAGAAAGTTTTCGTGTATAATGTATCATCTCAGAATTATATTAGGGCTGGTGGGCCTCGTCTTCTGTTTTCCGCAGGCTTTGATGAGATTAAAGCATCATTTCTGAATTATCAACAAGTGGATGTCAATGACGAGAAAGGAACATTAAGGCCTTTGCTTGCCAGTGACCGTGAAAAGCTTGTTATTCTTAATCTTGGAAGTGGCTATGTTGGGATGTATCGCTCCAATCTTCCTCTTTTCAAAAATGATTTCAATACTATGCTATGGACAAGCCCTGTTCTATTTTTCATTCTTTTCCTCTTTGGAGCATGGCACTTTTTTGCCAATAAGAAGGAAGCTCTTACCTCTTGGGGTCCAGATGATCCTTTCCCTTCTACGTCAGTTACAAGTGCAGCACCGCTGGGATCTGGCTCAGGTGATAGATCTTTCACAGATTCTTCTAGAAATACAGATATGGATATAAGAGGTAATGGTCTAGGAGGTCCATCAAGAAGGTATGTCTCTCCATCCCGGTATCCGGGTGTGTCAGCTAGTCCCTACAGACCTGGTGCCGCTGATACAAATTCCAGACCTGCTTCTGTTGATCCCAGTTTCAGAACTACCTCAGAGTTGAAATTCAGGGGTTCGAATCTAGACACTTCAGGCTTCTCAAAAAGAAGAGAGAACCCATACATGAATAGCCAAGGTGTGGATGATGGTAGTTGACTTGTGATATTGAATACATGCACTTTATGGCATCTGAGGTGTGTTTCTCTGAAGCCGATTGCCTGACTCGTGCATCCGAGGAACAATCTAAGCTTTTCTATAGTTGTAACTTTGTAACATCATCTCATGGTTCGTGGAAATAATGACAATATCTTACATCTGTGCCAAACTAGTCTGGATTTCAGATTCTAAGGAATAGGCAATTTTGGTGTTTATTAACTAATGTAGTAATTCTGTTTCGGTCAATCAGTGGGTGCTAAAACATCAGTGAGGGGTATCCGAACCATATTAAGACTGGGCCATTTCCATCTCATTCTTGTTTCATTTTACACACTTCCAATAGAATTATATACACCAAGTAATTATAGTGTAACATCCAAGACTTGTTCCCGTGTTGCGCTCCATGTACTACATCTACCCCTCCCCCTCCCCCTCCCCTGCCCCCCGTTCTATTCTCTTTCTTCTACATACACTGGGGGTTTATTCCAGCATTGCTTAGCTAATTGTTTTCTATTCTAGAGCTACTATTGCTGTTTGTTATTCTCATAAATGTTTCTGATTTAGTATCATCTAGAGTCCATGTTGTTCAAACTACACCTAGATCATTGAGTGCTTCAAACTTTTGAGAATTACTTGCTAACCTTCTTCCTGCATAGCATATTATGCTGCCTTGTTGAGCTCACTTTTGCCCCCCAGATTTCATATTATAGTTTCTAAGTTAAATTTAAGTTCATACCCGAACCTTTCCATTCCAGGAAAGGAAAAAGGAGCTGATTATGGTATAGTTTTGGATTCCCTCGTAACATGAGATCCAACGGCGGTGAACTGCCCAGATCATTCCATCATAACTGTATCTCCCCTGTAACATTATGATATTAAGAAAGGTTCTAAGTCCGATTTGGGGTCTGCTTATGCGTTCTTTGTTTGTTGAGATATTGCCCTTTGCTTGTCATATGCTTCTACAGTTCTGCCGACCATCCTTGTCTTGTTTCCTAGCGTTACATTTCATTGATATAATTGATGTTTGATACTGTTTTCTATACTATAGTAGCTGAAAATTTCATGAAAATAGTTGGTTATCTTTCTGCAATCCAAGGCAGTTTACCAGTGATTTTCCTTATCAGCTGAACTACCTAACAAGTATCAGTCTTACAAAGACGCCCGGAAACTGAATTTCTTTGACAGCATTGTAGAGATTCGGGATTAGGCTAGTAGTAGTAAGTTACTTTCTCTGCCAATTAGGAGATTAGGTTTGAATCACACGAGGGTGGGGGTAGGTGGGGGTGGGGATTTTGCAGCATTGTAACATGTAGAGGGTTATGCTTGTAAATTATCTTTGCAGCAAAGTGCATAATTGCTCGTCAGAAAATTGGGGAAAATTTTTATTTGCTCATGCCCTTTCTGATGTGCGAGTTTCATGTATCGGACCGACTTTTTTTTATCAAATGTCTAATTGAAAGTCTTTTTACCCCACCTCTAGGAGTCTTCTTGATGGGAAAGACTCTTATTTGGCTGCCGGATTTTGTCCAACTTTCATAAGTGCGGCGTCCAACAATTCGATAGTCGAATAGGAGAATTTTCCTTCTTGGTATATAATGCTTGAATGCTAGAAGCGATTGGGACAAGTCATAAATTAACCACCGTTAGCAAGAAGAAAAGAAAGGAATGAGAAAAGAAATATTGTCCTCCAAAGCAACTTCCCTTTCATTTCATTCAAATTATTCTCCTTTATCCTTACCTTTAGAAATTCGAAATTCGAAATTTGTCACGGCTCAGGAATCTACAAGCGAAACATATTATAAGTTTGAAAATAATTGTTTAGAACAAAGGACTAAAATAGTTGTTTTGAACTATTATTTAAATCTACAAAATTAATATATAAAAATTACGTTCATAGACATCACAAAATTAGTTGTTCGGTATGTCATCTTTCATTTTCAGCCTAACATGTTAACTATTTTGTATATAACGATTGGGAGAATTGCACAAATGGTCTTTATATTTTTTTTAGAATTTCAAATTCATCTCAATTGTTTAAAATTAGTCAATTTAGTCTCTATTGTTTTCTAAATTTTTTTAAATTCATCCCTATTGTTCAAAATTAGTCAATTTAGTCTCTAAATTCGTTCTTATTGTTGAAAATTAGATGATTAGACAATAAGAATTAAATTAACTAATTTTAAATAATAGGTATGAATTTAAAATTTTAAGAAAATAATAGAGATCATTTGACAATTCTCCCTATATTGACTCAAATTACAACATTGAACTTATAGAGTTGTGAGAATTTGAAGTTTTACTTCAAAGACTCCAAAAGCAAATCAAATTGTTACCGATCATTTGGTCTAGTGGTATAATTTTTGTTTTAGATGAAAAAAATCTCGAGATTAATTTGATATGTAATATCGATATATAAAATACCTTAGTTCTCCCTTGAATTAAAAAAAGAAAAAAGAAAAAAGAAACCAAGTTTAAAAGATGATGATGAAAGCCAATCTCTTCCAAGCCATTAATTTGAATACAAGAGACTAATGGTTGGCCTTTTGAGAAGAACCTATAGTTATAAATTCTCTATATTATTTTACATAACTAAATTATAGTACCAATAAGTAGCATAGAGAAGAAGCACTACACAGAGAAATTAACAATACAAAATTTTTGTTATAATTTACTCTTTTTCTTATCAAGCTTGGGATGAAAATGCAAAAAAAAAAAAAAAAAAACATATCACTTTATCATCACCTCATTAATAGTTCATAACTAATTTTTTTAGATGACATGAGAATCTAACTGGTATAATTAAACTACCTAATTATCCGACATATTCTAATCACCAATTGATAAAACCTCTTATCCTCTCCATAGATACAACAGTGCAGTCCACACATATATAATTTCAAAAAAATAAAAAATATCAAATTTACAATTTTATATAAATAATTTCACTTAAATACCGTTGTATCATGTATCGAAGGCAATAGACCACAACTGTTGAATGGTCTTGTAAGTTCAAAATTTTCTTTATTCGAATTTTCAACTGGCTTTTCCGGGCTTCTTGCGGACACTGCTTAGCCGACCAAGAAACAAACATTTATTTGAAATCGAAAAAATTATTATTCTATCCTAAATTATACATCATCATGAACAAAGCCAGTAGGCCAACGTATGGATATGCCTCTGTCAATACCACGTTTCTTCCACGCGTTACCATGTGACCGTTACTACATTTGGCTTCATCAAATTTTGAAATGTTGTCTTCTCTCAAAACTCTCTTAAAATCTTTTAAACTTACATTAGTTGAGATTAGGAGTGTTAAATTCCGAACACATAATTTTATAAAAATAATTATATTTTAAGTTAATCAAACATAATATCTATCTTAAAAACTTCACCTTTTGAACTAATTGAATTGAAACCTATTTTTCATCTTGAAATCTTTTAAACAGATGACTCACTAAATAAGTTATAATCAAAGTACGTCAGAAATAAAACTTATTAAAATTAGTGATATAATTCTCACTTTGGATATGACAAGTTTCGAGATTAAATTAGAGTATGCAGCCTCTTTAAAAATATGTAAAATTAGATTAGACTTTAAAAAAATTAACTTATAAACTAATCAAATTCAAGACGAAAACAAACCATTATTCTCAGGATATCTCTTGGCGTTTCAAATTTTGAAAAGCTTGTAGCCCACACTCCACAATGTATGATCATCAACGTTCCACTGGTCAGTTTAAATTGGTCACTACCCAATAGGGAAAAGAAAGGTTCAAATTTGGTTACTTATTGCCTCTTAAGAGTATTTCCTATTGGATATACTATTTATAAAAATATAATATTTTTGATAATTTTTAAATATTGGGTCTTTAAATTTAAAGTCAAAATGCATAAGGTCCGCCACTTTTATTAATTTTTTGACTAAAATAGAGATCCAATCAATTTTTGAATTTCTAAATTTAGAGACTCAAAAATTGATTAGGTCTCTATTTTAATTAAAAAGTTGATAAAAATGATGAGTCCCATGTATAAAAATTGTCAAAAATAGTATGTTTTTGTAAATAATGTATCCCATTAAAGAAACCTAACTTAAAATCATCAATCGTGTTTTAGTGCTTTGTTAATCATAACCAACAAAGAATTAGTCTAACACGCAAACCAACTTGTTTAGTTTATGAAATCATAAATTTGTTTTTCTATGCTTTGATTATTATTATTATTTTTCAAATATGAGTTTTAAGTGCTAAATAAAATAAAGGTCAACTTTTACACATTGTTTTTGGTATAATATAGTTGACAAGAAAAGTTAAATAATGAGATCTACTTATTTGAGTCAATATGATTGGAAGAATTTAAAAGGAACAAAAAAATTGTTGAGAAATTGACACATTCAATTGTTCGTTTATTACTTGACAAAAGAAAAATTGTTCGTTTACTAATATCTACTTTTTGAAAATTATTTTTTTAAAAAAAGAAAATTAATGCTAACTAAAATTTCCTTTACCAACAATTCTTGTTTTAAAAAATCAAATTAATTTCCTTACTTCCATTAAATAAAAGAACATAAGATTTTTATATTATAAAAACTTTAGTATTTAGGAATTAATTTATCGACATTTTATTTCTTGGAATTCTATTATTTCTTATTTAAAAAACACTTTAATTCCTCAGTTCCAATAAACACACAAATTAAGTATACATATATGAGGTAATAAATAGGTGATAAGAAAAAAAATAACATCTAAAAAATAACAATGCTTTTTTTTTTAGAAATATTTAGTGGCAGGTCATTGACCTTTTTAAGTTAAACCCTTTGAATTTTCATATATTTAGTACCCGAAGTTTGCAATCTGAACATTTTTTTTTTCTTAATCACAAAAAACTCTTTTTTTTTTTGGGTAAAAAACGAAAAACTACACTAGAAGCCTTTTGCATACTTTCCCGACATTTTTATTTATTGAATTTTAATTCCATCAAGACTTCAAATTTCTTCATTATTCAACCTCTATATTGAAAATTTTACTTTTCTTTTATGAGGAGGAGATGAGCAAGACACTACCATATTGTACTAATTTCAAAGTTACAAATTCTATAGTGACGATAAGCTCCAAAACATGCTTCAGATTAGACGAGATTAAATAATATTTGTGATTGAGTTTGAAACTTTTGATCAAAATTAATTGTAATCTAATCACTTCGTATAACCCGAGCAGGAATATTACACAAACAATTCCTATTATTATTATTTTTTTAAATTCGTATTTATTATTTAAAATTAGTTTATCTAGTCCTTATTATTTTTTAATTTTTTTAAAAAATATCTATATTATTCAAAATTAACCAATTTAGTCTTTATTATGTATCAAAAAAATTAATTTAGTCACTATTATTACTCAAAAAATTTTAGTTCAACCAATTTAGATAAGGACTAAATTAAAATGTATTGAGAGATAGTAAACACTAAATTAACTAATTTGAAACAAGAATAAGGAATTTAGATTTTTTTAAAATAATAAAAGTAAATTAATTACTTTTAAATAATATAAACGAATTTAAAATTTTTTAAAAGTAATAAAATTCAAAATTTTACTTAATCTAGAGGAGCAAATGAAAAAGTCTCCATAATAACAAGTCATTTTCTTTTCCGCCTTTTCATCGGACTTTTTCTACAGCCTCGCACCACATCTGCGTTTCAAACCAAAATCACTACACGAAGTACTTTAATTTCACCCCAAAATTTCAAACTATTTTCATTTTAATCCCCAATTTCCAATCCTTTTTTTCATTTACGACCTTAAGGCTTTTCATTTCATATATAGCGATATGTATCTATAGATAAAGGCACGATTGAGTTGAAGTTTAATTGTTAAGCAGCGAAGAAGAATAAAGGCGGTTCGGAGGTTTTTGAAATGGCGGAACCGAGTCGGAACGGGAAAGTCTCGTCGTGGTCGTCGTCGGCGGCGGAACTCGGAATACCGACCGGT
The DNA here is from genome assembly GCA_037974665.1 of Ehretia macrophylla. Classification (NCBI taxonomy): domain Eukaryota; kingdom Viridiplantae; phylum Streptophyta; class Magnoliopsida; order Boraginales; family Ehretiaceae; genus Ehretia; species Ehretia macrophylla. The sequence continues at coordinate 5,226,174 of CM075774.1, forward strand.
TTGAACCGGATTAAGACTCGGCGAGCTGTGCCGAAGGATCTGCCGAGTCGTTCACGAGCTGAAGGCGATTCAGAGAAGTTGAATGAGTCGCCGAAATTTGCTGCTGCTTCGAAGCAGAAACAGAAGCATAAGGCGTTTGTTAAAGCACGCGTCAAGTTTCATAGTCCTAAACAAGGTTCAAATTACAGCTCTTTTGAAGCATATTTATACATAACATGTGTGTATATGTATATGTGTGCATATATGTATATATATATGTATACGTAATTCGATATGCAGAGACACACATATATATACACATAATTTACTAGTATATACATGATTTTTTTTTTGACAAATTGTGTATACGTGTTCAAATTGACAACTATACACACACATATATATGTATTTAGATATGAACATACACATAATTTACTTGTGTATACATGTTCAGATTGAAAACGAACATCAAGTTTTATTTTTTATTTTCATTGCCACGTTCCAGAAAAATTTGATAGATTTTTTTTTTTTTTTCTAGCTATTTACCTGTGTAAGTTATTTATTTATTTATTTTTATTTTTAATTTTTTCGCTTTATTAATAATGTAAAACACGTGTTTTTTTGGTTTAATGAACTCAAGAAGGAGAGAAACAAGTGTTACAAATAGAATATAAAAATGAAATCATGATAAGGACTCAAGAAGTTATTTTAGTTTCATTTATTTCTCGCTCTGGTTGGACATTTATTTATTTATTTTTCTGATTTAATGAGGAAAAAAAATAATGTTTTCAAACTCAAAACTTATTATGATTAGTTGAAAATTGATTTTTTTTTTTGTTAAGAGAAAAATGATGTTTCACAATCTAGTAATCATCGATGTTTTGCAAATTCCCTACTATCTCGCATTCATTCAAAGAATCAGCATAATCAATCACTCGTGCTCTTTCCGACAAAAAAAGGAAAAATCACTCGTGCTGTTTCAAATTGAATGCCCTACTTACTTTCCTCGAGTAGGAACTCTTATATATATATATATTACTTAAACAGCATGATATGATAAACATACATATTAAGTGTCCACATGTTTCGCATTAACTAGAATTTTGTTTTTTGATTCATAGGGAGGTCTAAACTAATTTTACATCACATGATGTACAAGTGTTTAAAAATTGAAAAAGTGAGATGTGGCCCGATTTTATACCTCACTTATCTTGTATTACATTCTATTTAAACACTTTATTTAATCTCTGTGCCGAGTTAAATTAAGACATTCAATTTGAAAGAAAGGAGTATTATAATTCAATCAAATGAAATGTAAATGTCAATTAAAAGCATTTTGCATAACAAGGATCACTACCTTAGCCTACATATGAAAGCAATTTTTGAGTATAGTCTCTTAATCAACTAACTATACCATTTGAATAATTAATCACTCATTTATTAGAAAGTTTTTTAAGTCAATTTCTTCTGACTTAAAATGTGACTACGTAAAACCCTAGATTGTATTATTTGAATTCCATTGGCTTTTAAAATTGTTCGACAGAAGGAAATTCTTGTGGGGTGTCTATTATTTGTATTTGCTTATGCAGACAATACTACTAGTCCTCGGTGTTTAACCTAGAGAGGTGAATGGATTGAACTGACAAATGTGAGAACTTTGCAAAATCTAATGTGCGAAAATGAATGAGAAGAGGATTTATCCTACTGTTCACAACACTCCATGTGTTGGTAAGTCAAGTGCTAAGGAATTTTCTTGGCTTTACCACAACTTCCACTATTCAACTTAATCAGATACTAAGCAGAGACAACAATATTCCAACAAATACGTCATCTTGTGACTGTTCCTATTGAGTTCTAATCCTCAGATGATTAGGTTAAGGGATTAAGTCATCTGCACTTTCCTTTGGGAATTAATGTTTTGCAGAATATGATGAAAGTATCAAATAGGAATAGAGGGTACATCTTTTCATGAAACGACAGTTCTTCAATTATTGTCTTGCAAAGAAGAATGGCTTTTGATGTTCGGAACATATTAGGAATAGAAACTTGTAGTCATATTGAACAATAAAAAAGAAATGGTTTTATTGTGAGATTCACGCTAATGCAACTTTGGGTACATTATATTTCAAGTGCCGACTTTTAATATTCTCAAACTCTGAAAAGTTCATGCAAGAGTGCTGAAACTGTTTATGGTTGGTGGATAAAATGATTTTCAAAGGAGACAAAGAAAATCATTAATCCACTTGATCGGTTCGACCTATAGACTCTCCTACCCCTGTCCGCCCTCCTTCCGTCTCTCTCAGAGATAAGGACATACATATACATGATTTGCAGATTGCAATTGGTGTTGATCAACCAACAATTTGCACTGTCACTTTCAGTTTACCGTGTTCTGATTTAGTAGCATTCTATATCACTTGATACAGAAGATGGAAATATTAAAAGAAATATCCTATACTTCGCTCTGTAGCAGGACTCCACAAAGCAAGGAAGATAGGTCGCTGGTTCACATCACATCTCACTAAACATCCTGATCAACATATGGGTGAATTTCCCCATGAGAATGAGGTGAGACTATTATTTACTTTGTTGAGCTTCATGATAGGGCTAGGTAGTTGCTAAAACCTTTTGCGACTGCTAAACTCTGTACTTCAACAAAATGACAGTATGATGGCTTGAATGCCAAGGAATTTGTTAATGAAGGTTCTATGGAAGACATAAACAAGGTGGCAATGCATTCAGATGGGAGACAATCTTTAGCAGATGACAGATATAGCAATAAAGTGCCCAAAGTTCTCAAAAGTTTTTCACATGAATTAGGACCAAAAGGTGGCATTCGACCAGTTCATCCACGGGCTCACAGTTTGAATGATTTGAAGGTATAAGTAATATTTTCCTTTGAAGGTACCAATAATATTTTCCTCCAATTATCCTTTTTAACTCTGAGGTGGGTTAGATATTTCTAGCCATTTCTTTGGGAGCATACTTTCTATTAGCACTCTTTGGACTAGAATTATTGTTACTTTAAAAGTAATACTATCTATATGTTTAATGGTGTGGAATTAGGAGCAAATCAACCTTGATATGAATATTTTGGTTGTCCGCCGTGCTGTGAAAATAGTTATACAGAAATCTATTTTAAATTTATAAAACTACTTGAGCGTCATTGTGCACAGAAGGAAATTGTCTCAGTGTTTTCCTAAATGAATGTTCATTCTTTCCCATGAATCAATATTCAGGACCTACTTAGATCTTTCAGTTCAAGATTTGATGCTGCAAAAGGAGTGGTGAACACTGAACTGGACTTTTTTTCACAAGATGTGATGGAGGTTCTGCAGAAGAAGGATTCCTTGTCCCTTGATGGGCAAAGAATGGTACAGGAACTTCTTGAGCTTGCTCAACAATGTATTCAAATGGCCTCCTTCGAATTCCGCACCAAGTGTGAAGCCCTTGTCCAAGAGTTATCAGGGAAGAGGCAGCAGTGTCAAACAGGATTAGTGAAGTGGCTACTGACACGCATGCTCTACATATTGACACGGTGCACAAGGTTGTTGAATTTAGAGAAGGACATTGACCCCGTCAATGAGAGTTCCCTCCATAAATTCCAGGAGTGTTTAGAAAGGTTACCTTTTGTTGAAACAGATTGGCTCGTCAGCCGAGCAACTGCTGGTTCTGATACAGGTTATATGTTAAACCTGAAGAATAATGTGGAAGGCAAATGCGAGGGAAAAAATCATGCATGTAATCTCTGTCAAGCAATCCAGTGCAGGGCTAAAGAGCCAGTAAGTGGGAGTGATATCAACCTTGGAAAGGACTCTATGGTTACTGAAAAGAAGTCACCTTCTCGTAGCACATATCTAATTCAAGACAATATGGAAATCCATCAAATAAATAAAAGCTCTCATGGGGAATTGGCAAACAAGTCTCAAAGTGGTTCGTTTCAAGAGCAAGAAGAGAATTTGGATGATTCTAATCTAGTAATATGTAGGATATGTGAGGAACTAGTTCCGGTTACACACTTGGAGCCTCATTCTTATATATGTGCATGTGCAGATAAATATAATTTACAGTCTCTGGATGTAAATGAACGTCTGTGGAAGCTCGCAGAGTTTCTGGAACAAATACTAGAGTCACGTAATTTGAGAATTTGCTCAACATATGACAGTCCTGATAATACAAAGATGCAGACTATCAATTCAGCAATCGCATCTGAAGCTTGTTCTCCACAGATAAGCGATTTGCGAAGTAAAGGGGTAGAAGGAATGTTCGAGGATCTTCATGAGATGGATACTGCCTGCATAGAAGATTCTCAGATGGCAAACTTTGCAAACATTAAAGGCTACTTGGGTGCAAAGCTTAACCATTGCGGTCCACCCTCATCAACTGGGAGTATAACATCAACATCTTCGACAAATACGCCGCGAGCAGGAAGCTTTGATTTCTCTTGGCTAGAGGGTGATAATCCATTGGAGCAGGAGGATTTGCAACAGGTTTTGCTTCTATGTTTTTTCTATCAATTTTTAATTGCTCAGAGAAAACAAGCACTTCTCAAATTCCCTATTATGAAAACAGAAGAATGTGCCATGGGCTAAAGGTGAAAACCCCTCGTAAACAAAGAGAACTAGAAGAACTAAATGCACATATTTGCTTTTTGCTGAATCTATATGATACAAGAGGACTAAATCATGGAAGCTACAGAAATGAACTGCTAAGGGTTATGCATGGGACAAAAGAAGGGTATAATGGATGGAGGACTGATGCTAAGAAAATAAGAGATGTCAGCATCTCTGGCTTAGTTACACTTTGCCTTGTAGGTGCATTTTTGTCCTTATCAACTATGAAGAAACCTGAACTGCTTGTCAAGTAATGCACCTTTAAGTGAACAAGAATCTTAAGTGCTAACTGATTCATGGAAACTTGCTAATTAAAACTTCTCCTTCAATCTAATTGTAGATGGCTTAGTCAGTTTCAGACTGATTAATGCCCTTGGGGTACAAGTTATTAGTAGCTCTTTGGGGCTGTGTCCCAGTTAAGGATGTTCTTGAAGCCAGGCACCACTTTGTAATGCAGAAACATACCACCTGTCAACTATAAGATGCTATTAAATGTAGCACCTGAAGTTAGTAAGAACAGCTATGGTACGTACTGACTGTGCATCTTGTGAAACTAATGGAGGAGGAACATATCTGCTATTTTTGTCTTTCAAGAATTAGCTTGAAAGAAGTCTTTTCCACAAAGTTTTTTGAAGGACTGCTAAATATCTATTAGGGGAAAAACTTTGCCTACTTTGTATAGCAAATCTGCATTAAATGCACCATGGGGCATTGGTTTTAGTAATGTCTTATGACATACAGGGTGGGGTGGCAGCGAAGCATACATGGTGACATAAATCATTTCTGAGTGTCTTCAAGAGTGTTTTTCCTTCATTTTTATATGTCTACATCTTCTGAGCTTATTTTTCAGCCTTGTTTATGCTGTGCATAGAATCCATTCGGGTAATGCCCCTTAAGAATCTTCTTGTGCTTTTGCAGATAGTTAACCTTGCAGACATTGCCCATCATGTGGCAGGCACTGATATATCCGAAGAAGGGTCACATGAGTTTTTACTTGCTTGCATGCAGGATTTACAGGATGTGTTGTTAGACAGCAAGTTCAAAGCTCTTGTAGTTGATACTTTTGGTCGTCGAATAGAGAATCTTCTGCGGTAATTGAAAGAAAAAAATAGCATAAAAGGTGTATATGAATCAAATTCTCATGTGACCAACATATTTCATATTCATGCAGAGAGAAATATATAATTGCTTGCGATCTAGTGGATACAAAGAGTGACAGTGTACCACCAGAAAGCACAAGATTAAGGCTGGATAATGCATCTCAAACGTCAACTCCTTTACATCCATTACATAAAGAAAGAACCAGCATTGAGGATTTTGAGATTATTAAACCAATCAGCAGAGGTGCCTTCGGGAAAGTGTTTCTGGCACGAAAACGGACAACAGGGGATCTATTTGCAATAAAGGTAACCGCAAATTAGCTTATACTTATAATATCCGTTATTTTATCCTACAGTTCATGATAAGATTTTGCTGTTGGCTAGTTGATATGAAACAGTTGGGTGGGCAAATATCAGTTGGTGTAATGAGTTCAGGTGTTTCTCTCTCTCGAGCAAGAAGAGGAAAGGATCGCATTTTGCAGATACCCACATTTAAATTGAACAGGACTAAGGAGTTAGAGTGTTAGACAATTTCACAAAAATAGCTAATTGCCTATATAGGGAATTGGTACTTACATACAGGGCATTTCTTTTACAACTCTATTCCGCTTGAATTGGTCATTATTCAAATGAAAAGAATTTCTATATGTGAAATTTCGCACTCCATTCTGCTTGAATTGGTTTTCCTTAATAAGCAAGCATGAGAAGGATTCTCTAGAAAATGAAGTTTGCATTTTGTTGCACGCGGACTTGCTATTGATTCTCAAGATAATGCAATTTGTTGCATATGCAGGTGCTTAAGAAATTGGACCTTATACGGAAGAATGATATCGAGCGTATATTGGCAGAGCGTAACATATTGATAACAGTGCGAAACCCTTTTGTGGTAATGGTTCAATTTCAAAATTTTCTGTTTTTCCATGCTTCACTGTTCTCTTGATATTGGTTCTGTAAAAATGTCACTTTTGTTGGTTCTTCACAAATTCTTGATGCAGTTTTTTTTTTTCCATCATGTCACTGTAATTCCTGTCTGGAAGGTGTTGGCATGTTAAATGGAACTGATGGGTTGTGGAGGATGACAATTCTTTTCATAAATTGAGTTTCAGCATATGTTAAATGCTAGGATATTAGTTTTACTATAGAGGATGTCATATTTTTGCTGCAGGTTCGATTCTTTTACTCATTCACTAGTAGGGACAATCTTTATTTGGTTATGGAATATCTCAATGGCGGAGATTTATATTCTTTGCTGAGGAAAGTTGGTTGCCTTGACGAAGATGTGGCTCGTGTATATGTAGCAGAACTGGTAAGAAAGCATCTAGCATATACATTTTTTACTCTCTATTGACCTTTCCTTAATGAGACTCTACCATGTTCAGGTTCTTGCTTTGGAATACCTTCATTCTCTAGGAATTGTGCACCGTGATTTGAAACCAGATAACATACTAATTGCACAAGATGGGCATATCAAGGTTTGGGATGCAGACTCTAAATTTGTACTATTTGTGGTATCAGAATCATGTGTCATGTGTTAGTATGTGAAAGCATAGTATGGATTTGGATGACTTATTGCTTCTTAACTGTTTATAGGAATAGATCTTTAGTTTCCATAATTCATTCGAGCACATAACTTTACCAAGAACTCCACTATGCTTCCAACATTTTCTGTGTTAAATTGTCCTGATATTGCTATGCTGTTATATAAAGATGAGAGATGATGTTCATATTCTCTTTATACAAAGTAGTCATCATGCATTTGAAAATTCATTAGAAAAACTGAATCATCATGCATTTGAAAGCTCATTGGAAAAACTGAGCGTTGTGATTTTTTCTAGTTCTTTTAGAGCAGTGAAAGTGAGTAGCACAATTTCATTGCCTTTGAAATCACGGGAGGTATAAAAGGTGGATTTTGTATCACCCAAATAGCTTATGGAAGGCTTCATAAAGATAGTTACTTAAATGTTTCTCTAAATAGGTGATAGTGGAGAGTTTGCAGATTATACATTTAACTATTCATCTGTGTGATGCTTCTTACATTATGGTGATGACAATTAAATTTATTATTTAACCAGCTTACAGATTTTGGATTGTCAAAGATTGGCCTTATGAACAGAACAGGAGATCTTACGGAACATGAAACAAAGGAATCTACAATTTTGTATGACCATGGGGATGACAGTTCAGATACAGTGGACAGAGGTCAGCGATCGGCTGTTGGCACCCCAGACTATTTGGCGCCTGAAATTCTTCTTGGAACAGAGCATGGTTAGCCAACTGCTTCTTCCCCACTCCCACTCCCCCAAATAAATGAAAAAGAAAATACAAAAGTAAAAAGAAAAAGGCATGCTAGAGTACACGTTTACCTTGAGGGCATTTTTGCAGGTTATGCTGCTGATTGGTGGTCTGTTGGAATTATCGTCTTTGAGCTTATCACTGGTGTTCCACCTTTTAACGCTGAGCATCCAGAGGTACTTATCAAAATTTTGATCTGGAAATGCACTGTGATGCAGTATAATATGTAACTGTCTGTCCAATTTGCCCACTTTTTCTGGAGGTTAGCTATGTGTAATTGAGAAGAACTCCAACTACATTTTCAAATGTCGTAGTTACTGGAAATGGCTAGAGTCTTACATTCTATGTACGTGTCTGTTTGAAATTATAATAGAAATTTGGATTTCTATCATTCTTTGATACATTAAGCTTTCCAAATATTATTTACGTGCATCAATTACATTTCTCCATGCCAATGGGTTAATTATACCCTGATACATGCTATGCTTTTTCCTTACGCTGTGCTCTTATTTGTTAATTAGAAGAATATGAATATAATGTTCGGCACTCTGTCACCATAGTCAACACTTCCGTATGAGTAGTTATGTTTTTGTTTAAAGCGCCGGAGATGATAAAGAGTTCTTTTCAGAAAGATCCGATTTAGCTTGTTCAGTTCTGAACTTATGTCTTAAGCAGGCAGTCTATGCAAAACTTTATAAGTTTATTTTATTTTTTTCACGTTTCATGTCATCAAACTGAAGAAGCTTTCCACTGTAATAAATGTATAGCGAAATCGTTTTCCTTTTACTCATCTTCTTTGATAGGCAAAAGTTTCCGACATTCAGGTAATCTGCATCTTAGAGAATGCAGTGTGTTAGCTAGAGAATTCACTTCATACAAGATGATTTAATAGTAGGCTGGCTGCTAGCACTCCCATGGTGGGATGCTGGCATATAGCAGTATCTTGCTGTTGAATTAACAAACGACCACCCATCATTTACTTCTTTAAAGAGAATTACATGCAAATACTATTTCATCTGATGCAGCTTCTCTATCAAATCATGGGCAATATGCACCAAAGCAAATCTGACTTCTGTCTTCTAATAATGGTGCTCTGTTGCTCATACAACTGCCATGTGACATCTATAACTGCTCTGCTACTTTTAACTTGCTTTGTCCATTACAATACATACTGTGGCATAGTTCCTGTGCATTTATCTAGCTGCTTTTCCATTGCCAAATCACCATGAGCCAAGAGTGACCTTGACTTTCTGATTGAAGAGTGCTTTTATTTATTTATTTTTATATATCTTTCTACACTCTCATGATCTTTTTTGTTGGGCAGAAAGTATTTGACAATATTCTAAATCGGAAAATCCCATGGCCAGCCATTCCCAGTGAGATGTCTGATGAGGTGCAAGACTTGATCGAAAGGTAGGCTGATGTAATTAGAGTTGATGAGATTATTATATGGCTTGCAATTTAAACAGGTATACATCAAACGTCATTTTCAGTCTTCTCAGGAATTCAACATGTTTTACCCTTGAATGATAAAGTATGAACTAACTAGAACAAGGGAAGAGCTACCGCTGATTATCTCTAGGACTTGGTAGTAGATAGGATTGTAGAGCTCAAATTTCTTCTGATGTTATCAAGCAAAATAGAACAGGAGAGTGTTGGAAGATTTTTATGATTGATGTTAGCAAGCAAAATAGAACAGGAGAGTGCCTGCGGGAGATCTCTTATTGTGATTATGCATGAGTGCTTTACCCGTAGACACTTCTCCAGCTCTCGCAAGAATTGTACGGGAGTCGTCCATTTGTAACAGTATTATAAGAAAAAAACTACACTTTCTTAGTTTACGTCTAAAGCACCCGTAGGTGGCTATAAACTTTTGTATTTTACTTTGCATCTGTTTGTGTAGATGCCTGTCTCAATTATGTGAATTTTTTTGTATAGGCTTCTTGATCTTGAACCAAATCACCGCCTTGGAGTCAGGGGGTCATCAGAGGTTATATTCCACTTGTCTGGATATGGTTGTTCAGAAATATACATCACTTGTTCTTACGAATAATGATGATTCAAATAAGATATCTGTTTGTATCTTTCCTTGAAAGTAAATGTGAACTCCATATTGAAAGTTCTTTATGTCCTCTATCTTGAACAGGTTAAAGCACATCCATTCTTCAGGGGAATTGACTGGGATAATCTTGCTCTACAGAAGGTGAAAATTCTTTGCCTTCCCGTCTATAAACAAACTTTTCATGCCACTGTTTTGTGATTGATAATGCATTTCAACCTTTTATAATAAAGGTTTCATTGACTGAGCCTTTCACCCCATTAATTGACGTTGAAACTAATTATTTCGATTTTCTTTCGTGGGATCCCTGTGCTTTTAAAGTTGTGCTTCTTAGAAGTTGCACTTTGAAATGGCTCGTGTGCTTCACAAATAACTCTTCCAATTGAAAACTTTTTCATAGCTATCCTTTTCTGTGAGAAACAGTCAGTTTTAGGTTCAACTCACTTGGTGCTGCTTTGCAATGACCTGAAATGTGAGGATGCTGCATCCATCTTTTGTATGTTCCTCTATGCTTGCGTGTGCGAATGCTTGCATGTCTCTGCATCTTTCAGGTCCACGAATACAAACACAATAGACATGCAAAAGATTCTGGTAGGAAACTGGTGATTACATTTCCTCATTGTTGTTAATCCATCTTGCCTAGGCTGCCTTTGTACCACAGCCAGACAGTGTAGATGACACGAGCTATTTTGTATCACGGTACAACTCAATTGGAATACCAGATGACGAGGATTATAGTTCGGCTTCTGAAGCTTCTGAGTTATTTTCAGATTCTGGACTTGAGGTAAATTTGATTGTTCATCCACTGATTTTCTTTTTTCACCAACTCAGATTACAAAATTGATGATGGACGTTATTACAGTTGTAAGGCTAATTTAGTTCAATAGAAGACATGATTTTGGCCGTATCTGTAGAATTATATGTCATATTGAAGAACTACTTTTTGTTTGCATATCTGGCAAGCCTTTGTTAAGAACAATAAGCAAACTCAAAACAAACCTAAAATTCAGGTCTGTCTGTGGCATATTATGATTAGATTGGCATCTTCATCTAAAATCATTCAAGAGTTCTTGACAGCTAGTTCTTGTTGGTTTCCTGAGTTTTGCATTTGCCCGTCTTTATCTTTCCCTTAATTAGTATCTTATAGCTCTTTTTGTTAGAGTACCTCTAATCTGCCTCCCTACTCCTATCTTTCCTTACTTTCGACGGTGGGTGGGATAAATGAATCTTTGCAAGAATTTCTAGGGCATACATTACATTTGGCTTGTTTACTTCGTATTCTGGTATAAGTGAACTGACTTCTCTCCCATTTATGGTAAGTAGCATTATTGCAAACTGATGATTTAATGTGTAAAAACCGACTCTTTTGCTTGTTAACATCATTTTGACTTGAATTCTATGTATATGGATGCAGAAGTAGAATTGTTTTTTTTTTTTTTTCCTTTTTTCAGTGGACATCATTCTTTTATGCATGCGAAGCTCAAAATAGAGGTCCAATAGGAGGAAACATCGTATCTTACGTAAGATTTGGTATATGTGAATTAAAACTCACCTAGCTTTGTCTTTCTTTTCTTTTCTTTTTTTCCAGAAGATGGATGAATGTGGTGATCTTGCCGAATTCAATTCCTCTCCTCTTGATCTCTCCTTGATAAATTTTTCTTTCAAGGTAAGCCGAGGATTTACTCTATGGAAGACTTCTGATCTTTGAGCTAAAATAAAATTCTTAATGTTAAACCTTAGAGATGCATTACCAAGATGCTTTCGTAGGGGATTGGTCTCCTTGCATTCATTAGTGGTTGCAGTTTGAGAGTGACATTCTCCGATGACTGAGTACAAATCAATGACTAGGAGAATGATTTAGTTTCAAGAAGATTGTTTAGCCGATAAATTCTTGATTCATAAGATTGTTCACATAGCTGTTGATTGCAATCAAGAAAGAGAATCCAAATTTCTAGTTTGCCCGTATTGGAATCTTTATCAGAGATTGGGATTAGAAGTTAATCAGTTGAACGTATGATCTTTCTAGGAAGAGCAGATTTCGTATTTCAATGGCGAGCCGTAGGATGAGGATAGAATGATTACAGTGTTGGAACTTACTGATGAGGTTAATATAACAGTGAGAACAAGGTTTAATAATTGCCGGAGAACAATTTTATTTATTTCTTTTGGTGCATAATTTATACTTCCTTCTAGCTATATTTTTTGTTACTTCACTCATTTCATTAAGTATTCGACCTTGTTTAACAACATCTCCCCAATATTCAGGATATCCTTTCCCCAAACCCCTATGGGTTTCTGTGGGTCTTAATGTAACTGATTTGAAAAATACGTACCCATAGCTATTATTTCATACGTGCTGCACGTTAGTGTAAATTTGATTTATTTATGCTCTTTTGCAGAACTTATCGCAGCTAGCATCCATTAATCATGATGTGCTATTACAAGGTGGGAAAAGTTCATCTCCATGCAAAGGTTCGAATTGATTGTTCTTTCTGGGGACGAAGAATACGGGTACGGGGTCGGGGTCGGGGTCGGGGTGGTAATGTATTGTGTCGTCTTCTCTTTATAGTATCATCCGAAATATCAAAATGTACAGAATGTCAAACACGTAGTTCGTGGCCGTTCCCGACATTGATTAAAGGTCATATGAGCTCAATGCTATTCTCATAAAATTGTTGAAGCATATTGGCTTACATTATTTGTTTTGCTGCTGCTAAAGACTTCTCCAGAATGGTGAAATCCCTTGTTTCTCCCAAGCTGCCGGAGCTGAGTTTATTAAAAACAGAGCGACAGTCATTGATGGTAACACGTGTCACTGCAGTGGGTTCCACATCGACTAAATGACCATTTCTAACTATGCCTCTCTCTCAATTTTCATGTAGAGATCTCTGATGTTTATTATAATTCACCTGTAAAGAATTCATACCTTTAGCCCCTTGCATGGCTTTTGCGGATTGTCGATTACTGTATGCTCTTTGCAGACGCATCAACAGTCTTGGACTATCTCTGTGGTCCTAGCGAGACGCGAGACCATAAGATATTGTCCGTCACCGAGTAACCTTTGATCCCTCTATGTTCTAAAAAACATCAGCTGGGCTCTGTTTGTTTACCGTAAAATGTTTTTCTCGACAACACCGTAAAATAAGTTAATTAAAAAATATTTTAAATAAATGTAAAAAAGTTTGTTATAAGGAGAAGAATGTTTTCACTTACTTTAGGTTCGTAAAAATAAAAATAAAAATTAACTACGTTTGTTAATTTACTCAACTTAGTCAAAATTAATTACATTATTTAATTTAATTAGTTTAGGTAAATTAATTAGATTATTTAACATTTTAGTTTTTTTGTTAATTTAATCCATATGTTTAGCTAAATTAATTAGTTTTGATAGATCTATTAATTTTAAAATGTTTATTTAAGTTAATTAGGTTACTGAATTTGATTAGTTAAGGTAATTTATTTCTTTATTTGTTAATTTAACTAGTTTAGGTAAATTAAACAAGTTGGTTGATTTTATGATTTTGTTAAATTAATTATTTAATTTAGTTAATTTAAGCGTATTAGTTAATGTAATTATATTTTTTGTTAAATAATAAAGTCCCCCAGACTAGTCTAGTTTTTCGTGTGACAAGATGAACTGGGTTACCAAACTCACTAGTCGAATAATAGATGGTTCACTTAATACAAGAGGTGTTGGTTTAAATCCAACACGTGAGAAGGAAGGTTCTTTGAAGCAACTTTAAATGTCAGTCTTTTCACATTCCCTGTTTATTCTGTGTTTATCCGCACAACATCAATTTTGAATCCAACACTTGCTTTAGTCTCAGTCGAACAACTTTCGTCAAATCATGAGTTCGGACTTTGACCTTTGATTTGTACTAGCAATTAGGAGAAAGGCATTACGGCATTAAGATTTCCAAGGTTTAGCCAAGGCTTAGTTGAGGACCTCACTACTCGTTGTATTTGGTTTGGAAGGGGTTTTGATTGATCAAAAAAAAGAATTTACTTTAACCGAGCTGGATTTGAACCAGCGTAGACATATTGCCAACGAATTTACAGTCCGTCCCCATTAACCGCTCGGGCATCGACCAAGGAAGAAGAAAATTTAGGCTTATTGGTAATCCATGATTAGATAAGTAAAGATTGTAAGTACCGGTACCGTAATTATCTTCATCTCTTTATCTAACAGTCAATACCCTCATTGAGAAGATTACAAGAACAATCTTGATCGAGTGGCTCGTTGCGTTTGACTTTAAAAGATGTCAAGCTCAACCCATTGTTAGATTCAATTACTTTATCAACTCAATTGATGTTGAACGTTATAAATGGCACACACTTTAGTTTCATTACTTAATTTAATCATAGGTTGTTTGTCGAGTTAAATTAATTTGTCTAATGTTATTTAATACTAGGTTTAATTTAATTATTATAGCTTCAAATTTAAAAATTAATTATTACCCAAAATAAAATTTAAAGCATCCAATGAATTTATATTCAAATTTAAAGCATAATCAGGCCCAATAAGTCATACCATCTGGTAAGACTGAATGGGAGAATTTTCTCGCAACCAACACATACAAAAAAAACGATTGCTGATTGGTGTGGCCCACAATCTACTCACCTTATCATAATATTTGCAGGATTTGGCCTTAGCATATAACTTTTTATCCAAGCTATAGAAGGATGGAGAGAGGGGATATAATGCTGTCAACTCCCGGTAAGTATAAGAAGATGAATAATTATAAATACGAGTTTAAATCTTTTTAATTGCTATTGAAAATCTTAATTGTTATAAAAAAATTATACTTTTGACTGAACTAATACATTCTTTGGATTAAGCCGTTGTACCTTCCAAATTTTGGTTCATACTCAGTCATTAGATCAGAAAATGGGATGCCCGTGTGCCCATCATTGGAATGCTTTTCTCATGGTAGTGTCTAATCATATCTATATATCGTGAGTTAGTTGAGGGAGAATATTTCAGAATTTTTTTTTTTATAAAAATATATATATAATGCTATCAACATTGGAGCTAGATCTTTTTTGGCATATTCGAATCAGGAAAGAGGAAAAAGGTCACCCAAAAGATAATCAAATTGGCAATGATTGCTTTCAAGTCATTCACTCATTTTTTTTAGGATAAACGTCATAAATAGTCTATTATTTTTAGTCTAATTGATACTTTCATTCATTATTTTTTTAAATGAACCTTTTAGTTCATTATGTTTAACATTATTGACTCTGTTAGTCTAACTCTTCTTTTCTGTCTAATTTTTAACGTTAAAATCAAATGGTGTACACGTGTATGCTCTTAAAGCTGCTGCTTAGATATATCTAACACATTTACATCATGTATTAAGAATACTAATGTCAAATTTACCTTTAAAAAATTGAGATATCAAGATACACGTGGGCATCAAGTGATTTTAACGTTAAAAATTAAACGAAAAAGATGAGTTAGACTAACGATATCAATAATGTTAATATAATATACTAAAAGATTAATTTAAAAAAATAATGAATGAAAATGTTAATTATATCAAAAATAATAAACTATTTATGACTTTTTTTTGTTTTTACATTATGCTCAATGTTTTTGCCCCTTCCAACAGCCTTACAGCTGTATGTTTTGTGCATCCAAGCATTTAGATTCTTTTTTCCTTTCGGGAAAACGAAAAGATTTCAAATTTTTGAATCTGCAATGAGAATTGTGTTGTAAATTTGAAAATAAATTTTTAGACTAAATATTTATTGAGTCCAAAATCGTTAGATTTGAGTTATTATTTAAGGCTACAATACTAGTTTATAAACCACTTGCCTTGTCTTTTTTTTAATATGAAACAATACACTTGCACTATGTTTGGATTCACTTTTTAAAGTAAATGAAAGGAATGGGAGGGTTTAGGAAATCCCTCGCCCTCCCTTTGTTTAGATTCACTTTTAGTTGAGAGGAAAATAAATAGAGGGATTGAAGAATTCTCCATAATGTGACCATGTTGCAATCCTCCTAATTTTGGATTTTTTTAAATGAAATGAAAGGTTAACAAGTAAAAGATTTTAATTGTTCCTAGTTCCTACTATTTTATATAATTCTAAATATATTCTTTTTTTTTTATTTGAGGGAGATTTACAAGTCAATATAATATCACTCAAAGGGATGGATCAATGAATTTTTCTCAATAGAGGCTAAATTACATAATTTTTTAACTATGTGAGCACATTTTTTTCAGTGGGGGCTAATTAACTTTTTTGACTAAAAATACATAAATATCTATTTTTTTTAAAAAAAAATACATAGAATTTTTAATATTTTTCTGGGTCAGTGGGGGTTATGACCCCCACTTAACCAAGTTACATCCGCCACTAATCACCTAGGTTTTTGATTCCAATAATTATTCTCGAGACCTTTCACATTTAAAGCGAGAATTATACCACTAAACCAAATACCTAGTGGTTTAAATATATCTTTCACATAACAATGAATATCAAATGAATATATATTCAACTTTCCATTTGAAAAATAATGGTTTCCTTTTTTTTTTTCAGCAAACAAACAATCATAAAATTATGTATATTGAAATTCATGGGATTCTAAAAGTAAGATCTTGAACAATATGCCCCCAAGGGGGTAGCCTAGTACTGATAAACAAAGAGAAGTAACATCTGACAAGTCTAAATTTGAAACTTATTGACTACTTGTTAGGTTCACATTCTTAATTGACTTGGACCATGTATTAGAGTGTACCGTTATACCTGTAGATTTATTAATTGGTAGTCAAATTCCGCAGAATACCAACTGAGTTTTCATGTTAACAAAAAAAAAAAAAAAAAGATCTTGAACAATACGTGAGGACACACTCTTGTTTTGGACAAAGACATTTGCCTTTACAATTGAAAGTATAACTAAAACCTATAACGTTGCGTTTGTCTTGTTTGTGTATATCAATTGTTCTTTTTCTTTGATTAAAATCGTGATTCAAATTTAAATTTTTTAATTACAATAAATCATTAACCGTTCCATCCTAACTCTTAATTATCAATTGTTTTTTCAGTGTGCGAAGTCAACTTATTTCATTACACTTTATTGTACCAATTCTATCATTTTATTACATTACACAGCCACCAAATCCATCGACTTTGAGCGATTAACAAAAACTTGACATCCTTAGACATGTACAAATGAACATAAACAAATATTATTTTAGTTGGGTGCCAGCTGCTTTCCTTACATATTACAAGCGATAGCATCACCTATAATAAAATTTAGAAAAAAGTAAGAAAGCTTAAGGTCTTACAACTTATGGAAGAAATAAATAGCGACTCGTTATTTTAATATACTGAAGACCTTAATTTAAAAAATGATCACTTTAAATTCATTTTAAAGTTATAAATTCCGTAATATAGCAGTGTTTTAACATATGCTCCAACTTTGTTAAAAGCCAAACAGTACTTATAATAAGAGGCATAAGCTCAAACTCGACGTACATTTTTAATTATAACAATTACTGTCCAACTACTCTATCTACCCTTTGAAGACGCAAATAACGAGCTTTAAGTAGAGAAACTGGTTAGATTCCAATGGGCGGATTGTGTCCGTACATGCTTGATGCATCCAATAAATATAGTGCATAGCTCTTTGATAATTAGTGGACTATGCATGAAGTAAAATATGTAGATATCAGACAACTTTCTAGCTAAATATGCAATTATAAGACTTGATATGATTAGTTTTTAAAGAACTGAATTATAATCAAAC
Source organism: Ehretia macrophylla (assembly GCA_037974665.1). NCBI lineage: Eukaryota > Viridiplantae > Streptophyta > Magnoliopsida > Boraginales > Ehretiaceae > Ehretia > Ehretia macrophylla. Next base: position 5,243,973 of record CM075774.1, read on the forward strand.
GTGAAAGGAACTGTTTTATTTCTCAGTTTACTGCAAATGCATAAGCAACAAACTAGCACATTCTAACCCCGAGGATGTACCCTGTGGCAGAGCGCTTTGGGCGTAGGTGAGATATTTGTTCACGTCTCGTATTTGAATAGGTCAAAAAGCAATATTTATTGGGACAATTCCTATAGGTCTTATGCATAATTAAATCTTTCCAAAGGAGGTCATATGTGTAACGGCCTCCACATTTTAAGGGCTTAATAACTGAAATTATGGGATTCTTGTCCCTGTTTAATTTGGTTTAGCATTAGATATTTTGGCTAAGTCTAGAATTTAAGGAAAATAAAATAACAAAAATCTCCCACCTTGAGTTACTCCATGGTAAGAATCTGAAACTTACCAAAGTAGCTTATCATAAATTTTGGAAAGGCTTGATCTCCTAAATTGTTTTTCCTACAAAACGTTTAAGCCATGGTTCTCATAAACGACTATTTTATTCATATAACCTTGAGAGAAAAGCATGAAGGTGAAGTTGAAAAGATAGGCGAAATTCATAAAAAGGCAGCCAATAGGGATTTTTGCGCACGTCTTGTGTTACTCCGCCTTTAGAATTGTAATCCTTGTGTCTACGATTCGCAAACTTTCAAGTTAGTTTTGTTATTGCGTTAATTAAAGGTAAGTTGGAAGACCCCATATAGTAATTTTTAGATGTTCTTTTGCTTTTATTCTTTTTTTCTTTTTGTGTGAATAAAACATATATTATGATTATTTTATTGTCTTACCCTACCACTTCGAGTTCGTATATGAATTCATTAGTCTTTGTCATATTTATATATTCAAACCATTGATTTATGTCTAAATCAGTTTGAGAGCTACGAACTAAGTTAATACATGATTTCAAACTCACTATTATTGTTTTCTTTACCTACTTCGTGTATATATATATATATATATATATATATATATATATATATTACGGCTTATATCAAATCCATATATAATTAATTAATACATTAGTAAGGATTGTGGTAGAAAAAAAAAAGATTTCACTCGTCACCGACGAACTCGTCACAGTCAATCGGTGACCGTTGGTCACTGAATTCGTCACTGCAATTCTGTGACCAAACGTCACTTGTTCTTATTTAATATTTTGTTTGGTCCTTCTGTTTTTTTTTTTTTTTTCTTTTTTTAATATTTTATTGTTTAAAAAGTTGTTTTTTTTATTATTATTCTGTAGTAGATTAATTCTTTCTTATTTTCTTTGAAGGTACCTTTTAATGTTATGATAAAGTTGCTAATTTGACCATTCACGAAAATATTTTTATACTATATAGATTATGTAAATAATGATTGAGTCCATATGTTAATGAACACATATTTACTCAAAAATATATTTCCTTAGTATTGATTTACTCATGATCACTTGTTTAACCTTTAATGCATCATTATTTTATCTTCAGTCTCAAGTATCTTCGTATGGTTTTGCAAAGAATCATACACTTTAATTATTTAGAAAACTAAATTTTACTTTGGGACAAAGATTTTAATGTGATTGCATCATGTACATTCACAAGGGGTTTTATTCCCCTTTATATTGTAGCATAATAGATGTAAACCTGAGTGTCATATATTCTGAGGCCGTATTTTTGTGTCCTTGTTAGTGGAGATCGTACACCAACATATCGTGGGATAATGCACTATTATTTCGTAAGGGATTCCCGCTTGCTTTTGGTGGTTTGTGCGACAACAAACCATTTTTTGAATTGTACTACCAGGAATGTAGTTTCGGTTATCACATTGTTAGATCCTCTTTTGGTACCTTTGGCTTTAGTCTGTTGTGGCACTATCGATATCCTTGTTTAATTTTGTTATTTGAACCTTGGTTTTGTATATTGGTTATGGTTTTCCCTTATCCTCTACTAGACTCTGAAAATACTTATGAAATCCGGCTTATTTTCATTTCGCCAAGGGTTTTGCATTAACTGTTATGTTTTGCCTAATTCTTTTGGACACTAATTCCATGTGTTATCTATAGGGGGTCTACTATTTAGTGAGATCATTAGGTCATTCTATGTTTTGTTCTTCTTGGATCTATATTTTCGTAAATGGTGAGGATTAGGTCACTTCGCTTGAGGCTAAGGGCTAGATGATCTCAGGTAATACTGGATCTTTAGAACCTTGGAATAAAGAGACGTTGTATTAGAATTAGACTTTATTAAATTTTGAATTTTCGTGTTCTTGTGGACTTCTTTTTTAGGATTATGTAAATCTTGGAATTCTGTAAATTTTTATTTGGAGAGATGAACCATTTAAATTGTCTTTTGTTTTAGACGTTACGGTCTTACCACCTTGTTTGTGAATTTTTAGTTTAACGGTACTTAGTGCCTTACGTATTTAGGAAGAATATTCCTTCTTAAATGTGCTGCAGTCACGCTTTTTGAGATTTGCTCTTACCAAATTTTTGGGATGTGACAATATGTATTTGAGTTTAAACTGTAGTATAAATTCAAATAACTTTTCAAGTGTGTTTCGTATAGTTAAGAGGAAAAAAAAATAACACCATATCTTAGTCTTAAATTTGGCATTTCACTCTTTCTTGTAAATTTGGCAACAGAGAGAGCTAGCTAATAGCAAGCTAGCATCAGGGGCGGATTTAGGAATTTAATATTAGGGGGGTCAAAATATTTTTTTAATAATACTATATAGAAATTTTTAAAAATTAGGAGGACTAATAATTTTTTTTAACGATACTACATAAATATTTTAAAAAAATTTAAAACGTTAGGAGGGGCCGTGGTCTTCCTCCCACACTATATAAATCCGCCCCTGACTAGCATATTGAAAATTGAAATTTATTTGGATCCTCAAGAATTTAGCCACACATGTTGCCACTGTTCTCACAAGAAACGAAGACCAAAATTATTGACTACAACAATCAAACTTGTAATAGGACAAAGCATTGAAGAAAACATGTTTGCCTTGGAGTGCAAGAATAGAACTGTTCGAATGTGGCCCAACTTCTTAAACTCGAGAGATTTTTTTCAAGTAGTATAAATACCTCATTTTATAAACTTATAAAATATAATTAAATTTAGACAATCTTACTTTATAAAATAATTCAATCTCGAATGTTACGTCACGGTCATTGACGTAAACATTACAGATTAACTAAAATGTGTACCGAAGACTCTTTTTAGATTTTTAGCTTATCACTCTGTTCAAACCGTAGACATGGTCAAAGACTTGTTGCATTCGAGGCTAGAGATCAATAAATGGTGACCCAAGCACACGGCGTTTGCAGCAAAATCTGTCGGAAATTTACCAAAATTAGGCAACACGTGTGGTGGCCTTGCCATATATCGTCTACCTTTTCTTTTCTTTTTTAGGGTAAAGAAATATATTTTATTAAAATAAAAGTTAAATACAAAAGAGAATTAACCCACTCCCGTAAGAAATTAGTCAGATATAAAAAATTGTTTTAAGAGATCAGGGATATTTGAGAACTAGATAATGGGTAATTTATATCTTGTTATGTTCTTCGTTATTCAATTAGCAATTCGATTTGTTAACCTTCTGGTATGTTAAAACTTATAGTGTCGGATTTAAGATGCAATCACAAAATTATCATATATAATGGGCTTGATTCGCAAGAAAATAGCTGGTTCGATAGACAAAATTATTTCAAGAACAACAAATGCATCACTTTCAAATGTAGACATTTTAATTCACAAACTTTGACTGGGAGCTTTTCTATTCACACGCAGCTAGCTGTTTCCAACATTGTGAAAGTAGATGACCTTTTTTCACAGAATCGCACGGAAGGGAAGCCACTTGCTAGCCGACAAAACAGTATGCATTTTTTTTCTCGGTTTGAAAACCTTGAAAAACATGTGCGTGCCAACGTATGTATCGATTTAATTTGAAATTTGATCTCAGAGATGACTTGCGCATTTGACAAGTCCACCTCTTTTTAATGCCAGAGCTAATCCTTGGGGGCAAACAGTATGCGTTTCTATACACTTGTAATGTCTTTGTTTAATTTTTGTACAACGGGAAACACTTTCCCGAAAAATTCTTCGAGTTCATATAAATAGTTCAAAATTCTAGAGCATGTCATCTTATTTAGAGAAAACATAATTTAAGTTAATTAAAAGTAAAATTTACCAGAATTAATTATAAAAATATTAACCTTTAACTAATTCGAACTTAATACTTAAACAAATCTCGAACACCTTACCACTAAACTAATTCATTGAATTAACGTGCCTTTCGTCCTTGACTAAGGAGCGATAGCTCCGAAAGCATTCCTGTTATTTTACTGATTTAACACATTACCCTGAAAAATACGCTGAACGTGAAACTACAAGCTTTGTCTATGCAAGGAACGTATACATTCACTTTTTTCGCATGAAGTAATACAAAACGTCGTGTTGATAAAATCCCCAATTTGTCTTCTATATGTAAAGTACTAAAAATACTCAATTTAGTCCACTATCTTTAATATTTGTTCCGATTTAGTCTATATATTTCAAAATGTACTCTTTTAGTCCACTATCTTTACTATTTGCCCCGATTTAGTCCATATCTTTTAAAATGTACCCTTTTAATCCACTATCTTTATCATTATGATCTACGTTAGTCCAATATCTTTAATATTTGTCCCGATTTAGTCTTTTCTTTTGGATAAAAAAATAGTGGAGGACTAACCTAGACCATAATGATAAAGATAGTGGACTAAAATGGTATATTTTGAAAGATATGGACTAAATCGGGATAAGTGATAAAGATAATAGACTAAAATGGTACATTTTGAAAGATATAGACTAAATTGGGACAAACATTAAAGATAGTGGACTAAATTGGGTATTTACTTTTTTTTTTTTTTGGGTAAATAGCACCATAGCTCCTTATGATTTACTTAAAGTGCACAACACCCCTCTGTGGTTTTAAAAGTGCACCGGACCCCTCTGTGGTTTGGAAAAGTAGCACACTTGCCCCCTCCATATCTTTTTCATTAAATTTTATAACAAAAAATGTGAAATGACTTAAATACCCTTAATTCATTTTTTTCCTCTAATTTCTCATTTTTCTTTATATATATATATATAAGACCAACAAATTATATGATATATATACACACACCACACCAAAAAAAATATATATATAACATATATATCATACCACATCTGGAAAAAAAAAGAGAAATACATATATATATACACACACACACCAAACCCAAAAAAAAAAGAAAACAAATATGTATATATATGATACGTATACACATACAAATATATACACATACATATTGGGGTTTGGGGGGTGGGGTGGGGGGTCTCGGCGAGGCTGGGGGGTGGGGAGTGGGGTTGTTTTGGTGGGGTAAGGGGGTAGGTTGCACCGATAGGGTGGGGCGGGGAGGGAGGGGGACAATGAAGATTTGTTGTTGTTTGTTTTTTTTTTTTTTTGTGTTGTAAATGATTTTCTTGTCAATTAGCCCATATATTTTATTGAAAAAATTATTGAAAATCAGCCAAAGTTGCATAAGAGGCGCGTGTACCTCACATGCCGTTAAAACTAACGGATTTATTGATGGAGGGGGTTGTAGTGCTATGTTTTTTAAACTACAGGGGGGTCTGGTGCACTTTTGAAATCACATGGGGTGTTGTGCACTTTAAGTAAGCCATAGGGAATTACGGTGCTATTTATCCTTTTTTTTTTTGGTAAAGGTTATAAATAATTTGTTATCTTTAGTTTAATTAATAGTTTATCTATTATCTTTTTAAATGAACCTTTTAGTTCATTATGTTTAACATTATTGATGTTGTTAGTCTAATTTGTCTTTTCCGTCTAATTTTTAATGTTAAAATCACGTGACGCGACGTACACGCATGTATGCTCTTGAAGTTGCTGGTTGGACATATCTAACACATTTGCATCATGTGTTAAGAATACTAATGCCAATTTTACCCTTGAAAATTTGAGATATTAAAATACACGTGCGCGCCAGTGATTTTAACGGTAAAAATTAGACGAAAAAGACAAGTTGGACTAACGGCGTCAATATTGTTAAACATAATGGACTAAAAGGTTCATTTGAAAAGATAATGAATGAAAGTATCAATTAGACTAAAAATAATGGACTATTTATGACCTTTGCTCTTTCTTTTTCAGTTAGAAACTCACTTAAAGGTCTGATTGACCCAATTTATACACTTAAAAGTATTTTTTTTTGGGTGTAGAAATTAAAGTTAACATGTTTAGAATATGTTTTTGGGTCAAATCAAAGCTAAAACTAAGCTAAAAAAATAAAAGCTCTATATTGGAGGTTTTCAAAAAAGACTCGTGGAACTATTTTTATATCATGCATGAAGTTATTTTTTTTAATTTTTTTCTTAAAAATATTCTCCTCCATATTTTTAAAAACACAACATTTTTAAAAAATATCCCTCCTTAATGTTTTTTTTCTCAAAAAAGTACTTCCGATATAACAACATCAAACAATCAACAATTTCTATTCAACAACACTTTTGACTAAAACTCTACTACTGAAAGCTCTACAGTTCAACAACTGAAATTTCACATTTGAGCCAAATAAACCCTCAATCATTGCGTGTCCGTGCTTGAAGAAAATTATGAGTGTCACTTATTAGTTCTTTCTTGCACGGAACAATCACTACAAAATTTTAGCTCTTTCGCATTCTAATTAAAAAATGAAAAAAAAATAGTTCTAATAGATGTCCTATTGCTTCTTCTTTTTCAATCGTTTATACACTAAAACTTTTTACAATAGTTTTATTTAGTCACAATAGTTAAATTTATATTTATCAATTTTGATTAATAATTACTAATGAGGTTATTTTTTGCAATTGTTAAATTTATAGTTTAATTGTAACACTTATTTAAATTGGTGCTTATTGTTTAAAAGAAAACCATTTCTTTGTAGGGTGCTACTTCATCTGGCAATTATTTGTGCGGATGTGGATAATGATAGAGAATATTTAATGTCATGGTTCAATGATTCTAAAGGCAATTTTTCTGTAGGGTCAGCATACTCTCTTATTGCCCCCTTTCATTCCTCGATGTTGTTTAATTGGGACCTGATTTGGAAACTAAAATGTCCATCGCGTATTCAAATTTGAACTTTCATGTGGCTGGCAATTCAGGAGCGGCTTCTGTGTCGGGCAAGATTGGTAGAGCGTAATATTCTCCAGGAAGGGGAGTGTCATCTGGATTCGGAATTTGGATTTTGAATCGATTCTAAAGTTATTATTCAGTGGATTCAAGGGATAGTCTCTCCGCACAACCTTCTTGGTCTGTCAATTTAATGATGTAAGGATATTTTGGGAAGAGAAAATAAATTCATGTTAAAGCACGTCTATAAAGAAGTAAATATGTATGCAGATTGGCTCATGAATTATGGATTGAGTCAACTTGTTGGTGGTACAGTACTTGAGGATCCTTCGAATAATCTCCTTAATCTCTTAGATAGAGATAGATGAGGAGTGACCCCCTTCCAAGTTGTTTCTTTGTAATTAGTTTTGCCTCTCTCTCAGCTAAAAAATAAAAAAATTGTTTTAGTAAAAACTATGCAACGAGACCATATGTAATACTTAAAGTTATTTACCACAAATTTTTACTTTTTTGCATCAATTTTAAATATTACAACATATTAAAAAAATATTATAGTAGATATGCCACTACCAATTAACCACAAACCCAACAAAATTTCCATCCACTAGATAATTTAATTAGCATATTCTTATTTTATCACTAGTAAATAGTAATAATATCAGGATGTTCATATCATATACCAATCAATAGAGGGAGAGAGAGTAGAAATAGTCACCATTCCAATTGAACTAGGAGAATGAACAAAAAGGGCATAAAACAGAAAAAAGAAAATTGCACTTGGAGCATTTACATATCATTTATCAACAAATTAAACGAAACTCCATAAATGATAATATACCCCATGAAGCAAGAAGTGTTTTAAACAAATTTCTAGAATGATTTGTCTGCTCTAAATAACTTTATGCAAACACTATTCTCTATTAAGAACACAAGAAAAAACATTGAATTAATTTGTCAAAGTCTTTATTATAGAGTGATATTGTGAAGGCAAATAATAAAGTTTGTCAAGAGAAGGTTAAGTGCATTTAAATAAAAAAAAAATCAGAACAAGGTACATAAATTTATTTGTACCCACATCAAACGAAAAAAAAAAAACACTAGTCAAAGAGGGAATTGAGTATGCTCATAACATAATAATCTTATGAGTGAGATGTAACAACTGTAAATTGTTAATCCAATTATGATAAAATAAAATAGATAGTTCATAACTATATATCTCGTTTATAATATTAGAATATTACGAACCCCGCCCCCGGTTCCATGAGTAGCGTTCCTTGCTTGGACAATTTATAACTATGTATTCCGCTCATAATGTTGCTATATTATGGAGACGACTTTTGCTTATATAGAAAGAGTAAACGACTTAATACTTTTTGTATTTTATAAATAAACTGATTACTCGCATGTATTTTAAAAACGTAGTTGATTACTTCCTTGTATTTTAAAAATACAGTTGAATACCCCTCTATGTTTTATAAATAAATTAATTATCCCCCAATTTTTGAAAATAAAGTTGAATACCTCATGTTAAAATGAACAAAATTGGTATTCAGCTACATTTTTAAAAATACGAGAAGTATTCAGTTACGTTTTTAAAATATATGGGGTAATAAACTTATTTATAAAATATAAAAAATATTCAACTACGTTTTTAAAATATAGAAAATAATCAAATTATTTATAAAATATAGAAATCTTTATGTATTTTTTTATAAAAAAAGATGTTAAATCGTTTAATCGTATTAAAATGTAGAATTGTAAAATGTTCAAGTTTCTATAGGGGTTGAAAAAACGACAAATCAATGCACCGCGTAGAGCGGATTTGCTCCGACATGTGTCGATTCAAACACGTGGATAGCCGCAGTTCAAAGTACGGACTTGAACCACATTGGAAACTTAGCATCCAAGTTTGACAAAAAATAAAGAAACTTAGCATCCAAGTAGCCACAACACCACTTTCTCAACCATGGTTAATTTTTTTTTTTTTATGAATAAAGTAAATCATGAATAATTAATATCTAGGATAATTTTGTATTTTTTTGTATTAATATCGCTTGGAACAACCAAATCATTGTATTTCCGACAAAAAAAAAAACCAAATCATTGTATTTTGTTGCTTATATTGCCGACGAAATACTTCTACCGAAATGATTTTGCAATAATGGATCTTTTCATTCTATTATTTCTCCTAGTATCTGAAAATCCCAATAATTATCTTCCCATTTTATTTTCTTATATATATAAAAATTAACTCATTATTACCCTTTTCTTTAAAAACGGAAAACTCCAATTAATAAGACTATGTTTGGTCTAATTTTTTAACATTCAAAAGTGTTTCTTGTAAGTTTAGAAACTGATCTTACATGTTTGGCCTATTTTTTAAAGTAGTTTTAGGTAAAAGGTGAAGCTGAATAAAATTGAAAAACAAGAAGCTCCACATTGGAGCTTTTCAAAATAAGTTTTTGCGAAACTATTTTTATTTAATATGAGAAGTTATTTTTTTTCTTTCTCAAATATATACTCATTCATATTTTTTAAAGTACAATATTACCCTCAAAGTTTTTAAAAGTTCAATATTGTTCAATATAGACCAAACAGTCAATGATTTTTGTTCAACAATACTTTTAACCAAAGTTCTACGGCTCAAAAGTAAAAATTTTACAAGTAAAGCTAAACAGAGTCTAAGTCTTTTAGATTTACACCAAAAGTTCAGATATATAACATCATTTGAAAAAGGTATTTTCCAAATTAATACAACATAAGGCATAATGAGAAGGACCACTAAAAAATTAATTTCTTAATTAATTTTAACTCGAGACTAAAATACATTTTCTAGTTGTCCACGTCATAAATGTTCAACCGCTAAACTAATTTTTGTAATTAGGATCACTTAAATGGTAGCAAAATGATGATGCATTTATAATAAAATGGTCTATACTATTATATGTATATATTCAATAATTATATCATCACTTCACTGCTGTTGAACTCTCTAATAATGTTTCTAATCACTACAACCCCTTTTTGTTGGATAAACAAGTTGATATAATAGAGGAGAAACTCTTCAATCAATCGGACTGATATCAATCAACAACATATTCGTGAAATTCACACGTATAAGTGTTGAAGATAATAAATGATATAAAATAATATAACAAACCTTTTAAGCTTTTAAATGAGGTGGTCATAACATGGTATCAGAGCTTAGATATTAAAAGATGCTGGATTCAAAACTCACTACCACCCATTTAAAAATATTAAAAATTGTTCAAGTGTAGGCGTGTTGAAGATAATAAATAATATAATGGCGAAGTACACAAAACTCTCATATGCTTTGCTGAAACTACACAAACTCTCTTATAGTTTAAAATCCCCCTGAACATTACCCTGTGGTCTACCGAAAGTGCACAACATTCCCCTACCATCAAATTAATTAACAAAAGTTATAAAAAGACATAAATGTCCTCAATTCTTTTTATTTTCTATCTTTTATTTATTCATATATAAATATATATAAATAAATAAATAAATATATATATATATATATATATATATATATATCAATTTTTATATTTCTCTCTCTACCTATTTACCAAAAATAAAAATAAAAAATAAAGAAATCAAAAAAAAAAATGTTAGACCATCTTCCTCAACCCATCCCCCCACCCTCGCCACCCCTGGTGGGGGTAGGGGTAGGGGTTGTTGGGGATAATGATGCAGGGTTCAATTTTTTTTTTTTGAAACAATGGGTATTTAGAGCGAGAAGAAAAGAAAAAAAAATATCTCGAGTTAAAGAGCATTTTTGTTCAAAATAATATTTTATTTAAGAAAAAAACTTTGAAAATTCACATTTGGCGAGCGTGAGGTACTTGTTCTGTTAAATATAACGAATTTTTTGACAGTAAGAGGATGTTGTGCACTTTCGACAAATTATAAGGTAGTGTTCAGGGAGTTTTTGAACCATAGAAAGGTGTTGTGTACTTTCGACAAAGCACAGGAAGGTTTGGTGAACTTCATCCATAATATAATAAATCCTCTCTAACAGTTTAAATTTTTAGATGAGGTGGTCACTCAAAGGTATGCCACCCATTTAAAAATATCAAAACTAGATTTTAGATGAGTTGGTCACTCAATAGTATTAAAGTCTAGATATCAAAAAGTTTCAAGTTCAAAACTTACCGTCACCCATTTAAAAATATTAAAATTCTCTAAATACATAACTAAAAAATTAACTTTACTAATAATAAATAATATAACAAACTACTATTTTAAATTTATAACTTAACAATAACCCACTAATCATTGACCCGATGTAAGAATTTCCCATAAATTTCCTTTTTTCCACTTCTCTCTCTTCATCAACAAAAAGAAAAGCTTACAGCTTACAGCTTACAGCTTACCGCCGCCGTGTATGAACACACATACATATATAAACATGGGGGGCTGGACTTGTAGCTACTGCTTCTGGATCGTGTGACTCGCCATTTTGTACTTCTTTTCCCAGTTTGCTTGGTTCAAGAATAGTTTTGAGTTGAGATTTTCAAAGTATTTTTAGTTAGTTTTCCAAGAAAAAAAAAACCATAAATTTTTTGCCAAAATCAACCCATCTCCAACAGCAACTATATATAATTTTTACTTCCTTGTTAAACCTTTCTTTTTTGTCAAAACTTTTCAAAGGGTTGTCATTAAATTCAAGTGTTGAAAAGTTATACAACTTTTAATCTTCTTTGATAGCTCATTGAGTTTGAAGCAAAAGTCTTTGAGCAAAAATGGTGGAAATGGAAAATTCATCATCACCAATGGCTTCAACTACCCATGAAAAAGCTTCTGCAGAAAAAGCCAATATTGTTTCAGCTCAGCCACCAAAGAAAAAGCGTAATCTTCCTGGAATGCCAGGTAAAAGAAATAAATATGTTGGAATACCAGAGAGAAGAAAATTTGTGTACTCTTCCGTTGATTAGAAGTAGAAATAGTTACAATAATTGTAGTTGGAGTACCATCTTTTCAATAGAGATCATGTTTTATTAATTACCGTTTTCATCTAAAAACTTAAATAGTTAGACAAAGATTTATTTTATTTATTTTTTATCTTTAACACGCTTCCGTGCACACACCAGATTCAACCTTACTTGTGGACATATTCTTATAATTTCATGTGGTGTGTATTGCAGATCCAGATGCGGAAGTGATAGCTTTATCACCAAAAGCATTGCTAGCAACGAACAGATTCGTATGTGAAATCTGCAGCAAAGGGTTTCAACGTGATCAGAATCTTCAGCTGCATCGTAGAGGCCATAACTTACCATGGAAACTTCGGCAGAGAACAGGCAACGAGGTGGTGAAGAAGCGAGTTTACGTTTGCCCTGAAGCTACCTGTGTCCACCATGATCCGTCGCGTGCTCTCGGCGACCTCACCGGCATCAAGAAGCATTTCTGCCGTAAGCATGGCGAGAAGAGGTATACTTGTGAACGTTGCTCCAAGAAATATGCAGTTCAATCTGATTGGAAAGCTCATGTCAAGACTTGCGGCACTAGAGAGTACCGTTGTGATTGCGGTACCATGTTTTCCAGGTACCCTGTTAAAACGAGACTTGATCCTAATACCGTATAATCTCTTGTTAAAAGATAATTTGAACTCGAAACATGGTACTAGAAATGTCTGTTTTACTTGATCTAAGATCTTATAGTCTCTTGTTTAAAGATGATTTGAACTCGAGACATAGTACTAGGAATGTTTGTTTTACTTGATCTAAGACCTTATAATCTCGCGATTAAAGATGATTTGAATTCAAGATATCATAATTAAAACGTTTTGTTGATAATTAGAATTCGAGACCTCGTACAAGAAATTGAGTCTCATGATCAGAAATATTTTTCAAAACATATAGAAAAGATTTGAACTCGAGACCTCATACTAGAAACATTATTTGTTTCGAGTTTTTCTATATGAAATGGAAAAGGAGATGTATTATTTGTTTTTGTTTTTGTTTTTTTGTGTGTTTGGTTTTTAGTAGATGCTAATGAAATGTTGTTTTTTTTGTGTGTGGTGTAGAAGGGATAGTTTCATAACTCATAGGGCGTTTTGTGACGCATTGGCACAAGAGAGTGCGAAATCATCGCAACCCATGTCCGCCATTAGTAACCATCTCGATGGTAGTTTAAAGATTCCGGCGAGTACAAACTCGTCATCGAGTCCGCCACCACAGCCGCTAACGCCGTCGACAGGGGTGGTGTCGCCGGTTTTGTCCATTCAGAGTTCAGGTAAAGTGTGAACAAAGTTTAGCATAATCCACAAATTGTCAGCATTGTACAAAGCCAAAAAACGAGGATATATAAGTAAACGTTTGTGCATTAAAATTAAGGATTAGGTTTGTTTGTAGTCTTCTTTAGTCCATGTTTAATATTTTGATGCTTTCCAAGTGGGTTTATTCATGTGATGTTTGCGTTAGTTTATTGCTATGTTTTGTGCACTTGTGACTTTGTTTTTAATGTGAACTCGTAAACGTGTCAAAAAAATCTTTCCATAAGATAAAACATGACTTTGAATACCAATATATAGGACATTATATTACTCTATTTAATACTAATTTTAAATCAGAACCTCGTGATTCTAATAACATGGGTATTTTATTTTGGTTCATTGATAGATTTTTGGATGCATTAGCCTATATTGATTTATTCAACGAGTCTATAATTGGCTAACAACCCGGATAATTTTTGAAATTTCATAATGATGGGAAAGATCTAAGACAGATTAAAAGAATGTAGATTTGAGTTGAGGAAAAGTGTGCATGATTGCTTATGCTTTTCACTTGAAAGCTCCTTTTAAGTTGTTGCATAATGCAATTTGAAAGCTTGAACTGAAAAGGCCTTGCTTTTTAAAAAGTTAATCTCCACTTTTTTCTTGATTGTGTGATCAATTTGTTTTGCTTTATACTTTTTGTCCATGTCAGAATTGCTGGAAAATCAAAGTGGCAATTTGCATCAGCAAGCAGGATCAACATCCTTGTGCGCTACAACCACCACCACGGTTACGGGTGCGGGTACGGGTACGGTTAGCAACTCATCATCGAACTCGGGTGGCAATGTCAGCAACAGCAGTGGGGTATTTGCAAGTATATTTGCACCATCAACTTCAGCTGGTGTTTCACAATCAACTCGACCATCCTCACCCTACTCCGACCTACTATGTGTCATGGGTGGCTCGGAACGCCCACCGGCTGATCCATCGTTGTCTCTATCGTCGTCGTTGTTTCTCTCAAACAATGCATCTTCATTGTACCCTTCAACCTCTCAAGATCACTACAGGCAATATTCTGCAAGCCAGCAACCAGCATTGTCTGCAACTGCATTACTGCAGAAGGCAGCCCAGATGAGTGCAAGATCATCCGGTTCTTCGTTTCTGCGGGGTCTCGGGCTGGCGATTTCTAGCTCATCTGATGCACAAGACAACAATGCAGACACAAATACTGCTACAGCATCTCAATGGAATAGTATTGTGAAGTTGGAGACCAATTCAGTGGCATCATCTTCAAGCTTAAATGACCATCTTATGATGGGACCTTCAACTATTTTTGCCAACAAGCCTACAACTCTTGATCTTCTTGGGCTTGGTATAGGTGCCAATGAAGCCTCTTCTAGTGGATTTTCTGCATTTTTGAATTCAATGGGAGGTGAATTTGGTGTTGGTGGTTCCTCACTTCATGAAGTGGGTTCAGGCGGAGACTCTTGGGATGATCTATCTGACAAGAAGCCACGACTGCTATAGCTGCTTTCTTGGTTTAGTTAGAGAGATACTTTTCCTTCTGTTCAGACTCAGCCTAATCTCTTACATTCAATCGATACATGTGGAGTCCACTAATAATGTGAGAAATGAATAAACTGACCTAAGATTTTTCCAAGCTTTATCCACCTCTCTCTAGTTTTTTAGTTGGAGAGAGTTATTTAATCTTGGACATAGAAGCTGGCTTTTTCTTGGAGTTTTGGCTTTTCTCATCTCCCTTGTACTCTTCAGCCTTTTAGTTTTACTTATAGTATGATGTTGATATATGCAGGCAGGAACTTGTATATATGGACTCTTTTTGCTAATTGTTATACTACTTAGGCTTTTTATTTAAACAATTTTTTTCTAGCTTATATCAGGCGTGTTAAATTTGAAGATGTTTAATCCCATTTAAAAGAAACATGATTTAGATTAAGCAAATACAAGCTCTATTAATTGTTATACTACTTGAAGAAAAACTTT
Organism: Ehretia macrophylla; assembly: GCA_037974665.1. NCBI lineage: Eukaryota > Viridiplantae > Streptophyta > Magnoliopsida > Boraginales > Ehretiaceae > Ehretia > Ehretia macrophylla. The sequence continues at coordinate 5,259,331 of CM075774.1, forward strand.
ATCACACATCCGACTTAAAAGAAATATGAATGTAAAGATCCTATTATGTGAACGTCTGATGTCCGACAGAATCAAACTCGAGAGTTAATTTCCCTTCTACTCGGTTGGTAATTAAGCAAAGTACAAATTCCTATTCATACTAATTTGAACTTAGCTTCTCTCAACAGGATTGAGTACTTGTGCAAACATAGATCATACTTTTCAGTGCGATCCATGTGATTATTTTAGTCTCTAATCATCACCTATTGACAAAAAGAGAATCTCGAGTTGAATTTTCTTTTGAGGTCATGATGATACATTATTACTCAACCATTCACTAGCTTTGCATCAAGGTAGATATATATTCTTGACCAAAAGAAAAAGGTATATATATATTGTTTTTTTTTAGGAGTACAATTATGAAAATTTTTCGTTCGAATTAATGTTAATTTTTTATATATTAGTATAATTTATACGTATAAGTATCATTAATTATGTGTATTTAAGTCACTTTGGCAAGGACCATGTATGTAAGAAATAGTTAAGAAAAATATTTTATGTTACTCATTATTTGTATCATAAGAATTTGATTATTAATTTTTTTTTATTTTACCAAATAAAGAAAGTTGATGGGGGTAAATGAGTAATATATAATATTATTCAACAGTTAAATAGCACTCGAGGTTCATGTCCAACTCTGGAACCCAAAACTCTTGAGCCAAAAGTACAAAAAAAAGAAAAAAAAAAAGTTAAAGAGATAGAAAAACAAGAGAGACTAAAGATAACTTCGAAGGATTAGTTTAATAGAACGTTTTAGGTATGAGTGAAAACTTAATTGTATCTTGAATTCAAATTAATTAAGAGATTCTTCTTCTTTAGGTTAATCTTAGTATGTTTTGCGTCTATTAACTTAGATCATGTTTCGTTTTTCAAAACTTAGAACTTAGCACGAGTCCAAAGAGTGTCTTAGTGTTCAATTGAGCGAGAAATGTAGAAATGAACGAGTACAAGGGAGGATTTACAACCTCCACTCACCTAATTTTTTCTTTAAAATATGTGTATTTTTAAGGAATTTTTAATATAAAATTTAATTTAATCCTTAATAAATAATGGCCAAACCACATTATGGTGAAAGTATACATAGTCCCACCTTAAGTTGTCCTCTTGTAAATCAATTTTTTTTCTCAAAATAAAAATACTTATAATATGAGTGTTTTCACTAACTATAAGTTGTCCTCCCCTAAACTACCATGTCCTACCTCGGCCTGTACTACTAAAAAATATTATTCATATACGAACATTAAATATATCTTAAATTTACCCCAACATGAATTAGATCAACCCCACAAAATGATTTTTACCATTAGTACAAGTTCCAGAAAAAAGGGTGCGTGATGCTTTTGCCCTCAGACAAGAGAAATGGGCTACGCATCTTGAGTTTCTGCACTGGAGACAGCTCAAGGGTGGGGACAGACAGACATGGCTACTTTCTTTTTTTCTCTGAAGCACACTTCAAAGTCTTCAAACAGATGATGATGATGGTAATGCCGGGTCCATTGGAGCCTGAGGAGTCAAATCTGAAAGTTAATTTAAAGCGTGTAAAGACTGTTGTGCCACGTCACAATACCAGAGACTATTAATGAGGTGTTGTTGACAAAAAAAAAAAATTTAATTAGTCCGAACTTTTTAGAATATACATTTATTTTATATTAAAAAATTAAAAATTTTAAAATTATGTTATAAGATCTTATACTATTTCACTTAACACTATTTAATTTTAAGATAGAAGCTTAGTTATCTTAACATGCTATAAGAGATGGACTCTTGGTCCAATTTTATTCATTTGTGTGTGACTCATTTCAAATTAGGTCCATGTGTGTTCATTTTTTCACATGTGTCATGTTTCATACATCTTCAATCATCCGCATGTATTTCACGTGTATTCAATCTTTCACATGTGTTAATCTATTATTGTGTTCAATCTTTCATGTAAATTAGATTCATATGTGTTTAATCTTTCACGTGTAATCTTACATGTATTGAAGATCATCCTATGTGAGAAAACTGATATCAGTTCGAACTAATTAAATAGCAACTCCTCGTTGTCGACAAGTAAATGATTAGCCTAGCTTAGCTTACTACTGGAAAACACTTCTATTCAACGTTCAGCAACCCGACTGCTTAAGAGTCTATTTGATCTCATTTTTAATTGTTAAACTGTAAATTTTTTAATGGTAAAATTTCAGTTAGGAATGCTATTAAACAAAAACTATTGATTGTTTATATTTGTTACATCAATGTTGAGTTTTTAAAAATATAAAAGGGTATTTTAAAAAAAAAAAAATATGAAAGGGTATTTTTGAAAAAAGAAAATAAAAAACAGTTTCATGTAAGATGTAGAAACAATTTCATAAAAATCTTTTCGAAAAGTTCCAATTTAGTGTTTCTTATTTTTTAGTTTTTTTAGCTTTAAATTTTACCTAAAAGCTCTTTTAAAATTAGACGAAACAAGTTAGTTTTAACTTCTAAACTTACGAAAAGTCTTTTTAAGTGTTTAAAAATTAAGCCAAATAGATCCGAATAAAGGGGAGAGTATTGCATGTAGAGCTCAGTTTTTTATCTTGATTGCCATTTGTTGAAGAGGATAATTTTTCTTTAGTACGGCTACGTTAATGAATTTGCTCATTACATTATGATGTTATAAACAAAATTTATTATTGATAAATTTATAATAAATTCATGAAAATAATTGACAATTATTTAATTTCACTCATTATGATTATATCTATAACTCACATCAGTGTGTGTGTGTGTATTTCGTTGGTTGCCGACTGCTTGCTATGGTGTAATTTTCCTAATCTGGTAAGGGCAAAGTCTATATCACTTGGTGTAAGAAAAAGGTCTTGCTAAACGGAACTCTTTCATTTATAGTTCGTGTCTTCTTCACCTCATTGCACCTTTTAGTAAGTAGTGGTCAAAATCTAGATCAGATTTATTACTAGATGATATAGGGGTAGTAGGGTAAAATTATTTTTTTAAGATCGTAAGTTTGACATTTTTTACTATTTTGGAGTTTCGTTTTTAATTGAAATAATGCATGTGTGTAAGCGCACCATTATACTTGAGAATTTACTAATTGATGGTCAGACTCTGCCGAATAATTCGGTGATCGAATTTCACCAGCAGACTCAAATCATATATAAAAAAAAACATGACCGAGATAAAGTGGATAAATAATAGGCCCATCAACTACAACGACCAAGGTCTAATATCAGATTAAGTAGCTTCGCTGACTTTTTGAGGTATAATCTTCGCCACGAGATTAGTGGTTTAGCGGGTCAACATGAGATTATCATAAATGAAACTTCCAATGTAGCCCGGACAACCTACAAGTAATGTAGATTGGGCCCAAGCCCAAAGCTGATCGAGTGATGACTCGTCTTGTTCAAGTAATTAATCAGCTTTGCTCGAATTGACCCTACACCAACCAGTGCTGAACTAATTTGGCAATAACCAGCGGAGACAATAAGTAGAAGTTGGTACCTATTTATGCATCCTATACCAAAGAGAATAAATACGCGAGTCTGATACAAGCGCTTTGTGATACCCGCTGATGTAGCTATCTACTAGTCAAAATTGTTATGCTATAGAAATACGATGAGAATGTTAATATCACATCTACAGTTTATACTCCATGATTTTGGAGTTGCTAAGTACTTTAATCAAACCGAGCTTTATTCTGTTGTTAGTGTCAAAAGTTTGCATTTCACATATTAATGATTGAAAAAAACACATATTAGTTTAAATTACTCAATTGATGGTCTTGTCTTTGATGAAGGACGCTAGGAAGTTCTATTGTTGAAAATAGTCGGCATGTGCATTTTTTAAAATGATAGAGTGAATTATTTACACCACTATATTTAGAAAATTTAATCAGTTAGATTTTCGTTCAAGCCACAAAAAAAAAGAAAGAAAAATTAACTTCATGAGCATCTTTTAGCAACTAGTCCATTGCTTGTGTTGAAATATTATATTACTTTAATTCCATAATTTTAGGCTTGTTATAAGGAGCAATTTGCTCCATGAATTTAGGCTTGTTGTAAGGAGCAATTTGCTCCATGAATTTAGGCTTGTTGTAAGGAGCAATTTGCTCCATAAATTAGGGAGCAATTTCCTCCATAAATTGCTCCATAAATTAGGGAATATTGTCTACACCTTTAGGCCTATATAAACCACAATATAGAAACACAAATAGTATCATCAATGAATTACATTGTTTCACAGTACTTTCTTCTTGGTATCTAGAGCCAACAATATACACACACCAAAAAAAAAAAAAAAAAAAAAAAATGTTCATTCTTTTTTTTTTCCTCCACAGCCATCCAAATTCAGATTTCTTACCACAATGACCAAAATCCACTTTATATTCTCTTTTTTGTCTGATTATTTCATGATTTTTTGTCGGTTTAAGCCCTTTTCTTCTCTGATGTGGTGAGAAATAGCCACTTTACTCCTTAGTTGCCTATTGTAAAGGTTGCCAAGTGTCCGGCTGCTTCCATCGTCGTCGTTTATTAATGGCACCTACTGATAAGATAGAAAATCAGTCTACCACTGTGACTCGTGTAGATCTCTCTCGGGAACCTAATACCCCTACACAACGGGTCACTAGTGTATTACTGAATGGGAAAAATTTTCATGCTTGGTCCCGTTCGTTCCGTCTTTATCTTGGTGGAAAACGGAAAATTGGATGGATTTTAGGCAAGGAGAAAAAGCCAAAAGAAACTGATCCTAATTATGCTTACCGGGATGCAGACAATTGTATTATTTTGGGTTGGATGTTCAATTCCATGGAGGCTCAGATTTATAATATGTTTATGTATCACGAGACGGTTCATGATCTATGGACTGCCCTGACAAAGATGTATGCCCATGCACGTCATGATTCTCGAATCTTCGAGCTTTATCGGGAAATTTCTCATGATTCTCAGGCTACTTTAGGACTATCTGTTGCGGATTATTTTGGGTACCTCCAAACTAGATGGGAAGAGCTAGCCCAATATGACCCTTTGAGTGACTTCCCAAATGATGCTGAGGTTGAGTCTAAACGTCTTGATCATCGTCGGACTTATCATTTCTTAATGGGTTTAAAACCTGAATTCGAGAATCTTCGGACTCAGATTTTAAATATATCTCCTTTTCCATCTCTATATGAGGCATTTGCAATTGTGGATGGTGATGAACGAAGACGTCTACTTCTTGCACCCAAGCCCACTCCTTCTATTCCGGACCAGATGGCATTTGCTGCTCCTTCCAGTTTTCGGCAAACCAGTACCCGTTCTTATTGCCAACATTGTCAGAAGATTGGTCACCTCATTGACCGATGTTTTATTCTACATCCTGAATTGAAACAACAATACTCTAACAACCGTGGTGGTGGACAAAAGAAAGGAGCTCCTCGTATTGGGGTTGTTGCCGAATCAGCACCCCCTTCAGCCTCAACAGAATTAGTCTTAGCCCAACCGGATTATAGTCAGCTTCAAGCTCAGATTGCTCAACTTCAACTCCACCTGGGCCTCACTTCACCATCTGGCTCCACGGCTACCCTTGCTACAGGTACTCCTACCGTACTTCATGGTAAGTTAAGCCAACCATCTTGGATTCTGGATTCCGGGGCCAATAATCATATGACTGGTGAGCTTTTTGTCTTTTCTTCTCCTGTCACTTCCATAAATCAATCGGTTCAAATTGCCGATGGAACGTCTATTCCTATCCGTTGTCAAGGAGATGCCTGTTTATCCTCAGATATTACTCTTCGCTCTGTTTACTATGTCCCTAACTTTGCTTATAACCTATTCTCTGTCAGTCGTCTTGCCAAGAGCTTTCACTGTGCAGTTGTCTTCTTGCCTGACCGTTGCTTCTTGCAGGACCTGACTTCGAAGAAGATTTTTGGCAGGGGATATGAGCACGATGGACTTTACTATTTTGGAGAACTTCCAACCTCTACAGTACCCTCGTCAAGTCTGCATGCTTCTGTGTCTCCAGTTTTTGACACTCCTATTGGTTCTGTCCAAAATTTAGATTTGTGGCATGCTCGTCTAGGACATGCAAACTTTCAATATTTATGTTTGTTATTTCCACTTTTTAAAAAAGCATGCAAGGATTTTAAGTTTAATTGTGTGACTTGCGAATTGTCAAAACACACTCGTACTACATATATTCCTCGCATGCATCGAGCTTCATGTGCTTTTGATCTGGTTCACTCTGATATTTGGGGTCCCTCTCCTGTCACGGCCCTCTCTGACCATCGTTACTATGTGACATTCATAGATGATTATAGTCGGTGTACTTGGGTCTACCTAATGAAGAAAAAATCTGAAGTTTTCACTCATTTCACTCATTTCCTTCAAATGGTGAAAACCCAATTCCACACTGTTGTCCGGAATATTAGGTCTGATAATGGCAGAGAATACCTAACCAATGACTTTCGAGCCGAACTCAATAAAAAAAGAATTCTTCAACAACTTACCTGCCCTTACACACCTGAACAGAATGGTGTGGCAGAACGAAAGAACCGCCACATTATGTCTATAGTCCGATGTCTTCTATCTGGTATGAATGTCCCGAAATATTTATGGCACCTAACTGTACTCACTACTACATACATCATCAATCGTACCCCTAGTCGTGTCCTCTAAGGTCAAACACCCTTGGATATTCTCCGACCAAATACTGTCCTATTTCCTCTTCTCCCACGAGTCTTTGATTGTACATGCTTTGTTCAAAATCGCAGTTCGACCCGCACTAAGCTAGATGATAAAGCTATACGTTGTGTCTTTCTTGGATATTCTTCTATGTCTAAAGGATATAGGTACTATGATCCTGTGACTCGCCACTTTTACCACTCGATGGATGTCACATTCCTTGAGACTGTCCCTTTCTTCTTTGCTTCTTCCTTAAAGCAACTTCCTGAGGTACTTTCTGCAGAGGACCCTCATTTACCTCGTCCAGTTCCTATTCTTGACACATCTCAGCCTACTACTGAACTACCATCTAGCTCCAATAATACTCTCTCATCCGTTTCCTCTCCAGTTCCATTACAAGTTTACTCTCGGCGTCCCCGTGCTCCAACTCCACTGCCAGATTCTTCTCCGGATTCAGGTAACCCTCATTCTCCCTTGGTCCCTGAACTTGCACCTTCTCGTTACCCCACTCGTGAACGGCGTCCCCCTTCCCGTTATTTACCTTCATGTAGTACTAATCATCCTATTGCCAAGTTTGTGTCATTTCAGGGTCTCTCCGATCAGTATAAATCTTTCCTTAGTCAGGTTGATTTAGTCTCTATTCCTCGCTCCGTCCATGAGGCTCTCCAGCATCCTTTATGGGTGACTGCTATGAAAACAGAGATGGATGCCCTGCAACAGAATCAGACGTGGGAGTTGGTTGATCTTCCAGTTGGTGAACGGACAGTTGGGTGCAAGTGGGTGTTTAGTGTGAAATATCTTGCTGACGGCACCATTGATCGGTATAAGGCACGTCTTGTCACTAAAGGGTTTACTCAAGTACCAGGCAAGGACTTTGTTGCCACATTTGCTCCTGTTGCCAAATTAACTACTGTTCGACTCCTGGTCTCCTTAACCGCTTCTCATTCTTGGCCACTTCACCAATTGGATGTCAAGAATGTCTTTCTTAATGGTGATCTTTCTGATACTATTTACATGGATCCTCCACCAAGTTTTCGGGCTCAGGGGGAGTATTCTGGGAAAGTTTGTCGCCTTCGTAAATCTCTCTATGGGCTTAAACAATCCCCTCGAGCTTGGTTCAATCATTTTAGTGATGTGGTCTTTACTATGGGGTTTATTCAGTGTCATTCAGATCATACATGCTTTGTTCGACGTCATCCTCAAGGTAGATGTATCATTATCTCAGTTTATGTCGACGATATTATCATTACTGGAGATGACACTCAAGGAATTGTCCAAGTGAAGCAAGATCTTGGGACAATCCTTGACATTAAAGATTTGGGTATGCTCCGATACTTTCTTGGTATTGAGGTAGCTCGAAATTGCCAGGGTATATCTTTATCACAAAGAAAGTATGCATTGGATCTTCTTCAAGATACAGGTATGCTAGGTTGTCGACCTGCCTCTACTCCTATGGACCCTAATCTTAAATTGACAGCAGAATCAGGGGAATTGTTAGTTGAGCCATCAATATATCAAAGACTTGTAGGTCGGCTTATCTACTTGACTAACACAAGGCCTGACCTTACCTATGCAGTGAGTATGGTAAGTCAATTCATGCATGCACCTCGTCCCTCTCATCTGGATGCTGTTTATCATATCCTCCGGTATCTTAAATCTTCTCCTGGTCTTGGTCTCTTCTATGCAACGGGTGTACAAGAAGGATTGTCTTGTTACAAAGATGCTGATTATGCAGGGTCAAAGACTGATAGGCGTTCTACCTCGGGAATGTGTACTTTTCATGGCAATCACCTTATCTCATGGAAAAGTAAAAAGCAAGCAGTTGTCTCGCGATCTTCTGCTGAAACTGAGTACCGTGCTATGGCCCAAGGAACATGTGAACTTCTTTGGTTACGTTATCTTCTGACTGAGGTGAGGTTTTCGGTAACAGACTCGTCTACCTTGTTCTGTGATTATGTTGTCCTCTGACTCAGTCCTTCATGAAAGGACAAAACACATCGAGGTTGATATTCATTTCATTCAAGAGAAAGTTCGCTCAGGGGTGATCACACCTTGTTTTGTTACATCATCCGAGCAGGCTGCTGATATGTTCACTAAGTCAATTGGACCGTCACTTCTCCAATCAGCTCTTGTCAAGCTCAGGCTCATTGATATCTTCGCCCCAGCTTGAGGGGGAGTGTTGAAATATTATATTACTTTAATTCCATAATTTTAGGCTTGTTGTAAGGAGCAATTTGCTCCATGAATTTAGGCTTGTTGTAAGGAGCAATTTACTCTATAAATTAGGGAGCAATTTGCTCCATAAATTGCTCCATAAATTAGGGAATATTGTCTACACCTTTAGGCCTATATAAATCACAATGTAGAAACACAAATAGTATCATCAATAAATTACATTGTTTCACATTACTTTCTTCTGCTTGCAATAGAATTTCACCTACCAAGAATTATTTAACCTTCCTTGAAATATAATAAAGATCTTTAGCCTTGGTCTCTTTGAAAGCAAAGCTTTAATTTTCGTACGTCTATGTTTTCTTATTAGGCAAATGTGGTCCATTTATACAAGATATGTTTACTATGGCCTTGACCCTTTGACCTGACAAAGCTACTAATCGTTGACCATTCAACATTATTGTCCAGAAATCATGAAAATCCAATGGCCCCTCGTACGGTAGACAGCAATTTTTTTTAGCTTATTGCTTTAATATATATATATATATATATATATATATATATATACACACTCACTAGTTAATGCTTGTCCGTTCATATGCATAGACTGAGCCAATGTATATTAAAAAAAAATTATAAATGAAATTATTACAATGAGTTTATAAAATAAATCAATGTTTTGCATGCAACAATGGCTACAAACTTTTTAGTTGTGGTCACAATTTCTAAACAAATTTCAAGAAATGGTTTAAAATTTAATACAATAGAAATCAAGTTGTATCCCATCAATTTAATTTGTCAAATAAATAATATTAATCATCTAAATTCTGATATTTATATATGAATTTGAATTAGCATGTTCGTTATGTAAGGTATAATTGTGTTTAAGTTTAAAATGTGTCTTTCCATCAAGATTCACTGGTTCTGCACAGTAGACTGCATCTTAATAATTGGACAAGAGCAGTAGGAAGTCTATAATCGGGACTTTCATCTTTGAATAAATTGACTTAACCTTGTTACATGAGTCTTTTTCATATGACAAATTGGAAGCTCCATTTTCTTAAAAAAAATAATAAATTCAAATTTTTAATAATTCACAAATAGATCTAGACAAATAAAAAGATAATTTTTAAATCCATAATCGTAACTGGTTATATTACTTGAACATAATATTGTTAAAAGTAATAAAAAAGCTAATATGACTTGTAAATATAGAGTAGTCGCTAGAATGTAGATAAATATCTGCACATAAAGATTTGTTTTCTATCCTTATATCAAAAAGACAAAAACATAAATGAATTCACTTCAAAATTATAAATTATGCGATGTTGTAGTATGCCTCAATATATATACCAATTCAACCAAGAAGAAAGATCAAACTCAAGACCTTTTTTATTAACGAAACAACACCTTTTTGGTTTGTTTCAATTCCGAAGACCATCTCAATTTTTTCTAACTATTTTACATTTTAATATTGTACTTGGTTTTATGTTTTTCTCTTTTCCCGGAGCTAATAGTTTGGTAAATGTTTTATGAGGATGCATATGCATAAGTAGTTTCAATTGATAGGATTCCGAAAGTACTAACTTCGACTTTTAAATTGTTTTCATGTTCAATTTTATACATGTTTTTATGCTTTTGTTTTCATCTTAACTTATTTGATGCAAAAGTATAATAATAATAATAATGTGTCTTTTCATTAAAAAAAAAAGTGCAATCAAACTCCACTAATAAAGAGGGCATTCTGGATACAAAAAATAAAGTATAAAAATTATAACAACTTGTACAACAATCTTATTGCATAAAGCATGCTGCAAATATCACTTAATTTCGACAACCAAACTATCCCTTCATATTCTTTTAGATAATAGATAAGATATATATTTGTTATACCCTATTGTTGAAAATATGCCATTCAAGCCTTGAAAATTAATGCACCCGCAAGCGAGAACAATATTGTAGCCTTGAAAATTAACATCTTAGACCTTAAACTTACTAATGCAATGGTCTTGTTATGACACATGTCTCTAACGCTTACTTATAGAGTGATCACTTATTTTATAATTGACTAATGTCTTACACTTAAAAATAAAATAAAAATTATCTTTTACCTCAAATACACCGAATCAAAAGTAATTGTCAAGTCATCATACAATTCGTAAAGAAATACTAATAAAGCAATCACTTATCTTATAATTGTTTAGTAAGAAACAATGGGGTGTTATAAATTTGGCTTTATATGAGGACACCATAGAGGGGTAAAAAGAAGACTTTACTTGAGTATTTGGACCTAACAGAGGAGATCATTCTAAATAAGAATACGTAGAAGTATTCGATTTATATAGTTGACTTCATCTAATACAATAAAACTTGAGTTTGATTTAGTTTGATTTTGGAGTCAAGTTAGCGAACTGTCCAACCTAATCATTTTGTTCAAATATACATGTGGATCTCACAGACAAATAGAACCGACGCTCAGGCCGTTCATTTAGATATTTTCTTGGTTTTATCTCCTTTTTAAGTCAATTCAAGTTTTCTCTAGCAGAGTCACCAAATGCTACCCTATTGCTGAAATTTCAACGCCTAAAAAATTTCGAGGGCCCTACCATATCTCTTTCTTGTCTCTCTCAAAAAACAAACGCACCCACATACAAGCCCAGTACGACCCAAAACAAAAAATACAAGCCCAGAGTTTTAATGGCCATCCAATGGTTTTATGGCAATAATTTTCTCTACTAGTTTTGGGCCACAGGCCATCTTGCCCCTAGCTGATCCAGAAATGATCAGAAGAGAGTAATTACTACAAGAAAAACAGTTAAAGGTGACCGTCTGTCTCTTTTTCATTGCCAAAAAAGTGATGAAAATGAGACAAAATTTTCGTTACATGAATAGTGACCAATTTGAGGCGGATTGGAGACGAAATTGATATGTCGTCCCCAAATCATCTCCCAATAGAGACGGAACATGAATATCGTCTCCAATTCGAGACGAAATAGAGATAAAAAAATAATTAATTATTAATTATTAAATTTTACTTAACAATTTACTATAAAGTTGTATTTAAATAGTAAATAAATTACTAATTATATTTATTAATTTAATTCTTCCATAAATTTTTTTAAAATAGCTCAATATTTCATTTTTGAAAAAAATCCCCATAAATTAAATACTTTATTTTAATCTAAAAAAAATCTCAAAACCAAAAAGAGAAGGACCTATTGGTCCGTCTCCGAAAAAGGAGACGGACCCATGATCTGTCTCCGAAAAAAAAAGTGGTCCGTCTACAAAAAAAAATAAACAATTGGTTTGAGAGACGGCTCCAAAAAAAAAGGAGACGGACCAATGGTCCGTCTCCAAAAATAAGGGCGGTTGGTTCAAGTGGCTGTCAGCCACTTGAACCAATACAAAAATTCCCCCCAAAATATTTTGGGGGGAAATAAAAAAAAAAAAAATTTGTGCCAAGTCCTTTAAAAGGACTTGGCACGGTTCAAGTGGTCCAGCCACTTGAACCATTTCAAAATTTTTCTCCCAAATGAATTTTGGGGGAAAAAAAAAATTTGGAGCATAACCCCCTACACCCCCCTCCCCCCCCCCTCTCCCCTTTCTCTTAACTCATATTTTCAATTGTGAACTAACTATTAGTTTACCTTAATTTATGTTAATTCCTTTATTTTTTTTTATTTTTTAATTTCTTTTGTTTTTGTTCATTATATATATATTTCTCTTAACTCATTTTTGGATTATATATGTACTATGTATATATGTCATATATATGTATGTATAACTAATAGATTTATGTAAATACATTTAGTTTTGGTAGTTTTTTCATGATTTTAAGATTTTTTTTTTAAATTTCAGCTTTATTTAGTGTTTTTTTTTCCTTTCATATATACATATATATATGTGTGTGTGTGTGTGTGTGTGTGTGTGTAAGTGATAGATTTAGGTAAATATATGAGTTTAGATTTTAAAAAAAAAATCAGATTTCTCTTTTTTTTTCTTTCATTTTTATATATATAGGTGTGTATATTTATATATATATATATATCTAATTATCATAATTTTTATGGTATAAACTTTTACATTTTTATAGTAATTTGACATAATCCGAATTTATTAATTTTTTTTTAAAGAAATTTTAAAAATGTGACGGAAAGGAGACAAAATGTGAGGGAGACGGAACGGAGATGAAATGTGTTTGGAGACAGAAATGAGACGAAATGTAAGGGAGACGGAAAAGTGACGAAATGCGCGGGAGATGGAAAAGTGACAAAATGTTAGCGAGACAGAAATGTGACGAAATATTTTTTCGTCTCTATTTGAGACGAAACGGAGACAAAATGCAAAAAATGAGACGGGCCGAAAGGTGACCCCCGATTATAACTAATAGATTTATGTAAATACATTTAGTTTTGGTAGTTTTTTCATGATTTTAAGATTTTTTTTTTTTTAATTTCAGCTTTATTTAGTGTTTTTTTTTTCCTTTCATATATACATATATATGTGTGTGTGTGTGTGTAAGTGATAGATTTAGGTAAATATATGATTTTTTTTTGTAGTTTTATCTTGAGTTTAGAGTTTAAAAAACAAAATCAGATTTCTTTTTATTTTTCTTTCATTTTTGTATATATAGGTGTATAAGTGATAGATTTAGATAAATATATAAATATATATATATATATCTAATTAGCATAATTTTTATGGTAAAAAATTTTAAACTTTTATAGTAATTTGACATAATCCGAATTTATTAATTTTTTTTAAAGAAATTTTAAAAATGTGACGGAAATGAGACAAAATGTGAGAGAGACGGAACGGAGATGAAATGTGTTTGGAGACGGAAATGAGACGAAATGTAAGGGAGACGGAAAAGTGACGAAATGCGCGGGAGACGGAAAAGTGACAAAATGTGAGCGAGACAGAAAAGTGACGAAATATTTTTTCGTCTCTATTTGAGTCGAAACGGAGACAAAATGCAAAAAAGGAGACGGGCCGAAAGGTGACCCCCAATTATAACTAATAGATTTATGTAAATACATTTAGTTTTGGTAGTTTTTTCATGATTTTAAGATTTTTTTTTTTAAAATTTCAGCTTTATTTAGTGTTTTTTTTTCCTTTCATATATACATATATATATGTGTGTGTGTGTGTAAGTGATAGATTTAGGTAAATATATGATTTTTTTGTAGTTTTATCATGAGTTTAGAGTTAAAAAAAAAAAATCAGATTTCTTTTTGTTTTTCTTTCATTTTTGTATATATAGGTGTATAAGTGATAGATTTAGATAAATATATATATATATATATATATATATATATATATATATCTAATTAGCATAATTTTTATGGTAAAAAATTTTAAATTTTTATAGTAATTTGACATAATCCGAATTTATTAATTTTTTTTTAAAGAAATTTTAAAAATGTGACGGAAAGGAGACAAAATGTGAAGGAGACGGAACGGAGATAAAATGTGTTTGGAGACGGAAATGAGACGAAATGTAAGGGAGACGGAAAAGTGACGAAATGCGCGAGAGACGGAAAAGTGACAAAATGTGAGCGAGACAGAAAAGTGACGAAATATTTTTTCGTTTCTATTTGAGACGAAACGGAGACAAAATGCAAAAAAGGAGACGGGTCGAAAGGTGACCCCCGATTTTCCTCTCCGTTCCGTCTCATTTTCAGATTGGAGATGGAACAGAGACGAAAATGTACTATCTCCGAACGCTAAATTTCTTGTAGTTATAATGAATATTAATGGGCTAGAGGATTAAAAGGTCCCTCTTTGTAAGCTGATGTTTATAGATGGACTTTTTGGGCCGAACGGCGAGAAATGGGCTGTTCGCAAGAGGATTATTAGCCAGGCCTTTGACATGGAGAGGGTTATGGTGACATTTATTATCTCCCTTCTGTTATTTATTTGACCTATGTTAAATATCATTCTATTATTATTTATTTTTTTATTTTTTATATAGATATTTAATTAATATGTTAATATAATATATATATATTTTTAAAAATTTTCTTTTAACATGCCAACCAAGTACTAGATTAGAGATGATAAATAGGAAATAAAAATGTAATGGTATCTAGTAAATTTCTCTATCTATTTTGATCGCATATTCGCATAGAAAACACAATTTTTATTTTTTCATTTCTTTGGAAAAAATTTACTGAGCCTAGAGCCTCACGCTTCACTGAAATATAATTTGGGCCGTAATGACATTATTTTGTGTTTCCAAAATTAATCATTTTATATTACCAAATTTAATCATATACATTTAATAATTGATTATGGTCAACTAGAGTAGGTATCATTTTATATTCCCAAAATTAATCATTTTTTTATTTCTATTTTTTGGCGTTTATTCCAAATGTATCTATTTTTCTTTCGCTAAGCCTGTGTTTTTGGCACATTTATTATACAATTTCTTCAGTAATATAAAATCACTTACTTGAAAAAAGAAAATAAGATTGTCAACGTAAAAAAAAAAAAAAAATCAAACGCCAATCTTTGATAAATATAATGTAAAACGTGTTATTCTTGGTGAAATTCTCAAAGTTTTTATGAGCTTTACAAAAAAATATTAAGTTAAATTAATCTCACCGATCTAATTCCATTAAAGAGTAAATCACATATATGTAAAATTCACCCCATATAACGGGTGCCAGATATCAAGCGGATTTGACTGATAGTTTTTCTCAACTCCACCTACCGTTATATATTTTTGTAAGCATGACCTAATAGTCAACCCCTCCTTTAGACTAGGGAATTAGCCTACCCCCACAAATACCGAAGCAAAACTTGTGTGTCTGCTTATAATTTTTCATTTTTACATTATTTAAGAAATTAACTTTAAAAATTAATCTTGAACGTCTTGCACTAAAAACAGAAAAAGTAAATATTTTAAATAATTTTTAACGTTTGTTTCATTTGATAGTTTAGCCCTTAATATTTTAAAATAGATACTTTAGTCTTTAATATTTAACACTCATGACAATACTACTTCTAAATTATATTTTCGTCTAAATTTTAACGTCTTTAGCTAGCGAGAAACACGAGATTTAGTATATTATAATTATTTGGTAGACAAAATTGGTAATATAATAATGTAAATGTGTAAAAAAAAAAGAAAAATTGCATACCTTTCACGTACTAAAAATATTAAAATTTTGATAAAAATGTGATTTAAAAATAACATTTTTTTGAATATTAAATATTAGAGACTAAAATACTTATTTTAAAACATTAAAAATCAAATTATCAAACTCAATAAATATAAAGGACTATATTTACTCAAACTAAAATATTCCACTGGACCAAATGCCTAGTGGGTTGCTTACGATGTTAAACTAATATACTTATACAACCATGCACAAGACACTACTCGAGCTTGGCATCACTGTTCAAATTTTGACCAAAACAAAAGAAAGTAAACACTCTTGACCTTCCTCAACCCCCACCACCCCCTAAAATCTCCAGTATTCGAAAAAAGAAAAAAGAAAATAATAAAGATCTGCACAAGACTCGGTAAAACTTGATTTTGGATAGATGGCTGGTCGAAGAGAAAAGTACAGTCAATCACTACGCGGATCTCGAACCGCTGCAGCCATAGCCATTGGGGTTGTTTTTGGTTGCATTTTTGCCTTCTTGTATCCTCGTGGATTCTTCTCTTCTGCTCCACCAACCCCAACTCACACGCGTTCCAAATCCCAGGTACATATGTATATGTATATGTGTATATATATGTGTGTGTGTATGTTTGTATAACTATATTTTTTACATAATTATTGTAATTATATGCGCCTAAATTTTGGCTTAATTGGTGATATTTATTTGCATTGACTTGTAGTTTTGTTTACTTTGTTAGGTTGTTTTTATGTAAAATCAACCATTCTTGACTTTTATGTGCTGTTTATAAGTTAAAATCTGTACTAGTGTTGACTTAGAAAGACCCTTTAGAAAGAAAATAAATTTAGAGTTGGTAATTCAATCTTTTGATTGGTTAGCTAATTAGAGATCTTATTGATATGCTTGTTATGAAACCAAAAAAAAGGGCTATATTTGCTGGTTTTTGGTAGAATTCCGTGGTCCGACCAGGGGCAGAGAGCCTGACCTAGGGGTCAGCGGCTGCACTCATACAGGGAGAGGGGCCCAATATACTGGGTTGAGGGTTGATGAATGGTTGGACCCAGTGGCTGAGCCATATGGTCTTGAGGGTTTGCAATTTGATCCAATCTCATATTCTTGCAAGATTTTATGACTGCATGTGTGTTAATGATGGAGCTTTGTGTATAATCAAATAAACAGTCAGCTGTGTAAAAACTGTGGTGATCTGTTAATGTTAGTGGTGGATTCGATATGATTTATATGAATTTTAATTTTGGTGATGTTGAATTTTATTATACGTGCCTTATTGTTAGTGAAATGGTCTACAGGTTGACTTGTCAAATTGTGAATCTTCGGAGCGGATAAAAATGTTAAGATTGGATTTTATGAGGTTGTCTGAGAAGAATGCTGTGTTGAAGAAGCAAGTGAAGGAGCTGAATGAGAAGTTACGGTTTGCTGAGCTGGGAAAAGATCATGCTCAGGAACAGGTTATTGCATTGGGTGAACCGCAAAAAGCTGGTCCTTTTGGTACTGTCAAGGCTTTGAGGAAAAACCCTACTGTACTTCCGGATGAATCTGTGAATCCGAGACTTGCAAAGATCTTGGGGGAGGTTGCTGTTAACAAAGAACTAATAGTTGCACTTGCCAATTCGAATGTGAAATCCATGTTGGAGGTTTGGTTCAGTAGCATTAAAAAAGTGGGTATTCCCAACTATCTGGTTGTGGCATTAGACGATGAAATAGAGGAGTTCTGCAAATCAAATGGTGTCCCAGTGTACAAAAGAGATCCTGATGAGGGTATAGATGCAGTTGGAAGGTCTGGAGGAAATCATGCTGTCTCGGGACTGAAATTCAGAATCCTAAGAGAGTTTCTGCAGTTGGGTTACAGTGTTCTTCTTTCGGATGTTGATATAGTATACCTGCAGAATCCATTTGATCATTTATATCGTGATTCAGATGTGGAGTCCATGACAGATGGTCATGATAATATGACAGCATATGGATATAATGATGTCTTTGATGAACCTGCAATGGGTTGGGCTCGATATGCTCACACAATGAGGATATGGGTTTTTAACTCTGGTTTCTTTTATATAAGGCCTACCATTCCTTCAATCGAGCTCTTGGATCGTGTTGCTGATAGGCTTGCTCGGGAAAAAGCTTGGGACCAAGCGGTTTTCAATGAAGAGCTCTCTTTCCCGTCCCATCCTGGGTATATTGGCCTTCATGCTGCAAAGAGAACCATGGATTTCTATCTCTTTATGAACAGTAAGGTCCTTTTCAAAACTGTTAGGCATGATCCCAATCTGAAAAAGTTGAAGCCAGTTATCGTTCATATAAATTACCACCCAGATAAACTGCCGAGGATGAAAGCAGTTGTTGAATATTATGTTAATGGCAAGCAAGACGCATTAGATTCATTCCCCGTAGGTTCTCAATGGTAGAAATTTTCGGGTCTGATGCTGCTGCAAAGCTTCATGACGCAGTTTCACCATACAACTAGACCATGTTCTCTGGGGGCAATGTCTAGTCCAAAGATACCTGTGAACCACCCTCTTCTTTCCTCTATCAGATTTTGTGCTTTTTTTTTTTTTTTTTTCTTTAAGGTTTATAGCAATTACTTTTTGACAGCTGCTCAAGGATATTGATAAAAGAATGTTTTCTCAGAAATGTAAGGGTATTTCTTTGTGTTAGTGGAAAGGTTTCTGTTTAACAATTCATTCAATGTAGCATGTCTTTTGTTCTCATATGGCTAATCCATTCATATGCATTGATGTTACGACTTTACGCTGTGTAAGTTATGAACGGTAAGCATATTTCCAGCAATGGCTTTTTTTGGCCTTTGGCAGCATAATTTGGTCATACACAGCTCTATGATGGGGCAAATTTCTCACAAGACTTTCTGCTGGAATATCCTCGTGGGATTGATCAGAAGAGAAACGACACCAGTCAACTGAAGTGTGGAAGGACTCTGCTACAAGTACAAATTGATAATCAAGTAATCGGCTTTACCAATCTTTATTCAGCATCATCATATGATTTTTTTAGCTTCTAATGAAATATACTCTTCTATCTTGAAATTCTGTATTGCATTTTCTGATCCCATCGTCTTGTAAATGCCCATATCTTCCTATAGTATTTGAGAACCAGAAATTTCACGCTGCGCGAACTGCAGCATTGGGGATATTTCAACTTCTTGAGTCTTAGCATGGAATTCTCTGGTTCTGTCATCAGTTTGACAGCAAAATAGTTTATCTGTTGAGAAACTGTTGATGGGTTGCCGAAAAGGGGAAATTTGCTTTCTTGTCTGCAGTTCTATATCTTGGTCTCTGAAGACAAGCAAATTTCATGTGGTAGTAGTACTAGCTGTGTTTTCTTTTTTTCTTTAGTACTCGTAGAAACAGCCTACCGCAAAAGTTCAAGGTAAGGTTGCATAAAAATAGACTCTAAAGTGGGTCTTACCCTTTCCCGGACCTCATGCATAGCCGGAGTTTTGTATATTACTTTGCACTTTCAATGTAAAAGTGGTACTAGCTGATTTACTTCCTCTATGCAATTGTTGTCATCAAGGCTCTAGTTTTCTCTGGTTTGTTGAAGCAGATTTCTTGTTAATTTCAGTATGCACCATGTTGAGGGCTAGCATTTTCCTCGATATTTTTTAAAGTCCGATATTACCCTCAAAATTTTTAAAAGCCTAACGTTGCCCAACATAAGCCAAACAATTATGGACTTTCATTCAACAACACTTTTATTAAAAGTTCTATTGCTAAAAGTTTTATAGCTCAAAAGTTAAAATTTTACATTTAGACCAAACAAAGTTTAAATCTTTGGGGGCAGATGAAAAGTAAGGAATAAAAACTATCTAATTATAGGCAATTAATGCTAGAATAATGGACAATATATAGGAAAAGTCCCTTATAAAGTAATGGTCATCCAATATTAAGACAATAAGTGAGTTTCACATGTAATGAAATTTACTTGTATGTAAGTGAATTAAATGGCGATTCAATCTTAAAACAACAAGTGGGTCCACAAGTAACTAAATTCACCAATATGTACACACTAACAAATCCCATTGGGAAAAGCCCCCATAGTAGAGAGGTGGTGTTGAGCTCAAGTTTGACAAGATGTTGCACCTTCAGGCAAATAATAGGACCTGTAGCTATTGATAACCCAAAAGCTAGCTCTTGCAAATTGCCATGTAGATAACTTCATTTGTTTTGTCCAAAGTTACAAATTATTCTTTGTAATATCGTAATAATCTAATAATCTCTTATAATTTATAAAGGTGTGTTCACTATCACCTTTTATTTAGTACAATGGGAGGGTTTCTTACACATTTTTATAAATGATGCTGATTATTAGATACTAAAATTTCAGTATCGACTCTTACAACATGACTTGGATTTTTAATTGTTGATACTGGCGAATAAAATACCTTACATTCTCTTCCAACGAAAAGTGTACTATATCAAGACGACTAGTACATTCAGGGACAGATCTAAGATATTTTATCATTGAAGTCTAGTGATTTTGAAAATCAAAAGTAATAAGATTGTAGAGATTAAATAGATTTTTCAGACACAAACTTATCAAGAATTCTAAAAATATTTTAAAGCATTTTGTGAGTTGTGTGAGAGCTATAACTCTCAAACCTCGTACTTGGATCTGCCCCGGCTACAGTTTCAGCCTTGAGGATGCTTGTGTTTCCCTTCAATCACATTGTTGATACAAGGGACCTATCAATGGTGATGCCTGAGACCAGGTAGAATCTGAAGGACATAGAAGAAAATGAGTAGAATCCTCCAGAGGAGGCCCAAAAAAGAGATACACATGAGAACCATCATGCACACCATACTCCATTAGAGGAGTTTCATCTTCACCATTCATCATAGAACTCAAATGCCCATTAAGCATCAGAATCAAACGATCACAAGGAAGCTTTTCTTGAACCTCAATGGCTCTCTTCAAGTCTGCTATTGTGCCATCTTCTTTCACTTGTATGTAGAACAGTGTTCCTGTCAAGATTTCCACCACCACTCTCATATCTTCAGGAAAAATGTTATCTTGTTATAAATCTTAATCAAATCTTTTTTTTTTTTTTTTCGTGGTGATTCGTGTCTTTGTTTCTAAATTTCACTCTGTGTATGTGCACTCACTTGTCTGATGACCGATGGACATGTATGGCACGGAATTTGTTCACGTAGATTGCATTCTTGGCAGTTAGTTTTCTTGTCATGCCTAGAAAATGGGCTAGTTATGAGCTTGAGCAGTTTAAGATGCGGTTTTTCATGATAATGCGTTGAACTAGTCACTATATACTCCATACATTGAGAAACAATAGCATGAGTGCTAACCAAAACTCATAGGTAGACACAAGAAGAGATGGCAGTGGAGCTTCTAATGGTTGTGAGTTGTTGATACAATTACGATAAATTATATAAATAGATCACAACCCTTAAATCTAGCTCATAAAATTATAATGTTATGAGAAGATCTTTATTCGTAGTCATTTACCAAATGCCTTGCAAATTTTTGTTATACACCCTTCGTCCTAATTTGAATCTCAATATTTGACTTATTATGCTTATTATTTAAGAAAATTGAAAATATAATATATTTAGAATCACTATACTATTAATTATCGTTCGTTACACATCTTCCTAGCTGCTTGGCCTGCTACATTATGATTATTTTCCCAATAAGATTGAGAGAGAGAGAGAGAGAGCAACTATCAAATTTGAAGCAAAAGATTGAAGAATGTCAAGTTATGAAAACGAATTTTCACTATGGCCTTGGCAGTCCAAGATGTAAAAATACCTTAGTTCCCATCATCTGCTTGAGAACATTTACAAATTTCTTCTTATAAAATATCTAAATGATAATCTCATGAGGTTAGTCTAGTAATAAAATGTTTAGATGAATGAGAGTTTTGTTCATGTCTGAAATTAAGATCAACAAAAAATTTAATATTTCTTACCAGTCCTGATAGACTTGAACCATACTTAGTCTAGTAATAGAATATTTGAATATGAAAAAGAGTTTTGTCCACGTCTCGAGTTAAGATCAACCAAAAACCTAATGTTTCTTACCAGTCCTTATAGGCCTTGAACATGCCTCCTCTTTTTTGAGGTCATGCGTCTCAAGTTTTAAAAGCCTGATATAAGTTCGAAAAGGCTTACTAAAGGGAATTCTCGTCAGTTTTTTTTAAAAAAACCACCCAAATATCAACAAAACAGCCCACATAATCATGGGAAAAATCGAGATATTTTGTCAGGGGGAACTAAATGATTTTAAGAACCAAAATTAGTGCAATTGTTAGGGCTTAAATTATTTTTCAGATAAAAATATCAAAATAATTTAGAAGTATTTTAGAGCATTTGGGCGCAGTCAGTGCTACCCCTACAATGACTAACGTGCAGTGACGGAATTAGGGAGGGGCCGGGGTCCAATGTTTTTTTTAAAAAAAAAAATTTATATAGTATCGTTAAAAAAAAAATTATTACAGACTCAAATGAAGCTATACTCCTTTTACACTTTCTTCCTTAACTTCTCCAAATGCAGCTGTCCATGGAAACTAGACAGATTGCAATGACAAATATCTTCAAGGCAGGCATATATCTTGCGAAGCAGAAGCTTCATGCTAAGCCATTTCAAATCTTGGCATAGCAAGGTAATCTTAAGTCATGAATCTCGAGTTCATCAGTCTCTGGTAAGGAGATATTTAGAACCCGAGTCTGAATTTTGCCACAGCAAGCTCACTGAAGTCAAGTTCACCAACAAGCTGAGAAAGACAGTAGATATCTGACTCACATAGGTGCTGATAACCCCATCATTTTCATCATGCAAAAGTACTCGGATGGTGCAATTGCACCAGCTTTTGTGCAAAGATCCACCACAGCTGGAGCATGTCCATAGTAGTTGCGTCCTTCGTCTTGCAGTAAAGGAGGATCCTGAGGCCGCCTAAACCATACAATCTTTGGAGGAACCAAATCATCTACTTCAGCCTTCTCCCAGAAGTGAGTCCCACGCATACTCTCGTACTTAAAACCCCCACAAAGGCGTGCCTTATGTCCAGATATCCCCACATGAACCTCTGAACAGTGTTTGCAGACCTTTGCTGGATAAACCAACAACAGTTTCTGCACGCCAGATCGAAGTGTCTCCCATGCTTCTAAAGTGCCCTTTGCTATAAGCCTTACATCACAATCTGACAGGGATTCAGCTCCAACATCACCCCCAACATTATTTGGGTCCAAACAGCTCAAGCGCAGACTTTCATCACTAGGTTCAGCCCCAGCCTGCAAACACAGTTCCACTACTGCTGAAATGCGGTCATAATCAAACCTTTCGTTATGTTTGATTACATCTTGAAACATGTTCTGCAGGTGAAAAGCTTCGACTGGGACTAGTATGTCCTTCAAGCTTCCCTTAGTCCATTCATGAAGCTGGTTCTTCTTGCGACGTCTGTAGCCAACACAGGTTCGAATTAAATGACCATTCTCACCAATATATACTTCTGGACAATACCTGTAATGCCGCTAAAACAACTTAGTATCTCAGCCAAAACTGTACGAAAAGAACTTAAATGCCAATATAATGGTATACTTTCTTCGTATTGAGGATGTCTTACAAAAAGAACCATATTTTATGATTGAGTATCAATTATTCCGCTCATGCTAGGACAGCTTCCTACAAGTAGAAAATTTTGGATGTTAAATGTTTCAAAAGAATAGATCTGATTTGATCTATTGTTCTGCACCTCCTTGATTGGAGAGCATACAACTTTTTCTTCTTCTTTTTTTTCCCCTGGGAATGGGCGTTAAGCATGACTTTTCAGAGAAAAAGATAGGGAAGTGTTTGGTTGCTTTGACTTGGGGGTTTAGAATGGAATTATAAAATTACATTCAACTTTGAATTGGTTTTTCCCCAACCAATCCTGTGATCCGAATGCTAAACGAATACTGAAAACTACCCAATCCCAATTCTACCGGTTCAGTTATACACTACCACATCAAATCTACGAACTTATTCATAATAGGATCGGAAAACAAATCTATGCACGAGCATGATACTAAAAATGCTTTCAAATCTATGCACGAGTATGATACTAAAAATGCTTAATCAACTCACTGTTTTAAACATTCATGATATTCAACCAGGCCTACTAAACCTCATTATATGGTTCACTGGGCAGCACACTTCCAAATATACGTACACACACATTATCATATCATACGAAGAGGCACACCACACAGAATTAACACAATCTGAACAACCCATCAAGCACTATATCCTACAAAAGCGCAAATAATATAGAAACCTACTAAAAAGACTTGTCTAATTTTTTCCAATAAACCAACAAACCAAACCAAAACAAAATCTATCCCACTAAGTGGGTTGGAAATATTCATCCAAACACACCACTAAATCCTTTTGAGGATCATCTCCTACGTTAGCCCCACAAACACTCGAGATCTCGCCTGATGTCTCTGAGAATCCGACAAAGTTTTGTACTAGCTGTCAACTACCTAACAACAACCCTCTTCCTTTATCTAGACTTGAAGACCAGCTATGCCAAGGATAAAACCCCGATACAAAGGGAGTAGTTTATTTTCCTTTTATCCAACTAAGTGGAATAACAATACAAATCTGACCACCCCACTCAAGTCATCTCCTTTGTTAACTTCATAAACACACAAGATCTCCTCCGTCCAACTAACATCCATCCAACTAACACTAGTTCATGATGTCTAAAATTCTTAAGAAAATCCAACAATGTTTTACAGTTGCTATCAACTACCTACCGCCGCCCTCCTCCTTTTGTCCGGACTTACGACCAGTTATCCCAAGAATAGAAACCCCAACACAGGGGGGAGTTGTTCACTTTCTTCCTCTAATTACTATACAAGCATACACACATATAAGCATATATATATTATTATATATACGTATGTATGAGTCAATTATCATAAAACAAACCAAACCAAAGCTAACACTTATCCCACTAGTTAGAGTCTCTAAATGAATCTGACGACACCACTAATTACTATTAACGGTCATCCCCTCCATTATGCACACGATATCTGATTTATCTCCATCCAACTCTATCATGTCTTCCACTAATCCCTTTATGTTGTATAACCTCTATAATACGCCACTTCCAAACACTATACCAATTAAACACTAGCATCATAAACAATTAATACCCATTTAACACAAGCACATAATAACACATATAATACATGAAAAATCTTTTTTTTTTCTTTTTTTTTTTTTAACCTCGAACCCGGATACAAACCCTAACCACCCACCAACTAGACTACTCCATAATTCCAATACAAGAAAAATCATAGTACATACACCCCAAGAGTTGGGGAGGTTGTTCAAGTAGTGCGCCTCTCGTGGACGAATACCGACTCAGCCCGTTCCTACTGCACGGGAGTATCCGCCGGTTGGTGTCGGGTCGGCCCCTAGAGCACTATTTGCCTTAGGAGTGGTGGTTCAGGCATCAAGCTACTTTGTGAGGTAGGGGACCAAACTGGTAACTGGCAATCGCTCGGGTGTTTTCCTAACCCAACCCGGGAACGGACCAGATGCATCCAACATCCCCTTTTTCTTCGCTCTTCCGGAACCGAAATCCCGTTGCTAGGGTGGAGAATCCATTTCTAATCATTGTAGTAGACATAAACGTTCAAGCAAGCCTAACCAATCAGAATGAACTCACAAAATTGACAGTTATAATCAAAAGTTATGAATTCGAACAAAAAATAAATAAATCATATTACATATATTAACATGGGGTTGGAATTACTTGCAAGCCCAAACAGGGACGCGCCAGAGGAGGGTGGAGACGCCTTGATAAAGGGTGGTTCGGGCCTTGAGAACATCTCGGGCCACAGGAGCCATGGATTTAACTGGATAATCCTTGGCCCGATTCTCTATTCTCTTTAGAATCATTGGCCTTAGTTTTCTGAAATCCACACCATACTTTGAGCTTCTTGAGCTGTAGAATCGGTTACAACAACTCAGTATTGTTCCTTCCAACAACATCATCATCGTACTGCTCTGTAATAATAATAGATTACGATTTCGCAAACCCATTTTTGATGGTGTATCGAGGTGTGTTTATTGTTGGTTTGTATATTCAAATAATGATGGTTTTGTGTACTTGACAAAAAAGAAAGGGAAAAAAAAATTGATGGTTTTGTAGATCGATTGAATGCTTAGTGGATTGTACGCCGTGCATATATGGTGTTTTTTTATATGGGCTGTGTGGATTTCGTCTTGAATTGTCTGAACTCTGAAAGGGGTACTGGAAGCTCCTCTAATGTTGGACGTTGATTGTGAATTATTGATATAATTATAATAAAATATATTATTAAATTCACTTATAATGTTATGAGTCGAGAAAATATTATGATATTATGAAATATTCTTATTGCTATAATTATGATAAAATAAAATTTTGAATTGCTCTCACAAGATTATAGAATAAGTTCAAATTCAATTGATGGAAGTACTAAAAGAAATAAACAGTGTGCCAGAGCTGGTGGTACCTTTTGTGATCATGATGGGGTCTGAATTTCTTGTTTTTCTGCTAATCTTGGAATTGCTTCTAGCATTAAGGCTAAGGGTGTGTTTGGATCGAGGGGGAGGAGATTTAGTAAAGGAGAGAAAGTGAGAATATTATAAAGGAAATGAGCAGAGATGGTCAAATTATGTTTGGATTAAAAAAATTTATAAAGGAAATTATCATAAAAGATTATGAGTATTTTTTGTTTAGATTAAAAAGAAAATAAAAGAGAATGATAAATTTTATATGTATAATGACTTTTATATTTTTTTTTATAAGAAAAAAAAAGATAAAAACGTCATTATAATAAATAGTATTTTCTCCTCCTCTCATTTTTCTCCAAATTAGAAGGATCATATTCTAAAGGTATAATAAATAGTATTTTCTCCTCCTCTATTTCTAAATTCATCTACAAATAAAAATAAAATATCATATATAAATTTAGACTCTTTATTTCTGAATACTCTCTATTTAATTTTTCATGTGTACGTATGCTTGGTCTTTTGAGTGAATTGATTGAAGTATGCAATGCAAAAAATCCCCAACTCCTTTTTTTTTTTTTTTTTTTTGTTTATCACAACCGCCCAATCATCTGCACATAAGCCTTCTTGGTGTAATTAGTTGGAAAACACCATGTTAAGATTTTGTTTTGGTAATTGCCTGGCTCCAACAGTCTTTTTGCTTCAAAGAAAAGCATGCCATCACAATGAATGAATTAGAAGAATTACAAAAAGGAAAATAGAATTGGACAACCGCCTTTTTGCTCCAATAGTTTCTGCAACTCTGCAGCAGCAGCACAGTCAAAGAGCATTTGACGAGTTCTTTTTTGCTCGCCAGATGTGAAGAGCCAAAAAAAAGAAGTAGCGAGGAGGGTTAGGATAGAGAGTGAGATGAAGAGGCTGTTGGAGAAAAAAATTGGTACTTTTGCTCTCTATTTTAGTTAATAAGGTGATATAGCTAGTTTGTTGGACTTGCTCTAACATTGAAAGCTTAATTGTGAAAACTAATTCGGTTTATACTTGTTTGTTCATCAATGGTGAAGGAAACGTGCACAACACACTTAAACCGTTGATTAAAGATTTTTAATCTATCTTGCGTCGGCATGGGGTTATAGTTGTCACATGTGTATAGAGAAGTTAATCGGTGAGCCGATTGGTTGTCCAACTTTGGCTTAAAACAATCCCTTGGTATTTTGAAACTTGATAACTCATTCGGACAATTATTGACCTTGTTGGAGAAGGATAAGAGGGATGAGTAATCAACGTTAACCCTCCTTAGAAGTCCACAAAAAAAAAATTTATAATGTTATGATCGATTCTTACTCAAAGAATTGAGAGATACGACGAGACAACTTTGGTACTGAGAATCCACACCATTTGATTTATAAATGAATTACATAAGAATTCATATTTACAAATGAATTACATGAGAATTCATATTTACAAATGAATTACCTTATTTAGAATTGTAAAATAGTATAATCAATTATGTGATTTGTAAATATATTTATTATAGGTATTATTTTTCTGTTCTAACATCTTGGAGCTCTGTTTTTAAAATTTTGACACGAATATATATTCTATCAATAATACTAATCAATTTTAAAATTAGACTTAATTAATTAGTTGATGGAAAATAACACAAATAAATATTTTGTGATTTTAGATGGTTAAGTATGTTAAGACTACCTGATGAATGAATAAATAACTATGATTTCGGCTTTTAACTTGAAGACGAAAAAAAAGTTTGGATTAAAAAATATGTAAAATAAATTTAGCTTGAGGAAGCTTGCAAGAATATCATAAGAATAAACTATTGAGGGAATGCTAGCAAAAGAATAACAACAGTAGGAAAGAAAATAAAATTTAGATGATTGTTTAGTCTTTAAAATGTAAGCAACTAATTTGATAGCTTAGAATTGCAAATTTCACTACCTCTTGAGAGCCTCTTGTGTTAATTTTAGAGACCAAGTTTGTCTTTTTTAGAGTCTCCATTTTATTTAACAAATTTATTAAAAAACTAGAGACTGGATTCTATTTTTACTTAAAAAATCGTGAATGATGTCATATTTTATTAAAAATGTGGATTTGGGTTTTAGAGACCCCATTGGTGTTTTTTTTTTTTAATTTATGGAGTCTCTAAAAACCTCAATCATTACCTTTTAGAACCTCCATTGAGGATGACCTAACAAATTACTTCAATAAAATTAGCAAAAACTTTATAAAATAGAGTTTGGCCAGCCAAATTCCTTAGAACACACACAATAGCCTCAACTTTTTTTTTTTGGTCGAAAAAGGTCAAAACTATAGACACGATAAAACAAAGAGTTACATCATCCGACCCCTATTGGGTCAGCATCCTGTTTTACAAGAGAGGAAAGCGCTAATAATGTGTTTGGATTGAGGGGGGAAAATTTAATGAAGGAGAGGAAATGAGAGAATCATAAAAAAGAATAGAGAAGATGATTAAATCATGCTTGTATTGGATAATTTGATAAAAAAAAATAGTATAATAAACGCGTAGGGTGAAGTGCACCAGACCCCCCTGTGGTTTGGCATAAGTGCGTCGGTGCCTCCTGTGTTTCAAAAACTAGCATAAGTAATCCCTGTGTTTTGGTAAAAGTGCACAGGACCTCTACCGTCCAAAAAATCGTTAGTTCTAACGAAATTGATACGCACGCGCTTCAGATGCAAATGGACGAATGTTTTAATGTACATGTGAGCAAAATAATTAAATTTTTGGACATAAATGCCCTTTCAAAAAATAAATAAATAAAAACAAAAAACACACAAAAAAGAAAAGGAAAATAATCATCTTCCCCACCACCCTACCCCTCCTCAACCCAGCCTCACCTCACCAGCCCGACACCCACCCCCACCCCCACCAACTTGTCACCCTCACCCCACCACCTCCACCCACGACAACCTGGTTTCCCACGTCCTATTTGCATACAGTGTGATTTCCAAAAGAGTAATAGCATCAAACAAAATGTTGAGTCTTAAACAAGCATAGATTATCGGATTCAGCAAAATCTCCTTATATATCAATAGTTAGGGCTGGACCGTGCTTATGCATGGATTGAGCCCAATGTATATTAAAAAAATATTATAAATAAAATAATTTACAATGAAAATAAACTTGTATCAATAAATTCAAAGAAATAGCATTAATTCTATAAATTCTAATATAGTTAAGTTGAGTCAGTATGTTTGTTAGTAAATGAATTTTTCTACACAAAGTTCATAAAAACATACAAGGAAATAGTTCAAAATATAAGATTCCTACCTTTCTGTGGATTTTGACGAATAAATAACAGCAAAAAAATCATTTACAAAGCTTGCAACATAAGAACTCAAACAATATGAGTTTTCTCGAATAGTGCATTCTATTGTCAGCATTACAACCAAGACTGGGCTAATGGCATATTTGGTTAAACGTCCTTGAAGGAAAAGGATATAATGCAAAATTTTTAACTGACCAGCCTTATTATCTAGTGTCATTCCGAGCTAGTATCAATCACCAAGTTGCCTTTGAGGCTCGAGCTGCAAAACATACATAATAAATTAGTAAGGCTCTTCGAGGATCTGTAGCCTGTAGGCAGTATAAAGTATGGCCAATACTCTTACCTTCATAAATCCCAATCAAACATCTTCGATGTTGATCATTATCAAAAGTTTCTTCCACCAATTCCTCGACCGGAGTTCCTTTCTGTAACAAAGAAGTTGTATCAAACCCAAATTTTAATGGGCAAAACCAAAATTAAATGCAAAGGTGTACATAGAACTTTCCCCAAAGAATTTGTAATCTTTTGAAACTTCTATTCTGAAACTCTGTGCATTAAGTTTCAAAAGATCTATGTCATCTTGAAGCATAAGCAAGTTTAAAACCATAGTACTGCAACTTAATTTTCTTGCAACCCTCAGTTATGACCGCAACCCACATGATGACTATGGTGAAATATACTACAGCGTTTCATGCGATAGTCCATACGCAATCCATAACATGATTTTCTAAAAAGTAGTCAAAAAACTAAAATGGTTTTTGAATATAGCAACATCAGATTAAGCAAGATAGTAAAATTTATATTAAACACCTTGATAATAATCATTTAATAAGATTTTTAAAAGAAAAATATGAAAATTTAAAAGCTTTTACCTCTTTCATCTTTAGGTCATCATGTGGTATCTGCAACTGATCAGCAGAAATAGATAGTTATTATGAACAAAATGATTATGTTTGAGATATTCGACACAAAGAACCAAGGAATTGACCATTTAACATGTTGAAATAAATGAAGTCGAAGAACTGATGCATTCTCTAGAAAATACTACCTTAACAAACAGCTTAGTTTTTTTCACGATTGCACGAAGCTTCAGTCAAAAGGGCAATATATACACATTTGCTCATAACAGCTTTACATGACCATGTACAAAAGTCACCCAATTAACAAATTCTCTCCTTTTTTTATATATAGTCTTAAAATCGCTCACCTAAACCCAACTTCTCACTCTTCATTTCTTCATTTCCTCTCTGTCTTCATATCTCATCTACTCTCTTTCACGCTTCTCTCTCACACCATCTCTCCTTTCTATCACAACCATGATAGCTCCTTGTTTAGCATTGCATTTTGGTGCACTATATAAAATTTCAGCCATTGCACCATGCTCTCTGCTGATTTCTAAATGCTATAACCAAAAGATATTCCAATTGTTGCTTATACTCCCCTACATGGATACGAAAATTGTTAAAGGTTTCGTGATTTTTCCAAGAGAGTACAAATTTAATTAAAGTTTTGTTGGTGTTTCTGTAAAAGAGTTCAAATATTTTGGAATAATATTTGCATCTTTAAGCTAATTAATCAACTTAACATTACTATGCACATACATTTCCAAATTTTAGTCCAAAAGATTAGGAAGTAGTACAATAGTCACCATTCTTAAATAACTCTATTATTAGTTAATATATCTAATAAATTCGTTAAAATGAGATGAAGAAAAAAGCCTATAATTTATACACAACAAAAAGCATCTGAATTTGATCACAAAGAAAGAAAAAACAAGAAAAAAAAACACTTGAATAATTAATTCATCTGGACCTGGTTCTGCAATTTGGATCAATGGCAGTCCTATCAATAGGAAGATCAAGTTCACAATGAAGACGAAGCCAGAACTTCACAGAGCTAAGAGGCTGTACTATCCATCGAATACTTCTGTGTCCTAGAATAAAGAGTTGTGTTTGTCTCAAAGTACATACGTTTTGGTGACTCACTTCTTGCTCACAAATTGTTTGATAGAATGCCTTAGATAAATTTTTAATAGGAAAAATTTAAAAAGCTGTAAGTAGTTAAATAAGCAACAAAAAAATTGAGAAGTTTTATTTCTATCATCTATTAGAAAACACATGAAAGAAACAAAATATACAAAGTGTGTAAGCCTTGATAAAAATAGAAAAAAACTGATATTTTAACAGAACACATCAAGCCTTTCAAAAAATACTCAAGACCACTTATCAGTACATTTAGCTAAAGGATATAAAAAAAAAGAATAACAAATTTATGAGCCAGATATTTTAAGCGCGTCTGACAACAATAATTCTTTTTTTTTTTCTTTTTTAATTCCACAATAGATGCACATAAGGATGGGGGTTTGGGGCTGTCGAAAATGGTGAACCAAAACAAACTAAAAAAAATAAAAAATTATAAGAAATAATTTAATGTAATATCATTTTTCCATCTTACAAGTTGCAAATGAGTGGTAGTTTCACCTTTTACAGATGTAATAGTTACGAATAGACTTGATCTCAAATGAAGATTAATAATTAAGCTAAAAAGAAAAATTGAATACAGTGCACACAGACTTGAGATATTAATAAAAATGCAAGAAACACAAAAAATAAGCAAATCCCACTTATTACTACATACAAACATATTTATTTAACAAAAAATAAAACATAAAATCAAATTTACAGATTTGGGATCTGATGAGAAAAAAATTAGATGATCACACATGAACCCACACACACATCCGCAAATACATATACACACAAAAAGATGAATAAAAATACAAACTTTATTAGCTTTTATACATCAAAGATCCAAAATAAATAACAGTTAAACAAAGCAGACAAATCAAACTCAATTTTTAGGGCATATATGAAAGTATATGTAGAGAGAGAAAGTCAATGATTTTCATATATACCTCTTAATGGCCAGCAAGGTTGACTTTCTCTTTGCTCATCACTTTTTTAATTCTATAAATTTAATTCCATTAACAAACTCACATGCAACCTGCACAAAAAATCCAACAACTCAAAAATAAGAATTTAAATTAGGCGTATTGAATTGTCTGTTTGTGTGTAAGAGTAAGAGAACAATATACCTTAGCCTTCAATGCGATTAGCAATTTCATGGCTTTCAAAGTCAAAAGCCTTAACCCGATTTTCGAAGAGAGAGAGAGGTCGAAGCTGAAGAAGAAGAGAACAAAGTCGTGGAAGAAAGAAAAAAAAGAAGAAAAAGTTACAAAAAAGAAAAGAGAATGTGGAAGAAGCTGATGAAGATGAAGAGAGAGAGGTGGTGGTGAAGCGCTGCTGAAGAAGAAAAATATGGAGAGTAAGTAAGAACAATCTAGATCTGATGTTAAAAAATCTATGACATGCGAGAGAGAAGAATGCGTCTGACAACGTTGGAAAACAAGAAAGGTGAAAAGCAATTAAAATGGCTATAATGACCTCTTAGGCCAACTCCAACAACTTTTGTAAAAAGCCAAAATCTTTACATGTAGAGATGCTTTTGGAGACTTTTGTCTCCAACAGCATCTCTACAAATTCTCTATAATGTAGAGAACTTGTAGAGGATCTCTACAATTGGATTCAACATCTCCAAATGTGGAGATGCTAAATCTATTCTCTAAAACTTAAAAAAAAAATACAAGTCTCCAACGGTCAGATTTATGACCGTTGGAAACACAACTGATCTGTGTATATATACACAGATCAGGTGTGTTTTGTTTCACACCATTTTTCAACAAAAGAAAAATAAATAATTTATGCAAAAACACACACAAAGCTGTGAAAAAAATCAACAAAATCAGAAATCATCAATCCACAGGTACACACTTTTTTCCCAAAATTTTTCAGTTTATTTTATGCGAAAAAAATATTTAATTTACTCACCATTGTTAGAGTTTGCTTTGTGAAAACCATATGATCTTCTTTATTTGTATACAACCCAGCAACTTCTTGTCATTTAGATGAGAGATTGGGGTGGGGTGGGGTGGGGTGGGAGGGGGGGTGATACAAAAAAACAAATATAAAGTGTGAATCTGTGTGTTTAACTACGTATATATATATATGTATGTTTACATTCTTTCTTTGCAGACATTGAAGTGGAGATTTTGAGGGAGACAGTGAGGGATTGGTTTGTAGATTAGTGTGAGGGATTGGTTTGATCAGGTTTTAGGAAAGGGAAGAATAGTCTGACTAAAAAAACGTGAGAGAGAAAAAAAAATAGATAGGCTTGTATCCTTCTGTTTTCTTTTTATTTTTGTCTGATGCGTTATTTCATTTTTTTTTTGTGAGAGTATTGTTGGAATTTATATGATATTCTTTAGTGTTTGTAAATGTTATCTAATTACAATTTATTTTATTTATTTCTATTAAATACAGTTTAGGATATTACCTTTGTTTCATTTATAGTTTAGGAACCTATTATTTTATTTATTTTTTATTTTTTACTTTTATACTTATATTAACCCCATAAAAAATCTAATTTTATTTTTTGCTTCTAGATGGATTCACAAAATCAACCGTTTTATACGAATTTGCTTCACGGGAATTCATATTTTGACGAGGGAAACTTCTTAGGCTCGTTCATTCAAATGAATGAACCTCCAGTCGAATCAACTCCATCTTTCCCTATCTTCACACAAGAACCCATTCAAAATAAAATATCTCACCTCCATAACTTCACAGTCCAAGAAGATTGTCTATTTGTTTCAGCATGGTTAAATGTTAGCTTGGACTCGATTCATAGCAATGATCAAAGTAGAAACACGTAATAGAATAGAATTTATGAGTATTTTCATGCTAACAAAACATTTCACTCTGAACGTAAACAGAATTCTTTCACGCAACATTGGTCGACTATTAATCTCGCTACCAACAAATTTTGCGGATGTTATGCTCAAATTGAATCTAGATGTCAAAGTGGCAAGACTGAGCAAGATAAGGTGCATTTAATTTTTACTACAATAGAATTTAGAAATTTTATGTATTGAATTTAACTAACTTGTTTAATTATATGGTGTAGATCCATGATGCTAAAATGTTATACTAAGAATGCCACAAATCTACTTTTCCATTTGAGCATTGTTGGAATATGTTGAGGCATCAACCTAAATCGACACAAGAAGATGAAAAGGTCAAAAAAAAGTAAAGATGATAGTCCAAGTGCCTCTGTTCAATCAACTCCACATTCAATAAATTTGGAGGAAGATAGTAGTCCATACGACACCTCTAACCCCATGGAGAGACCACCAGGTAGGAATGTAGAGAAAGAAAGAATGAGTAAACGCAAGAACAAAGAGAAAGCAAACGATCAACGAGCATCTGTTGCACAAACGATTGAAAAGTTGATACTATCGAAGGAAATGATGCACAAAGAAAAGATGAAACAAGTGGACCGTGAGTGGGAAGCAATGGTCATTGATAAATATTTTAGTACCATGTCTCTAATGCAAGTTGAGTATTGGAGAAAGAAACAATTGGAAATCATGCAAAAAAATGGTTTGATGTGATGTATAATTTTATCCATGTAGTTCCAAACAACTCGAAGTTTAATATTAATCTTAATTACTTTTTTTAACATGAAACATTATATTAAAAATTAAAAACATTAAAAACAACAACACAACTTCTTCAACATGAAACATTATATTAAAAATTAAATTAGATTACATGCCTCCATGTAGTTGCCACAAGTGCTCAACAAGATCAGCTTGTAGTCGGACGTGAGTCTCTCGTTCACGAATGCGATAATGTGTTCCAATAAAATCTTGAAGTTGAGCAGTATGTTCGTGTGAGACTGGTTGATGTGAAGTCTCATCAATAGAGTCATAGTTGAAATCTATATTATCAACATTTCTTTCATCTTCAACTATCATGTTATGCATTATTATGCATGCTTTCGTGATATCACTAAGTGTTTCAACATCCCAGAATCGTGTAGGTCCACGAACAATAGCGAATCGAGCTTGAAGAACCCCAAATGCACGTTCAACGTCTTTCCTAGCCGACTCTTGAGTAGCAACAAAATATTTTCTCTTATTGCCTTGTGGAGCTGGTATTGTTTTAACAAATGTAGACCAAGACGAATATATACCATTCGCAAGATAGTACCCCATGGTATAATTATGACCATTAATTGAATAATTAACTTTAGGGGCTCGTCCTTCAGCCAATTCAATAAAAATTGGTGATCGCTCCAAAACATTTATATCATTTAAAGAACCAGGTAAACCAAAAAACGCATTCCATATCCACAAATCATATGAAGCTACTGCTTCTAAAATAATTGTCGGTGCACGAATATGGCCACTATACATACCTTTCCAAGCTGTAGGGCAGTTTTTCCACTTCTAATGCATGCAATCAATACTCCCCAACATTCTCGGGAAACCTCTTTGATTTCCAACTCGTAGAAGTCTAGCAATATCACTCTCATTTGGTGATCTCAAATATTCTTCTACAAATATTGTCACCACTGCCTTAACAAATCTTCGTAAGGTCTCTATGACAGTGGTTTCTCCTATTCTTATATATTCATCAACTAAATCTGCAACTGCACCATATGCAAGTACCCTGATTGCAGCTGTGACCTTTTGTAAGAAAGACAAACCCCATATTCCAGTATTGTTTTGCTTTTGGATGAAGTATGAATCATAGGATTCAACTGCACGTTGAATACTACAAAATAATGGACGACTCATTCTGAACCTCTTTCGAAAAATATGAGCAGGATAAATAGGATGTTCAACAAAATAGTCACGGTAAAGCCTTTCGTGACCTTGTAGTTTGTCTTGACAAAAAGTATTATGGCCAAGAATAGAACCACGTGCTACATTTTGGGGTATTTGTTGATCATCTTCATCGACCAATAGTTGGATTAATGCTAACTCCTCATCGGAGTCAGAATCATAGTAAATCTTCATGCTTCGAAGATTGGAAGACATACTCACAAAAGATGATGATAGAAAAATAACAAATTAAGGAGAATTTGTTTTTGCATTTGAGGACCTTCATGCATGTTATTTATAGGCTTCAAAGTTAACATCGACAAAATAATACATAAAGAATATGACTGATTGATGTCATTGATAATACAATATATAAAGATATATGATTGATTGAACATATAGTTGATATCGATAAGACAATACATAAAGAATATGACTGATTGATGTCATTGATAATACAAGACATAAAGATATATGATTGATTGAACATAAAGTTGATATCGACAAGACAATACATAAAGAATATGACTGATTGATGTCATTGATAATACAAGACATAAAGATATATGCTTAATTGAACATATAGTTGACATCAACAAAACAATACATAAAAAAAATATCTGATTGATATCATCGATAATACAAGACATAAAAAAATCGAATATCGTCATAAAAAATAAATAAATAAAAATAAAAATTTTAAAAATAAAAAAAATAAAAAATATTAGAATTAAAATAAAAATCATTATTAGCAATGAACAAAAATTAAAAAACGATAATAATAAAGTTTGAATTAAAATAATATATTTAATTAAAATAAGAAAAGGTTTTGGAGTAAAACAAAAAGAGAGAATCTGTAAAATAGAGAAGCTGTTGGAGTGAAACTGAAATAGAGATTCTCTAAAAACAGACTGAAATAGAAATTCTCTAAAAAAAGATATTGAGTAAATGTAGAGAAGCTGTTAGGGTGAAACTAAAATAGAGAATCTATAGATGTAGATAAATAGTTCAAAATCTCTACATGTAGAAAAAGAAAATAGAGAAGCTATTAGAGTTGGCCTTACAGTGTATTTGGAATATTCTAGCTAAGGGTTAATAGGTAAAATCTTCACAAACAACATTTAATGTAAATCTAACCTATCAGATTCCACTATTATAATTAACGGTTCAAATTTATTAGTTATAAAAACGTGGATAAATAGTAACCGTTGATGAAGAAGGGCATCATGGTCATAGCATAATAAATGTACGACACTAGTAGAATATAGTACAATTTTCTTAAGCATTGACGAGCGAAACAATTTCTATGAGTTGACGATTTTGACCCTTATTAGCCTCTTATTATATAGTATAGATATATAATATACATTATTTCTTTTTCTTTTCTTTTTTTAGTTTAAAGAAAAGAGAAAATGACAAAAGAGATAAATAAAAAAAAATTAAAGGTATTTACTTCTTTTTATAAATTTTGTTAGCTCTTTTAATAGAAAAGAGACGAAGGGGTACATGTGTACTTTTATCAAAATATAGGAACTACTTATACTAATTTTTAAAATATAAGAAGTACCGATGCAATTATGTTTAACCACAGGAGTTCTGGTACACTTCACCTTAAAAGCGTATGAATGTATTTTGTTTGAATTAAGAAGAAAATAAAAGAGAAAGATAAATTTTATGTATCAAATAACTTCATTAAAAAGACTTACTCCCTCCCTTCCATTTTTTTTTTGCTGAAAGCAAGCGGGTATGTATTACTACTCAAAAATAATTATAAATGTTGAAGTACAGTTACCAAAAGGTATGATTATCAATATTCTAAACCCAACAAATGACCTGGTTCAAAAGAGATTATGTAACTTTTATAATTTTATATATTTTAGTCCTAACATCAAAAAGAATATTTTGGAAAATCTTATCTTCATTGAGAACACCATTTTGATGAATGTGTCTATTTTGCTCACGCCAAATATGAAACACATATGCTCCCAGAAACATCTTCATATCAACAGCTTGAAAAGAATTGGAATCAACAATGTGATTGAACCAAATTTTAATGTCATTCGAGCATTTGAAATCTGTCGGCATTTTGTCAGCACACCAACAACAGAAGACACAGCTCGGATCCAAATTCACTCCCCACCCCCAACAATCACATTCTAGTCGGTAAATGATCCAACCAACAAAGCCAAACACAAAAAGAATATTTAAAAGTAGTATGTTTAAACCAAATAGAATTACACCACACAACCGCATGGCTTAACCAATTGAAGAGCCCATTTTAATCTGTACACACCTGTGGGGGAATTAACCCAGATGAAACGGTCCTCACGATTGAGTTGAGGGATAAGACCAGCCAACTGAGACTTAATACTCATGAAGATGGTGGCATTATGGTTAGGCCAAGACCAACTACCATCACAAATAAAATCAGCAGCCAAAGCATTAAGATCCACATTGGCAGCATGCAGAACATCTTCTCCGAAGTACTCACAAAGAACACCAGCTGGGTGCCAATGGTCTCTCCATTTTACCCCAAATTAGATGGAAAGAAAAAGTGAGTTTGGGAGGCGTTGGTTTGATCCCTCCAATGCTTTCCCCCTTAGAAAACTTTCAAAACAAACAAGGGAGAGTCTCCCCTTACCTTCCCCCTCCCTACCTTCCTTTCACCCCCACCCCCCCCCCCCCCTCCCCCTCCCCCTCCCTTCAATCTAAACAGACCATAGGAACTTGAGAAGACCAAGAGGTGGGTAGACAACCTATAACTGATCTAGCAGTCTGTAACTCTGTTCACAGATCATCGGATCCAACGGAAGGAGAAGCCAGAGACTGATGAGAGGAGAAAGAGAGAGTTGTGTTTTCCTTTCTTTTTTTTTGCTAATTTTTCCTCTTTGCAAAACACACACAAATTCGGATCTTGCCTCCCCTAATACACACACACAGCACCCTTTTCCTCTTTGCAATATCCCATTTCATCTATAGCCGTTAAAATTCACATCACCCCCAATCAATTAATGCATGAAAATTTGCGTTAAAATCAGGTAAGATTAATTTTTTTTCTTCTTATTCTCATTTATGCTACATTGTTGATTTTGTTTTTGTTTGTAGTTAATGTTATTTATTTATATGTATCATTTGTGTTGGTTTATTGAGTTTGTATGATTTTATATGCTAAGCATATGGTTTGGATCTATGGATAGTTGTTATCTGTGTAAGGAGATTAGATTATTGGGTGTAGCTTTCATGGGTAAAATTTTCATTTGGGTATGCTTTGTTTTTCCAGATTATTGGGAATTATTTATCTTAGAAGCCACTCGAAAACTTAATTATATGTGAGATTTGAGTGTCATCTGATTGCTGGAACAATAGTTTGGGTCGCGCAAAATGGTGATATGTACTGAAGAAATGTCAGTTCGTGTCCTTAAGATAATATTTTGCACTTGTGTAGAGCATTGCATCATAGGAACAAACAAGAGTTAGCTCGAGTGCGGATTACTGGAATTTTTGGAAAAAATTGGTTATTTTCATCTCCTTGGCCTTCGTCTTTAAGTTCTTGGTGTTTTGCACGGGTTGAATTTCAATGGGTTAGCCTTGACAGATTATTGGATTTAAATTCAACCCATACCCCAAATATTGAAAATGAGGTTTCACGTGCATGGAGCAAATGGAGGACATGACCCTCAACAGGAATAAGTGACATCATGAAATACATGTAGCCAACCCCACCTAGTGGGAAAATGCTTGGTTTTGTTTGGTTTAGCCTTGAATGATAAAGTTGAATTAGTTAGACTTCTATGCTGTTTTTGCAATTGTGATTTGACTTTGTGATCTCCTATGAAGACTCGGAATCCATTCAAGTGGAGAGTTTGAGTAAAGTTGGACCTGGCTTTTGTCCTTTTTGTTTTGGAAAATGATCACTGGCACCTTTATATTATTTTTTGGGTTGTTTAAATTAATCTAGTACCATTTCAGGTACAGCAAACCATGTTTGAGTTTATATGTCTGGCATTCCACATAGGGGATGCACCATTGACTAGGATATTTCCATTGGAGCTTTACTGTGTGATTTGTTCTAGTCTTTCGGACAATCAACATTGATGGGTTTTAGTAATAACGCTAATTGCTGTGTCCTTGATCCTTTTGGTTGGTGAAAATTGATGTTGCAGAACATGTTCCATGAAAAATAATTTTCATGAAAGAAATACTACCGTAAATTCTTCTTTTGGTTTTTGGTTGAAATCATGAAAATATTTTCCAATTATCTTCTTATACAAATAAAAAAGACGCATTACCATCTCTGCTGCTCCCTAACCAAGTATGACACTTCTCTCTCTGTATCTTCCCCTCTCAAGTTTTCCATTAATATTAGCAATGCCAAACACTTCTCTTTTTCTTCAACAAGATATCAAATCGAACAACAAGAAAGAGAAGATCAAAGGCACATTAAAGTCTACCCAATCTCGCCATTGATGGGGCTGTGGGAGGGTGGTCTGATGGTTTCCATTGACCAAAATGAGCAATAGCTTAGGATGGGGTCCACGGAAAGAGTAAAGGTCATCTGCTAAGAGCAGGGAAAGTCACTTATCAATTCTTAATTAGTGTCAAAGGTTTGCAGTTGGAATGGTTAATTGTTATATCTAAATTTTACAAGTTTTTCTCCTCACACCTCTAAATCTATGCTTATTGGTGTCATTTACTCTTTTTGGTGGTGAATTTTGGTTAATATGCTGATTTTAGAACAAGTTAGAAAAGTTTATTCACATTTTAACTTTTCTATGAGCTATGCTAAAGTTGTGTATTTATTTTACACTTTGGTTGGTTTTATTCTTGTTAATTAGGTCTGAAAACCTGTACGGTTGCACTCAAAACAAATGTTGTTAGTTGTCTAGAGTTAGCGCTTTCTGGGTTTTATTTCTTTTGTGTTTAAATTTTTTTTTTTCCTGGTTCTGTGAAGAACTGACAATTTAATTGTTTTTATGACTATGGAAATTTTATTGCTTTCTCCCTTTTGTCCTTTTTTTTTCCTTTTCTTTCTGCTGAAGAAGTTCAAAAACATTCTTTGCCATAAGTCATCTTATTTGTTGAAAATGCCAGATTCACTTCACTGATATATTCTTCCAGTTGCAGGTTTCATATACACTTGACAACCTGAATACCTTCATCTGTTGCAGTCATTGCTTCCATCTATGTTTGGAGGCATTCCGGCTGTTCCTACGAACAGTCCTCATTTACAGAAGTCCGGAAGCCGACCTGTTGTTTGGGATCTTGGTAAGACAAAGTTTGACTCTCAAATGCATTTAAATGTTATCTGTCCTTTCTCTTTCTA
The DNA here is from genome assembly GCA_037974665.1 of Ehretia macrophylla. Classification (NCBI taxonomy): domain Eukaryota; kingdom Viridiplantae; phylum Streptophyta; class Magnoliopsida; order Boraginales; family Ehretiaceae; genus Ehretia; species Ehretia macrophylla. Next base: position 5,301,202 of record CM075774.1, read on the forward strand.
TAGCACGGTTTGTACTCTTCTGATAACAGTAACCAATCTGCTAGGTGCGCTGGTGAATAGTTCTGACGAACCTTTCTTGCATTCATTAGAGTCAGATGAAATGAAGGGTGTGAGCACAACATTGAGCAGCACTGCTATTATGCTATCTCCTACATTTTTATGGAGATTTAAGGTAAGAAGAATGGATGATCATAAAGAAAGATTACATAAAATCTTTAATTTACAAAAGAAGGATGTTGGGGATCAACTTCCAATTTTACAAGAATATATTTTAACTTGATTTCTTATCAATAAAAAAGAAATCTCTTTTGTCGTATTCTTCGAAAAGAAATTGTTCAGAACACTTCAAATTGAAATGATAGTTTTTTTGTAGGGAACTCTAGTCTTGGTCAATAAGATCTTTGGAGTGTTTGGATCAAAGATTACAAGCGTGGAACAAAATCTCAATTCATGGTGCAAGTCTTGGCTGTTTATCCGTACTGCAGCAGTAGTCCACAGAGGATATCTGCTGCAAAAGTTAATTGTAGTTATATTGCACTTTGTCATATTGGTTGCTCTGTGTGATCCACATCTATGTCTTTTACCTTTGGTACAGGATTGTATGTTGGAGGTGAAAATAGGGTTGGTGATTATAAAAGATACTCTAAATAGCAATACTTGATGTATAGGTTTTTGGTTTTTGCAATTTTGCGTAGTTCATTCTCTGAGCAGTTCAAACTCTGCATATTGACTATTTTTTCATAATCTGTTCGACATGAATATGCTTATTGCTGACTATATAATTTTGGTTTCCAATCTAGAGTTTGGTTCTTTCCTTATGTTTGCAATAGTTTAATGTGGTTTGATGTTCAGGTGCTTCTGTTTTTTATCTGGGGTTTCAGTTGTTGCAAGGTCAGTATATATCTTTCCTTTATGTTTTATCATATGCAGCCTACCGCTTTGATTTTAATGTGTGCATGCTCGTTAGCATGTTTTGACTACCTTCATAATGAAATTGTGCAGATTGGATGGGATTCGGTCATGAGAATGAGTGCTGATCTCAGGGACTTATTCTTGTATGAGGCCTTTTTGTATTATAATCCTCTTCTTCTTGTGGTAAGTTGAGTTCTTCAGTTGAATTGTTAATTTGTAAAACTGGATGGGGACAGCATTAACACTTTCTGCAACTTTTTGGCTAATTTTTACTTTGTTTTGGTGTTGCAGACATTGAATTTTTGGCTTTGGGGAGTTAATTTATGGGTTTTTGCCCAGGCTAGTGTCAGCTATGCTAAGATTTTTGACCTTGATCAAAACCATCTTATTCATAAAGAAATATGGAAGGTAATTATGTTTGTCTCTTGTATCTTGTGGTGTCATGATTTATAACTCTTAACACCACCTGATATTTGAGTCCATATATGGACTATTAATTTGCTGATTTACTTAATTGGAAAGGCAATAGGGGGGATGAAAGAAAAGATGCTTGATGTTTGCCTTTTCTAGTAATTTTGCTCTGATGTGAAACTTGCTAAGGGTGCAATCTTCTATGTCAATTTATGTTTCTATATTGTATTTGTCATTTCGGAAATATGTGGTGAATTATCATTTCGCAAATATGTTGTAAATTACATCTTCTAGGTGTCTAAAAGCTAAAAAAATCATTCGGATGATTCCTCTTGCTACCGTTTGTGCCTTATTGAAGGAATCGGAATTGAAGAGCCTTTGAAGGGAAACAATTATCACTTCTTTTTTTGAAATTTCATTGGATTCATGATCTTTGTTTTTGGATTAAAGGTTCTTGTAAAGCAGATATAGATAGCACAGAAGGATGTATAGATCATTTGCGTAGTTGATGTAAATTTTGGGGTGCATATCAATAAAACTGTTTATTTCCCAAAAGAAGAAGAAAACTTTATTAAGTATGTGTGACTCATATGAAGTTTGGTCTTTGTTTCCTCTATAAGTGTGCAGTGGGTTCTATCCAGGATTTATGAGCTCATCTGTCTTTGAGTTCAGATACTAGGAGACTGATATATTCTTTCTACAATATATCTTTGGTGCTATGCCAATGTTTGTTTCAGTAATTGTGTTAAGCCTTTATCTAATGCTTGTGAAAATAGCTCATATAGATATTCTGGAGGATTGTTAGGCGCATAGTAACTATGGAGTGGGAGTTGTGGGTAATGTTAAAGAAAGAATTATGTTTGTCTAATTTACTTTTGGTGGCTGTTATAGGATGATCTATTGTTATTCTCTCAAATGCCGGTGCCTGTGCGGTTTAATGCTCGTATGCATGAAATTATTGTTTTTTTTTTGTGAATTTTATGTCTTAGTAACTGTTTTTCTTCTTTCTGCCTGCTGCTCTGGACAGTTCCAAGAATGAAATTTTGGGTGTTATAGCTGCTGAGAATTCTTCCTTTTTGGTCTAGATTATGGTCTTGTTTCTCTGATAACATTGTTGCTTTTCTTAATTTGGATTTCAGAATAAGATATTTAATTTGGATTTCGGAATAAGATATTTGTTTAATCTGTTCACTGAGTTCAGGTCAGACAAAGGGGACTTGTCTCCATATATCATTCTCTCAATGGATAAAATGTAATAAAATCTCTTTTGGTTATAACCTGATACAATTGAAAACTCTTTTATGAGTTGGATCTTATATTTTTTTCCTCTGTTTCTCCATATAACATGTGCATTAAAAACTTGATGTTGATTTTGATGTTGCAGTGCGCCATTTGGATGACAGTCATTGTTCCAACCAGCATGACGGCCTATTTATATCTTTATTCTCATGGAGAAGTTTCATTAGCTGCATTCCAACCAGTGTAATACATGCTTCCTCTTTCGGTGATGTGTTTATACATGCTTTTCTTCCTGACATGTTGTCCATATATATTTCTGTTTTCAAAATTTGCATCAGTTAAATGGTGTAGGCAATTCTTGTATATTCACTATACTCAGCTGAACTCAAAATAAATTTCCTACATGAGTTTTCTTTTACTAACAAAGCTGTATCTAGGGCCAGAATAGTTATTAACCGATATGTTTTGAACCTTCTCTAGTTCATTCTAAGCTAAGTTAGTCTTTCTCAACTTTAACCTTACCATGAAGTTCTTTCTTAACACCTTTTAACACTTATTGAAAAGAAAAAAGAAAAAAAAAAAAATTCAGTGGATTTGATTGACTGCCAAGCATCTTTTAGATTCTCTTCTAGTTTATTTCCGTCGGTGCTACCTTGTATCACGAAATGCATTCTTTTTTTTCTCTTTGCCTTCCAAAAATAGTGTCATCCTTTATTTTATGCTCCATTCTTATATCTTGGTATTCACTTTAGGCTACACTTAATTTGTTATTGTTTTGTTTATGCCCAACCCTTGCATCCATATAACAAAGAAGGTCTTGTTACTTCCTTTAGGAAAATATTATATTATAGAAGTTATTATATTTTCATTGCTTTCTACCCTATGCAATTTGTTGTTCATGATCACTTTTCATTTTGACTTCCATTATATTGGTTGATGGATATTCCACCGGGCTGGACTCTATAAGAAGTGATTGATGAGGATAAGCCTGTACAACCCTATGCTTGTACGTTGTAAATTTTTGTTTGTGTGACCACAGGTGCTCATGTATGCTGGGATCACAATGGCTCTGGTTTTTCCCTTCGCTACTTTTTGTTGAGGACTCTATGGAGGATAGTGTTCCCCATTCCAGGCAAGTTCAAGATGTGTTCTTTTGTAGGGGCAAAATCTTATCCACTTTGTCTTGTGCAGTATGCAACTATAAGTAATTAAGTACCTCTTCTCTTCTGGTTTTTTATATGTGGAAGTATATATATGCTACTATTTATTTTGCTCATTTGATGGTCCATTAATTCTCAAAAGACTTTTGCTTGATTATTGGACTAATCGTATTTGCCACTAGAAACTACAGATTTTTGTTCCATTCCTGTTCCTTATTGAGCCTTGCTTGATTTTATTGTTGTTTTTATTGCTCAAAAAAGCAAACTGTCACTTGGGCTTAACCACTTTTGCCATGGATTCGAAAGAAACATGACGGCAAGAAAAATATTTATTTTGTGCAAATATTGGCCATACTTAATTGTGAATTATTGATATAGTTATGGTGAAATATATTAGTAAATTCACTCATAATATTATGAGCCGAGCGAAAACAATAGTTACAATAAAATGAATCTTTGAATTGCACTCGCAAGATTATAATGTTATGATTGATCCTTATTCAAAGAATTGAGAGACGCAACCGGACAACTTTGGTAACGAAAATTCGCACCATTTGATTTTTACGGAGCGTTTGGAAGTACTTATGGTGTGGTATTTATTTTATTTATAAATGAATTCTATGAGAATTTGTATTTACAATTTAATTGTCTTATTTAGAAATGTAAAAATGTATTAAGTCAATTATATGATTTGTAAATAATATATTTATTGTACGATTCTTTGTCCGTTCCTACAATTTGGAGCTCTGTTTTTGAAATTTTAACACAAATATATATTCTATCAATAACACTAATTAATTTTAAAATTAGACTTAATTAATTAGTTGATGAAAAAATAACACTAATTATTTTTAAAATTAGATTTAATTAATTAGTTGATGAAAAAATAACACAAATAAATATTTTGTGATTTTATGGTTAAGTATGTTAAGACTACCTGATAGATGAATAAATAACTCATGATATGGGCTTCTAATTTGAAGACCAAAAAGAAGATTGGATTAAAAATATATAAAAAAAATTTCCCGTGAAGAAGCTTGCAAGAAAATAAGAAGAATAAACTATAGAGGGAATGAGTGAAAGAATAAGAATTTTAAGAAAGGAAAGAAAATTTAGAGAACAGCTTAATTTTAAAAAGATGAGCAACTAATTTGATGGCTTACAAACTGTTTAGAATAAATGAATTTTATAAAATTTTGTCAAATTCATTTGTAAATTCAATTTTTGGTGTTTGAAAGCACCCTTTTAAAAAATAAGAAATTCAAGATTTGTAAATCTTGGATTTTCTTATGTTTTGTCCAAATTTTTGTTCAAGAAGTGGAATTTGCAAATTTATGTTTTTCGAATTTTTTTGCTCATCTTCTGAGGAAAAATTGCCCCTAAGTTAGAGATGGACTTTGGCTAAAGTACAAAGATTAAAAAAAAAAAAAAAAAAATCATTGCCTCTCTCTGTGTTCCTCTTTCAATCAAAAATAAAAAAAAAACGTATAGTTGAATTTAAAGTTATTTTGTTACTTAGAGTATAAGTTTATTTTGTAATCTTGAACTAAGCTTATGAAATTGTTAATCTTGTAGCATTGATGGTTGAAGTTATATTATTTTGTATTGTTTAACTTTATTAAAAAAAAAATTGTTTTTTATTTTTTTCACCACTTCTGAGCAAAGATTTGAATAAAGTCACCCTAAACCAAAATATACTCGTAACAAATTACTTCAATAAAATAGCAAAAACTTTATAAGTCACCCTATTTTTAAATAGACCCTTTTTTTCAATGTGTCTTGCCAGATGTCATTTCTCTAGAGGTTCTAGAATTTTCCTTCATATATTGAAATTAAAATCGTAATAAATCATTTCTCTAGAGGGTTTAGGGTTTCTCCAGCTTTCCCGATGACACCCCCCAAACCCCCTTTCCCGATGATTATTTTCTGTTGATTTTTTTTTTTGTTTATATTACATTGTTGCTGTACTGTTTGATGAAATGCATGAGAAAGACTATACAATGGGATTTTCGTACTTAAGATCTGGTTTGCTTTCATCTTGAAAAGGACTAGCTTCATATATTGAAAGGTACTTTGCAGTTACTTTCTGTTGATTTTTTTTCTTTATATTACATTGTTACTGTAGTGTTTGATGACATGCATGAGAAAGACTATAGAATGGGATTTCCGTACTTAAGATGTGGTTTGCTTTCATGTTGAAAATGACTAGCATGACTAGCTTCATATATTGAAAGTTATTTTCTGTTGATTTTTTTTTTGGTTTATATTATATTGTTCCTGTAGTGTTTGATGAAATGCATGAGAAAGACTATAGAATGGGATTTGCGTCCTTAAGATCTGGTTTGTTTTCATCTTGAAAATGACTAGCTTCTGATGAATTAGACTGAGAATAATCAGAATTCGAAGTGCCAAAAGACCGTAATGAAGGCCAATATATTTGTAATTGTTATGAAAAGTGAATGGAAGGGAAGGATGTGATTATATTGATTTACTGAAAATAGGACAGAAATTACAGATAGATTACCAATTTTCGAGCCATTGGCGAGCTCCTAAGTGAGAGAGAGAAGAAGAACTTTAACAGGGAATATAATTCTGGTCATCCCTTTTCTCTATCATGCTAGTCCTATATATATAGAATAATGACAATAAATTCCTCATGATCCGAGGTGCTTGGGTAATTTCTTGGTGCGTGCTCCTCTGCCCAACAGAATTGAGTCACAAGCCTCTTGTTTTGAGTCACATTCTTTTTGCCTGCTACTTGCCATGTCCTCATTCTTGAATTCTACATTGACATCGAGCTTGAACTCTACACGTGTTTATATCAGTTTGGAGTCTCTTCCCATTGGCCTCTAGAGATGGAGTGTGACGATGAAAAACCATGTCCAGATAGAACATCTTGGCATGTTTGAAGCTGCTTTTTCACCTTGTTCTTCAAATGAGTATTCCAATAGTTCTTTATGTCATTATCCGTCCTCTCAGGTGGATAAGAAGCTATGACAGCCTATTTGCAACCAAAACATGTCAATTTCACTAATTTATAAATATGAAATAATATTTTCAAACAACCAAATTAAGTTCCTATCAGTCGTATTAAAATCCTAAGGCTATCCTCAATGGAGTCTCTAAAATGCAAAACTTTTCTAATTTGGGTATTTTTAGAGACTCCAGTCTCTAAAAACAACACTATTCATGACAAAAATACGTGGGGTCTACCACTTTTGGCTTAAAAGATGCTAATATAGAGACCCAGTCTCTATTTTTTTCAACAAATTTGTGAAAGAAAATGGAGACTGGGTCTCTATTTTGGCATCTTTTAAGCTAAAAGTGGTGGACCCTACGTACTTTTGCTATGAATAGTGTTGTTTTTAGAGACTGGAGTCTCTAAAAACACCTAAATTAGGAAAGTTTTGCATTTAAAGACTCCATTGAGGATGCCCTAACAATCAACAGGACAATAATGATGACTTTAAGGGTGCATCAGACAGGTTTAAAACCCTGAAATGTTTAATGTTCTTCAATGTTATGTAGCTCCCATAACCTATAGTAATGCCAGCCCATCTCCTTTTGTTTGTGTTTGTGCGGGGTTGTATCCATTAATAATATTATTGTGTTATACGAAAGTTGCATCTATGGCATTCATGGTCAGCCGAAGTGGTGTTAACCATGTACACCTTTTTGATATTAACATCTTAAATTATATTAATGTTACCAATCTAACTCTGTAAACACTGTATTAAATCTTTTCATTTTTTTTCCTGGTTTAGGTTTTACCAGAAGCAGAAATGGGACACTCACTTTACCCACTTTACATATTCGTGTTTTTTCCGTGGTTTATCAGCTTTATTGTAGTGATGATGCTGGTAAGTTAGTAATTGAACTTTTGAAATTTTCTTTTTTTGATTTTTTTTTTAAATTACTATCCAATATTTATAAAAACTGTCATTTATGCTTGATCCTCACATGTGGAATTGTTGAGGGAGTGCTGTCATTTGTCAGTCAGTTCGGTAAAACACCACCAGACATTCTACTTCTGAGTGTGATAAATCTTACAAATCTGTTCCTTATTGTCACGTCCCGATCTTTTACGGAACCAGAACTCCTATTAATTTCACTAAACACAACTCAACCCTATTCCCGACACGAGAAACGAGAGAAAACGGACGAAATTTTTTTTGTATTTAGGCCAATTTAAAACCTGCACTCAAAAGAATCATCACACAATAACGTCCACAACATGTATACAAAGGTCCATTTGAGTTCATAAGACCATCTTTAGCTAAATAGCAACGAAGCTATGAAGTTATAAGCTTAGTTCATACTAACTAGAAGACTTCCCCTCAATTACAAACCCTTAACACACAAATATATACAATGCTTTCAAAAGCTCAAATAAAATAAATACAAGTACAACACTAAATTCATTTTACATAATTTCTCATAAGTCATTCAACCTTAGCCACAAGCAATCAAGAGAGCACATGATCTTCTTTTTCTATCTCGTGGGGCTATCTTTTCCTTGTCGGTAAAATATTAATTGAAAAAGGTGAACATACACTTATGCTCAGTGAGGGAGGGGAATAATTGGGGAAGTTTTCAAAAACGGTTTTCGTGCAATACATATAAGATATTAGATAACAACATGAACTAGAACACTTAAGAATGCGAGAATATAATACTATAGATGTAATACTAAGCTTGAAGCATCAAAAAACATAAGACATTCACTAGCTAACACTTCATAACAAACTCAAGAATATACGTCATACAGGACCAGCTTAAAGGCATTATAACATTCACCTAAACACATGGAGAAACGCGGGAATATAACACCTCGATAAGAGATTTGAGGATATAACATTTACATGGAAGGCTTGAAAGTAAAATGGCATTAAACACTATACATAAAACATGATAAACTTGAAAACATTAATTTAATATATGCTAAGTAAACACATATAAAAAGGATACATTCGCTAACTCCATGGAATGCTCCGTCCATGCGAGTTCGTTAACCTCATGGAACGCTCCATTCATGCAGGCTTACTTCTTTTCTCCTCCGCTTCTCTTTTCCTCTCAACTCTTTTCTTCGCTTCGCTTTAATGTTGACAAACTCCTTATATCGCCATGGGTGTACTTCGGATGTACTCCGAAATCCTGCGACCCAACACCATGAAACGCTCCGTCCATGCGACGAGGGACTAGGTCGTGGAGGATGATCATCTACTGGCAAGCCCGTTGTCGCCCAGTGAAGGGTCACCACATCCGTGCCTAACGCGATGGTTGCAACCATGAAAACGCTAATTAACTTGTTAGCTTGTTTGTTTTGCTTGATAACATGTAATAGCACGTAGTCACATTGTAGCACTTATAGCATGCGAATATAAGATGGCACGTAACGAGGAGTGACAAAGTAGGCCACTACCTCATGCAAATGCGCATTAATATGCTTTAGTAAACATTAGACATGCAATTCTTACTCTAAGATTAAATGACGTGCTTTACTTTAATTAAAAGTTAAGAAACATGCTTTGAAGACAACATTAACTTTCATGACTTGCAAGTATTTCTTATTAGCTCGTTATTATCACGCATGGAACATAACATTCATAATCCAATAGGGGACAAATAGTTACATATATTTAGCAAGATAATCAAACACTTCAAGCTTCACTACTTTACATTAGCTAATTAACATGTAAATACACGTATCTCATGTTATCATGCTTCAGGTACACTAACATGCACTACTTTAAGTAACTCATGAGTATGATTTGCGACACTCTTTCTAGCTAAAAGATGGTAAACAGTTAGGCATATCTCCCAAGCCAGTCATTCATACGAAGTTCAACCACCTAAACACGCTTAGCACATAGCAAGTAAACTTCACAAAAGCATGCCCATTTTTCCAATCTTCTAATTGAACCCTAACTTAATCAAATCGATTACCTATGCTATTGACCTCTAAACTTTGTGATTTTTACGTATAAACGAAGCTCATCGAAGGTAGATGATTTTAGGTTCAAACGGGGCTCAATTTCGATTTAAATTCCATTAGTTATGATCTTTTCTGTGTAACTGCGCCTACTATCCAGTACCAGCGAGGATCATCGAAGGTAGATGATTTTAGGTTTAAACGGGGCTCAATTTCGATTTAAATTCCATTAGTTATGATCTTTTCTGTGTAACTGCGCCTACTATCCAGTACCAGCGAGGATCAGGCTACTCTACGGAAATAGCTTGGTCAGAGGGCTAGAATGATTGAATTAGCTCTTGCTCCAAAAACAAAGTTTGTTCTACGCTGATATATCTAGCTAATGTAAAAGTTTAGTCCAATTCTAAACTCGTTTACTATGCCAAAAAGGCCCTAAAAGACGGGTAACATGCACTGTTTAGAACAGGACAGTCTTACACACACATGCACACTTGTAATTTCTTGTTGTTCCCTTGCACTTAAGCTAACTATGGTCAACATTTTAGTATATATAACATTCCTACACTTCATTTAGACATTATTACAAACACTTAAGCTACACCATTAAGTTAGCTTTAGCCAAACTCTTCAACTACACTCAAGCAACATAAGCATTAGAGAATTCCTATACCATTCTTTACACTAAATAACTAACCAATCATGAATTTCAAGTTTCTTTAACCATTAACTTCAACATAGCATAAACTACATAGCAAAATAATTCACTTTAAATGCACATAAAGATAAACCCTCACTTTGCTAGCTAGAAGATGCAAGAGATGAGTTAGAAAATGAGCAAATTTCCCCTTTTTCTTTCCTTTCTTCTTCCCCTCTCTCCCTTTCCTTCTTCCCGTCGGGTCTGCTCTTTCTCTACCTGGTTCTCTCTTCTTTTTTGTTGTTTGGTCCGATTGTGTGTGTGAGTAGAGTGTTTTGTGGATATGTGTGGATGTATTACCGTGTGGTGTGTGTGAGTTTGTGTGGTGTGTGTTTTATTTGACTTGTTAAATTTAAATATATGGTTATAAGCTCAAGCCAATAAATATGTAAATGTACGGTTAGCTCTAATGTCAAGTGTTAACTAATTAGCTCGTTGAATGGTGTAGCGTACGGGTAAAAAGTTGCTAAAGATCATAAGTTGCACTATTCTTACGATAGACTAATCATTTTATATCTCTCATTCCTAATATGCTATACACGTAATTTCAGTGAATGTATGCACAAAATGTAATAAGTAATGAGGGAAAAATGTCAATTTAGAAAAATAATATAGTTGAAAAGTTACTTCGGGTTCGGAGTTATTTATTCATATAGGTAAAAAATAATGAAATCTAACAATTAAATGCAATAGATAAATTTTAAATAAATATGCTACTAAAATAATTAACTCATATACATCAATTAGATGCAGTTTGCACATTTTTTAAGAAATGTGAAAATAGTAGTAATAAATGAATGAAATTAATTAAAATAAACACATAATTATACGAAAATATTTAAAATAAACACATAAATATATGTAAATAAATATTTTATCTAAATGCTTGGTCCAAGTTATTACACTTATGGCCATATGGAATTGTTTAGACGTGAAACGGAAAGAAAAGAGAGGATTAGGATGAGTAGGCTTGATGGAATCAGAAAACATGTCCTTCATTTCATTGGACTCATTAGACTAGTTGAGACAGCTGTTTGGGTTATAATTGTGATGATAAAGAAAAACCCTGATAAATGGTTTTCTTTTAACACAGTCCCACTACTGTTAATCTCCATCGCTATGATAGAAAAGGTGTCATCTTGGATTGATGAATAGAGGCCTCTTAATGCTGTGAAATTAGTCGTCATTGGGGATGACGGCACAATTTCAGGAGAGATATGACAGCCTCATTATTGTGAGTTTGATTTTCGAAAAATTACAAATGTGAATGATTCGTATTATTTTTTAAATTTGTTAGTATTAATGTGTTATTCAAATTTTTAAGGGGTACACAATGAGGTTTTTGGATTTAAACGTGGTCAAAGAAATTATTACGCACGACCAGTTAGTTAATATGATCCTTATGACAGCAGGGCGTTCAACACGGTTGTACTATGCAGCTGCTGACATTTTGATAGTGATATTTTCATTAGCTAGTCAACAGACCTTCAATGCCATTAATGCAGTGGTACATATTTGTGTTAAATAGTTTTATTTTATCTCTTATTTTGTGTTAAATAATTCAGTTTTATTGTTATTTCATACATTTATAACAGTATACTGTGGACTTAATAGGAAAAAGTCAAGGTATTCCGAAAATCTTAATCAGCAGAATATCTGGTAATGTATTAATATATATTATTTATTTTTAACATGAAATTGGAGCTGAACAATTCAGCATTTGATGTCCAGGTCCTTTTAACAAAAATAGGGGCAAATGTCGGCGTGGAGCCAACCAATGAACATGTAAGGAACTAATTTATACAAGTTCCTTTATTTAGAATTGATTAATAAATAAGTTGATCCTTGTTTCTAGATAAGGCAATTGGCCAACAACATTGACACATACTCCTACATGGAGTGCGACTGTTCAAATGCTCCGAGTGTGGAAAACGTCTTGAGAGCTGCTATAAAAGCCGCATTGCGGTTTGATGAGGTAAAATAACTTGTATAATTCAATCGTGCTAGTTTTACGATACAGTAAATTGATAATAATTCGTGTTTTGTAATTAACACGAGGAGAAGGCATATTATCTGTTGTATAAGGAACGAAGAACATTGCGTGTGGTGAATTAGTAGTGTGTTTTACTTGATCCATTCACATTGCTGGATTTACTTAATACACTCACTGACCTTTACAATGCGGCTCATTATAGTAGTTTGTACTTATACGAGTCTGATAGCATGTTATCTTGCACCTCTTTTTGGGTGAATGAATAAACATATATGATGAATGAATATGTGGATTCCAGCAACCTATGTTGGTTGGCTTGGTCCAACCAAGAAAGGCCTGGGAGTCTTTGGGCATTGCTTGAGCTAAGTCAAGTTCGGACCGATTTAAGTCAAGACTGACTATCTATCTCTTTCTCTCTTTATACGCAATATTTTTATTTAAGTTGCCCGACTTGCTAAGGCTAGGAAGATTGGCCGCAATCTGAGCGGTACAACCCACCCTACCCTACCACCTATAGGCGGCCAAGATTCAGGAAACATACAACAGTCTTGTTATTGTATTGTAACTTTTAATTTTGAGTTTGATTTTTGAAATTTGTTTTGTTAAGTATAAATGTGAATAAGTTGTCCAATTTCAAAATTGGTTAAGTATAAATGTGTCGTTCTAATGTTTAGGAGGGAGTTTGAGAGTCTGTAGTTTATTAATTGTGAATGCTACAACTCTCTTATGTATTTATACAAATGAATACTACCACTATTTATAGATCCTCTTAGGCCAATGGATGGCTAGGATCGTTTCGATCTAATGGCTACAACGACATTCTAAATTATTCTATATTCATTAAGGGATATTTACAATCAATCATCTTCCATGGAATCAATCAAAACCCAACAAATATCTTCTTCTATTGAGAGTGTTTTGAAATATTCTAGAAGTTTCTAGAAAGGAAAATGGCCATGTATCTATTAGTCCCTATTATTTTTTTTTAAAAAAGAATTTAAATTCGTCCCTAGTGTTCAAAATTAACCATTTAATCTTTATTACTTTCCAAAAAAAAAAATACAATTTAGTTCTTATTGTTTCACAAAATATTTTAATTTAGCCAATTTAGTAGGGATTAAATTAAATTTTTTGAAGAAAAATAAGAACTAAATTGATTAATTTTGAAAAATAAGAACAAATTGAAATTTTAAGAAACAATAGGGGACCATTTGTGCAAATTTCCCTAACAAAATACAATCGTTATTGCTTTCATCTAGGTATGTTAAACGGATATTCCAGCTCATGAAGACATTCAATGTCTTCACGCATCAGGATACGTCGAAAACTAGTTTTCAATTGCCAATGTTGTCTGCGGATACAAATTGTTTATGATGAAAGAGACAAGTCAAAGCTAGCTTCAATATACATATATATAATTAGGTTCATATTTTAATAAAGAGTTTGAGAACTCTTAAGTTTTAATAGTGAAACGTTTGTCTAAAGATGGAAGATTTGTTTATAATTTGTATTTGAATCAGTTAAAAAACTTTTTTTTTTTTTGACAAGTCTTAATAGGTCTTGTTCCTAATTAAACTTAATTATGTATTTTTCCGATAGAGCATTGTGTTTCAAGATTTGAACTTGGTGTGAGCAACAAAAACTCTCATATGTGTTTCTTGTCTTAATAAATAAAAATAAAAAATGCATAGGAAAGATAAATTTGACATACAAATTTCAAACACAAGAGACAAAGTTACCTCTACCTCACAATAATGCAACCTCAACATCCTTCACATGTTCACCAAGTGGTCCTCGTCCATGATAAAAACTCCAAAACAAAATTATGGTAAAATACTCCATAATACCCCAAGAATTAGTTTATATATGGAATGATTTGGGAGACTTGTTCACATTTCGGGTTTAAATTAATTAGAAAGTTAATTTTTTTAGAGTCTATTTCAGTAGACTTATGCTTGATTAACTTGGATTATACCTTCTCCAACAAAGTTATGTATCTCAAAACTTGAGTCTTGACACTCTGATATTAACCCAAAAAATTTTCAAGAGGAGTTTCCGTTAAAACAAGAAAAAATTTAGTAATCTTTGGATCACATAAATTGTGAAGAGACAGGCGCCAATAAAACTTAAAAAACATCTTTAGTGTCTAAACAAAACAAAATTCTGGTAAAGTACTCCATAATACCCCAAGGATTAGTTTACATATGGAATGGTTATGGTATAAGATTTGTTCACATCTCGAGTTTAAATTACTCAGAAAATTAATTTTTTTGGAGCCCGTTACAATAAGTTTTGTGCTTAATTAATCTGAATTATGCCTTTTTAAACGGAGTAATGTATCTCAAAACTTAACACCATAATATACTCGAAAAACTTTCGAGAGGACTTTTAAGAACAAGAAAATTTTAGAATTATTTGGATCACGTAAATTGTGAAGAACAAGCGCCAAAATGGTCCATGCCCATGTTATGAATTTGGATTTTTGGGGAAGAAACTCAGCAGCGAAATTGTATTAAACTAAGCAAGAAAAGAGACAACATAAGACAGAGAAAGAAGAAAATGTATATGAAAAGTGGAATCTTCTTGACCATTCTCTGTTAACACTCGTGCATATTTAGTTTCAATACAATCACAATTTTGGCATTTAGCTCCTAATCTGTTAGGACCAACTCTACTCGTAATCTTTCATGTAAATGGGCTGGATCCTTGCGTGAGTACTCCTTCTAGTAACATCATTGGGCTTCGCAGCTGGTGCATTGCTTTGGGCTGCTCCTCTACTGTTTATATCTGTAACATTGCCTCCCCCATCACAATGAACCTTGTTTCGTCGAGCCATGTAGCTTCTTCCATAGGCAAATGTTCCCACTGCACCAATACTTGTTTATGAATCTTGCCATTCAACAAAATTTCTCGTCTGGACAAGATTTGGGCAGGATGTAGCTGAGGCATATCCGAAGACGGGAGAATGACCACCTACGAATCCTGCACATTTTCAGCACCTACAGCTCTTTTCAGCAACGAAACATGGAAGACAGGATGAATCTTGGCTTCCGAAGGCAATTTTAAACGATAAGCTACAGGGCTAATACGATCTTCTACTTGGAAAGGTCCAAAAAAATTTCTTCCCAACTTCTGATTACCAAAACCTTTGATAGATACTTGATAATATGGCTGCAATTTCACCAACACCCAATCAGTTTCAGCTACCTCTGCGCTTAACAATCTATCCTTGATGAATTGCACCAGAGTAGCAGTACCCTTGCCAACAACTACCTTCTTTTTCTTTTCTGATTTCAGGGGATCAAATGGCAAAGAACAAGTGCTAAAGAAGACAACGCAGTGGACATGGCTTCAGCAGAACCACCACTGGTACCCTTAAACCTCAAATTCAATTCCACACGAGTCCGGGAATGCAGCAGACGAGATACTTCCCTCTTTTTTCTTTCAGTCTCCTTGAGAAGAAAATCCACCCACAGATCTGCAAAGGACTTGTTGTCAGAAGCAATACTTGGATGAGCATTACCCGAACTACCACCTAAGATACCACCAACCAGTTGGCCAGGAAGACCCAAAACACCCCGAACAACACATTTACCTGCTCCTTGCTGGGCAAGGCCTATCCTCTGTTCGTTTTCATCAGAAAACCCAAGCATACGAACCATAAGATCAAGAACCTTATTGCTGTGGTTTCTCTGGAAGTAGGTCACCAGTAATTTGATCACAATACGTCAGTCAACATAATAATCAGAGTCCATAGACATCCTATTCAGTCTTGTCATGCTTTTCTCAAGAGCACAACTTAGTTTTTTATTGTCTTCCTCAAGCTTCTTCACTCTGTTTTTCCTATCAGCAAGTGCCCTATCAAATTGTGAAAGCTTAGATAATAGCTCTTCCTTCTCTCTCTTTGATGTTTCTGCTTGCTGGTATGCATTCTTTAAAAGCTCGAAAAGTCCAGCTGATTCTTTTTTAGCAATAGCAAGTTCTTCTCCCAGGCGTTCTTTCGTTTCAATTTCAGCAATTGTTTGCCCAAGAGCAGTTTGAAGATTAAGAATTTCAACATTCTTTGCCTCTATGGTTCTCATACAGCTGGCCAGTTTTCTATTTAACTCATTGACGCTTTGCTTAGACTTCTTGATTTCATTGTTATTCAAAAGTTTGACTTCTTCCTGACTAGCAATTGCTTGCTTAAGGGCTTTCTCCAAGTGTAAAATTTGAGCTCTTTGGTAATCATTTTTTTCTCGTAGCTCTTCAATGAGCTTGCTGTCCTTGTCCATTTTTTCTGATTCTTCAGATGCCTTCTCTAGTAGATGCTGCTTAAGACGTTTGAGTTCTTGTAATGCTTTATCCCTTTCTCGGCGCATTTCCAATAAATCTTTCTCCAATTTCTGCAAAGATAGCTCCATTTGTTCCTTAAATATTTCTGATGACTTCTTTTCCTCATTCAAATGCTTACTCGAGAGCTCTACTTCACCAGATAAAGTTCTGCCTGCTGAAGAAATTTGAGTTGTCTTTAAGGCAGCCTCAAGATTATTTTTCTCAGACTTAAGATGACTGTTCTCCCTCTGCAGCGTTGTAATTACTCTTTTCAAACTCTCCACTGAGTCATCTGTCATTTCATTGCCTCTCCTGTGCAACTCCATTTGTAGTTGGCTCATTTCCGCTGACTTTTGATTTAGATCATCCCGAATCTTCAACATCTCTGTGGATGCTTTATCCTTGTCCACTTTTAATAGTTTCAGCTCCTGTTGAATTGATTCCTTCAACTTCTGTTCCTCTTGTAATTTTAGTTGTATGTTCGCCAACTTCCCACGTTCTTTTTCAAGTTCCATTTGCAGTTCTTTCATTTGTAACTCATGTGTCGCTTACACTTCCATTTGTTGTGGAGCTCCTAAGGCCAAGATTCTTGCCAATACCTTTATTTTGGCGGTTGGGTGACTGATCATTACTTCCTTTGAGCGTGTTTCTAGATACATTAATAGCAGCATTTGTCGTCTGCAGATTTTTCTTCAATAAGCCATTTTCTTCATTCAATCTTGAAATATGATCCTTTTTTTCTTTCAATAAAACTGCATAATTAACTAACAATGCCTTAATTTCAGCCTCAAATTCTTGAAGTCTTTTAATTTGTGCTTTGTATTGTTCAATCTCAAAATTGTGAGGAGAATCGAAGCCATTGACGGAAGGAGAATGTGTCGGTGACTTTGAAAGAGACAATCGATGAGAAAACCTTCGATCAGAGATGGAATTATCACTTCCATGGCTTGAATTATACATTGCTAGCTCTTCATCGTCCTCTTCATCGTGCACATCCAACACAATTTTGTTCAAATTCTCCCCTGTCCCATGGTAACGCCTGAATCCACACTCCATGGAATCCACCAAGGAGGATTTACTAACCCCTTCGCCTCTACCATATCACCTTTGAAATACACCAAACTTCTCTCAATCATTTCATCAAATACCTTCCTCGTACACCCCAAGTTCCCCACCTTGCCATAAAAATCAAGCAACCCAGTCAACAAAATCATATCAAATGCGAAACCCATATGAAGTACACATTTTGCATCACAAAGTCACTGGTTACACAAGCCACGCTCGAGTCCGACACGGTCCTTAACATCCAGCTCTGTTCACTGCTATTATCGTCTAGATGAGATGTATCTACACTTTCGCTGATCTCACTGGCTACCTCAAAGTTTTCGAATGCTTGATTACTGACTTCAGTAGCCTCTCCTGCACAGCTATATGTTCACCATTCTCATAAGCAACATTCTGCCCCTTGGTATCACTAAAATTGAGCTCTTCACATGAATCGGTTGACTCTTTACCATCTTGAGATGATTTCAAAGATTCTTCCTTAGTTTCGTCGTTTTCGTCATCCGAGCCATCGACAAGGAGGTCGAGTTTAACGATATTTATCATATTGGTATCCAAATGAAGGTTAGGGACCTCACCAAAATCTAGAATAGAAGAGCTCAACGATGTGATAGGCGGAACATGCGGAGCTACCACCGTTGGATCGACGTAATCCGACAACACATCCCAAGTCATTCCGTTTGCGATTCCAGCAACAGATGACATCATTTCGGGATAATATGGGGCTTGAAACTGGGGTTGTGAGTAGACCTGAGGATAATAGTGTTGAGCATGTGGGTGCATCGATTCTGGATAATAATAGCCTAGAAATTGTGGTTGTGAGTAGACCTGAGGAGAATATGGATCATATTGTTGAGACGGTGGAAGGTAATAGTAGGATCCAACGTATTGCGGATTGAATTGCTGAGACTGATAATCCATGGCATAGAGTTCAGTACCTTCGGCCATGGAGATGTTATGAATTTGGATTTTTGGGGAAGAAACTCAGCAGCGAAATTGTATTAAACTAAGCAAAAAAAGAGAAAAAATAAGACAGAGAAAGAAGAAAATGTATATGAAAAGTGGAATCTTCTTGACCATTCTCTGTTAACATATCACACATATTTAGTTTCAATACAATCACAATTTTGGCATTTAGCTCCTAATCTGTTACGACCAACTCTACTCGTAATCTTTCATGTAAATGGGTTGGATCCTTGTGCGAGTACTCCTTCTGGTAACATCATTGGGCTTCGCAGCTGCTGCATTGCTTTGGGCTGCTCCTCTACTGTTTATAATTGTAACAGCCCAACGAGGCACTAAGCAAATAGACCATTCCATTTTGTCGTTTTGAATATTTCAATTCTTATCCATGGTGACTTGTGGCTTCAATTTCCTCACTAACACCATTCTTATCTGTCACATTTTCCAAAAAATTCACAACCATTTTCGAATTTTTCAATCATGAAATGAACAAATTTATTATCAACCCACATATTATTATTATTATTATTATTATTATTATTATTATTGAATTTCAAGAATTGAAACTTGTTCAAGATACAATTCAATTTCATTGCATAAACTGATTTCCTATTTGTTTATTTTAGCTATAGTTTTTGTTTTTGTCATATGTATTGTTTCTGAGCTTCAAATTATGTTGAATTGAGCTAGTGTTATAAGTTAGTTAAACAAAGGAATGTTTCATATTTGAAAGTTAGTTGATTTTCCCGCCAAATTTCATTACTTTGAAAAGCAGTTGTGTGGTCAGGAACTTTGTTGTGCAAAATCTAATGCAAGTATACGTATCGCAACAAGTAATAAAATAATAATTAAAGATTATTCCCACGAGAACTGTGATTACTAAGTACCGAAATTAATTTAACTTTAACATTATTTGGATAACCAAATGGAGAGATTGTAGACAAAAACTAATAACCAAGAAACTATTGAAACTAATAACTATGGCAATAACGAAATCAATAAAAGAAAATAAGTCAACGATTAAAAGGCTCTAAGGTTTCCGACTTCACCAAGATACTTGAATCTATTGATTTGAATCAATTGATGTCTATTCCTTATGTTGCCAGCAATTTTACTAATATGGTTATTAATCTTTCTCAAGTGTCAATAACATATTTTAATAAGCAAGCTACCTACATCTCTGTGATAACTGTGAACTTATAGAACTCATTAAGCCCTAGAAATTTATAATACTGTGCAAGATCTCATAAATATCTCTACTTATGATAATCTAACGGTATCTCAAACGTGGTCCAATTCAATTATCACTTCTCAGTCTCAAACCAAATCACAAATCATGTAATTGTTGATCAGACAATTACAAGCATTAAGTTTAGAATGAAATACTCAACATAGATTTGGAATAAAGATTTGGAATAATTCATCAAATCAATTAAAACCAAAAGAATTCAAACATTCATAATCTGGCTATATCGTAGCTCTAGAAAAATAACTTAGAACATAATAACGAAATTAAACAAAATCCAAAACATAGTGCAAATCATGATAAAAGAGATAGGGAAAACTAGGATTTGGAGAAGAATCGTGGTAGAAGTCCGTCTCCGGATTGTTCTCCCTCTTCAACTTGCGAATCCTGAAGTTTCTATCTTTGGAACGTTTCTTTTCTCTCAAAGTCGGCTCTTCTTTGATCTCTCACAAACATCTCTTATTTTGTTAGGGCTTTCTTTCATTAGTTATCTGCCAAAAATACCCTTGTTAAGTTCTGCGATGCTGCACAACTGCGCTATAGTTTATCAGAAATCAATTTGCAATCCGATATTTTCCAAACTTCACTGCACGCTTAGTCCTTGGTCTTTTTCCTCAAATTTTACTTAGAAAATCTGCCTTGCTCATAGAAATCACCTACGTCACAAAACAAATGCAAAACCCTTAAGATTGCTCCTAGATTACTCGAGAATTAACAAATATTAAGTAAAAAGGGTGTTGAAATAATATGTAAATTAAACACCTAACAAACACCCCCAACTTAACCTTTGTTTGTCCTCAAGCAAAAGACACAACCAAAGAAAAAAAACAACCTAAAGATTAACGACTCAACAAAATAAAAACTCATAAAAATAATGTTGTATGATAGTAAATTTTTACGGCCTCAGTAGCAATATTGCAAACTCAACCTCAAAAAGTATTTCCAAAATCATAAGCATAAGAAATCTCAACTTCCCATAAATTTCATCATATTTCAAGTCCTGCTAATGAGTGTTTGTATAGCCTCTATCTTAATAATTGTATCCGAATGAGTTTATGCAAGCTAAGTGAATTATCAATGTTGATCTTTTACTCTAATTCATTTAGGACTTCATAGGCTCACATTTCATGCCACTCTCCACTAATGTAGATTAGTCATAGCGTTAAAGATCAGTAAGACTTTACATTTGGTTATAATATATGGCTAGGGTCAAGGTAAGATAATGGATAGAAATGTATGGCTAAACTACCAGTAAGCATCCAACCATTCTAGGATTTTCAATGGAGCACATACCAACTCTACTTCTCACACCCAAAAAGGTATTCAACATATCTCTTTTCTTTCTTATTTATTTTCATATTCTCAACATTCATCTATAGTAATTTCATACTAACACATAGAGCCCACACTCCCCCAAACTTGCATTTTTACATTAACTACAAGGGGTGTGGCTCTTTTCCTTTCTTTTTATTCTCTTTTCAGATTTTTTTTTTTAATCTTTTCACAAACAACAAGTCATTGCACCCAGTCATAACACCTTATATCATTCAATACAAGCATAGCTCTAAATAATCTTCCTAGAATAATCACATGCTGCAAGTAAGAAGGTTATTATCTGGGAAATTAAACTTGCAAGCTAAGGAAGCTATTACAGTCTACACAAGAAATAAAAGACTAATTTAGGCTCAAATGGGTGGACTAGGGATATTCAATTATTACATGGGTTGGCTTGAAAGGCTCAAACGGTCCAAAGATGTCCTAAATTATTTCTCTAATTTTATGTAACCTAGGATTTCTCCTTGAGTGACAATCAAGCAAGTTCTAAAATCCTATGATCATGTTTCTGTTCACTTAAGCTCAAATAAACCTTCTCTAAGTAACAAACTGACTAGGTGAGGCTAAGTGTGCAATGCGTGGGGATTCTCCGTAAAACGAAACTATGTTTCAGTTGATCATCCTCACTACTATCTTGTCATTCTTATGCTACTCAGCATCGACCTAATTTCTTATCCTTTCAGCATCACTTTCAATTTTTTTTTTTTTTTTATAATATTCTGAGAGAAATAACAAAACACATAGAAAAGAAAAAAAATAAGCAGACTAATACTATGCAGAACAAGTAAACAAAGTAAACCACCCCCAAACTTAAGAATTGGCATTGTCCTCAATGGCAAAAGTAAAGAAAAGTAAACAGAGGACTTCCTTGAGTGGTCACGTCATCCATCATCCAAATGTAGGTAGTGCAAAGTATAGCACACTCACCACCACAACACAACTCGAGAAGCACAATGCAGTCACAAATCACACAACCACCATGTAGGTTCATAATAGATTCAGCCCAGAACACAACAATACAACCACGAATTTGTCTACCTCGTTGACAACTTTGATCAAACAGGTGGTGGTTAGTCAATACCCCCAGCTAACTCCACTCAAAAGCAGAGATAACCAATGCACACAATACAAAAACAACCTCAACTCAAACTATGACAACTCCTTCGTACCCAGCCGTTATTTTCTCGCACACTGTCTTCACAACTTTTTTTTTCTTTTCAATCCAACACTGTACAAATCAAGAGATGGACTTACTAGGGCTTGAGGGTCCTCAGCCGCCTACTACAAGCCCGTCGGAGCGCCGCCATCGACGTCGGTCAATATGGGTGTGGGTTAGAAAGTTAGAAAGTTTGTGAAAGAGAGAGTATGTATATGTCGTGAGAGAGGGAATCGTGAGAACGTTTGGTGGATTTGGGAGATTTGAGAGAGTTCGGGGATGTGTGTATCGTGGGAAAGAGAGAAATTGTTGAGTTTGTTAGGTTTTAAGTTGTAGGCTGAGGGTTTTTGTGAGAGAGAGTGGGGTGCATGTGTGTGTCTTTGGTGTTGACGGTGGAAAGAAGAAGAAAGAGCTTTGGTATTCAAATTATTTTTTTTTCAACGTCAAAATACAAGAACGCCAGCGCAGTTGCGCTGTACCTGCACTATTTTTTTTTCTTTTTCCACAGCTCTCTGAAAAACGTCACTTTGAAACACCGCCAGTGCAGCCGCACTATATTCTAGTGCAACAGCGCTACCTCACATCTCTATTTATGTTTCCTTGTTCTCCATTATTTGTGTATTTTCTCTCCGAAAGTACCTGGTGTAGCTTTTCATCTACTTATCTATCCCCAAACTTATTCCGAACCTATAGCAACCCTAAAAATTAAAAATTAAACATCACAAACATGACTTGACAATTAACTAAAAGAAACAAATTACTAAAGAAAGCAAGAATAATAAAACTCGGGTTGCCTCCCGAAAAATGCTTGTTTTAGCGTCGACAGCTCGACGTAGCATTATTTTACGACGAGTTGAGATGGACAACGGCCTTTTGCTTATTAAAACCATCATCCCAATAAATCTTCAACCGTTGTCCGTTGACTTTGAATGTCTTTTTCTCTGGATGGGTGACCTCCACAGTACCATAAGGAAACACCTTAGTCACAACAAAAGGCCCTGACCATCTTGACTTGCGTTTTCCATGAATCTGTGGGTTACAAATAAGTACTTGTTGCCCAAGAGAGAAATCTTTTCCCGAAATGGGTTTCTCTTGCTACTCTTTTGTCATCTCCTTGTAATTTCTTGCATTCTCATATACTCTATTACATAATTCTTCTAGCTTATTCCCTTGCAAAAGTCTTTTCTCACCCACTGATTGCACATCCATGTTTAGTTGTTTAGTACCCCAATATTCCATGTGCTCCAATCCTACCGGAACAAAAGAATCACTTTGCAACATGCTAGCCTCCAAGGGGTCCAATTGGCCCCTATGATTAGACACTATAGCTTTGATGACATCAATGTGAAAACAACTATCACTTGCTTCTGGGTATTTGAAAGCTTTGAAAACATTAAATGTTATTTCTTCATCTTGTACCCGCAGACGTAGCTCACCCTTTTGAACATCTATTAGCGCTCTCCCAGTTGCTAAAAATAGTCTTCCAAGTATAATAGGGATATTCTTGTCTTCATCCATATCGAGAACTATGAAATCTACAGGGAAAATGAACTTATCAACCTTGACGAACACGTTCTCAATTATTCATCTAGGGTGCTTGAAAGAAAGATCAACTAATTGAAGTGTTACAATAATGGGTCTTGCCTCTTCTAATTCAAGTTTCCTGAAAATAGACAAAGACATTAAATTAATACTAGCACCCAAATTACATAAAGCTCGCTAAAAAATAACATTCTCAATTGCACATGGAATAGTAAAACTCCATGGATCTTTGAACTTTTGTGGCAACTTCTTTTGCAAAATAGCACTACACTTCTTAGTAAGTGCAACTGTCTTGTAACCCTCAAGCTTCCTCTTGTTTGAAAGAATATCCTTCATAAACTTCACATAACTCGGCATCGTTCAAGAGCGTCAGCAAATGAAATATTAATGTGAAGCTTCTTGAAGACTTCAAGAAATTTAGAGAACTTCTTGTCAAGATTATTCTTCTTCAGATGTTGTGGAAAATGAACTACCAAATATGGTTCCTGAGGAGGTTGTGACTGAACTTCTACTTTCTCTCCATATTTTTTTTCATTTTTCTCTTCATCTTTTTCAGGACTTTTGACTCTCATAGAATCCTCTAATTCTTTACCACTTCTTAAAGTGATTGTTTTGCAATACTCCTTGTCATCTCTTTTGGGATTTACCTCAGAAGTACTTGGTAAACTTCATTGTTGCCTTTCATATAATATAGTAGCCATTTGACTAATATGTACCTCTAAATTTATGATCTGTGCTGATTGGTTCTGGAAATTTGTCCTGGTTTCATTCATGAACTCAGTCTGAGAATTAGCCAACTGAGTCTGTGAAGTCGCCAATTGAGAATTACCTCATCCAAGTTCACCTTTTTCTCTTTTGATGGGTTGTTCTGTTCAGGCTGCAGCACATTCTGAGTATTTTTGTATGACAAATTTGGGTGATAACGTAATGCTGGATTATATCTGTTGGAGTAGATATTGTGTTGTTGTCCATTAAAATTTCCTACATATTGTGATTGCTCCAATGTGGCCTGTGCAAATGGATTGCCAACCTGACATTCTGAACTATAATGAGTACTACAACAAAATTTGTATACCATTGCCGCCGCCTGAATAGCATTAACTGTCACTTGATTGTTTTGCACTTGTTTAGTGAGATTGTCAATTTTAGCTACTAAGGCGGTTATTGCATCAATCTCATGAACTCCAACTATTTTCTTCGGCGTGGTTCTTTCATTTGGCCACTGAAGATTATTCATGACAATATCTTCAAGCAACTCATAAGCTTCATCTGTTGTCTTATTCATCAGAGCTCCTTCTGTTGACGCATCAATCAAAGTCATCGTTGTACTTATCAGCCCATTATAGAAATTATGAACTTGCATCTACTTGGGCGCTCCATGATTAGGGCACTTTCTCAACAAAGCCTTATACTTTTCCCATGATTCACAAAGAGTTTCCCTTCATGCTGAACAAAGTTATTGATCACAATGCGCAACTTTGCTGTCTTTCTAGGTCGAAAGAATCTCGATAGGAATATGTGCACCAATTCATCCCATGTAGTGATTGAATCTGAGAACAGTGAATTTAATTACTCCTTAGCTTGATCCCACAAAGAGAAAGGAAACAAACGAAGGCGCAAGGCTTCATCCATGACTCCATTATATTTAATAGTCTCATAAAACTTCCAGAAAGTTTACAATATGCTGATTAGGATCTTCAGAAGGCAATCCATGAAATTGGATGGCTTGAATCAACTGCAGAGTTACTGACTTCACAAAATTATTCGCCTGAATCACTGGTCTCCTAATCACAGGTTGAACATCAGTGGGTGACAATGCATAATCTCGCAGTGTTCTAGGCAGATTTTCCTCATCATTTCCTTCCTGTACTTGCACAATTTCAGTCATGGTCTCTTGCAGATGGTGGATAGTAGTTTTTTTTCTCCTTTATATTCTTTCGACGTGTACGTTTTATCTAAGGATCGAGAGACAACAAATTATTATTTCCCAACTTTTGCATGCACCTAACAGAATATGAAATACAAGTAACAAAAATAAGAAAACGAATAACAAAATAAAATAAAATTCAAAGTAAAATTAAAGCTATTTGTTATTGTGAGACCCCATATTTTGCATTCATGAAATTTTCATCAAAAACGGAATCAGAAATTTTATCGTCGGTTTTGGTGAATAGTATTTTTGAACACCTGTCTGCTAAAATTTTTACAGGGGTGTTTTAAACATTTTAAAACCTAGTCCTCGAGTATTTATAGACCCGTGTTTGATTAAAACGGATTTGGAATCGGTTTTAGAATTTTAAAGATTTTTTACTATTTCTTTTGCAAGAAAACGAGTTTATACCGATTCGGGTGAAACTATTTTAATGTAACCTTCTTTGTTACCTAAAATATAAAGTCTAGAATTAATATAAGTGTTAATTTAATAGTTGAGCAAGAAATACTCAAGAAATTAATTAAAAGACTAGAAAAATAATTAAAGGACTAATAAACTAACTTTGACTTTGCATTTTTTTAATTGACCAAGCTTTTATATGCATAATATCATCAACACACACTAAACACAACACAAAACACACCCATCAACACACACAAAAGGCCGAGTTGGATTCCGCTTGTTGGGCACTCATTGCACACATATCTAGTCTTATATCGCATCAAAGGTGAGAAAAATTCTAGATCTCAAAACTCATTTTTTATGTTTTTGCTCATAACTGCATTTTGAACCGTTAGAATGTTAATTTGTAGTTATATTATTGATCAGTGCTAGGGATCGTTTATGTGTATTACTACGAGATTTGAGCCAATGTAGTGAAATTATTTATTTTCGGGTATTTAAAGTTGATAGATTGGCTATTTGAGGATTATCTTGAGTTGTTGTGGTTGGAATCGATTGCCGTCGATTTCTAAAAGTTTTTTAATTACGTGGTAACGCCGTTATAATGCCGAATTTTCGATTGCGATGTTTGGGTGAAAATTCAGAAATTTTAGCCTAGGTGCATTGAGGTTTTAGGGTTGTTGGGCTTGATTTTGATGTGTCTTGGTTGGTTTCCGAGAGGGCTAATGTAGTTGATTGAATGAGTGAGTGTTTGAAACTGATTTGGAGTTGTTTGGATTAGTAGAATATAAGATATGATTATTTGAAGTTTAGGTTGTCTTTCTTTAAATTGTTGAACTGAGCCTTTAGATGATTGGGTGGTGTTTGAGTGATTGAATTGTAAGTTGTTGATGATTAGATTAGGGTTAGATTACGTGTTTAATGCATGTTAGGTTGGATGACCTACTTTGTCATCTAACTTAGTTATTTGTTGTTTAATTGATTACTTAATGTTATATTGATGATTATTGATGATTATTGATTGATGATTGATGAACCGGGAGATAGGCAGTTCTACTAGACTGTCCTCTTGTGAATAATGTTTATTATTATTGTTAAGTCTTGGTATGTGTGTGTTACCTCTCGGACAGCGTCAGGCTGTCGGGTTGATAACGGCATGACTACCAGAGACTACCTCCAGCTCGCATGAGGGAGGTGTCATGGAGGGAGAGGCTAGTGAGGTACCTCGGGTGCGTGAGTAATGGGGAGTTATAAGAAGAATGGTTGAGATCGTGATGGCATTTGGAGCTACACCAAATTGAGTATCCTTTATTGATTGGTCATTATAGTTATGTGTTTATATTGTATTGATGTTTATTTGTGTGTTTACTTGCTCAAAGGATCATTTCCAATTAGCATAGTAAATACTGTTAGTGATCTATCAGATCCTCGCTGAGCTTGTTTTATATAAGCTCACTCTCTATTATTGCATGCATACAGGTGTCCTTGAGCAAGATTACAGGTACGTGCCTCTAGAAGGGGATAATGTGCCGTATGTGGACGAGTCCTATGTGCCAGAGTCTTGTCCTTGATGCTTGAGATGTTGTATACTCTATTATCTTGTATATTAAACTAGTTGTCTTTTATTTTTCTTGTAATTTATGATGTATAAGTTGTAGTAAGATAATGAACTAAATGATGTTAACTTAGTAGTCTTTCTTTTGACCTTGTTTAGATTACTAAGTTGGTTTATAATCTATTTTGATATGTATGTTAAGGTTAAGGTATTATGTTGGAACGGAGGCGTATAACTATGAATGGATCGTCTAAGAATGATTGTTGTATAATATGGTTATGTTGTATGTTGTTAATGGTTTTAAGGAATTGATTGTTGTTTGGTTGAGGAGTTTGATTGTACAATGTTCTGAGAGGTTGGTTTAGAGTCTCGGTGTCTTAATTACTGTCGTTATACTGCCGAAATTTCGTTGCGTCCTGACTGATCGTAGGTGGGGTCGAGTTGGGGCGTGACATTTAAGTGGTATCAGAGCGCATGTTAGCTGTCAGCCGAGGTATTATCAGAATGTGGGTAATGGTCTTAGCATGAAAGTATGTATGAAGTGAAAGAAAAATGAACTATGTGTTAATATGGTTAAGTGATTAAGTGATTATGTGATTTAGTGCTTATGTGATTATGTGATTAATTTGTTTATGTGTTTATGTGAATTGTTGCTTATTTGGTAATAATTGTCTATAGCCTGTTTACGTGCTATAACCTGTGCTAACTCTTTGATTAGTAGAATGACTGGTAAACCGAGGACCAGAGGTAGGCCTGAGTCGACTGATGAGATTCCGAGAAATGTGGCACCAGGCCAAGTTAGGGATGAAGATCGTATAGGTGCAGCTTTTGATAGGATGAACGAGATTATGGCTAGTCAGGCACAATTACTGGCAGGGCAGGCTGCCCAAAATCAGGCATTGCAGAATCAGTTGTTGAATGCACAATGTGGGTACCATGGTCGTGGTACACTGAAAGAGTTTTTAGGGTATTATCCACTGCGGTTTCAGGGGGAGCCGGATGATAGGAAAACTGAGGCGTGGATTAGCAAGGTGGAGAAGATTTTTGACTCTCTTGATTATACCGATGAACGGAATGTCACTTTTGCCGTGTACTTGCTGGATGATGAGGCAGAGGAATGGTGGCGCACGATGAAAACTAGCTGGGAGACTCAGGGTATTCCGTATGTTTGGGATACCTTTCTGTTAGCTTTCCAGACAAAGTATGTCCCGAGGATCGCGAGGGAGCGGAGAGAGGCAGAGTTTCTAGCCTTAGTGCAGAGAGATGCTTCTGTGGCTCAGTACGAGGCCACTTTCACTAGGTTGTCCCGGTATGCACCAGAGTATGTGGCTGACGAGGAACGTAAGACTCGTAGGTTCATGTTGGGGTTGAGGCCCGAGATTCAGGATGCGATGGCCCTGAATCGGTATGATATACTTACGGAGGCCTTTGATGCAACTTCTAGACTGGAGAAGAGAAATGAGGAACAGATTGTATCTAGCCAGCCTAGCAAGAGGCCTTTCCAGCTACAGGGTCAGCAGGGAGTGTATAGGCCTTCAGTACAGCAGGTTGTGTACAGGCCGCCAGCTCAGCAGGGTTCTTACAGACCGCAAGGTCAGCAGAGTTATTATCGACCGCAGTTTCAGCAAGGGTCCTATCAGGTTCAGTCCCAGTACAGGCCAGCCCAGACTCAGGGTCAATACAGGCCTAGTTTTGTTAGACCTCAGCAGCAGGCTGGTACAGCTGCTTCTTCAGCTTCTGGTTCTTCCAGGGGCAGTGTCAGTGCATCATCACTGCAGTGTACTTATTGCAAGCGCCAGGGCCATGTGGAGGCCGACTGCAGGGTGAAGTCAGGGGCTTGTTTGAGTTGCAGTAGCAATCAGCATAGGGCGAGGGATTGCCCTAGATATCAGAGGACTGAGGGTCGGGCAGCAACTCAGGGTTATCAGGGTCGACCTGCGGGCAGTGCACCTCAGCAGCAGCGGGTTCAAGCTCGGGCCTACGTAGTTGACTTGGAGGAGATGCCTAAGGAGATTGCAGTTGTGGAAGGTAACTTCCTTATACTTGATCAACTTGTTAAAGTGTTGATTGATTCTGGTGCTACGCATTTTTTCATTACTCCTGCTTGTGTGCAATGTGTTAATGTGCAACCTGAAAGACTGCCTTATGTGGTTGAGATTAGTACCTCTTTGACTGATAAGTATATTACTGGCTTAGTATGTAAGGATTGTATAATACATGTTAAGGGGTATAATTTTCCTTCGGACCTTATCTTATTTCCTATCTGAGGGTATGATGTTATCTTGGGTATGGATTGGCTATCTAAGTATGATGCCCAGTTGAACTGTAGAACAAAGGTGTACAGTTTCGTTTGCCAGATCAGCCAGTAGTTGAAGTAGTAGGGAATCAGGGTGCTAAGACGAGTTTTGTGATCTCAGCAACTAAAGCCGTTAAGTTGGTGAGTAAGGGGTGTTCGGGTTATCTAGCTTATTTGATCAACAAGCCATCTGATAAGCTACAGCTGGAGGAAGTTCCTATTATTCGGGAATATCCTAATGTATTTTTCAAGGAATTGCCAGGGTTACCGCCAGAGAGAGATGTGGAGTTTGTGATTAATCTTGTTCCCGATACTCAACCTATTTCTAAATCAGCGTACCGGATGGCACCAGCTGAGTTGAAGAAGCTGAAGACTCAGTTGCAGGAGTTAATAGAGAAGGGTTTCATTCAGTAGAGTTTTTCACCTTGGGGAGCTCCTGTTTTATTTGTGAAGAAGAAGGATGGTACCTTGAGATTATGCATTGATTATCGTGGTTTGAATCAGGTGACTATCAAGAACAAGTATCATTTGCCACTGATTGACGAGTTGTTTGATCAACTTCAAGGATCCAAAGTCTACTCTAAGTTTGACTTGAGGCAGGGGTATTATCAGCTTCGGATTCGCACGGAGGATGTTCCGAAGTCTGCCTTTAGGACTCGGTACGGGCATTATGAGTTTGTAGTTATGCCCTTTGGATTAACTAATGCACCGACAGCATTTATGGACCTTATGCATCGGGTTTTTCAGCCGTACTTAGACTAGTTCGTGGTTATCTTTATTGATGATATCTTAGTTTATTCTAAGTCTGAATCGGAGCACGAACAACATCTACGGCTTGTCTTACAGAAGCTGTAGGAGCATAAGTTGTATGCGAAATTCAGCAAATGTGAATTTTGGCTGTAACGCATATCTTTTCTTGGTCATGTTATCACACAGAGCGGTATTTCTGTAGATCCAACTAAGATTGAGTCGGTGATGTCTTGGAAACGTCTGAAGAATGTTTCGGAGGTTCGTAGCTTTCTTGGCTTGGTAGGTTATTATCGTAGGTTTGTCAATGACTTTTCTAAGATTGGAGGGCCACTTTCTAAGTTAACTCAGAAACAAACTGGTTTTGTTTGGGATGAGAAATGCGAGAGTGGATTTCAGGAGTTGAAAAAGAGATTGACTACTGCTCCAGTACTTGCTCTACCAGAAGGGACCGACAATATGGTCATTTACAGTGATGCATCCAAGGAGGGCTTAGGATGTGTTCTTATGCAGAATGGTCGGGTTATTGCCTATGCTTCTAGGAAGTTGAAACCTTATGAGGTGAATTATCCGACTCATGATCTTGAGTTGGCAGTTGTTGTTTTCACACTGAAAAAGTGGCATCATTATCTGTGTGGCAGTAAGTTCGAGATTTTTACTGATCATAAGAGTCTTAAGTATTTATTCTCATAGAAGGAGTTGAATATGCGTCAATGGAGGTGGATGGAACTTCTCGGAGATTATAATTGTTCTATCATCTATCTGCCTGGGAAGGCAAATGTTGTGGCAGACGCTCTTAGCCATAAGGCGAGTGTATCTTGTTTGGCTATCAAGAAGTGGGAGGTTCTTGAGGAATTCACTTATTGGAGACCGGAGTTGACTCAGGTTGGGGTGATGTGTTCACATCTCCGTATTCAGCATTTATTGTTGTCTCAGATCAGAGAAGCTCAGCAACTTGATGTTAAACTTCAGAAGATCAAGGTTCAGATCACGGATGATCAGACTGATTTCAAAGTGCACGAGGATGGTATTCTTCGATTTCAGAACAGGGTTTGTGTTCCCGATGAACCGGGTTTGAGGCAAGATATTCTGGAAGAGGCTCATAATTCTAAGGACACCATTCATCCTGGTGGAAACAAGATGTATCGGGACTTGAAGCAACATTATTGGTGGAATAATATGAAGAGAGAAGTTGCTCAGTTCGTGTCTAGATGTTTGACTTGTCAGCGAGTGAAAGCCGAGCATCAATGACCTGCAAGTTTGCTTTAGCCGTTGGCTATACCACAGTGGAAATGGGAGCATATTACGATGGACTTCGTCACAGGTTTGCCTAGAACTCCCAGAGGTAACGATGCAGTTGGGGTTGTCGTGGATCGTTTGACGAAGACAACTCACTTTATTTCGATGCGGATGAGAGATGAAGTTGTAAAGTTGACAGATCTTTATTTGGATCAGATTGTTAGACTTCACGGGATTCCATCTAGTATTGTCTCAGATCGAGATCCTCGATTTACTTCTCGTTTGTGGGAGAAATTTCAGGAGACTTTGGGTACTCAGCTGAATTTCAGTACAGCGTATTATCCACAGACCGACGGTCAGTCTGAGAGAACTATTCAGATTCTGGAAGATATGCTCAGAGCTTGTGTTCTGGATTTCGGGAAGAACTGGGAGAAACATCTACCACTTGCCGAGTTTTCCTATAACAATAGTTATCAAGCTACTATTGGGATGGTACCTTTTGCAGCTCTTTACGGTCGTAAGTGTCGTTCACCTTTGTATTGGGATGAAGTAGGGGAGATGAAGACTGTTAATCCGACATTATGCTAGAGCTTCTAGAGAAGATCGAGAATGTTCAGTTGATCAGGCAGAGAATGCTTACAGCGCAGAGCAGATTCAAGAGTTATGCTGATAAGCGTCGTCGGGACTTGGAGTTTGTAGTTGGAGATCGGGTTTTCTTGAGATTATCTCCTCGTAAGGGGTTTGCTCATTATAGTAAAGGTGGTAAGCTGAGTCCGAGGTTTGTGGGGTCGTTTGAGATTACTGGCAGAGTTGGTAACTTAGCATATCGATTGGATTTACCGGAGAATTTCTCTAATGTCTACGATGTATTTCACATGTCTAATTTGCGAAAATATAATCCGGATCTTTCTCATATTCTTGAGCCAGAGCCTTTACAGCTTCGTGAGAATCTGACTTATGATGAGCGGCCGATTCGTATTCTTGATCAGATGGAATGAGAGTTGAGATCGAAGAAGATTCCGATGGTCAAGGTGTTGTGGAAGCATCACGGTATCGAGGAAGCTACTTGGGAGAGGCGAGATCAAATGCAGCAGCAGTATCCAAATCTTTTCCATTCAGCAAGTAAGAATTTCGGGGACGAAATTTCTTTAAGGCGGGAGAATGTGAGACCCCATATTTTGCTTTATCTCGATTTGCGTGTTTTACCTCATTTTGCGTGAATTGACCTGTTTATGTGCTATATGACTTAGAATGTGATAATTATGTGATTAATCCTCCTAATACATGCTAAGTGTGCATTCATGAAATTTTCATCAAAAACAGAATAAGAAATTTTACCGTCAGTTTTGGTAAATAGTATTTTTGAACACCTGTCTTGGTTAGTTTCCGAGAAGGTTAATGTAGTTGATTGAATGGGTGAGTGTTTGAAACTGATTTGGAGTTGTTTGGATTAGTAGAATGTAAAATATGATTATTTGAAGTTTATGTTGTCTTTCTTTAAATTGTTGAATTGAGCCTTTAGATGATTGGGTGGTGTTTGAGTGATTGAATTGTGAATTGTTGATGGTTAGATTAGGGTTAGATTACGTGTTTAATGCATGTTAAGTTGGATTGCCTACTTTGTCATCTAACTTAGTTATTTGTTGTTTAATTGATTACTTAATGTTATATTGATGATAATTGATGATAATTGATGATTATTGATGATTATTGATTGATGATTGATGAACCGAGAGATAGGCAGTTTTGCTAGACTGTCCTCCTGTGAATGATATTTATTATTATTGTTGAGTCTTGGTAAGTGTGTGCCACCTCTCGGGCAGCGTCGGGCTGTCGGGTTGATAACGGCATGACTACCAGAGACTACCTCCAACTCGCATGACGGAGGTGTCATGGAGGGAGAGGCTAGTGAGGTACCTCGGGTGCGTGAGTAATGGGGAGTTATAAGAAGAATGGTTGAGATCGTGATGGCATTTGGAGCTACACCAAATTGAGTATCCTTTATTGATTGGTCATTATAGTTATGTGTTTATATTGTATTGATGTTTATTTGTGTGTTTACTTGCTCAAAGGATCATTTCCAAGGAGCATAGTAAATACTGTTAGAGATCTATCGGATCCTCGCTGAGCTTGTTTTATATAAGCTCACTCTCTATTATTGCATGCATACAGGTGTCCTTGAGCAAGATTACGGGTACGTGCCTCCAGAAGGGGATAATGTGCCGTATGTGGACGAGTCCTATGTGCCAGAGTCTTGTCCTTGATGCTTGAGATGTTGTATACTCTATTATCTTGTATATTAAACTAGTTGTCTTTTATTTTTCTTGTAATTTATGATGTATAAGTTGTAGTAAGATAATGAACTAAATGATGTTAACTTAGTAGTCTTTCTTTTGACCTTGTTTAGATTACTAAGTTGGTTTATAATCTATTTTGATATGTATGTTAAGGTTAAGGTATTATGTTGAAACGGAGGCGTATAACTATGAATGGATCGTCTAAGAATGATTGTTGTATAATATGGTTATGTTGTATGTTGTTAATGGTTTTAAGGAATTGATTGTTGTTTGGTTGAGGAGTTTGATTGTATAATGTTCTGAGAGGTTGGTTTAGAGCCTCGGTGTCTTAATTACTGTCGTTGTACTGCCGAAATTTTGTTGCGTCCTGACTGATCGTAGGTGGGGTCGAGTTAGAGCATGACTGTTATCGATATTAATAAATGACACAGTCCCCGACAACGGCGCCAAAAACTTCTTGTGCAAAATCTAACGCAAGTGTACATATTGCAACAAGTAATAAAGTAATGAGTAGAAATCGTTCCCACGAGGACTATGATTACTAAGTATCGAAATTAATTTTGTTTTAACTTTATTTGAATAACCAAATAGAGAGATTGTAGATAAAAACTAATAACCAAGAAACTACTGAAACTAACAACTATGACAATAACGAAATCAATAAAAGAAAATAAATCAATGATTAAAAGGCTCTAGGGTTTCCGATTTCACCAAGATTAATCATAGTATAATCTATTGATTTGAATCAATTGATGTCTATTCCCTACGTTGTCAGGAATTTCACTAATATAGTTATTAATCTTATCAAGCATTAATAACATATTCCAATAAGCAAGCTACCTACATCTCTGTGATAACTGTGAACTTATGGAACTCATTAAGCCCTAGAAATGTATAATATTGCGCAAGATCTCATAAATATCTCTATCTTATGATAATCTAATGGTATTTCAAGCGAGGTCTTATTCGATTATTACTTCTCAGTCTCAAACCAAACCACAAATCATGCAATTGTTGATCAGGCAATCACAAGCATTAAGTTTAGAATGAAATACTCAACATAGATTTGGAATAATTCATCAAATCAATTAAAATAAAAATAAAAAAATCAAACATTCATAATCCGGCTACATCGTAGCCCTAAAAAAATAGCTTAGAACATAATAACGAAATTAAACAAAATCCAAAATATAGTGCAAATCATGATAAGAGAGATAAAGAAAACTAGGATTTGGAGAAGAATTGTGGTAGAAATCCGTCTCCGAATTGTTCTCCCTTTTCATATCGTGAATCCTGAAGTTTCTATCTCTGGAACTTTTCTTTTCTCTCAAAGTCGGCTCCCCTTTGTTCTCTCACAAACGTCTCTAATATTGCTAGAGCTTCATTTCATTAGTCATCTAGCAAAAATACCCTTGTTAAGTTCCGCGATGCAGTGCAACTGTGCTATAGTTGTTCATAAATCAATTTGCATTCCAATATTTTCCAAACTTCACTGCACGCTTAGTCCTCGGTCTTTTTCCTCAAATTTTGCTCAAAAACTCAGCGTTGCTCATATAAATAGCTTACGTCACAAATCAAATGCAAAACCCATAAGATTGCTCTTAAATTACTCGAGAATTAACAAATATTAAGTAAAACTGGTGTTGAAATAATATGTAAATTAAACACCAAACAAACTTTTTTAACATGGAGAAATTTGGTGAAGGGGACAATGTTGTGTTGGGATATAGACATCTGAAATCATTCGAAAACAAATAAAACACGCATTATAGCGTCTCGGACATGGATTTTAATGATGTTTTTGGTAGTCCACCAAAGAGGTATTCAATGCAAGAGATGAGAATGAGGTACAGTTTCAATGATCAGACAATGATGGATAATTCAGAGGATGTTAAGCCAATGTTTGGTGAAGAGAGTGTGAACAGAAGTAGATATGTGAGTGGTGATTTCTTTGATGATATATTTAAGGGTGAAAAGTTTTACAGCGTATTTGGATTGGGGAAAATAGGGGGAAGGGAGTGGTAGTAGAAGGAGGGTTGTACTCATTTCTCTTGTTTGGTTTCAGAGTTAATGGAAGGTGAAGGTTAGCAGTGGATGGGTTTAGCCTCTCCATATCCCCAATATATCATCACCTCGATTTGGAGTAAAATGAGGGGAGAGTAAAATCTGATTTCATGTCAAGATGATTTTACCCTTCTGTTTTAGCGAAATTACCATCATACCGACTATATAATAAAAACTAACCCTATTTTTCCTCCACTTTTCTCACTGCCGATCCTGATCTTCATTTTCACAAGCTTCATCCAACAAGCTAGACCAGGTATGCAACACTTCTATCTTTTCTCTATTTTTCTCTACTTTTCTATATAGATCTTATCTTAATAAAACATGGGTTGTGCTTATTTATATATTATTATTAGATAAATAGAATGAATTCAATAAAAAGAGGGATGTTAGTAATATTAAGCATGCTTTCTACTTCTAAAGTTGACAATCACTCAATATATGTTCCACCAGAAGCTCAAAGCACTAGAAAAACTAATACGGTTAAATAAGCTAAAAATGATCCTGAACTTGACAATTTTCCAGTGATTTTACTAGGGGAAATAGCCGATAAAAAATGTAGAATATCCAATTTTGTTTGGGAACTTGTAATTGTGAGTCGTTTACCTTTCATTTTCATTTTCTCATCACCATTCAACATCAATCTGTAGTCAACATAAAATCAATTTTTCCCTAGAATCTTAGTGCAAAGTTTGTCAATTCCAAATACATGCTTTGTGGGTATATGCTCGACACCAAATTGTTTGAGTTTGAGATGTGAATGTGACATATGTTTTTTTTTTGGTCTTCACTAGTAGGAACAGTTGAACACAGTGCTATTATTTGTTGATTCCTAAACTGATGATTTGGATTAACTATTACAAAACTCAGCTCCATATAAATCTCATGGTGTTAGATTGCATTTCTTCTTTTGTTTGTGTTCTATTATCTCCGTCTCTTTCTCTCAAAAGAACCACATATCTAGTAGTTGAAGAAATTGACTTTGTTGCCGAAGATATCATAGGATTCCTATCCTTCAATCCCATTTTTAACATAATTCATCTACACAGTAAGCCAAATAGAAACTTATGTTTTGCCTCATTAGAACTTGAACATTCTTTTTGATCAAATTTTCTACTAATTAAGAAAACTAATGATCAATTTTTTTTTTTGTTTTTCAATGAATGTATCTTAATATTAAGCATGCTTTATATTTAATAGATTACATGGATAGCTTTCATATGTCTAGTTATTATGCTTATATGTCGCTATTTCATTCAGCTCAAGTGAGTGTTTTTGCACTACGAAGAATATCAACTTTTGAATTTGGTAATCTACTATCAGTTTTTCTTTCACAACATTGTGAATGTTGTATTTGTTGGATTGAGTATTTTTTTTGTTGCTCATTGTTCATTACTATAGATGGAAAATTCAAGAGATGGAACAATAGATCTATCAATAAGATGGCGAGATAGGTGTCGTGTAACAGTTGCACAGGTTGTATGCTTGATAGTTTATTGGTTTAGGCGTTTGAGGCACTCTAGTAATGGGGTCCCTAGTTCTATGATGACATCTGAAAGAGAGAGAGTTCGCGAAGAAATAATGGATCGAATTGTAGGGAGTGAAGCTGGTCGTAATATAGTAAGAATGGGCCTACAAGCCTTTCTAAACTTGTGTGATCTTTTACAAAAAGATGGTGGCCTCCAACCAACTAGACTAATCTGCGTTGAGGAACAAGTTGCAAAAACATTGTACATATTAGCACATCATGCAAAAAATCGTGAAATACAATTTTGGTTTTTACGCTCTGGTGAAACAACTAGTCGTCATTTCCATCGCGTATTAAGGTCAATAATAGAATTAGAGGACAAATTATTGAAACAACCTGATGGTACACAGATTCTAGCAGAGATACTTGGCAACACTAGATTCTATTCGTACTTTAAGGTGAAAACACACCCTAAAGCTAAATCAATTTAGTATGTATTCATATGCTAATGGTGTATAATGTAAGATAATAATTACAGGATTGTATTGGTGTTATAGATGGAACTCATGTCTGTGTAAAAGTATCTACAGAAAATGCTCCAAGATATCGTGGTAGGAAAGAATATCCAACCCAAAATATATTGGCAGCCTGTACATTCGACTTAAAGTTCGTTTATGTTTTACCTGGATGGGAGGGGACTGCTTCAGATTCACGTATCATAAAAAATGCACTATCCAGAGAAGATAAACTTATAATTCCTCCAGGTAATTATTTAAATAGGGGATAAGGGACTTAATGTTATTACTTTTAATATGTAATAAACTAATCTATTTTTTTAATAGGAAAATATTATCTTGTTAATGCTGGGTTTATGTTGAGAAGTGGACTTATTGCTCCATATAGGGGGTTCGTTATCACTTGAAGGAGTGTTCAAGGAACCCACTACAAGATTGTAGGGAGTTATTCAATCTTCGACGTGCATCATTGCGTAATGCAATTGAAAGAGCATTTGAAGTTTTGAAAAAAAGATTTCCAATCATATCGAGCTCAAGAGAACCGACATATGGAGTTAAAACCCAAAACAAAATTATCATAGCATGTTGTATCTTGCACAATTACTTAATGGGTGTAGACCCGGATGAGCGATTAATTGCTGAGGTTGATGAAGAACTCATGAATGAAGATCCACCTCAACAAAATGCTCATTTGGATGAGGATGAAGCACAAGGAGAGCTCTTAAGAAACTCTATAGCTAATGCAATGTGGAGTGACTACAACTATGATAATTGAATCTTTAATATGCATTATGAGTGACTTTATTATGCATTATTGAGTTTGGATTTTAGTGTACATTATGGGTTTGAATTTCAATATGTAATGTGATTTATACTTTAACAGTGTGTTCGTTTAATTTTATGGGTTTGAATTTCAATATGTAATGTGATTTATACTTTAATAGTGTGTTGGTTTAATTTCTATTATGTATTGTACCATGTTTATATATAGATTGTATATTAGTGAAGTAATGTCTTTGTGTTTATAAAGCCATGCCAAGGAAAATGAGAGAGAATGTTAAAGAGAGCTTGTCATAGACACCAACCATGGATGAGGCCCTTGTTGATGCCTACCTGCATCAACATAATATAGGGAATAGGGTAAACGGAACGTTCACTCCAAAGGCGTATGACAATATCATGAAAGAACTGAAAGAAAAGCTTGATATGACAATAGAGAAATACAAAATCAAAAACCGTTGGAAGACAATGAAAGCAAACTTTGCAAAATGCTTTGATGTGATGAAACATGGTATGAGTGGATTCACGTGGAGTCTAGTTACTAAGATGTGGAGTGCCGAACCTGAAGTCTGGCAAAGGCTAATCGAGGTATGCTTTATATAATTATTATCAAATGAATAATAGTTATGTTATATTAATATGGTGTTTTATGTGGTAGGTTTGAAATGGATAATAGTTATGTTATATTAATAATGTGCTTCATGTGGTAGGTTAAACCCGAGGCTGCAGAATGGATGAAAAAGCCTATTGCTCATTATGATAAAATGGTCATCCTATATGGAAAATATAGGGCAACAGGATAATATTCTGAAACTGCTTCAGAATTGAGGAAAAGATTGCATACTAGCATTGATTTGGATTATGTGGACTCTATTGATGATATTGATGAAATGGTTTCCCGAAATGAGGTTTCGTTAGATGGTGCTAGTAGTTGCCCCGATGAAATTTAAGCCATGTCAATGGTTCTACTGAAGTTAAATCAAAAAATATGGAGAACATGGCCAACAAAAAATCAAATAAGTCAAAGGCAACTGTTGATGGTGAAACTCACTTCATTAAGGATGCAATCTTGTCAGTTGTTGATGCCCTTAGAGAGGGAAATGCTGCTTATATCAAAGTTAAGCTACCAGTCCCCATGAGAGAAGATGAACTTTGGCAATTTGTAAAGGAGATGGAAATTGAACCAGATCTGATGGAAAAGACATACGCATTTCTCCTTGATAGACCTGATAAACTGAAAGCACTTATTGGGATTCCAATAGAGATGCGCAAGACCTTGCTTCAGCTCTATATGGTTGGTTCCTCTCACACTTCGGGTAACTAACGGTTTAACACAAAGATTGTTATATATCAATCTATTTTTGGTGCAAGAGTTATGAAAAACTAATGCACATTATGATGTTTATAGCTGTTATAAGTTTTTGGGCATTAAAACTTCTGCCAAGCATATGATGTTTATAGTTTTTATAAATTTTTTGGGCAAATCAACTTCTGCCAGGTTGATGTGTAATAGCTTTGTAAAGCTTACTTCTGCCAAGTAGGGATGTTTAGCAGCACTTGGGATGGTTAGTAGTACTGCTGTAATTTTTTGGGCATTAAACTTTTGCCAAGTTGTGATGTAATATTTTTTGGGCATTAAACTTCTGCCAAGTAACATGTGTAATATAGGCTCTTTGGGCATTAAGCTTCTGGTAATATCTTGTTTTGCTTGTTATTTAGTTTATGTGACAGAAAAAATTTAACTTGCTCTTGTATAGCTCACGTCTAGGTCTGCAACAAGTGTTGGCATAGTTGTGTCTATCTCACCACTCCAGGAACAAATTTAACTTGCACTTGCAGAGCTTCACTTCTAGGTCCGCAACACGTCTTGGCATAGCTGTGTCTTATCTCACCACTCCAGGCACAAATATGTTCCTCATGATTGTTGATTCATTTTTCTTCAATGAAAAAGTCAATTCATTTTATTAGCTTCTTAGAGTTCTTTCAATTTACTAACAAGATACGTGACTTTGCTACTGGATGTTGAAGCTAAATCAAGATTCTAGACATCCTTTGATGTTACTTCTTATTCATCCAAAAAAAAAAAAAAAAAAAATTCAAACATGATGTCTTTGTGCAACATGAAATAATGGATTGGCATATCTGTTTATGTAAAATCTAACTTCCATATATCAACAGCACAGAAGGTTTGGATTGGCATTATGATCTATCAAGAAAAAAGATTGGCATTATGAAAATTCATTATAATTTAAGAAAATGGTATAAAAGTCATTTTACACAAAAAAAATTTCCTTCCTTCCATTTTCTTTCTAATCCAAACAAATAACACTCATCATCCTTTATGATACTCTTCTTTCTAAAATTTTCCAATCCAAACATAATTTAACCCTCTCCACTCATTTCTTTTATAATACTCTCCCTTCCTCTCCTTTTATCACTCCCCCTCAATCCAAACACACCCTTATGGTTCACCTAGAAGGACTGATCAGGACCCTTTCGGCTCAGCTCCTGGTTCGTGCGTTTTAAGCCCTGACCATACTATTATTGCTCACTAACATTAATTGCATACATGTATAGCTGAAGTTTTATGTAGATTTCATAACACTGTACAGTTACTTTCTTCCAGTGATTAATAAATTCTTCGGGTTCAAGTATGGTAAAAGTCTTGTTAGATGAGGAGGGGAGGGGAGGGGAGGATTGAATATAAGGAATTTCGAAACCTCTGTTCACGACACATTCTAGCCTATTATGATGCCTTGGCTAGCTTATCTACAGAATTCATTTGCATTTATTCCTTTCGTTTCAAATTAAATGTCTTAGTTTGATCCTACACAGAGATTAAGGAAAGAGTTGAAAATGGAATATAATACGCGGTTGAGTGTATTTCTTATTGTAAGGAAAGTGGATATTTGTTTTTTGGAATGACTCGAAAAGGAAAATAAGACATTCAATTTAAAACGGAAGAAATATATATTTTTAGGTTATTTTGGAGTCAGTTCATTCCCCGAAAATGTTTCAATCTGATTCTCACTTACAGTGCTTCTGAATATTTCAGCCTGCCTGCAAAATTGACACCAGCAATGAATTCTCCGGATGAAATTTCGAATGGAATAAGCCATCCACAAATTTCAAAGGCTTCTTTCGCTAAATTTTTAAACCGAGCAATCAATGGAAAGAAGGAGGCAAGAGGTGATCGCCAGTACTATCGCCAAAGTCCCTTATCCCATGAAGTCTCTCTTTCCG
Source organism: Ehretia macrophylla (assembly GCA_037974665.1). Classification (NCBI taxonomy): domain Eukaryota; kingdom Viridiplantae; phylum Streptophyta; class Magnoliopsida; order Boraginales; family Ehretiaceae; genus Ehretia; species Ehretia macrophylla. Next base: position 5,343,700 of record CM075774.1, read on the forward strand.
GTGAGGAGTCACCACACATGATCAAATCCGATGAAAAGAGCAAAGGTAGCAAATTCAAAGAGGACTCAGAAAATGTGGGATCTCCAAATGATGAGAACCAGTTTCACTTTTCTATATACAAATGGGCAGGTGGTGGAGTGCCGTTGATGATACCTCTTCGGGCAGGAAAGAGTTCAAAAGTAGAACAGAAGATTAAAGCCAATGGTAGGATTGAGAGTAATAATTTGGATAATCAAAGGAGTGAATCTGATAATATGGATAGCATATTAAGCAATGTGGATTCTAAGTCCACGAAAGTTGAAAGAGAGACGGATGGTAAAGGAAGCAACAAATCATATGCAGCTATTAGGGTATCTCCAATGGGGTCTCTAAAATACCAAACTTTCCAAATTTAGATATTTTTAGAGATCCCATCCAAATTTGGAAAGTTTGGTATTTTAGAGACCCCATTGGAGATAGCCTGAAGGATGCAGATCTTGAAGTTCCGGAATCAAACTTCCTCAATGGCGTAAAAAATCCTGCTACTGTTGGCAAGTCTACCGTGAACAACAAAACTGAACAACTTCTATCTTCACATCAGGTAGACAATACATGACAAATTACAGAAAGAAGTTCGTACCAATGAGGCAAAAGTTTCCAAACCTGAGATGAAGCCGTAAGTGACAAATTTGAGCAAAAGGTAATTTGTGTACCGAATGGATCAGCCACTTGAATAAACCAGTAATGTTATTTACAATATATCTGTTTATATCTGTAGGAAACAGCAATGAAGAAAATGAAACCGCAGTCAAAAGATACAGGAGCTGCTAAAGCAGTCCACATCAGTAACAAAGAGAAGAAGAATGACACAAGAAGGAAGAGTTCAAATAAAGTCTTGGGGAATAAAGATGGCTTGCCAGGTTCACCCACGACTTGACGAAATAGTACTCCTGATAAAATTGGAGTTAAGGGGAAGGTTAAAGACTTTGTAAAGATATTCAACCAGGAAAGTATGGGAAAGGCTAAAACTTATGTTGATACTCAAAGTCAGAGCTGTAGATGGAAGATCGCCGACAACTATGGAATTGATAGTGAAGGGAGCAGTGTACATAAAATGAATGAAAAAGTAGATAAAACTCCAAATGCTTTCTCCAAGGTACAACAATATCCAATTCCTTATTTTAGTGGGATATTTTTTCAGTCAAATCTGTAATATAGCTGTGTATGGTTAGACATTTACTGGATAAGATTAGTCTTCATATTGCCCCTTAAAATGGTGCATTTGGATTTTATTAGTTCTATCTTTTATCCTTTTTCAGGTCGATGAAAATCCTAACAAGGATAGCGTGAAACAGCCATCAAAGGTAAAGACTTTCAAATCATACAAGTAGCAGATCCACTGATCAGAAGGATGCTTCATCATTTCCTGGTTAGTCATATAATAAAGCACCTAAAGATATTGAAAATCACATATTCTAGGATAGTTTTTAGACCTTTTGTTCTCTTTCCCTCAAGTGACTACGTGAAAAGTTGGCAACATGCCATGCCTTTAGTGTTCTGCTTTGACTGATCTATTTTTGGACAAGACATATAACTCCTCTCTCCTTGGATTTTTCTCAGAGTCCTTTCACGGGAATTCTAAGGTTACAAGCAGAAAACAGAGGATATTAATCAAGAGAGCTTCACGGTAAGCAATCTGCATATTTAAGATGCTCACATAATCCTTAGATGGACGGTATTTGTCCAAGTTAAATAAATACTCTTATGTTTAAAAATAAATACTCTATGTTTAGTTGTTTAAAACTAACTGTTTAGTTAATAAATTCTCTATGTTTAAAGAGCTTTATATAAACTAGACCACTAGTGAACGCAATCACACCAAAAACAACTTTGCATGTTCAGATATAGTCATTTCCTGTACTATTTAGAGATGGCAATGAGGACGGGTTTTGCGGGTACCCACCCCAAACAGGGAGGGGATTGGAGTGGAAAATGAGAAATAGGAGGGGGGGTGGGGATTAACTTTTAATCACAGCACGGGGGAGGGACGGGGCGTGGGGATAAGCATTTCCCACCCCGCATACATATGTAGTTATTTTTATACATTTAGGTTTACATGTATATTAAAATTTTAAAATTATAAATATAAAAGTATAAAAAATGACATTATATAAAGTATTATAAAAAATAGAGTAGAAAAAATAGATTATTCAAAAGAATTTTATAATTTTTTCTAATCAAGACCACTGTACTAATTGAGACTTGTTATCATTTTACATAAATAACTCCATTTTACTATTGATCAAGTGGATTTAAGAAATTTGTTAGTTGTTCTTAATTGTACATTAAAATAGTTTCAAATAACATAATTAAGGACGATATGAGAATTACTATTATATGTGACATGCGATAATAAAAAAAAATTTATAATAATTAATACAATCCCATAACACAAAGAAATATTATTTTTTTCACATATAATTCTCATACACAATGGTTTCTGTTATAATTTATTTTAAATGCTTAAGATTCAATTACTGTAAATTTACTTTTACTATTTAACTGCAAGTATAAGACTCGATATATGATTAATATTTAACATTTGTTTAAAACATGTATTTATATTATAGTTACTATAATTTTAATTTATATTTTGAAGTTACGAAGTTCAAATTAAATTTAATATCATAAGATTTAAAAAATATATATATATATATGGATAATCCCCATTTCCCATGGGAATTCGGGGACGGGGCAGGGACAGGGGATGTGAGCATACAATGCGAATGCGGGTGCGGGGGCGGGGGCGGGGGTTGGCGGGACTTTTTAATTGGCGGGCAGAGCATGGGGACCTATCCCCATGCCCTGCCCCATTGCCATTCCTACAGTACTACTTTCTTGTTTTAAGGCCGTATAGTTCTTTATCTTAGCACTCAATTTTCCAATGCCAATGAGGTACTGTCTCTATGGTTAAGAAAATTCAGTCGTTTGAATTGAAATTCATCATAGCCGACAGTTCTACAATCAAAACTAATTAATTTGCTTTCACAATAAAAGTCAGTGCATCTATTTATGTTTTCCTCTCACAGGTTCTTTGGCCGGAAAGCGGATGGAAGCCTGTTCCCTTGGTCAATATTATCGAAGGAAGTGCAGTGAAGAGAACCTGTCAGAGAGCTTTACTCTGCCTGCATCCAGATAAGCTACAACACAAGGATGCTTCTCCTCATAAAAAATATATTGCAGAAAAAGTTTTTGATATTTTACAGGTATATATATATCATTTCATAAATTCATACAACTGTGTTAATAGTTTGGAATGACATAGTATTTATGGTTTTTAATAATGCATCAAACCATGACGCAGATCTTCAATTGAACAATACAGCATGCTACTAATAGATCTGTGTTCAAGCTACAAATGATTTATGATTCTTGTACTTAAAAAAAGTCTATGAAAAGGTTTAAAGTTTAAAACCCGCATGCTATCATTACAAAATCCATAGATTAATTGCTGCCATATGCATGTCAAAGCCTGAACCACATTGGGTGTTCAATTCTATCAGTAGTTGTCGTTTCCCAGCCGACATTGCTTTAAGAAATATGCAGAGCATCGTTTCCATTTCATTTGATATTCTGATGCAACTAGCATCAGTGACACATTCAAATGCGTTAATTTGCCTTCATAGATCTTCTCAATCAACATAACACACGCCCTCTCCCTAGTCATCTCGCATGATCAGGGCAGACTCTTTCAGGTCTTGGCATTCTGTAGTTTCTATGCAGCTAACACTATCCTAGAAAAGTGCAAGACTTATATCCAGATCTTGTTATTGAAATCATTGGTTCTTAACCGTGCGCTTCTCCAATCAAGAATACATATATCGAATGCAAGTAACACTATGCTCATCTTAGTATGATCACTAGTTCTACTAACTGGAAAGTATACAACACGACTATTAATCCTCGACAATATGTTAAATGGTAGGCTATAGAAGCATTTTTCTATACTAAAAGCTTCTCACTTTCCTTTATGCAGGAAGCATGGGATCATTTCAATTCACTCGGTGGAATTTAAAGTCGATGATAACAGGAAGTTTCACAGGAGGGCGATTACCAAATGCTCAAGTTATCAACTGTAATTACACATGTACATGTACATATCATCAAGGTTATACAAACGTATGCGAGATATAATCTCTACAGAGAGCAGCAATACTGATTTATTTACTGTTATACTGAGTTGAAGAAGACTTTTCATCAGATTTATATCTATACTTCTTCTCCATAGCAGACAGAAACTGAGATGAATCAACAAAATTTACTACAAATTGCCTTTTTATTTTCGGTATGACATTAATTGAATAATACATTATCACCCATAGAGAATGGTTGTTATTTTCCTACAGAAATTCACGTTTTTTTAGTATGGTATCGGAGATGGGTTTTGGTCCAATCTTTGCCCGTCTACGTGTGATTCATCATTGATTCATGATTCATCACTCAAAGAGTCGCATAATTGTTGTTTCTGTGTTCATTAACACTAATAGGAGTACTTGCAAGCACCACTTTCGAACCTTGAGTTTGTCAATAGACTATAGTTTGCCAGACCCTTGAAAATTCTTCAAGGGAAACAGCTAAAATCAACTAATTAATGCAGCAGAACATAGTATACTAACAAAATTCCATAATCCATGTAATGTCTCACTTTGGTGGGAGTCGCGATATAAAACCAACTAAGGGCGGAGCTAGAAAATCAATGCTGAGGGGCCAAGATTTGGATTCAATTTATTAAAATAAAGGGTTTAGAAATTGTTTTGATCAATTGATCTACTTGTTTTATTTCCCGCTAATGGCTTTGGGGAAGAGCCCACTATTACCCACGTGGCACTTCCCTAACCTTTCATCTTTTCTTTTTCTATAGTCAGTTCAAACTAACCACGTAAAACAAAAATAAATAAAAGATACCACTGGGATTCAAACACAACATGTCTGACTAAACTTAAGTACAGCCAATCACCAAGCTAAGTCAGAAGTTGTATACCTTTAGGCAACTTTATAAATATTTATGGGGGGGCCAAACCTATTTTTTTGCCCCCTCCCCCGAGACCAACATATGAATTAGTATTATGGTCTTAAGTATAACTCGTATTAATTATTTTCCCGCCAACATATGCCCCCCCTAGCACCGCTCCGGAGATCAGCATATGAATTAGTATTAGCATATGAATTAGTATTATGGTCTTAAGTATAACTCGGATTGATTATTTTTTCACCAACGTATTTCAAGTCCAAAGACAATTATTTTTATGCTTACCACTCGAGTCTACTCAAGTCTTGCTAGCAGGTTCAAAATTCTGAAAAGTAGTCATGATATGAGAGTAGTGGGAAAACTCTAAGAAATATCCGGTTGAGCCTGGGGTGGGCCCACAAACATGTAAGGTTCACTCTCTACTGAGTTGGTCATCTAATTGTAATGTTTTCAAGCATTTTTTCAATAATAAGTATATATATTAGTACTTTGGACTGAGGTAGAACCTCGAGTAACCATTATGGCTTAGTGTAATTGAAGTCTTAAACAATTATTTTTACACTATGACTCAAATTTTACTTCCAGGTTCGAGATTCTGGATCCAAAACTTGATACTACAGTCTTTCTTTTTCTTTCATTCTTTTCAAAGTACAAGTATTTTCAGAGTCCTTAAGCAAAAGGGGGCTAGATTTTTTGTACCTCACCCCGGATACAAACCCTGGCCATCCACAAGTCAAAAAAAGTACCCCACCAACTAAACTACTCCATAATTTCAATATACAAAAAAAATCATATTACATACACCCAAAAGTTTAGTAGAATAATCGAGTAGTGATCAACTATCAAAGTTTTTGAGTTTGAACAGAACCTGACTACCCACAGACTGAAGAAAGTATCCCACCAACTAGACTATCCCATAATTTCAATACATGAAAGTCATAGGATATACACCCAAGAGTTGGGGTGATTGTTCAAGTAGCTACCGTTTGTAATAAGAGGTTTTGAGTACGGATAGAAAAAGATGATATTACACTTATTAATAAAATGGGGGTGGAATTACTTGCAAGCCCAAACAGGAATGCAGTGGAAGAGGGTGGAGACGCCTTGATAAAGAGTGGTTCGGGCCTTGAGGATATCTCGAGCCACAGGAACCATGGATTTAACTGGATAATCCTTGGCCCGATTTTCTATTCTCTTTAGAATCATTGGCCTTAGTTTTCTCAAATCCACACCATACTTTGATGAGCTTGAGCTGTAGAATCGATTACAACAACTCATTATTGTTCCTTCCAACAACATCATCACCGTACTGCTCTGTAATAATAATAAATTACGATTTCGCAAACCCATTTTTATGGTGCATGGAGGTGTAGATCGATTGAATGCTTAGTGGATTGTACGTTTCGCAAATATGGTGGTTTTTTTATATGGGCTGTGTGCGTTTCTGTCTTGAATGTTTGGAGTTAATTGAGAATTATTAATGTAGTTATGGTAAAATAAATTATTAAATTTACTTGTAGTGTTATTAATCTAGAAAAAAATATTATCATGTTATGAGAGATTTTATTTTATTATGAGAGATTCTCATTATTATAGTTATAATAAAATAAATTTTTGAATATATTCATAAGATTATAATATTATGAGAGATATTTAAAAAATTGATAGATGTGATTGAACAACTTTAGCATCGAAATCCCCACCATTTGATTTTGGACAAATTTTACCATTAGTCCTCATAATTGACTTGCAAAAGTGATATAATTAGTCCTTAATAGTTGTAAAGACATGATAGAAATAGTCATTTCCATTAAAAATGGATGAAAAAAGTTACACTTCATGTAAAATAACTATTGTGCCCTTAATAATTAAATAAATTATGTGACACAAGCGCACACGCAATTTCACAATGACACGTGCATGCGAACTAGGGTGGGAGGTTTCGCACATGGGTAGTATGAGATGGCGTGAGGTGGGTTGCGCAAGGTAGTTGTGAGGGTTAGAGTGGGTCGCACAAGGTGGCTATACATATAGGGGTTGAGCGAGGTGGCTACGGGAATGGGCTAGAGTTAAGGATTTATGGTAGCGGGGGGAAGGGGGAAGAAGAAGAAGGTAGATCCAACATCTAAAATAAAATAAAAAAGTAGAAGAAAAAGCAAAATACAAAATTATGGTCAAATGACCATTTTATCTTTCAATTTTAAAGTTGACTTAACAGAAAAGACTAACTGTGTTATTTTTGTAAATATTACGGACTAACTATGCTATTTTTATAATAATATAGACAAAATTAAAATTACAAGCTAGCAATAGAAACTAATGGTGAAATTTGCTATTTGATTTTTACTAATTTAAAACACTAATTAACCAAGAAAATTAAAATATGCTCATAATGACGTAACATATTAACTTTTTTTGTTTTGGGTCAAAACCATATTAACCACTTTCACTTTTGATTTATACTATATTAAAACCCTAATTAAACGAGAAAACAAAATATACTCGTAACAAATTACTTCAATAAAATTAGCAAAAACTTTATAAGTCACCCTAATTTTAAATTCAAGAAAAACAAAAAAAAAATTAAACAAATTAGAGTTTGGCCAGCCAAATTCCTTAGGGCATCCTCAATAGAGTCTCTAAATCTCAATGCTTGCTATTTTTTAGAGACTCCATTGAAGAAAAACCAACACCAATAAGAGTCTTTAAAATACTATTTGACACTTTTTGGCAAAAAAATGACATCACAACAGCCTTGAGGAGCCAAAATAGCACCTGGTCTCCATTTTTTTCAACAAATTTGTTGAAGAAAATGGAGATTACACAAGAAGACAAAAACAAGTCTCTATTTTGCCAAGATTTATGATCTGACACTCGGACAAAGTCAAATTGTCAGATCTGAAAAAAAAAAAATTACATAATTTTTTTTTTAATCAGACAAGAAAAAACACAAAAAGCCAACATATGCTAACAATAGAGTCGTTGCAAAGCTGAAAAAAATAATTGAGATCCTTTGAAATTCATGTATATATGCAAGCAAATCTGGAAACAAAAATACCATCAACACATATCATAAATCTTTCAACGTACCAAAGATTTGAAACAAAAAACTCAAATTTTATAAATAAACAGAAAAAAAGGTAAAAACAGATAGTGGTGGTGGTGGGGGGGAGGGGTGCGCATCACATATAAGCACACACATACATATTCGCGCAGTACATACAAACACACACACACACACACACATATATATATATATATATATATATATATATATATATATATATAAATATGTGTATGTATGTGTAGTTCTGAAGGAGGGGGAGGGGGGTCGCGGGTCACTACACATTCAAAACACACTATGTAGTTCTGAAGGAGGGGGAGGGGGGTCGCGGGTCACTGCACATTCAAAACACACTATATATATATATATGTGTGTGTGTTTGTGTGAAGGAAGAAGGAGGGGAGGGGAAGGGAAGGGAGGGGAGGGGTGCAGCGGCGCTGTAGGGAAGGAAGAAGGAGGGGAAGAGGGGGTGCAGCAGCGCTGCAGAGGAGTAAGAAGGGGGAGGGGGGGTTGCTTTTATAGTTAGCGTTTTAATTATATATTTTTTATTATAATTTGGTTATTTTTTATATATTTTTAGTTTAGGTTATTTTTTTGAATTAAGTTTTTTAATATATTTAATTAGAGTTTTGTATTTTATTTTTTAATATTTTTTTAGTTTAGGTTATTTTTTAATTAAGTTTTTGAATTATATTTTAATTATATATTTAACTATGGTTTTGTTTTTTATTTTTTAATGTTATTTTAGTTTAGGTTATTTTTTTTATTTTGTTTAGTTTAGGTTTTTTTTTGAATTATATTTTAATTATATATTTAATTAGAGTTTTGCATTTTATTTTTTTATTTTGTTTAGTTTAGGTTATTTTTTTAATTATATTTTTGAATTATATATTTAATTAGGGTTTTGTATTTTATTTTTTAATGTTATTTTAGTTTAGGTTATTTTTTTTAGTTTAGGTTATTTTTTAATTAATTTTTTGAATTATATTTTAATTATATATTTAATTATGGTTTTGTTTTTTATTTTTTAATATTATTTTACTTTAATTTTTTTTTACTTTAGGCTATTTTCTTAATTATATTTTTTAATTAGGGTTTTGTATTTTATTTTTTAACTCTCCTTTTTTCCTTTTAAGGATTAGGAGTTATGGAATGTACAGACGGAATTTTTAGGGGTCGCAATGTCACGCATGAAGATGATAAGACTTTATGTTGGGCTTATATAACGATTAGCAAAAATTCTTTAATCGGGATAAACCAAACATCAGAAACAATGTGGAATCGAGTTTTACAAAAATATGAAGAGTTACACCCCCCAAACAATCAAAGTGAAAAAAGAATAACAAAGAGCCTTAAATCCCGATGGACGCAAATAAACCAAAAATGCACAAAATTTGCGGAATGTCTTGCTCAAGTAAATATGAGACCAAGGAGCGGAGCAAATGTCATTGACAATGTGAGTTTTTAATACTATATATTGTATTTTTATAGAGTATATTATATTTAACACTTAACAATTTTTTTAAATTAAATTTTGAGATATATTGAATTGCTTTGTAGATGGATGACGCAAGACATTTATACACAGTTATGGGTCATAATTTTAACCTGAAACACTGTTAGTCAATTTTACAACACGGGAAAAAATGGCGATCAATAATCGATGTTGCGAGTCCAATGATGAGTATGAGTCCACCCGAGACGGATTTTTCTCTTGACAATGATGATCCCACGGAGTCAGTGGGAAACCCCGAGATCGTCAAGGCCGATTGAAAACAAAAAGGCTATAAAACAAGCAAAGGGTAAGGCCATTGCGGAAGATCTTAATGAACAAGCGAAAGACATGTCAAAAACAATTAAGGAGTACAAAGAGGAATTATAAACTTCTAACACGATTATAAGATTATGACGACAAAGACTTCGGCAATCGAAACTCCGACTAGAAGAGCGCGAATGATTGAGGAACAAAATGCAATTATGACAAAAAGGGCATCCCGTTCGATTAACTTTGATAATGACGTATATCATCCTCATATGACTTCACTAGATGAAGAATAATAAATGTATTTGTATTATTTATTATAATTTGTGTTTGTAATTCATATTTTAATTAGTTAAAAATATGTTTTTATTGAATTAGTGTGTACCCGAGTTTTTTTTAATATTAATACAAAATGAAGATTGCAATTGGAGATTACAAATTTATATTTCCTACACAAAATTAGTTCTACACACGTTGAACAAGATCACTTCGGAGCAAATTATTTATTTTTTGCTTGAAATATTAGCTAAAAAAATTAAAATAATATAAATAAAAATTAACTAAAAAAAAGTAACACATGAAAAAAAATAATACATAATTAAATTATTATGTAAAATTAAAATTAACACGATATACTGACTTAATTTTATAGAGACCGTTATTAGAGATATATTTTTTTTTATATTAGTCTCTAAATAAATCTCTAATTTTTTTTTTATCTTGATCTCTAAGTAAATCTATAAAATTAATTTTGATCTCTATATAAATTTCTAAAATAATAAATAAAAACCCATTATAAAAATTTCATTGAGAATAGCCTTATAACATTCACAATAGCCCCAACCAAAAGCCGTGCAATTGCAACCCAAAACAAAACATCACTTTACACATACCATTCTCGCTCTTTATTTCCTTCTCTTTCAAGTGTTTTATTTATTTTATTTAATTTAATTTTTTTCAACTTTTCCCACTTTGCAAAACACACGCAAATACGGATCTTGCCTCCGCAACACACACACACACACAAAACACCCTTTTCCTCTTTGCAATTCTATAGCCGTTGAAATTCACATCACCCCAATCAATGCATGAAAATTTGGTTTAAAATCAGGTAAGATTAAATCCCTTCTTGTTCTTATTCTCATTTTTGCTACATTGTTATTTTTTGTTGTTGTTGTTCATAGTTAATGTTATTTATTTATATGATCATTCGTGTTGATTTTATGGGTTTGTGTAATTTTATAAACTAAGCATATGCTTTGGATCTATGCATAATTGTTAGGTGTGTAAGGAGATTAGATTATTGGGTGTAGCTTTCGTGTAATATTTTCATTTGGGTATGCTTTGTTTTTCCAGATTATTGGGAATTTTTGATCTTAGAAGTCGCTTGAAAACGTAATTATATGTGAGATTTGAGTGTCATCTGATTGCTGGAACAATAGTTTGAGTCGTGAAAAATGGTGATATGTACTGAAGAAATGTCAGTTCATGTCCTTAAGATAATATTTTGTACTTGTGTAGAGCATTGCACCATTCACTAGGATATTCCCGTTGGAGCTTTTACTGTTTGATTTGTTCTAGTCTTTCGGACAATGACATTGATGGTTTTAAGTAATGACGCTAATTGCTGTGTCCTTGCTCCTTTTCGTTGGTGAAAATGATTGATGTTGCAGAACATGTTCCATGGAAAATAATTTTCATGATAGAAATACTTCCAGAAATTCTTGTTTTGGTTTTTGATTGACATCATGAAAATATTTTCCTAATTATCTTCTTATACAAATAAAAAAGATCCATTACCATCTCTGCCGCTCCCTAACCGAGTGTGACACCTCTTTCTCTCTCTATCTTCCCCTCTCATGTTTTCCATTTATATTAACAATGCCAGACACTACTCTTTTTCTTCAACAAGATATCAAATCAAACAAATTGTAGAAGGAAACCAATAACAAGAAAGAGAAGATCAAAGGCACGTTATAAAAGTCTATCCAACCTTGCCATTGACAGGGCTGTGGGATAAGCGCTGATGTTTTCCGTTGACCAAAATGAGCAATAGCTTAGGATGGGGTCGGAGGAAAGAGTACAGGTCATATGCTAAGAGCAGGGGAAGTCACTTATCAATTCTTAATTAGTGTCAAAGGTTTCCAGTTGGAATGGTTAATTGTTATATCTAAATTTTATAAGTTTTTCTCGTCACACCTCTAAATCAATGCTTATTGGTGTCATTTACTTTTTGTTGGTGGTGAAAGGCCAAAAATTGCAGAGAAGCAGGATCTGAAGCGGTGGCTGCTACAAAAATAGACTATTCCAAAGCATTCGCTTCTGAAAAAATTTGAACTAATTTTGCCACAGTTGAGCATTTCTGTTGTATGCTATGTGATTTGTCTTTTTGTTGGGTCATGATACGACACTTGTTCTAGCCCTCCGACCTTATTCGGAATTTAGCTCTGACTTTCCTTGCCCCTCCCTTTCGAATTGGTTAAATATGCAGATTTTAGATGAACAAGTTAGAAAGTTTATTTACTTTTCTATGAGCTATGTTAAAGTTGTATAATTATTTTACACTTTGATTGGTTTTATTCTTGTTAATGAGATCTGAAATCTGTACAGTTGCACTTAGAACAAATGTTGTTAGTTGTCTAGAGTTAGCGCTTTGTGGGCTTTATTTCTTTTTTTGTTTTAATTTTTTTTTTCTTGGTTCTGTGAAGAACTGACAATTTAATTGATGGAAATGTTATTGCTTTCTCCCTTTTGTACTTTTTAAATTTCTTTTCTTTCTGCTGAAGAAGTTCAAAAACATTCTCTGCCATAAGTCGTCTTATCTGTTGACAAAGTCAGATTCGTTTCACTGATATATTCTTCCAGTTGCAGGTTTCAAATACACTTGACAACCTGAATACCTTCATCTACTGCAGTCATTGCTTCCATCTATGTTTGGAGGCATTCCGGCTGTTCCTACGAACAGTCCTCATTTACGGAAGTCTGGAAGCCGACCTGTTGTTTGGGATCTTGGTAAGACAAAGTTCTCAAATGAATGTAACTGTTATCTGTCCTTTCTCTTTCTATAGCATGCTTTGCACTCTTCTGATAACAGTAACGAATCTGCTAGGTGAGCTGGTGAATAGCACTGACGAAACTTTCTTGCATTCAATAGAGTCGGATGAAATGAAGGGTGCGAGCTCAACATTGAGCAGCACTGCTATTATGCCATCTCCTACATTTTTATGGAGATTTAAGGTAAGAAGAATGGAAAATCATAATCAAAGATTACATAAATTATTTTTTTTACGAAATGAGGATGTTGGGGATCAACTTCCAATTTCACAAGTACATATTTTGACTTACTATTTTATCCAAGAAAGAAAGAAATCTTTTTTATTGTATACTTGCAAAAAGAAATTGTTCAAAACACTTCAAATTGAGATGATAGTTCTTTTATATGGAACCGTAGTCTTGGTCAATAAGATCTTTGGAGTGTTTGGGTCAAAGATTAGAAGTGTGGAACAAAATCTCAATTCATGGTGCAAGTCTTGGTTGTTTATCCCTACTGCAGCAGTAGTCCGCACCGATATATCTGCTGCAAAAGTTAATTGTAGTTATATTGCGCTTTGTCATATTGGTTGCTCCGTCTGATCCACATCTACGCCTTTTACCTTTGGTACAGGATTGTATGTTTGAGGTGAAAATAGGGTTGGTAATTATTAAACAGATACTCTAAATAGCAGTACAAGATACGTAGGTTTTTGGTTTTTGCAACTTCTTCATTCTCTGAGCAGTTCAGACTCTGCATATTGACTATTTTTTCATAATTTTTCCTACATGAATATACTTATTGATGACTATATAATTATGGTTTCCAATTTAGAGTTTGGTTCTTTCCTTATGTTTGCAATAGTTTAATGTGCTTTGATGTTCAGGTGCTTCTGTTTTTTATCTGGGGTTTCAGTTGCTGCAAGGTCAGTTATATATCTTTCCTGTATGTTTTATCATATGCAACCTACCACTTTGATTTAATGCGTGCATGCTCGTTAGCATGTTTTGAATGCCTTCATAATGAAATTTTGCAGGTTGGATGGGATTCCGTCATGAGAATGAGTGCTGATCTCAGGGACTTATTCCTGTATGAGGCCTTTTTGTATTATAATCCTCTTCTTCTTGTGGTAAGTTGAGTTCTTCAGTTGAATTGTTAATTTGCAAAACTGGATGGTGACAGCATTAATACTTTCTGCCACCTTTAGGCTAATATATACTTTGTTTTGGTGTCACAGACATTGACTTTTTGGCTTTGGGGAGTCAATTTATGGGTTTTTGCCCAGGCTAATGTCAGCTATGCTAAGATTTTTGACCTTGATCAAACTCATCTTACTCATAAAGAAATATGGAAGGTAATTATATTTGTCCCTTGTATCTTGTGGTGCCATGATTTGTAACTCTTAACACCACCTGATATTTGAGTACATATGTGGACTTAATTTTCTGATTTACTTAATTGGAAAGGTGATAGGGGGGATGAAAGAAAAGATGCTTGATTTTTGCCTTTTCTAGTAATTTTGCTCTGATGTGAAACTTGCTAAGGGTGCAATCCTCTATGATACTTTATGTTTCTATATTGTATTTGTCATTTCGAAAATATGTTGTAAATTACATCTTCTAGGTGTCTATGTGAAGGATGAGCATTATGTTTTATGGTATATGCTGTGAGACAGTAATAACTTTATTAAGACTTCTAAAAGCTGAAAAAATCATTCGGATGATTCCTCTTGCTATCATTTGGGCCTTATTGAAGGAATGGAATCGAAGAACCTTTGAAGGGAAAGAATTATCACTTCCTTTTTTGAAATTTCATTGGATTTTTTTTTGTCAAAAAATTTCATTGGATTCATGATCTTTGTTTTTGGATTAAAGTTTCTTGTAAAGCGGATATAGATAGCATAGAAGGATGCATCGATCATTTACGTAGTTGATGTAAATTTTGGGGTGCATATGAACAAAACTGTTTATTTCCCAAAAAAAGAAGAAAACTTTATTAAGTATGTGCGACTTATATGAGGTTTGGTCTTTGTTTCCTCTATAAGTGTGCAGTGGGTTCTATCCAGGATTTATGAGCTCATCTGATCTTTGAGTTCAGATACTAGGAGACTGATATATTGTTTCTACAATATATCTTTGGTGCTATGCTAATTTTTGTTTCAGTAATTGTGTTAGGCCTTTATCTAGTGCTTGTGAATATAGCGCATACATCATTCTGGAGGAATTTTAGGCGTATAGATAACTATGGAGCGGGAGCTGTGGGTAATGTTAAAGAAAGAATTATGTTTTTCTAATTTACTTTTGGTGGCTGTTCGTTGGTTGTATAGGATGATCTATTGTTATTCTCTCAAATGCCGATGCCCTGTGCCATTTAATGCTGTATGTGTTGTATGCATGGAATTATTTTCATCTTTGTTGAATCATTTGTCTTAGTAAGTGTTATTTGTTTGTTTTTTTTTTTTTTTTTTTTCGGCTTGTTGTTCTGGACAGTTCCAAGAATGAAATTTCGGGTGTTATTGCTGCTGAGAATTTCTTGCTTTTTAGTCTAGATTGTGGTCTCGTTTCTCTGATAAAACTGTTGCTTTTGTTAATTTGGATTTCAGAATAAGATATTTGTTTAATCTGTTCACTGAGTTCAGGTCAGACAAAGGGAATTTGTCTCCATATATCATACTCTCAATAGATAAAATGTAACAAAATCTCTTTGGGTTATAACCTGAAACAATTGAAAACTCTTTTATGAGTTGGATCTTATATTTTTTCCTCTCTTTCTCCATATAACATGTGCATTGAAAACTTGATGTTGATTTTGATGTTGCAGTGCGCCATTTGGATGACAATCATTGTTCCAACCAGCATGACGGCCTATTTATATCTTTATTCTCATGGAGAAGTTTCATTAGCGGCATCCCAACCAGTGTAATAGATGCTTCCTCTTTTGTTGATGTGTTTATATATGCTTTTCTTCTTCACATGTTGTACATATATATTTCTATTTTCAAAAGTTGCATCGTTTAGTTAAACGATGTAGACAATTCTTCTATTTCGACTATTCTCAGCTCAACTCAAGATAATTCTTATCATCTCATGCTTATCCAGAATTTCCTACATGAGTTTTCTAGTTCATTCCAAGCTAAGATAGTCTTTCTCAACTTTAACCTTACCATGAACTACTATCTTAACACCTTTTAACACTTCTGAAAAAAAAAAGACACCTTTTATCGGTGGATTTGATCGACTGCCAAGCATCTTCTAGATTTCTCTTCTAGTTTATTTGCATTGGTGCTACCTTATATCACAAATTGAATTCTGTTTTTTTCTCTTTGCCTTCCAATAATGGTGTCATCCGTTATTTAATGTACCATTCTTTGATCTTGGTATTCACTTTAGGCTACACTTAATTTGTTAATGTTTTACTTATGCCCAACCCTTGCATCCATATAACAAAAGTCTTATTACTTCCTATAGGAAAATATTATATTATGAAAGTTATTAATATCTTCATTGCTTTCTACCCTATGCAATTTGGTGTTCCTGATCCCTTTTCTTTTTGACTTTCATTATTTTGGTTGATGGATATTCTATTAGGCTTGACTTTATAAGAAGTGATTGATGAGGATAAGCCTGTATAACCCTATGCTTGTACATTGTAAAGTGTTTTTTTTTTTTTTTTTGTGTGACCACAGGTGCTCTTGTATGCTGGGATCGCAATGGCTCTGGTTTTTCCCTTTGATATTTTCTATTTGTCCTCGCGCTACTTTTTGTTGAGGACTCTATGGAGGATAGTGTTCCCATTCCAGGCAAGTTCAAGATGTGTTCTTTTGTAGGGGCAAAATCTTATCCACTTTGTCTTGTGCAGTATGCAACTATAAGTAATTAAGTAACTCTTCTCTTCGTGTTTTTTATATCCGGAAGTATATATTATGCTACTATTTTATTTTACTCATTTGATGGTCCACTATGTCTCAAAAGACTTGGAAAATAAAATAGCCGTTTTGGCTTGGGAAGCTGCACTTTCCCTAGCTGTTTTAATTATATCTTTTTCATTATGGGTGGAAGATCTACAATTTCTCGCACTGACAAAAACTATTACCTCTTGTGGATGGTATTCATTGTTATGAAGTACTGTAATTGGTTTCTATTATGGATGGTTGATGTTCTCAGAGCTTGTCTTTATGTTCTAATTTGTTGGATAATATGATTTTTTATTCTTGAATGCAGGCCATAACATATGCCGACTTCTTTTTGGCTGATATATTAACCTCTATGTCAAAGGTATGAAGTTCTTTTGTGCTCTAATTCGTTCAGTTTGTTTTTGGATTTAGGTAGATGACAGAAGAAGTTATGCACTTCCTTCTTTGTTATTGAAAAGTTTCATGAATGGCTTAGATTAGGCTGTTATTGTAGGTTCATTAAACATTTCTTCACTTGTTCTTTAGGAATAGATCCCAGGGGGTATTTAAGACCTTGATTTTCATTACTTGTCCTGACATTCTCGTAATTTTGTTTTATGCAGGTATTTTCAGATTTGGAGCGTTCGGTTTGTCGCATGGTTCATCGGCAGGTCAGTTTTTCAAGGGCTGAGACATGCATAATGGATCGTTAACTTTCATTTCATTAAATTGTTATGACTTTGCCTTAAGACTTCTTCTTTGGTGACTGCCCAAAGACTAGATAGCAGTAAATTCTACCTTTCTCGTAACTTTGTGAAATAATGCTTATTTGACCTGTTGCCATGTAAATTTCCTTAATGCTTGTGTCTTTATCTGAAAGATAGTCCATCGACTAGTGCAGGTTGCAACTATTGCGTGGTTTGAAGCTGATTCTGTTTGTGGCAGTCACTCAGTTGCAATACCCATAATTCTTGTTTTGCCTTACCTATTTCGCTTATTTCAATGTCTTAGACAGTACAAGGATACCAGAGAAAAGACTTCCCTATTGAATGGTAACTCACTGCTCTCATTTGAACCTTGGAAAGGGCCAAGCTTGCCATTTTCTATTTATCCACATTCATGAGTTTGAATTCAGAAATTCTTCCCAAGTACCATGCTCGTAACTTGACTTGACTACAATTTCAGCTCTGAAGTATTCAACAGCAGTACCAGTTATATTTCTTTCAGCCCTCAAGTATCATGTCTTCCCTGATAAGTGGATCAACTTTTACCGGCCACTGTGGCTTCTTTCAAGTGTCGTGAACTCCATGTACTCGTTCTATTGGGATGTTACTCGTGACTGGGACTTGAGGTATGTTAAATGTTCTCATCCCCGCGCCACACCCCAGTAAAAAAAAAAAAAGAGAAGAACAAAAGAGAATATTGGAGGTGTAATTTAATTCCATCCCTTCTATTTTTTTGTCATTGGTCTCTTCTGTGGAGATCTTTGTATTCTGTGGTGCACTTCTGAAAATTTGAAACTCATTGTGTGTGTTTACACCTGCAATAACTTCAATTAGAAGTTTTTGTAGATGACATGTCAAGGCATCGAATCATTTCAATATTCTAGTCGTGTTGTGCTTCACTTGTTAATATTATGCTTTCTTTTGTCCTGCTAGTTGCTTCACTCGCATTTTCAAGTTCAGCAGACCCCATATCTTTTCACACATGTTATACGGGCGGACATGGGTGAGTCCTTAGCTTTTGCTTCTCGCTACTGTCTCTACGACTTAAAAATTGATTTCTCTGGTTTAGTCAAATCATGGATTACACATCACAATAATGGGAATATATCATCTAGACCACCTGAGCTTCATATTAATGTCACTGAGGTTTGAGAAACTGTTACCTGAACCACTGCTGTAGGGTATCTTCTGAAGTAACCTTAAATTTGGGGATTTTTATGGCATTTATTAGTTTCAACATTGAAATGAAATAAAAGAGAAACCAACCAGAAAAAGTTTTTTTTTTTTTAAATAATCTTATGAATTTTTCAAGTTTGTGTTAAAATATGACCAAAATTAAGGTTTCTTCCTTTTAGTTTTCTTAAGTTTTTATACTTTAGCAGGCCGTAAAACTTTTTTCGTTCTATTGTTCTTGTATCGCAAGTTTGACTTCATTATGAATATAGTAATACTCTGTGCTTGGCATATGGCAGGTCTATTTTTGGGTGCTTGGCAGCAACCTGATCCTGCGATGCACATGGACATACAAGCTATCTGCTCATCTCCGCCACAACTACCTCACTGTGTTTACCATAACTGCCTTGGAGATCCTTCGTCGCTTCCAATGGGTTTTCTTTCGCGTAGAAAATGAGTGGAACAAGATGACTAACAAAGCGAATATGCAGCTTCCCATGAGCGACATTCCCAGTGAGGAAGACAGGCTGCTCAACTCCAACGGTCACAATGTATAGACCTTCCAACTAATATCACAGCCATATTCTTCTAAATAGCCAACATCCCAACCTGCTCCATGCTCTCTCTCCTTTTCACATCAGAATTTTGTCGATAGTATAATAGGCCATTGATTATTTCTTTTTGGTAGATAAAGATCCGTAAAATCTAGTTTTTCCTTCTCTCTTTAACGAGCAGAGAGGGGGAAGTTTCACTTCGGAAATGCCCAGAAATGACATAGAGTGGCTCTTTTGTATACTTGTAATGCGATACACCATTAAATTTACTCATTGCGTATAGATACGCCCCATGAATGATATACAGGTATATGATTTTTTGCGTATTTAGCTCAGTCTATGCTTTGGAAAATTTTGCACTGATTTAGTTAATCGTATTTAGTTCAGTCTATGCTTTGGAAAATTTTGCACTGATTTAGTTAATCTTGATCAGTTCTATTGTTGTTGATATTTAAGAGACTTCCGCAAATTCTAACTGTTGAGATCAGTGTCCTTGGGTGGTCGCTTAAATGCTATTCCAGTTTTGACAAAGGTCTTCCGTCCGGACAGCTGAATGTCCGGCTGAATTTTTACGTATTTAGTTCAGTCTCTGAGTTCTAAACAGTCTGGAGAGCCGGACTTTTTTTTTTTTGTGAAAAAAAGTATTTCATTAAAATGAAATCTAAATGAGTACAACTGTTTAACCGATCCCAATAGGATCGCAATTATTTACAAAAATATCCCTAAAGGGAGGGGGAACATTAGATATCCAGTCAAGAACTAACTTGTCTTGAAACATTTGTTTGGCGACTCAGTCGGCAGCTCCATTTGTTGTTCTTTTTGAGTACTGAAACCTTTTATGGGTAATTTCAGTTGCAATCATGAGGATATTATTAACAATTGGTTTGACAGACCAATGTGTTCTAATGTTGGATGAATTGATAGTATTAAAGACAACTAGTGCATCACTCTCGAAGATGATGTAATCATAGCTTAGGCTTCTAGCAAAGGAGACAGCATGCAGTAAAGCCAAAGCTTCAGCCTCAACGGTCGAGCTGTACGATATGCGACTTGTGATTTCAGAAATCAGACTTACTTCTTTATCTTGACCAATGACTGCCACCGATGCCTTGAAAGGAGGCTTGAAAGCAGCGTCCACATTGAATTAAAGACTTAAGAGTTAAAAACTTACACCTTAGAGACTCTACCACTGCTCTACCACTGCTCTTCAGTCAGTCTGACTGACTTTCAGTCTCACTCACATGGTGCAGAATTCACCTCATATATCTCTTAAACTGACGATCAGTTAGACTGACCGAATATTTTTCCCTTACACCCATATAAAACAGTCAGACAAGAGTGTTTACTTATCATGTTTGTCTTACTCTTTGGGCTCCAGTAATTTACAAGGAATTGTGTACAGACAAGGAGAAGGGGATGATAATGGAAGTTGACATGGTTTCAGAAAGTTATTGTTGAAGGGGAGGGGAAGAGAAGTTTAGCACTGTGCACAAGGTTTTAACGGTGTATGGGCTCTAGAGAAGGACCAGATTCATTTTGTTATTTCTCGCACACGGTCCTATCTTTCATTTGCAAGTTTTTGTTCCCAAGATTAGAATCCGTAACACGGTTAATATGGTGACAGTTTTATTATTACGTTAATACTCTTCTTCAGGCCGGGGAGGATTTAATTTCGAGAATTTTATATCTCTCATCTTGTTTATTCCACCCCCCTCTTTTGCACGAAATTTTCCAAAATATTTAGGACTAATTTAAATTTTATGTGAAAATAATAAGGATTAAATTACTTTTTTTTAGAAATAATATAGACTAAATTGGTTAATTTTAAACAATAAAGATAAATTTGTAATTTTTAAAAAAATAATATAGACTAAATTAAATAATTTTAAATAATAAGAACAAATTTAAAATTTTGGAAAATAATAGAGATTATTTGCGCCATTTTCCCTAACAAAAAACAATCTGTATTGCTTTCACCTAGATATATTAGACAGATATTCCAGCTCATGACACATTAAAAGTCTTCACACATCAGGATACGTCGAAAACTAGTTTTCAATTGCTAATAAGTTTGTGGATACAAATTGTTTATGATGAAAGATACAAGTCAAAGCTAGCTTCAAGAAATATACATAGATACATATATATATATATATATATATATATATATATATAATAAAGAGATTGAGAACTCTAAGAGATTAATTTAGTGGTGAAACGTTTGGGTTATGGATGAAAGATTTGTTAATATTTCACGTTTAAATTAGTCAAGATGCTATTCTCTTTTGAGCAAGTTCTGATAGGCTCTTAAATTCGATTATATATTTTTTGAATGGAGTTATGCGTTCCAAATTTTAAATTTTGGTGTAAATTCTAAGAACTTCTCAAACATGTTTCTCGTCATAAAAAAAAAAAAATGCAAGAGAAAAATAACATAAACATAGAATTTACAAACATAAGATACAAATTTATCTCTACCTCACACTAATGGATCCTCAACACCATTCACATGTTCACCAAGTGGTCCTCGTCCATTGATTTACTCCAAAACAAAATTCTGGTATAGTACACCATAATACCCAAAGGATTAGTTTATATATATGAAATGGTTCGGGAGACTTGTTCATATCTTAGGTTCGAATTTCTAATATTTTAGGTTCGAATTAATTAAAAAGTTAATTTTTTAGAGTCCGTTTTAATAGACCTGTGCTTGAATAACTTGAATTATACATTTTCCAACAAAATTATGTATCTCAAAACTTGACACTATGATATCACCCCGAAAAGCTTTTAAGAGGAGTTTCAAAACAATAAAATTTTAGTAATATTTGGATCACATAAATTGTGAAGAACAAGCACCAATAAAATTTAAAAAACATCTTTAGTGTCTAAACAAAACAAAATTGTCCATGTTTCAAGGGGCATGATCCAGCGGTTGTGGGGTAAAATTATTCCTGCGAGATCACGTGTTTTACATTCTCTACTATTTTGGAGTTCCGTCTTTGACTGATTTAGTGTATGTGTAGAGGCGCATTGCTGCATTGGGGGGTTTACCAGTTGGTGGTCGGACTCTACTAGATAATCTGGTGATTGAGCACTGTTAACTATGTTTCACGTTATCCAAAAAAAAAAAAAACGAAAAAACAAAATTGTCCATGCCCAACGAGGCACTAAGCCAATAGACTTCTCCATTTGTCGTTTTGAATATTTCTATGACTTATCCATGGTCACACCTATACAAGAACAACAACAATCTTGTGGCTTCAATTTCTTCACTAACACCACTCTTATCTGTCATCTTCTCCAAAAAATTCACAACCATTTTCGAAATTTTCAATCATGAAATGAACAATTTATTATCAACCCGCATTTTATTATTATCATTATCATTATTATTATTATTATTATTTTTCGAATTTCAAGAATTGAAACGTGTTCAAGATACAATTCAATTTCATTACATAAATAATTGTATACTGTTTCTGAGCTGCAAATGTTGTTGAATTGAGCTTAGTGTTGTAAGTTATTTAAAACAAAAGAATGTTTCATGATTTGAAAGTTAGTTGATTTTCCCGCCAAATTTCGTTACTTTGAAAAGCAGTTGTGTGGACAGGTACTTTTTTAACATGGAGAGATTTGGTGAAGGAGACAATGTTATGTTGGGATATAGACATCCGAAATCATTCGAAAACACAGAAACCGCGCGGTACAACAGTTCGGACATGGATTTTAATGATGTTTTTGGAGGTCCACCAAGGAGGTATTCAATGCAAGAGATGAGAATGAGGTACAGTTTCAATGAGACACTGACGGATTCAGAGGATGATGCAGTGTTTACAACACTTGACCGCGACAACCACCACCCATGGTCCGGCCTAAATGAGAAGCCAGTGTTTGGTGAAGAGAGTGTGAGCAGAAGGAGATATGTGAGTGGTGATTTCTTTGATGATATTTTTAAGGGTGATGAGTCTTGTGGTTCACCTAGAAGGACTGATAGGGACCCTTTCGGCTCAGCTCCTGGTTCGCGCGTTTTAAGCCCTGCCCGGCCTTTGCCACCTAGAGCAGAGCCTTTTGCCACCTCCCTCCCTGCTCAATTCAGGTTCTTTCTATATCTTTTGAACTTTTTCTTATCTGATTTTTGCTGAATAAATTTTCAGGACTATCTAAAATAAGCTGATTGAAAGATATGCCATACTTGGACCTTGGATCGTCTCATATCATTATAACGTTATCTTTCTTAGTACTGTCTATAATGATAGATGAATCACAGGGTGATGATATGTCGATGTAGTTATGCTAAAATGATTGCATACATATGTTGTCCAAGTTTATGTAGATTTCATCACACTATGTAGTTATTTTCTTCCAGTTTTAAGTAAATTCTTCACGTTCAATCATGGTAAGGATCTTGTTAGATGAGGAAGGGAGGGGAGGATCGAATATAAGGGATTTCGATACCTCTGTTCGCGACAAATTCTAGCCTATTCGGATGCCTTGGCTTGTTTATCTACAAAATTGATTCGCATTCATTCTGTCTGGTTTCAAATTAAATGTCGTAGTTTGATCCTACACGGAGATTAAGGAAAGAGTTGAAAATGGAATATAATACGCGGGTGAGGGAAATATATCTTATTGTAAGGACAGTGGATATTTTTATTAGGATGGCTCAAAAAGAATAGTAAGACATTCAATTTGTATCGGGGGGAGTATATATTTTTAGGTTATTTTGGAGTCAGTTCATTCCTAAGAAGGGAATATTTCAATCTGATTCTCACTTGCAGTGTTTCTGAATATGTCAGCCTGCCTGCAAAATTGACAACATCAATGGATTCTCCGGTCTTCGCTTCTGGTAACAGTAGCCTGGAGAAGAACAAGGATGGAATTTCGAATGGAATGAGCAATCCACAAATTTCAAAGGTTTCTTTCGCTAAATTTTTAAACCGAGCAATCAATGGAAAGAGCGAGGCAAGAGGTGATCGCCAGAACTATCGCCAAAGTCCCTTATCCCGTGAAGTCTTTCTTACCAGTGAGGAGTCACCACGCGTGATCAAATCTGATGAGAAGGATAAAGGTAGCAAACTCAAAGAGGATGCAGAAAATGTGGAATCTCCAAATGATGGGAACCAGTTTCATTTCTCTATATACAAATGGGCAGGTGTTGGAGTACCGTTGATGATACCTCTTCGGGCTGGAAAGAGTTCAAAAGTAGAACTCTTTGAAAGGTCCTCAAGTTCCAATGGTAGGATTGAAAGAAATAATTTGGATAACGAAAGAAGTGAATGTGATGAAATGGAAAGCGAACCAGCATCAGCCAATAACCACACTGTATCAAGCAATGCAGAGTCTAAGTCCTCGAAAGTTGAAAGAGAGAAGGATGATAAAGGAAGCAACAAAGAGGGACCAGAATCATATGCAGCTATTAAGGAGGCAAATCTTGAAGTTCCGGAATCAAACTTCCTCAATGGCGTAAAAAATCCTGCCCCTGTTGGCAAGTCTACTGTGAACAACAGAACTGAAGAACTTCTATCTTCACAAAAGCTAGAAATACATGACAAATTACAGAAAGAAGTTCGTACCAGTGAGGCACAAGTTGCCAAACCTGAGATGAAGCCGTTGCGTGAATTGCTAAGTGACAAAGTTGAGGCACAAGGTAATTTGTGTACCGAATCAGCCATGTGAATAAACTGGTAATGATATTTATAACATTTCTGTTTATATCTGTAGGAAACAGCAATGAAGAAAATGAAACCGCTGTCAAAGATACAAGAGCTGCTAAAGCAGTCCACATCAGTAACAAAGAGAGGAATGATGCAAGAAGGAAGAGTTCAAATAAAGTCTCGGTGAATAAAGATGGCTTACCAGGTTCACCCGTGACTTCAGGGAATACTCCCGGTAAAACTGGAGTTAAGGGGAAGGTTAAAGACTTTGTAAAGATGTTCAACCAGGAAACTATTGGCAAGACTAAAACTAATGTTGCTACTCGAAGTCAGAGCTCTAGACGGAAAAGCCCTGACAACTATGGAATTGATAACGAAGGGAGCAGAGTACACAAAATGAATGAAAAAGTGCAGCCCGCAAAAGTAGATAACGCAACAAATGCTTTCACCAAGGTACAATATCCAATTCATTATTTTAGTGGGATATTTTTTCGGTCAATCAGACAGCTATGTATAGTTGGACATTTACTGGATGAGATTAGTCTTCATTTTGCCCCTTAAAATGGTGCTTTTGGATTTACGAATTCTATGTTTTATCTTTTTCAGGCTGATGAAAATCCTAACAAGGATAGCGTGAAAAACCCATCGAAGGTAAAGACCTCAAATCATAGAAGTAGCAGATCCGCTGATCAGAAGGATGCTTCATCGTTTCCTGGTTAGTCATATAAAGCACCTAAGATATTGAAAATCACATTTGAATAACAGTTTTTGGTCCTTTTGTTCTATTTCCCTGAAGCGACTCTGTGAAAAGTTGGCAACACAGCATGCCTTTCTTTTTCTGCTTTGACTTCTGCAGAAAAAAAAAAAAAAAAAAAAATTTATTGACTGAAATATACAAGTAGATTTAAGAAATTATCCACTCTTCCTTTTCCACGTCTGGCATTGAATTGATTATGTTGCCTTTGTGTGTAGTAATCAATTCAATATAACACTTATCTATTCATGTACAAGACATATAACTCCACTCTCGTTGGATTTTTCTCAGAGTCCTTTCATGGGACTTCTAATGTTACAAGCGGAAACACAGAGGATATTAATCAAGAGAACTTCACGGTAAGCAATTTGCTTTTCTGGTCTTAATGGTATGTCAATAGTTAAGATGTTCACATAATCCTTAGATGGATGGTATTTGTCCAAGTTAAATAAATTCTCTATGTTTAATTGAATTCACAGGAAGCAGAATGTCGTCTATTGAATTTTACTATGGTTCGGGAAAACATTATTGCATATCTTTTTGTCATTGCATTTCAGGTTGAAGAATTATGTCATGATCAGGACAAAGGTTTACAAACTACTATAGATCCTGAGGACATCCAAGTAATTCCCTCTATTCCTGTGTTGCGTTTTAACTTTATAAATTGCAATTCTTTTAAAAAATTATAACTGCAAAACAGGCTTCAAATGCTAAAATTCAACAATGGGCGCATGGGAGGAAAGGAAATATTCGGTCTCTACTATCTACTTTACAATATGTAAGATTTTCATTCTCATTTTACTTTCCTTTCATCTCTTTGCTTATACCTTTTCTAAGGAGAAAAATTGACTGTAGAACTCTATAGTAGGATTTAGAGATAGTGTTCCGTGATATTTCATGTTGAGGACATCTCAGCTCTTACATTTAAGCTCTCTACCTGCTGCAAATGCTTAGTCTTTTTGAGCATGAAATCAAAGGCTTCTGGTTTATATTGCTATCCATTTGTACAAGAAATTTATATACTTGTTTTAAAGATCATCATTTCCATCTATCCTATGATGTCTTGTAGTTGAAAAGACAGACGAACACAGATTAAAAAAAATGTTTCTCCTTTTCTGTCTGCTTACATTTCGTATAAATTCTTTGATTTTCCGACGAGCTCAATATAATTTAGACCACTAGTGAACGCAATCACACTAAGAACAACTTTGCATGTTCAGATATAGTCTACTAGGCTTATTTGCTTGGATATCTATCAAGGATTTATAGTCATTTCCTGTACTACTTTCTTGTTTTAAGGACGTATAGTTCTTCGTCTTAGCTCTCAATTTTCCAATGCCGATGAGGTACTGTGTCTATGGTTAAGAAAATTCAGTTCTTTGGATTGAAATTCATCATAGCCAATAGTTTTACAATCAAATTTAATTAATTTACTTTCACAGTAAAAGTCAGTGCATGTATTTATGTTTTCCTTGATGCACGACTTCTCCACGGCCCAGGCTTGAAGCTTTACGTTTCCTTCGACTTCTAACATTTCCTCTGACAGGTTCTTTGGCCGGAAAGCGGATGGAAGCCTGTTCCCTTGGTCAATATTATCGAAGGAAGTGCAGTGAAGAGAACCTATCAGAGAGCTTTACTCTGCCTGCATCCAGATAAGCTACAACAGAAGGATGCTTCTCCTCGTCAAAAATATATTGCAGAAAAGGTTTTCGATATTTTACAGGTATATCATTCCATAAATTCACAGAACTGGTTTTATGTTTCGGAATGAAATAGTATATATGAGTTTTAATAATGCATTGAACCATGCTGCTCAATTTAACAATACAGCACGCTACTAACAGATTCGTGTTCAAGCTACAAATGGAATGATTCTTGTACTTAGAAGCCTATGGAAAGGTTTAAAGTTTAAACTCACACGATATCATCACGAAATCTGTAGATTAATAGCTGCAGAAGTCATGTTGAAGCCTGCACCACATTGGGTGTTCAATTCTATCAGTGGTTTTTCGTTTCCCAGCTGACATAGAGCATCGTTTCCATTTCATTTGATATTCTGATGCAACTAAATAGTGAAGATTTAATAGCATCAGTGACACATTCAAACGTGTTAATTTTCCTTTATAGATCTTCTCAATCAACATGTAACATGCCCTCTCCCTAGTCATCTCTCATGATCAGGGCAGACTCTTTTAATTCTTGGCATTACGTAGTTTCTATGCAGCTAACACTATCCTGGAAAAGTGCAAGACTTATCCAGATCTTGTAATTGAAATCATTGGTTCTTAGCCGTGCGTTTCTCCAATCAAGAATACATATTTAGAATGCAAGTAACACTATGCTCATCTTTGTATGATCACAAGTTCTACCAACTGCAGAGTACGCAACACGGCTATTAATCCTCGTCAATATGTTAAATGGCAGGTTATAGAAGCATTTTACGATACTAAAACCTTCTCACTTTTCTTTATGCAGGAAGCATGGGATCATTTCAACTCACTCGGTGGAATTTAAGGTCGATGATAACAGGAAGTTTCACAGTAGGGCGATTACCAAATGCTTAAGTTATCAACTGTAATTACATGTACATATCATCAAGATTATACAAAGGTATATGCGATATAATCTCTACAGAGAGCAGCAATACTGATTTATTTACTGTATACTGAGTTGAAGAAGACTTCACATCAGATTTATATCTATACTTCTTCTCCCTATCAGACAGAAACTGAGACGAATCAACAAAATTTACTACAAATTGCCTTTTTATTTCAGTGTGACATTATTTGAATAATACATTATCATCCATCAGGGGCGGAGTCAGGAATTTTTGTCAGTGGGGGGCTAAAATTCATAATTTTTAAACTATATGAGTATTTTTTTTTTCAGTGGGGGCTAATTAATTTTTTTAATTAAAAATACATAGATATCTAATTTTTTTAAAAAAAATACATAGAAATTTTAATATTTTTATGAGCCAGTAGGGGCTAAACTCCATAATTTTTAAATTATACGAGTACTTTTATTTTTTCAGTGGGGCCTAATTAATTTTTTTAATTAAAAATACATAAATATCTAATTTTTTTTAAAAAAAATACATAAAAATTTTAACGTTTTTATGAGTCAGCGGGAGCTACAGCCCCCACTGCCCATATGTGCCTCCGCCAGTGTCATCCATCGAGAATGATTGTTATTTTCCTACAAAATTTCACGTTTCTTAGAATGATATCAAAGATGGGTTTTGGCCCAATCTTTACACGTCTACGTGTGATTCATCATTTTTTCATGAGTCTCGCTGTTTTGTTCATTAACACTAATAGGAGTACTTGCAAGCAGCATTTCCGATCCTTGAGTTTGTCAATAGACTATAATTTGCCAGACCCTTAAAAATTCTTCAAGGGAAACAGCTAAAATCAACTAATTAATGCAGCAGGACCTAGTATACGAACAAAACTCCATGTAATGTCTCGTGTTGGTGGAAGTCACTATATGACCTGCATATAAATTAGTATTATGGTCATAAGTATTACTTTGGTCAATTATTTGTCACCAGTATTTCAAGTCCAAGATAGTTAAATTCTAAAAAGTAGTCATGATAGGAGAGTAGTGGGAAACTCTAGGAAACATCCGGTGGGACTGGGGTGAGCCCCACAAGAATGTGAGGTCCACTCTCTACTGAACTAGTCATTTGGCAGTAACATTTCCAAGCATCTTTTAAATAAATATTTTGGATTTAGGCACAACTCGAGTTAACCATTATAATGACTTTATGTTTTTTTTTTCTCACCTGTCCCCCAACCTTATGAGATTCGAACCTTAATTTTCAACTGTTCGAGAGAGTAATATATTATTAGGCTACTACTGTATCTTTATGATTTAGTATATTTGAAACCCAAAATAATTATTTTTACACCAACAATTCCAGTTTCACTTTTAAATTCGAAATTCTAGACATAAAGCGTGATACTATAAATCTTTCTTTTTCTTTCATTCTTTTGAAATTACAAATATTTTCAGAGTCCTTAAGCATAAGGGGGCCAGATTCTTTATATTTGCAGTGTACTTTCTTCTTACCAACAAACAACATTACGTGACAGATCTATCTTTTTCTTTTTCCTTTTTTGTATCAATGTAATGATGGGTTGTTTAGT
Source organism: Ehretia macrophylla (assembly GCA_037974665.1). Classification (NCBI taxonomy): domain Eukaryota; kingdom Viridiplantae; phylum Streptophyta; class Magnoliopsida; order Boraginales; family Ehretiaceae; genus Ehretia; species Ehretia macrophylla. The sequence goes on from CM075774.1 coordinate 5,373,471, forward strand.
TGGTGAAGTTTGTTCTCTTTCTGACAATGCTTTTTTTTAATCATTCAATGATCACTGATTTCCAAGCTACCACGTACGGGGTTCTAGTTAGGAATTTAATACGGGTCTCATTACTTCTCTGCAACTTCTTCCAGAAATTATAATTCGTCAGTTTTGGAAAAAAGGGAGTATGTGTTTTCCTCGTAATGAAATAACGCAATGGGTGTAATTCAATAATTGTAAATTATTTATTATAATCGTTGAACTCTTTCATAACGTTATTCGTGTTAATTTTCTTGAGCCTTGAGTAAGTAATTATTTTGATGTATTAAATTAATTCAACATCTAAAAATTTAAATTATTAGAGAGTAGTTTACTTCATCATTTTATAACCTTCAACATCTTCTTCATGTGCTGGCCGAATTCAACTTTGCATGTATAGACATATTCTTTTTAAATAGGTAGTTCTAAGACTTGAATCTAAATTTTTTTTTCAAGTGAGTACTTGAGCAAAGATTCAAGCAGTTAAAGAAAAATTTATTCTATTTAGTTATTATTTTTAACAATATAAAAATTGGGGAATAAGAATATTTGTTCTTTCCCTAATTACTACTAGAATTTCGACAAAAAAAAAAAAATACTACTAGAATGAAAAAAGAAAAAAGGAAAAAAAGAGGAAAAAATAAACGTCAATTTATGACAAGCTTGTCTGCCTAGAGATTTGGCAAGCTTAGAGTCTGTTGGTAAATAACATTTACTTTTTGCCCTGGTTGGGTTTTTTTTTTTTTTTGGGTCTAACCCTTGTTGGGGTTGGTTAATGAAATATGTAAGCTCTTCTGACAAGAATATATATATATATATATATGTGTGTGTGTGTATCTTGTATAAAAAATAACTCTTTATATCAACAGGTCTTTGATCTAGTAGTATATCCTTCACTGTGAATGTGAAAAATTATGAAATATATTAATTCTCGTGAGTGCATTCAAAGATCGCTTAGATATTTCTTGAATTAAGGGGGGAAGAAAAAAGAACTCTTTATGATGTGTTTATAAGCACTCATGTATAGATGATGTACAGAAGCGGATCAAAATTTGCATCATCAATGCTATTAATAATTTTCTTTTATGAAAAATGTGAAGTGTGACCTTTAAAAGGTTGAACTAAAAGAGGAAACTTATTCTAGGACTTTAAAATTTATAGTTGGATTCATAATTGCCGAATCAATCCCCCTTTGGAGTACTCCATGCACGTGTCTATAATTACATCTGGATATGCATGTCTTCATACATATATATGGATTCTCTTCTTTGTTTAGGGTATCTCTAATGGCAAGAAAAATAATATACTATTCATAAAAACTTATTAAAAGTGGTAAGTTTTAGAGATTTGGATCTCTATTTCAACTCAAATCTCTAATAGGACCCACCACTTTTTAGAGATTTTTACCAAAATAAAGACCCAATTTACTTTTTTTACACCAAATTTAGAAACCCAAAAAGTGATTGGATCTCTATTTTTGTATAAATCTCTAAAAAATAGTGGGCCCCATTAGATATTTGAGTTAAAATAGAGACCCGAATTTCTAAAAATTACCAAAATTAGTAAATTTTTATGAATAGTTATTACCATTGGAGATACCCTTAAGATAGGGGTATTGAATACAATAAAGACATAATATAAATGACTTTTTAATATTTTAAATTTTTAAGTGAGTTAATCAATTTATGTAAAAACAAAGTAAGTAACGGACTCAATTGCGATCAATTTAAAAAGAATCTTTCTTCGTACAAGATTTATTAACAAAATCTCATTTTGATATGATAAGACGTGTTAATTTAGAAAAATGCTTGAATTTGATTATCAAACTCAATGGGCTCTCACATGGTGCGATCCACTTGTGTGAGGCAGGTAGTGCGAGAGCCAAAGGGATACGGTAATCAAATCCAAAACTACCTTCATTAACTTAAAACCCTCTTTCACAACTGAAGACGAAAAGAAGGTAGACAAGATGTTATTCTTCTTTACCCCTTCCAATTTAATTTGCATGATAAAAAAAAAAAAAAAAAAGCAACTTATATTACATAGTCATTTGTGCAATAAAGATAGGGAAACAATTATTTATTCATTCAAAACTTCAATGGCTACTAGTACAAACCTTTGTATATGAGGTCCCCCCCTAGTACAAACCTTTGTATATGAGGTCCCCCCAACCCACACAACACACATACACACACAACAAGACAACAAGGCTATGGACAAGACAATGAGGACTCATGATGGTTCAATAACATCTTGAATTTGTCATTATCTTAAATGTTTTTTAAACTCATGGCCAAACAATATTCTGTGATATATTACCACCATTAATTAAGTAGCTTAGAATCTACAAGATTCTCTTTTGTAGTTTAATTGAAAGCTAAATGATTAACTAAAACGATAAAAGAATGTTACAAAAATTTGTTTATAACTATGGGAGCAAAAAGCCAAATGCCAAATCCAAAAATATCACGCCGAAGAAAGTTGCTTGAGACTAAAGTAACTAGAAAATATACATGGCCCATGAGAAAAAGCATACTACATTGTGTAGGCATATGCCAAACGTGAATAACTCCCGAAGTTATAGATAGAACACTTATTAGAGATATCTAATTTTGAGTGAAAAAAATACCGTGATTTTAATCTTTTTTAATATAATTATTATGCAGTAAATTAACAAAGTTCAAAATAATGTATCTTTCTCCTTCTAGCATACCTTACTCTACAGTACCAGAATGGATATGATCTCCACCAATACATAATGCTTTAGCTAGTACGCGGAATACTTCTTAAAGTTAGAGGCAGAAAACCTGGTAGGTAGCCTCAATTTTGAGTGAAAAATATACCGTGACTTCGATCTTTTTCAATATAAACATCACGTAATAAATTAAAAAAATCCAAAGTGATGTTTCTTTTACCTTCAAATTTGCCTTCTATGATACCAAAATGAATATCATCTCCCACTAGACACACATAACACATTAACTAGTACACAAAAGTGTACACCATGATTCTTTAGTCTATCAAATATAATTGCATACATTGCATGATGGATGTGAATAAATAGATTATTATCTCGGCAATAGCTAGCCAAGCTAGTATTTGCAATGATATTCTTAATTTGAAGTTTAACAAGTAAATGCCAAACCTCAGTATTTGTGATGTATCTAATCTATTTCTCCTCTACTATAATAAAAAGTAATAAAAAGGCTTATGAAGTATAAACTTTTTATGGGTATCCGACTCATTGCTCAAAACTAACACGTACGTATATTTTGATTTAATTACCTAACGGTTTCAAAATAAATTAAATTTGTGAGAGCATTAAACAGAGAAGTGTGACTAATTATATACAACTAGCCAAAATCACATTTTCAGTTTAAACTGTCATTCGAAAATTCTACCATGTAAATGTGATCCGAGCATGTCTATTAGCACTATGGCAGAAAATATCATAGGTTAACTTCTGCCCATGGTCTTTAATGTTTTCATGCTCCTAAATTACCCCTACTACATTTACTCATGATAAATAAAATGGTACGAGTTTAATATATTAATCTTCTAATTTGGTCATCACAAGGGGAAAAAAAAAAAACCAACTTCTGGAAATTTCTTGTATCAAAATTGTAGATGTATTGATCAATTTTGAATTGAAACTGCCAAAGATGCAAAATCAACTATTGTAAAAATAACCTTTTTGAAAATTATTTTTATGAATCAGTTTTCTTTTTTCTTTTTATCATTAAAACTAAAATTTTGTCAATTCATCAAGATAAAGATTTTTAGACAAACTCACGTGGGGAGAGGTCATGATAAGAATGGATTATCAAACTAAGATAGATAAGAACCATGATTGGACATAAAATGCTGGAGTGGTCAGCAATTAATTACTAGCATCAATTAATTGTTTCATATAATCATATCCCACCACAATGAATATAAACTTCTAAAATCAATGTCGCTTTCTTACCAAAAAAAAATTGAAATTTGCATATTGCTTTTCTTCATAGCCGTTATAAATTCAACATCTGAAAAATGAAATCTTAACTAATGAAATCCATATCTTCAAGGTAATTTTTTTTGTTAGCTAGCCACACTATCTCTTTTTGTTATTCTAATTATGGTGAGGGATTTATCATATGCAAATTGACTTGTCATTCTCATCACGTTTGTGTTTTTGGGTTAATTGAATACGATACTTTTGCATTTTAGGAATTAAGTAAGCAATGTAAGAGCTAGAGAAGAGATATTTAACATTCAATGTATATTTTTCTTTTTTTTTTGATATAGATCGGTTAGAAGAATCTCGTTTAATTTACATTTAACTACCCAATTTATTGGTCTATTTTCAATAATATTTCTGACCAATTTAAATCTTACCCCGAGGATTTCAACAGCCAGCATGAGGATATCTTTCACTAGAGGTAGCCCCCCATTCAATAGCATACTATGCAAAGATGATAGCCTTGATTACCACTGCAGGATCACTACAAATCACATTTGCATTCGGATAAATGGTTGTTTTGATAACATATATCGAGAAAGATATAGTTAATAGTTAATTTATATGTGAATCAAATTACAAAGTCAAATTTTAGCTTAGAATTTGTTGTTGTTTTCAGGTCATGCAAGTCCCTACGTGATCAATGGGCTGGTTGAAAAGATTTTGGCGAACCTTGATTAGAACTTCGTCTAATATATTGTTGGTTGATCTATCTTTGTTCATGAAACTTTTTGAAATTAGAGTTTATTAAGGACTGAACACTTATGCCTTGGTTTGAATTTGTACTCACTGCCTTTGGTTGGGAGGGACTTATAGTTCGAGAAATTGATAGGTTGGTAGATAAATTAGAAGTTTGGTTGGGAGGGACTTATAGTTCGAGAAATTGATAGGTTGGTAGATAAATTAGAAGTCCATTGGAGCATTTGTTTCATACCGTCAGCAATCCACCCAAATAGAAAGAAAAGTTTTAAAAGCAGAGTAGGTGTAAATTATGATTATCATGTTATTATCTAATATATTTTCTTTTAACCTGCATGAGATTAAAATTTTCAAGTGGTATGATTATGTGTTGTCTTGGTAAATATCATTTTAGATACATCATACTATTGTTATTTCCATCTTGGCTGAGCTTATCGATGTCTGATTGTAGTTTTTAGTTTTATTTGGTTGAGTTTTTGGATATTCACAAGAAGCTTCGTTCTTCTTGATGGATATGCAGGATTGTAGGAGTAAATTTTGCAGTGAAATTCTCGACATTATTATATATTATTCTTTTACGCTTTCTAATTATTAAATTTTATACCATATAATTAAGATATTTGATATGTAATACATGAATTCTTACTATACAAAATAGGAATAAAAGGGTAACATAAAATAGTATTCCTTAATTTAACAGTCTTTTCACGTTCTTACATTTCTATGGAGTCATTTTTTTTTTTTTTCCCGATAAAAATATTGTTTTCCTCTTGTCTTGTCTTCTCTCTCTCTCTCTTTTTCCCTTCTTGTGTGCCTGTGTGCGCTCTGTGCGTGTGTGCTCCAGACAGAAGATTTACTAAAAGTGGATAAGTAAGGACAATTTGTGTTTGCCACAGAGGGGCTATGTACTAATGTATGTATATTTCCTTCCTGACAAAGATCAAAGATATGGACTAAGTTGTAGGCTCGAAAATGGAATCATGGAGAATATGGCAAGCCAATTGACAAGAGTATCATTTGTGGAGATCAACTCTCCCATTTTGCTTTCATAACTCTCAATTCGATTTGCATTATTTTTTTATGAACTTTTCTTTATTCACAAGATGTTGTAATGTCGTAAAATATTGTTGATTATATTACTGAGGGATAATATTGTTCAACCAGTCAAAAAATAATTTTAATCTATTATTAAAACGGGAAAAATAAAAAATTCCAAATTGAAAATGGAGCTTAAATGAATGATATAAGGCTTCCATGGACAATAGATTTGGATGCTCATTTAATTGATAAACACTTACAAAGTATAAAAAGAAACTATATCTCGATCTTTTGTCACTCCATCTTGAAAACCAAGGCTACTTGGAGACCTTATCATTTTACTAAACAAAAGCATCAAATTTTAAATTAGAGTCATATAAATAATGAAATTTGCGTTACTAACATGTGTTCTTCATTCTTTATTCATCGACTTAACTAATAATTTGATACTACCTTCTAATTTATACTTTACTTTCTGCTTCCTTTATTCATCAACCTAACTAATGACTATTCCGTCTCACCAAAATTCATAAAACTTCAAAGATTCCCAATCTTTCGATGTATGATTTTGCAAGTACAAGCCATATCTCGTCGCTTGTTTTTATTAAATAAAAATTGAATAAATCAAATATAGATCTAAATGTGAGACTCTCGAATGAAAGATTGTCTTGCGATAAATGGAAAAGGCATATTTGATAGTGTTGATATGGAAATATACTATAATACTTTTAAAATATAAAAATTTATTGAAAGCAATTGTAATGATATAAAGAAAATAATTTGCAAAACAATGACGATATACATAGTTGGTTTTTAATTCACAATATATTATTAGCTATATAATATTCATGCAAAATGATCCGCATGGTGATCAAATTACAATCCTTCTACATGGATGAATCTTGGCCACAAGTAAAGGAGAAGATTAGAAAAATACAATTCTTCCACATGGATAAATCATGATCCTAACACCATTATATAAGATTTTAGACTACTCAACTAATACTAATTGCTTGAAAACTTTTAGTAAAGAAAATTCATTGAAAATTTTAAAAGTAAAAAGAAAATATAATCATTTCTATTCATAGATAATCAAAATAAAAAATGAGAAATACAAATGTCAATTTATATTTTATAGCCATCCAAATTTGCCCTTGACAATATATCAGAATAATGCTCAGGTGTGTATTTTTGGTTGAAATGGAATAGTGTTCAAACTCTCGAAATACAGTCTAAAAAATGGGTTTTCCTCTTTCTGACTGGACTGACTCGGGGAGGCTAGTCTCCCCCTAAATGATAATATAAAATTACAATAATCAACATTTTATTTTTTTAATAAAATAATATAAAATTATAATTATACCCCTCATAAACCAGGGGTGCATGGTGGACATGTAGGTCCGACTCTAGATGTAAGAAAGAAAGGAACATGAAACAAGAAAGAAAAGTAAAAGAAAATGCAAGGAAAAATCAACATAAGAACAAAGTAAAGGAAAGGTGGCATAGATGATTTTAGAAAAATTCTTAGAAATGTCCAAGAATTTGGAAACGTCCCATGCATCCCAATGCATTGGGATGCATTGGACGTGCATTGATGCCAACGACCCAATTGTGTTGGAAAATGTCCCAATGCAATTGGGTCGTTTTGAAGAATGACTCATGATCTTAACATGGAGAAAGAAAAATTTGGGGGATAAATATAAGCTATTTCACTTTTAAGTACACAATCACCAACAAGAAAATAAGAGAGTACCAACGGGGTTGGATGAATTTTATTTAATTAATCAATAAGATGTAATCATAAATTATGAGTTAAATATACTAGTTATCTTTTAAGTTATTTTCTTAAATACATGTTAAATTATAGAGTACATTTATTATTTCACAGCAAACTCAGGCTAGCAATGTGCTTACCACTTTAGAAAAGAAAGTTGAATTAACTTAAGGTCCGATTGCGGTAAGTTGGACAATCTTCTTGTACCTAGATCCTCTTTGGTTATCTTTCTATTGTTCCAGTTCAATGTTTCATATTCTGAGATTCGTTGATTTCATCCCAATCCGCTTGTCATTTGAAATTTTATACTCGATTTGAAGTGAGGGGCTGTGGTGTTTAAGTATTGATTATGTGATTATCTGATGACTTAATGTATTAATTACTATGTGTTATCTCTAGAGCTGTGACACCCATTCGGCGGGTGAAACTGTCGCATATTCTTAGTTTCGTACCCGTAGGTGTGGACGCCTCACCTTACGGAATCATGGGGCCGCAGGTGGCCATTATGTGATTTAGCTATGACTATCACGACTCTAGGTGATATTTATGTGGTATATGATAATGTGATATATACATTTTGAGAAATGAGATATTTATATTTTGATAGTACAGTTAAACTTGTATTGTATTTCAGTACAAAGGGGATAGTGAGATAACTGCACAAGTTTTGCGATATCTGGTTGCATGGTTTTGGTATTAGCTTTGTGTGTATATTCCGTAATGATCAATTTTGGTTCAATTTTGGACTAGTGTGATTAACTAATGTCAGTTCCTCTTATAGATATCTCCTGTATTTTGACTCTATATCGTGCCTTTGACTTAATTCTGATTTCTAGATTCTACTATTTTATTCGGGCAACCCTCAGAGCCTGACTCTGGGTGTCCTTCTTATTGAGCATTGTTTTGCTCATTATATTATTTTATTACAATTATGCAAAGGCTAGGTTAATGAGCTGTCCGAGCTACTTGGGTTTAGAGGCCACCCTATGAGATTAGTTATCGCAATTGTATGGAATTCAAAAAATAGTGATATTTCTGAAGAATATTGATTGTAAAGTATTGCCCTCTTGTAATATATATATTTAGAGGTACTAATTGATTTCATTAAAAGTTTTAGTCACTCTGACAAATGAATTCATGGATTTTAGTTTTCTGTCCTGTGATATTAGTACCTTGCGGGCTTAAGGGAAGAATCTTCTTAGGCTTGCGGCATCACGTTCCAGAGTTTAACTTGCTGAATTTTGGGGGCGTGATAGACGAAGTATTGGGGTTCTGACCAGTGAGGTGATAACATATACACATGAACTTCTAAAGAGTGAGTTAGAACAAGACTTACGTATAACAATTAGATCTTATTCAAGACAGGAACCAGCATAGAGGGTAAGATAATATACATGCTAAGTAAATAGACATGAATAGAATCGCGTCTTACAATGTAATAAGCAGTTTTTATCATTGTCTTCTTGCCTACTCCATTGTCTCCAACCATGACTATTTTTAACAAACTAGGGGCATCCTTGAAATCTCTTGCCCGATCAAACTATTTGTCAAAAATACTCGAGGTTTTCTTTGAGGCAACTGGTGGGTTGACGAAAGGGTGTGTTTATGGACTCGAGTAATTAGTAGATTCTACTCCATTGTCTCCAACCGTGACTATTTTCAACAAACTAGGGGCATCCTTGAAATCTCTTGCTCGATCAAACAATTTGTTTGGTCAGTCGAAGAAGGGGCATGTCTACAGACTCGAGGAATCAGTAGATTTTAGACTTTTGATAAATTTCAAAAATTAATTTTGTACATTATTTTACTTTTTTTTTTTGTAAATATTAATATTTGTATATTTAATATTTTATTTTTTAGTATCAATTTATTTTATTTTTTAAAATATTGATATTTTTATTTTGTAAATTTTATATTTGTAAAAAATATAAAAAATTAAAATGCGACGGATATTTTGCAATAGCCCGACAATGGAAGCCGGCATCAGATTGGCAATGAATGATAATAAAAAAATTAAAAATAAAAAATTTGAAACTAAAAAATAATTAAAAATTATAAAAATGTATTGGCGACGAAACTTTGTGACGGGATAGCGACAAACACTTAAAAAATAAATATTTAATATTTTTAATTTGGTGACAAAATGATGACAAAATTTGTCACCAACTGACATCGTGTCCAAAATTTTGTCGCCTTTTTTTGTAGTGTACAGGGACAAAGTTAAGACCTAATAGTTAGTAGGGGTGTACTCTACATTCAGCGAGGATACTATACATAAGGTGCCGAAACCAAGATTTGATGGTTAATAGGGACTCACCTTATGTTTAGTGAGAACACTCATATATAAAAAGTCTAATATAATAATTTTTTTAATTATTATTATTTTTTTCAAATTCGAGACACAACACACCCTTCTATTAAAAAAATATATATATATATATATATTGTGGCTCCGCCACTGATTTCAAAGCTTTTTCGTAATTTTATAAATGGAGTAGACTATAAAAGAATACACTTTTTTTTGGGTCAATAATAATCAATTAATTGCTTTTCTACCAAAAACAATATAGAGAAAGAAAAGAAAAGAAAAGGCTGATATTTGGCAGAGTGATAGAAATATATCAATGCATCTCCTAACAGTCAAAAAAACAACATCTCATATTGATTTGAAAGTTAGCATGGTGTGAGGACCTCTTTTTGTATAATAGGGCATCTCTTGTCTCCTTATGTTTTATGATTCATTCACTGTCTCTCATCTGGCTTGTCTTTTACTCTCCTCAATTTAACTAGCAGTCTGAATCTAACTTTATTCCTCCAATAAGCTGAAAAACCAGATAATGCCCATAAAAAGAACAAGAACAAAACCTTTACTTATTCTCATGCCCACTTGTGGTCAAAAGTAAAAAAGGTAACAAGAATAGGAAAAAGAGTCCCTCAAAAGGTAATTGAAATTGTTAGGATAACACGTGTAATGTAGGACTTAGACTTAGATTTTTATGGATAATTTTTTTATGGGTAATAATAATTTTGAACCGACAAGCGAATAACTGTTAAAAATATTTTTATAATTTTGGAGGATACTTTAATAATTTTGAACAATTTAATTGGCATTTGAGATTTAATAAAAATGGTTGGTCTGATTAAATAATTCAAGAATCGTATCAGTATATAATTTTTATGAGTTCTAATATGCATTTTAGACTATTTATAAATTAAAATATCCAAGATATCTTCCTATTTATAATTTAACTAGTCGTGTATTCTAATAGATTATATATTATATAGGAAATTATTTATTTTTTAAAAAGGAAAAAGATATTAGGGATATTTACACCACCCCCATTTCAGTCTAAAAAGATATAAAAGGTGAATTATAGAATTTTCAGCCTACTAGTTTACCTTAACTTCCAAAACTTGGAGGGTCTGTCTTCGGACAGCTAGCACCATTCTCTCTCTCTCTCACACACACACACACACACACACACACACACACACAATCTCTTTAAAAATGAGTGACTACTAGTAAACAAATCATTTGTTTAAGGTGCAAAATCTATTGCATAAACAAAATTGTGTGGTGTGTGTGTGTGTGATTTTTTTCCAGAATCTTGCAGTTTGCGGCTAGCAGCTAGCAGCCTAATTTGCCTTCAGTTTTCTTCTGTCAGAAAATAGGTGCATGTCAATAATTCATTAACTGGTCTCACACACACACACACACACACACACACACACACAGAGTTAGAGCCCCATTTCCAGGTTGTTGCTCTCTCTCTTTCTGTCTCTCTCATTTCAGCATAACACTGGTTGCTTACATGTTCTTGAAAAGCTGAAAGCTTTTGGTTTCTTTGAGCTCTTCTATAATGGCTACCTTATGTAAATCTGTGAGTTTCTTTTTTTTTTTTGCCCACTTTTTTTTCTTTTTCACTCTTGATTTGTACTTGCTTCTTGATATAAATCAATGGTTTTGGAGCTTCTGTGAGTATTATCTTTTCTGCATCTATTGCATATTTTTGTGTGGGTAGAATTGGCTCCTAAAATTTTGTTTGCTTTTATCTCTTCTTCATTTTGCTAAATGTGACAACTGGGCATCAAGATCTGAACTTTTTGTACATATTTTATGAAATCTGAAGCTAACCCTTTTCTTGATTGCACTCATATGTTTAGTATTCCTTGGATATTGACTTAATGGTGCAAAAAATGTTTATGTGATGAATTTGAGTTCATTTTCTGGCAATGCAACTTGTTCAATTAGGCTTGAAGCAATTTTTTTAGTGCAAAGTTCTGATCTTTTCTTTTTTTCTTTTAATTTTTCTGGATAATGCATGTTCTTTGCAAGCATTATTGAAAATTATAAGGTAAGTCTGCATAGAATATAAGGTAAGACATGTACAATAGATACCAAAGTGAGTCTAACCCTTTTCCGCAGATAGAAGTTCCTGCGCTTTATATTATTTGACCTCATTACTGGTGAATTTCTGGATGCAAACTCGGATGAATTTTGTATCTATGCTGGTTGTATCTGCTTTAGACAGCCAAGGAAAGGGTAATTACATGTATATGAAAGCACAAGAATGTTGTCTTGCTTGTGGGGATGCAACTTAGCTGTCAATTAGCTCTTGACTTTATATGATTTTTTAATTGTATTATTTCATATATTTTAGCTGTTGCTCTAATGTTACTACTTGCCTTCATTACTTTGGGTAAGCACCTTTTCTTGTTGTTGACCTCAGATTTGAGTATCTTTCTGTATAACACATGTTTTTGGTTTCTTCTGAGCTGGCTCTTTCTTGATTTGCCTTTTGATGGCTATTATAATAAGAATTGGTAGTTTCTTATTCTTCCTTTAATTTGCCAAGTCAAAAGTATCTGTTATGGAGTCCAAAAGGTTTGAATTAAGAAAATATTGCTATTATGTTTATTGATATAGTCTTGAGATTCTAGTTTAGATACTATTTTATCAGAAAAATGAAGGTAATGAAGTGACAATGCGATGATGCACAATGGTCAGAAACTAGATGATTAGCTATAGTAGTGGCCTCCCACTCATGTTGGTGTTGACTTCTCTTAGCAGTTGGAAGTTGGGGCCAAATGTTTTTATCTATTATTTTCTCAAAGAAAACGAAAATACTGAATTAGCTGTGTGCTTAGTTTATTTCCTGGGAAGTTTGAGGAATTCATTATAGACAATCAGTTTGTTGAGGTCAACTCAATTTAGTTTATTGGTAGGATATCTCTTCAGAATAATTTTTAAGATTCGAGAAGTAGATGGTTGATGGACTAGATCTTTAAGTTGCTGGCTTGATGTAGTTGTTGACGTGGTTCACTCGGAATAGTGTCCAGCTGTATATCACAGGTCAATATTTGTTAAAAATTGTGAAAGCTTTGGTTCTCTCTCTATTTGTTTAAACAATCATTTCCAACTGTAACCTATATAACCTACTGGCAATCTTCAAGGAGAGAAGCTTGGTGGCTTATCGTGTAAAACTTAAAAAAACATTATTGACCACGAGCTGTCTGGATGAAGCAGAGGGGATCTTGTGTACGACTGGATTAAGGTAGTTGGTAGGGGCAGGGAACTAGAGAAACATAACAAATTGTACAATGATTGAGGGAGTCGTTACTTTGATATTAGTATTTAGTAATAGAATAAACTAGAGTACCCGATTTAGTTTTGAATTTCTGGGCATCTCAGTTTAACACTTGCCCTTTCTTAGATACATCATTTGACTACGTGTAATACTGATTTGAGGTATGCTGTTACAGTAGCATCTATATGCTAAATTTGTGGATTATATGCATTGCATTTCCATCTTTCCATTTTCCATGCTCTGTTATCTCTTTGAGGACTATGTTCTTAGTTTATAGGACCTATCAACCAAAAAAAATAGTTTATTTGACCTACTACCTTTTCAACTTTAAAATGCATTCTACTTTCTTAGTAATATTTGTATGTGAGTCAGTGCTGGTAACAAATTCTTTAAGGAAATATGTGCATTAGTCCTCTATTTGTTTGAACAATGTGAGGTGAATCAAAAATGAAAAAAAGAAATGATTCACCCTTTTCACTAGATTTTGTCTTTATTTATCTTAAAGTTAATGCCTGTACTGTGAGTACCACAAAAATCACAAGTTAATGTCTGTGTTATGATGTTAATATGTATTGCTATGCATTTGCTTCTAAGAAAGACTGTTTTTAGTAAGTCAGCCCACTCATCTTATTCGAATATAGGCGACCGATGTCCTTGATTGTCATGGTAAAGGATGAAAAAAATATTTATTCTTGTCATGGTTACAGATTAACAAAATCATTTTTACTTGTCATCAGTATGTGTTTGATGTAAAACAGTGAAACCTAATGACCAGTCATTAACGTGGCCTCTTTGTTTCTTGTTCCATTCTTTTATTTTTGATTTCGTCTTTTATAATGCATCTGAGAAAAAGTTTCTCTTAGTTTTTGATCGTGAAAGTTCTGATATTTTAAAGGCTTACATTTTTTCCTCGTCCAGGCGAACAAGATGCCATTGGGCCCTGACTGAATATCACTTTCACTATCAGAGGCACCATGCCATCAGGACAAAAGAAAGGATGGAAATCTATAGTGCCCTGCCATTTGAAAAGCAAATCAGGACCGCGTTTTTGTTTATTCCCCAAGGTGAAGTCTGATGATTATGGTCCTGGCAATGCACCGGTTTACCTTAACGTCTATGACTTGACACCTTTAAACGGCTATGTTTATTGGGTTGGCCTAGGTATCTTTCATTCCGGGGTAGAAGGTAACTAACTATCTTATTTATCTTCTTTCTTTTAGTTTAAGCTACATTGAAGTGTGCATTGACAAGGCACCTAAACTAAGTCTCCTACAATCGTAATGTAGTTGTGATTGATTAAAGAGGAATGTATGACGCTTGGTCTCCCGTCCTTAGCTTCTTAATGTTTGCAGTTATTTTTTGCTATTTGTTGAACCATCAACTTGGGCTTTAGCCAGTACAATGTCCATAATGAAATTAAGCTCAAAACCGTTGCAGCATACTAACTGCAAAGAGTACATTTTCTCTTTGTCTCATAATCCATGAGACATTATGCCATTTTGCTCATGAAGGTTTATAAAATGGTCTCCTTGGACATGGAGTAGTAAGTGAAATTGTTCATATTGAATCTTATTGAGTGAAGCTACATTACCTATCAAAAACAAAAAGAGAATGGAGAGAAGCTACAGTGCACGGCGTGCGGATTACTTAGGGTGTTGAGGGGGATAATTGATTTTCAGAGATTGCTCGGTGGGGATTTTGAAGGTGGAATATATATTCTAACTCGAATGTAAAATTTGGTTGTGTGATTCGAGTATGCAGTTGAATCACATAAAAAGTGTGAGACAGTTTGTGAACGATATAAAAAGTTTAAGGCACCATGGCAACTTTTTCAGTCTTCTATTTGGATTGAATTTAGTGGAACTTGACCGACTAGAGAACTTTTAGTCAGTTAAGCACTGGGATATTGTTTCTAGAATGCCTTCTGTGTGCAAGTTATGGATTTACCATTGCAACCCTTGCCACTGCTACCCACCAGCGGCTGGTTGGAATCTGCAGTCTGCTAGTGAACAAGGAGTCTCTTTCATTCCCAGCTAGATATTCTAATTAGAGCCAAAAATGTAGTTGTAGGACAAAAAATTCTGCCGTAAATGTGACTGGTGCTGACTTACCTGGCGAGGTACTCCGTCGGCTAACATAGTATGTAATAAGTGGTCATTTGCTGCATGAACAAGATGTAACTTTACTTTGTAACTATTGGTAAACGAATGAGCTAGCTTATTGCCTTTCAATTGAACTTGAAACCTCTAGATCACCATTTTCGATTTCGTTTTCTCGTTTCTATCTAGAAGAGTTAGACCATGTGGAGGTGTTTCTAGTTGGGAAATGACTGATAGTCCTCAGAAGAATGAGTCTGCCTCTGTTCATGTTGTGTCGGAATCTATTTCAATCTAAATCATTTTACACCTATTCTTTTAGAATGTGTACATGATCTGGTCATAGCAGGCATGTTGCCCAAGTTGTTTAAACACAGGAATGGGAATAAATAGGAGACTCTTCCTAGGCTCTTGTATTTAGTGATTCGTTGATGCTTGCAGCTTCTTGAAATGCGGTCTATTTCAGTATTCGTAGATATCTTTGTGAAGAAGAATAAAATGATTCTTTTGTTGTTTTTCGGTGCGGAAGGATGGATGTTGATATGGTGGCTTCTTGGATGCTACCACTGTGTGATACAGTTATTCGTGCAGCCTATTATTTATCAGGAGAACTGAGCTTTTGCATGTGAATTGGTATTCAAGTGAAGACGAAAGGATCGTCTGATAGTGTCTGCTTACCACTATCGATTTTGAAATTAACTCTAGTCCAAACTCAGAACTAATTCACTGTTACGCAATAGATCATTTTAATTGAATGACCTTTGTGACTAACCTGCCCCCTTATTTCCAGTTCATGGAGTAGAATATGCATTTGGAGCTCATGACTATCCAACAAGTGGTGTCTTTGAAGTTGAACCACGGCAATGTCCAGGCTTCAAGTTTAGGAAGTCCATATTTATCGGGACTACATGTTTGGACCCGATTCAGGTTAGAGAGTTCATGGAGCATCAAGCTGCAAGCTACAATGGTGATACGTACCACTTGATTGTTAAGAACTGCAACCATTTCTGCAAGGATATATGCTACAATCTTACGGGGAAGAAAATCCCAAAATGGGTAAATCGATTGGCAAAATTAGGTAATGTTCCTCATTCTATCAGTCGTGGCAGTCATTATTATTGCATACAAGCAACACTACTGACCGCTTCAAGATCATAGACATTATCAATTTGATTTAACTTTGGAAAGTTAAATTCCCAGCCAATTTCTTGTTCCCCTTCCATTGGCAACCTGCCCGATCACTCTGTTGTACCCATCTTCGTGTGCCTATTTTGAAAAAATGTACTTCGAACAACTTTTTTTCTCACAAAATGGGGAATGCTTCGACAAGTTTGCTACTTAAGCTTGTTCTCACTAGTAAACTTTTATGACTTAGTTCCAGATCACTAAAAACCTTCTTCCTTTTTCTGGAGGCATTCTATCCTCATTTTCCTCTTCTCCTTTTGTCATCTTCTCCGTTTGCATTCTTTCAGATATATGAACATCTTTTCTTACAGTTTTTCCCTTTGCTTTTGGCTCTCTGATACTTGTATAAAATATTGTTCTGTCATCTGTGTACTCCGGCATAAGAGACACAATAGGCGGGCAGGACTCCCCTTACCAGATACAAAGAATTACATTAGTCTTTGACTGCTCTCTTGTGATAGTTTAAAAAGGTTGTCCTCTTTCTCCAAGAAGACATTTCCCTCTCGTTCATCCCAAAGAACCGTCGTCTTCCATTTCCTGCTAGGTCACTTCTTTCCACCTTCTTCTCGATACAAAAGACCACAAAATAGTGTCTTAAATGTGTAGGTGTTGGGGATCAGGAAAACCCTGCCACACAAGAGCTGGTCATGATCATCAATTCCCCTTATAATTATGCTGCATATTCTTTCTTCATTTTGCAGTTAACTAATCACGTATGCTGTTTTCTATCGCTGTCCACTAGGTTCAACTTTCAACTGCGTCTTACCTGAAGCCCTTAAAATCTCTGCGGTGCAAGACCTTAATAATTACCAGGAACCTGATAACGAGAAGAGAAGGCTGAGAAGTGCTTTCAGTTGTCTGTCGTCAGTCTCAACAAGGCAGAGGCAGTTGTCGACATCTTCAGTATTCTTACGATCTCCCATAAAAGGCTGCTTACCAAGAGGCGGCTGCTTACCAAAATGGGCAGTGAGACGGTCCAATAGTCGCTCGTTGAAGGAACCCTGACATGAGGATCATCCCCTATACTCTCTCTTCCTGGAAATCTCCTGAACAGGAACATGTTTAGAAGGTTTCTCATGTTTCTTCATGTATTTTGGATAATGTGATGAAGCTAAATATGCTTAGAAGAAGAGGTTTTGTATGTAATGTTTCATTCTTCTCTAGAGCGCACTCGATCTCTCTCTCTCTCAATGTATCTCTCTCCTCGCTTTTGATCGTATTTGTAGCAACACATACTCCCAGTAGAATACATGTTAAAAGTTTCAGTTCTTGCAGCACAAAAGACGATGAAATCGTCACCGTGCTTTTGCAAACTTTGACACTCTTGTTATGTTTTCTGTATTTACTCTTAACATAGTAGGGTTAAATTGATTGGTCGGACCTATCAAACAATAGAACATGAATGATTCGCACTTCACTCGGTTTTTAGGTTATAATCATTGTGTCAGAGATAAATGGCCAAAGTGGTTTAAGGCATAGCATTAAAATTGATATGTAGGCTTTTGTTTACCGAGGACTTTACCTTCACCTAATTAATTACTAATGTTATTGATTGAAATGTATTAAATAACAATGAGAGCTGCTAACAAAGGGCGATGTCGCCATGTATTGGGTCAATTTAGATGTGAATTAAGGAATGAAGTACCCACCCTCGAGTCAGAGAGTGAGAAATATACAAAGGCGAACAACATAACTTTTGAGGAAAAGGCAGATCTCACATGTTAAAATAATCATTAACATCAAGAAAATATTTAAAAAGTATAAGGCCAGACATCCGGCTTCGAAAACATATAGGATTCACCTATTTGAGTGCCCCATGCCCCGCCTTGTCGGACCAAAGAAATTAGCATTATTTACACAGAGATAACATAGTTGCATATATAGTATTCTGACTCTAAACTCGAGCATGTTATATGACTTCTCAGGCAATATAATATTTCAGTTTTGGTCAAGGGGTTTTAAATTTATCAAGTTTCGAGTTTGAGTTTGGTAACAAGAGACAAAAAGATGCAATCGGAGTTCAAATTCAGATATACTTATTTTGAAGAATAACCAACTCACTGTCATCCCTAATGCTTTTTTAAATGATGTGAGAACTCAGTTAGCGAAGTCCGATTACCAGATTACCAGGCAGAACCCGACTACCAATTGATAAGCCTCTGAGTATAACAGTGTGTTTCCACATATGCACTAGGTCAGTTAAAGACGGAACTTCAAAACAATTAAGACTGTCAAACTCCAACCTTCTATGAATGATTTCACCCCACTACCGTTAAAACACTGCCATCCCTAATGTTGACATTAAGTAGGGGGATAGTTAGAGGCCGCTAAATTTGATGATCTGCCCAGTTGGAAATGTGCGTTGTGCAAATAGGGCAAACAGGCTTCTGTGAGGACACAGATGGATGTACAAGATCAAGCTCCACCACAATCAACGAGTATAAAAACTATTCAACTACAAAAGCATATTTAGCAGTAAGACCTCGCCGAAACAAACCAAATCTTATTCCACTAGTTGAAGATCATGATGTCTCAAATTCATATCAAGAAGAATCACACGACTAAGTTTTCACTAACAGTTAGCTGTCTAACGCCACCCTTCTTCATCTAGGCTCGGGACTAGCAATACCAGGGTAAAAATCTCATCACAAGGTCATTTACTAACCAAAGTTATAATTCTTGTGAATCAATCAAAGCAAGAAAAATCACCTTGATCAGGCAGTGTAGACATTATGTTTATTATTGTCAATACGCGACGATCGATTCCTAGTACACAAAATCATCTTGACCAAATAAAATTAGGCTTTTGAATCTGTTTATGCCAAGTGACTTATGAGGCAGTGTCAAAAAATAGGCAGCTTTGAGAATTAACACCAAAGCTGTCAGAAATATTATAATATCTACAGGTACATTTTTCGAATGATATTGAACGTATAAGAGCTACTTCAAGAATGATTAGCTGCATCTAACAATTATACTCTGTGCAAACGATAGAATCATACAATGAATATACAGAGACGGCCTCTTGTATTACTGTTGGGAAAACATACCTGCAGGAACACGAAAGAGATGCTTCAGAAAAACAGATGCAAACTCCCTTGCCCTTAAAAACCCAGAAAGCGCTTAAACGATACATTTTGAAAACATATAGCCATAGGAATACTGGAACAATTATATTTAAGAGACAAATTTTGAAAATAGACATCGGCAAAAGTAATAGAACACTGATTAAGGGATATATTCCAATGAGAGTATTAAGTAACGATTACAAAAGTGTGATAGGAGACCAGTCTTTTACGTTTCAAGGGGTGGTCATGACCACCCCACTGTTCGTTTATGTTCAAAGTAAATACTAGTAACAACTATGATACAAACTGGACTAGATCTTTTCAGGGCCAGGCCATATTATCAATCGTCTTTCTGATGCAAAACAGTAGGCATACTATTATTACCATTGAGAGCAGCATGGTATACTCTTTTCTCTGGCAAGCCAATATCTGACAGAATCAAATTACCCTGCAAGTAGAACATCGGCAACAAATGAGACCACGTGACCTTCAATTTGTCATCCTTTTATTCTTTTTAGTTTCTTCATTTCTTTTTTACTAGTTTATTAACTTTTGAATTATGCTGGTTTCTCTTCTACATTTTCTCCTTTCTTGTGCTCTCTCTCTCTCTCTATGTCTATCATTTTGATTTCTCCTTTTGCTCGAGGAAAAAAAGCATGCGGAGAAACCAGGTTCCCCCACCCCGAAAAGGGGAAGAGAAAAGAAAGGAAAAGGAAAGAAAATTCACTACTTCACTGCTGATGCATACAATTTCAACCGCAATTATGTGACAATGGAATTTTACGGATTGTGGGAATGTATCTTCCAAGTCTGTGATCTAATATCTACAAGTTCAACTAGTAGAAATGAGTAAAAGACATATACCTCATGAGCCATCAATCTTCTCATGTTATTCGCATAAAGTTTAGGGTCATCCTTTTCTTGCTGTGTGGGGTAATAAACTGGCAACCTCGTCACCTCAAGGTAATTTACAAATTGACAGAGAAGAAAAATCACATGGCGCACCTGCAATGAAAGTATATGTTGAGACTACATGCGTAAAAAATTATGAAGTGATTATATAAATGCTAATAGCCAACTCCCCCTTGAAACTAATAGTGCATGATAGACAGCGGACTTATCCGCTCATTAGCACCTTTTTCGTCCCTAAATCCGTCACAGATACAAACTGATATATGAATGGAACATAAACTAGATTTTAAAGGTAATCAATATGACTCAGATTTTAAACACTTTCTTTACTCATAAACTCGTGAAGACCGCCAATTGATATTTCACGGCTTGGATGCAATGCATATATTGTTAAACACTGCTGAATTTGCACAGAGGAACTAAAAACCTTTGGGGAATGGTATATTGCACCATCAACCTTTCGGGTGGTTCGAGGACAACTAGCCACCACTTATAATGGAAAGGAAAAAATATTTGGGAAGTCCATTATCACAAGTAGTTGATTGAAAATCATGGGGCCAACAAAAGAAAAATATTTAATCCCATTAGTTCGAGTAGTTGATAAAATTGGATATCATGGGGCCAACAAAAGAAAAATATTTAAGAAGCCCATTAGTCCGACTAGTTGATGAAATGTTAGTTCAAAACCAAGATGGACTATAAAGAAATAACATCATCAAAATAATAGCATCAAAGGATAAGCATAACATCTTTTGTCACAAAGGAACTTCAAAATGGAAGCATTTCATTTCTTTGCAGTTAATAAAGTACGAAACCATTGATCAGCCTTCGGCATGCAGATCAACCAAGGTAATGATAGATCAAATGGTTATGTATGTACTCACCCCAGATATAGAGTCCCACGCAGGACTAAATCTCTGGTAAGGGTATCTCAAAATAACGGGATGTACAGGAGCTTTGGCCAAAAATGCACCAGTCTTAAATGGAAGGAGAAAGTCCCCGTTTGTAGTTGTGCCTTCTGCAAGGAAAAAGATATAAAGTCAATGAAACAATGGTAAACCACTTATCAAAAGTAGAAAAAAGAGGAAACAACTGTAAATTTGTAAATGGTGAACCAAAACAAGCCAAAAGTCTAACAGGTGACCTTCAGGGCAATATATAGTGGCAGCATGGGAAACTTTTATATAATGGGGAGCACATACAAGCCAAACAAAAATAAACCAATTGTCTTAACGGCTTACAATTGAAGAAACAAAGAATACGTTGAAACTAACTCGAGAAAGAAAATATATCCGGGCAGTCAAATGATTTCTCTAGAATGTAACAGCCACAGTACACAAGGTTGACTATTTCATGTAAATTCCATCAAATGCTCTTCTCACTACACAGAACGAGAAAGAAGCTTGACTAAACATAACATTCTGATAAAGGTAAAAGCGGACCACATTGAGCACCACGAATGGGAAGGATAACGGTGAGAAGTGAACCTGGAAAAAGCATCATCATCGGTGCATCCTTATTTTGATGAGCTTCCCGCATTCTTTCGTTAATAACACCTGAAAGCAACAAGATAACTATAAGGAGTACAACCATTTTGAAACATTGTAAATTATTTTGATGGTTTTGAGCTACTATAGGATGTATACATCTAATGCTGAACAGCTTGTTGTGTTAGATGGAAAAATTAAATAAAGACAAATAGAAAGCTACACAAACAAATCAAAGGGTGAAGTATTAAAAAAAACTATAATCTTAAAGACTATAAATAAGGTATGCACGTAAACTTACCAGTCAAATAATCAGGAGCTTGAGGTAATAAAAGATGAAGATGCATTCGTCACATGAAATCTTTCTTTGCAAATAATGATGCGTATTCGATTTAAACCAGACAACCCTTAATTTTAAGCCTGACTAGAGACTTGATTAGTCTACATAAAGCTATCAGCTATCATACGTATTTACTCATCCAAAAAAATGAAAAGAAAAGTTATCCTATGTATTTGAGTTTCAACCCATCCTAAAGTGATTGCACTAAGGATGTGAAGTTCATTTAAACAATGTCGACTCAACCTAAGTATATCGTACATTTTGGAAATTTGACATAATTGCACTCAATCTCTCATGCCTTGTCTCTCAGTTTATGTAGTAAAGCTATACCTCCATTTTTTATTATCCTAAATGGTTTTAGAATTCAACAATTCCAAAAGAAGAACAAATGCATTCCACTTTTTGAGGGAATCAATTAAGCAATCAGAATGATCAATAATCGATTTGAGTGCATGAGTTGGGATTAAGCAATGTAATCTAAAGCATCACCACCACAGAAGTAGATAACATCCAGGATGAGTAGAGTAAAAGAAAACTTTTTAAACTATTCTCAAGAAATCAGCATAACTAATAATTACCAACCTGACACACCCTTGAATTCAGATGATTTTGATTCCCGCTGGACAAAGACACAACCAAGGCATTTGCTGTGACAAGACAATAACAGCAATTATAATCACACATTGCCAATTTGTAGCCGTCCAGTAATATTTGCACATACACATGCAGCTTTAATCACCCAACATCTACATCTGGAAAAGTTAAAGAGCACAACAGAAGAGAAGCGAGACGTAGAACACGACAGAAATGTTGTTGCAAAACGCAACCATGCTCTTAATCCTTAGGGGTAGCTCAAATGGTCAGGCCGTGAGTGTGCTCCCCAGAGGTTGCCAATTCGAGTCCTCTCAGGGCCAACGGATGTTTACACGGCCATTAACTTCATGTCCTCATGGGATTAGTCAAGCAAAGCCCATACACAAAACGGACTTTGGGGGAAAAAAATGCAACCATGCTCTTAACTAGGTTTTCCTTCTCCTTTCTTTCTTTTTAAATTCATTTAAGGGGAAGGAAGTAGGTCCTCACAGTTTCCACGAGAACAGCTCGAATCACCCCCTCCCTGATCCAAAATAAAATAAATGAAGGAACAAAACGACAATTGATAATTCACATGTCACTGCAGTGGAATGTATCAAACAGACATCACAGGTCCAGTCAAATGATATATTCATAGTTTAATTGATGAAGAACAATAACAATCCAGGAATTGTAAATATATAGAACCAACCTGATGAGACCAACTAGAGGAAGTTTAGCCACTGATCTCTTCAGCCACAAAATTGAGGTGCAAAACATAGACATGGAAATATGTCAGATACATGGGTAAAAAGGTTTGTAAACAAACTGAGTGAAAGCAAATTAATATACACAAGAAGTAAAGAGACCTTGGCAACGAAGCTCGGAAAAGAGGATGACATGTGATATAATATGTCCAAATAAGATACATGATTTGATATGATAGCCCCAGGTCTCTCAGATTGATCCTTGGTCTCAGTCTGCCAAAAATAAATACATAATAAAAAAACTCTCATTGTTTAAAATAAAATTAAAAAATTAAAAAAAAGAAAGAAAAAAAAACCTCTCATTGTAGCTCCCAGAGTTCAGATCTTTGGGATCTATCTATGAGGCATATAATTTAAACAGATGGCGATTTAGTATGTGCAAAGAACATATGAAGTGACAAAGCTCATTGTTCAAGACCATAAAATGGATAAATGCAAAAGATTAGTATCAAATATAACATATTACTCCCCTTATTTAATCGCCTAGCTGCAGCAAACACCAAAAAACTAAAAGCAGCAATCTTAATTTTCCTTTTACCAGAACCATTTAGCAAGCAGATTTGGTAATGTCAAGTTATAAATTGATATATTCAATGCAATAAAAAGAACCCAACCCATAGAAATTTCTCAAAAGTGAATGCTAGTCCTTGCTTAATTCAACTGCATTTAGTTACTAGTCATAAATAAAGTTAGACACTTTCACAGCAAGAAACTTGCATTTAGTATCCTTCTAAACTAAACCCGGTGCACTTGCCAAATAGAAGCATACACTACTAATGAAAAACTAGTAGCTTGTCCTAATTCACTTTCTGTAGAAGTAACCCTTTAGTCCCACAAACCTCCTCATTCTTCAGTCTAATCAAAATGCTATACGCGCACACACACACACACACATACATATACACTCATTCTTCATTAGAATCAAAATGCATATACATATATATATACACACTCAATGCTTCATTAGAATCGAAATGCTACACACACACATACATATATATAAATACTCAATTCTTCATTAGAATCAAAATGCATATGCACACACACATATACATTCATATACACTCATTCTTCATTAGAATCAAAATGCTATACACATACATACAGATATGCATATACATATATACACACACACTCATTTCTTCACTAGACTAGAAATGCTATGCGCACACACACATATACTATTAAATCCACACACATAAACACTCAATTCTTCATAAGAATTGAATTGCTATGTACATAGACGTACACTCATTCTTCATTAGAACTGAAAATGCTAAACACATACACACATATACATTCTTCATTAGAATCAAAATGCTTCACACTTGCACACATATATAAACATACAGATACACATATACGTATGCATACATATACATATATATATACACACATTACAGAAATATCTGTGAAAATAGTACCTCACCTCAGTGTTCAATTTTACATCGGAAAAATCATCTCTTCGCGTTTCTCGGATCCAATAAAACCCTAGAACGAACAGCATAACCCTAGAGAGTAACCTCCCACTCGTCACGATCACGGCCTGTCGCCACCCGCCCATGTGCGCGTAATCCTCTTGCACACCACCATCCTCTCTGTTCGGCGTCTTCGCCGCCGTGCAGATTCTACAAATGCAGTAATAAATCAACAATATCGTCAACGCAATCACGACCCGGACCGGGACCAAAACAATGAGGCCCAAGCCCAGTAACGCTTTCTCGGCCCACGAAAGCTTCCCCCGGCCCATTGTGCCGTACGCGTCACGCCTCACGAATGCTGCGTACTTCTTCTCCAGCTCATCGATGCTGATATGGTTGCTGTTGCTGGTGTTGTTGTTGTTCGATTTCGGGGTTTCGGGAGGGTTCGGGTCGGGCTTGAGGAGGGGACGGTCGTCTTTGGTGAAGGATTCGTCTGTCGAATCGGGCCGGGGAGAGTAAGTGGGCGGTTCAGGGGTTAGGGTTTTGAGCTCGGCCTCCATCATAAATATTTTTATTATTTTTAATTAATTTTTTAAAAAAAAAAATTATTTATATTAAAGCTAAGATGGAGTGGATAGCCATTGTTGTTATGTTAGATTCTTTGTAGATCTCAGAGTAGTGTGTGTTTGTGTGTGTGATAATGATGACGCGTGGCTTTGACGCGGGTATTCGTGCGCGTGAAGATCCTTTAAACACGCACGCAGTGTTTTGGCTTGGATTAAGCTTAAGATAAGTATCAATCAAGAGGTACTAATCTATTTGTAGTTGGTTATACGATGATGCTGATGGGACACTTTCATTTTTTTATTTAACCTGATATTAATTTAGTAATAAAGTATTTAGAGTATCAACGAAAAATTACTTACGTTTTGAGTTAAAATTATTTAAGATTTGTTTTCTTTTAAGGCCAGTTTTTGTATAGTTTGTGCCTAATTAATTTCTATCATATCTTTTTTAAAACATGACCTCAAAATTTAGATTTTGATATGAACTAAACGGCTTCCTACATACCTATCATTTGAAATTAAAATAAAATAAAGTAAAGTCAAGATTGGTTTCGCCAACTTGTAGATAATTTCTTGAAAAAAAAAAAAAAAAACTTTTAGATAATTTGCTTGCATCTTGATTACACCATGAATTATTTTACTTGTTGGAATAGCATATCTGGGTAATGTAATGACAAGATGTGTATGTTTTAAATGGATTGGCACGTGTGCAAACGTATCTCAATCATCTATATGAGGACCATCTCTCATAACTGTTAGGCTGTCCTTAGTAGAGTCTCTAAAATAGAGACTTTACTATCGTATAATTATTACGTAATATAATTCATTTGGTGTAATAAAAATTCATAAAGTAAAGATTAAAATCACTAAAAGTGGATCCGAATCTCTAAAAAGTACAGAACCTCTAAAAATGTTAATAAATTTGTTAAGGGTACAAGATGGTACAGGGTGTTAAGGACAACATTGATGAGAAAGCAACATGAATATAGAGGAACAAGCTACACGTGCGAGAGTATGGATAAATGTGGAGCCAAATATGAAATTATCATTCAGGCTCCGTTTATTTGTCGTAAAATAATTTATTTATAAAAAATATTTTTGTAAAAAATAAAATATTTTACAAGGTTACGTTTATTTGCTGTAAAATAACTTGTTAGAAATTTTTTTTTTCTGAAAAATAAAACACTGAAAAATATTTTATGATATTTGAATGTAGATATAGAATACTTTTCATCGTTAGAAGTAGATATAGAATATATTTACTGCTTTTATTTACAACCTTCCTACACAGCTTTCATTAGAAATAATTGCAACATAGTTTGGTTCTCAATATCACTAAAAATAAGGATCTTCTTTGTTTTTAATATATTACTTGGTGTCTCATGACACTTAAAACTATTGAAGTCTTCAAAACCTAAGACAAATTCATCCATATCACATTAACGACTTTTCTTATGAAAATCAACAAAAAGAATACTAACAAATTCTTATTGACTGAACAAACACATATGTAATTTGTGTTTACTGAGCAATTGATTTGCTTGAACTAAAGTATATGGCATGATCCTAATCCTAATCCTTATCCTAACCTTAATGTAGGACTAGAAGTGGGCAGTGTATGTAGGGTGCAATTTCCTTATTCTAGTGGACCATCTATTGTATATGCTTTAATGTACAAAAATGGTTTAGACAACAAAGGAAGGAAGAAAAACTATCACCTTTGTCACCATCAACAAATAGTCAATTGAATGCATAATCATATTCTTAGGAGATGTCTTGAGAGGCTTTGACCATCAAATTATAAGAAAGGATTTATTGTAATTTGGATTAATTGCGAAATAGTTTATAATATTAAAACATTTTTTAAAATTAAGTCTTATTATTTTAAATCATTCAAATAAGTCCCTACTATTTTTCAAATATTATCAAATTAGTCCTTACATATAGATTTTTAATAAAACTATGTATTAACTGACTAAACTACCATTGTAAAAATTTACTAAATTACTACTTTGCCCCACCCTATCTTTTCTTTTTTCTTCTTTATTTTATTTTTATATATTTTTTGGTCTACCGCACCCCCATCCCCAAGAAGACCCCATTCTACCCCTACACCTAACACCTCTTTTTGACCCTCATTTCCCTGTACCTAACCCTAACAACCCTAAACCCGTGCACCCCCCACCCCCAACCCTACCCCCTTACACCCCCAAATACCCCCACCCCCTAAATTGTGTACTTTGTTTGCATGTGTGCTTTGTTTTTGTGTGTGTAGATATATGTATATATGATGTGAGTAGGGGTGTGTGTACACATATAAATATAAAGATTTATGTGTGTATGTGTGATGTTTGTTGTGTATGTATAGTGGTAGTGGTGGTATAATGTTAGATGAAGAAAAAGGGGAAAAAATGACTTGAGGACTAAGTTGAAGAATTTTGTAAAGTTTAGGAATGAAATTGAAATTTAGTAAGTATTGATTTAAATATTATATTTTTTTTTGATTTTATCCCTAAAATATTGTGCATGCCCATTAAATTTAACAATATTTTTGAAAAAAAAAGACCAATTTGCTAACTTTGATAAACATTGATAACTACAGTAGAACCTCTTTAAATGAATACTCGATAAATTAATAATCTCTTTTAATTAATAAAAATGTCCGGTCACGACTTGGGACCAGTGTAAAAAGTTAATAAATTCGATAAAATTATAAGATAATACATTTAAAAAAAAATTCTTTGTATTTTATTGATTTAAATATTTCATAAATTAATAATTAGCTAAAAAATACATAATAAATTGACTATAAGATTTTTCTTAAAATATGAATCAAGAGTAGTTTGTCTTTTGTTGAACTTCAAATCTAGTTAAATCTCATATTTAATTATTTAAAGAGAAAAAATTAAAATAATACTACAAGGATTAGGATACAAAATTAGATAAATTAGTTCTCATCCTAATCCTACAAGGAGTTCAATATGAGATTAGAGAAATTTTGTTCTAATCGAACTAAATTAAACTTTATCTTCTATTCTCATTACTTATATTTTTAAATTAGACAAAAAAAATACAAGTCACTTTTCAAAAAAAGACACCATAATCATAATATGTTTACTGTAAAGCCAAAAAAATTAAAAATATCTCTATAAATTAATAGAATTTAGTGGTCCCAAAGCTATTAATTTAAAGAGGTTCTACTATAATATGAATTATTTGGAACAACAAGGACTAAAATGAAAAAAATGTGTCAACATTGGGGACTAAATTGTGCAATTTACCCCTTTAATTTTATAAGTTTGTTTGAAGTTTCATATCATTTTCACATTTATTTTGTTTTCTCGACATTGCACGTTTAATATATTGTACCATGATAGTTTAATAACGAAATATATATGATTTATAAGAGTGTAACTCACTAAAGTTGTAACTGATAACAAATTTTTTTTATCACATTCTTAAGAACCATAACGTTTTATTAAATTATTATGGTAGTCTAATTTGCAATTTGGCAAATACCGGGGCATTTTTGGCCTTTACTCTTTGAAGAATTTGCATGTCATCGACGACTGCTTTCACCAATTCTAGGACCTTTGGTTAGTTAATTATTAATATCGCGTCGTACTTAAAAAAGGTGCAAAGTTCTTTGAATTTCTTTCAATCCAGAATGATTTGACCATGCATTATAAGTTTGAAGAGTATTGTAATAATTTGAAAAAATATGGCCGAGAATTATATTTAAATGAGATATTTCAAAAATTATTTTTGAATAAAATAATTTGACGGTCCGATCAACTGGTTTTCAAAGGTTATGTTCAATACTTATTTAAGATTAAAATGCAATCTTGTGAAACTGTAGCATTGTGCAATAGTGAAGAAGTATAGTATTCCGGGTGAAACATTTTTATCGAAAAGCAAATTGTTGGCTGATTGACTTGCTCACTATGATATCTTTTGGCCATTAGGGTTTCATTTAGTTGATTATATCCCAACTCCTTTACTTGTTTTATTAAAAAATGATAAGAGAGTGACACATCTCTTAAAATGGTTATTATGTAATTGGTACGATCTACCCGAGATCTATGTGTGTGTATATACAGTGGCGGAGCCACCCTTTGAATTGTGGGGATTGTAGCCCCTACTCAACTCAAATTTTATTGAAAAATATGTTTATTTTAAAGGTATTTTTAGTTTAAAAAATGAATCAGCCCCCACTGAAAAAAAATATTTATATATAAATGTTTAATTGTATGATTTTAACCCCCACTAGAGAAAAATCCTGACTCCGCCCCTGTGTATATATATATATATATCTCTCTTTCCAATGGCTCACATGGAATGGATGGACACCTAGTTCTAGTTGAGCAATAAGAAATGATCAGGTTTTTAGTCTTAATCTAGCGACTGACCTTACTCCGAATAATATTTAAAGTATGGCTCTAAAATAGCGACAATATGGAAATGAAGTTGATATGTTGTTTTCTGTTTCTTCGTAGTCACCATCTAATGCTAAAATATTAATTATTTTATTTACAATAAATAGGAAACCACATGGAAGTGGAATTGATATGTTACTTTCTCTTTCTCCGTAGTCACCATCTTATAGTATGATATTAATTTGTTTTGTTCACCATATATATACTTGATCTATATTGAATATACTTTGTCAGATTTGGATTTTTGGATGGATAATAGTTGTGACGTTTTTTTTTTTTTCCCTTTTCGGTATAGTGGCAGTCAAGGTCATGATTCAAACTTATAACTTCTTATTAGAATAGGTCACTACCTAACCATTTTACCAAACTCTTGAATATCTGAGAGTTTATTTTAAGTAACTCTTGAAAACAATTGTCGTTAAGTCATATCGCTTTTTTTGCTATCTTTTTTTTCTCTCTCTTTCTTTAATCACATTGCTATCATTTTTTAATAACAATATAGACACTATAGACAACGTTTTAAATAACAATATAAGAATAGACACTATAGACAACTGTTTTGAATAACAATATAAGAATAGACACTATAGATAACCGTTTTGAATAATAATATATGAATAGACACTAAAAATAGCCTTTGAATAACTACCTATTTAAAGAAAAATCCCCAAATATTGGACCAAAATCATAATCTTAGTATTTTAGGCTGGCATGGGGCATAAAAGTAAGCGCAGTTTTGGCTTGGGAAATTTCCCCCTTTGCAATAAAGGGCATTAAATTGAGGGTCACATGAGGCTATAACATCAAGCCGTAGAGGGTGGCCATGGTTTTGCACCATGTGTGTGTAATGTGTTGTGGCAGCTCTTGACCACATGGGTAGCATTGGGTCTTAAAGTAGAGGGATATGGTTATTTGTAGTCTCAATAAATGAGAATGTGATTCAGGGTTAATATTTCCTTTAGAACGAAAATCATTTAAGATTTAGAGTAATGGTATGTTGAGAAAAGACCTGGATATAAAGTTGAGAAAAAATTAGAAAAAAATAAGAACCTTAATATAACGTTATGAGGAAGATTAATAGTAGTAAAGTTATGTTACAATTATGATCTACAGACTCACTAGTTCAGATCATTTTATTGTAATTGTACTGTTACTTTATTACCACCATCATCGATCTCTTTCGTATAATGTTATAAAGGAGTCTAAATCAGTTTAGAAAAAGCAATGCCAATTTGACTTTGAAGTCATGTTGGCTATCTCAGTCAAAGTTGAAATTAGAATTTTTTCAGTGATAAGGAGCTATGTGTTAACAAATTGTCATATGGGGGAATTTGAACTTAGAAATTACAAGCTTTTGCAAATTAAATTAATAAATTATAAGAAAGAATTTCAATCTAGATAGTCAGACATCTGTTGGGGAAAGAAGAGTTGGATATCGCTCCATGTGAAATCTAGACAAACAATTTGTCCGGTTAAAGAGTTTCTCTAGACTATAGCATCATTTAATAAAAGCTAGCACCCTTTTATAATTGAATTTTTCATTTTGATCTCATGACATTAATTTAATGGGATCCTGTACCTTTTACTGTAAAGCCCATATAAAAATATATGAAAAGTTTTCAAAACGTTTCAGACATAAATATTTAAGATACAAACTGTGAGTCTCACCCTAACGCGTGAATCCACACACTAGAGCGAAGGGGTGAAACCTAGGGAGGTTTGTAAGGCAAACCCAATAACATATTGCTGGCCACACTTAGAACAAACATCATTGCAATGTCCTAGTGGCAGGGCATGTTGATTTCAGACAGTTTCTTTAGCATTCTTAATATTTTGTTTTCAACCTGTTATGTCTAAAATTGAGTCTTTACTTCTGATTTTTGGAAGAGTCCAAAGACTTAAAGGAGTAAAATAATTTTGGCAGAGGCTAAAAAACGTCTGTAAGTTTTATCTTTTCATTCTAACGAGTGGTTTTATGAATTGGGGTGGGATTCACACATTGTGTTTGGAACATTTTGAAGAAATTTTAAATATTTTTGGTTCAGTTGTATTCTTATACGACTGATTTCTCATTTTGCAATTTACAA
Source organism: Ehretia macrophylla (assembly GCA_037974665.1). NCBI lineage: Eukaryota > Viridiplantae > Streptophyta > Magnoliopsida > Boraginales > Ehretiaceae > Ehretia > Ehretia macrophylla. The sequence goes on from CM075774.1 coordinate 5,405,529, forward strand.
TGCAGAACCACTTGATATTCATTTCCATGATGAAAAATATGGATTTCCAGCATTCAACGATAAAAAGCTCTATGAGCTATTTATAAGTCAACTACAAGACACCTTTGCCCAAAAAAAAAAAAAAAAAAACTACAAGACACCTCCTGTGATTATGAAGTGTACGTTTTTCCCATTTAGTACAGTAATTAGCTCATGATATGAGTTACTTGTATGATCTTAAGCATGGAAAGAACTAACATGCTCGATACTTCTTTGCAAGAGAGATGCATTCAGGTTTCATGAATGGCTTATGATGAGGGATAAATACCTGACCTAATATAAAATACCGACCTTATTCTGGAGTAAATTGAGGGACCCACTTTAGAAGAGGTCGGGGATGACTGACCTAATAAGACTATAACTGACCATCTGACCACTTTTTGGAACCTAATTCGCCTCGAGAGACGGCAGGTTAGCCACAAGCAAGATCCCGTAAAATTCGGAGAAATATTTGCTAAAGTAGTACAAAAATCACAATTGTCTACAGTAAAAGATAATTTATTTTTCCTCTAAACACTTTCTATTTACAAATTATTATCAAGTAAGATCAAATTACTAACATGAGTATTGAAGTGCTCATGTTGAAAGAATCTGCAATTTGTTCATTGTTTGCAAATTAGTCTAGAAGTTCGATCAAGTGCCCAAGGTTGTCAAGTTCCAATTTTCTACCTCAACAGTTAATTCTTTAATCTCTTATTTACAGCTTCTAATGTGTTTTTTCCATGTAAAATCTTGAGGAGAAGCAATTGTCCTTGGTAGAGAATGAAAATTCTTTGCTATCTTAGGCGGGTTAATCGAACGCTGCAAGAAAATTTTAAAAATACATTCGGAATTTTATGTGTTGTATATGCATAGAGAGATAAACCGTTGTGTCAATTAATTGACTAATTTTGAACTTGCATTACCTCTTGGTCATCACGACATGAAACATATTTCTTAAGTGCTACTATTTCGGTTGGATAAGAATAGAAAGGAAGAGTTTTCTTCCCTTTTAGTTACTGTGTAAAAATGACTTGGCATCCTTTGTAATTACAAAAAGGGAAAAATAAAATAAAAATCATTGCTATTTGAACTGAAGCTTCGTGCAAGTGTGGAAAATGCAAAGCAGCTTCTTAATGTTGCGACTTTTCAAAATAGATCTAGGATGTTTAATTAGTGGAAACTAAATTGTTCTCTAAACCGAAATTAGGGAACTATGACAACTCAGTAATTTTGCAAATTAAACAAGTGAAATATTTTGAAGTATTATATGAGATCAACGAAAACTACAACCCCAGCAGTTATAGCATACTTACTATCCTATATGTCGATGAGTGAATTTTTTTTTTTGCTTTTTTCTTTTTGGCTAGAACAGAAAACATGTATTATAAAAAAATGAAATTAACCAAATGCCTGCAGCCTCATGATCAGCTGCAAGTAGAGAGTGAGTCCTGACTAACTTAGCTAATTAATCAAACACTATATTGATTGATCGTCTCACAAGAGAAAATCTAATGTGACCCAAAGAGGTCTTTTTTTTTTTTTTTGCCCTTTTTTGTCTGAACCCAATGAAGAGGTCATTTCTAATGGACCAGGATTTGCCACATATTAGGCTATAAAAATTGTCAAATGAAACAGGTTTATTTGCTATTTGTGGTCTAAGCCCAACTCCAACAGCTTGTCTATTTTATTTTTTTACATCTAGAGATTTTGAATAATTTCTCTATATTTACAAATTCTCTTTTTTAGTTTTACTCCAATAGCTTCTCTATATTTACTCAATCTCTGTTTTTAGAGAATCTTTATTTCAATTTCATTCCAGCAGTTTCTCTATTTCAGTTTCATTCCAACAACTTCTCTACATTTACTCAACCTTTATTTTTAGAGAATTTATAGATGATCTCTACATGTGGAGATGCTGAATTCAATTGTAGAGATTCTCTATAAGTTCTCTACATTGTAGAGAATTTGTAGAGATGCTGCTAGAGACAAAAATCTCTAAAAGCATATCTACATCTACAGATTTTGACATTTTACATATGCTGCTGGCGTTGGCCTAAACAACCAATTCTTATTGCAGATCCAGCAGGAATTTGGTTCTCCAAGCAGCTATGTGCTATTGCAGGCAATTTGTAAATCACAAACCAACACAGATCCGATTTTATCAGAAACGGAATCAAGAATTTAATATTAGGGGTTAAGATTTAATTAAGTGGTCCGTTAACAAAAAAATAAATTGAAGCCTATACTTTTTTTCTTAAAAATAATACATAAATTTGCGAAAAAAAAAGTTAGAGATTTCCGGAACCCGGACTCCCCCGAACCCCCTTGCTTCCACCCCTAGATTTTGTTATGCCCATGAAGCACCAGTTAAAACACCAAAATCAGAAACTCATAAGCAAAGATTTGATGATAAGGATCTTTCGATATGTAGGGCCTAATGTTGTGTTATATTCATTCATGCAAGTGGTTGGGTTGGCTGACGATCATCTCTTAACATGCTTCAGATTCAATGAATGTGGTGACAGTTTTGCCTCAAGGGATTTGAAATCTGAGTTACTAAAGACAGATGTACAAGGAGGAGCCCAAAATTTGCACATCCAATGTGACAGTTATTTTTTAAAAAATCTACAACGCCAGTGGAAATTGGGCCTGAAACATGGCAATACGGTATTCAAAGCTAGTATAACTACACAAACACCAACAAGGCGGTGCAAGTTAGCTCTTAAACCTGTAGGAATTATCTTTAAAATTCTGCACTGCTTGGTCTGTACCAACCTCTAGGATCCTCCCACATTGGTGACAGAAATGTTAAATTCGTGATTTATAAGTGAGTGATAACTTAAATTGACCATTTTAGACGAGTTATTTTTTATTTTTTGTTGACGTGACAATCTAGTTGGTAGATCCCGACCACCAACTGATAAACTTCCAAGTGTAGTGGTGTATCCCAACACGTGCATCGAGTCAAAAATATGAACCTAATATGCAGCCAAAAAGTTTTGAACTCGTGTGTTTGGTTTTACCTTTCCTTCTTGTCACTAGACTACCCTCTTGAATGAGTTGATTTATAAGTAAGTTATTAATTAAACATACAACACTAATCTTACTTGTATTCAAGCCTGAAGCATGGCACCAACTCTCCATGTAGACTAGTGTGTGCGCGTGCACGCACCAAACTTTGTAATATATCGTGTTAATATAGTGACAACTAATCCCACCTATTAGGATACCGCTTGATTTGCAAAAACGCAATGTTTGCAAGTTTTTCTGGTAGTATGGGCAGATGCACTTTTAAGCACAACATGTGATAGAATTCAACATAAGAACAAAATCGTATCAAGTTTTTGTTGATAATACATACAAGTACGCGAGCATGCAAACATTTGTCAGGTCCTACCATTGGAAGAACAGCCAGCTTGCACTGGGGCCATGACAAGCAAACAGCATAATTAGAAGGTTAAAAGCATCCAACCGAAAAACTTGTTCTTAAATTTAACGTGTAATTTTGATAAAATTTTAAAAATATAGAATTATTTAATTATTACACTCGGTGGCAAATCTAATGCATTACAGCATTTCAATAACACAAAAAGATATGGAATTATTTAATTATCACACTCACTGGCGAATCTAATGCATTCCCAAAAAATATTAAATATTTATGCTTTTTTGAAAGAAAAATATAAAATATCTATATATTTTTAAGTAAAATATTAATCAGCTTCCACTGGAGAAAAAATATTTTCATTTAATTAAAAAATTATGTATTACAACTCCCATTGAGAAAAGATTCTGAATATTATACTACCACAAATTTCAGCTATTAGGTAAAGTCGACTAATATAATAAAACAAATAAATCATATACTATTGAGTTATTTGATTTTTACGAATTGCAAATTTTACATGCAATTTTGACAAAATAACCAAACTGATCAAACCAAATCTTTTTCTACTACATGGAGTCAGCTGATATGATTAAACGAACCAAAAACGAAAACTATTGCCAATCATTCCTAACTACTCTCCTAGAAATAGTTGGAGAATCCAAGAGATTGACTATGTATAAAGATCATTGTCAAATTAATACTTAAACTGTGACAACAAATTGATTTCCCAAAACAATAATAATACACAATGCATCTATAGTCGAGTATTAAATAGTTCATCATGGTGGAAAAATCTCCACTAGCCTATGATCATAATGGAAATAAATAGAATCTATATGTAATGCTTTTTGAAGAACCCCCAAACAATTTCAACAGGGGGTTCATTCATAATCAGTAAGAATCAAGAAAAGAAAACTTAGATGGAAATTCAATCCATTTAAGAGACACAAATTTTTCCAGGATCTATATCCGCGCAACAATTGATTTTTCTCAGAAAATAAAGTCGCGAACATGAATAGGATTACCGCATGAATGTGCAAGGGCTTCTGTAGCAGGCCTGTAAACTGCAGGGGAAGAAATTTGAATTTCAGTGGTGTCAGGCGAAACATGCAGCCGTTTGATCAATTTTTACATCCGAGTGTTCCCGCTACCCAGCGTGAGCTCCAAATCATCCATTCCCACCTCGTGAATCCTCTCCCCTTCCCATGCCTTCACGGCTACATTTTTAAAGTCGAATTCCATTGCTTTCCCTTTCTCTGAGATAGCATCCGTAGAAGGAATTCCTTGAGCCACAGGTTTGACAAGATTAAACGCCGGTGAGGTTGGAATCATGTTAGGTGCATATTTCTGGAAGCTCACCCACTGGCCTGAATCAATACTGGAGGTGTCAGACTCATCACATTCGGGTATAGTCGCTGGAGTAAAATGCCGTAGCCTAGTTGGGCTTGCTGGTGCAGAAGCAGCAAAACAGAAAGCGGACATGGATTCCTTGGCAAGGGACTCCAAGTTAAAATTTTGTTTTGGAGCTCTAGTAGGAGACGAAAGAGGTGGAGTCACAGGAGCACTATTTGAAATTCGGAGCGGAGGGAGAGATGAGGGAATGGCATTGCGAAGAAATGCAAAGGGATGCGAAGACATGTTTGCATCAAGACGAGTTGGGCTGGGGAAGGAAGAAGAAGATGGACTTGGCTGGTAAGAAGGAATTGGACTTGCAAAATACGACGATGGTGGACTTGGATTGCGGGAAGAGCTCGGTGTAATGTTGGCTGAAGTGCCTCCCATCTCCATTGGTGGTGGCTTGCTTCCCTGAATCACATATTTGACCAAAGATTTCACTGAATTAGCGCAAACAGAAGCTACACTTTACACAGGAAAAAAATCTTAAAAAATATTCTAAATCAACCTGATCATGAGAAATATAACTGCTCGTCAACATTTTCAGAAGTTAAAGTTCGAATTGATCAGTCGCGACTTAATTTTTATCCGATTAGAGTTCCAGAAATTGGGATCTACACAAATTACACGAGCATCTAGTTGAGCAGAGAAACTGCAGGAGATTTCTAATAAAGAAACTAGAAGCATAAAATTTTTTACAGTTAATCATTCTCCAAAATAATTCTTCTTCTTCTTTCCTTTCGGTTATGAGTTCTTTTCTCATTGAACAAATTATTCACAAGATTGCGCTAGTGTATGAAAGAGCATTTCCGCAATCAAATGCAGCTGACAAGCAGCTCAAAGCACACTTTTTCCATGCCTCATTATCAATAAACCAATCAAAAGGGTAGCCCGGTGCACCTAAGCGTGGGCCTAGAGAAGGGTCGTATCCACTTTGGATCGAATAGTTTTACCTTGTATTATCCTATCCTACCCCCTTTCTCTATCCTCAAGATGGAAATAATTATATTCAAAGATCAAAACCCATAAATTACAATTAGTAAAGTGTCAAATGGACATCATTCGGAATTTCGAAAAGGAAGAATAAACCTCACCGATTTTAAGACCTCAACCATGATATGAAACCAGTCGACAAAAGTAAAGCATAAATACAAATTCCAATTTCAATCCAAATAAAGCATACCCTTATCATAAATTCACAGATCTTACAAATCTAACCAAATACCAATCAATGTAGATCAAGAGAACACACACACACTTGCACACTTAAACACACACATTAAAGAAAAAGGGAAAGTGAAAAAAATTGGACCTTGCGATAAGTGGTGCCATCAGGCTGAACAATCCAACCAGCTTCAGCACAGAGAGCTTTCAAGACTTCATTGTTATCACAGTGTTTAGGTAGATTGTAATGGCCTTGTGCTCTTAAGCCTGCAAATATCTTGGCTGCTACTGCTCTTCGTCTTCGCTCTCTCCTCCTGTTGTTCTCTCTCTCCCTCCATGATGGCTTCCTCCGCCCACTCCCACCACCACCTCCTATGGCAGCTGCAGCTGGTGCTGCTGATGATGATGATGATGTTGTTGATCCTCCTACTCCTTCTTCCCACATCATCTTTCACCTCTCTCTCTCTCCGGGTCTTGTCTTACTCTCTCTCGTTCTTGTTTCTCTCTCTCTTTCTCTCTCTTGGTGTAATCTCTCTCTTTGTGTAATCTCTCTCTTCCTCTCTGGGTCCTATCTCTCTCTATCTATTTCTCTCTGGTTCTTGTATCTCCCTCGTTCTTCTTTCTCTTTCTCTCTTTCTCTCTGGGTCTTATCTCTCTATCTATTTCTCTCTGCGTCTTCTCTCTCTCTTGGTGTAATCTCTCTCTTCCTCTCTCTTTCTTGCTTTCTTGTTTTGCTCTCTTCTCGCTCTCTCCTGGTGTAATCTCTCTCTTTTTCTCTCTTTTTTCTTTTCTTTTCTCGGTCAGATCTCTCTCTCGTTCTCTCGTTCTCTCGTTCTTGTTTCACTATACATACATGTGTACGAAAGTGGGCCCACAAGAGGAGGTGGGGTGGGAGGTGGGGTGGCGGGTGGATGATGGTAAACGTATACTGCATTGTAGGCATTGACGAAGTCAGGCATCCAGAATTAGGGGTGTAGTTTCGCTATTTAAGTTATTTATGTATAAATTGATATTTAATTTAAATACACTATGGTATAATTTATAAATAAAGTATTTAAGTAACTGCCCTTTATTTGATACACATTATAGCAAATATAAAAATATAAGCAAAAAAACATATCTACTAATTACATATCATATAAAACAAAGAAAGTAAATATATATAAATCCTGAAATAGAAAAGTACCTTTAATAACTGTCCTCGACGTGTTTTCATCTTTTGAAATCGTTGAATAATTAACTCATTGTCGATAGCATTAAACACATCTCTCTCTATGTAAGCGACTAAGCAATCATTCATCCAAGCATCTCCCATTCGATTGCGCATCCTGTTCTTCACGATTTTCATAGCAGAAAATGCTCTTTCCACAGTGGCTGTGGCAACGGGTAATGTCAATGCCAACTTAACAAGTGAATACATTAATGGATAAACACGATATTTTCCAGTTTCAACTAACATCTCTGAAAGGCTGGCAATCCCTTTTATCTTCAAGAATTCTTCACTACTTTGCATATCCAAAACATATGTCTTTAATTGATCATCAAGAACCATCAAATCAACGGGAGAAAAATCATTTGGATAAAACTTAGCAAATTGAATCAACCTTTGTTTGTCAAAGATAGAAAATGAGTTGTCTGGAACTAAGCATGACAAGCAAAGAAGCAACTCAGTACTTGTCTCTTTAAAGCGGCTGTTAAGCTCTTGAAGTTGCATGTCCACAACAGAATAAAATGAATCAACACGATAATAGTGTAAATTTGTAATCTTTTGAATTCTACGTCGTGATCGCCCTTGGAGTGAAAACATCTCTTCCATATTGGGAATGTCAATATCATGAATTGTGCAAAAAGAAGAGACTTGATCTAGCAAAGATTCCAATCCACTATTTCTCAAAGTTTGCAACCGCTACTTGGAGAGACCAACTAATTTCATGGCATTATTGATATCTTGATTTTTCCTTTGCAATGCTTGTGATAAATCATTAGTAATTCCTATTTTTTTTTCATCAAATGCAAATTGAATGCAAAGTCAAATGTTTGTATCGTGTTTAAAAGACCATTAGCTTCAATTCTCTGATCTGAACTCAATCCTTCTTCTTTGATAATCTCAAGTACATCAATCACTGAAGAATACATGTCAATCAAACTTATTAAAGTGGCATAATGTGAACCCCAACGAGTATCACCACTCCGTTTGAGACTAGTTTCTTGATTCATGCCGCGCCCACTAAGAATTTCTCCTTTTTCTAATGCTTCTTTCACTTTAGCAACTTGTTTTTCACGAAGCATGTCATGTCACTTACAGGAGCCTCCAACAACATTTAATAAAGTAGCAAGTAATGTAAAAAGAGAACCAACTTGAACATGATTCTTGGCAACAGAAACAACTGTGAGTTGCAATTGATGAGCAAAGCAATGAATATAGAAAGCTGATGGATTTTCTTTTAGAATCAAACTTTTTAGGCCATTAAATTCACCTTGCATGTTAGTAGCACCATCGTAACCTTGTCCACGAATTCTTGACATACTCAATCCATGTTTGCTCATTAACCATTCAATTCTTTTTTTAGAGATAATGCAGTAGTATCACTCACATGCACTATACCAAGAAAATGCTCAACAATACTCCTTTTTTTGTTCATATAATGCAAAGCAATGGCAATTTCTTCTTTGTTTGATATGTCACGTGACTCATCAACAATAATAGCAAAATGTTCATCTCCAAGCTCATTTATAATAGCATCAGTGGTCTCACTGAATGTCAGGAAAAGTTAATCGAAGATTTTCAGGAGCATTTTGCAAAACACAGTTGTTGATGGTTTCATTATGATCAGCAAGAAACTTCAGAAGCTCAAGAAAGTTACCTTGATTGGTAGAATTTTATGTTTCATTATGACCACGAAAAGCCAATCCTTGCTTCAAAAGGTACTGAATGCAATCAATTGTCGCAGTCAATCGACTCCGATATATGTCACGAACTTGTTCAGATTGCCTATTAATAGCAATTTCAATGTGCTGGTTTTGCTTCATCAAGTCTTCACACTTCTTCCAAGCAATGTTATGTGTACTATTTGGACCTCCAACATGTTGGTTAAATTTATCTTTTTTATGCCAACTTGTAAACCCATCTATAACAAATGTATCTCCACCTGCTTGCTTTCCATGATCTGGCTTAAATAATATGCAGCATCATTTGCTATGCTGTACTCCAACCAATTACTAAATTCATTGAATCAAGAGGAACAAAACTTCCGAAACCTATCCCCAATTTTTTTCTTGGGAAAATCATGATGACGAGGCTGACATGGTCCTTTTTGCAAGTAATATCTTCGTATTTTATCTCGATCATTAGGATGATAAAATGAAATTTTAAAGCGTAACCCAAGATCTGATTGTAGATCTTCTAAGTTGATTTCGACTCGAGATTGAATTGAAGAATTTCGTGCATTATCTTCATTAGATTCGGAAGAAGATTGTTGATCAAAAGTTGACTTTTTTTTTAGAAACTTATCCATCAATCTAATAACCAATAACCTACATATAAAATTAACAATTACATCAATTAAAATAAACAATAGAAGATTCCATATAAATAAATATTTTCCTAAAATTTCTCCAATCCAGACTTTATCTAATGGCTTGGAATTTAACAAGATTGAAAATAAACATTCCTTAAGACCAAAGCAATAAAAAAGACTCAAAAAAGAATTAAAAAAAAAAAACTAAACGAAGGCCTATCAAGATTTTTGTTGCAGACTCTGCCTTGGTTAGATTCCAAGGCAGAGACTTCTATGCCTGAAAGTGAAGAAAAGAAAAAAAAATGGCATTTCAAGATTTCGATCAGATTGCACAGCGTCGAAAACTTGAGAGAAAACAAAAGATCAGAAAAAGAATCAACATAGGCTGATAGTGATTGTTCCATGGTTTTGGACTTCTTTCTTTCAATTTTTATTCAATTCATATCACCAATCCAAACACAAAATAAATCAAATCAAATATAATATGTAGAGTTTACACAAATATGATGTTTCTAATTTTTGTATATTTAACATAACAAATAATCCGTGAAACAACCTAATCAAAAATTGAATTTAAACCCTAATTTGATCAAACTTAAATATTACATAAAAAGAAATTATAAGTCTACAATTACAAGCAAATTGATCATCACCTTTGCTGCTTGGAATTTTTTTATTGCAATTTGAAGGCTTGGTTGGTGACTTGATGATGCAGATGGTGGGTGAATGTTGAAGACCCGTCAGTGAGAACAACAAGTGAAGACACAAATCTGATTTGGGGTTCTGTGGTTAGCAAAAAAATATATATATATATATATTTTAATATAAATGTAAAATGACATATATACCCTTCACTAAGTGAGGGGTGGGTCAGGAGGTGCATATGCACCTCCTGGCCTTAACGTCGCTCCGCCAATGATTGCAGGGTCCGTAGTATTCATGAAGAATACCCTCCTCCCCGAAAAAGTATTGCAACCGGCTGTCGAATAGATCCATATCGAGTGGAGTTAGGCACTACATACATATTAGAGTCGGATCAGATCGATTGTCGTTTGAAAAAGTTTCCTTATAGTCCCTTTTTGTGTCTGTCTTGTAGGGTATAGAAGAATTTATACTTAAAATTTAGATAAAATGATCGAATAATATCTTATTATATTGGGAGAAATACAACAATAGTCCTCATTATTTATTCAAAAGTCATTTTAGTCTCAATTATTTCAAAATGCTCAAAGAAGTCTCCAATGTTTACAAACATGCTCATTGTGATCCCTATCGTTAAAATTTTGGTTAGTTTTAACAAATGTGAATAGTATTTTAAGGATAAATTCAAAATTTTGGGTTCGCAGGGGTGGGGTAGGATGGGGGATTGGGACCGCATGGGTGGGGGGTAGGGTTGTTTCGCGGGGGTGGGGTGGGGTGGGGATGGGGGCTTGGGACTGCGGGGGTTGGGGTTGGGGTTGTGTCGCAGGGGTAGGGTGGGGATAGGGGCTTGGGACTGCGGGAGTAGAGGGTGGGGCTGTTTCGCAAGGTTGGTGGTTGGCGGTGCTTATGGTGGTGAGTTAGGGTTGTTTCGCTAGGGTGGGGGGTGGTGGTTGGTGGCGCTTGTGGTGGTGGGTTGAGGGGTTGGAAGAAGATAAGGATATTTTGGTCATTTTATTTTTTAAGTAGGGGTAGTTTAGTCATTTTATGATTTTCTGTTAGATTTTTAACGGTAAGGACTACAATGAGCATGTTTGCAAGTATTGGGGACTTCTTTGAGCATTTTAAAATAATAGGGACTAAAATGACTTTTGAATAAACAATAAGAACCATTGCTGCATTTTTCCCCATTATATTCAAAATTTTTGCGGAATCGTTATGTATGTGTGTTTGTTTGTAGGTGTATTTAAATATGTATATATAAATTATGTTATTATTGTATATATACATATATAAAGTCATTGTTTTTTCCCAGCAAAAAAGTCATTGTTTTTCAGCTCAGCTAGGCAAAGTTGAAAGCGTATCCATTCGTACACTTAAAAAAGTTATGGTTGACCATTTGACTGGGGTTTTGAGGTTTTTGCATGTGAATAAGTAAGGTGTGATTTGGGCTACTGTGTGCGCCATTCATGGGTGATTTGGATTCATTCGTTATAACATTATGAGACTGGTCAATAAATGTAAAATGATAATGTATGTTAAATTATTACATTATAACTGTTTTATCATTATTGATTAATATCATAATATTATGTTATAAGGAGATTCGAATTCCAATGCAAAAGGGAATAGTTGTTCGAAGAAGGGTGTAAGTTACAATGTATTGAAAAATAGTTTACGTAATGAAATCAATGAAGAGAGTGACTTAAATTTATAAAATTTTGAGAAAAATTCAATATTGATAAATTAATAATGTAACGATAATAAAATAATTTAAACAATCTATCATACCATTGTCAAGGGTCCACATCCTTTGGTGGCTTTCAAAGATTGTTAAAATCAGTTGCATGTGAAAGTATAGAAGTACTTGTAAAGGTTGCAACTCAATCTATTTGAATCGATATCAGTCATTTCAAATAGAGTGAATCACACATATACAAGAGATTTATTTTTTCTCACACAAACTAATATTAGTTTGGATTAATAAAAGAGTTTTTGCACTTGTAAAACCTTACTTTTTTTTTTCTTGTTTGGTCAAAGTAAAATCTTACTCAGTTGTACTACATTTCACAAAAAGCAAAAGAAGTTGGACAAAGGTTTGGGTTTTGCTATGAGAGTTGTCTGCTTGAATGCGTTAAAGTGGTCAACTAGCCACTTGATTTCTGCCACATCAGTTTGTGGTCCCTGATCTACCATTAAAATAAATAAATAATTTTAAATGGAGAGGAAAAGTAAAGTTCTTAGGTGAGATATATATATATTATTTTTTTGGGGGTGAAAATTTGTGGTGAGATCTGATTAAATGATTTCCCTTTCCCTTGGCTTTACTGATACGATTTTCTACTTTTCCTTCTTTTTATAAAGTAGAAATTAATGTTATTGTTTGTTTGTCTTATCAGAAATGTTCTTACCTTTTTTTCTTTTCTTTTTCGTTTTTTTACTACGAGAAATTATTATATAATTTCTATTATTTCAAGATCACAAATTTCGTAATGCAATAATCTCTTGCAAGACAAATTAACCAATTAAAACACCAAAAATTACACTAGTATTTGTATATGTTTCTGCGTCTGCCACACCTCTAAAATCAACCAAAACAATTTCAAGAACGTAATCGCGGTGTATCTAAAAAGTGACACAACTGATGAGAAACTTGTAGCTCTCAGATTTGCATTCGTACTTGAGAAAACACAGGACCAATCATTTTGAATCCAAATATACAGACATCAGACGATCTTACAGCATAATTAATCAAAGGTCTAACTGATCACCGTATTTGTATTGTAAATATGCAGTTACAAATACAATGTCAACCATTACCAATCATCATTCGGACGAGTGGTAGTCGTTGTAGTCGGGGGAGTCGGGCGAGGAGGAAAGTATACGTCTCCGATATAACAATTACCAGCCAATGAATACGCAACGTTCTTTTCAAATGCTGCTGGTTTATCCCTCAATTCTGCAGCAGCCTCATGATTGAGAGGATCCTCAGGATTCGGTTCCTAAACAGACATGAGCGGGTTCAGAAATTTTTCTCATGCTATAACATATAATTTGACAAGTCAAACAACTATACTAATAATTGTTTATAAACAGTATAGGATAGATGATATATCATCATTCTTTTCAGAAAACTATCTTTATATCGTTACAACTGCTGATATCTATGAATTTTCATATTTGAAAGCGTTGCAGTACTTTTTCTCTATCAACTCTATGAAATACAGCCTTATCATTGTATATTAGCTAATAGTTATTCATCCAAGAGTCGCCATTCAATTTTGTTAAAGAAATTTCCTTTTTGATTAATGAGTCATTGTACATAAGCTTTAATCAGATTATGATCAAATGGTTTAGTGGATAAAGGAAACATCACCGTGAATAGATGAACCAGGCCATAGATAATAGTGTTTATATTGAGCACAGGTTTCCAATCCTCGCGAAGAATGTTTAAGCAAACGTTTCCCTCATAGTCAATGTTAGGATGGTAAACCTGCAGAAAGCGCAAATGTCATCTGTGACTACTCGCCGTGTTAACAATTTAACAGCGTTTCCATGAGACTAGACGCACGTACCTTGGTTTTGCATTTGACCTTAGGTGCTTCGTGAGGATAGATCGGAGGTATTTTGAATGAGAAACCAAATGTGCCGCCTCTGGATACAAGCACATGAAATTAAGGAATATTCAAGAACATAAGCAAAATAGATAGTCATTGAAGGGGGGGTTGTGGTGGAGGAGGGTGAAGAGAACAAGTACCTTCTTGCATTGGCATCTGAATTCTTATGAAATCAATTGATACTAGGAAGGCGAGTACTTACTTATAATATCCTTCATCGGGCTTAATGGTGACTTTGAACGCCATCAAGTCATCCTTGCCGTTGGGAAAACTAATGGTACATGTATCTGGTAGATTTAGTTCGCTTAAATCTGCAGCAACGAATGTAGCCATCAGAAAGCAGGGTGAGGAAAGAAAGTGGAAAATGAGAGAGAGGGATGAGATATGCAGAGAGAGGGAACACTTCTCAAACTTCTGATCATACGTGAAAGGCAAATGGAAGAAAGGGAAGAGAAGAAAGCTTGTGAAAGCATTAGACATGAGCCATCCCAACCCAAAGGGGGATCCAAGAATTTTGTTTAGTGGTCGGGGGCTAAATTTATTTTTCAGCCTAAAGAGTGGCACCGCCTTTGATCACAACAACGCACTCAAGGTTTTATGAAAAGGGAACCATACGTCAACAGGTAATGACTTTGTTTGATGTATTAAACGCAGAAAGGTCACTTCTGAGTCACTCTGCTTCCAAGTTCATGTCAGCATAAGAAGAAATGGCAAAACCAATGAGCATTACATAAGATGCCAATCGGAACTGCTAAGACATGCAAAACTGGAAATGTTTATCAATGAAACGATGAAAACAGCAATAGGCCAGAACAACGAGCTGACGAAATGAATTCAACTCCAGAGAAGAGGATGTACTACAGATCACAACACCAGCAAGTGTGCGCGACTTCACAAGTGCTAGAAACGTGGCGCTTATTCAACATTTTTCGTTCTTTTTTGGTTTTTACAACTTAATCTTAGCAACTGCAGAAGATGAAATGCTAATAAGACAAAGAATTCTTACATGGCTGACAGACTTCAGTTACTAGCAGATTACAAGAAACTTATAATATAAATTCACAAAAGCATCAATATATACACTGCCATGATTAATACCAGTCTTTCTGGAATTCAAGGTCAGTTGAACGACAAAAGAGTGTAGACACGAGCGAATGATCATAATAAAAGCATTTGAAAAGATAGCAGGTTCTGTAATCTAGACAAAATTCTGCTATCTGGCAACTCCAGAGAAAGATACTAATTCTTAATTACACTCAAAAACAACCAACACCATATTAGAACCAGCCGGTGGTCACAGCAACCCAGAAAAACATGCAGAGCTCTAATTCATTGCCCGCAAAAGCCCGATTTACAGAAGTCAACAGAACTTAACTCCCCACGACGTCCGTATTGACATTTTCCTTACATTTCCCTCCCAATTCTCAGACCACATGACATTTAATGACACCTCTTGTTTCAAAAACTCCATGGCATTGTTTGAGTTTAATTCGATAACTCTATTACGCGACTATTGCAGTCAATAAATCGATACATCATTAGACTAATTAGCTTCACATTGTTGAACACATAAAAAAATGAAATGCACATAATACTCTGGTAAGTTGAGAAAGTGGGAGAATCACATAGCATCAACAGATGGGATGAGTAATCGTATTATTCTTCCTAGTAGCTTTTAGACAAGTTCAAACATACGCTATTTTCGACAAATTACCTTTATGAAAACGCAGTTCACCGGCACTTTGCTTCTTAACTGGAGCCTTCTCAAATGCTTTCTCTCCCAGCTCCTTCCTCTTTTCCTTTGCTTTTACTAAATTGATCATCTTAGCTACATAAACGTAACGATATTTCTTAATCAAAGTAAGGAAACAAAAGATGCCTTAATGTATAAGACATTTAGAAGTAACAATTGTATCAATATGGGATTGACAAAGATCACAATATACAAAATTTTCAATGATGGAATGTATCTTTATGCATAGAAAGTCCAAGGAAACCATCAAACACAGTTTCATAGAGACATTGAATCTGTCAGAGGGCAAAACACACCTTCGAAGTACAGCTTATCAATCTCCCGCGGCTAGCATTTGTCAACATGTAAAGTTCAATTTTATCTTCTATTTTTTTTCTTCGTAATTCAAAAGGAGGCTTAAACCAATTTTACATTACTTTCAAAGAATGTTGCATGCTTCAAAATCGATCCCGGAACCTCTTGCATCCAAAGCGGGAATTATACTACTAGACCAAATGCCCAATGGCAGTTCAACTTTCTCTTGCATGATTAAGGCTATATCAGAGTAAAAAGAGACTTTTATGGATCCTCATAGCTTCTTAATCTCCCACCATTTTAATCCAT
Source organism: Ehretia macrophylla (assembly GCA_037974665.1). NCBI lineage: Eukaryota > Viridiplantae > Streptophyta > Magnoliopsida > Boraginales > Ehretiaceae > Ehretia > Ehretia macrophylla. The sequence goes on from CM075774.1 coordinate 5,421,627, forward strand.
CCATCTTTTGATAATCTCTTGTAGACGTCCAACTAAAGTTTCACCACATAAATAGAGGATCAGAACCATACGATAATTACAATCAACTATTTCAAAGTTAACTTTCTCACCATGATAACCAAAGTATACATCAAATCCCAATTCACCACCTTGTCTAAAAGCTTGGTTATTACGGGGTGTTTATATCATTCCTTGACTACGTAGTCCCACAAATGTAGGTGATTTAGACATGCACGTAGACGTATTCTTCTTTAACCAAGTGGTATTGAGACTCGACGTAGATGTAAATTTATCGTTTGATTTAAAAGCTTCAAATAGTAGAGAGTGATTTATATTATTTATATATAATGTCAAGAAACAACTTCATCAGAGACATATGCACCACTAGCCATGCTGGATCAAAAAGATCAAAATTTTAACACATAAATTAAAAAACAAAGAGTAACAAGAAGATATTAGATCATGCAAACCATATAGCAAAAGAGAAAATCAAACAAACAAATTCATAGAATAAAAACTATTCATTATGAGATCTGATCAAAGAAATGAACATATATATATGGATATCTAAATGTGCATACTCACATACACCTTAGATATGCATGCATGCATGCATATAAAATATAACAAAAACAATAAGTCAATATATATATATATATATATATATATATATATATATGCTAACCTTCTTTTGATGAAAAATATAATGGTGTTTGAGAGAGCATTGGAAGATATGTAGATATAATATATACTCTTCCCCTCCTATTATTTCTCTTTTGTTTTGCATTACTTTCTCGCTTCACTTTAATTGTTGTGGTTAACTTTTTCTCAATCAAACTAAAAAAAAAAAATCATTATATTAGATAATTTCAATGGTAAATGTTCTTTTTAGGATAATGGTATTTTTGTATAATTCTAATTATGGATAATTAATGTGTATTAAGAGAAATTATACGGCTAGATGGAAGGATTATTATTCTTGGTATAATTTTGAATTCTTTTTGTTAAATTGGATATATAACTATATTGTAATTATATATTTAGCTTCTTATCTTGAACAATTGTCAATTTGAAAGGATTTAGGAGTAGTCCAGTAGTGAATTACCCCAATATATGAAAGTCGAGGGTTCAAATTCTATGACCGTGGAGGGAGGACTGATGGTCAATTTTGAAGAAACATACTAACTAATGTCTCCCTCAAATTGTACCACTCAACTTTTTAACTCATAATTGTCATTTTATTTGGTTTCATTTCACAAGTGTCACATATAATAGGAGTCATTTGTTAAAATAAATGTGTGACATTTACTATTTAAAAATTGAAAAATAAGAAATATGACACTGACAAAACAAACAATTAGACATATAACATTGTTCTTCATATTGAATCCTCATTCCCGAACAAAGTCATAGTAAGGCTTAAGGTTATATTTGGCCTAACTGTCAAATTTTAGTTTTTGAGTTTTAGAGCTTTGGTCAATAGAAATTTGGTTAGAAATGCTATTAAACAAAAACGTTTACTATTTGGCCTATGTTGGCAATTTTCGATTTAAAAAATTTTGAGGACAATGTTTGACTTTGAAAAATATGGAGGGGTATATTTGAAAAAGAAAAAAATAGTTTCTGGCATTATGTAAAAAAAAATTTGTCATAGCCTTTTTTAAAAAGCTCCAATTTAAAACTTCTTATTTTTTTAATTTTTTCAACTTCAGCTTTTTAGCTAAAATCCCTTTTACAAATGAGCCAAACAAATTAGTTTTTAAATTCACATAAACTACTTTTAGGTGTTTAGAAATTAGGTCAAACAGATCCTAAATAACAAACGATTCTTGGAGCTAGCCATGGGAAAATAATCATAATAGTCTCACGGTTTGCATTATTGCATGTAAATAATTCATATTAAAGCATTTCTTGAAGTTAATTTCCCATCATTTGGAGCTACAAGGTTATAAATGTTTGATATTAATATTGCCATTCAAGTTGTATGATCACATAAACTCACGATTGGAAAGCAACGTGTTAAATCATAATCCTGGTAGAATTCTACACTATCACTCTAGGATCGCGAGATCCTACTAAGTGAATTCACACTTGTAAAACTAAACATGCGACACTCACGTGGGTAGATTATGGGCCTGATATGGAATTCACCTTTTTTTTTTTTTTTAAAGGCAAGTAAAATCATTTCATTCCACCTCAAAAAATATGTAGAAAATACAAAGTATCATTTACATTGTCAAGTCACTAAGCTGCCAAATTGTGCAAAAATATTTGTTTTCCTCACTATTCACGTATTTACTATGAAGACTAATTTTTCCTCCGACATCTTTAATAATCTTGTGGGGAATTTTCTCTTTTGATAATGCGCCATTAGTAAATATTCTATTATTCCTCTCTTGCCAAAGGTGGTACAAAGTAGCTTTATCAAACTGAATTTTTTCCCCCCACTTTTTTCAAATTTCTATTATATTAACGTGTTTGTTGAGAACCTCATTTTCTTCTACAAAAGTTATGAAATGATTAAATTAATTGCTTGAAACTAAAGTAACTTTTTTCTTGTTTATACCACGTGTAGTAGAAAAATATCACATATCCACTTTCTAGTGCAGAATTATTTTCCATGGGTTTATCATCTTCTAATAATGGACATATATGTAAAATAATTTGACTACTCCATAGCATTAGCATGGAGTTTTTTTCTGCAGCAAACCATTTTATCCGTTAGCTAGTTTTTGAGGATTTGAATATAACATCTAATAACGTAATAACATTAAATTATTTCACAATAAACTATATTATCACTTCACTGTAATTATTTCTCTTTAATAACATTATTACGTTATTAAGAGATTCTCTTTAACTGGTGATACCATCATAGAAGCACTTAAGTACAGCCTATAACGCTGCTAATTAACACCCATTTTTTTTAGCAAAACCTCAACCATGATGGGGTTGATCACATCCCACCATTCCATGCCTGCTCTCTTTCTTGTACAGTACTGCTTCTCATCCGGGCTATATTATATAATGGATGCTTATATATAATTTTTATTTTTTTTAAATAGAAGCTAATTAATATTTCAGATTAAAAATACATATCTGTTAAATTTTTGGCCTCTTTAATCAATTTAATAATTAAACAAATCAACTAAGTAAATTTGCAGGAAAGTAAATTTGTTGCAACAAATGTAAGAACACATAAATTTTAACGTGGTTCAACCAACTTGGTCTACGTCTACGCGGCCATCCCTTGGCCAACAAACCAATCCACTAAGTTTCAAGAGATTACAGATACCAATGGAAACTTACGCAATTGAAGACTCTCTCTTAACCCTTGCCGCCTAGGTGTAAGACTCTCTTAGTAGATTTCTAGTTTGGCGAGTTCCCCTCGAATTACAAAAGTTCTCTCCCCAGAACACACCTTCTTCTCCCGAAGAATGTATACTAAAACATAAATAAAAGAGTCTTGAAACTCTAGATGGATTGATCAAAATATTAGACTCAAAACTGACTATGTTGCAACACTTAACTAAAACATCCAGCTGACTCTGTTTCACACCTTGTTGCAACACAACTTGACACAGGCAAACCTATAGCTAACTCACGTTCAGCTTTTTATTTTCTGCTGACTGTTGGATGCACCTTCAACAGAGAACTAATACGCCAATTTATAGAATTTGCTGCAGATGTTGAGTGTAGGTAGAAGAATCTTCAAGATAATCCAATTAGCTCAAGAGTTCTTGATAATCTTGACTTTATCACATTATCACTTTATCTCCAAAATATCTTCATAAACACATGGACTCTTCAAGAATACTGTTAGGAATAGAACTCATCAGAACTGAAAGCTCTTCTAATTTTGACTGCTTCAAAGATGCCTGCAATATCACACTACCACAAACAATATCCACATTTTTGCAAAACACAACCAACAATAATAAAATAAAAATCAGATTCTAACAATCTCCAACAATAATAAAATAAAAATCAGATCCTAACAATATGGTTGCCCGGGATCGAACCTAGGTCACCTATGTGATAGGCAAGAATACTGACCACTATATTACAATGACTTCGATGATAGCTCATTTGTACATCAATTACTAGTTCGATTCTACATGCACACAAGCTGAAACTTCAAAATTGGATTTATGGCCTCGAAAGAGTTGGACCTTTTTTTTTTTTTGAGTTATTACATCAAAAGTCCGTAGTTCAACATTGCAGATTTTTCTTGTTTGCTGATCAAGCAAATATGTGTATTTCATATGAAAAAGAATGTACAAAGTTTACAAGACGGTCAAGGTACCATAGTGGTCAAAGAAACAAAAAAGAGAAACCAGTTGTACTGACCAAGGAAACAAATGGAAGAAATCAATCCACAACAAAAGTCCTAAATTAAGGTGTTAATTAGACTATCAATCAATAGAGTTGCTGACTTAGTTGCTAAATTAGTCAGATCACACTTTTTTCCGTGCTAATTGCGTTTTTTTTGTATTCATAAGAATTTACAAACTCTTCTTGTTGCTAACAACTTACAAACTCTTCTGTTGCTTCCAGTGGTTAATTCCTTGGCACTAAGTTATTTGGTTCAAGAACAGAACCCCAGCTCACAGCTTTGTTGCTTGGACAACGGTGCTTGACAGGCTTCCTACTAAGCTTAGGCTTTTGTCGTGGGGTATGCAAATTGATGCTAATTGTGTTCTTTGCGGTTTGGTTTTGGAGTCTAGAGACCATATTTTCTTCGAATGCTCTTTCTCCAAAAAGATTTGACTGGCGGGCTTGGATAGAACATATGCTTCTACCTTATCTTTTTGCTGGGATGATGTGCTTGACGGGATGATCAATCATGCTTCTTCTGATTCACTTCAATCTCGGGTTATCTAGCTATTATTCTCAGCTGCAGTTTACCTCATCTGGGGTGAGAGGAATAGAAGGGTTCATAGTTAGACTAGAGACTTTGAAAAGATTATCTTGCGGAGGATTAGCTTTGTAATTAAACACAAAACTAGAATAGATAGAAAATATACGAGATCTTTTACAAATCTTTATATTTAGTTTAATTGAGTGCTTTGTCCTTTTTGTTTGAGTTTATTGAACTTAATGGAAACACTTTGTAAAAATTAGCAACCAAAAAAACTTTGCTTCTGTTTGAGTCGGCTGACTTTTTAATGCATTTCTCCTTTACTTGACTAAAAAAAAATAAAAAAAAAATACAATCCTCATGGCTCAATGTTCCACGAAATTGTACTTGCATTCAACTATAAAAACGAAAAAAAAAAATAACAATCTTGATTAAGTTAAAATAATCAAGAGGTATTGAATTAAAAATAATAATAATCAAGAGGTAGTCAAAAATCAAATTACCTGGAAATATTATCACATATCTCTTAATTCATCAAACTGCATCAAGTTCTTCTGGAAATTCACTGTACACTTTCCCAACTAAAAAAAAACATTTTACACGCAATAGAGGACAGTAATATCAGAAAAAAAATAAATAAATAAAAGAGAGAGAGGAAAATGAATTTGAAATTTGATCAAGTGGACCTCTATCAGCATACAATCATATTTCATAGCCCACGGCCTATAAAAACACTTGAAATTGCAAGACATGAGCGATTAAAGATCCAAAGAACATGCCAACCTATACATGTATTAAAATAACCAATTCATCTGAAAGTTATATTCATTTATTGTCTTTAACACTGTTCACACTTACAAATGAGATTCATTTTTTTTTTTAAATCTTGCACGTGGATAATTTTTAATATGTTTAAATTGATGACAGTAAGTATTGAATTCAAAAATGTTCTGATACCATATTAAGTTATCACATTATCTACAAATTAAAACTTTTAAAGAAGAGTTCATTATATTTATTTATTTTGTTCAACTAAGTGTTTTCAAGAAGCAATGTTAGTAAAAGTTCGAAAATGTCAGTTGCTTAAAATCTAATTGTCACAAAGGCATGTATTCTCTGATCCATAGCCCTTTTGATACTGCATTTATGTTGTAACCCATGCACTTCATTTGCTGATGAAAAGTCCTCTTATCTAAGGAATTTTTTCAAGGCGATAGCCCTTCAAAATAGTTGTTACGTGTATAAAAAAAAAAGATATTTTAAGATGAACGCAACACCAGAGAGTTTAAGATTATTGTTCAGTAGAGGCTAAAATCATATCCGTTTATATGAGGAAAACTCTACATCCTAAAATGCACAAGGCTCTTCATGTTATCTTCCTTCCAAGATAAGCACTAAAGTTGCTAGAAAATTGACCATTTAATCTAATATCGTCGCTTGAAAGGGTAAATTTAACAAATAATTTCCAATATGTACTTTTTTTTTCAATTTGGTCTTTATTTTGGAAATGACGTGCTTAGTATCAAAGATTGCAAAAGGTTTTAATTTAATACTCATGTTTACGACACTTTTTTTTTTAATTTCATTTTTTATTGTTTTAAAACTGACATGCTTAGTCACAAAATTTGTGAAAAAATTTAGTTTAATCCCTGCTATGAAGTTTCAACTTGTGAGCTACACATGAAATTTTTGAGACTAAATTGAAATTTTTTTCACTTGGGGAGTAAATTAAAACCTTTTACAAACTTTGGGGACTTATATCACCTTTGAAAAAAGAGGGATGAAGTTGAAGATTAGTGTAAACATTGGAGATCAAGCGCATCACTTTCAAAATAATAGAGATGAAATTAAAAAAGAAAAAAAAAGGTCAAATATTAGGGGCTATGTGTCAAATTTGCTCTTACTTTGAAACTCCAAATTATGAATGAATAAATGATCAGGTTTCTTGTGAATAGTCAGAGGTGGAGACATGTAAGGGTTAGTGGGGGCCCCATAAAAAAGTTAAAATTTATATATATATATATATATTTTTTAAAAATAGATATTTATATATTTTTAGTTAAAAAAAATTAATTAGCCCCACTGAAAAATAAAAGTACTCGTATAGTTTAAAAATTATGGATTTTAGCTCTCACTGACCCATAAAAAGGTTAAAATTTCTATATATTTTTTGAAAAAAAAATTAGATACTTATGTATTTTTAGTTAAAAAAATTAATTAACCCCCACTAAAAAAAAAAGTACTAGTATAGTTCAAAAATTATGAATTTTAGCCCCTACTGACAAGAATTCCTGGCTTTGTCCCTGTGAATAATCATCACCATTTCGATTGAAAGTCACTACTATTATTAAATGACACAAGTTAATAACAAAACGGTGTTATTGAATGAACATGATCCTTTAATTTATTCTCTAAAACATATATATACAAGAAATCGCTCTTGAGAAAATCCTTGTCATGTTTTTTCTTACATATAAACTAGAGAAAAAGATAGCTGACGAGGGGGACCCCGAGCTGAGCTGAGGCGGGCTAATCCGAGCCAAGCCCAACATATTCAGCTAATGTTCGACCTGGATGCTGATCCGACCTCAAGCCGACCTAGGAAAACCCCGATCTAAGTGTCAACTGTTCTGATGAGACATAAAGCCTTGATGGGACATAAAGTTGCACCGCATTAAATGCTATCAGGTCCGAATTTAGTATAAATAGAGCTCCACCCTTTCATTTCAGGGGTAACTCGTCATTAATGCACTCAACTACCTTGCCAGCTCGGACATACTAATCATTCGCACGCCCGAGGGAAAAATCCGGGTCATTACCCCATATTTTCCTTCCCTTTCTTTGTGCAGGTTAAGTGGCCGACCTGAAAGTTCAACTCGGAGGCCAACCTGAAAGCTCAGCTCAGAGGCCAACCTGAAAGTTCAGCTTGGCAAGCGTAGTTGTCCAACCTCAACTATGAGATTCTTGACCTCGACAGTTTGGCGCCGTCTGTAGGAAATGAGTTCTTTCTATCACTCTTCTCACCACTCATTGAGAAACTATTATCGTACAAACTATAAGCCACAGCGCACCGGTAGAGGACTCACCTAACCCGGATGAGGACTTTGAAACCACGCAGGTGCCTAGCCAAGATTCAACCCAAGCCGACGTTGGAATGAGCCAACATATACACCTAGCCTCAGAAACCAACCCCTCTACAGATGGAGACCTTAACTTCAGCCTGTCACTGGAGATAAAGATGATGCTCGGGATGTTCCAGGAACTAAAGGAGCAAGTAGCCCGGCTAGCTGCGGAACCCCCAGTTCCACAAATAGCTACGCCGCGGCCTGCGAGTCTACAGTTCCGCATTCTAGTCCTGGGGCGAACCCGAGCGCAAGACGGAGAAGGCTTCATGGAGTTGGAGGCGAGACCCATGGAGGTGAGAGGCAAAAGGGCGGCCCATGCAGACCCCGATGAGGCCAAGACCGCGGCTGCCATAGCCAAGGTCATTAACCAGCTCGGTGTTAGCCCACTTTCACCATAGGTACTGGCGACGCCATTGCCCACCGACAATCGGATGCCCAACCTGGCCATCTACAATGGGGACGGAGACCCGGCCAGCCACCTGCTCAGCTTTGATCACCATATGACTCTGCATGATATGACCGACCTCATGAAGATGAAGACATTCTCGACTACTCTGGTTGGCAATGCCTTGGATGGTTCCAAAAACTTCATCCCGACTCTATTGCAAGTTTTCATCAACTGGCTGGGTTTTCCTGTCCCGTTTCGCAGGAAGCCGATGTGCAGCCCGCCATACTTCATCATTGCTATCGGTGAAGCAGCATAAAGGGGAAAGTTTGAGGGCTTACACCACCCGATTCAATGAAGAGACTCTCAGGATACCCAACCTGAAGGATTACATTGCATTAATGGCCTACCAAAGTGGACTCAGGTCGGGCCCCCTTACGTCCTCCTTGGCCATCGACCCTATGGATACCGTAGCCGAGCTGATGGTACGGGAAGAAGGGTACATATACTCAAAAGAAATCCATCAGGCGAAGAGGGATGATGACAAGGAGAAGGAAGCCGGAAGGAAGGGAGAGGCCTCCCAAGCCCAACCTGGGAGTAAGATCCAAAATGATCTAGGCAACCAACCTCAGCAGCCAAAGCAGAACCCCTGGTTCACTATGTTCACTCCCCTTAACACTTTAAGGGAGCAGATCCTGATGGAGATCCAGCACCAGAACCACCTACCTCCAGTGCCCTCCAGCGCCGAGAATGAAATGCCGACCTGAGAAGCGCAATAGGGCCAAGTATTGCCGCTACCATATGGATTACGGTCATACCACCGAGGAGTGCAAAGACTTAAAACAGGAGATCGAAGCACTGATAGCCCAAGGTCACCTTCGGGGGTACGTAGATCATCGCCCGACCCAGAGCCACGATTAGAGGGACAGAGAGAAGAGTCCACCTAGGCGCCAAGTTGGAGGCAAACGTTTGGCTGTGATTGAGACCATTGTCGGAGGGTTGGCGTTAGGTGGAGAGACCTCGGTTGGCAGGAAGGGTTATGTTCGGGCTGGAAGGGAGTACGGGCCGACACGGGGCCCGGTCCAGGAGATGGAGGAAATCACTTTCTCCTTAGAAGACTTGGAGGGTGTGATATTGCGCCATGACGACCCACTGGTGATCAGCGCTAAAATAGCCAACTTCACCATGAAAAGGCTGATGGTGGATACCGGGAGCTCGGCAGAAGTCTTATTCTTGAAGGCATTTGAGCAAATGGGGTTGGATAGGAGCCGGCTCAGGCCATTGAGGGGTACCTTAGCTGGATTCACCGGGCATGCCCACCGAGCTGAAAGAGTTATCAACCTCCTACTGAAGCTGGAAGACGGAGACAAGCGGGTTTCGATGCAGGCCAACTTCATTGTAATGGATTGCAACTCCACTTACGATGGGATCTTAGGTCGGGTGGCGCTCAACCATTTCAGGGTCATTTCTTCAACTTACCACCAGGCCCTGAAATTCTCGACCCCATGCGGCACGACCACCATCTGCGGGGCCCAGCTCTCAGCTCAGGAATGTTATGAAAACTCTCTCTGCCCCAAATATTAGGTTGGCTGGGGACCAAATCTGCCCGAGGAAAATAGGGATGCTAAGAAAGGGAGCTCGGCTGAAGACCTCAAGAGGTGGAGCTCTCCGATGAGACGAAGAGAGCAAAGATCGGAAGTGAACTCTCTGATGACCTCGAAAAATGTATAAGTCAATTTCTCCTGAAAAATGAACACATATTTGCATGGTCTGCTTCTGACATGACAGGAGTTGACCCGAGTATGATTGAGCATCACCTGAATGTCGACCCGAATCACTATCCGGTAAAGCAGAAGCGCAGATACTTCCATTATGATAAGCAACAGATCATAGCAGAAGAGATGGATAAGTTGGTAGACACCGGCCACATAAGGGAAATCCAATACCCAACCTGGTTATCCAATGTGGTGCTGGTGACCAAGTTCTCAGGTGGATAGAGACTGTGTATTGACTTTACTGACCTCAATAAAGGTTGCCCTAAGGACTGCTTTCCCTTTCCTCGGATTGATCAGATGGTGGATGCCACGTCCGGGTTCGAGCTACTCTCTTTCATGGATGCTTTCAAAGGCTATAACCAGATCAAGATGGCTCCCGGAGATAAAAAGAAGACTGCCTTCACCACCGATAAAGGTCTTTACTACTATGAGGTCATGCCTTTTGGCCTCAAGAATGTTGGAGCTACTTACACTCGAATGGTGAACAAGGCTTTCAAAAATCAGATTGGTCGAAATATGGATATCTATGTAGATGACATGTTGGTCAAGAGCAGAAGGGCGGAAGACCATGTAGCCGACCTGGCTGAAGCCTTCGCCGTAATGGAGCACTTTTGGATAAAATTAAACTCGAAAAAGTGCACATTCAGCTTCAAGGCAGGAAAGTTTATGGGCTTCATGGTCACAGCCCGTGGAATAGAAGCCAACCCGGAGAAAGTTCAGGCGATACTTGACCTGGCACTGCCAACCTGCGTGAAAGACGTCCAGGTGCTCGTGGGCAAGGTTGCGGCGCTGAGCAGATTCATATCCAAGTCGGCCGATAAGTGTGCTACTCTGTTCAAAATATTGAAGAATCTTAAGAATTTCGAATGGACTACAGAATGCCAGAACGCCTTCCAAGAGCTGAAAAATGTATCTAGGTTCACCACCCTTGCTATCTCGACTAGAGGTGAGGGAGGAGCTGGTACTATACTTGGCATGTTCAGGGACAGCAGTAGCGGTAATACTACTCTGTGAAGAAGGGAATGAGCATAAGCTGATCTATTATGTCAGCAAAACCTTGCAAGGGGCCGAGGTAAGGTATTCCTCCTTGGAAAAACTCGCCCTCGCGCTCATCACGACGGCAAGAAAGCTGAAGCCATACTTTGATGCTCATCCAATTAAGGTCATGACGGATGCCCCGCTTAAGACTATTATGCACAAGCCAGAGGCGTTGGGTAGGCTGCTGAAATAGACAGTTGAACTAAGTCAATTTGACGTTACCTACCAACCCAGAACAGTCATCAAAGCCCAAGCCATCGAGGACTTTGTGGTGGAATGTACTGGCCTAGCCGAACATGACTCGAAGGATGTGTGGAAGGTCCATGTGGATGGGGCATCAAGGAAGTCTGGAAGCGGAACCGGGGTGGTCATCCTTGACCCGACCCGACAGGAGTACCAATACTCCCTCAAGTTCGCCTTCATGGTGTCCAACAATGAGGCTGAGTACGAAGCAGTGATCGCGGGATTAAAAATTGCGGCTCAGCTCGGGGCACGAACAATTGACCTGAACACCGACTCTCAATTGGTTGCTAGTCAGATATCAGGAGAGTTCGAAGCTAAAGACAATGCTATGCTGGCCTACCTCAACAAAGTTAAGGATTTGACTTCAGGGCTCAAGAGGCTCACGGTGCAGCAAATCCCAAGGGAAGAGAATATGAAGGCTGACGCTCCGTCCAGGTTGGCCTTGGACGAGAGCCGACCCGCACTAGTCCGTATGGAAGAAGTCTCCGAACCAAGTATCCAGTTGAGGAGACAAGCCATAGCCGAGCTCAATTTAATTCCAGATTGGACCAAACCAATCATGGATTACTTGGAGGGGGGATGACCCCGGAGGATGAAAAGGCAGCTCGCAAACTTATGAAACAAGCTTCAAGCTTTGTCATAATAGCTGGGCAACTTTACAAGAGAGCCTACACTTGGCCTCTCTTAAAGTGTGTCGGGCCCGAGGAGGGAAACTATGTACTTTGAGAGATCTATGAAGGAGTATGTGGAAACCACTTGGGTGACAAGGCTCTGGCTCAGAAGGCATTGAGGCAAGGCTATTTTTGGCCAACCTTAGAACAAGATGCCAAAGAGTATGTAAAAAAGTATGACACCTGTCAAAGGTTCGCCAATGTATAAAGGAAACCAGCAGTGGACCTCACGGTGATGATAATACCGTGGCCATTCTATCAGTGGGGTTTAAATATCATTGGCCTATTGCCAACCAGTGTTGGCCAAAAGAAGCACTCATTCGTAGCTGTAGACTACTTCACCAAATGGGCCGAGGCTGAAGGTGTTGCTAGAATAACAGAAAAGGCAGCTTGGGATTTTGTATGGAAGAATATCATTTGTCGATTTGGGGTGCCGAAGTTCATCGTTACCGACCACGACAAGCAATTCGACAGTGCATACTTTCGAGACAAATGTGCTGAGATCGGGATCGACTTCAGATTCTCATCTATTGCTCACCCTCAAAGTAATGGCCAAGTTGAAAAGACTAACCAAATCATTTTGCAGGGCCTGAAAACCAAGCTGGAGGAAGCGGAAGGCCAGTGGGCATCGATTTTTCCCGAGGTATTGTGGGCTCAGTCGACCACTACCAGCTCGGCAAAGGGATAATCTCCCTTCGAGATGACCTTCGGTACTCAAGCGATGCTGCCAGTGGAGATCGGGTCTCTTACCAGTAGGACCTTCCACCATGATCCAGGGATAAACGGAGCCCTGATCCGTGAAGAGCTCGACCTCGCTGAAGAGCGCCGAGCTAAAGCTCAAATCAGAATGTTGGCCAGCAAATCTACAATGCAAAGAGCCTTTGCCAAACAGGTCAAGCCTAAGCCTATTAAGGTTGGCGACCTCGTACTCAGAAAGACCATCTTTTTGCCACGCTTGAGTAACAAGCTCTTCCCGACCTGGGAGGGACCGTACAAAGTCATAAAAGAAGTCCGATCTGGAACCTTCTACCTTCGCGACAAGTACGAAAAGCTACTGAAGAATGCATGGCACTCAGAACACCTGAAGCGATATTTTGTCTAAAGCCCCCGAGCTGAAATCTCTTGTAGAGGCCCCGAGCTGAAATCTTTTGTAACAGCCCCCGAGTTGAAATCTCTTGTAGAGGCCTCGAGCCGAAATATTTGTTAAGGCCCCGAGCCAAAATATTGCTTGTAATTGGCTCCCGAGCCCAATTTTTTCATGTACAACTTCAATAAAATGTATCTTGTAAACCAGTGCAAAGCCCGACCCGGGCCAAAACGTCTCAGCTACTAAGCTACTGCCAACTCAGATTAACATGGTGGCCACGCTTAATACGAGCTAATGATTAAGTAAACCAGCTCGGACTAGGTTCCAGCTCAGGTATAATCGATAATAATTTGATTAGCTTTGCCAGTTCGGATTAAGGTTCAACTCGGTATGATCTGGCTTCATGTCGGTATGTTAGTTTGGGTCTAAACTCGAACTCAACATTTGTCAACATTAGTTTGACCAATTTTAAATCGGACTGACAAGTCCAGATCGACAACGATAATAGTTGTCCAATTAACCAGCTCAAATTAGGATGAAAATTCATTAATCACGTCCAGCTCGGTTCCTTACATTTAAATTAAGTTTGAAAGGTCCATTATATTGATTCGACCCCACTTTCTTGAGAAAATTTGCGAAGGAAAAAGTATATTTGTACGAACTCGAATAAAATGCAAAACAATCATTTCATTAAATGAAAATTCAAAATTATAAAAGCCCAACCTGGGCAAGGTTACAAAAGCCCGACCCGGGCAAGTTTACTAAATTCACTTAGGCGCAGCGGCGGAGGTGGTAGCATAGGCTTCATCACCGACCTGATCCATACCCTTCTTCACAAACTCGATTACCTCCTGAGCTTGGGACGTCAGGTCGGCAGAGAGCTTAGGAATGTCCCAGAACTCCGGCAGTGGAGCCTCTAAGATTTCGATATAGTCATTCTTGGATGCGGGAGGAAAGGTCTTCGCTCGCTCCCGAGCTGCGACTTGGCCCCAGAAGTAGTACTGATAAATCTGTATTTTTAATAACTTTAACCCATTAAATCATGTATATTGCATTATTATTTCAAGTTTAATTGTATATTTTACACAAATTTAATGCAATATAGGTTCTGAAGAAGAAATAGCAAAAATGGCCACAAAAGTCAACTTTTGAAGTGAATTTTCGGCGTAATACTGAAGGAGGAAGGTAGAACAACTTTAACACAATCGCGTAGTTTTGCGTTAAAAAATAGTAAGGTTAAATGATTGAAAATATTGCTTACCTTGAATTACCTCTAGCTGTGGCGCGTAGAGGATTGATCCACGGAGATTGGATTATCAAGTTAAGTTAAGTCCTTAATTTAGAATTGTTTGACTATTTCCCGTCACGGATAAGTTTGATTAAGTCCAAAAGTTCAAAAGTACGGAAGTACGAAAAATTAAGTCCAAGAAATATACACAAAATGTCCAAAGATATGGTAGTAACAAGGTCTAAAAGTGAATTAATCAAAAGTACTAAATTAAAGAATCACAACACTTAACACTAAAAATCCAAAGGGTTAATGATTCAGGATGGTTATAACTCGGTATACACAAGTACAAAGTTATTGATTCAGATTAAAAGTTAAGTCCTTCAGAAATAGGGCTACAAGCTCCCACTACTGAAATGAGCCTTTAATTACGTAAGTGATAAGATTAATTAATTAACAAGACTGGATGTGTTGGTACAACCTAACGATTTCCAATCTCTCAATTAATCTTTCACTTATGTAACCTGGAGGTGTCAGTACAACCAGACTAGAATCCATCCGAGGTAGTCTCGTATTGCCACTGGTTTACAAAACTGGGCGTATATGTACTTTTAATTAAATATAACATAACTACAAGTATAAGTATAATTAATCAAAGAATACTTAGAAATAAAAATACGAGACTTTAATAAATCTGAATCACAACATATGTACAAAAGTAACCTCACACGTACCACCCCGAATCTCAGGTCTAGTGTGCCATAATAAACTATAAAGTACAAGAAATCATAACGAAAACCAAAATAAAAGAACACTTATCGTGTTGAACGGATTTCGGTAGACCGGTATGATGATGGCTCACTAGACCCTCCCTTTGGGATTAAAACTTTGCACACAACTCAGAATAATAACTAAAGCACTCAAACACAAGAGCAAAATCTAAGCTAAGAAGAGAAAATGGTACCAGAAAAATGAAATGAGGAATGAAGTATTTATAGAGAAATTTTGACACCATTCACAAATACTATTCAAACCATGATATCATAAATGTGTCAGCGTAATGTCATTTGCCTAGGTCATCATTGTGTCAGCGATGTCATTCGCTTAGGTCATCATTGTGTCAGCGTGATGTCATTCGCCTAGGTTATCATTGTGTCAGCGTGATATCAGCAAAGATACTATTCACACGTTGACTTTACTATTTATGCATTGACTTTGACTTTTACTATTCATCCGTTGACTTTGACTTTGACCAAAAAGGTGACCAAGGCTACTTCAAGGTTTTTCAGCGTCTTGAATCCGTTTTTGCACTCCGTTTGGCCAAATTCAATCTCGATTTGCTCGTGTCAAAGTCGTTCTACCTTCCTGCTTCAGTATTGCGGCGAAAATTCACTTCAAAAGTTGGCTTTTGTGGCCATTTTTGCTATTTCTTCTTCAGAACCTATATTGCATTAAATTTGTGTAAAATATACTATTAAACTTGAAATAATAATGCAATATACATGATTTAATAGGTTAAAGTTACTAAAAATACGGATTTAGCAACCTCCTCAAACCCATTCTTTGCTTGTCCGCAAGTAAAGGCATTAATTACTTCATATATTCATAAATATTAAATCTAAGTAGTCAATGTATTCATACAGTTAAATTTTATAAAATTACAAGATTAACAGTGAATTTGTCTTCCAAACAATTCTACCCCAAGAAATCGTTTTGTATCTAGAAGAAATGAAACCAACTTAATTACAAAAAATCATTTGAGCCTTTTTAAGCACTTGTAAATCAGTTAAGAAGTAAGAAAATTAATCCTGCAAAATTTGTAAAATCGAAAAAAATTTCTATGGATAGTCATGAAATGTTAAAACTCAACTACCTTCCAAATCATGTAGTACTTCCTTAGATTTTTTTCTATATTTTTTTCTTTTTATGAAATAGATGACTCGAATGATAGATGTTGGTTGATTCAACGACTTCATTGAAGTATTGCCTTTTTTCGGTTGAATTGTGTATGGTGAAAAAAAACTTGTCTGGCAGGAAATAAATTAATAGCTTTTTCATAACAAAAATGCTCAAAAATGGCTAGAAGAAAGCATTTGTTATGGATTTCTTTGCTGCCTCTTTTTGTTGAATCAACATTTTTGATATTTGAATGATGTTGAGCGAGTCATCTACACATTTTTTTTTCTTTCAAAGGAGTATACCAATCTAGAAAAATAAGTCAAATTTTAATAAAACACAACATCTCACATTAAAAACATCTCAATCTACTCTTTTTTTGATAATTAATCAAAAACTTCTAATTAAATCATGTGACGCTGTTGGGATGTAATAATAGTTAACAAGGTTTCAAAAAAAATCTAGATACAAACTCAACTCTTAGCGGCTAATCATTTTTCCATTCCAAATTCACAGTTAATTCAAATATTTTATCACAATCTTACCATATTTCAACAATTAACCACTCAATTTTAATTATTATGAATAAGTGAAGTAAATTTTTTTTTTTTTGGTATCAGGTAGTTATCAACTTTTTTTTTCCTCCTCAAACTCAAACCTTACATTCTCCTCAATGAAAGAAAACTATGTAATGCAAAGTAAAGAGAAAGACACAACCTGATAAACAATCCAAGCAATGTTCCTCAAAAACTTTCTGAATGAAAAATTGTTAAACAAAATCTCAAAAACCAACATTAGCCGTGAGTTTAAATAAAAACTAAAATATATTTAAAAAATGATGAAATAACTAAAATAATATAAATAAATAAATAAAAACACATCACTGAATTACGATGGTGGTGGCGGCTGAGGATCTGAGCCTGAACCACTCATTGAAGCAAGTTTA
The DNA here is from genome assembly GCA_037974665.1 of Ehretia macrophylla. Lineage (NCBI taxonomy): Eukaryota > Viridiplantae > Streptophyta > Magnoliopsida > Boraginales > Ehretiaceae > Ehretia > Ehretia macrophylla. The sequence continues at coordinate 5,438,882 of CM075774.1, forward strand.
ACTCGTAATGCAGCAAACTCTTCCCTCTGTGACTGCTTAAATTCAGCAAATTCAGCTTTCAGTTCACCTATATCTCCCAATCCTGCAGCAAGGTTAGTATTCATGGCTTGCAGTTCTCTGTACATTTTTTCCATTAATGATTCTTCAGATTGATCACCCTGTTGTTGGGAAGAAGTGGCGCCTTCAGTAAATTGAATGGAAGGTCGTGGAGCATTTAATGCTAAGGGTATTTTTCGAACAGCGCGCTCCAAATGTTTAAAACTCTTCGAGAACTCTGATTCACCATATGAAGTAATAGGGAGATCCATGTATGGCTCATCAGGTGCAAAAGGAAAATCAAACCGTTGAAGCAAAGAAATTATCAGTCGAGGAAAACGAAGTATAGATGTAGCATCAAACCTCCTCATGTGGTCTATAAGACTCATTATGTTATCCCCAATAACAGCCCCAACATCAAAAAGAGCACCTTGATAAATCCAATATAAAACTTGTAAAATAACTCTCGTCCTTTCATGATCATGACCATAAGGGCAAATGTTCTTTTTAACAATGATATCTGTTAACCACATGTCCCTTGGAAGGGAAGATCTCCTTACACCCACACCGTGTGATAGAATCGGACCCCCACACAAATTTGTAACAATGTCTAAATCAGTATATGTAGCAGGGAAATCCATATTTTTCTCATAAAAATAATCATGCCCACACAGCATAATCATGATATCAACAGTAGTAAATTGAAATTCAAAACCATCAATTGATGCAATAAATTTTTCATTATCGTACGAAAGATGCTCATAAAAATGACGAATGAGACAAGGAAAAACAGAAACATCATCAAAAGGTGGGTGCAGAAAACAATCAAGAAAATACCCCTCAAAAAATTCAAAAGCACGTTGCCCACCTTCGGAGGCTCTCAACGCATTCAAAAAATTAGTTTCGGCCTCAATTTGAGCATTGTCAAGTCTTGCAGTCAATGATAATTTCTGCCTTTTGGGAGCCATAATCTTAATAATAAACAAAAAAAATTAAATCAGAAAAGTCACAAAACAAAATTTATATATATATATATATATATATATATATATATATATATATATATATATATAGAGATATTGTTTCTTTTTTTTAATTTACATAAATACTATTTATTCAAACAACACCAAATAACAACCGCAAAATCATTCTTAACACACAACATTATAAATCATCCGGTTAAATTCTATAACATGTAAATAATTTATAAATCTTAGATGTAGGGCAACAAAAATAATAGACATAAATGAATCTATATAAATCTGATTTTTTTTCTTTTCAGAATTAAATGTAAAAGAATTTTAACATAAAATTTAAAATTAAAATCTAACCAAATTCTATATACATACACATATACATATATATATACATTCATATATAAATATATAAATCTGAAAAAAAAATCATACCAAAATGAAGATTAAGAGCTATAGAACAACAATAAACTGAAAGTAAGCAGTAAGAATCATCCTAAAGCCTTCAAATATGCGTATATACATACGTAAATAAATATGTAAAAATAGATATAATATTTGAAATAAACTGAAAATAAATGCAAAAATAAGAAAGAAAGCATAAAAACTAACCTCTTAATGTAGATCTGGAGAAAACTTGGGGTGGAGAAGGGTTTTGTTGAGGTTTGTGGGTGATTTCCGTGGGTGGGGGGTGTGTTTTTTTTTGTTTCAAGGCTGCTGCAATCGGGGCTTATGTTATAAGCCCCGAGTATGGTTGGGCGCTCAAGCACCTATAGGGCGCGCTCGAGCACCTACAGGGCGCTCAAGTGCCCTGTTGCGTTCTTTCAGTGAATTTTTTTTATTTTTTATTTTTTTTTATAGCAATAAATATATATATAACAGGCTAACATATATATATATATACATTATTTAACATAAATATCTTAACATAAAAATACATAAATATATATATATATATATATATATATATATATATATAGATTATATGAATAAAAAAATCATAAACAAACCACACTATTTTATTAATCATAAAGACATTACATAAAAGAAATGAAAATACAACAACAGAAGACTATCCCCTAAACTTGGAAATACATGATTAACTTCAATAATTCCTAATATATCTACGATCCCACTTGACTAGGAGATAAATAAAAAAAATGTAAATGATGAAAATGCTTGCAAAATAGTACACAACCATGGCAAATTGATCAGGCGTGAGAGTTCCGAACATCATTGTGTTGAATACAGCTAAATAGAAAAATGAAAGAAAAAATTTTGAGAGAGAGAGGAGGCGGTAGTGGAGAGAAAGGAAAATAAGGAGAAGAAGAAAGAAAGAGAGCTTTAAACCCGTCGGTTAGGTCGTACCGCACTCGAGCGCCCTTTAAGTGCGTTCGAGCGTGATTCTTCCCGTTTCTGCGTTAAATGCTTTTGCAAATTCACAAAGTAGGAAGATATAATCTTCCTCAAACCTATTTTCTACAAGAGTTTTTTTTTTTATATAAAATAAAATAAAATTGGTACATGAGAAAAATAAATACACGAATTTTAAACCATTTAAATATCCTAAAACAAGTGTAAGAATATACAAATGAACACCGACCAATAGTCATCCATCAAGATTCAAACCTTAAATATGCTTCCAAAAGGAACAGTTGGATCCAGATTTAATTTAAGAAAATTTGAGTTTAGACTAAATTTAGAGTTCATCAACTTAACGATGGGTTGTCCGCCACTTTGGAAGGCAACACTGGAAGCCTGAGAAAAGCAAAAATAGGATCCCAACCCTATTTCAGTTTCATACCTATGCAGCAAAGTAAACCACATCCGAACACCAAGTGAATGACATTAAAATCTAGAAAGTAAATCTACCCGCCATAGCGTAAGAAATGGCCGAAGCAGAGGTAATGAATCACGTATCACTTACCCCTCAGAATGGTATAAGTTATCTTTCTTTCAAATACCATGAGAGCCACTATTTCCATAACGGTGGAAAAAGATCTCCTAACATTAAAGTAACGCCAATTTAAAGCTAATTGGTAACCAAACAACAACATTTAGGACAAATCTTGGAATGTTACCGCCACGAGATCCTAGATTACCCAGAGATCACTTGGGTTCATGTGAGGCATACACCCTAGTACAAACAACACCTTGTTTTATCCTCAGACAGTCACTACCAAATGTTGTCATTGTGTACCCATCATCCCACCCATTTAGGATGAGTATGTCATATAAATTGTCAGAGTTTTTCCTTCTAACCAGGAATGGGCACTGGAACCATTTAATGTCAGCCAGCAAGACATGCACACACAGTTAAGTGCCGTAGTTTAACGCCTTCGGGCAAAATATATATTTTAAAATAATAATATATTAAAATCAAGGGACTAGCTCTTCCAGAGGTTTCTGTGTTCACGCCATCTAGTACTTTCCTTCGGCACTCACATGGGGACACAGGCAGTTCCACAGGATCAAGAACAAAACAGTGGGGTTTTACGTTACAGACAATACCGTTTGGTGAATGCTCTTACTCCTAACTACCTTATCAAGTAATGCCCGAACAGACCCTAAACTACATTAAGTTGGTGGAGTGGCAAGTACTGTTAGACAGAGTTGCACTGGTCAGACAATCGCACACAGAAAACATACAGTGACCACTAGTATAATCACAATTATACTTTTATGAGTGTTTCTCAGGGTTAAGACCCAAACTACTTTAAGCTGAAGAAAGACTCATTTAGTACTAATAAAAATAACAAAAATAATAAAAATAAAATTTAAAATCCTAGGTTGCCTCCTAGGAGCGCTAAGTTTAACGTCTTCAACCAGACATAATTACTTTGAAATTGTTACTCTGCAGGGATTGGATTCTTAAGTTCAATTGACTCTTCACCCCAATTCTTTAACTGGATCGCTGGTTTTAGCCTTTGTCCATTTACAAATATAGTTTTCCCATTTGTTTTATATTTTATCTTGACAACCCCAGACGGAAAAACTTGTTCAACTTTAAATGGTCCATCCCACCTAGACCTCAATCTTCTTAGAAACAATCGTAACTTAGAATTAAATAACCACACATCTTCTCCAGGAATAAATGACTTCCGAATAATCATTTTATCATGTGTTCTCTTCATTTTCTCACTGTAAATCTTGGCATTCTCGTATGCCTCTAAACGCATTTCTTCAAGTTTATTTAGATGGAATAACCTGTTTTTACCAGTTTTCTGCAAGTCAAAATCCACAGTTCTAATTGCCCAATAAGCCTTATGTTGTAACTCAACAGGTAAATGACATGCTTTTTCATAAACTAAACGAAAAGGTGACATTACTATGGGAGTTTTATATGCAGTTCTATATACCCAAAGTGCATCATTCAATCGAGTGGACCAATCCTTCCTATCAGGTCTAACTGTCTTCTCAAGAATTGATTTAATTTCCCTATTAGAAACCTCAACCTGTCCACTAGTTTGTGGGTGATATAGAGTTGCAACCTTATGAATGACTGAGTATTTCTTCAACAATTTTTCAAAAGTTCGGTGAATGAAATAACTTCCACCGTCACTAATAATGGCTCGTGGAATTCCAAACCGACAGAAAATATTTTCTTTTATAAATTTTATCACATCAATGTGATCATTAGTCCTTGTTGCAATTGCTTCAATCCATTTAGACACATAATCAACACCAACCAAAATATATTGAAAACCAAAAGAGATGGGGAAAGGATCCATGAAATCAATACCCCAAACATCAAAAAGTTCACAAACCACGATGGGATTTAAGGGCATCATATCCCTTTTTCCCATGTTACCTGTCTTTTGGCATCTTTCACATGCCTTGCAAAACTCATGAGTGTCCTTGATTAATGTGGGCCAATAAAACCTACTTTGCAGAACTTTGATAGCTGTCCGTCGTCCTCCAAAATGTCCCCCACATTCCTGCGAATGACAAAATGACATGATGCTTAGCTGTTCAGACTCGGTTACACATCTATGAATAATTTGATCATAACAAACACGGAACAAATGAGGATCCACCTAGAATTAATTCTTTGCAATTGAGAAAAATCGATCTCTCTCAGCCTTGTTCCACTCCTTGGGTATTTTACCAACTGCAAGATAATTCACAATATGAGCATACCAAGAAAGTTTAGGAGTAGAAGTTAATAGTAACTGTTCATCAGGAAATGTATCTCTCAGGGATAACTCATTTTCTGTTTCTTGAGTTACAATCCTTGACAAATGATCAACAACAACATTTTCTTGACCTTTCTTATCCTTGTTTGTTAAATCAAATTCTTGAATTAATAACAACCATCGAATAAGCCTAGGTTTAGCATTTTTCTTTTCCAACAGGTATCTTAATGCCGAGTAGTCAGAATAAATGATTATTCTTTCTCTGTGGTGGTATAGTTTTTCTGGCATCATCAAAAGTTCGGCTGGTGTAATAGATCACACAAGGAACTTAATCTTTGCGTTGACCTAATACAGCTCCTATGGCATAATCCGAAGCATCACACATAATTTCAAAAGGAATAGAGTAATATGGTGGTTGAATCACTGGAGCAGTGGAAAGTGCATTTTTCAGTGTTTCAAAAGCAGTAACACATTTTTCATCAAATTGGAATGGAGTATCCTGTGCCAACAAATTTGATAAAGGTCTAGCAATTTTACTAAAATCCTTTATAAATCGTCGGTAGAAACTAGCATGTCCAAGGAACGATCTTACCTGTTTAACAGTTGTTGGAGGGGGCAAATCAGAAATAATATCAACCTTAGCTTTATCAACCCGAACTTCTTCCTTGGATATAATGTGTCCGAAAACAATTCCTTCTTGAACCATAAAATGACTTTTCTCCCATGTAAGTATGAGATTAGATTCTTGACATCTTTTCAGCACCAAAAGAAAGATTATTCAAACAAGTGTCAAATGAAGAGCCAAAGATAGAAAAATCATCCATAAAGACTTCAACAAATTCATCCATCATATCAGTGAAAATAGACATTATGCAGCGTTGAAAAGTGGCTGGTGCATTACAAAGGCCAAAAGGCATTCTTCTATAAGCAAACGTGCCAAAAGGACATGTAAAAGTTGTCTTTTCCTGATCTTCAGGGTCCATAGGGATCTGATTGTATCCCGAGTACCCGTCAAGAAAACAGTAATAACCTTGTCCTGCCAACCTGTCCAAAATTTGATCAATGAATGGTAAAGGAAAATGATCATTTCTTGTTACAGCATTGAGTTTCCTATAATCAATACACACACGCCATCCAGTTGTGGTGCGGGTAGGTACCAATTCACCTTTATCATTTGTCATCACAGTGATTTCTGATTTCTTAGGTACAACCTGTATAGGACTAACCCATTTACTATTCGAAATAGGATAAATGATACCTGCATCTAACAACTTCACTATTTCCTTCTTTACAACTTCCCTCATGTTCGGGTTCAGCTTACGTTGCATCTCTCTAGATGTCTTGGCTCCATCTTCCAAATTAATCTTATGCATGCAAAAAAATGGATCTATTCCTTTAAGGTCTGCAACAGTCCAGCCTAACGCTTCCTTATTCTTAGACAACACATCTACAAGTTTAGCTTCCTGTTCCAAAGAAAGGTTAGAAGCAATAATAGCTGGAAGTGTTTGATCTACCCCTAGAAAAACATATTTGAGATGACTAGGAAGTTGCTTCAGTTCCAACTCAGGAGGAGATTGTATAGAAGGAAGCATGGGTTCTTTAGAAAGAGTCAAGGATGGTTCTATTGCACAAACTTGAAGTTTTTCATCAAATCTTGAATTGCTTTCTAAAAATTCATCAGATTCCTCCTCAAACCTACTCATCACTACTTCATCATCATTCAAAGTATTCTCCAAAAAATCTTTTTGCATATGACTAAGAAAAGACTCTTCAATTAATGGATCAATCTTATCAAGAATAAAACATTCAAGACCATCATCTCCATCTGCAAACCTAGCAGCATTAGCAACATTCAGCTTTACCTTAATATCTCCAAATGTGAACTCCAATTCTCTAGTTGCACAGTGAATTTTTACATTAGCTGTTGCTAAAAATGGTCTCCCTAATATAACTGGAGTTTGGAACTTCTGAATTTCTCCTGGTTCCATATCTAGCACAACAAAATCCACGGGAAAATAAAATTCATCAACCTTTATCAACATATCTTCAATCATGCCCCTAGAAATTCTAAGCGATCTATCAGTCAGTTGAAGGGTGACATGAGTAGGTTTCAATTCTCCTATATCTAACTGCTCAAAAATATTAAAGGGGAGAAGATTCACACTAGCTCCTAAATCAAGAAGGGCACGATCTACACAATGATTACCAATATAGCAAGGAATGGTAAATGCACCTGGATCTTTCAATTTTGGTAGAACATGAGAAGTAAGAATGCTGCTTACCTTTTCAGTCAATCTTACTTTGCTTGATATCAAAGCTGAATTCCTTCTTTTCTGAGTGCATAAATCCTTAAGAAACTTTGCATAAGCAGAATTTGCCTGATGATTTCTAACAGAGGCAAATTGATTTTAACTTGCTTAAAGGTTTCAAGCATTTCTTTCCTTTTTGAATTTTTATTAGGTGGATTACCTAATGCCTGTGGAAATGGTGCCTTGGGACTCAGTGTCAATGGAATATTTTCATGTGAAATGAAAGTTTTAGGTTCATTTGCAATTTCTTTTGATGAATCAACAGTAACTTGAGACTTAGCTTTTTGCTTTACAAATCTTGCATTTTTGTAAGCTTTGACACTTACCTTGTTATCAACTTTCTTACCACTTCGCAATGTAGTGACAGCTTGAAGATCCTCCACTATTTGACTTGTAGATGCTACATGGGCCTTACCTTTTGGGTTTTCATCTGGTTGGGCAGGGAGTGTTCCTTCTTCCCTTTTCTGAATTGTGTTAGCTAATTGCCCAATTTATCTTTCCAAGTTGGCAATTGCCTTTGTATGTGTACTTACCAGTTGCATAGTTGGTTCCCAGCTGTGAAGCTTTTTCAAAACCTGTTCTTCAAAAGTAGTCCCATAAGAATTGAAACCTGAATTGGAACTCATAGGTAATTGTCCTTGTGGAACTGAATGAAATCCTGGAGGATAGCTTCTTGGTCTTTGTTGTTGAACATCTTCCCGATTCTGATCCCACCGAAAATTTGGATGATCTCGTGTACCTGGATTATAAGTGTAAGAGAATGGATCATAATTACGGGGATATCTATAAGCAGCACAAGCTTGCTTTGAAATTGAATTGGGATTTGATGCAAAAATACCATCACCTGAATCAACTACATGCAATGATTCTTTCATTTTGACCATTTTTTCCAATGCAAGAGTTAGATTTTCAATCTTTGATGTCAAAGAATTATAATCATTTGATCCTACACTTTCTCTCTTTTCTCTAGATGAAGTTGCACGCTTTCGTGAATTGTTGCTCAATTTTATGAACAATTCTGTGGCTTCTTTACCCCTTGATAGAAATTCTGAGCTAATTGCCAATCTGGAATACTGTGGTGTGGACATTCATAAATTAAGGTTTCAAATCTGTCCCAACTCTCATGAAGTGCCTCTCCAGGTAACTGAGAAAAATTATTTAATTGATTCCTACATTCATTGGTTTTTGAAGAAGAGTAAAATCTTTCAAGAAATTCTCTTTGCAATTGATCCCAAGAAGTAATAGAACCAGATCGTAATCTGTAAAGCCAATTTTGTGCTTGACCTATTAAAGAGTAAGGAAACAATCTCAATTTAACAACCTCTTCTGAGGCAGTTCTAGTATTGATCGATCTGCATGTATGAACAAAAATATTAATGTGATCATACGGGTTTTCATTAGAAAGACCGTGGAACAAGGGAAGCATTGAAATCATGTGAGACTTTATTTTAAAACCATCATCAGTTTCATGTAAGGTGATAGATCGTGGAGGAACATAATCTTGTGGTGTGGAAAAATCTTTTATGCTCCTCCTAACATTTCCTACTTCTCTACCTTCAACTTGATCCTGATTTTGGTTTTGATTCGGATGTTGATCAACCATGATTAAAAAAGTTTGTGCTTTGATTATGGATTTAAAGGTTTTCTCAATTTCTGAATCCAAGACAAAGATGGGTGGTTTTAAAGATCTCCGACCATGCATACAAAACTAAAACTCAAAAAGATGAATGAAAATGAAATACAGTCTATATACAAAAACAAGATTAAATAAAATAAGAACTAAAATCTAAAATATATATACATAATAATACATATATACATAAATTAAAGACTTACCTTATTTAATGAACACCAGTCCCTGGCAACGGCGCCAAATTTTGTTCTCGTTTTGCGCTAAAAAATAGTAAGGTTAAATGATTGAAAATATTGCTTACCTTGAATTACCTCTAGTTGTGGCGAGTAGAGGGTCGATCCACGGAGATTGAGTTATCAAGTTAAGTTAAGTCCTTAATTTATAATTGTTTGACTATCTCCCGTCACGGATAAGTTTGATTAAGTCCAAAAGTCCAAAAGTACGAAAAATTAAGTCCAAGAAATGTCCACAAAATGTCCAAAGATACGGTAGTAACAAGGTCCAAAAATGAATTAATCAAAAGTACTAAATTAAAGAATTACAACACTCAACACTAAAAATCAAAAGGGTTAATGATTCAGGGTGGTTATAGCTCGGTATACGCAAGTACAAAGTTATTGATTCAGATTAAAAGTTAAGTCCTTCAGAAATAGGGCTACAAGCTCCCACTACTGAAATAAGCCTTTAATTGCGTAAGTGATAAGATTAATTAATTAACAAGACTGGATGTGTTGGTACAACTTAACGATTTTCAATCTCTCAATTAATCTTTCACTTATGTAACCTGGAGGTGTCGGTACAACCAAACTAGAATCCATCCGATGTAGTCTCGTATTGCCACTGGTTTACAAAATCGGGCGTATATGTACTTTTAATTAAATATAATATAACTACAAGTATACGTATAATTAATCAAAGAATACTTAGAAATAGAAATACGAGACTTTAATAAATCTGAATCACAACATATGTACAAGAGTAACTTCACACGTACCACCCCGAATCTCGGGTCTAGTGTGCCATAATAAACTGTAAAGTACAAGAAATCATAACGAAAACCAAAATAAAAGAATACTTATTGTGTTGAACGAATTTCGGTAGACCGGTATGATGATAGCTCACTAGACCCTCCCTTTGGGATTAAAACTTTGCACACAACTCAGAATAGTAACTAAAACATTCAAACACAAGAGCAAAATCTAAGCTAAGAAGAGAAAATGGTACCAGAAAAATAAAATGAGGAATGGAGTATTTATAGAGAAATTTTGGCACTATTCACAAGTACTATTCAAACTATGATATCATCAATGTGTCAGCGTGATGTCATTTGTTTAGGTCATCATTGTGTCAGTGTGATGTCATTCGCCTAGGTCATTATTGTGTCAGCGTGATGTCATTCGCTTTGGTTATCATTGTGTCAATGTGATGTCAGCGAAGATACTATTCACACGTTGACTTTACTATTCATGCATCGACTTTGACTTTTACTATTCACCATTGACTTTGACCAAAAGTTGACTTTGATTTTGACCAAAAGTTAACTTTGACTTTGACCAAAAGTTGACTTGGACTTTTACTATTCACCCATTGACTTTGACTTTGACCAAAAAGTTGACCAAGGCTACTTCAAAGTTTTTCAGCGTCCTGAATCCGTTTTCGTACTCCGTTTGGCCAAATTCAATCTCAATTTGCTCGTGTCAAAGTCGTTCTACTTTTCTCCTTCAGTATTGCGCCGAAAATTCACTTCAAAAGTTAGTTTGTGTGGTCATTTTTGCTATTTCTTCTTCAGAACCTATATTGCATTAAATTTGTATAAAATATACAATTAAACTTGAAATAATAATGCAATATACATGATTTAATGGATTAAAGTTACTAAAGTTACGGATTTATCAAGTACTCCAGCTCGGCGTATTTGGCCATCGCCTCACCTTCCGTGGCCAACCAATCCACGGCCGCTTCACTAGACTTGAAGGCTTTCACCACCTTCTCCACTTGGGGGCCGACCCGATCTACCAGCTCCAGAAGCTTCGTCTCGGCTTCGCGCCTCTCCAACTTGTAGTGCTCGACGTCCTTCGCCACGGCCTCGGGCCGGGACTTCTCTTCCTCTAGCTCCTTTTTTAGCTGGTCAATCTCCGTTGCGTCCACTTTGTGTCTCTAGGCGGCCTCATCTCTCTAGGCCTTAAGCTTGGCTCAGGCATTGATATATCGCTGCTCGAGCTTGACGCAATGAGATTGGGCCCTAGCAAGGAAGTTGGGTGCTGAAAGGATGTGGGATTCGACCTGCGCAAAAGATAGCAAAATAATCAGCCAAGCTAAAAAACATAACCATATCAACACGGTCAAAGATGTCTCACCGTGACTATGGCCGTCCTCAGGTAGAGCGAGAGCTGCTGCGCCGGGACCATTGTCAGCTTGGGGTCACGGGCGACCTTGGTTGCTTCCATGAAATCCTTGCTGGGAGGGCTCACCTCCATGGCCTTGCTTTTCCCGGAATATTCGGCCCGAGGCCGCTTTTTACTCTCAAGGCGGGACGCTGAGCGCTCCGGGATCACCACCCCCAAGCTCGGTCTTTTAGGCAAGGGAGACCCCAACGTCCTCTTGGAAGAGACCTCGGCGCCGACCTCTCGCACTTGGCCACCGGGCCGCTGCCTCTGCCCTTGAGGGACGGAGCCCAAGCCGAGACTTCGCCACTGGCCTCGGTCTTCCTCCTCCTCTGAGCATACGCGAGCTTTACCATATCCACTATATCTGCAAAAAACAAAGGAAAGAGAGGTGAGAAATGTCCAAATGCAAACTGAAAAGAACAACGGTAGACAAGGAGACGGGGAGGTCGGGCATTGATCCTGCGAACTGACCCTCTTCTGAGACGGACTCCACATTCTCTTCGGGCTCGGGAAGTAGATGAGGATGCTTCTTTCTTAGGTCGGGTTCTCTCCCGAACAACTTTGATTTCCATATTCTGTCCCACCTGAGGACGCTGTCAATGTCAATCAGCATACCCGGCTCGAGTCTCAGTACACCGACCTCGGCGAGTTCTGCTTGTGAAAGCTTGGGGTCGTCGTTCACATTCTTCTTTAAGGAGGGATTCTAATCCACTCTGCACCCCGAGTTCACAGCCGGCTTGACCCAATAGTAGTTGTTGTGCCAGCCCTTATTGGAGGAGTGCCATTTGGTGAATATGGCATTGTTGGCCCGAGTTACGAAATAAAACCACCCTGGTTGCTTCGGGTTGGGCTTGCAAACAAAGAACTGCCTGAACCGACGCAGGGTCAGCTCTATTTCATTCTCAAGGCAGAATACATAAAAAGCCACCATTATGGCCCAACCATTGGGTGACATCTAACCCGGGCTCAGCTCAAAGCAATTCAGAATGCCGGTGATGAAGTCGGGAAGTGGAAGCCGGATGACATCAAAGGCGAGGTCATAGAAGGTGAAGTGATCGGGTGGAGGATAGCAGGTGGATTCATTTCGACCTGGAACCTTCAGCTTGTGGTGTCGGTCCACCCACCAATCCCTTAGCCTGGCGTTAGCCATCTGGACAATAGAATGGCACTCGCGTTTACAATAGGCAAACAACTGCTCTATCATCTTCCCCTGAGCCGACGAACCACTGGCCGTAGCTGAGCTTCGAGGTCGGACTGCCCTAACTGGGACCCTTCAATCGACTCCGACGTAAAGGCTCCAGCTAAGTACTCCTGTGGTATCTTGACTCCCTCCAACTGGTTCAACGGCTCCTCATTTTCCCTATCTCTCAAGTCTCCCAGGTCGGCCAAGGGATCCGCCTCAGCTTCTTCTTGCATTCGCTTGACCCCGATGACTTGATATTCATCATCACTCTCCCCGGGCTCGGATTTCCGAACTGATCCTCGAGATTCATCAGTGCTGTCACCACCTTGGCCTTTGTCCGATGTGGATTCCGAACTCGACGGACTCTCGTCTCCACCATAGGACCTCACCTCCATCGCTTGGGAATCTTTCGACTCCGACCTCTCCATCTTGTTTACAAATCAAAATATGTCCAGGAATAACTAAAGGGAGTCGGGACGTACCTACGGCTCTAGCTGTGGATGATGACCCGACTTAATTGGCCCCGAGTTAACGGATTCCTAGCTGAGTGTCCCGAGAAGAATGCTTTCCAAGCTAAAATTATCCGACCACCCTGGTTGCCGACCTAAATCTCTTGAAAATTTGTAAGCAAAGTGTGAAATGAATCTCCGACACCAGGGGCAGCCCCTGTAACAGCCTCGGAAATCCCAAACGTCGCATCTTGTCATAACTGCCAGGTGACGTGTCAACCATCTGGAGGGCAAGCACCGCTGGCGTGGCCATCCCCACTCTGCCGGGGTCGGGCATCTCCAGCTCGGGAACAACTCCAAATCTAGATCTCACCCTCTCGATCTCGACTTGGGGGGGGGGAGGATTGACGAGGGGGATCCCGAGCTGAGGTAAGATACCCGCACCGAGATAAGGTGGCCTAATCCGAGCCAAGCCCAGCATATTCAGCTAATGTCCGACCTGGATGCTGATCCGACCTCAACCCGACCCAGGAAAACCCCAACCTAAGTGCCAACTGTTTTGATGAGACATAAAGCCTTGATGGGACATAAAGCTGCACCGCATTAAATGCTGTTAGGTCCGAATTTAATATAAATAAAGCTTCACCCCTTCATTTCAGGGGTAACTCGTCATTATTGCACTCAGCTACCTTGCCAGTTCGGACATACTAATCATTCGCACGCTTGAGGGAAAAATCCGGGTCATCACCCCGCCTTTTTCTTCCCTTTCTTTGTGCAGGTTAAGTGGCCAACCTGAAAGTTCAATTCGGAGGCCAACCTGAAAGTTCAGCTCGGAGGCCAATCTGAAAGTTCAACTTGACAAGCGTAGCCGTCCAACCTCAATTGTGAGATTTCTGACCTCGACAATAGCTATTTTCTTTTTGTTGTCTTGTTTAACACAATGAACTAGTTTGAATTAAATCTCCAAGAATAAAACAATGATAATTTACTACATAAACATACCTATGACATTTCAATTTAGAGTAGTGCTTTTAATCAGGCAACAGGTGGCCGAGTCCGACTCTCACATAGAGGGTGAGTATCATACCCCCTCGGTCAGTCATATGCAATCGAATTTTTGCAATTTCTTTCAGTTAAAAGTTCGCTTCCATTTGTTTATAGCATATTTCGTAATTTTATCCAAAAGTCAATACAAGCTCTAGGTTGTTTGTGCATGTCAATTTTTTATTAGAATGTTAAATTAAATCAAGATCTTGATACTAAATTTTCATTGACTGTTCATGATAAATTAATAATTGCATCAGGTAGATGAGAAGCCTAGAAAATTACAGGTATACGAATGATAGGGTATCGCTTCACAGCCTCACCCAAAAACTTCTCTCCATTGTTTTTCTCTCATCTTCCTCCTCCATCTTTTGTTGGTTGGAGTCGTAGGTTTGGAAGTCGAAGCCCCCTCTTTCTTTTCCTCCTATATCTTCTGTTTTGACTTTTTCTCTGTCTCTTTTCTGTAAAAATCCAAATATAGCGTTTGGTTCTTGACCTTTTTGCTCATGATAGGAAATGAACTGAAAGGTGGACTTGTATAAATAGTTGATACCACTGTCACTCCTACTCCATTGACCACAGTATCTGCACTTTTGTGTTGGTTTCTTCCTCCGGTGGCAGTACTTCCCAACTCTGGCATCTGTGGTTTGCGACCAGTGATTGTGTTTTTTTTGGTGTCTTGTTCATATGATTTGGCTTCTACTTTGGATGCTATTTAGGGTTTATTATATTATGACCGGAGAGTTTTCTCTATTGTTCACAATACTTAGCTCTATCTATCTTTCTCGCTTGATCATTCCCGGCCCTGTCTCCTCAAGCCAACCTTTTGTTAGTATGGGTTGCTTATGCATTTATGATAGGTTGCCCCACCAATGTCTGGTATTTTAACACCCTTTAGCATTGTCTTTGCAGATTTTGTGTGCTTCGTTTGCTCCTTTCATTTTATTTTTTGGGTTCTTGTTTGTGCCTTGATCTCCCTTGTATCTGCCTTGTTTAATTAATACTATGTTACTTGACAAAAAAAACAAAAAAATATGGTAGGGTAAGTGTTGACAAAAAAAGAAAAGGGTTTTATATAAAAACGTTATGGGTCCACATGTTTTGTTTTTAGAACGTGAGCCCTCAAGCCCTAGTGAGACCTACGTGTTGGTGGGACTAACGTCATATAGAGAGGGATGTTTTTTTAATGTTAATATTTTGAAACAAAATCTAAAAGAGAACTCACTCTATGTAGAGTATTTTAACGTTTTTTAAATGTTAATGTTAATCTTAACGTTTAGGGTAAGGATCAACGAAGATTTCGATACCACCAATCCTCATTCAAATTATTACTATTATTTTTTATTTAGAATAAATAACTCACTTTAGGTAAAATATATTGAATCACCCAAAAATTGTGAGTCTTGTAGTGCAACAGTGTGTTATAGTATATACACTTATTCATTTAAAATAGAGGTTCAAATGATCAATAGTATATTTCAAAAGGTAGCTATATTTGTAAAGTTGCTTGTAACTACTGTAATAAAGCAACTCTCCTAATACGAAGCACAGTATAACATCTTTAAATTAATAATTTTGATGACGTCTAAATTCTATTAATAAAGTGATTAAATATATTTTTAGTTCTTTGGCTCAACAGTAAACTTATTATCACATCAAATGATCAACTTAAAATTCAAAGTACTATTTTCATACGTATTTAACCGATTAAAAGTTAGTTAAATTCTAGATAATTAGCATAAAGATCCAATCTTAAGTTAAATTATAGATAATTAGCAGAAAGATCCAATGTTTTTCTACTTTATTGAAACAAGTACATCTAATGTATATAGAATAAAAGCAAATATTATTTCACCCAACACAATATCTTGATATTTATGGTATCTTCAATTATAAAATAGTAAAAATGGGTTTCCTTCTAAAAAATGTCAAGAAAAGAACCATGACAGATAAAAAGGATAAAATCTTCTGTCAATATAGCAAAGAACATCCTTCACGCATGCAAAAATAATTGCAACAATGAGTTTAAAAAAAATATAATTTGCGAATCAGTCAATGGTATCTTGTTAAAAAGTTAAAAGTTAAAAGTTTATAAAATGAGGTAAAACAAAGTATTAATTTTCTTGAGAACAATCATAAGAAAAAATGTATTTACTTGTTCTCTATTTATTAACTTATAAGTATTCGGAGCATAGTAGAGAAAAAATATATATTCGAACTGTATATCTTATAACTTTTGGAGGTTATTGATTTATCACATTGGTCTCCAGATGGGACTAGATAATTTTATTAAAAAGAGATTCATTTATCTTTTTTTTTGCTGACAAGCGAATTCAGCTGGCGGAATCCGACTACTAACTGGTAAACTCTGGATGTAAACTCTCACCCCAAAGATACACTAACTGAGTTAAGGATGAAACCTCAAGATAGAATGAAGATTCGAACTTGTAACCTACCACAAGTCTTCCTATACTTTAACCATCCGAATCATACCCTAAAAGCTAATTTCTCGAATATTTATTTGAATAGATTCTACTGTATTTGTAAGCATGGATCATTGTAAGTAGACAATCGTTGATATTATTCATAGAAGACTTGTTTGTATTTGTAGGAAACCTTGATTGCGACTACTACAACACGAACACTATTTAGTCGAAAGAATTACAGAGAAGAAATATATTTATCTATAGTGCTAGTATGATACGTGGATTGCATAGCCTATTGCTTCTTAAATGCCGAGTCGTATTAATTAAACACAGAGACAATGAAGGATGGGGGGTGGGCTGACGGGTTGGAGGTGGGGGTGGTGGGGGGACAGGGTGCGGTGGGGTGGATAGCTGGCGTGGGGGGGTTCTATTTTTTTTGCTGAAATAGTGGGTATATAGGAAAGAAGAAAAGAAAAAAAACATATGTATTTAATCAAGGGTATTTTTGTTCAAAAAATATTTTATTTAAGCAAAAAAATTTGAAAATTTGTTCTTTCCATTAAATATGATGGATTTTTTAACGGCAGGAGGTGTTGTGTATTTTCGAAAACCATAAAGTAGTGATCGGAGAGTTTTTGAACTATAGAGGATGTTGTGCAGTTTCAACAAACTATAAGAAGTCTGATGCACAACTCTTATATTAATAATTGATAACTGTTAAACTTTGCTCATTATGTAATTACAAGCAAATTCATTTCTCAACAAACAATACATCCTACAATAAATTAAATCTCGGTTTTCTTTCTTTTTCTCATAGATTGTGTTGAGACTAATTTTAATGTGTATTTTTCACTAACTAATCTTCCTTAATCTATGGGGTTTACTTTAAAAGTATGAGCAAATAAAATAGCAAGACACGAGTTTAAAACCTCACGATATCCTGTATGTGTCCTAACCAGCCTATAAACCACTATTAGATAGGTATATATATTGTAAAAAAAAAGAGATAAAAAGTGATATGTCCGATAAACCGGTATTGTAGTGGACATTATCTAACTCAAATCATCTTAAAAAAAAAAAAAAGAACTCGTATCATCAAAACACCTGTACTATTTGATGAGCACGTATTGCCCATGATATCGTACTGAGGCTGTCCAGCAATGTGATGCACCTAAATCGGGCTCAAGTAAAATTTAATCAATTGTAGTACTTCATAATGTTCTATATCATGGTAACATTGGAAGTTAGACCATTGGTAAATTTATAAAAACATAATAACTCTTCATTAGGATGTTTCGCAAATCTGCTCGGTCACTCGTAAGCAAAATAATCAAGACTAGCCCAACAAAAAAGAAAACTATATAATGATACTCATTTGTTGAATAATTTATTTTCAATCTTTACACAACAAGAGTCAAATTAATGCTTTTCAGCATCTATACGTTAAAAATTCCAATTTCTTTTGTCATTCATCTATTAAAATTCATTCCACCAATCTACCACCCATTCAAATTCTTTTTTTCCCTTTAAAGACATAAGACGAGGAAAAATGTTTCAGATAGTCAATCTTGTGATAATAAATCGACGATTTTTAATAAATTTGAATTTTCTCATAACGTTATTAATGTTAGTGAAATATCATGATTTTATTACTCTTTATGTTTCTAATATTATAATGTTTTTTCTTCTTTTTTTTTTGTTAACCCTAATAAACATCTTTACTCAGTCAGCACACGATGTATAAATCGAATTAAATACTACCATGAGCCAAACACCCAAACAATGGACACGCCGACATCCCATCACCTGGTTGAATGATTGAATGTGAACCAAAACTCGGGGTACGTCTCGACCCAAAGCATGTAACAATTTATTCCAGAGTATGATCTACAATGACAATTAAAAACACTACAGACTGTTTGGAATAAATGAATTCCATAAAATTTTGTAAACTTCATTTGCAAATCTAATTTTTTTTGTTTGGTTGCACCTTTTTAAAAAATTACAAATTCAAGATTTACATTTCTTAGATTTGCACAAGTCTTACTCAAATCCGAGCCTAAGAAGTGAAATTTATAAATTCACGTTTTCTAATATTTATGTTGCTAATCTTTTGAGGAAAAAACTATCCTTAGGTTAAAGAAAAAAATATATATTTTTCACTCTTCTTCCCCACTCTTTTCTCTTCTTCAAAATTGACGGCAAAAAGAGAAAAAAGTTAACTTGTTCCATTCACTCCTCTTTCAGGTATTCGTTTGATTTTTCTTGAAAATTTATTCACGATATCTTTTCTATTATGTATTATTCTTTTCTGTTATTATTATAGTACTATTATGTTGTTATTGTTGTTGTTCCTTTTTATTTTTAAAATAATAACATGTAATAATTATCATACCAACTAAATATTGGCCAAACTCTCACTTAACAATAGTTTACTATTTCATTTGCCTTCTGATTGACTTCTCAAATATCTTTTCTATGATTTGTGAATTTTTTTAATTATTTACTGGTGTATATTTGTTGTTTATATGAATTTTTTGCCTCGTTTACAACTAAAGGACGGGTTCATAATTATTTTTGTAATGCTGAATTGATGTTTGAATTGGATGAATAATTTGCATTAGCTAAACCTAAAGTTATTTTTTCATGTTAAACTTATGGTTGAATTTAAAGTTATTATGATTATTTTGTGATGTTTAACATTTTTGAAATTTTTTTTTTATTTTTTATTTTAGATTTTTATGATAGTACCAGAAATCAATAATGGATTGAGAAGATAACACTTATATAATAGTCTGATTTCAATTCAATAAAAAGGGTATTGAAGTAAAAATACAATTATTAATTCTAATTTCACATGTATTCCAAATACAATTTAAATTTACAAATAATATAATTGACTTAATATTATTTTTCGGTTCCAAATAAAAAAAATTATTTATAAATAAATTACTCATATAATTTATTTATAAATGAAATGAATTTAATATATGAATTAATTCTAAATACTATATAAATCCTACATTTATATTTTTTGATTTTCTTCCACTTATCACTAGGGTGACCCCTTTGGGAGTTCTAACGGCTGACACAACATCAGGCTAGCCCTTGCATGGTGTTCCGCGAAATTACCCATCTCTGGGTAGTGAGCCCTATAATTTTGACTTTAATTAGCTATTCCTACTGGAAAATTCTTCCATGATTTGCCACAGCAACATAAACTAAATGTCTTTTAATTTGTTACTATAAGTGGAGTCATAACTTTGATTTAAAATATTAACTTAGCTTTGATATAATCCCATTAAATATGTACACAATTAACTAAATTGGACATGAATAAAAAACAGTATATATATATATATAAAATGACCTAAATGGACACAAAGTGAAATATAAAAATTTACCAAATAACTACATTGCTCGTGTACTATTTTTTTCTTTTGTTAATTTAAAACATTTTCCACGTGTGACTTTAGTCTCTTTTTTATTTAATATTTTTTTTGTTTAAAACGTATAGTAAATTAATACTCAAAATTGCATGCAATCCATGATTTTTTTTTTCAAATTGATTAAGTTGTGAATAAATTTGTACAAAAAGAACAAGATTTATTCCCTTTTCATTATATTTCTTTCTTTTATTTTCCCTTTCAAATGCACAAATTTTATTTAAATCATTAATCAATAGGTAAAATTTGTAAATCCAAGTCTACTTGGTTGTTCATCTTGATGACAAAATCGCCCTCTAGTTTTTTTTTTTTTTTTTTTTTCCTATTTCATTGCCATTGTTTTTCCTTCTTGCCGCTCTTCTACAATTATTTCTTCTTCATCTTTCCAGCTTCTTTGCTTGTGAATTTCTTCACCGTATTCTTCAATCCAAGCATCTTTTTCGTCTTGGAACGGGGAGCCCAAGGTTTGTTCTCACTAGAAAATGAGACAAATAATGCAATCTCATTACGTTCTAGTCGTCGCACGTCACTAACCTTTTTTTTTTTTTTTTTTTTCTTTCATGCTCATTAGCCTCTTATTACTAACTTTTGTCTTTGTGACTAGAAGTTTAACAAGCTCATTAACATTTCATTACTAATTTTTGTCTAATGACTGAAAGGTTAACAAACATGAACAATTATATGCGTAGACTTTGCATTTTACCGGCAATATAATTCATCTCTGAAGAAATGCGGGTAAATAAACTGTTAGCGCAGTAATTAGCATATGTAACTATCCTTTTAGTATGAACTTTTGAGAAGATTTATAGAGATGGCTAGACCAGCAAGTCAACTATTGCAGCTATTCATTTTCCTTTTATTTCACTTTTTTTTTCCTTCTTGTGCAGTTAATGATTCTTGTAGATGATGCTGGAAGAATAAATTTAAATAAAAAAAGATATTATAGTCACATGTGAAAAATATTTTAGATAAATAAAAGAAAAAATAGTATACGGGCAATGTAGTTATTTGGTAAATTTTTATATTTCACTTTGTGTCTATTTAGGTCATTTTATATATATATACTATTTTTTATTTATGTCCAATTTAGTCAATTTTGTACATGTTTAATGGGATTATATTAAAGTTAAGTTAGTATTTTTATTCAATGTTATGACTTTTTTTTTTTGGGTCGAAAAAAGGAAATATTCATTAGAAAAGTAAGGTTACAGATAGATCCAGATCCAAAAGTGATTGGGAAGAAAAAACAGTGAAATAAACATAATAGGTTAAAACCCTACAGACAGAAATTAGAAAATTAACAGAATGGTCTAAGGCCCAACAGACAGATATCAGAAAAATAACAGAATGGGCTAAAGCCCAAATGGAAACACTGGGGTAAAACCTTAGCATACAGATAACAGTGAGCTTGATGCCGACAAAGGACGTAGGCCGAAAGTGAAATTCAGTCAAAACACCGAAAAGAATCCTTAAGCACAGTAGTACTAGAATCCGTTCCATCATTCCTTGTAATGCCAGATCGAACCCACAAACCAAAGTTCCGAAAAATCCTGCAAAAGTTACTGCAAAAACAGCGACTGTCGGAGCAGTGAGAAAGGATAACAATAACAAAGTATACTTATCGGAGCATACTAACCCAACTGGAAGCTGGACCCGAATGTTCCAAACAGCCAATGGTCTAAATCAGATACGAGATAAAGGGAACCCTTGATGTTCCAAGCTTGAACAAGTGGCGACAAAGGCCACCCTATCACTACCAGATAAACCACCACATAGGGTGGAAAGGAAAGCAGGAGCAAAAGCCAAGTGTATAGTAAACGAACTGCGACCACAGAGAATAAGATGGTATAAGTGACACATACTACTTATAACAATTGATTGATATTTGTTAATCAATTAAAAAACTTTCAATTCACTTAACTGTGGTAGATTTGTCACAGCAGTACATTTGGCAAAGTCTCATAAACGAACAACCCATACCTACTATTATACTATTCTATACTTTTTTCCCAGTACCATTCATAGATAGATTCCCCCTACAAGAGGCTAATTAATGTCTTGTTAATAAGGCCATTAACGAGGATATGCAGAGCAGTGACGCTAACATCAAGAATTGCTTGAAAGGAAAATTATTCTATCAGGAGGATCACTGTTGATGTGACAAGGTGATCCTCCCAGAGCGCGACACTTGGTGAGCATATATGCATTGTCTGACATCACGCGAAGCAAGAAGACAGATTTACCCTTCATTTTGTGTGTTGTCCGATAAGTGTTAAAAGCACATGCATAGATGGAAAATGACCAAAATAGACACACTAAGTGAAGATAAAAACTTTGACAAATGACCATATTGGGCCGTGTACAGAATAACTTAAATTTTTTTTTTTTGGCTCAAACATGTCCCCACTTGCCCTAGGGTTAATTTTTATTTATTTTTCCAAATCGTGTTTCCATATGCATGCAATTTTTTTGTTTGTACGTGTATCTCCTATTTAGAAGCAATTTTGTTTGTTTGTACATGTAGTAAAGTGACGCTTCAAATTGCTTTTATTTATTTATGTTTGTCCAATTGCAATTTGCACGGGATTCATGAGTACAAAATTGCATGCAATAAAAGTGTGTCTTAGCAAACAAAAAACCTCACAAGATATGATAAGATTTAGTTTTATTTTGGTCTTACAAAAAAAATTAATTCTCGATCGAATTGTTATCGAAACGTAATTAAAAATTACTTGATGATCTTATTAAAATTTGAGAACATGATCCAAAATTAGTATCTATCATGCAAAAAATGTCATATATAGGAATAATGTGACGTGCTAATTGCATAACCAATTTAAAACAACGTTGTTATCTTTGATGAGTTTATCTTTCAAGAAGTGGCAACAAACCACTTATTACATGCAATATTTTGTTGTCCTTATCAAAATATTAAGTCAAAGCAACCCCATGAAGCCCAAATCTTTAAAGCGTCCATTTATTACATGTAATGGGCCTAATCAATAACCATGTATGAAATGTTAGCCCAACGTAAAAAGGATGTATGCATATGAAACTCGGGCCAACTAGGCCGAATAAACAATGTTACTGCAAAAGGTCCATTAATGAGTCAAATATATGCATATTGAGAATTATGGACATAATATTTAAATAAGCTAAACAATTTTCTAAAAAAGAAAGTAAAATGTAATTAATTAAGAATAATTTGATTTTTGTTATAATATTTTTAAATTATATTGGACCAAAGTTTTCAAAATCAGATACGAACTATTGATTAATGATATATATGTGCGTGGGAATGTGTGTGAAAGACTATATACTTGTGACTATGGTATGTTAAAGAATCTTTGTTATTTCACCGAATGGTGTCAAGGTGTTCGCAAAGATATTAACAAAAAAAAAAATTACATGTTATCGTAATAAATAATCGTGACTATTACATTTAGTGAGAGCGGCATAATTTAAAATACTTATCGAGTTCTTATAAATTTAAATTAGCATCACTAATTAAAATTAAAACTTAATTTAAATACTTACAAATAGATTGTGTAGATTTTGGTATTAAAATATATAAATAAAAAATAATAAAGTATAGTAATACAATCGTCTATTAAAGAAGTCTAGCAGAACTCTAACAATGCCAATGATACATTATAAGTTTAGGGAACACAATATTAATTTACAGACTGGCTATGATAATGATCTTATCATATATTAAATAAGTCTAAAGCAAAACTAGAGATTACAAAACAGAAAACTTAGTTTACATTACTTTCACATATATATGAGACCGCCTCTTATATGATAAAACTAAAGACTCCTTGAAAACCATGGCCTCATATGGGTGCTGAACAGTATGAACATCGAAATCATACAACTCACGGGTGTCAAGTGCATAGTACATTAGCCTCTTTTCAGCGTTTTGAAAAAGTGACATGTATTTTTCTGGTCCATTTTGAAAAGATAAGTAATGAGAATATTAATGAGGATCATTAATTTTAGTAGGATTAGAACAAGGTTTCTCTAATCTCATATCTAAGTTCTTTTAGGATTATAATGAGAACTAATTTCTCTATTACATCCTAATCCTTGTAGGAATATCTCAATTTTTTTTATCTCCAAATAATTAAATATGAGATTCAACTAAATTTGAAATTCAACAAAAAATAAACTACTCTTGATTCATATTTAAAAAAATCTCATAGTCAATGTATTATGTACGTTTTAGCTAATTATTAATGTATAAAATAATTGGGTTAATAAGATACAAAGAAAATTTTAAAATGTATTATCCTATAATTTTATCGAATTTAACAACTTTTTACAATGGTCTCAAGTCGGCACCGCACCTTTTTATTAATTAAATGAGATTATAAATTTATCGAATATTAATTCAAAGAGGATCTACTGTATATGCTACCCCACTTATATCGATGTTGTTAAAAATATTCATCTTCAATGGCATCCCTACAACAATCTCTACATTTAAGGAACAATATCTTCATCTTTGAACATCTATACATGTAGAGATGGTGAAGAAAATCCCTAAAATTATTGCTAAACCCAACTAGGAAATTAAAATAATATGTTTAATTAAAAATCAACATAAACAATTAACAAATATAGATTTAAAGTTTAATAATAAAGTTTTAAATGAAAATAGTATATTTAATTAAAACAAGTTTAAAAATATTAAATATTGTTTGATAAATAAAAAGAGATAATATTGAAATAAAATAAAAATAGGGAGTCTTACAATATAGAAGTTGTTTGAGTGAAATTAAAATATGAATTTCCTATACTATGTAAGGAGAAATATGAGGAAGCTATTGAAGTTGGACTTAGGCCAACTCCAACCCATTCTCTATAACCATCTCTACACGTAGAGATCGCTACATTCATCTTTTAACATATCTAATTGTCGAGATGGAGAGTGCAACCTCAAATATCCTTACTATATATATGTATAACACAGGCTTATGAGATTGACATATATAAATATAGGTAAAATGGAAAGCCAGAAATATGGGCAAAATTAGAAAAAATGCAATTTAGAGTAAACACATTAAATTTAGTTAATTGATTCAAAATAGTAAATGACACCGTTTCACTGATCTAGCAAAATCAATTTATGCAATTACCGGAATGGCTAATGCAAGATTATCAATATTAAATTAACACTTTGTCCTAAGATTTGATCGTATCATGTCAATTATTTCTACATGGAAATATAGCAAATTCCAGTATGAAAAGAGTAAAAGATTACCACTCACCATTTACTTTAGTGGTACAAATTTCTTTTTAGATGCTAACAGTTTCCAGATCAATTTTGATATGTAATATCTTAATTGATTTAAAATAGCTTAAGCCACTCTTATTATTCAGATAACTAGAATTCCAATAACTATAAAAAGAACTTAAACTCATTTTCTTGATCGACGAGTAATTGATGGATCAGAAAGAAAAAATAATATTTTAAAAAATTTAATATAATTACAAGAAATACAACAACATCAGCTCGGGATCTAAAGAGGGAATGGGAATAATTTAATTTTGTATGAGAATCACAAAATTAGAGATAAAGCACAAACTCAACTTCTTCGATTAGGGTATTATGTAAAGAATGGTAATAGACGGATTCATGAGTTTTCCAATGAAAAATTACTTATGGTTTGATGGATAAGTGGAAGAGAAAAGTAAGGAATAATGGTGGAAGATGAAGAAAATGAGAGAGAGGATAGTGGTGGAGGCTTCTCGGGAAGATGAAGATGAAAATACACTGCATTGAAAATAAAATTGGGGGTATTTTGGTATTTAAATGTAGGGCGTTTTAGTAATTGAGAGAAAGTGATAAAAAAAATATTTTTTATTTCATGTTCTTACAGTGAACGACTTTTAAGGCTAAAATGGTAAATTACTATATATATTTTTTTAAATTTTGCATAAAGGCCATCTGCATAGAAGAATGACTCTTGCAAATGAACTCTGTGGTGGCATAAGTACTAGGTTCTTAGCTGTAGAACTTGCCATGCAGAGAAATTTGAAAATGCTTTTCACTGCAAAGTTTGTACGAAAAGTTCTAACTATTAATCTAAGCCACAGAAAATTATTCAATTAATCTGAATTGGTATTAAAATTTTACATATTACTAAAAAAAATTGTGTAAATTTTACTAATCCAAATTTTTTTCCTAAGACACCATATCCAAGTATAAGATCTGCTCATAACATTTTTCAGTGATTGTAAGACGTCTAATAGGGACAATCGTTTTTTTGATTAAAAAAATGTGAATAGTTTAAAACTGATAAAAAACTTCTCACAACATTATTATTTATGAGACATAGTGATAGCAAATTGTGTTCTGAATGGACCAGATCATGATGGTCAACTGGATCAAAAAATGAACATTTAGATTTGAGTAATGTACCATAAGTACGGTTGTTTCTTACCCTCAACTGGTGATAGTACCATGCATGAGTATTTAAGAGTTGTAGCTTGTGGTGCTCTTTGCAGACAGTTGTTTTCAGTCTCAAAATTCGAGAGCACTTCCTATTTTCAATTCGAAAAGGTTAATCTTATTTTATTAGTTTTGAAAATTAAACTAAATAAAATTTTATCTTATAAGAGTTGAACAATCAGTGAAACGCAAGTTCGAAACTTGTTTTATTCAAAGATGATCTCTATATTATAATTAATCGAGATTAAATTCGACTGAACCCGGTACATGTAATGAAGTATACCGTTATATCCGTAAGTTTATCAGTCAGTGATCGAGTTCCGCCAGAAAAAAAATCAATGATCGGACTCCGTTGAAAAAAGAGACGGTTGGGCTTTGTTGAAAAACTAGTCGCCAGCAGAGTTTCCAGGTCAACAAAAAAAAAAAAAAAAAGTTTCATAGTGATTTGTTATATAAACTTGATGGTATTATTTAACTTTTTTAGAGTTTTTCCTTCTATTGATTATGTGCACTCAAAATTATGTTTAATTTTTTTTCATTCTATTTCAGTAGTTTTGTCTTATCGAAATAGTAGTACTATTATATGGAATTGTTACGAGTGTTTCTCAAATTAATAAAAAATGTTTTATTGGACAAAAGATTAGATAAAAGTTTTAGTTTAGGGTTTAACAAATAGAGACACGATCATAGAGTTGTAGAAACATTTTTCTTAAAAGTGAAGTGCACCGAATCCACTTATAAGTTGTCGAAAGTGCACAATACTCACTTATGTTTCAAAAATTACCTGATCACTACCCTATAATTTTTAAAAGTACACAACACCCCCTAACGTTAAAATAATTTAACAAAAGTTGTAAACAAACATACATGCCCTCAATTCTTTTTTTTTTTTTTTGTCTCTTTTGTCCTTTTCCTTTTTGTTTATTAATCTACAAATATATATATATATATATATATATATATATATATTATATTATATTATATTCTCCAAAAAAATAATAAAGAAATAAAAAAAACCCATGTTAGACCATCTTCCCTAACAACCCCTCTCCTCCTCCCAGGTTAGCCACCCTACCCACCCTTCTCTTTGTTAGCCCCACCCTAACCCCCCCTGTCAGCCACACCCCAACCCTCCCTGTTAGCCACCCCCCATCCCTCTGTTCACCCTCAATCCTCCGTTATCCTTCCCACCCCTTTCCCAGCCTAATATATATATATATATATATATATATATATATTATATTTGCCAAAAAATTAATAATAAAGAAATTAAAAAAAACCATGTTAGACCATCTTCCTTAAACCTCGTCCCTCCCCCCCCCCCCCCCAGGCTAGCCACCCCCCACCTCCTCTCTCCGTTAGCCCCACCCCCACCCCCTCTGTCCACCCTCAATCCCTGTTATCCTCCCCACCCCTTCCCCAGCCTAATATATATATATATATATATATATATATATATATATATATATATATATATATATTCAATACTGTCAGCTAAGTTTCCACGTCAACAAAAAAAAAATTATAGTGATTTTTTATATAAACTTGACAGTATTATTTAACTTTTTAAGAGTTTTTCCTTCTATTGATTATGTGCACTCAAAATTATGTTTAATTTTTTTTCATTCTATTTCAGTAGTTTTGTCTTATCGAAATAGTAGTACTATTATATGTAATTGTTACGAGTTTTCTCAAAGTAATAAAAAAAAGTTTTATTGGACAAAAAATTAGATAAAAGTTTCAGTTTAGTGCTTAACAAATAGAGACATGATCATAGAGTTCTAGAAACACTTTTTTTAAGGGTGAAGTGTACCAAATTCCCTATAGTTTGTTGAAAGTGTACAATACTTCTCTATGGTTCAAAAATCATCTGATCACTACCTTATAATTTTTGAAAGTGCACAACACCCCCTGGCGTTAAAATAATTTAGCAGAAGTTTAAAAAAAAAGACATATATACCCTCAATTCTTTTTTTTCGTCTCTTCTGTCCTTTTCCCTTTTGTTTATTTATCTACAAATATATATATATATATATATTGTTGTATTATATATTTGCCAAAAAAAAACCGATGTTAGACCATTTTCCCTAACAACCCCCACCCCCCAAGATAGCCACCCCTCTACCCGCCTCTCCGTCAACCCTATCCCAACTTCCCTTGTTAGCCACCCTCAACCCCTCCCACTCCAACCTCCCCGTCAGCCACCCCCACCCCTACCTGTTAGGTGTATTATTGATATATTATTTCAGTGCCTTTTTACTTAAATTTTGTTAGTTCTTGAGTAATTTATGAGCAATTTGATTGTTTCCATGTTTGTTTTGCGATGTAGGTGAATTTTATGAAAAGACATGGATTTTGAGACAAAGATTGAAGAAAAATAAACAAGGGCAAGCTTTTATGCAACTTGTGGATAAATTGCTGAAAATTAAAGTAGAGCAGTCATAGCGCAGCTGCGCAGTATCGCAGGATTTTTAAGGGTAATTTTGTAAAAATGCGCGAAAAAGGAAACCCTATGTTAAAAGAGAAAAAAATATTTGAGGGGAGCTTTTAGAGGCAGCCATCAAGAAGGGAGAAATAACAACGTTTCAGAGGGGGAGAAAGAGAGGATTCGCGAGCTGAAGACGGAGGAACGATCCGGAGACGGACTTCTGTCCCAATTCTTCTCCAAATTCTAGTTTTCTCTATCTCTCTTATCATGTTTTACGTTACAATTGGGATTTTATTTATTTTCATAATTATGTTCTAAGCTATTTTTCTAGGGCTACGATGTAGCCATATTATGAATATTTGAATGCTTTTGATTTTAATTGGTTGATGAACTATTCCATATTTGCGTTGAGTATTTTATGCTGAGTTTAATACTTGTAGTTGTCTGATCAACAATTACATGAGTCGTGATTTAGTTTGAGACTGAGAAGTGATAACTAAATTAGACCACGTATGAAATACCATTTAATCGTCATAAGCTAGAGATAGTTATGAGATCTAGTGCAACATTTGAATTTCTAGGGCTTAATGCGTTCCATAAGTTCACAGTTATCATAGAGATGTAGTTAGCTTGCTTATTGGGATAGGTTATTGATACTTGAGAAAGATTAATATCTACCTTAGCGAAATTGCTGACAACGTAAGGAATAGGCGTCAATTTATTTAAATCACTAGTTTCAAATATGATTAATCTTGGTGAAATCGGAATCCCTAGAACATTTAATTCTTGATTTACCCTCTTTATTAATTTCGTATTTGCTTTAGTTGTTAATTACAAAAGTACTTTATTTACTAGTTTTTACTCACAATCTCTCATATTTGATTGTCCAAATAAAGTTAAAGCTAAATTAATTTCGTTAGTTAGTAATCACAGTCCTCGTGGGAACGATATTTATTCATCATTTTATTACTTGTTGTGATACATGCACTTGCGTTAGAATTTACACAACAAGTTTTTGGCGCCGTTGCCGGGGACTGTGTCAATTATTAATATCGATACCAAATAGCTTTAATTTTATTTTGGATTTTATTTAATTTTGTTTTGTTCTCTTATTTTCGTTACGTGTGTTTCAGGAACATATTCCTCTAGGTGTATGCAAAAGTTGGGAGGTAGTAAGTTATTACCTTTCGATCCTGAGATAGAACGAACTTGCCTGAAGAACAGAAAGGAGAAAAAAGCTACTATCCACCATTTGCAAGGAAATATGGCTGATATCGTGGTAGCACAAGAATGAAATAACCAGGAAAATATGCCAAGAACACTGCGAGACTATGCTTTGCCACCCACTAGAATTCAACCTGTGATTAGAAGGCCAGCGATTCAGGCAAATAATTTTGATTTGAAGACAGTGACACTTCAGTTGATTCAGAATATCCCGTTCCATGGACTACCCACTGAAGATCCTAATCAGCATATAGTGAATTTTCTAGAAGTCTGCGGAACTGTTAAATACAATGGAGTCACTGATGAAACTGTGCGCCTTCGTTTGTTTCCTTTCTCTTTAAGGGATCAAACTAAGGAATGGTTGAACTCACTGCCTTCGGATTCAATCACTACTTGGGAGGATTTGGTGCACAAGTTTCTGTCAAGATTTTTCCCACCTGGAGAGACAACAAAGCTGCGCATAAAGATTAATAATTTTGCGCAACATGAATGATAAACTCTATATGAAGCGTGGGAAAGGTATAAGGCATTGCTGAGGAAGTGTTCTAATCATGGTGTACCCAGGTGGATGCAAGTTCATAATTTTTACAATGGGTTAATTAGTTCCACAAGAACTTTGATAGATGCATCTGCAAGAGGAGCTTTAATGAACAAGACAGCAGATGAAGCTTATGCGTTGTTAGAGGATATTGTTTTGAACCACCAGCAGTGGTCAAGTGAGAGAGTCGCACCAAAGAAGACAGCTGGGATTCATGAGATTGATGCCATAACTGCCTTGACAGCGAAAATTGACAATCTCGCGAAACAGTTGCAAAATAATCAAATGACTGCTAATGCTGTCCAAGCGACAGTGGTGTGCGAGTTTTGTTGTGGTCCACATCATAGTATAGAATGTCAGGTTGAAAATCTATTTGCGCAAGGCACAGCAGAACAAGCACAGTATGTGGGGAATTTTAATGGGCAGTATCACAATCCGTACTCTAACAGATATAATCCAGCATAGCGTAATCATTCGAATTTTTTCTGGAGAAATACTCAGAATGTGTTGCAGCTTGAGCAGAATAACCCACCACCAGAGAAGAAGGTGAACCTAGAAGAGGTAATTGCTCAATTGGCAAGTTCGTAGACACAATTGGCAAATTCTCAGACTCAATTCATGAATGAAACAAGGACAAACTTTCAGAACCAGTCTGCACAAATCAGAAACCTAGAGATGCAATTGAGCCAAATGGCTACGTTGTTTTCTGAAAGGCAACAAGGAAACTTACCTAGTACTTTTGAGGTGAATCCTAGAAGAGATGGCACAGAGCATTGCAAAGTGATCACTTTGAGAAATGGCAAAGAGTTAGAGGAGCTAATGAAAACTAAGAAGGTTGAAAAAAGTGAAGCAAAGAATGAGGCAGAAGATAAAGAGAAAGTAGAAGCTCAGCCACAACCTATGAAGGAGCCGCATGTAGTTGTGCCATTCCCTCAACGATTACAGAAGAACAAGCTTGACAAACAATTTGCTAAATTTCTTGAAGTCTTCAAGAAGCTTCACATCAATATTCCATTTGCAGATGCACTTGAACAAATGCCGAGTTATGTGAAGTTCATGAAGGACATCCTTTTAAATAAGAGGAAGCTTGGAGATTACGAGACAGTTGCACTAACTGAGGAGTGCAGCGCCATCCTACAGAAGAAACTACCACAAAAGCTCAAGGATCCAGGGAGTTTTACTATTCCTTGTGAAATTGGCAATGTTGTTTTTTAGCGAGCTTTGTGTGATTTAGGTGTTAGCATTAATTTGATGCCTTTATCTATTTTTAGGAAACTTGGATTGGGTGAGGCGAGGCCCACAATTGTTACATTGCAGTTAGCTGATCACTCTCTAAAGCATCCCAGATGAGTTATTGAAGATGTGTTAATCAAGGCTGACAAGTTTATATTCCCTGCGAACTTTATAGTGTTAGACATTGAGGAAGACAAGGAAATTCCTATCATTCTTGGAAGACATTTCCTTGCAACTGGGGGAGCACTTATTGATGTTCGAAAGGGTGAGCTTAGGTTGCGAGTACAAGATGAAGAGGTAACTTTTAATGTTTTCAAAGCTATCAAGTACCCAGAAGCCAGCGACAGTTGCTTTCGCATTGATGACATACAAGCTATAGTGTCTAACCAAGAAGGTCAATTGGATCCCTTGGAGGCTAGCTTGTTACGAGATGATTCTTTTGTTTCAGTGGAATTGGAGCACAAGGAATATTGGTCTATTAAACAACTAAACATGGGTGTACAAGCAGTGGGTGAGAAAGAATTCTTGCAATTGAATAAGATAAAAAGATCATGTGATGAAGCGAATGAAAAAGCAAGAGGTTACAAGGAGAGGACAAAAGAGTGGCATGACAAACCCGTTTCGGGAAAAGATTTCTCTCTTGGGCAACAAATACTTATGTATAACCCACGGATTCCTAGAAAACGAAAATCAAGATGGTCTGGCCCTTTTGTCGTAACGAAGGTGTTTCCCTATGGAGCTGTTGAAGTTATTCATCCAAAAAAGGGGATGTTCAAGGTCAACGGACAACGGTTGAAAACTTATTAGGATGATGAGTTTGATAAGCACAAGACCATTGCCCACCTCAACTCATCGTGAAAAAATTGTTCCGTCGGGCTGTTGACATTAAAACAAGCGTTTTTCGGGAGGCAACCCAAAGTTTCTTACTTTTCTTGATTTAATAGTTTTATTTTTTTTTTTTAGTTAATTTTTGAGTTATAGTTGTCATAACTAATGGTTAATTTTTCTTGTCATGATAGGTTCAAGAACAAGTTTGGGGGGAAGCTGAGGCAAAGAGGAGTTCTACCAAGTCAAATAAGGGAGCACGTATAGAGAGATTGGTGTTTGGATTGCATGAACTGCAAGCTTGAAGAGAAAAGCAACGAAAATAAGAGTTGTGAAAGTAGCGTTGTTGTGCTAAAATATAGCGCAGCTGCGCTCCAGAAGTTTAAAAGTTACGCTCACGAGACGTTGCTAAAAGAAAATTATAGCGCAAGCGCAGCGCAGCTGCGCTTACGTCCTTCAATTTGACGTTCGAAAATACAGCGCAGGTGTAGCGCAACTGCGCTTACGCCCTTGTGTTTTGACGTTCATAAAAAAAAAAAAAAAATCATCAAAAATCAAAAATCCAAAGAAAATTATTCTCCTTCTCTCACCCGCCACCATCAACACCCAAACACAAATTCTCTCTTTCTCTCTAAACCCTAAGCCCTATTACCACCCAAACCATCAGATTTTTCTCAACCCAAATCATCTAAACCCAAACCATCAGATCTCTCTCAACAACAACTCACAATCTTATGCCTCTTTTTCTCAAGCCACCCTCCTACACTCACAACTGAAAAAAAAAGAACCCATTCCACTAGTTGAACACCCACACCGATGAGCTCATACCGATGCCGATGGCGGAGCGACGACAACGCCGTACCCACGAGAAGCAGCAGCCTCTTATTCTTGTTCTTTATCACCTAACTGTCCCTCTCCCGTCAACCCCTGTTTTGAACCATATCATGACGAACCGCTCAAGCTTGTAGGAGACGTTGGCATCAGATCTACAGCTTGTAGTGGTCACGATTGAGGATGCTCCCATAACTCAAGTCTGTTTTTATTGTGCACATCCATGGTGATTGGTTGACCTGTAATTGGACCATGTTTTCTAACTGAGTTATAGCGATTGTAGTTGTGTTATGGTGATGAAGGTGATTGGGTTGGGAATTGTGTTTGTTGGATGGAGTATGTTGTGTGTCTTGCTTGAATACTAATGGTTTGATTAAAATTCTCAATGAGGCAAACAGCTTTATGGAAGTCTTATGGCTTTAAGGACTGCTTCTATTGTGAATCGATGTGTTGGTTGGATGATTTGTGATTGCGTTGTATTTTCATTGTTGTGGTGGTTTGGGCTATGTTATAGTGGTGAGTATGCCTTTCTTCGCTTATAATTGAGTTGTGAGTTGTGAGTTGTGACTAACTTGTAAAGTAGTGTCCCTGGTTAGAGCAAATACTGCTTGCAGTCGAACTTGTGTTATTAGGTGGTGTCAACTGGAAGAGGTAGTAGTTTAGCATGTCAACATGCCAAAGACATCTTCTGGAACAAGTTGTTTTGCCTAATTGGAGCTGAACCATTTAAGAAGCTTTCGGACAATGACCACCATGGATATTCAGGGAAGTCCTCTGCGTTCTTTTCTTTACTTTTGCCATTGAGGACAATGTCTTGTTTAAAGTTTGGGGATGGTGTCGGCGTCTCTTTACTTGGTTTGAGTTTTTGGTATTAGTGTGACATGTTTTAGTTATTTTTATTATGTGTTTAGTTATTTAAATTCCATAAAAAAAAAATCTGAAAAATTTGAAAAAAAAAGTGAAAAACTAAAAAAAAATAAAATTTGAAAGTGATGCTGGAAAGATAAGAAATAGGCCGATGATGAGTAGCGTATGTATGACATGATAGTAATGAAGATAATTGACTGAAGCATAGTTTGTTTTATGAAAAATCCCTACCTACTGCGCACTTAGCCTCGCTTAGTTATGTTGTTGCTTAGAGAAGGATTATGTGAGTTTAAGTGAATAGGAAAATGAGTATAGGACTTTAGAACTTGCTTGATTGTCACTCGAGGCGAAATTCTAGGTTGCATAGCATTAGAGAAATGATTTAGGCCATCTTTGGATCGTTTGAGCCTTTCAAGCCAACCCTTGTAATAATTGAATATCCTTAGTCCACCAATTTGAGCCTACTTAGCCATTTCTTTCATGTGCAACCTACAAATTCTTCCTTAACTTGTCAAATTAATTATCCCAATTAATGACCTTCCTACTTGTAACATATGATTGTTCTAAGATGATTATATGAAGCCGTGTTTTGTATTGAATTATGGGAGGTTTGATGATTTGGTGATGTGTTGTTTTGTTTCAAAAAAAAATGAATGAAATATCGAGAAAAACAAAAGAAAAAAAAGAAGAATGAAAAGGAAAGAGAAGAGTCACACTCCTTGTAATTAATATCAAAATGCAAGTTTGGGGGAATGTGGACTCTTTATGTGTTTTTAAATGTTGTGAATGATTGTTGAGGAAGTGAAATGAAAGATGGAAGATAAGAGATAAGTTGAATAGTTTTGGTGGTAAGAAGTAGAGTTGGCATGTGCTCCATTGAACATCCTCGAATAATTGTGTGGTTATAGGTAGTTTAGTCTTATATTATATCCATTATCCTACCTTGATCCTAGCCATGCATTACAACCAAATGTAAAGTCCTACTGATCTTTAATGCTATGATTAACCTACATTAGTGGAGAGTGACATGAAAAGTAAGCCTATGAAGTCCTAAGTGATTGAAAATAACAGATTCACATTGAAAATTCGCTTAGCTTGCATAAACTCATCCGGGTATAATTGATTAGGATAGGGGCTATTCACACACTCACTTGGGGGATTTGAAGTAAAATGAAATTATGTGAAGTTAATATTTCTCATGCTTATGATTAAGAGTCACCACTTGAGTTGTGAAATAAAGCTATTGAGGCCGTGAAAATTTACTATCCTACAACATTGCTTTCATGGGTTGTCGTGTGTCAAGTCTTTAGTTTTAGGTTGTTTCTTTCTTTAGTTGTGTCTTTTGCTTGAGGACAAGCAAAGCTTAAGTTTGGGGGTGTTTGTTGGGTGTATTATTGATATATTATTTCAGCGCCTTTTTACTTAAATTTTGTTAGTTCTTGAGTAATTTATGAGCAATTTGATTGTTTCCATGTTTGTTTTGCGATGTAGGTGAATTTTATGAGAAGACATGGATTTTGAGGCAAAGATTGAAGAAAAATGAACAAGGGCAAGCTTTTATGCAACTTTTGGATAAATTGCTGAAAATTAAAGTAGCGCAGTCATAGTGCAGCTGCGAAGTATCGCAGGATTTTTAAGGGTAATTTTGTAAAAATGCGCGAAAAGAAAAAACCCTATGTTAAAAGAGAAGGAAATAAATGTTTGAGGAGAGATTTTGGAGGCAGCCACCAAAAGGGGAGAAATAGCAACGTTCCAGAGAGGGAGAAAAAAAGGATTCGCGAATTGACGACGGAGGAACGATCCGGAAACGGACTTCTGCCCCAATTATTCTCCAAATCCTAGTTTTTTCTATCTCTCTTATCATGTTTTACGTTACAATTGGGATTTTATTTATTTTCATAATTATGTTCTAAGCTATTTTTCTAGGGCTTCGATGTAACCAGATTATGAATATTTGAATGCTTTTGATTTTAATTGATTGATGAACTATTCCATATTTGCGTTGAGTATTTTATGCTGAGTTTAATGCTTGTGGTTGCTTGATCAACAATTACATGAGTCGTGATTTAGTTTGAGACTGAGAAGTGATAACTAAATTAGACCACGTATGAAATACCGTTAAATCGTCATAAGCTAGAGATAGTTATGAGATCTAGTGCAGCATTTGAATTTCTAGGCTTAATGCGTTCCATAAGTTCACAGTTATCACAGAGATATAGTTAGCTTGCTTATTGGGATAGGTTAATGATACTTGAGAAAGATTAATATCTACCTTAGCGAAATTGCTGACAACGTAAGGAATAGGCGTCAATTTATTTAAATCACTAGTTTCAAATAGGATTAATCTTGGTGAAATCGAGACCCCTAGAATATTTTAATTCTTGATTTACCCTCTTTATTAATTTTGTATTTGCTCTAGTTGTTAATTCCAAAATTACTTTATTTACTAGTTTTTACTCACAATCTCTCATATTTGATTGTCCAAATAAAGTTAAAGCTAAATTAATTTCGGTAGTTAGTAATCACAGTCCTCGTGGGAACGATATTTATTCATCATGTTATTACTTGTTGCGATATGTGTACTTGCGTTAGAATTCACACAACACTACCCTTCCCCCAGCCTAATATATATATTAATATATACACACATATATATTCAACATATAGATACTGAAGGATGGGGGATGGGGGATGGGGGATGGGGGATGGGGGGTGGGGGGATGGGGGTGGGCTAACTGGGTATGGTAGGGTAGGGATTGGGGTGGGAGAATGGGAAAGGAGTGGGCTGACAGGGTGGGGGTTCCATTTTTTTTTTTTTTGGGTGAAATAGTGGGTATATAGGAAAGAAGAAAAAAAAATATGTTTTGAATTATGGGCATTTTTGTCCAAAAAATATTTTATTTAAGTAAAAAAATTTGAAAATTCGTTCTTTCTGTTAAATATGACGAATTTTTTAACACTAAGAGGGATGTTGTGCACTTTCGAAAACCGTAGGGTAATGATCAGGGTGTTTTTGAACTATAAAGAGGTATTGTACACTTTTGACAAACCAAAAAGATTTAGGTGCATTTCACCCTATTTGAAAAATAGTAAAAAAATAAACAGCACATTTGAGCAGACAATATATATGTTTATACATGATGGATCATAAGAAGTAAACTTCAATCCAAATTTGAGCAAAGAAGTAGAAACCTCTCTATATCAATAATTGATAAATTAATATTCTCTTTTGAATAATAAAAGTGTTTGGTTTCCATTTGGGGCCAATGTGCTCGTTTAATAATTGCTTTAGATTATATGATAATACATTTTATTTTTTTTTGCATTTTATAGGTGCCAAATATTTATAAATTAATAATTTGCTACAAAGTAAATAATAAATCGACTCTGAGGTTTTCTCAATATATGAATAATAGTAGTTTATCTTTCATTAATTTAATACTCGATGTTTACACTTTTTCAATTTCATCTCCCTTATTTTAAAAGTGACACACTTAGTTACAAAATTTTTAAAAAGTTTTAGTTTAGCCCTTTATATGAAGTTTCAACTTGTGAACTACACATGAAACTTTTGAGACTAAATTGAAATATTTTTCACTAGTAAATTAAAATATTTTGTAAACTTTGGGAATTAAGTGCATCACCTTTGAAATAATAGGGTTGAAGTTGAAAAAAAATGTAAAAATTAATAATCAAACACATCACTTTCAAAACAATAAAAATTAAATTAAAAAAAATACAAATATTAGAGACTATTTGTGAAATTTTCTCTTAATTGAAACTCCAAGTTATGAATAGTCACCACCATTTCGATTGAAAGTCACTACTACTATTAAACGACGCAACTTAATTAACAAAAATGTGGTTCTTGAATGGATTGCTTTAATTTATTATCTAGTACATATACAAGAGATCGCTCTCGAGAAAATCCTCTTTTTTAACACAATGAACAAGTTTGAATTAATTTTTTCAATCTCCACAAATACAACAAATGATAATTTCCTACATAAACCTACCTATGACATTAATTTAGAGTAATGCTTCTAATTGATGGCTAGCGGAGTCCTGTCTCTCACATCAAGGTCGGCCCCTATGTTTATAGTATATTTCGTACTTTCAACAAAAGTCTAACACAAGATCTAGGTCATTTCGGCATGTCAAATTTTGATTAGAATGCCATATTAAACCCCGAACTAACATTAATTCGTGAAAAAAAAAATGAATTTCACTTAAGTGTGGAGTACGTTGAAAACACATTTATGAAAAGAAGTGAGTTTTACGTGGAGAACTTTATACCCGTTTTCTTTGCAGGTCTAGCTCGGGAACGCATTCCAAGAATTTTATCTTAACACCAATGTATATCAAAGCGTGTAATTCAAACTCACAATTTTTTATTATAATAAATCACTATCTGATTATTTTATCTAACTTTTCAAGACTTATCGAACATTTTCATTATATAGTCACTTTCTACGAAACTTCCTTAAGGGTTAACGGCTAATTTCCCTAACCACAAGCTTAAAAACCCAACCTTTACACTTTCTATTTCCCGTCTCTCTTAAGCCTTAACTGCGCATTTCTTGACCCAAAAAAAACTAGCCATCTCGCTCACCGTCATC
Organism: Ehretia macrophylla; assembly: GCA_037974665.1. Lineage (NCBI taxonomy): Eukaryota > Viridiplantae > Streptophyta > Magnoliopsida > Boraginales > Ehretiaceae > Ehretia > Ehretia macrophylla. The sequence goes on from CM075774.1 coordinate 5,477,927, forward strand.
TCCGTCTCTTTTAACGGCCCATTCCACTCATCACCATCTATATATAAATAAGGGAGAATAACATAAATAGTCTCCATTATTTTCAAAAAATTTAATTTAATCTTTATTATTTTAAAATATTTAAAAAAGTTCTTAATATTTTTTAAAAAATTCAGTTTAGTCCCCATTATTTCAAAATATTCAAAAAGGTCCCCAATGCTTTCTAAAATATTCAAGAATGTCCTCAATATTTTTTAAAAGATGTAGTTAGTCTCTATTGTTTCAAAAAGTTCAAAAAGGTTCCCAATGCTTCCCAAAAGACTCAAACTGGTTATCACCGTCAAAACAACCATTAATTTTGACATACTATTTTTCATAATACAGTCTGACACGTGACATAATTTAATTGGTTTGCTAGGAATATGCAAAACAACGTTATATGGGTTATCTTCTTCCTCATGGCATGCGAAATTTTTTTACAGATTATGCATAATTTTTAAAAAATCATAACTACTACAATTTTTGTCCAAATTTTATAAATTTTGGTCTGTTAGAATCAAAATTTCAAGGAGAATTCATAATTTGTAATGGTCACATGATTTAAATTTTAAAAAAAAAAAATTCTCTTACCGAAATTGTCCTTCAAAGACTGGTCAACTGTTTTATCAAAGTTAATAGTTGTTTTGACAATGAGGACCAGTTTGAGTTTTTTGAGAAATATTGGGGACCTTTTTGAACCTTTTGAAAAATATTGGGGACTAAACTGAATCTTTTAAAAAATATTGAGGACCTTTTTGAACCTTTTGAAATAATGAGGACTAAATTGAATTTTTTTTAAACATTAGGGATTGATTTGAACTTTTATGAAAACAATGAGGATTGATTTGAATTTTTATGAAATAATGAGGACTAATTTGAAACTTTTTAAACAATGAGAACTATTTTAAACAAAAATGAAACAATGGAGACCATTGCTACCATTTTCCCTATAAATAACACCCTCAACATCTTTCTTCTCTCATTGATAGCCAATAGATATGAATTCACAAGAGGCCATGAACAACGCAGACCCTCACCCTCTTGTGAGGCTGATAAAACTAAAGCATGGGTTCAAAGGCCCTGGGCTATTCAAGGCCATCACTTTCTGCTCCAAAAGTGGCAGACCCATCTCTCTCTCGATGAAATGTAGCTAAAAAATTCCTCTTTGAGTACGTCTTTAAGCAAAATGCAAATTACTGGGACCCGTCGGCCGTCGGCCCTCGGCCCTCCGTCTTTAAAAACCTTGAATTTTCTACTTCATGGAAAAGGACTAACTTTTTTCTGATGGGATGTTTGAATAACTTTTTATGATGGTTATGCCTGTTATATGTCATGAACTTCATTATCTCCATGGGTGTAGAACATGTATGCATGTGGGGTTGAAATGACTTTGTGGGCGTGAAATTTTCCGTTCATATTCTTCTGATTTTTTGAGTGATTTAATATTTACTTTTTTCTATCTATTCTGCAATACTTTTGTGTCTGCAGCGGCTGTGGAACTTCTCAACTGGCAAATTTCTGAAAACATACAAAGGTCATGTCAATTCGAAGCTCTGCATTTCTTCAACATTAAGAAATTTCACGCTTGAATGTAGTGATTAGAGTTAGAATTCGAAATATTAAAAAAATTTCATTGGTTTTGTATTTGTTGAAACTATGATGGTACACACTTGCTATTGTACCGTACGTCATTGTCCTGGAAGAATTGTAGACAATCAGACCCTCAGATGTACGACACTCGGCGTACAACACTATGCAAGAATTGGTAAACAACATTCTTTTTTTGAATTAAAACAAGGGATTTTTCTCTGAGATTTTATTGATCACAAAAAACTTATACATAGGTGGAAGGGACTTGAAGTCTAAACCTCCACCAGAAAATGGGGACTAACCTATCTTATCATCCAACTAAGCTAGAAGGAACACAAGTTGTTCCATCTTCCAAAAATTCTATCCAAAAATAAATTATCAATATGACGATGCATCACAAAGCTTCAATTGTTGAGTGGCGAAATGGGCGCAATGAAAGCACTTCTTTTCAAAAAACATTTCCAAAACAATCAAACAAAAAGCATCCAAGAATCAAAATCATATGATCACAAAAGAATTAGAAAATAAACAACAATAACAAAATATGTACAGTTTAAGAATTATAGAATAAAACTGACTTAATATGAAAGTCGTGAAGCCAATTAGTCTAATGAATGTATCATGATAGGTTCAATTTATTGATTGAAATAGTTACGTAATAAGGTTGTCGAATTAAATTCAATGGTCATGGAGTTCTGAAACAAGAGGTGTCGTCAAAAGTCATGTGGTCTGAGAATTGAGATAAAAATGTAACATTTACTATTACAAACTTGAAGTGATGAAAATGTAACAGCTATGATCGTCGATTGTAAATTTAAAGTTAAGAAGAAAAAAAAAACAGATAAGGTTTCAAACTAAAATAAATGTACTCATCAAATCGAATCAAATTAGACAACTAGACCCGACCCTCGGAGTACAATAGCATAGAAGAATTGGTCAACAATATTTCATGGGACTCCTCTATTGCCATCATTGTAGAAACAAAGGTCAAGTATCTTTCCATCCTCTATCATGACAGAGAAGAAGAAAAAAAAAATATTAGATTCAATATGCTACAACTTAAGGTATTCTATTTCTTTATGAATACAAATTAAGATTACCTCATCTGCTTATGTGACAATCTGGATCACTGAAAATATTTGTTCAATTCAAGCTTTTCTTTTATATTTAGAAGATATCGGTCCCTTGTCCTCTAGCTCCCACTCAATTGGTGAGTTAATTTAATTTTTTTTTTAACATATGCTATAAATGTAATGATTAAAGTTTAAATATTAAAAAAATTTCATTGAAACACACAATCAATAAATTTTTTTAATATTTCAACTCTAATCATTACAATCATAGCGTACGGAAAAAAAAAATTTAAATCAACTCACCAATTGAGCAGGAGATGAAGGAGAAGGGACCGACATCTTCCAAAGATAAAAGAAAAGCTTGAATTGGATAAATATTTTCAGTGATGCAGATTGTCACACAAGCAGATAAGGTAATCTTAATTTGTATTCATGAAAAAATAGAATACCCTAAGTTGCAGCATAATGAATCTAATTTTTTTCCTTATCTGTCATGATAGAGGATGGAAAGACACTTGAGCTTTGTTTCCACAATGATGGCAATAGAGGGGTCCTACAATGATGGCAATAGAGGGGTCCATGAAGTATTGTTGACCAATTCTTCCATAGCATTGTACTCCGAGGGTCGGGTTTGGTTGACTAATTTGATTTAATTTGATGAGTACATTTATTTTAGTTTGAAACCTTAACTGTTTTTTTTTTTTTTTTCTTAACTTTAAATTTACAATCGGCGATTGTAGCTATTACATTTTCATCATTTCAAGTTTGTAATCGTAACTGATATATTTTCATCCCAATTCTCAGACCACATGACTTTTTATGACACCTCTTGTTTTAGAATTCCATGACATTTGAATTTAATTCGACAATCTTAGTACGTAACTATTTCAATCAATAAATTAAACTTATCATGATACATTCATTAGACTAATTGACTTCACGTCTTTCATATTAAATCAGTTTTATTCTATAATTTTTAAACTGTACATATTTTGTTATTGTTGTTTATTTTCTAATTCTTTTGTGATCTATGATTTCGATTCTTGAATGCTTTTTGTTTGATTGTTTTCGAAATGTTTTTTGGAAAGAAGTGCTTTCATTGCGCCCATCTCGCCACTCAACAATTCAAGCTTTGTGATGCACGTTATATTGATAATTTGTTTTTGGATAGGATCTTTGTAAGATGGGACAACTTGTGTTCTTCTAGTTTAGTTGGATGATGAGGCAGACAAGAGTCCGTCCTCCTCCGGTAGAGGTTTAGGCTTCAAGTCCCCTTCCACCTATGTATAAGCTAGCTGTTTGTTATCAATAAAATCTCGAAAGAAAGTCTCCTCCTTTAATTCAAAGAAAAAAAAAAAAGTCCAATAGACAACCCAATATATATCTTTTCGACTCATCAAAAATAAAATGAATGGAAAAGCAACAGACGCTTTGCATCCGACTGAACATTATCTCACAGTTCAACTCCTCAAAAATAAAATGCAAATAATACTAATAAAATGCAAATAATACTCTGGAAGTTTTTGAGAAAGTGGGAGAATCACGTAGCATCAACAGATGGGATTTGCAATTGTATTATTCTTGCCAGTGGCATTTAGACAATCTTAGCTACATAAACGTAACGATATTTCTTAATCAAAGTAAGGAAACAAAAGGTGGCTTAATGTATAAGACATTTAGAAGCAACAATTGTATCGATATGAGATTGACATATATCACAGTATACAAAATGTGCAATGATTTGCAATATAGATTTATGCATAGAAAGCCCAAGGAAACCATCAAACACAGTTGCATAAAGACATTGAATCTGGCAGAGGGCGAAACACACCTTCAAAGTTCAGCTTATCAATCTCCCCAGGCCGTCTCAAATAATTTGAAATCTTGGACGATCATCTAAATAAATGCTTTAATAATTAAATTTTTTCTCAATAAAAAAAATTCTAAATTTTCTACTAAAATAATCACTACAAATAAAATGACATTTCTCCAATGTTCTTTCTCTTTATTAAGTCTTTTTTCAGCATATTTTTTGGACCTTAATAATTAAACTTTATTAAGTCTATTGCATATAAGAAAAATTAATAAAAAAATGAATATAAGTAAAGAAAATTAATTATTTCAAGTTAAGATATATGTAAGTATGTAAACAATATAAAAATTTATCACATAAAAAAAAAAAAAAGATTGAATGTATACTTCTATACTTTCTTTCTTGGACCAACCCTACTTTCTTATATTATATACAAAACTAATATTACAATAAACAAAAATCGTTGAAGTACTGACTTTCAATAGTTCAAAAATTGAATAAATGCTAACTGTTTGACATTTTTTTACTAAATTAATATATATATTTTTTACCTTGGGGCCCCCAATCTAAGGGGGCCTTGGACACCGGCCCAAACTGCCTATAGCTTAGGCCGGGTCTGAATCTCCCACGGCTTGCATTTGTCAACATGTAAAGTTCGATTTCTCTTTTTAAAAAACAAAGAGTAACAAGAAGGTATCAGATCATGCAGACCATAAAGCAAAATAGCAAATCAGACAAACAAATTCATAGAATAAAAAACTATTCTTTATGAGATCTGATCAAATAAATGAAAAAATATATATATATGTATATGGATATCAAAATGTGCACATTCACATAAACCTTAGATATACATGCCTGCATATAAATATAATAAAACAATAAGTCAATTTGTATGTGTGTGTATTTATGTGTGTGTATTTAGAGAAGGATGATATTCTAACCTTATTTTTGATGAAATATATATATAATGGTGTTTGAGAGACCATATGAAGATATGTAGATATATATATACTCTTTCCCTCCTATTATTTCTCGTTTGTTTTGCATTACTTTCTCACTTCACTTTAATTGTAGTGGTTAACTTTTTTTTAATAAACTAAAAAAAATCAATATATTAGAGAATTTCAATGGTACATGTTCTTTTCAGAATAATGGTATTTTCGTACAATTTCTAATTATGAATAATTAATGTGTATTAAGAGAAATTATAAGGGTAGGAAAGGATTATTATTCTTGGTATAATTTTGAATTCTTTTTGTTAAACTGGATGTTTAACTATTGTAATTATATATTTAGCTTCCTATCTTGAACAGTTATCTATTTGAAGGAATTTATAGATAGTTTAATGATAGATTACTTCCAATATATGAAAGACGAGAGTTTGAATCCTAAAATATAAATGACCATTTTGATCATTTACTCAAAAAATTATTGAGCGAGAATTAGAGGACAAGAGACCAACATCTTCCAAAGATAAAAGAAAAACTTAAATTGGACAAATATTTCAGTAGCTTCAAACAAAAACGTAGCTGTGCCCTTTAAGTCAACTCTGGCAGACTCTATTTTTTCTCCATAATAAAAAATAAAATGAATGACTCTCCATTTTTACAAATTCTATTTTATTTTTACTCAAATAATACTTTATATTTTAGATTCTCTATTTAATCTCTCTCAACTCTCAATATTTTAACTAAACTCATCACTTTATATAATAATATTTTATTCTTTTGCATTTTTTTTTCAAAAACAACCTTCTCCATCCCTATAAAATCAGAACACCCACCCCACTTTTTCTTCTCTCACCTCTTTCTTTTCGTCACTTCCCTCCCTCTTCTGTAGATCCCTCTCCTTCCCACTATCCCGAAGTGAAGAAAAATATGATAGAAACAATGGTGTCTCTTGCTGTGAAACAAACCAAGGTAAAGAAGATGTGGCTCAAGTTAATGCAGATGGCCTGCATGACCCAGCTTTTGATTGAGATTGGTGGTCATTTCCTCAATACAATATTTTCATTGTCTTTTTTCTGATACAAAGCTGACATCACCTATTTTCATGTTACATATCCCATCCACGTTATCATCTTAAGCACGGGCTGATTGCTCGTCAGCTTTTTTGAGCAATGTGACTTCTCTAAGTTTATTACTGTTAAGTTTCTTCTTTTTTCTGACAAAAACTGTCATTTTCTTCTTTTGTGTTAAGTCATGCTGACATGAAATAAAGAGTTTTTTTGATGACGATGAAGTAAAGAGGGAAGTTATTTTGTTTGTGTAGCAGTTGGTTCTTTGGTTGAATACAGCTGTGTAAAGGAAGTAGCATTGTCAGTAGCCATAATGGTGACAAGAAAGGACGAAGAGCAGAGGGCAAAGAAAGATGAGTTGATGCGGAAGAGTCAATTAAAGAAGGAAAAAGAGGACGGGAGTCGTTCCACAACTGATTCCGGGGTTTTTTTTTTTTTTTTTTATGAGGTATATAATAAATTTGTTATAGTTATATAAATAAAAAGTATTTTAATTAATTAATAAATATCAATCAATTATTATAAGTTGAGATATTATATTAATTTATTTAAAATTTTGTAAAGTCAAATTAATAAAAAGAGAAATTTATGATATTTTAATATGACATGTTTATACGATATAAATTAACGTGAATTAATTTTATCGAATAACAATTTGACATGTATTTGTGATAAATTTGTCACATATCACATGCCACATAAATTAACTTGAAATTAAAGTAACTTTCTTCTTGTTTATACCACGTGTAGTAGAAAAATATCACATATCCACTTTCTAGTGCAAATTTATTTTCCATGGGTTTATCATCTTCTAATAATGGACATGTAAAATAATTTGACTACTCCATAGCATTAGCATTGAATTTTTTTTCTGCAGCAAACCATTTTATCTGTCAAGAAAGACTGCCTAAAAATAAACTCCAAAATAAATTTATCTTTTTTCCAACCTTGCGTATAAAAAATATTTCATGCACCGACTTCTCTGTCAAACCACTTGATCTCATTTTAATGTCTTGAACTGAATTAGATGTTCTACCTAATCAAATCCCTTTCTCCCCCAAACAAATATAGATCTTAACCGAAAAATTGGAGAAGAGAAAGAAAAAGAAATAGGCAATCATCCGGTCCAGACCAACCCTAGTTTTCAAGGATTTGAATCATCAATAACGTAATAACATTAAATTATTTTTATAATAAACTATATCATCACTTCACTGCAACTATTTCTCTATAATAACATTATTACATTATTAAGAGATTCCAATCCGGTTTGTAAAGGTCCAGATTCTTGTTGTCACTTATCGTTCTCTTTAACTGGTGATACCATCATAGAAGCACTTTTAAGTATAGCCTAACTAATCTTCCTTAATCTATGGGGTTTAGTTTAAAAGTATGAGCAAATATAATAGCAAAACATTGAGTTTAAAACGTTATTAATGTTAGTGAAATATCATGATTTTATTACTCTAATCTATCCCAAAAAAAATGATTTTATTACTCTTTATGTTTCTAATATTATAATGTTTTTTCTTCCTTTTTTTTTGTTAACCCTGATAAACATCTTTATTCAGTCAGCCCACGATGTATAAATCGAATTAAATATTACCATGAGCTAAACACCCAAACAATAGTCACGTCGGCATCCTTTCACCTGGCCAAATGGTTAAATGTTAAACCAAATTCGGGGTACGTCTCAACCTAAAACATGTAACAGTTTATTTAAGAATATGGTCTATAATAACAGTTAAAAAGACTAAATCTCACATTTAGTAAAAATAGGGACTTTGAAGAAAAAATGCAACACCAATGGTCAATATTGTAAAGATTGATTTTGCCGTGTAAATATTGGCTGTGATTGTATTAATTTATAATACACATACAGTGAGAAGTTGTACATGGAAAGAAGTCTATGCTAAATAATCTATCTATACAACTTGATAACTGCACAAGTAGTAAACATTATCTCTAAAGATGAGATATGACAGATCTTAACCAACTTCACAAGGAGTCGAACCATGCTCGGTTAACACCCCCCCCACAAGTTGTAGGTGGTGTAACCACAGGAAGCTTGGATCGGATAGACTCAAAACGGGCACGATATAGAGGCTTTGTGAAAATGTCAGTTGGTTGATCAGATGTAGGAACATACTGCAGACGAAAAATGCCATCCTTTATTTTCTCACGAACAAAATGAATATCGATCTCTATATGTTTGCTGCGACTATGGATCACAGTATTTGAGGCCATGTAGATGGAACTGATATTATCACAATGGATCGTAGGTGTCCCTTGAACAGACACGTCGAGATAGCGTAGAATATGCAGGACCCATAGTAACTCAGAAGAGAGGGCAGCAAGAGCTCGATATTCGGCCTCACAGCTAGATTTGGAGACTGTAGTCTGCTTCTTAGAGCTCTAGGCAATAAGATTTGACCCCAAGTAAATTGCAAAACCTGTTGTGGAGCGGCGGGTATCAGGACAACCAGCCCAGTCAGCATCACTGAACCCATAAAGTTTAAGAGCAGAGCAGCGTTGAAAGAGTAAACCATGCTGAATAGTATGTTTAACATAGCGAAGAACACTTTTTGCAGCAACTAGATGAGAGTGTCGAGGGCTATGCATGAACTGACATATAGAATTCACAGCATAAGAGAGGTCAGGACGAGTCATAGTGAGGTATTGAAGGGCCCCTGCAATCTGTCGGAATTCAGTAGCATCAGGTAACAAGTCATCATGAGAAGTAGAGCTCGAACGAGCCATGGGAGTGCAGACTGGCTTCGCCCCATCTAAGCCAAACTGAGACAATAAAGATAATGCATATTTGGTCTGTGTGAGGAGTAGACCATTGGATGTACGATGGACCTCCATACCAAGAAAGTAATGCAATGGACCAAGGTCTTTCATAGCAAAATGACGAGATAATACCGCAATAGAAGCATGCACCATCTCAGTTGAATCTCCAGTAATAACAATATCATCGACGTATATAAGTAAAATAATAACATGATTATCCAAACGTCGAGAGAAAAGTGAGGCATCATGTTGCGAATGTGTAAAACCACATGAAAACAAAAATGTGCTAAACTTGTGATACCAGGCTCGCGGAGCCTGCTTAAGCCCATATAGCGATTTGTGAAGTTTACAAACATAATCAGAATGCTCAGAATCAATGACCCCTTGGGGTTGCTGCATGTAAACAGTTTCGGATAACTCACCATGGAGAAAAGCATTTTTGACGTCCAATTGGCACAAGGGCCAATTATTTGAAAGCGCTAAGGTAAGGACCATGCGAATCGTGCCAGCACGGACTACGGGGCTGAAAGTATCACCATAGTCTCTCCCAGGTTGTTGCATATATCCTTTGGCGACAAGGCAGGCCTTGTATCGCTCGAGTGACCCATCCGACTTTTGTTTAATCTTGTAGACCCAACGGCATCCAACAACATTCATTTGTGGTGAGAAGGGAACGAGTGACCAAGTTTGATTTTTAATTAATGAATTAAACTCCTCGGCCATAGCAGCTCGCCATTTAGAATCTTTGGAAGCTTGAGTGAAACAAGTAGGCTCAGGAGGTAGTGCCGAAGTAGCCGCAAGCAAGCACGTTGAGAGAGGATATTTAGTGGCGAATAGGACTTTTGGTTTACGGTTGCCGTCCATAGAGCGGGTCACCATATGATGAGGCCTAGACGGCTCATGAGACTGAGGAGGCAATGATTGTTCACAAGGAGCCGAAGAAGATGCAACATTATCCTGCATCAAAGGAGATTGATCTGAGGTGGCAGAATAAGGATCTGTGCTTGGCATAAGAGCTCGATCATTGAGGGACTGAGCTGTATCGAATAATAGTTGGTCAGGCCTAGCAATTGAGTCAGCATGAATAGACAAAGGAGGCGGTGGGCATGATGCTTCAATGGGCTGAATGTCACGGTCTGTTGATGAGAAACCAGTCTGATCAGTATGCAGCAACTTAGAAGGAAAATTGACCAGCTTAAATGATGAAGGTGACGGAGCCGAATTGAGAATGCCAAGGTCAGTGAAACTTTGCTCATCAAAAATAACATGGCGTGAGAGCAATAATTTCTTATTTTGCAAGTCATAACATTTGTAGCCCTTGTGTGCAGGACTATAGCCCAGGAAAATGCAACGACAAGTCTTGAAATCCAACTTGCGTCGACCGAAAGGACTTAGACAAGGGTAACAAATGGAACCAAAAACACGAAGAACTGAATAATCTGGAGCTTTACCATAGAGAACTTCATAAGGTGATTTATAATTGAGTACAATACTCGGCAAGCAATTAATAAGAAACACTGCAGTTGAAAAGGCATAGTTCCAAAAATATTTCGGCAAATGACTATGAGCCAGTAGTGTCAAACCCATTTCTACGATGTGTCGGTGCTTACGTTCAGCTAACCCATTTTGTTTAGGAGTGCCTGGACATGATAGCCTCTGAATAATGCCTTTTTGGTGAAAAAACTCCTTAACTGTATGATTAGTAAATTCACCCCCGCCATCGCTTTGAAAATATTTGATGCGTGCACTACACAAATTTTCAACCATAGCCACAAATTGAGGAATAATTGAAGGAACATCAGACTTGCGAAGTAAAGGGTAATACCATACAAAACGGCTAAAATCATCAACAAGAATTAAATAAAATCGAATACCTTCCATTGAGTTTGTGGGGGCTGGTCCCCATACATCAGAGTGAACTGTATGTAACAACTGATTAGAACGCCTTTCAACTAAGCTAAATGGCAATCGACTACTCTTGCCAAATTGACAACTTTCACAAAAAGACTGACGAACTGTAGAGGGGGAAACAATACTAGCTTTATTGAGCCGCGACAAGATGGAAGCCGAGGGATGCCCCAATCGAGCATGCCATACATCCAAAGAGGCTTTATTTGCAATCAAAGAAACATAACTAGGCTGTTGAAGAGAATAAAGTCCACCATCAAGTCTCCCCTGGTGTAGAAGTTTGCCTGTCTTCAGGTCCTTAACATGATAACCAGATGGAGTGAAAACAAAATAGCATTGGTTTTCTCTAGTAAATTGAGCAACAAATAATAATTTCTTTGCAAGTTTAGGAACTAATAAAACATTGCAGGACAATGTTGTGCCAGTAGACAAAGAAAGAGGCGTACGAGCAACATGAGTTATTGGTAAGCCAACACCATTGCCAATCATAACAGAATCAGTACCTGAATAGGTCATCTTACCATGGAGAGTAGTATCATCTGGGGTCATGTGGTGGGTGGCGCCGGTATCCAGATACCATGCAGAGTCATTAGGATTGGAGATATGCATGGCATTGAGTGCCTGAGTGTTCTTGTTGATGATATCATCGGGAGCCCAACAATTGTTGGCTTTGTGATATGGATAGCCACATCGATAACACACAACAGAGGATGAATCTTTATTGGTGTTAGACTGCGAACCACGACCGCGACCTCGTCCGTTTCCACGTCCCCCACGTCGGCCTCTGTTTGAACGAGAAGACTGATTATTGTTAGAATATGGCACAGGCGATGAGGCAGCCTGTGATTGTGCAACAGAGATCGCAGCAGATTTTCCCAACAAAACAGCTGAGGAAGATAGACGTAATTCATAATCCAATAACAATCCACACATCTCGGCAAAGATAGGAGATGTTGGTCTAGAATTTATTGCCGCGACGATCGGATCATAGTCAGCACTAAGACCACGCAAGGTCCACATAATAAGGTCTTCGTCATCCACTGGTTTGCCTGCGCTAGCAAGAGCCAAAGAAAGCGATTTCGCATGCTGAATATACGAATGAATAGACTGAACACCCTTGGTAAGAGATTGAAGTTCAGTTTTAAGCTGTTGAATGCGTGCTCTAGACTGAGAGCCATAAAGAACTTCCAGCGTAACCCATACGTCACGAGCAGTGGTCTTATTGACCACTTGAGAAATGACAGAGTCGGATAATGACACTAGAAGCCAGCTGAGCACCAACTGATCAAGTTGTGACCATTTAGCCAAATCGTCAGAAGCAGGATCAGGTTTGGCTGTGGTGCCATCTATGAAGCCAAGAAGACCATGGCATCGCAAGATAGGAAAAATTTGTGTCTTCCAAAGAAGGAAGTTATCAGCAGCAAGCTTAAGCGAAATCTCTTGAGAAATGTTTTTGACTGTAGGTAAAGGGGCAGAGGAGGTTGCAGGGATAGTGGCAGTGGAAGTCGCTGAAGAAGAGGCCATGAGAAAAAAAAAAAGGAATAGAGCAAGCAGCGAGCGTGTATTAGAAGATTGAAGCTCGTGATACCATGTAAAGATTGATTTTGCCGTGTAAATATTGGCTGTGATTTTATTAACTTATAATACACATACAGAGAGAAGTTGTACATGAAAAGAAGTCTATGCTAAATAATCTATCTATACAACTTGATAACTGCACAAGTAGTAAACATTATCTCTAAAGATGAGATATGACAGATCTTAACCAACTTCACAAGGAGTCGAACCATGCTCGGTTAACAAATATAGAGTCCCAAATTCAATCTTTTGTGTCAAATTTAACATATTTCAACAAGAATAGAGTCTGAGCTCCATTTTCTTTAACAAATTTGTTGAAGAAAAAATGGAGCCTAAGAAAAAGACAAAAAATTATAGAGCCCACATGGGTCTCTTCCAAATCAGATTTGATCACATAGATTTCTTCAATAAATTAAATTTGATATCTGACTGACAACTTTAACAATAACAAAAAAAAGTTGACAACTTCAGAAACAAAAAGTACTTTGGTTGAATAAAAAAATAGAAAGGGCTGCAAATCCTACCATAGATCCATAAATTTAGAGCCCTTATTGGAGATAAATTTATTTTAAAGCCCCTAAAAAATATATAAAACTTTAAATGAGCCTCTAAAAGATAAAGCAACTCTAAATTTATTTTTAAAATCTCGCAATTTAAAACTTATATTGAAGATGGCCTTACAGAAAATTCAATTCTAACGGCTGACACAACATCAGGCTAGCCCTTGCATGGTGTTCCATGAAATTACCCATCTCTGAGCTCACTCTGAGCAGTGAGCCCTATAATTTTGACTTTAATTAGTTATTCCGACTAGGTATTCTATTGTATACTTTTTTTTCCCAGTACCATTAACGAGGATATGCAAGAGCTGTGACGCTATCATCAAGAATTGCTTGCAAATGAACTCTGTGGTGTCATAAATACTAGGTTCTTAGCTGTAGAACTTGCCATGCACAGAAATTTGAAAATGCTTTTCAATGCAAAGTTTGTACGAAAAGTTCTAACTATTAAACTAAGTTACGAAAAATTAATCAATTCAAATTGATATTAAATTTTTACATATTAATAAAAAAAATTTGTGTAAATTTTACTAATTCAATTTTTTTTTCCTAAAACACCATAACCAAGGATGAGATTTACTCATAACATTTTTCAGCAGTTGTATGACGTCCAATAGGGACAATTTTTCTTTTGATCGGTGCTGCAATTGTTTTAGGTGAATTATTTCTACGATTATAATGATCAAAATAATATAAACAGTTTAAAACTTATAAAATTTTCTCTTAACATTATGATTTATGAGACATAGTGATAGCATATTGTGTTCTGAATGAACCAGATCCTGATGGTCAAGTGGATCACAAAATGAACAGTTAGATTTGAGTAATGTAACATATAAGTACGGTTGTTTGAAGTGGATTCTTACACTCGAATCTTGCATTTATGATGGTACCATGCATGAGTAAACAAGAGTTGCAGCTTGTGGGGCTCTTTGCGGACAGTTGTTTTCAGTCTCAAAATTGGAGAGCAGTTCCTATTTTCAATGCGAAAAGGTTTGTTTTATTTTATTAGTTTTGAAAATTAAACTAAATAAAATTTTATCTTACTAAACCCAAAGGATAGCTCATATAATAATATAAGAGTTAAACAACCTGTGAACGTGAGTTCGAAATTCATTTTATTCGAGGATGATCTCTATACTATAATTAATTGAAATTAAATTCTTGACTAAGTCGATACATGTATTAAAATATATCGTTGTATTTGTAAATTTATCAGTTAGTGATTGAACTCCGCAGAAAAAATTAATGATCGGACTCCGTTGAAAAAAGAGTTGGTTGGACTCTAGTGAAAAAGTCAGTGATCGGACACTGCCAGCTAATTTTTATGTCAACAAAAAACAAGTTTATAGTGATTTGTTATATAAACTTGACGATATTTTTTAATTTTTTTAGAGCTTTTCCTTCTATTGATTACGTGCCCTCAAAATTATGTTTAATTTTTTATCATTCTATTTCAGTAGTTTTGCCTTCGAAATAGTAGTACTATTATATGGAATTGTTACGAATGTTTCTCAAACTAATAAAAAAAAGTTTTATTGGACAAAAAATTAGATAAAAGTTTCAATTTAGGGTTTAACAAATAGAGACACGATCAGAGAGTTCTAAAAATACTTTTCTTAAAGGTGAAGTGCACCAAATTTTATTATAGTTTATCGAAAGTGCACAACACTTTCTTATAGTTCAAAAATTCCCTGATTATTACCCTTGATTTTTGAAAGTGCATAACACCCCTTGTCGTCAAAATAATTTAACAGAAGTTGTAAAAAGACATACATGTCCTCAATTCTTTTTTTTCGTCTCTTTTGTCATCTTTTCTTTTATTCATTTATCATACAAATATATATATATATATATATATATATTATATATTTACCAAAAAAATAATAATGAAATTAAAAAAAAAACCATGTTAGACCATATTCCCTAACAACCCTTCCCTCCCAAGTCAGCCCCACCCCGACCTCCCTGTAAGCCACCCCCACCCCCACCCCCTCCCCCTCCCCTTTTCCCTTTGTTCACCCCCAATGCCCCGTCATCCCCTTACCCCTCCCTCAGCCTAATATATATATATATATATATATATATATACACACATATATATATTCAACATAGAGACAATGAAGGATGGGGATGGGGTGGGCTAACAGGATGGGGGGTTCCATTTTTTTTTTTTTGGGTGAAATAGTGGGTATATAGGAAAGAAGAAAAGAAAAAACAATATCTTCAATTAAGGGAATTTTTGTCCAAAAAATATTTTATTTAAGTAAAAAAATTTGTAAATTCGTTCTTTCCGTTAAATATGACGGATTTTTTTAAGTAGAGAGATTTTATACACTTTCAAAAACCATAAGGTAGTGATCAACGAATTTTTGAACCATAAAGGGTGTTGTGCATTTTTGACAAATCACAAGGAGCACTGGCGGAGGCCCAGTAGGGCGAATGGGGCCTGCAGCCCCCACTGACTTATAAAAATCGTTAAAATTTTTATGTATTTTTTTTAAAAAAATTAGATATTTATGTATTTTTTGTTTAAAAAAATTAATTAGCCCCACTGAAAAATAAAAGTACTCGTATAGTTCAAAAATTATAGATTTTAGCCCCCACTAGCTCATAAAAATGTTAAAATTTCTATGTATTTTTTTTTTAAAAAATTAGATATTTATGTATTTTTAGTTTAAAAAAAATTAATTAGCCCCCACTGAAAAATAAAAGTACATGTAGAGTTCAAAAATTATGAATTTTAGCCCCCACTGACCCATAGAAAGGTTAAAATTTATATGTATTTTTTGAAAAAAAAATTAAATATCTATGTATTTTTAATTAAAAAAATTAATTAGCCCTACTAAAAAAAAAATACTCGTATAATTAAAAAATTATAAATTTTAGCCTCCACTAACAATAATTTCTGGCTCCGCCCATGACAAGAGTTTGATGCACTTCACCCTATTTGAAAAATAGTAAAAAACAAAACCGTACATTTGAGCAGACAATATATATGTTTATACATGATGGACCATAAGAAGTAAACTTCAATCCAAATTTGAGCAAAGAAGTAGAAACCTCTCTAAATCAATAATTGATAAATTAATATTCTCTTTTGAATAATAAATGTGTTCGGTTTCGATTTGGGGCCTATTTGCTCGTTTAATAATTACTTTAGATTATATAATAATACATTTCATTTTTTTTGCATTTTATAGGTGCCAAATATTTATAAATTAATAATTTGCTACAAAGTAAATAATAAGTCGACTCTGAGGTTTTTTCAATATATGAATAATAGTAGTTTGTCTTTCATTAATTTAATACTCGATGTTTACACTTTTTTAATTTCATCTCCCTTATTTTAAAAGTGACACGCTTAGTTACAAATTTTTTAAAAAGTTTTAGTTTAATTAGTCCTGATATTTTGTTTCAACTTGTGAGCTACACATGAAATTTTTAAGACTAGATTAAAATATTTTTCACTAGTAAATTAAAATATTTTGCAAACTTCGGGAATTAAGCGCATCACCTTTGAAACAATAGGGATGAAATTAAATAAAAGTATAAAAACTAAAGATCAAACACACCACTTTCAAAACAATAGAGACGATATTAAAAAAGATACAAACATTAGAGACTATTTGTAAAATTTACTCTTAATTGAAACTCCAAGTTATGAATAGTCACCACCATTTCGATTGAAAGTCACTACTACTATTAAACGACACAACTTAATTAACAAAAATGTGGTTCTTGAATGGACATATTGCTTTAATTTATTCTCTAATACATATGCAAGTGATCGCTTTCGAGAAAATCCTTTTCTTACATACGAACCAGAGAAAAAGATGGCTATTTTCTTTTTTTTTCCCCTCTTTTTTAACCCAATGAACAAGTTTGAATTAATTTTTTCAATCTCCAAAAATACAACAAATGATAATTTACTACATAAACATACCTATGACATTTCAATTTCGAGCAATGCTTCCAACCAATTACTGGCCTAGTTCGACTCTCACATAAAAGGTGGGTCTCATGTCCTCTTAACCAGTCATATCTAACTAACGAATTTTAGCAATTTTCTTCAATCAAAGCGCTCCCTTTTGTTTATAGCATATTTCGTCATTTCCTCCAAAAGTCAATACAAGCTCTAGGTTGTTTGGGCATGTCAAATTTTGATTAGAATGTTATATTAAATCAAGATCTTGGATACTAAATTTTCGTTGACTATTCATGATAAAATAACAATTGCATCAGGTAGATGACCAGGCAAGGAATTACAAGTATACGAATGGTAGTGTAAGTTTTGAAAAAAAAAAAAAGAAGAAGAAGGGTTTGGTTATAAGAAAGCTACAGGTCCACATGTTTTGTTTCTAGAGCTTGAAGCGGAACTCATTTCATATAGATAGGGACATTTTTTAATGTTAACGTTTGAAGCAAAATTTCCAGGTACAGTATTTTAACGTATTTTAATGTTGATGTTAATGTTAACGTTTAGGGTAAGGATCAATGAAGATTTCAATACCACCGATCGTCATTCTACTATTATTTATAACAAAGATCTAATTTTAGCTAGAGTATATAGAATTCACCCGAAAATTGTACATCCTATAGTGCAGCTATGTATTCTAATATATATACTTGTTCAATTAATATAGAGGTTCAAACTAGGAATTTTTGATCCCCAAATCAATATTTTCACCGTTTGTTCTTGATTTGAGGGCAATTCTCATTCAAATTACTTATTTATGAGTCCACCAAAAGTTTGAAAATTCTAGCTGAGCATCAGCTCACCCATTATCTTTAAGACTAATAGACAGCTGGACTGACCAAAGAGAGTTTTTCCAAAAATTGGGTCACGGCCTATAGGCCTAAAGTGTGCGTTTTGCGTGAAGTGTACATTTGATTCTTTCTTTGATAAAATGGAATCTATACATGACACAAAAAGTAAAAAAGAATGCAACACAATCTATTGTATAATCTCATTCAAAATTTTCACAAAAAAGGAAATTGGGCACCAAAGAACAACTCATCAAAGCAACATTATCATAGAAATCTTGCAAACCTGTGGCGACAGTGCGAGGACATTTTGTAATAATGAATTTGATGTTTCTATTTTTCTTTCATCTAAAAAATTAGATCATCTATGTTTGTTACCCTTCTCCAAGTATATGGGAAAAATGCAGCAATGGTTTCCATTATTTACTCAAAAATCATTTTAGTCCCTATTGTTTAAAATGCTCAAAAAGGTCTCAAATATTTCAGAATTTGCTCATTTTCGTCCCTGTCGTTTATCTGGCTGTTTAAATTGACAGAAAATTATGAAAAGACAATTGTGCCCATGCTTAAGTTTCCCAATTACCATTATGCCCCTAAAACACTCGATTTTTTTTTTCACTCATATTTTAGTCAACATTTTCAATCCAAATCAAACCCACAAAAACTTGTTCAAAAAAAAAAAAAAAAAACCCACAAATACAACGTGAATCCTAAATCAATCCACATTTTCATTCCCGTTAGCCGTCGTCTTCGTTCGTCCGTTGTTGTCCTCGTTCGTCCGTCATCGTCTGTCATCGTCCTCTTTCGTCTATTGTCGTCCGTCATCGTCTGTCGTCGTCCGTCATCGTCTGTCATCGTCCGTCGTCGTCCTCATTCTTCAGTCATCGTCATCGTCTGCAATTGGCAGTGGCTGAACTTCACTGTGCAATTTGGTTTTTGTGTATGACTATACCAATGGGTTATGAAATGCAATTGTTGATTTATTTCTTATTTGATGTAATTTATTTTTTTATTTGTTCCATTTTTTTTTTTTTTTGACATTGTTACTTCTTGTTCCCTTCAAGTTTATTTTTAGATTTATTCAATAAAATGCGACAACGGCTTCAATTTTCTTACTAATTCATTATAATCTAATTCAATCAAAAATTTAACACTCACTTATTATCTTAAAAAAAGTATTCCAGTCACTTATACCAATTTTTTTTTTAATAGTTTTACGCTCATGTACTTCACTTATCGAGAAAAGACTAACAAAAAAAATGACAATGCTGCTGCGATATGGTTCATACAAAACATTGGGGACTAAAATGCATATTAGATATAACATTTGGGACCTTTTCTTACACCATTTTATAACAATGGGGACCAAATTGAATATTTATTAAAACATTAGGGACTTAATTAAACATTTCAAAAAAATTATAAAATTGCCCCCAACCACAGGTCACGTGAGATGCACATGATTGATTTTCTGTCAATTTAAACAGCCAGATAAACGACAGGGACGAAAATGAGCAAATTCTAAAACATTAGGGACTTTTTTAAACATTTTGCAACAATGAGGATAAAATAATTTTTGAGTAAACAATGGGAACCATTACTGCATTTTTCCCCCATGTATATCACAAAACTTGAACACGCTGTGGCAAAGACTCAACTATACAGCTAAATTGTGACCCAAAACAAACTATACAGCTAAAGTAAACACCTCGATTAAAAAAGATACAAACATATCCTATCCGACTCCCAAGGTAAATTAGTTTTAGTATACGAAATTAAATAAGATTGCATGTATTACACTATAATTGGAGTCGAAAAAGATTTAAAAGGTAACTTGGACGGAGTAGAACACGCCACATGCATGACAATAATAAAAGATCAACGATCGGATTTTGTAAAAGGAGATGACTAAGGAGATTTATGCCCCCCTCCATGTCTTATATCTTCTTTTCGATGAATTATTAAAATTTTGAAAGAAAGTCTCTCTCCTTTAATTAAAAAAAAAAAAATTCAATCTTTTTGGCCAACAGTTGAGATGCATTGGAAAAACAGCTATAATTGGAATTAGATCTCATTAATAGAATGGAGGCAACCCACGAGGAGAGGATCCTCATCCGCCAAAATGTGTTTTGTCAATCGGTAGGGACTTTGTTGGGACCTTTCTTTATGGAACCACGAGTATTGTTTTGTGCAACTCGGTGTTCTTGACTAAAACTTTTGCAGTCAGATTTTGTTGTTTGTTTGCAAAAAGTTTAGCTTTTGATTACATCATGTTTGAAACTGATGTATGTACAGTTTAAAGTGCGATTGTCTCACAAAAAAGAGCAATCTGGTGGAAAGCTAAGCCTATTGTGAAAGATATTAGATCAATCGCAGCTGAGATTAATATCTGTAGATTTCAGAGTATCAAGAGAACTGCAAATTAAGTGACGGATTGAGTAGCGAAAAGTAGAGCTAAGGATAAATTAACTTTTGACATATTTGTTAATTTGCCCCCTCCCCTTAAAGATCTATTAGATGCTGATCTATTACCTACACGAATAGGTTGAAACTTTTGTACTCTCTTTGTGTTCATGTGAATGAAAATACTTTTTTCACCAAAAAAAATAAAAAT
The DNA here is from genome assembly GCA_037974665.1 of Ehretia macrophylla. NCBI lineage: Eukaryota > Viridiplantae > Streptophyta > Magnoliopsida > Boraginales > Ehretiaceae > Ehretia > Ehretia macrophylla. Next base: position 5,498,661 of record CM075774.1, read on the forward strand.
GTCATATTCTAGAGGTTGTTTTAATTTTTTGTAAGCCTATTAGCAATTAGGATGAAACTCACGTCGTCAAATCGTTTTTAAACTTTTGGTTTCTTTTATGGAAATTTTTTCAAAAAGTGTGATTGATCGGTCAGTCAAATTTTTTTACTCACAATGAATAATCTTTACATGTGTTTAACTCTACTATTTTGTGTATAAAAAATTTGACTGACCGACCAATCAAACTTTTTAAAAAGTTTCTCTTTTTTTCTACATCGTTGCAGTAAGGGAACAAAGAAGAACTAAACCTTATCAATACGGGTACGAGAGCAGAGAGTTGACGACGGTGGAGTTGGGAAACTAGAATTTGGGTATTTGGTAAAGTGAATCTAGTGCAGGTTTTTTTTTTATATATAAATATGAAAAATTACCAAAATATTCAGTGCATGCCTATGCATGCACTGGTTATATACCAGGTCCGCCCTTTAGCTTATACACTGTACTATATAAATCATTGTATAGCCACAGACCAAATACAACATTGAGTATCTTTACACTCAACTACATTTCTCTACATGGTATCAGATCACTCGTAACTTTTTTTTTTCTTTCCATGGCTGCAAAGCAACAGTCCTCCAACACCGCTGTCGCTATCCCTTCCTCTAATCCATCCTTTGATTGTATTATTGCGATCAATGCTGCTGCTCAACTCCCACTCAAACCCACCCGCTCTAATTTTCCAGCTTGGAAAGCGCAATTTGACACCTTGCTTATTGGGTATAATCTTATTGGTTTTTTGGATGGCACACATCCCTGTCCGCCAAATACTCTCACTACTGGTGACAAAACAGAACCCAACCCCGCCTATGGATTATGGGTTCGACAAGATAAGCTACTGCTTCACGCTATTCTTGCTTCACCTTCTAACACCATCGCTTCGCTGTGCACCACTGCACAAACCTCTAAAACTGCTTGGGACAAGCTTCACAAGCTTTATGCTAGCAGGTCTCGTGCTCGCGTTATGAACTTGAAGGAACGGCTCACAAATCTTTCTCGTGGCACTCAATCCATTGCCGACTACCTACAGACCATTCGGATGATTGCAGTATGCGATTGCTGGTATAGCGTCCATTATTCTCTTGTTGGTTTTACTGTGAATGGTAATTTTTTTACAACTTACTATATATTTTGTGCTAATTTTGCAAAACTACCAGTACTTTATGCTAATATTGATAACAATATGTGGATCCTTTGAAATCACCATTTCATTGTCCACTATCATTTAGAAAGACCAATTACGTTTTATGACTTTTATAAACATGACAAATACCCTGCTCATGATAGGCTGGGAGTTGCTCAATCGAAGAAGAAAAATTCGACGAGGTATAGTTTCTGGGCTCCAGGATAACCTATGGTCAATTGGTGAGTTGATTTAAATTTTTTTTAATGTATTTTATTAATGTAGTGATTAGAGTTGAATTTAAAATATTAAGAAATTTTTATTGATTTTGTGTTTGTAGAAATTTGGATGGTATGCAATTGTTGGTATACCGCCCATTATTTTCTTGTTGGCTTTAGGTAATTTTTTTTTGTTATTTTACAACTTACTATATATTTTGTGCTAATTTTTTCTTCATAATTTTGCAGAACTACCGGTACTTTATGCTGATATTGATAATAATATGTGGATCCTTTGAAATCACCATTCTAGTGCCACTGTCATTTGGAAAGACCAATTACGTTTTATGGCTTTTATGAACATGACAAATACTCTACTCATGATAGGTTGATAGTTGCTTGATTGAAGAAGAAAAATCCGATGAGGTATAATTTTCGGGCTCCAAGATAACCTACGTACCCTCGGGCTTGCTGTGATTCTTGCGTGCAGAATAAGTGAAGTGAGATTAAGGATGAACAATCCCCATCGAGGACCTTTACCTTTCAGTAGTTTTCCTTTGGTGTTAATATTTTTCACGGTGCTAGAAAAAATTACTATGTGGATTCGTAATTAAAAAAATAGAAAATTTTCCCACAAAACTAGTTGTTCTGGGGTTGACGCGGAAGCGAAGCGTCAATTCAACCACGGTTTCACAAATATCTTCAGTGTAAAATTTTAATTAAATTTTATTTTATTGATGTTTCTTCAAATTATTGATTTAATCTTGATTTTGTTACTCATAGATAGTCTTCAAAAAAATAAAGACTAAATCAATAATTTGAATAAACATTTATAAAATAAAATTTAATTAAAATCTTACACTAAAAACAATTGTGAAACCGTAGTTGAATTAACGCTTCGTTTCCTCGTCAACCCCCAGAACAACCAGTTTTATAGGAAAATGTTCTATTTTTCTATTACGAATCAACATAGTAATTTTTTCCAGCATCGTGAAAAATATTAAGACCAACGGAAAACTACTGAAAGGTAAAGGTCCTCGATGTGGATTCTTCATCCTTAATCTCACTTCAGTTATTCTGCACGCAAGAATCACAGCAAGCCCGAGGATACGTAGGTTATCTTGGAGCCCGAAAATTATACCTCATCGGATTTTTCTTCTTCAATCAAGCAACTATCAACCTATCATGAGCAAGATATTTGTCATGTTCATAAAAGCCATAAAACGTAATTGGTCTTTCCAAATGACAGTGGGCAATAGAATGGTGATTTCAAAGGATCCACATATTATTATCAATATCAGCATAAAGTACCGGTAGTTCTGCAAAATTATGAAGAAAAAATTAGCACAAAATATATAGTAAGTTGTAAAATAACAAAAAAAAATTACCTAAAGCCAACAAGAAAATAATGGGCGGTATACCAACAATTGCATACCATCCAAATTCCTACAAACACAAAATCAATAAAAATTTCTTAATATTTTAAATTCAACTCTAATCACTACATTAATAAAATACATTAAAAAAAATTTAAATCAACTCACCAATTGACCATGAGGTGGAAGACTAGGGGCGGGAGCTGACATCTTTCAAAGATAAAAGATTGGAAAGCTTGAACTTTCGAAGATAAAAATAAAAAATAAAAAATAAAATAAAAGGCTTGAATTCAGTAGCTTCAAAAAGAAATGTAGTTGTGCTTGTGCAAGCAAACAACAAGAGCTGGGTTTTGAAGACTTTTCCTTAAGTTATTGCTGTTGGGTTCCCTTTTTTTTTTTGGGATCAAAATTACTCATACTTTATTTTTTTTGTTACTCTGCTTATTTATTATGAAATCAACCCCTGTTTGGATTGCACATGGGAAGGGAAAGGAAAGGAAAGTAACGTGGAGGAAGAAAAATAAAGGAAAAAGAAGGAAAATAAATCTTTTGTTTGGATTGTGAAAAACTAAAAAGGGAAATGAAATGAAATAACTTTATTCTTCTTTATTTGGAAAGAAGAAGTAAAGGAAAGTAAAAGATAATTTCAGATAAAAATTTTCCTCATATATTTTACTTTTCTTTCCCTACATTTTACCCCAAATTAAAAAGATTATAAAAAAAATTTATTAAAAAAAATAAAGAAATTTTGAAATCCCTTTAAATCTTTTACTAAATCTCAAAATGCAATCCAAACAAGAGACATTGTAGTATGGAAATCATAAATATGACAATAATACTTTATTAAGCATATGTTTAAGAAGGATCATCGCTACATATTGCTTCTCTTGGGTCTCTTTTCTCACTTGCATAACAGAACAAAACAGTTTTCTGTAGCTTAGACATCTTAATCGGCTATATAATCCAATTATAAGATATAGGCATACAAAGAAAAGTGCCACAACGCCATAGAACAATAGAACATGAAAAAGGAAGAAAACATAAATTACAGTAAGAACAAACCCCACCCCGACTTCAGGAATTAAAAGGATGAAAGAAAATATCGATATAATCATATGAACACAAATGCATGCAAGACCAAGACTCCTATTCCAAAGGCAAGAAGCACTTCACTCCAGAAACAGAAACCATAGCAATTAACTGTTAAAAGGAAGAAATCAAATACAAAAGTAATAAGCAACAGATTGCAAGGATTGTTTCAAAGTCCAAAATGTAAACAAGCATCTTAAATTCTGAATGATTAGATAGAAAACCCAAACTCATACAACTCAATCTATGTACGCACAATTACTTAGAGAAGATTAAGGGGAAAAAAACCATATAAAACAGAAGGCTGCCAGGTATTTGAAAACCTCGGATTCTAGGAACAGAAATCCTTGATATAAGGAAAAAGGAAGACAACAGCATAACTAAAATACCACAAAGCCTGAGAAGATTATCAGAGACACATGACAAGAATCAAAAAGAAATTGACTTTCTGTTGGAGTCAAACATATTCACGTTCTCTAACCCCTGAAAATAGCACAAAAAAAGGAAAAAAGGCAAAAAAATAGTGAAGTTCATCACCGTTCCAATAGCTACAAAAATTGATTAAAAGCTAAAATCCCAAATTCTTTGATATCTTCCAGTTGTCTTCTTCAACCTTAGATTGCACTTTATTGATGGCAGATTCTTTAGAGTCACATAGATGCTTGCAATGTTTGCTTTTTGAAATTCGATTTCTGTTTAGATAGACAGTGCAGCTTTCTTTGATTTATTATCTTCAGTAGAATTCTATTTAGATATATGTTATATTTATGTGTCCAGAAGTTTAGTATATGCTCACAAGATTGTTGTGGTCTTCTTCTGTATGCCCTCTAACCAAATCTGATTCCGTGAATGTTTAATTTTATTGAAATCAATATGTTGTATCATTACCAATATGTTTTTACTTTATGCATGACCACTCTATCCTCGTTGATGCGAGTTACAACGTTAGCCTGTCACTGTGTCACCTGAAACCTCACGTCTAGGATGCGGCTCTCCTGTATTGGATACATTTTTTCCAAGCCTGACAGGATCATATTGACACCTTTTCCACTGGAAAGCTTTACACGTCTTCTTCTTCGGTCTATGGTTTTTTAACATGCTTTGGTGCTAATTTTGTAGGCATCTTTGAAGACAGAAGAAGAAAAAAAAAAAAATGTACTTCCCAATGAGGAAGTATCCCATCAAGTTTAAGTTATCGACCTAGAAGGTGATTGCTGGTGTTTCTTCTTTCTAAACATTGAGGAAAACTATAATTTTGTTCTGTTAATTTGTTGGATTCTCCTAATCTTAATATATAGTTTGAAGTTTGAGAATACTCGAAAATATTTTGTTAGCCCTATTGTTATTAAATGTGCAACAAATACATATTTTTGAAGTAGAAATGGTAGAGGTGGTGCAATGCTGTAAACTCCCCCTATACCGCATTTTGAAAACAAGCACTCATTCATATCTATCCTGGAAGGAATCATTTGCAATAAAAGCATGGTTATCACAAAGAGAGGCATTTACATACGTGTGGAGTTGCTTTTCAATAATAATAATAATTCCAATTGGCCACAAGAACAGAGGCCTTAAAGACACATATGCAACATCTTACATTTACGAATTAAAACTATAAGAATTAAAGGAATAATCAAATGAATAGGCATAAAAGCAATTATACATGGTGCTCAGTGAGGCGTCTGCAGATCGCTCTGGTCTTCTTGGGACAGAGATCAAATGAATAGGACATACAAATACTTCTTGTTCGCACATACAAAGCTTTTCCTATTTCAAGATCTCAAAAACTTTCCCTAAAATAGAGTGATGGATGAAAGAAGAAGGGCCAAAAGAAAATGTTGGAAAAAGAAGAAGAGTGTGTGGAAGGAAGTTGAAGAAGAATGAAAAAAGAGAACTGAGTACATTGTCAGACATCACCATTGCTTTAGGTTGAGATTTTCTACTTTGATTTGTTGTGGTTAGATATCAGCCGTTCGTTTGAAGGCAAGACGATGTAAGTGTATGAGAAACGTTTCTCTAAATAAAAGGATCATTTTGGTCGGATTGCACTATTAACGATTTAGATTGTTATAGTAAACACGTGGACATATCGTAGCCATTAATTGGAAAAGTTGGAGTTAATTTCACTAAGATTATTTTTGTCATAAAATAAAATGTACAAAATAATTAGCACAAAATACAGCTATTTTCTTACATAGGGTGAGCAACAAATATTTTTAAATGAACAATCGTACCCCTGCATATTCTTTTAATATATAGTTAAGATATAATAGTAAATAAAAGATACTTGGTCAAAAATATTGTAGGGTGAATGTAGCACGGTCAAAATCGCAGGCGAAAAAACGAAGAGGTACAGTTATTGACTTGTAAGAAAATTTACGAAACCTCAGGCTTTTATGTGATTCTTAACTGTGCCTCTTCTTTTTTTTCTCTTGCGATTTTGAAAGTCCCAAAAAACCATCAGCTATGCAATTTATTTTGTGGTAATTTTTGTTCTCATAATTTTGCGAAATTATCATAATTTCATATTGACATTTATTATAGTTTGTGAAACATTTGAATTCTCTATTCCACTCTTCCTCTGGTATTTGGCCAAGCCAGTTGCGTTTCATGAGTTTCATCAACGCGGCAAATACGATGTTGACGATGGGTTGGGAGTTTCTAGATCAAAAAAGAAAAAAAAGACGAGATTCAGTTCGCGGGTTTCAGGATAACTTACATGCCATTAGACTTAATTTTATGAAATACGGTCAAGTAATTCCAAAGCTTGTAATCGAAACAAGTTTAAGTATGTTAAATATGAATGGTATTTTTATGATTTTGAGTTTAAAGATAAAGTTATAGTTGGGAGCGCAAACTGATATTGCTGCTCAAGGTGATCAAGTTGAAAATATAGATAAAAAGCATATAGAGTGCGATAGCTATCCTAGTGTAAGACTAACTCCAACAGCCTCCTTATTTTTTTCTCTACATGTAGAGAATTTAAGCTTACCTCCTTATCTTTAGTGGCTCCCTATTACAGTTTCACTCCAACAACCTCTCTACTTTTAATCTATCCTTTTTTTTTTTTACTAAATCATGTTATTTTTTGGATATAGAGAGCCAATTTGGCTCTTTACATCTAGGAAGCATAACAAATAAAAGAGGAGCTCCACATTTTAGGGAGCTATGCATAGGGAGTCTGTTGGAGGAGATTTTATTTTTTTGTCTCTCTAAAATAACTAAGGAGTCATTTTAAAGAGGTTCTTGGAGATGGTTTAAGAAACATAATTGCTTAACTAACTATTACATTCCCCAAATTAAAGAAAAGATTTGATGTTCAAAATTTTGAGCTTTAGCACTCCCCCCACCCCCATTCCAAACAGACCCATTAATTGCTCTCTGAAATCTCTTACCAAATCTCTCTCTGAAATCTCGCCAAATCTCTTGAGATAATTTATGCTATTTGTTTCTTGTATTTTTTTAACTTGCTGAAGTATTTTTGGCAGTTGAGCCGGAGTTCCAACCCCAGCTCCAGCCTGAGCTCGTGTCAGATCCTCAGGTGCAAGATACTAAAAAAGTGACACCTCAATTCTTTTTGAATGAGAATTTTAAAATTGTAATAACCTTAGCAGATTGTTACACAAGTAGATGAGATAATCTTAATTTGTATTCATGAAAAAATATTAGACACTAAGATGTAGCATATTGAATCTGATTTTTTTTTTTTTTTGTTATGATAAAGGATAGAAAGACACTTGACTTTTGTCTCCACAATGATGGCATTAGAGGAGTCCTACAGAATGTTGTTGAACAATTCTTTCATGGTGTTGTTGTACCCCGAGGGTCGTCCATTTGTGGGTCTAATTGTCTAATTTGATTTGAGGTGAAATGCACATGCTCTTGTGCTTTTGTAAAGGTGTTAATATCATTTTTCTCAATGAGTTATTAGCAAGAAATTTGAACTTCTTCATGAACTTTTCATATAATCCAAATTCCCTTCATTAAATTATGCCTAACAAAGTCTTATTAATAAGGGTATTTTAGACTTTTTATTGTCATTAAAACACCCCCTCCACCCCCCTCTCTCATTTTTTTTGTCTAATTTGTCTCTCACACAACACACACTCGCACGTACACAACTCAGAAAAAATAAATAAATAAATAAACCCAACCCACCCACGGCTAGCAAAAAAGCATGCCATGGTGACGCAGGCTGTCAGCTTACAGCGAGAGAAAGATATTCAAGAATGGAACAGGAATAGGCGCATGAACAGTGCGCTTGTGAACCGTACTCACAGCTGGGAATAGGTGCATGATATCTTGCCGGAACTATTTGACGGCGGTCAGATCGTGGTCGGAAAAGTTTGCTAATGATAATTTGGTTATCTTTGTAATAAGATAATTTAGGGTTTAATTTTCTTTTTTTTTATCAGAAAGAGGAGGATGTAAAATGTAAAGGAGAGGTAGGCTATAAGTTTTAATGGGGGTTGATGTAGATTAAGGAGTTGTTATGATGGAAGGAATGTAGAAGATGGATTATAATCCATTTCTTCATTTACATAGCATTAGTTATACATATGTAGCAAAGCAAGGGTACAACGAATGCGGCATGGAGTACAACGAATGCGGCATGGAGTACAACAATAGCTTCTCATTTGTTCTTCAACAGATTTATACTTGAAATAGAACTTGACGATTCACTGGTTTTCTTTTCAGTTTTACTTAACTGCTCGCTATTCAATTTTAATTTGCCTGGACCTACATCTTGCTGCAACCAACCTTCAACTTCACCATGCACATATTTATAAGGTAGGCCTATCAAAAGTAAGAATTCAAAAATTGCTCAGGAGGAAGGGTGGTAGGTTTTATTAAAATTATAGAGATGTTTTTATGAATATTATAGGACCAAAATTTTTTCAATGGAGGAAGTTAGTTTTTGTCATTTTATAAATTTTTTAAAAATGCAAAGACCAAAATGTCTTTAGGCATAAGGCTTTGTTTGGCATGGTTTAATGTCATTGGGGAATTTGGGTTATATGAAAAGTTCATGAGGAGTTTGAGTTTTAGCCAATAACTCACGGGGAAAAATGGATTTTACTCTTTTATAAAGTTGCACAATACTCTGCTAGAGTTCTAAAAGTGCTTGGTACTTCCATGTGATTTTTAAAACTAAACACAATAATTCTCTGTGATTTTAAAAGTGCACGATACCAGTCTGTGATTTTTTAAACTCAGCACAATAGCCCCTTGTGATTTTAAATGTGATGCATGTGCATCAAATGCGATTATTTAAGATTTTTTTACTTAAATTATTAATTATTTAAATAAAAATACCCTTATATGACACATATTTTGATAAGTACCGGGGATATTGTGCAAGTTTATAAAAGTACAGGTGTCCTGTACACTGCACCGTTTGATTCGATAAGTACATTTATTTTGGTTTGTAACCTTAAATTTTTTCTTTTTTTTTTCTTCTTAACTTTAAATTTGCAATCGGCAATCGTAGTTGTTAAATTTTCTTTACATTTTCATGACTTTAAATTTGTAATTGTAATTGTTACATTTTCATGACTTTCCATGACACCTCTTGTTTTAGAACTCCATGTTATTTGAATTTAATTTGATAACTTTATTACGTGACTATTTCAATCAATAAATTGAACTTATCCTGATACATTCATTAGACTAATTGGCTTCACGTCATTCATGTTAAGTCAGTTTTATTTTATAATTCTTAAGCTGTATATATTTTATTATTGTTGTTTATCTTCTAATTCTTTTGTGATCATATGATTTCAATTCTTGGATTTTTTTTGTTTTGAGTGTTTTGGAAATGTTTTCTGGAAAGAATTGCTTTCATTGCGCCCATCTCGCCACTCAACAATTCAAGCTTTGTGATGCACGTTATATTGATAATTTGTTTTTGGATAGGATCTTTGTAAGATGGGACAACTTGTGTTCTTTCTAGCTTAATTGGATAATGGGGCATGTAAGTTCCTGCCCTCTGGTAGAGGTTTAGGCTTCAAGTCTCCTTCCACCTCTGTACATGCTTTTTTTGATCAATAAAATTTCGGAGGGAAGACCCTTTCTATTAATTCAAAAGAAAAAAAAAAAAAAAGAAAAAGAAGTCTGATAGATAAGTCAAGATATATATTTTCAACTCATCAAAAATAAAATGAATGGAAAAGCAACAGAAGCTTTTCATCGGACTGAACTATTCTTTCCAGTAGCTTTTAGACAATCTTAGCTACATAAACGTAACGATATTTCTTAATCAAAGTAAGGAAACAAAAGGTGGCTTAATGTATAAGACATTTAGAAGCAACAATTGTACCGATATGGGATTGACATAGATCACAATATACAAAATGTGCAATGATTTGCAATATAGATTTATGCATAGAAAGCCCAAGGAAACCATCAAAAACAGTTGCATAAAGACATTGAATCTGGCAGAGGGCAAAACACACCTTCAAGTTCAGCTTATAAATCTCCGACGGCTTGCATTTGTTAACATGTAAAGTTCGATTTTCTCTTTTTTTTATTTTTGCATAATTCAAAAGGAGGCTTAAATTAATTTTACATTACTTTTAAACGATATTGCATACTCCAAAATTAATCCCGAAATCTTTTACATCCAAAATAAAAATTATACCACTAAACCAAATACCCATTGACAGTTCAATTGAGTCTTGCATGATTAAGGCTATATCACATTAAAAAGAGACTTTTACGGATTCTCATAGCTTCTGAATCTCCCACCATTTTAATCCATCCATCTTTCGAAAATCTCTTAGGCAAACTCTAAAAGAGTTCTTACATGACTTTCACTCTACATATAGGGAGGGGGTTGGAGCAATTACACTTCAATAGATCTCTTACCCATCTCCTAAATTGTAGGGGATCCCTACACTTATTTGCATCTTCTCTACATGTAGGAGAAAAATCACCATCCCTTATCTCATCCCCTAAACACTGTTTACTATCAAAAAAATATTAAAAAATAAAATAGAAGCAAAACTTTAAAAATTATACTCTTCAACGGTAACAAATATAATCAAAAAATTAAAAATTATTGGAAAAGTTTTAAATCAAACAATAAAAAATAATATTTAAAAATAAAAATTTATGTTGGTAATTAAAAATAGAAGGTCTCCGAAATATATATATATATATATATATATATATATATATATAAATTAATGATATGTTTAATTGAAATAAAAGGAAAGAATATTTGAATAAAATAAAAATAGGGAATCCCTACAATAGGTGAGCTGTTGGAGTGAAACTAAAATAGGAATTTTCTAAACTAAGAAATTGATTAAATGTAGGAAAGCTGTTGGAGTAAAACTTAAATAGGAGATTTCTACATGTAAAAAAAGTGCTCTAAATCCCCTATATATAGAGAAAAAAGTAAAAAAAAACTGTTAGAGTTAACCTTATAGACGTCCAACTAAAGTTTCACCACATAAATAGAGGATTTGAACCATAAAATAACTATAATCAACTATTTCAAAGTAAACTTTCTCACCATGATAGCCAAAGTATACATCAAATCCAAATTCACCCCCTTCTCTAAAAGTTTAGTTATTACAGAGTGTCTATATCATTCATTGACTACGTAGCCTTACAAATGTAGGTGATTTAGACTTGCATGTAGACGTATTCTTTTTTAACCAAGAAAAATTCTTTCATGAGACATGTGGCAAATCTGTCACAGCTACATGTCAAGTTATTATTCTATGAGGTTAATTTACATTACTTTGTATCGTATAGACATGCCATGTCAGAATATCAGAATTTTTTTTTTTACTAATTTAACCTTATAGAATTTTAAATAAATTACTATAATACCTTCATTTATGACAATTAATTGACATTTATCAACTAATTGAAACATTTTTTGTCTATATAGCTGTGACAGATTTGTCACATGCCTCATAGAATAAAAACCCTTTAACCAAATGACAGTGTGACTCGGTGCAGATGTAAATTTATTTTTTCATTTAAAAGTTTCAAATGATGGAGAGTGTTTTATACTTGACTAAAAAGATCAAACTTTTAACACATAGGCTCCGTTTGTTTGCCGTAACATAACTTGCTTATATAAAAATATTTTCTTAGAAAATAAAATATTTTCCTTGACTATGTTTGTTTGCTATAAAATAACTTGTTTGGGAAAAATATTTTCCTAAAAAATAGAATATTGAAAAATATTCTCTGATATTTGGATATACAGTGAATTCCGTAAAATGTTTTATTCTCTCAAAGAAAATGAAAAAAATTTCCAGAATTTTGTAATAGATGGAATTGTTGACTGAAAAATATTTTACAATTAATCAATTTTTCAGTGTTAACAAACACCAAAAAATTAAGTAAAAGCAGCCGCATTTATTGACTGAAACATATTTTTCAATTGACTAATTTTCTGGTGTTATCAAACACTAAAAAATCTGAAAAATATTTTCTAAAAACATATTTTACAGTAAACAAACGGAGCCATAGATTAAAAAACTATTCTTTATGAGATTTGATCAAATAAATGAATATATATATATCAAAATGTGCACATTCACTTAAACCTTAGATATACATGCATGCATATAAATATATTAAAAACAATAAGTCATTTTGTATGTGTGTGTATTTATGTATTGTGTTGATAGAGAAGGATTATATTCTAACCTTATTTTGATTAAATATATAATGGTGTTTGAGATAGCATATGAAGATATGTAGATATAAGGGCAAGTCTAACAAACTCTCTATTTTTTTTTATAATAGAGAGTGAAATTGGTGACTCTCTACTTTTATAAACTTTCTATTTCAGTTTTACTCTAACAGCACTCTCTATTTCAGACTCTCTATTTAATTTTTCTTTAATAACTCTCCATATTTTAACTAAACTCATTACTTAATAATTTATTTTTTATCTTTGATTTTTAATTATTAACGATTATGTCGTAACTAAAATTGTAATATTAATATAATTTAAATTGTTAAATGTTATTATTATTATTTTTTAATACTTATTATTCTTGATGATAAATAAATTTAGTTGATATTTCATTACTGTCACTTGATGCTAGTGTATGCAAAAACACCTGGTGGTTTGTCAAGCTCGCTACTTATTTTATTTTATTTTATTTGTCAAGCTCTAAACAAACACCACAGATAAAAACACATTAAAAAAATAAAATAAAAAATAAAAAAAGTCAAAGCACCACCGAAGTACAATTGAGCACAACAAAAGCCTTTTCCTTTAGTTGTTAAGCTTGCAAAAAAGCAAGAGATTGTTCAGTTTTTCTTTGCTTCGGTCGGGCAAATAAAAGAAAGAAAAAAAAGTAGCGAACTCACATTTGCTCGCTACTCCTAGCGAGCAAACAAAAATTATTGGCGAGATCTCTATTTTGGAGAGTGCTAATAGCTAGGCTGTTGGAGTGCTTTTCTTGAAGTTTGCTCTTTAATTTAGTTAAAAAGTTCAAGTAGAGAGCAATTAATGGTTGGACTTGCTCTAATATATACGCTTCCCCTCCAATTATTTCTCTTTTGTTTTGCATTACTTTCTCACTTCGCTTTAATTGTAGTGGTTAACTTTTTTTAATAAACTAAAAAAAATCAATATCTTAGAGAATTTCAATTGTACATGTTCTTTTTAGGATAATGGTATTTTCGTACAATTTCTAATTATGAATAATTAATGTATATTAAGAGAAATTATAAGGGTAGGAAAGGATTATTATTCTTGGTATAATTTTGAATTCTTTTTTGTTAAACTGGCTGTATAACTATTGTAATTATATATTTAGCTTCCTATCTTGAACAGTTATCTATTTGAAGAAATTTATGAATAATTTAATGGTGAGTTACTCCCTAAATGTGAAAGACGAAGGTTTGAATCTCATGAGGAAAAGAGAAAAAAAAAAAAAAAAGAACAGTAGTCAATTCAAGCAAACATACAAAACCAATGTCTTCCTCAAATTGTTCCACTCAACTTTTAAACTCGTAATTGTCATTTTATTTGGTTTTACTTCACGAGTGTTGTATATAAATAAGTCATTTGTTTAAAAATAAAGGTGTGACGTTTACTATCTAAAATTTCAAAAATAAGAAATAACAAAACAAAAGAACTAGACTTATAACATTTTTCTTCATTGAATCCTCATTTCCGAACAAAAACTCGAGGCTTAAGGCTCTATTTGGCATAAATGTAAAATTTGAAATTTTGAACTGTAAAGTTTTTATTAATAAACCTTTGGCTGGTTTTGCACATTCTAACATTATTGTCATTCCAGCTAGTTGTGGAAACTTGAAGGTGGCTGACTGTATTAATGGCCTCTACTGGAGTTGGCCTAGCAATCTCAGCTGGATTGGGGCCTTGGTTGATTTTGAACCAAGACCTGACATGCATGATCAACTTCTTTGGATTGTTGGGAATCAAACGGATTTCAAGTTCTATTCAACTTGGGATTGTATTCGAGCCAGGAGTACTGAAGTTGTTTGGGAGGAGCTGGTGTGGAACAAATCTATTATACCAAAGCACAGCTTCTGCACTAAGGTGAGAATCTCAAGTTGGGGTATCTCAACCGATGTGAATTGTTGTTTCTGCGGAATGGGAGTGGAATATAGAAATCATCTCTTCTTTGATTGTCCGTTCACTCGTCATATTTGGAAATGGTGTGCGAAACATATGAGATGTGGTGGCCTTAATGCCGACTGGGACACCATTGTTGAGAAACTTTGTAAAATTAGCAAAGGACGCAGGTTAAAGGCAACCATTGTGAGAAATGCTTTCAACTCTTGTATTTACAACATTTGGATGGAGCGCAAGGTTTGAAAAGTTTTAATTTAAAATTTCTTTTTTTTATTTTTTATTTTTTAACTTTTTCAATTCAGTTTTTTGTTAAATTTATTTTAAAAACGAGTCAAAAAGATTAACTAAAATTTTTAAACTCACAGAAAGTGTTTTTAAATCTTTAGAAACTTGACCAAAACTCTAAATAACAATTGATTATTGGAGCAAGCCGTTGGAAAAATAATCATAATAGTCTCGAGGTTTACATTGTCGCATTATTCGTATTAAAGCATCTCTTCAAGTTAATTTCCTATCATTTGGAGCTACAAGGTTAAATGCTTGCTTGGGTATTAGTATTGCAATTCAAATTGTATGATTTACGTAAAATAACGATTGGAGAGCAGCAAAGTGCTAGATCATAATCCTGGTTAGAATTACGGCAAAATTTGACATGCGACACTCACATAGGTGAGGTATAAGGGTATGAATTTTCTCATAAATTTTTATATTTTATGTTGAGATGATAGAAAATATTATTCAATAATTCAAATATATATAATCTCAAGTTGACGAGTTTCATCTCGAGTGAGAGCTAAAAGAGAGAAAATGAAACATGTGATTGGATCCAAAATAATACTTGTCAGCTTGAAATTAAATATATATTAATTAATGGTTAACCAAGATGTATGAGGCTAATACATTGGAAATGGGTTAAAATCATTTTAATTCTTGAGTTTTGTACTAAAAATTAAATTGATCTTTGAGGTATGTAAAAAGTCTAATTCAGTCTTTGCTGTTAGTTTTCTATTAACGGTCAACCCATTGACCGTGTAAAATAACGCTCATGCCCTTGTCTTTTAAATTCTTGCTGATGTGTTAAACAAAAAAAAAAAAGGCATGATAGTCGTTGGGTTTTAGCCGTTGAAATATAGCGTCCATGAGATTACTTTTTTTTTTTTTTGGTTGGCCATGCATTGCAGGCATGGCAGGAAAAACAACGTAAAATAGTCGTTGAATTTTCAACGGCTATTATGTTTTTTTTGTTTTGTTTAATACATTAGTAAAAATTTAAAAGATAAAGGTATGAGTGTCATTTTACACGATTAATAAATTAATCGTTAATAAAAAACTAACAGTAAGAATTAAATTGGACTTTTTATATATCTCAAAGATCAATTTAATCTTTAATATAAATCTCAAAGACTAAAATAGTTTTAACCCAATTGAAAATGAATCCTCTCATAAATATTATTATACGGAATCCAAGATGTGATATGACAAGGACAGAAGAAGAAAATGTGTGATGCGCTGCAAAAGCAAGGAAGCCGTCTCGAGTATAAGTATTATCGAAGAGAACAGTGACAAAACTTTTGACGTTGTGAATTTGGTAGTGGGGCAGCAGCAGCAGAGGAAGCCATGCGAGGAGAGAGAAGAGAGATGAAGGACGTGTGAGGAAATAAAAAGCGGGGATTGATTGATGTGACAAAAGGTTTGGCAAGTAAACAAAAGAGTAGGAGAGAGAATCGGTGGAGCAGAGGAAAAGGGTTTTGAAAAATGTGTTTGAAGGAGAAGCACTAGGTGTTGCGCGGAAGAGAGGTCAAAGATGCAGACGTTTGTCGTTAAATCACTAATATCATAAAAAAAATATAATTAAAAGAAAAGTGTGTTGTATTTCAATGATCGTTTGCACATGTACATTTAATATTTATACAACAGTGAGTAATTTAATTTAATAAACAGATAGACTAAAATTAGTTAAGATGAGATTTTAAATTTTAAACTATTATTTACCGTTATCACAAAGCATATAACAATTTATTTAAAAATATAATTTATAATAACAGTTAAAAAGACTAAATTTCATTTATAATTATTGGTTATTTTTCACTTACCACTAAGGTGATCCCTTCGGGAGCTTTAATATCGTAATGTTACAGAGAATTCAATTCTAACGGCTGACACAACATCAGGCTAGCGCTTCCATTTGTGTTCCGTAAAATTACCCATTTCTGGGCAGCGAGCCCTATAATTTCGACTTTAATTAGCTATTCCTACTGTACTATTCTATACTTTTTTCTGAGTAACATTCATAGATAGTTTCCCCTTACAAGAGCCTAATTAATGTCTTCTTAATAAGGCCATTAAAGAATTGCTTGCAAGTGAACTCTGTGGTGTCATAAATACTAGGTTCTTAGCTGTAGAACTTGCCATGCACAGAAATTTGAAAATGCTTTTCAGTGCAAAGTTTGTACGAAAAGTCCTAACTTTTAAACTAAGTTCAGAAAATTATTCAATCAATTTAAATTAATATTAAATTTTTATATATTAATAAAAAAAATCTGTGTAAATTTTACTAATTCAATTTTTTTTCCTAAGACACCATAACCAAGGATGAGATTTACTCATAACATTTTTCAGCAGTTGTATGACGTCCAATAGGGACAATTTTTCTTTTGATCGGCGCTGCAATTGTTTTAGGTGAATTATTTCTACGATTATAATGATCAAAATAATATAAACAGTTTAAAACTTATAAAATTTTCTCTTAACATTATGGTTTATGAGACATAGTGATAGCTTACTGTGTTCTTAATGGACCAGATCATGATGGTCAACTGGATCACAAAATGAACAGTTAGATTTGCGTAATGTAATGTAACATAAGTACGGTTGTTTCTCCCAAATGGATTCTTACACTCGAATCTTGCATTTGTGATAACACAAAGTTGAACAACCAGTGAAACACTAGTTCAAAACTCGTTTTATTTAAGGATGATCTTTATATTATAATCAATAGATATTAAACTATTGAATGAGCCACTATATGTATTGAAGAATACCGTTATATTCGTGAATTTATCAGTTAGTGGTCGGGTTCTGCTGAAAAAATCAATGATCGGGCTCTGTTGAAAAAAGAGGTGGTTGGACTCCGCTGAAAAAATTAGTGATCAAATTCTACCAGTTGAGTTTCCACATTAACCAAAAAAAAAAGTTTATAGTGATTTGTTATATATATTTGACGGTATTATTTAACTTTTTTTTTGAGTTTTTCCTTCTATTGATTATGTGCACTCAAAATTATGTTTAATTATTTTTTTTCATTCTATTTCGGTAGTTTTGTCTTATCGAAATAGTAGTACTATTATATAGAATTGTTACGAGTGTTTCTCACACTAATAAAAAAAAGTTTTATTGAACAAAAAATTAGATAAAAGTTTCATTTTAGGGTTTAACAAATAGAGACACGATCATAGAGTTTTAGAAACACTTTTATTAAGAGTTAAGTGTACCAAATCCCCTTATAATTTGTCAAAAATACACAACACTCCCCTATAGTTCAAAACTCCATTGATCACTACCCCTATGGTTTTCGAAAGTGCACAACATTCCATGGCGTTAAAATAATTTAACAGAAGTTGTAAAAAAACATACATGCCCTCAATTCTTTTTTCTTTTTCGTCTCTTTTGTCCTTTTCCCTTTTGTTTATTTATTTACAAATATATATATATTATATTGGGCAAAAAAAAATAATAAATAATTTTTAAAAAAAAACCATGTTAGACCATCATCACCAACAACCCCCCTCCCCCAAGATCAGCCACCCCCCACCCCCTCTGTTCACCCCTAATCCCCCATCATCCCTCCCACTCCTCTCCCAGCCTAATATATATATATTTATATATACACACATATATATTCAACACAGAGACAACTAGTGATTGGACTCTGCCAGCTGAGTTTTCACGTAAAAAATAAATAAAATTATAGTGATTTGTTATATAAACTTGACTGTAGTATTTAATTTTTTTGGAGTTTTTCCTTCTACTGATTATATGCACTCAAAATTATGTTTAATTTTTTTTTTCATTCTATTTCAGTAGTTTTGTCTTATCGAAATAGTAGTACTATCATATGGAATTGTTACAAGTGTTTCTCAAACTAATAAAAAAAGTTTTATTGTACAAAAATTTAGATAAAAGTTTCAATTTAGGGTTTAACAAATAGAGACACGATCATAGAGTTCTAGAAACACTTTTTTTAAGGGTGAAGTGCACCAAACCCCTTATAGTTTGTCGAAAGTGCACAATACTTCCCTAAGGTTCAAAAACTCCTTGATCACTACCCTATGATTTTCGAAAGTGCACAACACCCTCTGCCATTAAAATAACTTAACAAAAGTTGTAAAAAGACATACATGCCCTCAATATATATATATTTGCCAAAAAAATAATAAAGAAATTAAAAAAAATAATGTTAGACCATCTTCCCCAATAACCCCCCCCCCTTCCCCCCTCCCAGGTCAGCCACCCCCTACGTCTCTCTCCGTCAGCCCCACCCCAACCCCCCGTCAGCCATCCCCCATCCCCCACCCCCCATCCCCCACTCCCCACTCCCCACCCCCTTTGTTTACCCCCAATCCCCCCCACCCCTCCCCCACCTTAAAATAAATATTTATATATACACACATATATATTCAACACAGAGACAATGAAGGATAAGGGGTAGGCTAACGGGGTAGGGGTGGAGGGATGGGGGTGGGTTGATGGGGTACGGTGGTGTGGGAAGGGGTGGGTAGCTGGCATGGGGAGTGGGGGTGGTCTGACGGGGTTGGGGGTTCCATTTTTTTTTTTTTTTTTGCTGAAATAGTCGGTATGTAGGAAATAAGAAAGGAAAAAAAATGTTTTGAATAAAGGGCATTTTTGTCCAAAAATATTTTATTTAAGTAAAAAAATTTGAAAATTCATAATTTCCGTTAAATATTACGGATTTTTTAACGGCAGAGGGGTGTTGTATACTTTCAAAAATCATATGGTAGTGATCAAGGGATGTTTTGTACTTTTGACAAACCACAGAGGGGTCTGGTGCACTTCACCCTATTTGAAAAATAATTTTTTAAATAAACCACACATTTGAGCAGACAATATATATGTTTATACATGATGGATCATAAGAAGTAAACTCCAATCCAAATCTGAGCAAAGAAGTAGAAACCTATCTAAATCAATAATTGATAAATTAATATTCTCTTTTGAATAATAAATGTGTTCGGTTTCGATTTGGGGCCAATGTGCTCGTTTAATAATTACTTTAGATTATATGATAATATATTTCATTTTTTTTGCATTTTATAGGTGCCAATTAATATTTATAAATTAATAATTTGCTACAAAGTAAATAATAAATCGGCTCTGAGGTTTTCTTAATATATGAATAATAGTAATTTGTCTTTTATTAATTTAATACTTGATCTGTACACTTTTTTAATTTCATCTCCCTTATTTTAAAAGTGACACACTTACAATTTTTTTAAAAATTGTTAGTTTAGTCCCTGATATGAAGTTTCAATTTGTGAGCTACACATGAAACTTTTGAAACTAAATTGAAATATTTTTCACTTGTAAATTAAAATATTTTGCAAACTTTGGGAATTAAGCATATCACCTTTAAAACAACATGGATGAAATTGAAAAAAAAGTGTAAAAATTAGAGATCAAAAACATCATTTTTAAAACAATAAAGACGAAATTAAAAAAAATACAAGCATTAGGGATTATTTGTGAAATTTGCTCATAATTGAAACTCCAAATTATGAATGATTACCACCATTTCGATTGAAAGTCACTACTACTATTAAACGACACAACTTAATTAACAAAAATGTGGTTCTTGAATGGACATATTGCTTTAGGCTCCGCTTGTTTGCGGTAAAATAACTTGCTTGTGTAAAATATTTTCCGTGGAAAGTGTTTTCCTGGAAAATAAAATATTTTACATGGCTCCGTTTGTTTGCCGTAAAATAACTTATTGAGGGAAAATATTTTACTGGAAAATAGAATACTGAAAAATATTTTATGGTGTTTGGATGTACGGTAAGTTAGGTAAAATGTTTTCTTATCCCAAAGGACATGAAAACATTTTACATAATTTTGTACTAGCCGCAATTGTTGACTGGAAAATATTTTACAGTTGACCAATTTTCCGGTGTTACCAAATACCGTAAAATTAAGAAAAAGCAGCCGCAATTTTTGACTGAAAAACATTTTACGGTTGACCAATTTTCCAGTGTTATCAAACACCGTAAAATTCGAAAAATGTTTTCCGAAAAAATATTTTACGGCAAACAAACGGAGCCTTAATTTATTCTCTAATACATATACAAGAGATCTTTCTCGAAAAAATCCATTTCTTTCATTTTCTTACATACGAACCAGAGAAAAAGATGGCTATTTTCTTTTTTCCCCCCTCTTTTTTTCACACAATGAACAAGTTTGAATTAATTTTTTTCAATCTCCACAAATACAACAAAGGATAATTTACTACATAAACATACCTATGACGTTTCAATTTAGAGTAATGCTTCTAATTGATGGCTAGCGGAGTCCTGTCTCTCACATCAAGGTCGGCCCCTTTGTTTATAGTATATATTTCGTATTTCAACAAAAGTCAACACAAGATCTAGTTCGTTTCCGCGTGTCAAATTTTGATTAGAGTATCATATTAAATCAAGAAAAAAAAAATTTATGAATCCGAACTGACATTAATTCGTAAAAAAAAAAAAAAAAATTTCACAAAAATGTAAAGTTTACCGGACTAATATCAATCAAAATTTATCAAATAACAATCCGCAAACCAAGATCTTCGTTACTAAATTTTCGTTGACTATTCATGATAAAGTAATGATTGCATCAGGTAGATGAGAGGACAAGGAATTACAGCTTAATACGAATGGCAGGGTAAGTTTTGAAGAAAAAAAAAAAAGTTAGAGGTCCACATGTTTTGTTTCTAGAGCTTGAAGCCGAACTCATTTCGTATAGATAGGGACATTTTTTAATATTAACGTTTGAAGCAAAATTTCAAAAAAAAAAAAAAAAGACTCGCTCTAGGTAGAGTATTTTAACATTTTTTATTGTTAATGTTAATGTTACTGTTTAGGGTAAGGATTGTTAAAGCAAAAAATAGGCTTGGACCCTTGGTCCAACCACGATAGTTTGCTTAGCCCAAACGACGTTAATGTTAGGGTCAAGGCCCACATATAGCACCTTGAGTCGCAACCTACTATTGAAGGAGCCCATGCAGAGGCCTCAAGCTTTACGCTAGGCCCAAAGAACAGACTCTCTCACATAGGTGACCGATGACGGACTCGGACACGACCTATGGCCTTGCCGAGTGCAAACGGATAAACGGCCAAGAAAGAGTCCTTAAAAGGATAAGCCTACCGTAACGGATAAGCAATCGAGAAAGATACCTTAAGGGACTAGACTACTATAGCGAACGACGATCGATAAGTTCGGATGTAAGCTTATCCTACGGGATAAGTAATTACTTCCTCGAAGTAGTCTATTGGAGTTGCAAGTCCCAAGGGATAAGCGACTCTCGACCTATCGCATTCTCCCAGCCTACGAGAAGCAGATGATCGATGAAGGATTTGGGATAGAGACTACCTCTATCCTACGCGATAAGCGATCAGGTAGTCTACTGAGATTACAAGTCCTAAGAGTCCGTGAATCTTAGCTTGACCACACCTATAAGTAGGCCATGCCTACACAAGGAGAGGGCATCAAATACAAGCTGTACTAGAATTACTTCTCCTCTTCCCCTCTATATATCCACGACCTACACTCCCAATATCGACGCCGATACTACGGTAGTCTCCGCCTTTCCCTTCTTATTTTCCTCGTTTTCTTATCCTTTCCAATAACCTACTGACTTGAGCGTCGGAGTGTCTTCGGTCGGTACCACACCGGTGTCCCAAGACTAACGCCGCTTTTCTCGCCTTCTGTCTTTGCAGGTTACTGGTGACCCAAAATTCGTAATTGTAGATTTTGACATCTACAATTTGGCGCCCACCGGGGGGCCCTAGCAACTTAGCTACTCGAGCAGAGGGCTACAAGCCTTTGGGAATTTCTACTTGCGATGAAAACAATAGCCGAAATGAGCATTCATAACAATCTTCAAGCATAGATGGAGGCTTTGATGGCCGAGATGGAAGCTTGCAAGGACAAGCTGAAAGAGCTTGAGGTGGAAAACACTGCTGTCTGCTAGGAAAATATCGAGCTAGAGGAAAGGGTCAAGACCTTTGCGGCGTCTGCTACCCCACCTAACATTGGAAAGTAGATCGCCCACGGACAGTCGGTGGCGCCTATGCAATCCCTTGGGGCTACACCGCAACAGACACCTGGGAGTGAAGTTTATCTCCAACTTACCGTTGCCATTAAGTGACTATCAACTCAGTCAGCAGATGAAAGAGGATCAAACCAAGACATTTTTCATCGATTCTAACAGATGGAATCCTTAATCCAGAGGATCCCTGGGGTACCTGTGCCCATCAAGAAGAGTGCGGCAAATAGCTTTGCTGACTCCCCATTTGTTGATGCCATCGCCATGGTAGAGATGCCAGTTAAGTTTAGTTTTTTGAACATGAGGCCTTACGATGGGATTACCAATCCTGACGACCATATAATGCAATACAAGCAAAGGATGTTCACAGTAGTCGTCCCACGAGATTCAAGAGAAGCCTGCATGTGCAAGGGCTTCGACTCCAGCTCGGTAGAACTTGCCTTTCAATGGTACAAAAGCTTACCGAACAACTGTATCTCCTCATTCGCCAAGTTAACAGACAAGTTCGTGGAGTAGTTTGAGAGCAGCAAAAAATTAGAAAATCAATCAGACAATCTCTATTTGATTGTGCAAGAGAGAGGCGAACTTTTGCGCGACTACGTGGGAAGATTCAACAAGGAAAAAGTATTCATCCCGCACTGCAACGTAACCACAACTATCTTGGCCTTTTGCAAAGGCCTGCTCCCTGAGTCCGACCTGTACAAGGAATTGACCAAGTACCCATGCAGGACCATGGATGATGTTCTAGCCAATGCGTGGGCCCAGATCAAATGGGAGGAAGATAGAGCCAACTACCGTCCCTCTTAACCGCACTGCAGTAGGCAAGGCCACAGATGAATGATGACATCTGATCGATATCGTGGAAGATATGGGCCTTACACTACGGATGAGAGAATGAGCACCGACTCACGAGATAATAGACGATTACTTGAACAAGAACAAATCCATGGGAGAATAATGATGGCCCAAGGAGAAGGAGAGCATGTGATTCACGATACCACTTCTTCAAAATCACCAAGATATGAGCACACCATCAATGCCATCACTGGCAGATCAAGGGTTGGTGGGATTGCTCACTTGGTAACAAATATACGCACCAGACATGCGTTCAAATATGACTTTAGGCCCCAACGATTAAGGGAGTCCGAACAAGGTGAAGTCATCACGTTCTCCAACCAGGGAACAAACTACCAAGATGACCCGCACTACGATGCCTTAGTCATCGAGTTGATGGTGGCCAACCGGTTGGTTAAGCAAATATTGGTTGACAACGGTAGCGCTGCCAATGTACTTATGTTAAAAACCCTTAAAGAGATGGGAATTGATGAATCTTCCATCATGCGCTCCACAACCATACTAGTAGGATTTAGCGGCGAGTGCAAGAGCACCATTGGGGAAATTATCCTTCCTATCGATACACATGGCGTAAACCTCTTCACTCAATTCTTGATGATAGATTGTCCATCGCCCTACAACATCATTTTGGAAAGATCGTGGATCCATGATATGAAAGTTGTTTCATCCACTTACCACCAAGTGATCAAGTTCCCTACCCAGTGGGGGATCGGTGAAATAAGAACGCCACGGAGAACCTCCCAAAGACAACCAGGCTATGGTATCGTACACCAAGCGGAGCAAGCTACCATGTAAGCTCAATTTAAGCAACCTACCGCAAGCACATCTCAGTCACAGTAGTCGAAATACCGTTCACCTCAACAAACATTACTTTTAGCATTAGCGACCTTTAGTTAATAGCCCCTCTAGGGGTTATTAGTCTTAAGTTAGTCTCCCCTCCAAAGGGTTAGTAGAATCAGTCTCAGTTGGTGACATGCCCAGGAGTAATCACTGTAATTAGTTTCTCAAAATAAAAAGGCAACGTGTTTCGGCCCACTCATTGAATAATTTGTCTAGCTAAGACTCCGAGGTCTGAAGGCATGTTTGAAGTAAACTAGCGAAATGCAAACGAGTATACCTATCATTTGGGCTGCGTGGTATGAGCAAGTAGACGAACACAGACTCAAACAGTCTTCCAAACCTATATAATGATAGTCTTCTAAACCTATCTCGATCAACTAGAAGAGGCACGTGAAGTCCTTAATTCACCACCTCGGTATCGAAAGAAAGGAAAAGTACAAAATACAGTCCATTGCAACTACATGAAAGTCATAAAGAGATTAACCGACAAGGATGAAGCCCATCGTGGCCAGAACAAAGGTCCTGTGAGGACCAATTAACGAAACATAGCCCCATTGTGGCTACACAAAAGTCCTATAAGGACTATCCTACGAAATATAGCCACTTGTGGCCAAATAGAGGTTCTATGTGGACCAACCTACAAAATGTAGTTCATTGCGACCAAGTACAGGCTCTAAGCGGGCTAGCCTACGTAGTCCCTCATGACTATATAAAGGCTTTGTGAAAATGTCAAAACGGGCACGATATAGAGGCTTTGTGAAAATGTCAGTTGGTTGATCAGATGTAGGAACATACTGCAGACGAAAAATGCCATCCTTTATTTTCTCACGAACAAAATGAATATCGATCTCTATATGTTTGCTGCGACTATGGATCACAGGATTTGAGGCCATGTAGATGGAACTGATATTATCACAATGGATCGTAGGTGTCCCTTGAACAGACACGTCGAGATAGCGTAGAATATGCAGGACCCATAGTAACTCAGAAGAGAGGGCAGCAAGAGCTCGATATTCGGCCTCACAACTAGATTTGGAGACTGTAGTCTGCTTCTTAGAGCTCCAGGCAATAAGATTTGACCCTAAGTAAATTGCAAAACCTGTTGTGGAGCGGCGGGTATCAGGACAACCAGCCCAGTCAGCATCACTGAACCCATAAAGTTTAAGAGCAGAGCAGCGTTGAAAGAGTAAACCATGCTGAATAGTATGTTTGACATAGCGAAGAACTCTTTTTGCAGTAACTAGATGAGAGTGTTGAGGGCTATGCATGAACTGACATATAGAATTCACAGCATAAGAGAGGTCAGGACGAGTCATAGGGAGATATTGAAGGGCCCCTACAATTTGTCAGAATTCAGTAGCATCAGGTAACAGGTCATCATGAGAAGTAGAGCTCGAACGAGCCATAGGAGTGCAGACTGGCTTCGCCCCATCTAAGCCAAACTGAGACAATAAAGATAATGCATATTTGGTCTGTGTGAGGAGTAGACCATTGGATGTACGATGGACCTCCATACCAAGAAAGTAATGCAATGGACCAAGGTCTTTCATAGCAAAATGACGAGATAATACCGCAATAGAAGCATGCACCATCTCAGTTGAATCTCCAGTAATAACAATATCATCGACGTATATAAGTAAAATAATAACATGATTATCCAAACGTCGAGAGAAAAGTGAGGCATCATGTTGCGAATGTGTAAAACCACATGAAAACAAAAATGTGCTAAACTTGTGATACCAGGCTCGCGGAGCCTGCTTAAGCCCATATGGCGATTTGCGAAGTTTGCAAACATAATCAGAATGCTCAGAATCAATGACCCCTTGGGGTTGCTGCATGTAAACAGTTTCGGATAACTCACCATGGAGAAAAGCATTTTTGACGTCCAATTGGCGCAAGGGCCAATTATTTGAAAACGCTAAGGTAAGGACCATGCGAATCGTGCCAGCACGGACTACGGGACTGAAAGGATCACCATAGCCTCTCTCATGTTGTTGCGTATATCGTTTGGCGACAAGGCGGGCCTTGTATCGCTCGAGTTACCCATCCGACTTTTGTTTAATCTTGTAGACCCAACGGCATCCACCAACATTCATTTGTGGTGAGAAGGGAAAGAGTGACCAAGTTTGATTTTTAATTAATGAATTAAACTCCTCGGCCATAGCAGCTCGCCATTTAGAATCTTTGGAAGCTTGAGTGAAACAAGTAGGCTCAGGAGGTAGTGCCGAAGTAGCCGCAAGCAAGCACGTTAAGAGAGGTTATTTAGTGGCGAAGAGGACTTTTGGTTTACGGGTACCGTCCATAGAGCGGGTCACCATATGATGAGGCCTAGACGGCTCATGAGACTGAGGAGGCAATGATTGTTCACAAGGAGCCGAAGAAGATGCAACATTATCCTGCATCAAAGGAGATTGATCTGAGGTGGCAGAATAAGGATCTGTGCTTGGCATAAGAGCTCGATCATTGAGGGACTGAGCTGTATCGAATAATAGTTGGTCAGGCCTAGCAATTGAGTCAGCATGAATAGACAAAGGAGGCGGTGGGCATGATGCTTCAATGGGCTGAATGTCACGGTCTGTTGATGAGAAACCAGTCTGATCAGTATGCAGCAACTTAGAAGGAAAATTGACCAGCTTAAATGATGAAGGTGACGGAGCCGAATTGAGAATGCCAAGGTCAGTGAAACTTTGCTCATCAAAAATAACATGGCGTGAGAGCAATAATTTCTTATTTTGCAAGTCATAACATTTGTAGCCCTTGTGTGCAGGACTATAGCCCAGGAAAATGCAACGACAAGTCTTGAAATCCAACTTGCGTCGACCGAAAGGACTTAGACAAGGGTAACAAATGGAACCAAAAACACGAAGAACTGAATAATCTGGAGCTTTACCATAGAGAACTTCATAAGGTGATTTATAATTGAGTACAATACTCGGCAAGCAATTAATAAGAAACACTGCAGTTGAAAAGGCATAGTTCCAAAAAGATTTCGGCAAATGACTATGAGCCAGTAGTGTCAAACCCATTTCTACGATGTGTCGGTGCTTACGTTCAGCTAACCCATTTTGTTTAGGAGTGCCTGGACATGATAGCCTCTGAATAATGCCTTTTTGGTGAAAAAACTCCTTAACTGTATGATTAGTAAATTCACCCCCGCCATCGCTTTGAAAATATTTGATGCGTGCACTACACAAATTTTCAACCATAGCCACAAATTGAGGAATAATTGAAGGAACATCAGACTTGCGAAGTAAAGGGTAATACCATACAAAACGGCTAAAATCATCAACAAGAATTAAATAAAATCGAATACCTTCCATTGAGTTTGTGGGGGCTGGTCCCCATACATAAGAGTGAACTGTATGTAACAACTAATTAGAACGCCTTTCAACTAAGTTAAATGGCAATCGACTACTCTTGCCAAATTGACAACTTTCACAAAAAGACTGACGAACTGTAGAGGGGGAAACAATACTAGCTTTATTGAGCCGCGACAAGATGGAAGTCGAGGGATGCCCCAATCGAGCATGTCATACATCCAAAGAGGCTTTATTTGCAATCAAAGAAACATAACTAGGCTGTTGAAGAGAATAAAGTCCACCATCAAGTCTCCCCTGGTGTAGAAGTTTGCCTGTCTTCAGGTCCTTAACATGATAACCAGATGGAGTGAAAACAAAATAGCATTGGTTTTCTCTAGTAAATTGAGCAACAAATAATAATTTCTTTGCAAGTTTAGGAACTAATAAAACATTGCAGGACAATGTTGTGCCAGTAGACAAAGAAAGAGGCGTACGAGCAACATGAGTTATTGGTAAGCCAACACCATTGCCAATCATAACAGAATCAGTACCTGAATAGGTCATCTTACCATGGAGAGTAGTATCATCTGGGGTCATGTGGTGGGTGGCGCCGGTATCCAGATACCATGCAGAGTCATTAGGATTGGAGATATGCATGGCATTGAGTGCCTGAGTGTTCTTGTTGATGATATCATCGGGAGCCCAACAATTGTTGGCTTTGTGATATGGATAGCCACATCGATAACACAAAACAGAGGATGAATCTTTATTGGTGTTAGACTGCGAACCACGACCGCGACCTCGTCTGTTTCCACATCCCCCACGTCGGCCTCTGTTTGAACGAGAAGACTGATTATTGTTAGAATATGGCACAGGCGATGAGGCAACCTGTGATTGTGCAACAGAGATCGCAGCAGATTTTCCCAACAAAACAGCTGAGGAAGATAGACGTAATTCATAATCCAATAACAATCCACACATCTCGGCAAAGGTAGAAGATGTTGGTCTAGAATTTATTGCCACGATGATCGGATCATAGTCAGCACTAAGACCACGCAAGGTCCACATAATAAGGTCTTTGTCATCCACTGGTTTGCCTGCGCTAGCAAGAGCCAAAGAAAGCGATTTCGCGTGCTGAATATACGAATGAATAGACTGAACACCCTTGGTAAGAGATTGAAGTTCAATTTTAAGCTGTTGAATGCGTGCTCTAGACTGAGAGCCATAAAGAACTTCCGGCGTAACCCATACGTCACGAGCAGTGGTCTTATCGACCACTTGAGAAAGGACAGAGTCGGATAATGACACTAGAAGCCAGCCGAGCACCAACTGATCAAGTTGTGACCATTTAGCCAAATCGTCAGAAGCAGGATCAGGTTTGGCTGTGGTACCATCTATGAAGCCAAGAAGACCATGGCATCGCAAGATAAGAAAAATTTGTGTCTTCCAAAGAAGGAAGTTATCAGCAGCAAGCTTAAGCGAAATCTCTTGAGAAATGTTTTTTACTGTTGGTAAAGGGGCAGAGGAGGTTGCAGGGATAGTGGCAGTGGAAGTCGCTGAAGAAGAGGCCATGAGAAAAAAAAAAAAAAATAGAGCAAGCAGCGAGCGTGTATTAGAAGATTGAAGCTCGTGATACCATGTAAAGATTGATTTTGCCGTGTAAATATTGGCTGTGATTGTATTAATTTATAATACACATACAGTGAGAAGTTGTACATGGAAAGAAGTCTATGCTAAATAATCTATCTATACAACTTGATAACTGCACAAGTAGTAAACATTATCTCTAAAGATGAGATATGACAGATCTTAACCAACTTCACAAGGAGTCGAACCATGCTCGGTTAACAAATATAGAGTCCCAAATTCAATCTTTTGTGTCAAATTTAACATATTTCAACAAGAATAGAGTCTGAGCTCCATTTTCTTTAACAAATTTGTTGAAGAAAAAATGGAGCCTAAGAAAAAGACAAAAAATTATAGAGCCCACATGGGTCTCTTCAAAATCAGATTTAACCACATAGATCTCTTCAACAAATCAAATTTGACATCTGACTGACAACTTCAACAACAACAAAAAAAAAAGTTGACAACTTCAAAAACAAAAAGTAATTTGGTTGAATAAAAAAATAGAAGGGACTGCAGGTTCTACTATGAATCCTTAAATTTAGAGCCTTTATTGAAGATAAATTTATTTTAGAGCCACTAAAAAATACATAAAACTGTAAATGAGAATCTAAAAAATAAAGCGACTCTAAATTTATTTTTAAAACCCTTTAATTTAAAACTTATAATGAAGATGGCCTTACAGAAAATTCAATTCTAACGGCTGACACAACATCAGGCTAGCCCTTGCATGGTGTTCCATGAAATTACCCATCTCTGAGCTCACTCTGAGCAGTGAGCACTATAATTTTGACTTTAATTAGCTATTCCTACTAGGTATACTATTGTATACTTTTTTTCCCAGTACCATTAACGAGGATATGCAAGAGCTGTGACGCTAACATCAAGAATTGCTTGCAAATGAACTCTGTGGTGTCATAAATACTAGATTCTCAGCTGTAGAACTTGCCATGCACAGAAATTTGAAAATGCTTATCAATGCAAAGTTTGTACGAAAAGTTCTAACTATTAAACTAAGTTTCGAAAAATTATTCAATCAATTCAAATTGATATTAAATTTTTACATATTAATAAAAAAAATTTGTGTAAATTTTACTAATCCAATTTTTTTTCCTAAAACACCATAGCTAAGGATGAGGTTTACTCATAACATTTTTCAGCAGTTGTATGACGTCCAATAGGGACAATTTTTCTTTTGATCGGTGCTGCAATTGTTTTAGGTGAATTATTTCTACGATTATAATGATCAAAATAATATAAACAGTTTAAAACTTCTAAAATTTTCTCTTAACATTATGGTTTATGAGACATAGTGATAGCTTATTGTGTTCTTAATGGACCAGATCATGATGGTCAACTGGATCACAAAATGAACAGTTAGATTTGAGTAATGTAACATATAAGTACGGTTGTTTCTCCCAAGTGGATTCTTACACTAGAATCTTGCATTTATGATAGTATCATGCATGAGTAAACAAGAGTTGCAGCTTGTGGGGCTCTTTGCAGACAGTTGTTTTCAGTCTCAAAATTCGAGAGCAGTTCCTATTTTCAATGCGAAAAGGTTAGTCTTATTTTATTAGTTTTGAAAATTAAACTAAATAAAATTTTATCTTACTAAACCCAAAGGACAGTAATTATAAAAAAAAACCCAAAGGACAGCTCATACAATAATATAAGAGTTGAACAACCTGTGAACGCGAGTTTGAAATTCGTTATAATCAATAATGACCTCTACACAATAATTAATTGAAATTAAACTCTTAATTGAGTCAGTATATGTATTAAAATATATCACTACATTTATAAATTTATCAATCAGTGATCGAAATCTGTCAAAAAAATTAATAATCAAACTTCGTTGAAAAAAGAAGTGGTTGGACTCTACTGAAAAAATCAATGATCAAACACTGTCAGAAAATTTTTACGTCAACAAAAAAAACGTTTATAGTGATTAGTTTTATAAACTTAGACGGTATTTTTTAATGTTTTTTAGAGTTTCACCTCTATTATGTGCCCTCAAAATTATGTTTAATTTTTTTTCATTTTATTTCAGTAGTTCTGTCTTATCAAAATAGTAGTACTATTATATGGAATTGTAACGAATGTTTCTCAAACTAATAATATTGGTCAAAAAATTAGATAAAAGTTTCAGTTTAGGGTTTAACAAATAGAGACACGATCAGAGAGTTTTAGAAACACTTTTCTTAAAGGTGAAGTGCACCAAACCTTATTATAGTTTGTTAAAAATATACAATACTCTTTATATTTCAAAAACCCCCTGATTATTACCCTTGATTTTCAAAAGTGCACAACACCTCTTATTATCAAAATAATTTAACAGAAGTTGCAAAAAGACATACATGCCCCCAATTCTTTTTTTTCCATCTCTTTCGTCCTTTTTTTCTTTTATTTATTTATCGTACAAATATATACATATAAATATATTATATATTTACCAAAAAAATAATTAATAAATTTTAAAAAAAACCATGTTAGACCGTCTTCCCCAACAACCCTTTCCCCCGAAATCAGCCCCACCCCGACCTCCCATTAAGCCACCCCCACCCCCTCCCCCTCTCCCTCTCCCTCTCCCTCTCCCTCTGTTCACCCCCAATGCCCCGTTATCCCCCTATCCCTCCCTCAGCCTAATATATATATATATTTATATATACACACATTTATATATATTCAACACAAAGACAATGAAGGATGGGCAGAGACAATGAAGGATAAGGATGGGGATGGGGATGGGGATGGGGATGGGGATGGGGAGAGGGGTGGGGTGGGCTGACAGGCTGGGGGGTTTCATTTTTTTTTTTTTTTGGTGAAATAGTGGGTATATAGGAAAAAAGAAAAAAAAAACAGCGTTTTCAATTAAGGGAATTTTTTTCTAAAAAATATTTTATTTAAGTAAAAAATTTTGTAAATTCGTTGTTTCCGTTAAATATGATGAATTTTTTTAAGTAGGGAGATTTTATACACTTTCAAAAACTATAGGGTAGTGATCAACGAATTTTTGAACCATAACGGGTGTTGTGCATTTTTGACAAATCACAAGGAGCACTGGCGGAGGCACTCTAGGGCGAGTGGGGGCTGCAGCCCCCACTGATCTATAAAAATCGTTAAAATTTTTATGTATTTTTTTTTAAAAAAAATTAGATATTTATGTATTTTTAGTTTAAAAAAATTAATTAGTCCCACTGAAAAATAAAAGTACTCGTATAGTTCAAAAATTATGAATTTTAGCCCCCACTAGCTCATAAAAATGTTAAAATTTCTATGTATTTTTTTTTTAAAAATTAGATATCTATGTATTTTTAGTTAAAAAAAAATTAATTAGCTCCCACTAAAAAATAAAAGTACTCGTATAGTTCAAAAATTATGAATTTTAGCCCCCACTGACCCATAGAAAGGTTAAAATTTATATGTATTTTATGAAAAAAAAATTAAATATCTATGTATTTTTAATTAAAAAAATTAATTAGCCCCACTGAAAAAAAAATACTTGTATAATTAAAAAATTATGAATTTTAGCCCCCACTGACAATAATTCCTAGTTCCGCCCCTGACAAGGAGTGTGATGCACTCATCCTATTTTAAAAATAGTAAAAAACAAAACCGCACATTTGAGCAGACAATATGTTTATACATGATGGACCATAAGAAGTAAACTTCAATCCAAATTTGAGCAAAGAAGTAGAATCCTCTCTAAATCAATAATTGATAAATTAATATTCTCTTTGGAATAATAAAAGTGTTCGGTTTCAATTTGGGGCCTATGTGCTCGTTTAATAATTACTTTAGATTATATGATAATACATTTCATTTTTTTTGCATTTTATAGGTGATAAATATTTATAAATTAATAATTTGCTACAAAGTAAATAATAAATCTGAGGTTTTCTCAATATATGAATAATAGTAATTTGTCTTTCATTAATTTAATACTCAATGTTTAAACTTTTTTGAATTTCATCTCCCTCATTTAAAAAGTGACATGCTTAGTTACAAAATTTTTAAAAAGTTTTAGTTTAGTTAGTCCCGATATTTTGTTTCAACTTGTGAGCTACACATGAAATTTTTAAGACTAAATTAAAATATTTTTCACTAGTAAATTAAAATATTTTGCAAACTTCGGGAATTAAGCGCATCACCTTTGAAACAATAGGGATAAAATTAAAGAAAAGTGTAAAAATTAGAGATCAAACACATCACTTTCAAAATAATAGAGACGAAATTAAAAAATATACAAACATTAGAGACTATTTGTGAAATTTTCTCTTAATTGAAACTCCAAGTTATGAATAGTCACCACCATTTCGATTGAAAGTCACTACTACTATTAAACGACACAACTTAATTAACAAAAATGTGGTTCTTGAATGGACATATTGCTTTAATTTATTCTCTAATACATATACAAGTGATCGCTTTCGAGAAAATCCTTTTCTTACATACGAACCAGAGAAAAAGATGGCTATTCTCTTTTCTTTTTTTTCCCTCTTTTTTCACACAATGAACAAGTTTGAATTAATTTTTTCAATCTCCAAAAATACAACAAATGATAATTTACTACATAAACATACCTATGACATTTCAATTTCGAGTAATGCTTCCAACCAATTACTGGCCTAATTCGACTATCACATAAAATGTGGGTCTCATGTCCTCTCAACCAGTCGTATCTGACTAACGAATTTTAGCAATTTTCTTCAATCAAAGCGCTCCTTTTGTTTATAGCATATTTCGTCATTTCCTCCAAAAGTCAATACAAGCTTTAGGTTGTTTGGGCATGTCAAATTTTGATTAAAATGTTATATTAAATCAAGATCTTGGATACTAAATTTTCGTTGACTATTCATGATAAAGTAACAATTGCATCAGGTAGATGACAAGCCAATGAATTACAAGTATACGAATGGTAGGGTAAGTTTTGAAAGAAAAAAAAAGAAGAAGAAGGGTTTGGTTATAAGAAAGCTACAGGTCCACATGTTTTGTTTCTAGAGCTTGAAGCGGAACTCATTTCATATAGATAGGGACATTTTTTAATGTTAACGTTTGAAGCAAAATCTCAAAAAAAAAAATATAAATAAATAAAATAAAAATACTCGTGGTACAGTATTTTAACGTATTTTAATGTTGATGTTAATGTTAACGTTTAGGGTAAGGATCAATGAAGGTTTCAATACCACCAATCGTCATTCTACTATTATTTATAACAAAGAACTAATTTTAGGTAGAGTATATAGAATTCACCCGAAAATTGTACATCTTGCAGTGTTGCTGTGTATTCTAATGTATATATACATGCTCAATTAATATAGAGGTTCAAACTAGGAATTTTTGATCCACAAATCGATATTTTCACCGTCTATTCTTGATTTGAGGGCAATTCCCATTCAAATTACTTATTTATGTGTCCACCAAAAGTTTGAAAATTCTAGTTGAGAATCAGCTCACCCATTATCTTTAGGACTAATAGTTGACCAAAGAAAGTTTTTCCAAAAATTGGGTCACGCATGGCCTATAGGCCTAAAGTGTACGTTTTGCCTGAAGTGTGCATTTGATTCTTTCTTTGATAAAATGCAATCTATACATAACACAAAAAATAAAAAAAATGCAACACAATCTATTGTATAATCTCATTCAAAATTTTCACAAAAAAGGAAATTGGGGCACCAAAGAACATCTCATCAGTGCAACATTATCATCGAAAGCTTGCAACCAGTGGCGACAGTGCGAGGACATTTTGTAATAATGAATTTGATGTTTCTATTTTTCTTTCATCTAAAAAATTAGATCATCTATGTTTGTTACCCTTCTCCAAGTATATGGGAAAAATGCAGCAATGGTTTCCATTATTTACTCAAAAATCATTTTAGTCCCTATTGTTTAAAATGCTCAAAAAGGTCTCAAATATTTCAGAATTTGCTCATTTTCGTCCCTGTCGTTTATTTGGCTGTTTAAATTGATAGAAAATCGTGAAAAGACAATTGTGCCCATGCTTAAGTTTCCCAATTACCATTATGCCCCTCAGACACTCGATTTCTTTTTCACTCATATTTCAGTCAACATTTTCAATCCAAATCAAACCCACAAAAACTTGTTCAAAAAAAAAAACACCCACAAATACAACGTGAATCCTAAATCAATCCACATTTTCATTCCCGTTAGCCGTCGTCTTCGTTCGTCCGTTGTTGTCCTCGTTCGTCCGTCATCGTCTGTCATCGTCCTCATTCGTCTGTCATCGTCTGTCGTCGTCCTCGTTCGTCCATCGTCGTTTGTCATCGTCTGTCATTGTCCGTCATCGTCCTCATTCGTCTGTCATCGTCCTCATTCGTCATCGTCTGCAATTGGCAGTGGATGAACTTCACTGTGCAATTTGGTTAGTGTATGACTATACCAATGGGTTATGAAATGCAATTGTTGATTTATTTCTTATTTGATGTAATTTATTTTGTTATTTGTTCCATTTTTTTTTTTGACATTGTTACTTGTTGTTCCCTTCAAGTTTATTTTTAGACTTATTCAATAAAATGCGACAACGGCTTCAATTTTCTTACTAATTCATTATAATCTAATTCAATCAAAAGTTTAACACTCACTTATTACCTTAAAAAAAGTATTCCAGTAATTTATACTAATTTTTTTTTCTTTAGTTTTAGGCTCATGTACTTCACTTATCGAGAAAAGACTAACAAAAAAATGGCAATGCTACTGCGATATGGTTCATACAAAACATTGGGTACTAAAATGCATATTATATATAACATTGGGGACCTTTTCTTACACCATTTTATAACAATGGGGACCAAATTGAATATTTATTAAAACATTAGGGACTTAATTAAACATTTCAAAAATTTTACAAAATTGCCCCCAACCACAAGTCACGTGAGATGCACATGATTGATTTTCTGTCAATTTAAACAGCTAGATAAACGGCAGTGATGAAAATGAGCAGATTCTAAAATATTAAGGATCTTTTTAAACATTTTAAAATAATGAGACTAAAATGATTTTTGAATAAATAATAGAGATCATTACTGCATTTTTCCCCCATGTATATTACAAAACTTGAACACGCTGTGACAAAGACTCAACTATACAGCTAAAGTATGACCCAAAACAAACTATACAGCTAAAGTAAACACCTCGATTAAAAAAAATACAAACATATCGTTTTCAACTCCCAAGGTAAATTAGTTTTAGTATACGAAATTAAATAAGATTCCATGTATTACACTATAATTGGAGTCGAAAAAGATTTAAAAGGTAACTTGGACGAAGTAAAACACGCCACATGCATGACAATAATAAAAGATCAATGATCGGATTTTGTAAAAGGAGATGACTAAGGAGATTTATGCCCCCCTCCATGTCTTATATCTCCTTTTCGATGAATTATTAAAATTTCGAAAGAAAGTCTCTCTTTTTTAATTAAAAAAAAAAAATTCAATCTTTTTGGCCAACAATTGTGATGCATTGGAAAAACAGCTATGATTGGAATTAAATCTCATTAATAGAATGGAGGCAACCCACAAGGAGAGGATCCTCATCCGCCAAAATGTGTCTTGTCAATCGGTAGGGACTTTGTTGGGACCTTTCTTTATGGAACCACGAGTATTGTTTTGTGCAACTCGGTGTTCTTGACTAAAACTTTTGCAGTCAGATTTTGTTGTTTGTTTGCAAAAAGTTTAGCTTTTGATTACATCATGTTTGAAACTGATGTATGTACAGTTTAAAGTGCGATTGTCTCACAAAAAAGAGCAATCTGGTGGAAAGCTAAGCCTATTGTGAAAGATATTAGATCAATCGCAGCTGAGATTAATATCTGTAGATTTCAGAGTATCAAGAGAACTGCAAATTAAGTGACGGATTGAGTAGCGAAAAGTAGAGCTAAGGATAAATTAACTTTTGACATATTTGTTAATTTGTCCCCTCCCCTTAAAGATCTATTAGATGCTGATCTATTACCTACACGAATAGGTTGAAACTTTTGTACTCTCTTTGTGTTCATGTGAATGAAAATACTTTTTTCACCAAAAAAAATAAAAATGTCATATTCTAGAGGTTGTTTTAATTTTTTGTAGGCCTATTAGCAATTTGGATGAAACTCACGTCGTCAAATCGTTTTTAAACTTTTGGTTTCTTTTGTGAAATTTTTTTTAAAAACTGTGATTGGTCGGTCAGTCAAATTTTTTTACTCACAATGAATAATCTTTACATGTGTTTAACTCTACTATTTTGTGTATAAAAAATTTGACTGACCGACCAATCAAACTTTTTAAAAAGTTTCTCTTTTTTTCTACATCGTTGCAGTAAGGGAACAAAGAAGAACTAAACCTTATCAATACGGGTACGAGAGCAGAGAGTTGACGACGGTGGAGTTGGGAAACTAGAATTTGGGTATTTGGTAAAGTGAATCTAGTGCAGGTTTTTTTTTTATATATAAATATGAAAAATTACCAAAATATTCAGTGCATGCCTATGCATGCACTGGTTATATACCAGGTCCGCCCTTTAGCTTATACACTGTATATAAATCATTGTCCAGCCACAAAGCAAATGCAACATTGAGTATCTTTACACTCAACTACATTTCTCTACCATGGTATTAGAGCACTCAACTTTTTTTTTTTTTTTTTTTCTTTCCATGGCTGCAAATCAACAGTCCTTCAACACCGCTGTCGCTATCCCTTCCTCTAATCCATCCTTTGATGGTATTGTTGCGATCAATGCTGCTGCTCAACTCCCACTCAAACCCACCCGCTCTAATTTTCCAGCCTGGAAAGCGCAATTTGATGCCTTGCTTATTGGGTATAATCTTATGGGTTTTTTCGATGGCACATCTCTGTCCGCCAAATACTCTCACTACTGGTGACAAAACAGAACCCAACCCCGCCTATGGATTATGGGTTCGACAAGATAAGCTACTGCTTCACGCTATTCTTGCTTCACCTTCTAACACCATCGCTTCGCTGTGCACCACTGCACAAACCTCCAAAACTGCTTGGGACAAGCTTCACAAGCTTTATGCTAGCAGGTCTCGTGCTCGCGTTATGAACTTGAAGGAACGGCTCACAAATCTTTCTCGTGGCAGTCAGTCCGTTGCCGACTACCTACAGACCATTCGGATGATTGCAGTATGCGATTGCTGGTATACCGCCCATTATTCTCTTGTTGGCTTTACTGTGAATGGTAATTTTTTTACAACTTACTATATATTTTGTGCTACTTTTGCAGAACTATCGGTACTTTATACTAATATTGATAATAATATGTGGATCCTTTGAAATCACCATTCCATTGTCCACTATCATTTAGAAAGACCAGTTACGATTTATGGCTTTTATGAACATGACAAATACCCTGCTCATGATAGGTTGGGAGTTGTTTGATCGAAGAAGAAAAATCCGACGAGGTATAGTTTCTGGGCTCCAGGATAACCTATGGTCAATTGGTGAGTTGATTTAAATTTTTTTTTATGTTTTTTATTAATGTAGTGATTTGATTTGAATTTAAAATATTAAGAAATTTGTATTGATTTGGTGTTTGTAGGAATTTGGATGGTATGCAATTGTTGGTATACCGCCCATTATTTTCTTGTTGGCTTTAGGTAATTTTTTTTTGTTATTTTACAACTTACTATATATTTTGTGCTAATTTTTTCTTCATAATTTTGCAGAACTACCGGTACTTTATGCTGATATTGATAATAATATGTGGATCCTTTGAAATCACCATTCTATTGCCCACTGTCATTTGGAAAGACCAATTACGTTTTATGGCTTTTATGAACATGACAAATACCCTGCTCATGATAGGTTGGGAGTTGTTTGATCGAAGAAGAAAAATCCGACGAGGTATAGTTTCTGGGCTCCAGGATAACCTACGTGCCCTCGGGCTTGCCGTGATTCTTGTGTGCAGAATAACTGAAGTGGGATTAAGGATGAAGAATCCACATCGAGGACCTTTACCTTTCAGTAGTTTTCCGTTGGTGTTAATATTTTTCACGGTGCTAGAAAAAATTACTATGTGGATTCGTAATAAAAAAATAGAAAATTTTCCCACAAAACTAGTTGTTCTGGGGTTGACGCGGAAGCGAAGCGTCAATTCAACCACGGTTTCACAAATATCTTCAGTGTAAAATTTTAATTAAATTTTATTTTATTGATGTTTCTTCAAATTATTGATTTAATCTTGATTTTGTTACTCATAGATAGTCTTCAAAAAAATAAAGACTAAATCAATAATTTGAATAAACATTTATAAAATAAAATTTAATTAAAATCTTACACTAAAAACAATTGTGAAACCGTAGTTGAATTAACGCTTCGTTTCCTCGTCAACCCCCAGAACAACCAGTTTTATCGGAAAATGTTCTATTTTTCTATTACGAATCAACATAGTAATTTTTTCCAGCATCGTGAAAAATATTAAGACCAACGGAAAACTACTGAAATGTAAAGGTCCTCGATGTGGATTCTTCATCTTTAATTCCACTTCAGTTATTCTACACGCAAGAATCACGACAAGCCCAAGGGCACGTAGGTTATCCTAGAGGCTGAAAACTATACGTAGTCGGATTTTTCTTCTTCGATCGAGCAACTCCCAACCAATGATGAGCAAGATATTTGTCATGTTCTTAAAAGCCATAAAACGTAATTAGTCTTTCCAAATGATAATGAACAATGGAATGACGATTTCAAATGATCCACATATTATTATCAATATTAGCATAAAGTACAGGGAGTTTTGCAAAATTATGAAAAAAAAATTAGCACAAAATAAATCAAAATATATAGTAAGTTGTAAAAAAACAAAAAAAATTACCATTCACAGTAAAGCCAACAAGAGAATAATGGGCGGTATACCAGCAATCGCATACCATCCAAATTCCTACAAACACCAAATCAATACAAATTTCTTAATATTTCGAATTCAACTCTAATCACTACATTCATAAAATACGTAAAAAAAATTTAAATCAACTCACCAATTGACCAAGAGGTGGAGGACTAGAGGCGGGTGCTGACATCTTTCAAAGATAAAAGATTGAAAAGCTTGAACTTTCAAAGATAAAAATAAAAAATAAAAAATAAAATAAAATAAAATAAAAGGCTTGAATTCAGTAGCTTCAAAAAGAAATGTAGTTGTGCTTGTGCAAGCAAACAACAAGAGCTGGGTTTTGAAGACTTTTCCTTAAGTTATTGCTGTTGGGTTCCTTTTTTTTTTTTGGGATCAAAATTACTCATACTTTATTTTTTTTGTTACTCTGCTTATTTATTATGAAATCAACCCCTGTTTGGATTGCACATGGGAAGGGAAAGGAAAGGAAAGTAACGTGGAGGAAGAAAAATAAAGGAAAAAGAAGGAAAATAAATCTTTTGTTTGGATTGTGAAAAACTAAAAAGGGAAATGAAATGAAATAACTTTATTCTTCTTTATTTGGAAAGAAGAAGTAAAGGAAAGTAAAAGATAATTTCAGATAAAAATTTTCCTCATATATTTTACTTTTCTTTCCCTACATTTTACCCCAAATTAAAAAGATTATAAAAAAAATTTATTAAAAAAAATAAAGAAATTTTGAAATCCCTTTAAATCTTTTACTAAATCTCAAAATGCAATCCAAACAAGAGACATTGTAGTATGGAAATCATAAATATGACAATAATATTCTATAAAGCATATGTTTAAGAAGGATCATCGCTACATATTGCTTTTCTTCGGTCTCTTTTCTCACTTGCATAACAGAACAAAACAGTTTTCTGAAGCTTAGACATCTTAATCTGCTATATAATCCAATTATAAGATATAGGCATACAAAGAAAAGTGCCACAACGCCATAGAACAATAGAACATGAAAAAGGAAGAAAACATAAATTACAGTAAGAACAAACCCCACCCCGACTTCAGGAATTAAAAGGATGAAAGAAAATATCGATATAATCATATGAACACAAATACATGCAAGACCAAGACTCCTATTCCAAAGGCAAGAAGCACTTCACTCCAGAAACAGAAACCATAGCAATTAACTGTTAAGAGGAAGAAATCAAATACAAAAGTAATAAGCAACAGATTGCAAGGATTGTTTCAAAGTCCAAACTGTAAACAAGCATCTTAAATTCTGAATGATTAGATAGAAAACCCAAACTCATACAACGCAATCTATGTACGCACAATTACTTAGAGAAGATTAAGGGGAAAAAAACCATATAAAACAGAAGGCTGCCAGGTATTTGAAAACCTCGGATTCTAGGAACAGAAATCCTTGATATAAGGAAAAAGGAAGACAACAGCATAACTAAAATACCACAAAGCCTGAAAAGACTATCAGAGATACATGACAAGAATCAAAAAGAAATTGACTTTCTGTTGGAGTCAAACATATTCACGCTCTCTAACCCCTAAAAATAGCACAAAAAAAGGAAAAAAGGCAAAAAAAATAGTGAAGTTCATCACCGTTCCAATAGCTACAAAAATTGATTAAAAGCTAAAATCCCAAATTCTTTGATATCTTCCAGTTGTCTTCTTCAACCTTAGATTGCACTTTACTGATGGCAGATTCTTTAGAGTCATATAGATGCTTGCAGTGTTTGCTTTTTGAAATTTGATTTCTGTTTAGATAGACAGTGCAGCTTTCTTTGATTTATTATCTTCAGTAGAATTCTATTTAGATATATGTTATATTTATGTGTCCAGAAGTTTAGTATATGCTCACAAGATTGTTGTGGTCTTCTTCTGTATGCCCTCTAACCAAATCTGATTCCGTGAATGTTTAATTTTATTGAAATCAATATGTTGTATCATTACCAATATGTTTTTACTTTATGCATGACCACTCTATCCTCGTTGATGCGAGTTACAACGTTAGCCTGTCACTGTGTCACCTGAAACCTCACGTCTAATATGTGCATTTTTTCCAAGTGTGACATGATCATATTGACACCTTTTCCACTGGAAAGCTTTTCCTTTCATGTCTACACGTCTTCTTCTTCGGTCTATGGTTTTTTAACATGCTTTGGTGCTAATTTTGTAGGCATCTTTGAAGACAGAAGAAGAAAAAAAAAAAAATGTACTTCCCAATGAGGAAGTATCCCATCAAGTTTAAGTTATCGACCTAGAAGGTGATTGCTGGTGTTTCTACTTTCTAAACATTGAGGAAAACTATAATTTTGTTCTGTTAATTTGTTGGATTCTCCTAATCTTAATATATAGTTTGAAGTTTGAGAATACTCGAAAATATTTTGTTAGCCCTATTGTTATTAAATGTGCAACAAATACATATTTTTGAAGTAGAAATGGTAGAGGTGGTGCAATGCTGTAAACTCCCCCTATACCGCATTTTGAAAACAAGCACTCATTCATATCTATCCTGGAAGGAATCATTTGCAATAAAAGCATGGTTATCACAAAGAGAGGCATTTACATACGTGTGGAGTTGCTTTTCAATAATAATAATAATTCCAATTGGCCACAAGAACAGAGGCCTTAAAGACACATATGCAACATCTTACATTTACGAATTAAAACTATAAGAATTAAAGGAATAATCAAATGAATAGGCATAAAAGCAATTATACATGGTGCTCAGTGAGGCGTCTGCAGATCGCTCTGGTCTTCTTGGGACAGAGATCAAATGAATAGGACATACAAATACTTCTTGTTCGCACATACAAAGCTTTTCCTATTTCAAGATCTCAAAAACTTTCCCTAAAATAGAGTGATGGATGAAAGAAGAAGGGCCAAAAGAAAATGTTGGAAAAAGAAGAAGAGTGTGTGGAAGGAAGTTGAAGAAGAATGAAAAAAGAGAACTGAGTACATTGTCAGACATCACCATTGCTTTAGGTTGAGATTTTCTACTTTGATTTGTTGTGGTTAGATATCAGCCGTTCGTTTGAAGGCAAGACGATGTAAGTGTATGAGAAACGTTTCTCTAAATAAAAGGATCATTTTGGTCGGATTGCACTATTAACGATTTAGATTGTTATAGTAAACACGTGGACATATCGTAGCCATTAGTTGGAAAAGTTGGAGTTAATTCCACTAAGATTATTTTTGTCATAAAATAAAATGTACAAAATAATTAGCACAAAATACA
Source organism: Ehretia macrophylla (assembly GCA_037974665.1). NCBI lineage: Eukaryota > Viridiplantae > Streptophyta > Magnoliopsida > Boraginales > Ehretiaceae > Ehretia > Ehretia macrophylla. The sequence continues at coordinate 5,542,132 of CM075774.1, forward strand.
GCTATTTTCTTACATAGGGTGAGCAACAAATATTTTTAAATGAACAATCGTACCCCTGCATATTCTTTTAATATATAGTTAAGATATAATAGTAAAGAAAAGATACTTGGTCAAAAATATTGTAGGGTGAATGTAGCACGGTCAAAATCGCAGGAGAAAAAACGAAGAGGTCCAGTTATTGACTTGTAAGAAAATTTACGAAACCTCAGGCTTTATGTGATTCTTAACTGTGCCTCTTCTTTTTTTTCTCTTGCGATTTTGAAAGTCCCAAAAAACCATCAGCTATGCAATTTATTTTGTGATAATTTTTGTTCTCATAATTTTGCGAAATTATCATAATTTCATATTGACATTTATTATAGTTTGTGAAACATTTGAATTCTCTATTCCACTCTTCCTCTGGTATTTGGCCAAGCCAGTTGCGTTTCATGAGTTTCATCAACGCGGCAAATACGATGTTGACGATGGGTTGGGAGTTTCTAGATCAAAAAAGAAAAAAAAGACGAGATTCAGTTCGCGGGTTTCAGGATAACTTACATGCCATTAGACTTAATTTTATGAAATACGGTCAAGTAATTCCAAAGCTTGTAATCGAAACAAGTTTAAGTATGTTAAATATGAATGGTATTTTTATGATTTTGTGTTTAAAGATAAAGTTATAGTTGGGAGCGCAAACTGATATTGCTGCTCAAGGTGATCAAGTTGAAAATATAGATAAAAAGCATATAGAGTGCGATAGCTATCCTAGTGTAAGACTAACTCCAACAGCCTCCTTATTTTTTTCTCTACATGTAGAGAATTTAAGCTTACCTCCTTATCTTTAGTGGCTCCCTATTACAGTTTCACTCCAACAACCTCTCTACTTTTAATCTATCCTTTTTTTTTTTTACTAAATCATGTTATTTTTTGGATATAGAGAGCCAATTTGGCTCTTTACATCTAGGAAGCATAACAAATAAAAGAGGAGCTCCACATTTTAGGGAGCTATACATAGGGAGTCTGTTGGAGGGGATTTTATTTTTTCGTCTCTTTAAAATAACTAAGGCGCTATTTAAAAGAGGTTTTTGGAGATGGTTTAAGGACCATAATTGCTTAACTAACTATTCCCTTCCCCAAATTAAAGAAAAGATTTGATGTTCAAAATTTTGAGCTTTAGCACTCCCCCCACCCCCATTCCAAACAGACCCATTAATTGCTCTCTGAAATCTCTTACCAAATCTCTCTCTGAAATCTCGCCAAATCTCTTGAGATAATTTACTCTATTTGTTTCATGTATTTTTTTAACTTGCTGAAGTATTTTTGGCAGTTGAGCCGGAGTTCCAACCCCAGCTCCAGCCTGAGCTCGGGTCAGAGCCTCAGGTGCAAGATACTAAAAAAGTGACACCTCAATTCTTTTTGAATGAGAATTTTAAATTTGTATTACCCTTAGCAGATTGTTACACAAGTAGATGAGATAATTTTAATTTGTATTCATGAAAAAATATTAGACACTAAGATGTAGCATATTGAATCTGATTTTTTTTTTTTTTTGTTATGATAAAGGATAGAAAGACACTTGACTTTTGTCTCCACAATGATGGCATTAGAGGAGTCCTACAGAATGTTGTTGAACAATTCTTTCATGGTGTTGTTGTACCCTGAGGGTCGTACATTTGTGGGTCTAATTGTCTAATTTGATTTGAGGTGAAATGCACATGCTCTTGTGCTTTTGTAAAGGTGTTAATATCATTTTTCTCAATGAGTTATTAGCAAGAAATTTGAACTTCTTCATGAACTTTTCATATAATCCAAATTCCCTTCATTAAATTATGCCTAACAAAGTCTTATTAATAAGGGTATTTTAGACTTTTTATTGTCATTAAAACACCCCCTCCACCCCCCTCTCTCATTTTTTTTGTCTAATTTGTCTCTCACACAACACACACTCGCACGTACACAACTCAGAAAAAATAAATAAATAAATAAACCCAACCCACCCACGGCTAGCAAAAAAGCATGCCATGGTGACGCAGGCTGTCAGAGTACAGCGAGAGAAAGATATTCAAGAATGGAACAGGAATAGGCGCATGAACAGTGCGCTTGTGAACCGTACTCACAACTGGGAATAGGTGCATGATATCTTGCCGGAACTATTTGACGGCGGTCAGATCGTGGTCGGAAAAGTTTGCTAATGATAATTTGGTTATCTTTGTAATAAGATAATTTAGGGTTTAATTTTCTTTTTTTTTTATCAGAAAGAGGAGGATGTAAAATGTAAAGGAGAGGTAGGCTATAAGTTTTAATGGGGGTTGATGTAGATTAAGGAGTTGTTATGATGGAAGGAATGTAGAAGATGGATTATAATCCATTTCTTCATTTACATAGCATTAGATTATACATATGTAGCAAAGCAAGGGTACAACGAATGCGGCATGGAGTACAACAATAGCTTCTCATTTGTTCTTCAACAGATTTATACTTGAAATAGAACTTGACGATTCACTGGTTTTCTTTTCAGTTTTACTTAACTGCTCGCTATTCAATTTTAATTTGCCTGGACCTACATCTTGCTGCAACCAACCTTCAACTTCACCATGCACATATTTATAAGGTAGGCCTATCAAAAGTAAGAATTCAAAAATTGCTCAGGAGGAAGGGTGGTAGGTTTTATTAAAATTATAGAGATGTTTTTATGAATATTATAGGACCAAATTTTTTTCAATGGAGGAAGTTAGTTTTTGTCATTTTATAAATTTTTTAAAAATGCAAAGACCAAAATGTCTTTAGGCATAAGGCTTTGTTTGGCATGGTTTAATGTCATTGGGGAATTTGGGTTATATGAAAAGTTCATGAGGAGTTTGAGTTTTAGCCAATAACTCACGGGGAAAAATAGATTTTACTCTTTTATAAAGTTGCACAATACTTTGCTAGAGTTCTAAAAGTGCTTGGTACTTCCATGTGATTTTTAAAACTAAACACAATAATTCTCTGTGATTTTAAAAGTGCACGATACCAGTCTGTGATTTTTTAAACTCAGCACAATAGCCCCTTGTGATTTTAAATGTGATGCATGTGCATCAAATGCGATTATTTAAGATTTTTTTACTTAAATTATTAATTATTTAAATAAAAATACCCTTATATGACACATATTTTGATAAGTACCGGGGATATTGTGCAAGTTTATAAAAGTACAGGTGTCCTGTACACTGCACCGTTTGATTTGATAAGTACATTTATTTTGGTTTGTAACTTTAAATTTTTTCTTTTTTTTTTTCTTCTTAACTTTAAATTTGCAATCGGCAATCGTAGTTGTTAAATTTTCTTTACATTTTCATGACTTTAAATTTGTAATTGTAATTGTTACATTTTCATGACTTTCCATGACACCTCTTGTTTTAGAACTCCATGTTATTTGAATTTAATTTGATAACTTTATTACGTGACTATTTCAATCAATAAATTGAACTTATCCTGATACATTCATTAGACTAATTGGCTTCACGTCATTCATGTTAAGTCAGTTTTATTTTATAATTCTTAAGCTGTATATATTTTATTATTGTTGTTTATCTTCTAATTCTTTTGTGATCATATGATTTCAATTCTTGGATTTTTTTTGTTTTGAGTGTTTTGGAAATGTTTTCTGGAAAGAATTGCTTTCATTGCGCTCATCTCGTCACTCAACAATTGAAGCTTTGTGATGCATCATATATTGATAATTTCTTTTTGGGTAGGATCTTTGTAAGATGGGACAGCTTGTTTTCTTTCTAACTTAGTTGGATGATGGGCATGTAAGTCCCCGTCCTGTGGTGGAGGTTTAGGCTTCAAGTCTTCTTCCATCTATGTACATGCTTTTTGTGATCAATAAAATTTCGGAGGGAAGACCCTTTCTATTAATTCAAAAGAAAAAAAAAAGAAAAGAAAAGAAGTCTGATAGATAAGTCAAGATATATATTTTCAACTCATCAAAAATAAAATGAATGGAAAAGCAACAGAAGCTTTTCATCGGACTGAACTATTCTTTCCAGTAGCTTTTAGACAATCTTAGCTACATAAACGTAACGATATTTCTTAATCAAAGTAAGGAAACAAAAGGTGGCTTAATGTATAAGACATTTAGAAGCAACAATTGTATCGATATGGGATTGACATAGATCACAATATACAAAACGTGCAATGATTTGCAATATAGATTTATACATAGAAAGCCCAAGGAAACCATCAAACACAGTTGCATAAAGACATTGAATCTGGCAGAGGGCAAAACACACCTTCAAAGTTCAGCTTGTCAATCTCCCACGGCTTGCATTTGTCAACATGTAAAGTTCGATTTTCTCTTTTTTATTTTTTCATAATTCAAAAGGAAGCTTAAACCAATTTTACATTACTTTTAAACGATATTGCATGCTCCGAAATTATTCCCAAAATTTCTTATATCCAAAGCAAAAATTATACCACTAGACTATATACCCAATGGTGGTTCTATTGACTCTTGCATGATTAAGGCTATATCACATTAAAAAGAGACTTTTACGGATTCTCATAGCTTCTGAATCTCCCACCATTTTAATCCATCCATCTTTCGAAAATCTCTTAGGCAAACTCTAAGAGAGTTCTTACATGACTTTCACTCTACATATAGGGAGGGGATTGGAGCAATTACACTTCAATAGATCTCCTACTCCATCTCTTAAATTGTAGGGGATCCCTACACTTATTTGCATCTTCTCTACATGTAGGAGAAAAATCACCATCCCTTATCCAATCCCCTAAACACTGTTTACTATCAAAAAAATATTAAAAAATAAAATAGAAGCAAAACTTTAAAAATTATACTCTCCAACGGTAACAAATATAATCAAAAAATTAAAAATTATTGGAAAAGTTTTAAATCAAACAATAAAAAATAATATTTAAAAATAAAAATTTATGTTGGTAATTAAAAATAGAAGGTCTCCGAAATATATATATATATATATATATATATATATATATATATATATAAATTAATGATATGTTTAATTGAAATAAAAGGAAAGAATATTTGAATAAAATAAAAATAGGGAATCCCTACAATAGGTGAGTTGTTGGAGTGAAACTAAAATAGGGGTTTTCTAAACTAAGAGATTGATTAAATGTAGGAAAGTTGTTGGAGTAAAACTTAAATAGGGGATCTCTACATATAAAAAAAATGCTCTAAATCCCCTATATATAGAGAAAAAAGTAAAAAAACTGTTAGAGTTAACCTTATAGACGTCCAACTAAAGTTTCACCACATAAATAGAGGATTTGAACCATAAAATAACTATAATCAACTATTTCAAAGTAAACTTTCTCACCATGATAGCCAAAGCATACATCAAATCCAAATTCACCCCTCTCTAAAAGTTTAGTACGTTATTACGGGGTGTCTATATCATTCATTGACTATGTAGCCTTACAAATGTTGGTGATTTAGATTTACATGTAGACGTATTCTTTTTTAACCAAGAAAAATTCTTTCATGAGATATGTGGCAAATTTGTTACAGCTACATGTCAAGTTATTATTCTATGAGGTTAATTTACATTACTCTGTATCGTATAGACATGCCATGTCAGAATATCAGAATTTTTTTTTATACTAATTTAACCTTATAGAATTTTAAATAAATTACTATAATACCTTCATTTATGACAATTAATTGACATTTATCAACTAATTGAAACATTTTTTTGTCTATATGGCTGTGACAGATTTGTCACATGCCTCATAGAAGAAAAACCCTTTAACCGAATGACAGTGAGACTCGGCGCAGATGTAAATTTATTTTTTCATTTAAAAGTTTCAAATGATGGAGAGTGATTTATACTTGACTAAAAAGATCAAACTTTTAACACATAGGCTCCGTTTGTTTGCCGTAACATAACTTGCTTATATAAAAATATTTTCTTAGAAAATAAAATATTTTCCTTGACTATGTTTGTTTGCTATAAAATAACTTGTTTGGGGAAAATATTTTCCTAAAAAATATAATATTGAAAAATATTTTCTGATGTTTGGATATACAGTGAATTTCGTAAAATGTTTTATTCTCTCAAAGAAAATGAAAAAAATTTCCAGAATTTTGTAATAGATGGAATTGTTGACTGAAAAATATTTTACAATTAATCAATTTTTCAGTGTTAACAAACACCAGAAAATTAAGCAAACGCAGCCACAATTGTTGACTGTAAAATATTTTTCAATTGACTAATTTTTTGGTGTTACCGAACACTGAAAAATTTGAAAAATATTTTTCAGAAAAATTTGAAAAATATTTTTCAGAAAAATATTTTACGGCAAACAAACGGAGCCATATATATCAAAATGTGCACACTCACATAAACTTAGATATACATGCACGCATATAAATATATTAAAAACAATAAGTCAATTTGTATGTGTATGTATTTATGTGTTGTGTTGATAGAGAAGGATTATATTCTAACCTTATTTTGATTAAATATATAATGGTGTTTGAGATAGCATATGAAGATATGTAGATATAAGGGCAAGTCCAACAAACTTTCTATTTTTTCTTTATAATAGAGAGTAAAATTGGTGACTCTCTATTTTTATAAATTTTCTATTTCAGTTTTACTCTAACAGCACTCTCTATTTCAGACTCTCTATTTAATTTTTCTTTAATAACTCTCCATATTTTAACTAAACTCATTACTTAATAATTTATTTTTTATCTTTGATTTTTAATTATTAACGATTATGTCGTAACTAAAATTGTAATATTAATATAATTTAAATTGTTAAATGTTATTATTATTATTTTTTAATACTTATTATTCTTGATGATAAATAAATTTAGTTGATATTTCATTACTGCCACTTGATGCTAGTGTATGCAAAAACCACTGGTGGTTTGTCAAGCTCGCTACTTATTTTATTTTATTTTATTTGTCAAGCTCTAAACAAACACCACAGATAAAAACACATTAAAAAAATAAAATAAAAAATAAAAAAAGTCAAAGCACCACCGAAGTACAATTGAGCACAACAAAAGCCTTTTCCTTTAGTTGTTAAGCTTGCAAAAAAGCAAGAGATTGTTCAGTTTTTCTTTGCTTCGGTCGGGCAAATAAAAGAAAGAAAAAAAAGTAGCGAACTCACATTTGCTCGCTCCTCCTAGCGAGCAAACAAAAATTATTGGCGAGATCTCTATTTTGGAGAGTGCTAATAGCTAGGCTGTTGGAGTGCTTTTCTTGAAGTTTGCTCTTTAATTTAGTTAAAAAGTTCAAGTAGAGAGCAATTAATGGTTGGACTTGCTCTAATATATACTCTTCCCCTCCAATTATTTCTCTTTTGTTTTGCATTACTTTCTCACTTCGCTTTAATTGTAGTGGTTAACTTTTTTTAATAAACTTAAAAAAATCAATATCTTAGAGAATTTCAATTGTACATGTTCTTTTTAGGATAATGGTATTTTTGGACAATTTCTAATTATGAATAATTAATGTGTAATAAGAGAAATAATAAGAGTAAGAAAGGATTATTATTCTTGGTATAATTTTGAATTCATTTTTGTTAAACTGGCTGTATAACTATTGTAATTATATATTTAGCTTCCTATCTTGCACAGTTGTCTATTTGAAGAAATTTATGAATAATTTAATGGTGAGTTACTCTCTAAATGTGAAAGAGGAAGGTTTGAATCTCATGAGGAAAAGAGAAAAAAAAAAAAAAAAAAGAACAGTAGGCAATTCAAGAAAACATACAAAACCAATGTCTTCCTCAAATTGTTCCACTCAACTTTTAAACTCGTAATTGGCATTTTAGTTGGTTTTACTTCACCAGTGTTGTATATAAATAAGTCATTTGTTTAAAAATAAAGGTGTGACGTTTACTATCTAAAATTTCAAAAATAAGAAATAACAAAACAAAACAACTAGACTTATAACATTTTTCTTCATTGAATCCTCATTTCCGAACAAAAACTTGACGCTTAAGGCTCTATTTCGCATAAACGTAAAATTTGAAATTTTGAACTGTAAAGTTTTTATTAATAAACCTTTGGCTGGTTTTGCACATTCTAACATTATTGTTATTCCAGCTGATTGTGGAAACTTGAAGGTGGCTGACTGTATTAATGGCCTCTACTGGAGTTGGCCTAGCAATCTCAGCTGGATTGGAGCCTTGGTTGACTTCGAACCAAGACCTGACATTCATGATCAACTTCTTTGGGTTGTTGGGACTCAAACGGATTTCAAGTTCCATTCGACTTGGGATTGTATTCGAGCCAGGAGTACTAAAGTTGTTTGGGAGGAGCTGGTGTGGAACAAATCTATTATACCTAAGCACAGGTTCTGCACTAAGGCGAGAATCTCAAGCTGGGGTATCTCAACCGATGTGAATTGTTGTTTCTGCAGACTGGGTGTGGAATGTAGAAGTCATCTCTTCTTCAATTGTCCGTTCACTCGCCGCATTTGGAAATGGTGTGCGAAGCATATGAGATGTGGTGGCCTTAATGCCGACTGGGATACCATTGTTGAGAAACTTTGTAAAATTAGCAAAGGACGCAGCTTAAAGGCAACCATTGCGAGAAACGCTTTCAACTCTTGTATTTACAACATTTGGATGGAGCGCAAGGCTAGAGTATTTGGCACTACTCTACAAACTGAAGAACAGATTATTGAAAAAATTAACTTTGATGTAAGGGGAAAGGTTAGTTTAATTCGTAAATATATCCTAACACTCTAGAAAACTCACTCTTTTGTAGAGACTGAAATATTTGTATCTCTTGAGATTACATTTTTTTGTCTGTAACCTCGATGTATTGTGATTTCGTGTGGAAATGAAATGATTACTTTTGTCGAGCAAAAAAAAAAAAACCTTTGGCTGGAAGAATTATTAAACAAAAGTTATTGACTATTTGACATGTATTAACAATGTTGAGTTTTTAGAAATTTTGAGGGTGATTTGGACTTTCAAAAATATGAAGGGTTATATTTGATAAAATAAAAAAAAACTTTTGTCATTATTTAAAAATAACTTCGTTAAAGCTTTTTTTGAAAAGTTTTAATTTAAAATTTCTTTTTTTTATTTTTTATTTTTTAACTTTTTCAATTCAGTTTTTTGTTAAATTTATTTTAAAAACGAGTCAAAAAGATTAACTAAAATTTTTAAACTCACAGAAAGTGTTTTTAAATCTTTAGAAACTAGACCAAAACTCTAAATAACAATTGATTATTGGAGCAAGCCGTTGGAAAAATAATCATAATAGTCTCGAGGTTTACATTGTCGCATTATTCGTATTAAAGCATCTCTTCAAGTTAATTTCCCATCATTTGGAGCTACAAGGTTAAATGCTTGCTTGTGTATTAGTATTGCAATTCATATTGTATGATTTACGTAAAATAACGATTGGAGAGCAGCAAAGTGCTAGATCATAATCCTGGTTAGAATTACGGCAAAATTTGACATGCGACACTCACATAGGTGAGGTATAAGGGTATGAATTTTCTCATAAATTTTTATATTTTATGTTGAGATGATAGAAAATATTATTCAATAATTCAAATATATATAATCTCAAGTTGACGAGTTTCATCTCGAGTGAGAGCTAAAAGAGAGAAAATGAAACATGTGATTGGATCCAAAATAATACTTGTCAGCTTGAAATTAAATATATATTAATTAATGGTTAACCAAGATGTATGAGGCTAATACATTGGAAATGGGTTAAAATCATTTTAATTCTTGAGGTTTGTACTAAAGATCAAATTGGTCTTTGAAGTATACAAAAAGTCTAATTCAGTTCCTGCTGTTAGTTTTTTTATTAACGGTCAATTTATTGACCGTGTAAAATGACGCTCATGCCTTTGTTTTTTAAATTTTTGCTGATGTGTTAAACAAAAAAAAAAAAAAAAGGCATGATAGTCGTTGGGTTTTAGCCGTTGGAATATAGCGTCCATGAGATTACTTTTTTTTTTTTTGGTTGGCTATGCATTACAGGCATGGCAGGAAGAACAACGTAAAATAGTCGTTGGATTTTCAACGGCTATTATGTTTTTTTTTTTTTATTTAATACATTAGTAAAAATTTAAAAGATAAAGGTATGAGTGTCATTTTACACGATTAATAAGTTGACCGTTAATAAAAAACTAACAGCAAGAATTAAATTGGACTTTTTATATATCTCAAAAATCAATTTAATCTTTAATATAAATCTCAAAGACTAAAATAGTTTTAACCCAATTGAAAATGAATCCTCTCATAAGTATTATTATACGGAATCCAAGATGTGATATGACAAGGACAGAAGAAGAAAATGTGTGATGCGCTGCAAAAGCAAGGAAGCCGTCTCGAGTATAAGTTATGCAGGCTGTGACAAAGAAACGAGCCCAGTCATGAAGAGCTGAAATAGACGAAGTGGAGGAGGTAGTCTGGTCTTTCGCAGTTTTCGTAAGTGTGCCATCAATGTAGCCGGCTAATTCAGTAAAAGTGAAATAGTTCAGAATTTGTGTCTGCCAAGTTAAATAATTAGTATTATCGAAGAGAACAGTGACAAAACTTTTGACGTTGTGAGTTGGTAGTGGGGCAGCAGCAGCAGAGGAAGCCATGTGAGGAGAGAGAAGAGAAATGAAGGACGGGTGAGGAAATAAAAAACAGGGATTGATTGATGTGACAAAAGGTTTGGAAAGTAAACAAAAGAAATAGGAGAGAGAAGCGGTGGGAGTATAGGAAAAGGCTTTTAAAAAAAAAATGTGTTTGAAGGAGAAGCAGTAGGTGTTGCGCGGAAGAGAAGTCAAGGATGTAGTCGTTTGTCGTTAAATCATTGATACCATAAAAGAATATAATTAAAGAAAAGTGTGTTGTATTTCAATGATCGTTTGCACATGTACATTTAATATTTATACAACAGTGAGTAATTTAATTTAATAAACAGATAGACTAAAATTAGTTAAGATGAGATTTTAAATTTTAAACTATTATTTACCGTTATCACAAAGCATATAACAATTTATTTAAAAATATAATTTATAATAACAGTTAAAAAGACTAAATTTCATTTATAATTATTGGTTATTTTTCACTTACCTTGATCCCTTCGGGAGCTTTAATATCGTAATGTTACAGAGAATTCAATTCTAACGGCTGACACAACATCAGGCTAGCCCTTCCATTTGTGTTCCGTAAAATTACCCATCTCTGGGCAGTGAGCCCTATAATTTTGGCTTTAATTAGCTATTCCTACTATACTATTCTACACTTTTTTCCCAGTACCATTCATAGATAGATTCCCCCTACAAGAGGCTAATTAATGTCTTCTTAATAAGGCCATTAAAGAATTGCTTGCAAGTGAACTCTGTGGTGTCATAAATACTAGGTTCTTAGCTGTAGAACTTGCCATGCACAGAAATTTGAAAATGCTTTTCAGTGCAAAGTTTGTACGAAAAGTCCTAACTTTTAAACTAAGTTCAGAAAATTATTCAATCAATTTAAATTAATATTAAATTTTTATATATTAATAAAAAAAATCTGTGTAAATTTTACTAATCCAATTTTTTTTCCTAAGACACCATAACCAAGGATGAGATTTACTCATAACATTTTTCAGCAGTTGTATGACGTCCAATAGGGACAATTTTTCTTTTGATCGGCGCTGCAATTGTTTTAGGTGAATTATTTCTACGATTATAATGATCAAAATAATATAAACAGTTTAAAACTTATAAAATTTTCTCTTAACATTATGGTTTATGAGACATAGTGATAGCTTACTGTGTTCTTAATGGACCAGATCATGATGGTCAACTGGATCACAAAATGAACAGTTAGATTTGCGTAATGTAATGTAACATAAGTACGGTTGTTTCTCCCAAGTGGATTCTTACACTCGAATCTTGCATTTATGATAACCCAAAGTTGAACAACCAGTGAAACCCTAGTTCAAAACTCATTTTATTTAAGGATGATCTTTATATTATAATCAATAGAGATTAAACTATTGAATGAGCCACTATATGTATTGAAGAATACCATTATATTTGTGAGTTTATCAATTAGTGGTCGGATCCCGCCGAAAAAATCAATGATAGGGCTCTATTGAAAAAAGAGGTGGTTGGATTCCGCTGAAAAAATCAGTGATCAGATTCTACCAATTGAGTTTCCACATTAACCAAAAAAAAAAGTTTTATAATAATTTGTTATATAAACTTGACGGTATTATTTAACTTTTTTAGAGTTTTTCCTTCTATTGATTATGTGCACTCAAAATTATGTTTAATTTTTTTTTCAATCTATTTCAGTAGTTTTGTCTTATCAAAATAGTAATACTAGTATATGGAATTTTTATGAATGTTTCTCAAACTAATAAAAAAAAGTTTTATTGGACAAAATATTAGATAAAAGTTTCAGTTTAGGGTTTAACAAATAGAGAAACGATCATAGAGTTCTAGAAACACTTTTCTTAAGGGTGAAGTGTACCAAATCCTCGTATAATTTGTCGAAAGTGTATAATACTCTCCTATAGTTCAAAATCCCCTTGATCACTAACCTATGATTTTCGAAAGTACACAACACCCCTTGCCGTTAAAATAATTTAACAGAAGTTGTAAAAAAACATACATGCCCTCAATTCTTTTTTCTTTTTCGTCTCTTTTGTCCTTTTCCCTTTTGTTTATTTATCTATATATATATATATATATATATATAAATTATATTGGCCAAAAATAATAATAAATAAATTTTTAAAAAAACCATGTTAGACCATCATCACCAACAACCCCCCTCCCTCAAGATCAGCCACCCCCCACCTCCTCTGTTCACCCCTAATCCCCCATCATCCCCCCAACTCCTCTCCCAGCCTAATATATATATTTATATATACACACATATATATTCAACACAGAGACAACTAGTGATTGGACTCTGCCAGCTGAGTTTTTACGTAAAAAATAAATAAAATTATAGTGATTTGTTATATAAACTTGACTGTATTATTTAACTTTTTTAGAGTTTTTCCTTCTATTGATTATATGCACTCAAAATTATGTTAAATTTTTTTTTTCATTCTATTTCAGTAGTTTTGTCTTATCGAAATAGTAGTACAATCATATGGAATTGTTACAAGTGTTTCTCAAACTAATAAAAAAAGTTTTATTGGACAAAAATTTAGATAAAAGTTTTAGTTTGGGGTTTAACAAATAGAGACACGATCATAGAGTTCTAGAAACACTTTTTTTTAAGGGTAAAGTGCACCAAACCCCCTATAATTTGTCGAAAGTGTACAACACTTCCCCAAGGTTCAAAAACTCCCTGATCACTACCCTATGATTTTCGAAAGTGCACAACACCCTTTGCCATTAAAATAATTTAACAAAAGTTGTAGAAAGACATACATGCCCTCAATATATATATATTTGCCAAAAAAATAATAAAGAAATTAAAAAAAATCATGTTAGACCATCTTCCCCAACCACCCCCCCCCCCCCCTCCCTCTCTCCCAGGTCAGCCATCCCCTAGGCCTCTCTCCGTCAACCCCACCCCAACCCCCCGTCAGCCCCACCCCAACCCCCCGTCAGCCATCCCCCATCATCCACCCCTTTTGTTTACCCCTAATCCCCATTCATCCCCCCCACCCCTCCAAAGGAAAAAAAATGTTTTGAATAAAGGGCATTTTTGTCCAAAAATATTTTATTTAAGTAAAAAAATTTGAAAATTCGTTCTTTCCATTAAATATGACGGATTTTTTAACGGCAGAGGAGTGTTGTACACTTTCGAAAATCATATGGTAGTGATCAGAGAATGTTGTGTACTTTTGACAAATTACAGAGGGGTCTGGTGTACTTCACCCTATTTGAAAATTAGTTTTTTAAAAAAACCACACATTTGAGCAGACAATATATATGTTTATACATGATGGATCATAAGAAGTAAACTTCAATCCAAATCTGAGCAAAGAAGTAGAAACCTATCTAAATCAATAATTGATAAATTAATATTCTCTTTTGAATAATAAATGTGTTCGGTTTCGATTTGGGGCCAATGTGCTCGTTTAATAATTACTTTAGATTATATGATAATATATTTCATTTTTTTTGCATTTTATAGGTGCCAATTAATATTTATAAATTAATAATTTGCTACAAAGTAAATAATAAATCGGCTCTGAGGTTTTCTTAATATATCAATAATAGTAATTTGACTTTTATTATTTTAATCCTTGATCTGTACACTTTTTTAATTTCATCTCCCTTATTTTAAAAGTGACACACTTACTAAATTTTTAAAAAGTGTTAGTTTAGTCCCAAATATGAAGTTTCAATTTGTGAGCTACACATGAAACTTTTGAGACTAAATTGAAATATTTTTCACTTGTAAATTAAAATATTTTACAAACTTTGGGAATTAAGCATATCACCTTTAAAATAACAGGGATGAAATTGAAAAAAAGTGTAAAACTTAGAGATCAAACACATCATTTTTAAAATAATAGAGACGAAATTAAAAAAAATACAAACATTAGGGACTATTTGTGAAATTTGCTCATAATTGAAAGTCCAAATTATGAATAGTCACCGCCATTTCGATTGAAAGTCACTACTACTATTAAACGACACAACTTAATTAACAAAAAATGTGGTTCTTGAATGGACATATTGCTTTAATTTATTCTCTAATACATATACAAGAGATCGCTCTCGAGAAAATCCATTTCTTTCATTTTCTTACATACGAACCAGAGAAAAAGATGGCTATTTTCTTTTTTTTTCCCCTCTTTTTTTCACACAATGAACAAGTTTGAATTAATTTTTTTCAATCTCCACAAATACAACAAAGGATAATTTACTACATAAACATACCTATGACGTTTCAATTTAGAGTAATGCTTCTAATTGATGGCTAGCGGAGTCCTGTCTCTCACATCAAGGTCGGCCCCTTTGTTTATAGTATATATTTCGTACTTTCAACAAAAGTCAACACAAAATAGAGGTCGTTTCGGCGTGTCAAATTTTGATTACAATATCATATTAAATTACGAAAAAATTCTTTTATGAGTTCGAACTGACATTAATTCGTGAAAAAAGAAGTAAATTTTATATAAATATAAAATTTACCTCATGTAAGAAAATTAATATTAATCAAAATTGATCAAATAACAATCCGTAAACCAAGATCTTCGTTACTAAATTTTCGTTGACTATTCATGATAAAGTAATAATTGCATCAGGTAGATGAGAGGACAAGGAATTACAGCTTAATACGAATGGTAGGGTAAGTTTTGAAAAGAAAAAAAAAAAGTTAGAGGTCCACATGTTTTGTTTCTAGACCTTGAAGCCGAACTCATTCGTATAGATAGGGACATTTTTTAATATTAGCGTTTGAAGCAAAATTTCAAAAAAAAAAAAAAAAATGACTCGCTCTAGGTAGAGTATTTTAACGTTTTTTATTGTTAATGTTAATGTTACTGTTTAGGGTAAGGATTGTTAATGCAAAAAATGGGCTTGGACCCTCAGTCCAACCACGAGGGTTTGCTTAGTCCTAAACGACGTTAATGTTAGGGTCAAGGGCCACATGTAGCACCTTGAGTCGCAGCCTACTACTGAAGGAGCCCATGCGGAGGCCTCAAGCTTTACGCTAGGCCCAAAGACCGGACTATCTCACATAGGTGACCGACGACGGACTCGGACACGACCTATGGCCTTGCCTAGTGCAAACGGATAAACGACCAAGAAAGAGTCCTTAAAAGGACAAGCCTGCCGTAACGGATAAGCAATTGAGAAAGATACCTTAAGGGACTAGACTACTATAGCGAACGACGATCGACAAGTTCGGATGTAGGCTTATCCTACGGGATAAGTAATTACTTCCTCGAAGTAGTCTACTCGAGTTGCAAGTCTCAAGAGATAAGCGACTCTCGACCTATCGCATTCGCCCAGCCTACGAGAAGCAGATGATCGACGAAGGATTTGGGATAGAGACTACCTCTATCCTACGCGATAAGCGATCAAGTAGTCTACTGAGAGTACAAGTCCTAAGAGTCCGTGACTCTTGGCTTGACCACACCTATGAGTAGGCCACGCCTAAACAAGGAGAGGGCATCAAATACAAGCCGTACTAGCATTACTTCCCTTTTTCTTCTCTACATCTCCACGACCTACACTCCCAATATTGACGCCGATATTACGGTAGTTTCCGCCTTTCCCTTCCTATTTTTCTCATTTTCTTATCATTTCCGATAACCTACTGACTTGATCGTCGGAGTGTCTTCGATCGGCACCACACCGGTGTCCCAAGACTCACGCCACTTTTCTCGCCTTTTATCATTGCAGGTTGTTGGTGGCCCAAAATTTGTAATTGTAGATTTTGACGTCTACAATTTGGCACCCACTGTGGGGCCCTATCAACTTAGCTAGTCGAACAGAGGGCTATGAGCCTTTGGTAATTTCTACTTGTGACGAAAACAATGGCCGAAACGAGTATTCAAAACAATCTTCAAGCACAGATGGAGGCCTTGATGGCTGAGATAGAAGCTTGCAAGGACAAGCTGAAAGAGCTTGAGGCGGAAAACACTGCTGTCTGCTAGGAAAATATCGAGCTAGAAGAAAAGGTCAAGATCCTTACGGCGTCTGCTACCCCACCTAACCTTGGAAAGTAGATAGCCCACGGACAGTCAGTGGCGCCTATGCAATCCCTTAGGGCTACATCGCAACAGACACCCGGGAAATAAGTTTACC
The DNA here is from genome assembly GCA_037974665.1 of Ehretia macrophylla. Lineage (NCBI taxonomy): Eukaryota > Viridiplantae > Streptophyta > Magnoliopsida > Boraginales > Ehretiaceae > Ehretia > Ehretia macrophylla. The sequence continues at coordinate 5,558,826 of CM075774.1, forward strand.
TCCAACTTACCGTTGCCATTAAGTGACCACCGACTCAGTCAACAAGTGAAGGAGGACCGAACCAAGACATTTTTCATCGATTCCAAGATATGGAATCCTTAATCTAGAGGATCCCTGGGATACCTGTCCCCATCAAGAAGAGTACGAAAAATAGCTTTGCTGACTCCCCATTTGTTGATGCCATCGCCATGGTAGAGATGTCGGCTAAGTTTAGTTTTCCGAAAATGAGGCCCTACGACGGGACTACCAATCCCGACGACCACATAATGCAATACAAGCAAAGGATGTTCACAGTAGCCATCCCACGAGATTCAAGATAAGCCTGTACGTGCAAAGGCTTCGGCTCTAGCTTGGTATGACCTATCTTGCAATGGTACACGAGCTTACCGAACAACTGTATCTCCTCTTTCGCCTAGTTAATAGACAAGTTTGTGGAGCAGCAAAAAATTAGAAAAGCAATCAGACGATCTCTACTTGATTGTGCAAAATAGAGGTGAACTTTTGCACGACTACGTGGGAAAATTCAACAAGGATAAAGTATCTATCCCGCACTGCAACGTAGCCACAGCTATCTCGGTCTTTCGTAAAGGCTTGCTCCCTGAGTCCGACCTGTACAAGGAATTGACCAAGTACCCATGCAAGACCATGAAGGATGTCCTAGCCAAGGCGTGGGCCCAGATCAAATGGGAGAAAGATAGAGCCAACTACCGTCCCTCATCGCCGCACTGCAGTAGGCAAGACCACAAATGAACTATGGCATCTGATCGATATCATGGAAGATATGGTCCTTACACTACGGATGAGCGAATGAGCACCCACTCACGAGATAATAGACGATTACTTGAACAAGAACAAATCCACGAGAGAATAATGATGGCCAAGGAGAAGGAGAGAATGTGATTCACGATACCATTTCTTCAAAATCACCAAGATATGAGCACACCATCAATGCCATCACTGGCAGATCAAGGGTTGGTGGGATTGCTCACTCGGTAACAAATATACGCACCGGACATGCGTTCAAATCTGACTTTAGGCCCCAACGATTAAAGGAGTCTGAACAAGGTGAAGTCATCGCGTTCTCCAACCAGGGAACAAACTTCCAAGATGACCCGCACTACGATGCCCTAGTCATTGAGTTGATGGTGGCCAACCGGTTGGTGAGGCAAATATTGGTTGACAACGATAGCGCTGCCAATGTACTTATGTTAAAAACCCTTAAAGAGATGGGAATTGATGAATCTTCCATCATGCGCTCCACAACCATACTAGTAGGATTTAGCGGCGAGTGCAAGAGCACCATTGGGGAAATTATCCTTCCTATCGATGCACACGACGTAAACCTCTTCACTCAATTCTCGATGATAGATTGTCCATCGCCCTACAACATCATTTTGGGAAGACCGTGGATCCATGATATAAAAGTTGTTTCATCCACTTACCACCAAGTGATCAAGTTCCCTACCCAGTAGGGGGATCGGTGAAATAAGAACGACACAGAGAACCTCCCAAAGACAACCAGACTACGGTGTCGTACACCAAGCGGAACAAGCTACTGTGCAAGCTCAATTTAAGTAACCTACCGCAAGCACATCTCAGTCACAGTAGTCGAAGTACCGTTCACCTCAACAAACATTACTTTTAGCATTAGCGACCTTTAGTTAATAACCCATCTAGGGGGTCATTAGTCTTAAGTTAGTCTCCCCTCCAAGGGGTTAGTAGAATCAATCTCAGCCGGTGACACTATATATATGTACATTTAAAATAAATATATATGTACATTTAAATAATATGAAGAAAAAAAATTCAACAAAAAAAATTAATTAAAATTATAAAAAATATAAATTTAAATAAAATGAAGAAAAAATTCAACAAACTCAAAAAAAAATAATTGAATAAAATTACAAAAAATATAAATTTAAATAATATAAAGATAAAATATTGAAAAAAATAAACTTAAATTAATAAAATTGAAAAAAAACTTACTTTAAGAAATAAAAGAAATAAATTAAATAACATATTTTTTTTTAAAAAAAAATAACAAAAACAATCAGTTTAAAAAAATATATAAATATGTATATATATATAAATCAAACCCTACCCCCCTCCCCATTCATTTCCCCTTTTCTTTCTCATTGCCGCCGCCCTCACCCCATCGCCACCCGTACACCATCGCCACCCTCACCCCATCTCCACCCTCACACCATCACCACACTTACCCCATCGCCAGCTGTACACCATCGCCACCATCGCCACTGTCACACTATCGCCATCATCGCCACCATCGCCACCGTCACACTATCAAAACCACCACCACCATCGCCACTATCACACTATCGCCACCATCACTACCCCCTACTCCCTTTCTTCAGTCACACCTTCGCCACCCTTTCCCCTACCCACGACATCACCACCCCCACATGACCCACGCACCCCCCATGACTAGAAAACCAAGCATACCTTTTTTCTCTGTTTTGGAATTGTGATCATTCTGTTTTTTATTTTTTATTTGCTTTGAACTTGAAACAACAATCAGAATATGTATATGTATATATACATACGTTGAAGGTGAACGTTGCCAGCATTCACCTTCAACGGCTATAAAATTTGTGGCTTTGGATTTTCTCTTTTTTTTTTTTTTTTTTTTACTGAAAAGGCCTGTCAGATGACAAACATTTGGAGACTCGCTACAGTGAGTCTCCAAATTTGTTACTTTTTTTGCAGACTTATCAACTTTTATTATTTCAGTCTCTAAAAAAAAATAATTCTTTTTGGGTCTTCAAATTCACTACTGTGGTTGGATTTTTATATATTAGAGTCTTTAAAAAGTGTTATCATTACATTTTACATCTTTTGGTAAAGATGGCCTTACAAAGCTAAATTGCATCGCTGACAATTAACCTCATTCAATTATCCTCATTCTCGCGTTTCAAAATCTGAATTGGCATGTTCCATGTGCAAAAAGTTTTCTTTTGCCATTTAATATTTTATCATGTAATCACAAGATACTTTATATATTTTCAATCAGCATAAAATAGCAGACTCATAATGTATTTTAAAATAAGACTAATGCTTTTATATTCAAAAGTTTCACTTTGCAGCATATTAGATATTGCTTTTAGGTTGGCAAATACGTGCTAAAATTTTGATAGTCATAAGCGTTATATACATATAATACTACTTATCTTGACTTGATTTTTGATCAAAGTAACCTGCCATCTCATTTTCCTATTATTGTTATTTACTCATCTTCTTATAAAGAAGCATTATACTAACAATTTCTCTTGTCAAGTATTTACTTTTAATATAAAATGTAATCCTTTAGCTACGATTGATAGCTAACAGATCTGTTTAGTCATTATTATTTCAAGTAGATATCTAATCTTTCTAATTGTTCAATATTTTACATGCCCAATTTTTTTTTTTTAAATAGTTTGAACGATAAATTAAATTCACCTAACGTAAAATTCCTTACATAAAAATTTGAGGTATTACAACATGCAACGAAATCATAGATCAATTTATGATGATATCTGTATTATACATTCTTAAGTCGGCGAAAAAGAAAAAATCACAGAGGCAGATGCGTGGAAAAGGAATTTGGCGTGAAGGTGTGGCGAGTGAGAAGTCAAATCAAAAAGATACATAGCTCAAAAAAGTTGATGAGAAATCAACATATGAAAGTTGTCTCATAAAAAAAAATTCGAAAAAATAGGTGGTGTCAATATTGTATCAGAAAAAGTCAATGAAAATAGGAGAACACTTCCATCCATATGCGGTTATTCTGTCGCAGACCACAAGACAAACAAATAATTTCTTTCATCCATTCAGGTGAATTATCAACTCATTCATATGAGGTTTGTTCTACAGTATGTTGTGGGATTCATTTTTATAAGAGTGAGTTGACTATCCATTGGGGTGAATGAAAGAAATTTGAAGACTTATTAGGGCACGGCGTGTTGATGCGGGCGGATGTGCAGGAGATGTTCAGCTATGGTAAAGACTGAATTGTCTAATATACCCTTGTAATATAATTTGAAATGTCCATTGCACCCTTGCTTAGTCGTCATTAAAATAATATTGAATAAATACAAAATAGTAATGAAATGGCCAAAAATGACAAATAATAAAAAAAGGAGAGGTGTGAGAAAAGACCGAAACGGCCTCAGATATGCAAAATTACCAAAATGGGTTTCGAGTAATAAAAAAAGGAAAGGTGTGAGAAAAGACCAAAACAGCCTCAAATATGCAAAATTACCAAAGTGGGTTCTGAATTATTGAACTAAATTTTGAAACGTATAACATATAATGTATCAAGAATTATGAATATGCATAATCAAAACGTAACTTAATTGTCTTGAAATATTAAAGGTAAATAGCACCAGACCTTCCTCTGGTTAGACGTAAGTGCACATGACCCCCATGTGGTCTCAAAACTTCCAGCAGACCCCCCTATGGTCTGACCCTTGGTACACACTGCCCCCCTCCGTCAAATTTTCTGTCACTTTTGACGGCATCTACAACATACTCGCGCTTATTGCAACTTGGATTCGTTTTTAATAATTTTGTCAATAAAATAAATGTGTTTATTAACCAAAGGGCAGCTACGTGAACATGTGGCTAGAAGTTTCTTCCAGCAATTGATATCTGCTATTGATTTTTGCCATAGCCGTGGTATTTATCATTGGGATCTAAAGCTCGAAAACTTGTTAGACGAAGATGGGAATCTCAAGGTTACCGATTTTTGTCTGAGCGCACTCTTGGGCCATCTTAGACATGATGGATTGTTGCACATAACGTGTGTGTGTGTGGTGGCGGTGTGATGGAGACGGAGATGATGGTGGTGGTATAGTTGACTGTTGGTGGCCGGAGATGGCGGTAGTAGTGACCGGAGGTGGAGATGGTGGCGGAGATGATGGTGGTAGTAAGTTGACTGTTTTCTTTTTTTATTATTTTTTTGTGAAAAATGGTATTTTGGTCAATAAACACATTGATTTTATTGACAAAATTATTAAAAACGAATCCAAGTTGCAATAAGCGCGAGTGTGCTGCACATGCCGTCAAAAGTGACGAAAAATTTGATGGAGAGGGGCGGTGTGTACCAAGGGTCGGACCATAGGAGGGTCTGGAGGAAATTTGAGACTACAGGGAGTCGTGTGCACTTACATCTAATCATAGGGGGGTCTGGTGCTATTTATCCAAATATTAAAGAGTTTTCACCACGAATTAAGAGTTTTCTTTGGAACGTATTACATATAATGTCCTTTTTCACCATTTTTTTCCCCTTAGCTCTATAAATCCATACAACCCAACTTTTAAAAGTATTAAAATTTTTCACTTACAAAATTAAAAAAAGATCTCACCCGAACGTGTGTTATTGATAGCTAGAAGTTTATTTGTATAAAACAAATTTAGTGATAATAGGTTAAATAATCACATCCGACCTCTTGTGAGACCAACTCTAATTCATTTTTTACACACTTATTTACCCTATATGTAGGAATATTGTTGGAGAAGATGAGGGTAAATTTTACATTTAATCTCTATTATTTACATATTTTTTCAATAACATCCCTAATGTCTCAAAAGACTCATAATGTTTGCAAAAATGATTCAAAATAGTTCTTATTGTTCAATCCTAGTCAAGTTGGTCCTTATTGTTTTAAAAAAAATAAAATAAATTTAGGCTCTATTATTTTCTTAAAAAAATTAAAGTTAGTCCCTACATGTGACTCATGTTTAGGGACTAATTTAAATTTTTTGAAAAATAATAAATTAAATTGATTAATTTTGAATTGTAAATATTATGGACTAATATAATTTTTTAAAAATATTAAGTATTAATTTGAAAAAAATTATAAATAATAAGAAGTATTTGTACAATTTATCCGAAAAGATGATGATGAGGAGCAAGTAGTAGTTGAGGTGTCGGGTTTCGGCTGAGGCAAGGTGCCATCAATAAAGCCTAGAAGGTCGTTGAAAAGTAAAAAAACGGAGAATTTGAGACTGCCACGTCAGAAAATTTGTGTTATCAAGAGACACTGTAACGTAAGTTCTCACGTTATAGGAACGTGAAGCCAGGGCAGTGGTTGACATAGCCTTATGGAGTAATAAGGGTATCTCCAATGGTAATAATTATTCACAAAAATTTACTATTTTTGGTAATTTTTAGAGATCTGAGTTTCTATTTTAACTCAAATCTCCAATGGACCCACCACTTTTTATAGATTTATACCAAAATAGAGACCAATCACTTTTTGGGTATCTAAATTTAGTATAAAAAAAGTAAATTGAATCTCTATTTTGATGAAAATCTCTAAAAAGTGGTGGATCCCATTGGATATTTGAGTTAAAATAGATACCTGAATCTCTAAAACTTACCAAAAATAATAAATTTTTTTGTATAGTGCACTATTTTTCTTGCCATTAGAGATACCTTAAGTGATCTAAGATATAATGAAAGAAGAGTTGAGGAAAGGAAATGAATAAAGTTCATGATGATGTGATGGAAGACTGAGTTGATGGAGACGTGAGATAGAGTGTAGTTTTGAGAAATCAGAGAGAGATGTAGCAGAACGAGGTGGGAAGGCCAGGATGAGACGTTTGTTGTAGAGAAACTGATACTATGTAAAGTTTATGTGGCTGGAAAATTGTTGTATTTTTTTACCATCCATCAGAAATGTACAATGAGTCGTATTTATAATATACAAGAATCAAACTTTAAAATTCAAATACGTAAGTCTGTTATCATCTCTACATGTAAAGAGAGACTTTTATATTTATCTTTCAATATTTTTACATGTAGATATGGTAAAAAGATCCCTACAAGTATCCCTAAATTTAATTAGGGGAATTAAAATAATATGTTTAATTAAAGATCAACATAAACAATTAAAAAATATAAATAAAAAAGTTTTAAATTAAAAGAATATGTTTAGTTAAAATAAGGAGAGACTTTGAAGTAAAACAAAAATAGAGAATCCCTAAAATAGAAAATCTATTGAAGTGAAACTGAAATAGAGAATCTCTAGATGTAAAAAAATTGTTCAAATTCTCTCTATGTAGAAAAAAAGTCAGGGAACCTGTTGGGGTTGGCCTAAGTAAGCCCAACCTATGGTATAGATAAGTAGACTAGTTCTACAACAAGACAGCAAGGTCGGGTCACCTGACCTCACATATGGTCACCCGCCCTCCGACCAATTGAAAACGTGTCAGGTCGGACCGACAGAATCCTGCAAAATCCGGATTACCATTACATGAAAAGGTATATATGGCAACTTTATATCCAAAAAAAGTAACTGATCATTTGTTTACTACATTGAATATTGTCCATATTTTTGTTATCTCTACAATCAAAACACTAAGTATCAGAGTGTTTACGTAGGGAATTTCACACCTATTTTTTTTGCAGGTCTAGTTTTGGAACGCACTCCAAGAATTTTACCTTAATACCCTAAGGGTAAGTCCAACAAACTCCTTATTTTTCTCCATAATAAAGAGCGAAATTAGTGACTCCTTATTTTTATAAACTCTCTATTTCAAACTCTCTGTTTTACTCCAATAACACTCTCTATTCAAACTTTATATTTCTGAATTTATCATTTACAAATAAAAATAAAATATTATAAATACATTTAGACTATTTATTTCTAAATTAATTTATAAATAAAAATAAAATATCATAAATGAATTTAGACTCTCTATTTTTGAATTCATCTACAAATAAAAATAAAATATCATAAATAAATTAAAAATAAAATATCATAAATCCTTATACAATATTTTCATATCACTCCAACAATCTTTGAAATTAATTTTTTATATTTTTTGAGAGTAATGAAATAATGACAGTACCATTCTTTTGATTTTGACCACAGAAAAAAAAAAAAAGCAAAACAAAACAAAAGAAGTGCATAGCCATGGGATCAAGTGGGTCTGTCTACCCACAAAGCGTTCCAGCGAGTCTAGTTTGCTTGCCTGTTGTAGCGAGCATGAGCACAGCGTTGGCGAGCTATTCAATTTAGCAAAATAAGATAGCTAACTTGTTGGAGCAAGTTTTTTTTTTTTTGTTTAATTCTCTACTTTGGCTAAAAAGTCAAAATAACTAATGTCGAGGTCGGACCTCCTCGCAGCTAAGGTTGTACGGCTACGCTTTGTCAAGCTGAACTTTCAGGTTGGCCTCCAAGTTGAATTTTCAGGTAGGCCTCCGAGTTGAATTTTCAGGTTGGCTTCCGAGTTGAATTTTCAGGTCGGCAACTGAATCTGCACAAGGAAAAGGAAGGAAAAGGCGGGGTGATGACCCGGATTTTCCCCTCGGGCGTGCGAATGATTAGTATGTCCGAGCTGGCAAAGTAGCTGAAAGCATGAATGATCAGTTACCTTCAAAATGAAGGGATGAAGCCCTATTTATGCTAAATTCTGAGTCGATAGCATTTAATACGGTGCAACTTTATGTCCCATCAAGGCTTTATGTCCCATCAGAGCAGCTGACACTAAGGTCGGGGTTTTCCGGGGTCGGGGTGAGGTTGGATCAGCATACAGGTTGGGCAATAGCTGAATATGCTCGGCTTGGCTCAGATTAGGCCGACTCAGCTCGGCGTGAACATTTTACTCAGCTCAGGATCCCCCTCGTCAATCCCCTCCCAAGTCGAGATCAAGAGGGTAAGATCTGGATTTGGGAGTTGTTCCCAAGCTGGAGGTGCCCGACCCAGGCGGAGTGAGGATGGCCACGTCAGCGACACATACCCTTCAGATGGCTGACACGTCACCTGGCGGTTATGACAAGATGCGACATTGGGATTCCCGAGGTGGTTATAAGAATTGCCTATAAATAGGGCCTTGTTATCCGAGATTCATTTCACACTTTTGCTTACGAACTTCGAAACTTTCAGGTCGGATACAAGAGTGGTCGGACACTTTTAACTCGGCAAAAAGCTTCTCGGGGTATTCAGCTTGGGATCAATTAGCTCGAAGCCAATTTAGTTCGGGTCACCTTCCACAGCTAGAGCTGTAGGTACGTCCCGACTCCCTTTAGTTATTCCTGTACGTATATTTTTAATTTGTAGACAGGATGGGGAGGTTAGAGTCTGAAGATTCCCAGATAATAGAGGTGAGATCCTACGACAGGGACGAGAGTCCATCGAGCTCAGAATCTACCTTGGACAGAGGTCAAGGTGACTCAAATGGATCAGCTCGGCAATCTGGGCTCAGGGAGAGTGATGACGATTACCAAGTGATTAGGGTCAGGTAGGCACAAGAGGGGCCCGATGCGGATCCTTTGGCCGACTTGGGAGACTTGGAAGATAGAGAAGATGAGGAGCCACTGAACCAGTTGGAGGGGGTCGAGATGCCCCAAGAGTACTTAGCTGGAGTCTCTACGGCAGAGCCGATTGAAGCAGTCCCAGTTAGGGCAGTCCGACCCCGCTTCTCAACTACAGCCAGTGCTTCTTCAGCTCGGGGGAAGAGGATCAAGCAGTTGTTCGCCTGTTGTAAGCGCGAGTGCCATTCCACAGTGCAAATGGCTAATGCTAGGCTGAGGAACTGGTCAGTGGACCGACACCACAAGTTGAAGGTTCCAGGTTGGCGTGAATCGGCTTGCTATCCTCCTCCCGACCATTTCACCATTTATGATCTCGCCTTTGATGTTATTCAGCTCCTGTTTCCCAGCTTCGTTCCCAACATCTTGAACTACTTCGAGCTTAGCCCAGGTCATATATCGCCGAATGGTTGGGCCGTGGTGGTGGCATTCTATGTGTTCTGCCTTGAGAAGAAAGTAGAGCCGACCTTGCACCGGTTTAGACACTTTTTTGTGTGCAAGCCCAACCCGAAACAGCCAGGGTAGTTCTACTTCGCAGCTCGGGTCGACAACTCCATATTCACAAAGTTGCATTCCTCCAACAAGGGTTGGCACAATGACTATTATTGGGTGGAGCTGGCTGTGAACTCGGGATGCAGGTCGGACTGGACTCCGAGCTTGAAGAAGAATGTCAATGATGATCCCAAGCTTTCAGATGAGGAACTCGAGGAAGTTGCGGCGCTGAGGCCTGCATCAGGGATGTTGATAAACATTGACAGTGTGCTCAAGTGAGAGCGGATCTGGGAGTCCAAGCTATTTAGTAGGGAACCTGACCTCGCGGATGATCATCCCAACCTACTTTCCGAGCTCGAAGTGGACGCGCTCAGAAGAGGGTCAGTTCGCAAGATCAGCGCCCGACCTCCCAATTATCCTGTCTGCCAGTCTTTTTAGGTTGGCCTTCGGCTCTTATTCACTTATTTCATCTACTTTTGTGCAGGTATGACAGATACGAGAAAACTTGCGTATGCCCAAGTGAGAAAGAAGCACGAGGCCAGTGGCGAGATTTCAGCTCGGTCTAGATTGGGATCTGCCACTCAGGGTCAAAAGCAGCAGCCCAGCGGCCAAGTGCGGGAGGTCGGCGCCGAGGTCTCTTCCCAGGGGACGTCGAAGTCTCCTCTGTCTAAGAGATCGAGCTCGAGAGTGGCGATCCCGGAGCATTCGGTGTCCCGTCCTGAGAGTAAGAAGTGGGCTCGGACCGAGTACTCCGGGAAAGGCAAGGCCACGGAGGTGAGCCCTCCCAGCAAAGACTTCATGGAAGCGACCAAGCTCGCTCGCGATCCCAAGCTGGCTACGGTCCTGGCTGTGCAGCTTTCGCTCAACCTGAGGACGGCTATAGTTACGGTGAGACATTTTTGACCGCACTGTTGTGGTTATGTTCTTCAGCTCGGCTGATCATTTTGCCATCTTTTGCGCAGGCCGAGTCCCACATTCTTTCAACTCCGAGCTTTCTGGCTAGGGCTCAGGCTAATTGCGTTGAGCTCGAGCAGCAATACATAGATGCCCGAGCCGAGCTTGAGGCTCTGAGGGAGGAAGCCGCCCAGAGGCGCAAGGCGGACGCAACAGAGATAGACTGTTTAAAGAAGGAGCTTGAAGCGGAGAAGTCCCGACGCGAAGTCGCGGCCAAGGACGTCGAGCCCTACAAGCTGGAGAGGCAGGAAGCCGAGACGAAGCTCCGGGATTTGGTGGACCGTGTCGGCCCCGAAGGAGAGAAAGCAGTGGAAGCCTTCAAATCCAGTGATACGGCCGTGGACTGGTTGGCCACGGAAGATGGGGCCATGGCCAAATATGTCGAGCTGGAATTCTACTTCCGGGGTCAAGTCGCAACTCGGGAGAGAGCGAAGGCCTTTTTCCCTGCCACCAAGAATGACTATATTAAAATCTTAGAGGCTCCATCGCCGGAGTTCTGGGCGGTTTCTGAGCTTCCGGCCGACCTGACGTCCCAGGCTAAAGAGGTGATGAAATTTGTCCAAGAAGATATGGACCAGGTCGGGGACAGGGCTGATGCAACCAACGCCGCTCATCCAAAATAGATTTTTGTAAATCAGCCCGGGTAGGGCTTTTGTAGTTTCGCCCCGGTTGGGCTCTTTGTAATTTTACCCAGGTTGGGCTTCTGTAATTGTTTTTCAATTCTAATGAAATTAATCATTTTGCATTTTATTCGAGTTCGTACTTGTGTACCTTTCCCTTCGTAAATTTTTCTTAAATAAGTGGGGTCGAATCAATATAATGGACCTTTCAAACTTAAGTAGAAAGAACCGAGCTGGACGTAATTAATGAATTATCATCCTAATCCGAGCTGGTTAACTGGGCAACTATATAATTATCGCCGAACTAGACTCGTCAGTCCGATTTAAAATTGGTCAAACTAATGTTGACGAATGTTAAGTTCGAGTTCAGACCCAAACTAATATACCGACCTGAAGCTGGACTACACCGAGTTGGACCTTAATCCGAACTGGCAAAGCTAATCAAATTGTTATTGATTATACCCGAGTTGGAACATGGTCTGAGCTGGTTTACTTGATCATTAGCTCGTGATCAAGCGTGGCCACCGCGTTAATCCGAGTTGGAAGTAGCTTTATAACTGAGGCACTTGGGCCCGGGTCGGGCATTGCGCTGGTTTGGGTGTTTAGGCCTGGGTTGGGTATTACATTGATTTACAAAATACATTGTATTGAATTTGTACACGAAGTACTTGGGCTCGGGAGCCGATTACAAGCAATGTCTTGGCTCGGGGCCTTAACAAAAGATTTCAGCTCGGGGCAGTTACAAAAGATTTCGGCTCGAGGCCGTTACAAGTGATTTCAGATCGGGGCCTTTAGACAAAATACCGCTTCAGGTATTCAGAGTGCTATGCATTCTTCAATAGTTCTCTATTCTTGTCGCAGAGGTAGAAGGTCTCAGGTCGGACTTCTTTCACGACTTCATACGGTCCTTCCCAAGTTGGGGAGAGCTTGTTACCCGAGCGCGGCAAAAAGATGGCATTTCTGAGTACGAGGTCGGCAAAATACCGCTTCAGGCTTAGGCTTGACCTGTTTGGCAAAGGCTCTTTGCATGGCAGCTTTGCTGGCCAGCATTCTAATTTGAGCTTTAGCTCGGAGCTATTTAGCGAGGTCGAGCTCTTCACGGATCCGCACTCCGTTTATTTCTTGATCATGGTGGAGGGTTCTATTGGTCGGAGACCCAATCTCCACTAGCAGCACAATTTGAGTACCGAAGGTTGGCTCGAAGGGCGATTCTCCCGTTGCCGAGCTGGTGGTGGTCCGCTGAGCCCACAATACCTCGGGAAGAATCGATGCCTACTTGCCATTCGCTTCCTCCAGCTTGGTTTTCAGGCCCTGCAAAATGATTTGGTTAGTCCTTTCAACTTGGCCATTACTTTGGGGGTGGACAATAGATGAGAATCTGAGGTCGATCCCAATCTTAACACATTTGCCTCGAAAATATGCACTGTCGAATTGCTTGTCGTGGTCAGTGATGATGACCTTTGGCACCCCAAATCGGCAAATGATGTTTTTTCATACAAAAAACCAAGCTGTTTTTTCTGTTATTCTAGCAACTCCTTCAGCCTAGGGCCATTTGGTGAAGTAGTCTACAGCTACGAAGGCGTGCTTCTTTTGGCCAACACTGGTCAGCAATGGGCCGATAATATCTGGACCCCACTGATAGAATGGCCACGGGCTTATCATCACCGTAAGGTCTACCGCAGGCTTCCTTTGTACGTTGGCGAACCTTTGGCAGGTATTACACTTTTTTACATACTTTTTGGCATCTTGTTCTAAGGTTGGCCAAAAATAGCCTTGTCTCAATGCCTTTCGAACCAGAGCTTTGCCACCCAAGTGAAATCCACATACCCTTTCATGGATCTCTCGGAGTACATAGTTTCCCTTCTCGAGTCTAACACATTTCAAGAGAGGCCAAGTGTAGGCTCTCTTATAAAGTTGCCTGGCAATTATGACAAACCTTAAGGCCTGTTTCATGAGTTTCCGAGCTGCTTTTTCATCCTCTGGGGTCATACCCCCTCCAAGTAGTCCACGATTGGTTTGGTCCAATCTGGGCTTAAATTGAGCTCGGCTACGGCTTGCACCCACAACTGAATACTCAGTTCGGATACTTCTTCCACATGGATCAGGGCAGGTCGCGTCTCGCCGTAGGCCAACGTGGACAAGGCATAAGCCTTCATATTCTCTTCCCTCGAAATTTGCTGTATCGTGAACCTTTTGAGCCCTGAGGTCAAATTCTTGACTCTGTTGAGGTAGGCTAGCATAGTATTGTCCTTGGCTTCGAACTCTCCTGATATCTGACTAGAAACCAATTGAGAGTCGATGCTCAAGTCGACTGTCTGTGCCCCGAGCTGAGCTGCAATTTTCAGTCTCGCAATCACTGCTTCACACTCCGCTTCATTGTTGGACGCCGGAAAGGTGAACTTGAGGGAGTATTGGTGCTCATACCGGGTTGGGTCGCTGATGACTACCCCAGCTTCGCTCCCAGACTTCCCTGAGGCCCCATCCACATGGACCTTCCACACATCCTCCGGGTCATGCTCGGCTCGGCTAGTGCATTCCACCACAAAGTTCGCGATGGCTTGGGCTTTGATAGCTATTCTGGGCTGGTAGGTGATGTCAAATTGACTCAGCTCAACTGCCCATTTCAGCAGCCTGCCCGACACCTCCGGCTTGTAAATGATGGACTTGAGTGGGGCATCCGTCATGACCTTAATCGGATGAGCATCAAAGTATGGCTTCAACTTTCTTGCCGCTATGATGAGCGCGAGGGTGAGTTTTTCCAAGGAAGAGTACCTCACCTCAGCCCCTTGCAGGGTTTTGCTAACATAATAGACCAGCTTCTGTTCCTTCCCTTCTTCTCGGACTAGTGCCACTGCCACTGCTGTCCCCGAGCATGCTAGGTATAGTACCAGCTCCTCTCCCACCTCAGGTCGGGATAGCAGGGGTGGCGAATCTAGATACATTTTCAGCTCTTGGAAGGCATTCTGGCATTCCATAGTCCATTCAAAGTTCTTAGGATTCCTCAATATTTTGAACAGAGGAGCACACTTGTCAACCGATCTGGACATGAATCTGCTTAGTGCTGCGACCTTGCCTGCTAACACCTGGACGTCTTTCACGCAGGTCGGCGGTGCCAGGTCGAGTATCGCCTTAACCTTCTCCGGATTGGCTTCTATCCCACGGGCTGTGACCATGAAGCCCAGAAACTTTCCTACATTGACACCGAATGCGCACTTTTCCAGGTTCAGCTTTATCCCAAAGTGCTCCATTACAGCGAAGGCTTCAGCCAGGTCGGCTTCATGGTCTTCCGCCCTTCTACGACTAACATGTCATCTACGTAGATCTCCATATTTTGGCCAATCTGATTTTTGAAAACCTTGTTCACCTTCCGAGTGTAGGTAGCTCCAGCTTTCTTGAGGCCAAAAGGCATGACCTCATAGTAGTAGAGACCTTTGTCGGTGGTGAAGGCGGTCTTTTCTTTGTCTCTGGGAGCCATCTTAATCTGGTTATACGCTTTGAAGACATCCATGAAAGAGACTAGCTCGATCCCGTAGGTGGCATCCACCATCTGATCAATCCAAGGCAAAGGGAAACATTCCATAGATAAAGTCTTGTTGAGGTCGGTGAAGTTGATGCACAATCTCCATCTTCCTGAGGACTTGGTCACCAGCACCACGTTGGATAACCAGGTTGGGTACTGGATTTCCTTTATGTAGCCGACGTCTACCAATTTGTCCACCTCTTCTGCTATGATTTGTTACTTATCATAATGGAAGTGCCTACGCTTCTGCTTCACCGGATAGTGATTTGGGTCGGCATTCAGGTGATGCTCAATTACTCCTGGGTCAATACCTGTCATGTCAGAGGTAGACCATGCAAATATGTGTTCATTTTTCAGAAGAAATTGGCTTATACCTTTCTTGAGGCCATCAGAGAGTTCACTTCCGATCTTTACTTTCTTTGTTTCATTGGAGAGTTCCACCTCTTGAAGGTTTTCAACTGGGCTTCATCTCTTAGCATCCCTCTTCTCTTTAGACAAATCTCGTCCCCAGCCAACCTGATATTTGGGTCGAAGGGAGTTTTCATAACACTCCCGGGCTGAGAGCTGGGCTCTACGGATGGTGGCTGTGCCAGCTGGGGTTGAGAATTTTAGGGCCTGGTGGTAGGTAGAAGGGATGGCCCCGAAATGGTTGAGTGCCAGCCGACCTAAAATCCCGTTGTAAGTGGAGTTGCAATCCATCACAATGAAATTGGTTTGCATTGAAACCCGCTTATCTCCATCTTCCAGTTTCAGCGGAAGATTGATGACCCCTTCGGCTCAGTGGGCATGCCCGGTGAACCCAGCCAAGGTGCCCCTCAATGGTCTAAGCTGGCTTTTGTCCAACCCCAGTTGCTCAAATGCCTTCAAGAATAGGACTTCTGCCGAGCTCCTAGTGTCCACCATCAACTTCTTCACGATGAAGTTGGCTATTTCGGTGCTGATCACCAGTGGGTCGTCATGGGACAATATCACACCTTCCAAATCTTTTGAGGAAAAAATGAGCTCATCCAACTCCAGGACCGGACCCCGCGCCGGCCCATACTCTCTTTCGGCTCGAACATAACCCTTCCTGCCAGTCGAGGTCTCTCCACCTGATGCAAATCCTCTGGCGATAGTCTCGATCACAGCTAAACGTCCGCCCCTGGCTTGGCGTCTGGGTGGACTTCTCTCCCTGTCCCTCTGATCTTGGCTCCGGGTCGGCTGATTATCTACATACCTCCGGAGGTGACCTCGGTCTATCAGTGCTTCGATCTCCTATTTCAAGTCTTTGCACTCGTCGGTGTTATGGCCGTAATCCATGTGGTAGCGGCAATACTTGGTTCTATTGTGCTTTTCAGGTCGACCTTTCATTCTCGGTGCTGGAGGTAGGTGGTTCTGGTGCTGGATCTCCATTAAGATCTGCTCATTTAAGGTGTTAAGTGGAGTGACCATTGTGCACCGGGGGTTTTGCTTGGGCTGCTGAGGCTGCTTTCCTCGGTCATTTTGGATCTTACTCCCAGGTTGGGCTCGGGAGGTTTTTCCCTTTTTTTCTGGTTTCATTCTCCTTGTCATCATCCCTCTTTGCTTGATGGATTTCCTCCGAGTGTATGTACACTTCTGCCCGTACCATCAGCTCTGCTACTGTATCCAGGGGGTCGATGCCCAAGGAAGAGGTAAGGGGTCTCGACCTAAGCCCACTTTGGTAAGCCATTAGTGCCATGGAATCCTCTAGGTTGGGGATCCTGAGGATCTCTTCATTGAATCGGGCGGTGTAAGCCCTCAAACTCTCTCATTTGTGCTGCTTCACCGACAACAATGACGATATGTGACGCGTTACACGTCGGTTTCCAACGAAGCGGGACAAGAAAGCCTCAGCCAGTTGATGAAAACTTGCAATAGAGCCGGGACGAAGTTTTTGGAACCAGTCCAAGGCATTGCTAACTAGGGTGGTTGGGAATGTTTTCGTCTTTATGTGGTCGGTCATATCATGCATAGTCATATGGTGGTCGAAGTTCAGCAAGTGGCTGGCTGGGTCTCCGTCCCCATTATAGACTGCTAGGTTGGGCATCCGGTTGTCGATGGGCAATGGCGTTGCCAGTACTTCGGGCGAGAGTGGGCTTATGCTAAGCTGGTTAATGACCTTGGCTATGGAAACCGCGGTCTTGGCCTGCTCGGGGTCGGCGTGGCCACCCTCTTTCCTCTCGCCTTCACGGGTCTCGCCTTCGGCTCCAGGAATCCTTCTCCGTCTTGTGCTCGGGTTCGCCCAGGGGCCGGAATGCGGAACTGTGGGCGCATGGGCCATGGTGTAGTTGCTTGTGGAACTGGGGGTTCCGCAGCTAGCCGGGCTACCTGCTCCTTTAGCTCCTGGAACATCTTAAACATCATCCTCATCTCCGGCGTCAGGCTGAAGTTGAGGTCTCCATCTGTAGAGGGGTTGGTTTCTGAGGCTAAGTGTATACGTTGGCTCGTTCCAACGTCAGCTTGGGTTTGATCTTGGCTAGGCACCTGCGTGGTTTCGAGGTCCTCGTCCGAGTTGGGTGAGTCCTCTACCGGTGCGCTGTGGCTTCTAGTTTGTACCATGATAGTTTCTCAATGAGTAATGAGAAGAGTGATGGAAAGAACTCGTTCCCACAGACGGTGCCAAACTGTCGAGATCGGAAATCCTCGCAGCTGAGGTTGTACGGCTACGCTTTGTCAAGCTGAACTTTCAGGTTGGCCTCCGAGCTGAACTTTCAGATTGGCCTCCGAGTTGAATTTTCAGGTTGGCCTCCGAGTTGAATTTTCAGGTCGGCAACTGAATTTGCACAAGGAAAAAGAAGGAAAAGGCAGGGTGATGACCCAGATTTTTTACTCGGGCGTGCGAATGATTAGTATGTCCAAGTTGGCAAAGTAGTTGAAAGCATGAATGATCAATTACCTTTGAAATGAAGGGGTGGAGCTCTATTTATACTAAATTTTGAGCCGACAGCATTTAATACGGTGCAGCTTTATGTCCCATCAAGGCTTTATGTCCCATTAGAGTAGCTGGCACTGAGGTCGGGGTTTTCCAGGGTCGGGGTGAGGTTGGATCAATATCCAGGTTGGGCAATAGCTAAATATGCTTGGCTTGGCTCAGATTAGCCCGACTTAGCTCGGCGTGGACATTTTACCTCAACTCGAAAACCCCTCGTCAATAACTAATTTATTGAACTTGCTCTAAAAGACTTTCTTTTATAAAAAAAACAAAATGGATGTCGAAGCGTGTAGCTCAAGACTTATCGAATATTTTCATTATATTGTAACTTTCTACAAAACTTCCTTGACGGTTAATTTTCCCTAACCACAAGCCTAAAAACCCACCCTTTACACTTCCTATTTCCCGTCTCTCTTTAAGCCTAAGGCTAACTCTAACAGGTTCTCTATTTTTTTTCTACATGTAGAGATTTTGAACAATTTCTCTACATTTAGAGATTTACTATTTCAGTTTCACTCCAACAGCTTCCTTACATTTAATCAATCTTTATTTTTAGAGAATATTTATTTCAGTTTCACTTCAGTAGCTTCTCTATTTTACAAATTCTCTATTTTTGTTTTACTCCAAAATCTTTTCTTATTTCAATTAAATATATTATTTTAATTCAAACTTTATTAAAACCGTTTTTCAATATTTGTTCATTGCTAATAATAATTTTTATTTTAATTCTAATATTTTTTATTTTTATTTTTAAACTTTTTATTTATATTTATTTATTTTTTTATGTCTTGTATTATCGATGATATCAATCAGACATTTTGGAGACTTGTATTTTTTTTTCAGGCTTTAATTTTTTTTTTAAGTTTTAGAGAATGGATTTAGCATATCCACATTTGGATATGCTGAATCCAATTGTAGAGATCCTCTATAAATTTTTTACATTGTAGAGAATTTATAAAGATGCTACTGGAGACAAAAGTCTCCAAAAGTATCTCTACATGTAAAAATTTTGACTTTTTACATATATTGCTGGAGTTGGCCTAACTGCCCATTTCTTGACCCATAAAAAACTGGCCATCTCGCTTACCGCCATTCCCCTCACCACCATCTATATATAAATACACCCTCAACATTTATTTTTGCATATCACATTTTCATTGTCTTCAACCTTTCTTGCTTTTACAGCCATCTTTCTTCTCTCATTGATAGCCTATAGATATGAATTCACAAGAGGCCATGAAAAACGCAGACCCTTTTGTGAGGCTGATAAGCCCTGGGCCATTCAAGGCCATCACTTTCTGCTCCAAAAGTGGCAGACCCATCTCACTCTCGATGAAATGGAGCTAAAAATTTCCTCTTTGAGTACGTCTCTAAGCAAAATGCAAATTACTGGGACCCCTTGAAGAAAGTGGACATTTCAGATTGAGAATGAGATGAAACTCTTATATATTTGGGCTTTGGATGAGGATTAAAGCATTAGGCCTTCTCCTCCTTCACCAGCTCCATTGGTGAGTTCTAAATATTATGGAGTTTTTATTGATTTTGTGTTTATAGTATTCAGCATGATCCGCGTTTGTTGGTGTCTCGTTCATAATTTTTGCTGTTGCTCTACGAACAATGGTATAATTTATTTATTTAAAAAAAGAAAACCACGGGAGGCCGAGCCCCGTCGGCCCTCGGCCCTCCGCCCCCCGCCCGTGGAGTTGGATACGGACTATCACCCTTGTAACTAGTGTAAATACCTTGAATTTTCTACATCATGGAAAATGACTAATTTTTTCTGATGGGATGTTTGAATAACTTATTATGATGCTTATGCCTGTTATATGTCATGAACTTCATTATCTCCGTGGGAGTAGAATATGTATGCATGTGGGGTTGAAATGACTTTGTGGCCGTGAAATTATCCATTCATATTCTTCTGATTTTTTGAGTGATTTAATATTTACTTTTATCTATCTATTCTGCAAAACTTTGGTGTCTTCAGCTGCAGTAAATAATTTACTGTGAGAAAATATTTTTTTTAAAAATAAAATATTAAAAAATATTTTTTAATATTTAAATATAAAATAAAAAATATTTTTTAATATTAAATTATATAAAAAAAATATACACATAATATAAATCAATTGTATATCGTTAAAGTGCTACTGCGGTACACTATTTATACACCAAAGATATTATCCGCATCAAGTGAGACTCTCTCACAGACCTCCTTTTGACCAAAAAAAAAGCGACACAGACCTCCTTTTTATACCCTCTGGATCACACCAAAACACCAACTCACCCACTTACCATTCTTCTGCTTCTTCTCGCCCAACACCATTCTTCTTCTCACACACGCACCATCACACACAGAGAACACATAACATTCCTTATATTTATTTCCTTATATTCATAGGTTCTATCGTTTTCTTTCCTTATATTTGTTTCTTGATCCAGTTCTTTAATTATTTAATGTTCATTCCAGCAATAAAACACTTAATTCTTTTTATGATAATTCTTTTGCAAATTCTTCGATTCTTTCAAGTACATTTCATCAGACAAATCAAGGGCAAACTTAGACGAAGATAACAAGGGGTAAATTTGGAACTTGCTTGCTTGGAGACTATAGACTACATTTTCATAGTGAGGAGTTTAGTATTGAAGGTTACATATACACTATTAAAGATCATGTTTTAGTTGTGTTTGTATTTACTTTGACTAGCTAGTGCAATTAAATTTACTCATACGAAGATGTTTAATTAGTTTAAGGCTTGTAGAGACAATTAAATTAAAAAAGTACGAGTGAAATTATTTTAAATTAATACTTGATAAATTGATAATTTTTTTTAAATAATTATTTTTTTTATTCTTATTTGGGATTAGTAAAAAAAAATTAATAATTTCGATAAAATTATAAATTTATATATTTAAAATATTTTTTTTGTATTTTATAAATTTAAATATTTTATAAATTACTAAGTAATTAAAAAATATATAATAAATTGACTCATTTATTTACTACCATGCTTTGAATGTGAGCTGTACCAATTATTGTAGCCGTCAAAAGCGCATTCACCATCGAGCAGAAATATTTGAAGGCCTAAAAAATTTAAGATATTGCTGCTCAAATCTAAATTATTAGATACGAATCACTTGTCGTCCGACACAATTAGACTAAACTAAGGTATCATACTCTAGATTATTAGATTCGAAATCACTTGTCGTCCTACACAATTAGACTAAACTAAGGTATAATACATAATTAGACGAGGTACAGTTTGCGGGTTCCAGGAGAACTTACTTGCTCAAATCTAAATTATTAGATTCGAATCACTTGTCGTCCGACACAGTTAGACTAAACTAAGGTATCAATACTCTTAATTTTTGTGGGCAGATTAACTGAAGGGGACTTGAAACCTAAACTGGACGGGGGACTTATCGCACATCATCCAACTATATTAGAAGGAACACAAGTTGTCTGCTGATTCTAATACTTTTCATCATGGTTGAGAAAATCGTCATGTCGATACGTAACCGACAAATAGAGGTTTTTTCCATAAAGATTGTTGTTCTCAGGGTTAAACGAAGAAGTAAAGCGTTAATTTGAAGACGGTTTCTGAAGTATCTTCAATGTAAGATTTTAATTAAAATTTATTTTATAAATGTTTATTCAAATTATTCATTTAGTCTTGATTTTTTTTACGACCTAAAAGCAGATTACATCTTTTATGGCACATTTTTTGAGAATGACTGGACGACGTATCAAGATTAAACTCTTAGGTATTGCTGAAACTTCATTTGCAGTTGGACAAAAATTCAGACCGGAATCACGAATTCAAATGTTCGCACAAAATGATAAGCGTCAGCATAAAGTTTTTATACTAAGTTGCGGATTTCATTATTGTACTGTTTAATGTTATAGGGAAGAGGATCGTACAGGAGTCGCATTTATCATTGTCCTATTTGTTCTAGTGCGAATGATACACTTTATCTATTTATTTTTGCAACTTAATATATATTTTGCTTTATTTGTGCTAAGTTTTTTTTTTCTCATAGTTTTGCAGAACTATAGAAATTTTATGCTGACGCTTATTATTCTGTGCGCAACATTTGAATTTGTGATTCCGGTCTTCATTTTCAAGTGGCCTGATCAGTTGCGATTCATTAGGTGCATCAACTTGACAAATACTATATTGATGATAAGTTAGGACTTACTTGATCGGAAGTGGAAGCATAGACATGGAATAGTTTGTGGGATGCAGAAAAACTTAAGAACCTTAGGGCTTTTCTTGATTGCCGTGTATAGAACAACTGAAGTTGTCTTCAGAGTTAATTCGGCATACGACAAACCTTTATCATTCAGTTCTTTTCACCAACGTTCATTTGTATCCACATGGTTACTTTTTCAACCATCGTGAACAACAATAGAATCAGAGGAAAAGAGTTGAATGATAAAGGTTTGTCACGTGCCGACTTAACCCTGAAGACAATTTCAATCATTCTACACATGGCAATCAAGAAAAGCTCTAAGGTTCTTAAGTTTTCCTGTATTCCACAAACTGTTCCATGTCTTTGCTTTCTCTTTCGATCAAGTAAGTCCAAGCCTATCATCAATGTGGTATTTGTCAAGTTGATGCAACTAATGAATTGCAACTGATCTAGCCATTTGAAAGTGTAGGCCGGAATCACAAATTCTAAGTGTTGCGCACAAAATGATAAGCGTCGGCATAAAATTTCTATAGTTCTACATAATTATGAGAAAAACAAATTAGCACAAATAAAACAAAATATATATTAAGTTGCAAAAATAAATAGATAAAGTATACCATTTAAACTAGAGCAAATATGACAATGATAAATGGGACTCCAATAATCGTGTATTATCCTCTTCCCTATAACATTAAATAGTACAATAATGAAATCCGCAGCTTAGTATAGAAACTTTATGCTGACGCTTATCATTTTGTGCGCAACATTTGAATTCGTGATTCCGGTTTGAATTTGTGCCCAACTTGGTATAAATATGCGAATGAAGCTTCAGCAATACCTAGGAGTTTCATCTCGATACGCTCTAGTCATTCTCTGAAAACGTGTCATAAAAGATGTGATCTGGTCTTGGGTCCTAAAGAAAATCAAGACTAAATGAATAATTTGAAGAAACATTTATAAAATAAAATTTAATTAAAATCTTATATCGAAGACACTTCTGAAACCGTCCTTGAATTGATGCTCTGCTTTTTGATTAACCCTGAGCATAATAAGCTTTATGGGAAACTTCTATTCATTCTAGCTTAGTTGGATGATGGCGCAAATAAGTCTCCCGTCCTCCGATGGTAGTTTAGGTTTCAAGTTTCTTTTCACCTATGTACATAATGATTAATAAAATCTTGAAGGGAAGTAATCTCCTTTAATTCAAAAGAGGAAAAAAAAAAAAGTCTGATAGATAAGTCAAGGTATACCTTTTCAACTCATCAAAAATAAAATGCAACGGAACCTTTGCATCGGACTGAACTTTATCTCACAGTTCAACTCATAAAAAATAAAATGCAAATAATACTCTAGAAGTTTTTGAGAAAGTGGAAGAATCACGTAGCATCGACAGATGGGATGAGCAATTGTATTATTCTTCGCAGTAGCTTTTAGACAAGTTCAAATGTACGCTATTTTCAACAATTTAATGGAGTCTTATCAAAGGCTTTCTCTCCCAGCTCCTTCCTCTTTTCCTTTGCTTTTAATCATCTTAGCTACATAAACATAAGGATATATAGTTTTTAATCAATGATACAAAATATGGCTTAATGTATAAGACGTTTAGAAGCAATAATTGCATCGACATGGGATTGACAGAGATCACAATATGCAAAATGTGCAATGCTGCCATATATCTTTATGCATAGAAAGTCCAAGGAACCCATCAAACACAGTTGCTTTGAGACATTTTTTTTTATGACGTAAAAATTTAGTTGGCAGAGTTTGACTACTCTCTAGTACACTTTTGGGTGTAGCGGTACATCTCATTGCATCCACCGGTTTAGATAAGATTACCTAAAGCAGATTGCGTGAATCGAACTTGGAAGCATACTGCATTCGAAACACATCTCTTAACGCTGAGTTGTCCCTTGGGGACTTGCATACAGACATTGCATACTCATGTTCTTTCCCACAATGATTGTATACACTCCAAAAATAGATCTTGAGACCTGTTACACCCAAAGCGAGAATCATATGACTAGACTAAATGCCTGATGGCAGTTCAATTTCCTCTTGCACGATTAAGGCTATATCAGATTAAAAAGAGACTTTTATGCGTCCCGTTAGCTAATTAATTTTCATCGACCATTTTAATCCATCCATCTTTTAGAAATCTCTTCTAGACATTCAACTAAAGTTTCACCACATAAATACAGGATCAAAACCATCCAATAAATTATAATCAACTATTTCAAAGTTAACTTTCTCAACATGATAATCAAAATATACATCAAATCTAAATTGATCATCTCGTCTAAAACCTTAGTTATTATGGGCGTCCATATTATTCATTCACTTTGTTGCCCCACACATGTAACTGATTCAGACTTGTACCCAGACATGTTTTTTTTAACCAAGTGGCAGTGACAGTTGATGTACATATAAGTTGATTGTTCCACTTAAAAAAACTTAAATTAGAAGAAAGTGATTTATATTATCTATATATTTATTGTCTTCAATATCAACAAACAAATTCATCAAAGACCTATGCACTAGTAGCCATGCTGGATCGAAAAGATGAAATTTTTAACACATATAAATCCATTACAAATTAAAAAACAAAAAGTAACTAGAAGATCCCAGATCATGCAAACCATAAAGCAAAAGAGAAAACCAAACAAACAAATTCATAGAATAAAAAATTATTCATTATGACATCTGATCAAAGAAGTGAACATATATATATATATACTCACATACACCGTAAATATGCATGTAAAAATAATAAAACCAATAAGTCAATATATATATGTATGTATGTATATATATATATAAAATATTTTGAGAAATGAATAATTTTATTAATAATGCACCAAGGGAGTGTAACCCAAATTTATTTACATCAACAACGTAAATTATCTACACATTTTAGAATATAATCACTAACGATCTTACAAGATCTTTTGGTCCAAAAACATAAATTATTAATACAATGGTTTTTTAAGTATGCAAGAGTTGATTTCTCCCCTTTCAAAGGCCCTTCGATTTCGTTCCTTCCACAAATTCGAAATGATTGTCATGAGGACCGTTTGAAAGACTTTTTTCTTATAATAGGATGAATGGAACCCACTCCAAGTTTTAATTTCTTCACAAAAGGATTTCGAAGCAACCCATTGAACTCTCATGATACCAAATGCCATCTCCCAAAGGCTTCTAGCCCAAGTGCATCTAGGAAGTAGATGTTCTACCAACTGCATATCATTCTTACAAAGATAGCTTCGATTGACAACAATATGTCCTCGTTTTTTAAGATTGTTCAACGTGAGGATTCTTTCCCAAACCGCCTCCCAAGCGAAGAATGTGACTCTTGTTGGAGCACAAGACTTCCAAATACACTTCCACGAGAATGACTCAGTCATTTTAGATTCAATAGCACCCATGAGAGCTTTATAAAATAATTTCACTGTGAATAACCCTTTTTTATTCAAATTCCATTTTATATATTATCATCCATTTCTTGACAAAGAGCACAATTATTCAAGTATACAAAGAAATTAGCAAACTCCTCTACCTCCAAATCATTAGCCTCCCTAATAAAAGTCACATTCCATCCAAAATTACTATCACTTCCTTGTACACACGACCTTATAGTTGCATGTTTATCCCTTGCTAAAGAGAATAGATTAGGAAAAAGATCTTTAAGTGGAGTAGTGGGAGAAACATATAATGGTGTTTGAGAGAGCATGTGAAGATATGTAGATATAATAATACTAGTTAAGGCTGGCCCGTGTATATGCATGGTTGAGTCCAATAAGTATATTTGTTAGAGTTCGTGCAGTATAAGTATGGATTATTTTTGAAGCAATATGACTAATTTGCTCAATCGACGAAGTTCTGTGGTGAATATGAAAAACTGATGCAATTACTTAGTGTAAGATGAATCTGTTATAAGTGATGTTGCAACATTAACTGGATCATTACTTCTTTCACCGTTCATTAACAGTCTGTTTCTCTAGTCAATAAAGGAGTTGTTCCACTTAATGTTCTAACATAGCCAGTGACAGTAAACAACAGCGGAAAAAAACTAAAGCTGTAACAGAAATAAAGAACACCAAGATTTAACGTGGTTCAACCGTGTGGTTTACATCAACAGGACCTCCCCTGGTCCAACAAACCTGTTCATTAAGAAATAACTAGTTACAACATCAATGAACTTACACAAGTAAAGATTCCTCTTGACCTTTGACGCCTAGGTGAAGAACTCCTTAACAAACTTTGGTTTGACGAGCTCCCCTCGACTTGCAACGTTCTCTTCCGAGAACTACACCTTCTTCTCCCAAATAATAATTAAAGAAACAGCTATCTAAACACTCAAAGACTAATACATGATGCTCACAACAAGCTGTCAAAATAAAATGAGTTGCAATACTTAATATAATCAAAGACTGAAACACAGATCGTGTTGCAACATGATATGGATAACTGGACAGAACTTTCTTATATTTTCTCGTTGTTCTTTCTCTGCCTACCCCCTTCTGTCGTGACTACTGCTACATATAAATACAAGATTGCTGCTTGGACAACTTGTCTTGGGCTTCAAGAAAGGCCTCTTTTCATAAAACCCTAATCTTCCTTTTATTCTTCCTTTCCTTACGAATAGGCAATTAATGCAATTCCATAATCAGCACAAATCTTCTTCTCATATGGTAAGTTACCATAAGATTTTTCTTGGACAATATAAAGGTAATAACAAAAGTTTTGCTAAAACATAGCCAATCAAATCCTAATCAATTTAATTGCTTTAACAATCTCCAATCAATTTAATTGCCTTAACAATCTCCAATCAAATTAACTACCTTAACAATCTTCAATCAAATTGATTGCCTTAACAATATTAAAAAATAAATTATGAATAAAATTACTTACATGACACATATTTTGATAAGTACAGGGGAGTATTGTGCAATTTTACAAAAGCACGGGGTATCCTGTGCACTTCACCCTTTGATTTGATAAGTACATTTATTTTGGTTTCTAACCTTAACTTTTTTTCTTTTTTTTCGTCTTAACTTTAAATTTGCAATTGGCAATCGCAGCTGTTACATTTTCATGACTTTAGGTTTGTAATGGTAACTGTTAAATTTTCATTCTAATTCTCAGACCACATGACTTTTCATGACACCTCTTGTTTCAGAACTCCAAGGCATTTGAATTTAATTCGATAACTTTATTACGTGACTATTTCAATCAATAAATTGAACCTATCCTAATACATTCATTAGACTAATTGGCTTCATGTCATTCATGTTAAGTCAGTTTTATTTTATAATTCTTAAGCTGTACATATTTTATTATTGTTGTTTATCTTCTAATTCTTTTGTGATCATATGATTTCGATTCTTGGATGCTTTTTGTTTGAGTGTTTTGGAAATGTTTTATGGAAAGAAGTGCAATCATTGCGCTCATCTCTCCACTCAACAATTGAAGCTTTGTGATGCATCATTATATTAATAATTTCTTTTTGGATAGGATCTTTGTAAGATGGGACAACTTGTGTTCCTTCTAGTTTAGTTGGATGATGGGATAGGTAAATTCTCGTCTTCCTATGGAGGTTCAAGCTTTAAGTCCCTTCCTATGTACATGCTTTTTGTGATCAGATCAAAGAAATGAACAGATATATATGGATATCAAAATGTGCATGCTCACATACACCTTAGATATGCATTATGCATGCATGCATATCAATATAATAATAACAAGAAGTCAATATATATATATATATATATATATATATATATATATATATATATGTGTGTGTGTGTGTGTGTGTGTGTGTGTGTGTATATTGAAAGAGAAGAATGATATGCTAACCCTCTTTTGATGAAAAATATAATGGTGTTTGAGAGAATATGTGAAGATATGTACATATAATATATACCCTTCCCTCCTATAGTTTCTCTTTTGTTTTGCATTACTTTCTCACTTCACTTTAATTGTAGTGCATGGTTAACTTTTTTCTAATCAAACTAAAAGGAAAAAAAAATCATTATATTAGATAATTTCAACGGTACATGTTCTTTTTAGGATAATGGTGTTTTTATATAATTTCTAATTATGGATAATTAATGTGTATTAAGAGAAATTAAGAGTAGAGGGAAGGATTATTGTTCTTGGTAGAATTTTGAATTCTTTTTGTTAAATTGGATATATAACCATTGTGATTATATATTTAGCTTCCAATCTTGAACAAATATCAATTTGAAGGGATTCAAGAGTCACTCAATGATGGATACCCTGACATTTGGAAGTTCAGGATTCTATGAGGAGAAAAAAAAAAACAGTTGCCAATTTGAAAAAAAAACATGCCAACTTATGTCTCCTCAAATTGTACCACTCAACTTTTTAACTCATAATTGCCATTTTATCTGGTTTTACGTCACAAATATCACATATAAATAGGAGCCATTTGTTCAAAAAATAAATGTGTGACATTTACTATTTAAAAATTGAAAAATAAGAAATATGACACTAACAAAACAAATGAATTAGACATATAATATTGTTCTTCATTAAATCCTCGTTCCTGAACAAAAGTCATAGTAAGACTTGAGGTTTTATTTGGTTTAACTGTGAAATTTTAATTTTTGAGATCTAAAGTTTTCAACAATAAAATTGATTTTTTTCGCAACAAACCTTTTCATCAATTAGATAAGACTGCATAAAATAAATTTTGTAGATCAAATTCTTATTTAAACCCTCGCATGTGAAAATAGTTACGTACACTGGACTTTCCTTCAAACCATTTCATCTGCATTTTGATGTCTTGAACTGATTTAGAAAGACAACCTAATCAAGTCCCTTCTCCCCTAAACAAAGTTACACACATATATGTATATATCTGAACCCACTAATTGGAAAAGAGAAAGAAAAGGAAATAGACTTTCCACTTCTGATCAACCCCGGTTCTTGAAGACTTGAATGCTCTAATAACGAT
Organism: Ehretia macrophylla; assembly: GCA_037974665.1. Lineage (NCBI taxonomy): Eukaryota > Viridiplantae > Streptophyta > Magnoliopsida > Boraginales > Ehretiaceae > Ehretia > Ehretia macrophylla. The sequence continues at coordinate 5,587,830 of CM075774.1, forward strand.
AATGTTCTTAAGTAGATCAATAGTCGTGAGTGATGATGCACTTATTTAACTTCATCATTATTAATCTCTTTAATAATAATCTCTTTAATAAGATTATTAAGTTATTAAAAGATCTAAATTGAAAGGCCAGATTCTTGTTTTCACTTGTCGTTCTCTTTAAAAACACTTTAAATATAGCCTACAAAGCTGCTAACACCCCTTTCTTAGCAAAACCTCAACCACGATGGGGTTGATCACACAATAGAGCTAATCTTTAGAAAACGCATCGTTTTGGAAAAAATTAGGTATAAAAAACGCCGTTGCCGGGGATCGAACCCGGGTCACCCGCGTGACAGGCGGGAATACTCACCACTATACTACAACGACTTCTATGCTGAGACTAACCATACCAGGAATATAATTGTTAAGCAATGCGGGGAAAAAATAATTTTGCTTACTAAAAGCCAGGCTATTCTTGCCAACGGGGAGCAAATCACGATTTGGATCTTTCTCAATAAAAACTCATTGCAAACCTGAAACAAAATAAATCCAAAAATATAACAACTCAAGTTTAAAAGGAGAGACCATCTCAAAAAACTAATCTGTTAGATAAAAAAACCTCTTATACTTAAGAAGCATCACTTGTGACAATGAGATTACATTCCACCCACCTTAAATTAAGAGCTCATGTTCATGTCGGGTTAGTTTATTAACACTGGTCTGGCAGTAGCCATTTTTTCTTGACGACTGCACTCGTCTACAAATATTTAATGTGATATTTACCACAACTTAATACAATCTATACAAAACCACCATCTTCGAGATGGTCTTTCTCCGGAGACAAACATGCGGATCCATCAGAATATGGTACTTATCAAAGGCCAATTATTTAATTTTGCTTACTAAATGCCAGGCTACTCTTATCAACTGGGGAACAAATCATGAATTGGATCTTTCTCAAGCAAAATTAGGAGCAAAATAAGAAATTTCATATTGAGGGGCTCAAAATTCAATTAAAAAAGAAAAAAAAAAGGAAAATGGGATAATTTAAATAAGGAAACAGAGAATTAGGAAAACGGGAAAAAATTAAAGGGGAGGGAGGACATAGCATTTTTTATAAAGAATATTACATATGTTAAAAAAAAAATTGGAGATTTGAGAGAGGCCGGGGTTCATGCCCTGAGCAAAACTCATTGCAAGCCACCATCTTCAAAATGGCCTCTCTCGATAGAGAAACATGCTGATCCATCAGAATATGGCAGCTACCGAAGACCAATTATTTGATAGCATTTACTTAGATGTTAAGAATATATATTGTGAAATGTTTAAGCGTCGCATACTAAATATATCAATTGTTTATGACCAAAAAAAAAAAATTTATATATATATCTATTGTTTAAGCTAACTTCTTTATTTTTTCATCTCTTGATGTACAGTTTTCACTTCTATGTCTAGTTAGTGCCAACTACAAACAACAAGCGAAAAATTCAAAATTGGATTTAGGCAACGCACAATAGTTTGAGGTTATAATTATGAACCGCGATAGTTAAATTGGTTACTAAACAAAACACCTCTCCCAGGGGCGGAGGGAGGGGGACCAGGCAATAGATTTGGGAGTTACTTACTGCTTGTTTTGATTATTTTTTTTATTAGATATGTATATATAACTTTGAGGTGTTTAGTGCTATATTTATTTTGATCTTTTTTATAAAAAAAAATTTCCCTATTTGATAGATATATGTAACTTTGAGTTACTCAGTTTTTTGCTAGTATATGTGTATGTCTATTACTGCTTTTTTTTTTTTTTTTCTTTTCTATTAGATTAGATTTTGATAGATATATATATATGATTATCAACTTTGAGCTACTTACTACGTGTTTTGATCTTTTTTTTTTCTATTAGATATATAACTTTGAGGTGCTTAGTGTTATAGTTGTTTTGATCTTTTTTTTTTTCCCTATTAGATAGATATATATAACTTTGAGCTACTTATGGCTATACTTGTTTCATTTTTTTTTTTTGGATATCAAGATATGCTTGTTTTGATTAGGTTCCTGTAAATTTGTAATTTGCGTGGAGAATGTAATAGGCTACAAGTTTGGTTTCGATTATTTGAACATCAATTGAATATTAATATATTATACTACTTAGGTCTTCTCCCTTTTTTTTTGTTTTTTTGTTTTTTGTTATGAGATAAACTGTTTAATTTGTATCATGAACAAAAGCAAATAGTTAAATATGTAATTTAAAATTATTATAATATTTTTTTTTGATGCATCCAATATTTTACACCGTTGATATTCAAAAATATGATTGGAACGTTTATTTTTCTTATCAAATATTTAAAAGCACCGTAAAAACCATAACAAAATTTTCTTTAGTAAAACTCTAAAAATTGAGTTTTTTTTTTTATTAACTCAAAAAATATTGTACACAAAATATTATATAAAAAAATAATTTCGGCCCCCTCAATATTAAATTTCTAACTCTTGAAGATATTTGAAAAATTGTTACTGAAGTCAACCAATGTAGATTTCAATATATTTAGAAAATTGCTAATCGTGCAACAAATTGAGTTACGAAAAACTCGACAAGAGGCTCTTTACCGTGTAACTGGTTAGGGAATATTTCCCTTCCCTTACTTAAATTGCAAGATATGAGCAATCCAAGATCCAAAGAATGAGCAACCTTTATGAATATTAAATCACTACTTCATCTAAAATATTAAACCATATTGCTTCCGTAGCCATTATTCCTGTTGTACCTTTTCAACTCCAAGCTATTCTAACAAGTAACAGCAGACATGAATGGTGTTGGTACAGGATGATATATCGCTTTCTTCCATTAATGAAATTAATTTCATTGCTTTGACCAAGAAAAAAAATGACCGTTATTCACCTGCAAAATTAAAAGTGACATTAAAATATGAAAACTCAAAAAGAAAAGTTGGGTTTTATGGATAGGTCCTTCTTTTGACGCATTTCTAATTTGAGTGGACGAGAATAATCATTATTGCTTAAAATCTCTCTCATACGCCAATATTGTAATTGCACAATTGACTCAAATTTTTTTTTTTTTTAAAATGCTCAAATGAAGATGCTTTTTTATGCAAACGTTGTTGACTTCAGAGTCCGTTTGCATACCTTGGGTTTGGCAACAATGGCAAAACTAAATGGGCGCTAGTGGGGGTTGTAATATAGCCCTGGTTTTTTTTTTTTTTTCTTTTTTTAAGAAAAATGTGTATTTATTTTTTTTTTAAATAAAATTCTTTATATGTTTTTAGTATAAAAAATAAATTAACTCCACTAAAAAAGTATATTAGTATAATAGCCCCCATATACTGAAGGAGCATTTTTTTTTGGGTCAAAACCATTTTAGTCCCTGAGGTTTACTCTAAAGACCAAATTGGTCCTTCAAGTTTGCAAAAAGACCAAAAAGGTCCCTCTAGTTAACTTTTGTTAGTCAAATATTAATAGTCAAATGGTTGACTGAGTTAAAAGACCATTATATCCTTAGGCAATATATATTATAAAAGAAAATTACAATAAAAGTCTAAATCAGTCTAAAAAAAACATAATTCACATAATTCGCGTAGGAAAAAAAATAAAAACTAAAAAATATCAGTTCAAACATAAACAAATAAAAGTTAGTAATATATCGGTAAAAAAAGAACAATCATGAATCATTCTCTTTTCTGGCCGGTACCCTCGCTGTTAATTATGTCGATGATGATTGTTCATTTTTTAACGATATATTACTGAATTTAATTTGTTTATGTTTGAATTGATATTTTTTGGTTTTAGTTTTTTTTTTCCTGCACAAATGTTGTGAATTATGTTTTTTTAGACTGATTTAAACTTTTATCGTAATTTTCTTTTATAATATATGTTGCCTAAGGATATAATGGTCTGTTAACTCGGTTAACCCTTTGACTATTAACATTTGACTAATAAAAATTAATTAGAGGGACCAATTTGGTCTTTTTGCAAACCTGAAGGACTAATTTGGGCTTTAGAGCAAACCTCAAGGACTAAAATAGTTTTTGCCCATTTTTTTTTATCCGTCCGATTAGACTTTTGTTCTGAATGGATTACTCCTAACGATATCGAAGAAAGGCAAATTTTTGTTGCGTAAAAAAAATACTTGTTAAGGCTAAAAACTGTTTTTTGATTTTCTGTATGGTGAATGACCACCTAAGCACTTTTTTTAGTAAATATTGAATTTAAAATTAATTCAATACAACCTATTGGTTTCAAGTTGTGTAAATATTTCATTTGAGAACTTCAATTAACCCAAAATAAACGAAAGTTTTATTCCGAGGTTATCGTGCTGAATGGGGGTGAGAAATCCAAAGCGCACGCACCCATCTGACCAAGTCCAGCCCATGTTTGTTGGGCTTGTGAAGCTACATATTCAGCAACAAACAAGCTCGAATATGATTGTCATCAAGGTGTACATTCTCTGGTCCATAACACTGCATTTGTGTTGTAAACCATGGACTTCATTTCTTGATGGAAAGTCCTCTAATTTTTATGCAAACCAACAATGGATTTGAAGAAATTTCTTCCATCAGGCTACTACGGCTCTCAGTGAGGGGTGAAACCTACTATGTGGGGGGGTCTACTTTTCACTAAGAGCGCAGGGTCTCATTCCTCACTGAGAGCTCACGTCTCATTCCTCACTAAGAGCTGCACATCCAACAATACCGAATATAAATTTAACCCAAGAGTTGAATTCGATTCTAAAACAACTATTACACTACCTTCTTGATGTCTTACAACATCATATTTCATGACTTAACTAAGAATTTCTTTTTAAAACGATAACCCTTCAAAATGACAATCACATGTATGAAAAACATAAACTAAAAAAAAGATAACATAGTCTTTTCACACATCTATCGGAATTATTGGTTAAGTATATCTTGCTGTTTGGATGACTGACCCCCTTCTAAGGCTATCCTTAGCAGAGGTAGCAAAGTAAAAAATATGTCAAATTTGAAAATTTTTAGAGATCCAAACATTATTTTTGATTTAAATATATATGGGACCCACCACTTTTCACAACTTTTGATGCAAAATGGGTCTCTAAATTACATTTGGGGTGCTAAATTTAGAGCCCCAAATATAATTTAGAGACCCATTTTGTATCAAAAGTTGTGAAAAGTGGTAGGTTCCATGTATATTTAAATCAAAAATAATATTTGGGTCTCCAAAAATTTTTAAATTTGACATATTTTTTATTTTGCTACCTCTGCTAAGGATAACCTAATGAAACTATGCCATCAGCTATATGAAAAACAAATTGCTTCAGTAGCCACTATTCCTGTTGTGCCTTTTGAACTCCAAGCTATTCTAACAGCAGACATGAATGTTGTCGGTACAGGGTGATATAACACTTTCTGTCATGAATGAAATTAATTTCATTGCTTTAACCAAGAAAAAAATGACCGTTATTCACCTGCAAAATTAAAAGTGGCATTAAAATAAGACACTAAAAAACAAAATTTGGCTTTATGGATAGGTCCTTCTTTTTACGCGTTTCTAATTTGAGTGACAAGAATAATCATTATCTAATTTGAATGAGCATTGCCCTCAAATTAAGAATAAACAGTAAAAATATTAATTTATGGACCAGAAATATCCAGTTTTAACTTCTACCTTAACTGAACAAGTGTATATATTATGATACACTGTTACACCGCGAGATCTTTTATCTTTGGGTGAATTTAATATACTCTACCTAGAGTGAGTTTCTTTATTAAAAATAAAAAATAACAGTAATAATTTGAATGAGGATTGGTGGTATTGAAATCCTTGTTGATCCTTACTCTACCATTCTTTTTGAGATTTTTCTTCAAAATGACAAAAAAAAATATCCTTCGTGGATTTTACCAACGTGTTAAACTCACACATTAGAAATAAAATATGTGAATTATCAGTAACGTTTTTAAACCAAACTCTTTTTAGTTATTTTAGCATGTCAACTAAGTATCCATGTAAGAAGTAATATTTGAGTGTGAAAATTAAAGTGGAATATAACAATGCTTTTTTTTTTTTTTATCAACACTTACCTTACCATTCGTATACCTGTAATTTTCCTAGCATTCTCATCTACCTGATGCAATTATTATTTTATCATGAATAGTCAACGAAAAATTAGCATCCAAGATCTAGATTTAATATAACATTCTAATCAAAATTTGACATGCGCAAAAAACCTAGAGCTTGTATTGACTTTTGGAGGAAATTACGAAATATACTATAAAAAAATGGAAGCAAACCTTTAATTGAAGAAAATTGATAAAATTCGCCTACCGGATATGATTAGTTGAGATGGCATGAGAATCACTTTTTATGTGAGAATCGGACTCAGCTAGCAGCTGGTTAGAAAGTATTACTCTAAATTGAAATGTTATAGGTATGTTTATGTAGTAAATTATCATTGTTGTATTTTTGGAGATTGAAAAACTTAATTCAAACTTGTTCATTGTGTCACACAAGACAACCCAGAAAAATAACTATTATTTTTCTCTAGTTTGGATGTCAGAAAATGAATGAAAAGGATTCTCTTGAGAGTGATCTCTTGAATATTTATAGAGAATAAATTAAAGGATCGTGTCCATTCTAGAACGCATTTTTTGTTATTAAGTTGTATCGTTTACTAGCAGTGAGCGCTGCTATATACCAGCTTTTTTTTATAATTAATTTATCACCTCCTTTTAATTGAGGTAGTATCTAGTATTACTTTTTCGAAATGGTGATGACTATTCACAAGAAACCTAATCATTCATAATTTGGAGATTCAAGTAGTAGAACCTTTCACAAATAACCCCAATGTTTGTATTTTTTTCAATTTTGTCTATATTGTTTTGTAAGTGATGCCCTTGGTCTCCAATATTTACACTTTTCTTCAACTTCATTCATTGTTTCAAAAATGACGCGTTTAGTCTCCAAAGTTTGTAAAAAGTTTTAATTTACTCCCCAAGTGAAAAATTATTTCAATTTAGTCTTAAAAATTTCATGTGTAGCTCACAAGTTGAAACTTCACAACAGGGACCAAACTAAAACTTTTTATAAATTTTGTGACTAAGTTTCTCACTTTTAAAATAATAGAAACAAAATTAAAAAAGAGTGTAAACATTGAATATTAAATTAAAACTTTTTGTAATCTTTAGACACTAAGCGTGACACATTTAAAATAAAAAAGAAAAAAATTCAAATATATAAATATTAATAACTATTTGTGAAATTTGCCCTTTCAAGCGACGATATTAGATTAAATGTTCAATTTTCTAGCAACTGTAGTGCTTTTTTTCTTTTGGGTGAAGTGCACCATACCCCCCTGTGTTTAGGTTAAGTGCATCAGTGCTCCCTGTGTTTAAAAAATTAGCATAAATAGTCTCTATATTTTGGTAAAAGTACAAACGTGCCCCCTATCCATATTTTCGTCCAATTAATAATATATATATATATATATATATATATAGAGAGAGAGAGAGAGAGAGAGAGAGAGAGAGAGGCAGATAATCATGTCCAAGGAAATGATGAGATTTCCAGAAATAGAGGTAACAAAAGATAGTATGCTTTCTGTTGGATTTTAAGGTTGGGTCGCCCAATGTGGGTTGACCCGACATGACCCATTTAGTATGGGTCAAAAGGGAGTTGTAGGAAGTTATGTAAATAACTTCCCACTATATCCAAAAAGAAAAAAAAAAGAACACATGTAAGCTCTCAGACAATAACATAAGAAAAGTCTTATGTCTTTCTCTCCTTTTCTCTCTCTCAATCTCCCTTAAATTCACCATATTTATTACGTGTAAACATCAGGCTCTTAAGTTGTGAATATATAGTTCAAAGTCGAATTCGTACGTTGAACTCCGATTCGCAGCTGTTTAATGGTGGAACAAACGTGATTAATTCTTGCAAGCTCTTCCGCATACTACGAGGTTAGTATTAAATTTTATTCGGTTTATGAAGATCCGTATTATGTATTTAAATTCTTCATTGGTATCAGAGCCAAATCGTTGGTTCTCCGTAGATATTTGTTCTCTGCAGTATATACGTGTATATGCATGTTTTTGAGAGATTTTTAACGTAATAATTGTGAATTTACGTTTCTGTGAAGTATTATAAGTATGTGTATTTTTGGTACTGGTAGAAACTGCTCGTTGCAAGGATTCTAACAGGGCAAATTTTGTAATTTTTCGTTAAGTAATGAATTTATTATGAATTTTTAAAGTTTGATTGTCAAACTGATTAAAATATTTTTTATGCATTTTTTCGTCACTGTTTTGGCCTTTTTTCATGTCTGTATCATGCTCCAAAAATTGTGTATTTGGTATTGTTAGAACAGACTCATTGAGAGCTTTCCATAGACATGTAATACGATAAATTTGGCTTTAAAACGAGAAAGTTATGAATCATTTAATATTTTATGTAAATCTGAAGATATTAGGTTAGTGCGTGTTCTTGGTGTACTGTGTGCGTGTTGAAAACCGTAAAAATTTGCAGAACATGGTCTGGACATGGTGGCCATGTGGCCCAATTGTGGGTTGCCACGTGGCCACGTCTTTTAATGGCTGAGAGTCTTTAAAAAAAAAGGAAAAAGAATTTTGTATTCTTGACGTGATTCAATCACGTCTTTGAAGACGTGACTGAATCACGTCAATACCCTTTGGCCTTTAGCGGGCCACGTGGCTCACTCAGGTTGAGCCACGTGGCCATGTGCTACTTTATTTTTTTTAAAAAAAAAGAGGTCACGTCTGTCAGACGTGAATGATCATGTCTGACCGTGATTCAATGTTCAAACTTGAACATTGAATCACGTCCACGGTCAATTTTTGAACATGGTTTGTTGGGCCACGTGGCTCATTCTGGTTGCACCACGTGGCCCTACATAAATAATAATAATTTTTTTAAAAAAATTAAATTAAATTAAATTAGTTTTAATTTAATTTTTAAAGATAGAATTAAAATTAGTTTTTAATTTTTCTACACCCCAACCTCGTTGCCACTGGAGGTGGTCCAACGTCGGCGGACGGTGATCCGACAGTAGTCAGGCGGCGGCTCTGCAGTGGCCCGATGGTGGTCCGACGGTGGTTTGGCGGTGATCCGATGGCAACAAAAGGCAGTCTGATTGTCGGCAAGCAGCTGTCTGGTGGGGAAGGACGGTGATCCGATCGGCGGCCGATGGTGGTTCGCGATGATCCTGTTGTCCGATGAATTTTAAAACAAAAATATATTATTATTATTATTATTATTATTATTTAAATGATATATTAGTTGTATTAATTTAACGGATGACCTAATATCTATGTGATATTTACAGATTTAACCCCATATTTTTTTTATGATTTTATCTTTGTGATAATCTCATTTTTGACCCCATGTTCTCAATTTGGGCCAATATTTTTGTGATAATTGTGTTTTGGCCCTATTTATTGCTAGAGTAGTACATAACTTAAATTAATTTCAATTATAACATGAAATTATGAGTAATTTCATTAAGTTTGCCTAAAATTTGTGTAATTTAATTGTAACATTTACAATTAGGGTCAAGAAATTTTTGTAATTTTATTTAAATGCCTAACTTTATGTAATTTTATTGTAATATTTACAATTAGGACGTGAGATTTTAGTAATTTCACTTCGAGGTATGAAATTTGTGCAATTTCATTATACATGTTGTGTACAACATTAATGCATGCTACGTGCATTATTACTTTTTGAAATTAATTTATTAGATAGTTATGTATTAAAGTTTATTTATTTACCCGAGGACTTTAGTAGTCATTTGAGAGTAGTATGACTTAAACAAATTGTGAGAAAGATTTCCACCACTATTAGTTATAAGAACACGTACTGTAATGGGCCCAAACTACTCATCCCATATTTTGTTTTACTATTAATATTTACATGTAATATTAAATGTTTTATGGGATATTTTAATGCGCATGTGATAATATTAGACGCACTCTTATTTCTCTTAACATGTAGAACTAAAAATGTGTCTTTTGGGTCTCGATAAGTTTGAGACAGCTTCTACATGCTCAATTATCATGGTCCACATGTGTTAAAAGAATTGAATTAGTCAACTTTGGTGGACCACATCAAATTTTGAGGAAAAGGAGAACATTAATTTATTTGTTAAATACTAATTCATATCAAGATCATGTTAATATTTGTCTTTATCACATGTTCTTATCATAGGCATATGTTGCATATGTTATTAAATTAATAATTAGTTTATTAATCCTTTATCTGAGTGGGAGTTCTAAGATTGGAATTGTTGTGATTCTAATCTAGAACTATTAGTTCTCACACATGTGAATTTATGTAATTCATATACGGAACTAATGTTTCTACTCGAATAGGATTAAATAGTGATAATTGTGACATTTGAATATATAATTTGGCAGGTTGTACTACAATCTTTTGGTACTATATCTTATGTCACTTTATTATATTTAAATACTTGTTCAAGTAGAATTAAACATGTAAATGTGCTAGTACTGAACATCTGCGATGTCTATGTTGTGGTAATTTATGATAACCACAAAATTGCTGAAGGAAAAATGAACAGTGATGATTGCAAATGTGGCATCATGAAGTTCAAAATATCCTTGTGCAGCAAATACGTGGTTGAAATATTGAGTTATGTTGTGGTGAACCATTAGGGTGGTAACACCACTCAGTATTTGAGGTAAAGACCTATCAGGTTGAAAACAATGCTATTGTTCGCATCACATTGTTGAGCATTGTGCATAATACCTCAATACTTATTACGAAGTAAAACCTACTAATGTGGGGATTTTGAAAGCTTGAAAGAGAAGTTCAATGGAATTTCTATTTCTAAGTCGTGTCAGCTTATAATCATGTTCGACATGATATGTTGGAAGTGTCCTAATGCTACTAAGAGGTAGCATTTTCGAGATGTCGAACATAATTTGAGAATCGAAGGCAGTTGGCCACATTTTTCACTGATAAAAACAAGTGCATGTTGTCATTGAATCCTTTCCATCTAAGCTGGGTGCGCAAAATTGTCAACATGACGCACAATGGGAATGTTAAGACGTTTCAAACATTGAACGTACCTTGGAGTCTGTATATAACACATCTTACCTAACTAGACCATTGGTCAAGCTTATGTAGTTGAGTTCAATAAGCAAGGGTCATATGGATCCAATCACAAGAGGCAATGACTCCAATGACAAATAGGAAGGATAAGCTAACGGATAAGACCAAGAAGGTCAAACGTATGTGACAGGTGCGATTCAACATTGTGATGGCTATTTGCTACAATTGTCACAGGAAAGGTCACTAAGCTGGGGATTGCCTTGAGCCGAAGACTAAGCGTCTAACCTCATAACTAGAAATAAAGGAGCATTTGTGTAATACCATTAGATTTTCGGCGAATCATGGTGCATATCTATGGAAAATACCTTGAGAGTTAAAGTCAAGGGCATTGGCACTTGTTAAATACCTCTTAGTGATGGTCAAATTCTATTTTCCATGATGTTAAGTATGCTCTGTTTTTTTTTAAAAAAAGGCTTGGTCTGTGGATTAAATCCCTTTACAATTAGGTTCTTAACTTCGTATATTTAGTACTCAGTCAAATACTCACTATGGATCTGGCTATATTGAGGTTGGTATTTTCTTGTTTAACAAGTTGAACATTAAAACCATTGCTATATAAGTATGTGTTATTAATGCTACATCGTTGAGACATGTAGCATAGCAAGCTAGGCATATAAGGCACATAGAATGGATAGACTCGCAAGAGAAGGTCTTCTGAGTTTGTGATTAGTACAATTCTATTTGCCCTTGTGTGAAAGTTTCCTAGCCAATGACTCCACAATAAATATGTTTGGCAAAGGCTTGCGAGCTAGCTTTTCATTGCAATTAAGTCATCCCAAAATTTATGGTCCAAATAATGTTAGGACATGGCAAGAGGCCTTGTGTTTTATCACTTACAATTTCATAAGTTGTGGACTTGTCTTTTTATTTTCTCACAAGTCCAAAGCTTTTGATTACTTTGGATATAATTTTAGACTTGTTGAGAATAGAACATATATGAAATAAAATTTTTAGTAACCGACTGTGTTTAAGTATACCTATTTGATTAGTTCAAAAAACATGTGATGAAAGAGGTATAGCAAGAAAGCTAATTCCTGGAACTTTGCAACTATGAGAAGTTGTAGAAAAAGGAATAAAACCTTATCGGATATGGTTAAGTATATGATGGCTCATATAAATTTTTCAATTTTGTGTTGGGAATTCGTAATTGTCATATTTATATACACTTATATACTCCTTGTCATTTTCTGATCAATAATATCATCTATCTAGAGAGATAGAATCGCATATCTCCTCTTAGATTAATTGACATATACACAGATGTCTTATTGAACCATTTTAAGATCATACAAAATGAATTCTTCTTGCATTTCTCCACTAAAAAACATCACATTTACATCCACCTGATGTAATTCGAGGTTCAATTGGGTGACATGATCAAAAATGGATGGATTGAGGCAAACCTAACAACGAAAGAAGATTTGTGTGCAAGTTATACCCTCAATTTGGGTAGAACCTTTTAGCCATTGACGAGCTTAATATCTAATATCAACGAGCTTAATATCTAATATCAAATCCAATTGCTCTTTCATTGCTTTCATTTAACTTTCCCTTACAAAAAGATGAGAGAACTTTCATCTTAACTAGTAATCATATGAAAATTTTATTTTCATAATCACCGGTAGTGAAACGAACTCACATTGATCACGAAACTGATTCAAGTTGACCATACCGATATTACTATTGCAAGTGAACATGATCCACAAACCGGTTAATGAAGCGAATTCACTTTGATCGCAAAACGGATTCAAGTTGACCAAAACCAAACCGGTGTTTATCTCCTACTTGGATCAGTGAACGAAAGCAAGTCCTCATTTCAACTGAAAAATCGTGAGAGATAGGACCATTAGGAGCATTCAATTCAGATAACTGAATCTCCTACTAGAAAATTCTATATCTAAGAATGTTGAATTCAGATACACTCCCACTCTTTGTTCATCAATGAACATTCCCTTTGGACCGTTCAAAGTACCAAATGAAAATACACATATTTCCTTACGATTAAAATTTCTCAAGCTTATGAAAAATATTATGAACAAAAGTAGTCAGCTCCCAAGGTCATAAGTCATTGCAGATCGGTTCACTACCTGTTCATGACTCATAGGGACGAGAGTGAAAGCCTAAGCCAAGGGACGTGTCTCCAAATGCCAAAATAGATTGTTGAGATAAAAATATTCCTTATTTAAGCACCATGGGTAGCCTAGTATATAATGTGGTTTATATATGGCTAGATATTTGTTTTTGCCGTGAGATTGGTAAGTTGTTACCAATTAAATCTTTGATAAGTTCATTGCATTGTTGTCATTAAGTTCATGAGGTATTTGAAATGCAATTTAGATTTTGCCAATGCCATTAAAGTCTTGATCTCTATAAGTAAAGATCCACAAATGCTGATTTGGGTGGTGACCTAGATAAGTGTAAAGTTACCTTTTGACATGCTGGCTTGTTAATCAATGGCACTACTTTGTGGAATAACAAGAAGCAAATATGCATAGTATTGTCAACTATGAAAATTGAGCTTGTGGCATGCTCAGCAACTATGCAAAATACAGTATGGCTCGAGAGATTATGATGGACTTAAGATGAGTCAGTTGCTAGACGGGCAATGATGATCTATTGTGTCCACTAATTATCCATCACCTATGCTAAGGATCTTATATTTCATGGCAAGATCTAATACATAGACATTATGACTTTGTGTCATAAAAAGAAGTGACTGTGGAACACTCACCTAAGCATGAGATGACAGTGACCCACTCGATAAGTCCATATCCAGAGATATGTATTTGTTGCAATAGAATCTCTAGGATTGCATAGGACTTGATATTGATGTTCTATAAAGTGATGTGCAATTACTAATGTACTCATACTGGTGAGTATTTGATGCCAGTTCATAGTGAACAAAATTTTCTTCATGTGTTTGCTTAGTGCCTTGTCTTTGTGACAAGTTTGGAAGAAATCGAGTATGAGTATGCTAGCACAGATTGGCATCGAAAAGTATATCGACAGGTTGATGAGATTGGCTCTCTTACACGAGCAATCACCTCTGGCGCAATGAGAGCGTGCAGAGATAAGGCAATATAAGTTGGTTAGTATTCGTCGGGAAATACTATACTCATATAAGATACGTCGCCTTAAGTATTGGTTTGGAATTGGTTTTTGTGACAATATTAAGATGAGACCTCTTAATTGTATATGTTACAATTAAAGATTGACATGAGGTCGATATGGATTCCCACGGTCCATATAACCTGTTTGTAGCCAGATTTGAAACCTTGATTACTAAGTGTGTTAAATTCGAGGATTCAGGTTAGTTTCTGAGTGATAACTAGACCAAGATCTGTACGGTGTTGAATTTAGGTAAAGACATATGCTCCTTATAAGGGAAGTCACACCGTAACACATGTTTCATACCATGTGTGCTTTGCGACCGTAAAAGGAAGTGGGTGAATGGATCCCTACTTCACCACTGTGTGAGTCCTTGAAGCAATAAATGCTTCTTTAGGATACCCTTAGTGACCTACGCCTATATTCTAATAGGTCAAGTTCAATGTTAGCTACTTTGGTATGTTGCCTAATGATCATGTTAGATTCGATCATATGGGACATATCCGGGAAAGCAGTTGACTTGATTTAGAAGGATATTGAGCGAAGGGAAGACTGTTTGCATCTAGCGCTACATGTATTCATTGGTCGACCAGTTATACAATCTTTGTGATTGAACATAACTATGAATACATGTTTGAGATTTAAAGGTCAAACATAGCCTACGAGGGATAAGGTGTGTGTTGACTGATGTGAACTTAAATTGGTCTAGGGTACAGCGAGATTTTTTCTTTCGTTGAAGACCGTAGCTCCCATGTCATCCTTAACAGGTGGATGGTCTGAGCTTCCACTTGTGTGCTCGCGGGTCGCACGACTTATTTGCCTGTATGAATTTGATGGTGGTTCCCGACAAGGTGGTAGAGAAAGATAGTAGTGGATATGGATCTTCACTTTCTAAGCTTGATTTGTCACGCTCGCGACTTTATCAACTTAGAGTTGCAACTGCAGATGAGAATCATAATGCTAATAAAAAGAGGCAGATAATCATGTCCAAGGAAATGATGAGATTTCCAGAAATAGAGGTAACAAAAGATAGTATGCTTTCTAAGCTTGATTTGCCAAATGGTTTATAAGCAGAATACAATAGTTGGAGAATGAATTTGAAAGTGACCCGAATATATTACGAGACTCAAAAGCTGGGAATTTAATTTATTATCATCAATTTTCAAACTTATGCAATTTGCACAATGGAAATTTGAATTATTATCTTTATCACCAACCCATTTAAACAATTCACCATTATTATCTAATGGTGTTTGTGAGTTATCTAACAAAAGTAAACCAAAAAGATCTGATTTTTACACACACACACATATTATATATATATATATATATATATATATATATATATATATATATATATATATACATATCTATGCAATAACTAGCTAATGGTGTTTGTGAAAGGATGGCATGACAATCTCATCTTTGGATTCTATGCTCACTTTGGTAATTTGCTTAGCCAAAAAAAAAAAAACAAACAAGAAGAATACATAGATTTTTTGGCTAAGCAAATTACCAAAGTGAGCATAGAATCCAAAGATGAGATTGTCATGCCATCCTTTCACAAACACCATTAGCTAGTTATTGCATAGATATATATATATATATATATATACACAAGACACGCACAAAGATGGGGGGGGGGGGGGAGGGGGAAAGGGCGGGGGAGAAGATGAAGATTTAATGAGTTTGGTTTACAGATTTTCACTTCTTTTTTTTTAAATTTTTTGAAAGGGCATTTATGTCCTCTAACTGTTTTGCTGACATTAAAACATTTATCCATTTGCATTTCAGGCGCGTTGGTATCATTCTCCATCAGAACTAACGATTTTTTGGACGGTAGGAAGGTCTTATGCACTTTTACCAAAACACAGGGACTACATATAGTAATTTTTGAAATATAAAGGACACCGATGCATTTATACTTAAACACAGGAAGATATGGTGCATTTCACTTTTTTTTACTAAATAACTATAGTACTTATCTTGAAAGGAAGATAACATGAAGAGCCTTGTGCGGGTGCAGAGTTCTCCTGGTACAGATGAATAATATTTTCTTTTTCTGCCAACTTTTTACTGTTATCCAAAAGCTGCATGCATAATGTGTACCCAACAAACAATGAGCCCACTAGGCACTAGGTTTATGCGTGTAGCTAATAGGCACTCAATCTTTTGAAATTCCTAATAGGTTTTAGGGAAAATGTTTTGGCCCGGTAACACGATCGAAACGATTCAAACATTATGTGAGATTTATTAGGGTTAATACAATTTTTAGTTCCTTATTTTTACTCTCATTGACACTTTGGTCATTTATCTTTAAAAATGCTACTTTTCAGTGAGAAAGTCTTCCATCAGCCATGGCTGATGATCAGCCAAAAAATAAATGAATAGGATTGTGACACGTCATCATCGTGGGGCTAGCATTTAGAGCGCTTTAATGGCTAAGATGATCAATAAATCATCTCAATGGTTGAGATGACTTTGACTGATCATCAGCCATGGTTGATGGAAGAATTTTTCATTTTTCAGTCCCTTATCTTTTAAATTTAGGACACCGTGAGTCCTATTTGCTAAATCCGTAAAAAAATTAACGGTAGAAGCATGTGCAAGGCCCATGACTTGGTTTTTTTTCAATTTGCAAGGGTATTTTGGTCAGAACAATTTTTTTAGTCAAAACACAAAAAAAAAAAAAAAATTCATCAACACCATCTTATCCACCACCACCACCACCACCACCACTACCACCACCAACACCAACACCAAGACCAACACCAACAGCCATTAACACCAAGACCAACACCACCACTTCAATAAAATGAAAAAAGACACATCTCTAACTCAAGAAAGAAAAAAAAAAAAGGAGAAACACATTAACGTGCGCCCCTATCTCCTTGTGCTCAGGGTTGCGGACGAAACATAGCATCCATTGGTGAAGGTCATCGATTCATTTAGCCGAAGTTGAAATGCTCATGTTTGTTGGGGCTATCTGGTATAACAAGGTCATCTTGTGTCCCTATCCCTATATATTGTTACATAACTAGCACTGAAAACGTTGCTGTAAAATCTGATGATGCCAAAAGATCCCCGATTGCACCCAACTTAGGACACTCACTCCGATCAGTAAGCCCTGCTGTTAATGGTGATATCATACCTTGCCCTCTACCCACTATGAGCAAATCATGTATGCTATCTATTGATCTTATTGCTGCCACTGTTTCTTCTCCATTGTTCACCACTTTCTCTGTAAAAACAATTGAAACATTTTGAGGTGGTGGTGTTGGTCTTAGTGTTAATGGTGTGTTGGTGGTGGTAGTGGTGGATAAGATGGTGTTAATGAATTTTTTTTCTCTTTTTTTGTGTTTTGACTAAAAAAATTGTTCTGACCAAAATACCCCTGCAAATTGAAAAAAAAATGAGTCACGTACCTTGCACATGCTTCTACCATTAATTTTTTGACGAATTTAGCAAATAGGACTAATAGTGTCCTAAGTTTAAAAGATAAGGGATTGAAAAGTAGCACTTTTAAAGATAAGGGACCAAAGTGTCAATGAGGGTAAAGATAAGGGACTAAAAGTGGTATTAACCCGATTTATTAATAGGGTTCGTCTTTCATGCGTTGGCAACCGCATGAATCTGAACCGAGTATCAATGACTGATACTCACCTTTTTTTAATTAATAAATGTTAATTTATGCATAACTACAAATGTATCCTTAAAAGTAGATAAAGAATAAATGAAGTATAAAATATTTTATGGTGTTTGGGCTTTGTTTGTTTGTCATAGAATAATTTGCTTGTAGAAAATATTTTTAGAGGAAAATATTTTCTAGTGTTTGAAAAATAAAAAATATTTTTATCTCTCAAAGGAGATGGAAATATCTTTTCAAACTTTGTATTAGCTATAATATTTCATTGGAAAATATTTTTCAATTAACTAATTTTCTGGTGTTTGGTAATGTAGCCACCATTTTTGACTGAAAAATATTTTTCAATTGACCAATTTTTCGATTAACTCAAACACCGAAAAATTGGGAAAATATATTTTTTTTAAATATTTTATGGCAAACAAACGGAGCCCAAGACTTTTGTTCTTACTACGTTGCTTTTTTAAGTAATTTTATATATATATATATATATATATATATATATATATATATATTATTTACTTGCCCAATTTCGTCATTTTGCACTTATGACAGTTCTCTTATAATAATTTTTTTTCTCATTATAAAGGGTATCATGGACTTTTTGCTACTTATTTGAACCAACTCATTAATAACTTATGGACCCCATGCAACATGTGTTTAGTTTTGGCTGATGCACCTATATTTTCAATTTGTGGCAAAAGTGCTGCATCCGCAATGAAACAAATTCCTTATTAATATTGTGTGAACCGGATGGGTCCAATTGTCGAACCTATGTGTTTTCTTAGGTTTTAGATAAGATAGTCATGTTAGCTTCTCATTCAGGCATTTAGCTCTCTTTAAATATGATTTACGTTTCCTCATAATGTTATTAAATAATGATTGAGATTCAATGGTAATTAATTATTTATGTAGTTATAATAAAATAAGTTGACTAATTCACCACTACTGAATTTTCATCATAACGTATATTATGAAGCTGTGATTGCCAATTACCACTTTATTTAAAATTTAAAATTATTTAAAAAATTATTATATTTATTTATTGAATTCAACAATAATTTACCAAGTTCACCCTAGGGTTTTGTTTTTTGGGTTAAAACAAAGACTTTCATTAAAATAAAAACTTAAGCATACAAGTGTTTAACCAACCCCAGTAGGGTCCTGGTCTTGTACAAAAATATTCTTTAACATAGGAGGGGTATTAAAAACCCAATCAAACGTTAACTTGTCGTGTAACATCTACTTGGCCACCCAGTCAGCTGCTTTGTTAGCAGTTCTATTGACAAACTAAAATCTAACGGGGTTGATATCAGCTGCTATCAATAAAATGTCATCTACAATTGGCTTAATCGACCAATGGGAGCAATTGTTGGATGAATTGACGACATTAAGGACAACAAATACATTATTCTTAAAGATGATGTTAACAAGACCCAGGCTTCTAGCAAACAAGCTCGCATTCATCAAAGCCAGGGCTTCCGCCAACAAAGAAGAGTTATAGTGAACATGACGAGCCATACCATGAATCAGATTGGACCCTAGGGTTGGCAATGGAAAATATCCTATACTTTCCTTTAGGAATGCAATCCCTTGTTATAACCCAATCTGTTAAAGCACTAGGCTAACTCAAATCATACAAACCATCTCATAAAATCAATCCATGATATGACAGAG
Source organism: Ehretia macrophylla (assembly GCA_037974665.1). Taxonomy (NCBI): domain Eukaryota; kingdom Viridiplantae; phylum Streptophyta; class Magnoliopsida; order Boraginales; family Ehretiaceae; genus Ehretia; species Ehretia macrophylla. Next base: position 5,607,376 of record CM075774.1, read on the forward strand.
AAAATTAGACGTGTTGATGATCAAATCTAATAGAATGATTCCCATGTTGATCTGCAAAAAGAACGCGTGTGGGAATTGTCCACGTAAGCACTCTAATACTTAAGTTAGTATCCTCCTTTAGGAATGATAAGAATTTGGAAAGTATAGTGAATAGTGTATGAGATATTAGTTACTTTTTTGGGGGGGTAATTCCCCTATTTATACATTTCCTTCTGACACTTTTTCGGATTTTGTGGGATTCTGTTGCTTAGTCATTAGATCAAGAAATGGTCGGACTTCAGGCCCTGACCTCCCAAGTAAGTCCCGGGTTGGATCTGCCCGATCTGATGGATCCTTGGTACAATTGGGTCGTCCATATTTTTCAACTCGAATTACGTAATTGGAGATCAGGTCGATGAATTTTACCCTCATCAAAACTTAAGCTATTTAGTAACGTTAAATATCAAATTGGACACTAACTCCATCCGTGATAAACAAAGTACCAATTAATGATCTATGCACATCTTACTATAAGACTATTCTTGTTGTTTGCTTTGTAAACACAAAACAGGGAAACTTTTTGAAGTAATCTCTATAGTGCATAGGCTCTACTCGTTAGTGGGTCCATCATTAATGTTTTGAAGTCCCTCCCGACAAACTGAGTTATATCTAATGCCAAACAGTTCTGTATGTGACAATCTATCGGAGCAACATGACATTGAAATGCATTACATGAGTGTAGTCTCTTTTATCTTTCATACCGAGGTATACATATATCCTCTGGGCTGACGTACAAGAACCTCCCGCGTTTACCAAATTACACATTATATATTATGTTACAGTAATAAATATCGTGAAATTTTATGGGTGGATCTATGAAATTTTCCCTAACCCCATAAAATACTTCAAATTATATGTGTATCTTTGGTTAAAAACAAAAAAACAAAAAAATTAATTCCACAACGCTATTAAGTTTGATTTTCAAAATCACATAGTCTATAAGCCTAACTTTGTCCTATCCAAATAAAATTCTAGATTTCAATAAAATATAAATCTCTTTGTACAAGACTGAGCTTCTCTAGCCTTATTGGAGCTATAACGTTCACCAACTCCATGAAAATTCTTAGAATTCTATAGCTATCGCCTATCAGAAAAATTGCCTCTTAACCCAACTCTAAAAAGATTTTCATGGACTTTAGACAATTAATGAACTATATTTCGCTTGACATGTCTATTTCTTAATCCATAATATTCAGTTTATTCATGTGTACGCTTTGAACTTAACAAGATAAAAACATTTGCATTTGACTCTTGCATTTCATTTTGTTTTCTTTGCCTTTAAGTTGTTTCCATCTCATTTTTTGTTCTCTTGTCTTTGTTAATTTATTTTTTTTGGATCTAATAACGAAGTGGAAATAGTTTATAGCAACCTTTATTTAGAGTTTAAATCCCTGTATCCACTAAAGATTTTTCACTCAAAATCAGTAAAATATTAAATATTTCTTCTAAAAAGTTCAATTTGATAGAAGGAAAAGTCAAATAGGGCCTCTAGTTTTGGAACAAAAGGAGTACAAATCTATATTTTAAATTATTGCATAAAGCAACTTATATTTAGAAGAATACGTATTCATACCTTTTAATTTAGAAAAAATGAGAAACAAAACTATCGCATTACACTATACATATTCAGCTTCCACTAACAAAAAATTCTAATTTGGTTCTGCATAGTCCCTTGTGATTTATAAGAACGTTTCTTTCTCCTAGTCCAAAGTCAATTGGAGGTTTTTCCCATTCTTGTTTTGTAATGTACCCTATGCTTGCAATACAGTTAATATTGGAGAATCCTCTAAAATTTTATCGTAAATTAATTTTTCTGCCTATCACAAGTATGAAAATGGATATTAATTGTGAAAATAAATTCCAATTCGCCAACCTTACAACCATCTTTTCACATAAAATTTTTCACTCCCGATAGTTTATACCTCACGTGAGGTAGATTTCTCTCACAGGTAGACGTCCAATTGTCGTTACTGAAGGTTTTTCATTTTTTCACTAGCTATTTTCCCTCCTTTTCCCATAACGAAAGGACCAATCATGTAATGACCCAAACTAAGATGAAATTAGTTAGATTACAATATCTCTGCTGTAGCTCTTTCATTAATTTATGATGTACCTAAGATATATATATATATATATTTTAAGAAGGCCTAAGACTGTAAAATATATTTAATGAGATTCGATTTCATGTCAAACTTGAAAATCTATTACAAAAGCAAATGTCATAACGCTAGATCAAGGAGTCTTTGGCGGACCTAAGATATTTCAACATAAGTTGCTTTCTGGTATCCAACTGCTTTACTGGTCAGTGGTAACGCATGCATGGTTAATTAGACATTTGCATGGTCAAGGCACTGAGAGTGAAGAGTCACCCAACTAATTAGTGACTCATCTAACAACATTCCTTCATCTTGTAAGTGACTATTCTTATTTTTAAATCGAGTAAAATTCATTTTGCCCCATGAGTTGTTAATAAAATCCCAAAGTCCCCCATAAATTTTAGTATTTACACAGATTCCCCCATCAAGTTCAACCCATTGACTGCATAGTTTTACCATTTTGCCCATGCCACAATTCCTGCAATAGTTATACCATTTCCAACAAAAACACCATATTCTCCTATTCCAACAACATTTACCTTCCACACAACCCAAATTCTCATTGCACCTGCAGTCTAATACCCAAAATAATTCATATTAAAGTTATTAATAATCATAACATAATTAAGTAGCTAAAATTAAAGTAATAGAATTAAACTATAAACAAGTACGTAACCTGTTGCTGCATAAAAGTCTTAGATGTTTTTGGGCACTTTTCTCTAGGATGTTCCCAAATAATTTCTTGGTCATGTAGTTGTTATTAAGCACTCTGATGCAGATATGGTTCAGCCATAAGACTAATTTGATGAAAATATATTTGACCAACTGGATAACTTAGCACAAGAAGTATCAGGGTACGTGACCAGACAAGGATGGGATCCAAGAAAAATGTTTGTGTTAGAAGACTATATATATTTTACCCTTACAAACTAACGTAATGTTAACGCTGTTTACTCTTTTTAAATCTAAGATAATCACACAACATTATAAATCACACAACATTTCTTCATCTGCCGCATGATAACCATTATTGTTAAATAGTGAAAATTTCAATTTTGGGTCGTGGATATAGATAGACAAAGAATTGAATCTCATCATATTTGTGCATGTTCTTTATTTTCTATTCTGTATATGTGTGTGCACTATTTTATACATATGTGTGCACGATCCAATTTCTATTATGGAGTTGATGATCGTTTCAATTCGTAAATAAAACTATATATATCATTCACGGATCAAAATTCACCAGTCAAATCCCATGAAATCATAAATCTGGTCATCCATGTATCCTTTTTTTAAGGTTTAAAGACATTGACAAGCTGGTCTGTGTGCAAAGACTACAAATATTTTCTAATGTAATGTGGTTACTTAACCAATTAATTCAGACCTACGAAGAAGATTAGAAAATGATCATTGGTCTTTATTAATATACATACTAAATGAACTTTTCCCTATATTAGAAAGACAGTTCACGATGACTCTAGAAAGAGATCACTTGAAAACAGTGACGGACCCAAAAATCTAAGTTTAGGGGTACATTCGTACTGTGAGAGAAATCAAGATGTGCCACCATATAACAAAAATGTCAAATATAATAAATTTGAAAAAATAAAATTTTTTTTTTTTTCAAGTTGAGGGGGCTCAACATAGTGTAGGTCCGCCAATGCTTGAAAATTCGGTTCATAATAATATATCTAATTACCAATTTTGATCCTAATAATTGGATGTTGTCTTTTTTTTTTCTTTTTTTTTTTGGTCAATATAATTGTTCAATGTCTAGTAAACTAACAAATGGTTGTCATAAGACAATTAGGCTCTGTTTGGTCTAATTGTAAAATTTTAACTTTTGAGTTGTAGAGCTTTTAGCACTAGAGCTTTGGTAAAAGTGTTATTCAACAAAGCGGTTAACTGTTTAGTCTATGTTGGACAATGTTGAGCTTTTAAAAAATTTGAGGGCAATGTTGGACTTTAAAAAATATAAAATGGTATATTTGAGAAAGAAAAAGAAAATAGTTTACCGCATTATGTAAAAACAGCTTTGCAAAAAGTTATTTTGAAAAGCTCCAATTGTTTTTCAACTTCAGCTTTTGCCTAAAAGGAGTTTTAAAAATGGGACAAACAGTTTAGATCAACTTTTTAAACTTACAGAAAATACTTTTGAGTGTAAAAAAATTAAGCTAAACAGAGCCTTAGTTGTTGGTTGAGCTTGAAGATTATTCTTTTAAGGGTAAAAATACCACACTCTCCTTATGATTTATCAAAAGTATATATTAACTCATGTGATACTATAATTACAAATTTAGTCATTAACCTATTTAGAAAGATATCACGAAATTTTAGGATCTCGTAATTTTAATTGTAGATACCAGAGTCTACACATATTACCACTATCAAAATGTTAATGGGCGTACTATACGACAAGTTTTATAAACTTAAGAATTAAAATTATAATTACGATATACACTTTCGTCAAACTACAAGTAGGTATAACTTTATTTAGTAACAACCAATAATTATTGTGTGCAGGATTAGATTAAAAGAGGAAAAATGTAGCATGTGAATTGTCCCTAGCTAGATTAAATGCCGTCCACAAAAAAATTTAGTTGTCGTCCCAAAAATCAGTTCATTCAGCATCAATTCATTTAAAGCATGATTGTTGTTTTTACAAAGTAAACAACATTGACAAATTTGGATAGACAAACAAGCTAAAAAGGCTTCTTAATCCATCGAGTACTAAGCTGTTCCTGTTAAGGTTTAGTCCTTTGGCCACCTAGTTTGGTTGTGGAGATGGCCATTCAAAACACATGCTTAGATGTCACACTTTGATGAATTTAGTAAAATAAAATGGTGTAGATTCAAATCCTTAACTACTCTTGTATAGAAATATAATAATTGAAACATTCGCCGACATGCTTTTTAATTGACATGGGCCGACAAGAGGGCCAATTTTATTATGCATAATTGCATCTCCCGTGCATTTTATAATTAAAGCACATTTTCGTGAGAAGCTAATAAATGCATAAATTAATTCGCGAACTTCAGTCTATAACAAATATTGGGACTTCAAACGCCTGATCATCCTTTGGATAGCCTGCATTCACTTTTTCAGTATGACAAATAGGGTAAAACATCCCTTAAATTTGTGAATTTTTAATCCTCGACAACAGTCTCCATTGTAACAAAACAAAGAAATTGTATTGCTTTTAGTTGGAGATTCAAGTTTGTTCGACTGCATAACTCGAGGTATGGAGTGTTGAATTATTCATCACACTATTTGATCTTTCTAAATGCAAGTGTATGTTATGAAATCAAACCAAATCGATTTATTCCACAAGTTGGAATCAGTTATATAAATCTAATGATATATTACTTGTTCTTATTGATAGTTAACTCCATGCAAGTGAATGTTACTTTTAGCGTGAAATCTTACTTACAGCCTTAGAGTCTGTTTACCTTATTTTGTCCTCTGAATGCACCATCCATCCGCTTCATGTATCAGAACATCCCAGAAAATTGTGCACTACAAATTGGAGCTAATGAAGAGATTTACGATTTGAGAGAGACATTACGATCCCTTTAAAAAGAAAAAAACAATTTGCTAAGACAAATATACATATATATCAAATGTCTACCAAGATAACGAGAAATTTAAACCAATAGGAGTCATTGATTCCCAATACCAAGCTACTATTGGTATAATTTTCTCATGGATGACATACTAATTAATTCACATGGTGTAGAGGTCAATTAGCTTGTCAAACTCGCCAGACTGATATTATAATGTTTTAAGTTTGTGGAAGTCATGAAATAAGTATGGTGTATTATTATTTGAATTCAAGTAATAAGTTGAGTTATTCAATTTGTTTGCAAATTTGAGGTGCGAAATAGTTATGTTTAAATTTATTGTTAAGAAGTATGGATATTATCCTAAAGTGAATTCTTATTAGGAGCTGTAAAGTATATTTATAATTTATTCATGTAAAATAAGTGTACATTATAATTTTCATTACACTAATTTTACTTGTAATCCTGGAGTTTTGGGCATGAAACGTTATAGATATTTGGGTAAATATCACTCTACCCTATTGTGAAACCCATATATATCAATTCACCCGTTATGCTAGTAAAACTATCAAACACTCCCTATATTTTTTGAAACACGACACGCCGACCCCTCCGTTTGTTGTCCGTCTCTTTTACTGTCAAAGGTGCATATCATGCTCTATTTCTGCAGCTGAGATTGTGATTCACCTTTACATGAGCTAAATTATTGACTAAAATGGCCTTGCACCTATCCTTACCTAATAAAAATTTAAAAAAAATAAGAAAAAGCATAAAAACCATCTTCCCCCACCTACCACGCCTCCCCATCCCCCCTCCCTGCCCCCATCCCTATATATGTATAAGACCAAGAAAAAAAAGAAATATGTATATATTAAATACACACACACACACACTCACACACACACACACACATATATATATATACAAAAAATAGCAAAGAAAAAATAATAGAATTGTTGGGGAAGGGTAGGGGTTGAAGGGGTTGGGAGAAGGGACGACATGGGGCTAGAATGGGGGGAGGGGGGTGCGGTGGGGGGAGGGGTGGGGAAGATGATGACTTTTTTTAAATGAAAAGAATGGGAGGAGAGAGAAAAAAGAAAAGGAAAAATATATGTATAAAAGGTAAAAATGTCATTTTAACTTATTTTTGTAACGGCGTTAGCTTAAAAGAGACGGAAGGGAGCGGTGTGTGGGGTTTTAAAAAGTATAAGGGGGTATTTGATAGTTTTTCAAACATAGAGGGGTTGATTGATATATATGCGTTTCACAAAGGGGCGAAGTGATATTTACCCTAGATATTTTAGTAAAACTATGACCAAATTTCTACCAATCTTGTCCAACAGCCCCTAATAAATAAGGTTTCTGCTCACGAGGAGAGTAAAATAGAGCTGGAATAAAACTAGCCAATGCACCAACTTTATGGGATGGATCCTTAACGATGTGGTATTTTTCTACTGAAAATTTCTATTATAAACCCACCACAAAGTTTCAGCAAGATTTTATGGGGTTTATGCCAAGAAGAATGCAAATAATTATTTAATTTGTATAATGAATTGCAAAAAGCAAAAGCAAATATATAAGATTGAAGATAAAGCTAGCTGAAGACATTGCATTCTCATATATCATATTGCAAGAGGTTCAGAAGTAGTCCAATGGTGGGTTACTCTCCATGGCAGTTGAGAAATTAGAGTTTGAATCTCATGAGGATGGGGGCAAGTGGAGGTGGGAATAAAAAAGAATATATATATATATATATATCCATATCCTATTGCAATAATATCTTCTTTACCAAACTAAAGGGTCTTCTACACCAAAATGTTTATTAATAAGGATCTTAAGATTGTATAAGTGTGCTTTTTCACATTCACAACTTATTATTGCTTGTCTATTGGTTTACGAGTCTTGATAAAGATTCAAATAGCATAAAAAGAAAGAACTAGTTATGAAACTCGAGCAATACAATATGCATTTGAAGAAAATTCCTCCAGGTTTCAAAATCAACTTTCGCTTTATGCGTTGGAGAAAGCCTATACCTTTTTACAAGTGACTTTATACGCGAAAATTTCTAAACTCTTTTTTTTTTTTTGCTAATTAAATAAAGTGTTTCATTGACATACAACTCAAAATCTCATTTACAAAATCCAACCAAAAATAATCAAAGTGAAAAGATTACAAACAAATATCCCCGAGACCCCAATTCATGCATAATTCATTGTTAATCAGATTACATCTAAACTTTTTACCCCTACAAACCTCCAATCAGACCAAATTGACAATTTCATTTTTGATGTATTTTTCAGTATCAAATCGTTATCTATGAAGTCTATTATTGAGTCCCTTCCAAATGGAGTACACCGTAGTACAAAAAAATAACCTAATGATCAAAGCTTGGAGATTCTTCCCCTTACAAAACCTCCTAGTCCATTCACCAATACCATCCCACGAAGGCATATGATGAGGAATAAGCGCAAGCTGTAATCCATGATCTCAAACTCGCTTGCTCATCCCACATTGAAAGAACAAATGATGCCAATCTTTATTAGCTAATCCACATATAACACAAATACTTTCCTCAATGGTGCCTTATTCAAGAAGCCTTGTCTTAACAGGAAGTCTATCGAGAATCGTCATCCAAGCAATGAAGCTACACTTATGAATAGAGAACTTACCCCCAAATAGCATTACGTCACTCAACAGTAGGAACTTTTTCTGATGTAATCCCAAGCACTTGAGACCGAGAATCTGCCATAAGAACAACCCAACCATCTGATATGATCCTGAGTATTTCTTGGAATGAAAGCAACGGTGCAAACTTGATGAAGAAGAGGGTTGTTTGGCCAACTCCAAATACCACTGCAAAAAACCTTGGACACTTTATCATACCATCCAATCCCCGAATCCATAATATTCTGCCAAGAGAAGTGATCCTTGAGGAAACCCCACAGGTGCCAAAGCTCACGCCGAAATAAATTGTTCGAACCATCCCCGATCTTCATCACAAAAAGTTGCTTCACAGACTCCCTAAGTTTCATCAATTTTCGCCATTACCAATTAATTCAGACCTACGAAGAAGATTAGAAAATGATCATTGGTCTTTATTAATATACATACTAAATGAACTTTCCCCTATATTAGAAAGACAGTTCACGATGACTCTAGAAAGATATCACTTGAAAACAGTGGCAGATCCAAAAATCTAAGTTTAGGGGTACATTTGTACCGTGAGAGAAGTCTATTATTGTGTTCCTTCCAAATGGAGTACACCGTAGTACAAAAAGAGAACCTAATGATCAAAGCTTGGAGATTCTTCCCCTTACAAAACCTCCTAGTCCATTCACCAATACCATCCCACGAAGGCATATGATGAGGAATAAGCGCAAGCTGTAATCCATGATCTCAAACTCGCTTGCTCATCCCACATTGAAAGAACAAATGATGCCAATCTTTATTAGCTAATCCACATATAACACAAATACTTTCCTCAATGGTGCCTTATTCAAGAAGCCTTGTCTTAACAGGAAGTCTATCGAGAATCGTCATCCAAGCAATGAAGCTACACTTATGAATAGAGAACTTACCCCCAAATAGTTGCTTCACAGACTCCCTAAGTTTCATCAATTTTCGCCATTGCCAAGAGCTAGAAGACCCAATTTTGCAGTCCCAAATACACTCTTTTTTTATGTAGTAAATTTTAACCCATTTAGGCCAAAAAGCATTGCAGTCAGAAAGAATGTTCTAATAATGTTTCAATATACCCGCCTTATTCACATCACCCAAGCACCTAAGGCCCAAACCACCTTCAATTTTGGGTTTGCAAATCTGATCCCAGCTAACTTTGGCCCCTTTAGCACTTCCATTCTTTCCTTTCCAAAGGTAGGCCGCCATCTTACTCTCAATCTGTTTAAGAACACCTTTAGGCAAGCAAAGAATTCCAGTCCAATAAGATTGGAGGCCATAAAGCACCTATTTAATGAGAACAAGTCTTCCGGCATAAGACAGGCTCCTCGAGGTCCAGTGGTCAACTCTAGCTAAAACTTTATCAACAAGGTCTTTACACGAAGCTTCAGTGAGCCATTTGGAAGACAAAGACATTCCCAAATATTTGAATGGTATTGAATCCTCTTTGAAGTTTATCAACCCAAGTAACTCAATTTTGAGGTCAGGATTGTTACCTCCAAAGTACATACTACTTTTGCCTTCATTAACATTCAAACTAGACAGCTTGATGAATAACGTAAGAGCCTTTTGAAGCGCCAAAATGGAACTCCTGTTAGCTCTAGCAAAAATTAAGACATCATCGGCAAAGCAAAGATAAGTGATCTTCATTTTTACACATTTAGGATGGTAGGAAAACTCTTTACCTTTAGCCATCTTATCCATGATACCTGCAAACACCTCCATAGCAAGGACAAAAGGATAAAGAGATAACGGGTCCCTTTGTCTCAAACCTCTAGCTCCTTTGAAGTAGCCCTCAAGACTGCCATCAATAGCAATTGAAAATCTAGTTTAGGAGACACATACCTTGATCCAATTGATCATCACTAAGGGAAAGTTAAAAGCTTCTAACACTTTGAAAAGAAAATGCCAATCAACAAAATCATAGGCTTTACGCAAATCAATTGACTTTTATTCAGCAATCGACTTCTAAACTCTTACCTCATGACTTTATGCACAAAAAACTAAAACTATCCTACAATCGATTTTTTTTTTTATAAAAAAAAAAAAGCATGAAAAACTCTTCTCACATGATTATGTCTTTTTTAAACAAGTTTTTCTTACATTGTGTTTGGGTTCACGAGGGAAAGGAAAAAGGAAGAGTAAGATAGAGGAAGAAATTATGAAGAAAAGATAATGATCGAAAGGAGTTCTCTCATAAAAACTTCAAATAGTATTCTCAAAAATATAGAAGAAAAGAGGAGTTAATTTTATAGGTGAATTTGTTATTCCTTTGTAAAAGTTTCCATCAGTAACATAACGTTTGGCTTCATGAAGTTCGTGGCCAAAAATGCTAAGCAACTTTATGAATTCCAGTGTTTGCATTTTATACGATTTCACCTATTAATTTAGGCAACTGTTTTCAAATTACTCTAAATGTGCTTTCTTATTTTATTTATTTATTTAAGGAATGCCTAACCTATTTTACATCACTTAAACAACACATGAGATTTGATCTCGAGACCTTTCGCATCTAAGGCAAGAATTGTACCACTAGACCAAATGGCCAGTAGTAAATGTGCTTTCTTAGGGTGAACTGCACCAGACCCCCATGTGATCAGTCATAAGTGCATCGGTACCCCCTATGTTTCAAAAGCTAGCATAAGTAGTCACTGTGTTTTCGTAAAAGTGTACAAGACCCCCCTGTCGTCCAAAAATCCATCATATTTAACGAAATTATTCTACACGCGCGAGTAAGTGAGATTTTTATTAGCTTTTAAAGAATTTGTCATTAAAATAATTAACTAATTGACCAATTTAACCCTTTTAAAAGATTAAAAAAACAAAAAAAAAACAACAAAATCACAAAATTTTCATTTTCCCCATCAACCCCAACCTCCCTACCAGCCCGTCAACCACCTCCCCTACCCAACACCCCGTCACCCTCACCAGGGAAGGTGTAGTAATTGGGTTCGACACGGTAGAGACGCATGCGGAGGAAGATGGAGAGTGGGGTGGCGGCAGCGGTGTTTGATGTTGGAGCTTTGCATTGGACATGGGCTCGAATAATGGTGTTCTAGATGAAGATTTCGATGGTTGGGTGGGTGAGATTGAGAGTTGGGTATGTAGAGGAAATGAGTTTGGTTGATGCCTGCATTGTCTAGCTTTGGAACTTTTTATATGCTTTCTTGGTTGTTGACGGCGTATTCTTCTTGTTGTTGATGATGATAATCTGTGGATAATGGGTATTCTTCTTGTTGTTGATGATGATAATCTGTGGATTATGGCGAAAAAGTAATGGGGACAAAGTGAAATTGTGCCCTAAATAAAAAAGAAAAAAAAAAAAAGATCAAACAACTAGCTTCATATCAATGGGCTGGGGAGGGTAACGATGGGGTAGGGTGGGGTAGGGAAGATGACTAATTTTATTATTATTTTTATTTTTTAAAAAGGGTTTAGAAATATATATATGTGTGTGTGTGTGTGTGTGTATATAAATAAACAAAAGGGCAAGAGGCATTTATGTCTTTTCAACAGTTCCGTTAATTAACTGGACGAAAATATGCGGATGGGGCACGTCTATACTTTTACAAAAACACAAGGACTACTTATGTTAGTTTTTGAAACACAGAGGGCACCGATGCACTTATAACTGACCACAAGGGGGTATGGTGCAGTTCACCCGCTTTCTTATTGCAACCATAAACTATTCCTGAAATAACCACTCTTGTGGTAATGCAGCGCACTTGGTCTATTATAACACTATACTCTTCTCATATTCTCTTCACTACCATATTTGTATATGTATTGCAACATTTAAAACCATTGTAATAAGATTGTAAAAATCATTGCTAATGACTTTAATAGTTGCATATTATTTTGTTGCAAAGTCTCTACTGTAATAATTTTTTTATAAATAATAAACAACAGTTCAAAAAATGATTGTAAGTAGATTATAATTTTCAAATTGTGGCAGAAAATTAATCTCATGAGCAATTAACAACAAAAAAAAGTTATAAATTTTTTTTATAATCATTTTAAACAAATAAATCCGTTGCAAAAAAATTTATATTATACATAGGTTGAAAAGTTGTTGCAGCGAAACACCTATTGCAATAATTTTTTTTATTTTTAAATTTAAGTGTTGCAAAAGAACTAAAATGTTGTAGTGCTTTTTCCCAAAAAAATTTCTCTTCCAATTAGAAGTTCACATTTTTATTTTTTTTAACTAAGAAAACAAAGTAAATCAATAAGTTCAACAAGATCCCGAAAATAGGTCTAACAACTGCAAAGAACAAAACATCAGCCTAACTAAGGCTATTTTCTAAATTCTATTTTCTACATAGGACCCTATTGACCGCACTATCATGGAACATTTTACCAGCATAAATCTTCAATCTAATTGACTGTACAAGGGAAATCAAGAGATATAGTCCTAATTATAACTTTAGGGCTAGTTTGAATTCAGCGGAGACAAAAGAAAATAAAAGTAGAGGTATTTGACCAGTTACTAGAAAACTGAGGATTAAAGTTTTAAAAGAATTCAATTCCAATTTCAAGGGTTCACAAAATGCGTAAAAGTCTTAGTTCAATTTCTTTTTCACGGCGAAAGGGATTAAAGCGATGTTACTTGTATAAATTTCTTCAAACCGAGTTTATTAAATATAACTCGTTGTTTAATAAGTAAGAGAGTATATGCAAATTTCCATCTACCCATTCACCGCGAGAGTTTATAAACAAATATATAGAAAAGATAATAAAGTAAAAGAAGGAAATGGATCTCACTCCTTTATATGTCACAAAATCTCGGCAAAAAAAAAATCACTAAATCACAAAAGAAATATTTTTTTTTCTTTTTTTAAAAAAGGAAACCCGTTTGTTTGGATCTCCCTAATTGGAAAGTTCCTTACATACAACCTTTGTTCGCCCCATGTTGTTATGTTCACATGCTGTGTTCGTACAGCGAATGTAATCAAGAACTTTAGGCAGACAGCTTGTTTGGATTTATTTTTTTAAAGGAAATGAATGGAAGGGAAGGGAAGGGAAGGGAAGGGAATAAAGAATATTTCTTTTTATTTAGATTGTAATTTAAAAGTAGGTAAAGATTATAGAGGGGTTTCAAAATTTTTCCATTTTTTTTAATTCAATCCTTTTAATTTGGAATTTTTTTGGAGGAAAAGGAAAGGTTAAAGACAAAAAGTCTTTATTGTCCCTAATTTTTTTTTTATTTCTCAATTTTTTTTATTGCACTTTAAACTCTACATTGTCTCAAATGACACTCAAGTAATTTTTTATTTAAAATTGTCATTTCCTTTCATTTCCTCCTTTTCTTTCCTTCTCCAATCCAAATAAAGGATTATAAAATCTTTTATCTTCCTTTCTATTATTATTTTATTACAATCCAAACAAAATAATTTTTTTCTTTTGTTTTCCTTTATTTTTCTTCCTCTAATTTTCTTTCTTTTCCATTCCTTTGTGCAATCCAAACACTATGTTAGGGTTAGTGGGAGTTGCGACATTATAAAACTCTATATATAATTGTTTATGTACTTTCTTGTTTGGATTGGCAATATTAAAGGAAATGAAAAAGTTAGGGAAAGATTTTTCAATCTTTTCCCATGTTGGGATTATAAATTTAAAGGAAGAAAATGTTGTGGAGGGATTCTAAAATCCTTCAATTTCCTTTAATGAGAAGAATTTTACAATCTTTCAAAATTGGGGTGTTTTGGAGGGAAAAAAATATTTTTTGTAAAAAGTATTTTTTGTCCCTACATATCTCATGGTTATAAAATAGAAAGAGGTACTTAAGTAATTTTACATTTAAAATGATCCATTTATTTCATTTCCTTCTCCAATCCAAACAAATATCATAAAAAATTTTCCTTTCCTTTTCATTATTATTATTTTTTTGCGATCCAAGCAAAGTAATTCATTTCCTTTCCTTTCCTTTATTTTTCTTCCTCCACTTTACTTTCCTTTGCGCAATCCAAACAGGGGGTTAGTCAAAAAAATTAATAGACCTCTACTAAGAAAATATATTCGCATACTTATCGAATTATATATGAGCAACATCAACTATATTTGTATAGCTCGTACAAAACTAGATTGTTCATTTGTATCGGAAAACTAAAAGAAATCATTAGAAAAATATTGAAAAATATCAAAGGAAAATTACAATGCTTCTAGGGGACGGATGCAGCCAGTGGCAGAGCTACTACTAAGAATGTGGGGGCTGCAATCTCCAACTCAATTCAAATTTCGTTTTAAAATATGTAGATTTTTAAAGTATTTTTGAATTAAAAAATTAGTTTAGTTTCTACCCAAATATATATATATATATATAAGTGTTTAATTGTTTGATTTTAGTCCCTTTGAAATTTTTTTTTGGCTCCGCCCCTGAATACAGCTTAAATTTGGTGGAAGCTGCAGTCTTATACAATTTTCTAATTATTTATATATTTTAGTTAAAAAAATTAATAAATCCCCCACTAAAATCATATATTAATATAATTATTGGATTATGTATTACTGTTCTAGATTGACTCCAAAACGAAGAATGGAAACCATTTCACCACATCATCAAGTGGATTATGAATACAAGGAACTTCAAGGTTAGTTTGGAGATACAAAATGTCATATTCATCAAAATCTAGGTGGGATTATGCTGCTGGATATGGGACAAGTACCATCAGAGTGTTATTCCAATTTTATATATGGTTGTTCATGGGAAGTTCTTTTTTTTGGGTATTCGACTTTCGGCCCCTTCTTACGACTATGTGGGTTCACAATATTTTTTTTATTTCACGTAGCAAGACCGTTTTTTAGAAAGAAGAAATTTTTGCGGTTGATTGATTATCAAATTTAAACTAATACAAATACATCCATGTATTATGACAGTTGAGTTGTATTTTCTGACAATGGTTGTTAAGTGAGCACAACTTTGGGAAAAAAAACTTTGGTCCGTTAAATAGACTAACGTTTCAGAAATATGTAGAATAAGTTTTACATATATTGAGTTCATTTCATATGAGTGAGATATTTGATCCGTCTAATAAACCAAAGAGTGACTCCAACTTGAGCTCATGATATATTGTTGATTAATGGATAAATTAGATTTAAGTAGAGCGAGGAGGTGGAGAGAAAGGTCAAAGTTGCATGGAGAGATTGACACATTATTGGATTATATTAGGTCAGCAAAACACCAAATCTAACTAATCCTCAATCAAAGTCGTACCCAATTAAAGATTCATAGTTCTTGATCTTTTTTATTATTATGATGATGAGTTTTCTTCAACAGGGTCACATTAAACCCATTCAAAATATATAACTTTTGTAGTATAACAATATGACTCAATATATGTATTAGTTTTCAAGACTTGTCCACGAACCTACATTATATATATATATATACACTTTGATGATGAGACAGGTTACATACGGTTCAAGAGCCAAATCATTCAAATTTAAGGTTCGAGTTTATGATATAGTCATACGTGCTAGGGATGCTTAATGCCACTTCACCAACTGGCGAGGATTCCAAATTCCACTCTTAGCCACAATTTGATTGTTCGAGTATAAACTCTGTAGTAAACGGTGTATCTCAACATATGCTCTTAATTAGTTAAAAACTAGAAAATATTTGTAATGAGAGTTATAAATTCAAACTTAAAATCTTAAGTTACTTAAGTTACTTAAGTTACTTTTCGATAACTCCAATCAATTCTTAGAGGCAACACATATACCTTCTGTTCCACTCTTGGAGGCTTCATTGTGTTTTCCTTGCAAACAATTTTTCCTGTTTTGCCTCGTCGTATACTATTGAAATAAGAATTGTTCCAAAACCAATCCTACAATTCACGTAATGTCCTTTTTGAATGTTTTCCGTTCTGTTTCAAACTTGCAATGGCTTGCGACAGACATGGAGGGAAAGTGCCTTTCGGTTATCCTTTTCGAGGCTAAAAAGTATAAACAAAACTTGGTATATGTTCACATTTATGTTATATCAATTATTTTTATTTTTATTCTTCAAATTGTTGGTCGCGTTTTTTTGTTTTTTGGGTCAGTTTTGACTCGAGTCCTCTTAATTGCTGTTAGGCATCATATTCTTAAATAATTTAGTACATGCTTTCGGTCGAGTTGTTGTATATCAGGATTTTAGTTTATGTTCAGCTATTAGGTCAAGCGGTGGGATGTCGGTGTACTCCATCTTCAGAGTGGTGATTAATTCTATCTATGTATTGTAGACTAGTTGAGTGGAGATATTTTTCAATTTTTTTTTTAATAAAAAAACGAAAAAAAAAAAATTGAACCACAGACCTTAGGATAGTTCCAATTAATCAACTTAGTCAAGGAATTTATTAACATTTGTCTTCTAACATTGGAATCAATGTTGGTGCGATTCATTGTACTAAGTCCACCCTTAAAGCTGATGTTTGAAATTTTTACTTTGTCTCTGTCATTTGGTCAAGTGACTTTTTCATCCCTCTCAATTGAATAATCAATACTTTGTTAATCAAATTCATTGAAATTAATTAACAAAGTCATTGAAATTTAGTAGGATCTATCTTTTCTATTTAAGTATTTGCATGACCTAAATCCCATTAAACTGAATTGGACTAGGCAACAAGCATAGACATATTCACTTAGTGACCAGTGGAGGCTGCAGTCCTCACCGATTTTAAGAGCAGAACTATTAAAGAATGAGTTAGTGCTATAATTTTTAAAAATATCTGTATTTTAAAAGTATTTTTAAATAAAAAAATTAATTTATACTCTACTAAAAAAATATATATCCATATATAAATATTAAATTGCATATTTTTAATATTTATTGAACAAAACTCCTTGATCTGCCCCTAACAACAAGTCATGAGTACAATCATTGTAATGTGATCATTCAACTAGTAAAAGAATTCAATGATATTGTACCTTGAATTGCAGCAAGATTGATTAATGCAACATCACTATAGTTTGTATTTGTATAGGTAGACATAATCTCAAAACCTTATGGTACAAGTGGCAAAGTATTGATTGACATGGAGTATTGGGAGGATAATTATAGGTTTTAAAAAAAATCAGAAGTCATGATCGTGCTTTATAAAGAAAAAAAAAAAAAAAAAAAAGAAACCAGAAGAATTAAATTCCCTACCTATGAACTAAAGCAGCTGGGCAGATATAAAATTATTATTTAGTGAGGGTTGAAAATACAAAATTTTATACTTATATATAAATAACTTTTATTAATGAAGATTAAATTAATTTTTTAATTTAAAAATATCTGAAAAAATATGATTTTTCAAAAAATATAATTGTAACACACTCTTTAATAATTATGCTTTTGAAACAAGTGCGAATTACCATCCTAATTAGCCCGTGAATGACTCCTACCTTCCTTATACCTCACGTCATCAACTATATCATGATAAACAATGGCTTTATTAGTTATGAAACATTGCTAGCCAATTGAAATTATAATCTCAATCAATTTAGTAAGAAATTCATATTTTTAAATTTTAAAGTTCGAAATAAGGAGTCAATAAAAATAACTAATGTTTTTTCACTAGGCAAGACGCGTTCATCAAACTTGTTCAAAAATAGACAAGTATTCTAATAGTTATTGTAGATGCTAAAAGCTACAATTACGAATTCGGAGCCACTAGCAACCTGTAAGGACAAAAAGCGAGGAAAGCGGCGTAAGTCTTGGGACACCGGTGTGGTGCCGGCTAAAGACACTCCGACGCTCAAGTCAGTAGGTTATTGGGTAGGATAGAAAATGAAGAAAGTAGGTAAGGCGGAGACTACCGTAATTTTGACATCGTTTTAGAGAATGTAGGCCGTGAAGATGTAGAGGGGAGAGGCGAAGTAGGACTAGTGAGGCTAGTATTTGATCAATTTTCCTTGTGTAGGCGTGGCCTACTTATAGGTGTGGTCAAGCCAAGAGTCACGAACCCTTAGGACTTGTACTCCCGGTAGACTACCTGATCGCTTACCGCATAGGATTGAGGTAGTCTCTATCTCGAATCCTTCGTCGATTATCCGCTTCTCGTAGGTTGGGCAAACGCGATAGGTTGGGAGTCGCTCATCCCCTAAGACTTGCAACTTGAGTAGACTACCTCGAGGAAGTAATTACTTATCCAGTAGGATAAGCCTTCATCCAAACTTGTCGATCATCACCTGCTATAGTAGTCTAGTCCCTTAATGTATCCTTTGTGGTCGCTTATCTGCTACGGTAGGCTAGTCCCATCTTTTAGCCGTTAATCCGTTTGCACCCGGCAAGGCCATGGGTTGCGCCTGAGTCCGTCGTCGACCACCTACATGAGATAATCCATTCTTTGGGCGTAGCGTAAAGCTAGGGGCCTCCGCGTGGGCTCCTTCAGCAGTAGGCTGCGACTTATGGTGCTATATGCGGGCCTTGGCCCAAGTATTAACGTCGTTTGGGACTAAGCGAACCATCGTGGTTGGACCGAGGGTCCAAGACCATTTTTTGCATTAATAGTTTGTCCCCCCACTCCCTAAGTCGAAGAGTCTTCGAGTTAGGGAGTAAATTGCTTGTAAAGTGAGCTCGACTTGTACTCCTTGGGATAAATTCGTAACTCACCACGTGAGTGGTTAACAACCTACCAAATGTTGGTGGGTAATTCCACATCTGACTATAGTTTTTTTTTTTAGAATTGTGTGGCCGATTATTTCTATAATGGTGCTTCGCATCCCACTGTCACCTTCTAAAGTTTTGTAGCCTACCATGTTCGGTTTTACAGCTCACAACCTACCATTTTGCCTTGAAGTCGTGTAACCTACCATATCTTTTCTCGGACGGGTCCGCAACTTACCAGGATTGTGCGTTCAACCCCGCAGCCTACTATTTACTCACTTGCTACTTACAACTTCAAATTGCTTTCATAGTTCGCGGCTTACCGTTGTTTGTCGTAACGTGGCAGTTTACTATTTCTCCTTGCTTTTTCTTCCACAACGAGTTTTGCAAAAGTTGTGAAGTCTTGGAAAATAAATATAAGTGTGCGTCTTCTTATCGTAAATGAAGGAGTTGACTAGAGCCTACCAATGTGGTAGGCTCAAAAAATGTACTTACCCCTAAATCGTATACTTCCTTGAGTTGGAGATGGAGCCTACCATGCTAATAGGACTCAAAAAGTATGCACCAAAGTGTTGTAACCTTTTTTCCCCTCTCTACTCATAGTAGGGTGAATTGGTATTGTAGCTCTCATTCGTAGCCACATAGACTACCATTGTAACTTTTTTATCCATAGCTGCGTGTGCTACCATAGAAATCCATTTCTTCATCATAGTCAAGCGGACTATAATGACCATTCTCACTCGTATTCGAGCAGGCTACTACAACAATCTCTTACTCGTAACCAAGTAGGCTACCACTTGTTATTGTTGTATCATTGCAGCCTACCGTGGTTGGTAGGACCTAACATGGGGTATTCTAAAACCAAGGGATTGCCTACCAAAGTTGGTAGCCTCCAACTAACATGTAGGGGTCCTTAGGACGGAACATATGCGCTTAGTGCAATAGATAATAAATTGAGCTTACAAGTACCCTTAGAATGGTAGGGTGACTTCTCTAGAAACCAGTGATGGCAAGTTGACCCTTTTAGTTCAGCCAAACATATGGTAAGATAATCCTTTTGGTGAAGCCTATCGTAGACGATGACTTCAATGTATCGTAGGATGACCCTTTTGATGGGCTAAAATTATAAGATCTTTTTATTAGGATAGAGGCATTTACTACCTTTTGTTATATGTGTAACATGTTAGAGACTTTGTTCAGTCATTTTTTGACTAATTGGATAAGTTTAGAAGGTTTGCGACCCTTGATAAGCAAGGCAAGTTGGGGATTCCATGGATCCATTCTTGATAATTTGATTATGTTTTGAGGGTCTGTGACTCCTCTTTGATGAATATAGTAGGTTAGGGAATTCGTGAGTCCGTTTCTAACCATCTGAGTATGTTTGGAGGGTATAGGACTCCTCTATTTTTTGCAAGCTATATTGTTCTTGATCGGACGGTTGCCGTCTTTCCCAATTTAGGAGGGCAAACTACTATAGGGGTAGTTTGGATATTAATGGGTTTGCCCCAAGAGTGGCCTACCATTGCATGAACTTGGGTAGGGTAGCTTCGCTTTCAAAAGTCGCGCTACTTGTAGGTGGATAATCTCAGAGCCTACCGTAGTAGGTGGGTCTCCCTAGGATACTAAGTGGCGGTGTGATGATATCGGAACCTACTGTAGTAGGTGGATCCCCTTAGGATCCTAGGCTGATAGGTTGATAATTTCGGAGTCTACCGTGGTAGGTTGCAGCATACAAGATGTTAAGTTGGTACATTCCACATTTCGAACTCTACCTTAGTAGGTTGCTACCTTTAGGATTTTAAGGTGGTAGGTTAGTCACTCCGGACCCTACCATAGTAGGTTGCGCCCTTTAGGCGTCTTAGTTGGTAGACGGATCACTTTGGCCGCTACCATAGTAGGTTGCGCCTTTTTGGCATCTTAGTTGGTAGATAGGTCCCTTCAGACCCTACCGTAGTAGGCTGCGCCCTTTAGGCGTCTTGTTTGGTGGGTAGGTCACTTAGACCCTACCATAGTAGGTTGCGCTGTTTAGGCATCTTGTTTGGTATGTAAGTCACTTGGACCCTCCCATAATAGCTTGCACAGTTTTGGTGTCTTAGTTGGTAGGTAGGTCACTTGGACCCTATCATAGTAGGTTGTGCCATTTAGGCATCTTGTTTGGTAGGTGGGTCACTTGGACCCTATCATAGTAGGTTGCGCCATTTAGGCGCCTTGTTTGGTAGGTGGGTCACGTGGACTCTACCATAGTAGGTTGCACCCCTTAGGCGTCTTAGTTGGTAGGTGGGTCACTTGGACCCTACCATAGTAGGATGTGTCCCTTAAGAGTCTTAGTTAGTAGGTGGGTCACTTGGACCCTACCATAGTAGGTTGCGCCTTTTAGGCGTCTTAGTTGGTAGGTAGGTCACTTAGACCCTACCATAGTAGTTTGTGCTCCTTAGGCGTCTTGTTTGGTAGGTAGGTTACTCGGACCCTACCATAGTAGGTTGCGCCGTTTAGGCGTCTTAGTTAGTAGGTAGGTCACTTGGACCCTACCATAGTAGGTTGCGCCATTTAGGCGTCTTCTTTGGTAGGTGGGTCACTTGGACCCTACCATAGTAGGTTGCGCCCCTTAGGCATCTTGTTTGGTAGGTAGGCCACGTAGACCCTACCATAGTAGGTTGCACCGCTTAAGCGTCTTAGTTGGTAGGTAGGTCCCTCAGACCCTACCATAGTAGGTTGCGCTGTTTAGGCGTCTTAGTTGGTAGGTAGGTCACTTGGACCATACCATAATAGGCTACGCCCCTTAGCCATCTTGTTTGGTAGGTAGGTCACTTGGACCCTACCATAGTAGATTGCGCCGTTTAGGCGTCTTAGTTGGTAGGTAGGTCACTCAGACCCTACTATAATAGGCTACGCCCCTTAGCCATCTTGTTTGGTAAGTAGGTCACTTGGACCCTACCATAGTAGGTTGCGCCGCTTAGGCGTCTTAGTTGGTAGGTAGGTCACTCGAACCCTACTATAGTAGGTTACGCCGTTTAGACGTCTCAGTTGGTAGATGGATCACTTAGACCCTACCATAGTAGGATGCGCTCCTTAGGCGTCTTGTTTGATAAATAGGTCACTTGGACCCTACCATAGTAGGTTGCGCCGTTTAGGCGTTTTGTTTAGCAGGTAGGTTACTTGGACCCTACCATAGTAGGCTGTGCCCTTTAGACATCTTATAAAGTCACAGAGGACTACTACTTGGTCCTCTTAGGACTTTAAGTGGTCGCATGGGATCGTAATTGTAGGTTGGTCCACATGTGACTTCGAGTGGCCATGTGGGATTATAGGTTGGTCTCACGGGACTTTGAATTGGCAGTTCGGCCATTGTGGTTTCTACCAAAGTAGTTTGATCCGCTTAAGACTTTGAATTGGTAGTTCGGCCACTGGAGCTTCTACCAAAATAGTATGATCCACTTGGAACTTTGAGTTGGTAGTTCGGCCGTTGGGGCTTCTACCAAAGTAGTTTGGTCTGCTTGGGACTTTGAATAGGTAGTTCGGCCGCTAGGGCTTCTACCAAAGTAGTTTGGTCTGCTTAGGACTTTGAATTAGTAGTTCGGCTGCTGGGGCTTCTACCAAAGTAGTTTGGTCTGCTTGGGACTTTGAATAGGTAGTTCGGCCGCTAGGGCTTCTACCAAAGTAGTTTTATCCGCTTGGGACTTTGAATTGGTAGTTAGGCCGCTAGGGCTTCTATCAAAGTAGTTTGATCCACTTGGGACTCTGAATTGGTAATTCGGCCGTTGGGGCTACTACCAAAGTAGTTTGATCCACTTAGAACTTTGAATTGGTAGTTCGGCCGCTGGGGCTTCTACCAATGTAGTTTGATCCGCTTAGGACTTTGAATTGGTAGTTCGGCCGTTGGGACTTTTACCAAAGTAGTTTGATCCACTCAGGACTTTGGTATGGTCGCAATTGACTACGTAGGTTAGTCCATATAGGACTTTTATATAGTCATGAGGGATAATGTAGGCTAGTCTGGTTAGGACTTTTTGGTAGTCGCAAGGGACCACGTAGGCTATGCCGCTTAAACCCTGTACTTGGTCGTAAGGAACTACATTTTGTAGGTTGGTCCACATAGAACCTCTATTTAGCCACAAAGGGGCTATATTTCGTAGGATAGTCCTCATAGGACTTTTGTGTAGCCGTAATGGGCTATGTTTCGTAAATTGGTCCTCACAGGACCTTTGTTCTAGCCACGACGAGCTCTATCCTTGTAGGTTAATCCCTTTATGACTTTCATATAGTCGTAATGGACTATATTTTGTACTTTCCCTTTCTTTCGATACTGAGGTAGGGAATTGGGGACTTCTCGTGCCTTTTCTAGTTGATCGAGATAGGTTTAGAAGACTATCATTTTATAGGTTTAGAAAATTGTTTGATTCTGTGTTCGTCTACGTGTTTATACTGCCACAGCCCAAATAATGGGTGTATTGGTTCGCATTTCGCTAGTTTACTTCAAACATGCTTTCAAACCTCGGAGTCTTAAGTAGACAAATTATTCAATGAGTGGGTCGAAACACGTTGCCTTTTTATTTTGAGAAACTAATTACAATGATTGCTCTTGGGCGTATCATTGACTGAGACTGATTCTTCTAACCCCTTGGAGGGGAGACTAACTTAAGACTAATGACCCCCTAGGGGGGCTACTAACTAAGGTCGCTAATACTAAAAGTAGTGTTTGTTGAGGCGGATGGTCTTTCGACTACTATGACTGAGATATACTTATGGTAGGTTGGTTGAATTGAGTTTGCAAGGTAGCTTGCTCCAGTTGGAATACGACATCGTAATCTAGTTGTCCTTGGGGGGTTGTCTATTGCACTCTTATTTCTCTGATCCCTCACTTGGTGGTTACTTGACCATTTGGTGGTAGGTGGACGGAACAGCTTTCATATCATGGATCCATGACATTCCCAAAATGATGTTGTAAGGCGATAGACAATCTATCACCAAGAATTGAATGAAGAGGTTTACGCCTTGTGCATAGATAGGAAGGATAATATCCCCAATGCTGCTCTTGCTCTCGCCGCTAAATCCTACTAGTATGGTTGTAGAGCGCATGATGTAAGATTCATCAATTCCCATTTCTTTAAGGATTTTTAACATGAGTACATTGGCAGCGCCACCATTGTCAACCAGTATTTTCCTAACTAACCGGTTGGCCACCATCAATTCAATGACTAGGGCATCGTAGTGCGGGTCATCTTGGTAGTTTGTTCCCTGGTTAAAGAACATGATGACTTTGCCTTGTTCGGACTCCCTTAATCATTGGGGCCTAAAGTCAAATTTGAACGCACGTCAGGTGCGTATATTTGTTGCTGAGTGAGCAGTCCCATCAACCCTTGATCTGTCAGTGATGGCATTGACAGTATGCTCATATCTTGGTGATCTTGGTGAAGTAGTATCCTGAGTCGCATGCTCTTCTTCTCCTTGGGCCATCATTCTTCTCCTGTGGATTTGTTCTTGTTCAAGTAATCGTCTATTATCTCGTGAGTGGTTGTTCCTTCGCTCATCCATAGTGTAAGGCTCATATCTTCTATGATGTTGATCAGATGTTGTAGTCCGTCTGTGATCTCGCCTATTGTAGCGCAGTGAGGAGGGACGGTAGTTGGCTCTATCTTCTTCCTACTTGAATTGGGCCCACGCCTTGGCGAGGAAATCCTCCATGGTCTTGCATAGGTATTTGGTTAACTCTTTATACAAGTCCGACTCGCGAAGCAAACCCTTGCGAAAGGCAGAGATAGCTATGGTCGTGTCACAATTTAGGATGGACACCCTTTCCTTGTTGAATCTGCCGATGTAGTCCCGTAGGGGTTCTCTCTTCCTTTGCACGATCAAGTAGAGGTTGTTTGACTATTTTTCTAAGTCTTGTTGCTCGCGAATTGTTCCACGAACATGTCTGTCAACTGGGCGAAAGAGAAAATACAGTTATTCGGTAGGCTCGTGTACCATTGTAAAGTGGGTCCTACCAAGCTGGAGCCAAAGCCCTTACACATACAGGCTTCTCTCGAATCTCGCGGAACGGCTACTGTGAACATTTTTTGCTTGTACTGCATTATGTGGTCATTGGGATCAATAGTCTCATCGTAGGGCCTAATGTTTGAAAAGTTGAACTTAGCCGACATCTCTACCATGGCGATGGTGTCAACAAACGGAGAGTCGGCAAAACTATTTGCCGTACTCTTCTTGATGGGGACAGATACCCTAGGGATCATTTGGATTAAGGATTCAATCTCTTAGAATCGACTAAGGATGTCTTGGTTCGGTGCTCTTTCATTTGTTGACTGAGTCGGTGGTCGCTCAGTAGCGACGGTAGTTTGGAGGTAGGCCCCGCTCCCGAGAGTTTGTTGCAGTATAGACCCAAGGGATTGCATGGGCACCATCGACTGTCCGTGAGCAATTGACTTCCCGAGGATAGATGGGGTAGTGGATGCTATGAGGGTCTTGATCATTTCCTCTAGCTCAATATTTTCTTAGTGGAAGACAGCATTTTTCGCCTCAAGTTCTTTCAACTTGTCCTTGCAAGCTTCCATCTCGGCCATCAAGGCATCCATCTGTGCTCGGAGATCGTTTTGAGTGCTTGTTTCAGCCATCATTTTCCTCGCAAGTAGTCATAATCGAGGGTTTCGTAGCCTTCTGTTCAGGTAACAAAGTTGCTAGGGCCCCACGGTATGCACCAAATTGTAGATGCCAAAATTTATAATTACGAATTCGGAGCCACTAGCAACCTGCAAGGACAGAAAGCGAATAAAGCGATGTGAGTCTTAGGACACCGGTGTGGTGCCGGCCAAAGACTCTCCGACGCTCAAGTCAGTAGGTTACCGGGTAAGATAAAAAATGAAGAAAGTATGATGGATAAGGCGGAGACTACCATAATTCTAGAGTCATTTTAGGGAGTGTAGGCCGTGAAGATATGGAGGGGAGAGGCGAAGTAAAGCTAGTGAGGCTAGTACTTGATCCATTCTCCTTGTGTAGGCGTGACCTACTTATAGGTGTGGTCAAGCCAAGAGTCACGGACCCTTAGGACTTGTACTCTTGGTAGATTACCTGATCACTTACCGCATAGGATTGAGGTAGTCTCTATCTCATATATTCCTTTGTCGACTATCCACTTCTCATAGGCTAGGGGAACGCGATAGGTCGGGAGTCGCTCATCCCTTAAGACTTGCAACTTGAGTAGACTACCTCTAGGAAGTAATTACTTATCCTGTAGGATAGGCCTTCATCCAAACTTGTCGATCATCACCTGCTATAGTAGTCTAGTCCTTTGAAGTATCATCTGTGGTCGCTTATCTGCTACGGTAGGCTAGTCCCATAGGATTCTCTCTTAGCCGTTAATTCGTTTGCACCCGGCTAGGCCATGGGTTGCGCTCGAGTCCGTCGTCAGCCACCTACACGAGATAATCCATTCTTTCGGCTTAGCGTAGAGCTAGGAGCCTCCACGTGGGCTCCTTTAGCAGTAGGCTGTGAATTATGGTGCTATATGCGAGCCTTGGCCCAAATATTAACATCGTTTAGAGTTAAGCGAACTATTGTGATTGGACCGAGGGTCCAAACCCATTTTTTACATTAACAGTTATTTTGTTAATAAAATAATAAATTCCTCTATCACCCACTATTATAACTTTTCAGTAGGAAAATAAAAAAAACTCAATTAAATAATTTAAAGCAAACAAACCCTTTGTTACAACCATAATATTAAAACATAAATAAAAAAAGACAAAACACATCCACCATATTTTATACCCTGTCAAGCATATCGGAGCATCCAACCGTCATTAACCTGTATAATACAAACCCCAATAATTAATTAAAAACACAATACTGAACATTTCTCCCATCGACAATTACTATACACCATTATAATATATCATTCTATTTCCGTTATTTATTTATTATTTTATACGTAAATATTTAATTAACATGTTAAAATAAGTGAGTGAAAAAAAAAACTTATTTATTTAATATGACAACTATATACCTATGTAAAAAATAATAAATAATTTACAAAAATACACAACAGACAATTCAACCAAAATCGTGCCAATGCCCACTTCAATATTATCACTGTCGAGGTTGAAAGTCTCACAGTTGAATTCGGGAGTTGCTTTAGCCGAGCTGAACTTCTCAGGTCCGCCTCTGAGCTGGACTGTCGCGGTCGGCTATCGAACCTGCACAAGGAAAGTAAGGAAAATGCGAGGTGACGACCCGGATTTTCCCCTCAAGCGTGCGAATGATTAGTATGTCCGAGCTGGTAAGTAGCTGATAGCATTTAATAACGAGATTCGCTCTAAATAAAGAAGGTGGAACTCTATTTATACTAAGTTCGGGTCCGACAGCATTTAATGCGATGCAGCTTTATGTCCTATCAGTGCTTTATGTCCCATTGGAACAGCTGGAACTGAGGTCGGGGTTAATGGGGTCGGGTCAGTCATCTAGGTTGGGCACTGGGCTGAACGCGCTGTTAATGGGGCACGGATTATCCCGTCTCAGCTCGGAGTGGTCGGCTCACTTGGATCAGCTCGGGAACCCCTATCAATTCCCCCCCCAAGTCGAGATCGGGAGGGTGAGATCTAGACAGAAGTTAATCTTGAGCTGTGGGTGCCCGACCCTGACAGAGTAGGGATGGCCACGTCAGCGGTGCATGCCCAACGGATGACTGCCACGTCACCTGGCGGTTCTGGCGAGACGCGACGTTTGAGCTTCCCGAGACGACTTTCAGTGATGCTTATAAATAGGGCCATATTCTCCGAGATTCGCTCCATACTTCGCTTTCAATTTCCCAAGGAATTCAGGTCGGACACTAGAGTGGTCGGACACAACTAGATCGGAAAGGATCTTCTCGGGATAATTCAGCTCGGACCCAGCATACTCCGCAATTGAGCATTAGGTACGTCCCGACTCCCTTTAGTCATTCCTGTACATTTGTATTTGCTATAGACAGGATGGGGAGGTCGGAATCAGAAGATTCTCAAGCTATGGAAGTAAGGTCTTATGGTGGAGATGAAAGTCCGCCGAGCTCGGCATCTACCTCGAATAAGGACCGTGGCGGAGAGAGCACCAGCTCGTCCTCAGGGCCGACTCAGAAACCAAATCACGAGGGGAGCGACGACGACTGCCAAGTTATTGGGGTCAGATTGGTGCGAGAGGAAGCTGAGGAGGATCCTTTGGCCGACCTGGGAGAATTCGATGACGGGGAGGATGAGGAGCCGCTGAATCGACTGGAGGGCATTGAGATACCACAAGAGTTCTTAGCCGGGGTTTCTGCCACCGAGCCGATCGAGGCTGTCCCAGTCAGTGCTGTTCGACCTCGGAGCTCGACTTCAGCCAGTGCTTCTTCAATTCGAGGGAAGAGGATCGAGCAGCTGTTTTCCTGCTGCAAGCGCGAGTGCCATTCTACGGTGCAGATGGCAAACGCAAGGCTGAGGAACTGGTCAGTTGATCGGCATCACAAGCTGAAGGTTCCAGGTCGGCAAGAATCGGCGTGTTACCCCCCAACCAACCACTACATCATATACGATCTAGCCTTCAACGTCATCCAGCTCCCCCTCTCTGGCTTCATCATTGGAATTCTGAACCATTTCGAGCTCAGCCGGGTCAGATGTCACCGAATGGTTGGGCCATAATGGTGGCCTTCTATGTGTTCTGCTTGGAGAAGGGAGTGGAGCCAACCTTGCGCCGATTCAAGCATTTCTTCGTGTGCAAACCCAACCCGAAACAGCCAGGGTGGTTCCACTTCACAGCTCGGGTCGGCCACTCCATATTCACCAAGTGGCACTCATCTAACAAGGGCTGGCATAATGACTATTATTGGGTGGAGTCGTATGTGAATCCCGGATGTAGGCTGGACTGGCTCCCGAGCCTGAGGAAAACCGCCAACGAGGACCCTAAACTCTCGAATGAGGAGCTTAGAGAAGATGCAGTGCTCAAGCCCGCGCCCGGGATATTGATAAACATTGACAGCGTACTGAAATGGGAGCGAATCTGGGATTCCAAGTTGTTTGGTCGGGAGCCCGACCTCTCGAGGGATCATCTCCACCTGATTCTCGATCCGGAAGGAGATGACGGGTCTAGCTCGGAAGAGGGTCAGTTTGCAGAATTGGTGTCCGACCTCCCGTCCCGTATATTAGCTTAGCTTTTTTAGTTGGGTCTTCGACTCATTTTTAACCCCTTTGCTCTGCTTTTGCAGATATGGCGGACATGAGGAAGCTTGCGTACGCCCAGGTGCAGAGGAAGAATGAGGTCAGTGGCGATGCATCAGCTCGGTCAGGACTGGGCGGCACTAGCCAAGGTCAAAGGCAACGCCCCAGCGGCCAAGGACGAGATGTCGGTCCCGAGGTCTCTTCAAAAGGGGCTTCGTACGGTTTTTAGGGGGATCTGGTCGAAAGACCGGCCGGCGCCCACCCGACCAAAGCGTATCGTTCCCGCCTTTGGTACTTTATTTATAGCTTTTTTAGGTTATGCAATAGAAGGGGGGGCTTGCGCTTGAATTGAAGTAGCGCCTTTGGTTGGAGAGTAGGGCTCCTAGGTGGCGCGTTCGTGGAGGCAACCCGAAGGAAGAGCAAAAGGAAGGTTGATCCCCTTTGCCGAAGAAATCAGGATCGGGCCTAGCGATCCTGGAGCACTCTTCCTCCCGACCCGAGAGCAGAAAGCGGCCTCGGCCCGAACACTCTGGGAAGGGCAAGGCCATGGAGGTGAGCCATCCCGACAAAAACTTCATTGAGGCGTCCAAGGTGGATCGCGACCCCCAACTGGTGGCGGTCCCCGCGGAGCAACTTTCGCTCGACTTGAGGACGGCCATTGTTACTGTAAGTCATCGACCATTTTCTATTAAGGTTGTGTTTTTAGCTCGGCTGATTATTTTATTTTCTGTTGAACAGGCCGAGTCCCACATCCTCTCTATCCTAGGCTTCCTTATCAAGGCCCAGACTCATTGCGTCGAGCTCGAGCAGCGATATGTTGATGCCCGAGCCGAGCTTGAAACCGTGAAGGAGGAGGCCGCTCAGAGGCAGAGAGTTGATTCGGCGGAGGTCGACTGCCTGAAGAAAGAGTTGGAACTGGAGAAGGACCGACGCGAAGCCGCGGCAAAGGACGTCGACCGCTATAAGCACGAGAAACGGGAGGCAGAGGGTAAACTCAAGGACCTGGTGGAGCGGGTCGGCGTTCAGGGGGAGAAGGCAGTAGAGGCCTTCAAGTCCAGCGACACGGCGGTGGATTGGTTGGCCACGGAAGGCGGGGCCATGGCGAAGTACGCAGAAATGGAGTTCTACTTCCGAGGTCAAGTTGCGGCTCGGGAGAGAGCGAAGACTTTCTTCCCAACTTCCAAGAACGACTACATCGAGATCTTGGAGGTTCCGCCACCAGAATTCTGGGAGATCCCCGAGCTTCCGTCCGACCTGATATCCCAGGCCAAGGAGGTCACTGAGTTTGTCCAGAAAGGCCTAGACCAGGTTGGGGATGAAGCTGAGGCTACCACCTCTGCCGCCGCGCAAAAATAGATTTTGCAGTGTTTCCCAAGTAGGGTTGTTGTAATCTCGCCCGAGCTGGGCTTTTGTAACTTTCTTTCAGTTTTAATGAAATACTTGTTTTGGCTTTATTTGCGTTTTAATTGAGTTCGTACACGTATGTTTATTGTCGCAAATTTTTACTCAAGTAAGTGGGGTCGGACCAATCTTAATGGACCATTCAAACTTAAGTTTTAATGAACCGAGCTGGAAGTGGTTAAGCGTTCTACCATCTTAATCCGAGCCGAAATAATCGAGGCAACTTTATAATCGTTACCAAATCAAACTCGTCAGTCCGTTACAAAATTGGTCAACTTAATGTTGACAAATGTGCCGACCTAAAGCCGGAAAACACCGAGTTAGAACACAATCCGAAATGGCAAATTTAATCAAATTGTCATTGATTTTACCCGAGCTGGAAATTAGTCCGAGCTGGTTTACATCGTGATTACGCGTGGCCACTGCGTTAACCCGAGTTGGAGTAATTTTTGTAGTTGTTGCACTTGGACCCGAGTCGGGCATCGTGCCGGAGTCTGTCCCCAGGTCGGGAATTCACTCTAGTTTACAAAATTGCATTGCATTGAATTCGTACATGTAATTTTTCGGCCCGGGGCCTTTACAAAATACTTTGGCTCGGGGCCGTTTACAAAATGTTTCGGCTCGGGGCCATTTTTAGACAAAATACCGCTTTAGATGTTCTGAATGCCATGCATTTTTTAACAGTTTTCCGTTCTTGTCTCGAAGGTAGAAGGTCCCGGGTCGGACTTCTTTCATGACTTCGTAGGGTCCCTCCCAGGTCGGGGAAAGCTTGTTTGTGGAGCGGGGCAAAAAGATGGCCTTCCTGAGTACAAGGTCGCCGACCTTAATAGGCTTAGGCTTGACCTGTTTGGAAAAGGCTCTTTTCATTGCAGCTTTGCTGGCCAGCATTCTGATTTGAGCTTTAGCTCGGAGCTCTTCGGCGAGGTCAAGCTCTTCACGGATTCGTGCTCCGTTTATTTCTGGGTCATGGTGGAGGGTTCTACTGGTCGGAGACCCGATCTCCACTGGCAGCACTGCTTGAGTGCCGAAGGTCAGTTCAAAGGGCGATTCTCCCGTCGCCGAGCTAGTGTTGGTCCGCTGAGCCCACATCACTTCTGGGAGAATTGATGCCCATTGGCCCTCTGCTTCCTCCAGCTTGGTTTTCAGACCCTGCAAAATGATTTGGTTAGTCATTTCAACTTGGCCATTACTTTGAGGGTGAGCAACGGACGAGAATCTGAGGTCGATCCCAATCTCAGCACATTTGCCTCGAAAGTATGCACTGTCGAATTGTTTACCGTGGTCAGTGACGATGACCTTTGACACCCCAAATCAGCAAATGATATTTTTCCATACGAAATCCCAAGCTGCCTTTTCTGTTATTCTGACAACACCTTCAGCCTCGGGCGATTTAGTGAAGTAGGCTACACCTACGAAAGCGTGTTTCTTTTGGGCGATGCCAGTAGGCAATGGGCCGATCATGTCGAGACCCCACTGATAGAATGGCCAAGGGCTTACCATCACTATGAGGTCCACAGCAGGCTTCCGTTGCACGTTGGCAAACCTCTGGCAGGTGTTGCACTTTTTTACATACTCTTTGGCATCTTGTTCTAAGGTTGGCTAGAAATAGTTGTGTCTTAATGCCTTCCGAGCCAAAGCTTTACCCCCCAAGTGGTTTCCACACACCCCTTCATGAATCTCCCGGAGGACATAGTTTCCTTCTTCGGGTCCAACACATTTCAAAAGAGGCCAGGTGTAGGCTCTTTTGTAGAGTTGCCCGGCGATTATGACAAACCTTGAGGCCTGCTTTATGAGTTTCCGAGCAGCTTTCTCATCCTCTAGGGTCATACCCCATTCCAAGTAGTCCATGATTGGTTTGGTCCAATCTGGATTTAAATTGAGCTCGGCTACCGCCTGTACTCCCAACTGGATACTAGGTTCAAATACTTCGTCCACGTGGACAAGGGCAGGTCGGCTTTCGCCTAAGGCCAGCCTAGATAGGGCGTCAGCCTTCATATTCTCTTCCCTGGGAATCTGCTGTATCGTGAACCTTCTGAGTGTTGAGGTCAAATCCTTGACTCTGTTGTGGGAGGCTAGCATAGCACTGTCCTTGGCTTCGAACTCCCCCGATATCTGACTAGAGACCAACTGAGAGTCGATGCTTAGGTCGATTGTTTGTGCCCCGAGCTGAGCTGTAATTTTTAGCCCTGCAATCACCGCTTCGTACTCTGCTTCATTGTTGGACGCTGGGAAGGTGAACTTGAGAGAGTACTGGTGCTCATGCCGGCTTGGGTCGAGGATGACCACCCCAGCTCCGCTTCCGGACTTCCCTGAGGCCCCATCTACATGGACCTTCCACACGTCCTCCGGGTCATGCTCTGCTCGGCCAGTGCATTCTACAACAAAGTCAGCAATGGCTTGGGCTTTGATGGCTGTCCTGGGCTGGTAGGTGATGTTGAATTGACTCAGCTCAACTGCCCATTTCAGTAGCCTGCTCGATGCTTCTAGCTTGTGCATGATGGATTTGAGCAGAGCATCAGTCATGACCTTAATCGGATGAGCATCGAAGTATGGCTTCAACTTTGTAGCCGCCGTGATGAGCGCGAGGGCGAGTTTTTCCAAGGAGGAGTATCTCGCCTCGGCTCTTTGCAAGGTTTTACTAACATAGTAGACCGACTTCTGTTCCTTTCCTTCTTCTCGGACTAGCGCCGCCGCCACCGCTGTTCCCGAGCATGCCAAGTATATTACCAGCTCCTCCCCCACCTCAGGTCGGGATAACAGAGGTGGGGAGGCTATATACCCTTTCAGCTCCTGGAACGCGTTTTGGCATTCCTCAGTCCATTCAAAGTTCTTAGGGTTCCTCAGTATTTTGAATAGGGGAGTGCACTTGTCGGCCGACCTGGACATGAATCTGCTTAGCGCTGTGACTTTGCCTGCCAACACCTGGACGTACTTCACACAGGTCGGGGGAGCCAGGTCTAGTATCGCCTGGACTTTTTCCGGGTTGGCTTCTATTCCGCGGGCTGTGACCATGAAGCCCAGGAACTTGCCTGCCTTGACGCCGAATGCGCACTTTTCCGGGTTCAATTTTATCCCAAAGCGCTCTATTACGGCGAAGGCCTCAGCCAGGTCGGTTACATGGTCTTTCGCCCTCCTGCTCTTGACCAACATGTCATCTACATAGATTTCCATATTCCGGCCAATCTGGTTCTTGAAGACCTTGTTCACCATTCGAGTGTATGTGGCTCCAGCATTCTTGAGGCCAAAGGGCATGACCTCATAGTAGTAGAGTCCTTTATCGGTGGTGAAGGCGGTCTTCTCCTTGTCCCCGGGAGCCATCTTGATTTGATTATACCCTTTGAAGGCATCCATGAAGGAGAGTAGCTCGAATCCGGAGGTGGCGTCCACCATTTGGTCAATCCGTAGTAGGGGGAAGCAGTTCTTGGGGCAAGCTTTATTGAGGTCGGTGAAATCAATACACAATCTCCATCCACCCGAGGACTTGGTCACCAGCACCACATTGGATAGCCAGGTCGGGTACTGTATTTCCTTTATGTGGCCGGCGTCCACCAACTTGTCCACTTCTTCCGCTATGATTTGTTGCTTATCATAATGAAAGTGCCGGCGCTTTTGTTTTACCGGATAGTGACTCGGGTAGGCATTCAGGTGATGCTCAATCACATTCGGGTCAATTCCTGTCATGTCAGAAGCAGACCAGGCAAATACATGCTCATTCTTTAAGAGAAATTGGCTTATACCTTTCTTGAGATTGGCAGATAGTTCACTCCCGATCTTGGCTCTCTTAGTTTCATCGGAGAGTCCCACCTCCTGAAGGTCCTCAGCCGGGCTTCCTCTCTTTGCGTCTCTTTTTTCCTCGGGCAGATCTGGTCCCCATCCGATTTGATATTTGGGCCGAAGTGAGTTTTCATAACATTACCGCGCTGAGAGCTGGGCTCCGCGAATGGTGGCTACCCCGGCCGGGGTCGGGAACTTCAAGGCCTGGTGGTATGTTGAGGGGACGGCCCTAAAGTGATTAAGTGCCACCCGACCCAAGATCCCGTTGTAAGTTGAATTACAATCCATTACAATGAAGTTGGCCTGCATTGACACCCACTTATCCCCATCCTCCAGCTTCAGGGGGAGGTTGATGACTCCCTCGGCTCGGTGGGACTGCCCTGTAAAACCTGCTAAAGTACCCTTCAACGGTCTGAGTTGGCTCCTGTTCAACTCCATCTGCTCAAAAGCGCTTAGGAATAAGACTTCTGCCGAGCTCCCGGTGTCCACCATCAGCCTTTTGACGGTGAAGTTGGCTATTTCAGCGCTGATCACCAGGGGGTCGTCGTGAGGCAATATTACCCCCTCCAAGTCTTCTGAAGAGAAAGTGAGCTCTTGCGTCTCCAGGGCCGGTCCCCTCACTGGTCCATACTCCCTCCCTGCACGAACATAACCTTTTTTGCCTGCCGAGGTCTCGCCTCCCGACGCCAATCCTCCCGCAATAGTTTCAATCACGGCCAGGCGTCTGTCCCCAGCCTGGCGCCTAGGTGGACTCCTTTCCCTATCCCTTTGGTCTGGATTCCGGGTCAGCTGCGGATCTATATACCTCCGTAGATGGCCTCGGGCTATTAGTGCCTCAATCTCCTGTTTCAAGTCTTTGCATTCCTTGGTGGTATGGCCGTAGTCCATGTGGTAGCGGCAATACTTGGTCCTATTGCGCTTCTCAGGTCGGCCTTTCATTCTCTGAGTGGGAGGCAAGTGGTTCTGGTGCTGGATCTCCATTAGGATCTGCTCCCTTGAGGTGTTAAGGGGAGTGAACATAGTGAACCGGGGGTTCGGCTTCGGCTGCTGTGGCTGCTTGTCTCGGTCGTTCTGGGCTTTGGCCCCAGGTTGGGCTCGGGAGGCCTCTCCTTTCTTCCCAGCCTCCTTCTCCTTGTCATCGTCCCTTTTTGCCTGATGGATTTCCTCCGAGTGTATGTACCCTTCTGCCCGCACTATCAGCTCAGACACAGTATCCACGGGGTCGATTGCCAAGGAAGATGTGAGGGGGCCCAACCTGAGGCCGTTCTGGTATGCCATCAGAGCCATGGAGTCCTCCAAGTTGGGAATTCGGAGGAACTCTTCATTGAATCTAGCCGTGTAAGCCCTCAAACTTTCCCCTCTGTGTTGCTTCACCAACAGTAATGTAGAAGTATGGCGGGTGGCGCGGGATAGGAAAGCCTCAACCAGCTGGTGAAAACTTGCAATTGATCCAGGACGGAGTTTTTGGAACCAATCCAAGGCATTGCCAACCAGGGTGGTCGGGAATGTCTTTGCCTTCATGAGATCTGGCATGTCGTGCAGAGTCATGTGGTGATCAAAATTGAGCAGGTGGCTGGCAGGGTCTCCATCTCCGTTGTAGACGGCCAGGTTGGGCATTCGGTTGCCGGTGGGCAGAGGCGTGGCCAGTACCTCGGGAGAGAGTGGGTTTACACCGAGTTGGTTGATGACCTTAGCTATGGCAGCCGCGGTCTTTGCCTACTCGGGGTCGGCTTGAGCCGCCCTTTTACCTCTCGCCGCGTCGAATCTCGGCGTCGGCTCTAAGAAGCCCTCCTCTTCCTGCGTCCGTTTCCGCCTAGGATCCGGGATGTGGAACTGGGGGCGCGATGGGCGCGGCACATCCTCTTGCGGTGCCAGGGGGCCCTCAGCCAGCCGGGCCACCTGCTCCTTAAGTTCTTCGAACATCCTCAACATCATCCTTATCTCCGATGACAGGCTGGAATTGGGGTCTCCCTCCGCTGCGGGGTTGGTTTGAGTGGCTAGGTGTATACGTTGGCTCGTTCCAACGTCGACTTGGGTTAGGTTTTGGCTGGGCGCCTGTGCGGTTTTGAGGTCCCCTTCCAGGTTGGGCGAATCCTCTACCGGTATGTTGTGACTTCTCGTTTGTACCATGATGGTTTCTCAATGAGTGGCGAAGAGAGTTATAAAAGAACTCGTCGTTTCCCACAGACGGCGCCAAACTGTAGAGGTTGAAAGTCTCACAGTTGAATTCGGGAGCTGCTTTAGCCTAGCTGGACTTCTCAGGTCCGCCTCCGAGCTGGACTGTCGCGGTCGGCTATCGAACCTGCACAAGAAAAGTAAGGAAAAGGCGGGGTGACAACCCGGATTTTCCCTTCAAGCGTGCGAATGATTAGTATGTCCGAGTTGGTAAGTAACTGATAGCATTTAATAACGAGATTCCCTTTAAATGAAGAGGGTGAAGCTCTATTTATACTAAGTTCAGGTCTGACAGCATTTAATGCGATGCAACTTTATGTCCCATCAGTGCTTTATGTCCTATCGGAACACGTGGAACTGAGGTCGGGATTAATGGGGTCGGGTCAGTCATCTAGGTTGGGCACTGGGCTGAGCGCTGTTAATGGGGCACGAATTTGCCCGTCTCAGCTCGAAATGGTCGACTCACTTGGATCAGCTCGGGAACCCTTGTCAATCACCATTATATCATATTGCATTAACTTTTTCTTTACATCTTTAAACATTCATACCCAATCCATATATCATCGAAACATAGTTATATACTATCTAGTTATTAAACCAAATCAAACTTAGCAATTCCATCCAATACCATGCCTACTTTAATATTATTTCAAATTTTATTGCATTAACTTTTTATTTACATCATTATATATTCACAACTTGTATACAAAATTTGTGTATCATAAAATACATAGCTATGCGCTATCTATTTCTTAGCAGTTCCACCCAAAACCATGCCTACTTTAATATTTTTCCAAATTTTATTGCATTAACTATTTATTTACATCATTATACGTTCACAACTTCATACTCGTATACAAAATCCATGTGTCATAAAATACATAGCTCTGCACTATCTATTTCTTAAACCAAATTTAATTGAATCGATCCTTATCTTAATATGCCAGATCGATTGTATGAATCATTCTTATTAAGAGCATTACCTCTACTAACTCTATATATATGAGCTTTCATCTGACTATTTTCATTCAACGACTTTACTATAACTCTCTTATATTGCACAACCTCTATTTTATATGTCAAAATTGAAGCATCTCATTTATTAATTTGATATACACAAAATTCTATTTTCAATATTTTTGTCCAACTATTTTTCCATACTTCTCTTATCGTGACCAATTTCTATATCTTTACACTTTCGAACTACTTAATCCTAATCAAGAAAAATTTTATCTAACCAAATTTCCTGATCTAAGAAAAATCTATCCAACTTCACCCACCCCACGCCACGCCACGCCACGCCACGACACCAATTCTTTTCCACCAATAAAAATAGTAACACAATACAATATTTTTCAACACACACACGCACAAACACACATACATATGCATACATATTCCTTACCTTTATGTGGACCACTTATTCTCTGTAGACTCCGTGAACTTAAAACACACCCCAAGATTTCCCCACAACAATTTTGCAGATTTTTTCATAGCAAAAAGCAGAAGCTTTAACCACTTCACACAACACACTACTTTAAAAACTTAAAACATTTTTTTGCATGCATTGCTTCAAATTTTCAATAAAGCTTTAATTTTTTGTAACATTTATTTGTAAAGATTGATTTTTTTATTTTTATTTTTGGGTTTTCATTTTTTTTTTGTATAATGCGGTATTTTTGGGGTTGGGAGCCGATCGGAGACTCGCCGGCGATTTGATGGACTTGTTGTTAGTGTTGGAAGCGGCGCCGTTTAATGGAGTTAAGGATTCGGTGTGGTCGATGTCCTTGTGGCTCTCTGCAACCTGGTTGTTCTTCATCAACTAAGCTTCGATTTGCTCTCATTTCTTTCAAGGTAAAAAAATGTTTTTTTCATTGTATTTTTTGTCCTCTTTTTACAGCAATATAAAGACAAAGATTTTGGGTTTTTTTTTTCTTTTTGGGGAGGTTGAATTTGAAGCTAAAAACAGTGAACTTTAAGGTTTTAGGGGATTTTTGGTGACTATGAAAGTGTCAGAAAATTAAGATATATATATCTCTGCGTGTGTGTGAAATGTGTGTGTATTTATATAGACATATATAAATTTTTATTTTTCTATTTTTGGGGTTTGGGCAATGACACTTTTAATACCTTTTGTTGGGTTTTACTGGGTAGCCGCATGAAGGTTCGGCAATTAGCGAGGTCTGGGAAAGGGTCGGACTCACTGTTGGCGTCCTGGGTTCTAATTTTTGCTGGGTTTTATTGAAGGGATCAAAAGTCTATATATGAACGTGTATCTTTTGTTTTTGGGATTGGGTAGTGAGACTTCTATTTTTTTAGGAAAGTCTAGTGATGATTTTTGTTGGGTTTTATTGAAGAGAGAAAAATAAGGTTGTAAATTTAGAAATTTTACAGAAAGGTGGAAGCTTTACTTGAAAATTTCGATATTTTTGGTGATTTCCTTATCTGGGTCTATTTCTATTTGTTGTTTTCTTTATTAAATTTGGGGAATTCTTTAAATGCCAGTCATTAATTGCTTAGAAGAATTTTCATGTACAAAGATGTGTCCTTTCGGGTTATACATGTGCATATGTGTATGGATTTTGGTGAAAGATCTATCAATAAGATTGAGCTTTTGTGGGTTGGTTGAGCTGAAGTTAGCTGGTGAGCTTCAAAGGTTGCTTTTCTGTTTATGTATGAACTGCTATAAATGCAACTTTTGTGGGATTCTTTGTTCTTGTTGGAAAAATTCATAATTTGGATAGTTCGGTTTTCTTACTTCTTTTTCTCCGTGCGTATGTGTGGCTATAAGAAAGCTTTTTGCTATAGTAGTCAGGGGAAGAATCTAGTAGTTAATTTTTCTTTGGATTGTGTCTCTAGGTTTTATTGATAATAGTGTGGTTAGAAGCTGCATGTGCAACAAACCCCGGACACTCATTGCAGAGGCAAGAACGGGAAAAGGGAAATGGCAATGTCATATCGCATTCTTGTATACATGATCAAATAATTGAACAACGGAAGAGACCTGGTCGAAAGGTGTATTCTGTTACGCCACAGTTGTACAAGGAGTCTGTTGTCTCAATGCCCATTCAGCACAAGGGTAGGTCACTGCTTTCCATTTCTCAACAGCCTAGGAGACAAAAGTATGTGAAGCAGCCCATCAGAATTTTTCTAAATTATGATGCTGTTGGTCATTCATCCGATAGAGACTGTAGAAATGTCGGAGATATTGTGAAGGCAAGTTTTTGCATTTAATGGTGAGTGTATCTCGTACAATGGCCATGGCTGGTGAATTAATTGTTTTCAGTTTTTCTTTGCCAGATTGGGGAGCCACCAGGGGCTTCATGTTCTGGTGTGCCTTCTTGTAATCCACATGGAGATCCCCCACTTTATGGTGATTGCTGGTATAACTGTACTTCAGATGATATAGCAGGGGAGGACAAAAAGCTTCGGCTTCGTAAGGTATGAATGCACAGAAGCTCATTATTGTCACTTCATGAAGGACCAGATTTAACGTACTGAAGATGAAAAATTATAGTCTCAGTAGCTTATGATTCTGTCTGCCGTTTAAGATTCATTCTGTAAATAAGCAATAAATTAAACAATGCTTTATTTTCAAACTAGGTTATCTTCTTCTGCTGATGACTTCACTAGTTTATCCATCTGGGTCGGGATTTATTCACTGCAATGCTGAGTGTACAACTCGCTAAGCCAAGTGGAATGATAACCTAACAATGATGTCACTAGTTTTTCCGGCTGGGTGGGAATTTAATTTAGTGCAATGCTTAGTGTACAAAAAGTAGCCTATGACTAAGTTGAATAGTTGATAAGCTCTGACAACTTCACCGGTTCCTGTGCATGAGGAA
Source organism: Ehretia macrophylla (assembly GCA_037974665.1). Lineage (NCBI taxonomy): Eukaryota > Viridiplantae > Streptophyta > Magnoliopsida > Boraginales > Ehretiaceae > Ehretia > Ehretia macrophylla. Next base: position 5,647,673 of record CM075774.1, read on the forward strand.
ATTATTTGGTTTATGTATCTGAGTCTTGGAGAGACTAATCGATTACTCAACTAATTTACTTTGGCATTCCACCTAATATTCTAGGCTTAGAGATGTATCTTGTTTGATATGTTATCAAGTCCTAGGTTTTCTTGACACATTTGAAGGATAGATGTTTTCTTTTTGAGGGTGGACTCTGGATCATTCACTCAGTGTCTTATGATGGAATAACTATATACAGGCTTTGGGCCAGACAGCAGATTGGTTCAGAAGAGCCTTAGCTGTTGAGCCTGTAAAAGGAAACTTGAGGTTGAGTGGATATTCTGCGTGTGGACAAGATGGAGGTGTACAACTTCCAAGGGAATATGTTGAAGGTATTTTGTTGCAGAAGTTGCACTTAGCTGAATTCAAGATATTATGTTCGTCACTTAACCGTGATTCACATTGAGTACATTTTCCAAAGCAGTGCTCATTTATTTCATTTCTCCTTCCAGAGGGTGTTGCCAATGCCGATCTAGTTCTCTTGGTGACTACAAGACCTACAACAGGGAACACTCTAGCATGGGCTGTGGCCTGTGAACGTGATCAATGGGGTCGAGCAGTTGCTGGTAATTTTAACTTGAGCAAAGCTTGTTTTATGGCACCATTTTACCTTGATGGATATTCACAAGGCTAAAGATGCAACCATAAGTGTATTCTATGTGTTTGCAGGACATGTGAATGTTGCTCCTCGCCACTTGACCGCTGAAGCAGAGACATTACTTTCAGCTACTCTCATTCATGAGGTGAAGTGATATATAACTATTTAGAGTTGTAAAAGATGATCTTTTTAGTCCAAGTAACAAAGTTTGGCATGACAGGTGATGCATGTTCTTGGATTTGATCCCCATGCATTTGCACATTTCCGGGATGAGAGGAAGAGAAGGCGTACTCAGGTACATGAATGTTCTGATGTGTCACTTACTGTGATAAGAATACCATTAAATTTTCTTTTAGTCTTACCTCATCATTTGTCGTCTCTCTCTCTCTCTCTTTTTATCTCTGTATGAGAATGTTGCTAATTATAGAGTCAGCAATATGCCCAACCGTAACCCTGGTGTGGTACTAATGAGACAGAGGAGGAAGTCCTTTGCACTATGACCGTATAGTGTAGACTATGAACCGTAATAGTGAAATCTGGTTAGTTCATTCTTCAGTTACATGTAAAGATTATCAAAAAGTTCTATACATGTTGCATAACAGAACACATTTTAAAAAATGTTACAAACAAAAGATTTTGGAAATCAAATCTCGGTTCATGAAATCTCAGAATTGACACCTGAACACACAGAAGCCTTTGGGTTTTTCCTGATTGTTATTGTTGTTATTTCCTTATTGTGAAACTTACAACTATTCACCTCCCTGTAATTGCATGTGCTGGACTGGTTTTCAAGGAAAAAGAATTTTTTGACGGGCTATTCAAATATTCCTCATGTTTCTGAAGCTTATTTAAGGATTTATCTGTATCTTGAACGACTTGTTTGGTAGATGGTGGCCTTTGTGGGCCAGTTAGCACTCTTCACTTGAATAACTCAATACAACCCTATACCTCGTCCCTAGATTCATGATGTAATTAGGCTAATATGGACCCTTTATTGTATCTTGCATCCTATTCCTTCAAGCCTTAAACTGTTTACTTTTCAGTTTTAAACTTTCCATTCCAGTATTTGAATATATTGTTAGAAGGAAAAGGAAGAAAAGTGGACATATGGTTTTAGCCTAAAGCAAAATCTACATAAAATGAATTATAAGTCTGTGATATGGACCAAAACTAGAGACGAATTTAATTTCTTTTCCATGTATAGGTTACTGAGGAGTTGATGGATGAAAAGCTTGGACGTATGGTGAAACGAGTTGTTCTTCCTCGAGTTGTCATGCACTCACGTCATCACTATGAGGTATTTTGGCACTCCTATTTATTTCTCCTGAATGAAAACTGTTAGATATTTTTGCTTGTGGTGATCTTTACAAAACAAAGAGGCTATACGTATCAAGAACACTAATAAAATTTTTACTGGCAGGCTTTCTCTGGAAACTTCACTGGTTTGGAGCTAGAAGATGGTGGTGGGAGGGGCACATCAGGTTTGTCAGCTGTCTTCTCTTCGAACTCCTTAAATATAGCAATATATTTACACTCAAATAAGCACATACGTGAATAGCATATCTAGTTGTAGTAATTGAAGATGCTGGCAAGACAACATCTCATTCTTGTGTGGTCTATAGACATTGTTGCATTAGACTGCTCAATTTTTATATTTTGTATCAGTTATCCCAAGTGCTAATCACTTTGGTGCTTTCGTTGCAAGGCATGAGTTTAACATCAATTTCAGTGAATGTCTTTGTCTAACTATCATGAGATTGATACTTTCCTGCAGGATCGCATTGGGAGAAAAGGTTATTGATGAATGAGATTATGACTGGATCAGTGGATACAAGATCAGTTGTCTCAAAAATGACATTTGCTTTGCTTGAGGATAGTGGATGGTACCAAGCTAATTATAGTATGGCAGATCGTCTTGACTGGGGTCGTAACCAAGGAACTGACTTTGTTCGGTCTCCTTGCAATCACTGGAAGGGGGCATATCATTGCAACACAACACAGCTATCTGGATGTACATACAACAGAGAGGCAGAAGGTTACTGTCCAATTGTAAATTATAGTGGAGATCTACCTCAGTGGGCTCGCTATTTTCCTCAGGTTAACAAAGGTACTTGAATAAAATTTTGCAACTTTCATACTTTGTTATTGTTGTATGACAGCAATGCTTGGACATTCTATGGGAGTTTTATCATTCACATTCAGTAGATGATATTGGTGGAGCCTTTAAGTTTGAGATATTATTGATCTTTTCGCTGCCTGTTTTAATCGTTGCAGGTGGTCAGTCGTCGTTGGCTGATTACTGCACTTACTTTGTAGCTTATTCTGATGGATCATGCACAGACATTAACAGTGCGCGAGCGCCTGACAGGATGTTGGGTGAAGTGCGGGATAGTAGTTCTAGGTAAAGTTTTCCCTTAGAATAGTTTGGAATTATAGGCATGAGTTACAAAAGTTAATCATTTTTTCTGCATCAAATTACAGGTGTATGTCTTCATCATTAGTTCGTGCTGGGTTTGTGCGGGGTTCTATGACGCAGGGGAATGGCTGTTATAAGCATCGCTGTATAAATAATGCACTAGAGGTATGGATCAGAATGTCATTTTACATCTCTGTCTGATTGCTTTTGTTAGCTGATTTTTGGGCATACATCCTTGTTGCAATGAGAGTACTTGTCGGTGAAAAGGAAATACACCCATGCTGCGAGGGGCCAGAGAATGAGATTCGTTTTGCTCCTTTCTTCTGCCTTTTTTTTCCTTTTCAATTTTTCTCGTATCCTTATTTTCATTTACTCCCCCTCTTTTCTTCATCTGTGGGTGAAGGTGTTTTAAGTTTTGATTCTCAAAATTGGGTTGTGGAGAAGAAAATACATGTTTTAATCATAAAATTGCTGCAGAGTCTTGATGATCACAGCATATGTATCTCCTCTCTCAAAAAAGTAAATGAGTAAGAGAATAACTGAAATAGAAGAAGAAAAGATAAATTGCTCTTTTCTGAGTATGTTCTGAAATGCTGTGTCATCATGTTTCAAAAGAAAGGGGAAGCTTGAGCACTGTTCTGAATTTGCAGTTCATGATATCTTGTTCACTCAATTATTCAGCTTATTATTGTAATATGAAAATGATCTGTTCCAGAAGATTTATACTTTATAGTGCTTATCAGATTTGCACTTTGCCTCCAGGTTTCCGTGGATGGCATTTGGAAAGCCTGTCCTGAAGCTGGTGGACCAATTCAATTTCCTGGCTTTAATGGTAATTACTTTGCTTTATTTCATGGTTAATTATTTTATTTATTATGACATAAGCCAAGAATGTGCAAGTGTGCTACTGCTTTTCCTTTTTCTTCTTTTCCTGTTTTTCCCCTTTTGGGGGGTTGGGCTGGTGGGTGGGGGTGGGAGGGTTGGTGACCATTATGTCGCATAGGTGGCTTCTTGGCTTTTGTAGCTACCAAGCTATCCCTTCAGGACCTAATTGTTTGCATATCCAATTTGGACGTTGTAATAATCGATTTCCTTTTGTTTGACTTACTCTTTTGCCTCCACAATTTAGGTGAGCTGATCTGCCCAGCGTACCATGAGCTCTGTGACAAGGATCCTGTTCCTATATCTGGTCAATGTCCCAATTCATGTAATTTTAATGGAGACTGCATCGATGGAAGATGTCACTGCTTTCTAGGGTTTGAGGGCCATGATTGCGGCAAAAGTAGGCTCCTTAGGCCTTTATTTCCATTATGCTTCTCTATCAAGATCAGATTGCTGCTGACAAAGCATTAGGTCATCTTTTATTCTTTCCGAATAACTTTGATTGATGTGCTTCTTTCAGGATTCTGCCCGAACAATTGTAGTGGGCATGGTGAATGCCTTGCAGACGGTGTGTGTGAATGTGAAAATGGATATACTGGAATTGACTGCTCTACTGGTAACATGATATTCTTGAAGTTTTCTTACTAATTGTAGCAAGTTTAATACTTCATGCATGAAGAATATTGTGGTCTTTTGCATTTAGAAGAAATCATTTTATTCTTCGTTTAGAAGTAGGTATAATAGTGTAGCATCTGGTAAACCAATATAAAGAAGTTTAACTGAATTTATCTGAAATCAATATCTAGATGAAAGTGAAATATTGATTAGATGCCTATCGTGTTAATGTACATCGAGTCTGGTGTGTTTGAAGGTCATACTTGCCTTTTAATACATATACAAATAGCACAGCCCTTTGCCGGAGCGCACGATACTTTAGGACCTTAAGCACATGCAAAAGTTATAAGTTTTACTTTTGCTCGACGTGACAGTAGTTTGGTTGATATGTGCAGCTATTTGTGATGAACAATGCAGCCATCATGGTGGCGTTTGTGATAATGGGGTCTGTGAATTCCGTTGCTCTGACTATGCTGGTTACACATGCCAGAATAGCTCAACGCTCCTTCCCAGTCTCTCTGTTTGTCAAGATGTGCTAAAGAAAGATGCTTTGGGGCAACATTGTGCACCTAGTGAATTAAGTATTTTGCAGCAGCTTGAAGAAGTTGTTGTGATGCCTAACTATCACCGCTTATTCCCAGCCGGTCCCCAGAAGGTTCTGAATTATATTAGAGGTAGAAATTGCGATGGAGCTGCCAAACGACTAGCCTGCTGGGTGAGTTTCTTTCTTCTAATTTCTCCACCTCACAGAGTACAATAAAATCATGATAGGTCTTCAAATATCTTTTTACATTTCTTGTTTCTCTAGTTTTTATACTGGTAAGCATCATCTTTCGCATTAGGGAAATTAAACCTAATTGAAATCATTGAAGCCGCGTTATTTGAGCTTGTTGGCATGCATCATGTTTCATTTTCATGCTGTTGGTTAGAGAATTTGTTGTCTGCAAATTTTGCTTAGTCTTAGCCAACTTAATTTTCTCAACCTTGTGGACAAAGTTAAGGGTACACTTGAATGCATTTACATCAAAGCTACATTACATATGATAAGCTCAGGATTATGCTTTTCTATCCGATTCTCTCTCGTTATTAATTACTTTTGCCGATCTACTTGAACCAGATATCCATCCAAAAGTGTGACAAGGATGGGGACAACAGGTTAAGAGTGTGCCATTCTGCATGTCAATCATATAACCTCGCATGCGGAGCATCACTCGACTGTTCAGATCAAACCCTTTTTAGCAATGATGATGAAGGCGAAGGTCTCTGCACAGGTTGGGGTGAATTAGACTCATGGTTCTAATGGCTGCCAGAAGCGGCATTGATCCAAGTAACAGTTCCTTCTGGTTTCTAATGTAAATTGTAGGTAGTTTTAGATTTTCATCTTTTTTCTTTCTTGAGCTTGTAATATTTTTTGTAAGTTTTTTAGGATAGAAAATGGTGGCATAAATTGTACGCGTTAGAGTAGAGGTTGTACGCGTTAGAGTAGAGGTTTCCTTTTCCCAACCCAGAAGCATCTGCAGAAAAACTGGGAGGGAATTGGTTATTTAGGTTCGGCTTTCGAAGATGAAAGTCAGAGTTGTAGAGAAATTAAGATTGTATGAAGTAAAGAGAGAAAAAAAGAAAAAGAGAAAAAACAAAAGAACTCGAAAGAGATGGAGAGCGAAAGAGAGAGCTGAAAGGAAAAAAGTATTTTTCTTGATTAGTAAACAATGCTATAAGGCCCCTTGAATGAAAGAAGTTGCCTCTTTCCAATTTGTGTTCTTTGATGACGCGAAACTTATCTTAGGCAAGATTTGATCTACTTTAAGATTACAAATCATGTGGTGTAGTAGCACGTATAATTTTAGCTATGCATGTTCCAAGACGGTTAAGGTCAAGGTACCGAATAAGGGAATTTCATCCCAAGTTGTTGCTTTACTATTCCGCCCAACCTTTGGGGCCTCTTTTCATTATCCTTGTCCCATCTTTATCCCTTGATTATAACTCTCTATCATCTATCACTATAGCTGTTCATATTCATGCTCTTGCTCTGGTGTTCATTTTTAGTGCCAAAGAATTGTAGCATCCTTCACACCTTTTATACAAGTTTTTTTACTGGTCTAAACTTTTAATGCCTCATTTTCTGATCAAATTCATAATCTAGCAATTCATATGACAAATATTAGGATTTGGGTCGTTTCCAATTATGGGTAATTGGAGGATCCAATTACCTCTAATTGGAGAGGATCCAAATTAAGGCTCTATTTGGCTTAATTGTGAAATTTTAGCTTTTGACCCGTAGAGTTTCAGTAGTTAGAAGAGTTGAATAAAAATGTTGATCAATTCAAAAAAGAACAAAAAGACCCGAAATAAAGAAAATTCTGAAATAAATAAACTTGAAAAATAATACATCATGTTGGATCAAAAGAACACAAGTTTTAGCATGATTTGAGCATAATAACCGAGACTCCATAAGAGTTAAATCCCAATCCGAAATTAAGACTAAAATTAACAAGACCTTCGAAATCAATGATAATATTAGATAAAAAAAAAAACATAAATTTAATAATATATAAACCTAAACCCGAATCATATAATTTCAAAAAAAAATCCTAAAAATCTAAAAAAAAAAAAATTATCTAGCAAAAATAAATCACATGCAAAGTTAAATCCAACCAAATCAAACATATGCATAATCGTGTCAATAATGGAACATAATATTCACTTATATTAAAATTTTAAGAATAAACCCTAACTTGAACACTAACCTCGTAAATTACAAGATTTTTTCACGCTTGGATCGGCTAGGGGATTGATCTCTACCTCAAGAAAGTCGCATGAGGTGCTTTAGCTCTTCTATAATTTTTTTTTTTATTTAAAAAAATGTAAATGAAGAAGAAGATGATGAGAGTTGAGCTTTAGTGTGTGTGTCCTGTCAGAGAAGAGAGTGATTATATGATTTTTTTTTTTTTTTTTTTTAAATAAGGTGCATATTGGTGTACCTTTTCCCGACAAAAGGAAGTACTCGAGATGACACTTTTCCAACCTTTCATTTATTGTCATTTTGAACTTTTTTTAAGGGTAAAATAGTTATTTTGTCATTCAAATCTTAGAAATAACATCCCTCTATTTAACGAAGGGACTGATTTGTATATTTTCTAAAATCAGAAGACCAATTTGAGACTTTATTGAAAACTCGGGGACTAATTTGACTTTTTCTCTAGTGTTTCTATATATTGTTTGTGATGCACTTCTTTTTCTTTTTTTTTTGGGTCAAATTTGGGTTGCACTTCCGATTTTATGAGGTCAGAACTTTTCGAAAACTACAGTATTGTGTTATATTGTGACACAGTCATCGAAAATTATAGTCGTGCCACACCTAGCCGAGTTCTTGGTGTCTTGGCCAAACTATATGACTTGCATATACTTTAAAACTTACTATATAGGCCCTAGATGCATATAGATGCAGAGCTTTCATGTAGGCTCTAGATGCATATACTTTGAGAGTTCTAAAGACTAAAAGGTTTTAAGACTAGGCAAGCACACACATGGAATAGAAAGAGTGAGAAAGGCTAGAAGAGCTCTAGGGTTTACATATTGAAAGTGCCTACAATAGTTACACAAATTTTAAAAGAAATTCTTAATAACAAACTAAAATAAGGCAACATTATTGTCCCAATAAATTTTCAAATTTTAAATTTATTCAATACTAGCATATTTAATCGAGTTTTATCTCAACAAGAGATGATTTCTATCCAAAACACTATAGAGTCACTTGTCCTTCACCGTCTTTAAAAGTTTATCAAAAGACGAGTGTATAACTTACGTCTTTCTCAAAGAAAATAACACGGGACCTTATCATTCTTTAGAATAATGATACACTACAAGAATTAGCGACGCAGGCGATGAACAAAAAATCCGTCCCCCTAGCAATGACAAGATGACAGAATGGCTATGTAATCGCGATTCCGTCGCAATTCTACACGCCAGGAATTGGTGCCAAAGGTTGTTGACGACCTCAAAAATAAATTATAATGGAAAAGGACCATTGCCTTTCAATTGCTATTTAGCAATGATTTGGGCAATGTATGCTTAATTGTTGCCAAATTTTTATTTATTTATTAAAATTCATCGCCACACCGTGACTGGACAATGGCAGAGAATCAATTTTGCAATAGAGAATCACATATTTATTCCACTTTCTTATGCAAAATTTATAATAAGAGTAAAATCATTACTAGTTTTCAGTTATTCAAGATTGGGGGAATCCGGCCAACTTACATCTATTACAGTCTAACACAAATCTAAGCCTTATAATCACATTGGTAGCCTCCAAACACAACCCTTATTGCAAAAGAATAACAGAGAACATTGTGGTTACTAAAGTTTTAGATATACTATTATCACTACAAGAAATAGCTACTTGGGTGATGGCCAAAATTCGTCACTTGACCATCACAAAAAAAGATGGATGACCAACACCCAACGAAAAATGGATGTCACCAAAAAGGGCGTTGCTAAAATGTAAAACATCGCCAAATCATCACATATGACAATGACAAATATATCATCACCAATTGCGATAACATGGTGATGACCATATATTTCAAAACGTCGTCGTGTAAACCGTCGTCAAATACCCATCGCTAATGTCTTGCGAGGTAGCCATCGCCTAATCTATGTTGTCATTAGCAAACCTTTGCTAAATGGTCGCTTCATGTTTGTCACTAATTCGTTGTTGAAAATGGACGCTAAATCGTCACCAATAAATCGGTCGCTAAACTGTTCCCATCTGTTTTTTTAATTTTGTTAAAAAAATTATTAAATTTTATTTAAATATTTATAAAATTAATTAATATAATGGTTTTAGCCCTTTAGCCCCAACAGGCAACAACTCCCCTAAATGTAATGGTTTTAGCCTTTTAGGGGAGCTTGGAGCTCCCCTTACACTTATGTTTATATTGAAGAAGGAAAATAAAATAAAAAGTAATTTTAGATGTCGAGATATTAAATAAACAAAAGCAATAATGAGAAATTGGATAATATTTTTACTATGATAGAATATTTATGTCTTTTTATAAACTATTATTTTATTTTCTTTATTTTTTTCAAAATTCTTCAACTTTTTTTTATATCTTTTACCCCTCCAGAAGAACAACTATAAATAAAAAATTGAGATTTTTTTATTTTATCACCTTTTTATTTTTTCCTTTTCACCTATTTTACTCAATCGATAATGTTAATTCAATCGTGATTCTCGCCTCCTTTCATAACCCACATGATCTTCTAATATTACAAAATAATTTGAATCAATTGTTTAATTCAACAGTGACACAGTAATATGATAAAATATAAATTACTTGTTAATATAAAGATATCTTCATCTTAGCCAAAAAAATAAAGATATCTTCATCACCTCATTAGTGTTTAATGAACAATTAGACGTGGAAATCTCTGAAGAACAAGCCTTACCATGTGTTTGATTTAGGGGTGTAAGGAGAGAGAGAGAGAGAGAGAGGGGGGGGGGGGGGGGGGGGGTGGGGTGTGTGTGTGGAGAGTAGGGAGGATTGATTGCTGCGAGATTTTTTCTTTGTTAGGATTAAAAAATTGTAGACGGATTGGTTAAGAGGAGATATTAGAGAAAAGAACAAGAAAATAAAAACATTAAAAAGTTGGTAAAACATCAATTTGTTAACAAAATTTTTCTACAATAATACGTTTCTTTTCCAATGCAAAAAAAAAAAAACGTAATTATTCCACTAAAACCTTCTTTTATATTATAATTTTTTCTAGTCCAAACACATAGTCTTTCTTTTTAATAAATCAACTCATTTTCTTTAATTAAAAAATTTTTTCTTCAGAAATTCAACAAGACCTTGCAAAGTATAACTCCGCTCGTATATAATATTATAAACGAGATTTAACTGCAGTAAAATATCTAATTCACCTAATAATAATTAATTGCATGGACAATCTCTCCCCATCGATTTCGGGAAAATAGCACTATCAGTTTCTATTGTTGTTGTTTTCCGACTCTATTGTTATACTTTTTTTTTTTTAAATTAGTTCCTATTGTTTTAAATAGTTCAAGTTAATCCTTATTAGTTTCATAACATTTTAAATTAGTCTCTAATATTTTTAAAAAAGTATCAATTTAATCTTTGACGTCAAAAATTGGTGTTAAATTAACGAAAATAAACAGTAATATAGGGATAAAATGCTAAAAGTAATGTAACATATTCATAAAACTTTAATATAGTCCCCCATAGCTTACAAATAAATTAAATTTAGTCTTTAAAGTTTACAAAATAAAATTTAATTTAGTTCCTAAACTTATAAAAAAATTTTAATTTCGTGGGCGTAGGGTGTGGTGAGATGTGTAGTTTAGTAATTTTGACTAATTTTAAGGGTATTTTAATCATTTGATAAATGTTCATTTAAATACTAATTTGACACTTTATAGAAACATTGAGTTGATTCGAATCATTTTAAACAATAAAGACTGATTTGGAAAAAAGTGAAACAATGGGGACCTCTAGTGTAATTCTCCCAATTCTAAAACAAGAGAGAGAAGATGAGTTCATTTTCTCATCTTCTCTCTCTCTCTCTCCCTCTCCCTCTCCCTCTCTCTCATCTATCGGCCACTTCTCGATCGACCGATCTCATCGGTTAACACCCCTTTTATCTTAAGGTCAACCCCTTCTCTCTCTCTCTCTATCTATCTTTGCATATATATGGTTGTATATATATGATTGTTTATATGTATGTGAAATTTATCTCTTTGTATAGTTTTGGTTTTTATGTTAATTTAAAATCTGATCATGCACAACCCAACCCAACCCAACCCTTTATTCTGCAATATGCGATTACTGTAATAATAATAAAATTAGTGTTAATTATGAATTCATAAGTGTTAGATGTAGTTATTCATTTATTTCTACTTGTATTTTAACATCATTTAATTAATTAGCTTTAATTGTACTTTGATATTATTCAATTAATTGCCAATTAAATCTATGTGAACCATGTTGGTTAATTGCTTTGTAAATGGAAGTTGCTCAATTATTGAAAGATTTTAAATTTTGTAGAATTCAAATTATAATTCTGTATTATTATGTTTTGTAATTTGTGAATTGCACAGAAGGGGTGTTTGAAATTATTGTGTTTAGTAATGGGTTTTTGAAATATTTGTGATTGGTTTTGATCTGGGGTTTATATGATTGATAGGGAAATTTTCGAGATTTTTGAGGTGGAGAGATGTCGACCGGGTTTGGGGAATCGACGAGTAGGCAGCCCATGAGCCCTTCTTGTTCTAGTAATAATGGGAACAGCAGTGATGCTGCGAATTTCGAATGCAATATTTGCTTTGACTTAGCACAAGATCCTATAGTTACACTCTGTGGACACCTCTTTTGCTGGCCTTGCCTGTATAAATGGCTTCATATTCACTCTCATTCGAAAGAATGCCCTGTTTGTAAGGCCCTTATAGAGGAGGAGAAGTTGGTTCCGTTATATGGGAGGGGAAAGAACTCTACTGATCCGAGGTCTAAGTCGATTCCTGGAGTAGAGATTCCTCATCGTCCGACAGGACAGAGACCTGAAACAGCCCCGCCACCTGACCCTAATATTTTTGCACAGAATGGGTTCGGATTCATGGGTGGGTTGGGAGGATTTTCACCTATGGCAACTGCAAGGTTCGGGAACTTTACATTGTCTGCGGCATTTGGTGGTCTATTTCCATCACTGTTCAACATCCAATTACATGGGTTTCCTGATACTTCCATGTATGGAACAGCTGCTGGTTTCCCATATGGTTATGCGAACACATTTCATGGAGGGCATCCGCATGGATTTCCTCACCGTGCCACTCCACAAAACCAGTCTGATAATAATCTGAAGTTGCTTCTTTTGTTTATTGGTGTGAGCGTTATCCTTGCTCTAATTTACAATTAAGTTCAATTTGTAATAGGAGCACGAGTTTCTGACAAGTGGCTAGGATTATTGTTGTTTATATATCTTTTAGCGTGCATGATGTGGAACCTTTTTCTGTTCTTCTTTTGTCACTCTGATGGTTGAGAAAATTGTTTATATGTGTATACTGAAAGTTCTGTCGCTTTATGCTCTTGAACTATCTTTGCTGATATATTTTGGTAGCCGAAAGGCACACTCCCCCTCTCACGTATCTGAACCAAGCTCAAGAAATTTTTACATTTATAATTGTGTGTAATGCATGGTAGATCTTTATTTACATAATCTTCTGTTTCTAATATAAGGTGATGCTTAACGTGTTTGTGATTACTACACTTTTTCCTTCCTTTTCTCTTTCATTTCTTCTGACAGGAAATTTGGTTGGTAATAGTTGCTTACTGTGTGATGAGGGCAGTTGGAGAAAATGCTTTACAAGTCTGTGATATAAAACCTAAGGGTTTGCTAGAGTTGGAGGCTTTGATTTTCGGAGATAGCTGAGGTGGGAGATAGTGTCTTGGGCTTTATTCATGATAAAATGATTTGATGAAAATCAGAAGCATCCTGCTGTTCTTAGTATAATATGACGCTTGTGTAGGATTGTGAATTATGAGAATTTTGAAGCCTCATAAACAGTATTTTCTCCCGTGACAGCGGCCTTGGAATCTAGTCTTTGCTTGTATTTTGTGTTCCCACATCTAGTTAGTTCATGAGGTAGCAACTTCCCTAACTTGGCTGCATTTTCTGAGTTGTGTTCCAGTTGTTATATGCGGTGCTAGTTCGGGCATGATATTAGTTAATACAGCTTGGAGAATTCATTCTTTTGGGTCATAATAGAATATCTCAGTCTAGGTGTTTCTATGTTGGCTTGGAAGTCAGATTTACTTCCATGAGATCTGAAGTAGCTTAGTAGATGCTTTGGAATAAGAACTTAGAAAGAATGAAATCTTCTTGTAGCGTTTTAGGTGTTCTTTCCAAGTGACATAACCGTGGTCTCTGCTCGTTGAGTCCTGAGAGCAAGCACCTGCTCTCACAAATTTGAGCAGTGACAGTGATTTTATAAGCTTCCGTTTCCATTTTACTTCCTCACCTGATGAGAGTTAGACTCTCTCCTTCCCATGAGTCATGAGTTTAGTCTATGAGAACATGTTCTATTTCTTTTTCCTAAATCCTGGTGAGAGTTAGATTATAACGACTCCCCTTTTGTGATAATGTGATTTTGGCAGTCTGCATTGCACATTTAGTTTGGCTTCATTGGCTTTAAGTAAGCAGCCTGCTCATTTGGTGTTATTCTTTGCGCATAGATTTAATTGCTTCATGTTTGCTTTCATTTGAAAGAATGCCCAGTTTGTAAGGCCCTTATGCAGGAGGGGGAGAAGTTGGTTCTGTTATACGTATGGGCGAAGAAAGAACTCAGATTAAACCGAGGTTTAAGTTGATTACTGGAGTAGAGGTTCCGCGTTGTCTGACAGGACAAACATTGTCAGGTAATACCTGAAACCGCGTGATTTCAAGTTAATCGCAATAAATTGACTGAAAACCGAGTACTAACAGTTTGATATATATACATTTCAGCATATTCTTTTAGTTATTCATATCACTGTTAAATGTTCCCAAAAGAACTTGGTTTGTTATATTCTTGTCTAATTTGTTGCTTGTAAAATTTTCTATACCTGTTGGATTACTTGTTTGTCTCACCAATGCATTACGTGAAACCAATCATCGAAAAGCTGGTAGATTATTTTGTGGCCATATTTGGTAACGAGTCATTTTAGGGAAGCAAATACTATTTTGGATCTCCAATAGCTTCCCTATCAAAGTAAATCTGTGTTTCTTAGTTTAGTAAAAAACGAGACGACTCAGCAGTGATCGATGACAGAATGGTATGAACAAAAGGGCTCCCTAGTCTATGGCTCTCCAAATTTAGGGAGCCGGATTTGGCTCTCTATTTCCTCTTCAATGGTAAAAAATATGAAGTGGTATTGACATATGCCAACTTTACGTGGAGAGAAATGAAAATCAAATAATTTTTTTTTTGTAGCCTTGGAAGAAGATAATCGGTGGGAATATTGCCATTGGAAAAGTTTCGAATTCTATAAACAATAAAATGATTTTAATAATTAATGATAATGTTAATATTATTAATAAATGTCAGAACGTAATTGTTAATAGTTAAAAATATAAAAAATATTAAAATAATATGCTAGTTAAATTACGGATTGTTAACTTGTTAGAGTGAAATTAAAATAGAAAATTCCTAAAAATATAGGGCTACTTTTTTCTTGATTGAATATATTCATTAAATAAGACATAAGAAAGATACAAATATCAACCAATGCCAGTGGGATACGGACCTTTTCCAAGTAGCTTTCACCATGGGGATGCCATAACTATTTCCCCCTAACTATTTCCTTTGCTACTCAGTCTGCAGGTCTATCAGCAAGTTTACGAATACACTAAAAATTGAAACCATGGTTTTTTGCAATAATCTTCTTGATATCTTCAATGATTGAGTTTAACTTCCAGTTAATTGAATGCCATGAAGAACAGATTGTTTCCAAAATTGCAAGAGTCAGTTGCATGTTTAGAAGGAGACAAATGTACTAAGTTATCTCTTTGAGATCATCTGCGTTCTGATCCCTTTGATAGTGTGAATTTAAGTTCACCTTCATCTGGGAAACCGAACAGAGCTAATATGTGATGAGGAGTTGTAATATTCCGTTACCTCGCTCATTGGTTCTATAAAAAGTATGTTCTTATTTTATAATAATTTGAATTCTCTACTACTGGCGACATAAGTTTGACCCCTTCTTTTCTTTTCTCTCTGAAGATTGCAACATTGGCCTAAATCTTTATGTTGCTCCAAAGACTTAAAAGACTTGGTATATGTCATACTTTTCTTCCCTGTTCTCTTATCTTACCAATAAGAAATGAAAAAGTGGAGTCATATACAAATTGTAGGCTCAACCAAAGATCGGACCCACTTTAAGATTTAGTATACAATCTTACTTTTCATTTTGTAAAAACTTATTTTTACGACTCGAATTTGTGACTTTTAAATCACATAACGACAATTTTACAATTAAAAATTCATTTAAAAGAGGAAAAAGGGAAGGGACAAATCTTTCCTTTCTCTCTCTCTCTCTCTTTTTTTTTTTTTGGTTTAATTGAGGAAGAGTTGGGAAGGAATTGATCAGAAAACTTCTTTGCAGCTTATGAACACTGTTCATCATGATCCACGTGATGGAATGACTTTCCTTTAGGTTGTGTTTTGTATGGAAGGAGAACATGAGATGAAAGTCGTCTCAATTATCAGGACTTAACTTTCAATTCGCTTATTCATGACAAATCAAAAGAAAATCTAGAGCTAATATTTTTAAAATTTTAAAATGTTTGACTCCATACTTGGCCTTATGTGCAATGTACTGAAATTCAAACCATAGTGCAATGTACTTTTTGTTGCATTCATCGAAGTAGTTTCTAGCATGGGGAAAAGCTATGAATCCATGTGCTAGGTTCAATTAAGAGATGACTTTTATGGCTTTCCTACCCCAATTCTTTCATGATGATCTTATCTTGCATGCTTCTTGCTCGCCCATACTTTACCCTCAAAACTAAATCATCCTTTAAATTTATAGGCGTTGAAAGATGTGAGTAACAAGTTTGATGGCAATATTACAAGCATTTTTTACTTGAAAATATTGTACCCTATAAGCCTTTAGCTTCTAGATGTTATCTATGGAAGAATTCACATTTTGGAGAGATTATGTTCAGTTGTTGCCATGTGATTGAGAGGAAAATAACCTCTTACATAATAGCTTTCAATCGGTTTTGTCCAGCTTTTTTAAGCTTATGTGCACCCCACCTTCGATTACCCTTACTCATAAAGGTTTCACGGTCAAGATAATTACCTAACTAAAGAAAAATAGTTCATGATTTAACGTTTGCCCTCCTGTCTTTTTTTCTCTCTCAAAGGGAATCTTGAAACAAAGGGTTCACTCGTTCCCTATCTAAAAATAGCTACAGAAAGAACTGTTCGGATAGTATATAGTTTGACTATCAGACAGAAAGATCAGGTTATTGGTGATACTCTCGTGTATTGAGGGAACTTTGTGCATCAAATTACCCTATGTTCATTTGTCTCCTAAAACTTCCTTTAATAATGTCCATCACAGTGTTAATAGATCTGACCTTTTTTCAAACCCTGAGCATTAAAGAATCTTCGTGTATCAGATTACTCTATGTTTAGTAGTCTCCTAAGGCTTCCTTTAATAATGTCCTTCACAGTGTTGATATCGTTAATACTTTTGCAATTAAGCATGGATAGCCACTTTAAAATGTCAAACTCGATTACAAATTTCCGCCCATTGTAATGAAATGTGAGGGACAGAAGAAACAATCTCCATCACACTACTGTGGAATTGGTTATTCTTTTAATGTGGTTGATATCAACTTGATCAAATGAGACAACCTCAATATAATACCACTCAAATTAAAAATTCCAATAGTTAGCTGGGATCTTTCTCTTTAGTATGGCATATGGCACCCTGCTGAATTCGCTTAATTAGATAAGGCTTAATTTGATCTGGCATAACTGATGGTACCTTACGAGAACTTACTATTCTCAAATAGTTTGTTAGAGGAAATTCTTCAGTCAGTACTGACGGAAATCAATCTCTCACATATTAATGAGACCTACATGAATAGATTTCACCAATAATATGAGAAACTGATAGATCAGCCAGGCTTGCCCTAGTTGTTAAAAGTTCTGCTAACAATTTCACTGCTAAAATCCATGCTACTATTGATTGATCAAGATGGAAATGTCCCATAGGTAGAAAAGGGGAATAGGTCAATTTAGTTCATGAGATTTATGTTAAAGACCAAACAGGTCCCTGTGTTTTGTGAAAGTACCATTTTCATCTCTGAGGTTTTGTTAAAAAATCATTTTCGTCCCTACTGTTAACTTTATTTAACAGTCAATGGTTTGACCGAGATAAAAGACTAAAATGCTCTTATATTTATCTATTATAGATTAGGTGACAAAGAAAAATAAAATAATATCAAATGTGCACAAAATATATTCCAAAAATTTAGTTATTATTGCACAAATTATATTCAAAAATAAAAAATAAAAACAAAATGCAATTTTTAAATACAAAAATCAACAAAAAAAAGAATTACAAAAAAAAAAAGATTGCATTACAAAAAAAAGACGTCCACAGAGTGTTAGTTTTTTTTTTTTGTAAAAAGTGCATGTACTCAACTTATCTATTTAATTCATAAAATGAAATTTAGTTTTATAAGAAAAAGAAACCATATAATGCTGATATTAGATACATTATCGATCGATTGAAACCCCCCTAGGGGTCTACAACTAGAAAATCAACTAAGCTAACAACATTTTTACTTCACTTATATGTCATATTTGAGACATGAAGATTTATATCTTTTACTCTAAATTCAACTTCACTCCTCTCTTTCAAAATTTTGCTAAACAACCCTCCCCTCCCCACCCCACCCCGCCCCACCCCGCCCCGCCCCGCCATTGGGATTCCATATGGCCCTTGATATGGTGTAGTTAGCAAGATACCTAGAAATAGTTAGGGTCTAGCGTTTAGGGTTTGGGTCAATCACAAAAATAAAATTTAGATTACGCAACATTTATAAAGAGAAGGCAAGTGGATGAGAATCATCATTTTCATAAGAATAGAAGGGGTTTTGAATCAACTCCACATGTAAGGGGTATCTCAGGCATTATTGGCTCCAAGTCCGAATAAATGAGAAGAATAGATTTAGACAACCAACAATCAGTATAAACACAACATATTTTTCTATATGAATTTGGGTTAGAATGGGTTTTGAATTGATGAAATCATTAGGTAAGTTTCACTTATCATTTCAAATACTTATTTGGATACTATATCCATCATCTAGTTATTGACTAGTTAGTTTGCTTTATGCAGGGTGGAATTTAACATTCATTGTTTTCAGACGAGGCTTGATCACGACCGGACCTAGGCTGATTGACACTCACGATTGTCCCTTTATTAAGGCCATTTTTTTATTCTTTGATGCATTCACAAATGAAGAAAAAAAAAAGATGTAAGCTTATTTCTCCATTAAATCAATAACTAATAATGCCTAGATCAAGTTAAATCATCAAGCTGATTGGTTATTGTTTAAATTTTTTATGCAAGTGATCAACTTAATTGACTTAATCTGTGGTGTTTAAGCATAAGGAGAAATCAACATCAAAGAGAAAGAGGTGGAGATAGTAACTAAAGATAAGACATATGATGGGTATTGCTTAGGTTAGTCTTGCCTTCGTGAAAGGCATGTTCCACTAGTAATTTAATAGATGTCAGCCACAATTTATTATCTCTAGCAGCGAGGATATCCTTCTATTGCTTCAATGATGACAAACAGGATGTACATAAGCATATAACATTTGGAACAAACG
This sequence comes from Ehretia macrophylla, assembly GCA_037974665.1. NCBI lineage: Eukaryota > Viridiplantae > Streptophyta > Magnoliopsida > Boraginales > Ehretiaceae > Ehretia > Ehretia macrophylla. Next base: position 5,666,612 of record CM075774.1, read on the forward strand.
ATATAAGTGTTAGTTCGTGAATCAAATATTTTGAGTTTGAGTCTTTTTTTTAATTAAGTTGATGTATATATTGAGATGTATCGCTACGTACAACACAAAACTTGTGGTCTTAAAGTGAATCTGACTAAACTGCTCTTGCATAGAATAAGTTCCTCATTACTCGAAAAAAAAAAAAAAAAAAGAGAAGAAGAAGAAAGAAAGTATACTTAAGCCTATACATAGAATATGAAGGAGAAGGATTAAGTTCAGCAAAATTGGTAGTTGTAGAAATCCAATTGGCCTGTTTTCCGTAACCGTCTAATTTCTTGGCTTGTATTTTCAGGCCAGAGCATACATTGGAGTATTCTTGGTTCTAAAGAATAATTCCTCATCTTTTTCTCATTTTGACGGTGAAGAATTCAATCTAAATAAGTGAAATCACAATGAATTCATTCTAAAACGATAAATTTCATGATGTAAACACGCGATTTAATATATATTGTAAATTAATCGAGAGTTAGACTGTATTTATATGATGGAAAAATATAAATTTAAACTTAAACTTTTAATTATAATGAATCGTTACTTAACTACTCGTCTCTTTTAACTCTTTTTCCTCACTTGGAAGCTTAAGTTTGGTTGCTGAGGCATGGTTTTCAAAGACTTAGACGCATCAACACAAATAGGAGAGGCATCAACTTTGAAGAGTAGGCATCAACAACCACACGATTTTGACTAAGCTGCACGTTCATTATACCGCATAGGACCAAACTCGAAACGTGTTCGTAAGTCTTCAATCCTAAAAAAGTGCCTGCCGTTGACGTTTACTATTAGCTTGCCCTTGTCCGTACTGAACCACCGGACCAACCTCATTTTTTTAGGGTTTCTTACAAGTCAAATGTCATCGTTTAATGTGCTTCCAAGTTATGATTCATAAAGACTATTCACATTGTCTCATGGTTAATGTATATTCACATCTGACCCCAAAGGACTGTGACGGACTCATACACTTTAAAAGTATATTTATGTAATAAAAGAGATTAGAATGTGTTATTATATAATAAAAATGTATAATATAATAATTTTTTTAAAAAAATCAAAAAAAAGAAAAGAAAAATTCAAGTTGAGGGGTCCTCAAATAAATGTAGGTATGCCAATGCCAAAGGGTCGCTCCAGTAATAAGTGGGAACTGAGGATTATATTTTTAACTAAATTAGTACATGATTTGGGTTGAATTATTATACCCTTGAGATTTGATTCATATTCAGTCATTAGGTTATATAGTGGGAGGCCGACGTGCCCATCATTGGAGTTCAATGTCCCATGGTAGTGTCTAATTCGATTCATGTATCGTGGGTTGATTGATTGAGAATGTTTCCCAAGATTAACAAATAAATAAATAAATAAAATAAAATATTATATATATATATATATATATATATAATTTGAGAATCTTTAGAATATGTAAAGGAAAGGATGGGAAGTTAAGAGTAAAGAATCGTAAAAAAGGTGAAAGGAAATGAGAGTCTCTTGTTTAGATAGCCAAAATGAAAAAGGGAAACGGAGCGGTTATCACTCAACTCATTTAAAAATATTAAAATTATTTTTGTGTAAGGTTTTAATACTAATTTCATCTACGCATGTGGGCATGTACTGGAAATGATAAATAAGTATGATAAATTCTCCTAAAAAGTTTAAGTTTTTAGATTAGGTGTTGATTTAATATTTTTTGTTTCTTGTTTACATTGGAGAGGGAAAGGAAAGGAAATAAATTAAAATAAAATTTTAGATGTAATATTATTAAAAATATACAAGAGCGGTCACTATTTTTTGTTATGACAAGGTTATAATTTTCGTCTTTTTGGAACTATGACTTTTTTTTTTTCTCTATTTTAGATAAAATAAAAACAAACCCATTAAATGATTGAGCTCCATTTCTTTTTCTTTAAACGAAAAAATAAACCTAAATAAGGAGAGCGATTTCTTACCCCTTCATTTCCACCCATTTTATCTACTCCAAACATAACATGGGTTTGTCTTATAAAAGGACATTGACAAGAAATTTCAATATTGCACACTGAAATTGCAGATGCAAATGATGTCTCAAGAATGTGGGTTACATCTCATTTTTGCTCTATGACATTGTACGATCAATTATTTGAAAGATCAAAAGTTTAATTGGTTGTAAGGCCATAAAGCAATAACACATGCCAACTTGGTCCCCCATTTTCAACCTTTTAAAAGCTCTAACTTTAATAATTTGGCACTTTTTCATGTTAACACTCCGCAGCACATTTGAATTTTCGGTTATACAATCACTATGCATTTTGTTTTTTAACATGTTGTCTGATTGGAAATGCTTTTATGATTAGAGAGTGAGGGAGCAACTGGAAAATAAAAGTGGACGAGAGTGAAAGACTTGCTCATTTTTTGGCTTCAAATCTTCTAAAAATTTGTTCTTTTTCAAACCAGTTTTTTTACCAAATTTAGGCCATGCCTTTGAACGAAAATATGTATTTTTATGATAAAGAACTCACCCTAATTAGAATTACATTGAATTTTCAGCAAAATTATAAATTTTGTGGTGCTCACACCTAACATATGCTTTAAGGTCAGAAAATAGTTACATAATTTTTTTTTTTTTTAAATTCAGGGAGACCTAAGGCTATACAACATAATCAACTAGACTTGAATTCGCAACCTCTTCCATACAGCGAGTAACATTACTAATACTGGACCAAAACTCTAGTGACAGTTACACTATATTTGTGATTAGAGAACATAAATTTAAACTTAAAAATCTTTGACCTCACTACCTATCCAGATCACCTCATTTTTTGAAGTAGGACTTATATATTCTGAAGTTTAAATACCGATCTAAATTTAAAAGTCTTTTCAAGGATGTTTCATTAAATAAAATTAAGGGAAAAGGGGTCCAAATGTAGAAAGGCTAAAAATACATCCAAATATGAACCCAACAAATTCCTTTTGAAAATCTTTGACTTAGCACCCCATCTTAGGTTCTGCAGCCTGGCCAGCTATCCAGCAATGTCCCCTTCATTTTCTTATTACCAAAACCGTGTCTAAATCTTCAAAATCAATCAAACTCACCCCCCCCTCCCTCCCTCCCTCCCTCCCTCCCTCCCTCCCTCTCTCTCTCAAATAAAACTCCATTTCCATCATTTCCAAATTCGAAATCCAACTCACCCTCATGAAGCCAAAACAAGCACTCTTATGCCTTCTCTCCATCTCTTTCACCATTTTTTTCTTTCTTTCTATAGCTACCATCACAACTGCCAATGATCCAAGCCTACTTCCACAACAATTCAAAGAAGCACCGGAGTTCTATAACTCCGGGGAATGCCCTTCCATCACAGATATTACCGACATCTTTGACAGCGAAGATGAAACAAATGTCAACAACAATGATGATAGCAACAACTACTTATTATGCTCTGATGATGCTGTCCATATAGCCATGACCCTGGATGCCGCCTACATCCGTGGCTCAATGGCAGCAATCCTTTCAGTCCTTCAACACTCCTCTTGTCCTCAAAACATCATCTTCCACTTCGTGGCGTCGGCCTCGGCTAGCGCGTCCCTCTTACGCGCCACCATTTCCAATTCATTTCCTTACCTCAAGTTCCAAGTTTATCGATTCGATGACTCCACAGTGGCTCGCCTGATCTCCACCTCAATCCGCTCCGCCCTTGATTGTCCTCTCAACTATGCACGCAGCTACTTGGCTAACATCTTACCTCTCTGTGTCCGCAAAGTTGTGTACCTTGACTCGGACCTTATACTCGTTGACGACATTGCCAAACTCGCTGCAACTCCACTTGGAGATGATAAAGTTCTTGCCGCTCCTGAATATTGCAATGCGAATTTCACAGCATATTTCACTCCAACCTTTTGGTCCAACCCTTCTCTTTCGTTAATCTTCGCGAATCGCAAGCCTTGTTACTTCAACACAGGTGTAATGGTGATTGATCTTGATCGATGGAGAGGAGGGGACTACACAACCAAGATCGAAGAATGGATGGAGCTACAGAAGAGGCTGAGGATATACGAACTCGGATCATTGCCTCCATTTTTGCTTGTTTTTGCTGGAAATATAGCGCCTGTTGATCACAGATGGAATCAACATGGCCTTGGTGGGGATAATTTTCGTGGACTATGCAGAGATTTACATCCAGGGCCTGTAAGTCTTCTGCATTGGAGTGGTAAAGGTAAGCCTTGGGCTAGGTTGGATGCGAATCGGCCATGTCCATTGGATGCTCTTTGGGCACCATATGATCTGTTGAAACCTCCATTCTCGTTTGACTCTTGATGAAAAATTTCACGTCCTGAGCCCAGAACACTAATCTCACTTCGACACATAGAATTTTGGTATTGGGACGTGACAAGAAAAAAAATCAAAAACATGCCCTGGAATTGTTTTATCTTGAGGTGAGGTCAGCAGGTAAGGGTCATATTGATGAGTAAGAGATCGAAGAACTAAATCACAAAACGTGAATTATATAAATCGCTTCAAGTGTATAGATGGATTTTGAAAATTTGATGATCATGGTGATGATGGTGAAGCAGTAGATGAATGTGTCCAGGAAAGTATTGATATAACTTCAAAATGATCGGATCTTTTAAAACCAGGTCAAGTGTATATAACGTGTGAGTCTCACATGTCACGCAAATCTAATAGGTGGGACCTTCACAAACCTCACCCAGTACGTAGAGATATCACCTAATCTTTGATTATCAAATATACAATTGATTAAGGGGATCAATAAACAAGGAGGGGATTTGTCTTCAATTATTTGTAAATTTTTTGTTCAGGCTTCCTCTAAACTAAATGAGGGATGATTAAAATTTGTAGTGGAATTGTAATAAGGATATAATCCAAAAGAGCAACATTCGTTTTTTTTTCGTCTAACCTCTACAAGATTACACTCAACATTTTAAATATAGTAGCTGGCTCTTGGGGCTGATTTATTTTTCAGGTTATGATCATTGCATCTTCCACTAACTCCACAAAACGTTTTAAAATATTGTTATATTTTTAATATGCAAAACCATTTTGCCCCCATATAACTTCAAATATCCACTAATTTTGGTTTTCAAAACTAATTAACCTCTACTGGCAAAATATTTTAAATCCAACCGTTGCGGCTTCCATTTTAGTTGTACTTCATGATCAACAGAGTTTGAAAAACTACTTATTTTTGGAAAAATATGTCCCTCCAGATTATTTTGCTACTAATATTATTATTGTCTTTTCTCCACTGCATAAAATATGCTACTACCTCTTATAACCCAAAATTTTAAATTTTAGGAAATTAGAAACAAATTCATCAATATTTGCCTTGCAAAAACCTGATTAACCAAAATTTACATCTGCATGCCTTGAGATGAAGGAAGTAATTTAATGATCATCAAAAAAAAAATTCTTGAAATTAACTTGGTAAGTATGAGACGTTGTTATAAGTACATTCTGAGCATGTGGAGCTTTCACTTTCTGTGGACGCCTTCATGTATCATGTATGGAGATGACTTAAGGACGAAGAATTGATTACAGTAAACAAATCAGCTCATGATTAAAAAACTCAGCTTTTAATTAAGTTGGTAATATGCACAACTTCTTTTTTTTTTTTCTGTCTAAAATTAAGGAGGCAATACGAGAAAAGGAAAATAAATCCCAAGAAGTTCAGAAAGTGCTAAATGATAGATTAGGATGTTCTTATATCATATAACGTTATGAGATGTATAGATTTAGTGGTGATAAATTGTAGTTCAAATCATTTTATTATAACATTATCAATATATCACTACTAATGAATCTTTGTGATCATAATATATTGATGACAATTCTAAACGATGTTTTACTCTATTTATCTTTCTCGAGCAGTGAAAAGTGCAAAAGAAATCTCATCCACAGTGAAACTCATGGTGCGTATTGTATAAACTTTGACTACTTTCTAAAGTAATGCTAAGAAAAAAAATTGGTCAAAAGAAAATGAATCATCACCTTTGCCACCAAATTCATAGACCCAAGTTTTTGAAAATTGAGTGTAAAAGATCTTAATTTAGTCAGAGAACCTTTAGGTGATGATATTATACCAAAAATTTATTGGAAATTTCAACCAATCATTTTTCAAGAAACTTCTTATTGGTGGGTGTAAGACCATTCTAGAGCAAACAAATATGTGGTCTGTTCCCAAGCTTAATTAACTTATCTTCATTGTCTTCTTGCCTTATATTTAATACCATGAAAAACCTTGAAATATTCCATGAAAGGAAAATTTAATTATAAATGCCAGCAAATTTCTGAGTGTCACTTGACTTTTCTTCTTTTCCTTAATCAATCTCAAGTCGAGGCATTGACATTACAAATGCTTTTTTTATTGGAACTTTGGAGAGCAGGGGTGGAGCTAGCGGGCCCGACCCCAATTTTTTTTTTCAAAACATTCTATATAATATCATTAAAAAAATTACTATTATTAAAAAAAATCTATGTAGTATTGTTAAAAATAAATTAATGCCCTCCTATTTTTTTTTTTCTCTTGTCATGAATGTTTTTATTTGAACTTTGATCTTTCAATTTTAAAATTCTGACTCACCCTTGTTGGAGAGTGTTTTTTCTTTAAATGGAAGCCAATTTATATAACAATGCTCTAAACTTGCAATAGAACTTACAACTCACCTATTCCCTAAGTTGGATTAATAAATCCAAATGTGATAGCCTTTCATCATGGGTATATCTACATGGGTTTAGTGGGGCTACAATTTCTACGGACCTGCAAAATATAAATATGAAGAGATATATATAAAATATAAATCTCTTAAGTAGAAACTTTGCAAATCAGAAAGGTTTAGAACTCCATAGGCTTTAGAATAATCTTCCCTACAATCCAACTCAAATAGATTGTCACCTAATTAAGCAAAATAACACAATCCTTTGATTTATTTTTATCAAGATAACATGTCAGTTGATATTTTATCCTAATTTCGTTTTTCTCAAAATTTATATTTCACTCAATAGTGTTTCGAATTTAGTTTTTTATTCCATTGTGATTTCTCATTAAGACTTATAATATTATAAAAGTTCAATTTCATTTTATTTAGAGATTGCGTTACATTGTACATATGTAGCCCGTATTGACAAGAAACTTTTGATATGCCCTTGCGTTTCATTAAATGATAATTGCATATTGTAATAATATAATCGATTAAGCAAAAGCACTTTAAAGATTTCTCTTTTGTGTTTTATTTGGTAAAATATGTTGGATTATTTTATCTTTTTCCGAAAAAATAAACAAAGTTCTTGAATATGCGGGAAGAATAAGAGGAAATTATTTCTGAGACAAAGACACAATAGAAGAATTGACTTCTCTTTTGGGCTAATTACAGCCCATTTATGTTGCATGGGCCGCCCACATAATAGTTAAAACCTGATTCACGATCCTTACGAGTATTTAGGTTAATCATTCGGCCCACATATTTTACCCACTTTGGCCCCAATCTTCAAATTGGATCCAATTAAGGCTTAGGCTCTGTTTGCCCTAACTTGTTGACACTCAAAATTTCTTCCTATAAGTTTAGAAACTGATCTAACATATTTGGTCATTTCTGATAGTACTTTTAAGTAAAAGATGAAGCTGAAAAAATGTAAAAAACAAGAAGCTCCAAATTGGAGCTTTTCAAAATAGGGTTTTGCAAAATTGTTTTTACGTAATACGAGAAGTTGTTTTCTTTTTCTTTTTCAAATATACCCTTTCATATTTTTTAAAGTCCAATATTGCCCTCAAATTTTTTAAAAGCTCAACATTGTCCAACATAGGTCAAACAGTCAATGACTTTTGTTCAACAACGCTTCTACCAAAGCTCTACTGCTAAAAGCTCTATAGTTTAAATGCTAAAATTTCACGCCTAGACCAAATAGACTCTTAGTTATGATTGGGTGAAAGCCAAAATGCCCATTAATATATGAGCAAATCCTAAAGAGCCACACCAACTTTTAAGATTTTCCAAATTCTCCTATCTTGATTAACTCCATTATCTTTTTCTTTGTTTTTTTTGTGTGTGTGTATATTATCGATTGTGACCATTCTCCAAATGTACATTCCCAAGGATGATTCTTGCGATAATAAAAAGGGTTTTAAATATAATCCATGTAAAAATTGTCGATATTTTCTTTTAATATACTATTTTTCTGACTAGATTTTTTTGGTTAGCTTTTAACTGATTAATTTCTTATACACTGCATGCAAGTCATTGTATTTTGTTGTAAGATGCAGTCTTAATAATGTCTATCATATGGGAGTCTCATGTTGCTCTTAATCTTAAATCACATGGATATTTAATGATATGTGTTGCATTTTAAATAAAAATAGTCATAGCAACTCGTAGTACTTTACTTTGTTATTTTTCAGTTTTGAAACTAAATGTAGGACTATACAAATAGTTATAAGTAATGTATATCTCTTTATAATGAAAATAGTTATAATTAATGTGATATCTCTTATGTCATATATAAATATAATGATTTACTATTATGTTTCTCTTATAGACTTAAAATAAATAAATACATATTTAGGTCATGGGTATAATGATCGCTCTGTAAAAGTTTACCAATGCAATGAGTTAACATGGGAGAGTTTGGGTAATCTTATTGGGATTTATCCATAAATTCTTGGAGCATTTTGGCTTTACCCCCTTTTTGATTTGAACTCTTGTTCACTTGGGGTCTATATTCAATAAATTTTATGTTTGATTAAAGTTAAGTGTTAAATAAACAAGAATTAAAGATAAGTTTACAAATTTATGTCTCTCATAATTAGCTTCAGATGTAAGAATTATTCATAAAACAAGAAAATAATGAGTGACTAGCTGAGATATTAGATTTGTATATGTGAAAATACTCCAATTTTTTTTTCCTGGTTGTATGTTCTGAACAATTTGTCATCCGTGTTTATTATGTTTTCCATAACTAACTCTTCCCATAAAAATCATTTTATCTAGTTATATTGTGATCGATTATTGTTTTTGTCCAATTATTTTTTCCAATAATTGTATTTGTTAGTTTTGGATTATCTAGAATAGAATTATTGTATAAATTATCACATCTCTAAAACAAGGCTGATTGGAGTGAAATTAAACTCTTAGTATTGAGTTTATTTTTCATCTTGTTAATGTGACCAATGAACAAACCTTATTTTCAGATATTATGTATTTATTCGTTTCCAAATGTGACCAATTAACAAAATTTTGACTTATACATCATGAAGAGCAAATTACTATCACAATTTGCTTCCTTCTTGAATTCACTAATTATTTTTCATTAGAATTGTACTCAAGTTTTTTTTTTTTTTTTCTTTGTGAAAATTTTAACTCAAGTTGGAAGAAGATAAAGAAGCACACTCAATTAATTATTTTACCTTGACTAGTATAAACTTGTTACTGCTCTCAATAAGACCTATTTCTTAATTAATTGCACAACTCACTTCTTCGTATATCCATATGGGTCTCCCTCCCCTTTCCCTCTTAAAAGAAAACCAAAATGGGGATATCGTCTTTTTATGATGAAAAATTCACCTAAATAGAATCATATTAGATTCAACCGAAAAGTACAACTCCTATGATATTGAGGTGTGTCACTATACATATTTTTAAATTAAGATGAAATTTCATTCTAAAATTAATTAATATTATGTGGAGTAACATAACACCTTATATACTAAGTAAAACTAATTAGTATTAGGAGGAGTAATATAAGATTTTATATATGGATCTTTAATGTCCTAATATATCCATGTCAAACAATTGGACTTTTCAACATCCCCATAGAAGAACTAATTGACATAGTAGTGCATATGAAAGTCAATTGTTCAATTTCCAATTAATGAAGTAGATGTGATACAAGAAGCAACAAATTTAGAAGAGTTGCATGTCAATGTCAAAGTCAAAGTCAAAGCCTGAAACATGAAGGAGCCACACATGAATGGATAACACTGAACCAATGGACAATTACTAATACCATGTTAATTGTTGAAGATAATAAATAATATAATAAACATCTCTCTAACAGCTTAAACTTTTAGATTATGTGGTAACTTAATATGGTATCAGAACTTAGGTACCAAAAATGTCTTGTGTTCAAAACTCATTGTCACTCATTTAAAAATATTAAAACTATCAAAGTACAAGACACAAAAACTAACTTCGTCCGTGCATGGGCATATTGAAAATAATAAATAATAGTTTAAACTTTTAGATGATGTGGTAACTTAATATTAACCATTTGAGTTTCCATCCTAGAATCACACAAAAACTAACTTCGTATGTGTATGGGCATATTGAAGATAATAAATAATAGCTTAAATTTTTAGATGACGTGGTAACTTAATATTAACCATTTGAGTTTCCATCTTGGAATCACTTGGTAATAGGTGGAGTTGCTCATAATCTTATTAATATTAAAACTATCAAAGTACAAGGTTAAAAAACTAATTCCGCCTGCACTTGCGGAATCACTTGGTAGTAGGTGGAGTTGCTCAGAATCTTAACATTAAAACTATCAAAGTGCAAGACTAAAAAACTAACTTCGTATGTACTTAATAAATCCGTCTCTAACAGTTTAAATTTTTAGATGAGGTGGTAACTTAATATTAACTGTTTGAGTTTCCATCCTAAAATCACTTGGTAGTAGGTATAGTTGCTACAGGTTTAGAATGTTAGAAAATTTCAACATGTGGGGCCACACATGTAAATATTTAAATGTGTTGTGCTATCTATTAATTAAGCATAATTAAAGTGATCTAATTAAAATTTAAGTTTAGGCTTATGGGTATAATTGTCATGGAATTAATGTGTAGATACCTTACTGATATTTCTAATTTGATTAGGGGCCAAATAAGAAATATTTAAAACTTGTAAGTTATATTAAGGTTATGGTCCCTAAATTATACGTACGTGATTTTTCTCTACATTCCCATCAACAGAGAAAAGAGGGCTACACCTTTGGCAAAGTTCGTACCAATTTGGAAGATCACAGTCCGTTTATTTATCTCCGGCAATGAATTCAGGTACGTTTTTACTTTTTAAACTTCCTTATTCTCTTGAATTGAAGTGGATAGTAAAAGTGAATTTTAGAGTTTGTTAAAGTAGTTCTAGAAATATGTTTAATTATATTTGGCAAATCCTAATAAGTAGTATCAGAGCCACCTATGATCAATTTATGAGAAATTTGTTAAATTTTAGTTTTAAATTTTTTTTGAAACTTCGGGGTTTTGATCTTTTATGATGATATTTGCCTGATTTTTGGTATTGTAGATTCAGATTATACATGCTTTAGGTTTCAAGACTTTAAAAAAAAAAAAAAAATTGGCATCTTTCAGTTCGAATAGCGCTTCGGCACTACTCACTTTGGTCCGAGTAGCGCGTCGGCGCTACTCTTTCGGTGCACAGGCAGGTTGGCACTACGGTGCATGTTTCAATTTTGCAATCTATTTGTGATGGCCATTGATGTGACAAGTTTTCCAAAGGCCAAGGAATGGCCACGTAACATCACATGCTAATTAATGATCATATAAGCATATGTATATATACTGAGGTTCAAGTATTGTATTGAATAGTGATTGCATAAGACTTTATAATGCTATGCAATTGTTAACTATTACTTTTGGATTTCGGTCAGATTAATGCTAAAGTGACAGGGGCTTAGAGATATACAATTTGGTGGTCACTTTTATTCATGTATAATCATGTTCGTTCATTGTAGTCTAATTACACCAGATGACTTCTGATCGATGTGGATTTTATATATAAAATGTGGAGGCTAGCTAGTGTACGTCGCTATTTTATAGTTGGCCAATATTTGCCATCAGTTCTGCCCAAGGACCATCTTGGGATCTTCAGGGCGCTGCGGCGCCAATTTTGCTAGAAATTATAATTTTTTTTTTGGTATGTCTTTTATATAATTAAAAAAAAGAAAAGAAAATCAAGTTAAATTCAAATATTTTGGTATATCAATTATGACCTTTTAAGGTGATCTATCGCTCTAAATGAGCTAATTAAAACAAGATGTCGCCAAAGTGACCTTTCTTATGTAGATTGTTTATGAGGAATGTTGGATGTTTATGTATGTGTATATTCATGCGGATATTAGCTGGCCCAAAAGAAGGTTAATATTTGGCCGAATTGCACATATACCTACATGTGACAATTATAATGTTTACATGTGACTAATAAGTCAATCCAAAGATAGACTTATTATTTGACATATGTTATTGTCAATGTTTGATCACTACACCGAGAGTACCACTTACAAATTAATATTACTTTCCAAAGACTTGATATTAATGTTGTGTTTGGTATCTTGTGATGGGGCCTACCATTATTTGATTTTATTAATTTTTTGAAATATGAATATTTTTTTAACATGTTTATTGTTTGTTTATTTTATTCGCATTTCAGCTAGTATGTCTACTAATATTATATCTTCCAACATAAATTCAATTCTCGTGATTAATGGGATGAACTTTAAGGATTGGAAATAGAACATTTTAATTGTTCTCGATTGTATGGATCTGGACCTTGCGCTTCGGATTGAGAAGCCCGTTTCTCTTACGGATGCAAGTTCTCCTGATGACAAGAGGAACTTTGAGAAGTGGGACCGCTCAAATAGCATAAGTCTCATGGTCATTAAGCACGGCATTCCAGAGGCATTTAAGGGTGCGGTGCCCGAAGGGATAACCAGTGCCATAGATTTCCTAGCCGAAATTGAGAAGCGTTTTGCAAAAAAAGACAAGGCAGAAATAAGCACTCTTTTGCAAAGCCTGATTTCCATGAAGTATAAAGGCAAAGAAATATCAGGGAGTACATTATAAAAAGGTCTCATATTGCTTCAAAACTTAAAGGACTTAAGCTCGGGTTGTCTGATGACTTACTCGTGCATCTGGTATTAATCTTTCTTCCTGTACAGTTCAGCCAGTTTAAGGTCAGTTACAACTAGCAGAAGGATAAATGGACTCTCAATGAGCTCATTTCTTATTGTGTGCAAGAAGAATAGAGATTGAAGCAAGATAGGACAGAAAGTGCTCATTTGGCTAGCACCTCTAAGGACAAGGGCAAAAAGACGGAATATGAAGCTGCTAAGGGTCCAGAGCAAAAGAAATCGCAGCAGGAAAATGAGCGATGTTTCTTATGCAACCAGCATGGACATGAGAAGAAGAATTGTGTCAAATATCACACTTGGCGTGCAAAGAAAGGTACAATTCTCACTTTGGTATGTTTTAAGCTCAATTTAGCTTCAGTACCTAGAAACACTTGTGGTTAGATTCTAGTGTTACTACTAACATAAGTGTTACTATGCAGAGTTGAATAAGGCACTGGAAAATTGGTGAAAGTTGAAGCAATAACAATTTTTAGGTTGTTATATGGAACTAGTTTTCAATTTGGATTTGAAAGACACTTTGGTTGTACCGTCATTTTGATGGGATTTGGTTTGTATTTCCATTTCGAGACAAATCAGGAATTTATCATTCTTTTGGAAATAATAAGTTTAGTCTTTCTTGAAATTCAAATGTTGTTATTATTAGTTCATTATGCAATTGTAATAACCGATGCATATATATGATTAACACTATTGTATCATAAAGTTAAAGTCTGCATGTGGAATCACATGGTATTAAGCGCAAATTAAATAAAGAAATTTAAGCTACATTATGACACAAGCGCTGTCACGCCCCAACTCGACCCCTCCTATAATCAGTCAGGACGCAACGGAATTTCGGCAGTATAATGACAGTAAATAGGATACCGAGGTCCTAAACCAACCTCAATAGAACAACATACATTAACTCCACAACAATACAACAAATAACTCCTCAATAAATACAACATACATCATAACTATATTATACAATAATCATTCCTCGTTATACGCCTCCGTTCCAACATAATACATAAACCTTAATATACAATACAAAAACATATTGAGCCAATCTAACAACCTAATCATAAACAAAAGAAAGGCTACTAAGATAACATCAACTAATTCATTAACTTATCAACATCTTATACATTATAAACTACAAAGCAGATAAAAGTCTACTAAGTTAATTTACAAGATAATAAAACATGTACGACATCACGGATAAGACTCTGGAACAAAGGACTCATCCACGTAAGGCACGTTTTCCACATTCTCCTCTTCAGGAGGCACGTACCCGTAATCTTGCGAAAGTACACCTGTAAGCATGCAATAATAGAGAGTGAGCTTATATAAAATAAGCCCAGCGAGGATCCGATAGATCTCGAGCAAGGTCTACTAAACTCCTTGGAATAATCATTTGAGTCAGTAAACACACAATAACATAAATAATACTATCATCACATAATTATATAATCATTCAATAAAGGATACTCTAGTTGGTGTAGCTTCAAACACCATCACGATCTCAACCATTATTCTTGTAACTCCCTATTACTCACACACCTGAGGTACCTCACTAGCCCCTCCCTCCATGACACCTCCGTCATGCGAGCTGGGGGTAGTCTCTGGCAGTCATGCCGTTTTTAACCCGACGGCCCAACGCTGCCCGAGAGGTGGCACACACATACCAAGACTCCATAACAATCATCAATAATCAATCAATAATCATCTACTCATCAATACTAGCATCAATAATCAATTAGACAACAAATAACTAAGTTAGATGACAATGTAGGCCATCTAACCGAACATGCACTAAACACACATTCAAACTCTAATTTACCCATCAACAACTCAAAATTCAATCACTCAACCCACACCCAATCAACTAAGGCTTAATCTAACATTTTAAAGAAAGACAACCAAAACTTCAATTAATCAGATCTTACATTCTACTAATCCAAACAACTCCAAATCAGTTTCAAACACCCACCCGTTCAACCAACTACATTAGCCCCCTCGAAAAACCACCATAACACCTCCAAATCATGCCCGATAACCCTAAAACCCTAAGGTGTCAAGGCTGAATTTTCTGGATTTTCACCCAAACATCATAATCGAAAATTCGGCATTACAACGGCGCTACCACGTAATTATCAAACATTTAGAAATCGACGGCAATCGATTCCGATCAACACAACTCAATTTAATCAACATTGAACAATTTAATCAAATTTAAATACCCGAAAAATAAAAATTATGCTACAACCGATAAAAACTCATAGTATTACAGCTAAATGATCCCTAGCATGCAAGGAGCAATAATCTAACATTAGATTAGAATTCTAACGGTTCAATTTTCAATTCTACGCAAAAACACGAAAGTTGAGTTTTGAGATCCAGAATTTTTCTCTCACCTTTGATGCGATATATGCCTAGGAATGCGTGCAATGTGTGCCCAACAAGTGGAATCCAAGTCGGCATGAAGTTATACCGACAAAAACTAGGTTTTTCTTTGAATTTTTGCTTTGAAAACCTTGAAAACTCTTTCTCTTTTTCTCTCTTCTCCCTCTCGGCAAAGTGTGTGTAATTGTGGGTGTTTTTGTGCTTTGTGAGTGTGTGTTGGTGATATAAGCTTATTTGGCCAACAATTAAATAAAGTCAATGTTAGTTTAAATTAGTATTTTTGTGTTTTCTTAACTTTAAATGCATTTTCTTGATCACCAAAGTTCAAAACATTTATTCAACACCCAAAATAGCTCAAGTAGATTATTTTTAGGTGACAAGAAGTTTTACAATCAAACAATTTCACCCGAGTCAGCTTAAAACTCGATTTTCGCAAAAGTCGATGTAAAAACCCTAATAAATTCTTAAGCCGATTTTAAAACCGTTTTCATCAAACACAGGTCTATTAAAGTCCGTGGTCTAGGTCTAGAAGGGTTAAAAAGACCAGTTTCAAAATTTTAGCGGACGGGTTTCGAAAATACTATTCATTAAAAAATCGACGATAAAATTTCTGACTCCGTTTTTTATAAAAATTTCATGAATGCACATTTAACACATATTAGGAGTATTGATATCAAAATTATAACATTCTAGGCCCTATAGCACATAAACAGGTCATATGCACGCAAAACAAGACAAAGCACGTAAATCAAGTTAAAGAAGATAAGTGGGGTTTCACAAGTGCAAAGGTTATCACTTTGGGGAAAAACATTAAAGAATACAACTTATATTCTAAACAAAGTACCCACTAAAGAATTCTCACATTTGGGGATGTCCAGCTAAGGCAAGACCTTATAGGCCACATAAAGGGAAACTGGACTCCAAAACAGTGAGCAGCTGCTTTATTAGGTTTTACAAAGTGATCAGGGGCCACAAAACTTAAGATCCCACAATTAGGTCAGTTTTGAGACGGAAACTGCAACATTTTGAGGATATTGAGTTTGGGGGAGAAATAAGGTTATGGACATTGTCATTGAGGAGGAATTAGTTTCGATTCCTACTATTGTTTTCGACAATGTGCAGGTTTCCACACCTATCATTGATCAAGAAGCAAATTCGGAACCTCAAAAGACAATGTTGAACAACTCCCCATACAAGATGAGGTAATTGTTTCAAAAGAACAAACTCAACAACTTTAAAAAAATAATGCCACTAAGGAAATCCACAAGAGAAAGGAGAAATACAATTTCTCCAAAGAACATAAAGAAAATAATGGAATGGTGGGAGATGATTCAATCAACTTCCATCAGGACATGCATGGTTCTAACTCTCAAAAGTGGATTAATACCAATCAAGAGTACAAGTTAATACAAGACAATAAAATTTGGGATCTTGTCCCATTACCAGCAGGTTTCAAAGAAATATTCTTTCAGGATAATTTTGAGAAACGTTACACATTTTAAATTTGAGTTATATCAAATGGATATTAAGACGGCGTCTCTCAATGACAACACTGATAAGACAATGTATATGGTGTAACCAGAAAACTTTGTGTTGAAAGACATAAAGAATATGGTTTGCAAATTAAAGAAATCCATCTGTATACTCAAGCGAACTTTCTGTTAAAGGTACTGCAAATTTCATCAAGTAATTATCTCCTTTGGTTTTGAGATAAATGTTGTTGATAATTGTATGTAACTCAAGTTCAGTGGGAATAAGAATATCTTCCTGGTTTTAAAAATTGATCACATACAGTTTGCCACTAATGATATAGGCATGTTGCATGAAACCAACTTGGTGATGTCTCTTTTGTATTAGGGATTCCGATACACCGAAATTGCTCTCGGGGTATTCTTGAATTATAACAAAAGAGCTATATCGATAAGATACTTAAAAGTTTGGCATGCGGAACAATAAACCAGGTGACACCCCTATCATTAAGAAGAATTCAATTTCAGAAAATGCCCGAAAGCTAATGTTAAAGTTAAGGAAATTCAAAAGATCCCTTGTGCGTCAGCTGTAAGGAATCTTAAGAAAACTCAAGTATGTACGTGTTTGTATTGCACGTACATAGTAAAAATGTTAGGCAGAAACTAAGGAACCCTGTAATGGATCATAAAGAAATTAGGACACAAATGGGTTATAAAGAATTGATAGAGAATAAAAGATTACATGTTCACATATCGGAAGTCAGATCAGTTGGCACTACAAAAAAAACTGGATTCTGTGACGGACCGTCGCTATACCGTCACTAATATGGCGACGGCACGGTGAAGGGAAAACTTGATGCCAGTTTTGTGACGGGACAGTGACGACACAATGTCACTCAAAAACACCCATTAGTGACGGCTTTCTTGGCCATCTCTAATTCAGTGATGAGCAAGCTACGACCATCACGAAATTGGTGATGGCTCGGTGACAAGTTTTTCCGATTTGGATATGTAGAGATGGCATGGTGACGGTATGGTGACAGTTCGTCGCCATGCCGTCACCATAAAGGGTGCAGGCTCAATTTCTTATTATTTTTTTTTAACGAACAAGGCCTTCAAACACTGAGTAACAACGATGTGTTGAAATTTTTTCCGAAGCAGTACCAGTTCTTATATGGATTGTTAACGTGAAGTACTGACAAACGTCGTGAGGTAGTAATAAAATACTATGTTCTATTACATATTAACTACAATATGAGACAAATTTGATAATATAATATGCAAACGACAAGATTTTATTTCATAATCATACGATAACTAGGGATTACATTAACGGACGGTTAACTTGAGTCATCACCATACAAAAGTACTTAACAAGATACACACACATATCCATATAATATATTACATATTATTAACCTTAACTACTAGTTTCGAACATAATTTTCACTCGAACAACTTCGGCAAAAGGATGCGATACATTTGATCCTCAACCCTCTACTGGTGTTGAGCTCTAGAAATGTAACCATCTTCCTTTAGTGGTTCGGTCAGATCAAATCAACCTTCAACTATTGCTGCTTGCCTTCGATGTTTCATCTTTCGTTGTGTGTTCCTCATTTTTAACAGTAACCCACTGACCTTGAACCTCCTCACTAATTGTTGATAAGATGTGGATACACTGAGTTTAAGCTTATGTAAAGATGGAAGACAACAAGCGGACGATGATTTATTTATATAGAAGTCAAAGTGGTAAAAATTTGGCGACGGTTTGGTGAAGGCTCTTCTCCAAATTATTGGCTCCACGTACATATGACTCTTTGTACCAGTGAATAGTTAAGTTGCAAATTATTGGCGACTTTTTATAGCCAATATGACAACTTTTTCGTGTAGCTGGTGTATCATGACTCTTGTGGAATTATTTTCAGCAAATTATGAATTGTGGTTCTCGTTTTCACTAACTTTTAAATTTACGATCTTGAATTTCTCTTTATGCGCGAGAGTTTTACTACGATCACCATATCGATTTGTCAAATCATGACGAATCCAAAAAAGTACGACATACAATTTATTAGGTAAAGAGCTATCGAGTTGCTGAATCACGACATACACAATTTGTAATATTATATTTTTAGTTTAATATATGTAATATAGGAAATTAACTCTTCTTCCACTTCATATATTTTTGTATATTATAAATTTATAATTTTTCAACAATTGTATGTCTTTTTTTTATTTTATAAAATAATACATTCCATTTATATATATGCCCATTTATTAAAAAAATTTATAATTTACAAAGATTAAATTTTACAATTATATTTTTCAATTTTAAAATTTTTTATATAAAAAAAAAAAATTTGAATCTGTCTCCGTATATGGAGACGGGGCCTGTAACCTGTCTTCAATGTGGTGACAGGGCCTGTGCCCCTCTCCACTGGAGATGGGCGCAGGCCGTCTCCATTGGAGACGAAGCCTGTTCTTCGTCTTCACAATGGAGACGGGGCCTGTTCCCCATCTCCAATGTGGAGACGGGGCTTGTGCCCCTCTCCATTGGAGACAGGGCCTGTTCCCCTTTCCATATTGGAGACAGGGCCTGTACCCATCTTCAATGGAGGAGATGGGTAGAGGCCCCGTCTCCACAAAGAGACCCACTACTGTGGGCCTCTACTGGAGATGGGCTGGTTGTCGTCGCCCAAATTCAAATTAACAGAGGGCTGACAGCCCTCTGTTAATTCTTTTTTTCCCTAACCCCCCATCCCCTTCAAATGAGAAAAACCCTACCCCCACCCAATCCGCCCCACTCTCTACCTTCCCACCCCTCTTTAGACCCTTCTCCACTATTTTTTTTAGGTAATGGTGTTTTTTTTTCTATTCATATATGTGATATATATGTATATATATGTATATGTATATGTATATATATGTATATGTATGTATAGATCTATCTAACTCCACCACCCCCATGAAACTATACACCCCCTCAACCCATAACCCCTTCATTTACCTCAAAAATAAATTATTTGATATGTTATTTACATAAATATGTATATGTATGTATACCTATGTATAATATATGTATATATTATAATATTTGTGGTTGTTATGAAGATGTTAAAATATACATTATGTCTAATTATATTAATGTAGGTTTTTTTTTTTTTAAATTCAGATTTATTTTTTTTCAGATTTTTTTTAAAATTTTTTGTGGTTATCATGTATTTTTTTGAGATTGTGTTATTGTTAAACTATATCTTTTTTTGTTTTAATATTTAGGTTATTTTTTTATTATTTTTGGATTAATTTTTTTTATTTTCAGTTTTATTTTTTATTTTTTATTTTTTGGTTATAATTTATTATTTTAAAGAATTATATTTTTGCAAAACATTTATAGTTCTTTTATATAGTTTAAATACTTTTGCGGTTGTTGATATAAAATTTGGATAATTGTAAACCATAAAATTAAAAATTTCAATGTCACGTCCGAGCCCGGATCAACTATTAAAATGTTTTATTGAATTTTTCCAACTTCAATAAAAGTCAAGTTGTCACATATTTATGTTGCATAACCTTGTAGATTGTATTTTGGCAAATTGCATAGTTCATTACGCTATAAATTGAACTAAGTGAATGTCTTTGAGTATTGTATATTATTGTTGTTGTGAAAATCTTTTGAGTGCAGGTATTGGATTATTCACGGTACAGAGGAGACTCTATCCTTTTGTTGTGTTCGGACTTTACCTCTATATTGGGGTTTGGTTTGAGGCGTAACATCCAATATTTTCAATATGTATTTTATTCATATATTTTTTGTTTCTATATTTTGGGAAGTTTGCTAATATGGAATTTTTTTTTGGATTTTCAAAATTTTCACATTGGACTTGTTCTATCCCGAAAAAAGGTTCGTGTTTGTCTATCAATTTGAATAGTATCTCTCAAATTTAATTCAAAGTTAATTTCATATCAGTTTTAAGTTGCAAAATTGTAGGATAGATTTGTTCTGCATTGAATAATATGTTGAATGTTGGATGATTTTTTTGTGTATATTTGTCATGTTGTGAAACTCATGCATGCTAATGCCCGTTCATAAAATGTAATAGATCTTTTACCTAATAACCTATTAGGTAATTTTTAAAATGCAATAACATTTATCAAATTTCTTAGTGCATCATTTCATGGAGTCAAATCGTGAATGGATGTATCAGAAATTGATTGATGGTAATCTTAATGAGGCCTTTATCCATGGTGTTTCGGATTTTGTATCTTTCACAAGCAAACAAAATTATTGTATGGATTGCAACAAAATAAGATGTCCATGTGTAAGATGCCGGGACTTAAAATTCCAAACAACATGAAATGTGGTAGATCATCTGTATCAAAAGGGTTTTATGCCTTTTTACTATCAATGGATTGTACAAAGGGAACATGTGTACAATAATTATGATCTAGGTGCACAAAATTTCATGTATAATCAAGGGCAATTTGTTGGTGAAATAAATAATTACAGAACATTGGTTTTTGACGCAGCTGATCCGCAGTTGACCAACGATCACAATGTTGAGGTTAATGAAGAACCTAACATGGAAGCACATGAATTTTTTGAGTTGTTAAATGCCGCTGATAGGCCATTATTTGATGGTTGTGCGAAACTTACTCAATTGTCAGTCGTGGCTCGATACATGAATATGAAGTCCAAGTATAATATGAGCAACTCCCTATTTGACAGGTTCATAGAAGAATTAATGGAAGTTTTGCCCGAGAATCATAACTTGCCTAAAAATCTGTATAGATTTAAACAGCTAATCAAGCCATTAAGGTTGGGATATCAGAAGATTGATGTTTGCATAAATGGATGCACCTTATTTTACAAGGATCGGAGTCTCATGGAAAATTGTCCACACTGTGGCCACGCACGTTTCAAGGATAGAGCTAGTGGTAGAAAACAGGGTAAGCTTATTTCCCACAAACAGTTAAGATATTTTCCTCTGACACCAAGGTTAAAAAGATTGTACATGTCAAATGCTACAATGAGATACATGACGTGGCACAAAAATCACAATGTGGAGGATGAAAAAATTTGTCATCCGTCAGATACCGAAGCTTGGAAATATTTCGACAGCGTATATCCAGATTTCGCTGCAGAACCAAGAAATGTTTGGCTAGGCCTTTGTTTAGATGGTTTTAACCCATACAGTTCAAATGTGCGACCTTATTCTTGTTGGCTAGTGATAATTACCCCATACAATCTTCCACCATGGATGTGCATGAAGGATCCCATAATGTTTTTGATAATACTCAAACCTGGTCCCAAGCATCCTGATAAGAATATTGATATCTACCCAGAGCCCCTGATCAATGAATTGATAACTCTATAGTTGGAAGGGACATTATGTTATGATATTGATACGAATACTAATTTTTGTTCGAGGGCAGTCTTGATGTGGACAATATATGACTTTCCGACTTATGGTATGTTATCGGGATGGAGCACATATGGGAGGCTATCGTGTCATATTTGCATGGAAAAGTCAAGAGCTTTTTGTTTACCAGCGGGAAAGAAACCTTAATTCTTTGACTGTCATCGTCAATTCTTACCACAGAACAGCTCATTAAAATGTGACAGGAAAATTTTTATCAAGGATAGACACGAGATATCTACACCTCCACCACAATTATCTGGGGAACAAATTTGGGAAGGGGTGAAAAATTTCCCGACAATCGAAGAGAGATATTGCAAGAAGCTATATGGGTTTGGTATAGATCATAATTGGACGAAAAAAGTATTTTTTTGGATTTGCCATACTAGAAGACGCACCTTGTTCATCACAATTTAGACGTGATGCATATTGAGAAAAATATTTTCGAGAATGTCTTCAACAACCTTGAAGCTCGGAAAGACATGTCCATTTTTTGCAATCGTCCAGAATTGTGTGATCACAATACAAACAAGATCGGTGTATACACACTCCCTAAAGAAAAGAGAAAAGTGCTCCTACAATGGGTTGAAGGCATAAAATTTTTCGATGGTTATGCTTCTACTTTATCAAATTGTGTCAACATGAAGGATTTGAAAATGTCACACATGAAGAGCCACGATTGTCATATCTTTATGGAGAGGCTGCTTCCCATTACATTAAGCGAGTTCATGCCGAAACAGGCTTTAGAGACATTTGCTGAACTAAGCTTATTTTTTAGCAATCTATGTTGTTCAACTCTGCAAAGAACCGAATTGGAAAAGATGTAAGATAATATAGTCATGACGCTGTGCAAACTGGAGAAGATGTTGCCTCCTGCATTTTTTGACTCAATTGAGCATTTACTTGTCCATTTGGTGTATGAAGCGATATGTTGTGGACCTGTTCAATATCGGTGGATGTATCCTTTCGAGAGATTTTTGCAAGGCCTAAAGAGGATAGTTAAGAATAAAGCACGTGTGGAATGATCTATTTGTGAAGCTTATCACGTCCTAGAGACTTCAACTTTATGTTCATATTATTTTGAATAATACGTGTCAACTAAAAGCAGAAGGTTAGGTCGAAACAACCAGTATAACGAAGTGGACTATCCTGAGGGTTGCTTATCTATATTTACTTGTCCGGGTTGTCCAATTGGGACGGATGTAGATGTCTCACTACCGGAAGATGATCTTCAATTGGCGTACTTAAATGTACTCACGAATTGCCCAGAGGTACAGCCATATATCAGGTATGTTTGCATCGATTGAGTATGCAATTTTCTCCGTTGGGATTATCACACACACTTTTTTAATGAGAACCTTTAAAAATTTGTGCAGATTATTTGAGGAATACTTGGAACAACAATACGGCTCTATGGACCAAAGAGATAGTCAATTGCATATTGATAGATCTTTCCCGAGATGGTTATATGGCCAGGTCAGTATATATGCAATTTTTGCCTATTCATTAAAGGCATTGCCATTTGCGTATTAACCAAATGTAGTCGTATTGCAGATAAGAGATAGTTATGACATAGACGATCGTGTGAAATATATCTCTAAATGGCCACATAGAAAGATCCACAGATGGTGTAAATACATGGTAAACGGATACAGGTTCTCTACATTCGAATATGGGTCTTCAAAGTCCACGAACAATAGTGGAGTGTTCGTAAGAGGTACATGCGATGGTACAGTTGGAGAAATAGGGTACTATGGTGTTTTGAAGGACATTATTAAACTTGAATATCCTAATCTAACGTTGCAACATACAAGAGTTGTTCTTTTTAAGTGCGATTGGTATAATACCACAAATGATAGAGGTGTGAAGTCCAATCATAGGACCGGATTGGTTGAGGTGAACGTGAAAAGAAGATATCCCAAGTATGAACCATTTGTCTTGGCAGGTCAAGCCCAACAAGTGTACTATTATATATATCCAGAGGCCAAGAGAGAACGAGTTGAATGGGTGGCCGTCGTTAAAATACATCCAAGACATTTCTATGACATGGACAGGCAGGAGATAGATGTGGATGACAACACAAGTTTTCAATCGAATCATATGAATGTGCCCACAGTGGAACCGAATGATTTTGATTCTAATTCACATATTAATTATTCGGTTGTAGACACTGAAATAATAGGAGAAGATCTTAATGCCGAACATGGAGATGTAAAAGCATATGTAGATGACGAAGAAGATGAGCATGAAACAAATGATGATGGTGATGATGATGATGATGATGATAATGACAATGATGATGATAATAAGGAGGAGGAGGAGGAGGAGGATGATGATGACAATCATGATGATGACAACGAGGGAAATAATGATTATTGAAAAATCATAGGTTAGGCAAAAATATTGTTCATGTTTTTCTTTCAAATTATCAATCAGTGATTCCAAATATTGTTTGTTATCTATGACAGTTTTGGTAAAAGTATGCATAATGACATTTTTTCAGTCTATATATATTATTTATATATTCTAATTCTAATGTGTCAAAACAGACAATGGGAAGCGGTGAAGATCCAAATCGCAAGGGGAAAAAATAACTTAAGCAGAGCAGCTTGTTAGGAAAAATGAGAGAATCCACTCATACACCGGCCACGGTGCCCGAGACTCAGCGATTCTCTTCGGCCGACTACAATGACGCTATGTCATTGGGTAGTCGTAGATCCACAATGACACATACAACGCTGGCCGTGGAGTTGGCAATGTCCCTTTGGTCGTTGGGCATGGTTCGTCTAATTTATCAGTGGGAATGCAGCATCGGATCCCAGACGATGCGCATCCCCAACAAGAGCAGCCATATGTACAGGGCCCATCAACCAATCATAATGAACATGTTCATCAGCTGGATTGCCACAGGAATTAGAGGACTTATGAGTAGATGGTGATGGTTCTTTAATGCCCGATGGTGTGCAATTTTCTAATATGCCCGAGTCTTCGCACGCTGTTGACAGACAGGCTGCAGGTATCGAAAATTGGCAATTTTATGGATTCCAATCTCTAGCCGATTATACGGTATGACAAAATGACAAGTGACGCTGTTTAAAGGTCGTAGGAAACGGGTATGTATTACTTTAAATTATGAAGTTTAAATCTTCTACTTTTTTTCCCTAATGTAAATATTTTGATTATGTTATGTGGTAGAAATGGGATCCATATAATGCAACCAAATGAGTTTCAAGAGCTCTACATACTGGGTATATAGAGCCGTGGTTGACATACAGATAGGTCCCAAGTGATACAAGAAGATTATGGTTCGAATATTTCAGGGTATAAAATGTTAACGCAATATATATTGTGAAAACTATTGTAAAATTATCATAGTAATTGTTGAATTATATGGATCATAATATTAACGTTTTCAGATGGAGTACAAGTGACTTCCAATTGATGAAGCTGAAGTTTGGCGCAAGTTTGAATCTACTGCAAGACGCCGAATTTTAGATTTGACAAACAAAGGTCAGACTAGAACAAAAAAGCCAGATTTCATACCACTTGATATATGGAGCCAAATGCTGGAGCTATGGCAAAGGCCAGAATGGCAGGCCATCTCAAAGAGAGATTCAGACAATCGAAAGGCCAATCCGTCTACTCACCATTTAGGTTCAATCCTAACCTATGAGACAGCTAGAAGAATGGTATTGATTTAGTAATACAATCTTGGTTAATTATATATGTTATGTGTACGAATCAAAATTATCGAAAATACACATTTATATGTAGGTTGATGTGGTGAATTTCTATTGTAGGAAAAAGAACTAGGGATGATAGTGACTTATGCGGAGGTTTTCCAGAAAGCTTATCGCAAGGGGGTTGACGGACCGTACACAGACTCTCAGGTCGAGCAGACTATGGTATGTATTATTCATGGAATTTCTGGTAGAGGTAGCAATGCATAGGGTAGTTGTTGAAGATAATTTGGGATTCACAGTGTTGCAAAAAAGGTATAAGATTTCACAAAGTATTTATAATTGTTAAAGCTAATATTCCACAGGGAAAGCATATTTAGTGATGTGTGAGCACGAATGTAGCTATGATGTGAACAAACATTTCTCTAATTGTACATGGTTACTTGTTGTAGACTCTTGTGTTGTACAATGTTTGAAAATGTCTCCTTATGGTTGTAGTAGCACATGATTAATATGTTGAGGTTAAGTATGGTATAGTATCAGCTTGGATACTGTGTATTACGTTAGCTTTATCTTGTAACAGGTTATTGGGAACCTACCCCATACAAACGAGATGCTAGCCGTTTTTTGATTGACAAGTAAATGCATTAAAGACTGGTGTCATACCTGTATATTGTGTGTTTGAATATTATGTTTGTGGAGATGTTGAAATTAATGTTTGTGCAACAATTCGGTTTTGTAATACTAACTTGTTACTAATGTGTTCGTAGGTTCATTACGATGAAATGCTCCAAATGGCCAGGAATGCATTGGAATTAGACTCAAATCCCACGCCTATGGATCAGAACGCAGTATTTTTACAGGCTGTCGGCCCACCACGCAAAGGTCAGATATATGGGGTAGGTTCTCTGGTTTCAGTTGAGTTTGTTACAAACATTGCAACCCAGCCTCAGCGTGTGATCACAGAGAAACAACTGAATGACGCCGTTACGAGAGCCACAGTGACTTTGAACGAAACATTACAAAGTCAGGGCCAGCGGATCGAGAGTCAGAACGAGTTAATCAATCAACTTCAGCAACAATTGAAGAAGCAGAACGATGTGTTGAAAATGAAGAATAATTTGTTATAATGTTAACCCTCTAGTTTGATGTTAAATACACTTCCATGTACAGGGCATTTGTTTTTGTAAATAATTTAAATTACAGTCTTGATTTTAATTATATATAGCATATCGTATTTTTGGCATTATTTGAAATAAATTTCACATATAAAACAGGTTCAGTTTGGGATGATATTTCAAAAGTTATGAAAGAATTATGACAAGTTCAATTATGTAGAATGGTTAAGTTAATGAGGGCTTGGTGAAAGGAAGGGTTAGTGACGGATTAGAGAGGGAAAAGGTTGGCGAGGGCTTGGTGACGACAATTTTGGTGACGGTATGGTGAGGGGTTAAGTTGGCGAGTGTTCAGTAACAACAATCATTGGCGACGGGCGGGTGAGGGGAAAGGGTGGCGAGAGCTTGGCGATGGGAAATTTGGTGACAATTTTGGGATGGCACCAGTTGACGAGGGCTCAGTGACGGCAAACTGTAGTGACGGCCTGGAGACGGAAAAAGATGGCGAGGGCTTGGTGACGGAGGATTTGGAGACGAGATGGAGATAGTTTGGCAGCCATCGCCAAATTGGTGACGGTTTGGTGAGGGGAACGATTTTAGCGATAACCTCGTGTTTGACGAACGGTTCCTTTCACCGTAACGTCGCCAATTCTCGCAAAATCCAATTTTTTTGTAATGTGGAGATCATTAGGTATTCTAATTCTGATTCTTTGGGATTCCAAGATATTGAGAGATCCATCAAGTGTCTAGGTACTTAAGGAAAGAGTACAGAGTGTACAAATTTCTATAAAGCATATTGGGACAAACTCTATGATTGCGGATCCACTTATTAAGGAACTACCACCCAAGGTCTTTAATGAGCACACTGCTTATAAGGGTGTAGTATTATATAAGGACATTACAGTTTAATGAGAGTTTGTATTTTGATGCTTTATGTCTGGTTTAGGACACACTTTGGTATTTGGTATTTGGATGTTTTTAGCAAAAATAAAGTATTCAGTTCATATTCACTCTGTTACATTATGTTCGGTTTTGATCTCACTAAAGTAGGACCAGTTGAAAATAGACATGTATGGATCACATTTCATGTAATTTTCCATGCTACCCATCCATGATTGGTCTATGTCATTTGGTTGTATTGGTATACGTAACTATTGATGGGTTTAGTTACGCTAAATGTGACAAAGACCGCTTTGATCCTATATCGATATAGCCAATGGACGAGATTGTCTAGATATACCCTAAGTTTGTGATAGCAAATTTTGGAGCTCATAAAGTTAAACACATTTGTAAGGTTACATATGTGGCCCAGTGGGAGATTGTTGGAAAATTTCAACATGTGGGGCCACACATATAAATGTTTAAATGTGTTGTGCTATCTATTTATTAAGCCTAATTAAAGTGATCTAATTAAAATTTAAGTTTAGGCTTATGGGTATAATTGTCATGGAATTAATGTGTACATACCTTACTGATATTTCTAATTTGATGAAGGGCCAAATAAGAAATATCTAAAACTTATAAGTTATATTAGGGTTATGGTCCCTAGATTGTACATACATTGTTTTTCTCTGCATCTCCATCAACAGAGAAAAAAGGGCTACACCTTTGGCAAAGTTCGTACCAATTTGGAAGATCAAAATCCGTTTATCTATCTCCAGCAATGGATTTAGGTACGTTTTCGCTTTCTAAACCTCCTTATTCTCTTGAATTGAAGTGGGTAGTAAAAGTGAACTTTAAAGTTTGTTAAAGTAGTTCTAGAAATATGTTTAATTATATTTGGCAAATCCTAACATAGAATGCACTGATGGATAATTGGATTCTCCAACAATGTACACATGTACTCTAGTTCAGTAAACAGCCCAACATTAATATATATGAAAAGAAGGCATAGGTTCGAAGACAATACCCAATAGTGACTGCGAGTTATTACCTGATTATTTCACCCAATCTTTAAAAACTTATTATTTTACTGCATGATTACCCACCATAATTAAATAAACGGTCTATTTTGGAACCAAACCAAGAAAATAGAATGAAAGCAAAAGATATATATTCCAGTGAAGGGAGATCACATCTTTTCCCACTTGATCTTTTGTACCTATTCGTTTGTGTGTTTTCTCAAAGACAGCGATGGACTGAAACTTTGAAAAACAGACTTGTAAAATTAGATAAAAGTACTGCAAGTTGGCGATCGAGGCTGGTGCATATGCATCCTTCTTCAATATTTTTTTGTTGCCTACGTTAATGCGAAAGGCATTATGTTAGATTCTGGGGTGGTGACCAATCCACCTGGGGACGGGTTTCGCAATAATCGGCGAAACAGTAGGCCCAAGCAATTGTCTAGACAGATCAACTGATGGATGACCTTGAGAAAATAAGAGATGCAAAAAGAATACTTATTAAATTATTATATTATCTAAAAATTTAAACGGTTAAAAATAAATTTATTATATTACTTTTTGTCTTTAACATATTATGTCCTTGTACATACAAACGGGATTTATTATATTGCTTATTGTCTACTTCAACATGCTCATGGACGTGCAAACAAGATTTTTTTCGAGTCGTGAACAATTTTAATATTTTTAAATAAATAACAGCAAGACTTGAACCCAAGATTATTTGGTAACCTAGATTATAATCCCATATTAAATTATCACCACATCTAAAGATTTAAAATGTTCGAAAAATTTATCATACTATTTATTATTTATAACAATTTGGGAAGTTTTTAAAACTTGTATTCTCTCTCTAAATTTTGAAATTTTTAGAATTCCCTTTTTTGTTCTCTCTCTCTCTCTTTGTCTAAGTTTTATTTCCCTTTCATGCGACTGACTGACTCACTTAAATTTTGGCATTGTGTGCAAGTCCATAAATGCGTAATTCGTTGTCTTAATTATGCGTATATTGACTATTACAGTTACTGTTTGATCCTTCACTAATTTGGAAAACTGCTAGAGCGTGTCGCAATGTCACAAAGTTCATAACCTTAAAGTGAATTTTATATAATTTTACTAAAAATGAGTTATTCGCCATATAAAAAGAAATATGTGCATATCCAACATCTGGCCATTTAAGCCTTAATGTTCATTTACTTTTTCATTTGGTTTAAAGAAAATGACAAAGGTTCTATTTGACCTAATTATGAAATTTTAATTTTTGAACAATATTAGAATTTTCAGCAATAGAGTTTTGGCTAGAAATGTTATTAAACAAAAGTTATTGATTGTTTGGCATATGTTAAGCAATATTGAGATTTTAGAAATTTTGGGGGCAATATTTGTCTTTCAAAAATAAAAGCTCTTTAGAAATAAGTCTAAAGGATATGTTTCAACTTCTAAACTTACAAAAAAATAGCTTTTAATTGTCTATAAATTAGACAAAAAACCCTAAATTTTTTTTTGGCTTAAACATATGATGCCATTATCAAATAAGTCCACGCATGAAGACTCTAGACAATGGAAGCAAACAGGGTGCATGCAGCATTATTGTAATGGTGATGCTCAGCTAACCTATTGAATGTGATTTAAATAGTACTTATTTTCTGATCTCGAAAATCCAAATGGCTCAAGGAGCATAGGAACAGTCACATTTCTGGAGGCCCACGTATTTATTAAATTGAAAGATAAAAACAACTCTTCCACTAGTTTGCTTATCACGACGTCTATATTTGCGTACCATATTTCAACAAAATAAGAGAAAAAAAAAATTGAAAATAATTCATAGCATATTGCTTTCCTTGATCCATGAAGCTTTTCATCTAACTAATAATACCCTTCTTCAAAAATGTTATAGTTATAGCCTTCATTATGATTGTTTTTATTTGCTTCTGGAAAAAAGTTATTTAATTGGTCAAGTCACAAAGTATTATGAGAAGAATTAATATATTATTATTTTCTGGAAGATGACGGTCAATGTATAACTTTTGAATCGATTAGATGACTGCACTTTCTTTTCCTTAATTCTTCGCATTGTAAAAATTTTGTGTATCAAATTGTTCTTTAAATTATATATAAATAAACTATTGTTTCATATGCATTTTTTTACTCGTTTCTTTTAGATTGTTCAAGACATAAATAACTAATCCCACTGTCTAATAGTGCTAAAGTTTTTAATTGCTATAATGAGATGCTGATTTTGTTGGGTTTTTGGCTCGAAGTTAAAGTCTATGAAGACAAGTAGAAGTGCAAGTCAAATAAAGTAAGGATTAGGAGTGATAGCCCAGCTTTTGGCTTACAGTTTTTTACCACATTGCCATATCCTATTTAGGGGTGCAGGTGTGAGTCAGAAAAGATTTTCTACGGTCTTTTGTCCATTCAAAAAAATGTAATTATGTGTGAGAGTTTTTGATACATTTGTTAAAAAGTCGATTGCGAATTATTTAAACTTTTCCATGCATATAGTTATGTGAGAAGGGTTTAGATTTCTTTCATGCAAAAAATTTATTGTATTGTAATCATTATTATTAAATAGTAATTTTTTAAAATTTTGGATTGTTAATGTAAACAGGGAGTTGAACTATGTTAAAAATATCGTCTTATGTTCCATGTTTTGTGTGTGTGCGTATGTCCTTGTTTCCCAACAAAGGACGCCCAACAACATTATATGATATATATGGAACACCAAGTCACCATGAGTTTGCATATGCAGCTAGCTAGCTAATCCAAATAATGCTAATTATTTTTCTTATTTCCTTTAGGTTTAATTTCATTGTCTTGAATCATCAGATAACGGTGGTAGTCACCATCTTACACCTCTTTTTTGGTAGTCCCCCACTAATTATCACTGAGTGTAGGTGTATTTCTCAGTCACCAAGAGCTAGCTAGCACCATATACAACATCCCAGATAATAGAACTGTGGTCCCTTTCTGCTCATATTATTACTGTAAAGTTATAATTTTCACAAATTTGTGTTAGCAAGATACCCTTTCAGGCCTCTTGCTGTTAGAATATGCACTTATTCCACATAGAAAAATCATAAACTCTTAGACCACTTAATAAGATCTTGGGTTACTCCACTTAACACTAACATGTGACCCCTCTAAAATTAGGTCACACGTGAGGGGGAGTGTTAGAATATGCACTTATCCCACATAGAAAAATCATAAATTTTTAGATCATTTTTCTCTCAATATCAATACATACAGTTTTTTTGTAAACATGTCTCTCTTCTCATTCACATGGTATCAGAGTTAGGCTCATGGTCTAGTCTCATTCATCTTCCCCGTGCGACCCATCTCAAATCAGGTCCACTTGTCTTCAATCTTTCGCGTGTGCATAGTCCACGCACTTTCAGTGTTTCACATGTGTTATCTACCACATGTGTGTTCAATATTCCATGTGTGACCTATCTCAAAAAATTCGGTCCACATATATTCAATCTTCCAAGTGTGACCATCTCAAAATAAGGTCTACGCGTGTTCAATATTCCACGTGTGACCCCTTTAAAATTAGGTCACACATGAGGGGAAGTGTTAGAATATGCACTTATCCCACATAGAAAAATCATAAACTCTTAGACCACTTAATAAAATCTTGGGTTACTCCACTTAGCACCAATTGGTTTTAAGATGGAATCTCAGGATTCTTCACACTTGCGATCGGCATTCACATCTTTCGGCCATCTCCAACAGACTTCCTTTTTATTATTATTTTTTTAATAAGATCAACTCCAATAGTTTTCTTCAACAACTATTTTTCTTATGTTTAACGAGGCTGTTATTTTAGAATCACTTCAACAACTTCTCAATGGCTTCTCTATATTTCACGGGTTTCTCAAAGAAAAATCTACACCTCAAATTTGAGGAGATTTAACTCCTTTTCTAGGGGTTCCTCAAACCCAATACAGGGATATACTATTAGAATGAAACTAAATAAAATGTCTCTAAAAATAGGGAATTAACTACTTACTCTCTATATTTAGGAATAAAAAAGGGGAGTAAATCCTTATTTTTTAGGACGACCTATTTCAATTTCATCAGCACCACCCTCTATTTTAACTTACACCTTATTTTACTTTTTTTACTTTTAATTGTTAACACTTATATATGTTCCAACAATAATTCATCATATTAATATTGTTTTTAATTTGAAGCTTTTCTAGTGTTTAATTCGGTTTCTGTTAACGGTTTTGCCCATAATTGATTCGCATTAGTTGATCACGTTCTGAATTTTTCTTTTTCTTTTTTTGGTCGGAGATCATATTTAGAAGTTGATTCGCTTCTTTTGACTAATTGAGGAAAGTTCCTATTTTTGTCGATAAAATCTACGGTATTGTAATAATTTAAGTTTATCGTTGTCCTGTGTTGGAAAATGACAGGAGGCATTTATTATATAATTACAGTATCATAAAATTTAACATGTAATTTTACAAATACATGAATTTTTTGGTGTAGTTACGATGCTTCTTTCTGAATAGTAACATATCATGACAAAATGAAATAGCAATATATAAATCTAGAAATTGGGTAAACTAGAAAAAATTTAATAATGAAAATAGCAACATACAAGCTATAATATAAAATATGCGCAGGATGCAATCCTTAATAGATCACTGTTAGGGGAAACCAATATTCCGAAATCCGAAAACTCATTCTGACTGAAACAAGGGATGGATCTTTATCAACTTCAAAATATTAATCTAGTTAGGATAGTCATCTCTAGGTGATTATATAAACTCCCCTTCCCGATTGATGGACCCCGTTAGCCTAGTAATTTGGTTTGTTCTATTAGTAAACTTTGCCTGCAATAATTTTATAATAGCTGTTTGTAGTTTGATTTAGTAGTAATATGCACAAAACTAATGCCCCCAAAGAAAAAAAAGTTAGAGTGGTTAAATAATGACTTGTCATGTTTAAAAGTCAAAAATTTAAATCTATGCATTTTCATCACAAATTTTATTTAATCCTTGATGAATTTAGAATATGCACGCGTGGGGATATTCTGTTGTATTACGATGTTTATAGTCTTAGAGATAGATCTAATATAATTTTATTTAGAATAAATTTCTCATTAAAGAAAAAAAAAAAAAGAGAGTAGAAAAACAAGCATTAACAAAGATCTAGAATGAAAGATATTTCTATCTAATTATTGTAAGATAGAGGGCTAGAAGTTATTTGCTCTTTGGGAAGTCACCATCCATTAGTACATTCTATGTGGAGATAATGTTTTTTTTTTTTAGATGATGTGGAAAATCAATTAGCGAAGTTTAACTATCGCATTGTCTAGCGGAGCTTAATTATCAATTGATAAATCTCTGAGTGCAGCGATGTGCCTCTATACATGTATTAGATCAATTAAGGATGAAACTCCAAAGTAGTAAAGAGTGTCAAACTACGTGGCGATAATACTTGCATCTTAGAAGGAGCAAAGTTGCATAACAAAGTCGCATTTCATATTCATTTGCATGTGAGGAAGTAGACAGTAAGTCATTGTGCTATGTAAAGCCATTAGACATCTCTAGTCATGCTTTCAATTAAAGTAGCACAATGGTTTGGTGGCCTTTCAACTAGTTTGTACTATGTACTTTTTTTTAATGACAAAGAATTTTCTTTGGAAGGGCTTTTGAGCTTATTAGGGGTGTCAAACTCTATACATATAATCTCGCTCAAAGCAATAGTGGAACCATTTAATGTAGCCCGACCCACCTCAAAAGTTTCAAAAAAAAAAAAATGTTTTACTTTAAAATATTTGTTTTGTAGTCTGAAAAATTAAATTAACCCCACTAGAAAAGTGTTATTCATATCTAACTGTTAAATTGTATATTTTAGCACCCTCTGCACAAAAATCTTAAATTCACCATTGACCCAAAGGAGATATTGTCCATATTAATTAAATTCAAGACCTATGGAGGTAGGTGCTATGAAAATAATTTTGTTGGTTGAATCAATTCCAAGACATATACCCACTGGTGGAGCTACCAAGGAAAGAGGATGTGCACTCAACTTGGAAAAAATAATTTCTCTTTTTTTTTGACTTTTTAAAAATTTAAAAAAAAATTATTATATTAAACACTTTTGATGTATGAGTGCATATTCTAACATCTCTCATTACACGAATATACACCCTAAATTTAAATATTTGGCTCCGTCACTACATATAATTGAACAAGTCTGACACGTATGCATAAAGACTCCACAACTAGACTGATTCATTAGGGTTTAGTCCTATGAACTTTGTATATCTAAAAAGGTTTCTCATCTTTATAGCAATTATATATCCACCTTTTATTGACCAAAAAAAAAATGTATATATCACTTTTAAGTCATCAAATGCTTAACAACCTGAAATTCTTTTACATCTAGAAAATTTATATTGCACAAAGTAAGCATTTGACACGTTTAACTGCGATACAGTAGAGAGAATTTTACTTTTTCCAAAATAAACAAAAGTTCCAAGTCTTAATGTGTGACTTTCACTACCCCATTCTTTTACTATTTTAATCACTAAAAGCATAGTCATAAATGTTAACTTCACATTTATATACAACACAAAGTTTGGTGAAATTGAAAGGGGAGTGAAGAAGAAGAGAGTGACCTTTATCTTCTCCTTTCGTTATCTCAACTGTGCGATTCCTGCAAGCTTTACTTCATGTCTCTAGTTTCCATGGATGGCTAAAGCATCAAAGCACAAGTTTCAAAAACATTCATGGTTGAGAAGCTATCAATCACTCAGAAAATGATGTTTTCAATATCTTTAACAGGTATTCATCAGAAATATATAATATCAACAGGGGTTATTTCTTGGTTTCGTCCCGTCGTTAACATAGCTAGATTAAGAGATAATTGACCACGCCATGACGCTCTTAGGATCTCAGATAGGCCTTTTTGGTCCGGACCCGTAAATGGACCTTTATCCAATGAAACAAGGTACAAGAAAAGAAGCAACAATGGCTTCTGAACAAAAATTCACTGGCAATTGCTTCAATTATGTTTTTTTCTTATCATCTTCATTTGTAGAATCTGTTCTTGCTCATGGTATATATGTGTTAGTTTTCTGTTACAATAATTTTTTTTTTTTATGGTGGATATAACTAAACATTCCTTTTTTCATATGAGCAGCTTCAAGACAAGTAAGGTCTTGCACAAGGTGGTGATAGACAAATCAGCATGAAAGAAGTGAGGATGAAATTAGCTCTCTCTTTGTCTCGATGAAAGCTTGAAGGCTCGTGTTCTACGAGGAACTTTTTTAACTATTTATCTTCAAAGTCCGAAGTGAAGATTTTAGTTTTAAGAAAATCCATGTCGCAAAACTTTCATGAAGGCCATGAAAATTTCTCAAATTTTTATGAAAGACTGGAAATGAGAAAACAAGGGGAGTGGATAAGCCAAAGGAACATGATAAGAGTGCAAGGATTTGAGGCAATGGAGGCATCTGAAGAGCCATCAGAATATGATACTAGAGAGATGTTGGCTGAGATGATCAACTTCCCATCATGGAGGAAAGCTGCTAATGACATGTTAACTGATCAGATCCAATCAAGTCACAGGTGGCCACAGAAGCAGCAACTGCCAGCAGAAGTAAACCAGGTTGAGGTAGGCATATATGGGATAAGAGACTGAAGTTTTAGAGTTAGACCCTTCGTAACATAATAACAACGTTATAAGTAGATCCAACACTTATAAATTGTTCATGTCATTTTAATATAACTGTGTTAACAATTCATAATCATTTGATTTCACTAATAATATAATAACATTTTGAAGCGGATCCACTCTTGAAAGTTTTTGCAGTAAAGATGGAATAGCTTCTAATCATCAATTATTGTGCACTAATTGAAGCAGTACTCTCATGAATTCTCATGCAGCTTTCACTCATGAATGCTAAAGCATCTTCTCCTCAGCATGCAGCATCATCTTATTCATTGCAGATGTTACTTCCCAACTCATCAGATTCTCATCTTCAAGGCAGCTTGATTAGTGCAATAACTGCAGCCAACATGGATCCTTCTCCTCAATTCACTTGGGTTCCTGGTAGCAACACTGCTGATGATGCTACCACTGCAATTGGAAGAGTCATTGAAGGCCAAGGCCTTTCTTTATCACTGTCTTCATCTTTGCGAAACTTCGAAACTGCAGAATTTGAGGACTTGAAAATGGGAAATTTTGGTGGAACATACCATTATAGTCATCTGAATCAAGGAATAAGGCCTCTTGTAAATCCTTATGGATCAAAGATTGTGGGGACTAGTGAGCAATTGTTGCATTCTGTGTCAACAACAGATCAAACTGCAGGTCAAGTTCATGTTGGAATTCCAGCATCTCAAACGGCGAATTTCTTGAGGGTTTCTCGATATGCGAAGGCTGCCCAAGAATTGTTGGAAGAGTTCTGTTGTGTTGGAAGAGGGAATTTCAAGAATCAAAGGATAAAGAAGCCTGATGAAAACCCTATAATTTCAAGCAAAGATGGTGGTGGTGGTGTTTCTGCAGCTGGGTCTTCTTCCTCAAAGGATCGTCCGCCATTATCAGCTGCTGAAAGGAGTGATTACCATAGGAGGAAGGTCAAGCTGTTGTCTATGCTTGAGGAGGCAAGTAAAATTAATTCACTCTCTAACAGCTTAAACGCGTGCTTAGCAAGCACGCATGTTCAACAACAGTAAAGCAAGAAAAGCATAGCAACTTGTAGTATAAAATTAACCCCTTTTGCCTGCTAACAAGCACAGCAAAAGCCAACGGATGAGTAATAAACAAAAGTATTCTTTAACTTAATGGCTGCTAATGATTGACATCACTGTCCTAGGCCATGACTAATATATATATAGTGAGAATTGTTTAGGTGTTGCTTAATTAACATGACAGGATACTTACTGGGGGTACATGTCGAACGATCAACGACATGCCTCCATTATAGGTAGGAGCCTGGAAGATGTTGGGAAGGCTCCTCATGAGCGAAAGATCCAACACTATCAACAGTACGAAGATTATGCCTGCTTGAGAATCCAATGCTTTCCATTTGCTTCACTTTTGGGACCATTTCCATTCAATTTTTTGCTGTTTTCACTATAGTTTACTAATATGTTTTGCTTAATTATTGACATATATGTAGTACACCAAATTGGGCACCATGATGACAGTCCACTCATGGCAGGCTTTCAGATTATAATATTAAAGGTGGCTATATATTAAACCTAAATAAACATTGAAAACCTCGATATACACCAACATATATTTTTCCAAGATCAATCAGTTAGTGCCCATAATTGTATTTTGCAATTCAATAAAGGCTCATATGATTTCCGGGTTGGTGATAAGATGAGAAAAAATTTCAAATTTCACCCTCCTGCAGCATAAGTATGATACAGTTTTGCTATATTGGCTTACACCACTTGAATCTTCGTGCTAGACTTGTTCCAAAATCTTCTTTTACATGGCTTTGTTATGTTTGCAGGTTGATGCAAGATACACTCGATACTGTGAAAAAATGCAGGCAATGGTGAACTCGTTTGATGAAGTGATGGGATATGGAGCAGCCGGTCCGTATACTGTACTAGCCCAGAAGGCGATGTCTCGGCATTTTCGGTGTATAAGGGATGCCATTGTTGGACAGCTGAAGCTTTCATGTGAGCTTCTTGGTGAGAAAGATTTCAGCAGCACATCAGGCTTGACGAAAGGAGAGACGCCGAGGCTTCGGGTGCTTGATCAGAAGTTCAGGCAGCAAAAGGCCTTTCAGCAAATGGGGATGTTGGATTCAGATGCTTGGAGGCCTCAAAGAGCCTTGCCTGATAGATCTGTTACCATCCTTCGAGCTTGGCTTTTTGAGCACTTCCTTCACCCGTATGTAGCGCTCTCTCTCTCTCCCACGTGCACGCGTGCACACACAAACACACATTCTCTATCTCTCTGAACAAACCAGGTTCACTGAATCATTTTAACATCTACCAGAACTTCTGAAGATCATCTGCCAATCTAGATCTCTTTACTGTATTTGGTTGTTAGGGTTAAAAAAATAATTTACTGTTTTCATAAACAGTAGTAATTTGTTTCTACTGTTCTTAGGAACAATTTTGATCTCTTTAATATAATACCCTCCATAAAGAATTCTACATTCTTCACCATCGAAATGATTTCCAGATTCAATTTCAAATGACTTCAGGTTGAAATCGCTTAAGCATCTCTAATTGTACAAGCTTAAGAAGGCTAGAATTATTCAATACGGTGGAATAGTAATATTTTATGTCACCAGATTAGTTATTCACGACATTTCGTCATTGTCGTGTGTCCTTCACTTTTATTACAACGATATAAATTAAAAAAGAGTTCAAGTATTCCATGTCAAATATCTACTTATATAACAAGAATTATTATTATATAGAGAGGGTAAAGTATCACCCAATTGATAGTACATAACAATTCTACGAGTGGAAAACATTATTTTGTTTAAACTATCTTATTTGTTGCTGCCCATAAAGCTACTGATCACTCCCATGAAAAATTGTTGTGATGTAATCATTGATTTGTTGGGATTTTGAACAAGAAGGTCCTGGTTTGATGATTTGTGTGAATGTTTTCAGGTATCCAAGTGAAGCAGACAAGCATTTGTTGTCTCGACAGACTGGTTTATCCAAAAATCAGGTACTCATTACACATTTTGAAATCAAACTGATGTGTCCAAATCTCTTGAAAGGGAAAACTCGGGTTGAAATTTTTTTTTTTTAAAATAAAAATAAAAGGAGGTGTAAACCAATATTAGATCACAAATAAATAATATTACACCTGTTAAGAGTTAATTTCGGAACGTCTCGCATACTAATCAAATGCCTATTGGTAACTGAGGTTGAATTTGTGATAGACGTTTGTGTTTGCAAGCAGTTAATAAACAATCTCTGATTCCAAACTTTATCATAAATTATGTTTGGCCTTTTCTATGATGGAATCAGTTAAGAATATATTTAAACTAGTTTGTTTAATTCAAGGGAAAAAAAGTTCATGAAAAAACTAAATAATTAATTAACAAGATAAATTCTTTCACTTGGTATATCCTTCTTTTTAAAAAAATGCAAAAAAAATTAATAAGCACTCTCTTGATCCCAGAAATTAATAATAAATTATCTTTGGCCTTTACTTTGCTGGAATCAGTTAATAAAATTTTTGCTCCTTTGTTTAATTTAAGAAGAAAAGTGCATGAAATCTGATGATTAACATACAAATTTCCACTCGGTAAATTCTTTTTGGAAAAAAATCCGATAAATGAAGATTCGTATTGTTCCATAAAGTGGTGCATTTCATCTAAAAAAATAAATCAATAGGTGGGACGAGGGATTGCCTTGTTTAATTACTAACTTTTCTTGTTTAATGAAAATGAATGTTTTGGAGCGAGTGTACGGATTGTCTTGGTGGGGATATTTGCATTCTTTGATTAATTCACGAAATAATCACCTTGCTTTACCTTGAAGTTATACTTGTTTGGTACAATTCTACAAACAAAATGTTTCTCCTTTAGATTTGAAAAACTTTATATTGTTTTGGTCGAAACTAGTGCAAAATATAATCAAATTCTTTTTTTTTTTGTTGGGCACTTGGGGCCGGGGGGAGGGGGTGCATAATTTTTCTTGCGTTTAACAGTATATCAAATAGTTGTTAGTTGGTTAGCTTTGTTGAACTTATAAATAGTTTTCCTTCTATAAATCTTAGCTTTGTTCTATGATCTATCGCCAATTCAGTTTATATTTGAATAATTTCGAAAAAGAGAAAGAAAAAAATAGAAAGAGAATGAAAGCTAATGAACATTTGTCAATGTTTTTGTCAACATTTAAAAATTGATGGCCTCCTTTTGACTTCTATTGCATGTCTAGTGTCAATTTCAGTATTTATAAAGGAAAACATGAGACGAAAGGCAAAAATCAATTTTATTTCAGGAACATCTAACCAAAATGAGGAAAAAATACTCAAAGTGAAAGAAGTTTTTGTTTGGAAATACTTTTGCGATTATCGTTAAAAGTCGTAGTGTGAGCTTAGTTGACATCGTTAAGTTGATGTATGAAAAACATATATAGAAAGAAAAAGGTAAGAAAAGTTAAGTCTATTGAATCACATTATCTATATATATATACAATATGAACATTTCTGAATGAATTCTCCAACAATTCCTAGTATATATGCCCATACCATATGACTTAAATAGTATGACAAAGATATGAAATTTCAATTGCATAAATAGAATTTATCATTTGGCCATAGTCTTTACATTTTAATGGTCATGAAAATACAAAACACAAACCAAATGATTACCAAAGGAGATATATAGTATTATAACAGGAAATGTATATATTGTTTATTAAAACCTCATTACTCTTATGTTTTGGCAAGTTTATACATATTCATACGTGGCCAATGCTAGTCACTATATATTGTAGTCTCCTATCATGAAGTGGGAAGTACTGTCAACTTGCATGATTGGAGATTTTTTTCAAGTACTATACACCATCACCATTTAAATAGAGTTATATGATAAAGATGATATAGGTTTGAATGTAGTTAAGCATTCACAACAACATATATATATGTTCTCATTCATTCAAGATCTTAGGAGTAACCCTGGTTTTTTTTTTTTTTTCTTGTTCATCATAGCTAGATTGCATACAAGTTTTGATTTTTATTCAGAGAAGATAAAATTAGTTCCATACTGATAATTCAAGATTTTGAGGTAACATCATAGACCACTACATTACAAGACCATTGATGGATTACTATTCAAAATTTGTGAATTATATTAAGTTATTGGCAAAAAGACGTCAAAAGTAAATAAGAAAAAGTTTCAATTCTACTAACTTATATATTTACATCCTAGGTTAAATTGAAAAATTCTTTTATTAATTAATAAACATGAGACTTGATCCATAAGAACTTTTGTTCATGCATAACGAGAAGGAAATTTTGGGGTTTTAATGGAAATTTGGAAGAAAAAGAAATAGGAGAATATTTAAGAGGTATAGTGAATGAATATTCTTCTTAAAATCTAGTGACCTATTCTCACTTGTTCTATATATAAGTGGAGTGCTATATGGAGTCATGAGAACAATTACACTAGGATAAACATTTTGGAAGTGTGAAATGGAGTATGAAAAGTATTAAATTAATTTTTTATTACAGTTCATAACAGTTTCCTAGAAAGACGGATTTGGATCATCTCCTATTTTTATACTCTCAATATATTAGATGGATAATCTCATCAACCCATATCATACTTTAGTCTAAATTATTAACCATTAAACCATTATAAAATATTAGATAAAATTATCAAATCCATCTAAACTCTTAATTATTTCAAAACTAAATTGTGAAAAGACGTAAAAAGGTTCTAGGCTTGTTAGATTTAGCCATACTAAAAGGAAAATTTTAGATTATATAGAATTATCACTAAAGAGAAAAATAAAACTTTCAAATGATGGTAAAGACTAATTATAGATTTGATCTAATGACTTACCTTCATTTAATCTAATGGTTAATAATTTAAATTCAAATATGATAGGGGTGGATGAGATTATTCTTTCAATATATTAGAGAGGATGAAAATAGAAGAGGAGCTAAATCCAAGGAAGACTATCTCATGTATTGTCAATTTTAAATTTATTTTGACATTAGATTTTAATTCTTAAAAAAAATTAATTTCTTCACATAGCATTATGTTGACATCTCTTTATTTGTTTATTAAATATCGAGGGTTAATTAGATTCATGATAGCACCATATAGTTTCTTAAATTTTTTGTGGTCGAGTAGCAATATATAGTTCAACATTTGAAAAAAAAAAAATATGCATAACATATATGAGACGAAGAGAATAATTTGACCTTTCTTGGCAGATTTATTCTTGCAAATCTTGCATTTATTATTCTGGTGTATTCCATGCATTATGAAATCAATTTTGACCAAAAAAAAAAAAAGAAATCAATTAATGCACTTCATTCATTGCTCATCCACTTCCATCATCATTTTCTAAACGGCTATAATTTTTTTCTGTTCCAGGTATCAAATTGGTTCATAAATGCTAGGGTTAGGTTGTGGAAGCCCATGGTGGAAGAAATCTACCAACAAGAGACCAAAGAATCCCAAGAGACAGCAACCAAACAAGAAAATAGTGAAGCCAAATCACAAGACCACAACACACACATTGTGTCTGCACAAACATCAATGCATGAAACAAGCAGCACAACAACAACAACAACAAAAATACCATTATCAGATAGCAAAAGATCTGAAATCAATGCTGCAGAAAATGACCCTTCAGTAAACATCATCAATTATAGGCAGTATGCATTGGGAAACCAAGTAATGCTCCAAGATACCTCCTCCTGCAAGATCTCCATGTCATCGTCCACTGCGGCATGCCATGACTCATGGCGTGTTGCAGTGGATAAAAATGTAGCTGAGCTTGGTGCAATTACTGCAGGTACAAACATGGCTGCACCTTCGTTTGTTAGGACTCAGGCAGGTGATGTTTCTTTATCTCTGGGGCTAAAATACTCAGAAAATGAACCGAGTAAGAAGAATCAACTATCGATAAATGATTTTGGAGCCTATTGAACTTGATTTTGTTTGGAAACCAGATTGAAAAACAACCAAAATAAAATGAAATCGAGAATTTCGCGTAAGAATTGTAGAAATTATTAGCATAGTTTTAGTATATATAATCTATCTTAGATATCTGCTTCTTGGAAATTTAATGTTGTAATAGTATAAAAGAGAGAGCGATATATATATACAAGTTATGTTCCTCTAATTTTTCAGGAATTTAAGTGTGTATAATAGTGAAGTGTCTCTTTAGTTTGCTAGAAATTAATAATGTAGCTCAGGCACT
This sequence comes from Ehretia macrophylla, assembly GCA_037974665.1. Classification (NCBI taxonomy): domain Eukaryota; kingdom Viridiplantae; phylum Streptophyta; class Magnoliopsida; order Boraginales; family Ehretiaceae; genus Ehretia; species Ehretia macrophylla. The sequence goes on from CM075774.1 coordinate 5,710,398, forward strand.
GTCTTGTTTCCTTGCTATCATGACATTTATGGAAGAAGGAAAAAACAAACCACAATCATAGCCCTAATAAAGGAGCAGACTCTTGCTATGGTTCCTTTTTCATTTCTAAATATTTCGTAGCACATTTGATATTTAAGGGCAGCGGCAGACCCAAGCACCCAAAGTTAGGGGTGTACTTGTGTAGTGAAAGAGGTTAGGGTGTGTCATTATCCAACGAAATTTTTTTCAAGTTGAGTACACCCCCTCAAGTATAAATAGGTCTCCCCATGTTTTAAGGATAAATCGGTACTGCATGAATCTCATTCTATATATGAGTCCCAAAAAAAATTATGTACATGTACTTTATAGTTTATTATACCCAATTTTACATTATGTTTTATCTAAGAGACTATTTTAACAAATATATAGATTCTACAGATTCAAGAGAGTAGAAATTTATATCATCCCAAGCAGTTTGGCATATATGGAAAGTGAGAAAAGATTTATTCATTGCATTTTTCAACAAAAGCTGCCTTGATGGCCCTACTGTTAATTCTCTGTAGTAATAAACACATGAGCACAAGAAGCTTTACATTTTTCACCTAATAAGATAAGACTTAATCTGATTTATAGATACCATGATTATAGAACTTAAAAAACTCTATAAGATGATCATGAATCCAATTGAGGACAGCAAATCTGTACACTTGATCAAGTAATGATCCCATTTGTCATTTGTCCTGATGACTCTCTATGCATTTTTAAGCAGAGGTGAGCTTTCACTGGTTTATGATCTGAGCTGTGGATAGTCTCCATGGATTCATAAGAGTGTAAAGTTGCATCGACCTCGTTAGGGTCTTCTATCTTGAATAAGATTCGATCTGTCCATGATGGTACCCTTACCTGTGAAGAATTAAAACTAAAAATTAGTTGAATCAGACTTTATCATGAACGCACAAGCCATTTGAAGGATTTGTTATGCTTATCACTAACGTATACCGAACCAACGGAATGACTAGATAAGATATATTACTTAAAAAAACTCTTCAATCATGTAGGTTGATGGTCCGGCTTAGTATAAGAAGTGGACCCTATAATAACAAAAATCTTGATTGAGTGCGGAAGTTGGGTCCCACATATATATATAGAGTGTTATCGCTCAATCAGACCATTCGATTATTGGATGGAAATGCTACCCTATTACTTAAAGAAATTAACAAACTTTATAGAGACTTCTTAGCTCCACCAAATTTTCACAAAATAACAATAGCGCCTAAAATAGATCGGACTCTTTTCAGGACATAGTGCATTGTGAGTACTTCATCAACCAGACTTGCCTTTTAATGCCAAAATTACTTACATACTGTTTGGAACAAATTATTTTTATAAAATTTTGCAGAATTTATGTGCAAATTTTATTTGTGACGGTAGATAGAATTTAATTGACTCCTTTTGGTAGATGTGAACTAGGCTAATTCATGAATAGACAAACTAGGAAAAAAAGAATATGAAAACCAGCATCACTAGACTTAAAAGTTTAAATAGTTAAATCGGGTTTTATTCATTTATTAACTCAAAGATAAGGATAGTGGAATACCTTCTGACTGGTATCATAGTTGCTGCTTCCAACATCATATTTATATGTTGGCTTGAAATCTAATGTCCCCTCATTGTATCCACAAAAAATATGTCCTCTTTCTGCCTCTTGTAAGAGTTGATCTTTGCTTGTCAGCATCTGTAGATGTTCAAAAATTATGCAACACCATGTAAATGTTTATTCCAATGTGAAATTTGATCAACACTTTGACATAAGATAGGGAAATTTGTGCAAATGGCACCTATTGTTTCTCTAAAATTTCAAATTCGTCTCTATTGTTTAAAATTAGCCAGTTTAGTATCTATTATTTTTCAAAAAATTTAAATTCGTTCATATTGTTCAAAATTAACTAATTTGCTTCTTATTATTTCTCAAAAAAATTCAATTCAATCACTGTCTAAATTGGCTAAATTAAATTTTTTTATAGAACAATAGGGACTAATTTAAAATTTTAAAAAAATAATAAAAGCTGTTTGTGTAATTTTCCCACATAAGATTTGTGTTAAACTTACTTCATGGTGGTTTTTCTCTATTAGATCTCTGGCTGGAAGTGTATTTATTCCTTCAAGTCTATAGTTGAGGTCCCCCAACCATACTAGCACTTGGGCAGGCCTGGAATTCGAGTTCCGATTCTTGGGGAAGAGGGACTGTGTTATCTGTCCGTATTGCGAATTTCTCTCTTCTACATTGCGACCATGAGCTGCACAATGAGGAAATGTTAGGTGATATCGTAGCGTTCCACATTGGTGGAAGAAATGATAATATTAGTGTAGTTTATAAGTGAAAATTATAATTAGTTTAAGTAATAAGTTAATAACCCGGGTTCTTATTTTAGGTCAACAGATTGAAATTCAAGACAATTATTTTTAGAACTACAATATTAGTCTCACTTGTGAGATCGGATTTTTAAACTTGAAAAGTGACCAAATTTATACTAGTATAATTAGATCATAGTTCCCACCTTCCTATCTCGTTACACCTAGAACCTTGATAGGAATCAAATAATGGACTCTAGTAAGGCCAGGTCACATCCAAGATTGCAGAACCTAAATATTTAATTTTTAACAATTTCCTATAAGTTAAATCTTTGATATTCGAAAAAATAAGAAATAGGCCAATCTATCCTATTAAATCACTTGAAGATGCAGATTCAAAAAGAACTTATTTCTTCATGTTATTTATATTTTTATTCATGTATGTTAAATATGAGGTATTGCTAAGACTTCTTTAAAAAAGAAAAATGTTTAGTAATCTATATATCTTTACCCATCTATATATAGAGAAGAAAAATGCATAGATTACAATGCCTATGCATCAATTGAACCAATGACTATTCATGATTCCATAATTAAATCAATTCTATACCACTTCCAAATTAGAGGAATGTTATGGTAAAACTTTGTTTGAAACGATGTGGTAAAAAGCAATGTGCGATTTGAAGGACACGATCTGCTATGGATTTTTACATCCACCATTTTGTATAGAAATGAAGGTGCTCTTAGCTCGACATCATTTGTTCTATTCCACAAGGACTCCCTTTTTTGTTGGGTTGTAATGTAAATAATCTATGATGGAGCTTGAGTAGAAAAGAAAGTATTAATTTATTTCTCGGGGATTGGGCCTCGAATTAAGAAATTCAAAAGTTTTTTTTAGTGATTAATATCATTTATTCATTAGTTTGTAATGATGACAGCATGTTACTATAAATAAATAAAAAAGAGAGAGAGAATTTTAAATTGGTGTACCAGATTTTTTAATATCTACTTGAGGAAGAATTGTACAAACGGTGTCTATTATTTTTTCGAAGTTTTAAATTCATCCCTATTATTTAAAATTAGACAATTTAATTCTTATTATTTTCTAAAAAAATTAATTTAGTCACAATTTTTTTTAAATATTGAGAACTAAATTAAATATTATGTGAAAATAATAGGGTTAAAATTTTTTTAAAAAATAAAAATGACTAAATTGGCTAATGTTGAATAATATGGATGAATTTAATTATTATTTTTTAAATAATAAGAACTAAATTAACTAATTTTGAATAATAAAAATGAATTTAAAATTTTAAAAAATAATAAAGACCATTTATGCCATTTTCCTGTAATTGATTGGTTAAAAGATGATAATCACAAAAGAAGATTACTACTAATATATAACCTAATAAATTTGGCATTGGGATAAGGAGGGTCGTTGAACTCTAGGCCCAGTAATACCATGTCCACTGTGGCCTTTAGATGTGGGCCTGTTTTCACTATGAGTCCATTACAATTAGTGGAGATTGAAGTTTAGTGTAATTTCAACAATTAGAGGGGATATCTTGCAAATATGACATAATGGAGGAGGGCCATTGTAGTTTACATTAATTATTTAACATAAAGTAAATTATATCCTTTTACAAAATAAAAAACTAAAAGGAAAATGAGCTATAAACCCTAAATTATTGGTGTAGTGAGTTGGAGCACGTTTTATGGATCAAGAAAATAGATTAGTTCGAAGTAAGCATAAATTAATTTAAGATAACACTCGATTAATGACAATTCAAAAATAAATAAAAAAAAATAGAAAATAAAGCCAAGTGCTATTGTGCTACACTCCATTCTTAGTACTTTTGACTTTTAAAGAACAATCCAACTAAATTTTTTTTCTTGAATTTCAAATTTCTTATTTATGTGGTAAAAGTTCTATTAGGTAAGGGAAAAGTACCATGTACGGCTTCTTTGATTTTTGCTAAATGTTTCTTTTGTTATTAATCTCAGCTGGCTAGCTAATCGGTTGACCGTTGCGGGAATCGTTAATCAATTAGCTCAACTAATTAAGATTGGTTGGTTCTCTTTGTCGTTTTAACTAACTTGTGTTTTTTTGACTTATCTATGTTAGACTAGTTGTTCTGTTTCTTTTTTATCTTCTTTATAATGGTTGTTTGATCCACTTATGTACCTTTTCATTGTTAATGAAATAACATTGTTGAATTAGCAACAAAAAAAAAAGTATCACCTCGATAATATATATATATATATATATATATATATGATTAGTGAGATGACTAAGGAGGCATGACTTACCAGAGAGATGACATGAAATGAAGATGATTCGTATTCCTTTGTAGTTGATTCTAATAGCCACAGCTCCTTTCTTTCTCCTAATTAAACCTCCAAATCCTCCAAGAGCCAGCTTGTCCACTTTTAATTCTACAAATCAACCAACTAGATATGTCATAAATCAAATCAAACTCAACATTTATCTTATTAAGTAGAGTCGGTTGAAGTAAATCAATCGTCCCACGGTTACTTAAGCCATACTCAGAATATGACCTTCCAAAACATAACAAATGGTCGTGCCAAATTTGAACCCACCTCTAAGAAATAGCTCTGAATTTTTGGGGCCGAAGACGAATAATTGCAGAGATTGCATTATTGCTTTTCCCATCAAGCTTCGCAATGAAAAAATAAAAGTTAATTTGAATGTCTTGCGAAGTAAAAAGGGAGAAAGAGAATTCTTTTGTTATACATAATCAACATGATCATGCATCTAAAATATTTTTAAAACAATCTTATAAGTTCATTAATAATTAGCTTTTAGATGTTTCATGTATCTCATAAAAAAAAATTTACGCACATAGGCAGCGAAGTGAAAAATACATGCATTAATTACTGAGAAAATAATTAGTTGGAATTCAAATTAGTAGCAAAGCATATAAGATTTATAACAAGATCTTTGTGTGGTAAGCTTTCAATTAAACACTTATTTCATGATTTAAAAACTTTTTTAAACCTATTCCCTTTATGAAGTTCGAGCTTATTTTATTAAATGGGTAAAGAATAAAACACCCCTCTGTGGTTGGCCACTCTTTTGTGCTTGGATATTAGTGTACGAAATCTTTCTAAAGTACCGAAACTTCCTTATTAAATTTATTGGTTAGATTCACCCTTTAGTCATCCATATATTCCAAAAGAGATTTTTACCATATGGCGGCGTTTGGTTCACGCATTGATTTTTCATTATTAGAAATAACATTTTTGAGAATGTCATTCTAAGGAATGTTTCCCGAGAATGTGATTAAAACCATTTGGTATATTATTTTTTTTTTGTCAATTCCTAATAATATTTTTTGGTTATGTTTAGTTAGACTCAATAGTCCTAGGAATTTTGAGCAATTTTTCAACAATACCCCTAATTAAGAAAAAAAGTAATATTTTTTATTTATTTCATTTAATTTTTTATTTTTATTTTTATTATTTTCTAAATATTTTATTTTTTACTTTTATTTAATTTTATTTTTTACTTCGTCATATTTTATTTTATCTTATTTTATTTTTATTTTATGTCATTTATTTATTTTTAGATTATAAAATATTAGTTAAACTTAAAAAATTAATAATTTTTATTTATTTCATTTTATTTATTATTTATTATTTTATTATTTATAAATATTGTATTTTGTTTACTTTTATTTTATTTTATTTTATTCTTATTAATTTTATTTTATTTTTTTTTTTTTTTTATTATATCTTATTTTAATTTGTAATTTTTTTTTTTTATTTTTTTTTATTTTTTATTTTGTTTTGTTTTTTTTTTTTTTTTTTTTATTTTATCTTAATGAAAATAAATGTTTTGGCTCAAATTAAACTAAAACTAGAAAAAATAAAGATATGGAAATATAGAAAAAGTAGAAATGTGATTATCAATAAACAAAAATGAGAAAAGGAAAGAGAAAAAGACAGGGAAATTAATGTGATTTTGTCCATAGGCAGATGGTGATTTTGTCCAATGTCGAGTGTGGTGTCATTGTCACAAATCAATGGTAGAATTCATGGTTTCACGAACATTTGTAACCATCCATTCACTCTTGTGGTCATCACTACGCCAATTGTACATTATTTTTAAGGTAACGTTTTGTGCGATGACTTACTCTTTTGTATTGTAATAATTTTATATTTAATGCTAGATTTTTCTTTACATAGACAAAAAAAATTTATCATATGGAAGATAGTGAATTAGTGCGATGATATATAGCAATTAATACTCTACACAAAAATATACTAGACATTTTTCTTTTAGATATTAACCAAATGAAAAATTAAATAAGAAGCGGAAAAAGAGTTACCATAAACAATATCTAAGAACGGTGTCAAGAAAGTAATTAAACAACCAAGAAAAATTAAATTAAAGAAGGAAAAATTAAAAGGGACTTGGCAAAAAAATAAAAGGAGATAAGTTCATTACATCTGTGTATCGACTAAAGCAGTCTTGAGCAAGCTCGAAATGTTGTCTCGTGGCACCTCTTGTAATCCAATCACAAGTAGATCAAACTTGCCATTTTGGGTCACCAGCTTTTGAATATCTTCATAAGAAACCTTCAAAAGTAATTTAATAAATATATGATTAGTGAATGAATTGTACAAACTGATAAATAAGATAGCTAAGTATCACAAATAGTTCATTAGTTTTTCGTTGATTTTGATAGTTACATCCCTTAACTTCAAAACATAATGTTTTAGTCTTTCATGTTTTAATTTTATGACACTGTTAATTGATCTTTTTAATAAAGTTTAGAAATCAATAGCCATTGCACGTGTAATGCACATGCTGGCAAAATAATTGATATTTGAGGGATAAAATCGTCAAACCAAGGCACTGAAATGTTGCGTTTTGAAGACAACAGACATAAGATGAAGAACCTATGATATATAAGCGAATGGCGCAAATGATAAATGAGATAGGGGAAGAAAGAAAGAAAACCTTTTATGATATTAACTTAATCAATAGATATGGAAATATGAATAATGCATCATATCACCCTAGTGATACATATTCATTCCTTTGCATAGTAAGTATTAAATATCAAATTTCACTTTATAAGGTAAGAACGCTTTTCATATAAAAGATCGAGCCATAACAAAGTAAGATATAATAATACTTCAAAAATATTTACCTGTCCATTCATATTCCAAGTCACTATGCACATGCAAAAATCTGATCTACCTGAGAATTCACAAGTATTCTCCACTTCTACAGTCTTTATGCCTTCATGAGGTGCATCAACACTGTTAATGCTACCCATTGCTATCCGCTTCGTCCTATTTTTTCTTCTGCAAAATTCAGAAAATCATACTTGATTCTATTATGAAGCAACTCTTTAAATGAATGGATATAACTTGGCATGCATTCAAACTTAAGCAACCAAATGGGTACACAACACCATACTCCCATATAATATGTCAAAAGTACATATTTCCTGCTATAGTATCGTAATTACCATTTTAATCAGTAAGATTTTTTTAAAAAAAGATTACCTATCGCAACCACGAAAATATTAGAGGAGATATTGTACAACCTTTTAAAAAATTTAAGGACTAAAACTATAATCATGGTAGAAGGGTAATATACATTTTCGACAAAATACAGGGAGTATGATGTTATTTATTCCAACTTAATCTTGTAAATGTAGTGTTTAATTAATGATGCCCCCTGAGTGGTTTTCTTTGTAATCTTCTTTTACTTCAATGAATTCACTTGCTTACCCGGGGGGGGGGAGGGAAATGAGCCGTACCTTTTTGCATGAAATATAGCACATATGTTGCCCATTCTTCTATGATATACAAGAGGGAGGAATCTCGTTAACTTTGAGTTCTGCTTGTATGTATGTAAGTGCATATATATATGGAAACTAAGGTCTGTGATGGTGAAGATCATGTTTCTAATTTGATTACTACTTTCTCTCTTGTTAGGTTCGGCTTTGTTGACATTTGAAAAATATTTGAAATTAGGGGCCGACCAAATGAAGAAGAGTCTAGCACATCACACGTCTCTATCTCAATATCTTTAAAATCATGCAAACAGTAAATATTTTTAAAAATAAAAATTGAGCCTCCCACCCATTTTTTTTGAATAACAGGAGACAATTTTTTTTTTTTTAATGTCACAAAGGAGGTTGAAACCCGATCGATAAGCATTGTCTAATTCACCTAGGGTAGTTTTTTCTCTCTTGTCCTTATCAAGCAGATGTTGAAGTTATTTTAGAATCCAGTTGAGGATGATGGTACTCATGGAGAGCTAAACGCCATAGTTGACAAGTCAATCGGCGCACGAGTTAAATTTCCCTATAGGCATGAATTAGCTTGAAGTGATTGTATCAGTGAGAATAGAGTGATAGTCTATCAACTTTAATGTGTTATGGAAAGACTTTAGCTATATGACGGCAAATGAAGGAACTTCTATAATCATGGAAGTGTAATAGGTATTCCTCTGCATTAATTCTACTATTGGAAAAGAATAAATACGATAAAACATCTCTCTAAAATGGTTATTGTTTAACGTGTTCGGTCTCTTGTGTTTTGGTATTGTTTTTCAACTTTACCTTCTTGTAGACAAATAAAAAGATGTGTATAATAAGTATAAGATTCCATGTAATAATTGATACTACTAAAATGACGAAATTTATATATATATATATATATATATACTCTACACGCAATTAGGTTCAAGCGTGTCTGCGTGTGGCAACTTTCTTCTCTTCATGATTAATTTTATGACTTGGAGATTTCTCGAGATACATATCCATTTGGTTTCCTTGGAGAAGTTAAACATATTGTGATGGTCCTCAATGGCGGATCCATGCAATAGCGAGTGAGGGTTGCAGTACTAAGTCCAAAGTTTTTTGTTGTTATTGTTGTTGATTATGCAAATTTAAAATCGTACAACACGTACATATATGTAACTAGAGGAAATCGAGTCTGCGACCTCTCACATGTTCAACGAATAACATGCCACCAGACCAAAGTCTTGATGGTAAGTCCAAAGGCTTTTTTTGTGAAAATGTGTATATTTTCAACTATTTTAAATTGAAAAATTAATGTAACACTTATTAAAAGAACTTATTAGTATTATATTGAGTAAAAGTTTTGAATCAGCCCCTGATCATGATAGAATCAGATTCAGGAATTAAACAACATGCAGTATTATTCAAAATTTAGGATCGCACACACTTGCCGAAGAGTAGTAATGCCACTACTTCTCATAGGATACGTTGTCGTATCTCAGGTGTATAAGTATCCTATGAGAAATAGTAATTAGAATTTTTTTTTTTCTTAATCCACAAAAGTAGTATAATGTAACTAGCGAAATTCGAACTCGTAATCTCTCATCAAACAACAAGTAAAATTACCACTGCACCAAAACTCTAGTGGCGAGAAATAGTAATTAGAATTTAGGACTTGTTTGGATTCGAAAGGCAAAAAATAATAAAGGAAAGTAAAGGATTGAATCATAAAAGAAAGGGAATGAGAGGATTAAATCTTGTTTGTATAAAAAAATTGAAAAAATATCACATTTAGTCCCTATTATTTTAAAAAAGTTTTAATTTAGTTCCTATTATTTAAATTTTTTCAATTTTATCCCTATTATTTTCTTAAAAATTTTAATTTCGTTCCAATTGTTTCTAACCGTCCCTATTATTTCTTTAAAATTTTAAATTCGTCCATATTATTCAAAATTAGTCAATTTAATCCATATTATTTTGTAAAAAAAATTCAAATTCATCCATATTGTTTCTCAAAAAAATTTAATTTAGTCATTGAATAATAGAAATGAATTTAAACCTTTAAAAAAATAATAAGGACGAAACTAAAACTTTTTAAAAAATAATAAGGACGAAATTAAAAATTTTAAAAAAATAGTAGGGATGAAATTGAGAAGTTTTAAATAATAAGGACCAAATTAAAACTTTTGAGAAAATAAATAGGAATGAAATTGAGAAATTTTAAATAATAAGAACAAAATTGAAACTTTTGAAGAAAAAATAGAGACAAAATTAAGAAATTTTAAACAATAAGGACTAAATTAAATTGTTTTAAATATAATAGGAAGTAAATGTGATATTTTTTCAAAAAAAAGAAAAAATGTTCATAAATGATTGTTTGCATTCATCATTTGGATTGAAAAGTAAATAAAAGGAACGGATAAATTTTATAACATATTGACATCTTTGCCCTTCTTTAATTTAATTTAATATAATTTTCTTTTTTTTTCTTTTACCTTTTCCCATTTTCTTATTTTAAACCTTATTTTTTGGATAAATTATTTCAAAGTTCACTAAACTATCCACCTAATCCTATTTTAACCATTAAATTATTTTTAAATCTAAAAAAATTATTAATTTTTAAAAATAATTTCATTCAAGTCATCCTGTTAAATACTTAAAAAAAAAAAAAACTAACCACGAATGGTTAAAACATAAATTGCTAAAACTGAAGGACATAGATTAATTTACTTTTCATTTTTCTTGTTTTTATACTTTTTCCTTTTATTTAAATCTGAAAAGTCATGCTTAGCAAGAGAACATGCAAATAATATTTTTAACACACACACACACATATATATATACTGTTAACAAATTCGAATTACTTCCTAATTCTCGTTAATAATTTTTTTCCAACCTTTTTGGATTACTTTGATAGAGCAGGCACAATATTCATCATCATCGTCGACGTCTCTGGAAGATTGCTTGAAGCTGTTGAGAGGAGAGAGAGACGATTAGCGTCTCGCCGGACATCTTTTGGTAACCAAAATCTGCAAAAAAGATGATCATTCTGCCCTCCGTCAAGTCTACGACGCCGTTTCTCCTCAATTCCTCCACCGCCTCCTCCGCACCGGTATACCCATCCCAGGATGGGCCTCGCATTTTTCTATCAATTACATTTTCATTCACTCATTTTTATTTTATTTTATTTTTCTTATTTTGAATTACAGGTATGGGCAAAGGCGGGATTGAAAATCGCGAATTGTACTTGCAGCTATCGGTTAGGTTTTTGGCGGCATTTTCTAGAGTTCCGGAGATTGCTGCTTCCTCTGATATGCTTGCCAATGTTCCGCTCATTCTTGAGATCATGATGTCCAAAGAGTATTCTATTTCTCTTTTTAGCACTAAACATTTGTCGTCTACGTAATTAGCCATGAACGGATACACGTGTTTCTTTCAACTTTTACTAACTTTATGGCTTTTTAGTTTGACTATTTGCTAGAGAATATTAATTATGTGTCATATTTGCTTTGAGGGGCCTATCAAGGGAACTAGTAGATGTTTGTCGTTGTAATGGTGTATTTTACTACAACTAATCAGTGTATAAAAAGGTGTAAGGCACACTGAGGCAATAGGGGTCCGAGTGCTTAGGCGCAAGGCGAAAGCGCACGCCTTTGCAAAGTGAGTAGCATTTCTTATATTGTGAAAAATAAGCTATGAAATCAAAGAAATATATATATTTATCAAAAAACATTACATTATATATTATCAATATCATCTAACCATCATGACTAGATGCTTGTCTTCTTTTTCTTCTTCTATCTTCTTTTTCTTTTTTTATGGTTTGACTTAGAAATATCTGTAAGTCAATGAATAATAAAGTACTTTGCACACATACTAACAAAAAATAATAATTTATTGACAAAATAAAATAAATACACAGAGGCGCAGCAAGGCGCGCCTTGGTGTGCCTTGGTCAAATCGCCTTGCCTAAGCCTTTTTAGGCGCTGAGGGTGCGCCTCGCCTCGCCTCGCCTCGCCTCAGCGCGCCTTTTTATACACTGCAACTAATAATTAGGAAATGAAAGAATAATTCTATCTGTAGGCACCCTTGGTTTGGTTGATTCACGTTGAGACTAATGAATGGCTGCATTTTTATGTAGAGTTAGGGATACACTTTCATGGACTAATTAGATATACTCTCGGCATTTTTTTTTTTTTACTGTATATTAAATCAACCATGGAACGACAACATCCACTGTCGAAGACGATGGACTCGAGGATGAAAGGAGAAAAACAAGTGTTGGTTGGCAAGAAATGTGTTAGTGTCCTGTAATGATTTGGAGGGATGTAATCCTAGACAAACAAGCTTTATATGAAATCACTGGGTACTCCTTTTTACCTAATAATTGAAACTTAAAAGGCTTTATTAGCTGAGGGCTATCCTAATTTCAAAGGTCTAAATTTTGAAAGTGAACTTTGTACCAAGCAAGTCTTTTATTGTGTTCTGATTCAAAACACCCAAGTGAAATAGTTGGTTGTTACAAGTGAGTCCAATTCAGATGTTTTGAATAGTCTCACTTTTTTGCTAATAGATTGAGTTAATACTAGATAAAACTGTGTGGATCTCGCATGGCGATTTGTGACTTGAAGCTTCATTTTGCAAAGCTACTCGGAGGATCAAAAGTTAGCCTGTTCTGTTTGATGATTACTGTGGATCAAATTGTAATTATATGATATTTCCGACTAGTACTTTAGTGATGCTCAAAATAGGATGTACTATTTCATCCATTCAAAAATAGTTTGTGACAAGGTTAGAAAGTGACCCTGTTATTTAGCTGTTTTTCATAATCCGCAATTCCTCTCCCCTCTCTGTCTCTGTGCATGTGTGTTTGTTAATGTACAAGCTATAGGTATATAAGAATGTACATCTGTAATGTGTGCACCAACTACATGAAAGAAGCATATGATTTTTGTATGTAATAAAGTCTAGTCTAAAAGGTTATTGTTTCAATCTGCAGGTCAGGGTCATCTGTTATTGTAGATTGTTACGAGTTCATATTTTTGGTGTCAACTGCTTGTGAGGATGGAGTTGAAGTGTTGTATGAATCTGGAGGCATGAATGTGCTAGCTTCTCAGATGTCCACTCTCTCAGAAGGTAGCATATATCCTGATATTGAAAAGTGTCAATGTAATCTTATAAAATCTTGGGTATTAGTTCAAACTTCAAAATACATGATGCGTGTGCTGCAATCATATGATAATGCTACACTAAGTAATAGCTGCCATGATTCTTATGGAAAGTATAGACTAGTTGGCAATGAATCAGATGCTACCAATTTAGCATCTTTGAAACTTGTGGAATTATATGTGCTGTAGGTTCTCATGTTGTGGAGCTTGCTATGAGACTTGTTCAATTGATGATAAGCAAGCTGCCTGCAGAAAAGGTTTACACAGAACATCCATCAGAGCTATCAATAATGGTGAGCCGACATGCACAAAGCCACTTTGGTGTTGTTTTCTTGTTTTCAGATAACCTCTGACAACTAGATTATGTTTTGTGTTTTTTCTTCTGTGCTGGTGACATTTGATCCATGTTGTTGCAGGTGGCTGCAATTGCTCGGCAGTTTGCTGTGGTGCACACTGCCCTGAAATTTGAAGCACTTCACCTCCTCTATGCCATTTTGGTGTCAAAGTACTTGGTATGGAAGCTCTTTTTTGTATAACACGTGGCATGAGATCATACTCTTTGAGAATTATGTTTATCATTTCGTTCAGTTTAGGTTAGATCAACCCTCATTATTTGATGACTGATTGTGAATAAAGTAAATATCAACAAGCTCAATACTTTCAGATTTTGGATAAGGAATGAGTAATATATTTTTTGATATCCAGCTACATAGAAGAGATTCAGAATAAGAGAATGGATCTAGTTTATGGGATATTATGAAACAGATTTAAGAATTGTTAAGACCTTTTGAGAATTTTGAGGCCGGCTTTACCCTAATATTTGGAACCTGGGCAGGAATTATTACAGACAGTCTTTACAGTAGAGCCCTTTCCATAGATGCTAGGAAACAACTATGCCACATATATTTGTTATATTCTGAATCTTTATTCTGCTTTCCCAATATGGTGTTCTTTTCATCCGAAAGAAGAGGAGATAGAGGAGATAACATTGCTTCTAGGGAATTTCAGGATGTGGTGGATTTATATGAGTCGATGTATATTCCAATTGTGGGAGGTCTTTACACTAATTTTAGAGAAACACCATCATTCTCAAGGATTGATAGATTCCTTGTTTCTTTTTCCTGAGAAGATCAATATCCGAGTGTTACTCAAAAAATCCTTCCTAGGACGACATCGCATCATCATCCAATTCTTTTGGAGGTTGGTGACTTCAAATTGGGACCTACGCCTTTTCGTTTCGAAAACATGTGGCTTAAGGTTGAAGGTTTTGGGGAGCTTGTCAAAAAGTGGCTTGATGAATGTGAGATCACTGGGCGTGCTAGTTTTCACATTGCAAAGAAATTGAAATCTGTAAAGGAAAAAATTAAAGTTTGAAGTAAAGAGCACTTTGGCGATTTGAAGAAAATGATGGAGGCTTTGATGGTTGGACTAAATAGTATTGATTGCAAATAAGTTAATGGAGGCATTAATCAAAATGAGAGTGAAAGAAGAGATCTTTGCAAAAAAAGAGCTTGCAAAAACCTTGTGGAGATGGAAGCGATCTCATGGAGACAAAAATCAAGGGAGATATGGCTCAAGGAGGGAGATAAAAACACAAGGTTTTTTCATAAAATGAGAATAACTTTTATCTTGGATTGAAATTGGACAAGATGTTTATGAGTCGGAGGGGGAAATTAAAATGGCAATCTGTGATCTATACGTTGAACCAAATATGGAAATACCTAATCTTGACAATCTCCATTTTGACTTCATTGATGTTGATACTAAGGATCGGATTGAGCAACCTTTTGGTGAAGAAGAAATTTTGAATGTTCTAAAGGATTATTGAGGTGATAAAGCCCCCGGGCTTGATGGTTTTACTTTGGCATTTCTTCAAGCTAATTGGAGTTGCTTCAAAAAGGATATCATTGCAATGTTTAATGACTTTCATGCAAATGGGGAATCGTTGATGAACTTAATAGTACTTTTATCACTCATGGCAGAGAAGAATGGGGCTATAAATATTAAAGAATTTAGACCAATTAGCGTTGTGGGTTGTTTATACAAAATCGTTGCAAAAGTCTTTGCTAATATACTTAAACAAGTGGTTGGGACATTTCAAAATGCTTTCGTGGGAGGTAGATAAATTCTTGATACAGTTCTTGTTGCTAATGAAGTGATGGATTCAAGAATCAAGAGCGGAGGGATAATTTGTAAATTGGATATGGAGAAAGCATATGACCATGTGTCTCGAGGCTTCCTTGTCTACATTTTAAAGAGGATGGGTTTCGGAGATAAGTGGACTAAATGGATTTTTAAATGTATTTCCTCAACATCCTTCATCATTATTAATGGTGGACCAATTGGTTATTTCAGAGGATTAAGGCAGGGGACCCTTTATCTCCTCCTTTGTTCATTTTGGTTATGGAAGTTTTGAGCATAATGATTTTAAACCTGGTTCGTGATAATCTCTTTCATGGTTTTCATGTGGGAAGTCATAGGAGAGAAATTGTTATCTCTCATATTTTGTTTGCGGATGATATGATTTTGTTATGTGATGCAACATCGACCAATTAATAAACTTCTGGTGCCTGGTGTTAATCTGAAGAGGAGTGAGTTGATCCCTCTGGGCGATGTGGATAATATGGAAGAACTTGCTTCTATTTTAGGATGTAAAGTAAGTTCTCTTCCGATGACTTATCTGGGCCTCCCTCTTGGGGCAAAGTTTACTATTTATCAGTTTTCACTATCCCGAACTCGGTGGCTAAAAAATTGGAGGACATTCAAAAGCGTTTCCTATGGGGAAGGTTTAGTGGTGAATTTAAATACCATCTTTTGAGGTGGGGGATTATTCAACTTCCAATGGACAAAGGAGGACTTGGCATAAAACCTCTACCTGCTTTTAATAAAGCACTACTTGGTAAATGGCTCTGGAGATTCATGATTGAGAAGGATAGCCTTTGGGGAGAGGTTGTCGTGGAAAAATTTGGGGAGACACATAATGGATGGATTTCGGAAGAGAGAAAGACTTCACATGGGGTTGGTCTTTGGAAATCTATTGCTAAAGGTTGGAACCCCTTCTTAATTTCATCTTTTCTGTTGTTGGTAATGGGGAAAGGACCTTTTTTTGGTTGGATAAATGGAATGTCTATTTTAATACTTCTTTAAAAGATTTATTCCCCGACCTATTTTCTTTGGCGAGAGATAAAAATGCTATTATGGGTCATATGTGCAATGAAATAATGGGAGTTTTGGATGGGATATTACCTTTACTAGGGCTGCCAATGATTGGAAAGTTGAAGATTTTGTTAACTTCTTTTCATGTATTAACAATTGCTCACTTTCTTAAGACAGAGAAGACAACATCAAATGGACTTTGAATAAAAATGGTGCTTTCACGGTGAAATCTTAGTATAAGGCACTTGTGAATGAAGAGAACAGCAACTGCACTTTGCCATGGAAAGAAATTTGCAAGTCATTCGCTGTGAATAGAGTTGTTTTCTTTGGTTGGAGGTGGCGTGGGGAAGCATTCTTACGCTTGGCAATCTTCAAAAGAGAGGACAAGTTGTTAATAGATGTTTTCTTTGTAAGAATGACAGAGAGACGGTGGATCACTTGATTCTAAGATGCAGTTCGGCAAGAAGTCTTTGGGAAATGACCTTCAATTTCTTGGGTATTCATTGGGTGACCTCAAAAACATTCTGTGATGAGATTAAAACATGGAGTGCGATCAAATCCTCTAAACATAAGAAAAAACTCATCCGAGCAGTCCCTCACTCAATCATTTGGGCTTTGTGGAAAGAAAGAAATCGAAGAGCTTTTGAAGGAGTTGGAGCTTCTATGTCTTTTGTGAAATTTCATTGGATTCATGAGTTTTGTATGTGGATTAAAGGGTCTTGTAGACAGGATATTGATGATATAGAAGAATGTATGAATATGTTACGTAGTTGATGTATCTTGGGTTGCACCCCTTAGTACTTATCAATAAAAATTTTCATTTCTCAAAAAAAAAAAAGATAAATAACTTGGACTCAAGTTTATCATCTTGTCTGTTTTTGACTTCATGGTTGATGAAATGCATCACAAAGTGAAAGGTATACATATAGGATATGGTTCAGTTAGTTTTCTTCATTTATTTAGACTCATATGCCTTTCAGCTTAACCAACAATTATACAAGTTTCCTCAGTTTTTTCTATAATATTAAGTGTAGAATTCCATTTACATGACTTTTCCTTTGTTCTGTCTTGCTCATTAAAACATGCCAGTTTGTTCCTCGTAATCATGTTAAAAGGGTCTATGATCCCATAATTGCAGGAAAAGAAGGAAACAAATTTTAGTATGTAAGATATGAGAAAACTGACATAATTTTGACTGGTGCAACCAACAAATTAACATGATATTGATGTGTTTGCTTCTTTTTTTTATTCCAAACATTTCATATTTACATGTGATATCGATATACTGTCTTCTACTATTTTTCTCCCTCTTTTAGTTAGAGTGAATGTGCTTTTTATGCTTTAGTGGTCCTATTTTAATATTTATCATATTCATTCATGGAAGGTTGTCATAGAAGATTGTTGTCCAGCTTGATATTGGTCTTATCCTCCTTCTGAGGAATTAAGAGGCTGACATGATGCTTTCGATCTGGTTTTCCTAAAATTTGGATGCTTTCAATTTGTGACATGCTCAATTTGGATTGGTTCTTCTGGAACCTGCAGGGACCAACCTTTTACTGTACCTAAAGCTGTATGTCGATTTTTTTTTTTTTTTTTTTTGATGTTTAAATTTGAAATAGATATCTGCTAGTTGTGTTCGTAAGGCCACAAAGGTTTGATGCTACATGTTGCTATTTGCGTATCAGGTCTAATGACTTTAATCATTCACTTAATATGCTTCCGTTGATCCCGAACGGCTAATTCTTGGTTCAGAGTCCTAAATGGAAACTGATCTTGACATTTTAATCCGTTGCAGCCATCTGTCCATCCTGCTCTCAGCTCGATGGTGAATGATGCCTGGTCAACTGATATGCGCATTGGGATTGTGACTGTTTTGCAGAGTCGAGTTGGTATGTAGTTACATGATTGAATGTTACTTCTCATATCAATGAACGATGGATCTATTTTCAGAGCCTGCATCTTGAAATATTCAAACTTCTTCATCTTTAATTTAGAAAAATACATTTTTGCTCAAGATTTCTCTTACTTCTGTGGACTTTACTTGTCTGGATCATCACTTTTTCTCCTTCATATATCTGTTTTACATGTTCTGGTGGGCTCTATGATAATTTGTTTTTACTAGAATCAATTTTATCAATCTGTGACTGGATTGCTTCGTCTCTTGGGCTTGTCTACATGGGGTCCCACTCACCCCACTGGATCTTTCTCAGTCCATCTGTGTGTGTTTGGGTTTCTTTGGCCGTGGAGGAACATAAAGCTATTGTCTGGAGCTCTTTTAAGGGAAGCAAAGTAGGACATCTTTATCTAGTAATTTTTTTTATATGGCCTGTTGCTTGTATCTTTTGCTGGACAAAGCTTATATTTGATGTTATCAATTTTGCAGCACCTAATGATAGTTTATTCTGATCTTATTATGCAGCACCAGACGACAAACTTCAGGTACTTGTTTTGGCTGAAAGTGTCTTATCCATCGTTGGTGAAGGGTGGCTTATTGGGCAGACAAACTTACCTGGTGTGCATGGTGATAATATTCCTGCTGACATGTTAATGATGAAGGCCGTGTTACTAGCCTTGTATTTGCAATTATCTTTTTACAATTCTTCCTCTCAAAACCTCATCTAGGTGGGAAAGACACGATCAACTTGCTAAAATCTTTCTACAGGTGTATACTGGTTGTGTTGGAGTCGTCCAGAGTACAGATTGCTGTTCTGCTTAATGAGCTAGCATACTTGATAGATGAAGCCTTGGAGAGTTCTTTATCAAATCCTGAGGCTGTTCTAGCGAAGCAGAGGAACCTTGGCATTGCCTTTTCTTTGGTAGAAAGGATAATAAAACTTATTTCAAAATTTGGTGAAGATGAAGGTACTTTGTCCTCCTCAGGTTAGCTGGCTTTCAATGGGCCTGATTTCATTTAATCTTTTTGGAGGGGGTTGGGTTGGGATTGGTGTTGGTCCTGCTTGGGGGAGGGGCGGATTGGTAATGGCCGTTTTGTTCGAAATCCTTGCGTTAATGGTGGTTTTGAGATCAGAAAATTACGTGGCTCTTATAATCTTATGAAGAGATACTGAAACCTTAACTTCGCAGAGTTCTATAATTTGAAAGAAAACATCATTTATCAAATGAATTACGCATCTTTCTTGTTTAAACAACTATATTCTCAGACGAAGTCCTTGAACCACTGTATATTGTAAAATTTGGTTCTCTTGGGTCTTCTGCTTTAATCTCAGATACACCAAGAAAACAACTAGTACAACTAAGTTATGCTGAACCTAGCCATCACAGTTTCACTTTCTTGTTGTTTATAGACTCCATAAAAGTGTGAAACATGTTACTCATTCGTGTTTTCTTGTGCAATTACGTGCTGATAAATATGTTTGCCGTTGATGCTTATTTGTTTGGCCTTTACAACGTTGATATGATAATAAGAAATTAGGCATGACTTGCTGACATGAAAGTCAGTAGTGTCACCCTATGTCCCTTTGTGTTTGATGGCCCATTTAAGCTTTTCTATTTTTCTTCTGAATTTGATAAAAACTGATTATCAAATATTTAGTTATGTACACGGATCCAATATGCTGAATCAGGTACAAATGCCATCATTAGTGAAAGCACATTCACAAAGATCATCAGTGAGCTAAATGAGACGATTGATACTGTTTTGGAGTATTTACAAGATGCGAAGGTAATATTATTATTTTTAATTGAAATTAATATTCACTTCTGTATTTGAAAGTGATGATTTGTTTTTGTAGGAACATGGACAGAAGAAGGGAGATGATCTTCTAGCCTCAGTGCGACTAGTTGGAAGGTACAGTTATATGCCCCTTCTTCACTTATTCTTCTTGCCACTCCATCCAAGGCCCCAGCTTCACACCAAATATAGAGAAGCAAAAGTACTGATGAAGGGTCTCTTTGATTCGAGTAGCTTATTTGATTTGAATTTCCAAAGAACATAAAAAAATCGCATATCCATAAGATTGATTCATTATAAAATGAAATAAATCTTCATATATGGACACGTTGAGTAGTTCACAGGATATTGGAATGGAAATTACTTAAAACCAATTGTCTCTAGTGAGTTGATTCCTGGTACCGCTCCAGGTATCTTGCAGAAACACCTCATGCATGCAAGGAAAAGGTCAGGGAGCTTCTAAGTTACATGCTTTCAGTTGAAGGGCTGGATGAACCTAGGTTTGAGATATTTGTTTAAATTTTGACCATTTACTTCTTTTAGAGATTTTCTTGACTAAATTCTCTAAAATGTAGCCCTTTCTACTCTGTCTGCTTTTTGCTGCCAATGCTGTGTCAGGTAGCAATGAGGACTGATGGATGCAGAACTTTAGCTTCAACTGGAGCATATAGAGCTGTACGTCTATTATTCGAATTAGAAAGCACAGTAGTTACTATTTCTTTACCTTTATTCCCTTCTGGGTTACATCTTTGACCATATCATTGAGATCGCTTATAGATGTGTGTATTAATAATTGCCTTCTATAGTATCTGTTTCTCTTTTGATTAGTTATCAGTTTCTTTCTAATAATGGCATCAAGGGAGTTCCTTTCCCTTTCTGTTTTATATAGCCTTCATATACTCTCATTTTACTTCTTGTTTAATAGAGAGAATCTTTTTACCTCTCAGAAGGAGTATTGTGCACTAATTGATGGAGATTATCTGCAGGTTATTGAGTACCTCATTTCTATGATTACTACAAGTGATTGTAAAGCTGAAGATACTGGTTCCATATTTTTGGCGTGTGATAGTATTCTGAACTTTCTTACAAAGGTATATTTGTACCGTATCTTTATGGGTTTTGCAGCAATGGTAAAATTTTGTTATAATAAAGCTTGCCTATTCATTCATCTTTTTATGGTATAAATAGAGGGAGGAACTTCGATTTTCACCGGATGATCCAAGTTTTGTCAAACTCTTGGGTGCATTGTTGCAATGGACAGGTACACTACTTAAGTTACTTTTTTGAGAATGCTGACCTTTATGCTGCTTTAGCTAGTGAAGAATATTAAACTCTGAATTATTTGAGCTCTACTGAATAATGTATATTAGTTGAATGAGATATCCCTTTGAAATGGAATTGTCAAAAAACTTATAACAAGAATAGAAGAGGGAGACAGATGGAAAAATATATGGAGAGGTTCGAGAAAGAAGCACATGCAGCAGAAAAAAGCATGATGAAAAGAGTGATCGAAAGAGAGGACCAGTTTGAAGGAAGTGATTATATATGACTTGCTTACTGATGAATGCAGCAATATTAATTGATCATGGAAAATTTTGTTGAAACCTCGTATTATGTAATCCAGAGGACATAGATGATCCATCTATTATAATGATGGCATCAAGCACGTGCACCCTGATCCTTGATTCAACATTGGAGGAGGCTCTTGTACATCATCCAGACTTTGACAATCGCAGTCTTACTAGCATGGCTCTGCTCATCAAGAAAAGTTTGGCTGTATGTGGTCAAGTAAGCTGCGTATTTCTCCTTGTCTTGTCATTAGCTTACCTAGTAATTTCCTCTGTCCTTTCCCCCTCGCACCTTTAACTTGTCAATGGTTAGTTTGAGGTTTTGCTTGTTATTCTCTTGTGCTAAACTGATGTGAAGTTTGACTATTATATGTAACTTATACAATTAAGTTGACGTTGAAACATCATTTGCAAGAATAAAAGAGAAGCAAGAAATGTTGAATCTTCATTCTCATTCCTATTGGTTAATATTTGTGAATCACTTAATCATAGCTTCATGTCCTCAATCTACTTTTGAAATCTTCAATTGCGATTATATATGTCAGCATGAGTTCTCCTTAGCGAGTGAAAAGGGAGAGTAGAAAAGCTGCAACTATTTTTATGTATTTGTGTACTCTTAGCAAGCATCTATGGTGAGAAGTTACTTCCTCAACTGTGATTTTGGGATGCTGTAATACTAGTATATCTTTAGATTGAGATTGCTCAATAGAATTGATATAGAGAAAGCAGAGAAGGGGAGTTGGTGAAAAGAGATTGGTGGGAAAGTGTATAGAAGATTTCCTCGTAAAGTCTGAGTGGTGTGCTTTGGTTATTCTAGAGGATCATTAGAGACCGGGGGCCTCAGCCCCATCAGGATAAGACAAGAATGATTTACAGCTTCGAGATTTGCTGCTATTCCTTAGTCCTATCCACTTTTGTTGGAAAAAGGGGGTCTTTGCAGATGGAGAGGGATTCGAACCCCCGGTATTCCTATCAATACTTCAGTAGAACTTGGCAGGATCCGGGCTGGGGTAGTGACGCTTTTTCCACCTTTTTCAAAAAAATGTCGAGTTACTGTTTGTAGAAAGGATAGAATATGAGCCTAATTGTTGTCGAGTGAATTTATAAACGAGCTATAAACAGGTAGTGAATGACGTTCTGAACCTAAACCTGTTAACCATCAACTGTTGCAAGTCCAGGTGAATCGGTGATTGCAGCGTAACAAGAAGTTTAGGCCCTTATAATACTTGTCTAATATGTCACCATCTGAAGTAATAAGTATTTCATTAATCTTAGCAAATTGTTTACCTTTTGAATGAAATTCAGGATATGATGTCCGAGGATATATCTTCAGCCGAGGAAAAGAGAAACAAGTTATTTTGTTGTAGCTGTTTTACACCTTGCCTTTCATTTGTTCTTATATTAAATATTGCCTTTTTTTTCCTGTCAGGAAATTAATATAATTGCTTAGATTGTTGAGATTTTGAGGTGAAAGTGTGCAGTTTTGACCAATTAAAAAGGGGGCTTTATAGTAGATATCACATTTATTCAAGAAAATCAAAGAGGAGAAATGCCAGATTTTAGGTGGCATAGGCTACCAAGCATTGACATTCATTAATAGTGAGAGATACAGTGGCATTCATTTATTTCATTTCACGGGGCCCGTATGAATCTACGAATTTAACTATTCAACTATGGATATTTAGCGGGGATTAATAACCAAATTTCAATTGAAATGAAAATTTTAAGATAAATCAATGCAATTTAAGAGGAATTGAAAACCCAATTTCTAGCTTCATGTCTTACTGTGCGTTGAAACAGTTATAACACGTTTGCAGGTTAATCACAGTGATATGTGAATCAATCACAGTGATACACCTGATGCAGACAGTGAAACAAATAGAAAGACAGTAAATAAAATACATACAGTATTTTAACGTAAAAAACTCAATTGGAAAAAAATCACGTGACCACTTCCTGGTCAAAATAAGTAATCCACTAAATGTTTTTACAATTACAATAGGCAATGGACTTTTGTGATTGACAACTTCTTTATAATCCTCACTACTTAGACCATCTAACTCACTTAAGGATATACAACTTAGCGAGATCCCTTAGATTTAGCGTATTCTCCCGAATACTCACCTCCTTCTCCCGAAAGATGTCTAATAAGATAAATGAATAGAGAGTTTACAAACAAAATGTACTCAGTGCGCTCACAGTGCTAAAACAAACTCTCGTCACAGTGTTTCTCCAGACAAACTCAATAAACACATTACAGCCCTTATAAACTTTGCTCTCCGTCTGTCTCTCTTGATTCTTGTGCGCTGCTCAGTATATATAGGTGAAAGTGCTGCAATTCTTGGACTTCAAGCAATCGTGAGCATTAATGACCTTTGTAGGAGTCTCTACTCAAGTCAATCTCTAAAGATTTGTTCAATCAAATATTTTCTTAATCAAGATCTTCCTTGCCTTATCAAAATCATCATCAGAATCGCCTCATAATTATCTTTGTAGTAAATTGATAGTTTTTCATATAAGTGAAATCCTGCACAATTTTTTGCCAAAAATAAAGACAATTAAGATAATGGAGAATTGCCCAAAATCTCGGGCTAAATTTGGAGGCTGCTAACAAGCTCCCTTTTTTGCTTTGTTTTTAGCAAAACCATTCTAAGTAATACCTGCAACTGTAAGAATGAAATTGCAGACCAAGAAATTCATGATCTTTTGTGAACAAACTACCGTAGACAACGAATAAACAATGATATCAACATACTACAGTAGACAACTTAGGAAACAATAAACAATAATAAACAAGAATAAATAAACAATGATTTCTTCCCCAAACTCACTTCACTCAGATAACTTCACACAGACTCAACAATCATATCAACTGTATCTACCGCACAAAAAACTCAACATAATTTTCTCCCTCTTTTTGCCACAAAGCAAGGCCAAAGAAGATTTGAGAGAGATAACTGAACAGATCTGTCACAGTACTCGATCATGAGACAGATGTCATCGAGCATCTGCTTCATCCACAGTAGTTGCGCACAGCAACTCCCAGCTGCTATGTACTCTGCCTCAGCTTTGCTTAAGGATATAAAAGTTTGTTTCTTACTGTACCATGACAAATAAGGTATACAATAAGCTGATTAGTCGAGCGGGTAGTTTGAACAACTGTTACAACTGATCTGTCACTTGATTCCGCTGTCCACTGTGCGGCAAAGCCCAATCACAGTTCACACACATACCATGTTCGTATGTGTTAAAGCTCATGTGTAATGAATGTTATGTCATTGTATCAGATCTTCTTGTGGGGCCCTATAGGTTGTTCATACTTTGTGTGCATGAACTTCAGCATGACATATGTCTCATGATTGAGTACTATAACAGATCTGTTTAGTCTTTGGCCTTGATTTGTGGCAAAAAAGGGGAGAAACTTAAGATTTAGAATGTTGTTGGGCAGTTTATGTTATATGTGAATTGCTTTTGGGGGAGAACTCATTGTTTATTTTTATTTTTATTGTTACTTGTTTATTATTATTGAGTTGTCTACTGTAGTTTGTTGATATCATTGTTTATTTGCTGGCTACGGCAGTTTGATCACCGAGTGATCATGAATTTGTGGGTCTACAGTTTCATGCTTATAGTTGCATATATTTAAAATGGTTTTACCAAAAACAAAGCCAAAGGGGAAGCTTGTTAGCCGCTGCTAGGTTCAGCCCAAGATTAGGGGCAATTTTCATTAGTTTAATTGTCTTTATTTTTGGCAACACAAGACTTTATTTTGGAAAGATTGTGCAGGATCTCACTTATATGGAAAGCTATCAATTTACTGCAAAGATAATTATGAGGCGATTCTGATAAGGATTTTGATAAGGCAAGGAAGATCTTGATTAAGAAAATCTTTGATTGAGCAAATTTTTGGAGATTGACTTGGGTAAAAACTTCTACAAAGGTCATTAAGACTCGCAATTGCTTGGGGCCCAAGAATTGTAGCACTCTCACCTATATATACTAAGCAGCGCACAAGAATCAAGACAGACAGATGGAGAGCAAAGTTTATAAGGGTTGTAATGTGTTTATTGAGTTTGTCTGGGGAAACACTGTGATGAGAGTTTGTTCATAAACTGTAATTGCGCTGAGTAGGTTTTGTTTGTAAACACTCTATTCATTTGTCTCATTAAACATCCTTCGGGAGAAGGAGGTGAATATTCGGGAGGATACACTAAGTCGAGGGGATGTCGCTTGGTTATAAATTCTTAGGTGGATTAGATGGTCTAGACAGTGAGGGTTACAAGGGAGTTGTCAATCATATAAGGCCATTGACTATTGTAACTATGAAACATTTAGTGGATTGCCTATTTTGACCAAAGATTGGTCACGTGATTTTTTTTCAGTTGAATTTTTTACGTTAAAATACTGTGTGTATTTTACTTACTGTCTTTCCATTTGTGTTACTGTCTGAATTAGACGTATCAATAAACGTATTTAACTATTTTAACGTATAGTAAAATATAAAACTGGAAACTGAATTTTCAAGAATTGATGAAAGGACATCGATTCAAATTGTGGATTACGGCGAGTAACATCCTAGTTTCGCAATGTCGAAAACAGTCCATCTATTGTTTCCTTCAAGGGAATTATCATCTGTTTGTAAATGAAATTAAAAAAGAAAAAGAGGTTTTCGTGTGTCTATTAATCAAGTTGTTCACACGTGTTTAATGTTGTTTGATGTAAAACGACACGCTGACATTGACTTTATTGTTAGTGCGGTAAAAATATGAAAAAAACTCTCTTTTGTGCACTTTGCTTTGTCAACGATCTTTCTATTATTATTATTATTTCTCTCAGCAATAAGATTAACAAGCCTGTAGTCAGACACATCTTAATTAGCAACTAAAATCAACATTGCCGAATTGAAAATATTTTATCGATGGAGTTGAATAGAGATCGAGTGCGTTTAATGACAAAATTAATGAGGGTTCAACATGGGTGGGTTTAGCAATTTTTTCTGTTAGAACTATAATATGTAATCAATGCTTATAATATTTTTTTTTGTTTTTTAGGTGATCACTTAATACGACCTAAATCAGAAAAATACTACCTTAATCAATATCTGGGATCAAATTTTAGTAATTATGCTTCTTTAGTTATATTTAGTGGGCCCACATCACAATAAAAATAAAAAATAAAATAAAATAAAAAAATTATCAATTTTCTAAGTTACACTAGAATTTTATATTTAAAATTATTTAGGGTAAATACCTAATTTAGTCTATATCTTTTAATATTTGTCTTGATTTAGTCCATATCTTTTAAAATGTACTTTTTTAGTCCACTATCTTTATTTTTTGTCATGATTTAGTCTATATCTTTCAAAATATACCATTTTAGTCAACTATCTTTATCATTTGTCCTAATTTAGTTCATATATTTGAAAATGTATCATTTTAATCCACTATCTTTGTTATTGTGATCTACGTTAGTCCTCCACTATTTTTTCATCAAAAAATCTAACAGAATAAGCATGTGAGTCGTATTTGTAGGGGCAAAATTGTTTTGAGAGCATTTTTTTTTTTTGTAAAAGTTTTGAGAGCATTGATCGATGCGTTTATTATTAAATCAAAAAAAAAAGATTTTAGTGTGTAGACAATTTTGCCCCTTCAAATACGACTCATTTGCTTATTCCGTCAAATTTTTTGATGGAAAAATGGTAGAGGACTAATGTGGACCATAATGATAAAGATAATGGATTAAAATAGTACATTTTAAAAGATATGGACTAAATTAGGATAAATAATAAATATAGTAGACTAAAATGGTACATTTTAAAAGATATGGACTAAATCGAGACAAATATTAAAAGATATGGACTAAATTATGACAAATAATAAAGATAGTGGACTAAAAAAGTATATTTTAAAAGATATGGACTAAATCGAGACAAACATTAAAGATAGTAGATTAAATTGTGCATTTACCCAATTATTTTTAATGCTAAATTCTAGAATTAAAAATTTTAAATTTAAAAATAAAGTAAAAATAAATTAAATAATCTTTAAATTTTATTTTTAAAATTTTTTAAATAATAAAAATAAATTTACTTTTATTGTATTAATACGTTAAATATTTTTTTTACTCTCGTATTAGCAAAATATGTAAATTGTATCATTAAAAAATTGCTTGATATTCTTATTTTTTAAAAATAGTATTGTTAAAAAATTGCTCAATATTTTAAAAATATTGAGTCTCAACCAAACATAATAAAATAATATTATTAAAAATTTGACAAATTATTTTTAGAAATATTTTTAACAAACCAAATACTTTTAATGACATTAGTTATTTTCAACAATAACATTTCTGAAAATGACATTTATAAAAGAAAAAAATTGTGAACCAAATACCCCTTAAAAGAGAGGCAAGTTAATTATTACAAGGAAAAAGTGATGAAGGTATTAGGCACGTAACATCATTAATTATTAAATAATATTGCAAAAAGTCAAGGCTTAATTCATGCGTTTAATTGTAGAACACATCTACAGTCAAGAAAATTCAGTGTGTATAAGGCTCCGTTTGTTTGCCGTAAAATAACTTACTTGTATAAAATATTTTCCGTGGAAAGTGTTTTCTTGAAAAATAAAATATTTTACATGGTTCCGTTTGTTTGCCGTAAAATAACTTATTGAGGGAAAATATTTTACTAAAAAATAGAATACTGAAAAATATTTTCTGGTGTTTAGATGTACGGTAAGTTCGGTAAAATGTTTTCTTATCTCAAAGGACATGAAAATATTTTACATAATTTTGTACTAGCCGCAATTGTTGACTGGAAAATATTTTACGGTTGACCAATTTTTCGGTGTTACCAAACACTGTAAAATTAAGAAAAAGCAGTCGCAATTTTTGACTGGAAAACATTTTACGGTTGACTAATTTTCTAGTGTTACCAAACACTGTAAAATCCGGAAAATATTTTCCGGTAAAATATTTTAGAGCAAACAAACGGAGCCTAAGTTGATCGAAAATGACTTAATCTGACCTTTAATTGTTATTATTGCAAGGCCATAAAACTCCAAACTTAGCTTTTTGGTGATCAATTTTGGACATCATAAAACCTGACAAAAGTGCAGCACCCAAGTGTCAAGCTATACCCCGTCCACAGACTTTTAACTATTAACCAAAGATCACGGTAACAATATACGTACTAATATTTAATTATAAATTTCGCTCATAAAATGATAAAATGATGATATTACAAACGAATTTATTTCCATTAAATATGTGTACTAAACCAACTTTTGATCAGTTATACAATTGATCAAATTCCAATGCCTAATTTTTTTGTCTGGTCACGTTCAGCTCCTTTCGAGTCGCCTCTTTAGCAGTTTAAGTTGTTTTAACAATTCTGATAGATTCTTTTTCTCCTGTATGATGGTTTTCATCCCTCTTAACATTGTCTGTATTGTGTGTGTGTTTTTTTTAAACTCTTGTATAATTAAAGTCCAATTAATTTGTATATGTCTTGTTTTTAATTAATAATATCATCTTTGGCAAAAAAAAAAAAAGCTGACTCAATGAGGTGTAGAGAAAGGGAAGAGGATCCTCGCATAGCTACTATTGTGTCATAGTGAGATGAGGGAGAACCTCAACTATTAGGGAATTCTCTTTTCATTTTATCGCACAAAATGATATGAATTACTTTTTTTTTCTGCTGTCTTTTTCTCTCTCATCTCTCTAGAATTCTGTCTTATCTCTGTTCTCTCTCTATCTCCCTTTTGCCTTTTCCTACGGTTTTGCTACTCTCTCTCTCTCCTTATTTATTTTTTACATTTAATTTATCTTTCTTCACTTAAGCAAAGATACATAACTATTTATAGTCTTCTTGCAAACCATGTGCATTATAGCATTTCTTACAAAAATAACTCTGTAACCAAAATTTTATTTTTTTATTTTTTTTGTCAGTTAGTATTTTAGTGATGAAATGGGTTTACCCAACAAAAATTATTTAGCTAGAAAAGATATGAGTCTAGTAATCAAATCAACAAAAAAATTGGACGTGGTCTTCAATCTATAAAAAAATGGGTGATAGTACTAATTCATGATTCGAAAGTGTTCAAACTAAATTAACATTGTCTAAGTGTAATGATAACAACCAATAACGTAAATTAACAATGTCTAAAACCGACTCAAATGTAATCTAAAATTAATTTAAAAAAAAAGTGTTTAAGCAACAAAAAAGTCATATTGAAAATATATTTAAATGAGAATGGACAATTGAATCAACTTGATATGTCTAATTAGACGTCCGAGTTGAGAAAACTTTGGAAAATGCTTCCACATAATCCCAATAATTAAAATGATAAGTATTTTTATCAAGAATAAATTGCCTTTCATTTAAGGTACTAATTCCCCATTCATATTGGTAAATAGTATTTTATCATGCTTTCTACATTTAGAAAGAAAAATAATATAAAGAATGCTAAAAAGGAAGAATATGATCTTCCAAAACAATTAGATTTGTTAAATAAATGGACTATTCCATATGTGCAGCCCAATACTATTTACCAATATGGTATGTTTGAAAATATGGGTCTTAAGCATGTTGTTAAGACTGTTGAACAATCAATCCCTATGGAAGATGATGAATTAACAATTAAATTGTTGTCTAATGATGATATTTTGCGTCATGATTCTACGCATAATTATTTGCATATAGGTTTAATCCAAATAGCCTTTAAGCCTCTTACATTAGGAGGATTAAATGAAAGTTTTATTGCAGTTCTTAGGGATGCTAGGAATCTAGATTGGAGACAATCTTTAATGGGAATAACTCAGTCTAGTCTGGCTTATGGACCAGTTTACTTTAATGTTCGTCCCAATTTACAGCTTTCTTTATCTGATAGAAATATACGTGAAGCTGTTACTTTATATGTAAAAACCAAAGGATATAATTATATGCCTCACTCAGAAACTATGAGTATCTGTTATAGGATTTATTATAAGGTTTTACATACTTTGAATCCTAACTGTAAATTACAGGATGAAACTGGTACAACAGTCATGATAGAGACTAATTTGTCTAAATCAAAAATTACTACTAGAAGAATGATTAAATGGGAAGAAATAGACTTTCCTGAAAATTGGAAATTAGAAAAGGTGACTCCTAGTCAACCTAGAATTCAATCAGATTTATCTGAAGTTGTTCAGACAACTGAAGGCGATGTCTTTCTTAGATTTAAACAAGAACCTTCATTAATTAGGTCTTTTTCATCAAATCACTCTTATATATCTCCGATTGTGGAATTTCCTCAGTCATCAAGAGCATCTACTTCTTATATTAGAGAAGATCCTAATAAAGAAATAGATAGGTTTAAACCACCATCTGAAGAAGGTGAAATAGTTCAACCGGAAAAAATAGATGCAATAAGAATTTCACATAATCAGATTCCTCATGGAATTAATAAGGAGAATATAACTCCATCTGAAATGAGTTTCCACGTATGATGACGACCAAACTCACTTTTAGCCCCGGAAGTTGGGAAAAAACTTATGTTAATAATGAATTTTTACAGGCTCACTGGCAACCTATTAGGGAATGGATTTCTTCATCTTTTGATAAAACCCAATGGCAAAATATTAAAAATCAATATTATGATTTTATGAGAAAAGAACAAAAAATTTATAAATTTGTTCTTTGGTTTATTCATGTTTATCTTACTTTTGCTATTAATACAATAGAGAGAGAATGGACTGATGTCCAAGGTAACAAAGAAAAATATGTTTTTCCCCTTACTAAACCATTAATTATTGGAAAAGATGATTTTCAAATTGAATCTAAAGCTTTTCTAAAACTATTTGAAAACGATAATGCTTCTGTTATGATACGGGATTTGAACTCTCTTGTTCAACAAGGAAACTATACTAATTGTACTCTACAAATTGTAGGAGAACGATTACTTATTTTAGAAAAAAAGGTTAATCAAATATTAGATTCCTTAAAACAGAAACCTCCAAAGGAAACATTCCAGGATACAGGAAAATTGAAATTAGGAGAAACATCTTCTTCTCAAACTAAGAAAACAGGTTTTCAACCTGCTCCTAAATTAGAAGGATTTAAGATGGATCCTGAGTCAAAAATTGATAATTTGATTAATAAAAATTTAGTTCATTTACATATTGGATTATTGTCTGATCTAGGGTCTGATAGATCTACACAGATTAATTCTGACAGTTCTCAGTCGGAAGATGAATTAATTCCTCAAAATAAATCATCAATAATGAATATTTCAGAGGAAGTAAATAAAATAGAAAGAGGAGAATCTAGTAAATTTGCTAGTAAACCTAAGAATAATAGGTACTATTATCCTCGTCCTACTCCACAGGATATTTTATATGAGGAAGATACTACTAATTTTAGCAAAAATGCTAGTTTTGATCATCGTACTATTTATGAATGGAATATAGATGGTATGACTGATAAACAAATCAAAAGAGTTGTTGAACGCATGCTTATGTATGCTCAGATTTGTAAACAGGTTGGTAATCAAGAACCAGTAATATATGAAGCTATATTATCTGGATTGTCTGGTCAATTAAAAGGCTGGTTTGATAATTGTGTTACATTAGAAATGAGACAAGAAATTGCTCAAGCCACCAGAGAAGAAAATGGTGTTATAGTTTCTAATGCTGTGTACACAATGTGTGCTACTATTCTTGAACATTTTTGTAGTCAATTTACTACTAGTTACGATAGAACTAGGACATTATTACGTAATTTACGTTGTCCTACTCTCACATCTTTTAGATGGTATAAAGATGTTTTTCTGTCTAGAGTTTTGGAACTTCCAGAAGCTAGTGATAGTCAATGGAAGGCACAATTTGTTGATGGTTTACCTGCATCATTTGCAGAAAAAATTAGAAAAGTCTTAATTAAAGATACAAACAATAATATTGTTTACAATATGTACACTTATGGTGAATTAATAGGTGTCTGTGTCAAAGAAGGATTAGATCTTTGTAATCAGATTAAATTAAACTATCAGATTAAGAAACAAGGTCTGACAGATAGACAGACATTAGGACAATTTTGTGAACAATTTGCGATGGACATTCCATCTACTCGCAGACTTACTAAGTCTAAAGGGCCTAAAAAGCCTAAGGAATATTAGCTTTCATTAAATTAGCTATCTGACCTAAGATTTTTTCTCTGGGTTCAGTAATAAAACGAAATATCACAGGTTCTTTATTATAAGTTCCTGTTATTCCATGATTGTCGATGCCTAATATTGGCATAATTTCATTTATAAAAGGAGTTCCTAGAATTATTGGACACGTCATGTTTTCAATTAAAAAAAAACTAGTAGATATACAAACTTTTTCATAACATATAAATGCCTGAGGTGTTTTTAATTAATAATATCATCTTTGGCAAAAAAAAAAAAAAGCTGACTCAATGAGGTGTAGAGAAAGGGAAGAGGATCCTCGCATAGCTACTATTGTGTCATAGTGAGATGAGGGAGAATCTCAACTATTAGGGAATTCTCTTTTCATTTTATCGCACAAAATGATATGAATTACTTTTTTTTCTGCTGTCTTTTTCTCTCTCATCTCTCTAGAATTCTGTCTTATCTCTGTTCTCTCTCTATCTCCCTTTTGCCTTTTCCTACGGTTTTGCTACTCTCTCTCTCTCCTTATTTATTTTTTACATTTAATTTATCTTTCTTCACTTAAGCAAAGATACATAACTATTTATAGTCTTCTTGCAAACCATGTGCATTATAGCATTTCTTACAAAAATAACTCTGTAACCAAAATTTTATTTTTTTATTTTTTTTGTCAGTTAGTATTTTAGTGATGAAATGGGTTTACCCAACAAAAATTATTTAGCTAGAAAAGATATGGGTCTAGTAATCAAATCAACAAAAAAATTGGACGTGGTCTTCAATCTATAAAAAAATGGGTGATAGTACTAATTCATGATTCGAAAGTGTTCAAACTAAATTAACATTGTCTAAGTGTAATGATAACAACCAATAACGTAAATTAACAATGTCTAAAATCGACTCAAATGTAATCTAAAATTAATTTAAAAAAAAAGTGTTTAAGCAACAAAAAAGTCATGTTGAAAATATATTTAAATGAGAATGGACAATTGAATCAACTTGATATGTCTAATTAGACGTCCGAGTTGAAATTGTTTGCACTCAGATCAAAAACCTATCACAAACATAAAATTATAGTGTTATTAAAAAAGTAAAATTAATATATAAATATAAGTAATATAACATATTAATTTAATATTCTAACCTGGCCTAAACAGATAAGCTAAATAAAGTAAAAATAAAATTTGAGTATGTAACAAACCTGAATTAGTTTGCAAGTTTTTGAAAATGAGTGTTAGAAAACTATAAAATGTCTTAAGAGTTCTACATTGAAAGTGTTAGACTTGAATATTTGGTTAAGTCAAAAAAGACAAAAAATGTGTTAGGTGGTCAAATTAAATGCAAATATAAATAAGGAGAGAGACTCAGTGGATGCATGGTTTATCCGGAGAGTAACATGAGCACCCTTTGTAAGTAGCAACGTCTGAGGCCATGTGAGAAAAGGAAAAGAGTGATCTGATTGAAAGGACAAGACAACTTTTGTTGTTTGTTTGTGTGATAGATAGACGTGTAGCAGCAGTAACGTAGACTAATACGAAAAGATGACATTATCGCTTTTAGGTTTCATTTGTTTGCCGTAAAATAATTTATTTGTAAAAAATATTTCATATAAAAAATATTTTATAAGACTTTGTTTATTTACTGTAAAATAATTTATTAAGAGAAAATATTTTTTAAAAAAATATTTTTTAGTGTTTAGATGTATCGTAAATTTCATAAAATATTTTTTTTTAAAGAAAATGAAAATATTTTTCAGAATTTTATAATAACCGTAATTATTGACAAAAAATTATTTTATAATTAATTAATTTTTCGGTGTTACTAAATATTGTAAAATTTAAAAAATACTATTCGAAAAAATATTTTACAGCAAACAAACGGAGCCTTAAAGTTCAATGTATAAGTTTGGTAAAACACATGACGTTTTTGCACTTTATCCCAAAGAATAGCTAGGTAGAGAAGACAGAAGAGACTTTGTTTATCACGGATAGAGTTAGTCTCTAATTTCGTCATTCTACTATTATTTTTTATTTATGACTGAGAACTTATTTTAGGTAGATTATATAGAATTTATCCGAAAATTTTAAATCTTGTGCATTCTAATATAAACACTTGTTCAGTTAATATAGAGATTCGAACTAAAAAATTTTGATATACAAATCAATATTTTAACCATTTGTTCTTGATTTGGGAGGCAATTCTTTTTCAAATTAGATAATGACTATTCTCGTTCAAAACACTTGATAACGGATGAATCTCATCCTTTTGGTTTTTATTTTTAAAATGCTTCTAGAAATCTTCAGATAGGCTTAAATTGCTTATGTTGTAAATCTTTATCTTTAGAAATCTTCAGATAGGCTTGTGTTGATTCACAATCTTGTAACTTATATATTGTACGAGTAGAAATATTAATAATATACAAAAAAATATTATTCAATCTTTCATGCTATCGGAAGTTTACTGACTCACGTCTACTCATTAATTTTCCTCTCCAACTTCCGCTCAACCTCGCTGTGCTTCTTTTGCAGGCTACTGCCTTTTACCAAGAAATTTAAAAAAAAATTTGACTGATCGATCAATTAAATTTTTTAATTTGACTGATTAATTAGTTAGATTTTTTGAAGAATTTTCTCCAAATCTACCTACCCTTAGTGTTCTTTTATACCAGACCAAAAAAAAAAAAAAAAAACCAGACCCAAAAAAAAAAAGTGTTCTTTTATTTATTGGGTTAAAACTATTTTAGTCCCTGAGAGTTATTTTAAAGACCAAATTAGTCCCTCAGTTTTGTAAAAAGACGAAAGAGGTCCCTCTGGTTAACTTTCATTAGCCAATTATCAACGGTCAAAGTATTGACTGACTTAAAAGACTATTCTACCCTTAAGTAATATATATTATAAAGGAAAATTATAAAAAAAAAATCCCAAATCAATCCAAAAAAACTATTATTCACATCATTCACAAAGGAAAAGGAAAAGAAAAACTAAAAGTAATCCATTCAAATATAAACAAATTAAAAGTCAGTAATATATATATATAAAATAAACAGTGTTGATTCATTCTCTTCTCTAACTGATACTCTCGCTGCTAATTACTTAGAATCTAAATTGTCCTTCACCAATTTTTCAAATACACACTTATCACCTATTTTTACATTATGGGCATTGCGTAGCGCAGACCAACCTAAAGAGGTAAAGTAGGTTCTTGTCTGTCGCCTACACACGCTAAGACTGTATTGATTATTATGACAATCAATTACGGCCATGGTCCCAGTTTCAGATATTCTGATCTCTTCTATAAAATTATTTTTTATTGATATATTACTGACTTTTAATTTGTTTATGTTTGAATGAATTATTTCTAGTTTTTCTTTTCTTTTTCTTTTGTGAATGATGTGAATAATAGTTTTTTGGACTGATTTGGACTTTTTTATAATTTTTCTTTACAATATATATTATTTAAGGGTAGAATAGTATTTTAAGTCAGTCAATATTTTGATCGTTAGTAATTGACTAACAAAAATTAATCAGAGGGACCTCTTTAATTTTTTTATAAAATTGAAGGACCAATTTAATTTTTAAAACAAATCTAAAAGTCTAAAATGATTTTAACCCTTTCTTTATGTCAATCTCACGGCTACAATGTGAAAACATTTGTGACAGTGACATTAGACAACTCCAATTACGTGGTTTG
Organism: Ehretia macrophylla; assembly: GCA_037974665.1. NCBI lineage: Eukaryota > Viridiplantae > Streptophyta > Magnoliopsida > Boraginales > Ehretiaceae > Ehretia > Ehretia macrophylla. The sequence continues at coordinate 5,746,938 of CM075774.1, forward strand.
GAAAGGGCAGGTTATTGATTTTCTCACTTAATGAAACGTCGTCGTCAAAACCCAGCTTTTATGAATGATGTTGCGTGACCATTATATAAATAGAAATAAAAGAAGAGCAATGAATATGATCCATGAAATAGCCTCTTCATAGTTTGTGGGTTGGATGACTTACGTGGAGCTCACCAATGAATATGAACAAAACTGTTTAGTTATTAAGTGACCAAAGCACTTAATGAGACGAGTAAATCAATTAGACCCGATAGTATTTAGTTTTTTTGGGAACGACTACTGAAAAAATTATTGAAAGGGTAAGTCACTAATTTTTAAGAATTTGACATGATTTACGAGAAGAAATGTTACTATGATGGTTCGTTTAAGGTTCTTTTAAAAAAAAAAATTAAAATAAAAAATTGGTCTATGCTATTACTTTAAATATATTAGTTTCCGACAACTTACTAAAAATTTATAGAGAATTCCTATATACAATTCTAAAACAATTTCTTAAGTCCATCCCCTAAGCCCATCTACCTTTTGAAAAGATAATATTAGTAATTAGAAATAGAATATCGTCATGAAAAACAACCAAATATAAATAAAAATATATAAATGTTTTGGAAAAGTTTTAAATTGAAATAATATATTTAACTGAAACAAGTAGAAATTTTTGAGTAAACAAAAATAGAGTTATTAATTAGGGAAGCTGTTGAAGTGAAATTAAAATATAAAATTTTTATTTATTTTTTGAAATAAAAAATTTATTAAATGTAGAGAAATTATTAGAGTCAAACTAAAATATAGAATCTAAAAATATTGTCTAAATTCTCTATATATGAAAAAAAAAAAGGGAAAATCTCACTAGAAGTCCCAATTGTTTCATTTTGTCCCAAACTAGTCCCTATTGTTTAAAGTGTACCAAATTAGTCCTCAATGTTTGGAAAAAAAGTCTCAAAATGGTCCTCACATCCAAAATTCTGTTATCTTTGACAAAAAAATAGTAAAAAGACTAAATTAACCTCACAAATACTAAATTATAGATTTTTAACTAATAATAATTATGAATCCATTCATGAGCACCACCACGTGACCTTTAACATTTTTTCTCTTTAATTTAAAAGAGATTTACAAAGTAATATTACATAACTTAGAATATTAATTTTAAAAATCAATATCGATATCTCTCGCACATAAAATGATAATTGTATCACTAAGTCATATTATATTACTTAGAATGTTAACTCTAAAAACCAATATTAAGACTTCTTGAACTTTAAACGATAATTATATCATTATATCATATTACATTACTTAAAATATTATTTAACAGTTTTTGAAAAGGTAGTATAATGTACAAAACTTTCTCTATGTGCGAAATTTGAAGAAACGTCTGATCCAATATGAAGTTTGTTGTACACACCCTTGTGTAGCATTTTGCATGAAGTTATTTTTACAAATTTGAAGCCTAATTAGAGTCGTCCACAATATCTAATTGTAGAGATGAAATAAATTTTTATTAATGAAAGCAGGGTGTTTTTGATAAATGAGAAATTCAAAATACTTATGGTGTGTCTCACAGTTGAGAAAAAATTTAGAGAAGGTTGTTTTGATTCTGAATTTGGAACGAATAAGTTCAAGAGGTAAGAGATTAATGTACAGCCGAATGAAAAATTTTTTCATATATATAATGCTCCTATAAGATCAGGGATGGAGGGAGAGGGGGTTTGGTGGGAGCCTCGACATTAATTAATAGCCACATATTTTCCTTCTTTTCTCCCTTTTCAAACAACATATAATACAGAGTTCCTTATTCTCTATACTTGGATCTCACTTTTCTTTCCTTCTTTTTGGTTTTTATATTTACTGTGCTAGGGATTATGATGGTCTAAATTTTCACTAGTTATGTCCGGTGGACATCATATTTATTATTATGTTTTTGTTATAAATTTTAGTTATACGGTTGGAACTGACTTCAAGAAATTGTTAACGTAGAAGTTGTCTAGTTTATTTTATTTATTTATTTTTTTGGTCAAAGGAAGAAATTACATTAATGAAAAGAACATACAAACAATCTCAAACTCAACAAAGGCTGAGCAAACAGAATGGGCATTGCCCAGTACAATCGCAACTATAAAACATAAAAGATACAACCACCACATGCAACTAAGCTGAAACAGGGAGGTGCAAAAGAGAAACAATCTAAATGGTTCAAAGAAAGGCAGTGCAAATAAGAGAATGTGATATTCCTTCTGAATTTGAAGCGACCTCCACAACACCATCAACACTGAGGGAACATCCTTGGCTTCCAATGCTAGCCTGATTAAATGCTCACTTAAACTCGCTGAAACGATTGTTAAAGCAACAGTCCAAGGAAAACATCAAACACTAAGATAAGATGGACGGGACCCATCAACTCGGATAGAGTATGGGCTTGAAATTTTTAACACCCAAATGGTCTAGACATTTCGTGAATCAAAACGGACCGTCTAAATCCTAAACTTGAACAAGTGATGACATCAACCACCCTATCTTCTTTACAACCAACAAGAAAACATGGAAACAAGCACCAAAATAATTAAATTGCTGGCAACAAAAGAATCAATCCTCATATTGATTGGGGATGAAAGTGGATTGGAAAAATTCTAGCACATCTTCAAGGAAAATATCAAGACCCCACCTGCACTACAGCAAAGGACCAAGCAACACAAAATAGGACAACAAGGGCGTCAAAAGATCAACACTAGGATAAATTTTAGGATAAACATCACCCAATAGCCAGGTGTAGCATAGATTAGAGGCACCATCATTGTCATCACTGCTTGGAATAAAAAGGAAGAAGTGACTCCTCCAAGCATAAGACCACGTAGTTGTCAAAGCTTCAAAGAGGGAGGATGGTAAAGAGTCACCAATGTGATCACAATACCAAACTCTAACCTGAGTGGGGCTTGCCCGAGCTACGCCAGGTGGTCTAGAAATGGTAGAAATGGTGAAACATCATAAGAGGAACCCGTAGATGGGGTAAAAATGGAGGAATGTGAGAGTGAAGAGGATGGAAATTTCCAAAGAGAGGAGCCATGGCTTAAAACCATGCAAGGGGAGATGCCACAAGCTAAGCTTGGACATGGAGAGAAGGTGGAAGTAAGCCCAAATGAAGGGGGGCCTGGAGGTTAGAGAGAGAACCCCAGGAAAGAGGGGCGTTTTTCTTTTTTCGCAAAGAGAGCGTTTGCAGAGAGCTCATCGAACCTTTTACTGCGTTTAAGTTGCCTAGTTAATAGCCGTACAATTCTTTGCAATGATATATGGGAATAGCAAGAGGATCACGCAAATAAATCTTTTTATGCTATGTAGCACAAGAAAATTTCCCATCTTTGGATATATAATAAACAATATGAAAATGTCCCCAAGGAGAATTCTTCTTAACTTGAGATTAGAAGATTGCAACATATAGAGTTACATTCTTTGTTACTATGATAACTATCTCAGTAGATAATGTTGCAGTATATATTGAGCTCACACATACACAAAAAGCAAATTAATTAACAAGCATGGAAAGATCAGTCGAATGACATAACATGAAAACTTAAGGGTAAATGACCCTGTTAGTACTTAAACCTGATAGCAAATTAATTTTAAACCTGATAGCAAATTAATTAACAAGCATGGCATGTTAATGTGATTGAATTATAACAGTCACATGCCCATTTTGCCCTCAATTATGATCAGCTATAACAATCACGTGGCACGTGATAAAAGAATAAACAAATAGACAGATTTTGACTTTGACATTGACGTTTCCCACTTAATTAACTTGACTAAATGTTTATTTTTAAAGATCAATAAACAAAGTGTCACAAAGACAAAACATTAAGGAGTAATAAGCGTATTTACTCAAAATTTAAGTTATAGTAAAGTATGGAAACACCCATATATAATTTTGGTGATAATTTTGGATCGCTTGAAAAAAAATTTAACACAGACAAATCTTTCTTGACGTACCGTTTCTCTTGACCATTTCATAATGATGAACTACACCAATAAGACCAGTGACAACCATGGTCACTAGAATCAAGATCGATAACATGAATATACTTGATGGGTCCTCCTTTTGGTGAGGATGCCTCACAACAAGATATACTATGCAACATGCAACTGCCACCCCCACCAACGTCAGGTAAACAAGGGCTACTCTTGTCAGAAAAACGTCCGAGTTAAACTTCTTCGTTTTAGGCGCTTCCACTGTTTTAGACGCTTCCACTGAAACATGGTTAGAGTCGATCACTTGATTTGCTCGCACTTTGCTCGAGTCCATGATTAGCTGCAGTGCGGTCATGAAAAACAATTACAACCACTAGCTATAAGTTACAAAAGAGTCCCGCAAGTGTCTTAAAGATACAACAGTAATTGCTTAGCCAAAAAGAAAAGAAAAAAGATACAAGATTAATAATTTAAAAATTAATTAGTATAAAGATCAATATAAGAAAAATAACGTTAATAAGCTAGAAAGAGTGAAGTCAACATAAACGGGAAAGAACAATAAGAAAAAGAAATGATCTTGCGCTATTCTCAGTGGCGGAGATACATGACGACGAGTGGAGCTGCAACCTTCACTGGATTATAAAAATATTAAAAATTCTATAGTAAATTTTAGAAAAAAATTTAAATATGTATATATTTTTGGTTAATAAAATATAATTAGTTCCATTCGAAAAAAACTATATCATATAATTAAAAAAATATTTATTTTAACCCCCTTAAAGAAGAATTTCACGATCCCGGCTATTCTTTATTGCAAGACTGAATCAACTAATTTTATGAAGTATGATAACCAAATAAACTATGTACTTTGATCTAACCGTTAGAAAATTTTAGATCCTTCTTGTTATTCTGCGAAGAAAAAAAGAAAAACAGAGTGCAAACAAGCGAGAAATCTAAGGAATTTTTTTTTTTTTTTAACTATAACACAAAATTTAATATCTATACAGTATTTCTTTATTATTATTTTTCAGACCAAAAAAACCTGAAACAGCCATTATAAATAAAAAGATTTTGTGATGAACAACCCCCACTATTCTCAACATACATCCGCTCATGATGCAAACCAGAGCAAGCAATTGTTAAATCAAAAGATGAATAATTACATAGCCAAAAAAAAAAAAAAAAGATAGGATAGTATTCTTCTGATCCAGGTTACCCTTTTAAAATTGGAATAAGAAATTTCTAATTGAAAATTTAGTTGATTTTCCTCCAATTCCAATTTAATATGCTTTGAATTATAATCAAACAAACACTGCAAAAGTTCCCTTAAGGTTTCCTAACTACAACTATTTCATCGAAATTTTTTATTTTTAATTTTTATCATCATCAAGGAATATAATCACTTTCGTATGTAGTCGCATCTTGTAAAAGTAAAAGTCTACAAGCAAATAATGGAAATCTAATAGCAACTATATATAGACGATTGCAAGAGAAAGTAGAGATCAAGGAATAATGAATTTATTTCTTTTTTAATCAACGAAGGAATATTGAATCTGAAACAAGTACCTATTGTGTAAATCGAAGCCTTCCACCTTATCAGAAAAAGAAAAAAGAAAAAAGAAAAAAGAAAAAAAGTCGAAGGCGACTCAGAGAGTTCTGTGACCAGAGAGCGGCGTGAAAAAGTAAGAAATATGTAGGTTAGGTTCAGATCTCAAAGTACAAAAGCGACTTCGTAGAAAAACTAAGAAATATCGTATCTGTACCTTATATTAGGACATGATCTGATAAGGTACAGATACGATGACGATCCAATCCTACATGGGGCAAGATTTGGTAGTTACTCCTTTGTCAGTCGACCATAGCCATTGATGTTAAGGGGGTGGACATCAACGGCTGATGTTCACCCTCTTCCTTTTCAATTAATCTCATTCTATCATGCAATGACAAAACTAACCTTTAATTTTGTCCACCGCGGAAATCAACCAAATAATTTAAAATGACATTTTCACTATTTACACAAAATGTCTTTTATAGCCTTTTTCATCTCCTTTTTTTAATTCGAACTCAGCTCTCCCTAACGACGAAAGATTAAAATATATATATATATATACTTTTAATTGAGACTTAAACACAAAATAAGTATAATTAGACCTCGTTTTTTTAAAAAGTGAGATAGAGGTTTGTCTAATTTTTAAAATAACTTTTGTATCCTTCCTTTTTTTTATCTCTTTTCCTTTCTGGACCTTTTGCCTTTTTCCATGTTATATATATATATATATAATTGAGATTCCTTCAACACAGAATAAGTATAGTTAGACCTCATTTTTTTAGAAAGTGAGATAGAGGTCTGTCTAATTTTTAAAATAACTTTTGTATCCTTCCCTTTTTATCTCTTTTCCTTTCTTGACCTTCTGCCTTTTTCCATGTTCGTTTCCTTTCTGCCTTTTTCTTCTCTAGATCATTTCTTCACAATCAACGTTCTTTTCCACCAATCTCGTAATACTTTTCTATTAAGTACTTACCAAATCCCATTTTGGTACCCTTCAACAGACTAGAAGCCAAAAAGGATTGGTGTTTTAAAGGCTATTTCGAAGATGATTCATATGAGGAATTGCATAAAATTGCATTTTATTAAGTTTGTTTGAATAAAAATTGCAACTTCAAGGAAACATACATAAGAAATTGCGTGAAGACAAGTTTTGCAGCTATTTGAAGATGATCTAGATGAGGAAACAATAGGGACGGAGTTGAAGACGATTTAAATTCGTCTCTATTATTTAAGGATCAAATTGAAATTTTTTTAGAAACAATACAGACTGAATTTGAAATTTTTAAGAAAATAATAGAGATTAAATTAACTAATATTGAATAATATGGATGAATTTGAAATTTTATGGAAACAATAAGGACGAAATTGAATCATTTTCTCAAGTTAATGGGTGAAATTGAAAAAAAAAAAATATTCAAGCCTAACTTGAAAGTAAATACTTGGAACTGCATCATTAATTTCCCCTATATTTATATCTTTCGTATTCTATTTATGAAGTTATAGGTTTAAATTGAGATGAGTGATAAGCAAAATGTTTGGGATGTATAGCTAAATTGTTCTGCTCACTTCCTATTTATTTTTAACAGCATGTTGCATTTGGTCAAATTAATGATCAAATCTGAATCCATCAAGTCAAGTTTTCTCAATTTATATGAATGCAGAATATCCCAAAGTTTTTTAGGTTTTATAGAACCCGATATGCAGAGATATTCAAGAAGTATAAATTGAGTTGTCATTCTTTATAATGTAGGGAAAATGGATAAAATCATCTAGTTGGAATACAAGTACGGATCTATTGAATAGGGAATTGTTCATTAAAGTTGCTTAAGTAGATCAAAGAGGTCTACAGGTATGTAAGTGTTTCCTTTGATCATTTTATATCCTTTGCATAGATAAATTACTTTTAGACCTCCAATTCATTATATACCGTGTGCATGTGTTGGCTCTTTTGGACCAGTAAATGACTTGACTACACCATACTACACATCCCAATTCTTAGAGTACTGATTTTTGTTAGATAACTCTTACAATACCAAATGTTTATGCAGCCATTTGTGGAAAGCTTATCCCAGTGCCTTAAACATGGATTACATAATCTGTTTAAATTACCAGAAAGGTTGGCATTGCTTAATCTATTTTTGCCTTTTGCTTTCTTGTCCTATGTTAATATTTTTTTACCTCCTCATTTCGACTTAAATCAATATACCTGACAAGTCTTATGAGATCCAATGAGCTCATTGATTTTAATACTAAAGTTTCTCCATTCAAAGGAAAAAGCTTTCTTAACAAAACTTTTTCGTCTTTTAGATATATTATGTTTGGGTAGATGCCTAGGAAGGCTCTTATATGCTTTTCTTGCCCGACGTAATTCATCTAAACAGCAAAAGGTCGTTTAGTAGTATCTATGTGTTTGATTTCTAAATTTTGATTTTCTTTATATTTATGCTGCAATAATTGAGTTTTGTGTATCAATTCAAATTAACTATATTAGAATTTATATAATCGAAACTATTTATTCCAATTTATCGATACAAATTGATTTTCATTGTAAGTAATTTTATTTATAATATTTTTTTAATATACATTAGGTTCAACTCGTGCATATGCACGAGCCAACCTAACTAGTATTATTATATCTACATATCTTCACATTCTCTCTCAAACACCATTATATGTTTCTCCCACTACTCCACTTAAAGATCTTTTTCCTAATCTCTTTTGTTTAGCAAGTGATAAACATGAAACTACAAGGTCGTGTGTGCAAGGAAGTGATGGAATTTTGGTTGGAATGCAATTTTTATTAGGGAGGTTAATGATTAGGATGTGGATGACTTTGCAAATTTCTTTCTATACTTGAATAATTATGCTCCTGGTCAAGCAATGGAGAAGAATATAAAAGTGGAATTTGAATTAAAAAAAAGGGTTCTTTACAGTGAAATCATTTTATAAAGATCTTATGGGTGATATTGAATCTAAAATGTCTGAGTTATTCCCATGGAAGTGTATTTGGAAGTCTTGTGCTCCAACAAGAGACTTGTATTTTTCGCTTGGGAGGCGATTTGGGAAAGAATTCTCATGTTGGACAATCTTAAAAAACGAGGACATATTGTTATCAATTGATGCTATCTTTGTAAGAATGATATGGAGGCGGTAGAACATCTACTTCTTAGATGCACTTTGGCTAGAAGCCTTTGGGAGATGGCATTCGATATCACGGGAGTTCAATGGGTTCTTCAAATTCTGTGAAAAAATTAAAATGTGGAGTGGGATCCATTCATCCTATTATAAAAAAAAGTATTTCAAACGTTCCTCATGGAAATCATTTGGAATTTGTGGAATGAACGAAATTGAAAGGCCTTTGAAGGGGAGGAATCAACTCTTGCATACTTAAAAATCATTGTATTAATGATTTCTGTTTTTGGACCAAAAGATTTTGTAAGATCGATAATGATTGTATTGTATGATCTGTAGATAATTTATGTTGTGTTTGTATATATATGTATGCATATATATTATTATATTTACATGCATACATTACAAGAAAATAGTGCTCAGACGACGAATTTATGTGACGGACTTTTTCCCGTAGCATTTGGCTACGGCCAGGCTACAAAATGGCTACGGACAACTAAATCCATAGTCTTTTCGTAGCCAAATTAAGCCCCATTAAAATGACGACAAAACTTGGCTATGGATTGGCTAAGGAACATAATTTTAATTATAAAAAAAATTAACAATCTGTAGCCAAGCGGTGGAAAAATAGCCACGAATTGTCAATGGACAATATGTGTTATTCAAAAAATGTTTTAAAAATAAAAGGTCGTAGTCTAACCGTGGCAAATTTGCTACAGACTATTTAACTAAATCGGAAAAAAAATAACAAAGTATGTAGCCATGTGGTGGCCAAATAGTCACGGATTGGCTACAAAAAATATGTATTATCCAAAAAATGCTTTAAAAAATAAAGGGTTATAGCCTAGCCGTGACAATGTTGCTACGACATAGATACGAACATTTTAATTAAATCGAAAAAAAGTAAAATAAGAAAGTATATGGCCCACCCATAGCCCCTAGCTACAGATGGGCTATGGAATTCTTCCTTTCTGTCGCTTATCCTTAGCCAATGCCCACGAATGTGCTACAGACCTTCACACAAAAATAAAGGTTATCGATTTTAATTTGAATTATATAAATGTGGTTCCACCTACAAAGTAGGAAAACTTCACTTGACTTGTAAGCTTTCCAACTAAAAATAAACTTGGTCTGTATTTCATTAGCATGCGTACTTTTATAGAGAAATCTAATAGCTAATCGATAGCCGTTTAAATCGAACTTAACTTGTTTTCAATTAACATTGCATTAATGTTGATTAATATTCAATTTAGTGGTCTAAAAACTCTCACATTGTGTTTCAACGTCATAAACAAGAAAAATATGAAGATATTAATACGTTTTAATACGCTGTTATTACTTATTAACAAATTAGAATATATACTAGTGTTCCGTAGCCCATCCGTAGCCACTAGCTACGGATAGGTTAATGAATTCTTCTCTTCCGTCGCCCATCTGTAGCAAATGGCCACGGATGGACTACGGATCTTCACACAAAAATAAGGGTTATCGATTTTAATTTCAATTATAGAAATGTGATTCCACCTACAATGTAGTAAAACTTCAGTTGACTTGCAAACTTTTCAAATAAAACTAAACTTGATTCGTAATTCATTAGCATGCGCACTTTTGTAGAGAAATCTCATAGGAAATCGATAGTCGTTTAAATCGAACTTAACATGTTCTCATTTAAGATTGAATTGATGTTAATTAACGTTCAATCTAGTGATCTAAAAACTCTCACATTGTGTTTGAACTTCATAAATAAGAAAAATATGAAGATATTAACACATTTTAATGTGTTATTCCTACTTATTAACAAGTTAGAAAACATACTATTAGTGGTCCGTAACCTATCCGTAGCCCCTAGCTACCGATGGGCTACATAATTCTTTCGATCCATCATCCATCCATAACAAATACCCACGGATGGGCTACGGACCTTTACACAAAAATAAGGGTTATTGATTTTAATTTGAATTATAGAAATATGATTCTAACTACAACGTAGTAGAACTTTAGTTGACTTGCAAGCTTTCCAAATAAAACTAAACTTTGTGATATTTCATTAGCATGCATATTTTTATAGAGAAATCTCATAGGAAATTGATAGCCGTTTAAATCGAACTTAATATGTTCCCACTTAAGATTGCATTAATGTTAATTAATGTTCAATCTAGTGGTCTAAAAGTTCTCATATTGTATTTGAACTTCATAAACAAAAAAAATATGAAGATATTAAAACGTTTTAATACATTATTCGTACTTATTAGCAAGTTATAATATATCCTATTAGTGGTCCATAGCCCATTTGTAGCCCCTAGCTATAAATGGTGTGATGACCGAAAATTTGCATCATACTCATAAATAGTTGTTGCATATTTCTTCGTGCATTTCTATGTGCATTTTTTTTATTGATTGTGTACTATTTAGTGACTACTATTCATAAGGAGAATCGACTGTTTAATTTGCTTGAATTAATATTTTTCCTAGATAGTATGTCACGCCCCAACTCGACCCCTCCTACAATCAGTTAGAACGTAACAGAATTTCGGTAGTATAACGATAGTAATTAGGACACCGAGGCTCTAAACTAACCTCTTCAGAACATCATACAACCAAACTCTACAAACTATTCAACAACCAACTCCTCAATTAAGTTAACAACATACAACACAACCATATTATACAACAATCATTCTTTCAACATTCCATTCTTAGTAATACGGCTCTGTTCCAACATAATACATTAACTTTAATATACATTGCAAAATAGATTAAAACCAACTTAGCAACCTAATCATAACAAAAGGAAGACTACTAAGTTAGCAACAATTAGTTCATTATCTTTACTACAACATATAACTCATAAACTACAAAGTAAATAAAAGATAACTAGTTTAATATACAAGATAATAAAGTGTACAACATCTCAAACATCAAGGACAAGACTCTAGCACATAGGACTCGTCCACGTATGGCACATTATCCTCTTTTGGAGGCTCGTACCTGTAATCTTGCTCAACAAACCTGTAAGCTTGAAATAATTGAGAGTGAGCTTATATAAAACAAGCTTAGTTAGGATTCGATAGATCTCTAACAATATTTACTATACTCCTTAAAAATCATCCTTTGGGCAGTAAACACATAATATCAATAGCAATATAATCACATAAACTATAATGACCATTCAATAAAGGATACTCTAGTTGGTGTAGCTCCAAATGCCATCACGATCTCAACCGTTCTTCTTATATCTCCCCATTACTCACGCACTTGAGGTATGTCACGCCCTAACCCGACCTATGGAGGCTAGACTAGGGTGTGACCTAAATCATTATCGTTATTTCATACACTTAGCCGTTTATTATGATTTAATACTTAACGTTCGACTAGAACTCCAAAAGATTTTCGAAAAAAAAATCGGTAGCATAACGGCTGTAATTGGGCTCTTTAGTTTGACCTAGTTCTCTAAACGCCTCAAAATTCCCAATCACACTTTCATTTCCTGCTACGACTACTATTTACCATCAATTGAAACACCTACTAGTTATCTCAAAGTCTCGTTTGATTAATAACCTAGCATGATACTATGTCTCGTTTGTTTGTTAATCCTCGTTACAAAAGTACCTGTTGATCTTAGTTTAACAATGAGTACCTGCTTAAGATCGGATAGGTTCATTTTACTTAATTCTTTGCCTACTACTTCATATGCCTGTAGTGGTTACTAATCAAAGTAGCAAAACGATCAAATAGAGTGTCTATCTAGTTATATTTAGTACAAACCAAAATTAGACCAAAATTACAATAGGGTCGTTTACATTAACAAAATGGGTAGTATTCAAAGCAAACACCACGTTCAAGGCATATAAAGCATGTAATCACTTCAAGGGGTTATCAACAAGCACATTCTCCTCGGGTACCTGTTCCTGTTCTTCTTCACCTGTGATGAAAAAGAGGGTGAGTCCTTATGAACTCAGCGAGGAGGAACGAGAAATACGTTTTGAAACTCATTTTTCGGTTCAACTTATGAAAACCTCTTTTGAAAACATGTCACGTATTACAAATAATAAGGTACGCAAATATAGGAAACAAATCGAGTAACAGATACAATTACCAATCATTTCAAGGATACGGTGAGCATTTGCTCTCAATCATGATTTCAAAACAATTGTTGCGGCCGACTTCGATAATCCACTTATCGCTCCTAATTGGGTGTACTCCGGATGTACCCCGAAAACCTACGACCCAACTCTCCGAGGGTGGAACGCCAAGCGAGAGGGGGAATTGGACCATGGTAGTCACGATAGCACCGGCAAGCCCGATGCCGCCGGCGTGTGTGAAACGCTACCATGCCACAATGAAAGATTGCAACCTTGTATGTAATGCACATTTATAACATTTAACATATCACATTTGGAGGACAACAAAGTAGGTTGCCTCCGAGCAGTTACAAGATCGCACGTTGACAAGTAATCAAACGAGGCACGATAAAACAAGTAGTTTCACTTGAAAAGCATATAGAGTTATATGAACATTAAACGGGCAGCCATGTAACGTACGTAAATCAAGTCATATAACTCAACTCAAAGGCCACATAATCCAATAATAAGATTATTTAACATGCAACAACATCTAGATGGGCTTGGATGCAAGAAAGGCCTATTTGTCAACATGCAACGAATCAATATCACATTTAGGGCTATAAGGAAACTACGGGCAGCCTACTAAACATATAATTACACTCAATATTCAAAGGATTAACACTTAGCAAGTTTACCTAGTCATTAGGGTTTCCATTTCGTGCTTACCCGTGCGATTAAACCTCAAGTCAACTCAAAATCAATCTCAAGCCATACAACAATTAATTCAAACATCCCCAATTATTCAAACAGTCCACACAACATCCTAAAGCCACAATCCCAAACATTTAATTCAACAAGAGAAGTTATAACCAATTTTCTAAGCATATAACCAAGTGAAACCCTTACTGCAATAGGCTGTCTTCTCATGATCATTAAGACAAGAAAACAATCTCCAATTCCAGTGCATAAGGTGTCAGATTAAAGCTTAATAAGTGAACTAAATTCAGAAACAAACCTCGCATCATTTGGAGTTCGGGTTCAATAGTTATAGCCAAAACAGTGGAACTGCACAAAACTGTCCAGATTTGCATACATTTCGATACTTGCCTTTTTTAGGTCCTTAGGGTCAGTTTTAGCCTAATTCTATTTCTGGAAAAAATGTCCACAACTGAAAAATATAGCAGCACACAAAATTTCATGCATTTTGGATGTCATTTAGTAGGTCAAAAGTCATTCGTTCTACAGGGGCAGTGAATCTGCCAAAACCTGCTTTATTTTCCAGATTTTCCAGATTTGGATACATTTCGTTATGGTGCCATTTTGAGGATGTTAGATTCAAAATTGGCTTTGGCCTATTTCTGTGAAAAATGTTCAAAACCGTCCAACCTAGTTACATGCCAATATTCATGCATTTTCAACATCATTTTCCTAGCAAAAATTACCTCGAAACAACAGGTCAGAGAGTTGTCACATAATCCGACTTCACCTATCATCACTTTCAAGCCAAGATCTTGCCATGCATGGCTGTAAAAGCTTATGAACGAACATATAACTCAAGTACAGAAGCGAAGACATACATTTATGAGCATGCATGTGGATTTTTGAAGCATTTTCAAAAGGTTTTAGCCCTCACCTTAGCAATCAACCAAGAAGATGCACAAAACTTGTTGAAGCACAATTTTCTTCTTCTCCTTTGCCTAGCCGAGATTCCAACTAGATTTTCTCTATTTTCCTAGCTTAGTGACCAAGCTCTTAGTACATGCATGAGGTTAGAACAAGAAGAAAATAAATGGAAGCTTAAAAACTTACCAAGGCCGAAAATGGTGACTCAAAGGGCTTGCATGTGTGATTCTTGCAACTTAGCTAGCTTGGTTGAGTTTCTTTGCTTGTTGTTTGTCTTGATGCACCATAGGATGATGAAGATGAGCTAAGGGATGAAGAAACTCAGGACAAAACTGAGATGGAGAGAGAGAAATGTGAGGAGAATGAGAGAAATGAAAGAAAAATGAGGCTTTTGCAAAAGTTGATGCATGGGTTCGGCCTTGAGCTTAGCAATTCTGATTTTTATGTCTTCAAGAGGCATTTTGAAATTCCTAGCATGGGCAAGGAGCACTTGGTCGAAAATGGTGTGCATTGGGTAGGGTTTTGGGGCTATTTTTTATGCATTTGTGTCATAATATGTCATAGATTGTCTAGGAATTATATTGAATTAAGCAAAGCAATCACAAAGCTCACAAAGTGGTCAGCCAAGGCATGTAGAAATCTGATTTTTTTTGTCATCTTTGAGCATTATTTTAATTGTGTCTTGAAAGTGCAAAAAGAATAAGGAATAAAGAATGAAGAATGTTTAGTGTTTAGTGTTTTGTCTTGTAGTGAGTTTAAATATAATATTTAGGTGTTAGTGGATTTTGTAGAGATTTGAATTAGGATTATAATAATAGTTAGTGGTGTTTGTAGGATTATTTTATAGTTTAGTACTTTGTGTAGGATTCTTTATCGATTAGCATGCGGGCACGCTTTCCTATGTCTATGGCACGCACTACGAGATAGACACGAACTACGAGGTACATCACGTATTTCAAGACTAAGGCACATACTTCAAGATAAGTGCACGGATTCTAATGCTAACACATGCAACCCTAGGTGAATGAACGTAGACCAAAATAAGGCACGTAATTCAATGCAATGCACGTAATTCAAGACACGACCCTTAAAACTAGGTTAAAGCACGCAGTTCAAGGTTAATGCACACGAAACGAAGAGACACACACAAATCGCGATCTCACACGTAAATTAAGGTCATGGCACGTTTATCTAGGTATCGCACGTATATCGAGAATTAGGGCACAAAATTTTAGGTTAAGGCACGTATAACGAGGCATGCACGAAAACTAAGATAGGGCACGTAATCCAGGGTCGGTCATATAATTTTAGGTCTAAGGCATGCAAATCGAGGTAACACACTTTATTCGGGGTCGGGCCTCACAAGGTACCTCACTAGCCCCGCCCTCCATGGCACCTCCACCCATACGAGTTGGGGGTAGCCTTTGGTAGTCATGCCGTTATCAACCCGACAGCCCGACGCTGTCCGAGAGGTGGCACACACATACCAAAACTCAACAATAATAATAAACAATCGCATCATAGGAGGACAACCTTCTCTGTTGACTATCTCCCGGTTCATCAATAATCATTCCATAATCGTCTTTTCATCAATATATCATCATATAATCAATTAAACAATAAACAACTAAGTTAGATGACAAAGTAGGCCATTCAACTTAACATGCATTAAACATACAATCAAACCCTAGTCTAACCATAAACAACTCACAATTCAATCACTCAAGCACCACCCAATCAACTAAAGGCATAACTCAACATTTTAAAAAAAGACAACCTAAACTTCAGATAATCATATCTTACGTTCTACTAATCCAAACACTTCCAAACCAGTTTCTATCAATCACCCATTCAAGAAACTACATTAGTCTCCTCGGAAACCAACCAAAACACATCCAAATCAATCCCAACAACCCTAAAACCCTAATGCAACTTGGCTGAAATTTTTGGACTTTCACACCGACATCGCAATCCAAATTTCGGCATTATAACATTACTACCACGTATTTAACAAACTTTTACAAATCGACGGCAATCGATTCCAACCACTACAACTCAAAATAATCAACAAATAGCCAATAACTCAATTTTAAATACTCAAAAATAAAAATTTATGCTACAATAGTTCAAATCTTATAAGAATGCATATAAACGATCCTTAGCATGCACTGAGCAATAATATAACATCAAATTAACATTATAACGGTTCAAAATGCAATTATACGTAAAAACTTAAAAGATGACATTTGAGATCTAGAATTTTTCTCTCACCTTTGATGTGTTATGAAGCTAGAAATATGCTTAATGGATGCTCAAGAGGTGGAATCAAGCTTTGGTTGATGAAGTTTGGCCTCTAATTGCAACTTTTAATGAAAAATTTGCTTGAAAAACCTTGAGTTTTCTTTCTCTTTTTCTCCTATGGATGTCTCGGCCTTGTGTGTATGTGTGAGTGTGTTTTGTGTTGTTTCATTGTGTGTTGATGCATCATATACTCAAGGTCAAACAATTTAAAATGGTCAAAGTTAGTTTTTTAGTCTTTTAATTTAGTTTTATACTATTTCTTGCTCAAAACATTTATGCAACTACTAAACTATCTCAAGTAGTTTATTTTTAGGTGACAAGAAGTTTTACATTCAAACATTTCCACCCAAGTCGGCTTAAAACTCGATTTTCACAAAAGAATGTGTCAAAACCCTTTTAAATTCCTAAGCCGATTTGAAATCCGTTTTAATCAAACACAGGTCTAATAATGTTCGAGAAGTAGGTCTTGAAGGGTTAAAAAGACCAGTTTCAAAATTATAGCGGACGTGTTTCAAAAATATTATTCACTAAAAGTCGACGATAAAATTTATGATTCCGTTTTTGATGAAAATTTTATGAATGCACACTTAGTATGTATTAGGAGTATAAATCACATATTTAGCACATTCTAGTTCATATAGCCCATAAATAGGTCATTTTACGCAAAACGAGGTAAAACACGTAAATCGAGATAAAGGCAAAATATGGGATTTCACATTCTCTCCCCCTTAAAGAAATTTCATCCTCAAAATTCTTACTTGATGTACACAATAGATCTGGGTATTGCTACTGAATCTGATCTTTTCTCTCCCAAGTAGCTTCCTTGATACTGTGATGATTCCACAACACTTTAACCATTGGAATCTTCTTCGACCTCAACTCCAGTTCTATCTTATCAAGAGTGCGAATTGATTACTCATCATAAGTCAGATTCTCACGAAGCTGCAACGGCTCTGGATCCAAAATATGAGAAGGATCTGGATTATATTTCTACAAATTAGACACGTGAAAGGCATCGTGAACATTAGAGAAGTTCTCCAGTAAAACCAACCGATATGTCCAACTTGCCAACTCTACCGGTAATCTCAAACGGCCCTAAAAACCTCGTACTCAGCTTACCACCTTTACCATAACTAGCAAACCCCTTACGAGGAGACAATCTCAAGAAAACCCGATCCCTGACTACAAACTTTAAATTCTGACGATGCTTTTCAACATAACTCTTGAATCTACTCTGCGTTGTAAGCATTCTCTGCCTGATCAACTGAACATTCTCAATCTTCTCTTGAATCTCTGGCATAATAGTCGAATAAATAGTCTTCATCTCCCCTACATCATCCCAATACAAATATGAACAACACTTACGGCTGTAGAGAGCTGCAAAAGGTGCCATCCCAACAGTAGCTTGATAACTATTGTTATAGGCAAATTCGGCAAGTGGTAGATGTTTCTCCCAGTTCTTTCTGAAGTCCAAAACACAAGCCCTGAGCATATCTTCCAGAATCTGAATAGTCCTCTCAGACTGACCGTCGGTTTGTGGATGATACGCGATGCTGAAGTTTAACTGAGTACCCAAAGTCTCCTGAAGTTTCTCCCACAAACGAGAAGTAAACCAAGGATCTCGATCTGAGACAATACTAGATGGAATCCCATGAAGTCTAACAATCTGATCCAAATAAAGACCCGTCAACTTTGTAACTTCATCTCTTATTCTGATCGCAATAAAATGAGCTGTCTTCGTCAAACGATCCATGACAACCCAAACTGCATCGTTACCTCTATTTGTTCTAGGCAAACCAGTGATGAAGTCCATCGAAATATGCTCCTATTTCCACTCTGGTATTGCCAACGACTGAAGTAACCCTGCAGGTCGTTGATGCTCGGCTTTCACTCGTTGACAAGTCAAACATTTAGATACGAACTGAGCAACCTCCCTCTTCATGTTATTGCACCAGTAATATTGCTTCAAATCCCGATACATCTTGTTTCCACCGGGATGAATAGTATATTTAGAATTATGAGCCTCTTCCAGAATACCTCGCCTCAAGCCCGGTTTATCGGGAACACATACCCTGTTCCGAAACCGAAGAATACTATCCTCATGTAGTTTAAAGTCAGACTAATCATCTATGATCTGATCCTTAATCTGCTGAAGTTTAACATCAAGTTCCTGAGCTTCTCTGATCTGAGATTACAATAAAGGCTGAATACGGAGATGTGAACACATCACCTCAACCTAAGTTAACTCCGGTCTCCAAAAAGTGAATTCCTTAAGAACCTCCCACTTCTTAACAGCCAAACACGCAACACTCGCCTTCCGGCTAAGAGCATCTGCTACAACATTTGCTTTCCTAGGCAGATAATTGATAGAACAATTATAATCTCCAAGAAGTTCCCTCCACTTCTGCTGACGCATATTTAACTCCTTCTATGAGAACAAGTATTTCAGACTCTTATGATTAATGAAAATCTCGAACTTACTGCTCCACAAATAATGACGCCACTTCTTAAGTGCGAAGACTACATTTGCCAACTCAAGATCATGAGTTGGATAATTCACCTCATAAGGCTTCAACTTTCTAGAAGCATACACAATAACCCGGCCGTTCTGCATAAGTACACATACCCCGAGTCTCCTAACCAGATCTCACTGTATGCCACCATTCCTTTGCCTCATCATCAAACAAGTATACAGCAAATGTGACTTTTCTCTTATCGGTATAATCAAGAGGGTCAAAAATCTTCTCTACTTTATTAATCCACGCCTCAGCTTTCCGATCATCTGGTTCCCCCTGAAACCACGGAGGATAATACCCCAGAAACTCCTTCAGTGTACCACGCCCGTGGTATCCACCCTGAACATTCAGTAATTGTGCCTGCAAAGTCTGAGCTTGGGCAGCCTGCCCTGCTAGCAACTGTGCCTGACCGTCCATTATCTCGGTCATCCTATCCATAGCTGCCCGATCCGATCATCACCCCTATCTCGGCCCGGTGCCACATTCCCGGAACCTCATCAACTGCCTAGGGCCTACCCCTCGTTCTTGGTCTACCAGCCATTCTACTAATCAAAGAGTTAACACAAGTTATAGCACGTAAACAAACTATGAAAAACTATTAACACATAAACAACAAACTCATATAAAACATATAAATCACATAAGTATCAATCACATAACAAATTGATCACATAATCACATAAGCACTAAATCACATAATCACTTAATCATTTAATCATATTAACACATAGTTCACTTTTCTTTCATTTCATACATACTTTCGTGCTAAGACCATGACCCACATTCCAAGAATACCCTGGCTGACAACTAATATGCGCTTTGATACCACTTAATGTCATGCCCCAACTCGACCCCTCCTACAATCAGTCAGGACGCAACAGAATTTCGACAGTATAACGATAGTAATTAGGACACTGAGGCTCTAAACCAACCTCTTCAGAACATCATACAACCAAACTCCACAAACTATTCAACAATCAACTCTTCAATTAAGTTAACAACATACAACACAACCATATTATACCATAATCATTCTTTTAACAATCCATTCTTAGTAAAAATGCAACTCCCTCACTTGTATGAAGATGTAGGCAAGGTGGTGAAGCTCCTAGGTGCTCTAGAATCTTCCCTAAGCAAGCCAAGAGCTCAACTCCAAGGTTTGATGAAGAAATTCTCCTCCTAGGCCATTTTTGGATTTGCTACAGTGTTTTCAGCTTTTCTCTTTTTTTTTTGTTTTTTTTGTTTTGTTTTGTTTTGTTTTTGGTTGAGTAATAGCTTGTATATATTATATAAGATATATATTTAAGAGTATGTGTAATTAGTTGTGATCAAAAGCCATTAAATCCTAGTCAACCAAGTTAAAAACTCATACAATTGCTAACTAGTTGAAATTAAAAGTTGTTACGTACGTAATACTATTCAAGTGACCTGAAAAACATTTTCCAAATGCATGTTCCCGAGCTCGAAAGTCGAAAATGACAAGTTCCCAATTCCTTTTATGGGTCATATGACTTAGGAAATATATTAAATCGAACTTTTAAAACATTCGAATTTCTTATGAATAGTGCTTAATAGTAAATCAATTAAACAAGAAAAGTAATGCACATAAGATGCTCTAGTAATTTATGCAACAGTTATTTAAATGATGTGATAAAATTCCCGGGCATCAGAACAAGGCCTTTGACTCAGCTTACATAGAAAAAGACTGTATTTGACTGGAATGATAAATGTGAGGCCAGTTTTTAGGAACTAAAAAAGAGACTTACCACTGCTTCTATTCTAACATTACTTGAGGGGACAGATAACCTCGTGATTTACAATGATTCCTCCAAAGAAGGTTTGGGCTGTGTTTTTATGCAAAATGGTAAAATAATAGCTTATGCCTCGAGAAAATTGAAGCCATATGAGCTTAATTATTCGACCCATGACCTTGAGCTTGATGCTATTGTCTTTGCTTTAAAGAAATGGCGACATTACTTGTGGGGTAATAAGTTTGAATTTTTACTGACCACAAAAGTTTGAAATATCTATTTTCTCAGAAAGATTTAAACATGAGGCAAAGGCGTTGGCTGGAATTGTTGATGATTATAACTGTACTATTAGCTACTTGCCAAGCAAAGCTATCACTGTTGCAGATGCATTAAGCCGGAAGGCTACTGTGGCCAGTTTGATTATAAAGAATTTGAAAACTATGAAGGAATTGCGTTTTAGGAAACCAGAGGCTTCAGAAACAAGTATTTAGTTTGCAAGCCTACAAATTCAGTCCTTGTTGCTATCTAGAATCAGTGAAGCACAATAATCCGACCCTCAGCTATTGAAAATTATAGAAAAGACAAAAGGAGGAGAGTCCGATTTCAAGCTGCATGAGGATGGGCTACTCAGGTATAAAAATAGAATTTGCATTCCTCGTGGTTCAGTTGTGAAAAATGAAATTCTTGTAGAGGCACACAACACTAAATACACTATCCACCCCAGTAGCACCAAGATGTACAGGGACTTGAAACAAAACTTCTGGTGGAACAATATGAAGAGGGAAATAGCTAATTATATGGCTAAATGTCTAACTTGTCAGAAGGTTAAAGCTGAACATCAGAGACCTGCGGGATTGTTGCAACCATTGGAGATTCCTGTATGAAAATGAGAACATATTACTATGGATTTTGTGTCTGATTTGCCGAGATCACCGAGAAGTAATGATTCTGTATGGGTTGTGGTTGATAGGTTGACGAAAGTCTCACATTTCATTGCTATAAAGAAGATAGACAATCTTGATAAACTAGCTGAGCTATATATTGAAAATATTGTGAGACTGCATGGGACTCCAACTAGTATAATGTCAGACAGGGATCCCAAGTTCACATCACAGTTCTGGAAGAAACTACAGAAGGCTTTGGGGACTAATTTGAGTTTTAACACTGCATATTACCCGTAGACAGATAGTCAGTCTGAGAGGACTATTAAGATACTGGAGGACATGTTGCGAGCTTGCATTCTAGATTTTGGTAAGAGTTGGGAGAGATATTTGCCTCTTGCATAGTTTGCTTATAATAATAGTTAACAGGCTACCATTGGTATGGCATCGTACGAATCATTTTACGGGCATAAATGTAGATCCCCGTTGTATTGGGATGAGGTAGGAGAGATAAGAACTGTTGATCCAGCTATTCTGCCTGAGATGAAAAAAATGGTTGATAATGTGAAACTTATTAAGAAAATAATGCTTACAGCTCAAAGTTGACAGAAGAATTATGCTGATAGACGCCGACGTAACTTGGAATTTGCAATAGGGGATCATGTATTTTTGAAAATCTCTCTACGTAAAGGTCTAATTCGACATGGAAAGAGAGGTAAGCTCAGTCCTAAATATGTGGGGCCATTTGAGATTACCGAGAAAGTTGGTAATTTGGCTTACAAATTAGTGTTACCTCCGACTTTGGCAAATTGCATGATGTGTTCCATGTGTCGATGTTGAGAAAGTATCAGCCAGATCCTTCATATAATTTAGAGCCGGAACCGTTAGAAATCAGTGAGACTTTGACTTATGTGGAGAAACCACTTCGGGTTGTAGATCAAAAGGTTCAGGAGCTCATAACTAAAAGTATTCCGATGGTAAAAGTTCTTTGGATCATCATGGAGTAGAGGATACCACTTGGGAGCGGGAGGATCATATGAGAGATAAATACCCCGAGCTGTTTGATGAATCATGTAAGAATTGTGTGGATGCAATTAGTTTAAGGGGGAGAGGATGTGACACCCAAAAATTTGTATCATACTCATAGATAGTTGTTACATATTGTCACGCCCCAAATCCGTTCTTAGGGAAACCAGTTCATGACGTGATGACACACAGACATTATACCGGCTGTAATATGGACGTCCAACAAGAAATAGAAAACACCCAAACACATTTATATAAAGTCTACATCCAAGTAGACACAATTCTCAAACCAGGTTCTCAACGAGCATAAATAAAACCCAAACGTGATCATAAATCCAATCATGATCACCTACATATACAATCAAAACAGGATAGACTTCAAAATAGATAAGTTATCGAGTATTCCAAACATAAACTAAAACATAACCTCATTACAACAAACTATTAAAAACCATTAAACGTTGTTTCAACTCAAACACAAGCTAAACATAGTTCACATTCCATGGTTCCTATATAGTCTCCTCGTGCACATAGTCATTGTCATGTACACTTGTAGCATGCATCATAGATGGGTGAGCTTACTTTTAACAAAGCTTAATGGGAAGGGGAAACAGTTAAGGGGCCTTTTAAAGCCATAACCTGTAAATCAGTTGATCACATTAGAAACAACATATAACTTGATCAATAAAGCCATAAACCACATTATAAGAATACTGTTCATTATTTGTTGATGCCGTCACTTATAACCCCTACACGAACTCATCCCGTTCACTTTTCACATCTCCTTATCACTCCCGCATATTGGTACTCCGGTTGTACCCACCTCGACACACCACTCCCCATGGCCTTACTCCGACCACGCGAGAATGGTGTCAAACTATGGTAGGCGTGTAATTACCCCCAAGCCCTACGCCGTCCGGCACGACACGACGCTACCAAGCCTCGCATAAGGTTGCAACCTTTCGAACATGGGTATACCCAACGCATTCACATTCGCATAAAGGTATCCACCCAAAGCATTTCACATTTGCATAAACCCTTTAACTCATATTCATGACAGATAAAGGAGATCAACAAAGTAGGTTGAACTCTCGAGCATATTCATCTATCATGTTCATTTGACAAACTCCCAACCATATACCAGAGCAATTGTGTCACATTTAACATGCATCAATGCACTCACATTTAAAGGCAACACATTCTTTAATTCAACCAAACATTATTAAACATATATCCAACACATTAGTACCAACACTCAACTATCAAAGAACATGATCTTTTCAACACATTAACATCACCTAAGTACATAAAAACTTGACCTTCACACTTTAACACCAATTAAACCTTGAAAGAATATAATCACTACAAATCCACTCTAACCTTCTAACAAGATTGAACCATCCTATGAATCTCTACAACACAATCAATATAATAACTAACTATAATGCATTATGAACACATTACAACAACAAAACCAAGCATTAAACAAGCTAAACAAACAAATCTATAAAATTGCATAGTTGCTGGAATTTTATGAAATTAATCAAAATAAACCCCTAAATTCACCAAACTCTCACTAAAGCCATGAACTCATATACCAATCACATATATATATAATCATAAACATCAAATCTAACTTAGATTCTCAACTTCTAATTAATAAAGTTAACACATAATCGCCTATTTCATCTCCAATAAATTCATATGTATGTATTAAGCTCTCAAATACTATTACAATATATAATCATCCATACAAGCATTTATAACACACTTATACATGGTTTCTACAGATCAAAGTAATCATATACAAACAAAAACTTAAAATCGCCACCTTTAGCTAAAGCACTTCCAATTCCTAATTCAACGAAAGCTTAAATTAATCAAATTGGCTGCCTATTGTAACGACCATTAAATACCCTGTTTTCTATCTAGAAACGTATATTATCGAATGTACATAGTTCTAGGCTCAAACAAAATTTAATTCCGAGTTAAATTTATTGAGTTATAGTCATTTTAGTACAAGTACTACCAACTGTCCTGTTGCAACATTTTTTTGGCACATCTCGGAAATTGAAAATTTGGAAGGTCTAAATGTTGTAATTTGACTTTTTGTAAAACATAAAGTTTGTTCCTCACTGCTTAATCTAGCTACTATAAAAATGTCGTTTGATTCTGAGGTTGTTTACTATTTTTAAAATGTAAAAGAAATCAGAGGTAGTGAGTTGTCCAATAAATAATTGATAGCTTTCATGGCAAATTCACTTCCTATCTTGCTTCTATATCATCACAACCTCAAATACAACCATAAACAAGATCACACAATACTACAACAACCTAGATCTACAAACCTTAGCAATTATCTTCAAAATTACAAAATAAATACAAGATATAACAACCAGAACACAACAAACCTAAAAGTCTACTCCTAACACATATATCTAACATTATGAATCAAGATAACAACATTTCTTCAAACTAAATTTAATTTCCAGAATTTAAATCATGCAAGAACACAACCTCCCTCACCTTAAATTAACAACTAAGGCAAGAAATGAAGATGAAATAACAAGGAGCAACTTTTCTATGGATCAAACTTTGCCCAAATCTACCAAGAAATGAAGAATCAAGCTTGGAATGAATTTTTCTTCTCTTTTCTGTTATGGCAGAATTTTGTAGGTGATCTAGGTGTTGTGTGTTTTTTTTTTCCTGCAAAATGACACTTAGTTGTAATAAATAAACTAAGTCCAATGGTCAAATAACTAAATAAGAAAAGTCAAATAACACTTGTTTGGTCAAACCCGTGTATACAAATCAGCTTTGACACCTTTTACTAAAACGATCATAACTTATGCTAGAGAACTGCAATTTGCGAACAGTTTGAAGAATTAGAAACTAGACTCGTAGAGCTTTCTAACCATATATAATTTACTACCTAAATCTTCCCAAATTGTGCAGTGAATATGTTTTATCTTGCAAGTCAACAAGTCAAAGATGACATCTTTGAAGACTAGGGCTAAAATTACCTAGAAACCAAGCTATTTCACATAATTACAAGTTTGTCATTCTAGCCAAAATAGTAGAAGTCAAAGTCAAAAGTCAACCCAAAATCAAATAAATTCAAATACCACTTAAAATGCAAATAAAGACTTCTAATTAGATGATTAAAGCATTTAAATATGCAATGCATATTCGGGGTCTCAAATCTTCCCCTTCTTAGAACAATTTCACCCACGAAATTCTTATATGATCAATCAAACAAATTCGGATATTGCTGCTTGATCTGATCTCGACGTTCCCAAGTAGCCTCTTTTATACCATGATGATGCCACCAAACTTTGACCATCGGTATCCTTTTTGTACATAGATCTCTAATCGACTGATCTATAATGCAAATAGGTCGCTCTTTATAAGTCAGATTTCCACTAAGCTGCAATGGTTCTACCTCAAGAACATGAGATGAATCCGGATGATACTTCCTCAGCATAGAAACATGAAAGACATCGTCAAATCTGGAGAGACTCTGTGGTAGAGACAACTAATAAGCCAACTTGCCAACTCGGCCAATGATCTCAAACGGTCCTACATATCTCGAACTCAACTTTCCGCCCTTGCTGTAACGGACTATTCCTTACGAGGAGAAATATTTAAGAAGACCTGATCACCAACCTCAAACTCCAAGTCCCGTTTGCGCTTATCATCATAACTTTTCTACTTACTCTGAGCGGTAAGCATTTTCTGGCGGATAAGGTGAACATTCTCACTAGTTTCCACATACTCCGGCATCATAGCTACATCAATCCCCTTCATCTCCCCAACCTCATCACAATATAATAGAGAACGACACTTACGAACGTACAAAGCCTCATAAGGAGCGATTTCAATAGTCGCTTGGTAACTATTGTTATAAGCAAACTCTGCCAACAACAAGTGTTTCTCCCAACTCTGCCCGAAGTCCATGACACTAGCTCTAAGCATATCCTCAAGTATCTGAATAATCCGTTCTGACTGACCATCCGACTAAGGATGATAAGCTGTGCTGAAACTTAAATTGGTACCCAAAGCTTTCTGAAGACTCTTCCAAAACCTAGAAGTAAATCGTGGAAAGATCTGACACAATACTAGCAGGTACACTATGAAGTTTCACGATGTTATCAATATACAACTTGGCTAACTTTTCCAGACTATATTGTATGTTCATCAGGATGAAATGTACAGCCTCAGTCAATCGAACCACTACAACCTATACCGAATCAAAACCACTTGGAGACTTTGGTAAATTAGTGACTAAATATATTGTCACATGCTCCCATTTCCATTGAGGAATAAACAATGGCTAAAGCAAACCTGCTAGTCGTTGATGCTAAGCTTTGACTTGCTGACAAGTCAAATATCTAGACACAAACTCCTAGACCTTTTTCTTCATATTGTTCCACCAATAGTATTGCCTCAAATCTTGATACATCTTGGTTCCACCCGAATGAATTGTATACTTTGAATTATGGGCTTCTACAAGAATCTCCTTCTTCAAGTTTGGATCATTTGGAACACAAACTCTAATTTTGAACCGCAACAGGCCATCATCATGTATCTTGAAATCCGGTTTACCCTCAGAGATTTTCTGAGGATGTTCATCTAACTGTTGAGCCTCACGAATACGAGTCAATAACAATGGTTGAATTTGCAAGTTAGCAAACAAGACGCCAACTTCCTTCAATTATGGTTTCCACGAACCAACTTCTTCAAGCATCTCTCATTCCTTAATTGCTAACATAGAAAGACTAACCTTATGGCTAAGAGCATCTGCGACTATATTGGCCTTCCTAGGCACATAATTGATCGCGCAATTATAATCATCCAAGAGTTCCATCACCTCTGCCTCATATTTAACTCCTTTTGGGAGAACAAATATTTCAAACTCTTGTGATCGGTGAAGATTTCAAACTTGCTACGCTACACATAATGGCGCCACTTCTTCAAAGCAAAGACTATGACCTCTAACTTTAAATCATGAGTAGGATAGTTCCCTTCATACTGTTTCAACTTTCGGGATGCATAAGCAATTACTCGACCATGTTTCATCAACACACAACCCAAACCTTCTTTGGAAGCATCGCTATAAATTATAAAGTTCTGACTACCTTATAGCAAGGTAAGAACTGGAGCTGTAGTCAACCTCTTCTTCAACTCTTGAAAGCTGTCCTCACACTTCTCATTCCAATTATAACCAATACTTTTCTGAGTGAGCTTAGTAAGAGGACCTGCAACTTTGGAGAAGTCATTCACAAACCTTCTGTAATAGCCCGCTAAACGTAGGAAACTCCGTACTTCAGTCACATTCTCAGGCCTTTTCCAATCAGACACCACCTCGATCTTGCTTGGATCCACAGATATACCCTGTTGCAAGATGACATGGCCCAAAAATGAAACTTGTTGTAACCAAAACTCACACTTACTAAACTTAGGATATAATTGGTACTACTGAAGCTTTTGAAGAACAAGATGCAGATGTTGCTCATGTTCTGCTTCATCCTTGGAGTACACTAGAATGTCATCAATGAAGATCACAACAAACCTATCAAGATACGGTTGGAACACCCGATGCATGAGATCCATAAACGCTGCAGGAGCATTAGTTAAACTAAAAGGCATAACCAAGAACTCATAGTGACCATATTGAGTTCTACAAGCAGTTTTCAGCACATCCCTCTTGTTGATCCGAAGCTGATAATAACCCTTACTCAAATCAAACTTCGAGTAGACTTTTGCCCCTTGAAGTTGATCGAACAACTTATCAATGAGTATAAGTGGATACTTGTTTTTGATAGTCACCTGATTCAAACCCCGATAATCAATGCACATCCTCATAAAACCATATTTCTTCTTTACAAATAACATTGGTGCTTCCCACGGAGATGTACTCGGCTGAATGAACCCCTTCTCCAATAGTTCTTGCAATTGAGATTTCAACTTGAGTAGCTCGGCAGGTGCTATAAGATAAGATAACTTAGAGACCGGTTGAGTCCCTAGCAACACATTGATAACAAATTCAATTTCTCTCTCCATTGGTACTCTTGGCAATTCCTCAGGAAAAACATCTAGATAATCCTGAACAACTAGAACTTCTTCTAACTTCAACTTATCTGAAGGCTTGTTGATCAAATATGTAAGAAACCCACTACAACCCTTCGATACAAGCTTAATAGCTTTGATAGAAGAAATAAGGAAATCCTTCGAAGATTCGCGATTCCCCGCTACTTTTTTACCATTGGACAACCTGATTTTCGAAACTTAACCACTTTGGTTTGACAATTCACTCGAGCCTGATACTTAGACAACCAATCTATACCCAATATAACCTTATAGTCTCGAATAGGTAACAAAACTAGATTAGTCGAAAACTCTTGATCCTTATTCCGAATCTTACACTCCTTACAAACTGATTTGGTTATGAACTTACTACCTATCGGTGTGCTAACCTTAATACTATATGGAAGTTTCTCAACTGGAAATTTAATGCGTTACACATAAGGAATCACAATAAAAGAATGCGTAGCACCGGAATCAAACAAAACCTTAACCAACTGATCATGGATTAGAAAAGTACCTTCGACCACAGTTGCTATCTCAGGTACCTCATTTCCCTCAATAGCATAAGCCCGGGCCTGCACTCGTGGTGCAGATGTATTACCAACTGTTTTGCTTTGACCTCCACCTATGGTCTGACGCTGAACATTCTGAAACCTTAGGCAATCCTTAGCCCTATGCTCCTCACTGTCGCAACCCGTGCATTTTCCCATTTTCCTCCAAAACTCTCTATCCACGTGCCCATTTCTATTACAAAAGTAACAAACTTTAGTCGTAGAAGCATTGGCCCCAAAGGATCCTTGGGCCGAAGACATAGCTAGCCTACTCTATTGAGTCCTCAAAACAGTCGACCTGGTTTGACTCTGAGTCTGGCCTGATGGTTGAAACAACCTCTGCTGACCTGGAGGCTGAAATAGCCTCTTATTCGGAAAACTCGGCATATAACCCAAATCTCGTTTCCTTTTGTCGACGAGGCTTGCCGCTTTATGAGCCTCAATATAGGTAGCATACGTGTTTGATATGAGGTCTATCTGAAGATCGGGCCTCAAACCCCGGGTAAACCTTCTAATCCTTTTTGCCGACGTATCTACCAACTCCGATGCATGGCGAGACAACGAATTAAAACGTGCCTCGTACTTATCCACTGTTTGATTCCACTGATTGCAATTCGAGAACTTTTCCTCTCTCCTCTCCTGAGCTATTTCAGAGATATAGTTGTTCTTGAAAGTTCGGACAAAGTTAGCCCAAAGTATCAGAGTGTGGATTAGCTCCCACTCAGAATTCACGGTTCTCCACCATTCGCTAACATCGCCCTCCAACATGAAAACCGCAAAGAAGACCTTTTGCTCATCAGTGTACATCAGAGTATTGTAGATAACCTCAAATTTTTCTAGCCAAGCCTCAACTTTGATATTATCTGGCTCTCCCAGAAATTTAGCAGCCCCATAATTGATAAATCGATCCAACAACCGGTCATCTCTACCATTACCCCCATTACCATAATTACCGTTAAAATTATTGCGCTGATTAACATTGTTGTTCCTCTGATCCCCTCTATCCACTTGCCTCTCAAATGCTTTAGCCATCACAGCCATAGCCTCTACAATCTGACCCAACACTGGATCTCTAGGCAACACTGGTTGAACTAGTTGGGCCTTTCTGGGGAGCTCTCGGCAAGGTCTACCTCTCGGTGCCATCTTTGAACATAATAGTTATGAACAGTTATAGCACATATGCACAGTTTATGTCGCTCAACAATAAGTATCATAAAATCACCTAGTACATAATGCACAACTTCTACATAAATACAACTATTATATTATGTATGCACATTTTCACTCAGGGTCACACAACACACAAACCGAGGGTCCTATCTTGGCTGACGCCTAGACAATGTCACGCCCCAACTCGACCCCTCCTATAATCAGTCAGGACGCAATGGAATTTCAGCAGTATAACGGCAGTAAATAGGATACCGAGGCTCTAAACCAACCTCATTAGAACATCATACATCAAACTTCATAAACCATACAATAAACAACTCCTCAATTAAAATAACAACATACAACATAACAATATTATACAATAATCATTCCTTCAACCAACCATTCTTCGTTATATGCCTCCGTTCTAACATAATACATGAACTTTAATATACATTGCAAAATATATTGATACCAACCTAGCAACCTAAGCATAGACAAAAGAAAGACTACTAAGATAGCATCAACTAATTCATTATCTTTTCAGCATCTTATACAATACAAACTAGAAAGTAAATATAGGACATCTAGCGTAATATACAAGATAGTAAAACAATACAACATCAAGGACAAGACTCCGGCACATAGAACTTGTCCACATACGGCACATTATCTTCATTTGGAGGCACGTACCCATAATCCTGCTCAAGGACACCTGTAAGCATGCAATAATAGAGAGTGAGCTTATATAAAATAAGCCCAGTGAGGATTCGATAGATCTCTAGCATAGTTTACTATACTCCTTGGAAATAATCCTCTGAGCAAGAAACACATAACAACATCAATAATACGATCATCACATAAACTATAATGACCATTTAATAAAGGATATACTAGTTGGTGTAGCTCCAAACGCCATCATGATCTCAACAGCCTTCTTGTAACTCCCATAACTCACGCACCCGAGGTACCTCTCTAGCCTCGCCCTCCATGACACCTCCGTCATGCGAGTTGGAGGTAGTCTCTGGTAGTCATGTCGTTATCAACCCGACATCCCGATGCTGCCCGAGAGGTGGCACACACATACCAAGACTCATCAATAATAATAAACATCACATCACAGGAGGACAATCTAGAAGAATTGCCTATCTCCCGGTTCATCAACAATCATCTTTAATCATCAATATAACATCAAGTAATCAATTAAACAACAAACAATTAAGTTAGATGACAAAGTAGGCCATCCAACTGAACATGCATTAAACACACAATCAAACCCTAGTTTACCCATTAACAACTCACAATTCAATCACTCAAACACCACCCAATCATCTAAAGGCATAATCCAACATTTTAAAGAAAGACAACCTAAACTTTAGATAATCATATCTTACATTCTACTAATCCAAATGCCTCCAAATCAGTTTCTATCACTCACCCATTCAATCAACTACATTATCTCCCTCGGAAACCAACCAAACCACATCCAAATCATGCCCAACAACCCTAAAACCCTAATGCGTCTTGGCTGAAATTTCTGGACTTTCACACGGACATCGCAATCGAAAATTAGGCATTACAACGGTACTACCACATAGTTAACAAACTTTTAGAAATCGACGGAAATCGATTCCAACCAATACAACTCAAGATAATCAGCATTTGGCAAATAACTCAACTTTAAATACCCGAAAATAAATAATTATGTTACAATGGTTCAAATCTCGTAGTAATACAATAAATGATCCTTAGCATGCACTGAGCAATAATCTAACATAAAATTAACATTCTAACGGTTCAATATTCAATTATACGCAAAAACACAAAAGATGAGTTTTGAGATCTATAATTTTTCTCTCACCTTTGATACAAACTAAGGTTTGAAATAGGTAGAATGGATGCCCAACAAGCAAAATCAAGCTTTGAATGAAGTGATTTGGACTTGAATTGCAAAATCTATGTGAAACATGCTTTGAAAAACCTTGAAAATGCCTTCTTTTTGCCTCCCTTTGGAATTTCGGTAATGTGTGTATAAAAATGAGTGTGTTTTGTGAGCTTTTGATGTGTGTTGATGATATATTAAGCAAGGGTCAAACAAATAAAAAAAAGTCAAAGGTGTAAACTAATTATTTTTAGTGTTTTCTTGTCTTTTAATTCATTTTCTTGACTACTCTTGCTCAAATTAATTATGCAACACCTAAATTATCTCAAGTAGTTTATTTTTAGGTGATAAAAAGTTTTACATTCAAATAATTTCACCCGAGTCGGCTTAAAACTCGATTTTTGCAAAAGACGGTGTAAAAACCCTATTAAATTCCTAAGCCGATTTGAAATCCATTTTCACCAAACACAGGTCTATTAAAGTCCGAGGACTAGAAGGGTTAAAAAGACCAATTTCAAAATTAGCGCGGACGTGTTTCAAAATCACTATTCCCTAAAAGTCGACGATAAAAATTCTAATTCCGTTTTTTATGAAAATTCATGAATGCACACTTAGCATGTATTAGGAGTATTAATCACAGAATTATCACATTCTAGGTCATATAGCGCATAAACAGGAATTCTCCCCTCCTTAAAAAAATTGCGTCCTCGCAATTCTTCACTCAAGTACTGTTGGCTCAAACATACGAATTGCAAGACCAAATACCAAATTCTGAATACTAATTGAGAACACCGACTAGGACTTCCGAATAAGAATGTCAAATAATTACTGAAGAAAATACCAAACATAGATTCCGTAATAGAGCACCAACCAAGATTACCAAGTAAGAACTTCAACAAGATCACTGAGCGAGAATACCGAATAATAATCCCAATATAAGAACTCCGGATGACACCGTATAAGAATTCCACATAAGAATACCGCATAGAAAATACCATAGAAGAAGTCCAAGAAGTATGCTGAATAAGAATCTCCATATGGAAATCTCGAGGAAGAATGCCGTATAAGATCACCAAATAAGAATCCCAATAATAAATGTATAGTCACAAAGTAGCTTGACCCCTAATCGGAATTTCATATCCCTCAACGTCACATACTACTCAGTCACCAACTGATATGATACACGTGCTAACTTTAATCGTATAAGGCAAACTCTCTACTCACATTTTAGCACGTTGCGCTCAAGGAGATATGATATTTAATTGGTTAGGAGTAAGTAAGTTACCTTTCACTACTGTTGTCGTCTTTGGCAATTCCTCCAAGTACACTACGTAGGCCTGAGCCTGAGCCTGAGCCCGCTGCTGCTGAGGTGTACCGCTTACAAGTCTACCTTGATAAGCCTGGATAACTGGCTGACTCGCAGAACCCTGATACCTAGGGCAATCCCTCGCCCTGTGTTGGTTGCTGCCACAACCTAAACACGTCCCTGCCTTCGCCCTGCAATCGGCCTCCATATGCCTCGGGCGCTTGTAGTATGTACACTGTGGTGATGATGCACTGGCATTGCCCCTAGAAGAACCAAAAGCTGAAGAAGTAGCTGAACCAACCTACTGTTGAGGCCTTACCAAACTAGGCCTAAATTGACCCTGAGACTGGGCTAGCCTATACTGGGACTGAACCTGATGGGACCCCTGCTGAAATTGAGGTCGATAATAACTCTACTGACCCTGCGGCCTGAAAGAACCCTACTGAGCTGGCAGCCTGTACACAACCTGCTGTACGGGAGGCCTATACATATCCTGCTGGCCCTGCAGCTGATATGGCCTCTTACTCGGCTGACTAGACACAAGTTGTTCCTCCTTTCTCTTCTCTAGTCTAGAAGCTGCCTCAAAGGCCTCAGTGAATATATCATACCGATTCAGAGCCATCGCATCCTGAATCTCGGGCCTCAACCACAACATGAATCTACGAGTCTTCCGCTCCTCATCAGCCACAAACTCCGGTGCATACCGGGACAATCTAGTAAAAGTGGCCTCATTCTGTGTCACCAAGCATCCCCCTGTACTAGAGACAAAAACTCGGCCTCTCTCCTTTCCCGTGCAATCCTCGAAATATACTTCGCCCGAAAAGCTCTAAAAAATGTATCCCAGACATAAGGAATACACCGAGTCTCCCAACTAGCTCTGACCGTACGCCACAATTCCTCTGCCTCATCATCAAATAAGTATTCGGCAAAGGTGACCTTCCGCTCATCAGTGTAATCAAGAAGGTCAAAAATCTTTTCTACTTTGTTAATCCACGCCTCAGCTTTTCGATCATCAGGCTCCCCCTGAAACCTAGGTGGATAATACCCTAAGAACTCCTTCAGTGTACCATGCCCATGGTATCTACCCTGAACATTCAGTAACTGTGCCTGCAAAGTTTGAGCCTGGGCAGCTTGCCCCGCCAGCAACTGTTCCTAACCGGCCACTATCTCGATCATCCTATCAAAATTCGCACCTAAACGATCATCACCCCTATCTCGGCCCGGTGCCACATTACCCAGAACCTCGTCAACTACCTCAGGCCTACCTCTAGTTCTCGGTCTACTAGCCATTCTACTAATCAAAGAGTTAGCACAGGTTATAGCATGTAAACAAACTATAAACAACTATTAACACATAAGAAAAAAACTCACATAAAGCACATAAATCACATAAGTATCAATCACATAAACAAATTGATCACATAATGTGAAACCCCACTTTTCTGCTTTAACTCGATTTACGTGCTTTATCTCGTTTTGCGTGTATTTGACCTGTTTATGTGCTATATGACCTAGAATGTTATAATTTTGATGTTAATACTCCTAATACGTGCTAAATGTGCATTCATAAAATTTTCATAAAAAACGGAATTAGAAATTTTATCGTCGACTTTTTGTGAATAATATTTTGGACGCACGTCCGCTAAAATTTCAACGCAGGTGTTTTAGGTGCTTCAAGATCTAGTCCATAGACTTTAATAGACCTGTGTTTGATAAAAACGATTTTCAAATCGGCTTAGGAATTTGTTAGGGTTTTTAC
This sequence comes from Ehretia macrophylla, assembly GCA_037974665.1. Lineage (NCBI taxonomy): Eukaryota > Viridiplantae > Streptophyta > Magnoliopsida > Boraginales > Ehretiaceae > Ehretia > Ehretia macrophylla. The sequence continues at coordinate 5,782,475 of CM075774.1, forward strand.
ACCGTTTTTTACGAAAAAATGAGTTTTAAGCCGACTCGGGTGGAATTGTTTGAATGTAAAACTTCTTGTCACCTAAAAATAATCCACTTGAGATAACTTGGGTGTTGCATAATTGTTTTGAGCATTAGTGATCAAGAAAATGCATTTAAAGACAAAAAAAACACTAAAAATACTAAGTTTTAACTTTGACTTTCATTTAAAATATTGACCTTGATGCATAAGTTACACACACTTGCTAAGCACAAAAAAACCATCACACACACACACAAGGCTGAGAGGCTCAAGAGAGAAAAAGAGAAAGAAAATTCAAGGTTTTTCAAGCAATATTTCAAAGAAAAACATAGTTTAAAATCTGAAGTTAGATTATTGCTCCTTGCATGCTAGGGATCATTTAGATGTAATCCTATGAGTTTTGAGCCGTTGTAGCATTAAATTTTATTTTCAGGTATTTAAAATTGATTAATTTGCTATATGTTGAATATTTTGAGTTGTTGTGGTTGAAATCGATTGCCGTCGATTTCTAAAAGTTTGATAATTACGTGGTAGCGCTGTTGGAATGCCGAATTTTTGATTGTGATGTCCATGTGAAAGTCCGGTAAATTCAGCCTTGACACCTTAGGGTTGTTGGGCATGATTTGGAGGTGTTTTGGTTGGTTTCCGAGGGGACTAATGTAGTTGATTGAATGGGTGAGTGATAGAAACAGATTTGGAGGTGTTTGGATTAGTAGAATGTAAGTTATGAATTTTTGAAGTTTAGGGTATCTTTCTTTAAATTCTTGAACTATGCCTTTAGATGATTGCATGGTGTTTGAGTCATTGAATGGTGAGTTATTGATGGGTAAACTAGGGTTTAATTGTGTATTTAATGCATGTCCGGTTGGATGGCCTACTTTGTCATCTAACTTAGTTATTTGTTATCTAATTGATTATTGATGTTATATTGATGATTATTGATTGATGATTGATGAACCGGGAGATAGGAAATTCTTCTAGATTGTCCTCTTGTGAATGATGTTTATTATTATTGCTGAGTCTTGGTATGTGTGTGCCACCTCTAGGGCAACATCGGGCTGTCGGGTTGATAACGGCATGACTACCAGAGACTACCTCCAGCTCGTATGACTTAGGTGTCATGGAGGGCGAGGCTAGTGAGGTACCTCGAGTACATGAGTAATGGAGAATTATAAGAAGAATGGTTGAGATCGTGATAGCGTTTGGAGCTACACCAACTAGAGTATCCTTTATTGAATGGTTATATAGTTATGTGATGATAGTATTATTGATATTGTTATGTGTTTACTGCTCAGAGGATTATTTCCAAGGAGTATAGTAAACTATGTAGAGATCTATCGAATCCTCACTGGGCTTATTTTATGTAAGCTCACTCTCTATTATTGCATGCTTACAGGTGTTGTAGAGCAGGACTACGGGTATGTGCCTCCTAAAGAGGAAAATGTGCCTTCTCGTGGATGAGTCTTATGTTCCTGAGTCTTATCTTTGATGTTGTATTGTTTTACTATCTTGTATAATAACCTAGTTGTCTTTTATTACTTTGTAGTCTATATGGTATAAGATGTTGAAAAGATGATGAATTAGTTGATACTATCTTAGCAGTCTTTCTTTTGTCTTTGTTTAGGTTGCTAGGTTGGTATCAATATGTTTTGTAATGTATATTAAAGTTTAAGTGTTATGTTGGAACGGAGGCGTATAACTATGAATGATTGGTGGAAGGAATGATTATTGTATAATATGGTTGTGTTGTATGTTGTTATTTGAATTGAGGAGTTGTTTGATGTATGATGGTTAATGAGGTTGGTTTAGAGCCTCGGTATCCGAGTTACTGTCGTTATACTGCCGCAATTCCGTTGTGTCCTGACTGATTGTAGGTGAGGTTGAGTTGGGGCGAGACATTTAGTGGTATTAGAGCGCATGTTAGTTGTCAGCCGGGGTATTCTCGGAATGTGGGTAATGGTCTTAGCATGAAAGTATGTATGAAAAGAAAGAAAAGTGAATTATGTATTGATATGATTAAATGATTAAGTGATTATGTGATTTAAGTGCTTATGTGATTATGTGATCAATTTGCTTATGTGATTGAAACTTATGTGATTTATGTGCTTTATATGAGTTTGTTGTTTTGTGCTAATAGTTGTTTATAACCTGTTTACGTGCTACAACCTGTGCTAACTCTTTGATTGGTAGAATGGTCAGTAGACCAAGGACCAGAGGTAGGCTCGAGATAGTAGATGAGGCTCCTGGTAATGCGGCACCGGGCCGTGATAGGGGTGATGACCAGCTGGGGGCAGCTATGGATGGGATTGCGGATTTAATGGCCGGACAGGCCCAATTGATAGCAGGGCAGGCTGCCCAAACGCAGGCTTTGCAGGCTCAGATACAGAATGCGCAGGGTGGTAACCACGGGCGTGGTACTCTCAAGGAGTTTTTAGGGTACTATCCTCCTAGGTTTCAGGGAGAGCCTGATGGTAGGAAGGCCGAGACATGGATTAATAAGGTAGAGAAGATTTTTGATCCTATCAATTACACTGATAAGAGGAAGGTTACTTTTGCTGTATATTTACTTGATGATGAGGCGGATGAGTGGTGGCGCACTTTGAGAGCTAGCTGGGAGACACGGGGTGTTCCGTATGTTTGGGATACTTTTTTGAGTGCTTTTAGGGAGAAGTATGTCCCGAGGGTTGCACGGGAGAGAAGAGAGGCTGGGTTTCTATCTCTGGTATAGGGGGATTCTTCAGTGGCTTAGTATGAGGCTACATTCACTAGGTTGTCCTGGTATGCACCAGAGTTTGTAGCTGTTGAGGAGAAGAAGACTCGTAGATTTATGTTGGGGTTGAGGCTCGAGATTCAGGATGCGATGGCTCTGAATCGGTATGATATATTCACTGAGGCTTTTGATGCAGCTTCTAGGTTAGAGAAGAGGAAAAGAGAACAGATTGTCTCCAGTCAGCCTAGTAAGAGGCCGTATCAGCCGCAGGGCCAGCAGGTTATTTATAGGCCTCCAGTACAGCAGGTTGTATACAGGCCGCCAGCACAGCAGGGTACTTATAGGCCACAGGGTCAGCAGAGTTACTATCGGCCTCAGTGTCAACAGGGGTCATATCAGGTTCAGACTCAGTTTAGGCCAGCCCAGTCTCAGGGTCAGTACAGGCCTAGTGTGGTAAAACCTCAGTAGCAGGCTGTTTCAGCTGCTTCTTCAGCTTCCGATTCTTCCAGGGGCAGTGTTAGTGCCACATCATCGTAGTGTAGTTATTGCAAGCGCCCGGGGCATGTGGAGTCCGACTGCAGGGTAAAGGCAGGGACATGTTTGGGTTGTGGTAGCAACCAGCATAGGGCGAAGGATTGCCCTAGCTATTTGAGGACTGAGGGTCGGGCAGCGACTCAAGGTTACCAGGGTAAACCTGTGGGAAGTGTACCTCAGTAGAAGCGGGTTCAGGCTCGGGCCTACGCAGTTGATTTAGAGGAGATGCCTGAGGAGACTACAGTGGTGGAAGGTAACTTCCTTATACTTGATCAACTTGTTAAAGTGTTGATTGATTCTGGTGCTACACATTCTTTCATTACTCCTGCTTGTGTGCAACGTGTTAATATGCAACCTGAAAGATTGCCTTATGTGGTTGAGATTAGTACCTCTTTGACTGATAAATATGTTACTGGCTTAGTATGTAAGGGTTGTAAAATACATGTTAAGGGGTATAATTTTCCTTCGGACCTTATCTTATTTCCTATCCGAGGGTATGATGTTATTCTGGGTATGGATTGGCTTTCTAAGTATGATGCCCAGTTAAATTGTAGAACCAATGTAGTACAGTTTCGATTGCCAGATTAACCAGTAGTAGAGGTAGCAGGGAACCGGGGTGCTAAGACGAGTTTTGTTATCTCAGCAACTAAAGCTGTTAAGTTGGTGAGTAAGGGGTGTTCGGGTTATCTAGCTTATTTGATCAACAAGCCATCAGATAAGCTACAGCTAGAAGAAGTCCATATTATCCGGGAATATCCTAATGTATTTCCCGAGGAGTTGCCAGGGTTACCGCCAGAAAGGGATATAGAGTTTGTGATTAATCTTGTTCCCGGTACTCAACCTATTTCTAAATCAGCATACCGGATGGCACCAGCTGAGTTGAAGGAGTTGAAAACTCAGTTACAGGAGTTATTGGAGAAAGTATTTATTCAGCAGAGTTCTTCACCTTGGGGAGCTCCTGTTTTATTTGTGAAAAAGAAGGATGGTACCTTGAGATTATGTATAGATTATCGTGGTTTGAATCAGGTGACCATCAAGAATAAATACCCTTTGCCACTGATTGACGAGTTGTTTGATCAACTTCAGGGAACCAAAGTCTACTCTAAGTTTGACTTGAGGCAGGGGTATTATCAGCTTCGGATTCGTACGGAGGATGTTCCGAAGTCTGCCTTCACGACGCGGTACGGGCATTATGAGTTTGTTGTTATGCCCTTTGGATTAACTAATGCACCGTCAGCATTCATGGACCTTATGCATCGAGTCTTTCAGCCGTACTTGGACCAGTTCGCGGTAATCTTTATTGATGATATCTTGGTCTATTCTAAATCTGAATCAGAGCACGAGCAATATCTACGGTTTGTCTTACAGAAGCTGCAGGAGCATCAGTTGTTTGCCAAGTTCAGCAAATGTGAATTTTGGCTGCAACGAATTTCTTTTCTTGGCCATGTGATTACACAGAACGGTATATCTGTAGATCCCACTAAGATTGAAGTGGTGATGTCTTGGAAAAGGCCAGAGAATGTTTCTGAGGTCCGTAGTTTTCTTGGCTTGGCGGGTTATTATAGTAGATTTGTTAAGGACTTTTCGAAGATTACCGGAACACTTTCTAAGTTAACTCAGAAACGGACTATCTTTACTTGGGATGCGAAGTGTGAGAGTGGGTTCCAAGAGTTGAAAAAGAGGTTAACTACCGCTCCAGTACTTGCTCTACTAGAGGGGACCGATAATATGGTCATTTACAGTGATGCATCCAAGGAGGGCTTGGGATGTATTCTTATGTAGAATGGCCGAGTTATTGCCTATGCTTTTAGGAAGTTGAAGCCTTATGAGGTGAATTATCCGACTCATGATCTTGAGTTGGCAGCAGTTGTCTTCACACTCAAGAAGTGGCGTCATTATTTGTGGGGAAGTAAGTTCAAGATTTTCACTGACCATAAGAGTTTGAAGTACTTGTTCTTGCAAAAGGAGTTAAATATGCGCCAGCGGAGGTGGATGAAGCTTCTTGGAGATTATAATTGTTCTATCAATTATCTGCCTGGAAAGGCAAATGTTGTAGCAAATGCTCTCAGCCAGAAGGCGAGTATTGCTTGTTTGGTTGTCAATAAATGGGAGGTTCTTGAGGAGTTTACTTATTGGATACCAGAGTTGACTTAGGTTGGGGTGATGTGTTCACATCTCCGTATTCAGCATTTATTGCTGTCTTAGATCAAGGAAGCTCAGCAACTTGATGTTAACCTTTAGAAGATCAAGGATCAGATCACTGATGATCAATCTGACTTTAAAGTACATGAGGACGATATTCTTCAGTTTTGGAACAGGGTATGTGTTCCCGATAAACCGGGTTTGAGGCGAGGTATTCTGGAAGCTCATAATTCTAAATACACTATTAATCCCGGTGGAAACAAGATGTATCGGGATTTGAAGCAACATTACTAGTGGAATAACATGAAGAGGGAGGTTGCTCAGTTTGTATCTAAATGTTTGACTTGTCAGCTAGTGAAAGCCGAGCATCAACGACCAGCAGAGTTACTTCAGCCGTTGGCAATACCATAGTGGAAATAGGAGCATATTACGATAGACTTTGTCACTGGTTTGCCTAGAACACCGAGGGGTAACGATGCAGTTTTGGTTGTCGTGGATCGCTTGACAAAGACAGCTCATTTTATTGCGATGAGGATGGGAGATAAGGTTACAAAGTTAACGGGTCTTTATTTGGATCAGATTGTTAGACTTCACGGGATTCCATCTAGTATCGTCTTTGATCGAGATCCTCGATTTACTTCTCGTTTGTAGAAGAAACTTCAGGAGACTTTAGGTACTCAGTTGAACTTCAGTACCGCGTATCATCCACAGACCGACGGTCAGTCTGAGTGGACTATTCAGATTCTGGAAGATATGCTCAGGGCTTGTGTTCTGGACTTCGGGAAAAACTGGGAGAAACATCTACCACTTGCCGAGTTTGCCTATAACAATATTTATCAAGCTACTATTGGGATGGCACCTTTCGCAGCTCTTTACGGTCGTAAGTGTCGTTCACCTTTATATTGGGACGAGGTAATAGAGATGAAGACTATTGATCCGACTATCATGCCAGAGCTTCTTGAGAAGATTGAGAATGTTTAGTTGATTAGGCAGAGAATGCTTACGGCGCAGAGTAGATTCAAGAGTTATGCTGATAAGTGTCATCGGGACTTAGAATTTGCAGTCGGGGATCGGTTTTTCTTGAGATTGTCTCCTCGAAAGGGGTTTGCTCGTTATGGTAAAGGTGGTAAGCTGAGTCCGAGATTTGTTGGGCCATTTGAGATTACTGGTAAGGTGGGTAAGTTGGCATATCGGTTGGCTTTACCGAAGAATTTCTCTAATGTCCACGATGTATTTCACGTGTCTAATTTGCAGAAATATAATCCGGATCCTTCTCATATTCTCGAGCCAAAGCCACTATAGCTTGGTGAGAATCTGACTTATGACGAGCGTTCGATTCGTATTCTAGATCAGATGGGACGGGAGTTGAGGTCGAAGAAGATTTCGATGGTTAAGGTATTGTGGAAGCATCACGGTATTAAGGAAGCTACTCGGGAGAGACGAGATCAGATGCAGCAGCAGTACCCAGATCTATTCTGTACATCGAGTAAGAATTTCGAGGATGAAATTTCTTTAAGAGGGGGAGAATGTGAAACCCCACTTTTCTACTTTAGCTCGATTTACGTGATTTGTCTCGTTTTATGTGCATTGACCTGTTTATGTCCTGTATGACTTAGAATGTTATAATTTTGATGTCAATACTCCTAATACATGCTAAATGTGCATTTATGAAATTTTCATAAAAAACGAAATCAGAAATTTTATCGTCGGCTTTTTATGAAAAGTATTTTGGACGCACATCCGCTAAAATTTTGACGCAGGTGTTTTAGGTGCATCAAGACCTAGTCCATAGACTTTAATAGACCTGTGTTTGATAAAAACAGTTTTCAAATCGGCTTAGAAATTTATTAGGGTTTTTACACTGCTTTTTGCGAAAAACGAGTTTTAAGTCGACTCGGGTGGAATTCTTTTAATGTAAAACTTATTGTCACCTAAAAATAACCCACTTGAGATAACTTGGGTGTTGCATAATTGTTTTGAGCATTGGTAATCAAGAAAATGCATTTAAAGACAAGAAAACACTAAAAATACTAAGTTTTCAACTTTGACTTTCATTTAAAATATTGACCTTGATGCATTAGAGTAGTTACACATACTTGCTAAGCACAAAAACACCATCACACACACACACAAGGCCGAGAGGCTCAAGAGAGAAAAAGAGAAAGAAAATTCAAGGTTTTTCAAGCAATTTTTCAAAGAAAAACATAGTTTTTGTCTGTAAAACTTCGTGCTGAGTTGGATTTCGCTTGTTGGGCACACATTACACGTATTTCTAGGCTTATATCGCATCAAAGGTGAGAGAAAAATTCTAGATCTCAAAAGCTATCTTTTGCATTTTTGCGTATAAATGAATATTGAATCATTAGAATTCTAATATGAAGTTAGATTATTGCTCCTTGCATGCTAGGGGTCATTTAGATGTAATCCTACGAGTTTTGAGCCGTTGTAGCATAAATTTTTATTTTTGGTTATTTAAAATTGATTAATTTGCTATATGTTGAATATTTTGAGTTGTTGTGGTTGAAATCGATTGCTGTTGATTTCTAAAAGTTTGATAATTACGTTGTAGCGCTGTTGTAATGCCGAAGTTTCGATTGTGATGTCCGTGTGAAAGTCCGGAAAATTCAGCCTTGACACCTTAGGATTTTAGGGTTGTTGGGCATGATTTGAAGGTGTTTTGGTTGGTTTCCGAGGGGGCTAATGTAGTTGATTGAATGGGTGAGTGATAGAAACTGATTTGGAGGTGTTTGGATTAGTAGAATGTAAGTTATGAATTTTTGAAGTTTAGGTTGTCTTTCTTTAAATTGTTGAACTATGCCTTTAGATGATTGGGTGGTGTTTGAGTGATTGAATGGTGAGTTGTTGATGGGTAAACTAGGGTTTAATTGTGTGTTTAATGCGTGTTCGGTTGCATGGCCTACTTTGTCATCTAACTTAGTTGTTTGTTGTTTAATTGATTATTGATGTTATATTGATGATTGATGAACAGGGAGCTAGGAAATTCTTCTAGATTGTCCTCCTGTGAATGATGTTTATTATTATTGCTGAGCTTGGTATGTGTGTGTCACCTCTCAGGCAGCATCGGGTTGTCGGGTTGATAACGGCATGAGTACCAGAGACTACCTCCAGCTCGCATGACGGAGGTGTCATGGAGGGCGAGGCTAGTGAGGTACCTCAGGTGCGTGAGTAATGGGGAGTTACAAGAAGAATGGTTGAGATCGTGATGGCGTTTGGAGCTACACCAACTAGAGTATCCTTTATTGAATGGTTATATAGTTATGTGATGATAGTATTATTGATGTTGTTATGTGTTTACTGCTTAGAGGATTATTTCCAAAGAGTATAGTAAACTATGTAGAGATCTATCGAATCCTCACTGGGCTTATTTTATATAAGCTCACTCTCTATTATTGCATGCTTATAGGTGTTGTAGAGTAGGACTACGGGTACGTGACTCCTGAAGAGGAAAATGTGCCTTTCGTGGATGAGTCTTATGTTCCTGAGTCTTATCCTTGATGTTGTATTGTTTTACTATCTTGTATAATAACCTAGTTGTCTTTTATTACTTTTTAGTCTATATGGTATAAGATGTTGAAAAGATGATGAATTAGTTGATATTATCTTAGCAGTCTTTCTTTTGTCTTTGTTTAGGTTGCTAGGTTGGTATCAATATGTTTTGTAATGTATATTAAAGTTTAAGTGTTATGTTAGAACGGAGGCGTATAACTATAAATGATTGGTGGAAGGAATGATTATTGTATAATATGGTTGTGTTGTATGTTGTTATTTGAATTGAGGAATTGTTTGATGTATGATGGTTAATGAGGTTGGTTTTGAACCTCGGTGTCCTATTTATTGTCGTTATACTGCCGAAATTCCGTTGCGTTCTGACTGATTGTAGGTGGGGTCGAGTTGGGGCATGACACATAATCACACAAGCACTAAATCACATAATCACATAATCATTTAATCATATTAATACATAGTTCACTTTTCTTTCCTTTCATACATACTTGCATGCATGGACCACTACCCACATTCCGAGGATACCCCGGCTGACAGCTAACATGCGCTCTGATACTACTTAAATGTCACGCACCAACTCGACCATTCCTATAATCAGTCAGGACGCAACAAAATTTTGGTAGTATAACGGCAGTAAATAGGATACCGATGCTCTAAACCAACCTCATTAGAACATCATACATCAAACTCCATAAACCATACAACAAACAACTCCTCAATTAAAATAACAACATACAACATAACCATATTATACAATAATCATTCCTTCAACCAACCATTCTTCGTTATACGCCTCAGTTCTAACATAATACATGAACTTTAATATACATTGCAAAATATATTGATTCCAACCTAACAACCTAAGCATAGACAAAAGAAAGACTACTAAGATAGCATCAACTAATTCATTATCCTTTCAGCATCTTATACAATACAAACTACAAAGTAAATATAGGACAACTGGCGTAATATACAAGATAGTAAAACAATACAACATCAAGAACAAGACTCCGGCACATAGGACTTGTCCACATAAGGCACATTATCCTCTTTTGGAGGCACGTACCCGTAATCTTGCTCAAGGACACCTGTAAGCATGCAATAATAAAGAGTAAGCTTATATAAAATAAGCCCAGCGAGGATTCGATAGATCTCTAGCATAGTTTACTATACTCCTTGAAAATAATTCTCTGAGCAGTAAACACATAATAACATCAATAATATTATCATCACATAAACTATAATCACCATTCAATAAAGGATACACTAGTTGGTGTAGCTCCAAACGCCATCATGATCTCAACAGCCTTCTTGTAACTCCCATAACTCACGCACCCGAGGTACCTCACTAGCCTCGCCCTCCATGACACCTCCGTCATGCAAGCTGGAGGTAGTCTCTGGTAGTCATGCCGTTATCAATCCGACAGCCCGATGCTGCCCAAGAGGTGGCACACACATACCAAGACTCAGCAATAATAATAAACATCATAATATAGGAGGACAATCTAGAAGAATTGCCTATCTCCCGGTTCATCAATAATAATCTTTTCATCAATATAACATCAAATAATCAAGTAAACATCAAATAACTAAGTTAGATGACAAAGTAGGTCATCCAACCGAATATGCATTAAACACACAATCAAACCTTAGTTTACCCATTAACAACTCACAATTCAATCACTCAAACACCACCTAATCATCTAAAGGCATGGTTCAACATTTTAAAGAAAGATAATCTAAACTTCAAATAATCATATCTTACATTCTACTAATCCAAATGCCTCCAAATCAGTTCCTATCACTCACCCATTCAATCAACTACATTAGCCCCCTCGGAAACCAACCAAAACATATCCAAATCATGCCCAACAACCCTAAAACTCTAATGCGTCTTGGCTGAAATTTCCGGACTTCCTCACCGACATTGCAATCAAAAATTCGGCATTACAACGGTACTACCATGTAATTAACAAACTTTTAGAAATCGACGGCAATCGATTCCAACCAGCACAACTCAAGATAATCAACATTTGGCAAATAACTCAACTTTAAATACCCGAAAATAAATAATTATGCTACAATGGTTCAAATCTCATAGTAATACACATAAATGATCCTTAGCATGCACTGAGCAATAATCTAACATTAAATTAACATTCTAACAGTTCAATATTCAATTATACGCAAAAACACAAAAGATGAGTTTTGAGATCTAGAATTTTTCTCTCATCTTTGATGCAAACTAAGGTTAGAAATAGGTAGAATGGATGCCCAACAAGCAAAATCAAGCTTTGAATGAAGTGATTTGGACTTGAATTGCAAAATCTATGTGAAACATGCTTTGAAAAACCTTGAAAATGCCTTCTTTTTGCCTCCCTTTGGAATTTCGGTAATGTGTATGTAAAATGAGTGAGTTTTGTGAACTTTTGATGTGTGTTGATGATATATTAAGCAAGGGTCAAACAAATAAAAAAAAGTCAAAGGTGAAAACTAATTATTTTTAGTGTTTTCTTGTCTTTTAATTCATTTTCTTGACTACTCTTGCTCAAATTAATTATGCAACACCTAAACTATCTCAAGTAGTTTATTTTTAGGTGACAAAAAGTTTTACATTCAAATAATTTCACCCGAGTCAGCTTAAAATTCGATTTTCGCAAAAGACGGTGTAAAAATCCTATTAAATTCCTAAGCCGATTTGAAATCCGTTTTCACCAAACACAGGTCTATTAAAGTCCGAGGACTAAATCTAGAAGGGTTAAAAAGACCAGTTTCAAAATTATAGCGGATGTGTTTCAAAATCACTATTCACTAAAAGTCGACGATAAAATTTATGATTCCGTTTTTTATAAAAATTTCATAAATGCACACTTAGCATGTATTAGGAGTATTAATCATAGAATTATCACATTCTAAGTCATATAACATATAAACAGGTTAAATCACGAAAAACGAGGTAGAACACGCAAATCGAGACACGATAGAAAAGTGGGGTTTTACAGACAAGCTAAGCTCTGATACCACAAATGTCACTCCCCAAATTCGGTCTTAGGGAAACCAGTTCATGATACGACGACACACGGACATTATAACGGTTGTAATATGGACGTCCAACAAGAAATAGAAAATACCCAAACACATTTATATAAAGTCTACATCAAAGTAGACACAATTCTCAAACCAGGTTCTCACCGAGCATAAATAAAACCCAAACGTGATCATAAATCTAATCATGATCACCTACATATACAATCAAAACAAGCTAGACTTCAAAATAGATAAGTTATCAAGTATACCAAACATAAACTAAAACATAACCTCATTACACAACAAACGACTAAAAGCCACTAAACATTGTTTCAACTCTATCACAAGCTAAACATAGTTCACATTCCATGGTTCCTCAATAGTCTTCTCGTGCACATAGTTAACGTCATGTACACCTGTAGCATGTATCATAAAGGGGTGAGCTTATTTATAACAAAGCTCAGTGGGGAGGGGAAACAGTTAAGGGGACTTTTAAAGCCACAACATGTAAACCAGTTGATCACATTAGAAACAACATATAACATGAGCAATAAAGCCATAAACCACGTTATAAGGATACTGCTAATTGTTTGTTGATGCCGTCACTTATAGCCTCTTCACGAACTCATCACGTTCACTTTTCACATCTATTTGTCACTCCTGCATATTGGTACTCCGAATGTACCCACCTAGACACCCCACTCCCCATGGCCTTACTCCGACTACACGAGAATGGTATTAGACTATGGTAGTGGTGCAATTACCGCAAGCCCTATGTTGCCCGGCATAACACGACGTTACCAAGGCCCACATAAGGTTACAACCTTTCGAACATGGGTATATACCCAACGCATTCACATTCGCATAAGAGTATCCACCCAACGCATTTCACATTCACATAAACTATTTAACTCATATTCATGACAAATAAAGGAGATCAACAAAGTAGGTTGAACTCCCGAGCATATTCACGTATCATGTTCATTTGACAAACTCCCAACCATATACACGAGCAATCGTGCAACATTTAACATGCATCAATACACTCATATTTAAAGGCAACACATTCTTTAATTCAACCAAACATCATTAAACATATATCCAACACATTAGTACCAACATTCAACTATCAAAGAACATGATCTTTTCAACACATTAACATCACCTAAGTACATAAAAACTTGACCTTCACACTTTAACACCAATTAAACCTTGAAAGAATATAATCACTACAAATCTACTCTAACCTTCTAACAAGATTAAACCATCATATGAATCTCTACAACACATAACTTCAACACAATCAATATAGCAACTAACTATAATGCATTATGAACAAATAACAACAACAAAACCAAGCATTAAACAAGCTAAACAAACAAATCTATAAAACTGCATAGTTACTGGAATTTTATGAAATTAATCAAAATAAACCCCTAAATTCACCAAACTCTCACTAAAACCCTGAAATCATATACCAATCACATCTATATAATCATAAACACCAAATCTAACTTAGATTCTCAACTTCTAATTAATAAAGTTATCACATAATCACCTATTTCATCTCCAATAAATTCATATGTATGTATTAAGCTATAAAATACTACTACAACATATAATCATCCATACAAGCACTTATAACATACTTATACATGATTTCTACAGATCAAAGTAAGCATATACAAACAAAAACTTAAAATCCCCACCTCTAGCTAAAGCACTTCTAATTCCTAATTCAGCGGAAGCTTAACTTATTCAAATTGGTTGCCTATGGTAATGACCTTTATATACCCTATTTTCTATCTAGAAACGTAGATTATCGAATGTACATAGTTCTAGGTTCAAATGGAACTCAATTCCAAGTTAAATTCATTGAGTTATAGTCGTTTTAGTGCAAGTACAACCAACAGTCCAATTGCAACATTTTTCTACCACATCTCTGAAATGGAAAATTCGGAAGGTCTAAACATTGGAATATGAATTTTTGTAAAACACAAAGTTTGTTCCTAGCTGCCTAATATAGCTACTACGAAAAATTTGTTTGATTCCGAGGTCGTTTACTATTTTTTAAACATAAAAGAAATCAGAGGTAGTGAGTTGTCCAATAAATAATTGACAGCTTTCATGGCAAATTCACTTCCTATCTTGCTTCTATATCATCACAACCTCAAATACAACCATAAACAAGATCAAACAATACTACAACAACCTAGATCTACAAACCCAAACAATTATCTTTAAAAAATAAAAACAAAAGCAAAAAATAACAACAAAAACACAACAAACCCAAAAGTCTACTCCTAACACATATATTTAGCATTATGAATCAAGATAACAACATTTCTTCAAACTAAATTTAATTTCCAAAATTTAAATCATGCAAGAACACAATCTCCCTCACCTTAAATTAGCAACTAAAGCAAGAAATGAAGATGAAATATCAAGGAGCAACTTTTCTATGGATAAAACTTTGCTCAAATCCATCAAGAAATGAAGAATCAAGCTTGGAATGAATTTTTCTTCTTTTTTCTCTTATGGCAGAATTTTGTAGGTGATCTAAGTGTTGTGTATTTTTTTTCCTGTAGAATGACACTTGGTTGTAATAAATAGGCTAAGTCCAATAGTCAAATAACTAAATAAAAAAAGTCAAATAACACTTGTTTGGTCAAACCCGTGTATACAAATCAGCTTTGACACCTTTTATTAAAACGATCATAACTTATGCTAGAGAAGTCCAATTTGCGAACAGTTTGGAGCGTTAGAAACTAGACTCATAGAGCTTTTTAACCATATGTAGTTTTCCACCTAACTCTTCCCAAATTGTGCAGTGAATATGTTTTATCTTGCAAGAATGATGTTAGGTTGCTGTAAGCAAAGTCAACAAGTGAAAGATGATAACTTTGAAGACTAAGGCTAAAATTACCTAGGAACCAAAGCTATTTCACATAATTACAAGTTTGTCATTCTAGCCAAAATAGTAGAAGTCAAAGTCAAAAGTCAACCCAAAATCAAATAAAGTCAAATACTACTTAAAATGCAAATAAAGACTTTTAATTAGATGAATAAAGCATTCAAAATATGCAATGCATGTTCGGGGTCTCACACATATTTCTTTGTGTGTTTCTATGTACATTTCTTTTGTTGATTATTTACTATTTAGTGTCTACTATTCTTAAGGAGAATCGACTGTCTAATTTGCTCGAATTAATATTTTTCATGGATAGTTTGACTTATAAAAGGAATCGGGAACTTGAGGTTTTGATCTTTGGATGTCGGGAACACGTGTTAGAAAAATAAAACTTGATTCGTATGAATAGTGAATTTAGAGAATAATATTAGTCTTAACTAGTTAGTTTTAATTGGAGTTTTAGGCTTAATTTGACCAAGTTATATTAGTTTTTGACTTAAAGTATTAACACCTACACATACATATACTACTTAACATCACATATACACACAAAAAATTTACAAAAGAAAACAAATAATATCCAAATTGCCCTCTACCTGACGACACCAAGCAAGGAAAAAGAAGAGGAAATTTACATCAAATCTTGCATTTTATCCTTCTAGATTGAGTTTGGAGGAAGATTGGAGTATCCTAGGGCTTCTACAACTTGCCTACAAGTTGAATTATGAGGGAGTTTTGCATATTTTGATGTTATAAGCTTATGCTCAAGTTTCAACTTTTTTTGAATTGTTATTGTTGGCCTATATGATGCTATAATGTTGTATGAGGCACCTTCTACATGTTATGTATACCTTGTTTGTGATGTGTAGTAGCTTATTCCATGGTTGAATGCTTAAATCACATAAAGTAGATGATGAATAAACTCAATTCTGGGGTTTTGTTTTAAATGAATAATTAGATCAATCTTTCGCTTCCAATAGGTGCTAGAGATGATAATAAACATAGAATTACAATTGTACGAACATAGGTTGCCCGAAACTTGAGTAAAAATGCATAATTAGCCTAGGTTACAAAGGGGTTTTGGGTATAAAGTGTATCTGGGTGGATTTGAGTATTATATTTAGTGTTCTTACGGTGATGAGGTATTAAATAAGTAGTTATGGTGAGGAGGTGCCAAATGTGCAGTTTTGGCGCTTAATTGAACATCGTATAGGGTACTTGTAGTTATAACTCATAAAGGGGAAAATCAGGCTTTTGTGGTTAATGCGGGGTAATGAATGGTTTCAAGGATTTTAAGTGTGTCATAATGTGTATCTAGAAGAGTAGAATGATTAGTTTAATAATCTTGATCCTTAGCTTTTGGTTTGGAGCTAAATGAATTAGGGTAACAAAAGGGAAAATGTGGAAACTTGATTGTTTAGCATTTGTATTAACTTGTAGTTGTCTATTGTATGTCTAAATGCATGTCTAAGGTATATTTGAGCTACTTTTGGAGTTTAATGGGAAAATGTAAAATTTACCCTTTGTGCTCATATGGCTATTTCGTTATTAAAAGCTTATTTTGTAACTATTTGCGAGGGCGGCCTACTTTGTCGTCCTTCTTATGTGATTATTGAATGTACTTGATTCTTGAGATCGTGTTTTGGGTTGCGTAATATTTTCAGACATGGTAGTGTCGAGAAACTTTAGGCAACATCAGGCTGTCAGTCTAGCTCGGTTACCATGGTGCATATTCCTATTCTCGTTGAAGTATACTCCCCTACCCTAGAGGCGTGGTTACGGAAGTGAGACCTCGTACCGAGTCGAACAGAGCTCGTATAGAGCTCGTGTGCATTTCATAACATTTCATATATTTTTGCATCATTTAATATTACTTTATATCAATTTATATGCTTTTATTTTGATTTATGTACATTTATCTCGATCTGCGTGTATTTCATTATTTTATGTGCATTTACATCGTTGTACGTGCACTTGCATTTGTTAACTTGCAATTATGTAATTTAGGTATCGTAGGAATTAATTAAAACATTATTAAGCTAGAACAAGCAACTAACTAGTCAAGACTCAACTAGAATGGAAAACTAGAAATACATACCTTAGTTGAAGAGCACTTTTGTCTTTTGGCAAACTAAAATATCCTACACCTAACTCTTCTAAACAAAACACACTCACACCACACAAACATACACAATACACGACTCACATACCAAAAACACACACCCACACGATCAGAAGAAGAAAGAGAGGGATAAAGGACGAAAAAGGAAGAAAAAGAGGAGTTAAGCTAGTATCTTGCATCTTTTAGCTCTTGTTTGCATCCTCAACATCAATCTTAGCATTTAATCACTGAAGTACAAGGTGAGGGATTCTTCAAAATCAATTTTAAAGAGTTCATTCAAGTTATTTGATGATTATGTATTGCTAGACTTGTTATAGTTGCATACAAGAGCTTAAGTGTAAATATTGAGTATTTGGTGTGTTGTAGATCTAGGATTTGTAAGTTCATGTTGGGTGTTGATTGTTGATATGGGATGTGTTTTGGGTAAAGTTTGAACTCTTATCTGATGCCTGATAGGTACCTTAAACTTGCTTGATTGTTGGTAGGATGTTGGGTTGTTGTATGGATGATTGTTGATGGTAGGTTGTTTTGTCCCTTAACCAGCATCACCGGACAACCCCCCTTCCACCAGTTGACCGGTGGAAGACCCCTCGTCCGCTGGTGAGGCCTCTGGTTGACCAAAATGCGATGAACTTGTTTTAGTGATTTCGAGAGTTATAGATGTCGGATTGAGGCACAGTTAAAAAATTTAGAACCGTATTGAACCCTAGTTTATCATAGTAGAATTAAATTGAGGATTTGTGCCATAGTGTGAATGCTATACAATTGCTAACTACTATATGTTGTTTACGAGACTAAGGACATGTGATAAATGCATGATGAATAAATGTTTGCTTGGAACGCCATTAATTAATCATTTATTACCATAAGAAGTCTACATGCTTTCTTGCTATATCATTATATTTGCAAATGCATTTGAATTGTTAAAGCGGGTCGATTGCAACCATTAATGAATGCGGTAGTAACGAGACCTTCGAGCAGCAACGGCCTCGTTTGTATATCTCACCTACTGAGATAGTAGTTAGACCTCCAATTAGAGGTAGGGCTTGCTGGTATATCTTGCCTACCAAATTTTTCATTCCTTTATCTTTTAAGACTCATTGATCCTCCTACGGGTCGGGACCCAATGATATCTTGGAAGAGTTAAGTTGTTTAATGTTATTGAATCTTGATCATATATCTTGTATTTTCGTTCGAATGTCCTTGTATGCATGACATGTTTTATTAAACTGATTACGAAAAGACAAAACCTTTACGAAAACCTTTCCTATTCCTCCTTCATTGAGCTATACGAGAGGATCTAGCTCACCATCTTTCTAACAAGTACAGGTAAGGATTAACCCGAGCATGCCTCCTTGTGATTACAAGCTTTGAGGAGTTGATGACTTGGATTCTTGCCCTATGTGATCTACGTGCTTGCTTGAGGAGACTTACTTCTTGTTATGAAGAACATGATTTTATAAATTGAATTATGTGATATGTTGTATATTCTTTTACTTAACTTGATACTTAGCTAGGATTGATTTTTATTCTTTTGAGACCTAAGTTGGGATGATAGAATGTACGAATTCAAGTCTTGTAATTATATAACAGAGTGAAGTAAACCTTTAAGGCCGATAACTTTGGAGAATGTTGGAAGTCTTTCAAAACTTCTCATGATGTTTTAATAGATGTACAGGTTATTAAATTAATACTCACAGGTTTTAAGACCATTAAGTTATTAATATCAGGAATAAGTGTTACGAATATCATGTTTTTGCATTAGCCTAGCGATGGGGCGGGGTCGAGGAGTGACACCTTTATGTGGTATCAGAGCTTAGCTAGTTAGTTAGGCACAAGCTGGGCGTAGAACCCCTAGTCTACGGGTAGAAGACCTAGGATTGGAACATGCTTGGGGTCTATGTATGCTTATGTGGACTTATGTGTTTAATATGCTTACATGAACTTACATGCTACACGTGCTTATATGAATCTTATGTGACTTCCATGACATTCGGAGTACCCCATTGGAGAATTAAGGGGTTTGCCGATATTTTCTTGAAGATCGTGGTTCATGGTTCAATATTGAGGACAAGAAAATGAACCGTATCCTTTTTAAATATTTTTAAATAATTGTTCAATCACCTTGCTATAATGTGTTATTTGTGTTATTATCCTTGCTGCATTTCACGAAACTATTTACAAAAATACCCCCGATTACTGTATCCCTTCCCTCGTTGAGCAACTGTGTTGCTCACTCATCTTTTAACATGTTTCAGGAGAAGCTGAGGTGAATCCCCAGCTTGTAGCTGTAGAAGAAGAAGAAAAAGTTCAAGTAGATCAACTTCCTTGATTGCTTATGTGCTGAGGTTGGTCGTTGTGTGTGAAGATATGTTATTATGTGCTATATTCTACTTTTGAGACCTTTGGGGTCTTGTATGTAGTTGTGTTGAATTTGATGACTTGTAATTAAGTTGTAATCTTGGATGATTTGATAGGGTAGTTGGCATGTAATAGTTAATGATATACTTTACTGTTTTTGTTTGCATGCTTGTGTGCTAAGGTATGTTAAATAGATGACTTAATATATAAGTAAAGCTTGTGAATATAATTGGAGTGGTGTGATAAGTAAACTTGTAACTTAGAGTTCTAAAGATATATCTTGCATGCTTGTATAATACGCTTTTGTTGAGTTCCAAGGCTCGGATGACCTTGAGGAGTTGTTGTATGTGTTAACATGAAGGATGGGATTGTATGAGAAGTTAGTTGTGGATTGGTGGTTGTATGTGATTGTTATAGGTTAACAGTTAGTCAACGGTACAGAGGAGACTTTGTCCGTATACCGGGTCCAGACTTGACCTATATGTAGGGTTGGGTTCAGGGCGTTACAAATGGGCTACAAAATTCTTCCCTTTCCTCGCCCATCCGTAGCCCCTAGCCACTAAAATGGGTGACAATGCTGTGATTGCAAGCTGCGCGAAAACGTTTATATATTTAACGGTGATTATCTAAAACGTCGTTTTTGTTTCTTTCTTGGCGGTTCTACTTTTGAATTTTATTCATTTTCACTTGCTTATGATGGATTAACTTATTCACGCTTTCACATTTTGTGTTCTAAATATAACAGTCAGTTTTGGCCTTTATGGTGTTATTAGTTTTTTGCCTTTTTATAATCCTCTTCGATACTCATATACTACAGGAAATCATTTTCGCTGTGATAGAATAGATTGTATGTAATCATAATAATCCTCCTCATGGCTACCTTTTATGATTGCAACCACATAAAGTGTTAAGTTTGATGAGAATCCAAAATGTTATATTTTTCCCCCTTAATGTTTAATCTTTTACACATATTTGATGCCTAAATGTACTCATTATTTTTATATTTTGATTTAGGATGCAAATGTAGGCGTTCAGTGCAAAACGAAGTTAAATTGTGGAATTCTGGACAGTGTCAACACTGTTTCATTTTTTGGTCATACCTCTATCATCTGAACTTTGATTGAGGCGATTCAAGATGATGTGGAAAGCCAAAAAGAAGATCTACAACTTTCATGTTTCTGCATCAAGGTTGAAATTGGATGTGAAATTACTACACCTGCACTGTTTGACGTTCTAGAATGGTCTTTATCTAGAAGCTTGTAGTTGATGGTAGATGAGGTAGTGCATGAAAATTCCAACTATTTTAGCTATCCTAATTATATTTGGACTTTTCTATCTGATTTAAGGCTTTCCTAGTTATATTAGGATTTTACTTTATCTTATCTTTAATATTTTCCTTATTCTATTTAGATTAGGATTCTACTATTTTATTGGCTTCACAAACTATAAAAGAGGAGAAATCATAAGATTTCGACCACCTGTCTTTCTGTCCTCTTATTTTTTGAGTTTTTTTTCATGGTTCTACGCAGTTAAAATTTTATTCTTGGTCGAAGGAAACTGAAGCCTCAGAATCAAGAAAGTTGTAAGATCTAATTAGTTTTTATTGTTCAATTTATGCTTTAAGTATTGAATGTTCTTTTGTGTTATTTCATGATTATCTCGTTTGATTGTTTGGAGGCCTACTAGTTTATTACACATTATATTCTACTACTAAGTTAGATATCAAATCTGTAATTGTTTGATCCCTCTAACTTGCAAAGCGACTAGTATTTAATGATTTTATGCGTTAGAAATTATTAGATCTTAGGAAGAACGTTCAACTAAATTAAATCCAACCGCTTGTACTTGTGTTGTTTAGCTTCATCGATCTCTCTAATTCTTAAGGCTGTTACTGGATTAAACTTTTAGCATGTAACTAAGGTTGTTTAGCAGTTAGGGTTAATTAGGTCGCGTGTATTTTGATTAACTACAATTAAGGAGAGATAGGAAAATAAATTCCAATGGTGAATATTTAAAGTTTGAATTGATATATACTTGCATTAATGATCAGTTACAAGATTCCAATGGTGGATGTTGACTTAGACCAAGGTTTGTTCCTTCGATTAATTTCGACACTTTAATTTGAATTGCTTTTTAGTTATCTTTTTCTTTGTTTTACATTAAACTCAAACCCCCCCAACCTTATCACATAGCATAAAATTAGGCTAGATACTCTCTTTGGGAACGATCCTTACTCGCGCTACTATATATATTTTTTGGAGTATAGGTTTTATTTTTGGTTGTCTGCGACAGCACACCAAATTTTGGCGCCGTTGTCGGGGAATTATTCTAGTTTATTTTTATGTTTCCAATCTTTATTTTGTTCTGAAATTTGAAAAAAAATGTTTTTTTTTATCGTTACAATTTTAACAGTTTTCATAATTTTGGTAAAATTAGGTTTCGAAACTTTACTTTTCTGAAAGGAAACGATGTTTTGAGCAAGACTTGTTTGTTCAGAGGACTTACAAGCCCCACCATCTCGATTGTATGATTGTCACTAGATCTAAAGCTCGAAGAAATTCTTAAGAGAATGAACTAGTTGTTGATTCCTTATTTGTTAACGATTCTGATTCAAAAAAGGAGGAAGTCATGGTTGTAAATCGAACTTTGAAGGAGATTGTCGCCCTTGATTTGGATCAACAACCCTTATGCATAATGTTTCCTACTTTAGATGCTAATATTACTTTTGAGTTAAAATTTGGCCTAATATATCTCTTTCTTACTTTTCATGGCCTTGTAGGTGAAGATCCTCACAAGCATCTAAAGGAGCTTCATGTGGTATGCACAAGTATGAAGCCCATGGGAATGACTGACAAGTAGATCAAATTAAGAGTCTTTCCGTTTTCTTTGAAGGATGCGACTAAGGATTGGCTGTATTATCTACCCTCCAGAGGTATTATCACATGAAACGAGATGAAGATGTTATTTTTGGAGAAATATTTCTCAGCTTCAAGGGTAGCCAACATTCGAAAAGAAATTTGTGGTATAAGGCAGCATAGTAGGGAGTCCCTACACGAATATTGGGAATGCTTCAAAAGATTATGCGCTAGTTGCCCCCATCATCAGATTAGTGAGCGGCTACCTATCCAGTATTTCTATGAGGGTTTTCTACCCATTGATAGGAGCATGATTGATGCCGTAAGTAGAGGAGCTTTGGTGGATAAAACTCCAAGCGCGGCAAAAAATTTGAGCGCGGCAAATAATCTCCCTTGAAGAACAGATTACAAGTTTAACTTCTTTTGTTCACCAAATGGTTGTAGGTAATATGCAATCACCGAAGGCTTGTGGGATTTGTTTGGTAGTAGGCCATCCAACCGACATGTGCCCAACTCTTTAAGAGGAGCCCATTAACCAAGTGAATGTTGTTGGTGGTTTTCCTGGACAACTACAAAGTAAGTATAATCCATTTTTGAACATGTATAATCCAAGATGGAGGAATTTAGATACAAGTCCCTACAATAAAGGTTTGCCATATTCTGACCTCGGAGGCCTCCATTTTTGGAAAAATATTTTCTTTTTGATTGAGCTTCTATTAGTAAACTTAGATAGCTGAACTATTTTCCTCCTTCTTTTGCTTTAGATAGATCTCAAGGGTAAACTTACTACCCCTTGTTGTTTCCTTTTATACTGACCCTGTGACACCTCGTACCCACCACTTCATTAATTGTATTCATTAAATGGTTAACTTAGATGTAACTTAGCTAATTACTTCATTTTTTTTCTTCATATTTTCATAAATTCAACTGTTTCTTTTCATGCATTTTATATTTTTTATAAAATACTACATATTTTTAGGGGACTATAGCCCCTAACCGTGCGTGCATTGCATATCGGGATCAACGGAAAAAAATTCGCGAAATGTTTGATGAATAGTACTAACGGAATTTTTTTCAGATTTTTTCAGATTTTTTGTATTTTGTCTTGCTGAAATTTAATCACCCAAGTGACCCATTTACCCCTACTAAAATGCCCTAATTGCTTGACCCACCCTTTGACCATGGCCTACAAGCTGTTTGGATTTCTGTGCATTGGAGGGTTACTTGTCATGGTAGTATAATTTGGAAAGTGGAGGTCTTGTATGTATGTGTAACTCATCGTGGAAGATTGTATTAAAGTCTAAAGAACCATTGGCCTGTAATACTTTAACGATTTACCTCATTGCTTGAGTGTCCTGCATACTTGTAGGTGGTAGCAGGGGTTGAAAAGGGTGTCTTTAATCTCTAAGTATGTTTAAATGTAATCATGAAGTGATATGATAAGCGATTTTTGTAAAGAAGTTTATATTGAGAATGCATGCTTGTATATATTTATATTATGTTGTGTTGTTTAAGGCTCGGATGGTCTTAAAGTTGAGATTTTAATTAAAAATGTTGTTCTTTTTGCTTTGTGGTTTTATTGGAATGCTTACAGATTTTCAAAATATCTACAGTGCAGGAGAGATTCTATCCGTTTTTTCTAAAAATCTGTGCTCAAATTTGAAATTAAATTAAGTTTAATTGATTAATAGAATTCCCGATCTCATAAGAGGTCGGGGCGCTATAGACCCAGCGGGCGAGGAGAGTAAGGACAAGTCCTGTTCTAATGTTTCCTTAAGTTATCACTGTCGGGTTCTTCTTTTCCTGACCAACACTGTCATATTGTTTTCTTTTTTGATAGTCATGCTGCTGACATGAAGTAAAGAATCTTCTTCATCAAATACAAAATTTTTACTGTCTTTTCCGATACAGAGCTGACACCACCATTTTCATGTTATATGTCCTATTCATGTTATCATCTTAAGCACAAGCTGATTTCTCGTCAGCTTTTTTTAGCAATGTATCTTTTTTATTTGACTTCTCTAAGTACTATAACTTCTCACTCGCCACACATTCACACGCAATTTCTTTTCGACGCATCTGCCTTTGTGACTTTTTTTTTTAGTTGGCTTAAATTTGTACAATACAGATGTAATTAGCGAAAATCGATCCCATAATTTCTCGAATTAAATTCTACTACTTCCATCGCTGGCAGGGACATCAATGGTTACACCTCTATATTTGTATACCCACAAACTAACAATCCAAAGAATTCAACATGTAAAAGATTCAAATTTGTTATTTTCTAGCATGTCGGGTAAACGAATGAAAGAGTTTTCCAAACAATAGACGAGGATAAGACTTTGATGCAGTAGGTTTAACTTATTCATTGTCATGAAATATTTTCCTTATTTCACTGGAATTCAAGCATCCTATACTTTTTGTTTTGCCGTTGAAGCATGCTATATTAAATTTGTAATCTATGCTGTCAAATCACCTCGAAGCAGCTGAAACATAATGAAACTATAATGAAACTCTAATGCTGGTGAATTTTCCAACCTTGATGCTGGTCTGTACGCGTGCATTGGAATTGTAGTATCATAATCCTTTGCCTCGTCCACAGGTTCATGTCAACATGGTAATTACAGTCGTAAGTTTTTCAATATTGAACGGCGTGTGGAGAAAAGTTAAAAGGACAAACCCATACCACCTTTTTCCCCATATGTGCTTATTTATTATGAAACTAATACGGCGTGTCAGTACCTTCCCAATTGATTTTTGTAAAATTCTTCAATTAGCCTCAATTGAGTTTTTTTTTTTTTTTGGGTGATGTGTCAATTGATCTTCCAAATATTTGCAATATTTAAGAATAACAACAGATTGAATACCTTTTAAATTTGTAAACTCAAATCAGAATTTATTTAAATTATTTTTTTCTAAATCCCATAACGAAAATTTGACAGATTTAAAATTTACTTTTAAATCAAACTCGATAAATATTTAAAAACCGTGGATACCTGACTCGACTAGTTAAAGAATAATTTTTTTGTTTATTTTTCAAAATAACCCAAAAACATTGATTTAGAGTCTCACATATTAAAATTGAACTGGTTAGGGTATGGGATACGTAATCCGGAAAACTTGACAATGAGCCAAGTTCATGTTTAAGTCACATATTTAAAAAAATGGAGGTTTAATCCACAGACAAGCTTTTTCTTTGCGATATTCCTTTGCATTTGAAGCTGAAGCCTTGGCCATTAGATTTGTGTGCCAATTTGATACTCAGTCTTCTCTATCTAACGTCACAATTAAAAGTGACACGTAAGCAATTTTTAAATCAATCAATTCCCCCTTACTTGCTCCATGGAAAGCAAGACTAGTGGTGGAAGATATTCAAAAGATTATTGCATCAAACCATTCAATCTGCCTCCAGTGCATCAGAAGAATGGCTAACCACATGTGTGATTGGATCACGAAATCTCATATGAGGAAAAGTTTGCCTCTTGATTGGGTTTCAAATTTGCCATCTTTTTTGTACCATTTTCTGCTTTTTGATTCCATTACCACGGGAGTGGGCTAAACTTTGTATTCTCCTTTAGCAATATTAATATATTGTGTGTTTAGACCAAAATAAAAATAAAAATTATACGTGTAAATTTAAATTAGGAAAAATGTCATATTTAGTCCTTATTGATTATAAAAAGTTTTAACTTGATCCCTATCGTTTAAAATTTTTCAATCTAATCCCTATTATTTTTAAAAGAGTTTCGATTTCATTTCTCTTATTTTCAAAAAGTTTCAATTTCATCTCTATTGTTTCTTTAACTTTTCAAATTCGTCCCTATTATTTTTAAAAAGTTTTAATTTCATCCATATTTTTCTCTAACGTTTCAAATTTGTCCCAATTATTTAAAATTAATGAATTTAGTCCCTATTATTTGCTAAAAAATTCAAATACGTTCCTATTATTTTACAAAAGTTTCAGTTTAGTCCTTAAATAATATAGACGAATTTGAGACCTTAGAAAAATAATAGGGACGAAATTGAAACTTTAAGAAAAAATAATAGGGACGAAATTAAATTTTTTTGTAAATAACAAGGACAAAATTAAAATATTTTGGATGAAATTGATAAATTTTAAACAATAGGGAAGAAATTAAAATTTTTGGAGAAATAATAGGGACGAAATTAAAAAAAATTAAATACTAGGGACCAAATTGAAACAATTTATAAACAGTAAGGTCTAAATGTGTTTTTTTCCTTTAATTTTTTATATAAGAGATTATCCAAAAAGTGGTTTAGCCACTTCGGTGACTAAGCCGACTTAATATTGATTATAAACTTAATAATAATTGTCTATGAACAAAATTCATGAACTTTCTAGTTTGACCACTTTGGTGACTAATAATGTCACGCCCCAAATCCGATCTTAGGGAAACTAGTTTAGGACGCGACGACAAACGGATATTATAACGGCTGTAATATGGATATCCAATAAGAAACAGAAAATACCCAAACATATTTATATAAAGTCTATATCCAAGTAGACACAATACTCAAACCAGGTTCTCAACGAGCATACATAAAACTCAAACGTGATCATGAATCCAACCATGATCACTTACATATACAATAAAAACAAGCTAGACTTCAAAATAGACAAGTTATTACGTATTTCAAATATAAACTAAACATAACCTCTTACAACAAACTACTAAAACCATTAAACATTGTTTCAACTCAAACACAAGCTAAGCACAGATTTCATTATACGGTTCTCTAACAGTAGGAAGGGGAAACAATTAAGAGGACTTTTAAAGCCATTATGACGCCCGAGAATTTTATCACATCGTTTAAATAATTGTTGCATAAATTACTTGAGCATCTTATGTGCATTACTCTTCTTGTTTAATTGATTTACTATTGAGTACTATTCACAAGAAAATTTGAATGTTTTAAATGCTCGATTTGATATTTTTGCTAGACCATATGACATATAAAAGGAATCAGGAAATGGTAGTTTTGAGCTTTTGGGGTCGGGGGTATACGTTTGAAAAATATTTTTCACGTCACTTGAATAGTGTTACGAAAGAATAGTAACTTTTTGTATAATTTTTATTTGGTCTTTTAGTGAATTAGCTAGACTTTGGACTTTTATTATACCCTTAAATATGTTTAATTAGACCCAATTTACTAACCTGACCTATTATTTCCTTAGTCTATTGCCTATATAATATAATAAGAGCCAAGACAAAAAAACGAGAAAACCTGAAAACACTGTAGCAAATCCAAAAATGGCATAGGATGAGAATTTTTTCATCAAACCTTGGAGTTGAGCTCTTGGCTTGGTTAGAGAGGATTCTAGATCACCTAGGAGCTTCACCACCTTGCCAACATCTTCATACAAGTGAGGGAGTTGCATTTTTTTTGAAGTTTAAAGTTATTGCATTTTTGTTGAATTCCTTGATTTGTCAATTATAGCTATAAAACTTGTTATAAATGCTTATTATATGTTTAATAGAAGCTATAGAGTTAACTTTTGAAGCTTGTTATCAAAGTTTATAGTTGAAAGCTGAGATTGAATGAAGAATATGATGAATAGTGCCTAGAACTAGGGTTTTGAGAAGCTTGTGAAGTTGAATCATTCAAAACTGAGCAAAATTATGAAATTAGTCGACTTTTAAAAGGGGACTTTTCTCGTTGTGCAATCCAGGCAAGTTTGGGCTATGGTTTGGGTATCCTTGGGGTAAGGAAGCACTTTTGGTGCTTTCGTTATACGGAATTGAGGCTCAGTTAGTATAGTTGTAGTTCAAATCCGCTCGGGGCCTTCCCGAAATTTTGCTTCAAAAATGAGTTTTTATGATCCTAATAGGTGTCTTTGGGCTTAATTAAGAATATAGTATGATTAGGTTATGGTTTGGAGACCTTGAAACGCGTATAGGAGAAAGAAATCTTGGTTAAAGAAAGGGGAAAAGTAGGTTGTAGCCATTTTGTTGTTGCATTTGGAACTTGTTCTTGAGTTGTCTTGTATTGTATTGACTATCTAAAGTATAATTAAGCAATTTGAGTTGATTGTGAGGAAAAGTTATGTTGATTGCTACTTTTGATACTATAAAGCTATTTTGTACTTATGTGAACCTATATTGTGCTTATATATGAGGGCGGCCTACTTTATCGCCCCTCCTATGTATTATTTGATATCTTGAATGCTTGTGGCTTGTCTCGGGGTTGCGCAACCTTATTGGACATGGTAGCGTCGAGAAATACGGGCGGCATCAGGCTTGTCGTGCTCCCTCGACTACCATGGTGCTTAGTCCCTTCTCGCTGAGGCATACTCCACTACCCCAGAGGCGTGGTTCACCTGCTGGGCATATGGACCTACCTCAGGAGAAAGGGTCGTAGGATCGGGATATATCCGGAGTATCCTAACTTGTTGGTGTATGGGTTTGCCGGCACTTGCGTGAAGTTCGAGGCTCATGGTTCGAGATTGAAGGCTTGAAGTGGAACCATATCTTTTTTAATGTGGTTAATTACTTGGCTATTTGATCTTGATATTTTATGTTATATATATATGACTTATTGTGATTGCATATCATATTGCACGCCTTAGTATGCTGCATCACCTCTCTCACTGATTATACATGGTGTATACTCACTCTCGTTTCTAACACCTCTCAGGATCAGTGCTATAAGCTGGAAATATGATTGCCTTCTGTGTGGCCTGCCTGCTCTATCAGTATGAAGAACAATGAAGAATGTGTACATTATGTGCCTGTATACTATTTGAGACCTTATGGTCATATATGTATTTGTGATATCTTATGAAATGTAATATTAAAGTTTTAGTCTTGGGTGATAG
This sequence comes from Ehretia macrophylla, assembly GCA_037974665.1. Taxonomy (NCBI): domain Eukaryota; kingdom Viridiplantae; phylum Streptophyta; class Magnoliopsida; order Boraginales; family Ehretiaceae; genus Ehretia; species Ehretia macrophylla. Next base: position 5,811,512 of record CM075774.1, read on the forward strand.
TGGTTTGTAATAACTTCAATTGTTTACTCTTCGGTTTAGTTGACTTGCATGCTATTAAGGATGAAACATATTGAAGTTGTGGATTATACTTTTGTGGTTGTATGTTGTTGTTTGCAGGTTTTCAAATAGTCCTATATATAGGGGAAACTCCGTCTGTTTTCCCCTAAATTTCATGCCCCGGGGTCTGGAATTGGGTGAGAATAGCATGATAAATAGGAGTTCTGGTCTTGTGAGGGATCGGGGTGTTATAGCCATAACCTGTAAACCAGTTGATCATATTTGAAACAACACATAACTTGAGCATTAAAGCCATAAACCACGTTATAAGGATACTACTCATTGTTTGTTGATGCCGTCACTTATAACCCCTACACGAACTTATCACGTTCACTTTTCACATCTCCTTGACAGTCCCGCATATTGCTACTCTGGATGTACCCACCTGGACACCCCACTTCCCATGGCCTTACTCTGACCACGCGAGAATGGTGTCAAACTATGGTAGTTGTAACGCATTGATCCCCCACAAGACCGGAGGCTCTAATAGCCATGCTAATCTCAACCCAACTTCAACCCAATCACAAAATTTCGGGAAAACGAACGGAGTTTCCCCTATTTATATGACTATTTGAGAACCTGCACACTACAACATACAACCACGAGACCATAATCCACAACTTCAATCTGTTTCATCCCTATCAGCATGCAAGTCAACTAAATAGAAGAGTAAACAATTGAAGTTATTACAAACCACTAGCACTTAACTATCACCTAAGACTAAAACTTTAATATTACATTTCTTAAGATAACTCAAATACATATATGATCATAAGGTCTTAAATAGTATACAGGCATATAATGTACACATTCTTCCTTGTTTTACACACTGATAGAGCAGGCAAGCCACACATGAGGCAATCCTATTTCCAGCTTATAGCACTGATCCTGAAAGGTGTAAGAAATGAGGGTAAGTATACAACATGTATACTTAGTGAGGGAGGTGATGCAGCATACCGAGGAATGCTTTCTTGAGATGCAACAAAATAATAGCATTTCTAACATCAAATAACACAACCAAGTAAACAAGTAATTAACCACATATAAAAAGGATACGGTTCTACTTCAAGTCTTCAATCTTGTACCACGAACTTCACGCAAGTGCCGGCAAACCCTTACTCCACCAAATTGGGATACGCCGGATGTACCCCAATTCTACGACCCTTTCTCCTAAGGTAGGTCTATATGCCCAGCAGGTGAACCACGCCTCTGGGGTAATAGAGTATACTTAGAGAGAAAAGGAATAGGCACCATGGTAGTCGAGGGAGCACGGCAAGCCCAACGCTGCCCACGACGTTACCATGTCTGAAAATGTTGCGCAACTCGACACAAATTCAAGAATTCACGAGATAATATCAAACAAACACGAGTAACTACGAGATAACAAATAAATGGTACATGTAAACTTTATCAATTAGTTAAATCATATAATTTAAAAACAATTAAATAAACTAAGATGCACAAAAGGGTTAAAGACTCCCTCACCTTTACCCAGCTCCAAGATACAAGATTGTATTCACATAACTCTCAATCGCCTTGTACCTAATACCAAACATTACTTCAATTATTCTTTAACTACAACATTTATTAATTATTCATCCAAGTTAGCTAACTTATAGTCTCACACATTTAGCATGCAATACCTATTAGAAAGTCTATCTTTAACAAGATGCCACCTTATATGCTTAAACTTAACATATGTTCCAAGTAATCATTCTAGTAGTCTAGTGTACAAGTCTTAAGCATAACTTTAATAATGCAACATTAAATACAAGCAATATGAACATCCTAACAAGATATAAGCGTTAAACATGAGAATGACTATATATGTGTACAAAGGGGTCATCAACACATTTTTCACAAAACTCTACAAATAGCTTAAATCTACATTAGACATGCATATAGACACATAACAAGCAACTATAAGCTCATACAAGCATTAAAGCAACCAAATCTCATATTTTCTCCTTTGTTCAACTAGGCTATTTAGCTTCCTACCGGAATTCAAAGATCAAATTAAGCTAGCTAACCATCCTACCAATCTAAGGATACATAATTACCTCGTTTAGAGCCTCCAAATCATAACCTAGAGCACAAGTACACGAAAATACCGAAAATGCCTCTTTGTGGATTTACACCACAAGTACCAATTCTGGAACCCAAACAAGCGAAACAAAGGCATTTCTAAGGCTTCAATACTTAATAAAGACTAGCCATAACCTCGAAATGTGTCCGGATTCGAGTTAACCCCGAAACCCCTTATTAAAGTAGCCTAATTTGATCAAATTATTCAAATTTTGTACATGGCAAGCGCAACTAACATTTTTTCCACGCTCAAAGACCTAATTAGCAACTACTAGAAGTCTCGAATCGAATTAAATTGCAACTATTTTTCCTGAACCCTATTTTGGCACTATTCATCATCTTCTCCAAATTGCATATTGCATTTATAGCCAATCAAGAAGCTAACTAAATTCAAAAGTTTGCTCTACATACTTATTTAAGCATATTTGAAGCAATAAATTAAACTAGAGCACAAGAATTTACTATTCACATTTTTTTACTATTCATCATCTTCCTCAAGTGAAATCTTGTCAAAAACTTAGTTTCAAGCTATATCAATGCATATACAAGGTCTCTAGTATTTAATAATACTATATAGAACAAGAATCAAGTATGTTATGTCTCATTAATGGAAAATTTTGAAAATTACAAAATTGAACATAAACTTTAAAACTCCATGAAAATGCAAAAATTCCCTCACAATGATGTTGTAGACAAGTGGTTGATGCTCCCTAGTGCTCCAATCTTCTCCTAGACCAAGCCAAAGGACAAAATTCTTGCTCAAAGTTGAAGAAATTTTTTTTCCTTCTTGCCTCTTAGAGTTCACGGGTTTGGGGGGGTTATTTTTGCAATTTTGGCTTTTTTTATTTTGTTGAGTAATTGGCTTATATGGTAATATATTGGATAATTATATGAGTAGATTACATAATGTGAAGTCAAATGCTAATAAAACCTTGGTCAAATGAACTAAACTCCAATTGTTTGTTAACTAATTCAAAACTAGTATTTTTACATACGTAACACTATTCAAGTGACACGAAAAACATTTTTCAAACGCATACTCTCGACGCCAAAAGCTCAAAACTACCATTTTTTGACTCTTTTTATGTGTTATGTGGTCTAGAAAAAATATTAAATCAAGCATTTAAAACATTTAAAGTTCTTATGAATAGTGCCTTCTAAATAAAACAATTAATCAAGAAAATAAATGCACATAAAAATGCTAAAAAAGATATGCAACAGTTATTTAAAAAGATGTGATGAAATTTCTCGGCACTACAGTAGTCATGCAATTACCCGCAAGCCCTATGCCGCTCGGCATGACACGACGCTACCAAGCCCTGCATAAGGTTACAATCTATCGAACACGGGTATCCACCCAACGCTTTCACATAAGGGACTACGCCCAACGCTTTCACATAAGGGACTACGCCCAACACTTTGCATCACATAGCATCAAAGAAATTCATACATTCGCATTAACCATTTAACACATATTCATGACAAATAAAGGAGATCAACAAAGTAGGTTGAACTCTTGAGCATATTCATGTATCATGTTCATTTAACAAACTCCCAACCATATACCCGAACAATCATGCCACATTTAACATGCATCAATACACTCACATTTAAAGACAACACATTCTTTAATTCAACCAAACATCCTTAAACATATATCCAACACATTAGTACCAACACTCAACTATCAAAAAACATGAACTTTACAATATATTAACATCACCTAAGCACATAAAAAAAAAAAACACGACCCTTACACATTAACACCAATTAAACCTTGAAGAACATAATCTCTACAAATCAATATCAACCTTCTAACAATATTAAACCATCCTATGAATCTCTACAACACATAACTTCAACACAATCAATATAGTAACTAACTATAATGCATTATGAACACATTACAACAACAAAACCAAGCATTAAACAAGCTAAACAAACAAATCTATAAAATTACATAGTTGTTGGAATCTTATGAAATTAATCAAAATAAACCCCTAAATCCACAAAACTCTCACTAAAGCCATAAAATCATATACTAATCACATATATATAATCATAAACACCAAATCTAACTCAAATTCTCAACTTCTAATTAATAAAGTTAACACAAAATCACCTATTTCATCACCAATAAATTCATATGTATGTATTAATCTCTCACATTACTACTACAAAATATAATGATCTATACAAGCACTTATAACACACTTATATATGATTTCTACGGATCGAAGTAAGCATACACAACAATACATTTGTATTTACAAATAACACATTCGACAATTGATATATCACATTTGGGTAATAAAGTATATGACCCAACCCATAGTAAACATTTATAACATGCTTGACAAGGACTCTACAACACTCAATTAACAAACTAGCTAAGACACTTCTAATTTTTAATTTAGCAGAATCTTAAATTAATCAAATTTTATGTCTATGTTAACAATCTCTAAATACCCTGTTTTCAATCTAAAAATGAAGCTTATTGAATGTAGATAGTTCTAAGTTCAAATAGAACTCAAGTCTGAGTTAAATTCATTGAGTTATAGCCGTTTTAGTGCAAGTACTACCAACTGTCCAGTTGTAATGGTTTTCTGCCACATCTAGGAAATGGAAAATTCAGAAGGTCTAAACGTTGGAATATGACTTTTTGTAAAACACAAAGTTTGTTCCCAACTGCCTAATCTAGCTAATGTAAAAATGTCGTTCGATTCCGAGGTCGTTTACTATTTTTAAAATGTAAAATAAGTCAAAGGCAGTGAACTGTCCAATAAATAATTGATAGCTTTCATGGCAAATTCACTTCCTATCTTGCTTCTATAACATCACAAACCTCAAATACAAGCATAACAAGATCACATAACCCTACAACAACCTAGATCTACAAACCTTAGCATTTATCTTCAAAAATGCAAAACAAATACAAGATATAACAACAAGAACACAACAAACCCAAAAGTCTACTCCTAACACATATATCTAGCATTATGAATCAAGATAACAACATTTCTTCAAACTAAATTTAATTTCTAGAATTTAAATCATGCAAGCACACAACCTCCCTCACCTTAGTTTAGCATCTAAGGCTAGAAATGAAGATGAAATGGCAAGAAGAAACTTCTCCATGGATCAAACTTTGCTCAAATCCACCAAAGAATGAAGAATCAAGCTTGGAAATAGTTTTTCTTCTCTTTTCTCTTATGACAGAATTTTGTAGGTGTTCTAGGTGTTGTGTGTGTTTTTCTCTTGCAAAATAATGTTTGGCTGAAATAAATAGGCTAAGTCCAATGGTCAAATAACTAAGTAAGCAAAGTCAAATAGCATTTGTTTGGTCAAACCCGTGTATACCAAACAACTTTGACACCTTTTACTAAAACGATCATAACTTATGCTAGAGAACTCCAATTCGTGAACGGTTTGAAGCGTTAGAAACTAGACTCGTAGAGATTTCTATCCATATATAATTTGCCACCTAACTCTTCCCAAATAATGCAGTGAATACGTTTTATCTTGCAAGAATGATGTTAGGTTGTTATAAGCAAAGTCAACAAGTCAAATATGACAACATTGAAAACTAAGACTAAAATTACCTAGGAGCCAAAGCTATTTCACATAATTACAAGTTCGCCATTCTAGCCAAAATAGTAGAAGTCAAAGTCAAAAGTCAACCCAAAATCTAATAAAGTCAAATACCACCTAAAATGCAAATAAAGCCTTCTAATTAGATGATTAAAGCATTTAAATATGCAATGCATGTTTGGGGTCTCACAAACAAACTTTCATATGAATTTTAAATTCAACGACAATTAAAATTATAGGCATTATATAATTTCAAATTAATTCCTTTCTTTTATGAGAACCTTAGGTTACTTAAAGTTTATTATTGTCAATGAGCATTCACATCAGACTGAAGTAAAAGAAACAAATAATCATGAATTCAACATGCTGATGCTGAAACAATTTATACAAACTTGTATATAATAAATCTAATAAGCATGCAAACTTTGATGTGGCAAAAGTTTATGTGATACGCCTTATGATAATATCATTAATTGATGCAACTTGCCCATTAACTAGAAGGGAAAATATCTTATTTAACACCATGCATATTCATGTCCATGTAATGATTTATTGCCAAAACTTAATTACGTGCATAAAAGAGTGTTGGCATAATCATAGCATAGGTATTCACATTACAAACAAACATGGACAAACTAGGCTAGAATATATAGCTTTATTTGCAAGTGGTACTTTAACTTGACTCCCTTTTATAATAGTTTTTCTTTAATATAATAATCACTAAAGCACATCAACAAGGCAAACTTAATTTTGACAGACGAGATATCATATCCGTACTACATTCAACTTGATAGTATGGGAGGCAGATTGCATAATTCACATTAGTAATCTTTAACGTTAGCGCATAAAAGTACCGTTTGCAGATTTAAAATGTTCGGGTAGAGTAAATAATCATGAACAAACTAATTATACATTCGTAAACAATCAGACTTTATAAAAGAGTACATGATCTGATATATAGGTTCTGATACCACATGTAAGTATAATTATTGCAAAATATACTGCAATTAAATTTATTAAAAGCATGTAATCATCATAAAAAAAATATTAAGAGTCATAAGCTACTTATTTGATGCCGAAACCGAAGCCATGATAGCGATTAATTGATTTATTTACCTTAACCCTAAACTTAATAGTGTAGATATGTGATGAGATTATACAACTCTCTTATGGGTAGGGAGATGACCAATTAACATGGACATGGCTCCTATATAATTCATTTCTCTATAATTTCACGCAATGCCCATCTCGATTAATGTCATGTGTTACTAAAAATAATCTACGGATTATATTAATCTTGTTAAATTTGCTTTCCAACCATAGTTAGAAAGCATTAAATACCACAATCTAACTAACTATATTTAGTTAACAAAATCTAATCTAATCTCTTCTCAAATTAATGACTAGCTGCATTAAGCTTTCCAACCTATACATTTTTTGTGCCAAGAAATATTACATGACTACTTTTTATTGCAATTAGTTTAGTGTCTAATGTGAAAGAAAACTGAAGCCACGTTTTATGGCAAATCTTTTAAATCTTAAGAAAGTTGGACAAAACAAAAAATGAAACCGTTAGATTTTAACATGGTATGAAAATTTTCACTTATTTAATTTCTATCAACTTCTTGATCATTGCATCATATGTGTTAACATACAGTATTAAAAGATTTTAACATAATCAAAGACTCCAACAACATATATGCAAAACAATAGCAACGACATCAACAAATGTGAACTTGATACATAATAGATGCAAAGCAAAACTGGGTGAACCTAACACATAATAGATGCAAAGTGAAAATCGTGAACCTGATTAACCTTTGATTTTCTTAAGTTGAAGCTTCACTTATGAAGTTGGAATAGAATAGTAGTATGCCTTGCTCTCTTTTTTTCTGGAATTGTTGTTCTTGTGCAAAAATGGGTTTTTTTTAAAAAAAAATTATATACTTCATATTTGTTTTGTTAATTAAATATGGTAGTTAGATTTTGGTATTTATTGCTTTCTAACCATGGTTGGAAAACAAGTTTAGCAAGATTAATATAATCCGTAGATTATTTTTAGTGACACGTGGCATTAATCAGGATGGGTATTGCGTGGAATTATAGAGAAATGAATTGTAGAGGAGCCAGCTCCAATTAACATATATTTAAAGCAACATTGTTACTTCCATCAAATAACCTAATGAGTTTGGATTTTATTGGGCTATTATTTTAATTAAGGACTTTATTGAACTATTATTTTAATTAAGTGGCTCACCAATAAGTTAATGGGTCATACCACTTACATATCTTACTCTCCAGTGGCGGACCCACACTAGGGCGAGTGGGGGCTGCAGCCCCCACTGACTTAGAATAACGTTAAAAATTTTATGTATTTTTGAAAAGAAAAATTAAAATATCTATGTATTTTTAGTTAAAAAAATTAATTAACCCCAACTGAAAGAAAAAATGAAGTCATATAGTTGAAAATTTATAAAATTTAATGTATTTTTTAGGAAAAAAATTAAAATATCTATGTATTTTTAGTTAAAAAAAATTAACTAGTCCCCACTGAATGGAAAAAGTGAACTCATATAGTTAAAAAATTATTTATTTTAGCCCTTACTGATAAAATTTCCTGGCTCCGCCCTTGTTACTCTTCTTTCCTTTCCTTAGCGAAAAGTTGTTTCTGCCCATAGTGTAATGTCTCGATCCTTCACGGAACCGGGACTCTAATGGCCAAGCTAAATGCAACCCAATTCCAACCCGGTCATAAAATTTGGAAAAAACGGACGGAGTTTCTCCTATTTATAGGACTAATCAAAAACCTACAAGCAACAAGTATAACCACAACACAATACCCCAACTCCAACTGTCTCATTTTTCCCAGTCCCAAGGCCATCCGAGCCTTAGACAAAAAAATATAACCATACGAGCATGCAATCAAAAGACAATAAAGTCTATCTTTAGCTATTATATGCCAACTAAGCCACTAAACATTCAAGACTATAGCTTTAATTACAACCCACAAAATTTATCATTAATACATACAAGGCCTCAAAGGTCTCAAAATAAGACATAATATAATAACACACATCTTCAAAGGGATTCAACCTCAGCAAGATAAGCAACCAACAACACAACACTCAAGGTAGATGTTCTAACTGCACTTGTAACATGTTAAAACGAGGAATGAGTAATCAAAGTTACCCAGTGAGGGAGGTAATGTAGCAAACCGGGGCGTGCAACATGATATGCAACAGAATAATAACATTTCCAACACCAAATAACACAACCAAGTAAACAAGTAATTAACCACATATTAAAAGGATATGGTTCTACTTCAAGTCTTCAATCTCGTACCACGAACCACGAACTTCACGCAAGTGCTGGCAAACCCTTACTCCTCGAAATTGAGGTACTCCGTATGTACCTTGATCCTACGACCCTTTCTCTTGAGATAGGTCCATATGCTCAGCAGGTGAACCACACCTCTGGAGTAGAGGGGTATACTCAGAGAGAAAGGGAATAGGCATCATGGTAGTCGAGTGAGCATGGCAAGCCTGACACTGCCCGTGTTTCTCGACGCTACCATGTCCGAAAATGTTGCGCAACCCGACACGAATTCAAGAATTCACAAGATACTATCAAACAAACACCAGTAACCACGAGATAACTAATAAATGGAACATGTGACTTCATCAATTAGCTAAATCATATAATCTAAAAACAATGAAATAAACTAAGATGCACAAAAGGGTTAAAGACTCCATCACCTTTATCGAGCTCCAAGATACAAGATTGTATTTACATCACTCTCAATCGCCTTGTATCCAATACCAAATATTACTTCAATTATTCTTTAACTACAACATTTATCAATTATTCCTCCATATTAGCTAACTTATAGTCTCACCCATTTAGCATGCAATTCCTATTAAAATTACAGCTTTAATCAAGATGCCACCTTATATGCTTTAACTTAACATATGTTCCAAGTAACCATTTTAGTACTTTAATGTATAAGTCTTAAGCATAGCTTCATTCATGCAACACTAAATATAAGCAATATGAACTTTATAACAAGATATAAGCATTAAACAAAAGAGTAACTATATATGTGCAAAAAGGGGTAATCAACACATTTTATTCACGAAACTCTACAAATAACTTGGATCTACATTAGACATGCATAAAGACACACAACAAGGAACTACAAGCTTATACCAGTACTATAGCAACCAAAACTCACATTTTCTCATTTTGTCAACTAGCCAATTCTTCTCCCACACAAATTTCAAGGTCCCAAAACCATAATCTAATCAATCTACATTCCAAGGAAGGCCAAAAGACATCTATCAAAGTGTTGAAAACCCGCTTTGGAGACAAAAGCTTTGGAAGGCCCCAAGCGGGTTTTAACTACAACTACCACATTTGGACCCCAATTTAAGGCAACGAAAGCACCTAAAGTGCTTCCATGCCCCAAGGATACCTAATCTAAAGCCCAAACGTGCCTGAATTACATTTCGTGAAAAGCCCCCTTCTAAAACGTTAGTTTATTTGTATTTTAACTCAATTTTAGGCAACTTATCTACATGTGAGCTTCTAACTTGATTCAATAATGTCTAGGGCACCTAAAAGAAGCTTCTATTCACTCTAAATAACAAGTTAAACAAAAACCCTAAGTTCAAGTACTATTCATCATCTCCTTTATGATCTCAAGCTTTTAACCATGGAACATGCTAATAAACCACTCAAACAAGATTTAAATATCATGTAGAAGGTGTACAATACAAGATTAAAGGAATACATAAGCCTAAATTAACAAATCAAGAGATGTGATAATATGATCATAAGCTTGTAATAACAAAAACATGCAAAAACTCCCTCACCTAGGTATGTAGAAGCTTGTAGAAGACCTAGGAACCTTGAAAATACCCTCAACTAGCTTGGACAAGCTTGTGATGGAAAAATTGAAGAGCAAAATCTCTCATTTCCTTCTCTTATGGCCATCGGGTTTGGGGGGGAACAAAAGGGGAATTAATTCAATTGTTTTTTAGCTCTATTGCATGTATATGTGATGTATTGTGTATATAGTATATGTATATGGTTTAAGTTGGGGTCAAATGCTTGCAAAAATGTAGTCAAATAAAAGTCAAAATTCTAATTAAAAGACTAACTAATTTAAACTACATAAATAACTATTATGACACTTCTTAATTCATGAATCTTGCATTCGTTCTTAAACATCTCATTAAGCACATACAGGGTTCTAAAGTATTTAACTTCGCTAGGAGCATTATTTACATTCATTAAACTAAGATTACCAAGCTAAACCATCCAAAGCACTAAAATCACTTAACTTAATTTACAGGACTTGACCACATTCTTGAGTTTCCTAACTTGCAATAACTCTCTTTCATAGCTAATACTAGCATTCATGGAACTACTCTTTCTCTTGATTCATTAGATGATAAGTAATTATCTCAAATTCAATTGAGCATTCACACATAACTACCATTCATCACCATTAAGCTTCTTACTACCTAAAATTGCTCATTATTCACTAGAACCAACCATCAAGGCATCTTAAACCTATAGCAAGATAAGTTGAAATTCTAGTCTACATTGGATTGAATTTGCTGCTTCGGTTACCAGTGTAATTGTTCTCCAAAAACTCTGAAACTCCATAGAAATGTAGTTCATCGAATTTAGATAGGTTTATCCTCAAACGGATCTCAATTTGGAGTTATATTTAATGAGATATGGCATCTACAAAATCATCACACAATCTGCCCTGCACCAGCGCGAGAAACCAGACACATTTCGGAAATGACAAAATCGGAGGCCTAAAACGTTAGAATTAGCCTTAGCCCTAGAAATCAACATTTTATCTAAACTGCTTAATATAGCTGGTGTATAAATTTTGTTAATTTTAGAGTACGTTTGATATACCAAAAGGGCTCTAGAAGACAGGTGATATGTTTTGTCCAGAAATTTCACCTTTGCACCTTTGTTATTTTCTTACATTCCTAGCTAGTTTTCCATTTTGTTTAAGCCTAGACCACACCTAAGAACTTCTTTGAGACCATTCAGCAAACACCTAATCTACCCGTTTGAACATTTACTACAACAATCTCTACAACTAGAGTTAGCATATAAAGCTTGATCCATAGGTACTAGAGAACTACTAGTATCATTAACATGCTTTATCTTTATCAAATCATGCATTTCTAGGTACTTCACATACACATCTACATCATAGCATTCACTATCATAGCATTAAAACCAAGTAAAAATGCACAATTCCTCTTGATTTCCCCCTATTGCTCTTCCTTTTCTCTCTTCTCATTCTCTTTCTTCTGGTCGTTTCTCTTCCTCTCTTTTCTCTCTTTTTTTTTGGCTGATGGAAATAAGCTTCTAAAGAGAAGCTTCTAGTCATTTAAATGCAAGAATAGGATTGGGTTTAGTTGTAGGCTTGGGTTGGGCTTTATTTAGTTTAATTTAGGTGGTAGACAAAGGCCCAAACCTAGCTAAGTCTTCCTATTGGCCCAAAATAAAATTCTTACACTAGTATTGTTACTATTTATTCGTTATGTTTAACAATTTTCCTACTTATACACCCGACATGCAATGCAAGATATTTTTATAAACGTATGCTAAGAAACAAATATATGACATGAGAAAAATATGAGAGTCACAAAAATAAACACTTCAATTGTCACCCCGGGCTTAGGGCTACCTATTCAATTAATATGACTAACAAAAACTACTAATTAAATGTAAAATAATAATTTCCAAATAAATAGAATTCTAATTTAATTATCTTACTTAAATTAATTAAACACGTTTTACACATTTCCAAAAATAAGAAAGTTCATACTAAGAAATATATGTTACTAACTAATAAAATCACACCATTATGCACTTTCATTTCGAATAAACACATAGGTGCATGCAATTAAGTATTAATCACTACATGTTGGTCTGGGCTGTCACACTCTTCCCCCCTTCAAATAATTGCGTCCTGACAATTCTTCTTCCCAAAAGAATCCTGCATCAACCAAAAAATCTAAACTTTGATGACTAACCAACAGCTACTAAGCAAGAGCATTAAATAAGAATGCCAATGTAGAAGCCCTAATAGAACACCACAAAATACCCCATAAGAAATCCGAAGTAAGAGGCCAAATAAAGGCTTCAATTAATATATATTGATCACAAAATTCCGAGGATAAATCCTTTGAAGACAAATACCATATAAGAAACTCACATTTAATTGTTGAACGAGAAATCTAATCAAGAATCCCAAGTAAAAATACCAGTGAAAATGCTGATAAGATTTCCAAATGAGAAGTTCTAATAAGAAGAAGTACTGATTAAGGAGTTTTAATAAGAATCTTGATGACTGAGTTTCAAATGCCAAATATGAATACTGCCAAGAATTCCAATAAAATGCCAAAGGAAGTACCATTTATGAGATCTCAAATAAAAAGACTACCAGCTGAACATCTTTAAATAAGAATTCTGAAGATTACCCAATAATAATCCCAATGATCGAGTTCCGAATATGAACTCTACTCCCCAGTAGATGTTCGAAGAAATGCCTCCCTCTCTTGTTGATTTCCATTCTTGGCAGGTCTGCCACTAGCCATTTCTTTATAGGGGAAGAGTTTACTTACCAACTCAAGGGGCAATGCATGTATGCAGTTGATACTACATAAGCTAGACATCACATAATACACACATAACATATTCGATATAATTTTCACATATTATGCAACTTTTGCATAGGCATAATTAATACTTAAACTAGTATGTAATATAACCAATAACCATGTAAAGTTCAATAACAACTAGCTCATTAGCAAGATATACTAGCACAAATAACAACTTAGTTTATAGAGTTTAAGTGCATATACTACTAAAAGCTAAGGTGAACAACTACTCATAGGAATACTTAGAGACATAAATGATCATATATACATGTACATATCATGTACTCATCATACATTTTACATTTATAGCACATAGATGCACACATAACCACATTATTGCAAATATAAATCATTATTTGTTTATAGCACAAACAAGTCACATAGATATACATACAGTCACATAACTACACATATTGCACATTCCTCATAATTTACAAAAGTATAATGTGACGCTTGAGAATTTCATCATAAATTCCTTATAACTGTTGCATATCTACTTGAGCATTCTTACGTGCATCATTTTTCTTGCTTAATTACTTTTTTTCTTGAGGTTACTATTCATAAAATTTTCGACCGTCTCGAATGTTAGATTTTATATTTTTCCTAGGTCTTATGACATATAGAAGGAATCGAGACCTTGTCATTTTAGGCTTTTGAGCTCGGGAGCATACGAATAAAAATTGTTTTCTTGCGACATTTGAATAGTGTTACGTATATAACAATACTAATTTCAATTAGTTAGCATTAGATTAAAGTTTAAAGCTTATTTGACCAACCTTTTTATGAGGTTTGACTTAGAAAAACTTAACATTTAATATCAATATACTTAACATAACACAACACACACGTTTTATCATAAAAAATAATTCCAAAAATTACCTTTGAGTCCCCTCCTTTGGCCGACCACTTCAAGGAGAAAAAGAGGAAAAATTTCTTCTTCAATCTTGCATTTGGAGCTCCTAGCTTGACTTTGGGAGGTCTTTTGAGCACCTAGGAGCTTCACCACCTTGCCTACATCTTCATACAAGTGAGGGAGTTGCATTTTATAGCTTTCAAAGTTTATGCTCTTATGTTGAAATTATTGATTTGATGATTATAGTTACAATACTTGTTATGAATGCTTTATATGTGTTTATTAGATCCTATAGAGTAAACTTTTATAGCTTGATAGTATAATTCATGGTTGAAAGCTTGAATGTTATGAAAAAGATGATGAATAGTGTCTAGAACTAGGGTTTTGAGAAAATTTGCTAATTAGCTTAAATTGAGGCCTCAATTAGATGCTCTAGACCCTAGTGAAGCTAGATGGGAAGCCACGTGAAGTTGAATCACCCAAAGCCGAGCTAAATTGCAAAATTAGTCGACTTTAAAAAGAGGACTTTTCTCGTTGTGCAATCCGGGTACGTTTGGGCTTTGGTTTGGGTATCATTGGGGTATGAAAGTACTTTTGGTGCTTTCGTTACAAAAAATTGAGTTATTTAAATTAGATATCGGGTGAAGTTAAGTTGATTTGCTTCTTTTGAGACTTTAAAGCTATTTCGTGCTTTTGTTGGCTTATATTGTATTTATATGTGAGGGCGGCCTACTTTGTCGACCCTCTTACGTGTTACTTGATATCTTGATGCTTGTGGTATTGTCTTGGGTTGCGTAACCTTTCTCGGACATGGTAGCGTCGAGAACACGGGCAGCATCGGGCTTGCCGTGCTCCCTCGACTACCATAGTGCCTATTCCCTTTCTCGTTGAGCATATTCCATTACCTAAGGGGCATGGTTCACCTGCTGGGCATATGGTACTACCTTAGGAGAAAGGGTCGTAGGATCGGGATACATCCGGAGTATCCAAATTTGTTGGAGTAAGGGGTTTGCCGGCTCAAGCATGAAGTTCGTCGCTCGTGATTGAAGACTTGAAGTGGAACCGTATCCTTTTTAATGTGGTTAACTACTTGTTACTTAAATCTTGTTCTTTGTGTTATATGTATATGATTTCTTGTGTTTGTATATCATATTGCACGCCCCGGTATGTTACATCACCTCCCTCGGTGGGCAACATTGTTGCTCACTCCTCATTTAACATGTTTCAGTAGAAGTTGAGGTAGATTCCCAACTAGTAGCAGTAGAGGAAGGAGAAAAAGTGCAAGTAGAACAGATTCCTTGATTCCTGTGTGATAAGGTGGATCATATATGATGCTTGCGTGAAGTACTTGTTCAATGTTGCGTTTTGAGACCTTGGGGCCTTGTATATTTGTTGGTAGTTGGAATCTTGTATGATAGAGAAAGTTGTTGGATTGTAATAATAAGTTTTAGATTACTTATTCTCTTGGATGCTTGGGTGTTTATTATCTTACACGAACTTAATTATAGTTGTATCTAACTCCTTTTAGTTAAAGTCAACTTGCCTCGTATGCTTGTGTGTTAAATAGATTTTGTTACTTCAAGGCTCGAATGGCCTTGTGAACTTGACTTGGCTTTAGAAATATTAAAAGATAGGTTGTATAAGTTGTTGCTTGTAGTTCAAATATTTTATGCAACTATTCGCAGGTATCAGTTTAGTCCACGGTACAGAGGAGACTCTGTCCGAGTGACGAGTCCGGACTTGACCAATAGCGTGGGGTTGGGTTCGGGGCGTTACATTTTGGTGGTATCAGAGCTACTTGAATGCGTGAAGCCGGGTTAACTTCCTTTGCATGTGGGTAGTGGTCTATATGTGAAAGTTGAATTATGTGAACATGTGATTGTTTAATTGTTTAAGAACTTGGGTAAAAGACATACTAGCATGTAGAAGGGAATGGAAAAGCATGATATGATTAGAATATGAAAAGTCTAGTGTTTAATGCTGTTAAGTGCTTTATATGTTTCTTATGTGAGTAAGATGTTTTGAAAACAATGTATATATTATATTTGCATAGTCTATTTTCCTATTATAATATTATGCTCTTCTAGCATTAAGATGAGGAGACGTGGTAAACCAAGGAGAGAGCCGGAGGAAGCTCCCAGATAGGATATAAATGGGCAAGGTGCAGGGGTAGCAGGAAATGTACCGCCGGGTCAGGAACCAAGTAATACACAGATTTTGTCCACAATGGCCACCGCCATGAATACTATAGCTCAGTTTGTGGTTCAGCAGGGAACAACAGGTGTTGGCAGAGGTAATCAGGCTGCCAGAGCAGAGGGTAGTGGTACTGCAGGGGGTAACTTGTATGATAAATTTTTGCACCACAGGGCATACAGTTTTTATGGCGAGCCAGATGACATGAAAGCAGAGATGGAGTGGAGCAAGTTCGAGAAAATTGCTACGATACTTGAGTGCAACGATGAAAGATAGATTACCTATGCTGCCTTCTTAATGGAGGGTGACGCCAAGGAGTGGTGGCGTACTATTAGAGAGAAATAGGATGCTGAGAGGGTCAGGCATGTATGGGCTGACTTTGTTCGTGAGTTCCGGGATAAATATGTATCGGTTGTAGCTCGCGAGAGACATTAGGAGGAATTCATAGCTTTGAGGCAGGGAAACATGACGGTAGATCAATATGAGGCTACTTTCACTAGACTTTCCTGATACGTGCCAGCTTTAGTTCAGCCGGAGGACATGAAAATTCAGAGGTTTATCACAGGGTTGAGGAGTGACATTATGCTTAATCTGTCTTCACAGGATTATCCGAGCTATGCTGCAGTAGTCAGGGCTGCATCGAGGTTCGAGAAACGCAAGGCAAATGTGTTAGCTCAATCTAGTCAGTCAAGTAAACGTAAGTATCAGTCTCAGAGTCAGGGCTAGAGGCAGTATCAACAGCCTGTTCAGACTCAGCAGCCTCGGTAGACCCAGAGCTATCTAGGACCAGTTCAGGCACAGTCACAGCTGAGACCAGCTCAGAGCCAGCCACAGGGACAGTCACAGACCCGACTAGTGAGTGCTAGATCTCAGCAGGGTAGTTCTGCTACATCTACTTATAGGACTCCTCCAGGAGGTGTTGTTGCCAAGAAGAACCTACAGTGTACTCATTGCAATCGCAAGGGCCACACGGAAGCATAGTGTTGGAGGAAACTGGGTCGATGTATGGGTTGCGACAGTGATCAGCATAGAGCTAGAGATTGCCCCAAGTTTAAACAGGGTCAAGGACAGACTTCCGGCCAGGGTACTCAGACTAGAGCTTCAGGAGCAGCTATTGTACCGCGGGGCCAGGCACAGGTGTTTGCTCTCGATCAGGATGAGCTTCCAGACACAACAGTGGTAGTAGAAGGTACTTTTCTTATTAATAGTCAGCCGGTAGTAGTTTTGATTGACACCGAGGCTACACATTCATTCATTACTCCTGCATGTGCACATTCTACTACTTTAAAAGTTGATAAATTGCCGTATGTGATTGAAGTAGGTAGTCCTATAGGTATCAAATGTGTTACGGAGTCTATGTGTAGAAATTGTGATATTTGTATTGAGGGTCGCATGTATCCTATTGACTTGATTATTATGCCATTTCGGGACTTTAAAGTTATCCTGGGGATGGACTGGTTGGGGGTGATATTATGCATGTTTAGATTGTAGAAGAAAAGTTTTAACTTTAGAAGTACCTAATCAACCTGTTATTAAAGTCATTGGGAGTCAAAAATCTACTAGAACTCGTATCATATCTTTTATCAAAGCTACTAAAATGTTGGGCAAATGTTGTGATGCATATTTAGTTTACCTAATTAATCAGCCTGGAGATAAATTGAAAATGAACGAGGTACCTGTTATAAAAGATTTTCCGGGGGTTTTTCCTGAGGAGTTTTCGGGGTTACCATCTGATCGAGAGATAGAGTTTGTGATTGATTTATTCCCAGGGACTAATCCTATTTCTAGAACCCCATATAGAATGGCTTCCCCTGAGTTGCAGGAATTGAAAATTCAGCTACATGGCCTACTTGAAAAGGGTTTTATTCAGCTTAGTTCGTCACCTTAGGGTGTTCCTATGTTATTTGTAGAGAAGAAAGACGGGACTCTGCGATTGTGTATTTATTATCGAGGCCTTAATCAAGTGACGGTGAAAAATAAATATCATTTGCCCTTAATTGAGGAGTTATTTGATCAGTTACAGGGTGTTGTTATATTTTCTAAGGTTGATTTGAGGCAGGGTTATTATCAGTTAAGAGTTCGTAGAGAAGATGTACCCAAGACTGCATTCAGAACCAGGTACAGCCACTATGAGTTTGTTGTATTACCATTTGGGTTGACAAATGCTCCAGCCGTCTTTATGGATTTGATGCAGAGAGTATTTCGACTTTATCTTGATCAGTTTGTGGTGATTTTCATTGATAATATACTGGTCTATTCTAAATCTGAGGCAGAGCATGAAGAAGATTTGAGAATTGTGCTTCGAACCCTGCAAGAACATAAATTGTTTGCCAAATTTAGCAAATGCGAATTCTAGTTGAAATAGGTTGCCTTTTTAGGCCATATTATCTCACAGGAAGGAATATTTGTGGATCCTGCGAAAATTGAGGTAGTGATGATTTGGAAAGACCCGAGACTATTACAGATGTTCGTGGTTTCTTGGGTTTGGCAGGCTATTATAGGCGGTTTGTTAAACATTTCTCCAAAATTGCAGGGCCATTAACTTCCTTGACTCAAAAGAAAACTGTGTTTAACTGGAGTGATAAATGTGAAGCTAGTTTTCAGGAATTAAAGAAGAGACGTACCACGGCTCCTATTCTTGCATTGCTTGAAGGGACCGATAATCTAGTGATATACAGTGATGCTTCGAAAGAAGACTTGGGTTGTGTTCTTATGCAAAATGGTAAGGTGATAGCTTATGCCTCTAAGAAATTGAAACAATATGAACTCAATTATCCTACACATGACCTTGAACTTGCTGCTGTTGTATTTGTTTTGAAGAAATGGCATCATTACTTGTGGGGTAATAAATTTGAGATATTTACTGATCATAAGAGTTTAAAGTATCTCTTTTCTCAAAAAGATTTGAATATGAGGCAAAGGTGATAGTTAGAATTGTTGAATGATTATAATTTTACTATTAGCTTTTTGTTTGGTATAGGTAACACTATTGCAGATGCATTGAGTCGAAAAGCTTCTGTGGTTAGTTTGATAATCAAAGACTGGGGGACTATGGAGGAGTTATGCTTGTGGAAACCGAAGGCTTCTAGAACATGTATTCAATTTGCTGGCCTACAAATCTAGTCTCTATTGCTATCTAGAACCAGAGAAGCCCAACAATCAGATCCTTAGTTATTGAAGCTTCTAGAGAGGTCCAAAGGGGGAGAGTCCGACTACAAGTTGCATGATGATGGATTACTCAGGTACAAGAATATAATTTGCATTCCTAGTGATTCAACTGTGAAAGATGAGATTCTTACTGAGGCTCATGGTTCTAAATATACAATTCATCCCAGTAGCACTAAGATGTACAGAGATTTAAAGATGAGTTTCTAGTGGAACAACATGAAGAAGGAGATAGTTGATTATGTGGCTAAGTGTTTGACTTGTCAGAAAGTTAAGGCGGAGCATCAGAGACTGACAGGTTTGTTGCAACCATTAGACATTCCAGTATGGAAATGGGATCAGGTGACTATACATCTTGTGTCTGATTTGCCGAGATCACCGCGGGGCAATGATTCTGTGTGGGTTGTAGTAGACAGGTTGACGAAGAGTTCTCATTTTATTGTGACAAAGAAAACAGATTCTCTTGACAAATTAGCCGAGCTTTATTTTGAAAATATTGTGAGATTGCATGGAGTTCCATCTCAAATAGTGTCGGACAGAGATCCCAGGTTTACATCACAGTTCTGGTAGAAACAACAAAAGGCTTTGGGGACTAATCTGAGTTTTAGTACTGCGTATCACCCGCAGACGGATGGTCAGTCAGAGAAGACTATCAGAATACTGGAAGACATGTTGTGGGCTTGTGTTCTAGATTTCGGTAAAAGTTGGGAGAAGTATCTACCTTATAATAACAGTTATCAGGCTACTATGGGTATGGCACCCTACGAGGCACTTTACGGGCGAAAATGTAGGTCTCCGTTGTATTGGGATGAGGTAGGTGAAATGAAAACGGTTGATCCAGCTATTCTACTTGAGATGATCAAAATGGTAGATAATGTGAAGCTTATAAAGAAGAGGATGCTTACGGCACAGAGTCAACAGAAGAATTATGCTGATAGACGCCTACGAGACTTGGTATTTTCAAAGGGTAATCATGTATTCTTGAAAGTCTCTCCGCGCAAGGGTTTGATTCGACACGAAAAATGAGGTAAACTCAGTCCTAGATACGTGGGGCCATTTGAAATCATTGAGAAGGTTAGGGGATTTGGCTTACAGATTGGCATTACCTCCAAGTTTGGACAGGATTCATGATGTTTTCCATGTGTCATTGTTGAGGAACTACAATCCTAATTCGTCGCACATTATTGAGCCAAAACCGTTGGAGATTGATGAGTCTTCAGTATATGTTAAGAAACCTCTTCGAGTGGTTGACCGGAAGATTCAAGAACTTCGAACTAAAAGTATTCCTATGGTAAAAGTT
Organism: Ehretia macrophylla; assembly: GCA_037974665.1. NCBI lineage: Eukaryota > Viridiplantae > Streptophyta > Magnoliopsida > Boraginales > Ehretiaceae > Ehretia > Ehretia macrophylla. Next base: position 5,832,453 of record CM075774.1, read on the forward strand.
CTTTGGGATCATCACGGAGTTGAGGATGCCACTTGGGAGTGAGAGGATCAGATTTTCGGACGCAATTAGCTTAAGGGGGAGAGGGTGTGACGCCCGAGAATTTCATTATAAATTCCTTATAACTGTTGCATATCTACTTGAGCATTCTTACGTACATCATTTTTCTTGCTTAATTACTTTTTCTTGAGGTTACTATTCATAAGATTTTCGACTGTCTCGAATGTTGAATTTTATATTTTTCCTAGGTCATATGACATATAGAAGGAATCGAGACCTTGTCATTTTAGGCTTTTGAGCTCGGGAGCATACGAATAAAAATTTTTTTTCTGCGACATTTGAATAGTATTACGTATGTAACAATACTAATTTCAATTAGTTAGCATTAGATTAAAGTTTAAAGCTTATTTGACCAACCTTTTTATGAGGTTTGACTTAGCAAAACTCAACATATAATATCAATATACTTAACATAACACAACACACACATTTTATCATAAAAAACAATTACAAAAATGACCTTTGAGTCATCTCCTTTGGCCAACCAGTTCAAGGAGAAAAAGAGGGAAAATTTCTTCTTCAATCTTGCATCTTGAGCTCCTAGCTTGACTTTGGGAGGTCTTTTGAGCACCTAGGAGCTTCACCACCTTGCCTACATCTTCATACAAGTGAGGAAGTTATATTTTATAGCTTTCAAAGTTTATGCTCTTATGTTGAAATTATTGATTTGATGATTATAGTTATAATACTTGTTATGAATGCTTTATATGTGGTTATTAGAGCCTATAGAGTAAACTTTTATAGCTTGATAGTATAATTCATGGTTGAAAGCTTGAATGTTATGTAAGAGATGATGAATAGTGTCTAGAACTAGGGTTTTGAGAAAATTAGCTTGAATTGAGGCCTCAATTAGATGCTCTAGACCCTAGTGAAGCTAGATGGGAAGCCACGTAAAGTTGAATCACCCAAAACCGAGCTAAATTGCAAAATTAGTCGACTTTAAAAAGAGGACTTTTCTCGTTGTGCAATCCGGGCAAGTTTGGGCTATGGTTTGGGTATCCTTAGGATAAGGAAGCACTTTTGGTACTTTTATTACATGAAATTGGGGCTCGGATAGTATAGATGTAGTTAAAACCCGCTTTGGGCCTTCCCAAGCTTTAGCTTCTAAAATGATGTTTTATGATCTTAGTAGGTGTCTTTTGGCTTAATTAGGAATATAGTATGATTAGAATATGGTTTGGTAACCTTGGAATGCACATAAGAGAAGAAAAGAATGATAAAAGAAAGGGTAAAAGTGGTATTAGGCTTCTTTTGACGTGTTTAAAGCTTGTTGATGTGTTGTCATATACTATTGTGATTATTTAAAGTTAACTGAGTTATTTGGATTAGATTTTGGGTGAAGTTATGTTGATTTGCTTCTTTTGAGACTTTAAAGCTATTTCGTGCTTTTGTTGGCTTATATTGTATTTATATGTGAGGGCGGCCTACTTTGTCGACCCTCTTACCTGTTACTTGATATCTTGATGCTTATGGTCTTGTCTTGGGTTGCGCAACCTTTTCGGACATGGTAGTGTCAAGAAGATGGGCAGCATCAAGCTTGTCGTGCTCCCTGACTACCATGGTGCCTATTCCTTTTCTTGCTGAGCATACTCCACTACCCCAAAGGTGTGGTTCACCTATTGGGCATATGGTGCTACCTCAGGAGAAAGGGTTGTAGGATCGGGATACATCTGGAGTATCCCAATTTGTTGGAATAAGGGGTTTGCCAGCTCAAGTATAAAGTTCGTGGCTCGTGATTGAAGAGTTGAAGTGGAACCGTATCCTTTTTAATGTGGTTAACTACTTGTTACTTAAATCTTGTTCTTTGTGTTATATGTATATGATTTCTTGTGTTTGCATATCATATTGCACGCCCCAGTATGTTGCATCACCTTCTTCGCTGGGCAACATTGTTGTTCACTCCTCATTTAACATGTTTCAGGAGAAGATGAGGTAGATCCCCAACTAGTACCAGTAGAGAAAGGAGAAGAAGTACAAGTAGAACAGATTCCTTGATTCCTGTGTGATAAGGTGGATCATATGTGATGCTTGCGTGAAGTACTTGTTAAATGTTGTGTTTTGAGACCTTGGGGTCTTGTATATTTGTTGGTAGTTGGAATCTTGTATGATAGAAAAAGTTGTTGGATTGTAATAATGGGTTTTAGATTACTTATTCTCTTGCATGCTTGGGTATTTATTATCTTACAAGTAGAAATTGATTATAGTTGTATCTAACTCCTTTTAGTTAAAGTCAACCTGCCTCGCATGCTTGTGTGTTAAATAGATTTTGTTACTTCAAGGCTCGGATGTCCTTGTGAACTTGATTTGGCTTTGGAAATATTGAAAGATAGGTTGTATAAGTTGTTGCTTGTAGTTCAAATATTATATGCAACTATTCGCAGGTATCAGTTTAGTCCATAGTACAGAGGAGACTCTGTTCGAGTAACGGGTCCGGCTTGACCCATAGCGTGGGGTTGAGTTCGGGGCGTTACATATAACATATAGGAACACATTTCATTCAAGCAAACATAATTTCACAAGCAAGCACAACCCTGTCCAAAACACATTTCACATGCGCGCACTCAGGGTTCTCTACCCAACAGACCGAGGACCCTATCCTGGTTGAAAGCTAACTAAGCTCTGATACCACTTCTGTAATGTCCCGATCCCTCATAGAACCGGAACTCTAATAGCCAAGCTAAACGCAACCCAATTCCAACCCGGTCACAAAATTTAGGAAAAACGGACGGAGTTTTTCCTATTTATAGGACTAATCAAAAACCTGCAAGCATCAAGTATAACCACAATACAACACCTCAACTCCAACTGTCCCACTTTTCCCAGTCCCAAGGCAAAAAACATAATCACATGAGCATGCAATCAAAAGACAATAAAGTCTATCTTTAGCTATTACATGCCAACTAAGCCACCAAACATTCAAGACTACAGCTTTAATTACAACCCACAAAATTTATCATTAATACATACAGGGCCTCAAAGGTCTCAAAATAAGACATAATATAATAACACACATCTTCAAAGGGATTCAACCACAGCAAGATAAGCAACCAGTAACACAGCACTTAAGGTAGATGTTCTAACTCCACCTGTAACATGTTAAAACGAGGAATGAATAACCAAAGTTACCCAGTGAGGGAGGTGATGCAGCAAACCAGGACGTGCAACATGATATGCAACAGAATAATAGCATTTCCAACACCAAAAAACACAACCAAGTAAACACGTAAATAACCACATTTTAAAAGGATACAGTTCTACTTCAAGTCTTCAATCTCGTACCACGAACCACGAACTTCACGCAAGTGCTGGAAATCCCTTACTCCTACAAATTGGGGTACTTCGGATGTGCCCCGATCCTACGACCCTTTCTCCTGAGGTAGGTCCATATGCCCAGCAGGTGAACCACGCCTCTGGGGTAGTGGAGTATACTCAGCGAGAGAAAGGGAATAGGTACCATGTTAGTCGACTGAGCAGGGCAAGCCCGACTCCGCCTGTGTTTCTCGACACTACCATATCCGACAAGGTTGCGCAACCTGACACGAATTCAAGAATTCATGAGATACTATCAAACAAACATGAGTAACCACGAGATAACTAATAAATGGAACATGTGACTTTATCAATTATCATATAATATAAAAATAATGAAATAAACTAAGATGCACAAAAGGGTTAAAGACTCCCTCACCTTTACCGAGCTCTAAGATACAAGATTGTATTCACATCACTCTCAATCGCCTTGTATCTAATACCAAATATTACTTCAATTATTCTTTAACTACAACATTTATCAATTATTCCTCCATATTAGCTAACGTATAGTCTCACCCATTTAGCATGCAATTCCTATTAAAATTCTATCTTTAATCAAGATGCCACCTTATATGCTTTAACTTAACATATGTTCCAAGTAACCATTTTAGTACTTTAATGTATAAGTCTTAAGCATAGCTTCATTCATGCAACATTAAATACAAGCAATATGAACTTCATAACAAGATATAAACATTAAACAAGAGAGTAACTATATATGTACACAAAGGGGTCATCAACACATTTTCTTCACGAAACTCTACAAATAACTTGGATGTACATTATACATGCATAAAGACACACAACAAGCAATTACAAGCTTATACCAGCACTATACCAACCAAAACTCACATTTTCCCTTTTTGTCAACTAGCCAATTTTTCTCCTACACAAAGTTCAAGATCCCAAAACCACAATCTAATCATTCTACATTCCTAGGAAGGTCAAAAGTCACCTATTAAAGTCTTGAAAACCCGCTTTGGAGACAAAAGCTCGGGAAGGCCCCGAACGAGTTTTAACTACAACTATCACATCCGGACCCCAATTTAACGCAACGAAAGCACCAAAAGTACTTCCATGCCCCAAAGATACCTAATCTAAATCCCAAACATGCCTGGATTACATTTTGTGAAAAACCCCCTTCTAAAAAGTTAGTTTATTTGCATTTTAACTCAAATTTAGGCAACTTATCTACATATAAGCTTCTAACTAGATTCAATAATGTTTAGGGCACCTAAAAGAAGCACCAATTCACTCTAAATAACAAGTTAAAGCAAAACCCTAAGTTCAAGTACTATTCATCATCTCCTTTATGATCTCAAGCTTTTACCCATGGAACATGCTAATAAACTACTCAAACAAGATTTAAATATCTTGTAGAAGGTGTACAATACAAGATTAAAGCAATACATAAGCCTAAATTAACAAATCAAGAGATGTGATAATATGATCATAAGCTTGTAATAACAAAAACATGCAAAAACTCCCTCACCTAGGTATGTAGAAGCTTGTAGAAGACCTAGGAACCTTGAAACTACCCTCAATTAGCTTGGACAAGCTTGTGATGAAAATATTGAAGAGCAAAATCTCTCATTTCCTTCTCTTATGGCCATCGGGTTTGGGGGGGAACAAAAGGGGAATTAATTCAATTGTTTTTTAGCTCTATTGCATGTATATGTGATGTATTGTGTATATAGTATATGTATATGGTTTAAGTTGGGGTCAAATGCTTGCAAAAATGTAGTCAAATGTAAGTCAAATTCTAATTAAAAGACTAACTAATTTAAACTACATAAATAACTATTATGACACTTCTTAATTCATGAATCTTGCATTCCTTCTCAAACATCTCATTAAGCACATACAGGGTTCTAAAGCATTTAACTTCACTAGGAGCATTATTTACATTCATTAAACTAAGATTTCCAAGCTAAACCATCCAAAGCACTAAAATCACTTAACTTAATTTACAAGACTTGACCACATTCTTGAGTTTCCTAACTTGCAATAACTCTCTTTCATAGCTAATACTAGCATTCATGAAACTACTCTTTCTCTTGATTCACTAGATGGCAAGTAACTATCTCCAATTCAATTAAGCATTCACACATAACCACTATTCATCACCATTAAGCTTCCTACTATCTAAAACTACTCATTATTCACTAGAACCAACCATCAAGGTATCTTAAACCTGTAGCAAGATAAGTTAAAATTCTAGTCTACATTGGCTTGACTTTGCTGCTTCAGTTACCTGGATAATTGTTCTCCAAAAACTTTGAAACTCCATAGAAATGTAGTTCATCAAATATAAATGGGTTTAGACTCAAACGGATCTCAATTCGGAGTTATATTCAATGAGATATGGCCTCCACAAAATCATCACGCAATCTGCCCTGCACCAGCGCGAGAAACCAGACACATTTCAGAAATGGCTAAATCGGAGGCCTAAAACGTTAGAATTAGCCTTAGCCCTAGAAATGAACATTTTCTCTAAACTGCTTAATCTAGCTATTAAATAAATTTCGTTAATTTTAGAATATGTTTGCTATGCCAAAAGTACTCTAGAAGACAGGTGACATGTTCTGTCTAAAAATTTCACCTTTGCACCTTTGTTATTTTCTTGCATTCCTAGCTAGTTTTGCACTTTGTTTAAGCCTAGACCACACCTAAGAACTTCTTTGAGACCATTTACCAAACACCTAATCTACACCTTTGAACATTTACAACAACAATCGCTACAACTAGAGTTAGCATATAAAGCTTGATCCATAGGTACTAGAGAACTACTAGTATCATTAACATGCTTTATCTTTATCAAATCATGCATTTCTAGGTACTTTACATACACATCTACATCATAGCATTCACTATCATAGCATTAAAACCAAGTAAAAATGCACAAAGCAAGAAACCCTCACATCCAAGAAGCTAAAATATCCAAGATTGAACCAAAAATCTCTTATTTTCCTCTTCATTTCCCCCTATTGCTCTTCCTTTTCTCTCTTCTCCTCCTCTTTCTTCTGGTCGTTTCTCTCCCTCTCTTTTCTATCTCTTTTTTTTTTTGGCTGATAGAAATAAGATTCCAAAAAGAAGCTTCTAGTCATTTAAATGCAAGAATGGGCTTGGGTTTAGTTGTAGGCTTGGGTTAGGCTTTATTTAGTTTAATTTAGGTGGTAGACAAAGGCCCAAAACTAGCTAAGTCTTCATATTGGCCCAAAATAAAATTCCTACACTAGTGTTGTTACTATTTATTCGTTATGTTTAACAATTTTCCTACTTATCCACCCGACATGCAATGCAAGATATTTTTATGAACGTATGCTAATAAACAAATATAAGACATGGGAAAAATATGAGAGTCATAAAAATAAACACTTCAATTGTCACCCCGGGCTTAGGGCTACCTATTCAATTAATATGACTAACGAAAACTACCAATTAAATGTAAAAGAATAATTTCCAAATAAATAGAACGCTAATTTAATTATTTCACTTAAATTAATTAAACATGTTTTGCACATTTCCAAAAATAAGAAAGTTCATATTAAGAAATATATGTTACTGACTAATAAAATCACACGATTATGCACTTTCATTTCAAATAAACACATAGGTGCATGCAATTAAGTATTAATCACTACATGTTAGGTCTGGGTTGTGACACATAGCACATATGTAAGAATGAGTATGAGAGTCCAAAACGATGTAATTACGTGAGCGGAACTTTCATGCTTTTCCAGAAAAAAATAATTTTAGGATGGTTTTAGTTTTTTTGTTAGGTTGAGAATTTAGAGATTTTTGTGCATAAAATCACTTGTAAGAAGGTATAGGTTTTCTCCATACATACAACCAATAAACTAAATAATATGGATTTATGAAATAGACATCTGAAGCGAAACATAGTTAATTAATGGGCCTAAGTCCATAAAAATCTATTTTAGAGTTTGGTTAATAGGCAATTTATATAATACCTATAGAATTCTAACGATTTTTATGGAATCAGTGAAGGTTATAGCTCTAATAAGGCCAGATTCGTTCATGATTTCCATGTTTTGTTAGTTTGCAAAGTCTTGTACAAAGTAGATTTATATTTTATCAAAATCTAGAATTTTATTTGGATCGAACAAAGTTAGGCTTATAGACCATGTGATTTTGAAGATCAAAATTAGTTGTGTTGTGGGATTAATTTGTTTTGAATCGAAGATACACATATAATTTGGATTACTTTAGAGGGTTAGTGAAAACTACATGGATCCACTCATAAAATTTCACAATTATTATGTAACATAATATATAATATGTAATTTTGGTAAAATGCGGGAGGTTCTTGTACTTCGTCTAAAGGATATATGTGTAAGAGAGTTATGGAAAAATTGCCCACACTTGTGAGGGCTCGACTATTGAGTTTTAATACATACAGAATACAAGAATTTTACACAATATGGACTTTACAAGATATATCTAATCTACCCAAATACAAACATTTTCAAAACTACTGTAGTTATCTAATCTCACGTATTGTACATTTGTGATATAGTTAGTTGAGAGGATCTTGACACCCCCCCCCCCCCCCCCCCGCAAGGTTATAGCGGACCAACGACATGAAGCTTGTCTCGAAGAAGATCGAAGCGTGGCTTGTAAAGGGGTTTAGTGAATATATCAACTGGTTGGTCCGATGTAGCAATATACTGAAGACGAAAGGTGCCATCACTAACTTTTTCAGGGACGAAGTGCACATTAATTTTGATATGTTTGCTTCAATTATGAATGATAGATTAGTATCCATATACAAAGAGCTAACATTATCACAATGAAAAGATGGAGATTGTGGCAGTGTGATGCTAAGAAACTGGAAGAGATGAGTGACCCAAAGCATTTTAGAAACCAAGCTTGCCAATGCACGGTATTCGGCTTCAGAGCTAGATCTTGACACTGTGGTTTGTTTCTTCGAACTCCACATGATGAGATTCGGCCCAAAAGAGATTGCAAAACCAGAAGTACAGCAGCACATTGAGGGGCAACTAGCCCAATCTGCATCGCTATAGCCTGCAAGATGCAATGAAGTGCAAGGGTGACACAAGAGACCATGGTTCAGAGTATGCTTGATATACCACATAACTCTTTTTGCTGCAACAAGGTGTAGAACACGTGGGGCATGCATATATTGACATATAGAATTAACAGCATAGGAGATGTCTGGTCTACTCATAGTCAAGTACTGCAGAGCACCTACAAGTTTTCGAAAGTCTGTGGGATCAGACAACAAATCGCCATCAGTATCAGTGAGTTTCTTAGGTGTACTTATAGGCTTCGCTCCATCAAGCCCAAATTGTTGAAGCAGTTGCACAGAGTATTTGGTTTGGGTGAGTAAGAGACCCTCAGAATGTGCTTGAGCCTCCATACCAAAGAAATAGTGTAGAAGGCCAAGATCTTTCATGTCAAATTCATGTGATAGTAAGGAAACAAAGCTATCAATTGTCTGCAAAGAACTTCCTGTGACAATTATGTCATCGACATAAATTAAGACAATAAGAGTGTGATCAGAAGAGTGACGAGCAAACAATGAAGCATCATGATGTGAGTGACGAAACCCAATAGATAGAAGATATGAACTGAACTGATGATACCAAGCACAACGTGCTTGTTTTAGCCCATATAAAGATTTATGTAATTTACACACAAAGTCAGGATGCGCTGGATCAATAAACTCCTGCGGTTGAGACATATAAACTGTTTCTATCAAGTCGCCATGAAGAAAAGCATTTTTCACATCAAGCTGGCGAAGAGGCCAGTGATTAAAGAGAGCAAGACTGAGTACAAGTCGAATGGTGCCGGGCCTTACAACAGGGCTAAAAGTCTTGCCATAGTCACGACCCAGCTGTTATATATATCCTTTCACGACTAAACGGGCCTTGTAACGTTCAAGAGTGCCATCTAATTTTTGTTTGATTCTATAGACCCATTTGCAACCCACGACACTGAAGTTGGGCGAAGGAGGAACGAGAGACCATGTCTTGGTTTTGAGTAAAGAATTGAATTCCTCTGCCATAGCTATTCGCCAATTTGGATCCTTACTTGCAGTAGTATAGCTAGTTGGTTCAGGTGGAAAATTATTATTAACTGTAAGCAAGCAAGTAGGAAGCAGATATCTCGTGGATAAAAGAACCTTTGGTTTACGCATCCCATCTTGTTGCCTAGTAATCATAGGATGTGTTCTTGTAGTAGCCTGTGCATGAAGAGGATCATTAGTATGATCAATTTGAGGTGAATCAGAAAATACTCTTATGTTAGGATCATGAGCAGCCTCTGGCATGTTGGACAAATGTGGTCCACCTGTTTGTGGCTCTGAAACTAAATTAGAATTTGTAACAGAAGGTGATATAGTAGCTTGCAGAGGAGTAGAATCCATTATCGTCGAATTGGGCATGAGCAGTGGTGTTGGGAACTTGTGAAGAGTGAAGTCTTGTTGCGGCAAAGATTCTAGAGAGCCAACTGATGATTGTGATGAAAACGGAAAATTGGATTCATCAAAGACCACATTGCTGGAGAGTAAAACTTTATTCGTGGTCAGATTGAAGCACTTATAGCCCTTATGATGCGGACTATATCCCAAAAAAAAATGCATGGTGCACTATTGAAATCTAACTTTGATCTTCCAAATGGAGCTAAGCAAGGGTAACACAATGCACCAAAAACAAGAATCAATGAGTAATCAGGCATGACCCCATATAGTAACTCAAAAGGAGATTTATTGTCCAAAGTAGGAGTTGGCAATCTGTTTATAAAATATACTGCAGTAGAGAAAGCAAAGTTCCAAAAATCACGAGGTAAATAACTATGAGCAAGGTGTGTTAACCCAGTCTCTACGATATAATAATACTTTCTCTCAGCCAAGCCATTTTTTTCCAGAGTTCCTGGACATGAGCGATGATGCACAATTCCATATTGATTAAACAAACTTTGCACAGTTTCACTCATAAACTCCCCACCTGTATCACTCTGGAAGATTTTAACTTTAGCATTACAAACATTCTGAACCATTGCTATAAAAGATGGCAAAATATTAGCAACATCAGACTTGGGAACCAATGGATAGTACCAAGTAAATCGAGTAAAGTCATCAATAAGAACTAAATAATGACGATAACCATCTATAGAAGTCACGGGCGCTAGACCCCATACATCAGAATGAACAATATTCAAAACATTAACTGAACGAGAACTAGTGCTAGGAAATGGCAAGCGATGACTCTTGCCTAATTGACAACTACTACAAATATTACTAGAAGTAGAAGCCGTCTTAAAACCAAACACTTTATTCAATTGATGAAGCACATGGGCAGCGAGGTGGCCTAACTGTGAATGCCAAACAGAATCTGCAATTTTATTAGCAGCAAAAAATGATTTTGGCAATTGTGAAACCCCGCACGAGACTCATCTGCATTGTATAACATTTCATATATTTTTGCATCATTTAATGTGCATTTACATAAATTTATATGCATTTACCTTGGTTTACATACATCTATCTCGTCTAATGTGTAAATGAGTGCAATAGCATGCATTCGAGAACCTTAGATGTTGTAGATGATAATTAAATTTTACTAAATTAAATTAACTAACCAAAATAATTAAAATTAGAAATACATGATAATACTATGCATTCACAACATTGGAAATGCATTTATATCATTTAACGTATATTTGCATCGTTTTACGTGTATTTGTATTATTTAATATGCATTTGTGTGATTTAGATATCGTAGAAATTAAATAAATTACACTACACTACACTAGCTAACTAAATAGTTGAAACAAAACTAGAATGGCAAACTTGAAATAATTCATCAGTTAGAGGGCAATTTGGGCATTTGGGGCTTATACGATATTTCCTACCAACTCAAAACACACACAAACACACTTTACACATACAAAAACACTACACACACACACACAGCAGAAACATACACAACACACGATCAAAAGAAGGGAGAGAAGAAAGAAGAGAGAAAAGAGAAAGAAGAAGAAGAAAAGAAAGAGGAAGAAATAGTTAGAAGGGGGAAGAGAGGAAGCTTGCTCAAGCCATTTTCACCATTTTCAAGCTTCATCTTTGCATCATCACCACTAAGCTTGCATTCAAACATTTATTGAGGTGAGGGTCGTTTTCTTAAAAGTTTTCAAAGCTATATTGAGCATGAATGCGATGATATATATGTTGTAATCCTGCTATAAATTGTATACAAGAGCTTGAATGATAAGTTGAGGATATTGTGTTGTAGATCTAGGGTGTTGAATTTGATTTTGGGTATTTGTTGATTGTTGATGTTGGGTAGTTTTGGTTGAATTGGAACCCTTGTATGATGCCTAATAACCATTTTGAACTTGCTTGAGTATTAGTAGGAGGATGGGAGGTTGTTTGGATGATTTTGGTAGAAAATGTTCATTTCCCGTCCAGCTATCCGGGCGTTACAAGCCCTATCCGGTCGCCTGGATAGAGGCCTCAACACCTGGCAGAAAACTCCAATCCGGGCGTTACTGGCTTCTTTCGGGCGCCCAGATTAGGGCCTCAGCGCCCGAGTTATCTACATTTAATAAGCTTAGATTATAGACCAAAATCGGATTAATTGGAGTTTGGGAACATAGAAAAATTTATCTCCAAATTTAGACTAATGCAAAAGCATTGACCAAAATGCAAGGATCTTGTTTTAGAGATTCCGGAAGCTACCAATGTCGGATTGAGGTACGGTCGGATGCGTTAGAACCCTATCAAACTCTAGATTATTAAATTGGAATTTAAAGGTGGTTTTATTGTATTTTCTTGATGTCATATGCCTAGCATGACCAATAACCATTTTAGAATCATTAATTGTGGTATAATGAATGTTTATAATTGCGAGTTGTTCACATGTTTGCTTTCTAAGCCATATGATATAAACTTGAACATGCTTGAATAAATTTGGCTCATGTACAATTTTGAACATGCTTGGAATATGCTCGAATCACATATATGCTTGAAAATGCTTGCTACTTGTTAATGGGTTATAAACATGTTTTACCTAGTTCATTTAATCTAAGAAATGAAGTGTTATACGGACCAAGGCATAACACTACTTGGATGGTGGAAGTGACCTCTTGAATCCGTATGAACACCTTCTCGATTTCTTGCCCATGTATCTTTTCGCTCTCGCTAAGCTCATTGTTACCTCAGGAGTACAACCTCGCCGAGCTCTTTGTTACCCTAGAAGAGTTGGCTCATATTGATCTCGCTAGGCTCATTGTTACCTCGAGAGTAAACCTCGCCAAGCTCTTTGTTACCCTAGGAGAATCAACTCTTGTTTACCTCGCTGGGCTCATTGCTACCTCGGGAGTAAAACTCGCCGAGCTCTTTGTTACCCTAGGAGAATCAACTCTTGTTTACCTCGCTGGGCTCATTGTTACCTCGGGAGTAAACCTCGCCGAGCTCTTTGTTACCCTAGGAGAATCAACTCTTGTTTACCTCGCTGGGCTCATTGTTACCTCGGGAGTAAACCTCGCCGAGCTCTTTGTTACCCTAGAAGGATCTTGTCATGGTTTGGGTTATCTCTGAAGTGCCCTCTTGTTATACGCTTTTATTGCAACCAATCTCGCTTGGTCCCTTGAGGTCCTCGAAGAGAAGAATTGTTCATATCTTTTGAATCGAGTTGTTTCTATTCTTATTAATTGTTCTATATTTTGAGTATGAAATTAATCTTGATATTCTGTTATACCCAATTAACTGTGGTATATGCATAGCACGATTTTATAAAGAAGTTTACGAAATGATAAAGCCTTTGTGAAAACCTTTCCTTGTTTTCCTCCTCACTGAGCTATACGCAAGGATCTAGCTCACCCCTCTTTTATGACAATTACAGGTAAGGCTGGTTGAGTTAACTTTACAAGTTGCAGGAAAGGATTGCATACGTGAAAGACTTCTTGTTTGATGTTGTATAAGTACATGAATTACCTAATGTAAATTGAAGAATCTAGATCTTGTAGATATGTATTCAGGGAAAGCATTATGTAATTTGATGGTTTATGATGGCGTTTTTAATTAACAGTGATGAAGTTTGTGTAATGTCAGTGTTGGATAATATAACTTTAAGTTGGTGATTGTTCTTCTAAGACCCAGAAACTTGATTCTTAGTTAGTTGTTATGTTGAACAAGGGAATTCGAGGTCTTATGAATATTTCACGAATTGTTGTAAACTTTTAAGGCCAATGGATGAGTAACTATTTGGAGTTATTATGAAGGTTTAAGTGGATATACATTTGCTAAATTATTAATTACATGTTTTAAGTGATTCGAACGTCATGTTTCAGCCTTAACCTAGCGATGGGTCGGGGTCGGGGCGTGACAGCAATGGTGAAAGAGAGTATAAACCATCATTGAGCCGACCCTGGTGGATGATCTGCCCTGTCTTCTTGTCTTTGATAGAAAAACCAGATGATGTAAAAATAAATAAGCAGTCATGTTCGCCGGTAAACTGAGCAACAGACAATAATCTCTTAGACAAAGTGGGACCTAGCAACGCATTAGTGGAGACAACTGAACCATAAGATAATTTGATGGATGCGCGACCACTTTGAGTAATAGGTAAAGTCATGCCATTGCTGACCAAAACAGAATCAGAGCCAAGATATGAACGCTTACCAGTGAGATTTGAGTCATTAGGAGTCATAGTATGAGTTGCACGGGTATCGACATACCATTCTTGATCTGAAGAATTAAAGATGTTCATGGCACTGAAGGCATGAGTAGAGGCAGCCACAACATCTTCAGGTGCCCAGCAATTATTGGCTTTATGGTATGGATGCCCGCAGCGATAGCACACCACAGAAACAGAGGGAGAGGCAGCAACAGGAGGGCTTATCGAACCACACTCACGACCCTTTCCTCGACCTCCACGACCACGATTGCTAGGTCCAACTTGTCACGCCCCCACCCAACCCCACGCTAAAGGTTAAGTCCGGACCCGACAAACGGACAGAGTCTCCCCTGTATCGTGGACATTCTGAAAACCTGTAAACACTCAATAAAGCCACAATATAACCAAGACAAACATTTATAACTAAAATTCAAAGTTTCAAGGCCATCCGATCCTTAAGACATATCCTATTCGTTTACATACAAGCATGCATTCTTGACTTAGCTTCTTTACAAAAACCGCTTATCATGCCACTCCATGATAGCATTGAAACATTCTTAGAAGGTTAAAACCAACCAAACATCCAGACGTTCACCCCAAGCATGCAAGGAAACTAAAAACGGAAATATAAGTTATTACAGGCCGAAGTTTGAAATCTACAACTACAACCATCTAACTTGATCTTGCAATTACATATCATGGCATAAACATAGCACTTAGGCTACAAAATAGAATATAAGATAAACAAGCGAGTTCTCCACACAATAATAAGAACATAAACCACCTCAAGCCACTAAGCACAGCAACTAAGGCAAAGGGTCAGCCTGAATCTCCGGTTCTCCTTCCTCAACCAAATCTAGCTAGGGATCACCCACAGCGTCTCCTGAAACATGTTAGCGAGGTATGAGCAACCATTATTGCCCAGTGAGGGATAAAGGTCAATCGGGACGTGCTATGCAACATATGTGACAGTTAAACAAGAAAGGCAAGTAAATTACATTTGAAACAGTAAATAACCACACATTTTAAAGGATACGATACACTTAACCCCAACACTCCATGAATCTCTTATCTTTGATCACGAACCTCGATCCATGAACCTCGATCAATATGCCGACATAATCCCCAATCACTCCAGTGGGTGTACTCCGAATGTACCTCGATAATCCTACGACCCAACACCCCCTGGCAATCTTCGGACCAGGCGAGTGAGGGAATAGGGTACGGAGTTTGAATATCCACTAGCAAGCCCTCTACCGCCCAGCCGATATTTAACACAACCACTATGCAATGCACTTAACAATGGCAAGTCAATATCAACAATATAAGCAATAACATGTAGGAGGATCAACAAAGTAGGTTGACCTCGGAATAGTTAGAATAGAAGCAGTTTATACAAGCAATGAAGCAATTTTACAAAGGAGCATATTCAAGATATACATAGAATTATACCAAAAGCTCCAAAACAACTTGACGTCACATTTAAACACACAAGAGGTCATGCCAAGGTCTTAGAAACGTGAGACAAATGAAATTGCACTTAAACCCCTTTGTTATTCAAGCTATTTTTCTTCCAAATCAAAGATAATGTTTCAATTTCAAAGGGAAGCTATACCAATCTTCTAAGTAACCCTTAATGCACCCTTACAAACCTCAAACATGTTCAAATACCCACAATTACCCCAAAGCCCTAATTTTTCTCTTATAGCTTTGAACTACACATACCTCAATCGGGCTTCAAGCAAAGGTTGGAAAAACTTCTATAACACCTAGGTAGCCTAAGAATACCAAATGTGAAGCCCGAATCCACCCAAATTAGCATTAACCCCGAAACCCCTTTTAAAAAGTCGGCTATTTCACGTTTTATGCAATTTTAGAGTAATTCAAGTGCACGGGGCTATTGGACTACCTTCATTAGCACCTAAAGCATCTATTAGGAGCAATGAATCAAGCTAATACGCACAATTACACAAAACCCTAGAAATTCGTCATTATTCACCTCATAAATCAAAATAACAATTTCAACCGTTTAAAATGCGAAACAATGGCTTAAATATGTTGTCTAGCACTTATATACAATGTATAATAGCATAGATAAGCATTAGAATATCATTAGATAGCATTTTGAACAAATCAAAAAATGTGTAACATTTTTAAAAATGCAAAAAGAGCCATGAAACCCCTCACCAATGCGCGTAGGAACACCTAGGAGGCTTGCAAACACTCTAAACTACTTGCTCTAGGCTTGGAGAGGCTTGGATTGAAGAGTTGAATAGCAAAATCTCTTTTTTTTTTCTTCCCTGCTGCTCTCGGCTTCTGCACTGTTCACTGCACTTTTTTTTTTGTTTTGTCAACTAATGAGCTAAGTGGTGCTATATGTTGAGTTTTATTAAAAATAGGGGTCATGTAGGGTGCTTATGTAGGTTACTAAAATGCGCTTAGTTAGCTTTAAACGAGCCTAAAGTGCAAAATGTGTGCTAGCTAATTAAATTACTAAGTTATGTTACGTAATACTATTCATTAGTTCACTAAACCATTTTCTAGATAAAGGCTCCTACCGCTCCTAGCTCAATTGCACATTTTTCCCATTCCTATAACAATTAATATGATTTTTAAAAAAATGCTAATTCATTAATATAATGCAGTTTAAAAATGAAATGAATAGTAACCTAGAAAGACAACAAGTAAGGTATAGAATTAAATGCGCAAATAATGGATGCAATAGTAAATGAATGTATGGCAAATTCTCGGGCGTCACATCCTCTCCCCCTCAAACTAATTGCGTCCATGCAATTCTTACATGATTCGGAGAATAACTCTGGATAACGGTCCCGCATCTGATCCTCTCTCTCCCATGTAGCATCCTCTACCCCGTGATAATCCCACAGAACTTTATCCATCGGAATGCTTTTAGTTCTCAACTCCTGAACTTTCTGATCTACAATCCAAAGAGGTTTCTGATCACTAATCTCTAGCGGCTCTGGCTCAAGTATGTATGAAAGATCTGGCTGATACTTCCGAAGCGTAGATACATGGAAGACATCATGAATTCTGCCCAGACTATGAGGTAAAGCAAGCTTGTAAGCCAATACACCAACTCTCTCAGTGATTTCAAACGGTCCAACATATCTTGGACTGAGTTTACCCCATTTGCCATGCCGAATCAAACATTTTTTAGGAGAGATTTTCAGGAATACCCAATCACCCAAGGCAAACTCGAAATCTCTACGATGCCTATCTACATAACTCTTATGCTGACTCTATGCTGTAAGTATTCTCTTTTTGATAAGCTGCACGTGATCAATCATTCTATTCATCTCAGGCAATAGAGTAGGGTCGATAGTCTTCATCTCACCAACTTCATCCCAGTATAGAGGAGACCGGTATTTACGCCCATAAAGTGCCTCATAAGGTACCATACCAATAGTAGCTTGATAACTATTGTTGTAGGCGAACTCTGCGAGTGGCAAATACTTCTCCCAACTCTTACCGAAGTCCAGAATATAAGCTCGTAATATCCTCAAGGATTAAGATAGTTCTCTCAGATTGACCGTCCGTCTAAGGGTGATAAGTAGTGCTGAAGCTCAAAGTTGTGCCCAAAGCTTTCTGAATCTTCTGCCAGAATTGAGATGTGAACCTGGGATCTCTATCTGACATAATACTCTTTGGAATCCCATGAAGTCTGACAACATTCTCAATATACAACTCTGCTAGCTTATCAAGAGAATCAGTTTTCTTTTTAGTAATGAAATGAGAAGTCTTGGTCAATCTATCAACAACAACCCAGACTGAGTCATTACCTTTTGAAGACCTCGGTAAATCAGAGACGAAATCCATGGTGATATGATCCCACTTCCACTCAGGTATAGCCAGAGGCTGTAATAACCCTGCAGGTCTCTAATGCTCCGCTTTAACTTTCTGACAAGTAAGACATCTTGCCACATAGTCAGCAATTTCTCTCTTCATATTGCTCCACCAGAAGTTCTGCTTTAAATCTTTATACATCTTTGTACTTCCTGGATGGATAGTATATCTAGAACTGTGTGCCTCACCAAGAATATCCTTCTTCGAAGTTGGCTCACTCGGAATACAAATTCTACCTTTGAATTTCAGAATGCCATCATCATGCAGTTTGAAATCCGACTCTCCCCCTTTAGACTTCTCTAAGACCTTCAACAATTGAGGATCAGTCTATTGAGCTTCTCGAATCCTGGATAATAATAAGGATTGAATCTACAAACTTGCGAATTGAACACCAGAATTTGAAGTATTAAGCTTCTATAAGCATAGTTCCTCCATGAATTCCTAATTCTTGATGATTAAGCTAGCAACAGTAGCCTTTCGGCTCAAAGCATCAGCAACAATATTGGCCTTGTCTGGAAGATAATTAATAGTGCAGTTATAGTCCTCAAGTAATTCCAGCCAACGCCTCTGCCTCATGTTCAACTATTTATGTGAAAACAGATATTTCAAGCTCTTATGATCTGTAAAGATTTCAAACTTGTTGCCCCAGAGATAATGACGTCATTTCTTTAATGCAAGAATGATAGCTGCGAGCTCAAGATCATGCGTCGGATAGTTGAGTTCATAAGGTTTCAGCTTCCTGGAAGCATAAGCAATAACTTTGCCATTCTGCATCAATACACAGCCCAGACCCTCCTTCGAAGCATCACTATAGATCACCAGATTATCATAACCCTCAGGTAAAGCGAGAATAGGAGTTGTAGTCAATCTCTTCTTCAATTCCTGGAAGCTAGCCTCACATTTATCATTCTAGTCAAATATTGTTTTCTTCTGAGTAAGCTGAGTTAAAGGCCCTGCAACTTTGGAGAAATCCTTGACGAATCTCCGATAATACCCAGCTAAACTAAGGAAGCTACGGATCTCGGTGACAATTTCAGGCCGTTTCCAAGATGACACAACTTCAATCTTCGTTGGATCAACAGAAATACCATCCTGCGAGATAATATGACCAAGAAAAGTAACTTGCTTAAGCCAGAATTCACATTTGTTGAACTTTGCAACTAACTAATACTCTTGAAGTATCTGCAACACAATACTGAGATGTTGTTCGTGCTCCGCCTCAAATTTAGAATAGACAAGAATATCATCAATAAAGATAACCACAAATTGGTCCAAATAAGGATGGAATACTCTTTGCATTAAATCCATGAATACGACAGGAGCATTAGTAAGTCCAAATGGTAAGACAACAAACTCATAATGGCCATAACGAGTTCTGAAAGCAGTTTTAGGAACATCATCATTTTTAATCCTCAATTGATAAAAGCCCTGCCTCAGATCAAATTTAGAGAATACCTTGGCGCCTTGCAACTGATCAAACAACTCCTCAATTAAAGGCAAAGGATATTTGTTTTTGATAGTCACCTGGTTAAGACCCCGATAATCAATACATAAATGAAGAGATCCGTCTTTCTTTTTAACAAATAAGACTGGTGCACCTCAAGGTGAAAAACTCGGCTGAATGAATACCTTCTCAAGTAAGCCCTACAACTGAACTTTCAATTCCTGCAATTCAAGCGTAGCCATTCTATACGGAGTCCTAGAGATAGGTGTAGTACCCGACAATAAGTCAATCATAAACTCTATCTCTCTATCAGGAGGTAAACCAGGTAATTCCTCAGGAAAGACCCCCGGAAACTCTCTCACAATAGGCACGTCATTCAATTTCAACTGATCCACAGGTTGATTAATCAAATATGCAAGATAAGCCTCACAACCCTTGCTCAATAATTTAGATGCTCGAATAGAAGAAATAATAGGAGTTCCAGTTGATTTTCTATTCCCAACTATTTCAATTACAGGCTGGTCAGGCATATCTAATCTCACAATCTTCTTTTTACAGTAAAATTGTGCATAATAACTCCCCAACCAATCCATCCCCAATATAATTTCAAAGTCATTGAAGGGTAGGATAATCAAATTAGCAGAAAATACATGACCTTCAATAAAAATATTGCATGCTTTGCAAATAGATCTAGTAACAAACTTCGAACCCATCGGAGTATAGACCACAATCTCATGCAACAGTTTATCATGTTTCAGTTTAGCATTTTGTGCACAAGTAGGAGTAATGAATGAATGAGTGGCTCCTGAGTCAATTAAAACCTTAACTGATTGATCATTAAGAAGAAAAGTACCTTCTACCACAACGGTCGTATTTGGAAATTCCTCAGCATCCAAAGCAAATACACGGGTTTGACCTCGTGGTGCTGGTGCTCAACTGGTGCCCTGGTCTGAGAGTTCTGAGCCGATGTCTGACCCCTGGTGTTCTTGAATTTCAGACAGTCTTTCAGTCTATACTGGTCACTCCCGCAGCCTGTACACTTGTTCTGTTTCCTCCAACAAACATCCTTAGTGTGGCCCTGACGCTGACAGAAACTGCACTGCTGGTGACGTCTTAGAGCAGTGCCTCCCGAAGGAGCTCTGAAAGTAGAGGCAGCTGAACTACCCTGCTGCGAACGAGATGCCGCTGGACGAGATTGACTCTAAGTCTAACTCTGAACCGGCCGTGCCTGAGTTTGAGTAAGCCCTACATAGCTCTGAGTATGCCTCGGCTATTGACTCTGACTCACTGAAACAGTCTGCCTCTGAAATCCCTGACTCTGAATCTGGTACGACCGTTTACTAGGCTGGCTCGGTTCTCTAAACAGGTTTGCCTTACGCTTCTCATACCGATTGGCTATTCTGACAGCTGCTACATAGGAAGGATAGTCTTGAGTGGATAGATTCAAAGAAATATCAGGCCTCAGTCCCATAACAAACCTCTGGATCCTCTTGTTCTCAAGTTGAACCAGTGCAGGCACATAACGGGATAGGCGAGTGAATGCAGCATCATACTGGTTAACAGTCATGTTACCTTGTTTCAAAGTAATGAATTCCTGCTCACGCCTTTCAATAGTCGTCTCGGTGATGAACTTATCTCGGAATTCTCTCACAAACTCATCCCAAGTCTGAGGTACAGCCTTTTCCTCCCACCTAGATTTAACAGTGTGCCACCACTGCTCGGCATCCCCCTCACGCAGAAACTCAGCACAAGCAACCCGCCTCGCATAAGAGTACTCAAGGCCTACAAAAGTCTTTTCTACCTTGTTCAACCATCTCTCAGCCTGCATGTCATCTGGCTCCCCAAAGAAACTGGATGGCCCGTGGTGCAAGAATTTCTCCAAGTAGCAGCTTCATGCATTCAATAGCTCTGATACCACCTAAAAGTCATGCCCCGACCCAACCTCACGCCAAAGGTTAAGTCCGGACTCGACAAACGGACAGAGTCTCCTTTGTACCGTGGACATTCTGAAAACCTATAAACACTCAACAAACCTACAATATAACCAAGACAAACATTTATAACTAAAATTCAAAGTTTCAAGGCCATCCGAGCCTCAAGACATATCCTATTCGTTTACATACAAGCATGCATTCTTGACTTAGCTTCTTTACAAAAACCGCTTATCATGCCACTCCATGATAGCATTGAAACATTCTTAGGAAGTTAAAACCAACCAAACATCCAAACGTTCACCCCAAGCATGCAAGGAAACTAAAAACGGAAATATAAGTTATTACAGGCCAAAGTTTCAAATCTACAACTACAACCAGCTAACTTGATCTTGCAATTACATATCATAGCATAAACATAGCACTTAAGCTACAAAATAGAACATAAGATAAACAAGCGAGTTCTCCACATAACAACAAGAACATAAACCACCTCAAGCCACTAAGCATAGCAACTAAGGCAAAGGGTCATCCTGAACCTCCGGTTCTCATTCCTCAACCAAATCTAGCTGGGGATCACCCATAGTGTCTCCTGAAACATGTTAGCGAGGTATGAGCAACCACTATTGCCCAATGAGGGATAAAGGCCAATCGGGACGTGCTATGCAACTTATATGACAATTAAACAAGAAAGACAAGTAAATTACATTTGAAACAGTAAATAACCACATATTTCAAAGGATACGATACACTTAACACCAACACTCCATGAATATCTTATATTTGATCACGAACCTCGATCCACGAACCACGAACCACGATCAATGTACTGGCATAACCCCAACCACTCCAGTGGGTGTACTTCGGATGTACCCCGATAATCCTACGACCCAATACCCCCTGGCAATCTCCGGACCAGGCGAGTGAGGGAATAGGGTACGAAGTTTGAATATCCACTGTCAAGCCCTCTTCCGCCTAGCCGATATTGAACACAACTGCCCCTGAAACTATGGTTGTGCAACCATTATGAAATTCACTTAACAATGGCAAGTCAATATCAACAATATAAGCAATAACACGTAGGAGGATCAACAAAGTAGGTTGACCTCAGAATAGTTAGAATAGAAGCAATTTATACAAGCAATTAAGCAATTTTACAAAAGAGCATATTCAAGATATACATAGAATTATACCAAAAGCTCCAAAAACAACTTGAAGTCACATTTAAACACACAAGTGGTCATGCCAAGGTCTTAGAAGCGTGAGACAAACGAAATTGCACTTAAACCCCTTTGTTATTCAAGCTATTTTCCTTCCAAATCAAAGTTAATGTTTCAATTTCAAAGGGAAGCTATACCAATCTTCTAAGTAACCCTTAATGCACCCTTACAACCCTCAAACATGTTCAAATGCCCGCAATTACCCCCAAAAGCCCCAATTTTCCTCTTATAACTTTGAACTACATATACCTCAACTGAGCTTCAAACAAGGGTTGGCAAAGCTTCTATAGCACCTAGGTAGCCTAAGAATACCAAATGTGAAGCCCGAATCCAGCCGGATTAGCATTAACCCCGAAACCCCTTTTAAAAAGTCGGCTATTTCACGTTTTATGCAATTTTAGAGCAATTCAAGTGCACGGGGCTATTGGACTACCTTCATTAGCACCTAAAGCATCTATTAAGAGCAATGAATCAAGCTAATATGCACAATTACACAAAACCCTAGAAATTTGTCACTATTCACCTCATAAATCAAAATAATAATTTCAACCATTTAATATGCGAAACAATGGCTTAAATATGTTCTCTATCACTTATATACAATGTATAATAGCATAGATAAGCATTAGAATATCATTAGATAGCATTTTGAACAAATCAAGAAATGTGTAACATTTTTAAAAATGCAAAAAGACCCATGAAATCCCTCACCAATGCGTGTAGGAACACCTAGGAGGCTTTCAAATACTTTAAACTACTTGCTCTAGGCTTGGATTGAAGAGTTGAAGAGTTGAAGAGCAAAATCTTTTTTTTTCTTCCCTGCTGCTCTCGGCTTCTGCACTATTCACTGTACTCTTTTTTTATGTCAACTAATGTGCTAAGTAGTGCTATGTGTTGAGTTTTATTAAAAAGGGGGGTCATGTAGTGTGAGACCCCGTACAGAGCCGTACAAGTGCCCATATGCATTTCATTGCATTTCTAATAACTTTACATCATTTAATATGCATTAATATCAATTAATGTGCATTTTTATTATTTAACGTGCATTCATCTCGGTTTACGTACACATACATCGATTAACGTGCATTTGAGTAATTACTATAGCGTAGCTAGTAATTAAAACCTATCAAGTTCAATAGTTAGCTAGAGTGACTAAACTAAAACCAAGATAGTTAGAATTAACACTAGAATGACAAACTAGAAATACATAAGTTAGTTGAGGGACACTCTTGTCCTAAAATAAAATAACAAATATCTTAACACTATTCATGCTCAATCAAAACACACATTACACCACCCACACACACTACAACATATAAACACACACTAATACACACTCACTCACATGATACAAACCCACACACTACACACATTCAGATTTTCCACCATAGAAATGAGCAAAAGAAGAAAGAAAAGGGAAGGAGAAGGAAGAGGGAAGGCATTTCAATTCATCTTCAAGCTTTCTAGCACCATTTCTTGCATTCAATCACAAAGCAAAGGTGAGGGTTCTTTCAAAATGGTTATTTATGATATATAAATGCATAATGATGGGTTCATGAGGCTTGTATGGTGTTATATTTGAATTTCCATGGATTAGATTTGTTGAAAGCATGCTTGTTGATGATTTAAACCAATGTTATGTTTCTAAAATTTTTGAATGTTCTTAATGATGAAGCTTGTATCTAGCTATACAAATATAGTTGATTGTTACTTATTTAGGTTGCTAGAGGTTGCTTGAATGAATAGGTGTTGTTATTGATGATATGGTAGCAAAACATATAAGAATTTTCGGAATAACCTTTCTGGACAAATTTGAGCAATCAAAATTTTTATCCCGTTTTTATGGGTGGATAATTTTATAAAAATATGAAAAATTCAGAACGTGTAGAAAAATCATAGAGGAACATTTATTTTGTTGTCCATATCATGAGAAAAAATCATTTTCATGTCCGAAAACACACAAGACAGTAGGTATTGGGAATTTTGTTGCCACTGGACAAATTTGTACAAACATGAAATGTTAGCCCGTTTTTATAGGTAGATGATTTTATAAAAATCTGGAAAATTCAGAAAAGGTAAAAAACTCATAAAGGAACATTTCTTCAGTTGTCCATATCATGAGTAAAAATCATTTTCATGCTAAAAAACACATGAGACAGTAGGTTACGGGATTTTTTGTTAAATCTGACAACTCACTGCCTTAAGTTTCTTTTGCGTATTAAAAATAGTAAAAGATCTCAAAAAAGGCTAAAAATTATAGGATCACTAGATTTTTCAGTTTTGAACAAATATTGCAGAAATAGGCTAAGGCTAATTTCGACGTTAAGACCCCTAAAAATGGTAAAAATCGTAGGTGGTCCTGGATAGGTACTGGTGCTGGATAGTTTTGTGCAATCTTACGGAAATAGTCATAACTTTTAGATTTTAAGTCGAAATTGAGTGAAATTTGGGACCAGAGTTAGAGAATTCATAGATCTTTGATTTGATATATGATTCACTAAATTACAAGATCATTTGTTAGGGTAACTGAATGAAGAAAGTCAGGTCATTTTATGAAGAACTATGTTGGTGATTATTAGTAGCTTTGTTTTGAAGCATATTATGTGTTTATACTACGTAGATCGGGACTATATGATTGAAGTAAGAACTGGACAGAGATTTAAGTGGTTGATTTTGTATGTTTTAAGTAGATTTTATGAATAAATGTTAGTAGATCTTGCATAAGAACTTGATTATGAAGCCTATACAACTTGTATGCCTTGTAGTTGCCTATTTTATGTTTTAGATTGGTTTGTTGGATGATTTCTAAGGATATAGCAGGCTGTCCAGATTTGTTATGATATAGATATGTATGATTTGAGATGATATTGAGATTATATGTTAATTAATCTTGTAGTTAGAGAAGTATATAAAACCCTTGTTGATTATTCACTCAAGTGGTGTTGATTGATGAATTTACATGGCCATGTTGTGACTTGTTAAATGTTATTATTAGGTTCCACCATGATGGGTGTTGGATTCATGATTGTCCAAACAGTGCACTTACGACTACACGCTTATATGTTATGTACATGAAATATATGTGAACATGCTTGGATTATGCTCGAGCCATGAATGTGCTTGAATATGTTGAATCATGTAAATTTCTTAGGTATGCTTGATTAAGTTTGAATCATAAACATCCCTCTCTCGCTTGGTAAAACCCTAGGAAAGTTAAGACATATTATTAGCATACTCTCTCGCTTAGTACAACCCTTGGAGAGTTGGGACAAATTATTAGTGCTCTCTTTCTCTCGCTTGGTACAACCCTTGGAGAGTTGAGACATATTATTAGTGCTCTTTCTCTCTCTCACTTGGTACAACCCTTGGAGAGTTGAGACATTATTAGTGTTATTTTTCTTTCTCTCATGGTACAACCCCTGAAGAATTGAGACATATTGTTAGTACTCTCTCTCGCATGGTACAACCCTTGGAGAGTGGGACGTATTATTAGCACTCTCTCTCGCTTGGTACAACCCTTGTAGAATTGAATATTTGCTTGATTATCATTGCCTCGTATGATATTCCTCCTACTCTCACTTGGTACAACCCTCGGAGAGTAGAGTTGCTTGCTTGGTATTAAGTTTGCTTCCTGTATTTTTTAAGTTGATTATTCCTATTAAGATTAGTGGTGTTTTTGTTATATGTGATATATGCACAACACGGTTTTAGAAAGAAGCTTTCGAAAAGACAAAGCCTTTGCGAAAATTCTTCCTTGTTTACCTCCTCATTGAGCTATATGTGAGGATCTAGCTCACCCATCTTTTAACCATTTCAGGTGAAGACAAACCTAACAAGCTTCCATCTTATTACAAGTTTCATTGATGCGATGAGTTGGATTCCTACTTATGTGATCTACATGCTTACTTGTGAAGATGTACTCTTTGTTGTAATAAGTATGATTCTGTATAATCGAAGTAGTTAATCTATTGTAATATTCTTTTGGTCAACTAGATACTTAGCTAAGTTGATTTCTCTACTTAGTAGACCTAGGTTGAAATGTTGACAGGTGGACTCGGGTATTGTAACATATTATAAGTTGTTGTAAACCTTTAAGGCCAATGACTTTGTAGAATGTTGGAGGTCTTTCGGTAACTTCTTGTGGTATTTTAATGCATGTACATGTTATTAAATTATTATCCACAACTTTTAAAGTTTTAAGTTGTTAATCTCCGGAATAAGGGTTACGAACGTCATGTTTTGGCCTTATCCTAGCGATGGGTCGGGGTCGGGGCGTGACATATAGGGTGCTTATGTGGGTTACTAAAATGCGCTTAGTTAGCTTTAAACGAGCCTAAAGTGCAAAATGTGTGCTAGCTAATTAAATCACTAAGTTATGTTATGTAACACTATTTATTAGTCCACTAAACCATTTTCTAGATGAAGGCTCCTATCGTTCCTAGCTCAATTGCACATTTTTCCCATTCCTATAGCAATTAATTTGATTTAATAAAAAAGTTAATTCACTAATGTAATGCAGTTTAAAAATGGAATGAATAATAATTAAGAAAGACAACAAGTAAAGCACAGAATTAAATGCGCAAATAATGGATGCAACAGTAAATGAATGTATGGCAAACTCTCAGGCGTAACACACCTTGTTGCCACCGATTTGTTTGAGAGTGACAAGGGGTTGTCTGTTGTAATTGAGCTTGTGGCGGAACAGAATAGCTAGAATAACCAAGCTGATATTGAGAGGCAGTGAATGCAATCTGTGTAGAAGATGATGTAGTCGCTGCAAGACGAAGCTCAAAATCAAGCAACAATCCGCAAACTTCAGCAAAACAAGGAGTAGTGGGGCGAGACTTTATAGCAGCCACTATAGGATCATAGTCAGAGCCCAAGCCGCGAAGTGTCCATAGGACTAGATCATCCTCTTCCACAGGATTTCCAGCGGTAGCGAGCACAAGGGATAGAGATTTTGCACACTGAATATGAGAGTGAATTGAGGTCGTGCCTTTAACAAGAGATTGAAGTTCAGTCTTCACTTGTTGGATTCGAGCCTGGGACTGAGATCCATAGAGTAACTCGAATGTTTGCTACACCTGACGAGCAGTGACCTTATCCACGACTTGAGAGAGAACATAGTCAGAAAGAGAGACCAATAACCACCCAAGAACAGGTTGATCAAGTTGTGTCCATTGTACGACATTATCAGCCGAGGTCGTAGGTTGAACGAGAGTACCATCAACAAACCCGAGAATGCCATGGCTTCGAAAGACGGGGAGGACCTGCGTCTTACACAAGAGAAAATTATTGCTAGAAAGCTTATGAGAGACATCCTGATGTATTTGTTTCACATTAGGCAAAGATGCCATGACTGGTGAAGTAGCAGAAGTCATAGCTGAAGTTGTAGAAGCCATGAGACGAGAGGATTGGTGAGTTAAATGTTTCCCAGGAAAAAAAAGCCTTCAGCTATCTGATACCATGTAAGAAAGTTATGGAAGAATTGTCCACACTTTTGAGGGCTCGTCTATTGAGTTTTAATAGATACAGAATACAAGAATTTTACACAATATGGACTTTACAAGATATATCTAATCTACCCAAATACAAACATTTTCAAAACTACTGTAGTTATCTAATCTCACGTATTGTACATTTGTGATATAGTTAGTTGAGAGGATCTTGACAATATGCATACCTCGATATGAAAGACAAAAGAGATTACACTCATATAATTAATTTCAATGTCATGTTGCTCTGGAGATTGTTACACATGGAACTATTTGGCAGTAGATATAACTTAGTTTTGTAGGGAAAAACTTGAAAATGTTAAATATTTTAAACGTCTCTTTCTAATGATGTGGGTCCACTAGTGAATAGGACTCAGATTTTGCAGAGAGTTTAGTTTTGTGTTTACAAAGCAATTAAACAGCAAGAATAGTCTTATAGTAAGATGTGCATAGATCATTAATTGGTACTTTGTTTATCACGGATGGAGCTTAGGTCTATAATTTTCTCTATAATATTGTGGACTCATTTTATGAGATGGTTTGTATGAGTCGAGTTGGCCTAGTGCTTTAACAGATTGGGTTATAACGGATTGCGTTCCAAAAGGGACTTGGTAAATTATCGTTGAATTCAATAAATAAATATAATAATTTTTAATAATTAAAATTTTGAATAAAGTAGTAATTAACAATCAAGGCTTCAAAATATATACATTATTATGGAAATTTAATTGCAATGAATTAACCAAATTATTTTGTTATAACTGTATAAACTGTTAATTACTATTGAATTTTAGTCATTATTTGATAACATTATGAGAAAATTTAAATATTAAGAGGACTAAATGCCTAAATGAGAAACAGACATGACAAGTGTTTACTTAGATTCGACAACCGGACCTGTCCGATTCACACAATATTATCTACCATATTTGGGGTGAAAGGAACATAATGATTCATAATCAGGCTAGAGACTCTGACGAGTTTATTTTACAGAGGATCAGTTTTGTAATTCGACACAAAATTAGAATAGTTAGAACACATACGATGTAACGCCCCAATCCTTCATGAGACTGGGGTCCCGATCCCAAAACCCAAAGCACGAAAATTTAGGGAAAACGAACGGAGTCTTCCCTGTTTATAGGACTAAACAAAGACCCGCAAGCAGCAAGTATAATCATAATACAACAACAATTCCTCTAGGCCATCCGAGCCTTGAAATTCAACGAAAGTATATCATACAGGCATGCAAGACATATCTTTAGAACTTCGAGTCATAAGACCACTTCTCATAATATTATAACATTAACTACATGTTATACTCATATATTAAGTTCATCATTCAATCTTCCTTAACACACAAGCATGCATTCAAACCAGTAAAGCCTATCTTCAAATATTACATCCCAACTACCATGATTACGAGCTTACTTTACATTACAACACAAACTCCTCCAAGCCTAACAAATACATACAAGGCCAAGCCTCAAAGTAGATCATATAACAACTTTACACAATTCACATGTAGGCATCCAAACTCAACGCGATAGGCAACCAGTAACACGGCACTCAAGGTAGTTAATCTAACTGCCCCTGTAACATTTTAAAATGAGGAATGAGTAACCAAAGTTACTCAGTGAGGGAGGTGATGCAGCTTACCGGGGCGTGCAACATGATATGCAACAGAATAATAGCATTTTCAACACCAAATAACACAACCAAGTAAACAGGTAATTAACCATATATTAAAAGGATACGGTTCCACTTCAAGTCTTTAATCTCGAACCACAAACCACGAACTTCACGCAAGTGTCGACAAACCCTTACTCTTCTAAGTTGGGTACTCCAGATGTACCCCAATCCTACGACCCTTTCTCTTGAGATAGGTTCATATGCCTAACAGGTGAACCACGCTTCTGGGGTAGTAGAGTATACTCAGCGAGAAAGGGAATATGCACCATAGTAGTCGAGGGAGCCCAACAAGCCCGACGCAGCCCGTGTTTCTCGACACTACCATGTCCGAAAAGGTTGCGCAACCCCGACATGAATTCAAGAATTCACAAGATAATATCAAACAAATACTAGTAACCACGCGATAACAAATAAATTGTACATGTAACTTTATCAATTAGTTAAATCATATAATCTAAAAATAATAAAATAAACTAAGATGCACAAAAGGAATTAAGGATCCCTCATCTTTAGGAAGCCAAACATACAAAACTTAGCCAAACTCCCATTTGAACCTTCCCATAGCTTCAATTCCCTTCAATTCCTAATTAGGCAGTTATGCAATAAAATCATTCTACATTCATCCGATTAACCATACACAAATAACATGAGTTAAGAATGTTAATCAAGCAATTAACTAGCTAGTTCTACAAGTTCATATCACAATATCAAACTCTAAAATCTCTAGACATGCATTATCTTAACTAACTTAGAAGATATGACAAGAAACATTCTTTGTTTTTTAGCATTAGCATGCACAAGGCCCTAATTTCATTTAATTAGCTAAATGGAAGCCAATCACCTTTATTTCACATTTCAACTTACATGTTCAACAAGCTGACCACTTTGTCTAAACTCAACTCTAGCTAATTACCCGATAATTCAAGTTATCATACTCATTTTCCCAATTTACATTTTATAACTCAATCAATAAACAAATATAGCAATTATAACAAGTATAGCAATTCAAATAGCTACTTATGCAATAAGCTTAACTAATTCACATAAGATTCAATTAAACACTTTCCATATGCTTGGTATTTAGGTCATAAACTTCACACTTATATAACATATAACTCTATCATGATCAATTAGAGCAAATATAACAATATAATAACTAATAATGCAACTAATTCACAAGAAATCCAACAAATCTCCTTCTAAATGCTTACAAAACAAGCTCTAAACTTCACACAAGATAACGAACCTCAAAACTAACTTTACTAATCACCTATAGCCATATTAAGATACACATAAATGCTGTGAAACCACATTTTAAGTCATGTTAACACAAAAACTCTGAAATACCCTTTAGGTGATTTAAACTACAGCTACCTAATTGAATTATCTTAACCACGCCACAATTGTATTTTAAAGGCTTCCTAACATATCTAAAATTATCTACATACTCAAACAGGCTATAGCTAACACTTCGTTTCAAAGAACCCTTTGTTTACTAAGGCAATTTAGGTTCCAATCGAAACATACAATATATAAACCCCAAACTAACTATATTACATCTCTAATGACACTTTATGGCACCATTTAATATCAAGAAAACCCATTTTTAACTGCGCTAAGCTCAAAAGCCCCCGAAAGTCCCAAGGTCCATTTGAACTACAAGTACCCAAACCAATGCCCAATTTAGCACCATAAAAGCACTTTAAGTACTACCACACCTAATAAGGACTATCTACATCATTAGATTTTACCTAGATTTACTTTTCGAATAAAGTCCCTTTGAATTCTAAGCTAGTTATACAAAATTTTCAAAGTTTCAATCAAGCCAATCACATCTAATCACTAATATATGCTCATTAGAACCTATAGCACCTATAGATAGCATCAAATCAATCCTAGAATCAATTTTGCACAAAAATCCTAGAATATCGCTAAAACATTTTTCAATTTCTCTAACAAAGGCTTAACTCAATCAATTCAGTTACCTATGATATTGACCTCCAAACTGACTAATTTATGTATAAACATAGCTCTTCGAGTGTAGATAGATTTAGGTTCAAACGGTGTTCAATTTCGAGTTAAATTCCAAAAGTTATAACCCTTACCGCGTAGCCTCGCATAGTTGGGCAGAACCAGTGATTTTTTTTTAGCTACATTTCGGAAATGATGTGATCAGAGGGTTAAAACGTTAGAATTTGGCTTAGCACTAGAAATCCACATTTGTTCTAAACTGCCTAATCTAGCTGCTTCAAAAATTTTGTTAAGTTCTGAGCTCATTTACTATGTCAAAAAGCCTCTAGAAAATAGGGACAGTGAATTGTCCGAATTTTGCACCATATGCTCTACTTCATTTCTTAGCTACTAACTTACACCTTGTTTTAATTCTAGACTTTATTCTATCATTTACATCACTAAAGCACTTCATTGAGACCAACTATTAAGCATGTAATCTTCACTCTTGCACTTCAACTAGTAAGACAACAATACAAACAAGTCTACTACCAACACTAAGCAAACATGCAAAAGAAAACTCCCACAACATGTATCAAGCTAGAAAACACCATTTCATGCATTTATAAGTTCATTGATTACATAATTACATCTATGCTAACATTAAAGAAACCCTAATAAGCAAAAGAAATGCAAATTAAGCATCAATCCCTCATCTAGCTTGAAGAATCATGCAAGATTGGCTTGAAAATTGTTTGGGTTACTCTTTTTCTTCTTCCTTCCTTGTGTGTATGTGTCTGATATGTGTGTGTGTGTGTGTGTGTGTTTTGTGTACTTGTGTATGTTGTAGTATTTAATATATGTATATAAGGTAATTAAATGGGCTTAAGTGGTTGGGCTTAAAATAAAAATGCTAATGGGCTTATAAAACTTAATAGAACTCAATTAAAATGCCAAAGGCCCTAAAACAACTAAACCATACTATTCACTCGGGGACACTCTATATTTTCTAACTCGCGCTCGGGACATGCAATGCACATTCTGTCTACGAACAAATACATTATATACGAAGTATACTAAAGGAAAAATATCAAATTCAGAAAATAAAATAGTTTAAAATTTAAACTGGGCTCGGAGCTCTTTAAGCAAATAATGCAAGAAAATAAAGCTAATTAATGAAATTATCAAAATAATATGTTATTTATTTTTATATAAATTAATTAAATATATTTTGCACATTTTAAGAATTAC
Organism: Ehretia macrophylla; assembly: GCA_037974665.1. Classification (NCBI taxonomy): domain Eukaryota; kingdom Viridiplantae; phylum Streptophyta; class Magnoliopsida; order Boraginales; family Ehretiaceae; genus Ehretia; species Ehretia macrophylla. The sequence goes on from CM075774.1 coordinate 5,865,333, forward strand.
GAATAGTATTCTAGCTAATAAACGTAATTTGCTAAAGGAGACACATAATTGCATTCAAACACTTAAACACACATTTAAATATATGTAGGCAAGTACTATTTATTACATGCTGGGTCTGGGGTTTCACATATGAGATCTTGCACAAATCTTCATATTTGTAGAGAATAAAACCTCGACAGCACCCGTTTAAGTACTTAGTATAACATGGTAGTTTGTCCTTTTTGTAAGAGATTATACCCGTCTGAGTACGTAGTATAACAGGGTGGTTTGTCCTTTTTATAAGAGATTGTTGAGCTTAAGGGAATCAATTGCTAAATGAGCAAAAGAAAAAAAAAATCTCACGTCATGTTTGAGCCGTTTGATTGCTCCTAAATTAGCCACTTACATACTCCACATAAGATCAGCGAACCTGTTATAAACTAAAACTTAAATATAAAATCAAGCAATACTAGAACAAGACATAATTTGATATAGTAAGATTGTTGATTCTTCAAGTGTATTTTTCTTCTTACAAACTCCATCTATTTATAGAGTTTTTTACCACATTGATGACATCACAATTATATCACATTTACATCATATTCCACATACACAAAAGTCATCTTTTACTACAAAAATTCTACAAGCATCTTTGACTAACAATTGTAGTAATCTTCCACTTAGTCAAGGATCCTATGAATAAATTTCTTTATCTTGATAAGTACACAATGATGAATATCTACAATATCGTATTTTCATAACACTCCCTCTTGGATATTCATTTTTTAAGATTATGCCTCGTTAAAACCTTACTAGGAAAAAACTCAATGGGATAAAAATCCTAGTGAAGGAAAAAGAGTATGATATTCTTAGTATATATTTCTTGAGCTATCTCATTAAAAACCTTGCTAGGAAAACCCATTGGGATAAAACCTATACTAAGGGAAAAAAAGTGTAGCACATGTATGGCTCCCCCTCTTCTGAGCATATCAACATTGATCACGAAGCCGGCACATGCCAATTTTACATGCCAATTTCTCAAATGTTGATATAAGCAATGACTTCGTGAATAAATCTGCTAGATTCTCACTTGAACGAATTTGACGAACATCTATCTCACCTTTCTTCTGCAGTTCATGTGTGAAAAATAATTTTGGTGAGATATGCTTAGTTTTGTCACCTTTGATATATCATTTTTTTACTTGTGAAATGCATGCGGTATTATCTTCATATATGATTGTTGGATCCACTTTATTTGTTGAAAGGTTGCATTCTTCTCGAATGTGATGAATCAAAGATCTTAACCAAATGCATTCTCGACTTGCCTCATGGAGTGCTAGAATCTTGGCATGATTTGAAGAAGTTACAGCAATAGTTTGCTTTGTAGATCGCCAAGAGATAACAGTACCACCATATGTGAATAAATATCCAATCTGTGATATTCCTTTATGGGGGTTTGATATATATCATGCATCTGCATATCCAGTCAAGTGTGGTTGTTTGTGCCTCGAATACAATAATCCTATATCAGTTGTTCCACAAAAATATATTTTATGCCAGTCCAATGTCTTCGTGTTGCTGCTGAACTATATCTTGCTAATAAATTGACTGAGAAAGTGATATCAGGGCGTGTGTTATTAGCAAGATACATTAGTGCTCCAATTGCACTAAGATATGATACTTCTAGGCCAATAATTTTTTCACCATCTTCTTTAGGACGAAATGGGTCCTTCTTGGTATCGAGGGATCGAACAACCATTGGTGTACTTAACGGGTGAGCATTATCCATATTAAATTGTTTCAACACCTTTTCTGTGTAGGTTGACTGATTCAAGAATATTTTATTTGCTAAATGTTCAATCTGCAACCCGAGATGAAATTTTATTTTTTCAAGATCTTTCATTTCAAATTCTTTACTCAGATTTGTGGTTGCCGCTATAAGTTCTTCAATAGTCCCTATTATATTCAGATCATCAAATCAATTGTTACTGCATATACAAATTTTTCATCAATATCAATTTTATTTCGGTTTCATCGCCTTCATGTAGTAATGTAATTAATTGAGATATCCTCATTAATATTTCCAACATTTTCATCATGTTTAGGTACATGAAATTCAACCGAGTTTTCATTCTCTTGCGCGACATCTATAGGATTTTTAATAATTTCAGAATTGCCAACTTGCTTATCATGTCCTATTTTCTTTCGAGGATTTTTATCTTTGGAACCGATAGGTCTACTATGCTTTTGGCGTGCAGTAGATTCACTTGCTATTGTATTGGTAGATTGCTCTTTTAAAACATCAATTATGGTTGGAGCATTTAAAGCCGATATGTATGACTTAGTCACTTTCTTCGTATCAATGAATGCATCTGACAATTGATTTGCAATTTTTTATAAGTGAATAATTTTCTGTACTTCTAGTTTTGATTGATTTGTACGAGGATCGAAATGAGATGCATTCCATGAAATTTCTTGCTTTTCTACCATTTATTTCTCTTCCCCTAAGATTGGGAATGTTGTCTCATTAAATTGGCAATCAGCAAAACGTGTTGTGAAAAGATCTCTAGTTAAAGGTTCAAGATATTTGATAATTGATTGAGATTCAAAGCCAACATAATTCCTAGTCTTCTTAGTGGTCCCATTTTTGTTCGTTGTGGTGGAGCAATCGGTACATATACCGCACAACCAAAAATTCTTAAATGGGATATATTTGGTTCTTGGCCAGAGACAAGTTGTACTGGGGATTATTTATGATAAGAAGTTGGTATTGTTCAAATCAGTGCTGCAGTATGTAATATAGCATATCCCCAAGTAGAATTAGGCAACTTAGTTCTCATAAGTAATAGTCTAGCAATTATGCGAGACCATTTTGTGTATGTGTGTAACCTACATGGTGCTCAAAAGTGACCCCTATTGACATGCAGTAATCATTGAAGGCTTGAGATATAAATTCTCCTGCATTATCCAGCCAAATTTTCTTAATCGCATAATCCAAAAATTGTGCATGTAATCGGATTATTTGTGGAAGAAGTCTTGCAAGTGCCATATTACGAGTGGATAATAGAGAGACATATAACCAATGTGTTGAGGCATCTATTAACACCATAAAGTATCGGAATGGTCCACATGATGGAACAATAGGCCTACATATATCCCCTTGAATTCTCTCTAAAAATGCAGGAGTTTCAACATCAACTTTAGTTGGGGAGGGCTTTGAAATTAATTTCCCTTGGGCACATGCAGCACATGAAATTTCATTTGGTAAAAGAACTCTTTGGTTCTTTAATGGATGTCCATGTGAATTCTCAATTATTCTTTTCATCATCACTGCGCCTGGATGACTAAGACAGTCATGCCAAAGGACAAAAGTCGTTGGGTCAAACAATTTCTGGTTGATCGCATTTTTAGATTCCACTGGATTTATGTATGTATAATATAATCCAGAGGACAATGCTGACAATGTTTCTACTATCTGTTTCTTGTCAGATATAAATGATGTAATATAAAGATATTCTTTGTCCTTCTTATTCTTGGTTTCAATATGATAACCATTTTGACGAATATCTAGAAAACTCAGTAGAATTCTCTACGATCTACTAGAATATAAGGCATTACCTATTAAAAGTTTTGTTCCTTGAGGAAGTATAATAGTGGCATTTCCTGATCCTTCAATTAGGTTTGTGGTACCAGAAATTGTATTAACATTGCCTTTAGCCAATTTTAGCTGGGAGAAATATGTTTTATTTTTCAAAATAGTATGCGTTGTATCACTGTCTATGACATATTTCCACATCGTTGATATCAAGTATGTCCATATCTTCAAAATAGAACAATGTATTATAAGAAATGCTTCCAAAATAAACAATTAAATAGAAACAAGATTCATAGATATTTTACAACTAATATAATATCTTACTTTCAAACCACACAACATTTTTATGCTACACACTCATAAAATACATTAAAAGTTACCTTAAAATTTAAAGACAACATTCATAAATTTATAAACACATCAAGTCCGAATGCATAAAAGATGATTACATATTTTGTCTCTTTTATTTAAGAGATATCAGTCAAGTGAATCCATGGAAGCATTTCTCTCACCCATTGGATGCTCAATATCCCAAATGGCATCTTCAAAGAAATCTGAGGAGTCAAGGTAGGTATTGTTGTGTTGATCATGGTACTCGGCAAGATTTGTTTCCACAATTTTTCCTTTTCCTTTTGAGTCTTTATAGGCTTTATAAAGTTTCACAAAATGTTTTGCTATTCGGCAACTTTTTCCCCAATGGCCTGTCATGCCACATCTAAAACATATATCATCTCAGGATGGTTTCTTTTGTGAGCTACTCCCTTTTTCATTATTTTCTGGCCTCTTGAAATTAAAACCTTTTGGGTCATCATGATACCAAGTATTACCATGATCACGTCTGTGGTCCCGTCCACAGCCACGTCCACGGCTACGGCCTCGACCCCTACCACGACCATTATTATTATTTTATATAGTATTTACCTTAGGTAACGGTGTTATCCCATCTGGTCGTGCTTGGTGATTTGCCAGCAATAGTTCATTATTTTGTTCTGCTACCATAAGACATGCAATCAGTTTAGGATAATTTTTAAAGCCACGCTCTCTATATTGTTGTTGTAAGATCACATTTGTAGTGTGAAATGTTGAATATGTTTTTTCTAACATACCTGCATCAGTGATATTTTCACCAGACATTTTCAGCTGTGCAATAATCTTAAATATTGCTGAATTATACACGTGCACTGTAGGGAAATCTTGTAACCTTAAATGTATCCATTGATAACGGAGCTTTGGTAGAGTCACAGTTTTCTGATGGTCATATCTTTCTTTCAGATTTGTCCATAACTCATATGGATCTTTTACCGTGAGGTATTTTACTTTCAGAGACTCATCTAAATGATGGCGAAAGAATATCATCGCCTTTGCTGTAACACCCTGATCCCTCACGAGACCAGGAATTCTATTAATCATGCTATTCTCAACCTAATTCCAAAATCGGGCACAGATTTTAGGTAAAACGGATGGAGTCTCCCCTATTTCTAGGGAAAATAAAAACCTGCAAACAGGAGAAATGGACCGATACCTTGTCCAACACAATCAACAACTCCTCAAGGCCATTTGAGCCTTGGTCCTCAACAAAGGTCCACAAGCAATTATATATTTCTTCTTCCAAATTCAAAGGCTATCCTAACATTTTTTTCCTTTAAACAGGTACATACAAACATTGAATTGAAATAATACTAACCTATTACATAAACTAGGTTATCATACCCCTCTAATGATCTAATTAACTTAAATTACATTTCTTTTGACAATAAATACATACAACTCAAAAGTAACATCTTTACAACTTTTACCACTCAAGCCACATGACATATAAAGCATCTTTTTCAAGCACGAACTATCATTGAACACACGAACTTTCCTGCTAACACGACATTACTTGAAACATAGATAATGAGGAGTGAGTATACAATCATGTCTACCCAGTGAGGGAGGGGAATAGTATACGGGAAGCATTCATAAGGGGATTCTTGCAATGCAGCAGTTCAAACACAAGAATAGGCAACTGCACAATTAACTGTTACCACAAACAGACAAATTTAGACAACTTTATCAATACACATCAAGGCAAGTTTTGAAGGACAATCTTCCTCTAGACCACCATTGTTTAATGGAACAAACTATTCTTTTTGAAAAACTAGGATGAGAATCTATATTCTAGCAAATGACATAAGAGTTTGGAATGTGATAAAAAATGGACCAACCAATCCTACTCTAACTAAAAAGGAAGGAGAACAAAGCATCACTGTCCCTAAACCGGAAAAAGACTATAATAATGATGATTTCAAAATGTGTGAAAGAAACTATAAAGTTATGAATATGTTATATCTTGTTTTAGATTCAAATGAGTTCAACAAAATTTTCGGATGCAAAAGTGCAAAAGAAATTTGGGATCAATTAGAAGTCACATATGAAGGAACTAACCAAGTTAAAGAAACTAGAATAAACATGCTTGTTCATAAATATGAAATGTTCAAAATGTCCTTTGGTCAAAATATTGAACAAATGTTCTCTAGATTTACCGATATTGTTAATGCTCTAAAATCTCTTGGAAAAGAGTACTCTAACGAAGAATTGGTAGGAAAAGTTTTCTGAAGCTTAACCGAGCCATGGGAAGCTAAAGTAACGGCTATTGAGGAAGCTAGCAACCTCAAAACTCTCACTCTTAGTGAACTTATAGGATCTCTTATGAGCCATGAGTTGAAGAAGAAGGATCGAGAAGAAGAAAAAAGAAATAACAAGAAGTCACTTGCACTTCTTGCATCAAAGACTTACTTAAGTGATGAAGAGGAAGAAAACAAAGAAGATGATGATGAGATAGCTCTTCTTACAAAGAACTTTAAGAAATTTCTTAAATTCAAAAAGGTAAGCAAAGCTCCTTACAATAAGTTTATGAACAAATGAAGAAACAAACCAAAAGAAGAAGGAAGATGTCTCAATTGTGACAAGATGGGTCACATAAAAGCAAATTGTCCAAAACCAATCAAAACCAAAGGAGGAAAAGCTTTGAAAGCAACATACGTTGATGACGATGCATCAACCGGTGAAGAAAGCAAAAATGAAGAAGTGGCAAACATCGTTTGTCTTATGACAAAAGAGGATGATGAGGTATGTTCTTCTTTAAATTCTGAATATTACTCCTCTAACTTATTAATTGATAATGAATATTCTTTTGAAAAATTACAAAATGAATTTTTTAAAATGCATGATAGTTTTGAAATTGCAATTATCAAGATACATGAACTTTAAAAGGAAAATAATACCTTAAAAGAATAAAATAAGTTGCTTAAAAAAGATCGAAATTGTACTCATGAAAAGGCACTTAAAATTCATTTTGAAAATAAAAATCTTCAAACAAATATTGAAAAACTTGAAAAAGAAAATCAAAGATTAAATGGAAGCCTGGCAAGATTTACAAAAGGAAAAGAAAATCGTGATAAAATGCTTGGCTCACAAAAAAATGGCTTTTGATAAAAGTGGAATAGGATATGAACCTTCTTCAAAACAAAAATATCTAAAAAGTTATTTTGTAAAAGCATCATCTTCTACAAATGAAGCATCAACATCAAAAGGATTTCAAAAAAAAATGCACTTATTATGAAAAACAAGGTCACATAACATCACATTGTAAATTTTGAAATATGGTAGGTAGAGACTCTAAAATTCCTTCTTGGCTTAAACCAAAATAAATTATTAAATGTGTTAAAAGTCAATACTAACAATATAGGACCCAATAGAACTTGGGGACCTAAAATTTGTTTTTGTATATAGGTTACCCTAAGGATGAAGTATGAAGAAAATTGAGTCATTGATAGTGGATGTTTAAGACATATGACCGGTGATCCATCTCTTTTCTATGAGCCTATCAAAAATTACAAAGGTTTTGTGAGTTTTGGAAATAATGAAAAAAGGTAAAATTATTGGTAACGGTAGCATTGGAAATAGAAATAATATATTTATTCATGATGTGCTACTTGTTAAAGGATTGCAACATAATTTGCTTAGTGTAAGCCAACTATGTGATAATGATTATCTAGTTGAATTTAAATCATCATGTTGCACCGTTTTTGACAAAATGAAAAATGTGTTGTTTATTGCAAATAGACATGAAAATGTTTATATCATTGACTTTGAAAGTATATCATGCCAAAATATCGATTGTTTAATCACAACAAATGAAAGTTCTTGGTTATGGCATAGAAGATTAGGTCATATTAGCATAGATCTACTTGGTAAACTCTCTCGAAAGGATCTTGTAAGAGGTCTTCCTAAGACCAAGTTTGAAAAAGATCATTTATGTGATACATGTCAATTTGAAAAACAACATAACGCATCCTTCAAAACCATTAGCTATGTGACCACATCAAAAGCTTTACAAAAACTTCATATAGACCTTTTTGGACCAATGGATGTAATAAGTCTAGGAGGATCTAGATATGTTTTTGTTATTGTTGATGACTATACTAGATACACATGGGTCATATTTCTCGCTTTCAAAAGTAATGCCTTCAATGAATTTGCAAAATTCTGTAAAAGAGTGCAAAATGAGAAATGATACTATATTTCATGCATTCATAGTGATCAAGGCACGGAATTCATAAATGCATCTTTTGTGGAATTATGTGAACAAAATGGTATTGAGCATAACTTTTCGGCTCCTAGAACTCCTCAACAAAATGGGGTTGTTGAAAGAAAAAACTGAACTCTACAAAAAATGTCAAGAACAATGTTGAAAGAAAACAACTTGCCTATATACTTTTGGGGAGAAGTTGTTAATACGACTTGCTATGTTTTAAATAGAGTTTTAATTAGACATTCTCTCAAGAAAACTCCATATGAGCAATGGAAATGACGTACTCCAAATATTTCACATTTTAAAGTTTTTGGATGTAAATGCTTCATCTTAAATAATAAAGATCATCTTGGTAAATTTGATTCAAAATCCGATGAAAGTATTTTTATTGGTTATTCTTCTAGAAGCAAGGCATATCGAGTTTACAATAAAAGAACCTTGGTAATTGAGGAATCTATGCATATTAATTTTGATGAAACTAACCCCTTTATGTAAAGAAAAGATGATGATGATGATGTAAGCACTCAAAAAGTTGAAGAACAAGGTCAATCTATTCCGACAAGTGAAAAAGGCAATACATCCACAAGTAATCAAATTGATACTCCAATAGAGGAAGAACAACCAACTTCAAATGATCAAATCATATCGACAAATCAAGATCTTCCAAAATGTTGGAAATTTCTCAAAAATCATCCAAATGATCAAATCCTTGAGATCCATCACAAGGTGTAAGAACTCGTTCTAATCTAAATACGTTTTGTGAACATGTTGCTTTTATATCTCAAATTGAGCCTAAGAATATAAAAGAAGTATTATTGGATGATGATTGGATTATTGTTATGCAAGAAGAACTTAATCAATTTGAAAGAAATCAAGTTTGAACCTTAGTTAAAAGACATAATAATTACCCAATTATTAGTACAAAATGGATTTTCCGAAACAAACTAGATAAAACCGGTAATGTAACTAGAAATAAGGCTAGATTGGTTGTTCAAGGGTATAATCAAGAAGAATGAATAGACTATGAAGAAACCTTTGCACCGGTTGCTCGACTTGAATCCATTCGAATGTTGCAGCATATGCATATTTTATGAACTTCATACTTTATCAAATGGATGTCAAAAGTGCTTTCTTAAATGGTTATCTTCAAGAAGAAGTTTATGTTGAACAACTACCCAGTTTTGAAAATACAAATTTATCAAGTCCTGTATTCAAACTTCAAAAAGCTCTTTATGGACTTAAACAAGCACTTAGGGCATGGTATGATAGATTAAGTAATTATCTACTTGATAACGGTTTTTCTAGAGGTAAACTAGACTCTACATTATTTGTAAAAAGAAAAGCTAAAGATATCTTGCTTGTTCAAATATATGTTGATGATATTATCTTTGGTGCTACTAACGAATCCATTTGCAAGTATTTTTCTGAATGTATGCATAAAGAATTTGAAATGAGCATGATGGAAAATTAAACTTCTTCCTTGGACTTCAAATCAAACAAACAAACGAAGGGATCTTCATAAATCAAGCCAAGTACATAAAGGAACTCATCAAGAAATTCAAGCTTGAAATCGCAAAAGAAATGAGCACTCCTATGGGAACGTCAATCAAGCTTGACAAAGATGAAAAAGGTAAATCGGTTGATGAAAAACAATATCGAGGTATGATCGGAAGTCTTCTCTATTTAACTACCTCAAGACCTGATATTATGTTTTCAGTGTGTTTATGTGCTCGTTTCCAATCTTCTCATAGGGAATCACACTTAAATGCTGTAAAAAGGATTATTAGATACCTTAAAGGTACTATTGATTTAGGACTTCTTTACACTAAAGGAACATCTTTCAAACTTTTAGAATATTCCGATACCGAATATGCGGGTTGTAAAATTGATAGAAAAAGCACTAGTGATAGTTGTCAATTTCTAGCACATGGTTTAGTTTCATGGTCTAGCAAGAAATAACATAGTGTAGCTCTTTTAACGATTGAAGCCGAGTATGGAGCTATGGGTAGTTGTGTTGCACAAATTCTTTGGATGAAACAAACTTTGCTTGACTTTGGTTTAGAATATGATCGTGTGCCGATCAAATGTGATAATACAAGTATTATAAGTCTTTCAAAGAATCCAATTCAACATTCCAGAACTAAGCATATTGAAATTTGTCATTATTTTCTAAGAGATCATGTGCAAAAAGGTGATATTGAACTTGATTTTGTTGATTCTTTGCATTAATTGGCCGGCATTTTTACAAAACCATTGCATGAGAATTAATTTTGTGCCATTAGAAGAGAGTTAGGAATGCTTGGGATCACTTAAGTTTTTGAAAAATTGTATTTTTTTTTCAAGAAATAGGGGATCCAGGCGTTACTGCATTCATCTGGTCGACCGGATGAAGCATGTAACGACCGGATCGTGCTTTACTGCCGGGCATTACTGCCCTTATCCGGTCGACCGGATCATGGCCCTATCGATCGGATCCCGTTGGTTGAAAAACGGGATTTGGCCTCATTTTTTCAAAATCTCTCCCACTCAACCTCAAATTCTCTCAATCCCTTTTAATCTCTTCTATTTCAACTCATCAAAACCACTAATTCTTCATCACAAATTGATTCACAACACATATTTTCCATCAAATCCTTGTCTTTGCATCATCAAACTCTTCAAAATCTTCAAAAGAAAAGCTTTGAACTCCTTTGCCCACAAGGTGTTCGACGAATTTCCTCAAAGACAATCTTTTCTTAAAAGCTTCAATCTCTTTCAAATTCTCAATGGCACCACCAAGAGCTGACTCTAGGAAGCGCAAGCAAGGAGAATCTTCATCATCCGGGCCTCAAATCATTGACAATCCCGATGTATTTCCTCAACAAAACATCTTATGGGGTAAGACTTTAGACCTTCCTACATTACTTCATGGCACTAGAATTTTGAGGATTTTTTATGCTCAAGGTTGGTTACCTATGCTAAGTTTCGTTAATAAGGGTTGTACCTCTTGGATTCGTGAATTTTACTATTATGCACATTTAGAATTTAACACCATGAAGTTACAAAGTCAAGTTAAGGGTAGGGTGTTAGAACTTACTGCTAGTGATATTGCTAGAGCTTTCAGAATTCCAAATCAAGGTACTAAGCTTTATTCCTACAACGGCATGTCGGAAGGCATTCATGATGATCTAGAGGCAAGGGTTGTAGAATTCTTTTGGGAAGGAACAGGAAATATTAGCACTCAATATCCTGAGAAAAAGGAAATCACCCCTAAAAAGAAGCTTTTATTCTACATCCTTCATGAAGTAATCATTCCAAGGGAAGTTAAAGATGGTTCTATTCCGAAATTTACTACTTTATTGATGTATTTGATGTATGAGGCAAAGAGGATCAATTTTCCCTACATCATCCACACTAAGGAAACATAAAACCAACTTGCTTATGGGGTACCCTTAACATATTTCCTTGACTCTTTAGATGTTCCACGAGATCAAGAGTTTGAGTCTATAAGTGCTAGGTCTTATCTTCTAAATCACACTAGCATCTCTCGTCAAAAGTTGAACTTCAAAACAACCAAGTCCTTGATGCTTATGAGGATACAAGCGGTGATGCGATTGTGTTTGAATCTCTTGATATTGATCCCGATTCCTTTAGAGATCCAATGGAAGGACACGACACTGTCTAGGTGGAGCTGGTAGTTCTCGAGGAGTTGGATCATCTTCCTCTCAATCTTCCACACATGATGAAATCATTGCTCGCCTGAATGCACAAAATATTTTTTTGGATCGTATGGAGCAGATGTTGAAAGCTTTATATGATCATCATCTTGGTTCTTAGTTTATGGATACCTTGAGGATTGTCTTCCTTCAAACAACTTTTTAGCTTTCATGTTTTACTTGCATCAAGTACTCCTCTGCATTTTTCTCTCTCTCGTTTTAACATTGATTGGATATTTTGATTAGTTTCTTTAAATGCTTCTGTTGATCTTAGTTTTAACTACTCTTATGCCTATTTGCTCTTTCTATGGTCTGTGAGCAATTTTGTTGATGTCAAATAGGGGGAGAAAAGGGATATTGAGAATTCTAGCATGAAAATACTTGTGTATGATTTATAATGCTTTGCACTTATTCAGGGGGAGCTTGCTTATCATATGCAAGCTAATGATTCAATCCAGTACAAACTGAGGGGGAGACCTCTAATCTAGTTTTAATTTTCAAAGTTTAATTTTTTCATGCTTACAAATTTCAATGTTTTGTCATTATAAAAAAGGGAGAGATTGTTGGCCTGAAAAGCTTATATTCTTTACTTTAATAATAACAAAACATCTTAATTATGATTTAGAAATCTTATTTGAATATTGGGTAAGTTATTCAATCCATCAACACAAGATTGTCAAGCAAGCCCACTCCAACATGAAGTCATTCAATTGGATTAAAGTCAAAACCCAATTCAGAAATTGTATCAAAGCCCAAAATGTATTCTTATATCTTGCCTCATTCAAATGAAGTCTCTCATGAGGAATCAAGTTATGAAGACCTGAAGAAATGAAGTTGAAGACTTGATGATAAAAAGGGAGTTACAAGGGAGGAGACGTGGCGACATAAGGGGTACCGGCTAATAAAATGTTGTTTGCCTAAGTATGACTTGTGTAGCTCATGATTTCTCCAAGATGTTTTTTCATAAAATTTTTACTTGCAAAATATCCTTTGAAAATATATTTTCAAAAGGTCATTACAAACTCATTTTTGAAAAACAAGACTTTTTGGATTTCAAACTCTTGTGGTATAAAAATTATTCTATATCTTTCTAAAGAGCTTTTGAAAATGTTTTAAGATGTTAAAAATGCTAAAAAAGTTTTTTTTATAAGTGTCCTCAAAAGTGCTCCAATGCTTTATTATTTAACAAATTGTTGTGGGGCTCAAAAAGGTCACTTTTCAGCATTTTGAGCATCCAGGCGTTACTAGCTTCATCCGGTACACCGGATGAAGGTCACAACACTCGGCAGAGAGCTCTGATCTGGGCGTTACCTGCCCCATCCGATCGATTGGATGAGGGGCTCAACGACCGGATGGCTTAATGGGAAAAATCCAGGATTTTTGCATTATATCCGTTTTGTGACTAACTTTTCCCTCTTTTTAAGCCATGATCTCTCACCATCTTAAACATCTCTCCAAGCCTTAATCTTCAGATTTCCAAGCTAATTCAAAGAGCTTTTTCATATCATTTTCTTTGAAAAATCTTGAGCTATTATTTTCATATCTTTGAGCATTCAAAGTTTTTCTTCAATTGTAATATCTAATTCAAATAGGAGTTGCAATTGTTATTACCACACAATCTTTGTAATATACTCTTTCACATGGATTGAGAGAATCATTCTGAGAAGAAGTATTGTAATCCTTTATGGACTCAAAGGAAGAAAGGATAGTAGGTTAAGCTTTACCTACACTTGAAGGAGCTTGTGTAACTCTTGTGGATTCAAGAATAATTGTAGTTGGTTTTTTCTTCACCAACATTTGAAGAAGCATCTTAGTGAAGATTTGTTAAATAGTAAGGGAAAGGAAGACCTTAGGTGGTGGATTAGGCCTCCGGGAGTGCGAACTACTTGAAAATTATTGTGTTTGATTTCTCTTACTCTACTCTCTTTATTTTCAGTCATTTACCTTCGTGTGGATATTGCTCATATTAATTGCTTGATAATTGTTGAGTTATCTATTTGGAATTTTCTTTTGGAGTTCTAATTGCTTATCTTGTGTTATATACTTATGTGCTCACTAAGTGTTTGATACATTGCCTACAAGAACTTCTAGAGTATTATCATCTTTCACTAAACATTATTTCCTTATCAATAATTTTTAAATTGCTTGACCTTGCTTAACAACCTAATTTACCCCCCCCCCCCTCCCCCTTTTAGGTTATCTAGGACCAACAATGTTGAAAATGCAGATGGTGTTGAACAGGGGGAGCAAACTGCTCAACTAGAAAATGTAGAATCTCAATTGAGAAGGTCTTCACGAGAAAGACGACTATCAACCAGGTACTCAAGTTCTGATTATATTTTAGTCACTGATGAGGGGGAGCCGGAGGACTTCCAAGAAGTTTTAACTCATAGTAAGAAGACCCAATGGCTAGATGTAATGAAAAAGGAGATGAGTTCATTGTTGAAAAACAAGACGTATGAGCTGATTAAACTTCCTGAAGGAAAGAGAGCCCTGAAAAATAAATGGGTGTTCAGGTTGAAGAAAGATGGAGATAAAATAATCAAATACAAAGCTAGTCTTGTAATGAAAGGATTCAGCCAAAAGAAAGGTATAAACTTTGATGAAATTTTTTCTCCCGTTGTTAAAATGTGCTCTATAAGAACTATCTTAGAATTAGTTGCAAGTCAAAATCTGGAACTGGAGTAGCTTGATGTAAAGACAACATTCTTGCATGGAGATTTGCAAGAGGAAATTTACATGGAGCAACCAGAAGGTTTCAGTGTAAAAAATAGAAAGCACATGGTTTGTATATTAAAGAAAAGTCTATACGGCTTGAAACAAGCGCCAAGGCAATGGTACAAGAAATTTGACTAATTCATGGTGAGTCAAAGTTTCAAGAGGACGAAAGCAGATCCTTGTGTATACATCAAACAATTCACTGGTGGTAACTTTATCATCTTACTACTTTATGTTGATAATATGTTAATTGTGGGACAAGATCCAGGGATAATTCAGAAGCTCAAGGAGGATTTGTCTAAATCCTTTGACATGAAGGATTTAGGACCAGCAAAGCAGATATTGGGCATAGAGATTATCCGTGATCGAAAGGCTGGTAAGGTGTGGCTATCACAGAAAAAATTCATTGAGCAAGTGTTGGAGAGATTCAATATGAAAGAAGCTAAGCCAATTAGCATACCTCTTGCTAGTCACTTCAAATTGACAAAGCAATCTTATCCGTCCATTGAGGAAGAAAAAGGACACATGGAAAAAATCCCTTATTCTTCAATAGTAGGGAGCTTGATGTATGCAATGATTTGTACTAGACCTGATATTGCTCACGCAGTTGGAGTTATGAGTAGATTCCTGTCAAAACCAGGAAAGTTTCATTGGGAAGTTATGAAATGGATCTTCAAATATCTCAAAAGAACCTCAAAGTCATGCTTAACTTTTGGGGGCAAAGAACCAATTCTTGAAGGATACATATGGCAGGAGATCTTGATGGTAGAAAATCTACATCATGATATATCTTCACTTTTGCAGAGGGAGCAATCTCATGGCAGTCCAAGCTGCTGAAGTGTGTTGTATTATCCACAACAAAAGCTGAATACATTGCTGCTACAGAAGCAGACAAGGAGATGTTGTGGATGAAGCGGTTTCTTCAAGAGTTAGGTTTCAAACAAGATAAGTATGTGATATTTTGTGACAGTCAAAGTGCACTTGACCTTAGCAAAAATACCATGTATCATGCACGCACTAAACATATTGATGTGCGATATCACTGGTTGAGATCGGTGATAGTAAATGAGCTATTGTAACTGCAAAAGATCCATACAGACAAAAATGTTGTTGATGTGCCGACCAAAGCACTTCCCAGAAATAAATTTGAGTCTTGCGTCAAGCAGGCTAGGCTGAACTTGTGAAGTTGTTATTCCTCTCCTTTAGGTCTCGAGGGGGAGATTGGTGGGGTCCATCCCCAAGTGGCCAAATAACCAAGTTGCCAAAGAAGAAGAAAAAAGAAGAATATTGTCAAAAGCAATTTTGACAACATTCACGGCTTGATAGCCGTGATTGTTATCAAATTGATAACCTTCCAGGTTATTAATTTGATAACAATCTCTTACCACCCCTGCTTCTATAAATAGGGGGTGGTGAGGAATTGTAAAATTGCACAGACAGAGAGGAAAAATAAAGAGAAACGAGAGAGAGAAAAATAAAGAGATTATTGTGAGAAATTAATCTCCGGGTTATTTTACAACCAGAGTAGAGTTGTAAGTTATTTTTCTGTAAGGGTCTTTTCTCTTATATTACTCAAATACGGATAGTTCTAGAAATAGGACTTGGTTCACTTCAAAGAGAAAGTGAGATATTTTTGTATTTGAGGGAACTCAAGTTTGTACAAAAACTTGAATATTAAATCTTGTACTATTTTCATATAGTGGATTTTTCTGTCGGTTTGTCCCGTAGTTTTTTACTTTCTTAATTGAGGATTTTCCACGTTAAATATTTGTCTCCCATATTTTCTTTTATCTATCTTTATTATCTGATATTTCAAATTGATCCAGTGGGAGGTTCGTGCCTAACATCCTGCTCGTGTACTTGACCATGACACCATGATTATTCATATCTCCATTATTGTTAACTGTTCTGCCTGTGCTATGATATATTGTAAAGTGAGTTTTGCCTTCCTTTTCATTCTTACAAGGTCTTTGAGAATATCTCGCGCATCTAATCTTTCCATTTATTGTTAATCTTCTCTTCGTACTTCCTGGAATTTTCAGCAAGTAAAGCCTTCATAACTTGAATCCTTGACCCCTATTCTTCTTTCGTGTCGTGTAGCAGTACTTCGCAATTACAAATTGAAGTTTAGTGAACCAGCCTGATTATACCCGTAAGCTGCGCGTATATCAATCTATTTATTGGAGACAAACATGTACTGAAGACTAAATAATCAAATCAGTTAGCACCTTGAAACATTAGATTCTACTTGAACATTTGATTCAAATCTTCTGTTTTTACTGCTATCAAATCTTTTCCTTGTTTTGACGTGACCTGTGGACTTGGCATAAAAGTTTTTCATGTTAGAGTAAACCTTGCATTGGTGTTAACCATCTGAATTTGGAAAGCCTTGCATGGCACATAGTGTTGATATATATCACTATAGGTATTGGGTTGTTGGCTTCTCACGTTTTCCTTGGCTTGTTCACATATATCACTTATTGATTCATACTAAACAATTAACTCTTGCCCAATGTACATCTATGTATATAAGTTAAGTTCCTCCCTCACATGTAGTAGATGATAGTCTTCATTAACCTGGTAACTGATAATCTCCCAGCGCTCCAATGAGTTCTAATAGTTAGTGATTTTATGATTGTCCCAGTGTTGAGGTTATTCGCTTCTCTACAAACAAATCTTTTTAAAATTATCGCTTACTAAGGAGTTCCCTTATTTTGAAAGTTATTTATCTTGGTCTTTTGTGTCTAATATGATAGTATTTTTCCTCATACCATGTTTGTAAATCAGTGACATAGACTATTGAAACATCACTACGAGTTTATCTTATCAGGTTGTTATGCTTATCTTTGAATGAACCTACCTAGAAATGAGCATGACTTATTGCTTTGTGATTTCTCTTTGGCCTGATATAGTTTATGATCTTCACTATCTTATTCTCGCTATCTTGAAATGGTCCTTCTCGCTTAACCACTACGATCGGCATTGAATTAATGCTAATGCATAGACGCTTTATTGTCGATGCATGGCTGCCTTTTCTTATCAAGTCTAGAAGTCATATATTTCTCGACATAAAATATCCCTATGCCAATTTCATAAAAATGCATCTTTACCATGCTTAAAATCTCACGTTAACACCTTGCTGCTCAATATTGGTTCATGTAGTGTTTGTTCTTTTTTCCTTCCATAAAATAATGCTTGATTGTCATTCTGTTGCCATGGCCAACCTTATGAAGTAAAATTTGAAAATCTTTTGTCTCTACTGCCAAATTATAATGCATCATCTTGCAAGTTATTATTTGAGAATTTTATTTTCATACTCTAAATGAAGCTTATCTAGTTAGCCCCATCTTATTACTTATTTTGTTTTCGCTCCTTTTATTTGGCGTCACTCGATTCTTTGTTATTTACTTGACCTAGATCCTTTTAATTGGAGCCAAATAAGGATGTTAAATTCGTGTCTAATGCTTCTCTTTACCTTTACCACTAGTCACCCCTTGATTTATATCTATCTTTATTCCTTGCCTTTAAATCTTGGAATTCATTTGTGTACCTAGTGACATTGTTCCGTCACGTGTTTTGAAAAGTGTTGGCGCATCTGCCTGAATCTTATTGACATACTCATATTCTCCTTCTAAAGTATAGGGTAAAGTATTCTATACTGTTAGACTCTAATGATTATTGTCCCTCTTGTTGTCTATTGTCTATCATTTCTGGACGCTTATCACTGTTGTTCCTTCCTGACCACTTATGGTGCTTAGAGTGATTGCGTTATTAGTGTCACGTGCATGTTTGATGTTCCTAATTATGTGGCGTGTTCCCTTCTTAAATGTTACATGAATATCTTATAGGCACTCCTGACGCTTTCCAAAATTCATGTTTAAAATCGTGTTCGAGTTGTGACAAGAAATAGTGTTTGTATCCTGAAGACTGTATTGTCTTATTAAAATATTATTTGACTTGAAATCTACTTTTGAATCATTATTAATAATTCTTTTGTTATAAACTCTCATCTAACTTTTTAAATTAGGTAAAGTATAGTTTTCATGAACCCCTATGATTACTAAAGTTGTGTTCGTGAACATAAAGTGTTGGCAAGATATCGCCTTCTCGTGAAATATTGGTGAACTATCGCCTATCATGCGTGATTGGGATCCCATATGGTGAGTGCCTATGGGGGCCTTATACCCATAACGTGTTAGTGATCGCGAACTTGGTACTAGTTGACAGCCACAACTTTAATATATTCTTATCTCTTTATATTGTCCTTACTGACTGTCAACGTTTGTTTTGTGATTTCTTTAACTTAATGCGCAATGGCTCTCGTGCCAGCTAAATTATTGAGTGCCCTTATTTCCTGAATAAATATGGTTATTCGTTTACTATGAGCCTTGATTATCATAGGTGTTCGTGTGGTGTTACATTGTGAATGTTTTCCTGACCATAATAATAGCCCTATTATTTTCTAGTGTGTATTGTCAGTGAACGTGTAAATGACTTTCTTAGTTTCTATCCATTTAACCTGCTTGATAAATCATGCCATATTATTTCATTTTTCCTAAATAATCATGTGAGCCAGTAATAGTCTATTGTTACCACCAATCTAGCGTTCCATTATTGATCATTTTAACCCACATGTTATTCAAGCCTATATATAGTTTTCTTGATTTCGTTTGCAATTTTTTTTTGGTAGAAACCCTTTTAGCTGAGCTTTGTTTCGCTCACCTATTTTGTCTTCGCACTGCTTCCTTTGTAGATAATAGCTGCCAAAATTAATTGTTAACAAAAAAGTTAGTCATGATCCTATATTGAGATTAGAAGATCAAGTGGTGGGTTGACTTTAATGAGATTTTATGTTATCTCGGGACGTGACATTCAATGGATGAACAATATGTACTGGAGAAATGTATATATATTTAATGGCTATATGACTTTATTTGCGAGGTTTGGTTTTTACGAGTATAATGTATTACTCATCTCATAATGGATTTTAGTTGTTTGACTGTTAATTTGTGGACTGAGTGTGCCTTGCGTGCTTTAGGGGTTTAGGCCTCTGAGGTACGTGGCAGTTGCGCTCTCAAATTTCGATTCGTTAAATTTGGGGGCGTGACACAGAGTCTCAAAAATTTTTCCCTCTTTGCCTTCAATTACATCTGAAAATGACTTGTAATCTTTATTATGACTGTCCCTCATTGGCTATGTGTGGATTCCATTATCAAGAAGTGTATTCATAACTTCCTATACTAATTTTCCTGACCTTCTCCAATTTTCTACAAAGCCATATTTGTTTGGAGTCACTACAAAAAAAGTTCGCATTAGCGACACTTCTTTTGCGGCGGTTTTGTGAACCGCTGCGAAATCTGCATTTTCATGATTTTTTGCGGCGGTTCTTTAAATCGCAACCGCCGCTAATACTTGCGTATAGGCGGCGGTTTTGTTGAACTGCCACGAAATGTAGGAGACTATTAGCGGTGGTTCCTTATAACTGCCGCTAATAGCCTTAATTAAAAGTGTTGCACTTTTAGCAGCGGTTTCCATCAATCGCCACTAATAGTATGGTATTAGTATTAAAATCAAAGCGGGATGAAGTCCCGCCTAAAATTTTTAGGCTATAGGCGGCGGTTTTTCTAACCTCCGCCTATGAGGAGTACCATAATTTATTTATTTTTATTTGAAAATGAAGATAAGATGTTTTTTTTAAAAAAAAATTAAAATTACTGGAGCACTAAAGAATAAGCTAAGATGCATTTTATTGTTACTGTCATATATATGAAATATAAAACGTATTTTTATTTTTCTATCGTAATATAGGCAGCGGTTAACAAGTGATTGATGAATTGTTTTTTAAAAAAAAATTAGTAGCCTTTTTGACAAGTATAAAAATTAAGTTTTTTTTTTCATATTTTCCACTAAACTTTCAATGGAAATTTCTTGCAAAAATTGCCGCTTATGTCTAGTATTAAAGAAAAGGTTTATAGTAAACCACCTCCTATAAACTAGTATAAAAAAGTCAATATACTTCAATATGATTTTAACTTGAAATATAATACATATAACAATATAAATATTATGTGATGATGATTATAGTGATCTTTCAATTAAAGTGTTGAGTTTAAAACCATATTAGTTATCTTTTAAGTATTTGTTCAAATTTATATATATATTCTATAGTTATAAATATTAGTAATATCATTCAATCTCAATTATTGTTTTAAGTACAATTTCCTTAACTTTTACACACTATTTTTTTTATATTAAATTATATTCAGTTTTAGTAAATCATATATTATTTATGTTCGAATTAATTTTTTTATTCAATTTTATATATACATTTTATTAGAAAATTCTATCGTACTTACTTCTAATGAAGGTTAATCTAAATTAAGCTCCAATAAAGTATTTACTTCCTTTCCAACATCAAATATTTGAGCACTAATGCTAATTTGATGTCTCAAAGCAAAATATACCCCAATTCTATGTTTAGTGCATGAACATTCCAACGTGGCACTATAACTCTTCACATTTCTATTCAAAGAATGAAAATATGAATTGAGTATTTAAATTCTTCTAGGTGCTATAACATTAAAGTTCACTTATCTATATCTTTAGTTGTATCAAAATGTTATACCATACTCAAAGCGAAGCCATCTCTTAGTGAGTGGAGGCTGCAGTCCTCAATCACCACATTTTTTTTTAAAATTTAAAATATGAATATTTTTTGGATATTTTTAGGTTGAAAATTCGATTTAATAATTAGCAAAAAGTTATCTATATATGAGTATGAATTATGTGTTTCTAGTTCTTACTAAATAAAAATCTTGAATCTCTTTTACATTTTTCGTATTTTGTTTGATAAAAAGGAAAAATTTCTTGTCATATGGGACTATTCGAAAAAGAAAAAGAAAAAGAAAAATTAATATGATCCAAAGATTTGTTCTTTGTCTAAGTTGGAAATTTAACTTGTGAATTAAAAAACATATTATAGTTTTATGTCTTTATTTTTATCTCTATCTATATCTTATCTTAACTATATAATAAAAGAATATGCATGGGCAAAGTCGTGTAGTCTGCATAGGTACATTTGTAGCTCATCTTGTGCATTAAGTATCTTATCTTAACTTCTTAACTATATAATAAAAGAATATGCATGGGCAAAGTCGTCTGCATAGGTACATTTGTAGCTCATCTTATGCATTAAGTATATTGTACAATGTGCTAATAATTTTGTTCCTTTCTTTTTATGACCATAATGCCCTTAGAACAAAGTTGGCAACTCATGCATATTTGGGACTCATGAATGCATTAAAATGATTATACCATGTCTTAATAATTTTGTACTTTTATTTTTATGACTATTATACCTTTAGTGGTATCTGACAACTTTTCCTGGCTTTTTCTTACCTTCACACGTCTCTCTCTCTCACAAACACACGATAGTTTCTCTAGAATTTTCCTTTCTTTATTTCTGTCTTTTCTCTTCTACATACACTTACTCACATCTTTACTATATCTGAATCCAAATCTCCGCACGCGTTACAACACACGGTATCTTGTTGTTTTTCTTCTTCTTCTTCCAGCTTTTGATCTGTTTTTTGTTTTATCAAGGTGTGTTTTTGGTTTTGGTTTTGGTGTTAACAAATAAGTTTTAGCTTTTTAAAAGAAGAATTGTGTCTTTTTTTTCATTTTCTTTTTTGTTTCTGAATTTTAATTTTTTGTTGGTGATTATGCAAAAAATTATACACTGTCATAACCAAGTTGTCGCACATCTTCCAGCCTTCTTGCTCGTATATGATTCTTCAATTTGAGTGTGAACCCAGATGGGATATTGCTTTTGTCTTTGCAGAACAGTGAAAGAGAACACAAAATTATGGATTATTCCTCTTTTCCTTTCTTATACTTCCCACCTTTTCTTTCGATTCAAAATAATTGTTTCTTAAATATAGCTTTTATGTTGTTTGGGGCTTTCTATCTATATATTAAAAGGTATTAAGGTTGTGCATCCCCAAGATATTTTTGGGTGTGTAAGAAACACTGAGTCTTTTTTGTCTATATTCTTGATTTGTTTGGTGTATACATTGTTTTCTATTTTTTTTTCAAAATTTTTGAAATTCTGGATGCAAGATTTTCTTTTGCATGTAAAAAAAAAAATGTGTCTTTTTTTTTGTTTCTGAATTTAAGTTTTTTGTTGGTGATTTGTTTTATGAACACAAGTTGGTGCTGGGTGTGAAGAAGTATATCAACGCTGAAAAGTAAAAAGTAATTGTTTCTTTTTTATTTTTCGGATTTGAATATTTTGTTGCATTAAATGTAATAGTTCATAGTTGTATGTGTAAACCTAAATTCCATTTGATATTCTATGGTTTACTTTGTAGCGCTTGGCAGCAAATTAATTGTCTGATTAGGTTTACATTGTTCTGTTGAATTCTTACATTATGTACGTTTTAATTGCTTATGGTATTTTGTGGTTACAAACTTGAATCATGAGTTGTCATATGCTGTTAATGGTCATCGTAGACAATGCCCCTACTGATAATTTTCTTTATGCTGAGAATGATAAAAGTGATTATGACTGGTATTGCAAATGTTTCTAATCAGTGATACTTCTTAATTTTGCAATCATTTTTGTGATTGTCGTGTTTCTCTATTGGTAAATAGAACAAAACATGCCATTTAGCGATATTGAATTTGATACTTAGAGATGTTTTAGTAGGTCCGTGTTCAAGAATTTGCTAATACATCGAAGCTAGCAGACACTGGCTATTGATATTGCCCTTCACAAACTGTTGATTCATCATCTATAAGTTTAACCCATGGGTCTTTATCTTCGTCTAAAAGGAATTACTTCTCAAGAAAAAAAAATCTTCATCCCAAAGCAATTGAGACATTAATATAATGGTCTATCCATTTCAGATGTTCTCACACTATATTATAGTTTTTCTTTTTCTGTAATCTCACTCTTATTTAGTATTAAAGAAGCCTAAGCAAATACATCTTCGAATGGATTTTCACTATGAAGGATTTACTTATCTTTCTAAAGAAAGAGGCCTGAGATATGACCAGAACTTGAGGCCTAGAATACCACTGTTAAAATACTCTTCAATCCACAACTCTTTGCCTGTCCAGAATTGGCAAGTTCTGTCTTCTTAGGCTCTTTTGAAAGCTAACGTAAGACCTAAGATGTTCTTAGCCACACATCAAAATGTAATAGGAAAAGTGGAATATGTTATTGCATGAAAATTATGCTTTGAATTGATTTTTGTTCTTTTAGACTTCAAGAAGTATACCCATTCCAGTAATTTAAAAAATCAAGGTTAGATGATATGTTATTTAGGTCTAGGTTTCTAGGTGCATCACTGTTGCTTTCCTTTGTCATATGAATTCATTTTTTGTTTAATGTTCCAAAAATATGATCCAAACTTTTGGAAATGAGGGCATACCTTGCTATAACAAATCTGTGCACACAAGGAGCATAACTGGCGAAGAAGTAAGTTCAAATGACAACTGCCTCTTCCTGCTGTGAGGGCCTTGCACGAAACCAAACCACCCTGCCCAAATCAAATGGAAAATTTATTACTTATGAGAAAAAGACTGGATTTTTATGATGAAAGTTGCAAATTGGTGAAAAGTTGTCTAGAGTTTTGGGTGGATTTTCTCTTTCACCTTTTTCACCCTTTATCTTTTTCATGCGAGTTTATTCGTCCATATTCTGATAAAGTTAAATGGCTTTCATGTAATTCTTTGGGTTTGGAAGTAAGGGAACAAAGGAAGTGAGAGGTTATAAAGCTCAAATTTTGTTGTTTTTTAGCTTTCTATAGAAATAATATATAAGTCTTCAGCTTTTAGTGCTTTTGTATTTTTAATGGATTAAGTTTGGGTTTTTTTATATTTTTCTTCTTACTCATAGGTTTTCAGTGTTCTTTTGGTAAATAAATTTTTTCAACTTCTGTGAAGCGAGTCTTGTCTAAAGTTATTGCCATGTAACTATGTGACCATTTGCATGGTGGAACAGTTTGTTGTTGCTATTATGCAAGATCAGTGTGCATACAATAGAACCGAAGTGATTCCTCTCCTTCCCCTGACCCTACACAGTAGGAGCATCATTCCCTTTGTCTTTTCTGTTTATCTTTTCTCACTAAATATATACTGTGAATTGGTGACATAAAGTTCTAACACACTATTCTTTGGTTTCATGGTAGTGATTGCATATTGGTCAATTTTTCTCTAGCTTCTATGTTTGAAGATTACATTCTTTATATTTTGAAGGATTACTGATGTAATTTGCTATCCTAATAGGTTAGGGAAAGACATTGTGAAGGTTGTGAAGGAAAGGCTGTAGCAGGAGAACTCCAAAGTTCAACTACTTGCTTTGACGGTAAATCCTTTTCTGTTACTTCTCCATTTGTTTGGAAAGTTAACAAATTGTTGAGAATAAAGAGCTTCACTTGCTTTATGTCACGATGGTCTGCTAACTCCACTTCTTCATGAATTTTTAACACTTTGCCTGTAATTGCTTTAGCTATTGGAGACGATGGTGAGTGGTGATTGTGTGCATTTTCAAATTGCTGGAAGAAATATACTTCAGGAGATAATCAAAATTATTAAAAAAAAGGTATTTTCCTCTCTGTGTCTCATTTCATGATATTCATGCAAGATTCAATTTTTTTAACCATACAAATGCTATCCCTAAAGGGCAGTGATTTGTTTGCCAATATTTTTACATGAAAATCTAGATGCCTTTGTAGACAGATATGCATGTGAGAGATAAAATTCTGACATTGTTAAATTCTTGGCAACGGCATTTGGGGTCACTGGATGAAAATATTCCCAATATTACTAGGCTTATGATGAATTAGGAGTAAGTTTTTTGCTTCTTCAATGTGTGCACCATATGATGTTTCCCTGATGGTCTTATGATGACAATGTCTTTTGTTTGGCTATTGTTGATGGAAAAGTATCGTTGTTGTTGGTTGCAATAATGTGTTTCAATAAGAATACAATTACAGTACACCATGACATGGTCATGGGATTTGGTGTTTTCACAGTTGCTTAGATGGTCTTAATTTGTTCTATGATTGTAATGAGTTATGGTATGGTCATGAGATTTACTATTTCTTTGTTGCTTACATGGCCTCTTACTGTCATGTGTAGTAGGTATATGCATGACATAAAAATATAGAATGTTCCATATTTGGAACTTCAATCATCTTTATGTATTGTATTTCTTATGTCCTATTGCTTACAACTAAAGACAAGTACAAGAACAACAAAGAGTGGAATTCCGTCTTTAATGACTTTATTGCATTGCTTCTTATTCACGTATAGTTGGAAGCAATAGCCTTTTGTGTTGTGTACAGTGGTTCATAAAACTATTCTTTTCTTTTCTCTGTACTTGTGGCAGCGATCTGGTGTAGAATTTCCATAGCAGTCACATGATACGTTTCCAATATTTACCCTGCCTATGACTCATCCTACACCAAGACAACCATAGCCAGGCTATGGAATACCAAACAATTCTTGGGTAAGGTTTGTTGAAGCCATGGCCACAGAGATAGAATACCTGAGGTGAGAACTAGACTACGGTTTGTCTTCGACTTATGGTCTTCTTGGTGTATGTAGTTCTAGAGTAAGTCTCACTTTATCTTGGGACATCACTCTATGTTCTCACCTACTTGTGTTTTCTCATGTAGCTTATCAAGCATAAATTCAATGCGTGATGTTGCAGATCTCTTGGCAAAGATGTTACAAGCTATGAATTCAAATGATTGCTTGGTATATATATCTATCAGTATTGTGGCTATGATGATGCATTGCTAAGGAAGCTTCTGACTATTGGTTTAGTTATTCTCCTAGGCTGTAAAAGACGAAGTGATAGTTCATTTTCTTTAGTAATGTAGTGCAAACCAAAAGAAGTTGATGCAGAGTTTAGCTACCACAGGGTATGTACAATATGTACAAGTTAGTTTGAGGATTTTTACCTCCTTTTATGGCTCAAATCAATTGATATAGCGCTTTATTGTGCATATGTTATGTGCTTGATAAATTCTTTTGCTACATAATTGTTCATTTGTGTTGCAGAAATAAATAATTTCTTGTGCTGGGTCTTGAATTGAATGATAACCTACAAAGCCTGCTAGCTAAGCACAACGCTATTTGCTACTGGTTCTCCTTTGCCAGTTCGAATAGCCCGTGCTATACCTTAGTCATCTGAAAAACATGATACAAGTCTTAAACTTGATGAAGCTAGAAAGCATGGCTTTTATTGTATATTTAATCCTTTGCATTCCTTTTTAGTATACGTTTTTTGTTTTCTCTTAGCTTTGGAAGTCTCAAGTAAGTTAGTTTTCGTGAAATGAGCATGAGCTATGAATTATCAATATTTTGTGAGGAGTACTTTGAAGTGTTTACTACTGAAATATCAATATATTTTGTGCCAGTATTTTGGAAAGTATAGAAGCCTGGATAATATGCCTTGTGTTAGTACGTCTAAAATTGTAGCTATGCAAGACAAATCAGTTCTTGTTCCTGTTCCTAATTGAAGTTTTTACATTCAGGATGTAGTTCTTGAAGTTTCATCCTTTTCTTTTAGAATGCTCTTTCCTTGTGGTTTTAGAAATTTCTTGTGATTTACAATACTCCTATGTATTGGCACCACCTGATTCTACCCACTATTGTCGTTGGATTGCTGTTTTAAGCTTGCTTACTATGATGGCATGACTTGGAATGCTTCTATTTATAGATCAAGATTAGTACAATCGTCTCCTGGATTGGATTATCTGTTATCTTCTCTTTGCGTTAAGTAACAACAATATTAGTAGGACATTGTCTTTGGAGACACAAATTTTAGACATAGCATTACTTATTTTCAAATGCTTACATAAAACTCTAAGCAGCTATAAATCATGCTTATTATTTGCTGTTTGAGCTCTTTGTTAAATGGGTAATTAATAGAATCTTCCTTGCTGTTGATCAATTGTACAAGTTCATGGGGAAGGCACCAATTGAAGTGCGGGAGCTTATGAAAAATACTGGACTTTAGGTAGCTTTTATTTTTTGTCGGTGCTTCTGCAGCTAAAGATTGTACTTTGTTTATGGCTATTGCTATGAACGTCAACTACCCTCACATGTCTATCCCTTTTTGAAGAATACAGAGTGGTAGAAGTATCATAACAAGTTGATTAACTATATTAGAATTTTTATATGTAATACTGTTTTATCTAATTCATATATACAAGTTGATTTTCGTTGTAAATAATTTTATTTATAATATGATTTTAATATACATTGGGCTTAGCTCGTGCATCTGCACGAGCCAACCCTAACTATTTATAAACTAAAAGGATTTAAAGGGGTAAAATTGTCAAGACATGCATATTTGTAGCTCATTTATGCTTTAGAATGCTTGTACCATATAGCAATAATCTTGTACTTTCAAATTTTATGACCTTAATGCCAAGGGACAAAATTGTTAAAGCAGACATATTTATTGGCTATTAATGTATAAAAGGGATTGTACCATGTGGTGATAATATTATACTATTTATTGTATGACCATATTAGCCTAGTGGAATATGACATTATGACCTTATAGAGAAAACAGGTTTGAGAGGAAGGAAAAAATATATATTAATTGTTCCTCTGTTACACGTTAAATACATGAGTATGAGCTGATAAGATATACAAGACTATCAACAGTTTACAATTCAAATACTGCACAACACTAGTAAAGACTTATCCTATAGATATGTTGTTTAGAGTACTCTTCGAAGAGGACTATTTCCTAATATGCCCCTGCAAGAGGGTAGTCCCATCGGCGACACCCATCTTGGAACGTAAGGTCTCAAAACGCAGCTTGACTAGCGGCTTCATTAAAGTATCAGCCACTTGATTATGAGTTGAGATATGCGCTACGTGCAAAGAACCAGTAGCCACTTTATCACGAACGAAATGGTAATCAAGAGCAAGGTGCTTCATCATTGAGTGAAAGACTGGATTTGCACAGAGGAAAGTTGCCCCAATGTTGTCACAGAGAAGGCGCGGTGAGTTAGGCAATGGACAGTGTAGCTCACGGAAAAGATTCATCAGCCAGCATATCTCCGTAGTCATGGCTGCCACAGACCTATATTCAGCCTCCGTTGACGAACGTGCAATAGTACGTTGCTTTTTAGAACACCAGGACACTGGAGTATTACCCAGAAAAATCACATAGGCAGTGATAGATGTGAAATCATCTCTATTGCCGGCCCAATTTGCATCAGAGTAAGCTGTTAGAGCCAAAGCAAAGGACTTTCGAATGAGAAGACCATGATGAAGAGTATGCTTTAAATAGCGTAATAGCCTTTTAGCAGCTGTCCAGTGTAGTTGGCGAGGTGCATGCATAAACTGAGCTAACTTATTTACTGAGTATGCAAGATCAGGCCTAGTGAGGGACAAGAATTGAAGACCCCCAATAAGTTGACGGTATGAGGTAGCATCAGTAAGATGAACTCCATCAGTCAGTGTAAGCCGTGTTGAAGAGCTTAATGGAGTACTCGATTCTTTTGCACTATCCATATTAAATTTATGAAGAAGGTCTTGTACATAGAATTCTTGCGACAAGAACATACCTGAAGAGTGAAATGTTGCCTTAACTCCCAGAAAGTAAGATAAAGTGCCTAGATCTTTGATTGAAAATTTAGACCCCAAGGCTGCAATAGTTGAACGAATAAACTGAGTGGAATTGCCAGTGAGCAATAGATCATCAACATACACAAGTATGTAAACCACCACCGATTTAACATGATAGACAAATAGAGACGAATCCGACTTTGAGTTGCTAAAGCCAAGCGACATAATATAGTTTCGAAGCTCCGTAAACCAAGCTCTAGGAGCCTGTTTAAGACCATAAAGCGAATGAAGCAAACGACAAACATGGTTGGGACATGAATGATCAGCAAA
The DNA here is from genome assembly GCA_037974665.1 of Ehretia macrophylla. NCBI lineage: Eukaryota > Viridiplantae > Streptophyta > Magnoliopsida > Boraginales > Ehretiaceae > Ehretia > Ehretia macrophylla. The sequence goes on from CM075774.1 coordinate 5,894,827, forward strand.
ACCAGGAGGCTGAGACATGAACACCTCTTCTGTAAGATGACCATGCAAGAATGCATTATTAACGTCCAATTGATTCACAAGACAGCCATTCTGCACAATAATAGTAAGAACAACTCGGATGGTGCTTGGTTTGACAACTGGGCTAAACGTCTCTGTAAAATTAACCCCAGGCCGTTGATGAAAACCCTTCACAACAAGTCTGGCTTTGTACCGGGCAATGGACCCATTGGAATGACGTTTGACCCGAAATGCCCATTTATACCCAATTACATTCTGAGTTGACTCACGCGGAACCAATTCCCATGTGTGATTCTTGGCCAGTGCACCCAGTTCATCATGCATAGCTTGTCGCCAAACATTATGTTGAAGAGCATGTCGAACCAAGGTTGGCTCCTCAGAGGGTGGCAATGAATATTTAGTAGCTGCAAGAGAGACAATTCTTTTGGGACAGTGTATGTTATTTTTAGAGCGTGTTTGCATGGGGTGATGGGATATAGAGGATGGTGGTGTAACTAATGGTGATGCAGATTGCATGCTAGAATTCTCACCTGAAGAGGGCACATCGGCATGGTCAAAACCTGAAGGCATAGCGTTGTCGAGCACAGTTGGGGCGGCAACAGTAGATGATGTAGTTTTTGAAGCAGGTAAGGGAGAGGGAGGACGGGGACATGCCTCAATAGGGGAGGGAGCAGGTACTTGTGAAGCAAAGAGAAAAGAGCCAATAGGGGAAACTATAAGGGACGTGGAGGGAGGCAATGTAGGGGGTGAGGAATGGCCTTCGGTACCAAGGGACGCGACTGGAAACCATTGTGATAGAGAGGCATCAGATCCAGTGGCATTGGTAGCTTTGGAAAAAGAAAATTGAGTTTCTACAAACCTAACATGACGCGAATAGTAGTATTTGTGAGATTGAGGCTCATAGCAAATAAAAGCATCGTGTGTGCCAGAGTATCCAAGAAAGATACACAGCTTCGAATGAATCTCAAGCTTATGAGATGCATATGGCCGAAGCCACGGAAAGCATAGGCACCCAAAATTTTGAATTTTGTCATAGTTAGGAGGACGCTTGAAGAGATTATAAAATGGAGAGTGACCTTGAAGATTTGACGTTGGCAACCTATTTATAAGATAAACTGCAGTTTGAAATGCAAAAGACCAAAACGATAGAGGCAATGAGGCACGACGGAGAAGAGCAAGGCCACACTCAACAATGTGACGATGCCACCTTTCCGCAGTAGCGACATGCTCCGGTGTATATAGGGGAGAAATTAGATGTTGTATACCATGATGTGCAAAAACATTTCGTAGCCCCTTATATTCAGTTCCACCGTTCGAGTAGATAGTTGCAATTGAAGTTTGGAATTGGTTTTCTACCATTAACTTAAACTGAGTAAAAATAGAGAATACATCAGATTTGAAAGATAACAGAAAGAACCATGAATATTTAATAAAATGATCAACGAATAATAAATAATATGAGAATCCATTTACAGAGCGAATAGGGGCGGGACCTCATACATCTGTAAAGACAACTTCTAGAGGACGACTACTCGTTAGGCTAGACACACTAAATGGTAACTTATGACTCTTATTTGTAAGACACGAAGCACAGTCCATAATACTAGAAGCAGAGCCAGATGAAGGAAGACCATTGGAAGCAAGAAGAGACAATGTCTTAGAGCACGGGTGGCCCAACCTGTCATGCCAGGTGTGAATAGAAGTAGCCAAACCAACACACTTGGAAGTCGAGGAAGAGCACGCCCCATTAACTGGCCATTCGTAAACATTATGCTTGCTTGGTCCCATTGCGAGAGGTATCCCCGTGGTGAGATCCTTCACATAAAAACAAGAGGGTAAGAACTCAATAGAAACATTATTTGTTCGACAGAATTGATTGACAGACACCAAGTTACGTTGCATAGACGGAACACAAAGCATATGAGATAAATTAAAAGAATGAGATAGAGAGTTGAGTTGAGAATAGCCTGTGTGTGTAATATTCAGACCTGACCCGTCCCGAATCACAACATCATCTGGCCCCTCATAAGTCTGCCCAAGAGTAAGATTACCGAGATCACTAGTGATGTGATACGAAGCTCCAGAATCAAGGAGCCACGGAGATGAGGACATAGTAGTATGAGCTGACGGTGAATTCTGCTGAGTAAGTATCCGCTTGGCAGAGTAGCACTGACGTGCATAATGCCCTCTTTTATCACAAAACTGGCAGATCACAACGGGCTTAGACTGCGACCCATTTTGTGGATGAGAATCATTGGGCTGCCGCCACTGATTATTGCCTGAGGAGGAGAATTTTGCCACATAAGAATTTTTATTGGATGAATTGGTCTTCTTACCAGAGCCAGAAGAATTGTGATGTGCGACATTCACAGTAATAGGAGGAGCACCAAGAATGCCAATAGCACGCTGCTCTTCTCACCTCAGAAACGACTCGTACTCAATCAATTTGTCATGCAGCTCATCAAACCCAATAATAGAGTCACGGGCACGAACCGCAACAGCTATCCTTTGAAAGTCGGACCCAACCCATTCAAGGTGTGAGTGATTAAATATTGAGGAGGAACAGGTGCACCTTGGAGAGAGAGTTCGTCCGCAATATTGCGAACTTGAGCAAGATACTCAGTCACGGGTTGATTGCCACGAGCAAGGAGCGACAATTGTTCTGCAAGCCCCGTGACTCGAGACGAAGTAGGGTTGGCATAATTCTAGGCAAGGCGACGCCATGCCTCAGCAGCCGTAGAGCAGGATCGAACGATCAGAACTACATTGGGTATGAGGGAACCAATGATTCCGAGGAGCAGAAGTTTGTCTTGCCGTGTCCAGAGAAGATAATTGGGGTTCGGCGAGACTTTATCACCAACAATGAGGGTAGCAGGAGGACATGGTTTAGTGCCATCAATGTACCCAAGTAAGTCGAAGCCATAGAGAAAAACATCGAATTGGGTCTTCCATGAGTAGTAATTTGTGAAGGTTAATTTGAGAGGTAGTTGATTGGCTACATTAATCACCACAAAAGAGGAATGAGGAGAGTCCGTGCCAATACTGGCAGGGGGAGTCGAAGAAGGTGCAGTAGATGAAGAAGTGTCAGAAGCCATGAACACGGAAGCTGTGATTGCAGGATTGATACTCGTCGGAGTATTGTTAATCTGATACCATATAGAGAAAGCAGGTTTGAGAGGAAGGAAAAATTATATTAATTCTTCCTCTGTTACACGTTAAATACATGAGTATGAGTTGATAAGATATACAAGACTATCAACAGTTTACAATTCAAATACTGCACAGCATTAGTAAAGACTTATCCTATAGATAAGTTGTTTAGAGTACCCTTCGGAGAGGACTCTTTCCTAATAAACCTCTCAGTGGATTCAGATACGAAAGGCCATACAAGTTTTCTTTACCACTTATCTCACTATCACTCTCATACGCTTTCTACTCCACATCTCTCTCACTCGCGTTCGGCTTCCACAACTATAGGAATGTTTCAGATTCATTGTTCCTTCATCTCTACTTTCTTTTGCAGTCGTGTCCTTGTCTCACCGAATCAAATCCTCCCAAAAACCCTAGATCTACAAATGCCCTTTTTCAAGATCTCAACCCAAAGAACAAAAATAAAAACCCTATATTTTTATTGACTAAGCATTTTGTTCACAAAGAGTAGTAGCCGTCCCAAATATTGCCCCAAAGATGACCGGACTGAATTTGCCATGTTGGACAGGTCCAATGTTGGAAAATCTTCTCTCAATAATGCTTTGGTTTGCAAGAAAGAGGTTGTTTAGTAAGTTTTAACCAAAAACTACAAGTTGGTATCTACTGATCAAGATTCAAGAAATTACATACAGTGACTACACCTCTTTGGTAGTTCAAAGGTTCTATCAGCTGCTCAAAACCATCAAAACGTACCATTTCTATAACCTGAGAGAAAACAAAATAAATGAAAGGTGGTCAATGAAAGAGAGACTTGAACCAGAAATTTGGTTTTCGCATGCTACACATGCAAAGACGTGTCACTCTGTAAAACAGTTTCATTGCTACTGTCTTTTACTTTCTTTTTGAGAAGTAAAAGAAGTTGATGAACCAATGTCTTTTACTATTTTTTCACTATCTCTCTGTATTTATTTGAACTTTATTATTCAAGTGATCCTATTCGGTTGGTTGTGGCGAAGATGTCATATCATGTGTATTTTCTTGGGAAAGGGTATGTCTCATAATCTATACTCATGTAATGTCTACACTCTCTACATGGTGCTTTTGGTTAATAATTTTGGATGGAGAAAGTCCTTATGGAGTTAAATGTATTACTCAAGTCTTTATCTTATCTTGTTATATTTCATTGTTTAATTTTATTGGTTAACCTTTCAACATACTATTACTTCTAACAATACTGGCAGATACAACCTTCATTGGTGTTTTAAACGTAGTTTTGCTAAGTATATGAATCATAGCTTTCATTTTGATTCTTATTCTTTGATGGATAGGATAGTAGCAGTTCCAGGTAAGCATTTGTGGATATTTGTTGATAATTATGCAGTAGAACCTGGATCTCTGTTTGAGGTAAGGTTTTGTTTCAATGAATACGTTGTTCATGTTACTTGCAACTTTCATGGAAACAAAAATTTGTAATATTATTATATTTCATTTCACCGTCAATTCTTACTTATATTTTGTGGTCATTTCGAGTATTGTGATGTGTTGGAAGCACAATTTTCTACTGGCATTAAAGTAAGCATCCAGTCTCTTACTGTTGTTACTTTTGATGCTATACACATCGATTTACGCATGAAAAAACAACGATATTTATGATTGTAGTTTATTGAGAACTAAACTAAATTGAATCATTTGATGATGTTGATTCATTGATGTATATTCATTTGTCTAGTTCATATGGCAGATATTTTATTCAACTAATCATCGATCTCTCTGTCAAAGCAACTTTCCTGTTTATTTTTTGCTCCCCAATATTTTTGGACAAGTTTCTAGTTGAAATCAGGTGATGGAATGTGTAATTATGTAAAAGTAACACAATTAAAGCCTTTGACTTATTATCATCATTTCATTTTCCTTCATAATATCCTGAATTAGGAGATTAAAGTATCCTCTTTATTAAAAAATTAGGATATCAAAGTATCCTCATTAAATAAGATTTATCCAAAAGTAAATCTAAAGAGGAGAGATTATTCTCTTGATACTGCTCCATCAGTCTCCTTAGTAGAAAAGCTAGCTTCTATTGTCAATCTTTCATGCATGAAACCGAACCAGTTTTCTTAAACATTTAAGAGAACCAAAATATCTACTGCAAAATATTTGGCGGATGCAGGTTATTTGTTATACTTGTTCAGCCATTTGCATAGTTATTTACTAAAGCATTTCTACTTTTTACTTCTTTTTCCACCACAGTTTTGAGGGGTGGGGCGTGGGGATTGGAATTGTCCGGCTATAAAGAATCAGTATGATTAATGCAAGTACATTAAAATAATTCATGTAATTATCCTATATGAAAGACTACCATTGTGGCTTTTTTATCATATAATCTAAGAAAACTTTCTGACTGTAGGGGAAAAATATTATGGTGATAGGTTATAAATAGTACTATTCATAGTGAAATAGTGGGAGTCAGTTCAAGTTACGCAGCAGATCGTCGTTAATACTATGGCGGCAAAATTTGAAATCGAGAAGTTCAACGGGAGAAAATTTTCCCTATGGAAATTGAAGATGAAGGCAATCTTGAGAAAGGAGAATTGCTTGGCAGCAATTGGAGACAGACCAGCGGAGGTGACAGACGACAAATGGAAAGAGATGGATGACAACGCTATGGCTAATCTGCACCTAGCATTGGCAGATTCGGTATTGTCAAGCGTTGAGGAAAAGAAGTCAGCAAAAGAAATTTGGGATGCGCTGACCAAACTGTATGCGGTCAAGTCACTTCACAACAAGATTTTCTTGAAGAGAAGACTCTACACCCTTCGGATGAGTGAGTCCACATCGGTGACAGAACATATCAATACCTTAAATACGATATTCTCTCAATTGACTGCAATTGGGCATAAAATAGCGGAGCTTGAATGTGAAGAAATTCTACTTCAAAGTATACCGGATTCGTATGATCAACTCATCATTAGTTACACTAACAATGTTCTTTCAAATTCTGTTATTTTTGATGATGTTGCAGCCGCTGTTCTAGAAGAGGAATCTAGGCGCAAAAGTAAGGAAGACAGAATCAAAAGTTCACAACAAGCAGAGGCATTATCAATGGTGAGAGGTAGATCAACGGAACATGGCTCTAGTGGGAGCAACAATCATGGTAGATCAAAATCAAGGAGTAGAAAAAATATCAAATGCTACAACTGTGGCAAGAAAGGGCACTTCAAGAAAGATTGTTGGAGCAACAAAAAGAATCCCGATGTGACAAATTCTCAGGAATGTGTGGCGACTGCACCAGATGATGGAGATATTTTATACAGCGAAGCAGCAACTGTATCAAAAGGCATAAAAGAGCTCACTGATGCTTGGATAATGGATTCGGGAGCAACATGGCATATGACCTCTCGTAGAGAATGGTTCCACACCTATGAACCTGTCTCTGGAGGATCTGTGTACATGGGTAATGATCATGCCTTGGAGATTGCTGGCATCGGTACCGTCAAAATTAAAATGTATGATGGTACCATTCGCACCATTCAAGGGGTACGACACGTGAAGGGCTTAAAGAAGAACCTATTGTCCATTGGACAATTGGATGACCTTGGCTGCAAGACCCATATCGAGGATGGGATCATGAAGGTCGTCAAAAGAGCGCTTGTGGTGATCAAGGCAGAAAAGATCAGGGTAAATCTATACATGCTTTTGGGAGATACGTTGCAGGAGGCAGATGTATCAGTTGCATCAGCCGATCAAGAAGAATCAACTATAATGTGGCATCGCAGATTGGGCCACATGACAGAACGAGGCTTGAAGATTCTCGCTAAACGTAATCTTCTACCCGGGCTCAAGACAGTAAACTTATCTTTCTGTGAGCACTGTGTTACCAGTAAGCAGCATAGATTGAAATTTGGGATATCTACTGCCAAAAGCAAACACATTCTAGACTTGATCCATTCAGACGTTTGGGAATCACCAGTTTTGTCCCTAGGAGGAGCCAAATACTTTGTATCATTTATAGATGATTACTCCAAGAGACTATGGGTGTATCCAATCAAGAACAAGTTAGATGTGGTTCTAATATTCAAAACTTTCAAAGCGCTGGTAGAACTTGAATCCGGGAAAAGGATCAAGTGTTTAAGGACGGACAACGGAGGAGAATACACTGACGGGAGCTTTTTGGCATTTTGCAAGCAAGAGGGTATTCAGAGGCAATTTACTGTTGCACATACACCTCAGCAAAATGGTGTAGCAGAGTGGATGAACAGAACTCTTCTAGAAAGAATAAGAGCTATGTTGGAAACTGTAGGTCTAGCTAAATCATTTTGGGCAGAAGTAGCTAGAATTGCCTGTTACGTGATAAACCGGTCACCGTCAACTGCAATTGGGTTGAAGACACCAATGGAAATGTGGACCAGAAAACCCGCAGATTATTCTACCTTGCACATATTTGGGTGTCCGGCATATGTGATGTATGGTTCCCAAGAAAGAACAAAGCTGGATCCAAAATCCAGGAAATGTGTATTCTTGGGAAATGCTGATGGTGTTAAGGGGTATCGCCTGTGGGATTCCACTGCCCATAAGGTTGTCATCAGCAGAGATGTGATATTTGCAGAAGATAAACTGCAAAGTGAAGACGACAGCAACACTTCAAAGGAGACTACTACAATACAAATTGAAGATAAGTCAGAACAAGGAGATGTTTCTTCTGAAGCTGCACCGGAGCACGAGGAACAAGAACCAGATGATGCTGAGGTTATAGAAGTCCGACGTTCATTGCGTCAGACAACAAGACCAACTTGGCATTCAGATTTTGTCATGGCGAGCAATGCTGCATACTGTCTTCTAACGGAGGATGGAGAGCCATCTACCTTTCACGAGGCTATAAAAAGCCCTGATGTTGCCCTGTGGATGACAGCAATGCAGGAAGAAATTGAAGCTCTACATAAAAACAAGACGTGGGAGCTTGTTCCACTACTACCTGGACGAAAAGCCATTGGTAACAAATAGGTCTACAAGATCAAGCGAGATGGTAATGACCAAGTGGAGCGATATCGTGCAAGACTGGTGGTGAAAGGATATGCTCAGAAAGAAGGAATTGACTTCAACGAGATATTTTCTCCTGTGGTAAGACTTACAACTATCAGAGTAGTCTTGGCCATGTGTGCTGTGTTAGACTTACATCTAGAACAATTAGATGTAAAGACGGTTTTTCTTCAAAGAGAGCTTGAAGAAGAGATTTACATGCTTCAACCAGAAGGTTTTGTTGAGAAAGAAAAAGAAAACTTGGTTTGCAGGTTGACCAAATCTCTGTACGGTTTAAAGCAGGCGCCAAGGTGTTGGTACAAGAGATTTGATTCCTTCGTGATTAGCCTTGGGTACAACAGACTCAATTCAGACCATTGTACATACTACAAGAGGTTTGGCGATAATGATTTTATCATTCTGTTGTTATACGTGGACGACATGCTAGTAGCAGGTCCCAGTAAAGATCGGGTCCAAGAACTGAAGGCACAGTTGGTTGGGGAGTTTGATATGAAGGATTTGGGACCAGCAAACAAGATTTTAGGGATGAAAATTCACCGAGACAGAAAAGGCAAGAATGTATGGATTTCCCAGAAGAATTACTTGAAGAAAATCTTGCGGCGCTTCAATATGCAAGATTGTAAGAAAATCTCGACCCCGCTTCCTGTCAATTACAAATTATCCTCAAGTATGTGCCCTAGCACTGAAGCGAAGAGGATAGAAATGTCTCGAGTACCGTATGCATCAGCAGTGGGAAGTCTCATGTTCGCTATGATATGTACGAGACCAGATATTGCTCAAGCAGTTGGTGCGGTCAGTCGGTTCATGGCGAATCCTGGTAGAGAGCATTGGAATGCTGTTAAGAGGATCCTAAGATACATCAAAGGGACCTCGGATGTTGCATTATGTTTTGAAGGATCAGAATTTATTGTCAAGGGTTTTGTTGATTCTGATTTTGCAGGTGATACCGATAAACGGAAGTCCACTACAGGCTATGTGTTTACAGTTGCAGGGGGCGTGGTAAGCTGGATATCTAAATTACAGACTGTTGTGGCCCTATCTACAACAGAAGCTGAATACATGGCAGCTACACAAGCCTGTAAAGAAGCAATCTGGATTAAACGGTTAATGGAAGAGCTCGGGCACAAACAAGAGAAAATTTCCTTGTTTTGTGACAGTCAGAGTGCCTTGCATATTGCAAGGAATCCAGCATTTCATTCCAGGACGAAACACATAGGTGTTCAATATCACTTTGTTCGAGAAGTAGTGGAAGAAGAGAGTGTGGATATGCAGAAGATTCACACCAACGAGAACCTAGCAGATGTCATGACAAAGCCAATCAACGTTGACAAGTTTGTTTGGAGTAGATCCTCCTTTGGCCTAGCAAAGACGTAAGCAGCATAGAATTGGCAAGTATGGAGATATTTGAAGTGTCACCAAAATTTTAAGTGGGAGAATGTGAACAAATAAAATTTTGGTGCAAGTCAAAAGAAGACAAAAAACAATGGAAAAAGGAAGATTTGTGCATCAAAGTTTGGTGTAAAATTAGGCACATGAAAATCCTTTTCACACTACTATTTTGCTTTGATTTTGGGTATGGAATGAGCCTATAAATAGAGGCTCATTCCTTACCATTTTGCATCACCAAGCATAGCAAATTAGAGAGAAAACATAAGCTTTCTCTTGAGTAGTTTCTTTCTCTTTTGTTGTTCTATATTTGTGAGTAAGAGTTAGTTTCTCATATTATTTGAGAGAGTGATATTGTTCTCTCCTTATATTAGAGAGAAGGTTATTGTAAAATACTCTACATCATAGTGAAATCCTCCATTACTTACCCGTGGTTTTTCCCTCGATTTGTTTGAGGGTTTTCCACGTAAATCTTGTGTCTCTACTTTCTCTGTTCTCATTCATATTTTAGCTGCGTGATACTGCTTGTCCCCGACCATTCCGCTGCGCCGATACCCAACAACAAGTATCATCTATGCATGTTTGTCACATTTCTGCTGAAAGCCTTTACTACTTGAGTACTCATTGGAACTCTTAGGTGTATGTTTGTTGCAGGGAATGGCTAAGTTAGAAGAGGACATGACAAACCTTGCAGCAAAAGCTGGAAAGGGTATCTCTTACCCATATATCGTATAATGGTAAAAGTATGTTTACATGATTAACTTTCTCCCTTGCTGATGCATCTTCTCTACTGATGTATATCACTTTTTATAGACAATTGGAGTTTAGTAATTTTTTTAAAAATCAATCATCTAATGTGAAAACTGCTACCATCTTTCGAAGACTAGTTACATATACTTCTCATCTTTCAAGAATTTTGGCTATGACTTTAATTCGAGGTAATTGCTAATATTCAGAACTCCTTTAACTTGAATTTATCTATAAAGGTTCTCTGTTGGCCTGTTCTTTATGAGTTTGCTTTATGTTATCCTTTTATGTTTCTACTTGTACTTGATATTAGGATTCTAAAGCCCAGAAAATCTTTCCTGAAATCTCATCTTACTGTGTATATGACATATGCAGGGGAGCAGTGAAAGGACTTAAAAAATTCTAGTCAAAATGTTGAAGAGTTCAAGAACCTTCAAACAACTTTCCTCATCTTAGTATTCTAAATTTTACATGAGATTGACAATTTAGAGAGGATGTACTTGTTTTTGAAATCCTTCAGTGTTATCGTAGCAAGATGAGTTACCCTGGAATGTTGTATTAATGCTTGGTTAATTTCTTTTCCACAACAATTCCTTTTAGCTACAAACTCTGGTGTTTATCAGTTGAATATTTAGATGCCTTTGACATTTGAATCATTTGACTTTAAAAGACTAATGTACCCACTATCCTATTTTCTGGTTACGAAAATCGTTGCTTACACAATATTTAATTTTTTTTTATTTCATGAGCTACCGCCGCCTATACAATATATATATATATATTTTAATTTTGTAAAAATATTAGCGGCGGTTCATGAACCGCTGCGAAATGTATTAGCGGTGGTTACCGCCGTGAAAAGTTTATTTTAGTAGCGGTTTACTGAACCACCGCGAATACTTTTCGCGATGCATTCAGAAGTGGCGGTTCACTGAACCGTCACGAATAACAATTAGAATTGCCGCTAATAATCTTTTTTTTTTGTAGTGAGTATACCTGCATAATTAAAGGCTAGTATAACTTGCAGATGAATTTCGAATAATGGTGGCACATTCTAAGTGAAAATTCAATCATCTTAACTGGTAGCCTACAACAAGGTGAACAATGATGCACATGTATTCACACAACCAATATCTGGATGAAAGAAACTAAGAATTGTGTGTGTTCTTGATTTAGTGGATCAACTATCATTGATTGTGAGGAAAAGTAACAGGTAAATGAATCCTAAAACATTGAGCCTTATTTTGGAGGATTCTCGAAACATTGCTGCTGAATTTAGCTCTTTGAGTGTTCAGTGTATTAGAAGAAATGCTAATTAACCATCGTATTGGGTTGCCAAGATATCCAACAAATCATTTGAAGAAAAAGATAAAGTAGATATAATCAATTCCCACTGGACAGAACTCATGCCTTAACTGCATTTTCCACACTCTGGGCATACTCAAACTCCACGAAAGCAAAGACAACACCAACATCCTGTCCATTAAATAGAGTTCAGGACCATTCACACATTGAAGCGCATAGAAGAGAGAGAGAGAGAGAGAGAAAAAAAAAAAAAAAGAACTAATGATATTAAGACCAGTCTTGGTGAAGATAGCCTATAAGATTATAAGATTTCCTAATTTTGAAACATATATCTTGGGCTTATAGCACAACCAACAGCCAAAGTTTGACTATTGGCATTATCATTCATCTCAATCAACAGAATACAACAACAACGGGGATCATTCTCCATTACGATAAAAACCACTTCATTACCAACTCGCAAATGACAACATTTTGGTTGAATTTCATTTTGCTGCAGCTGCTAGGGAGTAAACATATGATTGTGGAAAAGACAAAACCCTTCGAATAACCCAGCTCGTACATATGTATCATAGATGAGATTAACAAAGACCTGAAACCATGTAAATTTGAAGCTATCACTTGTTATAGGAATCCATTTCTTGTGCAATGCTGCGGTAGCATCAGCATCCATAATGATAGCACCACCAGCTCGCTGCCAGAAACAAGTACAAATAGCATATAAACAAAGAGACGAAATGTTGATTGACCACGCTTACATATTTACAGCCCCCAGTATGATATATTAAAGAACTTATTAAGTAGTATTAACAGTTGTCTATGTCAATCAACGACAAAAGTTGATTATAAAGCCGAGCTTTCTGTCCAGCCCTCTTAAATAATTCATGCTCAAATTATGCAAAACATAGCTCAATGTCCCAAAACAGAAACTTTGGAACATAATTTTCAATCTGTCAACTTTTTTTTAGCCTATTTCCTTGGTTCGCAGCTACCAAACCCATAATCTATGTCTTTTAATCTACGATGAAGACAATGATATTAAGATGGTAGACCTCTTGTCGAGCTTTAATAAATCGACAGGTTATGACACTTTGCCCCTATGCAGAAACAACATGATTCAGAGATCTTTCTGCACTGCTAAATGATTTGAATAAAGTTGAACATATATAGCACTATGTTACAGATTTTTTCATAGCTTAATAGCTTAAAAGTAAAACATATGAGGAATTTTTTATCTGAAATTATATTTTACTTTCCTTTACTTCTTCTTTCATTACATTTCCCTTATTAGTTTTTCGCAATCCAGACAAGAGATTTATTTTCCTTCTCTTTCCTTTATTTTTCTTCCTCCACATTAGTTTCCTTTCCTTTCCTTTCTCATGTGCAATCCAAACAGGGGTTGATTTCATAATAAATAAACAGATCCTGGAAAAGATAGCACAAGTTCGTATTTTTTGCTTTTCTCTACACACGATCCTAACTTGAATACAATGATAGGAAAATATATTTCTTTTTTCCTCTAACTTCAAGACAATTTTTTTACGTCATTCGTGCCAGCATGACTAACAAAAAAATAGAATATGGCAGTTTTGATCAGAAAAAGAATCTTCTTCATCAAATACAAAATTTTTACTGTCTTTTCCGATACAGAGCTGACACCACCATTTCATGTTACATATCCTATCCATGTTATCATCTTAATCACAGGCTGATTTCTCGTCAGCTTTTTTTAGCAATGTATCTTTTTTATTTGACTTCTCTAAGTACTGTAACTTCTCACTCGCCACACCTTCACACGCAATTTCTTTTCGACGCATCTGCCTTTGTGATTTTTTTTTAGTTGGCTTAAATTTGTACAATACATATGTAATCAACGAAAATCGATCCCATAATTTCTCGAATTAAAATCTGCTACTTCCATCGCTGGCAGGGACATCAATGGTTACACCTCTATATTTGTTTACCCACAAACTAACAATCCAAAGAATTCAACATGTAAAAGATTCAAATTTGTTATTTTCTAGCATGTCGGGTAAACGAATGAAAGAGTTTTCCAAACAATAGACGAGGATAAGACTTTGATGCAGTAGGTTTAACTTATTCATTGTCATGAAATATTTTCCTTATTTCACTGGAATTCAAGCATCCTATACTTTTTGTTTTGCCGTTGGAGCATGCTATACTAAATTTGTAATCTATGCTGTGTCAAATCACCTCGAAGCAGCTGAAACATAATGAAACTCTAATGCTGATGAATTTTCCAACCTTGATGCTGGTCTGTACGCGTGCATTGGAATTGTAGTATCATAATCCTTTACCTCGTCCACAGGTTCATGTCAACATGGTAATTACAGTCGTAAGTTTTTCAATATTGAACGACGAGTAGAGAAAAGTTAAAAGGACAAACCCACACTACCTTTTTCCCTATATGTGCTTATTTATTATGAAACTAATACGGCGTGTTAGTACCTTCCCAATTGACTTTTGTAAAATTCTTCAATTAGCGTCGATTGAGTTTTTTTTTTTGGTCGAGGTGTCGATTGATCTTTCAAATATTTGCAATATTTGATTTAAATTATTTTTTTCTAAACCCCATAATGAAAATTTGACAAGTTAATTTAAATTTTACTTATTAAACCAAACTCGACAAATATTTAAAAACCGCGGATACCTGACTTGATTAGTTAAAGAATAAATTTTTTTTTTCAAAATAACCCAAAAACATTGATTTAGAGTCTCACATATTAAAATTGAACTGGTTAGGCTATGAGATGCGTAATCCAGAAAACTTGTCAATGAGGCAAGTTGATGTGTAAGTCACATATTTAAAAAAAAGGTTAAATCCACTTACTACCCCTATCCTTTATATATTCTGACACTTATTTATCCTAATATTTAAGTTTAGCCACTTACTATCCTTGTCAAAACTAATAGAAGATTAACTTTGTTAAAAATTCTACTAAAATTTTCATTACACCCTTCTATTTGTTTATTTCTCATTTTCTATTTTGTATCTCTTTTTACCCCTTCACATGTTCATCTTCTTCTTCTTTACAATACGCACACACACAATACCCACATACACATACACACAAAATCACAATATACACACGACACACACACACACGACACACACACACACACGACCACACTCACCATACTTTTACATAAAATTTCTCACACATACTGGATACACGCACCCATCACAAAAATGACATACCCTCACACCAACTTATCACATACACGGTAGAGACCTACCACACAGATCATTGTATTCACGCATCACTGGAGCTGCGATTAATCTCTAAAGCTGCGTGTGCCTTGTGTATGAGTGATATGTGTGAGTTTTTTGGGTTTGTATGATGTGTGCTGATGTAATCTTGTAATTTTGTATGATTTGTGTGCCACTGTGTTATGCGTGATTTTGTGTGTCGCGTGTGTGATGTGAGCCTTGTGTATATATTTGTGATCTTATGTGTTCTGTCTTTTGTCATGCGTGAGTGTTTGTTGTGTGAATTTTTGTTTGTCTTGTTGTGTATATGATGTGTGCTTTGTGTTTATGTGTAGGTTGTGTCTGGAAGAGAAGAAGATCTGTTGGAGAAGATGGGAAAGGGTAAAACAATACAAAATTGAAAATGAGAAAAAATAAAAGAAATTAAAGAATAAATAAAAGGGCGTAATGAAAATTTTAATAAAATTTTTAACAGAGTTAAACTTTTTTTAGTTTTGACTTGGGGCAAAGGGTAGTAAGTGGTTAAAGTTAAACGTTAGGGTTAATAAGGGTCAAAATATGTAAAAGATAAGGGTGATAAGTGGATTTAACCCTTAAAAAAATGGAGGTTTAATCCACAGACAAGCTTTTTCTTTGTGGTGTTCCTCTGCATTTAAAGCTAAAGCCTTGGCCATTATATTTGCGTGCCAATTTGCTACTCAGTCTTCTCTATCTAAAGTCACAATTAAAAGTGACGCAAAAACAGTTTTTAAAATAATCAATTCTCCCTTACTTGCTCCATAGAAAGCAAGATCAGCGGTGGAAGATATTCAAAAGATTGTTGCATCAAGCCATTCAATCCGACTCCAGTGCCTCAGAAGAACGGCTAACCACACAAGTGATTGGATCGCGAAATCTCATCTTAGGAAAAGTTTGCCCCTTGATTGGGCTTCAAATTTGCCATGTTTGTTTGTACCATTTACTGCTTTCTGATTCCATTCCCACGAGAGTGGGCTAAACTTTGTATTATGCTTTTGTAATATCAATATATTGTGTGTTTAGATAAAATAAAAAAAAATTATACGTGTAAATTTAATTTAGGGAAAATGTCATATTTAGTCCTTATAATTTATAAATTTTTTTAACTTGATCCCTATTGTTTAAAATTCTTCAATCTCATCTCTATTATTTTTAAAAGAGTTTCAATTTTATTCCTCTTATTTTTAAAAAGTTTCAAATTCATTCATCTTATTTTTAAAAAGTTTTAATTTCATCCCTATTATTTCTCTAACGTTTCAAATTTGTCCCTATTATTTTTAAAAAGTTTCAATTTCATCCATATTATTTCTCTAACGTTTCAAATTCATTCCTATTATTTAAAATTAGTCAATTTAAACCCTATTATTTACTAAAAAGTTCAAATACGTTCCTATTATTTCTCAAAAGTTTCAGTTTAATCCTTGAATGATAGGGACGAATTTGAGACCTTAAAAAAATAATAGAGACGAAATTGAAACTTTAAGAAAAAACAATAGGGACGAAATTAAATTTTTGTGTAAATAACAAGGACAAAATTAAAACTTTTTGGATGAAATTGAGAACTTTTAAACAATATAGACAAAATTAAAATTTTTAAAAAAACAATAGGGACAAAATTCAAAAATTTTAAATAGTAGGGACCAAATTGAAATAATTTATAAATAATAAGGACTAAATGTGTTTTTTTCCCTTTAATTTTTTATATAAGGGATTATCCAAAAAGTGGTTTGGCCACTTCGGTGACTAATAAACCTATTTAATATTGATTCTAAACTTAATAATAATTGTCTTTGAACAAAATTCATAAACTTTCTAGTTTAACCACTTTAGTGACTAATAAACTTTCATATGAATTTTAAATTCAACGACAATTAAAATTATAAGCATTATATAATTTCAGATTTTCTCTTCTTTTATGAGAACCTTAGGTTACATAATCATAGACTTAAAGTTTGTTATTGTCAAAATAATCATGAATTCAACATGCTGATGCTGAAACAATTTACACAAACTTGTATATAATAAATCTAATAAACAGGAAAACTTTGATGTGGCAGAAGTTTATGTGATACACCTTAAAATAATATCATTAATCGACGCAACTTGCCCCTTAACTAGAAGGGAAAATATCTTATTTAACACCATGCATATTTATGTCCATGTAATGATTAATTGCCAAAACTTAATTACGTGCATAAAAGAGTGTTGGCATAATCATAGCATAGGTAGTCACATTACAAACAAACATGGACAAACTAGGCTAGAACAGAAAGCTTTATATGCAAGTGGTTCTTTAACTTGACTCCCTTTTATAATAGTTTTTCTTTAATATAATAATCACTAAAGCACATCAACAAGGCAAACTTCTTATCAACAAGGCAAACTTCTTAATTTTGACAGACGAGATATCATATCCATACTACATTCAACTTGATAGTATGGGAGACAGATTGAAGAATTCACTTTAGTAATTTTAACGTTAGCGCATTACGACCAAAAAAAAAAAAAAAACGTTAGTGCATAACAATACCGTTTGCAGATTTAAAACATTCGGGTAGAGTAAATAATCATGAACAAACTAATTATACATTCGTAAACAATCAAACTTTATAAGAGAGTACATAATCTGATAAATAGGCTCTTATACCACATGTAAGCATAATTATTCACTACAAAAATCCTTCAAATACGCAGCGATTTTATGTTTAAAAGGTGTCAATTATAAACTATACTTGTCTTATGTTTAATGGCTTTTTGACCTTTGAAGCCATAATTCACATAGGTAGCAGTTAAGATAGCCGTCACCTATTAACTCTCAAACCGCTACCTATTATGAATGCATTAATAATTTCATTTACGATATCTTCTTATTTTACATTGGGTTTAGTCCGTGCATATGCATGTACAAGTTCAATTAATAAAATAATGAAAATATGTACAACTTAAGAATTATAGAATAAAACTGACTTACCATGAAGGATGTAAAGCCAATTAGTCTAATAAATTTATCAGGATAGGTTCAATTTATTGGTTGAAATAGTCATTAGTAAAGTTATCGAATTAAATTCAAATGCCATGGAGTTCTAAAATAAAATGTGTCATGAAAAGTCATGTGGTTTGAGAATTGGAATGAAAATGTAACAGTTATCATTAGAAACTTAAAATAATGAAAATGTAACAGCTAAGAGTAAAAAAAAAAGTTAAAGGTTACAAACCACATAAATGTACTTGTCAAATCAAATTAGACATACAAACCACAATAATGTACTTATCAGATCACATTAGACAATCAGACCCTCCAGGTGAAACACCATGGAAGTATTTGTCAACAACATTCTGTAGGACACCTCTAATGCCATCATTGCGGAAACAAAAGTCAAGCGTCTTTCCGGCCTTTATCATAACAGAGAAAAAAACACAAAGAAAAAAGGAAAAAAGATCAGATTCAATATGCAACACTAACTCAGAAATTTACAGAGACTTCATCTCTTAAGCATTGTAAGTGAAAGAGCAACGAACAATTACAAAATCATACTCAAAACATACATGTTAAATTAATGAATCGTGATAGGAAAATATACATGTTATATATGTTACAAATAATGGGCACCAATCCAAGCTCCTAGCTATATGTATGGGGTTCAAGCATTCTTGAACAATCCTCCTAGACCTTGGCAATCACCTCATGTGAGAGGCTGCTCTAGAAGCTGGCGCTGCTATTGGACTGATCATCTTTTGCCTTTCTTTCCTCACGAGGTGCTGCTACTGGATTGCTCGTTCATTCTTGGACAATCCCCTACTCTACAGGACTCCCTAGACCTTGGCAATCACCTCATGTGAGAGGCCGCGCTAGAAGCTGGCACTGCTATTGGATTGATCATCTTTCGCCTTTCTTACCTCATGTGAGCGGCCATGCTAGAAGCTGACTCTGCTATTGGACTGATCATCTTTCGCCTTTCTTTCCTCCTAAGAACATGCAATTTTGGGGACTTGGGTCTTGTAACTTCTTTGGAAGATCTACATATAGAATCGGCATCAGTACTTGTTCAAAATGAGAAGTTTAATAAGCTAAATTATATTCATACTTACTTTTGTGGGGAGGAAAGGATGATTAAAATTCGGTACTGGTCTTGCCTGAGGGACCAGAGTCCTTCTCAACTGAAATCGCATGTAATAGAAACTTAGACAGGAACAAAGTTAAGTGACACAAATATGACAAAGAGATGACCATGTACACACCATCCTTGCTGCTTCCTCCTCTTCTCTGTATCTATTGTACATCATTTCTTTTTCTTTAATCTGTCAATTAACTTTATGTGAGTGGTGTTGAAATGCAAAAGATTTCGACATAATGTGCCAACAATACTTCGGCTTATTCAAGAATGAAAATGCAGCAGAATAGACCTTTTTATCAAATTCTACCCTATCATTTGCTCGATGCTCCACATGTAGATCGAATTCCTCAACATGTGTGAGAGGCTTACGTGCTTTCTGCGGAGGAGGAATCGGATCCCTGGCCAATGGATACAAAAGATTAATCTTAATTGCATTATAAGTGGACTGGGAAAGTGCGACAATGAGTCCTTACTCTTTCAAGATAGGTTGCGCCTTTAATATATTCTCATCTGAGCTTCTTCCATCTCCATTCTCTGTCTTTCTTCCATTTCCCTCTGTGTTTCTTCTTTATGCCTCACCAGGCTCTCCAATTGAAAAGGCTCTGGTTTTGTGCTTGGCTTTGGCTCACGTTTTGGAGGAATCTGCACAAGGAAAGGAAGAATAGTTATTTGTATGTGCATTTTCACTTCAATAAATTAATCTAAAAATAAGAAAAGAAAGGACTTCCATTCCACTGGATAGTCAGTGGTATAAGGATATGGGTTGGCTTTTTCGGACCCTAGCTCTTTCCTCGTCCAACTGTTTTTGCATGAGTTCCATAGCCAACTTCCTCTCTTCTCGGCTCCTCTTTTCTGATATTAGAAAGCCAACGCTTAGTAAAGAATTTCGAAAAAACAAATTAAAATTTCCAAATCTAGGATGAGAGTGTGCATACCTCAGTATGCAGATGGAAAGGATTTGGGTTTGTGTTTCTTGGAATATGCTTGTCATTATGCGATTCTGAATTTAGAGAAAGCTGAAAAAATGGGAAAGAAAAGTAGATGAGAAACGAAGAGTAGGCTATTATTTACTAACAGATTTAACATTCCCTGAAGGAGGTACTGTTATTAATCCCGCGGGTGCTGAAACCATGTGTCATCAAGGATGAACGTGCTGTTCTTTCCACTTACCTTATCAAAGAGATCAGAAACATTTGCTGGGGGCGGAATCCTCTCATCCAAAGCAAAATGAAATTCTTTTGGCACAGTGATCTGCCGCTTTGTGTTGCAAAACATGCCCAAGTCGCCTTTACTTTCAAATATCTAACGAAATCACGAGCTTTAGCAATACAACGAAGATTACATCAACTAAGAAATCGAATGATCATCACAACGTTACAGCAGCTACCTTCTTGTTCAGAGGCCTTGCCTTGAACTTTGGAAGCTTTTCAAGTTCTTCCTTTCCAATTCCTCAGAACTTTCAAGCTTAAGAATTATACAATAAAACTGACTTAACGTGAAGCCAATTAGTCTAATGAATTTATCAGGATAGGTTCAATTTATTAATTGAAATAATCACGTAATAAAGTTATCGAATTAAATTCAAATGCCATGGAGTTCTAAAATAAGATGTGTCATGAAAAGTCATGTAATTTGAGAATTGAGATGAAAATGTGGCAGTTATCATCAGAAACTTAAAATAATCATTAAAAACTTAAAATGATGAAAAGTAATAGCTATAAGGAAAAAAAGAAAAGAGTTAAGGTTACAAACCACAAAAATGTATAAAGTAACAGCTACTAGTAAAAAAGAAAAAAAGAAAAGAGTTAAAGGTTACAAACCACATCATTGTACTTTGTCAAATCAAATTAGAAATACAAACCACAATAATGTACTTATCAAATTACACATTAATCAGGCCTCCCTCACCCTCGGAGGTGAAACACCCTGGAAGAATTCGTTAACATCATTCGGCAAGAAATCTCTAAGGCCATCATTGCCGAACATAAAAATCAAGCGTCTTTCCGGCCTTTATCATAACAGAGAAAAAAAAACAAAGAAAAAAGGAAAAAATATCAGATTCAATATGTTGCATCTTGGTGTATACTATTTTTTCATGAATACAAATTAAAATTACCTCATCAGCTTGAGTAATAATTTGAATCATTGTGTATATGATGTTTCTGACAGCAAGATCGCTGTCGAACACCATATATTTGTAGGCCGAAATCTCCTCAGCCAATTCTTCACCCTGACCAAAAAAAAAAAGAAAAAAATCATATTAGTATTTCAATTATAAAGATTAGATTAAGTCGAGTTTAAAATCTTAACAACGTACATCTTTTTCAGTGACGCTTTGAGCAGCAGCGTCAACTTGATCACCAGCTAATGTCAAAGTAGCAGCAATATCAATTTGCATTCCCAACTAAAACTTCATCTTTAAACACAAAATCATAAAAATGTCATTCATATTTAACGTACCTAAATTTGTTCCAATTACAAGCTTCGGTATTCCTTGACCATATTTTATTAGGTCCCGTTTAATCTGCAAAAGTTCGATAAAATTAAGTCAACTTTTTAAAGCTAAAAAAAGGTAAAATTAAAAATAATTTTACACACCCCTTCAAGTCCATCGTAGGACGTTCTATCCATAGCATTAAATAGTACAATGATGAAATCCGCAGGTCGGTATAGATCTGCGGATGAATCTTCCTTAATGCCTTGCAAATTAATCTCAATACGAGGTCTGTTCATCCTCGGTAATCGTGCCTTAAAAGTTGAAATTATTTTCTCATCGGGAGCGTCCTGAAGAAAATCAAAACTAAATCAATAATTTGAAGAAATATCTATAAAATAAAATTTAATTAAAATCTTACATTGAAGATACTTGTGAAACCGCGGTTGAATTGGCGTTTCGTTTCCTCGTCAACTCCCAGAACAACCAATTTTATGGGGAAATGTTTCATTTTTCTCGAACGAATCCACATAGTAACTTTTTCCAGTATGGTGAAAAATATCAAGATTAACGGAAAACTACTGAAAGGTAAAGGTCCTTGATCTGGATTCTTTATCCTTAATGCCACTTCATATATTCTGCACCCAATAATCACGCCAAGTCCGAGGGCACGTAGGTTATCCTGAAGCCCGGAAACTATACCTCGTCGGAGTTTTCTTTTTCTATCGAGCACCTCCCAACATATCATGAGAACAGTATTTATCATGTTCATTATAGCCATAAATCGTAACTGATTTTTCCAAATGGTGGTGGTCAATGGAATGGCTATTTCAAAGAATCCACATGTTATTATCAACACCAGCATAAAACACCGGTAGTTCTGCAAAATTATGAAAAAAAAAATTAGCACAAAATAAATCAAAATATATAGTAAGTTGTAAAAAAGAAAAAAAAAATACCATTCGTAGCAAAGCCAACAATAAAAGAAGGAGCGCTATACCCGCAATCGCGCACCATCCAAGCCCCTACAAACACAAAATCAATAAAAAAAATTTAATATTTCGAATTCAACTCTAATCACTACATTCATAGAATACGTTAAAAAAAAAATTAAATCAACTCACCCATTGATCAGGAGGTGATGGACAAGGGGCGGTCGTTGGCATCTTCAAAGATAAAAGATTGAACACTTGAACTTTCAGTATGCAGATGGAAAATCACAAAGGCAGATGCGTCGAAAAGAAATTGCGTGTGAAGGTGTGCTGAGTGAGAAGTTACAGTACTTAGAGAAGTTAAATAAAAAAGATACATTGCTAAAAAAAGCTGACGAGAAATCAGCCTGTGCTTAAGATGATTACATGGATAGGATATGTAACATGAAAATGGTGGTGTCAGCTCTGTATCGGAAAAAACAGTAAAAATTTTGTATTTGATGAAGATGATTCTTTACTTCATGTCAGTAGCATGACTAACAAAAAAAAAACAATATGACAGTGTTGGTCAGGAAAAGAAGAACCCGACAGTGATAACTTAAGGAAACATTAGAACAGGACTTGTACTTACTCTCCTCGCCCGCTGGGTCACTATAAAGGGAAACAACAAGGGGTAGTAAGTTTACCCTTGAGATCTATCCAAAGCAAAAGAAAGAGGAAAATAGTTCAGCTGTCTAAGATTACTAATAGAAGCTCAATCGAAAAGAAAATATTTGTCCAAATATGGAGGCCTCCGAAGTCGGAACGCGGCAAACCTTTATCATTCAACTCTTTCAAAAATAGTTAGAGGAATGAAATTGAAACTCTTTTAAAAATAAGAGGAATGAAATTGAAACACTTTTAAAAATAAGAGGGATGAGATTGAAGAATTTTAAACAATAGGGATTAAGTTAAAAAAATTTATAAATAATAAGGACTATATATGACATTTTTCCTAATTTAAATTTACTCGTATAATTTTTTTATTTATTTTTGGTCTAAACACACAATGTATTAATATTGCAAAAGGAGAATACAAAGTTTAGCCCACTCCTGTGGGGATGGAATCAGAAAGCAGTAAATGGTACAAAAAAGATGTCAAATTTGAAGCCCAGTCAAGGGGCAAACTTTTTCTAAGATGAGATTTCGCGATCCAATTATTCGTGTGGTTAGCCGTTCTTCTAAGGCACTGGAGCCGGATTGAATGGCTTGATGCAACAATCTTTTGAATATCTTTCACCACTGGTCTTGCTTTCTATGGAGCAAGTAAGGGAGAATTGATTATTTTAAAAACTGTTTCTGCGTCACTTTTAATTGTGACTTTAGATAGAGAAGACTGAGTAGCAAATTGGCACGCAAATCTAATGGCCTAAATGCAGAGGAACATCACAAAGAAAATGCTTGTGGATTACACCTTCATTTTTTTAAGAGTTACATCCACGTACCACCCTTATCCTTTACATATTTTGACCCTTATTAACCCTAACGTTTAACTTTAACCACTTACTACCCCTTGCCCTAAGTCAAAACTCAGAAAAGTTTAACTTGTCAAATTTTTGTTATGGGGTTTAGAAAAAAATAATTTAAATCAAATATTGCAAATATTTGAAAGATCAATTGACACCTCGACCAAAAAAAAAACTCAATTGACGCCAATTGAAGAATTTTACGAAAGTCAATTGAAAAGGTACTAACACGCCGTATTAGTTTCATAATAAATAAGCACATATGGGGAAAAAGGTAGTGTGGGTTTGTCCTTTTAACTTTTCTCCACACGTCGTTCAGTATTGAAAAACTTACGACTGTAATTACCATGTTGACATGAACCTGTGGACGAGGCAAAGGATTATGATACTACAATTCCAATGCACGCGTACAGACCAGCATCAAGGTTGGAAAATTCATCAGCATTAGAGTTTCATTATGTTTCAGCTGCTTCGAGGTGATTTGACAGCATAGATTACAAATTTAATATAGCATGCTTCAACGGCAAAACAAAAAGTATAGGATGCTTGAATTCCAGTGAAATAAGGAAAATATTTCATGACAATGAATAAGTTAAACCTACTGCATCAAAGTCTTATCCTCGTCTATTGTTTGGAAAACTCTTTCATTCGTTTACCCGACATGCTAGAAAATAACAAATTTGAATCTTTTACATGTTGAATTCTTTGGATTGTTAGTTTGTGGGTATACAAATATAGAGGTGTAACCATTGATGTCCCTGCCAGCGATGGAAGTAGTAGATTTTAATTCGAGAAATTATGGGATCGATTTTCGTTAATTATATCTGTATTGTACAAATTTAAGCCAACTAAAAAAAAAATCACAAAGGCAGATGCGTCGAAAAGAAATTGCGTGTGAAGGTGTGGCGAGTGATTAGTTACAGTACTTAGAGAAGTCAAATAAAAAAGATACATTGCTAAAAAAAGCTGACGAGAAATCAGCCTGTGCTTAAGATGATAACATGGATAGGATATGTAACATGAAAATGGTGGTGTCAGCTCTGTATCGGAAAAGACAGTAAAATTTTTGTATTTGATGAAGAAGATTCTTTACTTCATGTCAGTAGCATGACTAACAAAAAAAAAACAATATGACAGTGTTGGTCAGGAAAAGAAGAACCCGACAGTGATAACTTAAGGAAACATTAGAACAGGACTTGTCCTTACTCTCCTCGCCCGCTGGGTCACTATAAAGGGGAACAACAAGGAATAGTAAGTTTACCCTTGAGATCTATCCAAAGCAAAAGAAAGAGGAAAATAGTTCAGCTGTCTAAGATTACTAATAGAAGCTCAATTGAAAAGAAAATATTTGTCCAAATATGGAGGCCTCCGAAGTCGGAACGCGACAAACCTTTATCATTCAACTCTTTCAAAAATAGTTAGAAGAATGAAATTGAAACTCTTTTAAAAATAAGAGGAATGAAATTGAAACACTTTTAAAAATAAGAGGGATGAGATTGAAGGATTTTAAACAATATGGATCAAGTTAAATTTTTTTATAAATAATAAGGACTATATATGACATTTTTCCTAATTTAAATTTACACGTATAAATTTTTTATTTATTTTTGGTCTAAACACACAATGTATTAATATTGCAAAAGGAGAATACAAAGTTTAGCCCACTCCTGTGGGGATGGAATCATAAAGCAGTAAATGGTACAAAAAAATGTCAAATTTGAAGCCCAGTCAAGGGGCAAACTTTTCCTAAGATGAGATTTCGCGATCCAATCACTCGTGTGGTTAGCCGTTCTTCTAAGGCACTGGAGCCGGATTGAATGGCTTGATGCAACAATTTTTTGAATATCTTTCACCACTGGTCTTGCTTTCAATGGAGTAAGTAAGGGAAAATTGATTATTTTAAAAACTGTTTCTGCGTCACTTTTAATTGTGACTTTAGATAGAGAAGACCAAGTAGCAAATTGGCACGCAAATCTATTGTGACTTAAACATCAACTTGCCTCATTGGCGAAGTTTCCCGGATTACGCATCTCATAGCCTAACCAGTTCAATTTTAATATGTGAGACTCTAAATCAATGTTTTTGGGTTATTTTGAAAAATAACAAAAAAGTTATTCTTTAACTAATCGAGTCAGGTATCCGCGGTTTTTAAATATTTATCGAGTTTGGTTTAATAAGTAAAATTTAAATTAAGTTGTCAAATTTTTGTTATGGGGTTTAGAAAAAAATAATTTGAATCAAATATTGCAAATATTTGAAAGATCAATTGACACCTCGACCAAAAAAAAAAAAACTCAATTGACGCTATTTGAAGAATTTTACTATTAGAAGTTGTGCAGTATAAGTATGAATTAATTTCACGACAAGACAACCAAATGCTTAATCAATAACGCTTCTATGAACGAAACAAAAACAAGATGCAATAACTTGATGTAACTCAATTATGTTATCATACTGTCACACGCTATGTTGCAACATTAACTGGACTATTAAACTGTGAATAATCTGTTTTCCTAATTGCTTTATCCACTTAATGTTCCAACAAGAGTAGTAACAGCATACAACAAGCAGCAGCAGAAAATCATAAAACAATGACTGAAATAAAGAACACCAAGATTTAACGTGATTCAACCATCCGGTCTAGGTCCACGGGACCTCTCCTGGTCCAACAAACCTGTTCATTAAGAAATAGTGTAAAATTACATACACCAAGTAAAGACTCCCTTTTAACCTCTGACGCCTTGATGAAAGATTCCTTAACAAACTTTGGTTTGGCGAGCTTCCCTCGACTTACAACGTTCTCTCCCGAGAACAACTTCTTCTTCTCCCGAAGAATGAATAAACAACACAGTGATGTAAAAGTTCAGAACATACACAAGTCACTCATAACTCACTGTTACATAATATAGAGTCACAGCACTGAATATCTAATCTATTAATAAGCAAGTCATGTTGCAACAAAACATAGAACTCTGGTATGCTTTCTTGCAGCGTGTTTAATTCCTCTCAGTTTTTTCTTCGGTACATGCTCTGCTTCTGGACGACAAATATATACTATGTTGATGCACCACCAACCGCCTTAGGTCTCAAGACATTCCTAATCAATTATGCAATAAATGCAATACCATAGTCAGCACAAGCTTCATATGGTAAGATGCCATAATATGATTCCTGCACCAAGAATGGTAAGTTGTCATAATATGTTTCCTGTAACACCCAATAGTACCCAGCATATATATGGTAAAAATCATGAGGTTTTTGCAAAAACACAGCCAATTAAATGAGCACAAATTCACGACCTCAACATTTACAAAAATCAATTGGGAAGGTACTGACACGCCGTATTAGTTTCATAATAAATAAGCACATATGGGGCAAAAAGTAGTGTGGGTTTGTCCTTTTAACTTTTCTTTCTCCACACGTCGTTCAATATTGAAAAACTTACGACTGTAATTACCATGTTGACATGAACCTGTGGACGAGGTAAAGGATTATGATACTACAATTCCAATGCACGCGTACAGACCAGCATCAAGGTTGGAAAATTCATCAGCATTAGAGTTTCATTATGTTTCAGCTGCTTCGAGGTGACACAGCATAGATTACAAATTTAGTATAGCCCCAACACAGCATCTGACGTCCTCAAAAAGTATTTCATGTGTTCTGTATACAATCATACCAAAATGTTATCACAAGGAAAATTCTTCAATGCACCTACTCCCCATGCTCCATAGTGATCGATAAGTGGGATTTACATATATGCGAGTAGGGAGTATAGGGAATAGGTGCACTGAACTCTTACCCCAATCACAATGTCCTATATTATTTTTCTCATGAGTTGTGAGATAATGATGCGGGACAACTTACCTACACCTTGGGTTAAGCTCATAAAACATGAGTGATCATGACAGCAAGAGTTGAGCTTGAAATGTTAGTCATAAATAATTAAACTACTTATCGAGAGCATGGACAAACTTATTTAAGTCCAAATATAATAGAAGTTCATGACTTCCTCTTCAATGGAACTCTTCAAGCTGTTAAAGCACAAAAACGGTAAAACACTCTTTTTAAGACGGTCAATGAGTAGCTTTGAGTAGAGCTATCATTGTTGCTAAAAATTCTCTCAGCAAATTCTCCCCAAAAACAAAAAGAAAAGAAAGAAAAATTTCACAACCCAATATCAGTTCACATTTTAGGATGCCCCTCTATTTCAAATGAATTCTATGAGAATTTGTAGTTGCAAATGAATCTCTTATTTGAAAGTGTAAACTAGCTAGTATTAAGTCAAGTCTATCATTTATAGATATAAATTTATTTGCAACACACGTAGAATTGAAACTAAAAAGTCTATTTTACTCAAATACCCCTTCTCTATTCTATTGGAATTAGTAAAATTAGAAATGATAAATAAGAACTTTTGAACTATCCAACAACT
Organism: Ehretia macrophylla; assembly: GCA_037974665.1. NCBI lineage: Eukaryota > Viridiplantae > Streptophyta > Magnoliopsida > Boraginales > Ehretiaceae > Ehretia > Ehretia macrophylla. The sequence continues at coordinate 5,923,135 of CM075774.1, forward strand.
ACTAACATGGCTTAGAAGTAAAGAAGACCAGAATGACAGTTGACGCCAACTTTGGCTAAATTTGCTAATAAGTCAGGTAGAAATTTTACAAATAAAAGCATAATTACGAAAAAATTGCAAAGAGAATTGAAATGATTTCTAGAATGGAAATGAAAGGAACTTCTAGTATGATTAAACCACAAAAAAAGGTGAATATTATATCAATCAAACGTGTACAATGACCATGCAATCAAGAAGAGGGGGGATTTAGCAACTCTACATAAAAATACACTCCACTTGCCTCTTACGTTTATCTTGAATCAACCTTCTTTCATATTGGATACCGTAAAATAATATGGAAGGAAAATATTATTCATGTCTGACTTGTTGATCAATTATTTTTTTCGTATTTGTTTTAAGAAAAAGGGTGAGAGAGAGAGTTTGATCAAAGTTTTATTTTTTATCTTTGTATTTGGAGTCAAAGTTAAACTTAAGTGTAAATAAAAATGTATAGGATAATTTCGTCCTAAAAAATAAGGAGCTAACTTAAAAAACGTGAATTTGTAAATTACACCTCTTAAGTAAGGATTTGGATAAAACTTGAAAAAATTCAAGATTTGTAAATCTTGAATTTTTAATTTTTTAAAGTGTTACTTCTAAACATAAAAAATTAAATTTGTAAATAAATTTTACAAAATTTTGTAAAATTCATTCGTTTCAAACCATATGTAGCAGAATTTTCTGTGTTGGGCTATTGTTTAAATTTAACGAGCATCTCAATTTCTTGATCACTAACTAGCCCAATGACAATGAAAACAATTATTTCCTTCCAATATGCCTGATTTAGTTTTCACATATTTTATAGCCTCTACATTGAACTAGCTCTTCAAGTTACAATGATGGGCTAAAATCTCGCAACCTCTAGCCAAGGGATGGTCTTCCCAATTTGTTGCTAGAAGATGCCTATCAACAAGAGTTTAAATTGCTTAAGCTCCAAAATTCCATTTTACTGAGTCAACAGCCTATGCAAAATGGTTATACTAGATCAGGCTCAGGAGTCCAATCAGACGTGGGAGATTATGGCAAGGGTGCAAGCACAGCATTAAGCTGCTGATAGACATGGTTTCCTGTTCAGAAGTAGGTTTGAAGACTGAGGAGGACAAGAAGATTCACCCGGTGCATTCACATGCAGAAGGTCCAACTCTTCATCCACACAACCCAGGCATGCGGGCAGGTAGGGAGGGAGGGAGAAAGGGAGAGAAATCAGATTGTATTGCATTATCTATACATGTATACACAGAAGCAGCTGGCGCTATCTACGAGTGTAGAAAAGCCACATACATGCATGGCAAAATATGTGTCAATATATATAAATATCTAGGTCAATGAAGAATGATTTGAATTACAATGCGCGGATCTATTTAGAACACAACAAACTATTGTGGAAACTAAGTTCAATATTGATTGGGAAAAAATGAACATTATCAAAAAGAATAAGCTAGTGACACTTGGAATAAATATTGGTAAGAAACCTGTGTATGATGAAAATAATGTTTGGGTGGACACAATTCCTTTAGAATTACAGACTTAGCTGGTCAAGAAAAATAGGTTTCTAAAATATGAAGCGAAGCTTTATCAACAACTAAATAAGCGTCTTCAAGATCAAATTGTTAAATATCAAGAGCTATTAGCTAAGAATGAAAGTGAAGAGTTGTAGTATTCAGAATTAACCAGTTCCTAGATGCACAGACCTCAAGTGGTTATAACAATCATCGCTGCTGGGGAAAAACACCAAACAGACCCAGCAAACATGACGTCCACATTTACACTCAATGTGGTTGCACCTCTCTATCTTCTCGATGGTAAACCCACAGACATGACACTTTTTCACGTTTTCTTTGCCCATGCACCACTTATGCAGGGAAGATTCTGGGTCGTCTTTGAGTCTCACATGACAAATACGGGTGATACTCCAGATGGCACCTAGTGCATGTCTCCACGTAACATGCACCACAAACAAATGGTGCACTGATGGTCCCCAGATCTGCAACTCGATAAACTGAAGGACAATCAGGTGAGGGGCAAAACCTGCAAGTACCGCCACTTCCAGCCACGTATGCTCCCAAAGAAGCCTGGAAAAGATCCTCCAGCTTTTCAGTAGATAAGAGAGACCTCAAGTCAGTAAGCAAAATAGGAGCCCCACAGCCTTTCTGAGTACATAGCAGAGGGAAGCCCTCCCGGCTTTTAATTGCGGAGTCACACTGTTCCACTAAGCAAGACCAGCAGAACTTATGTGTACAGCTTTCAAGCCTGTAACCGTCCTCCACCTCACACAAGCAAATGAGACAATTGATTTCATTGTCGTTCCTTTGAGCAGGTGAATTACATGTCTGTTCAATCTCATAAATAATGTCTTCAACCTGTTGCTTCACATCATTGGCACCACTAATAGAAATACAATGACGCTTGGTATTCAAAAAGAAATGAGCTGCAGGCACCATTTCCTTGAGCCCACGAAGGTCTGGTCCAAACTTCTGAACTACTCTCTTCATCATATCAGAGGGCAGATCACCACCAAGAATATGGACTTCAAACTGCTTGCTCTCGTGTATTGCCAAAAGGTAGTTTACAAACTTATGCTGTGCCACTTCAATCTTCTCTGAAGAACCAAAGACCCTTACAACAAGGCTATGCCTATCAAAGAGGATATAACTACCTGTTTCTCTCTGAATTGACTTCATAAGCATATTACCATCTCGAGAGAGAGGTATTGTAGAACTGCTGGGGTAATGCCAGCATGATTGATGATCTTCCCTTGCATGAGTTCTTCAAGGGGTCTTCTCAATTCTGCCACAATTTTTGTTGCAGTGCAACCTCTCTAGGTGGCATTCTACACCTGCAAAACAACGACGCCAAACCATCAGCACTCAATTGCCACATTCTAATCAGGTGTCTACTTTGTTTGTTAACAGCATACTACACTATTAACATCACTAATACCAGGCGCACTTCAACACTGAAAACAAATAAATACACAGTTAAGCCTCCACCAATTTTATCAAACATGATTCAACGTTATCCTATATCACCAAGAAGCAATCCAAATGTAAAAAGACAACAATTGGACGAAGAAAATAGACTTCAGTTTTCCTGGAAATAAATTTTAATCATTCAGGTCTGGGAAAACCTCTATTTACTTAGTGTAGAAAACTCAGGATTAGATCTTTAAATAAAGTTTTTTCTAATTTACAATATGGCAGATAATAAAAGAAAACGCAGCTTCAAAAAGAAATAGGAGATTAGTCAGGGTAACAAAACCTAATAGTGACGTATTTGGCATCCAAAAAGAGCAATGCAATTCTAAAGTAATGAACTAATCTTAATATACACAAAAAATTAATGCAAATGACAGGTCTAATCACTTCCACGCCAAATACCGGTGACCTAACTTTACATCTAGAAAAGGTTCTAGATCCATTTATACCAAACATGTCATTCATCTTAATCAAAGATATTAATAGCATATGAAATTCTATGCTACAAATAGCCATTTTTACACGAGATTGGTACAATAAAAATCCGTTCTTCATGCCATGCATTTCATAGGGAAACAAATCTTAATATACAAATTACCAGGAAACAAAGGATTTATGCCATATCAAATACCGTTTCATCGCCTAAGCCTTGCGAGTAGAGAATCAAGTTCGTCTTTTATAACATGATACACAGGTCCAGGACAGGAGACGCTGCTATGAAACAATTGCTGGCACCTTATCTTCTGCCATGAGAAACACCCAAGAAACACTTTCCCATCAAGTTGCTCTAACGCCCTTGCAGCTTCCAAATGCAATCTTCCATCAAATGTGATTGTGGCTCGCATATATGTATCCTTAGGTTCTGGAGGAAAGACCTGGACGCGGAGACAGCTGACATGATAATTCCTATTAAGGCATGAAAGGGGATAGTTCCTTCAGAAGTGCTTCCTCACAAGTTACAAGTGGAGGATTCTCTACAGCTATTTGTTTTCTCAACACGAAAATGTCCAGAATAAACCTATTTGTTGATGTTCTTAATGCCTCAAAAATTTCAGGTTCAGAAAGTTCTATATCAAGCCCACTAATCACAATGCTGTCCATGTATTTCGTACTTGGTTTACAGCGAACATATTTACCTCCAATTATCGGATTCGAGAAATCATAAAGCATAAAAGCAACATCAATTGGATCACACTTAACAATTGCTACCCCTGTACTGGACCTTCGAGGCCAACTAACTTTTGTTTTCACATCAGGAAAGGAGAAGAGTTTCTGATCACCACCATATGTCTTTCGAGAAGGATGGACCTTCAAGAAACCGCCACTAAATTCAATTCGGTCCAACTCTATCGCCTTTTTTTCCGCATAGGGCCTAAGAAATGTTACCCTGCCCCACTTCTCTTTTTCCTCATTGTCTTGGCTTGAGAACCTCTGGACCCCACAAATATTGCCCCCAGTGTGTCTCTCGCGAAACATTAGTAGCTTCTTGTCATCAATAACAGTCAAATCAGAATGATATATATCAATACTCAAACATCTCTTGTCAAGCTCCAGATATTTTATCTCGACGCCAGCTCCAAACAGAGCAATAGACAATGTGATAGTAACAGCTGTATTGTATAAGCATTTCTCCAAGCATTCATTACGTAATAGTTTTTGTTCATACTCCAAAGCATCATTGACAATACCGCAAACCTTGTCCAAATCTTGCAAAGAAGCGTGTAAGGCGACCATATTCTCATCGACATTAACTTCAATGCCAATTCGTTCATCCATACATTCTGTACGGATACATGAAACAAGATGACGCGGATTAGTGTTATATTTTCCACAAAATCTTTTCAATAGTGTAGTGTCAAAGCCGGTCAACATCCTCCTATGCAACTTTTGACTATTCATCTTGGAAAAATCAAAAGGCAGAGGAGGACAGAGAGAAGACAAAGATTTATAATCAACCTCTGTTACACAGAACAGATAATTGTTAGACACTGAATGGATGTCCCCAAATACAACCCAAGCTGGCCTTTGACTAAAACTCAGCAAAGAACATGATGGATGTAGCTGAATATGTTTCCCAGTTAGGGCCACTTCATAACCAAGCTGGTCATAACCATAGTACATAGCCACATTTTCTGCTAAAGAAGAGAGTATCACACTCTTAAAAATTTCATCATGCTCGGTATGCATCTGTGGATCCCAACGCCAATAACTTGGAATCATTTTATTGAGCTCATTTTGAAGACATAATTCCAGTTCCTGCACGATCACGTGGCATCTCCTCATGGATTTAGCATTGATGCTATTGTCCCAACAACAGGTGTTCTTCTTCTCTCGAGGCACAGCCTCCCATGCCTGGTAGACTGCGAGCAAAGTGAAAAGATCACCACTGGGGTGGCTAAATTGCCCTTTAAGGCAATCGGATTTCACCTTATCCTGTTTAGTACAAATCCTGCAGAATATGCTGCTGGAATTGGCCATGACAGCTGCAAGAACAAGGCAATCTCTACCCAAATGATGATCAAAGCACTGGAGAATCATTTTACCAAGCCGGGGTTCAATACCCAACTTAACTAGATCTCGTCCTTCTGCAGTTAGTTCGTAGGCATTATCTCTCAGGATAACGGCACCTAACTGAATAAGATTTTTGATGACCATCTCAATAGCTTTGGCACTCGGTGCATCAACAAAATCAAAATTCTGCACATTGTTGACACCTAAAGCAAGAATTCTCAAAACTGCAAGGCCAAGATGCTCCCTACGTATTTCAGGTTCTTGATGAGTTAACATTGATTCAAAATCATTTTCTGAGTAGAGCCTATAACAGCTTCCAGGTTCGGTTCTCCCAGAACGCCCGGCCCGTTGATTAGCAGAACTTTGGCTGATTCTGCATGTACTGAGAACGTTCATTCCACTGCCTGGTTCAAACCTATTCTCCTTCACCACACCAGAATTAACAACATATTTGACCCCTGGAATTGTTAGTGATGTCTCAGCAACGTTGGTGGTAAATATGACTTTTCGCTTCCCTGAATAATTGAGGAAGACACGACGGTGATCTACATAAGAAAGTTTCCCATGCAACGGTAGAGCAATGGCAGAGGAGGCCTCAAATTTCTCACACGCCCACTCTACTTCCATCTGAGAAGTTAAAAAGGCAAGAATTGTGCCCTCTTTCTCCGTATTGTGTATCTCAGTTACCACCCTCACAATATCATAAACATAAGGTGCAATTGAGCTGGAACCCGAAGTGCCTTTAGATTCACAAGGGAGATACTTAATGTCAACTGGAAAAGTTCTTCCAGCCACATGGAAGGTTCCACATTCAAAAAAGTAGCCAGCAAGCTGGTTTGCATCAGCTGTCGCAGACATAATAATAAGTCTCAGATCAATCCTCTGACAAAGTAGATTCTTTATCACCGCAAAAAGGAGATCAGTGTTTAAGCTTCTTTCATGAGCCTCATCAACAATAATCCATGAAACCCCAGATAAATTCTTATCAAGCATGTACTGCAGCAGTAAGTAGTGGTCTGTCATAAATATTATCTTCGAATCAAGCTGTTGTACAGATGAATACGATGGAGAACAAGTTATTGAAGAATCCAGATAACACCCACAACCTTCCTCTCCGACCCTCTGTGCCAATGAGATCGCAGCCAGTTTCCGTGGTTGAGTGCAAATAATAGAGTCATCAGCAGCTACTCCTGAATCAGCAAGGTATTGAACCAATTGTGTTCTTTTCCCAGAACCAGTCTCCCCAATCAACACCGTTATCTGCCACATTGCAATCAGAAATAAACGCCAAACGAAAACTTTACATTAGAACCACAACATCAATCTGAAAGCTCAAAGCCTAACTTGAATAATGGATAGCGGGGGTGGGGAGAGAGTGATTCTAGCTCGAAGGATCATTTATTGTACTAATGGCTCAGCATCCTCACCATGGCTAAAGTCTTATTCAACTACTATGTATCACTTCGAAAGTTATACATGGGAACAAATCAAAGCAAGTAGAGCATAAGTACTTCTAAAATTTGTATTCTAAGTCTAACTAAATATCAGTTATGCAAGGGAAGATAAGGCCCTGTTTGGAAGTACTTTTTTTTTTTTTTTGTAGAACAATTTTTAAGAACAGTTTTGAAAAACTATTTTTAACAACAAAAAAACATAAAACTTGTTTGATTAGAATAGTTTCTAAAACAATTTGTTTAAAACAAACAAAAAAAATTTGTTAAAAGTGCTCTAGAAAATAGTTTTAAGAACAATAAAACAAAAAAATTGTCTGGGTGTAAAGAATGAAAACACATATCTTTTACTCATATATAATAAATTAACAAATTAAAGGTTAAATTATTTAAGGGATCATTAAATTATTACGCTAGTCCTATTTTGATCATCCAATTATTCTTTTGCTCTAAAAGAACCATTAATTTTTCAAAATGATTCTATTTAAGTTATTTTGTTAAATTACATCAAAAGAAATTAATGAAGAGGAGTTTAAATATAAATAACTAAAATAATAATTTTCATACAACTTTATTTTTTTTTTCTCGTTATATTTTAATTTTATGTTCACTTCTTCATTTTTTTCTTCTTCTTCCTCTCCGGTTCCCACTCTCACATCTTTTACTCCTCTTAAGACCAGCATTTATTTTCTACCCAAAAAAAAGGTTAAATCCATCTTATACAGTGTGACAGTTGTTAACCCATTTTAAAAAATCCCATTTAATAACCTTTTGCCTCAAACTCAACTTTAACAGACTTCAAATTTTGTTATAAGAAAAAATATAATGGCTAAACTACCTTCTAATAAGAAAACTCCAAATATTTCTAAAACCATACCTTTGACCCAAAAACAAAAAAAAAGAAAGAAAATCCAAACCACAACCCATATCCTCGGCTAACCACATTCCTCGTCCCCTCCATCCATAGAGGCGGGTGAGCACATTCCCTAACCCCCACAGTCGCGGCTAAGCACATCACCCAGTCCCCATAGCCTTGCGCGGCACCAACCCCCCTCCCCCACAGCCCCGAGCGACACCAATTCCAATCTTCCACAGCCACCGACCCTTACCCCCATCTTCACTGCTGTCAATCTGCATGTATATGTGTTTAGTGTCTGTGTGTATTTGTTTCATATCTCTATGTGTCTATGTTGGTTTGTGTTTGTGTACTCACGTTTTTTACCTAAACAAAAAAAAAAAAAAATGAGTCTACTCATGTGTGTTGGTGTGCTAGCAGCTACCTTCAAGTTTAAAGCTGTTACTTCAAAATCTTCATTCTTTAGTCCAAATTAAACTCGATAACTCCAATTACATCGTGTGGAAGACTCAATTGCAAGTGATCTTCCAAGCTCATCAACTCTTCGATCACATCACCGGTGCCTCATCGTGTCCTCCGAAGCTTGTGACTGATAAAAATGGCAACTCTGTTCCAAATCCTGCCTATGATTCATGGATGTTGATTGATCAACACCTCAAAAGTTTTCTGTTTGCTACAATCAGTCCTCAGGTATTGCCGCAAGTTTTATATCTCTCCACTGCCTCCTCCATCTGGAGTTCTTTACTCAAACGTTTCAATTCTCTCTCTCGCTCACACATACATCAACTTAAGATGCGGCTATTCACTATCACCAAAGGATCGTAATCAATGCAAGTTTATCTTGATGATATCAAGAAGATCACTGACTCCTTAGCAAGTGTCGGCGAAGTTGTTTCTGATGATGATCTTGTTCTCTACACGCTAAAAGGATTACCTGTTGAGTTTGATCCTTTTAAGGCTTCCATGCGTGTGCGTGCTGAACCTATTGGTCTCACAGAACTTGCTAGCCTCTTGATCATTGAGGAATTGAATTTGCAATTTTCTAAGACCTTGACTATGTCAGATTCACAGCAAGCTGATCTACTTCAAGTTCTTAATACTCAGAGAACTAATAATGGTGGAAATCAAAGAGGCAGAGGCAGAAATTCTAACTTTCGAGGCGGCAGGAACAACAGAGGTGGTATGAGAGGTGGTTCTGCTCCTAAAGGACCTCCACCTTCCTCTACACCAACCAGTTCGTCCTTTTCTGCTCCTTCTGATGGTCCTGTCTATTGTCAGATTTGCGACAAACACAATCATGTTACCTTGGACTGCTGGCACAGGTTTGATGGCATCAATTATGCCAGTTCCAAGCCAAGCAAACAAGTTTTGGTTGCTCATCTAACTCCTTCCGCTCCTCTAGAAGCCTCATGGTATTTGGACTCGGGGGCAAATTCTCATGTTACCAGTGATCTTGCCTATTTGTCATCTTATCAGCCCTATGACGGAACTGATTCAGTTGCAGTAGGGAATGGCACAAATCTTCCAATTGCTCATACAGGTTCTGGTATACTTTCCACTTCTTCCTGCACTCTAACACTCTCTAATGTTTTACATGTTCCTCTTATCTCTTCTAATCTTCTTTCTGTTTACAAATTAGCTCATGATAATGACTCAACTCTTGTGTTTGATTCTAAGGGAGTTCGTATTGTGGACAATCAAACACACCAAGTCACCTTCCAGGGCCCCTGTAGTAATGGCCTCTACACACTGCCATCTATAGTGCCTTCACCTGCTTCTCATCAAGTACACAGCTGCTTCAGCCCTCCAACATTATCACCTACTACTTTATGGCACTATAGACTAGGCTATCCTTCTTTACACACTTTAAAACCTTTACAATCTGTATTACATATCTGTACTGCTCAAAATTCTTTAGTATGTGAGTCATGTTCCATTGCAAAGGCTCACAGGCTTTCTTTTTCATTATCCGATTCTATTGCAAATAAACCATTTGAATTGATACATTCTGATGTTTGGGGCCCCTCCCCTATTCCCTCGTTTATGCACTATAGGTATTATGTCTTGTTTGTAGATGATCATTCAAGATTTACTTGGCTTTATCCCTTAAAAGCCAAATCAGAAGTATATTCTGCCTTAGTTAATTTTCATACAATGGTCACTACACAGTTTGACTGCAAAATTAAAATTTTTCACAGTGATAATGGAAAAGAATTCGTTAATCATACTTTCACTTCCTTCTTTCAGTCCATAGGTGTCCTCCATCAAACTACATGCCCCTATACACCTGAGCAAAATGGTCGTGTAGAGAGAAAACACATGCATTTGATCGAAACAGTGCTTTCACTTCTACATCAAGCTCAACTTCCTCAAACTTTCTGGTTAGAAGCACTCTCCACTGCTAACTACTTAGTCAATCGACTTCCTAAGCCTATTCTCAACTACAAATCCCCTTTTGAATCCTTATACAAAGTCTAGCCAGCTTACTCTCACCTAAAAGTGTTTGGCTGCCTTTGTTTTCCTTGGCTAAAGCCATATGCCAAACATAAGTTAGATCCCAGATCACATCCCTGCATATTCCTTGGTTATGCTCCTAACTGTAAAGGCTACAGATGCTTGAATCTATCCACTAACCAAGTTTTTGTCTCTAGGCATGTCAAGTTCTATGAGACTGTCTTTCCTTTTCCTTCCTACAGTAGGATTAATAGTGAAGTCTCTACGTTAGTAGGCCCTCCTATTTTCGCTTCTCCCAACTCTTCCTCCCCTCTAACTCAGCTAGGCATATATAGTAGTCCTTCCTCTCATGATCCTATTCAGTCCTCATCTGAGCTCAATCCTACTAAATCTTGCTCTTCATTGTCTACAAGTGAACCAAACACTTCAACAAGTACTTCTACATCTGCTACTCTTCTACCTTCGACTGCCATTTCTGAATCCTCCCTACCTTCACTTCCTGCTCCTCCTACATCCGCTCATCCTATGGTGACAAGATCCAAGACTGGATCTCTCAACCCTAAAGTATATTCAGCACTTTCAAACTATCATTCCCTTCCTGCCACTGAACCATCTTCCTACAAAGAGGCTGCTAAGAATGCTTATTGGCAGAAAGCCATGAATGAAGAATATCAAGCCTTAATGAAGCAGCAAACTTGGAGTGTTTTTCCTTTACCTGATTCAAGGTCTCCTATAGGCTGTAAGTGGGTTTTTAAAATTAAACGGAATGCTGATGGCTTTATTGCCCGCTACAAGGCAAGACTAGTTGCCAAAGGGATCCACCAAACCTATGGACTCGATTACTCTGAAACTTTTAGCCCCGTCGTTAAGATTCAAACAATCAAACTTGTGATCTCTCTTGCCTTGCATTCTAATTGGCAAATTCACCAACTTGATGTCTCGAATGCCTTTTTGCATGGCTATTTGCAAGACGAGGTTTATATGGAGTAGCCCCATGGCTTTGTTCATCTGCAATATCCTCATTATGTATGCAAACTTCATAAGTCTCTTTATAGGCTAAAGCAGGCTCCTAGGGCTTGGTATTAGTTGCTTCATTCATTCTTAACTGCACAGGGTTTCAAGTGTAGCAAGGTTGACACTTCTTTATTTGTCAAAAAGACATCTACTGCAATTCTAATTCTTCTTGTATATGTTGATGACATCTTAGTCACTGGCAACTCAGACAAGGATATACAATTGCCCATTCAATCCATGCAATCTCGATTTGCTATGAAAACACTTGGGAAATTATCATACTTCTTGGGCATTGAGGTTGAATACACTGCCAATAGGGTTCTATTACACCAATCCAAGTATGCTTCAGATATGCTTCATAAAGCTGGGATGCTAAACTGTAAGCCAGCTCCAACTCCTGCAGTTGTTAGTTCATCTCAATCTCCACATGAGTTGTCTCAACTGCCTTATTCCTCACCAACTCAGTTCAGAAGTTTAGTTGGAGCTTTGCAGTACTTGACTCTCACACGTCCAGACTTACAACATGTAGTAAACTCAGTTTGTCAGCAAATGCATTCTTTGACTAAAGCTCATTACACTACCTTAAACGAGTACTCAGGTCCCTTCAAGGGACCATAAACAGAGGTATTCTTTTCAAGCCAAGCAGTCTTGTTCTTCATGCTTTTTCAGATTCAGATTGGGCGAGTGATAGTGTTGATCGCCGGTCCACCACTGGATTTTGCATCTTTATAGGGGAAAATTTGATTTCTTGGGGATCTAAAAAACAACCCACGGTTGCTCGCTCATCCACTGAGGCTGACTATCGCGCAATGGCTCATACTGCCTTTGAAATTAAGTGGCTCACATATCTTTGCCAACACTTGGCCATTCCAGTGGTCTGCCCCACACTATGGTGTAATAGTGATTCAGCTTTAGCTCTTGCTTCAAACCTAGTCTTCCACAATCACACAAAACATGTGGCCTTAGATTACCATTTTGTTCGCGAACAGGTTGTCTCTAAGCAACTTCATGTTTCACATATAAACTCTGCAGAACAAGTAGCCGATGCCTGCACGAAAGACTTATCTGTTGCTAAGTTTCAATATTTGACAAGCAAGTTTCCCCTTCGACAATCTTGGCTCAGCTTGAGGGGGCCTGATAACAGTAAGCCTATATCAGCTCTATCAGCTACAATAACAAATAAGATGGAAGCAGCTCATCTCAGTAAAAAGCATTACTCAGCTACCACTTATAATAGCTAGAGCAGCTCAACAAGATATCTAGTTAAGTAGTTAGGAAAATATCTAGTCTGTTGCCAGCTGTAATTTCCAAGTGTATCCATCTATAAATATAAGACACACTTGTAATTCTTATTTTTAAAATAATAGAAATCATTTTTTTTAGTTTCCTCTCAGTTTTATCAGTATGTGATGTGCATTGATTATGAAGATGATGGAGGATAGGTGGGTTTGGTGTAGAATGTGTATGATTTGAGATTTTTTTTCTCAAAGGTGTGATTTTGGATACGTTTGGAACTTTTTATGGAGATAAGGGTAATTTAGCCATTACACATTTTTGTTTTAATAGAATTAGAAGTTGTTAAGATTGACTTGAGTCAAGGTTATTAAATGAAATTTTTAAAGATGGGTATTAATAAGTGTCACAATATGTAAAGGATAGGATATAGTTATGTTTTTATCACCATTTTATTATCTCCTATGTAGAATCTTAGATGGAATGACAATTAGACTATTTTTATTTCTCTTTCTTCTTTTTAATTAATTTTTCCTCTCTTTTCAATTGCTTTTTCTCTCTCTTAATTATTATTTACTCGAAATACTTTTCTTTGTTTGTTTAATTAAATTAGACTCCTTGACCAAAAAAGAAAAATCATATAAATTAAAATATTGAGGAAATAACAATAAATCAATCAGCCAAAAGAAGATAACCAGTCTTGAGCATTTTTCTTTTTCTTTTTTTTTTCTTTCTTATTGTGCATCGTTCTCATTGCAAAATTAATACCGATTTTTACATCTTTTGGTGGAACTATCAAGCTTCAAAAGAAATTGAGTTTGCTTTGGATTTCGTTTCATATGTATGTCATATCATTTCAATGAAAATACTTGCATTTTTTATACTGATTCTGCAAATTCTTATATCATTTATAGCAAGGTGATGGTTAACAATTCAAATTTTTGTCTCGAAATATGATAGTAACTTATTCAAAGAAATTAGGGTCCAGTAAAATTAAGGACATTCTACAAAAAGTATCAATTGGGTGTTGGATACGAAAAGGAACCGATTGAGCATATTTCATATTTTGACCCAAAAAAATGCAGATTGCATATATACATTGAAGGCTCTAGTCCTTCCCTCTCGATGTGCATTGGAAATGAATTAATTAAGATTAATAATTTTTTATGTGACAACTCTCTTAATGTGAAAAATATTGTAAAGTTTTACTTTATGTATCTCTTTTCTTGTGTAAATACTAATTTGTAAAAATCAATATTAATTCGTCAATAAGAACGATACACAACAAGAAAGACAAAAAAAAAAAAATTATTGCTAAGACCGGTTTTTTTTTTGGTCGATTGATTTATTATTCTTTCCCCAATATTGGGTCTGACATGGTTGTTTTTTTTTTTTTTAGTCAAGGGGTTTGAAATGCTTAAACAAAGAAAGAAAAAAGTATTTTAAGTAAATATTAATTAAAAGAAAGAAAAAGTAATTGAAGAGAGAGAAAAGAATTAAAAAGAAAAGAGAAATAAAATAACCTAGGAGGCATGTCATATAAGATTTTATGTAAAAAGTGATAAAAAAGTAATGAAAAAAAAAAGTATGGATTTAACCCAAAAAAAAAAAAAAACAGCATTTACCACCTCCAGCGGCCATCCACCACCACCATCACCATTTTTGCACCTCATCACCATTTCCCAAATCATCTCACCACCACTGACCACCCAATTGTGCTACACGTTTGATTCATGCAAAGTAGGATTACTAGCTATTTTGAAGAAAGAATGCAGAAGAGTACATCTGATGCACATGTATAATTCACATTTGATATTAGAATTACCCAATTCGTGCTACTCATTCTATGAAGGCATTAATTAGATGCATTTGATAGCGCTTGGTTTGTAAAAGGAAGAAAGAAAAGTAGGAGAGAGATATTTGGTAAAGTCAATTTTTGTATTTGGTATAAAAGTTGAGCTTATTTACAGGATTGCCATTAGTGAGAAGTAGTTCTCTGTTGTTTTTGAAAGTTTTGAGAACAAAAAAATCCAAAAACATGTCTAGAGTGTTTTATTGTTTTAGTTTCTGCTAATAGATTATTGAGAAATATTTTTCATCGAAATAATTTTTTTTGTTTTTTTATTTTTAAAAATTAAAACACAATTTTTAAACAACATTCCAGACAAGTCCAAAGAATCCGTTCACAAACAAAAAGAAACTTCATCTTTCAGCAGTATTTCTCTCAGATATTATTTTGCAACTCTCCATACACATCCACAATTGATAACCGAAAAAATAAACAATAATAATAATAATAATAATAATAATAATAAATGGTATGTTTAAACTGTTGTGTTATTCAAAACGAAAAAAAGAAATAGCTTTATCAATTCAAAATAATTTCTCAATTTCATAACAATCAACAGAAATAACAGAATAGCATTCCACATTTGAAACAAGAAAGGAGGGAAGAGTATTAAACAGAATTCACCTGTTGACCATGTATTTGCCTAAGAATTTCGCGTCGATATGCATAAATAGGCAACCCATCATCAAGCCTTCTGCATTCCCTCGTCATCAAACAATGAATTCTCTCCCAATCAAACTCCCTCCCAAACTTAAAAACCTGAAACGCCTTCCCTTCTTCGCCATCCTCGACCCCCTTCTCCGCCAAATGCTCAATCACAAACCTCATGCCAATCTGAAACTCCTCGATCCTCTTCGCTATCAAGTCCCTCTCAGCCACCAATCCTCCCTTCTTCTTCAACAACTCGTTCGCCACGCCCATCTGATTTGGCTTTCTAAGCTTATCCATAACGCTTTTTATCTCATCCGAAACTGCCCCCCAACTTCTTCTGCCACTTCTGTACTAACTCCCCTTCCATTAACCCGTTTGCCTTCTCCAGAAACAACGCCTTTAATCTATCTCTCAACTCATCGTTATCCAATTCGACTTTCACGTTTTCGATAAGCCGCGGCGTGAACTGATGGACACTGTTTAGCCTCAGCCTCC
Source organism: Ehretia macrophylla (assembly GCA_037974665.1). Lineage (NCBI taxonomy): Eukaryota > Viridiplantae > Streptophyta > Magnoliopsida > Boraginales > Ehretiaceae > Ehretia > Ehretia macrophylla. The sequence goes on from CM075774.1 coordinate 5,938,663, forward strand.
ATATTTCCACCATTGTTTCGAGCGCTTCGTTCCACTGCTGATAATATAGGGTTCCGACAATGGAACTTTTGTCTTAAAGTAAAGAATTCTCGGGCTTAAACGACAGATTCCCGATTAATTTCTCGATTTCGGGCCTTTTCGGAAGGGTTTGATGCTTGCAGTTTATCCGGATGACGAAGTTGGGCCGTGGTCCTGGCGGGAGATCGCGGCGGTAGTTTGACCTAAACTGCAGTCGGCTTTGCATTTTTATACGGTCAGGGTTTTAGGTAAAACTGGAGTTTAGTGTGCAGTGTGTGTTGTGTGTGTAGAAAGAGAGAGTGGAGCGGTGACAAAGCAAGAAGGTAAGTAGCATATTATTTTCTTTTTTTTTTTTGGTTAAAAATATATAATATTTTTTATATTTTAAAAATTAGTTGATTATTTTTTTATATTTTGTTAAAAGTGTATAATATTTTTTGTATTTTAAAAATTAGTTGATTATCTCTTTATATTTTATAAAAGTAGCTAATTATCTCTTTGTACTTTTTAAAAATTAGCGCTTTTATTAGAAAATATAAATGGGCAATTAACTACTTTTATAAAATATAATGGAGATAATCAGCTACTTTTAACAAATCACAAGGCGATAATTAGTTAATTTTTAAAATACATAGAGATATTGTATATTTTTAATAAAATATAAGAGGATAATTAACTAATTTTTAAAATATAATAAAATATTATATATTTTTAACAAAATACAAAAAAATAATATGTTATTTATCCAAACAAAAATAGAGAAGGTGATGGGTACGATAATATGTATATATCTGTGTGTGTGTCTTTGCTTTTTTTTTTTGAACAATGTCTTTGCCCTATTGGCGAGAAGCTGTAGTGTTTTTCTGATGTAATAATTAAGCAAGCATACCAAATGCATCAGGATTATGCTACAGGTCATTAAACGATAGAAATTAGAGTGAAAAAGCCAATTGTCTATTTCCTGACTCTATGCTTGTCCAACTACTCTTTATGAGTATCAATTCAAGGTTCATCTCTCTATCCGTTTATTTAAATTACTAACTTTCTTTTCTTCCAACTGCACCTTACAGCTATAGTTTCACAGAGTCTAACATTCTTCAGGATTGTATTAATTGTCTCTAGGCTTTTGATGGTAGTATACAACCTTACATTGATCCATCACAGGGTCTAACATTCTTCTGAATTGTATTAATTGTCTCCAAACTTTTGATGGTAATATACAACTTTACACTGATCCATCATTCTTTAAATGAGAAGTATTAGACCTTAGAATCATCAATGCTGAAATTCAGCAGGGAATCCTTAAAAGGAAGGTAGTGACCAGAAAAGTACAGAAACTGGGAAAAAGCCAAATCGATTCCTGAATTTTGAACAAAAGGTCATTTTAGTCCCTCACATTTAAAAAATACCCATTTTAGTCCCTCCCTTTAACTACTATTAGGCTTCTTTTAGTGGTCAAAGGTTTGACATTGTTAAAAGACATAAATACCCTTGTAGTCGTTGGGCATGAAAGAAAAAAAAGAAGGATAAAAAAACTATTCGGTTTAATCGTTGGAATATTTATGATATTAATTAATTTCGCTAATTCACTAAGAAAATAAATACTATATCTCTTGTCAATAAATGAATAATTTGACAAATTTTATCACTTTTTTATTACAAAACAACGTTACCCAAATAAAAATTAAAGATTGATTATTATAAATAAAGAATATAACTTAAACTAAATAGAGCAATAAAAATAAAATATAATTCAATCGTATTAGAGCTTTCCCTTTAAAGAAAGAAAAAGTCGATTATTTTCAATTAGGTCAAATTATATTTTTTTATCGATGAGAAGTAAAAAAGGAGAAAGAATAACAGTAAAATATTTTTTTTATAAGGGTATTTAAATCTTTTAGTACGGTCAAAATTTTGACTGTTAAAAGAAAATAGTCAAAAGAAATAACTACAATGAGTATTTTTTTTAAAGTGAAGGATTAAAATGGCCTTTTACGAAAATTTTAGGGGCCAATTTGGCTTTTTTCCTATAGAAATTTGTGTGCTTGAACAATAAAAGCTAATTTAAAACCTTAGATAAACAATAAAGACTATTTATGCAATTCACTCTTTTCAAGACCAACTACCTTCTTCTACTTTAATAAATAAGCAACGCAATTTGCTTTCGTCTTCTCTCGAAAAGTTTGAGTTGAAAATCTGAAAGCTCGTGATAAGAGTTGTCTAGTTTTCTTTTTCTTTTTTTCTTTTTTCTTTTTTTCTTTAGATAAGCCTGTGAGAAGATAATAAATTCAAAAATTTCTATTTTACTCCTTACAAATTTTAGTGGATGCCCTAAATGCCTCACTACTCTACATGTAGGGAGGAGATTGGAAAAATTGTGTTATAACATATCTCTTATCTCATTCCTTAAATTGTATGGGATTCTTACATTTATTTTCATCTACTCTATATGTAGGAGAGAAAAACCTCATCCCACCAAGGCTTTGGTTTGGTGATAAAGTTACTCGCTTATTTGCTAGAGGTTGCATGATCAATTCCTGTTAGTTATATATGTGTTATATGACAATAGTCCTCTCTTTAATTAAAAAAAAAACCATCATCCCCTACCCAATCCTGTAAACAAAATAAATAAATAAATAAAATAATTGAATAATTCTAAGTTTTAAAAAAATTAATATAAAATACAAATAATAGAATATCGTATGGACAATGAAAAATATAAATAAAACTTAAAAAGTTATTAAAGATAATTTAAATTACACAATAAAACAATAATATTAAAAATAATAATTTATTTAAGTAATTAAAAAAGGATGTCATGGAAAAACATAACATATATAAAAAAATGAATATTAAAATAAAGAGAGAATATTAGAATAAATAAAAATAGAAATTGTAACGCCCCGATCCCTCACGAGACCGGATGCTCTAATAGCCATACTAATCACAACCCAATTCCAACCCGGTCACCAAATTTAGGAAAAAAAATGGACAGAGTTTTCCCTATATATAGGACTATATAGAAACCTACAAATATCAACATACTACCACCAAACCATAATCCACAACCCCAATCCATTTCATCCTTACAAGCATGCAAGTCAACTAGACAACAATGTAAAGATTACAAGTTAATAAAACATTACAAGCCATTCATAACTATCAATACATTATAAACTTAACTTTACAATTACAAAATTGAATTCAATAACAATCCACGTAAGCCAGCATAGTCAACACGAAACTCTCGAGCCTTCTTTTCTACCTCAAATAGCACTGATCCTGAAAGGTGTTAGAAACGAGGGTGAGTATACAACATGTATACTCAGTGAGGGAGGTGATGCTTTCATGAGATGCAACAAGAATAATAACATGTACAACACAAAATAACAAAGTTAATTAGACAAGTATTTAACCACATATAAAAAGGATACGGTTCCACGTTTGTCTTCAATCACGAGCCACGAACCATGAGCCAAGATCTTCAAGCAAGTGTCGGTAAAACCCTTACTCCACCAAGTTGGGGTATTCCGGATGTACCCTGATTGACGACCCATATCTTCCGAGGTAGATCCGTATGCCCCAACGAGGTGAACCACGCCTCTAGGGTAGGGGAGTATGTCTCATAGAGAAAGGACTGAGAAACCATGGTAGCCGAGGAAGCACGGCAAGCCCGATGTCGCCCGTGTTACTCGACACTACCATGCCCGAAAAGGTTGCGCAACCCCGAGTAACGAATCACGAATCTCATTTTCAAATCACGTGGGGAGGTAGCAAAGTAGGCTAGCCTCACCCCATATATATCATATAACACATTTGATAACCAAAGAGAGCAATTATAGTAATATAAACAATTACCCTTGCAACTAATTCAAGTAATTCGCAAGATAGCATGAAAATAGTACATATAAACTTTATCCATTTAGATTAAATCATATAATAAAATAAGCTAATATGCACAAAAGAAATGAAGACTCACTCACCTTAGATTAAGCCAAGCATGCAAGAAAATAGCTTACATTCACTCCAACCTCATTGAATTGGTTCAACTATGCAATCTCTAGCTTGTTCCTATAAATATAACATTTTAGCAAATAACCCACAATACCAAGTGAACTAGCTTCACAAGAACACTTCATAACTTTATTTATATTCCAAGCATTTGTAACTAAAATTGTAACATAACACTTAACACATATAGATCAACTAACTCATTAGCTTTTAACTTGCTATCTCATCCCTACTTGCAATTAGCAATTTAGTCTTTCAGTTATACAATGATAACTAGCAACTCTTAATACAATCTTGTTTACTTACTCTTAAACTATTCATATTCTCCTTAAGCTAACAATTAATTTAGCAAACAGGCTCAAGTCTCAAGTAACCTAGCTATCACTCCAATTACTCTAAAAGCTATAGCAATACAAGGAAAACACGTACAATACAACTAACAAGCAATGTAGCATTATAAACGAGATATAGACATGTTCACTCAACGTTTAACAAAGTAAACATATAACTCGATTTACGAACTTCTCCAATTAGCAAAAGAATGTTCTTACACACCCATGATATACCAGATAGACATTTATATAAGCTCAACTCTATTTAACCACCAAAAGAAGATCAACTACCAAATACGTTTTCAACACTTAACATGTAAAATTTCATGGAAGCAAACTCATTTTCCAACTTCCTAGCAGAAGCTTAAATTTATCCAATCATCTACCTATGCTAATGACCTCCAAATTCTCTGATTTTTATGTATAAACGTAGCTCTTCCAGTGTAAATAACTTTAGAACCAAACGGAACTCAATTCTGATCTAAATTCCTCAAGATACAACCATTTCCGTACGACTGCGCATAACTCCCCTGCACCAGCGATTTTCAGGATAGATTTCAAAAATGGCTAAATCAGAAGGTCAAAACGTTCGAATTAGCCTTAGCACCAGAAATTAACATTTGCTCTAAACTGCCTAATCTAGCTGCCATACAAATTTTGTTAATTTTTGAGCTCGTTTACTTTGTCAAAAAGCCGCTAGAATACAGGGGCGAAAATCTGTCCAAAACAGGTACGAACTTATTGCTTACATTTTGTGAATAATTGAGCTTAAAAACCTTCTTTAACTAGTATAAACTCTCTTTCAAGCATTAGATCAAATACTTCATATGCACATTTCATCATATACAACCATAACCCTAACCACAAATACTATAACAAAATCTTTCATGTTTAGCTAGCACACAACACTTAACATCCCATAAACTTCATGAAAATCAATTATTTAACTAAGACAATATATAATTCAACTAAATTCAATATTTCATTTTCAAGTCCCCTTTGTAATCCAAGCTATAAATTCAATTCTAGCTAAGTTCTAATTATATTCATGATACATATAGCATACTTAAGGGTTCTAGCAACTATTAGAAGCAACAAAACAATTAGAAATGCAAAAACTCCAAAATTCGTAGGTTACTATTTACAGACACTATTCATCATCTTCCATAACATGCATTCTTCAATTTCAACCATAGAAGTTGCTAATAGACTACAAAAGATTGTTCTCTAAGCATTTTAGGAGGTATTGGAAGTATATATAAGCAAAGAAATAACATTAATCATCAATTGCAAAATTTCAAATAAAGCCCTAGAATTTCTAATGCAAATAAAATGAACTACCTCACATATACTAGTTGTAGGATGCTAGTAGTAGACTCTAGGATGCTCAAAACACCTCCCAACTTCAAGCTTGATGATCAATTTGCAAGAATGGTTGAAGGTTTCTTCTCTTTTTCCCTTGAGAGGTCCAACGGGTTTGGGGGGCGAGGGGGTGTTTGCTTCTTTTTTTTGTCTTATGTATTGTTTTAATAAGCCTAAGTTATAAATAAATATGTGTGTAGGAAAAATGCACATTATTGAAGTAAGACTAAATCAAATACAAGCTTAAAAATGCTCTTATTATGTTATATAGACAATAGACTAAGGAAATAATGAGTTTAGTTGGTAAATTGGGTCTAATTAAACATATTTAAAGGTCTAATAAAAGTCCAAAATCTAGTTAATTCACTAGAAGTCCAAATAAAAATTCTACAAAAAGTTACTATTCTTTCGTAATACTATTTATTCAAGACGAAAACTATTTTCTAAATGCACACTCCCAACATTAAATACACAAAATAATATTTTTCACATTCCTCCTACATGATATGTGACAGGAGAAAAATACAGTTTCAAAAAAATTAAACAGTAAATTTTCCTTATGAATAGTGTCTTATGCTAAAAATTAAATAAATGCACATTTAATACTCAAATAAGACATTCAACAATTTAAAATAAATATGAAGAGGTTCTCGGTCGTCACAGAAATCCTACAAAACAAAAAGATGTTGGAGTGTAATTGAAATAGGATTCTCTAAAAAAAGAAATTAATTAAATGTAGGAAAGTTCGCTTTCAAATTTTTAACTTATTCAATAAATATATAAATTATACGACTCTTTGATTACAAACCAAAGCCTTTTATTATTTATTATTCTTATCAAATTTTAGATTAATTCACTTAAACTAAACAAATTAAATGGAACTCAATAGTTTTTAATATTACAAATTATTAAGAGTTACATCATTATACCAGCTTGTATCCATGCATCAGGGAGGTGTTTTCATGGCAATAGGAAGTCGGGTACCATTTGTAATAACTATTGTGTCAAAGAATTAAAGATTGAATAGAACATGCACTGATAAGAGAAAACAAAACCGGGCATTGTCAAGAATTAAAGAAAAACATAAGCCGAATGCAGTAAAAAATTAAAGGAAGATTAGAAAAAATAGAAGTCAAGCACTATCAAGAACTAAAAAAAGATCAGAAGAAAAAGCAAACACTATTAATACTTTCTTCTATAACACGACAATTCTGCCGCTGGTGACAAGACGACCCATTGTTTATGAGGTCTGTGGCAATATTAAAGAGGAAAAAATAGGATGAAAGGGACTAGCGCGCATGAAGGACACGTTTTAGACACTGATGGTGACATGATATAAATTAGGTTGAAAAAGTTTATTGTCTATTTCCTGACTCTATGCTAGTTCAACTACTCTTTATGAGAATCAATTCAAGGTTCATCTCTCTATGTGCTCATTTAAACTACTAACTTCCTTTTCTTCCAACTAGACCTTACAACTATAGTTTCACAAGGTCTAGCATTCTTCTGGATTGTATTAATTTTTTCTAGGCTTTTGATGGTAGTATACAACGTTACACTGATTCATCATTTTTTAAAGGAGAAGCATTAGACCTTAGAATCATCAATGCAGATGTTCAGCAGGGAATCCTTAAAGGGAAGGTAGTGACCAAAAAAGTACAGAAACTGGGAAAAAGAAAAATCGACTCCTGAATTTTGAATAAAAGGTTATTTTAGCCCCTCATATTTAGAAAATACCTATTTTAGTCCATCCCTTTAACTACTATTACACTTATTTCAGTGGTCAAAGGTTTGACATTGTTAAAAGATATAAATGCCCCTATAGTCATTGGGCATGAAAGAAAAAAAAAGGATAAAAAAAACTATTCGGTTTAATCGTTGAAATATTTATTATATTAATTGATTGTGCTAATTCACTAGGAAAATAAATACAATATCTCTTGTCAATAAATGAATAATTTGACAATTTTTTTTACTTTTTTATTACAAAACAACATTACCCAAATAAAAATTGAAAATTGATTATTATAAATAAAAAAAATATAACTTAACCTAAATAGAGCAATAAAAATAAAATATAATTCAACCATAATAGAGCTTTCCCTTTAAAGAAAGAAAAAGTCGATTATTTTCAATTAGGTCAAATTATATTTTTTTATAGATGAGAAGTGAAAGAGAAGAAAGAATAACAATAAAATATTTTTTTGTAAGGGCATTTATATCTTTTAGTACGGTCAAACTTTTGACTATTAAAAGAAAATAGTCAAAAGAAGGGACTAAAATGCGTATTTTTTAAAAGTGAGGGATTAAAATGGCCTTTTATGAAAATTTTAGGGGCCAATTTGGCTTTTTTCCTATAGAGATTTGTGTGCTTGAACAATAAAAGCTAATTTAAATTTTTAGATAAACAATAAAGACTATTTATGTAATTCACTCTGTTCAAGACCAACTACCTTCTTCTGCTTTAATAAATAAGCAACGCTCTTTGCTTCCGTCTTCTCTCAGAAAGTTTGAATTGAAAATCTGAAAGCTCGTGATAAGAGTTGTCTAGGTTTCTTCTTCTTTTTTCTGTTTTTTCTTTTGTTTTTCTTTAGATAAGCATGGGAGAAGATAATACATTCAAAAATTTGTATTTCACTCCTTACAATGTATCACTGGCTTGTTTGAGGTTGTTAGGCTAACTTTAGTGGACGCCCTAAATGCCTCACTACTCTACATGTAAGGACGAGATTGGAGAAATTGTGTTCCAACAGATCTTTTATCTCATTCCCTAAATTGTAGGGGATTCTTACATTCATTTTCATCTACGCTACATGTAGGAGAGAAAAACTTCATCCCACCAAGGCTTTGGTATGGTGGTAAAGTTACTCGTTTATTTGCTAGAGGTCGCATGATCAATTCATGTTAGATATATATGTGTTATACGACTATAGGTCTATCTTTAACTAAAAAGAAAGAAAAAAAACTTCATCCCCTACCCAATCCTCTAAACAAAAAAATAAATAAATAAAATAATTGAATAATTCTAAGTTTAAAAAAAACTTAATATAAAATACAAATAATAGAATATCGTATGGACAATAAAACTTAAAAGTTATTAAAGATAATTTAAATTACACAATAAAACAATAATATTAAAAATAATAATTTATTTAAGTAATTAAAAAAAGGATGTCGTGGAAAAAAGTAACATATATAAAAAACGAATATTAAAATAATTAGAGAATATTATAATGAAATAAAAATAAAAATCTTACAACAGAAAAGATGTTGGAGTGTAATTGAAATAGGATTCTCTAAAAAAAGAAATTAATTAAATGTAGAGAAGTTCGCTTTCAAGTTTTTAACTTATTCAATAAATATATAAATTATACGACTCTTTGATTACAGACCAAAGTCTTTTATTATTTATTATTCTTATCTAATTTTAGATTATTTCACTTAAACTAAATAATTTAAATGGAACTCAATAGTTTTTAATATTACAAATTATTAAGAGTTACATCATTATACCAGCTTGTATCCATTCATCAAGGGAGGTGTTTTCATGACGATGGGAAGTCGGGTACCGTTTGTAATAACTATTGTGTCAAAGAATTAAAGATTGATCAGAAAACGCACTGATAAGAGAAAATAGAACCGGGCACTGTCAAGATTTAAACAAAAGCATAAGCCGGACGCATTAAAAAATTAAAGGAAGATCAGAAAAAGCATTATGAAGAAACAATGCAAGAATTGAAGGAAGCTTAGAAAAAATAGAAGCCATGCACTATCAAGACCTAAAAAAGGTCAGAAGAAAAAGCAAACACTATTAAAATTTTCTTCTATAAGACTATAACACGACAATTCTGCTGCTGGTAACAGGACGAGCCATTGTTTATGAAGACTGTGGTAACATTAAAGAGGAAGAAATAGGATGAGAAGGACTAGTGCGCGTGAAGTACACGTTTAAGACACTGATGGTGACGTGATAAAAATTAGGGTGAAAAGGCCTATTGTCTACTTCCTGACTCTATGCTAGTTCAACTACTCTTTATGAACATCAATGCTAGTTCAACCACTTTTTATGAGCATCAATTCATGGTTCGTCTCTCTATCCGCTCATTTAAACTACTAAATTCCTTTTCTTCGAACTGTACCTTACAACTATAGTTTCACAGGGTCTAGCATTCTTCTGGATTGTATTAATTGTCTCAAGGATTTTGATGGTGGTATACAATGTTACACTGATCCATCATTCTTTAAAGGAGAAGCATTACACCTTAGAATCATCAATGCGGAAGTTTAGCGGGGAATCCTTAAAGGGAAGGTAGTGACAAAAAAAGCACAGAAACTGGGAAAAAGCCAAATCGATTCCTGAATTTTGAACAAAAGGTTATTTTAGTCCCTCACACTTAAAAAATACACATTTTAGTCCCTCCCTTTAACTACTATTAGGCTTCTTTTAGTGGTCAAAGGTTTGACATTGTTAAAAGACATAAATGCCCTTATAGTCGCTAGGCATGAAATAAAAAAAAGAAGGATAAAAAACTATTCGATTTAATTGTTGGAATATTTATGATATTAATTGATTGCGCTAATTCACTAGGAAAGTAAATACGTTATCTCTTGTCAATAAATGAATAATTTGACAAATTTTATCACTTTTTTATTACAAAACAACATTACCCAAATAAAATTGAAGATTGATTATTATCAATAAAAAAATATATCTTAACCTAAATAGAGTAATAAAAATAAAATATAATTCAACCGTATTAGAGCCTTCCCTTTAAAGAAAGAAAAAGTCGATTATTTTCAAATAGGTTAATTTATATTTGTTTATCGATGAAAAGTAAAAAAGGAGAAAGAATAACAATAAAATATTTTTTTTGTAAGGACATTTATATCTTTTAGTGCTGTCAAACCTTTGACTGTTAAAAGAAAATAGTCAAAAGAAGGGACTAAAATGGGTATTTTTTAAAAGTGAAGGGTTAAAATGGCATTTTACGAAAATTTTAGGGGCCAATTGGCTTTTTTCCTGTAGAAATTTGTGTGCTGAACAATAAAAGCTAATTTAAAACTTTAGATAAACAATAAAGACTATTTATGCAATTCACTCTTTTCAAAACCAACAACCTTCTTCCACTTTAGTAAATAAGCAACGCTCTTTGCTTCTGTCTTCTCTCGGAAAGTTTGAGTTGAAAATCTAAAAGCTCATGATAAGAGTTGTCTAGTTTTATTTATTTTTTATTTTTATTTTTATTTTGTTTTTGTTTAGATAAGCCTGGGATAAGATAATACATTCAAAAATTTATATTTTACTCCTTACAATGCATAATCGGCTTGTTTGAGGTTGTTAGGCTAACTTTAGTGGATGCCCTAAATGCCTCACTACTCTACATGTGAGGATGAGATTGGAGAAATTGTGTTCCAACATATCTCTTATGTCATTTCCTAAATTGTAGGGTATTCTTACATTCATTTTCATCAACTCTACATGTTAGAGAGAAAAACCTCATCCCACGAAGGCTTTGGTTTGGTGGTAAAGTTACTCGCTTATTTGTTAGAGGTCTCATGATCAATTCCTGTTAGTTATATATGTGTTATAGGCCTTTTATCCCTTACCCTATCCTGTAAACAAAAAAATTAATAAATAAAATAATTGAATAATTCTAAGTTTAAAATAAAATTAATATAAAATACAAATAATAGAATATCATATGGACAATGAAAAATATTAATAAAAATTAAAAGTTATTTAAGATAATTTAAATTACACAATAAAAAAATAATATTAAAAATAATAATTTATTTACGTATTTAAAAGAGGATCTCGTGGAAAAAATAAAATAAATAAAAAATGAATATTAAAATAAAGAAAGAATATTAGAATGAAATAAAAATAGAAATCCTACAACAGAAAAGATGTTGGAGTATAATTGAAATAGGATTCTCTAAAGAAAGAAATTAATTAAATGTAGGGAAGTTCGCTTTCAAGTTATTAACTTATTCAATAAATATATAAATTATACGACTCTTTAATTACAAACCAAAGTCTTTTATTATTTATTATTCTTATCAAATTTTAGATTATTTCACTTAAACTAAATAATTTAAATGGAACTCAATAGTTTTTAATATTACAAATTATTAAGAGTTACATCATTATATCAGGTTGTATCCATGCATCAGGGAGGTGTTTTCATGGCAATGGGAAGTCGGGTACTATTTATAATAACTATTGTGTTAAAGAATTAAAGATTGATCAAAAAAAGCATTGATAAGATGAAACAAAACCGGTAACTGTCAAGAATTAAAGAAAAGCATAAGCCGAACGCAGTATAAAATTAAAGGAAGATTAGAAAAAAAAAGCAAACACTATTAAAATTTTCTTCTATAACACGACAATTCTGCCACTGGTGACAGGACAAGCCATTGTTTATGAGGTATGTGGCAATATTAAAGAGGAAGAAACAGGATGAAAGGGACTAGCGCGCGTATAGGACACGTTTTAGACACTGATGGTAACATGATAGAAATTAGAGTGAAAAAGCCTATTGTCTATTTCCTGACTCTGTGCTAGTTCAACTACTCTTTATGAGCATCAATTCAAGGTTCATATCTCTATCTATTCATTTAAACTACTAACTTCATTTTCTTCCAACTGCACCTTACAACTATAGTTTCACAGGGTCTAGCATTCTTCTGGATTCTATTAATTGTCTCCACAGTTTTGATGATGATATACAACATTACACTTGTAATAGCCAGACTTAGCATATAGCATACAATACATATTTACATATACTTTTGTATCACTTTAAAAGTTTATTTATAATTATGTAAATAACTTAATTCAATTTATTCGTTAATTGCTATATTTATTATATTTTGAAATACATGCAAATAGAGTTTAGTAAAAATTAAATAAGGTAACTATTTTAATATTATAATTATGAGAATTTATTCTTTTATATTTAAGTGTTAGATTCTATTATTACCCATTAAATGTTTAAATAACCCGAACCCGAACATGAAAATTTTTCTATTTTTTTTTCTAAATTTCATATTTTCCCTTAATACTTGCTATTTTAGATGCATACATCCATTGAGTTTGCATGCATAGCATATCGGGATCAATGGGAAAAAAATTGTAAGTGAACGTAATGAATAATAAAAATTTTATGCAATTTTTCAACATTTTTTCACTTAGAATACTTGACCCATTTGGCATAAAACTTGATCCATTTGTATACAACTACCCAAACGCACAACCCATGATCCATAACCCACCTAACTACCCATATATTCACATAACACTTACATTAGCAAAAAAAAGAAAAAAAAAGAGAAAGAAACCAAAATCATCCAAGAGAGAAAAAGAGGAAAAAAAATGGAAAAATTCTAAGATTGATCTTTGAGCTGCTTGGAGGAGTGCTAAAGCCATCCTAGTTCATCTTCGGGCCTTCTACATCTTGCCTAGGTGAGGGATTTATCCATATTTGTGCATTTGAAGTTTTATGTATAAACTTTAATTTTTAGATTTTAATGTTGTATTGCTTATATATGCTTTAATATGCTTCAATTACCTTTTATTGAGTTAGTAGAACATTCTTTGAAAGTTATTTGGCAAGGTTTATGGTTAGAAATTGAAAATGCAAGTTGTTGAAGATGATGAATAGTAAAAAACGTAAATAGTAAACTTTTGTATTCTAACTTAATTTATTGCTTCAAATATGCTTAAATATGTATGTAGAGCAAACGTTTGTAGTTAGTTAGCTTTTTGAATGGTTGAAAATGATGGTTGATGAATTAAAGGAGATGATGAATAGTAATTTTGAAGGTTTTTGTGCAATGTTAATCCTAGGTTTGTAACTATGCTATCTATTTGTTCCTATAGTGCTATTGGACATAGAAAAACACTTATGTGAGATTAGAATGATTTTTTCTTGAGTAGTTGTTTGAAATTAGCTAAAAAAGCTAACTTTATAAAGGGATTTCGGGTGTGAAGTAAATCCATGTGGATTTGAGTGATATAATTAGTGTTCTTAGGGTAATTAAGTGCCAAATGTGTGGTTATATCGCCTATTTGGACATCGAATAAAGTACCCGTAGTACAAACACATAAAGGGAAAATCAGGTCTTTTGCAGTACGTGCGGGTTAGTGGATGGTTTTGAGGGTTCTAGGAGTGTCATATAGTATAATTAGAATAATAGAATAGCTCGTTTGATAATCTTGAACCTTGGCCTTTGTTTTAGAGCTAAATAACTTAGGTTAACAAAGGGGAAAATGAGATAATAGGGTGTTTTATAGCTTGTATTGCCTTATAGTTGGTTATTGTGTGTTTAAATGTATTTCTATAGCATATTTGAGCTATTGATGAAATTTCATGAAAGTATGTTGTTAATCCCCTTAACGCACTGATGGTTAATTTCATGTTTATTGTTTATAGTCTTGCGTTTCTTGCTTCTAATACTTTCTATATTGCCTAATGATGTTATAGAGTAAACTTTTGAACTTGGATGGTTGCCTATTGTTATTTGTTATATAGATGTACTTCTATGGATGTTTATTGAGGCAATGTGTTGTAGTTTAGGTTCCTATCTTGAATCGAGGTTTTAATATGCTTAATTGTCTAATTGTGATTAGTTGAATTGTTACTTTTTCTTATTTGTTAAGTGTCCTATTTTTGTGTAAGCATGTCTAATTGGATAGTTGGATAGTTGCTTAGAACTTGTAGAGTCTTGTTCTTTATGTTTTATTGGAAGTTAATGAAACTAGGATTTGTTTATAAAAGATGTTTGCTCGGTTCATGTGTTTAGTTGTATTTGTATAGAATGTCATTTTCTTTTGGAGAAGTTCATAAATCCAGTTATATGTTACTTTGTGTTATATTGTACATGCTTCCCTTGTATTGCTATAGCCTTTTATAGTAGTTGGAATGATAGTTGGGTTACTTGAGACTTTAGCTTGTTTGCTAAATGAATTGTTAGTCTAGAAACAATATGAATAGCTTAAATGTAAGTAAACAAGATTGTATTAAGAGTCGTTAATTGACATTGTACAGTTGAAAGACTAAATTGCTAACTAGAAGTAGGGATGAGGTAACAAGTTAAAGGCTAATGTGTAACGCCCCGAACCCAATCCCACGCTATAGGTCAAGCCCGGACCCGTTACTCCGACAGAATCTCTTCTATACCGCGGACTAAACTGTTACCTACAAATAATTACAAATAACCTTTGAACTATAAGTAACAACACATGCAACCAAATTTACAACATTCCCATAGCCATGCCAAGTTCACAAGGCCATCCGAGCCTTGGAACAACAAAAGCCTACCTAAAGCACATAAGCATGCAAGGCAAGATAACTTTAACTGAATTAGTTGGATACAACTATAATCAAGTTCTACTGTTAATCTAATAAACACCCAAGCATGCAATAAGAGAAGTAATCTAATTCCATTATTACAGGCCATTTGACTTTATCTAATATACAAGACTATAATTTAGTTACAACTTCTCAAGCAAATATACAAGGCCTTAAGGTCTCAAAACACAACATCTAACAATCACGTCACGCAAGCATCACATATGATCCACCTTATCATACAGGAATCAAGGAATCTGTTCTACTTGCACTTCTTCTCATTCCTTTATTGCTACTAGCTGGGGATCTACCTCAGCTTCTCTTGAAACATGGTAAATGAGGAGTGAGCAACAATGTTGCCCAGCGAGGGATGTGATGCAATATATCGGGGGCTTGCAATATGATATGTAAGCACTAGAAGTCATATATATATAACATAAACAACAAGATTAAAATAGCAAGCGATTAACTACATTAAAAAGGATACGGTTCCACTTCAAGTCTTCAATCTCGAATCACAAACCTCGAACTTCACGCAAGTACCGACAAACTCTTACTCCAACAAGTTGGGATACTCCGGATGTATCCCGATCCTACGACCCTTTCTCCTGAGGTAGTTCATATGCCCAGCAGGTAAACCACGCCTCTGGGGTAGTGGAGCATACTCAGCGAGAAAGGGAATAGGCACCATGGTAGTCGAGGGAGCACGGCAAACCCGACACCGCCTGTGTTTCTCGATGCTACCATGTCCGAAAAGGTTGCGCAATCCCGAATCAAGTCCACGAAAACCAAGATCATCAAATAACACATAAGAGGATGACAAAGTAAGTCACCGTCGTAATTAGTCACAATAACACGAAAAGACACAGGATGGCAAGTAAAATAATACATATAAACTTTAACAATTACTAAATAATTAAATTTAGAAACAATAAATCAAGTTAAGATGCACAGAAGAGATGAAGACTCCCTCACTTTAGTGAACCAAACCTGTGAGAATTAGCCAAGAACTTCATCATTATGCTCCAAATGTACTATTCCTTCAATTATCACTACCTAATACAATCAACTATATGCATAAGAAGTTATACCTTTATTCTCTACTAAAGCTAATTCATAAAGTCATTAACTTATCCAACTCTATTTGATTCCCTTGAACTTACATAACTAACAATATATTTCATGATTTAACAAGCATTCTAATCAATATTTAAACAATACATAAACTCAAGTGATCACATATGCAACATTCTTTAAGTTCCAAGTATCACACAAAGACCATAGCATAATAAATAATGTATACATAGCCATGATAATTCATATAAGTAGAAACACTATATAATATCTAACCAATAAGTTACACATATAATGTAATTAATAAGCAATATAAACATGTTTACTCAATCTTTAACTAGTATTCATATAGTTTAACTCACAACTTCTCCGAAAAGATGAACTTGTTATACAAGTACATTTAAACATTTATCCAATCAATTAAGAATCAACTAACAACAATTATTACTATGGTTCATTATTAGTTCCTTCAGTCCATTCTAAATTCATACTCAACCAAAGCCATGTAAACCAAGTAACTTAATTCACGAGACTTCACTACTATTATACGTACACTACACAAAGGCATATAAATATTTAATTACTCAATTATAAAGCAATTATCATGAAATTAACTATGCGAACACAAAGGTGTCAATATTATACTTTTCACAAAACTTAACCAAAAGCTCACACATACCTTAGAATTGCATTTAGACACTCTAGGAGCAACTACAAAGCAATACAAGTACTAAAACAATTAATTCATTTATTTCCCCTTTGATCAACTAAGCTATTTAGCTTCCTACCGGAATTCAAGGATCAAGTTAAGTTAGCTAACCATCCTACCAAAACGAAAGCACTTCTAAGGTTTCAATACTTAATAAAGACTATCCATAACCTCAAAACGTGCCGGGATTCAGGTTTGCCGTGCTCCCTCGACTACCATGGTGCCTATTCCCTTTTTCTCGCTGAGTATACTCCACTACCCCAGAGGCGTGGTTCACCTTGTTGGGGCATATGGACCTACCTCAGGAGAAAGGGTCGTAGGATCGGGGTTGTGACGCCCAAGATTCTACCGTACACATTTTCAACTGTTGCATCCACTATTTGTGCATTTTCACTGTGCAATACTTGTTACTTTCTGTAATCACTATTCATTCCATTTTTCAACTACTTAATTACCATGAATTAGCATTTTTATTAAATCATATTAATTGTTATAGGAATGAGAAAAATGTGCATTTGGGCTTAATGCGATAGGAACATTCGTTTAGAAAATAATTTGTTAAAACTAGTGAATAGTGTTATGTATGAAACATAATGTTTTAGTTAGCTAACTTAATTTATGTGCAATGGACTTGTTTTAAAGCTAACTAAGCTCATTTTAATAGACCATTTAAGCACCCCCTTGACCCCACCGATAGCCTACTCATTATATAGCAAAACTAAGCTAAAAAAACACACAAAAAAAGAAGATGCAGAAATTACTGTTCAAAATCCGAATAGCCCTTTGTGCATTCAAGAAGTAATTTTTGCTCACCAAATCTTCAAGCCAAGCCAAGCCAAGCAACGAGCAAGTAGTTTAGGGTGTTTGCTAGCATCCCGAGAGTTCCTACACGCATTGGTGAGGGTTTTCATGCTTGTTTGCACATTTTAAAATTGTTGCTCATTTCTTGATTTGTTAGAAATGTTATTAAATGCTATTGCAAAGCTTATCTATGCTATTATACATTGTATATAAGTGCTAGAGAACACATTTAAGCCATTAGTTTGCATTTTAAATGATTGGAATCGTTATTTTGATTTTATGAGATGAATAGTGACAAATTTCTAGGGTTTTGTGTAATTGTGCGTATTAGCTTGATTCATTGTTTCTAATAGATGCTTTAGGTACTAATGAAGGTAGTCCAATAGCCCCGTGCCATCGAATTGCTCTAAACATGCATAAAACATAAAATAGTCGACTTTTTAAAAGGGGTTTCGGGGTTAATGCTAATCCGGGTGGATTTGAGCTTCATACTTGGTATTCTTAGGCTACCTAGGTGCTATAGAAGCTTTACTAACCCTTGTTTGAAGCCCGGTTAAGGTATGTGTAGTTCAAAGCTATAAGAGGAAAATTGGAGCTTTTGGGATAATTACGGGTAATTGAATGTGTTTGAGGGTTAAAAGGGTGCCTTAAGGGTTAATTAGAAAATTGGTATAGTTTTCCCTTGAATTTGAAACATTAACATGAGTTTGGAAGGAAAACGGATTGAATAACAAAGGGGTTTAAGTGCAAATTCAATTGTCTCACGCTTCTAAGACCTTGGCATGACTTCTTGTGTGTTAAAATGTCGTTTCAAGATGTTTTGGGGCTTTTGGTTTAGTTCCATGTGAATCTTGAATATGCCCCTTGGTAAATTGCTTAGTTGCTTACATAAAAGCTTCTATTCTAACTGTTTCGAGGTCAACCTACTTTGTTGATCCTCCCACGTGTTATTGCTTCTATTATTGATCTTATATTACCATTGTTAAGTACATTGTATAGTGGTTGCGCAACCATAGTGTCAGGGGCGGTTGTATTGAATATCGGCTGGGCGGCGGCGAGCTTGCCAGTGGATATTCGATCTCCGTGCCCTAGTCCCTCACTCGTCTGGTCTAGAGATTTCCAGGAGGTGTTGGGTCATAGGATTATCGGGGTACTTCCAGAGTATACCCACTAGAATGATTGGGGTTATGCCGGCACATTGATCGTGGTTCGTGATTAGTGGATCGTGGTCAAAGATAAGAGAATCATGGAGTGTTGGGGTTAAGTGTATCGTATCCTTTGATATGTGTGGTTATTTACTGTTCTAAATGTACTTTACTTGCCTTTTTTGTTAACTATTATATTTGTTGCATTGCACGTCCTGATTGGCCTTTATCCCTCATTGGGCAATAGTGGTTGCTCATACCTCGCTAACATGTTTCAAGAGACCCTAGGATTGAACCCCAACTTGTTTTTGTTGAAGGTGAAGAGCTAGAGGTCCAGGTGGATCAGTTACCTTAGTTGCAGTGTCTAATTGCGTGAGGTGGATTTATTGTTCTTGCTGTTATGTGGAGATCTTATTTGCTCTACCTTATTTTCTATTTTGTAGCCTAAGTGGTTATGTACATGTTTAAGTGATTGTAAGCTAAACGCTAGTTGATTATAGTAGGAGATATGAACTATGGCATGTAATAACTTCTATTTCTGCTCTTAGCTTCTTTGCATGCTTGGGAGTGAATGATTGGTTGTTTTTAATTTCTAAGAATGCTTAAAAGCTATCATGGAGTGGCATGATAAGCGGTTTTGTAAAAAAGTTAAGTTATGAGTGCATGCTTGTGTGTATCTAAACTGTTTGTATGTCTTAAGGCTCGGATGGCCTTAAAGTTGGGATTTTTATTTTGAAAATGGCTTTAGTGTTGTTCTATAGCTTATTTGAATGTTTACAGGTTTTTAGAATGTCCATGGTACAGGGAAGACTCTGTCCATTTTTCCTTAAAATTTTGAGACTGGGTTGGAATTTGGTTGAGAATAGCTTGGTTATTAGAGCCTCTGGTCTCGTGAGGGATCGGGGTGTTACAGGTGGTATCAGAGCTAAGTTAGCTCTCAGCCGGGACAGGGTCCTTGGCCTGTCGGGTAGTAAACCCTGTGTGTGTGCTTGTTAAGTGTGTTTTGAAAGTGTATGCCTGCATGTGTGATTGTGTGTCTTGTGTTGAATGTGTGCACCTATGTGATATAATTATGTGTTACGTGCTAAATGTGTGTTAAGTGAAGTAAAATGGCTAGTTGTGCATCAAATTGACCTTGTAAATTGTTGATTGTTTAAACTGTTGCTTGTAATGTATGTATTTGAATGTCTTTGATTGAGTTGTGTTATGATTGACTTGATTGTTGTGCTTGAGTGACTTTGATGATTACACTGTTTCATGAACTCTTATATAAACATGTTTGCATAATAGTTTAAAACATATATGTGTAAATGTGATATCTTGGCATTCATACATGTCCCATTGAAATGGTAAGAAAGACTTCTTCCTCCCCCTGAAGAGAAGTGATTAGCAACAAGCCCTCCAAGTTGTGTGGATTAGCGGGAATGAGAGGCAATTAATCAGCCCTTTATTTGGGAATTAGTGTTGTAGGCGGAGCTCAGTTATTGGGATTTCTTCTAAGGCATTCTTTTATGCTCAACAATCAGAAATGAATGGCTTCCTTTAGGATTTCTATATGACTGTTCTCTTGGTTTTCTTATTGAGTATTCTTCTAGTATTTTCTTGCTGGTATTGCTCAGAAGACTTAGTTTGGGATTCTAATCAGCTTTATTATATGGAATTATCTTCGGTATTTGTACTCCAAATCCTTATTGGTATTTTCTCGCCGCTTTTAGTTGGGATTCTGTTCTTCTATGGTATTCATGGCCAATGGGATTCTTATTCGGATTTCGAGATAGTATCTTCATTTGAGCCTTTATTTGGCCTTATTACTTGGAAATTCTTAGGCGGTACTAATGGGATTCCTATTTGGGTTTTCCTTTGGGCGTTCTCATTCAGTGTCATGCTCAACAATCGATGAAAAATATCATAATTAGATTTCAGTTGATGCTGAGTTCTCTTGGAAGAAGAATTGCGTGGACACAATTTGTTTAAGGGGGAGAGGATGTGACGCCCAAGATTCTACCTTACACATTTTTAACTGTTGCATCCACTATTTGTGCATTTTCACTGTGCAATACTTGTTACTTTCTGTAATCATTATTCATTCCATTTTTCAACTACTTAATTACCATGAATTAGCATTTTTATTAAATCATATTAATTGTTATAGGAATGAGAAAAATGTGCATTTGGGCTTAATGCTATAGGAGCATCCGTTTAGAAAATGATTTGTTGAAACTAGTGAATAATATTACGTATAAAACATAATGTTTTAGTTAGCTAACTTAATTTATGTGCAATGGACTTGTTTTAAAGCTAACTAAGCTCATTTTAATAGACAATTTAAGCACCCCTTTGACCCCACCCATAGCCTACTCATTATATAGCAAATATAAGATAAAAAAACACAAAAAAAAGAAGATGCAAAAATTACTGTTCAAAATCCGAACATCCCTTTGTGCATCCAAGAAGTAATTTTTGCTCACCAAATCTTCAAGCCAAGCCAAGCCAAGCAAGGAGCAAGTAGTTTAGGGTGTTTGCTAGCCTCCAGAGAGTTCCTACGTGCATTGGTGAGGGTTTTCATGCTTGTTTGTGCATTTTAAAATTGTTGCTCATTTCTTGATTTGTTAGAAATGTCATTAAATGCTATTGCAAAGCTTAGCTATGCTATTATACATTGTATAGAAGTGCTAGAGAACACATTTAAGCCATTAGTTTGCATTTTAAATGGTTGGAATCGTTATTTTGATTTTATGAGGTGAATAGTGACGAATTTCTAGGGTTTTGTGTAATTGTGCATATTAGCTTGATTCATTGCTTCTAATAGATGCCTTAGGTGCTAATGAAGGTAGTCCAATAGCCCCATGCCATCGAATTGCTCTAAACATGCATAAAACGTGAAATAGCCGACTTTTTAAAAGGAGTTTCGGGGTTAATGCTAATCCGGGT
Organism: Ehretia macrophylla; assembly: GCA_037974665.1. Classification (NCBI taxonomy): domain Eukaryota; kingdom Viridiplantae; phylum Streptophyta; class Magnoliopsida; order Boraginales; family Ehretiaceae; genus Ehretia; species Ehretia macrophylla. The sequence continues at coordinate 5,960,399 of CM075774.1, forward strand.
GGATTTGAGCTTCATACATGGTATTCTTAGGTTACCTAGGTGCTATAGAAACTTTACTAACCTTTGTTTGAAGTCCGGTTAAGGTATGTGTAGTTCAAAGCTATAAGAGGGAAATTGGGACTTTTGGGGTAATTGTGGGTAATTGAATATATTTGAGGGTTGTAAGGGTGCCTTAAGGGTTAATTAGAAGATTGGTATAGCTTCCCCTTGAATTTGAAATATTAACATGAGTTTGGAAGGAAAACGGATTGAATAATAAAGGGGTTTAAGTGCAAATTCAATTGTCTCACGCTTCTAAGACCTTGGCATGACTTCTTGTGTGTTAGAATGTCATTTCAAGATGTTTTGGGGCTTTTTGTTTAGTTCCATGTGAATCTTGAATATGCCCCTTTGTAAATTGCTTAGTTGCTTACATAAATACTTTTATTCTAACTGTTTCGAGGTCAACCTACTTTGTTGATCCTCCGACGTGTTATTGCTTCTATTATTGATCTTATATTGCCATTGTTAAGTGCATTGTATAGTGGTTACGTAACCATAGTGTCAGGGGCAGTTGTATTGAATATCGGCTGGGCGGCGGCGGGCTTGCCAGTGGTTATTCGATCTCCGTGCCCTAGTCCCTCACTCGTCTGGTCTAGAGATTTCCAGGAGGTGTTGGGTCATAGGATTATCGGGGTACTTCCAGAGTATACCCACTAGAATGATTGGGGTTATGCCGGCACATTGATCGTGGTTCGTGGTTCGTGATTAGTGGATCGTGGTCAAAGATAAGAGAATCATGGAGTGTTGGGGTTAAGTGTATCGTATCCTTTGATATGTGTGGTTATTTACTATTCTAAATGTAATTTACTTGCCTTTCTTGTTAACTGTTATATTTGTTGCATTGCACGTCCCGATTGGCCTTTATCCCTCATTAGGCAACAGTGGTTGCTCATACCTTGCTAACATGTTTCAGGAGACCCTGGGATTGAACCCCAACTTGTTTTTGTTGAAGGTGAAGAGCTAGAGGTCCAGGCAGATCGTGAGGTGGATTTATGGTTCTTGCTGTTATGTGGAGATCTTGTTTGCTCTACCTTATTTTCTATTTTGTAGGCTAAGTGGTTATGTACATGTTTGAGTGATTGTAAGCTAAATGCTAGTTGATTGTAGTAGGAGATATGAACTATGGCATGTAATAACTTATATTTCTGCTCTTAGCTTCTTTGCATGCTTGGGAGTGAAAGAGTGGTTGTTTTCAATTTCTAAGAATGCTTAAAAGCCATCATGGAGTGACATGATAAACGGTTTTGTAAAGAAGTTAAGTTATGAGTGCATGCTTGTGTGTATCTAAACTGTTTATATGTCCTAAGGCTCGGATAACCATAAAGTTAGGATTTTTATTTTGAAAATGGCTTTAGTGTTGTTCTATAACTTATTTGAATGTTTACAGGTTTTTAGAATGTCCACGGTACAAGGGAGACTCTGTCCGTTTTTCCTTAAAATTTTGAGACTGGGTTGGAATTGGGTTGAAAATAGCTTGGTTATTAGAGCCTCCGGTCTCATGAAGGATCGGGGCATTACAGGGGTACATCAGGTGTAACGCCCCGAACCCAACCCTACGCTATAGGTCAAGTCCAGACCCGTCACTCTGACAGAGTGTCCTCTGTACCGTGGACTAAACTGTTACGTGTAATAGCTACGTACAATCTTTGACTTACATCCAACAACACATAAAATCTATCATTCAAGATATTCATAACCAACCCAAGGTCACAAGGCCATCCGAGCCTTGGAGCAACAAAATCTACTCAAAGCACACAAGCATGCAAGACAATGTTAACTTTAACTATAAGTAGTTGGATACAACTAAAACCAAGTTCTACTATCAAGTTGATAAATACCTAAGCATGCAATAAGAGAAGTAATCTAGAATCCATTATTACAAACCATCTAGCTTTAGTCAACATACAAGATTACAACTTCTAAGTATATAAACAAGACCTCAAGGTCTCAAAACACAAAAACTAACAACAACTCCACGCAACTTCACATATGAACAACCTTATCACACAGGAATCAAGGAATCTGATCTATTGGTCTTCTTCTTCCTCCTCTACTGCTACAAGCTGGGGATTCACCTTAGTTTCTCCTGAAATATGTTAAATGAGGAATAAGCAACAATGTTTCCTAGCAAGGGAGGTGATGCAACATACCCAGGGCGTGCAATCACAAGAAGTCATATATATACATATAACATAGAACAACAAGATCAAATAATCAAGTAATTAACCATATTAAAAAGGATACGGTTCCACTTCAAGTCTTTAATCTTGAACCACAAGCCACGAACTTCATGCAAATGCCGACAAACCCTTACTCCACCAAGTTAGGGTACTCCGGATGTACCCCGATCCTACGACCCTTTTTCCTAAGGTAGGTCCATATGCCCAGCAGGTGAACCATACCTCTAGGGTAGTGGAGTATACTCACCGAGAAAGGGAATAGGCACCATGGTAGTCGAGGGAGTTTGGCAAGCCTAACGCTGCCCGTGTTTCTCGACGCTACCATGTCCGAAAAGGTTGCACAACCCCGAAACCAAGCCACAAGATTCAAAAACAACAAATAACAAGTAAGAGGGTCGACAAAGTAGGCCGCCCTCGCATTTAATTGCACTATGAACCAACTTATACACGAAATAGCTTTATAGTCTCAAAAGAAGCAATCAACATAACTTTTTCCACAATCTACTCAAATAGCTCAATTATACTTTAGATAATCATAATAGTACATGATAACACATCTACAAGCTCTAGATGCATCAAAATAGGCAAATACTACTTTTCCCCTTTCTTTAACCAAGCGCTTTTTCTCCTATGTGTATTTCAAGGTTACCAAACCATATCATAATCATACTACATCCCTAATTAAGCCAAAATACACCTATCAAGATCATGACATCCCGTTTTAGAAGGAAAAGCTCGGGAGGGCCCTAGCGGGTTTTAACTACAACTACCCTATCCGAACCTCAATTTCACGCAATGAAAGCACCAAAAGTGCTTTCATACCCCAACGATACCTAATCCAAAGCTCAAACATGCCCGGATTGCATAACGTGAAAAGTCCCTTTTAAAAGTTAACCAATTTTGCAATTTAGTTTGGTTGTGGGTGATTCAACTTCACGTAACTTCCCAACTAGCTTCACTAGAGTCTAGAGCACCTAATCGAAATCTCAATTCATTCCAATTAGTAAGTTTAATCAAAACCCTAAGTTCAAGCACTATTCATCATCTTCTTCGGGTGATTCAAGCTTTTAGCCCTAGAAGATGTTATCTAGCAACAAAAGATAGTTCTATAGTCACTAATGATCATATAACAAGCATCCAAAACAAGTTTTATAGCTATACACAACAACATAAGAAATCAACATTTAAGCAATCAATTTTAACCTAAAAAAAAATGCAACTCCCTCACATGCAAGAGGCTATGAGACTTGTAGGAGCTTTGAGAAGCTTGGATCTAAGTGTGAGATGCTAGTAAAAAATCAAGCCACCAAGAATTGAAGAAAATTTTTGCTCCTTCCCTTTCCTTGGTGCCGTCGGGTAGGGGGTAAAAAGGAATTTTTTTGCTTTGTTTTGTTGAGCCAAATGTTTAAAATGATGATAACTTTAATATATGTAGGTATATATGCAATTAATTGAAGTCAAATGCCTTTAAAGTCTTGGTCAAACTAAAGGAAAACTCAACCTAATGCTAACTAGTTGAATTTAATGTTATTACATACGTAACACTATTCAAATGATGCAGAAAATATTTTCCAAATGTATACTTCCGAGCTCGAAAGTCCAAAATGACAAGTTCCCCATTCCTTTTATGTCTCTTATGGCGTAGGAAAAAAATATTAAATCTAACTTTTAAGACGGTAATTTTCTTTATGAATAGTGTATAATAGTAGCACAATTAAAGTAGACAAGAAATGCACACTAAATGCACAAGTAGTTTATGCAACAGTTATTTCAAAATATATAATGAAATCCCAGGCGTCACACCCTTTCCCCCTTAAACTAATTGCGTCCTCACAATTCTTAAATGATTCGGCAAACAGTTCTGGATACTTTTCTCTTATCTGATCTTCTCGCTCCCAAGTGGCATCCTTAACTCCGTGATGATCCCAAAGAACTTTCACCATAGGAATACTCTTGGTTTAAAGTTCCTGAATCTTTCTGTCAACCACTCGAAGAGGTTTCTCAACATATGCCAAAGATTCATCAATCTCCAACGGTTCCGGCTCAATAATCTGCGACGGATCAGAATTATACTTCCTCAACAATGACACATGAAATACATCATGAATCCTGCCCAAACTTGGAGGTAATGTCAATCTATAAGCCAAATCTCTAATCTTCTCAATGATTTCAAACGACCCCATGTATCTAGGACTGAGTTTACCTCCCTTTCCATGCTGAATCAAACCCTTACGCAGAGAGACTTTCAAGAATACACGATCACTCACTAAAAATACCAAGTCTCGTCGGCGTCTATTAGCATAATTCTTCTGTCAACTATGTGATGTAAGCATCATTTTCTTTATAAGTTTCACATTATCAACCATCTTAATCATCTCAGGTAGAATAGCCGGATCAATAATTTTCATTTCACCTACCTCGTCCCAATACAACAGAGACCTACATTTTCACCCGTAAAGTGTCTCGTAGGGTGCCATACCAATGGTAGCCTGGTAACTGTTATTATAAGCAAACTCTGCAAGAGGCAAATACTTCTGCCAACTCTTACCAAAATCCAAAATGCAGGCTCGCAACTTGTCTTCTAAAATCCTGATAGTCCTCTCTGACTGACCATTCGTCTTCGGGTGATATACAGTACTAAAACTTAGATTAGTCCCCAAAGCCTTTTGTAATTCTGCCAGAACTGTGATGTAAACCTGGGAGCCCTATCCGACACTATCTGAGATGGAACTCCATTCAATCTCACGATATTTTCAACATAAAGCTCAGCTAATTTATCAAGGGAATTTGTCTTCTTTGTAGCAATAAAATGGGAAGTCTTCATCAACCTGTTGACCACAACCCAAATGGAATCATTACCTCGTGGTGACCTCGGTAAATCCGATACAAGGTCCATAGTAACTTGGTCCCATTTCCATACTGGAATCTCTAATGGTTGCAACAATCCTGCCTGTCTCTAATGCTCAGCTTTAACCTTCTGACAAGTTAAACATTTAGCCACATACTCAGCTATCTCTATTTTCATGTTGTTTCACCAGAAACTTTGTTTTAAATCCCTGTACATCTTAGTACTACTAGGATGAATCGTGTATTTAGAACTATGAGCCTCAGCAAGAATCACATCTTTCACAGTTGAATCACTTGGAATGCAGATTCTATTCCTATACCTGAGTAGTCCATCATCATGCAACTTGAAGTCGGACTCTCCCCCTTTGGACTTCTCTAGAAGCTTCAATAACTGAGGATTTGACTATTGCGCTTCTCTGATTCTAGATAACAATGGAGACTGGATTTGTAAGCTAGCAAATTGGATACCTGTTCTAGAAGCCTTCGGTTTCCATAAACATAATTCTTCCACAGTTTTCCAGCCCTTGATTATCAAACTAGCCACAGTAGCTTTTCAGCTTAATGCATCTGCAACAGTGTTAGCTTTTCCTGGTAAGTAGCTAATGGTACAATTATAATCGTTCAAGAACTCTAGCCAACGCCTTTGCCTCATATTCAAATCCTTTTGAGAAAAGAGATATTTTAAACTCGTATGATCAGTAAATATTTCAAATTGATTACCCCACAAAAAATGTCGCCATTTCTTCAAAGCAAAGACAACAGCAACAAGCTCAAGATCGTGTGTAGGATAATTGAGTTCATATGGTTTCAATTTCTTAGAGGTATAAGCTATTACCTTACCATTTTGCATAAGAACGCAGCCCAAACCTTCTTTCGAAGCATCACTGTATATCACCAAATTATCAGTTCTCTCAGGCAATGCAATAATAGGAACAGTGGTAAGTCTTTTCTTCAATTCGTGAAAATTGGCTTCACACTTATCATCCCAGTTAAATACAGTTTTCTTTTGGGTTTAGGAAGTCAATGGTCCTGCAATTTTAGAGAAATCTTTAACAAACCGCCTATAATAGCTCGCAAATCCCAAGAAACTACGAACTTCTGTGACAGTCTCGGGTCTTTTCCAGGATATAACTACTTCAATTTTTGCAGGATCAATAGATATTCCCTCCTATGGAATGATATGACCTAAAAAGACAACCTGTTTCAACTAGAATTCATACTTGTTAAATTTGGCAAACAACCTATGTTCTTGTAGTGTTGCAGCACAATTCTCAAGTGTTCTTCATGCTTTGATTCAGATTTAGAGTACACCAATATATCATTAATGAAAATCACAACAAACTGATCCAAGTATGGTATAAACACTCTTTGCATCAAATCAATAAAAGCGGCTGGAGCATTTGTCAACCTAAATGGTAATACAACAAACTCATAGTGGCCGTACCTAGTTCTGAATGTAGTCTTAGGTATATCTTCTCTATGGATTCGCAATTGATAGTAACCCTGCCTCAAATCAAATTTAGAAAATACAATAGCACCCTGCAGTTGATCAAACAACTCCTCAATCAAGGGCAAATGATATTTATTTTTCACCGTCACCTGATTAAGACCTCGTTAATCAATGCACAATCGCAGGGTTCCGTTTTTTTTCTTTACAAATAATACAGGAGCACCCCAAGGTGACGAACTAGGCTGAATAAAACCCTTTTCAAGTACGCCCTGTAGCTGAATTTTCAATTCCTGCAACTTAGGGGAAGCCATTAGATATGGGGTTCTCGAAAAAGGATTAGTCCCTGGCAACAAGTCAATCCCAAACTTTATCTTTCGGTCAGGTGGTAACCTCGACAACTCCTCGAGAAATACCCCCGAAAAATCTTTTACAACGAGTACCTCATTTAGTTTCAATTTATCCCCAGGCTGATTAATTAAATAAGCTAAGTATGCATCACAACCTTTGCTCAGCATTTTAATAGCTTTAATAGAAGATATGATACGAGTCCCCATAGATTTTCGGCTCCCAATAATCTTAATAACAGGTTGGTCAGGTACTTCTAAAGTTAAGATTTTCCCTCTATAGTCTAAACATGCATAATACTGACCTAACCAATCCATCCCTAAGATAACTTCAAAGTCTCGAAATGGTATAATAATCAAGTCAATAGGATACATGTGACCCTCAATACAAATATCACAATTTCTACACACAGACTTCGTAACACATTTAATACCCATAGGACTACTTACTTCAATCACATACGGCAGTTTATCAACTTTTAAAGTAGCAGATTGTGCACATGCAGGAGTAATGAATGAATGTGTAGCCCCAATGTCAATCAAAACTACTACTAGCTGAATATTAATAAGAAAAGTACCTTCTACCACCACCGTCGTGTTTGGAAGCTCATTCTGATCAAGCGCAAATACCCGTGCCTGGCCTCGTGGTATAGTAGCTGCTCCTAAAGCTCTAGTCTGAACACCCTGGCCGGAAGTCTGACCCTGTCCATGTTTAAACCTGGGACAATCTCTAGCTCTATGCTGATCACTGCCACAACCTACGCATCGACCCAATTTTCTCTAACACTCTACCTCTGTGTGGCCCTTGCGATTACATGATTATACTGTAGGTTTTTCTTGGTAGCAGTACCTCTTGTAGGAGTCCTGTTAGTAGATGTAATAGAACTACCCTACTGAGATTTAGCGGTCACTGGTCGGGTTTGTGACTGTTCCTGTGGCTGGCTTTGAGCTGGTCTCGGCTGTGATTGTGCCTGAACTAGTCCTGGGTAGCTTTGGGTCTGCCTCGGCTGCTGAATCTAAATAGACTATTGATACTATCTCTGGTAGCCCTGACTCTGGGACTGATACTGACGTTTACTTGACTGACTAGACTGAGCCAACACATCTGCCTTACGTTTCTCGTACCTTAATGCGACCCTGACTACTACAGCATAACTTGGATAATCCTGCGAAGACAGATTAATCATAATATCATTCCTCAACCCTGTGATAAATCTCTGAATCTTCATGTCCTCCGGTGGTACTAAAGCTGACACGTATCGAGAAAGTCTAGTGAAAGTAGTCTCATACCGATCTACAGTCATGTTTCCTTACCTCAAAGCTATGAATTCCTCCTGATGACTCTCACGAGCTACCACGGACACATACTTATCCCTGAACTCACGAACAAAGTCAGCCCACATATGCTGGACCATCTCAGCATCCCATTTCTCTCTAACGATACACCACCACTCCTCAGCGTCACCCTCCAATAAGAATGCAGCATAGGTAATCTTTCTCTCATCATTGCACTCGAGTATTGCAGAGACTTTCTCAAACTTGTTCAACCACATCTTAGCTTTCATGTCATCTGGCTTACCATAGAAACTATACGCCCCGTGGTGCAAGAATTTGTCATACAAATTACCCCAAGTAGTACCACTACCCTCTGCTCTAGCAGCCTAATTACCTCGCCAACACCTGCCAGACCTTGCTGAACCACAAACTGAGCTATAGTATTCATGGCGGTGGCCATTATGGCCAAAATCTATGCATCGCTTGGTTCCTGACCCTGCGGTACATTCCTTGTTGCCCCTGCACCTTGCCCAGGTACATCCTGTCTGGGAGCTTCCTCCGGCTCTCTCCTCGGTCTTCTGCTTCTCCTCATCTCGATGCTAGAAGAGTATAGTATTATAATAGGCAAATAGATAATGCAAAGATAATATGCACATTATTTTCAAAACATCTTACTCACATAAGATAACATATAAAATACTTAATAGCATTAAACATTAAACTTTTCATATTCTTATCATATCATGTTTTACCATTCCTTTTACATGCTAGCATGTCTTTTACCCAAGTACTTAGACAATTAAACAATCATATATTCACATAATTCAACTTTCACATAAAAACCTCTACCCACATGCCGAGGAAGTTAACCCGGCTTCATGCATTCAAGTAGTTCTGATACCACCTAAATATAACGCCCCGAACCCAACCCCACGCTATAGGTCAAGTCCGAACCTGTCACTCGGACAGAGTCTCCTCTGTACCGTGGACAAAAATGTTACCTATAATTAGCTACAAACAATCTCTGACTCACATCCAACAACACATAAAATCTATCCTTCAAGATATTCATAGCCAACCCAAGGTCACAAGGCCATCCGAGCCTTGGAGTAACAAAATCTACTTAAAGCACACAAGAATGCAAGACAATGTTAACTTTAACTATATGTAGTTGGATACAACTAAAACCAAGTTCTACTATCAAGTTAATAAACACCCAAGCATGCAATAAGAGAAGTAATCTAGAATCCATTATTACAAACCATCTAGCTTTCGTCAACATACAAGATTACAACTCCCAAGTATATAAACAAGACCTCAAGGTCTCAAAACACAACAACTAACAATAACTCCACGCCACTTCACATATGAACAACTTTATCACACAAGAATCAAGGAATTTGATCTACTGGGGATTCACCTCAGCTTCTCCTGAAACATGTAAAATGAGGAGTGAACAACAATTTTGCCTTGCGAGGGAGGTGATGCAATATACCTGGGGCGTGCAATATGATATGTAATCACAAGAAGTCATATATATATATATATATATATAACATAGAACAACAAGATCAAATAATCAAGTAATTAACCACATTAAAAAGGATACGGTTCCACTTCAAGTCTTCAATCTCGAACCACAAGCCACGAACTTCACGCAAATGCTGACAAACCTTTACTCCACCAAGTTGGGGTGCTCCGGATGTACCCCGATCCTGCAACCCTTTCTCCTGAGGTAGGTCCATATGCCCATCATGTGAACCATGCCTCTGGGGTAGTGGAGTATACTCAGCAAGAAAGGGTATAGGCACCATGGTAGTCGAGGGAACACAGCAAGCCCGACGCCGCCAGTGTTTCTCGACGTTACCATGTCCGAAAAGGTTGCGCAACCCCGAAACCAAGCCACAAGATTCAAAAACAATGAATAACAAGTAAGAGGGTTGATAAAGTAGGCCGCCCTCGCATTTAATTGTAATATGAACCAACATATACACGAAATAGCTTTATAGTCTCAAAAGAAGCAATCAACATAAATTTTCCCACAATCTACTCAAATAGCTCAATTATACTTTAGATAATCATAATAGTACATGATAACACATCAACAAGCTCTAGATGCATCAAAATAGCCAAATACTACTTTCCCCCTTTCTTTAACCAAGCTTTTCTTCTCCTATGTGCATTTCAAGGTCACCAAACCGTATGCTAATCATACTACATCCCTAATTAAGCCAAAAGACAACTATCAATATCATGAAAACCCGTTTTAGAAGGAAAAGCTCGGGAGGGCCCTAGCGGGTTTTAACTACAACTACCCTATCTGAACCCCAATTTCACACAACGAAAGCACCAAAAGTGCTTCCATGCCCCAAGGATACCTAATCCAAAGCTCAAACATGCCCGGATTGCATAACGTGAAAAGTCCCCTTTTAAAAGTTAACCAATTTTGTAATTTAGCTTGGTTTTGGGTGATTCAATTTCACGTAACCTCCCAACTAGCTTCACTAGAGTCTAGAGCACCTAATCGAAGTCTCAATTCATTCCAATTAGTAAGTTTAATCAAAACCCTAAGTTCAAGCGTTATTCATCATCTTTTTGGGTGATTCAAGCTTTTAGCCATGGAAGATGTTATCTAGCAAAAAAAGATAGTTCTATAGTCACTAATGATCATATAACAAGCATCCAAAACAAGTTTCATAGCTATACACAACAATATAAGAAAATAACATTTAAGCAATCAACTTTAAACTAAAAAAAATGCAACTCCCTCACATGCAAGAGGCTAGGAGACTTGTAGGAGCTTTGAGAAACTTGGATCTAAGTGTGAGATGCTAGCCAAAGATCAAGCCACCAAGAATTGAAGAAAATTTTTGCTCATTCCCTTTCCTTGGTACTGTCAGGTAGGGGGGTAAAAAGGGAATTTTTTTTGCTTTGTTTTGTTGAGCCAAATGTTTAAAATGATGATAACTTTAATATATGTAGGTATATATGCAATTAATTGAAGTCAAATGCCTTTAAAGTCTTGGTCAAACTAGAGAAAAACTCAACCTAATGCTAACTAGTTGAATTTAATGTTACTACATACGTAACATTATTCAAATGATGCAGATATGTTAGAAAAAACATATTCAACATTTCACGCTACAAATGTGATCTTACAACAACAATATAAGAGCGTGGCTTTAAAAAGTATTCTAAACTGATTGTATGTCTCATGGTAGCAGAACAAAGTAATGAACTATTGCTGGCAAATCACCAAGCACGACCAGCTGGGGCAGCACCGTTACTTGAGGTAAATGCTATAGAAAATAATAATAATGGTCATGGTAGGGGTCGAGGCCGTAGCCGTGAACGCGGCCATAGATGGGGCCACATACGTGATCATGGTAATACTTGGTATCGTGATGACTCAAAAGGTTTTAATTTCAAGAGGCCAGAAAATAATGAAAAAGGTAGTAGCTCACAAAAGAAACTATCCCGAGATGATATATGTTTTAGATGTGGCATGACAGGCCATTGGGAAAAAAATTGCCAAACAACAAAACATCTTGTGGAACTTTATAAAGCCTATAAAGACTCAAAAATAAAAGGAAAAATTGTGGAAACAAATCTTGCCGAGTACCATGATCAACACATCAATACTTACCTTGACTCAGATTTCGTTGAAGATGCCAGTTGGGATATTGAGCATCCAATGGGTGAGGGAAATGCTTCCATGGATTCACTTGACTGATATCTCTTAAATAAAAGAGACAGAATATGTAATCATCTTTCATGCATTCGGACTTGATGTGTTTTTAAATTTATGAATGTTGTCCTTAAATTTTAAGGTAACTTTTAATGTATTTTATGAGTGTGTAGCATAAAAATATTTTATGGTTTGAAAGTAAGATATTATATCAGTTGTAAAATATCTATGAATCTTGTTTCTTTTTAATTGTTTATTTTGGAAGCATTTCTTATAATACATTGTTCTATTTTGAAGGTATGGACATACTTGATATCAACGATATGGAAATATGTCGTAGATAATGATACAACGCATACTATTTTGAAAAATAAAATATATTTTTCCCAGCTAAAATTGGCTAAAGGCAATGTTAATACAATTTATGGTACCACGAACCTAATTGAAAGCTCAGGAAATGCCACCATTATACTTTCTCAAGGAACAAAACTTTTAATAGGTAATGCCTTATATTCCAGTAGATCGCAGAGAATTCTACTGAGTTTTCGAGATATTCGTCAAAATGGTTATCATATTGAAACCAAGAATGAGAAGGACAAAGAATATCTCTATATTACATCATTTATATATGGAATGAAACAGATAGTAGAAACATTGTCAACATTGTCCTTTGGATTATATTATACATACATAAATCCAGTAAAATCTAATAATGTGATCAACCAAAAATTGTTTGACCTAACGACTTTTGTCCTTTGGCATGGCCGTCTTGGTCATCCATGCGCAGTAATGATGAAAAGAATCATTGAAAATTCACATGGGCATCCATTAAAGAACCAAAGAGTTCTTTTACCGAATGAAATTTCATGTGCTACATGTGCCCAAGGGAAATTAATTACAAGACCCTCCTCAACTAAAGTTGATGTTGAAACTCCTGCATTTTTAGAACGAATTCAAGGGCAAATATGTGGGCCTATTGTTCCATCATGTGGACCATTCCGATACTTTATGGTGTTGATAGACGCCTCAACACGTTGGTCACATGTCTTTCTATTATCCACTCGCATTATGGCACTTGCAAGACTTCTTATACAAATAATCCGATTACGTGCACAATTTCCGAATTATGTGATTAAGAAAATTCGGCTGGATAATGTAGGAGAATTTACATCTCAAGCCTTCAATGATTACTGCATATCAATAGGGGTCACTGTTGAGCACCCTGTAGCTCATACACATACACAAAATGGTCTCGCGGAATCTTTTATTAAACATTTGCAACTAATTGCTAGACCATTACTTATGAGAACTAAGTTGCCTAGTTTTGCTTGGAGATATGCTATATTACATGCTGCAACACTGATTCGAACATAACCAACTGCTTATCATAAACAGTCCCCACTATAACTTGTCTCTGGCCAAGAACCAAATATGTCCCATTTAAGAATTTTTGGTTGTGTGGTATATGTACCGATTGCTCCACCATAATGAACAAAAATGGGACCACAAAGAAAACTAGGAATTTATGTTGGCTTTGAATCTCCATCAATTATCAAATATCTTGAACCTTTAACTAGAGATCTTTTCACAGCACGTTTTGCTGATTGCTAATTTAATGAGGCAACATTCCCAGTCTTAGAGGTAGAGAAACAAATGGTAGAAAAGCAAGAAATTTCATGGAATGCATCTCATTTCGATCCTTGTACAAATCAATCAGAACTAGAAGTATAGAAAATTATTCATTTGCAAAAGATTGCATATCAATTGTCAGATACATTTATTGATGCAAAGAAAGTGACTAAGTCACACATACCAGCCTTAAATGCTCCAGCTAGAATTGACGTTTTAAAAGAGCAATCTACCAATACAATAGCAAGTGAATCTTATGCACACCAAAAGTGTGGTAGACCTATCGATTCCAAAGATAAAAATCATCGAAAGAAAAGAGGACATGATAAGCAAGTTGGCAATTCTGAAATTATTAAAAATCCTATAGATGTCGTGACGCAAGAGAATGAAAACTCAGTTGAATTTCAGGTACCTGAACATGATGAAAATGTTGGAATCTTTAATGAGGATATCTCAATTAATTACATTACTATAGGAAGGCGATGGAACCGAAATAAAATTGATATTGATGAAAAATTTGCATATGCAGTAACTACTAATTTGATGATCTGAATATAATAGAGACTATTGAAGAACTTACAACGACAACCACATATCTGAGTAAAGAATTTGAAATGAAAGATCTCGGAAAAACAAAATTCTATCTCGGGTTGCAGATTGAACATTTATCAAATAGAATATTCTTGCATCAGTCAACCTACACAAAAAAGGTGTTAAAACAATTTAACATGGATAAGGCTTACCCGTTAAATACACCAATGGTTGTTCGATCTCTCGACACCAAGAATGACCTATTTCTTCCTAAAGAAGATGGTGAAGAAATTCGTGGCCCAAAAGTACCATATCTTAGTGCAATTGAAGCACTAATGTATCTTTCTAATAACATACGCCCTGATATCACTTTCTCTGTCAATTTATTAGCAAGATATAGTTCAGCACCAACACGAAGGCATTGGATTGGTATAGAATATATTTTCGTGGAACAACTGATATGAGATTATTGTATTCGAGGCACAAGTAACCACACTTGACTGGATATACAGATGCAGGATATATATCAAACTCCCATAAAGGAAGATCACAGATTGGATATTTATTCACATATGGTGGTACTGTTATCTCTTGGCAATCTACAAAGCAAACTATTATCGTAACTTCTTGAAATCATGCCGAGATTCTAGCACTCCATGAGGCAAGTCGAGAATACGTTTGGTTAAGATATTTGATTCATCATATTCGAGAAGAATGCAACCTTTCAACAAATAAAGTGGATCTAACAATCATATATAAAGATAATACCGCATGCATTTCACAAGTAAAAGAATGATACATCAAAGGTGACAAAACTAAGCATATCTCACCAAAATTATTTTTCACAGATGAACTTCAGAAGAAAGGTGAGATAGATGTTCTTCAAATTCGTTCAAGTGAGAATCTAGCAGATTTATTCACGAAGTCATTGCTTACATTAATATTCGAGAAATTGGTATGTAAAATTGGCATGTGTTGACTTTGTGATCAATGTTGATATGCTCAAAAAAGGGGGAGCCATATACACACTGCACTCTTTTTCCCTTAGCATAGGTTTTATCCCAATGGGTTTTCCTAGCAAGGTTTTTAATGAGGCAGCTCAAGAAGCATACACTAAGAATATCGTACTCTTTTTCCTTCACTAGGATTTTTATCCCATTGGGTTTTTTCCTAGTAAGGTTTTAACGAGACATATTCTTATGAATATCCAAGGGGGTGTGTTATGAAAATATGATGTTGTGGATATTCATTGTTATGTACTTATCAAGATGATGAGATTTATTCATAGGATCTTTGACTAGTGGAAGATTACTACAATTGTTAGTCAAAGATGCTTGTAGAATTTTTGTAGTAAAAGATGATTTTTGTGTATATAGAATGTGATGTAAATGTGATCTAATTGTGACATCATCAAAGTGGTAGAAAACTCTATAAATAGAGGGAGTTTGTAAGAAGAAAAACACACTTGAAGAAATCAACAATCTTATTCTCTCAAATTCTCTCTTGTTTTAGTATTGCTTTCTTTATATTTAAGTTTTAGTTTATAACAGGTTCGCTGATCTTATGTGGAGTATGTAAGTGGCTAATTTAGGAGCAATGAAACGGCTCAAACATGATGTGAGGTTTTTTTTTTTTTTCTTTTGCTCATTTAGCAATTGATTCCCTTAAGCTCAACAATCTCTTATAAAAAGGACAAACCACCATGTTATACTAAGTACTCAAACGGGTACAATCTCTTACAAAAAGGACAAACTACCCTGTTACACTAAGTACTTAAACAGGTGCTGTCGAGGTTCTATTCTCTACAAATATGAAGATTTGTGCAAGATTTCATATGTTTTCTAACTATTCTAATTTTGTGTCGAATTACAAAACTGATCCTCTATAAAATAAACTCACCAGAGTCTCTAGCCTGATTATGAATCATTCTGTTCCTTTCACCCCAAATATGGTAGAAAATATTGTGTGAATCGGACGGGTCCGGTTGTCGAATCTAAGTAAACACTTAGGTTTTAGATAAGATTGTCATGTCTGTTTCTCATTTAGGCATTTAGTCCTCTTAATATTTAAATTATCTCATAATGTTATCAAATAATGACTAAAATTCAATAGTAATTAACAGTTTATACAGTTATAACAAAATAATTTGGTTAATTCACTGCAATTAAATTTCCATAATAATGTATAAATTATGAAGCTTTGTTACTACTTTATTCAAAATTTTAATTATTAAAAATTATTATATTTATTTATTGAATTCGACGATAATTTACCAAGTCCCTTTTGGAACACAATCCGTTATAACCAATCTGTCAAAGCACTAGGCCAACTCGACTCATACAAACCATCTCATAAAATGAGTCCACAATATTACAGAGAAAATTATAGACCTAAGCTCCATCCGTGATAAACAAAGTGCCAATTAATGATCTATGCACATCCTACTATAAGACTATTCTTGCTGTTTATTTGCTTTGTAAACACAGAACTAAACTCTCTACAACATCTGAGTCCTACTCACTAGTGGACCCATATCATTAGAGAGAGACTTTTAAAATATTTAACGTTTTAAAGTTTTTTCCCCACAAAACTAAGTTATATCTACTGCCAAATAGTTCTATGTGTAACAATCTACCTGAGCAACATGATATTAAAATTAATTATATGAGTATAATCTCTTTTGTCTTTCATATCGAGGTATGCATATATCCTCTAGGCGAAGTACAAGAACTGTAACGCCCCGATCCCTCACGAAACCGGAGGCTCTAATAGCTATGCTAATCGCAACCCAATTTCAACCCGGTCACAAAATTTTAAAAAAATAGACGGAGTTTTCCCTATTTATAGGACTAATCAAAAACCTGCAAGTGGTAAGTATAACCACAATACAACACCCCAACTCCAACTGTCTCACTTTTCCCAGTCTCAAGGCCATCTGAGCCTTAGAAAAAAAACATAACCACATGAGCGTGCAATCAAAAGACAATAAAGTCTATATTTAGCTATTACATTTTAACTAAACCACTAACTATTCAAGACTATAACTTTAATTACAACCCACAAAATTTATCATTAATACATACAGGACCTCAAAGGTCTCAAAATAAGACATAATATAATAACATACATCTTCAAAGGGATACAACGTCAGCAAGATAAGCAACCAGCTACATAACACTCAAGGTAGTTGTTCTAATTGCACTTGTAACATGTTAAAACGAGGAATGAGTAACTAAGGATACTCAGTGAGGGAGGTGATGCAGTAAAGCAGGGTGTGTTTTTGTGAGATGCAACAAGATAAAAATATTAATAACACAAATAAATAAGTTAATTAGACAAGTACTTAATCACGTCTATAAAGGATATAGTTCCACTTCAAGTCTTCAATCTCGTACCACGAATTATGAACTTTACGCAAGTGCCGACAAACCCTTACTCCTCCAAATTGGGGTACTCCAGATGTACCCCGATCCTATGACCCTTTCTTCTGAGGTAGGTCCATATGCCCAGCAGGTGAACCACGCCTCTGGGGTAGTAGAGTATACTTAGCGAGAGAAATAGAATAGGCATCATGGTAGTCAAGGGAGCACGGCAAGCCTGACGCTGCCCATGTTTCTCGACACTACTATGTCTGAAACGGTTGCGCAACCCCGAATCAAGTCCACGAAAACCTAGATCATCAAATAACACATAAGAGGATGACAAAGTAGGCCGCCTTCGCAATTAGTCACAATAACACGAAAAGACACAAGATGGCAAGTAAAATAATACATATAAACTTTAACAATTACTAAATAATTAAATTTAGAAACAATAAATCAAGTTAAGATGCACATAAGAGATAAAGACTCCCTCACCTTAGTGAACCAAACCTATGAGAATTAGCCAAGAACTTCTTCATTATGCTTTAAATGTACTATTCCTTCAATTATCACTACCTAATACAATCAACTATATGCATAAGAAGTTATACCTTTATTTTCTACTAAAGCTAATTCATAAAGCCATTAACTTATCCAACTCTATTTGATTCTTGAACTTAGATAACTAACAATATATTTCATGATTTAACAAGCATTCTAATCAATATTTAAACAATACATAAACTCAAGTGATCACATATGCAACATTCTTTAAGTTTTAAGTATCACACAAAGACCATAGCATAATAAATAATGTATACATAGGCATGATAATTCATATAAGTAGAAACACTATATAACATCTAACCAATAAGTTACACATATAATGTAATTAATAAGCAATATAAACATGTTTACTCAATCTTTAACTAGTCTTCATATAGTTTAACTCACAATTTCTCCGAAAAGATGACCTTGTTACACAAGTACATTTAAATATTTATCCAATCAATCAAGAATCAACTAACAACAATTATTACCATGGTTCATTATTAGTTCCTTTAGTTCATTCTAAATTCATACTCAACCAAAGCCATGTAAACCAGGTAACTTAATTCATGAGACTTCACTACTATGATACGTACACTACACAAAGGCATATAAACATTTAATTACTCAATTATAAAACAATTATCATGAAATTAACTATGCGAACACAAAGGGGTCAATATTATACTTTTCACAAAACTTAACCAAAAGCTCACACATACCTTAGAATTGCATTTAGACACTCTAGGAGAAACTACAAAGCAATACAAGTACTAAAGCAATTAATTTATTCATTTCCCCTTTGATCAACTAAGCTATTTATCTTCCTACCGGAATTCAAGGATCAAGTTAAGCTAGCTAACCATCCTACCAATTTAAGGATACCAAAATACCTCATTTAGAACCTCCAAATCATAATCAAGAGCACAAATACACGAAAATATCAAAAATGCCTCTTTGTGGGTTTACACTACAAGCACCAATTTTGGAATCCAAACATGCGAAACGAAGGCACTTCTAAGGTTTCAATACTTAATAAAGACTATCCATAACCTCAAAACATGCCGGGATTCAAGTTAACCCCAAAACCCCTTATTAAAGTACTCTAATTTGATCAAATTATTCAAATTTTGTACATGGCAAACGCAACTAATATTTTTCCCATGCTTAAGGACCTAATTAGCAACTACTAGAAGCCTCAAATCGAATTAATTTGAAACTTTTTTTAGAAACTCTAGTTCGACATTATTCATCATCTTCTCCAAGTTGCATTTTGTATTTCTAGCCAATTAAGAAGCTAACTAACTTCAAAAGTTTGCTTTACATACTTATTTAAACATATTTGAAACAATAAATTAAGCTAAAACACAATAATTTACTATTCACATTCATCATCTTACACATGTGAAATCTTGTCAAAAACTTAGTTTCAAACTATACCAATGCATATACAAGGTCTCTAGCATGTAATAATACTATATAGAACAAGAATCAAGCATGTTATGCCACATTAATGGCAAAATCCGAAAATTGCAAAACTGAACATAAACTTTAGAATGCAACAAATGTAAATTCCCTCACAATTTTGTAATTATAAGCAAGGTAGTGATGCTCCTAGATGCTCCAAGAATCTCCAAGATCAAGCCAAGAAGTCTATTGCAAGGTTGGATGATGAAAATTCATCTCCTTTTTGCTCCATGGGGTTGACGGGTTTGGGGGGCTTTTTGGGTTATTTTTGGCTTTGTTGAGTAATAATATGCATGTATGTATGTTATAATATGTATAAAATTATTTATGCCAAGTTATACTTAGTCAAATATCTCTAATGTTGAGTCAAATGAGCTTAAACTCTAATCAAATGCTAACTAATTCAAAACTAAAGTTGTTACGTATGTAACATTATTCAAACGAGGCAAAAACTATTTTTCAACTGTATACTCCCGACCCCCGAAGCTCATAACTACCATATCCCGATTCCTTTTATATGTTATGTGGTCCAGCAAAAATATTAAATCGAGCATTCAAGATAGTAAATTTTCTTATGAATAGTGCCCTATAAATTAAACAATTAAGCAATAAAATGATATGCATATAAAATGCTCAAAAAGATATGTAACAGTTATTTAAAAATATGTGATGAAATTTCGGGCGTTACAAAAACCTCCCGCATTTTACCAAAATTACATATTATATATTATGTTACATAATAATTGTGAAATTTTATGAGTGGATCCATGTAGTTTTCACTAACCCTTTAAAGTAATCCAAATTATATGTGTATCTTCGATTCAAAACAAATTAATCCCACAACACAACTAATTTTGATCTTCAAAATCACATAGTCTATAAGCCTAACTTTGCTCGATCCAAATAAAATTCTAGATTTTGATAAAATATAAATCTACTTTGTACAAGACTTTGCAAACTAGAAAAACATGGAAGTCATGAAAAAATATGGCCTTATTGGAGCTATAACCTTCACTTATTCCATAAAAATCGTTAGAATTCTATAGGTATTATATAAATTGCCTATTAACCCAACTCTAAAATAGATTGTTATGGACTTAGGCCCATTAATTAACTACGTTTCGCTTCAGATGTCTACTTCTTAAATCCATATTATTTAGTTTATTAGTTGTATGCATGGAAAACCTATACCTTATTACAAGTGATTTTATGCACGAAAATCTCTAAATTCTCAACCTAACAAAAAAGCTAAAACCATCCTAAAATTATTTTTTTTGGGGAAAAGCATGAAAGTTCCTCTCACGTAATTATATCGTTTTGAACTCTCAGACTCATTCTTACATTTGCGCTATGGGAAGAAACAACTTTTCGCTAAGGAAAGGAAAGGAGAGTAATAGGGGCGGAGCCAAAAAAATTTATTAGTGGGGGTTAAAATAAATAATTTTTTAATTATATGACTTTATTTTTTCTTTCAGTGGGGACTAGTTAAGTTTTTTAACTAAAAATACATAGCTATTTTAATTTTTTTCCTAAAAAATACATAAAATTTATAATTTTTCAATTATATGACTTCATTTTTTCTTTCAGTTGGGGCTAATTAATTTTTTAACTAAAAATACATAGATATTTTTTTTATAAAAAAAATACATAAATTTTTTAACATTATTCTAAGTTGCAGCCCCCACTCACCCTAGTGTGGCTCCGCCACTGGAGAGTAAGATATGTAAGTGGTGTGACTCATTAACTTATTTATGAACCACTTAATTAAAATAATAGTTCAATAAAGTCTTTAATTAAAATAATAAAATAATAGCCTAATAAAGTCCAAGCTCATTAGGTTATTTGATGGAAGTAACAATGTTGCTATAAATACATGTTAATTGGTCATCTTCCTACCCATAAGAGAGTTGTAGAATCTCATCATATATCTACACTATTAAGTTTAGGGTTAAGGTAAATAAATTAATTAATCGCTATCATGACTTCGGCTTCGACATCAAATCAGTAGCTTATGACTCTTAATGTTTTTTTTTTATGATGATTACATGCTTCTAATAAATTTAATTGCAGTATATTTTGTAATAATTATACTTACATGTAGTATCAAAGCCTATATATCAGATCATGTACTCTCTTATAAAGTCTAATTATTTACGAATGTATAATTAGTTTGTTCATGATTATTTACTCTACCCGAACGTTTTAAATATGCAAACGGTACTGTTAAACGCTAACGTTAAAGATTACTAATTTGAATTCTTCAATCTGCCTCCCATACTATCAAGTTGAATGTAGTACGTATATGATATCTCGTCTGTCAAAATTAAGAAGTATGCCTTGTTGATGTGCTTTAGTGATTATTATATTAAAGAAAAACTATTATAAAAGGGAGTCAAGTTAAAGTACCACTTGCAAATAAAGCTATATGTTCTAGCCTCGTTTGTCCATGTTTGTTTGTAATGTGACTACCTATGCTATGATTATGCCAACACATTTTTATGCACGTAATTAAGTTTTGGCAATAAATCATTACATGGACATGAATATGCATGGTGTTAAATAAGATATTTTCCCTTCTAGTTAATAGGCAAGTTGCATCGATTAACGATATTATCGTAAGGTGTATCACATAAACTTCTGCAAACTTCTGCCACATCAAAGTTTGCTTGTTTATTAGATTTATTATATACAAGTTTGTATAAGTTGTTTCAGCATCAGCATGTTGAATTCATGATTATTTGTTTCTTTTACTTCAGTCTAATGCGAATGCTCATTGACAATAACAAACTTTAAGTCTATGATTATGTAACCTAAGGTTCTCATAAAAGAAATGAATTAATTTGAAATTATATAATTCTTATAATTGTAATTGTCGCTGAATTTAAAATTCACATGAAAGTTTGTTAGTCACCAAAGTGGTCAAACTAGAAAGTTCATGAATTTTGTTTATAGAGAATTATTATTAAGTTTAGAATCAATATTAAGTCGGTTTATTAGTCACCGAAGTGGCCAAACCACTTTTTGGATAATCTCTTATATAAAAAACTAAAGGAAAAAAATACATTTAGTCCTTATTGTTTATAAATTATTTCAATTTGGTCCCTATTATTTAAAATTTTTCAATTTCATCCCTATTGTTTTCCCAAAAATTTTAATTTCGTCCCTATTGTTTAAAATTTCTCAATTTCATCCAAAATATTTTAATTTTGTCCCTGTTATTTACAAAAAAATTAATTTCATCCCTATTATTTTTTTAAAGTTTCAATTTTGTCCCTATTATTTTTCTAAGGTCTCAAATTCATCTATATTATTCAAGGATTAAATTGAAACTTTTGAGAAATAATAGGAAGGTATTTGATTTTTTTAGCAAACAATAGGGACTAAATTCATTAATTTTAAATAATAAGGATGAATTTGAAACATTAGAGAAAAAATAGGGATGAAGTTGAAACTTTTTAAAAATAATAAGAACGAATTTGAAACGTTAAAGAAACAATAGGGATGAAATTGAAACTTTTTGAAAATAAGAGGAATAAAATTGAAACTCTTTTAAAAATAATAGGGATGAGATTGAAGAATTTTAAACAATAGGGATCAAATTAAAACTTTTTATAATCAATAAGGACTAAATATGACATTTTTCCTAATTTAAATTTACACGTAGTCTAGTGATGGGTCGGGGTCGGAGCGTGACATCGTTAAGTGGTATCAGAGCTTAGTTAGTTAGCTAGGCGCAAGCTGGGTAAAGAACCCCTGGTCTACAGGTAGAAGACCTAGGATAGGAACATGTTTGGGAGGCTATGTATGCGTACGTGGACTTATGTGTTTGATATGCTTACATAAACTTACGTGCTATACATGCTTGTGTGAATCTTATGTGACTTCCATGACATAACTATTTCTTGCTTATATGAAATCTATATGTTGGGTATGATTATGATATTTGCATGTGAGAGTTGACCCGTACTAATCTCTTAGGCTCATAAATGGTTAGAACAATAGGCAATGATCCATAGGACTAGATAAATGTGATGCTTAAGATGAATACTTAGTTTTGCGAAGGACTAAGCTTTTCATAGAGTTTGAGTCTGAGATTAATGTTTGGATATTAGGTAGATCATGTAAGTTGATTTCCTTCAGACTAAGTTGATTTAATGGCTTGAGCAATATTGGAGATGAATTATACATGTACATAGGTGCATTTAAGTAGTTCGACTTAGTAGAAGTAGATGGTGATATTAGGACCAACTAAAGGAACAATTAAAGTGGCATTCTTGTGTGATGTGGGAAGTAGATAGTTGATACGCTAAGTTACTTAATTGTGTTAATGGAAAAGATTGTGAAAATGAATTTAATATCATGTAGATTATAAGCTACGATCTTACAGTACTTATAGTAACTATTAATGTTGACATGCATTTGGAGTTATTCCACCTTTAATGGTCACTAATGAATTTATCTAAGGATTACAAGGCTCAGATTCGACGAAGTGGCCTTAGACACTGTGGATCCTTTAGGAATTAATAAAATATTGACAAGATTAAGTTCTTACTCGCTTGTAGCTAGGTGTTGATTGCACTAGATGGATGTAGGAAAGGAACCTAGAACCCAAATTTATAATTTTTGATGACTACCAACCTACTTGAGGCATTAGTTTATAGGATGTTAAGTAAGAATGTATGTGTCTAAAGAGTTGGAATATTGGTAAAGGAAGAGTTTATATAGTATGTTTAGACTAAAATATGTATTATACATGAAATGGGCTGTGTTAGTTATAAAATGATTAAGTCTTGAACCATTAGCATATTTAGTGTTGCAACTGTACCTAGGAGTACAAGTTAAGTACAATGGGGTGATAAGTGGATACGAGGTCTACATATATCCTTTGTCAGGATTCTCATGTACGGTTACTAAGGTGTTACCAGTGTTAGGAAATCTTGATGGATAATAGACATGAAGTAATATACGTGAGTTTGGACTTGAATGAAACCCCAAACATTAGGTGTTATCCTTGGGTATTGTAACCTATGATTGTGTTACAATGGCTTATTGATTACAATATATGTGTTATTGAAGATGCTCTTGTTATATGGGATGATTTGAGCTAAGGTTTGACATCTAGATGCTACTTGGTGAATTGTAGTGTTATATTGTGCTAAAGAGTTGAGAATCCTAGTTAGATGAGGTATTTTATTGGCTTTATATGTAATTTAGATGTGTGGCAAAATAAGGATAAAGGTTCAAAGCCATTTGGTGTTAAAGGATATCTTGATCTGTGTGTTAATTGATGGTTTAGGAGACTCTCTGCTCGGTGTCAGTGTTGTAATTGATGGGTTGACTTTATGGTAATAGGTTTTGAGAGCTTGGACATCTATTTTGAGGCTATTTGATAAGTTTAGAAACTACTTCCGCTTTCTGATATTATAAATATTCTTGTAGATTGATGATGAAGTTATTATTACAATGATCGAAGAATGTCTTTGCAGTATTTAGCAAGCCCTTACTAATAATAAGAAACAACTCCTCTAGTGAGTGAAATCATGTACCATATGTTGAGGATTTTCTTTGATGATTGAGTTCTAATAGCCTTAGAATAAAAAAGGAATTGCGAGGGCGCAATTCTGTTAAGGAGGGGAGGATGTGAGACCCCGTACCGAGCCCATGTGCATATTATAACATTTCATATATTTTGCGTAATTTAATATGCATATATATTAATTAATATGCATTTACATCATTTTACGAGCACATGCCTCGTTTAATGTGCATTTAAATTCAATTATGTGTCTCAAGGTAATTTAGGTAACGCAGATAATAATTAAATCATTTTACACATTTTAAATTGATTTATGTGTATTTATCTTAATTTACGTGTATTTCATCGTTTAACGTGCATGAGAGTAAATTATATCATGTAGCTAGTAATTAGAACCAACTAAATTCAATCACTAACTAGAGTAACTAAACTAAAACCAAGATAGTTAGAATTAACACTAGAATGACAAACTAGTAATACATAAGTTAATTGAGGGGCAAGGTGGTCTTTTGGCCTTTAGATATTTCCCTATCAACTAAAACACATAACACACCACACATACACACAAAAACACTACATCATACACATACACATATCTACACGATCAGAAGGAGAAAAAGGAACAGAAAGAGAGAAGAGAAGAGAAGAAGATGAGGAAGGAGAAGAAGAAGTTCAGCCATTTTCAAGCTTCTCTTTTGCATTTTTCTAGCTTTTCTTCAAGTGTTGTTACTCCATTTATATCTCAAACTCTAAGGCAAAGGTGATGGATTCTTCAAAATTAGTTTTAAAGAGTTCATTCAAGGTTATATAATGTTCATTTGTTGCTAGCTTTGCTATAGTTTACATACAAGATCTTGGTTGAGATGATTGAGTATATATATGTGTTGTAGATTTAGGATTTTGCCTAACTTGTGTGCATGAATTTGGGAGTTGTATAGTGAGTTGAAGTTGTTCTTGGGTGTGTTGGAATGGTTATAACTTGTATACAAGGTTTGATAGCAAGATCCTAGAATTTAAGAACATGGTTGGTGTTCTTGGTGTTCTTGGGCTAATGTGGGTATAAGGTGTTTTTGTTGCTGTGTTGTTGGTGCTAAATGTGGCCTTGGGTGATGAGTTGATGTTGTGTATACATATGTTAGGGAAGGTTTAGCTTGAGTGCAAAGATTTAAACCAAGGTCCTAGCATTTTGGAACTTGAGTGGTGTCTTTGGTGTTCTTGAGGTATTTGAGAGTTCTTGGAGTGTTCTTGTGTTGTTGTTTGATTTGAGATTGTTATGGTGTAGATTCATAAGCTTAAGAATGTTGCCTAGAAGATCTCTTTGGGTGTGTAAAGGTTTGGATGAGTTGGGGGCAAAATATGAAGCAAAATGGCAAGAATTGGTGTGGAATCGAGTCTATCCGGGCGTGATACCAGGTCGTGTTCAACACGACCAGACTGCTGGGCAGTGGGCTGTTCATTCGTCCAGACGTGAATACGACCGGGTATCACGACCGGACTCCCCGTTTTTCGGTTTGACAGATTTGCGCAACAATCTTCCGAAGGCCATATCTCGGTCAATTCAACTCCAAATTAACTTCCGTTTGATTCTAAAACTATCTACATTCGATAAGCTTCGATTATATGCTAGAAAATAGTTATTTGGAGTTTGGTAGAGTAGGGTAACTAACTGTATAAGTTAGGCTATTGCAGAAACATTGAAGTTGCTTCATAGTTTCACTCATGCTTGCATTTTGTTTATGTTTTAAGTGATCTATTGATGTCTTTTCTTACCTCATGATACTTGACCATACTTGAAGCATCCTAAATGCTATATATGTATGACCATTATACATTTGCTTGATATGTCATTGATAATTGCAAGTGCATTTGAAAGGTTAATTGTGTCGGTTGCAACCAT
Source organism: Ehretia macrophylla (assembly GCA_037974665.1). Taxonomy (NCBI): domain Eukaryota; kingdom Viridiplantae; phylum Streptophyta; class Magnoliopsida; order Boraginales; family Ehretiaceae; genus Ehretia; species Ehretia macrophylla. The sequence continues at coordinate 5,987,196 of CM075774.1, forward strand.
TGTTAATTGAGGTAGTGACGGGAGCTCTGGATTAACCGGTATATCTCGACTACCAAGGTAATGATAGAGGAAGTGACGGGACCTCCGGATTTACCAGTATATTCCGACCCTCAAAGTATTGATTTTTTATCTTGCTAAGACCCATTGATCCTCCTACAGGACAGGGACTGATCTTCCTACGGGATAGGGACTAATCCTCCTACAGGACAAGGATCCAATGATATCTTGGAAGAGTTGGTTATTTAATTGTTATTGAACCTTGATTGTGTATCTTGTATTCTCGTTTGTAAATTATTGTTACCCATTGATCCTCCTATGGGACAAGGACTGATCCTCCTACGAGATAGGGATCCAATGATATCTTGGAATAGTTCGTTATTTAATTGTTATTGAACCTTGATTGTGTATTTTGTATTCTCATTTGTAAATTCTTGTTACCCATTAATCCTCATACGGGATAGGGATCAATCCTCATACGGGATAGGGATTCAATGATATTTTGGAAGAGTTTTGTTATTTAACTGTTAATGAATCTTGATTGTATATCTTGCTTTCTCACTTGCATAATCCTGTGTGCATGACATGTTTCATCAAACTGTTTACGAAACGATAAAAACATTTGTGAAAACCCTTCTTATTCTATCCTCACTGAGCTATATGCAGGATTAGGTCACCCTCTTTCTAACAATTACATGTAAGGAATAACACGAGCAAGTCTCTTTGTTGATTACAAGCTTTGTGGAGTTGATGAAAAGGTCACCCTATAACTAGGGTGATGAACATGTGATCAAGCTTATCCCCTGCCAAAATCAACTCCAATCTAACGGTGTTGAACCTATAAAAAGAAGGATTTGGTGCCATCAAGGGGCAAGCCACAACGACGTATCACCCAACCTAACTTATGCACCCCCAATTGAATCATTCTATTACCTACACCTCTTAGACTTGACAGACTGCTAGTGTTCATCACGATCAAAACATATTATGCAATTAAAACCCTTAATAACTTTGATTGTAGATGTTATATCCAAAGTTGGGCTTGGTCCCATGGTCTTATTGTGATAGATCGCTTGATCCCATTTAACTCAGAATAGTAGGGCTACAACCTATATATGGTCAAACAGCTAGCAGACTACCCCTATAGTAGGCTCAGCTCAGGCCTAAGGCCCTTGAGGCAGCCTGACCATCAACACCACCACTTGTGGTTGACTAGCGATAAACTCAAGGAAGATCTGATCTTACCGCAACTCTAGAGATAAGCGATTACAAGATAGTTTAGCTATCCAATCCACCAAGTGTGGATGAAGATGACAAACTTGGGGTAGGATCTAGTCCTAAGACATAAGCAATCATGGATTCATAAGAGCCCTCAAGATATACAAGGCTTAAGTCCTATGGAATCCCTATCTACCAATAACTATAAATAGGCCACGCCTACCTAGGGGAAGGTCATCGAGTATTTGCTACCTCTAGCAATACTATTCATTTCCCCTGTATATCAACAACTTGTTATATACTTCGTCGCTCCTACAACGGTAGCCCTCTACATCTTTCTTATACTTACCTTCGCATTCATACACCTCCCTATACATCACTGACTTGATCATCAGAGTGTCTTTGATTGACATCACAATGGTGTCAAGGACTTACATCATTCACTTACCTTTAGACCTTACAGGTTACTAGTCCCCAATAAATTCATAATTGTAGAATTTGACGTCTACAGTAAATTCATTGAGTCTACAATATTCATTAGTCTCTTCTCAGTTGGATTTACATCATCAAGCACTTGACTCTAGTACAAATGATTGTTTCCTGAATTATAACCAATATTTCTACAATCTATACATTACATAATTGTATTGCACAAGAAACTTGACATCTCCAACAGCTTCCCTATGACGACTAATAGGGAGGCAAATAGGCAAAAATATCTCCAGTAGACTCTCTAAATGGGGCTCCCTAGAATTGGGAGCCCATTTTCTGCACTCCTTACTTGCTAGATGTAGAAAGTTGATTTTGGCTCTCTACATCTGCCCTCTTTGCTTATTTTTAATTTTTGTTTTTGTAAACGAACTCACAAATCGATTCATACTACACAAAATAATATTCAAAGTTAAAAATATAATATATCATCGTTAACAAATGAAAAACATAAATTAGAAAATATTAAAATAGTGTGTTTGATCCAAAAATAGATATATATTAGAGCAAAATAAAAATAGGGAGTCTCTAAAATAGAGAAGTTATTGGAGTAAAACTAAAATAGAGAACTCTTGAAATAAAAATAGATTAAAAGTAGGGAGAGTATTGGAGTAAAACTAAAATAGGAGACCCTGAAGGAGGTAACTCCAAACTTCTTACATGTAAAAAAAATAGAGACTATTAGAGTTAGCCTTAATGATAATTTACTTGCGACACTTCACAATTTAAAGAGAATCTGTGTCGGGTCTTCCCGACCACCTTGACAGAGGCAGCAAGGCGATGGTACATCGGTTTGGAGTCGAATTCTATTGAGGATTTTGACCAGCTATCTGAGGCCTTCATCGGGCGATTATCTAGCAGCAAAAAACCTACCAAACATTCAGCGACTATGTTGAGCGTCAAACAGGGTCATGAGGAACGCCTCCAATCTTATTGTGGTAGGTTTAACCAAGCAGCCTTGGAGGTAACCGACCTAGATGACAAGTTCGCGGTGACAGCCTTCATGAAAGGCCTGAGGAACAGGACATTTTTGTCGTCTTTAGCTAGAAAGATCCCGAGGATACTAACTGATGTAATGACGAATGAAGAAGGGTATATGCATTCAAAAGAGTTGTTAAATGCTTAGAGGGAGGAAGAAAAATTGGTGAAAAGGTTAGGCAATAACTAGGGAAAAGATAAAGGCTTAACTGATTTATGATATCAAGCTAACCCTTGAGGTGTGTAAGGGAGCAAACAGAAAGAGGAGGACCAGCCAAGGTTCTACAGCTTTGCACAATTGAATACATCGAGAGGGGAAATCTACGTTGCCATCAAGAGTCGGTTCACGATCAAGCCACCACTACCGATAAAAGCAGGGCCCGACAAGAGACCTCGAGACAAGTTCTGCAAATATCACAATGACCATGGGCATACGACAAATGACTACTGAGAGCTCAGGAATGAGATCGAGGCATTAATCCGACAGGGTTATCTTGGTCAATATACAAAGAGGGAACATGCACAGGAAGAAAGAAAGGACATAGAGAGAAGTCCAAGGCGGGAGATAGAGAGAAGCCCTAAGAGGGAGCAAAGGGGACCCGTGAGGGAAGTGGATGTGATTACAGGAAGGATGGCCTTTGGAGGTGAGAACAAGGCAGCGAGGGAAAACTATATTAGGGAGGTTGATTATCCGTCCTGGTTGGCCAACGTAGTTCTTGTATCTAAATGAGGGGGTAAATGGAGGCTTTGTATCGATTTTACCTACCTCAACAAGGCTTGTCCAAAGGACTGTTACCCATTGCTGATGATAGATCAAATGATGGATGCCATCTCGGGGTGTGAGATGCTGATATTCATGGATGCCTTCAAGGGGTACAATTAGATATAAATAACACCCAAGGATAAGGAGAAGACAACATCATCATAGACCGTGGAGTTTGCTATTATAAGGTAATGCCGTTCGGGTTAAAGAATCTAGGAACAACTTACCAGAGGATGGTAAATAAGGTATTTGCATAGCAGATTGGCCGCAACATAGAGGTTTACGTTGATGATATGTTGGTCAAAAGCAGAGATGCTAGGACACATGTGGATGACTTATCCGAGGCTATACGATTATGGAAAATGTTAGGATTAAGCTAAACCCAGAAAAATACGCTTTCGGAGTCAAGGTATGAAAGTTTCTTGGTTTTATGGTCACTAGTAGGGGAATCAAAGTAAATCCAAAGAAGGTTTAAGCCATCATCGATCTCGAGCCGTCGAAGAGTACAAAGGAAGTTCAAGTGTTCACCGGGAAGGTGACCGCTTTAAGTCGGTTCTTGTCGAGGTCGGTGCACTGTTCTTCAAGGTACTCAAAAACTTGAAAAAAATTTCAGTGGACCGAGAAGTGTCAAGAAGCGTTCGAAGGCCTAAAAAGGTATCTTGGTTCGCTACCCCTCCTATCCCGACATGAGGGGGGCGAGGACCTATATTCATATCTGGCTTGCTCGGCGACAGTAGTTATGACGACCCTTATCAAAGAAGAAGGATGGACTCAAAAGACAGTATACTATGTCAACCAAATATTTCGGGTTACAGAGCTCAAATACCCGACCATAGAGAAAATAGCACTAGCACTGATTATGGCCTCAAAGAAGTTAAGGCATTACTTCGATGCTCATCCGATCAGACTTATGACCGACATACCACTAAGGCAAGTGCTCAATAGACCAGAACTTTTAGGACGGTTGTTGAAATGGTCGATAGAAGTTAGTCAATTTGATATCAGTTACTAGCCCCGAACAGCAATCAAATTGCAGTCTGTGGCAGATTTCATAGTGGAATGCTCGAGAGGCATGGAGCAAGGTGAGTTTCCTAGTCCTTGGACTGTTCAGGTCGATAGAGCTTCTAGGAGACAAGGTAGCGGAGCAGGGGTAGTCATTACTGACCCCAAAGGAGTAGAGATGTAATACTGACTAAAGTTTGAATTCCCAGCCTCTAACAATGAAACTGAGTACGAAGCATTGATCGCGGGATTGAGGACTACCTAGTTGCTTGGGGCCCGAGCTATAGACGCTACCACGGATTCGCAACTGGTGGTAAATTAGGTGTCTAGGGAGTTCGAAGCTAGAGACCCAGCTATGACAGCATATCTTGCTAAAGTAAAAGAATTGATTTTCGAGTTGGACAAGTTTAGTATCTGATAGATTCCGAGGGAAGAGAATGAAAAGGCTGATGCGTTGTCTAGATTGATGTTAGGGACTGGTACCCCAATTTTAGTAGAAGTGAGCAGGGTCGAGGGACCTAGCATCAATCTCAGAAACAAGGATGTAGTTGTGATTGGGGAGGATGATAGCTAGAGAAGGCCCATTAGGGATTACTTAGAGAGCGGCTAGACCTTACCAAGTCGGGATGAGGCTCAGAATATTGAGTGGCGCACATCCAGGTTCACCATTGTTGGGGGATAGCTATATAAGAGGTCGTACACTTGGCCTTTGCTCAAGTGTGTAAGCCGAGAAGAGGGTTGGTATATACTAAAAGAAGTGCATGAGGGGGTATGTGGAAGCCATAGCAGGTCGAGAACCCTGGTAAAAAAGGTGTTGTGATTAGGTTATTTCTGACTAACCTTGAAAGCAGACGCAATGGGGATAGTCTGAAGGTGTGACAAGTGCAAGAGGTTCGCCAATATACCTTGCGCACTGGCTGTCACGCCCCAACTCGACCCCACCTATAATCAGTCAGGACGCAATGGAATTTCGGCAGCATAACGACAGTAAATAGATTTCCGAGGTTCTAAACTAACCTCATAAAACATCATACATCCAGCAACTCCTCAATTCAAACAACAACATACAACACAACCATATTATATAATAAACCATCCTCGTTATACGCCTCCGTTCCAACATAACATACAATACCTCAACCTTATCATACATTTCAAAAATAAGTTGAGACACAACTACAACTTAACCATAGACAAAAGAAAGCCACTAAGTTAACATCGTTTGGATCATCATCTTTCAACATCTATTACAATAAGAACCATAAAGCATATAAAAGTCTATTAAGCTAATATACATGACATTAAACAACATATAATCATGGATAAGACTCAGGAACATATGACTCATCCACGTAAGGCACATTTTCCTCCTCAGGAGGCACGTACCCGTAATCCGGCTCTGCAACACCTGTAAGCATGCAATAATAGAGAGTGAGCTTATATACATAAGCCCAGTGAGGATCCGATAGATCTCGACAGTATTCACTATGCTCCTTGAATTTAGTCCTTTGAGCAAGTAAACACACAACAACAATAATAACATTATCATCACATAACTATATAACCATTCAATAAAGGATACTCTATTTGGTGTAGCTCCAAACGCCATCACGATCTCAACCGTTCTTCTTATAACTCCCCATTACTCACGCACCCGAGGTACCTCACTAGCCCCTCCCTCCATGACACCTCCATCATGCGAGCTGGGGGTAGCCTATGGCAGTCATGCCGTTATCAACCCGACAGCCCAACGCTGCCCGAGAGGTGGCACACACATACCAAGACTCCATAATCATCAATCATCAATCAATCATCAATCAATCAATTGGGAGATCAGCAACGAAAGTGCCCGATTCCTGAACTCAATAATAATCAATCAATAACTTAGTTAGATGACAAAGTAGGCCATCTAACTGGACATGCATCATATACACAATTAAACTCTAAATTACTCATCAACAACTCACCATTCATCACTCGAACACTACCCAACCATCTAAAGGCATCGTTCAAGAAATTAAAGAATGACAACCTAAACTTCTAAAATTCATAACTTACAATCTACTAATCCAAACATTGCCAAATCAGTTCCTATCACTCACCCATTCAACCTACTACATTAGCCCTCTCGGAAATCCACCATAACACCTCCAAATCATGCCCGATAACCCTAAAACCCTAGGATGTCTTGGCTGGATTTTCCGAATTTTCACACGAACAATGTAATCGAAAATTCGGCATTACAACAGCGCTAACACGTAATTATCAAGTATTTAGAAATCGACGGCAATCGATTTCGATCAACACAACTCATTTAATTCAACTTTGAACATTTTAATCAAAATTAAATACCCGGAAAATAAAAATTATGCTACATCCGACAGAAATTCGTAGTATTAGTATATAACGATCCCTAGCATGCAAGGAGCAATAATCTCTCATCAGATTTCAATTCTAACGGTTAAATTTTCATTTATGAGCAAAAACATAAAAAATGACATTTTGAGATCTAGAATTTTTCTCTCACCTTTGATGCGATACAAGCCTAGGAATGCGTGCTATGCGTGCCCAACAAGCAGAATCCAAGTCGGTGCGAAGTTCTACGGACAAAAACTAGGTTTTTCTTTGAAAAATTGGATTGAAAAGCTTTGAAAATCTCTTTCTTTTTCTCTCTTCTTTCTCTCGGCCTTGTGTGTGTTTGTGGTGGTGTTTTGTGTTGTGTTGAGTGTGTGTTGATGACAATAGCTTATAAGGTCAATAATTTAATAAAGTCAAAGTTAATTTAAATTGGTATTTTTGTGTTTTAATGACTTTAAACTCATTTTATTGTTCACCAAGGCTCAAAATAATTATGCAACCCCCAAGATTTCTCAAGTGGATTATTTTTAGGTGACAAGAAGTTTTACAATCAAACAATTTCACCCGAGTCGGCTTAAAACTCGATTTTCGCAAAAGTCGGTGTAAAAACCCTAATAAATTCTTAAGCCGATTTTAAAACCGTTTTCATCAAACACAGGTCTATTAAAGTCCGTGGAATAGGTCTAGAAGGGTTAAAAAGACCAGTTTCAAAATTTTAGCGGACGTGTTTCGAAAACACTATTCACTAAAAATCGACGATAAAATTTCTGACTCCGTTTTTGATGAAAATTTCATGAATGCACATTTAGCACGTATTAGGAGTATTGACATCAAAATTATAACTTTCTAGGTCCTATAGCACATAAACAGATCATATACACGCAAAACGAGGTATAACACGTAAAACGAGATAAGCAGAAAAGTGGGGTTTCACATTGGCAACCGATCTGGTAAGTATGACCGGACCTTGGCCTTTTGCTCAATGGGGGTTATACATTATCGGTCCACTACTGCAAAGCAGTACACAAAAGAGGAACATATTTGTGGCAGTAGACTACTTCGCCAAGTGGGTCGAGGTGGAAGCAATTGCTAAGATCACCTAGAAAGCGGCTTGGAACTTTGTGTGGATGTCGCTAATCTGTAGGTTCGGAATACCTCAGGTCGTGATTACAGATCATGGGAAGCAATTTGATGTTGTGCATTTCAGAAACCAGTGCAAATAGCTCAGAATTTTATTAAAGTTTGCCTCAGTAGCACATCCGCAATGTAATGGCCAAGTTGAAAATACTAATAAAACTATTTTGTAGGGCCTAAAGAAAAAATTGACAGAGACGAAAGGACGGTGGCCAGAGCTGCTTCCAGAGGTCTTATGGGACCAGAGGACGACGCCAAGCTTAGCTACAGGGGAAACGCCGTACAACCTAACCTTCGGGACGGAAGCGGCAGTTCCAGTGGAGGTCGGTTCACCGACCCCTAGAGTTCTAGCCTATGAAGAAGAAGTTAATAACCAGGCCCTCAAGGAAGACTTGGATCTGGCGGAAGAATTCCGAGAGAAGGCCCAAATCAAGATGATAGCAGGAAAACAGGCGATGGCTCAGAGTTTCACAAAGAAGATAAGCCCCCAATAAATCAAAAAAGGGGACTTAGTACTTAAGAAGATCGGGTTCAGATCCGACCAAGCGAAAGGAAAGCTCGGGCCCAATTGGGAATGACCCTACCTAGTAACTAAGGAGATCGTGTCGGGCACTTACAAGTAGGTAGAGGTCGACAGGAGATAATTAAAGAATGCTTGGAATATCCAACATTTGGAAAAATATTATATTTAAAGCCTTGTACTGACCTCACGGGGTCGCTTTTTTTGAAAGTCAATAAAAGATAGTTTCTCTCCTTTCAAGAAAATTATTTTAAAGGCACTCACCTGAACTACTACCGTATGGTAAACAACTAACAAGGTGAATTACGTTCGAATAAACACGGCACCGAGCTAAACCGCTGGCGACTGGAAAACAGCTATTAACCTAAACTATGAGCACGACGTCGAGCCGAATTATATTACAAACGACTCATAAACTAAGTAAAAAATATTCTTGAAATTAAGTAGCAAGAAGTAAATAGCCTATACCTGACCTGGGCTAACTCTCAAAAAAAGGAAAACTAACAAAGCGAACAAAACAGAACGCAAATGATCAAAGAAAGAAATTTTCATTAAGGATAAAATAGAAATTATAAAAGAGAACTGGGCCGAACACCTTAAATACATAATCTTATTCCATTCAGTCGGGTGTTGACCTTGACCTTCTTGCGCTACCTTTTGTCCACCTAAAGTTAAGTCCTCGGCCTTGATTTGGTGGTTGTTGGCAAACTGGTAATTGTCTGCATCTAGGAAAAAGTAGTCAATCTGAAGAACATGGACACCAATGAAGTCCTTCATTCGAGCCTAAGCCTTCCTAGCCTCGTTGTTCCGGGCTTCTTTATAAGTAGGCTTAATTAGATCTAAGAACTCGTCAGACTTCTTGAAGTCTTCAACAGCTTGGGCGTAGGCGGCAGTAAGCTCATCCTCTTTCTCTTTCAAAAGTTTCTCCAGGTCAAGTTTCAGTCTTTTTAGCTCAAAAATTTTCGCCTGAGTCGCCTTAAGGTCTTTATGCTCTAATTTTGGACAGTTTTCAACTCGGTCTTCCTATTGGCCAAGTCAGACTTCAGCTTCTTTACAAGGATTTTTTGGCCATCATATCTGCAGTGGAGGTCATCATACACCTCCTTAGCTTTGCCCGTAGTGGTTGCAAACTCGGTAATCAACTCATTCATTTGCAATAGATCTGAAATGAGTCAGTAATATCTATAAAGTAAAACAAAAGATACTTACCTTATGGTAGAAAAGGTTGGATGCGAGGTCGAGTTGTGCGACCACAGGTACTTGATAACTATGGACATGACCTCTTGCGTCTGCACGGTACCTTGACTCGAGCTTGAAATAGAAATGGTGGCTCGAAGAGGTCTTGGAGGAAGATCGTCGGCTAGGGTAAGGTCAACATGGATAGGGTCACCCCTAGTACCAGTAAAAACTCCCGAACTCTAGCCAAGCAGGGACAAATGTAGAACCTTGCTGGCCCCAGTTGTAGAACTGTAGACTGAGACCCTTTTCCCTGCACTGGTCAGCTCGAAAGTTTTTTTGTAACGACCCCAACCCGACCCTTCTCAATACTAGGTCAAGTCTACATTTATCGTCATTGCGAGTTTATAACTTTATATTAAAAGGAACAATAAATAGAGAATTATTCAATAATAAGCCTTTATACAATAATTCTAGTACAAAAGGGTGTTACAACATTTGAGATCTGATAACTACCCGGCTATCATACAAACTAGAGTTTCAGCGCAACTGCCCTTCTACCCGAGAGTAATACAAACAAACTCTAACTTTTACAACTTAGATCCAACTATGACAGCAAGAAGCTTCGAGCATGTAAACATTCAAAGTCGATTTCCATTTCAAGCTAGGCTGCACTTGTACTGGGGGGGGGGGGGGGGAGGAGAGGGAGAAAAAAGGGTAAGCTTTGGGAAAGCTCAATGATGATAGAATAGAAGAGTTTTGAAAACATTTATGGTCGGTCTCTTTTGCAAATCATGATGCAATTCACGTACAGTATTATCCACATATGGTAAACAACATACAATAAGCAATAGAGATTACTAACACATTTGAATCACGTAACGACATGTAAATAACAAGCAAATTTTCTCCCCGAGGGTAGAGATCGCCAAACGAGAGTACTTAATCACATATTCCTCCCCGAGGGTGGAGATCGCCAAGCGGGAGGACTTACCTATATTTTGATGTCACTTCCAGAGGTAGCCAGCCCTGAATCAAGATCACAATTTCAACTTCTTATCTCTCCCAAGAGGATATTCTGGATTGTATCCAAAATCTATGACCCAACTCCCTGAGGGTGGAGATCGCCAAGTGGGAGAGGGAATAGGACCACGATAGGTACGAGAGCACTGGCAAGCCCTATGCCGTCCGGCGTTCGTACCAACTATTGTGCCTGAGGTTGCAACCCCTAATTTCAATAGCACACAAGCATGCACAAGTAGTCATAGAACACACAACAGATCAAATGGGAATCAACTAAAGAGGTTGTCCCGAGCAAGTAATAACACATGTTCTACGGTATTTCGGCAAAGTAACAGCTATAATAAGCAATTTCCAAGTATGAACTGGGTATTATGACGACATGCAAATAACATGTATAACATTTCTGAAAATATTTGGGTAGCATTTATGCTTACCTTATGCTAAAACTACCAAATAAATTAGGAAGTATATATTAGCGATTAACTGGATAAATTTAAGCATAACAGGGATATACTAACATGTAGATACCATAAATACGTAAAGCAATAAAACCCTCATAGTCAAGCATGTCTATATTTACAACTTATAAATTAATAACTAACTTGTACAATAAATGAATTAACTCAAACAAGCATGAGTTTTTCAAAAGTTTCCTCACCTCATACCAACGTTTCGTTTTTTGCCTGTTTTGTGCGCAGGTGTCTCGATTTTTGTATTTTCTGGCCAGGGTGCAATTTTACCAAAATTCGCCATTAAGTAGTACAAATTAAAGGAAACCCAATGACGTATACCCATTTTTCACGGCGGGATCTGATTTTCTTATAATTGGCCCTGAAGTGAAACCCTTTTGCCAGACTAAAAATCCCTAAAATCGGGAAAACAACCGAAATGGCCCGAAAAGTTAAAGGAAATCACCCATATTCTTGTAAGCAGCTGAAAAGTTTTACTTGGTCATGATATGAAACTTTACATCCCTATAACAACCTTAAGCTTAATGTTATAAGAACACATAATAATAGGTTACTATTAATCGTAATACCAATTGATTATTAAATAGTAAGACAATTAACTATAGATTAAATGCAGGCAAATAATCACAAATGCACATTTTCCAAAAATAATTAAAGAAATAAATATAAATAAATACTTGTAAATGCATGGTCGAGCTCGGGTATTACATCCTCATCCTCTTATAAAATTGCGCCCTCGCAATTTACTTCTCTAGTTCTTCCGGTCCACTACGCGAGATTGAATACTGGATGCCAAGTAAGAATTTCAAACATGAGCGTCAAATAGTAATACTCGGATTAGAATACCAAAGAATACTATATAGGAATACCACGTGAGAATACCAAGAAATCCCGAATGCCAAATAAAGACAATATAGATGCCAAATAAAGGCAATATGAATGCCAAATAAAGGCTCATCTTCAGAAATCCAATAAATAAGAAGTCTAGAGAAAATACCGATTAAGAAGTCCAAGCAAAGATACCAAAGAAAAACTTCAAGAATTTTGATCAAGGGAAATACCAACGGCTGATCAAGTTCCGAGTATTGAACAACGGCTGATCAACTGTTCCTTTGTTTGTTGACTTGCATTCGAGGAGATCCGCTATTGGCCGATTCTTTCAAGGAAGGGAATTACTTACCATTTTACGGGTAATGCATGTATACATTTAATAACTTCAACACAATTAAACATGCAACTTATAGAAAATAGATTCACACTTAGCAAATAAGCACATTGAGCACATATGATTATGCCAAACACATATCCTTAAAAGACATCTACCCACTGTCCGAAGATTCTATCCCGGCTTATGAGCTATCTAAGCTCTGATACCACCTGTAACGACCCCAACCCGGCCCTTCTCAATACTAGGTCAAGTCTACATTTATCGTCATTGCGAGTTTATAACTTTATATTAAAAGGAACAATAAATAGAGAATTATTCAATAACAAGCCTTTATACAATAATTCTAGTACAAAAGGGTGTTACAACATTTGAGATCTGATAACTACCCGACTATCATACAAACTAGAGTTTTAGCACAGCTGCCCTTCTACCCGAGAGTAATACAAACAAACTCTAACTTTTACAACTTGGGTCCAACTATGACAGTAAGAGGCTTCGAACATGTAAACATTCAAAGTCAATTTCCATTTCAAGCTAAGCTGCACCTGTACGGGGAGGAGGGAGAAAAGAGGGTAAGCTCTGGGAAAGCTCAGTGAGGATGGAATAGAAGAGTTTTGAAAACATTTCTGGTCGGTCTCTTTTGCAAATCATGATGCAATTCACGTACAATATTATCCACATATGGTAAACAACATACAATAACCAATAGAGATTACTAATACATTTGAATCACGTAACGACATGTAAATAACAAACAAATTTCCTCCCCGAGGGTGGAGATCGCCAAACGAGAGTACTTAATCACATATTCCTCCCCGAGGGTGGAGATCGCCAAGTGGGATGACTTACCTATATTTTGATGTCACTTCCAAAGGTGGCCAGCCCTGAATCAAGATCATAATTTCAACTTCTTATCTCTCCCAAGAGGATATTCCGGATTGTATCCAAAATCTACGACCCAACTCCTTGAGGGTAGAGATCGCCAAGTGGGAGAGGGGATAGGACCACGATAGGTACGAGAGCACTGGTAAGCCCTATGCCGCCCGACGTTCGTACCAACTATCGTGCCTGAGGTTGCAACCCCCAATTTCAATAGCACACAAGCATGCACAAGTAGTCATAGAACACACAACAGATCAAATGGGAATCAACTAAAGAGGTAGTCCCATGCAAGTAATAACACATGTTCTACGGTATTTCGGCAAAGTAACAGCTATAATAAGCAATTTCCAAGTATGAACTGGGTATTATGACGACATGCAAATAACATGTATAACATTTTTGAAAATATTTGGGCAGCATTTCTGCTTACCTTATGCTAAAACTACCAAATAAATTAGGAAGTATATATTAGTGATTAACTGGACAAATTTAAGCATATCAGGGATATACTAACATGTAGATACCATAAATACGTAAAACAATAAAACCCTCATAGTCAAGCATGTCTATATTTACAACTTATAAATTAATAACTAACTTGTACAATAAATGAATAAACTCAAACAAGCATGAGTTTTTCAAAAGTTTTCTCACCTCATACCAACGTTTCATTTTTTGCCCGTTTTGTGCGCAGGTGTCTCGATTTTTGTATTTTCTGGCCGGGGTGCAATTTTACCAAAATTTGCCATTAAGTAGTACAAATTAAAGGAAACCTAATGGCGTATACCCATTTTTCGCAGCAGGATCCCGATTTTCCTATAATTGGCCCCGAAGTGAAACCCCTTTTCCAGACTAAAAACCCCTAAAATCGGGAAAACAACCGAAATGACCCGAAAAGTTAAAGAAAATCACCCAAACTCTTGTAAGCAGTTGAAAAGTTTTAACATCCCTATAACGACCTTAAGCTTAATGTTATAAGAACATATAACAATAGGTTACTATTAATCGTAATACCAATTGATTTTTAAATAGTAAGAAAATTAATTATAGATTAAATGCCGGCAAATAATCACAAATGCACATTTTCCAAAAATAACGAAAGAAATAAATATAAATAAATACTTGTAAATGAATGGTCGGGTTTGGGTATTACATTTCCTCTTCAGGGATTGCTCCTCATCTTTCTTCTTATATATCAAAATAAAGTCTTCATACTCACCATCTTCAGGATGAGAGGTCGGGGTGCATCTGTTAGAGATATGCCCTAATGCTACATATTTGGATGACATATATTGAGGCATTTTGACATTAACTTGTACATTATGGCATCTATGTCTATATATGTGTGTTTTCATATTGACATAATTAGCACATTCATATTCACATTCTTTTATGTGTATGAATGAGTCTCTAGTATTTTTATTATAGGAAAGTATTCTAAAAGCGTTTAGAATATATTGGCATATTTTCTTAATACGATAAATACTTAAAGTGTAAAACCCGACACGAGAATCTATATATATAATTATATTAATTATAATGCATTCATATCATTTCATAAGCAATAACAATAATTAATGAGCATTAATATCATTTAACGTGCATATTCATCGTTTTATGTGCCAAAATGTTCAATTACATGCATTATGGAGTTTTACTTGTCGTAGGCATTAATTATATTCTAACAAGTCAATATTAGTAACTAATTAGTTGCAATTTAACCAAAATGGCAAACTAGTAAAAATAACTTAGTTGGAGGGCAAGGTGGACATTTGACAAATAAGATATTTGATACCTAACTTATACTATTCCTTCCCACCCAAAACACTCACAAACACACTAAGACACACATTAAAACACTACTCACACACTTATACATTTTTAGTATACACACACACACATATACACACACAAGCTTGGAATGAGAGAAAGAAGAAGAAGAAAGAAGTGAGAAGGAAGAAGAGAGAAGCTTGCTCAAGCCTTGTTAGTCATCTTTGAAGCTTGTATTACACCCTACAACCTTGAATTAGCATTCCTCTTGCATTGTTGAGGTGAGGGATTCTTCAAAACCAATTTTAAAAGAGTTTATTCAAGTTATTTAATGATTATATGTTGTTAGTCTTGTTTTAGTTGCATACAAGAGCTTAAAGGTGAAGATTGAGTATTTGGTGTGTTGTATATCTAGGATTTACCTAATATATGTTGGAGGTTCTTGAAAAGTTGTAGGTTGAGCTTGGTATGAATCTTATATGTGTATTGAATATATGTGTAACTTGTATGCAACAATGGAAACCATGGAACTAGTATTTTTGACCTTGGAATGTTAATTTCAATGTTTATGAGTTGTGCTAGATTCTAAGTTTTGGATGTGGATTGTAGATTGGAAGGTGTTGTGGTTGGTTGTTGGAACTCATAATTGTTGTTAATAAACCATCTAGAGTATGCTTGAATACATGTTGAAGGTTGGGAGAAAGATGGCAAGAAAATGGGCTGAAAATCAGAATTTACGTGTGTATTTTGCCCAAGTTGATCGACTAAGCCAGTCGACTAAACTCGCCCTGCTACTCAACCGAAATTTGGCCAAAATCTCTGTAAAAGCCGATCGACTAAGCTGGGCGAGTTACTCGTCCGGCTACTCGTCCGACTTTCACGACAGATTTGCGCGACAATTTTTCGAAAGCCATAACTCATTCGTTTTAACTCCGAATTGAGTCCATTTGATTCTAGAGTTATCTACATTCGATAATCTTTGATTCTAGACCAAAATCAATTTAATTGGAGTTTGGGAAGATAGGTGAAATGACTGCTTAAGTTGGGACTAATGCGAAGGTGTCAAGTTTAATAGATTTTATGTTCCTACCTTGAAGGAAACCTATTCCGTTGGCCTCCACTTAAATGATTATGCATTATATGAACTCTATTTGGAACATGATTGCACTAATATGATATTGATTACTGTTACTAACCGGTGGCAACCTACTTTGTTGCCTCCGAACTTGTTTGCTATGATTGAATTCCTCTCTCGCTTGGTGTGTTTCCTTAGAGAGATGGTTGATGTAATTAAGTTGTTGAATGCCATGGTGGAAGTTTTGGGCGGCCTTGGGCTTGCCAGGACGGACTTGGCTACTATGGTTGAGTTGCCTCCGGAGTACCCTTATCTACTGGTGTGTTGGGTTACATTGGAAGTTGATTCGAGACTGGCCATCTCCAACAACTGTTCGAGTATTGTATCCTTTGATATATGGCTAACCTACCTTCGCTTGGGCCCTTGAGGACGTTGGAGGGTAGGATTATGCGTTATTGCTTGCTTATTAATTCTTGTACACTAATTGCAATTCTTGCATGACATGTGTTCAAAAGGATTTTCTAAATGTAGAAAATGTTTGCAAAACTTACCGTGGTCGTTAACCCTCGTTGAGCTAAGTGTAGCTCATCCCTTTTTATGACAATTTTTCACGTGAGGCCGAGGTTGAGCCTGTGCTAGGGACTCGAGTTGATGGCGAGGCCTATTTGTGTGATGAGACGGACTTTTGCTTGCTATGATGCTAGTTGCCTGTAGATGGTTATCTAGATATTTTGAACTATGTTAATACTGTACAACTTCTAGTGTTGTAATATTCTTTTGGATGTTGACTTGTAACTCTTATCATTAACCTATTCTTTTGAGGCCTAGAAGGCATTAATGCTTGTGGTATGCCGGTTGGTTGATTATAGGCCTTGAATGATTAGGTTAAGGAATCCATGGTGTCAATAGTTTTAGGCACTCTTCTTGAAGTTACTTGTGGATTTTATAAATGTTTAGGTTATGGATTGATGATCGTACAGGTAATCTATCTAGCTTGCGTCATGTTCTAGCCTTGTCTTGGCAATGAGTCGAGGTCGGGGCGTGACACCTTTAGGTGGTATCAGAGCTAACCTAGGTTAGCGAGTGTTCGGGTTTAGAAAAATGGTCCGTGGGTAGATGCCCTAAATAGGAAGACGAATTACTTGAGAGATGTTTTGAATTACTTATGTGACAAGGTGACCTATGTGTCTATATGTGAATAATATGTGCTTATGTGCAGTATTTGTTTCTTGCTAATATGAAATCTTGTGAATAAGTATGGCCATACACTATACCATATCAATGTTAATTTATCCATAATCATATATATTAGAAGTAACTATAGGACATGTATACTCATTTCATATCATAATGCATGCGTGTTACATAACCATCAGTGGTCCATGTGCTATGTCTATAAATGGCAGGTCGTAATACCTGTGCAAATGCCGGGGCCCCAAAAACAGGGAATGTTGATCCAGCCAACCCTGGGATAGCCATGTTTAACATGATGGCAACCGCGATAGACCGCATGAGCAGAGCTATGGAACAACAGGCAGCAGCCACAGCAGCAACAGCTGCAGCTAACAATAATAACAATAACAACAACGGTGATGACAACGACAACAACAACCACCGAGTTGATGGAGATGATACATTGAAGGGTTTCCTAGGATATAGACCTTCTAAGTTCTTCGGTGAGCTTGACAATGAGAAGGTGGAGGCTTGGCTTGCCAAGGTGGATAAAATTTATGTGGCCATGGATTACAATGATGAGAAGAAGGTAGCATTTGCAACTTTCTTGCTAGATGAGGATGCGAAGGAATGGTAGAGAAATCAGAAGACTCGTTGGGAGCGAAATGGCACCCCAACAACATGGGCTAACTTTGTAAGGTCTTTCAAAGGCAACTATGTGTCGAAGGTGGCTCGAGAGAGAAAGGAAGAAAAGTCTCTCACTGTGAGGCAAGGAAACTTGTTGATGGTGCAATATGAAGCCCGATTCAACAAACTCTCCAAGTATTTTCAGGGATTGGTCCAAACAGAAAGTCCAAGGATCAAACACTTTGTTCGGGGACTAAGACCCGAAATTCTTGATTTTCTTGCATCTCACCGTTTCACTGATTATGCCGAGATGGTTGATTCGGCGTCACGAGTTGAAAAGAGGAGATTGGATGTTCGTGGGGGACAAAGTCAAGTGAGTAAGAGGCCAATGTTGTCACAAGTACCACAGAGATCATACTCAGTCCAGAGTCAAGCTTCAAGTCAAGCTAGATTAGCCCTTACCCGACCACAACCGGGTGCTTCAGTTACTCAATCGGCCAGTGGTTCTGCGGGCAGTACGGCTACCACCTGTAATGTTGTGTGTAGGCATTGTAATAAAAATGGGCATATAGAGGCCCAATGTTGGAGAAAGAATGGTAGATGCCTTAGATGTGGCAGTGATCAACATCAGGCAAGGCAGTGCCCTAAATGGCAAGGTAAAGATCAGCAGCACCAGACCACAGTCAATGCCCCAGCACAAAGGGTCCAGGCCCGGGTATATGCTGTTGATCAAGAGGAAGTACCAGAGGCTACAGTAGTGGTTGAAGGTACTTTCTTAATTTCAAAGCAATTGGTAAAGGTGCCTATTGATATTGGAGCCTCGCATACCTTTATTTCACCTCAATGTGTGCATCGCATCAAATTGCAAATAGGACCTTTATCATGTCATGTAGAATTTAGTAATCCTATGGGTACCAAGTACATTTCTAAATATGGATGCAAGGAATGTAAAATTCAAATAAAAGGCTGAGAATTTTTGGTCGATCTCATTGTACTCCCTTTTCAAAAGTATGATGTTATATTAGGAATGGATTGGTTAGCTCGCAACTATGCCCAATTGGATTGCCGAACGAAGATTGTGAAGTTTTAGGTACCGGGTCAACCTGTGGTTAAAGTGAAGGGTAGAGGTGATTTTGCAAGTAATACTATTGTATCCTCGATCAAGGCTATGAAATTAATGAGAAAAGGATGCAGTGGATACTTGGCCTATTCGATTAACAAGCCAACTGATCAAGCTAGGCTTGTAGAGGTGCTAGTGGTGAAGGAATATGTTGATGTGTTTCTAGAAGAATTACCGGGATTGCCACCAAAGAGGGAGATTGACTTTGTGATTGAGGTATTGCCAGGTACTCTATAATACCCCGGCCCCTCACGAGACTAGAAGTTCTATTAAACAATCTATACTCATCCCAATACCAAACCCGGTCACAAAAATTAGAAAAAAAATCGGACGGAGTCTCCCCTATTTATAGGACAACTGGATACTTGTAAACAGTAAATAAAACCACAAATATAACCCACATCATTATGATACAACTCCAACTCCAACCATGCCCCATCTCAAAGCCATCCGAGCCTTAGACTAACATAAACATCAAACATACAAGCATGCAATCATTAACTGTTAAAGGTTCATGATTATAATCTCACTTATCATACCACTTTAACATTAACAAGTTTTCTTTCTTATAATTTAAGTCTGTCAACTAGTCAAAACATGCAAGCATGCAGTTACTGGACAATAAAATAAAGATTACAAGATATTACAACATTACAAGCCATTCGCAACTATCAATACATTTTAAATTTAACTTTACAATTATGAAATTGTATTCAACGACAATCTACGTAAGCTAGCATAATCAATCACAAAACTCTCGAGCCTTCTTTTCTACCTCCGATAGCACTAAACCTGAAAGGTGTTAGAAACGAGGGTGAGTATACAACATATATACACAGTGAGGAAGGGGAAACGAGAATAGTATACCGGGGGTTCGTGCAATGCAGCAACTTAACACATTTAATACAATAAATAAACAATGGATAACAATTCTAATACCACACTTTAAAACGGATACGATCGATAACCCTTATCACTCCAGTCTTCGATTCTCGATCCACGAACCACGACTCGATCACGATATGCCGGCATCCCAAACACCAAAGGGTACTCCGGATGTACCCAATCCTACGACCCAATACCCCCTGACAATCTCCAAACCAGGCGAGTGAGGGAATAGGGTACGGAGCTAGAACAACCAACCTTAGCAAGCCCGCTGCCGTCCAGAGAGGTCCATCACATCTGCCCCGACGATAAGGTTGCGCAACCATTGACTCGATAACATAGGAAGCAATAATAATAACAATATAACAAAATAAGCCGATATATAAACAAGGAGGACAACAAAAGAGGTTGTCCTTGAGCACACACATCATCAATCATGCCATACGATGAAATATGATATATTCATTAGTCTATAATTGCTAAACTAATCCAACTAAAATACTTAAATCACTCAGTATCGAACATTTAGCATATAACAAGATAAAGACACTTAGAACGCACATAGAAATGATTCCTCACCTTTCAGGAAGCCAAACCTGCTCGAATTAAGCCAAGATTCCCTCAATATTCTCCAAAAGCATCAATTCTCTTCAATTATCACTACCTAATACAATCAACTATATACATAAGAAGTGATTTCTTATTCTCAACTACAGCTAGTTCATAAAGCCATTAATTTATCTAACTCTATTTGATTCCCTTTAATTCACATAACTAACAATATATTTCATTGTTCAACATGCATTCTAATCATGATTTAAACAACAAATAACTCAAGTGATCACATGTGCAACATTCTTTAATGTTCTAGGTATTACTCAAAGACAATAGTATAATAACTAACATATATATAGCAATGATAATTCATATAAGTAGAAACACTATATAACATCTAACCAACAAGTCATATAAGCGTATCTTTACACATATAATGCAATTAATAAGCAATATAAATATGTTTACTCAATCTTTAACTAGTATCGATATAGCTTAACTTACAACTTCTCTGAATAGATGAACTTGTTACATAAGTACATTTAAACATTTATCCAATCAATCAAAAATCAACTAACAACAATTATTACCATGGTTCATTACTAGTTCCTTTAGTCCATTCTAAATTCATACTCAACCAAAGCCACGTAAACCAAGCAACTTAATTCACGAGACTTCACTACTATAATACGTACACTACACAAAGGCATATAAACATTTAATTACTCAATTATAAAGCAATTATCATAAAATTAACTATGCGAACACAAAGGGGTCAATATTATACTTTTCACAAAACTTAACCGAAAGCTCATACATACTTTAGAATAGCATTTAGATATG
This sequence comes from Ehretia macrophylla, assembly GCA_037974665.1. Taxonomy (NCBI): domain Eukaryota; kingdom Viridiplantae; phylum Streptophyta; class Magnoliopsida; order Boraginales; family Ehretiaceae; genus Ehretia; species Ehretia macrophylla. The sequence goes on from CM075774.1 coordinate 6,008,422, forward strand.
CTAGGAGCAACTACAAAACAATACAAGTACTAAAACAATTAATTCATTCATTTCCCTTTTGTTCAACTAGGCTATTTAGCTTCTTACCGGAATTCAATGATCAAGTTAAGCTAGCTAACCATCCTACCAATCTAAGGATACCTAAATACCTCATTTAGAACCTCCAAATCATAACTTAGAGCACAAGTACATGAAAACATCGAAAATGTCTCTTTGTGGGTTTACACTACAAGTACCAATTTCAGAACCCAAACAAGCGAAACGAAAGCACTTCTAAGGCTTCAATACTTAATAAAGACTAGTCATAACCTCGAAACGTACCCGGATTCGAGTTAACCCCGAAACCCCTTATTAAATAGCCTATTTTGATCAAATTTCTCAAATTTTGAACATAGCAAGTGCAATTAACATTTTTCCTACACTTATAGACCTAATTAGCAACTACTAGAAGCCTCGAATCGAATTAAATTACAACTTTTTTTGGAAACCCTAGTTTGACATTATTCATCATCTTCCTCAAGTGCTATTTTCATTTTCAAGCATTCAACAAGCATTTTAAACCATTAAATATATTCTATGAAGTCATTAGAGCATATAAGAAGCAAAGGAACAAGCATTAAACCACTACAATATTAGATCACAAAAATAATAGCACAAACTTTAATTGAATTTAATACAAGAATGGAAAGCACCCTCACCTCTTTTGAAGATCAAAGAATGGTCTTAAGGTTCTAAGGATGAAGCACAACCAATTTGGGAAGCAATGGAAGAAAAAATGAAGCAAGGAACAATTTTTTTTTTGAGAAGTTACTATTCCCGTAACTCTTTTTTGGCCCTTTTTTTTACCCTTTTTTTTGTTTCTTGGTTTATAATGTTCTCATAAGATGGTCAAAGGGTGAATCAATCAATTAGGGCATTTTAGTAATGGTAAATGGGTCACTTGGGTGATTAAATTTTAGCAAAATAAAATGCCAAAAATCTGAAAAATCTGGAAAAATCCCGTTGGTACTATTGATCAGACATTTCGTAAATTTTTTTCTGTTGATCCCGATATGCAATGTACGCACGGTCAGGGGCTATAGTCCCTTAAAAATATGTAGTATTTTATAAAAATATAAAATGCATGAAAAAAAAGTTGAATTTATAAAAAAAAATGAAGTAATTAGCTAAGTTACATCTAAGTTAACCATTTAATGAATGCAATTAATGAAGTGCTGGGTTCGTGGTGTCACATACTCAGCCCATATCAAAGGCACCATATCTGATGACCCCAACTGAATTGCAAGAATTGAAGATTCAATTGCAAGGATTGCTAGAAAAAGGGTTTGTTCAACCTAGCTCATCTCCTTGGGGAGCCCCAGTATTGTTCGTGAAGAAGAATGATGGCACCTTGAAGCTATGTATCGATATCGGGGGTTGAATCATGTGACTGTCAAGAATAAGCATCCCTTGCCATTGATAGATGAGCTATTTGATCAATTACAAGGAGCCAAAGTTTATTTGAAGTTCGATTTGAGGCAAGGTTATTATCAGCTTCGCATCAAAAAGGAAGACGTGCCTAAATCAGCTTTTAGGACAAGGTACGGATATCATGAGTTTGTTGTAATGCCGTTTGGACTAACGAATGCTCCTGCTGTCTTTATGGACTTGATGCACAGGGTGTTCCAACCTTATTTGGATCAATTTGTGGTAATATTCATAGATGATATTTTGGTATATTCCAAGACGGAGGAAGAGCATGAGAGACATCTACATTTGGTGTTACAAAAGCTACGAGAACATCAGTTGTATGCCAAGTTCAGCAAATGTGAGTTTTGGCTTCAACAAGTTGTTTTCTTAGGGCATATAATCTCACAAGCGGGGATAGAAGTGGATCCATCAAAGATTGAAGTGGTACAAACGTGGAAGAAGCCCGAGAATGTTACGGAAGTACGCAACTTCCTTGGATTAGCCGGGTACTGCAGGAGGTTCATGAAAGACTTCTCAAAGATTGCAGGACCTCTTACAAGATTGACTCAAAAGAAGGTGAGCTTCACATGGGACAATAAGTGTGAGAATAGCTTTCAAGAGTTGAATAATAGATTGACAACTGCTCCTTTCTTAGCATTGCCCAAGGGAAGCCAAGGGTTTGTCATCTATATTGATACTTCGAATGAGGGATTAGGATATGTGTTGATGCAAAATGGTCAAGTCATCGCTTATGCCTCTCGGAAGCTAAAGCTTTATGAAGTGAATTACCCCACTCATGACTTAGAGTTGGCGGCTATAGTATTTGCATTAAAGAAATGGAGACATTATTTATGGGGAAGCAAGTTCGAGATCTTCACCGATCACAAGAGCCTAAAATACTTATTCTCTCGAAAGGAACTGAACACGAGGCAAAGGAGATGGATGGAACTCTTGGAGGATTATAATTGCACCATTAACTATGTGCCTGGAAAAGCTAATGTGGTGGCAGATGCATTGAGCTGGAAGGCAAGCTTGGCGAAATTGGGGATGAATGCTCATCTAATGATTTAATCAGCATTGCTATCTCAAATCAAGGAAGCTCAACAACAAGATCCACAATTTCAGAAGATAAAAGAAGACAATCCGGATTTCAAACAGCAACATGGATTATGGAGATTTCGTAACCGAGTTTGTATACCAAATGATCCAGAATTGATGAAGAAGATACTCGAAGAAGCTCATAATACAAGGTATACAATGCATCCTGGAGGAACAAAGATGTATCGAGATTTGAGACAATTCTATTAATGGAATAATATGAAGCGGGAAATTGTAGAGTTTGTGGCACGTTGTTTGACATGTCAAAGAGTTAAGGCAGAACATCAAAGACCTGCAGGACTCTTGCAACCTTTGGAAATTCCACAATGGAAATGGGAGAACATAACAATGGATTTCATGACGAAATTGCCGAGGTCACCTCGAGGTTGTGATACTGTTTGGGTGATCGTGGATCGGTTAACGAAGACAGCCCATTTTATTGCAATGAATAAGACAGATAGCTTGGAAAAACGAGTTGATTTGTACATAGCTAACATTGTGAAATTGCATGGTGTACCCATGAGCATAGTGTCTGACAAAGATCCTAGGTTTACATCGCGGTTTTGGCAAAAGTTTCAAGAGGCGATAGGGACAAAGTTGAGTTTCAGTACAGCCTACCATCCTCAAACTGATAGGCAGTCTGAAAGGACCATTCAGATCTTGGAGGACATGCTACGAGCATGTGCATTAGATTTTGGAGGAACATGGGAAAAACATTTGTTGTTGGCAGAGTTTGCCTACAACAACAGTTACCAAGCGACGATTGGCATGGCACCTTATGAGGCCTTGTACAGACGAAAGTGTAGATTTCCTCTATATTGAGTGAGGTTGGTGAGATGAAGGCTATTGATCCTACATTGTTGCCGGAGATGATGGAAAAGATAGAGAATGTGCAATTGATCCGAAAAATGATGCTCACCCCACAGAGTAGGCAGAAAAGTTATGCCGATAGAAGAAGAAGAGACTTGGAATTTGAAGAGGGTGATAAAGTGTTTCTGAAATTGTCTCCTCAGAAGGGGTTGATTCGACATGGAAACGGTGACAAATTGAGTCCGAGGTACGTGGGACCGTTCGAGATTGTGAAGAAAATTAGCAAGTTAGCATACCGGTTGAGTCTACCAACAAATCTCTCTGGTATACATGACGTGTTCCATGTCTCAATGTTGAGGAAGTACCAACCCGACCCTTCTCATACCTTGGAGCCGGAACCGCTAGAACTTCGTGAGAACCTCTTCTATGAAGAAAGACCCGTACAAATTTTGGATGAACAAGATCAGGAGTTGCGTAGGAAGACGATTCCTATGGTAAAGGTACTGTGGAACAATCATGGTATTGAGGAAGCAACCTGGGAGTTACGGGATCAGATGGAGAAGCAATATCCGGAGTTATTTGCATGGTAAGAAAAAATTGCGATGACGCAATTCTTTTAAGGAGGAGATGATGTAAAACCCGACACAAGAATCTATATATATAATTATATTAATTATAATGCATTCATATCATTTCATAAGCAATAACAATAATTAATGAGCATTAATATCATTTAAGGTGTATATTCATCGTTTTTCGTGCCAAAATGTTCAATTACATGCATTATGGAGTTTTACGTGTCCTAGGCATTAATTATATTCTAACAAGTCAATATTAGTAACTAATTAGTTACAATTTAACCAAAATGACAAACTAGTAAAAATAACTTAGTTGGAGGGTAAGGTGGACATTTGACAAATAAGATATTTGATACCTAACTTATATTATTCCCTCCCACCCAAAACACACACAAACATACTAAGACACACACTAAAACACTACGCACACACTCACACATTTTCAGCACACACACACAATATACACACACAAGCTTGGAAGGAGAGAAAGAAGAAGAAGAAGAAAGAAGTGAGAAGGAATAAGAGAGAAGCTTGCTCAAGCCTTGTTAGTCATCTTTGAAGCTTGTATTACATCCTACAACCTTGAATTAGCATTCCTCTTGCATTGTTGAGGTAAGGGATTCTTCAAAACCAATTTTAAAAGAGTTCATTCAAGTTATTTGATTATTATATGTTGTTAGTCATGTTTTAGTTGCATACAAGAGCTTAAAGGTGAAGATTGAGTATTTGGTGTGTTGTAGATCTAGGATTTGCCTAATATATGTTGGAGGTTCTTGAAAAGTTTTAGGTTGAGCTTGGTATGAATCTTATGTGTGTATTGAATATATGTGTAACTTGTATGCAACAATGGAAAGCATGGAACTAGTATTTTTGACCTTGGAATGTTAATTTCAATGTTTATGAGTTGTGCTAGATTCTAAGTTTTGGTTGTGGATTGTAGATTGGAGGGTGTTGTGGTTGGTTGTTGGAACTCATAAGTGTTGTTAATAAACCATCTAGAGTATGCTTGTATACTTGTTGAAGGTTAGGAGAAAGATGGCAAGAAAATGGGCTGAAAATCAGAATTTACGTGTGTATTTTGCCCAGGTCGGTCGACTAAGCCGGTCGACTAAACTCGCCCGGCTACTCGACCGACATTTGACCAAAATCTTTATAAAAGCTGGGCGAGTTACTCATCGGCTACTTGTCCGACTTTCCCGACAGATTTGCGCGAAAATTTTTTGAAAGCCATAACTCATTTGTTTTTACTCCGAATTGAGTTTCGTTTGATTTTAGAGTTATCTACATTCGATAAGATTCGATTCTAGACCAAAATCAGGTTAATTGGAGTTTGGGAAGATAGGTGAAATAACTGCTTAAGTTGGGACTAATGCGAAGGTGTCAAGTTTAATACATTTTATGTTCCTACCTTGAGGGCAACCTATTCCGTTGGCCTCCACTTATATGATTATGCATTATATGAACTCTATTTGGAACATGATTGCACTAATATGTTATTGATTACTGTTATTAACCGGTGGCAACCTACTTTGTTGCCTCCGAGCTTGTTTGCTATGATTGAACTCCTCTCTCGCTTGGTGTGTTTCCTTGGATAGATGGTTGATATAATTAAGTTGTTGAATACCATGGTAGAAGTTCTGGGCCACCTAGGCGGCATTGGGCTTGCCAAGATGGACTCGGCTACTGTGGTTGGGTTGCCTCCAGAGTACCCTTATTTTTTGGTGTGTTGGGTTACATTGGAAGCTGATTTGAGATTGGCCATCTCCAACAACTGTTCGAGTATTATATCCTTTGATATATGGTAAACCTACCTTCGCTTGGGCCCTTGAGGACCTCGAAGGGTAGGATTATGCGTTATTGCTTGCTTATTAATTCTTGTACACTAATTGCAATTCTTGCATGACATGTTTTCAAAAGGATTTTCTAAATGTCGAAAATGTTTGCAAAACGTACCGTGGCCATTAACCCTCGTTGAGCTAAGTGTAGCTCATCCCTTTTTATGACAATTTTTCAGGTGAGGCCGAGGTTGAGCCTGTGCTAAGGACTCAAGCTAATGGTGAGGCCTATTTGTGTGATGAGACAGACTTTTGCTTGCTATGATGTTAGTTTCCTGTAGATGGTTATCTAGACATTTTGAACTATGTTAATATTGTACAACTTCCAGTATTGTAATATTCTTTTGGATGTTGACTTGTAACTCTTATCATTAACCTATTCTTTTGAGGCCTAGAAGGCATTAATGCTTGTGGTATGCCAGTTGGTTGATTATAGGCCTTGTATATATGAATGATCAGGTTAAGGAATCCATGGTGCCAATAGTTTTAGGCACCATTCTTGAAGTTACTTGTGGATTTTATAAATGTTTAGGTTATGGATTGATGATCATATAGGTAATCTATCTAGCTTGCGTCGCGTTCCGGCCTTGTCTTGGTAACGAGTCGGGGTCAGGGCGTGACATAAAGTATTATGGACTATCACTTGTGTTGTTACCTTTGATTAACATATGGATGTTAATGATAAAGAATGGTGAGCCACGTTCCATAACAGTATAGGGATGCGATTAATAAACATATGGGTGACTATCAGTTGAATAGATCACTGAATGTGACGTGAATAACAAATTACATGACTTCAGATTAATAATTTGTTATTCGTTGTGATTGTGTATGTAATCTTTAGACTTGAGACATTACGGCTGTCATTTATATTGGGGTTTGATTCTAGTGTTTGGACAATGATTGTTTCGACAAACGAGATGAGATGCGTCCTCTTGCAGTTTCATTCGTTCGGTATAATGATTGACTGGTAGTAGTCAAGATAGGATCCATTTTTCTCCAGCATAAGGCGATGTCCTATGCGATCTAAACTTGGTTGTTTAATGAGGAAATCCTTGGTCGAGGTATGAATGATGGAAAAGAGGTTTTCCATGTGTCATCTCTTATTACACCAATTAGATCTATGCATGGTATCAAGTTTATGAACTAAATCGAATCATGGTTCTTGCTCGACGGGACAATTAATGGAAGGATTGGATTGCACAATAATCGGCGACCATAAATAGATTCACTTGAATAAGACTTCATTGCTTTATAAATTGTCTTGATACATTGGTAGCTAGAACGTCACTCAAGAACTCTGAAGCTGTTTTGAGAATGACGAGAGTATTCTCTAAACAAATCGAATGGTTTGATTAACATTGAAAGTGTTCAACGTTTCTTCAGTGCTATATAGTGCTGAATCTAGAAAGTCGCACACAATAGAGCACGGTGAATGGTTTTTCTATTGAGCTTGATTTAGTTTCTCTTGAGTTGTTAAAGTGTTAATAATTGCATTTAGTTTTCTCTTGAATTGTTAAAATGTTAACAATAATATTTTGTTTTTCTTGAATTGTTAAGGAGTTAACAATGGTGTAATTGGCCTTTAAAAGTTATTGGGGTCAATATGCAATTATTATTAATATTGGGGCTAATGTGAAAATATGAAAAGGTTGTTTTCATAATTTCAACTAATTGTGATTAGGTGGAATATTTAAATGCCTTAGTGGAAGAATACTACACAATATACATATGATGTATATATGTATATTATTACATTAGTAGAAGAATACTACACAATATATATATATATATGTATATTATTCCATTAGTGGAATAATACTACACAACATATGCATATTCTTTGTCTTCTTTCTCTTCAACCAAGAGAGACAAGACAACCTTAATTCAAGGAAGACTTGTCTTCTTTCTCTTCAACCAATAGAGACAAGATAAGTAAAAAAAGAAGACTTGTCTTCTTCTCTCTTGTTTCTACACGGGTGAACACAAGAAAGAGATGAATAAGTATTCTTCTTCAACTCTTCAAGTATAGAGAAACATGGCTGAGAAAAAAAGTAGATAGAGAAGATGTAGTCTTCTCTTCTTCTTCATCATAAAAAATGCAGCCATGAAGAACACAAGAAGGAGGAAATGGTTTTGCTCTCTTCTTCACAAACAAGCTCATAAATCTTCCATAGTAGATCTAGCACAAAAATAGCCATGAAGATGGAGAAGCCATTCTTTGCTCGTGTGGACCAACTAGAGCTCTTGTGGTTTCAAGATGAGGTGTCTTCCATCAAGTGTGCAAAAATTCAGATCTATGGCTTCCATGAGTTGTCTACAAGAGGTATACTCTTCTACTATCTCTTGTCAATATATATACTTGCTATATATATGTTTTACATATGTTAATCACATGATATCAAGATTAGAGTTTTATATGAACATTATGCTTTGAAATTCCAGAAAGTTTTGAACTTCATGTTATGCTTTCGCTCGATTCTTAGCTAGATGATGTTCATAGCTCTAAATATAATGATCCCTCAAGTGGTATCAGAGCAAGGACTTGATGTACATGTGATTACATATGTGTTTGCTTAAAGTATGTAAAGTCTTGAGCACAAAAGAACAAGGAAAGAGTTTCAACATTTCTAAAAATATTTTTGTCCACTATTTTTGCGTGACTATTTTGGCATAGTAAATGTTGTTAGATTTGGCTGATTTTTGGTTATGTTATGCTATAGAGATAGTATAACATTTCATCCTCTAACATGCATCTCCTAATTTCGTGGCTAAGGGTTTCAAATTCATCAAAATAAGTAAGTTCGCTGATTCTCGCGCTGGACTGGACAGTTTTGCATAGTTGTGTTCCGAGGGGCATAACTCAATCAATTTAACTCCAAATTGAGTTCCGTTTGATTCTAAAACTATCTATACTCGAAGAGCTACGACTCCAAAAAATTTCAGAATTTTTGGAGAATTTTGGATAGGCTAAACGAGTCAAAACAATTGGTGCATGTGCAGCAGGTTTATGATGGGTCATAAATTAAAAGCCATGACTAATTGGTTTGATTTTGGTTAAGTCCAATGGGCTTAAAAATCAGTGGGATTTAGTTTAATAAGATTGGATGAGATTGTTTTTCTTAGTAAAGATTAAAATGAGCCTTGGAACTCAAATTGGGCCATGAAATTAACAAAGGATTTGCATTATGCCTTATTCAACAAGTATGAACTTAAAATTGGTTTTATCTAGTTCTTTTGTATTGTTTAACATGAGATGCTAAAATCTCAAGATATGAAACTTATTGCAAACATGATTTTTATTTATTTAATGTATTGGATACATTAGTTTGTGCTACCTTGTTTGTTTAGCTTTCTTGTATTTATGTATATGATGCATTTATTTAGCTTTATGAGTTTTATCTTACATTGTAATGTTGGATGATAAATGGTGAATTTGATCATGGACTTGATTAATGAATGGTCAATTAGTTGTAATTTCATTAGATGACGTTGTAACTAATTATATCATTCATTAGTATGTAATTGAGACATAAGTCTCATTTTATTTTCTTGCAATTGAGAGAAATTTGTAGTGAGACATAATGTATGTAATTTCTACAAGAAGTTTGCAAGAAGACCATTGGAGACTTTCAAGGAGTTGAAGGTACTTTGGATCTTTGAAGAAATCAAGAAGACAAGACCAAAGAAGACATGTTGATGTGTTTGTTTAGGTTTTATTTTTGTCTTGATTTGGTTCATAGTCTAAGTCTATGATCCACATAATGTATGATTTTATATGTATGTTTATTTATTTGCTTATATGTGATGTATGCTTGTAAATTAACTAATGTGCAAAGTGAGACCTAATTAAATTCAAAATCTTCCTACGTGCAAACATATTAGATTGTAAAGTGGTAAAAGTGTTTATCATTGCTCTCCACTATCCTAGGTTATATTTGCTCGATTGGGTATGTCTTGGCTAACCCAAAGGTAGAAAGACATATTCCATGAAAGTATTATGTTTACCTAGCAAGCATAGTGATGTTGTGTTATTCCAATATCACGAGGCCAATAACGCACTAAAGCTGAGATCCGAGATTCAAATTGTCGCAACACTGTGACAATGGGTGTAATTTAACTAGATCACGTTTCCAATAATGCACCAAAGCTGAGGTTACGATGATTTAGGGGCAAAATGGTCATATCCTATATAGTGATATAGATAGTAATCGTTGCTAACTTTTTGTATGTATATTCCAATAATGTACCAAAGTTGAGGGGTATTCATATTAAAGAGAACTATGGTCACCTACTAATGAATCTTTAATTAGATTCACGATCTCATTTAGGAAGTGTGGGACTCGATAAAATTAGTGGGAGGTATCATTTAATTAAAGGCCAAATTAAATGTTTTAACAAGTTTATATCAACTAGCGATCTTATTTTCTGCATACGTTTATGGCTACAATAATGAAAATGTTATTTTAATTAACTAGACATTATATCGCGCATCCGGACCAAATTTTTTATTAACGTTATCATCTAAGAATGGTTCTTAGAAACTTAATAAAATCTTAGAATTACATGCTCCGTTATTTTTCATCTTGATAATGTATCAAAACGAAAAGTTGTAGTACTTATGGATGATAAGTAAAACAAATTAAATATACTAAGGATTTGTATTCTTTCATAGTTTGCATAAGGGTATGCAAGATGTAAAGAATATAATTTTAAACTAGCAAATGGTTTTGTGTTAAGCATATTTAATGCATAATATTAGATATAAATGAAATTCATTCTCATATTTGTATTTCCTCTTTGGTTAGTGGTAATGCAAAGAAGAAAGGCAAAAAAAGATGATTTCTATTAGCCAGTAGGAGCATATCTAAGAAGAAAATTAAGAATTGTATAGGCATGTGTAAATGATGTTTTCATAGCTTTAAAACCGGACATTAAAAGAGGTTTTAATCCAAAGTACTTTATAGCTTGAATGTCAATGTTGTAAAGCTATTATGAATTATAAATCTTCTTTGATTGTGATTGGTACTACTTTATGGATTCTAGTGAAACATTAGTGAATATGTCGAGGATAGAATCTTAATCTCAGTAGTGCGCTTTCGGAAGTGTGGAATATTTTCAGTGTTAGCAAATGAAACAAAGGTTGTTGTGTTAGCAAATGAAACAAAGGTTGTTGTGTTAGCAAAGACAATTTGTTTGGATGCCTTCTGGACATATTTTATATTTTAAGGATTATACCTAAATGATATTAGGAATAAAACGTATATTCCTAAAGCTTATAAAAGCACATTATGGTGTAGTTTTTATTATCTTGATATGGACGAAAGAATGTATTGCAAACATATTGTCAACTGTTATAACCATCCACCAAATTTTAAGATTACTCAAATAATCCAAATTAATTGTAGTTTCTACATGATTAGGTTTTTTCTAAATAATAAGATGATGATTAGGTTGGTTTGATCAACTTATACATCTTATTTATTGGAATGGTAACCAAGTCATTCTTTGTTTGATGAAGGATTAAAACTAATAGGCTATTTGGATTAGTAAATATAGATGTATTTAGAGCTATTTGTGAATAGGCTCGTGTAGTAAAATGTATTAGTGCCTTATGATTAGATCGTGAAGGTAAAATACTTAAGTACTATTTTATTTGAGTATCCTAAAATTTTGATATAGTATCAAAATTAACAATGCCTAGTGTACCACAATTAAATAGGGTTTTCTTAGTGAAGAAACCGTGCTTTGTTGGACATAGTACACTTGTTGATTAGTTTGACTAATCATTATATTTATTTATGGGTCATGCTTTCCTCAATTTAATTTTATGTTGAATAGTAAATTCCTACTATTACTAGAACTTTATATTTGATATAAATTGGACAACAACCAATGATTAAATGTGTTAATTTTGGTTTGTCCTACTTTTATTGAAAAGTTTTTAAAGGACCAGTAGGAGTTTTGGTTAAAGGTAATTTTATAGTATATCTTAGTTTTGTAGGATATAATTTCTATTAATGATCAATGTTCATTGATCTATTATATTGTAATCTTTCTTGAAGAAAATGTTTTGTTCAATAAGAAGTTACTTTCTAATAAAATAGAAATTAAGGACGTATCCTCTAAAGCTATAAAATCACCTAGACCAAAGTAATGAATCTATTCAATAAGGTCCGAGATGTGTCATCACACAAGATCTTTGCAAATATAGTAGTGTATCTCATTCTTTAAAAGAATATAGGGATATCTTTTTGGAAGCATAAAAGTTGTTTGTGTATTTGAGATAATTATCAATTATTTGATCCTACAATTTACAAAGAAACAGTATATTTGATATCGATTCCAAAAACTATATAATGTAAAGCATATTGATTAGACTCCATATACTTTAGCTTAATCTGGATATTGATCTCTGAGATAAAGGTTGAAGTTAATGAAAAAGGTAATGACCTTTTATAGTTATATTGGTTTTTGAAATATATCATCAAAGCCAAAGGGTTGACTACGATGAAGTCTTTTTGCCAATAATTGTGCTTAAGTCTCTTTGTATTATGCTAGACATTATAGCACATTGTGTTACTATATTAATGATTTGGATCAATGGATATGAGTAATATGTGCGTACTTGATAAATCCACTTATGGATTTTTAAGTAAATTTCTTGGAATTGTTTCGTCCAATTCAAATGAGATTAAAGAGTTAGATTTCATTTAAAATGTGGATGAACCTTGTGATTGCAAAAGAATAGTGGAAGCGCATCCGCTTTTCTATGACTGCAATAATGATGACTTGGATATCATGGTTGATGATATGTGTGTTGTGATATTAATTATAGTCTAGTCATATTAAATGCTCTCCATATGGAACATGTCATTCGTATCTTGTGAATTCGTTGCTATGGTGATAATACGAATAGATTACTCGACATATTCCTTAGATTGTACATAAAGTATTTTTGAAGGTGTTCAAGAAACTTTAGTTGCGTAGCAAATTTGTATTCAAGTTATAGTAACTTCATATTTGTTATACTATGTACAAGACTTGATATTGCACAAACTGTAAAGTGTTACAAGTAAATAGCAATCCAATCTAGGTTTGGGAATGGTTGATAGAATTGAAGTATATTCTTAAGTACTTGGGAAGCACTAAAGATATATTTTAGTTTATGGATGAGGTAAATTCTGTAGTGACGGATTTACTAGTTCAGATTCTTAATCTGAATCTTATAATAGAATGTCTATGTTAGGGTTCATGTTTATTTGTAGTAGGAGCTCAATAAGTTAGAAAGGTTTTGAAAAAACTGTAGATTCCATTACATAACTCATGTCTTTTGTGATATGTAATATTACGAAAGAAGTTGTTTGGATCGAGGAAATCATACAAGTTGCTTATAGTTCTTACTGTTAAGTTATGATGCTTTTATCGTTACGACTATACGGAGCTACTGCACAAGCTTGTGGAACCCAGGTCTCACTGTATGTCCAAACAGTTGGAAAGGTGTTTCCATCTTCATACGTTGCATCTGTAGTCAGTAATCATATTGACATATGTCTTTGCAGGAAACGGCCATATCTCTTGATGTCGCTGACCCACTAACCGTAGTTATGAATCTGTCACAGCTAGGCCCTCGTTTTGAGAAGATGGATATTCGATACCATTGTATATTGTGCTAATACTATGTAACATAACATTAACACATTCATATTCTCCTTCTTTTATGTGTATGAATGAGTCCTTAGTATTTTCATTATAGGAATGTATTCTAAAAGCGTTTAGAATATGTTGGCATATTTCTTTAATATAATAAATACTTAAAGTATTCATAGTCCTTAGATTATTTGATCGGGACTTCGATAATCTATTACGGACTATCACATGTGTTGTTACCTTTGATTAACATATGGATGTTAATGATAAAGGATGGTGAGACACGTGCCATAACAGTATAGGGATGCGATTAACAAACATGTGGGTGACTATTAGTTGAATAGATCACTGAATGTGACGTGAATAATAAATTACATGACTTCAGATTAATAATTTGTTATTCATAGTGATTGTGCATGTAATCCTTAGACTTGAGACATTACAGTTGTCATCTATATTGGGGTTTGATTCTAGCGTTTGGACAATAATTGTTTCCATAAACGAGATGAGATGCGTCCTCTCGCAGTTTCATTCGTTCAGCATAGTGATTGACAGGTAGTAGTCAAGATAGGATCCATTAACCTCCAGTGCGAGGCGATGTCCTATGCGATCTAAACTTGGTTGTTTAATGATGAAATCCTTGGCTGAGGTATGAATGATAGAAAATGAGTTTTCCATGTGTCGTCTCTCATTACACCAATTAGATCTATACATGATATCGAGTTTATGAATTTAATCGAATCATGGTTCTTGTTCGACGGGACAATTAATGGAAAGATTGGATTGCACGATAATCGGCGATCATAAATAGATTCACTTGAATAAGACTTCATTGTTTTATAAACTGTCTTGATACGTTGGTAGCTAAAACGTCACTCAAGAACTCTGAAGCTGTTTTGAGAATGACGGGAGATATTCTCTAAACAAATTGAATAATTTGATTAACATTGAAAGTGTTCAACATTTCTTCAGTGTTATATAGTGGTGAATCTAGAAAGTTACACACAATAGAGCACGGTGAATGGTTTTTCAATTGAGCTTGATTTAGTTTCTCTTGAGTTGTTAAAGTGTTAACAATTGCATTTAGTTTTCTCTTGAATTGTTAAAATGTTAACAATAATATTTTGTTTCTCTTGAATTGTTAAGGAGTTAACAATGATGTAATTGGCCTTTAAAAGTTATTGGGGCCAATATACAATTATTATTAAGTGTTGGGGCTAATGTAGAAATATGAAAAGGTTGTTTTCATAATTTCAACTAATGGTGATTATGTGGAATATTTAAATGCCTTAATGGAAGAATACTACACAATATACATATGATGTATATATGTATATTATTACATTAGTGGAAGAATACTATACAATATATATATATGTATATTATTCCATTAGTGGTTATTCCACTACACAACATATGTATATTTTTTGTCTTCTTTCTCTTCAACCAATAGAGACAAGATAAGTAAAAGAATAAGACTTGTCTTCTTCTCTCATGCTTTTTCACAAGTGAACACAAGGAAGAGATGAAGAAGTCTTCTTCTTCAACTCTTCAAGTATAGAAAAACATGGCTGAAAAAACAAGTAGATAGAGAAGATGTAGTCTTCTCTTCTTCATCATCATAAAAAACGCAGCCATGAATAACACAAGAAGGAGGAAATGGTTTTGCTCTCTTCTTTACAAACAAGCTCATAAATCTTCCATGGTAGATCTAGCACAAAAATAGCCATGAAGATGGAGAAGCCATTCTTTGTTCGTGTGGACCGACTAAAGCTCTTGTGGTTTCAAGAGGAGGTGTCTTCCATCAAGTGTGCGAAAATTCAGATCTATGGCTTCCATGAGTTGTCTACAAGAGGTATACTCATCTACTATCTCTTGTCAATATATATACTTGCTATATATATGTTTTGCATATGTTAATCACATGATATCAAGATTAGAGTTTTATATGAACATTATGCTTTGAAATTCCAGAAAGTTTTGAACTTCACGTTATGTTTCCCTTGATTCTTAGCTAGATAATGTTCATAGCTCTAAATATAAATGATCCTTCAGCATCGTCAGCCTGTTTTTCGGGGGGATTGTCATACATTTCCATGGAGTGAACTGCCTCGATGTTGACCAGGTCGTTCCCATTAATGGGTTCCATGGTGTAGAGAGTATGAGCGAAGGTTTCCAACTCGGTGGACAGGGCCGGAGGATCAAGATAGAATCGGGCAAAATGTGCCAATCCTTTCTAACTTGCTAGGGCATCGAGAGTTCAACAAAAAAGAACCTATTATGCTAGCCCTTATTCGAAGAAGGCCAAGTCTCGGATTGAAATATGTTGGAATATGAAAAGGCAATAAAATAGTAATGCCCCCGACCTTTGGCTTTGATTGTATTAAAATTGGCTAAAAGGTCGGATGTGGGCTGTTGACCTAGATTCTTGATGTATATGTAGAAGGCGATGATCATCTGCCAACTGTTCGAGAACAACTGACCCGAACTCAGGCTAAAGAAGTTTAGGATATGAACTACATACTTGGGGAAAGGGAGACGCAAGTATGATAAGGTGTCATAGTAAAACCCCATCTTCTCGTCCCTCGGGCTGTAAGCCCTGTCATCGGGATTAGGTAACCGGACAATGAAATCTGTAGGAAAAGTGCCCTTCCTCATAAGTTTCAAGACCCAAGAGTACACGTCGATGGAAAGAGGTCTTGCCATGGCCTCGAGAGGTGCATCTTCCTTGGCAACAGAGCCAGCTTCTCGAGGTAGGTCGGCGGCTGCATCTCCCGAGGAAGGAGGTTGGCCCATGGGAGTAGGATCGGACCTAACTACCGAACTAGCCCTAACGTTCATACAGGGTCTGGAGTGGGAATGAGAAGAGTCTAAAAAAGGACATCGGGCTAGAACTTCCCTAATAGGAACGGTAGGAACATGAATTTTCCCGAATAGATTGCGGGTAGGGGGACTTGGTTCGACCTTTAGGTCCTCTAAACCCTCAAGTACCCGAGAAAGAGTCATAACGTTGGGGTCTGCTAAGGTCGCGTCTATTTCGGGCATAGCGTCATAATCCCCGTCACTTTTCACACCGCCCCCACGATCATAAGAGTGAATGGATTCATTGTGGGAGTCACTCTCATGGTTTGATTGAGCCATAAAATAAACAAAAAAGACAAGGAAAGTGGCATACCTAGGAGTTAAAGTTCAGGAAGCTCAAATAAGCGAAGAAGGACAATGTAAGCGAGAGGAAGCTAGAGAAATCAGAAGGGATGGAAAAAGTGAAAAAAGAGTGAAGAATGCCCCTATTTATAGATATAAATCAGTAGAAAAATTAGTGGCCCTAATTTCACGGAGAAACGTGCCCATAACACTCCACGATTGATAGACATGTGGCCATTTTTAGTAAAATATCAAGACGACAATTTAATGCGCCGAAGATCGAGGAGATCGTGTGAAATAAAACTGCTCTGTACGAAAGAGATTCTCTGACCACCTGTAGGAGCTCAGAAAATCGGGAAACAAGTGATGAGGATAAAAATCAGCGACCCGATCTCTATTTGAACTATGATCCGATCTCCGTCTAGACTATTCGAGCAGAATGGCGTGGACTATCTCGTTACCCCAATAATTTACCTGATCGAGAAAAACTGACCTGGGCTATCCCAGGAAGGTCGAGGCCCAAAGTCCGACCAATTCCCGATTTGATGACTGGACCGACAAAATCTCGTAAAATCCGAAAATATGTCAGAAGGAAATGTATAAATAAGGAAATAGCATTCTAAAAAAGGTAACTCATCACACATACACTAAACACTACACTTTCTAAATTCTCATCATTTCCAAAAGAATGATACTAACTTAAGCATTGAAGTATGTACGTGGGCAACCCTCACACATGTTCTTTTTGTAGATTCACGCGGGAAGCACTCAATCTAATTTGATGATCAATAGTATTAATATTTTTTAATGTCTTCAAATGTATAGTTGGAATGATGACTCCCATTCTTAATGTTTTTTTAAGTTTCAATGGGAATATGGTCTCCTATGCTTATGTGTGGCTATATATAAGTGTGTTTTGCTGGCATTGAAGAGCACGAATCAATAAAATGAAAAAATAGAGGAAGCATAACAAATATCATCATTTATCATTGTGTGTTCAAAAGAGAGAGTTGTCATATGCAGTTTGATAGTTTTGTAGTTTCATCTGCTCCTACTACAAAGAAAATATCGTTATATTTTGGAAAGCTTGTGCCAATTAACCGAAAGCACAGTAGTGGGACGTTAAAGTCTTAAGGACATCGAGTCTAACTTGAGCCTCAATATCATTTCTATTTGGTTTATTTCTATATCCTTGAATTTAATATTGTTAACTTTACATTTTGTTATTTTATTCTTTATTTTACAACTTGTATTTTCATTTACATAAGTCTTATAAGCACTTCTCTCATTTTATTGTCCAACAATCTTAAGACTTCAACTATTTTATTGAGGCTTGAGTTTACTTTCGATTAGAGTTTCTGTCACGCCCCAACTCGACCCTACTTACAATCAGTCAGGACGCAAAGAAATTTTGGCAGTATAACGACGGTAACACGTACATCAGGGATCTAAACCAACCCTTTATAACTTCATACAACCAACTCCAAAGATCAACAACAACTCCACAACTATATCATAACATACAACAAAACCATTTCCATATATTAAACAACCATTCACCAGTTCATTCATAAGTTATACGCCTCCGTTCCAACATCAACCATAGGCTGTAACACCCTGATCCCTCACGGAACCGGGACTTCTATTAACCATACTATCCCCAACCCAATTCCAAACCCCAGACATGAAATTTAAGGAAAAACGAATGAAGTTTCGCCTATATATAAGACTATCTAGAAACCTGCAAACATCAACATACAACCACAAAACCATAATCTACCACCTCAATCCATTTTATCCTTACAAGCATGCAAGTCAACTAGACAACAAGGTAAAGATTACAAGTTATTAAAACATTACAAGCCATTCATAACTATCAATACATTCTAAACCAAACTTTACAAGTACAAAATTGAATTCAATGGCAATCCACGTAAGCCAGCATAATCAATCACAAAACTCTCGAGTCTTGTTTTTTACCCCTGATAGCACTGATCCTGAAAGGTATTAGAAACGAGGGTGTGTATATGACTGGTATACTCAATGAGATAGGTGATGCAGCAAACCGGGAAAATACTTCCATGAAATGCACAAGATAACACATGAAGATCACAAATAACCAAGCTATTGAAACAAGTAATTAAGCACTTTATAAAAGGATACGGTTCCACTTTGTCTTCAATCACGAGCCACGAGCCAAAATCATCAATAAGTGTCGGCAAACCCTTATTCTTCCAAAATGGGGTACTCCGGATGTACCCGATCCTACGACCCTTTCTCCTGAGGTAGGTCCATATGCCCAGCAGGTGAACCACGCCTCTGGGGTAGTGGAGTATACTCAGCGAGAGAAAGGGAATAGGTACCATGGTAGTCGAGGGAGCACGACAAGCCCGATGCCGCTCATGTCTCTCGACGCTACTATGTCCGAAAAGGTTGCGCAACCCCGAGCCAAGATCACGAGAATCAAGAATATCAAAAATCACATAAGAGGGACGAAAAAATAGGTCGCCCTTGTAATTAAGTACAAATAACACGAGAAAACACAAGATAGCGAGTAAATAGTACATATACACTATTTCAATTATTAATCATACAATCTAGAAACAATAAAATAAGTTAAGATGCACAGAAGAGATGGAGACTCCCTCACCTGCAATTAAGCCAAGCATACAAAACTTAGCCAAACACCCATTTGAACCTTCTCCCATGGCATCAATTCCTTTTAATTCCTAGTTAGACAGTTATGCAATAAAATCATTCTACATTCATTTGATTAACCGTACACAAATAACAGGAGTTAAGAATGTTAATCATGCAATTAACTAGCTAGTTCTACAAGTTCATATCACAATATCAAACTCTAAAATCTCTAGACATGCATTATCTTAACTAACTTAGAGGATATGACAAGAAGCATTCTTTGCTTTTAGCATTAGCATGCACAAGGCCGTAATTTCATTTATTTAGCTAAATGGCAGCCAATCACCTTTAGTTCCCATTTCAACTTACATGTTCAACAAGCTAACCACTTTGTCTAAACTCAACTCTAGCTAATTACAAGATAATTCAAGTCATCATACTCATTTTCCCAATTTACATTTTATAACTCAATCAATAGACAAATATAGCAATTATAACAAGTATAACAATTCAAATAGCTACTTATGCAATAAGCTTAACTAATTCACATAAGCTTCAATTAAACACTTTAGCTTCAAAACACCTTGAATTCACGAAAACCCTTAACTAAATCAATTAGGTAGTTAACTTTAACTTATCCAATTATTGCACATTATATTTTAGAGATCAAAAACTCCCTATAAGTCTACCAGCAACAATTTTTTTAAGCCTAACTATCCATTAAAATCTCAAGTGTTCCAAAGAGGCATAACAAGGTCGATCTTCAACTAAGCAATATTCTTGAATTTTTTGTTCGTTCACTTGTTCATAAGTCATATATAGCCTAAATCTACCATTCTACACATCATTCAAACAATTAAACAACACTTGGCCTTCAATTTCAACTAATGCTAACAAACTTTGATCTAACATAAAATTTGTAAGACCCAGCCCGAGACCACGCGTGCATATAGGTCATATCATATATAATTAGATTACTTTGTATGTATTTACCTTGTTTTGTGTGCTTTTAAATTAATTTATGTGTATTTGTCTCTATTTAGGTGTATCGCATTGGTTAACGTGCATTTCAGTAATTAATATAGCGTAGTTAGTAATTAAAACCTATCGAGTTCAATAGTTTGTTAGAGTAACTAAACTAGAACTAAAACAATTGGATTTAACACAAGGATGACAAACTAGTAAAACACAATCTAGTTGGGGGCACTCTTGTCCTAAAGTAATTTAACAAATATCCTACACTATTCTTGCTCAACTAAAACACACACCAAATCTCTACACACACACAAAAATCTGAAAACACACACACACTCTCTAAATTTTTTAGTAAGGGAGAAAAAGAAGAAGAAGAAAAGAAGAAAGTGCAAGCAGGAGCAGACATCTTCCACCATTTTTCTTGCATTCTCAAGCTTCTACTTGTATCTTGAACATCACCTCTTGCATCCAATTCCACATCTAGGTGAGGGATTTTTCATAAATGGTTTTAAAAGATTCATTCAAATTTATTAATGTTCATTCGGTGTTAATATTGCTATAGCTTGCATATCAAAGCTTGGATGATGAAAAGTTTGTGTATATGTGTTGTAGATCTAAGAATTGAAAAAGTATGTTGGGTGTTGAGGTTTGTTAAGGAGAGGTGATTTGGGTGGGGTTTGAACCCTTATATGATGCCTATAAACTACATTGAACATGCTTGGCTGATGGTAGGAGGTTGTATGGATTGTTTGGATGATTTTTGTAGAAAATATGCATTTCCTATCCAGCTATCCGGGCGTTACAGCCCCTATCCGATGGCCCGGATAGTGGCCCCAACGCCCGGTAGAAAACTCCCATCTGGGCGTTACCTGCTTCATCAGGTCGACCGGATGAAGCCTACAACGCTTGGATGCTTTATAGCTCTGCGCAGTGATGTTTTGGAGGCCATATCTTATTCGTTTCAACTCCGAATTGCATTCCGTTTGATTCTAAAATTATCTACTTTCGATAAGCTTTGATTCTAGACTGCAATCAGATTAATTGAAGTTTGGTAATATAGGTAAATTTACCTCCTAAGTTAGGCTATTGCAAATGAGTTGAGTATGCTTCATAGTTTCATTTGTGCTTGCATTTTATGGTCGTTTTGAGTTGTTTTAAGGTATCTTTACACCCTCCTTTGGTACATAGATATGTTGAGTCTTCTAAATGGTATTAATATGGTTAAGCATGATGAGCATCGGTTTCATGATTATCTAAATGATGCACCCTAAGTGCTACATATGCATAATCATTATATGTTTGCTTGATATGCCATTGATAATTGTAATGCATTGAATTGTAATTGCATGGCGGTTATAACCATTGTTAATGGAGGAAGTAACGGGACCTCCGGATTTTCCAGTATATCTCGACCCTCTTATTATTGAATGAAGGCTTATGGTAAGAATATTTTGCTTGAGTATGTGCATGACATGTTTCATCAACCTTTTGCGAAAATGATAAAACTTTTATGAAAACCTTTCTCGTTCACCCTCATTGAGCTATATGTGAAGATCTAGCTCACCCCTCATTTCACATTTCAGGTAAGTTTGAGCCTGAGCAGGTCACTCAAGATGATGACGAAACTTCTTGGTGTGATCCCGAGGACTTCTGCTTTATGTGATCACTACCTATTGGTGTAATTGAAATATAAATGATGTAGAACTTAATCTTTTGGAGAACTTCAATGTAACTAAATACTTATATTCTTTTGAGGCCTAGAAACCTGATTGTTGGTTAGTTCTTATGTTGAACAGATGGTTCGAGGTCTTGTACATAAGTAACTATTTATGGTTTTCCTTTTCTAAGGTCGATAACTTGGTTTAATTTTGAACTTTGATGGAATATAAAAAAGGGATGTACAGGTTGTTAAGCTTCAATTTACAGAATTACGATTATGATTGTCGCATTCCGGCCTTAGCCTTTGTAGGTATACGGGTCAAGGTGTTACAACTTTAGTGGTATCAGAGCTAGCCTTAGTTAGTATAGAGCTAGATTGTGTTAGCGTAGTCCGAGTTTTGAACCCCTGGTTATTGGGTAGGGAAATTGGGGTGAGAACATGTTGTAGCACCTATAGGAACTTATGTACTTATGTGAACTGATGTGCTTATATGAACTTATGTGCTTAACATGTTATACTTGTTTCTTACTTGTGTGTAACCTACGTGTTAGGGGCATTGTTAGTACATACATTCACATCTCATATCATGCATGCATAACATATAACTATAAGTGGTATATGTTCTATAGCTATAGATAGCAGGACGTAATACCCGTAACAACCTTGGAGCTCAATAGACTGGAAGTGCAAATCGAGCTAATCCTGGAATAGCAATGTTCAATTTGATGGCAATTGTCATTGATCAAATGAGTAGGGCTATGGATCAACAAGCAGAAACCACAGCAGCTACAGTAGCAATAGCAGTAGCTAATAATAATAACAGCGACAATCATGGTGCGGGTAGCAGTGGCAGAAATAGGGGTAATAGGGAAGGCAATAACCTCAAAGATTTCCTGTTCTACAGCCCTCCGAAGTTTAGGGGCCAGCCGAATAGTGAAGAGGCAGAGTATTGGCTATCACAGATGGAGAAAATCTATGCTGCACAGGATTATGTGGATGAGAAAAAGGTAGCCTATGCAGTTTTTCAGCTGGAAGGCGATGCTGAAACATGGTGGGATACAGTGAGAGATCAATGGGAGACACATCACACTCCCTTTACATGGAGGAACTTTGTTAGAGTGTTCAAGAGTAAGTACATATTTGAGGCTTCCCGGGATAGGATGATGAAGGAGTTTATGTACTTGAAGCAAAGAAACATGACGATGGTTGAGTATAGGGCGAAATTTGATAGCCTCTCCCAGTATGCACCGCATATAGTTCAGACCCCGGCCACCAAGATATGTAAATTCAAACAAGGGTTGAGACTCAAGATTCAAGATGGGCTCACAGTAGCAGAGTTTGACACTTATGATGTTATCTTTGCAGCTGCATCGAGGGTTGAGGATATTAAATTAGCAATGAAGATTGGTTTAACTCAGCCGAACAAGAGGCCCTTTCAGACTCAACGTCAGTCTAGAGCATTCCAAACTTAGAACCTCCAAGGCCAAGGCCAAGTGTGGACAGCTGTTCGTAGACCACAGCCTAGGGCCCAAGCCAATCAACTAGCTTGTGGTACAACTAGTGCTACTACTGATACTCAGGGTACCTTGTACAACTATTGCAAAAAGAGGAGGCATGTGGAAGCCTAATGTTGGAAGAAACTTGGCACGTGTTTGTGGTGCGGAAGTGATAAGCACCAAGCTAGGGATTGCCCAAGGTAGCAACATAAGGGTGTGCATAATCAGCCAGCAAGAAATGCTCCAGGCCAAAGAATTCAAGCTCGAGCTTATGTCATGGATCAAGAAGTAATTCCAGATGATGCCGCTATTGTTGAAGGTACCTTCCTTATTCACAATCAATTGGTTAAGGTTCTTATTGATACTGGAGCTACACATTCATTCATAACTCCCAAATGTGCATATCACACTAAGTTACCGGTTGAGAACTTACTGTATCATGTAGAAGTTAGTACACTAATGGGCCCCAAATATGCCACTAGATTGGCGTGTAAAGCATGTAAGATACAGGTTGGGAATCAGGAATTTTCGGCTAATCTCATAGTGCTTATCTTCCGAGACCATAAGGTTATTTTGGGAATAGACTAGCTATCACGGCATCATGCACGATTAGATTGTCACACCAAGGTTATTGAGTTCCGAGTACCGGGACAACCTGTACTTAGGGTGAAGGAAAAATGTGACTTGTCGGGAAAGGCTGTGATATCCTCAATCAAGGCTGTGAAATACATGAAGAAATGTTACAAGGGGTATTTGGCTTACTTAATCAACAAGCCAAAAGATCAAGTTAAGTTAGCGGAAGTGCCAGTGGTTAGGGAATATGGAGATATATTCCCGTAAGAGTTACCGGGGGTGCCACCCGCAAGGGAAATTGAGTTTGTGATTGAGACACTACCAGGTACACAGCTGATCTCTAAGGCTCTGTACCATATAGCTCCGACTGCATTGCAAAAGTTAAAGGTTCAACTACAAGGTTTGCTAGAGAATGGATTTATTCAACCTAGTTCATCTCCATGGGGTGCACCAGTCCTATTTGTGAAGAAGAATGATGGAACTTTGAGGTTGTGCATCGATTATAGGGGGTTGAACCAAGTGACAATTAAAAAAAAGTATTATTTGCCATTGATCGATGAATTGTTCGATCAACTTCAAGGAGCCAAGGTCTATTCAAAATTTGACTTGAGGCAAAGATATTATCAAATTTGTGTCAGACTAGAAGATGTACCTAAGTCATCTTTCAGAACGAGGTACGGGCATTATGAGTTTGTTGTAATGTCATTTGGATTAACAAATGCTCATGCCACTTTTATGGACTTGATGCACAGGGTGTTTCAACCGTATTTGGACCAGTTTGTGGTGATTTTTATAGATAATATCCTAGTGTATTCGAAAACCGAGGAAGAACATGAAAGGCATTTGCGTTTGGTGTTGCAGAAGTTGAAGGAGCACCAATTGTTTGCCAAGTTCAGTAAATGTGAGTTTTGGCTCAAACAAGTGGCACTCTTGGGTCATGTGATATCTCAAGAAGGGATTGTTGTGGATCCTTCGAAGATTGATGTTGTGCAAACATGGAAGAAACCGAGGAATATAACCGAGGTACGTAGTTTTCTCGGTTTGGCGAGATACTATAGGAGAATTGTAAAGGATTTCTCCAAGCTTGCGGGGCCGCTCACAAGGCTCACACAGGAGAAGGTTAATTTCGTGTAGGATGATAAATGTGAAAACAGTTTTTAGGAGTTGAAGAAAAGATTAACAACTGCTCATGTGTTGGCGTTACCTAAAGGGAGTCAAGGATTTGTTATTTATAGTGATGCTTCGAAGGAAGGGTTAGGTTGTGTGTTGATGCAGAACAATCAAGTCATAGCTTATGCGTCATGGAAGTTGAAGCCTTATGAGATGAATTATCCTACTCATGACTTGGAGCTCGCAGCTATTGTGTTTGCACTGAAAAAATGGAGACATTATTTGTGGGAAAGTAAGTTTGAGATATTCACCAACCACAAGAGTTTGAGATATCTCTTTTCTCAAAAAGAGTTTAACATGCGTCAGAGAAGGTGATTGGAACTCTTGGATGATTACAATTGTACTATAAATTACATGCCTGGAAAGGCAAACGTTGTAGCGGATGTGTTGAGCCGAAAGACAAGTTTGGCAAGATTGGAGATCAAGGAACCTACCTTGTTGTCTCAGATCTGAGAGTTTCAATAGCAAGATCCTCAACTTTAAAAGATAAAAGATAGTAACCCGGGTTTCAAGTTGCATGAAGATGGGTTATGGAAGTTTAGGAATCGGATTTGTGTGCCAAATAATCCGGAGTTGAAAAAGAATGTACTTGAAGAAGCTCACCATTCTAAAACACCATTCACCCGGGAGGTACAAAGATATATCGAGATTTAAAACAACACTATTGGTGGAATAACATGAAGCGGGAGATTGCGGAGTTTGTGTCTCGATGCTTGACATGTCAACGGGTGAAGGCAAAACATCAAAGACCTACGGGACTACTCTAGCCTTTGGAAATTCCGCAATGGAAATGGGAACATGTGACCATGGATTTCGTCATAGAGTTACCGAGGACTCCTCGGGGAAATGATGCATTTTGGATCATTGTGGATAGGTTGACGAAAACTGCTCACTTGATTGCAATGAACAAGATAGATAGTGTAAAGAAATTAGTTGAATTGTATGTGGCTAACATTGTAAAGTTACATGGAGTGCCAGCTAGTATTGTGTTTGACAAAGATCCAAGATTTACATCTCAATTCTTGCAGAAATTGCAGGAGGCCTTGGGGACGAAGTTGAAGCTTAGTACAGCGTACCACCCGCAGACTAATAGGCAGTCCGAAAGGACTATTCAGATTTTGGAGGACATACTGAGGGCATGTGTGATGGATTTTGGAGGTACGTGGGAAAAACATTTACCTTTGGTAGAATTTGCTTATAATAATAGTTATCAGGCAACAATTGGTATGGCTCCCTATGAGGTTCTGCATGGATGGAAGTGTAGGTCACCATTGTATTGGGACGAAGTCGAAGAGATGAAAGTCGTTGACCCTACATTGATGCCGGAGTTGATAGAGGAGATGGAGAATATCCAGTTGATTCGGAAAGGATGCTCAAGGCTCAAAGTAGACAAAAGACCTATGCGGACAAGCGGAGGCGAGACTTAGAATTTGCAGTGGGTGATCGAGTATTCTTGAAGTTGTCACCTCAAAGAGGATTGATCAAGCATAGAAAAGGAGGAAAATTAAGTCCGAGGTATGTTGGACCATTCGCAATTGTGGAAAGGATTGACAAGCTCGCATATCGGTTAGACCTACCGTCGAATCTCTCCAGCATTCACAATATGTTCCATGTTTCAATGCTACGGAAATATCATCCCGACCCTTCTCATGTTCTAGAGATGGAACCACTAGAACTTCAGGAGAATTTGTCTTATGAGTAGAGACCCGTGCGAATTCTAGATGAGCAAGAGCGGGAGTTGCACAATAAGAGTATTCTAATGGTGAAAGTACTGTGGGATCATCACGGTGTTGAGAATGCAACGTGGGAGAGACGTGATCAAATGGAGCAACAATATTAGTTCCTCTTTGCAAGGTAATTAGGGAAGTGCAAGAGCGCAATTCTTTTAAGGAGGGGAGGTTGTAAGGCCCAGCCCGAGACCACATGTACATATAGGTCATATCATATATAATTAGATTACTTTGTATGTATTTACCTTGGTTTATGTGCTTTTAAATTAATTTATGTGCATTTGTCTCGATTTACATGCATCACATTAGTTAACGTGCATTTGAGTAATTAATATATCATAGTTAGTAATTAAAACCTATCGAGTTCAATAGCTAGTTAGAGTAACTAAACTAGAACTAAAACAATTAGATTTAATACTAGGATGGCAAACTAGTAAAACACAATCTAGTTGGGGGCCACTCTTGTCCTAAAGTAATTTAACAAATATCCTACACTATTCTTGCTCAACTAAAACACACACTATACCTCATAACACACACCAAATCTCCACACACACGCACAAATCTAAAAACACACACATACCCTTTAAATTTTTGACTAAGGGATAAGAAGAAGAAGAGAAGAAAGTGCAAGCAAGAGCAGCCATCTTCTACCATTTTTCTTGCATTCTTAAGCTTCTATTTGTATCTTGAACATCACCTCTTGCATCCAATTCCACATCTAGGTGAGGGATTTTTCATAAATGGTTTTAAAAGATTCATTCAAGTTTATTAATGTTCATTTGGTGTTAATATTGCTATAGTTTGCATATCTAAGCTTGGATGATGAAAAGTTTGTGTATATGTGTTGTAGATCTAAGAATTGAAAATGTATGTTGGGAGTTGAGGTTTGTTGAGGATAGGTGATTTGGATGGAGTTTGAACCCTTATATGATGCCCATAAACTACATTGAACATGCTTGGTTGATGGTAGGAGGTTGTGTAGATTGTTTGGATAATTTTTGTAGAAAATATGCATTTCCCGTCCAACTATCCGGGCATTACAGCCCCTATTCGGTCGCCCAGATAGTGGCCCCAATGCCCGGTAAAAACTCCCATCCGGGCATTACGTGCTTCATCCAGTCGACCGGATGAAGGCTACAACGCCCAGATATTTGACAACTCTGAGCAATGATTTTTCGGAGGCCATATCTCATTCGTTTCAACTCCGAATTGCATTCTGTTTGATTCTAGAACTATCTAATTTTGATAAGATTCGATTCTACACTGAAATCAGATTAATTGGAGTTTGAGAATATAGGTAAATTTATCTCCTAAGTTAGGCTATTGCAAATGAGTTGAGTATGCTTCATAGTTTCATTCATGCTTGCATTTTATGGTCGTTTTGAGTTGTTTTAAGGTATCTTTACACCCCCCCCTTTGATACATAGATATGTTGAGTCTTCTAAATGGTATTAATATGGTTAAGCATGATGAGCATCGGTTTCATGATTATCTAAATAATGCACCCTAAATGCTACATATGCATAATCATTATATGTTTTCTTGATATGCCATTGATAATTGTAATGCATTGAATTGTAATTGCGCGGCGGTTATAACCATTGTTAATGGAGGAAGTGACGGGGCCTCCGAATTTGCCGGTATATCTCGACCCTCTCATTATTGAATGAAGGCTTGTGGTAAGACTATTTTGCTTGATTATGTGCATGACATGTTTCATCAACCGTTTGCGAAAATGAAAAAACCTTTACAAAAACCTTTCTCGTTCACCCTCATTGAGCTATACATGAGGATCTAGCTCACCCCTATTTTCATATTTCAAGTGAGGTTGAGCCTGAACAGGCCACTCAAGATGATGACGAAACTCCTAGGTGTGATCCCGAGGACTTCTACTTTATGTGATCACTACCTGTTGATGTAATTTAAATATAAATGATGTAGAACTTAATCTTTTGGACAATTTTAATGTAACTAAATACTTACATTCTTTTGAGGCCTAGAAACCTGATTGTTGGTTAGTTCTTATGTTGAACATGTAGTTCGAGGTCTTGTACATATGTAACTATTTATGGTTTTCCTTTTCTAAGGCCGATAACTTGGTTTACTTTTGAACTCTGATGGAATATAAGAAAGGGATGTACAGGTTGTTAAGCTTCAATTTACAGAATTACGATTATGATTGTTGCGTTCCGGCCTTAGCCTTTGCAGGTATACAGGTCGGGGCATTACAAAATTAATCATAAAGACTTGTAAAACTTGCAAAAGAATGTTCTTGAAACCTATGAACACCAACGAACAAGATAGATATGCAAAACAACTCAATACCATTCATAACCACTTAGTAATCCCAATTAACAATATCAAATAATAATTCAACTAAGATATTTTTTCAATTCCTCCGACATAGGCTTAACTTAATCAATTCAATTACCTATTCTATTGATCTACAAACTGTCTGGTTTTTACATAAAAACGTAGCTCTTCGAATGTAGATAACTTTAGAATCAAACGGTGTCTAATTCCAATTTAAATTCCATGAGGTATACCCTTTATCGTGCAACTACACCTAACTGCCTACTTCTGTGATTTTCCCAGACATATTTCAGAGATGGCTAAATCGGAAGGATAAAACATTAGAATTTGCCTTAGCTCTAGAAATCAACATTTGTTCAAAACTGTCTAATCTAGCTACTGTGTAAATTTCATTAATTTTCTAGTACGTTTTCTAGGTCACAAGAGCTTCGAAAGACAGGGGCAGTAAGCTCTCCAAATTTGCAGCTTTTACACTATTTCACTTTTAGCCATTTCCTTTCACCTTGAGCTAGTTTTAGACTTTGTTTTAGCACATACACCTCATTGTGAACTCATATCAAACATCTAGTCTTCATACAAGAATACCAACTAGCATAGCAACAATACCATTAACAATATCCACAACACATCACAAGTAAGCAAAAGAGAACTCACATAACACCAAGCAAGCTAAAAATCAACTTCTCATGCACATACAACTCAAACCTCTTGCATCTACATCACAACCAACTCAATAAAAATAAGAAATAGCAACAATAATGCAACCAAGTATGAGATCCCTCTCCTAGAACTTGAAGAACATGCAAGAATTGAGCTAATCTTCTTTTCCTTTCTTATTTTCCTCTATTTTTCTTCTCTTCTTGTATGTGTGTGTTTCAACCGTGTTATTGTGTGTGCATGTGTGAGTAGAGATCTGATTTTTGTGTGTGTTTTGTGAACTTATGTGTGTAGTAGTGTATTAGTATGTGTAAGTAATAAAAGACAAAAGCCCAAATGACCAACATGCCCTTCAACTAAATGCTTTTAACTAGTTTTTCATTCAAGTTTAATTCTAACTAATTTAGTTACTCTTTTGTTTATCAATACATTTATTTATTTACCACAATTTCTAAATCACCTAAATGTTCGTGAATGCACACAAATACATGTTAGACGAAATAGATGCACGTAAACCAAGAAATATGATCTTTCATACAAACAAATATATATAAATAATTAAAGTAGACATATAAATATATGCACAATAATAAAATAGTTATATGCACGGGTCGGGGTGTTACATTGGCTATATTAGACATTTGCAAAATAGATTATAAACTAGTCTAGCAACGTAATCATATTCAAAAGAAAGCCTACTAAACTAATAATATATAAGCATGTATCTTTAAGTAAGTTATACAATACATCATACTACAAAAGCTAAGACAAACTCATGGATATAACTTCGGCATACATAAGACTCCTCCACATAAGGCACATATTCAGCTTCTTGAGGAACGTACTCAAAGCTTGGTTCAGTAACACCTAATTACAACAAACGAATGAGAGTGAGCTTATATAAAATAAAGCCCAGTGAGGAATTCGATAGATCTTTTGAAAACATTTACTTTAACACTTTGGAAATCATCCTATAAGCAGTAACACACAATTAACACTGATAACAATACAAATATAGTAACAACAGTAAACACACAATAAGGATACTATACACTTGTTGATGAAGCTCCATACACCGTTTCAATGTTCACCAACTTCTCAAAAACCCAACGACATAATTTTGAGGTGCCTTATTCTAGACCCACACTCCATGGCATCTCCGCCCATGTGAGATAGGGATTAGCCATGATAACTGTGTCCCGGGATGTCTCCCGAAGTGACACAACACTATCATAGCTCACAACAACAATGACAATTGACTCTATGTATTCCGAGAGATCAGCAACGAAAGTGCCCGATCCCTAGCTCTTCAACAATCAATCAATATTCCGAGAGATCAGCAACAAAAGTGCCCGATTCCCTATATTTCAACAATCAATCAATATTTTGAGAGATCAGCAACAAAAGTGCCAATTCCCGGTATTTCAACAATCAACCATCAATTAACAATATTTCAACAATCAATTAAACAACATTTAAACAATCAATAAATATACAATTCTAAAACAATTAGCCTAGATGACAAAGTAGGACATCCAACTCAACATACATTTGAACATACATCTAATCCCGAACCTAATCAACAACAATCCAAGAATCAATTACTCAAACACTACCCGAACAACCCAAGACAATATTTCAACATTTTAAAGAAAGGCTACACAAACTTCTAAAAGTCATAACTTACAATCTAGATATCCAATAACCTCCAAACCACTTTCTATCACTCAACCACACATGCAACTACATTAACCCCATTAGAAACCAACCAAAAGTCATCCAAAACAAGCCCCACAACCCTAATTTTGGCAATGCACAAGCCTGAATTTTTCAGACTTTTGCCACGACATCCCAATCAAAATTCAGCATTACAACATTACTACCCCATAATTAACAAACTTTTAGAAGCAACAACCAATCAATTCCAACCACTACAACAACATTTATTCAACAATGAACCTAAAATCCAATTTTAATACCCGAACAATAGAAATACATGCTACTACCATTCAAAACTTATATGAACGCACATAAATGATCATTGGCATCTACTGAGCAATAATCTAAAGACATTTAACATTTCATCAGATAAAAATACAATTATATGAAAATGACATAAAATAGCATTTTAAGATCTATAATTTTTCTCTCACCTTGATGCAAACTAAGGCTAGAAATAGGCATAATGGATGCCCAACAAGCAAAATCAAGCTTTGAATGACTTAATTCGGCTTTGAAATGCAAAATCTATGAGAAAAAAATGTTTTGAAAAATCTTGAAAATGGCTTCTTTCTTCTCCCTCAAGGGCTCACGGTTTTGTGGTTATTTTTGGCTGAAATTGTTAATATATAAGTTAAATGAAAAGTCAAAACAAGACTAAATGGTCAAACTTAACCCTCATTTTCAAGTTTAAAATGCAAAAGACTAAGTTAACCCTAATTTTCAATGCATTTTTCAATTGTACCATTTTAAAAATATTTAAAATGAAATATAATTTGTATTTAATATATACTAGGTCAATGAAAGTCAATGCAAGAATCGTTTTGAGCAGAAATAACTATTTTAGCTTAAAAATGTACATTTTCGCCCGTAGAATCTATTTAAATTACTTATCAGTTTCAGAAATAATTTTTATTAAAATATGGGTCTATTGATAATGGATGACTAGGTTTTAAGATGTTTAGAACACCCGTGCCAAAATTTTAGCGAATGTGTGCTTCAAACACTATTCACAAATAGCAACAATAAACTTTTCAATGCAGTTTTTTATGAAAATTTCATGAATACTTACATATCATGTATTAGAAGTATTAATCACTTAATTAGCACATTTTAATTCATATAACACATATAAACAGGTTAAAACACGTAATTGCAAATATGGCCAAATTCGGGATCTCACAATTTCAATAACAAAAGTTGAGTAAAAAGAATAATCACTACTCAATTTTAAGGTGAAAGCCCTTGCTGCCTTTATGAAGATTTCCCTTATGATTCCTCGGGTGGACGTAATCGTCCCTTTCCCTACTTCAAGCAGGCGATCTATGATTGATAGGATTAGTATCGTACTGACCTTACTGACTTGCCCTTTTGGGCTTGACGATATCCCTGCCAGGCTGGAACTCCAGCATCACTTTCTTCTTAGTCTTCCACTTCTTTAAGAGTGAAACTAATAGCAGATGTTGCACAAAAGCCATTACTTTACATTCAGCTAGCACTAAAAAGGCTTGATTGGTAGGCAAGCGAGCTAAGCTTCCTACTTAAGATTCTATTCCTAACTCAAGCTCAAGTAGCGGTGGAAGTTCTTCCTCCAAGACCACAATTTCCATGCTTATCCATCCGGGTAGAGGCTAGGTCTTACTCATACTTAGTAGAACCCTCAGGGCACAACGTAACTAAGAGAGCCATCCCATTTAGGGTGAGACAAAATGGGCAAGCACGAGCGGTCTAGTGCCCGAGCCAATTGGTCAGACGACGACATACATAATTCGTGTATATATATTTTCAGGTATTAGTGAACTATACAAATTAGAACGATATGCTCTGATTCATTGTACATAGATTAATTATTTTCTATCTAACTTCTTTCTTTTGACTTTGAAAGATGTATGGCAAGGATAAAGGAAAAAAAGGGTCACGTGTGTTATGTGTTTCGGAGACAATTTCTTTGGTTTTACAAGACATGTAGTAGGATACTCGATTTATATATATATATATAAACCTGACATTAATTGGGAATTGCCAAGAATTGAGCTCTTAACCTTTTGAATTCCATAAATCTAACTTACCAATTGTCCAACACCTTTTTATTGTATCATATTCTATTTTACTAATGCTGGCTGACCTTTTGAGTTATGAAAGAAACAAAAATTCTAATATTCGTTGCTACTAATAAGGTTTGATCCCGGGACGTCTACCACTGAACCAAACACTACTTCTTAATTCCCAAATGTCAAAATTATTTATTAATACCAGCTTTCTAACTGAATCAAGAAAGCTAATTTGAGTATTTATTTTACTGATTTTGTTTGGACTATTTACTTGACAGTCGAATATAAGTATATATAAATATTGTAGACTTGTGTGATTTTAATAATCTGATAATATTTTTTTTCTTTCATATTTGTGTCGAAAGTATTAATTATTTAATTGTTACTTTAAAATTAATTTTGGTGTTAAGTTATTTACAACTAACTTGATTTTTGTGTAGTGCAATGTGTATAAATAGGTATTTGGACTTAATATAAATAATATCAATCATGAATACCGATACTGGAAATATGAATTATGGACAATCCTTTGGACCTAACAACCCAAATGTGCCCTTGACTGTAAATGGATCAACCAATGGATCTGCAATAAATGAGAATGTACCTTTGGCTAGGCCATTAGTGACTGATGCATCGGCTGTGCTATTTGTGGCGACAACTCCTGTTGGACATGGCGAGAGGCCAAAGAATTTCAACGTAAAGGATTTTAAGAGGTGGCAGTAGAAAATGCTATTCTACTTGACCACTTTGAATCTTTCTTGTTTTTTAAAAGAGGATGCACTAGAATTGGGTGACGATCCTGATATGCAGAATACTGTTGCTGTTGATGCTTGGAAACATGCATACTTCTTTTGCAAAAACTATATCCTCAATGGGTTGGATAATGCATTGTATAACATCTACAACCTAATGCCAACTACTAAGGCACTGTAGGAATCTTTAGAGAATAAGTATAAAACGGATGATGTAGGCACAAAAAAATTCGTTATGGCCAAATTCCTTGACTTCAAAATGGTAGATTCCAAGTCTTTAATGCTCTAGGTAGAAGAGTATCAGGTGTTCATTCATGAGTGTCATGCAAATGGTATAACTATGGGAGAACGCTTTGAATCTGGTACACTTATTGAGAAGTTACCTCCTAGATGGAAGGACTTCAAGAGTTATTTAAAACATAAGCGAAAGAAGATGACTCTTGAAGACCTAGTTTTGAGGTTGAGGATTGAGGCAGACAACCGTAAATCTGAAAAAAGGGTTAGTCTTCCAAATTTGGAATCAAAGGTTAGTGTGGTTGAGTATGGTCCAAACAAAAAACAAAAAAAGTTCTCCAACCAATGTCAGAAAGGGGCCGAACAAAAGAAGCAGCAGTTCGGTGGGAACTGCTTTGTCTGTGACAAGCGGGAGCACAAGGCAAGAGACTGCAAGTACCGCAAGAACCAGGGCAATCCAAAGAAGAAAAAGCTCAGGCAAATGCTGTGGAAGACCTGGGAAATGATCTCTCTAACATCATTTGTCAACTGTTGTGTCAAAATCAATCTGGTGGGGAATTCAAAGTATAGGTGGGTGGACACAAGGACCACTAAGCATGGTTGCTCTGATAGGAGAATGTTTACTACCTATCAAACTGTTTCTAAAGCCATTTACATGGGTAACTCCTTGATATATTTATAAATTTATACCTATTTCTTTGCTTTTTATAATTAATTATTCACATTTATTGAAAAGATTGATCATTTTAATTATGTTTTTATGCATGTAAGAATTTACTTGTGGAAGAGCAATTAGGAGCAGAAATTTAGAAGGAAATTAAATGATGCAAAAGAGAGTCAAGCTATATTGAAGAAGATTGCTTGAAGAATTGAAATAAAAGAAAAAAAAGTCAAAGCATAAAAAAGGGTAACTGTTTACCAAGGCTAATTTGCCTTGGCCAATTTAGTCCACGATAATTAAGTCCATGATGGACTTGGAATTAGAAAAGGACAATTAGTCCACAATTGAAGAATTGGCCAATTATTTAAGCCACGTAGATCAAGAACAAAAGTTGAGGCGGTGGCGATTTGTTATAAAAGCATCAGCACGGCCAAAAAAAAAGAGGAAAATAGAGAGAGCCACGGCGCAAGAAAAAAAAGAAGACAAAGACCTTTGACGGCTCAAGGAAGGCAGAAGTTGTACAATGAAAAAATTCTTGGAGCACAACTTAGGAAAAAGAAATTCGCAGCAACAAGCTTTGGTGATTTTCTGCAATTCTTCGTTGATTCTGATTTTCGTTCAAAATTAATTGGGATTCAAATTGAATAGTTTGACTTATTTAAATTATTTTATGAGGAATTTTGTAATAATTTCTTTTCATAATTTTGATTTAAATTTGTTAAATATGTGTAGCTAAATTATTGTTTAGGGTAGGATTACTATGCAATTACTTTAATTTTATGGTCTCGTACTTGGTTTGAATATTTTGATGTTATCTTTATATAGTTGATTTACATGTTTAATTGTTTATCCTATTATTTTATTATGCTTGTAGCTAGTGATTAATAGGAATTTATACAATAGATCAAATATATAAATTGGGCTTTATTGCAAAAACTATAGGTTGTACCGTAGTTTTTCACACTTAATTAATTAATTCATGAGCCTACGATTTTAGGACAAATCTATACTTCAGCTAGATAATGGACTTGGGGATAGCGTTGCACCTCTAAACTAGGCCTAACTCGTTGATTAATTAGCTTTAGGAGATTATTTAATTAATTAGGCTTGTAGTCTAATTTTGCATCAAAATAGGAAATCTTAAATTCGAGCCTAGAATTAAAACTTTGCATAGGAATCCAATCCCTAAACATTTCCCAATAGTTATCAAACCTCACTTTTAGCTCTCACATTTAATTTTAATCTTTGCATTTAATTTCACTTTTATTTTATTTTCAGTTAGTTTTCATTCAAAACACCAAATTTAGCATTTAACTTATTACAATCACTTAGGCACTTTATCTAGACTTTTCCACGAACTTTCAAATTGCCTCCTTGAGGATTCGTCCTGGAACCTAGCACACTACACTATAATTACTTGTGTACTTGCGAGTTAAAACATGGCTTAGAATTGTTCTTAATTTTATCCTAAGCTAAGCACCCATCAAGTTTTTGGTGTCGTTGCCGGGGAGGCACGGTATTGTTTTTGGACTAGTGTAGTATTTTGTTTAAGTGTTAGTTTTTAGTTAATTAGTTATTTTTGCAAAAAAAAAACAAAAAATTATTATTTATCTTGTTTTGCTTTATTATTTTTAGATTATCTTATTAGTTGTTTTAGTTTAAATAATTATCTTGAATACTTTATTTGTTTTCTTTATTATTTTAGTGA
This sequence comes from Ehretia macrophylla, assembly GCA_037974665.1. Taxonomy (NCBI): domain Eukaryota; kingdom Viridiplantae; phylum Streptophyta; class Magnoliopsida; order Boraginales; family Ehretiaceae; genus Ehretia; species Ehretia macrophylla. The sequence goes on from CM075774.1 coordinate 6,045,328, forward strand.
TTTTATTGTTTTTTATTCATTCAGTAGTTCATTATTTTATTGTAATTATTTATTTATCTGTCTAGTTTCCTAGTTGTTTATTTTTTCTTAAATAGTTTATTTATAGTTTTAGGTCTTTATTTCAAGTTAGTTGGTTTCCCCTTAGCTTGACTTCTTGTGTATGCTTGCACATCGTTCTTTAGGATTGCCTTTAGAACCCTTTGACCTCGAGTCGCAAAGAATCCCTCACCGTAGGAATCAGAGGGTCTTAACTACAATCATGGCGGACCTTGAAGGAAATCTGAATATGCCTCAAAATGCTAATGATCCTCGAATTCCCCAACTTCCCATTGTCCTAAATAATCCTGATCCTAATGATATACCTCTTAGGTAGCATTTTCTCCTGACCACATATCAGCCGAATATTGCTATCCGACCACCTGCGATCCATAATGTGGACTTTGACATGAAACTTGGTACGATAGCAATACTTCCATCATTTTACGGGAAGAGCAATGAAAATTCACATGCGCATATTCGTGATTTTCTTGAGATATATACCACTGTGCATGTTCCAAATGTTACTCAAGAAAATATCCGATTGCACTTCTTCCCACTTTCCCTTAAGGACAAAGCTAAAGAATGGCTTCATTCCCTTGAAGAGGGAACCATTACTTCTTGGGAAGAACAGTTGACTCAATTTCTGTTTAGATTTTTTCCGATGGCCTAGACCTCATCTCTTCAAGAGAACATCATGACTTTTTTCCAGTCCAATCTAGAGTCATTTCATGAAACTTGGGATAAGTTTAATGGACTCATTCGTCACTGCCCACACCATGGGTTCGATAGACCCAGGTTGCTTCAATATTTCTATAGAGGGTTGATACCACAACAGAAAACGATGGTGAATTCAATGAGTAATGGAAGGTTCTATAACCTCACCCTAAATGAGGCGTAGGCCCGACTTGACAGTATTGCCAATGACTCATTTCAAGACTCAACAATGGATAGAATATGTAAGCCCACTTCTAGGAGAACATTATATGAGGTGAGCACAAATGAGGACTTAAACTCACAAGTGGCAGCTTCGACCAAGAAATTTGATTAATTTATATCTTTAGGGTCTGTTTCTTCACCTGCCCCACCAAATGTTCAATGTTGTGCCTAATGTTCTACAGTGGACCACCCCACATTAGGGTGTCATCTTACCTCTCAATTCCCTGAATTTATTCAGGAACAAGTTTGTACTGCCCAGGGTTATTCTCACAATTACAATCCATATTCGAATACATATAATCCTGGTTGGCGAGATCATCTAGCTTTCTCATGGCGTCAAGGAAATCCTGACCCTTAATTTTCGCAGGCTCAAGTGCAAAAGCCTCAATCTAATCCTCCTGGATATTATCATGTGTCTAATGGGCCTCACTTTAAACTGCAATTAGGGAATCAATTTCAGCCTAGCCCTCCTCTTCCTCCTAACAAGTCTGATGATAAGTTTGACAAGTTATTTCAAGTAGTTCATGCCCAGCAGCAATCTATTGCTAAGTTGAAAACTCAAGTTGGGCAACTGGCCCAACAAATTACTTGGAGGGATGAAGGTAAGCTCCCTGCTCAGACTGTCGAGAATTCACGTGGCTAGTGTTGCAATGTCCACAATGAGACCACCCATGAACAAGCCAAAGTTGTTATCACCGTTCGGAGTGGTCACCAGTTAAATAATCAGGTAGGTGAGTCTAGTGGAGCAAAGAGAGTGAGTGACAAGAGTAGGGATACAAAAGAGGTTGAGGATAAGGTTGAGATAGTAGGAAGTGAGTCGGGAGATGAGATAGAAGATAGTAGGGAAAATACCATTCCTTCACAGAGAGATGAGAATCAGGTTGTAGATCACAGTGATGATAGTCCTTCTAGGGTACCTTATCCTGCTGCTTTAAAGCCACCTAGAAAAGATGATAAGCAGTCTCGGGTATTAAACCACTTGAAGGATATTAAGATAAACCTGCCTCTTATTGAAGTTATCCAGCAGATATCGGCTTATGCCAAATTCCTCAAAGACTTGTGCATTAGGAAGAGACAATCCACTCACATTCCGAAGAAGGTGAGGCTCATAGAGAAAGTGAGTAGTATATGCCCTAAGGGCCTTCCGCCCAAGTTTAGTAACCCCGGAGCCTTCACAATTCCTTGCATCATTAAAAATCAATAGGTGGACCATGCCCTCTTTGACTTAGGGTCTAATGTGAATCACATTCCATTTACAGTATATGAGCGTTTAGGTTTAGGGGAGTTGACTCCCACAAATGTTACACTTCAGTTGGCAGATCGATTTGAGAGACGACCTAGAGGGATAATTGAGGATGTCTTAGTTAGAGTTGGTGAATTTCTCTTCCCAGTTGACTTCATTGTCTTAGACATGGACTCAGGACTATACACTAGGCATGCGACACCAGTTCTTCTAGGGAGACCTTTTCTAGCCACAGTTGATGCGGTGATATATTGTAGGACAGGATGATTGAGTTAACCTTTAGGAATATGAGAGTTAAAGTGAGGGTTGCAGAGGCGGTTAATCGAGTAAGTAGACATTCTGAGGATGAGTGCTTCATGGTTGATATCATTGACCCTTGTATCGATGAATATGCCCACTCGATGTTGACTGCCGATGATGAGCTTGTAGAGCTTGAGACAATCTTAACTCAATTTGACTCTGATTCATTTGTGAAAGAGCTAGTAGCTTCTACTTCTGTTGTGTCTGATCCTAGCCTTGACAAGGCTAATGATAGTCTTAGCTCCCTTCCATCCAAAGTTTATCCTGATCCCCCTCCGGTTGAGTCTCTTCCAGCTTTAAAGCTCAAACCTTTGCCTATGCATCTTAAATATGCATCCTTAGGACCTAATGATACCTTCCCAATAATTATCGCTTCAGACCTGACCACTGAGCATAAGGAGAGATTGTTAGGAGTCCTTCGTGATCATCAAAAGGCTATAGGGTGGACCATTTCTGATTTACGAGGTATAGACCTTTCATTGTGTATGCATTGGATTCACTTAAAAGATGGTGCTACTCCTTCCCGCGAGATGCAAAGGAGGCTAAACCCAAACATAAGTGAGGTTGTTTATAAGGAGGTCATTAAACTTCTCGACGCATGTATCATTTACACGATTTATGATAGTTCATGGGTCAGTCCGGTGTAGGTAGTACCAAAGAAGTCTGGGATCACAGTAGTCTCTAATGATAAGGGTGAGCTTATTCCTACACACACCACTACTGGTTGGCGTGTCTGTATTGACTATAGAAAGCTCAATGCCAAGACCCGAAAAGACCATTTCCCTTTACCCTTCCTTGACCAGATATTAGATAGAGTAGCTGGACAGGGCTACTACTGCTTCTTAGATGGGTATTCCAAGTATAATCAGATCCCAGTCTTCCCCGAAGACCAAGAAAAGACCACCTTTACTTGTCCATATGGGACCTTTGCCTATCATCGTATGCCCTTCGGTTTATGCAATGCACCAACGACCTTTCAGAGGTGTATAATGGCCATTTTCTGATATGATTGAGAAGTTTCTAAAGGTATTTATGGATGATTTTTTAGTTTTTGGAGCTACATTTGATGAGTGTCTCACACACCTTTCCCTAGTGCTAGAGCGTTGTGTTAAGATGAATTTAGTGCTTAGTTGGGAGAAAGTCACTTCATGGTTAGACAGGGGATAGTACTTGGTCATATTGTATCTCAGGATGGTATCTATGTGGACCCAGCCAAGGTTGCGTTGATAGAGAAACTCCCAGCACCAAAAATGGTGTGCGTGACATTAGATCATTCCTTGGTCATGCCAGTTTCTACCGGCGTTTCATCAAGGACTTTAGCCATATTGCTCGACCCCTCTCCAGCCTCCTGGCACATGATACTGCATTTCATTTTGATGACGAATGTGCCAAGGCATTTGAGAAGCTGAAGTCTTTACTATCCTCCACACCTATCATCCAGCCTCCCAATTATAGCATCTCTTTTGAGATTATGTGTGATGCATCCGACTACGCAGTGGGGGCTATTTTGGGATAACGTAGGGATAAGTTTCCATGTGTGATCTACTATGCTAACAAGACCTTAGATAATGCTCAAAAGAATTACACTACCATAGAAAAGGAATTGCTAGTTGTAGTCTTCTTCCTTGATAAGTTTAGATCATACATCCTAAGGTCGAAAGTGATAGTCTACACGGATTGTCACGCCCCAACTCGACCCCTCCTATAATCAGTCAGGACACAACGGAATTTCGGCAGTATAACGATAGTATATAGGACTCCAAGGCTCTAAACCAACCTCAACAGAACATCATACATCTAACAACTCCTCAATAAAATAATAACATACATCATAACCATATTATACAATAATCATCTCTCGTTATACGCCTCCATTCCAACATAATACATAAACCTTAATATACATTACAAAATATATTGAGCCAATCTAGCAACCTAATCAAAGACCAAAGAAAGGCTACTAAGACAGCATCAACTAATTCATTATCTTTTCAACATCTTTTACATAATGAACTACAAAGCATATAAAAGTCTACTAAGTTAATATTCAAGATAGTAAGACAATACAACATCAAGGATAAGACTCCGGAACACAAGACTCATCCACGTAAGGCACATTTTCCACATTCTCCTATTCAGGAGGCACGTACCCGTAATCCTGCGAAAGTACACCTGTATGCATGCAATAATAGAGAGTGAGCTTATATAAAATAAGCCCAGCGAGGATCCGATAGATCTCGAGCAAGATCTACTAAACTCCTTGGAATAATCCTTTGAGTCAGTAAACACACAATGAACATCAATAATCATTATAAATGCAACAATAGTAATAACTGTAAACACACAATAAAGATACGATACATCTGCTGATGAAACCCCATACACCAATTTCATGCTCAACAACCCCTCCAAACTCAACCAAAACACATCCAAATCATGCCAAATAACCCTAAAACCCTAGTGTAACATGGCTGAAATTTTTGGATTTTGGCACGAACATCACAATCGAAACTTCGGCATTACAACGGCGCTACCACGTAATTATCAATCTTTTAGAAATCGATGGCAATCGATTCCGATCAACACAACTCAAAATATTCAACATTTAACAAATTAATCAACTTTAAATACCCGAAAAATAATAAATATGCTACATCCGTTCAAATCTCGTAGTATTACATATAAATGATCCCTAGCATGCATGGAGCAATAATCTAACATCAGATTAATATTCTAACGGTTCAATAATCATTTATACGCATAAACACAAAATATGAGTTTTGAGATCTAGAATTTTTCTCTCATCTTTGATGCAAACCAAGGCTAGAAATAGGTAGAATGGATGCCCAACAAGCAAAATCAAGCTTTGAATGAAGTGATTTGGCCTTGAAATGAAGTTTTTATGTGAAAATTACTTTGAAAAACCTTGAAAATGCTCTTATTCTTCCTCCCCCTTGAACTCACAGTTTTGTGTGTGTTTTGTGGTGTTTTTGGCTTGTTTTAATGTGTGTAACTACTTATGAGCAAGGTGGTCAACATTTAAATGAAAGTCAAAGTTAAAAACTTAGTATTTTTAGTGTTTTCTTGTCTTTAAATGCATTTTCTTGATCACCAATGCTCAAAACAATTATGCAACACCCAAGTTATCTCAAGTGGGTTATTTTTAGGTGACAAGAAGTTTTACATTCAAACAATTCCACCCGAGTCGGTTTAAAACACGATTTTTGCAAAAGTCGGTGTAAAAACCCTAATAAATTCCTAAGCCGATTTTAAAATCGTTTTCATCAAACACAGGTCTATTAAAGTCCATGGACTAGGTCTAGAAGGGTTAAAAAGACCAATTTCAAAATTTTAGCGGACGTGTTTCGAAAACACTATTCACTAAAAATCGACGATAAAATTTCTGACTCCGTTTTTTATGAAAATTTCATGAATGCACATTTAGCATGTTCTAAGAGTATTGATATCAAAATTATCACATTCTAAGTCATGTAGCACATAGACATGTCAATTCATGCAAAACGAGAATAAAACACGCAAAGCGAGATAAGGTCAAAAATTTGGGGTTTCACACGGATCATGCTGCTTTGCATTACCTACTTGCTAAACGGGATGCTAAGCCCCGTCTGATTCGGTGGTTACTATTACTCCAGGAATTTGACTTGGATATTAAAGATAAAAAGGGGAGTGAGAATTCTGTTGCTGACCATTTTTCGCGTTTAGTCCTTAGGTTTCCCACCGACTCTCTTGATTTTAATGATACATTCCCTGATGAACAACTCTTTGTTGTCTCACATAGGATCCCCTGGTATGCCCATTTTGTTAATTATTTGGCAGTGAGAGAGTTGCCTGCTCACTAGGGACGGGGAGAGAAGGATCGTTTCATGGCTCGAGTGAAACATTTTATTTGGGAGAATCCCTATCTCTTGAAGGTGTGTGATGATCAGGTTATCCAACGATGTGTGCCAGAAGAGGAGTTTGATAGCATCTTTAGCTTTTGTCATGGGAAGGCATGTGGTGGCCATTTTGGAGGAAAGAGGACAGTTGTTAAAATCCTCCAGTGTGGGTTCTTTTGCCCCACTCTATTCAGAGATGCCCAACAATTCTGTAAGAAATGTCATCAATGTCAACAGCTTGGGTCTATCTTTAGGAGAGACATGATGCCCTTATTACCCATTTTAGTTTGTGAGATATTTGATATGTGGGGCATTGATTTCATGGGTCATTTTCCTCCTTCGTATGGGTACACTTATATTCTTGTGGCTGTAAACTATGTGTCCAAGTGGGTGGAGGTGGTGGCAACTCGAACCAATGACCACAAAGTTGTAGTCAAGTTCATTAAAGAGCACATCTTTTCTAGGTTTGGGGTGCCACGTGTGCTTTTGAGTGATGGAGGGCAACATTTTCGCCATAGGACACATGAGGCATTATTGAGAAAATATTCAGTCCGGCATAAGATTGCGACACCTTATCATCCTCAGACAAGTGGGCAAGTGGAGTTGTCAAATAGGGAGATAAAATCCATTTTACAAAAAATAGTTAGGCCCGATCGCAAGGATTGGTCATGTCGTTTACACGATGCGTTATGGGCCTATCGCACAGCTTTTAAGACTCCCATAGGTATGTCTCCATATAGATTAGTCTACGGTTAGGCTTGCCACCTCCCTGTTGAGCTAGAACATAAAGCTTATTGGGCTATTAAAGCCCTGAACTTTGACATGCAACAGGCAGGTGAGAGTAGAAAATTGGCTTTGAGTGAGTTGGAGGAGCTTCGTTATGAAGCATATGAGAATGTCAAGCTTTATAAAGAGAGGATGAAGAGAATCCACGATAAATCTATTCTGCGCAAAACCTTCTCCCCTTCAGATAAGGTTTGGTTATTTAACTCTAAATTGAAGTTCTTTCCAGGAAAATTAAGGACTAGATAGGACGGACCCTATGAGGTGCTCGAGGCATACCCTTCAGGGGCTATTAAAATTAAACACCTCAAAGATGGGTGAGTCCTCACAGTTAATGGCCAGCGTTTGAAACATGCCCTTGATCCGAGTGCGGTCCCTCACGAAGTTGAATCTGTAGAGCTACAGGACACTTCTGACCTTACATGAACAATGATCTTCGCCTAGTTGTCAGCGTTAAATGCAACACTTCTAGGAGGCACCCTAGGAATAATTACTTTATTTTACTTTCTTTAATTCTGTTTCCCAACTTTTCGGTTGGACCTCCACTGGGTTATAGTTGGCTTTACCATTTTCTCGAAAATGGATTATCTTGTGTAATGAAAGTCTTGGGGTTAACTAGGATGGATACTATGAAAGTAAAACCATTGGCCGAAAGCATAATGCATGGCCTTCCTTTTTAAGTATGGGAAGATGTCTGGGGTTTGAGTACGTTGGTGGTTTGAAATTAATGGCCTCTCTTCCGCATTTTTAATGTATTTAGTTAACGCCATTTCTGAAGTTTCACAAGATTTGTCTTACTGGCTGATATTAAATGGATCCAGGTATTTGTATTATATCTTTCCTTACTTAAGTTGTTTCATTACGCTTATTTATTTTTAGTGAGTCGGCTTTAGTGCCTCCCAGAGTTCGGAGCCTTTGTATGGGGATGTAAATAGGATCAACCAACAAAAAAATATAAAAAAATGAAAAAGTTAAAAAAAATGTATTTTTATTCTTTTATTATTTTATCTTGTCTTATCCTCTGTTGTTTTTCTCTTGAGTTTACTTACAAGTTGTAGATGTGAGGGTTACCTTTCTTTTCATTATCGATCACTTCAGGTATGTCCATCTACTCCCTCTATTTCTATTCATTGTATTCAATTCATGCACTTTCACTATTTGGTTCTCATTATATTTTTTTTTCCCTTCGCATACCCCTAGCATGTTTTAATTCTATTTGTTTGAGGACAAACAAACTTTAGGTTTGGGGGTATGGGTGTTTAATTGTGTTTATTATTGTTTTGGGAAAAACTTGAACTGTCATGCCCCAACTCGACCCCTCCTATAATCAGTCAGGACGCAACGGAATTTCGACAGTATAATGATAGTAAATAGGATACCGAGGCTCTAAACCTACCTCATTGGAACATCATACATCAAACTCCATAAACCATACAACAAACAACTCATCAATTACATAACAACATACAACATAACCATATTATACAATAATCATTCTTTGTCATACGCCTCCGTTCCAACATAATACTTCCACTTTAATAAACAACGCAAAATATGTTGAAACAAAAGAAAGACTACTAAGTTAACCTCATTTAGATCATCATCTTTTCAACATCTTTTACATTATGAACTACAAAGCATATAAAAGTCTACTAAGTTAATATACAAAATAGTAAAGTAATACAACATCAAGGATAAGACTCCTGAACATAAGGCTCATCCACGAAAGGCACATTTTCCTCTTCAGGAGGCACGTACCCGTAGTCCTGCTCTACAACACCTGTAAGAATGCAATAATAGAGAGTGAGCTTATATAAAATAAGCCTAGTGAGGATTCGATAGATCTCTAGCATAGTTTACTATACTCCTTGGAAATAATCCTCTGAGCAGTAAACACATAATAACATCAATAATATTATCATCACATAAACTATAATGACCTTTCAATAAATGATACACTAGTTGGTGTAGCTCCAAACGCCATCACGATCACAACAGCCTTCTTATGACTCCCATAAATCACGCACCCGGGGTACCCCACTAGCCTCGCCCTCCATGACACCTCTGTCATGCGAGCTGGAGGTAGCCTCTGGTAGTCATATCGTTATCAACCCGATAGCCCGATGTTGCCGGAGAGATGGCACACACAAATCAAGACTCAGCAATAATAATAAACATCACATCACAGGAGGACAATCTAGAAGAATTGCATGTCTCCCGGTTCATCAATAATCATCTTTAATCATCAATATAACATCAAATAATCAATTAAACAACAAATAACTAAGTTAGATGACAAAGCAAGCCATCCAACCGAACACGCATTAAACACACAATCAAACCCTAGTTTACCCATTAACAACTCACAATTCAATCACTCAAACACCACCCAATTATCTAAAGGCATAGTTCAACATTTTAAAGAAAGATAACCTAAACTTCAGATAATCATATCTTACATTCTACTAATCCAAACATCTCCAAATTAGTTTCTATCACTCACCCATTCAATCATCTACATTAGCCCCCTCGAAAACCAACCAAAACACATCCAAATCATGCCCAACAACCCTAAAACCCTAATGTGTCTTGGCTGAAATTTCTGGACTTTCACACGGACATTGCAATCAAAAATTCGGCATTACAACAGCACTACCACATAATTATCAAACTTTTAGAAATCGACGACAATCGATTCCAACCAATACAACTCAAGATAATCAACATTTAGCAATTTAATCAACTTTAAATACCCGAAAATAAAAATTTATGCTACAACGGTTCAAATCTCGTAATAATACACATAAATGATCCTTAGCATGCATGGAGCAATAATCTAACATCAAATTAACATTCTAACGGTTCAATATTCAATTATATGCAAAAATGCAAAATATGAGTTTTGAGATCTAGAATTTGTGTCTCACCTTTGATGCGAAATAAGCCTAGATATGCGTGCAATGCACGCCCAACAAGCGGAATCCAACTCGGCACGAAAATCTACGGATAAGAACTAGCTTTTTCTTTGAAATTTTGCTTGAAAAACCTTGAAAATTCTCTCTTTTTCTCCCTCCTTCCTCACGGCAATGTGTGTGCAAATGGGTGTGTTTTTGTGCTTTGTTGGTGTGTGTTGGTGATATATGCATAAAGGTCAACAACTTAAATGAAAGTCAAAGTTGAAACTAATTAGTTTTTAGTGTTTTTTTGACTTTAAATTCATTTTCTTGATCACCATTGCTCAAAAAAATTATTCAACACCCAAGATAGCTCAAGTAGGTTATTTTTAGGTGACAAGAAGTTTTACATTCAAACAATTTCACCCGAGTCAGCTTAAAACTCGATTTTCGCAAAAGGCGGTGTAAAAACCCTAATAAATTCTTAAGCCGATTTGAAAATCGTTTTCATCAAACACAGGTCTATCAAAGTCCGAGGACTAGGTATGGAAGGGTTAAAAAGACCAGTTTCAAAATTATAGCGGACGTGTTTCAAAAATACTATTCATTAAAAGTCGACGATAAATTTTCTGACTCCGTTTTTTATGAAAATTTCATGAATGCACATTTAGCAAGTATTAGGAGTATTAATATCAAAATTATCACATTCTAAGTCATATAGCACATAAACAGGTCAATTCAAGCAAAACGAGGCAAAGCACGCAAAACGAGATAAGATAGAAAAGTGGGGTTTCACATGAACAAAATGTGAACATTTTTTTTTAAATGTTTTTTATCTTTATGTTCTTTTGAGGATTTGTGGTGGATTTTCTAGAAATTGAGGAGTTGTGATAATGTATTGATTAGCTCTTATGAAGTGATTGAGAAGAGAGGTTCTTGATTTTATAAGGTAGTTTGGAGTTAAACTTTTAGGATTGATTTTGCTGAAGCAGATGTGTGGGGACTGTGAGATTATGCCTAGACTGTTGTGGTTCCATGGCTTAGTTGTGAGATAATGAGATATAATATGGTTGTGATATGAATGCCCTTGTTTGAGTAGTCTTGTGTGTGTGCTTGAGCCTTTGTAATAAAATAAAATAAAATCCAATAAAAAATAAAAAAATAAAAGAACAGAAAAAAAAGAAAAGCAAAGGAAAAAAAGGAAAAAATCTTTACTTCTATCTCTTAGTACCATTGTCCTTGTATTCATTGTCTATCTTTAGGGATATGTGCTTAAGATGTGCGGTGTTTCGGTGTTCAACACTTCAAGCAAGTAGGGTACGCATGGGGCCTTTCAAAGCCTATCAACCTAAGCCTTAAGTGGCTGGGATTGATGACCTCGAAAACTCGTTACATGGGGTGTTGGGTGTTACCGTCAGGGACTAAACACCTAATAAAATGAGATAAAGTGTGTCTACTTTTATGTTTTAGAATGAATAAAAGAGTGAAAGGCACGTATGGAGGATTATAAGGGCAATGGGGGTGCGAGTATTACGATCTAGTTGTATTGAGTTGTCTTGTTACTTTGTTACGTGGAGACTTAATAGTGTTTGGTGTAATCTTGTAGTGAACATGCTTTGTCTTTAAAGAGAGAAATCTGAATGAGTTCGCTTCACTACTAAAACATAGGATCAATCGTTCCCCAAACCTTGTCCTTTTACTAGAGTTGATTAATTAGTTAGAGCAACATCTTGAGAACTTGATGATTTGCTTAGATCCTAGTCTTGCTTGAGGATAAGCAAGAGATAGGTTTGGGGGTGTTGATATATTTATAATTTTATACCTATTTCTTTGCTTTTTATAATTAATTATTCACATTTATTGAAAAGATTGATCATTTTAATTATGTTTTTATGCATGTAGGAATTTACTTGTGAAAGAGCAATTAGGAGCAGAAATTTAGAAGGAAATTAAATGATGCAAACGAGAGTCAAGCTTTACTGAAGAAGATTGCTTGAAGAATTGAAATAGAAGAAAAAAAAAGTCAAAACATAAAAAAAAGTAACTGTTGACCAAGGCTAATTTGCCTTGGCCAATTTAGTCCACGAGAATTAAGTCCATGATGGACTTGGAATTAGAAAAGGACAATTAGTCCACAATTGAAGAATGGGCCAATTATTGAAGCCACGTAGATCAAGCCTCTTGTTGAGGCGGTGGCGATTTGTTATAAAAGCATCATCATGGCAAAAAAAAAGAGGAAAACAGAGAGAGCCACGGAGCAAAAAAAAAAAAGACAGAGACCTTTGACGGCTCAAGGAAGGCACGAGCTGTGCAGTGAAAAAATTCTTGGAGCACAATGTAGGAAAAAGAAATTCGCAACAACAAGCTTTGGTGATTTTCTGCAATTCTTCGTTGATTCTTATTTTTGTTTAGGTTTTGTCAATTAATTGGGATTCAAATTGAATAGGTTGACTTATTTAAATTATTTTCTGAGGAATTTTGTAATAATTTCTTTTCATAATTTTGATTTAGATTTGTTAAATATGTGTAGCTAAATTATTGTTTAGAGTACGATTACTATGCAATTACTTTAATTTTATGGTCTCGAAGTTGATTTTAATATTTTGATGCTATCTTTATATAGTTGATTTACATGTTTAATTGTTTATCTTATTATTTTATTATGCTTGTAGCTATTGATTAATAGGAATTTATACAATAGATCAAATATATAAATTGGGCTTTATTGCAAAACTATAGGTTGTACCGAAGTTTTTCACACTTAATTAATTAATTTGTGAGCCTAGGATTTTAGGACACATTTTTACTCCATCTAGATAATGGACTTGGGGATAGCGTTGCACCTCTAAACTAGGCCTAACTCGTTGATTAATTAGCTTTAGGTGATTATTTAATTAATTAGGCTTGCAGTCTAATTTTGCATCAAAAGAGGAAATCCTAAATCCGAGCCTAGAATTAAAACTTTGCATAGGAATCCAATCCCTAAACCTTTCCCAATAGTGATCAAACCTCACTTTTAGCTCTCACATTTAATTTTAATCTTTGCATTTAATTTCACTTTTATTTTATTTTCAATTATTTTTCATTCAAAATAACAAATTTAGCATTTAACTTATTGCAATCACTTAGGCACTTTATTTAGACTTTTCCACGAACTTTCAAATTGCCTCCCTGAGGATTCAACCTCGCACCTAGTGCACTACACTACAATTACTCGTGCACTTACGAGTTAAAACTTGGCTTATAATTGACCTTCATTTTATCCTAAGCTAAGCACCTATCACTCCTCCACTTCAAAGGTAGAAGGAACTGGGAAAGTGATCTTGAAGTTCACCTCAAGGAAGGAACTAACACTCAACAATGTGCTGCATGTCTCAGACATCCGAAATAATTTGGTTTCTGGATCTTTCTTGAGTAAGAATAGATTCAAAATGGTGTTTAAGTCCGGCCAATTTGTCTTAACCAAATTTGAAATGTTTGTAGGCAATGGCTATGAGTGTGATGACTTATTTAAGCTCAATGGTAATGACTATTGCCCCAACTGTTGTAAAGGCTGATGAGCCTACCAAATTTGGTATGAATAAGAATAAGTCAGTTACTTAAGTCTTGGATTCTCTTAATTTATGGCATGATAGATTAGGACATGTAGCTTTGATTCTTTGCATGAATTGATCAATTTAGGTGTAATACCTAAAGCTGATTTGAACATAAATAAAAAAAAGTGAAGTATGCGTAGAATCAAAATTAACGAGAACTTCATTTAAATCAGTAGAAAGGAGTTCAGAACCTCTGCATATAATTCACAGTGATATTTGTGATTTAAAATATGTGCAAACTAGAGGTGGAAAAAAGTATTTTATTACTTTTATTGATGATTGCATAAGATATTGTTATATTTATCTACTCAGACGCAAAGATGAGGCTGTGGAAATATTTAAACTGCATAAAAATAAGGTAGAAAATCAACTCGACAAAAGAATTAAGATGTTGAGAAGTGATAGAGGAAGAGAATATATATATCCCTTTGAGGAATATTGTGTTGAACATGAAGCTGTTCATCAAACGACGGCTCCTTACTCTCCTCAACAGAATGGTATTGCTGAATGCAAGAACCGAACTCTTAAAGAGATGATGAATGCTTTGTTGATTAAATCAGGTTTACCTCATACTTGTGGAAGGGAGGCAATATTAACTGCAAAACATATTCTTAATAAGGTACCCCACAAGAAATTAAGCAAGACACCTTATGAATTATGGAAAGGTCGACCACCTTCTTATAATTACCTAAAAGTATGGGGATGTATTGCTAAGGTAGGAATTCTAGTTCCTAAAATGGTCAAAATATGACCAAAGACTGTGGATTGTATCTTTATTGGATATGCACACAACAATGCTGCATACAGGTTTCTTGTGCATAAGTTAGAAATAACTGATATAGATGTGAATATAGTGATCGATTCAAGGAATGCATAATTTTTCAAAGAAAATTTCCTTGTAAAGAGAATCAAGTTCTACAAAAAGAACATATAATGAGAGTCAAGAATTAGATATGATGAGAATCAAGAATTAGATATAGATGATGAGGCTATGTCTAAAAATATTGAAGATGAACCAAGAAGTAACAAGAGCGCTAAAACGTCCTTTTAGTCCAGATTTTCTAATGTATTTGTTAGAAAATGAGGCTCGCACTTTTAATGAGCCAATTTCTACTCTTGAAGCTCCTTTATGGAGAAAGGCGGTAAACAGTGAAATTGAATCCATCATGCAAAATCATATATAGGAATTGGTGGATTTTTCTCCTGGAAATAAATTTTTAGGGTGTAAATAGATTTTTAAGAGGAAGTTGAAGGCTGATGGATCAATTGACAAATACAAGGCCAGACTTGTCATTAAGGGATATAAACAAAAGGAATGTCTTGATTATTTCGATACATATTCACCAATCAAGAGAATTACATTCATTTGGATGTTGATAGCTATCGCAACTATCAATAATCTCGAGATACATCAAATAGACGTAAAAATAGCCTTCTTGAATGGAGATCTAGATGAAGAGATCTACATGGAACAGCCTGAGAGGTTTGTAGTTCCTAGGAAAGAGAAGAAGGTTTGTAAGCTTGTAAAATCCCTTTATGGACTAAAACAAGCGCCTAAACAATGATATGAGAAATTTGATAAAGTCATGAGATCAAATGACTTTAGGATTAACGAATGTGACAAGTGTGTCTATGTGAAAGACATCAGTCAAGAATATGTCATTGTTTGTCTCTATGTTGATGATATACTAATTATGGGAAACAATATCAATGTCATTAAGTCTACCAAGAAGATGTTATCTAGTAACTTAGATATGAAGGATATGGGTGTAGCAAATATTACATTGGGTGTCAAGATCACCAAAACAATTGACAGACTAGTATTGTCCCTGTCTCACTATATGATAAGATACTGGACAAGTTCAACAAGAATGATGAGACACTAGTCAAAATACCGGTAGATGTAAACGTACATCTAGCTAAAAATACTGGTGATATAATATCTCAAGTGGAGTATTCAAGAATTAATGTAGTCTAATGTATTTAACGAACTGCACGAGACCCATTCCTATGACGAGTAAGCAGTGCTACTTGTATGACGTATAGGTTAAGTTATACTTTTAATGATTCTTATATCTTAGAAAATCTAAATGGGGTATTGCAGGGATACTCTTAATAAGTGATCACCTATGTGAGTAAGAAGGGGTCGCTCTTACGAGAGTTCTAATGGCTGAATTCTCTATAGTACTCATGAAATTGAGAGTTGTTTAGGGCCAAAACGAACATAACCGTGAGAACTGAAGTATGGTTAAGAGGATATTGTGTGAGTTCCATTGTCTTGATTTACACAAAAGCTGAACAGTTCAAGACTCGCATTCACTGGTCAGCAAGCAAATCCGATAGCTCTCACTATGGAATGTTCAAGGCCAAAAGCTACTTATCCAGGAGCAGTATCATTCTTTTAAACTCTTTCTAGTGTTTATTCAATATTTGTGCATTATGTTTTGTTTATTTCTATTCATGTGGGGGATTGTAGGAACCTTTAAAGTTGGTGAATGGAAATAATATAATTGATGTTAGCTTTTGTTAGGCATGCTTGCAATAATTTATGTGTGGCATTATCATGAATTACGTGCCCTGCTTTGTAATTATATTTTTTAATGTCTTCCAATGTATAGTTGGAATGATGACTCCCATTCCTAATGTTTTTTTTAAGTTTCAATGGGAATATGGTCTCTCATGCTTATATGTGGCTATATATATGTGTGTTTTGTAGGCATTGAAGAGCATGAATGAACGAAATTAAAAAATAGAGGAAGCATAACAAATATCATCGTTTATCATTGTGTCCAAAAGAGAGAATTATCATATTCAGTTCGATAATTTCGTAGTTTGGTGTGTTCCTACTACGAAGAAAATATTATTGTATCTTGGAAGGCTTGCGCTAGTCAACCAAAAGCGCAGTAGCGGGATGTTAAAGTCTTAAGGACATCGAGTCCAACTCGAGCCTCGATATCATCTCTATTTGGTTTATTTCTATATCATTGAATTTAATATTGTTAACTTTACATTCTGTTATTTTAATCTTTATTGTACAACTTGTATTTTCATTTACACAAGCCTTATAAGCACTTCTCTCATTTTATTGTCCAACACAAATTTCGCTTTCATCAGGCCCAGATGCAAGGAGGTTTAGAGAAAGAGCGTTAAACTTTAATTCTTGAACCTAAAAATCAATTCCAAAAAAAGTACCTTGTCATATGATCAGATAAGCAACACTAAAAAAGACTTACATGTGAGATAATAAGTGAACAGCACTAAATAACCAAAAAATAGAAACTTACTACTACTTTATGCCTCGAAAGATTTCACTGGGTTGAAAACTGAAGAAAAAAATCAAATAATAAATCATGTGTACTATATAATTCAACTGAGCCACATGTTATGAGTTAATAGGCTGATGCCTTTATGAATGCTTTCCTAAAAGCTAATTCAAGATAGTCTCATCCTTGTTTGATGAATTCTAAAGTGATTTTGTCTTATTGTTGTTTCAATTCTATACCTCCAATGTAGAATTTATAGGTGATATGATTTTTATTTTCACCTTTTCAGAGAATAAATAAGTAGGTTATATTTTCTTTTTCCCATTCTCTGAAGGAGAAAATTTAAAGTTCTCTGCATCTCTATTTTTATTCTTCTCGAAATTCATTTGTTTCTAATAAATTCTTTTATTTGTGTTTTGCTTTGTAGTGTAGATCAACTTGTATCTCTATTTTCATTGTATTTGAATTTTTTCTTTCAACACATTTTGATCTTTTTGTACTCTTACTTGAACACTACTTACATACCTGGTGCCTGGAATGGTCAAGTTTCTCCCCCTCAATAACAGAGAGGTCTCTTGGATAGATACAACTGCAACAGGTGACACCGAGATTAGTTCTGGGGAACTTCATAATCACCAAGATTTGCAAAGATGTTTTTTTCCTACTAGAAAATAAGAACAGTCAACCATGTAGCAACATTACATACAATCTTCAATACCTCAAAGACATAAAGCAAAACTGATAAGAACCTTGGTGTGTTGTCATAGGCAACCAAAAATAAAACCTATATTTTGAAAAATATATGTAGTAGCGCAAGCAAGGATTGTTCTTATAGAGAGTATCTAGCCTAATTTTATGCTATGTGACAAGGTTGGGGGGTTTGAGTTTAACGTAAAAAACAGAAAAAGATAACTAAAAAGCAATTCAAATTAAAGTATCAAAATTAATCAAAGGAATAAACTTTGGTCTAAGTCAACATCCACCATCGGAATCTTGTAACTAATCATTGATGCAAGTATATATCAATTCAAACTTTAAATATTCACCGTTGGAATTATTTTTTTATCTCTCCTTAATTGTAGTTAATCAGAATACACACGGCCTAATTAACCCTAACTACTAAACAACCTTAGTCATGTGTTAAAAGTTTAATATAGTAGCAGTCTTAAGAATTAGAGAGATCGATGAAGCTAAACAACACAAACACAAGCGGTTGCATTTAATTTAGTTAAAGATTCTTCCTAAGATCTAATAATTGCTGGCGCAGCAAATCATTAAATCCTACTCGCTTCGTAAGTTAAGGAGATCAAACAATTACGAATTTGATATCTAACTTAGTAGTAGATTATAACGAGTAATAAACTAGTAGGCCTCCTAGCAATCAAACGAGATAATCATGAAATTAACACAGAAAGAACATTCAATACTTAAAGAATAAATTGAACAATAAAAACTAATTAGATCTCACAGCTTTCTTGATTCTGAGGCTTCAGTTTCCTTCGATCAAGAATAAAAGTTTAGTCATGTAGAGCCATGAAGAAAACTCAAAAAATAAGATGACAGAAAGAGAGGTGATCGAAATCTTATGATTTCTCCCCTTTTGTAGTTTGTGAAGCCAACAAAATAATGGAATCCTAATCTGAATAGAATAAAGAAAATATTAAAGATAAGATAAAGTACAGTCCTAATATAACTAGGAAAGCCTTAAATTAGCTAGGAAAGTCCTAATATAATTAGGATAGCAACAATAGCTGGAATTTTCGTGCACCACTTCTTTTACCATCAACTAAATCCTTTTAGATAAAGAACATTCCAAAACGTCAAACAGTGCAGGTGTAGCAACTTCACGTCCAATTTCGACCTTGATGCAGCCAGTATCTCTACAAACTCAAAACATGAAAGTTGTAGATCTTCTTCTTAGCTTTCCATAGCATCTTGAATCGCTTCAATTGGATCTCGGTTGAGAGAGTTATACCTAAAAATTGATACAGTATCGAAATTGTCTAAAATTGCGCAATTTAACTTCGTTTTGCACTTAACGCCTCCATTTGCATCCTAAATCAAAATATAAAAATAATGAGTATATTTAGGCATCAAATAGGTGTAAAAGATTAAACATTAAGGGAGAAAAATATGATATTTCGTATTCTCATCAAATTTCCCCACATTTAACTTTTGCTCATCCTCGGGCAAAACTCAAATTACCAAGAATACAAAAGTTGCAACACCATCAACAAAGAACAACCAAGCTCTTCAAAAATCATAACATATCATGACCAAACATTCTTAACCAACTTATAATTACTTAGTAAGCATTCTCACTTGGAGATGGAGTAAACGGCATACATAGACCCTCACGGAAATAAACGCTTGACTCTCATGTGTTTGAAGGGTATGTGTTTCACTCAAATTCATTCCAATGAAAATGATCTACCACAGGCTTGCATATTTTCTCATTCTCCACCACTAAGATCACATGTATAACACAAATCATAAGGGTTTTTCAAGGGTTGTAACGGGGTTTAGGACAAAGGTAGGAAATATTTAAGAATGTAGCTCAAAAGCCATCAAAACTAGCGGAGCAAAAATGAATCAACTCAAGCTCGAATATATAAGACTTGTATAAACAGAACCCTTTCTTGGAATTTTTTAGGAGGAATTATAAACATGGACAGTTTAAAATAAATTTCCTTCCTTTATCACTTTATTTCTTCTTTGTTTTTTCTCTTTTTTTTTATTACATCTATTTTCCTTCTTCTTTTTTTTTATTTTTTATTTTTCCTCGCCAAAATTACATCAACAATGGAACTCACATATTGAGAATGAAAACATGTCCCATTCACCAGTAATAGTCATACCACAAATCCAAACACCCCTACACTTATTTCCTGCACACCTATACATATCATAACGTTGAACAATGTTCTACTAGTCCTAAGGCTTGGGTAAGACATTATTTTTCGGGTTTAAAGCTTGTAACGTGAGTTCACAATAAATAAGGTCAATAAATCTCAAAAGGGTTTAACAAAAGGAAAAATTAACTACAAGGTAAGCTATTTGGCTTATGTAGCTAAATCAAAGAAGGCTTTAATCATGTTTATGCATGCATGCATCAATATGACCTTGAAGAGAATCAAAGCAAGTTCTAGAGAAACAAATCCATGGAAGAATATCTCTCATGAAAAAAATTAAGACTGATTATGGATGTGTCAGTCTAAAGGCTCAAAATCTCACCAACTTTTGTCTACGAAATTCAGTCATTACTATGCTCAAGGAAAATAACTAAACTAATTAATTCTAAATGGAAAGAGTATTTATTCAATCATGTTCTGAATCTTTCAAGCTTAATTGCACATTGCTCATGCCATGCACAAAAAAACCATTGAAAACCATAAATTTTTTCTTTTTTCTCTTTTTTTGTATTTTTTTGAAACAAATTAAAACACAACCTAAATCACCTCCCCCACACTTAAAACTTTCATTGTCCTCAATGAGTAAAAACAAACTTTCAAATTTATGCAAAGATGAATAGAAACATAAGAGCAAGTGAGGTAACAAAAATAAAGTCTGTAGGATGATATACCTGAAGCACTTGTTAGGGAGAAGAAAAGTAATGTTTTAAATCTACAACTATTCAGTGAAGCCCAAGAAAACAACAAAAAGCAAAATAACAGTAAACAACAAAAATAATAAAGTACTTTTTTTTCATTTTTATATTTTTTTTGTTGGTCGACCCTATTTACCTCCCCATACAAAGGCTCTGAACTCTGGGAGGCACTGAAGCCGACTTTGTAAAACAATAAAATTTTTGACAATATTAAAATACCTGGATCTATTTAACGTCAGCCAGTAAGACAAACTTCCCTTGGGTTGCCCCCCAAGTAGTGCCTTTGTTTATTGTTGTTGGCTCGACTCAATGCTTCTTTCTTTAATCAGTATAAGTTGGATCCTCAAGTTCCAATTCCACCGCATTCTCTACTTGGAAACCTTCATATAATGGTTTAAGTCTATGGCCAATCACGTTTAATACCTTGGAAGTTGCTAAACTTTGAATTTCAACTACACCATGAGGAAAAACATTAGTAACAACAAAAGGTCCAATCCAACGAGAACACAACTTACCCGGAAACAAACGAAGCCGTGAATGGTATAGAAAGACTTGTTGACCAACTTGAAACTCCTTCCTATAGATCATCTTGTCATGAAAAGCCTTCGTTTTCTCCTTGTAAATCCTTGCACTCTCAAAGGCATCATTGCTAATTTCGTCTAACTCTTGTAGTTGCAACTTCTTGTGTTCCCCACTTTCAACCATCTTCATGTTGAAACTCTTGATAGCCCAATAGGCCTTGTGTTCTAACTCAACTAGAAGGTGGCATAGTTTCACATATACTAATCGATAAGGTGACATACCAATAGGCGTATTATATGCAGTCCTGTATGCCCACAAGGCATTATCCGAGCGCAAACTCCAATCTTTCCTACTCGGATTGACCGTCTTTTCTAAGATGGACTTCATCTCTAGATTCAATGCTTCCGCTTGTCCACTAGTTAGCGGAAGATGGGCAGTTGACACCTTGTAGGTGACATGGTACTTTCTCAGCAAAGTCTCCACAGTTCGATTACAAAAGTGAGTGCCTCGATCACTTATTAGAGCTCTTGGAATTCCAAACCTAGAGAATATGTTAGACTTTAGAATCATCAGTCCTAGTAGCTTTAACTACTACCCATTTGGAGACAAAATCAACAGCAAGCAAAATATAAACATAACCCAAAGATACAAGAGACGGTCCCATAAAATCGATGCCCCAAACATAAAAAATCTAGCAAAATAGTATGGGGGTTTGTGGCATCTCATTCTTCTAGGATATATTACCTGTCTTTTGGCAATGCTCGCATAACTTACAAAAATAGTATGAATCTCAGAATAAATACGGCCAATAGAACCCACATTCTAACACCTTTCTTATCGTCTTCTTAGCCCCAAAGTGACCTCTACAAGCATAAGAATGACAAAAGGTAAAAATAGAAATAATTTCATTTTCAAGAACGCACCTTCTTATCACTTGATTTTCACAATACTTCCATAAGCATGGGTCATCCCATACATAGTATTTGGCATCACTCTTGATCTTATCCTTTCGAGCCTTAGACAAACCAGGAGGTAACATATTAGTATCCAAATAATTGACAATATCCGCATACCAAGATAATGTCCCACTTGCGAAAAACAATTGCGCGTCAGGAAATGTTTCCTGCAAATAAAGCTCATCTTCCACATGAACTAAACGACTCAAATGATCTGCGACATAATTTTTTGTCGCTATTATGTCTTTGAACTCCAAATCAAATTCAATCACGAGAAGAATCCATCTTATTAATCTTGGTTTCGCCTATTTCTTAGTCATCAAATAACGCAGAGATGCATGATCAGAGTAAACAATGACTTTAGTACCAAGCAAATAAGATCGAAACTTTTCTAAAGTAGGAACAACAACTAAAAGTTCTTTTTCAGTAGTAGAATAATTTCTCTGAGCATCATTCAAAGTCTTGGAAGCATAGTAAATGGCATGAGATTTTTTTGCAATTTTTTGACCCAAAACAACTTCTATTGCATAATCACTTGCGTCGTACATTATCTCAAAAGGAGTGTTCCAGTCAGGAGGCTGGATAACTGGGATAGAAGTCAACAATTCTTTCGGCTTATCAAATGCCTTTTCACATGCCTCATCGAACTCAAAAGCCACATCCTTTTGTAACAACTTGCATAGGGGTAATGCTAGTTTGGAGAAGTCCTTGATAAATCTTCGACAAAAACCTGCATGTCCAAGAAAAGAACGAACTTCCCGTACACTAATGGGATATTGGATAGATTGGATAACATCAACTTTAACTTTATCTACCTCAATTCCCCTAGATGAAACAACATGACCCAAAACTATACATTGTTCAACCATAAAATGACATTTTTTAGAATTTAACACGAGGTTAGTTTTTATGCATCTTTGAAGAACAAGTGTATGGTTATGGAAACAATTATCAAAAGAGTCTCCATAAACTGTGAAATCATCGATAAATACTTCTATGATATGCTCAACATAATCCAAAAATATGCTAACCATACACCTTTAGAAAGTGGTTGGGGCGTTGCAAATGCCAAAGGGTATGCGACGATATACAAATGTCTCAAATGGGCATGTAAAAGTCGTCTTCTCTTGATCCTCTGAAGCGATTGCTATCTGAAAATAACCTGAATAACCATCAAGAAAACAATAGTAAGAATGACTAGCTAACATTTCAAGCATTTCAATAAAAGGTAAAGGGAAATGGTCCTTACGGGTTACGGCATTTAGTTTCCTA
Source organism: Ehretia macrophylla (assembly GCA_037974665.1). NCBI lineage: Eukaryota > Viridiplantae > Streptophyta > Magnoliopsida > Boraginales > Ehretiaceae > Ehretia > Ehretia macrophylla. The sequence continues at coordinate 6,068,635 of CM075774.1, forward strand.
TAATCTATACAAACCCGCCACCCATTCTGAACATTGGTAGGGACTAACTCATCATTCTAATTTTTCACAACAGTTATTCCAGTCTTTTTAGGAACCACTTGAACCGGGCTAACTCAATCCCTATCTGAAATAGGATAAATCACTCCAACTTCAAGAAGTTTAGGGATCTCCTTTTTCACTACTTACATCATGGGCGGGTTCAATCTTCTTTGCGATTGACAGGCAAGTTTTGCCCCTTCTTCAAGTAAGATCCGATACATGCATGTAGACGGGCTAATTCCTTTAATATATGCAATTGTCTAACCAACAGTTGTCTTATGCTCCTTAGGGACTTGTACAAGCTTTTCTTCTTGCGGTGTACTCAATTTACTGGAGATAATCACTGGTAATGTTCCTTCGTCTCCAAGGAACACGTACTTGAGATGACTGGGGAAATGATTCAAATCTGGAATAGGGGCCTATAAAATCGAGGGTAATGGTCTATCGTTAGAAACTGGTAACGTAATATAAAGAACGTTACCTGACTGCTGTAGCTTAGGACAATCATTCAGTGCTGCAACAGTTTCCTGCAAATCATCACTCAAGGTTAACTCCTCATTCTCTTCCTCAAGATGTTTACTAATGGAACCTTCAAATCCATCTTTTCCATCAAATTCAAAAACTTCATGTGCTAAAGAATCAATCACATCAATAGAATAAACAAGATTATCATCACTAGGATATTTCATGGCATCATAAATATTAAACTTAACAATTTTACCATCAAATTCCATGGTAAGTGTGCCACTATGAACATCTATCTTAGTCTTGGATGTTTTTAAGAATGGTTTTCCTAACAAAATAGGCGTATTTTGATCACCGTTCTCCATATCAAGCACATAGAAATCAGTAGGAAAAATCAAATTATTAACTTGTACAAGAACATCCTCAGCTACACCCTTAGGATTGGCATTAGACCTATCAGCTAATTGAATCACAACACTAGTTTTATTCAAAGGCCCAAGTTTTGAAGAAGCATATATCGAATATGGCATGACATTAATGGAACTTCCTAAATCTAACATGGTCTTTTCAAATCTAGTGTTACCTATTGTACAAGGAATAGTAAGCATACCTAGATCTTTGCACTTTGTAGGGAGTTTTCTTTGAATAATTGTAGAAACATTCTCCCCTACTCTTACCTTCTCACATCCTTTAAGTTTCTGTTTCATCTTAATTGACACAGCTCTTTCAGGAATTTAGGATAACGAGGTACTTGTTTAATAACATCTAAAAGTGGAATATTTACCTTGCATTTACAAAAAGTCTCATAAATCTTTATTTTGCTCATCTTTTCTAGATTCTGCTAAAGCTTGAGGAAAAGGGAGTACTGGTTTATAATCAGAAAGAGGTGGAAACTTACGCTTAGGTGCCTCATCATCATTGGGCACACTATTATCTTCAATGATGGTTTTTCTCTTTTTCTTGCTTCGACGATGCAGGGGCTGCCTTTTTTGAAATCTCTAGCTCTTTTCAACTTCTCAAAATGATTGCACTTGCATTTTCTCTTAGATTTACTACCATTTGAGAGGGTAGTTTCCCTGAACTCTGCTTCTCTAGCCAACTAATTGTTGTTGCCATCTACCCTACCTACTTATCCAAACTTTGAATACTGACCCTCGTCTCTTGTTGAAATTGTTTCATCTCTTGTTGAAATTGTAAAGTACTAGTGTCAAGAGACTTAATAATATCTTCTAAAGACATACCCGAATTAGACGTTTGGCCCGATTATTGATATGACTATTTATACTTCTGAAACTTGGGCGATTCTAAGTCGCCGGTTGATTTGCTTGTGGATTCCCATAGCTAAGATTGGGGTGATTCCTCCATCTTGGATTATACATGTTCAAAAATGGATTATACTTACTTTGTAGTTGTGAAACCCTATATTTTGACTTTATCTCGATTTGCGTATTTTACCTCATTTTGCGTGAATTGACCTGTTTATGTGCTATATGATTTAGAATGTGATAATTTTGTGATTAATACTCCTAAAACATGCTAAATGTGCATTCATAAAATTTTCATCAAAATCGGCATCAGAAATTTTATCGTCGATTTTTGTGAATAATGTTTTGGACGCATGTCCGCTAAAATTTTTACGCAGGTGTTTTAAGTGTTTCCAAACCTAGTCCTCGGTTATAAATAGACCTGTGTTTGACTAAAACGGATTTCAAATTGGCTTAGGAATTTAATAGGGTTTTTACATCGTCTTTTGCAAAAATCGAGTTTTTAGCCGATTCGGGTGAAAGTCTTTGCATGAGAAAATTCTTATCATCAAAAAATAAACTACTTAAAATAGTCTAAGTGTCAATTTAATGTTTTGAGCAAGCAATAGTCAAAAATAGAATTAAAAGACTAAAAATACAAAAAAAACTAACTTTGTTCAACTTTGACTTTTATTAATTTTGTTGACTTATGCATATAAATCTCTACACACACTAAAAACAAAGCAAACACAACAAACACACACACACACATTGCCGTGAGTTTCTTTGGCCATTTTGAGAAGTTTTTCATTTTATTTTTCAAAGCAATTTTGCTTTAGAAAACTCATTTAAAGTCCGAATATTTTCAAACCGAGCTAGATTTCGCTTGTTGGGAACCTATTGCATGCATTCCTAGCTTTACTTCGGATCAAAGGTGAGAGAAAATTCTAGATCTCAAAATGTCATTTTTATGTTTTTGCGTATAATTGATTATTGAACTGTTAGAATGTTAATTTGAAGTTATATTATTGCTCAGTGCATGCTAAGGATCGTTTATATGTGTTCTTATGAGATTTGAACCGTTGTAGCATAATTATTTATTTTCGGGTATTAAAAGTTGATTATTTAGCTATTTGTTGATTATCTTGAGTTGTAATGGTTGGAATCGATTGTCGTCGATTTCTAAAAGTTTGTTAATTACGTGGTAGTAATGTTGTAATGCCAAAATTTCGATTGTGATGTCCGTGTGAAAGTCCAAAAATTTCAGCCTTGACGCATTAGGGTTTTAGGGTTGTTGAGCATGATTTGGATGTGTTTTGGTTGGTTTCTGAGGGAGCTGATGTAGTTGATTGAATGGGTGAGTGACAGAAACTGGTTTGGAGGTGTTTGGACTAGTAGAATGTAAGATATGAATATTTGAAGTTTAGGTTGTCTTTCTTTAAAATGTTGAATTATACCTTAGATGATTTGGTGGTATTTGAGTGATTGAATTATGAGTTGTTAATGGTTAGACTAGGGTTTGATTGTGTGTTTAATGCATGTTGAGTTGGATGGCCTACTTTGTTATCTAACTTAATTGTTTCATGATTATATAGTTGTTGATTGTTAAATGTTGTATAATTGATTGTTGAAATATGAATTAATTGATTATTGATTATTGAATATTGTTACAAAACCGTGAGGATTACGCTCGGGTTGAATCCGGGGTATTACATTGTTAATTGATTGTTATTGTTATTATGTGTCGAGAGTCGGGCAGCCAATGTTGTTGACTTCTCAAATTGGAATTGTTATTGTTATTATGAGTCGAGAGTCGGGCAGCCAATGTTGTTGACTTCTCAAATTGGAATTGTTATTGTTATTATGAGTCAAGAGTCGGGCAACCAATGTTATTGACTTCTCAAATTGGAATTGTTATTGTTATTATGAGTCGAGAGTCGGGCAGCCAATATTGTTGACTTCTCGAATTGGAATTGTTATTGTTATTATGAGTCGAGAGTCGGGCAACCAATGTTGTTGACTTCTCAAATTGAGTCCCATTGTTGTGAGCTTTGATAATGTCGTGTCACCTCGGGAGGCATCCTGGGCTGTGGGCACAGTTATCATGGCTAATCCCTATCTCGCATGGGCGGAGAGGCCATGGGGTGTGAGTCTAGGTCAAGGTACCTCAGGTTTGTGTCATTGAGTTTGGAGGAGTTGATGAGCATTGAAAATAGAGTATGGAGCTTCATCAGCAAATGTATCGTATCCTTATTGTGTGTTTATAGTTATTGTTATTGTTGCATTTATTATGTTATTGATGTTCATTGTGTGTTTACTGCTCAAAGGATGAATTCCAAGGAGTATAGTAAATGTTGTTAGAGATCTATCGAATCCTCACTAGGCTTGTTTTATATAAGCTCACTCTCAATTATTGCATGCATGCAGGTGTTACTGAACCAGGTTACTGGTACGTGCCTCAGGAAGCTGAGAATGTGCCTTACATGGATGAGTCCTATGTGTCAGAGTCTTGTCCTTGATGTTTGAGATGTTGTTCACTTTTGTTGTCTTGTATATTAAGCTTAGTTGTCTTGTATTTACTTAGAATACTATGATGTATAAGATGTTGTAAAGATAATGGATTAAATGTTGCTAGACTAGGAGTCTTGTTTTGGATATGATTAGATTACTGAGTTGGTTCATAATCTATTTTTAAATGTATGTATAACTTATGTATTATGTTGGAACGGAGGCGTATAACTAGTCGTCCCACTAGATGTTTCATCCGCATTTAGCCAGAAATAAGGACTCTTAATGCCTTGCTCCAAGTATAAAATCCAACCATGGCAAAATTTAATGCTATAAAAAACAATTTGATATACATATAAAGAACATTAATGTTCTCTTTTTCGACACCTCATCAAAGAAAGCAACAAATGTTTAGGAAAAGCAAGGCCAGAGGTAATAAATTAGAAACATTTAACGGTTTGATTGTGCACCATATATTGTATTGTTTTAATCATCTCTAAATTATACATCACACTTTTGACTTCTAGGACATGTCCAGTGGATTATGTTAGATATTTTGGAGAACATCACGATTAATGAATAGCGCAATTTGAGGATTTCTTGAGGACTCCTCAATGTTAGGAGATTAACTGTGAGATGATATCTCGTCATGCACAAATTCTATAAAATGTATGTAATGATTTTATTGTAAAATTAAAAGAAACTAAAGACACGAGAGATAGAAAGGGGAATTCTTTTTTGCTTTTCTGAGTAATATAACTTTACAATATAGGTGTTCTATTTATAGCTAAAGATATAAGAAAAGTTACATACTACTAGACTTTGCATTGACTCACGATACAATATTTTGATAAACATTATCACTCTAATTGTTCGGATAATTACGAACTAATAATCTACATTAAGGATGAATATCCATTAATATTGATAGTTTCATAACACTCCCCCTTAGATATTCATGTCTTAAAAATATATCTCGTTAAAATCTTATTAGGAAAAAAACCTAGTGGGAAAAAAAACTAAGTGAAGGAAAAAAGAGTGCAATGCGTATTTCTCCCCCTCGTGAAGACAAATCAAGAGTAATCTCTAATCTCTAAGTCAACGCAGGCGAATCTTATGTACTAGTTTCTCGAATGTTGTTGTAGGCAATGCTTTTATAAACAAATCTGCTAAGTTCTTACTTGAGCGAATCTATCGAACATCGATTTCACCATTCTTGTGAAGTTCATGTGTAAAGAAGAACTTTGGTGAGATATGCTTGGTTCTATCACCTTTAATGTAGCCTCTTTTTACTTGAGCAATACATGCAGCATTATCCTCGTACAGTGCAGTTGGACTTCTTTTGCTTGTTGAAAGATTGTATTCTTTCCTAATATGTTGAATCAAAGATCTCAACCAAATTAATACATTCTCAACTTGCCTCATGAAGTGCGAGTATCTCAGCATAATTTGAGGAAGTTGCAGCAATAGTTTGCTTTGTAGAGCGACAAGATATAGCAGTATCACCATATGTGAACAGATATTCAGTTTGAAATCGTCCTCTATGGGGGTCAGACAAATAACCAGTATCTGTGAACCCAATCAATTCTGGTTGTGGATGTTTGGAATACAATAAGCCCATATCAGTTGTGCTCCGGAGATAACAAAATTATGTTTAATGACATTCCAATGTCTTCGTGTGGGTGCAGAACTATATCTTGCTAATAAGTTAACATAAAATGCAATATTAGGATGTGTACTATTAGCAAGATACATTAATGCACCAATTGCACTAAGGTATACTACTTCAGGACCAATTACTTTTTAATTATCTTCTCGAGGACAAAAATAATCCTTTTTTATATCAAGAGATCGAACAACCATTGGGTAGCTTAATGAATGAGCTTTGTCTATATTAAATATTTTCAACACTTTTTTAGTGTAATTTGATTGGTGGACTAAAATTGCACTTGACAAATGGCCGAGACAAAATTTAGTTTTGCCAAGATCTTTCATTTCAAATTCTTTACTTAACTAAGCAACTGCTGCTTTAAGTTCTTCAATAGTCCCAATTATATTTAAATCATCAACATACATAACAATAATAGCAAACCCTTGATTGGATTTCTTGATAAAAATACATGAGCTTATGGGACTATTAACATATCCTTCTCTTAGAAGGTATGTACTAAGATGATTATACCACATTCATCCAGATTATTTTAATCCATACAAAAATCTTTATAATTTGATTGAATACATTTTTCAAAATTTCAAATTGTATGTTTCGGGTATGTTAAGTCCTTTAGGGACTTTCATATAAATATCACTATCAAGTGATCCGTACAAGTAAACTGTTACAACATCCATAAGACACATGTGAAGTAATTCAAAAATTGTAAGGCTCATTAAATATCTAAATATAATTACATCCATCTGTGGAGAATGTCTCTGTATAATCAATTCCATGCCTTTGTGAAAAACCTTGTGCTACAAGTTGTGCCTTATATCTTACAACTTCATTGTTTTCATTGTGTTTTTGCACAAACACCCACTTCTAGCCAATAGGTTTCACATTATTAGGTGTCTAGACCATAGGTCCAAAAAATTCACGCTTTTCAAGAGAATTTAATTATGCCTAGATTGTGTCTTTCTATTTTGGCCAATCATTTCTAAGTTGACATTCTTGAACGGACTTCGGTTCAAGTTCCTCGCTTTGTTTCATCAAATCAGTAGCTATTGTATATGCAAATTTTTCGTCAACAATAATTTTATCTCGGTTCCATCTATTTTCTTATGTAAAGACATAGTTAATGAAGATCTCCTCATTTTCAATATTGCCGTTATTTGTGTTTTGTTCAAATACCTGATATTCTGATGGAGTTGCCTTTCTAGTTAATTGTCGGGTTGCGACATCTACAGGATTACCAAAAGCCTCAGTATTGCCAACTTGCTTATTTTACTCCATTTTCTTTTGAGGATTTTATCTTTGGAACCGATGGGCCTATCACGCTTCTGGCATGCAGTAAACTCATTAGTAGCTTTGCTCTTTTGAAATATCAATTCAAGAAGGAGCATTTAAAGCTAGTAAATATGACTTTGTCATTTTTTTGTGTCAAGGAATGCATCAGGCAGTTGAGTAGAAACCTTTTGTAAATGAATAATTTTCTAAACTTCTAGTTCAGATTGATTTGTGCGATGATCAAAATGAGATACCGATGATGCATTCCAAGAAATTTCTTGTTTTTCCAGCTTTCGTTTATCTCCCCCTAATGCTAGGAATATTGTTTCATTAAATTGGCAATCAGCAAAACATGCTATGAAAAGATCTCCAGTTAGAGGTTCAAGATATTTAATAATCAATGGAGATTCAAAACCAAAATAAATTCCTAGTCTTCTTTGAGGTCCCATTTTTGTGCGTTGTGGCCGAGCAATTGGAATATATATTGCGCAACCAAAAATTCTTAAATGGGATATATTGATTCTTGACCAGAAACAAGCTGTAAAATGAAGTATTTATGATAAGCAGATGATCTTGTTCGAATGAGCGCTGCAGTATGTAATATAGCATGTCCCCAAGCAAAACTAGACAAATGCTTATCATAAATACTCCACTTTACAGCTTGTTTCTGGTCAAGAATCAATATATCCCATTTAAAAGCTTGGAATGTAAATTCTCCTGCATTATCGAGACGAATTTTCTTGATTGTATAATCCGAAAATTGCGCACATAATCGGATTATTTGTGCAAGACGTCTCGCAAATGCTACATTACGAATATATAATAATGAGACATGTGACCAGCGTGTTAAGGCATCTATTAATACCATAAAATACTGAAATGGTCCATGTCACTCCCCGACCAGACTCTGCAAAAGGCCAAGTCCAGACCCGACACACGGACGGAGTCTCTCCTGTACCATGGACGATTCGAAAACCCTACATTCAATAGAATATGCGCAAAAACCACAACAATCATTTGAAACAAGACAATTTCCTTTTAAAACATACATCTTCTCATTAACCAACTTTGCAACCCAAAATGTCATGCATACTACACAGGTACTTATGCCACTAAGCTGATAAACCATTAGCATGCATCTCTTTACTAGTCATGTGAGTACATCTTTACAACTTTACATCCTTTCAACCTTTACAACATAAGACCATGAAGGCCTCAAAATAGAACTACATACAAGGCTACAAGCCTCAAAATAAAGCGACAACCAAGCAATATACACATCAAGCATGTCCCGTACAAAAGTCTGGCAACCAACCACTAGTTAAGCAAAGAAAACGCTATCAAGGAAACACCTCCACTTGCTCCTCCTCTTCCTCAACCACCTCAATAGGATCAGCCTTAACTACTCCTGTAAAATATAGTATAGAAAGGGATGAGCCAAAACTATTGCTCAGTGAGGGTTAACTGGTCTCAAGGACGGAGGTAAAAGGAGAATGCAATGCAAATAGCCAAGTAGATCAATCAATTATCATATAGAGATACAAGCTAAGCCAACAATAAATCAAGACAAACATTAAGGCTATAACCACTCATTTAAAGGATACAATTCACTTCCAACGAGCAACTTTCAATCACGAATCCGATGACGATGCGCCGGCCCAACCACCTTATGACTTCAGTTTGGAATACCCCTGAAGTATCCAATCAATTCTACGACACGAATCTCCCTGGGCGGCAACCCAAGCAAGAAAGGGAATAGGACACAGAGCTAGAGCAACCAACCTTGGCAACCCGAGGCTACCCAGAGAGGTCCATCACACCGCCCCTAACTCTATGAATGCAATACAATATACAATGCAACAATCGAGCGATAGAGCCACACGTGGGAGAATAACAAAGTAGATTACTCTCACACGCAATAACAACAATTGATATACTTTTCAATCACAATCAACTATAATAAGCAACAACAAGCATCCTAAAAGCCAAAACATGCTAGAACCCAACAAAACACACAATGACCCCAACTTTCAAAATGCTACTCCTTCCAAACGAGCCACGAGTTTTGGAAACCGACTTCACCACTCCTCCTAAGACACCATAAGGCACGTCTAAAAGCCACGAAACCCTACTTTACCCTAAAATTCCCGCAAAGCCCCGATTTTTCCCTTTGCTCGTTTGAACTACAGCTACCTCAACCGATCACCCAACCAATGTCATAACTGCACCAAAAGTGCTTCCATGACATACTACGACAATGCCTTCACGCAAAACGAGGAAATGCCAAACTCGACCGAAATGACCCCAACATGTACTAAGCCATTTTCCTTTGTTTTCCATTACACAGTCCAATTAAATCATACATTCAAGCCTTCTAGCATATCTAGCATCTTTTCACATCAACAGAACGCAAAACGGAGCGACTTTAACAAAACGAGGGTTTACTATTCATATTTTACTATTCTATTCGCATTTTAAATTGCAATTGCTATATTTAGGGATGGCAACGGGTACCCGCTATACCCGAAACCGATGGATAACTGCCCGATAAAAAATTGATAATGAAAACCGATGGAGAAACCGTTAGGTTTTGGATTTTATAAAGCAAAACCGACGGATAAACCAATAGATTTTGGTTTTTGATATTAAAAAAAAAACCGAAAATCGAAACCCAATTAGTAATTTATTATTTTATTATATATATATAATATTATACACATGTATATAATATATATAATAAAATAATATATTTTTTATTTTTTATTATATATATATATTATACATATGTGAACTTTGATTTAGTTGTATTAATGAACAAATAGTTTCTTGTTTTTATTATTTTTAGAATTGAATATTTGTGATGATAGTAGTATATTTTTTAATTTTATTGTCTTATTGTATGAATGGACGAACAGTTTCTCATTTTTATTTTGTTAGAATTAAATATTTGCAATGATGTAGTATATATATTTCTTTAATTTTATTATTTAATATGTATAGATTGTGATTTATTGTATTTTTACATTTTTTTTACATGTAAATTAATATTTTTTTTTACAAATTTGGACTTTTTTTCCATTTAAATTGATTTTTTTAAGTAATCGGTTTCAGTTTCGGTTATCTGCGGGTTTTTTAAAACCCGTCGGTTGCGGTTTTGGATATGAATTTTTTAAACCCGTCGGTTTCGGTTTCGGTTTTCGGTTTGCTAAACGGTTTCGGTTTCGGTTTTGCTAAAAATCGCAGATAACCGACCCTTTGCCATCCCTAGCTATATTCAACCGTATAAAATGCTAAAAAGCTACAAATACATGTTCTACGATCATCAAGGAACATTCTTTAAGTGACAAAATGGATAAAATAATAATCTACGCATAATTTCCAAAAATTAAAGTTTAGTCACAATAATTAAAATGCGCAAATAACGATAAAACTCTCACCTTAGACGCTACTAGACACTAGGAAAACCACGTTGGAAGTCTCAGAAACAACCCCGTGCAAGCCCTCGCGAAGATTTGAAGATTTGGCTTTGAAAATGTTTTTTTTTCTTTTTTCCTCTTGGTTTCGGCCTCCCTATCTTTTTTTCAGTTTTTCTTTGTTTTTTTATGCTATTCTATGCTTTTAAAAGATGACAACTTAAATGGTCAAAGGTCAATGGTCTTTGGCTTGGTCAAAACTAGCTATTTTTGCATTTTTAACTTAAAATAAAACATAAAACTACTAGTCTAATAAACTAACAACTAAATACTAAACTACTAAAATACTAAAACTCCAAAAATACTATTTTTACTATTTGCTGAGGACTATAAATTATTTCCTAACTAACGTTCTCGAAATGCAATGCAGTTTGCTACGATAGATGAATAACAATTAAATATCAAAGAATTTAAGAAAAATATAATTTTCAGAAAAATAAACAGAAAAATTTCACATTCCGGGCTCGGGTATTACACCCTCTCCCCCTTAAAATAATTGCGTCCATGCAATTCTTACCTGGTCGACAAACAACTCCAAATACTAACTCCAAACCTAGTCCTCTCTCTCCCAAGTTGTTTCCTCAAACCCGTGGTGATTCCACAAAACTTTTACCATCGGAATACTCTTCCTGCGAAGTTCCTGAACCTTCCAATCTACAATTCGAATCGGTCTCTCCTCATAAGTTAACTTATCCTCAATCTGCAAAGGCTCTGGTTCAAGTACATGTGAAGGATCTGGATTATATTTCCTGAGCATTGACACGTGGAAAACATCGTGCAGTCTCGATAAGCTCGGAGGTAAAGCTAACCGGTAAGCTAAAGGACCTACTTTTTCGGTGATCTCAAACGGACCCACATACCTGGGACTAAGTTTCCCGCTCTTACCGTGCCAAATCAACCCCTTTCGAGGAAAAATCTTAAGAAACACCTGATCTCTCAAAGCAAACTCAAGATCCCGATGGTGCTTATCTGCATAACTCTTCTGACGACTCTGAGCTGTAAGCATACGCTAGTGAATAAGATGAACATTATCCACCATCTTAATCATCTCAGGTAACACAGTCGGATCAACTGTTCTCATCTTTCCAACCTCTTCTCAATACAATGGGGATCTGCATTTACGACCGTACAATGCCTCGTAGGGAGCCATACCTATAGTAGATTGGTAACTATTATTGTAGGCGAACTCCGCTAAAGGCAAAAACTTCTCTCAATTCTTCCCAAAGTCCAACACACATGCCCGAAGCATGTCCTTCAAGATCCTAATAGTTCTCTCAGACTGGTCATCAGTTTGTGGATGGTATGCAGTACTGAAGCTCAACCTAGTCCCCATGGCCGATTGTAACTTCTGCCAGAAACGAGACCTAAATCTGGGGTCCCTATTTGACACTATAATCTGTGGCACACCATGAAGTCTCATAATATTAGCAACGTAAAGCTCAACTAGTTTATCAAGACTATCCTGTTTGTTCACGGAAATAAAATGCAAAACCTTAGTCAATCGGTCCACAACAACCCAAACAAAATTACACCCTCTCGGAGATCTCGGAAGATCAGTCACAAGGTCCATTGTTACATGCACCTACTTCCATTGCGGAATCGACAACGGCTGTAGAAGCCCGGCTGGCCTCTAATGCTCAGCTTTAACCCTCTGGCAAGTTGAACACCTGGATACATATCCAGCAATCTCCCTCTTCATATTGTTCTACCAGAAGTGTTGCTTTAGATCTCTATACATTTTAGTACTACCTGGGTAAATTGTATATCTTGAATTATGTGCCTCGGACAGAATCTCATTCTTCAAAGTCGGATCACCAGGAACACACACCCTATCCCTGTATCTGAAAATACCATATGCAAGTAATTTAAACTCCAACTCTCCCCCTTTTGTTTTTTCTTGGATTTTCAAGATGTGAGGATCAGTCTTCTGAGCCTCTCTGATTTGTGTTAACAATCTCGATTGAATTTGCAAACTAGTAAACCGAATCCCTGTTGCAGTAGTTTCCGACTTCCATGAGCAAATTTCCTCCAAAGTCTCCCAATCCTTGATAATTAAACTTGCAACAGTAGCCTTTCGGCTTAAGGCATCTGCAACTACATTGGCCTTACCTGGCACATAGTTTATAGAGCAATTATAACCAATCAATAGCTCTAGCCATCTCCGCTACCTCATATTCAAATCTTTTTGTGAAAACAAGTATTTGAGACTCTTGTGGTCAGTAAAAACTTCAAATCTGCTACCCCACAAGTAATGACGCCACTTCTTTAAAGCAAACACGACTGCGGCTAACTCAAGATCATGTGTTGAGTAATTGACTTCATATGGTTTTAACTTCCTAGATGCATAGGCAATCACCTTACCATTTTGCATTAAAACACAGCCCAAACCTTCTTTAGACGCATCACTGTAGACAACAAAGTTTTTCATACCTTCAGGTAAAGCTAGTATAGGAGCCGTAGTTAATCTCTTCTTCAGTTCTTGGAAACTGGATTCACATTTAGCATCCCAGTTGTAAGCAACTTTCTTTCTAGTCAACTGGTTTAAAGGCCCAGAAATTTTGGAAAAGTCTTTAACAAACCTCCGATAGTAACTTGTCAACCCCAAAAAGCTACGAATCTCTGACACCATTTCAGGTCTCTTCCAAGACGAAATAACTTCAATCTTAGCTGGGTCTACTGAAATTTCTTGATGTGAAATGATATGGCCCAGAAAAGATATTTGATTTAACTAGAATTCGCACTTGCTGAATTTAGCAAAAACCTTGTTTTCTTGCAAAGTCTGTAACACGATCTTCAAATGTTGTTCATGTTCAGCCTCATTCTTAGAGTATACTAAAATGTCGTCAATAAAAATTACGACAAATTGATCAAGATAAAGTCGAAAAACCCTCTGCATTAAGTCCATAAATGCGGCTGGTGTATTCGTCAACCCAAACGGTAGCACAAAAAATTCATAGTGGACATATCTAGTCCTAAATACCGTCTTAGGTACGTCATCACTCTGAATCCTGAGTTGATAGTAACCCTGCCTCAAGTCAAATTTTGAGTAAACACTCGCACCCTGCAGTTGGTCAAACAATTCTTCAATCAACGGCAATGGGTATTTGTTCTTAATCGTGACTTGATTAAGTCCCCTGTAGTCAATGCATAACCGTAGCGTGTCGTCTTTCTTTCTTACAAACAACACAGGCGCACCCCACGGTGAAGAGCTAGGTTGTATGAACCCTTTCTCAAGCAAGCTCTGAAGCTGAATTTTCAACTCTTGAAGTTCAGCCGGTGCCATTCTATAAGGACTTCTAGAAATTGGCGTAGTGCCCGGCATAAGGTCAATCACAAATTTAATCTCCCTATCCGGTGGTAGACTCGGTAATTCCTTGGGAAATACACCAGGAAAGTATTTAACAATTGGAACCTCGTTCAAATTCAACTTATCAGTAGGTTGATTGATTAGATAAGTTAGGTAAGCTTCACAGCCCTTATTCAACAACTTGGAAGCCTTGATTGATGATAAAAGATGAGTCCTAGTAGTCCTACCGTTCCCAACAATCTCAAGCACTGGTAGGTCAGGAATCTGTAGATAAACAATTTTTGTTCTACAATCCAACCGAGCATAGTATTTTCCTAACCAGTCCATTCCCAATATGATTTCAAAGTCACGAAAAGGCAATATAATTAAATCAGCAGGAAAATTACGGTCCTCAATGCATATATCACAAGATTTGGAAACAGACTCAGTAACAAATTTCACGCCCAAAGGCGTACTAACGTCAACTTTATGTGGCAGTTTATCAATGCTAACATTCACAGATCGTGCACAAGCAGGAGTTATAAACGAATGCGTAGTTTCGGAATCAATCAAAACTTTAATTGGCTGAGTATTGAGAAGAAAGGTACCTTCCACTATGGCTGTGGTATCGGGTAACTCCTCCGCATCAAGAACAAATGCCCTAGCCTGAACTCTCTGTGCTGGACCTGCACCTGTAGCCCTATTTTGTACACCCTGGCCTCCAGTACGGCCCTGAACATTCTTAAACTTAGGGCAATCTTTCACCCTATGCTGAACGCTCCCATACCCAGTGCACTTACCACTCTTCCTCCAGCAATTAGCCTCAATGTGCCCTGATCGATTACAAAAGTTACACTACTGATTATGCCTTACAACAGTGTTTCCCATAGGTGCGGGGCCTCTGGTAGTGATAGGAACTGTACCTCCCTGCTGAGGTCTAGTCACAGCTGGTCTCGCCTGAATTTGATATTGTGGCTGATACGAACGCTGCTGAGGAACCTTAACAAAAGTTTGATACTGCCTCTGCTGACCCTAGCTGCTTTGGCCCAAGTACTACTTCTTACTCGGCTGGCTACTCTCAGCTATCATCTCTGACTTCCGTTTCTCAAACTTCGAGGCTGCTTGAAAAGCCTCGGAATAAGTAGCATAAGTCTGCCCAGTCAAATGCAGCTGTATATCCATTCTCAGCCCACGAACAAACCTACTAATCATCCTCTTAGTTGGCTGCACCAACTCAGGCATGTACCTCAACAATCTGACAAACCTAGCCTCATACTGTGCGACAGACATGTTCCCCTGCTTCAGGCTCACAAATTCTTCTTCCCGCCTTTCCCTAGCCATCTCGGGAATATACTTGTCCTGGAACTCATTCACGAAATCATCCCATAAATGCGGAACATCCTCGCAGTCCCACCTCAACCTAACAGTGTTCCACCACTGTTCTGCATCGCCCTCAAACAGAAATACTGCATATGCTATCTTTGCCTCGTCAGTGTACCTCAAAGCAGCATAAATCTTCTCAACACGGTTAAGCCATTTCTCGGCTGCCTCGTCATCCGGCTCTCTGAAGAACTTACCCGGCTCGTGCCTAAGGAATTTCTCCAACTGATTATTCTCAGCCCTATACCCCTGCCCTCCAGGATTAATTATATTTCCCTGGGGATTATTATTCCGCTCCTACCTCTGCTCATGCAGTACCTGAGTAATCCGGTCTACCGCAGCGGTCATAGTAGCCGTAAACTGTTCAGGCATCGGTTGCTGACCCTGTCCTACTGCCTCTGCATTTGCCCCTTGGCCCCGAGTACTACGACATGGCGGCATAGTAACAACTTACAGTAGCTAGCAACATATAAAAGCAGTTTATAGACAGAAATGTAGCACATAAGATTAGATAACACTCAAGTCAATGACAATCAAACATCCTATCACACAATTCATAAAACACGCAATTTGACATGTCAAACTAGTTCACTTAAACACATAAGTACTCCATGTTCACATAGTCATACTATAACACTTTTTCACTTAATAATCACACAATAACACTTATCATTTTAGACCTTTACGCCACAGACCGAGAATCATATCCCGGCTCATGCAACTCTATCATGCTTTGATACCACCTAAGATGTCACGCCCTGACCCGACCCCACAAAAGGCCAAGTCCGGACCCGACACACGGACGGAGTCTCCCCTGTACCGTGGACGATCCGAAAACTCTACATTCAATAGAATATGCGCGAAAACCATAACAATCATTTGAAACAAGACAACTTCCTTTTAAAACATACATCCTCTCATTAACCAACTTTGCAACCCAAAATGTCATGCATACTACACAGGTACTTATGCCACTAAGCTGATAAACCATTAGCATGCATCTCTTTACTAGTCATGTGAGTTCATTTTTACAACTTTACATCCTTTCAACCTTTACAACATAAGACCATGAAGGCCTCAAAATAGAACTACATGCAAGGCTACAAGCCTCAAAATAAAGCAACAACCAAGCAATATACATATCAAGCATGGCCCGCACAAAAGTCTGGCAACCAACTACTAGCTAAGCAAAGAAAATGCTATCAAGGAAACACCTCCACTTGCTCCTCCTCTTCCTCAACCACCTCAATAGGATCAGCCTCAACTTCTCCTGTAAAATATAGTATAGAAAGGGATGAGCAAAAACTATTGCTCAGCGAGGGTTAATTGGTCTCAAAGATGGAGGTGAAAGGAGAATGCAATGCAAATAGCCAAATAGATCAATCAATTATCATATAGAGATACAAGCTAAGCTAACAATAAATCAAGACAAGCATTAAGGCTATAACCACTCATTTAAAGGATACAATTCACTTCTCACGAACAACTTTCAATCACGAATCCGATGACGACGCGCTTGCCCAACCACCTTATAGCTTAAGTTTGGAATACCCCAGAAATATCCAATCAATTCTACGACTCGAATCTCCCTGGGCGGCAACCCAAGCAAGAAATGGAATAGGACACGGAGCTAGAGCAACCAACCCTGGCAACCCGAGGCTACCCAGAGAGGCCCATCACACCGCCCCTGACTCTATGAATGCAATACAATATACAATGCAACAATCGAGCGATAGAGCCACACGTGGGAGAATAACAAAGTAGGTTACTCTCGCACGCAATAGCAATAGTTGATATACTTTTCAATCACAATCAACTATAATAAGCAACAACAAGCATCCTAAAAGCCAAAACATGCTAAAACCCAACAAAACACACAACGGCCCCAACTTTCAAAATGCTACTATTTCCAAACGAGCCACAAGTTTTGGAAACCGACTTCACCACTCCTCGTAGGACACTATAAGGCACGTCTAAAACCCACGAAACCCTACTTTACCCTAGAATTCCCGCAAAGCCCCGATTTCTCCCTTTGCTCGTTTGAACTACAGCTACCTCAACCGATCACCCAACCAATGTCATAACTGTACCAAAAGTACTTCAATGACATACTACGATAATGCCTTCACGCAAAACGAGAAAATGCCAAACTCGACCGGAATGACCCCAACATGTACCAAGCCATTTTCCTCCGTTTTTCCATTACACAACCCAATTAAATCATACATTCAAGCCTTCTAGCATATCTAGCATCTTTTCACATCAACAGAATGCAAAATAGAGTGACTTTGACGAAACGAGGGTTTACTATTTATATTTTACTATTCCATTCGCATTTTAAATTGCAATTGCTATATTCAACCGTAGAAAATGCTAAAAAGCTACAAATACATTTTCTACTATCATCAAGAAACATTCTTTAAGCGACAAAACGGATAAAATAACAATCTACGCATAATTCCCAAAAATTAAAGTTTAGTCACAATAAATTAAAATGCGCAAATAACGATGAAACCCTCACCTTAGACGCTACTAGACGCTAGGAAAACCACGTTAGAAGCCTCGGAAACAACCCCGTGCAAGCCCTCGCGAAGATTTGAAGATTTGGCTTTGAAAATATTTTTTTTTCTTTTTTCCTCTTGGTTTCAGCCTCCCTCTCTTTTTTCAGATTTTCTTTGTTTTTTTATGCTATTCTATGCTTTTAAAAGATGACAACTTAAATGGTCAAAGGTCAATGGTCTTTGGCTTGGTCAAAACTAGCTATTTTGGCATTTTTAACTTAAAATAAAGCATAAAACTGCTAGTCTAATAAACTAACAACTAAATACTAAACTACTAAAATACTAAAATTCCAAAAATACTATTTTTACTATTTGCTGAGGACTATAAATCATTTCCTAACTAACGCTCTCAAAATGCAATGCAATTTGCTACGATAGACGAATAACAATTAAATATCAAAGAATTTAAGAAAAATATAATTTTCAGAAAAATAAAAAGAAAAATTTCACATTTCGGGCTCGGGTATTACAGTCCACATGGAGGAAAAATAGGCCCACATATATCCATTTGAATTCGTTCTAAGAATGTAGGTTTTTCAGTATTAACTTTAGTAGAGGATGATCTCGTAATCATTTTTCTTTAAGTACAAGCAGTACATGACAGTTCATTTGATAAGAGATCGTTGAAGCAATAACAAGAATATATCTAGTGGAACATCTTGCATTGTTTTTCTTGGTAGGAACAACATATGATAGAATACGTCTTGTTTATCTTGACGAAATGGGCGGAATAGCTACCCCTTTCGCTTTAAAATTCAAAGTGGATGTTCCCGCGTGAATCTCGGCAATCACTTATTCGGATTCTATATATTGATCATTTTGAACTAAAAGAAAACTTTTGGATGGAATATTCACATTATGTATAATATCTTCACTCTCAATAGTTACATACAAGTCTATAGAACATAGAAAAGCGGAATGTTCATGACGTGTACGTGTCGGATGAACCAAATCCTCATTAAATTTGATTTTTCCATTAAAAGAGGCTCATACATGTTCTGCAGTCCCCCCTATGCATACTCCACCAGTATGAAAAGTACTCAATTTGATTCTTTAATGGGTGCCTATGTGAATTTTCAATAATTCTTCTCATCATTATTGTGCCTGGATGATCAAGGTGATCATGCCAAAGAACAAAAGTATTTGGGCCAAATATTTTCTGGTTAATCACAACATAGGATTCTATTGGGTTTATAAAAGTACAATATAACCCAGAAGATAATGCTGACAATTTTTTCACTATATGTTTTTTGCCAGATTTAAGTGATGTAATGTAGAGATACTCTTTATTTCTTTCATCCATTGTTTCAATATGATCACCGTTTTAACGAATATCTCTAAACTCAGTAGATTTTTTTTTGACCTATTAGAATATAAAGCATCACTTATTATAATCTTTATTCATTCGGGAACATAATACATGCCCTTCCAGAGCCTTCAATTAGCTTCGCAGCACCAAATATTATGTTAACATTTGCCTCGACTAATTTTAAATGAGAAAATTAATTTTTATTTTTCAAAATAGTGTGTATCGTTGCATTGTTTGCCAAACATATTTCTTCACCATTGATATCAAGCAAATCAATAACTCTTCAAAATAAAAACAAAATCTAAATAATAAATATAGTAATGAAAACACTATCTATTAATAACATGAAAAAAATATTTTATTCAAACTAAAAACTAATTCTCTCTATAGATTAAAACTAATCTACAATGGAAAAACACATGCTAATAATATTTCCCCTATTGGGTTGACGAAAACATAAAATATCAATCATATTGAACATTTCCATCACCAATCAGGTGTTCAATATTTCCACTTGCATCCTAAAAAAATCAGAATAATCGGGGTGTGTATAATTTGGCTGATTATGATGTTGAGCAAGATTTGTTTCCACAACTTTTCCTTTTTCATTCAACGAAACTTGATAAAGATCCACAAGATATTTTGTCGTACAACATATGTCCGTTGCCAATGTCCTTTTATGCCACATCTATTGCAATTGCTTTCTATATGTTACGAGGATTTCTTTTGTGAATCCTTCCATTTGCCTTGATTTTCTTGCTTCTTAAAATTTATTTTGTTATAGCCATCATAATGTCAAGAGTTATTACGGTCCCGACCTCGATCACGATAATCAAATGTAATATTCGCTTCAGGGAATGCAATTCCATTTTCTTCAAGGAATGGTTCTGAGCCAGATAGTCATGATTGATGATTTTTCAATAATAGCTCATTATTTTGCTCAGCAACAAGAAGACATGATATGAGCTCATAATATTTTTTAAAGACACGCTCTCGATATTGTTGTTGTAATAGCATAATTTCAATTGAAAATTAATTCTAAACACAGTATAGTTATACTCTCTTACAGTTTTAAAATCCTGCAATCTTAGGTGAATCCATTCCTAGAGAGCTTTTGGTAG
Organism: Ehretia macrophylla; assembly: GCA_037974665.1. Lineage (NCBI taxonomy): Eukaryota > Viridiplantae > Streptophyta > Magnoliopsida > Boraginales > Ehretiaceae > Ehretia > Ehretia macrophylla. Next base: position 6,088,962 of record CM075774.1, read on the forward strand.
GATCACTAATTTTTTATGGTCATATCTTTCTTCTAAATTCTGCCAAAGGACATATGGATCTTTTACTGTAAGATATTCAACTTTTAGACCTTCATGGAGATGATGATGAAGGAATATCATTGCTTTAGCTCGATCATGTGAGGATGCTTTATTACCTTTCTTAATTGTTTCTCCAAGGTTTATGGCATCCAAATGGATCTCAGCATCAAAAGTCCATGGCAAGTACTTATTGCCAGAAATATCAAGGACAACAAACTCAAGTTTTGCGAGATTCGACATTATAAAACTAGTAGAGTCGAATACAATTTTGTTAGGTGTTGTAAAATATAAATATGTAGTAGTAATAATTTCACATGCATAGTCACATAATGTCAAAAGTTCTATAGATCATAGTATCACAATGTAATTACATATGCATTAATAGAAAATAGATTGCAGTAAACTAAAAATAGATGTCAAAATACAATATAGTTATTAATTGTATTAAGAAATAGTTTTGCAAGTTTATAGTGAAATATATAATATATAAAATATAACATGCGTATAAGAAATTATAGGGAAACTATAATAGCCAAACAATAAATGAATTCACATGAATATTAGAGTAAATCAAATGGTTAACTATTAGCCATGTTACTTTATTGTATAATAACAGAGACAAAATTACATGTACGTGGCCCCATTGTACTGCATAAGTCAAAGATCTCATAAACTAGATTGGGGTAGTTCTCCTGTGCGCCTGCGGCTAATGCACCCAGAAATTCGTGCGTCGTCGATATATTACATTAAACATTAACCGTTGATCATCAGCACGCCTTTTTATGCGTTTTAAGATGTAAGGACTCAAATGACCCTGACTTTAATAAATAAACAGAACCCATAACATGTCACAAAATAATACACGTGGGACCCACTGTTAACTTGGTGTTCAGCTTATTTATTTTTATAACATATTATTTTGATGTCTAATTATTTTATTACCCCTAATTTAATTAATATGATAGGACCAAACATACAACAATGTCAACTTATAAATATTTGAAAAGCCTATTCTGCCCTCTAATATTCACAATTACAAAATTCCCTTAACACTTGAATCAGAAGTCACTAGTGCAAAATTACATTTATACCTTTATTTGTATTCCATCATCGTCCTTCATAATATCCTCTAGCCATAATCTGTAAATTTCGACGAGTCAAAAAAAAAAGTAAAAATTAACTTAAAACAACAAAGGCTGGTAGCAGACTTCTACCCATTTATTGATTTTATCATCTAATAGGTTTTTCACTGCCACCTTCAAATGGTTCGCAAAATGATACGATCAGAGACGCAGAGCTGTACAGTGGAGATCATCAGTGTCGGCTTCCATATCATCTGTTGGAGGTGGCATGTTGAGATCGAAAGGCAAGGGTTTTCTGAAGGCAGAGGAAGAGGCAATGTCACACTCGCCGTATCACGGAGGAGGATGAGTAACAGTCACTTTGGCAATCATCGGGAACGATGGGCGGCAACCGAGGTGACGCCTTGAAGGCACGGCAGCAGATGACGACGGCGGAGGCGGAGACGGAGGCGGCCTGCTCCCATTACCAATCACCCAATCTTTTCTCTCACACCCAATCCATTTTTGATTTTGTTCACACCTGTCTCTCTCTCTCTACTATTTGGCCATTACCGAGCAAAAGATACCCCAAAAAGAAAATAGTTGGCGTTAGTCGTTTGTGTCTCCGTTAGTTGACCACCACCGTGTATGCTCTCGTCATATTGTTCAGATCTTCCATTTCACATAAAAAAATGTGAGTTGATTTTTTACGAATTTTGTTATTATCTTTGTCTTTTGATGATTTTCGCTTTTATTTCTTGTTAATTTTTCACTTATTTCTAGTTATTTCTAGTGTTTCTTGGAATGTGTTGTTATAAACTAGCGAATCAGATGAGTAATTGATATATGAGGTGTCAGTTGTGTTCTAAAGAACTAGTTTTACTTTATTTTTTGAGAGATATTGGTTTTTTTGGGTTATTGTTTGTAGAATTTATTTCTACGCTATCAAAGAGTATGAACATGATGTTTATGTCTTTGCATTTGAGAAACAGAGACAATATCAAAAACTTTTGTAAACACTTCCAGAGAAATCAATGGCCACTTTCGGCCAGAAATTCTACCTATCTTTGAATTCATTGTTGCATTGTTAACAGAAGGATATGCAGGCAAGTGCAAGCAACTAGTTTACAATTATCCTATCCGTATTCCAGAGAGGTTCTCTCTCGTTTTCCGCTCATTATGTTGGTAGGATTAGTCTTAACTGTTTAAATAATTTAAAAGACTAAAGAGAAACACAATTTTCTACATATTAGTTTCTACTTTTAATAATTTATATCTACAAATTTATTTTTATTTTTACCAAATTCCATCTATTGAACTCTTGGTAACACACCAAATACATGCTTTGGTAAGAATACCCAAGTAAAATTTAGCACTTCCCCGCCAATGTTATACAATAACCCAACTTTTATATTATAGCCCAAAAACCTGCTCCGCATTTCGTGTGGGAGGTATAGGTAAAAAATGGTAGACTTTTACTAGACCCCTTACTAAGCTCAGGAGCTTGTGACATGACAAACCTTATTACTTCTCAAAACAAAAGAAAAAAAAAACACATTTAACTCATTGTCTCTAATTATTGCTAAATACTGATAGAGGGGAACTTGAAACACCACAAATTTGTGTAGATGGAAATTGGATTGGTTTGTACTTTAGATGGCACGTTGTGATTTTTAAAGCTTTGAGATGATAATGTGAAACTTTCCCTTTCTTAAAAACTGAAAAGAGCAGGAATTAGACACGTGCTTGGTCCATCGTTGATGGCTGGTTTCTCATCTCATCATGTGTACGAAGGGTACAAAATTAGCTATATATCTCACATAATATGTTTAGATATCTATATGAAAGTAGAAGTGTCATGCATATTTTGTTAATGCCTATAAAAATGTCTCTTCCCAATATGTGGTCTGGCATTCTAGAAGTATAGCTTCTTGACCTTATGCTTCCTTATGAGGATGCTCTGCTTACTTTCAAAAGTGGGACTATCATAAATATTTTGTTATTATGAGGAATGATTTAGAACTTAGAAGTATTTTTTCTTTTTCTTTTTTTTCTAATTAGAAGTTATATTATTCACAAGCAAGAAGTGATACTTTCATACTACGAAATCTTGCATTGTGGACTGATCAAAGTAAGCAGCAAGTCTTACTCCTCTGATGCCTATATGACTTATTTTGCACTGTTGGTGTGCATCCAACAAGATGCAAAGTAAGATTTTCTTTTGCTCATTCTACTAACTTCATTACCTTTTGCCCCTTAGAGAATTTCTAGTTCAATATTTTAGTGATTGATGCTTCTTGTGTTTGCACAGGAATTCGATGAGAGTTGGGATCCAAAGAAGCATTTTAAGGCACTTCTATCATTGGCTAAAGAGCGAATTGAGAAAGGAAAGGTACGTTTTATCTGTCTTGTCTTTTGACCAACAAAAAAGAATGTCTTGTTTACTAGTTGGAATACTAATAGATGAACATTTGATCTTTAATTGACTTGATACAATTATCCCATAAAATATGTTAAAATTAGAATGTACCTCAAATATGAATTTCTGTGCAACATTACTTTGTCTAATTACTGCATATGTTTTTCTCTAAGATCAAATTACATGCATGTGATGTGCTATTATATGTGAATTATAAAGATCTAGTGCATTAGACAACACATATTAGCTGAAACTGAGATCTATTTTTTCATGATATCTATATCATCAACAAAAGTGATGAATAGAAGTGTGTAATTTATTAAATGGGCAAATTTCACTATTAGTCCCCAATGCTGACACCCACTTTCAGTTTAGTCCCTATTGTTACAAAAGTAACACTACTAGTCCTCAATGTTACAAAAAGTGGCGCAATTGGTCCTTGATGTTAAATCATCATTAAGGACTAACGGAAAGTACCAAATTTAAAGGGTAAAACCGTCTTTTAACTCTAATTTTTATTTTGCTTTTTTTTTCTTCTTTTCTTCCCCAATCAACCCCCTCCCCTCCACGCAACAACCCCACCGCCACCTCCACCACGTCACCCTCCATTCCCTATACCCAGACCCCCTAATTCCCCCATCCCGTCACCCTCCACGCTAGGACCTCCTCCCCGCCACCCTTCCCATCCCCACGCCCAGACCTCTCAACCCCATAACCCGTTATCCCCAAACCCAAACCCTGCTAACCCCCCACCCCTAACTGCTTCCCACCAACCCTTATGGTTGTGTTTATGCGTGTGTGATAGTGTGTGGTGTGCGTGCTCTGTGTATGCATTAGTGTGTAGGTACTGTGTGTGTGGATGAGTGTGTCATTACTGTGTGTAGTGTGTGTGCATACGGTGTGTGGTATGTATGGGTGAGTGTACGTATTATGTGTGGTATTTGTGTGTGAGTGTGTGCGTGACTATGTGTGGTATGTATGCGTTAATGTGTGATTGTGTATGGTGTCTGTGCTTTAGTGTGTGTCTGTGTGTGAGAGAGAGAGATGGAGGTGAAGAAGAAGAAGAAGAAAAAAAAATTGTAAAAGGTATATTTGTCAGTTTGCACACTTAGTTGAGGGTATAATAGTATTTTGGAATGAACAGTAATATTTTATATCCATTTTTAATGTCAATCTAACATAATGGACAATTAGTGTTACTGTTTGTAAACATTGAGGACCAGTAGTGTTACTTTTGTAACAATAGGGATTAAAGTGAAAGTGGGTGTCAACATTGTGGACTAATAGTGAAATTTGCCCTTATTAAATTTGCTAATCATCTTGGTATTCCTGAGCATGGTGTCTTACATCCAACTAGGTCAATCTTTTGTTTTGATATACTAGTATTTATTATCACATTCGATACTTAATCTCAAGCAAGGTGGTGGTGATTGGCGAATGTGGACTGGATTATGACAGGCTTCATTTCTGCAAGTCTAAGATTCAAAACAAGTATGTTCCAAGGACAGTCGATTTGAGAGAACATGTGAACCTTATACATTCAGTTTCTTTATATCATTGTGTCTCTATTGTTTTGATTTTCCATAAAACCTTTTAGGATGTGTACTTCATGTTTTTTGTCTATAGGTATTTTGAGAAGCAATTTGAGTTAACATATGCCACAAAGCTGCCAATGTTTCTTCACATGCGAGCAGCTGCTGAGGACTTCAGTGACATTCTTGGGGACTTCTGTGACATTCTTGGATGAAATCGAGATAGGTGAAATTGTTGGATCCATGAAATGATAAATTGAAGAACTTCGTAATGATGTACTTGTCCACTGTTTAGATCTCTCTTTCCAAACATAACCATACTTGACATACATCAAGCTCATGTGTAAACACTAACTTCTATAGAAAAAAGAAGTGGTTCTTACACGAAGAAAGATCAAGTGGTTGTATATCTGGGTGATGGATAATCAAACTTCATTTTGACCAAAATAAATAAATAAATAAATAAAACTTCACTGGTTTAATGGTTTTCTTCTTGTAAAGGCTTAGATTGATACACCAAAGCATCACTGGTTTTTACAGTGCTTGTACAATTGGTAGCTTTTCCTTTATATTTTATAGTAGAGCAGCTATTTTATGTTGGGAATTTTTCTGGATTGCACAATTCTAACGGCTGCAAGCACAGTGATGAAGCAGTAAGACAATTGAATATCTGGCAACATATATTGATATACCAAATATTAGATGAAATGGAAAGTGACAACCTTCACCCTTTGCACCTTCAGAACCTAAACCTCGTCCTCTTAGTAAGGTTGTTGCTCATGTTCATTCATAATGTGATTTATATACTGGTCCTGCATTTACAAAAGCCAACCAGCAATAACAGAAAAGAATCAATCCCCATCCAGCAAACCCATCCCATTTCACTCAAAAGCCTCACTCTTTAACAAGCTTGTGCCTACCTAACATAGAATAGACACATCTCTATTCCAATTACACTCAATAAATCATAAAAACAACCATCACCCATTTAAAAGAAAAGAAAGATAAAACCTCTTCCAATAAAAGAAAGTTCAACTGAAAATAGGTGTATATGGTCCAATACAATCTCTTTCTAACTTCCAAATAAACACAATTAAATGAATTCCAACCATTCCATATTTAAACTGTTAACTTTGATCTGAAATCAATCTCAAATAATTTGCACTAAATTACAAACTTAATTTAAAGAATATATGTAATCTGTTAATTTCATGAGAATTATAAAGCAAGACTGTGTCTATAATCAACTCATTGTGAGTCTAAACTAATCTTCAAAAAGTGAGCTTGAGATAGAGAAAAGAAGTATTCGTATGATTTCTATATAAATTGAAGTTAATGATTCTCTTACTTTCAGCTTCAAGCCTTATAACCTCATCATATTTGCTTGATGAATATTTAATTTCATCTCAACTCCTAAAAATCAATGTGAAAAACTTAAAAGAAACTAAAAGAGGGGCAAAAAAGGGTAAAAGCAATATGAGACTTGCCAAGGTCTTTTTATTACATTTGGATACTTAACTACAGAAAATATAACATGAGCGTCCACCAGGCCATAAACCTTATATTACATGTATCATATCAGATATGCATAACTTACTAGGAATATCATTCACTTTCAAGTTGCCATTAAATATCCACCTATAACAAGAAAGTGAAATTTATCTTTCAACAAAGTAATAATAATTACAACATCACAGCTACAATCATTAGGGAATCAGGTGCCTTTTGTTTTGTTTTTAGACCAAGAGATAATAGAAAATAACTAACTTGCAAACTGCAGAATAGTAAAAATCATGGAAGAGTTTATCAGTTATGCATCCTGGAAGTTAACCAGCATATAATCTATCTTCTCTTCAAATGACCAACCATTAGATTAAAAATTTCTCATGTGGGCTTAGTATTTGATCAAGTTCTTTCTCACTCACAAGCTAAGTTAGAAAATGAAGCTACTTCGTTAGAACTCATAATATTGTATTTCTTCTCAAGTAAATTTATTTGCCTGACTATTAAATTTCTGATGTACACCAAAATTACAAAGAATGATAGTCCTACCAAAAGAAGGGGAAGAGGGGAAAGACGGGGTAATAAAAGAGAAAGCAGATACTAAAGGATCTGGCAATCAATAGTCCTGATTTTTTCCCCATTCTGGTGAAGCATTAAAAGACCGATGCAGACGATCTTATCACGTCCAGATGTTATCTTAAACTATATGTCTTAGTATTGCATATTTTATGACTAAATCTTTCGTCTGTCAAATTTGTTGTTGAATCCAATTCAATACCTGAGAAGGAGAATATGGAAAAGATATTAGCCTATGAAGCATGATAAAATATAAATTTGAGAATAGTTAAATAACAGATAATGTAGTTGGAAGAAGTAATTACATAGCATAGGACCAATATGTAAACTCCATGTAACTAACGAGTCAATTGTGTTAATGACTATATCCCCATCATCATGATTTTCTAGCCTTGTCACTAATATGACTTGGAAATAAATTTTTGTCAATTGAATATCAAGCCTCTTAGTTTAAGGAGAATATTTGGCAAGTAGGGGACTTTTCACAATGAGCAATTAAAGATGCACAAACATAGCCAGCTTTCAAGCAACTCATAAACTTGGCCACAAAAATTAAATTAAATTGAGTAGAACGTCTATTCGCATAATTCCTTACCAAAGGTGATCAACATCCACAAAAATTTCACAATTTCCTTAAAACAACCATCAAAACTAACATAACCACAAAACAAAAATCGAATAGACATGGTTACTCTTCGAACTATAGAGTTTTACTTGGCTAAAATATCAAGTTTCTTGCAATAATCAGTACAATATTATTCTTTGTGATATTTACCACAAGCCGCAGCTAAAGTACCTTGTCTTGGCTCCCAACATCCCAAACTGCAAAGCTAATATTCTTATATTTCAAAGACTCCACATTAAATCCTGGTCAAGTACAGTGATGAGTGCTTAGACATACTCTAAAGGACTACACATAATTATTATTATATATATAACGTGTAAAAGAGTTAAAACACAAATGAATCCTCGCCAAAAAGGACAACCAGCAGCAGGAAGATGCAAAGGAGACTACAAGAACGAAAACCACCATAACCTTGGAACAGCAATTTCATCTCATCTCAATGCATTTTGATAAAAATATTTGAAATAACATGCCATTAAAGTGCAAGATTAACTAACAGTAATGGCACATACATGGGAATATTGATGAAATGTACAAATTAAAAATAAAAGATGAGCCCCATATAAAGCGAAAACTGGTTTATCAAACGTATTAGGAACAATCAAAAATGGAAGAATTAAGCGGTTAAAGAAGTTACCAATGGTAGGAATAGCAGTGAGAATCTCCCCAAGTTTGACTTTATAGAGAATGGTGATTTTACTAGTGGCATCAAGATCCACCATCACTAGACGCATCTCTTTCTTAGGAAAGAGCCAACTGAAAAGCATCGTGAACGACAGCCCCTTCTTCATGGATCTGCCAACAAAAGTAAACTTATAAGCAAAGCCTACTTGATGAAACGTTAAAAACAATAAGCAGCGGCAGGGGCAATAATATTAATGTAATGTATGAAATATTTTTATTCAGAGGAAAGATAGTACCTTTTAACCTTGTTGCAAAAGGGGGAAGCTTCATACTGATAATTTACAAAAATGTAAAAAAAAAAGGCATATGAATTATTCTGTCGTTACATGAAAATATATATCAGAACAAAAATAGTTTATATATAGAGAAATATTAAAATTATTATGATAATTGAACTACCTTTTGTGTATAAAAGTTATATTTGAAGGAAATATGGATTTGACTTAAATAGAGTACAGGAAAAGAAGAGTTAAAGTTCTTATGATAATTTATAAAAATTTCAGCTTTTGTTCTGTTTTAGTTAAGCAAATAGAAAGATTTTATTCAACCCACCCCCCACCCCTAGGGCGACGGAAAGAGCGAAAAAGGTAAATAAATAAACATGAAAACCTTTGGTGATCCGTAACATGTGCAAATAACAGACCACCTTTAGTAGTCTGTCTTAGATCTGCTAAACGAAATGGTACCATAAGCTCAAGCTAATTTTACAGAATCATCAGAAATGCCACGCTGGCGCCTCCCAAGAGCCCCTTTCCCTCCCACCAGATAATCACTATGGCCCCCTCCCAAGGATACATGCAATTGAAAGGTGATAGTTTGAGATAAATTCAAGAGATTGATGTTTCAGCCATTGTCAAGAATGAATTGATTTGAGCAAAATGTCACTTCATAATGATCTGAGTATAAGAGAAGAACATATTGCGTCAAAGTGTAATGAAGAACTCGTCGTGATTATTTTGTCACTATTCGTGAACATACAAAATGATTTCATTGAAGCTTCCTTTCAAGAAAGTATAAGAACGAATTGCTCTACAAATGTTTCGTCGCCATTATTTCCATATCACAAGATTGAAATAGGTAGGAATGTTGGGAATGTTGCACATAGTTCACAACAATGTTTCCACTAAACAAAATGGCATAGGTGGAACAACTCAGGAATTGTATGACTCAATATGATATCCCTGAAGCTTCCATTAAGCAAGGGGTGCACGACCAATAACCCATCACATGATCATTTTTGTAATAAACATACACCATTATATTACTGATCTTCCTTTAAACGAATAATAGAATTTGTCCAACAGGTGACCAGTCATCTTTATTTCCATAACAAAAAAAAATACCGCTAGACTTTCTACAACAATTTCTCACAAACAACTGTGACTTAAATGAAATGTCGATGTGAAAGGATACGGTAATTAAGTCGTATGATTCAAACCTTGCAGTTTTCAGCAGGATTCTTCATGTGTCCAGCAATTGAGATAGGCTTATTTCCAGCCCATGGAATCTACAAGAGCAACAGTAAAAATGTAATATCAAAGAAATAATATCGAGTACATGATCTGATCTCTCTCCTCTCTAACAATAAGTAAAAGCACGTGAAACAACTGGATATGACCAATACATTGTTCTTTGAATGATTAGAGATCTCATTTCCATACTAACCAAGGAATGACCCCCGCAGGGTGCTAGAGGAGAAGCCTCGGCATTAGATTTAACGTCAACTTTCAACCATGTCTGTTGAAATATGAAATATTATATTAGTTTATATTATTTTAGTTTCCTAAAATTAGGCTTATTGTAAGGAGTTATTTCCTCCATAAAATTAGGCTTATTGTCTTTCCTATTTTCCTCCTTAATATTGGGAAAGATTGTCTACCCCTTTTAGGGCTATATAAACTACTATGTAGAATCAAGTTATGATCAAGAGTTGTAATCAAGTGTTGTAATTAAATGTGATGATCAATGTTGCAATCTATGTATTCCATTATTCCATATTGGTTTTCTACTTGGTATCAGAGCCAAAATGTTAAAAAAAAAAAAAATCAGAAATACGGGAAAGCTTTCTTAGGCTTCCTCAACCATAAACAATGTCATCTCTTTATCGTCATTGTAGTCGAGTGTCACGCTTCCTTTGGCCTTTGCCATCTCTTTATCGTTATCGTAGCTGAGTTTGTCCGGCTACCTTCATCTCCATTGTTTGTTCCTCTGTTGCTGCTCTCTCTTCCAAATGATGGCTCTTTTGTTGGCTTTGTTGACGGTTGCTAGCATATTGTGTTTAGATATAGGTTGAAGTGCTCACCAATCATCTGTTGCCGGCATCTCTCATTGTTGGCCCATTTTTTTACTGTGATTTCCACTATTGTTCGTGGAAACTTTGTGTGGAGGTTTTCCGGTGGATATGTTCTCCACCTTTCTTGGTTTGAGACTCAATTTGTTCTCTCAACTCTCGGGGTTGGTACGTCCTCTGTCACGTACTCAGGGTTGCTACGTCCTCTGTCACGTACTCGAGGTTGGTACGTCCTCTATCACATACCAGGGGTTGATACATCCTCTGTCACGTATTTTTTGTTGTCCGCCTGTTATTTTCAAGCGCCTTGCCATGGTTTCATGATCTTTCCAGTCACTGGTGGTACGCCGTCGATGTTGGGGTTTTGGTCCAGTTATAGATGGCCTTTGGCCTTGGATCCGCACATGACTTGCATGCAGTCACTTGTTCTTCTTGATAGGAGTCACAGTTTATCGTAATATCAGTCATCACTTCTCCAGTCAACTCTTGTCAAGCTTGGGTTCGTCGATATATTCACCCCACCTTGAGAAAGAGTGTTGAAATATGAAATATTATATTAGTTTATATTACTTTAGTTTCCTAAAATTAGGCCTATTGTAAGGAATTATTTCTTCCATAAAATTAGATTTATTGTCTTCCCTATTTTACTCTTTAATATTAAGAAAAGTTATCTTCCCTATTTTCCTCCTTAATATTAGGAAAGATTGTCTACCCCTTTTAAGGCTATATAAACTACTATATAGAATCAAATTATGATCAAGAGTTGTAATCAAATGTTGTAATTAAATGTGATGATCAATGTTGCAATCTATGTATTCCATTGTTCCATATTAGTTTCTACTATGTCCAACTCCTCAAATCTAACGCCTGCATATTTTCCAGATGAAAAAAATTAAAATCTCTAGCAAAGTTGATTTCTGAAATGGAAAATATAATGTTCCTCAATACGGAAACAGAAACAACTATATATGAAAAAGACATAAACAAAAGCTAGGAAGTACATCCTTAAAGAAAATCACTTAAACATTAATCATAACAGACAAATCTTTCTGGAAGAAGCTAGACAATGGCTGTCACAACTTTATCGAGTACATTCTTGTCAATGATGTTTACACAAGCCTAGTCCTGATTCATATCATTGTGATCTTTTGGTCCATATTGCGGCATAGATGATAAGACAACCTAATCCCAAATATACATATCAGTCCACGTAGTTCGCAAACCTGAAGATCAATTAAGTAACATCCATTGTGGTTTCCACCAAATACATACATCTTATCATCAATAACTGCAGCTCCGTGCTGTAAAATACAATAAAGCTTTGTTCAGAACAAATAGCAACAAGAATGAGTATGTTTCAAAGAAATAAGACGAAACGATTAACTTTTCCTACATCTCCAAAATGGGAGCAATCATACACATGAACCAAGGAAAATGAATTCTAGAACTAATAGATATTATTTTTAATCTTTGTAATTATACGCATTTACTTAGTACACAACAGTGAGTTCTAAACCGTTGATCCCTCTGTCAAACATTAATCAAGTGAGCAGTTGAGAAAAGGAATACAAGTTTGGCACATAGTAAAACAGTAGAATAAGTTATTTTGAAGTGAAACAATTCAGAAGAGGCATATATGCTGATGTGTAGTATGAAACTCACAATAGCTCTTTCAGCAACCATATGCCGAGGTAATTGCCTTGATGTTCTTTCAATGTTACCACTCTCCTTAAAAAATCTCTTACCCCTGTAATGACATCCTTTTGTATTAAAGATCAAAGCTAAGGAAAATTATTCCAATATATTGACAATTTAAAAGAAAATAATGTAAAGCCAATATCAGTAAAAGAGAGTGAACAGAAGGCTATCACAAACTAAAATAATAGAAAACTATATCCCTTTCTCTTGGATCAAGAATCATTTTGACAACAGTTTCCCACTAGCCACTCTCCACGCAATAATGCAGCTCCAATAAGATGAAAAAGCACATAACCACTTTCAAATCACTGAATCAATGAGCATATTATAGACGAGTTATGTTTGTCAATGACAGTAAATGGAACTGAAAGCAATAGAATAACATGCGTTTAAATACTAAAAACAATTAGACTATTCGTCACAAATGACGTATTTCTGTTCCCAGCAAAACTAGCATCAGCCTCATAAAAACAATTTGAAGCCAATACTCAAAGTATCATACCACTGCAGATGCAATTTCAGCAGACTTAAGATTAGAAAGAAGCTTGATGAGCTCTTGTGGTGTAGTTAACTCTTCTTTGAATATAAGTTGGATGTTTACGCTTATATAGCAAATATGTCTCATGGCATTAGTGCGTAAAACAATTCAAATAAAACTACAACAAATTAAGTAAATCAAGAGAGACTTCTCTAATCCTAGCATGCAATTCAGATAGTTGACTTTATACCTCCAAGTTAAAAAGAAGTGATAGATCTTGCACTCATCAATATTAGAAGGACCAGCATTGGCACAACTACAAGAATCACATCCCTAGACATAGTTCTATGACTTGGTTGACAATACTGAATAGGCTCCCTACCAAGCAAATACTTGGTACCTGGGGCTTGCAGGATAATTTCCGTGAATTTTCTGTGCCCAGTCTGCTGAAACCAGGAACCATCTATACAACCAATGTAGCTTCTCTAGAAGGATCTGGATGAAAGGCCTATCTATCACTAAGATGAATTCTAGAACCTAAAACTGGGAGACCATCCTGTCATGAATATACCAGTTTTGCAAATGGGAAAGATTACAAATTATGGTGTTAAATGTTTTCTTTTGCTCCTCTATTTACTACATCCGGATTGAGAGAAACAGAAGGACTCAAGCTCTACCTGCTTCAGACGAGAACAAGATTTTGCTCAGAATTAAGTTGAAAGAAGTATTTTTATTATCTTTCTACCATTCCAAAAATGTCAAGTCAACTTTATTATTCTTTTCTTCTCTTCATTTTCGGATAAGTAGAATAGGTTAAGACAATCACCAAGTAGAAGAAGAAATTTGGACAAACCATAAGCCAGAAATAGGTCTCTAGTGAAGAGATATAAAGCAATTAGTAATTTAAGCGAAAGAGCCTTTTTCAACAAGGAGGATTAGTGTATTACAACAAAGAGATTAAAAGCAAGAGGAACAAAAGTTAGGAAAAGAAATGTCATCTGGGGAAGAAGGGGGGAAACAATTGTGAACCAATTTCTAACCTGCAATCCAAAGTAGTTAATGAATCCATGCTTCCCTAAGGCATCAGCTGAGGCTTTGATAATATCTTCAGAGTCCGCAACGACTCCCCTACAAATATGCCAAGGAATAGTGCACCAACAAGGAGATGGAGAATGATTTGAACTGTTCTATATACAACACAAGCAAGTATAGAAGAAAATTATACATGCAAATGTCCTCACCTCAATGTAATTGTGAAGCGGTTACCCTTAAGCTGTCCAAGAAGAAGCCCTTCGTTAACATGGCTGTCAAAACAATTCATTACAATATCTGGAAAGCATGAATGTAGGAAAACATCATGAGAGTGAAAAATTAAATTTACCAAAAATGGCCGACTTTGATGCCAATCAGTCTTTCGTTAAGAGCAACTAGCCTATTTGATCGCTGCTTGAAAACGATTACCTGTGATGTGAGCACAAAGATGATATACATATACATAATGGGAAACTTTGTGAAATTGGAACCAACAACCATTAAATAAATCAAGACCAACATAATGCTAATTTATTATGGAAATTTTCCAATTAAGAGGAAGATTTTTTAGTCAGTTAGCTACCTAACATGAAAAATCCTTTACTTGGACAATATTGCTTCAATGGTGAGTATTAGGAAAAACGTAAAGGAAGCCAAAGAAAATACTCATTATGGCTTGTGGTGAAGCAAAGATTAAACCAACTTGCTATTGACATTAAAGATTTTCAACTTGAAAGTTATGTCAAGCCAAATAAACTCAAAATACTAATATTAGTCAAATAACCAAAAATGAAACATCCAAGATAGTTCAATTGCCATCTAAACTCAAACATGATAGTGGATTGTTGGCTTAGCTTATTAGCTGGTTAAATATGCCAATTAGCTTAGTGGATTGTTGGCTTAGCTTATTAGCTGGTTAAATGTGCTTATTTGCAAATCTGGCGTGTTAAGTAACATTTTGAAAGGATGCTTAGTTTTATGTGGTTATAAGCATAGTTTGTGCTTCTCTTACCCAATTTATCTTTTGATGCTTATAAGCACCTTCCTATCAAGCAAGTTTGATTCTGTTTGAACACTATTTATAAAAACTAAAATTGGCTTTGAACGCTAAGTGCTTACAAGCACTTCTTTTAAGACTAAGACAAACAACCTCTTAACAAGCCCAAATACTTCATAATACTATAGATAATTTCACATCATCTGACTGACATTCCAAATCTTTTACAATTATCACATTGGAAAAAAGGACTCCAACACTTCCAAAAATATGGAAGACACAGGCTTGTTGTCCGCACAAGCAAGCTCAACTGTTCAACATTCATCTCATGAATATTGTAGATGAACAAACCATCACAAGCTGGTCAGACACAAGCTTCTGAATATCTTCTCAAGAAAACAGAAAACTGGCATATAACATCTTTTATCTGCTGGCGCATCTTCAAATGATCAACATTCAATTCATGAACACACATACTAACTCATCACATAGACTAATCAATGATACATTATAAAGTTGAGAAATTGGGCATAAGAGAGCACTGAATTGTTGAATCAAAGAGGAAACGTTGTTTGGAGATGCTCGGTGTTACTTCTGGATTGAAACATTTGCTAGAGAAACAGTCAAATTCCCATAAGAAAATTCCAACTCATACAGCAACCAAAGCACACAGAGTTAAATCAAAGATCTCCCAGAGATCATAGCTTGCGTGTTACCTCTCTGGCATCCACCTAAACAGAATACATGTGTTTTAAATCCACCACAGTCATGATTAAACGAGTATTAATGTACACAGAAATTTTGTAAAATTATGTAACACAAGTTACAAACAATAAAAAGAGATGAGTCCCTTCATCTTTATATTATCCATATGTAAACTCTTCTATTGCATAATATCTTCCTTCAGGAGGTAATGTTGGTTAA
The DNA here is from genome assembly GCA_037974665.1 of Ehretia macrophylla. NCBI lineage: Eukaryota > Viridiplantae > Streptophyta > Magnoliopsida > Boraginales > Ehretiaceae > Ehretia > Ehretia macrophylla. The sequence continues at coordinate 6,104,820 of CM075774.1, forward strand.
CAATTATTAGGCCCTATTATATGTTACATAAAACTATAAGATTTAGACTCTGGCATGCATCAGGAGTTCAATTTGTCCCCAAATATGCTGGCTAAGTGTCTAAGAACAGCCAGAGTATTCCTAATGTAGATGACTTGCTTGCTTGGGAATATATGTTTTAATTAAGTTATTCACTCTTTGATGGAAAGCCTCTAGATTTTGCAATTGAAGCAACGCTGGAACAAAAATCAACAGATAATGTAAGCGTAGCCATTTACTATGAGAAGCATCATTAACATTGACCTCTGGCCTTCATTGCAACTGTTACATTTGAGCCCAAGATAGCACCTTAACGAAGAGGTACATCATTTTATTGAATCTATAGAGTGTAGGTTGCACGTGAAGAAGTAGAAAAGCATATCATCAAAGAGCACAAAGATTCTCCTTGAACTTTCCGAGAAATAACAAGCAGGGCTACTATGCATATGCATTGTATGTAGACCGACTATTGGGAAATTAAAGATAGGAGCAGGTTCTGCATTAATATTTGCATCCCTGAGACACCGTGTTCTAAACCTTGATGCAATCTCAGCCAAGGCATCCTTAGCGACGTCAATGCCTCCAGATATCTGATTTATCACAAGCCAAAGTCAGCTCAAATATAGAAAATATATGCCTCTTAAATTTGTCAAGTATACGCAATAATAATTGTTTAATCACTGAAAAACTCACAAGTTACCATAATCTCATATAACCTGAACAAGCTCCTCATCATCAGATGCGCATTTAGGCTTATCTTCTTTAGAGAAAACACGTATGTCTGCCTGGGTTCTCCGTCTCATCTCGTTGATAACTTGACCTCCTTGTCCGAGAAGACATCCAACCTTTCTCAGAAAATTCACTAGTTTTACTTTGAAGTTGAAGATTGGCATCAATAGCTTGTGATCTTGGGTTCAAAAGCACCTGGAAAACATACTCAATGTAGTCATATAAAAACTATTATGTCACAGAGATCTCGTAAAATTGAAAAGAAAACAATATTGTCTCTAAGGAAGAGACAAGGTGAGGTGGTGGACGAAGTGTGGTGGTGCGGTGAGGTGGTGGAGGCGTTTGTTCAGCGCGGTGAGGTGGAGGACGGAGTGTGGTAGCGCGGTCAAAGAGAGAGAAGAGAAATGAATAAATGAGGAAGGGATAAATTAGGGTTAATGTATGTGAGAGAGAGAGCGCGCGCAAAGGAATGACATTGGGGCAAAAAATTTGAAATTTGAAAATTGTGAATGGCGGTGATATAAAAGGAGGAACGAAAATTTTTGGCATTTGGCCCGCGAGAGTCTTTTCATGCTTTACACGGTGTCGTTTTGGGTTCGGAAATTTTATATTTTTTAAAATAATTAAAAAATACGTGCAATTTTATCTCCAACTGAAAGTACTCCACCGGTAATTAACTTAATTTAAATATATATATATATAAAGATAGAGTACAGAAGTTAATGAAAAATATAAAAAAAGACATATAAATTAACATAAGTTGTTATTAAATGAAATATATATTTGAATAAAAATAGTTCATATGTAGAAAAAGGTTAAAATTATTATGATAACTAAACTACCCTTTACAGTTATTTTTTAATCCTTTTGGGGGATGAACAAAAACTAAATATGAATTAAAAAAATTTATTATGAATAATTGGGAATTTTAAACATTAATAATATATGGGTAAAGAAAAGTTAAAGCTATTAGAATAGCTTTAATGAAAAGTGTATATGAATTTGTAAAAATTATATATGAAAGAAACATGGATTTGAATGAAACAGATTACATGTAAAGAAGAGTTAAAGTTCTTATGATAATTTATAAAAAATTGAACTTTTGTTTTGTTTTAGTTAAGCAAATAGAAAGATTTTATTCAAATCCAAAGTTTGGGTGTACAGTTATAATTTTCTCAACCTTCTCAACAACTATTTTTATTAACTTTAAACATTATATTACATATAGATATATACATATTTATATTTTATATTCAATAATCAAATTTAGGGTTTTTATTTTGTTTTTTTTAACGTTAAAACCAAATCCTATCAGTTTATCTATCGGATTTTCCTTATAAAATTCAAACCCTAACATATTTCTCATCGATTTTTGTTATCAGGTGATTACCCGTCGGTTTCGAATAGAGCGGATACCCATTGTCATCCCTACATATAGTATATTTCTCATTACATGTTAGTTCCGTGTATGTTAAGTGTCATTCAATTTGATTTCAAACTTGAATTCATAATTATTTTTTTTAATTACGTTGTCTTTTAAATTTATATAGAGAAAGTTTTATTCCAATGAATATTTGTATTAGGATAGAATTGTAATATGCATTTCAACAAATGAGAAAAGTGAACCAGCAATAAATTCTAACTCTATTCTTCTTATGTATAGCAGAGTCTTACCATTATCAAGTTTAAGCTTTTATCTTTGTGGTCAGGTCATTCCTTTACATATACTGAATTTCGAAGAAAAAATAACAAGTCATTCCTTATTGAATTTCAAAAGGAAAATAACAAGTTGACAAGAAAATTAATTTGTAAGGTAACATAAACAACTTATCCTTTATTATTTTGTGCACTTTAAATTTCATGTATATATGTTGAAGAATTTCCTTTTATCATTTTGTTGCTCTTTTCATGTACATCATTGATTATTTTGATATCATGTCCAACTTTTTGGTATATTATAGTCCATTTTGTCAATAGAGGGGTCCATTGAGTCTCTAATTTGGTACTGTTATTGTGCTTATATTGGTGGTATTCTTACAAAAATTTCATGATGTTTTTTTGCTTACATTAATGTAATTTTGTTTTATGATAGTAACTTTACTTATACTATTGCTTCAGCAAAATCTGCTGAACTGCGTCTAGCCTTGGATGTGTACATGACTGGTTAAGAGACATATGGACCCATTTTTAGTTTGTAATTTTGACTTTGTAATTATGTCCAACACATGGTTATGCGCTTATTCTTTATTTTAATTTTTCACTTTGTAATATATAGATACCTATTTTTAATTTGTAATATTATAGGAAACTAATTTTAAAATTAATTTTGATCATGAAATTTCACTACAATTTAAGATTTTTCAGTTGCAGTTAATGATTTTTCATTAGTACTTAAATTATGATGTTTGCTTGAATTTGGTAATTGTGGAAACTTGTTCATTTTTTATTTAACTTGAATTTTGTTCTAGCGGGAACTTGAATTCATGATTTTAACTTGAAATTTGTTTTAGCGGGAACTTAAGTTTTAATTTTGTGTCGAATCTTTTTATAGTGGGTTTTTTGTTTTGACTTTGAATTTATTTATTGCGGGAATTTGAATTTTGATTTTGACTTTGAATTTCTTTATAGCGGGAATTTGAATTTGAATTTCTTTGTAGTGGAATTTTAATTTTGATTTTGACTTGAATTTTTTTATAGCGGAATTTGAATTTTGACTTGAATTTTTGTTATTGTGGGAACTAATTTCAAATTTAAGTTTTATGTTCATGAATTTTAATTTCATTTTTATAATTTTTTATTGCACTTGTATTTCGTGATTGTGGAAACTTACCCCCAGTTTGGATTGCACATGGGAAAGGAAAGGAAAGTAAAGTAGATGAAGAAAAATAAAGGAAAGGAAAGGAAAATAAATATTTTGTTTGGATTGTAAAAAAATAATAAGGGAAATGAAATGAAAGAAATTTATAATTTGTTGTTTGGATTGGAGAAGTAAAGGAAAGGAAAAGATAATTTTAAATGAAAAATTACCTTATTATCATTTCTTATAAGATAGTCATAGAAAGAATAAGGATAAATTAGTCTTTTTATTTATTTTCCTTTCCTTTCCCTCCATTTTACCCCAAATTGAAAGGATTGTAAAATCCTTCTCATTAAAAAAAATGGAAGGATTTTGGAACCCCTCCAATTCCTTTATTAAAACTGAAAATGCAATCCAAACAGGGGAAGGGATTCCCTAATCCCTCCCATTCCTTTACTTTCCTTTAAAAAAACCAATCCAAACAAGTTGTTAGAGTTTTCCTTCACTTTATTTTTATTATTGTGGGAACTTGAGTTTTAATTTTGACTTGAATTTCACTAACGGGAACTTAAAATTTTTTGACCTGAATATGATTATAGCAAAAAATTAAATTTTCATTTGCAATTGAATTTCGTTAAAGCAAGTTCTTCAATTTTTATTTGCACTTGAATTTCATTGCGATAGGCAGCCCACGCTTTATTTAGGTAATGCATTTTTGCTCGTTACTATTAATACTGGAAAAGTCACTTAAACTTAGGCTCCGTAAAATAATGAAAAATTCACTTTATTTTTATTATTTTTCAGATTTTACGATATTTGATAATAATGAAAAATTAGTTAACCGTAAAATATTTTCTGGTAAAAAATTGCAACTGTTTTTTTAAAATTTTACTGTGTTTGGTAATACCAGAAAATTGGTCAACCGTAAGATATTTTCCGGTCAATAATTGCAACTAGTACAAAATTATGTAAAATATTTTCATGTCCTTTGAGATAAGAAAATATTTTATGAAACTTACAGTACATTCAAACACCAGAAAATATTTTTTAATATTATATTTTTCGGTAAAATATTTTTTCTAATAAGTTATTTTACGACAAACAAATAGAGCCCTATAAAATATTTTATTTTCTAAAAAATATTTTTCACAGAAAACAATTTATATAAACAAGTTATTTACAAAAAACAAACGAAGCCTTAGTTCAAATAAAGCACGTCGTGAGACCATCTAAATTCAATCCTCAATTGCCACCTATACAATAAGGTGTTGTAACAGTTTGTGACAAGTTACTAGCACCCAACGCCTGGATAACTTTTTTTTGTTTGTTTTGTAAAAAGCCTTTTTCTCTTCAACTGGGACAGAAATGAAAATGTGTAATTGGAAAACTAGTGTTTCCCGATGAGAATTAACTTTGGAATGTCACCACCAACGGTAGGGTTTTAGAATAGAGATATAATGATTACATATTAAATTCTTAGTGTTGAAAATTACAATAGGAGAGAGCATATTTATAGACCTCATAATTTAGTAACTAAGAATAAAAATTAAACTAATTAGGAATATAATCTAATAAGGTAACTTGAAAACTAATCTAAAAAGGAAACAACTTGAATATTTTTTAAACTAGTTAAATATACTTTAACATCTAGCATTTGAAAATTGCTGGGTGAAAGGAATTCCATCTGGATGAAGCAAACATATCAAAAGAATGATATTATTGTGGAGTAATATCAACGATGTCATGCCCATACCACTTGTATTATTACCACCACCAAGAATGAACCAATTTTCTCCAACTGTTGCACTAGCATGTCCAGCTCGGGGACTTGGTATCTCACCCTGTTGCGTAGGCCTTGACCACTCCATCTATAAGTTTAAAATACATGAGAATCATAATTGGCCTCCATACGATAAAAGAACTACTGAAGTAACCATGAATTTCTTCTGAATCTATTATGGTCTTGGGGATCCAACAGTATGTAAAACATCAAAGAAACTTCTAGTCCCTCGCCAAAAGAAAAAATTGAAAATCCCGAGGAATCTTACACAGTATCCATCTCCTCCCACGTCATTGTTTCTAAGTCCAAAATGTGCAGGTCATTTAACAGAGTTCTGTTTGCAACTTCTCCACCAAATATAACTAAGCTTGTTCCCACAAGATAGACAGATTGTCCACCGCGAGAAACCTGCACCACCAACCAAAAAGTATGAGAAGAGTTTCATATCCATGCTCTACAGTATATTCCTCTTGTCAAATAAAAGCACATGACATCTCTTTCTCTTCTTCTTTCATGCAAAAGCTAGATAACGGCATCGCCCATCATCATATGCTGGTATTGAAGATTAATCGAATTATATATTTTGATTGTAACTTTGCAATGTTAAAATTGGTTCTAATGGCTTATCAGATTCAATATCCAGCGACCTAATAACCACAGCTACCTATCGATTCTGATTGTTGGGACAAAAAAAATTCTACTTCAGAAGCGAGATGGATCCTCACGAACATGACCCAACAAAAAATTCTTTCAGATAAAGTTGTCTGGCACTTAAGCATTTAATACCATATATTTTCAAGCTATTGAAAGGAACATAAAGAATTATCAAGAGACAAGCAACTACATACTGGTGGTTTTCCATAGGTCTTCAAGGTGAAGTTTGAAGATCAAACACTTTCACTGTCAATAGGAACAATTATCCCAAAAATAAAAAATGAAAAAAAGTTAGGTGAAGAAAGCTCAAGTTCTTGAAACAAGTAAAACTTGAAATATGGAAATTTAACAAGTAAAGAAAACCTACTCAAAGACAGAAATAAATCCCTTTCTCAAAAGATAGATTCTGTCAGCAAAACTTAAGGATGGCTTTTTCCTTTCAAACATTCTTGTCCTTATTACTAGTTTTTGGATTTGTGAAGATAAGACAAGTGACTATCTTCCCTTTACAGAGCATTCCAACATTTCTATTGTGTATTATAAGTAATAGTGATCATTTTATATGGGTTAAAAGCCTTTGTAAAATATCTTTAAACGCTTACAATTCAACTTTAACAAGGAATAATGTAATGGTTAACTTATGAAAGGAGGAGAATTATTTTCATTGAGAAAATTCCTAGTGAAAATAACCAAGCCTGCATTACTACAGTGTTTGTTATGCAAGAGGATCATAGTCATTATACAAACAATTTTCTTTTCAGATTACAGCAAAGAACTGATATCCCAAAATCAGACAACCAAAGGAAAGTGGACACAGACTTCACCCACCCCCCACCCCCCACCCCCAAGGGCGACGGAAAGAGCGAAAAAGATAATAAATAAACATGAAAACCTTTGGTGATTCCGTAACATGTGCAAATAACAGACCACCTTTAGTAGTCAGTCTTAGATCTACTAAGCGAAATGGTACCATAAGCGAAAATATCTGAAGGAGAATAAACACAAGGGTTTTACTGATATTAGTATTGCATGATTCTATTGTTCAAACCCAATAGTTACCCTTTTATGTCAATGTTAGCGATTGTATTTTGAAATGATTTTGGACAAAAATATAATAATTTAAAATGAAACGATAATGGGAATGGAACGAATTTGAGAAAAGACATGCCATGCTTACAATGCTCTATGAGTCAAGATACAGATTAATATATTGATTTCAATATCTTGTTTAGTAGTTAGTATTATAGTGCATTAGATGATATATATAAAATGATAAGAATGTGGTATTGTTGTTAAAATATATTATTGACTTGAGAATAAGAAATAACCATCATATTAATAATGGCGGCTAATTTGAGGTATATTATTATCATTATATTTATATTGAATATGATAAATTTACATTATTTATTTTTGTTTTCATATGATATATTCCTTTTGTCACAAATCTGGTCTTGTGAGGTGGTTATTAAATTTATATGATTCGTTATTATTATATTTTAATGTCATTATTTTTTATATTTATCATATTTTTGTTATTTTATTATTGTTTTAAATATTTATATTATTATTGTCATCTATATTGACATGAGGCTTATTCTGTTATAATCAGATTGCAGCTAATTAATTACTAGGAGAATAATAAGGCATATTGCCACATATAAGGTGCATCATATGACTTTGGGTAAATTGCAAAAAAAATTCGTATTTTGTCGAAATTATATATTGAATCTTGTAATATCTTAATAATTTAATAACTCCTATAATTTGTAAAAATATAACAAAAGACCTCCCAGCATTATCCTTAAGAACCTATTAAATCCCAAAAGTCTAATTCTTACGTGAGGAAGAGACTCGCATATCTTATTGAAATTACATGCTGAACCATTTGAGTTGTAATAATCTAATAAACTGTCAAGGTCGGGAACCTCGCAGCTGTGATTGGACAGCTAAGCTTTGCCAAGCTGGACTTTCAGGCTGGCCTCCGGGCTAGAGTTTCAGGTTGGCCTCCGAGGTGAACTTTCAGGTTGGCCTCCAAGCCGAAATCTTTAGGTCGGCCACTTAACCTGCACAAGGAAAGAGAAGGAAAAGGCGGGGTGATGACCCGGATTTTTTCCTCGGGCGTGCGAATGATTAGTATGTCCGAGCTGGCAAATTAGCTGAAAGCATGAATAATCAGTTACCCTTGAAATGAAGGAGGTGGTACTCTATTTATACTAAATTCGGACCTGACAGCATTTAATGCGGTGCAGCTTTGTGTCCCATCAAAGCTTTATGTCCCATCAGAACAGCTGTTTGCTGAGGTCGGGATTCTCCGGGGTCGGGGTGAGGTTGGACCAGCATCCAGGTCGGGAGTTAGCTGAATGTGCTGAGCTTGGCTCGGATTAGCCCAACTCAGCTCGGCGTGGGCATTTTACCTCAGCTCGGGATCACCCTCGTCAATCCCCCCTCCCCAAGTCGAGATTGAGAGGATGAGATCTGGATTTGGGAGTTGTTCCCGAGCTAGAGGTGCCCGACCCCAGCTGAGTGGGGTTGGCCACGTCAGCGACGCATACCCTTTAGATGGCTGACACGTCACTTGGCGGTTATGACAAGATGCGATGTTTGGGATTCCCAAGGTAGTTACAGAAGTTGTCTATAAATAGGGCCTTGACATCCGAGATTCATTTCACACTTGCATACAAGGTTCGGAGCTTTCAGGTCGGATACCAGAGTGGTCGGACACTTTTAGCTCAGCAAATATCTTCTCGGGGTATTCAGCTCGGAATCCATTAGCTCGGAGCCAATTAGGTCGGGTCATCTTCCATAGCTAGAGCCGTAGGTACGTCCCGACTCCCTTTAGTTATTCCTGTTCATATATTTTCAATTTGTAGACAAGATGGGGAGGTCGGAGTCGGAAGATTCCCAAGCAATAGAGGTAAGGTCCTATGGCGGGGACGAGAGTCCGTCGAGCTCGGGCTCCACCTCTGATGGAGGCCAAGGTGGCGACAACACCGATGAATCTCCAGGGTCAGTTCGACGGTCCGAGCCTAGGGAGAGTGATGACGATTGCCAAGTCATTGAGGTTAGGCAGGCGTGAGAGGAAGCCGAGGCGGATCCTTTGGCCGACCTGGAAGGCTTGGGAGATAGAGAAGATGAGGAGTCGCTGAATCAGTTGGAGAGGGTTGAGATTCCTCAGGAATACTTAGCTGAAGCCTCCACGGCGGAGCCGATTGAAACAATCCCGGTAAGGGCTGTCCAACCTCGGAGCTCAGCTATAACCAGTGGTTCGTCGGCTAGGGAAAAAAGAATCGAGCAGCTGTTCGCTTGTTGCAAGCGCGAGTGCCATTCCACGGTACAGATGGCCAATGCCAGGTTGAGGAACTGGTCAGTGGATCAATACCATAAGCTGAAGGTTCCAGTTCGGCACGAATCAGCTTGCTATCCTCCTCCCGACCACTTCAGCATTTATGACCTCGCATTCGATGTCATTCAGCTCCCACTTCCTAGTTTCATCACTACCATCTTGAACTACTTTGAGCTCATCCCAAGTCAGATGTCGCCGAATGGTTGGGCCGTGCTGGTGGCGTTCTATGTGTTTTGCCTCGAGAAGGAAGTTGAGCCGACCCTGCGCCGGTTCAGGCAATTCTTTGTGTGCAAGCCCAACCCGAAGTAGCCAGGGTGGTTTCACTTCGCAGCTCGGGTCGGAAACTGCATATTCACCAAGTGGCATTCTTCCAACAAGGGCTGGCACAACGACTATTACTAGGTGGAGTCGGCTGTGAACTCGGGGTGCAGGTCAGATTGGAGTCTGGGCCTAAAGAAGGATGTGAACGACGATCCCACGCTTTCAGAGGCGAAACTCGAGGAAGTCAAGGTGTTGAGACCCGAGCCGGGGATATTGATAAACATCGATAGTGTGCTCAAATGGGAGCGGATCTGGGACTCCAAGTTATTTGGTAGGGAGCCCGACCTTTCGAAGGATCATCCCAGCTTACTTCCCGAGCCGGAAGAGGATGCGGAGCCGAGCTCAGCTGAGGGTCAGTTTGCCTGTTCAGTGCCTGACCTCCCCGCTATCCTGATCGCCGTTGCCTTTTCAGCTTGCATTGTGTCATTCTTCACATCTTTTTCTTTCATTTTTGCAGGTATGGCGGATACGATAAAGCTTGCGTATACCCAGAGAAGGAGAAGGGCTGAGGCCAGTGGTGAAGTCTCGGCTCAACCCGGCTTGGGCTCCGTCCCTCAAGGGCAGAAGCAGCGGTCCAGCGGCCAAGTGCGGGAGGTCGGCACTGAGGTAACCTCAAGGGAGACCTCGGGGTCTCCCTTGCCCAAGAGATCAGGTTCGGGAGTGGCGATCCCGAAGCGCTCAGCGTCCCGCCATGATAGCAAAAAGCGGCCTCAGGCCGAATACTTAGGGAAAGGCAAGACCACGGAGGTGAGCCCTCCCAGCAAAGATTTTGTGGAGGTTGCCAAGGTGGCTCGCGACCCCAAGCTGGCGATGGTCTCGACGGAGCAGCTATCGCTCGACTCGAGGACCGCCATTGTGACGGTGAGTCTTACTAGGCTGTTGATATGGTTATGGTTTTCAGCTCGGCTGATCACTTCGTTGTCTTTTGTGCAGGCCGAGTCCCACATCCTTTCAGCTCCCAGCTTCCTGGAGAGGGCCTTGGCTCATTGCGTCGAGCACGAGCAGAGGTACATCGATGCCCGAGCCGAGCTTGAGGCTCTGAGAGAGGAGGCCGCCCAGAGGCGTAAGGCGGACATGTCGGAGATTGACCGGCTGAGTAAGGAGCTCGAGGCGGAGAAGTCCCGACACGAGGCCGCAGCCAAGGATGTTGAGCGTTACAAGTTAGAGATGCGCAAAACCGAGAAGAAGTTTCAAGAGTTGGTAGACCGGGTCGGCCCTCAAGGAGAGAAGGCGGTGGAAGCCTTCAAGTCCAACGAGGCCGTCGTGGACTAGTTGGCCACGGAAGGCGGGGCTATGGCCAAGTCGCAGCTTGGGAGAGAGCGAAGACCTTCTTCCTAGCTACCAAGAACGATTACATTGAGATCTTGGAGGCTCCACCGCCGGAGTTCTGGGAGATTCCTGAGCTTCCAGCCGACCTGACGTCCCAGGCCAAGGAGGTGATCGAGTTTGTCCAGAAGGGTATGGACCAGGTCGGGGATGAAGCCGACGCCACCACCTCTGCCGCTGTGCCTAAGTAAATCTTGTAAATTTGCCCGAGTCGGGCTTGTAATTTCGCCCAGGTTGGGCTTTTTGTAAATTTGCCCAAGTTGGGCTTTTTGTAATTGTATTTCAATTAAATGAAATGACTATTTTTCTTTTCTTTGCGTTTTGGTCTAGTTCATTCATATGTACATTTCTCATCGCAAATTTTTTCTTAAGTAAGTGGGGTCGGACCAATTTAATGGACCATTCAAACTTAAGCGTAATGAACCGAGCTGGACGTGATTAATGAATTATCATCCTAATCCGAGCTGGTTAATTGGGCAACTGTATAATCGTCGTCGACCTGGACTCGTCAGTCCGATTTAAAATTGGTCAAACTACTATTGACAAATGTTGAGCTCGAGTTTAGACCCAAACTAACATGCTGACCTAAAGCCGGATCAGACCGAGTTGGACCTTAATCCGAGCTGGCAAAGCTAATCAATGTATTATTGATTATACCCGAGCTGGAGCGTAGTCCGAGCTGGTTTACTTTATCATTAGCTCGTAACTAAACGTGGCCACTATGTTAATCCGAGTTGGTAGTAGCTTTGTAGGTGAGGTGCTTGGGCCCGGGTCGGGCATTGCGCTAATTAGGTGCTTGGGCCCGGGTCGGGCATTGCACTAGTTTACATAATGCATTGTATTGAATTTGTACATGGAGTACTTGGGCTCGGGGGCCGATTACAGATAATGTTTTGGCTCGAGGCCTTAACAAAATATTCTGGCTCGGGGCTATTTCATTGTATTTTGGCTCGGGGGCCGTTTACATGAGATTTCAGCTCGGGGCTATCTCATGAGACTTCGGCTCGGAGGCCGTTACAAAATTTTGGCTCGGGGCCGTTACAAGAGATTTCAGCTCAAGGCTGTTGCTTTGTATTTCGACTCAGTGGCCTTTACAAAAGATTTCGGCTCGGGGCCTTTAGACAAAATACCGCTTCAGGTGTTCTGAGTGCCATGCATTCTTCAATAGTTTCCCGTTCTTGTCGCGGAGGTAGAAGGTCCCGGGTCGTACTTCTTTCACGACTTTATACGGTCCCTCCTAGGTCGGGGAGAGCTTATTACCTGAGCGCGGCAAAGAGATGGTCTTTCGGAGTACGAGGTCGCCAACCTTAATAGGCTTAGGCTTGACCTGCTTGGCGAAAGCTCTTTGCATGGCAGCTTTGTTGGTCAGCATTCTGATTTGAGTTTTAGCTCGGAGCTCTTCGGCGAGGTCGAGCTCTTCACGGATTAGGGCTCCGTTTATTTCTGGATCATGGTGGAGGGTTCTACTGGTCGGAGACCCGATCTCCACTGGCAGCACCGCTTGAGTACTGAAGGTCAGCTCAAAGGGCGATTCTCCCGTTGCTGAGCTGGTGGTGGTCTGTTGAGCCCACAGTACCTCGGGAAGAATCGATGCCCACTGGCCCTCTGCTTCCTCCAGCTTGGTTTTCAGGCCCTGCAAAATGATTTGGTTAGTCCTTTCAACTTGGCCATTACTTTGAGGGTGAGCAATAGATGAGAATCTGAGGTCGATCCCAATCTCAGTACATTTGTCTCGAAAGTATGCACTGTCGAATTATTTACCATGGTCGGTGATGATGACCTTGGGCAGTCCAAATCGGCAAATGATGTTTTTCCATACAAAATCCCAAGCTGCCTTTTCTGTTATTCTAGCAACACCTTCAGCCTCGGGCCACTTGGTGAAGTAGTCTACAGCTAAGAAGGCGTGCTTCTTTTGGCCAACACTAGTTGGCAATGGGCCGATGATATCTAGACCCCATTGATAGAATGGCTATGGACTTATCATCACCGTGAGGTCCACTGCTGGCTTTCTAACCTTTGGCAGGTGTCGCACTTTTTTACATACTCTTTGGCATCTTGTTCTAAGGTTGGCCAAAAATAGCCTTGCCTCAATGCCTTCCGAGCTAGAGCTTTGCTTCCCAAGTCGTTTCCACATATTCCTTCATGGATCTCCCGGAGTACATAGTTTCCCTCCTCGAGCCCAACACATTTCAAGAGAGGCCAAGTGTAGGCTCTCTTGTAGAGTTGCCAGGCTATTATGACAAACCTTGAGGCCTGTTTCATGAGCTTTTGAGCTACTTTTTCATCCTCTGGGGTCATACCCCCTCCAAGTAGTCCATGATTGGTTTGGTCCAATCTGGGCTTAAATTGAGCTCGGATACGGCTGGCATCCCCAATTGGATACTAGGTTCAGACACTTCCTCCACATGGACTAGGGTAGGTCAGCTCTCATCCAAGGCCAACCTAGATAGAGCGTCAGCCTTCATATTCTCCTCCCTCAGGATTTGTTGTATCGTGAACCTCTTAAGCCCTGAGGTCAAGTCCTTGACTCTGTTAAGGTAGGCCAGCATGGCATTATCCTTAGCTTCGAACTCTCCTAATATCTGGCTAGCAACCAATTGAGAGTCGGTGCTCAGGTCAACTGTTTGTGCCCCGAGCTGAGTTGCAATTTTTAGCCCCGCGATAACTGCTTCATACTCGGCTTCATTGTTGGACGCCGGGAAGGCGAACTTGAGGGAGTATTGGTGCTTATGCTGGGTCGGGTCAAGGATGACCACCCCAGCTCCGCTTCCAGACTTCCCGGATGCCCCGTCCATATGGACTTTCCACACATCCTTCAGGTCATGTTCGGCTCAGCCAGTGCATTCCACCACAAAGTCCGCGATGGCTTGGGCTTTGATGGCTGTTCTCGGCTGGTAGGTGATGTCAAATTGACTCAGCTCAACTGCCCATTTCAATAGCCTACCCGACGCCTCCGGCTTGTGCATAATGGACTTAAGTGGAGCATCAGTCATGACCTTGATTGGATGAGCATCAAAGTATGGCTTCAGCTTTCTTGCCGCCGTGACGAGCGCGATGGCGAGTTTTTCCAAGGTGGAGTACCTCGCCTCGGCCCCCTACAATGTCTTGCTGACATAGTAGACCGGCTTCTGCTCTTTCCCTTCTTCACGGATCAGTGCTGCAGCCACTGCTGTGCCTGAGCATGCCAAGTATAGTACCAACTCCTCCCCCACCTCAGGTCGGGACAGCAGGGGTGGCGAAGCTAAGTACGTTTTTAGCTCCTGGAAGGCATCCTGGCATTCTCTAGTCCATTCGAAGTTCTTAGGATTCCTCAATATTTTGAACAGAGGAGCACATTTGTCGGCCGACCTGGACATGAATCTGCTCAGCGCCGCGACCTTGCCCGCGAGCACCTGGACGTCCTTCACGCAGGTCGGCGACGCCAGGTCAAGTATCGCCTGAACCTTCTCCAGGTTGGCTTCAATTCCGCGTGCTGTGACCATGAAGCCAAGAAACTTTCCCGCCTTGACGCCGAATGCATACTTTTCTGGGTTCAGCTTTATCCCGAAGTGCTCCATTACGACGAAGGCTTCAGCCAGGTCGGCTACATGGTCTTCCGCCCTTCTGCTCTTGACCAACATGTCGTCTACATAGATCTCAATATTTTGGCCAATATGATTTTTGAAAGCCTTGTTCACTATCCGAGTGTAGGTAGCTCCAGCATTCTTGAGGCCAAAAGGCATGACTTCATAGTAGTAGATACCTTTATCGGTGGTGAAGGCAGTCTTCTCTTTGTCTTTGAGAGCCATCTTAATCTGGTTATAGCCTTTGAAGGCGTCCATGAAAGAGAGTAGCTCGAAACCGGAGGTGGCATCCACCATCTGATCGATCTGAGGTAGGGGAAAACAGTCCTTGGGGCAAGCCTTGTTGAGGTCGGTGAAGTCGATGCACAATCTCCATCCGCCTGAGGACTTGGCCACCAATACCACGTTGGATAGCCAGGTCAGGTATTGGATTTCCCTTATGTGACCGGCGTCTACCAACTTGTCCACCTCCTCCGCTATGATCTGTTGCTTATCATAATGGAAGTGCCTGCGCTTCTGCTTTACCGGATAGTGATTCGGGTCGGCATTCAAGTGATGCTCAATCACAGCCGGGTCAATACCTGTCATGTCAGAAGCAGACCATGCGAATATGTGTTCATTTTTTAGAAAGAATTGGCTTATACCTTTCTTGAGGTCATGAGAGAGTTCACTTCCGATCTTTGCTCTCTTGGCTTCATCGGAGAGCTCCATCTCTTGAAGGTCTTAGGCCGGGCTCCCTGGCTTAGCATCCCTCTTCTCTTTGGGCAAATCTGGTCCCCAGCTAACCTGATACTTGGGTCGAAGAGAGTTTTCGTAATATTCCTGAGCTAAGAGTTGGGCTCCGCGGATGGTGGCCATGCCAGCCGGGGTCGGGAATTTCAGGGCCTGGTGGTAAGTTGAAGGAACGACCCTGAAATGATTAAGTGCCACCCGACACAGGATCCCATCGTAAGTGGAGTTGCAATCCATTACAATGAAGTTTGCCTGCATCGAAACTCGCTTGTCTCCGTCTTTCAACTTCAGGGGGAGGTTAATAACTCCTTCAGGTTGGTGGGCATGCCCGGTGAATCCAGCTAAGGTGCCCTTCAATGGTCTGAGCCGGCTCCTGTCCAACCCCATTTGTTCAAATGCCTTTAAAAATAGGACTTCTGCCGAGCTCCCAGTGTCCACCATCAGTCTCTTCACGGTGAAGTTGGCTATTTCTGCGCTGATCACCAGAGGGTCGTCATGGGGCAATATCACACCCTCCAAGTCTTCCGAGGAGAAGGTGAGCTCTTCCATCTCCGGGGTCGAACCCCGTGCCGGCCCATACTCTCTTCCAGCCCGAACATAACCCTTCTTGCCAGCCGAGGTCTCCCCACCCGACACCAATCCTCCCGCGATGGTCTCAATCACAGCCAGACGTCCGCCCCCGACTTGGCGCCTGGGTGGACTTCTCTCTCTGTCTCTTTGATCTTGGCTCCGGGTCGACTAGTGATCTACATACCTCCGGAGGTGACCTCGGGCTATTAGTGCTTCGATCTCCTGTTTCAAGTCTTTGCACTCCTCGGTGGTGTGACCGTAGTCCATATGGTAGCAGCAATACTTGGTCTTATTGCGCTTTTCAGGTCGGCCTTTCATTCTCGGGGTTGGAGGTAGGTGGTTCTAGTGCTGGATCTCCATCAGGATTTGCTCCCTTGAGGTGTTAAGGGGAGTGAACATGGTGAACCGGGGGTTCTGTTTTGGCTGCTGAGGTTGCTTGCCTCGGTCATTTTGGTTCTTACTCCCAGGTTAGGCTCGGGAGGTCTCTCCCCTCTTTTCGGCTTCCTTCTCCTTGTCATCATCCCTCTTGGCATGGTGGATTTCTTTCGAGTGTATGTACCCTTCCGCACGTACCATCAGCTCGGCTACGGTATCCACGGGGTCAATGGCCAGGGAAGAGGTAAGGGGTCCCGACCTGAGCCCACTTTGGTAAGCCATTAATGCCATGGAATCCTCCAGGTTGGGGATCCTGAGGGTCTCCTCATTGAATCGGGTCGTGTAAGCCCTCAAACTTTCTCCTTTGTGCTGCTTCACCGTCAGCAATGATGAGGTATGACGTGTTGCACGTCGGCTTCCAGCGAAGCGGGACAAGAAAGCCTCGGCCAGCTGATGAAAACTTGCAATAAAGCTGGGACAAAGTTTCTGGAACCAGTCCAGGGCATTGCCAACCAGCGTGGTTGGGAATGTCTTCGTCTTCATGAGGTCGGTCATATCATACAGAGTCATATGGTGATCAAAGTTGAGCAGGTGGCTAGCCGAGTCTCCGTCTCCGTTATAGACGGCTAGGTTGGGCATCCGGTTGCCGGTGGGCAATGGCGTTGCCAGCACCTCGGGTGAGAGTGGGCTTACGCCGAGCTGGTTAATGACCTTGGCTATGGCAGCTGTAGTCTTAGCTTGCTCGGGGTTAGCTTGGGCCGCCCTTTTGCCTCTCGCTTCCAGGGGTCTCACCTCCGGTTCCAGGAAGCCTTCTCCGTCTTGTGCTCGGGTTCGCCCCGGGGCTGGGATGCGGAACTGTGGACGCGCGGGCTGCGGCGTAGCTGCTTGTGGAACTGGGGGTTCCGCAGCTAGTCGGGCTACCTGGTCCTTTAGCTCCTGGAACATCTTAAGTATCATCCTCATCTCCAGTGACAGGTTGGAGTTGAGGTCTCCATCTGTAAAGAGGTTGGTTTCCCAGGCTAAGTGCATACGCTGACTCGTTCCAACGTCAGTCTGGGTTGGATCTTGGCTAGGCACTTGCGCGGTTTCAAGGTCCTCGTCCGGGTTGGGCGAGTCCTCTACCGGTGCGCTGTGGCTCCTAGTTTGTACCATGATGGTTTCTCAATGAGTGGTGAGAAGAGTGATAGAAAGAACTCGTTCCCACAGATGGCGCCAAATTGTCGAGGTCAGGAACCTCGCAGCTGAGATTGGGCAGCTAAGCTTTGCGAAGCTGGAGTTTCAGGCTGGCCTCCGGGCTGGAGTTTCAGGTTGGCCTCCGAGGTGAACTTTCAGGTTGGCCTCCGAGCCGAAATCTTCAGGTCAGCCACTTAACCTGCACAAGGAAAGAGAAGGAAAAGGCGGGGTGATGACCCGGATTTTCCCCTCGGGCGTGCGAATGATTAGTATGTCCGAGCTGACAAATTAGCTGAAAGCATGAATGATCAGTTACCCTTGAAATGAAGGGGGTGGTGCTCTATTTATACTAAATTCGGACTTGACAGCATTTAATGAGGTGTAGCTTTGTGTCCCATCAAGGCTTTATGTCCCATAGAACAACTGTTTGCCGAGGTCGGGATTCTCCGGGGTCGGGGTGAGGTTAGACCAGCATCTAGGTTGGGAGTTAGCTGAATGTGCTGAGCTTGGCTCGGATTAGCCCAACTCAGCTCGGCGTGGGCATTTTACCTCAGCTCGGCGTGGGCATTTTACCTCAGCTCGGGATCCCCCTCGTCACTATATTATTCATGAAAATGTGGAAAAAGATTCACAATCACTACTTAACACAAAAGGCAGTGAACCACGTTCTTATAAATTATACGAGTAACAGAGGCATTTCAAACACGAAATCCAACATTCAACTTTGTTAAAGTATGAGTTTTTTTTTTCTCAATTTATCTTTTATCTTTACTACTTTCTCTTCTTTTTTATTCTTCTTTTTTTTGTGCTTCTTAATTTCCTGATATAATGTTCAAAAAAAAAAAAATTCCTGATATATTCTTCATGCACAAGTTTATCGGTCAAGTGATGAAGCTCAACGATGCAGAAAACATTTTTAGCAAGCCATTCTTCTTGCCTTACTTTTAGGTTCATATGTCGAGGGGTGATAGGGTTTTGAGTGTTGTATCGAATTAAAGCACATGCTCCATCACTCGTAGAGTCTTCTAACCATTCCCCAAGCGGAATGTCTCACAGGTTAGCTGGCCACTGATCCACATAGACCAAAGACAAACAATCGCCGTCCATGGCATAAACTACTAGGTATCTAATCCTGATCTCTAATCATACTTTCGCAACCTAGGGACCTAAAGCAATTCTCGATGATTGCTCAGACTATTCAGAGACAACATCACTATCGCTACTACATGGTTCTTACAACATTGAAGAAACTATCTAATCTTTATACCTTAAGCATTGCTTGATGCTTATTATCAAGACAGAATAATTATTCCATGATTAGAGAAAGAGATAAAATTCTCATATAATTGTTCCATCTTTTATTGTTGTATTTTCCAGTATAACAATGATGCCAAACCTGATATAAAATCCTTCTTCTAATCTGTCTGATTCTTAAATGCCCTGAAAGAGTAAAATGCACCATATACCCTTGTGTTATTAAAAAGTTGCGTCATAAACCCTGTGTTTTAAAAAGTAGCGTCACAAACCCTGTGTTTTTGAAAACGTTGCAAATAAAACCCTACCGTCAGTTTTTTCGTTATTTTTGGTATTAAAAAGTAGCGCCACAAACTCTATGTTTTTGAAAACGTTACAAATAAAACTCTGCCGTCAGTTTTTTTGTTATTTTTGGTATTAAAAATAACAAAAAAACTGACGGCAGGGTTTTATTTGCAACGTTTTCAAAAACACAGGGTTTGTGGCGCTACTTTTTAAAACACAGGGTTTATGACATAACTTTTTAATAACACAATGGTATATGGTGCATTTTACTCTGCCCTGAAATGATCGAACATAACATCGATATCACTTAGTTGTCGGACTAATAGTATAACTTTTAGAAGCGAGTCGTGAGTATTGGATGTCGAATATTTTGAAAAGATAGAACACACATACATCCTTGTTTGCAATGACTAACATCTTTCCCTATATTAGCATTTTTGTCGATTATGCAATTTCTGCAAAAAGATTAGAAAAAATCGTTAGTAATCAGAAAAAAGGGCGTCTTGTTCAAGATACATTCGTTTAGTTTTTGGGTTTTGTTCAACGCGAGTTACATGCTACTGACAATAATGTGCCGTATCAGGAACGACAGTCGTTTATCTTGATCCGGAACAAAGAAAGTTGATCTAGGATTTTTTCATCTAACAGAGGCAGTAGTAGAAGTTAAATCTAACCTTATCTTGGTGTTCTGTCCTACACCAATCGGGACTTTTCCTTCCGCGAGTAGAGATGCAATTTCAGATTCAGTCTGATAATAGTCTGCGCCCATCATCATAGTATCCTGAAAGAACGAAAACCATCATATCTGCGAGTAAACGTACCAGGTATGTTGTAATCACCTAATACAAATGTAGTTTTCGATATCTTGAAAAGTTCGAGTTAGATGTCAAGACTTCTCCATTTTATATCATTTAGATACTTGAAAATATAGGAAGACACAATACAATTTGGTGCTTTAGATGCAAAACTAAGATACGCTGAACATTTTCTTTTCCGTTTCTGATAATTAATCACATGCAATGAACTATAAATCAAGAACTAACCATTCTTTGAATAGTTCACAAAGATTTAGATTGCAAAATGCAAATCGAGTGTTGCTCACTTGGTTCAAGTCATTACCGAAATAAAAGCCATATGCTTCCAGGAGAATATTAGAGCACAAGCATTTTACTTTACTCAAGCTCAACACCGTAGTCTAAGCGTGACTGTACATGAAAGAAAAATTGGATCGGGTGGGCGCCCATGATGGGTCTGTTAGAAGATAAACTTGATTTGGATTAGGACTCTATTAAATAAGTTCTAGTTAGATTTAAATTGGTTTTTGACTAGATAGTTTTTCTTAGTGGGTAATGGTTTCCTAGAACCATATCCTAATTGACATATGTTTTTTGTGAATCTATAAATAGAGGTCAGTCCTTTCAATTGTAATCATACTAAATACATACCAAATATTAGAGCAATAAAGATTCTGTTTAGAGTCTCCATATTATTTCTCTCTGCGATAAAATAGTCTCTTCCATATTCTAACAAAGTGGTATCAGAGCTAGGTAAAGATGATAGGGAATAGTATGTTTCCTTTTCAATTTCCTCGTCTCACTAAGGACAATTATGATAATTGGTCTATTCGTGTGAAGACTCTCCTTGGCTCACAAGATGCTTGGGAGATTGTAGAGAAAGGCTATGTAGAACCTATTGAAGATGAAGTTTTGAGTCAAAATCAAAAAGATGCATTGGTGAAAAATCGCAAGAAGGATCAACAAGCTCTCTCTATCATCCATCTATGTTTGGATGAAACTATGTTCGAGAAAATCTCATGCGCGACTACTGCCAAACAAGCATGGGAAATTCTCCAAAAATCACAAAAGGGGTAGACAAGGTGAAAAAGGTTCGTTTACAAACTTTAAGAGGTTCGTTTGAATCTCTCCATATGAATGATGGTGAATCTATTTCAGATTATATTTCGAGAGTTTTGGTGGTTTCTAACCAACTAACAAAATATGGAGAAAATTTGAAAGATATTCGTATTATAGAAAAGATCCTTCGTTCTTTGCATCCAAAATATGAATATATTGTTGTAGCGATTGAGGAATCAAAAGATTTAGATGACATGTCCGTTGATGAACTCATGGGCTCATTACAAGCTCATGAAGAAAGACACAAAAAGAAAAACCAAGAAGTCTTGGAAAAAGTTCTTCAAAGTAATCTCGCTTTGAAGAAAGAAGAAAACTTTGGCAATGATGGAAGCCAAAAAGGACATGGTCGTGGATATGGACGTGGTAGAGGCCGAGGCCAATACCAAGGACGAGGACATGGTGGAAGATCTGGATTTAATCAAGAAGAGAAAAATCAAAATTTGCATAAACCTGGGCGTGGAATAGGCAATTATTCTGGACAAAGGTATGACAAATCGCAAGTTCAATGTTACAATTGTAAAAAATATGGCCATTATGCTAATGAATGTAGGAGTAATCCTAAAGTTGTGGACGAAAAAGTAAATTTTGCTGAAAGACAAGAAGGGGAAGAAGAGATTACCTTGTTGATGACACATCATGGTGAAAAAGATGGAAAAGATATTTCATGGCATCTTGATACAGGTACAAGTAATCATATGACTGGACAAAGGAGCATATTCGCAGAACTCGATGAAACTGTCAAGGGCAATGTTAAATTTGGAGATGCCTCTATGGTCTCAGTGGAAGGAAAAGGCAAAATTTTAATCCGTTTGAAAGATGGAAGGCATCGTTTTATTTCTGAAGTTTATTATGTGACAAAATTAAAAACTAATATTTTGAGTCTTGAACAACTTCTTGAGAAAAATTACACAATTTTATTGGAAGATAAATATTGTGTAATAAAAGATGAAAATAACTTTTTGATAACAAAAGTGCCCATGACAAGAAATAGATTGTTTTTATTAAATATTCAAAACGATGTTGCAAAATGTCTTAAAGCTTGTGTAAAAGAAGTTTCCTAATTATGGCACTTGAGATTTGGGCACATAAATTTTGAAAATCTTTCTTTGATGTCAAGAAAAAATATAGTGCATGGATTGCCTTCCATCAATCATCCGGAACAGATTTGTGAGGGATGTCTTTTTGGAAAACAAGCTAGAAAAAGTTTTCCAAACGAGGCTACATCAAGAGCAACGAGACCACTAGAACTTGTCCATACTGATATTTGTGGGCCAATTAATCCTTGCTCATACGGTAAAAATAAATATTTTATCATTTTTATTGATGATTATAGCCGCAGGACTTGGGTTTATTTTTTAAAAGAAAAATCTGAAGCTTTTACAAGTTCAAGAAATTCAAAGCTCTTGCTGAAAAAGAAAGTGGTTGGGAGATCAAAGCCTTGAGATCTGATAGAGGTGGAGAATTCACATCAAGAGAATTCAACAATTTTTGTGAAGAGAATGGCATTCGACGCCCTTTGACAGCTCCTCGATCACCTCAACAAAATGGAGTTGCTGAGAGAAAAAATAGAGTTATTCTTGAGATGGTTCGAAGCATGTTGAAGTCTAGAAGTAGGCCTAAAGAATTTTGGGCTGAAGCAGTTGATTGTGAAGTGTGAGGCCCGACCCCGAATAACGTGTGTTACCTTGATTTGCGTGCCATAGACCAAGAATGATATGATTGACCTTGGATTACGTGCCCTGTCTTGGTTTTCGTGCATGCCTCGTCATTCGTGCCTTGACCTAGAATTATGTGCCCTAATCCTCGACTTACGTTCCCTGACTTCGATTTAAGTGTGATACCTCGATTTGTGTGCACTGACCTTGAATTGTATGACCTAACCTAGGTTTAAGAGTTGTACCTCGATTTGCGTACATTGCATTGAATTACGTGCCTTGCATTGGTTTACGTGCATTCACCTAGGATTACGTGCATTAGTCTTGAAGTACGCGCAATAGTCTTGAAGTTCGTGTCTTACCTCGTAGTTCGTGTCTACCTCATGATTCGTGCCCCGTATTGATTTCTGTGTGTGTCTCGTAGTGCGTGCCCTAGACCTAGGAAAGCGTGCCTTCACGCTAATCAAGAAAGTATCTTACACAAAGCACTAGACTATTAAACAATCCTACAAAACCCACTATCAATATTATAATCCTAATTCAACTCACTAGAAGACAAAATAACACAAAAAGCTAGACATTCTTTATTCTTTTTGCACTTTCAATACACAATTAAATAACATCCAAAACATGACAAAAATTCAGATTTGGCACATGCTTTGGCCGACCATACCATGGTTTTTGCACAAGGTTTGAACAATTATACAATTAACTATGCATGCTTAGACAAACTATGACACAAAATGCATAAAAATTGCTCAAACCACCTCAATATTCTCACCTTGCTCGACCAAACCACCTATGCCTATGCTAACATTTTAAATTTCACATCTTGAAGACACAAAATCAGGAATTTTGCTGCCCAAGGCCGACCATAAGCATTAATGAATGCAAAAGGCTTTATTCTTGTCATATTTTTGTCATTTCTTCATTTCTTCCTCTCAACTTCTCTCTCTCCCTCTTATTTTCTCTCTACCTCTCGGCCCTAGCTGCACATTATTGCCTCCATAGCTTATCTTCATCACACTTTGGTTAATCAAGACAAGCATCAAGCAAGGAAGGTCAAGCAAACTAGCTAGAGTTCGAAAATCACACATGCATGTACCTTGAAGTCTTCATTTCGGCCCTAGGTAAATTCTTGGCTTCCATTTCTTTTCTTCTTGTTCTAACCTCATGCATGTACTAAAATAATGGTCACTAGGCTAGGAAAAATAGAGAAAACCAAGTTGGAATCTCGGCTAAGCAAGAAGAAGAAGAGATTTGAGCTTCAACAAGCTTCTGTGCATCTTTGTGGTTGATTGCTAATGTGAGGGCTAAAACCTTTTGAAATTCCTTCAAAAATTCACATGCATGCTCATAAATGTATGTCTTTGCTTCTGTACTTGAGTTATATGTTCGTTCGTGAGCTTAAACAACCATGCATGGCAAGATCTTGGCTTGAAAGTGGTGATAGGTGAAGTCGGATTGTTGACAGCTCTCTGACCAGTCTGTTCGAGGTAAGTTTAGCTAGGCTAATGATGTTGAAAATGCTTGAAAATTGGTAGATGACTAGTTTGGACAGTTTTGAACATTTTTCACAGAAATAGGCCGAACTAATTTTGACCCTAAGGTCCTCAAAATGGCGAATCTTTAAAATGTGTCCAAATCTGAAAATCTGGAAAAATGAAGCAGGTTTTGGCAGATGCACTGACCTTGTGGAACGAACTATATTTGACTTAGTAAATGATGTATAAAATGCATGAAATTTGGTGTGCAACTATATTTTTCAGTTCTGGACATTTTTGTCAGAAATTGACTAAGGCTAAAACTGACCCTAAGGACCTCAAAAATGTCAATTATAGAAATGTGTGCAAATCTGGACAGTTTTGTACTATCTCACTGTTTTGGCTATATCTAATGATCCCGAACTCCAATTGATGCAAGGTTTGTTTCTAATTTTATTTATCTTCTTAAGATTTAATTTGAAATCTTATTCACTGGATTTGGAGTTTGTTTGCTTATCCTATTGATTGTGAGAAAACAGCCTATTGTAGTAAGGGTTTCACTTAGCTATATGCTTGGAAAAATTATTGTAACCTCTCTTGTGGTGTTAATTGCTTGGAATTGTGGTGTTGAGATGTTGTGTGGACTGTTTTGAGTACTTGAGGATGTTGAATTATATGATGCATGGCTTGAGATTGACTTTAGTTGGTTTGAGGCTCAAATTGCACGAATATGCACAAAATGGAAACCCTAACGACTAGATAGTTTTGCTAAGTGTTGATCATTCGGATATTGTGTGGAATTATATGTTTAGTAGGCTGCCCGTAAATTCCTTTATGGTCCTAAATGTGAATTTGATCATTGCATGTTGACAAATAGGCTTTTCTTGCACCCGAACCCACGTAGATGTTATTACATGTTGAATAATCTTATTACTTGATCACGTGGACTTCGAAATGAGTTATATGGCCTGAGTTACATGTGTTACATGGCTGCCTGTTTAATGTTCATATAACTCTATATGTTTTTCAAGTGAAATTACTTGTCTTACCGTGCCTCGTTTGATTACTTGATAACGTGCGATCTTATAACTGCTCAGAGGCGACCTACTTTGTTGTCCTCCTAATGTGATATGTTAAATGTTATAAATGTGTATTGCATACGAGGTTGCAACCTTTCAGTGTGGTATGGTAGTGTTTCACGCACACCGGGCGGCATCGGGCTTGCCGGTGTTACCGTGACTACCATGGTCCAATTCCCTCTCTCGCTTGGCATTTCACCCTCGGATAGTTGGGTCGTAGGTTTTGGGGTACATCCGGAGTACACCCAATTGGGAGCGATAAGTGGATTATTGAAGTCGGCCGCAACAATTATATCGAAATTGAAATTGAGAGCAACTGCTCACCGTATCCTTGAAATGATTTGGTAAATGTATCTGTTACTCGATTTGCTTCATATAATTGCGTACCTTATTATTTTTAATACGTGACATGTTTTCAAAAAGAGTTTTCATAAATTGAACTGAAAAATGAGTTTCAAAACGTATTTCTCATTCCTCCTCGCTGAGTTCATAAGGACTCACCCTCTTTTTCATCACAGGTGAAGAAGAACAGGTACAGGTACACGAGGACAACGTGCCTAACGATGAACCCCTGGAGTGATTGCCTGTCATTGTTTGTTTTGCTTGAATGTTGCTACTTGTGAACTCTGTGCTACTTGAAGACTATTTATTTTATGTTGCTTGTTATTTCTAATGTAAAAGACCCCCGTTGTAATTTGGGGTCTAATTTTGGTTTGTACTTATATTAAGGAGACTGATGCTAGACATTACTATGATCGTTTTTGCTTTTATTACTGCTAGTATTTATCATAGGTTATGACGCATTAGTTAAGGACTAAGTAAATGAACTTATCCAATCTTAAATAGGTACTCGCTATTAAGCTAAGATCAACATGTATATTTTGTAACGAGGACAAACAAACAAACGAGACATAGTATCATGCTAGGTTATAAATCAAATGAGACATCAAGATAACCAAATAGGCATTTCAATTGACGATAAATAGCGATCTTCGTTGGAAATGAATTTGAGATAGTAAATTTTGAGGCGTTTAGAGAATTAGGTTAAACCCAATAGCCCAATTACAGCCGTTATACTGCCGGTTTTCCGAAAAAACTTTGGAGTTTAGGCCAAAAACATTAAGTGTGTAATCTTCATAAATAGTTAAGTATGTGATATGTCCTGAACATTTAGATCACACCCTAGTCTAACCTTATAGGCCGGGTTGGGGTGTGACATGCAATCTATCTGTTGAATCGTTGTGTCACAAAGAGTCTCTCTGACAAGACACCATTAGAAGCATGGAGTGGAAGAAAGCCAACAATCAAGTCGGAAGCATTGCTTATGCTTATGTTCTTAATCAAAATCGAATCAAGCTTGATGACAAAAGCCAAAAGCTAGTTTTCATTGGGTATGAAAAGAGTTCCAAAGCATACAAGCTCTACAATCCTACTAATGGGAGAATTATTGTGAGTAGAGATGTCCAATTTAATGAAGAAGCTGAATGGGATTGGAATGTCAAAGAGCAAAAATAGTACAAATTCTTACCCATACAAGAGCACGAAGTAGAAGTCAATGAAGACTCTATATATCCAAATCCATCTCCACCTCCAACTCAAACTCCATCTCCATATCAAGCTCCAACTTCATCTCAAGGAGACATAACTTCAACAAGTTCAAGTTCGCATGAAAAGACCCCCCGTTTCAGAAGCTTGGATGAAATTTATGAGGTAACTCGAAATTTAAATGATAAAATGACTCTCTTTTGTCTGCTTGCTGATTGTGAACCAATAAGCTTTGAGGAAGCTAATGAGAATGAAAGATGGAGACAAGCCATGGATGAAGAAATCAAGGCAATAAAGAAGAATGACACTTGGGAGCTTGCAACTTTACCCAAAGGCCACAAAGCCATTGGAGTAAAGTGGGTTTACAAGATAAAAAAGAATGCTAAAGGTGAAGTTGAAAAGTACAAGGCAAGACTGGTTGCAAAAGGCTATAGTCAACGAGTTGGCATTGACTATGATGAGGTATTTGCTCCTGCTGCACGCTTGGAAACTATAAGATTTATCATATCTCTGGCAGCCCAACACAGATGGAAGATTTATCAATTGGATGTTAAATCTGCATTCTTGAATGGTTTTCTTGATGAAGAGGTATATATTCAACAACCATTAGGCTATGTGGAGAAAGGGTGTGAAAATAAAATTTTGAAGTTGAAGAAAGCTCTCTATGGCCTAAAACAAGCTCCAAGAGCTTGGTATAGTAGAATTGATGAATATTTTCGTCATAATAATTTCTCCAAGTGTTCGCACGAGCATACTCTCTATACCAAACATGAGAATGGCGATGTGTTGATTGTTTGCTTGTATGTGGATGACTTAATTTTTACTGGCAACAATCCAAATTTATTTGAAGATTTCAAGAGGACAATGGCAAAAGAATTTGAGATGACTGATATTGGACTTATGTCTTATTATCTTGGAATTCAAGTGAAGCAAACAGATGAAGAAATATTTATTTCTCAAGAAGGCTATGCAAGGGAAATTCTCAAGAAATTCAAGATGGAAAATTGTCAACCTGTTAACACCCCTGTTGAATGTGGAGTACAATTGTCAAAGGTTGATGAAGAAGAGCATGTAAATCCAACACTTTTCAAGAGTCTGGTTGGAAGCTTGAGATACTTGACCTGCACGAGACCAGATATTTTTTTTGGTGTAGGACTTGTGAGTCGCTTTATGGAGACCCCTACCAATACACATCTGAAGACTGCCAAAAGAATACTTCGCTACATCAAAGGAACTGTTGATCATGGACTTTTATACTCCCACTCAGAGGATTTCAAACTTGTGGGGTATAGTGACAGCGATTGGGCTGGTGATTTTGATGATCGAAAGAGTACTAGTGGATATATTTTCTTCATGGGAAATACAACATTCACTTGGAGTTCCAAGAAGCAACCCATTGTCACACTTTTTGTGAAACCCCACTTTTCTATCTAACCTCGTTTTGCGTGTTTTACCTCATTTTGCGTGATTTGACCTGTTTATGTGCTATATGACTTAGAATGTGATAATTTTGTGATTAATACTCCTAATACATGCTAAATGTGCATTCATAAAATTTTCATAAAAAACGGAATCAGAAATTTTATTGTCGGCCTTTTTGTGAATAGTATTTTGGACGCATGTCCGCTAAAATTTTGACGCAGGTGTTTTAGGTGCTTCAAGACCTAGTCCTCAGACTTTAATAGACCTGTATTTGGTTTAAACGGTTTTCAAATCGGATTAGGAATTTATTAGGGTTTTTACACCGCTTTTTGTGAAAAACGAGTTTTAAGCCGACTCAGGTGATATTACTTGAATGTAAAACTTCTTGTAACCTAAAAATAATCCACTTGAGATATCTTGGGTGTTGAATAATTGTTTTGAGCATTGGTGATCAAGAAAATGCATTTAAAGACAAGAAAACACTAAAAATACTAAGTTTTTAACTTTGACTTTCATTAAAATGTTAACCACCCTGCTCATAAGTAGTTACACACATTAAAACAATCCAAAAACACCACAAAACACACACAAAACCGTGAGTTCAAGGGGGAGGAAGAATAAGAGCATTTTCAAGGTTTTTTAAAGTAATTTTCACATAAAAACTTCATTTCAAGGCCAAATCACTTCATTCAAAGCTTGATTTTGCTTGTTGGGCATCCATTCTACCTATTTCTAGCCTTAGTTTGCATCAAAGGTGAGAGAAAAATTCTAGATCTCAAAACTCATATTTTATGTTTTTGCGTAAAATTGATTATTGAACCGTTAAAATGTTAATTTGATGTTAGATTACTGCTCAGTGCATGTCTAGGATCGTTTATATGTATTACTACGAGATTTGAACCGTTGTAGCATAATTATTTATTTTCGGCTATTTAAAGTTGAGTTATTTGCCATTTCTTGATTATCTTGAGTTGTATTGGTTGGAATCGATTTCCGTCGATTTCTAAAAGTTTGTTAAATACGTGGTAGTAATGTTGTAATGCCAAAATTTTGATTGTGATGTCCGTGTGAAAGTCCGGAAAATTCAGCCTTGACACCTTAGGGTTTTAGGGTTGTTGGGCATGATTTGGAGATGTTTTGGTTGGTTTCCGAGGGGCCTAATGTAGTTGATTGAATGGGTGAGTGATAGAAACTGATTTGGAGGTGTTTGGATTAGTAGAATGTAAGATATGAATTTTTTAAGTTTAAGTTGTCTTTCTTTAAAATGTTGAACTATGCCTTTAGATGATTGGGTGGTGTTTGAGTGATTGAATTGTGAGTTGTTAATGGATAAACTAGGGTTTGATTGTGTGTTTAATGCATGTTCGGTTGGATGGCCTACTTTGTCATTTAACTTAGTTATTTGTTGTTCAATTGATTATTTGATGTTATATTGATGTAAAGATGATTATTGATGATTATTGATGAACCGGGAGACATGAAATTCTTCTAGATTGTCCTTCTGTATTGTGATGTTTATTTTTATTGCTGAGTCTTGGTATGTGTGTGCCACCTCTCGGGCAGCATCGGGCTGTCGGGTTGATGACGGCATGACTACCAGAGACTACCTCCAGCTCGCATGACGGAGGTGTCATGGAAGGCGAGGCTAGTGAGGTACCTCGGGTGCGTGAGTAATGGGGAGTTACAAGAAGAATGGTTGAGATCGTGATGGCGTTTGGAGCTACACCAACTAGAGTATCCTTTATTGAATGGTTATATAGTTATGTGATGATAATATTATTGATGTTGTTATGTATTTATTGCTCAGAGGATTATTTCCAAGGAGTATAGTAAACTATGTAGATATCTATCGAATCCTCACTGGGCTTATTTTATATAAGCTCACTCTCTATTATTGCATGCTTACAGGGGTTTTTGAGCAAGACTACGTGTACGTGCCTCCAGAAGGAGAAAATGTGCCTTTCGTGGATGAGTCTTATGTTCAGGAGTCTTATCCTTAATGTTGTATTGTTTACTATCTTGTATATTAACTTAGTTGACTTTTATATGCTTTGTAGTTCATGATGTAAAAGATGTTGAAAAGATGATGATCTAAATGAGGCTAACTTAGTAGTCTTTCTTTTGTTCAACATGTTTTGCAATGTATATTAAGGTTCATGTATTATGTTGGAACGGAGGCGTATAACAAAGAATTATTGTTGTATAATGTGGTTAAGATGTATGTTGTTTATTTAATTGAGGAGTTGGATGTTGAATGATTATGGAGTTTGGTTGTATGTTGTTCGAAGAGGTTGGTTTAGAGCCTCGGTGTCCTAATTACTGTCGTTATACTGCCGAAATTCCGTTACGTCCTGACTGATCGTAGGTGGGGTCGAGTTGGGGCG
This sequence comes from Ehretia macrophylla, assembly GCA_037974665.1. Taxonomy (NCBI): domain Eukaryota; kingdom Viridiplantae; phylum Streptophyta; class Magnoliopsida; order Boraginales; family Ehretiaceae; genus Ehretia; species Ehretia macrophylla. Next base: position 6,135,225 of record CM075774.1, read on the forward strand.
TGACACTTTCTACATGTGAAGCTGAATATGTAGCTGCTACTTCATGTGTTTGTCATGCTCTGTGGTTAAGGAATTTGATGAAAGAACTTAACATGCCTCAAGAAGAGCCAATAGAGATCTATATTGATAACAAGTCTGCAATTGCCTTAGCCAAGAATCCAGTCTTTCATGAAAGAAGCAAGCACATTGACACACGTTACCATTTCATCAGAGAATGCATCACAAGGAAGGAAGTGAAGATAGAGTATGTGAAGTCTCAAGATCAAGTTGCAGACATTCTTACAAAGCCACTCAAGAGTGACGTGTTTATGAAGCTTAGAGTTTTGCACGGAGTTATAAGAGTCAAATCAAGTTTAAGGGGGGATGTTAGAAGATAAACTTGATTTGGATTAGGACTCTATTAAATAAGTTCTAGTTAGATTTAAATTGGTTTTTGACTAGATAGTTTTTCCTAGTGGGTAATGGTTTCCTAGAACCATATCCTAATTGACATAGGTTTTTTGTGAATCTATAAATAGGGGTTAGTCCTTTCAATTGTAATCATACTAAATACATACCAAATATTAGAGCAATAAAGATTTTGTTTAGAGTCTCCATATTATTTCTCTCTGCGATAAAATAGTTTCTTCCATATTCCAACAGACCCGACCCGAATCATATTCTTATCTTTTCCCTTTTCTGATCTAGAGAAAAACTGCCAGAGACAGTTTTCTGGTTTTAAAATTCAAAATGGCTTATATAAAAAAATGGAAGTTGAATAGAAGAAAATTTCTTATAGAAATAAACTTCTTCTCTTCTCTGTTTTCTTTCTCTCTTAGCATTCAACAGAAATGAAAATAGAATTAAGACTCTTAGATTGTGAATCACAAACTCACTTCTTGTAAGTGGGTTTTTGACGTGGTGAAGCAAGCATTCGATTTTGTAATTCAGATTAAGAGGTATGTAATGACCTTCTTTTGTCTTTCAAATGGTATCAGAGCCATTGTTGGCTTATTTCATTGTTTAATATGCCATATTTATGCTATATATACTTGAAGTATATGCGTTTTTGGGTCTTGGTGAAATGTCTCAAATGAGAAAACTAATTGCATATTCAAATTATTCTTGAAATTTAGAGTCTAACGGACCAAATTTCATGAATTTTGGACAAAAGATGAATTAGTTATGACTTTTTGAAGTTTGATAACTTCTGTAATTTTCGCGCAAGTCTGAGGAAGAAGATGAAGGTTGCGACGTCGTTTGGCATTCAGTTGTGTCCAATAGAATTTTGACAAGTGTGCATGACTCGAACCCACGCACTACACACTGACAGTAATTACTCTGGACCGTTGGGCTAGATGATATTTTTGTGTATGTATCAGAATATATATGTAATCATGTTGTCTCAGAAGTAAAAGACATGAAAAAGCCTTATGCTATGGTTTAAACTCATGACCAACTATTACTTGAAAACGATTTTATCCACCAGGCCATGTGCTTTACTGGTATACGAAATGAAACTCTTTTTTAGAGGTCATTTTGTATTACGGGTTTGATTAAAAAAAAATATCAAACTGCTTCCGCTAAGAGTTGAACTCGTGATCTATTATAAGATGTGCAAGCTTCTACCACCAGACCAACTTTGATGTTTGTTGTTGCGTTACTTTATTTATAAAGATTTGATAAATTTTATGCGTAACAGAAAAAAATACTGGGTTTCGAACCCTCAATCTTGAAGGGCTACATCATGTGACCAAACCACTAGGCCAGACTGAAACTTGTGTTTGGATTGGTAAACTTTCATACTGTTACGATAAATAAATATATAAAAAAAGGCAAAATTGCTTGCCAGAGGCTTTGAACCCTTGACCTCCTACATACTATAAATAGTCTTTTGCCACTAAGCCAAGTGTATTATTTGTTTTGATTGCAACAAATAATTAGTATTTCTCTATTAATTCATTAATAAAGGCAAGGTGTTTCAATTCCCTAACTTTTGGATATTTTTCTTTAATTTGTGTTTAAGGAAATAAACACATTTAAGGAAGATGCAGAGTACGAAACTATATAGGTCACGTGCAAGTAGAATTGCAATTGTGAACAAATACAGAAAGCTTCATAGGAATCGATGGATTCCTAGGACATCGAGGGTTGTGCGTACTCCTATCATTCCAAGATCGAAAGACCAAAAGCAAAGACTTAGGGAATTGAAAGATAGACTTGAAGAATTTAAAATGCAAGATGGACATATCTTCATTGAGCATGTTAGAATAGTGAATGAGTTGATTCAGGAGATTATATTTGGGGGTTATATTATGAGTGAAAAAGAAAAATTCATTACTCTATATAAATCCCTTCCTAGTAGTTTAGCCTAAACACTCCTTAGTTTTTGGAATCCAAAGGCACCTTTTGACGATGAGGTTAATGGAGTGTATAGATCATATGAATCACTTGTGTATGCCTTTATAGAATCTAACAAATGGTACAATCTTAGTAGAACCACTAGATTGCCAGTTAGTTCTAACCTACGTAATCATATGTCACTATCTATCACTCCTTGGTTATTAAACTATGACCCTGCCTTTCTTTTTAGAAAGATGAAGTTTGAGGAGTCAATTCCTATAAAGTATCAGACTGTTTGAAACAAATGAATTCTATAAAATTTTATGGAATTCATTTACAAATCCAAGTTTTTTGTTTGGTTGCACATTTTTAAAGAATTACAAATCCAAGATTTACAATTCTTGGATTTGTATAAGCCTTACTCAAATCCGAGCTCAAAAGGTGGAATTTGTAAATTCACGTTTCCTAATTCTGCTGCTAATATTTTGAGGACAAAACTACCCTCAAATTTTTAACTTTGCTAGGAATAGTCAAAAACTATAATAAAAAAAAAACATACGTTTTTTAAATATGAAAACTTTTGAATCTTTGTCATGCAAATATTTTATATGCTTCGCAATCATTTTTATACTAAGTCAAAATTATCTTTCTTCTCATAACGCTTCTTTGTAGACTTCTACCAGATCTGAAATATGTACTATCTTAGCAATCTTAAAATTGGTATCTTCTAGTACTATTGCCTTGTAATCTTTTGTCTTAATTTATTTGATATAAACTAAATTAAGCCTTTAGATGGGATATCTTAATTCATTTGATATACTTATAAAAAATGTTGTATAGTTATTTTTCCATGTTAAACTTTGGTTGAACTTTATCTTATTATGATTATTTTGTAATGTTTAAATTTTTTGAAAATATTTCTTTGTTTTGTTATTTTTTACCCTTTTTTTTGGATTTTTATGATAGTACCATAAATTAATAATGGATTGAGAAGATAACGCTTATATGATAGCCTAATTTCAATTGAATAAAAGAAGGCTATTTAAGTAAAATACAAATGTTAATTCCAATTTCACATGTGTTCCAAACACAATTTGAATTTACAAATAATAGAATTGACTTAATATTATTTTAGATTTTCAAACAAGAGAATTCATTTGTAAATGAATTCCATGAGGAATTCATTTATAAATGAAATGAATTTCACACATGAATTACTTCCAAACACTAAGTATCGAAATGTAATTGATACTGGATATGGCAATAGTGATGATGAATAATTATCTTTTGTATATTGGTACATTATGCATATTTTTATATGAATATATGTTTTTATAAGTGTATTTATGTTATCTTTGGAACTATTGAAATAGCGGGAGTTCTATATTGAAATAGAACTTTATATTGTGTTAATGAAATTGAATTAATAAAGTTCAAGGCAAAAGTGCAGTGAACTATGATTGGGAACTTAGTGAACTTTCTCTTTCACTCATTTTGTTTGATTCTTATTAATTCGATTTGTATTAATTAGCAATAGTTTATCATTGAATATATAATGTACTAATTATAGTCTCTACAAATGCTAGAAAATGGCTACGAAAACCATCATTGTTGACCTTAATAAAGGAGATAAGATGAATGGTGATAACTATAACCTATGGAAACTCAAGATACAGTATGTACTTGAGGAACAAGAGGCACTCGAGGCTGTTAACAATGTCATGCCTGAGCCTGAGGAAGGCACCACAGCTCAGCATAGGAGAAACATGGAAGCTTATCAAGCATCGAAAATGAAAGATTCCACTGCTAGGGGAATACTGATAAGTTTCATGCATGATGACCTGGTCTATGACTATCAACAGTACCCCACTGCTTATGAAATGTAGAACGTTCTTAAGGAGAAGTTTGGGGGTACTACTGTGACAAAGCTGCGTCAACTTACAATAAAGTTTGATACCTACAAGAAGAAACCTGATCATAACATGTAGCAACATCTAAGAGAGATGTCCAACATGATTAGGGAACTCAAGACTGCTGGTCATGTCCTAACTGATGAACAACAGGTTCAAGCTGTGATCCAATCTCTTCCAAATAACTGGGAACATCTAAAGGTCAATTTGACACACAATGATAACATCAAGACTTTTGATGATGTTGCTCGTCATGTGGTGCTGGAAGACGAGCGCTTAGAGGCAGTAAAGCCTCCGACTCAAGCTTATGTTGCTAGTCGGGCTCCCAGAAAGGATCCCGCAATAAGCGCAAGAAGAATTGGAAGAGAAAGGGAAATGAGTCTAATTCCAAGAAGAACAAGAAGAATCATAACAAGAAAGGAAAACGTGGTCATAAGAAGAAAGACAAGAGCAAGATGAAATGCTACAATTGTGACAAACTGGGTCATTTTGCTCGCGAGTGTAGTGAGCCCAAGAAGGTAGCATAATCTACTTCTTATGACTTTGTAAATGTAGCTAGCACTGTGTTGCTAACTGATTCTTCTTCTTTGTGGACTATGGATTCAGGAGCAACATACCATGTAGCTAAAGACCGAGGGACCTATGTTGAGTACCGTCGAATTCCAACAGGAGCAAGATAGATATATGTAGGTGACAATAATAAGGTTGCAGTCAAAGGTATTGGCACGTGCAAGTTAAGCTTGCGAGGTGGTCAAACCTTGTACCTGCATGACGTTCTATATGCACCTGATATTCAGCGGAACTTGGTCTCGGTCACTGTTCTTCTAGGACTAGGATTTAGTATGGTATTTCATGACAAACAAGTAGATATATATTATGGCACTATTTATTATGGATCTGTATTTATGTCGAATGGATTTATGGTACTAGATGACATTAACTCCATTAATACTTATTATAATAGTAGTTGTTTTCCTATAAATGCTTCTTCTAGTAATGTTGATATGGAAGAAAATGTATGGCATGCTAGGTTAGGTCATACAGCCAAGACCGAATGAATCGTTTGGCAAAGGAGAACCTTATAGGTTCACTTGCGAAGATTAACTTGCCAACTCGTGAACACTGTCTAGCACGTAAGGCAACAAGAAAGCCTTTTGGAAAGGCTAAAAGAGATGAATACCTATTGCAATTGATTCATTCTAACATATGTGGTCCAATGAGTGTTCAGACAAGACGTGGGGAATGTTATTTCATCACTTTCATAGATGATTTCACGCATTTTAGTTATGTCTATCTGATATCTCGCAAATTAGAGGCACTGAGATGCTTCATAAAATTTGTCAATGAAGTAGAGAATCAGTTGGATAGAAAAGTAAAATCCTTAAGGACAGACCGAGGGCGTGAATACCTATCTGATCAGTTCAAAGAACTATGTGATGAAAAAGGAATAGTGAGGCAACTTACAATTCCTAGAACACTGCAACAAAATGGAGTGGTCGAGAGGAGAAATAGGACCCTCTTAGAAATGGTTAGGTCTATGATGGCACATGCTAATCTCCCGATATCCTATTGGGGAGATGCTTTGCTTACTGCTGCCTATATACTTAACCGAGTACCCACAAAGTCACTTCCATCAACTTCTTATGAACTATGGACAGACAGAATACCTGATCTATCATACCTACGACCCTGGGGATCAGCAGCTTATGTTCATGACCCATCTCATAAATTTGGAAAATTAGGTCCTAGATGGAAGAAGTGTATCTTTATTAGATATCCTGAGCACTCTAAAGGATATGTGTTCATTGGTGAACATAGTGATGGTGGTTTTACTGAAATTGAATCACGAGATGTCACATTCTTGGAAAATGATTTTCCTAGTAAAGGTGAAGTCAATAAAGATCTTGTCTTATATGAATTAGAAGAGATGAGAGAGAATAATGAGCAAATTAATGTGATGCAAGTAGAAGTACCACAAACACAAAAGATAGAGGCAAGTGTTCCTGAATTAGAGGAAAACTTAATGCCATCTAATGAACTTGTATCACAAGAACTTCACCCTAGAAGAAGTAGTCGAGGTATTATTCCTCGTCGTCAATTTGAAATCAAAGGAGAAGTTTTGATGATAACTCCACAGGATGAGGAAGAACCTAGAACAATACATGAGGCACTTTCATGTCCTGCTAGGGAAGAATGGAAAAAAGCTTTGGAAGAGGAAATGGAATCAATGAAGAAAAACCGAGTCTGGGAACTGGTTGATCTTCCTGAAGGACGCAAAGCAATTGGGAACAAATGGGTTCTCAAAATCAAAAGAAAAGCTGACAATTCAATTGAGAGGTATAAGGCTCGACTAGTAGCAAAAGGCTACACACAACATGAAAGAATTGATTTTAAAGAAACTTTTTCTCCTATTGTAAAATTTACCTCGATCCGCCTTATTCTTGCTATTGTGGCACAATTAGATCTGGAATTGCACCAAATGGATGTCAAAACAGCATTACTCAATGGAGATTTAGCGGAAGAAATTTACATGAAACAACCATCAGGCTTTGTTGTAAAAGGCCAATAAAGAAAAGTTTGTAGATTGAAGAAATCAATCTATGGCCTTAAAAAAGCCTCAAGACAGTGGAATGTAAGATTTCATGAAGTCATTTTATCAAACAATTTTGAAATGATAAGTGAAGATCACTATGTATATGTTAAGCGTTCCAAAGACAAATTTGTAATTTTATCTATTTATGTGGATGACATCCTATTAGCTGGGAATGACAAAGAATTTGTCAAAGCTAATAAGGAGTGGTTATTTTCCCAATTTGATATGAAAGATATGGGAGAATCAAACTATATTATTGGTGTTAAAATTCATAGAGAAAGGTCAAAGAGACTATTATCTCTGTCTCAAGAGCCTTACATCAAGAAGATACTTGAACGTTTTCGCATGGCCAATTGTAATGGCATTGACACTTCAATAGCTAAAGGCATGAATTTGAATCTCAGTATGTGTCCAAATACTCCAGAAGAAAAAGAAAGAATGTCAACAGTACCGTATTCCAGTGCCATAGGTAGTCTTATGTATGTCATGATATGTACTAGACCAAACATTTGTTATGCAGTAGGTTTAGCTAGCCGTTTTCAATCGAATCTTGGACAAGAGCATTGGAAAGCTGTAAAAAGAATATTAAGGTACCTAAAGAGCACTAAGAATTATGCTATCTGCTTTCAAGGATCAAATTTACGCCTAGAAGGGTATACTGATGCTAATTGGGCCGGCGACATGGATGGGTGTAATCTACTTCGGGTTATGTATTCTTGTTGAATAATTGTGCTATATCTTGGAGTAGCAAGAAACAAACCTGTGTTGCTTTGTCCATTATGGAAGCTGAATTTGTAGCTTGTTCTGCTGCAGTTCAAGAAGCTATTTGGTTGAAAAGGTTCTTAGAACATTTAGGATTCTCAAGTGACAGTGGGAGTCCTATTACAATATACTGTGATAGTCAAGTGGCAATGGCCTATATGAAGGATCCAAAATATCACAGTAAAACCAAACATATAGATATAAAGTACAACTTTGTGAGAGACATTATTGCACAGAAGAAGGTGACTTTGCAGTACATACCTACACGCAATATGCTTGCAGATCCTTTTACAAAGCCCATTGCAAGGGATGTATTTTTAGATCATGTTAGATCTATAGGATTGCGTAAGATTTAGTATGTGAATATTGCAAAACAATGTGCATAACCCATATTTCATTATTAGTACGAGTAATATATATATATTTAAATCAATGATATTTGCAGTTGTGTGTATATGGGTAGAAATGTATGTTTGGTAGACTTTGATTGGCCTACTCACATGGCAATCGCCTTTGGCACGAAATATGCGCAAAGATGAGATTAACTCAAGAAAGAGAAGAACCCTTTTATGAAGAGAACTTGAGTTAAAAAGTCGCCTTAGCAAAAGGTTAAGATGAGATCACAAACATGTTTACAACATGTAGCATTTAATTTGTGATCAAAGTAGATACCCACCATCTACTTAGTCTATTAAAGCCAGATGTGAAATTCTTAATTGATTTAAAAGGGGTTGATCAATTGAAGAATTCATTTTAGACAATGAGGATTATCTAATAATACATATGTACGGTGTTAATGATTACAAGACATACGATGAACTATATATAAATACACCGTAACACGTGAGTTATACCGCGTGTACAGAATTCGACCAATAAAGAAGTGAAGAATTGATCCCTGTTTCTTCACTGTGTGAGATCTTATGAAGTTGGAATAACTTCGAAAAGTACCCTTGGTACTTTTAACTGCTTCTTAATATTTTAATTTGGTGACTGCTACTTTAGTATGTTATCGATGGTCATGACCGATTCGACCTAATGAGACATATCTAAGAAAGCGACCAAGTTATTATAGAAAGATTCAAGTATAAAAGGAAGACTAAATTGAATATCAAAGTATGTGTGCTTGTAGGTCGACCAATCATGTTAGTCATCGAAGACTAGAACATGATAATGAGACACATGTTATTATATAAGTGAATTCTTAATATCACAAAGATAAAGTATATTTAAATAAGGGATTAGAGTTACTTATAATATTGATATTACAATTTTAGTCTGGGGTACATCAAGATATGAAAGAAATGTGAATCATTTGAGTAGCCATATATCTTAATAGGTCTGTGGCAATCAATGCTCATATACTTGCCGGTCGCACGATCTATTTGCCAAGTATGATAGATTCTATAGGTTTGTTGAGATGAGAAAAAAAAACTTGAGCCATATAATGTGGGAATGGGGTTAAACCCATCATGTGCGAGTGAGAGATGAAAGAAAAATTGGATTAGGTGGGCGCCCATGATGGGTCGACCCGACCCGAATCCTATTCTTATATTTTCCCTTTTCTGATCTAGAGAAAAACTGCCAGAGACAATTTGCGGTTTTAAAATTCAAAATGGCTTATATAAAAAAAAAATGGAAGTTGAATAGAATAAAATTTCTTATAGAAATAAACTTTTTCTCTTCTCTGTTTTCTTTCTCTCTTAGCATTCAACAGAAACGAAAATAGAATTAAGACTCTTAGATTGTGAATCACAAACTCACTTCTTGTAAGTGGGTTTTTGACGTGGTGAAACAAGCATTCGATTCGGTAATTCAGATTAAGAGGTATGTAATGACCTTTTTTTGTCTTTCAGTACACCTACTACAGAGTGCTGGACGCTACACTCTTGCAAGAAGCAACCATGTGAAATAATCGCATCTACAATCTGAAAAAACGATTCCAAGAATGAGAAATGTTAAAACAAAACCCTTGAAGGGCACAAATGCAAGCTTATCGGCATATCCTCCAATTTTCAACTTTAGTAGGTGGTAGGAATCTAGGAGATGTATAGAAAGGGTTCTTTGGATCATTGAAGTCAAACTTCAGTGGCTGCAAAACGATTAATCCATGTTCAGCAAGCAGTTACTATCATAAACAGTTAAATTTATCAGACAACTAGTAAAGCTCACTGGTTACAAATTAAGGGGAAAGTTACAAAACGTATCCCAAATCAAAGGCCAATCCTCAGTATAAAACATAAAAGTACATGTCGCGTCATGTCAATCAGCTTATCATGGAAGTTTACATGGATGCCGATTAAAAGTGGTAGAAGATGGGGTATTCTAACTACTATGTGAGGGCCATGTTAGCATCAATGAAGGACTTCACCGTTCCAATGTCCTCCCAGTAGTCACTAATAAATATGCCTGATGACGGCAATACAGCGAAAAAAGTATGAGTAATCTGACCCAAAACCTAGCAAAACAATTGAGCTGAGAAAGGTTGTGAACGAAAACATCAAATATAGCTCTTACCTGAACATTGTGATCCTTCACAGCTAATGGGATGATTTCAGAGCCAAAATCATTTCATGAAAGATATTTCAACCTTAGAAGTCCTAGTAGAACATTAGTTCTGAATACATAAACACCCATCGATGCAATGTAAGGATATCTCAATGTCTCATGCACAGAGAATCCAAGAAGAGAGTGTCAACTTGCTAAAGGGCATCATCAGATAACCGATATAATTACAATAGAAAAATAGGATCAGCAATCAGAAAAAAGGTGAGAAAAGTGGGAAAATTAACAAGGTTTAGAGATACTGATAAGGAAAATGTGATGAAAAGTATTGATCGAGTAGAATACTTATCGTTGCTTTCAGAGTAGGGACCTTTGGTTTCTCAGAAAATTGGATGATACACCCTGTCTCGTCAATTTTCATTAACCCATAGTCTGAAGCCCGGCTGTAAAATAAAAGAAAAAATATCGTGAAATCATATTGACTGCCAATGAACTTAATCTAGGATCTTGGACAGCTTAAAATTTTGTTAGAGAATGCCACGCGATACAGTAACACTAGCTACCCCAATAATAGTTGCATATATAGAGAAGTTGTATATACGAGCGACTTATGAACTACAACACAGATTAATAAAGTATCAGATATTAGAATTAATAATATGGAAAGATATTCATGAATCATTAAAAAATCTAAGTTTTCTAGTTCCTCCTTGGTTGCGATTGAAGCTCAGGTAATGAATCAATTGGCACTTGCAAATAAGACCATCGATTATGGAGGAGGAATACCACGTCCGTGATTGACCTTCTTTACATGATGTGATATCCAGAACAAGCAGTTGTTGTTCACACACAAGCGCAACTACTCTGGACAGAGCAAACCCCGATCATTACTAGAAAAACACTGCACATCTCCAGGTGGAAAACGTGCCATCGCATACATGGTATCATCACCTATACTAGGCAGATTACTTCTACCTCTAAGCATTGCACATGTACCAGCAGATCAAATAATTTTTGCACACATAAAGGAAGAGCAGAATCGAATGGAGGAATTTACTAGTCGAGCTCATACCTATCATTCACGGGTATACATGAAACTGTGATATCCGCATTTGTGTCTATATGTTTCTACAAGAAAATTTTAATTAACATTGATGAGGGGTATTTGAGCCAAAGGCATCATGTTCGGGTCGTTTCCCGACCTGAAGCACTTGATCCGACCCGTACTTGACTCATGTGAACCCCAACGATTATGTTAGCCATCCGGATGGGACATAAAGCAAAATGCCCAGCTCGCACCAGCGGATAATGACTTTATCCATTGGGTAATAGCTTTGTCTAGAGAATATACGATGTGGGCAGTCGGTGGCGTGTCGGGCAACATTAAACATTAATTGCTGCCTGGATCAAAGATTAGTATAAATAGAGCTTATTCCCGTATTAATGAAGGTAACTTGTGCATTCATTACACTCAACTACTACTACCTAACTCGGACAAACTAATCACTCTAATACCCGATGGGAAAATACGGGTCATTACCCCGTTTTTTCCTTCTTTTTCCTTGTGCAGGTCAGGTTCTCGAGTCGGAACATTTAGCTCGGGCAGTCAGGAGTTGCTGTGAGACCCGACCCCGAATAACGTGTGTTACCTCAATTTACGTGCCTTAGACCTAGAATTATATAACCGACCTTAGATTATGTGCCCTGTCTTAGCTTTCGTGCATGCCTCATCATACGTGCCTTGACCTAGAATTGTGTGCCATAATCCTCGACTTACGTGTGATACCTAGATATATGTGCCCTAACCTCGATGTACAACCACTACCTGAATTCGTGCGCACTAACCTTGAACTGTGTGTCTTAACCTAGATATAAGAGTTGTACCTTGATTTTTGTGCATTGCATTGAACTACGTGCCTTGCATTGGTTTACGTGCATTTACCTAGGGTTACGTGCATTGGCATTGGAATTTGTGCATTTACTTAGAAATATGTGCCCTACCTCGTAGTTTGTGTCTATCTCGTAATTCGTGCCCTAGACCTAGGAATGTGTCCCTGCACGCTAATCAATAAAGATTACTACACAAAGCACAAGACAATAAAATAATTCTACACAATCTACTAACCAATATTATATTTCTAATTCAAATTCTCTACAAAACCCACTAACTATAAAATATTATATTCTATCCAACATTCTCTTACACCATGTCATGCTTTTCCTTGCACCTATGCACTATTTTACTTACACCCAAGCTCACTTTCTTGGCCCTCTCAACCCATATGCTAAAACAATTCAAAAGATGCTCAAATGACACAAAAATTAAGCCTTTACAAAGCTCAAGGCCGACACACACACATACAAGCAACAATTAAACATCTTCAAACGTTCATTTTGCCTCTCAACTCTCTCATTCTCTCTCCTTCTCTCTCATTTTCGACCATGGATGCCCCTTGAGCATTCAAGACTCCTAACAACTCACTAAGACTCTCCCAAGCTCGGCCATTGCAAGCACAAGCAAGCAACATAGCAAGAAAAAACTCACACAAGCTCTCAAACCTCTCATTGTCGGCCTAGGTAAAGTTTTGATAGTTTTCTTCCATTTCTTTTTGTTCTAATCACATGCACACATTAAGCATAAGCTAACTAAGCTGGGATTTTAAGAAAATCAAGAAGAAACTTTGGTCAAGGCAAGATCTTGAGAGTTTTATGCACATTCAAGGCGATTTCTCAAGCTTCTAGTAGATCCGTGGTTTTCCTTTGTTAATCTCCATTAAGGTGATGGTTTAAATTGGTTTCTAAAATGTTTTGAAGGTCATGAACATGTATGTATATGTGTTTACTTAATTTTGCATGCTTAGAAGCCAAGAAGTTAAGTTTGAACATTTCTAGAAATCCCGGGTAGCCTACTGACCCTTCTGGTCGAAGCATTTTTAAGATAGCAAACGATGTTGAAAATGCATGAAATAGGCCAAGGCCAATTTTGACTCTAAGGCCTCCAAAATGGTCAAATATCATGATGTGTCTAAATCTGAAAATTTTGGAAATATGGAGTAGGTTTCTGGCAGCTTTCTGACCTTGTAGAACGAAATAGTTTTGGCCTAGTAAACGATATTAAAAATGTATGAAAATTGGTAAGTCACTATATTTTGCAGTTCTGGACATTTTTGGAAGAAATAGGCTAAGGCTAATTTTGACTTTAAGACCCTCGAAAATGGAAAATATCGAAATGTGTACGAATTTGTGACAGTTTTGTGTAGTCTCACGGTTTTGGCCATAACTCCTAAATCCAAACTCCAAATGAAGCGAGGTTTGTTCCTAAATTTAAATCACTCATTAAGATCAAATTTGACATTTGGTTCACTAAAATTGGAGGTTATTTACTTAGCTAATTGAATGTGGAAAAACAGACCATTGCAGTAGGGTTTTTGCTTAGTTAAAATGTTTTGAATCATGTTGTAACTTTGCTTGAGGTATTGAATGCTTGGAATTGTGGCAATTAGAAGTTGTGTGGGCTGTTTTGATTGGTTGAGGATTCTTAATTGATTGATGCATGGCTTGGGTTTAATTACATGACGAATTGTGACTTAATCGCATGTGTAAGCACGAATTGCTAGGTGTTGATCCTTTGGTTACGTGTATCCGGAGGCAACCTACTTTGTTGACCTCCTAATGTGAATTGTTAAGAGATATTCTATGACTTGTTTTGAACATGATTACTTGGCTGCCCATGAAAGTTTAATTGCTTTCAAATTGATATATGAAATGATTACATGTTCTAGCAATGCCTTATGTGCCAATATGTCAAAACATGATTATATACTTGCTCGAAGGCAACCTACTTTGTTGACCTCCTAATGTGAAATGTTAAATGGCATAAATGTGCATTGCATACAAGGTTGCAACCTTTCTTTCTGGCATGGTAGCGTCGCGTCACTACGGGCGGCATCGGGCTTGTCGGTGTACTGGCGTGACTACTATGATCCAATTCCCTCTCTCGCTTGGGGGCTAGACTTCCTTGGAGAGTTGGTTTGTAGGATTTCAGGGTACATCCGGAGTACACCCATTTGGAGTGATAAGTGGATGATTGAAGCCGGCCGCAACAACTGTTATTGGAAATGAACTTGAACGGTAGGAACTAAGTGCTATACGGGGCAAAGTATACACCTAAAAGTGGTGAGAGCTATCTCTTGAGCCCATAGAAGCCATTTCTAGAGTCCTGTACGTATCACACCGTATCCTTTTACTATGTGTATAAGTACTCTCGCTTGGTTCCTAGAGGACCTCGGGGAGGAAAGACAAGTAAATGTGTTCATTTATATTTATGTTATGTTATGTACTTACTTATTCTATTTGACATGTTTTCAAAGGATTTTCATAAGAATAACCGGAAAAGAGTTTCAAAACATTATCTCTCGTTCCCCCTCGCTGAGTTCATAAGGACTCACCATCTTTTTTGTCACAGGTGAAGTAGATTTGGAATAGGTACTCGAGAAGAATGTTCCTGTTGATGACTCATTGGAGTGATTACGTGCTTTATGTGCCTTGCTTGACTGTGGCTGTTTTGTGAACATTGTGTTTGCTTTGAAGACTACTTGTTTTGTTGACGTAAATGACCCCGTTGTAATTTGGGTCTAATTTTGGCTTGTACTGATTATAACTAGACGAACACTCTATTTGGTCGTTTTGCTATCACTATTTTGATTTACTAACTATCATAGGCAACTGAAGCATTAGGTAAAGGATCAAATAAAATGAATCTATCTGATCTTACCCAGGTACTTACTCATAAGCTAAATGATAATATGTAGTCACGTAAAAAGGAATTGACAAATAAACGGAACATAGTTATCATGCTAAGCTTGTTAATGAAACGATATTTTCGAGATAGACTAGTAGGCATATCGGTTGATGACAAAATAGGAATCCTTAATGGAATTGGATTAATAATTGGAATAATTGAGGCATTTAGAAATTAGGTAAAACTAAAGAGTCTAATTACAACCGTTATGTTGTTGGTTTTCCGAAAAATCTTTTGGTAGTTCTAAATCAAAGTTAGGCATTATTCGTAAGAAAACGACTAAACCGTACAAATAGTATAAATGAATTAGGTCATACCCTAGTCTAGCCTCTATAGGTCGGGTTAGGGCGTGATAGTTGCTAACATCAATAGTTGAACTTTCATCCTCAACAGTTTGGCGCTGTTTGTAGGAATTCCCTGGATAATCCTATTTTCTTCCCCACCACCCACTGAGAAACCACCATGGTACAGACCAGGAGTCACAGCGTGCCGGTGGAGGACTTGCCCACCTCGGACAAAGCCCTCGGAACTACACAAGCACCTAGCCAAAACCCCACCCAAATCGACATTTGTACGAGCCAACGCATAAACTTACCCTCACAAACTACCACACCCGGAGATGTTGATTTCATCGCTAATATGGCCCCGGAAATGAAGTTGATGTTTTGGATGTTTGAAGAGCTCAAGGAGCGGGTAACGCAGTTGGCAGTAGACCCGCTAGCACTACTAACCGGAGCAGCCCCAATTCCGCATCCCCGCCCCGGGACTGACTCGGGCCTAGAGTGACGAAGAAGGTTCTCCAGAGCCAATTGGCTGACCTGAAGGAGTCAGGAGTAAGAGGATTACACCCATTGACCTCGAGGAGGCGAAGACTACGGCCGCCATAGCCAAGGTCATAAACTAGCTCGGCGTCAACCTTCTCTCTTCTGAGGTCCTGGCTATACCCTTGCCCGCGGGCAACCAGATGCCACACCTAGCAATGTGTAACTGGGACGGTGATCCCGCCAGCCATTTGCTAAACTTTGACCACCACATAACTCTCCACGACATGACGGATCTAATGAAGACGAATGCGTTCCCGACCACCCTGGTAAGCAACGCACTGGACTGGTTCTAAAAACTTTATCCAGGCTCAATCGAGAGTTTCCATCAGATGGCTAAGGCATTTCTGTCTCGCTTCGCTGGAAGCCGACGTACAACCCGCCATACATCATCATTGTTGTCGGTAAAACAATAGAAAAGAGAAAGCTTGAGGACCTATACCGTTCGATTCAACGAGAAATCTCTCAGGATTTCTAATTTGAGGATTCCACGGCCTTGATAGCCTATCAAAGTGGGCTCAGGTCGAGGCCACTCACATCCTCTTTGGCCATTGATCCAGTGGATACAGTCGCAAAACTGATGGTGAAAGTAGAGGGGTACATTCACTCTGAGGAGATCCACCAGGCCAAGAGGGATGATGACAAAGAAAAAGAGGCCGGTAAGAAGGAGGAGACCTCATCCAGAGGTCCAGCCCGGGAACAATGTACAAAATGACCGAGGCAAGTAGCAGCAGCAGCAGAAACAAGGCCTAAGGTTTATCATGTTTATACCACTCAATACTCTGATGGAACAAATCCTGATGAAGATCCAACACTAGAACCACCTACCACCGGCGCCCAAAATGCGGGGCTGTGACGCCCGAGAATTTTATCACACATATTTTAAATAATTGTTGCATAAACTACTTGTGCATTTTATGTGCATTTTTTGTCTTCTTTAATTGTTTATTTATGAGGCACTATTCATAAGAAAATTTACTTTCTCGGATATACGATTTGATATTTTTCCTAGGTCATATGATACATAATAGGAATTGGAAAATTTTCATTTTGGACTTTTAAGCTCGGGAGTATACAATTAGAAAATGTTTTCCACATCATTTGAATAGTATTACGTACGTAACAACCTTAGTTTGAATTAGTTAGCATTTAATTAGAGTTTTAAGCTTATTTGATCAAGTAATTGTGGCATTTGACTTAATAAATCGTAACCTACTCATACATATATACAATACACTACTCATATAAGCAAAATACTCATAAAACTAAACCAAAAATTTCCCAAATGCCCTCCCTTAAAACCGACAACCTTCTACAAACAAAAGAGGGATTTCTTCATCTTCAAATCTTGATCTTGGATGTCAACTAAGCTTTTACAAGGGATTTCAACCTAGCTCAAGCTTGTTCCTTGCATCTACAACATCATTGTGAGGAATTTTTGCATTTTTATGGAGTTTTAAAGTTTATGTTCAATTTTGTAATTTTTTGATTTTGCCATTAATGTGCCATAACATGCTTGATTCTTGATCTATATAGTATTATTACATGCTCGAGACCTTGTATATACATTGGTATAGCTTGAAACTAAGTTTTTGACAAGATTTCACTTGAGGAAGATGATGAATAGTGTAGTGAATAGTAAAATCCAAAAATTTGGGGTTTTGATATAATTTGCTAATTAGATTGAATTGGGGCTTCCTTTAGGTGCTTTAGATATTAGTGAAACTAGACAAAGGCTCACGTCAGGTTGAATTGCCCGAAAATGAGTTAAAATGCAAAATTTGTTAACTTTTAAAAGGGGATTTTTCACGTAATGAAATCCGGGCACGTTTGAGCTTTACATTAAGTATCCTTGGGGCATGGAAGCACTTATGGTACTTTCGTTGCGTGGAATTGGGGTCCGGATAGGGTAGTCGTAGTTAAAACCCACTCGGGGCCTTTTCGAGCTTTTGCCTCCAAAGAGGGTTTTGATGGCTTTAATATCCTTAGGAATGTAATATGGTTGGTTTATAGAACTGAAGTTTTGAATTTCGTATGGAAGTAGAATTGCCTAGTTGAAAAAGGGGACTTTGGAATGAAGGTTTGAATTTGTCATGTTTGAATAGCTAGATAACTTTAGACGTGTTAGGAAGCCTCTAAAATGTATTTATGACGTGGTTTGGTTAATCGAATTAGGTAACTGTAGTTCAAATCACTTAAGGAGCTTTTTGGTATTTTTGTGTAATCATGCTTGGAAATGTGGTTTCATGGTATTTAGGTGTATCATAATATGGCTAAATGAGATTGGTAAAGTTAGATTTGAAGTTCCATATCGTATGTAAAGTTTAGGATCTAATTCGTAAGCAATTGGAAAAGGGTTTTGTTAGAATTTATATGAATTGGTTGAACTTGTTGCTTAGTTAGTTATTTGGACTACTTAATTGCTATATTTGATTTTTAATTGAGTTGTATAGAGTAAATAAGCATGATAATGACTCTTAGAACATGTTATAGTTGAATTATGTTTAAGTGTTAAAGTATTTGTCTTGATTGGAAGTTTAACTTGATATTCCTTATGGTATAAACGAAGTTAAGTTAGTTAGGGAATTTAACTTGTTAGATGGTAACGTAGCTAATACCCTTGCAAGACTAAGGAAATGCTTAGGAGTCATTTGTGTGATTTCTTGGGCAATGTGCTAATATGATATAAAGGTGATTATATATAACTTCTATTGTTGTGGATTGAGTTAAGCAAAAGTTAAGTTAAGTTAGAAATTAATATAGATAATTGCTAAAGTGCTAAACTTATATGAACACGCTAGGGTGCATGTCCAAGCTAGTTCGAGGAGGTTGGGGGTAATCGGAGCTATTTTCTTGCATATTTAGTCGGATCCAAGGTGAGGGAGTCTTTAACCCTTTTGTGCATCTTAGTTTATTTCATTGTTTTTAGATTATATGAGTTAGCTAATTGATAAAGTTTACATGTATCATTTATTTGTTACCTCGTGGTTACTCGTGGTTGTTTGATATTATCTCGTGAATTCTTGAATTCGTGTCGGGTTGCCCAACCTTTTCGGACATGGTAGCGTCGAGAACACGGGCGGCATCGGGCTTGCCGTGCTCCCTCGACTACCATGGTGCCTATTCCCTTTTTCGCTGAGCATACTCCATTACCCCAGAGGCGTGGTTCACTTGCTGGGTATATGGTACTACCTCAGGAAAAAAGGTCGTAGGATCGGGATACATCCGGAGTATCCCAACTTATTGGAGTAAGGGTTTGCCGGCACTTGCGTGAAGTTCGTGGCTCGTGGTTCGAGTTTGAAGACTTGAAGTAGAGCCGTATGCTTTTTAATATGGTTAACTACTTGCTATTTAATCTTGTTGTTTATGTTATATATATGATTTCTTGTATCTGCATATCATAATGCACGCCCGGTATGTTGTATCACCTCTCTCACTGAGTAATTTGGTTACTCATTCCTCTTTTCAACATATTTCAGGAAAAGCTGAAGATTGGATTGCCTTCTATGTGACCTGCTTGCTCTATCAGTGTGATCATAATATGCTTGTATTGTAGATGAGACTTTGTGCCCATGTATGTATTCATGTTATATCAAGGAATGTAATATTAAAGTTTTAGTTTTGTTTGATGATTAGGTACTAGTGGGCTTGTAATATCTTCTATTTGCTTTACTTTATTACTTAGTAGTGCATGCTTGTGTGGACAATGAAAACTAGTTAGTTGGTTGGACACAAATTATAAGAAAGCTTGATTGATAAAATAGAGTGGTATGATAAGTGGATTAAAAAGATAGAACTTCAATGGATTTAATTTTGCATGCTTGTGTGATATGTTGTTGGGTTCCAAGGCTTGGATGGCCTTGAGGAGCTGGTTGGCTTTATGAATCTTGAAAGCTAGGTTGTATGAATAGTTGATTGTGATTCAGGACTTGTATGTGACTGTTGGCAGGTTTCTAGATAGACCTCTATATAGGAAAAACTCTGTCCATTTTTCCCTAAATGTTGTGCCTGGGGTTTGGAATTGGGTTGAGAATAGCGTGATAAATAGAAGTTCTAGTCTCGTGAGGGATTGGGGTGTTACAAGGCTGGCCCGAGAAGCGCAATAAAACTAAATATTGCCTCTATCACATGGATTATGGGCACACCACTGACGAGTGTAGAGACGTAAAGCAGGAGATTGAAGCTTTGATAGCCTGAGGACACCTCAAGAGGTATAACGACCAGCAGCCGCTGCAGAATCCCGACCAGGGAGGGGGTAGAGATAGAGAGAGAAGTCCACCGAGGCGACATGCTGGAGGTGGGCATTTAGCTGTGGTCGAAGGGATATGTTCGAGTTGGACGTGAGTTTGGGACCACGATAGGGTTGACCTAAGGATTAGAGATGATCACCTTCTCCTCAAATGACCTTGAAAGGGCGATTCTACCCTACATCGGCCCGTACTCTCTTCCAGCCCGAACATACCCCTTTCTGCCAGCCGAGGTCTTCCCACCCAACGCCAATCCTTATGCGATGGTTTCAATCACAGCCAAACGTCTGCCCCTGACCTAGCGCCTAGGTGGACTTCTTTCTTTCTCTCTCTCTGTTTGTGATTCCGAGTTGGCTGTTGGTCTATGTAACTCTAGAGGTGACCTCGGGCTATCAATGCCTCGATCTCCTGTTTCAAGTCTTTGCACTCCTTGGTGGTATGGTCGTAGTCCATATGGTAGCGACAATACTTGGTCTTACTGCGTTTGTCAAGTCGGTCTTTCATCCTTGACGTTAGAAGTAGGTAGTTCTGGTACTGGATCTCCATGAAGATTTGCTCCTTCAAAGTGTTGAGGGGAGTGAATATGGTGAACCGGGGGTTCTGCTTTGGCTGCTGAGGCTGCTCGCCTCGGTTGTTTTGGGCTTTACTCCCAGGTTGGTTACTGGCTTCCTTCTCATTGTCATTGTCCCTCTTCGCCTGATGGATTTCTTCCGAGTGTATGTACCCTTCTGCCCGTACCATCAGCTCGGCTACAGTGTCCACGGGGTCGATGGCCAAGGATGACGTGAGGGGGCCCGACTTGAGCCCACTTTGGTAAGCCATCAACGCCATGAAGTCTTCCAGGTTGGGGATTCTGTGGGACTCTTCATTAAACCGGGCTGTATAAGCCTTCAAACTTTATCATTTCTACTGCTTCACCGATAACAACGATGATGTATGACGGGTTGCACGTCGGTTCCTCGCGAAGCGGGACAGGAAAGCCTCTGCCAGCTGATGAAAACTTGCAATAGAGTCGGGATGAAGTTTTTAGAACTAGCCCAAGGCATTGACAACTAGGGTGGTCGGGAATGTCTTCGTCTTCATGAGGTCAATTATGTCATGCAGAGTCATGTGGTGATCAAAGTTGAGCAGGTGGCTGGCGGGGTCTCCGTCCCTATTATAGATTGCCAAGTTGGGCATCCGGTTGTCGGTGGGCAATGGCGTGGCCAGTACCTCGGGAGAGAGCGGGCTTACACCGCGCTAGTTAATGACCTTGGCTATGCTATTCGTGGTCTTGGCCTGCTCGGGGTCGACATGTGCCGCCTTTTTTGCCTTTCGCCTCCTCGGTTCTTGCCTCCGGCACCAGGAAGCCCTCTCCGTCTTGTGCCCGGGTTTGCCCTGGGGCTGGGATGCGGAACTGTGGGCACTTGGGCCGTGGCATAGCTGCTTGTGGAGCCGGGGGATATTCAGCTAGCTGGGCTACCTACTCCTTGAGTTCCTCAAACATCCGGAGCATCATCCTTATCTCTGGTGACAGGCCGGAGTTGAGGTCGGCATCGGTAGAGGGGTTAGTTTGTGAGGCTAAGTGTATACCTTGGCTCGTTCCAAAGTCGGTTTGGGTTGGGTTTTAGCTAGACGCCTGCGTGGTTTCGAGGTCCTTGTCCGGGTTGGGCGAGTCCTCTACCGGTGTGTTGTGGCTTTTGGTTTGTACCATGATGGTTTTTCAGTGAATGGTAAGAAGAGTGATGGAAAAAAACTCTTTCCCACAAACGGCATCAAACTGTCGAGGTTGGGAATCTCTCAATTGAGGTTGGGCAACTATTCTTGCCGAGCTGGATCTCCAGGTCGGCTGCTTGACCTGCACAAGGAAAGGGAAAGAAAATGCGGGGTGATGACCTAGATTTTCCCTCAGGTGTGCGAATGATTAGTATGTTCGAGCTGACAAGGTAGCTGAAAGTATTAATGACGTGTTAACTCTTAAATGCGGGGATGAAGCTCTATTTATACTAAATTCGGATTTGACAACAATTAATGCGGTGCGCTGTCCAACACGCCTTCAACTGCGCCGTGCAGCTTTATGTACCATCAGGACTTTACGTCCCATCAAAACAGCTGGCACACAGGTCGGGGGTTTTCCTGGGTTGGGATGAGGTCTGATCGGTATCCGGGTTGGGCATTAGCTGATTGGGTTAGCTTCGGCTTAGGTTGGCTTACCTCAGCTCGGTGACCCCCTCGTCAAATCCTTTTTGTTCATCAGCCACTTGCAAAACCCTTTTCTTTTCTGTTTCATAGCATACAAATCTGTACGTTTAACATGGCTATTGTAGTTTCCAAGAAAATTTCTTGTTTCGTGAAGAAGATTGTATGCAAATATCATCATAATGGAGATGATGAACACAAGAAGAAGCCAATCCGAAAGGGGTTCTTCCCTGTGTATGTTGGTGATCAAGAGCATAAAAGATACATTATACCAGTTGCATGTTTGTCATCGGTGCGGTTTGAGGCATTACTTATTCAATATGAAGAAGAGATTCAATCCATGCTGTCACTTACTTTGCCTTGTTCAATCATGATGGTTGAGACAATTCTAAGCCTTGTTAAAGCTGAGAAGGGGTTATAAATTCAACAACTATGAAGATAAAGGTGATGATCAAGTCATGAAGTTTCATCATGCACGTGTTTGTACCAAAATTATGTACAAAAAGTGGCTTGGCTCGTGTTCTTTCAAGATGTGGAAGAGAAGTGGAGGAAGAAAAAAGAGAGAGAAAAAGAAAAGAAAGAAAACAAACAAACAAAAAAAAGACGAAAGAAAACAGGAGGAAATAAAAAAGAAAAAAGAAAAAAGAAAAAAAAGGAGACAAGATAATAGAAAAAAAAAGAAAAATAAAAAAGAGGGAGTCTGAACAACTATGAGCAGTAATTTGGCTACCACCTTCTTTGGAGGAAATCGTTTCATGATATGGCTTCTTCAAGAAATTAGTTTTGAAGGCTTATTGTGGTTTAGATTCAAAGAATTATTACGTCAAAAATAACTTCTTGTAACATTGTACTATTTGATTTTATTAGTGAAGAATTCAATCTTTTTCGTGATTTTTTTTCCCTCCGCATTGGAGGATTTTCTATGCAAAATCTTGCATCTTATAATTATTATTTTATTGTGTTCTCGTTTGTTGATTAGTTATGTACATGGACACGCGTATATATATGCATACATTCATGTAGACATATATATCTCTTGTGCATATAATCATGTTAGATTCTATTTAATTCTTGATCAGATAGTTGGCAGAAAGATTTGCTGATTTTGAATTAGAATAAGATAAAAATTATGACTCTTAACAACTTATTAAATCGCTAAAACTTAGAACCAAGATAATGCATCAATTACCCGCAGATATAAAGAAAGATATGAGGGGTTAAAGTTGTCAAACAAAGCAAAAGTTTCGCTCGTCATGGCATTAAGAGCATTGTACCATATTTTAATCATTGTGTATATTTTATATGCTATGACCATAATGCCCTTTTGTGTCTGAGTGGAATCTTACATCACATTGTTCCATCCAATGGTTAAGATCTTGCCACAACAAATCAAATACCCAAGTTTGAGTCGTCGATCAGGAATAGTGAAATCTGACACTTTACATAGGGCAAAAATGTCATAAAGGGGGGTAGTGTGAAGTTTTTCTAAAAATACACGGGGGTTTGTGATAATTTTGTAAACATAGAAGGTTACGTGATAGTTTCGTATATCATGTGGGGGGGTTAACGTGATATTTACCCTATAAAAATTGGGTTAAAGACATATAAGTCCCTCAGTTTTTTGTCTTGGACCAAATTAGGAATGGTAATGAAGCAGGTTTAGGGCGGAGGACCTATCCCCATGCTCCGTCCCGCCACTTAAAAAGTTTTCTCAACACCCGCCCCGCCCCTGCATTGTATGCCCCCATCCCCCGCCCCTGCCCTGTCCCCAAATCCCCGCGGGAAATGGGAATTACCCTCGAGTTTTTTATTATTCTTTAAATATTACGATATTAAATTTAATTTGAACCACGTAATTTCAAAATTAAAATTAAAATTATAGTAACTATAAATATAAATACATGTTTTAAACAAAGGTTAAATATTAATTATATATCGAGTCTGATACTTGTAGTTAAATAGTAAAAATAAATTTACCGTAATTGAATCTTAAGTATTTAAAATAAATTATAATTGAAACCATTGTGTATAAGAACTATATGTGAAAAAATAATACTTCTTTATGTTATGAGATCGTATTGATTATTATAATTATTTTTGGTTATCACGTGCCACATATAATAGTAATTACAGTATTGTCATTAATTATGTTATTTGAAATTTAATGTACAACTAGAAACAACTAAGAAATTTCTTAAATTCACTTGATCAATAATAGAATGGAAGTATTTATGTGAAATGATAACAAGTTTCAATTAGTGCAGTTGTCTTGATTAAAAAACATTATAATTTTTTTTGAATAATCTATTTTTTTTTACTTTATTTTTTATAATATTTTATCTAATGTCAATTTTTCTACTTTTATATTTATAATTTAAAATTTTTAATATATATATAAAATTAAATATATAAAAATAATCACTTATATATGCGCCTCGTCCCCGTGCGGGGATTACAACTTAATCCCCACGCCCCGCCTCATTCCTTATTTTTCACTCCAATCCCCATCCCGTTTAGAACGGGTACGAGACAAATACTCACAAAACTCGTCCCTATTGCCATATCTCATTGTTGCTATTGCTACCTGTGATGCTCGATGGTGATTTTTTGTTGCCGGTAATGCGTAAAGGTGCTGAAACGTAGTTTACTCCATCAACATGAACCCAATAGTTTGAGGTGAAGTTTCTTTCTTGCTTTTGTGTTTTGAAATTCCAATCTTTTTTTTGAAATCTAAGCTTAACTTTTTTCTTTTTTGTTTTAAGTTCTATTATAAAGTAATCATGATTCTTTTTATGTTCAAATTCGTTATTTATTGGATTACATGTGTGATTTGGTGATTACTTATGCTTTTTTTTCAATTCTTTATTTGGTTTTGGATGTCAAGCATTTAAGAAGAGTTTTTGAAGAATATGCTGTACAAATTGGATTTAAACCTGTCCGAAAGAAGAGAACGATTTAAACCTAAAAAAAAATGGTCGTAATTTCGTCACTATTGGGACGATTTAATGATGATGTAATTTTTTTTTTTTTTAAATATAGTGTTTGGAAGTAATTCATGTGTGGAATTTATTTCATTTATAAATGAATTTTTCATAGAATTCATTTACAAATGAATTCTCTTGTTTGAAAATCTAAAATAATATTAAGTCAATTATGTTATTTGTAAATTTAAATTGTGTTTAAAACACATGTGAAATTAGAATTAACATTTGTATTTTATTTAAATACCCTTCTTTTATTCAATTGAAATTGAGCTATTATATAAGCGTTATCTTCTCAATCTATTATTAATTTGAAAAAGTAAAAAATAACAAAACAAATAAATATTTTCAAAAAATTTAAACATTACAAAATAATTATAATAAGATTAAGTTCAACCGTAAGTTTAATATGAAAAAATAACTATACAACATTTTTTATAAGTATATCAAATGAAATAAGATATCACATCTAAAGACTTGGTTTAGTTTAGTTTAGTTTATATCAAATAAATTAAGACAATAGTATTAGAATATACCAATTCTAAGATTGCTAATATAGCATATATTTCGGATCTAGTAGAAGTCTACAAAGAAGTGTTATGAGAAAAAAGATGATTTTTAACTTAGTATAAAAATAATTGCGAAGCATATAAAACATTTGCATGATAAAGATTCAAAAGTTTTAATATTTAAAAGTCGTATTTTTTTATTTATTTATAGTTTTTGATTATTTATATCAAAGTCAAAAATTTGAGGATAGTTTTGTCTTCAAAATATTAGCAGCAGAATTAGAAAATGTGGATTTGTAAATTCTATCTCCTGAGCTCAGATTTGAATAAAGCTTGTACAAATTCAAAAATTGTAAATTTTGGATTTATAATTCTTTAAAAAGGTACAACCAAATAAAAAAAAACTTGAATTTATAAATGAATTCTATAAAATTTTTGTAAAATTCATTTGTTCTGAAAAATAAAAAAAGTACACAATTAAACCAAAAAAAAATTAAAAGTACTAAAAAAAATGAAAAAATTGCATCAGGCAACGGTTGAGCCCCCTTCTTCATTTATATTTTTTTCTTTTAAACCTCATTTTTGGAAAACCCTAAATCTCTCACGCTCTCTCTAAACTCTTTCCCTCACTTCACCAAAATAAGGAAGATAGCCGTTTGTGTGTACTGCAAAGATAGGGTGAGTTTATGCTTGGAGTGTATATGAGTCTCCTTGTGAAGGAGATGGTGACGTGGGTGTGTGTGTGAACATGTATGTAATAGTTGTGTGTAGGCCTTGTGCATAGGGTGTGTGTAGTATACATATATAAAATATAAGAAGTGCATATGAATGTGTATAGTGTGCCGTGTAGGTGTGTGGTCTGTTGATGTGTTGGATATGTGTGGTGTTAAGAAGAATGTGTTTGTGAATATTTATATGTATATATGTGTATGTATGCACTTGAATCCAGGTGTATATTTATGTGTGTATATGTATATGTTCGTGTGTAGTGCTTACCTACTCGGATGCATTTGAAATTGTAGTAAGTGATTTTGGATATATGCCGCAGTTTTATTTTTTTTTAGTTGAGCTTGTAATAAGGATTAATAAATAATTATATTTTTTTTTATATAAATTTAACTTTACAAATTATAATTATTTGGGTGAGGGATGGAGGGCCTTTTCATTTTCATGTATGTGGATTTATTAGCAGAAATTGCTATATACAGAAAGATTTTCCTTGCAGGATTATCCAAGGCTAATAGAGTCACACTTCTCTTCCCTGCTTCATGATTTTTCAGTTGCTAAGTTTATGTTCTGTTTCTTTTCTTTTTCCTTTTTGAATTTTTCTGGACCGCTTCTTCTCCTTCTTGATTCTTTAGTTGCTAAGTTTCTTTCCTTGCAGGAGTCTTTCTTCTCCTTCTTTTGACATTATCCCTTTCATATTTAGGGCTGGGATATATGCTTGCTTTTTGGATTTTTCTCTTTTCTTTTTGTACTATGATTCTTTTCTTTAAGAAGTTAAAAAATGAAGATACCATGTGATAAGAACTAGCTAATATGTTGCTTGAAGGTTTCGTCCCTTGTGTTTACTATATGTCTTCTTTTAATTCCTTGCTTATTGCTCCATTTTTTTCCCTTCTTCTTCTTCTTCTAATGAGCCTTTAGTAAAGCTCTTGATGTATATATGCTTGTTTGCTATTAATGGATTTTGATATTTATGTATCAGAAGAAACTATTGTACCTCTTTCCCTTTTGGGCTATAAAACTGTTTGATCTAATTGCTTATAGACTCTTTCGCACCCTTAAGCTTTTGTTAACATAAACTCTAAAAGGTTTTGTTTTAACCTTTGTACCTTATTTTAGTAGACTCTGCTGTCTCTATTTCATATTAGAAATGTCTCTGCATTCGTCCTATTCAGAATGTTCTTTTCTGTGTATTCTGTTTGCATCCAGGGATAACTGGAACTCTAGTGGTCAGCCAAAGTTACAGGTGTTTTTGAATACAAATATTTGAAGCAATGTGAATTACTACCAGCTTTTTGCCATAAAAGGAACGGAAAATCTTGAGATTTGCCTTAAATTTAGGGTTTATGAAATAATTCTATTGCTTTCTAGTGTCACAATTATGTAGATGTCGGTCACTTTTACTAACTATTCTTCATTACCATTAAGAAACCTTGTCCAATTGTTCTTGTTGATGCTATCATGCTCTGATTCTCATTCTAATAAATTATCTTATCCTTTGCTGTATCTCCTTTAGTGATATTTAGTATCAATTAATACTGAATCAACCCCTAATGCTCTCAATCTCATCCCTACGTCTGCCTCTTAAATTGAGCAATTACTGAATTTTCACTGAGCATGTGAAACATGTTTTGATAGCAAGACGATGTCAGATGACTTATTGATATGATTGGATTTTTCATGAAGTTAGCCCTAACAAATTATTTCAAGAGTTCTCAGCTATCGTTCATATTCCTGATTCAGTATTCATGACTGTGATGCTTACTTGTATTTAACAAGTTTTGATGCTTCTCCTCGTCACTTTTGTGAGCTGTTATGTTCTATTTCTATAGGTATGCTTTATATGCGATTACATCATATCACTTGCATCTAGATTTACTTTTAGCATTCAGAAATATTTCAGTTATGATTCATATACCTGAAGATGTTATTATTAGATATATCATATATTGAATATCGTATCTTGGAAATTATTAATATCCGAGCAAATCGTCTTCTGGGTTCACAGGACATCTAAAGAGAATAAGCGTAGAAATGGACTCAAAATATCAGGAGCCAATGGGAGATGTTATCAAGTTAGAACCATCAGAGCCGCAGACAAATCAAAATGCTGGACCTGCACTAGAGGTGGATACCTTGCTTACATCTTGCAGGGATGCAGACGCATCTGAGACTCCGAAAGCGGAGCAGTTGAAAGGATTCTCAGAACCTATTCCATCAAATGGCATGCCTCAGCAACCATCCGAACTTTCTGCCGCTTCTGGTGAAAAAGGTTGGTGATTTTGTGTAGCATTATGGATCACTCAAAATTGTATAAAATTGTTTACCTTTATACTGAAACTGTGAGTTGCTGCCCAGTAATAGTTTCTCATATAAAATTGTTTGCTCAAATCACAAGACAACCCTTTTTTTGCAGAAGGTGAGAAAGTGCCCGAGATAGTTGATTTGTTTCACACGAAAGTCCTCAAGAAAAGGGAAACAGAAACGGATGTCCAAATCCAAAAACAACCCAACATTATATCTCTTAAACTCATTGGAGAAACGTCCAAAGCTTTTGTATACCGATACAG
The DNA here is from genome assembly GCA_037974665.1 of Ehretia macrophylla. Classification (NCBI taxonomy): domain Eukaryota; kingdom Viridiplantae; phylum Streptophyta; class Magnoliopsida; order Boraginales; family Ehretiaceae; genus Ehretia; species Ehretia macrophylla. The sequence continues at coordinate 6,164,150 of CM075774.1, forward strand.
AGAGAAGGGTTCTTTTAACAATTTTAAAGCTTTGTTTTTGGTAAAATTCGATTTATCACAAGCAGACTCAGTTCTGAAGATGAAGGAGGAAGCTGAAAAATACAAGGAATTAGGACAACACCCAAACCTTGTAAAATTCTATGGAGAGAAGGACCTAGATTTGGATGGAAGGATGTACAGGTTTTTGGTTGAATACATGGAGCTAGGGAGTTGCCGCTATTATAAGCAATGTGAGCAAAATAAGGATGAGTTCAGCAACGGCTTTCCAGAGGACCATATTTCTGTTATCTTAAGAGAAGCCCTCAAAGGCCTTAAACATCTTCATGAAAAGGGTAGAATCCATAGAGAGATTAATGCGGGTCATATTTATGTGACCGCTGAAGGTGAAATTAGATTGGGGGTCGCAGCTTCAGTATACGAGCACTTATGCCACCATCGGGCTGTGACTGACATGTCTGAAATTAACATCTGCAGTTGGGCTGCTCCACCTGAAGTGTGGAACTCAGAAGAGGGCGAAGACAAGCACTCAGAGAAATCGGACATCTGGCAAATCGGGATTACTGCCTTGGAGTTGGCATATGGTGGGGAGATCACAGTTGCTGAGCGCGTTGAATTGGAGGCTATAGTCTGTAGGATATTGGCAGAGAAGAGTTGTCCGATGAAATTTGCAGCAAGGTTAGAAAAAAAAGAGAGGAGAACGAGAAGGTTTTCAAAAGAGTTTGATAACATGGTAATGCAATGTTTGGCCTGGCTTCCGGAGGAGAGACCTACCGTGGAAGATCTCTTGAAATGTAAGTTTTTGAGGAAAAGCGTAGAAGTAGAGTTTTTGAAGTACGAGAAAGAAGAGACCAACCTGAAGAAGCTGTTGAAAGCAACAATATACTCAGAGAAGTTTCAGAAACTTGTTAGATAAACGGGTTGGTCTTAGAATTGCTGTATCCTGCAGTGAAATCCTCCACTCTACGGCAGCTCATATACAACCAAGCAATTTCAGCAGGAAGTATGGAACCTGAAATAGGAAATATTGCTCTTTAACATAGTTCAAAATAGGACAGGAAGTTATGATCTGAAGATTCAATTTAGTTTCTTAATTTGAAAAGCTCATATCATATATTCTTTTTGAAGAAACCAAGCAATTTCAGCAGGTGGTATGGAACCTGAAATAGGAAATATTGCTCTTTAACATAGTCCAAAATAGGACAGGAAGTTATGATCTGAAGTTTCAATTTAGTTTCTTAATTTGAAAAGCTCATTTCATATATTCTTTTTGAAGATAATTCTCGTTTCTAGCAACTTCACACGCGGAGATTTCAAATTAATTTAATCTGCTGTGTTGTTATTCCAGCTTGAAGTATAGAGTAAGATTCATCATCCCCACTTGCTCACCATTAACAGGTTGGTAATTGGGTAAAAGTACAAATCTATAGGTGTAGAAGTAGGAATAATCCCGTGGAGCGCTTGTCCCTATAACCTTCGTACTAAAAGTCGGAAAAATTCATGGGCATTTTAGAAAAAGGCCAAAGAATGGTCATTTCAGGAAAGTAAGCAACTTCCACTGAAGTAAAAAATAAAAATAAAAAATCCTTGAATACTTGACTTTTAATAGGTGACACTTACAAATGGGCTAAATATAGCCTATCTATGTTGCATGGGCCTCCTACATAATAGGTTAGACCTGATTCACGATCATTTCGAGTATTCAGATTAATCATTTGGCCCACATTTACCCACTTTGGCCCCAATTGGATTCAATAAGACTTAGTTATGATTGGGTGACAGCCAAAATGCCCATGAACTTATGAGCAAATCCTAAAGAGCCACGCCAACTTTTAAGATTTTCCAAATTCTCCTATATTGATTAACCCCATTTTCTTTTTCTTTGTTTTTTGTATATTAACGATTGTGACCATTCTCCAAATATACATTCCGAGGATGGTTCTTGCGATAACAACTGGGGTTTTAAATATAATCCATGTAAAAATTATCGATATTTTCTTTTAATATACTATTTTTTCTGACTAGATTTTTTTTTTTTTTGGGTTAGTTTTTAATTGGTTAATTTCTTATACACTGCAATTCATTGTATTTTTAAGATGCAATTCAGTCTTAATGTCTATTATTTGGGAGTCTCATGTTGGTCTTAATCTTAAATCACATGGATAATTAATGATATGTGTGGTGCATTTTAAATAAAAATTGTCACAGCTACTCGTAGTATTGTACTTAGTTATTTTTCAGTTTTGAAACTAAATGTAGTTAATGTAGGACTATAGAAATAGTTATAAGTAATGTGATATCTCTTTATGAACATAGTTATAATTAATGTGATATCTCTTATGTAACGTATAAATATAATGATTTACTATGTTTCTCTTATAGACTTAAAATAAATAAATAAATACATATTTAGGTCATGGGTATAACGATCGTTATATAAAAGTTTACCTATGTAATGAGTTAACATGGGAGAGTTTGGGTAATCTTAATGGGATTTACCCGTAAATTCTTGGAGCATTTTGGCTTGACCCCCTTTTTGATTTGAACTCTTGTTCACTTGGGTTCAATATTCAATAAATTTTATGTTTGATTAAAGTTAAGTGTTCAATAAACAAGAATTAAAGATAAGTTTACAAATTTATATCTCTCATAATTAGCTTCAGATGTTAGAATTATTCATAAAACAAGAAAATAACGAGTGATTGGCTAAAATATTAAGGGACTGTTTGAAAGTGTTTTCGAAAACAGTTTTTTTTTTGTTTTCAAAAATAAAAAAATAAAAAAAAATATTTGGCATAGGTTATTTTCAAAAATTATTTAAAAAAATTGTTCTGGAATGTTTTCAAAAACAAGAAAATAAGAACAATTTTTTTATGTTTTCATGTGTTTTCGTTTCCTTTCTTTTTCTCACCGACACACATGAACACATATTTTTTTTTATCTTAGTGTTAACATTCAAAGTGCGCACACATACACACACACACAAAATCTCTCACACATACATACACACTCATACTCATACACACCCATACACACACACACACACACAAACATACTTATAAATACATTAACACACATAAACTCACACACATACACACATACACACTCACTCACACATACATATACTCACATACTCATACACACGCACACTCACACATACATACACTCTCTCTCTCTCACACACACACACACACACACTCTCTCTCTCTCACACACACACACACACATTCTCTCTCTCTCTCTCTCGCACACACATACAAACATACTTATAAACACATTCACATACATACACTCTTGCACGCATACACACTCATATACTAAAACACATACACTTATACATACACACGTACACTCATACATACATACACTCATACACATACACATTCACCTATACATACACACATACACACATATATACACTCATTCACACACACTTACATACTCTTTCACACACACACACACACACACATATACACACACACACACACTCACACACACACACACACACACACACTCTCTCTCTCTCTCTCTCTCTCTCACACACATACACACACTATAATTACAATGATGAAATTAGAGTCTCGCCTTGGTCTTGCGGCGGAAGGCGTACTGCCATCCCCAACGTAGTCGACCTTGTCTTAAAGGGCGTGATGAACCCGAATAAGTTGCAAGAAGGTCTTCGCTAGTGGTGATATCTTTATCCTATTTATGGATCCTTGGATCTCTTGTCGGTAAGACCTTATCCCTCATTTCTTTCTGGGATCACTTCCTTATTCCCTTCATCGATTTCTATTTTTGTTTTTCTTCCCTTCGAACCTCCTTGTACGGAGGGAAGAAAATCATGGGCAAAGGTTGCTTTTTTTCTTTTAAATAAAAAGAAGGTACATGTAAAATACAAGTCTTATGAAGCAAGAAAAACAGATGTATATATGTGGGAGTGTATATGTGTATGTATGAATGTGTGTATGTGTGTGTGTGTATGTGTATGTAAGTGTTTGTGTGTGTGTATGAGAGAGTGTGTGTGTGTGTGAGTGTATATATGTGTGTGTGTATATGTGTGTGTGTGTATGTGTGTCTGTGTGTGAATATGTGTGTGTGTGTATGTATGAATATGTGTGTATGTGTGAGTGCGTGTATGTGTGTGCGTGTGTCTGTGAGTGTGTGTATGTGTGTGTGTGTGTGTTTATGTATGTGTGTATAATTCTAAGACAATGATTAGTATGTGAGAATGAGTTGAGAATGAAATGAGATTCTCAATTCTATTTTAATTCTCATGTTTGGTATGAGAGAATGAACTTAGGAATATCATTTCCAAGAGAATCTATTCCCACATACATGAGAATAGACATTTCAGACCAAATACATTGGAATAACTTATTTCTATGTGTTTGAGAATAGACTTGACTAGCGTATCCCTATATAACATAAATTTTATAAATAATTTGTTTTACAATAATAATAATAATAATAATTTAAAAATATAATAATAATTATTTTTAAAAAATAATAGTTATTATTATGAAAATAAAAATAAAAAATAAAAAATAATAGTGATTAAATAATAATAATAATTTAAAAAGTATAATAATAATAATAATAATAATAATAATAATAATAATAATAATAATAATAATAATAATAATAATAAAATGATAATAATAATAATAATAAATAAATAATAATAAAAAATAATAAATAATAATATTGATTAAAATAATAAAAAAAATAAATCATAATAATAATAACAAAAATAAAAATAAAAATAATACCAATAAATAATGATAATAATAATTTATTATTATTATTATTTATTGTTGTTGTTGTTATTATTATTATTTTTGTTGTTATTATTATTATTATTTATGTTTATAATATTTACTATTATGTTTATATTTATTCATATTTTTAATACTATAATAATAAAAGGGCAATCCTGTCATATTATATAAATCATTGATATTACTATTCTTAATTCCTAGAGCATACCAGACATGTTATTTTCATTTCCAAGTTCATTCCATTCCATGGCGCATTCCATTCTTGCCCAAATCCATTCCAATGTACCAATCACTATCTAAATGTATGTTAATGTTAAGAACTTGTTTAAAGAACACTTTTATGCAAACAAGTTTTTTATTTTTTTATTTTTAAAAATTGTTTTTGAAAATTGTTCTCAAAAACTGTTTTAGAAAATAAAAAAAAGGAACACTTCCAAACAGGCCCTTAAGTATTGAGTTTATTTTCCATCTTGTCATTTGGAACTCTAATGCCAATATTTTCCATCTTGTCATTAATGTGACCAATTAACAAACCTTATTTTAAGATATTATGCATTTTATCTTTTTCCGAATGTGATCAATTAACAAAATATTAACTTATACATCATGAAGAGCAAATTAGTATCACAATTTGCTTAATTCTTTCTTGAATTCACTAATTATTTTGCATTAGAATTGTACTAAAAGTGCCTGCTAAGGTCTAGCAGTATGAAGCTTGCTTTAAATGTAAGAGGTCTCGAAATCCATTTTCGTGTGTAACATCTTATTTGAGCCTCTCTTAAATCATGAAAAAAAGTGCCTGGTGAGAAAAACTATAAAAATTTATTTTAACTAAAGTGAAAATTTTAACTCTAGTTGGAAGAAGATGAAGCAGCACACTCAATTAATTATTTTATCTTGACAAGTATAAACTTGTTAGTGCACTCAATAAGACCTACTTCTTAATTAATTGCACAAGTCACTTCTTCGTATATAATATATGCATCTCTCTCCCCTCTCCTTCTTAAAAGAAAACCAAAATGGGGATATCGTCTTTTAATGATCAGAAATTCACCTAAGTAAAATTATATTAGATTCAACTGAAGAAGACAACTCCTATGATATAAGGGCGTGTCACTATACATGTTAAATTAAGATGAAATTCCATTCTAAAATCAATTAATATTAGGTGGAGTAGTATAAAATCTTATATAATAAAACCAATTAGCATTAGATAGAGTATTATAAGATTTTATATATTGATTTTAAATGTCCTAATATATCTGTGAATGACAATTGGATTTTCTAACATCTTAGTAGAAGAATTGATTGACATAGTACTGCGTCAATTGTTCAATGTCCAATTAATGAAGTAGACGTGGTATAAGAAACAACAAATTTAGAAGAGTTGCATGTCAAAGTCAAAGTCTAAAACATGAAGGAGGCAAACGTGAATGGATAACACTGAACTAAGGTACCATTACTGATACTATGTTAACAATATGAGTTTCCATCTTAAAATCACTTGGTAGTAGGTGGAGTTGCTCAAGATTTTATATACAGGTTTAGAATGCCCCAATGGATAATTGGATTCTCCAACAATGCACATATGTGCTCTAGTTTAGTCAACGACCCGACAATATATATGAAAAGAATCCATAGGTTCGAAGACAAGACCCATAGTTAGTGTGAGTTGTTACTCGATATATTACTTTATCCAATTTTTAAGAGTTTATTAATTACTTTATTGTATGATTACCCACCATAATTAAATAAACGGTCTATTTTGGAACCAAACCAAGAAAATAGAATGAAAGCAAAAGATATATTCCAGTGAAGAGAGATCACATCTTCTCCCACTTGATCTTTAGTACCTATTCATTTGTGTGTTTTAAATAGGCATGCATTAGTTCATCAAATTCATTCACAACACACCTCTAAACACAAACCCGAAGTTAGTTTTCTTTCTTGTATTCTTCTTGTAAGTCCAGAAGCTATTGAAGCTCTAATCTTGAGAGCGCACGGTGGATAATTATTTTGTAAGTGTTATATTGAATTGTTATAAAGAGTAGTGTTTGAAAGGATTGGTTCCCAGAAATGTGTGACTCATAACATAATAGAGTTAAAGCGGAAGCATTGAGCATTTAAAAAATTTCAACATTAACTTTTGTAGTCACAAACATTTCCAAAGTAAAGTCCATGGTTATCAACATGCAATATATAATATATCAAATATAATATAAAGTGAACGAGATGTAAAATGGCATACCTCCCATTTATAGCCAAGTGAAAGTGGAACCACGACGAAGATACAACGGCGTGGACAAGCCTTCTTCATACATGCAACGACTTTAGATCAAGATACACAAGCATCCAACAGTTATTACTACAAACTAAGTTAATGTGCTAGATACTTAGTAGTAGAAATAAGCTTGTATATAATTATAAAGCAAAAAGAATAACACTTATCTTTTTTCGTGCTTTAGCTGAGAGCATCAAGGAAGAAGATATAGTTCTCATCTCATGGATAGCGTGGACTAGCCTCATTCACAAGTGTAAAGGTCATAGATCGAAACACACGAGCATCCAATGGCAAACTCCACCAACCAAGTATATGTGCTAGCTTCTCGGTGATAGATCTAAGCTTGCATATTGATAGAAAAACAAGAGAAAATTCCCTACTACTTTTCTCTACTATGGCCGAAAACACCATAGGAGAAAATAGAGGATTTTTCTTGCTCATGTTTGTGTGTCTTGGCCGAAAAACAACAACTCAAAGGAGTAGATTAGTTGGCCTTTATAGTCTTGAGTTATGTAGGATTGTGACAAATGGCATGTTATGTTTTCTCAAGACATCATCCTTTTGCCAAGTGTCAATCATGTACATACTCAAGCCAACTTGTTCTTTATCTTTTTGTGCAACTTGTTGTTTGTCCTCTAGTGTTTCTGTCACGCCCCGACCTAACCCCGCACTAAAGGTTAAATTCGGACCTGACAAACGGACAGAGTCTCCTCTGTACCGTGATCATTCTAAAAACATACAATTTAAGCCACACAACAATAGGAATACCATTTCTAATTAAAACTTAGCTTCAAGGCTATCCGAGCCTTGAGCAACACAAACAGTTTAGAAACAACAAGCATGCATTCCCAATACAACTTCTTACAAAACCGCTTATTATGCCACTCCATGATAACATTTAAACATTTTTAGAATTTAAGGACAGCCATTGCAACCCCCAACCAACACATAAGCATGCAACAACTGAAGGTAAGAATACTAGTTAATACATGCCATGGATACTTATCATTCATTACATCCAAACTTACAACTAACTATATATACATGAGCTCAAGGCTCCAAAATAGACATAAACGAATAGCAAAGTATTTAACACAACAAGCACCACAATCTACCTCAGACAGGAAGGACACTGCAACTAGGGTAACTGATCAGTCTGGACCTCCTGCTCCTCACCCTCAACCAAATCTAGCTGGGGTTCAACCTCAGCGTCTCCTGAAACATGTTAACGAGGTATGAGCAACCACAATTGCCTAGTGAGGGATAAGTCTACTCGGGGCGTGCAATGCAACAATTATAGCAGTTAAACAAGAAAGACAAGTAAAGTACATTCGAAACAGTAAATAACCACACATATCAAAGGATACGATACACTTAACCCCAACACTCCAGAATTCTCTTATCTTTGATCACGAACCACGAGCCACGAACCACGAACAATATGCCGGCAAATCCCCAATCACTCCAGTGGGTGTACTCCGGATGTACCCCGATAAACCTACTTCCCAACACCCTCTGGCAATCTCTGGACCAAGCGAGTGAGGGACTAGGGCACGGAGATAAAATATCCACTGGCAAGCCCGCTACCGCCCAACTGATATTCAATTCATCCGCCCCTAACACTATAGTTGCGCAACCACTATGCAATACACTTATCGATGACATTATAACAATAACAATTGAAGCAATAAGACATAGGAGGAACAACAAAGTAGGTTGTCCTCAAATCAGTTAGAAAAGAAGAAATTTCATATAAGCAACTAAGCAAATTACAAATGGCATTTACAAAATTCACATAGAACTATACCAAAAGCTCAAAGATATCTTAAAAACACATTTAAACACCCTAGGAACAATTACAAGGACTTAGAAGCGTAAGACAATCGAAATCGTGTTTAAACCCCTTTGTAACTCAACCCGTTTTCCTTCCAAACTCACACTCTTGTTCTAGATTAGTAAACAGTCTATTCCATACTTTTAATTAACCCATTAAACACCCTAAGGACCTTCAAAGTTGCCCAAATACCCACGTTTAGCACATAAGCCCTAATTTCCCTCTTTTGACTTTGTACTACACGTACCTCAACCGAAACTCAAACAGAAGCTAGCAAAGTATATTTAGAGTCTACTTAGCCTAGAAATACCAAATGTGAAGGCCAATTTTACCCAGATTCGCTATAGCCCCGAAACCCCTTTTAAAAAGTCAACTATTTCATGCATTTGTTAGGTTACGAGCAATTAAACCCTACAAGGCCTTTATACTACTTTCATTAGCACCTAAAGCATCTATTAGAACCATTGATTCAAGCTATAAGATTCGATTTCACAAAACCCTAGTTTTTCCGTCACTATTCATGCCATACGATCAACGAGCAAATTCAACTGTTTAAACTACGAAACAATAGCATAAATAAGGTCTTTACTACTTGTCTACAACATATAATAACATATTTAAGCATTGCATAAGCATTTGATAGCAAATCTAAGAATTCAAGAAAGTTGCAACATTTTTCAAATGCAAAAATAGGAATGAAATCCCTCACCAAATACTCTTAGGATGCAAGGAGAGACTTTTGGACACTTCAAAAGAGTTCCAACACAAGCTAGGAAGATCAACATGCAAGCATGGTGATGATTTTCTTCTCCTTTTTCCTGCTGCAGTCCATCGGGTATTGAATAGTATTTTTCAGCTCTTTTTTTTTGTTTTGCTATCTTATGAGCTTAGTTGTTGTTTTTAGCTTATATGTCTAAGTGGTGTTACATTAGGGGTATGCAAAATCTACTAAAATGAGTCCAATTGGCTTTAAAATGAGTCCAAAAGTGCAATTAAATATTAACTAATTAAAACACATAGTTTAGTTATGTAATACTATTCATTAGTTCAGTAAACCATTTTCTAAACGAATGCTCTTAACGTTTTTAGTTCAAATGCACATTTTTCTCATTCCTAAAACAATTAATATGATTTAAGAAAAATGCTAATTCAAGGTAATTAAACAGTTGAAAAATGGAATGAATAGTAGCCATATAAGACAACAAGTAAAGCACAGAAGAAATGCGCAAATAGTGGATGCAACAGTAAATAAATGTACGGCTAAGATCTCGGGCGTCACAGTTTCGTCCACTAGTGTTTTATCTTCTAGTGTTTCGTCCACTAGTGCAAGTTGTTTTTTAGTGCAAGTTGTCTTTTGTCTTCTAGAGCCAATTTTTCAATAATTAATTCTAATCCCCATTAGAATAACTAATTGGAAATAGACCCCAATACTTTTAATATTTGCACTTTGGCTCCAATACTTTTAATATTTACACTTAGACCCCAATACTTTTAGTATTTATACTTTGACCCTAATACTTTTAATATTTACACTTAGGCCCTAATACTTTTAGTATTTACACTTTTGGCCCGCTTAACTATTAACGTTCAAAATAAACAACGTTAACTCTTTAACGTGTTTCCAACTTAATATCAAGCTTGTTAATTGTGTGATTCTTGATGCTCTTTTTGTGTATGATTTTCTAGATTCATAACCGTATAGCGATGGAAGACTATTAAATACTTTTATTCTATTCCGAGAATGTCTCTGTCATTCTCCGGAATACCCTCATGTTCAAAAGTTACGTTTAACAACATACGCGCATCATGACAATATATACGGTAATGAAGTCCAACTTTTATGAATCTATTTATAGTCGCAAATTAGCATGCAGTTCGATCCTTCCATTAAATATGTCCCGATCATTGTGGGGACTATGATACGATTAAGTTCATTAAACGATTCTATGCATAGATCTATTCGGTGAAATAAGAGATGACACCTATGGAACCATTTCTATCATTCCATCTGTTATGTGCCTCGGCCGAAGACTTCCTCATTCAACAACCGAAATAAGATCGCATAGGATATCGCCTCATATCGGAGGTTAACGAATCCTATCTTGATAATTACCTGTCAGTTCATACCATAAAACTAAAACGCGAAAGGTCGTAACCCACCTTTTGGAAAAAGGGTATTGTCCAAACGCAATATTTAGCCCTTGATATAACCGGCAGCCGTAATTTCTCAAGTCAAATGATTAATTTGCACAATTCGCAACGAATAACAAACTATTAATCCAAAGTCATGTAGTTTGTTATTCTGGTCACATTCAGTGATTCGTTCAACTAAATCACCCATATGTAAGTTAGTCGCATCCATATGCTGTTATGGCATAAGGCTTACCATTCTTTATCATTAACATCTCTATGTTAATCAAAGGTAACTTACATATGATAGCCCGTACTTGATTATTCTAGTCCCGGTCGAATACTCTGAGGGCTATGAATCATTTTGAATGTTTATCACATCGAAGAAATATGCCAACGTATTCTAAACTCTTTTAGAATATATTTCTTCTCCGAAAAATATTAAGGACACATTCATATAATAGGAATGACGGAGAATATGAACGTCACAAACATGTCAATATGTAAACAAACATATAGACGTAAATGCCATTAGGTACAAGTTAATGCCAAAATATCCCAAAATAGGTTATTTAATTATATAGTATTAGGGCATATCTCCAACAATCTCTAACTTGTAATGCTATGATATATATATATATATATATATATATATATAGTATTAGTGCAACACACAATGATATCACATATCAATCTTCACAAGACGTGGACCTAGCTATGACAAATTCATGGCTAAGGTAAGTGGGTCAGCTACATCAAAAGATATAGCCGTTTTTCCGTAATAACATATCGTAATATTGCTTATAGGCTATAGATACAATATATGAAGATGGAAACACCTTTCCAAATGTTTGGACATACTGTGAGACCCTGGTTCCTTTAGCTTGTGCAATAGTTCCATTATAGTCGTAACGCAAAATCATCACAAATAAATGATAAGAACCATTATCAACTTGTATGATTACCTTGATCCAAACAAATTCTTTTATAATATTACAAAAGATATAATATACATAATGGGACATATAGTTCATTCAGAACCTTTCTAACTAACTGTGGTCCATTAATCATGAACAGGAACCCTGAAATAAACATTTTATTATTGGTTTTAGATCAAAAATCCAAACTAATAAATCCATCACCATGGATTTACTTTCTCCATAGAATATATTTGAAGTGCTTCAGAAGTACTTTAAATATATGCAAACATTATCCAACATTCTCAATTAGGATAGGATTGACATTCACTCGTAACACTTTACAGTTTGCGCAATGTCAAACGTTGTACTTAACAACTTATGAAGTCATCTATTACTCAAGCATATGATGATTTCATCCCAAGCTTACTATACTGCTAGAGTTTCTCAAAAATCATTCGTCGGAGATGGATTCATTGTCTCAAGGACAATAATTCATTTCTTTGATTTCTTTTCAAAAAAAAAACATCTTGAACACCTTCAAGATCACTCTAGGGACAATCTTTGGAATATGTTAAGTAATCTCCTTGTACTATCACCATAGCTACGAATTCCCAAGATACTAATAACATCTTCCAAGTATGGAGAACATTTAATGTGACTAGACTTTAACTGACATCACATCACTTATATCATCAACTATGATAGACAAGTCATCAACAAACAAATTAGAAATAGTGGTTGCGCTCCCACTAACTCTAATGCAAACACAAGATACATTCAAGTAATCATTATCTCAAAGGCACAAACCAATTTTGTGCACCCAATAGAAGATATTCCATATTCTCCAGAGAATGAGATACACTACTAGATTTATAAAGATCTTGTGTGATGACATTTCAGACCGAATTAAATAGATTTAATATTTAGGTTTAGGTGATTTTGTGGCTTAGAGGACATTTCCTCAATTTATATTTAGTTAGAATGCATCAACCTTTTAGAACAAAAATGTTTCTTTCAGAATGATCACAATCTAACAGATCAATACAACTTGATCACAAAATAGAAATTATATCCTATAAGACAAAGACATAGCATGAAATTACCTTTCAACCCCAAGTTCCCACTTGTCCTTTAAAACTTTTCAATAAAAGTAAGACAATCCAAGTATTACCTCCTTTAATATTTGGTTGCTATCCAACTATTATCACATATAAAGTTATAGCAATGGTAGGGATCAAGATCTATTCAATAGAAGAAAATAAGGAAAGTACAACCCACAAGTAAATAGTATGATTAGTCCAACTAATCAACTTTTGCAAAAACATAATTTTTTCTCTAAGAAATTCCTGTTTAACTGTGGTGTATCGGGTGTTGTTAATTACGATACTATACCGAAAAATTGAGATACATATCCAAATAGTACTCAAGTATTTTAGAATCATGATCACATCATAATGCAATAATACATTTTCTTATATGGTTTCTCTACTTTAGTCTAATGCTATTTGAATCATTCAAAAACTTTAGACATGTTATTCAACAAGAACACATAACCTTTCTATGAGAATCATTAGTAAGGTTATATAAAGGAGAAAACACAGTTGAAGCTTATTCACAAAAAAACTTGTACATCACAATGTACTAATCCAAACAATTTAGTATTTTTAACCCTTTATCAAACAAAAGGTGACTTGGTTACCTTCCCAAAATAAGATGTATAAGTCGATCCGAAAACCAACTTACTTAACATCTTAATATTGGAACTAACTAAGTTATAAAAAAACTATAATTGTCTTGGATTATCAATTTTATCTCAAAATATATTCAGTATGTGGTTAATAAGTTAACAAAAAAGTTTGTCTTTAGCTAATGCAACAACAATTGTTCCATTTGCTAACACTGAAACCATTCCACGCTTCCAAAGCATACTTTGATTAAGATTGTTTCAAATGCACATACATTTATGCCATAAAGGAATCAAAACCATAAAGTAATAAAAACCATTAACAAAGGAGATTTACCATTCATGATAGCTTCATAGCCTTGCCATTCAAGCTATAAAGATATATTGAATAAATCCTTATTTTAATGTTCGATTTATCAGTTATGTAAACACTTTTACATATACCTTTACATTTCTTAATTATCCTTTAGATTATGCTGCCACTGGCTTAATAGAAATCATCTAATTCATGTCTTTCTTCTTTGCATTACGGATAATAAAAAACACGACCATGAATTGACTTCCTATATTATGCCAATGAAATATGCTTATTACACAACTAACTAGTATATAAAAGTTGTTTTACTTATCAACCATAAGTATCACACGTTTTCTTTTTGATGCATTATCAAGAAGGAAACCTAAGAGCATTCCAATCTAATTATATGATTAAGTTTCTAAGAACTATTCTCAGACAACATTTAATCAATAAAGTTTGGTCCGATTCATGCGATATAAGTCTAGAATATTAAGATAAAAACGGGTTCATACATGTAGCCATAAACATGTGAAAAAATAAGATTAATAGTTGACTATAACTCGTTTAATCATTTAATTTGGACTTTAATTAAATGATAGCTCCCACTAATTTTATCGAATCTCATACTCCCAAAATGAGAAACATAAATCTGTTAAGATTTCTTTAGCGGATGACCAAGTTCTCTTAATCACATATATCTCTCAAACCTTTGTGGCTATGTTGAAATATAGGTGCTAAGAGTCAACAATGCTTTGTTCATCTATTTCACTAAATAGGATTTGGTCATTTCTAGTCCCTAAATCACTTTGGTCTCAAACCTTTGTGGCTATGTTGATTAAGTGATCTAGTTAGATTAAAACCCGTCATCTCTTAGTTATCCGACAAATTGAATCAATAACCTCAAACCTTTGTGGCTATGTTGGCCATTAGATTTTGGAAGATAACCACATCACTATGTTCTACTAGCGACTTAATTAAACTTATTACGAATCATGTCCCTCTACCTTTAGGTAAGACCGGATATGATCGCTTTGGGTTTATTAAATCCTATGATGGCGGAGGACTATAGATCTAATATTAGTTTGCACATAGGGAGATTTTGTATTTGTTAAGGTCTCACTTTGCACATTAGTTTATTTATAAGCGAATATTACATATTAGCAAACGAATAAACACATATGCAAGAATCATACATTAAGATCTCATCATGCACACAAGGCTACTTATAGGCTATTATCTTATAAAGCAAATAACATAGCATGCATGCAAGCAACACAAACGAATGGTGGATCATGGACTTGGACTTAGAATAAGGACAAGAAGATTATCCTAAAGCACATCTAATGCCTTCAAGATCTTCTTCTTCCCTGGAATCTCCAAAGCCCCTCCAACTCCTTGGATGCCTTCATTGGTCATCTTGTACTTCATCTTGAAAGATTACATATAGTCCTTACTATATAATTCTCTCAATTACAATAGAGTAAAATTGAGACTTAAGTCTCAATTACAAACCACCAAGTCCATAATCAAATTCCCCATTCATCTACCCATACAAGCTCATAAAGCTAAGATTAAACATATCACATATATAATCCAAGCTAAACAAGTAAGCTAGCAACAATCTTATGCATCACATACAAAAGACAACATAACCATCTAATCTTTAACATCCATTAGTAGCACTTTTGCCAATCTGTATGTAAACCAATAGATTTCGTGATCATAACACCTTATAACACAAATGCAAGTTAAGATCAATCATCGTGACAAGTACAAGAAATATAGCAACAACTTTTCAACCTTTACAATCCCAAGAAGACTCTCAGCCATGGCAAGGGAAAAAGTACTCTACATTCATGTTCCATGTTCCATCATATACAACGTACATTACACATGGCGCGACACATTCCATAAAAACCAACCTCAAGACCAAAAAGAAACGGCCTAGGAGAAAAGGCTCTACTCACATGTTCCATGTTTTATCGTATACGACGTACAATGCACATGAAGTGACACGTTTTTCAACCATCCAAAAGCCTAGTATTTCTCGGCCATGCTAAGGGAAAAGTATTCTACTTGCTCGTTTCTCAAACCATCATAGACAATCATAGATCTTCACATGCATATATTTAGAATCATGAGATAGGCCATTTTACATACTTTAAAGGTTAGATCTATGGCTATACATATGATTTCAAGGACTTTAGAAACCGTGGATTTGATACCACTTGAAAGGATCGGTTCTCGAAAACGTGTGATTCATAACATAATAGAGTGAAAGCGGAAGCGTTGAGCATTTTAAAAATTTCAACATTAACTTTTGTAGTCACAAACATTTCCAAAGTAAAGTCCATGGTAATCAACATGCAACATATAATATATCAAATATACTACAAAGTGAACGAGATGTAAAACGGCATACCTCCCGTTTATAGCCGAGTGAAGGTGGAACCACGACGGAGATACTATGGCGTGGACAAACCTTCTTCACACATGCAATGGCTCTAGATCAAAATACACAAGCATCCAACAGTTATTACTACAAACTAAGTTAATGTGCTAGATACTTAGTAGTAGAAATAAGCTTGTATATAATTATAAAGAAAAAAGAATAACACTTATCTTTTTTCGTGCTTTAGCCGAGAGCATCAAGGAAGAAGATATAGTTCTCATCTCGTAGATAGCGTGGACTAGCCTCATTCACAAGTGTAAAGGTCATAGATCGAAACACACGAGCATCCAATGGCAAACTCCACCAACCAAGTATATGTGCTAGCTTCTCGGTGATAGATCTAAGCTGTATATTGATAGAAAAACAAGAGAAAATTCCCTACTACTTTTCTCTACTATGGCCGAAAGCACCATAGGAGAAAGGAGATGATTTTTCTTGCTCATGTTTGTGTGTCTTGGCCGAAAAACAACAACTCAAAGGCGTATAATAGTTGGCCTTTATATAGAGTGTTGAGTTGTGTAGGATTGTGACAAATGGCATGTTATGTTTTCTCAAGACATCTTCCTTTTGCCAAGTGTCAATCATGTACATACTCAAGCCAACTTGTTCTTTGTCTTTTTGTGCAACTTGTTGTTTGTCCTCTAGTGTTTCGTCTACTAACGTCTTGTCTTCTAATGTTTCGTCCACTAGTGCAAGTTGTCTTTTGTCTTTTAGTGTTTTGTCTTTCAGTACAAGTTGTCTTTTGTCTTCTAGTGACAATTTTTCAATAATTAATTGTAATCCTTATTAGAATAACTAATTGGAAATAGACCTCAATACTTTTAGTATTTGTACTTTGGCCCTAATACTTTTAGTATTTGTACTTAGACCCCAATATTTATAGTATTTGTACTTTGGCCCTAATACTTTTAGTATTAGTACTTAGACCCTAATACTTTTAGTATTTATACTTTGGCCCCAATACTTTTAGTATTTGTACTTAGGCCCCAATACTTTCAGTATTTATACTTTTGGCCCGCTTAACTATTAACGTCCGAAATAAACAACGTTAACTCTTTAACGTGTTTCCAACTTAATATCAAACTCGTTAATTGCCTTATTTTTATGCTCTTTTTGTGTGTAACTAGATTCATAACCGTATAGCGATGAGGGACTATTAAACGCTTTTATTATATTCTGAGAATGTCTCCGTCATTCTCCGGAATACACTCATGTTCAAGAGTTAGGTCTAGCAACATACGCGCATCATGACAATATATATGGTAATGAAGTCCAACTTTTATGAATCTATTTATAGTCACAAATTAGCATGCAGTCTGATCCTTCTATTAAATATGTCCCGATTGTTGTGGGACCATGATACGATTAAGTCCACTAAATGATTCTATGCATAGTTCTATTTGGTGGAATGAGAGATAACACTTATGGAACCCTTTCCATAATTCCATCTGTTATGTGCCCCGACCGAGGACTTTCTCATTCAACAACCGAAATAAGATTGCATAGGACATCGCCTGACATCGGAGATTAACGAATCCTATCTTGACAATTACCTATCAGTTCATACCACAAAACTAAAATGCGATAGGTCGTAACCCACCTTTTGGAAGATGGGTATTGTCCAGACACAATATTTAGCCCCTGATATAACCGACAGCCGTAATTTCTCAAGTCAAATGATTAATTTGCAGAATTCGCAACGAATAACAAACTATTAATCCAAAGTCATGTAGTTTGTTATTCTGGTCACATTCAGTGATTCGTTCAACTAACAATCACCCATATGTAAGTTAGTCGCATCCCTATATTGTTATAGCACAAGGTTCACAATCCTTTATCATTAATATCTCTATATTAATCGAAGGTAACTTACATATGATAGCCCGTACTTGATTATTCTAGTCCCGGTCGAATACTCTAAGGGCTATGAATCATTTTGAATGTTTATCATATCAAAGAAATATGTCAACGTATTCTAAACTCTTTTAGAATATATTTCTTCTCTGAAAAATATTAAGGATACATTCGTATAATAGGAATGACAGAGAATATGAACATCACAAACAAGTCAATATATAAACAAACATATAGACGTAAATGCCATTAGGTACAAGTTAATGCCAAAATATCCCAAAATAGTCATCTAACTATATAGCATTAGGGCATATCTCCAATAGTGTTGTCTTTCTACTTGATTGTTGTTAAGACATTTCTGGGAAATTTGTTACAATCTTACTTGGTATCAGAGCTTAAGGGGCTCTTAACAACAATCTTGTCTAGTAAAGCTCAACAATTATGACTACTCAAGGTGCTAGTTCTTCTTCTACCAGTTCTAGTTCTAGTTCCGATTTAGTACTGAAAATTCGTGTCCGTCCCCCTACCTTCACAGAAGGAAAGCTTGATGGCACGAACTATCATTTGTGAAAGTTCAAAATCATTACAAATCTAGACTCCTACGAATTCCTTGATACAGTGTTAGGCACAAATGCAGACCCAGTTACAATTCGTGCTGAAGATGACACGAAAAAGGTCACACCTCCAGATCTTCAGCTTGTCAAAGAATGTAGGAGGCGAAATGCTGATGCACTTTGTACAATTGTCACAAGTGTTCAAGATTTTGTCTTCACTCTTATTCAACACACAACCAAGGCATCTGAAACTTGGAACATATTGAAAAATCAGTATGAAACAAAGAACCAGACTTGCATTCAGAACTTAAAGAACCAGTTAGCTGTTAAGAGATTAAGTGAAGATGAAATAACTGAGTCATTTATCAGTAGGATGAAAAACCTACGTTATCAAATGGCTGCAGTTGGTATTGCCAAATCAACCGAGTAACTAGCTCGAAGGTGCATTAGAGTGTTGCCTCCAAAATTTGGCGGCCTTGTGACAGCACTCAATACACAAGTTCGCATTCCTCCTTTGACGTTTGAATAATTCATTGCTATGTTGATGGATGAGGAGATAAGGCTGAGGAGCAGAGAAAATCAACTTGAATCTGCCTTTGCAGCCAAGGCGAGGAGTAGCCAAGAAGAAAAGAAGAAAGGAAAGAAGAAGACGTTCTCTGGATCGTGCTACTACTGCAATAAGAAAGGTCATGTTGTGAAAAATTGTAGGAAACGAATCCATGACGAGAAGAACGGAACTCTAAAGCCAAATTGGAGAAAAGAATCTGCCAATACGGCTAAAACGGAAGTGTATCTATTTATTGTAACAGATGTATCAGAGGAAACGTGTACTAGCGCACATGTACATCAAACAAGTACATGGGTGTTAGATAGTGAAGCTTCCTGACATATGACCAGCAAGAAGGAGTTATATGACTCCATAAAACCTCTACAAGAACCAATGAATGTTGTCGTCGAGAATAATGCTAGGTGTCCCGTGGAGGGCACTGGAACCATCTCGCTCGTGTCTAAAGATGGTGGAAGCAAGAAGCTGCCCAACGTACTCTTTGTACCCCAGATCACCAGAAATCTACTATCTGTAGCTGCTATTATAGATACTGATCTAGAAGTGCAGTTCAAGAAGACGGAAGCTTTGATTCTTGACAAGGATCAAAATATAGTAAGTAAAGGTATTCACAAAAATAACCTTTAAAAAATCAACTCTCTTTCTGCTGTCTTGGATGCCAAAACAAGTCAACTTTGGCATGAAAGGTTCGGGCACATTTCCTATCCTGTGTTAAAGGAAATGTAAAAGAAGAATATGGTGGCCAACTTGCCTTCAATTGAAGAAGTTGAAAGACCATATGAAGCTTGTATGCTGGGCAAATAACATAGACAGTAATTTCCCAAAGAAAGTCATAACCGATCAAAGGCTCCTCTAGAGTTGGTACATGCTGATCTATGCGAAAAAATGACTACCACGACGTTGGGAGGATCTTCCTACTTTATGTTGTTAGTCGACGATTATAGTAGGAAGATGTGGGTGTACTTCCTTCGGGACAAGGCTGATACTCTTAAAAAGTTTAAAATGTGGCACAAACTTGTGACAAATGAGAACACAACTCAGTTGAAGAAATTTTGTACCGATCGTGGATGGGAATTATGTTCTATAGAGTTTACCAACTACTGCAACAAGCTTGGGATTAAGCGCCAATTGACTACTCCATACACACCACAATAAAATGGAGTTGTGGAACAAAGAAATCAAACAATTGTAGAAATGGCTAGATGCATGTTGAAATGTGATGGCCTACCTGACACATTCTGGGCTGAAGCAGTCAACACAGTGGTGTACATCCTCAATCAGTGCTCAACCAGGGCACTCAAATGCGACTTATTATGGTACGAAACCTTCTGTGTCTCATTTAAGAAAATTTGGGTGTGAGTGTTTTATACACGTCCCAAATGCAAATAGAAAAAAATTGGATGACAAGAACAAGAAGTGCATTTTCTTGGGATATAGTGAAGAGTCTAAAGCATATAGACTCTATGATGTAGAGGCAAAAAAGGTGATCATAAGCTGAGATATGGTGTTTAATGAGCGACCATATTCAATGGAGGATAACGGTCTTGCCATTTCGTCATCAACCGATGAAGTAATCCACCAAGTGCTTGAACAACGACCGTTGAACAATGAAGAAGTCCCTAATGATGATGAGACTAAAGACCAACCTGTTGTACCCACAAGGAAGCCACAACCAAAATGGTTCCAATAGCTCTTTGATGGAAGAAATCAAGGAGTTACTGATGATAGTCCACATCCTGATAGACTAAGATGATCAAAGATAATAGAGGAGCAGAATAGATCAGGACAACAGTTAGTAAACATGGCTTTGATGACCCAAATCATCAAGACGGTGAAAGAACCGATAATTGTGGAAGAAGCCATGTCAGATCCAAATTGGAAAACAACTATGCAAGCCGAGTATGATAGTATCATGAAAAATGATACTTGGGAGATTGTTGAAAAGCCACCGAATAGAAAAATCATCGGCACCAAATGGATCTAGAAAGTGAAGTACAAGGTAGATGGAAGTCTTGAAAAATACAAGGCACGCCTTGTAGCACAAGGAGTTTTGCAAGTTGAAGGTTTCGATGTATATGAAACTTTTGCTCCAACAACAAAAATGACAACAATTAGGTTAGTTGTTGCAGCTGCCGTTCATTATGGATGGATTGTACATCAAATGGATGTCAAGTCAGCTTTTCTTAATGGGCAACTTGAAGAAGAAGTCTACGTTGTACAACCCCTTGACTTCCAAATACCAAGTGAAGAAGAAAAAGTCTGCAAATTGAAAAAGGCTTTATATGTGTTAAAGCAAGCACCATGAGCTTGGTACAAATGTATAGACTCTTTCTTCTTGTAGCATGATTTCTATAGAAACAAATTAGAGGCCAACTTGTATGTTCTAAGTGAACAAGGAAAAAAGGTAATTGTAGTCCTATATGTGGATGATCTTGTAATCACTGGTGACCATGAAGATAATATTCGGAAGACGCAAGAATGATTGAACCAAGAATTTGAAATGACAAATCTTGGTCTTCTTCATTATTGCTTGGGAATAAAGGTATGACAAAAACCTCATACTATCTTCATTTTGCAACAACGATATGTTCATGAACTCTTGACTGCATTTGGTATGTCTGAGTGTAAGCCAATTGTCACCCCGATAGAAGTGAATACAAAGTTATCAATTGACGATCCTTCAGAACAAGTTGATAACAAGCTCTACAGAAGGTTGGTGAGAAGTTTAATCTTTCTTTGTAACACAAAACCTGATATTAGTTATGTTGTGGGAGTTCTTAGTCGGTTTTCAAATAAACCGAGACAAAGTCACTGGCAAGCAGGGATGCGTATTCTCAAATATCTCAAAGGCACGTTGGAGTATGGGATATCATACAAGTTTGGAGATACTTTATATGGGTATTGTGACTCAGACTGGGCTAGTGATATTGACTCAAGAAAATCTATTACATGTTACGTATTCATATTCGGTGGTGGAATTATCTCATGGGCTAATAAGAAACAAGCCACCGTTGTACTTTCATCAACGGAGGCAGAATACAAGGCTGCTTGCGTAGCATCCTATGAAGATGTTTGGTTACGACGCATCATGACTGATATTGGCATTCTAATAGAGGAAACAACATTACTAAAATGTGACAGTCAAAGTTGTATAACCATGTCAAAGAATCCGATATTTCATACTAGAACAAAACACATAGAAATTTAGTATCACTATGTGAGGGAACTGATCGAGGAAGGTGAAATCTACATGGAGTACTGCCATATAGAAGATAATTATGCAGATATATTCACTAAAGCGTTAGGGAGCGTCCAGTTGAGCAAGCATCTTCAAACATTGGGTGTTGGCCCCAATAGCTTAGTCATCATGATGAGAACAATGGGGGGTGTGTTGGTATATGTCAATGCCACCTCATAATAAGTATCGTTAATTTATGTGGTAGCATAAATTAATGATTCCGACTTAAAACATCGATGATGTCAAAAGAGACTGCGATGGCTACAAGAAAGAAGTTTGAAAATTTAGAGTTATCTAAGATGACGTCGGGATGATGCAATGCTAAAGTTAGCAAATTTGACCAAAGGAAGCTTCCTAGAAGTTGGTTTGGATGCTAGCCACCCATGTGGTCAATTGAAGCCACCCATGTGATAAATACTTTGAACATGGTTGGTAAATCCAACCAAGGTAGAAAATAAGCCAACCAAGATTGAAAATGTTTGATAGGAATCTCTAATGGCGGGCTAGTTGAATTCTATAAATAGGCATGCATTAGTTTATCAAATTCATTCACAACACACCTCCAAACACAAACCCGAAGTTAGTTTTCTTTCTTGTATTCTTCTTGTAAGTCCAAAAACCATTGAAGCTCTAATCTAGAGAGCGCACGGTAGGACAATTTTTTTGTATGTGTTATATTGAATTGTTATAAAAAGTAGTATTGTCTTTCTACTTGATTGTTGTTAAGATGTTTTTGGGAAATTTGTTACAATCTTACACCATATGCTCCAGATCACAAGCAATTCTGGAACATTGATGCCATTCCTACTGAAAACAGACTCAAATATCTTGAGAAAATGGATGTATGGATTAATGGAAAATCTCTCTGAAATCCCACTCTTGAGATAAGAGATATTATTGAGCGTCTTGTTGCTGCATTTACAGGATCATTACGCAGTTGGTGGACAAGGTTGCTGTCAGAAGAAGAAATACAAATCATCTTAACAAATGCATATCCAATTCAGATATTCCTAAGATGTCTACGAACTATTTTCGTAGGACAAACAGCCCAAGAGATTGAAAAGGCAGAAAAAGAGTTCTTACTCAACAAATGTTGTGATGTTCCAAGAAAATTTGTCTGAATGCTATTGATTTTCTTGGTTTGCAGATTAAAGAAGGAAACACTCTCTTGCAGGATCACATATCAAGCAAAGTCCTTTACTTTCCTGATGAACTCAGAATTGTTACACAGATCCAGCAGTTCTTTGGTCTAATCAATTATGCCTTATCACATGTTCCATCCTTGGCCAATTATACCAGCCAAATATCCAAATATCTCCACAAGGCTAACATTGGACAGTGGCCTCCAGAAGCCACAGTTGCAGTTCAGAGGCTAAAAGAGCTATGCAAGGCACTTCCTTCTCTCGAGATCCCAGGTCCAAGATAACTTATCTTGCAGACTGATGTTTCTCTTGATTTTTTGGCAGCTGTTCTCATTGAAGAAGACAATGGGCACAAACAAATCTGTGGTTACAAATCGGGATCTTTCACACCAGCACAACACAATTATCCCTCTTTCAAAAGAGAAGTTCTTGTAGTCATTCAGGGCATCAAAAAATTTAAGTTTTATCTTGCTCAGAACCCCTTTATTTTTGAAATAGATTTCAAAGAATTTCAAGGTGTTCTCAAAAGAAAGCAAAATGATATTCCAGAACCACAGCTCATCCGATGGACATAATGGATTTCCCAATTCAATTGGACAATGCGACACATCCCATGCAAAGAAAATATCCTTGCAGATTTTCGCTCATGCACTCTACTATCCGAGAAAACTGTTTGCATGGTAAATCCAAATGGACGCAGACTTCCATCCTCCCTCATTCCAGGCCTTATTCCAGGTAGTTCCAACTCAAATCCAAATCTCACTGATGGACAGTGCCAGATATTTTATGATTTGAGTCCAGAACAACAGGCACAGTTTCTCGCAGCCCTACCTGAGGAGCTTAAACTCAAGATACTGCGATCATTCGCCAGAAGTCGAATCACTAATTTCTTTGAGGAATTCGTTGAGATCAGACTTCGACGAACCATTGATTTATTGTCGTCTATTTTTTATGTCAGAAATGTGATTCGTGATACTCCCCAGCATGAAGAACCATAGGATGCTATTCTTGATTTCAATAATTATGATTTTTCAAAGAGGCAATTCTTGTATCTTTGGTATTGGCTTAATTATTATCCTATGACAGTTCTTTTTAATCTAGAGCTCATTCAACGACATATTTTTGTGTTTCCACAATCCTGCTTTATCAAGCTATTCTCACAGGTGTTCCAGTCATTTGATCATCTAACACTCATCACCAGTCAAATTATTCGGCACCAGATGTTTGGAATCTTGCCATTTGGCCAACCGTCATTCCAATCAACCATTTTCACTTGCGACAAGAGCCTTGGGAATATTTCATTTCTTGGGAGTATTGCCTTACCGTCAAAAGAGCCCCTGCTAAAGCCCATGGTCTAGATGTTTCTAATCCCAGAGAATTTTGGCACGTCCACTTTCCTGATAGCCCCATTTTTCATGAGTATCTTTTTGCCTTCCAGAATTTCTCTCAATTAGATGGCTATTCCACTACAGATCTTGGGTCTGACTACGACCCGTGGGGGGGGGGGGGAGATCTTAGCCAGAATAGTCAAGATTGATGGGATGACATCGATTTCAATAATGACAGATGGTGATTTACAGTAGGATCCCGTGAATCTTGAGTGATCCCCACCAAGATGCTCTGAGTCATGTAAATAAGTTTGTCGTGTTGTAATAATATGATGTGACAGGAATCTTTTGTCACTTCAGATTCTTTTTAGGTCATGTCTTGTTTGTCTCTTTGTAATAAGTGAGATTTCCTTTATTAAATGAAACCTCTTTAGTCGCGTCGAGTTTGTCTTATTGTGAATTATTAGGATTCCGATTTAGTCATATCAACTTTACTTTATTAAAGGAAGCTACTTTAGTTAGCGTCAGGAATAATAAAATTCTTCTTGCATTATTGAGTCTTTTGTAATGGTTTGCCTATAAATAATGATGAACCCCTGACTAAAGGGGCAAACTTGGATTTCACAAAACACATCTTCTTTACTCTTAGACTTGGATTGCAACATATCTTTCTTTCTCTCAGGCTTACAACTTTCCATCTTCCTTTCTTCTAGCCTTAGCCTTTTAGCCATGTCTTTCGCCTCCCGCTTCTCCATCAGTTCCCCTTAGTGGTCTCAGAGCCTAGTTAATTGTAACACTTCCCTATCTGATATTAAAGGTCTTAAACTATACTTGTGTGATGAACACTAGAGTATTTGGAAACAAGGCCATAGCCGTTAAAAAGTTAATAAAAGGCGTCGTAAGTCCCGCAGTAAGCCTAGTTATGACCAGTGTATCCACCATGGTTGATCTTCCCCTACCAGTACAAGAAGTTATAAACAACTCTGATGTCGCTTCTACTTCCTTTTATCCTTCTGCATCTCACTATGAGGTAGACATAATCCAAACATCTCCATCTACCAAGCCAAGTGAACTCTTCAAACTACCTCCGTTATACCCATACTCATACTACCAAACTTCCCAACTCACACAAAAGTTGAAGTCTCTATTACCTATTAAACCAGCAGCCCTTACAGTCATGTATAAATCCTCTATAGTCACTGTACAATCTATATCCTCTTCACGATCAGAAACCTATCTTCCCATACTTTCTGAACCTGATCTCTGTAGATATAAATAAAAAGGTTACAAAGGTCTACACCTTGGAGCCATTCGTCTAACCTTACAACCTAGTTTCCTTGTTGGAAAGAATGTTTCATGTCTAGTCTCACTACTAGATACCAGGTGGCGTAAGTTTGATGATGTACTCATCTGTGCAGTTAAAGCAGGTCTTCACAATGGCCATGTTCTCATCCAGGTTGAACCAAAACTTCACCCTTGACATTTCCCGTCCTACCCTCTCTCAAACCATACAAGTCTTTATTCAACTATATGAAGCTGATATGACCCCAAATGAAACTGTTGTTGCACTCCATCATTCCATGACTTACAAAGTTCAAACCCAATCTATTTTCCATGGACCACAATTGTAAACCTCGAGTCCACGTGATATGTGATAGTAATGTTACCCAATCAAAGATTTATACCAAGCATGAACTCACTTTCCCTTCTCAATGGAAAAATGATTATGAAAAGAATCATAACCATCCAATCATCCATGATTCACCAAGAATCTCTCAAAACTCCCTTGAACTAGGTCGTGTTTCTATCTCATTTCCAACAGAATCTCAGCCAGCTGAACCATGTGAAAAATGTTAGCTTGTCAGACGTCCTTAGTACTGTCCACACTGTGTCAGAAAACCCTTTGTTGCCAAATCTAGATCTTCTAGATTTGTAGGTTCTATTAATTTTCCATAAGACATTTATTGCGAAGGAGAAACAGCCAATGCTTATGTTGGTAAATGGCAAGTAGGGGTGTGCAACGAAACCGCGAACCCGCCCAAACCGCCTAATCCAACCCAAACTAACCTATTTTTGGCGGTTTCTTAAAAGTTATGTTGGTTATGGTTTAAGCTTTCATAAGAACCGATCATATAGTTTGGTTTATGATTTTTACCATCAAAATCGTAAACCCAAACCGACCCAATATATATATATATATATATATATATATATATATATGTAGTATTACCAAGAAAACTTTTCACATTCCTCTATATTTTTCAATCTATCTCCCTTTTCATTAAAAAAACTAAAAGATACCATGGGTAACTCTTCTGTATTTTAAATTTTTACAACACAATTACTTTCTTCAAATACAACTATAAGTTAAGTCAAATGTATGATATGACTTGGTTTGGGTGGTTTGGTTTCTTCAAATGTATTGGTTTGGTTTGGGTAGTTGTGATATGTGTATGGTTTAGTTATGGTTTTAATTTTTTCAAACCGAATGTATTGGTTCGATTCGAAAAATATGTTTTAAACCGCCCAAACCGACCCATGCACACCCCTAATGGAAAGTCACCAAAACCAGGCCAGAAGATGTTGGACAAATTGAATCAACAATCAATTGGGGCAACATGAACGCAAAAGCACAAAATGCTGCCAGCCTAAAAATATGGTCAGATATCAGGGAACATGTTACATGGTCAAAAGAAGCCCATGATCATCTCAGACAAAGTTGTTATGATCAGTATAATGACCTCCACAAGGCTTTCCACAAGAATCACACATACCATCAGAAAACTCCAATCAACTGGACCAAACTTCAGAAAGTTGCTCCAGTTCGGAACCCTTCCGGACAAGTTCGTTCTTGGAACAGCGTCAACATGATCAACGTGCAGAAATATACTTCAGAAAAAACACTATCTTGATTCTGATGAGTTCAAAAGAAAAAGAGAACGACTAGCTGAAAAACTTGCAAAGCCAGCTAAGCCAAAGAAGCAGCCCTCTCATCCTTGGAAGCATAATCTAAAACCAGATCATGTAGTCTGGATTCCAAGTGGACATTGAGAAAAAAACCTATTGGGTTGATCTCACACCACCTCCTCATTATCTTTCCAAAGAAAAAGTTATCCTAACTGGGTGGGGTGATGAATTTAAGAAAAAAGGTCCTAGTGAAATATCTTCTGTTATTTCGTCCTTCGATTCTTTCGATCCTTTCAAAAAGAATTCATCCTCTCAAAGTATTCCACCATACAAATGACCAATTCTTATGCAGACTCCTGTAACTCCGTTTTATACGAACACCACCAGGACACGTACTCATAACCCAAGCCAAACAAATCCTGAGTCAGAACAGACCAGTGACCAGGAAGAAACCTCTCAAGCTGGAGGAAACCGGAACCAAACACAAGCACAAGTCTCACAAGTTCCACAACAGCCGCCTCAGCAACAAAACATTGAGGGAAAAGTTTCCATCTCATATGCTCCTGATCACAAGAAATTCTAGAACATTGATGCCATTCCTCCTGATGACAGACTCAAATATCTTGAGAAAATGGATGCATGGATTAATGGATAATATCTCCGAAATCCCACTCTTGAGATAAGAGATATTATTGACCATCTTGTTGCTGCTTTTACAGGATCATTATGCAATTGATGGACAAGGATGCTGTCAAAAGAAGAAAGACAAATCATCCTAACAGATGCAGATCCTATTCAGATATTCCTAAGATGTCTACGAACCATTTTCGTAGGACAAACAGCCCAAGAGATTAAAAAGGCAGAAAAAGAGTTCTTACTCAACAAATGTTGTGATGTTTCAAAGCTTCGAGATTAATATCTCAGACAAGGAGCTCTGTATTTCATCTTTGGAAAAAATATAGAAACTATCAAAAAGGCATTCATCTTCAACATGCCACAACCATTTCCTGAGTTGATCGAGATAAAACTTAAACGAGCTAATATCACAGATCTGAAACCAATGAGTCTTGCCTACATGTACCAAATGGCCAGAAAGCTCATACAAGACCAGTGCGAGTCTAAGCGACTTGGCAAACACCCCAAAGGCAACGAGCAAAGAACAATAGATACCTTTTGCCGAAAAGATTTCCAAAAGTTTGGCTGTCACACTCACGGCTACTCTCCATGTTCGTGCCACAAATACAAGAAGAACAAACATCAGAAAAGGTTTCATAAGTCCAGAAAACCTTTCAAAAAGTTCAAATTTGTGAAAAGAAGAGCAAAACCTTCCTCTTCTACAAAATGTTTTCTTTGTGGAAAGAAATGACATTTTGTAAAGGATTGTTACCTCAAGAAATCCAAGAAGCTACCAGTAAAACTTGTTCAATTCATTTCAACTCAAAGCTTTGATGACTAGCTATACACATGGAAGCCATTCTTAACCTTGATACAATCTCATCCTCAGATCTTACCTCAGAATTCGATTCCTCTGATTCGAAACCAAACCTCTCTATAGCCAAGATACAGTAAACCACTGAACAACCAATCCTCACTACTTCTCAAGCTACCTTTACCCCAGGATAGATTTACAAGCCCTACATAAAGCTTCTCATAAATCATCCAGGATACGTTCCTATTACTGTTACTATACTTGTAGACACAGGTTCATGTATTTCTATGATGAAATCCAAGTGTCCTCCTGAAGTTTGGATTTCCTCCAGAGCAACCTTTACCACTGCATATGGTAATGGATTTATAAGTGCAGCACACTCCATGACCATACCTATACACTTATCCTTATATGTCTCAGTACGACACAGCTTTTACTAGTATGATCAATGCTGTGAAGACATTCTTTTAGGAATAGATTTCCTCACCTTACTTGCTACATTTTTATTTCAAACAGATGATTTTCAATTCCTATGCAACCAGTATACCCCATGGGTAACACTGCAGGAATTACCTCCACAGGTTTCAACCATTCAAGATGATGAATTTACTGAAGAAATAAACCTTCTCATTTCCTGTTGCGGTGATCTTCCAAATAAATTTTGGAAAAGAGAGAAACACTTCGTCTCTCTACCTTACAAAGAATATTGGCAGATACCACATCAAATCGCTTCTCATCCAGGAATGCCAAAAGATGAAGATCTTTGTCAATCTAAAATTCAGACACTACTTGAGCAAGGTCTTATTCGACCATCCAGATCTCCATGGGCAAGTCATGCATTTTATGTCATCAAAAGATCTGAATAGGTCTGAGGAAAGAAAAGATTGGTGATTGATTATCGCCAACTCAATGACCAATTGCAGGATATCAAATACCCTCTTTCAAGAAAGGAACAACTCCTCCAAAAGCTATCCAAAGCCAAATTCTTCTCCAAATTTGATATGAAATCTGGATTTTGGTAGATTGGTATTACTAAAGCTGATAGATTCAAAACTGCTTTTGTTGTTCCACAGGGACATTATAAGTGAAATGTCATGTCGTTTGGTCTAAAAAATGCACCGTTCGAATTCCAACACATAATGGATGATGTTTATTGGCCACTTTCGCAGCACTACATCATTTACATTGATGATGTTTTGGTATTTAGTAACACAACTGAAGAACACCACCAGCATCTTCGACAATTTAAGGAACTAACCTACCAGCATGGATTAGTTCTTGTTGAATCCAATATGAAAATTGGTCTAAATGCTATTGATTTTCTTGGTTTGCAGATTAGAGAATGACACATTCTCTTGCAGGATCACATATCAAGCGAAGACCTTTACTTTCCTGATGAACTCAGAATTGTTACATAGATCCAGCAGCTCCTTGGCCTCATCAATTATGCCTCATCACATGTTCCATCCCTGGCCAATTACATGAGCCAAATATCCAAATACCTCCGCAAGGCTAACATTGGACAATGGTCTCCAAAAGCCATAGTTGCAGTTTATAAACTAAAAGAGCTATGCAAGGCATTTCCTTCTCTCAAGATCCCAGGTCCAGGACAACTCATCTTGCAGATTAATGCTTCCCTTGATTTTTGGACAACAATTCTCATTGAAGAAACAATGGACACAGACAAGTCTGTGGTTACAAATCGGGATCTTTCACACTAGCACAATGCAATTATCCCTCTTTCAAAAGAAAAGTTCTTGCAGTCATTCAGGGCATCAAAAAAGTTAAGTTTTATCTTGCTCAAAACCCCTTTATTATTGAAACATATTTCAAAGAATTTCAAGGTGTTCTAAAAAAAAAGCAGAACGATATTCCAGATCCACAGCTCATCTGATGGGTAGAATAGATTTCCTAATTCCACTAGACAATGCGACACATCCCATACAAAGAAAATATCCTTGTAGATTTTCTCTCACGCATTCCACCATCCGAGAAAGCTGTTTGCATGGTAAATTCAGATGGACGCAGGCTTCCATCCTCCCTCATTCCAGGCCTTATTCTAGGCAGTTCCAACTCAAATCCAGATCCCACTGATGGATAGTCCCAAACATTTTATGATTTAAGTCTAGAATAACAGGCACAGTTTCTCGTAGCCCTACCTGAGGAGCTCAAACTCAAGATACTGCGATCATACGCCATAAGCCAAATCACTGATTTCTTTGAGGAATTCATTGAGATCAGACTTCGACGAACCATTGATTTATTGTCGTCTATTTTTCATGTCAGAAATGTGATTCATGATATTCCCTAGCATGAAGAACCATGGGATGCTATTCTTGATTTCAATAATTATGACTTTTCAAAGTATCTTTAGTATTGGCTTAATTATTATCCTATGGCAGTTCTTTTTGATCCAGAGCTCATTCAATGACATGTTCGTGTGTTTTCACAGTCCCGCTTTATCAAGCTATTCTCACAGGTGTTCTAGTCATCTGATCCTCCAACACTCATCACCGGTCAAATTATTCAGCACCAGCAGGTTTTCATCATTCGCCTCACAGATATTTGGAATCGTGCCATTTCGCCAACCATCATTCCGATCAACCATTTCTACATGCGACAGGAGCCTTGGGAATATTTCATTTCTTATGAGCAATGCCTTACCGTTAAAAGAGCCACTGCTAGAGCCTATGGTCTAGATGTTTATAATCCCAGAGACTTTTGGCACGTCCGCTTTCCTGATAGCCCCACTTTTCATGAGCATCTATTCGCCTTCCATAATTTCTCTCAAGAAGATAGCTATTCCACTGCAGACCTTGGGTTTGACTACGACCCGTGGGAGGGAGATCTTAGCCAGAATAGTCAAGATTGGTAGGATGACATCGATCTCAATAATGACAAATGGTGATTTACAGTAAGATCCCGTGAATCCTGGGTGGTCCCCACCAAGATGCATTAAGTCATGTAAATAAGTTTGTCGTATTGTAATAATATGATGTGACAAGAATCTTTTGTCACTTCAGATTCCCTTTAGGTCATGTCTTGTTGGTCTCTTTGTAATAAGTGAGATTTCCTTTATTAAAGAAACCGCTTTAGTCGCGTCGAGTTTGTCTTATTGTGAATTATTAGGATTCCGCTTTAGTCATGTCAGCTCTCTCATTCTAGGCCTTATTCCAGGCATTTCCAGCTCAAATCCAGATCCCACTGATGGAAAGTCCCAAACATTTTATGATTTGAGTCTAGAACAACAGGCACAGTTTCTCGCAACCCTATCTGAGGAGCTCAAACTCAAGATACTGCGATCATTCGCCAGAAGCCGAATCACTGATTTCTTTGAAGAATTCGTTGAGATCAAACTTTGACGAACCATTGATTTATTGTTATCTGTATTTTATGTCAGAAATGTGATTCGTGATACTCCCCAGCATGAAGAACCATAGGATGCTATTCTTGATTTCAATAATTATGACTTTTCAAAGATGCAATTCTTGTATCTTTGGTATTGGTTTAATTATTATCCTATGGTAGTTCTTTTTAATCTAGAGCTCATTCAACGACATATTCGTGTGTTTCCATAGTCCCGCTTTATCAAGCTATTCTCATAGGTGTTTCAGTCATTTGATCCTCCAACACTCATCACCAGTCAAATTATTCAGCACCAGTAGGTTTTCATCATTCGCCTCACAGATGTTTGGAATCGTGCCATTCCGCCAACCATCATTCCAATCAACCATCTCTACCTGCGACAGGAGCCTTGAGAATATTTCATTTCTTGGGAGCAATGCCTTATCGCCAAAAGAGCCACTGCTATAGCCCATGGTCTAGATGTTTCTAATCCCAGAGAATTTTGGCACGTCCGCTTACCTGATAGCCCCACTTTTCATGAGCATCTCTTCGCCTTCTAGAATTTCTCTCAAGAAGATGGCTATTCCACTGCAGACCTTGGGTCTGACTACGACCCGTGGGGGGAAGATCTTAGCCAGAACAGTCAAGATTGGTGGGATGACATCGATCTCAATAATGACAGATGATGATTTACAGTAAGATCCCGTGAATCCTGGGTAGTCCCCACCAAGATGCTCTGAGTCATGTAAATAAGTTTGTCGTGTTGTAATAATATGATGTGACAGGAATCTTTTGTCACTTCAAATTCCTTTTAGGTCATGTCTTGTTTGTCTATTTGTAATAAGTAAGATTTCCTTTATTAAAAGAAACTGCTTTAGTCGCGTCGAGTTTGTCTTATTGTGAATTATTAGGATTTCACTTTAGTCGTGTCAGCTTTATTTTATTAAAGAAAGCTACTTTAGTCAGTATCAGGAATAGTAAGATTCCTCTTGTATTATTGAGTCCTTTGTAATGGTTTGCCTATAAATAATGATGAACCCCTGACTAAAGGGGCAGACTTGGATTTCACAAAAACACATCTTCTTTTCTCTTAGACTTGGATTGCAACACATCTTTCTTTCTCTCAGGCTTACAACTTTCCATCTTCCTTTCTTCTAGCCTTAGCCTTTTAGCCATGTCTTCCACCTCCTGCTCTTCCCACACTTCAAGGGGTTCTGAGCAAGTTAAAACTTAAATTTTCCCGTCCTACCCTCTCTCTATATAGTAAGAATTCTTATTATATAGAGAGGGTAAAGTATCTCCCGATTGATATATAACAATTCTACGAATGGAAAACATAATTTTGTTTAAACTATCTTATTTGTTGCTGCCCATAAAGCTACTGATCACTCCCATGAAAAATTGTTGTGATGTAATCATTGATTTGTTGGGATTTTGAACAAGAAGGTCCTGGTTTGATGATTTGTGTGAATGTTTTCAGGTATCCAAGTGAAGCAGACAAGCATTTGTTGTCTCGACAGACTGGTTTATCCAAAAATCAGGTACTCATTACACATTTTGAAATCAAACTGATGTGTCCAAATCTCTTGAAAGGGAAAAGTCGGGTTGAATTTTTTTTTTTAAAAAATAATTAAAAAGAGGTGTAAATTAATATTAGATCACAAAAAAATAATATTACATTTGTTAAGAATTAATTTTGGGACATCTTGCACACTAATCAAATGCCTATTGGTAACTGAGGTTGAATTTGTGATAGATGTTTGTGTTTGCAAGCAGTTAATAAACAATCTCTGATTCCAAAATTTATCATAAATTATGTTTGGCCTTTTCTATGATGGAATCAGTTAAGAATATATTTAAACTAGTTTGTTTAATTCAAGGGGAAAAAAGGTGCATGAAAAAACTAAATAATTAATTAACAATATAAATTCTTCCACTTGGTATATCCTTCTTTTTTAAAAAATGCAAAAAATATTAATAAGCACTCTCTTGATCCCATAAATTAATAATAAATTATCTTTGTCCTTTACTTTGCTGGAATCAGTTAATAATATTTTAGCTCCTTTGTTTAATTTAAGAAGAAAAGTGCATGAAATCTGAATGATTAACATACAAATTTCCACTCGGTAAATTCTTTTTGGAAAAAAATCCAATAAATTAAGATCGTATTGCTCCATAAAGTGGTGCATTTCATCTAAAAAAATAAATCAATAGGTGGGATGAGGGATTGCCTTTTTTAATTACTACTTTTTCTTGTTTAATGACAATGAATGTTTGGAGTGAGTGTACAGGTTGTCTTGGTGGGGATATTTGCATTCTTTGATTAATTCACGAAATAATCACCTTGCTCTACCTTGAAGTTATACTTGTTTGGTACAATTCTACAAACAAAATGTTTCTCCTTTAGATTTGAAAAACTTTATATTGTTTTGGTCCAAACTAGTGCAAAATATAATCAAATTTTTTTTTTTTTGTTGGGCGCTTAGGGCTGGGGGGGGGGGGGGGGGAGGGAGGGGGGGGAGTTGGTGCATAATTTTTCTTGCGTTTAACAGTATATTAAATATTTGTTAGTTGGTTAGCTTTGTTGAACTTATAAATAGTTTTCCTTTTATAAATCTTAGCTTTGTTCTATGATCTATCGCCAATTCAGTTTAGATTTGAATAATTTCGAAAAAGAGAAAGAAAAAAATAGAAAGAGAATGAAAGTTAATGAACATTTGTCAATGTTTTTGTCAACATTTAAAAATTGATGGCCTCCCTTTGACTTCTATTGCATGTCTAGTGTCATTTTCAGTATTTAGAAAGGAAAACATGAGACGAAAGGCAAAAATCAATTTTATTTCAGGAACATCTAACCAAAATGAGGAAAAAATACTCAAAGTGAAAGAAGTTTTTGTTTGGAAATACTTTTGCGATTATCATTAAAAGTCGTAGTGTCAACTTAGTTGACATCGTTAAGTTGATGTATGAAAAACATATATAGAAGAAAAAGGTAAGAAAAGTTAAGTCTATCTTATCACATTATCTATATATATATATATATATATATATATACAATATGAACATTTCTGAATGAATTCTCCAACAATTCCTAGTATATATGCCCATACCATATGACTTAAATAGTATGACAAAGATATGAAATTTCCATTGCATAAATAGAATTTATCATTTGGGCATAGTCTTTACATTTTAATGGTCAAAAGACAAAACACAAACCAAATGATTACCATAGGAGATATATAGTATTATAACAGGAAATGTATATATTGTTTATTAAAACCTCATTACTCTTATGTTTTGGCAAGTTTATACATATTCATACGTGGCCAATGCTAGTCACTATGTTTCCTATCATGAAGTGGGAAGTACTGTCAACTTGCGTGATTGGAGAATTTTTTCAAGTACTATACACCATCACCATTTAAATAGAGTTATATGATAAAGACCATATAGCTTGAATGTAGTTAAGCATTCACAACAACATATATATATGTTCTCATTCATTCAAGATCTTAGGAGTAACCCTGGTTTTTTTGTTGTTGTTGTTGGGTGTAATATTGATATATTATTTCAGCATCTTTTCATTTAAATTTTGTTAGTTCTTGAGTAATTTATGAGCAATTTGATTGGTTCCATGTTTGTTTTGCGATATAGGTAAATTATCTGAGAAGACATGGATTTTGATGCCAAGATTGAAGAAAAATGACTGAGGGCAACCTTTTTTACAGTTCGTGAAGAAATTAAAGAGAAAATAGAAGTAGTGCAGTCATAGCGCAGCTGCGCAGTGTTGCAGGATTTTTAAGGGCAATTTGATAAAAAAGCGCAAAAAAAAGAAAACCCTACGATAAAAGAGGATATCAACATTGAAAGAAGATAGCTTTTGGAGGCAGCTGGTTTTGGAGAGAGAAAAGCAAAGTTCCAGAGAGAGGAAAACTTTAGGATTCACGAGTTGAAGACGGAGAACAATCCGGAGACGGACTTCTACCACGATTCTTCTCCAAATCCTAGTTTTCTCTATCTCTAGTATTATGTTTTATGTTACAATTGAGATTGTATTTAATTTTTTTATGATGTTCTAAGTTATTTTTCTAGGGCTACGATGTAGCTAGATTATGAATATTTGAGACTTTTAGTTTTAATTCATTGATGAACTATTCTATATATGCGTTGAGTATTTCATGCTAAGTTTAATGTTTGTGATTGCCTGATCAACAATTGCATGATTCGTGGTTTGATTTGAGACTGAGAAGTGATAACTAAATTAGACCAGGTGTGAAATACCATTAAATCGTCATAAGCTAGAGATAGTTATGAGATCTAGTGCAACATATGAATTTCAAGGGCTTAATGCGTTCCATAAGTTCACAGTTATCACAGAGATGTAGTTAGCTTGTTTATTGGGATATGTTATTGATACTTGAGAAAGATTAATATCTACCTTAGCGAAATTACTGGCAACGTAGAGAATAGACGTCAATTGATTTAAATCACTAGTTTCAAATAGAATTAATCTTGGTGAAGTCGGAATCCCTAGAGCATTTTAATTCTTGATTTAACATCTTTATTGATTTCATATTCGTTTTAGTTGTTAATTCCAAAAGTATTTTATTTATTAGTTTTTACTCACAATCTCTCATATTTGATTGTCCGAATAAAGTTAAAGCTAAATTAATTTCGGTAGTTAGTAATCACAGTCCTTATGGAAACGATCTTTACTTATCACTTTATTACTTGTTGCGACACGTGCATTTGCGTTAGAAATCACACAACAAGTTTTTGGCGCCGTTGCCGAGGACTGTGCAATTATTAATATCGATACCAAATAGCTTTGATTTTAGTTTGGATTTTATTTTATTTTGTTTTGTTTTCTTAATTTTTGTTACGTGTGTTTCAGGAACATATTCCTTTAGGTGCATGCGTAAGTTGGGAGATAGCAATTTGTTGTCTTTCGATCCTGAGGTAGAACGAACCTGTCGGAATAACAAAAAGGATAAAAGAGCTACTACAACTACCCATCATTTGCAAGGAAATATGGCTGACATCGTGGTAGCACAAGAAGGAAATAATCAGGAAAATTTGCCTAAAACATTGTGAGAGTATGCTTTGCCACCCACTGGAATTCAACATGTGATTAGAAGGCCAGCGATTCAGGCGCATGATTTTGATTTGAAAACAGTGATGCTACAATTGATTCAGAATATTCCATTCCATGGATTATCTACTGAAGATCCTAATCAGCACATTGTAAATTTTTTAGAAGTCTGTGGAACAGTTAAGTACAATGGAGTCACTGATGAAGCTCTGCGCTTTCGCTTGTTTCCTTTCTCCTTAAGGGATCAAGCTAAGGAATGGTTGAACTCACTACCTTCAGATTCAATCACTACTTGGGAGGATTTGGTGCACAAGTTTTTGTCAAGATTTTTCCCACCTGGAAAGATAGCGAAGATGCGCATAGAAATCAATAACTTTGCTCAGCATGAAGGGGAAACTCTTTGTGAAGTATGGGAGAGGTATAAGATGTTGTTGAGGAAGTGTCATAATCATAGAGTACCCAAGTGGATGCAAGTTCATAATTTTTACAATGGGTTAATTAGCTCCACAAGAACTTTGATTGATGTATCAGCAGGAGGAGCTTTAATGAACAAAATAGCGGATGAAGCTTATGCATTGCTTGAGGATATTGTCTTGAACAATCAGCAGTGGTCAAGCGAGAGAGTCACACCAAAGAAGACAACTAGGATCCATGAGATTGATGCCATAACCGCCTTAACAGCGAAAATTGACAATCTCGCGAAACAGTTGCAAAATAATCAAGTAACTACTAATATTGTCCAAGCGGCAGTGGTGAGCGAGTTTTGTTGTGGTCCACATCATAGTGTAGAATGTCAGGTTGGAAATTCATTTGTGCAAGGAACAGCAGAACAAGCACAGTATGTAGGGAATTTTAATGGGCAACAACACAATCCATACTCTAACAGATATAATCCAACATGGCGTAATCATCTGAATTTCTCCTGGAGAAATAATCAGAATGTGTTGCAGCCTGAGCAGAATAACCCACTACCAGATAAGAAGGTGAACTTGGAGGATGCATTGGCTCAGTTGGCGACTTCGGAAACTCAATTCATGAATGAAACAATGACAAACTTTCATAACCAGTCTGCACAAATTAGAAATCTAGAGATGTAGTTGAGCCAAATGGCTACGATATTCTCTAAAAGGCAACAAGGAAGTTTACCTAGGCATGGAGCATTGCAAAGTGATTACCTTGAGAAGTGGTAAAGAGTTAGAGGAACCAGTGAGAGCCAACAAGAAGGACAAGAGAGGTGAAGCGAAGAATGAGGAAAAAGATGAAGAGAAAGTAGAAAAACAACCACAACTTTCGCAGGAGCCACATGTGGTGGTACCATTCCCTCAATGATTGCAGAAGAACAAGCTTGACAAACGATTTGCTAAATTTCTTGAAGTCTTTAAAAAACTTCA
Organism: Ehretia macrophylla; assembly: GCA_037974665.1. NCBI lineage: Eukaryota > Viridiplantae > Streptophyta > Magnoliopsida > Boraginales > Ehretiaceae > Ehretia > Ehretia macrophylla. The sequence goes on from CM075774.1 coordinate 6,203,372, forward strand.
CATTAATATTTCATTTGCAGATGCACTTGAACAAATGCCGAGTTATGTGAAGTTTATGAAGGATATCCTTTCGAATAAGAAGAAGCTTGGAGATTATGAGACAGTTGCACTTACTGAAGAGTGCAACGCAATCTTACAGAAGAAGCTACCACAAAAGCTCAAGGATCCAGGGAGATTTACTATTCTTTGTGAAATTGGCAATGTTGTTTTTGAGCAAGCTTTGTGTGATTTAGGTGCTAGCATTAATTTAATGTCTTTATCTATTTTCAGGAAGCTTGGTTTAGGAGAGGCAAGACCCACAACTGTAACACTACAGTTAGCTGATCGTTCGCTTAAGCACCCTAGAAGAGTCATTGAAGATGTGCTAGTCAAAGTCGATAAATTCATCTTTCCTGCAGATTTCATAGTGCTAGACATGGAGGAAGACAAGGAAATTCCCATCATTCTTGGAAGACCTTTCTTTGCAACTGGGGAAACACTTATTGATGTTCGAAAGGGTGAGCTTAGGTTGCGAGTACAAGAGGAAGAGGTAACCTTTAATGTTTACAAAGCTCACAAGTACCTAGAAGCCAGCGACAGTTGTTTTCGCATTGATGACATACAAGCTATAGTGTCTAACCATGGGGGTCAATTGGATCCTTTTGAGGCTAGCTTGTTACGAGATGATTCTTTTGTTTCGGTGGGATTGAAGCACAAGGAATATTGGTCTATTAAGGAACTAAACACGGGTGTACAAGCAGTGGGTGAGAAAGAATTCTTGCAATTGAATAAGCTAAAAAGATAATGTGATGAAGCGAATGAGAAAACAAGAGGTTACAAGGAGAGGACAAAAGAGTGGCATAACAAACCCGTTTTGGGAAAAGATTTCTCTCTTGGGCAACAAATACTTCTGTATAACCCACAGATTCCTGGAAAACGCAAGTCAAGATGGTCTGGCCCTTTTGTTGTGACAAAGGTGTTTCCCTATAGAGCTGTCGAAGTCAATCATCCAAAGAAGGGGACGTTCAAGGTCAACGAACAATGGTTGAAGACTTATTGGGATGATGAGTTTGATAGGCACAAGACCGTTGTCCACCTCAATTCGTCGTGAAAAATTGTTCCGTCGGGCTGTCGACGTTAAAACAAGCACTTTTCGGGAGGCAACCCCAAGTTTCTTACTTTTCTTGATTTAATAGTTTTAGTTGTTTTTCTTTTTCTTTTGGTTCATTTTTGAGTTATAGTTGTCATAACTAATGGTTAATTTTTCTTGTCATGATAGGTTCAAGAACAAGTTTGGGGGGAAGCTGAGGCAAAGAGAAGTTCTACCAAGTCGAATAAGGGAGCACATATAGAGAGATTGGTGTTTGGATTGCATGGGCTGCAAGCTTGAAGAGAAAAGCAACGAAAATAAGAGCTGTGAAAATAGCGCTGTTGCGCTAAAATATAGCGTAGCTGCACTCCAGAAATTTAAAAGATACGCTCACGAGACATTGCTGAAAGAAAATTATAGCGCAAGCGTAGCGCAGTTGCGCTTACGTTCTTCAATTTGACGTTCAAAAATACAGCGCAGGCGTAGCGCAGCTGCGCTTACGTCCTTGTGTTTTGACGTTGAAAAAAAAAATTTGAAGTCACAAAATCTTCTTATTTCAACCCGTCTACCCATTAGCACCACAACCCACTTCATATTACTACCTAAACCCATACTCCTACAATCTTAAACTTTTAAACCCAATTCATATCACACCCATTTATCAAACCCGCATATTAAACCCAAACCAAAATCTCACAAACTCTTAGATCTCAAAGCTTACGACTCTCTTGCCAACGATGCATTCCTACCAGTGACGACATGGGGTCAACGATGATGACGGCGTGAGAATAACAAGTGGTAGTTGTTTTTGGTACGGGCTCTGTTTTTTTGTGCGTTGGCTGGTAACGACAGAAAATAAAAATCACACATCAATCAGAAAACTTGAAAAAAAAGATAAATCAGACGGCAACTGAGAACCTCAATGCTTTGGTGAGTGCTATTTATTTTGTTGTGTATTGCTGGATTGTAACAGACAAGAAAAAAAATAATCAAAGAAAAAAAAACAAAAAAAGGCAAATCTTTTACAAAATCGCGCAAAGGGCATCGAAGCAATCTTGGTATTTTTGATGTTTTTGGTTATACTTGTGCATTTGTGGGTTGTGATGCCATCTTGCTGATTGGGGGTATTGAAGAGTTGTATCTGTTGGGTGGAGAGATTTATGGATTCGAATTGTTTGTATTTATGTTTGTTCAAGTCTCAGCAAAGTAGACAGAATACTTGGAATCTTGCGGCATTCAGGCTTGCTGTCATTCTGAACCTTCATTGTGGTTAGCTGATTTGTGACTGCCCTTGGGTTGTTCAGTTGTACTCTAGTAGTTGTGGGTGTATTCTAACAGAGAGGAGTACAGGAGTTTGGTTGTGTTTGTTCTTGAACTTATTTTGTGTTTGTTGGATAACTTCTGCTTCTACTGTGTTAATTGGCTGAAGTTCTAGTAGCAATGACACCCAAAGCAAACAGGGCTCAACATCTAGCGCTTCCACATCTGGGTCTAAACAAGCGATCAAGGAACAACATGGGCATTCAGGGAAGTCATCTGCTTTCTTTTCTTTACTTTCGCCATTGAGGACAATGTCTTGTTTAAAGTTTAGGGGTGGCGTCGGTGTCTTTTTACTTGGTTTGAGTTTTTGGTGTTAGTGTTACATGTTTTAGTTATTTTCATTATGTGTTTAGTTATTTAAATTCTAAATAATAAAAAAAGGAAAAAAAATTAGAAAAATTTGAAATTTTGAAAAACTGAAAAAAAAAAATTTTGAAAGTTATGCTGGAAAGATAAGAAATAAGCCGATGATAAGTAGCGTGCGAATGACATGATAGTAATGAGAATAATTAACTGAATCATAGTTTTGTTTTACGGAAAATCCCCATCTAATGCGCACTTAGCCTTGCCTAGTTATGTTGTTGCTTAGAGAAGGTTTATGTGAATTTAAGTGAACAAAGAAAAATGAGTATAGGATTTTAGAACTTGCTTGATTGTCACTCAAGGCGAAATCCTAGGTTGCATAGCATTAGAGAAATGATTTAGGCCATCTTTGGATCATTTGAACATTTCAAGCCAACCCTTGTGATAATTTAATATCCCTAGTCCACCCTTTTAAGCTTAATTAGCATTTTCTTTCTTATGCAACTTACAATATATTCCTTAACTTGTCAAGTTTGATTTCTCCAGATTATGACCCTCACACTTGTAACATATGATTGTTCTAGGATGATTATATGGAGCTATGTTTTGTATTAAAAGATGGGAGGTGTTATGACTGGGCGATATGCTATGTTGTTCTTGAAAAAAAAATGAAATATTGAAAAAAAAAAGAATGAAAAGAAAAGAGAAGAGCCACACTCTTGTAGTTAATATCAAAATACAAATTTTGGGGAGTGTGGATTCTTTATATGTTTATAAAGGTTGTGGATGAATGTTGAGGAAGTGAAATGAAAGAAGAAAGAAAAGAGACATGTTGAATAAATGTAGTGGTCAGACGTAGAGTTGGCATGTGCTCCATTGAACATCTTCGAATAATTGTGTGCTTACAGGTAGTTTAGCCTTATGTTATATCCATTATCCTACCTTGACCCAAGCCACACGTTACAACCAAATGTAAAGTCCTACTGATCTTTAATGTTATGATTAACCTATATTAGTGAAAAGTGATATGAAAAGTAAGCCTATGAAGTCCTAAGTGATTAAAAATAACAGATTCACATTGGAAATTCGCTTAGCTTGCATAAACTTATCCGAGTACAATTGATTAGAATAGAGACTATTCACACACTCACTTGGGGGATTTGAAGTAAAATACGAATTATGTGAAGTTAATATTTCTCATGCTTATGATTGAAAGTTACCTCTTGAGTTGGGAAAAAGCTACTGAGGCCGTGAAAAATTTATTATCCTACAACATAGCTTTCATGAGTTATTTTGTGTTGAGTCTTTAGTTTTTAGTTTGTTTATTTCTTTAGTTGTGTCTTTTGCTTGAGGACAAGCAAAGCTTAAGTTTGGGGGTGTTTGTTGGGTGTAATATTGATATATTATTTCAGCGCTTTTTCACTTAAATTTTGTTAGTTCTTGAGTAATTTATGAGCAATTTGATTGGTTCCATGTTTGTTTTGCGATATAGGTGAATTATATGAGAAGACATGGATTTTGAGGCCAAGATTGAAGGAAAATGACTGAGGGCAACCTTTTTTTTACAGTTCGTGAAGAAATTAAAGCAGTCATAGCGCAGTTGCGCAGTGTCGTAGGATTTTTAAGGGCAATTTGGTAAAAAGGCATGAAAAGAAGAATACCCTACGACAAAAGAGGATATCAACGTTGAAAGAAGAGAGCTTTTGGAGGCAGCTGGTTTTGGGGAGAGAAAAACAACGTTCCAGAGATAGGAAAACTTCGGGATTCGCTAGTTGAAGATGAAGAACAATCTGGAGACGGACTTCTACCACGATTCTTCTCCAAATCCTAGTTTTCTCTATCTCTATTATCATGTTTTATGTTTCAATTGAGATTTTATTTAATTTTTTTATGATGTTCTAAGTTATTTTTCTAGGGCTACGATGTAGCCAGATTATGAATATTTGAGACTATTGGTTTTAATTCATTGATAAACTATTCTATATATGCGTTGAGTATTTCATGCTAAGTTTAATGTTTGTGATTGCCTGATCAACAATTGCATGATTCGTGGTTTGGTTTGAGACTGAGAAGTGATAACTAAATTAGATCACGTGTGAAATACCATTAAATCGTCATAAGCTAGAGATAGTTATGAGATCTAGTGTAGCATATGAATTTCCAGGGCTTAATGCGTTCCATAAGTTCACAGTTATCACAGAGATGTAGTTAGCTTGCTTATTGGGATAGATTATTGATACTTGAGAAAGATTAATAGCTACCTTAGCAAAATTGCTGGTAACCTAGAAAATAGACGTCAATTGATTTAAATCACTAGTTTCAAATATGATTAATCTTGGTGAAGTCGGAATCTCTAGAGCATTTTAATTCTTGATTTATCCTCTTTATTAATTTCGTATTCGCTTTAGTTGTTAATTCCAAAAGTATTTTATTTATTAGTTTTTACTCACAATCTCTCATATTTGACTGTCCGAATAAAGTTAAAGCTAAATTAATTTCGGTAGTTAGTAATCACAGTTCTCGTAGAAACGATCTTTAATTATCACTTTATTACTCGTTGCGACACATGCACTTGCGTTAGAAATCACACAACACTTGTTCATCATAGATTGCATACAAGCTTTGATTTTTATTCAGAGAAGATAAAATTAGTTCCATAGTGATAGTTCAAGATTTTAAGGTTACATCATAGACCACTACATTACAAGACCATTGACGGATTACTATTCAAAATTTGTGAATTATATTAAGTTATTGGCAAAAAGACGTCAAAAGTAAATAAGAAAAAGTTTCAATTCTACTAACTTATATATTTACATCCTAGGTTAAATTGAAAAATTCTTTTATTAATTAATAAACATGAGAGTTGATCCATAAGAACTTTTGTTCATGCATAATAAGAAGGAAATTTTTGGGTTTTAATGAAAATTTGGAAGAAAAAGAAATAGGAGAATATTTAAAAGGTATAGTGAATGAATATTCTTCTTAAAATCTAGTGACCTATTCTCACTTGTTCTATATATAAGTGGAGTGCTATATGGAGTCATGAGAACAATTACACTAGGATAAACATTTTGGAAGTGTGAAATGGAGTATGAAAAGTATTAAATTAATTTTTTATTACAGTTCATAACACTTTCCTAGAAAGACAGATTTGGATCCTCTCCTATTTTTATACTCTCAATATATTCGATGGATAATCTCATCAACCCATTTCATACTTTAGTCTAAATTATTAACCATTAAACCAAAACATTATAAAATATTAGATAAAATTATCAAATCCATCTAAACTCTTAATTATTTCAAAACTAAATTGTGAAAAGACGTAAAAATGTTCTAGGCTGGTTAGATTTAGCCATACTAAAAGGAAATTTTTAGATTATATAGAATTATCACTAAAAAGAAAAATAAAACTTTCAAATGATGGTAAAGACTAATTATAGATTTGATCTAATGACTTACCTTCATTTAATCTAATGGTTAATAATTTAAATTCAAATATGATAGAGGTGGATGAGATTATTCCTTCAATATATTAGAGATGATGAAAATAGAAGATGAGCTAAATCCAAGGAAGACTATCTCATGTATTGTCAATTTTAAATTTATTTTGACATTATATTTTAATTCTTAAAAAAATTAATTTCTTCACATATATAGCATTATGTTGACATCTCTTTATCTGTTTATTAAATATCGAGGGTTAATTAGATTCATGATAGCACCATATAGTTTCTTAATTTTTTTATGGTCGAGTAGCAATATATAGTTCAACATTTGAAAAAAAAAATCCATAACATATATGAGAAGAAGAGAATAATTTGACCTTTCTTGGCAGATTTATTCTTGCAAATCTTGCATTTATTATTATGGTGTATTCCATGCATTATGAAATCAATTTTGACCACAAAAAAAAAATCAATTAATGCACTTCATTCATTGCTCATCCACTTCCATCATCATTTTCTAAACAACTATAAATTTTTTATGTTCCAGGTATCAAATTGGTTCATAAATGCTAGGGTTAAGTTGTGGAAGCCCATGGTGGAAGAAATCTACCAACAAGAGACCAAAGAATCCCAAGAGACAGCAACCAAACAAGAAAATAGTGAATCGAAATCACAAGACCACAACACACACATTGTGTCTACACAAACATCAATGCATGAAACAAGCAGCACAACAACAACAACAACAAAAATACCATTATCAGAGTAAGGTCCCTTGTTCTGTTGATGTTGTCCCGTCGGTGCCTGAAGATGAGGAGTTTCATTCTCTGCCTTCTATGGTGGGTCAGCTCAGCTCTTCTAAAGCTAGCTCGTCCCGGATTAATCCTCCTCAAGGCCACTGCCCGACTAGCAATGTGAGGCCCGACCCCGAATAACGTGTCTTACCTCGATTTGCGTGCCCTAGACCCAAAATTATATGATTAACCTTAGATTACGTATCATGTCTTGATTTTCGTGCCTGCCTCGTCATATGTGCCTTGACCTAGAATTGTGTGCCTTAATCCTCGATATACATGCAATACCTAGATAAACGTTCCCTGACCTTAATTTACGTGTAAGACCTCGATTTGCGTGTATTTTCTCATTTCATGTGCACTAATCTTGAACTTCGTGCCTTAACCTAGGTTTAAGAGTCGTCTCTTGATTTACGTGCATTCATTTAGGGTTGCGTGCATTTACTTGGAATACGTGCGTCTATCTCGTAGTTCATGTCTTACCTCGTAGTGCGTGTCTTAGACCTAGAAAAGCGTGCCCGCACGCTAATCAATAAAGAATCCTACAAGAAATACTAGATCATAAAATAATCCTACAAACTCCACTATCAATATTATATTCCTAAATCAATTCACTAAAAGACAAAAACACTAAACACTAAACATTCTTTATTCCTTATTCTATTTGCAAAACCCATGCACCTCAAATGCCACAATCAACCTACAATAAAATAAGCTTTAAACAAAACAAAAAATTCAGATTTGTGAGTCAAGATGACCGGCCATACCAAGAATCTTGAGCAAAAGTTTGAACAATTATTTTAATCCATGCATGCTTAGACAAAAAACTTCACATTGTCATACCTTTTGCAGACACCAAAGCCACATTTTGCGGAATACTAAGCCACCATTCTCGGCCACATCACCATTGCATACCAACAATTCAAATAATGTTCAAAAGACAACACAAAATCAGATTTTTGCAAGCATTGGGCCAACACACACACACACAAACATTTCATTCATTCTCAAACTCTCTCATTCTCTCTCTCTCTCGGCCATGGCTGCTTCATGAGTCTTCATAGCTCAAGCTCACATTCTAAGAGTCACCTAGGCTCACAAGGATCCCAAGAGACTCGGCCCTAGCAAGTAAAGCAAGAAAATCGCAAGCAAGCTCACAAAGTTCATCATTTTTGGCCTTAGGTATGTTTTGATAGTTTTCTTTCATTTTCTTTTGTTCTACACACATGCACACCATCCTCACATGCTAACTAAGTTATAAATTAAGGGTAATCAAGCTATCTCTCTGGGCCAAAGCAAGGAAAGAAGACCCTTTTGTGCATCTTCAAGAGCATTTGTGCATCTTCATCTATAAACTTGCTAAGGTGAGGGTTAAACTCTTTTAAAAGCTTCCAAAAATTATATGCATGCTTGCACATGGCTATATTTACCTCTGTAGTTATTGTATATGAGTTTATATGAGCTTATATACCCATGCATGGCTGGATTTTGGCTAGAACTTGAAAATAGGTAAAAACGTTTTTTGCTGGCAGATTTCTGACTTTGTAGAGTGAAGGGAATTTGGCTTAGTAAATGTTGACCAAAATGCGTTAAAATTGGTAGGTCACTATTTTTGTCCGTTCTGAGAATTTTTCATAGAAATATGCCAAGGCCAATTCTGACTCTAAGACCCGTAAAATGGCCAAATATCAAAAGGTGTCTAAATCTGGAAAATCTGGAAATATGGAACAGGTTTCTGGCAGTTTTCTGACCTTGTAGAACGAAAGAGTTTTTGGCCTAGTAAATGATGTTGAAAATGCATGAAAATTGGTAGGTCACTATATTTTTCAGTTGTTGACATTTTTTGCAGAAATAGGATAAGGCTAATTTTGACCTTAAGACTCTCAAAAATGGCAAACATTGAAATGTGTACGAATCTAGACAGTTTTGCGTAGTCCCACGGTTTTGGCCATAACTCTTGAATCCGAACTCCAAATGATGCGAGGTTTGTTCCTAGATTTAAATCTCTCATTCAGATTTAATTTGATATTTTGTTCACTGAATTTGGAGATTATTTTCTTGGCTAATTGAATAAGGGAAAACAGACCATTGTAGTAGGGTTTTTGTTTAGTAAAATGCTTTGAATCATGTTGAAACTTTACTTGTGGTCTTGAATGCTTGGAATCGTGGCAATTAGAAGTTGTGTGGGCTGTTGTGGTTCGTTGAGGTTGCTTAATTTGGTTGATGCATGCCTTGGGATCGTTAATTGATGAATGGTTTGCTTAATCACATGTGTAAGCACGGAATTGAAGCCCTAGCGCTCATGACTATTTGCTAAGAGATGACCCTACGTTTAAATGTGTGGTTAGTAGGCTGCCCAATAAATGCTAAGTATGCTTGAAATGGTTAAAGTATCTCTTGTGGTCCTTAGCAAACAAACCAACACTTGAGCACGACTTTTGCAAACCCTAATGGTCCCGGAGACTCCCAAGTCATAAATCACCTTTGTGTGACTTAAGATTGATGTTGAGGATTGTTAATAGGCTACCCGGAATTGTCCTTATAGCTCTATGTATGATTCTCGATGATTGCGTGTTGATAAGTGAATTATTCTTGTACCCGGTCTTGTATAAGTGTCGTTGCATGCTCGTATGATCTCAACACTTAATATATGAACTAAAATGGGCTATATGACTTGTTTTATATGGTGTTACTTGGTTGTCCATTAAATGTTCACATGCTCCTAAGTGTTTTACAAAGTGAATATACATGTCAAAGCATGCATTGTATGTTTACTTATCAATATGTGATCTTATAATTGCTCGGAGGCAACCTACTTTATTGACCTCCAAATGTGAATTGTTAAAAGATATTCTATTGCTTATTTGAACATGATTACTTGGCTGCCCATGAAAGTTTAATTGTTTTCCAATTGATATATAAAATGATTACATGTTCTTGCAATGCCTTATGTGCCAATATGCCAAAATGTGATCTTATACTTGCTCGGAGGCAATCTACTTTGTTGACTTCCTAATGTGAAATGTTAAATGGCATAAATGTGCATTGCATACAAGGTTGCAACCTTTCATTCTAGCATGGTAGCGTTTCACGCATGCAGGGCGGCATCTGTAATGCCCCGATCCCTCACGAGACCGGAGGCTCTAGTAACCATGCTATTCTCAACCGCATCCCAACCCGGGAATAAATTTTAGGAAAAACGGACAGAGTTTTCCCTGTACCGTGGACATTCTGGAAACCTGTAAGCATTCAAATAAAACATGAAGCAAAGGAACAACATTTCTAATTGAAATCCCAACTTCAAGGCCATCCGAGCCTTAAGCAACACAAGACAATATAAACACATACAAGCATGCAACGTAGCTAGAAGCAGAAGCATAAGTTATTACATGCCACAATTCCATAACACTTACTACATCCACTTAGCTTTCAAATTGCAACCACTCAAATATATATACATAAGCCCTTAGGCTCCAAAATAGAACATAAAGTAGACAAGCAAGGTCTTCTACAGTTTAGCAAGCAATCACTCCAATCTCAAGTAATAGTACACAGCAACCAAGGCAACTCCTCCAACTGCACCACCTGAAACATGTTTAGTGAGGTATGAGCAATCACAATTGCTCAGTGAGGGATAAGGTCTACTGGGGACGTGCAATGCAGCAACTTAACACAATTAATACAATAGATAAACAGTGAATAACAATTCTAATACCACATTTTAAAAGGATACAATCGATAACCCTTATCACTCCAAATCTTCGATCCCCGATCCCCGATCCACGAACCACGATCTCAATCTCGATATGTCGGCATCCCTTACACCAATGGGTACTCCAGATGTACCCGATCCTACGACCCAACACCCCCTAGCAATCTCCGGACCAGGCGAGTGAGGGAATAGCAGACGGAGCTAAGGCAACCAACACTAGCAAGCCCGATGCCGCCCAGCGAGGCCATCGCATCCGCCGCGACAATGAGGTTGCGCAACCACGATGCAATGCAAGAATGATAACAATGACAATACAATCAGTAAACACATTTAAGGACAAAAAGTAGGTTGTCCTCGCACCAAGTTACAATTTAGCAACAATAAGCATATATCAATTACGCAATTATACTAAACAATATACTCTTTTAGCAAGAAAATAAACTATAATGCACGTAAGGATGCAGGTCCCTCACCTTTTAGGAAGCCAAACCTGCGCGAATTAAGCCAAGATTCTCTCAATATTCTCCAAAAGCATCAATTCCCTTCAATTATCACTACCTAATACAATCAACTATATGCATAAGAAGTGATTTCTTATTCTCAACTAAAGCTAGTTCATAAAACCATTAATTTATCCAGCTCTATTTGATTCCCTTTAATTCACATAACTAACAATATATTTCATAGTTTAACAATCATTCTAATCAATAATTGAACAATACGTAAACTCAAGTGATCACATATGCAACATTCTTTAATTTCCAAGTATCAGAAAAAGACAATAGCATAATAAATAACATATACATAGCCATTCAAATAAGTAGAAACACTATATAACATCTAACCAATAAGTTATATAAGCGTATCTTTACACATATAATGCAATTAATAAGCAATATAAACATGTTTACTCAATCTTTAACTAGTATCGATATAACTTAACTCACAACTTCTCTGAATAGATGAACTTGTTACATAAGTACATTTAAACATTTATCCAATCAATCAAGAATCAACTAACAACAATTATTACCATGGTTTATTACTAGTTCCTTTAGTCCATTCTAAATTCATACTCAACCAAATCCATGTAAACCAAGCAACTTAATTCACGAGACTTCACTATTATAATACGTACACTACACAAAGGCATATAAACATTTAATTACTCAATTATAAAGTAATTATCATGAAATTAACTATGCGAACACAAAGGGGTCAATATTATACTTTTCACAAAACTTAACCGAAAGCTCACACATACCTTAGAATAGCATTTAGACACGCTAGGAGCAACTACAAAGCAATACAAGTACTAAAGCAATTAATTCATTCATTTTTCCTTTGTTCAACTAGGCTATTTAGCTTCCTATCGGAATTCAATGATCAAGTTAAACTAGCTAACCATCCTATCAATCTAAGGATACCTAAATACCTCATTTAGAACCTCCAAATCATAACTTAGAGCACAAGTACACAAAAATACCAAAAATGCCTCTTTGTGGGTTTACACTACAAGTACCAATTTCGGAACCCAAACAAGCAAAACGAAAGCACTTCTAAGGTTTCAATACTTAATAAAGACTAGCCATAACCTCGAAACGTGCCCGGATTCAAGTTAAACCCGAAACCCCTTATTAAAGTAGCCTATTTTGATCAAATTTCTCAAATTTTGAACATAGCAAGTGCAATTAACATTTTTCCCACGCATATGGACCTAATTAGCAACTACTAGAAGCCTCGAATCGAATTAAATTGTAACTTTTTTCGAAAACCCTAGTTTAGCACTATTCATCATCTTCCCCAAGTGCCATTTTCATTTTCAAGCATTCAACAAGCATTTTAAACCATCAAACATATTCTATGAAGTCATTAGAGCATATAAGAATCAACGGAACAAGAATTAAACCACTACAATATTAGATCACAAAAATAATAATACAAACTTTAATTGAATTTAATACAAAAATAGAATGCACCCTCACCTCTTTTGAAGATCAAAGAATGGTCTTAAGGTCCTAAGGATGAAGCACAACCAATTTGGGAAGCAATGGAAGCAAGAATGAAGTAAGGAGTATTTTTTTTTTTGAGAAGTTACTATTCTCGTAACTCTTTTTTGGCCATTTTTTTGACCAATTTTTTTTTTGTTTCTTGGCTTATAATATTCTCATGAGATGGTCAAAGGGTAGGTCAAGCAATTAGGGTATTTTAGTAAGGGTAAATGGGTCATTTTGGTGATTAAATTTCAGCAAAACAAAATGCCAAAAATCTGGAAAAATCCCGCTGGTACTATTTATCAGACATTTCACGAATTTTTTTCCGTTGATCCCGATATGCAATGCACGCACGGTCAGGGGCTATAGTCCCCTAAAAATATGTAGTATTTTATAAAAATATAAAATGCATGAAAAGAAATATTTGAATTTATGAAAATATAAAAAAAATGAAGTAATTAGCTAAATTACATCTAAGTTAACCATTTAATGAATGCAATTAATAAAGTGCTGGGTTCGGGGTGTTACAGCATCGAGCTTGCCAGTGCTACCGTGACTACCATGGTCCAATTTTCTCTCTCGCTTGGGGGCTAGACTTCCTCGGAGAGTTAGGTCGTAGGATTTGGGGTACATCCGGAGTACACCCGTTAGAGTGATAAGTGGATGATTGATGCCGGCTACAACAATGGTTATTGGAAATGAACTTGAACGACAGGAACTAAGTGCTATGTCGAACAAAGTGCTACACCTAAAAGTGGTGGGAGCTACCTCTTGAGCCCGTAGAAGCCACCTCTAGGGTCCTGTACGTATCAATCGTATCATTTTTACTATGTGTTTAAGTACTCTCGCTTGGTTCCTAGAGGACCTCGGGGAAGAAAGGCGGGTAAATATGTTCATTTATATTTATGTTATGTTATGTACTTACTTATTCTATTTGACATGTTTTCAAAGGGTTTTCATAAGATTAACCGGAAAAGAGTTTCAAAACGTTATCTCTCGTTCCCCCTCGCTGAGTTCATAAGGACTCACCCTCTTTTATCATCACAGGTGAAGAAGATCAGGAACAGGTACCCGAAGAAAATATGCCTATTGATGATTCCTTGGAATGATTGCATGCCTTATGTGCCTTGCCTGACTGTGGCTGTTTTGTGAACGTTATGCTTGCTTCAAAGACTACTTTTGTTATTGTTGTTGTAAAAAGACCCCCGTTGTAATTTGGAGTCTAATTTTGGTTTGTACTGATTATAACTAGACAGACACTATATTTGGTCATTTTGTTATCACTATTTTGATTAGTAACTATTATAGGCTTATGAAATATTAGGCAAAGAGTCATATAAAATGAACCTATCCAATTCTTAAGCAGGTACTCATTTGTAAGCTAAAGGATAACATGAATTAACAAATAAACAGGACATAGTTATCATACTAGGTTTGTTAATTAAACGAGACTTTGAGATAAATAGTAGGCGTATCAATTGGTGATAAATAGTAATCTTAGTTGGAATTGAATCTGAGATTGAAAGTTTTGAGGCGTTTAGAAAATTAGGTCAACTAAAGAGCCCAATTACAGTCGTTATGCTGCCAATTTTCGTAAAAACAATTTGGAGTTCTAGTCTAACAAATAAGCTTAACCTTCGTAAATCGGTTATAGTCGTAAAATAACAAGAATGATTAGATCACACCCTAGTCTAGCCTCTATAGGTCGGGTTGGGGCGTGACAAGCAAGGTTGTGGACTCTAGATCGTGGAAATATTTTTTCGAAGGTAGCTTTAAAGAGTCTCTCAAACTGGAAAGAAGTGAGCTTGATGTTGATAACAATGGTGAAGTAATTGTTCGTCCATCGAAGGATATCATTGATGAAGGCAGAGCCTACTGGGAAACTTGCCTTGTGGGTCAATTTATAGACAAAAGTCCATTTTTTTTCTCGGTTCAGGCAATGGTTAATTCACAGTGGAGAAAGTTTGGGAAGGTGGAAATTAAAACTGGTCTTCAAGACCTCTATGTGTTTCTCTTTGAAGACGAAGACAAATGTCGTAAGGTTCTTGAGCAGTTTTGGCATGTCAACAACAAGCCGCTGCTTCTTCGTAGGTGGAAGCCCAACACAAAATGGGAAGATTTCAAATCTGACAACATTCCTGTGTGGGTGAAACTTCGGAATGTTCCACTCGTCATATGGACTAGGAGGGGATTAAGCCTTTTAGCTAGTGCTCTTGGTGAACCATTTCAGATGGATGTTGTGACTGAAGCAAAATCGAGGCTTAGCTATGCCAAAGTGTATGTTGAAATCGATCTAAAAAATGAACTTAAGGAGTTTATCCCTTTGGACATGGGAGGGGGGATAGTGATTAAAGTTGAGGTCGAGTACACATGGAAGCCATAATGGTGCGAATACTGTAATAAGCTGGGTCATTTAAGCTCTGTGTGTCAGAAGACAAAACAGATTTGGAGGGATACAAGTAAACAAGTTGTTCAAGCAAATCCAGTCCCCACTAAATGTGATGTTATAGCCCAAGGTGATAAAGTGGCAGACCAGACTAAGGTTGTTGTTAGGAATTCTGATCAAAATGAATGGACCAATGTTCAACGTAAGCACCGTGACCCTCCAGTAGGACATAATCAGTCCCCTGCTAGGAGTCTTCAAAACACTCCAAACGCTAGGGCTGATAATACTATTGTGCTTTCAAACAAATTCAATGCTTTGGACTTTGATCATATTCCTCTCGGAGAGTTGATGAAAGAATTTAAGGGTACCCAAAAGTTAGTGGATACTCCACAAGAAAATGTTCTCCCCCCTGATAAAACCTTATGATTATTGAAGTGTGGAACGTTCGAGGGATGAATAAAGCCTCTAAACTAAAAGAGGTACAGTATTTTGTGCGACGTAAAAACCTCACTATTTTTGGCTTACTTGAAACAAAAATCAAACTAACGAATTCCTAGAAGATTGTAAGAGAAAGATTTAAGGATTGAGGTTTTTTGAACAACTATAACCACTCCCCTCGTGGTAGGATTTGGGTTTTTTGGGACAAGAATAAGGTCAGATGCAGTCTTGTGGAAGCAAATGACCAAGCAATGCTCTGCAATTTCATATTGCTAGGTACTTCTTACTCTTGCTATGTTTGTTTTGTGTATGGCAGTAATGACTACTGGGAACATAGAAGGTTGTGGTCCTGTATTGTTCAATGGAGTAACAAACTTAGCAACCTCCCATTCTGCGCCTTAGGCGACTTCAATGAGATATTGAGGATTGAGGAGAGACTCAGATATTATTCTTTGCCTATCGGATCCGTCGAATTTTCTGACTGTATTGAGAAAGCTGAATTGATTGAGCACCAGTCTGTTAGGCTAGAGTTTACTTGGTCTAATAACTCCAATAGCTACAATTTGAAGGCTAGTAAACTGGACAGAGCCCTGGTTAATTATGAATGGCTCACAACCTTTGAGGATTCTCACCTTTGT
This sequence comes from Ehretia macrophylla, assembly GCA_037974665.1. NCBI lineage: Eukaryota > Viridiplantae > Streptophyta > Magnoliopsida > Boraginales > Ehretiaceae > Ehretia > Ehretia macrophylla. The sequence goes on from CM075774.1 coordinate 6,219,478, forward strand.
GTGGATATGCCTTCAGTCTCTAATCATAGTCCACTGATCCTGTCTGTTTTAAAGGAGAAGGTCAGTAAATCCACACCTTTCAGATTCTATAATATTTGGACCTCTCATTCTGAATATTCTCTTGTTGTTGAAAGAATCTGGTCTCAGAACGTTGAAAGAGTCCCAATGTTTCGTTTCACCTAGAAATTGAAAAAACTCAAGTCAACTCTTAAGCACATCAACTTGGAGCATTTCAAGAATCTTGACAACACTATTAATAACCTCAGGCGCAGTTTATCCATTGTACATGACTGCATTTTGAATGGGCTTGGTTCTGAACAATCTTTGGAACAGGAGCAATGTTTGTGTAGTCACCTTGAAAGGGCACTCTCTCAGGAGGACTGTGAAACCCCACTTTTGTATCTTATCTCGATTTGCGTGTTTTACCTCGTTTTGCGTGAATTGACATGTTTATGTGCTATATGACCTAGAATGTGCTAATTATGTGATTTATATTCCTAATACATGCTAAATGTGCATTCATGAAATTTTCATCAAAATCGGTACCATAAATTTTATCATCGATTTTTGTGAAAAGTATTTTGGACACACGTCCGCTAGAATTTTTACTCAGGTGTTTTAAGTGTTTCAAAACCTAGTCCTCGATTATAAATAGACCTGTGTTTGATTAAAACGGATTTCAAATTGGCTTTGGAATTTTAAAGGTTTTTACACTTTCTTTTGCAAAAATCGCATTTTTAGTCGAGTCGGGTGAAAGTCTTTGCATGAGAAAATTCTTGTCATCTAAAAATAAACTACTTAAAATAGTCTAAGTGTAAATTTAATGTTTTGAGCAAGAAATAGTCAAAAATAGAATTAAAAGACTAAAAATACAAAAAAACTAACTTGTTCAACTTTGACTTTTTTCCATTTTGTTGACTTTTGCATATAAATCTCTACACACACTAAAAACAAAGCAAACACCACAAACACACACACATATTGCCGTGAGTTTCTTTGGTCATTTTGAGAAGTTTTTCATTTTATTTTTCAAAGCAATTTTGCCATAGAAAACTCATTTAAAGTCTGAATATTTTCAAACCGAGCTAGATTCCGCTTGTTGGGAACCTATTGGTCGCATTCTTAGCTTTACTTCGGATCAAAGGTGAGAGAAAAATTCTAGATCTCAAAATGTCATTTTTTTTTATTTTTGCATATAATTGAATTTTGAACCGTTAGAATATTGAATTGATGTTATATTATTGTTCAGTGGATGCTAAGGATCAGTTATATGCGTTTTTATAAGTTTTGAACTGTTGTAGTATGTATTTTTATTTTTCGGGTATTTAAGTTGAGAATTTGGCCATTTGTTGAATAATTGGAGTTGTGGTGGTTGGAATTGGTTGTTGATGGCTTCTAAAAGTTATTTAAATACGTGGTAGTAATGTTGTAATGCCGAAATTTTGATTGCGATGCCTTGGTGAAAGTCCGAAAAAATCAGCCTAGGTGCATTGAGGTTTTAGGGTTGTTGGGCTTGATTTGGATGAATTATGGTTGGTTTCCGAGAGAGCTAATGTTGTTGATTGAGTATGTGAGTGACAAAAACTGGTTTTGAGGTTATCGGATTAGTAGAATGTAAGTTATGATTTTTAAAAGTTTGGGTTGTCTTTCTTTAAAATGTTAAGGTATGCCTTTGGTTGTTTGGGTGGTGTTTGAGTGATTGAATTGTGAGTTGTTGATGGTTAAACTAGGGTTCGGTTGTGTGTTTAATGCATGTTAAGTTGGATGGCATACTTTGTCATCTAACTTAGTTGTTTCATGATTATATAGTTGTTGAATGTTAAATGTTGTTTAATTGATTGTTATAAACGGATTGATTGATTATTGATTATTGATTATTGATTGTTGTTACAAAACCGTGAGGAGCACGCTCGGGGTTAATTCGGGGTGTTACATTGTTAACTGATTAATTGATTATTGAATTTAATCGAGGGGCGACCTACTTTGTTGTCCTCTCTGAGCGTATTGATTGCATGATTGAGTGATTAGTTGTGCATGCGAATGTTTATAACAATTGTTATCGGGCTTGGTTGTGTTGTGTTACCTTGGGCTGCCTCGGGTTTGCCAGGTAATAACCCAACCACCATGGCCAATTCCCTCACTCGTATGGAAGGGGAAATCCACGGGTGCTGGGTCGTACTATCAGGGTTTCCGGATTCTCTTGAGTGGGAGTAACAAGGTGGGAATGTTAAAGTTCGTGAAAGGATTGGATAGAGTCCAACGGCTTCAAAGGAACAAATGTATCGTATCCTTATTATGTGTTTACAATTATTGTTATTGTTGCATTTATAATGATATTGATGTTCATTGTGTGTTTACTGCTCAAAGGATGATTTCCAAGAAGTATAATAAATACTGTTAGAGATCTATCGAATCCTCACTGGGCTTGTTTTATATAAGCTCACTCTCAATTATTGCATGCATACAGGTGTTATTGAGCAAGATTACGGGTACGTGCCTCAGGAAGCTGAGAATGTGCCATATGTGGACGAGTCCTATGTGCCAGAGTCTTGTCCTTGATATCTGAGATGTTGTATTCTTATGTTATCTTGTATAATAAAACTAGTTGGTTTGTATTTACTTAGAAGTTTATGATGTATAAGATGTTGTAAAGATAATGGATTAAATGTTGCTAGCTTAGTAGTCTTGTTTTGGAACATGATTAGGTTTCTAGGTGGGCTATAATCTATTTTGGAAGTGTATGTTATATAGTAAATGTATTATGTTGGAACGGAGGCGTATAACTATGAAAGAGTTGATGAAGGAATGTTTAATGTATGAAATAGTTGCGTTGTATGTTGTTAATTTGATTGTGGAGTTGGTTGATGATTTATGGAGTTTGATGTATGTTGTTCTTAAGGGTTGGTTTAGAGCCCTGATGTTCATGTTACTCTCGTTATGCTGCCGAAATTCCCTTGCGTCCTGACTGATCTTAAGAGGGGTCGAGTTGGGGTGTGACATTTAAGTGGTATCAGAGCTTGATTAGTTGTCAGCCGGGGTATCCTCGGAATGTGGGTAGTGGTCTTGCCATGAATGCATGTACTAAGTGTAAAGTGAATTACATGTTAATATGTTTATGTGATTAATCTACTTAAGTGACTAACTTTCTATGTGATCAATATGCCTTATGTGTTAAGTGAATTAAATGTGATCAATGTGCTTTATGTGAATAACGTGCCTTACATGCTCAATGTATTTTATGTGACCATTGTGAAGTACGTGTTCAATTTGTCTTATGTGAAGATTGTGTACCAAATGTATTTATGTGAGTTTATGTGCATCTAATTTATTTCCTCGGCACGTGCTTTAGGTATTAATAACAATGTGTGATCTATCTTCTGTAGATTACATTTTAAATTGTGCTAGATATCTTGCAAATATGATTAGGTATTACTGAACTCTAGAATAGTTACTAGCTTAATAGAATGAACAAATTGAACTAAAAGTGTTATGTGTGTTATGAACAGTTTACTTTATATGTTATTAACTGTGTACGTGCATTACCTGTAAAATGGTAAGTAATCTCTTCCCCTGAAAGAGTCGGCTAGTAGCGGATCTTCTGAAAAGTGGATTAACAGAAGAAGGAACAGTAGATCAATGGTTATGGAAATTAGTAGATGGTACTTAATGCTCAGAGTTGGTATTTAGTGATTAGCCTTTGGCTTTTTCTTCGGTATCTTCATTTGAAATTCTTGCTTGGTGTTCTTATTTGGTATATGACTTTCGGTATCTGGTATTCCATTTGGAATTCTTATTTGGATTCTTTTGGGGCAAACGGTAATCTTATTCGGCATTCTTCTTCGAGATTTCTATATGGAGATTCTTATTCAGTATACATCTTTGGAATTCTTCGTTGGTATCTTAATGCGGTATTCATATTCAGAATTCTTATATGGTGTTATTCAGAGTTCTTATTTCTGGATTATTATTCGGTATTCTTGCTTGGTGATCTTGTTGAAGTTCTTACTTGGTATTCTAGATCGGTGTTTTATTTTCGGATTCATAATTGGCGTTCTTCTTCAGTAATTTATTTGGGATTCTTATTCGGAAATCCTAGTCAGTGTTCTTATTCAGCGTTCCTATTCAAGCTTCTGGTTCGGGGATTCTTATTCAATGATCTTATTCGGTGTTCTTACTGGGTGTCTTTGTTGGAATTTGGAAATTGGTATTCGGTCTTTCATTTCGTATGTTTGAGTCAACTACACCTAAGTTACTTCGAGGATCAAGCAGGAATTGCGAGGACGCAATTATTTTAAGGAGGGGAGAATGTGAAACTCCACTTTTCTATCTTATCTCGATTTGCATATTTTACCTCATGTTGCGTGAATTGACCTGTTTATGTGTTATATGACCTAGAATGTGCTAATTATGTGATTTATATTCCTAATACATGTTAAATGTGCATCATGAAATTTTCATCAAAATCGGTATCAAAAATTTTATCGTCAATTTTTGTGAATAGTGTTTTGGACGCACGTCCGCTAGAATTTTTACGCAGGTGTTTTAAGTGTTTCAAAACCTAGTCCTCGGTTATAAATAGACCTGTGTTTGATTAAAACGGATTTCAAATCGGCTTTGGAATTTTAAAGGTTTTTACACTTTCTTTTGCAAAAATCGCATTTTTAGCCGAATCGGGTGAAAGTCTTTGTATGAGAAAATTCTTGTCATCTAAAAATAAACTACTTAAAATAGTCTAAGTGTCAATTTAATGTTTTGAGCAAGAAATAGTCAAAAATATAATTAAAAGACTAAAAATACAAAAAAACTAACTTGTTCGACTTTGACTTTTTCCATTTTGTTGGCTTTTGCATATAAATCTCTACACACACTAAAAACAAAGCAAACACCACAAACACACACACACATTGCCTTGAGTTTCTTTGGTCATTTTGATAAGTTTTTCATTTTATTTTTCAAAGCAATTTTGCCTTAGAAAACTCATTTAAAGTCCGAATATTTTCAAACCGAGCTAGATTCCGCTTGTTGGGAACCTATTGCACGCATTCTTAGCTTTACTTCGGATCAAAGGTGAGAGAAAAATTCTAGATCTCAAAATGTCATTTTTATGTTTTTGCATATAATTGAATTTTGAACCGTTAAAATGTTGAATTGATGTTATATTATTGTTCAGTGGATGCTAAGGATCAGTTATGTGCGTTTTTATAAGTTTTGAACAATTGTAGTATGTATTTTTATTTTCCGGGTATTTAAGTTGAGAATTTGGTCATTTGTTGAATAATTGGAGTTGTGGTGGTTGGAATTGGTTGTTGATGACTTCTAAAAGTTTGTTAAATACGTGGTAGTAATGTTGTAATGCCGAAATTTTGATTGCGATGTCGTGGTGAAAGTCCAAAAAATTCAGCCGAGGTACATTGAAGTTTTAGGGTTGTTGGGCCTGATTTGGATGAATTATGGTTGGTTTCCAAGAGAGCTAATGTTGTTGATTGAGTATGTGAGTGATAGAAACTGGTTTGGAGGTTATCAGATTAGTAGAATGTAAGTTATGATTTTTAGAAGTTTGGGTTGTCTTTCTTTAAAATGTTGAGGTATGCCTTTGGTTGTTTGGGTGGTGTTTGAGTGATTGAATTGTAAGTTGTTGATGGTTAGACTAGGGTTTGGTTGTGTGTTTAATGCATGTTAAGTTGGATGACATACTTTGTCATCTAACTTAGTTGTTTCATGATTATATAGTTGTTGATTGTTAAATGTTGTTTAATTGATTGTTATAATACGGATTGATTGATTATTGATTATTAATTATTGATTGTTGTTACAAAACCGTGAAGAGCACGCTCGGGGTTAATCCGGGGTGTTACATTGTTAACTGATTAATTGATTATTGAATTTAATCGAGGGGCGACCTACTTTGTTGTCCTCTCTGAGCGTATTGATTGCATGATTGAGTGATTAGTTGTGCATGCGAATGTTTATAACAATTGTTATCGGGCTTGGTTGTGTTGTGTTACCCTGGGCGGCCTCGGGTTTGCCAGGCGATAACCCAACCACCATGGCCAATTCCCTCACTCGTATGGACGGGGAAATCCACGGGTGCTGGGTCGTACTATCAGGGTTTCCGGATTCTCTTGAGTGGGAGTAACAAGGTGGGAATGTTAAAGTTCGTGAAAGGATTGGATAGAGTCCAACGGCTTCAAAGGAACAAATGTATCGTATCGTTATTATGTGTTTACAATTATTGCTATTGTTGCATTTATAATGATATTGATGTTCATTGTGTGTTTACTGCTCAAATGATGATTTCCAAGGAGTATAATAAATATTGTTAGAGATCTATCGAATCCTCACTGGACTTATTTTATATAAGCTCACTCTCAATTATTGCATGCATACAGGTGTTATTGAGCAAGATTATGGGTACGTGCCTCAAGAAGCTAAGAATGTGACATATGTGGACGAGTCCTATGTGCCAGAGTCTTTTCCTTGATATCTGAGATGTTGTATTCTTATGTTATCTTGTATATTAAAACTAGTTGGTTTGTATTTACTTAGAAGTTTATGATGTATAAGATGTTGTAAAGATAATTGATTAAATGTTGCTAGCTTAGTAGTCTTGTTTTGGAACATGATTAGGTTTCTAGGTGGGCTATAATCTATTTTGGAAGTGTATGTTACATAGTAAACGTATTATGTTGGAACGGAGGCGCATAACTATGAAAGAGTTGATGAAGGAATGTTTAATGTATGAAATAGTTGCGTTGTATGTTGTTAATTTGATTGTGGAGTTGGTTGATGATTTATGGAGTTTGATGTATGCTGCTCTTAAGGGTTGGTTTAGAGCCCTGATGTTCATATTACTATCGTTATGCTGTCAAAATTCCGTTGCTTCCTGACTGATCGTAAGAGGGGTCGAGTTGGGGCGTGACAAGGACTCTATTCTCAGACAGAAAGCGAGGGTGCTTTGGCTGAAGGAAGGGGATAAAAACTCGTCTTTTTTCCACAAGGTTATCAGTAGGCGTAAATCCAGGAACAACGTTACCACTTTGATGAAATCTGATGGCAGTTATACCAATTCTCAAGATGAGGTTATTGGTACCGTTCTTAATTATTATCGTGATCTCCTTGGGACAAGTAGAACAAATAGTGAACATATTTCACTTGAGGATCTGTCATCTATTTTGGAGAAGTCAGTGGGAGAGGCTCAATGTGAATTTCTGATCTCTACTGTTTCTAATAATGAGATTAAAGCTCTTTTTCTATTCATGATAGTAAGTCTCCGGGACCCGATGGTTATTCAGGTCACTTTTTTAAAATCTCTTAGGATATCATTGGTCTAGACCTTTGTGAGGCAGTTAGATCCTCTTTGGAGGAGGGCAAAATTCTTAAAGAGATTAACTCGACTGCCATTTGTTTGATCCCGAAGGTTGAGAATCCATCTAAAGTCCAGGACTTTCATCCAATTTCTTGTTGCAATGTGCTTTATAAATGCATCTCAAAAGTTATTGCCAATCGGCTGAGGTCTACACTTGATTCTCTTATCTCCTTGAACCAATCTGATTTTATTCCTGGGAAGAGAATCATTGACAATGTCCTTACTGCACAGGAGCTTACCAGAAATTATGGGATGAAACGAATCAGTCCTAGATGCATTATCAAAATCGACATCATGAAAGCTTATGATTCTATTGACTGGGAGTTCATTATTTCCTGCTTCAAAGCCTTCAAATTCCCTAATATCTTCATCAAATGGATCGAGATGTGCATTACTACTCCCTCTTACTCAGTCATTATCAATGGTCATGGAGGGTTTCTTTCAGGGCAAGAAAGGTCTTCGTCAAGGGGATCCTATCTCACCTTATATTTTTGTTCTGTGCATGGAAGTTATCTCCTAGCTACTTTACAGAGGGTCAAGAATCAAGGGGTTCGACTTTCATCCAAAATGTAAGAAGATGCAACTCAATCACTTAGCCTTTGCAGATGACCTGCTCATCTTCTCCAAAGCTAATTTTTAGTCTCTTAATATTATTGGCAAAGCATTTTCAATTTTCTCAAGAATTTCAGGCCTCTGTATCAACAACTTAAAGAGTGAGATTTTTATTTCGGGGTGCAATGATGAGCAGTTCATCTTTCTGGGCCAATGGTCCTGGCCAAAGAACCTGCACTTCATGTGGCAGTTTGTTAATTCTTTATATCCTCACAGCAGAGAGGACAATGTTGGTTGGTTTGCTGATCGCAGGGGTAAGTTTAACTTGACTTCCACTTGGAACTGCATCAGACACAAAGGCAACAGAGTGAATTGGGCGAGACTGATTTGGGATAAGGTCATGATACCTAAACACGGGTTTTGTACCTAGTTGATGTGTCTTGATTGTAACTTTACTAAGCAAAGGCTCCTCAGCTGGGGAGTTATCAATGAAGCTAATTGTGAATTTTGCAGGCTTGGACTTGAGACTAGGGAACATCTATTTTTTGATTGCCCATTTTTTGCAAAGAATCTGGAATCAACTTTGTCTTCTACTTTATATGAAGAATTTAAATGTCCAATGGGATCTTATTGTGACAAGATTAAGTAGAAGATGTCGTAAAAGGAGCTTAAGAACTGATCTAGCTAAGGCAACTTTTAGTTCAAGAGTTTACCAACTTTGGCAAGAGAAGAATTGCAGAGTCCATGGATTAGGAGCCAATACAGAAGAGCTGTTAATGGAGAAAATTCTCTTGGACGTTAGACATATGATTATTCTTCAAAGTAAATATGCGAATAGTACAATGAATAGATATCTATGTACAAAATGGAAAATCACTGATAGGCTTATGTAAAATCCTTTTTGCTTTGCTTTTGACTGATGTAGCATGTATACTCATATTTTTTTTGACAGTTGAATGAAACGATTACTTACCGAGCAAAAAAAAAGATTTGAAATCAATGCTACAGAAAATGACCTTCCAGTAAACATCATCAATTATAGGTAGTATTTATTGGGAAACCAAGTAATGCTCCAAGATACCTCATCCTGCATGATCTCCATGTCATCGTCCACTGCGGCATGCCATGACTCATGGCGTGTTGCAGTGGATAAAAATGTAGCTGAGCTTGGTGCAATATTACTGTAGGTACAAACATGGCTGCACCCTCGTTTGTTAGGACTCAGGCAGGTGATGTTTCTTTATCTCTGGGGCTAAAATACTCAGAAAATGAACCGAGTAAGAAGAATCAACAATCGATAAATGATTTTGGAGCCTATTGAACTTGATTTTGTTTTGAAACCAGATTGAAAAACAACACAAAAACAAATGAAATCGAGAATTTCGCGTAAGAATTGTAGAAATTATTAGTATAGTTTTAGTATATATAATCTATCTTAGATATCTGCATGGAAATTTAATGTTGTAATAGTATAAAAGAGAGAGATATATATATATATACAAGTTATGTTCCTCGAATTTTTCAGGAATTTAAGTGTGTATAATAGTGAAGTGTCTCTTTAGTTTGTAGTGGATAATAATGTAGCTCAGGCACTATCTTATTTCCTTGCTATCATGACATTTATGGAAGAAGGAAAAAACAAACCACAATCATAGCCCTAATAAAGGAGCAGACACTTGCTATGGTTCCTTTTTCATTTCTAAATATTTCATAGCACATTTGATATTTAAGGGTAGCGGCAGACTCAAGCACCCAAAATTAAGAGTGTACTCATGTAGTGAAAGAGGTTAGGGTGTGTTATCATACAACAAATTTTTTTTCAAGTTGAGTATACCCCCTCAAGTATAAATAGGTCCGCCCTTGTTTTAAGGGTAAATCGGTACTGCATGAAACTCATGTTATATGTGAGTCCAAAAAAGATTTATATACATGTACTTTATAGTTTATTATACCCAATTTTACATTACGTTTTATCTAAGAGACTATTTTAACAAATATATAGATTCTACAGATTCATGAGAGTAGAAATTTATATCATCCCAAGCAGTTTGGCATATATGGAAAGTGAGAAAAGATTTATTCATTGCATTTTTCAACAAAAGCTGCCTTGATGGCCCTACTGTTAATCCTCTGTAGTAATAAACACATGAGCACAAGAAGCTTTACATTTTCCTTAAATACAAACGTCAATCTGATTTATAGATACCATGATTATAGAACTTAAAAAACTCTATAAGATGATCATGAATCCAATTGTGGACAACAAATCTGTACACTTGATCAAGTAATGATCCCATTTGTCATTTGTCCTGATGACTCTCTATGCATTTTTAAGCAGAGGTGAGCTTTCACTGGTTTATGATCTGAGCTGTGGATAGTCTCCATAGATTCATAAGAATGTAAAGTTGCATCGACCTCGTTAGGGTCTTCTATCTTGAATAAGATCTGTCCACGATGGTACCCTTACCTGTGAAGAATTAAAACTAAAAATTAGTTGAATCAAACTTTATCATGAACGCACAAGCCATTTGAAGGATTTGTTATGCTTATCACTAACGTATACCAAACCAACGGAATGACTAGATAAGATATATTACTTAGAAAAAATCTTCAATCATGTAGGTTGATGGTCCGGCTTAGTATAAGAGGTGGACCCTATAATAACAAAAATCTTTCATCTGGTAATGCCGAATAATCTGACTGAGTGCGAAAGTTGGGTCCCACATATATATATAGAGTGTTATCGCCCAATCAGACCATTCAATTATTGGATGGAAATGCTACCCTATTACTTAAAGAAATTAACAAACTTTATAGAGACTTCTTAGCTCCACCAAATTTTCACAAAATAACAATAGAGCCTAAAATAGATCGGACTCTTTTCAGGACATAGTGCATTGTGAGTACTTCATCAACCAGACTTGCCTTTTAATGCCAAAATTACTTACATACTGTTTGGAACAAATTATTTTTATAAAATTTTGCATAATTTATGTGCAAATTTTATTTATGACGGTATATAGAATTTAATTGACTCCTGTTAAGAAAATTAGATTGATTGGCAATTAAATTGATTGGATTTTGATTGTTAAGGCAATTAAATTAATTGGGATTTGATTGGCTATGTTTTAGCAAAACTTATTATATTACCATACTTGTGCTTTTACCTTTTACATTGTGCAGAAAAAATCTTATAGTAACTTACTATATGAGAAGAAGATTTGTGCTAATTAAGGAATGACATTAATTGCATATTCATAAGGAAATGGAGATTAGGGTTTTATGAGTAAAGGTTTTTCTTGCAGCCCAAGATGATTTGCAGCAGCAATTTGTTATAAATATGAGGCAAAAGGTCGCAGCAAAGATTGAGAAGACGTAGGCAAAAACAGAGAGCAACAAGAGAAAATACAAGAGAGTTTTCTGTCTAGTGTTCCAAGTTATGTTGCAACACGATATGTGTTCTAATCTTTGATTGTATTAAGTGTTTGTATGAGGCTTTGAGTGATTAGTTTACTGTCTCTTTTATTCATTCTTCGGGAGAAGAATGTGTAGTTCTCAAGAGAGAACGTTGCAAGTCGAGGGGAGCTCGCCAAACCGAAGTTCGTTAAGGAGTTCTTCATCTAGGCGTCAAATGTCAAGAGGGAGTATTTACTTATGTAAGTCCATTGATGTTGTAACTTGTTGTTTCTTAATGGACAAGTTTGTTGGACTAGGGAAGGTCCCGTGGACGTAGACCGCACGGTTGAACCACGTTAAACTTGATGTTCTTTATTTCTGTTATAACTTTTTATTTCCGCTGCCAGTTGTTGTTACTGCTTGTGTTAGAACATTAAGTGGAATAAACTAACTAAGAAATTAAAGAAACATATTGTTTACAGTCTGTGATAAAACTGATATTTCAGTTAATGTTGCAACATCACCTGTAACAGAATTGTAACAGAATCAGTTTACACCAAGTTATTGCATCTGTTTTTAGTTTTCATCATAAAGGTTCATCGATTAAGCATATTGGTCATCTTGCTGTGAAATTAATTCATACTTATATTAAACAACTTTTAACAAGTGGCATCAAGAGCAGGTTACGAACTAATTCAATTAGATTCTTGGGAGAAAGTTTTTTTTTTTGTAGGGATCGGTATGGACACCTTGCATGAAGGAGGTTCAATCTCTAAACCACCGCTGTTGGATGGTGCAAATTACTCGTACTGGAAGGCTCGAATGAGGGCATTAATCAAGTCTATTGATGAGAAGGCTTGGAAAATTATCTTGACTGGCTGGACAGCACCTACCAAAACAGATGGTCAAGGCAATGTTGTGAGGCCCGACCCCGAATAACGTGTGTTACTCGATTTGCGCGCCATAGACCTAGAATTATATGACGACCTTGGATTACGCGCCCTATCTTGATTTTCGTGCATGCCTCGTCATACGTGTCCTGACCTCGATGAATGTGTGTCACCTCGATTCGCATGCCCTAACCTTAAACTGCGTGCCTTAACCTAGGTTTAAGAGTCGTGTCTTGTTTTATGTTCCTTGCATTGAATTACGTGCATTCGTTTGGAGTTATATGCATTTACTTGGAAAACGTGCATTCGTCTCATAGTTCGTGCCTTATCTCGTAGTATGTGCCCTAGACCTAGGTAAGAGTACCCGCACGCTAATCAAGAAAGCATCTTGCACGAAGCACTAGATTATTAATTAATCCTACAAATTCTGCTAACTAATATTAAATTGCTAATTCAACTAACTAGAAGACAAAATCTCACAAAAAGCTAGACATTCTTTATTCTTTATTCTTTATTTTTTGCATATCCCAAACACACAATTAAAATATTGCTCAACCAAGACAAAATTCAGATTCTTGCAATGCCTTGGCCGACCACCTTGTATGCATTTGTGCTTGCTTGCATAATTCAAATTAATTCCTAGACATCCTATGACAATCTATGACACAAAGCAATAAAGAAATGGCTCAAAAACCCTCCCCAATGCACCAAATCTCAACCCAATTCCCTTGCCCATGCTAGGTGATTCAAACATGCTCCTTGAAGACACAAAAATCTGAAATTTACAAGCTCAAGGCCGACCAAATGCATTAAACCTATCAAGCTTTTCATTTTTCTTTCATTTTTTCTCTTTCTCTCATTTCTCCTCTCACTCTCTCATTTCTCCTCTCTCTTTCTCGGCCTTGGCTGAGTTTCTACACTCCATAGCTTAACATCATCACTCAATGGTTCATCATGACATGCAAGAAGCTTAGGAGCTTGACCAAACAAAACTAGGAGCAAGGAAGCACACATGCAAGCCTTTAGCGCATCCATTTCGGTTTAGGTGAGTTGTTAGCTTCCATTTCGTTTTCTTCTTGTTCTAACCACATGCACCTACTAAGAACTTGGTTACTAAGCTAGGAAATTAGAGAAAATCGAGTGGTGTCTCGGCTAAGCAAGGAAAAGAGTCAATCTTGTGCAATCATCAAGAGTCTTGTGCATCTTCTTGTTGTCTTGCTAAGGTGAGGGCTAAAACTCCTTTGAAAAGCTTTCAAAACCACATGCATGCCTTTAAATGTTTATTTTCACTTCTGTACTTGTGATATATGTATGTTCATGAGCTTTTGTAAACATGCATGGCAAGATATTTGGCTAGAATGTGATGTTGGATGAAATCACGTAAGTGACAGCTCTCTAACCTGTTAGGGCGAAGCCATTTTTTCAAGGTAAATGATGTTGAAAATGCGTGAAAATTGGTAGGTGCCTAGTTTTTCCAGTTATGAGAATTTTTCATAGAAATAGGCCAAAGCTAATTTTGACTCTAAGGTCCTCAAAATGTCAAAATATCGAAATGTGTCCAAATCTGGAAAATCTGGGAAAATGAAGCAGGTTTTGGCAGATTCACTGTCCTTGTAGAACGAACCACTTTTGACTTAGTAAATGATATCCAAAATTCATGAAATTTGGTGTACTGCTAGATTTTTCAGTTCTGGACATTTTTTCCAGAGATGGACTAAGGCTAAATCTTACCCTAAGGTCCTCAAAAACGACAAGTATTGAAATGTATACAAATCTGGACAGTTTTGCACCGTCTCACGGTTTTGGCTATAACTCTTGAACCCGAACTCCAAATGATGCGAGGTTTGTTTCTGGATTTAGTTCACTCCTTAAGCTATAATTTGAAATTTTGATCACTAGAATTGGAGTTTTTTTGCTTGTCTTAATGATTGTGAGAAAACAGTCCATTGCAGTGAGGGTTTCATCTAGTGATATGCTATGAAAATTGTTATAACTTCTCTTGTTGTATTAAATGCTTGGGATTGAGGCACCTGGATATTGTGTGAACTGTTTTGAATGCTTGGGGGTGTTTGAACTAATCAATGCGTGGCTTGAGTTTAATTACGAGATGACTTGGGGTTTAATCGCATGGGTAAGCACGAATTGAAACCCTAGTAACTAGGTAAACTCGCTAAGTATTGATCCTTTGGATATTGTGGTTAATTATGTGTTTAGTAGGCTGCTCATAGTTTCCCTTGTAGCCCTAAATATGATTTCAATGAATACATGTTGATAAGTAGGCCTTTCTTGCACCCAGTCTCACATAGATGTCGTTGCATGATGAATAATCTTATTATTTGATTACGTGAACTTTGAAATGAGTTATATGACTTGATTTACATGCGTTACATGGCTGCCCGTTTAATATTCATATAACTCCGTGTGCTTTTCAAGTGAATTTACTTGTCATATCGTGTCTCGCGTGTTTAACTGTCAATGTGCAATCTTATGACTGCTCGAAGGCAACCTACTTTGTTGTCCTCCAAATGTGATATATTAAATGTCATAAATGTGCATTGCATACAAGGTTGCAACCTTTCATTCTGGCATGGTAGCGTTCACGCACACTGGGCGGCGTCGGGCTTGCCGGTGCACCCGTGACTACCATGGTCCAATTTTCTCTCTCGCTTGGGGGCTAGACTTCCTCGGAAAGTTGGGTCGTAGGATTTCGGGGTACATCCGGAGTACACCCATTTGGTGTGATATGGGGATAAATTGAAGCCGGCCGCAACAACTGATACTGGAATTGAACTGAGAGCAAAAGCTCACCGTATCCTTTTTACTATGTGTATAAGTACTCTCGCTTAGTCCCTAGAGGACCTCAGGGAGAAAAGACTGGTAATTGCGTTCTTTTACTATTATATTATATTATGTACTTGCTTGTGATACATATCATGCTTACAAAAAGGGTTTTCATAAGTTGAACCGGAAAATGAGTTTCAAAACCTATTTCTCGTTCCCCCTCGCTGAGTTCATAAGGACTCACCCTCTTTTATCATCTCAGGTGAAGAAGATCAGGAACAGGTACCCAAGGAAAATGTGTCTAACGATGATTCCTTGGAATGATTGCTTGCCCTACGTGCCTTGCTTGACTATGGCCATTTTGTGAACAATATGTTGCTTGAAGGCTATTTCATTTCTTATTTTGCTTTTTGTTGTATTGTAAACGACCCCCGTTATAATTTGGGGTCTAATTTTGGCTTGTACTGATAATAACTAGATAGACACTACTATGGTCGTTGTTGCTATCGTTACTGGCTAATATCTATCCTAAGATTATGAAGTATCAGGTAAGGATTAAGTAAAATGAACCTATCCAATCTTAAGCAGGTACTCATTGTTAAACTAAGATCAACAGGTACTTTTGTAACGAGGATTAACAAACAAACGAGACATAATATCATGCTAGGTTATTAATCAAGCGAGACTTTGAGATAACTAGTAGGCGTTTCAATTGATGGTAAATAGTAATCTTAGTTGGAAATGAAATTGAGATTGGAAATTTTGAGGCGTTTAGAGAACTAGGTCAAACTAAATAGCCAATTACAGCCGTTATGTTACCGATTTTTCAAAAAAATTGCGGAGTTTAGGCTAAAACGTTAAGTGTTAAACCTTCTTGAAAGATTAAGTACGTGAAAGAACTTGAACGTTTAGATCACTCCCTAGTCTAGCCTCTATAGGTCGGGTTGGGGCGTGACAAATGTTGCAACAAAACCTGAAACAGAATGGACCAAGGATGAAGACCTTTTGGCAAGTTGGAACTCCAGGGCACTGAATGCAATTTTCAATGCTGTTGACTTGAATCAATTCAAGTTAATTTTGACGTGTAAATCTGCTAAGGAAGCTTGGGAGATTTTGCAAACAGCATATGAGGGTACAACATCAGTCAGAAGATCAAAGTTGCAGATGCTTACCACTAGATTCGAAGAACTGAGGATGCAGGAGGATGAAACAATTGTCGATTTCAATACCAAATTGTGTGACATTGCTAATGAAACTTTTGTTTTGGGAGAAAAATTTTATGATGCTAAGCTTGTAAGAAAAACTCTACGATCTCTCCCAGACAAGTTTGGAATCAAGGTGGCTGCCATAGAAGAATCAAAAAACATTGATGAAATCAAGATTGATGAACTCATGGAGTCACTTCAAACCTTTGAGATGAAGTTTAAGCTGAAGAAGAAAGAAAAAGGCATTGTTTTTTGTGCTGATGTGGAGAGAAAAGAAGCAATAACCTCTTCCAATGATGAAGACACGGAGATGTCTGAATCCTTAGCCGTGCTTACCAAAAATTTCGACAATGTTCTGAAAAAATGGGACAAACGAAGAAAAGGGTTCAGGCAGTCGAATTTTGACAAAAAACCTTAGGTTGTAACAGTGGTTGACATATTCAAGAAGCAAAAGTTCAAACCAATTGATGAAAGGAAAAAAGGTAAAAGAATTCAATGCCATGAATATGGAGGTTTTGGTCACATCCAATTTGAATATGCAAACACCTTGAAGAAAAAAAATAGGGCAATGAAGGTTACCTAGAGTGATGAGGAATCGGAGGAATTCTCAGAGAGTGATGAGGAGCATACCAGTAACTATGTTGCATTCAATGTTGTTATAGCATCTAGTGAAAACAGTCTGAACGAGGAAGCTGGTACAGCTGTTATAGCACTGGATAAAACAGACGATGAAACTAGTGAATCTGATTGCCTTGAGTCAGAAAGTGATGGTGAACTGGATAATGAAGAAGTCATGAAAACGTACAAGAACATGTACAAAAAATGGGTGATCGTGTGCAAGAAAAACCAGGAACTGGAATTAAGGATCCTTGAATTGGAAGGACAAAAGTATGAATTGGACAACCTGACTAAAGAAAGATTGATGGAAGTACAGATGTTGCAACATGAATTGAAACAGATGCAACGATATGTAAAAATGCTGAATTCCGGGACTGAAAAACTTGACCATATGTTTTCCATTCAGAAACCAAGCAGTGACCATGCGAGACTTGGGTACTATAGAGGTGAATCATCTGGAAAGACCATCTTTGTCAAGAGTTCAAGAGATCCTGAACTGGAGTATCATGATGCAACATAACAGAAAGCCAGAAGAAATGTTTCAGTTACTGATACAACAGTGACATCGCAGAAACAATTTAGGAAAAAGAAGAACAGGTTCGTTCCTATTTGTCATTTTTGACTTATACCTGGACACATCAAACCTCACTGCTACAAACTCCAGCGAATGCTAGAAAAGGGTAACTCTCTCAATCAACAAAAGAGATCTTCACATATGTTTTCATAGCACAAGGTAAAACAATTATGGGTAAAGAAATCTGATTAACTTATTTTGCTTCTACACAAGCCTGTGCTGCTAACTCTTGATATTTTGATAGTAGGTGTTCTAGACATATGACAGGTATGCGTGAAACATTGAGCAACTACAAGGAGTGCAATGAAAGCCAAGTTACTTTTGGAGATGGTGTTAAAGGACAAGTTCTAGGAAGAGGAACACTTGAGATTAAAGGGTTTCCAAGGCTCAAGAAAGTACAACATGTTGAAGGGCTGAAAGCTAATCTTATTAGTATCAGTCAATTGTGTGATCAGGGTTTGTTTGTAAAATTCACTAAATATGGTTGTCATGTGTTAGATGTATCTAATAATTGTGTGCTTACAGGGAAAAGGTCATCTGACAACTGTTACATACTTACACCATCTCATGAACAATCATTGTCGTGTTACAACAATACTTGTGCAGTACGTAATGTGCCAAAGCTAAGGAGCAAGCAGACAAGAAAATCACTGGAAGAAGGAAGCACCAGTAAGATGAATGCTGATGTTGCAGACGGTGTTGCAACACCGAAGGAAGAACATACGAAGAAATCTGTTGTGACAGATACTGTTGTAATGCTAGAGACAGAAACTGAGCATGAAGACATTGGTTCATGCGATGTTACAACAATAAGTGTAACAACAGAAGTTAGCACTAAAGAAATTCAAGCTGAAATACCTCAAGTTTACAAAATTCAAACTGCAGAGGATGTGATTGGATCAATACATGATGGAATCCAAACTAGAGGAAAATCCAAGCTGAACTATTGGGACATGGTAAGGTATATGTGTTACACTTCTCTCTTAGAATCAAAAAATGTGAAAGATGTTTTAGAAGATTAATTTTGGATAAATGGTATGCATAAGGAATTGAATCAGTTTATCTATGAACTTGTTGAAATTGGAACCATTGTTTTAGAACATGTTGCAACAGAAAATCAATTAACAGATATCTCCACTAAAGCTTTAGATCCTCCGAGAATTAAAACCCTAAGAAAAGCTTTAAGGATTTGTAGTCTATAATATTATATCATGGATTGCTACAAGAGCTTGAAAGAAGCTTGGAAAATCTGAAAGTCTGATATTCAATTCAACTTGTGATTTAGTTAGTGAATCATACTTCCTTGTACACACTGAATACTGAGTGAGAAAGCTAATCTTGATGGTCTGCAAGTGCAGGAGCTTGAACTTTCTGATGACTAGGGATAAAGAGAGAAGTCTCTCTAAATCCATTCCTGTATTCTATTCATCCTTGAGATCAAAAAAAAAGGCATGAAATAAAGTGGTTTTCAAGCAATGGAAAGAGCTACCTAATCCAAAATAAAAGAGATTAGTGTGAAAGCTACCAGTTGCAACATGAGCTGAAATAGAAAAAAATACATGTGAAAAGAAATACAGTGTGCAAGCTACCAGTTACAACTTGAGACGCCACAAGAAAAATATTGTGTTTTCCTACGAGATGAATAGACGATCAGGTATATTTGAGTAGATTGGGAAAGTTCCTACACCTTGCAGATTTGATGGTGAAAGCTATCTATTTCAGAATTTAGCCTCACACACACACATGGTTCATTAATTAAATCCTGGACTAAAATGAGTATTGATGAGTAAAGTTTCTTGAGTGACTTCATGCTTCCTGAACATATCATGCATTTTAATTCTGTTTTAATTTTTCGAGAGAAAAAAAAAACAAAAAAAAAACAAAAAGAAATGGTGAAATCTTAGGGGATTTTGAGCAAATTGGAAATACTGTGGAAAATATTATTGCAACATCGGTTCTAAATTGCTTTTGGATAATCTGATGCAGCTTATGTCAGTGATGTTTTTTTTTTGTTGGTTTGGATTGCTGAACAATTTGTGTTACAATTTTTACTATTTTGCTTACAATTTGTCTCTTTGCCTTTACTTCATGAGACTTACAGTTTACATGCTTAACTGTTTTATTCTACTAGTGTGTTGTTTAGTTGCTACAATTGTGCTACTTAACTGCTCAAAAGGCTGTCCACGATCGAGTTGAATCCCTTGTGAAGTTGTCCCCTTTATTCCATCTTTTTTCATAAGTTTTTGCAAATTGATATTCAGGGGGAGCCTTGAGCTAAAGGCAATGTTGGACCAGCTTCTGAAACAACTATTGCTGCATTGTTGCAACAGGTGCAGCAACTTCAGAATACACAGCTTGAATGTTGGTTGTTTAATGATTGTCACTCTGATACTTTACTGATTTTAGTTCTACTCTGGTACTTTACTATGTTTGAATTCTGCTGCTCTACTTTGGGTCCATGTTTGTGTTTGCTGATTTCTGCTAAGGCTTTTGATCTGGTACTTTGTGTTTCTACTTTGATTTCTTTTGGCAAAAGGGGAGACTATGTTATTGTTATTACTGTGCGTTAATTGTTGCTTGAGGGGGAGATGATTATTGTAACAGGTTTAGTTGCTCTACTTGTACGACTAGTGATTGTTGTTACTATTGAGTTTGGTTGTCGCTTCTTATTCTTTTCCTGATATAATGACTGGGTTTTTGTGATGGTTTACTAATTGTTGCAACATGGTTATCATCTTTGGGTTACTATCTTTTGCAAGATCATTATCTTTGCTACTTTGATGCTTTATTGCTAGCTTTATTGCTCTGATCTTTTTTCTCTACTTCTTTGCCTTTGGTTTGGCAAAAAGGGGGAGTATTATGTTGTGATGTGCTGCTACTGCTTTGCTATCTTTTACAGGAGCACTATGTTTTCTGCTTTGATACATTTTTATCTGTGTTCCACTGCATGTTGCAATAGGCTGATCATTGGTCTAATACTGTTGTTTTACTGAATGTTGCACCGAGATTTTCATTTGTTGCATCTGTCTTTCTGCACTTGGGCAATAGGAGGTTACATTGACCATGATATCTAGGTTTTTCCAAAACAAAGCCAAAGGGGGAGATTGTTAAGAAAATTAGATTGATTGGCAATTAAATTAATTGGATTTTGATTGTTAAGGCAATTAAATTAACTGGGATTTGATTGGCTATGTTTTAGCAAAACTTATGATATTACTATACTTGTGCTTTTACCTTTTATATTGTGTAGGAAAAATCTTATGGTAACTTACTATATAAGAAGAAGATTTATGCTAATTAAGAAATGATATTAATTGCATATTCATAAGGAAATGGAGATTAGGTTTTATGAGTAAAGGTTTTTCTTGCAGCCCAAGATGATTTGCAGCAGCAATTTGTTATAAATATGAGGCAAAAGGTCACAGCAAAGATTGAGAAGACGTAGGCAAAAACAGAGAGCAACAAGAGAAAATACAAGAGAGTTTTCTGTCCAGTGTTCCAAGTTATGTTCCAACACGATATGTGTTCTAATCTTTGATTGTATTAAGTGTTGCAACTTTGTTTGTTTTGACAGTATGTCATGAGCGATTTGTATAAGGCTTTGAGTGATTAGTTTATTGTCTCTTTTATTCATTCTTCGGGAGAAGAAGGTGTAGTTCTCAGGAGAGAACGTTGCAAGTCGATAGGAGCTCGCCAAACCGAAGTTCGTTAAGGAGTTCTTCATCTAGGCGTCAAAGGTCAAGAGGGAGTCTTTACTTATGTAAGTCCATTGATGTTGTAACTTGTTGTTTCTTAATGGACAGGTTTGTTGGACCAGGGGAGGTCCCGTGGACGTAGACCGCACGGTTGAACCACGTTAAATCTTGGTGTTTTTTATTTCTATTATAACTTTTTATTTCCGCTGCCAATTGTTGTTACTGCTTGTGTTGGAACATTAAGTGGAATAAACTAACTAAGTAATTAGAGAAACATATTGTTTACAGTCTGTGATAAAACTAATATTCCAGTTAATGTTGCAACATCACCTGTAACAGAATTGTAACAGAATCAGTTTACACCAAGTTATTGCATCCGTTTTTATTTTTTATCATAAATGTTCATCGATTAAGCATATTCGTCATCTTGCTGTAAAATTAATTCATACTTATACTGCACAGCTTTTAACAACTCCTTTTGGTATATGTGAACTAGGGTAATTCATGAAAAGACAAAGTAGGAAAAAAAGAATATGAAAACCAGCATTACTTGACTTAAAAGTTTAAATAGTTAAATCGGGTTTTATTCATTTATTAACTCGAAGATAAGGATAGTGGAATACCTTCTAACTGGTATCATAGTTGCTGCTTCCAACATCATATTTATATGTTGGCTTGAAATCTAATGTCCCCTCATTGTATCCACAAAAAATCTGTCCTCTTTCTACCTCTTGTAAGAGTTGATCTTTGCTTGTCAGCATCTGTAGATGTTCAAAAATTATGCAACACCATGTAAATGTTTATTCCAATGTGAAATTTGATCAATACTTTGACATAAGATAGGGAAATTTGTGCAAATGGCACCTACTGTTTTTCTAAAATTTCAAATTCGTCTCTATTGTTCAAAATTAGTCAGTTTAGTATCTATTATTTTTCAAAAAATTTAAATTATTTCAAATTGTTCAAAATTAGCCAATTTACTTCTTATTATTTCTCAAAAATATTTCAATTCAATCCCTGTCTAAATTGGCTAAATTAAATTTTTTTAGATAAAACAATAGGGACGAATTTAAAATTTTAGAAAAATAATAAAAACTGTTTGTGTAATTTTCCCACATAAGATTTGTGTTGAACTTACTTCATGGTGGTTTTTCTCTATTAAATCTCTGGCAGGAAGTGTATTTATTCCTTCAAGTCTATAGTTGAGGTCCCCCAACCATACTGTCACTTGGGCAGGCCTGGAATTCGAGTTCCGATTCTTGGGGAAGAGAGACTGTGTTATCTGTCCGTATTGCGAATTTCTCTCTTCTACATTGCGACCATGAGGTGCACAATGAAGAAATGTAGGTGATATCGTAGCGTTCCACATTGGTGGAATAAATGATAATATTAGTGTAGTTTATAAGCGAAAATTACAATTAGTTTAAGAAATAAGTTAATAACCCGGGTTCTTATTTTAGGTCAACAGATTAAACTTCAAGACAATTATTTTTAGAACTATAATATTAGTCTCACTTGTGAGTTCGGATTTTTAAACTTGAAAAGTGACTAAATTTATACTGGTGTAATTAGACCATAGTTCCTACCTTCCTATCTCGTTACACCTAGAACCTTGATAGGAATCAAATAATGGACTCTAGTGAGGCCAGGTCACATCCAAGATTGTAAAACCTAAATATTTAATTTTTAATGATTTTAATGATTTCCTATAAGTTGAATCTTTGATACTCGAAAAATTAAGAAATAGGCCAATCTATCCTATTAAATCACTTGAAGATGCATATTCAAAAAGAACTTATTTCTTCATGTTATTTATATTTTTATTCATGTATGTTAAAGATGAGGTCTTACTAAGACTTCTTCAAAAAAGAAAAATCTTTAGATATCTATATATCTTTACCTATCTATATATAGAGAAGAAAAAGGCATAGATAACAATGTCTATGCATCAATTGAACCAATGACTATTCATGATTCCATAATTAAATCAATTTCATACTGCTTCCAAATTAGAGGAATGTTATGGTAAAATTTTGTTTGAAACGATGTGGTAGAAAGCAACGTGCGACTTGAAGGACACGATCTGTTGTGGATTCTTACATCCACCATTTTGTATAGGAATGAAGGTGCTCTTAGCTCAACATCATTTGTTTTGTTCCACAAGAACTCCCCTTTTTGTTGGGTTGTAATGTAAATAATTCATGATGGAGTTTGAGTAGAAAAAAAAAGTATTAATTTATTTCTCAGGGATTGGGCCTCGAATTAAGAAATTGAAAAGTTTTTTTTAGTGAGTAATATCATTTATTCATTAGTTTGTAATGATGACAGCGTGTTACCAAAAAAAAAGTGAATTTTAAATTGTGTACCATATTTTTTAATATGTACTTGAGGAAGAATTGCACAAACGGTCTCTATTATTTTTTCGAAGTTTCAAATTCATCCCTATTGTTCAAAATTAAACAATTTAATTTCTATTATTTTCTAAAAAAAATAATTTAGTCACAATTTTTATTAAATATTGAAGACTAAATTAAATATTATATGAAAATAATAGGGTTGAAATTTTAAATAAAAATAAAAATGACTAAATTGGCTAATGTTGAATAATATGGAAGAATTTAAAAAAATTTAAAAAATAATAAGAACTAAATTAACTAATTTTGAATAATAAAGACGAATTTAAAATTTTAAAAAAATAATAAGGACCATTTATTCCATTTTCCTGTAATTGATTGGTTAAAAGATGACAATCAGAAAAGAAGATTACTACTAATATATGACCTAATAAAATTGGCATTGGGATAAGGAGGGTCGTTGTAACTCTAGGCCCAGTAATACCATGTCCACTGCGGCCTTTAGATGTGTGCCTGTTTTCACTATGAGTCCATTACAATTAGTGGAGATTGAAGTTTAGTGTAATTTCAACAATTAGAGGGGATATCTTGCAAATATGACATAATGGAGGAGGGCCATTGTAGTTTACATTAATTATTTAACATAAAGTAAATTATATCCTTTTATAAAATAAAAAACTAAAAGGAAAATGAGCTATAAGCCCTAAATTATTGGTGTAGTGAGTTGGAGCAGGTTTTATGGATCAAGAAAATAGATTAGTTCGAAGTAAGCATAAATTAATTTAAGATCACACTCGATTAATGACAATTCAAAAACAAATAAAAAATAGAAAATAAAGCCAAATGCTATTGTGCTACACTCCATTCTTAGTACTTTTGAAGAACAATCCAACTAAAATTTTTTTCTTGAATTTCAAATTTCTTATTTATGTGGTAAAAGTTCTATTAGGTAAGGGAAAAGTATCATATATGGCTTCTTTGATTTTTGCTAAATGTTTCTTTTGTTATTAATCTCAGCTGGCTAGCTAATCAGTTGACCGTTGCGGGAATGGGTAATCGATTAGATCAACTGACTAAGATTGATTGGTTCTCTTTGTCGTTTTAACTAGCTTGTGGTTTTTTGACTTATCTATGTTAAGCTAGTTGTTCTGTTTCTTTTTTATCTTCTTTATAATGGTTGTTTGATCCACTTATGTATCTTTTCATTATTAATGAAATACAAACTGTTGAATTAGCAACAAAAAAAAAAGTATCACCTCGATAATATATATATATATATATATATGATGAGTGAGATGACTAAGGAGGCATGACTTACCAGAGAGATGGCATGAAATGAAGACGATTCGTATTCCTTTGTAGTTGATTCTAATAGCCATAGCTCTTTTCTTTCTCCTAATTAAACCTCCAAATCCTCCAAGAGCCAGCTTGTCCACTTTTAATTATACAAATCAACCAACTAGATATGTCATAAACCAAATCAAACTCAATATTTATCTTATTAAGTGGAGTCGGCTGAAGTAAATCAATCGTCCCACGGTTACTTAAGTCATACTCAGAATGTGACCTTCCAAAACATAACAAATGGTCGTGCCAAATTTGAACCCACCTCTAAGAAATAGCTCTGAATTTTTGGGGCCGAAGACGAATAATTGCAGAGATTGCATTATTGCTTTTCCCATCAAGCTTCGCAATGAAAAAATAAAATTTAATTTGAATGTCTTGCGGAGTAAAAAGGAAGAAAGAGAATTCTTTTGTTATACATAATCAACATGATCATGCATCTAAAATATTTTTAAAACAATCTTATAAGTTCATTAATAATTAGCTTTTAGATGTTTCTTGTATCTCATAAAAAAAAAATTTACGCACATAGGCAGCGAAGTGAAAAATACGTGCATTAATTACTGAGAAAATAATTAGTTGGAATTCAAATTAGTAGCAAAGCATATAAGATTTATAACAAGATCTTTTTGTGGTAAGCTTTCAATTAAACACATATTTCATGATTTAAAAACAGTTTTAAACCTATTCCCTTTATGAAGTTCGAGCTTATTTTATTAAATGGGTAAAGAATAAAACACCCCTTTGTGGTTGGCCACTCTTTTGTGCTTGGATATTAGTGTACAAAATCTTTCTAAGGTACCGAAACTTCCTTATTAAATTTATTGGTTAGATTCAGCCGTTAGTCATGCATATATTCCAAAAGAGATTTTTACTATATGGCGGCGTTTGGTTCACGCATTGATTTTTTATTCTTAGGAATAATATTTTTGAGAATGTCATTCTGATGAATGTTATTTCCGGAAATGTGATTAAAACCATTTGGTATGTTAAAATTTTTTGTCAAATTCCTAATAATATTTTTTGGTTATGTTTAGTTAGACTCAATATTCTTAGGAATCTTGAACAATTTTTTAACAATGCCCCTAATAAAAAAAAAAACTAATAATTTTTATTTATTTCATTTAATTTTATTTTTATTTTTATTTTTGTTATTTTCTAAATATTTTATTTTTTTCTTTTATTTAATTTTATTTTTTACTTCGTCATATTTTATTTTTTCTTATTTTATTTTTTTTTTATGTCATTTTTTTTTTTTTTTTTTATAAAATGTTAGTTAAAATTAAAAAATTAATAATTTTTATTTATTTCATTTTATTTTTTATTTTTTACTTTATTATTTTTAAATATTGTATTTTGTTTACTTTTATTTTATTTTATTCTTATTAATATTATTTTATTTTAATTTTTATTATATCTTATTTTAATTTCTAATTTATTCTTTTTAATTTTATTTAATTTTCATTTAGTTTTTTTATTTTTATTTTATATTTTTTTTTAATGAAAATAAATGTTTTGGCTCAAATTAAACTAAAAACTAGAAAAATAAAGATATGGAAATATAGAAAAAGTAGAAATGTGATTATCAATAAACAAAAATGAGAAAAGGAAAGAGAAAAAGACAGGGAAATTAATGTGATTTTGTCCATAGGCAGATGGTGATTTTGTCCAATGTCGAGTGTGGTGTCATTGTCACAAATCAATGGTAGAATTCATGGTTTTTCACGAACATTTGTAACCATCCATTCACTCTTGTGGTCATCACTACGCCAATTGTACATTATTTTTAAGGTAACGTTTTGTGCGATGACTCACTCCTTTGTATTGTAATAATTTTATATTTAATGCTAGATTTTTCTTTACATTGACAAAAAAAATTTATCATATGGAAGATAGTGAATTAGTGCGATGATATATAGCAATTAATACTCTACACAAAAATATACTAGACATTTTTCTTTTAGATATTAACCAAATGAAAAATTAAATAGGAAGCGGAAAAAGAGTTACCATAAACAATATCTAAGAACGGTGTCAAGAAAGTAATTAAACAACCAAGAAAAATTAAATTAAAGAAGGGAAAATTAAAAGGCACTTAGCAAAAAAATAAAAGGAGATAAGTTCATTACATGTGTGTATCGACTAAAGCATTCTTCAGCAACCTCGAAATGTTGTCTCGTGGCACCTCTTGTAATCCAATCACAAGTAGATCAAACTTGCCATTTTGGGTCACCAGCTTTTGAATATCTTCATAAGAAACCTTCAAAAGTAATTTAATAAATATATGATTAGTGAATGAATTGTACAAAATGATAAATAAGATAGCTAAGTATCACAAATAGTTCATTAGTTTTTCGTTGATTTTGATAGTTACATCCCTTAACTTCAACACATAACGTTTTAGTCTTTCATGTTTTAATTTTATGACACTGTTAATTGATCTTTTTAATAAAGTTTAGAAATCAATAGCCATTGCACGTGTAATGCACATGCAGGCAAAATAATTGATATTTGAGGGATAAAATCGTTAAACCAAGGCACTGAAATGTTGCGTTTTGAATACAACGGACATAAGATGAAGACTCTATGATATATAAGCGAATAGCGCAAACGATAAATGAGATAGGGGAAGAAAGAAAGAAAAACTTTTATGATATTAACTTAATCAATAGATATGGAAATATGAATAATGCATCATATCACCCTAGTGATACATATTCATTCCTTTGCATAGTAAGTATTAAATATCAAATTTCACTTTATAACGTAAGAACGCTTGTCATATAAAAGATTGAGCCATAACAAAGTAAGATATAATAATACTTCAAAAATATTTACCTGTCCATTCATATTCCAAGTCACTATGCACATGCAAAAATCTGATCTACCTGAGAATTCACAAGTATTCTCCACTTCTACAGTCTTTATGCCTTCATGAGGTGCATCAACACTGTTAATGCTACCCATTGCTGTCCGCTTCGTCCTATTTTTTCTTCTGCAAAATTCAGAAAATCATACTTGATTCTATATATTATGAAGGAACTCTTTAAATGAATGGATATAACTTGGCATGCATTCAAACTTAAACACCCAAATGGGTACACAACACCATACTCCCGTATAATATGTCGAAAGTACATATTTCCTGCTGTAGTATCGTAATTACCATTTTAATCAGTAAGATTTTTTTAAAAAAAGATTACCTATCGCAACCACAAAAATATTAAAGGAGGAGATATTGTACAACCTTTTAAAAAATTTAAGGACTAAAACTATAATCATGGTAGAAGAGTAATGTACATTTTTGACAAAATACAGGGAGCATGATGTTATTTATTCTAACTTAATCTTGTAAATGTAATGTTTAATTAATGATGCCTCCTGAGTGATTTTCTTTGTAATCTTCTTTTACTTCAATGAATTCACTTGCTTACCGGGGGGTGGGGAAAAAGAAACAGGAAAAATGAGCCGTACCTTTTTGCATGAAATATAGCACATATGTTGCCCATTCTTCTATGATATACAAGAGGGAGGAATCTCGTTGACTTTGAGTTCTGCTTGTATGTATGTATGTGCATATATATATGGAAACTAAGGTCTGTGATGGTGAAGATTATGTTTCTAATTTGATTACTACTTTCTCTCTTGTTAGGTTCGGCTTTGTTGACATTTGAAAAATATTTGAAATTAGGGGCCGACCAAATGAAGAAGAGTCTAGCACATCACACGTCTCTATCTCAATATCTTTAAAATCATGCAAACACTAAACATTTTATAAAAAAAAAAATTTGAGCCTCCCACCCATTTTTTTTGAATAACAGGAGACAATTTTTTTTTTTTTTTATGTCACAAAGGAGGTTGAAACCCGATCGATCATCATTGTCTAATCCACCTAGGGTAGTTTTTCCTCTCTTGTCCTTATCAAGCAGATGTTGAAGTTATTTTAGAATGCAGTTGAGGATGATGGTACTCATAGAGAGCTAAACACCATAATTGGCAAATCAATCGGCGCACGAGTTAAATTTTCCTATAGGCATGAATTAGCTTGAAGTGATTGTGTCAGCGAGAATAGAATGATAGTCTATCAACTTTAATGTGTTATGGAAAGACTTTAGCTATATGACAGCAAATGAAGGAACTTCTATAATCATGGAAGTGTAATAGGTATTCCTCTGCATTAATTCTACTATTGGAAAAGAATAAATACGATAAAACATCTCTCTAAAATGGTTATTGTTTAACGTGTTCGGTCTCTTGTGTTTTGATATTGTTTTTCAACTTTACCTTCTTGTAGACAAATAAAAAGATGTGTATAATACGTATAAGACTCCATGTAATAATTGATATTCCTAAAATGATGAAATTTATATATATATTCTACACGCAATTAGGTTCAAGCGTGTCTGCGTGTGGCAACTTTCTTCTCTTCATGATTAATTTTATGACTTGGAGATTTCTCGAGATACATATCCATTTGGTTTCCTTGTCAACAGAGGTTTCCTTGGAGAAGTTAAACATATTGTGATGGTCTTCAATGGCGGATCCATGCAATAGCGAGTGAGGGTTGCAGTACTAAGTCCAAAGTTTTTTGTTGTTATTGTTGTTGATTATGCAGAATTAAAATCATTCAACACATACATATATATAACTAAAGGAAATCGAGTATGCGACCTCTCGCATGTACAACGAGTAACATGCCACTAGACCAAAGTCTTGATGGTAAGTCCAAAGACTTTTTTGTGAAAATGTGTATATTTTCAACTATTTTAAATTGAAAAATTAATGTAACACTTATTAAAAGAAATTATTAGTATTATATTGAGTAAAAGTTTTGAATCAGCCCCTGATCATGATAGAATCAGATTCAGGAATTAAACAACATGCAGTATTATTCAAAATTTAGGATCGCACACACTTGCCTAAGAGTAGTAATGCCACTACTTCTCATAGGATACGTTGTCGTATCTCAGGTGTATAACTATCTTATGAGAAATAGTAATTAGAATATTTTTTTTCTTAATCCACAAAAGTAGTATAATGTAACTAGCGAAATTCGAGCTCGTAATCTCTCATCAAACAACAAGTAAAATTACCACTGCACCAAAACTCTAGTGGCGAGAAATAGTAATTAAAATTTAGGACTTGTTTGGATTCGAAAGGCAAAAAATAATAAAGGAAAGTAAAGGATTGAATCATAAAAGAAAGGGAATGAGAGGATTAAATCTTGTTTGTATAAAAAAATTGAAAAAATATCACATTTAGTCCCTATTATTTTAAAAAAGTTTTAATTTGGTTCCTATTGTTTAAATTTTTTTAATTTTATCCCTATTATTTTCTTAAAAGTTTTAATTTTATTCCAATTGTTTTTAACCGTCCCTATTATTTCTTTAAAATTTTAAATTTGTCCATATTATTCAAAATTAGTCAATTTAATCCATATTATTTTGTAAAAAAATTCAAATTCATCCCTATTGTTTCTCAAAAAAATTTAATTTAGTCCTTGAATAATAGAGATGAATTTAAAACTTTAAAAAAATAATAAGGACGAAACTAAAACTTTTAAAAAAATAATAAGGACGAAATTAAAAATTTTAGAAAAATAGTAGGGATGAAATTGAGAAATTTTAAATAATAAGGACCAAATTAAAACTTTTGGGAAAATAAATAGGAATGAAATTGAGAATTTTTGAATAATAAGAACCAAATTGAAACTTTTGAGGAAACAATAGAGACAAAATTAAGAAATTTTAAACAATAAGGACTAAATTAAATTGTTTTAAAAATAATAGGAAGTAAATGTGATATTTTTTCAAAAAAAAAATAGAAAAAATGTTCATAAATGATTGTTTGCATTCATCATTTGGATTGAAAAGTAAATAAAAGGAAGGGATAAATTTTATAATATATTGACATCTTTGCCCTTCTTTAATTTAATTTAATATAATTTTCTTTTTTTTTTCTTTTACCTTTTCCCATTTTCTTATTTTAAACCTTATTTTTTGGATAAATTATTTCAAAGTTCACTAAACTATTCACCTAATCCTATTTTAACCATTAAACTATTTTTAAATCTAAAAGAATTATTAATTTTTTAAAATAATTTCATTCAAGTCATTCTGTTAAATACGGTTAAAAAAAACTAACCACGAATGGTTAAAACATAAATTGCTAAAACTAAAGGACATAGATTAATTTACTTTTCATTTTTCTTGTTTTTATACTTTTTCCTTTTATTTAAATCTGAAAAGTCATGCTTAGCAAGAGAACATGCAAATAATATTTTTAACACACACACACACACACACACACACACATATATATATATACTGTTAACAAATTCGAATTACTACCTAATTCTCGTTAATAATTTTTTTCCAACCTTTTTGGATTACTATGATAGAGCAGGCACAATGTTCATCATTATCGTCGACGTCTCTGGAAGATTGCTTGAAGCTGTTGAGAGGAGAAAGAGACGATTAGCGTCTCGCCGGACTTCTTTTGGTAACCAAAATCTGCAAAAAAGATGATCATTCTGCCCTCCGTCAAGTCTACGACGCCGTTTCTCCTCAATTCCTCCACCGCCTCCTCCGCACCGGTATACCCATCCCAGAATTGTCCTCGCATTTTTCTATCAATTACATTTTCATTCACTAATTTTTATTTTATTTTATTTTCTTATTTTGAATTACAGGTATGGGCAAAGGCGGGATTGAAAATCGCGAATTGTACTTGCAGCTATCGGTTAGGTTTTTGGCGGCATTTTCTAGAGTTCCGGAGATTGCTGCTTCCTCTGATATGCTTGCCAATGTTCCGCTCATTCTTGAGATCATGATGTCCAAAGAGTATTCTATTTCTCTTTTTAGCACTAAACATTTGTTGTTTACGTAATTAGTTATGAACGATACACGTGTTTCTTTCAACATTTACTAAGTTTATGGCTTTTTAGTTTGACTATTTGTTAGAGAATATTAATTATGTGTCATATTTGCTTTGAGGGGCCTATCAAGGGAACTAGTAGATGTTTGTCATTGTAATGGTGTATTTTACTACTACTAATCAGTGTATAAAAAGGTGTAAGACACACTGAGGCACTAGGGTCTGAGTGCCTAGGTGCAAGGCGAAGGCACACGCCTTAGCGAGGTGAGTCGCATTTCTTATAGAGTAAATTGCGCCTAGCCCCCCTGTGATTGATCATAAGTGCACGATACCCCCTTATGTTGATCAAATTAGCACATTACCTCCTTGTGCTAAACAGAAAGGGTGCATACTCTCCCCATTAGCTAACTTCTGTTAGTTTTTTAATGGAAATATCAAAATGACAAATATACCCCCATCAAAATTTAAAAAAAAAAAAAAAAAAAAACAGACCAAACCCAAACCCCCCACCACCACCACCACCACCCCCAAACCTTCCACCATCACCAAACCCGCCACCACACCCAAACCCAACTACCGCCACCACCAAACCCGCCACCACTACCACCAAACCTACCACTATCACCAAACTCGCCACCACACCCAAACCCAACTACTACCACCACCCAAACCCAGCCACCACCACCCTCAAACCCACCACCACCACTACCACCACCACCAAACCCGCTACTACTCCCCTCTGCCACCAATACCCACTATGCTGCCAACACCACAGTGATGTTGAAAAAAAAAAAGCATGACCATCTTAGCAAAAAAAAAAATCAATCCGACTTTAAAGCATTTAGCGCTTTGTCTTTACGGTCTTGAATGGAGATGAGGTCAGTAGGGAAATGATACTCATCCAAGCCAAACATCGACGATGACATCGGATTTGCATTCGCTCCGACAATCGCAGCTGTTGATATTGATGACCGCGCCATCGATGATGTGAGGCCCGACCCCGAATAACGTGTCATACCTCGATTTGCGTGCTTTAGACCCAAAATTATATGACCGACCTTGGATTACATGCCTTGTCTTGATTTTTGTGCATGCCTTGTCATACGTGCCTTGACATAGAATTGTGTGTCCTAATCCTCGACTTACGTGCGATACCTAGATATACGTGCCCTGACCTCGATTTACGTGTGTTACCTCGTTTCGTGTGCCCTAACCTTGAACTGCGTGCCTACACACTAACCTATAAAGATTCCTACACAAAACACAAGGCAATAAAATAATCCTACATATTCCATTAACAATATTCTAATCCTAATTCAAATTCTCTACAAAATCCACTAACAATAAACAATTCTATCTACACAAACACCTAAACATTCTTTATTCTTTATTCTTATTCCAAAACCAATGCACCTCAAGATTCTACACTTATTATAATCCATTATATACTTTAAAAAAATCTGAAATTTCAAAAATTATAAGCCTTGGCCAGCCATACACCATGCAATTCAAAAATTGTCAAGTCAAATGCATGCATTATTATAATCATAACATTATTCTATGCTTTCCACTTTCTCCAAACACAAGACTTACCTTTTATCGTGCCTAGACATTCTCTTACACCTTAGACTACCAAGACAATAAAAAACAAAACTCACCTTGACCAAATGCTAAGCGAAAACCGACACACCACAAGAAAATCACACAACAACTCATCAAACTACATTTTTCCTCTCAAGCTCTCATTCTCTCTCCATTTCGGGTAAGGCTTCTCTTGAGCTTCCAAGACCTCAAGCTCACTCTCTAGGACACTCCAAGCATCGGCCATAGCAAGGTAATCAAGCAAGGATAGCTCAAAGTCACACACAAAGCTCAAAAACAAGGATTTTGTGCACATTTGCTAAGTCTTCAAAGAGATGAGGGTTAAAACTCTTTTAAAAGTTTTCAAAACTCACATGCATGCTCTCATATGGCTATATTTACCTCTGTAGTTATTGTATATGTGTGTATATAAGCCTATCTACTCATGCATGGCTTGATAATGGTTAGAAACTTGAAGATAT
Organism: Ehretia macrophylla; assembly: GCA_037974665.1. Taxonomy (NCBI): domain Eukaryota; kingdom Viridiplantae; phylum Streptophyta; class Magnoliopsida; order Boraginales; family Ehretiaceae; genus Ehretia; species Ehretia macrophylla. The sequence continues at coordinate 6,253,192 of CM075774.1, forward strand.
GTAAACACATTTTTTTCTGGCAGATTACTGACCTTGTAGAACGAAGTATTTTTTACCTAGTAAACGTTGATAAAAATGCATGAAAATTGGTAGGTCACTAGATTTGTCAGTTCTGAACATATTTTGCAGATATAGGACAAGGCCAATTTTGACTCTAAGACCTCCAAAATGGTCAAATATCGTGATGTGTCTAAATCTAAAAAACTTAGAAATATGAAGTAGGGTTCTGGCAGCTTTCTGACCTTGTAGAACAAAATAGTTTTGGCCTAGTAAACGATGTTTAAAATGCATGAAAATTGGTAGATCACTATATTTTTCAGTTCTGAACATTTTTGACAGAAATAGGCTAAGGCTAATTTTGAGTTTAAAAGCCTCAAAAATGGAAAATATCGAGATGTGTTTGAATCTGGACAGTTTTGCGTAGTCTCACGGTTTTGGCCATAACTTCTAAGTACGAACTCCAAATGCAGTGAGGTTTGTTCCTAGATTTAAAGCACTCGTTAAGCTTCAATTTGACATTTGGTTCACTGAAATTGGAGATTATTTGCTTGGCTAATCAAATATGAAAAAATAGACCATTGCAGTAGGGTTTTTGCTTAGTAATATGCTTTGAATCATGTTGTAACTTTACTTGAGGTGTTGAATGGTTGGAATTGTGGCAATTAGAAGTTGTGTGGGCTGTTTTGGTTGGTTGAGGATGCTTAATTAATTGATGCATGGCTTGGATTTAATTACATGACGAATTGTTGCTTAATTGCATTTGTAAGCATGCAATTGAGACCCTATTGCTTATGAAAACTTGCTAAGTAATGATCATATGATTAAATGTGTTCTATATGGTGTTACTTGGCTGTCCGTTAAATGTTCACATGTTCCTAAGTGTTGTACCAAATGAATTTATTTCTCAAAGCATGCCTCGTATATTTACTTGTCAATATGTGATCTTATGATTGCTCGGAGGCAACCTACTTTGTTGTCCTCCTAATGTGAATTGTTAAAAGATATTATATGGCTTGCTTGTACATGATTACTTGGCTCCCCGTGAAAGTTTAATTGCTCTCAAATTGATATATGAAATAATTATATGTTCTTGCAATGCCTTATGTGTCAATATGTCAAAATGTGATCATACACTTACTCAGAGGCAACCTACTTTGTTGACTTCCTAATGTGAAATGTTACATGACATAATTGTGCATTGCATACAAGGTTGCAACTTTTCATTTTGGTATGGTAGCGTTCGCGTTATTCCGGGCGGCATCGGGCTTGCCAATGTATTGGCGTGACTACCATGGTCCAATTCCCTATCTCGCTTGGGGGCTAAACTTCCTCGAAGAGTTGGGTCGTAGGATTTCGGGGTACATTTGGAATACACCCATTTGGAGTGATAAGTGAATGATTGAAGCCGGCCGCAACAATTTTTATCGAAAATGATCTTGAGAGCAAAGGCTCACCGATTGATCTTGAGAGCGAAAGCTCACCGTATCCTTTTCACTATGTGTTTAAGTACTCTTGCTTGGTTCCTAAAGGACCTCGGGAAAGAAAGACGGGTAAATGTGTTCATTTATATTTATGTTATGTTATGAACTTGCTTATTTCATATGACATGTTTTCAAAAGGGTTTTTCATAAGATTAACCGGAAAAAAGTTTTTAAAACGTTATCTCTCGTTCCCCCTCGCTGAGTTCATAAGGACTCATCCTCTTTTATCACCACAGGTGAAGAAGATTTGGAACAGGTACCCGAAGAGAATGTGCCTGTTGATGATTCCTTGGAATGATTACATGTTTTATGTGTCTTGCTTGTCAGTGGCTGTTCTGTAAACGTTGTGTTTGCTTTGAAGACTACTTATTTTGTTGATGTAAATGACCCCGTTGTAATTTGGGTCTAATTTTGACTTGTACTGATTATAACTAGACGAACACTCTAATTGGTCGTTTTGCTATCACTATTTTGATTTAGTAACTATCATAGGCAACTGAAACATTAGGTGAAGTATCAAATAAATGAATCTATCTAATCTTACCCCGGTACTTATTCATAGGCTAAAGGATAACAGGTACTCGCGTAAAGAAATTGACAAATAAACGGATCATAGTTATCTTGTTAGGCTTGTTAATCAAATGAGACCTTCGAGTTAGATCAATAGGCATATCGGTTGATGATACAATATGGATCTTAGTTGGGAATCGAAACAATGATTGGGAGTTTTGAGGCATTTAGAAAACTAGGTCAAACCAAAGGTCTTAAATATAATCGTCATGCTGCCGATTTTTCGGAAAAACTTTTGGAGTTCTAGGCCAACGTTAAGCATTAAATTATAACAAAAGACTAAGACTATGAAATAGTATAAATGAATTAGGTCATATCCTAGTCTAGCCTCTTTAGGTCGGGTTGGGGCGTGACAAATGACGTCAGCGAAGTACCACTGCTCATCACTCTTGGAGGCCTCCATATACACACACACACACACACACACACATATATATATATATATATATATATATATATATATGTATATATATAGTTGGATTATGGAAGCAATCAAAATGGAACACATTCTCACACACTCACACACATAACACGATTTGGGGGTTAAGGTTTTGGATTGGGGATTTAGGATTTGGGGGTGAGGTTTGGTTTTATGTGAGGGTATTTTGGTCCAAAAAGTCAATAATAAAGTGGAAAATATCAGTTTATTGTTGCAAAATTGCAAAGGACGCGCGTGCATCACACTTCCAGTTAAGTTAAATGATTTTCTTAACGGAAAGGGGTTCCGTGCACCTTTTTTAATAACCACAAGGGAGGGGGGTAATGTGCTAATTTGATCAACACAAGGGGGTTCCGTGCACTTATGGTAAACCACACGGGGGCTAAGCGCAATTTACCCTTTCTTATATTATGAAAAATAAGCTATGAAATCAAAGAAGATATATATATTTATCAAAAAACATTACATTATATATCATTAACATCATCTAACCATCATGACTAGATGTTTTTGTCTTCTTTTTCTTCTTCTATCTTCTTTTTCTTTTTTATGGTTTGACTTAGAAATATCTAGAAGTCAATGAATAATAAAGTACTTTGCACACATACTAACAAAAAAAAAATTTATTGACAAAATAAAATAAATACGCAGAGGCGCAGCAAGGCGCGCCTTGGTCAAATCGCCTTGCCTAAGCCTTTTTAGGCGCTGAGGGTGCGCGTCGCCTCACCTCAGCGCGCCTTTTTATACACTACAACTAATAATTTGGAAATGAAAGAATATTCTAGTTGTAGGCACCCGTGGTTTGGTTGATTCATGTTGAGATTAATGAATAGCTACATTTTTATGTAGAGTTAGGGATACACTTTCATAGACTAATTAGATATACTCTCGGCATTATCTTTTTTTTTTTTTACTGTATATTAAATCAACCATGGAACGACAACATCCACTGTCAAAGACGATGGACTCGAGGATGAAAGGAGAAAAATGTCCTGTAATGATTTGGAGGGATGTAATCCTAGCCAAACAAGCTTAATATGAAATCACAGGGTACTCCTTTTTACCTAATAATTGAAACTTAAAAGGCTTTATTAGCTGAGGGCTATCCTAATTTCAAAGGTCTAAATTTTTAAAGTGAACTTTGTACCAAGCAAGTCTTTTATTGGGTTCTGATTCAAAACAGCCAAGTGAAATAGTTGGTTGTTACAAGTGAGTCCAATTCAGATGGTTTGAATAGTCTCACTGGTCCACTATTTTTGCTAATAGATTGAGTTAATACTAGATAAAACTGTGTGGATCTCGCATGGCGATTTATGACTTGAAGCTTCATTTTGTGGAGCTACTCAGAGGATCAAAAGTTAGCCTTTTCTGTTTGATGATTACTGTGGATCAAATTGTAATTATATGATATTTCCGACTAGTACTTTAGTGATGCTCAAAATAGCATGTACTATTTCATCCATTCAAAAATAGTTTGTGACAAGGTTAGAAAGTGACCCTGTTATTTAGCTGTTTTTCATAATCCGCAATTCCTCTCCCCTCTCTCTCTCTGTGCATGTGTGTTTGTTAATGTACAAGCTATAGGTATATAAGAATGTACATCTGTAATGTGTGCACCAACTACATGAAAGAAGCATATGATTTTTGTATGTAATAAAGTCTAGTCTAAAAGGTTATTGTTTCAATCTGCAGGTCAGGGTCATCTGTTATTGTAGATTGTTACGAGTTCATATTTTTGGTGTCAACTGCTTGTGAGGATGGAGTTGAAGTGTTGTATGAATCTGGAGGCATGAATGTGCTAGCTTCTCAGATGTCTACTCTCTCAGAAGGTAGCATATATCCTGATATTGAAAAGTGTCAATGTAATCTTATAAAATCTTGGGTATTAGTTCAAACTTCAAAATACGTGATGTGTGTGCTGCAATCATATGATAATGCTACACTAAGTAATAGCTGCCATGATTCTTATGAAAAGTATAGACTAGTTGGCAATGAATCAGATGCTACCAATTTAACATCTTTGAAACTTGTGGAATTATATGTGCTGTAGGTTCTTATGTTGTGGAGCTTGCTATGAGACTTGTTCAATTGATGAAAAGCAAGCTGCCTGCAGAAAAGGTTTACACAGAACATCCATTAGAGCTATCAATAATGGTGAGCCTACATGCACAAAGCCACTTTGGTGTTGTTTTCTTGTTTTCAGATGACCTCTGACAACTAGATTATGTTTTGTGTTTTTTCTTCTGTGCTGGTGACATTTGATCCATGTTGTTGCAGGTGGCTGCAATTGCTCGGCAGTTTGCTGTGGTGCACACTGCCCTGAAATTTGAAGCACTTCACCTCCTCTATGCCATTTTGGTGTCAAAGTACTTGGTATGGAAGCTCTTTTTTGTATAACATGTGGCATGAGATCATACTCTTTGAGAATTATGTTTATCATTTCGTTCAGTTTAGGTTAGATCAGCCCTCATTATTTGACGACTGATTGTGAATAAAGTAAATATCAGCAAGCTCAATACTTTCCGATTTTGGATAAGGAATGAGTAATATATTTTTTGATATCCAGCTACATAGAAGAGATTCAGAATAAGAGAATGGATCTAGTTTATGGGATATTATGAAACAGATTTAAGAATTGTTAAGGCCTTTTGAGAATTTTGAGGCCAGCTTTACCCTAATATTTGGAACCTGGGCAGTAATTATTACAGATAGTCTTTACAGTAGAGCCCTTTCCATAGATGCCAGGAAACAACTATGCCACATATACTTGTTATATTCTGAATCTTTATTCTGCTTTCCCAATATGGTGTTCTTTTCATCCGAAAGAAGAGGAGATAGAGGAGATAACATTGCTTCTAGGGAATTTCAGGATGTGGTGGATTTATATGAGTCGATGTATATTCCAATTGTGGGAGGTCTTTACACTTGGTGTAATTTCAGAGAAACACCATCATTCTCAAGGATTGATAGATTCCTTGTTTCTTTCTCTTGGGAAGATCAATATCCGAGTATTACTCAAAAAATCCTTCCTAGGACGACATCGCATCATCATCCAATTCTTTTGGAGGTTGGTGACTTCAAATGGGGACCTACACCTTTTCGTTTTGAAAACATGTGGCTTAAGATTGAAGGTTTTGGGGAGCTTGTCAAGAAGTGGCTTGATGAATGTGAGATCACTGGGCATGCTAGTTTTCACATTGCATAGAAATTGAAATTTGTAAAGGAAAAAATTAAAGTTTGAAGTAAAGAGCACTTTGGCGAAGAAAATGATGGAGGCTTTGATGGTTGGAATAAATAGTATTGATTGCAAATAAGTTAATGGAGGCATTAATCAAAATGAGAGTGAAAGAAGAGATCTTTGCAAAAAAAGAGCTTGCAAACCTTGTGGAGATGGAAGAGATTTCATGGAGACAAAAATCAAGGGAGATATGGCTCAAGGAGGGAGATAAAAACACAAGGTTTTTTCATAAAATGACCAATTCTCATCAAAGAAAGAACTTTTATCTCGGATTGAAATTGGACAAGATGTTTATGAGTCGGAGAGGGAAATTAAAATGGCAATCTGTGAATCTATACACTGAACCAAATATGGAAAGACCTAATATTGACAATCTCCATTTTGACTCCATTGATGTTAATACTAAGGATCGGATTGAGCAACCTTTTGGTGAAGAAGAAATTTTGAATGCACTAAAGGATTATTGAGGTGATAAAGCCCCGGGGCCTGATGGTTTTACTTTGGCATTTCTTCAAGCTAATCGGAGTTGCTTCAAAGAGGATATCATTGCAATGTTTATTGACTTTCATGCAAATGGGGAATTGTTGATGAACTTAATAGTACTTTTATCACTCATGGCAGAGAAGAATAGGGCTATAAGTATTAAAGAATTTTGATCAATTAGCCTTGTGGGTTGTTTATACAAAATCGTTGCAAAAGTCTTTGCTAAATGACTTAAACAAGTGGTTGGGACATTTCAAAATGCTTTCGTGGGAGGTAGACAAATTCTTGATACAGTTCTTGTTGCTAATGAAGTGATGGATTCAAAAATCAATAGCGGAGGGATAGTTTGTAAATTGGATATGGAGAAAGCATATGACCGTGCGTCTTGAGGCTTCCTTGTCTACATTTTAAAGAGGATGGGTTTCGGAGATAAGTGGACTAAATGGATTTTTAAATGTATTTCCTCAACATCCTTCATCATTATTAATGGTGGACTAGTTGGTTATTTCAGAGCTTCTAAAGGATTAAGGTAGGGGACCCTTTATCTGCTCTTTTTTTCATTTTGATTATGGAAGTTTTGAGCATAATGATTTTAAACTTGGTTCGTGATAATCTCTTTCATGGTTTTCATGTGGGAAGTCATGGGAGAGAAATTGTTCTCTCTCATATTCTATTTGCGGATGATATGATTTTGTTATGTGATGCAGACATCGACCAATTAATAAACCTCTGATGCTTGTTGATTCTTTTCGAGGCAGTGTTAATCTGAAGAGGAGTGAGTTGATCCCTCTGGGCGATGTGGATAATATGGAAGAACTTGCTTCTGTTTTAGGGTGTAAAGTAAGTTCTCTTCCGATGACTTATCTTGGCCTCCCTCTTGGGGCAAAGTTTAAGGAGACTAGGTTTGGGATCCTATCATTTTGAAATTCGACAAATAATTGGCAAGTGGGAAGAGAAAATTCCTTTCTATAGGTGGAAGATTAACACTCATAAAAAGCACTCTTTCTAATCTCCCAGTTTACTATTTATCAGTTTTCGCTATCCCTAACTCGGTGGCTAAAAAATTGGAGGACATTCAAAAGCGTTTCCTATGGAGAAGGTTTAGTGGTGAATTTAAATACCATCTTTTGAGGTGGGGGGTTTATTCAACTTCCAATGGACAAAGGGGGACTTGGCATAAAATCTTTACCTGCATTTAATAAAGCACTACTTGGTAAATGGCTCTGGAGATTCATGATTGAGAATGATAGCCTTTAGAGAGAGGTCGTCGTGGAAAAATTTGGGGAGACACATAATGGATGGATTTCGGAAGAGAGAAAGACTTCACATGGGGTTGGTCTTTGGAAATCTATTGCTAAAGGTTGGAACCCCTTCTTAATTTCATCTTTTCTATTGTTGGTAATGGGGAAAGGACCTTTTTTTGGTTGGATAAATGGAATGTATATTTTAATACTTCTTTAAAAGATCAATTCCCCGACCTATTTTCTTAGGCGAGAGATAAAAATGCTATTATTGGGTCATATGTGCAATGGAATAATGGGAGTTTTGGATGGGATATTACCTTTACTAGGGATGCCAATGATTGGGAAGTCAAGATTTTGTTAACTTCTTTTCATGTATTAACAATTGCTGACTTTCTTAAGACAGAGAAGACAACACCAAATGGACTTTGAATAAAAATGGTGCTTTCACGGTGAAATCTTAGTATAAGGTACTTGTGAATGAAGAGAACAACAATTGCACTTTTACATGGAAAGAAATTTGCAATTCATTCGCTGTGAATAGAGTTGCTTTCTTTGGTTGGAGGTGGCGTGGGGAAGAATTCTTACGCTTGACAATCTTCAAAAGAGAGGACAAGTTGTTAATAGATGTTTTCTTTGTAAGAATGACAGAGAGACGGTGGATCACTTGATTCTAAGATGCAGTTCGGCAAGAAGTCTTTGGGAAATGACCTTCAATTTCTTGGGTATTCATTGGGTGACCTCAAAAACACTTTGTGATGAGATTAAAACATGGAGTGCGATCAAATCCTCTAAACATAAGAAAAAACTCATCCGAGCAGTCCCTCACTCAATCATTTGGGCTTTGTGGAAAGAAAGAAATCGAAGAGCTTTCGAAGGAGTTGGGGCTTCTCTGTCTTTTGTGAAATTTCATTGGATTCATGAATTTTGTATGTGGATTAAAGGGTCTTGTAGACAGGATATTGATGATATAGAAGAATGTATGAATATGTTACGTAGTTGATGTATCTTGGGTTGCACCCCTTAGTGCTTATCAATAAAAATTTTCATTTCTTACACAAAAAAAAAAGATAAATAACTTGGACTCAAGTTTATCATCTTGTCTGTTTTTGACTTCATGGTTGATGAAATGCATCACAAAGTGAAAGGTATACATATAGGATATGGTTCAGTTAGTTATCTTCATTTATTTAGACTCATATGCCTTTCAGCTTAACCAACACTTACACAAGTTTCCTCAGTTTTTTCTATAATATTAAGTGTAGAATTCCATTTACATGACTTTTCCTTTGTTCTGTCTTGCTCACTAAAACACGCCAGTTTGTTCTTCATAATCATGTTAAAAGGGTCTAGGATCCCATAATTGCAGGAAAAGAAGGAAACAAATTTTAGTATGTAAGATACGAGAAAACTGACATAATTTTGACCGGTGCAACTAACAAATTAACATGATATTGATGTGTTTGCTTCTTCTTTTTTTTTTTCCAAACATTTCATATTCACATGTGATATCGATATACCTTCTTCTACTATTTTTCTCCCTCTTTTAGTTAGAGTGAATGTGCTTTTTATGCTATAGTGGTCCTATTTTAATATTTATCATATTCATTCATGAAAGGTTGTCATAGAAGATTGTTGTCCAGTTTCATATTGGTCTTATCCTCCTTCTGAGGAATTAAGAGGCTGACATGATGCTTTCGATCTGGTTATTCTAAAATTTGGATGCTTTCTATTTGTGACATGCTCAATTGGGATTGGTTCTTCTGGAACCTGCAGGGACCAACCTTTTACTGTACCTAAAGCTGTATGTCGATTTTCTTTTTTGTTTTTTGATGTTTAAATTTGAAATAGATATATGCTAGTTGTGTTCCTAAGGCCACGAAGGTTTGATGCTACATGTTGCTATTTGCGTATCAGGTCTAATGACTCTAATCATTCACTTAATATGCGTCCGTTGATCCCGAACGGCTAATTCTTGGTTCAGAATCCTAAATGGAAACTGATCTTGACATTTTAATCCGTTGCAGCCATCTGTCCATGCAGCTCTCAGCTCGATGGTGAATGATGCCTTGTCAACTGATATGCGCATTGGGATTGTGACTGTTTTGCAGAGTTGAGTTGGTATGTAGTTACATGATTGAATGTACTTCTCATATTAATGGACGATGGATCTATTTTCAGAGCCTGCATCTTGAAATATTCACACTTCTTCATCTTTAATTTCAGAAAATACATTTTTGCTCAAGATTTCTCTTACTTCTGTGGACTTTACTTGTCTGGATCATCACTTTTTCTCCTTCATATATCTGTTTTACATGTTCTGGTGGGCACTATGATAATTTGTTTTTACTAGAATCAATTTTATCAATCTGTGACTGGATTGCTTCGTCTCTTGTGCTTGTCTACACGGGGTCCCACTCACCCCACTGGATCTTTCTCAGTCCATCTGTGTGTGTTTGGGTTTCTTTGGCCGTGGAGGAACATAAAGCTATTGTCTGGAGCTCTTTTAAGGGAAGCAAAGTAGGACATCTTTATCTAGTAATTTTTTTTATATGCCCTGTTGCTTATATCTTTTGCTGGACAAAGCTTATATTTGATGTTATCAATTTTGCAGCACCTAATGATAGTTTATTCTGATCTTATTATGCAGCACCAGACGACAAACTTCAGGTACTTGTTTTGGCTGAAAGTGTCTTATCCATCGTTGGTGAAGGGTGGCTTATTGGGCAGACAAACTTACCTGGTGTGCATGGTGATCCTATTCCTGCTGACAGGTTAATGATGAAGGCCATGTTACTACCCTTGTATTTGCAGTTATCTTTTTACAATTCTTCCTCTCAAAACCTGATCTAGGTGGGAAAGACATGATCAACTTGCTAAAATCTTTCTCCAGGTGTATACTGGTTGTGTTGGAGTCGTCCAGAGTAGAGATTGCTGTTCTTCTTAATGAGCTAGCATACTTGAGAGATGAAGCCTTGAAGAGTTCTTTATCAAATCCTGAGGCCGTTCTAGCGAAGCAAAGGAACCTTGGCATTGCCTTCTCTTTGATAGAAAGGATAATAAAACTTATTTCAAAATTTGGTGAAGATAAAGGTACTTTGTCCTCCACAGGTTAGCTGGCTTTCAATGGGCCTGATTTCATTTAATCTTTCTGGAGGGGATTGGGTTGGGATTGGTGTTGGTCCTGCTTGGGGGGAGGGGCGGATTGGTAATGGCCGTTTTGTTTGAAATCCTTGTGTTAATGGTAGTTTTGAGATCAGAAAATTAAGTGGCTCTTATAATCTTATGAAGAGATACTGAAACCTTAACTTCGCAGAGTTCTATAATTTGAAAGAAAACATCATTTATCAAATGAGTTATGCGTCTTTCTTGTTTAAACAACTATATTCTCAGACAAAGTCCTTGAACAACTGTATATTGTAAAATTTGGATCTCTTGGGTCTTCTGCTCTAATCTCAGATACACCAAGAAAACAACTAGTACAACTAAGTTATGCTGAACCTAGCCATCACAGTTTCACTTTCTTGTTGTTTATAGACTCCATAAAAGTGTGAAACATGTTACTCATTCATGTTTTCTTGTGCAATTACGTGCTGATAAATATGTTTGCCATTGATGCTTATTTGTTTGGCCTTCACAATGTTGATATGATAATAAGAATTTAGGCATGACTTGCTGACATGAAAGTCGGTAGTGTCACCCTATGTCCCTTTGTGTTTGGTGGCCCATTGAAGCTTTTCTATTTTTCTTCTGAATTTGATAAAAACTGATTATCAAATATTTGGTTATGTACACGGATCCAATATGCTGAGTCAGGTACAAATGCCATCATTAGTGAAAGCACATTCACAAAGATCATCAAGCAGCTAAATGAGACGATTGATACTGTTTTGGAGTATTTACAAGATGCGAAGGTAATATTATTATTTTTAATTGAAATTACTATTCACTTCTGTATTTGAAAGTGATGATTTGTTTTTGTAGGAACATGGACAGAAGAAGGGAGATGATCTTCTAGCCTCAGTGCGACTAGTTGGAAGGTGCAGTTATATGCCCCTTCTTCACTTATTCTTCTTGCCACTCCATCCAAGTCCCCGGCTTCACACCAAATATAGAGAAGCAAAAGGACTGATGAAGGGTCTCTTTGATTTGAGTAGCTTATTTGATTCGAATTTCCAAAGAACTTAAAAAAATCGCATATCCATAAGATTGATTCATTATAAAATGAAATAAAGCTTCATATATGGACACGTTGAGTAGTTCACAGAATATTGGAATGGAAATTACTTAAACCAATTATCTCTAGTGAGTTGATTCCTGGTACCGCTCCAGCTATCTTGCAGAAAAACCTCATGCATGCAAGGAAAAGGTCAGGGAGATTCTAAGTTACACGCTTTCAGTTGAAGGGCTGGATGAACCTAGGTTTGAGATATTTTCTGGCCTTTGATTCATTTAAATTTTGACCATTTACTTCTTTCAGAGATTTTCTTGACTAAATTCTCTAAAATGCAGCCCTTTCTACTCTGTCTGCTTTTTGCTGCCAATGCTGTGTCAGGTAACAATGAGGACTGATGGATGCAGAACTTTAGCTTCAACTGGAGCATATAGAGCTGTACATCTATTATTCGAATTAGAAAGCACAGTAGTTACTATTTCTTTACCTTTATTCCCTTCTGGGTTACATCTTTGACCATATCATTGAGATTGCTTATAAATGTGTGTATTAATAATTGCCTACTATAGTATCTGTTTGTCTTTTGATTAGTTATCAGTTTATTTCTAATAATGGCACCTAGGGCCTTCCTTTCCCTTTCTGTTTTATATAGCCTTCATATACTCTCATTTTACTTCTTGTTTAATAGAGAGAATCTTTTTACCTCTCAGAAGGAGTATTGTGCACTAATTGATGGAGATTATCTGCAGGTTATTGAGTACCTCATTTCTATGATTACTACAAGTGATCGTAAAGCTGAAGATACTGGTTCCCTATTTTTGGCGTGTGATGGTATTCTGAACTTTCTTACAAAGGTATATTTGTACCGTATCTTTATGGGTTTTGCAGCAATGGTAAAATTTTGTTATAATAAAGCTTGCCTATTCATTCATCTTTTTATGGTATAAATAGAGGGAGCAACTTCGATTTTCACCGGATGATCCAAGTTTTGTCAAACTCTTGGGTGCATTGTTGCAATGGACAGGTACACTACTTAAGTTACTTTTTTGAGAATGCTGACCTTTATGCTGCTTTAGCTAGTGAAGAATATTAAACTCTGAATTATTTGAGCTCTACTGAATAATGTATATTAGTTGAATGTGATATCCCTTTGAAATGGAATTGTCAAAAAACTTATAACAAGAATAGAAGAAAGAGACAGATGGAAAAATATATGGAGAGGTTCGAGAAAGAAGCACATGCAGCAGAAAAAAGCATGATGAAAAGAGTGATCGAAAGAGAGAACCAGTTTGAAGGAAGTGATTATATATGACTTGCTTACTGATGAATGCAGCAATATTAATTGATCATGGAAAAGTTTGTTGAAACCTCGAGATGATCCATCTATTATAATGATGGCATCAAGCACGTGTGCCCTGATCCTTGATTCAACATCGGAGGAGGCTCTTGTACATCATCCAGACTTTGACAATCGCAGGCTTACTAGCATGGCTCTGCTCATCAAGAAAAGTTTGGTATAAGTGGTCAAGTAAGCTGCATATTTCTCCTTGTCTTGTCATTAGCTTACCTAGTAATTTCCTCTGTCCTTTCCCCCTCGCACCTTTAACTTGTCAATGGTTAGTTTGAGGTTTTGCTTGTTATTCTCTTGTGCTAAACTGATGTGAAGTTTAACTATTATACGTAACTTATACAATTAAGTTGATGTTGAAACATCATTTTGCAAGAATAAAAGAGAAGCAAGAAATGTTGAATCTTCATTCTCATTCCTATTGATTAATATTTGTGAATCACTTAATCATAGCTTCATGTCCTTAATCTACTTTGGAAATCTTCAATTGTGATTATATATGTCAGCATGAGTTCTCCTTAGCGAGTGAAAAGGGAGAGTAGAAATGCTGCAACTATTTTTATGTATTTGTGTACTCTTAGCAAGCATCTATGGTGAGAAGTTACTTCCTCAACTGTGATTTTGGGATGCTGTAATACTAGTATATATTTAGATTGAGATTGCTCAATAGAATTGATATAGAGAAAGCGGAGAAGGGGAGTTGGTGAAAAGAGATTGGTGGGAAAGTGTATAGAAGATTTCCTCGTTAAGTCTGACTGGTGTGCTTTGGTTATTCTAGAGGATCATTAGAGACCGGGGGCCTCAGCCCCATCAGGATAAGACAAGAATGATTTACAGCTTCGAGATTTGCTGCTATTCCTTAGTCCTATCCACTTTTGCTGGAAAAGGGGGTCTTCGCAGATGGAGAGGGATTTGAACCCCCGGTATTCCTATCAATACTTCAGTAGAACTTGGCAGGATCCGGGCTGGGGTAGTGACGCTTTTTCCACCTTTTTCAAAAAAATGTCGAGTTACTGTTTGTAGAAAGGATAGAATATGAGCCTAATTGTTGTCGAGTAAATTTATAAACGAGCTATAAACAGGTAGTGAATGACGTTCTGAACCTAAACCTGTTAACCATCAACTGTTGCAAGTCCAGGTGAATCGGTGATTGTAGTGTAACAAGAAGTTTAAGCCCTTATAATACTTGTCTGATATGTCATCATCTGAAGTAATAAGTATTTCATTAATCTTAGCAAATTGTTTACCTTTTGAATGAAATTCAGGATATGATGTCCGAGGATATATCTTCAGCCGAGGAAAGAGAAACAAGTTATTTTGTTGTAGCTGTTTTACACCTTGCCTTTCATTTGTTCTTAAATTAAATATTGCCTCTTTTTTTTTCCCTGTCAGGAAATTAATATAATTGCTTAGATTGTTGAGATTTTGTGGTGAAAGTGTGCAGTTTTGACTAATTAAAAAGGGGGCTTTATAGTAGATATCACATTTATTCAAGAAAATCAAAGAGAAGAGAAATGCCAGATTTTACGTGGCATAGGCTACCAAGCATTGACAATCATTAATAGTGAGAGATACAGTGGCATTCACGTATGAACCAACGAATTCGCCAATTATAAGTTGGACGTTTTAACTATTCAGTCATGGATGTTTAGCGGGGATTTTCGTACACGGTGAATAATCAAATTTCAATTGAAATGAAATTTTTAATATAAATCAATGCAATTTAAGAATAATCAATCAAAGGATATCAATTCAAATCGTGGATTACGGCGAGTAACATCCTAGTTTCGCAATGTCGAAAACAGTCCATCTATTGTTTCCTTCAAGGGAAATATCATCTGTTTGTAAATGAAATTAAAGAAGAAAAAAAGAAAAGAGGTTTTCGTGTGTCTTTTAAACAAGTTGTTCACACGTGTTTAATGTTGTTTGATGTAAAATGACACGCTGACATTGACTTTATTGTTAGTGCGGTAAAAAAATAAAAAAAAATATGAAAAAAACTCTCTTTTGTGCACTTTACTTAGTGAACGGTCTTTCTTCTTCTTTTTTTTTTTCCTCTCAGCAATAAGATTAACAAGCATGTAGTCGGACACATCTTAATTAGCAACTAAAGTCAACATTGCCGAATTGTGTTGTAAAAGTATGGATATTTATTGACAACATTTTGACAGAAGTAATGCGTTGTTAATTGTCGGCTAACATTTAAGAGAACAATTCAATGTTGAATTGAATTGCAAAGCCACGCGTAAGACAATTGTTGTAATGACATATTAGTTTAAGATTAGTGCTTTGATTATATATTAGTTTAAGATTAGTGCTTTGATTATATTATGTAATAATAGCAACTTTTGTTGTATATATATGTAGTATGCGGAAGATGAAAGTAAGAGAAAAGAATTGAGTTCATAAGGAATTTTTCTCAGTTATTGTTATCTAAGTTATTGTTATATTTTACATGTTATCAACATGAGTCTCTTCTTGAGTCTCTGCCATAATTAATGAAGTGCATCAACAGGTATAAATAATTTCTTCTCATTTCAATTATATTTTAAGTTAAACTTTATATATTGAAATGGATTATATTGCCAAAAGAGAATTTACTATTCTTGACATCTTAGAAAAAATTATTTGTCTTGGGTATTTGATGTTGAAATGCATCTTGAAGCAAAAAATCTTGGGGATACTATCAAAGAAGAAAATACAGCATCCTCACAGGATTGCGCTAAAGCAATAATTTTTTTTCGTCATCATATCCATGAAAGATTAAAAACTGAATATTTGACGGTTAAAGATCCCCTTACTGTTAGAGATATGCACTAATGCTACATATTTGGATTACATATATTGGAGCATTTTGACATTTACTTATGGCATTAGTGCTTATATGTTCGTTTACATATTGACATAATTAGGACATTCATATTCTCCTTATTTACGTGTATGAATGAGTCCTTAGTATTTTCATTAGAGGAATGTATTCTAAAAGCGTTTAGAATATGTTGGCGTATTTCCTTAATATGATAAATACTTAAAGTGTTCATAGTCCTTAGATTATTTGATCGGGACTTTAATAATCAATTACGGACTATCACATGTGTTGTTACATTTGATTAATATAGAAATGTTAATGATAAAGGATGGTGAGCCACGTGCTATAACAGCATAGCGATGCGACTTACAAACATGTGGATGACTATTAGTTGAATAGATCATTGAATGTGAGGTGAATAACAAATTACATGACTTTGGATTAATAATTTGTTAATCGTTGCGATTGTGCATGTAATCCTTAGACTTGAGACATTACGGTTGTCATATGTATTGGGGTTTGATTCTAGCGTTTGGACAATAATTGTTTCGACAAACGAGATGAGATACGTCCTCTCGCAGTTTCATTCATCTGGTATAGTGATTGACAGGTAGTGGTCAAGAAAATATCCATTAACCTCCGACGTGAGGCGATGTCCTATGCGATCCAAGTTTGGTTGTTGAATGAGGAAGTCCTTGGCCAAAACATGAATGATGGAAATGGGTTTTTCCATGTGTCATATCTCATTCCACCATTTGGATCTATGCATCGTTTCGAGTCTATGAACTTAATCGGATCATGGTTCTTGCTCGACGGGACAATTAATGGAAGGATTGGATTGTACGATAATCGGCGACCATAAATGGATTCACTTGAATAAGACTTCATTGCTTTATAAACTGTCTTGATACGTTGGTAGCTAGAACGTCACTCAAGAACTCTGAAGGTGTTTTGAGAATGACGGGAGATATTCTCTAAACAAATCAAATAGTTTGATTAACATTGAAAGTGTTCAACGTTTCTTCAATGCTATATAGCGGTGAATTTAGAAAGTCACACACAATAGAGCATAGTGAATGTTTTTCCTATTGAGCTTGATTTAGTTTTTCTTAAATTGTTAAAGTGTTAACAATTGCTTTTAGTTTCTCTTAAATTGTTAAAGTGTTAACAATTGCTTTTATTTTCTCTTGAATCGTTAAAGTGTTAACAATTGCGTTTAGTTTCTCTTGAGTTGTTAAAGTGTTAACAATTATATTTTGTTTCCTTATATTGTTTAGGAGTTAACAATTATGTAATTGTTAAGGAGTTAACAATTGTGTAATTGACCTTTTAAAAGTTATTGGGATCAATATACAATTATTATTAAGTGTTGGGGCTAATGTGAAAATATGAAAATGTTATTTTCATAATTTTAACTAATTATGATTAGGTTGAATATTTAAATACATTAGTGAAAAAATACTACAATAAAATAAATAAAGATGACAATTTTGTCATCTTTTCTTTTTCTAACAAAGAGACAAAACAACACATTGAGAAAAGAGTTGTCTACTCTTTTTTTCACCCAAGGAGACAAGAATAAGAAAAGATGGAAAAAAGATGACAAGGCTTGTCATCTTTCTCTTCTCTCCACACGTTGGAGAAAGAGAAAGATGAAGAAGAATTGTCTTCTTCTTCTTTTGATGAGTAGTAGTTGTCATCCATCTCTCTCTTTCTCCTCAAGCCTCCATGGCTAAAAAATTAAAGAAAAACGCAGCAAGAAGAAAGAGAAGAAAAAGTATCTTCCTCTTTATCATCTTGAGAGAACCATGGCTGAAAAATGAAGATGAACTAGATGCACTTGTCTTCTCTTCTTCTTCATAAAAACGCAGCCAAGGAAAGGGAGAAGAAGAAAATGGTTTTGCTCTCTTCTTCACAAACAAGCTCATAAATCTTCCATAGTTATCTAGCACAAAACAACCATGGAAATGGAGAAGTCATTCTTTGCTCGTGTGGACGGACTAGAGTCCTTGTGCTTTCAAGGGGTGGTGTCTTCAATCAAGGGAGCAAAATTTCAGATTTGTGGCTTTCTTGAGTTGTCTACAAGAGGTATCCTCTTCTTTTATCTCTTGTCAATATATATATATTTGTTATATATATATTTTGCATATGTTAATCACATGATATCAAGATTAGAGTTTCATATGAACATCATGCTTTGAATTCCAGAAATTTTTTAATGTCATGTTTCACTTCCGCTCGATTCTTAGCTAGATGATGTTCATAGCTCTAAATATACGAGATCCTTCACTTACATTATGAAAAAATTTGAAGGAGAGGTATGATTACCAAAAGTCTGTTAATCTCCCAAGTGCTCGTTACAATTGGTTACAATTGAGATTGCAAGACTTCAAATCTGTTGATGAGTACAATTCCAAAATAGATGAGATTACATCTCTAATAAAAGCATGTGGAGATACTATCACTGAATATGATATGTTAAAGAAGACATTTTCTACGTTTCATGCCTCTAATATGCTCTTGCAGCAGCAATATCGGGAACGTAAATTCATAAAATATAATGATTCGATATCATGTCTTCTTGTTGCTTAACAAAATAACGAGCTTTTGTTGAAATCATCAGTTACGTCCAACTGGCACGGCACCAGTTCCAGAAACAAATAAAGCTACATTCCCATAAGTGAATGCAACATTTAACGATGAATATGATAATCAACGTGGTCGTGGACGTGGCCGTGGCCATGGCTGCGGACGCAAACGTGGACGTGGTCGTGGTCATTGGTATGGTTGAAGTAATACATGGGTCCAGGGTGATTCAAGTAATACAAAGGAAGACAAATCTCACCACCAGAAGTAGAATAATGAGGAAAAATATGACAGAGAAAATACTACTCAAAATAAGTCATTCCATGACAATAAGATATGTTTTGGATATGGTGGAACTGGTCATTGGTCACGTATTTGTCGTGTCAAAAACATTTGGTTGAACTTCACAAAGCCTTGAAAGGAAAAGCCAAAGTAGTTGAAACAAACCATGTTGACTATGATGGACCAGAAATTACTACACATTTAGATGTTAGTGATTTCTTCAAAAATCCAAATGAAAATATAAAACATTTGATCGGAGATGGAAATGTCAAAACTAATTAAAAGTACTAGTAACTATATTTTGAAGGTTGAGTCTTTAATTATGTTGTTGTTTTAAGTTTAAGTTGATTTCTTTTGGATTGTCGTTTGTTTGTTTTTCTGGTTGATTTCCTCCCTATGTAACATATATCTTATCTTTATATATGTTTGTTTGAATAAATTTACAAGTTATTAAAGAAATGATGTTTTTATTATATCACTAGATTTCAAGATGAAGAGTGAAGATATATGTTTGGCAGATAGTGCAACAATACATACTATACTACGTGATAAAACATATTTTATTAATTTACTAGTTACCTCGGCTAATGTATTTACCATTTCTAGTTCTACCAGTCTAATAGAAGGCTCTGGAAGAGCCCATCTCATATTGCCTTGTGATACAAAATTTGATATTATTAATGCACTGTATTCAAGCAAATCTAGAAGAAATTTGCTAAGTTTTAAAGATATTCGCCGAAATGGATGTCATATTGAAACTATTAATGAAGGTGATAAAGAATTTATTTGTATTACTTCTTTCAATTCATGCCAGAAGCATGTACTAGAAAAACTTCCTGCTCTTTCTTTCGGATTGTACCAAACAACTATTCGAGCAATTGAATCACATGCAGTGCAAAGACAAATATATAATGATCCAAATATATTCATGCTTTGGCATGATCGGCTTGGTCATCCAGGGGCGACAATGATGCGTTGAATAATTGAGAACTCACTTGGTCATCCTTTAAAGAACCAGAAGATTCTTTTACCAAGTAATTACCCATGTGTTGCATGTTCTCAAGGTAAATTAATTTTGAGACATTCTCCAACCAAAGTTGTTTTTGAAGCTCCACAATTCTTGGACCAAATTCAATTAAATATTTGTGAATCTATTCATCCATCATGTGGACCATTTTATTATTTCATGGTTTTAATAGATACATCTTCTAGATGGTCACATGTTTGTCTACTTTCTTCTAAGAATCATGCATTTGTTAGACTTCTCGCTTTGATAATCAAATTAAGTGCATAATTTTCTGACTATCCCATTAAAACAATTCGTCTTAATAATGTTGGTGAGTTTTCTTCTAAAGCATTTGATTATTATTGCATGTCTGTTAGAATTAAAGTTGAACATCCTATAGCTTATGTGCATACACAAAATGGTTTAGCTGAATCATTCATTAAACGACTTCAATTAATTACCAAGCCTTTACTTATGAAAACGAAACTCCCTACGACAGTTTGGGGTCATGCTATTTTACATGCTGGTACATTGATTCCTATAAGACCAACAACTTATTATGAATACTCTCCATTACAACTTGTACATGATTGTCCACCGAATATCTCTCATTTACGTGTTTTTGGATGTGCGGTACAAGTCCCTATTATACCAACACAACGTAGTAAAATGGGTCCATAAAGACAACTTGGAATTTATGTTGGATTTGATTCTCCATCTATTATTCAATATGTTGAACCCTTGCCAGGTAATCTTTTAGAGCACACTTTGCAGATTGTCATTTTGATGAGACTCTCTTCCCGTCGTTAGGGGGAGAAAAATCGCAACCACAAGTACAGCGTGACATATCTTGGATTACATCATCACTGTCGCATTTAGATCCAAGAACTAAACAATGTGAACTTGAAGTTCAAAGGATCATTCATTTGCAGAATATTACAAATAATCTACTTGATGCATTTGTAGACACAAAGAATATTGTGAAATCACATATACCTGCTATTAATGTGCCGGCATGAATTGATGTCCCAGTAAGACATGTCCCAGTTGGACATATTATTAATATAGCAGCAAATGTATCCAAGGCATGCCAGAAGCATGGTAGACCTGTCGGTACAAAAGATCTTGTACCTCGAAAAAGGAAGTCATAGAGGGAGGATACAAGAAGAATGAATCTGAAAGATTCTATACCATCAAGAAGCATGACAGAAGTGATAGAACCAACTGATGTTGGTGAATTCATAATCCCTAAAGAGATTAAAGACAAATTTGTTCCTGAAGAAACTGAGGTACCTGAAAATGAAGAAATTTTTATAAACTATGTTTCTACCGGGAAAATGTGAAATCGAAAAGAAACTATCCTGGATGATAGTTTTGCTTTCACTGTAGCACTTGAAATAAGTGATGAGGATTCTGAACCACAAAATGTGGAAGAATGACGACAAAGAAATGATTGGCCAAAGTGAGAATAAGCTATACGAATAGAGCTAAGCTCGTTAGAAAAGCGCAAGGTATTTGGACCTGTAGTACTAACTCCTACTGATACAAAACCTATTAGGTACAAATGGGTATTTGTGCGCAAGCGAAATGCAATGAATGAAATTATGAGATATAAAGCTCGCCTTGTAGCTCAAGGTTTCTCACAAAAACCTAGCATTGATTATGAGGAAACATATTCGTCAGTAATGGACGCAATTACATTTCGATTTCTAATTAGTCTCGCTGCTCAGGCTAATTTAGAAATGCGCTTAATGGATGTTGTTATAGCATATTTATATGGATCACTTAACAATGATATATATATGAAGGTCCCTGAAGGATATCATTTGCCAGAAACAAATGCAGTGAAACCCCGTCATATGTATTCACTTAAATTACAACGGTCTTTATATGGATTGAAACAATCTGGCCATATGTGGTACAATCGTTTAAGTGATTACTTATCAAGAGAAGGATATATCAACAATCCCATTTGTCCATGTATTTTCATTAAAAAATCAACAACTGGTTTTGCAATTGTTGCAGTATATGTCGATGATCTTAATCTTGTTGGTACTCCTGAAGAGCTCAACAAAACTGCTAAATACTTGAAAGAAGAATTTGAAATGAAAGATCTAGGACGAACAAAATTATATCTTGGCCTTCAAATTGAGCATTTCCCATAAGGAATTTTTCTCCATCAATCGGCTTATACAGAGAAAATTCTAAAGCAATTTTATATGGATAAAGCTCATCCACAAACGACCCCGATGGTCGTTAGGTCACTTGATGTGAAAAAAGATCTTTATCACCCTCAAGATATTGGAGAAAAATTACTAGGTCCAGAAGTACCGTATCTTAGTGCAATTGGCGCACTAATGTACCTTGCTAATAATACAAGGCCAGATATTGCTTTCTCTGTTAATTTATTAGTCAGGTATAGTGTAGCTCCAACTCAAAGGCACTGGAATGGAATTAAACACATATTTCGCTATTTGCGTGGAACATTAGATATGGGTTTATTCTATTCAAGACAATCAAGATCTTCATTAATAGGTCACGTTGATGCTGGTTATCTATCTAACCCTCATAAGGCAAGATCACAAACTAGATACGTCTTTCATTTTGGTAACACTGTTATATCATGGCGATCCATGAAACAAACAATGACTGCTACATCTTCAAACCATGCTGAGATTTTAACAATTCATGAGACTAGCCGTGAATGCGTTTGGTTGAGATCTGTCATTCAACATATTTAAGAGTCATGTGGATCAACAATGACATTCCAACCACATTATACGAAGATAATACAACATGTATCACACAACTCAAAGGTGGTTATATCAAAGGTGACAGAACGAAGCATATATCACCAAAATTCTTCTACACACATAAGCTACAAACGAACGAAATTGTTGATATTTAACAAGTATGTTCAAGTGAAAATTCAGCAGATTTATTCACTAAAGCATTACCATCAACAATTTTCAAAACACATGTCCAAAGATGTGGAATGCGTCGCTTGAAAGATTTATCATCATGACTCATGTCACCATGAGGGGGAGAAGCTATTTTTGCGTGCACTGTACTCTTTTTCCTTCACCGAGATTTTTATCCCACTAAGTTTTTCTATGATAAGGTTTTAACGAGGCAAGCCTAATAAAAATAATGTACTTTTTTCCTTTCGTCAAATTTTTATCCAATTGGGTTTTCTTGACAAGGTTTTTAATGAGGCATATTCTTAAGCAATAAATATCTAAGGGGGAGTGTTGTAAAAGTATAGATATTTGTTGACAACGTTTTGACAGAAGTAATGCGTTGTTGATTGTCAGCTAACATTTAAGAGAACAATTCAATGTTGAATTGAATTGCAAAGCCACGCGTAAGACTATTGCTGTAATGATATATTACTATAAGATTAGTGCTTTGATTATATATTAGTTTAAGATTAGTGCTTTGATTATATTATGTAATAATAGCAACTTTTGTTGTATATATATATGTAGTATGCGGAAGATGAAAGTAGGAGAAAAGAATTGAGTACATAATCAAGTTTTCTTAGTTATTGTTATCTAAGTTATTGTTATATTTTACAACAAATTGAAAATATTTTATCGATGGAGTTGAATAGAGATTGAGTGCGTTTAATGACAAAATTAATGAGGGTTCAACATGGGCGGGTTCAGAAATTTTTTTCTGTTAGAATTATAATATGTAATCAATACTTACAATATTTTTTTTCTTTTTTCAGGTGGTCACTTAATACGACCTAAATCAGAAAAATACTACCTTAATCAATATATGGGATCAAATTTTAGTAATTATTCTTCTTTAGTTATATTTAGTGGGCCCACATCACAATAAAAATAAAAAATAAAATGAAATTAAAAAAATTATCAATTTTCTAAGTTACACTAGAATTTTATATTTAAAATTATCTTTAATGCTAAATTCTAGATTTAAAATTTTTAAATTTAAAAATAAAGTAAAAATAAATCAAATAATCTTTAAAATTTTTTAAATAATAAATTTAAGTTTATAATTTTGAAGTGTCATGTTAAAATTTATAAATTATAAAAATAAATTTATTTTTATTGTATTAATACGTTAAATATTTTTTTTACTCTCGTATTAGTAAAAGTATGCAAAATGTATCATTAAAAAATTGCTTCATATTCTTTTTTTTTTTTTTAATTAGGGGTATTGTTAGAAAATTGCTCAATATTCTAGGAATATTGAGTTTCAACCAAACATAATATAATAACAATATTAGAAATTTGATAAAATATTTTCAGAAATATTTTTAGCAAATCAAATACTTTTAGTGACATTAGTTATTTTCAACAATAACATTTCTGAAAATGAGATTCATGAAAATGTCATTTATAGAAATAAAAAAATTTGTGAACCAAATACCCCTTAAAAGAGAGGCAAGTAAGTTATTACAAGGAAAAAGTGATGAAGGCATTAGGTACGTAACATCATTAATTATTGAATAATATTGCAAAAAGTCAAGGCTTAATTCATGAGTTTAATTGTAGAACGCATCTACAGTCAAGAAAATTCAGTGTGTATAAGTTGATCGAAAATGACTTAATCTGACCTTTAATTGTTATTATTGCAAGGCCATAAAACTCCAAACTTAGCTTTTTGGTGATCAATTTTGGACATCATAAAACCTGACAAAAGTGCAGCACCCAAGTGTCAAACTATACCCCGTCCACAGACTTTTAACTATTAACCAAAGATCACGGTAACAATATACGTACTAATATTTAATTATAAATTTCGCTCATAAAATGATAAAATGATGATATTACAAACGAATTTATTTCCATTAAATAAGTGTACTAAACCAACTTTTGATCAGTTATACAATTGATCAAATTCCAATGCTTAATTTTTTTGTCTGGTCACGTTCAGTTTCTTTCGAGCCGCCTCTTTGGCAGCTTAAGTTGTTTTAGTAATTCTGATAGATTCTTTTTCTCCTGTATGATGATTTTCATCCCTCTTAACATTGTCTGTATTGTGCGTATATTTTTTTTAAACTCTTGTATAATTAAAGTCCAGTTAATTTTTGTATGTTCTATTTTTAATTAATAATATCATCTTTGACAAAAAAAAAAAAAGCTGACTCAATGAGGTGTAGAGAAAGGGAAGAGGATCCTCGCATAGCTGCTATTGTGTCATAGTGAGATGAGGGAGAATCTCAACTATTAGGGAATTCTCTGTTCTCTCTGTATCTCTCTTTTGCCTTTTCCTACGGTTTTGCTACTCTCTCTCTCTCCTTATTTATTTTTTACATTTAATTTATCTTTCTTCACTTAAGCAAAGATACATAACTATTTAATTATAGTCTTCTTGCAAACCATGTGCATTATAGCATTTCTTACAAAAATAACTCTGTAACCAAAATTTTATTTTCCTTTATTTAGTTTATCTAATTCTTTTTTCTTTTTTTTTATCATTATCTATTAGTTTTTTTTGTCAGTATTTTATTTTTTTTGTCAGTTAGTATTTTAGTGATGAAATGGGTTTACCCAACAAAAATTATTTAGCTAGAAAAGATATGGGTCTAGTGATCAAATCAACAAAAAAATTGGACGTGGTCTTCAATCTATAAAAAAATGGGTGATAGTACTAATCCATGATTCGAAAGTGTTCAAACTAAATTAACATTGTCTAAGTGTAATGATAACAACCAATAACGTAAATTAACAATGTCTAAAACCGACTCAAATGTAATCTAAAATTAATTTTTAAAAAAAGTGTTTAAGCAACAAAAAAGTCATATTGAAAATATATTTAAATGAGAATGGACAATTGAATCAACTTGATATGTCTAATTAGACGTCCGAGTTGAAATTGTCTGCACTCAGATCAAAAACCTATCACAAACATAAAATTATAGTGTTATAAAAAAAGTAAAATTAATATATAGATATAAGTAATATAACATATTAATTTAATATTCTAACCTGGCCTAAACAGATAAGCTGAATAAAGTAAAAATAAAATTTGAGTATGTAACAAACCTGAATTAGTTTGCAAGTTTTTGAAAATGAGTGTTAGAAAACTAGAAAATGCCTTAAGAGTTCTACACTGAAAGTGTTAGACTTGAATATTTGGTTAAGTCAAAAAAGACAAAAAATGTGTTGGGTGGTCAAATTAAATGCAAATATAAATAAGGAGAGAGACTCATTGGATGCATGGTTTATCCGGAGAGTAACATGAGCACCCTTTGTAAGTAGCAACGTCTGAGGCCATGTGAGAAAAGGAAAAGAGTGATCTGATTGAAAGGACAAGACAACTTTTGTTGTTTGTTTGTGTGATAGATAGACGTGTAGCAGCAGTAACGTAGACTAATAGGAAAAGATGACATTATCGCTTTTAGGCTCCATTTGTTTGCCGTAAAATAATTTATTTATAAAAAATATTTTATATAAAAAATATTTTATAAGACTTTGTTTATTTACTGTAAAATAATTTATTAAGAGAAAATATTTTTTTTAAAAATAGAATATTAAAAAATATTTTTTAGTATTTAGATGTATCGTAAATTCTATAAAATGTTTTTTTTTTAAAGAAAATGAAAATATTTTTTAAAATTTTATACTAACCGTAATTATTGACAGAAAAATATTTTATAATTGATTAATTTTTCGGTGTTATTAAATATTATAAAATTTAAAAAATATTATTCGAGAAAATATTTTACAGCAAACAAACGGAGCCTTAAAGTTCAATGTATAAGTTTGGTAAAACACATGACGTTTTTGCACTTTATCCCAAAGAATAGCTAGGTAGAGAAGACAGAAGAGACTTTGTTTATCACGGATAGAGTTAGTCTCTAATTTCGTCTTTCTACTATTATTTTTTATTTATGACTGAGAACTTATTTTAGGTAGATTATATAGAATTTATCCGAAAATTTTAAATCTTGTGCATTCTAATATAAACACTTGTTCAGTTAATATAGAGATTCGAACTAAAAAATTTTGATATACAAATCAATATTTTAACCATTTGTTCTTGATTTGGGGGGTAATTCTTTTTCAAATTAGATAATGACTATTCTCGTTCAAAACACTTGATAACGGATGAATCTCATCCTTTTGGTTTTTATTATTAAAATGCTTCTAGAAATCTTCAGATAGGCTTAAATTGCTTCTGTTGTAAATCTTTATCTTTAGAAATCTTCAGATAGGCTTGTGTTGATTCACAATCTTGTAACTTATATATTGTACGAGTAGAAATATTAATAATATACAGAAAAATATTATTCAATCTTTCATGCTATCGGAAGTTTACTGACTCACGTCTACTCATTAATTTTCCTCTCCAACTTCCGCTCAACCACGCTGTGCTTCTTTTGCAGGCTACTGCCTTTTACCAAGAAATTTTAAAAAAAATTTGACTGATCGATCAATTAAATTTTTTAATTTGACTAATTAATTAGTTAGATTTTTTGAAGAATTTTCTCCAAATCTACCTACCCTTAGTGTTCTTTTATACCAGACCAAAAAAAAAAAAAAACCAGACCCAAAAAAAAAGTGTTCTTTTATTTATTGGGTTAAAACTATTTTAGTCCTTGAGATTTATTTTAAAGACCAAATTAGTCCCTCAGTTTTGTAAAAAGACGAAAGAGGTCCCTCTGGTTAACTTTCATTAGCCAATTATCAACGGTCAAAGTATTGACTGACTTAAAAGACTATTCTACCCTTAAGTAATATATATTATAAAGGAAAATTATATAAAAAAATCCCAAATCAATCCAAAAAAATTATTATTCACATCATTCACAAAGGAAAAGGAAAAGAAAAACTAAAAGTAATCCATTCAAATATAAACAAATTAAAAGTCAGTAATATATATATAAAAAATAAACAGTGTTGATTCATTCTCTTCTCTAACTGATACTCTCGCTGCTAATTACTTAGAATCTGAATTGTCCTTCACCAATTTTTCAAATACACACTTATCACCAATTTTTACATTATGGGCATTGCGTAGCGCAGACCAACCTGAAGAGGTAAAGTAGGTTCCTATCTGTCGCCTACACACGCTAAGACTGTATTGATTATTATGACAATCAATTACGGCCATGGTCCCAGTTTCAGATATTTTGATCCCTTCTATAAAATTATTTTTTATTGATATATTACTGACTTTTAATTTGTTTATGTTTGAATGAATTATTTCTAGTTTTTCTTTTCTTTTTCTTTTGTGAATGATGTGAATAATAGTTTTTTGGACTGATTTGGACTTTTTTATAATTTTTCTTTACAATATATATTATTTAAGGGTAAAATAGTATTTTAAGTCAGTCAATATTTTGATCGTTAGTAATTGACTAACAAAAATTAATCAGAAGAACCTCTTTAGTTTTTTTATAAAATTAAAGGATCAATTTAATTTTTAAAACAAATCTAAAAGTCTAAAATAATTTTAACCCTTTCTTTATGTCAATCTCACGGCTACAATGTGAAAACATTTGTGACAGTGACATTAGACAACTCCAATTACGTGGTTTGGAAAGGGCAGGTTATTGATTTTCTCACTTAATGAAACGTCGTCGTCAAAACCCAGCTTTTATGAATGATGTTGCGTGACCATTATATAAATAGAAATAAAAGAAGAGCAATGAATATGATCCATGAAATAGCCTCTTCATAGTTTGTGGGTTGGATGACTTACGTGGAGCTCACCAATGAATATGAACAAAACTGTTTAGTTATTAAGTGACCAAAGCACTTAATGAGACGAGTAAATCAATTAGACCCGATAGTATTTAGTTTTTTTGGGAACGACTACTGAAAAAATTATTGAAAGGGTAAGTCACTAATTTTTAAGAATTTGACATGATTTACGAGAAGAAATGTTACTATGATGGTTCGTTTAAGGTTCTTTTAAAATAAAAAATTGGTCTATGCTATTACTTTAAATATATTAGTTTCCGACAACTTACTAAAAATTTATAGAGAATTCCTATATACAATTCTAAAACAATTTCTTAAGTCCATCCCCTAAGCCCATCTACCTTTTGAAAAGATAATATTAGTAATTAGAAATAGAATATCGTCATGAAAAACAACCAAATATAAATAAAAATATATAAATGTTTTGGAAAAGTTTTAAATTGAAATAATATATTTAACTGAAACAAGTAGAAATTTTTGAGTAAACAAAAATAGAGTTATTAATTAGGAAAGCTGTTGAAGTGAAATTAAAATATAAAATTTTTATTTATTTTTTGAAATAAAAAATTTATTAAATGTAGAGAAATTATTAGAGTCAAACTAAAATATAGAATCTAAAAATATTGTCTAAATTCTCTATATATGAAAAAAGAAAAGGGAAAATCTCACTAGAAGTCCCAATTGTTTCATTTTGTCCCAAACTAGTCCTTATTGTTTAAAGTGTACCAAATTAGTTCTCAATGTTTGGAAAAAAAGTCTCAAAATGGTCCTCACATCCAAAATTATGTTATCTTTGACAAAAAAATAGTAAAAAGACTAAATTAACCTCACAAATACTAAATTATAGATTTTTAACTAATAATAATTATGAATCCATTCATGTGCACCACCACGTGACCTTTAACATTTTTTCTCTTTAATTTAAAAGAGATTTACAAAGTAATATTACATAACTTAGAATATTAATTTTAAAAATCAATATCGATAACTCTCGCACATAAAATGATAATTGTATCACTAAGTCATATTATATTACTTAGAATGTTAACTCTAAAAACCAATATTAAGACTTCTTGAACTTTAAACGATAATTATATCATTATATCATATTACATTACTTAAAATATTACTTAACAGTTTCTGGAAAGGCAGTATAATGCACAAAACTTTCTCTATGTGCGGAATTTGAAGAAACGTCTGATCCAATATGAAGTTTGTTGTACACACCCTTGTGTAGCATTTTGCATGAGGTTATTTTCACAAATTTGAAGCCTAATTAGAGTCGTCCACAATATCTAATTGTAGAGATGAAATAAATTTTTATTAATGAAAGCAGGGTGTTTTTGATAAATGAGAAATTCAAAATACTTATGGTGTGTCTCACAGTTGAGAAAAAATTTAGAGAAGGTTGTTTTGATTCTGAATTTGGAACGAATAGGTTCAAGAGGTAAGAGATTAATGTACAGCCGAATGAAAGAATTTTCCATATATATAATGCTCCTATAAGATCAGGGATGGAGGGAGAGGGGGTTTGGTGGGAGCCTCGACATTAATTAATAGCCACATATTTTCCTTATTTTCTCCCTTTTCAAACAACATATAATACAGAGTTCCTTATTCTCTATACTTGGATCTCACTTTTCTTTCCTTCTTTTTGGTTTTTATATTTACTGTGCTAGGGATTATGATGGTCTAAATTTTCACTAGTTATGTCCGGTGGACATCATATTTATTATTATGTTTTTGTTATAAATTTTAGTTATACGGTTGGAACTGACTTCAAGAAATTGTTAACGTAGAAGTTGTCTAGTTTATTTTATTTATTTATTTTTTTGGTCAAAGGAAGAAATTACATTAATGAAAAGAACATACAAACAATCTCAAACTCAACAAAGGCTGAGCAAACAGAATGGGCATAGCCCAGTACAATCGCAACGATAAAACATAAAAGATACAACCACCACATGCAACTAAGCTGAAACAGGGAGGTGCAAAAGAGAAACAACCTAAATGGTTCAAAGAAAGGTAGTGCAAATAAGAAAATGTGATATTCCTTCTGAATTTGAAGCGACCTCCACAACACCATCAACACTGAGGGAACATCCTTGGCTTCCAATGCTAGCCTGATTAAATGCTCACTTAAACTCGCTGAAACGATTGTTAAAGCAACAGTCCAAGGAAAACATCAAACACTAAGATAAGATGGACGGGACCCATCAACTCGGATAGAGTATGGACTTGGGATTTCTAACACCCAAATGGTCTTAGACATTCCGTGAATCAAAACAGACCCTCTGAGTCCCAAACTTAAACAAGTGGTGACATTAACCACCCTATCTTCTTTACAACCAACAAGAAAACATGGAAACAAGTACCAAAATAATCAGATTGCCGGCAACAAAAGAATCAATCCTCGTATTGATTGGGGATGAAAGTGGATTGGAAAAATTCTAGCACATCTTCAAGGAAAATATCAAGACCCCACCTGCACTAGAGCAAAGGACCAAGCAACACAAAATAGGATAACAAGGGCGTCAAAAGATCAACACTAGGATAAATTTTAGGATAAACATCACCCAATAGCCAGGTGTAGCATAGATTAGAGGAACCATCATTGTCATCACTGCTTGGAATAAAAAGTAAGAAGTGACTCCTCCAAGCATAAGACCACGTAGCTGTCAAAGCTTCAAAGAGGGAGGATGGTAAAGAGTCACCAATGTGAGCACAATACCAAACTCTAGCCCGAGTGGGGCTTGCCCAAGCTACATCAGGTGGTCTAGAAATGGTAGAAATGGTGAAACATCATAAGAGGAACCCGTAGATGGGGTAAAAATGGAGGAATGTGAGAGTGAAGAGGATGGAAATTTCCAAAGAGAGGAGCCATGGCTTAAAACCATGCAAGGGGAGATGCCACAAGCTAAGCTTGGACATGGAGAGAAGGTGGAAGTAAGCCCACATGAAGGGGGGCCTGGAGGTTAGAGAGAGAACCCCAGGAAAGAGGGGCGTTTTTCTTTTTTCGCAAAGAGAGCGTTTGCAGAGAGCTCATCGAACCTTTTACTGCGTTTAAGTTGCCTAGTTAATAGCCGTACAATTCTTTGCAATGATATATGGGAATAGCAAGAGGATCACGCAAATAAATCTTTTTATGCTATGTAGCACAAGAAAATTTCCCATCTTTGGATATATAATAAACAATATGAAAATGTCCCCAAGGAGAATTCTTCTTAACTTGAGATTAGAAGATTGCAACATATAGAGTTACATTCTTTGTTACTATGATAACTATCTCAGAAGATAATGTTGCAGTATATATTGAGCTCACACATACACAAAAAGCAAATTAATTAACAAGCATGGAAAGGTCATTCGAATGACATAACATGAAAACTTAAGGGTAAATGACCCTGTTAATCCTTAAACCTGATAGCAAATTAATTTTAAACCTGATAGCAAATTAATTAACAAGCATGGCATGTTAGTGTGATTGAATTATAACAGTCACATGCCGATTTTGCCCTCAATTATGATCAACTATAACAATCACGTGGCACGTGATAAAAGAATAAAAAAATAGACAGATTTTGACTTTGACATTGACATTTCCCACTTAATTAACTTTAAGGACTAAATGTTTATTTTTAAAGATCAATAAACAAAGTGTCACAAAGACAAAATATTAAGGAGTAATAAGCGTATTTACTCAAAATTTAAGTTATAGTAAAGTATGGAAACACCCATATATAATTTTGGTGATAATTCTGGATCGCTTGAAAAAAATTTTAACACAGACAAATCTCTCTTGACGTACCGTTTCTCTTGACCATTTCATAATGATGAACTACACCAATAAGACCAGTGACAAACATGGTCACTAGAATCAAGATCGATAACATGAATATACTTGATGGGTCCTCCTTTTGGTGAGGATGCCTCACAACAAGATATACTATGCAACATGCAACTGCCACCCCCACCAACGTCAGGTAAACAAGGGCTACTCTTGTCAGAAAAACGTCCGAGTTAAACTTCTTCGTTTTAGGCGCTTCCACTGTTTTAGACGCTTCCACTGAAACATGGTTAGAGTCGATCACTTGATTTGCTCGCACTTTGCTCGAGTCCATGATTAGCTGCAGTGCGGTCATGAAAAACAATTACAACCACTAGCTATAAGTTACAAAAGAGTCCCGCAAGTGTCTTAAAGATACAACAGTAATTGCTTAGCCAAAAAGAAAAGAAAAAAGATACAAGATTAATAATTTAAAAATTAATTAGTATAAAGATCAATATAAGAAAAATAACGTTAATAAGCTAGAAAGAGTGAAGTCAACATAAACGGGAAAGAACAATAAGAAAAAGAAATGATCTTGCGCTATTCTCAGTGGCGGAGATACATGACGACGAGCGGAGCTGCAACCTTCACTGGACCAGGAAAATATTAAAAATTCTATACTTTTTTTAGAAAAAAATTTAAATATCTATATTTTTTTTAGTTAAAAAAATTAATTAGTTCCATTCAAAAAAAACTATATCATATAATTAAAAAAATATTTATTTTAACCCCCCTTAAAGAAGAATTTCACGATCCCGGCTATTCTTTATTGCAAGACTGAATCAACTAATTTTATGAAGTATGATAACCAAATAAACTATGTACTTTGATCTAACCGTTAGAAAATTTTAGATCCTTCTTGTTATTCTGCGAAGAAAAAAAGAAAAACAGAGTGCAAACAAGCGAGAAATCTAAGGAATTTTTTTTTTTTTTTTTTTTTTTAAACTATAACACAAAATTTAATATCTATACAGTATTTCTTTATTATTATTTTTCAGACCAAAAAAACCTGAAACAGCCATTATAAATAAAAAGATTTTGTGATGAACAACCCCCACTATTCTCAACATACATCCGCTCATGATGCAAACCAGAGCAAGCAATTGTTAAATCAAAAGATGAATAATTACATAGCCAAAAAAAAAAAAAAAAAGATAGGATAGTATTCTTCTGATCCAGGTTACCCTTTTAAAATTGGAATAAGAAATTTCTAATTGAAAATTTAGTTGATTTTCCTCCAATTCCAATTTAATATGCTTTGAATTATAATCAAACAAACACTGCAAAAGTTCCCTTAAGGTTTCCTAACTACAACTATTTCATCGAAATTTTTTATTTTTAATTTTTATCATCATCAAGGAATATAACCACTTTCGTATGTAGTCGCATCTTGTAAAAGTAAAAGTCTACAAGCAAATAATGGAAATCTAATAGCAACTATATATAGGCGATTGCAAGAGAAAGTAGAGATGAAGGAATAATGAATTTATTTATTTTTTAATCAACGAAGGAATATTGAATCTGAAACAAGTACCTATTGTGTAAATCGAAGCCTTACCCCTTACCAGAAAAAAGAAAAAAGAAAAAAGAAAAAAAGTCGAAGGAATATTGAATCTGAAACAAGTATCTGTTGTGTAAATCGAAACCTTGTCCTTTACCAGAAAAAGAAAAATGAAAAAAAGTCGAAGGCGACTCAGAGAGTTCTGTGACCAGAGAGCGGCGTGAAAAAGTAAGAAATATGTAGGTTAGGTTCAGATCTCAAAGTACAAAAGCGACTTCGTAGAAAAACTAAGAAATATCGTATCCGTACCTTATATTAGGACATGATCTGATAAGGTACAGATACGATGACGATCCAATCCTACATGGGCCAAGATTTGGTAGTTACTCCTTTGTCAGTCGACCATAGCCATTGATGTTAAGGGGGTGGACATCAACGGCTGATGTTCACCCTCTTCCTTTTCAATTAATCTCATTCTATCATGCAATGACAAAACTAACCTTTAATTTTGTCCACCGCGGAAATCAACCAAATAATTTAAAATGACATTTTCACTATTTACACAAAATGTCTTTTATAGCCTTTTTCATCTCCTTTTTTTTTAATTCGAACTCAGCTCTCCCTAACGACGAAAGATTAAAATATATATATATATACTTTTAATTGAGACTCCAACACAAAATAAGTATAATTAGACCTCGTTTTTTTAAAAAGTGAGATAGAGGTTTGTCTAATTTTTAAAATAACTTTTGTATCCTTCCTTTTTTTATCTCTTTTCCTTTTTGGACCTTTTGCCTTTTTCCATGTTATATATATATATATATATATAATTGAGATTCCTTCAACACAGAATAAGTATAGTTAGACCTCATTTTTTTAGAAAGTGAGATAGAGGTTTGTCTAATTTTTAAAATAACTTTTGTATCCTTCCCTTTTTATCTCTTTTCCTTTCTTGACCTTCTGCCTTTTTCCATGTTCGTTTCCTTTCTGCCTTTTTCTTCTCTAGATCATTTCTTCACAGTCAACGTTCTTTTCCACCAAACTCATAAAACATTTCTATTAAGCACTTAACAAATCCCATTTTGGTACCCTTCAACAGACTAGAAGCCAAAAAGGATTGGTGTTTTAAAGGCTATTTCGAAGATGATTCATATGAGGAATTGCATAAAAATTGCATTTTATTAAGTTTGTTTGAATAAAAATTGCAACTTCAAGGAAACATACATAAGAAATTGCGTGAAGACAAGTTTTGCAGCTATTTGAAGATGATCTAGATGAGGAAACAATAGGGACCGAGTTGAAGACGATTTAAATTCGTCTCTATTATTTAAGGATCAAATTGAATTTTTTTTAGAAACAATACAGACTGAATTTGAAATTTTTAAGAAAATAATAGAGATTAAATTAACTAATATTGAATAATATGGATGAATTTAAAATTTTATGGAAACAATAAGGACGAAATTGAATCATTTTCTCAAGTTAATGGGTGAAATTGAAAAAGAAAAATATATTCAAGCCTAACTTGAAAGTAAATACTTGGAACTGCATCATTAATTTCCCCTATATTTATATCTTTCGTATTCTATTTATGAAATTATAGGTTTAAATTGAGATGAGTGATAAACAAAATGTTTGGGATGTATAGCTAATTTGTTCTACTCACTTCCTATTTATTTTTAACAACATGTTGCATTTGGTCAAATTAATGATCAAATCTAAATCCATCAAGTCAAGTTTTCTCAATTTATATGAATGAAGAATATCTCAAAGTTTTTTAGGTTTTATAGAACCCGATATGCAGAGATATTCAAGAAGTATAAATTGAGTTGTCATTCTTTATAATGTAGGGAAAATGGATAAAATCATCTAGTTGGAATACAAGTACGGATCCATTGAATAGGGAATTGTTCATTAAAGTTGCTTAAGTAGATCAAAGAGGTCTACAGGTATGTAAGTGTTTCCTTTGATCATTTTCTATCCTTTGCATCGATAAATTACTTTTAGACCTCCTATTCATTATATACCGTGTGCATGTGTTGGCTCTTTTGGACCAGTAAATGACTTGACTGCACCATACTACACATCCCAATTCTTAGAGTACTGATTTTTGTTAGATAACTCTTACAATACCAAATGTTTATGCAGCCATTTGTGGAAAGCTTATCCCAGTGCCTTAAACATGGATTACATAATCTGTTTAAATTACCAGAAAGGTTGGCATTGCTTAATCTATTTTTTCCTTTTGCTTTCTTGTCCTATGTTAATATTTTTTTACCTCCACATTTCGACTTAAATCAGTATACCTGACAAGTCTTATGAGATCCAATGAGCTCATTGATTTTAATACTAAAGTTTCTCCATTCAAAGGAAAAAGCTTTCTTAACAAAACTTTTTCGTCTTTTAGACATATTTTGTTTGGGTAGATGTCTAGGAAGGCTCTTATATGCTTTTCTTGCCCGACGTAATTCATCTAAACAACAAAAGGTCGTTTAGTAGTATCTATATGTGTTTGATTTCTAAATTTTGATTTTATTTATATTTACACTGCAATAATTGAGTTTTGTGTATCAATTCAAATTAACTATATTAGAATTTATATAATTGAAACTATTTATTCCAATTTATCGATACAAATTGATTTTCATTGTAAGTAATTTTATTTATAATATTTTTTTAATATACATTGGGTTCAACTCGTGCATATGCACGGGCCAGCCTAACTAGTATTATTATATCTACATATCTTTACATTCTCTCTCAAACACCATTATATGTTTCTCCCACTACTTCACTTAAAGATCTTTTTCCTAATCTCTTTTCTTTAGCAAGAGATAAACATGAAACTACAAGGTCGTGTGTGCAAGGAAGTGATGGAATTTTGGTTGGAATGCAATTTTTATTAGGGAGGTTAATGATTGGGATGTGGATGAGTTTGCTAATTTCTTTGTATACTTGAATAATTGTGCTCTTTGTCAAGAAATGGAGGAGAATATAAAAGTGGAATTTGAATTAAAAAAAAGGGTTCTTTACAGTGAAATCATTTTATAAAGATCTTATGGGTGATATTGAATC
Source organism: Ehretia macrophylla (assembly GCA_037974665.1). NCBI lineage: Eukaryota > Viridiplantae > Streptophyta > Magnoliopsida > Boraginales > Ehretiaceae > Ehretia > Ehretia macrophylla. The sequence continues at coordinate 6,289,935 of CM075774.1, forward strand.
TAAAATGTCTGAGTTATTCCCATGGAAGTGTATTTGGAAGTCTTGTGCTCCAACAAGAGACCTGTATTTTTCGCTTGGGAGGCGATTTGGGAAAGAATTCTCATGTTGGACAATCTTAAAAAACGAGGACATATTGTTATCAATTGATGCTATCTTTGTAAGAATGATATGGAGGCGGTAGAACATCTACTTCTTAGATGCACTTTGCCTAGAAGCCTTTGGGAGATGGCATTCGATATCACGGGAGTTCAATGGGTTGCTTCAAATTCTGTGAAAAAATTAAAATATGGAGTGGGATCCATTCATCCTATCATAAAAAAAGTATTTCAAACGTTCCTCATGGCAATCATTTGGAATTTGTGGAAGGAACGAAATTGAAAGGCCTTTGAAGGGGAGGAATCAACTCTTGCATACTTAAAAATCATTGTATTAATGATTTCTGTTTTTGGACCAAAAGATCTTGTAAGATCGATAATGATTGTATTCTAGAATCTGTAGATAATTTATGTTGTTGATGTATATATATGTATGCATATATATTATTATATTTATATGCATACATTACAAGAAAATAGTGCTCAGACGACGAATTTATGTGACGGACTTTTTTCTGTAGCATTTGGCTACGACCAGGCTACAAAATGGCTACAGACAACTAAATCCATAGTCTTTTCGTAGCCAAATTAGGCCCCAGTAAAATGACGACAAAACTTGGCTATGAATTGGCTAAGGAACATAATTTTAATTATAAAAAAAATTAACAATCTGTAGCCAAGCGGTGGAAAAATAGCCACGAATTGTCAATGGACAATATGTGTTATTCAAAAAAAGTTTTAAAAATAAAAGGTCGTAGCCTAACCTTGGCAAATTTGCTACAGACTATTTAACTAAATCGGTAAAAAAATAACAAAGTATGTAGCCATGTGGTGGCCAAATAGTCACGGATTGGCTACAAAAAATATGTATTATCCAAAAAATATTTTAAAAAATAAAGGGTCATATCCTAGCCGTGACAATGTTGCTATGACATAGATACGAACATTTTAATTAAATAAAAAAAAAGTAAAATAAGAAAGTATATGGCCCATCCATAGCCCCTAGCTACAGATGGGCTATGGAATTCTTCATTTCTGTCGCTTATCCTTAGCCAATGCCCACGAATGTGCTACAGACCTTCACACAAAAATAAAGGTTATCGATTTTAATTTTAATTATATAAATGTGATTCCACCTATAAAGTAGGAAAACTTCACTTGACTTGTAAGCTTTCCAACTAAAAATAAACTTGGTCCGTATTTCATTAGCATGCGTACTTTTATAGAGAAATCTAATAGCAAATCAATAGCCGTTTAAATCGAACTTAACTTGTTTTCAATTAACATTGCATTAATGTTGATTAATATTCAATTTAGTGGTCTAAAAACTCTCACATTGTGTTTCAACGTCATAAACAAGAAAAATATGAAGATATTAATACGTTTTAATACGTTGTTATTACTTATTAACAAATTAGAATATATACTATTAGTGTTCCGTAGCCCATCCGTAGCCACTAGCTACGGATAGGTTAAGGAATTCTTCTCTTTCGTCGCCCATCTGTAGTAAATGGCCACGGATGGACTACGGATCTTCACACAAAAATAAGGGTTATCGATTTTAATTTGAATTATAGAAATGTGATTCCACCTACAACGTAGTAAAACTTCAGTTGACTTGCAAACTTTTCAAATAAAACTAAACTTGATTCGTATTTCATTAGCATGCACACTTTTGTAGAGAAATCTCATAGGAAATCGATAGTCGTTGAAATCGAACTTAACATGTTCTCATTTAAGATTGCATTGATGTTAATTAACATTCAATCTAGTGATCTAAAAACTCTCACATTGTGTTTGAACTTCATAAATAAGAAAAATATGAAGATATTAATACGTTTTAATGTGTTATTCCTACTTATTAGCAAGTTAGAAAACATACTATTAGTGGTCTGTAACCTATCCGTAGCCCCTAGCTACCGATGGGCTACATAATTCTTTCGATCCATCATCTATCCATAACAAATACCCACAGATGGGCAACGGACCTTTACACAAAAATAAGGGTTATTGATTTTAATTTGACTTATAGAAATGTGATTCTAACTACAACGTAGTAAAACTTTAGTTGACTTGTAAGCTTTCCAAATAAAACTAAACTTCGTGATATTTCGTTAGCATGCATATTTTTATAGAGAAATCTCATAGGAAATTGATAGCCGTTTAAATCGAACTTAACATGTTCCCACTTAAGATTGCATTAATGTTAATTAATGTTCAATCTAGTGGTCTAAAAGTTCTCAGATTGTATTTGAACTTCATAAACAAAAAAAATATGAAGATATTAAAACGTTTTAATACCTTATACGTACTTATTAGCAAGTTATAATATATCCTATTAGTGGGCCATAGCCCATTTGTAGCCCCTAGCTATAAATGGTGTGACGACCGAAAATTTGCATCATACTCATAGATAGTTGTTGCATATTTCTTCGTGCATTTTTATGTGCATTTTTTTTCTTGATTGTGTACTATGTAGTGGCTACTATTCATAAGGAGAATCGACTGTCTAATTTGCTTGAATTAATATTTTTCCTAAATAGTATGTCATGCCCCAACTCGACCCCTCCTACAATCAGTCAGGACGGAACAGAATTTCGGCAGTATAATGATAGTAATTAGGATATCGAGGCTCTAAACCAACCTCTTCAGAATATCATACAACCAAACTCCACAAACCATTCAACAATCAACTCGTCAATTAAGTTAACAACATACAACACAACCATATTATACCATAATCATTCTTTCAACAATCCATTCTTAGTTATACGCCTCCGTTCCAACATAATACATTAACTTTAATGTATATTACAAAATAGATTGAAACCAACCTAGCAACCTAATCATAAATAAAAGGAAGACTACTAAGTTAGCAACAATTAGTTCATTATCTTTACTACAACTTATACATAATAAATTACAAAGTAAATAAAAGACAACTAGTTTAATATATAAGACTATAAAGTGTACAACATCTCAAACATCAAGGACAAGACTCTGGCACATAGGACTCGTCCACATATGGCACATTATCATCTTCTGGAGGCACGTACCTTTAATCTTGCTCAAAGACACCTGTAAACATGCAATAATAGAGAGTGAGCTTATATAAAACAAGGTCAGTGAGGATTCGATAGATCTCTAACAACATTTACTATACTCATTGGAAATCATCCTTTGAACAGTAAACACATAATAAACATCAATAACAATATAATCACATAAACTATAATGACCATTCAATAAAGGCTACTCTAGTTGGTGTAGCTCCAAACGCCATCACGATCTCAACCATTCTTCTTATAATTTTCCATTACTCATGCACCTGAGGTACCTCACTAGCCCCGCCCTCCATGGCACCTCCGCCCATGCGAGCTGGGGGTAGCCTTTGGTAGTCATGCCGTTATCAACCTGACAGCCCAACGCTACTCGAGAGATGGCACACACATACCAAGACTCAACAATAATAATAAACAATCACATCACAGGAGGACAACCTTTTTCGTTGACTATCTCCCGGTTCATCAATAATCATTCATCATCTTTTCATCAATATAACATCAAATAATCAATTAAACAACAAACAACTAAGTTAGATGACAAAGTAGGCCATCCAACTTAACATGCATTAAACACACAATCAAACCCTAGTCTAACCATAAACAACTCACAATTCAATCACTCAAGCACCACCCAATCAACTAAAGGCATAACTCAACATTTTAAAGAAAGACAACCTAAACTTCAGATAATCATATCTTACGTTCTACTAATCCAAACACTTCCAAACCAGTTTCTATCAATCACCTATTCAAGAAATTACATTAGTCCCATCGGAAACCAACCAAAACACATCCAAATCAAGCCCAACAACCCTAAAACCCTATTGCACCTTGGCTGAAATTTTCAGACTTTCACACCGACATCGCAATCAAAATTTCGGCATTACAACATTACTACCACGTATTTAACAAACTTTTACAAATCGACGGCAATCGATTCCAACCACTACAACTCAAAATAATCAACAAATAGCCAATAACTCAATTTTAAATACCCGAAAATAAAAATTTATGCTACAACGATTCAAATCTAATAAGAATACATATAAACGATCCTTAGCATGCACTGAGCAATAATATAATATCAAATTAACATTATAACGGTTCAAAATGTAATTGTACGTAAAAACATAAAAGATGACATTTGAGATCTAGAATTTTTCTCTCACCTTTGATGTGTTATAAGGCTAGAAATATGCTCAATGGATGCTCAAGAGGTGGAATCAAGCTTTGGTTGATGAAGTTTGGCCTTTAATTGCAACTTTTAATGAAAAATTTGCTTGAAAAACCTTGAGTTTTCTTTCTCTTTTTCTCCTATGGATGTCTCGGCCTTGTGTGTGTGTGTGAGTGTGTTTTGTGTTGTTTCATTGTGTGTTGATGCATCATATACTCAATGTCAAACAATTTAAAATGGTCAAAGTTAGTTTTTTAGTCTTTTAATTCTATTTTCTAGTCTTTTAATTTAGTTTTATACTATTTCTTGTTCAAAATATTTATGCAACTACTAAACTATCTCAAGTAGTTTATTTTTAGGTGACAAGAAGTTTTACATTCAAATATTTCCACCCGAATCGGCTTAAAACTCGATTTTCGCAAAAGAAGGTGTCAAAACCCTTTTAAATTCCTAAGCCGATTTGAAATCCGTTTTAATCAAACAAAGGTCTAATAATGTCTGAGAACTAGGTCTTGAAGGGTTAAAAAGACCAATTTCAAAATTATAGTAGACGTGTTTTAAAAATACTATTCACTAAAAGTCGACGATAAAATTTCTGATTCCGTTTTTAATGAAAATTTCATGAATGCACACTTAGCATGTATTAGGAGTATAAATCACATATTTAGCACATTCTACTTCATATAGCCCATAAACAGGTCATTTCATGCAAAACGAGGTAAAACACGCAAATCGAGATAAAGACAAAATATGGGGTTTTACATTTTCCCCTCCTTAAAGAAATTTCATCCTCGAAATTCTTACTTGATGTACAGAATAGATCTGGGTACTGCTGCTGTATCTGATCTTTTCTCTCCCAAGTAGCTTCCTCGATACCGTGATGTTTCCACAACACCTTAACCATCGGAATCTTTTTCGACCTCAACTCCCATTCCATCTGATCAAGAATGCGAATTGGCCACTCATCATAAGTCAGATTCTCACGAAGCTGTAACGATTCTGGCTCCAAAATATGAGAAGGATCCGGATTATATTTATGCAAATTAGACACGTGAAATACATCGTGGACATTAGAGAAATTCTCTGGTAAAACCAATCGATATGCCAACTTGCCAACTCTGCCGGTAATCTCAAACGGCCCTACAAATCTCGTACTCAGCTTACCACCTTTACCATAACGAACAAACCCCTTACGAGGAGACAATCTCAAGAAAACCCGATCCCCGACTGCAAACTCCAAATTCCGACAACGCTTATCAACATAACTCTTGAATCTACTCTGCGTTGTAAGCATTCTCTGCCTGATCAATTGAACATTCTCAATCTTCTCCAGAAGCTCTGGCATGATAGTCGGATCAATAGTCTTCATCTCCCCTACTTCGTCCCAATACAAAGGTGAATGGCACTTACAATCGTAAAGAGCTGCAAAAGGTGCCATCCCAATAGTAGCTTGATAACTATTGTTATAGGCAAATTCGGCAACTGGTAGATGTTTCTCCTAGTTCTTCCCGAAGTCCAGAACACAAGCCCTGAGCATATCTTCTAGAATCTGAATGGTCCTCTCAGATTGACCGTCGGTCTATGGATGATACGCGGTACTGAAGTTCAATTGGGTACCCAAAGTCTCTTGAAATTTTTCCCACAAGCGAGAAGTAAATCGAGGATCTCGACTTGAGACTATATTAGATGGAATCCCGTGAAGTCTAACAATCTAATCCAAATAAAGACCCGTCAACTTTGTAACTTCATCTCCCATCCTCATCGAAATAAATTGAGCTGTCTTCGTCAAACGATCCACGACAACCCAAACTGCATCGTTACCTCTCGTTGTTCTAGGCAAACCAGTGACGAAGTCCATCGTAATATGCTCCCATTTCCACTCTGGTATTGCCAACGACTGAAGTAACCCTGTAGGTCGTTGATGCTCGGCTTTCACTCGTTGACAAGTCAAACATCTAGATATGAACTGAGCAACCTCCCTTTTCATGTTATTGCACCAGTAATGTTGCTTCAAATACCGATACATCTTGTTTCCACAAGGATGAATAGTATATTTATAATTATGAGCCTTTTCCAGAATACCTCGCCTCAATCCCGGTTTATCGGTAACACATACCCTGTTCCGAAACCGAAGAATACCATCCTCATGTAGTTTAAAGTCAGACTGATCATCTGTGATCTGATCCTTAATCTTCTGAAGTTTAACATCAAGTTGCTGAGCTTCTCTGATCTGAGACAGCAATAAAGGTTGAATACGGAGATGTGAACACATCACCCCAACCTGAGTTAACTCCGGTCTCCAATAAGTGAATTCCTCGAGAACCTCCCACTTCTTAACAGCCAAACACGCAACACTCGCCTTCCGGCTAAGAGCATTTGCTACAACATTTGTTTTTCCAGGCAGATAATTGATAGAACAATTATAATCTCCAAGAAGTTCCATCCACCTCTGCTGACACATATTTAACTCCTTATGTGAGAACAAGTACTTCAAACTCTTATGATTAGTGAAAATCTCGAATTTACTGCCCCACAAATAATGACGCCACTTCTTAAGTGCGAAGACTACAGTTGCCAACTCAAGATCATGAGTTGGATAATTCACCGCATAAGGCTTCAACATTCTAGAAGCGTAGGCAATAACCCAGCCGTTCTACATAAGTACACATACCCCGAGTCTCCCAACTAGATCTCACCGTATGCCACCATTCCTCTGCCTCATCATCAAACAGGTATACGGCAAAGGTGACCTTTCTCTCATCGGTATAATCAAGAGGGTCAAAAATCTTCTCTACTTTATTAATCCACGCCTCAGCTTTCCGATCATCTGGTTCTCCCTGAAACCTCGGAGGATAATACCCCATAAACTCCTTCAGTGTACCACGCCCGTGGTATCCACCTTGAACATTCAGTAATTGTGCCTGCAAAGTCTGAGCTTGGGCAGCCTGCCCTGCTAGCAACTATGCCTGACCGGCCATTATCTCGGTCATCCTATCCATAGCTGTACCGATTCGATCATCACCCTATCTCGGCCCGGTGCCACATTTCCCAGAACCTCATCAATTGCCTCGGGCTACCCCTCGTTCTCGGTCTACTAGCCATTCTACTAATCAAAGAGTTAGCACATGTTATAACACGTAAACAAACTATGAACAACTATTAACACATAAACAACAAACTCATATAAATCATATAAATCACATAAGTATCAATCACATAACAAATTGATCAAATAATCACATAAGCACTAAATCACATAATCACATTAACACATAGTTCACTTTTCATTCATTTCATACATACTTTTATGCTAAGACCATTACCCACATTCCGAGAATGCCCCGGCTGACAACTAACATGCTCTCTGATAACACTTAATGTCATGCCCCAACTCGACCCCTCCTACAATTAGTCAGGACGGAACGGAATTTCGACAGTATAACGATAGTAATTAGGATATCGAGGCTCTAAACCAACCTCTTCAGAATATCGTACAACCAAACTCCACAAACCATTCAACAATCAACTCGTCAATTAAGTTAACAACATACAACACAACCATATTATACCATAATCATTCTTTCAACAATCCATTCTTAGTTATACGCCTCCGTTCCAACATAATACATTAACTTTAATATATATTACAATATAGATTGAAACCAACCTAGCAACCTAATCATAAATAAAAGGAAGACTACTAAGTTAGCAACAATTAGTTCATTATCTTTACTACAACTTATACATAATAAATTACAAAGTAAATAAAAGACAGCTAGTTTAATATACAAGACTATAAAGTGTACAACATCTCAAACATCAAGGACAAGACTCTGGCACATAGGACTCGTCCACATATAGCACATTATCATCTTCTGGAGGCACGTACCTGTAATCTTGCTCAAAGACAGCAGTAAGCATACAATAATAGAGAGTGAGCTTATATAAAACAAGGTCAGTGATGATTCGATAGATCTCTAACAACATTTACTATACTCATTGGAAATCATCCTTTGAACAGTAAACACATAATAAACATCAATAGCAATATAATCACATAAACTATAATGACCATTCAATAAAGGCTACTCTAGTTGGTGTAGCTCCAAACGCCATCACGATCTCAACCGTTCTTCTTATAACTCCCCATTACTCACGCACCTGAGGTACCTCACTAGCCCCGCCCTCCATGGCACCTCCGCCCATGCGAGCTGGGGGTAGCCTTTGGTAGTCATGCCGTTATCAACCCGACAGCTCGACGTTGCCCGAGAGGTGGCACACACATACTAAGACTCAGCAATAATAATAAACAATCACATCACAAGAGGACAACCTTTTCTGTTGACTATCTCCCGGTTCATCAATAATAATTCAATAATAATCTTTTCATCAATATAACATCAAATAAGCAATTAAACAACAAACAACTAAGTTAGATGACAAAGTAGGCCATCCAACTTAACATGCATTAAACACACAATCAAACCCTAGTCTAACCATAAACAACTCACAATTCAATCACTCAAGTACCACCCAATCAACTAAAGGCATAACTCAACATTTTAAAGAAACACAACCTAAACTTCAAATAATCATATCTTATGTTCTATTAATCCAAACACTTCCAAACCAGTTTCTATCACTCACCCATTCAAGCAACTACATTAGCCCCGTCGGAAACCAACCAAAACATATCCAAATCAAGCCCAACAACCCTAAAACCCTAATGCACCTTGGCTGAAATTTCTGGACTTTCACACCGACATCGCAATCGAAATTTCAGCATTACAACATTACTACCACGTATTTAACAAACTTTTACAAATCGACGACAATCGATTCCAACCACTACAACTCAAAATAATCAACAAATAGCCAATAACTCAATTTTAAATACCCGAAAATAAAAATTTATACTACAACGGTTCAAATCTTATAAGAATACATATAAACGATCCTTAGCATGCACTGAGCAATAATATAACATCAAATTAACATTCTAACAGTTCAAAATGCAATTATACGTAAAAACATAAAAGATGACATTTGAGATCTAGAATTTTTCTCTCACCTTTGATGTGTTATGAAGCTAGAAATATGCTCAATGCATGCTCAAGAGGTGGAATCAAGCTTTGGTTGATGAAGTTTGGCCTTTAATTGCAACTTTTAAGGAAAAATTTACTTGAAAAACCTTGAGTTTTCTTTCTCTTTTTCTCCTATGGATTTCTCGGACTTGTGTGTGTGTGTGAGTGTGTTTTGTGTTGTTTCATTGTGTGTTGATGCATCATATACTCAAAGTCAAACAATTTAAAATGGTCAAAGTTAGTTTTTTAGTCTTTTAATTCTATTTTCTAGTCTTTTAATTTAGTTTTATATTATTTCTTGCTCAAAACATTTATGCAACTACTAAACTATCTCAAGTAGTTTATTTTTAGGTGACAAGAAGTTTTACATTCAAACATTTCCATCCGAGTCGGCTTGAAACTCAATTTTCGAAAAAGAAGATGTCAAAACCCTTTTAAATTTCTAAGCCGATTTGAAATCTGTTTTAATCAAACACATGTCTAATAATGTTTGAGAACTAGGTCTTGAAGGGTTAAAAATACCAGTTTCAAAATTATAGTGGACGTGTTTAAAAAATACTATTCATTAAAAGTCGACGATAAAATTTCTGATTCCGTTTTTGATGAAAATTTCATGAATGCACACTTAGCATGTATTAGGAGTATAATTCACATATTTAGCACATTCTACTTCATATAGCACATAAACAGGTCATTTCACGTAAAACGAGATAAAATATGTAAATCGAGATAAAGGCAAAATATGGGATTTCACAAAGTATAACTTATAAAAGGAATTGAGAACTTGAGGTTTTGAGCTTTGGGTGTCGGGAACATGCATTTGGAAAATAGAACTTGATTCGTATGAATAGTGAATTTAGAGAATAATATTAGTCTTAACTAGTTAGTTTTAATTGGAGTTTTGGGCTTAATTTGACCAAGTTATATTAGTTTTTGACTTAAAGTATTAACACCTACACATACATATACTACTTCGCATCACATACACACAAAACATTTACAAAAGAAAACAAATAATATCCAAATTGCCCCCTACCTGACGACACCAAGCAAGGAAAAAGAAGAGGAAATTTTTATCAAATCTTGCATTTTAGCCTTCTAGCTTGAGTTTGGAGGAAGATTGGAGTATCCTAGGGCTTCTACAACTTGCCTACAACTCGAATTGTGAGGGAGTTTTGCATATTTTGATGTTATAAGTTTATGCCCAAGTTTCAACTTTTCTTGAATTCTTGTTTTTGGCCTATATGATGCTCTAATATTGTACGAGGCACCTTCTACATGTTATGTATACCTTGTTTGTGATGTGTAATAGCTTATTCCATGGTTGAATGCTTAAATCACGTGAAAGAGATGATGAATAAACTCAATTATAGGGTTTTGCTTTAAATGGCTAATTAGATCAATCTTGTGCTTCCTATAAGTGCTAGAGATGATAATAAACATAGAATTACAATTGTACGAACATAGGTTGCCCGAAACTTGAGTAAAAATGCATAATTAGCCTAGGTTACAAAGGGGTTTCGGGTGTAATTTGTATAGCCTGAGGACATGAGAATTCAGAGATTCATTAGGAGTTTGAGATGTGACATTCAGCTTAATTTGTCTTCGCATGATTATCCTAATTATTCTGCAACAGTTAGAGCAATGACGAGATTTGAGAAACGCAAGGCAGATTTGTTGGCAGAGTTCAGTTAGCCGAGTAAACAGTAGTATCAGTCTTAGAGTTAGGGCTATCAGAGACAGTATTATCAGCCTATCCAGGTCCAGCAGCATAGACAGACTCAGAGCTACCTGGGACCAGTCCAGACACAGTCTCAAGCGAGGCCAGTTCAGAGCCAAACTCAGAGTCAGACCTGACCCGTTGCAACTAGATCTTAACAAGATAGCACTACTATATCCACTTATAAAGCCCCTACGGGGGCACTATTGCAAAGAAAAACCAGAGTGTTGGAAAAAGTTGGGCCGATGCATTGGTTGTGGTAGCGACCAGCACAAGATTAAAGATTGCTCCAGGTTTAAACAGGGGCAAGGTCAAACATCCAGCCAGAGTGCTCAAACTAGAGCTTCAAGTGCAACTCCAGTTCTATGAGGCCAGACACGAGTATTTACTTTAGACTAGGAGGAGCTCCCCGATACGACAGTGGTGGTAGAAGGTACTTTTCTTATTAATAATTAGCCAATAGTAACTTTGATTGACACCGGGGCCACACATTCTTTTATCACTTCTATGTGTGCACAATCTATTGCTTTAAAAGTTGATAAATTCTTATATAAAATTGAGGTAGGTAATCCTATGGGTACAAAATTTGTTACGAAGTCTGTGTGTAAATCCTGTGGCATTTGTATTGAGGGGCGCATGTATCCTGTTGACTTGATTATCTTATCATTCCGAGACTTTGAAGTCATTCTGGGAATGGATTGGTTGGGACATTATTATGCTTATTTGGATTGTAGAATAAAAATTGTGACATTAAAAATGCCTGATCAACTTGTCATTAAAATTATTGGAAGCCTAAAATCCATTGGAACTCGCATAATTTCTTCCATTAAAGCCACTAAAATGCTAAGTAAAAGTTGTGAAGCATATTTAGCTTATCTAATTAATCAGCCTGGTGATAAATTGAAATTGAATGAGGTGCCTGTTGTAAAGGATTTTCTTGGGGTATTTCCTGAAGAATTACCTTGGTTGCCACTTGACAGAGAAATAAAATTTGTAATTGATTTGTTGCTGGAACTAACCCTATTTCTAGAACCCCATATAGAATGGCTTCCCCTGAGTTGCAGGATTGAAAATTCAACTGTAGGGCTTACTTGAAAAAGGTTTTATACAACCTAGTTCTTCACCGTAGGGTGCCCCTATGTTGTTTGTAAAAAAGAAAGATGACACTATACGTTTGTGTATTGATTATAGAGGTCTGAATCAAGTGACTGTAAAGAATAAATATCCACTGCCATTGATTGAGGAACTGTTTGATCAGTTGCAAGGTGCTACAATGTATTCTAATTTTGATTTAAGTTAGGCCTATTACCAGTTGAGAATCTGGAAAGACAATGTGCCCAAGACTGCTTTGAGAACCAGGTACGACCACTATGAATTTGTTGTACTACCATTTGGGTTGACAAATGCCCCAGCCGTTTTTATGGACCTAATGCAGAGGGTGTTCAGACCTTACCTGGACCAGTTTGTTGTGATTTTCATTAATGATATACTGGTGTACTCAAAGTCTAAGTCAGAGCATGAGGAACATTTGAGGATAAAGCTGCAGACTTTACAGGAACATAAATTATTTGCTAAATTTAGCAAGTGTGAGTTCTGGTTGAGACAAGTTGCCCTTTTAAGGCATATAATTTCTCAGGATGGGATTTCGGTGGATCCAGCAAAAGTAGAGGTAGTGTTGGCGTGGAAGAGACTTGAAACTGTTACAGAGGTTCGCAGCTTTCTGGGATTAGCCGGGTACTACAGGAGATTTGACAAAGATTTCTTGAAGATTGCAAGGCCTTTGACTCAGCTTACATAGAAAAAGACTGTATTTGATTGGAATGATAAATGTGAGGCCAGTTTTTAGGAATTGAAAAAGAGACTTACCACTGCTTTTATTCTAGCACTACTTGAGGGGACAGATAACCTCATGATTTACAATGATGCCTCCAAAGAAGGTTTGGGCTGTGTTTTTATGCAAAATGGTGAAATAATAGCTTATGCCTCGAAAAAATTGAAGCCATATGAGCTTAATTATTCGACCCATGACCTTGAGCTTGCTGCTATTGTCTTTGCTTTAAAGAAATGGCGACATTACTTGTGGGGTAATAAGTTTGAATTTTTACTGACCATAAAAGTTTGAAATATCTATTTTCTCAGAAATATTTAAACATGAGAAAAAGGTGTTGGCTGGAGTTGTTGAATGATTATAACTGTACTATTAGCTACTTGCCAAGCAAAGCTATCACTGTTGCAGATGCATTAAGCCGGAAGGCTACTATGGCCAGTTTGATTATAAAGAATTCGGAAACTATGAAGGAATTATGTCTGTGGAAACCAGAGGCTTCAGAAACAAGTATTCAGTTTGCAAGCCTACAAATTCAGTCCTTGTTACTATCTAGAATCAGAGAAGCACAACAATCCGACCCTCAGCTATTGAAAATTCTAGAAAAGTCAAAAAGGGGAGAGTCCGATTTCAAGCTGCATGAGGATGGGCTACTCAGGTATAAAAATAGAATTTGCATTCGTCGTGGTTCAGTTGTGAAAAATGGAATTCTTGTAGAGGCACACAGCACGAAATACACTATCTACCCTGGTAGCACCAAGATGTATAGGGACTTGAAACAAAACTTCTGGTGGAACAATATGAAGAGAGAAATAGCTAATTATGTGGCTAAATGTCTAACTTGTCAGAAGGTTAAAGCTGAACATCAGAGGCCTGCAGGGTTGTTGCAACCATTGGAGATTCCTGTATGGAAATGGGAAAATATTACTATGGATTTTGTGTCTGATTTGCCGAGATCACCGAGAAGTAATGATTCTGTATGGGTTGTGGTTGATAGGTTGACGAAAATCTCACATTTCATTGCTATAAAGAAGATAGACAATCTTGATAAACTAGCTGAGCTATATATTGAAAATATTGTGAGACTACACGGGACTCCAACTAGTATAGTGTCAGACAGGGATCCCAAGTTCACATCACAGTTCTGGAAGAAACTACAGAAGGCTTCAGGGACTAATTTGAATTTTAACACTGCATATCACCCATAGATTGATAGTCAGTCTGAGAAGACTATTAAGATATTGGAGGACATGTTGCGAGCTTGCATTCTAGATTTTGGTAAGAGTTGGGGGAGATATTTGCCTCTTGCAGAGTTTGCTTATAATAACAGTTAATAGGCTACCATTGGTATGGCATCGTACGAGTCATTTTACGGGCGTAAATGTAGATCCCCGTTGTATTGGGATGAGGTAGGAGAGATAAGAACTATTGATCCAGCTGTTCTGCCTGAGATGATAAAAATGGTTGATAATGTGAAACTTATTAAGAAAATAATGCTTACAGCTCAAAGTCGACAAAAAAATTAAGCTGATAGACGCCGACGTGACTTGGAATTTGCAATAGGGGATCATATATTTCTAAAAATCTCTCTGCGTAAAGGTCTGATTCGACATGGAAAGAGAGGTAAGCTCAGTCCTAAATATGTGGGGCCATTTGAGATTACCGAGAAAGTTGGTAATTTGGCTAACAAATTAGCGTTACCTCCGAGTTTGGGCAAATTGCATGATGTGTTCTATGTATCTATGTTGAGAAAGTATCAGCCAGATCCTTCACATATTTTAGAGCCGGAATCGTTAGAAATCAGTGAGACTTTGACTTATGTGGAGAAACCACTTCGGGTTGTAGATCAAAAGGTTCAAGAGCTCAGAACTAAAAGTATTCCGATGGTAAAAGTTCTTTGGATCATCATGGAGTAGAGGATGCCACTTGAGAGCGGAAGGATCATATGAGAGATAAATACCCCGAGCTGTTTGCTGAATCATGTAAGAATTGTGTGGATGCAATTAGTTTAAGGTGGAGAGGATGTGACACCCAAAAATTTGTATCATAATCATAGATAGTTGTTACATATTGTCACGCCCCAAATCTGATCTTAGGGAAACCAGTTCATGACGTGATGACACACGGACATTATAACTATTGTAATATGGACGTCCAACAAGAAATAGAAAACAACCAAACACATTTATATAAAGTCTACATCCAAGTAGACACAATTCTCAAACCAAGTTCTCAATGAGCATAAATAAAACCCAAACGTGATCATAAATCCAATCATGATCACCTATCTATACAATCAAAACAAGCTAGACTTCAAAATAGATAAGTTATCAAGTATACCAAACATAAACTAAAACATAACCTCATTACAACAAACTACTAAAAGCCACTAAACGTTGTTTCAACTCTATCACAAGCTAAACATAGTTCATATTCCATGGTTCCTCAATAGTCTCCTCGTGCACATAGTCAACGTCATGTCTACCTGTAGCATGCATCACAGAGGGGTGAGCTTATTTATAACAAAGCTCAGTGGGGAGGGGAAACCGTTAAGCGGACTTTTAAAGCGACAACCTGTAAACCAGTTGATTACATTAGAAACAACATATAACATGAGTAATAAAGCCATAAACCACGTTATAAGGATACTACTCATTGTTTGTTGATGCCGTCACTTATAGCCCCTATACGAACTCATCACGTTCACTTTTCATATCTCCTTATCACTTCCGCATATTGGTACTCCGGATGTACCCACCTAGACACCCCACTTTCCATGGCCTTACTCCGACCACACGAGAATAGCGTCAGACTATGGTAGTCATGCAATTACCCGTAAGCCCTATGCCGCTCGGCACGACACGACGCTACAAAGCCCCGCATAAGGTTGCAACCTTTCGAACATGGGTATATACCCAACGCATTCACATTCGCATAAGGGTATCCACCCAAAGCATTTCACATTCGCATAAACCATTTAACTCATATTCATGACAGATAAAGGAGATCAACAAAGTAGGTTCAACTCCCTAGCATATTCACGTATCATGTTCATTTGACAAACTCCCAACCATATACCCGAGAAATCGTGCCACATTTAACATGCATCAATACACTTACATTTAAAGGCAACACATTCTTTAATTCAACCAAACATCATTAAACATATATCCAACACATTAGTACCAACATTCAACTATCAAAGAACATGATCTTTTCAACACATTAACATCACCTAAGTACATAAAAACTTGACCTTCACACTTTAACACCAATTAAACCTTGAAAGAATATAATCACTACAAATCCACTCTAACCTTCTAACAAGATTAAACCATCCTATGAATCTCTACAACACATAACTTCAACACAATCAATATAGCAACTAACTATAATGCATTATGAACACATTACAACAACAAAACCAAGCATTAAACAAGCTAAACAAACAAATCTATAAAATTGCATAGTTGCTAGAATTTTATGAAATTAATCAAAATAAATCCCTAAAATCACCAAACTCTCACTAAAGCCATGAACTCATATACCAATCACATATATATATAATCATAAACACCAAATCTAACTTAGATTCTCAACTTCTAATTAATAAAGTTAACACATAATCACCTATTTCATCTCCAATAAATTCATATGTATGTATTAAGCTCTCAAATACTACTACAACATATAATCATCCATACAAGCGTTTATAACACACTTATACATGATTTATACACATCAAAGTAAGCATATACAAACAAAAACTTAAAATCCCCACCTCTAGCTAAAGCACTTCTAATTCATAATTTAGCGAAAGCTTAACTTAATCAAATTGGATGCCTATGATAACGACCTTTAAATACCCTGATTTTTATCTAGAAATGTAGATTATCGAATGTACATAGTTCTAGGTTCAAACGGAACTCAATTCCGAGTTAAATTCATTGAGTTATAGCCGTTTTAGTGCAAGTACTACCAACTGTCCAGTTGCAACATTTTTTGTCACATCTCGGAAATGGAAAATTCGGAAGGTCTAAACGTTGTAATTTGACTTTTTGTAAAACTTAAAGTTTGTTCCTAACTGCCTAATCTAGTTACTATAAAAATTCGTTTGATTCTGAGGTCGTTTACTATTTTTAAAACGTAAAAGAAATCAGAGGTAGCGAGTTGTCCAATAAATAATTGATAGCTTTCATGGCAAATTCACTTCCTATCTTGCTTCTATATCATCACAATCTCAAATACAACCATAAACAAGATCACACAATACTACAACAACCTAGATCTACAAACCCTAGCAATTATCTTCAAAAATTCAAAACAAATACAAGATATAACAACAAGAACACAACAAACCCAAAACTCTACTCCTAACACATATATTTAGCATTATGAATCAAGATAACAACATTTGTTCAAACTAAATTTAATTTTCAGAATTTAAATCATGCAAGAACACAACCTCCCTCACCTTAAATTAGCAACTAAGGCAAGAAATGAAGATGAAATAGCAAGGAACAACTTTTCTATGGATCAAACTTTGCTCAAATCCACCAAGAAATGAATAATCAAGCTTGGAATGGATTTTTCTTCTCTTTTCTCTTATGGCAGAATTTCATAGGTGATCTAGGTGTTGTGTGTGTATTTTTTTTCCTGCAAAATGACACTTGGTTGTAATAAATAGGCTAAGTCCAATGGTCGAATAACTAAATAAGAAAAGTCAAATAACACTTGTTTGGTCAAACCTGTGTATAAAAATCAACTTTGACACCTTTTACTAAAATAATAATCACTTATGCTAGAGAACTCCAATTTGCTAACAATTTGAAGATTAGAAACTAGACTCGTAGAGCTTTCTAACCATATATAATTTGCCACTTAATCTTCCCAAATTGTGTAGTGAATATGTTTTATCTTGCAAGTCAACAAGTCAAAGATGACAACTTTGAAGACTAGGGCTAAAATTACCTAGGAACCAAAGCTATTTCACATAATTACAAGTTTGTCATTCTAGCCAAAATAGTAGAAGTCAAAGTCAAAAGTCAACCAAAAATCAAATAAAGTCAAATACCACTTAAAATGCAAATAAAGACTTCTAATTACATGATTAAAACATTTAAATATGCAATGCATGTTCGAGGTCTCACATCCTCCCTTCTTTAGAACAATTTATCCCACGAAATTCTTAGATGATCAATCAAACAAATTCGGATATTGCTGCTCGATCTGATCTCGATGTTCCCAAGTAGCCTCTTTTATACCATAATGATGCCACCAAACTTTGACCATCGGTATCCTTTTTGTACGTAGATCTCTAATCGACTGATCTAGAATACAAATAGGTCGCTCCTCATAAGTCAAATTTCCACTAAGCTGCAACGGCTCCACCTCAAGAACATGAGATGCATTTGGATGATACTTCCTCAGTATAGAAACATGAAAGACATCGTGAACTTTGGAGAGACTCTCTGGTAGGGACAATCGATAAGCCAACTTGTCAACTAGGCCAATGATCTCAAATGGCCCTATATATCTCGGACTCAACTTCCCCCCCTTGCCATAGCGGACTATGTCTTTCCGAGGAGAAATCTTTAAGAAGACCTGATCACCAACCTTAAACTCCAAGTCCCTTATGCGCTTATCAACATAACTCTTCTGCTTACTCTGAGCGGTAAGCATTCTCTGACGAATAAGGCGAACATTCTCAATAGTTTCCACATACTCTGGCATCATAGCTGGATCAGTCCCCTTCATCTCTCCAACCTCATCCCAATACAACGGAGAACGACACTTACGGCCATACAAAGCCACATAAGGTGCCATCCCAATAGTCGCTTGGTAACTATTGTTATAAGCAAACTCTGCCAACGTCAAGTGTTTCTCCCAACTTTGCCCGAAGTCCATGACACTAGCTCTAAGCATATCATCAAGTATCTGAATAGTCCGCTCTGACTGACCATCTGACTGAGGATGATAAGCTGTGCTGAAATTCAAATTAGTACCCAAAGCTTTCTGAAGACTCTTCCAAAACCTAGAAGTAAATCGTGGATCTCGATCTGACACAATGCTAGTAGGTATACCATGAAGTTTCACGATGTTATCAATATACAACTTGGCTAACTTCTCCAGACTATATTGTATGTTCATCGTAATGAAATGTGCAGTCTTAGTCAATCGATCTACTACAATCCATACCGAATCAAAACCTCTTGGAGACTTTGGTAAATCCGTGACTAAATCCATTGTCATATGCTCCCATTTCCATTAAGGAATAAACAATGGCTGAAGCAAACCTGTTGGTCGTTGATGCTCAACTTTGACTCGCTGACAAGTCAAACATCTAGACACAAACTCTGAGACCTCCTTCTTCATATTGTTCCACCAATAGTGTTGTCTCAAATCTCGATACATCTTGGTTCTGTCCGGATGAATTGTATACTTTGAATTGTAGGCTTCCACAAGAATCTCATTCTTCAAGTTTGGATCATTTGGAATACAAACTCTAGTTTTGAACCACAATACACTATCATCGTGTATCTTGAAATCCAGTTTACCCTTAGAGATTTTCTGAAGATACTCATCTAACTGTTGAGCCTCGCGAATCTGAGTCGGTAACAATGGTTGAATCTGCAAGTTAACAAACATGACACCAACTTCTTTCAATCCTGGTTTCCACGAACCAACTTCTTCAAGCATCTCCCATTCCTTAATTGCCAACATAGAAAGATTAGCCTTATGGCTAAGAGCATCTGCGACTACATTGGCCTTCCCAGGCACATAATTGATCGTGCAATTATAATCATCCAAGAGTTCCATCCATCTCCTCTACCTCATCTTTAACTCATTTTAGGAGAGCAAATATTTCCAACTCTTATGATCAGTAAAGATTTCAAACTTAATACCCCACACATAATGGCGCCACTTTTTCAAAGCAAATACTATGGCCGCTAACTCTAGATCATGAGTAGGATAGTTCCTTTCATACTGTTTCAACTTTCGGGATGCATAAGCAATTACTCGACCATGTTGTATCAACACACAACCCAAACCTTCTTTGGAAGCATCGCTATAAATTACAAAGTTCTGACTACCTTCTAGCAAGGTAAGAACTGGAGCTGTAGTCAACCTCTTCTTCAACTCCTGAAAGCTGTCCTTACACTTCTCATTCCAATCATAACCAATACTTTTCTGAGTGAGCTTAGTAAGAGGACCTGCAACTTTGGAGAAGTCCTTCACAAACCTTCTGTAATAGCCCACTAAACGTAGGAAACTCCGTACTTCAGTCACATTCTCAGGCCTTTTCCAATCAGACACCACCTCGATCTTGCTTGGATCCACATATATACCCTGTTGCAAGATGACATGGCCCAAAAATGAAACTTGTTGTAACCAAAACTCACACTTGCTAAACTTAGCATATAATTGGTATTGCTAAAGCTTTTGAAGAACAAGATGCAGATGTTGCTCATGTTCTGCTTCATCCTTGGAATACACTAGAATGTCATCAATGAAGATCACAACAAACCTATCAAGATACGGTTGGAACACCCAATGCATAAGATCCATAAACGCTGCAGGAGCATTAGTTAAACTAAAAGGCATAACCAAGAACTCATAGTGACCATATCGAGTTCTACAAGCAGTTTTCGGCACATCCCTCTTGTTGATCCGAAGCTGATAATAACCCTTACTCAAATCAAACTTCGAGTAGACTTTTGCCCCTTGAAGTTGATCTAACAACTTATCAATGAGTGTAAGTGGATACTTGTTTTTGATAGTCACCTGATTCAAACCCCGATAGTCAATGCACATCCTCATAGAACCATCTTTCTTCTTTACAAATAACACTGGTGCTCCCCACGGAGATGTACTCGGCTGAATGAACCCCTTCTCCAACAGTTCCTACAACTGCAATTTCAATTCAAGAAGTTCGGCTAGTGCCATACGATAGGATGACTTAGACACCGGTTGAGTCCCTGGCAACACATTGATAACAAATTCAATTTCCCTCTCTGGTGGTACTCTTGGCAATTCCTCGGGAAAAACATTAGGATAATCTCGAACAATTGGAACTTCTTCTAACTTCAACTTATCTGAAGGCTTGTTAATCAAATATGTAAGAAACCCACACAACCCTTCGATACAAGCTTAATAGCTTTGATAGAAGAAATAAGGAAATCCTTCGAAGATTTGCAATTCCCTGCTACTTTTACCACTGGACAACCCGGTTTTCGAAACTTAACCACTTTGGTCTGACAATTCACTTGAGCCTGATACTTAGACAACCAATCTATACCCAATATAACCTTATAGTCTCGAATAGGCAACAAAACTAGATCAGCTGAAATCTCCTGATCCTCAATCCGAATCTTACACTCCTTACAAACCGATTTGGTTATGAGCTTACTCCCTATCGGTATGATAACCTCAATACTATATGGAAGTTTCTCAACTGGAAATTTAATACGTTGCATACAAGGAATCGCAATAAAAGAATGCGTAGCACTGAAATCAAACAAAACCTTAACCAACTGATCATGGATTAGAAAAATACTTTCGACCACAGCTGTTGTCTCAGGTATCTCATCTCCCTTAATAGCATAAGCCTGGGCCTACACTCGTGGTGCAGGTGCATTACTAACTATTTTGCTTTGACCTCCACCTATGGTCTGACGCTGAACATTCTGAAACCTTGAGCAATCCTTAGCCCTATGCTCCTCACTGTCGCAACCCATGCATTTTCCCATTTTCCTCCAAAACTCTTTATCCACGTACCCATTTCTATTACAGAAGTAACAAACTTTAGCCGTAGAAGCATTGGCCCTGGAGGATCCTTGGGCCGAAGACACAGCTGGCCTACTCTATTGAGTCATCAAAACAGTCGACCTGGTTTGACTATGACTCTGGCCTGATGGTTGAAACGACCTCTGCTGACCTGGAGGCTAAAATGGCCTCTTATTCGGCAAACTCGATATATAATGCAAATCTCGTTTCCTTTTGTCGACGAGGCTTGCCGCTTTATGAGCCTCAATATGGGTAGCATACGTGTTTGATATAAGGTCTATCTGAAGATCGGGTCTCAAACCCCAGGTAAACCTTCTAATCTTTTTTGCCGGCGTATCTACCAACTCCGGTGCATAGCGAGACAACGAATTAAAACGTGCCTCGTACTCTCCACTGTTCGATTCCCCTAATTGCAATTCGAGAACTCTTCATCTCTCATCTCCTGAGCTATCTCAGAGATATAATTGTTCTTGAAAGCTCGGACAAAGTTAGCCTAAAGTATCGGAGTGTGGGTTAGCTCCCACTCAGAATTCGCTGTTCTCCACCATTCTTTAGCATTACCCTCCAACATGAAAACCACAAAGGAGACCTTCTGCTCATCAGTGTACCTCAAAGTATTATAAATAACCTCAAATTTTTCTAGCCAAGCCTCAGCTTTGATATTATCTGGCTCTCCCAGAAATTTAGCAGCCCCATAATTGATAAATCGATCCAACAACCGGTCATCTCTACCATTACCCCCATTACCATAATTACCGTTAAAATTATTGCGCTGATTGACATTGTTGTTCCTCTGATCCCCTCTATCCACTTGCCTCTCAAATGCTTTAGCCATCACAGCTATATCCTCTGCAATTTGACCCAACACTGGATCTCTAGGCAACACTGGTTGAACTAGTTGGGCCTCTCTAGGGAGCTCTTGGCGAGGTCTACCTCTCGGTGCCATCTTTAAACATAAAAGTTATGAACAGTTATTGCACATATGCACAGTTTATATCGCTCAACAGTAAGTATCATAAAATCACCTAGTACATAATGCACAACTTCTACATAAATACAACTATCACATTATGTATGCACATTTTCACTCAGGGTCACATAACACACAAACCGAGGGTCCTATCTTGGCTGACGCCTAGATAAACTAAGCTCTGATACCACAAATGTCACGCCCCAAATCCGGTCTTAGGGAAACTAGTTCATGACGCGATGATACACGGACATTATAACGGCTGTAATATGGACGTCCAACAAGAAATAGAAAACACCCAAACACATTTATATAAAGTCTACATCCAAGTAGACAAAATTCTCAAACCAAGTTCTCAACGAGCATAAATAAAATCCAAACGTGATCATAAATCCAATCATGATCACTTACCTATACAATCAAAACAAGCTAGACTTCAAAATAGATAAGTTATCAAGTATACCAAACATAAACTAAAACATAACCTCATTACAACAAACTACTAAAAGCCAATAAACATTGTTTCAACTCTATCACAAGCTAAACATAGTTCACATTCCATGGTTCCTTAATAGTCTTCTCGTGCACATAGTCAACGTCATGTACACCTGTAGCATGCATCACAGAAGGGTAAACTTATTTATAACAAAACTCAGTGGGGAGGGGAAACAGTTAAGCGGACTTTTAAAGCCACAACTTGTAAAACAGTTGATCACATTAGAAACAACATATAACATGAGCAATAAAGCCATAAACCACGTTATAAGGATACTACTCATTGTTTGTTGATGCCGTCACTTATAGCCCTTACACGAACTTATCACGTTCACTTTTCACATCTCCTTATCCCTCCCGCATATTGGTACTCCGGATGTACCAACCTAAACACCCCACTCCCCATGACCTTACTCTGACCAAGCAAGAATAGTATTAGACTATGGTAGTCGTGCAATTACCCGTAAGCCCTATGCCGCCCGGCACGACACGACGTTACCAAGGCCCACATAAGGTTGCAACCTTTCGAACATGGGTATATACCCACCGCATTCACATTCGCATAAGGGTATCCACCCAACGCATTTCACATTCGCATAAACCATTTAACTCATATTCATGACTGATAAAGGAGATCAACAAAGTAGGTTGAACTCCCGAGCATATTTACGTATCATGTTCATTTGACAAACTCCCAACCATATACCCGAGCAATCGTGCAACATTTAACATGCATCAATACACTCATATTTAAAGACAACACATTCCTTAATTCAACCAAACATCATTAAACATATATCCAACACATTAGTACCAACATTCAACTATCAAAGAACATGATCTTTTCAACACATTAACATCACCTAAGTACATAAAAACTCGACCTTCACACTTTAACACCAATTAAACCTTGAAAGAATATAATCACTACAAATCCACTTTAACCTTCTAACAAGATTAAACCATCCTATGAACCTCTACAACACATAACTTCAACACAATCAATATAGCAACTAACTATAATGCATTATGAACACATTACAACAACAAAACCAAGCATTAAACAAGCTAAACAAACAAATCTATAAAATTGCATAGTTGCTGGAATTTTATGAAATTAATCAAAATAAACCCCTAAATTCACCAAACTCTCATTAAAGCCATGAAATCATATACCAATCACATATATATAATCATAAACACCAAATCTAACTTAGATTCTCAACTTCTAATTAATAAAGTTAACACATAATCACCTATTTCATCTCCAATAAATTCATATGTATGTATTAAGCTCTCAAATACTACTACAACATATAATCATCCATAAAAGCATTTATAACATACTTATACATGATTTATACATATCAAAGTAAGCATATACAAACAAAAACTTAAAATCCCCACCTCTAGCTAAAGCACTTCTAATTCCTAATTCAGCGGAAGCTTAACTTAATCAAATTGGCTGCCTATGGTAACGACCTTTAAATACCCTATTTTCTATCTAGAAACGTAGATTATCGAATGTACATAGTTCTAGGTTCAAATGGAGCTCAATTCCAAGTTAAATTCATTGAGTTATAGCCATTTTAGTACAAGTACTACCAATTGTCCAATTGCAACATTTTTCTACCACATCTCTGAAATGGAAATTTTGGAAGGTATAACGTTGGAATATGAATTTTTGTAAAACACAAAGTTTGTTCCTAACTGCCTAATCTAGCTACTACAAAAATTTTGTTTGATTCCGAGGTCGTTTACTATTTTTTAAACATAAAAAAAATCAGAGGCAGTGAGTTGTCCAATAAATAATTGATAGCTTTCATGGAAAATTCACTTCCTATCTTGCTTTTATATCATCACAACCTCAAATACAATCATAAACAAGATCACACAATACTACAACAACCTAGATCTACAAACCCTAGTAATTATCTTCAAAATGCAAAACAAATACAAGATATAGCAACAAGAACACAACAAACCCAAAACTCTACTCCTAACACATATATTTAGCATTATGAATCAAGATAACAACATTTCTTCAAACTAAATTTAATTTCCAGAATTTAAATCATGCAAGAACACAATCTCCCTCACCTTAAATTAGCAACTAAGGCAAGAAATGAAGATGAAATATCAAGGAACAACATTTCTATGGATCAAACTTTGCTCAAATCCATCAAGAAATGAAGAATCAAGCTTGGAATGAATTTTTCTTCTCTTTTCCCTTATGGCAGAATTTTGTAGGTGATCTAGGTGTTGTGTGTGTTTTTTTTCTGCAAAATGACAATTGGTTGTAATAAATAGGCTAAGTCCAATGGTCAAATAACTAAATAAAAAAATTCAAATAACACTTGTTTGGTCAAACCCGTGTATAGAAATCAACTTTGACACCTTTTACTAAAATGATCATAACTTATGCTAGAGAACTACAATTTGCGAACGGTTTGAAGCGTTAGAAACTAGACTCATAGAGCTTTTTAACCATATATAATTTTCTACCTAAATCTTCCCAGATTGTGCAGTAAATATGCTTTATCTTGCAAGAATGATGTTAGGTTGCTATAAGCAAAGTCAACAAGTCAAAGATGACAACTTTGAAGACTAAGGCTCAAATTACCTAGGAACCAAAGCTATTTCACATAATTACAAGTTTGTCATTCTAGCCAAAATAGTAGAAGTCAAAGTCAAAAGTCAACTGAAAATCAAATAAAATCAAATACCACTTAAAATGCAAATAAAGACTTCTAATTAGATGATTAAAGCATTTAAATATGCAATGCATGTTCGGGGTCTCACACAAATTTCTTTGGGCGTTTCTATGTGCATTTATTTTGTTGATTGTGTACTATTTAGTGGCTACTATTCTTAAGGAGAATCGACTGTCTAATTTGCTCGAATTAATATTTTTCCTGGATAGTTTGACTTATAAAAGGAATCGGGAACTTGAGGTTTTGATCTTTGGATGTCGGGAACATGCGTTAGAAAAATAAAACTTGATTCGTATGAATAGTGAATTTAGAGAATAATATTAGTCTTAACTAGTTAGTTTTAATTGGAGTTTTAGGCTTAATTTGACCAAGTTATATTAGTTTTTGACTTAAAGTATTAACACCTACACATACATATACTACTTAACATCACATATACACACAAAACATTTACAAAAGAAAACAAATAATATCCAAATTGCCCCTTACCTGACGACATCAAACAAGGAAAAAGAAGAGGAAATTTACATCAAATATTGCATTTTATCCTTCTAGCTTGAGTTTGAAGGAAGATTGGAGTATCCTAGGGCTTCTGCAACTTGCCTACAAGTTGAATTGTGAGGGAGTTTTGCATATTTTGATGTTATAAGCTTATGCTCAAGTTTCAACTTTTCTTGAATTGTTGTTGTTGGCCTATATGATGCTCTAATGTTGTATGAGGCACCTTCTACATGTTATGTATACCTTGTTTGTGATGTGTAGTAGCTTATTCCATGGTTGAATGCTTAAATCACATAAAGTAGATGATGAATAAACTCAATTCTAGGGTTTTGCTTTAAATGAATAATTAGATCAATCTTTTGCTTCCAATAGGTGCTAGAGATGATAATAAACATAGAATTACAATTGTACGAACATAGGTTGCCCGAAACTTGAGTAAAAATGCGTAATTAGCCTAGGTTACAAAGAGGTTTTGGGTATAAAGTGTATCTGGGTGGATTTGAGTATTATATTTAGTGTTCTTACGGTGAGGATGTATTAAATACGTAGTTATGGTGAGGAGGTGTTAAATGAGTAGTTATGGCGCTTAATTGAACATCGAGTAGGGTACTTGTAGTTATAGCTCATAAAAGGGGAAAATAGGGCTTTTATGGTTAATGTGGGGTAATGAGTGGTTTCAAGAGTTTTAAGTGTGCCATAATGTGTAATTAGAAGAGTATATTGATTAGATTAATAATCTTGATCCTTAGCTTCCGATTTGGAGTTAAATGATTTAGGGTAACAAAGGGAAAAATTTGGAAACTTGTTTGTTTAGCATTTGTATTAACTTGTGGTTATCTATTGTATGTCTAAATACATGTCTAAGGTATATTTGAGCTACTTGTGGAGTTTAGTGGGAAAATGTGACATTTACCCTTTGTGCTCATATGGCTATTTCGTTATTAAAAGCTTATTTTGCAACTATTTGCGAGGGCGACCTACTTTGTCGTCCTTCTAATGTGATTATTGACTATACTTGATTCTTGAGATTGTGTTTCAGGTTGCGTAATATTTTCGGACATGGTAGTGTCGAGAAACTTTGGGCAGCATCAGGCTGTCAGTCTAGCTCGGCTACCATGGTGCCTATTCCCATTCTCGCTGAGGCATACTCCCCTACCCTAGAGGCGTGGTTACGGAAGTGAGATCCCGTACCGAGCCGTACAGAGCTCGTGTGCATTTCATAACATTTCATATATTTTTGCAACATTTAATATGCCTTTATATCACTTTATATGCTTTTATTTTGATTTATGTTCATTTATCTCAATCTACGTGTATTTTATCGTTTTACGTGCATTTATATCGTTGTACGTGCACTTGCATTTGTTAACTTGCAATTATGTAATTTAGGTATCGTATGAATTAATTAAAACATTATTAAGCTAGAACAAGCAACTAACTAGTCAAGACTCACTAGAATGGCAAACTAGAAATACATACCTTAGTTGAAGAGCACTCTTGTCTTTTGGCAAACTAAAATATCCTACACCTAACTCTTCTAAACAAAACACACTCACACCACACAAACATACACAATACACGACTCACATACTAAAAATACACACCCACACGATCAAAAGAAGAAAGAGAGGGATAAAGGAAGAAGAAGGAAGAAAAAGAGGAGTTAAGCTAGTATCTTGCATCTTTTAGCTCTTGTTTGCATCCTCAACATCAATCTTAGCATTTAATCACTCAAGAACAAGGTGAGGGATTCTTCAAAATTAATTTTTAAAGAGTTCATTCAAGTTATTTGATGATTATGTATTGCTAGACTTGTTATAGTTGTATACAAGAGCTTAAGTGTGAATATTGAGTATTTGGTGTGTTGTAGATCTAGGATTTGTAAGTTCATGTTGGGTGTTGGTTGTTGATATGGGATGTGTTTTGGATGAAGTTTGAACTCTTATCTGATGCCTAATAGGTACCTTAAACTTGCTTGATTGTTGGTAGGATATTAGGTTGTTGTATGGATGATTGTTGATGGTAGGTTGTTTTGTCCCTTAACCAGCACGACCGGACAACCCCCATTCCATCAATCGACCGGTGGAGGACCCCTCATCCGCTGGTGAGGCCTCTGGTTGACCAAAATGCGATGAACTTGTTTTAGTGATTTCGAGAGTTATAGATGTCGGATTGAGGCACGGTTAGAAAAGTTAGAACCGTATTGAACCCTAGTTTGTCATAGTAGAATTAAATTGAGGATTTGTGCCATAGTGTGGATGCTATAAAATTGCTAACTACTATATGTTGTTTAGGAGACTAAGGACATGTGATAAATGCATGATGAATAAATGTTTGCTTGGAACACCATTGATTAATCATTTATTACCATAAGAAGTCTATATGCTTTCTTGCTATATCATTATATTTGCAAATGCATTTGAATTGTTAAAGCGGGTCGATTGCAACCATTAATAAATGCGGTAGTAACGAGACCTCCGGGCAGCAACGGCCTCGTTTGTATATCTCGCCTACCGAGATAGTAGTTAGACCTCCAATTAGAGGTAGGGCTTGCTGGTATATCTTGCCTACCAAATGTTTCATCCCTTCTCTTTCAAAACCCATTGATCCTCCTACGGGTCGGGACCCAATGATATCTTGGAAGAGTTAGGTTTTTCAATGTTATTGAATCTTGATTGTATATCTTGTATTCTCATTCAAATATCCTTGTGTGCATAACATGTTTTATCAAACTGATTACGAAAAGATAAA
Organism: Ehretia macrophylla; assembly: GCA_037974665.1. Lineage (NCBI taxonomy): Eukaryota > Viridiplantae > Streptophyta > Magnoliopsida > Boraginales > Ehretiaceae > Ehretia > Ehretia macrophylla. The sequence continues at coordinate 6,319,116 of CM075774.1, forward strand.
ACCTTTACGAAAACCTTTCCTATTCCTCCCTCATTGAGCTATACGAGAGGATCTAGCTCACCCTCTTTCTAACAATTACAGGTAATGATTAACCCGAGCACGCCTCCTTGTGATTTCAAGCTTTGAGGAGTTGATGACTTGGATTCCTGCCCTATGTGATCTACATGCTTGCTTGAGGAGACTTACTCCTTGTTATGAAGAACATGATTTTGTAAATTGAATTATTTGATATGTTGTATATTCTTTTACTTAACTTGATACCTAGCTAGGATTGATCTTTATTCTTTTGAGACCTAAGTTCGGATAATGGAATGTATGAATTCAAGTCTTGTAATTATATAACAGAGTGAAGTAAACCTTTAAGGCCGCTAACTTTGGAAAATGTTGGAAGTCTTTCAAAACTTCTTATGACGTTTTAATGGATGTACATGTTATTAAATTAGTACTCACAGGTTTTAAGACTATTAAGTTATTAATTTCAGGAATAAGTGTTATGAACGTCATGTTTCGGCCTTAGCCTAGCGATAGGTCGGGGTTGGGGCGTAACACCTTTAAGTGGTATCAGAGCTTAGCTAGTTAGCTAGGCGCAAACTGGGCGTAGAACCCCTGGTCTGCGGGTAGAAGACCTAGGATAGAAACATGCTTGGGAGTCTATGTATGCTTATTTGGATTTATGTGTTTGATATGCTTACATGAACTTACGTGCTATACGTGCTTATGTGAATCTTATGTGACTTCCATGACATTCGGAGTACCCCATTGGAGAGTTAAGGGGTTTTTCGACATTTGCTTGAAGATCGTGGTTTATGGTTCAATATTGAGGACAAGAAGATGAACCATATCCTTTTTAAATATTTTTAAATAATTGTTCAATCAACTTGCTATAATGTGTTATTTGTGTTATTATCCTTGCTGCATTGCACGAAACCATTTATGAAAATACCCCCGGTTACTGTATCTCTTCCCTCGCTGAGCAACTGTGTTGCTCACTCCTCTTTTAACATGTTTAAGGAAAAGCTTATGTGAATCCCCAGCTTGTAGCTGTAGAAGAAGAAGAAAAAGTTCAAGTAGATCAACTTCCTTGATTGCTTATGTGCTGAGGTTAGTTGTTGTGTGTGAACATATGTTATTATGTGCTATGTTCTACTTTTGAGACCTTTGGGGTCTTGTATGTAGTTGTGTTGAATTTGATGACTTGTAATTAAGTTGTAATCTTGGATGATTTGATAGGGTAGTTGGCATGTAATAGTTAATGATATACTTTACTGTTTTTGTTTGCATGCTTGTGTGCTAAGGTATGTTAAATAGATGACTTAATATATAAGTAAAACTTGTGAATATAATTGGAGTGGTGTGATAAGTAAACTTGTAACTTAGAGTTCTAAAGATATATCTTGTATGCTTGTATAATACGCTTTTGTTGAGTTCCAAGGCTCGGATGACCTTGAGGAGTTGTTGTATGTGTTAACATGAAGGATGGGATTGTATGAGAAGTTAGTTGTGGATTGGTGGTTGTATGTGATTGTTGTAGGTTAACAGTTAGCCCACGGTACAGATGAGACTTTGTCCATATACCGAGTCCAGACTTGACCTATACGTAGGGTTGGGTTCAGGGCGTTACAGATGGGCTACAGAATTCTTCCCTTTCGTCGCCCATCCGTAGCCTCTAGCCACTAAAATGGGTGACAATGCTGTGTTACAGGCAGCGCGAAAACGTTTATATATTTAACGACGATTATCTAAAACGTCGTTTTTGTTTCTTTCTTGGCGGTTCTACTTTTGAATTTTATTCATTTTTGCTTGATTATGATGGATTAACTTATTCACGCTTTCACATTTTGTGTTCTAAATATAACAGTCAGTTTTGGCCTTTATGGTGCTATTAGTTTTTTGCCTTTTTATAATCCTCTTCGATACTCATATACTACAGGAAATCATTTTCGCTGTGATAGAATAGATTGTATGTAATCATAATAATCCTCTTCATGGCTACCTTTTATGATTGCAACCACATAAAGTGTTAGGTTTGATGAGAATCCGAAATGTTATATTTTTCTCCCTTAATGTTTAATATTTTACACATATTTGATGCCTAAATGTACTAATTATTTTTATATTTTGATTTAGGATGCAAATGGAGGCGTTCAGTGCAAAACGAAGTTAAATCATGAAATTCTGGACAATTTCGACACTGTTTCATTTTTTGGTCATAGCTCTATCATCTGAACTCTGATTGAGGCGATTCAAGATGATGTGGAAAGCCAAAAAGAAGATCTACAACTTTCATGTTTCTGCATCAAGGTCGAAATTGGATGTGAAGTTGCTACACCTGCACTGTTTGACATTCTAGAATGTTATTTATCTAGAAGCTTGTAGTTGATGGTAGAGAAGGCAGTGCACGAAAATTCCAACTATTTTAGCTATCCTAATTATATTAGGACTTTTCTATCTGATTTAAGGCTTTCATAGTTATATTAGGATTTTACTTTATCTTATCTTTAATATTTTCCTTATTCTATTTAGATTAGGATTCTATTATTTTATTGGCTTCACCAACTATAAAAGAGGAGAAATCATAAGATTTCGACCACCTGTCTTTTTGTCCTCTTATTTTTTGAGTTTTTTTCATGGTTCTACGTGGTTAAAATTTTATTCTTGGTCGAAGGAAACTAAAGCCTCAGAATCAAGAAAGCTGTAAGATCTAATTAGTTTTTATTTTTCAATTTATGCTTTAAGTATTGAATGTTCTTTTGTGTTATTTCATGATTATCTCGTTTGATTGTTAGGAGGCCTACTAGTTTATTACACATTATAATCTACTACTAAGTTAGATATCAAATCCGTAATTGTTTGATCCCTCTAACTTGCAAAGCGACTAGGATTTAATGATTTTCTGCGTTAGAAATTATTAGATCTTAGGAAGAATGTTCAACTAAATTAAATGCAACCGCTTGTGCTTGTGTTGTTTAGCTTCATCGATCTCTCTAATTCTTAAGGCTGCTACTAGATTAAACTTTTAACGCGTGACTAAGGTTGTTTAGTAGTTAAGGTTAATTAGGTCGCGTGTATTCTGATTAACTACAATTAAGGAGAGATAGGAAAATAATTTCAATGGTGAATATTTAAAGTTTGAATTGATATATACTTGCATCAATGATCAGTTACAAGATTCCAATGGTGGATGTTGATTTAGACCAAGGTTTGTTCCTTCGATTAATTTTGACACTTTAATTTGAATTGCTTTTTAGTTATCTTTTTCTTTGTTTTACATTAAACTCAAACCCCCCCAACCTTATCACATAGCATAAAATTAGATTAGATACTCTCTTTGGGAATGATCCTTACTCGCGCTACTATATATATTTTTTGGAGTATAGGTTTAATTTTGGTTGTCTGCAACCGTACACCAAATTTTGGCGCCGTTGTCGGGGAGTTATTCTAGTTTATTTTTGTGTTTCCAATCTTTATTTTGTTCTGAAATTTGAAAAAAAAAATGTTTTTTTTATCGTTACAATTTCAACAGTTTTCATAATTTTGGTAAAATTAGGTTTCGAAACTTTACTTTTTTGAAGGGAAATGATATTTTGAGCAAGACTTGTTTGTCCAAAGGACTTACAAGCCCCACCATCTCGAGGCCAAATTCTATCATTTACTCGGGTTTTTAGGTTTTTTTTTGTTTTTTGAGTAGATTTTTAATTTTTCTTATTACTTTAGATTTCTTTTTCTTGTTTTATTTCTCATGGTTTATCAACGCTTTCTTGATTGTATGATTGTCACTAGATCTAAAGCTCGAAGAAATTCTAAAGAGAATGAACTAGTTGTTGATTCCTTATTTGTTAGCGATTCTGATTCAAAAGATAAGGAAGTCATGGTTGTAAATCGAACTTTGAAGGAGATTGTCGCCCTTGATTTGGATCAACAACCCTTATACATAATGTTTCCTACTTTAGATGCGAATATTACTTTTGAGTTAAAATTTGGCCTAATATATCTCTTTCTTACTTTTCATGGCCTTGTAGGTGAAGATCTTCACAAGTATCTAAAGGAGCTTCATGTGGTATACACAAGTATGAAGCCCACGGGAATGACTGACAAGCAGATCAAATTAAGAGTCTTTCCGTTTTCTTTGAAGGATGCGGCTAAGGATTGGCTATATTATCTACCCTCCAGAGGTATTATCACATGAAACGAGATGAAGATGTTGTTTTTGGAGAAATATTTCTCAACTTCAAGGGCAGCCAACATTCGAAAAGAAATTTGTGGTATAAGGCAGTATAGTAGGGAGTCCCTGCACGAATATTGGGAACGCTTCAAAAGATTATGTGCGAGCTGCCCCCATCATTAGATTAGTGAGCAACTACCTATCCAATATTTCTATGAGGGTTTTCTACCCATTGATAGGAGCATGATTGATGCCGTGAGTGGAGGAGCTTTGGTGGATAAAACTCCAAACGCGGCAAAAAATTTGACTGCGAATATGGAGGCCAATTCTCAACAGTTTGGCACAAGGCTTGACGCCCTGTCTAAGCATGTTAATGAGGTAAATATTTCCTCCCTTGAAGAACAGATTGCAAGTTTAACTTCTTTTGTTCATCAAATGGTTGTAGGTAATATGCAATCAGCGAAGGCTTATGGGATTTGTTCGGTAGTAGGCCATTTAACCGACATGTGCCCAACTCTTCAAGATGAGCCCATTAACCAAGTGAATGCGGTTGGTGGTTTTCCTGGACAATTACTGTCACGCCCCAACTCGACCCCACCTACGATCAGTCTGGACGCAACGGAATTTCGACAGTATAACGACAGTAATTAGGACACGAGGCTCTAAACCAACCTCTTCGCAACTCATACAACCAACTCCTCAAACATTCAACAATAAACAACCCAACCATATTATACAATAATCATTCATTCGACAATCCATTCATAGTTATACGCCTCCGTTCCAACATAGTACATAAGCTATACATACATTTCAAAAGAGATTATGAACCAACTCAGTAATCTAATCATATCCAAAACAAGACTACTAGTCTAGCAACATTTAATCCATTATCTTTACAACATCTTATACATCATAGTATTCTAAGTAAATACAAGACAACTAAGCTTAATATACAAGACAACAAAAGTGAACAACATCTCAAACATCAAGGACAAGACTCTGGCACATAGGACTCATCCACGTAAGGCACATTCTCAGCTTCCTGAGGCACGTACCAGTATCCCGGTTCAATAACACTTGTATGCATGCAATAATTGAAAGTGAGCTTATATAAAACAAGACCAGTGAGGATTCGATAGATCTCTAACAACATTTACTATACTCCTTGGAATTCATCCTTTGAGAAGTAAACACATAATGAACATCAATAACATAATAAATGCAACAATAGCAATAAATATAAACACACAATAAGGATACGATACATTTGATGTTGAAGCTCCATACTCCATTTTCAATGCTCATCAACTCCTCCAAACTCAACGACACAAACCTGAGGTACCTTGACCTAGACCCACACCCCATGGCCTCTCCGTCCATGCGAGATAGGGATTAGCCATGATAACTATGCCCGCAGCCCAGGATACCTCCCGAGGTGACACAACATTATCAAAGCTCACAACAATGGGACTCAATTTGAGAAGTCAACAACATTGGTTGCCCGACTCTCGACTCATAATAACAATAACAATTCCAATTTGAGAAGTCAACAAGATTAGCTGCCCGACTCTCGACTCATAATAACAATAACAATTCCAATTTGAGAAGTCAACAACATTGGCTGCCCGACTCTCGACTCATAATAACAATAACAATTCCAATTTGAGAAGTCAACAACATTGGCTGCCCGACTCTCGACACATAATAACAATAACAATCAATTAACAATGTAATACCCCGGATTCACCCCGAGCGTGCTCCTCACGGTTTTGTAACAACATTCAATAATCAATAATCAATTAATTCATATTTCAACAATCAATTATACAACATTTAACAATCAACAACTATATAATCATGAAACAATTAAGTTAGATGACAAAGTAGGCCATCCAACTCAACATGCATTAAACACACAATCAAACCCTAGTCTAACCATTAACAACTCACAATTCAATCACTCAAATACCACCCAATCATCTAAAGGTATAATTCAACATTTTAAAGAAAGACAACCTAAACTTCAAATATTCATATCTTACATTCTACTAATCCAAACACCTCCAAACCAGTTTCTATCACTCACTCATTCAATCAACTACATCAGCTCCCTCAGAAACCAACCAAAACACATCCAAATCATGCTCAACAACCCTAAAACCCTAATGCGTCAAGGCTGAAATTTTTGGACTTTCACACGGACATCACAATCGAAATTTCGGTATTACAACATTACTACCACGTAATTAACAAACTTTTAGAAATCGACGGCAATCGATTCCAACCATTACAACTAAAGATAATCAACAAATAGCTAAATAATCAACTTTTAATACCCGAAAATAAATAATTATGCTACAACGGTTCAAATCTCATAAGAACACATATAAACGATCCTTAGCATGCACTGAGCAATAATATAACTTCAAATTAACATTCTAATGGTTCAATAATCAATTATACGCAAAAACATAAAAATGACATTTTGAGATCTAGAATTTTTCTCTCACCTTTGATCCGAAGTAAAGCTAGGAATGCATGCAATTGGTTCCCAACAAGCGGAATCTAGCTCGGTTTGAAAAGATTCGGACTTTAAATGAGTTTTCTAAGGCAAAATTGCTTTGAAAAATAAAATGAAAAACTTCTCAAAATGGCCAAAGAAACTCACGGCAATGTGTGTGTGTGTTTATGGTGTTTGCTTTGTTTTTAGTGTGTGTAGAGATTTATATGCATAAGTCAACAAAATTAATAAAAGTCAAAGTTGAACAAAGTTAGTTTTTTTGTATTTTTAGTCTTTTAATTCTATTTTTGACTATTTCTTGCTCAAAACATTAAATTGACACTTAGACTATTTTAAGTAGTTTATTTTTTGATGATAAGAATTTTCTCATGCAAAGACTTTTACCCGAATCGGCTAAAAACTCGATTTTCGCAAAAGACGATGTAAAAACCCTATTAAATTCCTAAGCCGATTTGAAATCCATTTTAGTCAAACACAGGTCTATTTATAACCGAGGACTAGGTTTGGAAACACTTAAAACACCTGCATAAAAATTTTAGCAGACGTGCGTCTAAAATACTATTCACAAAAATCGACGATAAAATTTCTGATGCCGATTTTGATGAAAATTTCATGAATGCACATTTAGCATGTTTTAGGAGTATTAATCACAAAATAAGAACTCGGAATAACACCATATAAGAATTTCACATAAGAATACCGATAGAAAATACCAAAGAAGAATTTCAATGAGATATACTGAATAAGAATCTTCATGTAGAAATCCCGTGGAATAATACCGAATAAGATGACCAAATAAGAATCCCAATAATAAATGTATAGTCATAAAGTAGCTTGACCCCTAATTGGAATTTCATATGCCTCAGCGTCACATACTATTCAGTCACCAACTGATATGATGCATGTGCTAACTTTAATCGTATAAGGCAAACTCTCTACTCACATTTTAGCACGTTGCACTCAAGGAGATATGATATTTAATTGGTTGGGAGTAAATAAGTTACCTTTCACTACTGCTGTCGTCTTTGGCAATTCCTCCAAGTCCACTGCGTAGGCCCGAGCCTGAGCCCGCTGCTGCTGAGGTGTACCGCTTGCAGGTCCACCTTGATAACCCTGGACTACTGGCTGACCCGCAGAACCCTGATACCTGGGGCAATCCTTCGCCCGGTGTTGGTTGCTACCGCAACCTAGACACGCCCCTGCCTTCTTCTGACAATCGACCTCCAGATGGCCTGTACGTTTACAATAAGTACACAGCGGTATCGGTGTACTGACACTGCCTGCAGAAGATCCAGAAGCTGAATAAGCAGCTGTACCAGTCTGCTGCTGAGGTCTAACAACACTAGGCCTATATTGACCCTGAGACTGGGCCGGCCTATACTGCGACTGAGACTGATAAGACCCCTGCTGAAACTGTGGCCGGTAATAACCCTGTTGACCCTGCGGTTTGAAAGAACTCTGTTGTATCGAAGGCCTATAACTACCCTGTTGTACTGAAGGTCTATACATACCCTGCTGGCCCTGCGGCTGATACGGCCTCTTACTCGGCTGACTAGACACAAGTTGTTCCCCCTTTCTCTTCTCTAGTCTAGAAGCGGCATCAAAGGGCTCAGTGAATATATCATACCGATTCAGAGCCATCGCATCCTGAATCTCGGGCCTCAACCCCAACATGAATCTACGAGTCTTTTGCTCCTCATCAGCCACATACTCCGGTGCATACCAGGACAATCTAGTAAATGTGGCCTCATACTGAGCCATTGAGGCATCCCCCTGTACCAGAGATAGAAACTCGGCCTCTCTCCTCTCCCGTGCAATCCTCGGGACATACTTCTCCCAAAAAGCTCTCAGGAAGGTATCCCAGGCATAAGGAACACCCCGAGTCTCCCAGCTAGTTCTCACTGTGCGCCACCATTCCTCTGCCTCATCATCGAACAAATATACGGCAAAGGTAACCTTCCGCTCATCAGTGTAATCAAGAGGATCATAAATCTTCTCCACCTTATTAATCCACGCTTCGGCTTTCCGATCATCCGGTTCCCCCTGAAACCTAGGTGGATAATACCCTAAAAACTCTTTCAGTGTACCACGCCCGTGGTTTCCACCCTGCACATTCTGTAATTGAGCCTGCAAAGCATGAGTCTGGGCAACCTGCCCTGCTATCAACTGGGCCTGTCCAGCCATTAACTCAGCAATCCTATCCATAGCTGCCCCCAACCGATCATCACCCCTATCACGGCCCGGTACCGCATTACCAGGAGCCTCATCTACTACCTCGGGCCTACCTTTGGTCCTTGGTCTACCGGCCATTCTACTAATCAAAGAGTTAGCACAGATTATAGCACGTAAACATGTTACAAACAACTATTAGCACATAAATAGCAAACTCATATAAAGTACATAAGTCACATAAGTATCAATCACATAAACAAATTGATCACGTAATCACATAGCACTAAATCACTTAATCACTTAATCATTTAATCATATTAATACATAGTTCACTTTTCTTTCTTTTCATACATACTATCATGCTTGGACCACTACCCACATTCCGAGGATCCCCCGACTGACAACTAACATGCGCTCTGATACCACTAAATGTCACGCCCCAACTCGACCCCACCTACGATCAGTCAGGATGCAACGGAATTTCGGCAGTATAACGACAGTAATTAAGACACCGAGGTTCTAAACCAACCTCTTCGCAACTCATACAACCAACTCCTCAAACATTCAACAATAAACAATCCAACCATATTATACAATAATCATTCCTTCGACAATCCATCATAGATACAAAACAGCAAAAACACACAATATGCCAAAATCTGAGAATATCATGGAGAATATTCTCATTGGATTATTTCCTCAAATGGTCATTTATTTTCGTTATTTTTGACAAAATGGTCTCTTATCTTGAAAATGCTATATTTTAGTTCCTTATTTTTTGTCAAGTGACAACATTAGTCCTAATTCTTATTTTCATTAAAAAAAAGAAGATAAAATCATATTTTTTTTACACATGGTCAAATTGTTAAATTGACCATTTTATCCACACGTGGTCAATAAAAAAACATTTTATAGGGATAAAATAGTCATTTTGACCAATTGACCATGTGAAAAAAATATGGTTTTTATCCTTGGTTTGGCTGAAAATAACTAGTAAGACCAATGTTGTCACATGATAAAAGATAAATGACTAAAATATAACGTTTTAAAAATAAAAAATCACTTTGTCAAAAGTGATAAAAATAAAGGACTATTTGAGAAATTAACCATAATATTTCATTTAACAAAAACTGTTTATTTCTTTCCCATTTTCTATTAGTGTTGTAATCGTTTAGTGGACTAGCTAATGGGATAAACTCAAAAAAGATGACAAGTAGGTAACCATGTGACCAATTAAAGGTTTAATCAACTAGAGGTTCTTTTCATTGATGCCTCTTCATTCAATAAAATGGTAGCTTTGTCAAGTGCCAAAGGTTTTCTCTTTATTTTCCCATTTTCATGCTACGCTTTTCCAGAGTGAGTTTTTTCCTTTTTCCGATCTCTTGCATAATGAAAGTCTCTTTTATTAAGAATTATTTTCCAGAGTGAATCATTATTTTTTCAGATTTCATAAATAATAAAAGTTTCGTTTATTGAACTATCTTTTCATACTACAGTGAAAATAATAAACTAATATAAGTAGTAAAATGGATCCATAATTTTTATTCAGTACTAAGAATACATAGCTTAATACAAAATATACAAATAATTTTTATTAATAAGGACTAAATTAATTTTTTAGATTAAAAATATATTTTAAACAACCATATTTTTTTAAAAAAAGGATGTGTTGGGGTCTAGTGTTATCCTAACTTCAAAAGCCTCCCTAAAATGGCTATAGGCAAATGCTCAAAATTTACTCCAACAGCCTTTCTATCAAGGGCTCCATAAAATTGGAAGCCTCTACTTTTGTACCGGCTCAATAGATTTAAGGAGCCATAAATTAGCATTTTATTTGGTCTGTGAGAAGTGTTATTAGAGTAAAATTAAAATAGAGAGCCTTAAAATAAGGAAGGATTAAAAATAAGAAATATTTTTGAAGTAAAAGTGAAATACACATCTTTAAAAATAAAAGATATTTATTTATTTATTATGACGTGAGAATTCAGTTGTCGGAATTCGTCCACAGGACTATCCGGAGGAGTCTAACCTCCGAGTGTAGCGATGCACCTCTACACATGCACCAAATTAATTAAAGGCGAAACTCCAGAATAGTAAAAAATATCGAACCCAAAACCTTATAACAATAATTTTATCCCATTACTGCTTAATCATGACCTTAGGAACAAAAGATCACTTATTTAGTTGTTTATTATAAAATACAAAATATAGAGACTTGGAGTTGAACTTAATGCGTCCACTGGGAAGATAGGAAACATAAAAAGCATAAAATCATGTGATACTGAACCACTCGAGACACTGAAGGGCAAATACATACAGAAAGCCAAAGCCACACTGCAAAATTCTCAACACTCAACAACAATCTTTCAATTTGACCAAAAAAAAAAAGCTTTGGAGATTGAAACAGTCAATCAAATCCGAACTGCGAGTTCATAGGAGTGGATAACGTTATAAACAACAAGATTCAAACCGTTGCTTCCATTGATATAGTTATAAGAAATAATATGAATATATTTTATAATGATAAATTTTATTTATAACGGTATAAAATTCGGAAATTATATCAGAGAAATTATGCTAAAATTAATGGTTGTGGGGAACAAAATGGATTATGAGAAGCATGATTGATAGAAAACGAACTACATTATTGGTTTGAAAAGGCTTCATTATTGTGTAGATAATTACTTCCATATAGACCCCAGAGGCATATCATCAATCATCATTGCCTCGCTTTGAATTAAAAAAACAAAAAAAAATTGTTTACTGGGACCCGTTTAAATGGGTTATTCTTTCGAGGTAAAGATTACTTAATCCTCTATATAACGTTCAACAATTATCTTTTGAGTTTACGGTTGCACTTTGGTGATCATGCTAGCCGAAAGGCATGAAAAAGAACGAAAAAAAAACCTCCTATGAATAAAAAAAAAAAAAAAAAGGCATGAAAATAGTTCACAGTTTTGATTTAATCTATCCACCAATGGATTAGGATATAAGAAATCTCTTGGATGTTCTACTATATTCTGATAGACTCTTGCTCTTTCTTTTGGATAGGTCTTATTTTTTAAATAGTGAATTAGATCTGCATTAATATGGGCTCTCGCAATAAGAAGAGTCTAATTTGGATTACAAACTAAGACATTTTTATAAATAATTAAGTTAGTGAATCTCGAGGGGAGGTTGGTCTTTATTCTATTGACTTTCAAACACTGTCACCTCTATTCTCTTCACGGGTTCTATCGTTATCACCTCTAGCCAATACTTCCATTATCAATGGTCTCTTTACCTCTCTTGGGTCCTTTGAGTCTTCTAAATTAGTGTGAGTTGCAAGTATTGGCTCACCTAAAAATTATTTAAATATTGGAGAGCTGAGATTCTAAGTGTATTTTTTATGTCTATAGTCATGTTTATTTATGTTACTCGGTAAATGTTTTATTTTTTCTTTGTATGATAAGAATTCATATATTAATGTCAATTCTCTTTTTATATAGTAAAAACTTTTATTATATAGAGAGAATGAATTACTACATGAGTATAATATGTAACATAATCATTAAAATTATTGAAAAAAAATGATTGTGGGCAATAAGCACTAGAGCTACTCTTTGGAAGGGCTTAACTATGAAAAGTCTATACACGATTCAATTAAATTCAGTGACGATTACTCTTTAGGCAATGACTAAAATAAGTCATAGGCCTTAGGCGACTGCTCATGCTCGACTCTCTTTGCATCAGTAAATCAACAATTTCCTATCGTCAGATCCAAAGGGAAACTAATAGTAATAATTGTTTATGCTCGTCCTTCTGGTCATTAGTCCGTCGGAAAAGGTTATTTCGCGTATAGGCGGCGGTAAGAAAACCGCCACCTATAATCTTCATTGCTTAAAAAAATAATAAAAGTCATTTATAGGTGGCGGTTGTTCCGAACCGCCTCTTATAAGGCCATTGTAGGCGACTGCTCATGCTCGACTCTCTTTGCATCAGTAAATCAACAATTTCCTATCGTCAGATCCAAAGGGAAACTAATAGTAATAATTGTTTATGCTCGTCCTTCTGGTCATTAGTCCGCCGGGAAAGGTTATTTCGCGTATAGGCGGCGGTAAGAAAACCGCCACCTATAATCTTCATTGCTTAAAAAAATAATAAAAGTCACTTATAGGTGGCGGTTGTTCCGAACCGCCTCTTATAAGGCCATTGTAATTATATAAAAAAAATGAAAATGGCCCCGGTTGTGGACTGTATGCAGCCAAATACCAGGCAAAACACACTTACCCAACACCAATAGCCATGAGAGCTCATACCAAAATGCAACAACCAATAAACAATGATTCTTAAAGGTCCATAATCACCTACCACTCACTTCTATAACAAGGGTAATGAAAATTGAACCACAAACAATATCATGTAGAAAAACAAAGTAAATATATCAATAAATGAGCAATCAAAGTAGAATTATTTCATTAATTAGTATAGACCTGAATATTATCTCATACACTAATTACAACAGCTCTAATGAGGTAAAGTAATTACATCTTCTCTATCCATCAGTATAGTGTTTGGACATATCTCGGCTATTTCGCGAGGCAACCCACAGGGATATAATGAAAGTGAAAGACCCGCGACAATGAACGCCCTAAATAATTGACCCGTTTGCCAAGCAGAGTGTAACAACCCCGGATTTAGGGGCTTAACTTTTGGTATAAAAAAATTTCATGTTTTAAATTATGGGATCGTTTGGATATTTGGAAATTATTTTGACTTGACTAGCTAAATTATAGCTTAATTATGTGATTCAATTTTCGTAAAAAAAGAGAGACGTTTAATGAGTTATTTAAATCAAGAATTTTAATTATAGTGGGGCAAGGACTCCTTGGCAGATTTTTTGCAGATAAATAGAGCGTGTGGGTCACTTTTGCTGGGATACTCTAAACCCTTTTTGTCCGCCTATAGATACAAAATAAAAATAAGAGAGAACCGTTGGATTGGTCTTTTGCTTGCCGCACTTGAAGATGTAGAAGAGCAATTGAAAAGCAATCAGTGTATGACTATAGTTTCGATGGATTTAGCACATATATGATTGGAGTCAACATTCAGTATCTCGCAAGATTGAATATTGAGGTAAGTGGGGTTCTCTTTTCCTTGTTTCTCCCTAGCCTCATGTGGTGGGGTTTATCCCTAAGTGGCCAAATGGCCAAGTTGTCAAAGAAAGAAAAAAAAAAAAAAGAATGTTGCATTCGCAGCTTGATAGCCGTGATTGTTATCAAATTGATAACCTTCCACGTTATCAATTTGATAACAATCTCTTACCACCCTTGTTTCTATAAATAAGGGGTAGTGAGGAGTTGTAAAATTTCACAGACAGAGAAGAAAAATAGAGAGAAACGAAAGAGAGAAAAATGGAGATATTATTGTAAGAAATTAATTTACGAGTTATTTCACAACCAGGGTAGAGTTGTAAGGTATTTTTCTGTAAGGGTCTTTTCTCTTATATTACTCAAATACGGGTAGTTATAGAAATAGGACTTGGTTCACTTCAAAGAGAAAGTGGGATATTTTTGTATTTGAGGGAACTCAAGCTTGTACAAAAACTTGAGTATTAAATCTTGTACTATTTTTATATAGTGGATTTTTCTGTCGGTTTGTCCCGTGGTTTTTACCTTCTTAATTGAGAATTTTCCACGTTAAATATCTGTGTCCCATATTTCTTTTTATCTACCGTTATTATCTGATATTTCAAATTGATCCAGTGGGAGGTTCGGGCCCAACAACTAGCATCAAGAGCAAGGTCAGTATTGAACAGTAATATTATTTGTACATATTGATACTATTCATATATATGGTATTATTCATACTTTTTATACTACTCGTATATATAATATTATCTGTACGTATGGTACTTTTGATAATTACTATATTATCGGTATATACGGTGTTGTCCGTATATACGACATAATTACTGTTCATACAGAAATTCAGAGGGAAAAATCGTGGAGTCTGGTTCTAGCTCCATGTTGAAATTAACGGCTACAAATTACGGAATTTGAAGGACGATGATGGAAGATCTTTTGTACTGCAAAGATCTATACGATCCTATCGAAGAAGATACAAAGAAGCCATCGTCCATGACAGAGGAAGAATGGGAAAAACTCAACAGAAAAACTATCGGTACCATCAGATAGTGGATAGATGTGAGTATCTTTCACTACATCTCTGCAGAGAAGAAAGCTGATAAAATTTGGACAATTCTGGAAAATATTTATAAGAGAAAATCTTCTCGGAACAAAGTTTTCCTCATAAGAAGGCTCGTGAATCTCAAATTAAAGGAGGGATAATATGTTGCCGACCATCTCAACAGTTTTCAAAATTTTATAAATCAACTTACAATGCTGGAGCTAACAATTGATGATTAGTTGCAGGCATTATTTCTTCGAAGTTCATTACCAGACAGTTGGGAAACACTGGTGGTAACACTCAGTCATTCATCTCAAGATAACAAGCTAAAATTGAACATGGTGAAAGATATCATGTTCAATGAGGAGATAAGGATGAAGGATTCTGGATCAGACCAAGCACAAGCCCTTGTTACTGAAAACCGGGGAAGGAGTGCTGGCAAAAATTCCAAAGGACAAGGTAACTCTAGAGGGAGATCCAAGTCAAATTTAAGGTGTTACCATTGCAATAAAATTGGTCACCTGAAGAGAATTGCTATATGTTGAAAAACAAAGGAGATCAAAAGAAGGCAGAGAAAAACTCTATAGCTGCAGCAGTTTCTACATCAAATGATGAGTTGACACTACTTTGCTCACAAAATGACTGTAATCATGTTGATGATTCTCAAACCGAATGGATTGTTGATTCAGCAGCATCTTATCATTGTACTCCCAATAGGGATTTTTTCACTGTCTACTATGCAGGAGACTTTGGCACGGTAAAAATGGGGAACAACAATGAAGCAAAAATAGTGGGAGTTGGAGACATTTGTGTTCAAACAAATGTTGGCTGCAGAATGATGTTAAAGGATGTCCGACACATCCCAGATCTCCGCCTTAATTTGATCTCGGTAGGTGTTCTTGACCACTACAAGAAAATTGGTCTGGGGCGACGAAGGTTTCTCGTCGCCCTTTCGTCGCCTACACCCATTGGGCGACCAAAGGATGACCAAAAACCGAGCGTCGAGAAAACCCTTGTCGCCATTTTATCATTTGGTCGCATTTTGGTGGCCAAATCGGAAATATATATATATATATATATATATATATATATATATATATATATATATATAATTTTTTTACATTTCGTAGCCCCTTGGTCGCAATATTTAGAAAAATAAATTATTAGTTAATTTTTATAATTAGCAATTTTATTAATTAATTCGTTAATTTTTGTATTAATTAATTATGCATGGTCGCCCCATGGTGGCCATTTTTTGTCGCCATTAGGTCGCAAATTATTTTTAATATTTTTTTATTAATTATTTAATTTGGTGGCCATGTGGTAGCCAATTTTTGTAGCAACAATTTGGTGGCCATGTGGTAGCCATACTTTCGTCACCATTAGGTAGCCAAAAATTTTAATTTTTTTTTTATTAATTATTTACGTTGGTCGCCATTTGGTAGCCAAAATTTTTAGCCGATTTTGGTGGCCATATGGTGGCTATTTTATCGTCGCCACTAGGTAGCCAAAAATTTTAATTTTTTTTATTAATTATTTACGTTGGTAGCCATTTGGTAGCCAAAATTTTTAGCCGATTTTGGTGGCCATATGGTGGCTATTTTATCGTCGCCACTAGGTAGCCAAATTTTTTAATTATTTTTTTTATTCATTAATTTTCATCTCCATGTGGTAGCCAATAATAGTCGCCATGTGGTAGCTAAGTTTTTGTCGCCATTTCGTCGCCACACAATAATTTTAAAAAAAATAAAAATTATATTTAATATTTACAAAACCAAAATTAATTTAATATATGCATATTTAAATATTTAAAAGATCTTTAAAATAAAGTACATAATATTAGGTTTAGAATTTTTTTTTTAAAACAAATTAAAACCTACTAATTATCGTGTTGGTCTGGATCAGAGGATGGGCGCTTGTCTCGCATTCGGGTCATGTTATCCTGCAATTGCGTCACGATGCTTAGCAATTTCGAGTGCGCCAGTTGCTGCTCCTCAAGTCATACTTACTTTGATCATTCAACAAAAAGACTATAAACTACTAACTTAAAGTAAAGCTACAACATTACATATTACATAAGTGCAAGTCTTTCATACATTATAACCATAAACATAAAGATAACATAGGAAATATCCAAGCAAGCACTAACAAGGATGGGGCTCTTGAGCATAAGACTCATTCATATAATGCACGTCATCAAATGGCTCGACCTCAGCCTTTTGAGCCATGAATCCTAACTCTGGCTCACCTGAAATTAATGTTAGTAAATGAGGGTGAGTTTCCACGACTCAAAGAGGATGCCCCTCGGCACTTCAACAATAACACTTCAACACTTTAAATAATGCAACACTTAGTAATTTCACATGTAAAAATCACTTAAAACACATTGATTAGGTAACAAAGTAAGTTACCTAACCTCAAGCATATATGTCCATATATTAACCAATTCCGACCCTACTTGATTCCAACTCAAGCTCTAACAACACAACACAAAAGAATGTAAAACAACACTTAAACTAACTTTCTTTAACAATACTTCAACTTTTTAGCAACGCATTCCGCAATTACTCAATCAAACAACACCCAAAAAACCACCTATCAATTAACCAACGAAGAATGCACCTAAACCACCCCGAGGGTAGCCCAAATAGCCCCCAAAATCAGCCCAACCAGCGTCGGCAAACCCACTGTCGGCGCTGGAAAATTCAGCCCACAAACACCACAAACATTTCCACCATTTTGCGTTGTAAGGTCATTATGCTATGTAATATTGATACAAGTACGCATATACACTTCATATACAAGAAATAACTCAAGAATCAACTTAAATTTTAGCTAAATATCTCAACAAACATCATAAATAATCAATTATATACGCAATTATTATCTCAACAAACATCATAACAATATCTCACCTACAACATTATTTCAAATATAATATCTCAACATGAATATAAAAGATAGTGAATTAGAAGACTAACTTGAGCCGTAATAGTCTGGTCTATCACACAAAACAAACTCCAATCCTACAAAAAAATATTTCAAAAATCCAACATTAATAAAAACAGAAAAAAAAATCTACAATAAAATAAAATAAAACAAAAAAAAGGGAAAATGTATATAAAAAAAATCTGAAAAAAATGAAAATAAAAAAATAACAGTAAAATAAAAGCTAAATGCACACATACACACACACACACACGCACACACACACACACATATATATAGGATCTATATATAAAAAAAAGGGAAAAGCGAAAATAAAAAAAATAGAAAAAAGGGAAAAACGAAAAAAAAACTGAAAATAAAAATCTGAAAAAAATGAAAATAAAAAATAACATTAAAATAAAAGCTAAATGCATATATATATATAGGATCTATATATAAAAAAGGGAAAAGTGAAAATAAAAAAAAAAGAAAAAAACAAAATGCATATATATATTATACATATTTATATAGGATCTATATAAAAAGTATGATCTACATATAAAATAAAATAAAAAGACAAAAACGAAAATAAAAAAAAAACAGAAAAAAAAGAATGCATATACCTATATGTATAAATTTTAAGCTATACATATATCTATTTTAAGCTATATATATACATATATATAGGTACACACACACACACACACATATATATATATAAATATACATATACATACATATTATATTCATAATGTAATAAACAAAGTAAAAAATAATACATACCTTTGAGGGGTCGGGTAGGGTGGTGGGATGGGGTAGGGTGGGGTGGGGTGGGGTGGGATAGGGTGGGGGTGGGGTGGGGTTTTTGAAAGAAAAAAAAATCTAAGTCTTACTAAAACTAGGGGGCAACGTTCTGCCCCCTGTTTTTAGTAAAAAGGGGCGACCAAAGGGCCACCAAGCCCTTTGGTCACCCTCTTAAATTAGAGGGCAGCGGCGCTGCCCTTTAATTTAAGTAGTTCTCGCGACCAAAGGGCGACGAGCACTTTGGTCGCCCAAAAACCCTAATTTTTTTTAAAATTTATATGTTTCTAATTTCTTTGCCTCTTCGTAGTTATTGGCGACCAAAGAGCGACCAAAATTTTACTTTTCGTCGCCATTTGGTAGCCAATGGCCACCACGAGGCTACGAACTATTATGCAAAATATGGAATTTATTTCATATAATCACTTCTTTTGTTTTAAATGGCTCTTTTAAACTAAATATCATCTTTTATTATAGTCAATCTTCAATTTACACTAATTCATTGATACTAGTGTGAAGTTAGAATTTTATTGGTATACGAAAAACTAATGACAATGCATAAAATCTTCATTATTTTTCACTTTGTATTTCAGCAAAACTACTTTTTGTTAATTAGAATATATAAGTATTAATCATCAATTTATTTCCGTGCCCTTATATCTTAAATATGTGCAACCTCATATCATTAAATAAACCATAAAATAAAATTTCAATCAAAAGAAAATAGATCTAGCACAAACTTGTAATGTACTTTTTATTATTAATTCTTATGTTTTAAATTAATCTAACTTCTATGAACATGGACATTTCGTCGCCCCTTCGTAGCCATTGGCGACCAAAGGGCGACCAAAATTTTACTTTTCGTCGCCATTTGGTAGCCAATGGCCACCACGAGGCTACAAAGTATTATGCTAAAGATTGAATTTATTTAATATAATCACTTCTTCTATTTGGTAGCCAATGACCACCACGAGTCTACGAACTAGTAAATCTTATAATATATTTTCAATCAAAACAAAAGAGATCTTACACAAACTTGTAATGTATTTGTTATTATTAATTCTTATGTTCTAAATCAACTTAAATTTTCATGAACATTAATATTTCGTAGCCCCTTCGTAGCTAATGGCGACCAAATGGCGACCAAACTTTTACTTTTCGTGGCCATTTGGTGGCCAATGGCCACCACGGGGCTACGAACTATTATGCAAAAGATAGAACTTATTTCATATAATCACTTCTTTTGTTTTAAATAGCTCTTCTAAGCTAAATATCATCTTTTATTATAGTCAATCTTCAATACTAATGCGAAATTAGAATTTGATTAGTATATGAAAAACTAATGATAATGCATAAAATCTTCATTGTTTTTCACTTTGTATTTCAGCAACACTACTTTTTGTTAATTAGAATATAGAAGTATTAATCATCAATTTATTTTTGTGCCCTTATATCTTAAATATGTGCATCTCATACCATTAAATAAACCATAAAATAAATTTTCAATCAAAAGAAAATAGATCTAGCACAAACTTGTAATGTACTTGTTATTATTAATTATTATGTTTTAAATTAATCTAACTTCTATGAACATGAACATGTCGTCGTCCCTTCGTAGCCATTGGCGACCAAAGGGCGACCAAAATTTTACCTTTCGTCGCCATTTGGTAGCCAATGGCCACCACGAGGCTACAAAGTATTATGCTAAAGATTGAATTTATTTCATATAATCACTTCTTCTATTTGGTAGCCAATGGCCACCACGAGTCTACGAACTAGTAAATGTTATAATATATTTTCAATCAAAACAAAAGAGATCTTACACAAACTTGTAATGTATTTGTTATTATTAATTCTTATGTTCTAAATCAACTTAAATTTTCATGAACATTAATATTTCGTAGCCCCTTCGTAGCTAATGGCGACCAAAGGGCGGCCAAACTTTTACTTTTCATCGCCATTTGGTGGCCAATGGCCACCACGGGACTGGCTACGAACTATTATGCAAAAGATGGAACTTATTTCATATAATCACTTCTTTTGTTTTAAATAGCTCTTCTAAGCTAAATATCATCTTTTATTATAGTCAATCTTCAATTTACGCTAATTTATTGATACTTGTGCGAAGTTAGAATTTGATTAGTATATGAAAAACTAATGATAATGCATAAAATCTTCATTGTTTTTCACTTTGTATTTCAGCAACACTACTTTTTGTTAATTAGAATATAGAAGTATTAATCATCAATTTATTTTTGTGCCCATATATCTTAAATATGTGCATCTTATACCATTAAATAAACCATAAAATAAATTTTCAATCAAAAGAAAATAGATCTAGCACAAACTTGTAATGTACTTTTTATTATTAATTCATATGTTTTAAATTAATCTAACTTCTATGAACATGGACATTTCGTCGCCCCTTCGTAGCCATTGGCGACCAAAGGGCGACCAAAATTTTACCTTTCGTCGCCATTTGGTAACCAATGGCCACCACGAGGCTACGAAATATTATGCTAAAGATTGAATTTATTTCATATAATCACTTCTTCTATTTGGTAGCCAATGGCCACCACGAGTCTACGAACTAGTAAATCTTATAATATATTTTCAATCAAAACAAAAGAGATCTTACACAAACTTGTAATGTATTTGTTATTATTAATTCTTATGTTCTAAATCAACTTAAATTTTCATGAACATTAATATTTCGTAGCCCTTTCGTAGCTAATGGCGACCAAAGGGCAACTAAACTTTTACTTTTCGTCGCCATTTGGTGGCCAATGGCCACCACGGGACTACGAACTATTATGCAAAAGATGGAACTTATTTCATATAATCACTTCTTTTGTTTTATAACTTTTTTACTTTTTTTGTAATTTCTTTTGAAAAATTAAATGATATTTGTCGCGTATGGGTCGCCCTTTTGCGACCTAAGGGCGACCATTATTTAGTTTATTTATTTAACTTTTTTTTTCTCAATTTATTTTTTTTATAATTTTTACTTCTATAAATTTTTATGTTTTTTGGTAGCCATTTGGTCGCTAAATAGCGACCAAATGGATACCATATTTATATTTTTTCTATTTTATAATTTATTTTTGGTAATTAAGATACGAACAAAAATTAATGATAACGGTGGCCATGTGGTCGCCATTTGGTGACCTAATGGCGACCAAAAACTAATTAATCAAAAATTATCTTTGTTTGTCGCTATTTCGTCGCCATTTGGCTACCAAATGGCGACCATTTGTAATTTTCCCATTAACATTTTTTTTCTCATATTTTAGCCACCAAACGGTGACGAAATATTTTATTTCGTCGCCCTTTCGTCGCCATTCGTTGCAAATGGCTACCAAACTTTTTTTGTCGCCATTTTTGGTAGCCTCAAGGCTGTTTTCTTGTAGTGGACAAAAAAGGATACGATCACTGGACAAGCAGTCAATGGAAGCTCATCAAAGGAACTTTGGTGGTTGTAAGAGGTAAACTTTGTTGCTCGTTGTACAAGACACAAATGAAAATGTACAATAGACAACTGAATGCTGTGGAGGATGATATTTCTCCAAATGTGTGGCATAAAAGGTTGGCGCACATGAGCGAGAAAGGGTTACAAATTTTGGTTAAGAAGTCCCTCATTCCCTTAGCCAAAGGTACATCATTAAACCCTTGTGATTATTGTTTATTTGGAAAGCATCATAGAGTTTCTTTCCAAGGAAAATCAAGTCGGAAAGAAAATAAATTAGAGTTAGTATACTCTGATGTTTGTGGTCCCATGGAGGTGGAGTCATTAGGTGGTAATAGATATTTTGTTACTTTTATTGATGATGCTTCACAAAAAATGTGGGTGTATTTATTGAAAAGAAAAGATCAGGTATTTGAATACTTCAAGCATTTTCATGCTATGGTAGAACGGGAGACTGGAAAACCTTTGAAACGTCTTCGTTCAGACAATGGTAGAGAATACACGTCCTGGGAATTTAAGGTCTATTGCTCCACGCAAGGCATCAGGAGTGAAAAAACGGTACCTGGCACCCCACAACAATATGGTGTAGCTGAAAGGATGAATTGCACCATTATGGAGAGAGTTAGTTGCTTGTTGAAAATGGCTAACTTACCAAAACCATTTTAGGGAGAAGCAATCAATACAACATGCTACTTAATCAACAAGACTCCTTCGGTACCTTTGAACTTCGACTTACCAGCAAGAGTATGGTCGGGAAATGATGTCTCTTATTCCCACTTGAAGGTGTTTGGATGCAAAGCCTTCATGCATGTACTGAAGGAGCAAAGATCCAAACTTGATGATAAGGCGACTCCTGTCATATATGTAGGATATGGCGATGAAGAGTTTGGATATAACGTATGGGATCTGGAGAAGAAAAAGGTCGTTAGAAGCAAAGACCTTATCTTCTATAAGCATGAGATCATTGAAGAATGGCAGAAAACTAAACCAAACACTCAAGCATATAGAGGTGTTTCAGATACAAAATCGGTATCTTCCCCAACAAATTATGCCACATGGAGGGAAGATGTTGAACAAACAAAACCTAGACCAAGTGTAGAGCCAATGATGGTTGATGATGCATCTGATAACGATGATGATGTTTGTTGGCCTGAAAAGCTTATAATCTTTATTTTAATAATAACAAAACATTTTAATTGTGATTTAGAATTCTTATTTGAATATTGGGTAAGTTATTCAATCCATCAACACAAGATTGTCAAGCAAGCCCACTCCAACATGAAGTCATTCAATTGGATTAAAGTCAAAACCCAATTCAGAAATTGTATCAAAGCCCAAAAGGTATTCTTATATCTTATCTCATTCAAATGAAGTCTTTCATGAGAAATCAAGTTATGAAGACCCGAAGAAATGAAGTTGAAGACTCGATGATAAAAAGGGAGTTACAAGGGAGGAGACGTGGCACATAAGGGGTACCGGCTAATAAAATATTGTTTACCTAAGTATGACTTGTATAGCTCATGATCTCTCCAAGAGGTTTTTTCATAAAATTTTTACTTGCAAAATATCCTTTGAAAATATATTTTCAAAAGGTCATTACAAACTCATTTTTGAAAAACAAGACTTTTTGGATTTCAAACTCTTGTGGTATAAAAATTATTCTATATCTTTCTAAAGAGCTTTTGAAAATGTTTTAAGATGTTAAAAATGCTAAAAAAGTTTTTTTATAAGTGTCCTCAAAAGTGCTCCAATGCTTTATTATTTAACAAATTGTTGTGGGGCTCAAAAGGTCACTTTTCAGCATTTTGAGCATCCAGGCATTACTAGCTTCATCCGGTCGACCGGATGAAGGTCACAACACTCGGCAGAGAGCTCTGATCTGGGCGTTACCTGCCCCATCCGATCGATTGGATGAGGGGCTCAACGACCGGATGGCTTAATGGGAAAAATCCAGGATTTTTGCATTATATCCGTTTTGTGACTAACTTTTCCCTCTTTTTAAGCCATGCTCTCTCACCATCTTAAACACCTTTCCAAGCCTTAATCTTCAGATTTCCAAGCTAATTCAAAGAGCTTTTTCATATCATTTTCTTTGAAAAATCTTGAGCTATTATTTTTATATCTTTTAGCATTCAAAGTTTTTCTTCAATTGTAAAATCTAATTCAAATAGGAGTTGCAATTGTTATTACCACACAATCTTTATAATATACTCTTTCACATGGATTGAGAGAATCATTGTGAGAAGAAGTATTGTAATCCTTTGTGGACTCAAAGGAAGAGAAGATAGTAGGTTAAGTTTCACCTACACTTGAAGAAGTGTGTGTAACTCTTGTGGATCCAAGAGTAATTGTAGTTGATTTTTACTTCACCAACATTTGAAGGAGCATCTTAGTGAAGAGTTGTTAAATCCTAAGGGAAGGGAAGACCTTAGGTGGTGGATTAGGCCTCCGGGAGTGCGAACCACTTGAAAATCATTGTGTTTGATTTCTCTTACTCTATTCTATTTATTTTCAGTCATTTACCTTCGTGTGAATATTGCTCATATTAATTGCATGATAATTGTTGAGTTATCTATTTAGAATTTTCTTTTGGAGTTCTAATTGCTTATCTAGTGTTATATACTTATGTGCTCACTAAGTGTTTGATAAATTGCCTACAAGAACTTCTAGGGTATTATCATCTTTCACTAAACATTATTTCCTCATAAAGAATTTTTGAATTGCTTGACCTTGCCTAACAACCTAATTCACCCCCCCTATTAGGTTATCTAGGACCAACAAGTGGTATCAGGAGCTAGTACTCTACATATAGCTTAACATCTAGTAGAGGATCCCTATGACAAGCTCATCAATGTCTAATATAGTTGAAGGACAATCTTCCTCTAGACCACCATCGTTTAATGGAACAAACTATTCTTTTTGAAAAACTAGGATGAGAATCTATATTCTAGCAAATGACATAAGAGTTTGGAATGTGATAAAAAATGGACCAACCAATCCTACTCTAACTAAAAAGGAAGGAGAACAAAGCATCACTGTCCCTAAACCAGAAAAAGACTATAATAATGATGATTTCAAAATGTGTGAAAGAAACTATAAAGCTATGAATATGTTATATCTTGTTTTAGATTCAAATGAGTTCAACAAAATTTTCGGATGCAAAAGTGCAAAAGAAATTTGGGATCAATTAGAAGTCACATATGAAGGAACTAACCAAGTTAAAGAAACTAGAATAAACATGCTTGTTCATAAATATGAAATGTTCAAAATGTCATTTGGTCAAAATATTGAACAAATGTTCTCTAGATTTACCGATATTGTTAATGCTCTAAAATCTCTTGGAAAAGAGTACTCTAACGAAGAATTGGTAGGAAAAGTTTTCTGAAGCTTAACCGAGCCATGGGAAGCTAAAGTAACGGCTATTGAGGAAGCTAGCAATCTCAAAACTCTCATTCTTAGTGAACTTATAGGATCTCTTATGAGCCATGAGTTGAAGAAGAAGGATCGAGAAGAAGAAAAAAGAAATAACAAGAAGTCACTTGCACTTCTTGCATCAAAGACTTACTTAAGTGATGAAGATGAAGAAAACAAAGAAGATGATGATGAGATAGCTCTTCTTACAAAGAACTTTAAGAAATTTCTTAAATTCAAAAAGGTAAGCAAAGCTCCTTACAATAAGTTTATGAACAAAGGAAGAAACAAACCAAAAAAAAGAAGGAAGATGTTTCAATTGTGACAAGACGGGTCACATAAAAGCAAATTGTCCAAAACCAATCAAAACCAAAGGAGGAAAAGCTTTGAAAGCAACATACGTTGATGACGATGCATCAACCGGTGAAGAAAGCAAAAATGAAGAAGTGGCAAATATCGTTTGTCTTATGACAAAAGAGGATGATGAGGTATGTTCTTCTTTAAATTCTGAATATTACTCCTCTAACTTATTAATTGATAATGAATATTCTTTTGAAAAAGTACAAAATGAATTTTTTAAAATGCATGATAGTTTTGAAATTGCAATTATCAAGATACATGAACTTTAAAAGGAAAATAATACCTTCAAAGAATAAAATAAGTTGCTTAAAAAAGATCGAAATTGTACTCATGAAAAGGCACTTAAAATTCATTTTGAAAATAAAAATCTTCAAACAAAAATTGAAAAACTTGAAAAAGAAAATCAAAGATTAAATGGAAGCCTAGCAAGATTTACAAAAGGAAAAGAAAATCGTGATAAAATGCTTGGCTCACAAAAAATGGCTTTTGATAAAAGTGGAATAGGATATGAACCTTCTTCAAAACAAAAATATCTAAAAAGTTATTTTGTAAAAGCATCATCTTCTACAAATGAAGCATCAACATCAAAAGGATTTCAAAAAACATGCACTTATTATGAAAAACAAGGTCACATAACATCACATTGTAAATTTTGAAATATGGTAGGTAGAGACTCTAAAATTCCTTCTTGGCTTAAACCAAAATGAATTATTAAATGTGTTAAAAGTCAATACTAACAATATAGGACCCAATAGAACTTGGGGACCTAAAATTTGTTTTTGTATATAGGTTACCCTAAGGATGAAGTATGAAGAAAATTGAGTCATTGATAGTGGATGTTTAAGACATATGACCGGTGATCCATCTCTTTTCTATGAGCCTATCAAAAATTACAAAGGTTTTGTGAGTTTTGGAAATAATGAAAAAGGTAAAATTATTGGTAACGGTAGCATTGGAAATAGAAATAATATATCTATTCATGATGTGCTACTTGTTAAAGGATTGCAACATAATTTGCTTAGTGTAAGCCAACTATGTGATAATGATTATCTAGTTGAATTTAAATCATCATGTTGCACCGTTTTTGACAAAATGAAAAATGTGTTGTTTATTGCAAATAGACATGAAAATGTTTATATCATTGACTTTGAAAGTATATCATGCCAAAATATCGATTGTTTAATCACAACAAATGAAAGTTCTTGGTTATGGCATAGAAGATTAGGTCATATTAGCATGGATCTACTTGGTAAACTCTCTCGAAAGGATCTTGTAAGAGGTCTTCCTAAGACCAAGTTTGAAAAAGATCATTTATGTGATGCATGTCAATTTGGAAAACAACATAACGCATCCTTCAAAACCATTAGCTATGTGACCACATCAAAAGCTTTACAAAAACTTCATATAGACCTTTTTGGACCAATGGATTTAATAAGTCTAGGAGGATCTAGATATGTTTTTGTTATTGTTGATGACTATACTAGATACACATGGGTCATATTTCTCGCTTTCAAAAGTAATGCCTTCAATGAATTTGCAAAATTCTGTAAAAGAGTGCAAAATGAGAAATGATACTATATTTCATGCATTCATAGTGATCAAGGCACGGAATTCATAAATGCATCTTTTGTGGAATTATGTGAACAAAATGGTATTGAGCATAACTTTTCGGCTCCTAGAACTCCTCAACAAAATGGGGTTGTTGAAAGAAAAAACTGAACTCTACAAGAAATGTCAAGAATAATGTTGAAAGAAAACAACTTGCCTATATACTTTTTGGGAGAAGTTGTTAATACGGCTTGCTATGTTTTAAATAGAGTTTTAATTAGACATTCTCTCAAGAAAACTCCATATGAGCAATGGAAATGACGTACTCCAAATATTTCACATTTTAAAGTTTTTGGATGTAAATGCTTCATCTTAAATAATAAAGATCATCTTGGTAAATTTGATTCAAAATCCGATGAAGGTATTTTTATTGGTTATTCTTCTAGAAGCAAGGCATATCGAGTTTACAATAAAAGAACCTTGGTAATTGAGGAATCTATGCATATTAATTTTGATGAAACTAACCCCTTTATGTAAAGAAAAGATGATGATGATGATGTAAGCACTCAAAAAGTTGAAGAACAAGGTCAATCTATTCCGACAAGTGAAAAAGGTAATACATCCACAAGTAATCAAATTGATACTCCAATAGAGGAAGAACAACCAACTTCAAATGATCAAATCATATCGACAAATCAAGATCTTCCAAAATGTTGGAAATTTCTCAAAAATCATCCAAATGATCAAATCCTTGAGATCTATCACAAGGTGTAAGAACTCGTTCTAATCTAAATACGTTTTGTGAACATGTTGCTTTTATATCTCAAATTGAGCCTAAGAATATAAAAGAAGTATTATTGGATGATGATTGGATTATTGTTATGCAAGAAGAACTTAATCAATTTGAAAGAAATCAAGTTTGAACCTTAGTTAAAAGACCTAATAATTACCCAATTATTAGTACAAAATGGGTTTTCCGAAACAAACTAGATGAAACCGGTAATGTAACTAGAAATAAGGCTAAATTGGTTGTTCAAGGGTATAATCAAGAAGAATGAATAGACTATGAAGAAATCTTTGCACCGGTTGCTCGACTTGAATCCATTCGAATGTTGCTAGCATATGCATGTTTTATGAACTTCATACTTTATCAAATGGATGTCAAAAGTGCTTTCTTAAATGGTTATCTTCAAGAAGAAGTTTATGTTGAACAACTACCCAGTTTTGAAAATACAAATTTATCAAGTCCTGTATTCAAACTTCAAAAAGCTCTTTATGAACTTAAACAAGCACTTAGGGCATGGTATGATAGATTAAGTAATTATCTACTTGATAACGGTTTTTCTAGAGGTAAACTAGACTCTACATTATTTGTAAAAAGAAAAGCTAAAGATATCTTGCTTGTTCAAATATATGTTGATGATATTATCTTTGGTGCTACTAACGAATCCATTTGCAAGTATTTTTCTGAATGTATGCATAAAGAATTTGAAATGAGCATGATGGGAAAATTAAACTTCTTCCTTGGACTTCAAATCAAACAAACAAACGAAGGGATCTTCATAAATCAAGCCAAGTACATTAAGGAACTCATCAAGAAGTTCAGGCTTGAAACCGCAAAAGAAATGAGCACTCCTATGGGAACGTCAATCAAGCTTGACAAAGATGAAAAAGGTAAATCGGTTGATGAAAAACAATATCGAGGTATGATCGGAAGCCTTCTCTATTTAACTACCTCAAGACCTGATATTATGTTTTCAGTGTGTTTATGTGCTCGTTTCCAATCTTCTCCTAGGGAATCACACTTAAATGCTGTAAAAAGGATTATTAGATACCTTAAAGGTACTATTGATTTAGGACTTCTTTACACTAAAGGCACATCTTTCAAACTTTTAGAATATTCCGATACCGAATATGCGGGTTGTAAAATTGATAGAAAAAGCACTAGTGATAGTTGTCAATTTCTAGGACATGCTTTAGTTTCATGGTCTAACAAGAAACAACATAGTGTAGCTCTTTCAACGGTTGAAGCCGAGTATGGAGCTATGGGTAGTTGTGTTGCACAAATTCTTTGGATGAAACAAACTTTGCTTGACTTTGGTTTAGAATATGATCGTGTGCCGATCAAATGTGATAATACAAGTACTATAAGTCTTTCAAAGAATCCAATTCAACATTCCAGAACTAAGCATATTGAAATTCGTCATTATTTTCTAAGAGATCATGTGCAAAAAGGTGATATTGAACTTGATTTTGTTGATTCTTTGCATCAATTGGCCGACATTTTTACAAAACCATTGCATGAGAATTAATTTTGTGACATTAGAAGAGAGTTAGGAATGCTTGGGATCACTTAAGTTTTTGAAAAATTGTATTTTTTTTCAAGAAATAGGGGATCCAGGCGTTAGTGCATTCATCTGGTTGACCGGATGAAGCATGTAACGACCGGATCGCGCTTTACTGCCGGGCATTACTGCCCTTATCCGGTCGACCGGATCATGGCCCTATCGATCGGATCGCGTTGGTTGAAAAACGGGATTTGGCCTCATTTTTTCAAAATCTCTCCCACTCAACCTCAAATTCTCTCAATCCTTTTTAATCTCTTCTATTTCAACTCATCAAAACCACTAATTCTTCATCACAAATTGATTCACAACACATATTTTCCATCAAATCCTTGTCTTTGCATCATCAAACTCTTCAAAATCTTCAAAAGAAAAGCTTTGAACTCCTTTGCCCACAAGGTGTTCGACGAATTTCCTCAAAGACAATCTTTTCTTAAAAGCTTCAATCTCTTTCAAATTCTCAATGGCACCACCAAGAGCTGACTCTAGGAAGCGCAAGCAAGAAGAATCTTCATCATCTAGGCCTCAAATTATTGACAATCCCGATGCCTTTGCTCAACAAAACATCTTATGGGGTAAGACTTTGGACCCTCCTACATTACTTAATGGCATTAGAATTTTGAGGATTTTTTATGCTCAAGGTTGGTTACCTATGCTAAGTTTCGTTAATAAGGGTTCTACCTCTTAGATTCGTGAATTTTACTACTATGCACATTTAGACTTTAACACCATGAAGTTGCAAAGTCAAGTTAAGGGTAAGGTGTTAGAACTTACTGCTAATGATATTGCTAGAGCTTTCAGAATTCCAAATCAAGGTACTAAGCTTTATTCCTACAAGGGCATGTCATAAGGCATTCATGATGATCTAGAGGCAAGGGTTGTAGAATTCTTTTGGGAAGGAACAGGAAATATTAGCACTCAATATCCTGAGAAAAAAGAAATCACCCCTGAAAAGAAGCTTTTATTCTACATCCTTCATGAAGTAATCATTCCAAGGGAAGTTAAAGATGGTTCTATTCCGAAATTTACTACTTTATTGATGTATTTGATGTATGAGGCAAAGAGGATCAATTTTCCCCACATCATTATCAACCACATCATCCACACTAAGGAAACATAAAACCAACTTGCTTATGGGGTACCCTTAACATATCTCCTTGACTCTTTAGATGTTCCACGAGATCAAGAGTTTGAGTCTATAAGTGCTAGGTCTTATCTTCTAAATCACACTAGCATCTCTCGTCAAAAGTTGAACTTCAAAACAACCAAGTCCTTGATGCTTATGAGGATACAAGCGGTGATGCGATTGTGTTTGAATCTCTTGATATTGATCCCGATTCCTTTAGAGATCCAATGGAAGGACACGACACTAGTCTAGGTGGAGCTGGTAGTTCTCGAGGAGTTGGATCATCTTCCTCTCAATCCTCCACACATGATGAAATCATTGCTCGCCTGAATGCACAAAATATTTTTTTGGATCGTATGGAGCAGATGTTGAAAGCTTTATATGATCATCATCTTGGTTCTTAGTTTATGGATACCTTGAGGATTGTCTTCCTTCAAACAACTTTTTAGCTTTCATGTTTTACTTGCATCAAGTACTCCTCTGCATTTTTCTCTCTCTCGTTTTAACATTGATTGGATATTTTGATTAGTTTCTTTAAATGCTTCTGTTGATCTTAGTTTTAACTACTCTTATGCCTATTTGCTCTTTCTATGGTCTGTGAGCAATTTTGTTGATGTCAAATAGGGGGAGAAAGGGGATATTGAGAATTCTAGCATGAAAATACTTGTGTATGATTTATAATGCTTTGCACTTATTCAGGGGGAGCTTGCTTATCATATGCAAGCTAATGATTCAATCCAGTACAAACTGAGGGGGAGACCTCTAATCTAGTTTTAATTTTCAAAGTTTAATTTTTTCATGCTTACAAATTTCAATGTTTTGTCATTATAAAAAAGGGAGAGATTGTTGGCCTGAAAAGCTTATATTCTTTACTTTAATAATAACAAAACATCTTAATTATGATTTAGAATTCTTATTTGAATATTGGGTAAGTTATTCAATCCATCAACACAAGATTGTCAAGCAAGCCCACTCCAACATGAAGTCATTCAATTGGATTAAAGTCAAAACCCAATTCAGAAATTGTATCAAAGCCCAAAAGGTATTCTTATATCTTGTCTCATTCAAATGAAGTCCCTCATGAGGAATCAAGTTATGAAGACCTGAAGAAATGAAGTTGAAGACTTGATGATAAAAAGGGAGTTACAAGGGAGGAGACGTGGCGACATAAGGGGTACCGGCTAATAAAATGTTGTTTGCCTAAGTATGACTTGTGTAGCTCATGATTTCTCCAAGAGGTTTTTTCATAAAATTTTTACTTGCAAAATATCTTTTGAAAATATATTTTCAAAAGGTCATTACAAACTCATTTTTGAAAAACAAGACTTTTTGGATTTCAAACTCTTGTGGTATAAAAATTATTCTATATCTTTCTAAAGAGCTTTTGAAAATGTTTTAAGATGTTAAAAATGCTAAAAAAGTTTTTTTATAAGTGTCCTCAAAAGTGCTCCAATGCTTTATTATTTAACAAATTGTTGTGGGGCTCAAAAAGGTCACTTTTCAGCATTTTGAGCATCCAGGCGTTACTAGCTTCATCCGGTCGACCGGATGAAGGTCACAACACTCGGCATAGAGCTCTGATCTGGGCGTTACCTGCCCCATCCGATCGATTGGATGAGGGGCTCAACGACCAGATGGCTTAATGGGAAAAATCCAGGATTTTTGCATTATATCCGTTTTGTGACTAACTTTTCCCTCTTTTTAAGCCATGCTCTCTCACCATCTTAAACATCTCTCCAAGCCTTAATCTTCAGATTTCCAAGCTAATTCAAAGAGCTTTTTCATATCATTTTCTTTGAAAAATCTTGAGCTATTATTTTCATATCTTTGAGCATTCAAAGTTTTTCTTCAATTGTAATATCTAATTCAAATAGGAGTTGCAATTGTTATTACCACACAATCTTTGTAATATACTCTTTCATATGGATTGAGAGAATCATTCTGAGAAGAAGTATTGTAATCCTTTATGGACTCAAAGGAAGAAAGGATAGTAGGTTAAGCTTCACCTACACTTAAAGGAGCTTGTGTAACTCTTGTGGATTCAAGAGTAATTGTAGTTGGTTTTTTCTTCACCAACATTTGAAGAAGCATCTTAGTGAAGATTTGTTAAATAGTAAGGGAAAGGAAGACCTTAGGTGGTGGATTAGGCCTCCGGGAGTGCGAACTACTTGAAAATCATTGTATTTGATTTCTCTTACTCTACTCTCTTTATTTTCAGTCATTTACCTTCGTGTGGATATTGCTCATATTAATTGCTTGATAATTGTTGAGTTATCTATTTGGAATTTTCTTTTGGAGTTCTAATTGCTTATCTTGTGTTATATACTTATGTGCTCACTAAGTGTTTGATAAATTGCCTACAAGAACTTCTAGAGTATTATCATCTTTCACTAAACATTATTTCCTCATCAATAATTTTTAAATTGCTTGACCTTGCTTAACACCTAATTTACCCCCCCCCCCCCTCCCCCTTTTAGGTTATCTAGGACCAACAATGTTGAAAATACAGATGGTGTTGAACAGGGGGAGCAAACTGCTCAACTAGAAAATGTAGAATCTCAATTGAGAAGGTCTTCACGAGAAAGACGACTATCAACCAGGTACTCAAGTTCTGATTATATTTTAGTCACTGATGAGGGGGAGCCGGAGGACTTCCAAGAAGTTTTAACTCATAGTAAGAAGACCCAATGGCTAGATGTAATGAAAAAGGAGATGAGTTCATTGTTGAAAAACAAGACGTATGAGCTGATTAAACTTCCTGAAGGAAAGAGAGCCCTGAAAAATAAATGGGTGTTCAGGTTGAAGAAAGATGGAGATAAAATAATCAAATACAAAGCTAGTCTTGTAATGAAAGGATTCAGCCAAAAGAAAGGTATAAACTTTGATGAAATTTTTTCTCTCGTTGTTAAAATGTGCTCTATAAGAACTATCTTAGAATTAGTTGCAAGTCAAAATCTGGAACTGGAGTAGCTTGATGTAAAGACAACATTCTTGCATGGAGATTTGCAAGAGGAAATTTACATGGAGCAACCAGAAGGTTTCAGTGTAAAAAATAGAAAGCACATGGTTTGTATATTAAAGAAAAGTCTATACGGCTTGAAACAAGCGCCAAGGCAATGGTACAAGAAATTTGACTAATTCATGGTGAGTCAAAGTTTCAAGAGGACGAAAGCAGATCCTTGTGTATACATCAAACAATTCACTGGTGGTAACTTTATCATCTTACTACTTTATGTTGATGATATGTTAATTGTGGGACAAGATCCAGGGATAATTCAGAAGCTCAAGGAGGATTTGTCTAAATCCTTTGACATGAAGGATTTAGGACCAGCAAAACAGATATTGGGCATAGAGATTATCCGTGATCGAAAGGCTGGTAAGGTGTGGCTATCACATAAAAAATTCATTGAGCAAGTGTTGGAGAGATTCAGTATGAAAGAAGCTAAGCCAATTAGCATACCTCTTGCTAGTCACTTCAAATTGACAAAGCAATCTTATCCGTCCATTGAGGAAGAAAAAGGACACATGGCAAAAATCCCTTATTCTTCAATAGTAGGGAGCTTGATGTATGCAATGATTTGTACTAGACTTGATATTGCTCACGCAGTTGGAGTTATGAGTAGATTCCTGTCAAAACCAGGAAAGTTTCATTGGGAAGTTGTGAAATGGATCTTCAAATATCTCAAAAGAACCTCAAAGTCATGCTTAACTTTTGGGGGCAAAGAACCAATTCTTGAAGAATACATATGGCAGGAGATCTTGATGGTAGAAAATCTACATCATGATATATCTTCACTTTTGCAGAGGGAGCAATCGCATGGCAGTCCAAGCTGCTGAAGTGTGTTGTATTATCCACAACAAAAGCTGAATACATTGCTGCTACAGAAGCAGACAAGGAGATGTTGTGGATGAAGCGGTTTCTTCAAGAGTTAGGTTTCAAACAAGATAAGTATGTGATATTTTGTGACAGTCAAAGTGCACTTGACCTTAGCAAAAATACCATGTATCATGCACGCACTAAACATATTGATGTGCGATATCACTGGTTGAGATCGGTGATAGTAGATGAGCTATTGTAACTGCAGAAGATCCATACAGACAAAAATGTTGTTGATGTGCCGACCAAAGCAGTTCCCAGAAATAAATTTGAGTCTTGCGTCAAGCAGGCTAGGCTGAACTTGTGAAGTTGTTATTCCTCTCCTTTAGGTCTCGAGGGGGAGATTGGTGGGGTCCATCCCCAAGTGGCCAAATAACCAAGTTGCCAAAGAAGAAAAAAAAAGAAGAATATTGTCAAAAGCAATTTTGACAACATTCACGGCTTGATAGCCGTGATTGTTATCAAATTGATAACCTTCCAGGTTATTAATTTGATAACAATCTCTTACCACCCCTGCTTCTATAAATAGGGGGTGGTGAGGAATTGTAAAATTGCACAGACAGAGAGGAAAAATAAAGAGAAACGAGAGAGAGAAAAATAAAGAGATTATTGTGAGAAATTAATCTCCGGGTTATTTTACAACCAGAGTAGAGTTGTAAGTTATTTTTCTGTAAGGGTCTTTTCTCTTATATTATTCAAATACAGATAGTTCTAGAAATAGGACTTGGTTCACTTCAAAGAGAAAGTGAGATATTTTTGTATTTGACGGAACTCAAGTTTGTACAAAAACTTGAATATTAAATCTTGTACTATTTTCATATAGTGGATTTTTCTGTCGGTTTGTCCCGTCGTTTTTTACTTTCTTAATTGAGGATTTTCCACGTTAAATATTTGTCTCCCATATTTTCTTTTATCTATCTTTATTATCTGATATTTCAAATTGATCCAGTGGGAGGTTCGTGCCTAACATCCTGCTCGTGTACTTGACCATGACACCATGATTATTCATATCTCCATTATTGTTAACTGTTCTGCCTGTGCTATGATATATTGTAAAGTGAGTTTTGCCTTCCTTTTCATTCTTACAAGGTCTTTGAGAATATCTCGCGCATCTAATCTTTCCATTTATTGTTAATCTTCTCTTCGTACTTCCTGGAATTTTCAGCAAGTAAAGCCTTCATAACTTGAATCCTTGACCCCTATTCTTCTTTCGTGTCGTGTAGCAGTACTTCGCAATTACAAATTGAAGTTTAGTGAACCAGCCTGATTATACCCGTAAGCTGCGCGTATATCAATCTATTTATTGGAGACAAACATGTACTGAAGACTAAATAATCAAATCAGTTAGCACCTTGAAACATTAGATTCTACTTGAACATTTGATTCAAATCTTCTGTTTTTACTGCTATCAAATCTTTTCCTTGTTTTGACGTGACCTGTGGACTTGGCATAAAAGTTTTTCATGTTAGAGTAAACCTTGCATTGGTGTTAACCATCTGAATTTGGAAAGCCTTGCATGGCACATAGTGTTGATATATATCACTATAGGTATTGGGTTGTTGGCTTCTCACGTTTTCCTTGGCTTGTTCACATATATCACTTATTGATTCATACTAAACAATTAACTCTTGCCCAATGTACATCTATGTATATAAGTTAAGTTCCTCCCTCACATGTAGTAGATGATAGTCTTCATTAACCTGGTAACTGATAATCTCCCAGCGCTCCAATGAGTTCTAATAGTTAGTGATTTTATGATTGTCCCAGTGTTGAGGTTATTCGCGTCTCTACAAACAAATCTTTTTAAAATTATCGCTTACTAAGGAGTTCCCTTATTTTGAAAGTTATTTATCTTGGTCTTTTGTGTCTAATATGATAGTATTTTTCCTCATACCATGTTTGTAAATCAGTGACATAGACTATTGAAACATCACTACGAGTTTATCTTATCAGGTTGTTATGCTTATCTTTGAATGAACCTACCTAGAAATGAGCATGACTTATTGCTTTGTGATTTCTCTTTGGCCTGATATAGTTTATGATCTTCACTATCTTATTCTCGCTATCTTGAAATGGTCCTTCTCGCTTAACCACTACGATCTGCATTGAATTAATGCTAATGCATAGACGCTTTATTGTCGATGCATGGCTGCCTTTTCTTATCAAGTCTAGAAGTCATATATTTCTCGACATAAAATATCCCTATGCCAATTTCATAAAAATGCATCTTTACCATGCTTAAAATCTCACGTTAACACCTTGCTGCTCAATATTGGTTCATGTAGTGTTTGTTCTTTTTTCCTTCCATAAAATAATGCTTGATTGTCATTCTGTTGCCATGGCCAACCTTATGAAGTAAAATTTGAAAATCTTTTGTCTCTACTGCCAAATTATAATGCATCATCTTGCAAGTTATTATTTGAGAATTTTATTTTCATACTCTAAATGAAGCTTATCTAGTTGGCCCCATCCTATTACTTATTTTGTTTTCGCTCCTTTTATTTGGCGTCACTCGATTTTTTGTTATTTACTTGACCTAGATCCTTTTAATTGGAGCCAAATAAGGATGTTAAATTCGTGTCTAATGCTTCTCTTTACCTTTACCACTAGTCACCCCTTGATTTATATCTATCTTTATTCCTTGCCTTTAAATCTTGGAATTCATTTGTGTACCTAGTGACATTGTTCCGTCACGTGTTTTGAAAAGTGTTGGCGCATCCACCTGAATCTTATTGACATACTCATATTCTCCTTCTAAAGTATAGGGTAAAGTATTCTATACTGTTAGACTCTAATGATTATTGTCCCTCTTGTTGTCTATTGTCTATCATTTCTGGACGCTTATCACTGTTGTTCCTTCCTGACCACTTATGGTGCTTAGAGTGATTGCGTTATTAGTGTCACGTGCATGTTTGATGTTCCTAATTATGTGGCATGTTCCCTTCTTAAATGTTACATGAATATCTTATAGGCACTCCTGACGCTTTCCAAAATTCATGTTTAAAATCGTGTTCGAGTAGTGATAAAAAATAGTGTTTGTATCCTGAAGACTGTATTGTCTTATTAAAATATTATTTGACGTGAAATCTACTTTTGAATCATTATTGATAATTCTTTTGTTATAAACTCTTATCTAACTTTTTAAATTAGGTAAAGTATAGTTTTCATGAACCCCTATGATTACTAAAGTTGTGTTCGTGAACATAAAGTGTTGGCAAGATATCGCCTTCTCGTGAAATATTGGTGAACTATCGCCTATCATGAGTGATTGGGATCCCATATGGTGAGTGCCTATGGGGGCCTTATACCCATAACGTGTTAGTGATCGCGAACTTGGTACTAGTTGACAGCCACAACTTTAATATATTCTTATCTCTTTATATTGTCCTTGCTGACTGTCAACGTTTGTTTTGTGATTTCTTTAACTTAATGCGCAATGGCTCTCGTGCCAGCTAAATTATTGAGTGCCCTTATTTCCTGAATAAATATGGTTATTCGTTTACTATGAGCCTTGATTATCATAGGTGTTCGTGTGGTGTTACATTGTGAATGTTTTCCTGACCATAATAATAGCCCTATTATTTTCTAGTGTGTATTGTCAGTGAACGTGTAAATGACTTTCTTAGTTTCTATCCATTTAACCTGCTTGATAAATCATGCCATATTATTTCATTTTTCCTAAATAATCATGTGAGCCAGTAATAGTCTATTGTTACCACCAATCTAGCGTTCCATTATTGATCATTTTAACCCACATGTTATTCAAGCCTATATATAGTTTTCTTGATTTCGTTTGCAATTTTTTTTTGGTAGAAACCCTTTTAGCTGAGCTTTGTTTCGCTCACCTATTTTGTCTTTGCACTGCTTCCTTTGTAGATAATAGCTGCCAAAATTAATTGTTAACAAGAAGGTTAGTCATGATCCTATATTGAGATTAGAAGATCAAGTGGTGGGTTGACTTTAATGAGATTTTATGTTCTCTCGGGACGTGACATTTAATGGATGAACAATATGTACTGGAGCAATGTATATATATTTAATGGCTATATGACTTTATTTGCGAGGTTTGGTTTTTACGAGTATAATGTATTACTCATCTCATAATGGATTTTAGTTGTTTGACTGTTAATTTGTGGACTGAGTGTGCCTTGCGTGCTTTAGGGGCTTAGGCCTCTGAGGTACGTGGCAGTTGCGCTCTCAAATTTCGGTTCGCTAAATTTGGGGGCGTGACACAGAGTCTCAAAAATTTTTCCCTCTTTGCCTTCAATTACATCTGAAAATGACTTGTAATCTTTATTATGACTGTCCCTCATTGGCTATGTGTGGATTCCATTATCAAGAAGTGTATTCATAACTTCCTATACTAATTTTCCTGACCTTCTCCAATTTTCTACAAAGCCATATTTGTTTGGAGTCACTACAAAAAAAGTTCGCATTAGCGACACTTCTTCTGCGGCGGTTTTGTGAACCGCTGCAAAATCTGCATTTTCATGATTTTTTGCGGCGGTTCTTTAAATCGCAACTGCCGCTAATACTTGCGTATAGGCGGCGGTTTTGTTGAACTGCCGCGAAATGTAGGAGACTATTAGCGGTGGTTCCTTATAACTGCCGCTAATAGCCTTAGTTAAAAGTGTTGCACTTTTAGCAGCGGTTTCCATCAATCACCACTAATAGTATGGTATTAGTATTAAAATCAAAGCGGGATGAAGTCCCGCCTAAAATTTTTAGGCTATAGGCGGCGGTTTTTCTAACCTCCGCCTATGAGGAGTACCATAATTTATTTATTTTTATTTGAAAATGAAGATAAGATGTTTTTTTAAAAAAAAAATTAAAATTACTGGAGCACTAAAGAATAAGCTAAGATGCATTTTATTGTTACTGTCATATATATGAAATATAAAACGTATTTTTATTTTTCTATCGTAATATAGGCAGCGGTTAACAAGTGATTGATGAATTGTTTTAAAAAAAAAAAATTAGTAGGCTTTTTGACAAGTATAAAAATTAAGTTTTTTTCATATTTTCCACTAAACTTTCAATGGAAATTTCTTGCAAAAATTGCCGCTTATGTCTAGTATTAAAGAAAAGGTTTATAGTAAACCACCTCCTATAAACTAGTATAAAAAAGTCAATATACTTCAATATGATTTTAACTTGAAATATAATACATATAACAATATAAATATTATGTGATGATGATTATAGTGATCTTTCAATTAAAGTGTTGAGTTTAAAACCATATTAGTTATCTTTTAAGTATTTGTTCAAATTTATATATATATTCTATAGTTATAAATATTAGTAATATCATTCAATCTCAATTATTGTTTTAAGTACAATTTCCTTAACTTTTACACACTATTTTTTTTATATTAAATTATATTCAGTTTTAGTAAATCATATATTATTTATGTTCGAATTAATTTTTTTATTCAATTTTATATATACATTTTATTAAAAAATTCTATCGTACTTACTTCTAATGAAGGTTAATCTAAATTAAGCTCCAATAAATTATTTACTTCCTTTCCAACATCAAATATTTGAGCACTAATGCTAATTTGATGTCTCAAAGCAAAATATACCCCAATTCTATGTTTAGTGCATGAACATTCCAACGTGGCACTATAACTCTTCACATTTCTATTCAAAGAATGAAAATATGAATTGAGTATTTAAATTCTTCTAGGTGCTATAACATTAAAGTTCACTTATCTATATCTTTAGTTGTATCAAAATGTTATACCATACTCAAAGCGAAGCCATCTCTTAGTGAGTGGAGGCTGCAGTCCTCAATCACCACATTTTTTTAAAAAATTTAAAATATGAATATTTTTTGGATATTTTTAGGTTGAAAATTCGATTTAATAATTAGCAAAAAGTTATCTATATATGAGTATGAATTATGTGTTTCTAGTTCTTACTAAATAAAAATCTTGAATCTCTTTTACATTTTTCGTATTTTGTTTGATAAAAAGGAAAAATTTCTTGTCATATGGGACTATTCGAAAAAGAAAAAGAAAAAATTAATATGATCCAAAGATTTGTTCTTTGTCTAAGTTGGAAATTTAACTTGTGAATTAAAAAACATATTATAGTTTTATGTCTTTATTTTTATCTCTATCTATATCTTATCTTAACTATATAATAAAAGAATATGCATGGGCAAAGTCGTCTGGTCTGCATAGGTACATTTGTAGCTCATCTTATGCATTAAGTATCTTATCTTAACTTCTTAACTATATAATAAAAGAATATGCATGGGCAAAGTCGTCTGCATAGGTACATTTGTAGCTCATCTTATGCATTAAGTATATTGTACAATGTGCTAATAATTTTGTTCCTTTCTTTTTATGACCATAATGCCCTTAGAACAAAGTTGGCAACTCATGCATATTTGGGACTCATGAATGCATTAAAATGATTATACCATGTCTTAATAATTTTGTACTTTTATTTTTATGACTATTATACCCTTTAGTGGTATCTGACAACTTTTCTTGGCTTTTTCTTATCTTCACACGTCTCTCTCTCTCACAAACACACGATAGTTTCTCTAGAATTTTCCTTTCTTTATTTCTGTCTTTTCTCTTCTACATACACTTACTCACATCTTTACTATATCTGAATCCAAATCTCCGCACGCGTTACAACACACGGTATCTTGTTGTTTTTCTTCTTCTTCTTCCAGCTTTTGATCTGTTTTTTGTTTTATCAAGGTGTGTTTTTGGTTTTGGTTTTGGTGTTAACAAATAAGTTTTAGCTTTTTAAAAGAAGAATTG
This sequence comes from Ehretia macrophylla, assembly GCA_037974665.1. Taxonomy (NCBI): domain Eukaryota; kingdom Viridiplantae; phylum Streptophyta; class Magnoliopsida; order Boraginales; family Ehretiaceae; genus Ehretia; species Ehretia macrophylla. The sequence continues at coordinate 6,360,786 of CM075774.1, forward strand.
TGTCTTTTTTTTCATTTTCTTTTTTGTTTCTGAATTTTAGTTTTTTGTTGGTGATTATGCAAAAAATTATACACTGTCATAACCAAGTTGTTGCACATCTTCCAGCCTTCTTGCTCGTATATGATTCTTCAATTTGAGTGTGAACCCAGATGGGATATTGCTTTTGTCTTTGCAGAACAGTGAAAGAGAACACAAAATTATGGATTATTCCTCTTTTCCTTTCTTATACTTCCCACCTTTTCTTTCGATTCAAAATAATTGTTTCTTAAATATAGCTTTTATGTTGTTTGGGGCTTTCTATCTATATATTAAAAGGTATTAAGGTTGTGCATCCCCAAGATATTTTTGGGTGTGTAAGAAACACTGAGTCTTTTTTGTCTATATTCTTGATTTGTTTGGTGTATACATTGTTTTCTATTTTTTTTCAAAATTTTTGAAATTCTGGATGCAAGATTTTCTTTTGCATGTAAAAAAAAATGTGTCTTTTTTTTGTTTCTGAATTTAAGTTTTTTGTTGGTGATTTGTTTTATGAACACAAGTTAGTGCTGGGTGTGAAGAAGTATATCAACGCTGAAAAGTAAAAAGTAATTGTTTCTTTTTTATTTTTCGGATTTGAATATTTTGTTGCATTAAATGTAATAATTCATAGTTGTATGTGTAAACCTAAATTCCATTTGATATTCTATGGTTTACTTTGTAGCGCTTGGCAGCAAATTAATTGTCTGATTAGGTTTACATTGTTCTATTGAATTCTTACATTATGTACGTTTTAATTGCTTATGGTATTTTGTGGTTACAAACTTGAATCATGAGTTGTCATATGCTGTTAATGGTCATCGTAGACAATGCCCCTACTGATAATTTTCTTTATGCTGAGAATGATAAAAGTGATTATGACTGGTATTGCAAATGTTTCTAATCAGTGATACTTCTTAATTTTGCAATCATTTTTGTGATTGACGTGTTTCTCTATTCTTAAATAGAACAAAACATGCCATTTAGCGATATTGAATTTGATACTTAGAGATATTTTAGTAGGTCCGTGTTCAAGAATTTGCTAATACATCGAAGCTAGCAGACACTGGCTATTGATATTGCCCTTCACAAACTGTTGATTCATCATCTATAAGTTTAACCCATGGGTCTTTATCTTCGTCTAAAAGGAATTACTTCTCAAGAAAAAAAAATCTTCATCCCAAAGCAATTGAGACATTAATATAATGGTCTATCCATTTCAGATGTTCTCACACTATATTATAGTTTTTCTTTTTCTGTAATCTCACTCTTATTTAGTATTAAAGAAGCCTAAGCAAATACATCTTCGAATGGATTTTCACTATGAAGGATTTACTTATCTTTCTAAAGAAAGAGGCCTGAGATATGACCAGAACTTGAGGCCTAGAATACCACTGTTAAAATACTCTTCAATCCACAACTCTTTGCCTGTCCAGAATTGGCAAGTTCTGTCTTCTTTGGCTCTTTTGAAAGCTAACGTAAGACCTAAGATGTTCTTAGCCACACATCAAAATGTAATGGGAAAAGTGGAATATGTTATTGCATGAAAATTATGCTTTGAATTGATTTTTGTTCTTTTAGACTTCAAGAAGTATACCCATTCCAGTAATTTAAAAAAGCAAGGTTAGATGATATGTTATTTAGGTCTAGGTTTCTAGGTGCATCACTGTTGCTTTCCTTTGTCATATGAATTCATTTTTTGTTTAATGTTCCAAAAATATGATCCAAACTTTTGGAAATGAGGGCATACCTTGCTATAACAAATCTTTGCACACAAGGAGCATAACTGGCGAAAAAGTAAGTTCAAATGACAACTGCCTCTTCCTGCTGTGAGGGCCTTGCACGAAACCAAACCACCCTGCCCAAATCAAATGGAAAATTTATTACTTATGAGAAAAAGACTAGATTTTTATGATGAAAGTTGCAAATTGGTGAAAAGTTGTCTAGAGTTTTGGGTGGATTTTCTCTTTCACCTTTTTCACCCTTTATCTTTTTCATGCGAGTTTATTCGTCCATATTCTGATAAAGTTAAATGGCTTTCATGTAATTCTTTGGGTTTGGAAGTAAGGGAACAAAGGAAGTGAGAGGTTATAAAGCTCAAATTTTGTTGTTTTTTAGCTTTCTATAGAAATAATATATAAGTCTTCAGCTTTTAGTGCTTTTGTATTTTTAATGGATTAAGTTTGGGTTTTTTTATATTTTTCTTCTTACTCATAGGTTTTCAGTGTTCTTTTGGTAAATAAATTTTTTCAACTTCTGTGAAGCGAGTCTTGTCTAAAGTTATTGCCATGTAACTATGTGACCATTTGCATGGTGGAACAGTTTGTTGTTGTTATGCAAGATCAGTGTGCATACAATAGAACCGAAGTGATTTCTCTCATTCCCCTGACCCTACACAGTAGGAGCATCATTCCCTTTGTCTTTTCTGTTTATCTTTTCTCACTAAATATATACTGTGAATTGGTGACATAAAGTTCTAACACACTATTCTTTGGTTTCATGGTAGTGATTGCATATTGGTCAATTTTTCTCTAGCTTCTATGTTTGAAGATTACATTCTTTATATTTTGAAGGATTACTGATGTAATTTGCTATCCTAATAGGTTAGGGAAAGACATTGTGAAGGTTGTGAAGGAAAGGCTGTAGCAGGAGAACTCCAAAGTTCAACTACTTGCTTTGACGGTAAATCCTTTTCTGTTACTTCTCCATTTGTTTGGAAAGTTAACAAATTGTTGAGAATAAAGAGCTTCACTTGCTTTATGTCACGATGGTCTGCTAACTCCACTTCTTCATGATTTTTTAACACTTTGCCTGTAACTGCTTTAGCTATTGGAGACGATGGTAAGTGGTGATTGTGTGCATTTTCAAATTGCTGGAAGAAATATACTTCAGGAGATAATCAAAATTATTTTTAAAAAAGGTATTTTCCTCTCTGTGTCTCATTTCATGATATTCATGCAAGATTCAATTTTTTTAACCATACAAATGCTATCCCTAAAGGGCAGTGATTTGTTTGCCAATATTTTTACATGAAAATCTAGATGCCTTTGTAGACAGATATACATGTGAGAGATAAAATTCTAACATTGTTAAATTCTTGGCAACGGCATTTGGGGTCACTGGATGAAAATATTCCCAATATTACTAGGCTTATGATGAATTAGGAGTAAGTTTTTTGCTTCTTCAATGTGTGCACCATATGATGTTTCCCTGATGGTCTTATGATGACAATGTCTTTTGTTTGGCTATTGTTGATGGAAAAGTATCGTTGTTGTTGGTTGCAATAATGTGTTTCAATAAGAATACAATTACAGTACACCATGACATGGTCATGGGATTTGGTGTTTTCACAGTTGCTCAGATGGTCTTAATTTGTTCTATGATTGTAATGAGTTATGGTATGGTCATGAGATTTACTATTTCTTTGTTGCTTACATGGCCTCTTACTGTCATGTGTAGTAGGTATATGCATGACATAAAAATATAGAATGTTCCATATTTGGAACTTCAATCATCTTTATGTATTGTATTTCTTATGTCCTATTGCTTACAACTAAAGACAAGTACAAGAACAACAAAGAGTGGAATTCCGTCTTTAATGACTTTATTGCATTGCTTCTTATTCACGTATAGTTGGAAGCAATAGCCTTTTGTGTTATGTACAGTGGTTCATAAAACTATTCTTTTCTTTTCTCTGTACTTGTGGCAGCGATCTGGTGTAGAATTTCCACAGCAGTCACATGATACGTTTCCAATATTTACCCTGCCTATGACTCATCCTACACCAAGACAACCATAGCCAGGCTATGGAATACCAAACAATTCTTGGGTAAGGTTTGTTGAAGCCATGGCCACAGAGATAGAATACCTAAGGTGAGAACTAGACTACGGTTTGTCTTCGACTTATGGTCTTCTTGGTGTATGTAGTTCTAGAGTAAGTCTCACTTTATCTTGGGACATCACTCTATGTTCTCACCTACTTGTGTTTTCTCATGTAGCTTATCAAGCATAAATTCAATGCGTGATGTTACAGATCTCTTGGCAGAGAGGTTACAAGCTATGAATTCAAATGATTGCTTGGTATATATATCTATCAGTATTTTGGCTATGATGATGCATTGCTAAGGAAGCTTCTGACTATTGGTTTAGTTATTCTCCTAGGCTGTAAAAGACGAAGTGATAGTTCATTTTCTTTAGTAATGTAGTGCAAACCAAAAGAAGTTGATGCAGAGTTTAGCTACCACAGGGTATGTACAATATGTACAAGTTAGTTTGAGGATTTTTACCTCCTTTTATGGCTCAAATCAATTGATATAGCGCTTTATTGTGCATATGTTATGTGCTTGATAAATTCTTTTGCTACATAATTGTTCATTTGTGTTGTAGAAATAAATAATTTCTTGTGCTGGGTCTTGAATTGAATGATAACCTGCAAAGCCTGCTAGCTAAGCACAACGCTATTTGCTACTGGTTCTCCTTTGCCAGTTCGAATAGCCCGTGCTACACCTTAGTCATCTGAAAAACATGATACAAGTCTTAAACTTGATGAAGCTAGAAAGCATGGCTTTTATTGTATATTTAATCCTTTGCATTCCTTTTTAGTATACGTTTTCTGTTTTCTCTTAGCTTTGGAAGTCTCGAGTAAGTTAGTTTTCGTGAAATGAGCATGAGCTATGAATTATCAATATTTTGTGAGGAGTACTTTGAAGTGTTTATTACTGAAATATCAATATATTTTGTGCCAGTATTTTGGAAAGTATAGAAGCCTGGATAATATGCCTTGTGTTAGTACGTCTAAAATTGTAGCTATGCAAGACAAATCAGTTCTTGTTCCTGTTCCTAATTGAAGTTTTTACATTCAGGATGTAGTTCTTGAAGTTTCATCCTTTTCTTTTAGAATGCTCTTTCCTTGTGGTTTTAGAAATTTCTTGTGATTTACAATACTCCTATGTATTGGCACCACCTGATTCTACCCACTATTGTCGTTGGATTGCTGTTTTAAGCTTGCTTACTATGATGGCATGACTTGGAATGCTTCTATTTATAGATCAAGATTAGTACAATCGTCTCCTGGATTGGATTATCTGTTATCTTCTCTTTGCGTTAAGTAACAACAATATTAGTAGGACATTGTCTTTGGAGACACAAATTTTAGACATAGCATTACTTATTTTCAAATGCTTACATAAAACTCTAAGCAGCTATAAATCATGCTTATTATTTGCTGTTTGAGCTCTTTGTTAAATGGGTAATTAATAGAATCTTCCTTGCTGTTGATCAATTGTACAAGTTCATGGGGAAGGCACCAATTGAAGTGCGGGAGCTTATGAAAAATACTGGACTTTAGGTAGTTTTTATTTTTTGTCGGTGCTTCTGCAGCTAAAGATTGCACTTTGTTTATGGCTATTGCTATGAACGTCAACTACCCTCACATGTCTATCCCTTTTTGAAGAATACAGAGTGGTAGAAGTATCATAACAAGTTGATTAACTATATTAGAATTTTTATATGTAATACTATTTTATCTAATTCATATATACAAGTTGATTTTCGTTGTAAATAATTTTATTTATAATATGATTTTAATATACATTAGGCTCAGCTCGTGCATCTGCACGAGCCAACCCTAACTATTTATAAACTAAAAGGATTTAAAGGGGTAAAATTGTCAAGACATGCATATTTGTAGCTCATTTATGCTTTAGAATGCTTGTACCATATAGCAATAATCTTGTACTTTCAAATTTTATGACCATAATGCTAAGGGACAAAATCGTTAAAGCAGACATATTTATTGGCTATTAATGTATAAAAGGGATTGTACCATGTGGTGATAATATTATACTATTTATTGTATGACCATATTAGCCTAGTGGAATATGACATTATGACCTTATAGAGAAAACATGTTTGAGAGGAAGGAAAAATTATATATTAATTGTTCCTCTGTTACACGTTAAATACATGAGTATGAGCTGGTAAGATATACAAGACTATCAACAGTTTACAATTCAAATACTGCACAGCACTAGTAAAGACTTATCCTATAGATAAGTTGTTTAGAGTACCCTTCGGAGATGACTATTTCCTAATATGCCCCTGCAAGAGGGTAGTCCCATCGGCGACACCCATCTTGGAACGTAAGGTCTCAAAGCGCAGCTTGACTAGCGGCTTCGTTAAAGCATCAACCACTTGATTATGAGTTGAAATATGCGCTACGTGCAAAGAATCAGTAGCCACTTTATCACGAACGAAATGGTAATTAAGAGCAAGGTGCTTCATCCTTGAGTGAAAGACTAGATTTGCACAGAGGAAAGTTGCCCCAATGTTGTCACAGAGAAGGCGCGGTGGGTTAGGCAGTAGACAGTGTAGCTCACGGAAGAGATTCATCAGCCAGCATATCTCCGCAGTCGTGGCTGCCACAGACCTATATTCAGCCTCCGTTGACAAACGTGCAACAGTACGTTGCTTTTTAGAACACCAGGACACTGGAGTATTACCCATAAAAATCACATAGGCAGTGATAGATGTGAAATCATCTCTATTGTCGGCCCAATCTGCATCAGAGTAAGCTGTTAGAGCCAAAGCAAAGGACTTTCGAATGAGAAGACCATGATGAAGAGTATGCTTTAGATAGCGTAATAGCCTTTTAGCAGCTGTCCAGTGTGGTTGGCGAGGTGCATGCATAAACTGAGCTAACTTATTTACTGAGTATGCAAGATCAGGCCTAGTGAGGGACAAGAATTGAAGACCCCCAATAAGTTGACGGTATGAGGTAGCATCAGTAAGATGAACTCCATCAGTCAGTGTGAGCCGTGTTGAAGAGCTTAATGGAGTACTCGATTCTTTTGCACTATCCATATTAAATTTATGAAGAAGGTCTTGTACATAGAATTCTTGCGACAAGAACATACCTGAAGAGTGAAATGTTGCCTCAACTCCCAGAAAGTAAGATAAAGTGCCTAGATCTTTGATTGAAAATTTAGACCCCAAGGCTGCAATAGTTGAACGAATAAACTGAGTGGAATTGCCAGTGAGCAATAGATCATCAACATACACAAGTATGTAAACCACCACCGATTTAACATGATAGACAAATAGAGACGAATCCGACTTTGAGTTGCTAAAGCCAAGCGACATAATATAGTTTCGAAGCTCCGTAAACCAAGCTCTAGGAGCCTGTTTAAGACCATAAAGCGAACGAAGCAAACGACAAACATGGTTGGGACGTGAATGATCAGCAAAACCAGAAGGCTGAGACATGAACACCTCTTCTGTAAGATGACCGTGCAAGAACGCATTATTAACGTCCAATTGATTCACAAGCCAGCCATTCTGCACAGCAATAGTAAGAACAACTCGGATAGTGCTTGGTTTGACAACTGGGCTAAACGTCTTTGTAAAATCAACCCCAGGCCGTTGATGAAAACCCTTCGCAACAAGTCTGGCTTTGTACCGGGCAGTAAACCCATCGGAATAACGTTTGACCCGAAATACCCATTTACACCCAATTACATTCTGAGTTGACTCACACGGAACCAATTCCCATGTGTGATTCTTGGCTAGTGCACCCAGTTCATCATGCATAGCCTGTCGCCAAACATCATGTTGAAGAGCTTGTTGAACAGAGGTTGGCTCCTCAGAAGGTGGCAATGAATGTTTAGTAGCTGCAAGAGAGACAATTCTTTTGGGACAGTGTATATTATTTTTAGAGCGTGTTTGCATGAGGTGATGGGATGTAGATGATGGTGGTGTAACTAATGGTGATGCAGATTGCATGCTAGAATTCTCACCTGAAGAGGGCACATCGGCATGGTCAAAACCTGAAGGCATAGCGTTGTCGAGCACAGTTGGGACGGCAACAGTAGATGATGTAGTGTTTGAAGCAGGTAAGGGAGAGGGAGGACGGGGACATGCCTCAATAGGGGAGGGAGCAGGTACTTGTGAAGCAAAGAGAAAAGAGCCAATAGGGGAAACTATAAGGGACGTGGAGGGAGGCAATGTAGGGGGTGAGGAATGGCCTTCGGTACCAAGGGACGCGACTGGAAACCATTGTGATAGAGAGGCATCAGATCCAGTGGCATTGGCAGCTTTGGAAAAAGGAAATTGAGTTTCTACAAACCTAACATGATGCGAATAGTAGTATTTGTGAGATTGAGGCTCATAGCAAATAAAAGCATCGTGTGTGCCAGAGTATCCAAGAAAGATACACAGCTTCGAATGAAGCTCAAGCTTATGAGATGCATATGGCCGAAGCCACGGAAAGCATAGGCACCCAAAAATTTGAATTTTGTCATAGTTAGGAGGACGCTTGAAGAGATTATAAAATGGAGAGTGACCTTGAAGATTTGACGTTGGCAACCTATTTATAAGATAAACTGCAGTTTGAAATGCAAAAGACCAAAACGATAGAGGCAATGAGGCACGACGGAGAAGAGCAAGGCCACACTCAACAATGTGACGATGCCGCCTTTCCACAGTAGCGACATGCTCCGGTGTATATGGGGAAAAAATTAGATGTTGTATACCATGATGTGCAAAAACATTTCGTAGCCCCTTATATTCAGTTCCACCGTCCGAGTAGATAGTTGCAATTGAAGTTTGGAATTGGTTTTCTACCATTAACTTAAACTGAGTAAAAATAGAGAATACATCAGATTTAAAAGATAACGGAAACAACCACGAATATTTAGTAAAATGATCAACGAATAATAAATAATATGAGAATCCATTTACAGAGCGAATAGGGGCGGGACCTCATACATCTGTAAAGACAACTTCTAGAGGACGACTACTCGTTAGGCTAGACACACTAAATGGTAACTTATGACTCTTATTTGTAAGACACGAAACACAGTCCATAACACTAGAAGCAGAGCCAGATGAAGGAAGACCATTGGAAGCAAGAAGAGACAATGTCTTAGAGCACGGGTGGCCCAACCTGTCATGCCAGGTGTGAATAGAAGTAGCCAAACCAACATACTTGGAAGTCGAGGAAGAGCACGCCCCATTAACTGGCCATTCGTAAACATTATGCTTGCTTGGTCCCATTGCGAGAGGTATCCCCGTGGTGAGATCCTTCACATAAAAACAAGAGGGTAAGAACTCAATAGAAACATTATTTGTTCGACAGAATTGATTGACAGACACCAAGTTACGTTGCATAGACGGAATACAAAGCATATGAGATAAATTAAAAGAACGAGATAGAGAGTTGAGTTGAGAATAGCCTGTGTGTAATATTTAGACCTGACCCGTCCCCAATCACAACATCGTCTGGCCCCTCATAAGTCTGCCCAAGAGTAAGATTACCGAGATCACTAGTGATGTGATACGAAGCTCCAGAATCAAGGAGCCACGGAGATGAGGACATAGTAGTATGAGCCGACGGTGAATTCTGCTGAGTAAGTATCCGCTTGGCAGAGTAGCACTGACGTGCATAATGCCCTCTTTTATCACAAAACTGGCAGATCACAACGGGCTTAGACTGCGACCCATTTTGTGGATGAGAATCATTGGGCTGCCGCCACTGATTATTGCCTGAGGAGGAGAATTTTGCCACATAAGAATTTTTATTGGATGAATTGGTCTTCTTGCCGGAGCCAGAAGAATTGTGACGTGCGACATTCACAGTAATAGGAGGAGCACCAAGAACGCCAGTAGCACGCTGCTCTTCTCGCCGCAGAAATGACTCGTTCTCAGTCAATTTGTCATGCAGCTCATCAAACCCAATAACAGAGTCACGGGCACGAACCGCAGTAGCTATCTCTTTGAAAGCTGGACCCAACCCATTCAAGGTGTGAGTGATTAAATATTGAGGAGGAACAGGTGCACCTAGGAGAGAGAGTTCGTCCGCAATATCGCGAACTTGAGCAAGATTCTCAGTCACGGGTTGATTGCCATGAGCAAGGAGCGTCAATTGTTCTGCAAGCCCCATGACGCGAGAGGAAGAAGGGTTAGCATAATTCTTGGCAAGGCGGCACCATGCCTCAGCAGCCGTAGAGCAGGACCGAACGATCGGAACTACATTGGGTGTGAGGGAACCAATGATTCTGAGGAGCAAAAGTTTGTCTTGCCATGTCGAGAGAAGATAATCGGGGTTTGGCGAGACTTTATCACCAACAGTGAGGGTAGCAGAAGGCCATGGTTTAGTGCCATCAATGTACCCAAGTAAGTCGAAGCCATAGAGAAGGGCATCGAATTGGGTCTTCCATGAGTAGTAATTTGTGGAGGTTAATTTGAGAGGTAATTGATTGGCTACATTAATCACCACAAGAGAGGAATGAGGAGAGTCTGTGCCAATACTAGCAGAGGGAGTCGAAGAAGGTGCAGTAGATGAAGAAGCGTCAGAAGCCATGAACACGGAAGCAGTGATTACAGGATCGATACTCGTCGGAGTATTGTTAATCTGATACCATATAGAAAAAGCAGGTTTGAGAGGAAGGAAAAATTATATATTAATTGTTCCTCTGTTACACGTTAAATACATGAGTATGAGCTGGTAAGATATACAAGACTATCAACAGTTTACAATTCAAATACTGCACAGCACTAGTAAAGACTTATCCTATAGATAAGTTGTTTAGAGTACCCTTCGGAGAGGACTCTTTCCTAATAGACCTCTCAGTGGATTCAGATACTAAAGACCATACAAGTTTTCTTTACCACTTATCTCACTGTCACTCTCATACGCTTTCTACTCCACATCTCTCTCACTCGCGTTCGGCTTCCACAACTATAGGAATGTTTCAGATTCATTGTTCCTTCATCTCTACTTTCTCTTGCAGTCGTGTCCTTGTCTCACCGAATCAAATCCTCCCAAAAACCCTAGATCTACAAATGCCCTTTTTCAAGATCTCAACCCAAAGAACAAAAATAAAAACCCTATATTTTTATTGACTAAGCATTTTGTTCACAAATAGTAGTAGCCGTCCCAAAGATTGCCCCAAAGATGACCGGACTGAATTTGCCATGTTGGACAGGTCCAATGTTGGAAAATCTTCTCTCAATAATGCTTTGGTTTACAAGAAAGAGGTTGTTTAGTAAGTTTTAACCAAAAACTACAAGTTGGTATCTACTGATCAAGATTCAAGAAATTACATACAGTGACTACACCTCTTTGGTAGTTCAAAGGTTCTATCAGCTGCTCAAAACCATCAAAACGTACCATTTCTATAACCTGAGAGAAAACAAAATAAATGAAAGGTGGTCAATGAAAGAGAGACTTGAACCAGAAATTTGGTTTTCGCATGCTACACATGCAAAGACGTGTCACTCTGTAAAACAGTTTCATTGCTACTGTCTTTTACTTTCTTTTTGAGAAGTAAAAGAAGTTGATGAACTTTATTTGAACTTTATTATTCAAGTGATCCTATTCGGTTAGTTGTGGCAAAGATGTCATATCATGTGTATTTTCTTGGGAAAGGGTATGTCTCATAATCTATACTAATGTAATGTCTACACTCTCTACATGGTGCTTCTGGTTAATAATTTTGGATGGAGAAAGTCCTTATGGAGTTAAATGTATTACTCAAGTCTTTATCTTATCTTGTTATATTTCATTGTTTAATTTTATTGGTTAGCCTTTCAACATACTATTACTTCTAACAATACTGGCAGATACAACCTTCATTGGTGTTTTAAACGTAGTTTTGCTAAGTATATGAATCATAGCTTTCATTTTGATTCTTATTCTTTGATGGATAGGATAGTAGCAGTTCCAGGTAAGCATTTGTGGATATCTGTTGATAATTATGCAGTAGAACCTGGATCTCTGTTTGAGGTAAGGTTTTGTTTCAATGAATACGTTGTTCATGTTACTTGCAACTTTCATGGAAACAAAAATTTGTAATATTATTATATTTCATTTCACCATCAATTCTTACTTATATTTTGTGGTCATTTCGAGTATTGTGATGGGTTGGAAACTCAATTTTCTGCTGGCATTAAAGTAAGCATCCAGTCTCTTACTGTTGTTACTTTTGATGCTATACACATCGATTTACGCATGAAAAAACAACGATATTTATGATTGTAGTTTATTGAGAACTAAACTAAATTGAATCATTTGATGATGTTGATTCATTGATGTATATTCATTTGTCTAGTTCATATGGCAGATATTTTATTCAACTAATCATCGATCTCTCTGTCAAAGCAACTTTCCTGTTTATTTTTTGCTCCCCAATATTTTTGGACAAGTTTCTAGTTGAAATCAGGTGATGGAATGTGTAATTATGTAAAAGTAACACAATTAAAGCCTTTGACTTATTATCATCATTTCATTTTCCTTCATAATATCCTGAATTAGGAGATTAAAGTATCCTCTTTATTAAAAAATTAGGATATCAAAGTATCCTCATTAAATAAGATTTATCCAAAAGTAAATCTAAAGAGGAGAGATTATTCTCTTGATACTGCTCCATCAGTCTCCTTAGTAGAAAAGGTAGCTTCTATTGTCAATCTTTCATGCATGAAACCGAATCAGTTTTCTTAAACATTTAAGAGAACCAAAATATCTACTGCAAAATATTTGGCGGATGCAGGTTATTTGTTATACTTGTTCAGCCATTTGCATAGTTATTTACTAAAGCATTTCTACTTTTTACTTCTTTTTCCACCACAGTTTTGAGGGGTGGGGCGTGGGGATTGGAATTGTCCGGCTATAAAGAATCAGTATGATTAATGCAAGTACATTAAAATAATTCATGTAATTATCCTATATGAAAGACTACCATTGTGGCTTTTTTATCATATAATCTAAGAAAACTTTCTGACTGTAGGGGAAAAATATTATGGTGATAGGTTATATGTATAATCCAGTCCTTTGAGTTTTAAGATTGTGTATCATTGAGTTTGTTAGTAGAAAAATAATTGTGTTGGAGTATAGGGTTATGAAAGAAATAATTTTTTTTTCTTTCGTTGTATTATGTTGGGACAAGTTTTAGTTCCTTCTTTGTTTCTTTTTTCAGGGAGTAGGTTGTTAATTCTTATGATTGATACCATGATTGAGCATTGTGTAGTTACTTATAGTGATCATTCTTCCAAGTTTGTCTTATGTGTCTTCTTGTACATTTATATACCCAGTGATTTAGATTTAGCCATGTGAAGCCATATACAAGGCAAAAATATGGATTTCACTGCTAAGGTCCTCAACTCCATAAACTTTTCAGATCTTTGTGTAGCCAAACCAACTCACTCTTGAAGGCCATATGTTCCTTGATACTATATCATGAACTAAAAGTTTTTTGCATACTGGAGAGTGATCTATGACATAAGAAAAATCATCTTCCGTTATCATATTATTGTATCATGTCTTATGGTTGACTATCCTCTGCTTTGCTATTCTATTTGGTATCATCTATGCATGTGACAAGTGTGAACAAATAAAATTTTGGTGCAAGTCAAAAGAAGACAAAAAGCAATGGAAAAAGGAAGATTTGTGCATCAAAGTTTGGTGTAAAATTAGGCACATGAAAATCATTTTCACACTACTATTTTGCTTTGATTTTGGGTATGGAATGAGCCTATAAATAGAGGCTCATTCCTTATTATTTTGCATCACCAAGCATAGCAAATTAGAGAGAAAACATAAGCTTTCTCTTGAGTAGTTTCTTTCTCTTTTGTTGTTCTATATTTGTGAGTGAGAGTTAGTTTCTCCTATTATTTGAGAGAGTGATATTGTTCTCTCCTTATATTAGAGAGAAGGTTATTGTAAAATACTCCACATCATAGTGAAATCCTCCATTACTTACCCGTGGTTTTTCCCTTGATTTGTTTGAGGGTTTTCCATGTAAATCTTGTGTCTCTACTTTCTCTGTTCTCATTCATATTTTAGCTGCGTGATACTGCTTGTCCCCGACCATTCCGCTGCGCTGATACCCAACAGTGGTATCAAAGCCACTGATTACGGGTCACTGGTATACATACGGGTTACTATTCATGATTACTATTTACACATACGGTATAATACTATTCACCTATACAGTATCGATACTATTTTTGTATACGGTTTTGGTACTATTCACGTATACAGTACTATTCACATAAATAGTACTATTCACAGTGAAATATGGGAGCCGGTTCAAGTTACGAAGCAGATCGTCGTTAATACTATGGCGGCAAAATTTGAAATCGATAAGTTCAACGGGAGAAATTTTTCCCTATGGAAATTGAAAATGAAGGCAATCTTGAGAAAGGAGAATTGCTTGGCAGCAATTGGAGACAGACCAGCGGAGGTGATGGACGACAAGTGGAAAGAGATGGATGACAACGCTATGGCTAATCTGCACCTGGCATTGGCAGATTCAGTAATGTCAAGCGTTGAGGAAAAGAAGTCAGCAAAAGAAATTTGGGATGCGCTGACCAAACTGTATGAGGTCAAGTCACTTGACAATAAGATTTTCTTGAAGAGAAGACTCTACACCCTTCGGATGAGTGAGTCCACATCGGTGACAAAACATATCAATACCTTAAATACGCTATTCTCTCAATTGACTGCAATTAGGCATAAAATAGCGGAGCTTGAACGTGAAGAAATTCTACTTCAAAGTATACCGGATTCGTATGATCAACTCATCATTAGTTACACTAACAATGTTCTTTCAGATTCTGTTATTTTTGATGATGTTGCAGCCGCTGTTCTGGAAGATGAATCTAGGCGCAAAAGTAAGGAAGACAGAATCAAAAGTTCACAACAAGCAGAGGCATTATCAATGGTGAGAGGTAGATCAACGGAACATGGCTCTAGTGGGAGCAACAATCATGGTAGATCAAAATCAAGGAGTAGAAAAAATATCAAATGCTACAACTGTGACAAGAAAGGGCACTTCAAGAAGGATTGTTGGAGCAACAAAAAGAATCCCGAGGTGACAAATTCTCAGGGATGTGTGGCGACTGCACCAGATGATGGAGATATTTTATATAGCGAAGCAGCAACTGTATCAAAAGGCAGAAAGGAGCTCACTGATGCTTGGATAATGGATTCGGAAGCAACATGACATATAACCTCTCGTAGAGAATGGTTCCACACCTATGAACCTGTCTCTGGAGGATCTGTGTACATGGGTAATGATCATGCCTTGGAGATTGCTGGCATCGGTACCGTCAAAATTAAAATGTATGATGGTACCATTCGTACCATTCAAGGGGTACGACACGTGAAGGGCTTAAAGAAGAACCTATTGTCCATTGGACAATTGGATGACCTTGGCTGCAAGACCCATATCGAGGATGGGATCATGAAGGTCGTCAAAGGAGCGCTTGTGGTGATCAAGGCAGAAAAGATCGGGGTAAATCTATACATGCTTTTGGGAGATACGTTGCAGGAGGCAGATGTATCAGTTGTATCAGCCGGTCAAGAAGAATCAACTATAATGTGGCATCGCAGATTGGGCCACATGACAGAACGAGGCTTGAAGATTCTCGCTGAACGTAATCTCCTACCTGGGCTCAAGACGGTAAACTTACCTTTCTGTGAGCACTGTGTTACCAGTAAGCAGCATAGATTGAAATTTGGGAGATCTACTGCCAGAAGCAAATACATTCTAGACTTAATCCATTCAGACGTTTGAGAATCACCGGTTTTGTCCCTAGGAGGAGCCAAATACTTTGTATCATTTATTGATGATTACTCCAGGAGACTGTGGGTGTATCCAATCAAGAACAAGTCAGATGTGTTTCCAATATTCAAAATATTCAAAGCGCTGGTGGAACTTGAATCCGGGAAAAGGATCAAGTGTTTGAGGATGGACAACGGAGGAGAATACACTGACGGGAGCTTCTTGGCATTTTGCAAGCAAGAGGGTATTCAGAGGCAATTTACTGTTGCACATACACCTCAGCAAAATGGTGTAGCAGAGTGGATGAACAGAACTCTTCTTGAAAGAATAAGAGCTATGTTGGAAACTGCAGGTCTAGCCAAATCATTTTGGGCAGAAGCAGCTAGAACTGCCTGTTACGTGATAAACCGGTCACCGTCAACTGCAATTGGGTTGAAGACACCAATAGAAATGTGGACCGGAAAACCCGCAGATTATTCTACCTTGCACATATTTGGGTGTCCGGCATATGTGATGTATGGTTCCCAAGAAAGAACAAAGCTGGATCCAAAATCCAGGAAATGTGTATTCTTGGGAAATGCTGATGGTGTTAAGGGGTATCGCCTGTGGGATTCTACTGCCCACAAGGTTGTCATCAGCAGAGATGTCATATTTGCAGAAGATAAACTGCAAAGTGAAGACGACAGCAACACTTCAAAGGAGACTACTACAATACAAATTGAAGATAAGTCAGAACAAGGAGATGCTTCTTCTGAAACCGCACCGGAGCACGAGGAACAAGAACCAGATGATGCTAAGGTTATAGAAGTCCGACGTTCATTGCGTCAGACAACAAGACCAACTTGGCATTCAGATTTTGTCATGGCGAGCAATGCTGCATACTGTCTTCTAACGGAGGATGGAGAGCCATCTATCTTTCACGAGGCTATAAAAAGCCCCGATGTTGCCCTGTGGATGACAGCAATGCAGGAAGAAATTGAAGTTCTACATAAAAACAAGACGTGGGAGCTTGTTCCACTACTACCTGGACGGAAAGCCATATGTAACAAATAGGTCTACAAGATCAAGCGAGATGGTAATGACCAAGTAGAGCGATATCGTGCAAGACTGGTGGTGAAAGGATATGCTCAGAAAGAAGGAATTGACTTCAAGGAGATATTTTCTCCTGTGGTAAGACTTACAACTATCAGAGTAGTCTTGGCCATGTGTGCTGTGTTAGACTTACATCTAGAACAATTAGATGTAAAGACGGTTTTTCTTCATGGTGAGCTTGAAGAAGAGATTTACGTGCTTCAACCAGAAGGTTTTGTTGAGAAAGAAAAAGAAAACTTGGTTTGCAGGTTGACCAAATCTCTGTACGGTTTAAAGCAGGCACCAAGGTGTTGGTACAAGAGATTTGATTCCTTCGTGATTAGCCTTGGGTACAACAGACTCAATTCAGACCATTGTACATACTACAAGAGGTTTGGCGATAATGATTTTATCATTCTGTTGTTATACGTGGACGACATGCTAGTAGCAGGTCCCAGTAAAGATCGGGTCCAAGAACTGAAAGCACAGTTGGCTGAGGAGTTTGATATGAAGGATTTGGGACCAGCAAACAAGATTTTAGGGATGCAAATTCACCGAGACAGAAAAGGCAAGAAGGTATGGATTTCCCAGAAGAATTACTTGAAGAAAATCTTGCGGCGCTTCAATATACAAGATTGTAAGGAAATCTCGACCCCGCTTCCTGTCAATTACAAATTATCCTCAAGTATGTGCCCTAGCACTGAAGCGAAGAGGATAGAAATGTCTCGAGTACCATATGCATCAGCAGTGGGATATCTCATGTTCACTATGATATGTACGAGACCAGATATTGCTCAAGCAGTTGGTGCGGTCAGTCGGTTCATGGCGAATCCTGGTAGAGAGCATTGGAATATTGTTAAGAGGATCCTAAGATACATCAAAGGGACCTCAGATGTTGCATTATGTTTTGAAGGATCAGAATTTATTGTCAAGGGTTTTGTTGATTCTGATTTTGCAGGTGATACCGATAAACGGAAGTCCACTACAGGCTATGTGTTTACAGTTGCAGGGGGCGTGGTAAGTTGGATATCTAAATTATAGACTGTTGTGGCCCTATCTACAACAGAGGCTGAATACATGGCAGCTACACAAGCCTGTAAAGAAGCAATCTGGATTAAACGGTTAATGGAAGAGCTCGGGCACAAACAAGAGAAAATTTCCTTGTTTTGTGACAGTCAGAGTGCCTTGCATATTGCAAGGAATCCAGCATTTCATTCCAGGATGAAACACATAGGTGTTCAATATCACTTTGTTCGAGAAGTAGTGGAAGAAGGGAGTGTGGATATGCAGAAGATTCACACCAACGAGAACCTAGCAGATGTCATGACAAAGCCAATCAACGTTGACAAGTTTGTTTGGAGTAGATCCTCCTTTGGCCTAGCAAAGACGTAAGCAACATAGAATTGGCAAGTATGGAGAGATTTGAAGTGTCACCAAAATTTTAAGTGGGAGAATGTGAACAAATAAAATTTTGGTGCAAGTTAAAAGAAGACAAAAAGCAATGGAAAAAGGAAGATTTGTGCATCAAAGTTTGGTGTAAAATTAGGCACATGAAAATCCTTTTCATACTACTATTTTGCTTTGATTTTGGGTATGGAATGAGCCTATAAATAGAGGCTCATTCCTTACCATTTTACATCACCAAGCATAGCAAATTAGAGAGAAAACATAAGCTTTCTCTTGAGTAGTTTCTTTCTCTTTTGTTGTTCTATATTTGTGAGTGAGAGTTAGTTTCTCATATTATTTGAGAGAGTGATATTGTTCTCTCCTTATATTAGAGAGATGGTTATTGTAAAATACTCCACATCATAATGAAATCCTCCATTACTTACCCGTGGTTTTTCCCTCGATTTGTTTGAGGGTTTTCCACGTAAATCTTGTGTCTCTACTTTCTCTGTTCTCATTCATATTTTAGCTACGTGATACTGCTTGTCCTCGACCATTCCGCTGTGCCGATACCCAACAACAAGTATCATCTATGCATGTTTGTCACATTTCTGCTGAAAGCCTTTACTACTTGAGTACTCATTGGAACTCTTAGGTGTATTTTTGTTGCAGGGAATGGCTAAGTTAGAAGAGGACATGACAAACCTTGCAGCAAAAGCTGGAAAGGGTATCTCTTACCCATATATCGTATAATGGTAAAAGTATGTTTACATGATTAACTTTCTCCCTTGCTGATGCATCTTCTCTACTGATGTATATCACTTTTTATAGACAATTGGAGTTTAGTAATTTTTTTAAAAATCAATCATCTAATGTGAAAACTGCTACCATCTTTCGAAGACTAGTTACATATACTTCTCATCTTTCAAGAATTTTGGCTATGACTTTAATTCGAGGTAATTGCTAATATTCAGAACTCCTTTAACTTGAATTTATCTATAAAGGTTCTCTGTTGGCCTGCTCTTTATGAGTTTGCTTTATGTTATCCTTTTATGTTTCTACTTGTACTTGATATTAGGATTCTAATGCCCAGAAAATCTTTCCTGAAATCTCATCTTACTGTGTATATGACATATGCAGGGGAGCAGTGAAAGGACTTAAAAAATTCTAGTCAAAATGTTGAAGAGTTCAAGAACCTTCAAACAACTTTCCTCATCTTAGTATTCTAAATTTTACATGAGATTGACAATTTAGAGAGGATGTACTTGTTTTTGAAATCCTTCAGTGTTATCGTAGCAAGATGAGTTACCCTGGAATGTTGTATTAATGCTTGGTTAATTTCTTTTCCACAACAATTCCTTTTAGCTACAAACTCTGGTGTTTATCAGTTGAATATTTAGATGCCTTTGACATTTGAATCATTTGACTTTAAAAGACTAATGTACCCACTATCCTATTTTCTGGTTACGAAAATCGTTGCTTACACAATATTTAATTTTTTTTATTTCATGAGCTACCGCCGCCTATACAATATATATATATTTTTTAATTTTGTAAAAATATTAGCGGCGGTTCATGAACCGCTGTGAAATGTATTAGCGGTGGTTACCGCCGTGAAAAGTTTATTTTAGTGGCGGTTTACTGAACCACCGCGAATACTTTTCGCGATGCATTCAGAAGTGGCGGTTCACCGAACCGTCACGAATAACAATTAGAATTGCCGCTAATGATCTTTTTTTTTGTAGTGAGTATACCTGCATAATTAAAGGCTAGTATAACTTGCAGATGAATTTCGAATAATGGTGGCACATTCTAAGTGAAAATTCAATCATCTTAACTGGTAGCCTACAACAAGGTGAACAATGATGCACATGTATTCACACAACCAATATCTGGATGAAAGAAACTAAGAATTGTGTGTGTTCTTGATTTAGTGGATCAACTATCATTGATTGTGAGGAAAAGTAACAGGTAAATGAATCCTAAAACATTGAGCCTTATTTTGGAGGATTCTCGAAACATTGCTGCTGAATTTAGCTCTTTGAGTGTTCAGTGCATTAGAAGAAATGCTAATTAACCATCGTATTGGGTTGCCAAGATATCCAACAAATCATTTGAAGAAAAAGATAAAGTAGATATAATCAATTCCCACTGGATAGAACTCATGCCTTAACTGCATTTTCCACACTCTGGGCATACTCAAACTCCACGAAAGCAAAGACAACACCAACATCCTGTCCATTAAATAGAGTTCAGGACCATTCACACGTTGAAGCGCATATGAGAGAGAGAGAGAGAGAGAAAAAAAAAAAAAAAGAACTAATGGTATTAGGACCAGTCTTGGTGAAGATAGCCTATAAGATTTTAAGATTTCCTAATTTTGAAACATGTATCTTGGGCTTATAGCACAACCAGCAGCCAAGGTTTGACTATTGGCGTTATCATTCAGCTCAATCAAAGCTGTAGCCTACAAGAACTATGTTCTGTTCACCGTTCAACAGATTTTACAAATTTTCTAGAATCAAATTTCAGAAAATAATGCACCGCTATGAACAATTCAAATTCCAACCTAACTACCAACGCAGTATTTCTACTTAACAACATCCAAGTACCTGCAGTTATAGTTTGGAGTTCTTTTGACCAGCAACATTCAAGTACCTGCACACAAACACACACTTAGAGATGAAAAAATTGATGAATTCCTAGAGACTAGGAATGCGGGGATAAGCTCTTGCTACTCACCATCTTAGATTGACAAAGGGACTTGTGATCTCAGAGAAAAGAACCATCAATATGTAAATCTGTCCTTGACCACTTAAAAGGGATTGAATTACGGAAAACATGGAGAGTCCATGGTGTAACACCTAGCAGATTAAGTAGGATAAGTTCATAGCAAGTATATAAATGTCAACCATTTCAATTCTTAAATGAGTGAACAGAACACAACGAATAAGGCCAATGCTTGTTGCTCGAATAAGTCGAGAACACATATAGAACCCCAAAGCTTCATTCCACTTTCTTTTTTTATTTTTTATTTTTTGTTTTTTTGTTTTAGCATAAACTAAAGCAAGCAGGATAACCAGAAAAGGATAGAGCATATGAAGCTAGTCAAACAGTGCAATACAAAAACCTACTTTCAGTGGAAAATATTTTTGGACATCTACTGTGCTTGCGTATACTTGCATACTCCATACCACCCAAAGCTGGAAAGTGATAGAAAATCATCGCCAAGTCAAATTCCACATTCACAAAAGCATATGATGTCATTAGCTTTTCATTTCCTCAATCACATTCACAAACCCATAGAGTCACCCAAGTTTAAACTGCATTTTCCTGAACAAAATTAGCTACATACTTGAAGTTTAATTCTTCTACAATTGTAGTAGTGTCCTAGAAGAATAAATAGAGACATACTTTTTATAACACAAGCAGCAATAAACAAGAACATATGATACCAATATAACTTACAGCCACTCAAGTTTAAATCAGTTACAACTTTACAATTCTTCACCAAAAACTTCATGTCAATATCTATAACACCGAAACAATAGTAAACTAAGGGCCTTTTTAGCTGAGCAGTGGCAGAGAAGTGAAATATTTTTGCTAAATAAGCTAGTCATTTCATTAAACTTTTTTGATGCTGCATCAAAAGGTATAAAGAAGGAAATACAGCAATGTTATCACCACTTGTTAGGCAACATGTACAACTGATTGAATATTTAAAAGGAAGACTACAGAGAGAGACTCTCATAATGAAACGAAAGATGCAACAAGCAAATTAATTTCATGAGTTCGTTTGTCTGTCCAAGATCTACAATTTAGCTGAGCATAACCCATTTTTACATAAACTGAAAGCAAGAATATGTAGCATCACTTGAAAGAAAAATCTTTACTTTTTGTTCTGAAACTTAAACAAAGATCAAATGCTTCATCACGTTTGCAAAGGTGGTACCCAAACATGACCCAATTCTTTTCATATGAGTCAACAGAATACAACAACAACGGGGATCATTCTCCATTACGATAAAAACCACTTCATTACCAACTCGCAAATGACAACATTTTGGTTGAATTTCATTTTGCTGCAGCTGCTAGGGAGTAAAGATATCATTGTGGAAAAGACAAAACCCTTCGAATAACCCAGCTCGTACATATGTATCATAGATGAGATTAACAAAGACCTGAAACCATGTAAATTTGAAGCTATCACTTGTTATAGGAATCCATTTCTTGTGCAATGCTGCGGTAGCATCAGCATCCATAATGATAGCACCACCAGCTCGCTGCCAGAAACAAGTACAAATAGCATATAAACAAAGAGACGAAATGTTGATTGACCACGCTTACATATTTACAGCCCCCAGTATGATATATTAAAGAACTTATTAAGTAGTATTAACAGTTGTCTATGTCAATCAACGACAAAAGTTGATTATAAAGCCGAGCTTTCTGTCCAGCCCTCTTAAATAATTCATGCTCAAATTATGCAAAACATAGCTCAATGTCCCAAAACAGAAACTTTGGAACATAATTTTCAATCTGTCAACTTTTTTTTAGCCTATTTCCTTGGTTCGCAGCTACCAAACCCATAATCTATGTCTTTTAATCTACGATGAAGACAATGATATTAAGATGGTAGACCTCTTGTCGAGCTTTAATAAATCGACAGGTTATGACACTTTGCCCCTATGCAGAAACAACATGATTCAGAGATCTTTCTGCACTGCTAAATGATTTGAATAAAGTTGAACATATATAGCACTATGTTACAGATTTTTTCATAGCTTAATAGCTTAAAAGTAAAACATATGAGGAATTTTTTATCTGAAATTATATTTTACTTTCCTTTACTTCTTCTTTCATTACATTTCCCTTATTAGTTTTTCGCAATCCAGACAAGAGATTTATTTTCCTTCTCTTTCCTTTATTTTTCTTCCTCCACATTAGTTTCCTTTCCTTTCCTTTCTCATGTGCAATCCAAACAGGGGTTGATTTCATAATAAATAAACAGATCCTGGAAAAGATAGCACAAGTTCGTATTTTTTGCTTTTCTCTACACACGATCCTAACTTGAATACAATGATAGGAAAATATATTTCTTTTTTCCTCTAACTTCAAGACAACTCTTTTATTTCATTCATGCTAGCATGGCTAACAAAAAAATAGAATATGACAGTTTTGATCAGAAAAAGAATCTTCTTCATCAAATACAAAATTTTTACTGTCTTTTCCGATACAGAGCTGACACCACCATTTCATGTTACATATCCTATCCATGTTATCATCTTAATCACAGGCTGATTTCTCGTCAGCTTTTTTTAGCAATGTATCTTTTTTATTTGACTTCTCTAAGTACTGTAACTTCTCACTCGCCACACCTTCACACGCAATTTCTTTTCGACGCATCTGCCTTTGTGATTTTTTTTTAGTTGGCTTAAATTTGTACAATACATATGTAATCAACGAAAATCGATCCCATAATTTCTCGAATTAAAATCTACTACTTCCATCGCTGGCAGGGACATCAATGGTTACACCTCTATATTTGTTTACCCACAAACTAACAATCCAAAGAATTCAACATGTAAAAGATTCAAATTTGTTATTTTCTAGCATGTCGGGTAAACGAATGAAAGAGTTTTCCAAACAATAGACGAGGATAAGACTTTGATGCAGTAGGTTTAACTTATTCATTGTCATGAAATATTTTCCTTATTTCACTGGAATTCAAGCATCCTATACTTTTTGTTTTGCCGTTGGAGCATGCTATACTAAATTTGTAATCTATGCTGTGTCAAATCACCTCGAAGCAGCTGAAACATAATGAAACTCTAATGCTGATGAATTTTCCAACCTTGATGCTGGTCTGTACGCGTGCATTGGAATTGTAGTATCATAATCATTTACCTCGTCCACAGGTTCATGTCAACATGGTAATTACAGTCGTAAGTTTTTCAATATTGAACGACGAGTAGAGAAAAGTTAAAAGGACAAACCCACACTACCTTTTTCCCTATATGTGCTTATTTATTATGAAACTAGTACGGCGTGTTAGTACCTTCCCAATTGACTTTTGTAAAATTCTTCAATTAGCGTCGATTGAGTTTTTTTTTTTGGTCGAGGTGTCGATTGATCTTTCAAATATTTGCAATATTTGATTTAAATTATTTTTTTCTAAACCCCATAATGAAAATTTGACAAGTTAATTTAAATTTTACTTATTAAACCAAACTCGACAAATATTTAAAAACCGCGGATACCTGACTTGATTAGTTAAAGAATAATTTTTTTTTTTTTCAAAATAACCCAAAAACATTGATTTAGAGTCTCACATATTAAAATTGAACTGGTTAGGCTATGAGATGCGTAATCCGGAAAACTTGTCAATGAGGCAAGTTGATGTTTAAGTCACATATTTAAAAAAAAGGTTAAATCCACTTACTACCCCTATCCTTTATATATTCTGACACTTATTTATCCTAATATTTAAGTTTAGCCACTTACTATCCCTGGACTCAAGTCAAAACTAATAGAAGATTAACTTTGTTAAAAATTCTACTAAAATTTTCATTACACCCTTCTATTTGTTTATTTCTCATTTTCTATTTTGTATCTCTTTTTACCCCTTCACATGTTCATCTTCTTCTTCTTCACAATACGCACACACACAATACCCACATACATATACACACAAAATCACAATATACACACGACACACACACACACACGACCACACTCACCATACTTTTACATAAAATTTCTCACACATACTGGATACACGCACCCATCACAAAAATGACATACCCTCACACCAACTTATCACATACACGGTAGAGACCTACCACACAGATCATTGTATTCACGCATCACTGGAGCTGCGATTAATCTCTAAAGCTGCGTGTGCCTTGTGTATGAGTGATATGTGTGAGTTTTTTGGGTTTGTATGATGTGTGCTGATGTAATCTTGTAATTTTGTATGATTTGTGTGCCACTGTGTTATGCGTGATTTTGTGTGTCGCGTGTGTGATGTGAGCCTTGTGTATATATTTGTGATCTTATGTGTTCTGTCTTTTGTCATGCGTGAGTGTTTGTTGTGTGAATTTTTGTTTGTCTTGTTGTGTATATGATGTGTGCTTTGTGTTATGTGTAGGTTGTGTCTGGAAGAGAAGAAGATCTGTTGGAGAAGATGGGAAAGGGTAAAACAATACAAAATTGAAAATGAGAAAAAATAAAAGAAATTAAAGAATAAATAAAAGGGCGTAATGGAAATTTTAATAGAATTTTTAACAGAGTTAAACTTTTTTTAGTTTTGACTTGGGGCAAGGGGTAGTAAGTGGTTAAAGTTAAACGTTACGGTTAATAAGGGTCAAAATATGTAAAAGATAAGGGTGATAAGTGGATTTAACCCTTAAAAAAATGGAGGTTTAATCCACAGACAAGCTTTTTCTTTGTGATGTTCCTCTGCATTTAAAGCTAAAGCCTTGGCCATTATATTTGCGTGCCAATTTGCTACTCAGTCTTCTCTATCTAAAGTCACAATTAAAAGTGACGCAAAAACAGTTTTTAAAATAATCAATTCTCCCTTACTTGCTCCATAGAAAGCAAGATCAGCGGTGGAAGATATTCAAAAGATTGTTGCATCAAGCCATTCAATCCGACTCCAGTGCCTCAGAAGAACGGCTAACCACACAAGTGATTGGATCGCGAAATCTCATCTTAGGAAAAGTTTGCCCCTTGATTGGGCTTCAAATTTGCCATGTTTGTTTGTACCATTTACTGCTTTCTGATTCCATTCCCACGAGAGTGGGCTAAACTTTGTATTATGCTTTTGTAATATCAATATATTGTGTGTTTAGATAAAATAAAAAAAAATTATACGTGTAAATTTAATTTAGGGAAAATGTCATATTTAGTCCTTATAATTTATAAATTTTTTTAACTTGATCCCTATTGTTTAAAATTCTTCAATCTCATCTCTATTATTTTTAAAAGAGTTTCAATTTTATTCCTCTTATTTTTAAAAAGTTTCAAATTCATTCATCTTATTTTTAAAAAGTTTCAATTTCATCCATATTGTTTCTCTAACGTTTCAAATTTGTCCCTATTATTTTTAAAAAGTTTCAATTTCATCCATATTATTTCTCTAACGTTTCAAATTCATTCCTATTATTTAAAATTAGTCAATTTAATCCTTGTTATTTACTAAAAAGTTCAAATACGTTCCTATTATTTCTCAAAAGTTTCAGTTTAATCCTTGAATAATAGGGACGAATTTGAGACCTTAAAAAATAATAGAGACGAAATTGAAACTTTAAGAAAAAATAATAGGGACGAAATTAAATTTTTTTGTAAATAACAAGGACAAAATTAAAACTTTTTGGATGAAATTGAGAACTTTTTAAAAATATGGACAAAATTAAAATTTTTGGAAAAATAATAGGGACAAAATTCAAAAATTTTAAATAGTAGGGACCAAATTGAAATAATTTATAAATAATAAGGACTAAATGTGTTTTTTTCCCTTTAATTTTTTATATAAGGGATTATCCAAAAAGTGGTTTGGCCACTTCGGTGACTAATAAACCTACTTAATATTGATTCTAAACTTAATAATAATTGTCTTTGAACAAAATTCATAAACTTTCTAGTTTAACCACTTTAGTGACTAATAAACTTTCATATGAATTTTAAATTCACCGACAATTAAAATTATAAGCATTATATAATTTCAGATTTTCTCTTCTTTTATGAGAACCTTAGGTTACATAATCATAGACTTAAAGTTTGTCATTGTCAAAATA
The DNA here is from genome assembly GCA_037974665.1 of Ehretia macrophylla. NCBI lineage: Eukaryota > Viridiplantae > Streptophyta > Magnoliopsida > Boraginales > Ehretiaceae > Ehretia > Ehretia macrophylla. Next base: position 6,387,619 of record CM075774.1, read on the forward strand.
ATCATGAATTCAACATGCTGATGCTGAAACAATTTACACAAACTTGTATATAATAAATCTAATAAACAGGAAAACTTTGATGTGGCAGAAGTTTATGTGATACACCTTAAAATAATATCATTAATCGACGCAACTTGCCCCTTAACTAGAAGGGAAAATATCTTATTTAACACCATGCATATTTATGTCCATGTAATGATTAATTGCCAAAACTTAATTACGTGCATAAAAGAGTGTTGGCATAATCATAGCATAGGTAGTCACATTACAAACAAACATGGACAAACTAGGCTAGAACAGAAAGCTTTATATGCAAGTGGTTCTTTAACTTGACTCCCTTTTATAATAGTTTTTCTTTAATATAATAATCACTAAAGCACATCAACAAGGCAAACTTCTTATCAACAAGGCAAACTTCTTAATTTTGACAGACGAGATATCATATCCATACTACATTCAACTTGATAGTATGGGAGACAGATTGAAGAATTCACTTTAGTAATTTTAACGTTAGCGCATTACGACCAAAAAAAAAAAAAACGTTAGCGCATAACAATACCGTTTGCAGATTTAAAACATTCGGGTAGAGTAAATAATCATGAACAAACTAATTATACATTCGTAAACAATCAAACTTTATAAGAGAGTACATAATCTGATAAATAGGCTCTTATACCACATGTAAGCATAATTATTCACTACAAAAATCCTTCAAATACGCAGCGATTTTATGTTTAAAAGGTGTCAATTATAAACTATACTTGTCTTATGTTTAATGGCTTTTTGACCTTTGAAACCATAATTCACATAGGTAGCAGTTAAGATAACCGTCACCTATTAACTCTCAAACCGCTACCTATTATGAATGCATTAATAATTTCATTTACGATATCTTCTTATTTTACATTGGGTTTAGTCCGTGCATATGCATGGACAAGTTCAATTAATAAAATAATGAAAATATGTACAACTTAAGAATTATAGAATAAAACTGACTTACCATGAAGGACGTAAAGCCAATTAGTCTAATAAATTTATCAGGATAGGTTCAATTTATTGGTTGAAATAGTCATTAGTAAAGTTATCGAATTAAATTCAAATGCCATGGAGTTCTAAAATAAAATGTGTCATGAAAAGTCATGTGGTTTGAGAATTGGAATGAAAATGTAACAGTTATCATTAAAAACTTAAAATAATGAAAATGTAACAGCTAAGAGTAAAAAAAAAAGTTAAAGGTTACAAACCACATAAATGTACTTGTCAAATCAAATTAGACATACAAACCACAATAATGTACTTATCAGATCACATTAGACAATCAGACCCTCCAGGTGAAACACCATGGAAGTATTTGTCAACAACATTCTGTAGGACACCTCTAATGCCATCATTGCGGAAACAAAAGTCAAGCGTCTTTCCGGCCTTTATCATAACAGAGAAAAAAACACAAAGAAAAAAGGAAAAAAGATCAGATTCAATATGCAACACTAACTCAGAAATTTACAGAGACTTCATCTCTTAAGCATTGTAAGTGAAAGAGCAACGAACAATTACAAAATCATACTCAAAACATACATGTTAAATTAATGAATCGTGATAGGAAAATATACATGTTATATATGTTACAAATAATGGGCACCAATCCAAGCTCCTAGCTATATGTATGGGGTTCAAGCATTCTTGAACAATCCTCCTAGACCTTGGCAATCACCTCATGTGAGAGGCTGCTCTAGAAGCTGGCGCTGCTATTGGACTGATCATCTTTTGCCTTTCTTTCCTCACGAGGTGCTGCTACTGGATTGCTCGTTCATTCTTGGACAATCCCCTACTCTACAGGACTCCCTAGACCTTGGCAATCACCTCATGTGAGAGGCCGCGCTAGAAGCTGGCACTGCTATTGGATTGATCATCTTTCGCCTTTCTTACCTCATGTGAGCGGCCATGCTAGAAGCTGACTCTGCTATTGGACTGATCATCTTTCGCCTTTCTTTCCTCCTAAGAACATGCAATTTTGGGGACTTGGGTCTTGTAACTTCTTTGGAAGATCTACATATAGAATCGGCATCAGTACTTGTTCAAAATGAGAAGTTTAATAAGCTAAATTATATTCATACTTACTTTTGTGGGGAGGAAAGGATGATTAAAATTCGGTACTGGTCTTGCCTGAGGGACCAGAGTCCTTCTCAACTGAAATCGCATGTAATAGAAACTTAGACAGGAACAAAGTTAAGTGACACAAATATGACAAAGAGATGACCATGTACACACCATCCTTGCTGCTTCCTCCTCTTCTCTGTATCTATTGTACATCATTTCTTTTTCTTTAATCTGTCAATTAACTTTATGTGAGTGGTGTTGAAATGCAAAAGATTTCGACATAATGTGCCAACAATACTTCGGCTTATTCAAGAATGAAAATGCAGCAGAATAGACCTTTTTATCAAATTCTACCCTATCATTTGCTCGATGCTCCACATGTAGATCGAATTCCTCAACATGTGTGAGAGGCTTACGTGCTTTCTGCGGAGGAGGAATCGGATCCCTGGCCAATGGATACAAAAGATTAATCTTAATTGCATTATAAGTGGACTGGGAAAGTGCGACAATGAGTCCTTACTCTTTCAAGATAGGTTGCGCCTTTAATATATTCTCATCTGAGCTTCTTCCATCTCCATTCTCTGTCTTTCTTCCATTTCCCTCTGTGTTTCTTCTTTATGCCTCACCAGGCTCTCCAATTGAAAAGGCTCTGGTTTTGTGCTTGGCTTTGGCTCACGTTTTGGAGGAATCTGCACAAGGAAAGGAAGAATAGTTATTTGTATGTGCATTTTCACTTCAATAAATTAATCTAAAAATAAGAAAAGAAAGGACTTCCATTCCACTGGATAGTCAGTGGTATAAGGATATGGGTTGGCTTTTTCGGACCCTAGCTCTTTCCTCGTCCAACTGTTTTTGCATGAGTTCCATAGCCAACTTCCTCTCTTCTCGGCTCCTCTTTTCTGATATTAGAAAGCCAACGCTTAGTAAAGAATTTCGAAAAAACAAATTAAATTTTCCAAATCTAGGATGAGAGTGTGCATACCTCAGTATGCAGATGGAAAGGATTTGGGTTTGTGTTTCTTGGAATATGCTTGTCATTATGCGATTCTGAATTTAGAGAAAGCTGAAAAAATGGGAAAGAAAAGTAGATGAGAAACGAAGAGTAGGCTATTATTTACTAACAGATTTAACATTCCCTGAAGGAGGTACTGTTATTAATCCCGCGGGTGCTGAAACCATGTGTCATCAAGGATGAACGTGCTGTTCTTTCCACTTACCTTATCAAAGAGATCAGAAACATTTGCTGGGGGCGGAATCCTCTCATCCAAAGCAAAATGAAATTCTTTTGGCACAGTGATCTGCCGCTTTGTGTTGCAAAACATGCCCAAGTCGCCTTTACTTTCAAATATCTAACGAAATCACGAGCTTTAGCAATACAACGAAGATTACATCAACTAAGAAATCGAATGATCATCACAACGTTACAGCAGCTACCTTCTTGTTCAGAGGCCTTGCCTTGAACTTTGGAAGCTTTTCAAGTTCTTCCTTTCCAATTCCTCAGAACTTTCAAGCTTAAGAATTATACAATAAAACTGACTTAACGTGAAGCCAATTAGTCTAATGAATTTATCAGGATAGGTTCAGTTTATTAATTGAAATAATCACGTAATAAAGTTATCGAATTAAATTCAAATGCCATGGAGTTCTAAAATAAGATGTGTCATGAAAAGTCATGTAATTTGAGAATTGAGATGAAAATGTGGCAGTTATCATCAGAAACTTAAAATAATCATTAAAAACTTAAAATGATGAAAAGTAATAGCTATAAGGAAAAAAAGAAAAGTGTTAAGGTTACAAACCACAAAAATGCATAAAGTAAGAGCTACTAGTAAAAAAGAAAAAAAGAAAAGAGTTAAAGGTTACAAACCACATCATTGTACTTTGTCAAATCAAATTAGAAATACAAACCACAATAATGTACTTATCAAATTACACATTAATCAGGCCTCCCTCACCCTCGGAGGTGAAACACCCTGGAAGAATTCGTTAACATCATTCGGCAAGAAATCTCTAAGGCCATCATTGCCCAAAAAAAAAATCAAGCGTCTTTCCGGCCTTTATCATAACAGAGAAAAAAAAACAAAGAAAAAAGGAAAAAATATCAGATTCAATAGGTTGCATCTTGGTGTATACTATTTTTTCATGAATACAAATTAAAATTACCTCATCAGCTTGAGTAATAATTTGAATCATTGTGTATATGATGTTTCTGACAGCAAGATCGCTGTCGAACACCATATATTTGTAGGCCGAAATCTCCTCAGCCAATTCTTCACCCTGACCAAAAAAAAAAAGAAAAAAATCATATTAGTATTTCAATTATAAAGATTAGATTAAGTCGAGTTTAAAATCTTAACAACGTACATCTTTTTCAGTGACGCTTTGAGCAGCAGCGTCAACTTGATCACCAGCTAATGTCAAAGTAGCAGCAATATCAATTTGCATTCCCAACTAAAACTTCATCTTTAAACACAAAATCATAAAAATGTCATTCATATTTAACGTACCTAAATTTGTTCCAATTACAAGCTTCGGTATTCCTTGACCATATTTTATTAGGTCCCGTTTAATCTACAAAAGTTCGAAAAAATTAAGTCAACTTTTTAAAGCTAAAAAAAGGTAAAATTAAAAATAATTTTACACACCCCTTCAAGTCCATCGTAGGACGTTCTATCCATAGCATTAAATAGTACAATGATGAAATCCGCAGGTCGGTATAGATCTGCGGATGAATCTTCCTTAATGCCTTGCAAATTAATCTCAATACGAGGTCTGTTCATCCTCGGTAATCGTGCCTTAAAAGTTGAAATCCTTTTCTCATTGGGAGCGTCCTGAAGAAAATCAAAACTAAATCAATAATTTGAAAAAAAATCTATAAAATAAAATTTAATTAAAATCTTACACTGAAGATACTTGCGAAACCGCGGTTGAATTGGCGTTTCGTTTCCTCGTCAACTCCCAGAACAACCAATTTTATGGGGAAATGTTTCATTTTTCTCGAACGAATCCACATAGTAACTTTTTCCAGTATGGTGAAAAATATCAAGATTAACGGAAAACTACTGAAAGGTAAAGGTCCTTGATCTGGATTCTTTATCCTTAATGCCACTTCATATATTCTGCACCCAATAATCACGCCAAGTCCGAGGGCACGTAGGTCATCCTGAAGCCCGGAAACTATACCTCGTCGGAGTTTTCTTTTTCTATCGAGCACCTCCCAACATATCATGAGAACAGTATTTATCATGTTCATTATAGCCATAAATCGTAACTGATTTTTCCAAATGGTGGTGGTCAATGGAATGGCTATTTCAAAGAATCCACATGTTATTATCAACACCAGCATAAAACACCGATAGTTCTGCAAAATTATGAAAAAAAATTAACACAAAATAAATCAAAATATATAGTAAGTTGTAAAAAAGAAAAAAAAAATACCATTCGTAGCAAAGCCAACAATAAAAGAAGGAGCGGTATACCCGCAATCGCGCACCATCCAAGCCCCTACAAACACAAAATCAATAAAAAAAATTTAATATTTCGAATTCAACTCTAATCACTACATTCATAGAATACGTTAAAAAAAAAATTAAATCAACTCACCCATTGATCAGGAGGTGATGGACAAGGGGCGGTCGTTGGCATCTTCAAAGATAAAAGATTGAACACTTGAACTTTCAGTATGCAGATGGAAAATCACAAAGGCAGATGCGTCGAAAAGAAATTGCGTGTGAAGGTGTGCTGAGTGAGAAGTTACAGTACTTAGAGAAGTTAAATAAAAAAGATACATTGCTAAAAAAAGCTGACGAGAAATCAGCCTGTGCTTAAGATGATTACATGGATAGGATATGTAACATGAAAATGGTGGTGTCAGCTCTGTATCGGAAAAAACAGTAAAAATTTTGTATTTGATGAAGATGATTCTTTACTTCATGTCAGTAGCATGACTAACAAAAAAAAAACAATATGACAGTGGTGGTCAGGAAAAGAAGAACCCGACAGTGATAACTTAAGGAAACATTAGAACAGGACTTGTACTTACTCTCCTCGCCCGCTGGGTCACTATAAAGGGAAACAACAAGGGGTAGTAAGTTTACCCTTGAGATCTATCCAAAGCAAAAGAAAGAGGAAAATAGTTCAGCTGTCTAAGATTACTAATAGAAGCTCAATCGAAAAGAAAATATTTGTCCAAATATGGAGGCCTCCGAAGTCGGAACGCGGCAAACCTTTATCATTCAACTCTTTCAAAAATAGTTAGAGGAATGAAATTGAAACTCTTTTAAAAATAAGAGGAATGAAATTGAAACACTTTTAAAAATAAGAGGGATGAGATTGAAGAATTTTAAACAATAGGGATCAAGTTAAAAAAAATTTTAAATAATAAGGACTATATATGACATTTTTCCTAATTTAAATTTACTCGTATAAATTTTTTATTTATTTTTGGTCTAAACACACAATGTATTAATATTGCAAAAGGAGAATACAAAGTTTAGCCCACTCCTGTGGGGATGGAATCAGAAAGCAGTAAATGGTACAAAAAAGATGTCAAATTTGAAGCCCAGTCAAGGGGCAAACTTTTTCTAAGATGAGATTTCGCGATCCAATCATTCGTGTGATTAGCCGTTCTTCTAAGGCACTGGAGCCGGACTGAATGGCTTGATGCAACAATCTTTTGAATATCTTTCACCACTGGTCTTGCTTTCTATGGAGCAATTAAAGGAGAATTGATTATTTTAAAAACTGTTTCTGCGTCACTTTTAATTGTGACTTTAGATAGAGAAGACTGAGTAGCAAATTGGCACGCAAATCTAATGGCCAAGGCTTCAGCTTTAAATGCAGAGGAACATCACAAAGAAAATGCTTGTCTGTGGATTAAACCTCCATTTTTTTAAGAGTTAAATCCACTTACCACCCTTATCCTTTACATATTTTGACCCTTATTAACCCTAACGTTTAACTTTAACCACTTACTACCCCTTGCCCTAAGTCAAAACTAAGAAAAGTTTAACTTGTCAAATTTTTGTTATGGGGTTTAGAAAAAAATAATTTAAATCAAATATTGCAAATATTTGAAAGATCAATTGACACCTCGACCAAAAAAAAAACTCAATTGACGCTAATTGAAGAATTTTACGAAAGTCAATTGGAAAGGTACTAACACGCCGTATTAGTTTCATAATAAATAAGCACATATGGGGAAAAAGGTAGTGTGGGTTTGTCCTTTTAACTTTTCTCCACACGTCGTTCAGTATTGAAAAACTTACGACTGTAATTACCATGTTGACATGAACCTGTGGACGAGGCAAAGGATTATGATACTACAATTCCAATGCACGCGTAGAGACCAGCATCAAGGGTGGAAAATTCATCAGCATTAGAGTTTCATTATGTTTCAGCTGCTTCGAGGTGATTTGACAGCATAGATTACAAATTTAATATAGCATGCTTCAACGGCAAAACAAAAAGTATAGGATGCTTGAATTCCAGTGAAATAAGGAAAATATTTCATGACAATGAATAAGTTAAACCTACTGCATCAAAGTCTTATCCTCGTCCATTGTTTGGAAAACTCTTTCATTCGTTTACCCGACATGCTAGAAAATAACAAATTTGAATCTTTTACATGTTGAATTCTTTGGATTGTTAGTTTGTGGGTATACAAATATAGAGGTGTAACCATTGATGTCCCTGCCAGCGATGGAAGTAGTAGATTTTAATTCGAGAAATTATGGGATCGATTTTCGTTAATTATATCTGTATTGTACAAATTTAAGCCAACTAAAAAAAAAATCACAAAGGCAGATGCGTCGAAAAGAAATTGCGTGTGAAGGTGTGGCGAGTGATTAGTTACAGTACTTAGAGAAGTCAAATAAAAAAGATACATTGCTAAAAAAAGCTGACGAGAAATCAGCCTGTGCTTAAGATGATAACATGGATAGGATATGTAACATGAAAATGGTGGTGTCAGCTCTGTATCGGAAAAGACAGTAAAATTTTTGTATTTGATGAAGAAGATTCTTTACTTCATGTCAGCAGCATGACTAACAAAAAAAAAACAATATGACAGTGTTGGTCAGGAAAAGAAGAACCCGACAGTGATAACTTAAGGAAACATTAGAACAGGACTTGTCCTTACTCTCCTCGCCCGCTGGGTCACTATAAAGGGGAACAACAAGGGATAGTAAGTTTACCCTTGAGATCTATCCAAAGCAAAAGAAAGAGGAAAATAGTTCAGCTGTCTAAGATTACTAATAGAAGCTCAATTGAAAAGAAAATATTTGTCCAAATATGGAGGCCTCCGAAGTCGGAACGCGGCAAACCTTTATCATTCAACTCTTTCAAAAATAGTTAGAGGAATGAAATTGAAACTCTTTTAAAAATAAGAGGAATGAAATTGAAACACTTTTAAAAATAAGAGGGATGAGATTGAAGGATTTTAAACAATATGGATCAAGTTAAATTTTTTTATAAATAATAAGGACTATATATGACATTTTTCCTAATTTAAATTTACATGTATAAATTTTTTATTTATTTTTGGTCTAAACACACAATGTATTAATATTGCAAAAGGAGAATACAAAGTTTAGCCCACTCCTGTGGGGATGGAATCAGAAAGCAGTAAATGGTACAAAAAAGATGTCAAATTTGAAGCCCAGTCAAGGGGCAAACTTTTCCTAAGATGAGATTTCGCGATCCAATCACTCGTGTGGTTAGCCGTTCTTCTAAGGCACTGGAGCCGGATTGAATGGCTTGATGCAACAATTTTTTGAATATCTTTCACCACTGGTCTTGCTTTCAATGGAGTAAGTAAGGGAGAATTGATTATTTTAAAAACTGTTTCTGCGTCACTTTTAATTGTGACTTTAGATAGAGAAGACCGAGTAGCAAATTGGCACGCAAATCTATTGTGACTTAAACATCAACTTGCCTCATTGGCGAAGTTTCCTGGATTACGCATCTCATAGCCTAACCAGTTCAATTTTAATATGTGAGACTCTAAATCAATGTTTTTGGGTTATTTTGAAAAATAACAAAAAAGTTATTCTTTAACTAATCGAGTCAGGTATCCGCGGTTTTTAAATATTTATCGAGTTTGGTTTAATAAGTAAAATTTAAATTAAGTTGTCAAATTTTTGTTATGGGGTTTAGAAAAAAATAATTTAAATCAAATATTGCAAATATTTGAAAGATCAATTGACACCTCCACCAAAAAAAAAAAACTCAATTGACGCTATTTGAAGAATTTTATTATTAGAAGTTGTGCAGTATAAGTATGAATTAATTTCACGACAAGACAACCAAATGCTTAATCAATAACGCTTCTATGAACGAAACAAAAACAAGATGCAATAACTTGATGTAACTCAATTCTGTTATCATACTGTCACACGCTATGTTGCAACATTAACTGGACTATTAAACTGTGAACAATATGTTTTCCTAATTGCTTTATCCACTTAATGTTCCAACAAGAGTAGTAACAGCATACAACAAGCAGCAGCAGAAAATCATAAAACAATGACTGAAATAAAGAACACCAAGATTTAACGTGATTCAACCATCCGGTCTAGGTCCACGGGACCTCTCCTGGTCCAACAAACCTGTTCATTAAGAAATAGTGTAAAATTACATACACCAAGTAAAGACTCCCTCTTAACCTCTGACGCCTTGATGAAAGATTCCTTAACAAACTTTGGTTTGACGAGCTTCCCTCGACTTACAACGTTCTCTCCCGAGAACAACTTCTTCTTCTCCCGAAGAATGAATAAACAACACAGTGATGTAAAAGTTCAGAACATACACAAGTCACTCATAACTCACTGTTACATAATATAGAGTCACAGCACTGAATATCTAATCTATTAATAAGCAAGTCATGTTGCAACAAAACATAGAACTCTGGTATGCTTTCTTGCAGCGTGTTTAATTCCTCTCAGTTTTTTCTTCGGTACATGCTCTGCTTCTGGACGACAAATATATACTATGTTGATGCACCACCAACCGCCTTAGGTCTCAAGACATTCCTAATCAATTATGCAATAAATGCAATACCATAGTCAGCACAAGCTTCATATGGTAAGATGCCATAATATGATTCCTGCACCAAGAATGGTAAGTTGTCATAATATGTTTCCTGTAACACCCAATAGTACCCAGCATATATATGGTAAAACTCATGAGATTTTTGCAAAAACACAGCCAATTAAATGAGCACAAATTCACGACCTCAACATTTACAAAAATCAATTGGGAAGGTACTGACACGCCGTATTAGTTTCATAATAAATAAGCACATATGGGGTAAAAAGTAGTGTGGGTTTGTCCTTTTAACTTTTCTTTCTCCACACGTCGTTCAATATTGAAAAACGTACGACTGTAATTACCATGTTGACATGAACCTGTGGACGAGGTAAAGGATTATGATACTACAATTCCAATGCACGCGTACAGACCAGCATCAAGGTTGGAAAATTCATCAGCATTAGAGTTTCATTATGTTTCAGCTGCTTCGAGGTGACACAGCATAGATTACAAATTTAGTATAGCCCCAACACAGCATCTGACGTCCTCAAAAAGTATTTCATGTGTTCTGTATACAATCATACCAAAATGTTATCACAAGGAAAATTCTTCAATGCACCTACTCCCCATGCTCCATAGTGATCGATAAGTGGGATTTACATATATGCGAGTAGGGAGTATAGGGAATAGGTGCATTGAACTCTTACCCCAATCACAATGTCCTATATTATTTTTCTCATGAGTTGTGAGATAATGATGCGGGACAACTTACCTACACCTTGGGTTAAGCTCATAAAACATGAGTGATCATGACAGCAAGAGTTGAGCTTGAAATGTTAGTCATAAATAATTAAACTACTTATCGAGAGCATGGACAAACTTATTTAAGTCCAAATATAATAGAAGTTCATGACTTCCTCTTCAATGGAACTCTTCAAGCTGTTAAAGCACAAAAAAGGTAAAACACTCTTTTAAGACGGTCAATGAGTAGCTTTGAGTAGAGCTATCATTGTTGCTAAAAATTCTCTCAGCAAATTCTCCCCAAAAACAAAAAGAAAAGAAAGAAAAATTTCACAACCCAATATCAGTTCACATTTTAGGATGCCCCTCTATTTCAAATGAATTCTATGAGAATTTGTAGTTGCAAATGAATCTCTTATTTGAAAGTGTAAACTAGCTAGTATTAAGTCAAATCTATCATTTATAGATATAAATTTATTTGCAACACACGTAGAATTGAAACTAAAAAGTCTATTTTACTCAAATACCCCTTCTCTATTCTATTGGAATTAGTAAAATTAGAAATGATAAATAAGAACTTTTGAACTATCCAACAACTACTAACATGGCTTAGAAGTAAGGAAGACCAGAATGACAGTTGACGCCAACTTTGGCTAAATTTGCTAATAAGTCATGTAGAAATTTTACAAATAAAAGCATAATTACGAAAAATTTGCAAAGAGAATTGAAATGATTTCTAGAATGGAAATGAAAGGAACTTCTAGTATGATTAAACCACAAAAAAAGGTGAATATTATATCAATCAAACATGTACAATGACCATGCAATCAAGAAGAGGGGGGATTTAGCAACTCTACATAAAAATACACTCCACTTACCTCTTACGTTTATCTTGAATCAACCTTCTTTCATATTGGATACCGTAAAATAATATGGAAGGAAAATATTATTCATGTCCGACTTGTTGATCAATTATTTTCTTCGTATTTGTTTTAAGAAAAAGGGTGAGAGAGAGAGTTTGATCTAAGTTTTATTTTTTATCTTTGTATTTGGAGTCAAAGTTAAACTTAAGTGTAAATAAAAATGTATAGGATAATTTCGTCCTAAAAAATAAGGAACTAACTTAAAAAACGTGAATTTGTAAATTACACCTCTTAAGTAAGGATTTGGATAAAACTTGAAGAAATTCAAGATTTGTAAATCTTGAATTTTTAATTTTTTAAAGTGTTACTTCTAAACATAAAAAATTAAATTTGTAAATAAATTTTACAAAATTTTGTAAAATTCATTCGTTTCAAACCATATGTAGCAGAATTTTCTGTGTTGGGCTATTGTTTAAATTTAACGAGCATCTCAATTTCTTGATCACTAACTAGCCCAATGACAATGAAAACAATTATTTCCTTCCAATATGCCTGATTTAGTTTTCACATATTTTATAGCCTCTACATTGAACTAGCTCTTCAAGTTACAATGATGGGCTAAAATCTCGCAACCTCTAGCCAAGGGATGGTCTTCCCAATTTGTTGCTAGAAGATGCCTATCAACAAGAGTTTAAATTGCTTAAGCTCCAGAATTCCATTTTCCTGAGTCAACAGCCTATGCAAAATGGTTACACTAGATCAGGCTCAGGAGTCCAATCAGAGGTGGGAGATTATGGCAAGGGTGCAAGCACAGCATTAAGCTGCTGATAGACATGGTTTCCTGTTCAGAAGTAGGTTTGAAGACTGAGGAGGACAAGAAGATTCACCCGGTGCATTCACATGCAGAAGGTCCAACTCTTCATCCACGCAACACAGGCATGCGGGCAGGTAGGGAGGGAGGGAGAAATGGAGAGAAATCAGATCGTACTGCATTATCTATACATGTATACACAGAAGCAGCTGGCGCTATCTACGAGTGTAGAAAAGCCACATACATGCATGGCAAATATATATGTCAATATATATAAATATCTAGGTCAATGAAGAATGATTTGAATTACAATGCGCGGATCTATTTAGAACACAACAAACTATTGTGGAAACTAAGTTCAATATTGATTGGGAAAAATGAACATTATCAAAAAGAATAAGCTAGTGACACTTGGAATAAATATTGGTAAGAAACCTGTATATGATGAAAATAATGTTTGGGTGGACACAATTCCTTTAGAATTACAGACTTAGCTGGTCAAGAAAAATAGGTTTCTAAAATATGAAGCGAAGCTTTATCAACAACTAAATAAGCGTCTTCAAGATCAAATTGTTAAATATCAAGAGCTATTAGCTACGAATGAAAGTGAAGAGTTGTAGTATTCAGAATTAACCAGTTCCTAGATGCACAGACCTCAAGTGGTTATAACAATCATCGCTGCTAGGGAAAAACACCAAACAGACCCAGCAAACATGACGTCCACATTTACACTCAATGTGGTTGCACCTCTCTATCTTCTCGATGGTAAACCCACAGACAGGACACTTTTTCACGTTCTCTTTGCCCATGCACCACTTATGCAGGGAAGATTCTGGGTCGTCTTTGAGTCTCACATGACAAATACGGGTGATACTCCAGATGGCACCTAGTGCATGTCTCCACGTAACATGCACCACAAACAAATGGTGCACTGATGGTCCCCAGATCTGCAACTCGATAAACTGAAGGACAATCAGGTGAGGGGCAAAACCTGCAAGTACCGCCACTTCCAGCCACGTATGCTCCCAAAGAAGCCTGGAAAAGATCCTCCAGCTTTTCAGTAGATAAGAGAGACCTCAAGTCAGTAAGAAAAATAGGAGCCCCACAGCCTTTCTGAGTACATAGCAGAGGGAAGCCCTCCCGGCTTTTAATTGCGGAGTCACACTGCTCCACTAAGCAAGACCAGCAGAACTTATGTGTACAGCTTTCAAGCCTGTAACCGTCCTCCACCTCACACAAGCAAATGAGACAATTGATTTCATTGTCGCTCCTTTGAGCAGGTGAATCACATGTCTGTGCAATCTCATAAATAATGTCTTCAACCTGTTGCTTCACATCATTGGCACCACTAATAGAAATACAATGACGCTTGGTATTCAAAAAGAAATGAGCTGCAGGCACCATTTCCTTGAGCCCACGAAGGTCTGGTCCAAACTTCTGAACTACTCTCTTCATCATATCAGAGGGCAGATCACCACCAAGAATATGGACTTCAAACTGCTTGCTCTCGTGTATTGCCAAAAGGTAGTTTACAAACTTATGCTGTGCCACTTCAATCTTCTCTGAAGAACCAAAGACCCTTACAACAAGGCTATGCCTATCAAAGAGGATATAACTACCTGTTTCTCTCTGAATTGACTTCATAAGCATATTACCATCTCGAGAGAGAGGTATTGTAGAACTGCTGGGGTAATGCCAGCATGATTGATGATCTTCCCTTGCATGAGTTCTTCAAGGGGTCTTCTCAATTCTGCCATAATTTTTGTTGCAGTGCAACCTCTCTAGGTGGCATTCTACACCTGCAAAACAACAACGCCAAACCATCAGCAGTCAATTGCCACATTTTAATCATGTGTCTACTTTGTTTGTTAACAGCATACTACACTATTAATATCACTAATACCAGGCGCACTTCAACACTGAAAACAAATAAATACACAGTTAAGCCTCCACCAATTTTATCAAACATGATTCAACGTTATCCTATATCACCAAGAAGCAATCCAAATGTAAAAAGACAACAATTGGACGAAAAAAATAGACTTCAGTTTTCCTGGAAATAAATTTTAATCATTCAGGTATGGGAAAACCTCTATTTACTTAGTGTAGAAAACTCAGGATTAGATCTTTAAATAAAGTTTTTTCTAATTTACAATATGGCAGATAATAAAAGAAAACGCAGCTTCAAAAAGAAATAGGAGATTAGTCAGGGTAACAAAACCTAATAGTGACGTATTTGGCATCCAAAAAGAGCAATGCAATTCTAAAGTAATGAACTAATCTTAATATACACAAAAAATTAATGCAAATGACAGGTCTAATCACTTCCACGCCAAATACCGGTGACCTAACTTTACATCTAGAAAAGGTTCTAGATCCATTTATACCAAACATGTCATTCATCTTAATCAAAGATATTAATAGCATATGAAATTCTATGCTACAAATAGCCATTTTTACACGAGATTGGTACAATAAAAATCCGTTCTTCATGCCATGCATTTCATAGGGAAACAAATCTTAATATACAAATTACCAGGAAACAAAGGATTTATGCCATATCAAATACCGTTTCATCGCCTAAGCCTTGCGAGTAGAGAATCAAGTTCGTCTTTTATAACATGATACACAGGTCCAGGACAAGAGACGTTGCTATGAAACAATTGCTGGCACCTTATCTTCTGCCATGAGAAACACCCAAGAAACAATTTCCCATCAAGTTGCTCTAACACCCTTGCAGCTTCCAAATGCAATCTTCCATCAAATGTGATTGTGGCTCGCATATATGTATCCTTAGGTTCTGGAGGAAAGACCTGGACGCGGAGACAGCTGACATGATAATTCCTATTAGGCATGAAAGGGGATAGTTCCTTCAGAAGTGCTTCCTCACAAGTTACAAGTGGAGGATTCTCTACAGCTATTTGTTTTCTCAACACGAAAATGTCCAGAATAAACCTATTTGTTGATGTTCTTAATGCCTCAAAAATTTCAGGTTCAGAAAGTTCTATATCAAGCCCACTAATCACAATGCTGTCCATGTATTTCGTACTTGGTTTACAGCGAACATATTTACCTCCAATTATCGGATTCGAGAAATCATAAAGCATAAAAGCAACATCAATTGGATCACACTTAACAATTGCTACCCCTGTACTGGACCTTCGAGGCCAACTAACTTTTGCTTTCACATCAGGAAAGGAGAAGAGTTTCTGATCACCACCATATGTCTTTCGAGAAGGATGGACCTTCAAGAAACCGCCACTAAATTCAATTCGGTCCAACTCTGTCGCCTTTTTGGCCGCATAGGGCCTAAGAAATGTTACCCTGCCCCACTTCTCTTTTTCCTCATTGTCTTGGCCTGAGAACCTCTGGACCCCACAAATATTGCCCCCAGTGTGTCTCTCGCGAAACATTAGTAGCTTCTTGTCATCAATAACAGTCAAATCAGAATGATATATATCAACACTCAAACATCTCTTGTCAAGCTCCAGATATTTTATCTCGACGCCAGCTCCAAACAGAGCAATAGACAGTGTGATAGTAACAGCTGTATTGTATAAGCATTTCTCCAAGCATTCATTACGTAATAGTTTTTGTTCATACTCCAAAGCATCATTGACAATACCGCAAACCTTGTCCAAATCTTGCAAAGAAGCGTGTAAGGCGACCATATTCTCATCGACATTAACTTCAATGCCAATTCGTTCATCCATACATTCTGTACGGATACATGAAACAAGATGACGCGGATTAGTGTTATATTTTCCACAAAATCTTTTCAATAGTGTAGTGTCAAAGCCGGTCAACATCCTCCTATGCAACTTTTGACTATTCATCTTGGAAAAATCAAAAGGCAGAGGAGGACAGAGAGAAGACAAAGATTTATAATCAACCTCTGTTACACAGAACAGATAATTGTTAGACACTGAATGGATGTCCCCAAATACAACCCAAGCTGGCCTTTGACTAAAACTCAGCAAAGAACATGATGGATGTAGCTGAATATGTTTCCCAGTTAGGGCCACTTCATAACCAAGCTGGTCATAACCATAGTACATAGCCACATTTTCTGCTAAAGAAGAGAGTATCACACTCTTAAAAATTTCATCATGCTCGGTATACATCTGTGGATCCCAACGCCAATAACTTGGAATCATTTTATTGAGCTCATTTTGAAGACATAATTCCAGTTCCTGCACGATCACGTGGCATCTCCTCATGGATTTAGCATTGATGCTATTGTCCCAACAACAGGTGTTCTTCTTCTCTCGAGGCACAGCCTCCCATGCCTGGTAGACTGCAAGCAAAGTGAAAAGATCACCACTGGGGTGGCTAAATTGCCCCTTAAGGCAATCGGATTTCACCTTATCCTGTTTAGTACCAATCCTGCAGAATATGCTGCTGGAATTGGCCATGACAGCTGCAAGAACAAGGCCCTCTCTACCCAAATGATGATCAAAGCACTGGAGAATCATTTTACCAAGCCGGGGTTCAATACCCAACTTAACTAGATCTCGTCCTTCTGCAGTTAGTTCGTAGGCATTATCTCTCAGGATAACGGCACCTAACTGAATAAGATTTTTGATGACCATCTCAATAGCTTTGGCACTCGGTGCATCAACAAAATCAAAATTCTGCACATTGTTGACACCTAAAGCAAGAATTCTCAAAACTGCAAGGCCAAGATGCTCCCTACGTATTTCAGGTTCTTGATGAGTTAGCATTGATTCAAAATCATTTTCTGAGTAGAGCCTATAACAGCTTCCAGGTTCGGTTCTCCCAGAACGCCCGGCCCGTTGATTAGCAGAACTTTGGCTGATTCTGCATGTGCTGAGAACGTTCATTCCACTGCCTGGTTCAAACCTATTCTCCTTCACCACACCAGAATTAACAACATATTTGACCCTTGGAATTGTTAGTGATGTCTCAACAACGTTGGTGGTAAATATGACTTTTCACTTCCCTGAATAATTGAGGAAGACACGACGGTGATCTACATAAGAAAGTTTCCCATGCAACGGTAGAGCAATGGCAGAGGAGGCCTCAAATTTCTCACACGCCCACTCTACTTCCATCTGAGAAGTTAAAAAGGCAAGAATTGTGCCCTCTTTCTCCGTATTGTGTATCTCAGTTACCACCCTCACAATATCATAAACATAAGGTGCAATTGAGCTGGAACCCGAAGTGCCTTCAGATTCACAAGGGAGATACTTAATGTCAACTGGAAAAGTTCTTCCAGCCACATGGAAGGTTCCACAGTCAAAAAAGTAGCCAGCAAGCTGGTTTGCATCAGCTGTCGCAGACATAATAATAAGTCTCAGATCAATCCTCTGACAAAGTAGATTCTTTATCACCGCAAAAAGGAGATCAGTGTTTAAGCTTCTTTCATGAGCCTGATCAACAATAATCCATGAAACCCCAGATAAATTCTTATCAAGCATGTAGTGCAGCAGTAAGCAGTGGTCTGTCATAAATATTATCTTCGAATCAAGCTGTTGTACAGATGAATACGATGGAGAACAAGTTATTGAAGAATCCGGATAACACCCACAACCTTCCTCTCCGACCCTCTGTGCCAATGAGATGGCAGCCAGTTTCCGTGGTTGAGTGCAAATAATAGAGTCATCAGCAGCTACTCCTGAATCAGCAAGGTATTGAACCAATTGTGTTCTTTTCCCAAAACCAGTCTCCCCAATCAACACCGTTATCTGCCACATTGCAATCAGAAATAAACGCCAAACGAAAACTTTACATTAGAACCACAACATCAATCTGAAAGCTCAAAGCCCAACTTGAATAATGGAGAGCGGGGGTGGGGAGAGAGTGATTCTAGCTCGAAGGATCATTTATTGTACTAATGGCTCAGCATCCTCACCATGGCTAAAGTCTTATTCAACTACTATGTATCACTTCGAAAGTTATACATGGGGACAAATCAAAGCAAGTAGAGCATAAGTACTTCTAAAATTTGTATTCTAAGTCTAACTAAATATCAGTTATGCAAGGGAAGATAAGGCCCTGTTTGGAAGTACTTTTTTTTTTTTTTTGTAGAACAATTTTTAAGAACAGTTTTGAAAAACTATTTTTAACAACAAAAAAACATAAAACTTGTTTGATTAGAATAGTTTCTAAAACAATTTGTTTAAAACAAACAAAAAAAATTTGTTAAAAGTGCTCTAGAAAATAGTTTTAAGAACAATAAAACAAAAAATTTGTCTGGGTGTAAAGAATGAAAACACATATCTTTTACTCATATATAATAAATTAACAAATTAAAGGTTAAATTATTTAAGGGATCATTAAATTATTACGCTAGTCCTATTTTGATCATCCAATTATTCTTTTGCTCTAAAAGAACCATTAATTTTTCAAAATGATTCTATTTAAGTTATTTTGTTAAATTACATCAAAAGAAATTAATGAAGAGGAGTTTAAATATAAATAACTAAAATAATAATTTTCATACAACTTTATTTTTCTTTTTCTCGTTATATTTTAATTTTATGTTCACTTCTTCATTTTTTTCTTCTTCTTCCTCTCCGGTTCCCACTCTCACATCTTTTACTCCTCTTAAGACCAGCATTTATTTTCTACCCAAAAAAAAGGTTAAATCCATCTTATACAGTGTGACAGTTGTTAACCCATTTAAAAAAATCCCATTTAATAACCTTTTGCCTCAAACTCAACTTTAACAGACTTCAAATTTTGTTATAAGAAAAAATATAATGGCTAAACTACCTTCTAATAAGAAAACTCCAAATATTTCTAAAACCATACCTTTGACCCAAAAACAAAAAAAAAAGAAAGAAAATCCAAACCACAACCCATATCCTCGGCTAACCACATTCCTCGTCCCCTCCATCCATAGAGGCGGGTGAGCACATTCCCTAACCCCCACAGTCGCGGCTAAGCACATCACCCAGTCCCCATAGCCTTGCGCGGCACCAACCCCCCTCCCCCACAGCCCCGAGCGACACCAATTCCAATCTTCCACAGCCACCGACCCTTACCCCCATCTTCACTGCTGTCAATCTGCATGTATATGTGTTTAGTGTCTGTGTGTATTTGTTTCATATCTCTATGTGTCTATGTTGGTTTGTGTTTGTGTACTCACGTTTTTTACCTAAACAAAAAAAAAAAAAAAAAAATGAGTCTACTCATGTGTGTTGGTGTGCTTGTAACGCCCCGATCCCTCACGAGACCGGAGGCTCTAATAACCATGCTATTCTCAACCCAATACCAAGCCCGATCACAAATTTTTTAGGAAAAAAACGGACAAAGTCTCCCCTGTACCGTGGACATTCTAAAAACATGTAACCACTCAAACAAAGTCCCAACAATACAATACAAGCTTTTCTTAATTAAACATCAAAGTTCTAAGGCCATCCGAGCCTTATAGTACACAATAATTCCAAAACACACAAGCATGCGAGAACTTATTATCAACATAGTTTTATAATCATGACATTCTAGGAAATCAATTAAACATAATTGAAAGATCAAACATTTCTACTTTAAGCCATTCACTCCCAAGCATGCGAAGAAGCTAATGGCAGAAATATAAGTTATTACATGCCATGGTTCTAAATCTACCACTACAACATCTATCCCTCAATTTGCAAACTATATAATATACACATATCACTTAGGTTACAAAATAGAACATAAAGTAAAGAAAACAAGTCCTACTCTCATCAACAAGAACATAGTCCACCTCAAGCAACTAGATACAGCAACTAATGCAACTCCTCCAACTGCGCCACCTGAAACATGTTAGCGAGGTATGAGCAACCACTGTTGCCCAGTGAGGGATAAGGTCCCGGTGCGTGCAATGCGACAAGTAATACAGTTAACAACAATAACAATTGAGCAAATCAAGAAACAATGATAGCTTAAATAACCACATATTTGAAAGGATACATTTCTCATAACCCCTATACACCAATCTTCACTGGTCTTCATTCACGATCCACAAACCACGATCACGATCACGATAAGCCGGCATAACCCCAAACACTCCAGTGGGTGTACTCCGGATGTACCCTGATAATCCTACGACCCAACATTCCCTGGCAATCTCCGGACCAGGCGAATGAGGGACTAGGGCACGGAGTTTGAATATCCACCGGCAAGCCCTCTGCCGCCCAGCCGATATTCAACACATCCGCCCCTGACACTATGGTTGCGCAACCACTATGCAATGCACTTAACGATGGCAAGTTAATAGCAATAATATAAGCATTAACACATATGAGGATCAACAAAGTAGGTTGACCTCGAGGCAATTAGCATAGAAGCAATTATATAAGCTAATAAGCAGTTTTACAAAGGGACATTTACAAAATAATCATAGAATTATACCAAAAGCTCCAAATCAACTTAATATCACATATAAACACTCAAGAAGTCATGCTGTGGGTTTAGAAATGTGAGACAACCGAAATTGCACTTAAACCCCTTTATTTTACAACCTATTTATCTTCCAAACCAAAGTTAATGATTTCATTTTCAAAGGGAACTCTCCCAACCTTCTAACTAACCCTCAAGGTACCCTCTCAACCCTCTAACTCATTCAAATGCCCGCGATTACCCCGAAAGCCCCAAATTCTCTCTTATGGCTTTAAACTACACATATATCGTCCGGGCTTCAAACAAGGGATATCAAGGCTTCTATAGCACCTAGGTAACTTAAGGATACTAGAATTGAAGCCCGAATCCACCCGGATTCGCATTAACCCCAAAAGCCCCAAGTTAAAGTCGGCTATTTTCCATTTTAAGCGATTTAAGGACAATGCAAGTGCACGGAGCTATTAGGTTACCTTCACTAGCACCTAAGGCGACTATTAGAAGTATTGAATCAAGCTAATTCGAGAAATTACGCAAAACCCTAGAAAAATGTCAGTATTCACCCTAAAAATCAAACTAACGATTCTAACCGTTTAAATTGCGAAACGATGGCTCAAATATGTTCTCTAGCATTCATATACATGGTATAATAGCATAGATAACTAATACAATGGCATTTGATCACATTTTCAACAAATCAAGAAATGAGCAACTATTTAAAAATGCAAAAACAAGCCGTGAAATCCCTCACCAATGCGCGTAGGAGCACCTAGGAACCTTGCACACACCCTAATCCACTAGCTCAAGGGTTGGGAATGCTTTGATTGAAGAGTTGAAGACCAATTTTCTTTCCTAGAGCTGCTGCAAAGTTTCGGCCCTGCTACAGTGCCATTTCAGCATTTTTTTTATTTTGATTTTTGCTTGTTATGACTTAAGGTGAGTTGTGTGTGTGTTATATAAGCTTGGGTGAGTTATTTAGTTTAAGTGTATGGTCAAATGTGAGTCAAACTAGTTAGAAACAAGTCCTAAGCATAAATTTAATGTTAGCTAATTAAACTCCAAATTAGTTACGTAACACTATTCTTTCAACTACTAAAAACATTTTCTAAACGAGCTCTCCTATCGCTTTTAACTCAAGGGCACATTTTTTCCACTACTTTAACAATTAATATGATTTAATAAAAATACTAATTCGTTAATAGCATGTAGTTTAAAAATAGAGTGAATAGTAATTTAAGAAGACAGTTAATAATGCACAGAAGAAAATGCACAAACAAGGGATGCAACATTAATTGAATGCATGGCTAAAATCTCGGGCGTCACATCCTCTCCCCCTTAAACAAATTGCGTCTACGCAATTCTTCTTTACAAGAGAACTCTGCATCAACTGAAAACCAACTCTGATTATTCGTCATCAGTTGCTAAGCAAGAATACCATATACGAATTCTCGTGGGAGCTCATTAGGAAATCCCAATAGTATTGTCTACGAACCTCACGTAATAAGGCCAAATAAAGGCTCCAATAGAGATGCTACTTCGAAATCCAAATAAGAATTCCGCTGGCACGAATACCATAGAAGAATAGAATCCCAACTAAAAGTGGCGAGAAAATACCAATAAGAATTTAGAGTACAAATACCGAAGATAATTCCATATAATAAGGCTGATTAGAATCCCAAACTAAGTCTTCCGAGTAATACCAGCAAGAAAATACTAGAAGAATACTCAATAAGAAAATCGAGAGAACGGTCATATAGGAATCCCAAAGGAAGTCATTCATTTCTGAATACTGAGCGGAGAAGAATTCCTTGAAAGAAATCCCAATAACTGAGCTCCGCCTACAACACCAATTCCCAAATAAAGGGCTGATTAATTGCCTCTCATTCCTGTCAATCCACAGAACTTGGAGGGCCTGTTGCTAATCACTTCTCTTTAGGGGGAGAAAGAAGTCTTTCTTACCATTCGACGGGCTATATATGAATGCCAAACTATTGCATATGTATAAACATTCTTTAAACTATTATGCAATCATGATTATAAAAGAACATATAAAGCAATGTAAGCAACAGAGTCATTCAAGTGCGAATCATAACAAAACCAACTCAATTCACAACAAAACTTAATTCAAAACGCTCAAGTACATATGTTACAATCAATAATTCAAGCAGATAACGTTTCACGAGGTCAATTCGATGCAACTTCACTTCACTCAGCACACATTTAGGACATAACACATAACTATATCACATAGGTGCACACAATCAATTCAAGACACACTTAACAAGCACACACACAAGGTTTACTACCCGACAGGCCGAGGACCCTATCCCGGCTGAGAGCTAACTAAGCTCTGATACCAACTGTAACGCCCCGATCCCTCACGAGACTGGAGGCTCTAATAACCATGCTATTCTCAACCCAATACCAAGCCCGATCACAAATTTTTTAGGGAAAAAACGGACAAAGTCTCCCCTGTACCGTGGACATTCTAAAAACCTGTAACCACTCAAACAAAGTCCCAACAATACAATACAAGCTTTTCTTAATTAAACATCAAAGTTCTAAGGCCATCCGAGCCTTATAGTACACAATAGTTCCAAAACACACAAGCATGCGAGAACTTATTATCAACATAGTTTTATAATCATGACATTCTAGGAAATCAATTAAACATAATTGAAAGATCAAACATTTCTACTTTAAGCCATTCACTCCCAAGCATGCGAAGAAGCTAATAGCAGAAATATAAGTTATTACATGCCATGGTTCTAAATCTACCACTACACTACAACATCTATCCCTCAATTTGCAAACTATATAATATACACATATCACTTAGGTTACAAAATAGAACATAAAGTAAAGAAAACAAGTCCTACTCTCATCAACAAGAACATAGTCCACCTCAAGCAACTAGACACAGCAACTAATGCAACTCCTCCAACTGCGCCACCTGAAACATGTTAGCGAGGTATGAGCAACCACTGTTGCCCAGTGAGGGATAAGGTCCCGGGGCGTGCAATGCGACAAGTAATACAGTTTACAACAATAACAATTGAACAAATCAAGAAACAATGATAGCTTAAATAACCACATATTTGAAAGGATACATTTCTCATAACCCCTATACACCAATCTTCACTGGTCTTCATTCACGATCCACAAACCACGATCACGATCACGATAAGCCGGCATAACCCCAAACACTCCAGTGGGTGTACTCCGGATGTACCCCGATAATCCTACGACCCAACATTCCCTGACAATCTCTGGACCAGGCGAATGAGGACTAGGGCACAGAGTTTGAATATCCACCGGCAAGCCCTCTACCGCCCAACCGATATTCAACACATCCGCCCCTGACACTATGGTTGCGCAACCACTATGCAATGCACTTAACGATGGCAAGTTAATAGCAATAATATAAGCATTAACACATATGAGGATCAACAAAGTAGGTTGACCTCGAGGCAATTAGCATAGAAGCAATTATATAAGCTAATAAGCAGTTTTACAAAGGGACATTTACAAAATAACCATAGAATTATACCAAAAGCTCTACATCAACTTAATATCACATATAAACACTCAAGAAGACATGCTGTGGGTTTAGAAATGTGAGACAACCGAAATTGCGCTTAAACCCCTTTATTTTACAAACTATTTCTCTTCCAAACCAAAGTTAATGATTTCATTTTCAAAGGGAACTCTCCCAACCTTCTAACTAACCCTCAAGGTACCCTCTCAACCTTCTAACTCATTCAAATGCCCGCGATTACCCCGAAAGCCCCAAATTCTCTCTTATGGCTTTAAACTACACATATATCGTCCGGGCTTCAAACAAGGGATATCAAGGCTTCTATAGCACCTAGGTAACTTAATGATAGTAGAATTGAAGCTCGATTCCACCCGGATTTGCATTAACTCCAAAAGTCCCAAGTTAAAGTCGGCTATCTTCCATTTTAAGCGATTTAAGGACAATGCAAGTTCACGGGGCTATTAGGTTACCTTCACTAGCACCTAAGGCGTCTATTAGAAGTATTGAATCAAGCTAATTCGAGCAATTACGCAAAACCCTAGAAAAATGTCACTATTCACCCTAAAAATCAAACTAACGATTCTAACCGTTTAAATTGCGAAACGATGGCTCAAATATGTTCTCTAGCATTCATATACATGGTATAATAGCATAGATAACTAATACAATGGCATTTGATCACATTTTCAACAAATCAAGAAATGAGCAACTATTTAAAAATGCAAAAACAAGTCGTGAAATCCCTCACCAATGCGCGTAGGAGCACCTAGGAACCTTGCACACACCCTAATCCACTAGCTCAAGGGTTGGGAAGGCTTGGATTGAAGAGTTGAAGACCAATTTTCTCTCCTAGAGCTGCTGCAAAGTTTCGGCCCTGCTACAGTGCCATTTCAGCATTTTTTTTATTTTGATTTTTGCTTGTTATGACTTAAGGTGAGTTGTGTGTGTGTTATATAAGCTTGGGTGAGTTATTTAGTTTAAGTGTATGGTCAAATGTGAGTCAAACTAGTTAGAAACAAGTCCTAAGCATAAATTTAATGTTAGCTAATTAAACTCCAAATTAGTTACGTAACACTATTCCTTCAACTACTAAAAAAATTTTCTAAACGAGCTCTCCTATCGCTTTTAACTCAAGGGCACATTTTTCCCACTACTTTAACAATTAATATGATTTAATAAAAATACTAATTTGTTAATAGCATGTAGTT
Organism: Ehretia macrophylla; assembly: GCA_037974665.1. Classification (NCBI taxonomy): domain Eukaryota; kingdom Viridiplantae; phylum Streptophyta; class Magnoliopsida; order Boraginales; family Ehretiaceae; genus Ehretia; species Ehretia macrophylla. The sequence continues at coordinate 6,413,251 of CM075774.1, forward strand.
TAAAAATAGAGTGAATAGTAATTTAAGAAGACAGTTAATAATGCACAGAAGAAAATGCACAAACAAGGGATGCAACATTAATTGAATGCATGGCTAAAATCTCGGGCGTCACAGTGCTAGCAGCTACCTTCAAGTTTAAAGCTGTTACTTCAAAATCTTCATTCTTTAGTCCAAATTAAACTCGATAACTCCAATTACATCGTGTGGAAGACTCAATTGCAAGTGATCTTCCAAGCTCATCAACTCTTCGATCACATCACCGGTGCCTCATCGTGTCCTCCGAAGCTTGTGACTGATAAAAATGGCAACTCTGTTCCAAATCCTGCCTATGATTCATGGATGTTGATTGATCAACACCTCAAAAGTTTTCTGTTTGCTACAATCAGTCCTCAGGTATTGCCGCAAGTTTTACATCTCTCCACTGCCTCCTCCATCTGGAGTTCTTTACTCAAACGTTTCAATTCTCTCTCTCGCTCACACATACATCAACTTAAGATGCGGCTATTCACTATCACCAAAGGATCGCAATCAATGCAAGTTTATCTTGATGATATCAAGAAGATCACTGACTCCTTAGCAAGTGTCGGCGAAGTTGTTTCTGATGATGATCTTGTTCTCTACACGCTAAAAGAATTACCTGTTGAGTTTGATCCTTTTAAGGCTTCCATGCGTGTGCGCGCTGAACCTATTGGTCTCACAGAACTTGCTAGCCTCTTGATCATTGAGGAATTGCATTTGCAATTTTCTAAGACCTTGACTATGTCAGATTCACAGCAAGCTGATCTACTTCAAGTTCTTAATACTCAGAGAACTAATAATGGTGGAAATCAAAGAGGCAGAGGCAGAAATTCTAACTTTCGAGGCTGCAGGAACAACAGAGGTGGTATGAGAGGTGGTTCTGCTCCTAAAGGACCTCCACCTTCCTCTACACCAACCAGTTCGTCCTTTTCTGCTCCTTCTGATGGTCCTGTCTATTGTCAGATTTGCGACAAACACAATCATGTTACCTTGGACTGCTGGCACAGGTTTGATGGCATCAATTATGCCAGTTCCAAGCCAAGCAAACAAGTTTTGGTTGCTCATCTAACTCCTTCCGCTCCTCTAGAAGCCTCATGGTATTTGGACTCGGGGGCAAATTCTCATGTTACCAGTGATCTTGCCTATTTGTCATCTTATCAGCCCTATGACGGAACTGATTCAGTTGCAGTAGGGAATGGCACAAATCTTCCAATTGCTCATACAGGTTCTGGTATACTTTCCACTTCTTCCTGCACTCTAACACTCTCTAATGTTTTACATGTTCCTCTTATCTCTTCTAATCTTCTTTCTGTTTACAAATTTGCTCACGATAATGACTCAACTCTTGTGTTTGATTCTAAGGGAGTTCGTATTGTGGACAATCAAACACACCAAGTCACCTTCCAGGGCCCCTGTAGTAATGGCCTCTACACACTGCCATCTATAGTGCCTTCACCTGCTTCTCATCAAGTACACAGCTGCTTCAGCCCTCCAACATTATCACCTACTGCTTTGTGGCACTATAGATTAGGCTATCCTTCTTTACACACTTTAAAACCTTTACAATCTGTATTACATATCTGTACTGCTCAAAATTCTTTAGTATGTGAGTCATGTTCCATTGCAAAGGCTCACAGGCTTTCTTTTTCATTATCCGATTCTATTGCAAATAAACCATTTGAATTGATACATTCTGATGTTTGGGGCCCCTCCCCTATTCCCTCGTTTATGCACTATAGGTATTATGTCTTGTTTGTAGATGATCATTCAAGATTTACTTGGCTTTATCCCTTAAAAGCCAAATCAGAAGTATATTCTGCCTTAGTTAATTTTCATACAATGGTCACTACACAGTTTGACTGCAAAATTAAAATTTTTCACAGTGATAATGGAAAAGAATTCGTTAATCATACTTTCACTTCCTTCTTTCAGTCCATAGGTGTCCTCCATCAAACTACATGCCCCTATACACTTGAGCAAAATGGTCGTGTAGAGAGAAAACACATGCATTTGATCGAAACAGTGCTTTCACTTCTACATCAAGCTCAACTTCCTCAAACTTTCTGGTTAGAAGCACTCTCCACTGCTAACTACTTAGTCAATCGACTTCCTAAGCCTATTCTCAACTACAAATCCCCTTTTGAATCCTTATACAAAGTCTAGCCAGCTTACTCTCACCTAAAAGTGTTTGGCTGCCTTTGTTTTCCTTGGCTAAAGCCATATGCCAAACATAAGTTAGATCCCAGATCACATCCCTGCATATTCCTTGGTTATGCTCCTAACTGTAAAGGCTACAGATGCTTGAATCTATCCACTAACCAAGTTTTTGTCTCTAGGCATGTCAAGTTCTATGAGACTGTCTTTCCTTTTCCTTCCTACAGTAGGATTAATAGCGAAGTCTCTACGTTAGTAGGCCCTCCTATTTTCGCTTCTCCTAACTCTTCCTCCCCTCCAACTCAGCTAGGCATATATAGTAGTCCTTCCTCTCATGATCCTATTCAGTCCTCCTCTGAGCTCAATCCTACTAAATCTTGCTCTTCATTGTCTACAAGTGAACCAAACACTTCAACAAGTACTTCTACATCTGCTACTCTTCTACCTTCGACTGCCACTTCTGAATCCTCCCTACCTTCACTTCCTGCTCCTCCTACATCCGCTCATCCTATGGTGACAAGATCCAAGACTGGATCTCTCAAGCCTAAAGTATATTCAGCACTTTCAAACTATCATTCCCTTCCTGCCACTGAACCATCTTCCTACAAAGAGGCTGCTAAGAATGCTTATTGGCAGAAAGCCATGAATGAAGAATATCAAGCCTTAATGAAGCAGCAAACTTGGAGTGTTTTTCCTTTACCTGATTCAAGGTCTCCTATAGGCTGTAAGTGGGTTTTTAAAATTAAACGGAATGCTGATGGCTCTATTGCCCGCTACAAGGCAAGACTAGTTGCCAAAGGGATCCACCAAACCTATGGACTCGATTACTTTGAAACTTTTAGCCCCGTCGTTAAGATTCAAACAATCAAACTTGTGATCTCTCTTGCCTTGCATTCTAATTGGCAAATTCACCAACTTGATGTCTCGAATGCCTTTTTGCATGGCTATTTGCAAGACGAGGTTTATATGGAGTAGCCCCATGGCTTTGTTCATCTGCAATATCCTCATTATGTATGCAAACTTCATAAGTCTCTTTATAGGCTAAAGCAGGCTCTTAGGGCTTGGTTTTAGTTGCTTCATTCATTCTTAACTGCACAGGGTTTCAAGTGTAGCAAGGCTGACACTTCTTTATTTGTCAAAAAGACATCTACTGCAATTCTAATTCTTCTTGTATATGTTGATGACATCTTAGTCACTGGCAGCTCAGACAACGATATACAATTGCCCATTCAATCCATGCAATCTCGATTTGCTATGAAAACACTTGGGAAATTATCATACTTCTTGGGCATTGAGGTTGAATACACTGCCAATAGGGTTCTATTACACCAATCCAAGTATGCTTCAGACATGCTTCATAAAGCTGGGATGCTAAATTGTAAGCCAGCTCCAACTCCTGCAGTTGTTAGTTCATCTCAATCTCCACATGAGTTGTCTCAACTGCCTTATTCCTCACCAACTCAGTTCAGAAGTTTAGTTGGAGCTTTGCAGTACTTGACTCTCACACGTCCAGACTTACAACATGTAGTAAACTCAGTTTGTCAGCAAATGCATTCTTCGACTAAAGCTCATTACACTACCTTAAAACGAGTACTCAGGTCCCTTCAAGGGACTATAAACAGAGGTATTCTTTTCAAGCCAAGCAGTCTTGTTCTTCATGCTTTTTCAGATTCAGATTGGGCGAGTGATAGTGTTGATCGCCGGTCCACCACTTGATTTTACATCTTTATAGGGGAAAATTTGATTTCTTGGGGATCTAAAAAACAACCCACGGTTGCTCGCTCATCCACTGAGGCTGACTATCGCGCAATGGCTCATACTGCCTTTGAAATTAAGTGGCTCACATATCTTTGCCAACACTTGGCCATTCCAGTGGTCTGCCCCACACTATGGTGTAATAGTGATTCAACTTTAGCTCTTGCTTCAAACCTAGTCTTCCACAATCACACAAAACATGTGGCCTTAGATTACCATTTTGTTCGCGAACAGGTTGTCTCTAAGCAACTTCATGTTTCACATATAAACTCTGCAGAACAAGTAGCCGATGCCTGCACGAAAGACTTATCTGTTGCTAAGTTTCAATATTTGACAAGCAAGTTTCCCCTTCGACAATCTCGGCTCAGCTTGAGGGGGCCTGATAACAGTAAGCCTATATCAGCTCTATCAGCTACAATAACAAATAAGATGGAAGCAGCTCATCTCAGTAAAAAGCATTACTCAGCTACCACTTATAATAGCTAGAGCAGCTCAACAAGATATCTAGTTAAGTAGTTAGGAAAATATCTAGTCTGTTGCCAGCTGTAATTTCCAAGTATATCCATCTATAAATATAAGACACACTTGTAATTCTTATTTTTAAAATAATAGAAATCATTTTTTTTAGTTTCCTCTCAGTTTTATCAGTATGTGATGTGCATTGATTATGAAGATGATGGAGGATAGGTGGGTTTGGTGTAGAATGTGTATGATTTGAGATTTTTTTTTTTCTCTTTTTTTTTTCTCAAAGGTGTGATTTTGGATACGTTTGGAACTTTTTATGGAGATAAGGGTAATTTAGCCATTACACATTTTTGTTTTAATAGAATTAGAAGTTGTTAAGATTGACTTGAGTCAAGGTTATTAAATGAAATTTTTAAAGATGGGTATTAATAAGTGTCACAATATGTAAAGGATAGGATATAGTTATGTTTTTATCACCCTTTTATTATCTCCTATGTAGAATCTTAGATGGAATGACAATTAGACTATTTTTATTTCTCTTTCTTCTTTTTAATTAATTTTTCCTCTCTTTTCAATTGCTTTTTCTCTCTCTTAATTATTATTTACTCGAAATACTTTTCTTTGTTTGTTTAATTAAATTAGACTCCTTGACCAAAAAAGAAAAATCATATAAATTCAAATATTGAGGAAATAACAATAAATCAATCAGCCAAAAGAAGATAACCAGTCTTGAGCATTTTTCTTTTTCTTTTTTTTTTCTTTCTTATTGTGCATCGTTCTCATTGCAAAATTAATACCGATTTTTACATCTTTTGGTGGAACTATCAAGCTTCAAAAGAAATTGAGTTTGCTTTGGATTTCGTTTCATATGTATGTCATATCATTTCAATGAAAATACTTGCATTTTTTATACTGATTCTGCAAATTCTTATATCATTTATAGCAAGGTGATGGTTAACAATTCAAATTTTTGTCTCGAAATATGATAGTAACTTATTCAAAGAAATTAGGGTCCAGTAAAATTAAGGACATTCTACAAAAAGTATCAATTGGGTGTTGGATACGAAAAGGAACCGATTGAGCATATTTCATATTTTGACCGAAAAAAATGCAGATTGCATATATACATTGAAGGCTCTAGTCCTTCCCTCTCGATGTGCATTGGAAATGAATTAATTAAGATTAATAATTTTTTATGTGACAACTCTCTTAATGTGAAAAATATTGTAAAGTTTTACTTTATGTATCTCTTTTCTTGTGTAAATATTAATTTGTAAAAATTAATATTAATTCTTTAATAAGAATGATGCACAACAAGAAAGACAAAAAAAAAAAATTATTGCTAAGACCGGTTTTTTTTTTTTTTTGGTCGATTGATTTATTTTTCTTTCCCTAATATTGGGTCTGATATGGTTATTTTTTTTTTTAGTCAAAGGGTTTGATATGCTTAAACAAAGAAAGAAAAAAGTATTTTAAGTTAATATTAATTAAAAGAAATAAAAAGTAATTGAAGAGAGATAAAAAAAATTAAAAAGAAAAGAGAAATAAAATAACCTAGGAGGCATGTCATATAAGATTTTACGTAGGAAGTGAAAAAAAAAATAATGAAAAAAAAGGTATGGATTTAACCCAAAAATTATTGCTAAGACCGGTTTTTTTTTTTTTTGGTCGATTGATTTATTATTCTTTCCCTAATATTGGGTCTGATATGATTATTTTTATTTTTTTTTAGTCAAAAGGTTTGATATGCTTAAACAAAGAAAGAAAAAAGTATTTTAAGTAAATATTAATTAAAAGAAATAAAAAGTAATTGAAGATAGAGAAAATAATTAAAAAGAAAAGAGAAATAAAATAACGTATGTCATATAAGATTTTACGTAAGAAGTGATAAAAAAATAATGAAAAAAAAAGGTATGGATTTAACCCAAAAAAAAAAAAAAACAGCATTTACCACCTCCAGCGGCCATCCACCACCACCATCACCATTTTTGCACCTCATCACCATTTCCCAAATCATCTCACCACCACTGACCACCCAATTGTGCTACACGTTTGATTCATGCAAAGTAGGATTACTAGCTATTTTGAAGAAAGAATGCAGAAGAGTACATCTGATGCACATGTATAATTCACATTTGATATTAGTATTACCCAATTCGTGCTACTCATTCTATGAAGGCATTAATTAGATGCATTTGATAGCGCTTGGTTTGTAAAAGGAAGAAAGAAAAGTAGGAGAGAGATATTTGGTAAAGTCAATTTTTGTATTTGGTATAAAAGTTGAGCTTATTTACAGGATTGCCATTAGTGAGAAGTAGTTCTCTGTTGTTTTTGAAAGTTTTGAGAACAGAAAAATCCAAAAACATGTCTAGAGTGTTTTATTGTTTTAGTTTCTGCTAATAGATTATTGAGAAGTATTTTTCATCGAAATAAGTTTTTTTGTTTTTAAAAATTAAAACACAATTTTTAAACAACATTCCAGACAAGTCCAAAGAATCCGTTCACAAACAAAAAGAAACTTCATCTTTCAGCAGTATTTGTCTCAGATATTATTTTGCAACTCTCCATACACATCCACAATTGATAACCGAAAAAATAAACAATAATAATAATAATAATAAATGGTATGTTTAAATTGTTCTGTTATTCAAAACGAAAAAAAGAAATAGCACTTATTCAATTCAAAATAATTTCTCAATTTCATAACAATCAACAGAAATAACAGAATAGCATCCACATTTGAAACAAGAAAGGAGGGAAGAGTATTAAACAGAATTCACCTGTTGACCATATATTTGCCTAAGAATTTCGCGTCGATATGCATAAATAGGCAACCCATCATCAAGCCTTCTGCATTCCCTCGTCATCAAACAATGAATTCTCTCCCAATCAAACTCCTTCCCGAACTTAAAAACCTGAAACGCCTCCCCTTCTTCGCCATCCTCGACCCCCTTCTCCGCCAAATGCTCAATCACAAACCTCATGCCAATCTGAAACTCCTCGATCCTCTTCGCTATCAAGTCCCTCTCAGCCACCAATCCTCCCTTCTTCTTCAACAACTCGTTCGCCACGCCCATCTGATTTGGCTTTCTAAGCTTATCCATAACGCTTTTTATCTCATCCGAAACTGCCCCCCAACTTCTTCTGCCACTTCTGTACTAACTCCCCTTCCATTAACCCGTTTGCCTTCTCCAGAAACAACGCCTTTAATCTATCTCTCAACTCATCGTTATCCAATTCGACTTTCACGTTTTCGATAAGCCGCGGCGTGAACTGATGGACACTGTTTAGCCTCAGCCTCCATATTTCCACAATTGTTTCGAGCGCTTCGTTCCACTGCTGATAATATAGGGTTCCGGCCAATGGAACTTTTGTCTTAAAGTAAAGAATTCTCGGGCTTAAACGACAGATTCCCGATTAATTTCTCGATTTCGGGCCTTTTCGGAAGGGTTTGATGCTTGCAGTTTATCCGGATGACGAAGTTGGGCCGTGGTCCCGGCGGGAGATCGCGGCGGTAGTTTGACGGAAACTGCAGTCGGCTTTGCATTTTTATACGGTCAGGGTTTTTGGTAAAACTGGAGTTTAGTGTGCAGTGTGTGTTGTGTGTGTAGAAAGAGAGAGTGGAGCGGTGACAAAGCAAGAAGGTAAGTAGCATATTATTCTCTTTTTTTTTTTTTTGGTTAAAAATATATAATATTTTTTATATTTTAAAAATTAGTTGATTATTTTTTTATATTTTGTTAAAAGTGTATAATATTTTTTGTATTTTAAAAATTAGTTGATTATCTCCTTATATTTTATAAATATAGCTAATTACCTCTTTGTACTTTTTAAAAATTAGCGCTTTTATTAGAAAATATAAATAGGCAATCAACTACTTTTATAAAATATAATGGAGATAATCAGCTACTTTTAACAAATTACAAGGCGATAATTAATTAATTTTTAAAATACATAGGGATATTGTATATTTTTAATAAAATATACAAAAATATAATAAAATATTATATATTTTTAACAAAATACAAAAAAATAATATGTTATTTATCCAAACAAAAATAGAGAAGGTGATGGGTACGATAATATGTATATATCTGTGTGTGTGTCTTTGCTTTTTTTTTTTGAACAATGTCTTTGCCCTATTGGCGAGAAGCTGTAGTGTTTTTCTGATGTAATAATTAAGCAAGCATACCAAATGCATCAAGATTATTCTACAGGTCATTAAACGATAGAAAATAGGGTGAAAAAGCCAATTGTCTATTTCCTGACTCTATGCTTGTCCAACTACTCTTTATGAGTATCAATTCAAGGTTCATCTCTCTATCCGTTTATTTAAATTACTAACTTTCTTTTCTTCCAACTGCACCTTACAGCTATAGTTTCACAGAGTCTAACATTCTTCAGGATTGTATTAATTGTCTCTAGGCTTTTGATGGTAGTATACAACCTTACATTGATCCATCACAGGGTCTAACATTCTTCTGAATTGTATTAATTGTCTCCAAACTTTTGATGGTAATATACAACCTTACACTGATCCATCATTCTTTAAATGAGAAGTATTAGACCTTAGAATCATCAATGCTGAAATTCAGCAGGGAATCCTTAAAAGGAAGGTAGTGACCAGAAAAGTACAGAAACTGGGAAAAAGCCAAATCGATTCCTGAATTTTGAACAAAAGGTCATTTTAGTCCCTCACATTTAAAAAATACCCATTTTAGTCCCTCCCTTTACCTACTATTAGGCTTCTTTTAGTGGTCAAAGGTTTGACATTGTTAAAAGACATAAATACCCTTGTAGTCGTTGGGCATGAAAGAAAAAAAAGAAGGATAAAAAAACTATTCGGTTTAATCGTTGGAATATTTATGATATTAATTAATTTCGCTAATTCACTAAGAAAATAAATACTATATCTCTTGTCAATAAATGAATAATTTGACAAATTTTATCACTTTTTTATTACAAAACAACGTTACCCAAATAAAAATTAAAGATTGATTATTATAAATAAAGAATATAACTTAAACTAAATAGAGCAATAAAAATAAAATATAATTCAATCGTATTAGAGCTTTCCCTTTAAAGAAAGAAAAAGTCGATTATTTTCAATTAGGTCAAATTATATTTTTTTATCGATGAGAAGTAAAAAAGGAGAAAGAATAACAGTAAAATATTTTTTTTATAAGGGCATTTAAATCTTTTAGTACGGTCAAAATTTTGACTGTTAAAAGAAAATAGTCAAAAGAAATGACTAAAATGAGTATTTTTTTTAAAGTGAAGGATTAAAATGGCCTTTTACGAAAATTTTAGGGGCCAATTTGGCTTTTTTCCTATAGAAATTTGTGTGCTTGAACAATAAAAGCTAATTTAAAACCTTAGATAAACAATAAAGACTATTTATGCAATTCACTCTTTTCAAGACCAACTACCTTCTTCTACTTTAATAAATAAGCAACGCAATTTGCTTTCGTCTTCTCTCGAAAAGTTTGAGTTGAAAATCTGAAAGCTCGTGATAAGAGTTGTCTAGTTTTCTTTTTCTTTTTTTCTTTTTTCTTTTTTTCTTTAGATAAGCCTGTGAGAAGATAATAAATTCAAAAATTTCTATTTTACTCCTTACAAATTTTAGTGGATGCCCTAAATGCCTCACTACTCTACATGTAGGGAGGAGATTGGAAAATTTGTGTTATAACATATCTCTTATCTCATTCCTTAAATTGTATGGGATTCTTACATTTATTTTTATCTACTCTACATGTAGGAGAGAAAAACCTCATCCCACCAAGGCTTTGGTTTGGTGGTAAAGTTACTCGCTTATTTGCTAGAGGTTGCATGATCAATTCCTGTTAGTTATATATGTGTTATACGACAATAGTCCTCTCTTTAATTAAAAAAAAACCATCATCCCCTACCCAATCCTGTAAACAAAATAAATAAATAAATAAAATAATTGAATAATTCTAAGTTTTAAAAAAATTAATATAAAATACAAATAATAGAATATCGTATGGACAATGAAAAATATAAAAAAAACTTAAAAGTTATTAAAGATAATTTAAATTACACAATAAAGCAATAATATTAAAAATAATAATTTATTTAAGTAATTAAAAAAGGATGTCATGGAAAAACATAACATATATAAAAAATGAATATTAAAATAAAGAGAGAATATTAGAATAAATAAAAATAGAAATTGTAACGCCCTGATCCCTCACGAGATCGGATGCTCTAATAGCCATGCTAATCACAACCCAATTCCAACCCGATCACCAAATTTAGGAAAAAAATGGACAGAGTTTCCCCTATATATAGGACTATCTAGAAACCTACAAATATCAACATACTACCACCAAACCATAATCCACAACCCCAATCCATTTCATCCTTACAAGCATGCAAGTCAACTAGACAACAATGTAAAGATTACAAGTTAATAAAACATTACAAGCCATTCATAACTATCAATACATTATAAACTTAACTTTACAATTACAAAATTGAATTCAATAACAATCCACGTAAGCCAGCATAGTCAACACGAAACTCTCGAGCCTTCTTTTTTACCTCAAATAGCACTGATCCTGAAAGGTGTTAGAAACGAGGGTGAGTATACAACATGTATACTCAGTGAGGGAAGTGATGCTTTCATGAGATGCAACAAGAATAATAACATGTACAACACAAAATAACAAAGTTAATTAGACAAGTATTTAACCACATATAAAAAGGATACGGTTCCACGTTTGTCTTCAATCACGAGCCACGAACCATGAGCCAAGATCTTCAAGCAAGTGTCGGTAAAACCCTTACTCCACCAAGTTGGGGTACTCCGGATGTACCCTGATTGACGACCCATATCTTCCGAGGTAGATCCGTATGCCCCAACGAGGTGAACCACGCCTCTAGGGTAGGGGAGTATGCCTCATAGAGAAAGGACTGAGAAACCATGGTAGCCGAGGAAGCACGGCAAGCCCGACGTCGCCCGTGTTACTCGACACTACCATGCCCGAAAAGGTTGTGCAACCCCGAGTAACGAATCACGAATCTCATTTTCAAATCAAGTGGGGAGGTAGCAAAGTAGGCTAGCCTCACCCCATATATATCATATAACACATTTGATAACCAAAGAGAGCAATTATAGTAATATAAACAATTACCCTTGCAACTAATTCAAGTAATTCGCAAGATAGCATGAAAATAGTATATATAAACTTTATCCATTTAGATTAAATCATATAATAAAATAAGCTAATATGCACAAAAGAAATGAAGACTCCCTCACCTTAGATTAAGCCAAGCATGCAAGAAAATAGCTTACATTCACTCCAACCTCATTGAATTGGTTCAACTATGCAATCTCTAGCTTGTTCCTATAAATATAACATTTTAACAAATAACCCACAGTACCAAGTGAACTAGCTTCACAAGAACACTTCATAACTTTATTTATATTCCAAGCATTGTAACTAAAATTGTAACATAACACTTAACACATATAGATCAACTAACTTATTAGCTTTTAACTTGCTATCTCATCCCTACTTGCAATTAGCAATTTAGTCTTTCAGTTATACAATGATAACTAGCAACTCTTAATACAATCTTGTTTACTTACTCTTAAACTATTCATATTCTCCTTAAGCTAACAATTAATTTAGCAAACAGGCTCAAGTCTCAAGTAACCTAGCTATCACTCCAATTACTCTAAAAGCTATAGCAATACAAGGAAAACACGTACAATACAACTAACAAGCAATGTAGCATTATAAACGAGATATAGACATGTTCACTCAACGTTTAACAAAGTAAACATATAACTCGATTTACGAACTTCTCCAATTAGCAAAAGAATGTTCTTACACACCCATGATATACCAGATAGACATTTATATAAGCTCAACTCTATTTAACCACCAAAAGAAGATCAACTACCAAATACGTTTTCAACACTTAACATGTAAAATTTCATGGAAGCAAACTCATTTTCCAACTTCCTAGCAGAAGCTTAAATTTATCCAATCATCTACCTATGATAATGACCTCCAAATTCTCTGATTTTTATGTATAAACGTAGCTCTTCGAGTGTAAATAACTTTAGAATCAAACAGAACTCAATTCTGATCTAAATTCCTCAAGATACAACCATTTCCGTACGACTGCGCATAATTCCCCTGCACCAGCGATTTTCAGGATAGATTTCAAAAATGGCTAAATCAGAAGGTCAAAACGTTCGAATTAGCCTTAGCACCAGAAATTAACATTTGCTCTAAACTGCCTAATCTAGTTGCCATACAAATTTTGTTAATTTTTGAGCTCGTTTACTATGTCAAAAAGCCGCTAGAATACAGGGGCGAAAATCTGTCCAAAACAGGTACGAACTTATTGCTTACATTTTGTGAATAATTGAGCTTAGAAACCTTCTTTAACTAGTATAAACTATCTTTCAAGCATTAGATCAAATACTTCATATGCACATTTCATCATATACAACCATAACCCTAACCACAAATACTATAACAAAATCTTTCATGTTTAGCTAGCACACAACACTTAACATCCCATAAGCTTCATGAAAATCAATGATTTAACTAAGACAATATATAATTCAACTAAATTCAATATTTCATTTTCAAGTCCCCTTTGTAATCTAAGCTATAAATTCAATTCTAGCTAAGTTCTAATTATATTCATGATCCATATAGCATACTTAAGGATATTAACAACTATTAGAAGCAACAAAATAATTAGAAATGCAAAATCGCAGGTTACTATTTACAAACACTATTCATCATCTTCCACAACATGCATTCTTCAATTTCAACCATAGAAATTGCTAATAGACTACAAAAGATTGTTCTCTAAGCATTTTAGGAGGTATTGGAAGTATATATAAGCAAAGAAATAACATTAATCATCAATTGCAAAATTTCAAATAAAGCCCTAGAATTTCTAATGCAAATAAAATGAACTACCTCACATATACTAGTTGTAGGATGCTAGTAGTAGACTCTAGGATGCTCAAAACACCTCCCAACTTCAAGCTTGATGATCAATTTGCAAGAATGGTTGAAGGTTTCTTCTCTTTTTCCCTTGAGAGGTCCAACGGGTTTGGGGGGCGAGGGGGTGTTTGCTTCTTTTTTTTTTTGTCTTATGTATTGTTTTAATAAGCCTAAGTTATAAATAAATATGTGTGTAGGAAAAATGCACATTATTGAAGTAAGACTAAATCAAATACAAGCTTAAAAATGCTCTTATTATGTTATATAGACAATAGACTAAAGAAATAATGAGTTTGGTTGGTAAATTGGGTCTAATTAAACATATTTAAAGGTCTAATAAAAGTCCAAAATCTAGTTAATTCACTAGAAGTCCAAATAAAAATTCTACAAAAAGTTACTATTCTTTCGTAATACTATTTATTCAAGACGAAAACTATTTTCTAAATGCACACTCCCAACATTAAATACACAAAATAATATTTTTCACATTCCTCCTACATGATATGTGACAGGAGAAAAATACAGTTTCAAAAAAATTAAACAGTAAATTTTTTTTATGAATAGTGCCTTATGCTAAAAATTAAATAAATGCACATTTAATACTCAAATAAAACATTCAACAATTTAAAATAAATATGAAGAGGTTTTCGGTCGTCACAGAAATCCTACAAAACAAAAAGATGTTGGAGTGTAATTGAAATAGGATTCTCTAAAAAAAGAAATTAATTAAATGTAGGAAAGTTCGCTTTCAAATTTTTAACTTATTCAATAAATATATAAATTATACGACTCTTTGATTACAAACCAAAGTCTTTTATTATTTATTATTCTTATCAAATTTTGGATTAATTCACTTAAACTAAACAAATTAAATGGAACTCAATAGTTTTTAATATTACAAATTATTAAGAGTTACATCATTATACCAGCTTGTATCCATGCATCAGGGAGGTGTTTTCATGGCAATAGGAAGTCGGGTACCATTTGTAATAACTATTGTGTCAAAGAATTAAAGATTGAATAGAACAGGCACTGATAAGAGAAAACAAAACCGGGCATTGTCAAGAATTAAAGAAAAACATAAGCCGAATGCAGTAAAAAATTAAAGGAAGATTAGAAAAAATAGAAGTCAAGCACTATCAAGAACTAAAAAAAGATCAGAAGAAAAAGCAAACACTATTAATATTTTCTTCTATAACACGACAATTCTGCCGCTGGTGACAAGACGACCCATTGTTTATGAGGTCTGTGGCAATATTAAAGAGGAAAAAATAGGATGAAAGGGACTAGCGCGCATGAAGGACACGTTTTAGACACTGATGGTGACATGATATAAATTAGGTTGAAAAAGTCTATTGTCTATTTCCTGACTCTATGCTAGTTCAACTACTCTTTATGAGAATCAATTCAAGGTTCATCTCTCTATGTGCTCATTTAAACTACTAACTTCATTTTCTTTCAACTAGACCTTACAACTATAGTTTCACAAGGTTTAGCATTCTTCTGGATTGTATTAATTTTCTCTAGGCTTTTGATTGTGGTATACAACGTTACACTGATCCATTATTTTTTAAAGGAGAAGCATTAGACCTTAGAATTATCAATGCAGATGTTCAGCAGGGAATCCTTAAAGGGAAGGTAGTGACCAAAAAAGTACAGAAACTGGGAAAAAGAAAAATCGACTCCTGAATTTTGAATAAAAGGTTATTTTAGCCCCTCATATTTAGAAAATACCTATTTTAGTCCATCCCTTTAACTACTATTACACTTATTTCAGTGGTCAAAGGTTTGACATTGTTAAAAGATATAAATGCCCCTATAGTCATTGGGCATGAAAGAAAAAAAAAAGGATAAAAAAAAACTATTCGGTTTAATCGTTGAAATATTTATTATATTAATTGATTGTGCTAATTCACTAGGAAAATAAATACAATATCTCTTGTCAATAAATGAATAATTTGACAATTTTTTTTACTTTTTTATTACAAAACAACATTACCCAAATAAAAATTGAAAATTGATTATTATAAATAAAAAAATATAACTTAACCTAAATAGAGCAATAAAAATAAAATATAATTCAACCATAATAGAGCTTTTCCTTTAAATAAAGAAAAAGTTGATTATTTTCAATTAGGTCAAATTATATTTTTTTATAGATGAGAAGTGAAAGAGAAGAAAGAATAACAATAAAATATTTTTTTGTAAGGGCATTTATATCTTTTAGTACGGTCAAACTTTTGACTATTAAAAGAAAATAGTCAAAAGAAGGGACTAAAATGCGTATTTTTTAAAAGTGAGGGATTAAAATGGCCTTTTATGAAAATTTTAGGGGCCAATTTGGCTTTTTTCCTATAGAGATTTGTGTGCTTGAACAATAAAAGCTAATTTAAATTTTTAGATAAACAATAAAGACTATTTATGTAATTCACTCTGTTCAAGACCAACTACCTTCTTCCGCTTTAATAAATAAGCAACGCTCTTTGCTTCCGTCTTCTCTCAGAAAGTTTGAATTGAAAATCTGAAAGCTCGTGATAAGAGTTGTCTAGGTTTCTTCTTCTTTTTTCTGTTTTTTCTTTTGTTTTTCTTTAGATAAGCATGGGAGAAGATAATACATTCAAAAATTTGTATTTCACTCCTTACAATGTATCACCGGCTTGTTTGAGGTTGTTAGGCTAACTTTAGTGGACGCCCTAAATGCCTCACTACTCTACATTTAAGGACGAGATTGGAGAAATTGTGTTCCAACAGATCTTTTATCTCATTCCCTAAATTGTAGGGGATTCTTACATTCATTTTCATCTACGCTACATGTAGGAGAGAAAAACTTCATCCCACCAAGGCTTTGGTATGGTGGTAAAGTTACTCGTTTATTTGCTAGAGGTCGCATGATCAATTCATGTTAGATATATATGTGTTATACGACTATAGGCCTATCTTTAACTAAAAAGAAAGAAAAAAAACTTCATCCCCTACCCAATCCTCTAAACAAAAAAATAAATAAATAAAATAATTGAATAATTCTAAGTTTAAAAAAAACTTAATATAAAATACAAATAATAGAATATCGTATGGACAATAAAACTTAAAAGTTATTAAAGATAATTTAAATTACACAATAAAACAATAATATTAAAAATAATAATTTATTTAAGTAATTAAAAAAAGGATGTCGTGGAAAAAAGTAACATATATAAAAAACGAATATTAAAATAATTAGAGAATATTATAATGAAATAAAAATAAAAATCTTACAACAGAAAAGATGTTGGAGTATAATTGAAATAGGATTCTCTAAAAAAAGAAATTAATTAAATGTAGGGAAGTTCGCTTTCAAGTTTTTAACTTATTCAATAAATATATAAATTATACGACTCTTTGATTACAGACCAAAGTCTTTTATTATTTATTATTCTTATCTAATTTTAGATTATTTCACTTAAACTAAATAATTTAAATGGAACTCAATAGTTTTTAATATTACAAATTATTAAGAGTTACATCATTATACCAGCTTGTATCCATTCATCAAGGGAGGTGTTTTCATGACGATGGGAAGTCGGGTACCGTTTGTAATAACTATTGTGTCAAAGAATTAAAGATTGATCAGAAAACGCACTGATAAGAGAAAATAGAACCGGGCACTGTCAAGATTTAAACAAAAGCATAAGCCGGACGCATTAAAAAATTAAAGGAAGATCAGAAAAAGCATTATGAAGAAACAATGCAAGAATTGAAGGAAGCTTAGAAAAAATAGAAGCCATGCACTATCAAGACCTAAAAAAGGTCAGAAGAAAAAGCAAACACTATTAAAATTTTCTTCTATAAGACTATAACACGACAATTCTACTGCTGGTAACAGGACGAGCCATTGTTTATGAAGACTGTGGTAACATTAAAGAGGAAGAAATAGGATGAGAAGGACTAGTGCGCGTGAAGGACACGTTTAAGACACTGATGGTGACGTGATAAAAATTAGGGTGAAAATGCCTATTGTCTACTTCCTGACTCTATGCTAGTTCAACTACTCTTTATGAACATCAATGCTAGTTCAACCACTCTTTATGAGCATCAATTCATGGTTCGTCTCTCTATCCGCTCATTTAAACAACTAACTTCCTTTTCTTCGAACTGTACCTTACAACTATAGTTTCACAGGGTCTAGCATTCTTCTGGATTGTATTAATTGTCTCAAGGATTTTGATGGTGGTATACAATGTTACACTGATCCATCATTCTTTAAAGGAGAAGCATTACACCTTAGAATCATCAATGTGGAAGTTTAGCGGGGAATCCTTAAAGGGAAGGTAGTGACAAAAAAGCACAGAAACCGGGAAAAAGCCAAATCGGTTCCTGAATTTTGAACAAAAGGTTATTTTAGTCCCTCACACTTAAAAAATACACATTTTAGTCCCTCCCTTTAACTACTATTAGGCTTCTTTTTGTGGTCAAAGGTTTGACATTCTTAAAAGACATAAATGGCCTTATAGTCCCTACTTATGAAATTAAAAAAACAAGGATAAAAAACTATTCGATTTAATTGTTGGAATATTTATGATATTAATTGATTGCGCTAATTCACTAGGAAAGTAAATACGTTATCTCTTGTCAATAAATGAATAATTTGACAAATTTTATCACTTTTTTATTACAAAACAACATTACCCAAATAAAATTGAAGATTGATTATTATCAATAAAAAAATATATCTTAACCTAAATAGAGTAATAAAAATAAAATATAATTCAACCGTATTAGAGCCTTCCCTTTAAAGAAAGAAAAAGTCGATTATTTTCAAATAGGTTAATTTATATTTGTTTATCGATGAAAAGTAAAAAAGGAGAAAGAATAACAATAAAATATTTTTTTTGTAAGGGCATTTATATCTTTTAGTGCTGTCAAACCTTTGACTGTTAAAAGAAAATAGTCAAAAGAAGGGACTAAAATGGGTATTTTTTAAAAGTGAAGGGTTAAAATGGCATTTTACGAAAATTTTAGGGGCCAATTGGCTTTTTTCCTGTAGAAATTTGTGTGCTAAACAATAAAAGCTAATTTAAAACTTTAGATAAACAATAAAGACTATTTATGCAATTCACTCTTTTCAAAACCAACAACCTTCTTCTACTTTAGTAAATAAGCAACGCTCTTTGCTTCTGTCTTCTCTCGGAAAGTTTGAGTTGAAAATCTAAAAGCTCATGATAAGAGTTGTCTAGTTTTATTTATTTTTTATTTTTATTTTTATTTTGTTTTTGTTTAGATAAGCCTGGGATAAGATAATACATTCAAAAATTTATATTTTACTCCTTACAATGCATCATCGGCTTGTTTGAGGTTGTTAGGCTAACTTTAGTGGATGCCCTAAATGCCTCACTACTCTACATGTGAGGACGAGATTGGAGAAATTGTGTTTCAACATATCTCTTATGTCATTCCCTAAATTGTAGGGTATTCTTACATTCATTTTCATCAACTCTACATGTTAGAGAGAAAAACCTCATCCCACGAAGGCTTTGGTTTGGTGGTAAAGTTACTCTCTTATTTGTTAGAGGTCTCATGATCAATTCCTGTTAGTTATATATGTGTTATAGGCCTTTTACCCCTTACCCTATCCTGTAAACAAAAAAATTAATAAATAAAATAATTGAATAATTCTAAGTTTAAAATAAAATTAATATAAAATACAAATAATAGAATATCATATGGACAATGAAAAATATTAATAAAAATTAAAAGTTATTTAAGATAATTTAAATTACACAATAAAAAAATAATATTAAAAATAATAATTTATTTACGTATTTAAAAGATAATCTCGTGAAAAAAATAAAATAAATAAAAAATGAATATTAAAATAAAGAAAGAATATTAGAATGAAATAAAAATAGAAATCCTACAACAGAAAAGATGTTGGAGTATAATTGAAATAGGATTCTCTAAAGAAAGAAATTAATTAAATGTCGGGAAGTTCGCTTTCAAGTTATTAACTTATTCAATAAATATATAAATTATACGACTCTTTAATTACAAATCAAAGTCTTTTATTATTTATTATTCTTATCAAATTTTAGATTATTTCACTTAAACTAAATAATTTAAATGGAACTCAATAGTTTTTAATATTACAAATTATTAAGAGTTACATCATTATATCAGGTTGTATCCATGCATCGGGGAGGTGTTTTCATGGCAATGGGAAGTCGGGTACTATTTATAATAACTATTGTGTTAAAGAATTAAAGATTGATCAAAAAAAGCATCGATAAGATGAAACAAAATCGGTAACTGTCAAGAATTAAAGAAAAGCATAAGCCGAACGCAGTATAAAATTAAAGGAAGATTAGAAAAAAAAGCAAACACTATTAAAATTTTCTTCTATAACACGACAATTCTGCCACTGGTGACAGGACAAGCCATTGTTTATGAGGTATGTGGCAATATTAAAGAGGAAGAAACAGGATGAAAGGGACTAGCGCGCGTATAGGACACGTTTTAGACACTGGTGGTAACATGATAGAAATTAGAGTGAAAAAGCCTATTGTCTATTTTTTGACTCTGTGCTAGTTTAACTACTCTTTATGAGCATCAATTCAAGGTTCATATCTCTATCTATTCATTTAAACTAGTAACTTCATTTTCTTCCAACTGCACCTTACAACTATAGTTTCACAGGGTCTAGCATTCTTCTGGATTCTATTAATTGTCTCCACAGTTTTGATGATGGTATACAACGTTACACTTGTAATAGCCAGACTTAGCATATAGCATACAATACATATTTACATATATTTTTGTATCACTTTAAAAGTTTATTTATAATTATGTAAATAACTTAATTCAATTTATTCGTTAATTGCTATATTTATTATATTTTGAAATACATGCAAATAGAGTTTAGTAAAAATTAAATAAGGTAACTATTTTAATATTATAATTATGAGAATTTATTCTTTTATATTTAAGTGTTAGATTCTATTATTACCCATTAAATGTTTAAATAATTCGAGCCCGAACATAAAAATTTTTCTGTTTTTTTTTTCTAAATTTCATATTTTTTCCTTAATACTTGCTATTTTAGATGCATACATCCATTGAGTTTGCATGCATAGCATATCGAGATCAACGGGAAAAAAATTATAAGTGAACGTAATGAATAGTGAAAATTTTCAGCTATTTTTTAGCATTTTTTCACTTAGAATACTTGACCCATTTGGCATAAAACTTGATCCATTTGCATACAACTACCCAAACGCACAACCCATGATCCATAACCCACCTAACTACCCATATATTCACATAACACTTACATTAGCAAAAAAAAGAAAAAAAAAGAGAAAGAAACCAAAATCATCCAAGAGAGAAAAAGAGGAAAAAAAATGGAAAAATGCTAAGATTGATCCTTGAGCTGCTTGGAGGAGTGCTAAAGCCATCCTAGTTCATCTTCGGGCCTTCTACATCTTGCCTAGGTGAGGGATTTATCCATATTTGTGCATTTGAAGTTTTGTGTATAAACTTTAATTTTTAGATTTTAATGTTGTATTGCTTATATATGCTTTAATATGCTTCAATTACCTTTTATTGAGTTAGTAGAACATTCTTTGAAAGTTATTTGGCAAGGTTTATGGTTAGAAATTGAAAATGCAAGTTGTTGAAGATGATGAATAGTAAAAAAACGTAAATAGTAAACTTTTGTATTCTAACTTAATTTATTGCTTCAAATATGCTTAAATATGTATGTAGAGCAAACGTTTGTAGTTAGTTAGCTTTTTGAATGGTTGAAAATGATGGTTGATGAATTAAAGGAGATGATAAATAGTAATTTTGAAGGTTTTTGTGCAATGTTAATCCTAGGTTTGTAACTATGCTATCTATTTGTTCCTATAGTGCTATTGGACATAGAAAAACACTTATGTGAGATTAGAATAGGTTTTTCTTGAGTAGTTGTTTGAAATTAGCTAAAAAAGCTAACTTTATAAAGGGATTTCGGGTGTGAAGTAAATCCGGGTGGATTTGAGTGATATAATTAGTGTTCTTAGGGTAATTAAGTGCCAAATATGTGGTTATATCGCCTATTTGGACATCGAATAAAGTACCCGGAGTACAAACGCATAAAGGGAAAATCAGGTCTTTTGCAGCAAGTTGAGGGTTCTAGGAGTGTCATATAGTATAATTAGAATAATAGAATAGCTCGTTTGATAATCTTGAACCTTGGCCTTTGTTTTAGAGCTAAATAACTTAGGTTAACAAAGGGGAAAATGAGATAATAGGGTGTTTTATAGCTTGTATTGCCTTATAGTTGGTTATTGTGTGTTTAAATGTATTTCTATAGCATATTTGAGCTATTGATGAAATTTCGTGAAAGTATGTTGTTAATCCCCTTAACGCACTGATGGTTAATTTCATGTTTATTGTTTATAGTCTTGCGTTTCTTGCTTCTAATACTTTCTATATTGCCTAATGATGTTATAGAGTAAACTTTTGAACTTGGATGGTTGCCTATTGTTATTTGTTATATAGATGTACTTCTATGGATGTTTATTGAGGCAATGTGTTGTAGTTTAGGTTCCTATCTTGAATCGGGGTTTTAATATGCTTAATTGTCTAATTGTGATTAGTTGAATTGTTACTTTTTCTTATTTGTTAAGTGTCCTATTTTTGTGTAAGCATGTCTAATTGGATAGTTGGATAGTTGGTTAGAACTTGTAGAGTCTTGTTCTTTATGTTTTATTTGGAAGTTAATGAAACTAGGATTTGTTTATAAAAGATGCTTGCTCGGTTCATGTGTTTAGTTGTATTTGTATAGAATGTCATTTTCTTTTGGAGAAGTTCATAAATCCAGTTATATGTTACTTTGTGTTATATTGTACATGCTTCCCTTGTATTGCTATAGCCTTTTATAGTAGTTGGAATGATAGTTGGGTTACTTGAGACTTTAGCTTGTTTGCTAAATGAATTGTTAGTCTAGAAAGAATATGAATAGCTTAAATGTAAGTAAACAAGATTGTATTAAGAGTCGTTAATTGACATTGTACAATTGAAAGACTAAATTGCTAACTAGAAGTAGGGATGAGGTAACAAGTTAAAGGCTAATGTGTAACGCCCCGAACCCAATCCCACGCTATAGGTCAAGCTTGGACCCGTTACTCCGACAGAATCTCTTCTATACCGCGGACTAAACTGTTACCTACAAATAATTACAAATAACCTTTGAACTATAAGTAACAACACATGCAACCAAATTTACAACATTCCCATAGCCATGCCAAGTTCACAAGGCCATCCGAGCCTTGGAACAACAAAAGCCTACCTAAAGCACATAAGCATGCAAGGCAAGATAACTTTAACTGAATTAGTTGGATACAACTATAATCAAGTTCTACTGTTAATCTAATAAACACCCAAGCATGCAATAAGAGAAGTAATCTAATTCCATTATTACAGGCCATCTGACTTTATCTAATATACAAGACTATAATTTAGTTACAACTTCTCAAGCAAATATACAAGGCCTTAAGGTCTCAAAACACAACATCTAACAATCACGTCACGCAAGCATCACATATGATCCACCTTATCATACAGGAATCAAGGAATCTGTTCTACTTGCACTTCTTCTCATTCCTTTATTGCTACTAGCTGGGGATCTACCTCAGCTTCTCTTGAAACATGGTAAATGAGGAGTGAGCAACAATGTTGCCCAGCGAGGGATGTGATGCAATATATCGGGGGCTTGCAATATGATATGTAAGCATTAGAAGTCATATATATATAACATAAACAACAAGATTAAAATAGCAAGTGATTAACTACATTAAAAAGGATACGGTTCCACTTCAAGTATTCAATCTCGAACCACGAACCTCGAACTTCACGCAAGTACCGACAAACTCTTACTCCAACAAGTTGGGATACTCCGGATGTATCCCGATCCTACGACCCTTTCTCCTGAGGTAGTTCATATGCCCAGCAGGTGAACCACGCCTCTGGGGTAGTGGAGTATACTCAGCGAGAAAGGGAATAGGCACCATGGTAGTCGAGGGAGCACGGCAAACCCGACACCGCCTGTGTTTCTCGACGCTACCATGTCCGAAAAGGTTGCGCAATCCCGAATCAAGTCCACGAAAACCAAGATCATCAAATAACACATAAGAGGATGACAAAGTAAGTCACCGTCGTAATTAGTCACAATAACACGAAAAGACACAGGATGGCAAGTAAAATAATACATATAAACTTTAACAATTACTAAATAATTAAATTTAGAAACAATAAATCAAGTTAAGATGCACAGAAGAGATGAAGACTCCCTCACTTTAGTGAACCAAACCTGTGAGAATTAGCCAAGAACTTCATCATTATGCTCCAAATGTACTATTCCTTCAATTATCACTACCTAATACAATCAACTATATGCATAAGAAGTTATACCTTTATTCTCTACTAAAGCTAATTCATAAAGTCATTAACTTATCCAACTCTATTTGATTCCCTTGAACTTACATAACTAACAATATATTTCATGATTTAACAAGCATTCTAATCAATATTTAAACAATACATAAACTCAAGTGATCACATATGCAACATTCTTTAAGTTCCAAGTATCACACAAAGACCATAGCATAATAAATAATGTATACATAGCCATGATAATTCATATAAGTAGAAACACTATATAACATCTAACCAATAAGTTACACATATAATGTAATTAATAAGCAATATAAACATGTTTACTCAATCTTTAACTAGTATTCATATAGTTTAACTCACAACTTCTCCGAAAAGATGAACTTGTTATACAAGTACATTTAAACATTTATCCAATCAATCAAGAATCAACTAACAACAATTATTACCATGGTTTATTATTAGTTCCTTCAGTCCATTCTAAATTCATACTCAACCAAAGCCATGTAAACCAAGTAACTTAATTCACGAGACTTCACTACTATTATACGTACACTACACAAAGGCATATAAATATTTAATTACTCAATTATAAAACAATTATCATGAAATTAACTATGCGAACACAAATGTGTCAATATTATACTTTTCACAAAACTTAACCAAAAGCTCACACATACCTTAGAATTGCATTTAGACACTCTAGGAGCAACTACAAAGCAATACAAGTACTAAAACAATTAATTCATTCATTTCCCCTTTGATCAACAAAGCTATTTAGCTTCTTACCGAAATTCAAGGATCAAGTTAAGTTAGCTAACCATCCTACCAAAACGAAGGCACTTCTAAGGTTTCAATACTTAATAAAGACTATCCATAACCTCAAAACGTGCCGGGATTCAGGTTTGCCGTGCTCCCTCGACTACCATGGTGCCTATTCCCTTTTTCTCGCTGAGTATACTCCACTACCCCAGATGCGTGGTTCACCTTGTTGGGGCATATGGACCTACCTCAGGAGAAAGGGTCGTAGGATCGGGGTTGTGACGCCCAAGATTCTACCGTACACATTTTCAACTGTTGCATCCACTATTTGTGCATTTTCACTGTGCAATACTTGTTACTTTCTGTAATCACTATTCATTCCATTTTTCAACTACTTAATTACCATGAATTAGCATTTTTATTAAATCATATTAATTGTTATAGGAATGAGAAAAATGTGCATTTGGGCTTAATGCGATAAGAACATTCGTTTAGAAAATAATTTGTTAAAACTAGTGAATAGTGTTACGTATGAAACATAATGTTTTAGTTAGCTAACTTAATTTACGTGCAATGGACTTGTTTTAAAGCTAACTAAGCTCATTTTAATAGACCATTTAAGCACCCCCTTGACCCCACCGATAGCCTACTCATTATATAGCAAAAATAAGCTAAAAAAACACACAAAAAAAGAAGATGCAGAAATTACTGTTCAAAATCCGAATAGCCCTTTGTGCATCCAAGAAGTAATTTTTGCTCACCAAATCTTCAAGCCAAGCCAAGCCAAGCAACGAGCAAGTAGTTTAGGGTGTTTGTTAGCATCCCGAGAGTTCCTACACGCATTGGTGAGGGTTTTCATGCTTGTTTGCACATTTTAAAATTGTTGCTCATTTCTTGATTTGTTAGAAATGTTATTAAATGCTATTGCAAAGCTTATCTATGCTATTATACATTGTATATAAGTGCTAGAGAACACATTTAAGCCATTAGTTTGCATTTTAAATGATTGGAATCGTTATTTTTATTTTATGAGATGAATAGTGACAAATTTCTAGAGTTTTGTGTAATTGTGCGTATTAGCTTGATTCATTGTTTCTAATAGATGCTTTAGGTACTAATGAAGGTAGTCCAATAGCCCCGTGCCATCGAATTGCTCTAAACATGCATAAAACATAAAATAGTCGACTTTTTAAAAGGGGTTTCGGGGTTAATGCTAATCCGGGTGGATTTGAGCTTCATACTTGGTATTCTTAGGCTACCTAGGTGCTATAGAAGCTTTACTAACCCTTGTTTGAAGCCCGGTTAAGGTATGTGTAGTTCAAAGCTATAAGAGGAAAATTGGAGCTTTTGGGATAATTACGGGTAATTGAATGTGTTTGAGGGTTAAAAGGGTGCCTTAAGGGTTAATTAGAAAATTGGTATAGTTTTCCCTTGAATTTGAAACATTAACATGAGTTTGGAAGGAAAACGGATTGAATAACAAAGGGGTTTAAGTGCAAATTCAATTGTCTCACGCTTCTAAGACCTTGGCATGACTTCTTGTGTGTTAAAATGTCGTTTCAAGATGTTTTGGGGCTTTTGGTTTAGTTCCATGTGAATCTTGAATATGCCCCTTTGTAAATTGCTTAGTTGCTTACATAAAAGCTTCTATTCTAACTGTTTCGAGGTCAACCTACTTTGTTGATCCTCCCACGTGTTATTGCTTCTATTATTGATCTTATATTACCATTGTTAAGTACATTGTATAGTGGTTGCGCAACCATAGTGTCAGGGGCGGTTGTATTGAATATCGGCTGGGCGGCGGCGAGCTTGCCAGTGG
Source organism: Ehretia macrophylla (assembly GCA_037974665.1). Classification (NCBI taxonomy): domain Eukaryota; kingdom Viridiplantae; phylum Streptophyta; class Magnoliopsida; order Boraginales; family Ehretiaceae; genus Ehretia; species Ehretia macrophylla. Next base: position 6,439,630 of record CM075774.1, read on the forward strand.
ATATTCGATCTCCGTGCCCTAGTCCCTCACTCATCTGGTCTGGAGATTTCCAGGAGGTGTTGGGTCATAGGATTATCGGGGTACATCCAGAGTATACCCACTAGAATGATTGGGGTTATGCCGGCACATTGATCGTGGTTCGTGGTTCGTGATTCGTGGATCGTGGTCAAAGATAAGAGAATCATGGAGTGTTGGGGTTAAGTGTATCGTATCCTTTGATATGTGTGGTTATTTACTGTTCTAAATGTACTTTACTTGCCTTTTTTGTTAACTATTATATTTGTTGCATTGCACGTCCCGATTGGCCTTTATCCCTCATTGGGCAATAGTGGTTGCTCATACCTCGCTAACATGTTTCAAGAGACCCTAGGATTGAACCCCAACTTGTTTTTGTTGAAGGTGAAGAGCTAGAGGTCCAGGTGGATCAGTTACCTTAGTTGCAGTGTCTAATTGCGTGAGGTGGATTTATTGTTCTTGCTGTTATGTGGAGATCTTGTTTGCTCTACCTTATTTTCTATTTTGTAGCCTAAGTGGTTATGTACATGTTTAAGTGATTGTAAGCTAAACGCTAGTTGATTGTAGTAGGAGATATGAACTATGGCATGTAATAACTTCTATTTCTGCTCTTAGCTTCTTTGCATGCTTGGGAGTGAATGATTGGTTGTTTTTAATTTCTAAGAATGCTTAAAAGCTATCATGGAGTGGCATGATAAGCGGTTTTGTAAAAAAGTTAAGTTATGAGTGCATGCTTGTGTGTATCTAAACTGTTTGTATGTCTTAAGGCTCGGATGGCCTTAAAGTTGGGATTTTTATTTTGAAAATGGCTTTAGTGTTGTTCTATAGCTTATTTGAATGTTTACAGGTTTTTAGAATGTCCATGATACAGGGGAGACTCTGTCCGTTTTTCCTTAAAATTTTGAGACTGGGTTGGAATTTGGTTGAGAATAACTTGGTTATTAGAGCCTCTGGTCTCGTGAGGGATCGGGGCGTTACAGGTGGTATCAGAGCTAAGTTAGCTCTCAGCCGGGACAGGGTCCTTGGCCTGTCGGGTAGTAAACCCTGTGTGTGTGCTTGTTAAGTGTGTTTTGAAAGTGTATGCCTGCATGTGTGATTGTGTGTCTTGTGTTGAATGTGTGCACCTATGTGATATAATTATGTGTTACGTGCTAAATGTGTGTTAAGTGAAGTAAAGTGGCTAGTTGTGCATCAAATTGACCTTGTAAATTGTTGATTGTTTAAACTGTTGCTTGTAATGTATGTATTTGAATGTCTTTGATTGAGTTGTGTTATGATTGACTTGATTGTTGTGCTTGAGTGACTTTGATGATTACACTGTTTCATGAACTCTTATATAAACATGTTTGCATAATAGTTTAAAACATATATGTGTAAATGTGATATCTTGGCATTCATACATGTCCCATTGAAATGGTAAGAAAGACTTCTTCCTCCCCCTGAAGAGAAGTGATTAGCAACAAGCCCTCCAAGTTGTGTGGATCAGCGGGAATGAGAGGCAATTAATCAGCCCTTTATTTGGGAATTAGTGTTGTAGGTGGAGCTCAGTTATTGGGATTTCTTCTAAGGCATTCTTTTACGCTCAACAATCAGAAATGAATGGCTTCCTTTAGGATTTCTATATGACTGTTCTCTTGGTTTTCTTATTGAGTATTCTTCTAGTATTTTCTTGCTGGTATTGCTCAGAAGACTTAGTTTGGGATTCTAATCAGCTTTATTATATGGAATTATCTTCGGTATTTGTACTCCAAATCCTTATTGGTATTTTCTCGCCGCTTTTAGTTGGGATTCTGTTCTTCTATGGTATTCATGGCCAATGGGATTCTTATTCGGATTTCGAGATAGTATCTTCATTTGAGCCTTTATTTGGCCTTATTACTTGGAAATTCTTAGGCGGTACTAATGGGATTCCTATTTGGGTTTTCCTTTGGGCGTTCTCATTCAGTGTCATGCTCAACAATCGATGAAAAATATCATAATTAGATTTCAGTTGATGCTGAGTTCTCTTGGAAGAAGAATTGCGTGGACACAATTTGTTTAAGGGGGAGAGGATGTGACGCCCAAGATTCTACCTTACACATTTTTAACTGTTGCATCCACTATTTGTGCATTTTCACTGTGCAATACTTGTTACTTTCTGTAATCATTATTCATTCCATTTTTCAACTACTTAATTACCATGAATTAGCATTTTTATTAAATCATATTAATTGTTATAGGAATGAGAAAAATGTGCATTTGGGCTTAATGCTATAGGAGCATCCGTTTAGAAAATGATTTGTTGAAACTAGTGAATAATATTACGTATAAAACATAATGTTTTAGTTAGCTAACTTAATTTATGTGCAATGGACTTGTTTTAAAGCTAACTAAGCTCATTTTAATAGACAATTTAAGCACCCCTTTGACCCCACCCATAGCCTACTCATTATATAGCAAATATAAGCTAAAAAAACACAAAAAAAGAAGATGCAAAAATTACTGTTCAAAATCCGAACATCCCTTTGTGCATCCAAGAAGTAATTTTTGCTCACCAAATCTTCAAGCCAAGCCAAGCCAAGCAAGGAGCAAGTAGTTTAGGGTGTTTGCTAGCCTCCAGAGAGTTCCTACGTGCATTGGTGAGGGTTTTCATGCTTGTTTGTGCATTTTAAAATTGTTGCTCATTTCTTGATTTGTTAGAAATGTCATTAAATGCTATTGCAAAGCTTAGCTATGCTATTATACATTGTATAGAAGTGCTAGAGAACACATTTAAGCCATTAGTTTGCATTTTAAACGGTTGGAATCGTTATTTTGATTTTATGAGGTGAATAGTGACGAATTTCTAGGGTTTTGTGTAATTGTGCATATTAGCTTGATTCATTGCTTCTAATAGATGCCTTAGGTGCTAATGAAGGTAGTCCAATAGCCCCATGCCATCGAATTGCTCTAAACATGCATAAAACGTGAAATAGCCGACTTTTTAAAAGGGGTTTCGGGGTTAATGCTAATCCGGGTGGATTTGAGCTTCATACATGGTATTCTTAGGTTACCTAGGTGCTATAGAAACTTTACTAACCCTTGTTTGAAGCCCGGTTAAGGTATGTGTAGTTCAAAGCTATAAGAGGGAAATTGGGACTTTTGGGGTAATTGCGGGTAATTGAATGTGTTTGAGGGTTGTAAGGGTGCCTTAAGGGTTAATTAGAAGATTGGTATAGCTTTCCCTTGAATTTGAAATATTAACATGAGTTTGGAAGGAAAACGGATTGAATAATAAAGGGGTTTAAGTGCAAATTCAATTGTCTCACGCTTCTAAGACCTTGGCATGACTTCTTGTGTGTTAGAATGTCATTTCAAGATGTTTTGGGGCTTTTTGTTTAGTTCCATGTGAATCTTGAATATGCCCCTTTGTAAATTGCTTAGTTGCTTACATAAATACTTTTATTCTAACTGTTTCGAGGTCAACCTACTTTGTTGATCCTCCCACGTGTTATTGCTTCTATTATTGATCTTATATTGCCATTGTTAAGTGCATTGTATAGTGGTTGCGTAACCATAGTGTCAGGGGCAGTTGTATTGAATATCGGCTGGGCGGCGGCGGGCTTGCCAGTGGTTATTCGATCTCCGTGCCCTAGTCCCTCACTCGTCTGGTCCGGAGATTGCCAGGGGGTGTTGGGTCGTAGGATTATCGGGGTACATTCGGAGTACACCCACTAGAGTGATTGGGGTTATGCCGGCACATTGATCATGGTTCGTGGTTCGTGGATCGTGGATCGTGGTCAAAGATAAGAGAATCATGGAGTGTTGGGGTTAAGTGTATCATATCCTTTGATATGTGTGGTTATTTACTATTCTAAATGTAATTTACTTGCCTTTCTTGTTAACTGTTATATTTGTTGCATTGCACGTCCCGATTGGCCTTTATCCCTCATTAGGCAACAGTGGTTGCTCATACCTTGCTAACATGTTTCAGGAGACCCTGGGATTGAACCCCAACTTGTTTTTGTTGAAGGTGAAGAGCTAGAGGTCCAGGCGGATCGTGAGGTGGATTTATGGTTCTTGCTGTTATGTGGAGATCTTGTTTGCTCTACCTTATTTTCTATTTTGTAGGCTAAGTGGTTATGTACATGTTTGAGTGATTGTAAGCTAAATGCTAGTTGATTGTAGTAGGAGATATAACTATGGCATGTAATAACTTATATTTCTGCTCTTAGCTTCTTTGCATGCTTGGGAGTGAAAGAGTGGTTGTTTTCAATTTCTAAGAATGCTTAAAAGCCATCATGGAGTGACATGATAAGCGGTTTTGTAAAGAAGTTAAGTTATGAGTGCATGCTTGTGTGTATCTAAACTGTTTATATGTCCTAAGGCTCGGATAACCATAAAGTTAGGATTTTTATTTTGAAAATGGCTTTAGTGTTGTTCTATAACTTATTTGAATGTTTACAGGTTTTTAGAATGTCCACGGTACAAGGGAGACTCTGTCCGTTTTTCCTTAAAATTTTGAGACTGGGTTGGAATTGGGTTGAAAATAGCTTGGTTATTAGAGCCTCCGGTCTCATGAAGGATCGGGGCATTACAGGGGTACATCAGGTGTAACGCCCCAAACCCAAGTCAAGTCCGGACCCATCACTCTGACAGAGTGTCCTCTGTACCGTGGACTAAACTGTTACGTGTAAATAGCTACGTACAATCTTTGACTTACATCCAACAACACATAAAATCTATCATTCAAGATATTCATAACCAACCCAAGGTCACAAGGCCATCCGAGCCTTGGAGCAACAAAATCTACTTAAAGCACACAAGCATGCAAGACAATGTTAACTTTAACTATAAGTAGTTGGATACAACTAAAACCAAGTTCTACTATCAAGTTGATAAATACCTAAGCATGCAATAAGAGAAGTAATCTAGAATCCATTATTACAAACCATCTAGCTTTAGTCAACATACAAGATTACAACTTCTAAGTATATAAACAAGACCTCAAGGTATCAAAACACAACAACTAACAACAACTCCACGCAACTTCACATATGAACAACCTTATCACACAGGAATCAAGGAATCTGATCTATTGGTACTTCTTCTTCCTCCTCTACTGCTACAAGCTGGGGATTCACCTTAGTTTCTCCTGAAATATGTTAAATGAGGAGTAAGCAACAATGTTTCCTAGCAAGGGAGGTGATGCAACATACCCAGGGCGTGCAATCACAAGAAGTCATATATATACATATATAACATAGAACAACAAGATCAAATAATCAAGTAATTAACCATATTAAAAAGGATACGGTTCCACTTCAAGTCTTTAATCTTGAACCACAAGCCACGAACTTCATGCAAATGCCGACAAACCCTTACTCCACCAAGTTGGGGTACTCCGGATGTACCCCGATCCTACGACCCTTTTTCCTAAGGTAGGTCCATATGCCCAGCAGGTGAACCATACCTCTAGGGTAGTGGAGTATACTCACCGAGAAAGGGAATAGGCACCATGGTAGTCGAGGGAGTTTGGCAAGCCTAACGCTGCCCGTGTTTCTCGACGCTACCATGTCCGAAAAGGTTGCACAACCCCGAAACCAAGCCACAAGATTCAAAAACAACAAATAACAAGTAAGAGGGTCGACAAAGTAGGCCGCCCTCGCATTTAATTGCACTATGAACCAACTTATACACGAAATAGCTTTATAGTCTCAAAAGAAGCAATCAACATAACTTTTTCCACAATCTACTCAAATAGCTCAATTATACTTTAGATAATCATAATAGTACATGATAACACATCTACAAGCTCTAGATGCATCAAAATAGGCAAATACTACTTTTCCCCTTTCTTTAACCAAGCGCTTTTTCTCCTATGTGTATTTCAAGGTTACCAAACCATATCCTAATCATACTACATCCCTAATTAAGCCAAAATACACCTATCAAGATCATGACACCCCGTTTTAGAGACAAAGCTCGGGAGGGCCCTAGCGGGTTTTAACTACAACTACCCTATCCGAACCTCAATTTCACGCAACGAAAGCACCAAAAGTGCTTTCATACCCCAACGATACCTAATCCAAAGCTCAAACATGCCCGGATTGCATAACGTGAAAAGTCCCTTTTTAAAAGTTAACCAATTTTGCAATTTAGTTTGGTTGTGGGTGATTCAACTTCACGTAACTTCCCAACTAGCTTCACTAGAGTCTAGAGCACCTAATCGAAATCTCAATTCATTCCAATTAGTAAGTTTAATCAAAACCCTAAGTTCAAGCACTATTCATCATCTTCTTCGGGTGATTCAAGCTTTTAGCCCTAGAAGATGTTATCTAGCAACAAAAGATAGTTCTATAGTCACTAATGATCATATAACAAGCATCCAAAACAAGTTTTATAGCTATACACAACAACATAAGAAATCAACATTTAAGCAATCAATTTTAACCTAAAAAAATGCAACTCCTTCACATGCAAGAGGCTATGAGACTTGTAGGAGCTTTGAGAAGCTTGGATCTAAGTGTGAGATGCTAGTAAAAAATCAAGCCACCAAGAATTGAAGAAAATTTTTGCTCCTTCCCTTTCCTTGGTGCCGTCGGGTAGGGGGTAAAAATGAATTTTTTTGCTTTGTTTTGTTGAGCCAAATGTTTAAAATGATGATAACTTTAATATATGTAGGTATATATGCAATTAATTGAAGTCAAATGCCTTTAAAGTCTTGGTCAAACTAAAGGAAAACTCAACCTAATGCTAACTAGTTGAATTTAATGTTATTACATACGTAACACTATTCAAATGATGCAGAAAATATTTTCCAAATGTATACTTCCAAGCTCGAAAGTCCAAAATGACAAGTTCCCCATTCCTTTTATGTCTTTTATGGCGTAGGAAAAAATATTAAATCGAACTTATAAGACGATAATTTTCTTTATGAATAGTGTCTAATAGTAGCACAATTAAAGTAGACAAGAAATGCACACTAAATGCACAAGTAGTTTATGCAACAGTTATTTCGAAATATATAATGAAATCCCAGGCGTCACACCCTTTCCCCCTTAAACTAATTGCGTCCTCGCAATTCTTAAATGATTCGGCAAACAGTTCTGGATACTTTTCTCTTATCTGATCTTCTCGCTCCCAAGTGGCATCATTAACTCTGTGATGATCCCAAAGAACTTTCACCATAGGAATACTCTTGGTTTAAAGTTCCTGAATCTTTCTGTCAACCACTCGAAGAGGTTTCTCAACATATGCCAAAGATTCATCAATCTCCAACGGTTCTGGCTCAATAATCTGCGACAGATCAGAATTATACTTCCTCAACAATGACACATGAAATACATCATGAATCCTGCCCAAACTTGGAGGTAATGTCAATCTATAAGCCAAATCTCTAACCTTCTCAATGATTTCAAACGACCCCATGTATCTAGGACTGAGTTTACCTCCCTTTCCATGCTGAATCAAACCCTTACGCGGAGAGACTTTCAAGAATACACGATCACTCACTAAAAATACCAAGTCTCGTCGGCGTCTATTAGCATAGTTCTTCTGTCAACTATGTGATGTAAGCATCATTTTCTTTATAAGTTTCACATTATCAACCATCTTAATCATCTCAGGTAGAATAGCCGGATCAACAATTTTCATTTCACCTACCTCGTCCCAATACAACAGAGACCTACATTTTCGCCCGTAAAGTGTCTCGTAGGGTGCCATACCAATGGTAGCCTGGTAACTGTTATTATAAGCAAACTCTGCAAGAGGCAAATACTTCTGCCAACTCTTACCAAAATCCAAAATGCAGGCTCGCAACTTGTCTTCTAAAATCCTGATAGTCCTCTCTGACTGACCATTCGTCTGCGGGTGATATACAGTACTAAAACTTAGATTAGTCCCCAAAGCCTTTTGTAATTCTGCCAGAACTGTGATGTAAACCTAGGAGCCCTATCCGACACTATCTGAGATGGAACTCCATTCAATCTCACGATATTTTCAACATAAAGCTCAGCTAATTTATCAAGGGAATTTGTCTTCTTTGTAGCAATAAAATGGGAAGTCTTCATCAACCTGTTGACCACAACCCAAATGGAATCATTACCTCGTGGTGACCTCGGTAAATCCGATACAAGGTCCATAGTAACTTGGTCCCATTTCCATACTGGAATCTCTAATGGTTGCAACAATCCTGCCGGTCTCTAATGCTCAGCTTTAACCTTCTGACAAGTTAAACATTTAGCCACATACTCAGCTATCTCTATTTTCATGTTGTTTCACCAGAAACTTTGTTTTAAATCCCTGTACATCTTAGTACTACTAGGATGAATCGTGTATTTAGAACTATGAGCCTCAGCAAGAATCACATCTTTCACAGTTGAATCACTTGGAATGCAGATTCTATTCCTATACCTGAGTAGTCCATCATCATGCAACTTGAAGTCGGACTCTCCCCCTTTGGACTTCTCTAGAAGCTTCAATAACTGAGGATTTGACTGTTGCGCTTCTCTGATTCTAGATAACAATGGAGACTGGATTTGTAAGCTAGCAAATTGGATACCTGTTCTAGAAGCCTTCGGTTTCCATAAACATAATTCTTCCACAGTTTTCCAGCCCTTGATTATCAAACTAGCCACAGTAGCTTTTCAGCTTAATGCATCTGCAACAGTGTTAGCTTTTCCTGGTAAGTAGCTAATGGTACAATTATAATCGTTCAAGAACTCTAGCCAACGCCTTTGCCTCATATTCAAATCCTTTTGAGAAAAGAGATATTTTAAACTCGTATGATCAGTAAATATTTCAAATTGATTATCCCACAAAAAATGTTGCCATTTCTTCAAAGCAAAGACAACAGCAACAAGCTCAAGATCGTGTGTAGGATAATTGAGTTCATATGGTTTCAATTTCTTAGAGGTATAAGCTATTACCTTACCATTTTGCATAAGAACGCAGCCCAAACCTTCTTTCGAAGCATCACTGTATATCACCAAATTATCAGTTCTCTCAGGCAATGCAATAATAGGAACAGTGGTAAGTCTTTTCTTCAATTCGTGAAAATTGGCTTCACACTTATCATCCCAGTTAAATACAGTTTTCTTTTGGGTTTAGGAAGTCAATGGTCCTGCAATTTTAGAGAAATCTTTAACAAACCGCCTATAATAGCTCGCAAATCCCAAGAAACTACGAACTTCTGTGACAGTCTCGGGTCTTTTCCAGGATATAACTACTTCAATTTTTGCAGGATCAATAGATATTCCCTCCTGTGGAATGATATGACCTAAAAAGACAACCTGTTTCAACCAGAATTCACACTTGTTAAATTTGGCAAACAACCTATGTTCTTGTAGTGTTGCAGCACAATTCTCAAGTGTTCTTCATGCTTTGATTCAGATTTAGAGTACACCAATATATCATTAATGAAAATCACAACAAACTGATCCAAGTATGGTATAAACACTCTCTGCATCAAATCCATAAAAGCGGCTGGAGCATTTGTCAACCTAAATGGTAATACAACAAACTCATAGTGGCCGTACCTAGTTCTGAATGTAGTCTTGGGTATATCTTCTCTATGGATTCGCAATTGATAGTAACCCTGCCTCAAATCGAATTTAGAAAATACAATAGCACCCTGCAGCTGATCAAACAACTCCTCAATCAAGGGCAAATGATATTTATTTTTCACCGTCACCTGATTAAGACCTCGTTAATCAATGCACAATCGCAGGGTTCCGTCTTTTTTCTTTACAAATAATACAGGAGCACCCCAAGGTGACGAACTAGGCTGAATAAAACCCTTTTCAAGTACGCCCTGTAGCTGAATTTTCAATTCCTGCAACTTAGGGGAAGCCATTAGATATGGGGTTCTAGAAAAAGGATTAGTCCCTGGCAACAAGTCAATCCCAAACTTTATCTTTCGGTCAGGTGGTAACCTCGACAACTCCTCAAGAAATACCCCCGAAAAATCTTTTACAACGAGTACCTCATTTAGTTTCAATTTATCCCCAGGCTGATTAATTAAATAAGCTAAGTATGCATCACAACCTTTGCTCAGCATTTTAATAGCTTTAATAGAAGATATGATACGAGTCCCCATAGATTTTCGACTCCCAATAATCTTAATAACAGGTTGGTCAGGTACTTCTAAAGTTAAGATTTTCCCTCTATAGTCTAAACATGCATAATACTGACCTAACCAATCCATCCCTAAGATAACTTCAAAGTCTCGAAATGGCATAATAATCAAGTCAATAGGATACATGTGACCCTCAATACAAATATCACAATTTCTACACACAGACTTCGTAACACATTTAATACCCATAGGACTACTTACTTCAATCACATACGGCAGTTTATCAACTTTTAAAGTAGCAGATTGTGCACATGCAGGAGTAATGAATGAATGTGTAGCCCCAATGTCAATCAAAACTACTACTAGCTGAATAGTAATAAGAAAAGTACCTTCTACCACCACCGTCGTGTTTGGAAGCTCATTCTGATCAAGCGCAAATACCCGTGCCTGGCCTCGTGGTATAGTAGTTGCTCCTAAAGCTCTAGTCTGAACACCCTGGCCGGAAGTCTAACCCTGTCCTTGTTTAAACCTGGGACAATCTCTAGCTCTATGCTGATCACTGCCACAACCTACGCATCGACCCAATTTTCTCTAACACTCTACCTCTGTGTGGCCCTTGCGATTACATGATTGTACTGTAGGTTTTTCTTGGCAGCAGTACCTCTTGTAGGAGTCCTGTTAGTAGATGTAATAGAACTACCCTGCTGAGATTTAGCGGTCACTGGTCGGGTTTGTGACTGTTCCTGTGGCTGGCTTTGAGCTGGTCTCGGCTGTGATTGTGCCTGAACTAGTCCTGGGTAGCTTTGGGTCTACCTCGGCTGCTGAATCTAAATAGACTATTGATACTATCTCTGGTAGCCCTGACTCTGGGACTGATACTGACGTTTACTTGACTGACTAGACTGAGCCAACACATCTGCCTTACGTTTCTCGTACCTCAATGCGACCCTGACTACTACAGCATAACTTGGATAATCCTGCGAAGACAGATTAATCATAATATCACTCCTCAACCCTGTGATAAATCTCTGAATCTTCATGTCCTCCGGTTGTACTAAAGCTGACACGTATCGAGAAAGTCTAGTGAAAGTAGTCTCATACCGATCTACAGTCATGTTTCCCTACCTCAAAGCTATGAATTCCTCCTGATGACTCTCGCGAGCTACCACGGACACATACTTATCCCTGAACTCACGAACAAAGTCAGCCCACATATGCTGGACCTTCTCAGCATCCCATTTCTCTCTAACGATACGCCACCACTCCTCAGCGTCACCCTCCAATAAGAATGCAGCATAGGTAATCTTTCTCTCATCATTGCACTCGAGTATTGCAGAGACTTTCTCAAACTTGTTCAACCACATCTTAGCTTTCATGTCATCTGGCTCACCATAGAAACTATACGCCCCGTGGTGCAAGAATTTGTCATACAAGTTACCCCCAGTAGTACCACTACCCTCTGCTCTAGCAGCCTAATTACCTCGCCAACACCTGCCAGACCTTGCTGAACCACAAACTGAGCTATAGTATTCATGGCGGTGGCCATTATGGCCAAAATCTATGCATCGCTTGGTTCCTGACCCTGCGGTACATTCCTTGCTGCCCCTGCACCTTGCCCAGGTACATCTTGTTTGGGAGCTTCCTCTGGCTCTCTCCTCGGTCTTCTGCTTCTCCTCATCTCGATGCTAGAAGAGTATAGTATTATAATAGGCAAATAGATAATGCAAAGATAATATGCACATTATTTTCAAAACATCTTACTCACATAAGATAACATATAAAACACTTAACAGCATTAAACATTAAACTTTTCATATTCTTATCATATCATGTTTTACCATTCCTTTTACATGCTAGCATGTCTTTTACCCAAGTACTTAGACAATTAAACAATCATATATTCACATAATTCAACTTTCACATAAAAACCTCTACCCACATGCCGAGGAAGTTAACCCGGCTTCATGCATTCAAGTAGTTCTGATACCACCTAAATATAACGCCCCGAACCCAACCCCACGCTATAGGTCAAGTCCGAACCTGTCACTCGGACAGAGTCTCCTCTGTACCGTGGACAAAAATGTTACCTGTAAATAGCTACATACAATCTCTGACTCACATCCAACAACACATAAAATCTATCCTTTAAGATATTCATAGCCAACCCAAGGTCACAAGGCTATCCGAGCCTTGGAGCAACAAAATCTACTTAAAGCACACAAGAATGCAAGACAATGTTAACTTTAACTATATGTAGTTGGATACAACTAAAACCAAGTTCTACTATCAAGTTAATAAACACCCAAGCATGCAATAAGAGAAGTAATCTAGAATCCATTATTACAAACCATCTAGCTTTCGTCAACATACAAGATTACAACTCCCAAGTATATAAACAAGACCTCAAGGTCTCAAAACACAACAACTAACAATAACTCCACGCCACTTCACATATGAACAACTTTATCACACAAGAATCAAGGAATTTGATCTACTGGGGATTCACCTCAGCTTCTCCTGAAACATGTAAAATGAGGAGTGAACAACAATTTTGCCTTGCGAGGGAGGTGATGCAATATACCTGGGGCGTGCAATATGATATGTAATCACAAGAAGTCATATATATATATATATATATATATATATATATAACATAGAACAACAAGATCAAATAATCAAGTAATTAACCACATTAAAAAGGATACGGTTCCACTTCAAGTCTTCAATCTCGAACCACAAGCCACGAACTTCACGCAAATGCTGACAAACCTTTACTCCACCAAGTTGGGGTGCTCCGGATGTACCCCGATCCTGCAACCCTTTCTCCTGAGGTAGGTCCATATGCCCATCATGTGAACCATGCCTCTGGGGTAGTGGAGTATACTCAGCAAGAAAGGGTATAGGCACCATGGTAGTCGAGGGAACACAGCAAGCCCGACGCCGCCAGTGTTTCTCGACGTTACCATGTCTGAAAAGGTTACGCAACCCCGAAACCAAGCCACAAGATTCAAAAACAATGAATAACAAGTAAGAGGGTTGATAAAGTAGGCCGCCCTCGCATTTAATTGTAATATGAACCAACATATACACGAAATAGCTTTATAGTCTCAAAAGAAGCAATCAACATAAATTTTCCCACAATCTACTCAAATAGCTCAATTATACTTTAGATAATCATAATAGTACATGATAACACATCAACAAGCTCTAGATGCATCAAAATAGCCAAATACTACTTTTCCCCTTTCTTTAACCAAGCTTTTCTTCTCCTATGTGCATTTCAAGGTCACCAAACCGTATGCTAATCATACTACATCCCTAATTAAGACAAAAGACAACTATCAATATCATGAAAGCCCGTTTTAAAAGGAAAAGCTCGGGAGGGCCCTAGCGGGTTTTAACTACAACTACCCTATCTGAACCCCAATTTCACACAACGAAAGCACCAAAAGTGCTTCCATGCCCCAAGGATACCTAATCCAAAGCTCAAACATGCCCGGATTGCATAACGTGAAAAGTCCCCTTTTAAAAGTTAACCAATTTTGTAATTTAGCTTGGTTTTGGGTGATTCAATTTCACGTAACCTCCCAACTAGCTTCACTAGAGTCTAGAGCACCTAATCGAAGTCTCAATTCATTCCAATTAGCAAGTTTAATCAAAACCCTAAGTTCAAGCGCTATTCATCATCTTTTTGGGTGATTCAAGCTTTTAGCCATGGAAGATGTTATCTAGCAAAAAAATATAGTTCTATAGTCACTAATGATCATATAACAAGCATCCAAAACAAGTTTTATAGCTATACACAACAATATAAGAAAATAACATTTAAGCAATCAACTTTAAACTAAAAAAAAATGCAACTCCCTCACATGCAAGAGGCTAGGAGACTTGTAGGAGCTTTGAGAAACTTGGATCTAAGTGTGAGATGCTAGCCAAAGATCAAGCCACCAAGCATTGAAGAAAATTTTTGCTCATTCCCTTTCCTTGGTACTGTCAGGTAGGGGGTAAAAAGGGAATTTTTTTGCTTTGTTTTGTTGAGCCAAATGTTTAAAATGATGATAACTTTAATATATGTAGGTATATATGCAATTAATTGAAGTCAAATGCCTTTAAAGTCTTGGTCAAACTAGAGAAAAACTCAACCTAATGCTAACTAGTTGAATTTAATGTTACTACATACGTAACATTATTCAAATGATGCAGATGTGTTAGAAAAAACATATTCAACATTTCACGCTACAAATGTGATCTTACAACAACAATATAAGAGCGTGGCTTTAAAAAGTATTCTAAACTGATTGTATGTCTCATGGTAGCAGAACAAAGTAATGAACTATTGCTGGCAAATCACCAAGCACGACCAGCTGGGGCAGCACCATTACCTGAGGTAAATACTATAGAAAATAATAATAATGGTCATGGTAGGGGTCGAGGCCGTAGCCGTGAACGCGGCCATAGATGGGGCCACATACGTGCTCATGGTAATACTTGGTATCATGATGACTCAAAAGGTTTTAATTTCAAGAGGCCAGAAAATAATGAAAAAGGTAGTAGCTCACAAAAGAAACTATCCCGAGATGATATATGTTTTAGATGTGGCATGACAGGCCATTGGGGAAAAAATTGCCAAACAACAAAACATCTTGTGAAACTTTATAAAGCCTATAAAGACTCAAAAATAAAAGGAAAAATTGTGGAAACAAATCTTGCCGAGTACCATGATCAACACATCAATACTTACCTTGACTCAGATTTCGTTGAAGATGCCAGTTGGGATATTGAGCATCCAATGGGTGAGGGAAATGCTTCCATGGATTCACTTGACTGATATCTCTTAAATAAAAGAGACAGAATATGTAATCATCTTTCATGCATTCGGACTTGATGTGTTTTTAAATTTATGAATGTTGTCCTTAAATTTTAAGATAACTTTTAATGTATTTTATGAGTGTGTAGCATAAAAATATTTTATGGTTTGAAAGTAAGATATTATATCAGTTGTAAAATATCTATGAATCTTGTTTCTTTTTAATTGTTTATTTTGGAAGCATTTCTTATAATACATTGTTCTATTTTGAAGATATAGACATACTTGATATCAACAATAGGGAAATATGTCGTAGACAATGATACAACGCATACTATTTTAAAAAATAAAATATATTTTTCCTAGCTAAAATTGGCTAAAGGCAATGTTAATACAATTTCTGGTACCACGAACCTAATTGAAAGCTCAGGAAATGCCACCATTATACTTTATCAAGGAACAAAACTTTTAATAGGTAATGCCTTATATTCCAGTAGATCGCAGAGAATTCTACTGAGTTTTCGAGATATTCGTCAAAATGGTTATCATATTGAAACCAAGAATGAGAAGGACAAAGAATATCTCTATATTACATCATTTATATCTGGAAAGAAACAGATAGTAGAAACATTGTCAACATTGTCCTTTGGATTATATTATACATACATAAATCCAGTAAAATCTAATAATGTGATCAACCAAAAATTGTTTGACCTAACGACTTTTGTCCTTTGGCATGGCCGTCTTGGTCATCCATGCGCAGTAATGATGAAAAGAATCATTGAAAATTCACATAGGCATCCATTAAAGAACCAAAGAGTTCTTTTACCGAATGAAATTTCATGTGCTACATGTGCCCAAGGGAAATTAATTACAAGACCCTCCTCAACTAAAGTTGATGTTGAAACTCCTGCATTTTTAGAACGAATTCAAGGGCAAATATGTGGGCCTATTGTTCCATCATGTGGACCATTCCGATACTTTATGGTGTTGATAGATGCCTCAACACGTTGGTCACATATCTTTCTATTATCCACTTGCATTATGGCACTTGCAAGACTTCTTATACAAATAATCCGATTACGTGCACAATTTCCGAATTATGTGATTAAGAAAATTCGGCTGGATAATGTAGGAGAATTTACATCTCAAGCCTTCAATGATTACTGCATATCAATAGGGGTCACTGTTGAGCACCCTGTAGCTCATACACATACACAAAATGGTCTCGCCGAATCTTTTATTAAACATTTGCAACTAATTGCTAGACCATTACTTATGAGAACTAAGTTGCCTAGTTTTGCTTGGAGATATGTTATATTACATGCTGCAACACTGATTCGAACATAACCAACTGCTTATCATAAACAGTCCCTACTACAACTTGTCTCTGGCCAAGAACCAAATATGTCCCATTTAAGAATTTTTGGTTGTGTGGTATATGTACCGATTGCTCCACTATAATGAACAAAAATGGGACCACAAAGAAAACTAGGAATTTATGTTGGCTTTGAATCTCCATCAATTATCAAATATCTTGAACCTTTAACTAGAGATCTTTTCACAGCACGTTTTGCTGATTGCTAATTTAATGAGGCAACATTCTCAGTCTTAGGGGAAGAGAAACAAATGGTAGAAAAGCAAGAAATTTCATGGAATGCATCTCATTTCGATCCTTGTACAAATCAATCAGAACTAGAAGTATAGAAAATTATTCATTTGCAAAAGATTGCATATCAATTGTCAGATACATTTATTGATGCAAAGAAAGTGACTAAGTCACACATACCAGCCTTAAATGCTCCAGCTAGAATTGACGTTTTAAAAGAGCAATCTACCAATACAATAGCAAGTGAATCTTATGCACGCCAAAAGTGTGGTAGACCTATCGATTCCAAAGATAAAAATCATCGAAAGAAAAGAGGACATGATAAGCAAGTTGGCAATTCTGAAATTATTAAAAATCCTATAGATGTCGCGACGCAAGAGAATGAAATCTCAGGTGAAGTTCAGGTACTTGAACATGATGAAAATGTTGGAATCTTTAATGAGGATATCTCAATTAATTACATTACTATAGGAAGGCGATGGAACCGAAATAAAATTGATATTGATGAAAAATTTGCATATGCAGTAACTACTAATTTGATGATCTGAATATAATAGAGACTATTGAAGAACTTACAACGACAACCACATATCTGAGTAAAGAATTTGAAATGAAAGATCTCGGAAAAACAAAATTCTATCTCGGGTTGCAGATTGAACATTTATCAAATAGAATATTCTTGCATCAGTCAACCTACACAAAAAGGTGTTAAAACAATTTAACATGGATAAGGCTTACCCGTTAAGTACACCAATGGTTGTTCGATCTCTCGACACCAAGAATGGCCTATTTCTTCCTAAAGAAGATGGTGAAGAAATTCGTGGCCCAAAAGTACCATATCTTAGTGCAATTGAAGCACTAATGTATCTTTCTAATAACATACGCCCTGATATCACATTCTCTGTCAATTTATTAGCAAGATATAGTTCAGCACCAACACGAAGGCATTGGATTGGTATAGAATATATTTTCGTGGAACAACTGATATGAGATTATTGTATTCGAGGCACAAGTAACCACACTTGACTGGATATACAAATGCAGGATATATATCAAACCCCCATAAAGGAAGATCACAAATTGGATATTTATTCACATATGGTGGTACTGTTATCTCTTGGCGATCTACAAAGCAAACTATTATCGTAACTTCTTGAAATCATGTCGAGATTCTAGCACTCCATGAGGCAAGTCGAGAATACGTTTGGTTAAGATATTTGATTCATCATATTCGAGAAGAATGCAACCTTTCAACAAATAAAGTGGATCTAACAATCATATATAAAGATAATACCGCATGCATTTCACAAGTAAAAGAATGATACATCAAAGGTGACAAAACTAAGCATATCTCACCAAAATTATTTTTCACAGATGAACTTCAGAAGAAAGGTGAGATAGATGTTCTTCAAATTCGTTCAAGTGAGAATCTAGCAGATTTATTCACGAAGTCATTGCTTACATTAACATTCGAGAAATTGGTATGTAAAATTGGCATGTGTTGACTTTGTGATCAATGTTGATATGCTCAAAAAAGGGGGAGCCATATACACACTGCACTCTTTTTCCCTTAGCATAGGTTTTATCCCAATGGGTTTTCCTAGCAAGGTTTTTAATGAGGCAGCTCAAGAAGCATACACTAGGAATATTGTACTCTTTTTCCTTCACTAGGATTTTTATGCCATTGTATTTTTTCCTAGTAAGGTTTTAACGAGACATATTCTTATGAATATCCAAGGGGGTGTGTTATGAAAATACGATGTTGTGGATATTCATTGTTATGTACTTATCAAGATGATGAGATTTATTCATAGGATCTTTGACTAGTGGAAGATTACTACAATTGTTAGTCAAAGATGCTTGTAGAATTTTTGTAGTAAAAGATGATTTTTGTGTATATAGAATGTGATGTAAATGTGATCTAATTGTGACATCATCAAAGTGGTAGAAAACTCTATAAATAGAGGGAGTTTGTAAGAAGAAAAACACACTTGAAGAAATCAACAATCTTATTCTCTCAAATTCTCTCTTGTTTTAGTATTGCTTTCTTTATATTTAAGTTTTAGTTTATAACAGGTTCGCTGATCTTATGTGGAGTATGTAAGTGGCTAATTTAGGAGCAATGAAACGGCTCAAACATGATGTGAGGTTTTTTTTTTTTTTTTTCTTTTGCTCATTTAGCAATTGATTCCCTTAAGCTCAACAATCTCTTATAAAAAGGACAAACCACCATGTTATACTAAGTACTCAAACGGGTACAATCTCTTACAAAAAGGACAAACTACCCTGTTACACTAAGTACTTAAACAGGTGCTGTCGAGGTTCTATTCTCTACAAATATGAAGATTTGTGCAAGATTTCATATGTTTTCTAACTATTCTAATTTTGTGTCGAATTACAAAACTGATCCTCTGTAAAATAAACTCACCAGAGTCTCTAGCCTGATTATGAATCATTCTGTTCCTTTCACCCCAAATATGGTAGAAAATATTGTGTGAATCGGACGGGTCCGGTTGTCGAATCTAAGTAAACACTTAGGTTTTAGATAAGATTGTCATGTCTGTTTCTCATTTAGGCATTTAGTCCTCTTAATATTTAAATTATCTCATAATGTTATCAAATAATGACTAAAATTCAATAGTAATTAACAGTTTATACAGTTATAACAAAATAATTTGGTGAATTCACTGCAATTAAATTTCCATAATAATGTATAAATTATGAAGCTTTGTTACTACTTTATTCAAAATTTTAATTATTAAAAATTATTATATTTATTTATTGAATTCGACGATAATTTACCAAGTCCCTTTTGGAACACAATCCGTTATAACCCAATCTGTCAAAGCACTAGGCCAACTCGACTCATACAAACCATCTCATAAAATGAGTCCACAATATTACAGAGAAAATTATAGACCTAAGCTCCATCCGTGATAAACAAAGTGCCAATTAATGATCTATGCACATCCTACTATAAGACTATTCTTGCTGTTTATTTGCTTTGTAAACACAAAACTAAACTCTCTACAACATCTGAGTCCTACTCACTAGTGGACCCATATCATTAGAGAGAGACTTTTAAAATATTTAACGTTTTAAAGTTTTTTCCCCACAAAACTAAGTTATATCTACTGCCAAATAGTTCTATGTGTAACAATCTACCTAAGCAACATGATATTAAAATTAATTATATGAGTATAATCTCTTTTGTCTTTCATATCGAGGTATGCATATATCCTCTAGGCGAAGTACAAGAACTGTAACGCCCCGATCCCTCACGAAACCGGAGGCTCTAATAGCCATGCTAATCGCAACCCAATTTCAACCCGATCACAAAATTTTGGAAAAATAGACGGAGTTTCCCCTATTTATAGGACTAATCAAAAACCTGCAAGTGGCAAGTATAACCACAATACAACACCCCAACTCCAACTGTCTCACTTTTCCCAGTCTCAAGGCCATCTGAGCCTTAGAAAAAAAACATAACCACATGAGCGTGCAATCAAAAGACAATAAAGTCTATATTTAGCTATTACATTTTAACTAAACCACTAACTATTCAAGACTATAACTTTAATTACAACCCACAAAATTTATCATTAATACATACAGGACCTCAAAGGTCTCAAAATAAGACATAATATAATAACATACATCTTCAAAGGGATACAACGTCAGCAAGATAAGCAACCAGCTACATAACACTCAAGGTAGTTGTTCTAATTGCACTTGTAACATGTTAAAACGAGGAATGAGTAACTAAGGATACTCAGTGAGGGAGGTGATGCAGTAAAGCAGGGTGTGTTTTTGTGAGATGCAACAAGATAAAAACATTAATAACACAAATAAATAAGTTAATTAGACAAGTACTTAATCACGTCTATAAAGGATACAGTTCCACTTCAAGTCTTCAATCTCGTACCACGAATTATGAACTTTACGCAAGTGTCGACAAACCCTTACTCCTCCAAATTGGGGTACTCCAGATGTACCCCGATCCTATGACCCTTTCTTCTAAGGTAGGTCCATATGCCCAGCAGGTGAACCACGCCTCTGGGGTAGTAGAGTATACTCAGCGAGAGAAATAGAATAGGCATCATGGTAGTCGAGGGAGCACGGCAAGCCTGACGCTGCCCATGTTTCTCGACACTACTATGTCTGAAACGGTTGCGCAACCCCGAATCAAGTCCACAAAAACCTAGATCATCAACTAGCACATAAGAGGATGACAAAGTAGGCCGCCTTCGCAATTAGTCACAATAACACGAAAAGACACAAGATGGCAAGTAAAATAATACATATAAACTTTAACAATTACTAAATAATTAAATTTAGAAACAATAAATTAAGTTAAGATGCACATAAGAGATAAAGACTCACTCACCTTAGTGAACCAAACCTATGAGAATTAGCCAAGAACTTCTTCATTATGCTCTAAATGTACTATTCCTTCAATTATCACTACCTAATACAATCAACTATATGCATAAGAAGTTATACCTTTATTTTCTACTAAAGCTAATTCATAAAGCCATTAACTTATCCAACTCTATTTGATTCCCTTGAACTTAGATAACTAACAATATATTTCATGATTTAACAAGCATTCTAATCAATATTTAAACAATACATAAACTCAAGTGATCACATATGCAACATTCTTTAAGTTTTAAGTATCACACAAAGACCATAGCATAATAAATAATGTATACATAGGCATGATAATTCATATAAGTAGAAACACTATATAACATCTAACCAATAAGTTACACATATAATGTAATTAATAAGCAATATAAACATGTTTACTCAATCTTTAACTAGTCTTCATATAGTTTAACTCACAATTTCTCCGAAAAGATGACCTTGTTACACAAGTACATTTAAATATTTATCCAATCAATCAAGAATCAACTAACAACAATTATTACCATGGTTCATTATTAGTTCCTTTAGTTCATTCTAAATTCATACTCAACCAAAGCCATGTAAACCAGGTAACTTAATTCATGAGACTTCACTACTATGATACGTACACTACACAAAGGCATATAAACATTTAATTACTCAATTATAAAACAATTATCATGAAATTAACTATGCGAACACAAAGGGGTCAATATTATACTTTTCACAAAACTTAACCAAAAGCTCACACATACCTTAGAATTGCATTTAGACACTCTAGGAGAAACTACAAAGCAATACAAGTACTAAAGCAATTAATTTATTCATTTCCCCTTTGATCAACTAAGCTATTTAGCTTCCTACCGGAATTCAAGGATCAAGTTAAGCTAGCTAACCATCCTACCAATTTAAGGATACCAAAATACCTCATTTAGAACCTCCAAATCATAATCTAGAGCACAAATACACGAAAATATCAAAAATGCCTCTTTGTGGGTTTACACTACAAGCACCAATTTTGGAATCCAAACATGCGAAACGAAGGCACTTCTAAGGTTTCAATACTTAATAAAGACTATCCATAACCTCAAAACATGCCGGGATTCAAGTTAACCCCAAAACCCCTTATTAAAGTACTCTAATTTGATCAAATTATTCAAATTTTGTACATGGCAAACGCAACTAATATTTTTCCCATGCTTAAGGACCTAATTAGCAACTACTAGAAGCCTCAAATCGAATTAATTTGAAACTTTTTTTAGAAACTCTAGTTCGACATTATTCATCATCTTCTCCAAGTTGTATTTTGTATTTCTAGCCAATTAAGAAGCTAACTAACTCCAAAAGTTTGCTTTACATACTTATTTAAACATATTTGAAATAATAAATTAAGCTAAAACACAATAATTTACTATTCACATTTTTTACTATTCATCATCTTACACATGTGAAATCTTGTCAAAAACTTAGTTTCAAACTATACCAATGCATATACAAGGTCTCTAGCATGTAATAATACTATATAGAACAAGAATCAAGCATGTTATGCCACATTAATGGCAAAATCCGAAAATTGCAAAACTGAACATAAACTTTAGAATGCAACAAATGTAAATTCCCTCACAATTTTGTAATTATAAGCAAGGTAGTGATGCTCCTAGATGCTCCAAGAATCTCCAAGATCAAGCCAAGAAGTCTATTGCAAGGTTGGATGATGAAAATTCATCTCATTTTTGCTCCATGGGGTTGACGGGTTTGGGGGGCTTTTTGGGTTATTTTTGGCTTTGTTGAGTAATAATATGCATGTATGTATGTTATAATATGTATAAAATTTATTTATGCCAAGTTATACTAAGTCAAATATCTCTAATGTTGAGTCAAATGAGCTTAAACTCTAATCAAATGCTAACTAATTCAAAACTAAAGTTGTTACGTACGTAACATTATTCAAACGAGGCAAAAACTATTTTTCAACTGTATACTCCCGACCCCCGAAGCTCATAACTACCATATCCCGATTCCTTTTATATGTTATGTGGTCCAGCAAAAATATTAAATCGAGCATTCAAGATAGTAAATTTTCTTATGAATAGTGCCCTATAAATTAAACAATTAAGCAATAAAATGATATGCATATAAAATGCTCAAAAAAATATGTAACAGTTATTTAAAAATATGTGATGAAATTTCAGGCGTTACAAGAACCTCCCGCATTTTACCAAAATTACATATTATATATTATGTTACATAATAATTGTGAAATTTTATGAGTGGATCCATGTAGTTTTCACTAACCCTTTAAAGTAATCCAAATTATATGTGTATCTTCGATTCAAAACAAATTAATCCCACAACACAACTAATTTTGATCTTCAAAATCACATAGTCTATAAGCCTAACTTTGCTCGATCCAAATAAAATTCTAGATTTTGATAAAATATAAATCTACTTTGTACAAGACTTTGCAAACTAGAAAAACATGGAAGTCATGAAAAAATATGGCCTTATTGGAGCTATAACCTTCACTTATTCCATAAAAATCGTTAGAATTCTATAGGTATTATATAAATTGCCTATTAACCCAACTCTAAAATAGATTGTTATGGACCTAGGCCCATTAATTAACTACGTTTCGCTTCAGATGTCTACTTCTTAAATCCATATTATTTAGTTTATTAGTTGTATGCATGGAAAACCTATACCTTATTACAAGTGATTTTATGCACGAAAATCTCTAAATTCTCAACCTAACAAAAAAGCTAAAACCATCCTAAAATTATTTTTTTTGGGGAAAAGCATGAAAGTTCCTCTCACGTAATTATATCGTTTTGAACTCTCAGACTCATTCTTACATTTGCGCTATGGGAAGAAACAACTTTTCGCTAAGGAAAGGAAAGGAGAGTAATAGGGGCGGAGCCAAAAAATTTTATTAGTGGGGGTTAAAATAAATAATTTTTAATTATATGACTTTATTTTTTCTTTCAGTGGGGACTAGTTAAGTTTTTTAACTAAAAATACATAGCTATTTTAATTTTTTTCCTAAAAAATACATAAAATTTATAATTTTTCAATTATATGACTTCATTTTTTCTTTCAGTTGGGGCTAATTAATTTTTTAACTAAAAATACATAGATACTTTTTTAAAAAAAAAATACATAAATTTTTTAACATTATTTTAAGTTGCAGCCCCCACTCACCCTAGTGTGGCTCCGCCACTGGAGAGTAAGATATGTAAGTGGTGTGACTCATTAACTTATTGATGAACCACTTAATTAAATAATAGTTCAATAAAGTCTTTAATTAAAATAATAAAATAATAGCCTAATAAAGTCCAAGCTCATTAGGTTATTTAATGGAAGTAACAATGTTGCTATAAATACATGTTAATTGGTCATCTTCCTACCCATAAGAGAGTTGTAGAATCTCATCATATATCTACACTATTAAGTTTAGGGTTAAGGTAAATAAATTAATTAATCGCTATCATGACTTCGGCTTCGACATCAAATCAGTAGCTTATGACTCTTAATGTTTTTTTTTTATGATGATTACATGCTTCTAATAAATTTAATTGCAGTATATTTTGTAATAATTATACTTACATGTAGTATCAAAGCCTATATATCAGATCATGTACTCTCTTATAAAGTCTAATTATTTACGAATGTATAATTAGTTTGTTCATGATTATTTACTCTACCCGAACGTTTTAAATATGCAAACGGTACTGTTAAACGCTAACGTTAAAGATTACTAATTTGAATTCTTCAATCTGCCTCCCATACTATCAAGTTGAATGTAGTACGTATATGATATCTCGTCTGTCAAAATTAAGAAGTTTGCCTTGTTGATGTGCTTTAGTGATTATTATATTAAAGAAAAACTATTATAAAAGGGAGTCAAGTTAAAGTACCACTTGCAAATAAAGCTATATGTTCTAGCCTAGTTTGTCCATTTTTGTTTGTAATGTGACTACCTATGCTATGATTATGCCAACACATTTTTATGCACGTAATTAAGTTTTGGCAATAAATTATTACATGGACATGAATATGCATGGTGTTAAATAAGATATTTTCCCTTCTAGTTAACAGGCAAGTTGCATCGATTAATGATATTATCGTAAGGTGTATCACATAAACTTCTGCAAACTTCTGCCACATCAAAGTTTGCTTGTTTATTAGATTTATTATATACAAGTTTGTATAAGTTGTTTCAGCATCAGCATGTTGAATTCATGATTATTTGTTTCTTTTACTTCAGTCTAATGCGAATGCTCATTGACAAAACAAACATTAAGTCTATGATTATGTAACCTAAGGTTCTCATAAAAGAAATGAATTAATTTGAAATTATATAATTCTTATAATTGTAATTGTCGCTGAATTTAAAATTCACATGAAAGTTTGTTAGTCACCAAAGTGGTCAAACTAGAAAGTTCATGAATTTTGTTCATAGAGAATTATTATTAAGTTTAGAATCAATATTAAGTCGGTTTATTAGTCACCGAAGTGGCCAAACCACTTTTTGGATAATCTCTTATATAAAAAACTAAAGGAAAAAAATACAATTAGTCCTTATTGTTTATAAATTATTTCAATTTGGTCCCTATTATTTAAAATTTTTCAATTTCATCTCTATTGTTTCCCCAAAAATTTTAATTTCGTCCCTATTGTTTAAAATTTCTCAATTTCATCCAAAATATTTTAATTTTGTCCCTGTTATTTACAAA
Organism: Ehretia macrophylla; assembly: GCA_037974665.1. Lineage (NCBI taxonomy): Eukaryota > Viridiplantae > Streptophyta > Magnoliopsida > Boraginales > Ehretiaceae > Ehretia > Ehretia macrophylla. The sequence continues at coordinate 6,465,240 of CM075774.1, forward strand.
AAAATTAATTTCATCCCTATTATTTTTTTAAAGTTTCAATTTTGTCCCTATTATTTTTCTAAGGTCTCAAATTCATCTATATTATTCAAGGATTAAACTGAAACTTTTGAGAAATAATAGGAAGGTATTTGATTTTTTTAGCAAACAATAGGGACTAAATTCATTAATTTTAAATAATAAGGACGAATTTGAAACGTTAGAGAAAAAATAGGGATGAAGTTGAAACTTTTTAAAAATAATAAGGACGAATTTGAAACGTTAAAGAAACAATAGGGATGAAATTGAAACTTTTTGAAAATAAGAGGAATAAAATTGAAACTCTTTTAAAAATAATAGGGATGAGATTGAAGAATTTTAAACAATAGGGATCAAATTAAAACTTTTTATAATCAATAAGGACTAAATATGACATTTTTCCTAATTTAAATTTACACGTAGTCTAGTGATGGGTCGGGGTCGGAGCGTGACATCGTTAAGTGGTATCAGAGCTTAGTTAGTTAGCTAGGCGCAAGCTGGGTAAAGAACCCCTGGTCTGCAGGTAGAAGACCTAGGATAGGAACATGTTTGGGAGGCTATGTATGCGTACGTGGACTTATGTGTTTGATATGCTTACATAAACTTACGTGCTATACATGCTTGTGTGAATCTTATGTGACTTCCATGACATAACTACTTCTTGCTTATATGAAATCTATATGTTGGGTATGATTATGATATTTGCATGTGAGAGTTGACCCGTACTAATCTCTTAGGCTCATAAATGGTTAGAACAATAGGCAATGATCCATAGGACTAGATAAATGTGATGCTTAAGATGAATACTTAGTTTTGCGAAGGACTAAGCTTTTCATAGAGTTTGAGTCTGAGATTAATGTTTGGATATTAGGTAGATCATGTAAGTTGATTTCCTTCAGACTAAGTTGATTTAATGGCTTGAGCAATATTGGAGATGAATTATACATGTACATAGGTGCATTTAAGTAGTTCAACTTAGTAGAAGTAGATGGTGATATTAGGACCAACTAAAGGAACAATTAAAGTGGCATTCTTGTGTGATGTGGGAAGTAGATAGTTGATACGCTAAGTTACTTAATTGTGTTAATGGAAAAGATTGTGAAAATGAATTTAATATCATGTAGATTATAAGCTACGATCTTACAGTCCTTATAGTAACTATTAATGTTGACATGCATTTGGAGTTATTCCACCTTTAATGGTCACTAATGAATTTATCTAAGGATTACAAGGCTCAGATTCGACGAAGTGGCCTTAGACACTGTGGATCCTTTAGGAATTAATAAAATATTGACAAGATTAAGTTCTTACTCGCTTGTAGCTAGGTGTTGATTGTACTAGATGGATGTAGGAAAGGAACCTAGAACCCAAATTTATAAATTTTGATGACTACCAACCTACTTGAGGCATTAGTTTATAAGATGTTAAGTAAGAATGTATGTGTCTAAAGAGTTGGAATATTGGTAAAGGAAGAGTGTATATAGCGTGTTTAGGCTAAAATATGTATTATACATGAAATAGGCTGTGTTAGTTATAAAATGATTAAGTCTAGAACCATTAGCATATTTGGTGTTGGAAGTGTACCTAGGAGTACAAGTTAAGTACAATGGGGTGACAAAGGGATATGAGGTCTACATATATTCTTGGCCAGGATTCTCATATACGGTTACTAAGGTGTTACTAGTGCTAGGAAATCTTGATGGATAATAGACATGAAGTAATATACGTGAGTTTGGACTTGAATGAAACCCCAAACATTAGGTGCTATCCTTGGGTATTGTAACCTATGATTGTGTTACAATGGCTTATTGATTATAATATATGTGTTATTGAAGATGCTCTTGTTATATGGGATGATTTGAGCTAAGGTTTGACATCTAGATGCTACTTGGTGAATTGTAGTGTTATATTGTGCTAAAGAGTTGAGAATCCTAGTTAGATGAGGTATTTTATTGGCTTTATATGTAATTTAGATGTATGGCAAAATAAGGATAAAGGTTCAAAGCCATTTGGTGTTAAAGGATATCTTGATCTGTGTGTTAATTGATGGTTTAGGAGACTCTCTGCTCGGTGTCAGTGTTGTAATTGATGGGTTGACTTTATGGTAATAGGTTTTGAGAGCTTGGACATCTATTTTGAGGCTATTTGATAAGTTTAGAAACTACTTCCGCTTTCTGATATTAGAAATATTATTGTAGATTGATGATGAAGTTACTATTACAATGATCGAAGAATATCTTTGCAGTATTTAGCAAGCCCTTACTAATAATAAGAAACAACTCCTCTAGTGAGTGAAATCATGTACCATATGTGAGGATTTTTTTTGATGATTGAACTCTAATAGCCTTAGAATAAAGAACGAATTACGAGGGCGCAATTCTATTAAGGAGGGGAGGATGTGAGACCCCGTACCGAGCCTATGTGCATTTTATAGCATTTCATATATTTTTGCATCATTTAATATGTATTTATGTTAATTAATGTGCATTTATATTGTTTTACGAGCACATGCCTTGTTTAACATGTATCTAAATTCAATTACGTGTCTCAGGGTAATTTAGGTAACGTAAATAATAATTAAATCATTTTATACATTTTAAATTAATTTATATGTATTTATCTCAATTTACATGTATTCCATCGTTTAACGTGCATGAGAGTAAATTATATCATGTAGCTAGTAATTAGAACCAACTAAATTCAATCACTAACTAGAGTAACTAAACTAAAACCAAGATAGTTAGAATTAACACTAGAATGACAAACTAGTAATACATAAGTTAATTGAGGGGCAAGGTGGTCTTTTGGCCTTTAGATATTTCCCTATCAACTAAAACACATAACACACCACACATACACACAAAAACACTACATCATACACATACACATATCTACACGATCAGAAGGAGAAAAAGGAACAGAAAGAGAGAAGAGAAGAGAAGAAGATGAGGAAGGAGAAGAAGAAGTTCAGCCATTTTCAAGCTTCTCTTTTGCATTTTTCTAGCTTTTCTTCAAGTGTTGTTACTCCATTTATATCTCAAACTCTAAGGCAAAGGTGATGGATTCTTCAAAATTAGTTTTAAAGAGTTCATTCAAGGTTATATAATATTCATTTGTTGCTAGCTTTGCTATAGTTTACATACAAGATCTTGGTTGAGATGATTGAGTATATATATGTGTTGTAGATTTAGGATTTTGCCTAACTTGTGTGCATGAATTTGGGAGTTGTATAGTGAGTTGAAGTTGTTCTTGGGTGTGTTGGAATGGTTATAACTTGTATACAAGGTTTGATAGCAAGATCCTAGAATTTAAGAACATGATTGGTGTTCTTGGTGTTCTTGGGCTAATGTGGGTATAAGGTGTTTTTGTTGCTGTGTTGTTGGTGCTAAATGTGGCCTTGGGTGATGAGTTGATGTTGTGTATACATATGTTAGGGAAGGTTTAGCTTGAGTGCAAAGATTTAAACCAAGGTCCTAGCATTTTGGAACTTGAGTGGTGTCTTTGGTGTTCTTGAGGTATTTGAGAGTTCTTGGAGTGTTCTTGTGTTGTTGTTTGATTTGAGATTGTTATGGTGTAGATTCATAAGCTTAAGAATGTTGCCTAGAAGATCTCTTTGGGTGTGTAAAGGTTTGGATGAGTTGGGGGCAAAATATGAAGCAAAATGGCAAGAATTGGTGTTGAATCGAGTCTATCCGGGCGTGATACCAGGTTGTGTTCAACACGACCAGACTGCTGGGCAGTGGGCTGTTCATTCGTCCAGACGTGAATACGACCGGGTATCACGACCGGACTCCCCGTTTTTCGGTTTGACAGATTTGTGCAACAATCTTCCGAAGGCCATATCTCGGTCAATTCAACTCCAAATTAACTTCCGTTTGATTCTAAAACTATATACATTCGATAAGCTTCGATTATATGCCAGAAAATAGTTATTTGGAGTTTGGTAGAGTAGGGTAACTAACTGTATAAGTTAGGCTATTGCAGAAACATTGAAGTTGCTTCATAGTTTCACTCATGCTTGCATTTTGTTTATGTTTTAAGTGATCTATTGATGTCTTTTCTTACCTCATGATACTTGACCATACTTGAAGCATCCTAAATGCTATATATGTATGACCATTATACATTTGCTTGATATGTCATTGATAATTGCAAGTGCATTTGAAAGGTTAATTGTGTCGGTTGCAACCATTGTTAATTGAGGTAGTGACGGGAGCTCCGGATTAACCGGTATATCTCGACTACCAAGGTAATGATAGAGGAAGTGACGGGACCTCCGGATTTACCAGTATATTCCGACCCTCAAAGTATTGATTTTTTATCTTGCTAAGACCCATTGATCCTCCTACAGGACAGGGACTGATCTTCCTACGGGATAGGGACTAATCCTCCTACAGGACAGGGATCCAATGATATCTTGGAAGAGTTGGTTATTTAATTGTTATTGAACCTTGATTGTGTATCTTGTATTCTCGTTTGTAAATTATTGTTACCCATTGATCCTCCTATGGGACAAGGACTGATCCTCCTACGAGATAGGGATCCAATGATATCTTGGAATAGTTCGTTATTTAATTGTTATTGAACCTTGATTGTGTATTTTGTATTCTCGTTTGTAAATTCTTGTTACCCATTAATCCTCCTACGGGATAGGGATCAATCCTCATACGGGACAGGGATTCAATGATATTTTAGAAGAGTTTTGTTATTTAACTGTTAATGAATCTTGATTGTATATCTTGCTTTCTCACTTGCATAATCCTGTGTGCATGACATGTTTCATCAAACTGTTTACGAAACGATAAAAACATTTGTGAAAACCCTTCTTATTCTATCCTCACTGAGCTATATGCAGGATTAGGTCACCCTCTTTCTAACAATTACATGTAAGGAATAACACGAGCAAGTCTCTTTGTTGATTACAAGCTTTGTGGAGTTGATGAAAAGGTCACCCTATAACTAGGGTGATGAACATGTGATCAAGCTTATCCCCTGCCAAAATCAACTCCAATCTAACGGTGTTGAACCTATAAAAAGAAGGATTTGGTGCCATCAAGGGGCAAGCCACAACGACGTATCACCCAACCTAACTTATGCACCCCCAATTGAATCATTCTATTACCTACACCTCTTAGACTTGACAGACTGCTAGTGTTCATCACGATCAAAACATATTATGCAATTAAAACCCTTAATAACTTTGATTGTAGATGTTATATCCAAAGTTGGGCTTGGTCCCATGGTCTTATTGTGATAGATCGCTTGATCCCATTTAACTCAGAATAGTAGGGCTACAACCTATATATGGTCAAACAGCTAGCAGACTACCCCTATAGTAGGCTCAGCTCAGGCCTAAGGCCCTTGAGGCAGCCTGACCATCAACACCACCACTTGTGGTTGACTAGCGATAAACTCAAGGAAGATCCGATCTTACCGCAACTCTAGAGATAAGCGATTACAAGATAGTTTAGCTATCCAATCCACCAAGTGTGGATGAAGATGACAAACTTGGGGTAGGATCTAGTCCTAAGACATAAGCAATCATGGATTCATAAGAGCCCTCAAGATATACAAGGCTTAAGTCCTATGGAATCCCTATCTACCAATAACTATAAATAGGCCACGCCTACCTAAGGGAAGGTCATCGAGTATTTGCTACCTCTAGCAATACTATTCATTTCCCCTGTATATCAACAACTTGTTATATACTTCGTCGCTCCTACAACGGTAGCCCTCCACATCTTTCTTATACTTACCTTCGCATTCATACACCTCCCTATACATCACTGACTTGATCATCAGAGTGTCTTTGATTGACATCACAATGGTGTCAAGGACTTACATCATTCACTTACCTTTAGACCTTACAGGTTACTAGTCCCCAATAAATTCATAATTGTAGAATTTGACGTCTACAGTAAATTCATTGAGTCTACAATATTCATTAGTCTCTTCTCAGTTGGATTTACATCATCAAGCACTTGACTCTAGTACAAATGATTGTTTCCTGAATTATAACCAATGTTTCTCCAATCTATACATTACATAATTGTATTGCACAAGAAACTTGACATCTCCAACAGCTTCCCTATGACGACTAATAGGGAGGCAAATAGGTAAAAATATCTCCAGTAGACTCTCTAAATGGGGCTCCCTAGAATTGGGAGCCCATTTTCTGCACTCCTTACTTGCTAGATGTAGAAAGTTGATTTTGGCTCTCTACATCTGCCCTCTTTGCTTATTTTTAATTTTTGTTTTTGTAAACGAACTCACAAATCGATTCATACTACACAAAATAATATTCAAAGTTAAAAATATAATATATCATCGTTAACAAATGAAAAACATAAATTAGAAAATATTAAAATAGTGTGTTTGATCCAAAAATAGATATATATTAGAGCAAAATAAAAATAGGGAGTCTCTAAAATAGAGAAGTTATTGGAGTAAAACTAAAATAGAGAACTCTTGAAATAAAAATAGATTAAAAGTAGGGAGAGTATTGGAGTAAAACTAAAATAGGAGACCCTGAAGGAGGTAACTCCACACTTCTTACATGTAAAAAAAATAGAGACTATTAGAGTTAGCCTTAATGATAATTTACTTGCGACACTTGACACTTTAAAGAGAATCTGTGTCGGGTCTTCCCGACCACCTTGACAGAGGCAGCAAGGCGATGGTACATCGGTTTGGAGCCGAATTCTATTGAGGATTTTGACCAGCTATCTGAGGCCTTCATCGGGCGATTATCTAGCAGCAAAAAACCTACCAAACATTCAGCGACTATGTTGAGCGTCAAACAGGGTCATGAGGAATGCCTCCAATCTTATTGTGGTAGGTTTAACCAAGCAGCCTTGGAGGTAACCGACCTAGATGACAAGTTCGCGGTGACAGCCTTCATGAAAGGCCTGAGGAACAGGACATTTTTGTCGTCTTTAGCTAGAAAGATCCCGAGGATACTAACTGATGTAATGACGAATGAAGAAGGGTATATGCATTCAAAAGAGTTGTTAAATGCTTAGAGGGAGGAAGAAAAATTGGTGAAAAGGTTAGGCAATAACTAGGGAAAAGATAAAGGCTTAACTGATTTCTGATATCAAGCTAACCCTTGAGGTGTGTAAGGGAGCAAACAGAAAGAGGAGGACCAGCCAAGGTTCTATAGCTTTGCACAATTGAATACATCGAGAGGGGAAATCTACGTTGCCATCAAGAGTCGGTTCACGATCAAGCCACCACTACCGATAAAAGCAGGGCCCGACAAGAGACCTCGAGACAAGTTCTGCAAATATCACAATGACCATGGGCATACGACAAATGACTACTGAGAGCTCAGGAATGAGATCGAGGCATTAATCCGACAGGGTTATCTTGGTCAATATACAAAGAGGGAACATGCATAGGAAGAAAGAAAGGACATAGAGAGAAGTCCAAGGCGGGAGATAGAGAGAAGCCCCAAGAGGGAGCAAAGGGGACCCGTGAGGGAAGTGGATGTGATTACAGGAGGGATGGCCTTTGGAGGTGAGAACAAGGCAGCGAGGGCAAACTATATTAGGGAGGTTGATTATCCGTCCTGGTTGGCCAACGTAGTTCTTGTATCTAAAGGAGGGGGTAAATGGAGGCTTTGTATCGATTTTACCTACCTCAACAAGGCTTGTCCAAAGGACTGTTACCCATTGCTGATGATAGATCAAATGATGGATGCCACCTCGGGGTGTGAGATGCTGATATTCATGGATGCCTTCAAGGGGTACAATTAGATATAAATAACACCGAAGGATAAGGAGAAGACAACATCATCATAGACAGTGGAGTTTGCTATTATAAAGTAATGTCGTTCGGGTTAAAGAATCTAGGAACAACTTACCAGAGGATGGTAAATAAGGTATTTGCATAGCAGATTGGCCGCAACATGGAGGTTTACGTTGATGATATGTTGGTCAAAAGCAGAGATGCTAGGACACATGTGGATGACCTATCCGAGGCTATCACGATTATGGAAAATGTTAGGATTAAGCTAAACCCAGAAAAATACGCTTTCGGAGTCAAGGTATGGAAGTTTCTTGGTTTTATGGTCACTAGTAGGGGAATCAAAGTAAATCCAAAGAAGGTTTAAGCCATCATCGATCTCGAGCCGTCGAAGAGTACAAATGAAGTTCAAGTGTTCACTGGGAAGGTGACCGCTTTAAGTCAGTTCTTGTCGAGGTCGGTGCACTGTTCTTCAAGGTACTCAAAAACTTGAAAAAAATTTCAGTGGACCGAGAAGTGTCAAGAAGCGTTCGAAGGCCTAAAAAGGTATCTTGGTTTGCTACCCCTCCTATCCCGACATGAGGGGGGCGAGGACCTGTATTTATATCTAGCTTGCTCGGTGACAGTAGTTATGATGACCCTTATCAAAGAAGAAGGATGGACTCAAAAGACAGTATACTATGTCAACCAAATATTTCGGGTTACAGAGCTCAAATACCCGACCATAGAGAAAATAGCCCTAGCACTGATTATGGCCTCAAGGAAGTTAAGGCATTACTTCGATGCTCATCCGATCAGACTTATGACCGACATACCACTAAGGCAAGTGCTCAATAGACCAGAACTTTTAGGACGGTTGTTGAAATGGTCGATAGAAGTTAGTCAATTTGATATCAGTTACTAGCCCCGAACAGCAATCAAATTGCAGTCTGTGGCAGATTTCATAGTGGAATGCTCGAGAGGCATGGAGCAAGGTGAGTTTCCTAGTCCTTGGACTGTTCAGGTCGATAGAGCTTCTAGGAGACAGGGTAGCGGAGCAGGGGTAGTCATTACTGACCCCAAAGGAGTAGAGATGTAATACTGACTAAAGTTTGAATTCCCAGCCTCTAACAATGAAGCTGAGTACGAAGCATTGATCGCGGGATTGAGGACTACCTAGTTGCTTGGGGCCCGAGCTATAGACGCTACCACGGATTCGCAACTGGTGGTAAATTAGGTGTCTAGGGAGTTCGAAGCTAGAGACCCAGCTATGACAGCATATCTTGCTAAAGTAAAAGAATTGATTTTCGAGTTAGACAAGTTTAGTATCTGATAGATTCCGAGGGAAGAGAATGAAAAGGCTGATGCGTTGTCTAGATTGATGTTAGGGACTGGTACCCCGATTTTAGTAGAAGTGAGCAGGGTCGAGGGACCTAGCATCAATCTCAGAAACAAGGATGTAGTTGTGATTGGGGAGGATGATAGCTAGAGAAGGCCCATTAGGGATTACTTAGAGAGCGGCTAGACCTTACCAAGTCGGGACGAGGCTCAGAATATTGAGTGGCGCACATCCAGGTTCACCATTGTTGGGGGACAGCTATATAAGAGGTCGTACACTTGGCCTTTGCTCAAGTGTGTAAGCCGAGAAGAGCGTTGGTATATACTAAAAGAAGTGCATGAGGGGGTATGTGGAAGCCATAGCAGGTCGAGAACCCTGGTAAAAAAGGTGTTGTGATTAGGTTATTTCTGACTAACCTTGAAAGCAGACGCTATGGGGATAGTCTGAAGGTGTGACAAGTGCAAGAGGTTCGCCAGTATACCTTGCGCACTGGCAACCGATCTGGTAAGTATGACCGGACCTTGGCCTTTTGCTCAATGGGGGTTATACATTATCGGTCCACTACTGCAAAGCAGTACACAAAAGAGGAACATATTTGTGGCAGTAGACTACTTCGCCAAGTGGGTCGAGGTGGAAGCAATTGCTAAGATCACCTAGAAAGCGGCTTGGAACTTTGTGTGGATGTCGCTAATCTGTAGGTTCGGAATACCTCAGGTCGTGATTACAGATCATGGGAAGCAATTTGATGTTGTGCATTTCAGAAACCAGTGCAAATAGCTCAGAATTTTATTAAAGTTTGCCTCAGTAGCACATCCGCAGTGTAATGGCCAAGTTGAAAATACTAATAAAACTATTTTGTAGGGCCTAAAGAAAAAATTGACAGAGACGAAAGGACTGTGGCCAGAGCTGCTTCCAGAGGTCTTATGGGACCAGAGGACGACGCCAAGCTTAGCTACAGGGGAAACGCCGTACAACCTAACCTTCAGGACGGAAGCTGCAGTTCCAGTGGAGGTCGGTTCACCGACCCCTAGAGTTCTAGCCTATGCAGAAGAAGTTAATAACTAGGCCCTCAAGGAAGACTTGGATCTGGCGGAAGAATTTCGAGAGAAGGCCCAAATCAAGATGATAGCAGGAAAACAGGCGATGGCTCAGAGTTTCACAAAGAAGATAAGCTCAAAAAAGGGGACTTAGTACTTAAGAAGATCGGGTTCAGATCCGACCAAGCGAAAGGAAAGCTCGGGCCCAATTGGGAATGACCCTACCTAGTAACTAAGGAGATCGTGTCGGGCACTTACAAGTAGGTAGAGGTCGACAGGAGATAATTAAAGAATGCTTGGAATATCCAACATTTGGAAAAATATTATATTTAAAGCCTTGTACTGACCTCACGGGGTCGCTTTTTTTGAAAGTCAATAAAAGATAGTTTCTCTCCTTTCAAGAAAATTATTTTAAAGGCACTCACCTGAACTACTACCGTATGGTAAACAACTAACAAGGTGAATTACGTTCGAATAAACACGGCACCGAGCTAAACCGCTGGCGACTGGCAAACAGCTATTAACCTAAACTATGAGCACGACGTCGAGCCGAATTATATTACAAACGACTCATAAACTAAGTAAAAAATATTCTTGAAATTAAGTAGCAAGAAGTAAATAGCCTATACCTGACCTGGGCTAACTCTCAAAAAAAGGAAAACTAACAAAGCGAACAAAACAGAACGCAAATGATCAAAGAAAGAAATTTTCATTAAGGATAAAATAGAAATTATAAAAGAGAACTGGGCCGAACACCTTAAATACATAATCTTATTCCATTCAGTCGGGTGTTGACCTTGACCTTCTTGCGCTACCTTTTGTCCACCTAAAGTTAAGTCCTCGGCCTTGATTTGGTGGTTGTTGGCAAACTGGTAATTGTCTGCATCTAGGAAAAAGTAGTCAATCTGAAGAACATGGACACCAATGAAGTCCTTCATTCGAGCCTAAGCCTTCCTAGCCTCGTTGTTCCGGGCTTCTTTATAAGTAGGCTTAATTAGATCTAAGAACTCGTCAGACTTCTTGAAGTCTTCAACAGCTTGGGCGTAGGCGGCAGGAAGCTCATCCTCTTTCTCTTTCAAAAGTTTCTCCAGGTCAAGTTTCAGTCTTTTTAGCTCAAAAATTTTCGCCTGAGTCGCCTTAAGGTCTTTATGCTCTAATTTTGGACAGTTTTCAACTCGGTCTTCCTATTGGCCAAGTCAGACTTCAGCTTCTTTACAAGGATTTTTTGGCCATCATATCTGCAGTGGAGGTCATCATACACCTTCTTAGCTTTGCCCGTAGTGGTTGCAAACTCGGTAATCAACTCATTCATTTGCAATAGATCTGAAATGAGTCAGTAATATCTATAAAGTAAAACAAATGATACTTACCTTATGGTAGAAAAGGTTGGATGCGAGGTCGAGTTGTGCGACCACAGGTACTTGATAACTGTGGACATGACCTCTTGCGTCTGCACGGTACCTTGACTCGAGCTTGAAATAGAAATGGTGGCTCGAAGAGGTCTTGGAGGAAGATCGTCGGCTAGGGTAAGGTCAACATGGATGGGGTCACCCCTAGTACCAGTAAAAACTCCCGAACTCTAGCCAAGCAGGGACAAATGTAGAACCTTGCTGGCCCCGGTTGTAGAACTGTAGACTGAGACCCTTTTCCCCGCACTGGTCAGCTCGGAAGTTTTTCTGTAACGACCCCAACCCGACCCTTCTCAATACTAGGTCAAGTCTACATTTATCGTCATTGCGAGTTTATAACTTTATATTAAAAGGAACAATAAATAGAGAATTATTCAATAATAAGCCTTTATACAATAATTCTAGTACAAAAGGGTGTTACAACATTTGAGATCTGATAACTACCCGGCTATCATACAAACTAGAGTTTCAGCGCAACTGCCCTTCTACCCGAGAGTAATACAAACAAACTCTAACTTTTACAACTTAGATCCAACTATGACAGCAAGAAGCTTCGAGCATGTAAACATTCAAAGTCGATTTCCATTTCAAGCTAGGCTGCACCTGTACTGGGGGGGGGGGGGAGAGGGAGAAAAAAGGGTAAGCTTTGGGAAAGCTCAGTGATGATAGAATAGAAGAGTTTTGAAAACATTTCTGGTCGGTCTCTTTTGCAAATCATGATGCAATTCACGTACAGTATTATCCACATATGGTAAACAACATACAATAAGCAATAGAGATTACTAACACATTTGAATCACGTAACGACATGTAAATAACAAGCAAATTTCCTCCCCAAGGGTAGAGATCGCCAAACGAGAGTACTTAATCACATATTCCTCCCCGAGGGTGGAGATCGCCAAGCGGGAGGACTTACCTATATTTTGATGTCACTTCCAGAGGTGGCCAGCCCTGAATCAAGATCACAATTTCAACTTCTTATCTCTCCCAAGAGGATATTCCGGATTGTATCCAAAATCTACGACCCAACTCCCTGAGGGTGGAGATCGCCAAGTGGGAGAGGGAATAGGACCACGATAGGTACGAGAGCACTGGCAAGCCCTATGCCGCCCGGCGTTCGTACCAACTATCGTGCCTGAGGTTGCAACCCCCAATTTCAATAGCACACAAGCATGCACAAGTAGTCATAGAACACACAACAGATCAAATGGGAATCAACTAAAGAGGTTGTCCCGGGCAAGTAATAACACATGTTCTACGGTATTTCGGCAAAGTAACAGCTATAATAAGCAATTTCCAAGTATGAACTGGGTATTATGACGACATGCAAATAACATGTATAACATTTCTGAAAATATTTGGGTAGCATTTATGCTTACCTTATGCTAAAACTACCAAATAAATTAGGAAGTATATATTAGCGATTAACTGGATAAATTTAAGCATAACAGGGATATACTAACATGTAGATACCATAAATACGTAAAGCAATAAAACCCTCATAGTCAAGCATGTCTATATTTACAACTTATAAATTAATAACTAACTTGTACAATAAATGAATTAACTCAAACAAGCATGAGTTTTTCAAAAGTTTCCTCACCTCATACCAACGTTTCGTTTTTTGCCTGTTTTGTGCGCAGGTGTCTCGATTTTTGTATTTTCTGGCCAGGGTGCAATTTTACCAAAATTCGCCATTAAGTAGTACAAATTAAAGGAAACCCAATGACGTATACCCGTTTTTCACGGCGGGATCTGATTTTCTTATAATTGGCCCCGAAGTGAAACCCTTTTTCCAGACTAAAAATCCCTAAAATAGGGAAAACAACCGAAATGGCCCGAAAAGTTAAAGGAAATCACCCATATTCTTGTAAGCAGCTGAAAAGTTTTACTTGGTCATGATATGAAACTTTACATCCCTATAACAACCTTAAGCTTAATGTTATAAGAACACATAATAATAGGTTACTATTAATCGTAATACCAATTGATTTTTAAATAGTAAGACAATTAACTATAGATTAAATGCAGGCAAATAATCACAAATGCACATTTTTCAAAAATAATTAAAGAAATAAATATAAATAAATACTTGTAAATGCATGGTCGGGCTCGGGTATTACATCCTCATCCTCTTATAAAATTGCGCCCTCGCAATTTACTTCTCTAGTTCTTCCGGTCCACTACGCGAGATTGAATACTGGATGCCAAGTAAGAATTTCAAACATGAGTGTCGAATAGTAATACTCGGATTAGAATACCAAAGAATACTATATAGGAATACCACGTGAGAATACCAAGAAATCCCGAATGCCAAATAAAGACAATATAGACGCCAAATAAAGGCAATATGAATGCCAAATAAAGGCTCATCTTCAGAAATCCAATAAATAAGAAGTCTAGAGAAAATACCGATTAAGAAGTCCAAGCAAAGATACCAAAGAAAAACTTCAAGAATTTTGATCAAGGGAAATACCAACGGCTGATCAAGTTCCGAGTATTGAACAACGGCTGATCAACTGTTCCTTTGTTTGTTGACTTGCATTCGAGGAGATCCGCTATTGGCCGATTCTTTCAAGGAAGGGAATTACTTACCATTTTACGGGTAATGCATGTATACATTTAATAACTTCAACACAATTAAACATGCAACTTATAGAAAATAGATTCACACTTAGCAAATAAGCACATTGAGCACATATGATTATGCCAAACACATATCCTTAAAAGACATCTACCCACTGTCCGAAGATTCTATCCCGGCTTATGAGCTATCTAAGCTCTGATACCACCTGTAACGACCCTAACCCGGCCCTTCTCAATACTAGGTCAAGTCTACATTTATCGTCATTGCGAGTTTATAACTTTATATTAAAAGGAACAATAAATAGAGAATTATTCAATAACAAGCCTTTATACAATAATTCTAGTACAAAAGGGTGTTACAACATTTGAGATCTGATAACTACCCGACTATCATACAAACTAGAGTTTTAGCACAGCTGCCCTTCTACCCGAGAGTAATACAAACAAACTCTAACTTTTACAACTTGGGTCCAACTATGACAGTAAGAGGCTTCGAACATGTAAACATTCAAAGTCAATTTCCATTTCAAGCTAAGCTGCACCTGTACGGGGAGGAGGGAGAAAAGAGGGTAAGCTCTGGGAAAGCTTAGTGAGGATGGAATAGAAGAGTTTTGAAAACATTTATGGTCGGTCTCTTTTGCAAATCATGATGCAATGCACGTACAATATTATCCACATATGGTAAACAACATACAATAACCAATAGAGATTACTAACACATTTGAATCACGTAACGACATGTAAATAACAAACAAATTTCCTCCCCGAGGGTGGAGATCGCCAAACGAGAGTACTTAATCACATATTCCTCCCCGAGGGTGGAGATCGCCAAGTGGGAGGACTTACCTATATTTTGATGTCACTTCCAAAGGTGGCCAGCCCTGAATCAAGATCATAATTTCAACTTCTTATCTCTCCCAAGAGGATATTCCGGATTGTATCCAAAATCTACGACCCAACTCCCTGAGGGTAGAGATCGCCAAGTGGGAGAGGGGATAGGACCACGATAGGTACGAGAGCACTGGTAAGCCCTATGCCGCCCGACGTTCGTACCAACTATCGTGCCTGAGGTTTCAACCCCCAATTTCAATAGCACACAAGCATGCACAAGTAGTCATAGAACACACAACAGATCAAATGGGAATCAACTAAAGAGGTAGTCCCGGGAAAGTAATAACACATGTTCTACGGTATTTCGGCAAAGTAACAACTATAATAAGCAATTTCCAAGTATGAACTGGGTATTATGACGACATGCAAATAACATGTATAACATTTTTGAAAATATTTGGGCAGCATTTCTGCTTACCTTATGCTAAAACTACCAAATAAATTAGGAAGTATATATTAGCGATTAACTGGACAAATTTAAGCATAACAGGGATATACTAACATGTAGATACCATAAATACGTAAAACAATAAAACCCTCATAGTCAAGCATGTCTATATTTACAACTTATAAATTAATAACTAACTTGTACAATAAATGAATTAACTCAAACAAGCATGAGTTTTTCAAAAGTTTCCTCACCTCATACCAACATTTCATTTTTTGCCCGTTTTGTGCGCAGGTGTCTCGATTTTTGTATTTTCTGGCCGGGGTGCAATTTTACCAAAATTTGCCATTAAGTAGTACAAATTAAAGGAAACCTAATGGCGTATACCCATTTTTCGCAACAGGATCCCGATTTTCTTATAATTGGCCCCGAAGTGAAACCCCTTTTTCAGACTAAAAACCCTTAAAATCGGGAAAACAACCGAAATGACCCGAAAAGTTAAAGAAAATCACCCAAACTCTTGTAAGCAGTTGAAAAGTTTTAACATCCCTATAACGACCTTAAGCTTAATGTTATAAGAACATATAACAATAGGTTACTATTAATCGTAATACCAATTGATTTTTAAATAGTAAGAAAATTAATTATAGATTAAATGCCGGCAAATAATCACAAATGCACATTTTCCAAAAATAACGAAAGAAATAAATATAAATAAATACTTGTAAATGAATGGTCGGGTTTGGGTATTACATTTCCTCTTCAGGGACTGCTCCTCATCTTTCTTCTTATATATCAAAATAAAGTCTTCATACTCACCATCTTCAGGATGAGAGGTCGGGGTGCATCTGTTAGAGATATGCCCTAATGCTACATATTTGGATGACATATATTGAGGCATTTTGACATTAACTTGTACATTATGGCATCTATGTCTATATATTGTATTTTCATATTGACATAATTAGCACATTCATATTCACCTTCTTTTATGTGTATGAATGAGTCCCTAGTATTTTCATTATAGGAAAGTATTCTAAAAGCGTTTAGAATATATTGGCATATTTCCTTAATACGATAAATACTTAAAGTGTAAAACCCGACACGAGAATCTATATATATAATTATATTAATTATAATGCATTCATATCATTTCATAAGCAATAACAATAATTAATGAGCATTAATATCATTTAACGTGCATATTCATCGTTTTATGTGCCAAAATGTTCAATTACATGCATTATGGAGTTTTACTTGTCGTAGGCATTAATTATATTCTAACAAGTCAATATTAGTAACTAATTAGTTGCAATTTAACCAAAATGGCAAACTAGTAAAAATAACTTAGTTGGAGGGCAAGGTGGACATTTGACAAATAAGATATTTGATACCTAACTTATACTATTCCTTCCCACCCAAAACACTCACAAACACACTAAGACACACACTAAAACACTACTCACACACTTATACATTTTTAGTATACACACACACATATACACACACAAGCTTGGAATGAGAGAAAGAAGAAGAAGAAAGAAGTGAGAAGGAAGAAGAGAGAAGCTTGCTCAAGCCTTGTTAGTCATCTTTGAAGCTTGTATTACACCCTACAACCTTGAATTAGCATTCCTCTTGCATTGTTGAGGTGAGGGATTCTTCAAAACCAATTTTAAAAGAGTTTATTCAAGTTATTTAATGATTATATGTTGTTAGTCTTGTTTTAGTTGCATACAAGAGCTTAAAGGTGAAGATTGAGTATTTGGTGTGTTGTATATCTAGGATTTACCTAATATATGTTGGAGGTTCTTGAAAAGTTGTAGGTTGAGCTTGGTATGAATCTTATATGTGTATTGAATATATGTGTAACTTGTATGCAACAATGGAAAGCATGGAACTAGTATTTTTTACCTTGGAATGTTAATTTTAATGTTTATGAGTTGTGCTAGATTCTAAGTTTTGGATGTGAATTGTAGATTGGAGGGTGTTGTGGTTGGTTGTTGGAACTCATAAATGTAGTTAATAAACCATCTAGAGTATGCTTGAATACTTGTTGAAAGTTGGGAGAAAGATGGCAAGAAAATGGGGTGAAAAATGGGAATTTACGTGTGTATTTTGCCCAGGTTGATCGACTAAGCCGGTCGACTAAACTTGCCCGGCTACTTGACCAACATTTGACCAAACTCTCTATAAAAGCCGGTCGACTAAGCCCGGCGAGTTACTCGCCCGGCTACTCGTCCGACTTTCCCGACAAATTTGCGCGACAATTTTTCGAAAGCCATAACTCATTCGTTTTAACTCCAAATTGAGTTCTATTTGATTCTAGAGTTATATACATTGATAAGCTTCGATTCTAGACCAAAATCAGGTTAATTGGAGTTTGGGAAGATAGGTTAAATGACTGCTTAAGTTGGGACTAATGCGAAGGTGTCAAGTTTAATAGATTTTATGTTCCTACCTTGAAGGAAACCTATTCCGTTGGCCTCCACTTAAATGATTATGCATTATATGAACTCTATTTGGAACATGATTGCACTAATATGATATTGATTACTGTTACTAACCGGTGGCAACCTACTTTGTTGCCTCCGAACTTGTTTGCTATGATTGAATTCCTCTCTCGCTTGGTGTGTTTCCTTAGAGAGATGGTTGATGTAATTAAGTTGTTGAATGCCATGGTGGAAGTTTTGGGCGGCCTTGGGCTTGCCAGGACGGACTCGGCTACTGTGGTTGGGTTGCCTCCGGAGTACCCTTATCTGTTGGTGTGTTGGGTTACATTGGAAGTTGATTCGAGACTGGCCATCTCCAACAACTGTTCGAGTATTGTATCCTTTGATATATGGTTAACCTACCTTCGCTTGGGCCCTTGAGGACGTTGGAGGGTAGGATTATGCGTTATTGCTTGCTTATTAATTCTTGTACACTAATTGCAATTCTTGCATGACATGTGTTCAAAAGGATTTTCTAAATGTAGAAAATGTTTGCAAAACTTACCGTGGTCGTTAACCCTCGTTGAGCTAAGTGTAGCTCATCCCTTTTTATGACAATTTTTCACGTGAGGCCGAGGTTGAGCCTGTGCTAGGGACTCGAGTTGATGGCGAGGCCTATTTGTGTGATGAGACGGACTTTTGCTTGCTATGATGCTAGTTGCCTGTAGATGGTTATCTAGATATTTTGAACTATGTTAATACTGTACAACTTCTAGTGTTGTAATATTCTTTTGGATGTTGACTTGTAACTCTTATCATTAACCTATTCTTTTGAGGCCTAGAAAGCATTAATGCTTGTGGTATGTCGATTGGTTGATTATAGGCCTTGAATGATTAGGTTAAGGAATCCATGGTGCCAATAGTTTTAGGCACTCTTCTTGAAGTTACTTGTGGATTTTATAAATGTTTAGGTTATGGATTGATGATCGTACAGGTAATCTATCTAGCTTGCGTCATGTTCTAGCCTTGTCTTGGCAATGAATCGAGGTCGGGGCGTGACACCTTTAGGTGGTATCAGAGCTAACCTAGGTTAGCGAGTGTTCGGGTTCAGAAAAATGGTCGATGGGTAGATGCCCTAAATAGGAAGACGAATTACTTGAGAGATGTTTTGAATTACTTATGTGACAAGGTGACCTATGTGTCTATATGTGAATAATATGTGCTTATGTGCAGTATTTGTTTCTTGCTAATATGAAATCTTGTGAATAAGTATGGCCATACACTATACCATATCAATGTTAATTTATCCATAATCATATATATTAGAAGTAACTATAGGACATGTATACTCATTTCATATCATAATGCATGCGTGTTACATAACCATCAGTGGTCCATGTGCTATGTCTATAAATGGCAGGTCGTAATACCTGTGCAAATGCCGGGGCCCTAAAAACAGGGAATGTTGATCCAGCCAACCCTGGGATAGCCATGTTTAACATGATGGCAACTGTGATAGACCGCATAAGCAGAGCTATGGAACAACAGGCAGCAGCCACAGCAGCAACAGCCGCAGCTAACAATAATAACAATAACAACAACGGTGATGACAACGACAACAACAACCACCGAGTTGATGGAGATGATACATTGAAGGGTTTCCTAGGATATAGACCTTCTAAGTTCTTCGGTGAGCTTGACAATGAGAAGGCGGAGGCTTGGCTTGCCAAGGTGGAGAAAATTTATGTGGCCATGGATTACAATGATGAGAAGAAGGTAGCATTTGCAACTTTCTTGCTAGATGAGGATGCGGAGGAATGGTAGAGAAATCAGAAGACTCGTTGGGAGCGAAATGGCACCCCAACAACATGGGCTAACTTTGTAAGGTCTTTCAAAGGCAACTATGTGTCGAAGGTGGCTCGAGAGAGAAAGGAAGAAGAGTTTCTCACTGTGAGGCAAGGAAACTTGTTGATGGTGCAATATGAAGCCCGATTCAACAAACTCTCCAAGTATTTTCAGGGATTGGTCCAAACAGAAAGTGCAAGGATCAAACACTTTGTTCGGGGACTAAGACCCGAAATTCTTGATTTTCTTGCATCTCACCGTTTCACTGATTATGCCGAGATGGTTGATTCGGCGTCACGAGTTGAAAAGAGGAGATTGGATGTTCGTGGGGGACCCAGTCAAGTGAGTAAGAGGCCAATGTTGTCACAAGTACCACAGAGATCATACTCAGTCCAGAGTCAAGCTTCAAGTCAAGCTAGATCAGCCCTTACCCGACCACAACCGGGTGCTTCAGTTACTCAATCAGCCAGTGGTTCTGCGGGCAGTACGGCTACCACCTGTAATGTTGTGTGTAGGCATTGTAATAAAAATGGGCATATAGAGGCCCAATGTTGGAGAAAGAATGGTAGATGCCTTAGATGTGGCAGTGATCAACATTAGGCAAGGCAGTGCCCTAAATGGCAAGGTAAAGATCAGCAGCACCAGACCACAGTCAATGCCCCAGCACAAAGGGTCCAGGCCCGGGTATATGCTGTTGATCAAGAGGAAGTACCAGAGGCTACAGTAGTGGTTGAAGGTACTTTCTTAATTTCAAAGCAATTGGTAAAGGTGCCTATTGATATTGGAGCCTCGCATACCTTTATTTCACCTCAATGTGTGCATCGCATCAAATTGCAAATAGGACCTTTATCATGTCATGTAGAATTTAGTAATCCTATGGGTACCAAGTACATTTCTAAATATGGATGCAAGGAATGTAAAATTCAAATAAAAGGCTGAGAATTTTTGGTCGATCTCATTGTACTCCCTTTTCAAAAGTATGATGTTATATTAGGAATGGATTGGTTAGCTCGCAACTATGCCCAATTGGATTGCCGAGCGAAAATTGTGAAGTTTTAGGTACCGGGTCAACCTGTGGTTAAAGTGAAGGGTAGAGGTGATTTTGCAAGTAATACTATTGTATCCTCGATCAAGGCTGTGAAATTAATGAGAAAAGGATGCAGTGGATACTTGGCCTATTCGATTAACAAGCCAACTGATCAAGCTAGGCTTGTAGAGGTGCTAGTGGTGAAGGAATATGTTGATGTGTTTCCAGAAGAATTACCGGGATTGCCACCAAAGAGGGAGATTGACTTTGTGATTGAGGTATTGCCAGGTACTCTATAATACCCCGACCTCTCACGAGACTAGAAGTTCTATTAAACAATCTATACTCATCCCAATACCAAACCCGGTCACAAAAATTAGAAAAAAAATCGGACGGAGTCTCCCCTGTTTATAGGACAACTGGATACTTGTAAACAGTAAATAAAACCACAAATATAACCCACATCATTCTGATACAACTCCAACTCCAACCATGCCCCATCTCAAAGCCATCCTAGCCTTAGACTAACATAAACATCAAACATACAAGCATGCAATCATTAACTGTTAAAGGTTCATGATTATAATCTCACTTATCATACCACTTTAACATTAACAAGTTTTCTTTCTTATAATTTAAGTATGTCAACTAGTCAAAACATGCAAGCATGCAGTTACTGGACAATAAAATAAAGATTACAAGATATTACAACATTACAAGCCATTCGCAACTATCAATACATTTTAAATTTAACTTTACAATTATGAAATTGTATTCAACGACAATCTACGTAAGCCAGCATAATCAATCACAAAACTCTCAAGCCTTCTTTTCTACCTCCGATAGCACTAAACCTGAAAGGTGTTAGAAACGAGGGTGAGTATACAACATATATACACAGTGAGGAACGGGAAACGAGAATAGTATACCGGGGGTTCATGCAATGCAGCAACTTAACACATTTAATACAATAAATAAACAATGGATAACAATTCTAATACCACACTTTAAAACGGATACGATCAATAACCCTTATCACTCCAGTCTTCGATTCTCGATCCACGAACCACGAATCGATCACGATATGCCGGCATCCCAAACACCAAAGGGTACTCCAGATGTACCCAATCCTACGACCCAATACCCCCTGACAATCTCCAAACCAGGCGAGTGAGGGAATAGGGTACGAAGCTAGAACAACCAACCTTAGCAAGCCCGCTGCCGCCCAGAGAGGCCCATCACATCCGCCCCGACGATAAGGTTGCGCAACCATTGACTCGATAACATAGGAAGCAATAATAATAACAATATAACAAAATAAGCCGATATATAAACAAGGAGGACAACAAAAGAGGTTGTCCTTGAGCACACACATCATCAATCATGCCATACGATGAAATATGATATATTCATTAGTCTATAATTGCTAAACTAATCCAACTAAAACACTTAAATCACTCAGTATCGAACATTTAGCATATAACAAGATAAAGACACTTAGAACGCACATAGAAATGATTCCTCACCTTTCAGGAAGCCAAACCTGCTCGAATTAAGCCAAGATTCCCTCAATATTCTCCAAAAGCATCAATTCTCTTCAATTCTCACTACCTACTACAATCAACTATATACATAAGAAGTGATTTCTTATTCTCAACTACAGCTAGTTCATAAAGCCATTAATTTATCTAACTCTATTTGATTCCCTTTAATTCACATAACTAACAATATATTTCATTGTTCAACATGCATTCTAATCATGATTTAAACAACAGATAACTCAAGTGATCACATGTGCAACATTCTTTAATGTTCTAGGTATTACTCAAAGACAATAGTATAATAACTAACATATATATAGCAATGATAATTCATATAAGTAGAAACACTATATAACATCTAACCAACAAGTCATATAAGCGTATCTTTACACATATAATGCAATTAATAAGCAATATAAATAAGTTTACTCAATCTTTAACTAGTATCGATATAGCTTAACTTACAACTTCTCCGAATAGATGAACTTGTTACATAAGTACATTTAAACATTTATCCAATCAATCAAAAATCAACTAACAACAATTATTACCATGGTTCATTACTAGTTCCTTTAGTCCATTCTAAATTCATACTCAACCAAAGCCACGTAAACCAAGCAACTTAATTCACGAGACTTCACTAATATAATACGTACACTACACAAAGGCATATAAATATTTAATTACTCAATTATAAAGCAATTATCATAAAATTAACTATGCGAACACAAAGGGGTCAATATTATACTTTTCACAAAACTTAACCGAAAGCTCATACATACTTTAGAATAGCATTTAGATATGCTAGGAGCAACTACAAAACAATACAAGTACTAAAACAATTAATTCATTCATTTCCCTTTTGTTCAACTAGGCTATTTAGCTTCTTACCGGAATTCAATGATCAAGTTAAGCTAGCTAACCATCCTACCAATCTAAGGATACCTAAATACCTCATTTAGAACCTCCAAATCATAACTTAGAGCACAAGTACATGAAAACATCGAAAATGTCTCTTTGTGGGTTTACACTACAAGTACCAATTTCAGAACCCAAACAAGCGAAACGAAAGCACTTCTAAGGCTTCAATACTTAATAAAGACTAGTCATAACCTCGAAACGTACCCGAATTCGAGTTAACCCCGAAACCCCTTATTAAATAGCCTATTTTGATCAAATTTCTCAAATTTTGAACATAGCAAGTGCAATTAACATTTTTCCTACGCTTATGGACCTAATTAGCAACTACTAGAAGCCTCGAATCGAATTAAATTACAACTTTTTTCGGAAACCCTAGTTTGACATTATTCATCATCTTCCTCAAGTGCTATTTTCATTTTCAAGCATTCAACAAGCATTTTAAACCATTAAATATATTCTATGAAGTCATTAGAGCATATAAGAAGCAAAGGAACAAGCATTAAACCACTACAATATTAGATCACAAAAATAATAGCACAAACTTTAATTGAATTTAATACAAGAATGGAAAGCACCCTCACCTCTTTTGAAGATCAAAGAATGGTCTTAAGGTTCTAAGGATGAAGCACAACCAATTTGGGAAGCAATGAAAGAAAAAATGAAGCAAGGAACAATTTTTTTTTTTTGAGAAGTTACTATTCCCGTAACTCTTTTTTGGCCCTTTTTTTTACCCTTTTTTTGTTTCTTGGTTTATAATGTTCTCATAAGATGGTCAAAGGGTGAATCAATCAATTAGGGCATTTTAGTAATGGTAAATGGGTCACTTGGGTGATTAAATTTCAGCAAAATAAAATGCCAAAAATCTGAAAAATCTGGAAAAATCCCGTTGGTACTATTGATCAGACATTTCGTAATTTTTTTTCTGTTGATCCCGATATGCAATGTACGCACGGTCAGGGGCTATAGTCCCTTAAAAATATGTAGTATTTTATAAAAATATAAAATGCATGAAAAAAAAGTTGAATTTATAAAAAAAAATGAAGTAATTAGCTAAGTTACATCTAAGTTAACCATTTAATGAATGCAATTAATGAAGTGCTGGGTTCGTGGTGTCACATACTCAGCCCATATCAAAGGCACCATATCTGATGACCCCAACTGAATTGCAAGAATTGAAGATTCAATTGCAAGGATTGCTAGAAAAAGGGTTTGTTCAACCTAGCTCATCTCCTTGGGGAGCCCCAGTATTGTTCGTGAAGAAGAATGATGGCACCTTGAAGCTATGTATCGATATCGGGGGTTGAATCATGTGACTGTTAAGAACAAGTATCCCTTGTCATTGATAGATGAGTTGTTTGATCAATTACAAAGAGCCAAAGTTTATTCGAAGTTTGATTTGAGTTTGAGTTATTATCAGTTTCGCATCAAGAAGGAAGATGTGCCTAAGTCAGCTTTTAGAACAAGGTACAGACATTGTGAATTTGTAGTGATACCGTTTGGACTAAAAAATACTCTTGTTGCCTTTATGGACTTGATGCAGAGGGTGTTCTAACCTTATTTGGACCAATTTGTGGTGATATTCATAGATGATATTTTGGTGTATTCCAAGACGGAGGAGCATGAGAGACATCTACATTTAGTGTTACAGAAATTGCGAGAACATCAGTTGTACGCCAAATTTAGTAAATGTGAGTTTTGGCTTTAGCAGGTTGCCTTCTTAGGGCATGTAATCTCCCAAGCGGGGATAACAATGGATCCATCAAAGATTGAGGTGGTGCAAACGTGGAAGAAGCTCGAGAATGTTACGGAAGTACGCAACTTCCTTGGATTAGCCGGGTACTGCAGGAGGTTCATGAAAGACTTCTCAAAGATTGCAGGACCTCTTACAAGATTGACTCAAAAGAATGTGAGCTTCACATGGGACAATAAGTGTGAGAATAGCTTTCAAGAGTTGAATAATAGATTGACAACTGCTCATTTCTTAGCATTGCCCAAGGGAAGCCAAGGGTTTGTCATCTATAGTGATACTTCGAATGAGGGATTAGGATATGTGTTGATGCAAAATGGTCAAGTCATCGCTTATGCCTCTCGGAAGCTAAAGCTTTATGAAGTGAATTACCCCACTCATGACTTAGAGTTGGCGGCTATAGTATTTGCATTAAAGAAATAGAGACATTATTTATGGGGAAGCAAGTTCGAGATCTTCACCGATCACAAGAGCCTAAAATACTTATTCTCTCGAAAGGAACTGAACACGAGGCAAAGGAGATGGATGGAACTCTTGGAGGATTATAATTGCACCATTAACTATGTGCCTGGAAAAGCTAATGTGGTGGCAGATGCATTGAGCTGGAAGGCAAGCTTGGCGAAATTGGGGATGAATGCTCATCTAATGATTTAATCAGCATTGCTATCTCAAATCAAGGAAGCTCAACAACAAGATCCACAATTTCAGAAGATAAAAGAAGACAATCCGGATTTCAAACAGCAACATGGATTATGGAGATTTCGTAACCGAGTTTGTATACCAAATGATCCAGAATTGATGAAGAAGATACTCGAAGAAGCTCATAATACAAGGTATATAATGCATCCTGGAGGAACAAAGATGTATCGAGATTTGAGACAATTCTATTAGTGGAATAATATGAAGCGGGAAATTGTAGAGTTTGTGGCACGTTGTTTGACATGTCAAAGAGTTAAGGCAGAACATCAAAGACCTGCAGGACTCTTGCAACCTTTGGAAATTCCACAATGGAAGTGGGAGAACATAACAATGGATTTCATGACGAAATTGCCGAGGTCACCTCGAGGTTGTGATACTGTTTAGGTGATCGTGGATCGGTTAACGAAGACAGCCCATTTTATTGCAATGAATAAGACAGATAGCTTGGAAAAACGAGTTGATTTGTACATAGCTAACATTGTGAAATTGCATGGTGTACCCATGAGCATAGTGTCTAACAAAGATCCTAGGTTTACATTGCGGTTTTGGCAAAAGTTTCAAGAGGCGATGGGGACAAAGTTGAGTTTCAGTACAGCCTACCATCCTCAAACTGATAGGCAGTCTGAAAAGACCATTCAGATATTGGAGGACATGCTACGAGCATGTGCATTAGATTTTGGAGGAACATGGGAAAAACATTTGTTGTTGGCAGAGTTTGCCTACAACAACAGTTACCAAGCGATGATTGGCATGGCACCTTATGACGCCTTGTACAGACGAAAGTGTACATTTCCTGTATATTGAGTGAGGTTGGTGAGATGAAGGCTATTGATCCTACATTGTTGCCGGAGATGATGGAAAAGATAGAGAATGTGCAATTGATCCGAAAAAGGATGTTCACCGCACAGAGTAGGCAGAAAAGTTATGCCGATAGAAGAAGAAGAGACTTGGAATTTGAAAAGGGTAATAAGGTGTTTCTGAAATTGTCTCCTCGGAAGGGGTTGATTCGACATGGAAACGGTGGCAAATTGAGTCCGAGGTACGTGGGACCGTTCGAGATTGTGAAGAAAATTAGCAAGTTAGCATACCGGTTGAGTCTACCAACAAATCTCTTTGGTATACATGACGTGTTCTATGTCTCAATGTTGAGGAAGTACCAACCCGACCCTTCTCATACCTTGGAGCCGGAACTGCTAGAACTTCGTGAGAACCTCTTCTATGAAGAAAGACCCGTACAAATTTTGGATGAACAAGATCAGGAGTTGCGTAGGAAGACGATTCCTATGGTAAAGGTACTGTGGAACAATCATGGTATTGAGGAAGCAACCTGGGAGTTACGGGATTAGATGGAGAAGCAATATCCAGAGTTATTTGCATGGTAAGAAAAAATTGCGAGGACACAATTCTTTTAAGGAGGAGATGATGTAAAACCCGACACAAGAATCTATATATATAATTATATTAATTATAATGCATTCATATCATTTCATAAGCAATAGCAATAATTAATGAGCATTAATATCATTTAAGGTGCATATTCATCGTTTTTCATGCCAAAATGTTCAATTACATGCATTATGGAGTTTTACGTGTCGTAGGCATTAATTATATTCTAACAAGTCAATATTAGTAACTAATTAGTTGCAATTTAACCAAAATGGCAAACTAGTAAAAATAACTTAGTTGGAGGGCAAGGTGGACATTTGGCAAATAAGATATTTGATACCTAACTTATACTATTCCCTCCCATCCAAAAACACACACAAACATACTAAGACACCCACTAAAACACTACACACACACTCACACATTTTTAGCACACACACACACATATACACACACAAGCTTGGAAGGAGAGAAAGAAGAAGAAGAAAGAAGTGAGAAGGAAGAAGAG
Source organism: Ehretia macrophylla (assembly GCA_037974665.1). Taxonomy (NCBI): domain Eukaryota; kingdom Viridiplantae; phylum Streptophyta; class Magnoliopsida; order Boraginales; family Ehretiaceae; genus Ehretia; species Ehretia macrophylla. Next base: position 6,492,733 of record CM075774.1, read on the forward strand.
ATAAGCTTGCTCAAGCCTTGTTAGCCATCTTTGAAGCTTGTATTACATCCTACAACCTTGAATTAGCATTCCTCTTGCATTGTTGAGGTGATGGATTTTTCAAAACCAATTCTAAAAGAGTTCATTCAAGTTATTTGATGATTATATGTTGTTAGTCTTGTTTTAGTTGCATACAAGAGCTTAAAGGTGAAGATTGAGTATTTGGTGTGTTGTAGATCTAGGATTTGTCTAATCTATGTTGGAGGTTCTTGAAAAGTTGTAGGTTGAGCTTGGTATGAATCTTATATGTGTATTGAATATATGTGTAACTTGTATGCAACAATGGAAAGCATGGAACTAGTATTTTTGACCTTGGAATGTTAATTTCAATGTTTATGAGTTGTGCTAGATTCTAAGTTTTGGTTGTGGATTGTAGATTGGAGGGTGTTGTGGTTGGTTGTTGGAACTCATAAGTGTTGTTAATAAACCATCTAGAGTATGCTTGTATACTTGTTGAAGGTTGGGAGAAAGATGGCAAGAAAATGGGCTGAAAATCAGAATTTACGTGTGTATTTTGCCCAGGTCGGTCGACTAAGCCGGTCGACTAAACTCGCCCGGCTACTCGACCGACATTTGACCAAAATCTCTATAAAAGCTGGGCGAGTTACTCATCGGCTACTTGTCCGACTTTCCCGACAGATTTGCGCGACAATTTTTCGAAAGCCATAACTCATTTGTTTTAACTCCGAATTGAGTTTCATTTGATTTTAGAGTTATCTACATTCGATAAGATTCGATTCTAGACCAAAATCAGGTTAATTGGAGTTTGGGAAGATAGGTTAAATGACTGCTTAAGTAGGGACAAAGGCGTCAAGTTTAATACATTTTATGTTTACTTTGAGGGCAACCTATTCCGTTGGCCTCCACTTACGTGATTATGTATTATATGAACTCTATTTGGGACATGATTGCACTAATATGTTTTTGATTACTATTACTAACCGGTGGCAACCTACTTTGTTGCCTCCGAGCTTGTTTGCTATGATTGAACTCCTATCTCGCTTGGTGTGTTTCCTTGGAGAGATGGTTGATATAATTAAGTTGTTGAACGCCATGGTAGAAGTTCTGGGCCACCTGGGCGGCATTGGGCTTGCCACGACGGACTCGGCTACTGTGGTTGGGTTGCCTCCGGACTACCCTTAGTGATTGGTGTGTTGGGTTATATTAGAAGCTGATTCGAGACTGGCCATCTCCAACAACTGTTCGAGTATTATATCCTTTGATATATGGTAAACCTACCTTCGCTTGCGCCCTTGAGGACCTCGGAGGGTAGGATTATGCGTTATTGCTTGCTTATTAATTCTTGTACACTAATTGCAATTCTTGCATGACATGTTTTCAAAAGGATTTTCTAAATGTCGAAAATGTTTGCAAAACCTACCGTGGCCATTAACCCTCGTTGAGCTAAGTGTAGCTCATCCCTTTTTATGACAATTTTTCAGGTGAGGCCGAGGTTGAGCCTGTGCTAAGGACTCAAGCTAATGGTGAGGCCTATTTGTGTGATGAGACAGACTTTTGCTTGCTATGATGTTAGTTGCCTGTAGATGGTTATCTAGACATTTTGAACTATGTTAATATTGTACAACTTCCAGTATTGTAATATTCTTTTGGATGTTGACTTGTAACTCTTATCATTAACCTATTCTTTTGAGGCCTAGAAGGCATTAATGCTTGTGGTATGCCAGTTGGTTGATTATAGGCCTTGTATATATGAATGATCAGGTTAAGGAATCCATGGTGCCAATAGTTTTAGGCACCCTTCTTGAAGTTACTTGTGGATTTTATAAATGTTTAGGTTATGGATTGATGATCATATAGGTAATCTATCTAGCTTGCGTCGCTTCCGGCCTTGTCTTGGTAACGAGTCGGGGTCAGGGCGTGACATAAAGTATTATGGACTATCACTTGTGTTGTTACCTTTGATTAACATATGGATGTTAATGATAAAGGATGGTGAGCCACGTTCCATAACAGTATAGGGATGCGATTAATAAACATATGGGTGACTATCAGTTGAATAGATCACTGAATGTGACGTGAATAACAAATTACATGACTTCAGATTAATAATTTGTTATTCGTTGTGATTGTGTATGTAATCTTTAGACTTGAGACATTACGGCTGTCATTTATATTGGGGTTTGATTCTAGCGTTTGGACAATGATTGTTTCGACAAACGAGATAAGATGCGTCCTCTTGCAGTTTCATTCGTTCGGTATAATGATTGACTGGTAGTAGTCAAGATAGGATCCATTTTTCTCCAGCATAAGGCGATGTCCTATGCGATCTAAACTTGGTTGTTTAATGAGGAAATCCTTGGTCGAGGTATGAATGATAGAAAAGAGGTGTTCCATGTGTTATCTCTTATTACACCAATTAGATCTATGCATGGTATCAAGTTTATGAACTAAATCGAATCATGGTTCTTGCTCGACGGGACAATTAATGGAAGGATTGGATTGCACAATAATCGGCGACCATAAATAGATTCACTTGAATAAGACTTCATTGCTTTATAAATTGTCTTGATACATTGGTAGCTAGAACGTCACTCAAGAACTTTGAAGCTGTTTTGTGAATGACGAGAGTATTCTCTAAACAAATCGAATGGTTTGATTAACATTGAAAGTGTTCAACGTTTCTTCAGTGCTATATAGTGCTGAATCTAGAAAGTCGCACACAATAGAGCACGGTGAATGGTTTTTCTATTGAGCTTGATTTAGTTTCTCTTGAGTTGTTAAAGTGTTAATAATTGCATTTAGTTTTCTCTTGAATTGTTAAAATGTTAACAATAATATTTTGTTTTTCTTGAATTGTTAAGGAGTTAACAATGGTGTAATTGGCCTTTAAAAGTTATTGGGGGCCAATATGCAATTATTATTAATATTGGGGCTAATGTGAAAATATGAAAAGGTTGTTTTCATAATTTCAACTAATTGTGATTAGGTGGAATATTTAAATGCCTTAGTGGAAGAATACTACACAATATACATATGATGTATATATGTATATTATTACATTAGTAGAAGAATACTACACAATATATATATATGTATATTATTCCATTAGTGGAATAATACTACACAACATATGCATATTCTTTGTCTTCTTTCTCTTTAACCAAGAGAGACAAGACAACCTTAATTCAAGGAAGACTTGTCTTCTTTCTCTTCAACCAATAGAGACAAGATAAGTAAAAAAAGAAGACTTGTCTTCTTCTCTCTTGTTTCTACACGGGTGAACACAAGAAAGAGATGAATAAGTATTCTTCTTCAACTCTTCAAGTATAGAGAAACATGGCTGAGAAAAAAAGTAGATAGAGAAGAGGTAGTCTTCTCTTCTTCATCATCATAAAAAATGCAGCCATGAAGAACACAAGAAGGAGAAAATGGTTTTGCTCTCTTCTTCACAAACAAGCTCATAAATCTTCCATAGTAGATCTAGCACAAAAATAGCCATGAAGATGGAGAAGCCATTCTTTGCTCGTGTGGACCAACTAGAGCTCTTGTGGTTTCAAGATGAGGTGTCTTCCATCAAGTGTGCAAAAATTCAGATCTATGGCTTCCATGAGTTGTCTACAAGAGGTATAATCTTCTACTATCTCTTGTCTATATATATACTTGCTATATATGTGTTTTATATATGTTAATCACATGATATCAAGATTAGAGTTTTATATGAACATTATGCTTTGAAATTCCAGAAAGTTTTGAACTTCATGTTATGCTTTCGCTCGATTCTTAGCTAGATGATGTTCATAGCTCTAAATATAATGATCCTTCAAGTGGTATCAGAGCAAGGACTTGATGTACATGTGATTACATATGTGTTTGCTTAAAGTATGTAAAGTCTTGAGCACAAAAGAACAAGGAAAGAGTTTCAACATTTCTGAAAATATTTTTGTCCACTATTTTTGCGTGACTATTTTGGCATAATAAATGTTGTTAGATTTGGCTGATTTTTGGTTATGTTATGCTATAGAGATAGTATAACATTTCCTCTAACATGCATCTCCTAATTTCGTGGCTAAGGGTTTCAAATTAATCAAAATAAGTAAGTTCGCTGATTCTCGCGCTGGACTGGACAGTTTTGCATAGTTGTGTTCCGAGGGGCATAACTCAATCAATAACTCCAAATTGAGTTCCGTTTGATTCTAAAACTATCTATACTCGAAGAGATACGACTCCAAAAAATTTCAGAATTTTTGGAGAATTTTGGATAGGCTAAACGAGTCAAAACAATTGGTGCATGTGCAGTAGGTTTATGATGGGTCATAAATTAAAAGCCATGACTAATTGGTTTGATTTTGGTTAAGTCCAATGGGCTTAAAAATCAGTGGGCTTTAGTTTAATAAGATTGGATGAGATTTTTTTTCCTCGTAAAGATTAAAATGAGCCTTGGAACTCAAATTGAGCCATGAAATTAACAAAGGATTTGCATTATGCCTTATTCAACAAGTATGAACTTAAAATTGGTTTTATCTAGTTCTTTTGTATTGTTTAACATGAGATGCTAAAATCTCAAGATATGAAACTTATTGCAAACATGATTTTTATTTATTTAATGTATTGGATACATTAGTTTGTGCTACCTTGTTTGTTTAGCTTTCTTGTATTTATGTATATGATGCATTTATTTAGCTTTATGAGTTTTATCTTACATTGTAATGTTGGATGATAAATGGTGAATTTGATCATGGACTTGATTAATGAATGTTCAATTAGTTATAATTTCATTAGATAACGTTGTAACTAATTATATCATTCATTAGTATGTAATTGAGACATAAGTCTCATTTTATTTTCTTGCAATTGAGAGAAATTTGTAGTGAGACATAATGTATGTAATTTCTACAAGAAGTTTGCAAGAAGACCATTGGAGACTTTCAAGGAGTTGAAGGTACTTTGGATCTTTGAAGAAATCAAGAAGACAAGACCAAAGAAGACATGTTGATGTGTTTGTTTAGGTTTTATTTTTGTCTTGATTTGGTTCATAGTCTAAGTCTATGATCCACATAATGTATGATTTTATATGTATGTTTATTTATTTGCTTATATGTGATGTATGCTTGTAAATTAACTAATGTGCAAAGTGAGACCTAATTAAATTCAAAATCTTCCTACGTGCAAACATATTAGATTGTAAAGTGGTAAAAGTGTTTATCATTGCTCTCCATTATCCTAAGTTATATTGCTCGATTGGGTATGTCTTGGCTAACCCAAAGGTAGAAAGACATATTCCATGAAAGTATTATGTTTACCTAGCAAGCATAGTGATGTTGTGTTATTCCAATATCACGAGGCCAATAACGCACTAAAGCTGAGATCCGAGATTCAAATTGTCGCAACACTGTGACGGTGGGTGTAATTTAACTAGATCACGTTTCCAATAATGCACCAAAGCTGAGGTTACGATGATTTAGGGGCAAAATGGTCATATCCTATATAGTGATATAGATAGTAATCGTTGCTAACTTTTTGTATGTATATTCCAATAATGCACCAAAGTTGAGGGGTATTCATATTAAAGAGAACTATGGTCACCTACTAATGAATCTTTAATTAGATTCACGATCTCATTTAGGAAGTGTGGGACTCGATAAAATTAGTGGGAGGTATCATTTAATTAAAGGCCAAATTAAATGTTTTAACAAGTTTATATCAACTAGCGATCTTATTTTTTGCATACGTTTATGGCTACAATAATGAAAATATTATTTTAATTAACTAGACATTATATCGCGCATCCGGACCAAATTTTTTATTAACATTATCATCTAAGAATGGTTCTTAGAAACTTAATAAAATCTTAGAATTACATGCTCCGTTATTTTTCATCTTGATAATGTATCAAAACGAAAAGTTGTAGTACTTATGGATGATAAGTAAAACAAATTAAATATACTAAGGATTTGTATTCTTTCATAGTTTGCATAAGGGTATGCAAGATGTAAAGAATATAATTTTAAACTAGCAAATGGTTTTGTGGTAAGCATATTTAATGCATAATATTAGATATAAATGAAATTCATTCTCATATTTGTATTTCCTCTTTGGTTAGTGGTAATGCAAAGAAGAAAGGAAAAAAAAGATGATTTCTATTAGCCAGTAGGAGCATATCTAAGAAGAAAATTAAGAATTGTATAGGCATGTGTAAATGATGTTTTCATAGCTTTAAACCCGGACATTAAAAGAGGTTTTAATCCAAAGTACTTTATAGCTTGAATGTCAATGTTGTAAAGCTATTATGAATTATAAATCTTCTTTGATTGTGATTGGTACTACTTTATGGATTCTAGTGAAACATTAGTGAATATGTCGAGGATAGAATCTTAATCTCAGTAGTGCGCTTTCGGAAGTGTGGAATATTTTCAGTGTTAGCAAATGAAACAAAGGTTGTTGTATTAGCAAAGACAATTTGTTTGGATGCCTTCTGGACATATTTTATATTTTAAAGATTATACCTAAATGATATTAGGAATAAAACGTATATTCCTAAAGATTATAAAAACACATTATGGTGTAGTTTTTATTATCTTGATATGGATGAAAGAATGTATTGCAAACATATTGTCAACCGTTATAACCATCCACCAAATTTTAAGATTACTCAAATAATCCAAATTAATTGTAGTTTCTACATGATTATGTTTTTTCTAAATAATAAGATGATGATTAGGTTGGTTTGATCAACTTATACATCTTATTTATTGGAATGGTAACCAAGTCATCCTTTGTTTGATGAAGGATTAAAACTAATAGGCTATTTGGATTAGTAAATATAGATGTATTTAGAACTATTTGTGAATAGGCTCGTGTAGTAAAATGTATTAGTGTCTTATGATTAGATCATGAAGGTAAAATACTTAAGTACTATTTATTTGAGTATCCTAAAATTTTGATATAGTATCAAAATTAACAATGCCTGGTGTACCACAATTAAATAGGGTTTTCTTAGTGAAGACCGTGCTTTGTTGGACATAGTACAATTGTTGATTAGTTTGACTAATCATTATATTTATTTGTGGGTCATGCTTTCCTCAATTTAATTTTATGTTGAATAGTAAATTCCTACTATTACAAGAACTTTATATTTGATATAAGTTGGACAACAACCAATGATTAAATGTGTTAATTTTGGTTTGTCCTACTTTTATTGAAAAGTTTTTAAAGGACTAGTGGGAGTTTTGGTTAAAGGTAATTTTATAGTATATCTTAGTTTTGTAGGATATAATTTCTATTAATGATCAATGTTCATTGATCTATTATATTGTAATCTTTCTTGAAGAAAATGTTTTGTTCAAGAAGAAGTTACTTTTTAATAAAATAGAAATTAAGGACGTATCCTCTAAAGCTATAAAATTACCTAGACCAAAGTAATGAATCTATTCAATAAGGTCCGAGATGTGTCATCACACAAGATCTTTGCAAATATAGTAGTGTATCTCATTCTTTAAAAGAATATAGGGATATCTTTTGGAAGCATAAAAGTTGTTTGTGTATTTGAGATAATTATCAATTATTTGATCCTACAATTTACAAAGAAACAGTATATTTGATATCGATTCCAAAAAACTATATAATGTAAAGCATATTGATTAGACTCCATATACATTAGCTTAATCTGGATATTGATCTCTGAGATAAAGGTTGAAGTTAATGAAAAAGGTAATGACCTTTTATAGTTATATTGGTTTCTGAAATATATCATCAAAGCCAAAGGATTGACTATGATGAAGTCATTTTACCAATTATTGTGCTTTTGTCTCGTTGTATTATGCTAGTCATTATAGCACATTGTATTACTATATTAAAGATTTAGATCAATGGATATGAGTAATATGTGCGTACTTGATAAATCCACTTGTGGATTTTTAAGTAAATTTCTTGGAATTGTTTCGTCCAATTCAAATGAGATTAAAGAGTTAGATTTCATTTAAAATGTGGATGAACCTTGTGATTGCAAAAGAATAGTAGGAGCGCATCCACTTTTCTATGACTGCAATAATGATGACTTGGATATCATGGATGATGATATGTGTGTTGGGATATTAATTATAGTGTAGTCATATTAACTGCTCTCCATATGGAACATGTCATTCGTATCTTGTGAATTCGTTGCTATGGTGATAATACTAATAGATTACTCGACATATTCCTTAGATTGTACATAAAGTATTTTTGAAGGTGTTCAAGAAACTTTAGTTGCGTAGCAAATTTGTATTCAAGTTATAGTAACTTCATATTTGTTATACTATGTACAAGACTTGATATTGCACAAACTGTAAAGTGTTACAAGTAAATAGCAATCCAATCTAGGTTTGGGAATGGTTGATAGAATTGAAGTATATTCTTAAGTACTTGGGAAGCACTAAAGATATATTTTAGTTTATGGATGAGGTAAATTCTGTAGTGACGGATTTACTAGTTCAGATTCTTAATCTGAATCTTATAATAGAATGTCTATGTTAGGGTTCATGTTTATTTGTAGTAGGAGCTCAGTAAGTTAGAAAGGTTTTGAAAAAACTGTAGATTCCATTACATAACTCATGTCTTTTGTGATATGTAATATTACGAAAGAAGTTGTTTGGATCGAGGAAATCATACGAGTTGCTTATAGTTCCTACTGTTAAGTTATGATGCTTTTATCGTTACGACTATACGGAGCTACTGCACAAGCTTGTGGAACCCAGGTCTCACTATATGTCCAAACAATTGGAAAGGTGTTTCCATCTTCATACGTTGCATCTGTAGTCAGTAATCATATTGACATATGTCTTTGCAGAAAACGGCCATATCTCTTGATGTCGCTGACCCACTAACCGTAGCTATGAATCTGTCACAGCTAGGTCCTCGTTTTGAGAAGATGGATATTCGATACCATTGTATGTTGTGCTAATACTATGTAACATAACATTAACACATTCATATTCTCCTTCTTTTATGTGTATGAATGAGTCCTTAGTATTTTCATTATAGGAATGTATTCTAAAAGCGTTTAGAATATGTTGGCGTATTTCTTTAATATAATAAATACTTAAAGTATTCATAGTCCTTAGATTATTTGATCGGGACTTCGATAATCTATTACGGACTATCACATGTGTTGTTACCTTTGATTAACATATGGATGTTAATGATAAAGGATGGTGAGACACGTGCCATAACAGTATAGGGATGCGATTAACAAACATGTGGGTGACTATTAGTTGAATAGATCACTGAATGTGACGTGAATAACAAATTACATGACTTCAGATTAATAATTTGTTATTCATAGTGATTGTGCATGTAATCCTTAGACTTGAGACATTACAGTTGTCATCTATATTGGGGTTTGATTCTAGCGTTTGGACAATAATTGTTTCCATAAACGAGATGAGATGCGTCCTCTCGCAGTTTCATTCGTTCGGTATAGTGATTGACAGGTAGTAGTCAAGATAGGATCCATTAACCTCCAGTGCGAGGCGATGTCCTATGCGATCTAAACTTGGTTGTTTAATGATGAAATCCTTGGCTGAGGTATGAATGATAGAAAATGAGTTTTCCATGTGTTGTCTCTCATTACACCAATTAGATTTATGCATGATATCGAGTTTATGAATTTAATCGAATCATGGTTCTTGTTCGACAGGACAATTAATGGAAAGATTGGATTGCACGATAATCGGCGATCATAAATAGATTCACTTGAATAAGACTTCATTGTTTTATAAACTGTCTTGATACGTTGGTAGCTAAAACGTCACTCAAGAACTCTGAAGCTGTTTTGAGAATGACGGGAGATATTCTCTAAACAAATTGAATAATTTGATTAACATTGAAAGTGTTCAACATTTCTTCAGTGTTATATAGTGGTGAATCTAAAAAGTCACACACAATAGAGCACGGTGAATGGTTTTTCAATTGAGCTTGATTTAGTTTCTCTTGAGTTGTTAAAGTGTTAACAATTGCATTTAGTTTTCTCTTGAATTGTTAAAATGTTAACAATAATATTTTGTTTCTCTTGAATTGTTAAGGAGTTAACAATGATGTAATTGGTCTTTAAAAGTTATTGGGGCCAATATGCAATTATTATTAAGTGTTGGGACTAATGTAGAAATATGAAAAGGTTGTTTTCATAATTTCAACTAATGGTGATTATGTGGAATATTTAAATGCCTTAATGGAAGAATACTACACAATATACATATGATGTATATATGTATATTATTACATTAGTGGAAGAATACTATACAATATATATATATGTATATTATTCCATTAGTGGTTATTCCACTACACAACATATGTATATTTTTTGTCTTCTTTCTCTTCAACCAATAGAGACAAGATAAGTAAAAGAATAAGACTTGTCTTCTTCTCTCATGCTTTTTCACAAGTGAACACAAGGAAGAGATGAAGAAGTCTTCTTCTTCAACTCTTCAAGTATAGAAAAACATGGCTGAAAAAAAAAGTAGATAGAGAAGATGTAGTCTTCTCTTCTTCATCATCATAAAAAACGCAGCCATGAATAACACAAGAAGGAGGAAATGGTTTTGCTCTCTTCTTTACAAACAAGCTCATAAATCTTCCATGGTAGATCTAGCACAAAAATAGCCATGAAGATGGAGAAGCCATTCTTTGTTCGTGTGGACCGACTAAAGCTCTTGTGGTTTCAAGAGGAGGTGTCTTCCATCAAGTGTGCGAAAATTCAGATCTATGGCTTCCATGAGTTGTCTACAAGAGGTATACTCATCTACTATCTCTTGTCAATATATATACTTGCTATATATATGTTTTGCATATGTTAATCACATGATATCAAGATTAGAGTTTTATATGAAATTATGCTTTGAAATTCCAGAAAGTTTTGAACTTCACGTTATGTTTCCCTCGATTCTTAGCTAGATGATGTTCATAGCTCTAAATATAAATGATCCTTCAGCATCGTCAGCCTGTTTTTCGGGGGGATCGTCATACATTTCCATGGAATGAACTGCCTCGATGTTGACCAGGTTGCTCCCATTAATGGGTTCCATGGTGTAGAGAGTATGAGCGAAGGTTTCCAACTCGGTGGACAGGGCCGGAGGATCAAGATAGAATTCGGGCAAAATGTGCCAATCCTTTCTAACTTGCTAGGGCATCGAGAGTTCAACAAAAAAGAACCTATTATGCTAGCCCTTATTCGAAGAAGGCCAAGTCTCGGATTGAAATATGTTGGAATATGAAAAGGCAATAAAATAGTAATGCCCCCGACCTTTGGCTTTGATTGTATTAAAATTGGCTAAAAGGTCGGATGTGGGCTGTTGACCTAGATTCTTGATGTATATGTAGAAGGCGATGATCATCTGCCAACTGTTCGAGAACAACTGACCCGAACTCAGGCTAAAGAAGTTTAGGATATGAACTACATACTTGGGGAAAGGGAGACGCAAGTATGATAAGGTGTCATAGTAAAACCCCATCTTCTCGTCCCTCGGGCTGTAAGCCCTGTCATCGAGATTAGGTAACCGGACAATGAAATCTGTAGAAAAAGTGCCCTTCCTCATAAGTTTCAAGACCCAAGAGTACACGTCGATGGAAAGAGGTCTTGCCATGGCCTCGAGAGGTGTATCTTCCTTGGCAACAGAGCCAGCTTCTCGAGGTGGGTCGGCGGCTGCATCTCCCGAGGAAGGAGGTTGGCCCATGGGAGTAGGATCGGACCTAACTACCGAACTAGCCCTAACGTTCATACAGGGTTTGGAGTGGGAATGAGAAGAGTCTAAAAAAGGACATCGGGCTAAAACTTGCCTAATAGGAACGGTAGGAACATGAATTTTCCCGAATAGATTGCGGGTAGGGGGACTTGGTTCGACCTTTAGGTCCTCTAAACCCTCAAGTACCCGAGAAGGAGTCATAACGTTGAGGTCTGCTAAGGTCGCATCTATTTCGGGCATAGCGTCATAATCCCCGTCACTTTTCACACCGCCCCTACGATCGTAAGAGTGAATGGATTCATTGTAGGAGTCACTCTCATGGTTTGATTGAGCCATAAAATAAACAAAAAAGACAAGGAAAGTGGCATACCTAGGAGTTAAAGTTCAGGAAGCTCAAATAAGCGAAGAAGGACAATGTAAGCGAGAGGAAGCTAGAGAAATCAGAAGGGATGGAAAAAGTGAAAAAAGATTGAAGAATGCCCCTATTTATAGATATAAATCAGTAGAAAAATTAGTGGCCCTAATTTCACGGAGAAACGTGCCCATAACACTCCACGATTGATAAACATGTGGCCATTTTCAGTAAAATATCAAGACGACAATTTAATGCGCCGAAGATCGAGGAGATCGTGTGAAATAAAACTGCTCTGTACAAATGAGATTCTCTGACCACCTGTAGGAGCTCAGAAAATCGGGAGGCAAGTGATGAGGATAAAAATTAGCGACCCGATCTCTATTTGAACTATGATCCGATCTCCGTCTAGACTATTCGAGCAGAGTGGCGTGGACTATCTCGTTACCCCAATAATTTACCTGATCGAGAAAAACTGACCTGGGCTATCCCAGGAAGGTCGAGGCCCAAAGTCCGACCAATTCCCGATCTGATGACTGGACCGACAAAATCTCGTAAAATCCAAAAATATGTCAGAAGGAAATGTATAAATAAGGAAATAGCATTCTAAAAAAGGTAACTCATCACACATACACTAAACACTACACTTTCTAAATTCTCATCATTTCCAAAAGAAGGATACTAACTTAAGCATTGAAGTATGTACGTGGGCAACCCTCACACATGTTCTTTTTGTAGATTCACGCGGGAAGCACTCAATCTAATTTGATGATCAATAGTATTAATATTTTTTAATGTCTTCAAATGTATAGTTGGAATGATGACTCCCATTCTTAATGTTTTTTTAAGTTTCAATGGGAATATGGTCTCCTATGCTTATGTGTGGCTATATATAAGTGTGTTTTGCTGGCATTGAAGAGCACGAATCAATGAAATGAAAAAATAGAGGAAGCATAACAAATATCATCATTTATCATTGTGTGTTCAAAAGAGAGAGTTGTCATATGCAGTTTGATAGTTTTGTAGTTTCATCTGCTCCTACTACAAAAAAAAATATCGTTATATTCTGGAAGGCTTGTGCCAATTAACCGAAAGCACAGTAGTGGGACGTTAAAGTCTTAAGGACATCGAGTCTAACTTGAGCCTCAATATCATTTCTATTTGGTTTATTTCTATATCCTTGAATTTAATATTGTTAACTTTACACTTTGTTATTTTATTCTTTATTTTACAACTTGTATTTTCATTTACATAAGTCTTATAAGCACTTCTCTCATTTTATTGTCCAACAATCTTAAGACTTTAACTATTTTATTGAGGCTTGAGTTTACTTTCGATTAGAGTTTCTGTCACGCCCCAACTCGACCCTACTTACAATCAGTCAGGACGCAAAGAAATTTTGGCAGTATAACGACGGTAACACGTACATCAGGGATCTAAACCAACCCTTTATAACTTCATACAACCAACTCCAAAGATCAACAACAACTCCACAACTATATCATAACATACAACAAAACCATTTCCATATATTAAACAACCATTCACCAGTTCATTCATAAGTTATACGCCTCCGTTCCAACATCAACCATAGGCTGTAACACCCTGATCCCTCACGGAACCGGGACTTCTATTAACCATACTATCCTCAACCCAATTCCAAACCCCAGACATGAAATTTAGGGAAAAACGAATGAAGTTTCGCCTATATATAAGACTATCTAGAAACCTGCAAACATCAACATACAACCACAAAACCATAATCCACCACCTCAATCCATTTTATCCTTACAAGCATGCAAGTCAACTAGACAACAAGGTAAAGATTACAAGTTATTAAAACATTACAAGCCATTCATAACTATCAATACATTCTAAACCAAACTTTACAAGTACAAAATTGAATTCAATGGCAATCCACGTAAGCCAGCATAATCAATCACAAAACTCTCGAGTCTTCTTTTTTACCCCTGATAGCACTGATCCTGAAAGGTGTTAGAAACGAGGGTGTGTATATGACTGGTATACTCAATGAGAGAGGTGATGCAGCAAACCGGGAAAATGCTTCCATGAAATGCACAAGATAACACATGAAGATCACAAATAACCAAGCTATTGAAACAAGTAATTAAGCACTTTATAAAAGGATACGGTTCCACTTTGTCTTCAATCACGAGCCACGAGCCAAAATCATCAATAAGTGTCGGCAAACCCTTATTCTTCCAAAATGGGGTACTCCGGATGTACCCGATCCTACGACCCTTTCTCCTGAGGTAGGTCCATATGCCCAGCAGGTGAACCACGCCTCTGGGGTAGTGGAGTATACTCAGCGAGAGAAAGGGAATAGGTACCATGGTAGTCGAGGGAGCACGACAAGCCCGATGCCGCTCGTGTCTCTCGACGCTACTATGTCCGAAAAGGTTGCGCAACCCCGAGCCAAGATCACGAGAATCAAGAATATCAAAAATCACATAAGAGGGACGAAAAAATAGGTCGCCATTGTAATTAAGTACAAATAACACGAGAAAACACAAGATAGCGAGTAAATAGTACATATACACTATTTCAATTATTAATCATACAATCTAGAAACAATAAAATAAGTTAAGATGCACAGAAGAGATGGAGACTCCCTCACCTGCAATTAAGCCAAGCATACAAAACTTAGCCAAACACCCATTTGAACCTTCTCCCATGGCATCAATTCCTTTTAATTCCTAGTTAGACAGTTATGCAATAAAATCATTCTACATTCATTTGATTAACCGTACACAAATAACAGGAGTTAAGAATGTTAATCATGCAATTAACTAGCTAGTTCTACAAGTTCATATCACAATATCAAACTCTAAAATCTCTAGACATGCATTATCTTAACTAACTTAGAGGATATGACAAGAAGCATTCTTTGCTTTTAGCATTAGCATGCACAAGGCCGTAATTTCATTTATTTAGCTAAATGGCAGCCAATCACCTTTAGTTCCCATTTCAACTTACATGTTCAACAAGCTAACCACTTTGTCTAAACTCAACTCTAGCTAATTACAAGATAATTCAAGTCATCATACTCATTTTCCCAATTTACATTTTATAACTCAATCAATAGACAAATATAGCAATTATAACAAGTATAACAATTCAAATAGCTACTTATGCAATAAGCTTAACTAATTCACATAAGCTTCAATTAAACACTTTAGCTTCAAAACACCTTGAATTCACAAAAACCCTTAACTAAATCAATTAGGTAGTTAACTTTAACTTATCCAATTATTGCTCATTATATTTTAGAGATCAAAAACTCCCTATAAGTCTACCAGCAACAATTTTTTTAAGCCTAACTATCCATTAAAATCTCAAGTGTTCCAAAGAGGCATAACAAGGTCGATCTTCAACTAAGCAATATTCTTGAATTTCTTGTTCGTTCACTTGTTCATAAGTCATATATAGCCTAAATCTACCATTCTACACATCATTCAAACAATTAAACAACACTTGGCCTTCAATTTCAACTAATGCTAACAAACTTTGATCTAACATAAAATTTGTAAAACCCAGCCCGAGACCACGCGTGCATATAGGTCATATCATATATAATTAGATTACTTTGTATGTATTTACCTTGTTTTGTGTGCTTTTAAATTAATTTATGTGTATTTGTCTTTATTTAGGTGCATCGCATTGGTTAACGTGCATTTGAGTAATTAATATAGCGTAGTTAGTAATTAAAACCTATCGAGTTCAATAGTTTGTTAGAGTAACTAAACTAGAACTAAAACAATTGGATTTAACACAAGGATGACAAACTAGTAAAACACAATCTAGTTGGGGGCACTCTTGTCCTAAAGTAATTTAACAAATATCCTACACTATTCTTGCTCAACTAAAACACACACCAAATCTCTACACACACACAAAAATCTGAAAACACACACACACTCTCTAAATTTTTTACTAAGGGACAAAAAGAAGAAAAGAAGAAAGTGCAAGCAGGAGCAGACATCTTCCACCATTTTTCTTGCATTCTCAAGCTTCTACTTGTATCTTGAACATCACCTCTTGCATCCAATTCCACATCTAGGTGAGGGATTTTTCATAAATGGTTTTAAAAGATTCATTCAAATTTATTAATGTTCATTCGGTGTTAATATTGCTATAGCTTGCATATCAAAGCTTGGATGATGAAAAGTTTGTGTATATGTGTTGTAGATCTAAGAATTGAAAAAGTATGTTGGGTGTTGAGGTTTGTTAAGGAGAGGTGATTTGGGTGGGGTTTGAACCCTTATATGATGCCTATAAACTACATTGAACATGCTTGGCTGATGGTAGGAGGTTGTGTGGATTGTTTGGATGATTTTTGTAGAAAATGTGCATTTCCTATCCAGCTATCCGGGCGTTACAGCCCCTATCCGATGGCCCGGATAGTGGCCCCAACGCCCGGTAGAAAACTCCCATCTGGGCGTTACCTGCTTCATCAGGTCGACCGGATGAAGCCTACAACGCTTGGATGTTTTATAGCTCTGCGCAGTGATGTTTTGGAGGCCATATCTTATTCGTTTCAACTCCGAATTGCATTCCGTTTGATTCTAAAATTATCTACTTTCGATAAGCTTTGATTCTAGACTGAAATCAGATTAATTGAAGTTTGGTAATATAGGTAAATTTACCTCCTAAGTTAGGCTATTGCAAATGAGTTGAGTATGCTTCATAGTTTCATTTGTGCTTGCATTTTATGGTCGTTTTGAGTTGTTTTAAGGTATCTTTACACCCTCCTTTGGTACATAGATATGTTGAGTCTTCTAAATGGTATTAATATGGTTAAGCATGATGAGCATCGGTTTCATGATTATCTAAATGATGCACCCTAAGTGCTACATATGCATAATCATTATATGTTTGCTTGATATGCCATTGATAATTGTAATGCATTGAATTGTAATTGCATGGCGGTTATAACCATTGTTAATGGAGGAAGTAACGGGACCTCCGGATTTGCCAGTATATCTCGACCCTCTTATTATTGAATGAAGGCTTATGGTAAGAATATTTTGCTTGAGTATGTGCATGACATGTTTCATCAACCTTTTGCGAAAACGATAAAACTTTTATGAAAACCTTTCTCGTTCACCCTCATTGAGCTATATGTGAAGATCTAGCTCACCCCTCATTTCACATTTCAGGTAAGGTTGAGCCTGAGCAGGTCACTCAAGATGATGACGAAACTTCTTGGTGTGATCCCGAGGACTTCTGCTTTATGTGATCACTACCTATTGGTGTAATTGAAATATAAATGATGTAGAACTTAATCTTTTGGAGAACTTCAATGTAACTAAATACTTATATTCTTTTGAGGCCTAGAAACCTGATTGTTGGTTAGTTCTTATGTTGAACAGATGGTTCGAGGTCTTGTACATAAGTAACTATTTATGGTTTTCCTTTTCTAAGGTCGATAACTTGGTTTACTTTTGAACTTTGATGGAATATAAAAAAGGGATGTACAGGTTGTTAAGCTTCAATTTACAGAATTACGATTATGATTGTCGCATTCCGGCCTTAGCCTTTGTAGGTATACGGGTCAAGGTGTTACAACTTTAGTGGTATCAGAGCTAGCCTTAGTTAGTATAGAGCTAGATTGTGTTAGCGTAGTCCGAGTTTTGAACCCCTGGTTAGTGGGTAGGGAAATTGGGGTGAGAACATGTTGTAGCACCTATAGGAACTTATGTACTTATGTGAACTGATGTGCTTATATGAACTTATGTGCTTAACATGTTATACTTGTTTCTTACTTGTGTGTAACCTACGTGTTAGGGGCATTGTTAGTACATACATTCACATCTCATATCATGCATGCATAACATATAACTATAAGTGGTATATGTTCTATAGCTATAGATAGCAGGACGTAATACCCGTAACAACCTTGGACCTCAATAGACTGGAAGTGCAAATCGAGCTAATCCTGGAATAGCAATGTTCAATTTGATGGCAATTGTCATTGATCAAATGAGTAGGGCTATGGAACAACAAGCAGAAACCGCAGCAGCTACAGTAGCAATAGCAGTAGCTAATAATAATAACAGCGACAATCATGGTGCGGGTAGCAGTGGCAGAAATAGGGGTAATAGGGAAGGCAATAACCTCAAAGATTTCCTGTTCTACAGCCCTCCGAAGTTTAGGGGCCAGCCGAATAGTGAAGAGGCAGAGTATTGGCTATCACAGATGGAGAAAATCTATGCTGCACAGGATTATGTGGATGAGAAAAAGGTAGCCTATGCAGTTTTTCAGCTGGAAGGCGATGCAGAAACATGGTGGGATACAGTGAGAGATCAATGGGAGACACATCACACTCCCTTTACATGGAGGAACTTTGTTAGAGTGTTCAAGAGTAAGTACATATTTGAGGCTTCCCGGGACAAGATGATGAAGGAGTTTATGTACTTGAAGCAAAGAAACATGACGATGGTTGAGTATAGGGCGAAATTTGATAGCCTCTCCCAGTATGCACCGCATATAGTTCAGACCCCGGCCACCAAGATATGTAAATTCAAACAAGGGTTGAGACTCAAGATTCAAGATGGGCTCACAGTAGTGGAGTTTGACACTTATGATGCTATCTTTGCAGTTGCATCGAGGGTTGAGGATATTAATTTAGCAATGAAGATTGGTTTAACTCAGCCGAACAAGAGGCCCTTTTAGACTCAACGTCAGTCTAGAGCATTCCAAACTTAAAACCTCCAAGGCCAAGGCCAAGTGTGGACAGCTGTTCGTAGACCACAGCCTAGGGCCCAAGCCAATCAACCAGCTCGTGGTACAACCGGTGCTACTACTACTACTCAAGGTACCTTGTGCAACTATTACAAAAAGTGGGGGCATATGGAAGCCCAACGTTGGAAGAAACTTGGCACGTGTTTGGGGTGCGGAAGTGATAAGCACCAAGCTAGGGATTGCCCGAGGTGGCAAAATAAGGGTGTGCAAAATCAGCCAGCAGGAAATGCCGCAGGCCAAAGAATTCAAGCTCGAGCTTATGCCATGGATCAAGAAGTAATTCTAGATGATGCCGCTATCGTTGAAGGTACCTTCCTTATTCACAATCAATTGGTTAAGGTTCTTATTTATACTGGAGCCACGCATTCATTCATAACTCCCAAATATGCATATCGCACTAAGTTGCCGGTTGAGAACTTACCATATCATATAGAAGTTAGCACACCAATGGGCCCCAAATATGCCATCAGATTGGCGTGTAAAGCATGTAAGATACAGGTTGGGAATCGAGAATTTTCGGCTGATCTCATAGTGCTTATCTTCCGAGACCATAAGGTTATTTTGGGAATAGACTAGCTATCACGGCATCATGCACGATTAGATTGTCGCACCAAGGTTATTGAGTTCCGAGTACCGGGATAACCTGTACTTAGGGTGAAGGAAAAATGTGACTTGTCGGGAAAGGCTGTGATATCCTCAATCAAGGCTGTGAAATACATGAAGAAATGTTACAAGGTGTATTTGGCTTACTTAATCAACAAGCCAAAAGATCAAGTTAAGTTAGCGGAAGTGCCAGTGGTTAGGGAATATGGAGATATATTCACGTAAGAGTTACCAGGGGTGCCACCCGCAAGGGAAATTGAGTTTGTGATTGAGACACTACCAGGTACACAACTGATCTCTAAGGCTCTATACCGTATGGCTCCAGCTGAATTGCAAGAGTTGAAGGTTCAATTACAAGGTTTGCTAGAGAATGGATTTATTCAACCTAGTTCATCTCCATGGGGTGCATCAGTCCTATTTGTGAAGAAGAATGATGGAACTTTGAGGTTGTGCATCGATTATAGGGGGTTGAACCAAGTGACAATTAAAAACAAGTATTATTTGCCATTGATCGATGAATTGTTCGATCAACTTCAAGGAGCCAAGGTCTATTCAAAATTTGACTTGAGGCAAAGATATTATCAACTTTGTGTCAGACTAGAAGATGTACCTAAGTCATCTTTCAGAACGAGGTACGGGCATTATGAGTTTGTTGTAATGTCATTTGGATTAACAAATGCTCATGCCGCTTTTATGGACTTGATGCATAGGGTGTTTCAACCGTATTTGGACCAGTTTGTGGTGATTTTTATAGATAATATCCTAGTGTATTCGAAAACCGAGGAAGAACATGAAAGGCATTTGCGTTTGGTGTTACAGAAGTTGAAGGAGCACCAATTGTTTGCCAAGTTCAGTAAATGTGAGTTTTGGCTCAAACAAGTGGCACTCTTAGGTCATGTGATATCTCAAGAAGGGATTGTTGTGGATCCTTCGAAGATTGATGTTGTGCAAACATGGAAGAAACCGAGGAATATAACCGAGGTACGTAGTTTTCTCGATTTGGCGAGATACTATAGGAGAATTGTAAAGGATTTCTCCAAGCTTGCGGGGCCGCTCACAAGGCTCACACAGGAGAAGGTTAATTTCGTGTGGGATGATAAATGTGAAAACAATTTTTAGGAGTTGAAGAAAAGATTAACAACTGCTCATGTGTTGGCGTTACCTAAAGGGAATCAAGGATTTGTTATTTATAGTGATGCTTCGAAGGAATGGTTAGGTTGTGTGGTGATGCAGAACAATCAAGTCATAGCTTATGCGTCATGGAAGTTGAAGCCTTATGAGATGAATTATCCTACTCATGACTTGGAGCTCGCAGCTATTGTGTTTGCACTGAAAAAATGGAGACATTATTTGTGGGAAAGTAAGTTTGAGATATTCACCAACCACAAGAGTTTGAGATATCTCTTTTCTCAAAAAGAGTTTAACATGCGTCAGAGAAGGTGATTGGAACTCTTGGATGATTACAATTGTACTATAAATTACATGCCTGGAAAGGCAAACGTTGTAGCGGATGTGTTGAGCCGAAAGACAAGTTTGGCAAGATTGGAGATCAAGGAACCTACCTTGTTGTCTCAGATCTGAGAGTTTCAATAGCAAGATCCTCAACTTTAAAAGATAAAAGATAGTAACCCGGATTTCAAGTTGCATGAAGATGGGTTATGGAAGTTTAGGAATCGGATTTGTGTGCCAAACAATCCGGAGTTGAAAAAGAATGTACTTGAAGAAGCTCACCATTCTAAAACACCATTCACCCGGGAGGTACAAAGATATTTCGAGATCTAAAACAACACTATTGGTGGAATAACATGAAGCGGGAGATTGCGGAGTTTGTGTTTCGATGCTTGACATGTCAAAGGGTGAAGGCAAAACATCAAAGACCTGCGGGACTACTATAGCCTTTGGAAATTCCGCAATGGAAATGGGAACATGTGACCATGGATTTCGTCATAGAGTTACCGAGGACTCCTCGGGGAAATGATGCAGTTTGGATCATTATGGATAGGTTGACGAAAACTGCTCACTTGATTGCAATGAACAAGATAGATAGTGTAAAGAAATTAGTTGAATTGTATGTGGCTAACATTGTAAAATTACATGGAGTGCCAGCTAGTATTGTGTCTGACAAAGATCCAAGATTTACATCTCAATTCTGGCAGAAATTGCAGGAGGCCTTGGGGACGAAGTTGAAGCTTAGTACAGCGTACCACCCGCAGACTAATAGGCAGTCCGAAAGGACTATTCAGATTTTGGAGGACATACTGAGGGCATGTGTGATGGATTTTGGAGGTACGTGGGAAAAACATTTACCTTTGGTAGAATTTGCTTATAATAATAGTTATCAGGCAAAAATTGGTATGGCTCCCTATGAGGTTCTGTATGGACGGAAGTGTAGGTCACCATTGTATTGGGACGAAGTCGAAGAGATGAAAGTCGTTGACCCTACATTG
The DNA here is from genome assembly GCA_037974665.1 of Ehretia macrophylla. NCBI lineage: Eukaryota > Viridiplantae > Streptophyta > Magnoliopsida > Boraginales > Ehretiaceae > Ehretia > Ehretia macrophylla. The sequence continues at coordinate 6,514,617 of CM075774.1, forward strand.
ATGCCGGAGTTGATAGAGGAGATGGAGAATATCCAGTTGATTCGGAAAGGATGCTCAAGGCTCAAAGTAGACAAAAGACCTATGCGGACAAGCGGAGGCGAGACTTAGAATTTGCAGTGGGTGATCGAGTATTCTTGAAGTTGTCACCTCAAAGAGGATTGATCAAGCATGGAAAAAGAGGAAAATTAAGTCCGAGGTATGTTGGACCATTCATAATTGTGGAAAGGATTGACAAGCTCGCATATCGGTTAGACCTACCGTCGAATCTCTCCAGCATTCACAATATGTTCCATGTTTCAATGCTACGGAAATATCATCCCGACCCTTCTCATGTTCTAGAGATGGAACCACTAGAACTTCAGGAGAATTTGTCTTATGAGTAGAGACCCGTGCGAATTCTAGATGAGCAAGAGCGGGAGTTGCACAATAAGAGTATTCTAATGGTGAAAGTACTGTGGGATCATCACGGTGTTGAGAATGCAACGTGGGAGAGACGTGATCAAATGGAGCAACAATATTAGTTCCTCTTTGCAAGGTAATTAGGGAAGTGCGAGAGCGCAATTCTTTTAAGGAGGGGAGGTTGTAAGGCCCAGCCCGAGACCACATGTACATATAGGTCATATCATATATAATTAGATTACTTTGTATGTATTTACCTTGGTTTATGTGCTTTTAAATTAATTTATGTGCATTTGTCTCGATTTACATGCATCACATTAGTTAATGTGCATTTGAGTAATTAATATATCATAGTTAGTAATTAAAACCTATCGAGTTCAATAGCTAGTTAGAGTAACTAAACTAGAACTAAAACAATTAGATTTAATACTAGGATGGCAAACTAGTAAAACACAATCTAGTTGGGGGCCACTCTTGTCCTAAAGTAATTTAACAAATATCCTACACTATTCTTGCTCAACTAAAACACACACTATACCTCATAACATATACCAAATCTCCACACACACGCACAAATCTAAAAACACACACACACCCTCTAAATTTTTGACTAAGGGATAAGAAGAAGAAGAGAAGAAAGTGCAAGCAAGAGCAGCCATCTTCTACCATTTTTCTTGCATTCTTAAGCTTCTATTTGTATCTTGAACATCACCTCTTGCATCCAATTCCACATCTAGGTGAGGGATTTTTCATAAATGGTTTTAAAAGATTCATTCAAGTTTATTAATGTTCATTTGGTGTTAATATTGCTATAGTTTGCATATCTAAGCTTGGATGATGAAAAGTTTGTGTATATGTGTTGTAGATCTAAGAATTGAAAATGTATGTTGGGAGTTGAGGTTTGTTGAGGATAGGTGATTTGGATGGAGTTTGAACCCTTATATGATGCCCATAAACTACATTGAACATGCTTGGTTGATGGTAGGAGGTTGTGTAGATTGTTTGGATAATTTTTGTAGAAAATATGCATTTCCCGTCCAACTATCCGGGCATTACAGCCCCTATTCAGTCGCCCAGATAGTGGCCCCAATGCCCGGCAAAAACTCTCATCCGGGCGTTACCTGCTTCATCCAGTCGACCGGATGAAGGCTACAACGCCCAGATATTTGACAACTCTGAGCAATGATTTTTCGGAGGCCATATCTCATTCGTTTCAACTCTGAATTGCATTCTGTTTGATTCTAGAACTATCTAATTTTGATAAGATTCGATTCTACACTGAAATCAGATTAATTGGAGTTTGAGAATATAGGTAAATTTATCTCCTAAGTTAGGCTATTGCAAATGAGTTGAGTATGCTTCATAGTTTCATTTATGCTTGCATTTTATGGTCGTTTTGAGTTGTTTTAAGGTATCTTTACACCCTCCTTTGATACATAGATATGTTGAGTCTTCTAAATGGTATTAATATGGTTAAGCATGATGAGCATCGGTTTCATGATTATCTAAATAATGCACCCTAAATGCTACATATGCATAATCATTATATGTTTTCTTGATATGCCATTGATAATTGTAATGCATTGAATTGTAATTGCGCGGCGGTTATAACCATTGTTAATGGAGGAAGTGACGAGGCCTCCGAATTTGCCGGTATATCTCGACCCTCTCATTATTGAATGAAGGCTTGTGGTAAGACTATTTTGCTTGATTATGTGCATGACATGTTTCATCAACCGTTTGCGAAAATGAAAAAACTTTACGAAAACCTTTCTCGTTCACCCTCATTGAGCAATACATGTGGATCTAGCTCCCCCTTATTTTCATATTTCTAGTGAGGTCGAGCCTGAACAGGCCACTCAAGATGATGACGGAACTCCTTGGTGTGATCCCGAGGACTTCTACTTTATGTGATCACTACCTGTTGATGTAATTGAAATATAAATGATGTAGAACTTAATCTTTTGGACAATTTTAATGTAACTAAATACTTACATTCTTTTGAGGCCTAGAAACCTGATTGTTGGTTAGTTCTTATGTTGAACATGTGGTTCGAGGTCTTGTACATATGTAACTATTTATGGTTTTCCTTTTCTAAGGCCGATAACTTGGTTTACTTTTGAACTCTGATGGAATATAAGAAAGGGATGTACAGGTTGTTAAGCTTCAATTTACAGAATTACGATTATGATTGTTGCGTTCCGGCCTTAGCCTTTGCAGGTATACAGGTCGGGGCATTACAAAATTAATCATAAAGACTTGTAAAACTTGCAAAAGAATGTTCTTGAAACCTATGAACACCAACGAACAAGATAGATATGCAAAACAACTCAATACCATTCATAACCACTTAGTAATCCCAATTAACAATATCAAATAATAATTCAACTAAGATATTTTTTCAATTCCTCCGACATAGGCTTAACTTAATCAATTCAATTACCTATTCTATTGATCTCCAAACTGTCTGGTTTTTACATAAAAACGTAGCTCTTCGAATGTAGATAACTTTAGAATCAAACGGTGTCTAATTCCAATTTAAATTCCATGAGGTATACCCTTTATCGTGCAACTACACCTAACTGCCTACTTCTGTGATTTTCCCAGACATATTTCAGAGATGGCTAAATCGGAAGGATAAAACGTTAGAATTTTCCTTAGCTCTAGAAATCAACATTTGTTCAAAACTGTCTAATCTAGCTACTGTGTAAATTTCGTTAATTTTTTAGTACGTTTTCTAGGTCACAAGAGCTTCGAAAGACAGGGGCAGTAAGCTCTCCAAATTTGCAGCTTTTACACTATTTCACTTTTAGCCATTTCCTTTCACCTTGAGCTAGTTTTAGACTTTGTTTTAGCACATACACCTCATTGTGAACTCATATCAAACATCTAGTCTTCATACAAGAATACCAACTAGCATAGCAACAATACCATTAACAATATCCACAACACATCACAAGTAAGAAAAAGAGAACTCACATAAGACCAAGCAAGCTAAAATCAACTTCTCATGCACATAGAACTCAAACCTCTTGCATCTACATCACAACCAACTCAATAAAAATAAGAAATAGCAACAATAATGCAACCAAGTATGAGATCCCTCACCTAGAACTTGAAGAACATGCAAGAATTGAGCTAATCTTCTTTTCCTTGCTTTTTTTCCTCTGTTTTTCTTCTCTTCTTGTATGTGTGTGTTTCATCTGTGTTATTGTGTGTGCATGTGTGAGTAGAGATCTGATTTTTGTGTGTGTTTTGTGAACTTATGTGTGTAGTAGTGTATTAGTATGTGTAAGTAATAAAAGACAAAAGCCCAAATGACCAACATGCCCTTCAACTAAATGCTTTTAACTAGTTTTTCATTCAAGTTTAATTCTAACTAATTTAGTTACTCTTTTGTTTATCAATACATTTATTTATTTACCACAATTTCTAAATCACCTAAATGTTCGTGAATGCACACAAATACACGTTAGACGAAATAGATGCACGTAAACCAAGAAATATGATATTTCATACAAACAAATATATATAAATAATTAAAGTAGACATATAAATATATGCACACTAATAAAATAGTTATATGCACGGGTCGGGGTGTTACATTGGCTATATTAGACATTTGCAAAATAGATTATAAACTAGTCTAGCAACGTAATCATATTCAAAAGAAAGACTACTAAACTAATAATATATAAGCATGTATCTTTAAGTAAGTTATACAATACATCATACTACAAAAGCTAAGACAAACTCATGGATATGACTTCGGCATACATAAGACTCCTCCACATAAGGCACATATTCAGCTTCTTGAGGAACGTACTCAAAGCCTGGTTCAGTAACACCTGATTACAACAAACGAATGAGAGTGAGCTTATATAAAATAAAGCCCAGTGAGGAATTCGATAGATCTTTTGAAAATATTTACTTTAACACTTTAGAAATCATCCTATAAGCAGTAACACATAATTAACACTGATAACAATACAAATATAGTAACAACAGTAAACACACAATAAGGATACTATACACTTGTTGATGAAGCTCCATAAACCGTTTCAATGTTCACCAACTTCTCAAAAACCCAACGATATAATTTTGAGGTGCCTTATTCTAGACCCACACTCCATGGCATCTCCGCCCATGTGAGATAGGGATTAGCCATGATAATTGTGCTAGTAACCCGGGATGTCTCCCAAAGTGACACAACATTATCATAGCTCACAACAACAATGACAATTGACTCTATATATTCTGAGAGATCAGCAACAAAAGTGCTCGATTGCCGGCTCTTCAACAATCAATCAATATTCTGAGAGATCAGCAACGAAAGTGCTCGATTCCCATATTTCAACAATCAATCAATATTTTGAGAGATCAGCAACAAAAGTGCCAATTCCCGGTATTTCAACAATCAACCATCAATTAACAATATTTCAACAATCAATTAAACAACATTTAAACAATCAATAACTATACAATTCTAAAACAATTAGCCTAGATGACAAAGTAGGACATCCAACTCAACATGCATTTGAACATACATCCAATCACGAACCTAATCAACAACAATCCAAGAATCAATTACTCAAACACTACCCGAACAACCCAAGACAATATTTCAACATTTTAAAGAAAGGCTACACAAACTTCTAAAAGTCATAACTTACAATCTAGATATCCAATAACCTCCAAACCACTTTCTATCACTCAACCACACATGCAACTACATTAACCCCATTAGAAACCAACCAAAAGTCATCCAAAACAAGCCCCACAACCCTAATTTTGGCAATGCACAAGCCTGAATTTTTCAGACTTTTGCCAAGACATCCCAATCAAAATTCAGCATTACAACATTACTACCCCATAATTAACAAACTTTTAAAAGCAACAACCAATCAATTCCAACCACTACAACAACATTTATTCAACAATGAACCTAAAATCCAATTTTAATACCCGAAAAATAGAAATACATGCTACTACCGTTCAAAACTAATATGAACGTACATAAATGATCATTGGCATCTACTGAGCAATAATCTAAAGACATTTAACATTTCATCAGATAAAAATACAATTATATGAAAATGACATAAAATAGCATTTTAAGATCTATAATTTTTCTCTCACCTTGATGCAAACTAAGGCTAGAAATAGGCATAATGGATGCCCAACAAGCAAAATCAAGCTTTGAATGACTTAATTCGGCTTTGAAATGCAAAATCTATGAGAAAAAAATGTTTTGAAAAATCTTGAAAATGGCTTCTTTCTTCTCCCTCAAGGGCTCACGGTTTTGTGGTTATTTTTGGCTGAAATTGTTAATATATAAGTTAAATGAAAAGTCAAAACAAGACTAAATGGTCAAACTTAACCCTCATTTTCAAGTTTAAAATGCAAAAGACTAAGTTAACCCTAATTTTCAATGCATTTTTCAATTGTGCCATTTTAAAAATATTTAAAATGAAATATAATTTGTATTTAATATATACTAGGTCAATGAAAGTCAATGCAAGAATCGTTTTGAGTAGAAATAACTATTTTAGCTTAAAAACGTACATTTTCGCCCGTAGAATCTATTTAAATTACTTATCAGTTTCAGAAATAATTTTTATTAAAATATGGGTCTATTGATAATGGATGACTAGGTTTTAAGATGTTTAGAATACCTGTGCCAAAATTTTAGCAGATGTGTGCTTCAAACACTATTCACAAATAGCAACAATAAACTTTTCAATGCAGTTTTTTATGAAAATTTCATGAATACTTACATATCATGTATTAGAAGTATTAATCACTTAATTAGCACATTTTAATTCATATAACACATATAAACAGGTTAAAACACGTAATTGCAAATATGGCCAAATTCGGGATCTCACAATTTCAATAACAAAAGTTGAGTAAAAAGAATAATCACTACTCAATTTGAAGGTGAAAGCCCTTGCTGCCTTTATAAAGATTTCCCTTATGATTCCTTGGGTGGACGTAATCGTCCCTTTCCCTACTTCAAGCAGGCGATCTATGATTGATGGGATTAGTATCGTACTGACCTTACTGACTTGCCCTTTTGGGCTTGACGATATCCCTGCCAGGCTGGAACTCCAGCATCACTTTCTTCTTAGTCTTCCACTTCTTTAAGAGTGAAACTAATAGCAGATGTTGCACAAAAGCCATTACTTTACATTCAGCTAGCACTAAAAAGGCTTGATTGGTAGGCAAGCGAGCTAAGCTTCCTACTTAAGATTCTATTCCTAACTCAAGCTCAAGTAGCGGTGGAAGTTCTTCCTCCAAGACCACAATTTCCATGCTTATCCATCCGGGTAGAGGCTAGGTCTTACTCATACTTAGTAGAACCCCAGGGCACAACGTAACTAAGAGAGCCATCCCATTTAGGGTGAGACAAAATGGGCAAGCACGAGCGGTCTAGTGCCTGAGCAAATTGGTCAGACGACGACATACATAATTCGTGTATATATATTTTCAGGTATTAGTGAACTATACAAATTAGAACGATATGCTCTGATTCATTGTACATAGATTAATTATTTTCTAACTAACTTCTTTCTTTTGACTTTGAAAGATGTATGGCAAGGATAAAGGAAAAAAAAGGGTCACGTGTGTTATGTGTTTCGGAGACAATTTCTTTGGTTTTACAAGACATGTAGTAGGATACTCGATTTATATATATATATATATATATATATAAAAACCTGACATTAATTGGGAACTGCCAAGAATTGAGCTCTTAACCTTTTGAATTCCATAAATCTAACTTACCAATCGTCCAACACCTTTTTATTGTATCATATTCTATTTTACTAATGCTGGCTGACCTTTTGAGTTATGAAAGAAACAAAAATTCTAATATTCGTTGCTACTAATAAGGTTTGATCCCGGGACGTCTACCACTGAACCAAACACTGCTTCTTAATTCCCAAATGTCAAAATTATTTATTAATACCAGCTTTCTAACTGAATCAAGAAAGCTAATTTGAGTATTTATTTTACTGATTTTGTTTGGACTATTTACTTGACAGTCGAATATAAGTATATATAAATATTGTAGACTTGTGTGATTTTAATAATCTGATAATATTTTTTTTCTTTCATATTTGTGTCGAAAGTATTAATTATTTAATTGTTACTTTAAAATTAATTTTGGTGTTAAGTTATTTACAACTAACTTGATTTTTGTGTAGTCAATGTGTATAAATAGGTATTTGGACTTAATATAAATAATATCAATCATGAATACCGATACTGGAAATATGAATTATGGACAATCCTTTGGACCTAACAACCCAAATGTGCCCTTGACTGTAAATGGATCAACCAATGGATCTGCAATAAATGAGAATGTACCTTTGGCTAGGCCATTAGTGACTGATGCTTCGGCTGTGCTATTTGTGGCGACAACTCCTGTTGGACATGGCGAGAGGCCAAAGAATTTCAACGTAAAGGATTTTAAGAGGTGGCAGTAGAAAATGCTATTCTACTTGACCACTTTGAATCTTTCTTGTTTTTTAAAAGAGGATGCACTAGAATTGGGTGACGATCCTGATATGCAGAATACTGTTGCTGTTGATGCTTGGAAACATGCATACTTCTTTTGCAAAAACTATATCCTCAATGGGTTGGATAATGCATTGTATAACATCTACAACCTAATGCCAACTACTAAGGCACTGTAGGAATCTTTAGAGAATAAGTATAAAACGGATGATGTAGGCACAAAAAAATTCGTTATGGCCAAATTCCTTGACTTCAAAATGGTAGATTCCAAGTCTTTAATGCTCTAGGTAGAAGAGTATCAGGTGTTCATTCATGAGTGTCATGCAAATGGTATAACTATGGGAGAACGCTTTGAATCTGGTACACTTATTGAGAAGTTACCTCCTAGATAGAAGGACTTCAAGAGTTATTTAAAACATAAGCGAAAGAAGATGACTCTTGAAGACCTAGTTTTGAGGTTGAGGATTGAGGCAGACAACCGTAAATCTGAAAAAAGGGTTAGTCTTCCACCTTTGGAATCAAAGGTTAGTGTGGTTGAGTATGGTCCAAACAAAAAAAAGAGAAAGTTCTCCAACCAATGTCAGAAAGGGGCCAAACAAAAGAAGCAGCAGTTCGGTGGGAACTGCTTTGTCTGTGACAAGCGGGAGCACAAGGCAAGAGACTGCAAGTACCGCAAGAACCAGGGCAATCCAAAGAAGAAAAAAGCTTAGGCAAATGCTGTGGAAGACCTGGGAAATGATCTCTCTAACATCATTTGTCAACTGTTGTGTCAAAATCAATCTGGTGGGGAATTCAAAGTATAGGTGGGTGGACACAAGGACCACTAAGCATGGTTGCTCTGATAGGAGAATGTTTATTACCTATCAAACTGTTTCTAAAGCCATTTACATGGGTAACTCCTTGATATATTTATAAATTTATACCTATTTCTTTGCTTTTTATAACTAATTATTCACATTTATTGAAAAGATTGATCATTTTAATTATGTTTTTATGCATGTAAGAATTTACTTGTGAAAGAGCAATTAGGAGCAGAAATTTAGAAGGAAATTAAATGATGCAAAAGAGAGTCAAGCTATATTGAAGAAGATTGCTTGAAGAATTGAAATAGAAGAAAAAAAAGTCAAAGCATAAAAAAGGGTAACTGTTTACCAAGGCTAATTTGCCTTGGCCAATTTAGTCCACGATAATTAAGTCCATGATGGACTTGGAATTAGAAAAGGACAATTAGTCCACAATTGAAGAATTGGCCAATTATTTAAGCCACGTAGATCAAGCCCACAAGTTGAGACGGTGGAAATTTGTTATAAAAGCATCAGCACGGCCAAAAAAAAAAGAGGAAAATAGAGAGAGCCACGGCGCAAGAAAAAAAAGAAGACAAAGACCTTTGACGGCTCAAGGAAGGCAGAAGTTGTACAATGAAAAAATTCTTGGAGCACAACGTAGGAAAAAGAAATTCGCAGCAACAAGCTTTGGTGATTTTCTACAATTCTTCGTTGATTCTGATTTTCGTTCAAAATTAATTAGGATTCAAATTGAATAGTTTGACTTATTTAAATTATTTTATGAGGAATTTTGTAATAATTTCTTTTCATAATTTTGATTTAAATTTGTTAAATATGTGTAGCTAAATTATTGTTTAGGGTAGGATTACTATGCAATTACTTTAATTTTATGGTCTCGTACTTGGTTTGAATATTTTGATGTTATCTTTATATAGTTGATTTACATGTTTAATTGTTTATCCTATTATTTTATTATGCTTGTAGCTAGTGATTAATAGGAATTTATACAATAGATCAAATATATAAATTGGGCTTTATTGCAAAAACTATAGGTTGTACCGTAGTTTTTCACACTTAATTAATTAATTCATGAGACTACGATTTTAGGACAAATCTATACTTCAGCTAGATAATGGACTTGGGGATAGCGTTGCACCTCTAAACTAGGCCTAACTCGTTGATTAATTAGCTTTAGGAGATTATTTAATTAATTAGGCTTGTAGTCTAATTTTGCATCAAAATAGGAAATCTTAAATTCGAGCCTAGAATTAAAACTTTGCATAGGAATCCAATCCCTAAACATTTCCCAATAGTTATCAAACCTCACTTTTAGCTCTCACATTTAATTTTAATCTTTGCATTTAATTTCACTTTTATTTTATTTTCAGTTAGTTTTCATTCAAAACACCAAATTTAGCATTTAACTTATTACAATCACTTAGGCACTTTATCTAGACTTTTCCACGAACTTTCAAATTGCCTCCTTGAGGATTCGTCCTGGAACCTAGCACACTACACTATAATTACTTGTGTACTTGCGAGTTAAAACATGGCTTAGAATTGTTCTTAATTTTATCCTAAGCTAAGCACCCATCAAGTTTTTGGCGTCGTTGCCGGGGAGGCACGGTATTGTTTTTGGACTAGTGTAGTATTTTGTTTAAGTGTTAGTTTTTAGTTAATTAGTTATTTTTGCAAAAAAAAACAAAAAATTATTATTTATCTTGTTTTGCTTTATTATTTTTAGATTATCTTATTAGTTGTTTTAGTTTAAATAATTATCTTGAATACTTTATTTGTTTTCTTTATTATTTTAGTGATTTTATTGTTTTTTATTCATTCAGTAGTTCATTATTTTATTGTAATTATTTATTTATCTGTCTAGTTTCCTAGTTGTTTATTTTTTCTTAAATAGTTTATTTATAGTTTTAGGTCTTTATTTCAAGTTAGTTGGTTTCCCCTTAGCTTGACTTCTTGTGTATGCTTGCACATCGTTCTTTAGGATTGCCTTTAGAACCCTTTGACCTCGAGTCGCAAAGAATCCCACACCATAGGAATCAGAGGGACTTAATTACAATCATGGCTGACCATGAAGGAAATCTGAATGTGCCTCAAAATGCTAATGATCCTCGAGTTCCCTAACTTCCTATTGTCCCCAATAATCCTGATCCTAATGATATACCTCTTAGGTAGCATTTTCTCCTGACTACATATCATCTGAATATTGCTATCTGACCATCTGCCCTCCACAATGTGGACTTTGACATGAAACCTGGTACGATAGCAATACTTCCATCATTTTACGGGAAGAGCAATGAAAATTCACATGCGCATATTCGTGATTTTCTTGAGATATATACCACTGTGCATGTTCCAAATGTTACTCAAGAAAATATCCGATTGCGCTTCTTCCCACTTTCCCTTAAGGACAAAGCTAAAGAATGGCTTCATTCCCTTCAAGAGAGAACCATTACTTCTTGGGAAGAACAGTTGACTCAATTTCTGTTTAGATTTTTTCCGATGGCCTAGACCTCATCTCTTCAAGAGAACATCATGACTTTTTTCCAGTCCAATCTAGAGTCATTTCATGAAACTTGGGATAAGTTTAATGGACTCATTCGTCACTGCTCACACCATGGGTTCGATAGACCCAGGTTGCTTCAATATTTCTATAGAGGGTTGATACCACAACAGAAAACGATGGTGAATTCAATGAGTAATGGAAGGTTCTATAACCTCACCCCAAATGAGGCGTAGGCCCGACTTGACAGTATTGCCAATGACTCATTTCAAGACTCAACAATGGATAGAATATGTAAGCCCACTTCTTGGAGAACATTATATGAGGTGAGCACAAATGAGGACTTAAACTCACAAGTGGCAGCTTCGACCAAGAAATTTGATTAGTTTATATCTTTAGGGTCTGTTTCTTCACCTGCCCCACCAAATGTTCAATGTTGTGCCTAATGTTCTACAGTGGACCACCCCACATTAGGGTGTCATCTTACCTCTCAGTTCCCTGAATTTATTCAGGAACAAGTTTGTACTGCCCAGGGTTATTCTCACAATTACAATCCATATTCGAATACATATAATCCTGGTTGGCGAGATCATCTAGCTTTCTCATGGCGTCAAGGAAATCCTGACCCTTAATTTTCGCAGGCTCAAGTGCAAAAGCCTCAATCTAATCCTCCTGGATATTATCATGTGTCTAATGGGCCTCACTTTAAACTGCAATTAGGGAATCAATTTCAGCCTAGCCCTCATCTTCCTCCTAACAAGTCTGATGATAAGTTTGACAAGTTATTTCAAGTAGTTCATGCCCAGCAGCAATCTATTGCTAAGTTGAAAACTCAAGTTGGGCAACTGGCCCAACAAATTACTTGGAGGGATGAAGGTAAGCTCCCCGCTCAGACTGTCGAGAATTCACGTGGCCAGTGTTGCAATGTCCACAATGAGACCACCCATGAACAAGCCAAAGTTGTTATCACCGTTCGGAGTGGTCACCAGTTAAATAATCAGGTAGGTAAGTCTAGTGGAGCAAAGAGAGTGAGTGACAAGAGTAGGGATACAAAAGAGGTTGAGGATAAGGTTAAGATAGTAGAAAGTGAGTCGGGAGATGAGATAGAAAATAGTAGGAAAAATACCATTCCTTCACAGAGAGATGAGAATCAGGTTGTAGATCACAGTGATGATAGTCCTTCTAGGGTACCTTATCCTGCTACTTTAAAGCCACCTAGAAAAGATGATAAGCAGTCTCGGGTATTAAACCACTTGAAGGATATTAAGATAAACCTGCCTCTTATTGAAGTTATCCAACAGATATCGGCTTATGCCAAATTCCTCAAAGACTTGTGCATTAGGAAGAAACAATCCACTCACATTCCGAAGAAGGTGAGGTTCATAGAGAAAGTGAGTAGTATATGCCCTAAGGGCCTTCCGCCCAAGTTTAGTAACCCCGGAGCCTTCACAGTTCCTTGCATCATTAAAAATCAACAGGTGGACCATGCCCTCCTTGACTTAGGGTCTAATGTGAATCACATTCCATTTACAGTATGTTTAGGGGAGTTGACTCCCACAAATGTTACACTTCAGTTGGCAGATCGATTTGAGAGACGACCTAGAGGGATAATTGAGGATGTCTTAGTTAGAGTTGGTGAATTTCTCTTCCCAGTTGACTTCATTGTCTTAGACATAGACTCAGGACTATACACTAGGCATGCGACACCAATTCTTCTAGGGAGACCTTTTCTAGCCACAGTTGATGCGGTGATATATTGTAGGACAGGATGATTGAGTTAACCTTTAGGAATATGAGAGTTAAAGTGAGGGTTGCAGAGGCGGTTAATCGAGTAAGTAGACATTCTGAGGATGAGTGCTTCATGGTTGATATCATTGACCCTTGGATCGATGAATATGCCTACTCGATATTGACTGCCGATGATGAGCTTGTAGAGCTTGAGACAATCTTAACTCAATTTGACTCTGATTCATTTGTGAAAGAGCTAGTAGCTTCTACTTCTGTTGTGTCTGATCCTAGCCTTGACAAGGCTAATGATAGTCTTAGCTCCCTTCCATCCAAAGTTTGTCCTGATCCCCCTCCGGTTGAGTCTCTTCCAGCTTTAAAGCTCAAACCTTTGCCTATGCATCTTAAATATGCATCCTTAGGACCTAATGATACCTTCCCAATAATTATCGCTTCAGACCTGACCACTGAGCATAAGGAGAGATTGTTAGGAGTCCTTCGTGATCATCAAAAGGCTATAGGGTGGACCATTTCTGATTTACGAGGTATAGACCTTTCATTGTGTATGCATTGGATTCACTTAAAAGATGGTGCTACTCCTTCCCGCGAGATGCAAAGGAGGCTAAACCCAAACATGAGTGAGGTTGTTTATAAGGAGGTCATTAAACTTCTCGACGCATGTATCATTTACACGATTTTTTATAGTTCATGGGTCAGTCCGGTGTAGGTAGTTCCAAAGAAGTCTGGGATCACAGTAGTCTCTAATGATAAGGGTGAGCTTATTCCTACACACACCACTACTGGTTGGCGTGTCTGTATTGACTATAGAAAGCTCAATGCCAAGACCCGAAAAGACCATTTCCCTTTACCCTTCCTTGACCAGATATTAGATAGAGTAGCTGGACAGGGCTACTACTGCTTTTTAGATGGGTATTCCAGGTATAATCAGATCCCAGTCTTCCCCGAAGACCAAGAAAAGACCACCTTTACTTGTCCATATGGGACCTTTGCCTATCATCGTATGCCCTTCGGTTTATGCAATGCACCAACGACCTTTCAGAGGTGTATAATGGCCATTTTCTGATATGATTGAGAAGTTTCTAAAGGTATTTATGGATGATTTTTTAGTTTTTGGAGCTACATTTGATGAGTGTCTCACACACCTTTCCCTAGTGCTAGAGCGTTGTGTTAAGATGAATTTAGTGCTTAGTTGGGAGAAAGTCACTTCATGGTTAGACAGGGGATAGTACTTGGTCATATTGTATCTCAGGATGGTATCTATGTGGACCCAGCCAAGGTTGCGTTGATAGAGAAACTCCCAGCACCAAAAATGGTGTGCGTGACATTAGATCATTCCTTGGTCATGCCAGTTTCTACCGGCGTTTCATCAAGGACTTTAGCCATATTGCTCGACCCCTCTCCAGCCTCCTGGCACATGATACTGCATTTCATTTTGATGACGAATGTGCCAAGGCATTTGAGAAGCTGAAGTCTTTACTATCCTCCACACCTATCATCCAGCCTCCCAATTATAGCATCTCTTTTGAGATTATGTGTGATGCATCCGACTACGCAGTGGGGGCTATTTTGGGATAACGTAGGGATAAGTTTCCATGTGTGATCTACTATGCTAACAAGACCTTAGATAATGCTCAAAAGAATTACACTACCACAGAAAAGGAATTGCTAGTTGTAGTCTTCTCCCTTGATAAGTTTAGATCATACATCCTAAGGTCGAAAGTGATAGTCTACACGGATTGTCACTCCCCAACTCGACCCCTCCTATAATCAGTCAGGACACAACGGAATTTCGGCAGTATAACGATAGTATATAGGACTCCAAGGCTCTAAACCAACCTCAACAGAACATCATACATCTAACAACTCCTCAATAAAATAATAACATACATCATAACCATATTATACAATAATCATCTCTCGTTATACGCCTCCATTCCAACATAATACATAAACCTTAATATACATTACAAAACATATTGAGCCAATCTAGCAACCTAATCAAAGACCAAAGAAAGGCTACTAAGACAGCATCAACTAATTCATTATCTTTTCAACATCTTTTACATAATGAACTACAAAGCATATAAAAGTCTACTAAGTTAATATTCAAGATAGTAAGACAATACAACATCAAGGATAAGACTCCGGAACACAAGACTCATCCACGTAAGGCACATTTTCCACATTCTCCTCTTCAGGAGGCACGTACCCGTAATCCTGCGAAAGTACACCTGTATGCATGCAATAATAGAGAGTGAGCTTATATAAAATAAGCCCAGTGAGGATCCGATAGATCTCGAGCAAGATCTACTAAACTCCTTGGAATAATCCTTTGAGTCAGTAAACACACAATGAACATCAATAATCATTATAAATGCAACAATAGTAATAACTGTAAATACACAATAAGGATACGATACATCTGCTGATGAAGCCCCATACACCAATTTCATGCTCAACAACCCCTCCAAACTCAACCAAAACACATCCAAATCATGCCCAATAACCCTAAAACCCTAGTGTAACATGGCTGAAATTTTCGGATTTTGGCACGGACATCACAATCGAAAATTCGGCATTACAACGGCGCTACCACGTAATTATCAATCTTTTAGAAATCGACGACAATCGATTCCGATCAACACAACTCAAAATATTCAACATTAACAAATTAATCAACTTTAAATACCTGAAAATTAATAAATATGCTACATCCATTCAAATCTCATAGTATTGCATATAAATGATCCCTAGCATGCATGGAGCAATAATCTAACATCAGATTAACATTCTAACGGTTCAATAATCATTTATACGCATAAACACAAAATATGAGTTTTGAGATCTAGAATTTTTCTCTCACCTTTGATGCAAACCAAGGCTATAAATAGGTAGAATGGATGCCCAACAAGCAAAATGAAGCTTTGAATGAAATGATTTGGCTTTGAAATGAAGTTTTTATGTGAAAATTACTTTGAAAAACCTTGAAAATGCTCTTATTCTTCCTCCCCCTTGAACTCACGGTTTTGTGTGTGTTTTGTGGTGTTTTTGGCTTGTTTTAATGTGTGTAACTACTTATGAGCAAGGTGGTCAACATTTAAATGAAAGTCAAAGTTAAAAACTAAGTATTTTTAGTGTTTTCTTGTCTTTAAATGCATTTTCTTGATCACCAATGCTCAAAACAATTATGCAACACCCAAGTTATCTCAAGTGGGTTATTTTTAGGTGACAAGAAGTTTTATATTCAAATAATTGCACCCGAGTCGGCTTAAAACTCGATTTTCGCAAAAGTCGGTGTAAAAACCCTAATAAATTCTTAAGCCGATTTTAAAATCGTTTTCATCAAACACAGGACTAGTAAAGTCCATGGACTAGGTCTAGAAGGGTTAAAAAGACCAGTTTCAAAATTTTAGCAGACGTGTTTCGAAAATACTATTCACTAAAAATCGACGATAAAATTTATGACTCCGTTTTTTGATGAAAATTTCATGAATGCACATTTAGCATGTTCTAAGAGTATTGATATCAAAATTATCACATTCTAAGTCATATAGCACATAGACAGGTCAATTCATGCAAAACGAGAATAAAACACGCAAAGCGAGATAAGGTCAAAAATTTGGGGTTTCACACGGATCATGCTGCTTTGCATTACCTACTTGCTAAACGGGATGCTAAGCCCCGTCTGATTCGGTGGTTACTATTACTCCAGGAATTTGACTTGGATATTAAAGATAAAAAGGGGAGTGAGAATTCTGTTGCTGACCATTTTTCGCGTTTAGTCCTTAGGTTTCCCACCGACTCCCTTGCTTTTAATGATACATTCCCTGATGAACAACTCTTTGTTGTCTCACATAGGATCCCCTGGTATGCCCATTTTGTTAATTATTTGGCAGTGAGAGAGTTGCCTGCTCACTAGGGACGGGGAGAGAAGGATCGTTTCATGGCTCGAGTGAAACATTTTATTTGGGAGAATCCCTATCTCTTGAAGGTGTGTGCTGATCAGGTTATCCAACGATGTGTGACAGAAGAGGAGTTTGATAGCATCTTTAGCTTTTGTCATGGGAAAGCATGTGGTGGCCATTTTGGAGGAAAGAGGACAGTTGTTAAAATCCTCCAGTGTGGGTTCTTTTGCCCCACTCTATTCAGAGATGCCCAACAATTCTGTAAGAAATGTCATCAATGTCAACAGCTTGGGTCTATCTTTAGGAGAGACATGATGCCCTTATTACCCATTTTAGTTTGTGAGATATTTGATATGTGGGGCATTGATTTCATGGGTCATTTTCCTCCTTCGTATGGGTACACTTATATTCTTGTGGCGGTAAACTATGTGTCCAAGTAGGTGGAGGTGGTGGCAACTCGAACCAATGACCACAAAGTTGTAGTCAAGTTCATTAAAGAGCACATCTTTTCTAGGTTTGGGGTGCCACGTGTGCTTTTGAGTGATGGAGGGCAACATTTTCGCCATAGGACACATGAGGCATTATTGAGAAAATATTCAGTCCGGCATAAGATTGCGACACCTTATCATCCTCAGACAAGTGGGCAAGTGGAGGTGTCAAATAGGGAGATAAAATCCATTTTACAAAAAATAGTTAGGCCCGATCGCAAGGATTGGTCATGTCGTTTACACGATGCGTTATGGGCCTATCGCACAGCTTTTAAGACTCCCATAGGTATGTCTCCATATAGATTAGTCTACGGTTAGGCTTGCCACCTCCCTGTTGAGCTAGAACATAAAGCTTATTGGGCTATTAAAGCCCTGAACTTTGACATGCAACAGGCAGGTGAGAGTAGAAAATTGGCTTTGAGTGAGTTGGAGGAGCTTCGTTATGAAGCATATGAGAATGTCAAGCTTTATAAAGAGAGGATGAAGAGAATCCACGATAAATCTATTCTGCGCAAAACCTTCTCCCCTTCAGATAAGGTTTGGTTATTTAACTCTAAATTGAAGTTCTTTCCAGGAAAATTAAGGACTAGATAGGACGGACCCTATGAGGTGCTCGAGGCATACCCTTCAGGGGCTATTAAAATTAAACACCTCAAAGATGGGTGAGTCCTCACAGTTAATGGCCAGCGTTTGAAACATGCCCTTGATCCGAGTTCGGTCCCTCACGAAGTTGAATCTGTAGAGCTACGGGACACTTCTGACCTTACATGAACAATGATCTTCGCCTAGTTGTCAGCGTTAAATGCAACACTTCTAGGAGGCACCCTAGGAATAATTACTTTATTTTACTTTCTTTAATTCTGTTTCCCAACTTTTCGGTTGGACCTCCACTGGGTTATAGTTGGCTTTACCATTTTCTCGAAAATGGATTATCTTGTGTAATGAAAGTCTTGGGGTTAACTAGGATGGATACTATGAAAGTAAAACCATTGGCCGAAAGCATAATGCATGGCCTTCCTTTTTAAGTATGGGAAGATGTCTGGGGTTTGAGTACGTTGGTGGTTTGAAATTAATGGCCTCTCTTCCGCATTTTTAATGTATTTAGTTAACGCCATTTCTGAAGTTTCACAAGATTTGTCTTACTGGCTGATATTAAATGGATCCAGGTATTTGTATTCTATCTTTCCTTACTTAAGTTGTTTCATTACGCTTATTTATTTTAGTGAGTCGGCTTTAGTGCCTCCCAGAGTTCGGAGCCTTTGTATGGGGATGTAAATAGGATCAACCAACAAAAAAATATAAAAAAATGAAAAAGTTAAAAAAAATGTATTTTTATTCTTTTATTATTTTATCTTGTCTTATCCTCTGTTGTTTTTCTCTTGAGTTTACTTACAAGTTGTAGATGTGAGGGTTACCTTTCTTTTCATTATCGATCACTTCAGGTATGTCCATCTACTCCCTCTAGTTCTATTCATTGTATTCAATTCATGCACTTTCACTATTGGGTTCTCATTATATTTTTTTTTCCCTTCGCATACCCCTAGCATGTTTTAATTCTATTTGTTTGAGGACAAACAAACTTTAGGTTTGGGGGTATGCGTGTTTAATTGTGTTTATTATTGTTTTGGGGAAAACTTGAACTGTCATGCCCCAACTCGACCCCTCCTATAATCAGTCAGGACGCAACGGAATTTCGATAGTATAATGACAATAAATAGGATACCGAGGCTCTAAACCTACCTCATTGGAACATCATACATCAAACTCCATAAACCATACAACAAACAACTCATCAATTACATAACAACATACAACATAACCATATTATACAATAATCATTCTTTGTCATACGCCTCCGTTCCAACATAATACTTCCACTATAATAAACAACGCAAAATATGTTGAAACAAAAGAAAGACTACTAAGTTAACCTCATTTAGATCATCATCTTTTCAACATCTTTTACATTATGAACTACAAAGCATATAAAAGTCTACTAAGTTAATATACAAAATAGTAAAGCAATACAACATCAAGGATAAGACTCCTGAACATAAAACTCATCCACGAAAGGCACATTTTCCTCTTCAGGAGGCACGTACCCGTAGTCCTGCTCTACAACACCTGTAAGCATGCAATAATAGAGAGTGAGCTTATATAAAATAAGCCTAGTGAGGATTCGATAGATCTCTAGCATAGTTCACTATACTCCTTGGAAATAATCCTCTGAGCAGTAAACACATAATAACATCAATAATATTATCATCACATAAACTATAATGACCTTTCAATAAAGGATACACTAGTTGGTGTAGCTCCAAACGCCATCACGATCACAACAGCCTTCTTATGACTCCCATAAATCACGCACCCGGGGTACCCCACTAGCCTCGCCCTCCATGACACCTCTGTCATGCGAGCTGGAGGTAGCCTCTGGTAGTCATGTCGTTATCAACCCGACAGCCCGATGCTGCCGGAAAGGTGGCACACACAAATCAAGACTCAGCAATAATAATAAACATCACATCACAGGAGGACAATCTAGAAGAATTGCATGTCTCCCGGTTCATCAATAATCATCTTTAATCATCAATATAACATCAAATAATCAATTAAACAACAAATAACTAAGTTAGATGACAAAGTAGGCCATCCAACCGAACACGCATTAAACACACAATCAAACCCTAGTTTACCCATTAACAACTCACAATTCAATCACTCAAACACCACCCAATTATCTAAAGGCATAGTTCAACATTTTAAAGAAAGATAACCTAAACTTCAGATAATCATATCTTACATTCTACTAATCCAAACATCTCCAAATCAGTTTCTATCACTCACCCATTCAATCATCTACATTAGCCCCCTCGAAAACCAACCAAAACACATCCAAATCATGCCCAACAACCCTAAAACCCTAATGTGTCTTGGCTGAAATTTCTGGACTTTCACACGGACATTGCAATCAAAAATTCGGCATTACAACAGCACTACCACATAATTATCAAACTTTTAGAAATCGACGGCAATCGATTCCAACCAATACAACTCAAGATAATCAACATTTAGCAATTTAATCAACTTTAAATACCCGAAAATAAAAATTTATGCTACAACGGTTCAAATCTCGTAGTAATACACATAAATGATCCTTAGCATGCATGGAGCAATAATCTAACATCAAATTAACATTCTAACGGTTCAATATTCAATTATACGCAAAAATGCAAAATATGAGTTTTGAGATCTAGAATTTTTCTCTCACCTTTGATGCGAAATAAGCCTAGATATGCGTGCAATGCACGCCCAACAAGCGGAATCCAACTCGGCACGAAAATCTACGGATAAGAACTAGCTTTTTCTTTGAAATTTTGCTTGAAAAACCTTGAAAATTCTCTCTTTTTCTCCCTCCTTCCTCACGGCAATGTGTGTGCAAATGGGTGTGTTTTTGTGCTTTGTTGGTGTGTGTTGGTGATATATGCATAAAGGTCAACAACTTAAATGAAAGTCAAAGTTGAAACTAATTAGTTTTTAGTGGTTTCTTGACTTTAAATTCATTTTCTTGATCACCATTGCTCAAAACAATTATTCAACACCCAAGATAGCTCAAGTAGGTTATTTTTAGGTGACAAGAAGTTTTACATTCAAACAATTTCACCCGAGTCAGCTTAAAACTCGATTTTCGCAAAAGGCGGTGTAAAAACCCTAATAAATTCTTAAGCCGATTTGAAAACCGTTTTCATCAAACACAAGTCTATCAAAGTCCGAGGACTAGGTCTAGAAGGGTTAAAAAGACCAGTTTCAAAATTATAGCGGACGTGTTTCAAAAACACTATTCATTAAAAGTCGACGATAAATTTTCTGACTCCGTTTTTTATGAAAATTTCATGAATGCACATTTAGCAAGTATTAGGAGTATTAATATCAAAATTATCACATTCTAAGTCATATAGCACATAAACAGGTCAATTCAAGCAAAACGAGGCAAAGCACGCAAAACGAGATAAGATAGAAAAGTGGGGTTTCACATGAACAAAATGTGAACATTTTTTTTTAAATGTTTTTGATCTTTATGTTCTTTTGAGGATTTGTGGTGGATTTTCTAGAAATTGAGGAGTTGTGATAATGTATTGATTAGCTCTTATGAAGTGATTGAGGAGAGAGGTTCTTGATTTTATAAGGTAGTTTGGAGTTAAACTTTTAGGATTGATTTTGCTGAAGCAGATGTGTGGGGACTGTGAGATTATGCCTAGACTGTTGTGGTTCCATGGCTTAGTTGTGAGATAATGAGATATAATATGGTTGTGATATGAATGCCCTTGTTTGAGTAGTCTTGTGTGTGTGCTTGAGCCTTTGTAATAAAATAAAATAAAATCCAATAAAAAATAAAAAAATAAAAGAACAGAAAAAAAAAAAGAAAAGCAAAGGAAAAAAAGGAAAAAATCTTTACTTCTATCTCTTAGTACCATTGTCCTTGTATTCATTGTCTATCTTTAGGGATATGTGCTTAAGATGTGCGGTGTTTCGGTGTTCAACACTTCAAGCAAGTAGGGTACGCATGGGGCCTTTCAAAGCCTATCAACCTAAGCCTTAAGTGGCTGGGATTGATGACCTCGAAAACTCGTTACATGGGGTGTTGGGTGTTACCGTCAGGGACTAAACACCTAATAAAAGGAGATAAAGTGTGTCTACTTTTATGTTTTAGAATGAATAAAAGAGTGAAAGGCACGTATGGAGGATTATAAGGGCAATGGGGGTGCGAGTATTACGATCTAGTTGTATTGAGTTGTCTTGTTACTTTGTTACGTGGAGACTTAATAGTGTTTGGTGTAATCTTGTAGTGAACATGCTTTGTCTTTAAAGAGAGAAATTTGAATGAGTTCGCTTCACTACTAAAACATAGGATCAATCGTTCCCCAAACCTTGTCCTTTTACTAGAGTTGATTAATTAGTTAGAGCAACATCTTGAGAACTTGATGATTTGCTTAGATCCTAGTCTTGCTTGAGGATAAGCAAGAGATAGGTTTGGGGGTGTTGATATATTTATAATTTTATACCTATTTCTTTGCTTTTTATAATTAATTATTCACATTTATTGAAAAGATTGATCATTTTAATTATGTTTTTATGCATGTAGGAATTTACTTGTGAAAGAGCAATTAGGAGCAGAAATTTAGAAGGAAATTAAATGATGCAAAAGAGAGTCAAGCTTTACTGAAGAAGATTGCTTGAAGAATTGAAATAGAAGAAAAAAAAAGTCAAAGCATAAAAAAAAGTAACTGTTGACCAAGGCTAATTTGCCTTGGCCAATTTAGTCCACGAGAATTAAGTCCATGATGGACTTGGAATTAGAAAAGGACAATTAGTCCACAATTGAAGAATTGGCCAATTATTGAAGCCACGTAGATCAAGCCTCTTGTTGAGGCGGTGGCGATTTGTTATAAAAGCATCATCATGGCAAAAAAAAAAAAGGAAAACAGAGAGAGCCACGGAGCAAAAAAAAAAAGACAGAGACCTTTGACGGCGCAAGGAAGGCACGAGCTGTGCAGTGAAAAAATTCTTGGAGCACAATGTAGGAAAAAGAAATTCGCAACAACAAGCTTTGGTGATTTTCTGCAATTCTTTGTTGATTCTGATTTTTGTTTAGGTTTTGTCAATTAATTGGGATTCAAATTGAATAGTTTGACTTATTTAAATTTTTTTCTGAGGAATTTTGTAATAATTTCTTTTCATAATTTTGATTTAGATTTGTTAAATATGTGTAGCTAAATTATTGTTTGAAGTACGATTACTATGCAATTACTTTAATTTTATGGTCTCGAAGTTGATTTGAATATTTTGATGCTATCTTTATATAGTTGATTTACATGTTTAATTGTTTATCTTATTATTTTATTATGCTTGTAGCTATTGATTAATAGGAATTTATACAATAGATCAAATATATAAATTGGGCTTTATTGCAAAACTATAGGTTGTACCGTAGTTTTTCACACTTAATTAATTAATTTGTGAGCCTAGGATTTTGGGACACATTTTTACTCCAGCTAGATAATGGACTTGGGGATAGCGTTGCACCTCTAAACTAGGCCTAACTCGTTGATTAATTAGCTTTAGGTGATTATTTAATTAATTAGGCTTGCAGTCTAATTTTGCATCAAAAGAGGAAATCCTAAATCCGAGCCTAGAATTAAAACTTTGCATAGGAATCCAATCCCTAAACCTTTCCCAATAGTGATCAAACCTCACTTTTAGCTCTCACGTTTAATTTTAATCTTTGCATTTAATTTCACTTTTATTTTATTTTCAATTAGTTTTCATTCAAAATAACAAATTTAGCAATTAACTTATTGCAATCACTTAGGCACTTTATTTAGACTTTTCCACGAACTTTCAAATTGCCTCCCTGAGGATTCGACCTCGCACCTAGTGCACTACACTACAATTACTCGTGCACTTACGAGTTAAAACTTGGCTTAGAATTGACCTTCATTTTATCCTAAGCTAAGCACCTATCACTCCTCCACTTCAAAGGTAGAAGGAACTGGGAAAGTGATCTTGAAGTTCACCTCAGGGAAGGAACTAACACTCAACAATGTGCTGCATGTCTCAGACATCCGAAATAATTTGGTTTCTGGATCTTTCTTGAGTAAGAATAGATTCAAAATGGTGTTTAAGTCCGGCCAATTTGTCTTAACCAAATTTGAAATGTTTGTAGGCAATGGCTATGAGTGTGATGACTTATTTAAGCTCAATGGTAATGACTATTGCCCCAACTGTTGTAAAGGCTGATGAGCCTACCAAATTTGGTATGAATAAGAATAAGTCAGTTACTTAAGTCTTGGATTCTCCTAATTTATGGCATGATAGATTAGGACATGTAGCTTTGATTCTTTGCATGAATTGATCAATTTAGGTGTAATACCTAAAGCTGATTTGAACATAAATAAAAAAAAGTGAAGTATGCGTAGAATCAAAATTAACGAGAACTTCATTTAAATCAGTAGAAAGGAGTTCAGAACCTCTGCATATAATTCACAGTGATATTTGTGATTTAAAATATGTGCAAACTAGAGGTGGAAAAAAGTATTTTATTACTTTTATTGATGATTGCATAAGATATTGTTATATTTATCTACTCAGACGCAAAGATGAGGCTGTGGAAATATTTAAACTGCATAAAAATAAGGTAGAAAATCAACTCGACAAAAGAATTAAGATGTTGAGAAGTGATAGAGGAAGAGAATATATATATCCCTTTGAGGAATATTGTGTTGAACATGAAGTTGTTCATCAAACGACGGCTCCTTACTCTCCTCAACAGAATGGTATTGCTGAATGCAAGAACCGAACTCTTAAAGAGATGATGAATGCTTTGTTGATTAAATCAGGTTTACCTCATACTTGTGGGAAGGAGGCAATATTAACTGCAAAACATATTTTTAATAAGGTACCCCACAAGAAATTAAGCAAGACACCTTATGAATTATGGAAAGGTCGACCACCTTCTTATAATTACCTAAAAGTATGGGGATGTATTGCTAAGGTAGGAATTCTAGTTCCTAAAATGGTCAAAATATGACCAAAGACTGTGGATTGTATCTTTATTGGATATGCACACAACAATGCTGCATACAGGTTTCTTGTGCATAAGTTAGAAATAACTGATATAGATGTGAATATAGTGATCGATTCAAGGAATGCATAATTTTTCAAAGAAAATTTCCTTGTAAAGAGAATCAAGTTCTACAAAAAGAACATATAATGAGAGTCAAGAATTAGATATGATGAGAATCAAGAATTAGATATAGATGATGAGGCTATGTCTAAAAATATTAAAGATGAACCAAGAAGTAACAAGAGGGCTAAAACGTCCTTTTAGTCCAGATTTTCTAATGTATTTGTTAGAAAATGAGGCTCGCACTTTTAATGAGCCAATTTCTACTCCTGAAGCTCCTTTATGGAGAAAGGCGGTAAACAGTGAAATTGAATCCATCATGCAAAATCATATATGGGAATTGGTGGATTTTTCTCCTGGAAATAAATTTTTAGGGTGTAAATAGATTTTTAAGAGGAAGTTGAAGGCTGATGGATCAATTGACAAATACAAGGCCAGACTTGTCATTAAGGGATATAAACAAAAGGAATGTCTTGATTATTTCGATACATATTCACCAATCAAGAGAATTACATTCATTCGGATGTTGATAGCTATCGCAACTATCAATAATCTCGAGATACATCAAATAGACGTAAAAATAGCCTTCTTGAATGGAGATCTAGATGAAGAGATCTACATGGAACAGCCTGAGAGGTTTGTAGTTCCTAGGAAAGAGAAAAAGGT
The DNA here is from genome assembly GCA_037974665.1 of Ehretia macrophylla. NCBI lineage: Eukaryota > Viridiplantae > Streptophyta > Magnoliopsida > Boraginales > Ehretiaceae > Ehretia > Ehretia macrophylla. The sequence continues at coordinate 6,540,329 of CM075774.1, forward strand.
TTGTAAGCTTGTAAAATCCCTTTATGGACTAAAACAAGCGCCTAAACAATGATATGAGAAATTTGATAAAGTCATGAGATCAAATGACTTTAGGATTAACGAATGTGACAAGTGTGTCTATGTGAAAGACATCAGTCAAGAATATGTCATTGTTTGTCTCTATGTTGATGATATACTAATTATATGAAACAATATCAATGTCATTAAGTCTACCAAGAAGATGTTATCTAGTAACTTAGATATGAAGGATATGGGTGTAGCAAATGTTACATTGGGTGTCAAGATCACCAAAACAATTGACAGACTAGTATTGTCCTTGTCTCACTATATGATAAGATACTGGACAAGTTCAACAAGAATGATGAGACACTAGTCAAAATACCGGTAGATGTAAACGTACATCTAGCTAAAAATACTGGTGATATAATATCTCAAGTGGAGTATTCAAGAATTAATGTAGTCTAATGTATTTAATGAACTGCACGAGACCCATTCCTATGACGAGTAAGCAGTGCTACTTGTATGAGGTATAGGTTAAGTTATACTTTTAATGATTCTTATATCTTAGAAAATCTAAATAGGGTATTGCAGGGATACTCTTAATAAGTGATCACCTATGTGAGTAAGAAGGGGTCGCTCTTACGAGAGTTTTAATGGCTGAATTCTCTATAGTACTCATGAAATTGAGAGTTGTTTAGGGCCAAAACGAACATAACCGTGAGAACTGAAGTATGGTTAAGAGGATATTGTGTGAGTTCCATTGTCTTGATTTACACAAAAGCTGAACAGTTCAAGACTCGCGTTCACTGGTCAGCAAGCAAATCCGATAGCTCTCACTATGGAATGTTCAAGGCCAAAAGCTACTTATCCAGGAGCAGTATCATTCTTTTAAACTCTTTCTAGTGTTTATTCAATATTTGTGCATTATGTTTTGTTTATTTCTATTCATGTGGGGGATTGTAGGAATCTTTAAAGTTGGTGAATGGAAATAATATAATTGATGTTAGCTTTTGTTAGGCATGCTTGCAATAATTTATGTGTGGCATTATCATGAATTACGTGCCCTGCTTTGTAATTATATTTTTTAATGTCTTCCAATGTATAGTTGGAATGATGACTCCCATTCCTAATGTTTTTTTTAAGTTTCAATGGGAATATGGTCTCTCATGCTTATATGTGGCTATATATATGTGTGTTTTGTAGGCATTGAAGAGCATGAATGAACGAAATTAAAAAATAGAGGAAGCATAACAAATATCATCGTTTATCATTGTGTCCAAAAGAGAGAATTGTCATATTCAGTTCGATAATTTCGTAGTTTGGTGTGTTCCTACTACGAAGAAAATATTATTGTATCTTGGAAGGCTTGCGCTAGTCAACCAAAAGCGCAGTAGCGGGATGTTAAAGTCTTAAGGACATCGAGTCCAACTCGAGCCTCGATATCATCTCTATTTGGTTTATTTCTATATCATTGAATTTAATATTGTTAACTTTACATTCTGTTATTTTAATCTTTATTGTACAACTTGTATTTTCATTTACACAAGCCTTATAAGCACTTCTCTCATTTTATTGTCCAACACAAATTTCGCTTTCATCAGGCCCAGATGCAAGGAGGTTTAGAGAAAGAGCATTAAACTTTAATCCTTGAACCTAAAAATCAATTCCAAAAAAAGTACCTTGTCATATGATCAGATAAGCAACACTAAAAAAGACTTACATGTGAGATAATAAGTGAACAGCACTAAATAACCAAAAAATAGAAACTTACTACTACTTTATGCCTCGAAAGATTTCACTGGGTTGAAAACTGAAGAAAAAAATCAAATAATAAATCATGTGTACTATATAATTCAACTGAGCCACATGTTATGAGTTAATAGGCTGATGCCTTTATGAATGCTTTCCTAAAAGCTAATTCAAGATAGTCTCATCCTTGTTTGATGAATTCTAAAGTGATTTTGTCTTATTGTTGTTTCAATTCTATACCTCCAATGTAGAATTTATAGGTGATATGATTTTTATTTTCACCTTTTCAGAGAATAAATAAGTAGGTTATATTTTCTTTTTCCCATTCTCTGAAGGAGAAAATTTAAAGTTCTCTGCATCTCTGTTTTTATTCTTCTCGAAATTCATTTGTTTCTAATAAATTCTTTTATTTGTGTTTTGCTTTGTAGTGTAGATCAACTTGCATCTCTATTTTCATTGTATTTGAATTTTTTCTTTCAACACATTTTGATCTTTTTGTACTCTTACTTGAACACTACTTACATACCTGGTGCCTGGAATGGTCAAGTTTCTCCCCCTCAATAACAGAGAGGTCTCTTGGATAGATACAACTGCAACAGGTGACACCGAGATTAGTTCTGGGGAACTTCATAATCACCAAGATTTGCAAAGATGTTTTTTTCCTAATAGAAAATAAGAACAGTCAACCATGTAGCAACATTACATACAATCTTCAATACCTCAAAGACATAAAGCAAAACTGATAAGAACCTTGGTGTGTTGTCATAGGCAACCAAAAATAAAACCTATATTTTGAAAAATATATGTAGTAGCGCAAGCAAGGATTGTTCTTATAGAGAGTATCTAGCCTAATTTTATGCTATGTGACAAGGTTGGGGGGTTTGAGTTTAACGTAAAAAAGAGAAAAAGATAACTAAAAAGCAATTCAAATTAAAGTATCAAAATTAATCAAAGGAATAAACCTTGGTCTAAGTCAACATCCACCATCGGAATCTTGTAACTAATCATTGATGCAAGTATATATCAATTCAAACTTTAAATATTCACCGTTGGAATTATTTTTTTATCTCTCCTTAATTGTAGTTAATCAGAATACACGCGGCCTAATTAACCCTAACTACTAAACAACCTTAGTCATGTGTTAAAAGTTTAATATAGTAGCAGTCTTAAGAATTAGAGAGATCGATGAAGCTAAACAACACAAACACAAGCGGTTGCATTTAATTTAGTTAAAGATTCTTCCTAAGATCTAATAATTGCTGGCGCAGCAAATCATTAAATCCTACTCGCTTCGTAAGTTAAGGAGATCAAACAATTACGAATTTGATATCTAACTTAGTAGTAGATTATAACGAGTAATAAACTAGTAGGCCTCCTAGCAATCAAACGAGATAATCATGAAATTAACACAGAAGAACATTCAATACTTAAAGAATAAATTGAACAATAAAAACTAATTAGATCTCACAGCTTTCTTGATTCTGAGGCTTCAGTTTCCTTCGACCAAGAATAAAAGTTTAGTCATGTAGAGCCATGAAGAAAACTCAAAAAATAAGATGACAGAAAGAGAGGTGATCGAAATCTTATGATTTCTCCCCTTTTGTAGTTTGTGAAGCCAACAAAATAATGGAATCCTAATCTGAATAGAATAAAGAAAATATTAAAGATAAGATAAAGTACAGTCCTAATATAACTAGGAAAGCCTTAAATTAGCTAGAAAAGTCCTAATATAATTAGGATAGCAACAATAGCTGGAATTTTCGTGCACCACTTCTTCTACCATCAACTAAATCCTTTTAGATAAAGAACATTCCAAAACGTCAAACAGTGCAGGTGTAGCAACTTCACGTCCAATTTCGACCTTGATGCAGCCAGTATCTCTACAAACTCAAAACATGAAAGTTGTAGATCTTCTTCTTAGCTTTCCATAGCATCTTGAATCGCTTCAATTGGATCTCGGTTGAGAGAGTTATACCTAAAAATTGATACAGTATCGAAATTGTCCAAAATTGCGCGATTTAACTTCGTTTTGCACTTAACGCCTCCATTTGCATCCTAAATCAAAATATAAAAATAATGAGTATATTTAGGCATCAAATAGGTGTAAAAGATTAAACATTAAGGGAGAAAAATATGATATTTCGTATTCTCATCAAATTCCCCCACATTTAACTTTTGCTCATCCTCGGGCAAAACTCAAATTACCAAGAATACAAAAGTTGCAACACCATCAACAAAGAACAACCAAGCTCTTCAAAAATCATAACATATCATGACCAAACATTCTTAACCAACTTATAATTACTTAGTAAGCATTCTCACTTGGAGATGGAGTAAACGGCATACATAGACCCTCACGGAAATAAACGCTTGACTCTCATGTGTTTGAAGGGTATGTGTTTCACTCAAATTCATTCCAATGAAAATGATCTACCACAGGCTTGCATATTTTCTCATTCTCCACCACTAAGATCACATGTATAACACGAATCATAAGGGTTTTTCAAGGGTTGTAACGGGGTTTAGGACAAAGGTAGGAAATATTTAGGAATGTAGCTCAAAAGCCATCAAAACTAGCGGAGCAAAAATGAATCAACTCAAGCTCGAATATATAAGACTTGTATAAACAGAACCCTTTCTTGGAATTTTTTAGGAGGAATTATAAACATGGACAGTTTAAAATAAATTTCCTTCCTTTATCACTTTATTTCTTCTTTGTTTTTTCTCTTTTTTTTTATTACATCTCTTTTCCTTCTTCTTTTTTTTATATTTTTTATTTTTCCTCTCCAAAATTACATCAACAATGGAACTCACATATTGAGAATGAAAACATGTCCCATTCACCAGTAATAGTCATACCACAAATCCAAACACCCCTACACTTATTTTCTGTACACCTATACATATCATAACGTTGAACAATGTTCTACTAGTCCTAAGGCTTGGGTAAGACATTATTTTTTGGGTTTAAAGCTTGTAACGTGAGTTCACAATAAATAAGGTCAATAAATCTCAAAAGGGTTTAACAAAAGGAAAAATTAACTACAAGGTAAGCTATTTGGCTTATGTAGCTAAATCAAAGAAGGCTTTAATCATGTTTATGCATGCATGCATCAATATGACCTCCAAGAGAATCAAAACAAGTTCTAGAGAAAAAAATCCATGAAAGAATATCTCTCATGAAAAAAATTAAGACTGATTATGGATGTGTCAGTCTAAAGGCTCAAAATCTCACCAGCTTTTGTCTACGAAATTCAGTCATTACTATGCTCAAGGAAAATAACTAAACTAATTAATTCTAAATGGAAAGAGTATTTATTCAATCATGTTCTGAATCTTTCAAGCTTAATTGCACGTTGCTCATGCCATGCACAAAAAAACCATTGAAAACCATAAATTTTTTCTTTTTTCTCTTTTTTTTGTATTTTTTTGAAACAAATTAAAACACAACCTAAATCACCTCCCCCACACTTAAAACTTTCATTGTCCTCAATGAGTAAAAACAAACTTTCAAATTTATGCAAAGATGAATAGAAACATAAGAGCAAGTGAGGTAACAAAAATAAAGTCTGTAGGATGATATACCTGAAGCACTTGTTAGGGAGAAGAAAAGTAATGTTTTAAATCTACAACTATTCAGTGAAGCCCAAGAAAACAACAAAAAGCAAAATAACAGTAAACAACAAAAATAATAAAGTACTTTTTTTTCATTTTTATATTTTTTTTGTTGGCCGACCCTATTTACCTCCCCATACAAAGGCTCCGAACTCTGGGAGGCACTGAAGCTGACTTTGTAAAACAATAAAATTTTTGACAATATTAAAATACCTGGATCTATTTAACGTCAGCCAGTAAGACAAACTTCCCTTGGGTTGCCCCCCAAGTAGTGCCTTTGTTTATTGTTGTTGGCTCGACTCAATGCTTCTTTCTTTAATCAGTATAAGTTGGATCCTCAAGTTCCAGTTCTACCGCATTCTCTACTTGGAAACCTTCACATAATGGTTTAAGTCTATGGCCAATCATGTTTAATACCTTGGAAGTTGCTAAACTTTGAATTTCAACTACACCATGAGGAAAAACATTAGTAACAACAAAAGGTCCAATCCAACGAGAACACAACTTACCCGGAAACAAACGAAGCCGTGAATGGTATAGAAAGACTTGTTGACCAACTTGAAACTCCTTCCTATAGATCATCTTGTCATGAAAAGCCTTCGTTTTCTCCTTGTAAATCCTTGCACTCTCAAAGTCATCATTGCTAATTTCGTCTAACTCTTGTAGTTGCAACTTCTTGTGTTCCCCACTTTCAACCATCTTCATGTTGAAACTCTTGATAGCCCAATAGGCCTTGTGTTCTAACTCAACTGGAAGGTGGCATAGTTTCACATATACTAATCGATAAGGTGACATACCAATAGGCGTATTATATGCAGTCCTGTATGCCCACAAGGCATTATCCTGGCGCAAACTCCAATCTTTCCTACTCGGATTGACCGTCTTTTCTAAGATGGACTTGATCTCTAGATTCAATGCTTCCGCTTGTCCACTAGTTAGCGGAAGATGGGCAGTTGACACCTTGTAGGTGACATGGTACTTTCTCAGCAAAGTCTCCACAGTTCGATTACAAAAGTGAGTGCCTCGATCACTTATTAGAGCTCTTGGAATTCCAAACCTAGAGAATATGTTAGACTTTAGAATCATCAGTCCTAGTAGCTTTAACTACTACCCATTTGGAGACAAAATCAACAGCAAGCAAAATATAAACATAACCCAAAGATACAAGAGACGGTCCCATAAAATCGATGCCCCAAACATAAAAAATCTCGCAAAATAGTATGGGGGTTTGTGGCATCTCATTCTTCTAGGATATATTACCTGTCTTTTGGCAATGCTCGCATAACTTACAAAAATAGTATGAATCTCAGAATAAATACGGCCAATAGAACCCACATTCTAACACCTTTCTTATCGTCTTCTTAGCCCCAAAGTGACCTCTACAAGCATAAGAATGACAAAAGGTAAAAATAGAAATAATTTCATTTTCAAGAACGCACCTTCTTATCACTTGATTTTCACAATACTTCCATAAGCATGGGTCATCCCATACATAGTATTTGGCATCACTCTTGATCTTATCCCTTCGAGCCTTAGACAAACCAGGAGGTAACATATTAGTATCCAAATAATTGACAATATCCGCATACCAAGATAATGTCCCACTTGCGAAAAACAATTGCGCGTCAGGAAATGTTTCCTGCAAATAAAGCTCATCTTCCACATGAACTAAACGACTCAAATGATCTGCGACATAATTTTTTGTCGCTATTATGTCTTTGAACTCCAAATCAAATTCAATCACGAGAAGAATCCATCTTATTAATCTTGGTTTCGCCTATTTCTTAGTCATCAAATAACGCAGAGATGCATGATCAGAGTAAACAATGACTTTAGTACCAAGCAAATAAGATCGAAACTTTTCTAAAGTAGGAACAACAACTAAAAGTTCTTTTTCAGTAGTAGAATAATTTCTCTGAGCATCATTCAAAGTCTTGGAAGCATAGTAAATGGCATGAGATGTTTTTGCAATTTTTTGACCCAAAACAACTTCTATTGCATAATCACTTGCGTCGTACATTATCTCAAAAGGAGTGTTCCAGTCAGGAGGCTGGATAACTGGGATAGAAGTCAACAATTCTTTCGGCTTATCAAATGCCTTTTCACATGCCTCATCGAACTCAAAAGCCACATCCTTTTGTAACAACTTGCATAGGGGTAATGCTAGTTTGGAGAAGTCCTTGATAAATCTTCGACAAAAACCTGCATGTCCAAGAAAAGAACGAACTTCCCGTACACTAATGGGATATTGGATAGATTGGATAACATCAACTTTAACTTTATCTACCTCAATTCCCCTAGATGAAACAACATGACCCAAAACTATACATTGTTCAACCATAAAATGACATTTTTTAGAATTTAACACGAGGTTAGTTTTTATGCATCTTTGAAGAACAAGTGTATGGTTATGGAAACAATTATCAAAAGAGTCTCCATAAACTGTGAAATCATCGATAAATACTTCTATGATATGCTCAACATAATCCAAAAATATGCTAACCATACACCTTTAGAAAGTGGTTGGGGCGTTGCAAATGCCAAAGGGTATGCGACGATATGCAAATGTCTCGAATGGGCATGTAAAAGTCGTCTTCTCTTGATCCTCTGAAGCGATTGCTATCTGAAAATAACCTGAATAACCATCAAGAAAACAATAGTAAGAATGACTAGCTAACATTTCAAGCATTTCAATAAAAGGTAAAGGGAAATGGTCCTTACGGGTTACGGCATTTAGTTTCCTATAATCTATACAAACCCGCCACCCATTCTGAACATTGGTAGGGACTAACTCATCATTCTAATTTTTCACAACAGTTATTCCAGTCTTTTTAGGAACCACTTGAACCGGGCTAACTCAATCCCTATTTGAAATAGGATAAATCACTCCAACTTCAAGAAGTTTAGGGATCTCTTTTTTTACTACTTACATCATGGGCGGGTTCAATCTTCTTTGCGATTGACGGTCAAGTTTTGCCCCTTCTTCAAGTAAGATCCGATACATGCATGTAGACGGGCTAATTCCTTTAATATATGCAATTGTCTAACCAACAGTTGTCTTATGCTCCTTAGGGACTTGTACAAGCTTTTCTTCTTGTGGTGTACTCAATTTACTGGAGATAATCACTGGTAATGTTCCTTCGTCTCCAAGGAACACGTACTTGAGATGATTGGGGAAATGATTCAAATCTGGAATAGGGGCCTATAAAATCGAGGGTAATGGTCTATCGTTAGAAACTGGTAACGTAATATAAAGAACGTTACCTGACTGTTGTAGCTTAGGATAATCATTCAGTGCTGCAACAGTTTCCTGCAAATCATCACTCAAGGTTAACTCTTCATTCTCTTCCTCAAGATGTTTACTAATAGAACCTTCAAATCCATCTTTTCCATCAAATTCAAAAACTTCATGTGTTAAAGAATCAATCACATCAATAGAATAAACAAGATTATCATCACTAGGATATTTCATGGCATCATAAATATTAAACTTAACAATTTTACCATCAAATTCCATGGTAAGTGTGCCACTATGAACATCTATCTTAGTCTTGGATGTTTTTAAGAATGGTTTTCCTAACAAAATAGGCATATTTTGATCACCGTTCTCCATATCAAGCACATAGAAGTCAGTAGGAAAAATCAAATTATTAACTTGTACAAGAACATCCTCAGCTACACCCTTAGGATTGGCATTAGACCTATCAGCTAATTGAATCACAACACTAGTTTTATTCAAAGGCCCAAGTTTTGAAGAAGCATATATCGAATATGGCATGACATTAATGAAACTTCCTAAATCTAACATGGTCTTTTCAAATCTAGTGTTACCTATTGTACAAGGAATAGTAAGCATACCTAGATCTTTGCATTTTGTAGGGAGTTTTCTTTGAATAACTGTAGAAACATTCTCCCCTACTCTTACCTTCTCACATCCTTTAAGTTTCTGTTTCATCTTAATTGACACAGCTCTTTCAGGAATTTAGGATAACGAGGTACTTGTTTAATAACATCTAAAATTGGAATATTTACCTTGCATTTACAAAAGTCTCATAAATCTTTATTTTGCTCATCTTTTCTAGATTCTGCTAAAGCTTGAGGAAAATGGAGTATTGGTTTATAATCAGAAAGAGGTGGAAACTTACGCTTAGGTGCCTTATCATCATTGGGCACACTATTATCTTCAATGATGGTTTTTCTCTTTTTCTTGCTTCGACGATGCAGGGGCTGCCTTTTTTGAAATCTCTAGCTCTTTACCACTTCTCAAAATGATTGCACTTGCATTTTCTCTTAGATTTACTACCATTTGAGAGGGTAGTTTCCCTGAACTCTGCGCCTCTAGCCAACTAATTGTTGTTGCCATCTACCCTACCTACTTATCCAAACTTTGAATACTGACCCTCGTCTCTTGTTGAAATTGTTTCATCTCTTGTTGAAATTGTAAAGTACTAGTGTCAAGAGACTTAATAATATCTTCTAAAGACATACCCGAATTAGACGTTTGGCCCGATTATTGATATGACTATTTATACTTCTGAAACTTGGGCGATTCTGAGTCGCCGGTTGATTTGCTTGTGGATTCCCATAGCTAAGACTGGGGTGATTCCTCCATCTTGGATTATACATGTTCAAAAATGGATTATACTTACTTTGTAGTTGTGAAACCCTATATTTTGACTTTATCTCGATTTGTGTGTTTTATCTCGTTTTGCGTGAATTGACCAGTTTATGTGCTATATGACTTAGAATGTGATAATTTTGTAATTAATACTCCTAAAACATGCTAAATGTGCATTCATGAAATTTTCATTAAAATCGGCATCAAAAATTTTATCGTTGATTTTTGTGAATAGTATTTTAGACGCACGTCCGCTAAAATTTTTACGCATGTGTTTTAAGTGTTTTCAAACCTAGTCCTCGGTTATAAATAGACCTGTGTTTGATTAAAACGTATTTCAAATATGCTTAGGAATTTAATAGGTTTTTTACATCGTCTTTTGCGAAAATCGAGTTTTTAGCCGATTCGGGTGAAAGTCTTTGCATGAGAAAATTCTTATCATCTAAAAATAAACTATTTAAAATAGTATAAGTATCAATTTAATGTTTTGAGCAAGAAATAGTCAAAAATAGAATTAAAAGACTAAAAATACAAAAAAAAACTAACTTTGTTCAACTTTGACTTTTATTAATTTTGTTGACTTATGCATATAAATCTCTACACACACTAAAAACAAAGCAAACACAACAAACACACACACACACATTGCCGTGAGTTTCTTTGGCCATTTTGAGAAGTTTTTCATTTTATTTTTCAAAGCAATTTTGCTTTAGAAAACTCATTTAAAGTCCGAATATTTTCAAACCGAGCTAGATTTCGCTTGTTGGGAACCTATTGCATGCATTCCTAGCTTTACTTCGGATCAAAGGTGAGAGAAAATTCTAGATCTCAAAATGTCATTTTTATGTTTTTGCGTATAATTGATTATTGAACTGTTAGAATGTTAATTTGAAGTTATATTATTGCTCAGTGCATGCTAAGGATCGTTTATATGTGTTCTTATGAGATTTGAACCGTTGTAGCATAATTATTTATTTTCGGGTATTAAAAGTTGATTATTTAGCTATTTGTTGATTATCTTGAGTTGTAATGGTTGGAATCGATTGTCGTCGATTTTTAAAAGTTTGTTAATTACGTGGTAGTAATGTTGTAATGCCAAAATTTCGATTGTGATGTCCGTGTGAAAGTTCAAAAATTTCAGCCTTGACGCATTAGGGTTTTAGGGTTGTTGAGCATGATTTGGATGTATTTTGGTTGGTTTCTGAGGGAGCTGATGTAGTTGATTGAATGGGTGAGTGACAGAAACTGGTTTGGAGGTGTTTGGACTAGTAGAATGTAAGATATGAATATTTGAAGTTTAGGTTGTCTTTCTTTAAAATGTTGAATTATACCTTAGATGATTGGGTGGTATTTGAGTGATTGAATTGTGAGTTGTTAATGGTTAGACTAGGGTTTGATTGTGTGTTTAATGCATGTTGAGTTGGATGGCCTACTTTGTCATCTAACTTAATTGTTTCATGATTATATAGTTGTTGATTGTTAAATGTTGTATAATTGATTGTTGAAATATGAATTAATTGATTATTGATTATTGAATATTGTTACAAAACCGTGAGGAGCACGCTCGGGTTGAATCCGGGGTATTACATTGTTAATTGATTGTTATTGTTATTATGTGTCGAGAGTCAGGCAGCCAATGTTGTTGACTTCTCAAATTGGAATTGTTATTGTTATTATGAGTCGAGAGTCGGGCAGCCAATGTTGTTGACTTCTCAAATTGGAATTGTTATTGTTATTATGAGTCAAGAGTCGGGCAACCAATGTTATTGACTTCTCAAATTGGAATTGTTATTGTTATTATGAGTCGAGAGTCGGGCAGCCAATATTGTTGACTTCTCGAATTGGAATTGTTATTGTTATTATGAGTCGAGAGTCGGGCAACCAATGTTGTTGACTTCTCAAATTAAGTCCCATTGTTGTGAGCTTTGATAATGTCGTGTCACCTCGGGAGGCATCCTGGGCTGTGGGCACAGTTATCATGGCTAATCCCTATCTCGCATGGGCGGAGAGGCCATGGGGTGTGGGTCTAGGTCAAGGTACCTCAGGTTTGTGTCATTGAGTTTGGAGGAGTTGATGAGCATTGAAAATGGAGTATGGAGCTTCATCAGCAAATGTATCGTATCCTTATTGTGTGTTTATAGTTATTGTTATTGTTGCATTTATTATGTTATTGATGTTCATTGTGTGTTTACTGCTCAAAGGATGAATTCCAAGGAGTATAGTAAATGTTGTTAGAGATCTATCGAATCCTCACTAGGCTTGTTTTATATAAGCTCACTCTCAATTATTGCATGCATGCAGGTGTTACTGAACCAGGTTACAGGTACGTGCCTCAAGAAGCTGAGAATGTGCCTTACATGGATGAGTCCTATGTGCCAGAGTCTTGTCCTTGATGTTTGAGATGTTGTTCACTTTTGTTGTCTTGTATATTAAGCTTAGTTGTCTTGTATTTACTTAGAATACTATGATGTATAAGATGTTGTAAAGATAATGGATTAAATGTTGCTAGACTAGGAGTCTTGTTTTGGATATGATTAGATTACTGAGTTGGTTCATAATCTATTTTTAAATGTATGTATAACTTATGTATTATGTTGGAACGGAGGCGTATAACTAGTCGTCCCACTAGATGTTTCATCCGCATTTAGCCAGAAATAAGGACTCTTAATGCCTTGCTCCAAGTATAAAATCCAACCATGGCAAAATTTAATGCTGTAAAAAACAATTTGATATACATATAAAGAACATTAATGTTCTCTTTTTCGACACCTCATCAAAGAAAGCAACAAATGTTTGGGAAAAGCAAGGCCAGAGGTAATAAATTAGAAACATTTAACGGTTTGATTGTGCACCATATATTGTATTGTTTTAATCATCTCTAAATTATACATCACACTTTTGACTTCTAGGACATGTCCAGTGGATTATGTTAGATATTTTGGAGAACATCACGATTAATGAATAGCGCAATTTGAGGATTTCTTGAGGACTCCTCAATGTTAGGAGATTAACTGTGAGATGATATCTCGTCATGCACAAATTCTATAAAATGTATGTAATGATTTTATTGTAAAATTAAAAGAAACTAAAGACACGAGAGATAGAAAGGGGAATTCTTTTTTGCTTTTCTGAGTAATATAACTTTACAATATAGGTGTTCTATTTATAGCTAAAGATATAAGAGAAGTTACATACTACTAGACTTTGCATTGACTCACGATACAATATTTTGATAAACATTATCACTCTAATTGTTCGGATAATTACGAACTAATAATCTACATTAAGGATGAATATCCATTAATATTGATAGTTTCATAACACTCCCCCTTAGATATTCATGTCTTAAAAATATATCTCGTTAAAATCTTATTAGGAAAAAAACCTAGTGGGAAAAAAAAACTAAGTGAAGGAAAAAAGAGTGCAATGCGTATTTCTCCCCCTCGTGAAGACAAATCAAGAGTAATCTCTAATCTCTAAGTCAACGCAGGCGAATCTTGTGTACTAGTTTCTCGAATGTTGTTGTAGGCAATGCTTTTATAAACAAATCTGCTAAGTTCTTACTTGAGCGAATCTATCGAACATCGATTTCACCATTCTTGTGAAGTTCATGTGTAAAGAAGAACTTTGGTGAGATATGCTTGGTTCTATCACCTTTAATGTAGCCTCTTTTTACTTGAGCAATACATGCAGTATTATCCTCGTACAGTGCAGTTGGACTTCTTTTGCTTGTTGAAAGATTGTATTATTTCCTAATATGTTGAATCAAAGATCTCAACCAAATTAATACATTCTCAACTTGCCTCATGAAGTGCGAGTATCTCAGCATAATTTGAGGAAGTTGCAGCAATAGTTTTCTTTGTAAAGCGACAAGATATAGTAGTATCACCATATGTGAACAGATATTCAGTTTGAAATCGTCCTCTATGGGGGTCAGACAAATAACCAGTATCTATGAACCCAATCAATTCTGGTTGTGGATGTTTGGAATACAATAAGCCCATATCAGTTGTGCTCCGGAGATAACAAAATTATGTTTAATGACATTCCAATGTCTTCGTGTGGGTGCAGAACTATATCTTGCTAATAAGTTAACATAAAATGCAATATTAGGATGTGTACTATTAGCAAGATACATTAATGCACCAATTGCACTAAGGTATGCTACTTCAGGACCAATTACTTTTTAATTATCTTCTCGAGGACAAAAATAATCCTTTTTTATATCAAGAGATCGAACAACCATTGGGTAGCTTAATGAATGAGCTTTGTCTATATTAAATATTTTCAACACTTTTTTAGTGTAATTTGATTGGTGGACTAAAATTGCACTTGACAAATGGCCGAGACAAAATTTAGTTTTGCCAAGATCTTTCATTTCAAATTCTTTACTTAACTAAGCAACTGCTGCTTTAAGTTCTTCAATAGTCCCAATTATATTTAAATCATCAACATACATAACAATAATAGCAAACCCTTGATTGGATTTCTTGATAAAAATACATGAGCTTATGGGACTATTAACATATCCTTCTCTTAGAAGGTATGTACTAAGATGATTATACCACATTCATCCAGATTATTTTAATCCATACAAAAATCTTTATAATTTGATTGAATACATTTTTCAAAATTTCAAATTGCATGTTTCGGGTATGTTAAGTCCTTTAGGGACTTTCATATAAATATCACTATCAAGTGATCCGTACAAGTAAACTGTTACAACATCCATAAGACGCATGTGAAGTAATTCAAAAATTGTAAGGCTCATTAAATATCTAAATATAATTACATCCATCTGTGGAGAATGTCTCTGTATAATCAATTCCATGCCTTTGTGAAAAACCTTGTGCTACAAGTTGTGCCTTATATCTTACAACTTCATTGTTTTCATTATGTTTTTGCACAAACACCCACTTCTAGCCAATAGGTTTCACATTATTAGGTGTCTAGACCATAGGTCCAAAAAATTCACGCTTTTCAAGAGAATTTAATTATGCCTAGATTGCGTCTTTCTATTTTGGCCAATCATTTCTAAGTTGACATTCTTGAACGGACTTTGGTTCAAGTTCCTCGCTTTGTTTCATCAAATCAGTAGCTATTGTATATGCAAATTTTTCGTCAACAATAATTTTATCTCGGTTCCATCTATTTTCTTATGTAAAGACATAGTTAATGAAGATCTCCTCATTTTCAATATTGCCGTTATTTGTGTTTTGTTCAAATACCTGATATTCTGATGGAGTTGCCTTTCTAGTTAATTGTCGGGTTGCGACATCTACAGGATTACCAAAAGCCTCAGTATTGCCAACTTGCTTATTTTACTCCATTTTCTTTTGAGGATTTTATCTTTGGAACCGATGGGCCTATCACGCTTCTGGCATGCAGTAAACTCATTAGTAGCTTTGCTCTTTTGAAATATCAATTCAAGAAGGAGCATTTAAAGCTGGTAAATATGACTTTGTCATTTTTTTGTGTCAAGGAATGCATCAGGCAGTTGAGTAGAAACCTTTTGGAAATGAATAATTTTATAAACTTCTAGTTCATATTGATTTGTGCGATGATCAAAATGAGATACCGATGATGCATTCCAAGAAATTTCTTGTTTTTCCAGCTTTCGTTTATCTCCCCCTAATGCTAGGAATATTGTTTCATTAAATTGGCAATCAGCAAAACATGCTATGAAAAGATCTCCAGTTAGAGGTTCAAGATATTTAATAATCAATGGAGATTCAAAACCAAAATAAATTCCTAGTCTTCTTTGAGGTCCCATTTTTGTGCGTTGTGGCCGAGCAATTGGAATATATATTGCGCAACCAAAAATTCTTAAATGGGATATATTGATTCTTGACCAGAAACAAGCTGTAAAATGAAGTATTTATGATAAGCAGATGATCTTGTTCGAATGAGCGCTGCAGTATGTAACATAGCATGTCCCCAAGCAAAACTAGACAAATGCTTATCATAAATACTCCACTTTACAGCTTGTTTCTGGTCAAGAATCAATATATCCCATTTAAAAGCTTGGAATGTAAATTCTCCTGCATTATCGAGACGAATTTTCTTGATTGTATAATCCGAAAATTGCGCACATAATCGGATTATTTGTGCAAGACGTCTCGCAAATGCTACATTACGAATATATAATAATGAGACATGTGACCAGCGTGTTAAGGCATCTATTAATACCATAAAATACTGAAATGGTCCATGTCACTCCCCGACCAGACTCTGCAAAAGGCCAAGTCCAGACCCGACACACGGACGGAATCTCTCCTGTACCATGGACGATTCGAAAACCCTACATTCAATAGAATATGCGCAAAAACCACAACAATCATTTGAAACAAGACAATTTCCTTTTAAAACATACATCTTCTGATTAACCAACTTTGTAATCCAAAATGTCATGCATACTACACAGGTACTTATGCCACTAAGGTGATAAACCATTAGCATGCATCTCTTTACTAGTCATGTGAGTACATCTTTACAACTTTACATCCTTTCAACCTTTACAACATAAGACCATGAAGGCCTCAAAATAGAACTACATACAAGGCTACAAGCCTCAAAATAAAGCGACAACCAAGCAATATACACATCAAGCATGTCCCGTACAAAAGTCTGGCAACCAACCACTAGTTAAGCAAAGAAAACGCTATCAAGGAAACACCTCCACTTGCTCCTCCTCTTCCTCAACCACCTCAATAGGATCAGCCTTAACTACTCCTGTAAAATAGAGTATAGAAAGGGATAAGCCAAAACTATTGCTCAGTGAGGGTTAACTGGTCTCAAGGACGGAGGTAAAAGGAGAATGCAATGCAAATAGCCAAGTAGATCAATCAATTATCATATAGAGATACAAGCTAAGCCAACAATAAATCAAGACAAACATTAAGGCTATAACCACTCATTTAAAGGATACAATTCACTTCCAACGAGCAACTTTCAATCACGAATCCGATGACGATGCGCCGGCCCAACCACCTTATGACTTCAGTTTGGAATACCCCTGAAGTATCCAATCAATTCTACGACACGAATCTCCCTGGGCGGCAACCCAAGCAAGAAAGGGAATAGGACACAGAGCTAGAGCAACCAACCCTGGCAACCCGAGGCTACCCAGAGAGGCCCATCACACCGCCCCTAACTCTATGAATGCAATACAATATACAATGCAACAATCGAGCGATAGAGCCACACGTGGGAGAATAACAAAGTAGGTTACTCTCACACGCAATAGCAACAGTTGATATACTTTTCAATCACAATCAACTATAATAAGCAACAACAAGCATCCTAAAAGCCAAAACATGCTAGAACCCAACAAAACACACAATGACCCCAACTTTCAAAATGCTACTCCTTCCAAACGAGCCACGAGTTTTGGAAACCGACTTCACCACTCCTCCTAAGACACCATAAGGCACGTCTAAAAGCCACGAAACCCTACTTTACCCTAAAATTCCCGCAAAGCCCCGATTTTTCCCTTTGCTCGTTTGAACTACAGCTACCTCAATCGATCACCCAACCAATGTCATAACTGCACCAAAAGTGCTTCCATGACATACTACGACAATGCCTTCACGCAAAACGAGGAAATGCCAAACTCGACCGAAATGACCCCAACATGTACTAAGCCATTTTCCTCCGTTTTCCATTACACAGTCCAATTAAATCATACATTCAAGCCTTCTAGCATATCTAGCATCTTTTCACATCAACAGAACGCAAAACGGAGCGACTTTAACGAAACGAGGGTTTACTATTCATATTTTACTATTCTATTCGCATTTTAAATTGCAATTGCTATATTTAGGGATGGCAACGGGTACCCGCTGTACCCGAAACCGATGGATAACTGCCCGATAAAAAACCAATAATGAAAACTGATGGGGAAACTGTTAGGTTTTGGATTTTATAAAGCAAAACCGACGGATAAACCGATAGGTTTTGGTTTTTGATATTAAAAAAAATCAAAAATCGAAACCCGATTAGTAATTTATTATTTTATTATATATATATAATATTATACACATGTATATAATATATATAATAAAATAATATATTTTTTATTTTTTATTATATATATATATATATTATACATATGTGAACTTTGATTTAGTTGTATTAATGAACAAATAGTTTCTTGTTTTTATTATTTTTAGAATTGAATATTTGTGATGATAGTAGTATATTTTTTAATTTTATTGTCTTATTGTATGAATGGACGAACAGTTTCTCATTTTTATTTTGTTAGAATTAAATATTTGCAATGATGTAGTATATATATTTCTTTAATTTTATTATTTAATATGTATAGATTGTGATTTATTGTATTTTTACATTTTTTTTACATGTAAATTAATATTTTTTTTTACAAATTTGGACTTTTTTTCCATTTAAATTGATTTTTTTAAGTAATCGGTTTCGGTTTCGGTTATCTGCGGGTTTTTTAAAACCCGTCGGTTGCGGTTTTGGATATGAATTTTTTAAACCCGTCGGTTTCGGTTTCGGTTTTCGGTTTGCTAAACGGTTTCGGTTTCGGTTTTGCTAAAAACCGCAGATAACCGACCCGTTGCCATCCCTAGCTATATTCAACCGTATAAAATGCTAAAAAGCTACAAATACATGTTCTACGATCATCAAGGAACATTCTTTAAGCGACAAAATGGATAAAATAATAATCTACGCATAATTTCCAAAAATTAAAGTTTAGTCACAATAAATTAAAATGCGCAAATAACGATGAAACCCTCACCTTAGACGCTACTAGACACTAGGAAAACCACGTTGGAAGCCTCATAAACAACCCCGTGCAAGCCCTCGCGAAGATTTGAAGATTTGGCTTTGAAAATGTTTTTTTTTCTTTTTTCCTCTTGGTTTCGGCCTCCCTCTCTTTTTTTCAGTTTTTCTTTGTTTTTTTATGCTATTCTATGCTTTTAAAAGATGACAACTTAAATGGTCAAAGGTCAATGGTCTTTGGCTTGGTCAAAACTAGCTATTTTTGCATTTTTAACTTAAAATAAAACATAAAACTACTAGTCTAATAAACTAACAACTAAATACTAAACTACTAAAATACTAAAACTCCAAAAATACTATTTTTACTATTTGCTGAGGACTATAAATCATTTCCTAACTAACGTTCTCGTAATGCAATGCAATTTGCTACGATAGATGAATAACAATTAAATATCAAAGAATTTCAGAAAAATATAATTTTCAGAAAAATAAACATAAAAATTTCACATTCCGGGCTCGGGTATTACACCCTCTCCCCCTTAAAATAATTGCGTCCATGCAATTCTTACCTGGTCGACAAACAACTCCAGATACTAACTCCGAACCTGGTCCTCTCTCTCCCAAGTTATTTCCTCAAACCCGTGGTGATTCCACAAAACCTTTACCATCGGAATACTCTTCCTGCGAAGTTCCTGAACCTTCCAATCTACAATTCGAACCGGTCTCTCCTCATAAGTTAACTTATCCTCAATCTGCAAAGGCTCTGGTTCAAGTACATGTGAAGGATCTGGATTATATTTCCTGAGCATTGACACGTGGAAAACATCGTGCAATCTCGATAAGCTCGGAGGTAAAGCTAACCGGTAAGCTAAAGGACCTACTTTTTCGGTGATCTCAAACGGACCCACATACCTGGGACTAAGTTTCCCGCTCTTACCGTGCCAAATCAACCCCTTTCGAGGAGAAATCTTAAGAAACACCTGATCTCTCAAAGCAAACTCAAGATCCCGATGGTGCTTATCTGCATCACTCTTCTCACGACTCTGAGCTGTAAGCATACGCTAGTGAATAAGATGAACATTATCCACCATCTTAATCATCTCAGGTAACACATTCGGATCAACTGTTCTCATCTTTCCAACCTCTTCCCAATACAATGGGGATCTGCATTTACGACCGTACAATGCCTCGTAGGGAGCCATACCTATAGTAGATTGGTAACTATTATTGTAGGCGAACTCCGCTAAAGGCAAAAACTTCTCTCAATTCTTCCCAAAGTCCAACACACATGCCCGAAGCATGTCCTTCAAGATCCTAATAGTTCTCTCAGACTGGTCATCAGTTTGTGGATGGTATGCAGTACTGAAGCTCAACCTAGTCCCCATGGCCGATTGTAACTTCTGCCAGAAACGAGACCTAAATCTGGGGTCCCTATTTGACACTATAATCTGTGGCACACCATGAAGTTTCACAATATTAGCAATGTAAAGCTCAGCTAGTTTATCAAGACTATCCTGTTTGTTCACGGAAATAAAATGCAAAACCTTAGCCAATCGGTCCACAACAACCCAAACAAAATCACACCCTCTCGGAGATCTCGGAAGATCAGTCACAAGGTCCATTGTTACATGCACCTACTTCCATTGCGGAATTGACAACGGCTGTAGAAGCCCGGCTGGCCTCTAATGCTCAGCTTTAACCCTCTGGCAAGTTGAACACCTGGATACATATCCAGCAATCTCCCTCTTCATATTGTTCTACCAGAAGTGTTGCTTTAAATCTCTATACATTTTAGTACTACCTGGGTAAATTGTATATCTTGAATTATGTGCCTCGGACAGAATCTCATTCTTCAAAGTCGGATCACCAGGAACACACACCCTATCCCTGTATCTAAAGATACCATATGCAAGTAATTTAAACTCCAACTCTCCCCCTTTTGTTTTTTCTTGGATTTTCAAGATATGAGGATCAGTCTTCTGAGCCTCTCTGATTTGTGTTAACAATCTTGATTGAATTTGCAAACTAGTAAACCGAATCCCTGTTGCAGTAGTTTCCGACTTCCATGAGCAAATTTCCTCCAAAGTCTCCCAATCCTTGATAATTAAACTTGCAACAGTAGCCTTTCGGCTTAAGGCATCTGCAACTACATTGGCCTTACCTGGCACATAGTTTATAAAGCAATTATAACCACTCAATAGCTCTAGCCATCACTGCTGCCTCATATTCAAATCTTTTTGTGAAAACAAGTATTTGAGACTCTTGTGATCAGTAAAAACTTCAAATCTACTACCCCACAAGTAATGACGCCACTTCTTTAAAGCAAACACGATTGCGGCTAACTCAAGATCATGTGTTGAGTAATTGACTTCATATGGTTTTAACTTCCTAGATGCATAGGCAATCACCTTACCATTTTGCATTAAAACACAGCTCAAACCTTCTTTAGACGCATCACTGTAGACAACAAAGTTTTTCGTACCTTCAGGTAAAGCTAGTATAGGAGCCGTAGTTAATCTCTTCTTCAGTTCTTGGAAACTGGATTCACATTTAGCATCCCAGTTGTAAGCAACTTTCTTTCTAGTCAACTGGTTTAAAGGCCCATAAATTTTGGAAAAGTCTTTAACAAACCTCCGATAGTAACTTGTCAACCCCAAAAAGCTACGAATCTCTGACACCATTTCAGGTCTCTTCCAAGACGAAATAACTTCAATCTTAGCTGGGTCTACTGAAATTCCTTGATGTGAAATGATATGGCCCAGAAAAGATATTTGATTTAACCAGAATTCACACTTGCTGAATTTAGCAAAAACCTTGTTTTCTTGCAAAGTCTGTAACACAATCTTCAAATGTTGTTCATGTCCAGCCTCATTCTTAGAGTATACTAAAATGTCGTCAATAAAAATTACGACAAATTGATCAAGATAAAGTCGAAAAACCCTCTGCATTAAGTCCATGAATGCGGCTGGTGTATTCGTCAACCCAAACGGTAGCACAAAAAATTCATAGTGGACATATCTAGTCCTAAATACCGTCTTAGGTACGTCATCACTCTGAATCCTGAGTTGATAGTAACCCTGCCTCAAGTCAAATTTTGAGTAAACACTCGCACCCTGCAGTTGGTCAAACAATTCTTCAATCAACGGCAATGGGTATTTGTTCTTAATCGTGACTTGATTAAGTCCCCTGTAGTCAATGCATAACCGTAGCGTGTCGTCTTTCTTTCTTACAAACAACACAGGCGCACCCCACGGTGAAGAGCTAGGTTGTATGAACCCTTTCTCAAGCAAGCTCTGAAGCTGAATTTTCAACTCCTGAAGTTCAGCCGGTGCCATTCTATAAGGACTTCTAGAAATTGGCGTAGTGCCCGGCATAAGGTCAATCACAAATTTAATCTCCCTATCCGGTGGTAGACTCGGTAATTCCTTGGGAAATACACCAGGAAAGTATTTAACAATTGGAACCTCGTTCAAATTCAACTTATCAGTAGGTTGATTGATTAGATAAGTTAGGTAAGCTTCACAGCCCTTATTCAACAACTTGGAAGCCTCGATTGATGATAAAAGAGGAGTCCTAGTAGTCCTACCGTTCCCAACAATCTCAAGCACTGGTAGGTCAGGAATCTGTAGATAAACAATTTTTGTTCTACAATCCAACCGAGCATAGTATTTTCCTAACCAGTCCATTCCCAATATGATTTCAAAGTCACGAAACGGCAGTATAATTAAATCAGCAGGAAAATTACGGTCCTCAATGCATATATCACAAGATTTGGAAACAGACTCAGTAACAAATTTCACGCCCAAAGGCGTACTAACGTCAACTTTATGTGGCAGTTTATCAATGCTAACATTCACAGATCGTGCACAAGCAAGAGTTATAAACGAATGCGTAGCTTCGGAATCAATCAAAACTTTAATTGGCTGAGTATTGAGAAGAAAGGTACCTTCCACTATTGCTGTGGTATCGGGTAACTCCTCCGCATCAAGAACAAAGGCCCTAGCCTGAACTCTCTGTGCTGGACCTGCACCTGTAGCCCTATTTTGTACACCCTGGCCTCCAGTACGGCCCTGAACATTCTTAAACTTAGGGCAATCTTTCACCCTATGCTGATCGCTCCCATACCCAGTGCACTTACCACTCTTCCTCCAGCAATTAGCCTCAATGTGCCCCGATCGATTACAAAAGTTACACTACTGATTATGCCTTACAACAGTGTTTCCCATAGGTGCGGGGCCTCTGGTAGTGATAGGAACTGTACCTCCCTGCTGAGGTCTAGTCACAGCTGGTCTCGCCTGAATTTGATATTGTGGCTGATACGAACGCTGCTGAGGAACCTTAACAAAAGTTTGATACTGCCTCTGCTGACCCTAGCTGCTTTGGCCCAAGTACTACTTCTTACTCGGCTGGCTACTCTCAGCTATCATCTCTGACTTCCGTTTCTCAAACTTCGAGGCTGCTTGAAAAGCCTCGGAATAAGTAGCATAAGTCTGCCCAGTCAAATGCAGCTGTATATCCATTCTCAGCCCACGAACAAACCTACTAATCATCCTCTTAGTTGGCTGCACCAACTCAGGCATGTACCTCAACAATCTGACAAACCTAGCCTCATACTGTGCGACAGACATGTTCCCCTGCTTCAGGCTCACAAATTCTTCTTCCCGCCTTTCCCTAGCCATCTCGGGAATATACTTGTCCCGGAACTCATTCACGAAATCATCCCATAAATGCGGAACATCCTCGCAGTCCCACCTCAACCTAACAGTGTTCCACCACTGTTCTGCATCGCCCTCAAACAGAAATACTGCATATGCTATCTTTGCCTCGTCAGTGTACCTCAAAGCAGCATAAATCTTCTCAACACGGTTAAGCCATTTCTCGGCTGCCTCGTCATCCGGCTCTCTGAAGAACTTACCCGGCTCGTGCCTAAGGAATTTCTCCAACTGATTATTCTCAGCCCTATACCCCTGCCCTCCAGGATTAATTATATTTCCCTGGGAATTATTATTCCGCTCCTGCCTCTGCTCATGCAGTACCTGAGTAATCCGGTCTACCGCAGCGGTCATAGTAGCCGTAAACTGTTCAGGCATCGGTTGCTGACCCTGTCCTGCTGCCTCTGCATTTGCCCTTTGGCCCCGAGTACTACGACATGGCGGCATAGTAACAACTTACAGTAGCTAGCAACATATAAAAGCAGTTTATAGACAGAAATGTAGCACATAAGATTAGATAACACTCAAGTCAATGACAATCAAACATCCTATCACACAATTCATAAAACACGCAATTTGACATGTCAAACTAGTTCACTTAAACACATAAGTACTCCATGTTCACATAGTCATACTATAACACTTTTTCACTTAATAATCACACAATAACACTTATCATTTTAGACCTTTACGCCACAGACCGAGAATCATATCCCGGCTCATGCAACTCTATCATGCTCTGATACCACCTAAGATGTCACGCCCCGACCCGACCCCACAAAAGGCCAAGTCCGGACTCGACACACGGACGGAGTCTCCCCTGTACCGTGGACGATCCGAAAACTTTACATTCAATAGAATATGCGCGAAAACCATAACAATCATTTGAAACAAGACAACTTCCTTTTAAAACATACATCTTCTCATTAACCAACTTTGCAACCCAAAATGTCATGCATACTACACATGTACTTATGCCACTAAGCTGATAAACCATTAGCATGCATCTCTTTACTAGTCATGTGAGTTCATTTTTACAACTTTACATCCTTTCAACCTTTACAACATAAGACCATGAAGGCCTCAAAATAGAACTACATGCAAGGCTACAAGCCTCAAAATAAAACAACAACCAAGCAATATACATATCAAGCATGGCCCGCACAAAAGTATGGCAACCAACTACTAGCTAAGCAAAGAAAATGCTATCAAGGAAACACCTCCACTTGCTCCTCCTCTTCCTCAACCACCTCAATAGGATCAGCCTCAACTACTCTTGTAAAATATAGTATAGAAAGGGATGAGCAAAAACTATTGCTCAGCGAGGGTTAATTGGTCTCAAAGATGGAGGTGAAAGGAGAATGCAATGCAAATAGCCAAATAGATCAATCAATTATCATATAGAGATACAAGCTAAGCCAACAATAAATCAAGACAAGCATTAAGGCTATAACCACTCATTTAAAGGATACAATTCACTTCTCACGAACAACTTTCAATCACGAATCCGATGACGACGCGCTTGCCCAACCACCTTATAACTTAAGTTTGGAATACCCCAGAAATATCCAATCAATTCTACGACCCGAATCTCCCTGGGCGGCAACCCAAGCAAGAAATGGAATAGGACACGGAGCTAGAGCAACCAACCCTGGCAACCCGAGGCTACCCAGAGAGGCCCATCACACCGCCCCTGACTCTATGAATGCAATACAATATACAATGCAACAATCGAGCGATAGAGCCACACGTGGGAGAATAACAAAGTAGGTTACTCTCGCACGCAATAGCAATAGTTGATATACTTTTCAATCACAATCAACTATAATAAGCAACAACAAGCATCCTAAAAGCCAAAACATGCTAAAACCCAACAAAACACACAACGGCCCCAACTTTCAAAATGCTACTATTTCCAAACGAGCCACAAGTTTTGGAAACCGACTTCACCACTCCTCGTAGGACACCATAAGGCACGTCTAAAACCCACGAAACCCTACTTTACCCTAGAATTCCCGCAAAGCCCCGATTTCCCCCTTTGCTCGTTTGAACTACAGCTACCTCAACCGATCACCCAACCAATGTCATAACTGTACCAAAAGTACTTCAATGACATACTACGATAATGCCTTCACGTAAAACGAGAAAATGCCAAACTCGACCGAAATGACCCCAACATGTACCAAGCCATTTTCCTCTGTTTTTCCATTACACAACCCAATTAAATCATACATTCAAGTCTTCTAGCATATCTAGCATCTTTTCACATCAACAGAATACAAAACAGAGTGACTTTGACGAAACGAGGGTTTACTATTTATATTTTACTATTCCATTCGCATTTTAAATTGCAATTGCTATATTCAACCGTAGAAAATGCTAAAAAGCTACAAATACATTTTCTACTATCATCAAGGAACATTCTTTAAGCGACAAAACGGATAAAATAACAATCTACGCATAATTCCCAAAAATTAAAGTTTAGTCACAATAAATTAAAATGCGTAAATAACGATGAAACCCTCACCTTAAACGCTACTAGACGCTAGGAAAACCACGTTGGAAGCCTCAGAAACAACCCCGTGCAAGCCCTCGCGAAGATTTGGCTTTGAAAATATTTTTTTTTCTTTTTTCCTCTTGGTTTCAGCCTCCCTCTCTTTTTTCAGATTTTCTTTGTTTTTTTATGCTATTCTATGCTTTTAAAAGATGACAACTTAAATGGTCAAAGGTCAATGGTCTTTGGCTTGGTCAAAACTAGCTATTTTGGCATTTTTAACTTAAAATAAAGCATAAAACTGCTAGTCTAATAAACTAACAACTAAATACTAAACTACTAAAATACTAAAATTCCAAAAATACTATTTTTACTATTTGCTGAGGACTATAAATCATTTCCTAACTAACGCTCTCGAAATGCAATGCAATTTGCTACGATAGACGAATAACAATTAAATATCAAAGAATTTAAGAAAAATATAATTTTCAGAAAAATAAAAAGAAAAATTTCACATTTCGGGCTCGGGTATTACAGTCCACATGGAGGAAAAATAGGCCCACATATATCCATTTGAATTCGTTCTAAGAATGTAGGTTTTTCAGTATTAACTTTAGTAGAGGATGATCTCGTAATCATTTTTCTTTAAGTACAAGCAGTACATGACAGTTCATTTGATAAGAGATCGTTGAAGCAATAACAAGAATATATCTAGTGGAACATCTTGCATTGTTTTTCTTGGTAGGAACAACATATGATAGAATACGTCTTGTTTATCTTGACGAAATGGGCGGAATAGCTACCCCCTTCTCTTTAAAATTCAAAGTGGATGTTCCCGCGTGAATCTCGGCAATCACTTATTCGGATTCTACATATTGATCATTTTGAACTAAAAGAAAACTTTTGGATGGAATATTCACATTATGTATAATATCTTCACTCTCAATAGTTACATACAAGTCTATAGAACATAGAAAAGCGGAATGTTCATGACGTGTACGTGTCGGATGAACCAAATCCTCATTAAATTTGATTTTTCCATTAAAAGAGGCTCACACATGTTCTGCAGTCCCCCCTATGAATACTCCACCAGTATGAAAAGTACTCAATTTGATTCTTTAATGGGTGCCTATGTGAATTTTCAATAATTCTTCTCATCATTATTGTGCCTGGATGATCAAGGCGATCATGCCAAAGAACAAAAGTATTTGGGCCAAATATTTTATGGTTAATCACAACATAGGATTCTATTGGGTTTATAAAAGTACAATATAACCCAGAAGATAATGCTGACAATTTTTTCACTATATGTTTTTTGCCAGATTTAAGTGATGTAATGTAGAGATACTCTTTATTTCTTTCATCCATTGTTTCAATATGATCACCGTTTTAACGAATATCTCTAAACTCAATAGATTTTTTTTTTGACCTATTAGAATATAAAGCATCACTTATTATAATCTTTATTCATTCGGGAACATAATACATGCCCTTCCAAAGCCTTCAATTAGCTTTGCAGCACCAAATATTATGTTAACATTTGCCTCGACTAATTTTAAATGAGAAAATTAATTTTTATTTTTCAAAATAGTGTGTATCGTTGCATTGTTTGCCAAACATATTTCTTCACCATTGATATCAAGCAAATCAATAACTCTTCAAAATAAAAACAAAATCTAAATAATAAATATAGTAATGAAAAACACTATCTATTAATAACATGAAAAAAATATTTTATTCAAACTAAAAACTAATTCTCACTATAGATTAAAACTAATCTACAATGGAAAAACACATGCTAATAATATTTCCCCTATTGGGTTGACGAAAACATAAAATATCAATCATATTGAACATTTCCATCACCAATCAGGTGTTCAATATTTCCACTTGCATCCTAAAAAAATCAGAATAATCGGGGTGTGTATAATTTGGCTGATTATGATGTTGAGCAAGATTTGTTTCCACAACTTTTCCTTTTTCATTCAACGAAACTTGATAAAGATCCACAAGATATTTTGTCGTACGACATATGTCCGTTGCCAATGTCCTTTTATGCCACATCTATTGCAATTGCTTTCTATATGTTACGAGGATTTCTTTTGTGAATCCTTCCATTTGCCTTGATTTTCTTGCTTCTTAAAATTTATTTTGTTATAGCCATCATAATGTCAAGAGTTATTACGGTCCCGACCTCGATCACGATAATCAAATGTAATATTCGCTTCAGGGAATGCAATTCCATTTTCTTCAAGGAATGGTTCTGAGCCAGTTAGTCATGATTGATGATTTTTCAATAATAGCTCATTATTTTGCTCAGCAACAAGAAGACATGATATGAGCTCATAATATTTTTTAAAGACACGCTCTCGATATTGTTGTTGTAATAGCATAATTTCAATTGAAAATTAATTCTAAACACAGTATAGTTATACTCTCTTACAGTTTTAAAATCCTGCAATCTTAGGTGAATCCATTCCTAGAGAGCTTTTGGTAGGATCACTAATTTTTTATGGTCATATCTTTCTTCTAAATTCTGCCAAAGGACATATGGATCTTTTACTGTAAGATATTCAACTTTTAGACCTTCATGGAGATGATGACGAAGGAATATCATTGCTTTAGCTCGATCATGTGAGGATGCTTTATTACCTTTCTTAATTGTTTCTCCAAGGTTTATGGCATCCAAATGGATCTCAGCATCAAAAGTCCATGGCAAGTACTTATTGCCAGAAATATCAAGGGCAACAAACTCAAGTTTTGCGAGATTCGACATTATAAAACTAGTAGAGTCCAATACAATTTTGTTAGGTGTTGTAAAATATAAATATGTAGTAGTAATAATTTCACATGCATAGTCACATAATGTCAAAAGTTCTATAGATCATAGTATCACAATGTAATTACATATGCATTAATAGAAAATAGATTGCAGTAAACTAAAAATAGATGTCAAAATACAATATAGTTATTAATTGTATTAAGAAATAGTTTTGCAAGTTTATAGTGAAATATATAATATATAAAATATAACATGCGTATAAGAAATTATAGGGAAACTATAATAGCCAAACAATAAATGAATTCACATGAATATTAGAGTAAATCAAATGGTTAACTATTAGCCATGTTACTTTATTGTATAATAACAGAGACAAAATTACATGTACGTGGCCCCATTGTACTGCATAAGTCAAAGATCTCATAAACTAGGTTGGGGTAGTTCTCCTGTGCGCCTGCGGCTAATGCACCCAGAAATTCGTGCGTCGTCGATATATTACATTAAACATTAACCGTTGATCATCAGCACGCCTTTAAACAGAACCCATAAGATGTAAGGACTCAAATGACCCTGGCTTTAATAAATAAACAGAACCCATAACATGTCACAAAATAATACACGTGGGACCCACTGTTAACTTGGTGTTCAGCTTATTTATTTTTATAACATATTATTTTGATGTCTAATTATTTTATTACCCCTAATTTAATTAATATGATAGGACCAAACATACAACAATACCAACTTATAAATATTTGAAAAGCCTATTCTGCCCTCTAATATTCACAATTACAAAATTCCCTTAACACTTGAATCAGAAGTCACTAGTGCAAAATTACATTTATACCTTTATTTGTATTCCATCATCGTCCTTCATAATATCCTCTAGCCATAATCTGTAAATTTCGACGAGTCAAAAAAAAAAGTAAAAATTAACTTAAAACAACAAAGGCTGGTAGCAGACTTCTACCCATTTGTTGATTTTATCATCTAATAGGTTTTTCACTGCCACCTTCAAATGGTTCGCAAAATGATACGATCAGAGACGCAGAGCTGTACAGTGGAGATCATCGGTGTCGGCTTCCATATCATCTGTTGGAGGTGGCATGTTGAGATCGAAAGGCAAGGGTTTTCTGAAGGCAGAGGAAGAGGCAATGTCACACTCGCCGTATCACGGAGGAGGATGAGTAACAGTCACTATGGCAATCATCGGGAACGATGGGCGGCAACCGAGGTGACGCCTTGAAGGCACGGCAGCAGATGACGACGGCGGAGGCGGAGACGGAGGCGGCCTGCTCCCATTACCAATCACCCAATCTTTTCTCTCACACCCAATCCATTTTTGATTTTGTTCACACCTGTCTCTCTCTCTACTATTTGGCCATTACCGAGCAAAAGATACCCCAAAAAGAAAATAGTTGGCGTTAGTCGTTTGTGTCTCCGTTAGTTGACCACCACCGTGTATGCTCTCGTCATATTGTTCAGATCTTCCATTTCACATAAAAAAATGTGAGTTGATTTTTTACGAATTTTGTTATTATCTTTGTCTTTTGATGATTTTCGCTTTTATTTCTTGTTAATTTTTCACTTATTTCTAGTTATTTCTAGTGTTTCTTGGAATGAGTTGTTATAAACTAGCGAATCAGATGAGTAATTGATATATGAGGTGTCAGTTGTGTTCTAAAGAACTAGTTTTACTTTATTTTTTGAGAGATATTGGTTTTTTTGGGTTATTGTTTGTAGAATTTATTTCTACGCTATCAAAGAGTATGAACATGATGTTTATGTCTTTGCATTTGAGAAACAGAGACAATATCAAAAACTTTTGTAAACACTTCCAGAGAAATCAATGGCCACTTTCGGCCAGAAATTCTACCTATCTTTGAATTCATTGTTGCATTGTTAACAGAAGGATATGCAGGCAAGTGCAAGCAACTAGTTTACAATTATCCTATCCGTATTCCAGAGAGGTTCTCTCTCGTTTTCCGCTCATTATGTTGGTAGGATTAGTCTTAACTGTTTAAATAATTTAAAAGACTAAAGAGAAACACAATTTTCTACATATTAGTTTCTACTTTTAATAATTTATATCTACAAATTTATTTTTATTTTTACCAAATTCCATCTATTGAACTCTTGGTAACACACCAAATACATGCTTTGGTAAGAATACCCAAGTAAAATTTAGCACTTCCCCGCCAATGTTATACAATAACCCAACTTTTATATTATAGCCCAAAAACCTGCTCCGCATTTCGTGTGGGAGGTATAGGTAAAAAATGGTAGACTTTTACTAGACCCCTTACTAAGCTCAGGAGCTTGTGACATGACAAACCTTATTACTTCTCAAAACAAAAGAAAAAAAAAACACATTTAACTCATTGTCTCTAATTATTGCTAAATACTGATAGAGGGGAACTTGAAACACCACAAATTTGTGTAGATGGAAATTGGATTGGTTTGTACTTTAGATGGCACGTTGTGATTTTTAAAGCTTTGAGATGATAATGTGAAACTTTCCCTTTCTTAAAAACTGAAAAGAGCAGGAATTAGACACGTGCTTGGTCCATCGTTGATGGCTGGTTTCTCATCTCATCATGTGTATGAAGGGTACAAAATTAGCTATATATCTCACATAATATGTTTAGATATCTATATGAAAGTAGAAGTGTCATGCATATTTTGTTAATGCCTATAAAAATGTCTCTTCCCAATATGTGGTCTGGCATTCTAGAAGTATAGCTTCTTGACCTTATGCTTCCTTATGAGGATGCTCTGCTTACTTTCAAAAGTGGGACTATCATAAATATTTTGTTATTATGAGGAATGATTTAGAACTTAGAAGTATTTTTTCTTTTTCTTTTTTTTCTAATTAGAAGTTATATTATTCACAAGCAAGAAGTGATACTTTCATACTACGAAATCTTGCATTGTGGACTGATCAAAGTAAGCAGCAAGTCTTACTCCTCTGATGCCTATATGACTTATTTTGCACTGTTGGTGTGCATGCAACAAGATGCAAAGTAAGATTTTCTTTTGCTCATTCTACTAACTTCATTACCTTTTGCCCCTTAGAGAATTTCTAGTTCAATATTTTAGTGATTGATGCTTCTTGTGTTTGCACAGGAATTCGATGAGAGTTGGGATCCAAAGAAGCATTTTAAGGCACTTCTATCATTGGCTAAAGAGCGAATTGAGAAAGGAAAGGTACGTTTTATCTGTCTTGTCTTTTGACCAACAAAAAAGAATGTCTTGTTTACTAGTTGGAATACTAATAGATGAACATTTGATCTTTAATTGACTTGATACAATTATCCCATAAAATATGTTAAAATTAGAATGTACCTCAAATATGAATTTCTGTGCAACATTACTTTGTCTAATTACTGCATATGTTTTTCTCTAAGATCAAATTACATGCATGTGATGTGCTATTATATGTGAATTATAAAGATCTAGTGCATTAGACAACACATATTAGCTGAAACTGAGATCTATTTTTTCATGATATCTATATCATCAACAAAAGTGATGAATAGAAGTGTGTAAGTTATTAAATGGGCAAATTTCACTATTAGTCCCCAATGCTGACACCCACTTTCAGTTTAGTCCCTATTGTTACAAAAGTAACACTACTAGTCCTCAATGTTACAAAAAGTGGCGCAATTGGTCCTTGATGTTAAATCATCATTAAGGACTAACGGAAAGTACCAAATTTAAAGGGTAAAACCGTCTTTTAACTCTAATTTTTATTTTGCTTTTTTTTTCTTCTTTTCTTCCCCAATCAACCCCCTCCCCTCCATGCAACAACCCCACCGCCACCTCCACTACGTCACCCTCCATTCCCTATACCCAGACTCTCTAATTCCCCCATCCCGTCACCTTTTACGCTAGGACCTCCACCCCGCCACCCTCCCCATCCCCACGCCCAGACCTCTCAACCCCATAACCCCCCATCCCCAAACCCAGACCCTGCTAACCCCCCACCCTTAACTGCTTCCCCACCAACCCTTATGGTTGTGTGTGATAGTGTGTGATGTGCGTGCTCTGTGTATGCATTAGTGTGTAGGTACTGTGTGTGTGGATGAATGTGTCATTACTGTGTGTAGTGTGTGTGCATACTGTGTGTGGTGTGTATGGGTGAGTGTACGTATTGTGTGTGGTATTTGTGTGTGAGTGTGTGCGTGACTATGTGTGGTATGTATGCGTTAATGTGTGATTGTGTATGGTGTCTGTACTTTAGTGTGTGTCTGTGTGTGAGAGAGAGAGATGGAGGTGAAGAAGAAGAAGAAAAAAAAATTGTAAAAGGTATATTTGTCAGTTTGCACACTTAGTTGAGGGTATAATAGTATTTTGGCATGAACAGTAATATTTTATATCCATTTTTAATGTCAATCTAACATAATGGACAATTAGTGTTACTTTTTGTAAACATTGAGGACTAGTAGTGTTACTTTTGTAACAATAGGGATTAAAGTGAAAGTGGGTGTCAACATTGTGGACTAATAGTGAAATTTGCCCTTATTAAATTTGCTAATCATCTTGGTATTCCTGAGCATAGTGTCTTACATCCAACTAGGTCAATCTTTTGTTTTGATATACTAGTATTTATTATCACATTCGATACTTAATCTCAAGCAAGGTGGTGGTGATTGGCGAATGTGGACTGGATTATGACAGGCTTGATTTCTGCAAGTCTAAGATTCAAAACAAGTATGTTCCAAGGACAGTTGATTTGAGAGAACATGTGAACCTTATACATTCAGTTTCTTTATATCATTGTGTCTCTATTGTTTTGATTTTCCATAAAACCTTTTAGGATGTGTACTTCATGTTTTTTGTCTATAGGTATTTTGAGAAGCAATTTGAGTTAACATATGCCACAAAGCTGCCAATGTTTCTTCACATGCGAGCAGCTGCTGAGGACTTCAGTGACATTCTTGGGG
The DNA here is from genome assembly GCA_037974665.1 of Ehretia macrophylla. Classification (NCBI taxonomy): domain Eukaryota; kingdom Viridiplantae; phylum Streptophyta; class Magnoliopsida; order Boraginales; family Ehretiaceae; genus Ehretia; species Ehretia macrophylla. The sequence continues at coordinate 6,573,993 of CM075774.1, forward strand.
ACTTCTGTGACATTCTTGGATGAAATCGAGATAGGTGAAATTGTTGGATCCATGAAATGATAAATTGAAGAACTTCGTAATGATGTACTTGTCCACTGTTTAGATCTCTCTTTCCAAACATAACCATACTTGACATACATCAAGCTCATGTGTAAACACTAACTTCTATAGAAAAAAGAAGTGGTTCTTACACGAAGAAAGATCAAGTGGTTGTATATCTGGGTGATGGATAATCAAACTTCATTTTGACCAAAATAAATAAATAAATAAATAAAACTTCACTGGTTTAATGGTTTTCTTCTTGTAAAGGCTTAGATTGATACACCAAAGCATCACTGGTTTTTACAGTGCTTGTACAATTGGTAGCTTTTCCTTTATATTTTATAGTAGAGCAGCTATTTTATGTTGGGAATTTTTCTGGATTGCACAATTCTAACGGCTGCTATCCTTCTGCAAGCACAGTGATGAAGCAGTAAGACAATTGAATATCTGGCAACATATATTGATATACCAAATATTAGATGAAATGGAAAGTGACAACCTTCACCCTTTGCACCTTCAGAACCTAAACCTCGTCCTCTTAGTAAGGTTGTTGCTCATGTTCATTCATAATGTGATTTATATACTGGTCCTGCATTTACAAAAGCCAACCAGCAATAACAGAAAAGAATCAATCCCCATCCAGCAAACCCATCCCATTTCACTCAAAAGCCTCACTCTTTAACAAGCTTGTGCCTACCTAACATAGAATAGACACATCTCTATTCCAATTACACTCAATAAATCATAAAAACAACCATCACCCATTTAAAAGAAAAGAAAGATAAAACCTCTTCCAATAAAAGAAAGTTCAACTGAAAATAGGTGTATACGGTCCAATACAATCTCTTTCTAACTTCCAAATAAACACAATTAAATGAATTCCAACCATTCCATATTTAAACTGTTAACTTTGATCTGAAATCAATCTCAAATAATTTGCACTAAATTACAAACTTAATTTAAAGAATATATGTAATCTGTTAATTTCATGAGAATTATAAAGCAAGACTGTGTCTATAATCAACTCATTGTGAGTCTAAACTAATCTTCAAAAAGTGAGCTTGAGATAGAGAAAAGAAGTATTCGTATGATTTCTATATAAATTGAAGTTAATGATTCTCTTACTTTCAGCTTCAAGCCTTATAACCTCATCATATTTGCTTGATGAATATTTAATTTCATCTCAACTCCTAAAAATCAATGTGAAAAACTTAAAAGAAACTAAAAGAGGGGCAAAAAAGGGTAAAAGCAATATGAGACTTGCCAAGGTCTTTTTATTACATTTGGATACTTAACTACAGAAAATATAACATGAGCGTCCACCAGGCCATAAACCTTATATTACATGTATCATATCAGATATGCATAACTTACTAGGAATATCATTCACTTTCAAGTTGCCATTAAATATCCACCTATAACAAGAAAGTGAAATTTATCTTTCAACAAAGTAATAATAATTACAACATCACAGCTACAATCATTAGGGAATCAGGTGCCTTTTGTTTTGTTTTTAGACCAAGAGATAATAGAAAATAACTAACTTGCAAACTGCAGAATAGTAAAAATCATGGAAGAGTTTATCAGTTATGCATCCTGGAAGTTAACCAGCATATAATCTATCTTCTCTTCAAATGACCAACCATTAGATTAAAAATTTCTCATGTGGGCTTAGTATTTGATCAAGTTCTTTCTCACTCACAAGCTAAGTTAGAAAATGAAGCTACTTCGTTAGAACTCATAATATTGTATTTCTTCTCAAGTAAATTTATTTGCCTGACTATTAAATTTCTGATGTACACCAAAATTACAAAGAATGATAGTCCTACCAAAAGAAGGGGAAGAGGGGAAAGACGGGGTAATAAAAGAGAAAGCAGATACTAAAGGATCTGGCAATCAATAGTCCTGATTTTTTCCCCATTCTGGTGAAGCATTAAAAGACCGATGCAGACGATCTTATCACGTCCAGATGTTATCTTAAACTATATGTCTAGTATTGCATATTTTATGACTAAATCTTTGGTCTGTCAAATTTGTTGTTGAATCCAATTCAATACCTGAGAAGGAGAATATGGAAAAGATATTAGCCTATGAAGCATGATAAAATATAAATTTGAGAATAGTTAAATAACAGATAATGTAGTTGGAAGAAGTAATTACATAGCATAGGACCAATATGTAAACTCCATGTAACTAACGAGTCAATTGTGTTAATGACTATATCCCCATCATCATGATTTTCTAGCCTTGTCACTAATATGACTTGGAAATAAATTTTTGTCAATTGAATATCAAGCCTCTTAGTTTAAGGAGAATATTTGGCAAGTAGGGGACTTTTCACAATGAGCAATTAAAGATGCACAAACATAGCCAGCTTTCAAGCAACTCATAAACTTGGCCACAAAAATTAAATTAAATTGAGTAGAACGTCTATTCGCATAATTCCTTACCAAAGGTGATCAACATCCACAAAAATTTCACAATTTCCTTAAAACAACCATCAAAACTAACATAACCACAAAACAAAAATCGAATAGACATGGTTACTCTTCGAACTATAGAGAGTTTTACTTGGCTAAAATATCAAGTTTCTTGCAATAATCAGTACAATATTATTCTTCGTGATATTTACCACAAGCCGCAGCTAAAGTACCTTGTCTTGGCTCCCAACATCCCAAACTGCAAAGCTAATATTCTTATATTTCAAAGACTCCACATTAAATCCTGGTCAAGTACAGTGATGAGTGCTTAGACATACTCTAAAGGACTACACATAATTATTATATATATATATAACGTGTAAAAGAGTTAAAACACAAATGAATCCTCGCCAAAAAGGACAACCAGCAGCAGGAAGATGCAAAGGAGACTACAAGAACGAAAACCACCATAACCTTGGAACAGCAATTTCATCTCATCTCAATGCATTTTGATAAAAATATTTGAAATAACATGCCATTAAAGTGCAAGATTAACTAACAGTAATGGCACATACATGGGAATATTGATGAAATGTACAAATTAAAAATAAAAGATGAGCCCCATATAAAGCGAAAACTGGTTTATCAAACGTATTAGGAACAATCAAAAATGGAAGAATTAAGCGGTTAAAGAAGTTACCAATGGTAGGAATAGCAGTGAGAATCTCCCCAAGTTTGACTTTATAGAGAATGGTGATTTTACTAGTGGCATCAAGATCCACCATCACTAGACGCATCTCTTTCTTAGGAAAGAGCCAACTGAAAAGCATCGTGAACGACAGCCCCTTCTTCATGGATCTGCCAACTAAAGTAAACTTATAAGCAAAGCCTACTTGATGAAACGTTAAAAACAATAAGCAGCGGCAGGGGCAATAATATTAATGTAATGTATGAAATATTTTTATTCAGAGGAAAGATAGTACCTTTTAACCTTGTTGCAAAAGGGGGAAGCTTCATACTGATAATTTACAAAAATGTAAAAAAAAAAGGCATATGAATTATTCTGTCGTTACATGAAAATATATATCAGAACAAAAATAGTTTATATATAGAGAAATATTAAAATTATTATGATAATTGAACTACCTTTTGTGTATAAAAGTTATATTTGAAGGAAATATGGATTTGACTTAAATAGAGTACAGGAAAAGAAGAGTTAAAGTTCTTATGATAATTTATAAAAATTTCAGCTTTTGTTCTGTTTTAGTTAAGCAAATAGAAAGACTTTATTCAACCCACCCCCCACCCCTAGGGCGACGGAAAGAGCGAAAAAGGTAAATAAATAAACATGAAAACCTTTGGTGATCCGTAACATGTGCAAATAACAGACCACCTTTAGTAGTCTGTCTTAGATCTGCTAAACGAAATGGTACCATAAGCTCAAGCTAATTTTACAGAATCATCAGAAATGCCACGCTGGCGCCTCCCAAGAGCCCCTTTCCCTCCCACCAGATAATCACTATGGCCCCCTCCCAAGGATACATGCAATTGAAAGGTGATAGTTTGAGATAAATTCAAGAGATTGATGTTTCAGCCATTGTCAAGAATGAATTGATTTGAGCAAAATGTCACTTCATAATGATCTGAGTATAAGAGAAGAACATATTGCGTCAAAGTGTAATGAAGAACTCGTCGTGATTATTTTGTCACTATTCGTGAACATACAAAATGATTTCATTGAAGCTTCCTTTCAAGAAAGTATAAGAACGAATTGCTCTACAAATGTTTTGTCGCCATTATTTCCATATCACAAGATTGAAATAGGTAGGAATGTTGGGAATGTTGCACATAGTTCACAACAATGTTTCCACTAAACAAAATGGCATAGGTGGAACAACTCAGGAATTGTATGACTCAATATGATATCCCTGAAGCTTCCATTAAGCAAGGGGTGCACGACCAATAACCCATCACATGATCATTTTTGTAATAAACATACACCATTATATTACTGATCTTCCTTTAAACGAATAATAGAATTTGTCCAACAGGTGACCAGTCATCTTTATTTCCATAACAAAAAAAAATACCGCTAGACTTTCTACAACAATTTCTCACAAACAACTGTGACTTAAATGAAATGTCGATGTGAAAGGATACGGTAATTAAGTCGTATGATTCAAACCTTGCAGTGTTTCAGCAGGATTCTTCATGTGTCCAGCAATTGAGATAGGCTTATTTCCAGCCCATGGAATCTACAAGAGCAACAGTAAAAATGTAATATCAAAGAAATAATATCGAGTACATGATCTGATCTCTCTCCTCTCTAACAATAAGTAAAAGCACGTGAAACAACTGGATATGACCAATACATTGTTCTTTGAATGATTAGAGATCTCATTTCCATACTAACCAAGGAATGACCCCCGCAGGGTGCTAGAGGAGAAGCCTCGGCATTAGATTTAACGTCAACTTTCAACCATGTCTGTTGAAATATGAAATATTATATTAGTTTATATTATTTTAGTTTCCTAAAATTAGGCTTATTGTAAGGAGTTATTTCCTCCATAAAATTAGGCTTATTGTCTTCCCTATTTTCCTCCTTAATATTAGGAAAGATTGTTTACCCCTTTTAGGGCTATATAAACTACTATGTAGAATCAAGTTATGATCAAGAGTTGTAATCAAGTGTTGTAATTAAATGTGATGATCAATGTTGCAATCTATGTATTCCATTATTCCATATTGGTTTTCTACTTGGTATCAGAGCCAAAATGTTAAAAAAAAAAAAAAATCAGAAATACGGGAAAGCTTTCTTAGGCTTCCTCAACCATAAACAATGTCATCTCTTTATCGTCATTGTAGTCGAGTGTCACGCTTCCTTTGGCCTTTGCCATCTCTTTATCGTTATCGTAGCTGAGTTTGTCCGGCTACCTTCATCTCCATTGTTTGTTCCTCTGTTGCTGCTCTCTCTTCCAAATGATGGCTCTTTTGTTGGCTTTGTTGACGGTTGCTAGCATATTGTGTTTAGATATAGGTTGAAGTGCTCACCAATCATCTGTTGCCGGCATCTCTCATTGTTGGCCCATTTTTTTACTGTGATTTCCACTATTGTTCGTGGAAACTTTGTGTGGAGGTTTTCCGGTGGATATGTTCTCCACCTTTCTTGGCTTGAGACTCAATTTGTTCTCTCAACTCTCGGGGTTGGTACGTCCTCTGTCACGTACTCAGAGTTGGTACGTCCTCTGTCACATACCAGGGGTTGGTACGTCCTCTGTCACGTATTTTTTGTTGTCCGCCTGTTGTTTTCAGGCGCCTTGCCATGGTTTCATGATCTTTCCAGTCACTGGTGGTGCGCCGTCGATGTTGGGGTTTTGGTCCAGTTATAGATGGCCTTTGGCCTTGGATCCGCACATGACTTGCATCCAGTCACTTGTTCTTCTTGATAGGAGTCACAGTTTATCGTAATATCAGTCATCACTTCTCCAGTCAGCTCTTGTCAAGCTTAGGTTCGTCGATATATTCACCCCACCTTGAGAGGAAGTGTTGAAATATAAAATATTATATTAGTTTATATTACTTTAGTTTCCTAAAATTAGGCCTATTGTAATGAATTATTTTTTCCATAAAATTAAATTTATTGTCTTCCCTATTTTACTCTTTAATATTAAGAAAAGTTGTCTTCTCTATTTTCCTCCTTAATATTAAAAAAGATTGTCTACCCTTTTTAGGACTATATAAACTATTATATAGAATCAAATTATAATCAAGAGTTGTAATCAAATGTTATAATTAAATGTGATGATTAATGTTGCAATCTATGTATTCTATTGTTCCATATTAGTTTCTACTATGTCCAACTCCTCAAATCTAACGCCTGCATATTTTCCAGATGAAAAAAATTAAAATCTCTAGCAAAGTTGATTTCTGAAATGGAAAATATAATGTTCCTCAATACGGAAACAGAAACAACTATATATGAAAAAGACATAAACAAAAGCTAGGAAGTACATCCTTAAAGAAAATCACTTAAACATTAATCATAACAGACAAATCTTTCTGGAAGAAGCTAGACAATGGCTGTCACAACTTTATCGAGTACATTCTTGTCAATGATGTTTACACAAGCCTAGTCCTGATTCATATCATTGTGATCTTTTGGTCCATATTGCGGCATAGATGATAAGACAACCTAATCCCAAATATACATATCAGTCCACGTAGTTCGCAAACCTGAAGATCAATTAAGTAACATCCATTGTGGTTTCCACCAAATACATACATCTTATCATCAATAACTGCAGCTCCGTGCTGTAAAATACAATAAAGCTTTGTTCAGAACAAATAGCAACAAGAATGAGTATGTTTCAAAGAAATAAGACGAAACGATTAACTTTTCCTACATCTCCAAAATGGGAGCAATCATACACATGAACCAAGGAAAATGAATTCTAGAACTAATAGATACTATTTTTAATCTTTGTAATTATACGCATTTACTTAGTACACAACAGTGAGTTCTAAACCGTTGATCCCTCTGTCAAACATTAATCAAGTGAGCAGTTGAGAAAAGGAATACAAGTTTGGCACATAGTAAAACAGTAGAATAAGTTATTTTGAAGTGAAACAATTCAGAAGAGGCATATATGCTGATGTGTAGTATGAAACTCACAATAGCTCTTTCAGCAACCATATGCCGAGGTAATTGCCTTGATGTTCTTTCAATGTTACCACTCTCCTTAAAAAATCTCTTACCCCTGTAATGACATCCTTTTGTATTAAAGATCAAAGCTAAGGAAAATTATTCCAATATATTGACAATTTAAAAGAAAATAATGTAAAGCCAATATCAGTAAAAGAGAGTGAACAGAAGGCTATCACAAACTAAAATAATAGAAAACTATATCCCTTTCTCTTGGATCAAGAATCATTTTGACAGCAGTTTCCCACTAGCCACTCTCCACGCAATAATGCAGCTCCAATAAGATGAAAAAGCACAGAACCACTTTCAAATCACTGAATCAATGAGCATATTATAGACGAGTTATGTTTGTCAATGACAGTAAATGGAACTGAAAGCAATAGAATAACATGCGTTTAAATACTAAAAACAATTAGACTATTCGTCACAAATGACGTATTTCTGTTCCCAGCAAAACTAGCATCAGCCTCATAAAAACAATTTGAAGCCAATACTCAAAGTATCATACCACTGCAGATGCAATTTCAGCAGACTTAAGATTAGAAAGAAGCTTGATGAGCTCTTGTGGTGTAGTTAACTCTTCTTTGAATATAAGTTGGATGTTTACGCTTATATAGCAAATATGTCTCATGGCATTAGTGCGTAAAACAATTCAAATAAAACTACAACAAATTAAGTAAATCAAGAGAGACTTCTCTAATCCTAGCATGCAATTCAGATAGTTGACTTTATACCTCCAAGTTAAAAAGAAGTGATAGATCTTGCACTCATCAATATTAGAAGGACCAGCATTGGCACAACTACAAGAATCACATCCCTAGACATAGTTCTATGACTTGGTTGACAATACTGAATAGGCTCCCTACCAAGCAAATACTTGGTACCTGGGGCTTGCAGGATAATTTCCGTGAATTTTCTGTGCCCAGTCTGCTGAAACCAGGAACCATCTATACAACCAATGTAGCTTCTCTAGAAGGATCTGGATGAAAGGCCTATCTATCACTAAGATGAATTCTAGAACCTAAAACTGGGAGACCATCCTGTCATGAATATACCAGTTTTGCAAATGGGAAAGATTACAAATTATGGTGTTAATTGTTTTCTTTTGCTCCTCTATTTACTACATCCGGATTGAGAGAAACAGAAGGACTCAAGCTCTACCTGCTTCAGACGAGAACAAGATTTTGCTCAGAATTAAGTTGAAAGAAGTATTTTTATTATCTTTCTACCATTCCAAAAATGTCAAGTCAACTTTATTATTCTTTTCTTCTCTTCATTTTCGGATAAGTAGAATAGGTTAAGACAATCACCAAGTAGAAGAAGAAATTTGGACAAACCATAAGCCAGAAATAGGTCTCTAGTGAAGAGATATAAAGCGATTAGTAATTTAAACGAAAGAGCCTTTTTCAACAAGGAGGATTAGTGTATTACAACAAAGAGATTAAAAGCAAGAGGAACAAAAGTTAGGAAAAGAAATGTCATCTGGGGAAGAAGGGGGGAAACAATTGTGAACCAATTTCTAACCTGCAATCCAAAGTAGTTAATGAATCCATGCTTCCCTAAGGCATCAGCTGAGGCTTTGATAATATCTTCAGAGTCCGCAACGACTCCCCTACAAATATGCCAAGGAATAGTGCACCAACAAGGAGATGGAGAATGATTTGAACTGTTCTATATACAACACAAGCAAGTATAGAAGAAAATTATACATGCAAATGTCCTCACCTCAATGTAATTGTGAAGCGGTTACCCTTAAGCTGTCCAAGAAGAAGCCCTTCGTTAACATGGCTGTCAAAACAATTCATTACAATATCTGGAAAGCATGAATGTAGGAAAACATCATGAGAGTGAAAAATTAAATTTACCAAAAATCGCCGACTTTGATGCCAATCAGTCTTTCGTTAAGAGCAACTAGCCTATTTGATCGCTGCTTGAAAACGATTACCTGTGATGTGAGCACAAAGATGATATACATATACATAATGGGAAACTTTGTGAAATTGGAACCAACAACCATTAAATAAATCAAGACCAACATAATGCTAATTTATTATGGAAATTTTCCAATTAAGAGGAGGATTTTTTAGTCAGTTAGCTACCTAACATGAAAAATCCTTTACTTGGACAATATTGCTTCAATTGTGAGTATTAGGAAAAACGTAAAGGAAGCCAAAGAAAATACTCATTATGGCTTGTGGTGAAGCAAAGATTAAACCAACTTGCTATTGACATAAAAGATTTTCAACTTGAAAGTTATGTCAAGCCAAATAAACTCAAAATACTAATATTAGTCAAATAACCAAAAATGAAACATCCAAGATAGTTCAATTGCCATCTAAACTCAAACATGATAGTGGATTGTTGGCTTAGCTTATTAGCTGGTTAAATATGCCAATTAGCTTAGTGGATTGTTGGCTTAGCTTATTAGCTGGTTAAATGTGCTTATTCGCAAATCTGGCGTGTTAAGTAACATTTTGAAAGGATGCTTAGTTTTATGTGGTTATAAGCATAGTTTGTGCTTCTCTTACCCAATTTATCTTTTGATGCTTATAAGCACCTTCCTATCAAGCAAGTTTGATTCTGTTTGAACACTATTTATAAAAACTAAAATTGGCTTTGAACGCTAAGTGCTTACAAGCACTTCTTTTAAGACTAAGACAAACAACCTCTTAACAAGCCCAAATACTTCATAATACTATAGATAATTTCACATCATCTGACTGACATTCCAAATCTTTTACAATTATCACATTGGAAAAAAGGACTCCAACACTTCCAAAAATATGGAAGACACAGGCTTGTTGTCCGCACAAGCAAGCTCAACTGTTCAACATTCATCTCATGAATATTGTAGATGAACAAACCATCACAAGCTGGTCAGACACAAGCTTCTGAATATCTTCTCAAGAAAACAGAAAACTGGCATATAACATCTTTTATCTGCTGGCGCATCTTCAAATGATCAACATTCAATTCATGAACACACATACTAACTCATCACATAGACTAATCAATGATACATTATAAAGTTGAGAAATTGGGCATAAGAGAGCACTGAATTGTTGAATCAAAGAGGAAACGTTGTTTGGAGATGCTCGGTGTTACTTCTGGATTGAAACATTTGCTAGAGAAACAGTCAAATTCCCATAAGAAAATTCCAACTCATACAGCAACCAAAGCACACAGAGTTAAATCAAAGATCTCCCAGAGATCATAGCTTGCGTGTTACCTCTCTGGCATCCACCTAAACAGAATACATGTGTTTTAAATCCACCACAGTCATGATTAAACGAGTATTAATGTACACAGAAATTTTGTAAAATTATGTAACACAAGTTACAAACAATAAAAAGAGATGAGTCCCTTCATCTTTATATTATCCATATGTAAACTCTTCTATTGCATAATATCTTCCTTCAGGAGGTAATGTTGGTTAACAATTATTAGGCCCTATTATATGTTACATAAAACTATAAGATTTAGACTCTGGCATGCATCAGGAGTTCAATTTGTCCCCAAATATGCTGGCTAAGTGTCTAAGAACAGCCAGAGTATTCCTAATGTAGATGACTTGCTTGCTTGGGAATATATGTTTTAATTAAGTTATTCACTCTTTGATGGAAAGCCTCTAGATTTTGCAATTGAAGCAACGCTGGAACAAAAATCAACAGATAATGTAAGCGTAGCCATTTACTATGAGAAGCATCATTAACATTGACCTCTGGCCTTCATTGCAACTGTTACATTTGAGCCCAAGATAGCACCTTAACGAAGAGGTACATCATTTTATTGAATCTATAGAGTGTAGGTTGCACGTGAAGAAGTAGAAAAGCATATCATCAAAGAGCACAAAGATTCTCCTTGAACTTTCCGAGAAATAACAAGCAGGGCTACTATGCATATGCATTGTATGTAGACCGACTATTGGGAAATTAAAGATAGGCGCAGGTTCTGCATTAATCTTTGCATCCCTGAGACACCGTGTTCTAAACCTTGATGCAATCTCAGCCAAGGCATCCTTAGCGACGTCAATGCCTCCAGATATCTGATTTATCACAAGCCAAAGTCAGCTCAAATATAGAAAATATATGCCTCTTAAATTTGTCAAGTATACGCAATAATAATTGTTTAATCACTGAAAAACTCACAAGTTACCATAATCTCATATAACCTGAACAAGCTCCTCATCATCAGATGCGCATTTAGGCTTATCTTCTTTAGAGAAAACACGTATGTCTGCCTGGGTTCTCCGTCTCATCTCGTTGATAACTTGACCTCCTTGTCCGAGAAGACATCCAACCTTTCTCAGAAAATTCACTAGTTTTACTTTGAAGCTGAAGATTGGCATCAATAGCTTGTGATCTTGGGTTCAAAAGCACCTGGAAAACATACTCAATGTAGTCATATAAAAACTATTATGTCACAGAGATCTCGTAAAATTGAAAAGAAAACAATATTGCCACTAAGGAAGAGACAAGGTGAGGTGGTGGACGAAGTGTGGTGGTGCGGTGAGGTGGTGGAGGCGTTTGTTCAGCGCGGTGAGGTGGAGGACGGAGTGTGGTAGCGCGGTCAAAGAGAGAGAAGAGAAATGAATAAATGAGGAAGGGATAAATTAGGGTTAATGTATGTGAGAGAGAGAGCGCGCGCAAAGGAATGACATTGGGGCAAAAAAATTGAAATTTGAAAATTGTGAATTGCGGTGATATAAAAGGAGGAACGAAAATTTTTGGCATTTGGCCCGCGAGAGTCTTTTCATGCTTTACACGGTGTCGTTTTGGGTTCGGAAATTTTATATTTTTTAAAATAATAAAAAAATACGTGCAATTTTATCTCCAACTGAAAGTACTCCACCGGTAATTAACTTAATTTAAAAATATATATATATAAAGATAGAGTATAGAAGTTAATGAAAAATGTAAAAAAAGACATATAAATTAACAAAAGTTGTTAGTAAATGAAATATATATTTGAATAAAAATAGTTCATATGTAGAAAAAGGTTAAAATTATTATGATAACTAAACTACCCTTTACAGTTATTTTTTAATCCTTTTGGGGGATGAAAAAAAACTAAATATGAATTAAAAAAATTTATTATGAATAATTGGGAATTTTAAACATTAATAATATATGGGTAAAGAAAAGTTAAAGCTATTAGAATAGCTTTAATGAAAAGTGTATATGAATTTGTAAAAATTATATATGAAAGAAACATGGATTTGAATGAAACAGATTACATGTAAAGAAGAGTTAAAGTTCTTATGATAATTTACAAAAAATTGAACTTTTGTTTTGTTTTAGTTAAGCAAATAGAAAGATTTTATTCAAATCCAAAGTTTGGGTGTACAGTTATAATTTTCTCAACCTTCTCAACAACTATTTTTATTAACTTTAAACATTATATTACATATAGATATATACATTTTTATATTTTATATTCAATAATCAAATTTAGGGTTTTTATTTTGTTTTTTTTAACGTTAAAACCAAATCCTATCAGTTTATCTATCGGATTTTCCTTATAAAATTCAAACCCTAACATATTTCTCATCGATTTTTATTATCAGGTGATTACCGTCGGTTTCGAATAGAGCGGATACCCATTGTCATCCCTACATATAATATATTTCTCATTACATGTTAGTTTCGTGTATGTTAAGTGTCATTCAATTTGATTTCAAACTTGAATTCATAATTATTTTTTTTAATTACGTTGTCTTTTAAATTTATATAGAGAAAGTTTTATTCCAATGAATATTTGTATTAGGATAGAATTGTAATATGCATTTCAACAAATGAGAAAAGTGAACCAGCAATAAATTCTAACTCTATTCTTCTTATGTATAGCAGAGTCTTACCATTATCAAGTTTAAGCTTTTATCTGTGTGGTCAGGTCATTCCTTTACATATACTGAATTTTGAAGAAAAAATAACAAGTCATTCCTTATTGAATTTCAAAAGGAAAATAACAAGTTGACAAGAAAACTAATTTGTAAGGTAACATAAACAACTTATCCTTTATTATTTTGTGCACTTTAAATTTCATGTATATATGTTGAAGAATTTCCTTTTATCATTTTGTTGCTCTTTTCATGTACATCATTGATTATTTTGATATCATGTCCAATTTTTTGGTATATTATAGTCCATTTTGTCAATAGAGGGGTCCATTGAGTCTCTAATTTGGTACTGTTATTGTGCTTATATTGGTGGTATTCTTACAAAAATTTCATGATGTTTTTTTGCTTACATTAATGTAATTTTGTTTTATGATAGTAACTTTACTTATACTATTGCTTCAGCAAAATCTGCTGAACTGCGTCTAGCCTTGGATGTGTACATGACTGGTTAGGAGACATATGGACCCATTTTTAGTTTGTAATTTTGACTTTGTAATTATGTCCAACACATGGTTATGCGCTTATTCTTTATTTTAATTTTTCACTTTGTAATATATACATACCTATTTTTAATTTGTAATATTATAGGAAACTAATTTTAAAATTAATTTTGATCACGAAATTTCATTACAATTTAAGATTTTTCAGTTGCAGTTAATGATTTTTCATTGGTACTTAAATTATGATGTTTGCTTGAATTTGGCAATTGTGGAAACTTGTTCATTTTTTATTTAACTTGAATTTTGTTCTAGCAGGAACTTGAATTCATGATTTTAACTTGAAATTTGTTTTAGCGGGAACTTAAGTTTTAATTTTGTGTCGAATCTTTTTATAGTGGGTTTTTTGTTTTGACTTTGAATTTATTTATTGCGGGAATTTGAATTTTGATTTTGACTTTGAATTTCTTTATAGCGGGAATTTGAATTTGAATTTCTTTGTAGTGGAATTTTAATTTTGATTTTGACTTGAATTTTTTTATAGCGGAATTTGAATTTTGACTTGAATTTTTGTTATTGTGGGAACTAATTTCAAATTTAAGTTTTATGTTCATGAATTTTAATTTCATTTTTATAATTTTTTATTGCACTTGTATTTCGTGATTGTGGAAACTTACCCCCAGTTTGGATTGCACATGGGAAAGGGAAGGAAAGTAAAGTAGATGAAGAAAAATAAAGGAAAGGAAAGGAAAATAAATATCTTGTTTGGATTGTAAAAAAATAATAAGGGAAAGAAAATGAAAGAAATTTATAATTTGTTGTTTGGATTAAAGAAGTAAAGGAAATGAAAAGATAATTTTAAATGAAAAATTACTTTATTATCATTTCTTATAAGATAGTCATAGAAAGAATAAGGATAAATTAGTCTTTTTATTTATTTTTCTTTCCTTTCCCTCCATTTTACCCCAAATTAAAAGGATTGTAAAATCCTTCTCATTAAAAGAAATGGAAGGATTTTGGAACCCCTCAAATTCCTTTATTAAAATTGAAAATGCAATCCAAATAGGGGGAGGGATTCCCTACTCCCTCCCCTTCCTTTACTTTCCTTTAAAAAAACCAATCCAAACAAGTTGTTAGAGTTTTCCTTCACTTTATTTTTATTATTGTGGGAACTTGAGTTTTAATTTTTACTTGAATTTCACTAACGGGAACTTAAAATTTTTTTACCTGAATATGATTATAGCAAAAAATTAAATTTTCATTTGCAATTGAATTTCGTTAAAGCAAGTTCTTCAATTTTTATTTGCACTTGAATTTCATTGCGATAGGCAGCCCACGCTTTATTTAGGTAATGCATTTTTGCTCATTACTATTAATACTGGAAAAGTCACTTAAACTTAGGCTCCGTAAAATAATGAAAAATTCACTTTATTTTTATTATTTTTCAGATTTTACGATATTTGATAATAATGAAAAATTAGTTAACGGTAAAATATTTTATGGTAAAAAATTGCAGCTGTTTTTTTAAAATTTTACGGTGTTTGGTAACACCATAAAATTGGTCAACCGTAAGATATTTTCCGGTCAACAATTGCGGCTAGTACAAAATTATGTAAAATGTTTTCATGTCCTTTGAGATAAGAAAATATTTTATGAAACTTACAGTACATTCAAACACCAGAAAATATTTTTTAATATTCTATTTTTTGGTAAAATATTTTTTTCTAATAAATTATTTTACGACAAACAAATAGAACCCTGTAAAATATTTTATTTTCTAAAAAATATTTTTCACAGAAAACATTTTATATAAACAAGTTATTTACAAAAAACAAACGAAGCCTTAGTTCAAATAAAGCACGTCGTGAGACCATCTAAATTCAATCCTCAATTGCCACCTATACAATAAGGTGTTGTAACAGTTTGTGACAAGTTACTAACATCCAACGCCTGGATAACTTTTTTTTGTTTGTTTTGTAAAAAGCCTTTTTCTCTTCAACTGGGACAGAAATGAAAATGTGTAATTGGAAAACTAGTGTTTTCCGATGAGAATTAACTTTGGAATGTCACCACCAACTGTAGGGTTTTAGAATAGAGATATAATAATTACATATTAAATTTTTAGTGTTGAAAATTACAATAGGAGAGAGCATATTTATAGATCTCATAATTTAGTAACTAAGAATAAAAATTAAACTAATTAGGAATATAATCTAATAAGGTAACTTGAAAACTAATCTAAAAAGGAAACAACTTGAATATTTTCTAAACTAGTTAAATATACTTTAACATCCAGCATTTGAAAATTGCTGGGTGAAAGGAATTCCATCTGGATGAAGCAAACATATCAAAAGAATGATATTATTGTGGAGTAATATCAACGATGTCATGCCCATACCACTTGTATTATTACCACCACCAAGAATGAACCAATTTTCTCCAGCTGTTGCACTAGCATGTCCAGCTCGGGGACTTGGTATCTCACAACTTCTCCACCAAATATAACTAAGCTTGTTCCCACAAGATAGACAGATTGTCCACCGCGAGAAACCTGCACCACCAACCAAAAAGTATGAGAAGAGTTTCATATCCATGCTCTGCAGTATATTCCTCTTGTCAAATAAAAGCACATGACATCTCTTTCTCTTCTTCTTTCATGCAAAAGCTAGATAACGGCATCGCCCATCATCATATGCTGGTATTGAAGATTAATCAAATTATATATTTTGATTGTAACTTTGCAATGTTAAAATTGGTTCTAATGGCTTATCAGATTCAATATCCAGCGACCTAATAACCACAGCTACCTATCGATTCTGATTGTTGGGACAAAAAAAATTCTACTTCAGAAGCGAGATGGATCCTCACGAACATGACCCAACAAAAAATTCTTTCAGATAAAGTTGTCTGGCACTTAAGCATTTAATACCATATATTTTCAAGCTATTGAAAGGAACATAAAGAATTATCAAGAGACAAGCAACTACATACTGGTGGTTTTCCATAGGTCTTCAAGGTGAAGTTTGCAGATCAAACACTTTCACTGTCAATAGGAACAATTATCCCAAAAATAAAAAATGAAAAAAAGTTAGGTGAAGAAAGCTCAAGTTCTTGAAACAAGTAAAACTTGAAATATGGAAATTTAACAAGTAAAGAAAACCTACTCAAAGACAGAAATAAATCCCTTTCTCAGAAGATAGATTCTGTCAACAAAACTTAAGGATGGCTTTTTCCTTTCAAACATTCTTGTCCTTATTACTAGTTTTTGGATTTGTGAAGATAAGACAAGTGACTATCTTCCCTTTACAGAGCATTCCAACATTTCTATTGTGTATTATAAGTAATAGTGATCATTTTATATGGGTTAAAAGCCTTTGTAAAATATCTTTAAACGCTTACAATTCAACTTTAACAAGGAATAATGTAATGGTTAACTTATGAAAGGAGGAGAATTATTTTCATTGAGAAAATTCCTAGTGAAAATAACCAAGCCTGCATTACTACAGTGTTTGTTATGCAAGAGGATCATAGTCATTATACAAACAATTTTCTTTTCAGATTACAGCAAAGAACTGATATCCCAAACTGATATCCCAAAATCAGACAACCAAAGGAAAGTGGACACAGACTTCACCTACCCCCCGCCCCCGAGGGCGACGGAAAGAGCAAAAAAGATAAATAAATAAACATGAAAACCTTTGGTGATTCCGTAACATGTGCAAATAACAGACCACCTTTAGTAGTCAGTCTTAGATCTGCTGAGCGAAATGGTACCATAAGCGAAAATATCTGAAGGAGAATAAACACAAGGGTTTTACTGATATTAGTATTGCATGATTCTATTGTTCAAACCCAATAGTTACCCTTTTATGTCAATGTTAGCGATTGTATTTTGAAATTATTTTGGACAAAAATATAATAATTTAAAATGAAACGATAATGGGAATGGAACGAATTTGAGAAAAGACATGCCATGCTTACAATGCTCTATGAGTCAAGATACAGATTAATATATTGATTTCAATATCTTGTTTAGTAGTTAGTATAATAGTGCATTAGATGATATATATAAAATGATAAGAATGTGGTATTGTTGTTAAAATATATTATTGACTTGAGAATAAGAAATAACCATCATATTAATAATGGCGGCTAATTTGAGGTATATTATTATCATTATATTTATATTGAATATGATAAATTTACATTATTTATTTTTGTTTTCATATGATATATTCATTTTGTCACAAATCTAGTCTTGTGAGGTGGTTATTAAATTTATATGATTCGTTATTATTATATTTTAATGTCATTATTTTTTATATTTATCATATTTTTGTTATTGTATTATTGTTTTAAATATTTATATTATTATTGTCATCTATATTGACATGAGGCTTATTCTGTTATAATCAGATTGCAACTAATTAATTACTAGGAGAATAATAAGGCATATTGCCACATATAAGGTGCATCATATGACTTTGGGTAAATTGCAAAAAAAATTCGTATTTTGTCGAAATTATATATTGAATCTTGTAATATCTTAATAATTTAATAACTCCTATAATTTGTAAAAATATAACAAAAGACCTCCCAACATTATCCTTAAGAACCTATTAAATCCCAAAAGTCTAATTCTTACGTGAGGAAGAGACTCACATATCTTATTGAAATTACATGCTGAACCATTTGAGTTGTAATAATCTAATAAACTGTCAAGGTCGGGAACCTCGCAGCTATGATTGGACAGCTAAGCTTTGCCAAGTTGGACTTTCAGGTTGGCCTCCGGGCTAGAGTTTCAGGTTGGCCTCCGAGGTGAACTTTCAGGTTGGCCTCCAAGCCGAAATCTTCAGGTCGGCCACTTAACCTGCACAAGGAAAGAGAAGGAAAAGGCGGGGTGATGACCCGAATTTTTCCCTCGGGCGTGCGAATGATTAGTATGTCCGAGCTGGCAAATTAGCTGAAAGCATGAATAATCAATTACCCTTGAAATGAAGGAGGTGGTGCTCTATTTATACTAAATTCAGACCTGACAGCATTTAATGCGGTGCAGCTTTGTGTCCCATCAAAGCTTTATGTCCCATCAGAACAGCTGTTTGCCGAGGTCGGGATTCTCCGGGGTCGGGGTGAGGTTGGACCAGCATCCAGGTCGGGAGTTAGCTGAATGTGCTGAGCTTGGCTCGGATTAGCCCAACTCAGCTCGGCGTGGGCATTTTACCTCAGCTCGGGATCCCCCTCGTCAATCCCCCCCTCCCCAAGTCGAGATTGAGAGGATGAGATCTGGATTTGGGAGTTGTTCCCGAGCTAGAGGTGCCCGACCCCAGCTGAGTGGGGTTGGCCACGTCAGCGACGCATACCCTTTAGATGGCTGACACATCACCTGGCGGTTATGACAAGATGCGACGTTTGGGATTCCCGAGGTGGTTACAGAAGTTGCCTATAAATAGGGCCTTGACATCCGAGATTCATTTCACCCTTGCATACAAGGTTCGGAGCTTTCAGGTCGGATACCAGAGTGGTCGGACACTTTTAGCTCAGCAAATATCTTCTCGGGGTATTCAGCTCGGAATCCATTAGCTCGGAGCCAATTAGGTCGGTTCATCTTCCACAGCTACAGCCGTAGGTACGTCCCGACTCCCTTTAGTTATTCCTGTTCATATATTTTCAATTTGTAGACAAGATGGGGAGGTCAGAGTCGGAAGATTCCCAAGCAATAGAGGTAAGGTCCTATGGCGGGGACGAGAGTCCGTCGAGCTCGGGCTCCACCTCTGATGGAGGCCAAGGTGGCGACAGCACCGATGAATCTCCAGGGTCAGTTCGACGGTCCGAGCCCAGGGAGAGTGATGACGATTGCCAAGTCGTTGAGGTTAGGCAGGCGCGAGAGGAAGCCGAGGCGGATCCTTTGGCCGACCTGGAAGGCTTGGGAGATAGAGAAGATGAGGAGTCGCTGAATCAGTTGGAGAGGGTTGAGATTCCTCAGGAGTACTTAGCTGAAGCCTTCACGGCGGAGCCGATTGAAACAATCCCGGTAAGGGCTGTCCAACCTCGGAGCTCAGCTACAACCAGTGGTTCGTCGGCTCGGGAAAAGAGAATCGAGCAGCTGTTCGCTTGTTGCAAGCGCGAGTGCCATTCCACGGTACAGATGGCCAATGCCAGGTTAAGGAACTGGTCAATGGATCAATACCATAAGCTGAAGGTTCCAGCTCGGCACGAATCAGCTTGCTATCCTCCTCCCGACCACTTCACCATTTATGACCTCACACTCGATGTCATTCAGCTCCCACTTCCTAGCTTCATCACTACCATCTTGAACTACTTTGAGCTCATCCCAAGTCAGATGTCGCCGAATGGTTGGGCCGTACTGGTGGCGTTCTATGTGTTTTGCCTCGAGAAGGAAGTTGAGCCGACCCTGCGCCGGTTCAGGCAATTCTTTGTGTGCAAGCCCAACCCGAAGTAGCCAGGGTGGTTTCACTTCGCAGCTCGGGTCGGAAACTGCATATTCACTAAGTGGCATTCTTCCAACAAGGGCTGGCACAACGACTATTACTGGGTGGAATCGGCTGTGAACTCGGGGTGCAGGTCGGATTGGAGTCTGGGCCTAAAGAAGGATGTGAACGACGATCCCACGCTTTCAGAGGCGGAACTCGAGGAAGTCAAGGTGTTGAGACCCGAGCCGGGGATGTTGATAAACATCGATAGTGTGCTCAAATAGGAGCGGATCTGGGACTCCAAGTTATTTGGTAGGGAGCCCGACCTTTCGAAGGATCATCCCAGCTTACTTCCTGAGCCGGAAGAGGATGCGGAGCCGAGCTCAGCTGAGGGTCAGTTTGCCTGATCAGTGCCTGACCTCCCCGCTATCCTGATCGCCGTTGCCTTTTTCAGCTTGCATTGTGTCATTCTTCACATCTTTTTCCTTCATTTTTGCAGGTATGGCGGATACGGTAAAGCTCGCGTATGCCCAGAGAAGGAGAAGGGCTGAGGCCAGTGGTGAAGTCTCGGCTCAACCCGGCTTGGGCTCCATCCCTCAAGGGCAGAGGCAGCGGTCCAGCGGCTAAGTGCGGGAGGTCGGCACTGAGGTGACCTCAAGGGGGACCTCGGGGTCTCCCTTGCCCAAGAGATCAGGTTCGGGAGTGGCGATCCCGAAGCACTCAGCGTCCCGCCATGATAGCAAAAAGCGGCCTTGGACCGAATACTCCGGGAAAGGCAAGACCACGGAGGTGAGCCCTCCCAGCAAAGATTTTGTGGAGGCAGCCAAGGTGGCTCGCGACCCCAAGCTGGCGATGGTCCTGGCGGAGCAGCTATCGCTCGACCTGAGGACCGCCATTGTGACGGTGAGTCTTACTAGGCTGTTGATATGGTTATGGTTTTCAGCTCGGCTGATCACTTCGTTGTCTTTTGTGCAGGCCGAGTCCCACATCCTTTCAGCTCCCAGCTTCCTGGCGAGGGCCCAGGCTCATTGCGTCGAGCACGAGCAGAGGTACATCGATGCCCGAGCCGAGCTTGAGGCTCTGAGGGAGGAGGCCGCCCAGAGGCGCAAGGCGGACATGTCGGAGATTGACCGGCTGAGTAAGGAGCTCGAGGCGGAGAAGTCCCGACACGAGGCCACAGCCAAGGATGTTGAGCGCTACAAGTTAGAGATGCGCGAAACCGAGAAGAAGTTTCAAGAGTTGGTAGACCGGGTCGGCCCTCAAGGAGAGAAGGCGGTGGAAGCCTTCAAGTCCAGCGAGGCCGCCGTGGACTGGTTGGCCACGGAAGGCGGGGCTATGGCCAAGTTCGCCGAGCTGGAATTCTACTTCTGGGGCCAAGTCGCAGCTTGGGAGAGAGCGAAGACCTTCTTCCTAGCTACCAAGAACGATTACATTGAGATCTTGGAGGCTCCACTGCCGGAGTTCTGGGAGATTCCTGAGCTTCCAGCCGACCTGACGTCCCAGGCCAAGGAGGTGATCGAGTTTGTCCAGAAGGGTATGGACCAGGTCGGGGATGAAGCCGACGCCACCACCTCTGCCGCTGTGCCTAAGTAAATCTTGTAAATTTGCCCGAGTCGGGCTTGTAATTTCGCCCAGGTTGGGCTTTTTGTAAATTTGCCCAAGTTGGGATTTTTGTAATTGTATTTCAATTAAATGAAATGACTAATTTTCTTTTATTTGCGTTTTGGTCTAGTTCATTCATATGTACATTTCTCATCGCAAATTTTTTCTTAAGTAAGTAGGGTCGGACCAATTTAATGGACCATTCAAACTTAAGCGTAATGAACCGAGCTGGACGTGATTAATGAATTATCATCCTAATCCGAGCTGGTTAATTGGGCAACTGTATAATCGTCGTTGACCTGGACTCGTCAGTCCGATTTAAAATTGGTCAAACTACTATTGACAAATGTTGAGCTCGAGTTTAGACCCAAACTAACATGCCGACCTGAAGCCGGATCAGACCGAGTTGGACCTTAATCCGAGCTGGCAAAGCTAATCAATGTATTATTGATTATACCCGAGCTGGAGCGTAGTCCGAGCTGGTTTACTTTATCATTAGCTCGTAACTAAGCGTGGCCACTGCGTTAATCCGAGTTGGTAGTAGCTTTGTAGGTGAGGTGCTTGGGCCCGGGTCGGGCATTGTGCTGATTAGGTGCTTGGGCCCGGGTCGGGCATTGCACTAGTTTACAGAATGCATTGTATTGAATTTGTACATGGAGTACTTGGGCTCGGGGGCCGATTACAGATAATGTTTTGGCTCGAGGCCTTAACAAAATATTCTGGCTCGGGGCTATTTCATTGTATTTCGGCTCGGGGGCCGTTTACATGAGATTTCAGCTCGGGGCTATCTCAGGAGACTTCGGCTCGGAGGCCATTACAAAATTTTGGCTCGGGGCCGTTACAAGAGATTTCAGCTCGGGGCTGTTGCTTTGTATTTCGGCTCAGTGGCCTTTACAAAAGATTTCAGCTCGGGGCCTTTAGACAAAATACCGCTTCAGGTGTTCTGAGTGCCATGCATTCTTCAATAGTTTCTCGTTCTTGTCGCGGAGGTAGAAGGTCCCGGGTCGTACTTCTTTCACGACTTCATACGGTCCCTCCTAGGTCGGGGAGAGCTTATTACCTGAGTGCGGCAAAGAGATGGTCTTTCGGAGTACAAGGTTGCCAACCTTAATAAGCTTAGGCTTGACCTGCTTGGCGAAAGCTCTTTGCATGGCAGCTTTGCTGGCTAGCATTCTGATTTGAGTTTTAGCTTGGAGCTCTTCGGCGAGGTCGAGCTCTTCACGGATTAGGGCTCCGTTTATTTCTGGATCATGGTGGAGGGTTCTACTGGTCGGAGACCCGATCTCCACTGGCAGCACCGCTTGAGTACTGAAGGTCAGCTCGAAGGGCGATTCTCCCGTTGCTGAGCTGGTGGTGGTCTGTTGAGCCTACAGTACCTCGGGAAGAATCGATGCCCACTGGCCCTCTGCTTCCTCCAGCTTGGTTTTCAGGCCCTGCAAAATGATTTGGTTAGTCCTTTCAACTTGGCCATTACTTTGAGGGTGAGCAATAGATGAGAATCTGAGGTCGATCCCAATCTCAGTACATTTGCCTCGAAAGTATGCACTGTCGAATTATTTGCCATGGTCGATGATGATGACCTTGGGCACTCCAAATCGGCAAATGATATTTTTCCATACAAAATCCCAAGCTGTCTTTTCTGTTATTCTAGCAACACCTTCAGCCTCGGGCCACTTGGTGAAGTAGTCTACAGCTAAGAAGGCGTGCTTCTTTTGGCCAACACTAGTTGGCAATGGACCGATGATATCTAGACCCCATTGATAGAATGGCCACGGACTTATCATCACCGTGAGGTCCACTGCTGGCTTTCTAACCTTTGGCAGGTGTCGCACTTTTTTACATACTCTTTGGCATCTTGTTCTAAGGTTGGCCAAAAATAGCCTTGCCTCAATGCCTTCCGAGCTAGAGCTTTGCTTCCCAAGTGGTTTCCACATATTCCTTCATGGATCTCCCGGAGTACATAGTTTTCCTCCTCGAGCCCGACACATTTCAAGAGAGGCCAAGTGTAGGCTCTCTTGTAGAGTTGCTAGGCTATTATGACAAACCTTGAGGCCTGTTTCATAAGCTTTCGAGCTACTTTTTCATCCTCTGGGGTCATACCCCCCTCCAAGTAGTCCATGATTGGTTTGGTCTAATCTGGGCTTAAATTGAGCTCGGATACGGCTGGCATCCCCAATTGGATACTAGGTTCAGACACTTCCTCCACATGGACTAGGGTAGGTCGGCTCTCACCCAAGGCCAACCTAGATAGAGCGTCAGCCTTCATATTCTCCTCCCTCAGGATTTGTTGTATCGTGAACCTCTTAAGCCCTGAGGTCAAGTCCTTGACTCTGTTGAGGTAGGCCAGCATGGCATTATCCTTAGCTTCGAACTCTCCTGATATCTGGCTAGCAACCAATTGAGAGTCGGTGCTCAAGTCAACTGTTTGTGCCCCGAGCTGAGTTGCAATTTTCAGCCCCGCGATAACTGCTTCATACTCGGCTTCATTGTTGGACGCCGGGAAGGCGAACTTGAGGGAGTATTGGTGCTTATGCTGGGTCGGGTCAAGGATGACCACCCCAGCTCCGCTTCCAGACTTCCCAGATGCCCCGTCCATATGGACTTTCCACACATCCTTCAGGCCATGTTCGGCTCAGCCAGTGCATTCCACCACAAAGTCCGTGATGGCTTGGGCTTTGATGGCTGTTCTAGGCTGGTAGGTGATGTCAAATTGACTCAGCTCAACTGCCCATTTCAATAGCCTACCCGACGCCTCCGGCTTGTGCATGATGGACTTAAGTGGAGCATCAGTCATGACCTTGATTGGATGAGCATCAAAGTATGGCTTCAGCTTTCTTGCCGCCGTGACGAGCGCGAGGGCGAGTTTTTCCAAGGTAGAGTACCTCGCCTCGGCCCCCTACAATGTCTTGCTGACATAGTAGACTGGCTTCTGCTCTTTCCCTTCTTCACGGACCAGTGCTGCAGCCACTGCTGTGCCTGAGCATGCCAAGTATAGTACCAACTCCTCCCCCACCTCAGGTCGGGACAGCAGGGGTGGCGAAGCTAAGTACGTTTTTAGCTCCTGGAAGGCATCCTGGCATTCTCTAGTCCATTCGAAGTTCTTAGGATTCCTCAATATTTTGAACAGAGGAGCACATTTGTCGGCCGACCTGGACATGAATCTACTCAGCGCCACGACCTTGCCCGCGAGCACCTGGACGTCCTTCACGCAGGTCGGCGACGCCAGGTCAAGTATCGCCTGAACCTTCTCTAGGTTGGCTTCAATTCCGCGTGCTGTGACCATGAAGCCGAGAAACTTTCCCGCCTTGACGCCGAATGTATACTTTTCTGGGTTCAGCTTTATCCCGAAGTGCTCCATTACGACGAAGGCTTCAGCCAGGTCGGCTACATAGTCTTCCGCCCTTCTGCTCTTGACCAACATGTCGTCTACATAGATCTCAATATTTTGGCCAATCTGATTTTTGAAAGCCTTGTTCACTATCAGAGTGTAGGTAGCTCCAGCATTCTTGAGGCCAAAAGGCATGACTTTATAGTAGTAGATACCTTTATCGGTGGTGAAGGCAGTCTTCTCTTTGTCTCCGAGAGCCATCTTAATCTGGTTATAGCCTTTGAAGGCGTCCATGAAAGAGAGTAGCTCGAAACCAGAGGTGGCATCCACCATCTGATCGATCTGAGGTAGGGGAAAACAGTCCTTGGGGCAAGCCTTGTTGAGGTCGGTGAAGTCGATGCACAATCTCCATCCTCTTGAGGACTTGGCCACCAATACCACGTTGGATAGCCAGGTCGGGTATTGGATTTCCCTTATGTGACCGGCGTCTACCAACTTGTCCACCTCCTCCGCTATGATCTGTTGCTTATCATAATGGAAGTGCCTGCGCTTCTGCTTTACCGGATAGTGATTCGGGTCGGCATTCAAGTGATGCTCAATCACAGCCGGGTCAATACCTGTCATGTCAGAAGCAGACCATGCGAATATGTGTTCATTTTTTAGAAAGAATTGGCTTATACCTTTCTTGAGGTCATGAGAGAGTTCACTTCCGATCTTTGCTCTCTTGGCTTCATCGGAGAGCTCCACCTCTTGAAGGTCTTAGGCCGGGCTCCCTCGCTTAGCATCCCTCTTCTCTTTGGGCAAATCTGGTCCCCAGCTAACCTGATACTTGGGTCGAAGAGAGTTTTCGTAACATTCCTGAGCTAAGAGTTGGGCTCCGCGGATGGTGGCCATGCCAGCCGGGGTCGGGAATTTCAGGGCCTGGTGGTAAGTTGAAGGAACGACCCTGAAATGATTAAGTGCCACCCGACACAGGATCCCATCGTAAGTGGAGTTGCAATCCATTACAATGAAGTTGGCCTGCATCGAAACTCGCTTGTCTCCGTCTTCCAACTTCAGGGGGAGGTTAATAACTCCTTCAGGTTGGTGGGCATGCCCGGTGAATCCAGCTAAGGTGCCCTTCAATAGTCTGAGCCGGCTCCTGTCCAACCCCATTTGTTCAAATGCCTTTAAAAATAGGACTTCTGCCGAGCTCCTAGTGTCCACCATCAGCCTCTTCACGGTGAAGTTGGCTATTTCTGCGCTGATCACCAGAGGGTCGTCATGGGGCAATATCACATCCTCCAAATCTTCCGAGGAGAAGGTGAGCTCCTCCATCTCCGGGGTCGAACCCCGTGCCGGCCCATACTCTCTTCCAGCCCGAACATAACCCTTCTTGCCAGCCGAGGTCTCCCCACCCGACGCCAATCCTCCCGCAATGGTCTCAATCACAGCCAGACGTCCGCCCCCGGCTTGGCGCCTGGGTGGACTTCTCTCTCTGTCTCTTTGATCTTGGCTCCGGGTCGGCTAGTGATCTACATACCTCCGGAGGTGACCTCGGGCTATTAGTGCTTCGATCT
Source organism: Ehretia macrophylla (assembly GCA_037974665.1). Taxonomy (NCBI): domain Eukaryota; kingdom Viridiplantae; phylum Streptophyta; class Magnoliopsida; order Boraginales; family Ehretiaceae; genus Ehretia; species Ehretia macrophylla. The sequence goes on from CM075774.1 coordinate 6,600,413, forward strand.
CCTGTTTCAAGTCTTTGCACTCCTCGGTGGTGTGGCCGTAGTCCATATGGTAGCAGCAATACTTGGTCTTATTGCGCTTTTCAGGTTGGCCTTTCATTCTCGGGGTTGGAGGTAAGTGGTTTTGGTGCTGGATCTCCATCAGGATTTGCTCCCTTGAGGTGTTAAGGGGAGTGAACATGGTGAACCGGGGGTTTTGCTTTGGCTGCTGAGGTTGCTTGCCTCGGTCATTTTGGTTCTTACTCCCAGGTTGGGCTCGGGAGGTCTCTCCCCTCTTTTCGGCTTCCTTCTCCTTGTCATCATCCCTCTTGGATTGGTGGATTTCTTCCGAGTATATGTACCCTTCCGCACGTACCATCAGCTCGGCTACGGTATCCACGGGGTCAATGGCCAGGGAAGAGGTAAGGGGTCCTGACCTGAGTCCACTTTGGTAAGCCATTAATGCCATGGAATCCTCCAGGTTGGGGATCCTGAGGGTCTCCTCATTGAATCGGGTCGTGTAAGCCCTCAAACTTTCTCCTTTGTGCTGCTTCACCGTCAACAATGATGAGGTATGACGTGTTGCACGTCGGCTTCCAGCGAAGCGGGACAAGAAAGCCTCGGCCAGCTGATGAAAACTTGCAATAGAGCTGGGACGAAGTTTCTGGAACCAGTCCAGGGCATTGCCAACCAGCGTGGTTAGGAATGTCTTCGTCTTCATGAGGTCGGTCATATCATACAGAGTCATATGGTGATCAAAGTTGAGCAGGTGGCTAGTCGAGTCTCCGTCTCCGTTATAGACGGCTAGGTTGGGCATCCGGTTGCCGGTGGGCAATGGCGTTGCCAGCACCTCGGGCGAGAGTGGGCTTACGCCGAGCTGGTTAATGACCTTGGCTATGGCAGTCGTAGTCTTAGCTTGCTCGGGGTTGGCTTGGGCCGCCCTTTTGCCTCTCGCTTCCAGGGGTCTCACCTCCAGTTCTAGGAAGCCTTCTCCGTCTTGTGCTCGGGTTAGCCCCGGGGCTGGGATGCGGAACTGTGGACGCGCGGGCCGCGGCGTAGCTGCTTGTGGAACTGGGGATTCCGCAGCTAGCCGGGCTACCTGGTCCTTTAGCTCCTGGAACATCTTAAGCATCATCCTCATCTCCAGTGACAGGCTGGAGTTGAGGTCTCCATCTGTAAAGAGGTTGGTTTTCGAGGCTAAGTGCATACGCTGACTCATTCCAACGTCAGTCTGGGTTGGATCTTAGCTAGGCACTTGCGCGGTTTCGAGGTCCTCGTCCGGGTTGGGCGAGTCCTCTACCGGTGCGCTGTGGCTCCTAGTTTGTACCATGATGGTTTCTCAATGAGTGGTGAGAAGAGTGATAGAAAGAACTCGTTCCCACAGACGGCGCCAAACTGTCGAGGTCAGGAACCTCGCAGCTGAGATTGGGCAGCTAAGCTTTGCAAAGCTGGAGTTTCAGGCTGGCCTCCGGGCTGGAGTTTCAGGTTGGCCTCCGAGGTGAACTTTCAGGTTGGCCTCCGAGCCGAAATCTTCAGGTCAGCCACTTAACCTGCACAAGGAAAGAGAAGGAAAAGGCGGGGTGATGACCCGGATTTTCCCCTCGGGCGTGCGAATGATTAGTATGTCCGAGCTGACAAATTAGCTGAAAGCATGAATGATCAGTTACCCTTGAAATGAAGGGGGTGGTACTCTATTTATACTAAATTCGGACCTGACAGCATTTAATGAGGTGCAGCTTTGTGTCCCATCAAGGCTTTATGTCCCATCAGAACAACTGTTTGCCGAGGTCGGGATTCTCCGGGATCGGGGTGAGGTTGGACCAGCATCCAGGTCGGGAGTTAGCTGAATGTGCTGAGCTTGGCTCGGATTAGCCCAACTCAGCTCAGCGTAGGCATTTTACCTCAGCTCGGGATCCCCCTCGTCACTATATTATTCATGAAAATGTGGAAAAAGATTCACAATCACTACTTAACACAAAAGGCAGTGAACCACGTTCTTATAAATTATACGAGTAACGGAGGCATTTCAAACACGAAATCCAACATTCAACTTTGTTAAAGTATGAGTTTTTTTTTCTCAATTTATCTTTTATCTTTACTACTTTCTCTTCTTTTTTATTTTTCTTTTTTTTGTGCTTCTTAATTTCCTGATATAATGTTCAAAAAAAAAAAAATTCCTGATATATTCTTCATGCACAAGTTTATCGGTCAAGTGATGAAGCTCAACGATGCAGAAAACATTTTTAGCAAGCCATTCTTCTTGCCTTACTTTTAGGTTCATATGTCGAGGGGTGATAGAGTTTTGCGTGTTGTATCGAATTAAAGCACATGCTCCATCACTCGTAGAGTCTTCTAACCATTCCCCAAGCGGAATGTCTCACAGGTTAGCTGGCCACTGATCCACATAGACCAAAGACAAACAATCGCTGTCCATGGCATAAACTACTAGGTATCTAATCCTGATCTCTAATCATACTTTCGCAACCTAGGGACCTAGAGCAATTCTCGATGATTGCTCAGACTATTCAGAGACAACATCACTATCGCTACTACATGGTTCTTACAACATTGAAGAAACTATCTAATCTTTATACCTTAAGCATTGCTTGATGCTTATTATCAAGACAGAATAATTGTTCCATGATTAGAGAAAGAGATAAAATTCTCATATAATTGTTCCATCTTTTATTGTTGTATTTTCCAGTATAACAATGATGCCAAACCTGATATAAAATCCTTCTTCTGATCTGTCTGATTCTTAAATGCCCTGAAAGAGTAAAATGCACCATATACCCTTGTGTTATTAAAAAGTTGCGTCATAAACCCTGTGTTTTAAAAAGTAGCGTCACAAACCCTGTGTTTTTGAAAACATTGCAAATAAAACCCTGCCATCAGTTTTTTCGTTATTTTTGGTATTAAAAAGTAGCGCCACAAACTCTATATTTTTGAAAATGTTACAAATAAAACTCTGCCGTCAGTTTTTTTGTTATTTTTGGTATTAAAAATAACAAAAAAACTGACGGCAGGGTTTTATTTGCAACGTTTTAAAAAACACAGGGTTTGTGGCGCTACTTTTTAAAACACATGATTTATGACATAACTTTTTAATAACACAATGGTATATGGTGCATTTTACTCTGCCCTGAAATGATCGAACATAACATCGATATCACTTAGTTGTCGGACTAATAGTATAACTTTTGGAAGCGAGTCGTGAGTATTGGATGTCGAATATTTTGAAAAGATAGAACACACATACATCCTTGTTTGCAATGACTAACATCTTTCCCTATATTGGCATTTTTGTCGATTATGCAATTTCTACAAAAAGATTAGAAAAAATCGTTAGTAATCAGAAAAAGGGCGTCTTGTTCAAGATACATTCGTTTAGTTTTTGGGTTTTGTTCAACGCGAGTTACATGCTACTGACAATAATATGCCGTATCAGGAACGACAGTCGTTTATCTTGATCTGGAACAAAGAAAGTTGATCTAGGATTTTTTCATCTAACAGAGGCAGTAGTAGAAGTTAAATCTAACCTTATCTTGGTGTTCTGTCCTACACCAATCGGGACTTTTCCTTCCGCGAGTAGAGATGCAATTTCAGATTCAGTCTGATAATAGTCTGCGCCCATCATCATAGTATCCTGAAAGAACGAAAACCATCATATCTGCGAATAAACATACCAGGTATGTTGTAATCACCTAATACAAATGTAGTTTTCGATATCTTGAAAAGTTCGAGTTAGATGTCAAGACTTCTCCATTTTATATCATTTAGATACTTGAAAATATAGGAAGACACAATACAATTTGGTGCTTTAGATGCAAAACTAAGATACGCTGAACATTTTCTTTTCCGTTTCTGATAATTAATCACATGCAATGAACTATAAATCAAGAACTAACCATTCTTTGAATAGTTCACAAAGATTTAGATTGCAAAATGCAAATCGAGTGTTGCTCACTTGGTTCAAGTCATTACCGAAATAAAAGCCATCTGCTTCCAGGAGAATATTAGAGCACAAGCATTTTACTTTACTCAAGCTCAACACCGTAGTCTAAGCGTGACTATATATGAAAGAAAAATTGGATCGGGTGGGCGCCCATGATGGGTCTGTTAGAAGATAAACTTGATTTGGATTAGGACTCTATTAAATAAGTTCTAGTTATATTTAAATTGGTTTTTGACTAGATAGTTTTTCTTAGTGGGTAATGGTTTCCTAGAACCATATCCTAATTGACATATGTTTTTTGTGAATCTATAAATAGGGGTCAGTCCTTTCAATTGTAATCATACTAAATACATACCAAATATTAGAGCAATAAAGATTCTGTTTAGAGTCTCCATATTATTTCTCTCTGCGATAAAATAGTCTCTTTCATATTCTAACAAAGTGGTATCAGAGCTAGGTAAAGATGATAGGGAATAGTATGTTTCCTTTTCAATTTCCTCGTCTCACTAAGGACAATTATGATAATTGGTCTATTCGTGTGAAGACTCTCCTTGGCTCACAAAATGCTTGGGAGATTGTAGAGAAAGGCTATGTAGAACCTATTGAAGATGAAGTTTTGAGTCAAAATCAAAAAGATGCATTGGTGAAAAATCGCAAGAAGGATCAACAAGCTCTCTCTATCATCCATCTATGTTTGGATGAAACTATGTTCGAGAAAATCTCATGCGCGACTACTGCCAAACAAGCATGGGAAACTCTCCAAAAATCACAAAAGGGGTAGACAAGGTGAAAAGGGTTCGTTTACAAACTTTAAGAGGTGAGTTTGAATCTCTCCATATGAATGATGGTGAATCTATTTCAGATTATATTTCGAGAGTTTTGGTGGTTTCTAACCAACTAAAAAAATATGGAGAAGATTTGAAAGATATTCATATTATAGAAAAGATCCTTCGTTCTTTGCATCCAAAATATGAATATATTGTTGTAGCGATTGAGGAATCAAAAGATTTAGATGACATGTCCGTTGATGAACTCATGGGCTCATTACAAGCTCATGAAGAAAGACACAAAAAGAAAAACCAAGAAGTCTTGGAAAAAGTTCTTCAAAGTAATCTCGCTTTGAAGAAAGAAGAAAACTTTGGCAATGATGGAAGCCAAAAAGGACATGGTCGTGGATATGGACGTGGTAGAGGCCGAGGCTAATACCAAGGACGAGGACATGGTGGAAGATCTGGATTTAATCAAGAAGAGAAAAATCAAAATTCGCATAAACCTGGGCGTGGAATAGGCAATTATTCAGGACAAAGGTATGACAAATCGCAAGTTCAATGTTACAATTGTAAAAAATATGGCCATTATGCTAATGAATGTAGGAGTAATCCTAAAGTTGTGGACGAAAAAGTAAATTTTGCTGAAAGACAAGAAGGGGAAGAAGAGATTACCTTGTTGATGACACATCATGGTGAAAAAGATGGAGGAGATACTTCATGGCATCTTGATACAGGTGCAAGTAATCATATGACTGGACAAAGGAGCATATTCGCAGAACTCGATGAAACTGTCAAAGGCAATGTTAAATTTGGAGATGCCTCTATGGTCTCAGTGGAAGGAAAAGGCAAAATTTTAATCCGTTTGAAAGATGGAAGGCATCGTTTTATTTCTGAAGTTTATTATGTGACAAAATTAAAAACTAATATTTTGAGTCTTGGACAACTTCTTGAGAAAAATTACACAATTTTATTAGAAGATAAACATTGTGTAATAAAAGATGAAAATAACTTTTTGATAACAAAAGTGCCCATGACAAGAAATAGATTGTTTTTATTAAATATTCAAAACGATGTTGCAAAATGTCTTAAAGCTTGTGTAAAAGAAGTTTCCTGGTTATGGCACTTGAGATTTGGGCACATAAATTTTGAAAATCTTTCTTTGATGTCAAGAAAAAATATGGTGCATGGATTGCCTTCCATCAATCATCCGGAACAGATTTGTGAGGGATGTCTTTTTAGAAAACAAGCTAGAAAAAGTTTTCCAAACGAGGCTACATCAAGAGCAACGAGACCACTAGAACTTGTCCATACTGATATTTGCGGGCCAATTAATCCTTGCTCATACGGTAAAAATAAATATTTTATCATTTTTATTGATGATTATAGCCGCAGGACTTGGGTTTATTTTTTAAAAGAAAAATCTGAAGCTTTTTACAAGTTCAAGAAATTCAAAGCTCTTGCTGAAAAAGAAAGTGGTTGGGAGATCAAAGCCTTGAGATATGATAGAGGTGGAGAATTCACATCAAGAGAATTCAACAATTTTTGTGAAGAGAATGGCATTCGACGCCCTTTGACAGCTCCTCGATCACCTCAATAGAATGGAGTTGCTGAGAGAAAAAATAGAGTTATTCTTGAGATAGTTCGAAGCATGTTGAAGTCTAGAAGTATGCCTAAAGAATTTTGGGCTGAAGCAGTTGATTGTGCAGTGTGAGGCCCGACTCCGAATAACGTGTATTACCTTGATTTGCGTGCCATAGACCAAGAATGATATGATTGACCTTGGATTACGTGCCCTGTCTTGGTTTTTGTGCATACCTCGTCATTCGTGCCTTGACCTAGAATTATGTGCCCTAATCCTCGACTTACGTTCCCTGACTTCGATTTAAGTGTGATACCTCGATTTGTGTGCACTGACCTTGAATTGCATGACCTAACCTAGGTTTAAGAGTCGTACCTCGATTTGCATACATTGCATTGAATTACGTGTCTTGCATTGGTTTACGTGCATTTACCTAGGATTACGTGTATTAGTCTTGAAGTACGTGCAATAGTCTTGAAGTTCGTGTCTTACCTCGTAGTTTGTGTCTACCTCATGATTCGTGCCCCGTATTGATTTCTGTGCGTGTCTCGTAGTGCGTGCCCTAGACCTAAGAAAGCGTGCCTTCACGCTAATCAAGAAACCATCTTACACAAAGCACTAGACTATTAAACAATCCTACAAAACCCACTATCAATATTATAATCCTAATTCAACTCACTAGAAGACAAAATAACACAAAAAGCTAGACATTCTTTATTCTTTTTGCACTTTCAATACACAATTAAATAACATCCAAAACATGACAAAAATTCAGATTTGGCACATGCTTTGGCCGACCATACCATGGTTTTTGCACAAGGTTTGAACAATTATACAATTAACTATGCATGCTTAGACAAACTATGACACAAAATGCATAAAAATTGCTCAAACCACCTCAATATTCTCACCTTGCTCGACCAAACCACCTATGCCTATGCTAACATTTTAAATTTCACATCTTGAAGACACAAAATCAGGAATTTTGCTGCCCAAGGCCGACCATAAGCATTAATGAATGCAAAAGGCTTTATTCTTGTCATATTTTTGTCATTTCTTCATTTCTTCCTCTCAACTTCTCTCTCTCCCTCTCATTTTCTCTCTACCTCTCGGCCCTAGCTGCACATTATTGCCTCCATAGCTTATCTTCATCACACTTTGGTTAATCAAGACAAGCATCAAGCAAGGAAGGTCAAACAAACTAGCTAGAGTTCGAAAATCACACATGCATGTACCTTGAAGTCTTCATTTCGGCCCTAGGTAAATTCTTGGCTTCCATTTCTTTTCTTCTTGTTCTAACCTCATGCATGTACTAAAATAATGGTCACTAGGCTAGGAAAAATAGAGAAAACCAAGTTGGAATCTCGGCTAAGCAAGAAGAAGAAGAGATTTGAGCTTCAACAAGCTTCTGTGCATCTTTGTGGTTGATTGCTAATGTGAGGGCTAAAACCTTTTGAAATTCCTTCAAAAATTCACATGCATGCTCATAAATGTATGTCTTTGCTTCTGTACTTGAGTTATATGTTCGTTCGTGAGCTTAAACAACCATGCATGGCAAGATCTTGGCTTGAAAGTGGTGATAGGTGAAGTCGGATTGTTGACAGCTCTCTGATCAGTCTGTTCGAGGTAAGTTTAGCTAGGATAATGATGTTGAAAATGCTTGAAAATTGGTAGATGACTAGTTTGGACAGTTTTGAACATTTTTCACAGAAATAGGCCAAAGCTAATTTTGACCCTAAGGTCCTCAAAATGGCGAATCTTTAAAATGTGTCCAAATCTGAAAATCTGGAAAAATGAAGCAGGTTTTGGCAGATGCACTGACCTTGTGGAACGAATCATATTTGACTTAGTAAATAATGTATAAAATGCATGAAATTTGGTGTGCAACTATATTTTTCAGTTCTGGACATTTTTGTCAGAAATTGACTAAGGCTAAAACTGACCCTAAGGACTTCAAAAATGTCAATTATGGAAATGTGTGCAAATCTGGACAGTTTTGTGCTATCTCACTGTTTTGGCTATATCTAATGATCCCGAACTCCAATTGATGCAAGGTTTGTTTCTAATTTTATTTATCTTCTTAAGATTTAATTTGACATCTTATTCACTGGATTTGGAGTTTGTTTTCTTATCCTATTGATTGTGAGAAAACAGCCTATTGCAGTAAGGGTTTCACTTAGCTATATGCTTGGAAAAATTATTGTAACCTCTCTTGTGGTGTTAATTGCTTGGAATTGTGGTGTTGAGATGTTGTGTAGACTGTTTTGAGTACTTGAGGATGTTGAATTATATAATGCATGGCTTGAGATTGACTTTAGTTGGTTTGAGGCTCAAATTGCACAAATATGCACAAAATGGAAACCCTAACGACTAGGTAGTTTTGCTAAGTGTTGATCATTCGGATATTGTGTGGAATTATATGTTTAGTAGGCTGCCCGTAAATGCCTTTATGGTCCTAAATGTGAATTTGATCATTGCATGTTGACAAATAGGCTTTTCTTGCACCCGAACCCACGTAGATGTTATTACATGTTGAATAATCTTATTACTTGATCACGTGGACTTCGAAATGAGTTATATGGCCTGAGTTACATGTGTTACATGGCTGCCTGTTTAATGTTCATATAACTCTATATGTTTTTCAAGTGAAATTACTTGTCTTACCGTGCCTCGTTTGATTACTTGATAACGTGCGATCTTATAACTGCTCAGAGGCGACCTACTTTGTTGTCCTCCTAATGTGATATGTTAAATGTTATAAATGTGCATTGCATACGAGGTTGCAACCTTTCAGTGTGGCATGGTAGTGTTTCACGCACACCGGGCGGCATCGGGCTTGCTGGTGTTACCGTGACTACCATGGTCCAATTCCCTCTCTCGCTTGGCATTTCACCCTCGGATAGTTGGGTCGTAGGTTTTGGGGTACATCCGGAGTACACCCAATTGGGAGCGATAAGTGGATTATTGAAGTCGGCCGCAACAATTGTATCGAAATTGAAATTGAGAGTAACTGCTCACCGTATCCTTGAAATGATTTGGTAAATGTATCTGTTACTCGATTTGCTTCATATATTTGCGTACCTTATTATTTTTAATACGTGACATGTTTTCAAAAAGAGTTTTCATAAATTGAACCGAAAAATGAGTTTCAAAACGTATTTCTCATTCCTCCTCGCTAAGTTCATAAGGACTCACCCTCTTTTTCATCACAGGTGAAGAAGAACAGGTACAGGTACACGAGGACAACGTACCTAACGATGAACCCCTAGAGTGATTGCCTGTCATTGTTTGTTTTGCTTGAATGTTGCTACTTGTGAACTCTGTGCTACTTGAAGACTATTTATTTTATGTTGCTTGTTATTTCTAATGTAAAAGACCCCCGTTGTAATTTGGGGTCTAATTTTGGTTTGTACTTATATTAAGGAGACTGATGCTAGACATTACTATGATCGTTTTTGCTTTTATTACTGCTAGTATTTATCATAGGTTATGACGCATTAGTTAAGGACTAAGTAAATGAACTTATCCAATCTTAAACAGGTACTCGCTATTAAGCTAAGATCAACATGTATATTTTGTAACGAGGACAAACAAACAAACGAGACATAGTATCATGCTAGGTTATAAATCAAACGAGACATCAAGATAACCAAATAGGCATTTCAATTGACGATAAATAGCGATCTTCGTTGGAAATGAACTTGAGATAGTAAATTTTGAGGCGTTTAGAGAATTAGGTTAAACCCAATAGCCCAATTACAACCGTTATGCTGCCGGTTTTCTGGAAAAACTTTGGAGTTTAGGCCAAAAACATTAAGTGTGTAATCTTCATAAATGGTTAAGTATGTGATATGTCCTAAACATTTAGATCACACCCTAGTCTAACCTTATAGGCCGGGTTGGGGCGTGACATGCAGTCTATCTGTTGAATCGTTGTGTCACAAAGAGTCTCTCTGACAAGACACCATTAGAAGCATGGAGTGGAAGAAAGCCAACAATCAAGCACTTAAGGGTTTTCGGAAGCATTGCTTATGCTCATGTTCTTAATCAAAATCGAATCAAGCTTGATGACAAAAGCCAAAAGCTAGTTTTCATTGGGTATGAAAAGAGTTCCAAAGCATACAAGCTCTACAATCCTACTAATGGGAGAATTATTGTGAGTAGAGATGTCCAATTTAATGAAGAAGCTGAATGGGATTGGAATGTCAAAGAGCAAAAAGAATACAAATTCTTACCCATACAAGAGCAAGAAGTAGAAGTCAATGAAGACTCTATATCTCCAAATCCATCTCCAACTCCAACTCAAACTCTATCTCCATATCAAGCTCCAACTTCATCTCAAGGAGACATAACTTCAACAAGTTCAAGTTCGCATGAAAAGACCCCCCGTTTCAGAAGCTTGGATGAAATTTATGAGGTAACTCAAAATTTAAATGATGAAATGACTCTCTTTTGTCTGCTTGCTGATTGTGAACCAATAAGCTTTGAGGAAGCTAATGAGAATGAAAGATGGAGACAAGCCATGGATGAAGAAATCAAGGCAATAAAGAAGAATAACACTTGGGAGCTTGCAACTTTACCCAAAGGCCACAAAGCCATTGGAGTAAAGTGGGTTTACAAGATAAAAAAGAATGCTAAAGGTGAAGTTGAAAAGTACAAGGCAAGACTGGTTGCAAAAGGCTATAGTCAACGAGTTGGCATTGACTATGATGAGGTATTTGCTCCTGTTGCACGCTTGGAAACTATAAGATTTATCATATCTCTGGCAGCCCAACACAGATGGAAGATTTATCAATTGGATGTTAAATCTGCATTCTTGAATGGTTTTCTTGATGAAGAGGTATATATTCAACAACCATTAGGCTATGTGGAGAAAGGGTGTGAAAATAAAATTTTGAAGTTGAAGAAAGCTCTCTATGGCCTAAAACAAGCTCCAAGAGCTTGGTATAGTAGAATTGATGAATATTTTCGTCATATTAATTTCTCCAAGTGTTCGCACGAGCATACTCTCTATACCAAACATGAGAATGGCGATGTGTTGATTGTTTGCTTGTATGTGGATGACTTAATTTTTACTGGCAACAATCCAAATTTATTTGAAGATTTCAAGAGGACAATGGCAAAAGAATTTGAGATGACTGATATTGGACTTATGTCTTATTATCTTGGAATTCAAGTGAAGCAAATAGATGAAGAAATATTTATTTCTCAAGAAGGCTATGCAAGGGAAATTCTCAAGAAATTCAAGATGGAAAATTGTCAACCTGTTAACACCCCTATTGAATGTGGAGTACAATTGTCAAAGGTTGATGAAGAAGAGCATGTAAATCCAACACTTTTCAAGAGTCTGGTTGGAAGCTTGAGATACTTGACCTGCACGAGACCATATATTTTTTTTGGTGTAGGACTTGTGAGTCGCTTTATGGAGACCCCTACTGATACACATCTGAAGACTGCCAAAAGAATACTTCGCTACATCAAAGGAACTGTTGATCATGGACTTTTATACTCCCACTCAGAGGATTTCAAACTTGTGGGGTATAGTGACAGCGATTGGGCTGGTGATTTTGATGATCGAAAGAGTACTAGTGGATATCTTTTCTTCATGGGAAATACAACATTCACTTGGAGTTCCAAGAAGCAACCCATTGTCACACTTTTTGTGAAACCCCACTTTTCTATCTAACCTCGTTTTGCGTGTTTTACCTCATTTTGCGTGATTTGACATGTTTATATGCTATATGACTTAGAATGTGATAATTTTGTGATTAATACTCCTAATACATGCTAAATGTGCATTCATAAAATTTTCATAAAAAACGGAATCAGAAATTTTATCGCCGGCCTTTTTGTGAATAGTATTTTGGATGCATGTCCGCTAAAATTTTGACACAGGTGTTTTAGGTGCTTCAAGACCTAGTCCTCAGACTTTAATAGACCTGTATTTGGTTTAAACGGTTTTCAAATCGGATTAGGAATTTATTAGGGTTTTTACACCGCTTTTTGCGAAAAATGAGTTTTAAGCCGACTCGGGTGATATTACTTGAATGTAAAACTTCTTGTCACCTAAAAATAATCCACTTGAGATATCTTGGGTGTTGAATAATTTTTTTGAGCATTGGTGATCAAGAAAATGCATTTAAAGACAAGAAAACACTAAAAATACTAAGTTTTTAACTTTGACTTTCATTAAAATGTTAACCACCTTGCTCATAAGTAGTTACACACATTAAAACAATCCAAAAACACCACAAAACACACAAAAAACCGTGAGTTCAAGGGGGAGGAAGAATAAGAGCATTTTCAAGGTTTTTTAAAGTAATTTTCACATAAAAACTTCATTTCAAGGCCAAATCACTTCATTCAAAGCTTGATTTTGCTTGTTGGGCATCCATTCTACCTATTTCTAGCCTTAGTTTGCATCAAAGGTGAGAGAAAAATTCTAGATCTCAAAACTCATATTTTATGTTTTTGCGTAAAATTGATTATTGAATCGTTAAAATGTTAATTTGATGTTAGATTACTGCTCAGTGCATGTCTAGGATCGTTTATATGTATTACTACGAGATTTGAACCGTTGTAGCATAATTATTTATTTTCGAGTATTTAAAGTTGAGTTATTTGCCATTTCTTGATTATCTTGAGTTGTATTGGTTGGAATAGATTTCCGTCGATTTCTAAAAGTTTGTTAAATACGTGGTAGTAATTTTGTAATGCCGAAATTTTGATTGTGATGTCCGTGTGAAAGTCCGGAAAATTCAGCCTTGACACCTTAGGGTTTTAGGGTTGTTGGGCATGATTTGGAGGTGTTTTGGTTGGTTTCCGAGGGGGCTAATGTAGTTGATTGAATGGGTGAGTGATAAAAACTGATTTGGAGGTGTTTGGATTAGTAGAATGTAAGATATGAATTTTTGAAGTTTAGGTTGTCTTTCTTTAAAATGTTGAACTATGCCTTTAGATGATTTAGTGGTGTTTGAGTAATTGAATTGTGAGTTGTTAATGGGTAAACTAGGGTTTGATTGTGTGTTTAATGCATGTTCGGTTGGATGGCCTACTTTGTCATTTAACTTAGTTATTTGTTGTTCAATTGATTATTTGATGTTATATTGATGTAAAGATGATTATTGATGAACCGGGAGACAGGAAATTCTTCTAGATTGTCCTTCTGTATTGTGATGTTTATTTTTATTGCTGAGTCTTGGTATGTGTGTGCCACCTCTCGGGCAACATCGGGCTGTCGGGTTGATGACGGCATAACTACCAGAGACTACCTCCAGCTCGCATGACGGAGGTGTCATGGAAGGCGAGGCTAGTAAGGTACCTCAGGTGCGTGAGTAATGGGGAGTTACAAGAAGAATGGTTGAGATCGTGATGGCGTTTGGAGCTACACCAACTAGAGTATCCTTTATTGAATGGTTATATAGTTTTGTGATGATAATATTATTGATGTTGTTATGTATTTACTGCTCAGAGGATTATTTCCAAGGAGTATAGTAAACTATGTAGAGATCTACCGAATCCTCACTAGGCTTATTTTATATAAGCTCACTCTCTATTATTGCATGCTTACAGGGGTTTTTGAGCAAGACTACGTGTACGTGCCTCCAGAAGGAGAAAATGTGCCTTTCGTGGATGAGTCTTATGTTCAGGAGTCTAATCCTTAATGTTGTATTGTTTACTATCTTGTATATTAACTTAGTTGACTTTTATATGCTTTGTAGTTCATGATGTAAAAGATGTTGAAAAGATGATGATCTAAATGAGGCTAACTTAGTAGTCTTTCTTTTGTTCAACATGTTTTGCAATGTATATTAAGGTTCATGTATTATGTTGGAACGGAGGCGTATAACAAAGAATTATTGTTGTATAATGTGGTTAAGATGTATGTTGTTTATTTAATTGAGGAGTTGGATGTTGAATGATTATGGAGTTTGGTTGTATGTTGTTCGCAGAGGTTGGTTTAGAGCCTCGGTGTCCTAATTACTGTCGTTATACTGCCAAAATTCCGTTACGTCCTGACTGATCGTAGGTGGGGTCGAGTTGGGGCGTGACACTTTCTACATGTGAAGCTGAATATGTAGCTGCTACTTCATGTGTTTGTCATGCTCTGTGGTTAAGGAATTTGATGAAAGAACTTAACATGCCTCAAGAAGAGCCAATAGAGATCTATATTGACAACAAATCTGCAATTGCCTTAGCCAAGAATCCAGTCTTTCATGAAAGAAGCAAGCACATTGACACACGTTACCATTTCATCAGAGAATGCATCACAAGGAAGGAAGTGAAGATAGAGTATGTGAAGTCTCAAGATCAAGTTGCAGACATTCTTACAAAGCCACTCAAGAGTGACGTGTTTATGAAGCTTAGAGTTTTGCTCAGAGTTACAAGAGTCAAATCAAGTTTAAGGGGGGATGTTAGAAGATAAACTTGATTTGGATTAGGACTCTATTAAATAAGTTCTAGTTAGATTTAAATTGGTTTTTGACTAAATAGTTTTTCCTAGTGGGTAATGGTTTCCTAGAACCATATCCTAATTGACATAGGTTTTTTGTGAATCTATAAATAGGGGTTAGTCCTTTCAATTGTAATCATACTAAATACATACCAAATATTAGAGCAATAAAGATTTTGTTTAGAGTCTCCATATTATTTCTCTCTGCGATAAAATAGTTTATTCCATATTCCAACAGACCCGACCCGAATCATATTCTTATCTTTTCCCTTTTCTGATCTAGAGAAAAACTGCCAGAGACAGTTTTCTGGTTTTAAAATTCAAAATGGCTTATATAAAAAAATGGAAGTTGAATAGAAGAAAATTTCTTATAGAAATAAACTTCTTCTCTTCTCTGTTTTCTTTCTCTCTTAGCATTCAACAGAAATGAAAATAGAATTAAGACTCTTAGATTGTGAATCACAAACTCACTTCTTGTAAGTGGGTTTTTGACGTGGTGAAACAAGCATTCGATTTTGTAATTCAGATTAAGAGGTATGTAATGACCTTCTTTTGTCTTTCAAATGGTATCAGAGCCATTGTTGGCTTATTTCATTGTTTAATATGCCATATTTATGCTATATATACTTGAAGTATATGCGTTTTTGGGTCTCGGTGAAATGTCTCAAATGAGAAAACTAATTGCATATTCAAATTATTCTTGAAATTTAGAGTCTAACGGACCAAATTTCATGAATTTTGGACAAAAGATGAATTAGTTATGACTTTTTGAAGTTTGATAACTTCTGTAATTTTCGCGCAAGTCTGAGGAAGAAGATGAAGGCTGCGACGTCGTTTGGTGTTCAGTTGTGTCCAATAGAATTTTGACAAGTGTGCATGACTCGAACCCACGCACTACACACTGACAGTAATTACTCTGGACCGTTGGGCTAGATGATATTTTCGTGTATGTGTCAGAATATATATGTAATCATGTTGCCTCAGAAGTAAAAGACATGAAAAAGCCTTATGCTATGGTTTAAACTCATGACCAACTATTACTTGAAAACGATTTTATCCACCAGGCCATGTGCTTTACTGGTATACTAAATGAAACTCTTTTTTAGAGGTCATTTTGTATTACGGGTTTGATTAAAAAAAAATATCAAACTGCTTCCGCTAAGAGTTGAACTCGTGATCTATTATAAGATGTGCAAGGCTTCTACCACCAGACCAACTTTGATGTTTGTTGTTGCGTTACTTTATTTATAGAGATTTGATAAATTTTATGCGTAACAGAAAAAAATACTGGGTTTCGAACCCTCAATCTTCAAGGGCTACATCATGTGACCAAACCACTAGGCCAGACTGAAACTTGTGTTTGGATTGGTAAACTTTCATACTGTTACGATAAATAAATATATAAAAAAAAGGCAAAATTGCTTGCCAGAGGCTTTGAACCCTTGACCTCCTACATACTATAAATAGTCTTTTGCCACTAAGCCAAGTGTATTATTTGTTTTGATTGCAACAAATAATTAGTATTTCTCTATTAATTCATTAATAAAGGCAAGGTGTTTCAATTCCCTAACTTTTGGATATTTTTCTTTAATTTGTGTTTAAGGAAATAAACACATTTAAGGAAGATGCAGAGTACGAAACTATATGGGTCACGTGCAAGTAGAATTGCAATTGTGAACAAATACAGAAAGCTTCATAGGAATCGATGGATTCCTAGGACATCGAGGGTTGTGCGTACTCCTATCATTCCAAGATCGGAAGACCAAAAGCGAAGACTTAGGGAATTGAAAGATAGACTTGAAGAATTTAAAATGCAAGATGGACATATCTTGATTGAGCATGTTAGAATAGTGAATGAGTTGATTCAGGAGATTATATTTGGGGGTTATATTATGAGTGAAAAAGAAAAATTCATTACTCTATATAAATCCCTTCCTAGTAGTTTAGCCTAAACACTCCTTAGTTTTTGGAATCCAAAGGCACCTTTTGACGATGAGGTTAATGGAGTGTATAGATCATATGAATCACTTGTGTATGTCTTTATAGAATCTGACAAATGGTACAATCTTAGTAGAACCACTAGATTGCCAGTTAGTTATAACCTACGTAATCATATGTCACTATCTATCACTCATTGGTTATTAAACTATGACCCTGCCTTTCTTTTTAGAAAGATGAAGTTTGAGGAATCAATTCCTAGAAAGTATCAGACTGTTTGGAACAAATGAATTCTATAAAATTTTATGGAATTCATTTACAAATCCAAGTTTTTTGTTTGGTTGCACATTTTTAAAGAATTACAAATCCAAGATTTACAATTCTTGGATTTGTATAAGCCTTACTCAAATCCGAGCTCAAAAGGTGGAATTTGTAAATCCACGTTTCCTAATTCTGCTGCTAATATTTTAAGGACAAAACTACCATCAAATTTTTAACTTTGCTAGGAATAGTCAAAAACTATAATAAAAAAAAACATACGTTTTTTAAATATGAAAACTTTTGAATCTTTGTCATGCAAATATTTTATATGCTTCGCAATCATTTTTATACTAAGTCAAAATCATCTTTCTTCTCATAACACTTCTTTGTAGACTTCTACCAGATCTAAAATATGTGCTATCTTAGCAATCTTAAAATTGGTATCTTCTAGTACTATTGCCTTGTAATCTTTTGTCTTAATTTATTTGATATAAACTAAATTAAGCCTTTAGATGGGATATCTTAATTCATTTGATATACTTATAAAAAATGTTGTATAGTTATTTTTCCATGTTAAACTTTGGTTGAACTTTATCTTATTATGATTATTTTGTAATGTTTAAATTTTTTGAAAATATTTCTTTGTTTTGTTATTTTTTACCCTTTTTTGGATTTTTATGATAGTACCATAAATTAATAATGGATTGAGAAGATAACGCTTATATGATAGCCTAATTTCAATTGAATAAAAGAAGGCTATTTAAGTAAAATACAAATGTTAATTCCAATTTCACATGTGTTCCAAACACAATTTGGATTTACAAATAATAGAATTGACTTAATATTATTTTAGATTTCCAAACAAGAGAATTCATTTGTAAATGAATTCCATGAGGAATTCATTTATAAATGAAATGAATTCCACACATGAATTGCTTCCAAACACTAAGTATCGAAATGTAATTGATACTGGATATGGAAATAGTGATGATGAATAATTATCTTTTGTATATTGGTACATTATGCATATTTTTATATGAATATATGTTTTTATAAGTGTATTTATGTTATCTTTGGAACTATTGAAATAACGGGAGTTCTATATTGAAATAGAACTTTATATTGTGTTAATGAAATTGAATTAATAAAGTTCAAGGCAAAAGTGCAGTGAACTATGATTGGGAACTTAGTGAACTTTCTCTTTCACTTATTTTGTTTGATTCTTATTAATTCGATTTGTATTAATTAGCAATAGTTTATCATTGAATATATAATGTACTAATTATAGTCTCTACAAATGCTAGAAAATGGCTACGAAAACCATCATTGCTGACCTTAATAAAGGAGATAAGATGAATGGTGATAACTATAACCTATGGAAACTCAAGATACAGTATGTACTTGAGGAACAAGAGGCACTCGAGGCTGTTAACAATGTCATGCCTGAGCCTGAGGAAGGCACCACAGCTCAGCATAGGAGAAACATGGAAGCTTATCAAGCATCGAAAAAGAAAGATTCCACTACTAGGGGAATACTGATAAGTTTCATGCATGATGACCTGGTCTATGACTATCAACAGTACCCCACTGCTTATGAAATGTGGAACGTTCTTAAGGAGAAGTTTGGGGGTACTACTGTGACAAAGCTGCGTCAACTTACAATAAAGTTTGATACCTACAAGAAGAAACCTGATCATAACATGTAGCAACATCTAAGAGAGATGTCCAACATGATTAGGGAACTCAAGACTGCTGGTCATGTCCTAACTGATGAACAACAGGTTCAAGCTGTGATCCAATCTCTTCTAAATAACTGGGAACATCTAAAGGTCAATTTGACACACAATGATAACATCAAGACTTTTGATGATGTTGCTCATCATGTGGTGCTGGAAGACGAGCGCCTAGAGGCAGTAAAGCCTCCGACTCAAGCTTATGTTGCTAGTCGGGCTCCCAGAAAGGATCCCGCAATAAGCGCAAGAAGAATTGGAAGAGAAAGGGAAATGAGTCTAATTCCAAGAAGAACAAGAAGAATCATAACAAGAAAGGAAAACGTGGTCATAAGAAGAAAGACAAGAGCAAGATGAAATGCTACAATTGTGACAAACTGGGTCATTTTGCTCGCGAGTGTAGCGAGCCCAAGAAGGTAGCACAATCTACTTCTTATGACTTTGTAAATGTAGCTAGCACTGTGTTGCTAACTGATTTTTCTTCTTTGTGGACTATGGATTCAGGAGCAACATACCATGTAGCTAAAGACCGAGGGACCTATGTTGAGTACCGTCAAATTCCAATAGGAGCAAGATGGATATATGTAGGTGACAATAATAAGGTTGTAGTCAAAGGTATTGGCACGTGCAAGTTAAGCTTACGAGGTGGTCAAACCTTGTACCTGCATGACGTTCTATATGCACCTGATATTCAACGGAACTTGGTCTCGGTCACTGTTCTTCTAGGACTAGGATTTAGTATGGTATTTCATGACAAACAAGTAGATATATATTATGGCACTGTTTATTATGGATCTGTATTTATGTCGAATGGATTTATGGTACTAGATGACATTAACTCCATTAATACTTATTATAATAGTAGTTGTTTTCCTATAAATGCTTCTTCTAGTAATGTTGATATGGAAGAAAATGTATGGCATGCTAGGTTAGGTCATACAACCAAGACCGAATGAATCGTTTGGCAAAGGAGAACCTTATAGGTTCACTTGCGAAGATTAACTTGCCAACTTGTGAACACTGTCTAGCACGTAAGGCAACAAGAAAGCCTTTTGGAAAGGCTAAAAGAGCTGAATACCTATTGCAATTGATTCATTCTAACATATGTGGTCCAATGAGTATTCAGACAAGACGTGGGGAATGTTATTTCATCACTTTCATAGATGATTTCACGCATTTTAGTTATGTCTATCTGATATCTCGCAAATTAGAGGCACTGAGATGCTTCATAAAATTTGTCAATGAAGTAGAGAATCAGTTGGATAGAAAAGTAAAATCCTTAAGGACAGACCGAGGGCGTGAATACCTATCTGATCAGTTCAAAGAACTATGTGATGAAAAAGGAATAGTGAGGCAACTTACAATTCCTAGAACACTGCAACAAAATGGAGTGGTCGAGAAGAGAAATAGGACCTTCTTAGAAATGGTTAGGTCTATGATGGCACATGCTAATCTCCCGATATCCTATTGGGGAGATGCTTTGCTTACTGCTGCCTATATACTTAACCGAGTACCCACAAAGTCACTTCCATCAACTCCTTATGAACTATGGACAGACAGGATACCTGATCTATCATACCTACGACCCTGGGGGTCAGCAGCTTATGTTCATGACCCATCTCATAAATTTGGAAAATTGGGTCCTAGAGGGAAGAAGTGTATCTTTATTAGATATCCTGAGCACTCTAAAGGATATGTGTTCATTGGTGAACATAGTGATAGTGGTTTTACTGAAATTGAATCACGAGATGTCACATTCTTGGAAAATGATTTTCCTAGTAAAGGTGAAGTCAATAAAGATCTTGTCTTATATGAATTAGAAGAGATGAGAGAGAATAATGAGCAAATTAATGTGATGCAAGTAGAAGTACCACAAACACAAAAGATAGAAGCAAGTGTTCCTGAATTAGAGGAAAACTTAA
Source organism: Ehretia macrophylla (assembly GCA_037974665.1). NCBI lineage: Eukaryota > Viridiplantae > Streptophyta > Magnoliopsida > Boraginales > Ehretiaceae > Ehretia > Ehretia macrophylla. Next base: position 6,620,996 of record CM075774.1, read on the forward strand.
TGCCATCTAATGAACTTGTATCACAAGAACTTCACCCTAGAAGAAGTAGTCGAGGTATTATTCCTCGTCGTCGATTTGAAATCAAAGGAGAAGTTTTGATGATAACTCCACAGGATGAGGAAGAACCTAGAACAATACATGAGGCACTTTCATGTCCTGCTAGGGAATAATGGAAAAAAGCTTTGGAAGAGGAAATGGAATCAATGAAGAAAAACCGAGTCTGGGAACTGGTTGATCTTCCTGAAGGACGCAAAGCAATTGGGAACAAATGGGTTCTCAAAATCAAAAGAAAGGCTGACAATTCAATTGAGAGGTATAAGGCTCGACTAGTAGCAAAAGGCTACACACAACATGAAAGAATTGATTTTAAAGAAACTTTTTCTCCTATTGTAAAATTTACCTCGATCCGCCTTATTCTTGCTATTGTGGCGTAATTAGATCTGGAATTGCACCAAATGGATGTCAAAACAGCATTTCTCAATGGAGATTTAGCGGAAGAAATTTACATGGAACAACCATCAGGCTTTGTTGTAAAAGGCCAATAAAGAAAAGTTTGTAGATTGAAGAAATCAATCTATGGCCTTAAACAAGCCTCAAGACAGTGGAATGTAAGATTTTATGAAGTCATTTCATCAAACAATTTTGAAATGATAAGTGAAGATCACTATGTATATGTTAAGCGTTCCAAAGACAAATTTGTAATTTTATCTTTTTATGTGGATGACATCCTATTAGCTGGGAATGACAAAGAATTTGTCAAAGCTAATAAGGAGTGGTTATTTTCCCAATTTGATATGAAAGATATGGGAGAATCAAACTATATTATTGATGTTAAAATTCATAGAGAAAGGTCAAAGAGACTATTATCTCTGTCTCAAGAGCCTTACATCAAGAAGATACTTGAACATTTCCGCATGGCCAATTGTAATGGCATTGACACTTCAATAGCTAAAGGCATGAATTTGAATCTCAGTATGTGTCCAAATACTCCAGAAGAAAAAGAAATAATGTCAACAGTACCGTATTCCAGTGCCATAGGTAGTCTTATGTATGTCATGATATGTACTAGACCAAACATTTGTTATGCAGTAGGTTTAGCTAGCCGTTTTCAATCGAATCTTGGACAAGAGCATTGGAAAGCTGTAAAAAGAATATTAAGGTACCTAAAGAGCACTAAGAATTATGCTATCTGCTTTCAAGGATCAAATTTACGCCTAGAAGGGTATACTGATGCTAATTGGGCCGGCGACATGGATGGGTGTAATCTACTTCGGGTTATGTATTCTTGTTGAATAATTGTGCTATATCTTGGAGTAGCAAGAAACAAACCTGTGTTGCTTTGTCCATTATGGAAGCTGAATTTGTAGCTTGTTCTACTGCAGTTCAAGAAGCTATTTGGTTGAAAAGGTTCTTAGAACATTTAGGATTCTCAAGTGACAGTGGGAGTCCTATTACAATATACTGTGATAGTCAAGTGGCAATGGCCTATATGAAGGATCCAAAATATCACAGTAAAACCAAACATATAGATATAAAGTACAACTTTGTGAGAGACATTATTGCACAGAAGAAGGTGACTTTGTAGTACATACCTACACGCAATATGCTTGCAGATCCTTTTACAAAGCCCATTGCAAGGGATGTATTTTTAGATCATGTTAGATCTATAGGATTGCGTAAGATTTAGTATGTGAATATTGCAAAACAATGTGCATAACCCATATTTCATTATTAGTACGAGTAATATATATATATATATATATATATATATATATATATATATATTTAACTCAATGATATTTGCAGTTGTGTGTATATGGGTAGAAATGTATGTTTGGTAGACTTTGATTGGCCTACTCACATGGCAATCGCCTTTGGCACGAAATATGCGCAAAGATGAGATTAACTCAAGAAAGAGAAGAACCCTTTTATGAAGAGAACTTGAGTTAAATAGTCGCCTTAGCAAAAGGTTAAGATGAGATCACAAACATGTTTACAACATGTAGCATTTAATTTGTGATCAAAGTAGATACCCACCATCTACTTAGTCTATTAAAGCCAGATGTGAAATTTTTAATTAATTTAAAAGGGGTTGATCAATTGAAGAATTCATTTTAGACAATGAGGATTATCTAATAATACATCTGTACGGTGTTAATGATTACAAGACATACGATGAACTATATATAAATACACCGTAACACGTGAGTTATACCGCGTGTACAGAATACGACCAATAAAGAAGTGAAGAATTGATCCCTGTTTCTTCACTGTGTGAGATCTTATGAAGTTGGAATAACTTCGAAAAGTACCCTTGGTACTTTTAACTGCTTCTTAATATTTTAATTTGGTGACTGCTACTTTAGTATGTTACCGATGGTCATGAACGATTCGACCTAATGAGACATATCTAAGAAAGCGACCAAGTTATTATAGAAAGATTCAAGTATAAAAGGAAGACTAAATTGAATATCAAAGTATGTGTGCTCGTAGGTCGACCAATCATGTTAGTCATCGAAGACTAGAACATGATAATGAGACACATGTTATTATATAAGTGAATTCTTAATATCACAAAGATAAAGTATATTTAAATAAGGGATTAGAGTTACTTATAATATTGATATTACAATTTTAGTCTGGGGTACATCAAGATATGAAAGAAATGTGAATCATTCGAGTAGCCATATATCTTAATAGGTCTGTGGCAATCAATGCTCATATACTTGCCGGTCTCACGATCTATTTGCCAAGTATGATAGATTCTATAGGTTTGTTAAGATGAGAAAAAAAACTTGAGCCATATAATGTGGGAATGGGGTTAAACCCATCATGTGCGAGTGAGAGATGAAAGAAAAATTGGATCGGGTGGGCGCCCATGATGGGTCGACCCGACCCGAATCCCATGCTTATATTTTCCCATTTCTGATCTAGAGAAAAACTGCCAGAGACAATTTTGCGGTTTTAAAATTCAAAATGGCTTATATAAAAAAGAATGGAAGTTGAATAGAAGAAAATTTCTTATAGAAATAAACTTTTTCTCTTCTCTGTTTTCTTTCTCTCTTAGCATTCAACAGAAACGAAAATAGAATTAAGACTCTTAGATTGTGAATCACAAACTCACTTCTTGTAAGTGGGTTTTTGACGTGGTGAAACAAGCATTCGATTCTGTAATTCAGATTAAGAGGTATGTAATGACCTTTTTTTGTCTTTCAGTACACCTACTACAGAGTGCTGGACGCTACACTCTTGCAAGAAGCAACCATGTGAAATAATCGCATCTACAATCTGAAAAAACGATTCCAAGAATGAGAAATGTTAAAACAAAACCCTTGAAGGGCACAAATGCAAGCTTATCGGCATATCCTCCAATTTTTAACTTTAGTAGGTGGTAGGAATCTAGGAGATGTATAGAAAGGGTTCTTTGGATCATTGAAGTCAAACTTCGGTGGCTGCAAAACGATTAATCCATGTTCAGCAAGCAGTTACTATCATAAACAGTTAAATTTATCAGACAACTAGTAAAGCTCACTGGTTACAAATTGAGGGGAAAGTTACAAAACGTATCCCAAATCAAAGGCCAATCCTCAGTATAAAACATAAAAGTACATGTCGCGTCATGTCAATCAGCTTATCATGGAAGTTTACATGGATGCCGATTAAAAGTGGTAGAAGATGGGGTATTCTAACTACTCTGTGAGGGCCATGTTAGCATCAATGAAGGACTTCACCGTTCCAATGTCCTCCCAGTAGTCACTAAATAAATATGCCTGATGACGGCAATACAGCGAAAAAGGTATGAGTAATCTAACCCAAAACCTAGCAAAACAATTGAGCTGAGAAAGGTTGTGAACGAAAACATCAAATATAGCTCTTACCTGAACATTGTGATCCTTCACAGCTAATGGGATGATTTCAGAGCCAAAATCATTTCATGAAAGATATTTCAACCTTAGAAGTCCTAGTAGAACATTATTTCTGAATACATAAACACCCATCGATGCAATGTAAGGATATCTCAATGTCTCATGCACAGAGAATCCAAGAAGAGAGGTGTCAACTTGCTAAAGGGCATCATTAGATAACTGATATAATTACAATAGAAAAATAGGATCAGCAATCAGAAAAAAGGTGAGAAAAGTGAGAAAATTAACAAGGTTTAGAGATACTGATAAGGAAAATGTGATGAAAAGTATTGATCGAGTAGAATACTTATCGTTGCTTTTAGAGTAGGGACCTTTGGTTTCTTAGAAAATTGGATGATACACCCTGTCTCGTCAATTTTCATTAACCCATAGTCTGAAGCCCGGCTGTAAAATAAAAGAAAAAATATCATGAAATCATATTGACTGCCAATGAACTTAATCTAGGATCTTGGACAGCTTAAAATTTTGTTGGAGAATGCTACGCGATACAGTAACACTAGCTACCCCAATAATAGTTGCATATATAGAGAAGTTGTATATACGAGCGACTTATGAACTACAACACAGATTAATAAAGTATCAGATATTAGAATTAATAATATGGAAAGATATTCATGAATCATTAAAAAATCTAAGTTTTCTAGTTCCTCCTTGGTTGCGATTGAAGCTCAGGTAATGAATCAATTGGCACTTGCAAATAAGACCATCGATTATGGAGGAGGAATACCACGTCCGTGATTGACCTTCTTTACATGATGTGATATCCAGAACAAGCAGTTGTTGTTCACACACAAGCGCAACTACTCTGGACAGAGCAAACCCTTATCATTACTAGAAAAACACTGCACATCTCCAGGTGGAAAACGTGCCATCGCATACATGGTATCATCACCTATACTAGGCAGATTACTTCTACCTCTAAGCATTGCACATGTACCAGCAGATCAAATAATTTTTGCACACATAAAGGAAGAGCAGAATCGAATGGAGGAATTTATTAGTTGAGCTCATACCTATCATTCACGGGTATACATGAAACTGTGATATCCGCATTTGTGTCTATATGTTTCTACAAGAAAATTTTAATTAACATTGATGAGGGGTATTTGAGCCAAAGGCATCATGTTCGGGTCGTTTCCCGACCTGAAGCACTTGATCCGACCCGTACTTGACTCATGTGAACCCCAACGATTATGTCAGCCATCCGGATGGGACATAAAGCAAAGTGCCCAGCTCGCACCAGCGGATAATGACTTTATCCATTGGGTAATAGCTTTGTCTAGCGAATATACGACGTGGGCAGTCGGTGGCGTGTCGGGCAACATTAAACATTAATTGCTGCCTGGATCAAAGATTAGTATAAATAGAGCTCATTCCCGTATTAATGAAAGTAACTTGTGCATTCATTACACTCAACTACTACTACCTAGCTCGGACAAACTAATCACTCTAATACCCGATGGGAAAATACGGGTTATCACCCCGTTTTTTCCTTCTTTTTCCTTGTGCAGGTCAGGTTCTCGAGTCGGAACATTTAGCTCGGGCAGTCAGGAGTTGCTGTGAGGCCCGACCCCGAATAACGTGTGTTACCTCGATTTACGTGCCTTAGACCTAGAATTATATAACCGACCTTGGATTATGTGCCATGTCTTAGCTTTCGTGCATGCCTCGTCATACGTGCCTTGACCTAGAATTGTGTGCCATAATCCTCGACTTACGTGTGATACCTAGATATATGTGCCCTAACCTCGATGTACAACCACTACCTAAATTCGTGCGCACTAACCTTGAACTGTGTGTCTTAACCTAGATATAAGAGTTGTACCTTGATTTTTGTGCATTGCATTGAACAACGTGCCTTGCATTGGTTTACGTGCATTTACCTAGGGTTACGTGCATTGGCATTGGAATTTGTGCATTTACTTAGAAGTACGTGCCTTACCTCGTAGTTTGTGTCTATCTCGTAATTCGTGCCCTAGACCTAGGAATGTGTCCCTGTACACTAATCAATAAAGATTACTGCACAAAGCACAAGACAATAAAATAATCCTACACAATCTACTAACCAATATTATATTTCTAATTCAAATTCTCTACAAAACCCACTAACTATAAAATATTATATTCTACCCAACATTCTCTTACACCATGTCATGCTTTTCCTTGCACCTATGCACTATTTTACTTACACCCAAGCTTACTTTCTTGGCCCTCTCAACCCACATGCTAAAACAATTCAAAAGATGCTCAAATGACACAAAAATTAAGCCTTTACAAAGCTCAAGGCCGACACACACACACACAAGCAACAATTAAACATCTTCAAACGTTCATTTTGCCTCTCAACTCTCTCATTCTCTCTCCTTCTCTCTCATTTTCGACCATGGATGCCCCTTGAGCATTCAAGACTCCTAACAACTCACTAAGACTCTCCCAAGCTCGGCCATTGCAAGCACAAGCAAGCAACATAGCAAGAAAAAACTCACACAAGCTCTCAAACCTCTCATTGTCGGCCTAGGTAAAGTTTTGATAGTTTTCTTCCATTTATTTTTGTTCTAATCACATGCACACATTAAGCATAAGCTAACTAAGCTGGGATTTTAAGAAAATCAAGAAGAAACTTTGGTCAAGGCAAGATCTTGAGAGTTTTATGCACATTCAAGGCGATTTCTCAAGCTTCTAGTAGATCCGTGGTTTTCCTTTGTTAATCTCCATTAAGGTGATGGTTTAAACTGGTTTCTAAAATGTTTTGAAGTTCATGAGCATGTATGTATATGTGTTTACTTAATTTTGCATGCTTAGAAGCCAAGAAGTTACGTTTGAACATTTCTAGAAATCCCGGGTAGCCTATTGACCCTTCTGGTCGAAGCATTTTTAAGATAGCAAATGATGTTGAAAATGCATGAAATAGGCCAAGGCCAATTTTGACTCTAAGGCCTCCAAAATGGTCAAATATCATGATGTGTCTAAATCTGAAAATTTTGGAAATATGGAGTAGGTTTCTGGCAGCTTTCTGACCTTGTAGAACGAAACAGTTTTGGCCTAGTAAACGATGTTAAAAATGTATGAAAATTGGTAAGTCACTATATTTTGCAGTTCTGGACATTTTTGGAAGAAATAGGCTAAGGCTAATTTTGACTTTAAGACCCTCGAAAATGGCAAATATCGAAATGTGTACGAATTTGTGACAGTTTTGTGTAGTCTCACGGTTTTGGCCATAACTCCTAAATCCAAACTCCAAATGAAGCGAGGTTTGTTCCTAAATTTAAATCACTCATTAAGATCAAATTTGACATTTGGTTCACTAAAATTGGAGGTTATTTACTTAGCTAATTGAATGTGGAAAAACAGACCATTGCAGTAGGGTTTTTGCTTAGTTAAAATGTTTTGAATCATGTTGTAACTTTGCTTGAGGTATTGAATGCTTGGAATTGTGGCAATTAGAAGTTGTGTGGGCTGTTTTGATTGGTTGAGGATGTTTAATTGATTGATGCATGGCTTGGGTTTAATTACATGACGAATTGTGGCTTAATCGCATGTGTAAGCACGAATTGCTAGGTGTTGATCCTTTGGTTACGTGTATCCGGAGGCAACCTACTTTGTTGACCTCCTAATGTGAATTGTTAAGAGATATTCCATGACTTGTTTTGAACATGATTACTTGGCTGCCCATGAAAGTTTAATTGCTTTCAAATTGATATATGAAATGATTACATGTTCTTGCAATGCCTTATGTGCCAATATGTCAAAACATGATCATATACTTGCTCGAAGGCAACCTACTTTGTTGACCTCCTAATGTGAAATGTTAAATGGCATAAATGTGCATTGCATACAAGGTTGCAACCTTTCTTTCTGGCATGGTAGCGTCGCGTCACTACGGGCAGCATCGGGCTTGTCGATGTACTGGCGTGACTACTATGATCCAATTCCCTCTCTCACTTGGGGGCTAGACTTCCTCGGAGAGTTGGTTTGTAGGATTTCGGGGTACATCCGGAGTACACCCATTTGGAGTAATAAGTGGATGATTGAAGCCGGCCGCAACAACTGTTATTGGAAATGAACTTGAACGGCAGGAACTAAGTGCTATACGGGGCAAAGTATACACCTAAAAGTGGTGAGAGCTATCTCTTGAGCCCATAGAAGCCATTTCTAGAGTCCTGTACGTATCACACCCTATCCTTTTACTATGTGTATAAGTACTCTCGCTTGGTTCCTAGAGGACCTCGGGGAGGAAAGACAAGTAAATGTGTTCATTTATATTTATGTTATGTTATGTACTTACTTATTCTATTTGACATGTTTTCAAAGGATTTTCATAAGAATAACCGGAAAAGAGTTTCAAAACATTATCTCTCGTTCCCCCTCGCTGAGTTCATAAGGACTCACCATCTTTTTTGTCACAGGTGAAGTAGATTTGGAATAGGTACTCGAGAAGAATGTTCCTGTTGATGACTCCTTGGAGTGATTACGTGCTTTATGTGCCTTGCTTGACTGTGGCTGTTTTGTGAACATTGTGTTTGCTTTGAAGACTACTTGTTTTGTTGACGTAATTGACCCCGTTGTAATTTGGGTCTAATTTTGACTTGTACTGATTATAACTAGATGAACACTCTATTTGGTCGTTTTGCTATCACTATTTTGATTTACTAACTATCATAGGCAACTGAAGCATTAAGTGAAGGATCAAATAAAATGAATCTATCTAATCTTACCCAGGTACTTACTCATAAGCTAAATGATAATATGTAGTCGCGTAAAAAGGAATTGACAAATAAACGGGACATAGTTATCATGCTAAGCTTGTTAATGAAACGATATTTTCGAGATAGACTAGTAGGCATATCGGTTGATGACAAAATAGGAATCCTTAATGGAATTGGATTAATAATTGGAATAATTGAGGCATTTAGAAATTAGGTCAAACTAAAGAGTCTAATTACAGCCGTTATGTTGTTGGTTTTCCGAAAAATCTTTTGGTAGTTCTAAATCAAAGTTAGGCATTATTCGTAAGAAAATGACTAAACCGTACAAATAGTATAAATGAATTAGGTCATACCCTAGTCTAGCCTCTATAGGTCGGGTTAGGGCGTGATAGTTGCTAACATCAATAGTTGAACTTTCATCCTCAACAGTTTGGCGCTGTTTGTAGGAATTCCCTGGATAATCCTATTTTTTTCCCCACCACCCATTGAGAAACCACCATGGTACAGACCAGGAGTCACAGCGTGCCGGTGGAGGACTTGCCCACCTCGGACAAAGCCCTCGGAACTACACAAGCACCTAGCCAAAACCCCACCCAAACCGACGTTGGTACGAGCCAACGCATACACTTACCCTCACAAACTACCACACCCGGAGATGTTGATTTCATCGCTAATATGGCCCCGAAAATGAAGTTGATGTTTTGGATGTTTGAAGAGCTCAAGGAGCGAGTAACGCAGTTGGCAGTAGACCCGCCAGCACTACTAACCGGAGCAGCCCCAATTTCGCATCCCCGCCCCGGGACTGACTCGGGCCTAGAGTGACGAAGAAGGTTCTCCAGAGCCAATTGGCTGACCTGAAGGAGTCAGGAGTAAGTGTAATACCCGAGCCCGGAATGTGAAAATTCTTTGTTTATTATTTTGAAAATTTTATTTCCTTAAATTCTTTGTGAATTAATTGTTACTTTCTCGCCGTCGCAACGTGCATTGCATTTCAGGAGCGATAGCTAGAGAACGATTTCCAGTCCTCAGCAAATAGTGAAACTAGTGTTTAGATGACTTAAATTTTATATTTTAAATGTTGCTAGCTTTAATTGATCTTACCTTAGCTAAAATGGCTTTAAAATGCACAAAATTAGGCTCTTTGACCAAGTTTTAAGTAGTTTGACCTTGGACCTTTGACCCTTTGACCATTTAACACCTTATAAGCTAAAACTAAGCAAAATAAAAAAAAATAGCAGCTGAAAAATAGAGGAGCAGGCCGTGGCTTTGAAGAGAAAAAAAAAAAAACCTTTCAACTTTCAATCGATCAATATTCGCGTGAGCTCGTGCGGGGTGATTTCCGAGGCAACTAGCATTGTTTTCCTAGCGACTAGGAGTACCTGAGGTGAGGGAAGCATGTTATTTGCGCATTTAAACGTTATGTATGTTAACTTTGTCAATTTTGAGATTTGTCCGAAGATCGTTATTTAAAGCGATTTGATGCTTCTAGAATGTTCATTGGCATTTGTAGAACATGTATTTATAGCTTTGTAACATTTTCTGCGGTTAAATGTTGTGATTGCAAATTAAATTGTCAATTGAATAGTGTTTTATGAATAGTAAAACCTTGAAACATTGAAGTTGCGCTGTTATGCTTTCTGTTGATATAGAAATGTGCTAGGTACGCTAGAATGCTAAAATGTGTGGTTTGTTTAGGTTGCGTAGTGGAAAAAAATGAGAATTATGCCTTTGGGAAAGTCGGGGTCGTTTTGGTCGACTTTAGCGTTTTCTCATTTTACGTGTTGGCATTGCTTCGGGAAGCCATGGAAACACTTTTGGTGCGATTATGGCGTTGGTTGGGTGTTTGGTTGTTATAGTTGTAGTTCAAACAAGAAAGGGGGAAATCGGGGCTTTGCGCTAGTTCTAGGGTAAAGTAAGGTTTCGGGGTCTTTAGACGTGCCTTATGGTGACCTAGGAGGGTTGGCGAAGTCGGTTTCCAGAACTCGTAGCTTGTTTGGAAATGGTAGCGTTTTGACAGTTGGGGCTGAGTTGTGTTTTTGCTTGTTTTCTTGACTTTATGCCTTTAGAATGCTTAGAATTACTTGAAATACTTGTTTGAGTTGTTTTGGATTGAATTGCTTATCAATTGCTGCTATTGCGTGCGAGAGTAACCTACTTTGTTATTCTCCCACGTGTGGCTTTATCGCTTGTTTATCACCTTGTATCGAGTCTTGCATTGCATAGTGTCTCGCGCGTGAGTGATGGGCCTCTCTGGGTAGCCTTGGGTTGCCAGTGTTGGTTGCTCTAGCTTCGCTGCTATTCCCTTTCTCGCTTGGGTTGCCTCCCAGGGAGATTTGGGTCGTAGGTTGATGGATACTTCCGGGGTATTCCAAATTGGTGTTATAAGGTGATTTGGGCCGGCGCGTCGTCATCGAATTCTTGAATGAAAGTTGCTCGTGAAAAGAGTATCGTATCCTTTGAATGAGTGTTTATAGCTTTAATGCTTGCCTTGCTTTGTTGATGGCTTTATTATATCTCTGTATGATATATGTATACATTGCTTGGCTAATTGCATTGCATACTCCTCTCATCTCCGTCCTTGAGACCAATTGCCCTCGCTGAGCAATAGTTTTTGCTCATTCCTTTCTATACCATATTTTTTACAGGAGTAGTTGAAACAAACCCTCTCGAGGTAATTGAGGAGGAGGAACAGTTGGAGGTGTTCCCGTGATTGCACTTCTTTGCTTTGCTGGTGGTTGGATGCCAGATTTTTGTGCGAGCCTTGCATGATATGTATATTGCTTGGATGTCGTTTAGTTTTGAGGCTTGTAGCCTTGTATGTATTTTCTAGTTTGAGGCCTCTACGGTCTTATGTTGTATAAGTTGGAAGAATGTAATGTTGTAACTTATACTCTTATGACTAGTAAGAAAATGCATGCTAATGGAATTGATTAGTGGCATAAGTACTTGTGTAGTATGCATATCATTTTTGGTTTGGAAAGTTGGATAATAAGAAATGTATGTTTTTAAAGAAAGTTGGTTTTATTTTTTTTAATTGTTTTATGGCTTTCGCAAGTTTTATGATGAATTTAGGGTTTTCGGATCGTCCGCGGTACAGAGGAGACTCCGTCCGTGTGTCGGGTCCGGGCTTGGCCTTTTGCGGGGTCGGGTCGGGGCGTGACATCTTTAGGTGGTATCAGAGCATGATAGTCTTGCATGAGCCGGGATATGATTCTCGGTCTGTGGGGTAAAGGTCTAAAATGCTAAAGTGTTTATGTATGATTGCTAAGTGAAAAGAAAATGATATAGTATGACTTTGTGAACTTGGAATGTTTATGTGTTTAAGTGAAATAGTTTGGCAAGTTAAACTTGTCTTATGTGAATTGTGTGATAGAATATTGGATTGTTATTGACTTGAGTGTTATCTAATCTTATGTGCTATATTTCTGTCTATAAACTGCTTTTAAATGTTGCCAGCTATTGTGAATTGTTACTATGCCGCCACGTCGTGGTACTCAAGGTATAGGATCAGATGAAGAGGCAGCAAAACAGGGTCAGCAGCCGTTGCCTAAGCAGTTTATGGCTACCATGACTACTGCAGTAGACCGGATCACACAGGTACTACATGAGCAGAGGCAAGACAGGAATAATCCCCAGGGAAATCAAGCTAATCCTGGTGGACAGGGGTACAAAGTTGAGAATAACCAGCTAGAGAAATTTCTGAGGCATGAGCCGGGAAAGTTTTTCGGGGAGCCGGATGATGAGGCGGCCGAGAGATGGATTAATCGTGTTGAGAAAATTTTCACTGCTTTGAGGTACACTGATGAGGCAAGAATAGATTATGCATCATTTTTATTTGAGGGTGATGCAGAGCAGTGGTGGAATACTGTCAGATTGAGGTGGGATTGTGAGGATGTTCCACATTTATGGGATGATTTTGTGAGTGAGTTTCGGGATAAGTATATTCCCGAGATGGCTATGGAAAGGAGGGAGGATGAGTTTGTGGCCCTGAAACAGGGAAACATGACTGTTGCACAGTACGAGGCTAGGTTTGTTAGCCTGTCGAGGTATATGCCCGAGTTGGTACGGCCGACTAGGAGGATGATACATAGGTTTGTCCGTGGGCTGAGAATGGACATTCAGTTGCATTTGACTGGGCAGACCTACACTACTTTTCCCGAGGCATTTCAGGCAGCCTCGAAGTTTGAGAAACGGAAGGCTGAGATGTTAGCTGAGAGCAGTCAGCCGAGTAAGAAGCAGTATTTGGGCCAGAGCAGCCAGAGTCAGCCGAGGCAGTATCAGACTTCTGCACAGGGTCCTCAGCAACGTCCGTATCAGCCACAGCAGCAGATTCAGGCTAGGCCAGCTGTGACTAGACCTCAACAGGGAGGTACAGTTCCTACCCCTGCCAGAGCCCCAGCACCTACGGGAAACACTGCGGTTAGGCAAAATCAGCAGTGTAATTATTGTAATCGATCGGGCCATATTGAGGCTAACTGCTAGAGGAAGAGTGGTAAATGTACGGGTTGTGGTAGTGATGACCATAGGGTGAGAGATTGCCCTAAGTATAATAATGTTCAGGGCCGTGGTGGAGGCCAAGGTGTTCAGAATAGGGCTGCAGGTACACGACCAGCACAGAGAGTTCAGGCTAGGGTCTTTGCACTAGATGCGGAGGAGCTGCCCGATACTACAGCTATTGTGGAAGGTACCTTTATTCTCAATACTCAGCCAGTTAAAGTTTTGATTGATCCCGGAGCTACACATTCGTTTATAACTCCTGCATGTGCACGATCTGTGAATGTTTGCATTGATAAATTGCCGCATGAAGTTGAAGTTAGTACTCCTTTGGGTGCAAAATTTGTTACTGAGTCTATTTGCAAATCTTGTGATATATGTATTAAGAACCGTAAATTTCCTGCTGATTTAATTATATTACCATTTCGTGACTTTGAAATCATTTTGGGAATGGACTGGTTGGGAAAGTATTATGCTCAGTTGGATTGTAGAACAAAGGTTGTATATCTTCAGGTTCCTGACCGACCAGTACTAGAGATTGTTGGGAACTGCAGGGCTGCCCGAATTCCACTTTTATCAGCGATCAAGACTTCTAAGATGTTGATTAGGGGTTGTGAAGCTTACTTAGCCTATTTGATCAATTAGCCTACTGATAAGTTGAGTTTGAATGAGGTTCCGATTGTTAGAGACTTCCCTGGTGTATTTCCCGAGGAATTACCGGGTTTACCACCGGATAGGGAGATTGAGTTCGTGATTGATCTTGTGCCAGGCACTACGCCAATTTCTAGGAGTCCTTATAGAATGGCATCGGCTGAACTTCAAGAGTTAAAAATTCAGCTTCAGAACTTGCTTGAGAAAGGGTTTATACAACCTAGGTCTTCGCCGTGGGGTGCGCCTATGTTGTTTGTGAGAAAGAAAGACGGCACGCTACGGTTATGCATTGATTACAGGGGACTTAATCAAGTCACGATTAAGAATAAATACCCCTTGCCGTTGATTGAAGAATTGTTTGACCAGTTGCAGGGTGCGAGTGTTTACTCCAAATTTGACTTGAGGCAGGGTTACTATCAACTTAGAATTCGGAGTGACGATATACCAAAGACGGCATTCAGGACTAGATATGGCCACTATGAATTTGTTGTTTTGCCGTTTGGATTGACGAATGCACCAGCCGCATTCATGGACTTGATGCAGAGAGTTTTCCAACCTTACCTTGATCAGTTTGTCGTGATCTTTATTGACGACATTTTAGTGTATTCGAAGAACGAGGCCGAGCATGAGCAACACTTGAGGATTGTGCTACAGACCTTGCAGGAAAATAAGCTTTTTGCTAAATTCAGCAAGTGTGAGTTCTGGTTGAATCAGATATCTTTTCTAGGCCATATCATTTCAGACCGAGGAATTTCAGTGGACCCAGCTAAGATTGAGGTTGTCTCATCTTGGAAGAGACCTGAGACGGTGTCAGAGATTCAGAGTTTTCTTGGATTGGCAGGTTACTACCGGAGATTTGTTAAAGACTTTTCTAAAATTTCTGGACCTTTAAGCCAGTTGACTCGGAAGAAAGTTGCTTACAACTGGGATGCCAAATGTGAATCCAGTTTCCAAGAATTGAAGAAGAGACTAACTACAGCTCCTATACTAGCTTTACCTGAGGGAACAGAGAACTTTGTTGTCTACAGTGATGCATCTAAGGAAGGATTGGGCTGTGTTTTAATGCAAAATGGTAAGGTGATTGCCTATGCTTCTAGGAAATTGAAACCTTATGAAGTTAATTACCCTACACATGATCTTGAGTTAGCTGCAGTGGTGTTTGCTTTGAAGAAGTGGCGTCATTACTTGTGGGGTTGCAGATTTGAAATATTTACTGACCACAAGAGTCTCAAGTATTTGTTTTCACAGAAGGATCTAAATATGAGGCAGCGGAGATGGCTAGAGCTATTGGGTGGTTATAACTGTTCTATTAACTATGTGCCAGGTAAGGCAAATGTTGTTGCTGATGCGTTGAGCCGAAAGGCTACTGTTGCAAGCTTGATTATCAAGGACTGGGAGACTTTGGAAGAAATTTGTTCATGGAAGCCAGAAGCTACTGAGGTAGGGATTCGATTTGCTAGTTTACAGATTCAGTCAGGGTTGCTAGCACAGATCAGAGAGGCTCAGAAGACTGATCCTCACATCTTGAAAATCCAAGAAAAAGCTAAAGGGGGAGAGTCGGAGTTTAAATTACATACAGATGGCATCTTCAGATTCAGGGATAGAGTATGTGTTCCTGATGATCCGACTTTGAAGAATGAGATCCTGTCCGAGGCACATAATTCGAGGTACACGATTCACCCGGGCAGTACAAAGATGTATAGAGATTTGAAACAACACTTCTGGTGGAACAATATGAAGAGGGAGATTGCTAGGTATGTATCCAGATGTTTGACTTGTCAGAGGGTTAAAGTTGAGCATCAGAGGCCAGGCGGACTTCTACAGCCGTTGTTGATTCCGCAATGGAAGTGGGTTCATATAACAATGGACCTTGTGACCGATCTTCCTAGATCTCCGAGAGGATGTGATTCTGTTTGGGTTGTTGTGGACCGCTTGACTAAAGTTACACACTTTATTCCCTTGAATAAACAGGATAGCCTTGATAAGCTAGCTGAATTGTATGTTGCTAATATTGTGAGATTGCATGGTGTGCCACAGAGTATAGTGTCAGATAGGGATCCCAGATTCAGATCTCGTTTTTGGCAGAAGTTGCAAGAGGCCATGGGAACTAAGTTGAGCTTCAGTACTGCATATCATCCGCAAACTGATGGCCAGTCTGAGAGAACCATCAGGATCTTGGAAGACATGCTTCGAGCATGTGTGCTAGACTTTGGGAAGAGCTAGGAAAAGTTTTTTCCTTTAGCGGAGTTCGCCTACAACAATAGTTATCAATCTACTATAGGTATGGCTCCCTACGAGGCGTTGTATGGTCGGAAATGCAGATCCCCGTTATATTGGGAAGAGGTTGGAGAGATGAGAACAGTTAATCCGACTGTGTTACCTGAGATGATTAAGATGGTAGATGATGTTCACCTTATTCGCCAGAGTATGCTTACAACTCAGAGTCGTCAAAAGAGTTATACAAATAAGCACCGTCGGGATCTTGAGTTTGATTTGGGAGATTGGGTATTTCTTAAGATTTCTCCACGGAAGGGATTGATTCGGCACGGTAAGAGTGGGAAGCTTAGTCCCAGGTATGTGGGTCCGTATGAGATCACCGAAAAGGTAGGTCCTT
This sequence comes from Ehretia macrophylla, assembly GCA_037974665.1. Classification (NCBI taxonomy): domain Eukaryota; kingdom Viridiplantae; phylum Streptophyta; class Magnoliopsida; order Boraginales; family Ehretiaceae; genus Ehretia; species Ehretia macrophylla. The sequence goes on from CM075774.1 coordinate 6,637,387, forward strand.
TGGCTTATCGATTAGCTTTGCCTCCGAGCTTGTCGAGACTGCACGATGTGTTCCATGTGTCTATGTTGAAGAAGTATCATCCAGACCCTTCACATGTACTTGAACCAGAGCCTTTGCAGATTGAAGAGAAGTTGTCTTATGAAGATAAACCGATTCGAATTGTGGATCGGAAAGTTCAGGAGCTTCGCAGAAAGAGTATTCCGTTAGTAAAGGTTCTGTGGAATCATCATGGGTTTGAGGAAGCGACTTGGGAAAGAGAGGACCAAGTTCGGGATCAGTATCCGGAGTTGTTTGTTGACCAGGTAAGAATTGCATGGACGCAATTGTTTTAAGGGGGAGAGGGTGTAATACCCGAGCCCGGAATGTGAAAATTCTTTGTTTATTATTTTGAAAATTTTATTTCCTTAAATTCTTTGTGAATTAATTGTTACTTTCTCGCCGTCGCAACGTGCATTGCATTTCAGGAGCGATAGCTAGAGAACGATTTCCAGTCCTCAGCAAATAGTGAAACTAGTGTTTAGATGACTTAAATTTTATATTTTAAATGTTGCTAGCTTTAATTGATCTTACCTTAGCTAAAATGGCTTTAAAATGCACAAAATTAGGCTCTTTGACCAAGTTTTAAGTAGTTTGACCTTGGACCTTTGACCCTTTGACCATTTAACACCTTATAAGCTAAAACTAAGCAAAAAAAAAAAAATAGCAGCTGAAAAACAGAGGAGCAGGCCGTGGCTTTGAAGAGAAAAAAAAAAAACCTTTCAACTTCCAATCGATCAATCTTCGCGTGAGCTCGTGCGGGGTGATTTCCGAGGCAACTAGCGTTGTTTTCCTAGCGACTAGGAGTACCTGAGGTGAGGGAAGCATGTTATTTGCGCATTTAAACGTTATGTATGTTAACTTTGTCAATTTTGAGATTTATCCGTAGATCGTTATTTAAAGCGATTTGATGCTTCTAGAATGTTCTTTGGCATTTGTAGAACATGTATTTATAGCTTTGTAACATTTTCTGCGGTTAAATGTTGTGATTGCAAATTAAATTGTCAATTGAATAGTGTTTTATGAATAGTAAAACCTTGAAACGTTGAAGTTGCGCTGTTATGCTTTCTGTTGATATAGAAATGTGCTAGGTACGCTAGAATGCTAAAATGTGTGGTTTGTTTGGATTGCGTAGTGGAAAAAAATGAGAATTATGCCTTTGGAAAAGTCGGGGTCGTTTTGGTCGACTTTAGCATTTTCTCGTTTTGCGTATTGGCATTACTTCGGGAAGCCATGGAAACACTTTTGGTGCGATTATGGCGTTGGTTGGGTGTTTGGTTGTTATAGTTGTAGTTCAAACAAGAAAGGGGGAAATCGGGGCTTTGCGCGAGTTCTAGGGTAAAGTAAGGTTTCGGGGTCTTTAGACGTGCCTTATGGTGACCTAGGAGGGTTGGCGAAGTCGGTTTCCAGAACTCGTAGCTCGTTTGGAAATGGTAGCGTTTTGACAGTTGGGGCTGAGTTGTGTTTTTGCTTGTTTTCTTGACTTTATGCCTTTAGAATGCTTAGAATTACTTGAAATACTTGTTTGAGTTGTTTTGGATTGAATTGATTATCAATTGCTGCTATTGCGTGCGAGAGTAACCTACTTTGTTATTCTCCCACGTGTGGCTTTATCGCTTGTTTATCGCCTTGTATCGAGTCTTGCATTGCATAGTGTCTCGCGCGTGAGTGATGGGCCTCTCTGGGTAGCCTTGGGTTGCCAGTGTTGGTTGCTCTAGCTCCGCTGCTATTCCCTTTCTCGCTTGGGTTGCCTCCCAGGGAGATTTGGGTCGTAGGTTGATGGATACTTCCGGGGTATTCCAAACTGGTGTTATAAGGTGATTTGGGCCGGCGCGTCGTCATCGAATTCTTGAATGAAAGTTGCTCGTGAAAAGAGTATCGTATCCTTTGAATGAGTGTTTATAGCTTTAATGCTTGCCTTGCTTTGTTGATGGCTTTATTATATCTCTGTATGATATATGTATACATTGCTTGGCTAATTGCATTGCATACTCCTCTCATCTCCGTCCTTGAGACCAATTGCCCTCGCTGAGCAATAGTTTTTGCTCATTCCTTTCTATACCATATTTTTTACAGGAGTAGTTGAAGCAGACCCTCTCGAGGTAATTGAGGAGGAGGAACAGGTGGAGGTGTTCCCGTGATTGCACTTCTTTGCTTTGCTGGTGGTTGGATGCCAGATTTTTGTGCGAGCCTTGCATGATATGTATATTGCTTGGATGTCGTTTAGTTTTGAGGCTTGTAGCCTTGTATGTATTTTCTAGTTTGAGGCATCTATGGTCTTATGTTGTATAAGTTGGAAGAATGTAATGTTGTAACTTATACTCTTGTGACTAGTAAGAAAATGCATGCTAATGGAATTGATTAGTGGCATAAGTACTTGTGTAGTATGCATATCATTTTTGGTTTGGAAAGTTGGATAATAAGAAATGTATGTTTTTAAAGAAAGTTGGTTTGTTTTTTTTTTATTGTTTTATGGCTTTCGCAAGTTTTATGATGAATTTAGGGTTTTCGGATCGTCCGCGGTACAGAGGAGACTCCGTCCGTGTGTCGGGTCCGGGCTTGGCCTTTTGCGGTGTCGGGTCGGGGCGTGATAGTAAGAGGGTTGCACCCATTGACCTCGAGGAGGCGAAGACTACGGCCGCCATAGCCAAGGTCATAAACTAGCTCGGCGTCAACCCTCTCTCTTCTGAGGTCCTGGCAATACCCTTGCCCGCGGGCAACCAGATGCCACACCTAGCAATGTGTAACTGGGAAGGTGATCCCGCCAGCCATTTGCTAAACTTTGACCACCACATAACTCTCCACGACATGACGGATCTAATGAAGACGAATGCGTTCCCGACCACCCTGGTAAGCAACGCACTGGACTGGTTCCAAAAACTTTATCCAGGCTCGATCGAGAGTTTCCATCAGATGGCTAAGGCGTTTCTGTCTCGCTTCGCTGGAAGCCGACGTACAACCCGCCATACATCATCATTGTTGTCGGTAAAACAATAGAAAAGAGAAAGCTTGAGGACCTATACCGTTCGATTCAACGAGAAATCTCTCAGGATTTCTAATTTGAGGATTCCACGGCCTTGATAGCCTATCAAAGTGGGCTCAGGTCGAGGCCACTCACATCCTCTTTGGCCATTGATCCAGTGGATACAGTCGTAAAATTGCAGTTCAAAGGCTAAAAGAGCTATACAAGGCACTTCCTTCTCTCGAGATCCCAGGTCCAGGATAACTTATCTTGCAGACTGATGTTTCTCTTGATTTTTGGCAGCTGTTCTCATTGAAGAAGACAATGGGCACAAACAAATCTGTGGTTACAAATCGGGATCTTTCACACCAGCACAACACAATTATCCCTCTTTCAAAAGAGAAGTTCTTGCAGTCATTCAGGGCATCAAAAAATTTAAGTTTTATCTTGCTCAGAACCCCTTAATTTTTGAAATAGATTTCAAAGAATTTCAAAGTGTTCTCAAAAGAAAGCAAAATGATATTCCAGAACCACAGCTCATCCGATGGACAGAATGGATTTCCCAATTCAATTGGACAATGCGACACATCCCATGCAAAGAAAATATCCTTGCAGATTTTCTCTCATGCACTCTACCATCCGAGAAAACTGTTTGCATGGTAAATCCAAATGAACGCAGACTTCCATCCTCCCTCATTCCAGGCCTTATTCCAGGTAGTTCCAACTCAAATCCAAATCTCACTGATGGACAGTGCCAGATATTTTATGATTTGAGTCCAGAACAACAGGCACAGTTTCTCGCAGCCTTACCTGAGGAGCTTAAACTCAAGATACTGCGATCATTCGCCAGAAGTCGAATCACTAATTTCTTTGAGGAATTCGTTGAGATCAGACTTCGACGAACCATTGATTTATTGTCGTCTATTTTTTATGTCAGAAATGTGATTCGTGATACTCCCCAGCATGAAGAACCATAGGATGCTATTCTTGATTTCAATAATTATGATTTTTCAAAGAGGCAATTCTTGTATCTTTGGTATTGGCTTAATTATTATCCTATGACCGTTCTTTTTAATCTAGAGCTCATTCAACGACATATTTTTGTGTTTCCACAATCCTGCTTTATCAAGCTATTCTCACAGGTGTTCCAGTCATTTGATCATCTAATACTCATCACCAGTCAAATTATTCGGCACCAGATGTTTGGAATCGTGCCATTTGGCCAACCGTCATTCCAATCAACCATTTTCACTTGCGACAAGAGCCTTGGGAATATTTCATTTCTTGGGAGTATTGCCTTATCGTCAAAAGAGCCCCTGCTAGAGCCCATGGTCTAGATGTTTCTAATCCTAGAGAATTTTGGCACGTCCACTTTCCTGATAGCCCCATTTTTCATGAGTATCTTTTTGCCTTCCAGAATTTCTCTCAATTAAATGGCTATTCCACTACAGATCTTGGGTCTGACTACGACCCGTGGGGGGAGGGGAGATCTTAGCCAGAATAGTCAAGATTGATGGGATGACATCGATTTCAATAATGACAGATGGTGATTTACAGTAGGATCCCGTGAATCCTGAGTGATCCCTACCAAGATGCTCTGAGTCATGTAAATAAGTTTGCCGTGTTGTAATAATATGATGTGACAGGAATCTTTTGTCACTTCAGATTCTTTTTAGGTCATGTCTTGTTTGTCTCTTTGTAATAAGTGAGATTTCATTTATTAAAGGAAACCTCTTTAGTCGCGTCGAGTTTGTCTTATTGTGAATTATTAGGATTCCGATTTAGTCATATCAGCTTTACTTTATTAAAGGAAGCTACTTTAGTTAGCGTCAGGAATAATAAAATTCTTCTTGCATTATTGAGTCTTTTGTAATGGTTTGCCTATAAATAATGATGAACCCCTGACTAAAGGGGCAAACTTGGATTTCACAAAACACATCTTCTTTACTCTTAGACTTGGATTGCAACATATCTTTCTTTCTCTCAGGCTTACAACTTTCCATCTTCCTTTCTTCTAGCCTTAGCCTTTTAGCCATGTCTTCCGCCTCCCGCTTCTCCATCAGTTCCCCTTAGTGGTCTCAGAGCCTAGTTAACTGTAACACTTCCCTATCTGATATTAAAGGTCTTAAACTATACTTGTGTGATGAACACTAGAGTATTTGGAAACAAGGCCATAGCCGTTAAAAAGTTAATAAAAGGCGTCGTAAGTCCCGCAGTAAGCCCAGTTATGACCAGTGTATCCACCATGGTTGATCTTCCCCTACCAGTACAAGAAGTTACAAACAACTCTGATGTCGCTTCTACTTCCTTTTATCCTTCTGCATCTCACTATGAGGTAGACATAACCCAAACATCTCCATCTACCAAGCCAAGTGAACTCTTCAAACTACCTCCGTTATACCCATACTCATACTACCAAACTTCCCAACTCACACAAAAGTTGAAGTCTTTATTACCTATTAAACCAGCAGCCCTTACAGTCATGTATAAATCCTCTATAGTCACTGTACAATCTATATCCTCTTCACTATCAGAAACCTATCTTCCCATACTTTCTGAACCTGATCTCTGTAGATATAAATAAAAAGGTTACAAAGGTCTACACCTTGGAGCCATTCGTCTAACCTTACAACCTAGTTTCCTTGCTGGAAAGAATGTTTCATGTCTAGTCTCACTACTAGATACCAGGTGGCGTAAGTTTGATGATGCACTCATCTGTGCAGTTAAAGCAGGTCTTCACAATGGCCATGTTCTCATCTAGGTTGAACCAAAACTTCACCCTTGACATTTCCCGTCCTACCCTCTCTCAAACCATACAAGTCTTTATTCAACTATATGAAGCTGATATGACCCCAAATGAAACTGTTGTTGCACTCCATCATTCCATGACTTACAAAGTTCAAACCCAATCTATTTTCCATGGACCACAATTGTAAACCTCGAGTCCACGTGATATGTGATAGTAATGTTACCCAATCAAAGATTTATACCGAGCATGAACTCACTTTCCCTTCTCAATGGAAAAATGATTATGAAAAGAATCATAACCATCCAATCATCCATGATTCACCAAGAATCTCTCAAAACTCCCTTGAACCAGGTTGTGTTTCTATCTCATTTCCAACAGAATCTCAGCCAGCTGAACCATGTGAAAAATGTCAGCTTGTCAGACGTCCTTAGTACTGTCCACACTGTGTCAGAAAACCCTTTGTTGCCAAATCTAGATCTTCTAGATTTGTAGGTTCTATTAACTTTCCATAAGACATTTATTGCGAAGGAGAAACAGTCAATGCTTATGTTGGTAAATGGCAAGTAGGGGTGTGCAACGAAACTGCGAACCCGCCCAAACCGCCTAATCCAACCCAAACTAACCTATTTTTGGCGGTTTCTTAGGCTATCCTCAATGGAGTCTCTAAAATGCAAAACTTTCCTAATTTGGGTATTTTTAGAGACCTCAGTCTCTAAAAATAACACTATTCATGGCAAAAGTACGTGGGGTCCACCACTTTTGGCTTAAAAGATGCCAATATAGAGACCCAGTCTCTATTTTTTTCAACAAATTTGTGGAAGAAAATGGAGACTGGGTCTCTATTTTGGCATCTTTTAAGCCAAAAGTGGTGGACCCCACGTACTTTTATCATGAATAGTGTTGTTTTTAGAGACTGGAGTCTCTAAAAACACCTAAATTAGAAAAGTTTTGCATTTGAAGACTCCATTGAGGATGCCCTTAAAAGTTATGTTGGTTATGGTTTAAGCTATCATAAGAACCGATCATATAGTTTGGTTTATGATTTTTACCATCAAAATCGTAAACCCAAACCAACCCAATATATATATATATATATATATATATGTAGTATTACCAAGAAAACTTTTCACATTCCTCTATATTTTTCAATCTATCTCCCTTTTCATTAAAAAAACTAAAAGATACCATGGGTAACTCTTCTGTATTTTAAATTTTTACAACACAATTACTTTCTTCAAATACAACTATAAGTTAAGTCAAATGTATGATATGACTTGGTTTGGGTGGTTTGGTTTATTCAAATGTATTGGTTTGGTTTGGGTAGTTGTGATAGGTGTATGGTTTAGTTATGGTTTTAATTTTTTCAAACCGAATGTATTGGTTCGATTCGAAAAATATGTTTTAAACCGCCCAAACCGACCCATGCACACCCCTAATGGAAAGTCACCAAAACCAGGCCAGAAGATGTTGGACAAATTGAATCAACAATCAATTGGGGCAACATGAACGCAAAAGCACAAAATGCTGCCAGCCTAAAAATATGGTCAGATATCAGGGAACATGTTACATGGTCAAAAGAAGCCCATGATCATCTCAGACAAAGTTGTTATGATCAGTATAATGACCTCCACAAGAATCACACATACCATCAGAAAACTCCAATCAACTGGACCAAACTTCAGAAAGTTGCTCCAGTTCGGAACCCTTCCGGACAAGTTCGTTCTTGGAACAGCGTCAACATGATCAACGTGCAGAAATATACTTCAAAAAAAACACTATCTTGATTCTGACGAGTTCAAAAGAAAAAGAGAACGACTAGCTGAAAAACTTGCAAAGCCAGCTAAGCCAAAGAAGCAGCCCTCTCATCCTTGGAAGCATAATCCAAAACCAGATCACGTAGTCTGGATTCCAAGTGGACATTGAGAAAAAACCTATTGGGTTGATCTCACACCACCTCCTCATTATCTTTCCAAAGAAAAAGTTATCCTAACTGGGTGGGGTGATGAATTTAAGAAAAAAGGTCCTAGTGAAATATCTTCTGTTATTTCGTCCTTTGATTCTTTCGATCCTTTCAAAAAGAATTCATCCTCTCAAAGTATTCCACCATACAAATGACCAATTCTTATGCAGACTCCTGTAACTCCGTTTTATACGAACACCACCAGGACACGTACTCATAACCCAAGCCAAACAAATCCTGAGTCAGAACAGACCAGTGACCAGGAAGAAACCTCTCAAGCTGGAGGAAACCGGAACCAAACACAAGCACAAGTCTCACAAGTTCCACAACAGCCGCCTCAGCAACAAAACATTGAGGGAAAAGTTTCCATCTCATATGCTCCTGATCACAAGAAATTCTAGAACATTGATGCCATTCCTCCTGATGACAGACTCAAATATCTTGAGAAAATGGATGCATGGATTAATGGATAATATCTCCGAAATCCCACTCTTGAGATAAGAGATATTATTGACCATCTTGTTGCTACTTTTACAGGATCATTATGCAATTGGTGGACAAGGATGCTGTCAAAAGAAGAAAGACAAATCATCCTAACAGATGCAGATCCTATTCAGATATTCCTAAGATGTCTACGAACCATTTTCGTAGGACAAACAGCCCAAGAGATTAAAAAGGCAGAAAAAGAGTTCTTACTCAACAAATGTTGTGATGTTGCAAAGCTTCGAGATTAATATCTCAGACAAGGAGCTCTGTATTTCATCTTTGGAAAAAATATAGAAATTATCAAAAAGGCATTCATCTTCAACATGCCACAACCATTTCCTGAGTTGATCGAGATAAAACTTAAACGAGCTAATATCACAGATCTGAAACCAATGAGTCTTGCCTACATGTACCAAATGGCCAGAAAGTTCATACAAGACTAGTGCGAGTCTAAGCGACTTGGCAAACACCTCAAAGGCAACGAGCAAAGAACAATAGATACCTTTTGCCGAAAAGATTTTCAAAAGTTTGGCTGTCACACTCACGGCTACTCTCCATGTTCGTGCCACAAATACAAGAAGAACAAACATCATAAAAGGTTTCATAAGTCCAGAAAACCTTTCAAAAAGTTCAAATTTGTGAAAAGAAGAGCAAAACCTTCATCTTCTACAAAATGTTTTCTTTGTGGAAAGAAATGACATTTTGCAAAGGATTGTTACCTCAAGAAATCCAAGAAGCTACCAGTAAAGCTTGTTCAATTCATTTCAACTCAAAGCTTTGATGACCAGCTATACACATGGAAGCCATTCTTAACCTTGATAGAATCTCATCCTCAGATCTTACCTCAGAATTCGATTCCTCTGATTCGAAACCAAACCTCTCTATAGCCAAGATACAGTAAACCACTGAACAACCAATCCTCACTACTTCTCAAGCTACCTTTACCCCAGGATAGATTTACAAGCCCTACATAAAGCTTCTCATAAATCATCCAGGATACGTTCCTATTACTGTTACTATACTTATAGACACAGGTTCATGTATTTCTATGATGAAATCCAAGTGTCCTCCTGAAGTTTGGATTTTCTCCAGAGCAACCTTTACCACTGCATATGGTAATGGATTTACAAGTGCAGCACACTCCATGACCATACCTATACACTTATCCTCATATGTCTCAGTACGACACAGCTTTTACCAGTATGATCAATGCTGTGAAGACATTCTTTTAGGAATAGATTTCCTCACCTTACTTGCTACATTTTTATTTCAAACAGATGATTTTCAATTCCTATGCAACCAGTATACCCCATGGGTAATACTGCAGGAATTACCTCCACAGGTTTCAACCATTCAAGATGATGAATTTACTGAAGAAATAAACCTTCTCATTTCCTGTTGCGGTGATCTTCCAAATAAATTTTGGAAAAGAGAGAAACACTTCGTCTCTCTACCTTACAAAGAATATTGGCAGATACCACATCAAATCGCCTCTCATCCAGGAATGCCAAAAGATGAAGATCTTTGTCAAGCTAAAATTCAGACACTACTTGAGCAAGGTCTTATTCGACCATCCAGATCTCCATGGGCAAGTCATGCATTTTATGTCATCAAAAGATCTGAATAGGTCTGAGGAAAGAAAAGATTGGTGATTGATTATCGCCAACTCAATGACCAATTGCAGGATATCAAATACCCTCTTTCAAGAAAGGAACAACTCCTCCAAAAGCTATCCAAAGCCAAATTTTTCTCCAAATTTGATATGAAATCTGGATTTTGGTAGATTGGTATTACTAAAGCTGATAGATTCAAAACTGCTTTTGTTGTTCCACAAGGACATTATAAGTGAAATGTCATGTCGTTTGGTCTAAAAAATGCACTGTTCGAATTCCAACACATAATGGATGATGTTTATTGGCCACTTTCGCAGCACTACATCATTTACATTGATGATGTTTTGGTATTTAGTAACACAACTGAAGAACACCACCAGCATTTTCGACAATTTAAGGAACTAACCTACCAGCATGGATTAGTTCTTGTTGAATCCAATATGAAAATTGGTCTAAATGCTATTGATTTTCTTGGTTTGTAGATTAGAGAATGACACATTCTCTTGCAGGATCACATATCAAGCGAAGACCTTTACTTTCCTGATGAACTCAGAATTGTTACATAGATCCAGCAGCTCCTTGGCCTCATCAATTATGCCTCATCACATGTTCCATCCCTGGCCAATTACATGAGCCAAATATCCAAATATCTCCGCAAGGCTAACATTGGACAATGGTCTCCAAAAGCCATAGTTGCAGTTTATAAACTAAAAGAGCTATGCAAGGCATTTCCTTTTCTCAAGATCCCAGGTCCAGGACAACTCATCTTGCAGACTAATGCTTCCCTTGATTTTTGGACAACAATTCTCATTGAAGAAACAATGGACACAGACAAGTCTGTGGTTACAAATCGGGATCTTTCACACTAGCACAACGCAATTATCCCTCTTTCAAAAGAGAAGTTCTTGCAGTCATTCAGGGCATCAAAAAATTTAAGTTTTATCTTGCTCAAAACCCCTTTATTATTGAAACATATTTCAAAGAATTTCAAGGTGTTCTAAAAAAAAAGCAGAACGATATTCCAGATCCACAGCTCATCTGATGGGCAGAATAGATTTCCTAATTCCACTAGACAATGCGACACATCCCATACAAAGAAAATATCCTTGTAGATTTTCTCTCACGCATTCCACCATCCGAGAAAGCTGTTTGCATGGTAAATTCAGATGGACGCGGGCTTCCATCCTCCCTCATTCCAGGCCTTATTCTAGGCAGTTCCAACTCAAATCCAGATCCCACTGATGGATAGTCCCAAACATTTTATGATTTAAGTCTAGAATAACAGGCACAGTTTCTCGCAGCCCTACCTGAGGAGCTCAAACTCAAGATACTGCGATCATACGCCATAAGCCAAATCACTGATTTCTTTGAGGAATTCATTGAGATCAGACTTCGACGAACCATTGATTTATTGTCGTCTATTTTTCATGTCAGAAATGTGATTCATGATATTCCCTAGCATGAAGAACCATGGGATACTATTCTTGATTTCAATAATTATGACTTTTCAAAGTATCTTTAGTATTGGCTTAATTATTATCCTATGGCAGTTCTTTTTGATCCAGAGATCATTCAATGACATGTTTGTGTGTTTTCACAGTCCCGCTTTATCAAGCTATTCTCACAGGTGTTCTAGTCATCTGATCCTCCAACACTCATCACCGGTCAAATTATTCAGCACCAACAGGTTTTCATCATTCGCCTCACAGATATTTGGAATCGTGCCATTTCCCCAACCATCATTCCGATCAACCATTTCCACCTGCGACAGGAGCCTTGGGAATATTTCATTTCTTAGGAGCAATGCCTTACCGTCAAAAGAGCCACTGCTAGAGCCTATGGTCTAGATGTTTATAATCCCAGAGACTTTTGGCACGTCCGCTTTCCTGATAGCCCCACTTTTCATGAGCATCTATTCGCCTTCCATAATTTCTCTCAAGAAGATGGCTATTCCACTGCAGACCTTGGGTTTGACTACGACCTGTGGGAGGGAGATCTTAGCCAGAACAGTCAAGATTGGTGGGATGACATCGATCTCAATAATGACAAATGGTGATTTACAGTAAGATCCCGTGAATCCTGGGTGGTCCCCACCAAGATGCTTTAAGTCATGTAAATAAGTTTGTCATATTGTAATAATATGATATGACAAGAATCTTTTGTCACTTCAGATTCCCTTTAGGTCATGTCTTGTTGGTATCTTTGTAATAAGTGAGATTTCCTTTATTAAAGGAAACCGCTTTAGTCGCGTCGAGTTTGTCTTATTGTGAATTATTAGGATTCCGCTTTAGTCATGTCAGCTCTCTCATTCTAGGCCTTATTCCAGGCATTTCCAGCTCAAATCCAGATCCCACTGATGGACAGTCCCAAACATTTTATGATTTGAGTCTAGAACAACAGGCACAGTTTCTCGCAACCCTATTTGAGGAGCTCAAACTCAAGATACTGCGATCATTCGCCAGAAGCCGAATCACTGATTTCTTTGAAGAATTCGTTGAGATCAAACTTCGACGAACCATTGATTTATTGTTGTCTGTATTTTATGTCAGAAATGTGATTCGTGATACTCCCCAGCATGAAGAACCATAGGATGCTATTCTTGATTTCAAAAATTATGACTTCTCAAAGATGCAATTCTTGTATCTTTGGTATTGGCTTAATTATTATCCTATGGTAGTTCTTTTTAATCTAGAGCTCATTCAACGACATATTCGTGTGTTTCCATAGTCCCGCTTTATCAAGCTATTCTCATAGGTGTTCCAGTCATTTGATCCTCCAACACTCATCACCGGTCAAATTATTCAGCACCAGTAGGTTTTCATCATTCGCCTCACAGATGTTTGGAATCGTGCCATTCCGCCAACCATCATTCCAATCAACCATCTCTACCTGCGACAGGAGCCTTGAGAATATTTCATTTCTTGGGAGCAATGCCTTACCGCCAAAAGAGCCACTGCTATAGCCCATGGTCTAGATGTTTCTAATCCCAGAGAATTTTGGCACGTCCGCTTACCTGATAGCCCCACTTTTCATGAGCATCTCTTCGCCTTCTAGAATTTCTCTCAAGAAGATGGCTATTCCACTGCAGACCTTGGGTCTGACTACGGCCCGTGGGGGGAAGATCTTAGCCAGAACAGTCAAGATTGGTGGGATGACATTAATCTCAATAATGACAGATGATGATTTAAAGTAAGATCCCGTGAATCCTAGGTAGTCCCCACCAAGATGCTCTGAGTCATGTAAATAAGTTTGTCGTGTTGTAATAATATGATGTGACAGAAATCTTTTGTCACTTCAAATTCCTTTTAGGTCATGTCTTGTTTGTCTATTTGTAATAAGTAAGATTTCCTTTATTAAAAGAAACCGCTTTAGTCGCGTCGAGTTTGTCTTATTGTGAATTATTAGGATTTCACTTTAGTCGTGTCAGCTTTATTTTATTAAAGAAAGCTACTTTAGTCAGTATCAGGAATAGTAAGATTCCTCTTGTATTATTGAGTCCTTTGTAATGGTTTGCCTATAAATAATGATGAACCCCTGACTAAAGGGGCAGACTTGGATTTCATAAAAACACATCTTCTTTTCTCTTAGACTTGGATTGCAACACATCTTTCTTTCTCTGAGGCTTACAACTTTCCATCTTCCTTTCTTCTAGCCTTAGCCTTTTAGCCATGTCTTCCACCTCCTGCTCTTCCCACACTTCAAGGGGTTCTGAGCAAGTTAAAACTTAAATTTTCCCGTCCTACCCTCTCTCTATATAGTAAGAATTCTTATTATATAGAGAGGGTAAAGTATCTCCCGATTGATATATAACAATTCTACGAATGGAAAACATAATTTTGTTTAAACTATCTTATTTTTTGCTGCCCATAAAGCTACTGATCACTCCCATGAAAAATTGTTGTGATGTAATCATTGATTTGTTGGGATTTTGAACAAGAAGGTCCTGGTTTGATGATTTGTGTGAATGTTTTCAGGTATCCAAGTGAAGCAGACAAGCATTTGTTGTCTCGACAGACTGGTTTATCCAAAAATCAGGTACTCATTACACATTTTGAAATCAAACTGATGTGTCCAAATCTCTTGAAAGGGAAAAGTCGGGTTGAATTTTTTATTAAAAAAAATAATTAAAAAGAGGTGTAAATTAATATTAGATCACAAAAAAATAATATTACATTTGTTAAGAATTAATTTTGGGACATCTTGCACACTAATCAAATGCCTATTGGTAACTGAGGTTGAATTTGTGATAGATGTTTGTGTTTGCAAGCAGTTAATAAACAATCTCTGATTCCAAAATTTATCATAAATTATGTTTGGCCTTTTCTATGATGGAATCAGTTAAGAATATATTTAAACTAGTTTGTTTAATTCAAGGGGAAAAAAGGTGCATGAAAAAACTAAATAATTAATTAACAATATAAATTCTTCCACTTGGTATATCCTTTTTTTTTTAAAAATGCAAAAAATATTAATAAGCACTCTCTTGATCCCATAAATTAATAATAAATTATCTTTGTCCTTTACTTTGCTGGAATCAGTTAATAATATTTTAGCTCTTTTGTCTAATTTAAGAAGAAAAGTGCATGAAATCTGAATGATTAACATACAAATTTCCACTCGGTAAATTCTTTTTGGAAAAAAATCCAATAAATTAAGATCGTATTGCTCCATAAAGTGGTGCATTTCATCTAAAAAAATAAATCAATAGGTGGGATGAGGGATTGCCTTTTTTAATTACTACTTTTTCTTGTTTAATGACAATGAATGTTTGGAGTGAGTGTACGGGTTGTCTTGGTGGGGATATTTGCATTCTTTGATTAATTCACGAAATAATCACCTTGCTCTACCTTGAAGTTATACTTGTTTGGTACAATTCTACAAACAAAATGTTTCTCCTTTAGATTTGAAAAACTTTATATTGTTTTGGTCCAAACTAGTGCAAAATATAATCAAATTCTTTTTTTTTTTTTGTTGGCCGCTTAGGGCCGGGGGGGGGGGGGGGGGAGGGGGTGCATAATTTTTCTTGCGTTTAACAGTATATTAAATATTTGTTAGTTGGTTAGCTTTGTTGAACTTATAAATAGTTTTCCTTTTATAAATCTTAGCTTTGTTCTATGATCTATCGCCAATTCAGTTTAGATTTGAATAATTTCGAAAAAGAGAAAAAAAAAAATAGAAAGAGAATGAAAGTTAATGAACTTTTGTCAATGTTTTTGTCAACATTTAAAAATTGATGGCCTCCCTTTGACTTCTATTGCATGTCTAGTGTCATTTTCAGTATTTAGAAAGGAAAACATGAGACGAAAGGCAAAAATCAATTTTATTTCAGGAACATCTAACCAAAATGAGGAAAAAATACTCAAAGTGAAAGAAGTTTTTGTTTGGAAATACTTTTGCGATTATCATTAAAAGTCGTAGTGTCAACTTAGTTGACATCGTTAAGTTGATGTATGAAAAACATATATAGAAGAAAAAGGTAAGAAAAGTTAAGTCTAATCACATTATCTATATATATATATATATATATATATATATATATATATATATATATATATATACAATATGAACATTTCTGAATGAATTCTCCAACAATTCCTAGTATATATGCCCATACCATATGACTTAAATAGTATGACAAAGATATGAAATTTCCATTGCATAAATAGAATTTATCATTTGGGCATAGTCTTTACATTTTAATGGTCAAAAGACAAAACACAAACCAAATGATTACCATAGTAGATAAATAGTATTATAACAGGAAATGTATATATTGTTTATTAAAACCTCATTACTCTTATGTTTTGGCAAGTTTATACATATTCATACGTGGCCAATGCTAGTCACTATGTTTCCTATCATGAAGTCGGAAGTACTGTCAACTTGCGTGATTGGAGAATTTTTTCAAGTAATATACACCATCACCATTTAAATAGAGTTATATGATAAAGACCATATAGCTTGAATGTAGTTAAGCATTCACAACAACATATATATATGTTCTCATTCATTCAAGATCTTAGGAGTAACCCTGGTTTTTTTGTTGTTGTTGTTGGGTGTAATATTGATATATTATTTCAGCGTCTTTTCATTTAAATTTTGTTAGTTCTTGAGTAATTTATGAGCAATTTGATTGGTTCCATGTTTGTTTTGCGATATAGGTAAATTATCTGAGAAGACATGGATTTTGATGCCAAGATTGAAGAAAAATGACTGAGGGCAACCTTTTTAACAGTTCGTGAAGAAATTAAAGAGAAAATAGAAGTAGTGCAGTCATAGCGCAGCTGCGCAGTGTCGCAGGATTTTTAAGGGCAATTTGATAAAAAAGCGCAAAAAAAAGAAAACCCTACGATAAAAGAGGATATCAACATTGAAAGAAGATAGCTTTTGGAGGCAGCTGGTTTTGGAGAGAGAAAAGCAAAGTTCCAGAGAGAGGAAAACTTTAGGATTCACGAGTTGAAGACGGAGAACAATCCGGAGACGGACTTCTACCACGATTCTTCTCCAAATCCTAGTTTTCTCTATCTCTAGTATTATGTTTTATGTTACAATTGAGATTGTATTTAATTTTTTTATGATGTTCTAAGTTATTTTTCTAGGGCTACGATGTAGCTAGATTATGAATATTTGAGACTTTTAGTTTTAATTCATTGATGAACTATTCTATATATGCGTTGATTATTTCATGCTAAGTTTAATGTTTGTGATTGCCTGATCAACAATTGCATGATTCGTGGTTTGATTTGAGACTGAGAAGTGATAACTAAATTAGACCAGGTGTGAAATACCATTAAATCGTCATAAGCTAGAGATAGTTATGAGATCTAGTGCAACATATGAATTTCAAGGGCTTAATGCGTTCCATAAGTTCACAGTTATCACAGAGATGTAGTTAGCTTGTTTATTGGGATATGTTATTGATACTTGAGAAAGATTAATATCTACCTTAGCGAAATTACTGGCAACGTAGAGAATAGACGTCAATTGATTTAAATCACTAGTTTCAAATATAATTAATCTTGGTGAAGTCGAAATCCCTAGAGCATTTTAATTCTTGATTTAACATCTTTATTGATTTCATATTCGTTTTAGTTGTTAATTCCAAAAGTATTTTATTTATTAGTTTTTACTCACAATCTCTCATATTTGATTGTCCGAATAAAGTTAAAGCTAAATTAATTTCGGTAGTTAGTAATCACAGTCCTTATGGAAACGATCTTTACTTATCACTTTATTACTTGTTGCGACACGTGCATTTGCGTTAGAAATCACACAACAAGTTTTTGGCGCCGTTGCCGAGGACTGTGTCAATTATTAATATCGATACCAAATAGCTTTGATTTTAGTTTGGATTTTATTTTATTTTGTTTTGTTCTCTTAATTTTCGTTACGTGTGTTTAAAGAACATATTCCTTTAGGTGCATGCGTAAGTTGGGAGATAGCAATTTGTTGTCTTTCGATCCTGAGGTAGAACGAACCTGTAGGAATAACAAAAAGGATAAAAGAGCTACTACAACTACCCATCATTTGCAAGGAAATATGGCTGACATCGTGGTAGCACAAGAAGGAAATAATCAGGAAAATTCGCCTAAAACATTGTGAGAGTATGCTTTGCCACCTACTGGAATTCAACATGTGATTAGAAGGCCAGCGATTCAGGCGCATGATTTTGATTTGAAAACAGTGATGCTACAATTGATTCAGAATATTCCATTCCATGGATTATCTACTGAAGATCCTAATCAGCACATTGTAAATTTTTTAGAAGTCTGTGGAACAGTTAAGTACAATGGAGTCACTGATGAAGCTCTGCGCTTTCGCTTGTTTCCTTTCTCCTTAAGGGATCAAGCTAAGGAATGGTTGAACTCACTACCTTCAGATTCAATCACTACTTGGGAAGATTTGGTGCACAAGTTTTTGTCAAGATTTTTCCCACCTAGAAAGATAGCGAAGATGCGCATAGAAATCAATAACTTTGCTCAGCATGAAGGGGAAACTCTTTGTGAAGTATGGGAGAGGTATAAGATGTTGTTGAGGAAGTGTCATAATCATAGAGTACCAAAGTGGATGCAAGTTCATAATTTTTACAATGGGTTAATTAGCTCCACAAGAACTTTGATTGATGTATCAGCAAGAGGAGCTTTAATGAACAAAATAGCGGATGAAGCTTATGCATTGCTTGAGGATATTGTCTTGAACAATCAGCAGTGGTCAAGCGAGAGAGTCACACCAAAGAAGACAACTAGGATCCATGAGATTGATGCCATAACCGCCTTAACAGCGAAAATTGACAATCTCGCGAAACAGTTGCAAAATAATCAAGTAACTACTAATATTGTCCAAGCGGCAGTGGTGAGCGAGTTTTGTTGTGGTCCACATCATAGTGTAGAATGTCAGGTTGGAAATTCATTTGTGCAAGGCACAGCAGAACAAGCACAGTATGTAGGGAATTTGAATGGGCAACAACACAATCCATACTCTAACAGATATAATCCAACATGGCGTAATCATCTGAATTTCTCCTGGAGAAATAATCAGAATGTGTTGCAGCCTGAGCAGAATAACCCACCACCAGATAAGAAGGTGAACTTGGAGGATGCATTGGCTCAGTTGGCGACTTCGGAAACTCAATTCATGAATGAAACAATGACAAACTTTCATAACCAGTTTGCACAAATTAGAAATCTAGAGATGTAGTTGAGCCAAATGGCTACGATATTCTCTAAAAGGCAACAAGGAAGTTTACCTAGGCATGGAGCATTGCAAAGTGATCATCTTGAGAAGTGGTAAAGAGTTAGAGGAACCAGTGAGAGCCAACAAGAAGGACAAGAGAGGTAAAGCGAAGAATGAGGAAAAAGATGAAGAGAAAGTAGAAAAACAACCACAACTTTCGCAGGAGCCACATGTGGTGGTACCATTCCCTCAACGATTGCAGAAAAACAAGCTTGACAAACGATTTGCTAAATTTCTTGAAGTCTTTAAAAAACTTCACATTAATATTTCATTTGCAGATGCACTTGAACAAATGCCGAGTTATGTGAAGTTTATGAAGGATATCCTTTCGAATAAGAGGAAGCTTGGAGATTATGAGACAGTTACACTTACTGAAGAGTGCAACGCAATCTTACAGAAGAAGCTACCACAAAAGCTCAAGGATCCAGGGAGTTTTACTATTCTTTGTGAAATTGGCAATGTTGTTTTTGAGCAAGCTTTGTGTGATTTAGGTGCTAGCATTAATTTAATGTCTTTATCTATTTTCAGGAAGCTTGGTTTAGGAGAGGCAAGACCCACAACTGTAACACTACAGTTAGCTGATCGTTCGCTTAAGCACCCTAGAAGAGTCATTGAAGATGTGCTAGTCAAAGTCGATAAATTCATCTTTCCTGCAGATTTCATAGTGCTAGACATGGAGGAAGACAAGGAAATTCCCATCATTCTTGGAAGACCTTTCCTTGCAACTGGGGAAACAATTATTGATGTTCGAAAGGGTGAGCTTAGGTTGCGAGTACAAGAGGAAGAGGTAACCTTTAATGTTTACAAAGCTCACAAGTACCTAGAAGCCAGCGACAGTTGTTTTCGCATTGATGACATACAAGCTATAGTGTCTAACCATGGGGGTCAATTGGATCCCTTTGAGGCTAGCTTGTTACGAGATGATTCTTTTGTTTCGGTGGGATTGAAGCACAAGGAATATTGGTCTATTAAGGAACTAAACACGGGTGTACAAGCAGTGGGTGAGAAAGAATTCTTGCAATTGAATAAGCTAAAAAGATCATGTGATGAAGCGAATGAGAAAACAAGAGGTTACAAGGAGAGGACAAAAGAGTGGCATAACAAACCCGTTTCGGGAAAAGACTTCTCTCTTGGGCAACAAATACTTCTGTATAACCCACAGATTCCTGGAAAACGCAAGTCAAGATGGTCTGGCCCTTTTGTTGTGACTAAGGTGTTTCCCTATAGAGCTGTCGAAGTCAATCATCCAAAGAAGGGGACGTTCAAGGTCAACGAACAATGGTTGAAGACTTATTGGGATGATGAGTTTGATAGGCACAAGACCGTTGTCCACCTCAATTCGTCGTGAAAAATTGTTCCGTCGGGCTGTCGACGTTAAAACAAGCACTTTTCGGGAAGCAACCCGAAGTTTCTTACTTTTCTTGATTTAATAGTTTTAGTTGTTTTTCTTTTTTTTTGGTTCATTTTTGAGTTATAGTTGTCATAACTAATGGTTAATTTTTCTTGTCATGATAGGTTCAAGAACAAGTTTGGGGGGAAGCTGAGGCAAAGAGAAGTTCTACCAAGTCGAATAAGGGAGCACATATAGAGAGATTGGTGTTTGGATTGCATGGGCTGCAAGCTTGAAGAGAAAAGCAACGAAAATAAGAGCTGTGAAAGTAGCGCTGTTGCGCTAAAATATAGCGCAGCTGCGCTCCAGAAATTTAAAAGATACGCTCACGAGACATTGCTGAAAGAAAATTATAGCGCAAGCGTAGCGCAATTGCGCTTACGTTCTTCAATTTGACGTTCAAAAATACAGCGCAGGCATAGTGCAGCTGCGCTTACGTCCTTGTGTTTTGACGTTGAAAAAAAAAATTTGAAGTCATAAAATCTTCTTATTTCAACCCGTCTACCCATTAGCACCACACAACCCACTTCATATTTCTACCTAAACCCACACTCCTACAATCTTAAAATTTTAAACCCAACTCATATCACACCCATTTATCAAACCCGCATATTAAACCCAAACCAAAATCTCACAAACTCTTAGATCTCAAAGCTTACGACTCTCTTGCCAACGACGCATTCCTACCAGTGACGACAGGGGGTCAACGATGATGGCGGCGTGAGAATAACAAGTGGTAGTTGTTTTTGGTACGGGCTCTGTTTTTTTGTGCGTTGGCTGGTAACGACAGAAAATAAAAATCACACATCAATCAGAAAACTTGAAAAAAAAAAGATAAATCAGACGGCGACTGAGAACCTCAATGCTTTGGTGAGTGCTATTTATTTTGTTGTGTATTGCTGGATTGTAACAGACAAGAAAAAAAATAATCAAAGAAAAAAAAACAAAAAAAGGCAAATCTTTTACAAAATCGCGCAAAGGGCATCGAAGCAATCTTGGTATTTTTGATGTTTTTGGTTATACTTGTGCATTTGTGGGTTGTGATGCCATCTTGCTGATTGGGGGTATTAAAGAGTTGTATCTGTTGGGTGGAGAGATTTATGGATTCGAATTGTTTGTATTTATGTTTGTTCAAGTCTCAGCAAAGTAGACAGAATACTTGGAACCTTGAGGCATTCAGGCTAGCTGTCATTCTGAACCTTCATTGTGGTTAGCTGATTTGTGACTGCCCTTGGGTTGTTCAGTTGTACTCTAGTAGTTGTGGGTGTATTCTGACAGAGAGGAGTACAGGAGTTTGGTTGTGTTTGTTCTTGAACTTATTTTGTGTTTGTTGGATAACTTCTGCTTCTACTGTGTTAATTGGCTGAAGTTCTAGTAGCAATGACACCCAAAGCAAACAGGGCTCAACATCTAGCGCTTCCACATCTGGGTCTAAACAAGCGATCAAGGAACAACATGGGCATTCAGGGAAGTCATCTGCTTTCTTTTCTTTACTTCGCCATTGAGGACAATGTCTTGTTTAAAGTTTAGGGGTGGCGTCGGTGTCTTTTTACTTGGTTTGAGTTTTTGGTGTTAGTGTTACATGTTTTAGTTATTTTCATTATGTGTTTAGTTATTTAAATTCTAAATAATAAAAAAAAAACAGGAAAAAAAATAGAAAAATTTGAAAATTTGAAAAACTGAAAAAAAAAAAAAATTTGAAAGTTATGCTGGAAAGATAAGAAATAAGCCGATGATAAGTAGCGTGCGAATGACATGATAGTAATGAGAATAATTAACTGAAGCATAGTTTTGTTTTACGTAAAATCCCCATCTAATGCGCACTTAGCCTTGCCTAGTTATGTTGTTGCTTAGAGAAGGTTTATGTGAATTTAAGTGAACAAAGAAAAATGAGTATAGGATTTTAGAACTTGCTTGATTGTCACTCAAGGCGAAATCCTAGATTGCATAGCATTAGAGAAATGATTTAGGCTATCTTTGGATCATTTGAACATTTCAAGCCAACCCTTGTGATAATTTAATATCCCTAGTCCACCCTTTTAAGCTTAATTAGCCTTTTCTTTCTTATGCAACTTACAATATATTCCTTAACTTGTCAAGTTTGATTTCTCCAGATTATGACCCTCACACTTGTAACATATGATTGTTCTAGGATGATTATATGGAGCTATGTTTTGTATTGAAAGATGGGAGGTGTTATGACTGGGCGATATGCTATGTTGTTCTTGAAAAAAAAAATGAAATATTGAAAAAAAAAGAATGAAAAGAAAAGAGAAGAGCCACACTCTTGTAGTTAATATCAAAATACAAATTTTGGGGAGTGTGGATTCTTTATATGTTTATAAAGGTTGTGGATGAATGTTGAGGAAGTGAAATAAAAGAAGAAAGAAAAGAGACATGTTGAATAAATGTAGTGGTTAGACGTAGAGTTGGCATGTGCTCCATTGAACATCTTCGAATAATTGTGTGCTTACAGGTAGTTTAGCCTTATGTTATATCCATTATCCTACCTTGACCCAAGCCACACGTTACAACCAAATGTAAAGTCCTACTGATCTTTAATGTTATGATTAACCTATATTAGTGAAAAGTGATATGAAAAGTAAGCCTATGAAGTCCTAAGTGATTTAAAATAACATATTCACATTGGAAATTCGCTTAGCTTGCATAAACTCATCCGAGTACAATTGATTAGAATATAGGCTATTCACACACTTACTTGGGGGATTTGAAGTAAAATACGAATTATGTGAAGTTAATATTTCTCATGCTTATGATTGAAAGTTACCTCTTGAGTTGGGAAAAAGCTACTGAGGCCGTGAAAAATTTATTATCCTACAACATAGCTTTCATGAGTTATTTTGTGTTGAGTCTTTAGTTTTTAGTTTGTTTATTTCTTTAGTTGTGTCTTTTGCTTGAGGACAAGCAAAGCTTAAGTTTGGGGGTGTTTGTTGGGTGTAATATTGATATATTATTTCAGCGCTTTTTCACTTAAATTTTGTTAGTTCTTGAGTAATTTATGAGCAATTTGATTGGTTCCATGTTTGTTTTGCGATATAGGTGAATTATATGAGAAGACATGGATTTTGAGGCCAAGATTGAAGGAAAATGACTGAGGGCAACCTTTTTTTACAGTTCGTGAAGAAATTAAAGCAGTCATAGCGCAGTTGCGCAGTGTCGTAGGATTTTTAAGGGCAATTTGGTAAAAAGGCATGAAAAGAAGAATACCCTACGACAAAAGAGGATATCAACGTTGAAAGAAGAGAGCTTTTGGAGGCAGCTGGTTTTGGGGAGAGAAAAACAACGTTCCAGAGAGAGGAAAACTTCAGGATTCGCTAGTTGAAGACGAAGAACAATCTGGAGACGGACTTCTACCACGATTCTTCTCCAAATCCTAGTTTTCTCTATCTCTATTATCATGTTTTATGTTACAATTGAGATTTTATTTAATTTTTTTATGATGTTCTAAGTTATTTTTCTAGGGCTACGATGTAGCCAGATTATGAATATTTGAGACTTTTGGTTTTAATTCATTGATGAACTATTCTATATATGCGTTGAGTATTTCATGCTAAGTTTAATGTTTGTGATTGCCTGATCAACAATTGCATGATTCGTGGTTTGGTTTGAGACTGAGAAGTGATAACTAAATTAGATCACGTGTGAAATACCATTAAATCGTCATAAGCTAGAGATAGTTATGAGATCTAGTGTAGCATATGAATTTCTAGGGCTTAATGCGTTCCATAAGTTCACAGTTATCACAGAGATGTAGTTAGCTTGCTTATTGGGATAGATTATTGATACTTGAGAAAGATTAATAGCTACCTTAGCAAAATTGCTGGTAACCTAGAAAATAGACGTCAATTGATTTAAATCACTAGTTTCAAATATGATTAATCTTGGTGAAGTCGGAATCCCTAGAGCATTTTAATTCTTGATTTATCCTCTTTATTAAGTTCGTATTCGCTTTAGTTGTTAATTCCAAAAGTATTTTATTTATTAGTTTTTACTCACAATCTCTCATATTTGACTGTCCGAATAAAGTTAAAGCTAAATTAATTTCGGTAGTTAGTAATCACAGTCCTCGTAGAAACGATCTTTAATTATCACTTTATTACTCGTTGCGACATGTGCACTTGCGTTAGAAATCACACAACACTTGTTCATCATAGATTGCATACAAGCTTTGATTTTTATTCAGAGAAGATAAAATTAGTTCCATAGTGATAGTTCAAGATTTTAAGGTTACATCATAGACCACTACATTACAAGACCATTGACGGATTACTATTCAAAATTTGTGAATTATATTAAGTTATTGGCAAAAAGACGTCAAAAGTAAATAAGAAAAAGTTTCAATTCTACTAACTTATATATTTACATCCTAGGTTAAATTGAAAAATTCTTTTATTAATTAATAAACATGAGAGTTGATCCATAAGAACTTTTGTTCATGCATAATAAGAAGGAAATTTTTGGGTTTTAATGGAAATTTGGAAGAAAAAGAAATAGGAGAATATTTAAAAGGTATAGTGAATGAATATTCTTCTTAAAATCTAGTGACCTATTCTCACTTGTTCTATATATAAGTGGAGTGCTACATGGAGTCATGAGAACAATTACACTAGGATAAACATTTTGGAAGTGTGAAATGGAGTATGAAAAGTATTAAATTAATTTTTTATTACAGTTCATAACACTTTCCTAGAAAGACGGATTTGGATCCTCTCCTATTTTTATACTCTCAATATATTCGATGGATAATCTCATCAACCCATATCATACTTTAGTCTAAATTATTAACCATTAAACCAAAACATTATAAAATATTAGATAAAATTATCAAATCCATCTAAACTCTTAATTATTTCAAAACTAAATTGTGAAAAGACGTAAAAATGTTCTAGGCTGGTTAGATTTAGCCATACTAAAAGGAAATTTTTAGATTATATAGAATTATCACTAAAAAGAAAAATAAAACTTTCAAATGATGGTAAAGACTAATTATAGATTTGATCTAATGACTTACCTTCATTTAATCTAATGGTTAATAATTTAAATTCAAATATGATAGAGGTGGATGAGATTATTCCTTCAATATATTAGAGATGATGAAAATAGAAGATGAGCTAAATCCAAGGAAGACTATCTCATGTATTGTCAATTTTAAATTTATTTTGACATTAGATTTTAATTCTTAAAAAAATTAATTTCTTCACATATATAGCATTATGTTGACATCTCTTTATCTGTTTATTAAATATCGAGGGTTAATTAGATTCATGATAGCACCATATAGTTTCTTAATTTTTTGATGGTCGAGTAGCAATATATAGTTCAACATTTGAAAAAAAAAATCCATAACATATATGAGAAGAAGAGAATAATTTGACCTTTCTTGGCAGATTTATTCTTGCAAATCTTGCATTTATTATTATGGTGTATTCCATGCATTATGAAATCAATTTTGACCACAAAAAAAAAATCAATTAATGCACTTCATTCATTGCTCATCCACTTCCATCATCATTTTCTAAACAACTATAAATTTTTTATGTTCCAGGTATCAAATTGGTTCATAAATGCTAGGGTTAAGTTGTGGAAGCCCATGGTGGAAGAAATCTACCAACAAGAGACCAAAGAATCCCAAGAGACAGCAACCAAACAAGAAAATAGTGAATCGAAATCACAAGACCACAACACACACATTGTGTCTACACAAACATCAATGCATGAAACAAGCAGCACAACAACAACAACAACAAAAATACCATTATCAGAGTAAGGTCCCTTGTTCTGTTGATGTTGTCCCGTCGGTGCCTGAAGATGAGGAGTTTCATTCTCTGCCTTCTATGGTGGGTCAGCTCAGCTCTTCTAAAGCTAGCTCGTCCCGGATTAATCCTCCTCAAGGCCACTGCCCGACTAGCAATGTGAGGCCTGACCCCGAATAACGTGTCTTACCTCGATTTGCGTGCCCTAGACCCAAAATTATAAGATTAACCTTAGATTACGTATCCTGTCTTGATTTTTGTGCTTGCCTCGTCATACGTGCCTTGACCTAGAATTGTGTGCCCTAATCCTCGATATACATGCAATACCTAGATAAACGTTCCCTGACCTTGATTTACGTGTAAGACCTCGATTTGCGTGCATTTTTTCATTTCATGTGCACTAATCTTGAACTTCGTGCCTTAACCTAGATTTAAGAGTCGTCTCTTGATTTACGTGCATTCATTTAGAGTTGCGTGCATTTACTTGGAATACGTGCGTCTATCTCGTAGTTCATGTCTTACCTCATAGTGCGTGTCCTAGACCTAGAAAAGCGTGCCCGCACGCTAATCAATAAAGAATCCTACAAGAAATACTAGATCATAAAATAATCCTACAAACTCCACTATCAATATTATATTCCTAAATCAATTCACTAAAAGACAAAAGCACTAAACACTAAACATTCTTTATTCCTTATTCTATTTGCAAAACTCATGCACCTCAAATGCCACAATCAACCTACAATAAAATAAGCTTTAAACAAAACAAAAAATTCAGATTTGTGAGTCAAGATGACCGGCCATACCAAGAATCTTGAGCAAAAGTTTGAACAATTATTTTAATCCATGCATGCTTAGACAAAAAACTTCACATTGTCATACCTTTTGCAGACACCAAAGCCACATTTTGCGGAATACTAAGCCACCATTCTCGGCCACATCACCATTGCATACCAACAATTCAAATAATGTTCAAAAGACAACAAAAAATCAGATTTTTGCAAGCATAGGGCCAACACACACACACACAAACATTTCATTCCTTCTCAAACTCTCTCATTCTCTCTCTCTCTCGGCCATGGCTGCTTCATGAGTCTTCATAGCTCAAGCTCACATTCTAAGAGTCACCTAGGCTCACAAGGATTCCAAGAGACTCGGCCCTAGCAAGTAAAGCAAGAAAATCGCAAGCTCACAAAGTTCATCATTTTTGGCCTTAGGTATGTTTTGATAGTTTTCTTTCATTTTCTTTTGTTCTACACACATGCACACCATCCTCACATGCTAACTAAGTTATAAATTAAGGGTAATCAAGCTATCTCTCTGGGCCAAAGCAAGGAAAGAAGACCCTTTTGTGCATCTTCATCTATAAACTTGCTAAGGTGAGGGTTAAACTCTTTTAAAAGCTTTCAAAAATCACATGCATGCTTGCACATGGCTATATTTACCTCTGTAGTTATTGTATATGAGTTTATATGAGCTTATATACCCATGCATGGCTGGATTTTGGCTAGAACTTGAAGATAGGTAAAAACGTTTTTTGCTGGCAGATTTCTGACTTTGTAGAGTGAAGGGAATTTGGCTTAGTAAATGTTGACCAAAATCCGTTAAAATTGGTAGGTCACTATTTTTGTCCGTTCTGAGAATTTTTCATAGAAATATGCCAAGGCCAATTCTGACTCTAAGACCCGTAAAATGGCCAAATATCAAAAGGTGTCTAAATCTGGAAAATCTGGAAATATGGAACAGGTTTCTGGCAGTTTTCTGACCTTGTAGAACGAAAGAGTTTTTGGCCTAGTAAATGATGTTGAAAATGCATGAAAATTGGTAGGTAACTATATTTTTCAGTTCTTGACATTTTTGGCAGAAATAGGATAAGGCTAATTTTGACCTTAAGACTCTCAAAAATGGCAAACATTGAAAATGTGTACGAATCTAGACAGTTTTGCGTAGTCCCACGGTTTTGGCCATAACTCTTGAATCCGAACTCCAAATGATGCGAGGTTTGTTCTTAGATTTAAATCTCTCATTCAGATTTAATTTGATATTTTGTTCACTGAATTTGGAGATTATTTTCTTGGCTAATTGAATAAGGGAAAACAGACCATTGTAGTAGGGTTTTTGTTTAGTAAAATGCTTTGAATCATGTTGAAACTTTACTTGTGGTCTTGAATGCTTGGAATCGTGGCAATTAGAAGTTGTGTGGGCTGTTGTGGTTCGTTGAGGTTGCTTAATTTGGTTGATGCATGCCTTGGGATCATTAATTGATGAATGGTTTGCTTAATCACATGTGTAAGCACGGAATTGAAGCCCTAGCGCTCATGACTATTTGCTAAGAGATGACCCTACATTTAAATGTGTGGTTAGTAGGCTGCCCAATAAATGCTAAGTATGCTTGAAATGGTTAAAGTATCTCTTGTGGTCCTTAGCAAACAAACCAACACTTGAGCACGACTTTTGCAAACCCTAATGGTCCCGGAGACTCCCAAGTCATAAATCACCTTTGTGTGACTTAAGATTGATGTTGAGGATTGTTAATAGGCTACCCGGAATTGTCCTTATAGCTCTATGTATGATTCTCGATGATTGCGTGTTGATAAGTGAATTATTCTTGCACCCGGTCTTGTATAAGTGTCGTTGCATGCTCGTATGATCTCAACACTTAATATGTGAACTAAAATGGGCTATATGACTTGTTTTATATGGTGTTACTTGGCTGTCCATTAAATGTTCACATGCTCCTAAGTGTTTTACAAAGTGAATATACATGTCAAAGCATGCATTGTATGTTTACTTATCAATATGTGATCTTATAATTGCTCGGAGGCAACCTACTTTGTTGACCTCCAAATGTGAATTGTTAAAAGATATTCTATTGCTTATTTGAATATGATTACTTGGCTGCCCATGAAAGTTTAATTGTTTTCCAATTGATATATAAAATGATTACATGTTCTTGCAATGCCTTATGTGCCAATATGCCAAAATGTGATCTTATACTTGCTCGGAGGCAATCTACTTTGTTGACTTCCTAATGTGAAATGTTAAATGGCATAAATGTGCATTGCATACAAGGTTGCAACCTTTCATTCTAGCATGGTAGCGTTTCACGCATGCAGGGCGGCATCTGTAACGCCCCGATCCCTCACGAGACCAGAGGCTCTAGTAACCATGCTATTCTCAACCGCATCCCAACCCGGGAATAAATTTTAGGAAAAACGGACAGAGTTTTCCCTGTACCGTGGACATTCTGGAAACCTGTAAGCATTCAAATAAAACACGAAGCAAAGGAACAACATTTCTAATTGAAATCCCAACTTCAAGGCCATCCGAGCCTTAAGCAACACAAGACAATATAAACACATACAAGCATGCAACGTAGTTAGAAGCAGAAGCATAAGTTATTACATGCCACAATTCCATAACACTTACTACATCCACTTAGCTTTCAAATTGCAACCACTCAAATATATATACATAAGCCCTTAGGCTCCAAAATAGAACATAAAGTAGACAAGCAAGGTCTTCTACAGTTTAGCAAGCAATCACTCCAATCTCAAGTAATAGTACACAGCAACCAAGGCAACTCCTCCAACTGCACCACCTGAAACATGTTTAGTGAGGTATGAGCAATCACAATTGCTCAGTGAGGGATAAGGTCTACTGGGGACGTGCAATGCAGCAACTTAACACAATTAATACAATAGATAAACAGTGAATAACAATTCTAATACCACATTTTAAAAGGATACAATCGATAACCCTTATCATTCCAAATCTTCGATCCCCGATCCACGAACCACGATCTCAATCTCGATATGTCGGCATCCCTTACACCAATGGGTACTCCAGATGTACCCGATCCTACGACCCAACACCCCCTAGCAATCTCCGGACCAGGCGAGTGAGGGAATAGCAAACGGAGCTAAGGCAACCAACACTGGCAAGCCCGATGCCGCCCAGCGAGGCCATCGCATCCGCCGCGACAATAAGGTTGCGCAACCACGATGCAATGCAAGAATGATAACAATGACAATATAATTAGTAAACACATTTAAGGACAAAAAGTAAGTTGTCCTCGCACCAAGTTACAATTTAGCAACAATAAGCATATATCAATTATGCAATTATACTAAACAATATACTCTTTTAGCAAGAAAATAAACTATAATGCACGTAAGGATGCAGGTCCCTCACCTTTTAGGAAGCCAAACCTGCGCGAATTAAGCCAAGATTCTCTCAATATTCTCCAAAAGCATCAATTCCCTTCAATTATCACTACCTAATACAATCAACTATATGCATAAGAAGTGATTTCTTATTCTCAACTAAAGCTAGTTCATAAAACCATTAATTTATCCAGCTCTATTTGATTCCCTTTAATTCACATAACTAACAATATATTTCATAGTTTAACAATCATTCTAATCAATATTTGAACAATACAAAAACTCAAGTGATCACATATGCAACATTCTTTAATTTCCAAGTATCAGACAAAGACAATAGCATAATAAATAACATATACATAGCCATTCATATAAGTAGAAACACTATATAACATCTAACCAATAAGTTATATAAGCGTATCTTTACACATATAATGCAATTAATAAGCAATATAAACATGTTTACTCAATCTTTAACTAGTATCGATATAACTTAACTCACAACTTCTCCGAATAGATGAACTTGTTACATAAGTACATTTAAACATTTATCCAATCAATCAAGAATCAACTAACAACAATTATTACCATGGTTCATTACTAGTTCCTTTAGTCCATTCTAAATTCATACTCAACCAAATCCATGTAAACCAAGCAACTTAATTCACGAGACTTCACTATCATAATACGTACACTACACAAAGGCATATAAACATTTAATTACTCAATTATAAAGCAATTATCATGAAATTAACTATGCGAACACAAAGGGATCAATATTATACTTTTTACAAAACTTAACCGAAAGCTCACACATACCTTAGAATAGCATTTAGACACGCTAGGAGCAACTACAAAGCAATACAAGTACTAAAGCAATTAATTCATTCATTTTCCCTTTGTTCAACTAGGCTATTTAGCTTCCTATCGGAATTCAATGATCAAGTTAAACTAGCTAACCATCCTACCAATCTAAGGATACCTAAATACCTCATTTAGAACCTCCAAATCATAACCTAGAGCACAAGTACACAAAAATACCAAAAATGCCTCTTTGTGGGTTTACACTACAAGTACCAATTTCGGAACCCAAACAAGCAAAACGAAAGCACTTCTAAGGTTTCAATACTTAATAAAGACTAGCCATAACCTCGAAACGTGCCCGGATTCAAGTTAAACCCGAAACCCCTTATTAAAGTAGCCTATTTTGATCAAATTTCTCAAATTTTGAACATAGCAAGTGTAATTAACATTTTTCCCACACTTATGGACCTAATTAGCAACTACTAGAAGCCTCGAATCGAATTAAATTGTAACTTTTTTCGAAAACCCTAGTTTAGCACTATTCATCATCTTCCCCAAGTGCCATTTTCATTTTCAAGCATTCAACAAGCATTTTAAACCATCAAACATATTCTATGAAGTCATTAGAGCATATAAGAATTAACGGAACAAGAATTAAACCACTACAATATTAGATCACAAAAATAATAATGCAAACTTTAATTGAATTTAATACAAAAATAGAATGCACCCTCACCTCTTTTGAAGATCAAAGAATGGTCTTAAGGTCCTAAGGATGAAGCACAACCAATTTGGGAAGCAATGGAAACAAGAATGAAGTAAGGAGTATTTTTTTTTTTTTTGAGAAGTTACTATTCTCGTAACTCTTTTTTGGCCATTTTTTTGACCAATTTGTTTTTTGTTTCTTGGCTTATAATATTCTCATGAGATGGTCAAATGGTAGGTCAAGCAATTAGGGTATTTTAGTAAGGGTAAATGGGTCATTTTGGTGATTAAATTTCAGCAAAACAAAATGCCAAAAATCTGGAAAAATCCCGCTGGTACTATTTATCAGACATTTCGTGAATTTTTTTTCGTTGATCCCGATATGCAATGCACACACGGTCAGGGGCTATAGTCCCCTAAAAATATGTAGTATTTTATAAAAATATAAAATGCATGAAAAGAAATATTTGAATTTATGGAAATATAAAAAAATGAAGTAATTAGCTAAATTACATCTAAGTTAACCATTTAATGAATGCAATTAATGAAGTGCTGGGTTCGGGGTGTTACAGCATCGGGCTTGCCAGTGCTACCGTGACTACCATGGTCCAATTTTCTCTCTCGCTTGGGAGCTAGACTTCCTCGGAGAGTTAGGTCGTAGGATTTGGGGTACATCCGGAGTACACCCGTTGGAGTGATAAGTGGATGATTGATGCCGGCTACAACAATGGTTATTGGAAATGAACTTGAACGACAGGAACTAAGTGCTATGTCGGACAAAGTGCTACACCTAAAAGTGGTGGGAGCTACCTCTTGAGCCCGTAGAAGCCACCTCTAGAGTCCTGTACGTATCAATCGTATCTTTTTTACTATGTGTTTAAGTACTCTCGCTTGGTTCCTAGAGGACTTCGGGGAGGAAAGGCGGGTAAATATGTTCATTTATATTTATGTTATGTTATGTACTTACTTATTCTATTTGACATGTTTTCAAAGGGTTTTCATAAGATTAACCGGAAAAGAGTTTCAAAACGTTATCTCTCGTTCCCCCTCGCTGAGTTCATAAGGACTCACCCTCTTTTATCATCACAGGTGAAGAAGATCAGGAACAGGTACCCGAAGAAAATATGCCTATTGATGATTCCTTGGAATGATTGCATGCCTTATGTGTCTTGCCTGACTGTGGATGTTTTGTGAACGTTATGCTTGCTTCAAAGACTACTTTTGTTATTGTTGTTGTAAAAAGACCCCCGTTGTAATTTGGGGTCTAATTTTGGTTTGTACTGATTATAACTAGACAGACACTATATTTGGTCATTTTGTTATCACTATTTTGATTAGTAACTATTATAGGCTTATGAAATATTAGGCAAAGAGTCAAATAAAATGAACCTATCCAATTCTTAAGCAGGTACTCATTTGTAAGCTAAAGGATAACATGAATTAACAAATAAACAGGACATAGTTATCATACTAGGTTTGTTAATTAAACGAGACTTTGAGATAAATAGTAGGCGTATCAATTGGTGATAAATAGTAATCTTAGTTGGAATTGAATCTGAGATTGAAAGTTTTGAGGCGTTTAGAAAATTAGGTCAACTAAAGAGCCCAATTACAGTTGTTATGCTGCCAATTTTCGTAAAAACAATTTGGAGTTCTAGTCTAACAGATAAGCTTAACCTTCGTAAATCGGTTATAGTCGTAAAATAACAAAAATGATTAGATCACACCCTAGTCTAGCCTCTATAGGTCGGGTTGGGGCGTGACAAGCAAGGTTGTGGACTCTAGATCGTGGAAATATTTTTTCGAAGGTAGCTTTAAAGAGTCTCTCAAACTGGAAAGAAGTGAGCTTGATGTTGATAACAATGGTGAAGTAATTGTTCGTCCATCGAATGATATCATTGATGAAGGCAGAGCCTACTGGGAAACTTGCCTTGTGGGTCAATTTATAGACAAAAGTCCATCTTTTTTCTTGGTTCAGGCAATGTTTAATTCACAATGGAGAAAGTTTGGGAAGGTGGAAATTAAAACTGGTCTTCAAGACCTCTATGTGTTTCGCTTTGAAGACGAAGACAAATGTCGTAAGGTTCTTGAGCAGTTTTGGCATGTTAACAACAAGCCGCTGCTTCTTCGTAGGTGGAAGCCCAGCACAAAATGGGAAGATTTCAAATCTGACAACATTCCTGTGTGGGTGAAACTTCGGAATGTTCCACTCGTCATGTGGACTAGGAGGGGATTAAGCCTTTTAGCTAGTGCTCTTGGTGAACCATTTCAGATGGATGTTGTGACTGAAGCAAAATCGAGGCTTAGTTATGCCAAAGTGTGTGTTGAAATCGATCTGAAAAAGGAACTTAAGGAGTTTATCCCTCTGGACATGGGGGGATGAATAGTGGTTAAAGTTGAGGTCGAGTACACATGGAAGCCACAATGGTGCGAATACTGTAATAAGCTGGGTCATTTAAGCTCTGTGTGTCAGAAGACGAAACAGATTTAGAGGGGTATAGGTAAACAAGTTGGTCAAGCAAATCCAGACTCCTTTAAACATGATGATGTAGCCCAAGGTGATAAAGTGGCAGACCAGGCTAAGGTTGTTGCTGGGGATTCTGATCAGAATGTATGGACCGATGTTCAGCGTAAGCATCGTGACCCTCCAGTAGGACATAATCAGTCCCCTGCTAGGAGTCCTCAAAACACTCCAAACGCTAGGGCTGATAATAATACTGTGCTTTCAAACAAATTCAATGCCTTGGACTCTGAACATATTCCTCTCGAAGGGTTGATGAATGAATTTAAGGGTACCCAAAAGTTAGTGGATAATCCACAAGAAAATGTTCTCCCCCCTGATAAAACCTTATGATTATTGAAGTGTGGAACGTTCGAGGGATGAATAAAGCCTTTAAACTAAAAGAGGTACAGTATTTTATGCGACGTAAAAACCTCACTATTTTTGGCTTACTTGAAACAAAAATCAAACTAACGAATTCCTAGAAGATTGTAAGAGAAAGATTTAAGGATTGAGGTTTTTTGAACAACTATAACCACTCCCCTCGTGGTAGGATTTGGGTTTTTTGGGACAAGAATAAGGTCAGATGCAGTCTTGTGGAAGCAAATGACCAAGCAATGCTCTGCAATTTCATATTGCCAGGTACTTCTTACTCTTGCTATGTTTGTTTTGTGTATGGCAGTAATGACTACTGGGAACATAGAAGGTTGTGGTCCTGTATTGTTCAATGGAGTAACAAACTTAGCAACCTCTCATTCTACGCCTTAGGCGACTTCAATGAGATATTGAGGATTGAGGAGAGACTCAGATATTATTCTTTGCCTATCGGATCCGTCGAATTTTCTGACTGTATTGAGAAAGCTGAATTGATTGAGCACCAGTCTGTTGGGCTAGAGTTTACTTGGTCTAATAACTCCAATAGCTACAATTTGAAGGCTAGTAAACTGGACAGAGCCCTGGTTAATTGTGAATGGCTCACAACCTTTGAGGATTCTCACCTTTGTGTGGATATGCCTTCAGTCTCTAATCATAGTCCACTGATCCTGTCTGTTTTAAAGGAGAAGGTCAGTAAATCCACACCTTTCAGATTCTATAATATTTGGACCTCTCATTCTGAATATTCTCTTGTTGTTGAAAGAATCTGGTCTCAGAACGTTGAAAGAGTCCCAATGTTTCGTTTCACCTAGAAATTGAAAAAACTCAAGTCAACTCTTAAGCACTTCAACTTGGAGCATTTCAAGAATCTTGACAACACTATTAATAACCTCAGGCGCAGTTTATCCATTGTACATGACTGCATTTTGAATGGGCTTGGTTCTGAACAATCTTTGGAACAGGAGCAATGTTTGCGTAGTCACCTTGAAAGGGCACTCTCTTAGGAGGACTGTGAAACCCCACTTTTATATCTTATCTCGATTTGCGTGCTTTACCTCATTTTGCGTGAATTGACCTGTTTATGTGCTATATGACCTAGAATGTGCTAATTATGTGATTTATATTCCTAATACATGCTAAATGTGCATTCATGAAATTTTCATCAAAATCGGTACCATAAATTTTATCATCGATTTTTGTGAAAAGTATTTTGGGCACACGTCCGCTAGAATTTTTACTCAGGTGTTTTAAGTGTTTCAAAACCTAGTCCTCGATTATAAATAGACCTGTGTTTGATTAAAACGGATTTCAAATTGGCTTTGGAATTTTAAAGGTTTTTACACTTTCTTTTGCAAAAATCTCATTTTTAGCCGAGTCGGGTGAAAGTCTTTGCATGAGAAAATTCTTGTCATCTAAAATAAACTACTTAAAATAGTCTAAGTGTCAATTTAATGTTTTGAGCAAGAAATAGTCAAAAATATAATTAAAAGACTAAAAATACAAAAAAACTAACTTGTTCAACTTTGACTTTTTTCCATTTTGTTGACTTTTGCATATAAATCTCTACACACACTAAAAACAAAGCAAACACCACAAACACACACACATATTGCCGTGAGTTTCTTTGGTCATTTTGAGAAGTTTTTCATTTTATTTTTCAAAGCAATTTTGCCTTAGAAAACTCATTTAAATTCTGAATATTTTCAAACCGAGCTAGATTCCGCTTGTTGGGAACCTATTGGTCGTATTCTTAGCTTTACTTTGGATCAAAGGTGAGAGAAAAATTCTAGATCTCAAAATGTCATTTTTATGTTTTTGCATATAATTGAATTTTGAACCGTTAGAATATTGAATTGATGTTATATTATTGTTCAGTGGATGCTAAGGATCAGTTATGTGCGTTTTTATAAGTTTTGAACCGTTGTAGTATGTATTTTTATTTTCCGGGTATTTAAGTTGAGAATTTGGTCATTTGTTGAATAATTGGAGTTGTGGTGGTTGGAATTGGTTGTTGATGGCTTCTAAAAGTTATTTAAATATGTGGTAGTAATGTTGTAATGCCGAAATTTTGATTGCGATGCCTTGGTGAAAGTCCGAAAAAATCAGCCTAGGTGCATTGAGGTTTTAGGGTTGTTGGGCTTGATTTGGATGAATTATGGTTGGTTTCCGAGAGGGCTAATGTTGTTGATTGAGTATGTGAGTGACAGAAACTGGTTTTGAGGTTATCGGATTAGTAGAATGTAAGTTATGATTTTTAGAAGTTTGGGTTGTCATTTTTTAAAATGTTAAGGTATGCCTTTGGTTGTTTGGGTGGTGTTTGAGTGATTGAATTGTGAGTTGTTGATGGTTAGACTAGGGTTCGGTTGTGTGTTTAATGCATGTTAAGTTGGATGGCATACTTTGTCATCTAACTTAGTTGTTTCATGATTATATAGTTGTTGATTGTTAAATGTTGTTTAATTGATTGTTATAATACGGATTGATTGATTATTGATTATTGATTATTGATTGTTGTTACAAAACCGTGAGGAGCACGCTCGGGGTTAATTCGGGGTGTTACATTGTTAACTGATTAATTGATTATTGAATTTAATCGAGGGGCGACCTACTTTGTTGTCCTCTCTGAGCGTATTGATTGCATGATTGAGTGATTAGTTGTGCATGCGAATGTTTATAACAATTGTTATCGGGCTTGGTTGTGTTGTGTTACCTTGGGCGGCCTCGGGTTTGCCAGGTAATAACCCAACCACCATGGCCAATTCCCTCACTCGTACGGACGGGGAAATCCACGGGTGCTGGGTCGTACTATCAGGGTTTTCGGATTCTCTTGAGTGGGAGTAACAAGGTGGGAATGTTAAAGTTCGTGAAAGGATTGGATAGAGTCCAACGGCTTCAAAGGAACAAATGTATCGTATCCTTATTATGTGTTTACAATTATTGCTATTGTTGCATTTATAATGATATTGATGTTCATTGTGTGTTTACTGCTCAAAGGATGATTTCCAAGAAGTATAATAAATACTGTTAGAGATCTATCGAATCCTCACTAGGCTTGTTTTATATAAGCTCACTCTCAATTATTACATGCATACAGGTGTTATTGAGCAAGATTACGGGTACGTGCCTCAGGAAGCTGAGAATGTGCCATATGTGGACGAGTCCTATGTGCCAGAGTCTTGTCCTTGATATCTGAGATATTGTATTCTTATGTTATCTTGTATATTAAAACTAGTTGGTTTGTATTTACTTAGAAGTTTATGATGTATAAGATGTTGTAAAGATAATGGATTAAATGTTGTTAGCTTAGTAGTCTTGTTTTGGAACATGATTAGGTTTCTAGGTGGGCTATAATCTATTTTGGAAGTGTATGTTATATAGTAAATGTATTATGTTGGAACGGAGGCGCATAACTATGAAAGAGTTGATGAAGGAATGTTTAATGTATGAAATAGTTGCGTTGTATGTTGTTAATTTGATTGTGGAGTTGGTTGATGATTTATGGAGTTTGATGTATGTTGTTCTTAAGGGTTGGTTTAGAGCCCTGATGTTCATGTTACTGTCGTTATGCTGCCGAAATTCCCTTGCGTCCTGACTGATCTTAAGAGGGGTCGAGTTGGGGCGTGACATTTAAGTGGTATCAGAGCTTGATTAGTTGTCAGCCGGGGTATCCTCGGAATGTGGGTAGTGGTCTTGCCATGAATGCATGTACTAAGTGTAAAGTGAATTACATGTTAATATGTTTATGTGATTAATCTACTTAAGTGACTAACTTTCTATGTGATCAATATGCCTTATGTGTTAAGTGAATTAAATGTGATCAATGTGCTTTATGTGAATAACGTGCCTTACATGCTCAATGTATTTTATG
Organism: Ehretia macrophylla; assembly: GCA_037974665.1. Classification (NCBI taxonomy): domain Eukaryota; kingdom Viridiplantae; phylum Streptophyta; class Magnoliopsida; order Boraginales; family Ehretiaceae; genus Ehretia; species Ehretia macrophylla. The sequence goes on from CM075774.1 coordinate 6,675,508, forward strand.
TGACCATTGTGAAGTACGTGTTCAATTTGTCTTATGTGAAGATTGTGTACCAAATGTATTTATGTGAGTTTATGTGCATCTAATTTATTTCCTCGGCACGTGCTTTAGGTATTAATAACAATGTGTGATTCTATCTTCTGTAGATTACATTTTAAATTGTGCTAGATATCTTGCAAATATGATTAGGTATTACTGAACTCTAGAATAGTTACTAGCTTAATAGAATGAACAAATTGAACTAAAAGTGTTATGTGTGTTATGAACAGTTTACTTTATATGTTATTAACTGTGTACGTGCATTACCTGTAAAATGGTAAGTAATCTCTTCCCCTGAAAGAGTCGGCTAGTAGCGGATCTTTTGAAAAGTGGATTAACAGAAGAAGGAACAGTAGATCAATGGTTATGGAAATTAGTAGGTGGTACTTAATGCTCAGAGTTGGTATTTAGTGATTAGCCTTTGGCTTTTTCTTCGGTATCTTCATTTGAAATTCTTGCTTGGTGTTCTTATTTGGTATATGACTTTCGGTATCTGGTATTCCATTTGGAATTCTTATTTGGATTCTTTTGGGGCAAACGGTAATCTTATTCGGCATTCTTCTTCGAGATTTCTATATGGAGATTCTTATTCAGTATACATCTTTGGAATTCTTCGTTGGTATCTTAATGCGGTATTCATATTCAGAATTCTTATATGGTGTTATTCAGAGTTCTTATTTCTGGATTATTATTCGGTATTCTTGCTTGGTGATCTTGTTGAAGTTCTTACTTGGTATTCTAGATCGGTGTTTTATTTTCGGATTCATAATTGGCGTTCTTCTTCAGTAATTTATTTGGGATTCTTATTCGGAAATCCTAGTCAGTGTTCTTATTCAGCGTTCCTATTCAAGCTTCTGGTTCGGGGATTCTTATTCAATGATCTTATTCGGTGTTCTTACTGGGTGTCTTTGTTGGAATTTGGAAATTGGTATTCGGTCTTTCATTTCGTATGTTTGAGTCAACTACACCTAAGTTACTTCGAGGATCAAGCAGGAATTGCGAGGACGCAATTATTTTAAGGAGGGGAGAATGTGAAACTCCACTTTTCTATCTTATCTCGATTTGCATATTTTACCTCATGTTGCGTGAATTGACCTGTTTATGTGCTATATGACCTAGAATGTGCTAATTATGTGATTTATATTCCTAATACATGTTAAATGTGCATCATGAAATTTTCATCAAAATCGGTATCAAAAATTTTATCGTCGATTTTTGTGAATAGTGTTTTGGACGCACGTCCGCTAGAATTTTTACGCAGGTGTTTTAAGTGTTTCAAAACCTAGTCCTCGGTTATAAATAGACCTGTGTTTGATTAAAACGGATTTCAAATCGGCTTTGGAATTTTAAAGGTTTTTACACTTTCTTTTGCAAAAATCGCATTTTTAGCCGAGTCGGGTGAAAGTCTTTGCATGAGAAAATTCTTGTCATCTAAAAATAAACTACTTAAAATAGTCTAAGTGTCAATTTAATATTTTGAGCAAGAAATAGTCAAAAATATAATTAAAAGACTAAAAATACAAAAAAACTAACTTGTTCGACTTTGACTTTTTCCATTTTGTTGGCTTTTGCATATAAATCTCTACACACACTAAAAACAAAGCAAACACCACAAACACACACACACATTGCCTTGAGTTTCTTTGGTCATTTTGAGAAGTTTTTCATTTTATTTTTCAAAGCAATTTTGCCTTAGAAAACTCATTTAAAGTCCGAATATTTTCAAACCGAGCTAGATTCCGCTTGTTGGGAACCTATTGCACGCATTCTTAGCTTTACTTCGGATCAAAGGTGAGAGAAAAATTCTAGATCTCAAAATGTCATTTTTATGTTTTTGCATATAATTGAATTTTGAACCGTTAAAATGTTGAATTGATGTTATATTATTGTTCAGTGGATGCTAAGGATCAGTTATGTGCGTTTTTATAAGTTTTGAATCGTTGTAGTATGTATTTTTATTTTCTGGGTATTTAAGTTGAGAATTTGGTCATTTGTTGAATAATTAGAGTTGTGGTGGTTGGAATTGGTTGTTGATGACTTCTAAAAGTTTGTTAAATACGTGGTAGTAATGTTGTAATGCCGAAATTTTGATTGCGATGTCGTGGTGAAAGTCCAAAAAATTCAGCCGAGGTACATTGAAGTTTTAGGGTTGTTGGGCCTGATTTGGATGAATTATGGTTGGTTTCCGAGAGAGCTAATGTTGTTGATTGAGTATGTGAGTGATAGAAACTGGTTTTGAGGTTATCGGATTAGTAGAATGTAAGTTATGATTTTTAGAAGTTTGGGTTGTCTTTCTTTAAAATGTTAAGGTATGCCTTTGGTTGTTTGGGTGGTGTTTGAGTGATTGAATTGTGAGTTGTTGATGGTTAGACTAGGGTTTGGTTGTGTGTTTAATGCATGTTAAGTTGGATGACATACTTTGTCATCTAACTTAGTTGTTTCATGATTATATAGTTGTTGATTGTTAAATGTTGTTTAATTGATTGTTATAATACGAATTGATTGATTATTGATTATTAATTATTGATTGTTGTTACAAAACCATGAAGAGCACGCTCGGGGTTAATCCGGGGTGTTACATTGTTAACTGATTAATTGATTATTGAATTTAATCGAGGGGCGACCTACTTTGTTGTCCTCTCTGAGCGTATTGATTGCATGATTGAGTGATTAGTTGTGCATGCGAATGTTTATAACAATTGTTATCGGGCTTGGTTGTGTTGTGTTACCCTGGGCGGCCTCGGGTTTGCCAGGCGATAACCCAACCACCATGGCCAATTCCCTCACTCGTATGGACGGGGAAATCCACGGGTGCTGGGTCGTACTATTAGGGTTTCCGGATTCTCTTGAGTGGGAGTAACAAGGTGGGAATGTTAAAGTTCGTGAAAGGATTGGATAGAGTCCAACAGCTTCAAAGGAACAAATGTATCGTATCATTATTATGTGTTTACAATTATTGCTATTGTTGCATTTATAATGATATTGATGTTCATTGTGTGTTTACTGCTCAAATGATGATTTCCAAGGAGTATAATAAATATTGTTAGAGATCTATCGAATCCTCACTGGACTTATTTTATATAAGCTCACTCTCAATTATTGCATGCATACAGGTGTTATTGAGCAAGATTATGGGTACGTGCTTCAAGAAGCTAAGAATGTGCCATATGTGGACAAGTCCTATGTGCCAGAGTCTTGTCCTTGATATCTGAGATGTTGTATTCTTATGTTATCTTGTATATTAAAACTAGTTGGTTTGTATTTACTTAGAAGTTTATGATGTATAAGATGTTGTAAAGATAATTGATTAAATGTTGCTAGCTTAGTAGTCTTGTTTTGGAACATGATTAGGTTTCTAGGTGGGCTATAATCTATTTTGGAAGTGTATGTTATATAGTAAAAGTATTATGTTGGAACGGAGGCGCATAACTATGAAAGAGTTGATGAAGGAATGTTTAATGTATGAAATAGTTGCGTTGTATGTTGTTAATTTGATTGTGGAGTTGGTTGATGATTTATGGAGTTTGATGTATGTTGCTCTTAAGGGTTGGTTTAGAGCCCTGATGTTCATATTACTATCGTTATGCTGTCAAAATTTCGTTGTGTCCTGACTGATCGTAAGAGGGGTCGAGTTGGGGCGTGACAAGGACTCTATTCTCAGACAGAAAGCCAGGGTGCTTTGGCTGAAGGAAGGGGATAAAAACTCATCTTTTTTCCACAAGGTTATCAGTAGGCGTAAATCCAGGAACAACGTTACCACTTTGATGAAATCTGATGGCAGTTATACCAATTCTCAAGATGAGGTTATTGGTACCGTTCTTAATTATTATCGTGATCTCCTTGGGACAAGTAGAACAAATAGTGAACATATTTCACTTGAGGATCTGTCAGCTATTTTGGAGAAGTCAGTGGGAGAGGCTCAATGTGAATTTCTGATCTCTACTGTTTCTAATAATGAGATTAAAGCTCTTTTTCTATTCATGATAGTAAGTCTCCGGGACCCGATGGTTATTCAGGTCACTTTTTTAAAATCTCTTAGGATATCATTGGTCTAGACCTTTGTGAGGCAGTTAGATCCTCTTTGGAGGAGGGCAAAATTCTTAAAGAGATTAACTCGACTGCCATTTGTTTGATCCCGAAGGTTGAGAATCCATCTAAAGTCCAGGACTTTCATCCAATTTCTTGTTGCAATGTGCTTTATAAATGCATCTCAAAAGTTATTGCCAATCGGCTGAGGTCTACACTTGATTCTCTTATCTCCTTGAACCAATCTGCTTTTATTCCTGGGAAGAGAATCATTGACAATGTCCTTACTGCACAGGAGCTTACCAGAAATTATGGGATGAAACGAATCAGTCATAGATGCATTATCAAAATCGACATCATGAAAGCTTATGATTCTATTGACTGGGAGTTCATTATTTCCTGCTTCAAAGCCTTCAAATTCCCTAATATCTTCATCAAATGGATCGAGATGTGCATTACTACTCCCTCTTACTCAGTCATTATCAATGGTCATGGAGGGTTTCTTTCAGGGCAAGAAAGGTCTTCGTCAAGGGGATCCTATCTCACCCTATATTTTTGTTCTGTGCATGGAAGTTATCTCCCAGCTACTTTACAGAGGGTCAAGAATCAAGGGGTTCGACTTTCATCCAAAATGTAAGAAGATGCAACTCAATCACTTAGCCTTTGCAGATGACCTGCTCATCTTCTCCAAAGCTAATTTTTAGTCTCTTAATATTATTGGCAAAGCATTTTCAATTTTCTCAAGAATTTCAGGCCTCTGTATCAACAACTTAAAGAGTGAGATTTTTATTTCGAGGTGCAATGATGAGCAGTTCATCTTTCTGGGCCAATGGTCCTGGCCAAGGAACCTGCACTTCATGTGGCAGTTTGTTAATTCTTTATATCCTCACAGCAGAGAGGACAATGTTGGTTGGTTTGCTGATCGCAGGGGTAAGTTTAACTCGACTTCCACTTGGAACTGCATCAGACACAAAGGCAACAAAGTGAATTGGGCGAGACTGATTTGGGATAAGGTCATGATACCTAAACACGGGTTTTGTACCTAGTTGATGTGTCTTGATCGTAACTTTACTAAGCAAAGGCTCCTCAGCTGGGGAGTTATCAATGAAGCTAATTGTGAATTTTGCAGGCTTGGGCTTGAGACTAGGGAACATCTATTTTTTGATTGCCCATTTTTCGCAAAGCATCTGGAATCAACTTTGTCTTCTACTTGATATGAAGAATTTAAATGTCCAATGGGATCTTATTGTGACAAGATTAAGCAGAACATGTCGTAAAAGGAGCTTAAGAACTGATCTAGCTAAGGCAACTTTTAGTTCAAGAGTTTACCAACTTTGGCAAGAGAAGAATTGCAGAGTCCATGGATCAGGAGCCAATACAGAAGAGCTGTTAATGGAGAAAATTCTCTTGGACGTTAGACATATGATTATTCTTCAAAGTAAATATGCGAATAGTACAATGAATAGATATCTATGTACAAAATGGAAGATCACTAATAGGCTTATGTAGAATCCTTTTTGCTTTGCTTTTGACTGATGTAGCATGTATACTCATATATTTTTTTACAGTTGAATGAAACGATTACTTACCGAGCAAAAAAAAAGATCTGAAATCAATGCTACAGAAAATGACCTTTCAGTAAACATCATCAATTATAGGTAGTATTTATTGGGAAACCAAGTAATGCTCCAAAATACCTCATCCTGCATGATCTCCATGTCATCGTCCACTGCGGCATGCCATGACTCATGGCGTGTTGCAGTGGATAAAAATGTAGCTGAGCTTGGTGCAATATTACTGTAGGTACAAACATGGCTGCACCCTCGTTTGTTAGGACTCAGGCAGGTGATGTTTCTTTATCTCTGGGGCTAAAATACTCAGAAAATGAACCGAGTAAGAAGAATCAACAATCGATAAATGATTTTGGAGCCTATTGAACTTGATTTTGTTTTGAAACCAGATTGAAAAACAACACAAAAACAAATGAAATCGAGAATTTCGCGTAAGAATTGTAGAAATTATTAGTATAGTTTTAGTATATATAATCTATCTTAGATATCTGCATGGAAATTTAATGTTGTAATAGTATAAAAGAGAGAGATCTATATATACAAGTTATGTTCCTCGAATTTTTCATGAATTTAAGTGTGTATAATAGTGAAGTGTCTCTTTAGTTTGCAGTGGATAATAATGTAGCTCAGGCACTGTCTTATTTCCTTGCTATCATGACATTTATGGAAGAAGGAAAAAACAAACCACAATCATAGCCCTAATAAAGGAGCAGACTCTTGCTATGGTTCCTTTTTCATTTCTAAATATTTCATAGCACATTTGATATTTAAGGGTAGCGGCAGACTCAAGCACCCAAAATTAAGAGTGTACTCATGTAGTGAAAGAGGTTAGGGTGTGTTATCATACAACAAATTTTTTTTCAAGTTGAGTATACCCCCGCAAGTATAAATAGGTCCGCCCTTATTTTAAGGGTAAATCGGTACTGCATGAAACTCATGTTATATGTGAGTCCAAAAAAGATTTATATACATGTACTTTATAGTTTATTATACCCAATTTTACATTACGTTTTATCTAAGAGACTATTTTAACAAATATATAGATTCTACAGATTCATGAGAGTAGAAATTTATATCATCCCAAGCAGTTTGGCATATATGGAAAGTGAGAAAAGATTTATTCATTGGATTTTTCAACAAAAGCTGCCTTGATGGCCCTACTGTTAATCCTCTGTAGTAATAAACACATGAGCACAAGAAGCTTTACATTTTCCTTAAATACAAACGTCAATCTGATTTATAGATACCATGATTATAGAACTTAAAAAACTCTATAAGATGATCATGAATCCAATTGTGGACAACAAATCTGTACACTTGATCAAGTAATGATCCCATTTGTCATTTGTCCTGATGACTCTCTATGCATTTTTAAGCAGAGGTGAGCTTTCACTGGTTTATGATCTGAGCTGTGGATAGTCTCCATGGATTCATAAGAATGTAAAGTTGCATCGACCTCGTTAGGGTCTTCTATCTTGAATAAGATCTGTCCACGATGGTACCCTTACCTGTGAAGAATTAAAACTAAAAATTAGTTGAATCAAACTTTATCATGAACGCACAAGCCATTTGAAGGATTTGTTATGCTTATCACTAACGTATACCAAACCAACGGAATGACTAGATAAGATATATTACTTAGAAAAACTCTTCAATCATGTAGGTTGATGGTCCGGCTTAGTATAAGAGGTGGACCCTATAATAACAAAAATCTTTCATCTGGTAATGCCGAATAATCTGACTGAGTGCGAAAGTTGGGTCCCACATATATATATAGAGTGTTATCGCCCAATCAAACCATTCAATTATTGGATGGAAATGCTACCCTATTGCTTAAAGAAATTAACAAACTTTATAGAGACTTCTTAGCTCCACCAAATTTTCACAAAATAACAATAGAGCCTAAAATAGATCGGACTCTTTTCAGGACATAGTGCATTGTGAGTACTTCATCAACCAGACTTGCCTTTTAATGCCAAAATTACTTACATACTGTTTGGAACAAATTATTTTTATAAAATTTTGCATAATTTATGTGCAAATTTTATTTATGACGGTATATAGAATTTAATTGACTCCTGTTAAGAAAATTAGATTGATTGGCAATTAAATTGATTGGATTTTTATTGTTAAGGCAATTAAATTAATTGGGATTTGATTGGCTATGTTTTAGCAAAACTTATGATATTACCATAGTTGTGCTTTTACCTTTTATATTGTGCAGAAAAAATCTTATAGTAACTTACTATATGAGAAGAAGATTTGTGCTAATTAAGGAATGACATTAATTGCATATTCATAAGGAAATGGAGATTAGGGTTTTATGAGTAAAGGTTTTTCTTGCAGCCCAAGATGATTTGCAGCAGCAATTTGTTATAAATATGAGGCAAAAGGTCGCAGCAAAGATTGAGAAGACGTAGGCAAAAACATAGAGCAACAAGAGAAAAGTACAAGAGAGTTTTCTGCCCAGTGTTCCAAATTATGTTACAACACGATATGTGTTCTAGTCTTTGATTGTATTAAGTGTTGCAACTTTGTTTGTTTTGACAGTATGTCATGAGCGATTTGTATGAGGCTTTGAGTGATTAGTTTACTGTCTCTTTTATTCATTCTTCGGGAAAAGAATGTGTAGTTCTCAAGAGAGAACGTTGCAAGTCAAGGGGAGCTCGCCAAACCGAAGTTCGTTAAGAAGTTCTTCATCTAGGCGTCAAATGTCAAGAGGGAGTATTTACTTATGTAAGTCCATTGATGTTGTAACTTGTTGTTTCTTAATGGACAAGTTTGTTGGACTAGGGGAGGTCCCGTGAACGTAGACCGCACGGTTGAACCACGTTAAATCTTGATGTTCTTTATTTCTGTTATAACTTTTTATTTCCGCTGCCAGTTGTTGTTACTGCTTGTGTTGGAACATTAAGTGGAATAAACTAACTAAGAAATTAAAGAAACATATTGTTTACAGTCTGTGATAAAACTGATATTTCAGTTAATGTTGCAACATCACCTGTAACAGAATTGTAACAGAATCAGTTTACACCAAGTTATTGCATCTGTTTTTAGTTTTCATCATAAAGGTTCATCGATTAAGCATATTGGTCATTTTGCTGTGAAATTAATTCATACTTATATTAAACAACTTTTAACAAGTGGCATCAAGAGCAGGTTACGAACTAATTCAATTAGATTCTTGGGAGAAAGTTTGTTTTTTTGTAGGGATCGGTATGGACACCTTGCATGAAGGAGGTTCAATCTCTAAACCACCGCTGTTGGATGGTGCAAATTACTCGTACTGGAAGGCTCGAATGAGGGCATTAATCAAGTCTATTGATGAGAAGGCTTGGAAAATTATCTTGACTGGCTGGACAGCACCTACCAAAACAGATGGTCAAGGCAATGTTGTGAGGCCCGACCCCGAATAACGTGTGTTACCCGATTTGCGTGCCATAGACCTAGAATTATATGACGACCTTGGATTACGCGCCCTGTCTTGATTTTCGTGCATGCCTCGTCATACTTGTCCTGACCTCGATGAATGTGTGTCACCTTGATTTGCGTGCCTAACCTTGAACTGCGTGCCTTAACCTAGGTTTAAGAGTCATGTCTTGTTTTATGTTCCTTGCATTGAATTACGTGCATTCGTTTGGAGTTATGTGCATTTACTTGGAAAACGTGCATTTGTCTCGTAGTTCGTGCCTTATCTCCTAGTATGTGCCCTAGACCTAGGTAAGAGTACCCGCACGCTAATCAAGAAAGCATCTTGCACGAAGCACTATATTATTAATTAATCCTACAAATTTTGCTAACTAATATTAAATTGCTAATTCAACTCACTAGAAGACAAAATCTCACAAAAAGCTAGACATTCTTTATTCTTTATTCTTTATTTTTTGCATATCCCAAACACACAATTAAAATATTGCTCAACCAAGACAAAATTCAGATTCTTGCAATGCCTTGGCCGACCACCTTGTATGCATTTGTGCTTGCTTGCATAATTCAAATTAATTCCTAGACATCCTATGACAATCTATGACATAAAGCAATAAAGAAATGGCTCAAAAACCCTCCCCAATGCACCAAATCTCGACCCAATTCCCTTGCCCATGCTAGGTGATTCAAACATGCTCCTTGAAGACACAAAAATCTGAAATTTACAAGCTCAAGGCCGACCAAATGCATTAAACCTATCAAGCTTTTCATTTTTCTTTCATTTTTTCTCTTTCTCTCATTTCTCCTCTCACTCTCTCATTTCTCCTCTCTCTTTCTCGGCCTTGGCTGAGTTTCTACACTCCATAGCTTAACTTCATCACTCAATGGTTCATCATGACATGCAAGAAGCTTAGGAGATTGACCAAACAAAACTAGGAGCAAGGAAGCACACATGCAAGCCTTTAGCTCATCCATTTCGGTTTAGGTGAGTTGTTAGCTTCCATTTCGTTTTCTTCTTGTTCTAACCACATGCACCTACTAAGAACTTGGTTACTAAGCTAGGAAATTAGAGAAAATCGAGTGGTGTCTCGGCTAAGCAAGGAAAAGAGTCAATCTTGTGCAATCATCAAGAGTCTTGTGCATCTTCTTGTTGTCTTGCTAAGGTGAGGGCTAAAACTCCTTTGAAAAGCTTTCAAAACCACATGCATGCCTTTAAATGTTTATTTTCACTTCTGTACTTGTGATATATGTATGTTCATGAGCTTTTGTAAACATGCATGGCAAGATATTTGGCTAGAATGTGATGTTGGATGAAATCACGTAAGTGACAGCTCTCTGACCTATTAGGGCGAAGCCATTTTTACTAGGTAAATGATGTTGAAAATGCGTGAAAATTGGTAGGTGACTATTTTTGCCAGTTATGAGAATTTTTCATCGAAATAGGCCAAAGCTAATTTTGACTCTAAGGTCCTCAAAACGTCAAAATATCGAAATGTGTCCAAATCTGGAAAATCTGGGAAAATGAAGCAGGTTTTGGCAGATTCACTGTCCTTGTAGAACGAACCACTTTTGACTTAGTAAATGATATCCAAAATGCATGAAATTTGGTGTGCTGCTATATTTTTCAGTTTTGGACATTTTTTCCAGAGATGGACTAAGGCTAAATCTGACCCTAAGGTCCTCAAAAACGACAAGTATTGAAAGGTATACAAATCTGGACAGTTTTGCGCCGTCTCACGGTTTTGGCTATAACTCTTGAACCCGAACTCCAAATGATGCGAGGTTTGTTTCTGGATTTAGTTAACTCCTTAAGCTATAATTTGAAATTTTGATCACTAGAATTGGAGTTTTTTTTCTTGTGTTAATGATTGTGAGAAAACAGTCCATTGCAGTGAGGGTTTCATCTAGTGATATGCTATGAAAATTGTTGTAACTTCTCTTGTTGTATTAAATGCTTGGGATTGAGGCACTTGGATGTTGTGTGAACTGTTTTGAATGCTTGGGGGTGTTTGAACTAATCAATGCGTGGCTTGAGTTTAATTACGAGATGACTTGGGGTTTAATCGCATGGGTAAGCACGAATTGAAACCCTAGTAACTAGGTAAACTCGCTAAGTATTGATCCTTTGGATATTGTGGTTAATTATGTGTTTAGTAGGCTGCTCATAGTTTCCCTTGTAGCCCTAAATATGATTTCAATGAATACATGTTGATAAGTAGGCCTTTCTTGCACCCAGTCTCACATAGATGTCGTTGCATGATGAATAATCTTATTATTTGATTACGTGAACTTTGAAATGAGTTATATGACTTGATTTACATGCGTTACATGGCTGCCCGTTTAATATTCATATAACTCCGTGTGCTTTTCAAGTGAATTTACTTGTCATATCGTGTCTCGCGTGTTTAACTGTCAATGTGCAATCTTATGACTGCTCGAAGGCAACCTACTTTGTTGTCCTCCAAATGTGATATATTAAATGTCATAAATGTGCATTGCATACAAGGTTGCAACCTTTCATTCTGGCATGGTAGCATTCACGCACACTGGGCGGCGTCGGGCTTGCCGGTGCACCCGTGACTACCATGGTCCAATTCCCTCTCTCGCTTGGGGGCTAGACTTCCTCGGAGAGTTGGGTCGTAGGATTTCGGGGTACATCCGGAGTACACCCATTTGGTGTGATATGGGGATAAATTGAAGCCGGCCGCAACAACTGATACTGGAATTGAACTGAGAGCAAAAGCTCACCGTATCCTTTTTACTATGTGTATAAGTACTCTCTCTTAGTCCCTAGAGGACCTCGGGGAGAAAAGACTGGTAATTGTGTTCTTTTACTATTATATTATATTATGTACTTGCTTGTGATACATATCATGCTTGCAAAAAGGGTTTTCATAAGTTGAACCGGAAAATGAGTTTCAAAACCTATTTCTCGTTCCCCCTCGCTGAGTTCATAAGGACTCACCCTCTTTTATCATCTCAGGTGAAGAAGATCAGGAACAGGTACCCAAGGACAATGTGTCGAACGATGATTCCTTGGAATGATTGCTTGCCCTACGTGCCTTGCTTGACTATGGCCATTTTGTGAACAATATGTTGCTTGAACGCTATTTCATTTCTTATTTTGCTTGTTGTTGTATTGTAAACGACCCTCGTTATAATTTGGGGTCTAATTTTAGCTTGTACTGATAATAACTAGATAGACACTACTATGGTCGTTGTTGCTATCGTTACTGGCTAGTATCTATCCTAAGATTATGAAGTATCAGGTAAGGATTAAGTAAAATGAACCTATCCAATCTTAAGCAGGTACTCATTGTTAAACTAAGATCAACAGGTACTTTTGTAACGAGGATTAACAAACAAACGAGACATAATATCATGCTAGGTTATTAATCAAGCGAGACTTTGAGATAACTAGTAGGCGTTTCAATTGATGGTAAATAGTAATCTTAGTTGGAAATGAAATTGAGATTGGAAATTTTGAGGCGTTTAGAGAACTAGGTCAAACTAAATAGCCCAATTACAGCCGTTATGTTACCGATTTTCCAGAAAAATTGCGGAGTTTAGGCTAAAACGTTAAGTGTTAAACCTTCTTGAAAGATTAAGTACGTGAAAGGACTTGAACGTTTAGATCACTCCCTGGTCTAGCCTCTATAGGTCGGGTTGGGGCGTGACAAATGTTGCAACAAAACCTGAAACAGAATTAACCAAGGATGAAGACCTTTTGGCAAGTTGGAACTCCAGGGCACTGAATGCAATTTTCAATGCTGTTGACTTGAATCAATTCAAGTTAATTTTGACGTGTAAATCTGCTAAGGAAGCTTGGGAGATTTTGCAAACAGCATATGAGGGTACAACATCAGTCAGAAGATCAAAGTTGCAGATGCTTACCACTAGATTCGAAGAACTGAGGATGCAGGAGGATGAAACAATTGTCGATTTCAATGCCAAATTGTGTGACATTGCTAATGAAACTTTTGTTTTGGGAGAAAAATTTTATGATGCTAAGCTTGTAAGAAAAACTCTACGATCTCTCCCAGACAGGTTTGGAATCAAGGTGGCTGCCATAGAAGAATCAAAAAACATTGATGAAATCAAGATTGATGAACTCATGGAGTCACTTCAAACCTTTGAGATGAAGTTTAAGCTGAAGAAGAAAGAAAAAGGCATTGTTTTTCGTGCTGATGTGGAGAGAAAAGAAGCAATAACCTCTTCCAATGATGAAGACACGGAGATGTCTGAATCCTTAGCCGTGCTTACCAAATATTTCGACAATGTTCTGAAAAAATGGGACAAACGAAGAAAAGGGTTCAGGCAGTCGAATTTTGACAAAAAACCTTAGGTTGTGACAGTGGTTGACATATTCAAGAAGCAAAAGTTCAAACCAATTGATGAAAGGAAAAAAGGTAAAAGAATTCAATGCCATGAATATGGAGGTTTTGGTCACATCCAATTTGAATATGCAAATACCTTGAAGAAAAAAAATAGGGCAATGAAGGTTACCTAGAGTGATGAGGAATCGGAGGAATTCTCAGAGAGTGATGAGGAGCATACCAGTAACTATGTTGCATTCAATGTTGTTATAGCATCTAGTGAAAACAGTCTGAACGAGGAAGCTGGTACAGCTGTTATAGCACTGGATGAAACAGACGATGAAACTAGTGAATCTGATTGCCTTGAGTCAAAAAGTGATGGTGAACTGGATAATGAAGAAGTCATGAAAACGTACAAGAACATGTACAAAAAATGGGTGATCGTGTGCAAGAAAAACTAGGAACTGGAATTAAGGATCCTTGAATTGGAATGACAAAAGTATGAATTGGACAACCTGACTAAAGAAAGATTGATGGAAGTACAGATGTTGCAACATGAATTGAAACAGATGCAACGATATGTAAAAATGCTGAATTCCGGGACTGAAAAACTTGACCATATGTTTTCCATTCAGAAACCAAGCAGTGACCATGCGAGACTTGGGTACTATAGAGGTGAATCATCTGGAAAGACCATCTTTGTCAAGAGTTCAAGAGATCCTGAACTGGAGTATCATGATGCAACATAACAGAAAGCCAGAAGAAATGTTTCAGTTACTGATACAACAGTGACATCGCAGAAACAATTTAGGAAAAAGAAGAACAGGTTCGTTCCTATTTGTCATTTTTGACTTATACCTGGACACATCAAACCTCACTGCTACAAACTCCAGCGAATGCTAGAAAAGGGTAACTCTCTCAATCAACAAAAGAGATCTTCACATATGTTTTCATAGCACAAGGTAAAACAATTATGGGTAAAGAAATCTGATTAACTTATTTTGCTTCTACACAAGCCTGTGCTGCTAACTCTTGGTATTTTGATAGTAGGTGTTCTAGACATATGACAGGTATGCGTGAAACATTGAGCAACTACAAGGAGTGCTATGAAAGCCAAGTTACTTTTGGAGATGGTGTTAAAGGACAAGTTCTAGGAAGAGGAACACTTGAGATTAAAGGGTTTCCAAGGCTCAAGAAAGTACAGCATGTTGAAGGGCTGAAAGCTAATCTTATTAGTATCAGTCAATTGTGTGATCAGGGTTTGTTTGTAAAATTCACTAAATATGGTTGTCATGTGTTAGATGTATCTAATAATTGTGTGCTTACAGGGAAAAGGTCATCTGACAACTGTTACATACTTACACCATCTCATGAACAATCATTGTTGTGTTACAACAATACTTGTGCAGTACGTAATGTGCCAAAGCTAAGGAGCAAGCAGACAAGAAAATCACTGGAAGAAGGAAGCACCAGTAAGATGAATGCTGATGTTGCAGACGGTGTTGCAACACCGAAGGAAGAACATACGAAGAAATCTGTTGTGACAGATACTGTTGTAATGCTAGAGACAGAAACTGAGCATGAAGACATTGGTTCATGCGATGTTACAACAATAAGTGTAACAACAGAAGTTAGCACTAAAGAAATTCAAGCTGAAATACCTCAAGTTTACAAAATTCAAACTGCAGAGGATGTGATTGGATCAATACATGATGGAATCCAAACTAGAGGAAAATCCAAGCTGAACTATTGGGACATGGTAAGGTATATGTGCTACACTTCTCTCTTAGAATCAAAAAATGTGAAAGATGTTTTAGAAGATGAATTTTGGATAAATGGTATGCATAAGGAATTGAATCAGTTTATCTGTGAACTTGTTGAAATTGGAACCATTGTTTTAGAACATGTTGCAACAGAAAATCAATTAACAGATATCTCCACTAAAGCTTTAGATCCTCCGAGAATTGAAACCCTAAGAAAAGCTTTAAGGATTTGTAGTCTATAATATTATATCATGGATTGCTACAAGAGCTTGAAAGAAGCTTGGGAAATCTGAAAGTCTGATATTCAATTCAACTTGTGATTTAGTTAGTGAATCATACTTCCTTGTACACACTGAATACTGAGTGAGAAAGCTAATCTTGATGGTCTGCAAGTGCAGGAGCTTGAACTTTCTGATGACTAGGGATAAAGAGAGAAGTCTCTCTAAATCCATTCCTGTATTCTATTCATCCTTGAGATCAAAAAAAAAGGCATGAAATAAAGTGGTTTTCAAGCAATGGAAAGAGCTACCTAATCCAAAATAAAAGAGATTAGTGTGAAAGCTACCAGTTGCAACATGAGCTGAAATAGAAAAAAATACATGTGAAAAGAAATACAGTGTGCAAGCTACCAGTTACAACATGAGACGCCACAAGAAAAATATTGTGTTTTCCTACGAGATGAATAGACGATCAGGTATATTTGAGTAGATTGGGAAAGTTCCTACACCTTGCAGATTTGATGGTGAAAGCTATCTATTTCAGAATTCAGCCTCACACACACACATGGTTCATTAATTAAATCCTGGACTAAAATGAGTATTGATGAGTAAAGTTTCTTGAGTGACTTCATGCTTCCTGAACATATCATGCATTTTAATTCTGTTTTAATTTTTAAGAAAAAAAAAACAAAACAAAAAAAAAACAAAAACAAAATAAAATGGGTGAAATCTCAGGGGATTTTGAGCAAATTGGAAATACTGTGGAAAATATTATTGCAACATCGGTTCTAAATTGCTTTTGGATAATCTGATGCAGCTTATGTCAGTGATGTTTTTTTTTTGTTGGTTTGGATTGCTGAACAATTTGTGTTACAATTTTTACTATTTTGCTTACAATTTGTCTCTTTGCCTTTACTTCATGAGACTTACAGTTTACATGCTTAACTGTTTTATTCTACTAGTGTGTTGTTTAGTTGCTACAATTGTGCTACTTAACTGCTCAAAAGGCTGTCCACGATCGAGTTGAATCCCTTGTGAAGTTGTCCCCTTTATTCCATCTTTTTTCACAAGTTTTTGCAAATTGATATTCAGGGGGAGCCTTGAGCTGAAGGCAATGTTGGACCAGCTTCTGAAACAACTATTGCTGCATTGTTGCAACAGGTGCAGCAACTTCAGAATACACAGCTTGAATGTTGGTTGTTTAATGATTGTCACTCTAATACTTTACTGATTTTAGTTCTACTCTGGTACTTTACTATGTTTGAATTCTGCTGCTCTACTTTGGGTCCATGTTTGTGTTTGCTAATTTCTGCTAAGGCTTTTGATCTGGTACTTTGTGTTTCTACTTTGATTTCTTTTGGCAAAAGGGGAGACTATGTTATTGTTATTACTGTGCGTTAATTGTTGCTTGAGGGGGAGATGATTATTGTAACATGTTTAGTTGCTCTACTTGTATGACTAGTGATTGTTGTTACTATTGAGTTTGGTTGTCGCTTCTTATTCTTTTCCTGATATAATGACTGGGTTTTTGTGATGGTTTACTAATTGTTGCAACATGGTTATCATCTTTGGGTTACTATCTTTTGCAAGATCATTATCTTTGCTACTTTGATGCTTTATTGCTAGCTTTATTGCTCTGATCTTTTTTCTCTACTTCTTTGCCTTTGGTTTGGCAAAAAGGGGGAGTATTATGTTGTGATGTGCTGCTAGCTTTGCTATGTGCTGCTACTGCTTTGCTATCTTTTACAGGAGCACTATGTTTTCTGCTTTGATACATTTTAATCTGTGTTCCTCTGCATGTTGCAATAGGCTGATCATTGGTCTAATACTGCTGTTTTACTGAATGTTGCACCGAGATTTTCATTTGTTGCATCTGTCTTTCTGCACTTGGGCAATAGGAGGTTACATTGACTATGATATCTAGGTTTTTCCAAAACAAAGCCAAAGGGGGAGATTGTTAAGAAAATTAGATTGATTGGCAATTAAATTAATTGGATTTTGATTGTTAAGGCAATTAAATTAACTGGGATTTGATTGGCTATGTTTTAGCAAAACTTATGATATTACTATACTTGTACTTTTACCTTTTATATTGTGTAGGAAAAATCTTATGGTAACTTACTATATAAGAAGAAGATTTATGCTAATTAAAAAATGACATCAATTGCATATTCATGAGGAAAGGGAGATTAGGGTTTTATGAGTAAAGGTATTTCTTGCAGCCCAAGATGATTTACAGTAGCAATTGGTTATAAATATGAGGCGAAAGGTCGCAGCAAAGATTGAGGAGACGTAGGCAAAAACAGAGAGCAACAAGAGAAAAATACAAGAGAGTTTTCTACCCAGTGTTCCAAGTTATGTTGCAACACGATATGTGTTCTAGTCTTTGATTATATTAAGTGTTGCAACTTTGTTTGTTTTGACAGTATGTCATGAGCGATTTGTATAAGGCTTTGAGTGATTAGTTTACTGTCTCTTTTATTCATTCTTCGGGAGAAGAAGGTGTAGTTCTCAGGAGAGAACGTTGCAAGTCGATAGGAGCTCGCCAAACCGAAGTTCGTTAAGGAGTTCTTCATCTAGGCGTCAAAGGTCAAGAGGGAGTCTTTACTTATGTAAGTCCATTGATGTTGTAACTTGTTGTTTCTTAATGGACAGGTTTGTTGGACCAGGGGAGGTCCCGTGGATGTAGACCGCACGGTTGAACCACGTTAAATCTTGGTATTTTTTATTTCTATTATAACTTTTTATTTCCGCTGCCAATTGTTGTTACTGCTTGTGTTGGAACATTAAGTGGAATAAACTAACTAAGTAATTAGAGAAACATATTGTTTACAGTCTGTGATAAAACTAATATTCCAGTTAATGTTGCAACATCACCTGTAACAGAATTGTAACAGAATCAGTTTACACCAAGTTATTGCATCCGTTTTTAGTTTTTATCATAAATGTTCATCGATTAAGCATATTCGTCATCTTGCTGTGAAATTAATTCATACTTATACTGCACAACTTTTAACAACTCCTTTTGGTATATGTGAACTAGGGTAATTCATGAAAAGACAAAGTAGGAAAAAAAGAATATGAAAACCAGCATTACTTGACTTAAAAGTTTAAATAGTTAAATCGGGTTTTATTCATTTATTAACTCGAAGATAAGGATAGTGGAATACCTTCTGACTGGTATCATAGTTGCTGCTTCCAACATCATATTTATATGTTGGCTTGAAATCTAATGTCCCCTCATTGTATCCACAAAAAATATGTCCTCTTTCTACCTCTTGTAAGAGTTGATCTTTGCTTGTCAGCATCTGTAGATGTTCAAAAATTATGCAACACCATGTAAATGTTTATTCCAATGTGAAATTTGATCAATACTTTGACATAAGATAGGGAAATTTGTGCAAATGGCACCTACTATTTTTCTAAAATTTCAAATTCGTCTCTATTGTTCAAAATTAGTCAGTTTAGTATCTATTATTTTTCAAAAAATTTAAATTATTTCAAATTGTTCAAAATTAGCCAATTTACTTCTTATTATTTCTCAAAACATTTCAATTCAATCCCTGTCTAAATTGGCTAAATTAAATTTTTTTAGATAAAACAATAGGGACGAATTTAAAATTTTAGAAAAATAATAAAAACTGTTTGTGTAATTTTCCCACATAAGATTTGTGTTAAACTTACTTCATGGTGGTTTTTCTCTATTAAATCTCTGGCAGGAAGTGTATTTATTCCTTCAAGTCTATAGTTGAGGTCCCCCAACCATACTGTCACTTGGGCAGGCCTGGAATTCGAGTTCCGATTCTTGGGGAAGAGAGACTGTGTTATCTGTCCGTATTGCGAATTTCTCTCTTCTACATTGCGACCATGAGGTGCACAATGAAGAAATGTAGGTGATATCGTAGCGTTCCACATTGGTGGAATAAATGATAATATTAGTGTAGTTTATAAGCGAAAATTACAATTAGTTTAAGAAATAAGTTAATAACCCGGGTTCTTATTTTAGGTCAACAGATTAAACTTCAAGACAATTATTTTTAGAACTATAATATTAGTCTCACTTGTGAGTTCGGATTTTTAAACTTGAAAAGTGACTAAATTTATACTGGTGTAATTAGACCATAGTTCCTACCTTCCTATCTCGTTACACCTAGAACCTTGATAGGAATCAAATAATGGACTCTAGTGAGGCCAGGTCACATCCAAGATTGTAAAACCTAAATATTTAATTTTTAATGATTTTAATGATTTCCTATAAATTGAATCTTTGATACTCGAAAAAGTAAGAAATAGGCCAATCTATCCTATTAAATCACTTGAAGATGCATATTCAAAAAGAACTTATTTCTTCATGTTATTTATATTTTTATTCATGTATGTTAAAGATGAGGTCTTACTAAGACTTCTTCAAAAAAGAAAAATCTTTAGATATCTATATATCTTTACCCATCTATATATAGAGAAGAAAAAGGCATAGATAACAATGTCTATGCATCAATTGAACCAATGACTATTCATGATTCCATAATTAAATCAATTTCATACTGCTTCCAAATTAGAGGAATGTTATGGTAAAATTTTGTTTGAAACGATGTGGTAGAAAGCAACGTGCGACTTGAAGGACACGATCTGTTGTGGATTCTTACATCCACCATTTTGTATAGGAATGAAGGTGCTCTTAGCTCAACATCATTTGTTTTGTTCCACAAGAACTCCCCTTTTTGTTGGGTTGTAATGTAAATAATTCATGATGGAGTTTGAGTAGAAAAAAAAAGTATTAATTTATTTCTCGGGGATTGGGCCTCGAATTAAGAAATTGAAAAGTTTTTTTTAGTGAGTAATATCATTTATTCATTAGTTTGTAATGATGACAGCGTGTTACCAAAAAAAAAATAGTGAATTTTAAATTGTGTACCATATTTTTTAATATGTACTTGAGGAAGAATTGCACAAACGGTCTCTATTATTTTTTCGAAGTTTCAAATTCATCCCTATTGTTCAAAATTAAACAATTTAATTCCTATTATTTTCTTAAAAAAAATAATTTAGTCACAATTTTTATTAAATATTGAAGACTAAATTAAATATTATATGAAAATAATAGGGTTGAAATTTTAAATAAAAATAAAAATGACTAAATTGGCTAATGTTGAATAATATGGAAGAATTTAAAAAAATTTAAAAAATAATAAGAACTAAATTAACTAATTTTGAATAATAAAGACGAATTTAAAATTTAAAAAAAATAATAAGGACCATTTATTCCATTTTCCTGTAATTGATTGGTTAAAAGATGACAATCAGAAAAGAAGATTACTACTAATATATGACCTAATAAAATTGGCATTGGGATAAGGAGGGTCGTTGTACCTCTAGGCCCAGTAATACCATGTCCACTGCGGCCTTTAGATGTGTGCCTGTTTTCACTATGAGTCCATTACAATTAGTGGAGATTGAAGTTTAGTGTAATTTCAACAATTAGAGGGGATATCTTGCAAATATGACATAATGGAGGAGGGCCATTGTAGTTTACATTAATTATTTAACATAAAGTAAATTATATCCTTTTATAAAATAAAAAACTAAAAGGAAAATGAGCTATAAGCCCTAAATTATTGGTGTAGTGAGTTGGAGCAGTTTTTATGGATCAAGAAAATAGATTAGTTCGAAGTAAGCATAAATTAATTTAAGATCACACTCGATTAATGACAATTCAAAAACAAATAAAAAAAATAGAAAATAAAGCCAAATGCTATTGTGCTACACTCCATTCTTAGTACTTTTGACTTTTAAAGAACAATCCAACTAAATTTTTTTTCTTGAATTTCATATTTCTTATTTATGTGGTAAAAGTTCTATTAGGTAAGGGAAAAGTATCATATATGGCTTCTTTGATTTTTGCTAAATGTTTCTTTTGTTATTAATCTCAGCTGGCTAGCTAATCAGTTGACCGTTGCGGGAATGGGTAATCGATTAGATCAACTGACTAAGATTGATTGGTTCTCTTTGTCGTTTTAACTAGCTTGTGGTTTTTTGACTTATCTATGTTAAGCTAGTTGTTATGTTTCTTTTTTATCTTCTTTATAATGGTTGTTTGATCCACTTATGTACCTTTTCATTATTAATGAAATACACACTGTTGAATTAGCAACAAAAAAAAAAAGTATCACCTCGATAATATATATATATATATATATATATGATGAGTGAGATGACTAAGGAGGCATGACTTACCAGAGAGATGGCATGAAATGAAGACGATTCGTATTCCTTTGTAGTTGATTCTAATAGCCATAGCTCTTTTCTTTCTCCGAATTAAACCTCCAAATCCTCCAAGAGCCAGCTTGTCCACTTTTAATTCTACAAATCAACCAACTAGATATGTCATAAATCAAATCAAACTCAATATTTATCTTATTAAGTGGAGTCGACTGAAGTAAATCAATCGTCCCACGGTTACTTAAGTCATACTCAGAATGTGACCTTCCAAAACATAACAAATGGTCGTGCCAAATTTGAACCCACCTCTAAGAAATAGCTCTGAATTTTTGGGGCCGAAGACGAATAATTGCAGAGATTGCATTATTGCTTTTCCCATCAAGCTTCGCAATGAAAAAATAAAAGTTAATTTGAATGTCTTGCGAAGTAAAAAGGAAGAAAGAGAATTCTTTTGTTATACATAATCAACATGATCATGCATCTAAAATATTTTTAAAACAATCTTATAAGTTCATTAATAATTAGCTTTTAGATGTTTCATGTATCTCATAAAAAAAAAATTTACGCACATAGGCAGCGAAGTGAAAAATACGTGCATTAATTACTGAGAAAATAATTAGTTGGAATTCAAATTAGTAGCAAAGCATATAAGATTTATAACAAGATCTTTTTGTGGTAAGCTTTCAATTAAACACATATTTCATGATTTAAAAACTTTTTTAAACCTATTCCCTTTATGAAGTTCGAGCTTATTTTATTAAATGGGTAAAGAATAAAACACCCCTTTGTGGTTGGCCACTCTTTTGTGCTTGGATATTAGTGTACAAAATCTTTCTAAGGTACCGAAACTTCCTTATTAAATTTATTGGTTAGATTCAGCCGTTAGTCATGCATATATTCCAAAAGAGATTTTTACTATATGGCGGCGTTTGGTTCACGCATTGATGTTTTGTTCTTAGGAATAATATTTTTGAGAATGTCATTCTGATGAATGTTATTTCCGGAAATCTGATTAAAACCATTTGGTATGTTAAAATTTTTTGTCAAATTCCTAATAATATTTTTTGGTTATGTTTAGTTAGACTCAATATTCTTAGGAATCTTGAACAATTTTTTAACAATGCCCCTAATTAAAAAAAAAAACTAATAATTTTTATTTATTTCATTTAATTTTATTTTTATTTTTATTTTTGTTATTTTCTAAATATTTTATTTTTTTCTTTTATTTAATTTTATTTTTTACTTCGTCATATTTTATTTTATCTTATTCTATTTTTTTTATGTCATTTATTTATTTTTAGATTATAAAATGTTAGTTAAACTTAAAAAATTAATAATTTTTATTTATTTCATTTTATTTTTTATTTTTTACTTTATTATTTTTAAATATTGTATTTTGTTTACTTTTATTTTATTTTATTCTTATTAATATTATTTTATTTTAATTTTTATTATATCTTATTTTAATTTCTAATTTATTCTTTTTAATTTTATTTAATTTTCATTTAGTTTTCTTATTTTTATTTTTATTTTATATTTTATCTTAATAAAAATAAATGTTTTGGCTCAAATTAAACTAAAAACTAGAAAAAATAAAGATATGGAAATATAGAAAAAGTAGAAATGTGATTATCAATAAACAAAAATGAGAAAAGGAAAGAGAAAAAGACAGGGAAATTAATGTGATTTTGTCCATAGGCAGATGGTGATTTTGTCCAATGTCGAGTGTGGTGTCATTGTCACAAATCAATGGTAGAATTCATGGTTTTTCACGAACATTTGTAACCATCCATTCACTCTTGTGGTCATCACTACGCCAATTGTACATTATTTTTAAGGTAACGTTTTGTGAGATGACTCACTCCTTTGTATTGTAATAATTTTATATTTAATGCTAGATTTTTCTTTACATTGACAAAAAAAATTTATCATATGGAAGATAGTGAATTAGTGCGATGATATATAGCAATTAATACTCTACACAAAAATATACTAGACATTTTTCTTTTAGATATTAACCAAATGAAAAATTAAATAGGAAGCGGAAAAAGAGTTACCATAAACAATATCTAAGAACGGTGTCAAGAAAGTAATTAAACAACCAAGAAAAATTAAATTAAAGAAGGGAAAATTAAAAGGCACTTAGCAAAAAAATAAAAGGAGATAAGTTCATTACATGTGTGTATCGACTAAAGCATTCTTCAGCAACCTCGAAATGTTGTCTCGTGGCACCTCTTGTAATCCAATCACAAGTAGATCAAACTTGCCATTTTGGGTCACCAGCTTTTGAATATCTTCATAAGAAACCTTCAAAAGTAATTTAATAAATATATGATTAGTGAATGAATTGTACAAAATGATAAATAAGATAGCTAAGTATCACAAATAGTTCATTAGTTTTTCGTTGATTTTGATAGTTACATCCCTTAACTTCAAAACATAACGTTTTAGTCTTTCATGTTTTAATTTTATGACACTGTTAATTGGTCTTTTTAATAAAGTTTAGAAATCAATAGCCATTGCACGTGTAATGCACATGCAGGCAAAATAATTGATATTTGAGGGATAAAATCGTTAAACCAAGGCACTGAAATGTTGCGTTTTGAATACAACGGACATAAGATGAAGACTCTATGATATATAAGCGAATAGCGCAAACGATAAATGAGATAGGGGAAGAAAGAAAGAAAAACTTTTATGATATTAACTTAATCAATAGATATGGAAATATGAATAATGCATCATATCACCCTAGTGATACATATTCATTCATTTGCATAGTAAGTATTAAATATCAAATTTCACTTTATAACTAAAGAACGCTTGTCATATAAAAGATTGAGCCATAACAAAGTAAGATATAATAATACTTCAAAAATATTTACCTGTCCATTCATATTCCAAGTCACTATGCACATGCAAAAATCTGATCTACCTGAGAATTCACAAGTATTCTCCACTTCTACAGTCTTTATGCCTTCATGAGGTGCATCAACACTGTTAATGCTACCCATCGCTGTCCGCTTCGTCCTATTTTTTCTTCTGCAAAATTCAGAAAATCATACTTGATTCTATATATTATGAAGGAACTCTTTAAATGAATGGATATAACTTGGCATGCATTCAAACTTAAACACCCAAATGGGTACACAACACCATACTCCCGTATAATATGTCGAAAGTACATATTTCCTGCTGTAGTATCGTAATTACCATTTTAATCACTAAGATTTTTTTAAAAAAAGATTACCTATCGCAACCACAAAAATATTAAAGGAGGAGATATTGTACAACCTTTTAAAAAATTTAAGGACTAAAACTATAATCATGGTAGAAGAGTAATGTACATTTTTGACAAAATACAGGGAGTATGATGTTATTTATTCTAACTTAATCTTGTAAATGTAATGTTTAATTAATGATGCCTCCTGAGTGATTTTCTTTGTAATCTTCTTTTATTTCAATGAATTCACTTGCTTACCGGGGGGGTGGGGAAAAAGAAACAGGAAAAATGAGCCGTACCTTTTTGCATGAAATATAGCACATATGTTGCCCATTCTTCTATGATATACAAGAGGGAGGAATCTCGTTGACTTTGAGTTCTGCTTGTATGTATGTATGTGCATATATATATGGAAACTAAGGTCTGTGATGGTGAAGATTATGTTTCTAATTTGATTACTACTTTCTCTCTTGTTAGGTTCGGCTTTGTTGACATTTGAAAAATATTTGAAATTAGGGGCCGACCAAATGAAGAAGAGTCTAGCACATCACACGTCTCTATCTCAATATCTTTAAAATCATGCAAACACTAAACATTTAAAAAAAAAAAATTGAGCCTCCCACCCATTTTTTTTGAATAACAGGAGACAATTTTTTTTTTTTATATGTCACAAAGGAGGTTGAAACCCGATCGATAATCATTGTCTAATCCACCTAGGGTAGTTTTTCCTCTCTTGTCCTTATCAAGCAGATGTTGAAGTTATTTTAGAATGCAGTTGAGGATGATGGTACTCATAGAGAGCTAAACACCATAATTGGCAAGTCAATCGGCGCACGAGTTAAATTTTCCTATAGGCATGAATTAGCTTGAAGTGATTGTGTCAGCGAGAATAGAATGATAGTCTATCAACTTTAATGTGTTATGGAAAGACTTTAGCTATATGACGGCAAATGAAGGAACTTCTATAATCATGGAAGTGTAATAGGTATTCCTCTGCATTAATTCTACTATTGGAAAAGAATAAATACGATAAAACATCTCTCTAAAATGGTTATTGTTTAACGTGTTCGGTCTCTTGTGTTTTGATATTGTTTTTCAACTTTATCTTCTTGTAGACAAATAAAAAGATGTGTATAATACGTATAAGACTCCATGTAATAATTGATAGTCCTAAAATGACGAAATTTATATATATATATATATATATATATATATATATATATTCTACACGCAATTAGGTTCAAGCGTGTCTGCGTGTGGCAACTTTCTTCTCTTCATGATTAATTTTATGACTTGGAGATTTCTCGAGATACATATCCATTTGGTTTCCTTGTCAACAGAGGTTTCCTTGGAGAAGTTAAACATATTGTGATGGTCCTCAATGGCGGATCCATGCAATAGCGAGTGAGGGTTGCAGTACTAAGTCCAAAGTTTTTTGTTGTTATTGTTGTTGATTATGCATAATTAAAATCATTCAACACATACATATATATAACTAAAGGAAATCGAGTATGCGACCTCTCGTATGTACAATGAGTAACATGCCACTAGACCAAAGTCTTGATGGTAAGTCCAAAGACTTTTTTGTGAAAATGTGTATATTTTCAACTATTTTAAATTGAAAAATTAATGTAACACTTATTAAAAGAAATTATTAGTATTATATTGAGTAAAAGTTTTGAATCAGCCCCTGATCATGATAGAATCAGATTCAGGAATTAAACAACATGCAGTATTATTCAAAATTTAGGATCGCACACACTTGCCTAAGAGTAGTAATGCCACTACTTCTCATAGGATACGTTGTCGTATCTCAGGTGTATAACTATCTTATGAGAAATAGTAATTAGAATATTTTTTTTCTTAATCCACAAAAGTAGTATAATGTAACTAGTGAAATTCGAGCTCGTAATCTCTCATCAAACAACAAGTAAAATTACCACTGCACCAAAACTCTAGTGGCGAGAAATAGTAATTAGAATTTAGGACTTGTTTGGATTCGAAAGGCAAAAAATAATAAAGGAAAGTAAAGGATTGAATCATAAAAGAAAGGGAATGAGAGGATTAAATCTTGTTTGTATAAAAAAATTGAAAAAATATCACATTTAGTCCCTATTATTTTAAAAAAGTTTTAATTTGGTTCCTATTGTTTAAATTTTTTTAATTTTATCCCTGTTATTTTTTTAAAAGTTTTAATTTCGTTCCAATTGTTTCTAACCGTCCCTATTATTTCTTTAAAATTTTAAATTCGTCCATATTATTCAAAATTAGTCAATTTAATCCATATTATTTTGTAAAAAAATTCAAATTCATCCCTATTGTTTCTCAAAAAAATTTAATTTAGTCCTTGAATAATAGAGATGAATTTAAAACTTTAAAAAAATAATAAGGACGAAACTAAAACTTTTAAAAAAATAATAAGGACGAAATTAAAATTTTTAGAAAAATAGTAGGGATGAAATTGAGAAATTTTAAATAATAAGGACCAAATTAAAACTTTTGGGAAAATAAATAGGAATGAAATTGAGAAATGTTGAATAATAAGAACCAAATTGAAACTTTTGAGGAAACAATAGAGACAAAATTCAGAAATTTTAAACAATAAGGACTAAATTAAATTGTTTTAAAAATAATAGGAAGTAAATGTGATATTTTTTCAAAAAAAAAATAGAAAAAATGTTCATAAATGATTGTTTGCATTCATCATTTGGATTGAAAAGTAAATAAAAGGAAGGGATAAATTTTATAATATATTGACATCTTTGCCCTTCTTTAATTTAATTTAATATAATTTTCTTTTTTTTTTCTTTTACCTTTTCCCATTTTCTTATTTTAAACCTTATTTTTTGGATAAATTATTTCAAAGTTCACTAAACTATTCACCTAATCCTATTTTAACCATTAAACTATTTTTAAATCTAAAAGAATTATTAATTTTTAAAATAATTTCATTCAAGTCATTCTGTTAAATACGGTTAAAAAAAACTAACCACGAATGGTTAAAACATAAATTGCTAAAACTAAAGGACATAGATTAATTTACTTTTCATTTTTCTTGTTTTTATACTTTTTCCTTTTATTTAAATCTGAAAAGTCATGCTTAGCAAGAGAACATGCAAATAATATTTTTAACACACACACACACACACACATATATATATATATACTGTTAACAAATTCGAATTACTACCTAATTCTCGTTAATAATTTTGTTCCAACCTTTTTGGATTACTATGATAGAGCAGGCACAATATTCATCATTATCGTCGACGTCTCTGGAAGATTGCTTGAAGCTGTTGAGAGGAGAAAGAGACGATTAGCGTCTCGCCGGACTTCTTTTGGTAACCAAAATCTGCAAAAAAGATGATCATTCTGCCCTCCGTCAAGTCTACGACGCCGTTTCTCCTCAATTCCTCCACCGCCTCCTCCGCACCGGTATACCCATCCCAGAATTGTCCTCGCATTTTTCTATCAATTACATTTTCATTCACTAATTTTTATTTTATTTTATTTTCTTATTTTGAATTACAGGTATGGGCAAAGGCGGGATTGAAAATCGCGAATTGTACTTGCAGCTATCGGTTAGGTTTTTGGCGGCATTTTCTAGAGTTCCGGAGATTGCTGCTTCCTCTGATATACTTGCCAATGTTCCGCTCATTCTTGAGATCATGATGTCCAAAGAGTATTCTATTTCTCTTTTTAGCACTAAACATTTGTTGTTTACGTAATTAGTTATGAACGGATACACGTGTTTCTTTCAACATTTGCTAAGTTTATGGCTTTTTAGTTTGACTATTTGTTAGAGAATATTAATTATGTGTCATATTTGCTTTGAGGGGCCTATCAAGGGAACTAGTAGATGTTTGTTGTTGTAATGGTGTATTTTACTACTACTAATCAGTGTATAAAAGGGTGTAAGACACACTGAGGCACTAGGGTCTGAGTGCCTAGGTGCAAGGCGAAGGCACACGCCTTAGCGAGGTGAGTCGCATTTCTTATAGAGTAAATTGCGCCTAGCCCCCCTGTGATTGATCATAAGTGCACGATACCCCCTTATGTTGATCAAATTAGCACATTACCCCCTTGTGCTTAACAGAAAGGGTGCATACTCTCCCCATTAGCTAACTTCTGTTAGTTTTTTAATGGAAATATCAAAATGACAAATATACCCCCATCAAAATTAAAAAAAAAAAAAAAAATACAGACCAAACCCAAACCCCCCACCACCACCACCATACCCTAAACCAGCCACCGCCACCACCCAAACCCCACCACCACCACCACCACCACCACCACCAAACCTTCCACCATCACCAAACCTGCCACCACACCCAAACCCAACTACCGCCACCACCAAACCCGCCACCACTACCACCAAACCTACCACTATCACCAAACTCGCCACCACACCCAAACCCAACTACCACCACCACCCAAACCCAGCCACCACCACCCTCAAACCCACCACCACCACTACCACCACCACCAAACCCGCTACCACTCCCCTCTGCCACCAATACCCACTATGCTGCCAACACCACAGTGATGTTGAAAAAAAAAAAGCATGACCATCTTAGCAAAAAAAAAAATCAATCCGACTTTAAAGCATTTAGCGCTTTGTCTTTACGGTCTTGAATGGAGATGAGGTCAGTAGGGAAATGATACTCATCCAAGCCAAACATCGACGATGACGTCGGATTTGCATTCGCTCCGACAATCGCAGCTATTGATATTGATGACCGCGCCATCGATGATGTGAGGCCCGACCCCGAATAACGTGTCATACCTCAATTTGCGTGCTTTAGACCCAGAATTATATGACCGACCTTGGATTACATGCCTTGTCTTGATTTTTGTGCATGCCTTGTCATACGTGCCTTAACATAGAATTGTGTGTCCTAATCCTCGACTTACGTGCGATACCTAGATATACGTGCCCTGACCTCGATTTACGTGCGTTACATCGTTTCGTGTGCCCTAACCTTGAACTGCGTGCCTACACACTAACCTAGAAAGATTCCTGCACAAAGCACAAGGCAATAAAATAATCCTACATATTTCATTAACAATATTCTAATCATAATTCAAATTCTCTACAAAATCTACTAACAATAAACAATTCTATCTACACAAACACCTAAACATTCTTTATTCTTTATTCTTATTCCAAAACCAATGCACCTCAAGATTCTACACTTATTATAATCCATTATATACTTTAAAAAAATCTGAAATTTCAAAAATTATAAGCCTTGGCCAGCCATACACCATGCAATTCAAAAATTGTCAAGTCAAATGCATGCATTATTATAATCATAACATTATTCTATGCTTTCCACTTTCTCCAAACACAAGACTTACCTTTTATCGTGCCTAGACATTCTCTTACACCTTAGACTACCAAGACAATAAAAAACAAAACTCACCTTGACCAAATGCTAAGCGAAAACCGACACACCACAAGAAAATCACACAACAACTCATCAAACTACATTTTTCCTCTCAAGCTCTCATTCTCTCTCCATTTCGGGTAAGGCTTCTCTTGAGCTTCCAAGACCTCAAGCTCACTCTCTAGGACACTCCAAGCATCGGCCATAGCAAGGTAATCAAGCAAGGATAGCTCAAAGTCACACACAAAGCTCAAAAACAAGGATTTTGTGCACATTTGCTAAGTCTTCAAAGAGATGAGGGTTAAAACTCTTTTAAAAGTTTTCAAAACTCACATGCATGCTCTCATATGGCTATATTTACCTCTGTAGTTATTGTATATGTGTGTATATAAGCCTATCTACTCATGCATGGCTTGATAATGGTTAGAAACTTGAAGATATGTAAACACATTTTTTTCTGGCAGATTACTGACCTTGTAGAACGAAGTATTTTTTACCTAGTAAACGTTGATAAAAATGCATGAAAATTGGTAGGTCACTAGATTTGTCAGTTCTGAACATATTTTGCAGATATAGGACAAGGCCAATTTTGACTCTAAGACCTCCAAAATGGTCAAATATCGTGATGTGTCTAAATCTAAAAAACTTAGAAATATGAAGTAGGGTTCTGGCAGCTTTCTGACCTTGTAGAACGAAATAGTTTTGTCCTAGTAAACGATGTTTAAAATGCATGAAAATTGGTAGATCACTATATTTTTCAGTTCTGAACATTTTTGGCAGAAATAGGCTAAGGCTAATTTTGAGTTTAAAAGCCTCAAAAATGGAAAATATCGAGATGTGTATGAATCTGGACAGTTTTGCGTAGTCTCACGGTTTTGGCCATAACTTCTAAGTACGAACTCCAAATGCAGTGAGGTTTGTTCCTAGATTTAAAGCACTCGTTAAGCTTCAATTTGACATTTGGTTCACTGAAATTGGAGATTATTTTCTTGGCTAATCGAATATGGAAAAATAGACCATTGCAGTAGGACTTTTGCTTAGTAATATGCTTTGAATCATGTTGTAACTTTACTTGAGGTGTTGAATGGTTGGAATTGTGGCAATTAGAAGTTGTGTGGGCTGTTTTGGTTGGTTGAGGATGCTTAATTAATTGATGCATGGCTTGGATTTAATTACATGACGAATTGTTGCTTAATTGCATTTGTAAGCATGCAATTGAGACCCTATTGCTTATGAAAACTTGCTAAGTAATGATCATATGATTAAATGTGTTCTATATGGTGTTACTTGGCTGTCCGTTAAATGTTCACATGTTCCTAAGTGTTGTACCAAATGAATTTATTTCTCAAAGCATGCCTCGTATATTTACTTGTCAATATGTGATCTTATGATTGCTCGGAGGCAACCTACTTTGTTGTCCTCCTAATGTGAATTGTTAAAAGATATTATATGGCTTGCTTGTACATGATTACTTGGCTCCCCGTGAAAGTTTAATTGCTCTCAAATTGATATATGAAATAATTATATGTTCTTGCAATGCCTTATGTGTCAATATGTCAAAATGTGATCATACACTTACTCAGAGGCAACCTACTTTGTTGACTTCCTAATGTGAAATGTTATATGACATAATTGTGCATTGCATACAAGGTTGCAACTTTTCATTTTGGCATGGTAGCGTTTGCGTTACTCCGGGCGGCATCGGGCTTGCCAATGTATTGGCGTGACTACCATGGTCCAATTCTCTATCTCGCTTGGGGGCTAGACTTCCTCGAAGAGTTGGGTCGTAGGATTTCGGGGTACATTTGGAGTACACCCATTTGGAGTGATAAGTGAATGATTGAAGCCGGCCGCAACAATTGTTATCGAAAATGATCTTGAGAGCAAAGGCTCACTGATTGATCTTGAGAGCGAAAGCTCACCGTATCCTTTTCATTATGTGTTTAAGTACTCTTGCTTGGTTCCTAAAGGACCTCGGGAAAGAAAGACGGGTAAATGTGTTCATTTATATTTATGTTATGTTATGAACTTGCTTATTTCATATGACATGTTTTCAAAAGGGTTTTTCATAAGATTAAACGGAAAAAAGTTTTTAAAACGTTATCTCTCGTTCCCCCTCGCTGAGTTCATAAGGACTCATCCTCTTTTATCACCACAGGTGAAGAAGATTTGGAACAGGTACCCGAAGAGAATGTGCCTGTTGATGATTCCTTGGAATGATTACGTGTTTTATGTGTCTTGCTTGTTAGTGGCTGTTCTGTAAACGTTGTGTTTGCTTTGAAGACTACTTATTTTGTTGATGTAAATGACCCCGTTGTAATTTGGGTCTAATTTTGACTTGTACTGATTATAACTAGACGAACACTCTAATTGGTCGTTTTGCTATCACTATTTTGATTTAGTAACTATCATAGGCAACTGAAACATTAGGTGAAGTATCAAATAAATGAATCTATCTAATCTTACCCCGGTACTTATTCATAGGCTAAAGGATAACAGGTACTCGCGTAAAGAAATTGACAAATAAACGGATCATAGTTATCTTGTTAGGCTTGTTAATCAAATGAGACCTTCGAGTTAGATCAATAGGCATATCGGTTGATGATACAATATGGATCTTAGTTGGGAATCGAAACAATGATTGGGAGTTTTGAGGCATTTAGAAAACTATGTCAAACCAAATGTCTTAAATATAATCGTCATGCTGCCGATTTTCCGGAAAAACTTTTGGAGTTCTAGGCCAACGTTAAGCATTAAATTATAACAAAAGACTAAGACTATGAAATAGTATAAATGAATTAGGTCATATCCTAGTCTAGCCTCTTTAGGTCGGGTTGGGGCGTGACAGATGACGTCAGCGAAGTACCACTGCTCATCACTCTTGGAGGCCTCCATATATACACACACACACACACACATATATATATATATATATATATGTATATATATAGGTGGATTATGGAAGCAATCAAAATGGAACACATTCTCACACACTCACACACATAACACGATTTGGGGGTTAAGGTTTTGGATTGGGGATTTAGGATTTGGGGGTGAGGTTTGGTTTTATATGAGGGTATTTTGGTCCAAAAAGTCAATAATAAAGTGGAAAATGTCAGTTTATTGTTGCAAAAATTGCAAAGGACGCGCATGCATCACACTTCCAGTTAAGTTAAATGATTTTCTTAACGGAAAGGGGTTCCGTGCACCTTTTTTAATAACCACAAGGGAGGGAGGGAGGGGGGGGGGGGGTAATGTGCTAATTTGATCAACACAAAGGGGTTCCGTGCACTTATGGTAAACCACACGGGGGCTAAGCGCAATTTACCCTTTCTTATATTATGAAAAATAAGCTATGAAATCAAAGAAGATATATATATTTATCAAAAAACATTACATTATATATCATTAACATCATCTAACCATCATGACTAGATGTTTTTGTCTTCTTTTTCTTCTTCTATATTCTTTTTCTTTTTTATGGTTTGACTTAGAAATATCTAGAAGTCAATGAATAATAAAGTACTTTGCACACATACTAACAAAAAAAAAAATTTATTGACAAAATAAAATAAATACGCAGAGGCGCAGCAAGGCGCGCCTTGGTCAAATCGCCTTGCCTAAGCCTTTTTAGGCGCTGAGGGTGCGCGTCGCCTCACCTCAGCGCGCCTTTTTATACACTACAACTAATAATTTGGAAATGAAAGAATATTCTAGTTGTAGGCACCCGTGGTTTGGTTGATTCATGTTGAGATTAATGAATGGCTGCATTTTTATGTAGAGTTAGGGATACACTTTCATAGACTAATTAGATATACTCTCGGCATTTTCTTTTTTTTTTTACTGTATATTAAATCAACCATGGAACGACAACATCCACTGTCGAAGACGATGGACTCGAGGATGAAAGGAGAAAAATGTCCTGTAATGATTTGGAGGGATGTAATCCTAGACAAACAAGCTTTATATGAAATCACAGGGTACTCCTTTTTACCTAATAATTGAAACTTAAAAGGCTTTATTAGCTGAGGGCTATCCTAATTTCAAAGGTCTAAATTTTTAAAGTGAACTTTGTACCAAGCAAGTCTTTTATTGGGTTCTGATTCAAAACAGCCAAGTGAAATAGTTGGTTGTTACAAGTGAGTCCAATTCAGATGGTTTGAATAGTCTCATTGGTCCACTATTTTTGCTAATAGATTGAGTTAATACTAGATAAAACTGTGTGGATCTCGCATGGCGATTTATGACTTGAAGCTTCATTTTGCGGAGCTACTCAGAGGATCAAAAGTTAGCCTTTTCTGTTTGATGATTACTGTGGATCATATTGTAATTATATGATATTTCCGACTAGTACTTTAGTGATGCTCAAAATAGCATGTACTATTTCATCCATTCAAAAATAGTTTGTGACAAGGTTAGAAAGTGACCCTGTTATTTAGCTGTTTTTCATAATCCGCAATTCCTCTCCCCCCTCTCTCTCTGTGCATGTGTGTTTGTTAATGTACAAGCTATAGGTATATAAGAATGTACATCTGTAATGTGTGCACCAACTACATGAAAGAAGCATATGATTTTTGTATGTAATAAAGTCTAGTCTAAAAGGTTATTGTTTCAATCTACAGGTCAGGGTCATCTGTTATTGTAGATTGTTACGAGTTCATATTTTTGGTGTCAACTGCTTGTGAGGATGGAGTTGAAGTGTTGTATGAATCTGGAGGCATGAATGTGCTAGCTTCTCAGATGTCTACTCTCTCAGAAGGTAGCATATATCTTGATATTGAAAAGTGTTAATGTAATCTTATAAAATCTTGGGTATTAGTTCAAACTTCAAAATACGTGATGTGTGTGCTGCAATCATATGATAATGCTACACTAAGTAATAGCTGCCATGATTCTTATGAAAAGTATAGACTAGTTGGCAATGAATCAGATGCTACCAATTTAGCATCTTTGAAACTTGTGGAATTATATGTGCTGTAGGTTCTTATGTTGTGGAGCTTGCTATGAGACTTGTTCAATTGATGAAAAGCAAGCTGCCTGCAGAAAAGGTTTACACAGAACATCCATTAGAGCTATCAATAATGGTGAGCCTACATGCACAAAGCCACTTTGGTGTTGTTTTCTTGTTTTCAGATGACCTCTGACAACTAGATTATGTTTTGTGTTTTTTCTTCTGTGTTGGTGACATTTGATCCATGTTGTTGCAGGTGGCTGCAATTGCTCGGCAGTTTGCTGTGGTGCACACTGCCCTGAAATTTGAAGCACTTCACCTCCTCTATGCCATTTTGGTGTCAAAGTACTTGGTATGGAAGCTCTTTTTTGTATAACATGTGGCATGAGATCATACTCTTTGAGAATTATGTTTATCATTTCGTTCAGTTTAGGTTAGATCAGCCCTCATTATTTGACGACTGATTGTGAATAAAGTAAATATCAGCAAGCTCAATACTTTCAGATTTTGGATAAGGAATGAGTAATATATTTTTTGATATCCAGCTACATAGAAGAGATTCAGAATAAGAGAATGGATCTAGTTTATGGGATATTATGAAACAGATTTAAGAATTGTTAAGGCCTTTTGAGAATTTTGAGGCCAGCTTTACCCTAATCTTTGGAACCTGGGCAGTAATTATTACAGACAGTCTTTACAGTAGAGCCCTTTCCATAGATGCCAGGAAACAACTATGCCACATATACTTGTTATATTCTGAATCTTTATTCTGCTTTCCCAATATGGTGTTCTTTTCATCCGAAAGAAGAGGAGATAGAGGAGATAACATTGCTTCTAGGGAATTTCAGGATGTGGTGGATTTATATGAGTCGATGTATATTCCAATTGTGGGAGGTCTTTACACTTGGTGTAATTTCAGAGAAACACCATCATTCTCAAGGATTGATAGATTCCTTGTTTCTTTCTCTTGGGAAGATCAATATCCGAGTATTACTCAAAAAATCCTTCCTAGGACGACATCGCATCATCATCCAATTCTTTTGGAGATTGGTGACTTCAAATGGGGACCTACACCTTTTCGTTTTGAAAACATGTGGCTTAAAATTGAAGGTTTTGGGGAGCTTGTCAAGAAGTGGCTTGATGAATGTGAGATCACTGGGCATGCTAGTTTTCACATTGCATAGAAATTGAAATTTGTAAAGGAAAAAATTAAAGTTTGAAGTAAAGAGCACTTTGGCGAAGAAAATGATGGAGGCTTTGATGGTTGGAATAAATAGTATTGATTGCAAATAAGTTAATGGAGGCATTAATCAAAATGAGAGTGAAAGAAGAGATCTTTGCAAAAAAAGAGCTTGCAAACCTTGTGGAGATGGAAGAGATTTCATGGAGACAAAAATCAAGGGAGATATGGCTCAAGGAGGGAGATAAAAACACAAGGTTTTTTCATAAAATGACCAATTCTCATCAAAGAAAGAACTTTTATCTCGGATTGAAATTGGACAAGATGTTTATGAGTCGGAGAGGGAAATTAAAATGGCAATCTGTGAATCTATACACTGAACCAAATATGGAAAGACTTAATATTGACAATCTCCATTTTGACTCCATTGATGTTAATACTAAGGATCGGATTGAGCAACCTTTTGGTGAAGAAGAAATTTTGAATGCACTAAAGGATTATTGAGGTGATAAAGCCCCGGGGCCTGATGGTTTTACTTTGGCATTTCTTCAAGCTAATCGGAGTTGCTTCAAAGAGGATATCATTTCAATGTTTATTGACTTTCATGCAAATGGGGAATTGTTGATGAACTTAATAGTACTTTTATCACTCATGGCAGAGAAGAATAGGGCTACAAGTATTAAAGAATTTTGACCAATTAGCCTTGTGGGTTGTTTATACAAAATCGTTGCAAAAGTCTTTGCTAAATGACTTAAACAAGTGGTTGGGACATTTCAAAATGCTTTCGTGGGAGGTAGACAAATTCTTGATACAGTTCTTGTTGCTAATGAAGTGATGGATTCAAAAATCAAGAGCGGAGGGATAGTTTGTAAATTGGATATGGAGAAAGCATATGACCATGCGTCTTGAGGCTTCCTTGTCTACATTTTAAAGAGGATGGGTTTCGGAGATAAGTGGACTAAATGGATTTTTAAATGTATTTCCTCAACATCCTTCATCATTATTAATGGTGGACTAGTTGGTTATTTCAGAGCTTCTAAAGGATTAAGGTAGGGGACCCTTTATCTGCTCTTTTTTTCATTTTGATTATGGAAGTTTTGAGCATAATGATTTTAAACTTGGTTCGTGATAATCTCTTTCATGGTTTTCATGTGGGAAGTCATGGGAGAGAAATTGTTCTCTCTCATATTCTATTTGCGGATGATATGATTTTGTTATGTGATGCAGACATCGACCAATTAATAAACCTCTGGTGCTTGTTGATTCTTTTCGAGGCAGTGTTAATCTGAAGAGGAGTGAGTTGATCCCTCTGGGCGATGTGGATAATATGGAAGAACCTGCTTCTGTTTTAGGGTGTAAAGTAAGTTCTCTTCCGATGACTTATCTTGGCCTCCCTCTTGGGGCAAAGTTTAAGGAGACTAGGTTTGGGATCCTATCATTTTGAAATTCGACAAATAATTGGCAAGTGGGAAGAGAAAATTCCTTTCTATAGGTGGAAGATTAACACTCATAAAAAGCACTCTTTCTAATCTCCCAGTTTACTATTTATCAGTTTTCGCTATCCCTAACTCGGTGGCTAAAAAATTGGAGGACATTCAAAAGCGTTTCCTATGGAGAAGGTTTAGTGGTGAATTTAAATACCATCTTTTGAGGTGGGGGTTTATTCAACTTCCAATGGACAAAGGGGGACGTGGCATAAAATCTCTACCTGCATTTAATAAAGCACTACTTGGTAAATGGCTCTGGAGATTCATGATTGAGAATGATAGCCTTTGGAGAGAGGTCGTTGTGGAAAAATTTGGGGAGACACATAATGGATGGATTTCGGAAGAGAGAAAGACTTCACATGGGGTTGGTCTTTGGAAATCTATTGCTAAAGGTTGGAACTCCTTCTTAATTTCATCTTTTCTATTGTTGGTAATGGGGAAAGGACCTTTTTTTGGTTGGATAAATGGAATGTATATTTTAATACTTCTTTAAAAGATCAATTCCCCGACCTATTTTCTTAGGCGAGAGATAAAAATGCTATTATTGGGTCATATGTGCAATGGAATAATGGGAGTTTTGGATGGGATATTACCTTTACTAGGGATGCCAATGATTGGGAAGTCGAAGATTTTGTTAACTTCTTTTCATGTATTAACAATTGCTGACTTTCTTAAGACAGAGAAGACAACACCAAATGGACTTTGAATAAAAATGGTGCTTTCACGGTGAAATCTTAGTATAAGGTACTTGTGAATGAAGAGAACAACAATTGCACTTTTACATGGAAAGAAATTTGCAATTCATTCGCTGTGAATAGAGTTGCTTTCTTTGGTTGGAGGTGGCGTGGGGAAGAATTCTTACGCTTGACAATCTTCAAAAGAGAGGACAAGTTGTTAATAGATATTTTCTTTGTAAGAATGACAGAGAGACGGTGGATCACTTGATTCTAAGATGCAGTTCGGCAAGAAGTCTTTGGGAAATGACCTTCAATTTCTTGGGTATTCATTGGGTGACCTCAAAAACACTTTGTGATGAGATTAAAACATGGAGTGCGATCAAATCCTCTAAACATAAGAAAAAACTCATCCGAGCAGTCCCTCACTCAATCATTTGGGCTTTGTGGAAAGAAAGAAATCGAAGAGCTTTCGAAGGAGTTGGGGCTTCTCTGTCTTTTGTGAAATTTCATTGGATTCATGAATTTTGTATGTGGATTAAAGGGTCTTGTAGACAGGATATTGATGATATAGAAGAATGTATGAATATGTTACGTAGTTGATGTATCTTGGGTTGCACCCCTTAGTGCTTATCAATAAAATTTTTCATTTCTTACAAAAAAAAAAAAGATAAATAACTTGGACTCAAGTTTATCATCTTGTCTGTTTTTGACTTCATGGTTGATGAAATGCATCACAAAGTGAAAGGTATAAATATAGGATATGGTTCAGTTAGTTATCTTCATTTATTTAGACTCATATGCCTTTCAGCTTAACCAACACTTACACAAGTTTCCTCAGTTTTTTCTATAATATTAAGTGTAGAATTCCATTTACATGACTTTTCCTTTGTTCTGTCTTGCTCACTAAAACACGCCAGTTTGTTCTTCATAATCATGTTAAAAGGGTCTAGGATCCCATAATTGCAGGAAAAGAAGGAAACAAATTTTAGTATGTAAGATACGAGAAAACTGACATAATTTTGACCGGTGCAACTAACAAATTAACATGATATTGATGTGTTTGCTTCTTCTTCTTTTTTTTCCAAACATTTCATATTCACATGTGATATCGATATACCTTCTTCTACTATTTTTCTCCCTCTTTTAGTTAGAGTGAATGTGCTTTTTATGCTATAGTGGTCCTATTTTAATATTTATCATATTCATTCATGAAAGGTTGTCATAGAAGATTGTTGTCCAGTTTCATATTGGTCTTATCCTCCTTCTGAGGAATTAAGAGGCTGACATGATGCTTTCGATCTGGTTATTCTAAAATTTGGATGCTTTCTATTTGTGACATGCTCAATTTGGATTGGTTCTTCTGGAACCTGCAGGGACCAACCTTTTACTGTACCTAAAGCTGTATGTCGATTTTCTTTTTTGTTTTTTGATGTTTAAATTTGAAATAGATATATGCTAGTTGTGTTCCTAAGGCCACGAAGGTTTGATGCTACATGTTGCTATTTGCGTATCAGGTCTAATGACTCTAATCATTCACTTAATATGCGTCCGTTGATCCCGAACGGCTAATTCTTGGTTCAGAATCCTAAATGGAAACTGATCTTGACATTTTAATCCGTTGCAGCCATCTGTCCATGCAGCTCTCAGCTCGATGGTGAATGATGCCTTGTCAACTGATATGCGCATTGGGATTGTGACTGTTTTGCAGAGTTGAGTTGGTATGTAGTTACATGATTGAATGTACTTCTCATATTAATGGACGATGGATCTATTTTCAGAGCCTGCATCTTGAAATATTCACACTTCTTCATCTTTAATTTCAGAAAATACATTTTTGCTCAAGATTTCTCTTACTTCTGTGGACTTTACTTGTCTGGATCATCACTTTTTCTCCTTCATATATCTGTTTTACATGTTCTGGTGGGCACTATGATAATTTGTTTTTACTAGAATCAATTTTATCAATCTGTGACTGGATTGCTTCGTCTCTTGTGCTTGTCTACACGGGGTCCCACTCACCCCACTGGATATTTCTCAGTCCATCTGTGTGTGTTTGGGTTTCTTTGGCCGTGGAGGAACATAAAGCTATTGTCTGGAGCTCTTTTAAGGGAAGCAAAGTAGGACATCTTTATCTAGTAATTTTTTTTATATGGCCTGTTGCTTATATCTTTTGCTGGACAAAGCTTATATTTGATGTTATCAATTTTGCAGCACCTAATGATAGTTTATTCTGATCTTATTATGCAGCACCAGACGACAAACTTCAGGTACTTGTTTTGGCTGAAAGTGTCTTATCCATCGTTGGTGAAGGGTGGCTTATTGGGCAGACAAACTTACCTGGTGTGCATGGTGATCCTATTCCTGCTGACAGGTTAATGATGAAGGCCATGTTACTACCCTTGTATTTGCAATTATCTTTTTACAATTCTTCCTCTCAAAACCTGATCTAGGTGGGAAAGACATGATCAACTTGCTAAAATCTTTCTCCAGGTGTATACTGGTTGTGTTGGAGTCGTCCAGAGTAGAGATTGCTGTTCTTCTTAATGAGCTAGCATACTTGAGAGATGAAGCCTTGAAGAGTTCTTTATCAAATCCTGAGGCCGTTCTAGCGAAGCAAAGGAACCTTGGCATTGCCTTCTCTTTGATAGAAAGGATAATTAAACTTATTTCAAAATTTGGTGAAGATAAAGGTACTTTGTCCTCCACAGGTTAGCTGGCTTTCAATGGGCCTGATTTCATTTAATCTTTCTGGAGGGGATTGGGTTGGGATTGGTGTTGGTCCTGCTTGGGGGGAGGGGCGGATTGGTAATGGCCGTTTTGTTTGAAATCCTTGTGTTAATGGTAGTTTTGAGATCAGAAAATTAAGTGGCTCTTATAATCTTATGAAGAGATACTGAAACCTTAACTTCGCAGAGTTCTATAATTTGAAAGAAAACATCATTTATCAAATGAGTTATGCGTCTTTCTTGTTTAAACAACTATATTCTCAGACAAAGTCCTTGAACAACTGTATATTGTAAAATTTGGATCTCTTGGGTCTTCTGCTCTAATCTCAGATACACCAAGAAAACAACTAGTACAACTAAGTTATGCTGAACCTAGCCATCACAGTTTCACTTTCTTGTTGTTTATAGACTCCATAAAAGTGTGAAACATGTTACTCATTCATGTTTTCTTGTGCAATTACGTGCTGATAAATATGTTTGCCATTGATGCTTATTTGTTTGGCCTTCACAATGTTGATATGATAATAAGAATTTAGGCATGACTTGCTGACATGAAAGTCGGTAGTGTCACCCTATGTCCCTTTGTGTTTGGTGGCCCATTTAAGCTTTTCTATTTTTCTTCTGAATTTGATAAAAACTGATTATCAAATATTTGGTTATGTACACGGATCCAATATGCTGAGTCAGGTACAAATGCCATCATTAGTGAAAGCACATTCACAATGATCATCAAGCAGCTAAATGAGACGATTGATACTGTTTTGGAGTATTTACAAGATGCGAAGGTAATATTATTATTTTTAATTGAAATTACTATTCACTTCTGTATTTGAAAGTGATGATTTGTTTTTGTAGGAACATGGACAGAAGAAGGGAGATGATCTTCTAGCCTCAGTGCGACTAGTTGGAAGGTGCAGTTATATGCCCCTTCTTCACTTATTCTTCTTGCCACTCCATCCAAGTCCCCGGCTTCACACCAAATATAGAGAAGCAAAAGGACTGATGAAGGGTCTCTTTGATTTGAGTAGCTTATTTGATTCGAATTTCCAAAGAACTTAAAAAAATCGCATATCCATAAGATTGATTCATTATAAAATGAAATAAAGCTTCATATATGGACACGTTGAGTAGTTCACAGAATATTGGAATGGAAATTACTTAAACCAATTATCTCTAGTGAGTTGATTCCTGGTACCGCTCCAGCTATCTTGCAGAAAAACCTCATGCATGCAAGGAAAAGGTCAGGGAGATTCTAAGTTACACGCTTTCAGTTGAAGGGCTGGATGAACCTAGGTTTGAGATATTTTCTGGCCTTTGATTCATTTAAATTTTGACCATTTACTTCTTTCAGAGATTTTCTTGACTAAATTCTCTAAAATGCAGCCCTTTCTACTCTGTCTGCTTTTTGCTGCCAATGCTGTGTCAGGTAACAATGAGGACTGATGGATGCAGAACTTTAGCTTCAACTGGAGCATATAGAGCTGTACATCTATTATTCGAATTAGAAAGCACAGTAGTTACTATTTCTTTACCTTTATTCCCTTCTGGGTTACATCTTTGACCATATCATTGAGATTGCTTATAAATGTGTGTATTAATAATTGCCTACTATAGTATCTGTTTGTCTTTTGATTAGTTATCAGTTTATTTCTAATAATGACACCAAGGGCCTTCCTTTCCCTTTCTGTTTTATATAGCCTTCATATACTCTCATTTTACTTCTTGTTTAATAGAGAGAATCTTTTTACCTCTCAGAAGGAGTATTGTGCACTAATTGATGGAGATTATCTGCAGGTTATTGAGTACCTCATTTCTATGATTACTACAAGTGATCGTAAAGCTGAAGATACTGGTTCCATATTTTTGGCGTGTGATGGTATTCTGAACTTTCTTACAAAGGTATATTTGTACCGTATCTTTATGGGTTTTGCAGCAATGGTAAAATTTTGTTATAATAAAGCTTGCCTATTCATTCATCTTTTTATGGTATAAATAGAGGGAGCAACTTCGATTTTCACCGGATGATCCAAGTTTTGTCAAACTCTTGGGTGCATTGTTGCAATGGACAGGTACACTACTTAAGTTACTTTTTTGAGAATGCTGACCTTTATGCTGCTTTAGCTAGTGAAGAATATTAAACTCTGAATTATTTGAGCTCTACTGAATAATGTATATTAGTTGAATGTGATATCCCTTTGAAATGGAATTGTCAAAAAACTTATAACAAGAATAGAAGAGGGAGACAGATGGAAAAATATATGGAGAGGTTCGAGAAAGAAGCACATGCAGCAGAAAAAAGCATGATGAAAAGAGTGATCGAAAGAGAGGACCAGTTTGAAGGAAGTGATTATATATGACTTGCTTACTGATGAATGCAGCAATATTAATTGATCATGGAAAAGTTTGTTGAAACCTCGAGATGATCCATCTATTATAATGATGGCATCAAGCACGTGTGCCCTGATCCTTGATTCAACATCGGAGGAGGCTCTTGTACATCATCCAGACTTTGACAATCGCAGGCTTACTAGCATGGCTCTGCTCATCAAGAAAAGTTTGGTATAAGTGGTCAAGTAAGCTGCATATTTCTCCTTGTCTTGTCATTAGCTTACCTAGTAATTTCCTCTGTCCTTTCCCCCTCGCACCTTTAACTTGTCAATGGTTAGTTTGAGGTTTTGCTTGTTATTCTCTTGTGCTAAACTGATGTGAAGTTTAACTATTATACGTAACTTATACAATTAAGTTGATGTTGAAACATCATTTTGCAAGAATAAAAGAGAAGCAAGAAATGTTGAATCTTCATTCTCATTCCTATTGATTAATATTTGTGAATCACTTAATCATAGCTTCATGTCCTTAATCTACTTTGGAAATCTTCAATTGTGATTATATATGTCAGCATGAGTTCTCCTTAGCGAGTGAAAAGGGAGAGTAGAAATGCTGCAACTATTTTTATGTATTTGTGTACTCTT
The DNA here is from genome assembly GCA_037974665.1 of Ehretia macrophylla. Lineage (NCBI taxonomy): Eukaryota > Viridiplantae > Streptophyta > Magnoliopsida > Boraginales > Ehretiaceae > Ehretia > Ehretia macrophylla. The sequence continues at coordinate 6,719,689 of CM075774.1, forward strand.
AGCAAGCATCTATGGTGAGAAGTTACTTCCTCAACTGTGATTTTGGGATGCTGTAATACTAGTATATATTTAGATTGAGATTGCTCAATAGAATTGATATAGAGAAAGCGGAGAAGGGGAGTTGGTGAAAAGAGATTGGTGGGAAAGTGTATAGAAGATTTCCTCGTTAAGTCTAACTGGTGTGCTTTGGTTATTCTAGAGGATCATTAGAGACCGGGGGCCTCAGCCCCATCAGGATAAGACAAGAATGATTTACAGCTTCGAGATTTGCTGCTATTCCTTAGTCCTATCCACTTTTGCTGGAAAAGGGGGTCTTCGCAGATGGAGAGGGATTCGAACCCCCGGTATTCCTATCAATACTTCAGTAGAACTTGGCAGGATCCGGATTGGGGTAGTGACGCTTTTTCCACCTTTTTCAAAAAAATGTCGAGTTACTGTTTGTAGAAAGGATAGAATATGAGCCTAATTGTTGTCGAGTAAATTTATAAACGAGCTATAAACAGGTAGTGAATGACGTTTTGAACCTAAACCTGTTAACCATCAACTGTTGCAAGTCCAGGTGAATCGGTAATTGTAGTGTAACAAGAAGTTTAAGCCCTTATAATACTTGTCTGATATGTCATCATCTGAAGTAATAAGTATTTCATTAATCTTAGCAAATTGTTTACCTTTTGAATGAAATTCAGGATATGATGTCCGAGGATATATCTTCAGCCGAGGAAAAGAGAAACAAGTTATTTTGTTGTAGCTGTTTTACACCTTGCCTTTTAGTTGTTCTTAAATTAAATATTGCCTTTTTTTTTCCTGTCAGGAAATTAATATAATTGCTTAGATTGTTGAGATTTTGTGGTGAAAGTGTGCAGTTTTGACCAATTAAAAAGGGGGCTTTATAGTAGATATCACATTTATTCAAGAAAATCAAAGAGGAGAAATGCCAGATTTTAGGTGGCATAGGCTACCAAGCATTGACAATCATTAATAGTGAGAGATACAGTGGCATTCATTTATTTCATTTCACGGGGCCCGTATGAATCTACGAATTCGCTAATTATAAGTTGGGCGCTTTAACTATTCAGCCATGGATACTTAGCGGAGATTTTCGTATACGATGAATAACCAAATTTCAATTGAAATGAAATTTTTAGGATAAATCAATGCAATTTAAGAGGAATTGAAAACCCAATTTCCAGCTTCATGTCTTACTGTGCGTTGAAATAGTTAAACACGTTTGCAGGTTAACTACAATGATAAGTGAATCAATCACAGTGATACGTCTGATGCAGACAGTGAAACAAATAGAAAGACCGTAAGTAAAATACACACAGTATTTTAACGTGAAAAATTCAACTAGGAAAAAATCACGTGACCACTCCTTGATCAAAATAGGTAATCCACTAGATGTTTTTATAGTTACAATAGTCAATGGACTTTTGTGATTGACAACTTCCTTGTAATCCTCACTATTTAGACTATCTAACCTACTTAAGGACATACAATTAAGCGAGATCCCTTAAACTTAGCGTATTCTCCTGAATACTCACCTCCTTCTTCCGAAGAATGTCTAATAAGATAAATGAATAGAGAGTTTACAAACAAAATGTACTCAGTGCGCTTACAATGCTAAAACAAACTCTTGTCACAGTGTTTTCCCATACAAACTCAATAAACATATTACAGCCTTTATAAACTTTGCTCTCCGTCTGTCTCTCTTGATTCTTGTACGTTGCTCAATATATATAGGTGAAAGTGCTGCAATTCTTGGGCTCCAAGCAATCGTGAGCATTAATGACCATTGTAGGAGTCTTTACCCAAGTCGATTACTAAAGATTTGTTCAATCAAAGATTTTCTTAATCAAGATCTTCCTTGCCTTATCAAAATCATCATCAGAATCGCCTCATAATTATCTTTGCAGTAAATTGATAGCTTTTCATATAAGTGAAATCCTGCACAATCTTTTGCCAAAAATAAAGACAATTAAGATAATGGAGAATTGCCCAAAATCTCGGGCTAAATTTGGAGGCTGCTAACAAGCTCCCCTTTTGGCTTTGTTTTTAGCAAAACCATTCTAAGTACCTGCAATACCTGCAACTGTAAGAATGAAATTACAAACCAAGAAATTCATGATCTTTTGTGAACAAACTACCGTAGACAACGAATAAACAATTATATCAACAAACTAGAGTAGACAACTTAGGAAACAATAAATAATAATAAACAAGAATAAATAAACAATGATTTCTCCCCCAAACTCACTTCACTTAGATAACTTCACACAGACTCGACAATCATACCAACTATATCTACCGCACAAAAAACTCAACATAATTTTCTCCTTCTTTTTGCCACAAAGCAAGATCAAAGAAGATTTGAGATAGATAACTGAACAGATCTGTCACAGTACTCAATCATGAGACAGATGTCATCGAGCATCTGCTTCATCCACAGTAGTTGCGCACAACAACTCCCAGTTGCTATGTACTCTGCCTCAGCTGTGCTTAAGGATATAAAAGTCTGTTTCTTACTGTACCATGACAAATAAGGTATACAGTAAGTTGATTAGTCGAACAGGTAGTTTGAACAACTGTTACAACTGATCTGTCACTTGATTCCGCTGTCCACTGTGCGGCAAAGCCCAATCACAGTTCACACACACACCCTGTTCGTATGTGTTAAATCTCATGTGTAATGAATGTTATGTCATTGTATCAGATCTTCTTGTGGGGCCCTATGGGTTGTTCATACTTTGTGTGCATGAACTTCGGCATGACATATGTCTCACGATTGAGTACTATGACGATTTGTTTAGTCTTTGGTCTTGATTTGTGGCAAAAAAAGGGAGAAACTTAGGATTTAGAATGTTGTTGGGTTTCTGTTATCTGTGAATTACTTTTGGGGGATAACTCATTGTTTATTTTTATTTTTATTGTTACTTGTTTATTATTATTGAGTTGTCTACTGTAGTTTGTTAATATCATTGTTTATTTGCTGGCTACGGCAGCTTGATCACCGAGCGATCATGAATTTGTGGGTCTACAATTTCATGCTTACAGTTGCAGGTATTTAAAATGGTATTGCCAAAAACAAAGCCAAAGGGGGAGTTTGTTAGCCGCTGCTAGGTTCAGCCCAAGATTAGGGGCAATTTTCATTAGTTTAATTGTCTCTATTTTTGGCAACACAATACTTTATTTTGGAAAGATTGTGCAGGATCTCACTTATATGGAAAGCTATCAATTTACTGCAAAGATAATTATGAGACAATTCTGATAGGGATTTTGATAAGGCAAGGAAGATCTTGATTAAGAAAATATTTGATTGAGCAAATTTTTGGAGATTGACTTGGGTAAAGACTCCTACAAAGGTCATTAATACTCGCAATAGTTTGGAGCCCAAGAATTGCAGCACTCTCACCTATATATACTAAGCAGCACACAAGAATCAAGACAGACAGACGGAGAGCAAAGTTTATAAGGGTTGTAATGTGTTTATTGAGTTTGTCTGGGGAAACACTGTGATGAGAGTTTGTTCAGGAACTGTAATTGCGCTGAGTAGGTTTTGTTTGTAAACACTCTATTCATTTGTCTCATTAAACATCATTCGGGAGAAGGAGGCGAGTATTCGGAAGAATACACTAAGTCGAGGGGATCTCGTTAGGTTATAAATTCTTAAGTGGGTTAGATGGTCTAGGCGGTGAGGGTTACAAGGGAGTTGTCAATCATATAAGGCCATTGACTATTGTAACTATGAAACATTTAGTGGATTGCCTATTTTGACCAGAGATTGGTCATGTGATTTTTTTTCAGTTGAGTTTTTCACGTTAAAATATTGTGTGTACTTTACTTACTGTCTTTTCATTTGTGTTACTGTTTGAATTAGACGTATCACTATAATTGATTCACTTATCATTGTAGTTAATATGCAAACGTGTTTAACTGTTTCAACGTATAGTAAAATATAAAGCTGGAAACTAAATTTTCAAGAATCGATAAAAGGACATCAATTCAAATTGTGGATTACAGCGAGTAACATCCTAGTTTCGCAATGTCGAAAACAGTCCATCTATTGTTTCCTTCAAGGGAAATATCATCTGTTTGTCAATGAAATTAAAAAAGAAAAAGAGGTTTTCGTGTGTCTTTTAATCAGGTTGTTCACACGTGTTTAATGTTGTTTGATGTAAAACGACACGCTGACATTGACTTTATTGTTAGGTAAAAAAATAAAAAATAAAAATGAAAAAAAAACTCTCTTCTGTGCACTTTACTTAGTGAACGATCTTTCTTTTTTTTTTTTTTTTTTTTCTCTCAGCAATAAGATTAACAAGCATGTAGTCAGACACATCTTAATTAGCAACTAAAATCAACATTGCCGAATTGAAAATATTTTATCGATGGAGTTGAATAGAGATCGAGTGCGTTTAATGACAAAATTAATGAGGGTTCAACATGGGCGGGTTCAAAAAAAAATTTTTGTTAGAACTATAATATGTAATTAATGCTTACAATATTTTTTTCCTTTTTTCAGGTGGTCACTTAATACGACCTAAATCAGAAAAATACTACCTTAATCAATATCTGGGATTAAGTTTTAGTAATTATTCTTCTTTAGTTATATTTAGTGGGCCCACATCATAATAAAAAAAATGAAATAAAAAAATTATCAATTTTCTAAGTTACACTAGAATTTTATATTTAAAATTATTTTTAATGCTAAATTTTAGATTTTAAATTTTTAAATTTAAAAATAAAGTAAAAATAAATTAAATAATCTTTAAATTTTATTTTTAAATTTTTTTAAATAATAAATTTAAGTTTATAATGTTGAAGTATCATGTTAAAATTTATAAATTATAAAAATAAATTTACTTTTATTGTATTAATACATTAAATTTTTTTTTTACTCTCGTATTTGCAAAAGTATGCAAAATGTATCATTAAAAAATTGCTTGATATTCTTTTTTTTTTTTTAAATTAGGGGTATTGTTAGAAAATTGCTCAATATTATACGAATATTGAGTCTTAACCAAACATAATAAAATAACATTATTAGGAATTTGACAAAATATTTTTAAAAATATTTTTAACAAACCAAATACTTTTAATGACATTAGTTATTCTCAACAATAACATTTCTGAAAATGACATTCGTGAAAATGTCATTTATAGAAATAAAAAATCTGTGAACCAAATACCCCTTAGGCTATCCTTAAGAGAGGTAGCAAAATAAAAAACATGCCAAATTTAGAAATTTTTAGAGACCCAAACATTATTTTTGATTTAAATATACATGGGACCCACCACTTTTCACAACTTTTGATGCAAAATGGGTCTCTAAATTACATTTGGGGCTCTAAATTTAGCACCCCAAATGTAATTTAGAGACCCATTTTGCATCAAAAGTTGTGAAAAGTGGTGGGTCCCATGTATATTTAAATCAAAAATAAGGTTTGGGTCTCTAAAAATTTCTAAATTTGGCATGTTTTTTATTTTGCTACCTCTGCTAAGGATAGCCTTAGAAGAGAGGCAAATTAATTATTACAAGGAAAAAGTGATGAAGGTATTAGGTACGTATCATCATTAATTATTGAATAATATTGCAAAAAGTCAAGGCTTAATTCATGAGTTTAATTGTAGAACACGTCTAAAGTCAAGAAAATTCAGTGTGTATAAGTTGATCGAAAATGACTTAATCTGACCTTTAATTGTTATTATTGCAAGGCCATAAAACTCCAAACTTAGCTTTTTGGTGATCAATTTTGGACATCATAAAACCTGACAAAAGTGCAGCACCCAAGTGTCAAGCTATACCCCGTCCACAGACTTTTAACTATTAACCAAAGATCACGGTAACAATATACGTACTAATATTTAATTATAAATTTCGCTCATAAAATGATAAAATGATGATATTACAAACGAATTTATTTCCATTAAATAAGTGTACTAAACCAACTTTTGATCAGTTATACAATTGATCAAATTCCAATGCCTAATTTTTTTGTCTGGTCACGTCCAGTTCCTTTCGAGCCGCCTCTTTGGCAGCTTAAGTTATTTTAGCAATTTTGATAGATTTTTTTTTTCCTGTATGATGGTTTTCATCCCTCTTAACATTGTCTGTATTATGCGTGTATTTTTTTTTAACTCTTGTATAATTAAAGTCCAGTTAATTTTTGTATGTTCTGTTTTTAATTAATAATATCATCTTTGGCAAAAAAAAAAAAAAAGCTGACTCAATGAGGTGTAGAGAAAGGGAAGAGGATCCTCGCATAGCTGCTATTGTGTCATAGTGAGATGAGGGAGAATCTCAACTATTAGGGAATTCTCTTTTCATTTTAATCGCACAAAATGATATGAATTACTTTTTTTTCTGCTGTCTTTTTCTCTCTCATCTCTCTAGAATTCTGTCTTATCTCTGTTCTCTCTGTATCTCTCTTTTGCCTTTTCCTACGGTTTTGCTACTCTCTCTCTCTCCTTATTTATTTTTTACATTTAATTTATCTTTCTTCACTTAAGCAAAGATACATAACTATTTATAGTCTTCTTGCAAACCATGTGCATTATAGCATTTCTTACAAAAATAACTCTGTAACCAAAATTTTATTTTTCCTTTATTTAGTTTATCTAATTCTTTTTCTTTTTTTTATCATTATCTATTAGTTTTTTTTGTCAGTATTTTATTTTTTTGTCAGTTAGTATTTTAGTGATGAAATGGGTTTACCCAACAAAAATTATTTAGCTAGAAAAGATATGGGTCTAGTGATCAAATCAACAAAAAAATTGGACGTGGTCTTCAATCTATAAAAAAATGGGTGATAGTACTAATCCATGATTCGAAAGTGTTCAAACTAAATTAACATTGTCTAAGTGTAATGATAACAACTAATAACGTAAATTAACAATGTCTAAAACCGACTCAAATATAATCTAAAATTAATTTTAAAAAAAAGTGTTTAAGCAACAAAAAAGTCATATTGAAAATATATTTAAATGAGAATGGACAATTGAATCAACTTGATATGTCTAATTAGACGTCCGAGTTGAAATTGTCTGCACTCAGATCAAAAACCTATCACAAACATAAAATTATAGTGTTATAAAAAAAGTAAAATTAATATATAAATATAAGTAATATAACATATTAATTTAATATTCTAACCTGGCCTAAACAGATAAGCTGAATAAAGTAAAAATAAAATTTGAGTATGTAACAAACCTGAATTAGTTTGCAAGTTTTTGAAAATGAGTGTTAGAAAACTAGAAAATGCCTTAAGAGTTCTAAATTGAAAGTGTTAGACTTGAATATTTGGTTAAGTCAAAAAAGACAAAAAATGTAATGCAAATATAAATAAGGAGAGAGACTCAGTGGATGCATGGTTTATCCGGAGAGTAACATGAGCACCCTTTGTAAGTAGCAACGTCTGAGGCCATGTGAGAAAAGGAAAAGAGTGATCTGATTGAAAGGACAAGACAACTTTTGTTGTTTGTTTGTGTTATAGATAGGGGAAAATAATCAGTCAGTCTGGACTTGACCAATGAAAATTTGACACATAAACATGTTATTTTAAATCATTATTTAATGTATTGTTTTGAAAAGTGTTTAATTTACGATAACATCCCTACAACGCATGCGCAAGATTCTGGATATTTTTGCGTAGGACCCACCATCATTGAAGTGGAGAGAGAAATATATGTTGACTTTACTATAATGTCCTCCTTTAAGGGGTGCTAGATTATTATTATGGCTAACACTATTTAATTGGTGAAAGAAAAATAGACTATAATTTACCATAATATCCTAATTTAGAATATCTTTTGCATTAAATACAAAGAATTTTTGTTATCTTTGAATTAAATGCAAAGATTTGATTTGTTGTTAGTCGAAAATATACAAATATGTATAGTACAATTAACAAATATAAATATGAAATCTACAGATAATTCATTTGTATGCATTTTATACAAAGATTTGATTTGTTGTTACCTGAATACAAATATGCTTAGTACGCTTAATAAATATAAATGTGGAATCTACAAATAATTCATTTGTATGCATTTAATGCAAAGACTTGATTTGTTGTTACCCAAAAGTCTATAAATATGTGTAGTACGCTCAACAAATATAAATGTGGAACTTACAAATAATTCAGTTGTATGCATTTAATGCAAAGACTATTGTTACCCGAAAATCTATTAATATGAGTAATACACCCAACAAATATAAATGTAGAATCTACAAATAATTCATTTATAGAGTGACATTACATATTAGTAGAGTATATTTACCTAAGTTGGTATCTACAAGGTATTAACGAATTGTTGTTACCCGAAAATCTACAAATAAGCATAGTATGATCAATAAATATAAATGTACAATTTACAAATAATATTTTTGTAGTGTGACATTATGAATCATATCATCAAACCATTTAATTAAGGTAGAAAAACATCATATCACGTTTTAAATCTCATAAAAGCTTTACTTTTAATTTTACCTACTTCACTAATGAAAGTTCTATATAAACATGAAAAGAAGTATATTGTATATGTTGATGAAGAGAAAAAAAGAAGATTTACATTACTCCAATTCCAGGTGATATTATCACTAAAGTTTTTGAAGCATTTTGATTATGGTTAAATTTTGTTATTCTATATTATGCAATAGTAGCTATATGATATTACTTAACACATGTTTATTTATAAAGGATCACTAAGAAAAAGAAAATTGTATTAGCTCAATAATAGGTTAGTCAATCAAATATAATCATTGGTTACATGTGCAACTAAGTGTAGGTGGTATTATGCTTAGTGTGTGGTTGTAGAAATGCCATGTGCATCCATATAGACTATATTGTGGTTTTATTAACTATCGTGGTTAGAAAACATAATATAATACTTAAAATCCCATCAAAGCTTTAACTCTAACTTCCACTAATTCTAAGTTATACTATTACAACTTTTTTCAAGTATTTTGATTGTGGTCATATTTTTCAATACTAGATATATATATATATTATTAATTAGATAGATAGCATGAATATGAGCATAGTTGATTATGAGTCATATAGACCTATCTCATATGTAATTTTGACTTTATAATTTTGTCCAGCACATATGCGCATAAAAGTAATTTTGATTTTTCACTTTATAATATATATGGGGCCATTTTCAATTGTAATATTATAGGGAACTAACTTCAAATTTCAATTGTGTTCATGAATTTTAGTTTCACTTTAATATTTTTTATTTGCATTTTAATAATTTTTCATTTGCACTTGAATTTTGTTATAGCATGAAATTAACCTTCATTCCTAATTGAGTTTAGTTATCTGAGTCCATTGACCCAAAAAGAAAAAGAACTAAGTTTATCCTTGTCAATGCTATGAAATTCTCTTGCATCACCAATATATTCTGACTTGACTAAAAGTTGAAATGTTTTTAGATTCCTTAAATAATAATACTCTTATTTGTGCAAGATCCCTTTTGTTATATGATATGAGCTTCAAAACATAGGTTTCTTATGAATGAATACTAGATATATCAAGACTATTTCTTGCCTACAGAACATAACACAAGTTGTCTATAAAAAAATAGCACAAGTATTATGTTAATTGTAAGAACTCTAGGTGACAATCAAAAATATTTCTTCAGAAAACCTACAAATAATTATCCATTTCAGCTGGAGACCATTCACATAAACCACAACAAAATACTTCAAAAATACATTCAAGCCCACATGCAATCCACAATCACATGACATTCGATAACTATTCACATGAACCGCAACAAAGAACTTAAAATGAACCGTCCTTTATTCCATAAAAACCAAAAAGAAAAAGCTTTATAACAAAGTGAGATCTTGCCAAATTGATAAATATTTATAAATTGAGCAAAATGAAGTTGAGCTCATTTGTCAAACCATGAACGTCCCTTTTGACCTTGAGCATATCTTCTTTCACGTCATTAAACTTTCACTTGATGTTTGATGCCTTAGACTCCAATCTCTCCCTTCCTCGAAAGCTAGTCATCCACTCAGACGTAGGTCTCGTAACTCCATTAGAAGCAGGGGATTTTAACTAGTCTCTTGGTCTTCTAACCGAAAGTCTGCGCTTGCAACATTTGACACATTCAAAAACTGCAACATTAGAATGTATTTAGATGATATGAAGCTACTATGATTATGAAATATTATATGATAATAGTTAAATGGCCTTAGAGAAGATAGTTTGGTTTGTAAGCAATAAACTATGAAAAGTGGTTTTGAAACTTGGCAATTGCAGTTTGAAGTTAAAAGCCATGATGTAGTCTAGATAAACTAACAGATGGTTTTTATTACTTAGCAAAGAAACAATTGTATCATTAGCTTTGGCTTTTGGCTCTTTTCAAGAATAGAAAATGGAGTAGACATTGTGTTGGATGAACTATGTAATTTCAGAAAAATGAAAAATAGCGTGAACCACTTTAGTATCAGACTAAGAAATAAAACGATAGAACTACAACAGATAATGTTAAGATTGTTATGTTATGGAAAAATTCAAAAGAAGAAGGCATCATTTAGATGCAGAGTAATGACCTACGTTCCTTTTTCATGCTAAGGCCAACTCTAACAGCTTCTCTATTTTTTTTTTTACATGTAGAGATTTTAAAACATTTCTCTACATCTATAGATTCTCTATTTTCGTTTTACTCCAACAGCTTCTCTACATTTACTCAATCTCTATTTTAGTTTCACTACACCAGCTTCTCTATTTCATTTTCACTCCAACAACTTCTCTACATTTACTCTATTTGTTTTTAAAGAATCTGTAGATGATCTCTACATGTGGAGATGGTGAATCTAATTGTAGAGATCATCTACAAATTCTCTATATTCTAGAGAATCTGTAGAGATGCTGCTGGAGACAAAAGTCTCTAAAAGCATCTCTACATGTAGAGATTTTACATTTGTAGAGATGCTGCTGGAGAAGGCCTAAGAGAGCACTTTACCATCTGAGCTACATCCTTGTTTGATGTCTCAGGCATAATATTCAGGTATATCAGCATATGTTATACTAACTTAGTTTGTTTTGGATTTTAATCCCGAGATTCAATGGTTGTGAATTGTTAAGATCATTTGTCATAACTGCACTATCAATTTACTACAATTGGATCTCTCTCATTACTAAATAATGTTAATGTTATGAGAAGATACAAACCCATTCTTTATGGCCACCAAAGACTATGTATGATATGTCATCTTAAGCTGCTGAGCTACTAAGGCTGCAATCTTTTTATCCAAATTGAATTCATGAACAAATTAACAAGCACTACTCCGGGACAAATGCATTTGGTTTCCAGAGTGAAGTCAACATTTAGTTTTGCTCTATCTAATAATTACGACAATTTCAGTAAGAAAGAACAATTATATGGGCAATATTCTTAGCATTATAAGCACCAAACTCCAAAATACTATAAAACGAATCACAAATGCACATCCAACAATAATCTTATTTCAAAAATATTTTCAAAACAAAATAATTGCTTCAAGATAAAAACAAGATAAATTAGAAAAAAATTAAATGAACTAACTGAAGATTAGCCTAATCAAATTAATTGGGATTACCTTCCCAAATGACAAAAACCTAAGTGAAAGAGTATTCTGAGATTAGCCTGACATTTGTTGTAATCTTTTATTTTACAGGATCTTCTGGTCATGTACTACACTATATATAAATTGAAAAATCATTTCATGAGGCATCTCATATCTGGCCGAACTATCTTATCTAAGGCCATCTCCAAGAGGATATGTAAAATTTATTTTACCCTACATCTAGGAAATAAGTTGGGGTCCAACAGATTCTTTAAGGATTCTCTACAAAGTAGAGAATCCCTACATTCACTTTTCAGCATCTCCACATGTGGAGATGCTGAATTCATCCTTCAAACTATTCTGAAAATGATTTGACAGTAAAAAAAAAAAAAAAAAAATTGCATTCAAAAAAAAAAATGTCTCCAACAGTCAGAAATGCTTCAATCACACATCCATATTCAACCAAAAAAAGACACCCAAATCTTTTAAAATAAAAAATCAGTCCACAGAAACAGAAATAAAAAACCCCACATAATTTTTTGTTTTTTAGAAAAAAATCAGCAAAACAAGTTTTATATCTTCAAAAAAATGTTTTATATCCAAAAAGTAAAAAAAAAAAAATCAGCAAAAAGAGCAACAATAGGCTTTATTGCAGTTGTGGAGTGGTGGTGGGTCGTTATGGTGGTGGCGTAGTGGTGGCTTGTTGTAGTGGTAGCATGGTGGTTGCTTGGCGGTGGGTTGTATGTGTTTCAGATATGAATATGGGGTGGGGAGAAGATGAAACGTTTAAAATTATAGGCAGCAAATGAAAAAGGATAATGGGGATGGAAATAAATTACGTCATGGAAAATAAAAAAAATACAAAGAAAGAAACACAAAAATATTGGAAAAGTTTTAAAAAAAAGAAACAAAAATAAAAACAAATATTAGTAATTAAAAATAAAAATTCATCATATACATTTAGCAAAATCAAATAAAAAAAATGTAAAATTGATACAAATTTTAATTAAAAATAATATGTAGGGGAGATTTTGGAGTAAAATAAAAATAAAGATTTCCTAAAATAGAGAAGCTGTTGGAGTGATACTGAAATATGGATTCTTTAAAATCAAAATGTAGGGAAGCTGTTAGAGTCAAACTGAAATAGAGAATCCCTACATGTAGAGAAATTGTCAAAATTCTCTACATATAGGGAAAAAAATAGAGAAGCTGTTAGAGATGGCTTAAATCAACTGCAAGATTGATCATTATCAATTTCAGGCTTTGTTTGTTTGCCGTAAAATAAATTGTTTGTGAAAAATATTTTTTTGAAAAATAAAATATTTTACAGGGCTCTGTTTATTTGCCATAAATTAATTTGTTAGGAGAAAATATTTTTCTGAAAAATAGAATACTGAAAAATATTTTTTGGTGTTTAGATGTACCATAAGTTCCGTAAAATATTTTTTTTCTCCCAAAAAAAATAAAAATATTTTCTAAAATTTTGTACTAACCGCAATTGTTGATGGAAAAATATTTTATAATTAATTAATTTTTTGATGTTACCAAATTTCATAAAATCCAAAAAATATTTTACAACGAGCAAACGGAGCCTTAAAGTTCAATGTATAAGTTTGGTAAAACACATGACGTTCTTGCACTTTATCCCAAAGAATAGCTAGGTAGAGAAGACAGAAGAGACCTTGTTTATCACGGATAGAGTTAGTCTCTAATTTCGTCATTCTACTATTATTTTTTATTTATGACTGAGAACTTATTTTAGGTAGATTATATAGAATTTATCCGAAAATTTTAAATCTTGTGCATTCTAATATAAACATTTGTTCAGTTAATATGGAGATTCGAACTAAATTTTTTTATCCACGTTGTTCTTTATTTTGGGGGGGGAGGGGGGGCGGCAATTCTTATTCAAATTAGATAATGACTATTGTCGTTCAAAACACTTGATAACGGATGAATCTCATCCTTTTGGTTTTTATTTTTAAAATGCCTCTAGAAATCTTCAGATATGCTTAAATTGCTTCTGTTGTAAATCTTTATCTTTAGAAATCTTCAGATAGGCTTGTGTTGATTCACAATCTTGTAACCTATATATTGTACGTTCAAAAATATTAAAAATATATAAAAAAAAATTATTCAATCTTTCATGCTATCGGAAGTTTATTGACTCACGTCTACTCATTAATTTTCCTCTCCAACTTCCGCTCAACCTCGCTGTGCTTCTTCTGCTGGCTACTGCCTTTCACCAAATCTAGAAAACTCTTTAAAAAATTTAATTGATCGATTAATTAATTTTTTTTAACTTAACTGGTTAATTAGTCAAATTTTTTGAAATTTTTTTCCCAGATCCAACTACCCCTAGTGTTCTTTTCTTTATTACAACCTCACAGCTACATGTGAAAACATTTGTGACAGTGACATTTGACAACTCCACTTACATGGTTTGGAAAGGGCAGGTCATTGACTTTCTCACTTAATGAAACGTCGTCGTCAAAACCCAGCTTTCATGAATGATGTTGCGTGACCATTATAAATAAAAATAAAAGAAGAGAAATGAATATGATCCATAAAATAGCCTCTTCATAGTTTATGGCTTGGATGACTTACGCTGCCGTTCAATCAATTAGACCCGATAGTATTTATTTTTGTAATTAAAAGGGTAAGTCACAAACCTTTAAGAATTTGGCATGATTTATAAGAAGAAGAAATGCTACTATGATGATAAGTCTAAGGTTTTTTTTTTTTTTTTTTTCAAAATTTGGTCTATGCTATTACTTTAAATATATTGGTTTCCAACAACTTACTAAAGATTTATAGAGAATCCCTATGTACAATTCTAAAACAATTTCTTAAGTCCATCCCCTAAGCCCATCTACCATTTGAAAAGATAATATTAGTAATTCGAAATAAAATATCGTAATGAAAAACAACCAAATATAAATAAAAATATATAAATGTTTTGGAAAAGTTTTAAATTGAAATAATATATTTAACCGAAACAAGTAGAAATTTTTGAGTAAACAAAAATAGAGTTATTAATTAGGGAAGTTGTTGAAGTGAAATTAAAATATAAATTTTTTAAAATAAAAAATTTATTAAATGTAGAGAAGTTATTAGAGTCAAACTAAAATATAGAATCTAAAAATATTGTCTAAATTCTGAACATATGAAAAAAGAAAATATAAGAACTTTTTTGAAATTATCCTTAGGACATATCATTCTTTTTTGCTAACCTAAGTAAACAATCTTACTCAACTAATTTACAAGACATAAACTAAAATAACCCCACCCGAAAACGAAACAAGCTAACATCTTTTCGCTTGATTTAATAATTTTATGTGAACCAAAACTCCGAATTGCAACAGCCGACGTATCTTTGGAATGGCTAATACGAAACTCGACGTACAAATCAGATTACGTGGATTGTCATGTTACTAGGAGGTGAACCGAAGGTGATATCATTTACTTTATCGTCATCAAAAAAACTCTTTACTTCATGTCAGCATGACTACACGCAAAAGAAGAATATGGCAGTTTTGGTCAGAAAAAGAAGAAACTTAACAGTAATAACTTAATGAAACGTCGTCGTCAAAACCCAGCTCTTGTACATTTTGGTCAATACTACAGCTACTGTAACATGTAAAAATGAGCACAATGTGCATCAGTTGACCAATATACAAAAAGCACACACTTTCTACATGGTATCAGTTGATTACTGACTAATCGTCATTCTACTCCCCACCACCAGACCAGACATCTGTCCTGCGTCTTCTTTTTCCTTCTCTCCACACCTCTCTTCTCTCGTCCATGGCAACTACTCCTCCTCTCTTCTTGCCCACAAAAGTCTTCCACCTCTTTCACCACAGCTCTTGCAGAATGGAACAAGTAAGTATAGTTGCAAACATGTTTCACAAAGAAGGACAAATTGGAAAATGAAATGACTTCATTATATGACCACTGTAGGCCAAGAAAATTCCTGAGTGACTGTTTTTGTAACTGTAGATTTTGCTGTGGCCATTGTGGAATCCACTTGTATTATCAGTCTTTCGCCCCATTAATGACTCTCATTACACTGTTAACTTGGGTTGTGGTAAACCTATTTTTACGTAGTTCCCAATTGGATGATGACAGGTCTCAGGAAACCCAATCAAGCTCGCGCATGGAGGACCTCGAACCTTTCTATCCAGACCGGATGGCTGGACGTATCCTAGGAATGGGTGATGTTTTATGATTTGTGGAGAAGGCCCAAGATGTTGTAAGTGTCACTTAATGTGAACTTTTTTTTTTTTTTCTTTTTCTTTTAAGAGATCACCAAGGGACATCCCACTGATTTAACTTGAGATTAGATGCGCCAAGAAGACTGCTGAAGAAGATCATGATTGAAGCAATGACCCCAGGTTAGTGAATACAATGATACCTTGCTACGGAAAAATACATGTTCGATTTTCTTTCGTATCACCCTTCTGTCATTGCTACAGTTGTGAATGCCTTCTTCGTTCCTTACCACTCTATGATATATTTCCAAATTTTCCTTTCATTACTCTATTGATATTAGGAGAAGCCCAATGAGGAAGATGATTTTCTGGTCTGGTGCAGTTTTGAACCTATCTTTATAGTAGAATGATGCTTTAATTTAGTAGGGATTTTTTCACCTCTACACTGCGTGAAATCTGATAGATAAGTCGAGATATATCTTTTAAACTCATCAAAAATAAAATGAATGGAAAAGCAACGGAAGCTTTGCATCGGACTGAACTTTATCTCACTGTTCAACTCAGCAAAAATAAAATGCAAATAATACTCTGAAAGTTTTTGAGAAAGTGGGAGAATCACGTAGCATCAACAGATGGGATGAGCAATTGTATTATTCCTATCGTGTTATGGAGAATCACGTAGCATCAACCGTGGACTGCGAGACTCCTATAATTCCATCATTGTGGTCAGAAAAGTTAATTGTATTTTCATTTTTTATCATAACAGGAAAAAAAAAAATCAAATTCAGTATGTTGCATCTTATTGTATACTATATTTTCATGAATACAAATTAATATTACCTCATCTTTGTGCGTGATGATCTGCATCACTGTACTGCATATATTTGTATGCATTTATTCTTTCGGCCAATTTCTTGATTCTTTCAGCCAATTATAAAATAAGCAACTGTTAATAAAGTGTTGCATATTTTAGATTCGGCAAAGTTTGAAAGTAATACTAACAAAATCATTGTAAAAGCCTCTATTTAAGTCGCAAAAACTTAAATATTCTAATAGTTTGAAGCAAAAAAAGAACAGAATAAGTAACATTTTACATCTCCTTCAGTTGTCTGTGTCGCAACAATAGCTTCTACTGGTCGTTGAGGAGCATTTTCACCTATGTTATCAAATACAGCGACCATCAAAGTAGCAGTAATATCAGTTTGCATTCATTCTCAACTAAAAACTTCATCTTTAAACAATAAATCATAAAAATACCATTTTTGTTTAATATACCGAAGCTTGATCCAATTACCTTGGCTAAATTTTTTTAAATCGCCAATAATTTTCAAAAGTTTGGGTCATAAAATTTAGTCAACTTTTCAAATTTAAAGAATGGTAAAATATTGGTTAAATATCATGTTTTAGATTTGAAAAGTTGACTAAATTTTATGGCCTAAACTTTTGGAGATTATTGGCGATTTAAGAACTTTTAGCCAAGGTAATTGGTTCAAGCTTAGATATGTTAAACAATAATGGTATTTTTATGATTTAGTGTTTAAAGATGAAGTTTTTAGTTGGTTCAAGCTTGATAACATAGGTGAAAATGCTCATCAACGACCAACAGAAGCTGCTGTTGCGACGCAGACAACTAAAGGAGATGTAAAATGTTGTTTATTCTATTCTTTTTTTGCATCAAACTATTAGAATAGCTTTTGCGAATTAAATAAAGGTTTTTACAATGGTTTTCTCAGAATCTTTGTCGAATCTAGGACATGCAACACTTTATTAAATGTTGCTTATTTTATAATTGACTGAAAGAATAAAGAAATTGGTCGAAAATAAATGCATATAAATATATGTAGTACACGATGCAGATCATCACGCACAGAGATAAGGTAATATTAATTTGTATTCATGAAAAAGTAGTATACAATAAGATGCAACATACTGAATTTGATCTTTTTTTTTTCTGTTATGATAAAGAATGAAAATACAATTGACTTTCTTGTCCATAATGATCGAATTAAAGGAGTCTCGCAGAATGCTATTGACTAATTCTTTTGTGGTGTTGCACCTGATCAGTATGTTGTACTTCAAAATGTCTGATTGATTAATTTGATAAGTACATTTATTTGGGTATGTAACCTTATTTCATTTACTTTGGTATGTAATTGTAACTCTGATTGTCTCTTTTTTTGTCAAGGTAGTTGTTACATTTTCTTCACTTTAAATTTTTAATGATAACTGTTATATTTTCTTTGCAATTTAATCTCATTTCTTAGACCCCATAACTTTTTATGGTGAAACTGTATGGCATTTGAATTTTGCCATGAAAAGTCATGTGGTCTAAGAAATAAGATGAAAATGCAAAAAAAAATGTAACATCTGTCATTGAAAATTTGAAGTGATGAAAATGTAGCAACTATCTCGACAAATTTAAAGTTAAAAACTGGAATAAAAAAAGAGAAAATCAAAGTTACAGTTACATGCCAAAGTAAATGTAATAAAGTTACATGCCCAAACAAATGTACTTATCAAATTAATCAATTAAACATCTTGAGGTATAACATTCTAATCAAGTGCAACATTACGAAGGAATTGGTCAACAGCATTTTGCGAGACTGTTAATCCATCATTATGGACAAAAAGTCAACTGTTTTTCCATCCTTGATCATAACAGGGAAAAAAAAAAGAGAATAATTCTTTTGGGTTCTTTAACTTATGCGTAAATTACCTTCTGGTCTTCCAACTAAAAAAAATTTTCTTTTAGGTTTATTTGTCAATTACTTTTGATGAAAAAAGTGAAAAAATATGTTTTGCTTATTTTGCCCTTGGACCATAATTCTTTATCCTACATGGCATTAATTTTAGCCGGCTTCTCTTTTATTTTGACCGTTGATAGCAACGATAAAATCTTGCATGCAACGTTAAACACCATTTTGGCAGCAACAATGAGCAAAAAAATCACCAACATCTTGAAAAATCAGCAAAAAAAAAAAAGTAAAAAAATTACCAAAATATACATGTTCAAACCCCAAAAAAAAATTAATTTTGGAGCTAAATTAACTAATTATTTAGCTCCCAATTATAATTTTCTTATTTTTAATTTTATTTGTTGATTACAAAAAAATGATAATTTTAGTTAATTTAGCTCCCGAGTATAATTTTTATTTTTTTGATTTTACATCTTGGATTAAAAATGAAAATAATAGTTAATTTAGCTCTGGGTTATAAATTTTTTTTTTTTTTTTTTTTTTTTTAATAAAAAATATGGGGTTTGCTTGAATCTGTATGTAAGCTTTTATCGTTGCTATTAACGGTCAAAATAGGAAAGAAGTCAGTTGAAATTATTGTCATGTAAGAGAGAAAGAATTATGGTCCAAGGGCAAAATATTTTTTTTTTATTTTTTTGGTCAAAAGTAATTAATAGATAGACCTAAAGAGAAATTTTTTTTAGTTAGAGGATCAGAATATAATTTATGTATAAACTGAAGAACCCAAAAAAATTATTCTTGGAAAAAAAGGAAAAAATATCAGATTTAGCTTTGTGATGCATCGTTATATTGATAATTTCTTTTTGAATAGGATATTCGTAAGATGGGACAGCTTGTGTTCCCTCTAACTTAGTTGGAATGACAGGGTAGGTTAGTCTCCAATCTTTTTGTAGAGGTTCAGGCTACAAGACCCCCTTCATCTATGTACGTGCTTTTTCTGATCAATAAAATGAAAAGGGCGAAAAAAAAAAAAGTCTGATAGTAGGGTCATGGTGTATCTTCGGGACCACTGTAACTATCATTGCTGTACTATGCACTATAGATGAATGGAAAAGCAACAGAAGCTTTGCATCGGACTGAACATTATCTCACATTTCAACTATCAAAAATAAAATGCACATAATACTCTGGAAGTTCGAGAAAGTGGGAGATCACATAGCATCAACAGATTGGATGAGCAATAGTATTATTCTTCCAGTAGCTTTTTAGATAAGTTCAAATGTACGCTATTTTCAACAATTTAATGGAGTGTTGTCAAAGGCTTTCTCTCCCAGCTCCTTCCTCATTTCCTTTGCTTTTAATCATCTTAGCTACATAAACATAATGATAGTTTTTAATCAAGGAAAAAAATATGGCTTAATGTATAAGACATTTAGAAGCAATAATTGCATCGACATGGGATTGACAGAGATCACAATATACAAAATGTGCAATGCTGCAATATATCTTTATGCACAGAAAGTCCAAGGAAACCATCAAACACAGTTGCATACAGACTTTTTTTTTTTTTTTTTTATAACGTAAAAATTTAGTTGACAGAATCTGACCACTTTCTAATAAATATTTGAGTATAGCAGTACGTTCCAATACATGTATCGGTTCAGACAAGATTATCCAAAACAGGTTACGTGAGTTGAATTCAAGAACATAACGCATTCGAAATACACATTTGACTGTTGAGTTGTCCCTTGGGGACTTGTATACAAACATTGCATACTCATGTTCTTTCCCACAATGATTGTATACACTTCTAAAATTGATCTCGGAATTTTTTACACTCAAAGCGAGAATTATACGACTAGACTAAATGCCTTGTGACAGTTCAATTTCCTCTTGCATGATTAAGGCTATGTCAGATTAAAAAGAGACTTTTATGCGTCCCGTTAGCTAACTAATTTCCGTCGACCATTTTAATCCATCCATCTTTTAGAAATCTCTTCTAGACATTCAACTAAAGTTTCACCACATAAATACCGGATCATAACCATACAATAAACTATAATCAACTATTTCAAAGTTAACTTTCTCAATATGATAATCAAAATATACATTAAATCTAAATTGATCATCTCATCTAAAATCTTAGTTATTACGGGACGTCCATATCATCCATTTACTATGTTGCCCCACACATGTGGCAGTGAGAGTCGATGTAGATTAAATTGATTGTTCCACTTAGAAGCTTAAAATGAAAGAGAATGATTTATATTATCTATATCTTTATTGTCTTCAACATCAAGAAACAAATTTACCAGAGAAACATGCACACTAGTAGCCATGCTGGATCGAAATGATAAAATTTTTAACACATAAATCCATTTCTATATATATAGAAATGAATAATTTCATGTTGACATTTATTATCGTATGTGGAACTTTAAATTCTCTATTCCATTCTTCATTGGCATTTGGCCAAACTAGTTATGTTTCATGAGTTTCATCAACGCGGCAAATACGATGTTGATGATGGGTTGGGAGTTTCTAAATCAGAGGAGAAAAAAAAGACTGAGATATGTGGGTTCCAGGAGAACTCACGTGTCGTTAGGCTAGTTTTTATTTTTGTGGGTAGATTAATTGAAGTGGGCTTAAGAGTAAAAAATCTAGATCTCGGACCTTAATCATTTAGCAGTTTTCTGCTGATTCTATTACTTTTCACTATAGTTGAGAAAATCGTCGAATGTATACGTAATCGATGAATAGAGGTTTTTCCCATAAAGCTTGTTGTGCTCGGTGTTAACCAAGAAGCAAAATGTCAATTCGAGGACGGTTTTAGAAGTGTCTTCGATGTAAGATTTTAATTAAATTTTATTTTATAAATGTTTCATCAAATTATTCATTTAGTCTTGATTTATTTTAGGACCCACTTCATAGATGGCACGTTTTATGAGGATGATTGGATGACGTATCGAGATTAAACTCGTAGGCATTGCTGAAGCTTTATTCGCAAATTTATACCGAGCTGCGGATTTCATTATTGTACTGTTTAATGTTATGGATAGAACATCCTACATTGGACTTGAAGGGGCATGTTCTTTTCAAATTATTATTATTATTTTTTTTTTTACCTTTTTTAGCTTTGAAAAGTTGACTTAATTTTATCGGACTTTTACAAGTTATTCGGTAATTACAAAAATACGGCTAAGGAATTACTAAGCTTGTTACCAGAACAAGTTTAGGTATGTTAAATATGAATGATATTTTTATGATTTTGTGTTTAAAGATGAAGTTTTAGTTGGGAATGCAAATTGATATTGCTACCACTTTGACAGTGGCTGCTCAAGGTGATCAAGTTGAAAACATAGTTGAAAATGCCCCTCAAGGACCAACAGAAACTGTTGTTGTGAGGGAGACAACTAAAAGAGATGTACATTGTTAAGATTTTAAACTCGACTTAATCTAATCTTTATAATTGAAGTATTAATATATTTTTTAAAAGTCATGATTTATCCATGTGGAAGAATAGTATTTTTTAAATCCTCTCCTTCGCATGTGACCAGGATTCATCCATGTATAAGGATTGTATTGATAACCATTCAGATCATTTTCTATAAATATTACACAATTAATAATATATTATACGAAAATTGAAAATCAACTATGTATTCATGTTTTGCAAATTTTCTTTATATCATTGGAATTGTTTTCTAAAAATTTTCATATTATAAAAGTACTATGGTATTTTTCCCTATCAACAATATCAAGTACATCATCCTCCATTTATTACTAGATAATCTTTCATTTAAGAGTCTCACATTCAGATGCATAATCGATTTTCACAATTTTTATTAAAAAAATACAAGTGACGAGATACGACTCATACTTGTAAAATCATAAATTGAAAGACTGAAAATCTTTGATGTTCTAGAAATTTTGGTGAGGCAGAATAGTCATTTATTAGGTTGATGAATAAAGAAAACAGACAAAAAAAAAAATTATCAATTCGAAGTCAATATCAAGTCATTGGTTATGTTAGTAACAAAAATTTAATTATTTTTATACCTCTAGTCTAAAAATTGATGCTTTTGTTGAGTAAAATGATAAGGTTTCTATTGTATAGTTAGATGATTAAGCAGTCCTAGTTTTCAAGTTGGAGTGCTAAAATATAGTTTTTCCTTGTACTTTTCAAGTTTGTACTGATTAATTGGATATCCAAATCTATTGCCCATTGAAATCTTATACCATTCTCATAGACTCCATTTTCAGTTTAGAATTTTATCTATTATTCTTTTTTGTAGTAATAGATTAAAGTTAATTTTTGGTTGGTTGAACAATATTATCCTTCGATGATATAATCAACAATGTTTTGCAACATTACAACTTTTTTTTATAAAAAAAAGTTCATAAAAAAATAATTCAAATCTAATTAGAGTTGTGAAAAGAGAAATAGGAGAGTTGATCTTGACAATGATACTCTTATTAAATGGCTTGTCATATTCCCCATGATACCATTTTGCACGTACAACTTAGCCCAATATTTTTTATTTTTTATTTTAAAAAAAAAAGAAAAAGAAAAAATGGCTCTCCATAGGAATGTAAGAACGCCAAAGGATCGTTAGATTGAAGAATAAAATCTTATATTACTTTTTATCCTTCTTTGGTATAGTAAGAATTCATATATATTATATATGTCAAATATTTTAATTATATGGTATAAAATCTATTATTATATTAGAAAGGATAAATGAGTAATATATAATACAGAATTTCAAAGCAGAGATTACTCCTATAATTGTGCACATCCATCAAGAAGAAT
Source organism: Ehretia macrophylla (assembly GCA_037974665.1). Classification (NCBI taxonomy): domain Eukaryota; kingdom Viridiplantae; phylum Streptophyta; class Magnoliopsida; order Boraginales; family Ehretiaceae; genus Ehretia; species Ehretia macrophylla. The sequence goes on from CM075774.1 coordinate 6,742,972, forward strand.
GAAACTTCTCTTGAATATCCAAAAAATCAACCAAAGAACTAAAAACTGCAATTGGACATCAACAAGCTCCGCCAAGATAGAAATAATAGTATGATGTGACCGAAATAATTTACCAAGAAAATACACAATCACACTACATGCAGGTCAAAAGGTAATATATTAGATTATAACATGATAATCATAATTTATATCTATTCCCTTTTAACAAATATTTTCCATATGGGTGAGCTGCTGACAATATGTGACATACTTCAATGGACTTCTAATCTATTTATCAGTTTACGAGCTTCTCCAACTACAAATCCCTTCCAACCAAAGACAGTGAGTACAAATTCAAACCAATACATGAGTGTCTACTTGGCAAACTCTGATACTAGAAAATTTCATAAACAAAGATAGATCAACCTACAACAAATTGAGGAAGTTCTAATCAAGGTTTGCCATAATGTTTTTTGGAGGAACAACCAATCCATTGATGACGTACGGACTTGCATGACCTGACAATAACAAATTCTCAGCTAAAATTTGACTTTGTAAATCGATTCACATAGAACTCCACTATTAAGTACATCTCGATATATGTTATGAAAAAATCATATATCTAAGAGTCCCCATTTGGTTTTGTAGTTGATTTTTCACAATTTTTATTGAAAAAAATTCATTTTCAACCGTAACTCTAGCAATTCATAAAATAAAAGCCAATGTTTAAAGCATATAAGCTAAAGGGAATACACAAGATTCCTGTGTTTGCTCTTGCTTCATAAAATCTTACAAAAAAAGAAAAAAGTTAATTAAATTTTTACAATTTATAAAAATTAAATGATCTTAAAAACAAAATTAATTAAACGTTCAATGGGGGCTAATTTACTTTTTAACCAAAACTTACACATACGTATGAAAAAAATTATGGGATTAGTAGGGGCTACAGTTCAAATGTTCAATGAGGGCTAATTTAATTTTTAACCAAAATTTACATGTACTTATGAAAAAATTTGTGGGGATTAGTAGGGGCTACAATGGGGATGGATTTTGCGGGTAAACACCCTGCCCCATATGGGTGGAAAATGGAGAATGGAGATAAGCATTCACCGCCCTACATAACCCACCCTGCATACATATATAGTATTTTTGTATTTTTAGTTTTACATATGTATTGAAAATTTAAAATTATAAATATAAAAGTATAGAAAAATGACGTTAGATAAAATATTATAAAAAATAAAGAAAAATAGATTACTCGGGATGATCTTATAATCATTTTTTTAATCAAGACACTACATGACATTACTTGATGTTTGTAATCATTTTACATAAATACCTCTATTTTACTATTGATCATAATGAATTTAAAAGATTTGCTAGTTGATCCTAGTTGTACTTCAAAATAGTTCCAAACAACATAATTAAAAGTATTTTAAAGATTTACAATTACTATTATATGTGGACATGTAAAATATAATAATCAATGCAATCCAATAACACAAAGAAATATAATTTTTTCACATCTAATTCTCATACACAACGGTGTTAGTCAGAATTTATGTTAAATGCTTAAGAATTAATTACTATAATATTATTTTTACTATTTAACTACAAGCATAAGACTTGATATATGATTAATATTTGACCTTTATTTAAAACTCATATTTATCATTATTATAATATTAATTTATATTTTAAGGTTACGTGGTTCACATTAAATTTAATATCGTAAGGTTTAAAAAATAAATAAAAACTCGTGGGTAATCCCCATTCTTCACGGGGACTTGAGGACGGGGTGGGATGGGGGATAGGGGTATAAAATGCAACAGCGAGACGGGTGTTGGAAGACTTTTTAGGTAACAGAGTAAGGCACGAAGATAGGTCCCCCGCCCCATTGCAATTCCTATCCGCCATTGTGTAATCATTACTCTTTCTAATACTAGAAATTTCCAACTTTTATTTCTTTAACATGTTCTATTGTAGCTTTTCCTTTTCTCTGGCCCGTTACACTTTTTTGGGCCGTTGTGTGTTGGGCTCCTTTTGTTGTGTTAAGATTGGACTAGTTAGTTATTAATTTTTCTTCTAGTTAGACCATTCTTTTATATTGTTTTTCCTTATTGTATCGGTTCCCTTTGGCTATATTTATATTTTCTGCCAAAACAAATTGGGAAAAGTCAAAATGCATTAACTGCTAATATTATCTAAATTCCTGGAGTTGATTAAATCCATTTTATTTTTGTCTGTTGATGATTATGTCCATGCCTCAAATATGTGTTCTCAAGGACAATAATAACATAAGTCCATAAGGTTTTTAAAATAATCCATACGAAATTTATACGTACTTTTTTATATACTCTATGTGCAAATTAGATGTTTTTAATTTATTCTCCATTTCTTATTACTGTAATTTACCTTGCTTCGTTATAAAATGGAATCCAGTCTTAATGTCCATTATCTTCAAAATCTCGTGTTATTTTCTGTTAAGGTAGAAAAATTACGTGTCGCAAGTGGTCTTCACGCTCCGCCTCTATGCCTGCAAAAACAAAGAGAGCTTGACGGGTCTAGCCCGTATTAGCACTCCGATGCTTAAGTTAGTTTCCTACTTCTGCAGAGAAGGAAATGTCTATATGTGTATAAGTGTAAGTATCAGATGTACCTCCCATTTTCCTTGCTCAATCTTCTGCCTTTTATAGGCACCTTGGCTTCTGGTTTAAAAGACAAGTCACATGGTTGCTGAGTCACAAAGGAGATGTTATCATTGCAGCTGAGTCAAAAGATTAAAGGTGCAGTAATGGATCATCATTACAAACATGTGTGGATTATTAAAAGGCCAGTGGATAATTATTTAGATGGCTTAGTGAGAGATTAGCTGAGGATTCTCTGAGTTTATAGAACAAAGCATTCCAGTGCAAGAAAGGTAACTCAGACAGTCCTACCTCACCTGGCTCCAGAAAGAGTCCCTTTGCGCACGACGATCAAAGTCCGAAAACTTAAACTTGCCTCTGAGAACCTGTCCGAGGTCAACAGGACCTCGGAAAATAAACGTCCGAGGTCCGTAGACCTCGGAATACTATGTCCGAGGTCCTTGGACCTCGGACTGTAGACGTCCGAGGTCCTTGGACCTCGGACAGCATGTGTCCGAGGTCCTGGACCTCGGACTCTTCTTGTCCGAGGTTCTTGGACCTCAGACTGAGCTGTCCGAGGTCCTTGGACCTCGGACAGCGTGTGTCCGAGGTCCTGGACCTCTGACTCTTCTTGTCCGAGGTCCTTGGACCTCGGACTGTAGACGTCCAAGGTCGTTGGACCTCGGACAGCGTGTGTCCGAGGTCCTGGACCTCGGACTCCTCTTGTCCGAGGTCCTGGACCTCGGACGTTGCCACGTCCCTCTGTCCAAGGTCTCGCGGACCTCGAACGAATACACTTCTTTCTGACTGAGGGGTTGATTTACAATTTTGTAAAAATTTAGGGATTTTATACATATCATGATGCCCCCTCAGTTCTTGGAGCTATTAAATAGGTTCGAGAACTGATTGTGATGCCATGGCAACGTCGAACCTAGTCGACAAATCATTCTAAAATCACATTGTCATCTGTGCAATTTGCTACCTACTACCATTAATGTTGTCTTGCCACTTGTCAGGATCTAGTGCAATGACTTTTAAATTAATGGTAAGGATTTGAAACTCTTGATTTTCCCTCCCATTTTCAGATTTGAAACTCTTGGTTTTCCCTCCCATTTTCAGATTTGAAACTCTTGGTTTCCCTCCCACTCACTCCTATAAATACCCATTTCCAACATTCAAACACTTCACCTTATTTTCAAACACTCCTTTCTCTCATTCTCTCCAACCACCTTAAGCTAGTTTTATTATTCTCGGTACAACACCTCGACGCCAACACCTCGTCAACACCAACCACCTCGGCGCCGCCGCCATCACCTCGGCACCGCCACCTCGTCGATGTGAACCACCTCGGAACTGCCGCCAACACCTCGGCGCCACCACCCAGTCGACGCTAACCACCTCAGCGCCGCCACCAACACCTTGGCACCACCACCCAGTCGACGCCAACCACCTCGACGCCGCCACCTCGTCGACGCCAACCACCTCGGCGCCGCCGCCAACACCTCGGCACCACCAACTCGTCGACGCCAACTACCTCGGACTTCCCGGTACCCTATCCTCTACCATTTGACCTCTTTTTACATTCATCATTCATATATATATAATTTTATGGCGTCTTCCTCTTCGATTTCTTCTTCAAAAATTATGGGGGTTACTGTTGCTCTTCCCGTTGCGACTCAAGGCCTCGGTCTTCAGGGGGTTACTCACACTAACCCTTTAGTCTCAGCTATTCCCCCATCTTTTTCACCTCCACCCCTTGGGGTTCCTGTTCCCGCTCGACCACTTAGGTCTGTTAGGACTGATAGGGTCGGGCCTTCGGAGTCTAGTCCTTCTAATCCTACTGAGTCCAAAACTTCTCAAACTATCCCTCAATGTGATCCGAATCCTTTTCTTCCTCACATTACTCTAGAGATGATTCCTGAGATACCCGAGCCGTCTCCTCCTCCTTCTAGGGCCGTAACACCTGATCTTGACCCTGACGCCCAAACTGATTTTTCTGCCTTGCATTACAACTGTACCTTTGGCGAAGCCGAATTGCGCGAGCTTTGCAACGAAGGTGTCGTTCCTCATGATTACGAAATTAGAATTCCTCGCCATAAGGATGTGGCATGTCGACCCGGGGTAGGGGAAGTGGCTTTACCCTATCTCGCTCTTCAGTTTCTTCATCTTCCTCTCCCGGCCTTTATTGTTCGCATCTTTAATTTCTTTGACATTGCTCCTTGTCAACTTGCTCCTAACGGCTAGAGGGAGGTAGTAGGTTATTATGTTTGGGTCAAGTCGCTTGGTCTTACTCCGAGCCTTAATCTCTTCCGACAATTTCATCAATTGATTCATGACTCCAAGAATTTTGGTGTATACTCTTTCTCCGCTAGGCCCAGTCATCGTTTATTTTTAAATTGGCCTTCTAGCAACCGAGGATGGCACAACAAGTTTGTATTCGTCACTCATGCTTTCAAATGCCCAGTCAGAAGACTTTTCAGGCATTTACCACGCACTGAGCTTGATACTTATCGTGAGCCTCCTCTCCTGACCCCAGCCGAGAGGCTTATGACCTCTTACATTCTTCGTCGAGCTCGGCCTGTGTGCGGCATCCCCTATTTAACACGTGAAGCTATTCTAGCTTCTGGCATTTATGGTCAGTTGAGATATGTTAATGCCGAGGTGGGACCTTCGGCTACTGCTCACTCTCCATTACATGGATGCCCTGTTGTTGTGGTTTCATCTTCTCCAGTTACTGGGTTCCAGGCTGATGTTCTGATCCATGAAGGTAATTAAAATTTTCGTACATGTATTTTTAAGCTTCTCTTTTTGCATAGTTGACTCTTTATTTTGCCGTTGCAGGTACCGCTATCCCAGAGGCTCAGCAGCAAATGCCTCTTGGCACTTTCGGGGCTCGATCCACCAGGGCTGGTAGACTCGATCCGGTTAAAGCGGTTGCTCTGGAATCCCGAGCTGAGGCACAAAGAGCCCGTGCTGCTAAACGAGCTGAAAAGAAGAAGGTTAAAGGTGGTCCCAGCAAAAAACTAAAGAAGGTTGCTCGGCCACGAAGAAAAGTAATTCAGTCAGATAGTTCATCCGAGTATACTCCGATTGAGCCCTTTGTCCTGCAGGATTTCTCTTTGCCTACTCTTGAAAGCAATGCTCGAAGATTTGAAGCCTTTAAAGAGGTTGCCGACGTTCGTAAAAATCCCTCTTATGGAGAGGTGCTTGGTGTCATGCCCGAGGGCAGTGGTTTGGTTAAGGACGCACCTCTTTCTATTGCCAGATCTTCTGACCCGCTTCGTCCGAAATCTCGACCTGCTTCTGAGGGCTCGACCCAGCCTCGTCCAAGGTCTCCCCTTGTTCCTGAGGATCCTGATACTGTGGTGAGTTCCCTGGATGATCTTCCGAGGGATCAGTTACACTTCATTGCTCAAGAGGCTTTCGAAAAGGCCCGCCACAAGGTACCCTTTTTTTTTTTTTTTTAATCTGAGTTGCGCTTTTCCGACCTTGCTTTGATTGTCACAGATGTCCGTGGGTCTCAGCGTGGCCTACTGCTTTGTGGAATAATATGAGCAGCGACTTGCTGGGGCTGAGGCTACTTTTAAGGAATTTGAGAACGTTCCAGGAGCTCAGAGGCTGCAATCTAGGCCGAGCTTATTGCCACTCGCAAGACAACTAGAATAGCTCGAGAAGAGGCTGCTTCAGCAACTTCTGAGTGTCGCCAACTTCGGACTGACTGGATGGCCTCCCTGAGGGCTCAAGAGGAGGCCAAGGCTGAGTGTGAGAGGCTTCAGTCTGAGTATAAGAGGCTTCAGTCTGAGTATGAGAGACTTCAGTCTGAGTTAGAGGTATCAGAGACAGCTCGCGGTTCCGTGGAAATTCAATTCAGAGATCTGCAAGCTTCTCTAGAGGATATAAAGGAACAGGCAGTAGAGGATTTCCGTTATGGGCAGGGATACAAGGATGATTTGAAGAGTCTTTATGCTCAATCTGTTGCTGATACCACGGATGACATCACTGCTGCACTTCAGAAGAAGCTTGATCGTTATGCCAAAAGGCATGGTTTAATTTTTAGGGAGAATGTACTTTTTGATGACTCTTCGAGCTCTGAGGATGAGTGATAGGCATTGTATTTAAAGCATTATTTTTTTTTTGCCTTTTGTAATGAAGACTTTCGTCTTTAATGAAAAGAGTTTTTCTTTTTGTTGATTTATTGTTTCCTTTTTTCGTACTTGGTTTTGTTAGGTCATGCCTTTTCAAAACTCTTTATCTGATTGAAGGATAATTTGATGGCTTTGGGAGGGGTCGTGCCCCCAGCCTTGGACCTCGGGGATCGTGCTCCTTGGTCTAGATCTTGGGAGTCGTGTCCCATTGCCTTGACCCTCGGCTTCCCTCTATTGGGACTTGATTTTCCTCTTCTACAATCACTAACGGAAACTTTGGACGAAAAGAAGAAATAATCATAAATAGTACCCAAATATTCAAGGAAAATGATTACATGCAATATTTTCTTAGATGCTCCACATGCCACGCATTTCTTAGCTCCTTGCCATCGAGGTCTTTGAGCCTGTAAGTTCCGGGTTTGACCTCTTTAATTATCGTGTATAGGCCTTCCCAGTTTGGTCCGAGTTTTCCCTGATTTGAATCAGGTTTGAAGATTGCTCTTCTGAGGACTAGATCCCCCTCTTTAAGTTCTCTGTTCCTTACTTTCTTTTTGAAATTCCTAGCCATAGCCCTCTTGCCTTCGAGCATCTTTATTCTAGCTTTCTCTCTGAATTCTTCCACCAAATCTAGGTCTTCTCGTAGGGCCTGGTTATTAACTTCTTCTTCATACTCAGCAACTCTTTGGCTTGTCGAGCCAATTTCTACAGGTAGGACAGCATCTACCCCGAATGTTAGGCTGAAAGGGGTTTCTCCTGTCGACTCGTTTGGCGTTGTTCTGTGTCCCCATAGCACTTCTGGCAAAACTTCGGCCCAGAGGCCTTTGGCTACTGCCAGCTTCTTTTTCAAACCCTGCAAAATAGATTTGTTAGCGTTCTCTACTTGGCCATTAGTTTGCGGATGTGCTACAGAAGCAAATCTAAGGGAAACGCCTAACTCCGAGCATTGTTTCCTAAAATAGTGGCAATCGAACTGGGTCTCGTGATCTGTTACTATCACTCTTGGAATTCCAAATCTGTATACGACATGTTTCCACACAAAATTCCAAGCATTCCTATCTGTAGTCTTGGCGACGGGCTCGGCTTCCACCCATTTGGTAAAGTAATCCACCATCACAAAACATTTGACCCTCTGACCTGTGCTCATTGGGAAATGTCCTAATATATCCAGACCCCACTGAGCGAATGGGCAGGGGCTTACCATAACAGTCAACTCCACTGCAGGTTGTCGTGGAATTCTTGAGAATCTCTGGCATGTATCGCATTTTTGCACCAAGCGCCGAGCGTCCTCATTCAGGGTTGGCCAGAAATACCCATATCTCAATATCTTTCGAGCCAAAGCTCTGTGGCTTATGTGATTACCGCAAATCCCCTCGTGCATTTCCCTGAGTATATAATCGCTCTCACCTTTGTCTACACACTTCAGCATGGGCCAAGTAAATGCTTTTCGATACAGTTGCTTTCCGAGCATTACATATTTTGGAGCTCGGTTTTTCACCTTTCTTGCCTCTTCACTATTTTCCGGTAAGATCCCCTTTTCAAGAAAATCGACCATAGGCAGCATCCATGACTCACTGTGTTCTACCTGGGCTACCTCCTTGCGCTCCCGGACTATGCTTGGCTCAAAAACCTCCTCCACCTCTATCGTTATTGGCCCCGTTACTCCTACTGCAAGCTTCGAGAGAACATCTGCTTTCTCGTTCTCCGTCCAGGGTATATGGCTGATTGTGAATCGATTCAATCCTGCCACTATACTTTTTACTTTGGCTAAGTAGGCCACCATGGTTTCATCTTTGGCTTCGTACTCTCCTTCTATTTGGCTTGCCACCAATTGTGAGTCTGTGTGAGCTTCTATTGCATCAGCCCCCATCGCCTGAGCTGTTTTAATACCTGCAATAAGGGCTTCATATTCAGCCTCATTATTTGAGGCTGAGAAGCGGAACTTCATAGCGAACTGCACCTCGCCCCCACCTGGCTCTCGAAGTATGACTCCAGCTCTGCTGCCGCTTTTTCCTGAGGCTCCATCTACCCAAATTTTCCACGGCCTTGGATTAGCCGTAGATGGCTCTCCTGTGAATTCCACAATGAAATCTGCCACAGCTTGAGCTTTTATCGCAGTCCTTGGTCTGAATGTGATGTCAAATTGGCTCAACTCCACAGACCACTTTAGGAGCCTTCCTGATGCTTCTGGTTTTTGCAGCATCTGTTTAAACGGCATGTCTGTCATAACACATATGGGGTGTGCCTCAAAGTAATGTCTAAGCTTTCTTGAGGCCACCAGTAGAGCTAATGTCATTCGCTCTACAGGAGGATACCTCAGCTTAGCTCCTTTAAGTATTTGGCTGATATAGTAAATTGGCCTTTGCTGTTTTCCATCCTGTCGTAATAGTGCTGCCGCCACAGCTACTGGGGATACTGCCAAATATACTTACAAAGTCTCACTGGGCTCTGGTCTGGACATCAAAGGTGCCGAGCTTAGGTACTCCTTCAATTTTTCAAAAGCTTCTTGACATTCTACCGTCCACTGAAAATTCTTTGGTTTACGTAGGATTTTGAACAGAGGAGCACACATGTCTGCTGACCTAGCCATGAATCTGCTTAAGGCTGCTATCTTTCCCGTCAATTTCTGAACATCCTTAACACTTCTGGGTGGCTCAAGGTCCAAAATGGCTTGCACATTTTCTGGATTAGCTTCGATGCCTCTTCGAGTAACCATGAAACCCAAAAATTTCCCTGCCTGAACCCCAAAAGCACATTTCTCAGGATTTAGTTTGATGCCGACTTTTCTCATTACCGAGAATGCCTCGGACAGATCCTCGATGTGAGTCTCTGCCTTCTTACTTTTTACCAACATGTCATCAACATACACCTCCATATTTCGGCCCAACTGCTCCTTGAAAACCTTGTCCATCATGCGCTGGTAACAAGCTCCTGCGTTCTTCAAATCGAATGGCATTACCATATAGCAAAACACCCCTCGGTCTGTTATGAACGCGGTCTTCTCCTCATCTCCTGGTGCCATCCTAATCTGGTTGTACCCTTTGAAGGCATCCATGAATGACAGCATCTCGAAACCTGAGGTAACATCCACCATTTGATCTATCCTAGGCAATGGGTAGCAGTCTTTCGGGCAGCTCCTGTTCAAATCTGTAAAGTCTATACACATCCTCCAAGCCCCAGATGCCTTTGGAACCATCACCACGTTTGCCAACCAGGTAGGGTACTCCACTTCTCGTATATGCCCAGCCCTCAACAATTTACTTACTTCTTCTCTGACTGCTTGATTTTTTTATGCATGGAAGACCCGCATTTTCTGCTTTACCGGCCTGAATGCTGGGTCTACGTTTAGCCGATGCACGGCTATTCGTGGGTCTATTCCTGTCAGATCATGTACAGACCAAGCAAATACATCTTTATTACAAGATAGGAAATGAGTTATACCTTCCGCCAGGTTTTGAGGAAGCTCTGCTCCGAGCTGAACCTCCTTTCCAGTTGTTAGTTCTACTTTCTGCAATTCTTCCGCGAGTTCTCCTTTCTTCAACTCGTGTCCCTTTTTAACCTTCTTCTCCGGGATTTCAATTAATTCCCCCTCCTCTTTTTGCAGCCTCAGACAAGCTGCGTAGCATTCCTGGGCTCTTCTCTGGTCACCTCTAACCGTCACTATTCCAGCCTCAGACGGGAACTTCATGGCCAGGTGATAGGTGGACACCACTGCTCTGAATTTTCCCAATGCTACTCTCCGCAATATCCCATTGTATGGTAATTCACAATCTATCACAATGAAATCGAGCATCTCACTACGGCTCTGTTCATTTCGCCCGAGGATCATCTTTAGTGTTATCATACCCTCGGGCCTTACCTCTCTGCCATTGAAACCTGATAAGGTCCCCTTCATCATCCTCAAGTGTTCTCTTTTCAACCCCATCTTCTCAAATGTGCTTAGGAAAAGAACCTCCGCCAAGCTTCTTGTATCAATCTGATCTTGCGCACCACGATCCCAGCGATATCTGCTACAATCACCAGAGGGTCATCATGGGGCAATACTAGACCATTCAAATCTTTATCTCCAAAGGTGATATCTTCTTCCACCCTTGGTCTCTTCATCGGGGGATCTCCGCGACCTGCTCTGCGGTAACCCTTTCTGGCCTAAAGGTTTTCCCCTCCCGAGGCCATACCTCCTGTTATCATATCAACCTCCACCTGAGCACGTGTTGCTTGAGCATGTCTCGGGCTTCTCTCCCTCTGTCTCCCTTCCTGATTGCCCCTCCTGACGTAGGCTTGTAGGTGTCCACACCTGATTAGGGCTTCAATCTCATCTTTCAAATTCCTACAGCCCTCGGTATCGTGCCCAAAATCTTTATGATACCTGCAATATTGCCCTTTGCCCTTACGGCGCTCCTTTTCCGTTTTCATCTTTGGCGGATCTGGAAGGTTCATCCGCGTTCGGATTTCAGCCAATATCTGAGATCTGGGTTTCATCAAAGGAGTATAGTTGTTGAACCCCCGCCATCTAGGTGGCTCCCTTCTTTCCCTTCCTCTCTGCTCTTGTCGGCCCTCCTCAGCCTTTCTTTCTTTCTGGGTTATATGAGCTTGACTGCTCTGCCCTTTTCTCCTAGGGTCTTCCTCCTTCTCTGCCATCGCCACCTCTTCTACTTTGATATACTTCTCTGCCCTAGTCATTAATTCTGTCATATTTTGTGGAGTCTTTTTAGCTAGAGAAGCTTGGAGCAACTCATTTGTTACCCCTTTCGTGAACGCCTGTATCGCAAATTTCTGATCAAATTGCGTACATTGCAGGGTAGCCTCATTAAAACGGGTTGCATACTGCCGAAGGGTTTCTCCCTTTCTTTTCTTTACACAGAGCAACGAGGTGGTATGACGTGTCGGCTTGATAGCCGAAGAAAATCTTCCTACAAACAATTCTGTCAGTTGTGAGTAAGAATCGATCGATCCTTCTTTCAACTCGTCGTACCACACTCTAGCCGCCTCCACCAACGTTCCTGCAAAAGCCTTACACACCCAGGCCTCCGGCAACTCCGGCAATTCCGTGAACTCCATCTTGTGTCTGAAAATTGCCAAGTGATCTTTGGGGTCCCCATGCCCATCATAGGTAGGCAAATATGGCAATTTGTATCGCGCGGGCTTTGGAACTTCGTTGATAGTACGATTGAATGGGTTTGGGCCCCTGAAAGCTCCTGCTACCGAGACAGTACAAGTAGTACCTTCTCTTTGGCCACTTCTAGATGGGCCTCGTTCTGCTGTATCTGAGCCCTGTGAAGATCCGGTGGAGTTTATTGCCTCTCTGTGTTGCCCCCCAGTATGAATCTGCTACACAGATTCTCTTGGGTTGGCTGCGCTTTTGGTTGATTGGGTTTTTTGGTGTGTGGGACTTTGCTGCGATGCTTGACGCGGTTGGTTTTCTGAGAAGTGCTGTGCTGGCTGAGGTGTTGGGTTATTAATGGCTTTTTTCAACTCCTCCAGGGTTTGTAGGATATATCCAAGATCTACAGGCTGGTTAGTTTGTGGATCTTGCGTTGTGGCAGTGGGATACTGCCACCCTGGGTACCAAGTAGGTCCTTGCGAATAGTTTTGCGGATATGTAGGTAAGTAACTGGGGTATAGATTTGTGTATGGATTGGTGTAGGGTGGATGGTTTCCTGTAGGTATTTCTACCCTTGGAGGCGGTAGATCAGTCTGTCCGAGGTTGGAGGGCTCTCCGGGACAGAACTGCACATTTGGCTGTTCTACAGCCTCTTCTTCATGTATGCTTGCAACATTATGACTTCGGGTAGTTACCATGGTGTGATCTTGTGAGATCTCAGTGGGGGATTTAGAATCGGCCCCACGGTGGGCGCCAACCTGTTAAGGTAGAAAAATGACGTGTCGCAAGTGGTCTTCACGCTCCGCCTCTATGCCTGCAAAAACAAAGAGAGCTTGACGGGTCTAGCCCGTATTAGCACTCCGATGCTTAAGTTAGCTTCCTACTTCTGCAGAGAAGGAAATGTCTATATGTGTATAAGTGTAAGTATCAGATGTACCTCCCCTTTTCCTTGCTCAATCTTCTGCCTTTTATAGGCACCTTGGCTTCTGGTTTAAAAGACAAGTCACATGGTTGCTGAGTCACAAAGGAGATGTTATCATTGCAGCTGAGTCAAAAGATTAAAGGTGCAGTAGTGGATCATCATTACAAACATGTGTGGATTATTAAAAGGCCAGTGGATAATTATTTAGATGGCTTAGTGAGAGATTAGCTGAGGATTCTCTGAGTTTATAGAACAAAGCATTCTAGTGCAAGAAAGGTAACTCAGACAGTCCTACCTCACTTGGCTCCAGAAAGAGTCCCTTTGCGCACGACGATCAAAGTCCGAAAATTTAAACTTGCCTCTGAGAACCTGTCCGAGGTCAACAGGACCTCGGAAAATAAACGTCCGAGGTCCGTAGACCTCGGAATACTGTGTCCGAGGTCCTTGGACCTCGGACAGCATGTATCCGAGGTCCTGGACCTCGGACTCTTCTTGTCCGAGGTCCTTGGACCTCGGACAGCGTGTGTCCGAGGTCCCGGACCTCGGACAGCGTGTGTCCGAGGTCCCGGACCTCGGACAGCGTGTGTCCGAGGTCCCGGACCTCGGACGTTGCCACGTCCCTCTGTCCGAGGTCTCGCGGACCTCGAATGAAGACACTTATTTCTGACTGAGGGGTTGATTTGCAATTTTGTAAAAATTTAGGAATTTTATACATATCATTTTCAATCTAAAATCATATGGATATGATTTTGTGAAAATCAGTCTTAATGATATATATGAGGTATGTAGATGATAATGATTGCAGAGCTACTCATAATATTATATTTCGGGATTTTTGAATTTAAAACTAACAGAAGTTATTCTATGACTATGTAAATAGAATATAAGTAATTTGATCTCTTATATTATGTATAGAATATAGTGATTTATAATGTTTCTCATATATTGATACACTAAAGAGTTATAATTTGATAACTATACATTTGGGTAATTATGTAAAAAATTGCCAATAAAATTACTCAATATGGGACATTTGAGTAATCTTAAAATTGATGGAATATATGAGATCTATATATAAATCTATGGGGGCATTTTGGCTTTAACTAAAAATAAATAAATAAATCAAATGTGTAGTTATTCTTTTCGTCCTACCTAATTTAGCATCTTTGATTTATTTATGAGTGATTTATTTGGATGGCAGCAGGTCGATTAATCCAAAAAAATAAGATATATGTAATCGTAACCATTTAATACAATCTATAGCCAAAATTGTAAATAAAACTTGACGCGTCTAAAAATCAAGGATTATAATTATAACTATTAAGTATCCAAAAAACTGTTGGTACATGTATTTGTGTACTTTGAAAGAATATAAAATTTTGTTTAAATAGAAAATTAACCTAAAAGAATGTAAAAAAAAATGTCAAAACTCCCAGAAATAAAATGAATCAAACCCGTACACAATAAGATGATAATTTAAACTAGACTACATGATCATTGCAATGTAAATTACATAATTATTAAAAATTACCATTGGGTTTAGGTAGCATTTTCCTTTTAAGTTTTCCAAGAAATACAAGCTTAAATAATTTTTTAGTTTTTTATTTTAAAACTTTTATATTATAAATGTGTTATGTGTCTATAAACTCACTCGCGCGCGTGCACGTATATATATTTTATAAATCAATAGTCGTGCTTTGCGTTTTGAGTTTAATTTTTTTTAAAATGTTTAATACTAAAATCTATAAAATTACTTATATGTTATTCTTACAAAAATTAAATCCTGACAGATACTCCTATCAATTTTACTATCGAGTCTATTATCGTCTCAAATTCTTGTTAATTTTGAATTTAAATCTTACTTATTAACATCGTTAATTATATATTTCGTCTCAATTTAGTGAGAAAAGGATGCATATTATCGGTTAAAATGCCGTCATCATCAAGACTTTCTTCTAAAAATATATTACTCGTTATAAATATAAAAGTTCACTAACTCAATTCTCACTAGTTATAAGAGGGACTCCTTGATTAAAAAAAAAAAATGCCGTCACCGACTAGCGTGATAATTAAAAGCGCACGATACTCAAAGCAACTTCACAGTGTCCAAAATCGAAACTCGCGTAAGCTACACCTTTAGCTATAACATTTCCTTTTTCTTTTTGTTTTCTTAATCTTTTTCTCATAGAAATTGGCAATTTCATCTTCACCTTTAGGTAAAGCAATGGTCCTAAAAGAAAAGGGTCTTGTTTTTATCCAATGTAAGTTTTTCTTAAAAAATTTATTTGTTTATTCAATTTTCTAATGAGTTCTCAAAATACCCATTTTTGTTACCTATTTCTCTCAGTCTAACCAAAACCCAAAAAAGAAAAAAGAAAATAAAATTATGTGGGTCTTGACTTTTGAGTAATGTCTTGTTTGTTGTTGTATTAATTTTAAATAATTAGTATTTTTTTTTTTTGTGTTTGTTATGCTTATTAATTGTGCCTAATATGAAATCTTTGTGCTGTTGTGTTGCATTTGTTGCATTTTTAGTGACACTAATGTGGTGTATTGAAAGAGCAAAACCTTTGATTTTATTCTTAAAATTAATTATTTAAAATGTGGAGTTAAATAAATTGTTGTTACATTATTAATTGGATTTAAGTATATTGAAGTTTTAAGAGCAAATGTTTATTAATTCGATTGTCGAATTTCGTTGTTTATTTTTGGGCTAAGGGGATAAATTGGTTGTTACATTATTAATTGGATTTAAATATAGTGAAGTTTTCAGAGAAAATGTTTATTAATTCAATTGTCAAATTTCGTTGTTTATTTTTGGAGCAAGGGGATAATTTGTTGTTGCATTATTAATTGGAATTTAAATATTGTGAAGTTTTAAGAGCAAATGTTTATTAATTCGATTGTCGAATTTCTTTTTTTTCTTTTTTTTTTGAGCTAAGGGGATATATTCTTGTTACATTATGTTATTGTTTATATTCAAAGTGATGTGGTTTCGCTTTATTTCTCCTCCATTTAATTCTAAAATTATTCTGGTTGGAATGGTTATTCTTGCATCTTTCTACGTTAGTATTTACGTGTTTTTTTTGTTTTGTTTTTGTGAATTAGATGACTATATGTGGAAGATAGCGGATTGATGTCGTAAAATTGAAGCTTGAAGTGAGCTACTGTGAACATGAGCAACATGGTAAGTTTATAACACTACTATGTAAAAAATTTGTGATGATTGTGTGTGTAATTTCTTGTTATTTGAGAGTTAAGTGCTAATTGCGAATCATAATTGTAATTTCAATTTCCTTATCGTTAGTTTTTGTAATTTCAATTTTCATTATCGTTACTTTTCTTCTGGCATTGTATTAAAAAATATTGAATATATTATGCTTGGCTAGGAACTCCCGAATTTCATATATTGATTCAAAATATTATTTTGTATCACGAGGATCTTCGTTCCGTCTGGAATTGATTGAATTGTATGCATGTATCATTATTTGAAACTTAGTGCCAACTGATGTTATTATTTGGAGGAGTTTAACATTCACATGCCTATGTAAACTTGTGAAATGGTGACAAGAGGCGTCTCACAATTATAGAACTGATATTATTCTTGGAAATCGCAATGTGATTTTCTCTTCTGTTCTCATTTTTTTTTTCCAAATGAAAGCTGTCTTGAGGTGACGGGGGATGTGGCATAGATCCTTACCAGTTTATTAAAAGCTGAACAACATGTACTGACGAAACTACAAAGGCGATGTTAGGCCTTACCTTCGAGTTACATAAACTAGAGGTATCTGCACTGTGTAAAGATAAAGGACAACGATGTGTTAAGAGTAAAAAGTTTGCTTGCATGTTGACGAGTAAGCACTGATGAATGTTTGCAGACCATAGTTTGAACTTCACTTAGTGATAAATAGTCACAAAAACCTCTATCTGTGGGAAAGATATATATAAATCGTCATAGTTGTAGTCTTCAGAAAATCCTTGTTTGTACCAGCTAATAGTATTATAAACAATGAACTTGGCTTATTTGCTCAGTTACAACCGAATTGTATTTCATTATTTTGGTCCTAACAAAAAACAAACTTATGGCTCTTATTACTGTCTTTTTCTGCATTTTCCTTTATTTGTCAAGCAATATATCTTTACTTTTTAATCTGAGTCAGTATATCGCAGCGGTTCTATAAAGAATACACAAGTGGATCAGTTAGCATGACGCCTCTATTTCAATCCTTTATTACACGTAACATATTAGTGATAAAGAAAACTTAATTCTTGTATTCAGTATCTTTGTGAGGATTAATGTACTTCATTCTTATGAACATTTGTCAAATTCGGGTAATAATTCTGTGTAGTAAAATTTGAGATTCCATCGATCAAGTGCAGCTTATCCAGGAATATATTAATTGACATGTTTGTAATTACATGTTATATTATGTAGTGAAGATATTCAAATTGCCAATCACCTATAACATATGCTTGTATTTGTTTTCTTGCCACTGTTTGCTAAACATAACTTATTCACAACTATTCTTGATTGTGTTGACGAATGCAACGAAACAATGATGAAATTGATCTTCTGATTAGTGTTTCCTATGCATAATAAGATTTGTAATTTGACCCTTGAATAGGCATAACTCTGATGATTATGCAACGGACAAAGAACGACCTTAAAGAAGTCCTATGAAAGTAAACAGACGCTATGCATGAGCTGCATTTGAAAGAACTAAATTTAGCTGTTTGCTCCTTTTGATTATGTCTGTGTGGGTGTGCTTGTTCATTTATGTGTGTATGTATATTTGAGAAGAGAGATGCAAACCCAGAGACATGGTTTGATTTTATGCATGTTGATATACAGAAGCAAAGAGAATCCCCTGGTGTCCCTTACAGGCTGGAAATCGAGAAAGATAAAATTAGCAACTTACCAGGGCATGTAATCGACAAGATTCTATCACATTTGTCACTAAGGGAGGCGGTGAGGACAAGTGTCTTATCAAGCAAGTGGAGATACAAATGGGTTACTCTCCCGTACCTTGTGTTTGACAATCAATCTGTCTTGGTTTCTTCCCAAGATCAATCTGTCATAAGAAACAAACTAGTAAACATTGTTGACCATGTGCTGTTACTTCATACCGGTCCAGTACACAAATTCAAGCTTTCTCACCGAGATCTTCAAGGTGTCTCTGATATTGATAGGTGGATTCTTTTTCTATCAAGGGGTTCCGTTAAGGAATTTATACTTGAAATATGGAAAGGTCATCGCTACAAACTCCCTTCTTCAATATATCTTTGCCAAAAGTTGATTCACTTGGAGCTGTTCAATTGTCTTTTAAAACCTCCTGCTACATTTGATGGTTTTAAAAGCTTGAAGAGCCTCGATCTTCAGCATATTACCATGGAACAAACTGCATTTGAATATCTGATATGTAGCTGTCCTGTACTTGAGCGACTAACATTGATGAACTTTGAGGGTTTCACCCATCTGAAAATTCATGCTCCAAATCTTCTCTTTTTCGATGTTGGAGGTGTTTTTGAAGATGTCAGTTTCAAGGATACCATCCATCTAGCTATTATTTCAATTGGTTTGTATGTAAATGCTGGATATGACCGAAATCTGGTTCTCGGGAGTCCTGGCAATTTGATCAAGTTTTTTGCTCATCTGCCTTCTATTCAGAGGCTTGAGGTGCAGAGTTTTTTCTTGAAGGTAAATTATGTAATTAGTATTTTCTTTCTGATAAGTATTGACTACATGAGTATCATAGAGGAGGATTTGTTTTTGAGTTCAGCGTCTTCCCCTTTTCTGTGTTTTACTTCTATATAGGATATTGTAAAGCTTGACTAGTGATAAAGTATTTCTTTGCAATATTCGAAAAGTTTTAACCCAAAGCATCACATGCCCAAGCTTAATAATCCGTTGTCTGTGGTTGGTGTGTGATATTATTATATTTCATAAGATGTTAGACCTGAAAAAAGCTACAAGAAATAAGGAAGTTCTCACTATTATGGTTAACGTGCTATCACCTTTTAATGACTCTCATCTCTAAATTGATGACTGCAACTGATACCATCATTTATAATTTTGCTCTTCTCCAGTACTTGTCTGCTGGTAAGATTCCAGGAAAGCTGCCTGCACCTTGTGTCGAGCTCAGTTTCCTTTCACTGCGCATAAATTTTAACGATATGGAAGAGAGTCTGGCAGCTCTTTGCCTTCTCAGAAGTTCTCCTAACCTACAGGAGCTTGAGATGCTGGTGAGTCTTCCAGTTTCGTTCACTCTATACTGCATATAATCAACGCTACAATGAATAGTTTATTGATTTTCTATGTACATTCGTCAAATATCTTTTCTTTTTCCTCTCATATTTCTGGGAATTCTTGATACTCACGCGAACTTCGTGCAGGCTCGTCCAGAGGAACAGGCTCTTCTAAGATCAGTCGCGAGTCTTGTGGGAGACGATTACCAGAGTTGTCCGTTTAATCAACTACGGCTTGTCAAGATTGTTGGTATCTCCAGTCTTAGGCACGAGTTAAATTTCATCAACTTTCTGCTGGCGAATTCACCCGTTCTTGAGAGGATGACTGTTAAGCCTGCTCTAAATGACAGAGGGTGGGAGATGCAAAAGGAGTTGTTGAAAGAGTTGCTCTGCTTCCGGCGAGCTTCAGTAAATGCACAAATCCTTTATCTTGATCCATAGTTTGTTTATGTAAAGTTCTAATTTCTAAAGGATCAATGGAATTACCACTTTTGTTTATATATGATTTCCAGATTTAAAACTTAGCAACTAACCTGTACCACTTTGATCGTTTTTGGAACCCTGCACATAGTAAAAAGTTGTGTACTGAACTGCTTTTCTTCAAGTTGCTCAATGACATATGATGCTATTATTTTTACAATTATTATTATTTTATTATTATTTTTGTACAAAGGAGGTCGAAACTGTAGTTGAGACTCGAAATTCTATTTTGTCCCCATATTTTTTAATTATTTATTTTTTGTAGCACATTATTAGGCAATGCTATTTTGGATATCATAAAGGAATTGGCTAGGCTCTTCCAATATTTGAAGTTGAAATGAACTTTTGAGTGGCATGAATAACTTTTAATGATTTAAATGGACTTAAAATTTCATTCAAGTTTGGTTTGAAAAGTTTGAGCCTTTAAGAACAACGAAATTAGAGCATGACATATTATTTTTTTCTGTGATTTTATTTAATTTTATATTTTATGACAAATGTTTTTGTGTTTTTTAACAAACCAGTCTTATTTACATGTGGTATTTATCTCATAAGATTAAAATACAACTTTTAAACCCATCAGTGATGTTGCAAGAGAATTGCCCAAATCAAACGTTGGATTCTAACTAATAAGGGGTTTTATTAGGTTCGACTAGATTCTTCAAATTAACCTTAAATTCTAATTAAAATGTTGCTATTGGATGAATTTAACGACCCGTGCAATATAATGAGGTTCATATCATATAAATACCACCAATATAGAGAGCCGGTCAAATCAAACATTTTTCCTAATAAATCATATGTGCAAGGAGGCAAATAGATTTGCAAATTTGCTAATCGATCATAATATGAATTTCAACTTTTGGAAGTTTTGTTATAGATTAGATTTTGCCTGCACTATTCTCTTAGGTAAAACATTTCTTAAGGTGATCATTTTAACTCCTCCTTACTTTTTTTTGAATGACGTAGGAATTCAATTAACAGAACCCGATACTGAATTATCTGACAAAACTCAACCACTAATTGATAAACTCTCGAATGTAATAGTGTACCTTCACATATACACCAACAAAACTCCAGAGTAATGAAAATATCAGACGCGTGAACGTACAAAAATGATTTTATGGACCATCCCTTGGGGCAACTCTCGCCTCTGGAGGAGGTAATGACGTACTCATATGAAGTACTACAAACCGATTGCCTGCTGCAACATCTTGTACAAAGTCATAACCAAGATCATTGCTAACAGAATAAGCTCCTTCATGAACTTTGTCTGATGTCCAAAATGCTTTCATCAAAGGCCACAACATAACATATCAGACAACATCTTAGTGGGTCAAGAGATTGTTAAAGGGTATAACAACAAAGGGACAAGTCCACGATGCCTTTTGATAGTGGATTTACGTAAAGCTTATGAATCCATCTGCTGGGATTTTGTTTTAGCAACTCTTCAAGCTCTCAATTTTCCTTCAACTTTTGTGCGATGGATCTCGGGATGCATCTCGACACCAAAGAATTCCATAGCTATCAATGGGGGATTCACAGGGTTCTTTGAGGGTTAGACAAGGAAACCCAATGTCTCCATATCTTTTCGTCCTTTGCCTTGAGGTTCTTTCTGGGATTCTTGAGAAAAAAAAAAAAAAGTTCAAGCTTCACCCAAAGTGTAAGAAAACTAGGCTGAATCATTTATGCTTTGCAGACGATTTACTGATGTTCTGTAAAGGTGATGTTAAGTGAGTTACTATTATCAAGGAAAGTTTGGATCTTTTTCAAAATTACTCAGGCCTGGCTGTTAGATCTGAGAAGAGCGAGATTATCCTTGGAGGATGTAATGGCGTGTTGGGGGCAACAACTGACTAATATCACTGGATTTGTGATTGGGGAACTTCTAATTCGCTATCTTGGCATACCACTGACTCCAGAAAGGCTTACCAAAACAGACTGCAAAATCCTTGTTGACCATATCACTAAACGGACAACAGTTGGACAAATTTATGGCTTTCTTACGTAGGGAGACTCCAATTGATCAAATCTATACTTAGCAATATAAACTCTTTCTAAGCAAGTATGTTTATCTTACCAAAAGGAGTTTTGGATGAAATTGAAAAGAATAAGCTGGCTTCCTTCCTTTGGCGTGGCGAAGATAACAATGGCAAAAAGGAGGCTAGAGTGGCTTGGCAGGTGGTGTGCTCGACTGTTGAAGGAGGTCTTGGCATTAAATATCTCAATGATATTAATCAGGCAATGATCATGAAGTACTTGTAGATCCTTCAAACAGATTCAAACTTCTTATACCATTGTCGAGGTGCTTGTTTCAAGTTATAAAGACTTTTCTTCAATTTACACATATAATCCTTTTTTCCTTTTTCTTTGAACCCCTCCGGTTGCTCCATATAAATTTTTTCCTCCAAATCACCGTGAAGAAAAGCAGTTTTCACATCCATTTGCTCGATTTCCAGATCAAGACTAGCAACCAAACCCAGAACAACTCAAATAGATGACATCTTCACAACTGGAGAGAAAATTTCATCAAAGTCAACACCCTTTCTCTGACTGAACCCTTTCACAACCAGTCTTGCTTTGTATCGTGGCTGTGAAGTATTTTCTTGTTACTTTAACCTGTAAACTCGTCTATTTTTCAAAGCTTTTTTGCCTTTAGGCAATTTCACCAACTCAAATGTGTAATTTTCATGCAAATATTTCATCTCATCTTGCATAGCTTCCATCCACTCATTTTTATGTTTATCATCCATAGCTTCTTCAAAGCTTTCAGGCTCACCTCCATCTATCAATAAAACATACTCATCAGAAGAATATCTTGTGGAAGGTTGTCTATCTCTAACGGACCTCCTGAGTGGAACTGTTGGTGGAATCTCAGGCTGACTATTATCATCACCTACATCAACCTGTGTAAGACTTTCTGCATGATCAACATCCGGGAAATTACCTTGATCATCATCTTCAACATGCTCTGTTACTGGTGGCATTGAAGGCATTATATCAAGATCAACCAATTCATCTGACTGTAGGGTAACTCTTTCTCTGCTTTGCCAATATCCTGAATTGTTTGATCATTCACAAATACAACATCTCTGCTTCTGACAATTTTCTTATCAACTGGATCATATAGCCTGTAGCCAAATTCATCAAGGCCATAACCAATAAATATACATTGTCGTGTCTTCACATCATGTTTGGACCTTTCATCATTTGGAATGTGTACAAACACCTTGCATCCAAAGACTCGCAAATGATCATAAGAAACATCTTTCTCTGTCCAAACTCTATTAGGAACATCAAGCTTCAATGGAATACACGGTGAGAGATTCAACAAATGAACAACTGTATTCAAAGCCTTACCCCAGAATGAATGTGGTAGATTTGCATGTGAAAGCAAACATCTTACCTTTTCAATCAAAGTTCTATTCATTCTCTCAGGAACACCATTAAACTGTGGTGTCTTTGGCGGTGTCTTTTGATGCCTGATACCTTACTCTCTGCAATACCTGTCAAATGGACCATAATATTCACCTCCATTATCTATACGGATGCATTTCAATTTTTTTCCTGTTTCTCTTTCAACGGATGCTTGAAACTGCTTGAATACATCCAACACTTGATCTTTAGACTTCAAGATATAAGTCAAAGTCTTCCTGGAGTGGTCATCAATAAATGTCACAAAGTAAAAGGAACCACCAAGTGTTTTAATTTTCATCGGACCACACATATCCGAATATACCAACTCAAGTACATTTTCCTTCCTAGAAAGTGGATGACTCTAAAAAGAAACCTTGTTTTGCTTTCCTGCAAAGCAATGATCACATTTTCTCAAATGCGGATTCGTTAGTCCAGATAAAATATTTTTTCTTGGATAAAACTGAAATTCCCTTCTCACTCATGTGACCCAGTCTCTTGTGCCACAACTCTGTTGCATCTTCATTCTTCACTGCATTAATAATGCTCCTGGAAACCTTTGAGTTCATCAAATATAAAGTTGAGCATTTCTTACATCTGGCTACAACCATAGAGCCCCTTGTAAGTTTCCATTGACCATTATTGAAGGTATTGAGAAAACCTTCATCATCAAGTCTACCTGCAGAGATCAAATTCAATCGAATGTCAGGAACATGTTTAACATCTTTAAGAACCAATTTGCTGCCATTTTCGGTCTCCAAGCAAACATCTCCTGTACCGACAACTTTGGCGATACCATCATTACCCATTTTCACAACCCCAAAATTACCAGTGTAAGACATAAAGAAGTATTTTCGAGAAGTAGCGTGAATAGAAGCACTACTGTCAATCACCCAACATGTATCATGCCATGTAAGGTTAATAACATCACTGTCATATACAATGAAAAACTCTTGTGTAGTGGTAGCAACTCGATCTTTACCACTATCATCATCTTTTTTTCTTATCATTATCTTTGTTTTTATTTTCATTTTGCAATATTCTGCAAAATCTCTTGATATGACCCGTTTTTCCACAGTTATGACATTTGACATTACTGTACTTCCCTCTTGACTTGCTTATACTATTTCCTCTATTTCCCGAATCCTTTTGTTTATTCCTCCCCCTAGATTCAGTAACCAAAGCATCTGACTCTGAAGATGAATTTTGTGACTTTCTTCTAGCTTCTTCATTTAAAAGTCAACTTTTAGCTAGATTCAAAGTGATTCCACCATCTGGAGTTGAGTTACACAATGACATTCTAAATATCTCTTATGAGTCCGGTAAAGTACCAAGAAGCAATAACCCCTTAAGTTCATCATCCAATTTAATTCCAGTGGCAGCTAGCTGATTTATAATCCCAAGATATTCATTTACATGATCAGTTATAGGGGTTTTATCTCAGTATCTCAAACCTATCAATTATTTTATCAAAAACAACTTGTTGCTCCCACACTTTTGTGCATACAATTCTTCAAGTTTGTTCCATAATGTGCATGCATGTGTTTCTTCACTAATGTGGTTCATCACATTATTATCTACCCATGTCCTAATATAACCACACACTTGCTTGTGAAATAACTCCCATTCTTCATCAGTTTTATTTGTGGATTTTTCAGTAGTAAACACCGGTAGATAATAATCTTTCACATACAACAAGTCTTTCAT
This sequence comes from Ehretia macrophylla, assembly GCA_037974665.1. Lineage (NCBI taxonomy): Eukaryota > Viridiplantae > Streptophyta > Magnoliopsida > Boraginales > Ehretiaceae > Ehretia > Ehretia macrophylla. The sequence continues at coordinate 6,767,590 of CM075774.1, forward strand.
TTTTCTTTTCCACATGACATAATTCAAACTATTCAAAAATATCATTCTACTTGTATTAACTTCCATTGTTTACACAAGACAACAATTCAATAACCAAGCTCTGAGGCCACTTTGTTGGGAGGAAACCCGAAATCAAAGCACAAACAACAAATGCACAGCGAAAATAACACCCTCCCACCTTGTATAAACCTGTTAGGAAGCAACAAACAGACCCAACAACAATATGCACAAATCTGAAATTTCCAGAAAATAGAGCAACACCAAGATTTTAACATGGAAAACATCCCCAATGTGGAGAGTAAAAACCACGGGACCGTAGTCTATCCAAAAATTTCTACTATTAAGAAATAATGGGTACAAGAGAGTCTTCTCTAGCTACAACTAAAGGCATACACAATACATTCACCCAGAATAACATATTCTTGCAAACATTGTATCAACAAAAGAGATTAAACCAAGAAGTATGAGAGAAATTACCAAAAATGTTGTCACTGTTCACGTCAAAAAAATAGTATGTAGAGAGCTCAAAATCTGATCTCCATAGTCAGATTGAAGACCCACGAGTTGTAAATGTGCACACAAAATTTCAGCTCGATCGGACCACAAATGACCTTCCGATCGTCGATTTGATGAAAATTGCGCAGGCTGAAATTTATGTTCTCTTCTTCTTCTTCTTTCTCTCTCTGTTTCTATCTCTCTCTCTCATTTTTTTTCTTTCACTCTCACACGCACCACATGACAGATCAGTCAACTTGACTGATCTGTTTTCACCTTCTTTTTTTTTGTTTATTGTTTTTCTCTTTTTTTGTTTTGTTTTCTTTTGGTCAAAAAACAAAAGCAAAAGCAAAATCATTATCAACCCACATGGGTTGGTCTACACAACAAAAGTGTCTAATCTCTTATTTGATGGCAGCAGATGGAATTGGCCTCAAGATAATCACATTGTGAGCTTCATTCACAATAGCCTTGGGATACATGTTTATGGATCCAAACAGTGAAGATAAAACTTGCTGGATTAATTGGAGAATTCACTGCTAAGGATACATGGGAGCTTATCAGAAGCCACTCCCCTGAGGTTAGTTGGCACCACATTATCTGGTTCAAACAATCCATCATGAAGCATACTTTTTATACTTGGACCTTTTGGAGAGACATGCTCCCATTGAAGAACAAACTTATCTCTTAGGGTATATCCATCGATCCAATTTGCACTTTCTGCAGAGCATCAATTGAAGATAGAGAACACTTATTCTTCTCTTGTACATTTAACAAGCGAATCTGGAGAAGAGGTTGGAAGTTGATCAACTGCCCTATATACCGATCCAATTGGTCCCAAGTTGCAGACTGGTTTATTGCCTACAACTAATCGACCCTCTTTCCAGGCCACAGTAGCAAAGGTTTTCCTTGGAGCTTTCATCTTCCACATTTGGAAATAGAGAAATAGAAGATTATTGAAGAATAAACCTCTTACTAAGGAACAAATTTTTGATAATATTATTTTTGATGTAAAAATTAAACTCTACTCTCCTAAAAAAGTTAAAAGAAGTCTTTCGAATAAGACAATTTGTATAACCTTAAATTTTGATGAAAATAGACTTAGATAGACATTGCTTTTAGCAAAAAGAAAACACTATCGCATTTGGTATCAGTTTGTTGAAAAACACTCTCACAACCTTTCACAAAAGAAGAGATTAAAGCAGCAACATGGAGTCTAGGAGCTAATAAATCACCGAGGCCAGATAGCTTCAATGGTTTGTTCTTTCACAGATTCTGGCATCTCCGTGAAGAGGATATCTTCCAGATCTTCCAAGATCTCTATCGAGGTAATCTGAATTTACATGCTATTAACCAGACATTCATTACCTTGATTCCTAAGATAAAAAATCCTCAAAAAGTTGGAGACTTTAGACCCATTAGCTGTTCTAACTTCATCTATAAGATCATTGCTAAAGTTCTTGTGCTTAGAATGCAACCCATTATGAACATAATTATTGCTCCTACTCAAGCAGCCTTTATTCCAGGTAGATCCATACAAGATAATATTCTCATTGCCCAAGAAGCTATTTTTTGGATGAATAAAAAAGGTAAAAAATCTAAGAAATCTTATGCTATTCTGAAAGCAGATATGAGCAAAGCCTATGATAGAGTTGAATGGGATTTTCTTTAGGCAATTCTCTCACGTATGAGTTTTAATTCTACTTGGATTGGTTGGATTATGAACTGTATCTCTTCTGTCTCTTACAGAGTTATCATCAATGGTACCCTGCATGATAATATCAATCCTTCTAGAGGGATCCGTCAAGGAGACCCTCTCTCCCCTTACTTGTTTACCATATTGACTCAGATGATCACATCCTTGTTTAATCAGCAACTTAGTAGAAACCTTATTAAATGTTTCAAAATTACTAAGGACTGCCCCCCCTTGACTCACTTCCTATTTGCTGATGATTTAATTTTTTTGTTTGAGGCTAACTTCTCGGAAGCTTTGATGGTGCAAGAGATTTTATACAAGTATTGTTTCGCTTCAGGCCAATGTTTGAACTATGAGAAATCTTCTTTGCTTTTTAGCCCCAATACTCCAGATGGTGTTAAGAGGAACATTACTGACATCTTCAGGATCAACATGTCCAATAATTTTGGTAACTACTTGGGACTTCCTACTGAATGGGGAAGATAAAAAACTAAGGCACTCAGTTGGTTGAAAGAAAATTTCACTGCCAAACTCAATAGTTGGAAGAGTCTTCTCTTGTCTGATGGGGGAAATGATGTCCTTATTAAGGCTGTTTTTCAAGCACTCCCAACCTATGTTATGTCTCCTTTTCTTATCCCCAAGATAGTGTGTAACCAGCTCACCTTGATTGCAGTAAAGTTCTGGTGGAGTAAAGGTGGAAAAAAAGGTATTCACTGGTTAAGATGGGATCTGCTGATGGAACCAAAAATGAAAGGGGGCTTGGGTTTTAGAGATCTTTTTGCTTTTAATTTAGCCCTTATTGCCAAACAAACCTGGAATTTGATGACTAATCCTTATACTCTTTCTGCTTGTGTTTTGGAAGGCATTTATTTTCCTTCCAATTCTTTTTGGTTGGCTAAATCAGGTAGGCATTGCTCTTGGTTGTGGTGTAGTATACTTAAAGGTAGAGATCTCATTGTTGCCAAAGCAATCTGGAGTATTGGATGTGGAAGAGATATCAGAATCTGGCATGATAGATGGATGGATGATCAACCACATTTGATCAAGTCTCACCCTGATTGGCCTGACAAGATTTGTGATGTTATTGACCCCTCGTCTAAGAGTTGGAAACAACATTTGGTTAGAGAGATTTTTGACCCTGAGATTGCAGATAAAATTCTTTCTATTTACATTCCAATGACTGACCATTGTGATGCTTTGATTTGGCCCCTCATTTGTGATGGATGTTACAGTGTTAAAACAGGGTATTGGACTGCTAAAAATGTGCTTTCCTGTCGTTACTCAAGTGGTAATGCCCCTGGCACATCTTATACCCCCTTGAAAGTTTGTGGAAAATTATTTGGAATATCAAAGCCCCTCCTAAGATTAAAATTTTCATTTGGAAAGCTTGCAACAACTGCTTACCTGCACAGGAGAATAGGTTCAAAAGAAGATGTGCAGATAGTCCCATTTGCCAAATTTGTTCTCAAGAGATTGAGACAGTTGAGCATTTATTTTTGCTTTGCCCATGGACTAACAGATTTTGGTTTGCTTCCCCTCTGCAGTGTTCTATTGGTCCCAATATCACTTGTTTTGGTGTTTGGTTTCTTGAGTTTGTTCATAGATGTTCTGAAGTAGGGTACTGCATAGGAGAAGCAACATCAAAGATTGCATTCTGTTGCTGGCATATTTGGAAAGTTAGAAATGGTTTTCATTTGGAGAACCAGAGAATTGATATTACCAAAGCCATCATTAATGTTCAATGTTCGATTTCAGAGTACCATGATGCCTCAGATCCACCTCCTCGGTCTTCTCTCAGTTTTTCCACCCTTGAGACTAATAGTCCTCCTATTGTCTGGTCCCCTCCCCCTAAGGATTGTCTGAAAATTAATATTGATGCCTCTTTTTGTAGGGATGGGATAGCTGCTATAGCTTGGGTCTATCGTAATTGGAATGAAAGTCTAGTTGATGGTCATGCGGCATTTGTCAAATGCAGTTCCGCTGCTGAAGTTGAGGCCCTAGTGATTCGTAATGCTTGCATTTTCGCGAAGAACCTCAGAGGTGTTTGCATCATATAGGAAAGTGATGCTGAGGCGATTCTCAAAACAATCAATTTCCCGAGACGTGTGCCCCATTGGATGATTTGTCTAATTATGGAGGATGTCCAAAAGATTATGGCAGAGATTTCTACTATTAGATTTCAATGCATAAGGAGAAAAGCCAACCAAGTGTGTGACTGAATTGCCAAGAGTAAATCCATAAATAACCTGACCATTGATTGGATGTCTAATCTACTCCCTCCCCTTTGTTCTTTACTTAAGTAGGACATTGAGCCTACTGGTGTTGGATAAAAAAAAAAAAAAAGACATTACCTCCTTTTGAAACCAAATAAACAAGGGGTACCATCGTCATTTAATATGCATTATCCAAACACCTCACCAGTACTACATAGTCTTCATACTTCACTCCACGCAACGCACAAACACACACAGCACACACAGCTCAACGACAATGGCGATAGCAATGTCATCTCTCACATCATCCTTCGCCTCACTCTCTTTCTCTTCTCAAATTTCCCATAAACCCCAACCCCTTTGCTTCACCAACGCAAAACCCATTTCCTTATCTCGTGCCTCTCCTTCACTAGTGGTTGCCGCCGCCGCCTCCGCCGTGGCTGCGCCGTCGCCGGCGGAGTTAGAGACTGCAGACCTCAAGAAATACGTAAAGTCTAGGCTTCCCGGTGGTTTTGCCGCGCAGACCATCTTCGGCACCGGTCGACGGAAGTGCGCAAGTGCTCGCGTCGTGCTTCGGGAAGGTTCTGGAAAAATCATCATCAATTATCGTGACGCTGCGGTGAATATATTCAATCTTTTTGTACATTATGATAATTTAATTACCTATAGAGCTCGGCCTTTTCATTTTTAATGAAGGGTAAGGGGTTAATTATGTATGTGTTTGTATTGGACGTTAGGCAAAGACATATTATACCGTAATTATCCAATAACACGTATAGTTCATAAGAATGCGGTTAAAGGTAAATTATGTATGTGTTTGTCGAGATTGCACGTTAGGCAAACGACATAGTATACTGTAATTATCCAATAACACGTATAGTTCATAAGAATGCGGTTAAAAAACCGCATTTCTGGATGTGTAGTCACGTCCTTATAAATTATAGGGATTATTAGATTATTAATTGTCACATGGAATAACGTGCAACTTCAGCAAAAAAAAAAAAAAAAAAAAAAATTCGTGCGTGGCCGTTTTGCCCTTTACCTATTAATGATATGATTGTGTTGAATGAGATTTTCTACAACAGCTACTCCTAAAGCTGGGGTTCCACATCTTTTCTAAGGGGTTTTTTTTTCATCTTTCTTTTTGTTGTTAATTAATGGGGTCAAATAAATGGAATTGGTATATTATAAACCTTTTTCGCTGTTATTTTTTGTAAAACTTAGAGAAGGACAGTATTATTGTGGGTTTGAAGCATAGTTGAGAAGCCTGAGTTCCCTGGTTACTACCTTTCGTTAGCCCATAACCAAATCGCAGTTAGAAAGCCAAGATTCGTTAATATGATAATTCAGTAGTTGTGTGACTCTCGAACTAGGATTCAATACAATTGTACATCATAGCACAAACAAGAAAAGCTTGCTACTACGATAGGCGGAACATCAGAGGTAGAATTTGAATCTGCCTTGCCTTGTGATCATCTTTACTTGCGTTGTGTCAACAAAAGCAAACCAAGAATTCCCCGTTACTATTTGATTGTTATTTTTCTTCTAGTTTGATTCAGGACTTTTTTGCTTTGGTTTAATTGAGCATATGGTCTAGGATTAGACATAAAGCAGTGGAACCTTTGTCTTGCTTTATGAGTAAATGTGAGAGAGATTCGATTTTGTCCATTTAGATTCTTAACTGCAATTCTTTATCTTCAATCATGTATCGGTTTTTCCATCTTCCAATGGGCCATAATGCTTTAACACGTAAAATAATTTTGGTACGGCACATGTATGGAATCATGATAACGAAGATTTTTCTTTTCTGTTTACCCTTCTAAATCACCCATTATTATGTCATATAGTGTTTGCGTAGCTTATAGTTAATAAGAAGTCAAATGTTGGTGACTTGCAGGAGTACCTTCAAGGAAATCCATTGTGGCTTCAATATGTTAAAACTCCACTTGTAACTCTTGGATATGAGAGCAGCTATGATGTCTTTGTCAAGGCAGAAGGTGGTGGTCTGTCTGGGCAGGCTCAAGCAATTTCACTAGGCATTGCTCGTGCATTGCTAAAGGTGAGCGATAGCCATCGAGCTCCTCTGAAACAGGAAGGTTTGCTGACCAGGGATGCGAGAGTTGTTGAAAGGAAGAAAGCTGGTCTTAAGAAGGCCCGAAAAGCCCCCCAATTCTCCAAGCGTTGAGGTGAGATGTATAGTACAATATTCATTAGAAGTATTTTCTTTTTTTGTTGCTGAGCCAACACGCACATTATGATGCCTGCTTGAATGGTAGGACTGGCTAATCTTTTGCATATTTCCAGATATTGACACTTCATTACTGAATTATTCATTTGGCCCAAATGCGCTTTACAAGAATTCTTGAAACCTGCATATGTCGCATGATTGGAATCTATATTTGTGGAGTCTGTTTGATTCTCGGTTCCGGTAGCTGTTAATCTGTACTTATATCTAAGCAAATTGCAACATCCTTATCATTGATAAAATTGTTAGCATACTTTTTTTTTTTTTTTTTTTTTTCCGATAAAATTGTTAGCATACTATGTTTACTAAAATGGATATTAATCTTAGTACTTCAATAACCTTTTTTACATGCCTTGGTTGAAAAAGATGTCTTATTATGACCTCCAGAGTTACAAATATAAATCTATTTGGAAATCCAAATCGTTTTGCAATGATTTTGAATGTAACTGAAATTGTAGATATTTTCAAGGCTTTACAGGTAAATCAAGAATGATTAGAGAGTTTATTACCTTAAGAAATCACCATAGACTAGCACACATCAATTAAAGGGACTCTGACTTCTAGTTGCTCCTTTAGCCTATGATTGATTTCCAAATGGAACATTTCGATAAGTATTCTATCTTTCGGCTATTAAGCTGAAACAACTTGTGAAGAAAAACAAGGAAAAAAAAGGAATAAAATAAGAGGGGGAGTTAGGGAGGGAGCTATTTGTCAAATTTGACCATAAGATTGGTTCTCGTATGACTTGCTTTGTACAAAAATACTAGTATGGAGATGATTTTAATCAAACAGCAAATGTAAACTAAAACCACGCGTAATTTGCTGGGGAAACTTATACGAGTTTCAGGGACCTATTAATCAAGCTAGTCATTGCTGTGACTTTGTTATCTTTTAAAATCAATTGTTTTCTGATGGGAGTGCATAGCTCTTTTGCTATATACTTTATCAATTATTATCATAAAATTGCTAATTCTATGTAAAAACTAAAAGACTGTGCTGAAGTTTCTCTTCTCTTGTTTGACTTCTCATTTCGAAATTTTATTTAACAATACAGCCAAAACTAGAACTACTACCTTGGAAACTTCTGCTAATACGCCCGGAAATTGCTTTGTAGTTTGCACACTTGTGCTAATCATTCATGACTCTCTGTATACTAGAGCTGGTGGATGAGTGACTTTCTTTTCACTTTTGTATGGTTTTGCAGGTTGGGTATATGAAATTCAGCATAAGCAGTAGACAGATGATTGTTTTGCGGAAGAATCGAGTAGTTGGATCCATCAGATTTTTGGTTATTTTATTTTATTTTGTAAATTTCATTTGTGTTATAGGGGTATAGTCTCTAAACTTTTTGGTTTAATCTTTGTAATGAATGCATATTGCCCTATTGTGCAAGCACATAACATTTCTGTACTTTGGATTGAGGCTTGTAAACTTCATTTCTTCAATTGATGTAGAGCATAGGTCTCTCTCTCTCTCTTTTGATTTAAGGGAGCTTTAAAGTTTTTTACGTCACAGAGAATGTTACACATGAGAATGGATCTTGAAAGCTCTTGCATTCAAGGCAAAATTCATGCCACTAAACCAAATGACCAATATAGGTCTCTTTCATTTCTTCTTCTTTTGTTCATTTCTTGGTAACGAGGATTCTGGGTTGTGAATTTTAGTTATACACATTGTAACACATTGATTGTGATTATTAAATTTAGTGATGACAATAAGAAGGGTTTTGTGAGTACCCATCCTATCCTCTTCTTGGATAGAGGACTATGCCATTGGAGAATGGTAAATGTGGAATCCTCCCAAATCAAGAGTTGAGCAGCAATGTGGGGATGAAAATATCTTATTTCTATGGTTTTTCCATGTTAGAACTTTCATACTAATTCAGTTGATCCAGAGTTAGTGGAATCTGCATATAACAATAGCTGCCAAGACTAGTATTAACATTTTACCTTTCCAGGCATTATATGGATCATTAAAGTATATAAGGATTTAAACTGTCATTGCATATCAATGTTAGGGATATAAAATGAAATTAACCTTTAAAAGAACAATATAAAGCACCACTGGGTATTTGCTCTGAAATGTATGTTTTTCGCTTTGCGTGTGAGAGGTATCGAGATTGATTTTTGACACATGTAATATCTTTTATATGTGATGTAATATTGATTTAGAGTTCCATTAAAATTAATATAAAGCAACACAGAATAAAAGGCAGTTAAAAAATCTTGACAGTATTCAGCTTAGAATCTTGACAGTATTCAGCAATCCGCTGGTGAAATATTCAATGTGTAATATAACAAACTATCCAAAATGAATTTAGCCAAAAAAAAAAAAAAAACTATCCAAAATGGTATTATTATTATTATTATTATTATTTTGGATACATAAACTATATATGACAGCAAAACAAATACCAACGTATGGTTATAAAAATTATCTTGAAAAGTTATCAGAAAATAGACACCAATAATTCTGATGTTGAAAACGCAATATTTATTCCTTTTCAAATTAGAAATACTTTTCTTGTTGAATTATTTCCAATTAATGTCCACCTTTTCTTTATATAAACTCGTGCATAATTCTTAAGAAAAATAATATACCAAAACCATATTTTATGGTAGAATGCTTTTCTAATTGAGGACCTTGAATTGTCTGTTCTTCAAATGGATAGATTGCCTCTTTCCATTGGGGGCAGTGGTACCGTTGAAGAAATCAAGAAGATCCTTAAATGAGCGAAATAAATAGCTCAGGAAGAGGAACTTCACCATGATAATGTCGACTAACTAGTCACATAATATGATTTGATGTTTTCTTCTTGTAGATTTTATTTTTAATTTATTGAACTCTTCTTACTACAATAAATCAAAAAATTCAACTAGAAATAAAAAGAGCCACATGAAATAAAAATATTTCAGAATTAATCTAAATACAATTTAAGTTTAGAAACTTTTCAATCAGTCTATCACATATTAATAAAATTTACACATATAAGTCTTACTTATCACGTAAGAAGCTGATAAATCAATTCAAATTAATGGAAGAATTTTTCACCTTAGTAAACATAAGTATAAGTAACGGTTCTTTGAAAAAAAAAAAAAAAAAAAAACTCACACACACAAACAAGAAACGGTCACGGTAATTTAGCAAAAAAAAGGGTCACGGTAATAACACATTTCCACGCATGTTCTTGAGCAGTAACAACTAGTCAACAACGACCAGTCTCTTTACTTTCACCTGAAGAGCTTTAACTTCATAGACATACATATACATATATACATTCATATATATATATAAATATACTTGTTAATAGCAAAAATCGCATCGCTTTGCTGATTGATTGATAGTTTCGAGAAGAGAAAAAATGGCGAAATCGAGCGCGGACGATGAAGAGCTGAGAAGAGCATGCGAGGCGGCCATCGAAGGCACTAAGCAAAACGTCGTCCTGTCAATCCGTGTGGCCAAGAGCCGTGGCATCTGGGCCAAATCCGCCAAATTAGGCCGCGGTCACATGGCCAAACCTAGGGTTCTCGCCATTTGCAGTACGTATAATCACTTTTATGTATACAATTTTATATAGAAATATATATATATGTATATATGCGCATGTATATATGTGCTTAGTTGTATGCTGTTTATGTAATTTTAGCTCGATCTAGCTCTAATTAAGCGTGATTTCTGCTTAATTTTGTTGATTACAGCTTTTTCAGTCAACTGTTTACTATGCACTTCTGCATTTTAGCCAAATACCGGCTTGTAAATGTATAAGTGTCGCGCGTGTGCGTGAGAGTGTGTGTGTGTGTTATATACATGCATGTATATGCTTACTTATATACTTTTTATATAATTACAGCTTGATCTAGGTTGAATGAAGCTTAATTATACTTAATTGTGTTAATTGTAGCCTCTTCAGAAAAATCTTTGTTATAAGATTTTGCACTTTAGTCAACTACCAGTTTGTAATATATATGTTATATAAATCTGTGTGCGCGCGTGCTTAATTATATAATTTTTTATGTTATTTCAGCATGATCTAGCTCTAATTAAGATTAATTTCTTCTTAATTTTGTTAATTACAGCCTTTTCATTTAATTTTTTATTGTGCAATTTGTGTTCTTTGTGCGTGTTATATACATGTATATATGTGCTCAAATATGTGGTTTTATCTAATTTTAGCTCGATCTAGCTCCAATTAAGCTTAAGTTCTTCTTAATTTTGTTAATTGCACCATTTTCAGTTAGTTCGTTGTTATGCACTTTCGTGTTTTAGTCAAGTACCAGCATGTAGCAAATATTATATGTGTCTGTATGTGGGTGTGTATAGTAGATACATGTATATATGTGCTTGATTATATAATTTATTCAATCTAATTTCAGCTTGATGTAGCTTGAATTACGTAGATACATGTATATATGTGCTTGATTATATACTTTATTCAATCTAATTTCAGCTTGATGTAGCTTGAATTTCACTCAATTTCTTCTTAATTTTGTTAATTTCAGATTTATTAGTTATTTCTAATTTTCTATATTATGTGATTTTGCATTTTAGTCAAATGCCGGGTTGTAACAAATATGTTGATTGAAAAAGTTGAAGAGAAACAGTTACTAGCTAATTCTGCTCTATGTGTTGTCAGATTTTTCTGGGCTTGATATTTAGTGAAACAGCTATGTTGATGATGCTAGTAAGAATTTATTGTTGTTGAATGTTGCATTCGTCGTTTATATTTTCTGCGAATCAAACTGAAATCTTTGTTCAACAACTTGTATGTTAGGCAAGTCCATTTCAGTTGCTGAAAGTGATAATAGAGTTATTATTATTATTATTTTTTCTCTCTTGGCTAAATTACGAACATGTATTGGTTTTCTTTCTATAAAGAGAAAAGTAATGATGCAATAAGTGGAAATATACTATTGCATAAACAGTAGAAAAAAGCTCTAATAACCTGCTAATAGTATAGTGAATATCAAGTGTTTAGTAGAGTAGTTCAGAGAAAAATTACAACTTATGAAGATTTAATTGATCAACATGATAGGATTTAAAGGAATGTCTATTGTATAACATTAACGAGTTTAGAGCAATACTAGTCATAAATCATGATTAGTTTCCATGACTCTGTAGTTGAGGAGCCTTTGAGATAATTACTTTCATAAAGCTTGCGCATGATAAACTATATAGTTCTAGGATTATCTGCTAGACTGTAGTCACCAACTTTTCTATCATTCCTTTCCACTTTGCATCACCTTTACCTGGAATTCATCTATGTGTTTAGAGCGAAAGCCCACTACAGTTGGCAAGGGCAACTCAGCAAGGCCGTGGCACGAGTTTTGGGCTCAGCTCTTTTACGTACTCAAACCAAACCAAACTATACCAAACTAAGCCTTTTTCTACTAGGTAGGGTCGATTATATGGATCTATCAATGACATTCATTCTTGTTAAGAGTTATCTCCTTCATTAGTTCTATACAAGTGAGGTCACGTCTAAGTATTTTCGTCCAACTAATTTTAGATCTTTCTCTACCCTTTCTATGGGTACCATCTGTATAATTCTGCCCTTCTAACCGGTGCCTTCATTGGTCACCTTCTAACGTGTCCATACTATCTCGGACGACTCTTCCTCATTTTATCATCAATCCAAGCCACTTCCACTTTTTCTTGTATCACCTCGTCCTTAATCTTGTCCTTCTTGGTTTTGCCATATATCCATCTCAACATTCTCATCTCTGCCACTAACATCGTATGAACATGATGGGACTTCACTGCCCAACACTCCGAACCATGCAATAAAGCTGGCCTAATCGCAGTCTTATAATACTTCCTTTTTAGTTTAAGTGGATTTTTTTTATTACACAAGATTCCAGATACGCTTCTCTCCTTTGTCCATCACCCCTTAATTCTGTGATGGTCGTCTATATTAATCTCTCCATCTTGTTGGACCATAGAACCAAGGTGTCTAAAATTTTCCTTTTCATGTAATTTTTTCCGATTTCAATCTTACTTCTAACTCACTTTCAACCTACTCTTGCTTAACTTACTTTTTGTATACTCCGTCTTTAATCTACTTATCCTAAATTTGCTTCTAAAGTCTCTCTTCATAATTCCAACTTAGTATTCACACCTTTTGTAGATACATCCACCAAGACAATATCATCTGCAAATAACATGTCCCACAACACTTTGGTTCTTTTACGTACTCGTATAAAAAAAAAAAATGGAATCCCATTTTCATGCTTTATCATCATAGCTGAGGAGAGATTAGCAGGCTATTTCTGAGATTGATGTGCCTTCCAGGGAAAATGGGTTATATGGTCCTCTTATAAGGGCTTGTTTTTGTTGCAAGAATACTACTATTTGAAATGTCTTGCAACTCTGCCTTTAATTTAACCCGAAAAAAGAAAGAAAAATGTGCTAGAGAAGCTCCTTCATAGCCACTATTATTCATTTCAATAAAAAAATCCTTCTTTTTGATAAAGAACATAAGGTTCTATCTTGAAACCAATGGGCATTAGGCAAAGCAAACAAGATCTTTATATGGTGGCTTGGCAACTCTTACCTTTTCAATATGCCACTCCACCCCTAAATATTATTCACTAATTATAAGAATAAATGTGATGCTTACTTCATAATTTTAGGTTGCATCTACTTCTGTTGACCTGTCTGATGTTGTAGTGGTGAAGCGAATTGTAGGCCTTCTGAACGTTGATGTGCTCTTTTCAGTTTTTCCCTTAAGATTATCTTTGTTGTTACTTAGTAATGGTTAGTTTGGCTAGCTTGGTCCATGACTACATCTGACTTGTGCAGCAAAAGATAAAGGTCAACGGAGCAAAGCTTTTCTACGTGTCTTAAAATATTCCACCGGAGGAGTTCTTGAGGTAATTTCTACTTTTTAAAATCCTTTTTTTCTCCTTTCTTATCTTGTTCAGAGCTTATTTCTGAAAGGGAGATGTTAAAGTTGAACTCTCTGTTATTAGAGATAGTTATCAAGGTTTTACATGAGAATGGATAGGATTAGTGATTCATTAACTTGTACAATTATATGGTAAGTGGGCAATACCCCGAGCTTCTTGATCATATTCGTTTTGCTTGAATATAACACTATACCTAAAGAGATGAAATATGAACTATTATGGTCTCTGATTTTCCATGGAGTGGTGTGAATCACCTGATAATGAAATAAGGCATTCACCAGTATCTATAGTATTTCCACACTGTAGTATGCTGCTGAAATTTTCACTGGAAAAGTTTTAGTTATTTACTATAGTATAAAATTTTCCAGGGTAGTATTTAATCTCAAAGCGTATTTCCTAGAAAATCTTGTTTCGTGATTATAATACACATATTCCTTGTGCTGTAGCCTGCAAAGTTATACAAGTTAAAGCATCTTTCGAAGGTGGAGGTCGTTAGTAATGATCCGAGTGGATGTACATTTATGCTGGTAATGCTTGTGCTACAGTAGTTTCTATTGGTTTAAAAGGGTGGATGACTTTAGAAGAACATGTTACCAAGTACTTAAAATAATTGATGTCACTCTAGGGTTTTGACAACCTCAGAAGCCAGAGTGTTGCTCCACCTCAGTGGACCATGCGCAATATTGATGACAGGTAAGTAATTGACTCTTGTGCATATTCTTCCTTTTGACTGTTTTTTTTTTAATTTTAATATTTGTATTTTCTCTTGTACTTTTTTTTTATTTTTGTTCTCCTTGTTCCCTTCTGAGCCTGTTATATTTTCTTATTTTGTAGGAACCGCCTTTTACTTTGCTTTTTAAACACCTGCAAAGATGTGTTGGGCCGTCTTCCAAAAATTGTTGGTATAGATGTGGTCGAGATGGCTCTTTGGGCTAAAGTAAGTATTGAAGTTCTTCCATTCACTTGGAAAACATTGGCCGTGCTTTCTGCATTATTTTGTTCTGTAGCTAACCAACATCATTCATCTCTCCAAGTCCTGTTAGTTTTGTGTTAGTAGCCAAGAAGGTCCAAGTCAAACTGCTTAGAATTTATTTCTTCCCATTTTCATAATTTTGGAATAATATCTGTTGAATCCACTGGTATCAATTTTTATTACGTGTGTTCAACTATCAGAAATTCATAAAATACATCGGTACATTTAATCTGGGTAGACATCTTTTAGAAGGTTCTGGAGTCCTTGAAGTGGCAGTCTTGTTTATTGTAAATTCACATCCTTGTTTTTACTTCTCCAAGAATTTTGTGAACATGTCGGTCCAAATATTTGCTGCCCACGTTTACGACTTGAAGTCCATACTTTATCTTTGAATTCATATTTCTTTGTAACTAGGGATTTGTATTTCAAATGTAAAGGATGTTATATTAATTGGGAACTGAAGTGTTGTCGGTAGTATAACTCTGACAGAACGATAATTCATTTCATGATCTACATAAGTTGATTACTGATCTAGATGAATAATTTAAGTTGTAGTTTTGATGTATGTGGATCTGATACAGGAAAACACACCCACAATTACTAAGCAACATGGGGATCTTCAAGATGGGCATGTTGTAGCTGATGTGGCAGAAGGTGACATGAAGGTGACTGTTGAAAGAGAACTTGTGTCTCAAGCAGAGGAGGAGGACATGGAGGCTCTATTAGGCAGGTATATGAATTTTCTCTAGTTCTGTAAAGGGCTTAGATGTCAAATTCTATCTAAATATTAACATATCATATTGTCTGAACTGCATATAACTAAACTTCTTTGAATTGTTTTACTTGATATATTACAAGCAGTTAAATGGAGGTAAAAGACCTGATGAATATATTAGTAGAAAGGGAGAATAATCTGGATTAGGGAACCTGAAATAGCTACCAAAATTTCCTTTGCTATGGAACTTGTAGGAAAATAATGCTGCTTGTGCTTATTTTCTCTCCTTGGTCTTCCACAAATGCTTTTCCTTGCTAATGTGATCAAACTTGTTTGCTGCTTGTGTTGATATTGTGGTCTTTCTGTTACCACTTTATTTTAATGCTGAAAATATGTGAAATGGCATCATTTGCAGTTATGTCATGGGCATTGGTGAAGCAGAGGCCTTTTCTGAGCGGTTAAAACGAGAACTTCAAGCTTTGGAAGCTGCGAACGTGCATGCCATCTTAGAGAATGAGCCTTTAATAGATGAGGTAACCTGCCGTTATATTGGCAAAAGGATTTTTGCGAGTTATTCAAGCAGATTATGATTCCTATCTCATATTCGTTTTCCCTCTGTTTTACTTCTTGTTGAGGTTTCTCCTTATTAATATGAGGCCTTATTATGCAGATTCTTGAGCTACTATTGTCATTACCACTGTATCATGTCTTTCTATTGCCTTGTTGTCCAGCATATCTCAAACTTCTATGAATTGATGTATTTCTCTAGTTAACAATTTTAAGCACATACCTGTTTCGTCTAGGGTTATACCAGTTTATGTGTGGCTTTACGTTTATCACAATGCAGTGTGTCTGGCTTTTGGTCAAGCATGTAATACATCTTCAATAGACTTCATGTAAATTTATTTGTCAAAGTACTTGCAAAACAGCGTTTCAAAAGTTTTCTTCCTTGGTTAATATTTTTCAACGTGCTAGTCTGCGATGCTACTCAATGAAATCTTTCAATAATTACATTAGATAGTATTTTCTTTGTCATTTTATTTGCCTTGATGCAAGCTATAATGTGGGCTCTTGATTATCGATTTGTCTGTTTCTGTAGGTAATGCAGGGGCTTGAGTCAGCGAGTAATTGTGTTGATGACATGGACGAATGGTTAAGCATTTTCAACTTGAAACTCAGACACATGAGAGAGGATATTGAATCGGTACGAACAGAATTTTTTGATGCGACTTTTAACTGGTTTTGATCCCTTGGCATTGTTTTATCTGTTTTCTTTTGAAGAACATTTATGTATAAGCTAAGAGGTGCTCCTCAAATATGGTACTTGGTCATGACATGACAACACAAGGAAATGGTGTGCACATGAAAATGGCTGACAAAGAGCTTCTAGCTAGTTAGTTATAAACTGTATTCTTGCGTTTTCAGCAAAATAGATTAGCATTATACTAGGAACACATATGGTAAAACACAAAGTGTCTCACTCTCCACCTGAGTAAAACACTTCAAACTAGTTTTGAACAGACCTGGTATTCCACCTAATCGATTGCAGAAGCCTGTGTTTGGTTGCATAGCTCACATGATTGGCACTATATGTTAATCTGCCCTCTTTTTGCTTGCTATAAGGAAAAATGGAAATATTTCATGTAGGTGTCATTAGTCAATGATTGGATATCATCCCAAAAGGGATTTCTCTTCTCCCTCTTTGGGCCAGTCGAAGACTATGAGATATTGTCTGATATCTCTTTCTTCTTCGTTTTAATCCCAAGAAGGTTCTGTTTACTATAATCATCAGCGCCATGTTCCGTTGCTTATGGAATGAGGACATTGCAATAAGGCTGCGGACTTACTTGACTTTCATGACAAAAAGGACTGCACATGGGTGTCACATCCAACATGCATTCCTGCTATGATAACCTAAGAGATGAAGGCATGTCTTCTAATATCTAGGACATGTTCCCATCCCAGGTGTCTGGGACACCATACATGTCCCAGTGAGTAGATCTAACAGTATTTCAAGCTGATTTGACTTGGGAACTATTTAAGTAGTGGACTCTTTAACACGAGCAGAGTTTCCATTGGCATTGAACGTCTCTTGGAGCATTGGATTATATAAGTGTCTTCATAAACATGCTGCTCTCTCAGCCCATGTTTGGTTCAATATTTAAAAGCTGTCCAAAGAGTGGGTGAATTTGAAAGATGATCCCGTGCTCGTGATTGTTTCTTTTTATGTAACATAATATGGAAGCATGAAAGTTTTGCAAAACATATGTTTTTGGATCCAGATATGGGATCTGTGTTAGAAGAAAGTAACTATCTGCATGTACTCTTGCAACTTTTTCCATTATGGTATGTTATACTTGCAGTTTGTTTAGTTAGTCTGGGATCTTATTTTTGCATTCTTTCATTCTTTTTTATTCATAAATTAGATGGAGTATGTGTTTGATTTCATGCTCGTGTGATGGGGTAGACAACAATAGCTACTGCTCCCATATAAATAATTAAGGCTTCAGCTCTTGACAACCATTTTGCTAATATTGCAGATTCTTTTGTGATCTGCAGATAGAAACTCGCAATAACAAGCTGGAAATGCAGTCTGTGAACAATAGTTCATTGATTGAAGAACTTGATAAGCTTGTTGAAAGATTGCGTGTTCCATCAGAGGTACTTGCACACTAATTTCAACATGTTATACGTTCCAGAAAGTTTTATCCTTATCCCTTAATCGTTTCTCTTTGTTGCAGTATGCAGCATCTCTAACAGGAGATTCATTTGATGAGGCGAACATGCTTCAAAATATCGAAGCATGTGAGTGGTTGACTAATGCTTTACGTGGCCTTGAAGTACCAAACTTGGATTCTACCTATGCAAACATGCGAGCTGTATGTATATTTCCTGAATTTTGTCCCTTTCAAGCACAGTTAATAGATGCAAATATTACTATCTGTCACTCACTGGTCAAGGAGACGGAAGCAGTAAAGCTCATAATTATAACTTGATAATGGAAGATTAATTGAGTAAAAGAGAGGACATCGTACATGTGCCGCCATGAGCTCCTCCTGCCTCTTTCCTCTTCCAACCCCTAACCCCCTGTCCTTCAAAACAAAAGAAAAGAGAAGAATTGGTTGGCGTTTTTAAGAAAGAATGGAGAAATTTCTTCTTTACCCTCAAAATATGCAATTGGCTATAGTCACTGCCTGGTTGCTAGCTGTAGTTTTCTTCACTTGGTTGGCTTTTTTTTTTTTTTTTTTGGAGAAATGAATAAATTTTATTAATAAGCACCAACGGGGTGCAAATCAAAAGCTATTTACATCAACACCGTAAAGCATCTATACATTCTTGAACACTATCTACATCAACCTTACAAGATCCCTTAGTCCAAAAACATAGATCATAAAAACAATGACTTTTTAAGGACACTAGAGTCGACTCCTCCCCTTCAAAGGCTCTTCGATTACGTTCCTTCCATAAATTCCAAATGATGGCAATAGAAACCGTTCGAATGACTTTTTTCTTGTGCTTGGATGATTGGATCCCACTCCAAGTACTTGGTTGGCATTTTTAAGAAAGAATGGAGAAAGCTCTTCTTTTCCCTCAAAATATGCAATTGGCTATAGTCACTGCCTGGTTGCTAGCTGTGGTTTTCTTCACTCAGTTTTTGATTCAGGAATCAGCTCATCTGTGTCATCACCTATCTGTCTATTGCACCCCGCATGGTAGCACAATTGGATGAAATATCTGGACGTACTAACCATCACCTAGCACATTCTTAATTTCAATGGGCCAGCAAAATATTGTTTTTGGGTACAAAGTACAAACTGCAAATATTTCAAAAGCGCGCGTGTGTAATATTTGAGGAAGTAGCTCTTGCAGGAATGATTGGTGAAACTCTTACTACAGGTCAGGGAGAAGCGGGCAGAGCTTGACAAGATGAAAGCTACTTTTGTTCGGAGGGCATCTGAGTTCTTGAGAAACTATTTTTCTAGTTTGGTAGATTTTATGTTAAGTGACAAGAGTTATTTCTCCCAGGTATTACGGTGGGTGCTGCTTCTTCTTTATTATGGTTTTCATTATAATAGAATTCTTATTTGTGGCATCACTTGGATTAAACAGCGTGGGCAACTGAAGAGGCCTGATCATGCTGATCTGCGATATAAGTGCAGGACATATGCTCGCCTTTTGCAACACCTGAAGGTCAGATAAAAGATTGATAGCCACAATAACTTCTAGTTGATAATAGACTTGTTCTTGTATAGTCAATCATGTTTTCATACTTATGTTCTTTGCACTTGCAGAGTCTTGATAAGAATTGCTTGGGCCCATTAAGAAAAGCATACTGTAGCTCCCTCAATTTGCTTCTACGCCGAGAGGTTAGAAACTGTTGATTCTTGTGCAGTTCTCCGAGATTACTTCTTGTATCTAGATCTCACATTTGAACTGGAAATACAAGCCCTTGGGTAAGATTTCATGAGTTGTTCATTAGCGATCCTTCTGAAACAAATGCAGACAAGCACCACTTGGTTTACAGTTTCATGTTTGCTCCTCATTGGAAACCCAAAAGGCTGATAGTCTGGCACTGCTTCTGTTTCACGTGCTACTTAGTACAATGCAAGCATTGCTGTGCATGTCTTGCACCAATTAATGTTTGCAGTTAAAGGCAAATGAATCTTGAAAACTACTTAAAATGCATTGTAGACGTCTTAACGACTTGATTCATTGAGTCTGTTATGAGTATCATACTTCTAAACTCTTTTCCACGGTCATGGATTGTCTGCTGAAATGAAACGATTCGGGAGTAGACTACGTTTATTTTTCTTTATGGATTTACCAGTATAAGTTGTATATAAGCCATTGCATAATATAAATACACATCAAATTATTTATGATTAACTATGTAGCTAAGATTGATCCTTTATGTAAAATGATTTCTTACATTAACAAAAAAATGCAAAATAGGTCTGTATAGGTGGAAATTATGTATTTGCAATTACAGGCTGAAAGATACTGACTTGGTTAGGCATGAATTTTCCGCTTTACATTGACCATTTGAAATGTCAAAATCATTAAAATATCTGACTCACGTTTACTCCCCCTGTACTGTTAACGTTCAAAAGAACCTTTTACTTGCCCTGTACTGTTGCTTTTTTATGCCGCTCATTGCCTTTCAATCAACAACATCAATGGATTTTACAAAAAAAAAAAAAAACATCAATGGTATTTACATAACTCACCATCAAGGCCTTGGTCATCTCCTTCACCTTCTCCATGTTTGTTTCTAATCCCCTTCATATCCATACTAGTATGCGCACGTCCACACTCTCTGCCTCCATTTCTTTATATACATCCACCTCCACCCAAACAGCAACCCTTCACCACCACCCAAATCCAACTTTATCATTCATCCTTCCTGAACCCCCTTTTTACACTAATATAGGGCCCTCCATAGTGACCAGAAAACCCATCACCTCTTCTGCCACTGTATTCTAAGACACTTCACTGGTAATATAGATGCCCAACTCCTCCACTGCTGTCTGAGATTTTTTGCTGATCTCCTAGATGCCCATGACTGGGTTTTGGTATAACAAAATTTCCACCTGAAACTTACTCTTCTTGCAATGTCCAACTGAAATTACTGAACTACCTGAAATAGAAGGTATGAAATTGCTACAGTAATTAGTTTTTCTTGTTAAACAGGATGTTCTGGCTGGAGTGGGATGAATTTCCCTATGTAGGACAAGTTTCAATTTTGTCCTTTGGCTGAACCTCAAATACCTAATTTGTATGTTAAATAACTTAAATGTCAACCTAATCACTCTTCGTAAATCAAAATCAAAAAAGAAAATCTAGAAACTCCAGAAATAAATGTTGTCATTGACTGTTACAGAAATTTCAAGTCTAGACCAATGATGCTAATATTCTCTTAATCTTGGTAGGCTCGTGAGTTTGCAAATGAGCTGCGTGCTAGTACAAAAGCTTCGAGAAATCCGAATGTGTGGCTTGAAGGTTCCACAGGTTCCAATCAAAACGTGAACAATGCAGACACTTCTACTGTGTCAGAGGCATATGCCAAAATGCTCACGATTTTTATCCCACTTCTCGTAGATGAGGTTATAACTCTCTATCTCTCTACCTCACTCCCCATCCTTCCCCACCCCCTCCCCCCCCCCCCCCCCCCCCCCCCCCCTTTATGCCTTCGCCCACTGAATCTGAGTCTACCTTTTTTTCATTACTTAAACTGCAGAGTTCATTTTTTGCACACTTCATGTGCTTTGAAGTTCCTACACTTGTTCCACCAGGAAGTGTGGCTGATGGCAACAAAGGTGGACACAGTAATGACGATGACAATGATGATGATGATTTAGGAATCTTGGACATCGATGACAATGACAGCAAAACCAGTAATATCTCTTGTAGTGCCCTCAGCACTTTATTTTCATGTTGTATAATTATCCAGAAATAATTTTGTTATTTTTCAGGTAAAAATTCCTCAGAGCTGGAGGCACTCAACCAATCACTTCGTGATTTGCTTGATGGCATACAAGTACTTTTGTCATACAGTGTTCTAATTTTATTGAACTGTCACTTGAAATGTTATCTTGCAATTCCCTAATATACAAAAGAAGTTTCATATTGTCATACTGACAGAACTTCTTTCCTTTTGATTTTGGATATTTAGGAGGATTTCTATGCTGTGGTTGATTGGGCATACAAAATTGATCCTTTACGCTGCATATCAATGCATGGAATTACAGAACGATACATTTCAGGTCAGAAAGCTGATGCCGCAGGATTTGTTCGCATTTTGCTTGATGACCTGGAATCTAGAATCTCTATGCAGTTCAGTCGTGTGAGTTACAAAGTTGTCCATGCTTGTCAAAATAATTATGTGCATATTCCAAGTAATGATGCTTACCCATGAAAATTGCAAATTGTTTGCAGTTTGTAGATGAAGCTTGTCACCAGATCGAAAGGCATGAGAGGAATGTTCGGCAAGTGGGAGTCTTGTCATATATACCAAGGTAAGCTGACTTCACATACCCAATTCTCTAGTGATAGGTATATTATGTCATTCAACTGTGTTCTTTTGATGTCATGTGTCAAAGTTGATTTTGATGTTTAAGCAATTGATGTCTGAGTAAACTTATTTAAACATAAAATTACAGTACTCCAGAGTATCATATTACTTTCATGATTTTCTTTTTCTTATATTAGTCCGAGTAATCTTATTTAAACATTGCAATTACAGTAGTCCAGTGTATCCTATTACTTTCATGATTTTCTTTTTCTTGTATTAGTACAACAGAACTTTTCTGGGAATCCAACCGCTTTGACTTGTGTCAGAAACTATGTTGTTCTGTCGTTTTCAATATCTAACAATGTCATTTCTGGAGGTTATTTCCTATTTTGTGTCTAAATAATGGTTGGTGTGTACAACAACATTGCCGTGTCTGTATTTGCTTTATTTTTACTGAAAAGCAGCCAATTGTCCTCTTATCATGTCAGCTTGAGATTTCTCTTCACTTGTTAATTTTGATTAATTTCCTTCTAAGCTGTACTGTGCTAACCTGCTGAAGTTGTTGGCTGCGGCAAATCCAATGTAGATAATTTTTCCATACTTCAATTGAAAACTCATCCTTCAATATCTGTACATAAATACTTGTCTTCGTGTGAAGTGATTGTTTTCTATTTTTTTATGCTTAACAATTCATTATTTTTTTGAAATATATTTCATTGGGTTCACATTCTGCATAGATTTGCCACTCTTGCGACCCGTATGGAGCAGTATATTCAAGGACAATCAAGGGATTTAGTTGACCAGGCATACACAAAATTTGTGAGTGCTTTCTCTCACTATCTTCTTACGATCTATAAATTAGCGATTTGAGCACCAAATGGTAATAATGTGACTGATTACAGCACATGAAATTGATGACAAAGGAATTTAACTATCTTTGACGTCTTCACTCTCCCTCTCCCACCCACTCCCCCCCAACCCCACCCCCACCCCCAGATAGTAAGATCCCTGATAATGGGATTTAATACTTCCCTTCTCCACATTCAGGTTGTTGAGTAGTAGGTTGTTCTTCCTTACATATAGTCAACGGTGCTTGAGCATAGATGTTCCTAAAATTGTTTGGCAGGTTACAACTATGTTTGCGACGTTGGAGAAAATTTCTCAAGCAGACCCAAAATATGCAGATATTATGCTATTGGAGAACTATGCCGCTTTTCAGAATAGGTACTGTGATCAGATTTATATAAAACATAGATATTGCAATTATTATGCTTTTATAACTCAATTGCCACAATTTCTTTTGCGGTGCTATATTTGTTTTCAAATGATTATTACCTTCATTATGCTGATGGAAAGCAGTTGTTTGCAGTCTATATGACCTTGCAAATGTCGTCCCTACTTTAGCTAAATTTTACCATCAAGCCAGTGAAGCTTATGAACAAGCATGCACACGCCATATCAGTATGATCATATACTATGTAAGGCGTCCTTCACTTTGGATCTTGATAACAGTGTCATCTTTATTTCTTCCATTGCTGAAGAACTGTACATGTATCCATTGAGATTCCACTTTTCGATATTTCAAAGATGCAAAATTCTTGACTTTTTCCATTGCAGCAATTTGAACGACTCTTCCAGTTTGCTCGAAGAATTGAGGATCTGATGTACACAATCACACCAGAGGAGGTATGTTCTTGAGAATCGCAAATAATTTGTTCTTTCTTAGTTATTGCACACGCAATCAGGTATTTGCTCTTCTACAAGAGCAATGTGGTATTAGATGTCACTTCTTGATTTTCCCTTGGAATGGGAAGTTAGTTTACAAACAAATCGTCAATTTTCAAGTCCCCTCAAGTACTTTTGCAATCAAGGCTTGGCTTTGGATTGCTCTACTACCAGGACATAATTTAGTGTTTTGGCGTAAACAATCTTAATGTACCTTTTGTTTGAATGTGGTTTTTACCATTTTCATTTTCCTAAAGTTTCCCCATTATTCCTTACTGACAAAGTGACATAAGAGGAAAATTTTGAAGCTGAAAGAGTTTATTTAACTATGAAAATTTCACTCGCTTGTTCTTTGAGGGTGCCAAATTACGCTAAGGAATTAATTATTTAAAAGGTTAAATTTCCAAGCATTCCATTTGTTTTTGCCAGCATTGCTGTTTCATGTGTTTCCTAGCAGTGCCTAATTCGTTGATGCTAATCAGGTGCAAAAGTTATCCAATTTCATGTAGTTCTATGGTAATCTGATGGAAAGGGAAGGGTAATACGCGTGAGTATTTGCATCTTCTGAGGATTCACTCACCGGTAGAGTCATTTAAGAGTACAAAATGGTCAATTGCATGTTTCCATGGAAGTCCTTTTTCTCTCGCTTTTTTGTTTCCTCTTTTCTTGGCTTTAGTGAATTGGGGCAGGTGGTCCAGGAAGCTCAAGCCCTGCAGTCCTCAGGATCTCATTGTGTTTGTTAAAGTAGTTGTCGTATATCAGATTCATGCTATTTTTTGATATTCAGAGAGCTTAATGATTATGTGAGAAGTGGTTCAATCTTCATTGTGCAATACCTGGCTCTGAAGTTCAATGGATCTCATTATGATTGTCAAAATAGTGGTCATTTGTCATGCATCTAGTTTGCTCCTCAAGGAGCTTAACTGCTTACGCGAGAAGCGTTTGAATCTTCTACATGCATTATCTGTGTGTAGTTGAAAACTCAGATGTCCTTTATTCATTTTGTGCTATCAATACAACTTATTTGTGTCTGCACTTTCTGGGTTGTGTTCGGCAAGTATAATTCCTTCCCATAGCTTACTTGCCGATTTCATGAATGATTTATTAATTTCTACATAAACAAAATTGTTGGTGGCATTTGCCTAGGACTTTTTACTAGAACGCATTCAATAAGGGATGAAATTAAAAATTAGAGGCAAACTTACGATTAAAGTATTACAAAACACGCATCATTTTCACAAACCTCGAGGCATCTAACACCCAGTCGCACAAGCAATCAGCATCACTATTGGTGACACTTTTGGTACTTTTCTTTCATCTCAGTTGAAGTGTGACATGGCTCTTTATTTCATCTTCAGTTTTCTGTTGCACTATTCCTAACGTGTAACTTCCAGGAGAATAATTACTATTATCTTAATGGTAAACACTGATATATCTTGAAAATTTCAGATCCCGTTTCAGCTTGGATTGTCAAAAATGGATCTCCGGAAGGTGGTAAAGTCCAGTTTATCTGGGGTAAGTGGATCCAGCTTTTGGAATCTGTTGTCTCCAATTGCCGAGTCGTTTGCTGACAGCATATTTGATTCTACAGGTTGACAAGTCCATCAGTGCAATGTATAAAAGATTGCAAAAGAACTTAACCTCGGAGGAGTTGTTGCCTTCATTATGGGATAAATGCAAGGTATGTTTTCATAGAGAGTATAGAACATGCAACCGTAAGGTTCTGCTAGTGGAAATTGGGAAACAAATCGTCTGTCACTTTTACTAATGAACTACTTGAATTGGGTGACGTATAAAACATGTTCGGTTTATCAAGATCTTGTTGCGTCTATGAGAAATATGAAACTATAGGTTGATAATGCACGGTTCATATTATAAGCTTGTGTCAAATTAAACCCCGTTTGAGTATCAAACTAGCTGTGCCTTTGGTTTACCATAACTGAAGGAGCAGTGCACTTGGCAGTCCAGTGCACGAAATTCCTACAATGTGTAGGACTTTTTTTGGGTCTATTATACATAGCTTAACATTGCATTTTTTCAAGAGGTTGTTTCCACGACCGAACACATTTTGGGGCTTTTGTAATTACCCCTATGAGAATACTGGTAGATGTATTATGTTTTAAATGTTACCTTCGCACTTCTAACTCGTGCTTTTGAATGCTGGTAGAAAGAGTTCCTGGACAAATACGACAGTTTTGCGCAACTCGTAGCCAAGATTTACCCAACCGAAACCATCCCATCTGTCGCGGAAATGAGGGATCTGTTGGCGTCCATGTAGAGAAGTTCATATAATTTTGTAATTCCTTTTCTTTCGTGTAGAGTTTCATCTATTGTAATTATCTTTCGATTCTTTTTCGCTCGAATTGCTTCATTGACAGATCCGTTTTACTTGAGTTAGAACAACTTAAACATATGTATCATCTTCAACAGCTTTTATTATGTAATTTATTTTAAATTTTATCATGTTATAGACATGAGTTTTAATTGATCTTGTTATTGGGGTTTTTTGACATTTAAATTGAATTTTTATACATTTTGTTTTTGGTTCTTTTTTATTTAAACCAATTTTTATTTTTGAAAGTAAAAGATTACAGTTATTGGTTGCCGGTGAGTTTTTGGATGTTTAACTGTTAGGATTATAGTTAGCAATTTTCTTACCCAAGGGTCGAGATTATAGTTACATATTATACTGAACGGTCTCGGTTAAAGTTATCTCATTCTTTTTATAGTTAATTGACACGCTACCATCTCTACATTTTCAGCTTGACGCAAAGCTCAAATTTAGAAGTCCATAACTCATAGCTATGCATATGTCTTAATCAAGAAAGAATGAAGATACTGACAAGGAAGAGACTTCAGAACCATAACTAAGATCAACGAGGCCAAGAAAATCAAACCCTAGGCACGCTGATGCATCACTAGCTGAAGTGGATAACTTAGAGCCATTGACATATGAAGAAGCATGTGAAAAGCTTGAGTGGCAGAATGCTATGGACGAAAAGATTTCAGCACTAGGGCAGAATCAAACTTAGGACTTGGTTCCCAAGCCCAAAGACATAAAACTCATTTCCTGCAAGTGGTTTTACAAAATAAATGCTTGTTCAAATGGATCGATAGAGAGATACAAGGCTTGCCTAGTTGCTCGTGGGTTTTCTCAACAATATGGGCTAGATTAGAATGAGACATTTAGTCCAGTGACGAAGATCACAATTGTTAGAGTACTGTTACTAACTTTGGCTGCTAGCAAATTTTGGAGATTATGGTAGATGAATGTCAAAAATGCCTTTTTGCATGGAGAACTTGACAGAGAAATATATATGGAGCAACCAAAATGCTTTGACAGTAAGGATCATCCAGATTATAGAGCATGGTATGGGAAGATTGCTAAATTTCTAATTAGTTGCAGATATGTCGTTGCTCCATCAGATTCAAGCTTGTTTGTAAAAGCCCAAAGAGGTAAGCTAGCAATTGTGCTAGTAATACGTGGATGACTTGATAATATTAGGAGATGTTGATGATTAGATTCGCCGGACAAAAAAAAATCTATCAATTCGCTTCCAGATGAAGGAGCTTGGGGAGTTAAAGCACTTTCTTGGACTTGAGGTAGATAGTACCAAGCAAGACCTATTCTTGTGTTTGCACAAGTATGCTAAAGAGCTATTGGAGAAATTTAGAATGACTGATTGCAAACCAATTTCTACACCTATCAAGGTTCACGATGTGTGCACAAGAAGGCAAATACTTGTAGGACCCAACAATCTATCAACAAATGGTAGGTAGTCTTATTTACCTAACGCTTAGAAGGCTATATATTGCATATGCAGTTAGGATGGTTAGTTGATACATGCAAAACCCAAAGATGTCTAATCAAGATGCAGTGCGAAGAATTCTAAGGTACGTTAAAGACACTATTGATCATGAACTTTTGTGCAAGCGCGAAGGATTGTGCGAGTTAATCGAATATTCAGCCACTGACTATGCTGGTGATCATGACATGAGGAGGTCAACCATTGGCTACATATTTAATCTTGGAAGTGCAGCTATCTCTTGGTGTAGCAAAAGGCAACCTATGGTGTCACTATTAACAACTGAAGCTGAGTATAGAGCTACAACGACAGCAAGTCAAGAAAGTACGTGGTTTGTGAAACTAATGAAAGATCTACATCAGCCAATTAAGTTTGTAGTATGGTTATTTTGTGACAATCGTTCAGCAATATGCTTGGCAGAGAATCTTGTCTTTCACGTAAGGACCAAGCATGTGGAGATACACTACCATTTCTTGAGAGAAAAGGTATTACAGGGTGATATAGAGATGGCATGCGTCATGACAAATGATCAAGTTGCAGACATATTCACCAAAAGGCTCACACCAACTAAGTTCTTGGAATTCAAAAAGAAGCTCGACATGACTACACGAACAAAACTACAACAGAGTCAGTGTTGAGGGGGAGTGTGGAGCTTTACCACCGACTCTCTCTCTTTTCTAGGTTGATCAAGATATTTCCATTCCTTTTCTAGATGGTTTGGTCTATGGACCATTCTTGAAGCTTCATCAAAATTTAATAAAAAAAAATATATATTGCTAGAAGATTCTATTCAAGTCGGCAGTGAGCTAACCGACTTTGAATGGCGGTGATTCACATCATAAATATGGCTTTGGGTGTTATTGTTTAGTGCGGAGTTGAGAGTCATAGTGCAGAAATAAGTTAAAGTAATCTTAGTGCTAGTGCGTGTGAGTGTTCTTGTGTAAGTTTTTGTAGTGAATGTGTTGTAGTAAAAGTTGTGTAAGTGTTAAAGTGAGTTTGTATTGTATTATTAAAAGTCTAATCATTTGCTAGCATTTATAATAAAGTGTCATTATTTTATTGCTTATTGTCAACATTTACATAATGCATCTCTTTTTTTACATTTCATTTTTATTCCCTTCGAATATAATGTTTGAAAAAAGTGAACAGGTTGTATAAATTTAGGGAGTGAATACAATGCGGTTAAGCGGGTATTGTGTAAAGGCTAGATTTTTAGCAACATGGATTTTGTTTCCATTTAATCGATTGGAAAAATAAAAGCACTTTTGTATAGTATAGTGATTGTACAGTGTGTTTTCGGTGTTCTACATGTTTAAAGGTTTCATTTTTATCATATTTGAAATTCTTTTGCAGAAGGTAAGAGAGACTTTATGGCGTTAATCGTTGAAGAAAAAGAATTGTCCATAAGAACAGAATTTTTTCACACGCAAGAAGATCACAAGAAAAAGGAAAAGATAAGCTTATTTAAATTGAAAATCCACCCTACAATATTCGTTTGATGCTCGTTGGAGAGACTTCCTATGCTTCAGTATATAGGTATGGAGAAGATACGAGTTATGATAATTTTAGAGCTATGATGTTGGTGAAGTTCGATGATAATCAAGCAGAAGCGATTCAGAAGATGGAGGAAGAAATCAAACAAAACGAGGACTTAAAACACAAGAATATTATGAAATTTCATCAAGTTAAGTATCTTGACTCGTAGGGATTGGCTGAGTTAGCCATTTTTGTATTGCAAGAAGTGTCTAAGTGTCGCGCATAGCGCTTGGGATAGGCCAAGGGCGTGACAATATGCTAACTCCAACGCTGTCATTCCAATTTGTTATATATCAGATTTTTTTGGAGTGCTCTATTGTATTCTATACCTCAGGTGGAATAGCCCAAGTACAAATTTGAGTTTCAGACGTTCGATTTTGATCACCGACGGTGGCCACCATGCTTGTAAATTGAAGCTACAAATGTCATGCAATTTTACTTCACTTTTCACGTCCAAGTAAATATGGTCAGCATTAATCTTTTTGTGAATTTTGCCTTTTTCATGAAGATGAAAAAGGCCTTGATGTTTCTCTTAATATTACATCAACACATTTCTTAAGAAAGTCATTGCGGAACTCAGTTTTATTTTTCATTATAAATCGAAAACTCCCTTGCTCCATATAATCCAACAATAAACCATACAAGAAACCAACAAAATATGAAATAAGGAACTTGCAAGGTGAAAACAAGAAATGCGAAAGAGAGAATTCGAGAGAATGTAGTTTTATTGCTTGTGAATCCTACATCTCTCTTGTGTGCTTTGTATAATGCAAGCTATACTATTTATAGATCCCTCTAGGCCAATGGATGGCTAGGATCATTATTTCAATCTAACGACTATGATACATTCTCTAAAGATTCACCATCAATAAAAAATCTACTAGAAATATCAATACAATTTTAGAAGGAGTAAAATGCATGACACTCCCCTATGTTATACTAAAGTTGCACATTAAATCATGTATTTCAAAAACTAGCAAATACCCCCTATGTTATAATAAAAGTTGCACACTCTCCCCAATTTAAAACGCCGTTAATATTCATTAACATCAAGTGTAAAATGACAATATTGTCCTTTATTTATCTTCCTTTTCTCTTTTCTTATTTTCCTTTTTCTTTTTCATGTTTTTATTTTTTCACTGAATGATGTGACGACACGTGACAGCCATTCTTTAATTATATGATGACACATGACACTATTTGTCTCCTCTGCCAATAGGACAGTGACACGTGGCGGTAACATGTCCATGTGAAAAAGCATATATGAAGAGAAGCATAACAAGAAACTCCTACAAAGATTTGAACCCGCAAGCCTCCAATCCTCTAATTATGAAATAGCCATTAAGCTGCACCTTTCATTTGGTCAATTAGAAACATCCAATTGTTTATGTAAATGTTGGCCATATTCTTTCTACCATTACCAATGTTGGATTTTGGGACGGGTCACCCAATATAGGTTAACCCGACCCATTTTGTATGGGTCAAAGAATGGTTGAAACATCTTTTTCTTCAAACATTAAAAACAGATGATTGAGTGTCCTCTTCCTATCTTCCCCTCTCAAACTCTTTGATTCTTACTGTGCGTAAAACTACCATAAGTGAATAGGATTCTTAAGTTGTGGTATAGTAAGTCTACGATTGGTATTGTAGACTCAAATCCTTTGTATACGTAGTGGAACAAACACGTTCATCGATCCGTTATTTTCGTTTCATAAAAAGTCAGTTTCTTTTATTCATTTCAGTTTTATGAAGATTTTGATTATTATATAAAAATATTCATTGGTATCAAAGTCGTAGATATTTGTTCTCTGTAGGATATGTGTACATGCATGTTAAATTGATGAATTATTGCGATTTGAGCGATTTTTAACGTAATAATTGTGAATTTACGTTATTGTGAAGTATCATAAGTATATGTATTTTTGGTACTAGTAGAAATTTCTCATTGCAAGGATTCTAATGGCTCAAATTTCGTAATTTTTCATTTTATAATGAATTTATTACGAATTTTTAAAGTTTGAATGTCAAAATTGTTTAGTACATTTTTTCTGCGTTTTTGCTACTATTTTAGTCCTTTTTCACGTATGTATCATGCTCCAAAAATTGTGTATTTGGTAATTTTAGAACGGACTCGTCGAGAGCTTTCTGTAGACATGTAATTCATTAAATTTGGCCTTAAAACGCATGAGATATGAATTTTCGAAGATTTTTGTGAAAATTTGGAAAATTTAGGCTAGTTTGTGTTCTTGGTGTAGTGTGTGTGCGTGGGAAAACGTGATAACTTTGGTGAACATGGTCTGAACATAGGGGCCACATGGCTCAATCACGAGCTACTACGTGGCCTTGTCTTTAGTGGCTGAAATTTTAAAAAAAATGAAATTGAAAACTAATTTGTAAGGCCAACCACCGGCTCCACGAGGCAGCCGCTAGTCGGCGGCGCCAGCATCGTCAAGCCATCCAACCGGAGGCAGTGCCCCATCTGGCCGGAATTTTATTTTTTTGAAAAAATTAATAAAATAATAATAAAAACAATTTTTATTTTATTTTATTTTAAATAATACATTAGTTGTATTTGTTAAAAAAATTGGCCTAATATCTATGTGATATTTACAGATTAGACCTTATGTAAAATTTTATGCCTTTATCTTCGTGATAATTGCATTTTTGACTCATTATCTTTGTGATAATGTTATTTTGGACCTCATGTTTCTATTTTGGACTATTATCTTTGTGATAATGCCAATTGTGACCCCATATTCTCAATTAAGGCCATTATATTGGTGATAATTGTATTTTGACCCCAATTTCTTGCAAAATTAATACATACCTTAGATTAATGTCAATTATGACATGAAATTATGAGTAATTTCATTAAATTGCCCCAATTTTTGTAATTTAATTGTAATTCTTACAATTAGGGGCATGAAATTTTTATAATTTCATTTAAATGCCTAAATTTATGTAATTTAATTGTAATATTTACAATTAGTGCCAATAAATTTTTGTAATTTCATTTAAATATCTAAATTTGTGTAATGTTATTGTAATCTTTACAATAAGTGATGTGAAATTTTTGTAATTTCATTTCAAAGTATGAAATTTATGTAATTTCATTATACATGTTGTGTACAACATTAATACATGTTACGTGCATTATTAATTTTTGAAAATTAATTTATTAGATAGTTATGTATTAAAATTTGTTTATTTTCTCGAGGACTTTAGTAGTCATTCAAGGATTGTGCGAGTTAAAACACATTGCGAGAAATATTCCTACCACTACTGACCATAAGAACACGTACTGCAATGGGCCTAAAATGGACTATCTCATAGTTCTTCTTGCCTTTAATTATTGTATGTCATATTAAATATTTTATGGGATATCTTTGATACGCATGTGATAGTCATATGTGGTTTTCGTGTAATGTTAGACGAACTTCTATTTCTCTTAACACGGAGAGTCCAAAATATGTCTTTTTGGTCTCGATAAGTTTGAGATAGCTTTTACATGTTCAATTGTCATGGTCCACATGTGTTAAAAGAATTGAATGAGTCAGCTCTAGTAGACCAAATCGAATTATAAAAGAAAGGAGACCATTGAGAAATAATTAATTTTGTCTAACATTATTAGTATTTATATGTTAAATACTAATTCATGTGAGGAGCATGTTCATATTTGTCTATATTATCATGTTTTAATCATAAGCATATGTTGCATATGTTATTAAATTAATAATTAGTTTATTAATATTTTATCTGAGTGAGAATTCTACGATCAGTAATTTATGTGATTATAATCTGGAATTATTAGTTCCGAAAAATGTGAATTTAAGTAGTTCATATTCGAAACTAATGTTTCTACTTGAATAAGATTAAATTGTGATAATTGTGACATTTGACAAATAGAATTTGACAGGTTGTACTACAATCTATTGGTACTATATCTTATGTCACTTTATTATAATTAAATACTTGTTCAAGTAGAATTAACCATAGTAAATATGCTAGTACCGAACATCTGAGATGTCTATGTTGTGGTTATTTATGATAACCGCAAAATATTATTGCTGAAGGAAAAATGAACAGTAATGATGGAAAATGTGGCATCGTCAAGTTCAGAATATCCTTGAGCAATAAATATGTTCTTGAAACACTGAGTTATGTTGTGGTGAACCATTAGGGTGGTAACACCACTCAACATATGAGGTAATAGGCCTATCATGCTGAAAAATGCTATTGTTCGCATCACGTTATTGAGCATTGTGTATAATACCTCATTGTTTATTATGAAGTATGACATACTGATGTGAGGATTTTGAAAGACTTGAAAGAGAAGTTCAGTGGAATTTCTATTTCTAAGCTAAGTCAACTTATAATCAAGTTCGACACATGTTAGAAGCATCCCAATGCTACTAAGAGGTAGTATTTCCGAGATGTCGTAATTTGAGAATTGAAAGCAGCTGGCTACATTCTCACTGATGAAAAACTAATACAAGTTGTCATCGTATCATTTCTATCTAGTTGGGTGCACATAATTGTCAACATGACGTACAATAGGAATGTTAAGACGTTCCAAACATAAAGTGTCACTTGGAGTTTATTTATAATACCTCTTACCTAACTAGACCACTGGTCAAGCTTATGTAACTGAGTCCAATAAGCAAGGGTCATATGGATCCAAACACAAGGGACGATGACTCTAATGATAAAAAAGAAGGATCAGCTGACCAAGAAGGTCAAACGTGTGCGACAGGTGTGATTTAACATTGTGATGGCTATGTGCCACAATCGTCACAGAAGAGGTCAATGAGCTCAAGATTGCCCTGAGCTAAAGACTGAACTTTTGACCTCATAGCTAGAATCGAGAAGTATACATGCAATACCATTAGATTTTGGCCGAATCACAATGGATATCTGTAGGAAAAAAATTGAGAGTTTGAAGACAAAGGCGTCTGCACTTGTTTACTACCACTATGTAATGTTCAAACTCTAATTTTTTTCATGTGTCCTATACGCTCCGGTTCTAGAAATACTTGGTCTATAGATAAAATCCTTTTACGATTAGGTTCTAAACTTCGTATATTTAGAATTCAGTCGGATTGTTAGAAACGACTCATTATAAATCTGGCTATATTGTGGATAATTTTTTCTTATTCTACAAGTTAAACATCAAAATCATTGCTATATAAATATATGTTATTAATGCTACATCGTTGAGATTTGTAGCATATCAAGCTAGGCAGCAACGTAGAATGACCAGACTCACAAGATAAGGTCTTTTGAGGCTGAAATTAACACAATTCTATATGTCCCTGTATGAAAGCTGCCTTGCCAAAAACTCTAGAATAAAATGTTGGGCAAAGGCTTGCGAGCTAGTTTTCCATTCCCTTGAATTCATCCCGAAATCTAAGGTCCAAAGAATGTAAGGGTGAGACATGAGGCCTCATATTTCGTTACTTTTCTCAAAGTTTTCACAAGATTTTGTCTTGTCCTTTTATTTTTTTCACATGTCCAAAGTTTAATTGCTTTGGACATTATTCTAATCTTGTTGAGAATCAAACAGACAGAAAGTGAAATCTTTGAGAACCGATTATGTTCGGTGATATCTCTTTGATTCGTTCAAAAGGATTTGTGTCGAAAAAGGTATAGCAAGAGGGATAATTATTTCTAAAACTTCGCAACTATGAGAAGTTGTAGAAAGAAGGAATATAACCTTAACGGATGTGGTTAAGTATATGATGAAATATTAATTTTTCAATTTTGTGTTGGGAATTTGCAACTGCCATATATATATACTTAATTGTGGGTCCTTCAAATCAGTCACTTCAACTCCCTATGAGTCATGGACGGGTAGTGAACCAGTCTGCAATGACTTATGACCCTGGGAGTTGGCTACTTTGTTCTTGATATTTCTCATGAGCATGAGAAATTGAAACCAAAAGGAAATAGGTGTATATCCATTTGGTATATTGAACGCTCCAGATGGAATGTTCATTGATGAACAAATAGTGGGAGTGTGTCTGAACTCAACATTCTTGGATATAGATTTTCTAAGTAGAGGTCATTTTGACTAGGAGATTCAGCTATCTGAATTGAATACTCCTAATGGTCATATCCTTCACAATTTTTCAATTGAAATGAGGACTTGCTTCCTTCACTGATCCAAGTAGGAGATAAACACCGGTTTGGTTTTGATCAACTTGAATTCGTTTCTCGATCAAAGTGAATTCATTTCATTAACCGGTTTGTGGATCATGTTCACTTGCAATATAAATATCAGTTTGATCAACTCGAATCTGTTTCATGATCAATGTGAGTTCATTTCACTACCAGGTAATTATGAAAATAAATTTTTCATATGATTACTAGTTAAGATAATGATGAACTTTAGATAGTGGCTAAAGTTCTCTCATCTTTTTGTAAGAAAAAGTCGGATGAAAGCAATGGATATTAAGCTCACTAGTGGCTAAAAAGTTGTACCCAAATTGAGGGTATAACTTGCACGCAAACTTTTTTTCATTGTTAGGTTCGCCTCAATTCACCTATTTCTGATCATGTTACTCAATTGAACCCCAAATTACATTTGGTGGATGTAAAGGTGATTTACATTAGGTGGATGTAAAGATAATATTTCTTAATGGAGAAATGCAAGAAGAATTCATTTTGTATGATCTTCAAATGGTTTAATAAGGAATCTATGCATATGTCAATTGATCTGAGAGTAGATATATGATTCAATCTCTCTGGATAGATGACATATTGTTGATCAGAACTGATAAGGAGTATTAGGAAGTGGTTGGTTGTTCTCAACTTTGTGGGATAAAG
Organism: Ehretia macrophylla; assembly: GCA_037974665.1. Taxonomy (NCBI): domain Eukaryota; kingdom Viridiplantae; phylum Streptophyta; class Magnoliopsida; order Boraginales; family Ehretiaceae; genus Ehretia; species Ehretia macrophylla. Next base: position 6,803,736 of record CM075774.1, read on the forward strand.
GAGATTGATAGAATAGCGTATGTGTTTAGAGTCAAGATCCAGGGGGATCAATCTAAATTTTTTTGTTTTCTTGCAAGAGTTATATGTTAAGAAAGTTCTTGAATGACTCTATGTGTAAGTCTACAAGCCTATAGATGCTCTTGTAGTCAAGGGTGAAAGCCTAAGCCAAAGAACATGTCCCCAAATACCAAAATAGATTGATGAGATAAAAATGTTCCTTATCCGAGCACCATGGGTAGCCTAGTATATACTGTGGTGTATACATAGCTAGATATTTATTTTTGCCGTGAGATTGGTACATTGTTACCAATCAAATCTTTGATAAGTTTATTGCATCGTTGTCAAAAGGATCATGAGGTATTTGAAAGGTAATTTAAATTTTGCCAATGCTATTAAAAGTGTTGATCTTTATTAGTAGAGATCCACAAATGCTGATTTGGGTGGTGACCAAGATGAGCATAAAGAAGCATTATTTCATCGAATGGCAAGAAGCAAATATGCATAACATTGTCAATTGTGGAAATTGAGCTCTGTGACATGCTCAGTAGCTATGCAGGGGGCAGTATGGCTCGAGAGATTATAATGGACTTGAGATGAGTCATTTGCTAGACGAGCAATGACGATCTATTGTGTCCACTAATTAGCCATCGCCTATGCTAAGGATCTTAAATTTCATGGCGAAATCTAGTACATAGACATTATGGTTTTGTGTTATAAAAAGAAGTGACTGTGGAATATTCACCTACGCATGAGATGGTAGTGACCCACTCTATAAGCCCATATCCATAGATATGTATTTATTGTAGTAGAATCTCTAGGATTGCGTAGGACTTGATATTGATGTCCTGTATATTATTGTGTAATTACTAATGTACTCATACTGGTGAGTATTTGATTCCAGTTCATAGTGAATGAGATTTCTTCATGTGTTTGCTTAGTGCCTTATCTTTGTGATAAGTTTGAAAGAAATCAAGTATGGGTATGCTAGCACATATTAACATCAGAAGGTATGTCAACAGGTTAATAAGATTGGCTCTCTCACACGAGCAATTGCCTCTGGCGCAGTGAGAGCTTACAGAGATGAGACAGTATGAGTTGGTTAGTATTCGTCAAGAAATACTGTACTCATATAAGAGACGTCGCCTTAAGCATTGGTTTGGAATTGGTTTTTGTGACAATATTAAGATGAGACCTCTTAATTGTATATGTTACAATTAAAGACTAACATGAGGTCGATATAGATTTCCACGGTCCATATATCCTATTTATAGCCAGATGTGAAACCTCGATTACTAGGTGTATTAAGTTCAAGGATTCAAGTTTGTTACTAAGTGATAACTAGACCTAGATCTGTATGATGTTTTTGATCTAAGTGAAGACATATGCCCCTTTATAAGGAAAGTCACACCGTAACACATTTTCATACTATGTGTGCTTTGCGAGCGTATAAAGAAGTGGATGAATGGATCCCTGCTTCACTACTGTGTGAGTCCTTTAAGCAATAAATGCTTCTTTGGGATACCCTTAGTGACTTACACCTAGATTCTGATTGGTCAAGTTCAATGTTAGCTACTTTGGTGTGTTGCTTAAAGATCACGTTAGATTCGATCATATGGGACATGTTCGGAAAAACGGTTGACTTGGCTTAGAAAGATATTAGAGCGAATGGGAGATTGTTTGTATCTGGGCCCGCATATGTTAATTGGTCGACCAGTTATACAATCTTTGTGATTGAATAACTTTGTGATTAAACATAACTATGAATACATGTTTTGAGATTTAAAGGTCAAACATAGCCTACGAGGGATAAGGTGTGTGTTGACTGATATGAACTTAAATTGGTCTAGGGTATAACGAGACTTTTTCTTCCGTTGAAGACCGTAGCTCCCATGTATCCCTAACAGGTACATGATCTGAGCTTCTACTTCTTGTGTGCTCGCGAGTTGCACGACTTATTTGCCCGTATGAATTTGATAATGGTTCCCGACAAGGTCATAGAAAGAGATAGTGGTGGATAATGGTCTACCCATCTTATGCGAGTGGGAGATGTTAAATTTTGGGACGAGTCACCCAATATGGGTTGACCTCACTCGACCTATTTTGTATGGGTCAAAGAGTGGTTGTGGGAAGTTATATAAATAAAAAGAAGAAAAAGAAGCGCCTTTTTCTTCAGACGTTGAAAACAGATGACTGAGTATCTTATTCATCTCTTCCCCTCTCAAACTCTCTGATTCTTACTGTGCATAAAACTACTATAAGTGAATAGGGTTCTTAAGTTGTGGTATAGTAAGTGTACGATCGATATTGTAGATTCGAATCTCTTGTATACGCAGTGGAACAAATACGTTCATCGATCCGTTATTTTTGTTTCGTAAAAGGTCAGTCTTTTTTATTCATTTCAGTTTTATGAAGATTCTGATGATTATATAAAAATCTTCAACCACCTTCAACATCTGCTCAACTTTCGACCAGAAAAAAGAAAAATCTACAAATTTAGCTAAAACAGTGTCTTATTAACATTTACTAAGCCATGTAAACGCAAACCAAGTAAATGATAATTGAAAATAAAAAAAAATGTTCAAAGAAGAAGTAGAAGGATTCGAGCTGTTCCGTCACTTCTACCGTCGCTACCACCACCAAGAACTGAACTAATAGATGACCACCAAGAAGAGGAAACAAGAAAGGAACAAGAAAAAAGGATTGTTAGATCAAACAACTTGAAATGGTAATTAGAAATTTTCATTTTGACCTAGCTCCAAGCAATAGTTAATAGAGGAAAAAATGGATTGCAGCGCAAAGAGTTTGTCACTTTGTTGCATATACGATTCACCATTCCATTCGTGAGAGATTAAGTAGAGGTGGGTTTGGTTGTTGGTGGTGATAAAGAAGAGGGTTTTAAAGAAATAGGAAAACGGTAAAGATAAATTAAGGGTATTTTGGTCCCCAGGGTTTATTGTGCAACTTTTATATAACAGAAGAGGTATCATGCATTTTACTCTTTTAGAAGTTTCTAAAAGTACCAAGAAAGGAAACTGGCCATGTGTGCTACCTTGCGAGCCTCTCAATATAGCTAAGTCACTGTCCACATAGCGCCTGCATCATTGGGGTTTGACAATATGGTGAGATTAGAGTTGCTAAACGTATAAAATTGGAGGCAGTGATTTGTAAAATGTTTGCAAAGAAGAGGTGTGCAAAGAAATTTGAGGCAAGAGTAGAAAAAAATGCTTGTAAAGAAGAGGTGTCCAAAGAAATTTGAGGCAAGGGTAGAAAGATAAGGAAAGATGAGGGTGGTAGTGGATTTGCGGAAACGAGTGGTTACCCGGGTGAAGACTAAGAAGATTTTCCAACGAGTTTGAGAACGTGGTTATGAGTTGTTTGGCTTGGTTTCCGGAAGAGAGACACACTGCACAACAACTTTTGAGAAACAAGTTTTTGAGGAAATCGAGAAATCATGTGGAGACATAAAAGTATAAAAAATGACATTAGATAAAATATTATAAAAAATAGATTATTTAAGAGAATTTTATAATTTTTTTAAATCAAGATCACTGCACTAATTGAGACTTGTTATCATTTTACATAAATAACTCTATTTTACTATTGATCAAGTGGATTTAAGAAATTTGTTAGTGGTTCCTAGTTGTACATTAAAATAGTTTCAAATAACATAATTAAGGACGATACGGTAATTACCATTATTTGTGGCATGCGATAACCAAAAATAATTATAATAATCAATACGATCCCATAACTCAAAAAAAATATTATTTTTTCATATATAGTTCTCATACACAATGGTTTCAGTTAGAATTTATTTTAAATGCTTAAGATTCAATTACTGTAAATTTATTTTTACTATTTAACTGCAAGTATAAGACTCGATATATGATTAATATTTAACATTTGTTTAAAACATGTATTTATAAGAATAAAAAAAATTTGCTGGTAATCCTCATTTCCTGTGTGTCACGCCCCGACCCGGACACCTGCGAAGGCTAAGGCCGGTATGTGACATTCGCAACCCTAAAAGCTGTAAAATTGATAACTTGATAACCTATACATTCATATATACTCCATAAAAGTTCAAGAATCTTCCAATTACATCGGTCTTAGAAAAGGAAACCATAATTGATTACATATGTACAAGACTTTGCACTTCCTGTTCATACATAGAAATTATCTAACAATCGGGTTTCTAGGTCTCAAAAGAATATAAGTGTTCAGTTACATGATAGTTGTCCAAAAGAATAAGTTACACAGTAAATAATTCAAGTACATCAACAGGTAGTAATCACATAAGGCAGAAATCCTCGATGTCATACCAAGGAGTTTCGCCAACATCTTGAGAGGCCTGCTCAGACCCTGCCTCACCTGAAATGGTAGAGAAAATGGTGAGCTAATCCTGCTTATAGCTCAGTGAGGATGAAATAGGAAGGGTTTTCGCAATTGTTTTCCTCTTTTCACAAACAGTTCAAGAAATCATGCCATGCACTTTAGAATGCATATATAATAAACAAGATATAACCTTAATGTGCATCAATAATATGAACAAATAGGCTTATTGCAAAAGGATACTGAGCTTGCTGATGTTGACGGCTTCAGCCTTAAACTAAGTAATGAAAACTCGACACCACAACTGAGGATCAAATCCTCAAAGATAACACGCCAAACTCCGCCAACAACCGAGGGTTCCGGATATTCCCCTCAAAGATATGAATAGGTCCTTGGTGGTCATGGCTAAACCGGCAAGTGCGATGCTGCCCGAGGCCATCGATCGCACTCGGACCTTTAAAAGGTTGCAACCTCGATATATATATATATATAATATCCAACTCTCCAAGGGACGTCATCAAGAGATAGAGGGACTAGGATAGGAACAAAGTATGTTGCTTCCATCACAACAGTAGTATCAATAATGTATCAAGTAAGTACACAAACATCTTGCATGTAAGCTCGTGTAATTATGTACTATGACATAAAAACATGTACTCATCCTCAATTAAGTTCATATAATAAGTAAACATGCATGTGGAAGTCAACAAAGTAGATTGTCTCCGTAAAACAAGTAATTAATCATGTAGAGACATCAAACAAGCATATACATCGCATTAGCCTAACTTAAACAGTTAAGTTTCTTACTTTCCTAAACTTCAAATAATCTGATTTTGGTATATAATTAAAGCTTATCGAATGTAGATAGTTTTAGAATCAAACGGAACTCAATTCGTAGTTGAATTGACCAAGACATAGTCCTTAGAAGAATGTTGCGCAAAAAGGGTCAGGGAAGTCAGATGAATAGTTGGAGGAGTGGCTCATCCGACTTGATTCATCCGACTTTTCCAGTGGGTGTCGGATGAGTGAAGTCAGATGAGTCACTAATCCGACTCCTCATCCGACTTGCCCAGCTAAGGAAAATTCAACTACAGTTTTGTAAGTTCTTACACCAACTCCCTCATTCTTCTTTTAACACACGAACTTACTCACAAACTTCACTTCACCAATACCTCAACACCTTAACTTAACATGTTAAAATATCAACCAATCAAACAATTACCATCAAGAATCGAATAGAACACAAAACTCAACAATTCACAATTCATCTAAGGTTGAATCCTCAAACCCCACATCTATGGGATATACTCTATCATTTCTACTACTAACTATGTTCATTATACATACCTACATATCTTCATAGTTCATTTGGGCAAGAATAGACAAATGGTAGCCCTAGGACAACTCTTGCAACATCAATTAACCAATCAAAATTCAAACTTCAAAATAGGCATATATAACTTAGCTTAAGTTTAATAGATAGCTAGAGTACATAAACAAGCAAGATGAAGACTTAGTAAAACCATAGATTTGTATGAAAATATCCCTCATCTTTGTTCTTGAAATCTAGATGAAAAATGAGCAAGAAAACCCTTGAAGAAAGCTTAACAATGGCTTGAAATCTTCTTCTTCCTCTTCTTCTTCTTCGTCCTCTTTTTCCTCTTCGTCCTCTCCTTTCTATGGTCAAAAATTCTGAGTGTATGTGTAGTGAGTGTTTCGTGTGGGTGTGGGTGTGTTTTCTGATGTGTATGTGTGTATAGTGTAGTGTAGTGTATGTATTGGGTTAGGTAGAAATAATATCTAAGGTCCAAAAGATGACCTTGCCCTTCTAACTTGATGCTATTTATTTCATGACATTCTAGTTGTATGCTAACTAGTTAGTTGCTAGGCTTAGTCCAATAGTATCTAATTAACTTCCTACAACATCTAAAACACTTAATTGCATGTTAAACGATGAAATGCACATAAATCAATATAAAAGCATATAAAACAAGGTAAATGCATATAAAACAATTTTAATTATGTATAGCATGACCTATATGCACATGTGGTCCCGGGTCAGGTCTTACACCGCAGGGATTCGGGGACGGGGCAGGGGCGGGGGATGGGGGCATACAATGCGGGGATTCAGGGATAGGGACGGGGACGGGACAGGGGTAGGTATTGGGCGACTTTTTAAGTGGCAGGGCGGGGCATAGGAATAGATCCCCCCGCCCCAAACCCGCCTCATTGTCATTCCTACACAAAGCAGTGTATATAGAAAGGGTTCGACAATTTCTTATATAAAAAAAGTAAATAGCTGTCCTTACAGCCTAAACACTTTCAAAATGTAGAATTGGATTGACACTCAAGCCTATAAGAATGAATTGTTAATATAATGTAAAGAGAATTTTGTGCATCTGAGTTACTCCATGTTCAGTTGGCTCCCAAGGCTCCCTTTAATTTCCTTCACAGTGTCGATATTGTTAATACTTTTGCATTATGATCCAAGTCAATACTTTTGCATTACTCTATCATCTTCAACAGCTTTTATAATTTGTTGTTTGTTAGTAGTCAAGGTTGGCTTTCAGGGACGGAGCCAGGAATTCTTGTCAGTGGAGGCTAAAATTCATAATTTTTTAACTATACGAGTACTTTTTTTTTCTATGGGGGCTAATTAATTTTTTTTCAAAAAATACATAAAAATTTTAATATTTTTATGGGCCAGTGGGAGCTAAAATCCATAATTTTTGAACTATACGAATACTTTTATTTTTCAGTGAGGGCTAATTAATTTTTTTTAATTAAAAATACATAGATATCTAATTTTTTAAAAAACAATACATAGAAATTTTAACGTTTTTATGGGTCAATGTGGACTGCAACCCCCACTGGCCCTTATGTGCCTCCGCCAGTGTTGGCTTCTGAGTTTTCCACTGGTTTGCATGAAGAAGGAAATGTTTCAGAACAGCTGAGCTGCATATAAAAAATGGGTCCGTAATCCCTACTAATTTTATGTTACTAGCATTTGCTAATTTTCTACGTCAATATGGCTCCCTCTTTTTTAAAGGAGAACTTTGGCCCAACAATAAAGTTATCATTTTATGACTTGGAGACCATAGATTCGAGTCGTCAAAATAATTTTTTATAAAATATAAGGTAAGATCAAATATTATAGACTTCAAAGTGGATCGATTCTTCCCAAATCTTGTATATAACGGGAACTTCACCACGGTGCTATAAGTATGAGTGGTTATGGATGGGTATGAAACTCTATTTGAACACCACGGTGCTTTGAGTATATATTGAGTGGTTATGGATGGGTATGAAACTCTATTTGAACCTATTCGATGTTATTTTTATTTCCTTGATGTACGAAACTCTCTTTATATTCTTAGACCAGAAAAGAATCGAATTTATTTTAAAAAAATTTGTACATTTGTATTTTCACAATAGACTATTCATGACTCAAAATATATTGCTAATTTTGTTATTAAAAAAAAAAAAAAAATCTTTTGAACTAGTACGAGAGAAATCCAAGCAAATTTGAACCTTGAGCTTAAAATATGGCTTAAAAATCAGAAAAATGAAAAGTTAAATGTAAATGTGATCAAGGAAAGAGATCATACCTATGGCTTCAATTAGTAGTAGCTGCACAATATATACATGGTATGGCCTTTGAGCTAGCGCATGAATACAGTGGAGGTGTGATTCTATATCCAAAAAGCAAACCTGCAAGAACTAGAAATATTACTATAAAATAAAGAAAATGTCTTTTTTTGGGAAAATTCTTTCTTCCGGTATTTAGTCATTCGGCCAATGAGTATAAAAAATGGGCTTCACAATGTGAAGTTTACTTTTTTTTATTTTTGGGCCAAATCGCTGAATGCTAAGCTGAAGTCCAAACCCCTTTTTTTTAGGATTTAACTTATTAAAAAATATTTACAGATATTCTTCCCAAACTAAAAACTGAAATCCATAAAATTAATTGGAAATACTATTGGAGTCAATAAAATGAAATATAAACTTTATTTAGTAGGTGATTTGAAAGGAAAAAAAGTTTAGTAATTTAGAACATCGTAGAAGTTTAACGACCTGAACCGCAATTTACCCTTGTACAAAGAAAAGGCCTTCTTTTCGGGATTCTACTTATTAAAGAAATCGTTGGGCCTTTTCCGCAAACTATGAATATGTATGTTACGTCCAAAATGTAACACTGAACCAAGCCAAGACAAGCAGCTACAAATATTGTAAAAAATTGGCCATGCCAAAGACTTTTGGTTTAACGCCATGAGACTCGTAGTATTTGCGAGAGGTTAAAAACTCGAATTTTGTTAATTACATCTATATATATATATATGGCCTTAGACTTCCCTATGAATAATAAAATAAAAATAAATTGCCATCAATTATAACCTGCACAATGAAAATTCAACAGTTCAAATGGCTGAACATCATTCCTTTACGTCGATCTCAACTTTTTCCACTTTCACATTCATTTTGAAAAGACAAGACGAAAAAACGAAAAAAGATTTTTAAAAAACAGATAAAAAAAAATAAAAAAAATTAATTAATTCTTTTTGTTATACTTTGATATTTTTTTAAATTAGAGGGTCAGACTCTTTCCCAAATCCTGAACATAGCAAGATGTTTACTTCTTGACTGCTCTTTTTATTTTTTTGGCTAAGAGCAACTTCTCCTAAGGGCAAGTCTAGCTCCCCATGGGATGTTTATTCTAACTCTAATTAATTCTTCTCCATCTCGTATAGACTTTAAGAATATCGTGATATAACTGTCGAGATCAATTCTTAATGCCCCAAAATCGATAATAACTAGCATATATAATATTAGAGATCGGCATTGTTCTATATTCCTTACAAAGGGAGTGAAACTCTTTGGTCTTTTGCTAATGCCAATCATTCAAAATGCTTGAGAATTTATTGTCCTTAATGCTATCAATTCATTTAACATTGAAATGCATTGGTCAGTCAAATCAATTGTAAAGGGAGTGAAACTCTTTGGTCTTTTGCTAATGCCAATCATTCAAAATGCTTGAGAACTTATTGTCCTTAATGCTATCAATTCATTTAACATTGGAACGCACTGGTTAATCAAACCAATTGTTGATGATATCCTCATGATCGTAGCTGAAATTACTCATAAACTGTCAATTGGGTCGCCAACCAGATGCTTCAAGACAAGTTAGCTTTTGTCTGATTTTCTACCGTTCTCCCTCCCCTTAAGTATATTTTTGTAAATGATTGCGATTCTACTGGGATCGGTTAAATAGTTGTACTTATTTTGATTTCATTTTAATGAAATACTTCTTTTCACGGAAAAAAAAAAAAAAAAAAAGCTTGAGAATTTGAAATGGCTCCTAATCAGAAAAAACAAGAAGAATTCGCGTACCTTTTCCATGGCCAAGCCTTCTTTTGGGAACCACAATTAAACTCTGAAGAATTCCATCTGAAACATTTTTTAAAAACAAATCCACTCTTTCATAACCAATGAAATATATCGCCCAAATCCGTATTACTTAAATTTCTCCTCTGAATTAACATTTTACGTGAAAAATGTCACAGATAAATAGAATCTATGTATTTGAAATAATTAAATAACCTGACATTGCCACACCTAAAACAGGAATAGAGACGTAATTAGGCTATTTCCTCACACGTCTAAATTGTTAAATATCACGTGACAATTCTTGCTGCGACGACTATGGGTATGCCAACGCTCTATATTCAACACGCAGGACTTCATATCTTCTTTTTTCTTTTTCTCTGTTACAAAAGAGGCAAAGCTAACTATCCTTTAATCAATTTAGAAGATGTCGTTTCCATCTAATTTTTTTCTAAAATTTTGAAAAGAGCTGCCGGGACTTGCTCAACTGTGTGATTTCCTAAAAAGGCTCCATCTAAACTAATTAACTGATCTGAGCACATATTGGCTCCTATTGGTCTACGCTTTCGGATGGTTTACATTTTCATATCTTCTTTTCACTTCTATTGTTCTACCGTCTACACTTTCAGATAGTTGGTCTAGTCACAGAGAAGTATACAGAAATTGATCAGTGCGGTTGACAAGTAAATTGGGCTACTACTGGGTGTTTGGTCTAGTGGTATAATTTATCGTTTTAAATATAAGAGATCTCAAGATTCACTTTTGTGTATAACATTTTAAATGATGTAAAATATTTTAGAGCTCTTTGGATAAAATTAAAAAAAAAGTAAAATGTATCATATCTCTTGTGTTTTATAAAGTCCCGTTATAAATTATATGGTATGAAAAACGTTGCATATGACCCTCTGCCTGTTGTGTAGACCAACCCATGTGGGTTGATAATAATTTTTTGCTTTTGCTTTTGCTTTTTGACCAAAAGAAAACAAAAAAAAGAGAAAAACAATAAAATAAAATAAAAAAGGAATGGACAGACCAGCTGGTCTGTCACTTGTTTTCAAAAAAAAAGAGAGAGTGAGTGAACGAGAGAGAGAGAAAGGAACAGAGAGAGAAAGAAGAAGAAGAGTGCAGAAATTTCATCATGCGCCATCTTCATCAAGTTGACGATCGGAAGGTCATTTGTGGTCCGATTGAGCTGAAATTTTACGTGCATGTTCACAACTCGTGGGTCTTCTATCTGAACGGTGGAGATCAGATTTGAAGCTCTCTACAGCCCGTTTTTCTAACATGAACAGTGACAACGTTTTTGGTGATTTTTCTCCTACTTGGTTTAATCTTTTTTGTTGATGCAATGTTTGCAAGAATATGTTATTCTTCGTGAATGTATTGTGTATGCCTCTAGTTGTAGCTAGAGAAGACTCTCTTGTACCCATTATTTGTTGATAGTGGAAGTTTTTGGGTGGACTACGGTCCCGTGGTTTTTACTCTCCACGTTGGGGAGGTTTTCCATGTTAAAATCTTAGTGTTGCTCTATTTTCTGGAATTTTCAGATTTGTGCATATTGTTGTTGGCTCTATTTGTTGCTTCCTAACAGGTTTATACAAGGTGGGAGGGTGTTATTTCCGTTGTGCATTTGTTGTTTGTGTTTTGATATCGGGTTTCCTCCCAACAAAGTGGTATCAGAGCTTGGTTGTTGAATTGTTGTTTTGTATAAACAATGGAAGTTAATACAAGTAGAATGATTTTTTTGAATGGTTTGAATTATGCCATGTGGAAAAGAAAAATGGAAGACTTGTTGTATGTGAAAGATTATTATCTACCGGTGTTTACTACTGAAAAACCCGTGAGTAAAACTGATGAAGAATGGGAGTTATTTCACAAACAAGTGTGTGGTTATATCAGGACATGGGTAGATGATAATGTGATGAACCACATTAGTGAAGAAACACATGCACGCACATTATGGAACAAACTTGAAGAATTGTATGCACAAAAGTGTGGGAGCAACAAGTTGTTTTTGATAAAACAATTGATAGGTTTGAGATACCGAGATAAAACTCCTATAACTGATCATGTAAATGAATATCTTGGAATTATAAATCAGTTAGCTGCCACTGGAATTAAATTGGATGATGAACTTAAAGGGTTATTGCTTCTTGGTACTTTACCGGACTCATGGGAGACATTTAGAATGTCATTGTGTAACTCAACCCCAGATGGTGAAATCACTTGAATCTAGCTAAAAGTAGACTTTTAAATGAAGAAGTTGGAAGAAAGTCACAAAATTTCTCTTCAGAGTCAGATGCTTTGGTTACTAAATCTAGGGGGAGGAATAAGCAAAAGGGTTCGGGAAATAGAGAAAGTAGTAGAAGCAAGTCAAGAGGGAAGTACAGTAATGTCAAATGTCATCACTGTGGAAAAATGGGTCATATCAAGAGATTTTGCAGAATATTGTAAAATGAAAATAAAAACAAAGATAATGATAAGAAGAAAGATGATGATAGTGGTAAAGATCGAGTTGCTACCACTACACAGGAGTTTTTCATTGTATATGACAGTGATGTTATTAATCTTGCATGTCATGATACATGTTGGGTGATTGATAGTGGTGCTTCTATTCATGCTACTTCTCGAAATGACTTTTTTATGTCTTATACAGCTAGTAATTTTGGGGTTGTGAAAATGGGTAATGATGGTGTCGCCAAAGTTATCGGTACAGGAAATGTTTGCTTGGAGACTGAAAATGGCAGCAAATTAATTCTTAAAGATGTGAAGCATGTTCCTGACATTAGATTTAATTTGATCTCTGCAGGTAGACTTGATGATGAAGGTTTTCTTAATACCTTCGGTAATGGTCAATGAAAACTTACAAGGGGCTCTATGGTTGTAGCCAAAGGTAAGAAATGCTCAACTTTGTATTTGATGAATTCAAAAGTTTCCAAGAGCATTGTCAATGCAGTGAAAAATGAAGATGCAACAGAGTTGTGGCATAAGAGACTGGGTCACATGAGTGAGAAGGGAATTTCAATTTTATCCAAGAAGAAAATTTTATCGGGACTAACAGATCCACATATGAGAAAATGTGATCATTGCTTTCCAAGAAAGCAAAACATGATTTCTTTCCAGAGTCATCCACCTTCCAGGAAGGAAAATGTAGTTGAGCTGGTACATTCGGATGTGTGTGGTCCGATAAAAATTAAAACACTTGGTGGTTCTCTTTACTTTGTGACGTTTATTGATGACCACTCCAGGAAGACTTGGGCTTATACCTTGAAGTCTAAAGATCAAATGTTGGATGTATTCAAGCAATTTCAAGCATCCGTTGAAAGAGAAACAGGAAGAAAATTAAAATGCATCCGTACAGATAATGGAGGTGAATATTGTGGTCCATTTGACAGGTATTGCAAAGAGCAAGGTATCAGGCATCAAAAGACACCGCCAAAGACACCACAGTTGAATGGTGTTGCTGAGAGAATGAATAGAACGTTGATTGAAAAGGTAAGATGTTTGTTTTCACATGCAAATCTACCACATTCATTTTGGGGTGAGGCTTTGAATACAGTTGTTCATTTGTTGAATCTCTCACCATGTATTCCATTAAAGCTTGATGTTCCTAATAGAGTTTGGACAGGGAAAGATGTTTCTTATGATCATTTGCGAGTCTTTGGATGCAAGGCGTTTGTACACATTCCAAAGGATGAAAGATCCAAACTTGATGTGAAGACACGACAGTGTATGTTTATTGGTTATGGCCTTGATGAATTTGGCTACAGGCTATATGATCCAGTTGATAAGAAAATTGTCAGAAGCAGAGATGTTGTATTTGTGGAGGATCAAACAATTCAGGACATTGGTAAAGCAAAGAAAGAGTTACCCCCATAGTCAGATGAATTGGTTGATCTTGATATAGTGCCTTCAACGCCACCAGCAATAGAGCAGGTTGAAGATGATGATCAAGGTAATTTCCCTAATGATGATCAAGCAGAAAGTCCTACATAGGTTGAGGTAGGTGATGATGATAGTCAGCCTGAGACTCCACCAACAGTTCCACTCAGGAGGTCCATTAGAGATAGACAGCCTTCTACAAGATAGTCTTTTGATGAGTATGTTTTATTGACAGATGGAGGTGAGCCTGAAAGCTTTGAAGAAGCTATGGATTATAAACATAAAAATGAGTGGATAGAAGCTATGCAAGATGAGATGAAATCTTTGCATGAAAATTGCACATTTGAGTTGGTGAAGTTGTCTAAAGGAAAAAGAGCTTTGAAGAACAGATGGGTTTATAAGTTAAAGCAACAAGAAAATACTTCACAACCACGATACAAAGCAAGACTGGTTGTGAAAGGGTTTAGTCAGAGAAAGGGTGTTGACTTTGATGAGATTTTCTCTCCAGTTGTGAAGATGGCATCCATTCGAGTTGTTCTGGGTTTGGCTGCTAGTCTTGATCTAAAGATTGAGCAGATGGATGTGAAAACTGCTTTTCTTCATGGTGATTTGGAGGAAGAAATTTATATGGAGCAACCGGAGGGGTTCAAAGAAAAAAGAAAAGAGGATTATGTGTGTAAACTGAAGAAAAGTCTTTATGGCTTGAAACAAGCACCTCGACAATGGTATAAGAAGTTTGAATCTGTTATGGGGGAGCAAGGCTACAGGAAAACTTCTTCGGATCATTGTGTCTTTTCTCAAAAATTCTCTGATGATGATTTTATTATCTTGTTGCTATACGTTGATGATATGTTGATTATTGGCAGGAATTCTTCAAGAATTGACAGGTTGAAGAAACAATTGAATAAATCTTTTGCTATGAAAGACTTAGGACCAGCAAAACAGATTCTTGGCATGAGAATCAATCGAGACAGAAATGGCAAAAAGGTGTATTTGTCACAGGAGAAGTACATCGAGAAAGTACTTCAAAAGTTCAACATGGATAAAGCTAAAGTGGTTAGTACTCCTCTTGCTACTCACTTTAAGCTAAGTGTTCAACAGTGTCCTTCTACAGATGAAGAAAAGAAAGATATGCAGAATGTTCCATATTCTTCAGCAGTGGGAAGTTTGATGTATGCTATGGTGTGTACACGGCCAGACATAGCACATGCAGTTGGTAGGGTGAGTTGTTTTCTCTCAAATCCTGGAAGAGAACACTAGAATGCAGTGAAGTGGATTATGAGATATCTTCGAGGCACATCCAAACTGAGGCTTTGCTTTGGATGTGAGAAGCCTATGCTTGTGGGTTACACAGATGCTGATATGGCTAGAGATGTTGATACTCGTAAGTCTACTTCGGGTTATTTGATTACCTTTGCAGGGGGAGCTGTGGCATGGCAATCGAGATTGCAAAAGTGTGTTGCCCTTTCCACCACTGAAGCGGAGTTCATTGCAGCAACTGAAGCATGCAAGGAATTGCTATGGATGAAAAAGTTTCTGGAAGAACTTGGGTTTGAGCAAGATGATTATGTCTTGTATTGCGACAATCAGAGTGCAATACATCTTGGTAAGAATTCTTCATTTCATTCAAGATCGAAACATATTGATGTGAGGTACCATTGGATCAGGGATGTTTTGAATTTGAAGTTGTTGAAACTTGAAAAAGTTCACACAGATGACAATGGCTCCGATATGTTGACGAAGGCGTTGCCAAGAGAGAAGCTTGAGATATGTCGTTTGGTTGCCGGGTTGATTGACCCACCCACATGAGTTGGTGGGGGAGTTTGTTGTGTAGACCAACCCATGTGGGTTGGTAATAATTTTTTGCTTTTACTTTTGCTTTTTGACCAAAAGAAAACAAAAAAAAAGAGAAAAACAATAAACAAAAAAAAGGAATGGAATGGACAGAGTAACAAAAAAAAAAATAGACTGTCACTTGTTTTCAAAAAAAAAAAGAGAGTGAGTGAATGAGAAAGAGAGAAAGGAACAGAGAGAGAAAGAAGAAGAAGAGTGCAGAAATTTCATCCTGCGCCATCTTCATCAAGTTGACGATCGGAAGGTCATTTGTGGTCCGATTGAGCTGAAATTTTACGTGCATGTTCACAACTTGTGGGTCTTCTATCTGAACGGTGGAGATCAGATTTGAAGCTCTCTACAGCCCGTTTTTCTGACGTGAACAGTGACGACGTTTTTGGTGATTTCTCTCTTACTTGGTTTAATCTTTTTTTGTTGATGCAATGTTTGTAAGAATATGTTATTCTTCGTGAATGTAATGTGTATGCCTCTAGTTGTAGCTAGAGAAGACTCTCTTGTACCCATTATTTGTTGATAGTGGAAGTTTTTGGGTGGACTACGGTCCCGTGGTTTTTACTCTCCACGTTGGGGAGGTTTTTCACGTTAAAATCTTGGTGTTGCTCTATTTTCTGGAATTTTCAGATTTGTGCATATTGTTGTTGGCTCTATTTGTTGCTTCCTAACAGGTTTATACAAGGTGGGAGGGTGTTATTTTCGCTGTGCATTTGTTGTTTGTGTTTTGATATCGGGTTTCCTCCCAACACTGCCATCCATCTTTCTGTTAATTTTAATGTAGAGTATAATATACACGCCTATGATACAAGTATACATTTATCAAAGGGGTACTTGTAACCTTTTCAATAACAGAAGGGGGTATTTGTCACTTTATTAATATCAAATGAGGTATTTATAGCATTCTTCATTTTATAATATGATTGAAAAAATACCTTAAACAAAAGAAAATTGAGATGAAACTAATTCTTGCACAATCTTTTATTGTGTCCAAATTGCAAACACTTTTGACATGTGTAAGAATCATAGGTGTGTGTATTACACTCAACGTCAAAAATTAACAGAAAAATATACGACTGGAGTCATTTGTAATGTTTTCCATAACACGGAGTTTATATCGCGACTTTTTAAAACATAAGGTTTATAATACAATTTTGTGACAAAAAAAAAAAAGTAAATTGGGCTTTAGTCAGTAGTCGGCCCACATGCATGGTGATAAAAAATATGGAGTGTCATTCTAAAACTGATGAAGTGCCTCAAAACCTTACATATTAATTTTAAAAATCTTAATTTATTCATATAGACAATTTGGCTTGAAAGTTCCAGAATGTTATCTGAGAATTTCTAACAGAGGATAGCGAACCAAACACAGTTGTAATGTCGGTAGCCAGTTATTTAGTGGTAGTAGGAGAAGGAGTTGCTACGACTAATCTCATATTGTTGATCCGCTTTATTCTAATACCCTCATCACATGTGAATTGATTGTGAGAAACAATTTGATATGGTAGAAGAAGTCGCTTTGCATCTGGAACAGTAGCATACCAAAGTCAATATTTGATACGTGAATGAGTTAAATATGAATTGATAACAAGATAAAAACTCAATTCAAATACCATGGTAAAGTGATTTTACTTCTTGCTTCGCTACCAAGAGAGACTTGGCATGTTAGCAACAATGTACATCCAGAGTCATAATATGAGCCAATTTTACTTATCTAATGCTTTTAAGAAATCTCTACTTGCAATATGAAGTATTTGGGTTTTTGAATTTCCACCAATATCATTCAAATTTGTTTCAACTTCCTTTATCCATAATTATTACAAATTTATTTCACAGAGCCCAAACAAATATAAGGAATTGAATCGTATTTCAAATAGAGATGACAAAATATCTGAAGACGAGATTTTTTAGCAGTGAGTAATGCTCTAGATAAGGCATATCGTCTGGGGTGTAAATGTGAGGACGTGGGTCTATTCAGCTTAGCAATTTATTTTTATTTTTATTTTTATTTTTGTCGAACTTAGAACGTTTAAATACAATAAGTCATTATTTGATCATTCCACCCAACTTTTAAGTGTGTAATTTTTTTTTTTTTTTTTTTTTGAGGTGTTGGGTTTAGCAATATCAACAAACTCTTATAAACGGGAATGAATCTGCTCATAACGTTATGTATGACAAGATTTATTATTGATACAGTTATGATGAAATAATATAAACAGTTTACAACTATTAAATCCCGCGCATAACATTATCATGAGAAGAAAATTGTTGTATTCAGCCAATAACCCATTTGCCTCTTGACACAAAAGTGAATCCCACACGCAATTATGTGTTAGCAGACTAGACAGTCGTTGGCTGAACAGTACATCGACCGATTATGAAAAATTCTTACTCCCTATAAACAGCTTTGATTCATTATGCAGCACTATCATTAGTATTCATTCATAGGCAAATGAAATGGCTCAGGCCTCTGCAATAACCAATTGTATAAGTTTCTGCACTAATGCTACAATCAAAAGCTTAACTACACTGCCTACTGAAAATGTCCCTTCCAGTTTTTGCCATTTTGCCTCTCAGATGAAGAACAACTATCCAATGATGGAATTAAAGATCTCTCCACAAGAGATTGTCAGTGTTCAGAATCAAGCAGACAAGCAATCTTGCTCGAACCTGAAACGCCAGTGGTGCAGAGAAAGAAACATACAGACAGCGCTCGAAACACTGGAGGGATTCGAGAGGACTGAAATCCGTAATTCAGACGATCTTATTGAGTTGATGCGCCTCATTGTGGATTCGAAATCTATAGCAGATGGGAGAAGAGTTCACGAATATGTCTTGAGAAATTTGCCAGATTGTGCGGTTGATGTCTTAAACGCGTTACTGGAGATAAACTGTAAGCTGGGTGATACTACGAGTGCTGGGCATGTCTTTGAGAAGATGGTGTGCAAGAACCTGGAATCTTATAACAAGCTGATAATGGGATTGATGGAAAATGGAAAAGGAGAAGAAGCTCTGGAAATCTTTTCCAGGATGGCGAAGAATGGAGTTAGGCCGGATGGTATTACATTCCTCGGTGTCCTGAAGGCTTGTGAAGGCTTAGGGGCAGTAGATGAAGGGAAGGCGTATTTTGAGTCGATGAGCAGGGATCATGGCGTAGATCCTGCACCCGAGCATTACACGAGTATCATTAATCTTCTGGCAAAGGCGCAAAAGATGGTTGAGGTCCGGGAGCTCATCGCGAAGATGCCTGCTGAACCGAGTCCTGAGGTTTGGGAGACTCTACTGAAGTGTTCGAGAACTGAAGATTTTACTCATCCTGTATCCGCATCCAACAGAAAGAAGAGGGCGACGCAAAATCAGGTTTTGAAGCAACACCGAGCTGTTGCAGACAGGAGCAAAGCCTATGAGAAGCTGAGGTCTTTAAGCAATGAAGTGAAGGAAGCTGGTTATGTACCTGACACAAAGTATGTACTTCATGATCTTGATCAAGAAGCAAAAGAGAAAGCTTTGCTTTACCATAGTGAAAGATTGGCCATTGCTTTTGGGCTTATCAACACCCCTCCAGGGACTACATTGAGGGTCATAAAGAACCTGAGGATCTGTGGGGATTGTCACAATTTTATCAAGATCTTGACAAGTTTTGAGAAGAGAGAAATCATTGTAAGAGATATTAAGAGATTTCATCATTTCAAGGATGGCAAGTGCTCCTGTGGAGATTTTTGGTAGAATTTGCGCTTCATTTCATGCCTTTCTTCCAATTGAGAAAAGTTATGGCTCGAAATTTTAGTATTCTCTACCATGCCAATGAGATTGATCTAATACTCAATTTCCTTGGACTGAAATCAACCATATGGATCTAGTGATGTCAATTGTTCCTATCAAGAATCGTTTATTCTATTAGACGTGAATGTGTGTCCTCTAGTCCAGTAACAAAAATTAATAGACATGGTACATTTTCTCGGAGCTCAGCTTGTATTAGATTACCATCTCATCTAATAGTTCTTGTTAAAGAGGAGTTTGTCATATTATTTATTGTCTTTAACACACTTTCACACGTATAGGCAACATCTATTTTTAAGCTTTGCATATGGATACTGGTTAGTTTAACACATAACACGATCTGCATGAGATACAATGTAATCCAACAAAACCATCTCGACGTTCACTTGTTTCATGCAGCAAAATGTTTTCCTTCTCTCTCAACTCATCAACTGTTTCAGCCGGGTGCTTATACTATGCCTATCTCGTGCTGCTTACACAGAACCAAACTATCTGCAGAAAAATGATGTTCATCCTAATGAACCTCTCTGTAGTTGTCAGTCTTCCTACACACATGCGTCCGCCAGAATGCCTCCTTGTTCAGCTGCTGCTTTTCATTACAATGACAGATTTACATTACCCTTTACAAGCTTCAATAATTTTCTGCGACGGGTCTCGAGGGGAAGAGCCTCTGAAGAAATGTTAGCAATGACCAAAGGCAGACCATGCCGAGAATTTGGAAAGTCACTATCATCGCAACAAAGGCGCCATTTCGTTCTAACAATGCAGGGGTTACAGGAGCTTCCTTCATTGCAAACATTAACTTCTCGAGGAAATGAGCAGCCTTGGTCAACTGGTATATCCTGAAAACCTGCAGAAAAGGATTTGAAAGGCTTGAAACGACATGCCTTTCTATTCAAATTAAAAGATCTGAATCTACCGAAAGGCTTGCATACCTCGAAAATAATAGGAACTAGAGGCCAAGAGGAAGAGCCACGCTTGTCAAGATATCTCTCAAATGCATATTGAGCAAAACAGCCAACTAAGAATGGAGCAACTGAAACCAAGGCAGGTAAACCAAGCATCGGCCAGGTGACATAAACAGCAAAAAGAGGGGCGCAAATCTTTAATCCCATAGCAAAGAAAGCAGATGTCATATATCCTCTCAGGCCCGTGATAAGGCTCCACCTTTTCGCACTAAATTCCAAATATGGCTTTTGAACTTGATCAGTCACACGCAAATATGTTGCCAGTCCAATATAAAATGCTATCTCACCACAGAATGAAGAGATAATTTCTGCATAAACCAATGACGTGGAATTGAGATTACTAATAAGCAAAAGGAAATGAGTAGAGATACAGAAAGATGCACACCGTCTATGCATATAGCATTTAGACATCTAAGAATTAAAAGAAATCGAAGATAACCAATATTTAGTTGAAAGAAATTTAATAGAGGTTCAATAATATCAGATGTCAACAAACTAATTTCTGAGAAACTAATTTTAGAGGTAATTATAATATAATTAGGCTACGTCTTGATTTCTTGTTCGTATTAATCAATTCTATCAAGAGACCTATCTCTGGCACAGTGACTCTTATTTTCTCATGGATGTAAGAAAACTACAAACAGCGTGGCTCTTGGTTGATACAACTTTCATAGTTTATCACACAATCAGAGGCTCAGAGCTCGAGCATTCTGTACTAGTTCTCCAAATTGGCTAAGGCGTAAATTAAGTTCCCACTACACCCATATGTCGGAAAGTGATTAGCAGTTACGTGGATGCCCGAGGAAACACCTTACCCTCCCAATTGAGAGTGAGTAAACCTACAAACATGTATGGCATACACATGAATGCACAACAGATCCACTTTTCATTCCAAACTTCTCTTCCCCAACATCCAACGAATGAATAGACAGAGACAAGATACGCCCTTTATCCCACATTTCTTTCCCCGTTAGTATTACCATTTAGAGAAAAGACAAAAGATAAAAGCGAGTTGCAAAAGATGGCTGTTGCAGAGAAAGGTATAGAATGACTTGAGGAAGCTGATCTATACACACTATACCTCGCTCATCCCACCATGCCTCAAACAGAATCCATTTTAGTTGATTATGTAACGACGGTGACAGAGAATAACCAAACAAAGACAGGACTATTGCCGTTATTCCATACAGCCAGATCAGGAAAATGGAAAAGTAAACGATAAACTGCCAGTAGTATTCTAAAAGTTCTAATATTCAAAATTGCATGATGCAGTAATTGCCCAACTTATTCTGTCAAAAAATATTAGAATTTGACATGTAAGTTACACAATCTTCAGATCACACTAAGAGAAGACAAATAGAAAGGTCATATATCCTAAAAAAGTGTATGATTTGATAACCAATCATGTCCATATATCATAAGTTCTACATTTCTAATTGTTCCCAATATACAGATACTTTGCCCTCAAGGGAAAAGGTAGTTAAAAGAAATAGAAAAAAAAAAAATCCTCAATATAATATCGAATTGCTGGAGATAATAGAGACAGAAATGTTGGGCAAAAATGTCCAAATAACAAAGTGCACCTGGACCATAATCTTCAGTCTTTACAAGATTTCTTACACAACCATTTCCTAAGACTGCTCCATTATCAACAATTTATTTAAGTCTGATTCGGTTGCAAAAACGTTTTCATTTGAGATTCAGAGTTTTTTATCTATCATTGTGGTGTATGTTAACATTAACATCGATACAATAAAATGTATTAGAATGAAACTAAACATGATTCAGCTAAATTACACCAATAGCTGCCCATAACCTGGTCGTCACTTGCTCAACATATTCAATGACACTAAACAAGTTGTGTAACCTTCAAATTTTCAATTTTGAGCAGAAAATTCTACTTTTTATTAAATCTTTTGGTATAACTTAAGCTGAAGACAGACAAAATAAGAGTTATTGTAATGACACTAAGCTAGACTTAGATACTAACGCTACCACCAAAACATAAATGTCACTTCCTCATCATATGCACATCCTTATAGAAAATCATAAGATTCTGCATTCTTCATTATATATCAGAAGTCATATAATTACATCAGAAGAAGGAAAGCTAAAATTCACATCCAAAAATTTAAATGCATAAAGCTTAACGATCATATACCTGAGACAACCTCATTTTTGAAGAATTCTTCAACAGCAATGTCGATGAAGAACCGTGGAAGCACCAAAGACGAAATCAACACAACTGGGCCTAAAACCCAAAGGAAAGAACCAGAATTCACCTCGAAAGGCGCTGAAACCAGTTTACTTTCTTCAAGGGACTGGTGAGTCAATCCACGAAACGAAACAGAACCTGATTTCCCGCGAAATGGCTCCGACCCATTGACTGCATTTACCCTCACTTCACCAATTCCCCTTTTAGACTGATTGGAACTAGCAGCACTCAATATCACTCGTCTCTTGAACCTCTCCACTACTGCACAACACGTGAAAAATAAATAAATAAAAATATAAATTAAGGGAACACTAATAGTTAATATCACAAAAATTAGGATTACTATGAACCAGACCAAACAAAGTCTTTCCCGCTACTTGACGTGGCTATTACCATCCAATTTTGTCGAGGTTCATTTTCTCTTAAGAATTAGGGAGCACTAAAAGCTAACATCACATATATTAGGATTACTCCGAACCAAACCAAACTAATTCCTTCCCACCACGTGACGTGGCTATATGGTTTAGTGAATGCCATCCAATTTTCATGAGGATCATTTTCTCTTAGAATAGGTTAGTTAACATCACATAGATTAGGATTTTGGCTATATCGTTTAGTGAACACCATCAAATTTTATCGAGGGTCATCTTCTTTTGGAATCGAGGAATACTAATACTTAAAATGACATAAATTAGGATTACACCAAATCAAACCAAACAAAATCTCTTCCGCTATGTGTCTACATGATCAAATAAACATCATTCAATTCTGTCGAGAATCATTTCATCTTAGAATTAAGAATAAGCAATCACACGTCTACATGATTTCATAGACGTCATTCAATCCTATCGAGAATCATTTCATCTTAGAATTACGCATAAGCAATGGCATACATACTGAAGGATCTTAAAAATTTTACTTACAAAAGTGACGTGGCACAAGCAGGTGAAAATGATTCGAAAATAAAAGGGTCCCACCCCATAGACCATAGTAAAAGTGCCATGTCAATTAGTATATAAATTTTTCTAAATTGCACAGAGCCCATCCTTTACCGAATCCGTGCGTACCGAGAGTTTCGTACAATTAATAACCCTCCATATTAAAAAGAAAAAGGAACTTAGAAAGCATACATTTAAGCTTGTTTTGAAGATGGGTCGAAGTTGTTGTTTGTTTACTGGAGAAGACATGGCTCTTGCATTTCCCTACTGGGTGCAAAGCAACCTGAGAATTCAAAACCCACAAAAATTAAAATTGTGAAAATGATTGTGGAGAAAAATGGAAATACAGAAAGTTGATGATGTTGATGATGAGGGATTAAAGTGAAAATATAATCAATACTCACAGTGTGAAGATGATTTAAAGATAAGTTCATTTTGTGTGTTTGGTGTTGTAGTGTGGGTGTGTGTGTGTTTTGCAGTGAAGTTGCTGGGTTTTTTCCCACCGCTTAAACCCTAGTCCCTCGCTTTTTGTTTTGGTTTTTTTCAGGTAACTAAGAAGTAGCCCCTCCATTTTCCTCTAACTCCAATAACTTCTTTATTTTTTTTTCTAAATTTAAACTATTTCCCTACATTTAAAAATTCTTTATTTTAGTTTCACTTCAACAATTTTCTTATTTTAGAGATTTTTTATTTTTATTTTACTCCAAAATTTGTCGTCATTTTAACTAAATATATTATTTTAATTTAAAACTTTTTTATTTATATTTGTTAATTACTTATATTGATTTTTGATTAAACATATTATTTTAGTTTCCTAGTTGGATTGAAGAATATTTGTATGAATTTTTTCACTACCTCTACATGTAGAGATATTGAAAGCACATGCAATAATCTCTACATGTAAAGATAGTTGTAGAGATGCTATTGAAGATGAATATCTCCAACAACATCCTTACATATGGGGTAAATGAAAATATAGGGAATGGGTTGAAGTTGGCCTTAGGTTGTCTCCAACAGTCTAGCTAAAACATATAAATCTCTATATGTAGGGAAGCTCTTTGAGACTTTTGTCTCCAACAGCTTCCCTAGAGAGTCTCTACAATGAAGAGACTCCCTCCACCATAGGTTCCGCATCTCAACATGTGGAGATGCTGAATCCATGTCCTAAACTTTCAAAAACATCTGACAATCTAAAAAAAAAAAAAATTATGGACCAAAAAAAAAAAAAGCTCTCCAACGGTCATAAATTTATGACTGTTGGAGGCACATCTGATCTGTGTATATAAACACAGATCAGGTGTGCTTGGTTTCACACCATATATCAACTAAAAAATCTATTCTTGTGCAAATACACACAAAGCTGTGAAAAAAAAATAAAAAAACAACAACAATATCAAAATCAGAAATCAAACCCTAGGTAACACAATTTTTTTTTAAAAAATTCAGTTTGTTTTTTGCAAAAAAAAAAAAAATAGTTGCTGCTTTATTACTTACATTATTGCTGTGAGATGGAATGGGTGATGAGGGGCCTTGCCGTGAGTGAGGGATTTGGGGTCAGGGTGTTGTGGCAAGTGAGATTGGGGTCGAGGGTGTAGTGGTGAGTAAGGGATACGGGTAGATGTTGTAGCCATGGGTAGGGATTTCGGTTGCCATGGGTGGGGATTTTATTTGCAGTGGTAGTATTGGTAGGTTTATATGATGCAAACCGTGGAATTGGGTTAGTTTAGATGAGGGATTGTGTTTTTGTGGTTGGGGTTATCTTTTTTTAACATATGGTTCTTCTGTTTTTTTTTTTTTTTTAAGGGTTAAAATGTTTAATGTAATTGTATTTTAGTTTGTACAAATAAATATAACTTTACATTTTTATTATTTATATTATTTGTTTTAATATAATTTAGGAATTTATTGTATATTTGGAATTTATACATATTTTGTTATTTTACTTTTATAATTAAATTAACCCCATAAAAAATTTAATTTAATTTTTTTTTGCTTTTAGATGGATTCACAAAATCGTCCGTTTTACACGAATTTGCTTCATGGGAATTCAGATGTTAACGAGGACCACTTCTTATTAGGCCCATTCGTACAAACGAGTGAACTTCCGGTTGAACCGACTCCATCTTCACACAAGATTCAACTAAAAAGAAGGTATCACGCCTCCATAACTTCACGACCCAAGAAGATTGTCTACTTGTTTCAGCATGGTTAAATGTTAGCTTGGATCCAGTCCATAGCAATGATCAAAGTAGAAACACGTACTGGTATAGAATTTTTGAGTATTTTCATACTCACAAAATATTTCACTCTGAACGCAAACAAACTTCTCTCATACACCGTTGGTCAACTATTAATCTTGCTACCAACAAATTTTGTGGATGTTATGCTCAAATCGAATCTAGACGTCAAAGTGGCAAAACTGAACAAGATAAGGTGCATTTAATTTTTAGTACAATAGAATTTATAAATTTTATATATTCAATTTAACTAACTTGTTTAATTATATGGTGCAGATCCAGGATGCCAAATTGTTATATCAAGAATGCCATGGATCTGCTTTTCCATTTGAGCATTGTTGGAATATGTTGAGGTATCAACCGAAATGGATCCAAGAAGATGAAAAGAAAAAGACGAAAAGATCAAAAAAAAGTAAAGATGGTAGTCCAAGTGCCTCCGCTCAATCAACTCCACATTCAATAAATTTGGAGGAAGACACTAGTGCATGTGATACCTTCAATCCTATAGAGAGACCACTAGATAGAAATGCAGAGAAAGAAAGATTGAGTAAACGAAAGAACAAAGAGAAAACAAGTGATCAAAGACCATCTGTTGCAGAAACGCTTGAAAAGTTGATACAGTCGAAACAAAGGATGCACGAAGAAAAGATGAAACAAGTGGACCGTGAGTGGGAGGGAATCGTCATGGATAAAGATTTTAGTACCATGTCTCCGATGCAAGTTGAGTATTGGAGAAAGAAACAATTGGAAATTATGCAAAAAAATGAGGTGGGGTGATTTATAATTTTATCCATATTTTAAAAGTTTAATATTAATATTAAGTACTTTTTTCAATGAAAAACTTTATTATTGAAGATGAAACATTACATTATAACTTTTCAATTGCTCACATTACATTGAAAATTAAATTAGATCACACGCCTCCATGTAGGTGCCACAAGTGCTCAACGAGATCTGCTTGTAGTTGAACATGAGTCTCTCGCTCACGAATGCGATAATGTGTTCCAATAAAATCTTGAAGTTCAGCAGTATGTTCACGTGAGACTGGTTGATGTGACCTTTCATCAGTAGAGTCATAGTTGAAATCTATATTATCAACATTCCTTTCATCTTCAATAATCATGTTATGCATTATTATGCATGCTTTCATAATATCTTTAAGTGTTTCAACATCCCAGAATCGTGCAGGTCCACGAACAATAGCAAATCGAGCTTGAAGAACCCCAAATGCACGTTCAACATCTTTCCTAGCTGACTCTTGAGCAGCAGCAAAATATTTTCTCTTATTGCCTTGTGGAGCTGGTATTGTTTTAACAAATGTAGACCAAGACGGGTATATACCATCCGCAAGATAATACCCCATGGTGTAATTATGACCATTAATTGAATAATTAACCTTAGGGGCTCGTCCTTCGGCCAATTCAGTAAAAATTGGTGACCGCTCCAAAACATTTATATCATTTAAAGAACCAGGTAAGCCAAAAAACGCATGCCATATCCACAGATCATATGAAGCTACGGCTTCTAGAATAATTGTTGGTTCACGAATATGACCACTATACATACCTTTCCATGCTGTAGGACAATTTCTCCACTTCCAATGCATGCAATCAATACTGCCCAGCATTCCGGGGAAGCCTCTTTGATTTCCAACTCTTAGCAGTCGAGCAATATCACTCTCATTTGGTGATCTCAAATATTCTTCAGAAAATATTGCCACGACTGCCTTAACAAACCTTCTTAAAGTCTCTATAACAGTTGTTTCTCCTATTCTTATATATTCATCAACTGAATCTGCAACTGCACCATACGCAAGTACCCTGATTGCAGCTGTGACCTTTTGTAAGGAAGACAAACCCCAGACTCCAGCATTATTTTGTTTTCAGATGAAGTATGAATCATAGGATTCAACTGCATGTTGAATTCTGCAAAATAATGGACGACTCATTCTGAACCTCCTTCGAAAAATATTAGTAGGATAAATAGGATATTCAGCAAAATAGTTATGGTAAAGCCTTTCGTGACCTTGTAGTCTATCTCGCCAAAAATAATTATGGCCAGGAATAGAACCACGACTTACATTTTGGGGTGTTTGTTGATCATCTTCGTCGAGCAATAGTTAGATGCATGCTGACTCCTTATCAGAGTCAGAATCATAGTGAACCTTCATGCTTCGAATATTGGAAGCCATACTTCTAACAAAATATGATGATAGAAAAATAACTTTTGCTTTTGAGTATAAAAGAACAACACGAAAGAAACTAAACAAATTAAAGAGAACTTGTTGTATTTGAGGACCTTCATGCATGATATTTATAGGTTTTAAATCTCACCAACCATCATAAAGAAATAAAGATATATGATTGATTGAACATAAAGTTGACATTGACAAAACAATACATAAAGAAATATGATCGATTGATATCATTGATAATACAAGACACAAAAATATATGATTGATTGAAAATAAAGTTGACATCGACAAAACAATACATAAAGAAATATGACCGATTAATACCATTGATAATACAAGACAAGAAGATATATGATTGATTGAACATAAAGTTAACATTGACAAAACAATACATAAAGAAATATGACTGGTTGATATCATTGATAATACAAGACAAGAAGATATATGACTGATTAAACATAAAGTTGACATCGACAAAACAATACACAAAAAAATATGACCAATTGAACAAGAAACGTCATAAAACTATTAGAAAAGTTCTCAATTAACAAATAGTATTAATAACAAAAATAATATTATTAATTAGAAATAGAATATCGTCGTAAAAAATAAAAAATATTAGTAATTAAAAAAATAAATCGAATATTGTCGTAAAAAATAAATCAATATAAATAAAAAGTTGAATAAGTTTTATAATAAAAAAATAAAAAATCATCAAAAATAATTTAACAAATATAACTAAAAAATATAATAATAAAGTTTAAACTAAAATAATATATTTAATTAAAACCAGGAAAGATTTTGGAACAAAAGAAAAATAGGGGATCTGTAAAATAGGGAAGCTGTTGGAGTGAAACTGAAATAGAGATTCTCTAAAACAGAAGATTGAGTAAATGTAGGGAAGCTGCTGAAGTAAAACTGAAATAGAGAATCACTAGATGTGGAGAAATGGTTAAAAATCTCTACATGTAGGGAAAAAAATAGAGAAGCTATAGGAGTTGGCCTTATAAGAACCTTACCCTTTTTTTTTTTCCTTTTTCGTGTACAATAGAGGCCAAAACACTGATTCAAATTTGAAATCTTTTATCAGAATTGGTTGTTACCCAACTATTTTACCCAGCTCTTAATTATAGAATCTCACATTTATTTACTGAAAAGGCAAATAGCACAGAAAAATTACACAAATAGTTCTTATTATTTTTTTGAAATTTCAAATTCGTTATGTTGTTCAAAATTAGTCAATTTAGTATCTATTATTTTTCAAAAATTTTAAACTCGTCCCTATTATTCAAAATTAATCAATTTAGTCCATATTATTTTTTAAAAAATTCAATTTAATCACAATTTTTTAAAAAGACTAAGGACTAATTTGAATTTTATATGAAAATAATGAGAACTAAATTAAATTTTTTTAGAAAACAATAGAGATTAAATTAACTAATTCTAAACAATAAGGACAATTTGAAATTTTTTTAAAAATAATAAATACTAAATTAACTAATTTTGAATAATAAAAATGAATTGAAAATTTTAATGAAACAATAAAGTCCATTTGTGCTATTTTCCCTAAATAGCACCATACCTTGGGTTTAGTTTAGTTTGGATACTAAAAAGGTTGTATGACACCTTATTCATGTATATTTTAGATAGTTTAAGGACTAAAATTACGAGTACAGTACTACCAAGGATTAATATGTATTTTCGACAACCACTAAGTCCTTGATGTTTGAGTTGTTCTTAAAAAGATCCAAGCAACAATGACAGTTTGTCCTTAATTTTTTTGTAATTATAAAATCAAATCGGTCAGTACCTTGATAATTGTTGTATTAATAGTCCAAAAAATATCACATCACCACGTGTCATTATTCGATTAGGACATTTTCTCAACATCTAAAATGCAAGACCTTAGCAAGAATTTTCCTTGATGTTTGCCTTGTGCCATTTGAATTTATTGTGTGAGCAAATTTTACTAGTCATGCTCACTGTTTAGTCAATTTTCTTAATTTAGTGCCCAAGACCCTTGCAATAACAACGACAAAGACTAGCGACGCCTTTGGAGCGAGTTTCTTTCAGCGTGATTTAGGAATTCTTGTCTTTTCCTCATTTTGTATCCTATAGAGTCTATGTTATTAAATAGTGACACAATAATTTTTTTTTCTTTTTTTTTTTCTCTTCCTCTATTTTTTCATTCTCTTTCTCAACCCCACTTACAACCCCCTATCCCACCCTATGTTGCACGCTACATAGGAATGGCAAAAATTTATTGTAAACCTTTAAAATCTACAATTAAAATTGAGAAACCCTCAATCATTTTTGTCAAGAGGTCCTGACCATTGGCGGAGCTATATTGGAGCCAGTGGGGGCTGCAGCCTCCACTGAGCTATAAAAATCGTTAAAATTTTTATGTTTTTTTTTTTAAAAATTAGATATTTATGTATTTTTAGTTAAAAAAAATTAATTAGCCTTCACTGACAAATAAAAATATTAGTATAGTTCAAAAATTATGAATTTTAGCCCCCACTGACCCATAAAAATGTTAAAATTTTTATGTATATTTTGAAAAAAAATTAGATATCTATGTATTTTTAGTTAAAAAAAATTAATTAGCCCCCACTGAAAAATAAAAGTACTCATATAATTCAAAAATTATGAATTTTAGCCTCCACTGGTCCATAAAAACGTTAAAATTCTATGTATTTTTTGAAAAAAATACTTATATAGTTAAAAAATTATAAATTTTAGCCCCCACTGATTAAAATTCCTGGCTCCGCCCCTGGTCCTGACATGTGAGTAACTTCAAGAACCCAAGATAGTGTAGAGGGTGATATTTTGCTAAGTTAGGATAGTGTTTAAGGTTATAAATTGCGTGTCCTGAGAATGCCCAACTCTTCCCTTAAGTAGTTTTCATCCTCCTACCTCCTTCCATATTGGGAACCAATCCTCCGCGATTCTTTTCCCATCAAATCCCAAATTTTAATTTAGTATCGTCAATTTATCTCCTTCCTTTCGTATTTCCATTCTTTCCCGCCTTCCCTGATTTATTCTTTGTGAAGCTGAGGCCTCTTATTGGCCTTGTACCCTTATGAGCTAACCCATCGTAGGCCCGGGGGCTACAGCCCACTACAGTTGTCACATCGCAAAAATGGCATAATTGGAATTGTATCTGTTTACCATAACTTATAATAAAAACTGTAACTAAAACTCAATGAGTTTGAGAATCTCTAAGCATAAGCATAACTATAACCATTAAATATCCAAAAAAATGGGTACTTGTACCTGTAACCATTTACTTTGAAGAAAAATAAAGTTAGTATAGAATTCCTACCTAAAAAACATAAAAATACTCAATTTACATGTGAAAAAAGCCCAGAATAATATTTGGGCTTAATCCATTAACTTTTGATTAAATGTAGCCCAAATTCTCTTATTCTAGTTATTAATTGGGTAATCTTGTAGTAAAGCAGAAAAAATACTATTGGCTTACAAAAATAGGCTTAGAAGTGTAAGTTTATGTATTAATTTATGGGGCTAATATAAAAATATATTTTTTGTCAGCTTTAAACATTAATATACATATATGTATGTATGTATATATGTATTAATAATTGGATTTCAAGTTTCAATTTTTTTAAAACCTAATACAAAAACTTAACGAGTTACTCGTCAATTACTCCTTATAAAAATCAAACTCTAATGAATATCTCATTAGTGTTTCTTATCGGGTTTGTCTTCAGTCAAATACTCATAGGTTTCGCATTGTGTGGAGGTGGGTATGTGAGAGATTGATGGAGGTGAAGAAGGGAAGAAGAAGGAGAAGGGTAAAAAGAAGAAAAAGAAAATTGTGAAACTTTTAAGGCCAAAAAGATCATTTCATGGATAAGAAGGACGTGTTCAGAATTTTGCTTTATTTGTTAAGGATATAATGGTAATTTTACAAGAATATCACCATTTTTTATTCAATTTTAATGCCAATTTGATGGGAAGCACGAATTGTGTCCCTTTTTGGTAATAACATCGGAGACTAGTTGTGTAACTTTTGTAGCATTAGAGAGTAATTCAAAAAAATGAGTAAATAGTGAGGACTACTAGTGGAATTTGACCTTTTTGTGTTGTTACACAAAATCTAATCACTTAGTCAATAGTTAATTTAAAAATCATAAATTACTAATGTGAATATCATCTTTGCCGCCTATTATCTTTTATTTTTTAAAATTATGTAATTTCTTTATTTTTCATAAATTAAGTATAAAAAATATTGTCATAACTGTGAGCATCATTGATGAGTCAACTTTTGAGATTTGGAGTTAGGGAAAATATTTTTTATATATCATCTGAATATTCTAACAGTAAGAGCATAAAATAATTTTACTATTGCCCTAAAGTTAGTGTAATTTCAAAAAGTAGAATGATATAACTATAATTACGATAAATGTTGTTTGTGTAGATTATCGTTTGTCATTCTTTCTTTCCTTCATTCTTTTTTATTTTCAAAAGAGTGAAATGCACCATACCCCATTGTATTTTGTAAAAGTTGCATAATAAACCGTATATTTTCAAAAGTGGCATAGAATCGCTTGTATTATTCATAATATTGCACTATACCCCTTCCATCCAATTTTTCATTACATTTAACGATGAGTGATATACACACTAAGAATCACACAAACTATTAAAATAAATATTGATTGACCAAAATACTCTTATATTATTTCTAACTTTTCTTTCTTTCATTTTTTTTTCTTCAGTTTTCACCTATCTTCTTTCTCACCACTGGCACATTCCACCACGACATATCTCCACTATAAATAATTTTAGATACTCAAACATTAATAATCTTTTAAAAATCCTTATAGCCTATAAATAATTTTCATATAGAAATTGAACCTTGAGATTGGGTTTTAAATTAAACCCCATTTTTTTTGTAAAATTCATGATTTTAAAATGTTATTATTGTATATTAGTTTGATGGATCTTCGTGCTGATAGATTCTTTGATGGCTGGTGAAGGTGGTTGCAGGAAGTGGCAGAGGTAGTTGTGTGGTAAAGGAATGGCGGAGATGATGGGTAGGGGTAGTTGTTTTAATCAGGAAAAGAATATAGATATGTTCGTGCTCTAGCAAGACTCATGACTACATATGGCTTAGTGGTTAAGTTACTTGTGTGCATGGTGAATGTCTCGGGTTTTAAACTCAAAACAACGTCGCTTTTTGTCATCTTCAACCTTTAACGTTGCAGAAGTTTATAGTCCATGAAAAAAACTTCAAAAATTTATATATTTTTCAATTATTCTTCAAATCGCATGAAACTTGAAGCATTAGATTGGTAATTTCAAGTAGAATGAAAAGAAATAAAATTTATATGAAATTGTCTTAATCAAAATTTTGTTAATGTGACGCATAATAGTGAAGGAAACTTGAAAAGCTAAGTAAAAATATACAAAACGATTTTATCTAATGGGGGTAATTTGTCTTTTATAGTTTTTGACCAACAAAATTTAACGGATATTGAGATTAGGAAGAATGTGCAACATTATAGATAACACAAGGGGTTCTACGCCACTTTTGAAAACACAGAGTTTATTATGTAATTTTTGTAAAATACAAGAGAGTATGGTGCATTTTACTCATTTCCAAAAAAAGTATAATAGCGAAGCTCTCCATGTTCTCGCCTCTTCTCTTTTCACCCTCTCTCTCGTTTATACTCAAATACCCTAATGTTAATTCTCTTCTTAGGTTTGCATTTACACATCATGTATGTATGAGGTGATATGAAGTGAGGCAATGGGAGATAATGTCCACCATGATTGAGAAAATAAAAAATAAATGAGTAATGCTAGATGTCATCTTTTTTTTATCACTCAATTATTACCTCCTAGTTGTCATTCCTAATTGGCAAGCCAACTAGATAAATTTATTTTATTATCTCTTATTTTGTTGATTTTTCTCTCTCTTAAATTTTCCTTCTTTTTTTTTTTTCTCCTTCACGCTTCCTATCATCTCTTTCTCTCTCTTTTCTTTAACCCTACAAATATTCACTCTTCTCTTTTACCATTCATTGCATTTTTTTTTTCAAATTTCTTCTCTTCTTGACGAATTCATAATTGCCAAATATGGGGGGAAAAAAAAGGAGAAGCATGATTGACTTCTGAAAAATAATGTATCCTTGTGATCAAAATGAAACTCAAAGATGCACATACATCCTAAAAACAACGTTTTCTAAGATAAAAACTTAACCAATTCTCTCAACAAAAGCTTATTAAACTTTGTTTTTGTTTAAACTTATTAAAATTGTTAACTAAGAAGTAATAATTAGATAATAAAACAAAATGACGTCTAACATCTCTCAAAATAAATTTTGGTCTTGTAGCTTTCACGAAATTTTTTGAATCAATCATGTAAGGTTTTATAAGATCTACAAGTATCTTCTTTTCACTAAATGACAAAATGATATAAATCATCTCCAGATCACAACTATTAGAAAAATATTTGGATTAGTACTATATATATTTTTCTCTTCCCATACGCAAGATCAGATATTTTTCTGGTATTGTCCTCTACACCTTTTACAGCTACAATGAATTTCAGGCTCTAAAAATGGTTTGAAGTTTGATACTTCTTTGAAGGGTTGATGATGTCAACTAAGGCTCCGTTTGTTTGCCGTAAAATATTTTTTAAAAAAATATTTTTTTAATTTTATGGTGTTTAATAATATTAAAAAATTGGTAAACTGAAAAATTGATTAACTAAAACATATTTTCCGATCAAAAATAGTATGCTATTTTTTGGAGATTTTTCGGTGTTTAATAATACCGAAAAATTAGTCAACTGAAAAACATTTTCCAGTCAAAAATGGTGGGTTACTTTTTTGAGATTTTTCAGTGTTTGGTAATACCGGAAAATTGGTCGACTGAAAAATATTTTCCGATAAAAAATAACGGCTAGTTTAAAGTTTGAGAAAATATTTTCATGTTATTTAGGAAAGGAAAACATTTTTTGAAACTTAACCATCCCTATTTTATATGTGTATATATATATTTTTTATAAATCTCATATCAAAAAATATTTTTTATTGTACATCCAAACACTAGAAAATATTTTCTAATATTCTATTTTCTAGAAAAATATTTTCTCTTAATAAGTTATTTTACGGCAAACAAACGAAACTCAAGAAAATATTTTTTTATTTTTTACAAGTAAGTTATTTTACGGTAAACAAATAAAAAAATATATTTTATTTTCAAATAAAAATATTTTTTATAAATAAATTATTTTACGGCAAACAAAAGGAACCTAAGATTCATAGCCTAGTACTTGGGTGATGAAATGATCAAATCTCTATGTTCTAAAAGGGTCGCTCTTCAATGCTCACATGCAAGGCACAATTTAAATTTCACGTGAAAAAACATGTTATAAATAATAAATAAATATAATAAATTTTTTCTTAACGATTTTAAGTTTTTAGTTAACTGATTTCATATGTGTTTTTTTATCTAAATCAACTAAGATATCCAAAACGTGGTGGACCCTAAACTTATTTACTAGTTGATGATGTCCATACGTTTCAAGCTTATATATGTCCACACTCCCCAAGAAATATATTTAACCCAATTGATGTACAGAAGAATCTTATCCTTATCGATATATGAAGACTAATGAGTTTCATTATAGGACTATTTTTGGATTGGACTAAATTCTGCATAAAACATGTGTAATATATTGAAACAATAACATCGTAGGTCACATCTTCAAAACTTCGGTAGAGTAATCATAAGAGCATCTCTAATGAGAAATTTTAAATTAATTCTTTAAAATGTAATAACTATAGTAATTTAGAGATTTTTTTATAAAAGTCTTTAAATTATTGTAATTATTTCAATTTAGAGATTCATTTTATATACTAACATTAAAGATAATCTAATAAATAAATATTATAAGTTTAAATATATGCTTTATTATTATAAATATTATATAATTCTTAATTAATTCAAAATATAAGTTAAATATTTATATCGATAGAGTAAATTTAATATGACCGCTTAAAATGAATATCCCGTCATAGAAAATAAAATAAAATTGTAAGCCACATGACCCACCGACGCGAGAAGCGTGTTCTCTTTTCTATGAGTCCCACAGAGCACCCAACAGATTCCATGGAGATAATAAAATCCAATTTCGCGATGAACACGTGCAGGTTTTGAGGTGCTCTTTCGGCCGGTAATGGGAATTGAACCGGCATCACACTTACTGTTCTGGTCCCTTTTTTGACTGAGGATAATTCAACTCCTACCATTTTTTTTTCATGAAAGAAAACTTTCATTTGCTAATTTTTCAAACTTACATTAAGAATGTAAAATTTTGAGATATGTAACTCTATCCAAATAAAGTATGGATAAGGTTTGTCAGGCATTCAGATTTTTTTTATTCTTTTTTTTTTTGTCAAGAATTCAAAGCTCTTTTAGCAAAAAAAAATAAAAAAAGAAGAATTCAGAGCTCTTCAAACTCATTGGAGAGATGCAAAATTCAAGGATATATAACTCAGTCTAGATACAAGGGTTGATCTATGATTTTTATTTAATGAGAGCTAAAATAATACAATTTGACACTTATATATGAATAATTTTTTTTCAATGAAAACTATATTAGTTTTTTAAACTAAAATACATTTAAAATAAACATATTTAAAAGAAAATTGTTGTGAGTGGGGACTTCAGTGTCAAGTAGCTCTACCCTTGATGAGACATGATCAAAGTAGTCAGGCATCGAGAGCTTTTCAAATTCACAGTAGGGATATAAAATCTTAAGATATATAACTCTGTTAAGATGATACATGGTTAAGTTTAGTTAAGCACAAGCCATGTTTGAATTGATTTTTTTTTAAAAATAACTTTTTAACTAATTCAAATTTAACACGTGAACAAATTTTATATCCATATCTCAATTGCTATACCACTAAATTAACTTGCTGGGGGTAGCTCCGGCCACATTTGAGAAGAGAAAATGGGGAAATTGAAATTTCTCTCCATTAATATGATTGGCTGGTTGGCTAATCAAAATTCAAACCTCGTTTCTTTGGTTGGTCAAAATTAGGCATGATAAGAATGTTGACCATCCTCAACTGTTTTTTTTTTTTTGCTAGGAACCATCCTAAACTGTTGACCATTGACCACACTCTAGTGTTGGAAAATGATATCACGTTTTAGCAAAACCAGAATTATAGATATTTTTTTAAGTGTATAACGAGACACCTTATTTTATTTATTTATTTTTAATCATGAAAATATTTTAGTTTCAAATCCATTAATTATTAAGAAATTAAAGTGTGGGTCACAAAAATATTATTTTTCTCGTTGATCAAATTTCTTAAACATGATGATGTAGATTGCAACAGCAAGCAAACAAACAATAGTTTGTTAAGGACTATTTATTTACAATACTCTAGTCCATTATTATCATCTTACTTGGAGTATTAGCTATATAAATATTGTAGGAAGAAAATAAAAGTTATATTTAGAAAATGGTACATTATGACAAAAAATGCTAGGTCATGCTTAGGTTGATTAATGGAAATATGTCAAATTTCAAATCCCGATTTATCCAAAAACAAAAAAAACAAAGTATCGTCTCTCTCAACGAGCAACACTAAGAATGACAATGAGGCGGGTTTGGGACAGGGGACCTATCCCCATGTCCCGTCCCGCCACTTAAAAAGTCTTCCCAATACTCTCCCCGCCCCCGCATTGTACGCCCCCATCCCCCGCCCCTGCCCCTGCCCTGTCCCTAAATCCCTGCGGAGAATAGAGATTACCCGCGAATTTTTTTATTATTCTTTAAATCTTATGATATTAAATTTAATTTGAACCTCGTAACTTCAAAATATAAATTAAAATTATAGTAATTATAAATATAAATACATGTTTTAAACAAAGGTTACATATTAATCATATATCGAGTCTTATAATTGTAGTTAAATAGTAAAAATAAATTTACAATAATTGAATCTTAAGCATTTAAAATAAATTCTAACTGAAACCATTGTGTATGAGAACTATATGTGAAAAAATAATATTTATTTGTGTTATGGAATAGTATTGATTATTATAATTTTTTTTGGTTATCGCATGCCACATATAATAGTAATTACCGTATCATCCTTAATTATGTTATTTTAAATTATTTTATTGTACAACTAGGAATAACTAACAAATTTTTAAAATCCACTTAATCAAAAGAAAAGTGATAATAAGTCTCAATTAGTGCAGTGGTTTTGACTCTTGATTAAAAAAAATTATAAAATTCTTTTGAATAATCTATTCTTTCTACTCTATTTTTTATAATACTTTATCTAATTTTATTTTTTATACTTTTATATTTATAATTTTAATCTTTTAATATATATGTAAAACTAAAGATATAAAAATAACCACATATGTATGCGGGACAGGTTGTGTGGGACGGGAAATGCTTATCCTCACGCCCCATCCCTTCCCCGCGCAAGGACTAAGGGTGTGTTTGGATTGAGGGGGAGGAATTTTAATAAAGGAGAGAAATGGAAAGTATCATAAAGGAAATGAGTGAAGGGGGTCAAATCATGTTTGGATTGAATATTTTTATAAAAGAGAGTATCATAAAGGACGATGAGTGTTCTTTGTTTGGATTAGAATAAAAATGGAAGGGAGAGAAATTTTGTTTTGTGTAAAATGACTTTTATAACATTTTCTTAATTTATATAAACTTTCATATGGTTGGTTTTAATATAATTTATGTAATGATAAAGGGTAATATAGTCTTCACATAAAATGACATTTTACTCCCCTCTCATTTTACTCCAAATTGGGGGGATGATGTTTGAAGGTAATGAAAGGGCCAACACCCTCCCCTCTCTACCCTCACCACCCATCAACTTCCAAACCAAACAGCAGAAAGGACCACTGCCTCCCTTCTATTACCACTCCCTTCCTCCTATTTCTCCCAATCCAAACACACTGTAAAAGTTAATCCCCACCCCTCGCTCCATTCTCCATTTTTCACTCCAATAGTCGTCCCATCTGGAGCAGGTAAAAGGCGGGTACCCATAAAATTTGTCTCCATTGTCATCCCTAAGCAACACAAAAAGAAATATTATTTATTGATAGCAATTTATAAAGTACAAAAAGGACTTACTTTAAAGGTTCTTTCCATTCCCCCTATTTATTTCTTTGTGAACTTCTAAACTATGATTAACAAATTTATATAATTACTTTTTCCTTAAGGGTTCTTCTTTTATGAGGCATGCAGCAAATTTATCACAGTCACATAGATAAAAAGTAATTCAATTAGTTGATAAATATTAATCATTTGTCATAAATGAGATCATCATAGTAATTTATTTAAAACTCTGTAAGACCAAATTAATAAAAAGAAAAATTTATGACATTCTGACATGACATATCTCCACAATACAGACTAATGTAGATTAACCTCATAGAATAACAACTTGACATGTGACTGTGGTAGATTTGCCACATGCCTTATAGAAGAATTTTTCTTTACTTAAATCACAAAAAAGGTTTCTTCAATATCATCTCATAATAATAACGTAATAAGAAAGTTTTAGTAATATAAAATAATAATATTTAAATCGTCTCATAATATCGTAACGCTTAGAAATTAGATATTATAAGAAAAAAATAGTAAGTTTTTAATTTTGTTTTTTGGTCAAGAAAGAAATAGGAAGGTTAGTCAAATTGATGCACACTTTTCACGACTCTATTAATTTTCTTTTCCGCCCACGCTTCACTATGAAAAGTAAAAAAAAAAGAAAAAAAAAAGCATAAAATAATAAAGGCACTTATCACCATCACTAATATCTGACATCAGATTGGCCTCTCTTATATAAACACATAGAGAATGTTCATAATTGCCACACCAACTCCATTACTCATCATCTTTATCATCACCTCAGCTGGCCATTTTAACACTTTCACGTCATTTTTTTCTCTCTTCAACATAGTTAATCCTAGCAAGCAACCGATATTTCACGATCAAGTGTGTAATACTCTTTGTAGTAACGATTCTTATTATTAAAAAGTCAAACCCTGCTTGTGTTGTAACACTAGTGCACCCAAAAATGGCAGCTTCATCTTCACTTGCTGTTCCTTCTTTGCAGTTACAAATTTCATCCCTCAGATCGTACCCGACATCGAGATCTGTGTCTTCAACACGTTCCTTCACGGTTCGGCCAGTGATTGCGTCAGTGTCCGGAAGGCCATCTGTATCACCACCGCAGCCCTCGGGAACCACGCCATCTAACCCGGCAAAACTCCCAATCCGAAAAGTTCCCGGAGATTATGGGCTACCATTGATTGGACCATGGAAAGATCGACTAGACTTCTTCTACAACCAAGGCAAAGATGAGTACTTCAAATCAAGAATCCAAAAGTACCAATCCACTGTGTTCAGAACAAACATGCCACCTGGCCCATTCATTACCTTCGACTCAAAAGTTGTCGTCTTACTCGACGGCAAGAGCTTCCCCGTCCTCTTCGACGTGTCGAAAGTCGAGAAACGTGACCTCTTCACCGGTACGTTTATGCCCTCGACAGAACTGACTGGCGGATATCGCATGTTATCTTACCTAGACCCGTCCGAACCAAACCACGCCAAGCTGAAGAAATTAATGTTCATTTTACTATCATCTCGTCGCGATAATGTTATGCCCGAGTTTCAACAATGTTACGAAAATCTTTTCCAGGTCCTGGAAAATGAATTGGCCACAAAAGGTAAGGCTAGCTTTGGAGATGCTAATGATCAAGCTGCGTTTGACTTTTTGGCACGGTCGCTTTTTGGAGTCAACCCTCCTGATACTAAGCTTGGTCGTGATGGTCCAAATATTATTAAGACTTGGGTCTTGTTCCAGTTGCATCCACTTTTAACACTTGGTCTTCCTAAACTCATTGAAGATGCTGTTCTACATAATTTTCGATTACCTCCCATTCTTATCAAGAAAAATTATCAAAGATTGTACGAATTTTTCTACGAAAATTCGACAAATTTGCTAGATGAAGCAGAAAATTTGGACCTATCACGTGAGGAGGCGTGTCACAATTTACTCTTCGCCACTTGCTTCAACTCCTTCGGTGGCATGAAGATTTTCTTTCCCAACATGTTAAAGTGGTTGGGCCGTGCAGGAGTCAAACTGCACACCCAATTAGCCCAAGAGATCAGATCAGCCATTAAGGCCAATGGTGGTGAAGTGACGATGAGAGCAATGGAACAAATGCCATTAATGAAGTCAACGGTCTACGAAGCACTTAGAATTGAACCGCCGATTGCATCTCAGTACGGTCGAGCCAAGCGTGACTTGGTCATCGAGTCGCACGATGCAGCGTTTGAGGTGAAGGAGGGAGAATTGTTATACGGTTTTCAACCTTTCGCGACAAAAGATCCGAAGATCTTTGTCCGGTCCGAGGAGTTTGTGCCCGACCGGTTCATTGGTGAGGAGGGTGAAAAGTTGTTGAAACATGTGGTTTGGTCTAACGGGCCTGAAACGGAGACCCCAAACGTTAATAACAAACAATGTGCTGGGAAGGATTTTGTGGTGTTGGTTTCGAGGTTGTTGTTGGTTGAGTTTTTCCTCCGTTACGATTCGTTTGAGATTGAGGTTGGTGCGTCGCCATTAGGTGCCTCCGTTACCGTAACGTCTCTTAAGAGAGCTAGTTTCTAAATTTTTAGCTTATAGGTGTAATTTTAATCTTTTTTCTCTTTTTTTCTTTAGATTTTACTATTTTTAGAAAAAGCCAGTTGGGTGCCATTATGTATGGGTCAGGGAATGATCTAATATATTTTGAGTTATATTGTACGTGAATTTTACTTTGTAATTTTGCTAAAAATTGTTTATATAATTTGATAATAGTTTTATCATTTTCGTTTATATACAACATGTTATTATATTATATTATAAGTAAAATTTAATAATACTGAACTAATATTGTAGATCCTTATAATATTTGGGTATTATTTTTTTTTTCTCATTCTTTACTTTTTTTTGTTTTTTTTTTGATGATTTTCATTCTTTACTTAGTGATGAGAGGTATGGGGCTGTTAAATTGTGTAGGGGGATCCCACTGAACTTAGTGGGTAGAGATTTTTAATAGTAGAGGTATTGTCGTGTTCTATTGATTATAATTAGCTTTCTTCACCATGTAGCTTTTGATTATTGTCACAATCAATATGCGTTGTAAAGTAGTTTGTGATTAGTGGATCACGTTCAAAATGGTTGAAAAGTTCAGATGTTTTGTGATGATACTGATGATCATGAATAATTAGATGTGGATGTTGAAATAATCTTTATAACAAGGGGTTCACTCCAACTGGAAGTGGGAGTAATCGAATAATTTTAAATGTGGTTTCAAATTTTTTTAATTATTATTGAAGATTATATTTTTAATTGAATTAGTATATATTTTGAATCGAGTTGCTGTATTTTAAAATTTTGTTTTATATTCAATTATTAGGTTAGGTGGTGGGATACCGACGTGTTCTATTTTTATAGTAATGACTAATTCGATCTATATATCGTAAGTTAGTTGAGTAGTGATATCTTCTAAGCTTAAAAAAAGAGAGAGAGAGAGGCTTTACTTTTATGAAATGTGCAAAAGAGCGTAGTATTTTCTTTAGAACAATGTTATATATTATTCGTGCACCTTGCTCGTATGTGTTATTGCTTACTTTTCATATTTTGCGTGATAAACATCATGGTATTTATTTTTTCCAAACAAACGCCATGCTATTTATTTAGAGTTATGTTATATGATCGTCGTACATGTTATACTTGGCAAATAAAAAGATTATATAAGATGCGAATTAAGATATGAAATTTAAATGACACAATATTTTGGGTGATGTATATCATTAGTGTATCACTTTAGTGCTCGAAACATGTTCCAATTTCAATAAGAGAAAGAAAGGTATAAGTTTGATCAATGAGGCGTTGGTGATCACGAAAAGTAACAATTCTATCGTAATAATATAATATTATAATTAATACTCAATGATAGTTAATATTATTTGTATTATTTCATTTT
Organism: Ehretia macrophylla; assembly: GCA_037974665.1. Classification (NCBI taxonomy): domain Eukaryota; kingdom Viridiplantae; phylum Streptophyta; class Magnoliopsida; order Boraginales; family Ehretiaceae; genus Ehretia; species Ehretia macrophylla. The sequence continues at coordinate 6,846,569 of CM075774.1, forward strand.
AATTACATTAATTATTTATAATATTATAATATTATAAATAAATTTATTCCTCCTGCAAATGGCTTTATCCTCTAAGGTGGAAGGGGAGCACTTTTCACTTTCCTTAATGGCCATTTATCTTCCTTGATGCACTCAAGTGCACTTGCACAAATATCCTGTTATGAGCACATTTTAAACGCCTAGATGATCCACTAGCTTTTTGCCTTGGTATTTGCAGACTTGTTAAAGAGGGTCACATGCAATGGTGGACATGTCAGACTACGAGCACATTTACAAATGTCTTATGAAAACCCTAAGGGATGATAATTCAAAAACATTAGTTTTTTTTTTTTTTTGGTCGGCAAAAACATTAGTTCATAGTGGAGGATTTAACATGTGAGAGAGACTTGTTTTTGTTACGTATTTAATTTAATCACTTAGTTTTTATGGATTAGTTTTGATAAATTTTTACTTAATTAATTTAAATTACGTTTTTTTTTAAATATCATGTATTCTAAGATTTAGTATCGCTGATTTATTATTTCTTTTTAACAATTTAAGTTTTAGATAAGGTGGTAAGTTAGGTTCTATTTGGCCAAACTGTTAGATACTTAAAAGTAATTTTTGTTAATTTATAATCTGAAACTAATATGTTTGGCTAATTTTTTAGAGATGTTTAGGTAAAAGCAAAGTTAAAAAAAAAAAGGGTGAAAAACAAGAAATCTCAAGTTGAAGTTTTTGAAGAAAATTTTTTGCAAAACTGTTTTTATATAATGCGAAAAACTATTTTTCTTTATTTTTTCTCAACCATATTTTTGTAAGCTTAATATTACCCAACATATGTCAAAAAGTTACTTGTTTTTGTTCAATAGTATTTTTAATTAAATCCCTACTATTTAAAAATTTCACAAGTAGGTCAAACATGTTCTTAATATGATATGAAAGCTCAGATTGTCAAAAGATTTTGAATTCAACAAATTGTCAAAAGGTTTTAGGTTCAATCTCCCTGCTTAAAAGTTCAAAATAACAATCTCCTTCATATGAGAAAGTATAATGAAAATAATAAATAAACATAATAAATCATATTTTAATAATTTAATTTTTAAATAAAGGAATAACTAAAAAAAGTTTGAATGACATTTAAAAAAAAAATTCTCCTTAAAAAAATATATCTGAATGAAACTATAGTGCCTTCAGGCCACAAAATTGCTAACATGTCTACACTAGCCAACGTGTGCCTAGTTGATTTGTATGTTAGGTTGCCAAAAATTATTAATGGAGCCAGCAGCAACCACCTGTAACGTAATACATTATGTTTATTTCTGTCCTCGTGTTGGTTGCTTGAAGAAAATAATTCTCTCTTCTAGTACAAATAGCACTCGGATAAAGACTAAAAACCAACAGCAAGATCCTAATATTTAGGGCCATTAAATCTAAACTAACATTTTGGTTTCACGTTTTCATTTCATTATTCGAAGATCTGCAACGCAAGCATGATTAAATTTTGTAGGAGCAAGTTGTTTTGAGATCATTGCTAGGCTATGACTCCGTTTGTTTGTCGCAAAATAATTTAGTTGTGAAAAATATTTTTAGTAAAAAATATTTTTTTAAAAAATAAAATATTTCTTTCGTTTGTTTGTTAAAAAATAACTTGCTTGTGGAAAATATTTTCATAAAAAAATAGAGGAAAATATTTTCCTGAACTCCGTTTATTTGCCGTAAAATAATTTGTTAGGAGAAAATATTTTCTGAAAACTAGAATATTAGAAAATATTTTTTGATGTTTGGATATGCAATAAAAAATATTTTCCGATATGAGATTTATAAAAAAAAAATTATACACATAAATAGGGGTGTTTAACTTCCAGAAAATATTTTCCTCTCCCAAAGAACATGAAAATATTTTTTCAAATTTTGTATTAGTCGTAATATTTGATCGGAAAATATTTTCCTGTTGACCAATTTTTCGGTGTTACCAAATATCAAAAAATCTCCAAAAAGTAGCCCACCATTTTTTACCGAAAAATATTTTACAGTTGACCAATTTTCCGATGTTATCAAACACTGAAAAATCTCCAGAAATTAGCCTATCATTTTTGATTGAATTTTTTTTTTACAGTTGATCAATTTTTCGGTGTTATCAAATACCGTAAAATTAGTAAAATATTTTATGGAAGAATATTTTACGGCAAACAAATAGAGCCGATGTGTGTTGTCTTTTTTGGTCCTTGATGTTTCTTTAATGAGACAACTTGTGAGGAACATCGACATATTTATACAGCTATCTTCATTTAATTAGAAAAAATTTAGTTTGGTTTGATTTAATCTCACTGCTCACTTATCATATTAGAAGATATGTCATTTCTTTTATCCTTTCTTCTAGAATTACGGGTTTAAATATAATTATATCTTGAATCTCAAATTTATTTGCTCAAAATAATTAATTCGAGTTTATAAACTACACAAATCGACATTGACATTACTCGTCAAGCCCTTTCAAATTCAAAATGCTTGTGAATTTTAAGAACTAGCAAACTTTAAGCTAATACTGACATGTTTAATCGATCCAATTACAACTTTTAATTGAGGCTCTTCTATCCACTAACAACCTTTTGATTACAATCGTTAATCAAAAAGGATATATCAACCATGATGTTTATTCCTAAAACATTATTTTGTCTTTCAATTTAGATGTATAGGGGTTCACCATATTGATATAGCGTAATTTGATTGATCTGACGAATGAAAGAATTTTCCTTTCGTTGATTTGCTTGTACACTGAAGGGGGTAAGGCTCAGGATTGGACAAGGCAGAAGAGTGCATAAAATTCATTACGTAAATAGAGTGTGTTTGATTCTTTCAATTTCTTGGAATATACGCATGCCAAACTTGGATTTGAATTATCTAAATTCTGAAGTTTGGCTGGAGATTTTTACAGTCATCGAAGTGAATTCAAACATTTGACCCACGTGAACAGAAACACAAATGATGATTAATACGTTCATGTTGTTCTATTAGGCGACTTATGATCCTGGAAAATTCGTTGATATGCTGCGCATTGCGTTTTCACAAGTATATGCGAAGTTAATTTTTTTAATTTTATATTTAAATAGTTTTAATATTTTTAAATAGATGATACTAAATTTTAAATCCACGATGTTTTAATATTTAAACTTTGATATTATATTAAGTGATCAATTTATCTAAAAATTTAAACGAGTAATAATCACGTAATAGTTTAACAAATAGTGCAAAAAATGATGAGGAAAAAGTTTTTTTTTTGTAATCCAAGAAACATTTCCATTTCAATCACTCTACAGAACATCGATCAAGATAGACACTATCGTATTAAAACCTTTGACTTTTTAATGGATCATATCTGACTTATTCCCGTCTGATTTAACAATTGAGTGTGAATCAGACCCTAAAAATACAGCGATTCATCCTAAATTATATACCGATTCAATTAAAAATTTAATCTCAAAATAAAAACAAAGACGAATAACCCATATTAATAACGGGTTTCGACCTCTCGCTAACTATGAAACTTCCATCCCCACTAACCATTTGAGCTGCTTTGGGGGGCATGACGAGGAAAAAGTTGATTTTCCGAGAAGCCAACCTGTCCCAGAACTAACCATATGTTTTTTTTTTTTTGGTCAAAGCACTAACCATATGTAATCTCAAAAGGCAAACACTAATAAATTGTAGGTAAAAGGCACGGAGACGAGACAATCTGGTAAGGACCTTCGCACATTGAATGCCTTACGACTTTCAACCTTCTTGTACTTGCTTGTTTCTTCCATCCTAGAAAGCAAGACTTTATTAATGATGATTTCCTACTCGTTAGGGAGCATACCCTAATCTGTCAACTCATGAAGATGCTATATAAACCCCCAATATCACGACAAGAAAATTAACTTTTGAAACCTTGCATTCTTAGGCTCTCCTCAACAATTTCTCTAAAATGATACTTTAGTTATTTTTGGGAGACAAATTTTTAAAATATGCTCTAAGATTAATTTTAACAATCTTTCTATTTTTTTTTTTTTTACATGTAAAAAATTTGAAGTTGTCTCATTAATTTTAAAGGCCCCCTATTTCATTGTTACTTTAACAATTTCTTTACTTTTAATCTATTATTATTTCAGCAGCTCCCTATTTAAATTTCACTGCAACAATTTTCATGTTTTAAGAAACCTCTATTTTTCTTTAATTCAATATATTTCTATTTTTATTATAAACACCATTTAATTTTTTATTTGTTAATAATGATATTCTATTTTAATTAATATTATTTTCTATTTTATTTTTGTCTCAATCGGAAAAGACGGAATTGACTCAATTTTAAAGTTATCAAAACTTGAAATTTCGTAAAAATTATAATAGTATCCAACGATCAAAATTGGTCGTTGGAGAGATTTTGCATATATGCTCTCTACATCTATAGAACTAAGGCTGAGTCCAACAGTCTTATTAAAACGTCTTCTTAGCTATTTTAGGGAGACAAATGCTTAAAAAAAATTCAAACGGACTCCTTATATGGAGCTCCCTAAAATTGGGAGCCTTTTTTTATTTTGCTTGGCTCTTTGGATGCATTTTGGCTCTCTATATATGCAAAACCTCTCCAACGATTAACTTTTGATCATTGGAAACTATTATAATCTTTACAAAACTTCAAGTTTTGATAACAACTTTCTAACTAAGTCGATTCCATCCTTTTTGATTTAGACAAAAAAAAAAAAATATATATATATATATATATATATATATTAATTAAAAAATATAATAAAAAATATAATAAAAATTAAAATAGAATATCATCATTAACAAACAAAACACATAAATAAATAAAAATCAAATGGTGTGTATAATTAAAATAGAAATATATTAGATTAAAACAAAATTGAGAGTTCCTAAAATAAGGAAGCTGTTGGAGTGAAATTTAAATAAGGAACCTCTGAAATAATAATAAAAAATTAAAAGTAGAGAGTCTGTTAGAGTGAAACTAAAATAGAGACCCTTAAAGCTTAAAGAAGTAACTCTAAACTCCGTACATGTAGAAAAAAAAAAAAATAGAGAGATTGTTAGAGTTAAAAAAAAAAGGGCTTCTAATTTTAAGGAGCCCATGTAAGGAGTTTGTTCTAGTGAAACTGAAATAGGGGTCCATAAAAATAAAAAGTCAACTTCAAATTCCCTAATATACTGTTTAGAATAAATGAATTCCACAAAATTTTGTGAATTCATTTGCAAATCCAAGTTTTTTTCGTTTGGTTGCACCTATAAATCTAAGATTTGCAATTCTTAGATTTGTACAAACCTTACTCAAATTCATGCCTAAGAGGTGGAATTTGTAAATCTACATTTTCTAATTCTGTTACTTATCTTTTAAGGACAAAACTACCATCAGGTTAAATAAAAAAAAATATATATTTTTCACTCTTCTTTCCCACTCTTCTTTCTTTTTTCAAATTGACGGCAAAAGGAGAAAAAAATTAACTTATTCCATTCACTCATCTTTCAAGTATTCGTTTGATTTTTCTTGTAAAATTATTCGCGATATCTTTTCTATTATGTATTATTCTTTTTGTTATTATTATTGTACTATTATGTTCTTGATGTTGTTGTTCCTTCTTATTTTTATAGTAATAATATGTAATAATTATTATACCAACTAAACACTGGTCAAACTCTCTCACTTAGCAATATTTTACTATTTCATTTGCTTTCTGAATGACTTCTCCAATATTTTTTTTATGATTTGTGGATTTTCTTAATTATTTACTAGTGTATATCTGTTGTTTATATGAATTTTTCAACTCATTTACAACTAAATGATGGGTTCATAGTTATTTTTGTAATGTTGAATTAATGTTTGAATTGGATAAATAATTTGAATTAGTTAAACCTAAAGTTATTTTTTCATGTTAAACTTATAGTTGAAATTAAATTTATTATAATTATTTTGTGATATTTGACTTTTTTGAAAATATTTCTTTGTTTTTTATTTTTTATTTTAGATTTTTTATGATCGTATCAGAAATCAATAATGAATTGAGAAAATAATACTTATATAATAGTCTGATTTCAATTGAATAAAAGAAGGGTATTGGAGTAAAATACAACTATTAATTTCAATTTTACATGTGTTCTAAACACAATTTGGATTTACAAATAACAGAATTGACTTAATATTATTTTTCAGTTCATAACAAGAAATTCATTTATAAATGAATTACTCATAAATGAATTTCATATCTGAATTAATTCCGAACACTATGTAAATGTAGAAAAAAAAAAAGGAAACTGTTGGAGTTAGCCAATAAATCATTTGCTTCCATTAATGCTCTTTTAAACTGTTTTAATTAACTTTAGGCATCAAAATATCCGCTCGAAATTCACTTACCCTCTGATTTTGTTGTTCTGAAACACACAGATAAACTCCCTCGATGCACATAAATAACAGACCAGACGAGCTAACTACTAGTCAACTCAGTAGAACCAATTTAGCATCGTCAAATAACATTCTTCTTTTGGTCAATCTTCAAATAACATGACCAAGCCAAAATTTTATAAAATTGGTTCATCTTTAACCTAAAAACTCAAGAGGAGATTCCGGAATAATCTAGTGGTGGATTACTTCCTCTAATAGTTGGGAGATAGGGTTTGAATGTCATGCGGGTGGGGGTTAAAAAAGAAAAAGAAAAAAACTTAAAAACTCAAGGCGATAGAATAATGGAAGCTGTCTTGGGCTCATGGTAGTTGAGGCCCCAATATCTCTCCAATAAGATGATCAATGACGTACTTGGAGTTATTTTTAGTTTTTTTTCTCTTTAAGTAAGTAATTCATTTCATTCTATAGTAAAAAACGTGTTAACAATTACAAGAATTATGTTAGTATATCACTAATGCTTCAATCTCTATAACAAAATCCTGTTTCCAATACGATTCTTATTACGTTGAAAATCAATTCTTCCTCTGACGTTAAACATAATCTTCCCCAGAACTTGTTCTTGTGTTAAAACTCCCGCATACATTCTCATAGTTTTGATTGGGCTCAGTCAGCTTAGCCTAAGCTAAACCCACCGGAGGCAATAAGCCCAAGTTAAGTCCACATTTCTATTCGGCCCACGACTCTAAAACAAGTACAGCAGCTTATGCTCTGCAAGCCCAAGATGGCCCAGCAACCCGGATACAAAGCACGTGGTTATGAATTTCGAGGATAATGTTTAAATTTGTGAGAAGAAAATAAGATAATTTTACATGAAGATACTAAATCATCTTTAAGAAATAGAAACCTTTAAGTTAAAAGTATTAGAATTTCTTTCTCCTTATTTCGAGTGTGTCCGTGTATTTTACAATAAGAAATTCACCCTAGATAAAATTACATTTGATCTAGTTCAAAACTATATACCGCCGTTGTATTCAGACAATATTTGTAATGTGAGATATGGACTAGTTCAGGAATATTTTTTAGTGAGCTAAAATACATAATTTTTCAATTATATAAATACATTTTTTTTAATGGAGGCTAATTAATTTTTTTACTAAAAAAACTTAGGTATTTAATTTTTTTTTTAGCATCCACCAATGATGTGAGATATAAATTTGGACTCAAGACTTTTAATTACAATGAGTGATACCCGATCATTTCATCTAATATTTGGAGGATGAACAACTATTTATTAGACAAACAAATAAAAAAACAATAAACATAAATGAAATAACGAGGAAAAGGGATCCCAAAAGTAGTTGTCGTTTGTAATGGTCTTGTAGGCTTTAAAAGCAAGGATCCCACTTGCACGGTTAGGCAAATTCCATCCCATTGCATAGTGTATATTAAAGCATGATATGAAGTAGAGGTGAAATAGCTCATGTGAGGTCATGAGTTCGATAATTTTTTCTATTATAAAGTTTTATTTTTTATTAATTTGATACATGTGTAAAAGTGTATCGTTGCATTCAGAAAAAAAAAAAAATGATGTGACACAAAATCCGTATACAGTAAGATCCTTCACAATAATTATTCCCTTTCTTGATAAGTACGAATCATAAGAATTGAAAATTGATGAAGAAAGATTCCAGAAGGAGTTGTTATATATTAGCTTTTTTGGTTTGCAATGACAGATTCAAAAATTCTTGTTAAAACAAATATTTTTTTATTATACAAATAGATATATATTTTTTTATTATACAAATATATATATATATTTTTTATTATACAAATATATATATATATATATTTTTTCAGTGGATGTGAATTATTTTTTAACTAATAAAAGTAGATGATTTATTTTATTTTTTATAAAAAAAATTAACTTGAATTTTTTTTTTTTGGAAACCCCCACATACCCTAACACACATTCGCCAATGCGGCCTTGTATTATATGAATAAACTAAGAGTAATATTTTATATACTCGGAGTACTACTTCGTTCCTTTTCATATAAAATATTCTTCTATTAAATGTTAAATTTCTTTAAAAAAAAAAAAAAAACCATATGTATAGTACAATTTTATGTAATTAATATCAAATCTTTCACATTAAAATAATTAAAATATCACCAAATAATATATAACAAACACCCATAAACTAATCTTAAAGTTGAATGATCAATATTTAATCATCAACTTACTAGTAAAGATATAAATGGAGATTCTGTATTCTTTTTCGGGGTTATGGTCAAAGAGATTCTAAAGATGGCTTTTTGAAAAAGGCAAGGAAATAGAATGTGAGTGGCTATAGTGGACTTGCCTACTGTCTACATGCCTATAAAGCCTTCTCACCATTACATTATATATGATTGGATTTATTTTTTTATTTTTTAAAAGGAACAGGGAAAAAAAGGAGAGGAATGAGAGAATCGCTATCTTTTGTTTGGATTCATCTTTTGGAGAAGGGAAAGGAAATGTAATAAATATAGAATCCCTCCATTTCCTTTAATTAAGTTAATTTTACTTTCTTCCAAATAGGATAAAATGAGATCAAAGCAAATGATGATATATGAAAAGATTAAAATGTCCCTACCTTTTTAATATGAAAAAGATTATATTATTACTTTGTCATCTAAAATTGTCATTTAATTTCCTTTCTCCAATCCAAACAAAATAAAATTCTTTGCTTTCCTTTTCCTTCTACATTTTTTGTCACCCAAATGAGAAAACCTCTTTTCTTTCCTTTTTTTTTTCTTCTTTTAATTGATTCTTTCCTCTAACTTCCGTTCCTTTCCTTTCTATAGGGAATCTAAACAAAGTGTGAGACTTTGGACCCTTTTGATTGTCCCAACTAATAGTATGTTAGTGTTGGTAATTAGAACAAATTTTCAATGTGGACTCTACACACAAATACAGAATAGAATTTTTTTTAAACGTAATTTAGTTTTAACTTAACCTAAGTCCACAAAGTAATTAATTAATTTATTAATTTCTCAAAGAATTACAACTTTACTTTTGAACAAGAAAATTCTAAAACACTTTAACTGTGACATCAAAGACTCTAATTACCTCCAAACTTAGTTACTAATGGACTCTTATGGTAACTTAAACTTGGGATGCAATTGAAAACATCCTAGTGGAGTCTCTTTATAATGAATCAATTAAACACCGACCTAATTTTAACAATTGTAATCTCCTAATATGAGAGATTAAGGCACCAACACAACCTGAAGCAGTCATAATACATTTGAAGATTGTATTACATACACTATATTATTTGCCTTTTCGTTTGATACATAGGAAGACAGAGCTGCATAAGGAAGAAGGCAAGATGCTATCCTATTATGCTATGCCCCAATTGATGCCTTCTTAAAAAATTTGTATCTCACCTAATCATTAAGCGGTTAGAAGTATCTCCCCCCTTGATAGAAAGAGAAAGCGCATTTATTTGATCTTGATCTTTGTGGAATGAGACGAAAACTAGACTAAGTCTATATGTTCCTCCTAATAATATTCATAAATGACTTGTTTTTTTTATAATAGATGAATATTACCATATTTATTCAGGTGCATGATACACATTGGTACTCCAGTGAATTTTGTCGTCTGAGTCAGAATAAATATGTTTTCTTATCTTTTATTTAAAATTCAAAGTGAATGTCCTCACGCGAATCTTGACAAACACTTATTCGAATTCTACATATTGATGATTTTGATGTGATGGGCCATTGTCCCCCATAAACAAAAACTCAACACATTTGAGTATTGTATTACATATATCATTTTTTTTTGGGTAATTTACAGAAATGGTCCTACATCTTTGTCTTTTTTGACATTTAAGTTTCGTATCTTTCATTGTGGACAAAATGATCCTTCATCTTTCATTTTTGTGACAATTGTTAGTCCTTGGGTCAAAATCTATCAAAAAATAATGATAGTGAGCACATAAATGGCACGTGGTCGCAAAATACATAAACTGTAGAATGCTTATATTTTATTGCATGACAATTTTACCCCTAAAAATTTATGAATTTTGCGTCTACATGTCATCCATGTGTTCATTAATGTTATTTTTTTGACAAATTTTACTCCAAGAACTAACAATTATTACAAAAATGAAAGATAAAGGACTATTTTGTTCAAAATAAAAGTTACGAGATTTAAATATCAAAAAAAATAACAATGTAAGACCATTTCAGTAAATTATTATTTTTTTTTGGATACATATTGAGGTGACATTAATTAGAAAATATTAATGTGACGGGTCATTTGTCCCCCCATAAACAAAAACATGACCAGTGTTGATAAAGGCCTAAACGTGCTTGTTGCCTCGCCTCACACAGTTCCGTCAGCCAAAGGTAATTAATGCATTGGAAATAGAAAACTCAATGAAAGATATTAAATGAATAAAAAATTAGTGGCTACAATTAGAAGGTGTGATCTACATCTCAATCGTCAAGAAAGGTTTTCATTATGTGAAGACTTGGAGGATGTAGAAGTTATTTGAAACGGGCAAAAAAAGTATTTTAATCATTAAATTCATCTTGCAATAGTACGATTTTAAATTTTTATATATATATATTTAAAAAAAGACTAGGAGAATGCAATTTTTTTTAAGTTTATTGTTATATATGTGTTCAAAATATCAATCTCACTTGCAAGTCTTGATTTTAGTGACTTGACAATTTAGTTGTCTCAATATTTTTCTTTTGCAATTTGATGAACTGTGTTGATCTAAGCTTCCAATATATTTGATAATGGCAGTATAAAAATCTCTTCAAGTTTTGAAATATCACTAGATTATCCTATATACAAATTAAGCTGCCATCACCAATTAAATTTGTAACTATTATTTAAAGTTAGTCAAATAGTCTCTATTATTTTTTAAAAAAATTCAAATTTATTTAGGGACTAGATTGAGGATTTTTAAAAAAACAATAGAGGTTAAATTAACTAATTTGAACAATATGAATGAATTTAATTTTTTTTAAAAAATAATAGGAACTAAATTGACTAATTTTAAACAATAGAGATAAATTTAAAATTTTGAAAAAACAATAAAAACCATTTGTGACATTTTTTATTTTGAAAAATAATAAAAACTAAATTGATTAATTTTAAACAATAAGGCAAATTTCAAAATTTTGAAATATATTAAAAACTAAACTAACTAATTTTGAACAATAAAAACGAATTTAAAATTTTAAAAAAATAATAATGTCCATTATGCAATTTTCCCGATATTGATAATTCAAAGTCATCAGTCAAAACCAGTAACTATACCGTATGGAGAAGATCAACCACTCCGTTTTCTTATCACAAGTACATATGATTGATACTAAATCTCATTGAACTGGAAATGAGAGATTTGTAAAGTATGAAATATTAACGAACACATTCTTTTGTAAGTTATTCGTTGTATTGTAAATATTTTGATTTGGGAGATGTATTTTTGAGAAGTTATAATGAAATTCCTTTTGCTGATTGAGAAAAAAAAGAGAGTGGCCTAAGTAAAGTAACAATCAGATTGAACAATCTCAAACCATGAAACAAGAAGAGAAAAATAACTCCTTAAATTTATCTATACAAAATTTCATCTTAAAGCACTCGTTACTAGCAAGTGCCATTTGGCAAGCATGATTTCACAATTTTTGGGCTACCAATTACAAACTATACCCAACTCTTAAGGTGCAGCAAAAGCATCATCAACCCATTTCACATGAGCAACAGGGACCTTATGATCAGTCTTGGAAGCAAAGGGTGAGCTTAAAAGAGCTTGAAATGCAGCTTTAACTCTGTTAGCTCTCTTGCGATGACGAATTCGCCTAAGAACAGCTTCTTTATCTAGTGTACCTACTGTGTGTGTAGGCTTCAAGTATAGATGGCTTGTAACAAGGCCTGGATTTTCATTCTCTTCTTGCTCTTCTATGTTGTTTTCTGCTTCTTCTACAAGTGTTTGCTGCCTTTTGGAGATTATAGATGTCATACTTGTGCAATTTGTGATGCTTCTGCAAATGGGTTTTGTTGTTGTACAAAGAAACAGATATAGGATGGTTGTACAAATGGGAGTATGGTATAAGTGAGAGGTTAGTGGCTTGTCTATGTGTGCTATTTATATAGAGGAGAAGTGAGTAACACTGGTGCAATAAAAGTGGAAAGACTGGCCCTAAGGGTAATTGTCTAAGTTGTCCGGTTATAATTTGTTGTGGTTAAATATTTTAAATTTATATATTTTTATTATAAATATTATTTAATTATAAATTGATTTGAAACACATGTTAAAGAGTGTTGTTGCATTATAAGATTTATTGTCTTATTCTCTTAGAGTGGATCCATTATAATTGAATACGAATTCAGAAAGTTCTGTTTCAATAAAAGCTATAATACTGATATTTATTTCACTCAGAATTAATTTGTTTTTTCGTATTAAAAGTACATATATTTTTAAAAAAATTTAGAATAAAAACACATAGGTTTTATGAGGCCAAACTACATAATAGATCGACTAATATAGTTGTAATTCTATCTTAAATGAGTTACTCGTTATTAAAATGGAAAAAAAAGAAAAGAAAAGACAGCCGTTGTGGTCGGTGAATAGATTCTGTTGGGGTTGTCAGTTCGATAAAAATGTCCACAACTTTGCTTTAAAAAATGGTGAAAGGAAAGGGTGAAGCAGCTTCTCTTTCAAGGTTCATTGCTCCCCCTACTCGTTGCATATCTGACAAAGTCGGCATAGGATTTTATTTTATTTTATTTTTATAAAATACTTTTAATCCTTCATTTTGCTTTCTTTTCTTTCTAACAATAGGAGCATCTTCAGTTAACTCACATTTTTCAACTCCAGCCCTACAGCAGAAATAGAAGGCAACTCTACAGGTTCGTCTAGTGATGGAGTGTTGAGTGTACTGAGTTGGATACTTATTCATGCTTTGCTTCCGAATTAATTAAAAAGTTGTTTTTTTTATCATAGAATAAATAAATAAATAAAAGTTCGAGAGACTCCACAGATTGTTTTATATAAAAAAATAAACAAATAAATAAAAGCTGTCAAGGAAATAAGCTAATTTCTTGGTACCCTCTTCTATACTTAGGCTTTGATTCTTTTAGTGGAACATATTTTTTTTTTCTCCAACCAGAAAGAATTCAACTGTTTTAGGAACTTGTTTTCAAATTTCTTCAAAATTTCAAAAAATAATATATATATATTCTCTCCATTTCAACATCTTAAAACAAAGGACACCTTACCTTAATCAGGCTGTTATAAAACTGTGGGCTCAAATGGGTAGGGCTGTAGATGTTGGGCCCCAAAACAAGGGGCAACTCCTGTGCCTTATATACGTTGTCCATTTGATTGGATTATAGTCTCTCGAAAATACCAAAAACTAAAATTAAAAGCCTATGCGGAATACCACGGGGCCTTTGGTCTAGTAGTATGTTCTTCACTGTAAGTGTGAGAGATTGCAAGATTAATTATCCTAAATAACATATTTTAACATGTGTTGTATGGTTTAGGCATCCCTTGAATAAAAAACAAAAAAAAAAGCCTATGGGGAATAACGTGAAGCCACTAGGCTTTTGGTCTAGTGTATAATTTTCACTTTAAGTGCGATAGGTCTCAAGATCGATTCTCAGAATTAACATTCTAAACAATATAATATTAACTTGTAAGTTTTTGTTAAATTAAAAAAATAAAAAATAAAAATAACGTGAACATAAACTATCTATTATGAGTATATTTAATTATGTAAGTTACTAAGTTAAAGTAGTATCAATTCAATATTTTGTAGATCTAAATGCACGTGTCAAATGAAAACTGCGAAAGGGTTTTGGTACCTTCTAGCCCAATAAGTTAAGCTGCATACTTCTTCCACTTTTGGGCTTTAAATGGGCTTCTTGGGCGAGGCAGTCCGTATAGAAATTAAGTTGAATACGCGAAGGAGACCCAAGTTCATAATAATATTGCTTTTTCTATTTTTTCTTTTTTTCTTTTTAATGATGGGAAGTTTATCCTGGAAAATTTTTGTATTTACAAAAGCGAGCTAAACCCTGAGACATGTGACTCTACCCCGCAAATGAAGGATGACTAGGCCCTAATTTTTGGAAAAATTGGCCTTTCACAAGGTGAAACTTTTTTCACTTGAATGAGCTAGTCAACGTCTTCTCATTTCAAGACTTAGGATCTCAGTAGGACCCCTCTTCAATCCCAGTGAACAATATGGTCCTTCAATCCTAATGAACAATATGATCTTAACCTATTATTTGTTCAATTTGGTCGATCTGACACTCAAGCCCTTGAATTTGTTGATCTTTAATTTCCTCACTATGTCTACACATAATAGAGACTTCAGGCACTAGCCCTTAATTTAGTTTAAACGCTTGTTCGGACATGGGATTCTTGCAAACATTATTGCATATTGATGAGATGAATTTCTGACGACTAATATTACCATCTCAAGAGTTCTAAATGCATCCATTTACTTGTACAATTGAACATCTTCAAAAGTGCCAACCCTTCCGATAAGAAAAAAAAAAAAAAAAAACAGTGCCAACCTTGTCCTAACCTGTTCGTTTGAAACGAGCCAACCCTCCAATAGTATAGTCCGATATAGTGGAGCCCTCCCTGAAGACTCTAACCCTTGCACCTGCTGATTTGAGCTTTAAAATTGAGGAATTCATGGAGGGTCGACCACGAGATTTGCAGTTGGGAGATTTCTCTTCTGGTCTCCTTGCCTCCCCATCTTTCTCCTCATGACACGGTATGAGTGACATCTGCTCATTTGCTTTTGCCTATCTTATTACTGACTCGATTGCTCTTTATACTTTAATGTTTTATCTTTGTATTGAGTTTCGATTCTTTCTTCTTTATCGTAATGGTCATTAGACTCACCTTTATACTTTTATTTTTATTAATGATATTTTTTGCTCCTTGACTTAGCAAAAAAAGATATCATGATGTTGACCAGTGAAAATGCCTATTATTTATTTAGTTGACAACGTTAGAAATTTACTCAAAAGAGTCGTAGTTTATCTGAAGCCATGAATAAACAGTTTCCTTAAAACAGCTCGAGCAAATTTCGCCAATAGTTCCCAATGTTGGCTCTAAGTTTTAATTTAGTCTCCTTTATTACAAAAGTGACACAAATAATCCCCAATGTTTGCAAAAACTTACACATTTGTCATTTCCGTTAAAAATGGATGAAAAATGTTACTTCTTGTCTAAAATGACCATTATGCCCTTAATTGATTATGGAAAATTCCAAATGTCCATTTTTAATCATGAAATTAATATATTAATAATTTTTTTTTGCCCTCTTCCTCCAAATCTCACACACACACACACACACACACACTGAGTCAACACACTCTTCACACAGAATCAAACATACCCTCCATACCTGCACGCATACGCACACACAATCAACATACACACTACACAAACACAATCAAAACACACAATGAATATAGTTGCACACACACAAACACACAATCAACACGCACAAACAGATACTTCACACCTGCACACGCATTTCATACACACTTTACACCTACACATACACACACACACACTTCACACGCACACTCAAACGCACACACACACACAACCAACATAGTGAGTATACACAAACTCTTCACACACATTTGTCAACACACATCATGCACGAACACAAGAGAGCACACAATCGCAGACGCACACGGTTGAGGTGAAGTTTCGGGCGTAGGTCTCGCGAGGTAGGGCTGGGTGGCGGGAGATGGGGCAGCGTTATTGGGTGGGGACTGGTGGATGTGGGTTGGCGTATGAGAGTGGGGTTGAAAGGGGTTAAATGGTGGGGGTGGAGTTATGGGTGATGGAGGAGTGGGGTGTGGGTGCTCAGAGGCGGATCCAGCCGGGGACCAAGGGGAGCCAGGGCCCCTCCAAAATTATTTTTTTATAAAAAATTTATGTATTATATTTGTTAAAAATCTTACCCGGCCCCCCCAACTTGCATAAAAAAAATTGGTTTATCTTAAAAACATAAAAGCAGAGTCAAAAAGCTTAAAAAAAGAATAAAGTGGTCCTTAACTTTTGTTCTTTTTGTCTCCTAATGATTAATCTACTTGAATTAAAAAATAATATTGTTTTCTTTTGTTCTTCTTCCCAAACCGAAATCCCTCCCATTCTCTTAAACTTTTCACGTCTTCTTCGTCCACCTCTCGCCTCTCACCTCTCACCTCTAATTCTTCTTCCTAACAAAATACACACCACATAGTCAAGCAAAGGCAAAGTTAAGGTAATATATCATGAAATGATGAACATAATTATTCTATGTTTATTTATTAATTTTTCTTGGCTAGATAATTTTATGAATGCATAATTTGTTTTGTTAATTTTTTGTTTTACAGTGGGTGAACATATAATTAATTTCTGTTATGTTAATTTTTTGTCTAATCAATTTGACTGAAATACTTATGATAATAAATTTTTAGTTATATTGTTTTCTTAATTATATTCTAATATTTAATATTATGTAGAAAATATATAATTGTAGTGATAAATTTCAGTAAGATGTAACTTATTTAATTTCTTGCTAGTTAAATACATGAATATAATAAATTTAAAATTGCAGTAATTTTTTATAATGTATATTTTCTGTTAGATGATATTTATTTATTTTTTAGGCTAGGTAATTTTAGTGTGGATAATATTTTTTATTGGATATATATGTACATAATTAATTAAATTCAGATTTATCAAATTCATTTATTTAACTATTCTAATAATGTTAAATTTATTTTCAGGCTAAAGGATGAATAAATTTAAAATAATTTATTCATTCTTTAAAAGAAAAGAAAAGGATGTTAATCCAGAATATAGTGAACAACCTTCTGCATCTAATATTGATACAAATGTGCTTTTAGAACCTTCAACAAAATTTTCAAGGGTTGAACATGAAACAATCGATGATTTATATGCTATAAAGGAGAGACGAGCCCAGCTTCATTAACGGTAAACATTACTTTACATAATCTTGTATCATTTTGTTAAATAGTATTCTTTACATGTAAGTATTTACAATATATTATATCGTTAATTTTTTTAACTAAATTTCGGCCCCCCCTATGTTGAAATCCTGGGACCGCCCCTGTGGGTGCTTAGGAGGGTAGGGGGTGCTGGGTAAGAGAGGTGAAGGAGATGGGGTGCTGTTGGGAGAGGTAAAGTGAAGGTTGCTGTGTCAAAATGGGTTGGGTGGGTTGAAATGGGTCGGATCTCTGGTGGTGGGGATGGGTGGAATATAGTTGTTTTACCATTTTAGCCTTAAGAATAGGGGTCATGTGCTGGGCATATGTTCCTTTTCTATTACTTTTAACACCAAGTTAACAAGAAGGACTGATTGTATAATTTTTTGATAACATTAAAGATTAATTGTGTCAGTTTTATAACATTAGGGACTAAATTAAAAGTGTGAGGCAACAATGGGGACTAATAGTAAAATTTTCCCAAACAACTCCAATGATAGCATCTGATTCAGTGCCTTACTTTGCTATGATTGGCCACAATGTCATTGAACTCTTCACGTTGCTGC
Organism: Ehretia macrophylla; assembly: GCA_037974665.1. Classification (NCBI taxonomy): domain Eukaryota; kingdom Viridiplantae; phylum Streptophyta; class Magnoliopsida; order Boraginales; family Ehretiaceae; genus Ehretia; species Ehretia macrophylla. Next base: position 6,864,543 of record CM075774.1, read on the forward strand.
ACTGCAATGGTATTTCAAGACCCTGTATAAAGAAATAACATAGATATAGAGTGGGCGTCCTTTCACGTGGCGAGTGCTCAAGCAACCTCTTTGTTAGTATCATACAAAGGTCTCTTACTACATGTCAAGTTCTCGCTGGGAAGGCCTCCAAGGGCATTGGCCTAGTAGTAATAGGTGAAAAATCATTTTTGAAAAATTATTTCGACACTCTTTACTGTTTTAAAATTTGTTCTTTACTGAGTTGGAACATGTTTGGAGGTGAATAGCTGTACCTAGGAGTTTGTTAGTGGATGAATTCGATAGTTATATTCCGCTAATTAAATTCCTACATCATAAAAAAAAATATTGTCGGGAAGTTAGAAGGGTTGTTGATGCTGAAAGCAAAGACAATTAAAAGCAAGAGTAGTTGCAATAATATTCAAAAAAGTATGAGTGCTTTATGAGGTAGTTTTGATATTATAGAAATATGTATTTTTTAATAACTCCTATACATTACGACTAGGTGTAGACAACCGATAAATCTAGAGGGAAGTTTTTCATGGTATTTATCATGAGCTTCCTCTTTAAGAAAGTCCTGACCGAATTGACTCACTTGATCCGTGATTATGTTTCATCTTTTGTTTCCTTTTCATTTGTTTTAAGAAATCTATCGATCAATTCCAAATTTTTCTTTTTCTCTTGATTATTTTCTGATCAAGATGTATAGATCCAATTCATGGATATATTAACGAAAATGTGCAAAAGCAGGAGTATTTGCAATAGTATTCTAAAAAGTATGAGTAATTTATGAGGTAGTTTCGATATTATAGAAAGATACATTTTGCTAAGATTTGAAACCAATGTCTTTAATTGATTCATCCAAATTATAGAGCATGTGTTTCAAGCACTAAGTTTTTAGGACTTACAGTGGTAGGTGTACGAAACCATGAAGGCAGGAGGCTGTATGCAACATGTTAAAGTACACAGGACTCATTAATAGCTATTAGAATATGAGGTAATTAACTAGTTTATGGAAATAAGCACAAAAGCATGTTGTGTTTCAAATGAACGTCAAGATCTTATAAGATTATTTCAATATGACAAGGGTAACTAACTTGTTATAAAAAGACACACGAAATGTTGGGCATATTAAATGAAGGGTTTTGTTGTCATTTCAGCGAGTGTGTCACCTAGTGAAAAGCACAAGTGGTTTATGATTATTAAGTACCACATGAGAGTAATTAGCATATTTGACAAACGAAAGGTAATATTATGCATTTCATCCTTCAAATCTTAGAAAATAACGAATACGTTCGTACGGCCCTAGCTAACAAGCCTTCGTATTCTATTTGTCTTTTACCCTTATTGACTCATAACGCTACAATAGAGATTTAGTTATTGATTGATTAGCCTAGCAGCGATAATTACAAATTAAAATATAATTTACTCAAACTTTATAACTGACGAGGGATACTCGAGTCGAGGTTAACACATTCGGGTCACCGATCGGCCCGAGTGCGTGACCTGACCCATATTTGGCCCGAGTGAACTCCAACGGTCATGACAGCCATCCAGATGTGACATAAAGCAGATACCCGACTCGGACCAACGGGTCTTGGCTCGGTCCGCAGGGTAATAGCCTTGTCCAGTGAGCATACGACGCGGGCATAACAGTGGCGTGTCGGTCAGCATTAGACATTAATTGTTGCCCATATCCAAGATTAGTATATATAGAGCTCCTTCCCACATTTATGAGGTAACTATTCTCGTGCAATTAATATTCTCAACTAGATAAACACTCAGCTCGGATGAACTAATCTACTCTCACACCCGAGGGAAAACACGGGTCTTCACCTCCGCCTTTCATTCCCTTTTTTGTGCAGGTCCATCAGCTAAGGATGGGCGATTAGCTCGGGCAGTTCGAGGTTTTCACCTTTAACAATTTAGCGCCGTCTGTGGGAACTGAGTAATCCTATTCTCTCCCTACCACCCACTGAGAAACCACTATGGTACAAACGAGGAGCCACAACGTGCTGACCGATGACGCCCCCACCTCACGTGAGGGTCTTGAAATCGCACATGCCCCTAGCCAAAACCTAACCTAGACCAACGTTGGTACAAGTCAACGTATACACTTAGCCTCACAAGCTACCCTGCCCGAAGACGGAGAGTCCATGGCCAGTATGGCCCCAGAAATAAGATCGTTATTCTAGATGTTTGAAGAGCTCAAGGAACAAGTAACAAAGTTGGCTGCGGGACAATCCGTCCCCCCGGAATCACCACAGCAGATGCGATTCCAGTTCCGCATGCCTACCTCGGGGCAAACTCCGGTCTAGGAGGTTGAAGAAGCTCTTATGGCAGCCGACCGCCTTGAAGGTACTAGGAGCAACAAAGGTCCCCCCATGGATCCCGAGTAGGCTAAGACTACGACAACCATTGCCAAAGTCATTAACCGGCTAAGCGTCAGCCCTCTGTCTCCCGAGGTCCTTTCTACGCCCTTGCTTACAGGTAACCGGATACCCCATTTAGCAATGTACAATGGGGATGGGGATCCGGCGAGCCACTTGCTCAACTTTGATCACCACATGACCCTACACGATATAACAGACCGAATGAAGACGAAGACATTCCCGACTACCTTGGTGGGCAATGCGCTGGATTGGTTCCAGAAACTTCGCCCTGGCTCGATCGATCCGATAGCCGAGGCATTCTTGTCTCGCTTTGTAAGAAGCCAGCGTGTAACACATCATACATCGTCACCGTTGACGGTAAAACAGTAGAAAGGGGAAGGCCTGCGAGCATACACGGCTCGATTCAACGAGGAATCCCTCAGGTTCCCCAACCTGGAGGATTCTATGACCCTGATGGCCTACCAGAGCGGGCTCAAATCAAGTTCCCTCACCTTCTCCTTGGTCATCGACCCAGTGGACACCGTCGCCGAGTTAATAGTGAGAGTAGAAGGGTACATTCATTCTGAGATGATCCACCAAGCCAAAAGGGATGAACACAAAGAGAAGGAAGACGGGAAAAGAAGAAAAATTCCCTCTCGGGCCCAGTTAGGAAGTAAGCCCTAAGTGACCGAGGCAAGCAGCAACAACAACAACAACAACAACAACAGAAGCTGGGCCCGAGATTCACCGTGTTCACACCACTCAACACTCCAAGGGAACAAATCTTGATGGAGATCCAACATCAGAATCACCTACCCCCATCACCCCGAATGCGCTGCTGACCTGACAAGCGTAACAAGACCAAATACTATCGCTACCACATGGATAACGGGCATACCACCGACGAATGCAAAGACCTGAAACAGGAGATCGAAGCTTTGATTGCCCGAGGCCACCTGAGGAGGTACATTGACTACTAGCCACCCCGAAATCCCGACCAAAAAGGAAGGAAGAGGAAGAGAAGCCCACCGAGACGACCTCAAGGTGGTGCGCACCTTATGGTGGTTGAGACGATCGTTGGAAGATTAGCTTCAGAAGGTAAGACCTCAGCAGGTAGGAAGGGATACGTCCGAGCCGGGCGTGAGTATAGACCACCCATGAGAGTGATCGGAGGAGCGGAATTAATCACTTTCTCCCTCAGATGACCTCGAAGGGGTGATGCAGCCGCATGATGATCTTTTGGTAATCAGTGTCGAGATAGCTAACATCACTATCAGAAGGTTGATGGTAGACACGGGAAGCTCGACAGAAGTCATTTTTTTGAAGGCTGTTGAGCAAATAGGGTTGGATTGAGGTTGGCTGAGGCCACTGAAGGGGACTCTTGTTGGATTCACCGGGCACTACCACAAAACTGAAAGGGTAATCAATCTCACACTGACCATAAAAGATGGCGACAAAAGGGCCTCAATGCAGGTTAACTTTATCGTCATGGACTACAACTCTGCCTACAACGGTATCTTGGGTTGGGTCGCCTTGAACCACTTCAAGGTGATCCCTTCCACATATCATCAGGCCTTGAAGTTCCTGACTCCAATGGGTACTACCACTATTAGGGGAGCCCAGCTCTCGGCCCGCGAGTGTTACGAGAGTTCACTCCGGCCAAAGTGCCAGGCCGGTTGAGGACCAGATTTGCCCAAAGAGAAGAGCGACGCGAAGAGAGGAAGCCCACAGTACCTCAGAGAGGATTGCTGCCCACTGGCCTTCCGCTTATTCCAGCATTGTTTTCAAACCCTGCAAAATAATTTGATTAGTTCTCTCGACTTGACCGTTACTTTGAGGATGATCAATTGATGAAATCTAAGGTCTATCCCAATTTCAGCACATTTTTCTCGGAAGTATGCACTATCGAATTGTTTGTCGTGGTCAGTCATTATGACTTTTGGTACTCCGAATCGGCAAAGATAAAACTCTTTCATGCCCTGCAAAATAATTCGATTAGTTCTTTCAACTTGACCATTACTTTGAGGATGGGCAATAGATGAGAATCTAAGGTCAATTCCAATTTCAGCATATTTTCCTCGGAAGTATGCACTATCGAATTGTTTGTCGTGGTCAGTGATTATGACTTTTAGTACTCCGAATCGGCAGAAATAGAACTCTTTCCCAGCGCACCACCAGCCCTGGTACTTTTTACCTTTGCGACAAGTGTGGAAAGCAATTGAAGAATGCTTGGCATGCTGAACACCTCAAGCGCTATTTTTTGTAAAGCCCCGAGCCAAGGGATGTTTTTGTTAAGAACTCCTAAGTTGATGTACTCCCGATGTACCAAGCTTTTGTCAAATACTATGTGTATTTTCATATATTTGTTGACCCGCCTCAGGTCCTAATGGCATGATCGGGCTAACTGAGCCTTTGGATTATCACAACTAACCAAACTAACGTTTAAAAAAGTGGCCACGCGTAGTCTCGGATTAATCAGGTTCAACTTATTCGGTCCAAGGATACAAGTACATTTGACGGGTAAAACCAAGTTAACTAGCTCTGATTAATTAAGTCCAACTCGGTCCAATCGATAAAATTTGATTCCTTATCTAGCTTGGGCTAAAGCTTTGGATTCCCATCGTTAAAAGTGTGGCTCAGTTAAATCAACGCAGTTTGATTTATTAGTTAATCCCGCATGGTTATTAATTTGAGCTTGATTAATTTAAGTTCCTAATAGAGGGTCTTGACCTCGATTACCTCGTTCAATTCAGCATAAAAGAAAAGCACAGCCAGGTACAATTTGGGAAATGCGCAAGTACTTTAGTACAAACGAAAATAAAAAGATAAAATGCGCAATCACAACAAAAATGTGAACTAAAAGCCATTTCATTAAGAAAGCGTAAAACCCCGTCCTGTACAGGTTACAAAAGGCCTATCCTAGGGCGTAGGAGTAAAAGAGGCGTCACCGTCCTCAGCGGCTTAGTCTCTGGCATCGGGGGATCCGTCCCTAGATTGGTCCATCCCCTTCTTGATATAGGCTAGGACCTTATGAGCCTGGTATTTCAAGTCAGATGAAAGGCTTGGAATCTCAAAAAACTCTGGGGCAGAAGCCTCCATGATCTCTAGGAAGTCAGTCTTTGAGGGAGGAAAGAAGGTCTTTGCCTGTTCTCGAGCAACAAGCTGGCCTCGGAAGAAGTACTCCATCTCGACAAACTCATCACCACCCCTTCCTTCACCAACCATTCGACGCCCGCATCGCTAGACTTAAAGACTTCCACGGCCTTCTCCTTACTCGGACCAACCTTCTCGGTAAAGTCCTAGAGCCTTGCCTCAGCCTCACATTTTTCTTTCTTGAGCTGCATTACATCGTTGCTAGTCGTCTGCCGCTGGGACTTCTCGAGCTCGAGCTCTTCCTTCTTCTTTTGGAGCTTCTCTTTGAGACGGGCGATGGTCTCGCCGTCCTCTTATATCGATTGTTTGCCTCCTCCTGATACGCTGCTAGCTCGGCTTGAGCTTCCCTGCATCGGTGCTCGAGCTCGACGCAACGGACTTGCACCTTAATAACAAGGGAGAGGATGAGGAGGGCGTGCGACTCGATCTGGAAAAAAAGAGATCACAGAATAATTAGACGAGCTAACCCTAGTCTCGAGAAAGTAAGGAAATGTCATAGTCGCTTACCGTGGCCGCATTTGACCACACATCAAAGGACAACTAGTCAACGGAGACCGTACATCAAAGGACAACTGGTCAACAGAGACCTTAGCAAGCTTGGGATCGCGTGGGAAATAGATCGATATGCCCACGGCCTTGTCCTTCTTGGAAAGGAGCACCTCGGTTGTTTTACCCTTGTTAGCGTCCTCGACCCGGGGTCTCCTCCGGTGAGCCCCATAGGCAAAGGAATTCGACCGCTCCGTGATGGATACGCCTTTGGCTGCTCTCCTCTTAGAATAAGATTATGAGACTTTGGAGTTCTTCGAAGAGATCTCCGCCCCGGGCTCGGTCTCTTGTTTGCTGGACCTCTTCTTGGATAATTGTTGGGCTTGGGATACTCCAAGGGCCGAAGCTTCTTTGCTCTCCTCGGCCTTCTTCCTCAAAGCATATGCCATTTTGCCTGCGGTTGGCATTTCTGAAAACTAGAAAAAAAGAAGAGGATTAATAACAGTTAAAATGAAAAATAAAACAGTAAACAAGACGAAGAGCTCGGGGGGAAGGGGGGGAGAGGTCGGATCCAATCCAGGCACTGACCCTCTTCTGGCTTGTTCCATTCTTCTTCACTGTCTGATTCAGAAAGTAGCACGGGGTATGTCTTCGACAGGTCGGGTACGGACCCGAACAACCCAGAATCCCATATTCGGCCCCACTTCACCACGCTATTAATATCTATTATCTCATCTGGTTTTGGCATGAGTGACTTCATGCCACGTAGCCCCGGGTCAGACTTCTTAGGAGGATCATTGGCAGTCTTCTTTAATGCAAGGGTCCACTCTCTCCTACACCCCGTGGCTAGTTGAGATTCCACCCAATAATATTTATTATGCCAGCCCTTGTTAGAAGACTTCTATTTTGGTGAAAAGAAGATGGTCCTTCTGAGCTGAAAAATGAAACCACCCTGGTTGCTTGGGGTTGGGCTTGCAGACAAATAATTGCCTGAATAGGGTCAAGGTCGGACTTACTTCTTTTTCCAGACAGTATAAGTAGCATGCCACCATCATGGCCCATCCATTGGGAGCCATTTGGCCTGGGCTCAACTCAAAATAGTCCAGGATGCTGGTTAGAAAGCCAGGGAGCGGTAGCTGGATGAGATCAAAGGCCAGATCATAGATATTGAAGTGACCGACCAACGGATTGCAGGCATGGTCGTACCGACCTGGAATCTTCAGCTTGTAAGTGCGATCGACAAACCAATTCCTCAGTCTCGCATTAGCTAAGGCCGGGGTAGAATGACACTCGTACTTACGGCAGATAAAGAACTGTTTGATCCTCTTTCCCCGAGTCGAAGAACCACTGGCTGTTTGGGAACGCGGAAGGCACTGCCTCTATTACCATCTTGGCAGAGTCGGTTAAGAACGTATTAGGTAGTTCGAGTCCCACCAATTGGTTGAGAGGTAAACTATCTTTGACTTCTCCCAAGTCCTTTAGGTCGGACAACGGATCCATCTCGACTTCCTCTGATACTTGCCTAACTCTAACAATTTGGCACTCATCATTATCACTCCTGACGGAAGCAGCCATGCGCGTCGACCCCTCCTCTAGAGAAGGGTTTGAACCGCCCTCAACTTGGTCTCGCTCCGATGAGGACTCCTAGCTCGAATGAGCCTCTTCCTCACCACCGTATGATCTAACCTCCATCTCTTGGGAATCTTCAGACTCGGACATCCCCATCATATATATATATATATGAAAAGAAAAAATATTGAAATATCCAAGAGGAGTCGGGACGTACCTAACAGAGGTCTAGGTCGGTTTGATAGATCCGAGTTGAGTGTTCTGAGACTATTAATTCCCGGTCTGAACATCCCGAGCTTAATGCTTGCTTTGAGAAGTTCTGAAAGTTTGAAGTGCGAGAAGTAAAAGAACTATGAAAGCACCATAGCCCTATTTATAGGCGGAAAAGCGTAACTGACTCAGGAACACCAAACGTCGCGTCCTGTCAAAACAAAGGCATGACGTGTCGGACCTGCAGGCGAAACACAATCATGACGTGGCACCTCCTTCACCACACGTCAATCACCTCCAACTCGGGTGTACTCCAACCATCTAGTGCACATTTCGAGCTCTAGACTTGGGGAGGGAGGGAATTGACGAGGGATACCCGAGCTGAGGTTAATACATTCGGGTCACCGACCGGCCCCAGTGCGTGACCCGACCCATATTTGGCTTGAGTGAACTCCAACGGTCATGACAACCATCCAAATGTGACCTAAAGCAGATACCCGACTCTGACTAACGGGCCTTTGGCTTGGTTCGCAGGGTAATAGCCTTGTCCAGTGAGCATATGGCGCGGGTAGACTGGTGGCGTGTCAGTCAGCATTAGGCATTAATTACTGCCCGTATCCAAGATTAGTATATATAGAGCTCCTTCCCATATTTATGAGGTAACTGTTCTCGTGCAATTAATGTTCTCAACTAGATAAACACTCAGCTCGGACGAACTAATCTACTCTCACACCCGAGGGAAAACACGGGTCTTCACCTCCGCCTTTCCTTCCCTTTCTTGTATAGGTCCATCAGTTGAGGACGGGCGCTCAGCTCGAGCAGTTCGAGGTTTTCACCTTTAACAATAACCATTGTTAAAGTTAAAATCTGTCTCCACTACTTATTGATCATTTCTGATGAAGCTCCGATGACCTGCAACTAAAGAACAGATATGGGTAGGTCTTACATAAGCACTCCGACGCTCAAGTTAGTCTGATGAATTTTGGGGAATAATAACAATAATTTTGAATGAATAAAGATCAATTACGTACCCTTTTACTGATGAGCAAATGAACTATTTATACCTTTGTGAGGATATTCTTACGGATTTTGTGAGATTCTGTCAATCCAACTGTTAATAGTACAACTGGATATTCTTTCCCAAGCTGGGTAAGCTCGGAAAGTCTCATCTGGGTAGGAATGGCAACGATTCAGTTAATCGAATTTTTTTCAAAACCAAAACCGAAACCGTTTAGCAAAATCGAAAACCAAAACCGAAATCGAAAACCGACAAGTTTAAAAATTATTATCCAAAACCGAAACCGACGGGTTTTAAAAAATCGCTGATAATCGAAATAGAAATCATTAACTTAAAAAATAATAATTTAAATAGGAAAGCAGTCCAAAAATATGAAAAGAAAAATATTAATTTAAATGTAAAACAATCTAAAAGATAATAAATCACAATCCATACATAATAAGATAATAAAATTAAAAAATATGTAAAAAAAATCTTATGTGGATCTTTGAAACCACTCACCTCTTCTCAGATGTGAGGTGGCACTAGAAGAAAAAAAAGAAGTCTCAAGTTTGCTTTTAGTTTAGAGTAAAGTTAAAAATCTGGGTTTTATTTTTATTTTTTGGGGTCATTGGTAAAAGGGAACAAGTCAACAAAAGAATTATTTAGTATTGGGCCTTTTTAGTTTTTTATTTTTTAAAATGATAATATTAGGTTTAGTTTTAAACTTTTAAAAAATGTAATGCATTTTATTATTTTTTAAATTTTAAACAATTAATATAAATATACATATACAATTATACATCTATATATGTATATGTATATATACATATATATATGTATATGTATATATATATATATATATATGTATATGTATATATATATATTAAATAATAAACTATTAATCGGTTTCGGGTTTCGATTTTTTTTAACATAAAAAACCAAAACCTATCGGTTTACCCATCAGTTTTCTCTTATAAAACCCAAACTCTAACGATTTCCCCATAAGTTTTTGTTATCGGGTATTTATCTGGCGGTTACCCATCGATTTTAGATAGAACGGATACCCGTTGCCATCCCTACATCTGGGTGATACTAGCTCGAATTATAGTTCATGAGTTATGAGTTTATCACCTCAGATCGCGAGATACTAGCTCAGAGATGGGGTAAGCTCGATAATCTGACCTCGGTCTCAGCCATACCCGCATCAACTATCATTTCATTATCGATAAATCAAATAATTAATAATTTTGATCTTTTTTTGTCCAAAGAGAAATTTTAAACTTTAAGTTTTTTTTTTTGTTTGTCAAACTACCCTTTGTGGTTCACAACTTGAAAATTGTTGTATTCTAACAAATATATATCTTCTTTGGCTTGCTAGGCACTAGGATGGGGCGAAGCTTAATTACCTAGTTGTCAGGGAATAAGGTATCCATGTTTTAGATGACATGCAAACTTAATATCTAATAATAGGTCACAAAGGTTGTCTATAATTAATGTAGCTTGTAGTCTAGCAGTCGACCAGTGAAACCATAAATTTGGATCATATGTAGCTTTTTTCTGTCAACAGTGATAAAGCTCAAAATAAGATCACTTTCAATTGCTCATATAGCCTCACCACCATGCACAACACTCCATTTGGAAGAATATAAATACATTCCCTTTTTTTTTTAGCTTTAAGTGTAACTATCATGTTTTGATCATGTAATTGTTGCATATATTGTTCGTCTAATAAAGTGGTATGTGAGTCGGCTTTAAACTTGCACGATACTTGAATCGCCACGACACTAGGAGCCAAAACATTTGTATCATTACTCAACTACGACCTAGGTTGTGTGTGCTAGGTGGCTTGTGCATCACACAAGCTCTATTGTCTCTCCCAGTAAGCAGCCATAGTCAACAATGATTCGAGGATGACAAACGAGGACCAACTTCGAGCCCACTTGGTGCTTGAATCGCTACGAAACTAGAAGCCAAAATCATCATATCGCTACTTAACAACAACCAAAGCTATGTGCTAGGAGGTTCATGCATCACATTATCTTCTCCCAATTGATACCCATAACTAACAATAATTCGATTATTTGAGAATACAACACCGTATATTTTCTTGAAGTAATCAAAAGAATAACGCACAATGTCAGATAATAACTTCTCATGACCTACAAAATTCTGCGGATATAGTATGTAATATTTGTTGTTAAAGGTAATGCACCACCACTCCCGGCAATTGAATTGGTCAAATGGACATGACTACAACTTGCAATGACATCTCTTGATCAGCTGATAGTTATGCTTATCAATTTCGATATTCAGTGATGTTCATGTGAAACAACTTAAGCAACTCTTCCTTCCTTATGGAAGAAAGTAATTGATGTATATATGTGATCTTAATTATATGATATTTTTATTCTAGGTCTTAATTATATCATATTTGGATTTAATATTCGTAACAATATTGCTAATATGTTTGCTGATACACTAATCTAAATTATTTGGTTGGTGAGGTTAAGTGGTTTGGAGACCAAAACTAGTAATATTACGGTGACTAAATGACTTTTTAAATATAAAGGTAATTAATTTGTAATATTTTAACATATTTTATAGGGTCAGTAGACATTATAATCTTAACAACTTCAAGCGTAAATTTCCTCTACTTGCATGCCAATGTATATTTAATGACATCAGTGACAGATCTTTAATTTTTTTCCACTAAGAATATCACACATAAATTAGTACACATATAAAAATATTTTTTAACAGAACTAGTTTATTTTTAAAATGAAAAATATTCATATATTTAAACCTTACTAACAACAAGAGGAATCTCTTGGGGAGTTGACCTACAACTTCAATATTCCCTGGATTCCTATCTCATAGTCCATCTAATCAAAATTCATGTTTTATTTATTATACGTAGGAAATATAATTAATACAACAAGTTGGCCTTTGCGTTATGCGTGACAAGAAACTGAAATTTTTATGGTCATCAAACAACATACTTGTTACCATTATCAACCCATGCACGTAGAATCATTGTATATACAAGTTTCATTTCTTTTATGTTTCTTAAACCTGGTAAACCATTGCTAGGTGGGAATCGTGAGATTTTAGTGATATCATTAACGGCACGATATAAGCAGTTTTGACAGTAAGAGAAGAGTCCTCCTCTTGACAAGGATCGACTCCTTTAGGTGCAAGGTTCGATCAACCAGGAAAAGTCAATAATAAAGAATGTGCTCTCCACTAAGCGAAGGAAAGCAAGTCAAAGCCTGCCAAGGCATCAAGACTGTTCGACAAAGGAAGGAAGAGTCTCCGTCACAAAATGAAGGCGTCCTGAACACAAAAGGAAGGCGGGTTTGTCAATGCTTGAAGTGATTGATAGATCTTTGCTAGCTGTTTCTTCAAACCTTTGAATGAAGAGCAAAAACCACTACTATATTTTCCGTCTATTGCAATATTTAATGATATTTAAAACTATTACAATAAAGTTAAAAATAGTTACAAATAACTTCAACCGTTGTTTATGGTGCCATGCACTATATGTAGTCCCGTTGTAAATTCTCTATTGTAATAATTTTTTCTATAAATAATTATAATATTTCAAAATCGTTGTCAAAAAATAATTTCACTACAACATTTTTGACTTTTTGCAATCCTTAAATTGAACATGTAAGAAAACCGTTGCTATAAATGTCATTTTGCAACAGTTTTATAGCTGTTGTCTAAAAATAAAATCTTTTGCAACGATTTTAATTAACTATTGCAATATCTATAACCTTTTGCAACGGTTTTAATTAACTGTTGCAATATCTATAACCTTTTGCAATTATTTTAATTAACTGTTGCAATATCTATAGCGTTTTAATGCTTTGCATCAGACTATTGAAATATCTATAATATACAATGCTTTTTTTTTTTTAATTTTATTTATGAAGTGTTGCTTATTTCATTCATTTTTTGCAACGAAATTATGGGTTAGTTGCAAATTATAAAATAAATTCTTTTGCAACATTTTTATTAGTATTGAGTCTTACAGTTGCAAAATCTATGATAAACTACCCTTTTTGTTAAGTGTTTCTTATAGTATTTGGTTTTAGGCAATGGTATGTAAAAGTATTGGGTTAAATGTAATGCAAAAAAATAATATTTATTTGGTGAGACAACTTGAGATATTTTGTTCATAAAGAAATTTAAATTTTAGTTATTGAAAATGAGAAACTATCACAACTAATTATTTGAAACAAGAGAAAAAACTGAAAAAAAGTTGATTAATTAGGTTTCATTTTTTACCCCCTTATTTCTACACTTTTTTTTGTCAAAATTTAGATTTTTCATTGTTTCTTAGTTCTAAACTACCGTCGACTAATTTAAAATTCAAGGCAAGTTTATGAAAAAGAGCACTGCAGTTGTAAAAGATTATATTTATATTTCTAAAAATTGTTACAAAAATGTTGACTATTAGAGATATAAATGAATATAATAAGTTTTTCTCTAACAACTTAATTGTTAGATGAGATGGTTAGTTTGACATCATTATAGAGTTCATTATCAAAAAGGTCCTGGGTTCGAGTCTCATCACTACCTATGTAGAAGAATTTATCTAAGTGCGACTCAATAAATAAAAAAGAAAGAGAATCTCTCACAAACACACACACACACACACATATATATATATATATATATATCTAAGAATGAAGAACTTGCAACTATAAGATAACCGTTGCTTATGCTTTTAAAAACTGTTGCAAATAGAAAATACTTATATGTAGTCTTTAAAAAAAACTTTTGCAAAAAGAATCAGTTGCAATGGTTTTTTGACCGTTGCTATTTATTTACAAAAAACCGTTGCAGTAGAGATTAAATAACCAGAGCGGAGAAAATACTTATCATGTAGTCTTTAAAAAAAACTGTTGCAAAAAGAATCAATTGCAATGGTTTTTTGACCGTTGCTATTTATTTACAAAAAACCGTTGCAGTAGAGATTAAACAACCAGAGCGGATTTAACGGTAAGAAAACCGTTGCCTAATGTCATTTGTAACGGTTTTTAGTTGTTCTGCAATGGTTTTCAAATGTTGCAAGAACTAAAAAATGTGGTAGTGTTTCATAAGCGATTATATATTAGAGAAAAGGGATTAAAAAATTTAAAAGTTGCAAAAATTTCAGTTTATACAACAGGTAAAAACCGTGACAATAAGACACAATTGCAATGGTTTTTATTATTTTGTGCAATAGCTTTTTTTATTTTTCAATTAAAGTGTTGCAAAAGATCTAAAATGTTATAGTGAACTAACACTCAAGAGGTGAGTGGAGTGGTCATATAGTGATATATTATAATTAGAGATTCTGAGTTTAAATCATGGTTTCGGCCTCTATTATACCAAATTAAGAAAAAGTGCAAAAACTAAATCGATTATGAACTTTAATTTCAAACCGCTGAATTTAAAGAAATTTCGTGCTATATTCCTATGTTAGAATTGAATTAGAATTTTCTGGAAACGTAAATATATAGATGTGGAATTTCATCTCAAGACTAATTCATTGGAAGTATATGGCTATACATTGCCAAGAAAGCTCCATCAGAAAACACATCTAGAAATGTTCTTTCTTCATTTTCTTTGAATCCTGATCTCGAAATGTTCTTTTATTCCTTGACAGCTACAGCCATTGGGCATTCTACTGTAGAAATTTCAGATACTAATAACCAAGAAAATGTAACACGTATAGCACCAAAATTGTAATTGTAACCTACAATTATACCATTTCCTTTTAATTTCTGTTACTATAGGTAATTTGAAGCCCCAAGAAACAAAATACAAACTGAAACGCAAAGGGAGGGGGGAAAAGGGGTTAGAGGTAAGGGTACAAGATTGAGGTTAGATTAGTGGTTGAACACTTAAGGCTTATATAAAAAATTTATTCATATCTTAGGTTCGATTGAGTTGGGAAGTTAATTTTATTGGAGTCAAGTCTTCATAAATTTTATGTTTGACTAACTTGAACTAGACCAACTGGATGGGTTCACGTGTTTAGAATATATAACTTTTTTTTTTTTTTTTTTTGTTGCAATGGAGGCAAAAGCCGTGGATTAAACATACACAAATCTAAGGAATGTTCCACCCCACTTATCCGAAGCCAAAAGTGGACGCAAGCCATCTTGAGGGTGGTCTAGCGCTTGAACTCCCAAAACTTGCTGCAAATCAAAGTTCGTTAGCTAATTAGCGTACTTGTTAGCTTCACGATAAACATGCTTCAACTGAGAGTGGGCATTGCTCATCAACAAGAATATAGAACTTTTTGTACCCGACGAACCAAAACTATATATTCTCAGATAGAATTATGTGCCTAACAAATTGACATCTTTAGTGGCAACGTGAAAGACTTTCCAAGAAAAAATTTAAAAGAAAAAAAAGAATTACAAGGTTGTGACAACTAAGGAACATTTGAATAATACTGTAGATTTATTCTGTTGTCCCACAAAAACTCCCTTGTAAAACTCAAAGCTTTCCTAGAATAGATTAATCTCAACTAGCCACCATACATGTTTAACCACCACCTCTTTAAACATATCCAATACACACAAGAAACAACCGGACGCGGATTCTAAGGATTCGAAACTCTATCTCCACCCTATGATTACGTTTGTCCCTTACACGTGTCAACATCCCATTACCCCACATCCCTCTATAGACGTTCCTTTCATTTCTCTCCTTGGACAATAAACTTCCCTACAAAATCTCCTTACCATTTAAACACACTCTCCACTCCTTTCCTCAATAATTTTTCCTCAATTTTCTTGAACACTTTTTTTTTTTTTTTCTTTGGTTCCTTGGGAGCTTCATCACCTTCTTCTACGTGTTGTGGTTCAAAAATGTTGAATCTCGTCTGAATCATTATTTATCAGGACTCTTCGACGTAAGTAAGTTCCTGAATCCCAAAATTTTCTCTTGTTACGTTGTCTGATGATAGACAACGAGAGAAACTATCCAGGGATGTGTATAGAAACAGAGAGTACTGTGCCACCCAAAGGAGGAAACATGTCTTCCACCATGAATAATGATCATGAGGATGATGATTTCATCGCAGCACGACACAGTAGCTATACGCCCTACGATCACAGCCGTCTCAGCTGTGATGGGTCGCCATTGATGATGTCTCCCTGGAACCAACCTTCTCCATTCTCGAAATCTCCATGGAACCAACCTTCTCCATTCTCGAAATCTCCATGGAACAATTTCTTCGAGAATATCCCTCAGAACATTCCTCAGAATTGCCTCATCGGATCACTCGTTCGCGAAGAGGGTCATATATATTCTTTAGCTGTTAAAAATGGCGTTCTTTACACGGGCTCAGACAGCAAGAACATTCGTGTCTGGAAGAATATGAAAGAATTCGCAGCGTTTAAATCCAACAGTGGATTTGTGAAAGCGATAGTGCTGTTTGGTGAGAAGATCTTCACGGGTCATCAAGATGGAAAGGTTCGTGTTTGGAAGGTGAACAAAGACAACCCTAGCATCCATAAACGTGCAGGGACTTTACCTACGTTCATGGACATCTTCAAAGCTTCCATCAGGCCGAAGAATTACGTTGAAGTGAAACGAAATCGATCGTCGCTATGGATCAAGCATTGTGATGCCATTTCATGCTTGAGTATGTGTGAAGAACAAGGGCTTTTGTATTCCGCTTCATGGGATAGGACATTCAAGGTTTGGAGGGTTGAGAATTCGAAATGCTTAGAATCTGTGAAAGCTCACGATGATGCTGTGAATTGTGTTGTGGCTAGTGTTCATGGCTTAGTTTACACAGGCTCGGCTGATGGATCTGTCAAGGTTTGGAGACGAGAATCGGCAGGGAAAGTTGTGAGACATGTTTTTGTGGAGGAGCTAATGAAGCAGGAGAACGCTGTCACGGCCTTAGCCGTCGACAAATCGGGCTCGAGAGTGTATTATGGATCATCAGATGGTCTCGTGAATTTTTGGGAACGGGATAGGAAATTGTGCCATGGTGGGGTCCTCAAGGGGCACAAATTGGCCGTGCTTTGCCTTTCGGCTGCCGGAAATTTGGTGTTCAGTGGGTCAGCTGATAAAACTATCTGCGTGTGGAGGAGAGAAGGAAACACACACACATGTCTCTCTATCTTGACCGGTCACAATGGACCGGTCAAGTGCCTCGCGGCGGAGAAGGATCAGAACTCGACCGGCGATGACCAAAAATGGGTGGTTTATAGTGGGAGTCTTGATGTATCCGTCAAGGTTTGGAGTGTTTCAGAGATGGCGCCTGATTTGTATTAAATGGCTATTGTCACTTACCCGAGTTCAAAACTTCCTACTCGCAAGCAAGACTGATATTATATGCTCAGGGTGTGAGGGCTATAATTCCCCAACAAGGTGCATGCAGGGGACAATTCTCCATCAATGACTAAGTAGTGAGTGGTGATACTCTTATGGGGGCTTTGGTAAGTCGTTTGACATTGATCCATGATCAGGTGATGATTCTTGATTTGATGATGAGTTGGTGAATGGAGTTGTATTATTGTGCGGATGATGACTGATGACTACTTAGCCAAATTAGGATATGAAATTGATGTGTAAATTTTCTTTTTTTATTTCTTGTATGAAATTGTATAATAAACCTTTTTTTTTTTTGCTTTTATGAGATATTGCAAAAAATGTTTTTGAGATCATATTTCTTAAGCTACCTTCATATTTAGTTATTTGCTAGGTGATTCAAATAATAGAGGATAAACAAGAGTAAACGAAATTGTAAGCATATATAGCTATCTCCTCGAAAGCTAAATCTATAGTGGGAAATACTAGAATGCTTGTTATTGAAAATTTCGTTCGTAAAATTTCAGTGTGTTTAAAGAACTACTAATAGAACAACTAATTAGATAACTAAATGTAATATTAGAAACAACTTTATTTTAGACTGGTTCGTGAATATTCCTTCAGCCTTGATGGATATTGTATTAGCAGATTTTAATCCCACTGGAGTGAGATCATTTTGTTATTTATATTTTTTCATGCGAATGAAATTAATATTTTTTGACAAAAAAAGAAAAAAATATGTCTTCCTCGTGATTTTAATTGTCATAAGCAGTATAGGGTATTAACTCTTTTGGCCTTTGGTCGTCTAGTAATATATTCTTCGCTGTAAATGATAGAGGTTGAGAGATCAATTCTCATAAATAATAGTTATTATATGTTATACAATTTAAATTTTTTTTGAATTGAAAAAAAGAAAGTAGGCCAGCCCTGTCGTGGCCGAAAGGAGTGTGGCACCACTTTCATCATATCTATAAGCGTTGGAAAAGTTCAGCTTTTTTAATTTTGTCAATTGAGATCTGCCAGCATGTTCATGAGATCTCTACAGATCGTGTTCATCGTACATTTTACTTCCATTGACTTAACAAGATTAGTCTCGTTAGCAAGCTATATGGATAAGATTAGACTAAAGATTCAATTCTAATACTATATTAAGAATTAAAAATTAATTGATACAAAGATTAGCCCATAATCTAATATGATGATATTAAATTTTAGCAAAAAAACAGAACATATATTAGAATATATCGTTGTACTACAGAATTTGTATTATTAAATAGATTTAATATAATTTTATTTAAACTAAATTTCTCGTCATCAAAAATAATTAAACGAAAATCCAGAGAAATGGCTAGTAGTTGCATAATCATTTCTCGTGTTTCCAGCAAATATACTTGCCAAAAACAGTATAAAATTTTAGCCCTTCACTATGTGACGTTCGGCCCCCATGTAATTCTTTACCATTCTAAATATTTTTTCCTTTGAAGAATACCAATATTACCACTAGAGGAAGGCTGAATTTGTCCCGTCGTGGAAGAGTTGGTGGCTTTATTTAACTTCATTGGAGAAAGTTGTTTGAAACAGAGGACATTTTGAAACGTCCCTCTAATGGGTATTAGTCTCACTCTAGCGTGTGGACTATTTGTTAAAGTGAAAATGTGAGACTCATAGACAATTTTTAGTCTTTACCCTTTATCATTCTATAGAAAGCAAATATGTTGATTTCAAACCTATTGTGTTTTGAGGTCAGTTTTAACTAAAGAATAAGTTAATGGATTCGAGTTTTGGGGTCAATTTTGGCTAAATAATAGGCTAATGGATTCGAGTTCAACTTTGTTAATTTTTGCGAATATCCAACCCTTCCTCATCCTTGATCATTTGACTGCCAACATTGCAAAGCACTATGTAAAGGAATTATCACAAAGAAGTAAATTACTCCAAGTTAGATTCTTTCTTTTGTTTTTTTCTTTTTCCTTTTTGATGGCCTAAGTCACTAAGTATTACACATGAGAATTGATCTCGAAACCTCTCGTATTTAAAATGAGAATCATACCATTAGACCAAATGGAACGTGGTCAGATTCTTTTTTTTCTAGTCATATAGTCTCTTGCATTAATACAAGGGAATACAAACTTATGGGCCGGCCCCACCAGGCCCATAAGAAAAGTACAAATGTGCCGAGTCCAAGGAACTACCCAAAGACCCTAACCACATAGGCCTAAACTATAAAAAATAATACTGGGCCAGGCCAGCCACCTTGGCAGGCTCAACAGCAGGACAACAAATCCGCCCAAACAAAAGCCCAACACCAGACACCACCGTCCAACCATAAAACTGTGGGCAAAAAACAGGATATACCAAATTCCAATTTTTTTTTCTTGGTTTTCTCTGTCAAATTTAAACCCTATTGATATTAAATAAACCACTGTTTAGTAGCAAAAGTTGTTCGTTTATTTTTAATTACGCTCATAACAAGTTATTTTGGTCAAATATTCTCATAGCAAGTAATATTTCAATTTTTTGTGTTCTTACTTGACCAACCTTCTTTCTTCTTTGTATTTAGATTTTGACCCCATAATTACACTTTGCAAAAAATTATCATGAGGTAATTAGCTAATTGAGATCCAAAAATTTCCCTTTGCCTTTAGCTTTTCCTTAGGTAATTAACTAATTGTCACTTTTTTTTTTTTTTTGTTTAAAAGGAAGGCGTAAAGCAATGAAATATTACAAGCGAAATTCGAACTCGCGTCAAATTCGCAAACCTTTCACATAAGTGAGTGTCATGCCGTTAAACTATCACTCTTTGCCACTATTAATTAGCAAAACGTTGAATTCCATGAATTTCTTTCAAATGTATAACCATGCTAGAATTAATTTAAAAGCAATTGAAAACTAATCGTCTTAAGCTAGAATTAATTAAAAAGAACTTTGAATGCCCAAGCTAATATTGACTTGACCAATGATGATGATTCTCGAGAAAGCTTTGACTCTCTACCTCAATTTTGTGTTTTAAATATATCGTTTCATTTCTTTACATATTTAAGTGAGTATATATTATCATTTTATGTTCTTTCAATTTCTTTTTTCTTTTTTTTTTTTCCGGGGGGGGGGGGGGGGGGCGGGGGCGGGCATGGTGGTTTACAATATTATTGGACTAGCTTTCAAGTTGGATATCTTTTTATAGAGAAATTGATGTTCGATATTATTACTGGCGGAATTGCAAAAATATAGGAACTTTTGCTTGCATTGTATCATTTAGTCTATGTATCGGAACTTATATAATCGTAGGTGTTCTTTCATTTTGCTTTGTAACTACCACCAGTATAGTTTGGCTGAATTTTTCTGCGGCAAATGGACTTTATGGGCAAAAAAAATAGATAAAAAAGTTGAATATATATATATTTTTTTGTTAAGCAAAATCGTTTCATTCCACCACAGAAATGAAAGATCAAATACAAAGGATCTTTATATATCTGTGATTTGTCAAGAAGAGCAAAAAGATATATTTTGTACAGTATTAACATATTTACTTTGTAAGGAGATTTTGTCTCTAACATTCATAAATCCAACCGAAAATGTGAATGAGGGAATTGTTTAGGCAAAAATTTCTTTTTAAAATTTGGCGGCCACTGAAATTCTAAGAGCTTCATCGAAATGGTTGCTAGTCTTTTACTCTTCTCAGCAACACGCTCCACAAATTTCTTATCTAAAGGACAGTCCCCTGTATGCTTAACATTTGGAAAAAAATCGAACTCACGTTAGAATCTATTATTGTATTCAATATTTGAACCGAACAAAAATCCTGTTTTTGTTTTCCATTCTCTATTTTCATTTTCCTGATAGCAAGGCATAGTAGAGAAAATCCACTTAGAAACATCAACAAGTCACTTCCGTAAGAGATACAGCAGGCCTCCTATAAGTGATCTAGCTACAACCTGAAGATATACTATCTACCAATAGCATCGCCTACTGGAGGCCGAGGGAAATAAATTCATCAACTACATAGTAATCTCTGTGCTGAAAAGGAAAAACATACATTTTAAATTTAATCTAGGATTCTAGCATCGAACACTTGAAAAGAGTGAAGTCATTTGACTATTGTATTTGTGTGCACGATCCGTCCGACACCAACGTGGTCCACTTGCCAATTTGGCCTTCCTAGCGTAAACTCTAAATTAAGTGATGAGAAGGAACTACTATCTAGTTTGTCATCCTTTCTAGACATGGCGTTGACGGCCTCCATTTCATCCACCTAGAAAGATCACAAAGAAAATATTAGACATAAATGGGCAGTTGAATATACGGAATTTTTTTTATTTTTTATTTACAGAGTTCAAAAAAGAGTGAGATCCAGTTTAAAATCTTTTGTACGTAAATTTGAAAAATTAACATACATATAGAAGATTATATTAATTTTTTCGTATAACAAAACAAAGTTTAATTATTCTCTCTAAGGCTAATTCTTACTATTAGTAAATACGGGAGTTGGTTCCTTTACAAGTTAACACTATGCACATTTTGATTGATGCCACGTGTTATCACTAATTATAATCAACAAACTAAATTAATCTTTCTATAGTTTTTTTTTTGAAACCCGTGAGTATTCGAACTTTATCCGACTAATCTCATAGGACCCTGAAGTTTACGACCGAGTAAACCTCCAGTTGTCCTGAGGGGACTCGAACTGGCGACCTATGGGTATACTCGATCCTAAGATGTTTATCAGTTGAGCTACCCCTAAGAGATAATCTTTCTACATTAGACTTATGAATGACACATAATTTTCACATTCTTTTCTTTAAAAAAAAAGAAGGATTTATCAACGTATAATAATTTTTGCTCAGTGCGAAATAAGTACCTAAATAGTCAAACTTTCATTGCTTTGAGCTTTTACAAAGCTGAACAGTTTCATACCTTGATAAAATTTGAATGGAAAGTGGGGTAACTCGATGAATAATTTTCCTGTCGAGGGTCGCTCCATACATTTTTGACTGATGAACTCGAAACTCTGCATTCAAATAAAAGTTTAATACAGCCATGCCTATATAGAAAATGGTCACTGAAGAATCTATCACACAGTAAATCAAGCATTAAATCTAAACACGCAATAGCAAGGTGGAGGGCCAAATAGCTACTAATTTGTTGGGTTGAACAATCTAATCTAACCAAATGATTAAATCTAGTCGTGAATCAGTTGAGGTGTAGCCGGAAGATTTGTTCTCGTCTTGGGTTAAAATTAACTTAGAAGTTAATTTTTTAAAGTTAGTCCTAATAGGTCTTTTTTTGACTATTTAGGTACTAGTTCCAATAGTTCTTGTGTTTAACTTCTCCAGGCAAAATAATGTGTCTCACAACTTGATATCTTTGACGTTAGCCCAAAACGCTTTTTGGAGGAAATTTCCCATTATTAGAAACTTTTTTTAAAGAAAAAAAAAAACCTACATCAATTTGAATTTTTTTTTTTGGTCAAATATTGAAATCCCTTTATTGGAAGCTGCAAAAGTTGCAATTGGCATAAATGGTCCTTTACCTACAACGTTTAAGTGTTCATATTACACTTTTCATGACATGCATTAAGTGTTCATATTACACTTTTCATGCCAAAAATCTTGCTTCATTATTTTTTATGAGTTGCCTATCCGACAATGGAAGGTAATATATTAGGGCAGGCATACCCCCATAACCAATAACCAATTATCCTCCAATAATGTGTATACCATTGTTTGGTATAATTGATTGCTACACAAGGCAGAGTTGTTCAAAGATTTATAATAATATAATAATATTATGAACAAAATTTAACAATTATGAGCTATTTATATTATTTTATTATAATTATATTAATAATTTATAATTATTAAATATTTTTCATCATATTATAATTAAATTCATTATCCTTATTTAGAAACGTTAAATATAAGTAGAACACTTTTTCTGTCTTTGATGGGCTATCCTTACAGCCTTGCAGGAATGAAGTCAACAGGTTACAACGTATGATCCAGTAATAGTAATTAATTTATAGGTATTCTTTATGGACATAGAAATCACTGCTGCAAGTTGAGCCAAATGGCATTCTAAACATTCAAAATCACAACAGTATAGAGATTTGAGCCTACCCTTGACTTTTAGATCACATTGAGATCCCCACAATGCATTACTCATGAAAAATAGATTTGTTCATAATATTATGATATTAATAACATTTAATTGTTATAAATTATTTATATAATTATGATAAAATAATATCAATATTTCACAATCTTTAGTCCCGCTCAATATTATGATTTTATAAGAAAGATATTTACTAGATCTTTCTTATGGTTATCATGAGGCCATTCCAACTTGATATGAGATGGCACATGCATATTCGATGGTCATCCCTCTAGAAACCTATAAACCCTAAGGCTATGGGCATGAATATGATTTATGTACTTCAAAATGAGCAATTAATCTCATTATCCACACCATTGACAGTTAAAGACAAGTACTCTATTCGAGACCGCCTTCCAATGAAGACCAGGCTTTTTGTGTGGAGTATTATTAATAATTGTATGTGCTTATTGTGTGGATTGGTGGCGGAAGATAAAAACCATATTTTCCTTGATTGTGGTGTAACAAAGAGAATCTGGAAATGGGGACTAAAACTAGCCTTAATTCTGTATTGGGACAATATAGGGGTGTGGGTGAGCTCCTTTTGTGAAGGGAAGAATTTACAAGCTACCATTGTTAGGTTGCTTTTCAATGGCATTGTTTATGCAATTTGGAGAGAAAGAAATCACAGAATCCACAAACAACAATTTGCTATTAAGGACTCCATTTAGGAATACATTGAGCAGGTTGTTATAGTTAAGGTGAACACATATATAAAGTTTAAGAGGAGTAATCTCAATTTAGAACGATGTAATAGATGGAGACTAGATGAAGATGCCACTCTAGCTAAGTTTTTGGGTAAGACCTTTATTAATTCTTTGAGTCGAGCTTTTAATGAAATACTTTGCGTTTCTAACAAAAATTAAAAAAAAAAAAAAATACTCTATCTAGCTTGGAGCAAAATAATTTCAATGCTAAGCCATTTTGTATGTATCTTGTAATTGAAGAAGTATGTCCGACAGTCATTTATAAATATTAAAAAATACACAAAACTTTATACATGACATTATTGCACGACGATGGTTTTGAAGAAAAATCCGATACCCTTAGAAATGTCAGCAAGTCTTTCTAGATTGTAATGATGAAAAAGATAAAACCTACCTTCTGGAATAAAGTTGAAAATAATCAAAATGGATGAAGAAAAGGCAGATCCACTAACCTCTGAGCATTTTGTATTGTAGTTGGTACTAATGATGATGGTGTCAATGTGCTGATAGCATGAGGAAGATTGCTATCAACTTTCTCACAAGCTAAGTTCAAACCCATATCTGTATGCCCTTGACCTGCAACATTTTTTTGTAATCATGAGGCCATTTGATCTTGCTTTATCAGACATTCAGAAAATAATTCACATAGAGTAGTACAAGTCAAGTCCTAACTCTTACGTTTTAGCTTTAAGATTATGACACATTTTTTTAACAATGAAAGTCGAAATCACGAATAAAATTTAAAACATTTTATTATAAAAAGTTGCTATCTAACTCTTGTAGATTTTGATCTTTAGGCTTACAAACAAAGAGAATAATGGAACTCATGAGGTAAAATGGGGTCCTCTTTGAAGGGAAAATCCCAATAATACCTATTGCTTTGTCAGTGCTCTTCACTGTTCTATACATCTGCATGAAAAACACACACATAAAATGAATTAGAAAGAAAAGTCCACAATCACTAAGATTACTCTCAAAGATGCCCTTTTGTCTTGACCCCTTTGTACTCCATTCCCCACTTCACACAAATATCCTAGAAGGCTAGAAACTAACATACACACATAAATACATATATATCTTAGCCCAAAAAAATGTATGCGCAGCTCAAAATAATATATATTTCGAAAATATACAACTACGTTATATATGATTATATATGTTAATTCATTTTTGGTTTACACGACTTTAGGCATATACACATATATAGGACATAGTGAAAGTACAAAAACAACCATAAAAATGAAATCCAATATCAATTTTGCCAGCTTATTTTCAAAGAAATATTGATCGTAAATAGTTACCCCACCTGCAAGTGACTCTTCACATGAGCTAGGGTTAGATCCTTAACATTCATCAACTCTAGCACAGATTTTGGTGTTGCTCCTGCATATTCATTGAGAAAAGAAAGCCATATTAATAATTTATGTTAATATAGTAATATGAAATAAATAAACACCTTATCTATCTGGACTAGAAAAATTAGTGACTAATATCAGCATAAAAGACACCCAATTGTCGAATAGAATAGTCGGTAGTGGCCTATTATAAACAAAAGTTTTAAATTCAAATTACAGCTTCAATGTTCAATATACCAATAAATATATCTATATATTAGTCTAAAGTGTATATGCTTGGGAAAAAGCTCTTGTACATACGTTCATGGCCTCCGAGGAGCTGAACTGCGTGAACAAAATGGGCATGAAGTGTTGAAGTCCACCTCATCCTTGGAGCTCTAACGTTTCTTTTAACCCCATTCACCATTCTTGAACTTCGCTTGAAATCACGGCCACAAATTTGAGGCTGGTAATGGTGGTATTGTAGGTTTCTTGGTAACAGCAGCCGTGAAGGGTTCAACGCTGCCATATCAAACCCTAGACTCAAGCTAGGTTCAACACTTGGATGGTTAAAACCCCTTTCTGGGTTGAAAACGCCATTTTCATGGCTTAAATCGCTTATACTTGTACCAGAATCAGTGGTGGTTGAGCTCCTATCACTGTTGTATGCGGCTTTTGCCATCATCAATCCTTCACAAGCCATTTCTTTGCTCTCAGTGTGTGAATTTGTAGGTGGACTAATCTGTAAAGAAAGATCAGGTAAATATGAAGCTGTACTTGTCATAGGGTTTGAACTAAGAAACATGTTGAATTTGAAAGGAGAGAGATGATGGAAAGCTCAAAAAGGAGGTGATTATATATATAGTAAAATTAATTATATGATCATGAGTGCTTTATGATTTGCATGGGTGTGTGTGTGCGTGTGTGTGAGAGAGAGAGGGAGAGGGAGAGGGGGGTATGAAAATAGTAGGCTTTTTAGTAGGATGCCACTAGGGGTTGATAAAGAATGAAGAGAAAGTGTGCAGAGGTTTGAAGGAATTGCAGAGAGAGAGACTACTATAACTAGTCAGAAAAATAATGCTGGAAAAAGAGAAGTAAACAGTGGCTTTTGGGGATGAAGCCGTGAGAGAAACGTTGGTATAAAAAGGGGAAATTGTGTATTTAAGGATGCAGAGGAATCAGACACCTTTCCACACGGAGAAAGTGAAGGATTTCTGTGTATATGTATATGTGTCATGGGAGTAGGGGTCCCTTACATGCGATTTAATAGTTGTAAATTCCGACTTGAATACTTGAGTTGTAAAATAAAGGCAACAGCAGTAGTTGTGTTCGGAGACTTCCTCTAACGATTAAATTAGTTAAATTAGTTCGAATACAAACAATATGATATGAATTTTATAAGTAACTATTTTAGACAAAAAATGAATTACTTTTGATGAATATTGGTGTACTATTTATATTATTTGATAAAGAATCCTTTCATGATATCTGATAGGCCCCGAATTAAGATGGAGAGATCTCAAAAGAGACACGTCACAGTTTCAGAGCACTCAAGGCAGATCGGCTACCTATATCAAGGTAGGCCGGCTGTTAATAGTAAATGGTCAGGAAATTACATATATCAAATATGTTCCCGTGAAGAAGGGGTAGGGGTCCTTTTCTTATCTTTTTCCTGGGAAATGAGAAAATGATTAAAGTTCAATCTACACGTTATAACATTATAAAAAGACACATTCAATAATAGGAATTGGGGTCTTTTTCTTATCTTTAATTCTGCTGGGAATGAAAAAGGGGTTGCACGGATATAATGGAGGTTTCTGCAGGGAATGGTTGGAATTCGAGAAAACAAAATGTGTACTGTTCAATGGAATATGGGAATTTGAGTTCTCTCTCTTTCTCTATATTTGTTGGTGGATTGCGACTTATTTTAGTTCCAGAATTCTTTTGTTTCTATCGAATTTATATTCTAGTCATTTATTGATTCCTTGATTTGAAATCTTCCTCCTTTTATGACACTTGAGAGGAGACCACCTTGACAACCTTACATATTATCAAGCTCAAACTTCTTCACACAAAAATCCAAATTTGATAGAAAATTCTTATGTAATATACCAAGGCTGAGTTGATAGCTTTATGGAAGGGTTTGCAAAGAGCCACAAAATTGAAGGTCATTGCTGAGATGTTGAGACCGACTCGGAGCTTATTATCAATTTCCTTATTGATAACTCCAAGAGAATTTGCGATCTAATTAACATCGAGTTTTAAGTAAAATCATGTTTATAGGGAAGTAAACATTTTTATGAATTAAATGCTGTGAGCCAACCTCTAGGAAACTCTATAATAAATCAGATTGTACCAACACTATCACAAACAAATTTATATACGTACTAGTAGGAATTGCAATATTCACTGATCTCGTAAATAAAATTATTAAGGAAGAAGTCGGGCTTCCATTTTACGAAAATAGCAAAGTAGCAAGAAGCAAGAGATACTTGGAAACCTCTTATTAACTCGTGTGATCATGTCATTACCACAAGATAGCAAGAAGCAAGAGATGCTTGGGACCTCTTATTAATTGCAAAATGTGCTGGATATGTTTCATTTATTTATTTCAAGTACAAAAATGTACTGGATACGAATTATTTTAAATTAAAATTCAGATCATATTTGATTCGCTATTCAATTCACTAGATAAACTACAAATGACTGCCAATTACTACTCCGCAACATATTATCCACCTTTCACCACACCACCCCAACCCACCCCCCCTCCTCTCTCTCACATTATTCCAAGCAATAAATTGTTTCCTTTTCAGTCAGCAGCATATGCTATGATTTGTTCTGAAGAATTTATTGAAACATAGTTGAATGTTTAGCTTTTTCGTGTCCATACTAATTTATGGGGCACACACCAAACCTCTATTTATGAAAGGCTGGGAATTAACGGGATGGCCAAAGTGCTTCTTGACATTTTCATGATATCTACGTGTTGAAAATAATAAATTTTTCTTTAATAACTTAAATTTTTACATGAGGTGGTGATTTAATATAGTATCAGAGTCTAAGTACCAAAAGGTCTTGGATTTAAAGCTCACCGCTACTCATTTAAAAACACCAAAATTGTTAAGTGCAAGACTAAAAAACTAAGTTTAAGCTTTTGATAAGATGGTGACTTAACACTATATACACGGCATACCCATACTTGATCAGATTTATATTTCCTTAGGTAGGTGTATTATTCTTTATATACTTTCACGGTCTAAAATTTCACGTTAACGAGAGACATGATATCAATATTACCAGTTTTAAGTAATAACTCAAGTTTATTATTTAAGACCACATAATTTGAGGTCTAAAACAATTACTCTTAATTACACAGTCAAATTTTGTAACTTGAGACGTGAGAGAAAGACTTTTGTTTGACCTCAAACACAACCTCAAATATGGTCCAAGCTAGCTCAAGTCTCTCATTTGAACAAAGGAAACAAGATCAGATATATCTCTCATAACCGTCCATGGCTAGCTCCAGTCTAGCCATGAAAATGTATTATGGAAATAGGGTCTATAGATCTTTAATCTATAATGCACGTTGAATTTGCAAAAAGTTTAGATCAATTAAGATCTAGCTGTACAGTTAGGAACCGCCCAAAATAAAGGTTTTTATATATCGTGAGAAGTAAGGAGCCAGTCGAATTAGAACTTTGATCGAGTGATAATATTACTTCTTATTATACTGATTACTTTGTACATCATTAAACTTCTTTTGAATCAGAAAAAAAAAAAAAATGACATCCACATCGAAGTGACATATTTTTTAAGTAAGGAGCCAAGGTACAAAAAGGGCGAGAAGACAATGGGTGAATGTCAGAATGTGGCCGAGGCTTCGGCGACATGGGGGCCTCCGATACACATGTAGCTGACCTTGGCCATTATTTCTCATTCAATTTGGAGAAGAACGAAGCCAACGCGTCCTTGATTTTGATCTACTTTTATTTACTTTTCTTTTTCCTGAATAACAGAAACTCTCTCTAGGAAATTTTCAGACTCAGATCAGGAACATCAAATTTTAAAGACTTGATTTCACTCGGATAAAGCATAGTTCAAGATAGTTAAACAACTGGCCCAACAGAAATCAATTTCTTAATTTAATCAAATTCAAGATACGAGTAAATCTTATGTTTATGCGTCAAACACTCCACCACTAGATCCATTAATGTCTTGGAGTTAATTTCGCTCTAATACTTATATTATGCTTTTCGTTTTGCCTTTCCGGAAAATCTTTAAAAACACATTTGTATCTTCAACAACTTGACGACACTTGTAATGATTAATGAGTCTCTCTATTGTAAATGCTACATTGGTTTTTAAGATGTTTACAAGGGGATAAATTAAAACATGGTCCTTCAGGGAAAAAAAAAATAGAGTAAATGCTACTTGTCGTTCTATATGTTTGGGAGTTTTGACACTTTAGTCTCAGATTTTTCAAAATGATCAATTTTATTTTTAGTGTATTTTAAGTGTGACGATGTTGGTTCAGTTGGCTTAAAACGCCAACTTTTTAACTCTTTTAACACGTGACCTGCATTTGTGTACACACTTGAATTGTCAAAAATACCCCTGAAAACTAAGTATCATCTAACACACGTGTGGGTTACGTATTAAAAGCGTTAAAAAATTGATGGTTTAAATCATTTGGACCAACGACGTTACGTTTAAATTACATTAATGACAAAAATGATCATTTTGAAATTTAAAAGTAGTCTAATAATAAATTATTTTATATAGATCAGAGTTCAAATTCATGGGGGTGTAGGTAAAAAGAAAAACCATATTGTGTTCTTAGTTGGTGCGTGAAGAGAAGAGCGTGGGAGTAGGTGTGTGATGAATCAAAGCTCAAGACACTCCATTTAACTCGTAGCATTTGTCTATACAGAATTAACCTTCTCTCAATACCAATATTCCCTCTCCGTGTCCAAATATTCCTTGGCCTTGACCAAAACCCACCCTGTCGAGCCCCTCTCGGCCACATTCCCCGGCGTCAACATGGTTCCCATCTTTAACAAAAAAAAAAAACATGGTTCCCATCACGTGACCTATGGGCGTGCCCTTGTGGAGGCGATAGGCTCTTCCTTATTCTCTTCTTTTGTTCTTATATATACTAACCTTGTTTCTTATTTCATATAACGAGGAGCTCACATTAAGTATGATTATATTAATTTATTTCTAAAGTTGTCAATTCTATAGTATAATAACTCATTCTAATAAATGCTTCAAATTGATCAATGGAAAAAAAAAAAAAAAAATTGGGGGTGGTAGAAGTCTTGAACTTGGGACCATATTGATTTACCCTAACATGACCAATTTTGTTATACATTGACTCACTTCAATTCATGTTTCAAATCAATTAATAGCAAAATATTTTTTTTTACAAAAATATTTATTCAATTCTTGAACTCGAAATTTAATCACAACGAGTCATTATATTACAAGTCCACCCTACTAGACCTTAAGACTACCTCCCTTTACCCTTCCCTATAGTATTTATCTACGCATCTAATCTTACCAGATTCTACCTAATTGAAATATGTTACATTCCCTATGTTGTTGAACTTGTTTTTATCTTATTAATTCTTTATACAATATGATTACAGCAAGAACAAGACGAGAAGAAGACGTTAATCATTTCTTAATAGTTTCCTAAGCCATGGTCAGCGTCTGATGCGCTCTAGATTCTCCGGGAAATGAAAATTTTTCAACCCCATTCGATTTATTTATTTATGCTATTTAGTATTATTCTCTCATACTTTTTTTTTTTGGCAATCGTGTGATTGATCATGGAATATTTAGATATTGATCGAATAATATCCGATCAACACGTCTCTCTTTGGATCTCTTTCAATGTTTTTAAAATGCTTTGGGCTAATATTCCACATTTTTGTCCTGCATTACCTCCCCATCCTAGCTTGCCCCTTTCTTCTCTTAACTTATTTCATGTTGCTTATATCCTTTTTCAATTTTACTGCTGACTTTTCAAATGATCATTTTCACCCTTTCGGGTTTTTTTAATGACGATAATATTATTTCAAGTAGGACTACATTTCATCTACTTAAAGATTACAATTTACAAATACTGTAGTAGCACAACAGTGTCCCAACACTTGTATAATCAGTCAAATACAAAATAATATTTATAATAAATAAATATATAAATTTAAATTTAAAACTTTTAATCACAAAATACGCTACCTGACCCATGGGCTCGTTTCCACCCTTTTCGTCTATTGAGAAAGTATTGAATTGAAACGTTGGTACTATTTTAACACGTTCCTTTTACATCAATGTTCGTGCTCAACATTATTTCGGGGAGGTGTATATCTAGTCGTGGGTAAATTTTCTCTTCCTTGCATGAATTGCTTGATATATGTAATTGTTCATTTCGAGATCGACTAATTATGACATGCATAAGCATTTTGTTGGTAAAATTCTACCAATTTTAGATGAAATTTTATAGCAAACCATACTAATTCACTCTTCAAACGTTGAATAATCTACACAAATAATTCAACCAAACTAACTCTTTTTTTTTCTTCAAGCCATTGTACATCACTTATGATATTACACACGAAAATTGATCTTCAAATTTCTGACACTTATAGCGAAAATCATACCACTATACCAAATAGTAAATGGTAAACAAACTAACCCTCGAAACCACATACGTTAGAAAATCATATTATTTCTAAAGAACCTAACAGAATAGTAGTTATATTCCTTTTTTTGCTCTAACAAAAAATTCTTTAGTGAAAACTCCTCCATCATATCTTTTGTTTTCATTTTGGGAAAAATGCACATTATCTCTTGTGATTTGCTAAATATGCTAGTTACAACTTTTATACCGTAATTACCTCATAAATTACACATGTTTTTTAAAAGGTGACACACTCGCACTACACATTAATTCTATTAGCAAAAAAATGAAAATTGTGAAAGTATCCTTCAGTAAATATGCACATGATCCCCGGGTGCCTTTCATAACAAGTTACGTATCCCCTAGTCATATTGAATGATCTCATGAAATACGCAATACTCCCTTGTGTTTTTTTTCATTAAAAATACAGAATACCCTTTGTGCTTTTCATTTAAAATACAAGTACCCCTTGTGCTTATCATGTAAGCGCGTTACCCCTCTATCCTAAAATTCAGTTACCCCATCTATCTTAGCAAAATAATCTCATCAAACCTCTTTTTTTTAAATCAAAAAAAAAAAAATATTGCACATACCCCCTATCATCATGTATATGCTAAAGTTGCAAAGTTAGCACATGAGATGTAATTAAGTATTGTTAACTTGGACAAATTAACTAATGGTAGGGGATATTTGCCACATTCTAAAAAGAATAAATAATTTATGAGATAATTATCATATATATCACAAAAAAGTAACTAGCATATTCGTCAAATCGCATTAGGGTATTATGTAATTTTACCATTTCATTTTTTATAATCCCTCTATGAGTTTCTTCGAACAGGCAAAAAAAACACATAACTACACTCTCAAGTAACCACATGATATATGCTATATATATATATCCACATTGCTATTCAAAAAAAGCAACTATTCCTTCCTATAGATCGAAGGATAGGATTTTTTGAGTACCTACAACATGCAATATCCTTCTCTACTTAGTAGTAATTTGTGCATGATATATAATGAGTATAATAATACTCATGTCTTATCTCTAAGAAGTACCTTAGAGCTATAATAATCAGAAGAATATTAGTTTCTTCATAGTTAATCGTGAGAGAAGGATATATACAGACATATATGTACGTTGCTTTGAAATTTGAAAAATCACCTTCTTCTATCTTGAGTACTATAGAAAAGACAAGAAAATGAAGAAAGGAATCACCGAAATCAACGCCGTTTCGACTCATGCGAGCCATGAGCCACGACAATTACATCACGTAGAATGAAGAGATTAAACTATTTCTTCCATGCATATCTTTAATTTAATGACCAAGAACACCCTTGGGAAGTTTTGTGGACTCACACCCAGAGTCATGAGTCACGATAGTTACATCTGTGAGGAGTTAAAAATATATATAATTAAACACTTGTATATGTATAATTTTTTTTTTTACTTGGGCTAAATGGATTTTTTTAGC
Organism: Ehretia macrophylla; assembly: GCA_037974665.1. Taxonomy (NCBI): domain Eukaryota; kingdom Viridiplantae; phylum Streptophyta; class Magnoliopsida; order Boraginales; family Ehretiaceae; genus Ehretia; species Ehretia macrophylla. Next base: position 6,898,009 of record CM075774.1, read on the forward strand.
CTTAAAAAATATATATATTCAGAAAATATAATTTCAACTCACTCTTATATTAGTTCCGCTCTTTGGATTAGTGAGGCCTATAGCCCCTGCTGGCTCCCAAGTATATATGCCCTTACTTACACCAAGGTCAAAATCAAGGAAGATGACTCCCTTCAGAAGATGCATAATTCAGTTTAGTAATTAGACACAGGCTATCGGGATTAGCTCAAAGAAATTAGTTTCCTGATTAATTCAAATATAAGATGTGAGTCATTCTCTTATCCACGCCCCACACTCTCTACCACTAGACTAAGCCTATTAGATCTTGTTCTATGCATTAATATTTTAAACTAGTTGAGCAAAAATTCTTGTTTGTCCTCGGGGGAGGAGCTAGGGGCTGGCGGGATCCCTGGCCCCCCATTCTCAAGGTTCAAAAAAATCTATGTAGTATGATTAAAAAAAAGTTACTGACCCCCTTTTTTTTCTATTATTAATTTTTTTTTATTTGAATCTTGACCTCTCAATATTAAATTCTTAGCTCTACCCTTGTTTGTCCTTATATGTTGATGTTGAATAGGGGACAAAGTGAAATTCTCAACAAAAGAGGACATATAATGAAAATAGAGATTCTTGGGCAATAACAATAATGAGTTAATTAATGACTGTGTTTTCCGGGTCAAAAACCGACACGAAAAAGTTGAATAATTGAGGACCTAAAATTGGTAGTTCATCGCTATCAATGAGAGACACTTTGATAGAAACGTTTTGCCGCTAGGAGCCAACTTTATCTTTAAAGTATTGGGGCCATCTTTAATACAGTACAAAATTATCACTCTGAATAAATGAATTAAGTGAGACCCTATCTAGCAGGTATAGCAGCCAGAAATTGCACTCCCTGTCTAACATGCAGTTAATGTATTTTAAGATATTGTCTCGTGACCTTTTACATTTATCTTTTTAGATAAGTTGAGGGATAGTATGATTATGTATTTCTTCTTCTTTTCCCTTACCTCAATTAAAGCAAAGTGTATAGGTTACAAATGGTAAAGACGTTGTCTCGTAAATCAAAAGTTTTGAATTAAATGTTATTACTGACTGAATTGATAATACATGTATTGAGACATACATCGCTTCACTACTGGATTTGTAGTTTTAAAATGGATTAAATATAATCCTAACTAGGTTGAATTTCTTGTTATTAAAAGCAAAAAAAAAATATTTTATTTCCTTTGTTATCATAAATGGATCTCCTTTTATTGATTGACCAAAAAAATATTGTATGTTCTCCTTGGATCTCTTTTCGAAGATTCAACTAGTAGTAACATAGAGAGGTAAAATCGAGCGCACGAGTTCGAAACTTCTTAACTGCATATTATATTCACACTCTTAACTGATCTGATTTATATGTTGGAGCGTATCGTTGTATTCAGAATTATCAGTTGGTGATCGGGTTGATTTCTCAAATGCATGTGACTCAATTTTTGGGATACCAAAACAGTCATTTAGGATAAAGTAGAAATTTAATTAGGCCTTGCATAAGGTAGAGGAGTTGGTTCAATAAGGTAACTTGCGGAACTGACCATAATTTGAAGAAATCTGTTCAAACCAGGCTCCTTAAATTACATTCTAAACATATTTCCAATAAAACAACCTTATTATGTGTGTCGTTTTGTATCTTGAGTAATATGTAGGGAACTCAAGTAGCATGCAAGACTCTAAACAGGATCATATTAAATCTATCTTAATACTATAAACTAAGTGGTACAATGACATGTCTCAATGCATACTCCAAATCAGTTAAAGATAATAGAAGAATATATATTTAAACTTAAAATTTTTTATCACAATAAGTTAATACACGATCATTGCTCCCAACTCTTGGGACAACAAAAATTAATTTTTGTTTGGCTTATTAGGCTCCTTGTTTTCCTTATATAGTAGCATATCGATATATATAGGGTATGAAGATGATTAGGCAAAATACAAGTACAAACGTGTATTCTTCGTACCTTGAGATACTTTGACAGAAAAAAAAAAAGAGTACATTGAGATACCAAATGACTATTGTCTATATTGATAATGTTTCCAAAGCCAAATTAATTGGCCAATAAGTCAAGCCTGGCTTGTTCACAATTGAGCTTGGTTTAATATATATCTTTGACCAGTCAATGATCAAATGCCAAAAGATCGTCAGAAAAATTTTAAAGGATGCTATGAGCTAGGCCACAATCAATGTATCCATTTCACATTAAGGGGTTCAAGAAGTTTTTTCTTTTTATAACAAAAAATTCATGTTTGGCATCACTACATAGATTTATTTCAGGATTACAAATCTCATAGTGTATCAGAACTTTTGAATATATGCACTAGTTATTACCACATTCTTTATTTGTTATAATATTTCAAACTATTACAGACTAGTTAAAAATAATTGTAAATGATTGTATGCTACAGTTTTTCAACCGTTACATATGGTCCTGTGACAAATTTTCTACTGTAACAGTTTTTTGTAGATCATAAGCAACGGCCTCAAACCACTATAATTAAATTATAATTTTAAAAATTAATATGAAAATGTAATCTCATGAACAATTATTAACAATAAATGATAACAAAATAAACCATTTCAAAAGGTGTTAGTTTAAATAACAATTAAAAAACAGTCAATTATTTTTTTATTTTTTAATTAAGGTGTTGCAAAAGAGTTAAAATATTATAGTGTAGTGAAAGAGGCAGCTTGAATTAGAATTTTTGGTTCACAAACTAACACTTTTATCGTTTATTTTCACACATTGAGACAGGCACATGAAGTGCTGAATGTAATGAAAAAATACAAAAATTGTGGTCCAAATGAGTACACTAGTATTATTGCAAGTGGACTATAGACACTAACGGGATCGAAACACAATACGACATGAATTATCCACATGTAAGGTTAATGGGCAGATTTACCTTAGGGCAAGCACGGGTTAAAGCTATTAATGAATGAGTTAGAATTGTATTTTTTAAAAATGTGTATATTTTTAAGATATTTTTAGGTTAACAAATTAATTTAACTCCCACTAGAAAAATATATATATCGATATATAAGTATTGAATTATATATTTTTATCCCTCACTGAGTAAAAATGTTGGATCCCCCTTAATCTTTTTGGTCAGCCAAACTGCTTCTCATAAATTTATTTTGAAAAATCAATCAGCTGTTTGAACATGGACCTTCGTGAAAAAGCATCATCCGATTTGTTCAAGGCTTGAAACGCATCAAATATTCCTTTGTTCTATAATCATTTGGTACTATCATTGTTAGAAACCTAACCTAATGGAATACAAAAACAATATATATATATATATATATATATATATTGATTGTGTTATTCTTAATTCGATTTGGAGTAGAGTTTAGAAATCATTGATCAATTTTCTTATTATTTACACGGTTCTTATTGGACTAGTTTGTAAATCTTTCCTAATTCCACCTCTGAAGTAAAACTCGCAAGCTCATCTCCGTGGGGATAATACCAAAATATCATAGTCATGTTGCATTGCGTTTTGTCTAAAGTTGTTTTATCTTTTCACAAGTCTTTATGTAGATAATTATTGACTTTAACTGTTGTCATTCATGTTTTTTCACACTGCATAGATGATTCAAATACTACTTTGAATGTTTACATTATACTGTATTTGTTAGTCCATATCCTCTCACTAGCCTTTTGCCACAAAACAATTCTTGCAAGTTATTAAAATACTAGGGCTCTTCAAATTAAAGACTTTCGTTGCGGATATCTATTTCTCGATTTTTTTTTTCTTTTATAACGAGCTTGGAGAAAGAAGAGATAAAAGGGTGCTATGAAAAATGTGGTCAAAAATTCATAATAGAGTTTGACCACAATGACTGAATGCAAGGGCGAAATCAGAAATTTGAAGTTGGGGAGACCAAGATTCATTCAAGAATACTATTTACCAAAAATTTGAAGTTGGTGGGCCGAATATTTTATTTTTTAAAATATTACATATATTTTTTTAAACCAAAATAAATATTACATATATTTTTTAAAACTTTGGGGTTGGTGGGGGGCCCGGGGGTGGCCCCCGACCCCTCCCTATCCCTCACTGAATTCATTATTTCATGCATAAGATACTAGATTACCTGGTAGAAAAAATTTAAAAATCATCACAAACCTCCCTTATTTTTTTTCTATTACAATAACTGGTTATTTTTTACATTCGATTTGAGCCCAAATAATTTGTTTTCTTCACAATTGGCAAATTATCTATATGGGATGCTGCATATCAATAAAGATAACTACTCTTTATATGGGTGAAATTTATTAAAATTAATTCGCTGCAAAAAAAAAAAAAAAAAAAACTCGAAATTGCAAAACATTTGTTGTAGCTGCTTAGAAAAAATTGCATAAATAGTCCCTATTATGTCTTCAAAACTTTAAGTTCATCCTTATTATTTGAAATTAGTCAATTTAGTCGCTATTTTTTCTCAAAAAATTTAATTTCATCCATTCAAAATTAGTCAATTTAATCCCTATCATTTTTAAAAAAAATTAATTTAGTCATAACTTTTTTAAAACACCGAGGACTAATATGAATCTTATATGAAAATAATAAGACTAAGTTTACATTTGTTGGAAAATAATGGGGGCGAATTTAAAATTTTTTGAAAAATAATAGAAATTAAATTGACTAAGTTTAAATAATAAGAATATATTTAAAATTTTAGAAAGACAATAGAGACCATTTGCGCCATTTTATTACGTGTGAAAGATAATACAGGCTTCGAGGACTAGATGATACTTAAGATATGGACCATAATCTAAATGGACGATAACTCGTCCATAAGCCCAAAGTTGAAGGAAATCCAGTATCAAAGTTCTCGACCGTTGTCAAGCTTGGGCCCAATTTGTTAAATGCGACTATACAGTTAAAGAAGCAAGTAAAAATCTGAACACTCTTTCGTCTAAGTGGCATGACACTCGCTTATGCGAGTGGGTTGCGAGTTCGGCACAAGTTTGAATCTCACTTATAATATTTTACGGCTTTAGGCTTCCCTTCTACTAAAAAAAAAGAAGAAGTAAAAAAGCGTTTGTAAATCTCATCACTCAAAAAACAAAATAAAATATGGATAATTATTTCTGCCACTCTATTTTGATTATTCAACTTTTTTTATTCTAATAGAACCATTAAGTTTATTAATCAGGTCTCGTTTTGATCATACTGTCAATTTTGTTGTTAAATTGACTAACGAAGGAAAGTCAAGTGACTTACAGGGATAAATTCGTCAAAAACACTAACAATAATTACATTTTTGGCACCCATAAGTTATTTACAATAGTTGACCAAAATAGTTGAACGATCAAAATAAATTCTGGACATAATTTATTGGCCTATGCAATAATTTACCCTAAAATCTAATAACCAAAGAAAAAATTTGGACTCTTTTTTATCAACTAAAATGTTTGAATTTCACATTCCTCTTAAATGATTTAAATAGTTTCAATCATATAAACGAATTAATAATGTGAGACATATTTTGACAGATAATATATTTATTCCGCAAACAGCCAAGTCCACTACTGTTGAAACCGTAATCTCCCTTAGCGACCCCCCGACGAAAAATTTAATTGGGTTCAGTCAAAATTTTCATTATAACAATGGTTATCCTTTTACGGAGACGGGACGTGCGCAGAAGACACCGGTTCAACTCTTAACTTTAAAGGTTATGGATTAAAATATGTTTTTTACTGGATCGGCAAATATAAACACATAAACACAAGCATTTAGAGAGGCTAATATACCTGAAAATACAAGAATATATTCATAAAAAGACTATTTAGTACGACCAGTGAGACTCGACTCTCAACACAATATCAGAGAGTTCCCTTGAAACTCTGTGTCCGTAATATTAGTCTACCTTCTGAACACTATAATAATAATTTGGACTATTGCATGTCTAAATCAAACCTTTACAACAATATGGACCAACAGACATAATTTGATGATGCTGGAAACCCACCAATTAATGACGAGTTATTATTAGCCTCCATTGCATGTTCTTTTTAGTTAAGGTAATCTGCCTTCATAAATAAAGGAGTCTTGGAGCAAAAGTAAAATATCACCGTGTGATCTAACAGTTATGATTTCGTATTGTGAAAACAATCTCTTACAATATGTAAAATAAAATTACGTACAACAAATCCTGAAATGAGTTCAACTCTTTCTTAAATTCTACACATAGCTGGAACTTATATGTGGTCTTAAGCATTCTCGACCTCAAAAGTTAGATCATGAGTTGAAGCTTTCCCTCACATATATAAATTGACCACCAACCCCTTCCAAGTGGAACAAAAGTCTATGGATAAAAACATGTTCCGAGGAACTTGGTTTTGAGCAAGACCATCTATCAAGTGGTATCAGAATACAAACTTTCAACAAATCTTCAATTGATCTTCAGGAGAGATTGGATTGATGGTGAGCCAATCAAGGCACAATATATGAGAGGGAGATTTTTGGGTTATCCCATATCGGTTGTGAAAGGGGCTGCTGGTAGTCAATTTATAAGTGTGAAAAAAAAAACTTCATCCCACCGGCTAGCTTTTGAGATTGCAAAGACCCAAAACCACCTATCAAGAGTTTCGTGCACCGGGTGCCCGGTGCACTTTGATCTGTAGCCATAAACAACTCTAACATCACAATTCTTCTAAGACAATGTTATCAAAATACACATCAAAAGAAACAAAGAGAAAGATCAATGTGGGAAAAATTTGCTATTATTTTTTTCCCCACCAGACTTTGTATTCGGTCATGGCAAGACTAGTTCGAACCACAATTACAGCCTCCATTGTACCAAAACAAAAAAGGCCAAGACTAGGTCGAGGTTTACCAGTTACATTCAATTTATGGTTAGTAGATAGTTAGAGTCTCACATATGTTCTGGAAAACAAGACAAATACAAAGATTAGATGCTAGAAACAAGGGTACCTGAAGAACAACTTTGTCTTCCTTTCATGTAATGCCAATTTAACAGAGAAGACGACGACAATTAGCAAATGACACATTCTAAAATGTTAAGACACAAACAGCATAAGAGTGCGAAGAAGAAAGAAAGCATGTGAATCAACCTCCATTTTTGGCAGATGCACATATCACCATCTATCTGACAAAGATCTCCCCGACACCAGCTTAACTCCTGTACTCTGACAAAGATGAAAACCAACCAGAAAGACTTATATCTTACCTATGCGCTACAAGAAGTTGACCTTTTGCTGCTCAACAGTAATTAGACATGAATCTAGTACTGGCGTCGAAGATTTAAACCATGCGTTGCACTCAGAATTCACAGAACTGGCCTAACGTGGCAACCGTTCCACTCCTCCCTCCTTTCCCCCTCCCTTCACGAACCCAAGAAGTAAGGTAAACGTAACTGAAGAAAGAGAAAGGGAAGGAAACAGAAGACTATCACCAGATGTGCAATAATAATTTGGTTAAAACGATGGAGACGACATTATCAGACAGATGCAGATCTAGAATATGTTCAACTTCATTAAATTCTCCCAGTAGACTATAGTCTTCAGGAAACATCAATTCTCCACTCTAGGTGTAACAAAATTCCTTTCTTGGTACATCTCTATAGACTAACCTATATAAGCTAAGAATACTATTTAAAGAATACATCAACAAATCAATATCAAAAATCAACTAATTCACCTGTTTGCACGAAAATGACTCCGAGCAAGAGGTGTGAAACAGATCTTACAAAACCATACCTGGATGCACTTCAAATTCAGCTCAGCCCCTTCCAAACCTTCTGTTTTGAGTTCCCGAAGTATGAACTTGTGCATTGCGCATGACTATGTTTATGGGATTGAACATGGCAGTGGCAAAATTCATCTTCTTTCCAGAGAATCTATTTTAGCTTGCTTCTGTATCCTCAAAAACTGTGGATAATCTATCTTCCTCCACAAATGATGGGTTAAGAAACTTGGCCAAAAATGCCCACATTCTATAAACATCTTGAAAGTTGGTCAAAAATCCAAGTGATGCGGTAACTACCTCGATCCGAAAGAGCACATTTTTGCCAGTGTGCCGACCATTAGACATTGGCTTACACAGGGATTTATCTTCTGGAAGTAGCACACTGTGATGTTTTGCACTGTCTACTACACGTACATGACTAAGGATGCCGACACCAAGGGATATACCATGTCTCTCAGCCAACTTTTGAACAACTTCAGGGTGAATTAGCCCCCCTTTTCTGCTCTCTCTTACATTGAAAGCTACAGATGCACCTCTTTCATATTTTATTTTGGGGCCATATATTTGTACAAGAGGCATTCCAACATCTTTGTTAGATCCAGGAAAGCGAAGCTGAAGCAATGAGGTAACCAACCAGTTTATCAAATATCTCAATCTAAGTGTTGTTTTGTTGAGACCTAGCATATTGACATGGTCAAGATGGCGGCAGATTATCTCAGGCTCCCTCCTACTCCACTCTTGCTCATCACTATATTCTCCATCATCCACAGATCCAGCATCACCACGGCCAGCTACAGATGCTTCCCCATGTTCAAAGAAATGGCTAGAACTTCCTTTCTGGTTACCATCAACACTAAAAGATACCCTACGGCCCATGCTAGCAACTCGATCACCATCTTCCAGTCCAAAAAACCTGCCACTGGCGTATCTATTTCGTTCTCTCCTTCCCAACAGTCTGAAATCACCCTCAGTCTCTCTCCTTATGGCACTTTCATTTTCTTGTTGGCAAAGTCTTGAGTTCAGAGTACTTGCAGATTCAGCATGCTGAAAACTGGAAGCCAGATGTTTGTTTCCAAATTCATTTGAAGTAGAGCTCCATCTGGAGCCCATCACCCTCGAGTCTTCAGTAATTTCAGTTTCTTCTTCAATTTCTCCTACAATCCGATGATCCACATTTCTACCAAAATTCTTCAACTCTAGCTCTGTTTCTGTATATGGTTCTTCTTCAGGAATTCCCTTAACACGGTCCAGGTCATGTGACACTGACATAAGAGCAGCGTCAAAAGACAAGATTGTGTTTTCATTTGGTCGGAGGCTCAATCTCTTGTCCTTATACAATGAGCTCTTATAATCATTTGTTGTCAGTGTAGGAGAGAGTTGCTTATTGCTCCTCCTGCCCAAAGCCCACGATGGTGGTAAGGGTGAGGCTGATTTTGGTTTGGTTATATGACCTGAATGATCAGACCCAAATGGACTCTGGCCTAAATCAATCCAGCATGAGTTATCCGAGGACCCATCTTCACTGAAAGTTGGACTTCTGATGACTTCACCAACTGAAAAGCTATCAGCTTCCTCAAAAACAGTGCTTGCCCCATCCTTGTCCGAGCTATTATCTTGCTCCATCTCAGTCTCAAAGACATCCCTGACCTGTGATGCTGTGTAAACACCAGAAAATGCAGGCAACTGCGGCCCTCCGCTTTTATCTGGTCCCAACTCTTCATTCTCGTTCACAGTTTCATCTTCAATTCCAACCAGTCCATCCAAACCATCTATAGAGTCACCCAAATACTGAGGGAAATCTGGTACAATCCTTACCATTCCCGAGCCAGTACGTCCACAGGGGCTTTGCAATGCTCCCATCACAGATTTCTTGATCAAAAGACAACCAAAACCGGTCGGTTCAGAGCCAAACACCTTGTAAAATGATGTGATGATAAAATCTGGCCGGAAGAGGGACAAGCCCAGTGAGTCCATGTCCTTAGGACCTAGTGAGCCTGCATCTAGTAATACATGCCAATTGTTTTGCTGGGCAAGAGCCATCCACTGGTAAGAGTACTTTGATCCAGTAACCCTGGACTGGACAGGAAAAACAAAAAGCCCTGCTGCAGAATCCTTTTTCCTCTTTTTCTTGTTTGAAATTTGCTTTTTCAGCTCTCTAGAGCAAAGCTTCAGGGTTGGCCATTTAAACCAGGCACTATAAACTTTTGCACCTTTCTCTTTAGCGCATTGAGCCATCCAGTTCAGAGACTGGCTCTCATGATCAAACATAGTCAACAACCGTTTATTTGTATGGAAAGGGTAAGATTCCGCAAGCAGTTTAAAAGCCGATCCTCTACTAACAGTAAATACAAGACCATATTCCTTCTCAGGAATATTCAAATAATCCATTATCCTAGTTTTGATATCATGCTCGATTGTGCCCTCCTCGGCACCCCCGTAAAGAGCATGATTACTCAAATTTGCAGTTATTTCCTTTAAGCTAAATGCAGCAGAGTCCCAGTACTGAAGAGTCTGATAGTAAGAGAAGAGCCCAAAGCCACAGTAATCAAGACATACCTTAGCATCAGGATCAGAAAGATGGCTATATTCGTCTGATCTCAGCTGATCAATCCTTTCCGAAGACTGGAACTTTGGGTACATGGTGAGGAACTTGTTGAATGCATCACTGTAACCAGGAATTGATTCCTCAGTGCAATATATTCGGTCTGCTGCAAGGGCAGTGGCACGCAAGAATTCCTTCTGAGCATGCAGCCTAGCAAGAGATCTCGATTTCCCCAAACTCCCATCTTGATTCGAAGACTCGGCATCAATGTCTTGTGATTTAGCAAGCGAACCATTTTCTGATGCCTCCTCAAGAGCCTCCCGAAGCTTGTTCTCTTCCGATTGCCTCACCGTTGAGGTCTTGTTGCCTTTACCATCATCGTTTAATCCAGAAATATTCCCTCTTTTGCTCTTCTTGTCCATGATTAAGGCGGCACAGTGAGATAGAGGCTTCCATACCGAAAAATGCATGAATACTAATGCTCTACTGCTTGCCTCCACAACCAACCAAACTGATAGATACCCAAAGGTGCAAAATTGTACACAAATTCAAATATCAATCCAAAAGGGTCATCTCTATGTCATTTCAAATTCCCAACAAAGCAAAAATTTTGCTACAATTGAGCTCAATTGAAGAAACCACTTTTACTTTAAAACCTGAAATATACAGAAAAAGCAACAAAAATAGAGAATCTAGAGCTTTAAGGCTTGGACTAAAAGAGCAGAAAGATGAAAAAATAAAAATAAAATAAAATAAAGAATGCTAAAGAAGGTCTGTGTTGGATCATACCTTTAATACAATTAAAGAGAGAAAGACACTAGCTTTAGCATACTACCAAGAGCTGCTGCTTCATTTGAAATTTCAACACCTACTACACCACAAAGCAGCAGTCAACCCCACCAAAGATTCCAAAACCAAGATTCAATAGCCACCTACATAAAGAACCAAAAAGCATAAAAATAAAAATAAAAAATAAAAAAAATTGATTCTTTAAATCTAAATTTTCAAGATTTCATGAACACCAAAGACCCAAATAAATGATTCAAGAAATTAACAAGATTTCAAAACATACCCAGAAGAAATCAGCTCGTAACAATCTAAGAAAACCCCCTAAGCCCTACCTTGAACAAAAAAAAAAATTAAAGATTGGGCCGTGGAAATAACCTCTCTCATAAAATGTGGGAAAAAATATAAAAGTGAAGTTACGTACAATAAACTTTTCCGAGCTAACAAGAATTTTGGGTATCGAATTACAAGCAAAATGTATCAAAGTGGCTTAAGGCCTAAAGAGAATGTAAGAAAAAGTAGACAACAACAACGAGTTTGCAACAAACAAATGCAGAGGAAAGGAAACAACCAAAAAGAAAGAAAAAAAAAGAAGCTATAACAAATATGTGTAGTAGAATGAACACAAAAAACTAATACCCCTTACTTTTTTTTGGGCACTGCCACCAACTTTTTCTTCTTTTCTTTTCTCTCTGATTCTTTTAACTATTTTTCAGCAGCCCCATTGCGTTGAATTGGTTGCTGATTTACTATAGTGGTCAATTTTAATACATGTATGCATTTAATATTCTGTCTCTTTCTTACTAGTACTACTATTAATAGAATTATCACACAGCTATGGGTCAATGATTTGCTTCTATGGAGATGTGATGAATTTCCAGAATTGACCTTGCTTGTTGTAGTCAATGATTTTTTACAGGAAAAGTTGAATTACATCTCTACGAGGACTACCAGATTCAATCTGTGCAAAACATATATATCCTCGTTGATAAATAATGTGTTTTGATCTACTAAAAAGGATTATTGGATACGCCTCGGATTACAAGTGAGTGAGATTCTCTCGTAATTTGATTATGTTATAAATGTGATTTAATAATTATAATTTATTTATATTAATTTGTTATAATTATATTGATAATTTATAACCGCTGAATATTACTCAAATTATATAAAATTTCGGACATATCCATTTCCAAATCTCTACACTATGTCTTTGAATTTTTTTTTATTTTTTATTTATCATCTCTACACTATGTTTGGATTGAAAAAAAAGGGTAAAGAAAAAGGAAGGAAGTTCCTTTCCTTTCTTTTATAATTATTTCCTCTAGTTTCTCTTCATTTCATTTTCTTCACAAATCCACAGATAATGCAAGAGTGTTTTTTTGGATAACGTGAGAATCTGTTTATTGTCATACGATTATCAAATTTTTCGGTAAAACCTGATCACTAATTAGTAAACCTTCAAATACAGCGGTACGTTCCCACATATTTATCAATTCAATTAAAAATAAAATTTTAAAATAATAAAGAGTGTCATACACATGACATCGTATAAATAATTTTACTTTTACTATCCCTGGATTATACCCCTGGGTACAGATAGTGCTAGAGTTTATCTCACTTGGGTGTGCAGTAAGCAAGCCATTGTAAATCCAAATAATTTTGGGTTAGTTTTTGGCTCGGATTGTAAAATTATTTGCTTCAATCGTCACATATTTTTAAAAAATATTTGTGACATTGATCTTATTATTTAAAAATTATTAATATATTTTTTAATTTGCAGAAATGTCATGATCAATTATTAAGAATAATCCAGCAGTTGTAAGTAGTCAAAGTGTGTGGATTGATTTTTCAGATTTTATTTTTAGTGGGACCAATCTAGATGCACACCCAATTGATTACTGCAGCATGGTTTTGGAGTTTGGAGCGCAATTTGCGCCCCTCTCCATTTAGGCAAAGTACAAAATTTTATAGCTGGATCAAGAAGAAAAAAAAAAAAAAAGTTTGTAGCCAAATTTTTTTAAGAATGGATAATATTATAACATTTTGAGCAGTGACGGTAAGTTATTCAAGTATCAAGATTAAAGTCACTTTCTTTCTTTGTTGCCTTAAACTTTGACTAAGTTAGGACTACCCTTCTTTCTTGAAGAGCTTCACCCTTCACTGTGATTTTGCGACTTCAAAGAAGAATGAACAATGGCAAGAAAAGTACTAGTGTCTACAGGGTTCTTGAAAGTCGTTTTGAGCAGCAATTGTAAATTATTAATATCTTAATAATGAAATGATACAAACAGTTTATAATCATTAAATCTTGCTCAAAACATTATGAAATTATAAGAGACTACTTGTTTAAGTTTTGGAGACCACATTGATTTTAACTTTTCAAGTGGCTTATATGTTAATTTTTTAATTTTTACACCAATTATCATGGGCTAGAGACAATTAATCTCAGGGAGAATAACTTTTTAGTCCCTGAGATCTTACATAATTCTCAAATTGGTCCCTAAGGTCTGCAAAATGCTCATTTTAGTCCCTGATGTTAACTTCCATTAACAGTCAATGCTTTGACTATAGTAAAAGTCTAAAATGCCCTTGAGAAATTAAATTAGAAAAAAAAACCCTCATACCCTACACCCTCCCCTTACAACCCCCCACCTCAATCCCGATAACCCAAACCCAACAACCCCTTACACCCGATGATCCCAATCCAGCAATCCCACCCCTGATGAAACACCAACCCCTAACCCCCAATGACCCAAACCCAAAAACCCTACACTCGATGACCCTAATCCCACCCCAAATGAAACCTTAACCTTTCACCCCCATCTGAAGTTTCTAATCGTAGTACAACCTGACTCATATTGTCCACAGATCTTACATCATCCTCGGCAGCAAGTAACATGTGTGTGTATGTATGGTGCGTTCCATGGGTATAAGTGCATGTGGTGTGTGCCGTAAGGGTGTGTGTGGCTTGTGCCATGGGTGTCCATGTGGCGTGTGTGCCATAGGTCTGTAGTGTGTAAGTGTGCTGCTGGCTTGTGTTTTGTATATGTGTGCATGTGTTGCTGGTAGGTGTTGTGTGTTCCTAGTATGTGTACTGTGTGTTCCTAGTGTGTGTGTTGTGTGTGTACTATGTGTATTACTATGATGTGTCGTGTGTGTACTATGGTGTCCTTTGTGTGTACTATGTGTTGCTGGTGTGTTGTGGGTGTTTGTGTAGTGGTGGCGGTGGTGGGGGTTGCGTGGGGAAAGGATGAGGAAAAATGATGAGGGAAAGGAAAAAATGAAAATAAATTTAATCAAATTATAAGGGACAATTAAGTAATTTTGCTTTGTTGAGTAAGGGTAACCTGGTTATTTCGAACAAGTTAATGATTTGACTGTTAAAATTAGCTAACGGAAGTTGATTGTAGGGACTAAAACGAGTATTTTGCATACCTCAAGGAGTAATCTAGGAATTTTGCTAAACCTCAGGGACTAAAAAGTCATTCTCCCATTAATCTCAAAGGTTAAAGATTAGACAATTGTGACAGAAGTCTTGATATAAAATCAATATATTCATGAGAAAGGCCAAAAACACTATTGTAAGAGTACAAACTTTATCAAGTGTAGTACTAATTCACTGCACAAAGCATCTAAGGTAGTTATTGGTATACTGTAATGGATTTGGACAGAAATAGAATGAGTCAAAGAATGGAATGAAACTGGGAATAGAATGAACTTGAAAATGCGAATAACATATTTGGTATGTTCTAGGAATGAAGAGTAGTAATGGGAATACCTTGTATAATATGACATGATTGCTCTTTTATTATTATAGTATTAAAAATATGACAGAATTGTCTTATTATTATTATTATTATATTTGGTATTCTTATTATTATTATTATTGTTTTTATTTTTATCATTATTATTTTACTTTATTATTATTATTATTATTATCTTTATTATTAATGTTGTTGTTGTTATTATTATTATTATTACAAATAATAATAATAATTTTAATCAATTTTTTTAAATTTAATTATTATTTTATTTATTTATTTATTATTATTATTTCAATCAATATTTTTATTTTTTATTCTTATTTTGTTATTTTAATTTTATTGATTATTATTATTATTATTACTTTTATTTTTATTTTATTTTTAGTTTTTGCTTTTATTTTTATTATTATTTTATAATAATAATTATTATTTTTAATAATAATTAATATTATATTTTTTTATTATTATTTTTATTTTTATAGTAATAATAATTATTATATTTCTTAATTATTTTTGTTGTTATTATTTTTTATATTATTATTATTGAAATATAAGGGTATGGTAGTCAAATTCATTTCTAAACACATGGGAATGACTCATTCCCATGTGTTTATTCTGGAATGGCTATTCCCATACACGTGAAAATGGGATTACCTTAAGAATGAAATTCTCAAGTTTATTCCTTCATACCAAGTATGAGAATAAAAAAGAATTGGAAATGTCATTTCATTCCAAATCACATTCTAATATACCAATCGTTATCTAATTATCTTGTCTTGTCAATTCGTTAGCAAAAAAATAAAAGTTGTGTTGTGTCTCTTGATTGAGTTGTGAATGTTCCTTCAAAGATCAAAAAAGAAAGAGGGGCAAAAATAAAAAATCTTATCAATCCTTTAATTTTTGCAGAAATAACAATTTGATTCCTGAGCATGTACTTCATATTGGTAAAGGAGGGTAAAGTAGGACACAATTAGTCCTTTGTCAGTTTATTGTTCACTTTTAACGATTAGTCACTCACCAATTTAACATGACACGTATAATTAACATCTAATTAACAACAAAAAATAGACGGAAACACAAAAAGGACCAACAGTTTTATTCTGTAAACTTAAAGCACCAAAATACACATTTTTAAAATTAGGAGACCAAAATTGTCGTTTTGGTTTGGTATATTATTTCATTTTTCAAATCTATAAAATCACTTGTTATTGACATAGAAAAAAGATTAGTAGCCGGAAGGAATATTATAATCAGATTAAGAAGCATAATCATGTGACAACTTCCATTGCTTAACACTCATCTTGCTCCCCACTGTCTCCCATTAAATCTATGCACACAAGTCAATGCTTCATTATCAAAGTGCGACCAGTATAAGTGTTTCAAGTTAAATAAAATTCTGTGTCAGGAACTTCATATTCTATACATATAGTGGCGGAGGTACACTTGGGCTACAGGCCGCTGAAGTTCCAATTGGTTTAAAATAACGTTAAAAATATTTAAAAAATAAAAAAAATAAATGTATTTTTAGTTAAAAAAATTAATTAGCCACTACTAGAAAAAATATGTATTCGTATAATTAAAAATTTATTTATTTTATCATTCTACTGAGAAAAATTCTTAAATCCACTCTTGTATATGTGTATATTTTATTGTCCATTCTTTTCCCCGAAGTCACTCTTTCAGTGTGTTAGATTACCGAGCTCTTTTCTTATTTTTAAAAACAATAAACTCGATTTAGTCATGATTATATAGATCAAATTTTAAACTAAAAATTTTGTAATGTGGTGGTATTTTTTAACACATAATTTAGATCAGTAAAATTAGAATTTTTTGTTACAGTTAGTCATTAGTCAACTATTTTTGATAAAATTTATAATTAAAGTATATAAAGTCGAACTTGAAACTATTATTTCTAGCTTTTAGAAGGGGGAAAAGGTAGATATTTGGCATTAACTGTTGCATTTATGGCTTGTTGCCCAACTTTGCCATTCCCAAAGATGGTTTTCCTTTGTTAATTGTTTTGGTTGTCATCCATGGGCGTACACGAGTCACGATATCTCACTCTTGCTTGGTGTCATGAGTCCATCCTGGCTACGCAAACACAAAATGACTATTTTTTCACTTTTGAAGTATATTATACGTTACATAAATATATGAGAAATATAACTAATACGTGTTGTCGAGGTTATAAATTTTACAGTTGAGGTTGAACGGCTACACTTGCCAAGCTGAACTTTGAGGTTGGCCTCTGAGCTGAACTTTCAGGTTGGCTTCCGAGTTAAACTTTCAGGTCGGCCACTTAACCTGCACAAAGAAAGAGAAGGAAAAGGTGGGGTGATGACCTGGATTTTCCCCTCGGGCGCGCAAATGATTAGTATGTCCGAGTTGACAAGGTAGCTGAGTGCATTAATGACGAGTTACCCCTGAAATGAAGGGGTGGAACTCTATTTATACTAAATTCAGACCTGACAGCATTTAATGCGGTGCAGCTTTATGTCCCATCAAGACTTTATGTCCTATCAGAACAACTGGCTCCCAGGTCGGGGTTTTCTCAGGTCGGGGTGAGATTGGATCAGCATCTAGGTTAAGCATTAGTTGAACAGGCTGGCCTTAGCCCGGGTTAGACTTCCCTAGCTCGGGGTGGGCATCATGCCTCAACTCGGGGGTCCCCCTCGTCAATCCCCCCCCCCCCCTCACCCCCCAAGTCGAGATTGAGAGGGTAAGATCTGGATTTGGGAGTTGTTCCCAAGCTGGAGGTGCCCAACCCCGGTGAAGTGGGGGTGGCCATGTCAGCGGTGCATGCCTTTCAGATGGCTGACACATCACGTGGCAGTTATGCCAAGATGCGACGTTTGGAATTCCCGAGGCGGCTACAAGAGCTGCCTATAAATAGGGCATTGACATCCGAGATTCATTTCACACTTTGCTTACAAATTTTCAAGAGCTCTAGGTCGGCAACCAGGGTGGTCGGACAATTTTAGCTCGGAAAGCATTCTTCTCGGGATACTTAGCTCGGAATCTATTAGCTCGGGTCCAATTAAGTCGAGTCACCTTCCACAGGTAGAGTTGTAGGTACGTCCCGACTCTCTTTAGTTATTCCTGCACATATTTTGATTTGTAAACAGGATGGGGAGGTCAGAATCGAAAGATTCCCAAGCGATGGAGGTGAGGTCCTATGGCGGGGATGAGAGTCCGTCGAGCTCGGAATCCACCTCGGACAGAGGCCAAGGTGGCGATAGCACCGATGAATCTCGAGGATCGGTTCGGCGATCCGAGCCCGGGGAAAGTGATAATGACTGTCAAATCATCGAGGTCAGGCAAGTGCAAGAAGAAGCCGAGGCGGATCCTTTGGCCGACCTGGGAGACTTGGGAGATAGGGAAAATGAGGAGCCGTTGAACCAGTTGAAGGGAGTCGAGATACCATAGGAGTACTTAGCTGGAGCCTCTACGTCGGAGCCGATTGAAGTGATCCCGGTTAGGGCGGTCCGAGCTCGGAGCTCAGCTACAGCCAGTGGTTAGTCGACTCGGGGGAAGAGGATAGAGCAGCTGTTTGCCTGCCGTAAGCGCAAGTGCCATTCTACCGTTCAGATAGCTAACGCCAAGCTAAGGGATTGGTCGGTGGACCGACACCACAAGCTGAAGGTTCTAGGTCGGAACGAATCCGCCTGCTATCCTCCACTCGATTACTTCACTATCTATGACCTTGCCTTCAATGTCATCCGACTTCCACTTCCCAATTTCATCGCCGGCATTTTGAATTACTTTGAGCTTAGCCCGAGTCAGATGTCACCAAATGGTTGGGCCGTAATAGTGGCGTTTTATGTATTCTGCCTTGAGAGGAAAATAGAGCCGACCCTGCGTCGGTTCAGGCAGTTCTTTGTGTGCAAGCCCAACCCAAAGCAGGCAGGGTGGTTTCATTTCGCAGCTCGGGCCAACAATGCCATATTCATCAAGTGGCACTCCTTCAACAAGGGCTAACACAACGACTACTATTGGGTCGAGCCGGCTGTGAACCCGGGGTGCAGAGTGGATTGGAATCCCTCTTTAAAGAAGAATGTGAATGACGACCATAAGTTCTCAGAAGCGGAACTCACCGAGGTCGGGGTACTGAGACCCGAGCCGGGTATGTTAATTGATATTGACAGCGTCCTTAGGTAGGATAGAATTTGGAAATCAAAGTTATTCGGGAGAAAACCCGACCTGAGGAAGGAGCATCCCTATCTACTTCCCGAGCCCGAAGAGAATGCGGAGTTCGGCTCAGAAGAGGGTCAGTTCGTAGGATCAATGCCCGACATCCCCATCTCCTTGCCTACCGTTGTTCTTTTCAGTTTGCATTTGGTCATTTCTCACCTCTCTTTCCTTTATTTTTTGCAGACATGGCGAATATGGTAAAACTCGCGTATGCTCAAAGGAGGAGAAAGACCGAGGCCAGTGGCGAACTCTCCGCTTGATTCGACTTGGGTTCCACCGTCTCCCAAGGGCAGAGGCAGCGGCTCGGTGGCCAAGTGCGGGAGGTCGGCACTGAGATCTCTTCCAAGGGGATGTCGAGGTCTCCTTTGCCTAAAAGATCGAGCTCAGGGATGGCGATCCTGAAGCGCTCAGCCTCCCGCCCTGAGAGTAAGAAACGGCCTCGGGCCGAATACTCCGGGAAAGGCAAGGGCGCGGAGGTGAGCCTTCCCAGCAAGGATTTTGTGGAGACAACCAAGGTCGCCCGCGACCCCAAGCTGGCAATGGTCCTAGCGGAGCAGCTCTTGCTCGACCTGAGGACGGCTATAGTCACGGTGAGACATCTTTGACCGTGTTGATATGGTTATGTTTTTTAGCTTGGCTGATTATTTTGCTATCTTTTGCGCAGGCCGAATCCCACATCCTTTCAGCACCTAACTTCCTTGCGAGGGCCCAGTCTCATTGCGTCGAGCTCGAGCAATGATATATCGATGCCCGAGCCGAGCTTGAGACCCTGAGGGAGAAGGCCACCCAGAGGTGCAAAGTGGATACATCGGAGATTGACCGGCTGAAAAAATAGCTCGAGGCGGAGAAGTCCCGACGCGAGGCCGCGACTAAGGACGTCAAGCGCTACAAGCTGGAGAGGCGCGAAGCTGAGACAAATCTCCGGGAGCTGGTAGATCAGGTCGGCCCCCAAGGGAAGAAGGTGGTGGAAGCCTTCAAGTCTAGTGAAGCGGCCGTGTACTAGTTGACCACGGAAAGTGAGGTGATGGCTAAGTACGCCGAGCTGGAATACTACTTCCGGGGCCAAGTCGCAGCTCGGGAGCGAGCGAATACCTTTCTTCCCGCCTCCAAGAATGACTATATCGAAATCTTGAAGGCTCCACCGCTGGAGTTCTAGGACATTCCTAAGATCCCAGCCGACCTGACGTCCCAAGCTCAGGAGGTGATTGAGTTTGTGAAGAAGGGTATGGATCAGGTTGGTGATAAAACCGATGCTACCACTTCCGCAGCTGTGCTTAAGTGAATTTTGTAACTCGCCCGGGTCGGGCTCTTGTAATCTTGCCCAGGTCGGGCTATTGTAATTTTGAATTTTTATTTTAATGAAATGGTTGTTTTGCGTTTTATTCGAGTTCGTACAAATGTACTTTTTCCTTTTGCAAATTTAAATTTAAGTAAGTAGGGTCGGACCAATATAATGGACCTTTCAAACTTAATTTAAATGTAAGGAACCGAGTTGGACGCGATTAATGAATTTTCATCCTAATTCGAGCTGGTTAATTGGACAACTAATGTTGCCGACCTGGACTCGTCAATCCGCTTAAAATTGGTCAAACTAATGTTGACAAATGTTGAGTTTGAGTTTAGACCCAAACTAACATCCCGACCTAAAGTCGGATTATACCGAGTTGGACCTTAATCCGAACTGGCAAAGCTAATCAAATTATTATTGATTATACGTGAGCTGGAACCTAGTCCGAGCTGGTTTACTTAATCATTAGCTGGTAATTAAGCGTGGCCACCGCGTTAATCTGAGTTGCCAGTAACTTAGTGGCTGAGGCGTTGGGTCCGGGTCGGGCTTTGCACTGGTTTACAAAATACATTGTATTGAGGTTGTACATGAAGTACTTGGGCTCGGGAGCCGATTACAAGCAATGCTTTTACAAGAAATTTCGGTTTGGGGCCTCTACAAGAGATTCCAGCTCGGGGGCTGTTTACAAAATATCCGGCTCGGTGGGCCATTACAAGTGATTTTGGCTCGCCTTTACAAGAGATTTTGGCTCGGGGGCCCTAGACAAAATACCGTTTCAAGTGTTCTGAGTGCCATGCATTCTTCAGTAGTTTTTCGTACTTGTCGCGAAGGTAGAAGGTTCCAGGTCGGACTTCTTTCACGACTTCGTACGGTCCTTCCCAGGTCGGGGAGAGTTTGTTACCTGAGCGTGGCAAAAAGATGGTCTTTCTGAGTACGAGGTCGCCAACCTTAATAGGCTTAGGCTTGACCTATTTGACAAAGGCTCTTTGCATGGCCGCTTTGCTGGCTAACATTCTGATTTGAGCTTTAGCTCGAAGCTCTTTAGCGAGGTCGAGCTCCTCACGGATCAGGGCTCCGTTTATTCCTGGATCATGGTGGAGGGTCCCACTGGTAGGAGACCCGATCTCCACTGACAGCACCGCTTGAGTACCGAAGGTCAGCTCGAAGGGCGACTCTCCCGTTGCCGAGTTGGTGGTGGTCCGTTGAGCCCACAATACCTCGGGAAGAATCGATGCCCACTGGCCCTCCGCTTCCTCCAGCTTGGTTTTCAGGCCCTGCAAAATGATTTGGTTAGTCCTTTCAACTTGGCCATTACTTTGAGTGTGAGCAATAGATGAGAATCTGAGGTCGATCCCGATCTCAGCACATTTGCTTCGAAAGTATGCACTGTCGAATTGCTTGCCGTGGTCAATAATGATGACCTTCGGCACCCCAAATCGACAAATGATATTCTTCCATACAAAATCCCAAGCTGTCTTTTCTATTATTCTAGCAACACCTTCAGCCTCAAGCTATTTGGTGAAGTAGTCTACAGCTACGAATGTGTGCTTCTTCTGGCCAACACTGGTTGGCAATAGGCCAATGATATCTAGACCTCATTGATAGAATAGCCACGGGCTTACCATCACTGTCAGGTCTACCGCAGGCTTTCTCTATATGTTGGTGAACCTTTGGCAGATGTCACACTTTTTTACATACTCTTTGGCATCTTGTTCTAAGGTTGGACAAAAATAACCTTGCCTCAATGCCTTCCGAACCAGAGTCTTGCCATCCAAGTGGTTTTCACATACTCCTTCATGGATCTCTCGGAGTACATAGTTTCCCTCATCGGGCCCGACATACTTTAAGAGAGACCAAGTGTAAGCTCTCTTATAAAGTTGCCCAGCTAATATGACAAACCTTGAGGCTTGTTTCATGAGTTTCCGAGCTGCCATTTCATCTTCCGGGGTCATCCCCCCTCCAAGTAGTCCATGATTGGTTTGGTCCAATCTGGGTTTAAATTGAGCTCGATTACGGCTTTTCTCCCTAATTGGATACTTGGTTCGGAGACTTCTTCCACACGGACTAGTGTGGGTCGGATCTCGCCCAAGGCCAACTTGGACAGAGCATCAGCCTTCATATTCTCCTCCCTCGGGATTTGCTGCACTGTGAGCCTCTTGAGCCCTGAAGTCAAATCCTTAACTTTGTTGAGGTAGGCCAGCATAGTATTGTCTTTAGCTTCGAACTCTCCTGATATCTGACTAGCAACCAATTGAGAGTCAGCGTTCGGGTCAGTTGTTCGTGCCCCAAGCAGAGCCAATTAAATCTCTTCAATCTTGGCCTCAAAAATTCATGTCTCCTCATATAATTCACCTACATTACAAAACAAACATGGAACCAATTAAATTGCTCAAAAATTACTCAAGAACTAACAAAATTCAAATAAAAAGATGCTGAAATCATATATCAATATTACACCCAACAAACACTCCCAAACTTAAACTTTGCTTGTCCTCAAGCAAAAACACAATAAAGGAAGAAACAAATTAAAAAATAAAAACTCGACACAAAAATAACTCATGAAAGCAATGCTGTAGGATAGTAAATTTTTACGGCCTCAGTAGCTTTTTCCCAACTCAAGACGTGACTTACAATCATAAGCATGAGAAATAACAACTTCACATAAGTCTCATTTTATTTCAAATCCCCCAAGTGAATGTGTGAATAGCTTCTACCCTAATCAATTGTATCCGGATGAGTTTATGCAAGTTAGGTGAAATCATCAATATGGAGCTTTTATGTTCAACCACGTAGGACTTCATAAGCTTACTTTTCATGCCACTCTCCACTAATGTAGGTTAATCATAGCATTAAAGATCAGTAGGACTTTACATTTGGTTGTAACGTGTGGCGAGGGTCAAGGTAGGATAATAGATATGGCAAATGGCTAAACTACGTATAAGCACACAACTATTCGAGGATGTTCAATGGAGCACATGCCAACTCATCTTCGTACCACCAAAACTATTCAACATATCTCTTTTTCTTTCATCTTTCATTTCACTTCCTCAACAATCATTCACAACATTTAAAAATGCATAAAAAGCCCATACTCCCCCAAACTTGCAATTTAATTTTAACTACAAGGAGTATGGTTACTCTATTTTCTTTTTATTCTTTTCCTCTTTTTTTTTCTGATGATGATTTTCTTCTCTTGTTTTTTTTTTTTTTTTTTTCCAAAACAAAACAACATATTACCCAATCATCATACCTCCCATCATCCAATACAAAACATATCTCCATATAATCATCCTAGAACAATCATATATTACAAGTAGGAAGGTCATTAATTGGGGTAATAAACTTGACAAGTTAAGGAAGAATTTTCAGGTTGTATATGAAAGAAAAGGCTAATTAGGCTCAAATTGGTGGACTAGAGATATTCAATCATTACAAGGGTTGGCTTGAAAGGCTCAAACGATCCAAAGATGGCCTAAATTATTTCTCTAATGCTATGCAACTTAGGATTTCGCCTCGAGTGACAATCAAGCAAGTTCTAAGTCCTATACTCATTTTTATGTTCACTTAAGCTCACATAAACCTTCTCTAAGCAACAACATAACTAGGCAAGGCTAAGTGCGCAATAAGTGGGGATTTTCCGTAAAGCGAAGCTCTGTTTCAGTCAATTAACCTCATTACTATCATGTCATTCGTACGCTACTCATCATCGGCCTAAGTCTTATCTTTTCAGCATTACTTCCAAAAAAATCATCGTTCTTCTTTTCTTTTTTTTCAAATTTTTCAATTTTTTTTTTGTATGAAAATAATTTAAACATGAACATAACTAAAATACGTAACACAAAAACAACACATAACACAAAACTCAATAAGACAGGTTCACAAAACAAGTAAAGAGACGCTACCTCCAAACTTGAAAGAAAAACATTGTCCTCAATGTGAAAATACAAAAGAAAAGAAATCAGAGGACTTCCCTGAATGCCCATGTCGTTCATTGTCTGAAGGCTCCTCAAATATTTAAGCTCCAATTAAGTGAAACAGCTTGTTCCAGTAGTCGCATTGGCATGTGGATATGCTAAACAATTTCTTCCAATTGACACCACCCAACAAGTTGTTGAGAGAGATCTGATGATTTAGGTTAAGATGATTTGGGTTAAGAAAGATTTGATGGTTTGGGTAGTAATGGGTTTGAGGTTTGATAGAAAATGGATTTTGGGTATGTGGTTTGGGTAGGTAGAATTATGGGTGAAGGATTTTTTTTTTTCACACGTCAAAGATAGGGACGCCAGCACAGCTGCGCCATTTTTAGAGCAACAGCGTTACTTCAAACCCGTAACTTCAAACAGCGTCAGCGCAGCGGCGCTTCTTTTAGCGCAACAACGCTACTATTTTTTTTTTTTGAACATCAGATTCAAGCGCGCCAGCGCAGCTGCGCTCTTTTTTAGTGCAACAGCGCTGCTTTTTCTTTTGAATAGCTCTAAAACAAACGTAACTTTGAGAGACGCCAGCGCAGCTGCGCTAGAATTTAGCGCAACAACACTACTTCACAGCTTAATTTCTTCTGCGCTAGAATTTAGCGCAACAACGCTACTTCACAGCTTAATTTCTTCTTGTTTTTCTCTTCTATGCATGTATCCTCTTCATTCTAAACACGAATTTCTCCATATTTTCTCCTGTAAATGACTTGGTAAAACCTCTCATTGCCTCGACTTCCCCAAAACTTATTCTTGAACCTAGCATGCCAAAAAAAAATCAACAATTAATTCCGACAACTATAACTCAAAAATCAATTAAAAACAACTAAAATTATTAAATCAAGAAAAAGTAAAAAACTTCGGGTTGCCTCCCGAAAAATGCTTGTTTTAACGTCGACAGCCCGACGGAGCAATTTTTCAAGCCGAGTTGAGGTGGACGACGGACTTGTGCTTATCAAACTCATCATCCCAATAGGTCTTCAACTGTTATCGGTTAACCTTGAACGTTCATTTATCTGGATGATTTACTTCAACAGCTCTATAGAGAAACACCTTTGTCACAACAAAAGGGCCAGACCATCTTGATTTAAGCTTTCCAGGAAACAAGCGAAGCCTTGAGTTGTATAAAAGAACTTTTGGACCAGGCAAGAACTCTTTTCGTGAGATATGCTTATCATGCCATGCTTTTGTCCTCTCTTTATAGATCTTCGCATTTTCATAGGCTTCATTCTGGAACTCTTCTAACTCATTCAATTGCAAAAGTCTCTTTTCTCCTGCAGCTTGCATATCCAGATTCAACTGCTTCATTGCCCAATATGCCTTGTGCTCGAGCTATATTGGTAAATGGCAAGCTTTTCCATAGACCAATCTGTAAGGAGACATCCCAATTGGTGTTTTAAATGCAATACGATATGCCCACAGTGCATCATCAATCTTCTTGGCCCAATCTTTACGCGAATTACCCACTGTTTTCTCAAGAATTTTCTTTATTTCTCAATTTGAAACTTCTGCTTGCCCATTGGTTTAAGGATGATAGGCAAAGGCTTTCCAATGCTTGACACCATATTTGAGTAAAAGAGTTCAAACTGCTTGTTACAAAAGTGGGTACCTTCATCACTAATTATTGCTCGAGGTGTGCCAAACCTTGTAAAAATGTTCATCTTCAGAAAATTCAGTATTACCGCACCATCATTTGTTGGAGTCGCCACCGCTTCCACCCATTTAGATACGTGATCAACTGCCAACAAAATGTATTTGTTATTGTAGGAGGAATGGAAAGGCCCCATGAAATCGATCCCCCAAACATCAAAAAGTTTAACTTCAAGAATGTTCTACAATGGCATTTCATTCCTTCTTGAGATATTCCCCAATCTCTAGCATCTGTCACATGCAACAACAAAAGTGTGAGCATCTTTAAACATGCTAGGCCAATAGAAACCTGATTGGAGCACTTTTGCCGCTGTTCTATTGTCTCAAAAGTGACATCCACACTCAAGTGTGTGGCAATGCCGCAAAATATCTTCCATCTCCTCTTTTGGAACACACCTTCTGATAACTTGATCTGCGCAATGCTTGTAGAGTATAGGATCTTCCCAATAATAGTGTTTCACATCAGATAAATTTTTTTTCCTTTGCTGATAATTAAGATATGCTGGGATTATCTTCGCCGCAAGAAAATTCACAAAGTCAGCATACCAGGGAAAAGTTTGAGCAGATTGTATCGCAAGGATATTTTCATCTGGAAAGTCATCTTCAATAGGCGGCTTCACCATCTCAATCTCTACTGGTAACTCAAGTCTAGAAAGGTGATCTGCTACCAAATTTTCTGTGCCTTTCTTATCTCTGATCTCCAATTCAAATTCTTGTAACAACAACACCCAACGAATGAGCCTTGGCTTCGCATCCTTCTTGGCCATAAGGTACTTAATGGCTAAATGATTAGTGTAAACGATTACCTTATTTCCAATCAGATAAGGACGAAACTTGTCAAAGGCGAATACTATTACGAGCAACTCTTTCTCTGTTGTTGCATAATTAAGTTGTGCATCATTGAGTGTGTAACTCGCATAGTAAATAGCATGAAACACCTTGTTCTTTCGCTGACCCAAAACTGCCCCTATTGCATAGTCGCTTGTATCACACATCAACTCAAAGGGTAATTCCCAATCATGTGTTACAACAATAGGTGCTGACACAAGTTTTTCCTTGATTGTTACAAATGCACGTTCACATTCTTCATCCCACACAAATGGAACATTCTGCGCCAAAAGATTTGAAAGCGCCTTAGCAATCTTTGAAAAATCCTTGATGAATCTACTATAGAACCCTACATGTCCAAGAAAACTTCTAACCCTTTTCACAGTTGTGAGCGCAGGTAACTTCTCTATGGTCTCAATCTTCGCACGATCAACTTTAATTCCCTTAGCTGAGATACGATGACCCAAGACAATACCTTCACGCACCATGAAGTGACACTTCTCCCAATTCAGCACCAAATTTGTCTTCTCATATCTTTTCAACACTAACTCCAAATTATAAAGACAATTATCAAACGACGTACCCACCACAGAAAAGTCATCTATAAACACCTCAATTCCACGCTCTACCAAATCTAAGAAGATAGCCATCATGCATCTTTGAAAAGTACCTGGTGCGTTACATAATCCAAATGGCATTCTCCGAAAGGCGAATATATTATAAGGACATGTAAACGTGGTTTTCTCCTGATCTTCAGGTGCAAAAGCTATTTGATTGTAGCCAGAGTAACCATCCAAGAAACAATAATACTCATGTCTTGCCAATCTATCAAGCATCTGATCCACAAAGGGCAATGGAAAGTGGTCCTTTCTTGTGGCCTTGTTCAACTTTCTATAGTCGATATACACTCTCCATCCAGTTACAGTTCTTGTAGGAATAAGTTCATTGTTTTCATTTTTCACAACTGTCATGCCGCCCTTCTTGGGTACAACTTACACTGAACTTATCCAAGAACTATCTGAGATTGGGTAAATTATTCCTGCATCTAACCACTTCAGAACCTCATTTCTCACCACCTCTTTTATTGTCGGATTGAGTCGCCTTTGTGCTTCAATGGATGGTTTGTTATCATCTTCTATAAGAATACGATGTATGCACATGGAGGGATGAATTCCCTTAATATCTGCCAAAGACCAACCAATCGCTGATTTGTGAGTTCTAAGCACTCTCAGTAATTTATCTTCTTCTTCGTTAGAGAACGACGAAGAGATAATTACTGGAAGTGTATCTGATTCGCCCAAATATATATAGCGCAAGTGTGCTGGTAGAGGCTTCAACTCTAACACAGGTGGTTGGTCAATTGATCGTTTAGAACGTGCAGAACCTTCTCCCAATTCTTCAAAATACTTTCGCCTATTTGGTTTAAAAGAATCCATACAATTCAAATATTCCTGCACCTCTTCATCTTCCAAATCAACAAGATCATTTTGTATTAAGCTAGCCTCCAAGAGATCCAGTTGACCCACCTAGCTAGGCACTATAGCTTGTACATCATCAATGCGAAAACAATTGTCGCTAGCTTCAGGGTACTTGATAGCTTTGAACACATCAAAATATCACTTCTTCTTATTGTACCCTTAGTCGCAGCTCTCATTTTTGAACGTCAATGAGTGTTCTTCCAGTTGCAAGGAATGGTCTCCCAAGAATAATAGGAATCTCCTTGTCTTCTTCCATGTCTAGCACTATAAAATCTACAGGGAATATAAACTTGTCAACCTTGACTAACACATCTTCAATAACTCATCTGGGATGCTTTAGCGAGCGATCAGCTAACTGCAATGTAACAGTTGTAGGCCTTGCCTCGCCCAATCCAAGCTTCTTGAAAATAGATAAAGGCATCAAGTTAATGCTAGCTCCCAAATCACATAAAGCTCGCTCAAAAACAACATTGCCAATTTCACAAGGAATAGTAAAATTCCCTGGATCCTTGAGCTTATGTGGTAGCTTCTTCTGTAGGATGGCGCTGCACTCCTCAGTAAGTGCAACTGTCTTATAATCTCAAGTCTTTTTCTTATTCGAAAGGATGTCCTTCATAAACTTCATGTAACTCGACATTTGTTCAAGGGCATCTGCGAATGGAATATTGATGTGAAACTTCTTAAAGACTTCAAGAAATTTTGCAAATTGTTTGTCAAGCTTGTTCTTCTGCAATCGTTGAGGAAATGGCACCACCACAGGTAGTTCTTGTGTGGGCTACGGCTGAGCTTCTACTTTCTCTTCCTCTTTCGCCTCATCTTTTGCTTCACATTTCTCAACCTTCTTGGTTCTCAATGGCTCCTCTAACTCTTTGCCGCTTCTCAAGGTGACAGCTTTACAATGCTCTTTACCCTATCATCTAGGATTCACCTCTGAAGTACTAGGCAAATTTCCTTGTTGTCTTTCTGAAAACATTGTAGCCATCTGGCTAAGCTGGGCCTCCAAATTTCTGATTTGTGCAGATTGGTTCTGGAGATTTGTCCTAGTTTCGTTCATAAATTGAGTCTAGGAATTAGCCAACTGTGTCTGCGAATTCGCCAATTGAGCAATTACCTCCTCCAAGTTCACCTTCTTCTCTGGTGGTGGGTTATTCTGCTCAGGCTGCAACACATTCAGAGTATTTCTCCAGGAAAAAATTGGATGATTACGCCATGCTGGATTATATCTGTTAGAGTACTGATTGTGCTGCTGCCCATTAAAATTCCCCACATACTGTGCTTGTTCTGTTGTGCCTTACGCAAATAGATTTCCAACCTGACATTCTGCACTATGATGTGGATTACAACAAAACTCACACACCACTGCCGCTTGGACAGCATTAACATTTGCCTGGTTATTCTGCATCTGCTTAGCCCAGTTGCCAATTTTTGCCACCAAAGCAGTTATGGCATCAATTTCATGGATCCCAACTGTCTTTTTTGGTATGACTCTCTCACTTGACCACTGCTGGTGGTTCAAAACGATATCCTCCAGTAACGTATAAGCTTCATCTGATGTCTTGTTCATTAAAGCTCCTCCTGCTAATGTATCAATCAAAGTTCTTGTGGAGCTAATTAACCCATTGTAAAAATTATGAACTTGCATCCACCTAGGTACTCCATGATTAGGACACTTCCTCAACAATGCCTTACATCTCTCCTATGCTTCACACAGAGTTTCTCCTTCATGTTGCGCAAAATTATTAATTTCTATGCGCAGCTTCGTTGTCTTTCTAGGTGGGAAAAACCTTGACAAAAACTTGTGCACTAAATCCTCCCAAGTAGTGATTGAATCTGAAGGCTGCGAGTTCAACCATTCCTTAGCTTGATCCCTTAAGGAAAAAGGAAACAAACGAAGGCGCAGAGCTTTATCAGTGACTCTATTGTACTTAACTGTTCCACAGACTTTGAGAAAATTTACAATGTGCTGGTTAGGATATTTAAAAGGCAATCTATGGAATTGAATATTCTGAATCAATTGTAGCGTCACTATCTTCAAGTCAAAATCATGCGCCTGAATCGCTGGCCTTCTAATCACAAGTTGAATTCCAGTGGGTGATAATGCATACTCTCGCAGTGTTCTAGGTGGATTTTCCTGATTAACTGCTTGATTATTTCCGTCCTGTGCTACCACGATATCAACCATATTCCCTTGCACTTGATGGGTAGTTGTAGTAGCTCTTTTCTCCTTTCTGTTCTTCTAATAGGTGCGCTCTATTTCAAGATCGAAATGTAACAAATTACTACCTCCTGACTTTCACATGCACGTAAAGGAATATGTTCCTGAAACACACGTAACGAAAATAAGATAACAACACAAAACTAAATAAAATCCAAAGTAAAATAAAAGCTATTTGGTATCGATATTAATAATTGACACAGTCCCCAGCAACGGTGCCAAAAACTTGTTGTGCGAATTCTAACGCAAGTGCACGTGTCGCAACAAGTAATAAAATGATGAATAAAGATCGTTCCCACGAGGACTGAGATTATTAACTACCGAAATTGATTTAGCTTTAATTTTATTCAGATGACCAAAATTTGAGAATTTGTAATTAAAAACTAAAGAGATAACAAAACTAATGAAAATAACAACTAAACAATTACGAATTTGATGAAAAATTTGATTCAATAATTGGAGAGTTCTAGAGATTACGATTTCACCAAGATTTATCCTACTCGAATCTGCTAATTAATTCCCATTGACGACTATTCTTTATGCTGCCAGCAATCTCGCTAAGGTAAATATTAATCTTTCTCAAGCATTAATACCCTATCCCACTAAGCAAGCTACCTACATCTCTGTAATAACTGTGAACTTATGGAATGCATTAAATCCTAAAAATTTAAATGTTGTATTAAATCTCATAACTATCTCTAGCTTATGACAATTTAATGATACTCTACACATGGTCTAGTTTAGTTATCACTTCTCACTCTCAAACTAAACCACAAAACAAGCAATTATTGGCCAGATAATGACAACTATTACGTATAGTGTGAAATATTCAGCATAAAAATAGAATAATCAATCAACCAATCAATTCAACATAATTCGAGTAATCAAAATCTGGCTAACATCGTAACCCTAGAAAAGTAATATAGCAACTCATAATCAATGTAAATGAAATCCCAAGTCTATTAAAATTCATGATAAGAGAAAAGAAAAACTCTGAAAATCTCAAAAAAGTCGTGGCTAATCTTGTCTCTGATTCGTCCTTCCTCGTCAATCTTGTGTTTTCTTGCGTTTTCTCCTCTCCAAACTTTTGCTTTTCTCCCCTCTTGATGGCTGCCTCCAAAAGCTTTCTTTTCTAACGTCTGATGTCTTCTTTTTAACTTAGGGTTTCTTCTTTTCACGCCTTTTACAAAATTGCCCTTAAAATTCTTGTGATACTGCGCAGCTGCGCTATGACTGCGCTACTTTTATTTGTTCTTCAATTTCTCCACAAATTGCATAAAAGCAATTCCTTTGCAATTTATCTTCAATCTTGGCCTCAAAAATCCATGTCTCCTCATATAATTCACCTACATCACAAAACAAACATAGAACCAATTAAATTGCTCAAAAATTACTCAAGAACTAACAAAATTTAAATGAAAAGATGCTGAAATCATATATCAATATTACACCCAACATTGGGTATCCTGAGAATCTCTTCATTGAATCGAGCGGTGTAAGCCTTCAAACTTTCCCTTTTATGTTGCTTCACCGACAACAATGATGAAGTGTGGCGGGTTGCACGTCGGCTTCCCGTGAAGCGGGACAGGAAAGCCTCAGCCAGTTGATAAAAACTTGTAATAGAGCCGGGATGAAGTTTTTGGAACCAATCCAAGGCATTGCCAACCAGGGTGGTCGGGAATGTCTTCGTATTCATGAGGTCGGTCATATCATGCAGAGTTATATGGTGATCAAAGTTGAGCAAGTGGCTGGCCGGATCTCTGTCCCCATTGTAGATGGTCAGGTTAGGCATCCGATTGCCGGTAGGCAATGGCGTTGCCAGTACCTCGGGTAAGAGTGGGCTAACACCGAGCTGGTTAATGACCTTGTCTATGGCAGCCGCGGTCTTGGGCTGCTCGGGGTCGGCATGGGCCGCCCTTTTGCCTCTCGCCTCTACGGGTCTCGCCTCCAACTCCAGGAAGCCTTCTCCGTCTTGCGCTCGGGTTCACCCCGGGGCTGGAATGCGGAATTGTGGACGCGCGGGCCGTGGCGTAGCTGCTTGCGGAACTGGGTGTTCCGCTGCTAGTCGGGCTACCTACTCCTTTAATTCCTCAAACATTCTGAGCATCCTTCTCATCTTTGGTGATAGGCTGAAGTTGGGGTCCCCATCTGTAGAAGGGTTAGTTTCTGAGGCTAAGTGTATACGTTGGCTCGCTCTAACGTCAGTTTGGGTTGGGTCTTGGGTAGGCACTTGCATGGTTTCGAGGTCCCTATCCGGGTTGGGCAAGTCCTCTACCGGTGCGCTGTAGTTTCTTGTTTGTACCATGATGGTTTCTCAATGAGCGGTGAGAAGAGTGATAGAAAGAACTTTTGCCACAGACGGCGCCAAACTGTCGAGGTCAGAAATCTCATAGTTGAGGTTAGACGGCTACGCTTGCCAAACTGAACTTTCAGGTTGGCCTTCGAGTTGAACTTTCAGGTCGGCCACTTAACCTGCACAAAGAAAGGGAAGGAAAAGGCGGGGTAATGACCCGGATTTTTTGCTCGGGCGCGCGAATGATTAGTATGTCCGAGCTGACAAGATAGCTAAGTGCATTAATGATGAGTTACCCCTGAAATGAAAGGGTGGAACTCTATTTATACTAAATTCAGACCTGAGAGCATTTAATGCGGTGCAACTTTATGTCTCATCAAGACTTTATATCCCATCAGAACAGTTGGCTCCCAAGTCGAGGTAAGATTGGATCCGCATTAAGGTTGGGCATTAGCTGAACAGGCTGACCTCTGCTCGAGTTGGGCTTCCCCAGCTCGGGGTGGGCATCATGCCTCAGCTCGGGGGTCCCCCTCGTCACGTGTATATGTTATTTTTTATATTTAAATGACAATCAACTTGTGAATGACTAGTATGGTTTGGTGCCAAAGTTGTTTTGTCTCGATGTTATGATTTTGTCTAGTTTAATGGAACCACTTGCTAAATTAGCAACAAAAAAAAAAAAAATTATTATACGTTACCTTATTACAAGAATATATTTTCACTATTCGAACTCATAACACACGAGTCACATTTCCCTTCTTAAACTTTTATATTTTTAACATTTTCTTTATAAGCAGCTATGTTCTTAATTGCGAAATTCGGTAAATGCCCTTGAGCAGCATACCTCTCTTTATGAAGAAGAATAAAAGGTACATGTTCCCCTTATAAAAGTGAAATCTTAATTTTAACTATATAGAATAATCTCTTTAAATTATCAATAAATTAATAATTATTAATTTATAACAATTTTTTTTTTTGACTTAATAGTAAACAATTATATTTATTCACTTATCAAGGTTCGATGAATTCAATTTATCACATTACCAAGTAAGAGTTTAAATAATACATAATTAACAAAGAGATCCGATGTATTCAACTTTATTAAAACAAGTGCATATAATATATATTGGGGGTTGTAGTCAATACGTATTTAACCAATTAAGAGTTCCTTAAATTAGCATAATTAGAAGAAAGATCCAATATATTCAATTTTATTAAAACAAGTGCATACAATGTATATTAAATCAAAGCAATCACTGTTTAACCCAACATAATCACTTATTATTCATGGTATCTTTACTTCTAAAATAGCAATATTAATGTACAATTTTTTAATATTTAAAAATAATGCCATTCCTGACTCGTAAGAAATATTTGGAACCTATAAAATACAAAGAAAATATTTAAAATGTATTATCTTACAATTTTGTGAAGATTATTAATTTTGTATATTGGTCTCATTTTGAAACCAGACAATGTTGTCATTTTAAAATAAATTATTAATTATTATATATTCATTTAACGAGGTTCTATCGTGTTCTAACCTCGACAATATATATGTTACAAGATATTAGAGAACTAGGGCCATTCTTACTGTTGTTGTGATTTGTATGAGTCAAAATATTTTTTTTAATAATTCATTGTAGTAGCAGTAAATATTAATATTTATATCTCTTCAAATCTGTTATTAATAATTCTCAAGTTAGCTGTCCAACGAATAGAGATGGCAACGGGTAAGGTTTAAATTCAAATTCAACGGGTATCCGACCTGATTATAAACCCGTTTACGAAACCGATGGAGTATCTGTTAGGGTTTGGTTTTTACAAGTGATTACCAACGGGTAGTCCGGTAAGGTTTGGTAATAACAATTTAAAAAAACTCAAAACTCGAGAACCCGATTAGTAATTTAGTAAAAATAAATTAATAAAAATGTTTATATGTTTACAACAAATAATATATTACTTAAGAAAATATAAGTTTTAATATTGATCTAATATTAATAGTTGTGGGCTATAGCTCAACTCTTATTATTTATATTTACATATTCTTTTTATTTAATTTAACTAATACAACCGCTCAATTACTAAATAATTCAAATGAGAATGATAATTTACAATTGTGACAATTATTTTATGTTCTTTTTTCTTCAAGTTATTTTATATTATTATAGAAGGATAATAACTTCTCAACATAAAGATTTTGTTGAATATTTCTATTAAGTTTAAATTTGATAATAGATAATAAATTTAATTTACGTTTTCTAATCTATTGTTATTTGTCATTATTTTAATACTTTTTTCATTTCTTTAAAAGCTTTTTAAGTTTTTCTTTAAAAAAAATTCATTTTTCTATTCATTAACGGGTTGGGTCGGGTATCCGAGGGTTTTTGAATATTTAAAGGGTTCGGATTTGGTAAGTAAAATTTAAACCCGATGAGTTTTCGTCACGGGTTTGGTAAAATATAATTTAAACGGATTCAGGTTTGATTTTATAAATTTTAACAAGTATACGATCCGTTGCCATTCCTACCAACGAAGTTGTTATTTTTTGTTGCATTCAATTATTTTCATGAAGATGCTAGTGGGTTCCCGAAATAAAGTAGGGGAGCATTCATATAAATTAGCACAAATTATAACAAAGTACACAACAAGCCACATACATGACAAAATTGTTAGCATAATATCATGATAAAATATACAACAATCTATCGTATTTTAATTATTAGAAGCATGCAATGATCATGTTTAATCATGAAAAGGCATATTGTATTGAGCCATACCTTTGTCCACAAGTCTCTTGACCAGAAGAAGGGATTGACAAAAAAAAAAATGATAGTTATTTACCAAATGATGAAGATGAAGTAATGGTCGTTAGGGCTTTGATCCAGTAATATGTAACTCATTATATATGTGAGAGTTGCGAGGTTGAGTTTTGATGGTTATGTTGTATGATCTTATACATTCCTTAAATAAATAAAAAATGAAGTAATAGAATAATTAATTGATTTTTCTACTTTAATTTTTATCATAGTTTGACTTTTAGCGGTAGTCAACTGTCTATGACAGTGCAGGGCCTCAATCTTAACCGTTAAATCAAAGCTTTATCAAATATTGTGTAGGCTGATCTTTCAATTATCAACTTAATTGTCGGTAAGAATTGAAGCCGAAGGATCATTTTTTTAGGATTTGAATCCCATAATCATTAAAAAAAATTAATAATAGTAAAATAATGATACAGTTGCTCGACGAGAATGGCCTCCATCAGGTAAACAACAACAACAAGAAGAAGAAAAGGGTTGGTCTCATAAAACTGAATACCAAGCATTGTTTCTATTATCCTAGAGCCCTTGGATTCGAGAACCTTAAGCAATTTTTCTATTTGATGGAAGTTCCATTAACTCGTATATATTATATTAAATTATCACTTTTTGGGATCACTGTCAAATTGATATTTTTTTAGTATATGTAATGAAGGTCGAAATTTTAATTTAAATTTAAAATTTTTAATTATAATTATTTATTATATAATCACTTCACTTAACTCTCGAATATCAAAGATGCATTTCAAAAAAGAACTTTTAGCATCTGTCGACAACTTTCTTATAAATATTCCCAGGTATTCATGCTAGTATCAGTGCAAAAAATGTGCAGTATGCTTGTACTTTTCTGGTGACACACGAATATGCTTAATGCTATGTTTCCTTATTCTAAATGCTAATCCTTGGTGTCAACCACTGGCATGGACCATTTTGTTTTATCTCATTGTAACTTGGATAATTGAGGACAGATATTTCATATATATTCCCGTGACATAATTATTACCAAAAAAACATAATCTCGCCCATGTTTGCTGTGCAGTTGAACCCCCTTAGTACCTGATTTATTTATTTATCTTAACTAGGAGTTCTTTGTGAAAAGTATTATAAGTTTATATTAAAGGTTTCAAAATTTTAAAACGTTTGATTATGACATGGATGAAGATATTGGTCTATGGAATGTAGGCACGTGGCATGCGCCCCCCGCCCCCCCGCACCCCCGCATGGCATCTAGGGATAGTCGGCACTGGGGAAGGATAATAATCGTCCCGCTCTTAGTTTTCATATACTCCCTGACTTGATTATACCCACCGAGTCGAGAATGTCTACTTGGCATATCTGGAATAGTGTGAAAAGAAAGGCCAACACACCACCTTCCCCGACTAGGGATGAAAACGGGTATCTGCTCTATCTGAAACCGACGGGTAACCAACCGATAAAAATCTGATAACAAAAACCGATGGAGAATCTGTTAGGGTTTAGATTTTATAAGAAAAAATCGACAGGTAATCCAATAGGAATTGGTTATAGGCTCGAAAAAAAAATTAAAACCCGAAAACTGATTAATAATAATAAATAAATAATTTTATTGTTTATCAATTGAAGTAAAACCAGAGAAGCTTTGTTTCTTTGTTAACTCCTCTTTGTCTATTTATTCAATATAACATATGATCTTTATGTATTTTATTTTTAATATATTTTTTATTTTGAGCTATGCAAATCTCACTGTGTTTACGTTTCTTTGCTTTCTCAATTGTTTATGCGATGTGTTGTACCCTTCATGATGTATTTGTCCACCATTCTTTTATATAAAGGAATTCAATAATTTTAGACTTTCAAGTTAGTCTAAATATGATGCTCTTCAATTTCTTTTTGCTAATTGCATGACTGTTTTTGCATTTATTTTCTTAATTTTTTAAAATTTAAATTGTTATATTATATATCATTGAATTTTTCTACATTTTTTGAATTTTTTTTAACATTTTGTAAGTTTATTTTGTTATTTAAACTAATTTTTTTTATATTTTTTTAAGTTATCGGGTTCGGTTCAGATAACTGCGGTTTTTTTAAGTCCGTCAGTTTTAATTTTGGATAACAATTTTTAAACCCGTTAATTTTCGGTTTGCTAAACGATTTTAATTTTAATTTTATAAAAAACCGCAAATAACTGACCCGTTGCCATCCCTATCCCCGACTCAACATGGCATTGCCAGAAATCATGTTATCCCTGCAGCATGAATGTGCCCCGTACATACGTTGGGTGAGTAGTGTGCTTAGTTAGAGGTACCATCCTCTAGTTGTTAGACCCTAATAATTCTGAGAAGCAACCGAGCGAGTGTAAATACCCACTCATTGGCACCGACCAAAGATAACTCATCTTCATACACTTACTCTCTAAAAACTTTCTTTACATCTTGCCTCTCTAAATTAAGCAATTTGACTTGATTATTGGAGCATATATATTCCACAGAACTGAGCCTCATTTTCTTTTTGCAGGTCGATATATTTATCTAATGCTTAATTGTGTCAAAGAAAATATAATCTAAGTTAATTAAAAACAAGACCTATAAAAACTCACCTTAAAAAATCAATTTTTTGACTAATTTAAATAAGAGATGTAAGCAAATTTATGTTTTACGTCTAAATATTTCATTACTAACCTAATCTCTCAAGACTATGGTCCTCGACTTTTTTCACGTAAGATATGAAGAATTTAAACACTAAGCGCAAATTCTTAATAAAATCGTAAATTAAACTAATCTCGTAATATATGCAGAAGAGTTTGCAGGAATTTGTCCACGTTTGATCCACTGTTATAAAGCTGCAAATTGGAGTCTAAAATACATGTTCAATTGGACTATATGACCACAATTTAAGTGCCTTTGATTTTGATGTCTTTGCATTGTAAATATAGTGAGAGAGATTGAAAGAGAAAGAGAGAGTTTTAGAAAAAATTCACTATATATCTTCTTTTTCAAGAACTGATCATCAATCCTTTTTTTTTTCCTTCTCATTTCTTATTTTAGAAATATGATAGAGAGTTATTTTCATAACTTTTCATAATTTCTGTTGATCTATACAAAATGAATTAGGTCAAATCAACCCATATTAGGTGACTCAGTCTCAAAAATTAGCAAAATATATAAAAATATTTCATGGCACCAAACATCGCCTTTATGATGGTGGATGTGTGTGTGTCTTTAAACCCCCAATAATCAACAGTAATTGATTTCATTTCCTTTTGAACGTGTAGGACATATGCTTTCTTCATATTTCTACTTGAATAGCTTTTCATCTGCTGTCAATTCCGTATCAAATTCTTTATCAAAAAGTTCATCAATATCTAAACGACTGAGACTGGTGTGGCAGCAAAAGGGTAGAAACCCTATGATTGATGCAGGAGAGTAAATATATTGCAATGCAAGCGTTCGTGGGTGATGTCTTTTCTGAAGCTTCTTTTCATGCAGATTCACCAACGTAGTGGGACACTTTAATCAAGTGTGTGATTGCTCCTGTATTTGTTGCCGATTGATATTACATAATCATGGTTCTAAGAGTGGGAGATGAAAGTCCTGGAAAAATTCTTTCAATAGCTATGTTGTTGGTCAGTTTAAAAAGTTATGGATAGAATTATAATACGTTATAATTATAGGACTAGTATTTAAAGAGCTTTAATGGTTGAGATGATCAATCATCTTAGCCAAAATCATCTCAATGGCTGAGATAATTTTGACTGATCATCAGCCATGGCTAATGGAAGAAGCTCTCGAGAGTCGTGTAACGATATACTAGTCATTGTATGACTTATAATTTACAATGACAATTTTATTAATGGGTTATGAAATTAATCTTTCGTAAAAATATAAAATTATATACATTAAATTAATTTAGAATAGGCCGCCTGACCATTTTTTAAATTTTATATAGAACGAAAGTTTTTTGTGTCAAATTTCTTTTAAAATAAATATCACTTCGTCCTTATGTGAAATTTATATATATCAGTCCGTCCCTTGTATTCAGAAAACTATTAAACACCTCATATATTTTTTGAAACCAGATACACCGCCCCCTTTATCTATTTTACGCTAACATTGTTAAAAATTTTATTAAAATGACATTTTTATCTTTATATTATACATATTTTTTCTTTTTTTCCGTTTCTTTATTCTCTCTCTTCCCATTCTTTTCACCAAAAAAAATTTAAAAAGAAATTATCATCATCTTCATCCCCCCACCCCCCTACCCCAAGCCCCTCACACCACTGTCGTCCTCTACCCCTAGCCCTGTGTGCATGCTCTGTGTTGTGTGTGTGTGTGTGTTGTGTGTGTGTGTGCGCGCGTTTTGTGTGTGTGGGGAAGATGAGATTTTTTTGTTTTTTTCAAATTTTTTTGAGTAAAGATATGTATAAGGGTATTTTAGCTAATATAATATCTTAACTCATATAGAGTCAAAAAATACACCTAACGGCACAAATGATGTGTGGGATGCACTTTGGATAGAAAATCAAACGGACAACAAATGGAAGAGGACGGAGTGATATTTTTTAAAAATCATAAAGAAGTTTTTAATAATTTTATGATCACAGAAAATGAACTGATACTTATGAATTTCGCAAGGGATAAAGTGATATTTATTTAGCACTAGCTCATAAGAAAATTATAATCCTTTATAGAGAAGCATAATGTAATGGGAGATTCTCGAAGAGATCTGGAACCTCTATCAAAATTCTTCCAAGTCAAGTTATTTATATTGCTAGCATAAATATTGTTCTGGCAAATCAAATAGTTCCGAGAATGCTGTTGATAGTTGTTTTTGTTTTTTTTTCCTTTTTGGGTTTTCTGAAAAATCACAACTTAGTACTTTCTTTAGTTATCACCATTGATAAAGGAAAAATGTCCCCAATCAAACAAAATAAGACACGTGTCTCTCAACTTTTGACCAAAAATAAAAATCAAAATACGACATGGGTTTCTCAACTTAAAGTATTAGTTAGCGTTGAGCATTTGCTTTAGTAATATAATTTTCGTTTTGTATGTAAAAATTCTTAATATTTTATTGCACCATAAAGGGAGTTAGAGAGCCCTACACATCGTACCAATGGTAACTTTCTATCTAAGACTTACTCTAAGAGACTTCCTATAATGGCAGCAAATCAGTGAAAATGGCTCCAACAACCTCTTTAGTTAGGGAGCTCATATTTCACTCACTAGACTTATCAAATATAGAGAGCCAAAAAGTGGCTCTCTACATTTACAAAAGTGCTCCAATGGTTAAAAATATGATTGTTGGAGTGTTAAAACATAATTTTTAGGGAGACTGTTGGAGTAAAATTAAAATAAGGACTTTCTAAAATAAAGATAAATTAAAAGTAGAAATGCTGTTAGAGTAAAACTGAAATAAGGAACCCCTAAAACTAAGGAAACAACTTCAAACTCTCTACATGTAGAAAAAAAATAGAGAGACCGTTAGAGTTAGCCTAATAAGACACATAACTTAAACGAGACTTGAAAAGGCCTTTAGAAGCAAGAAACACCCTATTTTTCAGTTAACTTGCATCAGAAATAAATATTTTTTTTTCATTTTCCTTCCAAGAAATTCTCCTCACTAGCTTAGGCATCAGAATGTCTATCTAAGGCTCTGTTTGTTTGCAGTAAAATATTTTTCTAGAAAATGTTTTTCAATTTTTTTAATATTTGGTAATACGAAAAATTTGGTCAACCGAAAAATATTTTCCGATCAAATAAAAATTTTAGTTTAAAAGAGTAAAAAATATTTTCTTATCATTTAGAAGAAGAAAATATTTTCCAGAACTCACCCACCCATCCAACCACCTCTACCCTACCCCATACCCCACTTCACCCTCTACCCTACCTCCATCCTCTATCCTCACAGTTAATATATATATTATGTGTATTTTTTTTATATAAAATATCAAGTAGGAAAATATTTTTCACTCTACATATAAATACCATAAAATATTTTTCAGTATTTTATTTTTCAAGAAAATATTTTCTCAT
This sequence comes from Ehretia macrophylla, assembly GCA_037974665.1. Lineage (NCBI taxonomy): Eukaryota > Viridiplantae > Streptophyta > Magnoliopsida > Boraginales > Ehretiaceae > Ehretia > Ehretia macrophylla. The sequence continues at coordinate 6,939,594 of CM075774.1, forward strand.
AAAAATATTTTTTTTAATAAATTATTTTACAGCAAACAAACGGAGCCTAAGACCTCTAGAGTGTCACTTACGGCTCCTGTTTTTTTGCATGAAATTGTAAGCATATTCATCCTATTTCAATCGCAAACTTCTAAGTCATCTAAAACAACCAACACAAATAATAACACTAAATTAATGACCATTTTAATGTTAATGAGGACAGCATTGAGTAACTTCTAAGCAATCCAATTTATGATCTACTTCACATTAATACTAGTAAATGGAAGTCTGCATGTCTCAAGATCTTGCCATGATTTATTAGGTGACAAGAGATTAATGTATTGCCCTTCTAATTTATTGTGCTTATTATTCTACTCAAATGTTGGGCCGCCAAACAATTATATTAAATATGTAAATGTTGAATACAACTACTTCGCATTAATACTAGTAAATGGAAATCTGCATGTCTCAAGATCATGTCATGATTTATTAGGTGACAAGAGATTAATGCATTGCCCTTCTAATTTATTGTGCTTATTATTCTACTCAGCCGCCAAACAATTATATTAAATATATAAATGTTGAATACAATTTACATTTATTTTACAAACTCAATTAGGTCATGTTTTTACTATAGGAATTCAATAAGTAGGCTGGTTGGCTTCCCTGAGGAGTTTTCAAGTAATTTCGATATTTATACGTGTTAAGGTCAAAATTTAGTTTTACCTTTCTCGGATAAGATTCGAGTTAACTTATTCATTTCAGGTATACTTTGAACTGATCTTGCAAACAAATGAACAAACGCCAACCTATCCTTATGGGACAACTTCGAGGCCCAAATCATAAATCTAAATGACTCGAGTTAAAATATTCAAGTTGATATTAAATAAGGAGAAAGTTAGTTACTTTATACTTTGGAGGAATGAGATATTTATAGGGTCAAAACCATTTTAGTCCATGAGGTTTACTTTAAAGACCAAATTGGTTCCTCAGGTTTGCAAAAAGACTAAAGAAGTCCCTCCAGTTAACTTTTGTTAGCCAAATATTAATAGTCAAAGGGTTGACCGAGTTAAAAGACCATTATATTCTTAGGCAACATATATTATTAAAGAAAATTACAATAAAAGTCTAAATCAGTCTAAAAAAATATAATTCACATAATTCACGTAGGAAAAAAAAAACAAAAACTAAAAAATATCAGTTCAAACATAAACAAATTAAAGTTAGTAATATATCGTTAAAAAATGAACAATCATGATTCATCCTCTTCTCTAGTCGGTACTCTCACTGTTAATTATGTCGATGATAATTGTTCATTTTTAACGATATATTACTGAATTTAATTTATTTATGTTTGAACTTATATTTTTTAGTTTTTTTTTTCCTACACAAATGATGTGAATTATGTTTTTTTAGACTTTTATTGTAATTTTCTTTTATAATATATGTTGCCTAAGGATATAATGGTCTTTTAACTCAGTCAACCCTTTGACTATTAACATTTGACTAACAAAAATTAATTGGAAGGACCAATTTGGTCTTTTTGCAAACCTGAGGGACCAATTTAGTCTTTAGAGCAAACCTCAGGGGCTAAAATGGTTTTTGCCCGATATTTATACTATTTTGGAAAATAATTTCTCGAATTATGCGGGTCTCAACTTACCCTCCTGAGGTCTTAGTCCCGCTAGCTCTGGAAAGATATTCCTAGACAGATCTCCTGTGAATTGTAGTATAGGCTCAAATATTTCCCCATTAATTTCCCCGGAAGAAAGTATATTTTGACAATTAGAGGATGAGCGGGTATATTCTAAGTCCTGGGGGGAGGTCGGGTGGTCGACCATCACTCCATCAGGTTGGTCATTCCCGATTTGTTCTTTATCACCATAAATTCCATGTCATTCAAAGGTATGATTGGTATTTTACATTAAGTCGACACTATTTCCCTAATCAATAGGAATTTTTTTCTTTACAAATATGCTTTCATGTAAATACATTGCCCTGCACATTTACTTTTGAGAATATTTTCTGGCTAGCTAGGTTAATCACTTGTTTTTTTATTTCTACCCTCACTCCTACCTACCCCTACTCTCATGAGATTCGAGCATTGGTCTCCTAACTGTCAGTAGGAGTAATCCATCACTTGACTACTCCTCAATCTCCAATCACTTAGTATTTAATTACTTTTATAGTAATTAATTCCTTATACTATTATTCTTTCTTGTTAAGTAGTCAGTCTACTTTATTGCAGTAAAATTCCAATTACTCTTTTTGTAAGAGTAGGGTGTCCGTTTCTTTAATGAAATTTAGTAAATTTATGAGCTCCGGGCGATTTCAAAATGTAATTCAGGGTATAAGTTTTTCAAATTAATTTAAAATTATGTTTAATTTTTTTCTAAGAGGATGTCCCTTTTTTTGACGAATTTTTCAACAATTAGTGACTTATAGATTAATTTCAAACTGTACTTCATGTTTATAATTATTTCTATATAATAAAATAGGGGATTTTTATTAAAAAGGGTGTTTTTTATTTTTTTTATTTTTATAAGTAGTTATCAAATAATTAATGTTCAAAATATTATTTTGCCAAATTGCTCCCCGACCGATCAGGTAGGTCTAGTTGATGTAGCTTGGTGGCAACATCGTTGTTGGTTTAGCCCATTGCTCTCATGGACTTGGAGCTTTACGGCTTGGTCCTAATAGTTGGAGATGGGCTGCTCCTCTGGCCCAAGTCTTTACTTTTTGTTTTCATATTTGATGTAATACCCATATTTCAAAATTAGTCTTACAAACGTTTCGCTTGATACTTTTGCAACATGTCTAGGACACTCTCATAAGTCTCAAACTATGGAAATTAAATAAGAAAATGTAAATACACAATACTTGAGAAATTTATTGCATATACAAGTGTAATTTAACCTATGTGACACTCCCATGAGTAGGCCAAACACTCAAAAATTAAAGTCTTACAAACGCTTCACTCGATACTCTTCCAGCACGGGTAGAACACTCTCTCATAAGTCTCTAATTAAGAAAATCAAAATAAGAAATATAAATATGCAAACCCTAGAGAAATCTAGTGTATATACAATGGTAGTTTAATTTGGGAGGCAGTATACATACGTGATTCTTAATTCATCAAACATCCAAAATTCCAACAACTCACATATAATGAGACTATTATCAAATGAGAAAAAAACACGCGTTTTTTAACAACATCACCATAAATAATAATAATAATAATAATAATAGCAATGACTATGCAGTTGAAGAGAGCCAACATAAAATTGAAAATATAATTAAGCACTTACACCGCAGGACACACTATTTGAAACCTTTATTTCGTCAAATCTCAACTTTAGTTGTTAGGTTAGGGCTTCATTTTCTCAGGTATTTCAAATGAGTAACTTATCGAAATCATTAAAATTGAAGGATTTAATCGAAATTCATTACCTTGAATTAGGAAAGCGAGATTTTCACAACTATCTCATGGCTTGAAAGTCAAGCTTGGTTCTATATAGGAAACTGTCAAGCTTTTATTTATTTATTTCTTTTCACTATCAAGCTTATTAGCAAAACAACACGAAAATGACTCCAACATTTATTTTTTTTCTTTTTTTGGAGAAAATGGTCAGATTGAATAAGAAAAAGAATGAAACAAGTTGAACTCCGCTAGTTGAATTCTCACATCATCTAAAAAAAAAAGACTAAGCACAACTCCAAAGGCCAATTTTCATTTTTATGATAACAGAAATTATTCTTGAAAAAACCTTTTAAACCCACACCAATATCCAAAAACCCGGTCACTCCACCTAAAACTAACAATAGTCCATATTAGATTAGTCCAAAATCTTATCCTCAATCCCAGAAATAGATTAATTAGACATATAAAGCTTACTAGAACTTGTCTAAAAAGAATTACCTCTTAACTGATTTGAACTCAAATCGAGAACAAATCATTTATTCACATCTCAAACTTTAATATTTGTGGTATATGTTATAATTAATTAATTCAAACAATTAGGGTACATATGTCTAGAACAATTTGGTATAGTAGTATGTTTCTCACTATAATTACGAGAGATTTTGAAATTAATTCTAACAGATGACATCTTTTAATATGTTGTACGATTTAAACCTCTTTTGAAATTATATATAAAAAAAGTCTCCTTTTATGTTTCCTTAATCCGTTGTAATGAACTACACTCGTACATTCTAGAATTTTTGGACTAAATATAAATGCTCATATGCTTCAACTAAATACGCAGTACATTTAGCTTCATTTTGTGCAATTTTTGTTACGTTCAGAGAAGAATCCACTATAATTGCTTGGCATTTTTCCTTATAGAGTATACTTTTTTTATTTTTATTCAATGGAGGTTTTGCTCTAGCTAATGGTATATTACTAGCTGTATATGCGAAAGATTGTGAGTTCAATTATTGCTGATTATATCCTTAATATGTGTTATAGCATAGACTTTACCTTTACAGTTCCCATTGTCTACAAAGCACGGTTGATTATCACCATCGTGTAACAGTATCCACTCTTTGGTTCCTCATTTGAAAAAACTCAAATTTCCACATAATTGTAACACAACGAGCAAGGCTCACCATAAGGGAATGGATCTACTAATAATATGATGAGTAAGATCTAACGTTATAAATTATTGATACAGTTATGATGAAACTAATCGCTCCGTTCAAGGCAATAGAAAAAACTATCGGTGATATAAATGATTCTTTTTGTCTAGATATCCATTTATTCCAAATTTAGTTGATTTTTAACATTTGAGCCTATTTTGCTATTTAAGTTGGTTTTTTTATTTTTAAGAAAAAATATATCGGGTTCAATTTTGGTAAGTGATTTATATGTCTGTCACGTTTCAGGTTTGGGTTTGATAACACAGACTAATTGGATTGGATTATGGTTTGCATTTATCATTCTTTTGCAAGTATTTGACTCCGTGCCATTCTAGAGCCGAGAAATACTCATTTTTTCGCGTGCCTGGTTAATTAGAGTGCAAATTTTTATTTCTAAAGCTAGATAGTGTATTACAAAACTAGGTGGGTGTAATGGCTCAAGGCTAATTATCAATAAATTTCACTGATTGGATCATCTGAATTTTAATTTGTTCTAATTTTTCTGAGACGATTTTTCTCACTATAGGGTTGCAGTTTTTTGAATAATATTTTTGATGTAGTTTTTTTCCACGTCAGTGTTTACTTTTGAAGGCAATCTGTGGATTTATTTATTTTTGATATAATAGAGGTTAAAATCGTGCTAAAAACATGTCTTTAGTTTTTTTTAGTCAATAAAACATTCAAAAACTTTCATTGATAACAAAGTTTACATCAACCGATACTAGGGACACAAAATGGGGTGGAGAATATTGATAAACTCCAATGGAGGATCATACAACCAGTTGTTTGAGAGCGATCCCAATTTAACATTCCTAATTAACCAATCAACATCCTTATTGGCATTTCTACAGATACGAAAGGACACTAAAATTATCAAATGAAGAAAGGATATAAATTGCATCCTTCAAAAAGGGCTCAATAGTCCATTGACAACTTTTACGCAGTCGGATTTTACCTGTAATGCCGATGCACAACGAGTGTGCCTAGAACTACCATTGATGAGTTTGCTCGTAAAGTGAAACATATATTTATTTGATCATCCAAATATTTCAGTCATTTAAATAAAAAAACTCGAGAATTTTTAAAAAAACAGAGATATTGTGTGATTTTAAATTTTGATGGCATGCATTGCTATTAAATTTATTAAAACGATCAAGTAATTATTGAGTAGATGCATGTCTTGTAGTTTTAACTATTAAAGAATATAAACTGTTGGTAGCCCAAAATGCATTTGGGATTAGCAATCTTTCTTACCTAGGACTTTGGTTTAAATCACTACAAGAAAAAATGGTTTCGCCGACAGAGCATCGCTATGCCATCGCTTTTCGGCAAGGGCTTGGCGAGAGAGACCATTCCCTCGACGAATCGGCGAGGGACAAGGCCTTCTCTCGCCGATTCGGCGAGGGCCGACACTATCCCTCGCCGATTCGGCGAAGGCTAACACTATCCCTCGCCGATTCGGCGAGGGACGACATTCTCTCTCGCCGAATCGGCTAGGGAACTCGCTGTCCCTCACCGAATCGGCGAGGAACGGCCATGTCCCTCGTCGAATCAGTAAGGGACAGTGTCGGCCCTAGGCCGATTCGACGAGGAAAATCGTTGTCCCTCGCGGAATCGGCGAGGGAAGGCCATGTCCCTCTTCGGATTGGCTAGGGACAGTGTCGGCTCTCGCAGACTCGGCGAGGGAAGGCCATGTCCCTCGCTGGATCGGCTAGGGATAGTGTCGGCCCTCGCCGATTCGCCTCACCGATTCGGCGAGGGAATGCACTGTCCCTCGTTGACTTGGTGAGGGAATCAGACGTCCCTTGCCGATTCACTTTTATGTTTAGATTGAACAAATAAAATTAGAAAATTTAAGAAAGGTCAATTCGAACGATTAGGCGACTGACAATCATTCCCCTAGCCGATTCGGCCCCAACATTTTTGACGGTACATGAAAATAGTCGTAATTTATAATTACTACAAACAATTAGTTCTAAGTTTACATTTAACAATTATGATTATTTCATATAATAATTTATGAGTGTTTTAAAAGTATTGAATTTAAATTTAATAATATGTAGTAAATTTATTTTAAATAATTATACGTGCAACTAGTGAGTAATTTTTTTCCTTTTTAAAATGTCCTAGATTGGCGTATACATAACTATATACAAAATTTATATTTAACGTCATGCAAAATAGAAAGAATTATTTCTTTCAAATTGACATCACGAAATTATAATTAAAGCATTTTCTTAAAAGAGTTAATGCATTACAAGCATAAACTTAATTTTACATTTTTGGGAATTACTAAAGGATTACATGGCGTGCATTTTTTATAATGCAACACAACGACTTAATACCTAACCCCCATAAAGATTACGCATTATTTTCGAGGGCTTACATAAACACACCTACTTAATACCTAAAACCCCATAAAGATTACAAATTATTTTCGAGGCCTTACATAAACACACCTACTTAATACCTAACATAGTACTGCAATATCACTAATACATAACAAGCACACACTACACATCAGGCAGAAGAACGTAGTAACATTATTATATTTAGTAACAATTTCTACTATTGCTGATGCTTCTAATATGATAAAAAGATATAGATATTAGGGAAAAAAGTTTGGTAAATAGATCCGCAGCATGTCGGCTTGAACTTTTTGGCCTACTTGGGCATTAGAAATGTATCCGTCATACTTTGGCGGAGCATTTAGATCAAGTTGGGGTTTAACGTATTCGCTGTAAATTGGATACTTTTGCATTGTATCCATCTCTTCATCTTTAGTCACTGAACGATTAACTGAGTGGTGTTGTTGATCCTTACTCATCCTTCAAACAATTTAGATGAAATCTACAATTACTACTTTGAGATACAATGAGAAAATGCAATGCCAAGTGCTATTTATAGAAACTAGGTCATTGGATGAGAAGATTGATAGCTTGGTGAGCGTATGGAGACAACTCTTCATTTTTTACAAGGGTCAATATATCAACGAATGGTTCACGGACACGTGTTTGTGTACCATTGGACTTTGATGGGTCAAATAACTGGGGATATAGAGTTTTTTGTTGTTTGGATATTTAAAAGTTTCTTTGTCCATATCCTGTTGGCCTGAAAAGTCTATAATCTTTATTTTGATAATAACAAAACATCTTAATTATGCTTTAACATATCTTTTTTGTGAGACCTTCATTCCAAAGCAAGTCTACATCAACATTAGATCAAGTTGTGTTTATCAAGAGTAGAAAGTTTTTTGGATCAAAGACCAAGCACTATCAAATTGTATCCAAGCCCTAAAGAATTCAAGTTTTTGACTCGAAGATAAAGAGGGAGTCACAAGGAAGGAGAAATGGTGACATAAGGGGTACCGGCCTTAAAAGTTGTTGTTGCCTAAGTATGATTTGTATCGCTCAAAATTTTTCAAAAAAAAATGTTTTCTTATTTCAAAATCTTTTGTAGAAAAAATATTTTCTATTTCAAACTCTTGCTTTTGAAATCATTTTACAAAAATACATTTCAACTAGTTTGAAATTTTTTGGGATGTTAAAAAAAAATGTTAAGAAATCTCCTTTTCAATAAGCCCAAATATTTCTAGGCTAAAAATACCTTTTCAGCATTTTTTTTTGCATCCGGGCGTTACCAGCATTTTTCGGTCGCCCGGATAGAAGGTGCAACGCCCGGCAGAAAAGTCCTTTCCTGGCGATACATGCTATTTCCGGGCGCCCGGATTAGTGCCTCAGCGCCCCGGATGAGTTAACGGGAAAATCTGGAAATCTTGCTTAAAATCTGATTTTTGTCTAATTTTTCCTTCTTTTTAAGCCATGCCTTCTCACCTTCAAAATCATCTCTCTAAGCCATAATTTTCAGATTTTGAAAAGAGCTTTCATATCATTCTTATTGAGAAATCTTGAGCTATCATTATCATATCTTTTGAGCATTCAAAGCCATTTTTCAAAGTGCAATATCAAACTCAAATAAGAGTTGCAATTGTCATTTATTCTATCACATAATCTTTATAATACATTCTTTCACATAGATTGAGAGAATCATTGTGAGAAGAAGTATTATAATCCTTTGTGGACTCAAAGGAAGAGAGAGTAGTAGGTTAAGCTTCACCTACATTTGAAGGAGCTTGTGTAACTCTTGTGGACTCAAGAGTAATTGTAGTTGGTTCTTGCTTCACCAACATTTGAAGAAGCATCATAGTGAAGTGTTACTAAAATCATAAGGGAAGAGAAGACCTTAGGTGGTGGACTAGGCCTCCGGGAGTGCGAATCACTTGAAAATCATTGTGTTTGATTTCTCTTACTCTATTCTCTTTATTTTCAAGTTATTTACTTTCGTGTGGACATTGTTCATCTTAATTGCTTGGTAATTGTTGAGATATCTATTTGAAATTCTACATTGAAATTCTAATTGCATATTTAGTGTTAAATACTCATATGCTCACCAAGTGTTTGATAAATCGCCTACAAGAGTTTCTAGTGTTTTTTCAATCCTTACTTGACATTCCCTCCATATTAAGAAATTTTAAATTGCTTAACCTTGCCTAAACAACCTAATTCACCCCCCCTTTTAGGTTATTAAGGACCAACATATCCTTTGCACAACGGGGCCCTATTAGTTCATACGACATTCTGCCCCGTTGTAGCCTATAAGATTTTCTCATAGTACTCATGACAAGATTGATCAATGGTCCGTGTGATAGCCCGTGATGAATAATATTATTGACGAGACTTCACGACATTTATGAAAGTTTTAAAAATTGTGATGACAAACACGTTAATTATTAGAAAGAAGAATAAAATATTATTTTCCTTGGAGACGTAAATGTACATATGTCAATATGTGAAATCATTGTCCACATGCATTGTGCACGCTAACACAATGTATGCAAAACAGGTGTTTCGCCATTTCTATTCCAAAAGAGGCCCCTAGCATTTCATTATATTATGTCTCGTGGTTCATGGGCACGTAGACACGACCCATTGGTCTTCCATCGGTGAAATAATTTGTGACATGGTGTGCTTGGTATTTTGGAGATAGTTGGTGAAGTTCCTTAAGCCAGCTTCCTTGAAAGACATGTCTCTGCAAGTTTGGAATCTTTTATGTAATTTTTGTCGCGTACAACATATTCTCATGGTACGTTTCATTTCTCGTGAACAAAAAAGTCATGGTGATGGGACTTGGCGGCATTGATATTTACAATTTCAACATATTATATTTATTTACAATTATATTATTTAATTAATTGTTTAATTGAATACTTTTACTATTTTAAAAACTATTTAAATTATTGTGTTTATATAATTAATTACATAATATTTATGGATTATTAAAATTATCCTAACTTGTATAACTTTCTCATTATATATATATCTCATCCTACTTCAGAACTAATTCATAAATATAGTAGTAAATTTTTGGTTCATAAACAACTTCACTGAATTATTTATGAATTAACATCATTTACATTATATTTTTATAAGGTTTTAAGTTAAAATAAAATATAATAAATATAAAGATAATTTTGGGGAGAAACAAACGACTAGTTAATTAATATAATTATTTTGATGAAAATATGAAAAAACATATGAAAAAAATTTGTTTAAAGTTTAAAGTTAATAAAAAAAATCATAATTAAAAACACAATATAATATATAATTATTATACTAATTATGTTATTATTTAGTTAAACAAATTAATATGTAAAAAAAAGTGAAAAAAAACAAAGTAATATTAAATTTATATAATATTCATAATGAAAAAAATGTAAAACAAATTAATATTGAAAAAAAACTGTAAATATAAAGTTAATAAACAAATCATAATTAAAAACAAAATATAATATGCAATTATTATACTAATTATGTTATTATTTAGTTAAACAAATTAATATGTAAAAAAAGTGAAAAAAACAAAGTAATATTAAATTTATATAATATTCATGATGAAAAAAATGTAAAACAAATTAATATTGAAAAAAAAACTGTAAATATAAAGTTAATAAACAAATCATAACTAAAAAAATAATATAATATGTAATTATTATACTAATTATGTTATTCTTTAGTTAAACAAATTAATATGTAAAAAAAAAGTGAAGATAAAATTAATTTTTTTTATATAGTAAATACTACAAATAATTGCTTAACTTTTTACTTGTGATAATTTCTTTGGTTTTAATACATTATTTTATAGTTTTCGGTAAGCAACCTTTTGAATAGTAATTTTAAATTATATTCTTAATATTATCCTCCATATTTTTTTACAACTCGTGTTTTTAACATAATCAATTTATAATCGAAATGAATTCTATTTTTGAAATGGAGCAAAAGTTCTTAATATTAATTTTTTTGCCTAATCAAGATTAGTTTTAATTTCTTTTTTCCTTGTTGTCTTCCTTTCTTTTTTTATTTTTTCTTAATAATCATGTTTGTTCTTGTTTCCCGCTGGCAAAATTAACCTATCTAGTATTTTTTATTTAAAAGTTATCGTTAAAACAAACGCACATTTATTTTTTTTTATTAATTAATTTGGAATTATCTTAAGCATACAATTCATACAAAAAAATAAAAATAAATAAATATTAAAATAATAAAGCTAAGCACTCACAAACACTCAAAATAACTAAATATCTCCTATTCTTCTAAACACACACCACACATACTTTATATGCACATACACACTCAAAGCAAACAAAAACTCACCTCTCATCTCTCTCTGCCTCCCGTCAGACCAAGACAAAGAAAAGAAAAAGAAAGAACCAAATCGGGAGCAAGAAGCTACCCGACACGGAAAAAAAAAGAAATAGACCAGTAGCAGCGACGGGAAAGAAAGGAGGTGAGGGGATTTGCATTTTGTGATTATTTCTTGCATTTTGATGAGCCCTAGTTTATTTAAATGTTGCAATAATGTGGGTTATGCTTTGATCTAACTAATTAATTTGATTTTCACTATGATTATGTGAATATTAAGTGTCGGATACTCTTTTGCTTAGTAATTATTGTATGTTAATTGTAGTTGATGTGAGTTTGAAGATGATGTGTGGTGTAATTGATATGTAATTTAAATGCTTGAAGAAATGCTTGTAAGAAGTTGTTTTACCTCAAATGATTAGTTCTAAATCTAAATAAATAATAATGGAAGCAATAGAGCCAAGTCGCTAAGTGTTCGTGCGTGTGTGTTCATTATTGAGTTGCCTGCCTAGCAGTGGCAACGCTGCCGCCGATGGGCAGTCAGGTGCCGGTGGGTGGTGGCTGCCGGCAGCCTGCAGCAGCCTGGCAGCCTCTTTGTTTTTTTTTTTCGTTTTTTTCTTCCCCTCTTGTGCAATATAAAGTGTGATTTAGGTGTAAGCTTGAACAAGGATAATTTTTAGTTGTGTATGACTGTGAATCTTCAATTAAAATGCTAATAGTTTGTGGTTGTTATTTAGTAATTGTTAGATATGTAACTGAGCTAGTGTTATGTGAAAGCTATTAGCCTTGGAAAGACAGGGATCGTGTGAGTTAGCAACATAAATAACTTCATAGTTTATGTGTTAATTGGTTAAAGGGTTAACAACTTACATTTTAACTTTGAGCTGCAAATGGGAATGCTTCTAGTTGAATTGTTAGCTAACGCATGTTATAATGTAGCTGAAAGCTATTGGTTTTTGGAAGGTAAGGAAATGCCACAATTAAAAAAAATGTGTTATGAACTTGCTATGTAGTAGTTGTGCTATATTATTTAGCTTGCATACTTCTTGAGTCTCTAGCGGTCATAAGATTTGATTATGAGGTTACTAGTTAAACTTGTTGACACTAGTCTTCATTCCACCTTAGTTTAAATCAATTGTCAACTAAAAGGCTAATCTACATAAAAGCATGCCACATATTCGGCAAAACCATGTTACCCCTAGTTTGCATCTAGCTATAGACTTTTAGTTGAATACACTTACATTCGTATTGCTAGCTAGTTGAATGGTGAACTATTGTTAAGCTATTTTCATGAGTGAACTATTAGCCAATGTAACTAATAAAGATTGGGTGGTTGGATTCTATACAAGTGCAAGTGAATTGGTTTAAAAGTTAAGGCATGGTGTAGGAACTTTATATGTAAGACGGGTTAATGAAATTGAGTGGTACATTAGTTAGAAGTTGAGTCTAGATGTTAGTATGTTACTTACTTGTTTTAGCTTGTTGATCTCAATTGGTTGTAATTTTGTTCAACAAAGTAATTAGCTAGAAAGCAAGATTTTGGGCAAAGTTGATGATTCTAGCTAAAGATTATCTTACCATACTATCTACACAAGAATGATTAAATAGTAATAATTGACATCGTTACTAGTAGGTAATTTATAAGTAGCTTACAATTAACTTTGTCACTAGTTACTACTTATATATTCTTCACAAAAGTGCTATCATTTGAACAATTGAAATTGAATGTAAATAGAACTACGGGGTAGCTAATGTCACACATATGTTTGTGTTATGAATTTTCTAACTAACATATATGTTTTATTGTCTAGTTTGCTTGCTCCTCGAGTCTCTAGTGGATATAAGATTTGTATATGAAGGTTAACTAGCTTAACTTGTTGACACTAGACTTGATTCCACCTTAGTGTAAATAAATTGTCAACTAAAAGGTTAATCTATATAAAAGCATGCCACGTAATAGTCTAAAGTTTGTTATCCAAGCTTGCACCTTGTGTCCTCTTCCCTTTTCCCTCTTTTGTGTATTAGCAAGCATGTTTATGTTGAACTATGTTTTGATCATTAGGAATCTGGTTGGAACCTTTGAGTGTTTAGTTGAATGCATTTAAAGTTAAGTTGTCAGTTAGTTAATTTGGGAGTTAATGTTGTGCTTTCTTCAAAAAGTTGAAATTTATTTTTATTTTTATTTTTAGAGTGTCTGGTGTTTTTTTGATTGGTTTTATAGGTTTGGTGGGATGTTGCTGTGATAATATGATCAAAGAAAATAAATTAAAATTCACTATTCATTTTTTTGCATTATTTACGTATTGTTGTATAATCTCATTTTATTTGATCTTTATTAAGAAAATTATTATTTTATACAGGTTGTTCCGTTTCGGGGAAGATTCATTAATGACAAGAGTTTCTGGAGATTCAAAGTTCGTGAATAGTTTCAGAGAAGATTCAAATGCATAGGATTAAGTTAGATTTGGGGATCGCTATGTTGTAATTATATATGTAATTAAACATTTTGTAATCATATATGTAATTAAAATATTTTGTAATATTAATTTAAATTGAATTTTGATTGTCAAATTTTAATTAATTTAATTTTTATATGAAATTCATATTTATAAATTTTGTTATTTAAATTTTGTACTCTAATTATAAAGAGTTTCTAAAAATAATTATTTAAATTTTATGAGGACTCGGTGAGGGAGGAAAATGCGAGGGCACGGCGAGGGACGCATTCGGTGAGGGCACGGCGAGAGACGCATTCGGCGAGGGCTCGGCGAGGGACGCATTCGGCGAGGGCCCGGTGAAGGACGCATTCGGCGAGGGCTCGGCGAGAGACTCATTCGGCGAGGGCTTGGCGAGGGACGCATTCGGCGAGGGCTTTGTGAGGGACAAATTTCGTGTGGGCTTGTTGCCCTCGCACAGTCGTCGCCAAAATTGTCTCTCGCCGACCCCTGGCCAAATGGCATGGGGTCGGCGAGGGACCCCAATTCAACGACGAAGCTTTCAGTGAGGGACGATTCTCCTCGCCGGGCCCTGGCTGAGACCCTTTTGGCGAGGGCCTGGCGAGGGGAATTGTCTCTCGCCGAAGGCAATTTTTCTTGTAGTGAATAATATCGATTGATTATGTTCATTATTTGATCAACTCAGCCACATATGCCAAACACTGTTTTCTTTCTCCTAATTTTTTTAGGCATATGTTTTAACGGGTTAAGATCCTCTCATCTTTTACTTCTTTCGTTTAGGAAACGAATTATATCTTGTCTTGACCCTTTTTCTATAAAATCTCAGTACCACAATCCTTTTTGGATTTGGATTCTTCTCCAATATATTGGAGGCATCTGTTTTAACAAGTTGGGATCCTCTACTTTTTACTTATCTCGCTTACGAAACGAGCTATATCCTGTTTTGACCTATTTTTCTATAAAATCTCCATACCACAATCCTTTTTGAATTTGGATTTCTCTCCAATATATTAGAAAAGTCTCACGTAAAGCTTCCTAAAAAATCCCGCTCACATCCATGGCGTACAGATCCTAAGCCTCCTAATGCAGTATGGATCGCAAGTGGAAATTGCCCAAAAGCTTATTGGTGCTTCTTCACACCGCCGCCCTCCGCAAGCATTCCCCTCGAATCAGGGGCGGAGCTAGAATTTTTTTTTTAGTAGGGGCTAAAATAAATAATTTTTTAATTATATGAGTACATTTTTTTTTCCAATGGGGGGCTAATTAATTTTTTTTAATTAAAAATACATAGATATTTAATTTTTTTTTTGAAAAAATATATAGAATTTTTAACGTTATTCTGTACTAGTAGGGTTGCTTGGGGGCTAAAATAAATAAATTTTCAACTATACGAGTATATTTTTTTTTTCCAGTGGGGGATAATTAATATTTTTAACTAAAAATACATAAAATTTTTAACGTTATTCTCAGCCACTGGCCTCTAGGTACCTCCGCCCCTGCCTCGAATCCATTAGCCCTACGGGATGGGGTGATGAATTCGATGATGATGACAATAAATTACATCAATGACAAAAGTACTCTGGTGGGTTGACACCGATACTAAAAAATAATAACTGGAGAGCGAATGGGATTAGAAACTCAGTAACTGTAGCCGTTGAGAAAAAGGATGAACCAAATCAAGATTCATCTTTACAGTCCTCCCTGAACTCTTTTGATCCTTTGAGAATCATTCTTCCATGTACTAAATCTTTACCAACAAATTAATAAAGGGTGAAAAAACAATTTTTTTGCAATAGTTTGTGGAGTTATCACAATTTTTTTTTTCTTTTCAAAATAGTCGATATGCTCATATTGGACATTATTATTGTTGTGATTAAAGAAGTAGTACCAAATTTGACATTAATTAGCTGTACATTTTGCTAGTCGGATTGAAATTTTTTGTTTTGAGAAAGTCTACCATACATGCACAAAACACAAATCATCAAGATGAGTTCAACTAGTTGTACATTTTGCTAGTCGATCTGACAGTTTTTTCAACAAATCTACAAGATAATTTTTCAGCTGGTGTTGTTTCGATGACCATGGATGTTGATTCCGGTTAGACGGCGAGTTTTGGCCATTGGTTGTCTCTGGCGATGTTTTGTTTGGAATCAGATCTTAGGGTTTTACCTCTTGTCTGGGCCAGTTTGCTTCGGCCTTATCTTGTTAAGATTATTGTATGGGCTTTGACTTAATATTTTGTTGTTTCTTTGTTTTGGGCCATGACCCACTCCTTCTGTCTAGTCACTTTTGGACTTGGACTATTTTGTATTTCGTTTAAGTAATGAATTTCTTTTTTTCGACCAAAAAAGAAAAAAAAAAGGAAAGTCTACCATAAGTTAAATAGCCCGTCCAACTCCCAAAATTCAAACGGGCTTTACATGCATTTTTTTGTTTCACCGCCGCACGACCCTTTTACCGTATATAAGAATTTTTCCTTTTTTATTTTAGTTTATTTATTTTTCTATTTTAGTGCTATAAAATTTACTTGCTAAACATGCGAAATAGATATCCATTGATGATTATCCAAGATGTAAAGATAGACAACCAAGTTAAACTTAATTTTAAAAAAATGTTATAATTTTTTTTTCATTTTTAAATAAAAATTTAATGTGAGTTAAAAATTTAAAATTTAGCATTTAAAAAGTTTATTTTACATTATATCAAATTAACTTAATTTCATCTTTTATTTTATTCTTCATTTTTCATTACTTTTATTTTTTTATTTGTTAGTTTTATTTTTAAATTTAACACCTTAATTTAAATTTTTTTATTTTTCTATTAGTTTATTTATTCATTTTTTATTGTTAATGTTTAATTTTTAATATATTTTTTTATTGATTTTTGTTTTCAAAATTTTATTTTTCTTGCTTTTTTTATTTTTATTTTATTATTTTTATTAATTTATAATCTTTAGTTTTACATTTTTAATTTTTATTCTTTTTAATTTTTTAATTTTTCAATTTTTTTATGTTTTAAAATTTTAAGCATGACGTGACTTTGGAAAAAAGAGAACCCCACCTTCCAATGTGATTTCTTGATGATCAAGACTAATTGACTAAGCACAACACGTTGTCAAGGCATGTTTTAGTGATAATAGGGTGAAATTACTCCTACAGGTCAGGTTGTAAATTCGATACTCTCTGTTATTTTAAAGTTCTACTTTTGATTCACCTAGTACATGTATTGGAGCGCACTGCTACACCCGGAGGTTTACCAATTAGTGGTCGGGTTCCAATAAAAAATCTAATGATCGAACTCCGCTAACTGAATTTCTACATCATCAAAAAAAAAAAAAAGACTAAGTACAACTCCGAAGGTCAATTTAGTTTCGTTTTTATGATAAGAGAAATTATTCTTGAAAAAACCTTTTAAACCCACTCCAACGTCCAAAACTCGGTAACTCCACCTAAAAAAAAAAAATAGTTCAAATTAGATTAGCCCGAAAGCTTATCCTCAATTCCAAAAATAGATTAATTCAATTAAATCAAGATTCCATGATCAATTCTCACATTTAACATTATTTAATATGTGTTGTATTACTTAAATTTTCTTTAAATTAAAAAAAAAGAAAGAAAGAAAGAAAGGTCTCGCTATATTATGTTTTATTTTTTTTTTTGCTACAAGCAAGTGACTCTATTCATTCCAAAAATCATGTACAAAAAGAGCAAGGCTCTGCCTAACAGAGGATACTTAAGTCAAGATCCCATACTATACATATGTTTCTATTAAAGTTACAAAAACGAAATTTGCGATTTCTATTTTTTATACTATGTTTCCTTAATCCGTTGTCATGAACATTTAAACACGTAGATTCTTGAATTTTTGGACTAAATATAAATCCTCAGATGCTTCAACCAAATACGCAGTAAATTTAGCTTCATTTTGTGTAATTTTTGTTACGTTCAGAGAAGAATCCACTATAATTGCTTGGCCATTTTTGCTTATAACGCAGACTTTAGCTTTATAGCTCGCATTGTCCACAAAGCGAAGTCGATTATCACCATTATGTAATAGTATCCACTCTTTGGTACCCGAAGAAATAGGGATGATAATAGGTCGGTTATCTGCAGTTTTTAGCAAAATCGAAACCAAAACCGTTTAGCAAATCGAAAATCAAAACCGAAACCAAAACCGACGGGTTTAAAAAATTCATATCTAAAACCGCAACTTATGGGTTTTTAAAAACTCGCAGATAACCGAAACCGATTACTTTAAAAAAATCAATTTAAATAGAAAAAAAGTCCAAATTTATGAAAAAAATATTAATTTAAATGTAAAAAAATCTAAAAATACAATAAATCACAATCTATACATATTAAATAATAAAATTAAAAATATATATATACTACATCATTGCAAATATTTAATTCTAAAAAAATAAAAATGAGAAACTATTCGTCCATCATACAATAAGACAATAAAATATTATTATATAAAAATAAAAATAAAAATAAAAATAAAAATAAATATATTATTTTATTATATATAGTATATACATGTTATAATATATATATATATATATATAAAATAAAATAATAAAATACTAATCAGGTTTCGGTTTTCGGTTTTTTTTAATATCAATAACCAAAATCTATCGATTTATCCGTCGGTTTTGCTTTATAAAATTCAAAACCTAACGGTTTCCCCATCAGTTTTCATTATCAGTTTTTTATCGGGCGGTTATCTATCGGTTTCGGGTACAACAGGTACCCGTTGCCATCCCTACAAAGAAATTCAAATCTCCATGTAAAACTGTAACACAGCTAGTAGAGGCTTACCATAAGGAAATGTATCTACTCGTAAAGTAAAGTGATGTTATAAGTAAGATTTACCATTATAAATTGTTGATACAGTTATAATAAAGTTGATCGCTCCGTTTAAGGCAATAGATAGTTTTTTCGGTGATATAAATTATTCTTTTAGTTTAGATGTCTATTTATTCCAAAGTTAGTTATTTTTTAATATTTTTAGGCTATTTGGTGATTTAAGTTGGTTTTTTATTTTTAGGAAAAAATTATATCGGGTTCAATTTTGGTAAGTGATTTTTATGTTTGTCGGGTTTTAGATTTCGGTTTGATAACACGACAAAGTAATTGGATTCTCGTTCGCATTTACCATTTTTTTGTAAGTATTTGTGTACCTGGTTAATTAGTCGTGCATATTTTTATTTCTGAAGCTAGATAGTGCGTTACAAACCTAGGTGGGTTTAACGGCTTGAGACTAATTATAAATTAATTTCGCTGATTGGATCATCTAAAATATTTAAATTTGTACCAATTTTCTTAGATGATTTTCTCACTATAGGGTGACGGTTTTTTGAATAATATTCTTGATGTAGTTTTTTTTCCAAGTTATTAGGGTTTACTTTTAGAGGCAATCAGTAATTTTTTTCGATATAGTAGAGGTTAAAATTGTAGTAAAAATATGTAAATACCTAAGTATTTGACTATTCAAAATCACATAATATCTCTGTCACTTAAAAAAAATAATAAATTTTTTAAATAACAGAGATATATATTGTGTGATTTTGAATTTTGATGGCATGCATTGATATTAAATTTATAAAAACGGTCAAGTAACTATTGAATAGATGCATGCATGCATTAGATGCGTGTCTTAGTACTCTTAACTATAAAAAGAATATTAACTGTTGGTAACCCAAAAGCCAAAATGCATTTGGGATTAGCAATCTTTCTTACCTAGAACTTAATTTGGTTTAAATAATATTGATTGATTATGTTCATTATTTGGTCAACTTAGCACATTTGCGAAACATTATTTTCTTTTTCTCCTAAATTTTTGAGGCATCCATTTTAATGGGCTCAGATTTTCCTATTTTTTACTTCTCTCATTTACGAAACGAGCTAAGTATAATTCTGTTTTGACCCCATTTCCTATAAAATATCCTTACCACAATTCCTTTTATATTTGGATTCCTCTCTAATGAGCGATAATCTCATCGACTCATATCATATTTAGCCTTAATCCCTCCCTTTTGGCCAAGTCCAATCTTGAGAATCTGTAAACATGAAGAGTTGTGCTGAATCTCAAGAATTCAAGAAGGGAGAAAAGGCTCACGTAAAGCTTCCTGAAAAATCCTCCTCACATCCATGGCGTACAGATCCTAAGCCTCCTAATGCAGTATGGATCGCAAGTGGAAATTGCCCAAAAGCTTATTGGTGCTTCTTCACACCGCCAACCTCCGCAAGCATTCCCCTCGAATCCATTCGGCCTACGGGATGGGGTGATGAATTCGATGATGACGACAATAAATTACATCAACGGCAAAAGTACTCTGCTGAACCGACACCGACACTAAATGACAATAACGCTTGGAGAGCGAAGGGAAATAGAAACTCCAGTAACTGTAGGCGTTGAGAATCATTGTTCCATGTACTAAATCTTTACCAACAAATTAATAAAGGGTGAAAAAAAACAATTTTTGGCAATAGTATGTTAGAGTTATCACAATTTTTTTATTCAAAATAGTTGATATGCTCATATTGGTGACATTATTATTGCTGTGATTATCGAAGCAGTACCAAATTTGACATTAGTTGAATGTTACTACAAGTAACTGCAAATAAATGATCAAAACTGTTGTATCTCTTCATGGATGAATTTCGCATATTTTTACATCTAAGATATACATATACGACATGTATCACTGCTAATGGAAATTTTTTATTATTTAGGTTAGTTAGATATTTCGATTTCAAAAAAAAAAGTAAAAGAAAAAGATTTGAGTATCGTTCAGCTGATTAAATCAAATAATTAATTCCATGAATATTCTCAATTCAAATGTGAGATTATTCTTGGCTTCAAGCACAAATTAATTATTAGCCATTTCATTAGGACATTCAGATCAGTGGAAAGTTTATCACCTCTATAGAGAAGATCCTCGTTATCAAATCCAGCTCCGGCCGAATAATTCGTCAATCTACTATGAGGTGCTATTTACCCTTTTATATGTCAAATTTCTCACACCCCTTTATATGTCAATTTTTTCATATACATTAAAACTTTTATAATACAGAAAAGGGTACGTAAAGTCATGTATAGGTGATATATAGTAATATTCCATTACCAAACCTCATGGAGGCCTTGGTCTCCTTCACCAAGTAAACTAGATTCCAAATGAAAAAGAGAGGATTGTAAATTAAACTCATTGGCAATCTTGAATCATATTAAGATTTATATTGAAACAGCCTTATATACTTCTATTCTATATTCTTCTCTCCACACCTGGATGCAAGAGCCTGGTCTAGGACTTTTACTCCTGGGAGCTATATAAGATTTAGTAATTTTTAAAACAAATATTATTAGATCAGGAGACCGTAATTGATTTTTTTTTCAACTAAAAATACACATTAATTTAAAATAAAACATAACTTTAATATATTTTTCGTGGTCATGATCAGTGGGAGTCGTAGCTCCACCAGAGTCCTCACTAGCCAATACATGGATCCCTTACTACATGGAACACTATTGGTCTCTAATAAGCTAACCTCATAACAATAGCACAAATCCAATAACTCAGATTTCATATCATGAACAAAAACATCTAAATAAGCTTATGATATTCAAATCAGCTAGGCTTGAAGAATTTCAGCTTGAGTCCATTGTTCACCATGCTCCAAATACCTCCAATAGTAAAGGCTAGACTGAAAGCAACACCCAACCAACCAAGGATCCAGTTCAAGTACCAATTGAAGCTATATTTTGCTGGCTTTTTTATCAGAACCCACATGAAGCAAGGGTAGGCAAATGTGACTGGAAGAGTGAGTCCGCCGAGTAAACCAGCAAAGCTTGACAGGAAGGGGAGTGCCACCCCTATGAAGAATGAGACGAATCCAAAAACCACGCGAATACCAGAGCGAACCCAGATTGAGCAAGGACGATTTGTATGGCTGATGTAACCGGCTTCAAAACTGTCGAAAGCAGGCATGGAGTATATCTGGAAACTACTTAAGCAGTTGAACACAACTAGAAGGAATGTCAGTGCTAGTAGTCCTCTGGAGATGTCATGGCTGTGAAATTCAAACAGTGCACTGAGAATTCCTCCTGAAGGCATCTGCAATGGTACAAGTAACTCGTGAACACAGACAAATATGTAGAAAGTATTGAATTATTATCTAGTACGATCTCATGTGAACTCGAGCAGCATAAATGACAGTAAACTAAATCCTCAGAATAGAACTTGACCCCATCGTACTGTGTTGTTAACTGCAGCTAAGATATAAAAATATTGCATTGTCCATGTCTACTTTGGATGCGATGAAACAGAAGCAGATAGATGTTTTTGGAAAACCGAAGCAGTGATGAAGTATTATTCCCTCTTATGCTTGCATATTTGACATTCCATAGCAATGCAGCTGGAATATCCATGAAAATAATGGCCGTATTCAAGCAAATTGAATCTGAAAATCAAACTATCTGATGCTATACTTCATTAATTCTGTTGCTTTCAAATTCCAAGAACATTACTTAGGTTGAAATTTCTGTCTGAGAAAAAGAGTGAAGCATTGTAGTTATTGTGTAACTTCAGTAAGATCATTGCGTCTGTTAAAGAAAGCAACTTTCTTTTACATATAGATGAGTCAAATGCGAGGTGACCAAGTCGGCAAACTTACAAGGTTTCCATAAGCCCAAAACCCTCCAATAGCAATAGGGAACAGACACATAGCTATAAAACAATAGGCTACTTTAGCTCCTCTCCACATTGGCACATGAGCTGGGTGCTTGAAGGTTGATGGCATTGTTGCCTGCAAGATGGCAGACAGATCTCTTGGTAAAATGCTAATAGCGCAACAATTCAAGTAGAAATGATCAGAAAGTACAAGCATAATATGGAAATAGATGTGTGTAGACCAACAGACACACAGAAGCATGTGCGGGGGTGGGTATGTTTACCTGAATTTCCAGCGCCAGATTGTGGCCTCTAAATGCAAATGCTATAATTCCAAGCGCGTTCAGGACAGAGAAGGCAGAAGCCGTAACTGAGGGAAGTGAAATGGGTTGATAAGAGATAGAGGGTGGTCTCGGATGGCTAACAGAAAGGATCCAAGACATGGTAGTGTAAATTATGGCTGTAACCGCTCCTACAAGTGAGAGCCCGGCAATTGAGTTGAGGTTTGGTAGCTGAGATAGCACAATGCAGAGAGAAGTGAAGACCAGATACCATTCAACAGTTGTCAATGGATTTGATGAACAGAAAGGGCCACAGACAATCTGAAAGAATAGCTTCATGGTCTCTCCTCCAATGAGAATCAAAGCTGTCCCGGTCCCTGCTGATAAATAAACAGTGGGGAAGAGAGCAAGCCAAACACCTAGTCTTTCCCCTGAAACACAAGAGGTAAATGTACTATTGGCAAAAGCTCTTACCATATAAGAAGTTTTCGACGATGTTTCACATACTAAAAGGTAAATGGTTGGACATCTTTCCATATGACTAGTAGGATCTCCATCCTCACATGTATCCATTTCATCACATACAGATAAAAACTAAAGTGTCAGCCTCTGTTTGTAGCTCAGCAATGTAATGTAAAGCCAAATTCCACTATCCTCAAGTGCACGACAAGATGAAAAGGGCAAACTTTTGAGTAAATCACAAACAACATAAATATAATCAAATAAAGTGCATAAAATCTTTCATATGTCACTGCTCCATTCTTCAAGATCCTGTGCAGCACTGGAATATTCAATGGGACTTTTCACACAAACTATGATGATTAGTTACCTAGGAATGTTAATGATCAGGTAGTAAACACAAACGAAATCTATCTATCGTCACATCCATATAATCAAAAGTCAGACAAGTTCAAATGTTGTTATGTCCATCGATATTATAAATTGAATGCTATAATTTACTGGATTGATTATATTGAACTGCTATATACACTTATGAGTGAACACAAATCTCACCAAATGCTGCCTGCGCAAGTTCAACGTATCGGTTGTATCTCTTTCCAGGAACTGCTTCATGTAGCTGAACAAGAATCCACAAAGTGTAAAGCTGCCAGACATAGGCTATAGTTAAGGAAATTATTCCCCAGCTCCTGTATCACATCAGAAGAATTATAAGATTCCACAGATTATTTAACTAATCGGTATGAGTATCCACAGTAGAGGTCAAGCGTTCATACTCGGGCACAACATTGATGCCAAGTTACCATATATTCCATATCTACAATTTACTCTGTCCAAGTTGAACGTCATGGTTTGAATCGGAATGAGCTTAAGGAGGAAGTTTGACTAACAATACAATGTTGTGTTACTGGAATTAAAAGTGGGGAACAATGAAAACTTTTTGAGTTCTTAAACACTTTGAAAGTATAAAAGTCTATAAGGAGCTCTTAAAGGGGTCGTGGATACTGGTAGACAAACATCAGATGCTAGATATCTCTCGCTTTGTAAAACAACTCCAACAAGAAGAAAAATGAAGGCGTTAAGCGACCCTCCTGGCCCAACCCTTAACTGAGTTATGTTAATTATATGAGGATGCAAAAACATTAATCTACAGAGTATGGAACAGATCGATAAGAGATGAACTCCTTATATTTCAGATGAACTGAAGAAATGAAAATTGCCAGGCTAAGCCATTCATCTCAGGAGCTATGTGTGGAGTCATACCACAAGATATAGCATGTCTATTCTGTTATTGTCCTTGATGGATGTCATTTTTGCAAGCAAATATAAGAAGTGTCTCTCCAACTTCCTTTAAATCCTAATGTGCTGAGTTTGGCATATATATCACATGAAAAACTCAGGGTCGTCGCTAAAGTCTGACAAATTAAATCAAACGGTAATATAATGATGTCTTAAATTCATATGAAGAATTCTATAATCTTTCTGATTCTTCAATAATGTTTATGATGGTCGTCAGCTAACTAATGCCATCCTTTTCCTTTGTCTAGGTTTGGTTACAACAATGTTAAGATAAAACCACGTAAAATTTAAATTGAGAAAAAAGCAGTCAATGAACTACTGTTGCTAGATTGACATGATGACAGAGAAAAAAACAAGATGACATTATTATAGTTTTAAATTAGGTGAACTAACAAAAGAAACTATTTGATAGCAGGTAGAAATAATTAGTCATTATATGAGATACAGAAGCATGCAAAAAAATCCATGAAGGGAAAAGCCTTTGGCCAACTGTCTTTATCCTCAGAAAACAAAAAAGGAATCATGAGAAGGACCCAGTATTAGTGGGTGCTATATTTCACTGAAAAGTAAAAGATGGAAGAAACAACAAGACTTGCCTCAAGGATCTTTCATGCTTTCATTCATATCTAGTCTATGATGAGATTAGAAAAAGCAAGGAAAAAGAAATCAACTCAAACAGAGAAAGAAACATAAAAATTACCCCTTTGGACCCACTAGTAACAAAAGAAATGAATCCAACAGTCAATCAAGGAAGAAAAATTGCTACTTTGTAAGAGATTTTGTCCAACAGGTTAGCAAACTGATGCATTTAACCAGCATAATCAAGGGGAGAGTCTCACATCCGACAGTGAGGCTCACCCCCCGAGTGTGGAGTGGAGCCCAGACTTATTAATCAAGATAAGATGTTCGTGAATTAATCTTTATACTCCTCTGCCACCTGTCTTCTCCACATCCCCAAAGTGCAGATAAAAGTCTGTATTCTGTCCAGTGATGAAATCTGAGTTTTGAGCTTTATAGGATAACAGTAAACACTAATTAAGAAATATAAGGATTTTCCATGTGTTAAGAAATATAAGGATTTTCCATGTGTATGTACAAGGAGAAGATATGGTTAGGAGAAGAATGAGTTATTATATTCTATTATATATTAGCTTAAGACATAGTAAGTGCTTAAACTTTTGGGTCAATTCGAAATTTTAAAGTTACTTGTTCTCAAAACACGCGCTCACCATACCAAGAAAGAAAGGAGCAGGCAACTTTTGCCATAGTTGGACTTGTTCTTGTATTACAACATGATTAAGTATAGATAGAACAAGAAATGGTTTGAGCTCTCTAATTTTAAGAAGTACAGAAGACAAAGTTGAAGTACTGATATATGAAATTCTCGTTATGCATAATGTAGAAAAGTATTAAATGAAATTCTAATTATAAATAGGGTTAGAGGAAGCGCCGATCCATTTTGAATCTATTGTATATAGTTTCACTTTATATTCTTGCAAGTAGCTGCTCCAAGTCAACATGAAAATAGCCAACTAAAACATAAAAATCTCAACGCAATGTATATAAAACTATTAAGTTATCATCCATTTAAAAAACTTAAACTATTAAAAAGGAATTTATTATAATTATTTATTGTCTTCAACATACCTCGCGTATATATTTGAAAATTTTCTTTTACACTTACTCGTGGGACAGTTTTTATGGTTTGAAATGAGAAGCAATGAAACTTAAATCTAAAATAAGGTTTAATACTATATTAAATTATCAATTCATATAAAAACGTAATTATTTATTAGATAAAAATTTATTATATTATTTATTATTTTTAACACGTAAGAGAAAAAATACACAAGTTGGAGCAACATACCATCCAAGAAACGAGAAAGCAACTGGCAAGACCAAGGCCTGAAACCCTACACCAGCATTGAGGTTATGAAAAGCAGCATAATGAGCATTCCCATTACGAGACTCAGTGATGGGAAGCCAAGCATCTTGAGGGTTGAGCTTAGTTAAGTGTCCCACTTCTTCCAAGTAACCCTTCATGTTGATCAACACTTTCTTCATCGGCGTACCAATGGGGCTTAGAAACCTCGGAGATATGAACGATGTTGGCGTCCATGATTTTGCCTCTTTCGACGCCCCTGACGCCAACCCCCTCGGCGATCTCTGCCCGGATGAAGTTAATATCTCCGGCGTTGTTTCACGTGGTGATGCTGGAAGTGATAGCAGCTCAGTTTCTGGCTTTTCGTCCATGATCGTTCACTGAGTTACTTACTATACTTAGTGAAATATTATAAAGGGTAATGTGTACGTGAAGAACAAATAGCTGAGCTTGGTTTTTACTGCATATGCATTGTTTTTCTCTTTTCCTTCTGAGAGATCACTTATATATTTAGCTGAACAAATAGCTGAGATTGGTTGGGGGCAAGAAATGTAAGCGTGAGCTCTTGGAACTCGAAACTGAGAGATCACTTATATATTTAGATTTGAAACTGAAACAGTTGACCGCTTAAAGTAGAGATTTATTTCTCAAGTTTTCTAAAATGAAAGCACAATGGATGATGGACACCTAAGAGTAAGAGTCGGATAGGATGATCGAGAATTGAATATAATAAATAATATATAATAAATTATTTTTTAATAATTTAAACTTTTAAATAAAATGATTACTTAACATTAAATAACAAATTATTTAATAAAAAAATTTAAGTTTAAATTATAACTTTTATCTCTATTTTAGCATTACATAAAAGAAAAAACATAATGAATGGATCATACTTTATAAAGGGGTAAAAGCAAACATCATAATTGAAGGAGCAAAGGCAAAGATGTGATTTGTTGAAGTTGTTTGGTTGAATTGTCAATGTGAGGAAATTCTTTCCTTAGTTATCAAAATAAAAGAAAAAGCAATGGGGTGCTAGCTAGGTTGTGTTTGTGTCATGTTTACAAATGATTAAAAAAAAAGGTGGAATTAAAAAATAACACGTCTTCTCATCACATTTATCAAAAATTGGTTGGTAGTTCTAAATCTTTTTTCATAGCGTTTGTTTATTATTGTTAATTTTTTTTCACTGCAACTTTTGGGTGATGGCTACTTGCTTAGGATTAAACATCTTTTTATGATATTATAACATTATTAGTAAGATTTAATGATTGTAAATTATTTATATTATTTTATTATAACTATATCAATAAATTAAAACTTTCAAATCTCATTCATGAGATAAAACATTACGAGTAGATCTATTTATGTATCTGAGTGCATTTTGGTGGGACTAAATTTTCTAAGTGAAGAATATTGGCGGAGAAAATTATTGCATCAGTCGGTCTGGTAGGACTAGATTTTCAAGTGAAGAATATTGGCAAGAAAAATTATTGCATTAATCTGTTTGGTGGGACTAGATTTTCTAAGTGAAGAATATTGGCAGAGAAAATTATTGTATCCGTTTAGTGAAATTTATACATATAAATCTTACTAAAATATAAAAAATTAATATTTACTCGAATTGATTAAAGAGTTTTTTCATTAACAGTAGCCCGACAGGCGATGCCATGCCATTGTGTTGGAGTATGAGAGTTCGCAGCTAAAGATCTTGAACGTTGGCGCGTGTCTTCTAGCACGAATTATAATGATATCAAGGATTGACAGTAGTAGGATTTTGCCCGACAAGAAAAAAAAATGATAATAATAATAATAGTAGGATTTTGTTTGTTTTTTTTTAAAAAAAAAACAAAACTTACAAGTTAACATTATATTATTTAACATTAATTTTAAAATTCGATCTCACAATCTTTCGTGTTTAACGTGAAAACTATACTACTACACCATATGCCTACTAGTCAGGATTTTTCTTTTCATGCGGTGGTGATGTGAACGACCGCTGAAAAAATCAACCTTGATTTTTATTGATGTGTTATCATATGAGCGTGCCTGGATGTGACCATAGTTACTGATACGTAAAAGAATAATGGGGTGATGGGTTGTGGTTTAGCGTGGGCCGAATTTTTATAGGGTAGGTCGCAACTATTATCCTTTTTTTTCCTTTAATGAGAGCTTCTTCGACACAATTAACTGGTATGTAAGAACCACAAAAAATGTATGTAAGTCCCATTAAATATGAACTCGCATTACCATTATTAATTCATGGACTATCGTTAAATGAACAACTATTTATAAGAAAATCTCTTGGTTATGACAAAATTGGAATGATAAAGCTTTCAATGTTAGAAACAAAAATTTATAGACAAGAGATCTTAAGTTTGAACCTCCTTTTAATTGAACGAGTGCATGAATCGTACACGTAATTACATCATAAAAATTATAGTTAGAGTGAGTTTAATATGACCATAGTTAAGGTGAAGTTTTAGTACAAGAAAAAGAACATTGTAATGATGAATCGAGGGGTATGGCGTGGAGTGTGGGATGTCAGCTATGATTTTGGAGATTGGAGATGTTGTTTTGTCTGATGGGGGAGGACAGGTACGCGAGATGGTGGTTTACCAGCAACGATGTCAACGATAACATCCATCTGTTTTTTTGCCCACATAACTAGGTAGGATTCTGGGATTATGGCTCCGTTTGTTTGCTGTAAAATATTTTACCGGAAAATATTTTTTGAATTTTATGGTGTTTGGTAATACTAGAAAATTGGTTAATCGTAAAATATTTTTCAGTCAAAAATTGCGGCTGCTTTTTCTTAATTTTACGGTATTTGGTAACACCAGAACATTGGTCAACTGTAAAATATTTTCCGGTCAACAATTGCGGTTAGTACAAAATTATGTAAAATATTTTCATGTCCTTTGGGATAAGAAAATATTTTACCGAACTTACCGTAAACCCAAACACCATAAAATATTTTTCAGTATTCTATTTTTCAGTAAAATATTTTCCCTCAATAAGTTATTTTACGGCAAACAAACGGAGCCATGTAAAATATTTTATTTTCCAAGAAAACACTTTTCCCGAAAAATATTTTACACAAACAAGTTATTTTACGGCAAACAAACGGAGCCATAAATGATGTTGAAGAAAAGTTACTTGTAATACTTCAAGGCTATTCTTAATAGGAGATTTTAAAATGTAAAATTTTTTATTTTTAGGTATTTTTATGTATTTTTAGAGTTTTATACCCTAAAAAATAATACTATTCATAAAAAAAGTATGTAGGGTCTATCACTTTTGATTAAAAGATGTCAAAATAGAGCCCTAAACTCCAAAATATTCAACAAATTTGCCTTAAAGAAAGTGAAATGTTTTCAAAACGTCTCGATATTGAAAATACAAACTGTGAGTTCTATTTTAATGTGTGGTCCGCATGTTAGGATGAAGAGGTGGGGTTGATGGGCGTGAGTAAGACAAATTTTAAAGAAAGAGGTTGTAGACGGCCCACTAGAGTTTTTATTTTTATTTTTATAACAAATAATTTATCATTAAAAGTAGGAATATATTCAACTCGTGCTAAAGTTGTAACTTTTGTGATTCGATTGCACGCTCTAATACATGGAAGAATTTAGAATTTATGTAATAATAATTAAAAACATATAATTCAACACACATATATAAATAATAATTTTAGTACAGACGAATTTAGAATTTATGCAATAAGAATTAAAAACACATAATTTACACACATATATGAATAATAATTTTAGTACAGATTAAATCAATTTTTTACACTACAAATAGCTTAAAAAGTACACATGTCATGCCCCAAAATTTGCCTAACTGAATCTCAAGGACGTGACTGTCGCGCATTAAGAAGAAACGCCCTTCTTAAAGACGCAAGACACTAAACTTCGTATATCGAAAAACTACAATAATAAATAGGTGACAAGTCATCAAAGCATCTAAACCAAACTAAATACAACAAAACTAAATCTCCAAATTTAATAAATAAAATACTTCAAAATACAGAGTCTTAAACCAAAGTGCAGAATTATAATCTAATAAATAAATAAATTGTTCATATCTAAGGAATCTAAATGCCCCTACTCAATCTCTTATCAACGCAACATTTGTCCCAAGTAATAGTGAAAGTCTATTCTCAGATTCTGCAAATAAAATCATTTTTGCAAAAATAAAACACAAATATCAATAAGTGGCGATCCTTAAGAAAAACCTCTTGGACCTTTAAAATATTCTTGTATGTCGAATAGTCATATCATTATAGTACATAAATATCATAGATTCGACAACAATGAAGCACATGCGAAATCATAATATTTCATGCCTAGAGTCATAAAAGTTCATGTCAAACTAATTTCACATGTCCAAAAATCGTAGTGTTATAAATCATAGTCAAACGAATAAATGCACAAATCTAAGTAGGCTTTTATCATCTGCCCTAGAGTCAAAAGTATTGACATTTATCCTCCGTCAGAGAGTCTTATTAGCATTTAGCCTCCGTCGTAGAGTCAAAATTATTGGCATTTATCCCCAACCAACAAAGGTCAAAATTTCATTATCCTTCCAAATTCATCAGTTTCAAATATTTCACATATATTCGATAATCAAAGGTCAGAATCATTGGCATTTATCTCCTGCCAATAAGGGTCATAATTTCATTAGTCTTTCAAAGTTTTGGGTTTTCGACAGGGTCCTGATTCACAACCCTTTTCTAAATTTCGAGTATCAAATAGTCCAAAGATATGTTCATTAATCACATGATGCACAAATTTAAACTTCGAAATGCCAAAATATTTTCATAATTTCATGAAATCAAACTAAAAGTTAGTCCCAATGTTTTGTTTTAAGATTTTCAAAATCATTTACAAAACTCAAAGTCTAACATACCAACAAATCTATGTCAACGTTAAAACTATTTTATAGAATTCTAGGGCCAAATTAAAAATAAAATAAATCGCAAACATAAAAGAAAAGGAAAACCATTTCTTTGGCCAATGGCCAATAACAATATTACTGCTCATGATGAACAGGACGTCATGAACAGTAACGATATCATAGTGAACGGTAACATTCAGTACTGTTCAAGAGAACAGTGCCTCTTTTTTTTTTAATCAAAATCCTTCATAAATAGAAAGTCATACTAAATTCTTTTCATTTGACATGTTTCTAAGAATGATATCATGCCAAGTCCTTTAATCTTCTCTAGATTTCTCGTGCAGAACAAAGAATCAGTGGAATCACGAGTCTTTATGTAAAACTTGCAAAACACCTTCGGGACATTACATAATATGACTCTAAAAGCAAATAAGTTCAATAAATCTAGAGTCCAAAATTATAATAGGATGAATAATAATGAAAATTTTTGAAAGTGAGGATCAAATCACTTACTTTCTTGACGAATTAAGCCTAAGCCTCAATAATTTTCTGATTCTATCATGATCTTCCAAGACTCTAAATGGAGTGGTTTGCGCAATATGTTTACAGCTTAGGCATAGATAGAATATTTTCTTATTTTTTTTTGTAGGGAGACTACCAGTTTAGAAACGTTATATAGATCACTCTAAGTTAAATAGAGACTTATAAAACCGGGTTTAAATACTTATCACGAGGTCTTAATCCAAATATTAATAATAAAAGAGTCAAATAAGTCAAGCCCAAAATACGTTACATTACAACACATATCTTTAAAAAAAAAAAAAATTGAGGTGAGTCAACATTGTAGCTCTCTTTCCCCATAAAATGTATCTACTCTTGCTCTGATGTATGCTTCAAATCAATAAAGAGCAATGCATATTTTTTAGGAGAGTAGAGGTTTAGAACTCAAAACCTTCTTCACAAAGAGCCATTATCTTTTCAACCCAATTTTTGCAGGCATTTGTCAACGTAAGAATCCTCAGTCGAGCAACATTTTTCTTTGGCTATAAAAGAATAACATATTAAACTAAAAAAAGATCACATAATGAAAGACAAATACATTAGTCAATTCCAGAGGATGGGACTGAGAAAAGAAGGTCAACAAAAAGAAAATACAAGCATATGTCATTGACTGCTATGAAAAGATAATAAATAATAAAAAAAAATATAGTATTATAAGTGTCACCTTAAACAATATGGACGAAAATTGAAATTAGTCCATTTTCTAAAACTAATAGCTAGAAGTATAGAAGCATTAATTTAACTAGGGTGACGGTAACATAATGCTGCATGTTTAACAACCTTTCTTTATATTCACAAGGAGACTAAGCCGGCTTTTAAAAATATAAATTTAGGAAATGTTCCGCTCATTTTATCTCTTTTTACAATATAATATACCGTAGAGGTAACAACTTTTACGATTGTCTTTATTGGTTTGAGAACCTGAAGCGCAACCTTTTCCTTTTATGTTTTCTTCTAGGTGGAACTCTTAAAGAGATCAAATAACTTATAACTATGTACGTGTCTTAGAATGACTTCAGTTATTTTTAAATTCAAAAATACCAAAATATAATACTACAAGTAGCCCTGCAACCATTATCATCTACATACCCTCATATATATATCATTAACACAGAATCATATAGAGATTTAGACGAGATTCTAGAGATAATAAGACTGAATTCCATTTTATAACAAAACATAGTAAGTTAGAATAAATGAGCAATGAAGAATAAATTAATACATCTAATTTGCACGTAGAGTATATCAGAAAGTAAGTGTAAATTTCATATGGATTATCTTTAAAACTTTATGAACTTATGTTATTATTGTCCTTGGGAATACATATTTGAGGCATGAACGTAACTATGGGCCATGAGGCATTTTGACTTTTCACAATTTTTTTTTTGGCTAGAAAATATAATTATAGCAAAAGGGAGCCAATACAATAAGGAAAAACAACATAAAAGAACTATCTAACTAGAAGAAAAATTTATAACTAACTAAGAAAATCTTAACACAACAAAAGAAGCCCAGCACACTGCGGCCCAAAAAAGTTAATATAACGGATGAGAGAAAAAAGAAAAGCTACAATAGAACTTGCTCAAAAAGTAAAACTTGGAAATTTCTAGTATTAGAAAGAGTAATTTGCATCTCTACACAATGGCGGATATACTTGAGGCTAGTGGGGATTGCAGTCCCCACGCACTGACCTCACAAATTTTTTCGTTAGTTCAAGTAATTTTTGGTTAAAAACTAAATTAGCCCCCTAAGACGTTAATTACTTTTGGTTTTTAAAATCATTTAATTTTTATAAATTTTAAAATTTTAATTTGCTTATTTTGTGTGCAAGATTTTATGAATCAGGAACAATCACTAGAATCGTGTGAATTTCTTAGCTTATATACTTTAAACGTTGACTTTGATTTTATCAATTGTTAGAGCTACCATTGAAAGGGCATTTTTCTCATTGAAAATTGTGAAAAATCAATTACAAAACCGAATGGGGTCTCTTAAATGAATGAATGTTTTTGTTTGATGAACCCATTGGACTGCCTTTAATTCGCTCTCAAGATCATGTGATTAATCTCTTGTCGAAAACACCCCTAGTGAATGTTAAACTATATCGATATCCTCATTTTTAAAAGGCAAAAATTGAGAAGTTGGTTGACTAAAAATGTTGATTGCTGGAATTATTCAATCAAGTGGAAGTCTATTCTCCTTAACAGTAAAAAAAACTAGTTAGAAAATAAGATGGGTTGTGGTGCTTTTGCACGGACTACCGTGCTCTTAACACTATCACCATAAAAGATCGGTTTATAATTCTAATAGTGGATGAATTGTTGGATGAGTTACATGGAGCTGCAATTTTTTCAAAGCTTGATTTTTGTGTCGATTATCGCCAAGTTACAGTGCGATTTGAAAATATTCTCAAAACTACCTTTCGCACACAAGAAGGCCACTATAAATTTTTAGTGACGCCTTTCCGCCTCACAAACGTACCATCAACTTTTCAATCAATAATGAATGCTACATTTAAACCTTTTCTTCGTAAATTCGTACTCATACTTTTTGATGATATTCTTATCTACGGTTCAAATTTGGGGCTTCATCTTTTTAGCATCATGAACAGGTGCTATCGGTCATGTGCATGACCAAGCTCTATGCCAAGAAATAAAAATGTGTTTCCGGGCAATCTAATATGGCGTACTTTGGTCATATTGCCTCTGCTAATGGATTCTTGTGTATGCAACCCAAATTCAAGTTGTTTTGGACTGGCCTGTGCCGCATAACCTTAACCCCCAGTTTGGATTGTACATGGGAAAGGAAAGGAAAGTAAGGTAGAGGAAGAAGAATAAAGGAAAGTAAATGAAAATAAATCTCTTGTTTGGATTACAAAAAAGTAATAAGAGAAAGGAAATGAAAGAAATTTACAATTTGTTGTTTGGATTGGAGAAGTAAAGAAAATGAAAGGATAATTTTAGATGAAAAATTACCTTATTATCCTTTTTATAAGATAGTTATAGAAAGAATTAAGGATAAATTAATTTTTTTATTCATTTTTCTTTCTTTTCCCTCCATTTTACCTCAAATTAGAAGGATTGTAAAATCTTTTTCATTAAAGAAAATAGAGGGATTTTGGAATCCCTCCAAATCCTTTATTGAATCTGAAAATGCAATCCAAACAGGGGTAGGAATTCCCTAATCCCTCCCCTTCCTTTATTTTCTTTTAAAAAAAGCAATCCAAAAAAATGAAGAGAAAACCTTTCACATACTATTTAGTCTCCAGAATTAAGATAATAACTAATAAACCATCTTACTATTGTCAAATTATGAATCCATTAAAAGTAAATAGTACCAGTTTAGATATTGAACTTCAAAGAGTATCTTAAAATAAATTAATAGCAAGATATTGGGTAAAATATTTTTATGGTCATTAAACTATCTCCTCAATCCTGTTTTGCCCATCCAACTATTTTTGGTCATATTTTAGTCATTCAACTATCAATTGGATTTTATTTTGGCTATATCGTCAATTTTTTTGTTAAAATAGACTTTATAAGATCAGTTAAACTAATTATATTTTTGCCATAACCTTGCTTGCCTCTTCGTTGTCCATACAATGGAGCAGTCTTTGATTGAAGGATCTTTTCTAGATAATTTTGCTTGCTCTTCTTCCTCACTCTAACAAATCCTAGACTAATTACTTGAAAATCAATACCCAAACCACTAGGCTACAACACACTAGTTAATTATAACTATAAACAAAATTACCAAATTATCCCCCAAACCCTTCCCACTTCACTTCTCCTAGCGGTAGTGGCGCACCGCTACTGCCACTGCTGCCCCATGGATAGTGGTAAGCAAGGAGCAGCCTATAGGAAGGCGCAAGGAGTAGTCCCGTTGTTCCTTGTAATACGACAGCTCCTGTTGTCGTTGCGACAACAACAACCATAGTAGTCAGTGACCATGGTAAATAGAGAAGGGGGTGGCTATGAGAGCAAGGAAAAAACAAAAAACATAAATGGGCGATAGGGAAAAAATTTTAACATAATCTTTTTTTTGGTTATTTATAATAGTTGGACATAACTTCTAACTAATAATAATAATGCTCTTATGTTACATTTATAAAACTCTGCTAACTTTCTCTATCTTTTGATACCAATTGATTCAGCTGCTTGTTATGGCTTACAATAACTCTAGAATTAGTTAGCTGTGCTACTGTGCTTGTCATCCCCCTCAAACGGAAGATGTCCTTGGCCAGAGGCAGAAACTCAAACTCTAGAGGTGGTAATGGACAGAGAGGGTATGGTAGAGGACAACATCACTCGTAGTCATCTGCTCAGTCTAACAATTCCTCCTACACTTCTGATCAGCCTCTGTTTTGTCAAATTTGTGGCAAGAAGAATCACTCAGCATTGAAATCCTAGCACATATCTGATTTCACCAACTATGTTGTTCCACCAAAGCCAGACAAACAAGCCTACACAACACAAGTTGCCTCCTCTCTTGACACCTCTTATCCCTGGATTCTTGATTCAGGAGCCAATGCTCATATTACAAATGACACTAGTCACTTCCACACACAACAACCCTATCATGGTCATGACTCTGTTTTAGTAGGTAATGGACAGGCTCTCCCTATCACTAGCATAGGATCTGGTACTCTTTTTACTCCTACATCTTCTTTACAACTGTCTAATGTCTTATATGTGCCTCAGATATCTACTAAGTTACTTTCTGTATATCACTTAACCAAAGACAATAACTGCACTATTGTTTTCACTTCTAAGGGAGTACAAATCTAGGACAATTCTACCTACCACCTCAAGTTCTAGGCCCCCTGTGAGAAGGGCCTTTATCCTCTGCCCTCCACTCCTCATTCCACCACTGCTGCACACTCTGCTCCTATGGCATCAAAGACTAGGACATGCTTCAAGGAATGCTTCTCAGATCTTATCTTCTTTATTCAATGTCAAATTGAACTATACTTCTTCAGATTGTCCTACTTGTTCTATTTCTAAGTCACACAAGTTAGTCTTTCCTAGTTCTTCTACTGTTAACAAAAGTAACTAAGTCAGTTTGAGAAAGTAGTTTATTTCTTGGAAAATGTTGCAATCTCTTGCGTGTTTTTTTTTTCTTTTTTAACCCCCACCCCCATCAGCCCCCACCTCTATGAGATTCGAACCCTAGTCTCCCAACTGCTGGGGGAAGTAATTCACCACTAGGCTATTCCTGAATCTCCTATAATCTATTGTGTGCTTTATATAATGCAAGCTATACTATTTGTAAACTCCTTAAGCCAACAGATGGTTAAGATCATCTTAATCTAATGGCTACAATACATTCTAGAGGATTTACCATCAAATATTTACAATCAATCAAATCTCCCTAGGAATATCTACACAACTCGAGAGTGTTCTAAAATGTTTTAGAAGCTTCAAGAAAGGAAATTGACCATGTGTGTAGCTTTGCAAGCCTCTTATTATTGCCAAATCATTGTCCACATAGCGCTTGCAATAGCGAGGTGTGACATTCTCCCCTACCTAATATCGAGAACGTCCTCTTCACATCCTTTCATGATAACTTTCAATCTCATTTTAAATTGCCACATGAAGTCTATTGGTTCTTAACTTGCTTCACTTTTAGGCAAGCCTTTCCAATCCACCAAGTCTTCAAGTCAGGGAAGTACTCATATCTTTGATTTCCCTCGGCTTGGATCTTCCTTATCTTCATAGTATGGTTTCAACATGCTTACATAGAACATTGGATGAATCTTCAGCTTTGGTGGCAAATCTAACTTAGGAAACTTCACCAACTTTGTGAATCACCTCATAAGGTACTTCGTACTTGTGAATAAGCCCCTTGTGCACTTTTTTTAAGGCCTTGAATTGTCGTGGTAGTAGCTTTATCATGGTTTTATCCCCAATATTGAATGACACGTCTTTTCTTCCTTTGTCAACCTATTTCTTTATCTTCTTTGCTGCTTTGGCAAGGTATGTCCTTGTCAAATCAGTTTGTTCTTTCCAACCTATGGCTAACTGGAAGGCTGAAGGACAACTTCATTAGTACTTGGACTCAAATGTAATGGTGTGTGAGGCAGGGGGTTGTTGGCTTATCACTATTTCAAATGGACTCTTGCCCATTGCCTTAATTACTTCTTTGGATATTGTATAATAATTGGGCCACATCAAGTAAACCCGCCCAATTCTTTTGGTTATCATCCACAAAATGTCTCAAATAGAGCCCAACAAGGCATTCACCCTTTTGAATTGCCTATCAGTTTGAGGATAAAAACTGGTTGAATAGTGAAGATCTGACCCCGAAAGTTTAAAGACTTCACTCCACAACTTACAAGTAAACCCACTACAAAAAAAGGTCACATAGGTGGCGGTTTTTTACTTGAACTGTTACCTATGTAAAATATACCTCATAATAAAGGTGATGGTTTTAAAAAAGAAGTGCTGCTAATATGATATTTTATTTATAATTTTTTTTAGTAATTAAAATCGATATGGTTTGAATAACTTGCGCCATGACAGATTTAGAAATTACTGCTAGACACATAGGCAGTGGTCGTGGACCGCTGCCTTATTAGTCGTCAATCTTTGGACACAATAGGCAGCGATTGGGAACCACTGCCTATTAGTACATTATTATTATTTTTTCTTTTGTACTTCTAGGTTATATCTATTTTAGACACCAACAAAAGTCTGACCAAAAAATAATAATAATAAAAGACAACAACAAAATGCGATTTCATCTCTAACTCTCACTCTCAAGAGCGCCATAGCCAAATCTCTAATTCTCACTTTCTCGCGCGCCATAGTCGACAAAGAAACATGTACAAAAACACAACAATATGTTTTTCACCGTTTAGTTTTCAATTTTTTTTTCTTTTTTCTTTCAATTTTTTGATTTTTCAATCGAAGCGGAAAAAAGTGTCATTTTCGTTCTTCAAGGCGGTGTCGTGGCCGAGAATGCCACTGGAGCTAGCAAAGGCCATTAGAGAAGTTTAAGCTCTCGACTACAAAACCTTTGACGAAGTTAAAGCTCTAGAAAAGGTGTTCTTCTTTATTATTTTTTTTTAAATTTTTTTTGTTTTTAAGTCGTAATTAATCAGTTTTTGAAATAATCTATCGATTTTTTATTTTAATTTATATTATTTCTTATGTGATGAATTTGCATTTATAATTTGGCTACTAATAGTGATGTAAATGGCGATTCGGTTATTTTGTTGGAGTGAGGTACAATTTTTCTTGCACGATGTACTAATTTATGGATTACTACCTCTATTATTACTTTTTGCTATGAATTATTAATTCTGAAGTTTTTATTTTAATAGAGTCAGGATCATAAATTTAACTAAGAAAATTTGAGCACAGATTTTGCTTATACAAATTTTTGATTTTGCAGTCCTGTAATGATGTTAAATTTGGCTTAATTATGAATATTTTTGTTAATTTCTTAAACTGAGGAACAATATTTTTTAATTTATAGTTCAATAATCAAGTCAGTCATTTCGTATATTCGTACTTTGGATACTGTTTGTGGTGGAGGTGTGGTGGTGGCCGTCTGAAGGTAAGGGTGTTGAAGGAGGCTTTTAGGATCATAACCACTGTAATGTGCTATGAGTCATTCTCTGTGTCAATTGCAGTTCTCTGTCATTTAGATACACGTCAACGATTTTTGGCATCATATTTTGTCGACCATTGTGTGTATAAGAGACATGTTCGTAGTGTATGGAGAAAATATACCGAAAGGAATGAGATGATTGCTGTAGAAGTGAACATACTGAATTCTTTTTTTCTTCACTCATCTTTATGATCTATGTATAATTTATGAATTGTTATTTTTTGGTGTTCTACCTGCATATTGAAGTAATAAGGCTTCTCAATTTTAATTGAAAAATGTTATGAATCTTCTGTATACTGAACAAAGTTAGGATGTGTTATAAATCTGTCTCTAACATTTCACAATCATCTTAGTGGCCTCCAGTTGTTAGATTAGATCTAGAACAAGTGCAAGCCCTTCTAGGCTGAAGCGGGACTATGGCCCTCCAAATCTGCAAACTTCTTTGGGCACTGGTGCAGAGCAAATTTTGTTAATATTTTCAAATGTATTTGCATCCCCACAACTTTCTTCGCCCATCTTTGGCAAGTAAAGAGGCTGCATCTTCTCTGCTTTTTCTTGAAGCATCTTTGGATTCATTTGACAAATTTGTTTTGTCATCGATGTTATGTAAGCTTCACGTGTTTAATCTTCTTTTTCTTTGGCCACCATTAGCCATATATGTTTATTCTCCTCTCTGTAGATTACATCTCTTAAATATTTCTGCTAAATATGATCCTCCTTTTTTCTGCTGGTAGGTTTTAGATTGTAGATTGCATGGATGTTCACAGGATCTAATCTTTCCTGTAAGCTAATCATGTTCCCTTATAGAGTTTATTGTGGAAATTCAACAGTCCTATTTTCCGGATGTAGATAAGGAACCGTGTGGCCATAATTGCTATAGATTGGTTTTTTGGTTTCACTTTTTATTTTTTTATTTTTCTTGGTCCTATTGTTAATTTAGGCCTTTTCTTATTTTTTAGTAGTTAGGCTTAAGATT
This sequence comes from Ehretia macrophylla, assembly GCA_037974665.1. Lineage (NCBI taxonomy): Eukaryota > Viridiplantae > Streptophyta > Magnoliopsida > Boraginales > Ehretiaceae > Ehretia > Ehretia macrophylla. Next base: position 6,980,010 of record CM075774.1, read on the forward strand.
ATGATAATACCAGTTGTCCACAATCCTTTTGTTAATTATTAGTAAGATCTATGCAGTTAGTTACATAAATAATTTTTTATTTGTGAGAGTTGTCTAACTTTGTGAAAAATGTTATTGGTCGCACATTTAAGGAAAAAAATAGGGAATAATCAGTTTAGCGGAACTTAGCTATATGATTGGCAATCCTCTACCGGAAAAATTTATAGGACATTTAGAGAGAAACAACTTATCACCTAGCCCCTAAATTTTTCATAAGCGAAGTGTTGATTGAAATGGAATGGAAAAAATAACAAGTTTCATATTGAATGTGCACGCTCGGGAAGAAAAGTCTTACCTAAGTTTAAAGGAGCTATGAAAAAGTGTGCAGGTTATTTGTGGAAGTGGGATGTGAATGTTGAATTGGAAGTATAGATGTTTTGGAAATAAACTTTTGTTAGAAAGGGAAATATAAATGATATAAAGGTACATATGATCAGATCTTTTATAATTGGTGCTGAGATGAAGCAAATTCTTCAGCTCATGGAAAGTTTGAAGGAAAAAAAGTTTTAAGGCAGAGTTTGGTTAAGTTCACATTTGTCCTTTTATTAGTCGATATTTTGCCAATAGTGTCATTTGTTTGATAAGCTGGGCACGCAGGGATAGCCATAGGTAGAGCTGAATCTAAAAATAAAGTGTGAGATATTCCTGAAAACTAAGGACTTTACCCCCTGCCCAGAAATCCTTAATACTTTGTAACAAAAATAAGACAAGAAAGACTGGATGAATTGGTAAGCCTGGCAATTTTGAATGAAGATCAATTATCCAACAATATTTTCATGTGTTGTAAGATGACTATTATATGAAACTTACTGAAATCATTACTTTCTACATTCGTTTAGACTAATTCTCAATTTTCTTGCAAAAGTGAGTGCTTCTGTTGCCTGCTTAATTATTGTACCAGTCGGCTAGCTTTTATTTGCTTATACTAGTCAGTATTCTTCACAAGTTGGTCTTTCTGGGCATATTTTCTTGGTAATTATATTGCTGAATCATCTCTTCATTATCCATCTCCTCTAATGTGACACTTGACTACAACTTGCTGAATCATTAAACTACTTGACTGCAACTGATTCAACCCTTTTTGTCTCTGATTTAGGTGAGGGAGAGAAGGACAAACTACTTGCTGAATCACGGACAAACTACTTATGGTCGGCATGAAGCCTCTAAGAAGTCAAAATTGTTTTTTGCGGACATGAAGTCTCGTGAAATAGTTCTTAATTTTTAATTTTCTTTTTGTCATTTGTTCTATATCTTTTGCTGCAAACAGTTCTTAATTTGAAGCATAGTTTTCTTTGCTCAAATTATGTCATTTGTTCTTATAGAAATTAATTTATGTCATTTGTTCTTATATCTTTTGCTGCAAACATTCTTAATTTTTTAGCATAGTTTTCTTTGCTCAAATTATGTCATTTGTTCTGATAGAAATTAATTTATGTCATCAGCAAACAACATAAACATTCTAAGCTATTGAAATGTAATTAGAGGATTGGAGATAGTGGCAGTTTTCTATCATTGTCACTTATTACTCTACTAAGAAAAGGTGACGGTTGTGGGCAACTGTTGCCTATTACTATATTCATGATAGGTAGCGGCTGAACATGGTGTCATAGGAAGCGCCTATTTTAACTGTTGCAGATTTGAATTGTAGAATAGGCAGCAGTTTTTTTAAAATGCCACCTATGATATAGGCAACACAAGTATAGGTAGCATCTTAATGACAGTTTTGAAAAGTGTTGTCTATTAAAAAGTGACATTTATAAACTGTCACCTTTTAAGGATGAAACCGCTGCCTATTTGAACAATTCTTGTAATGACCTTGGGTCACGATCAGGAACAATGTGTTGTGGTAGACCCTACTACTTTACCACATGCTTGAACAAGAGCTTGGTTGTTTGTTCGACAGTACAATCAGCTGGACTAAGTATGATACGTATATTTTTTTATAACAAAGAATTCATTATTAAGTAGGAATACATTAAAATCGTGCTAAAGTTATAACTTTTGTGATTTGACTGCACACTGTAATACAAGGGTGAATTTAGAATATTTATGTAATAGGAATTAAAAATACACAATTTAACACACGTATACGAATAATAATTTTAGTACGGATCAAATTAATTTTTTACACTACAAATAGATTAAAAAGTACACATATCTTTAAAAAAAATGGGGTGAGTAAGCATTGCAGCTCCCTCTCCCCATAGAACGTATCTGCCCTTGCTCTGATGTATGTTTCATATCAATGAAGAGCAACGCATATTTTTAAGGAGGGTAGAGGTTCAAAGCTAAAAACCTTCTTCACAAAGAGCCATTATCTTATTATTCCACTCAATCTTTATTGCCATTTTTTAACGTAAAAATCTTACATTCCAGCTAATATTCTGCCACTTCTTACCAATTGTAGAGCAAAATTTTTCTTTGGCTATAAACGAGTAATGTATTAAACTAAAAAATGATTATACGACGAAAGACAAATACATTATTCAATCCAGTATATTAATCAATTCCAGAGAATGGGACTGAGAAAAGAAGAAGGTCAACAAAAAGAAAATACAAGCATATAATTTTATTGTAATTGACTGTTATTAAAGGATAATAAATAATATAAAAAAAATATAATAAGTGTCACCTTAAACAATATGGATGAAAACTGAAATTAGTCCATTTTCTAAAACTATATGTAACATATATAATGTTGCATGGTGTTTTTTTTTTGCTCAATATGTTGTATTTTAACAACCTTTTCTTTGATGTTTAGAGGGAAACTAAACGATTTTGGAAAATATGAATCTAAGAAATGTTTCGCTCTATTTATCTCTTTTTACAATACACGTAAAGATAACAACCTTCACGACCATCTTTATTGAATTGAGAACCTGAAGCGCAATCTTTTCCTTTTCTGTTTTCTTTTGGGTGGAACTCTAAAAGAGACATTAAACACCAATAGGTTCGAAAAGAGTATATACAAGGACAAACAACAATTTAGAAGCATGTTTTAAGTAAATATTATAACAATAAAGATGACTTCAACTATCAAAGAGCAGTTTTATCTATGTAACCAAAATATTGTATATTTTCTTTGTCGCATCTTGGAGAATATAATACGTCTATATGTAACCATGAAAGAAATAAAACTATTAAGGCTTACACTTCAAAAATGGAAAAGGAATTTTTTTATTTTTTATTTCTGCTAAATATCTGCATTCTTGACTTTCTTGACGATTGCGTCAACCAACAAAACAAATAACATAAACTGAATGAATACAGTTGAAGAAAAGAGAGAAACTCTCTGTATATTGATGTGTGTAACATTACATGTACAAGGAGAGATAAAGCAATGTCTTGCTAACCAAGCTAAGCTAATTTCCCTAAGTATTACATAATCAATTAAGTAATGACCCAAGCTACACCATTGCCTAAACATATGGTATGATATACATGCGTTTACACTATATACATTAACATCTCCCCTTAAACTCAAATAGGAAGAACAAATACCATTTGAGTTTGCAAACTAAATTACAATGGCGACCTAGAGGATGAGTCTTGGTGAAGATATCAGTAGTTTGATTAGCAGATGAGACCTTGACGAGATGAACAACACATTTAACAATTTGGCGATGGATAACGTGGGAGTCTGTCTCAATGTGTTTGGTGCGTTCATGGAAGACATTATTATGTGCGATCTGAATTGCACTTTAAGTGTCACAGGGAAAAGGTGTGGGACCAAAATAAACAACGCCCATTTCTTGGAGGAGCCATCGAAGCCAAATGAGTTCTTAAGAGGTGTCAGCAAGGGCCCGATACTCGGCCTCTGTACTAAAACAAGCAACCTCAGTCTGCTTCTTGTTGCGCCAAGAAATAAGCAAATCACCCGAAAGACAAGAAATTCTAGTAGTAGAACGACGATCAATGAGATCTCCGGCCCAATCAACATCAGAATAAGCATGCAAAACAAGAGGCGAGAGCACAGAGAAGTGAAAACCATGAAAGAGAGTGTCATTTTCATAACGTAAGATGCAAAGAACAACAACACAGTGGGTAGACCGTGAAACCGACATATACTTACTGACCAAATTAACTACATAAGCAATTAATGTTTGGCCTAGTGACCGTGAGATATACAAGACACTCAACTAGATGATGATATAAAGTAGCATCTTTGAGAGGTGTACCATCCAATGGACTAAGCCGAATATTGAGATCAAGTGGAGTGGAAGCAACCTTATCATCTGAGATTCCTGCACGAAATAAAGATCAGAGGCATATTTGGCTTGTGAGAGATAATATCCTGTATCATTAGATAAGATTTGAAGTCCTAAGAAGTAACTCAATTGGCCTAAATACTTCATCTCGAAGGTGGTTGAGAGAATATGCTTGAGGTCAGAAATACCAATATCATCATCACTAGTGATGATCATGTCATCTAGATACCCATTGAGAAAAGCATTCTTAATATCCATCTAAGATAAAATCTATCGACGAGCAGCACCTACTGCAATTAAGGATCGAACAATGCTAAGGTGAGCAACTGGAAAAAATATCTCCTCATAATCAATACTATATTTTTGTTCAAAATCCTTAGCCACTAAGCGAGCCTTATATCTCTTAATGGTTTCATCAGAATGAGTCTTAATCTTATACACCCATGGTAACCCATTGGATTCTTTCCAGGTGGTAAATCAATCATATCCCAGGTATGGTATGATATACATGAGTTCACACAATATACATTAACAAACACAAAAGAGGTGATCACAAGTGGTATATATAGGCAAACTTAGACTCATAATTATTCTATGGTAGGATTGGGAAATACAATCTTAGTTCTTTTTGGTTTAGGATTAGGAGTTGGTCATAGGATAAACCTTTAAGTTTCGAGACTTAAGACAATGTTGGTTTATGCATGGCGGTTAAGAGACCTTTAAACAATCGATGACTTATCCAGCTACCTGTAAATATTAGCCCTTTACCTGACAAACACTACATGCAATTTATCTCGCGTGAATTTGAATATTATCCTCAGTGGGACACAAATTAAATAATGTTATAATGAGAGATCAACAAAGCTTGGATGAGCTTAAACATGCGCTAGAAAAAATTAGAAAAATGCTTTTGATTATATTATATCTTTTGATGATAAATAAGTTAGAACTTGTAAACAGCATAGGCCTTTGTTAAGAATATGTAATACATATGTTGAAAATATAGAATCCTTTTGTACATATAAATCATGACTTTCAATATCAGTATATAAGATCGTGGGTTTCTCCAGCTAATATTAATTAACTTTAGGCTTGAAGTCCATAGCTTTAGCGGCAGTTTGCTACCTACAGTTAGGGGAAAAAAAGTACTTCTCATTGTTTTAAAAATTACCTCGTGTAAAAAGAAAATGTAAAATACAACTATAGGCGCGCGCCGCTTATAGTTAGCGAATAATGAAAAAAAAATACTTTTCATTGTTCTAAAAATAACCTCGAGTAAAAAGAAAAGATAAAATATTGTGAAGGTATAAATACGTTGCGTCCGAACTGAGCACGCTACCTGCAAAATAAAGGAATCACAGGTGTTTTTCTTGGGGACCTCCGACGAATAAGACAATTAAGAGTGTTTGAGCACAAACAGTATGCAAGGGGAATTAAATAGTAGATATTTTAGAAAAAGAATGAGTTACCTTTTGTGACTATTCGGTTCTATTTATACTATTTGATAGAGAATCTTATGGAATATATGGTGTGTTCCGGAGATCAAGAAATATTTATTTCAAGGGACACGTCACATAAGAGAACACTAATAGGAGGTCAGTCAATTGACACCACCGAGATCAATCTGGCCAAACACTTTCTTGATATGCCGTCCTACTCTTTCTCTTAATTCCCAAGTATCCTAACATGGTCAACTATCATGATAGTAGGTCAAGAATTTACCCATATCAAATATAATTACGAAGCTATCGTGTTTGTTGCCTTTTGGTGGTGGTTTTCATTAAACTTGCTAAGGTTTAATTTTGTGATTTGATTGCTCGCTTTAATTTATGTTTCAGATCAATTATGTGTACTGTATATTTTTAAAGAGGATAAAAGTTTGGAACTCAAAACTTTATTCACGATGAGTTGTTTTCTTATAATTTCACCCAACTTCTAAGGGTAATTTTTAATGTAAAAATCATCATTCCAGTTCTCGAGCAAATTTTTTCTTTGGCTCGAAAGGAGCAATGTACTAAACTGGGAAATGATTACACGACGAAAGTCAAATACCTTAGTCAACTCCAAAGGACGGAACTGAGAAAAGAAAAGGTGAACCAAAAAAGTAACGAGCATATGATTTAATTGTAATCTACTGCGGTTAAAGAATAATAAATAATTAAAAAAATATAGTATAACAAGTATGATCACCTTAAACAAATTGGACGAAAAGTGAAATTAGTCCCTTTTCTTGAACTATATATAGCTCGAAATATAAAAGCATTAATTCAACTACAGTGATGGCAACCCTATGCTGGATGGTGTCTTTTTTTTGGTTAGATATATATGTTGCATGTTTAACAACTTTTTATTTTTTATTTTTTTGTTTATATGGAGGCTAAGCCAGTTTAGCCATTTAGAGAGATATGTGTCTCCCCTTTTATCTTTTTTTTCAATACACCGTAGAGGTAATAACCTTCACGTCCATCTTTATTGATTCACTAGCCTTGCGAACTTGAAGCACATTTTTTTCTTTTTTTTCTTTTCTTATATTTTCATATATTCCTTAGGTAGAGGAGAAGGTTCAAATTGTACAGGATGGAACTCTTGAAGAGACATTAAACACCAATAGCTTCGAAAAAAGTACAAGATCAAACAACAATTTAAGCATGTTTTCAAGTAAATATTGTGACAATAAAGATGAATTCAACTTTCAAAGTGCAGCTTTAAATATATATAACGAAGATATTGTATATTGTATTTGTCATCTTGGAGAATATAATACATCAATCTGCAACCATGAAAGAACTACAACTATTAATTAGGCTTATAATTAAGAAAAGGAAAAAGAAATTAATTTAAATATAAACATCGTTTTACTACATTGGAATTAGTAACACTCTTGGCAAAGCCTTTTTTTTTTTTTGGTGAACAGATGGAAATTTCATTATCATGAAATTCAAAATACAAAAGTTCAGCCAACCCCGGTGGGTTGGTAATCATAATTTAATATCTCCTGAAGTGGAGTAAGTACGTTAGAAAACTAGTAATGCTTTACAATCCAATTTGCTACTTAATAACTCTGGTTATAACTCTTGGCATAATGCTCAATAGTTATATTACGCAATCTTCTTGATATCCGTTGTATTTGCATTCTTTGATACTCGACTTCACCTGTTGAATTTGCTGCCATTGCCCATCTAGCCCTTCGATTAACGATGCTGAGAGCTTTTTGGAGGTGATCAACTTGATATTCATAAGCACTAGAATTCTCATTGTTGGCTGACATGTTGATAGCATTAGAGTTGTCCTTCGTGGCTGACATGTTGACTTCACTAGTGTTGTCTTCCATGGTTGCCATGTCGACTTTCTTGATGATTGTGTAAAACAAATTACATAAATTGAATGAACACAAAAGGGGAGACGAGGAGGGGTATTTATAGGTTTGTTTGCCGTCACAAGACTCATAATTCTAGTAGGATTGGGAAATACAACTTTAGTTCTTTTTGGTTTAGGATTAGGAGTTGGTTATAGGATAAACCTTAACTTTCTCTACTTAAGGCACTATTGGTTCGTGGCGGATTACCTATAGAAGATCGAGAATGAACTCCTACAACGAGAAGGATTCACAAGCATGACCTCAGGGCTTGGTTTGCAATTCAAGAAAGGCTTCCAACTAAGATGAGATTGCTTGCTTGGGGTATTTATGTGGTGGTTTGTGTGTTTTATAAAACGGTTCGGATAACTTTAAAAAATTAAAAAATTATAACCGAAATTGTTTAACAAGTTTAAAAATTATTAATCATAATCATAACCGTTATGGATTCAAAAAATTGTAGTTAATTGTAACCATAACCATTTAATTAAAATAAAAAAATAAAAAATTAGTTTAAATAAATTTTTTTTAAAAATGTAAAGAAATTAATTTAAATGTAAAGAAACTAAAAATAAAAGAATTCACGCCAATGATAAAATTTAAAATAAATTACATAATGATTTCATGAGCAAAAATCAAAATCAAGAAGTTATGGAAAAAAAAATTCATTCACAACTAAAACTATAAGTATTGGTCTAATGGGCTTAGCGCATCTCTTTTAATTGAGCTTAGTCTATTTTTATTTAATTAAGTTTAGTTCAATTTTTTATCACTTTAATTACCAATTAGTCTTTTATTATTTTAGTTGTATATATATATATATTAGATTTTTTTATTAGATTAATAATCGGGTTTTAGGTTTTGATTTTTTTTAATATTTAAAATCAAAATTTATCGGTTACCTCTTATAAAAATCAAACCTTAATAGATACACCATCAATTTTCGTCATCGGATTTTTATCGGTCAGATACCTGTTAATTTTGAATTTGAACCTTAACAATTGTCATCCCTAGTTTTCTATCAACAAGTTACTGAGGATATATAATACATCTTCTTCCAATGTGGCATTAGTAGGAAAATCTAGATTAAAGACCTTAAAATGTGTAGGATTGGTAACAGTATTCTTTCTTGGGATAGGATTGAATGGTGGATCAACTGGTATTGCAAAGGTCGAAGCTTGAATGCGATGATGTTGTGAGCAGCTCAAGCAGCCCAAGCCCAGGGACAAACTTGGGCCAATGAGCTGAGATTAACGAAGGCCCAGGAGACAAAGGCAAGTTGCTGGTAGGAAGACTCAGAGGAAATCAAAGAGAAAAGAGGAAGTCCAAATATCTGAAGGATTACGTGGCATAGAGCGGCTTTAGCTCGTAACAGATTCTGTTACATCAGATAGGGTGGGAAGGCAATGCATTTTACATGTGAAATGGTATATAAGTATAGTAGAGGGTAGGCAGGGGGATGAAAAGAACTTTGCATCTTATTTTCTTTATTTTCTGCTTGTAATTTTCCTTTCAATTAAATGAAAAACTCTACTTTGCTGTGAATTGTTCTCTGTTAGAAGTTTGGTCATAACAATTTGGTGCTCTCGTTGAGCTGTGCCATGGCTGACGGCACCAGATTGAAAGTTCTTGATGAATCGTTGAAACGGGCTCAAGACATCGCTAACCAACATGCTCAACAATTGGAGAAGGCTCAGGAGGTAGCGACCTAACATGGTCAGAGGTTGGATGACCATCAAAATTCATTAGGTGAACTGATTGCTAAAGTGACAGCTCTTGATGGTAAGCTGGACCAAATACTTCATATTTTGACCAATAAGGTGGTGATTGGTAATGGGTCATCGTCCGCTTGGAGTTCCGCCTCGGCCCTGCTGCCCATGGTGCATTCATCGGCTTCTTCACCTTCGGTGACGGTATCCACGGTGGCGCAGCAGTTTCCATCGCTCGTGGTTCTGACACTGGTGACACATCTATCATTTCCCTAATCACCCGTGGCGGTGTCTACTACGGTACCACACTTTCCACTTCCATCGATGTCTATGCCTGGTCCAGCGATTTCTCCGATGGGTTCCTATCAATTTAGCTCCAACACTGTGCCGACTTTGGCTCTAATGTCATTTGGGTCGTCGGTCCTGCAAGGTCACCAATTATGATTGGAGTTTCCCAGGTTCGATGGTAATGATCCAACGGGGTGGATCTTCAAGGCTGAACGGTTTTTTTGCATACCACTACACACTGGACGATCAACAGCTGTTAATTACTTCATTTCACATGGATGGTAAGGCCTTGCAATGGTTCTAATGGATGTCCAAAAATCGTCAGTTTGGGAATTGGGATCAATTTACACGAGCCTTAGAAGCTCGGTTTGGGCTGTCTGAGTTTGAGGACCATCAGGGAGCACTGGCTAAGTTGATGCAATCCGGGTCTGTGGAGGAGTACCAGTCACAATTCGAGACACTGTCCAATCGAATAGTGGGCTTGTCACCGTCATTCCTTATTAGTTGTTTCATCGCCGGCCTCAAATCTGACATTAAAACTGAGGTGCTGGCCCTACAACCCACGTCATTATCTCAAGCGATTAGGCTGGCCAAATTACAAGAAGCTAAAATACATGAACAGACACGGCAGGCCCAAAGAAGTGACAAATACCGTTGGCCTCATACCTAACCTGTTTTACAAGCCCAAGCCAAACAAACACCACCCATAAACCCATACACATCTCCTACCCATAACCATACCCATACCCATAAACCAACCATCAGTAACACTCAACCCCGTACCATACAAACGAACCAAAATACCACCCCATACATTATACGCCGCATCTCCCTACTGGAGATACAACAATGACGAGAGAAGAACTTGTGTTATAATTGCGACGAACGGTATGTACCGAGACATAAATGCAAGACCAGATCTCAATTCTTTTTGTTGAATACGAATGATTTCCCACCGGAGGCCGAGGTTGATGATGAACAAGTAGCTATGCAGTTGCAGCTCGCGAATGTGGGTGCTCAACCGGAAATTTCCTTTAATGCTCTATTGGGTAACCACTCTCTTGCCAATTTGAGATTTTCAGGTGAATTGAATGGCAAGCAGGTACAGATTTTAGTCGACGGCAGAAGTACCCATAGTTTCATTCAAACGAGGGTTGCCAAATACCTTAAGTTGCCAATTGAAGCAATTCGAAACTTGGCCGTAACAGTCGGCAATGGTGAACGGTTGGTTAGTGAGGGCCTCGTTCGACAAGCGCTGTTGGTAGTCCAAGGACATCAGTTTGCAGTTGACTTGTATGTCCTACCGTTGGAAGGCTCGGATATAGTTTTGGGGGTTTCGTGGCTCACCACTCTTGGCCTAATCCTCCACGACTATTTCACTCTCATAATGCTGTTTGAAAAGGATGGTGTTGAAGTGGTTTTGCGAGGGGATGCAAATTGAGCGCTTTCTCAGATTCCATTCGCCGGGGTTAAGCGAATGACAGCGAATGGGGCAGTTTCAGCCTTCTATAGCCTAACGATGTTGAAGGATTGTGATACTGGGAGTCAGTCACTCATTTCTTCAGTCAATGATGCAGAGAAGCGGAACACAGAGTCAAGTGACATTTGCCAACTTTTGAAAAAGTATGAAATAGTTTTTGGTAAACTAGGTGGCCTACACCCTCCGCGTGAGAGAGACCATGTCATCCATTTGCAGCCCAGTACTGTCCCAGTAAACGTGAGGCCATATCGTTATCCTTACTGTCATAAGTCAGAGATTGAAAAGCTTGTGGTGGAGATGTTATAAAACGGTATAATCAGGCCGAGCACAAGTCCGTTTTCAGCACCAGTTTTGTTGGTCCGTAAGAAAGATGGTACATGGCGTTTCTGTACGGATTATAGGGCTCTCAATGCAGTTATGGTGAAAGAACGGTTCTCTATTCCCACTGTTGATGAACTGTTGGATGAACTTCATGGAGCTACTGTGTTCTCCAAGTTGGATCTTCGATCGGGTTACCACCAAATACGAATTCAGGAGGAGGATGTTTATAAGACGGCATTTTGAACTCACGATGGACATTATGAATTCTTAGTAATGCCCTTCGGGTTGACGAATGCTCTGTCAACATTTCAGGCAATCATGAACGACACATTCAGACCACTGTTGCGAAAATGTGTATTAGTATTTTTTGATGATATCCTTATCTACAGCTCTAATTTTTCTCAGCATTTGCACCACTTAGAGCAAGTATTACAGATACTACTAACTAATAATTTCTTTGCCAAATAGTCAAAATGTTTCTTTGGGCATCCGCAATTGGAGTATCTGGGACACATTATTTCGGCTAACAGTGTGGCCATAGAACCTTCCAAGCTTCGAGCAGTAGAGGAGTGGCCAAAACCATCAAACATCAAAGGATTACGAGGTTTTTTGGGTCTGGCAGGCTATTATAGGAAGTTTACCAAAGGTTTTACGTCTATTGCTCAGCCATTAACGCAATTGTTAAGGAAAGATGGTTTTGTTTGGTCAGAGGCAGCCCAGGAAGCATTCCAGCGGCTCAAGAGGGCCCTTACCACAGCACCTGTTTTGGCTCTACCAAATTTCTCTTCAACCTTTATTGTTGAAATGGATGCTTCTGGAATCGGAATCGGTGCTACTTTGCTACAAGAGGGTCACCCAATTGCCTACTTTAGCCAACAGCTCACTCCAAAATGGCAGGTTGCATCAACTTACCAAAGAGAAATGTACGCAATTACGAAGGCAGTGGCTAAATGGCGCCAGTATTTATTGGGTCGCCACTTTATCATAAAGACTGATCAGCAAAGTCTGAAAGCTATGATGGAGCAGACTATTCAAACACTTGACCAACAGAAATGGGTATATAAATTAATCGGGTTTGACTTCCACATCGAGTATAAACCCGGCAAACAGAATGTGGTAGCTGATGCTCTATCCCGAATACCAGCTACGGGCTCTTTCGTGGCAATCACAATTTTACATTTACCAATTGTGGAGAAGTTGTGCGAAGCTACAGCTCAGGATCCCACCTTAACCACTATTATTGAGAAGTGCAATCAACAGAAAGAAATGAGCACAGGCTATCACTTGCAAGATGGAGTCCTTTTCTTCGATCGTAAAATGGTAATACCAGTGGCCTTACGACCTTTATTTTTGAAAGAGTTTCATGATACTCAGTTGGGTGGTCATACTGGAGTCCTACGCACTTTCATACGTTTAGCTGCTAATTGCTATTGGCCGACTATGCGCAAGAATGTGCACAAATATGTAAGTGAATGCCTCATCTGCCAACAAGCTAAAATGGCACACACGCACCCAGGGGGACTACTTCAACCGTTACCCATACCATCTCAAATTTGGGAAGACTCGTCAATGGATTTTATCCAGGGCTTACCGCCTTCCAATGGCTTTACAGAAATATTAGTTGTCTTCATTCCTCTTTCCAGTAACTCTACGAGCTCGAAACTAGCAGCAGTGTTCACAAGAAAAGTTGTTCGATTGCATGGAATTCCCAAATCCATTGTCACTGACCGTGATAAATTGTTTGTAAGTAACTTTTGGAGGGAACTCTTTAAGATGCAAGGCATGACGTTGAAAATGAGTAGTGCATACCACCCTTAAACGAACGGACAGACGGAACGGTTGAATCGCACTCTGAAAATGTATCTCAGATGTTTTGTTATGGATTCTCCTAAATCCTGGTCTAAGTATTTGTCGTGGGCCGAATTCTGGTATAATACTTGCTATTACTCTTCAGCTGGGATGACTCCCTTTGAGGCAGTATGCGGACGACCCCCTCCTACATTACTCTGTTATACTCCCTTGTCGGCCACTAATGTACTACTTGATCAGGAGCTGCAGCAGCGAGATGCAATCTTGGCTAAGTTAAAAAACAATCTCTAGCAAGCATAACACCGAATGAAGCAACAGAGTGATAAGCATCGAACTGAAAAATCTTTCGAGGTTGGGGAGTGGGTGTTAGTGCGCTTGCAACCGTACAGACAAGTTTCAATCCGAGGATATACCAATCAAAAATTATCAAGAAAATTTTTTGGACCATTCTTGGTGACTGCTAGAATTGGTCCCGTGGCTTATCGGCTACAATTGCCAGACACTGCCAAGTTGCATCCAGTCTTCCATGTTTCTCTACTCAAGAAAGTAGAGGGCTATCAAGGTTCACCAAATCATCATGTAGTGCTACCACCAGGTCCAGATATGCGGACAATGCAGCCACGTCATATTATTGATCGGAGGCTCATCAAGTACCACAACAAGCTGACGCCCCAATTATTGGTGCAGTGGGAAAATCTACCGCCTGAAGAAGCTACTTGGGAAGATGAAGTTGCATTCCTGTCTGCATATCCCAATTGGAACCTTGACAATAAGGTTCTGCTTGACCAGGGGGGTAGTGTTGTGAGCAGCTCAAGTAGCCCAAGCCCAGGGACTAATTTGGGCAAACGAGTTGAGATTAACGAAGGCCTAGAAGACAAAGGCAAGTTGCTGGTGGGAAGACTCAGAGGAAATCAAAGAGAAAAGAGGAAACCCAACTATCTGAAGGATTACGTGGCATAGAGCGGCTTTAGCTCGTAACAGATTCTGTTACATCAGATAGGGTGGGAAGGCAATGCATTTTACATGTGAAAGGGTATATAAGCATAGTAGAGAGTAGGCAGGGGCATGGAAAGAACTTTGCATCTTATTTTCTTTATTTTTTGCTTGTAATTTTCATTTCAATTAAATAAAAAACTCTACTTTGCTGTGAATTGTTCTCTGTTAGAAGTTTGGTCATAACAGATGATACCAAGACTGTTATTCGGGGTTATTATTTACAATGTGTGGATTGAGAGGAACAATAGAATTTAGGATAATGACGTTCTCTTGGAAGATCAGCTGCATTCAAAAATTTTAGCTAGTGTTAGACAAAAAATTACGTTATCTCGTAAATATTATAGTTCTGATGTGAATAGGATGATTAGTAAGTATTGGAATATAGAGGATATCATATATAGTCTAACTCAGTCTTTTGCAAGATTGAGTTGATGTAATTTGTATATAACATGTTTTGGGTGTTTGAGTAAAAATTAATGCACTTTGCTTACTTTGTGCAGAAGAAAAAAGATTAAAAAGGGAAGAAGATCGAGACTAGAAGAAAATATCGGGCCCTTTTTTTTTTTTTTTGCTAAATAAGCAAGTGGCTCTATTTCATTCCAAAAGTCTGTACAAAAGTGAGCAATGCTCAAACTAGAAAAGAATTTCTAAGTTGATATCCCATGCTTTTCAAATGTTTCTATTGTTGCAGCAAAAACGAAACCTGTATTTACTATTTTTAACACGAAGTTGAACACACGATTTGATAGAAGCAAAAATTTGATCTTCCATTTGAGTCGTATCAGCAAATAAACGTTGAATTCTTTTGGCCCAGAAAGTATAAGTAGCAGTACCCAGCACAATGTTGAATAAGTAGAATTGGAGAGACTTTCAATTAGTAGCATTATAGAACTAGGAAGTAATCATGCTCCAGGAACATAAATCTGTTGCCATGTTGGTGGGTTTAAGACATTTATGCCAAATTCTTTTCACAAAGCTGCACTCAAAGAATAGATGGCCATGACTTTTAGATAAAATACAGCAAAAGAGTCAACTAAGAGATCCATTGAAACCAAGAAATGGGCCTTTGCCTAGTATATAAGCGATCAAGATTGACAAGCCAATGACAGAAAGCGTACTTTGGAATTAAACCCTTGAACCAGACCATTCTCCACCAATCAACCTTGTTGTTTCTCTCACGAATAACATCAAAGGCATAATGAGTAGAGTAACCTTTGGAGGGATTAGGGTTCCAAACCGTATGGTCCTGAGCAGAGGAGAAAGAAATCGAAGAACACAGGCTATTAGCAATATTATCAAAAATAGCATGATCAGGCCAAGAGCATCTCCCATTTGAGATGAAATCACATACTTTTCTATTATCAACAACAATACCTTGTTGAGATAGGGAATCAATGCCAAAGTGATCCTTAAGGATACCATATGGATGCCATGCTTCAGACCAAAATAAGTGTCATCTCTCTTACCGATCTTCTTGAAGAATAAAGGTTTTGCAATAGGTCGAGTCTTCAAGATTTTTCGCCAAGCCCACGAGGTATCTTTATGGATCTAATATCCCAAATGCAACTAGATTTAAGGTAGTTAGCAAAAATAAGTCGATAAATGCAATAGCGGTAAGATTAGACTTAGAAAGAATACAAGAAAAAGAGAGTTTTAGATACTTGGGCTCTATGGTTCAACAAGATGGAGAAATAAATGCGGACGTTGATCATAGAATCAAAGCAGGATGGACGAAGTGGAGAAATGCGTCAGGAATCTTGTGTGATCGAAAAATGCCACTTAAGCTAAAAGAGAAGTTCTATAAGATAACCATTAGGCCTGCTATGTTATATGGTTTGGAGTGTTGGGCGGTGAAATATCAACATGTTCATAAAATATTGGTGGTTGAGATGAGAATGTTGAGATGGATGTGTGGCAAAACTAGGAAGGACAAGATTAGGAACGAGGTGGTACGTGAAATAGTAGAAATGGCCCCGATTGAGGATAAGATGAGAGAAAATCGTCTGAGATAGTTTGGCCACGTAAGGAGACGACCTGTTGAGGCGCCTGCTAGAAGGTGCGAAAGTTTAGAAGGTGCGAAAGTTTAGAAATAATACACCAGAAGAGGGGTAGATGTAAACCTAAAATTACGTGGACGGAGATAATTAGATGAGACCTCGCGTGTATGGATCTCATAGAGGAGATGACTCTTGACAAGAAGGAATAACATCGCATGATCCATATAACTGACCCCACCTAGTGGGACAAGGCTTAGTTTGGTTTGGTTTTGTTTGGTTTGGTTAGCATTCACCCATTGAACCCAAATGTTGTCTTTCATCGTATGATGCTGCCAGAGATATCTGATAATACCAGCTTGGTTTGTCTCTGCAAGATTTTTTATACCTAATCCACCCTTATCACACAGTTTACACACCTGCTTCCAAGCAACTTTAGCTCATCCTTTGGAAGTTGAGTTACCATTCCAAAGGAATTTGGCACAAAGACTGTCAATACCCTTAGTAACCCCCTTTGGTAAAATGAAAGTGTTACCCCAGTAGGAGTAGATAACATGTAAAACATCTCCCAACATAGGAAAGGCTTTTACAGGCCCATAAGTCCACACATTTGGAGATCCTTGAAATGAGATTGTAGTAATCGTTTTTATGGAGCCTGCTAGAAATGAGAGGGATACCTAAGTATCGGACAGGAAGAGTCCCTTTCTTCAAGCCAGTAGCATTGAGTATCAAATCAGTGAGAGAATCTGAGCAACTACCAAAGAAAGCTTCACAGTTATTAGGATTGATGGATAGGCTTGATAAGTCTTTGAAGATGTCAATAGCTTTCAAGAGAATAGAGATAGAATTCAGATTAGCTTTGGAGAAAAGAAGAACATCATCTGCAAACATAAAATGGTTGATATTTAGTTGTTTACATTTAAGATGTGCTTGAAATTTGGGTTGTGAGCTCCAATTTGGAAAAACTTGATAAGTACTTCCATAGCCAAGACAAAAAGATAAAGGGATAAGAGGTTCCCTTGTCTAATGCCCTAAGCTCCTTTGAAGAAACTTGCAAGAGAACTATCGTAAGCAAGAAAGAAGGTTGGTATAGTGATGCATTCTTGAATCTAGACAACAAAAACATGGGGTAAATTCAGGGCTTGAAGACATTTAGTAACGAACTCCCAACTGATTGAGTTGAAGGCTTTATGTAAATCAATCTTGAAAGAACATCTTACAACTCCGTTCTTTCTATTATACCCTCAAACGACATCTTGAGCAACTAAGATGTTATCCGAGATTTTTCTTCCCAGGATGAAAGCAGATTGGTAAGGGGAAACCAGATCTTCTAGCACAAACTTCATACGATTGGCCAGAATTTTTGTGATGCATTTATAGACTACATTACAACAAGCGATTGGCTTGAAATCACTTGCAGAACTAGGATCGTCCGTCTTGGGGACAAAAGTGAAGATAGTGCAATTAAGCTCCTTAAGGATTTTCCCAAATTTAAAGAAGGATAAGACTGCAACAATAATATCATTACCAACGATCTCCCAAGCTTTCTTATAAAAACAGGCGTTGAATCCATCTGAACCCGGCTTTTGTTGTTATCCATAGAGAAGATAGTGCATTTGATCTCAGAGGGAGAAATGCCAGAAATCAGATCATTTGCCTTGTCACTACATAAGCCATTACCAAGGATCCTTCTAAGATCCTCCACATAATACCTAGGTTGAACAGCTTGAGACCCCAAAATAGATTGGAAATGATCAACAAGAACATTCTGAATATCCACGGGGCTTGTCATAAGCGAGCCATCGCTACAATGAAGCTTTCTAATACAATTCCGACTGGCATGGCCTTTGACAACTTTATGAAAAAAGCTAGAGTTAGCATCTCCCTCTTTAAGCCATGTGATTCGGGACTTTTGACGAAGTAATCTTTCCTCAACATCAAAAAGATCATTCAACTCGGCAAGGATAACATGTTGTTTGTCTTTGTTGGATTGTGAGCCATTGCCATTAAGAAATATATTTTGGATTAAAGCAAGCTCTTTGCCCAGGTCCTCAAACCGAGAGGGAATCCTAGTGAAGTATCTGAGGTTGAATTCCTTAATTGCATATTTCAACTTGCGTTGCTTAGTCCCAAGCCTGTACATGGGAAAACCAATGACCTATTCACCCCAAACATAGCGGACAATATCAAGAAATAGAGGGTGGTCAGTCTAAGCATTGAAGAATTTGAACGGTTTAGGACCTGAATGCACCTGGTTAAGAGGATAAATAAGTAGAGGGTAATTATCCAAGGTGCCAGGCGACAAAAGCTCCACTCTAGTGTCTTGGAAAATAGAACACCATTCAATATTAGTACAGAGACAATCTATGAGACTACCTCTGAGAGAAGGGTCGAAGCTTCCATTAGTCCAAGAGTAAGGAGGATCGATTGCAGGCTGATAAATTAGATCATTGTGCAAAAGATAGTCATTAAAATCAGTCGAGCCTGCTCCAGTAGGAGAACAGTTAAGTCACTCACTAGCTGAAAGGATTTCGTTGAAATCCCCACCAATGCCCCATGGCCGAGAAGTACCAACTTCATTCCAATCACAGAGATTTTTCCACACATATATTCTACTATCCCTTTCATTGTGAGCATAAATAAAAAAGAAGTCGAAGTCATAATTAGAGTCCAAGACTTGGATGATGCAGTGAATAGCTTGGTCAGAACAGTACTGATAACATTGATCTTGTTTGGATCCCATATCACCCATATTCTGCCACTATGATTAGATTCATAATTGTTGATCATTCTCTAATTCCTACGGATGTTTTTGAGAATGCTAGGAGCATGATTAGCTTTAACTTTGGTCTTTAAAAGTCCACATAGAGTCATTTGGTTATTTCTCAAAAAACTGGCAAGATCTTTCTGCCTTACCTTTTTATTCAAACCTCTAGTGTTCCAAATAAGAATCTTCATAAAAACTATTGAGGGGTGGGATCAGGTTCAAATAGGACAGACCCATTCACCACTGAAGCTTTGCAATCACCCACAATAGTAGAAGAATGAGTGGAAGAGTTCTTAACAGAAGAGTCAAGAAGCAGATTCAAGTTATCTGAAGGCAGGTTAGCGTCCTTCAAGAAGGTAGTATTGGTTTCACCAAGGTCCTTGTCCATAGAATCCAACACTGCATACTTATCTGAGCTTGTGGAAGGATTAGTATCCACTTGAATGGCTTTGCCCTTACCCCTCTTAGGTTCAACATCATGCCACTCCTTAGCAACAGAGGATGGAACAGGAGTAGAAACAGGTTCAGAAATTGATTTCTCTGTTGCTTTCTCCACCGTTTGTTTCGGTGCCCAATCGAACTTTGCCTTACATCAGGCCCTTACCCAACAAATACCACACGCAATATCATCCCGTGGAAGAAGTTCAAAAACAATGGGATGAATAAAGCCATTTGTGAGGCTTAGATTGAAAGAAACATTACTTAGCTAGCAAAAACAAAAACAAAAATTATATGTATATAATTTTATATGTGTTGAAGATAATAAATAATATGATAAACCTCTATTTAACAACTTAAGCTTTTAGTTGAGGTAGTAACTTAACATGGTATTAGAGCCTAAGTACCAAAGGGTCCTGAGTTCAAAACTCACCATTATCCATTTAAAAATATTAAAATTATCAAAGTACGAAACTCAAAAATCATGAACGGATATAAACTGTATGTGGTCTTATCATTTCATGAGCTCCATTTGTTTGACTACAATGTTTTACAGAAAAATATTTTCCTAATTTTTAGATATTTGGTAGTACCAAAAAATAGGTTAAATTAAAAAAATATCAACCCCCCTCACCCATCCCACCCACACATCCATCTCTAGAAAATATTATATTTATATTTATTTTAATTATGTATTTATTTTTAATTTTAATTATTTTATTTACTTTGTTTATTTTATATTTATTTTATACTTCATTTATTTATTTTTATTCTTTTATTTATTTATATATATGTACATATTTATTTTATTTACGTATGTGTGTTGTGTTTTTTTTATATTAAAAATCTCCTGTCAAAAAATATTTTTCACTATGACATCCAAACACCATAAAATATTTTTTCAGTGTGACAATCAAACAGCATAAAGTATTCTACTTTTCAAGAAAATATTTTTTCCTATAAATATTTTCCACCAGCAAGTTATTTTACGGCAAACAAACGAAGCTTTGGTCTTGTGTGATGCAGAGTGTAAGCAAGTAGGTTAAACCTTTTCTCTTTTTTTTTTCTTCATAATGAGGAATTCACTTTTAACGAGATCACTTTGGATCCAGTCTAAAGATACAAATTCTATAGTATAGTACTGTGTCTCAACATATGTCATGTGTTAGTCAAAGGATCAGGTAGCATTTGTGATCTGATGGTATATATTTGAATTCGTATCTTTGATCACGATGAATTATTATTCGACCATTTTATTCAATCTTAGGTAGCAAGAAAGCTTTTGAACTAAGGGTTGTTAGAAAGCTTTTACAATGTATGAAAGCTGAAAATATTTCGATGAAATTCGGATGCTAGAAATGAAACTAAGGCCTTCCTTTTATAGGAGAACGAGGTGAGTACATTTTACCTAACACACTCAAACATAAAGTAAAAGACAAGAAGCTATAATTGAGCTTTTGAAAAAGTTGGAATGCCAACAACCGGTAGGTGCGGTAGGTGAAGACTTTTGAGCCTTTTGCTTTTGCTTTAAGTCACTTTCTTCTTTTGCTTTTGGTGCTTTAAGACTTTGAGTCTCCTTTTGCTGCTTTCGGTGGATGACATTTCTCTACAGACAGCATTTCTATAAGCGCCATCTATAATAAACATACTATTCACTCATATAAGCGCCAGGTTTTATTGCTATTATATGTGGTGCTTAGTTTAAATGCCGCCTAAGTTATATAAGGCTGTCCTTAGTAGAGTCTCTAAAATAGAGACTCTACTATCGTATAATTATTACGTAATATAGTTCATTTGGTGCAACAAAAATTCATAAAGTAGAGATTAAAATCACCAAAAGTGGGCCCGGGTCTCTAAAAAGTACAGAGTCTCTAAAAATGTTAACAAATTTGTTAACATTTTTAGAGACTCTGTACTTTTTAGAGACCCGGGCCCACTTTTGGTGATTTTAATCTCTACTTTATGAATTTTTGTTGCACCAAATGAACTATATTACGTAATAATTATACGATAGTAGAGTCTCTATTTTAGAGACTCTACTAAGGATACCCTAATAGGTGGCGCTTAATTTAAATGCTGCTAAATTTTTGCGACACTCGCTACCGCGGCGTTTCTTGTGGCACTTACTAAAATGCTGCTTATTTATAAGCGGCGCTTTCTAAAAAGCCACCTATATAAAAAAAAGTGTCACCTTTTACCTCATTTTTTGTAGAGTTTCTGCTAAGTATCTGCATTCTTGACTTTCTTGACAATTGCGTCAACCAACAAAACAAATAACATAAACTGAATGAATACAGTTGAAGAAAAGAGGGAAACTCTCTGTATATTGATGTGTGTAACATTATATGTGCAAGGAAAGATAGAGCAATGTCTTGCTAACCAAGCTAAGCTAATAAGGAAACTAAGTATTACATAATCAATTAAGTAATTAACCAAGCTACACCATATGGCATGATATATATGCGTTTACACTATATACATTAACATCCCCCTCAAACTCAAATAGGAAGAACAAAGACCATTTGAGTTTGCAAACTAAATTACAATGGCGACCTGGAGGATGAGTCTTGGTGAAGATATCAGTAGTTTGATTAGCAGATGAGACCTTGACGAGATGAACAACACCTTTAATAATTTGGCGATGGATAAAGTGGGAGTCTGTCTCAATGTGCTTGGTGCGTTCGTGGAAGACATCATTATGTGCGATCTGAATTGCACTTTAAGTGTCACAGGGAAAAGGTGTGGGACCAAAATGAACAACGCCCATTTCTTGGAGGAGCCATCGAAGCCAAATGAGTTCTTAAGAGGTATCAGTAAGGGCCCGATACTCGGCCTCTGTACTAGAACAAGCAACCTCTGTCTGCTTCTTGTTGCGCCAAGCAATAAGTAAATCACCCGAAAGACAAGAAAATCTAGTAGTAGAATGACGATCAATGAGATCTCTGGCCCAATCAACATCAATCAGAATAAGCTTGCAAAACAAAAGGCGAGTGCACAGAGAAGTGAAAACCATGAAAGAGAGTGTCATTTTCATAACGTAAGATACAAAGAACAACAACACAGTGGGTAGACCGTGAAACCGACATATACTTACTGACCAAATTAACTACATAAGCAATTAATGTTTGGCCTAGTGACCGTGAGATATACAAGACACCCAACTAGATGATGATATAAAGTAGCATCTTTGAGAGGTGTACCATCCAATGGACTAAGCCGAATATTGAGATCAAGTGGAGTGGAAGCAACCTTACCTTCTGAGATTCCTGCATGAAATAAAGATCAGAGGCATATTTGGCTTGTGAGAGATAATATCCTGTATCATTAGATAAGATTTGAAGTCCTAAGAAGTAACTCAATTGGCCTAAATACTTCATCTCGAAGGTGGTTGAGAGAAGATGCTTGAGGTCAGAAATACCAATATCATCATCACTAGTGATGATCATGTCATCTAGATACAGAAGCTTAGATGACCATAGCCAAGACGAGGTTTCATGATTACCTCCTCTCTGTGAGATCCCCATTGAGAAAAGCATTCTTAATATCCATCTAAGATAAAATCTATCGACGAGCAGCACCCACTGCAATTAAGGATCGAACAATGCTAAGGTGAGCAACTGGAAAAAAATATATCCTCATAATCAATACTATATTTTTGTTCAAAATCCTTAGCCACTAAGTGAGCCTTATATCTCTTAATGGTTTCATCAGAGAATGAGTCTTAATCTTATACACCCATGGTAACCCATTGGATTCTTTCCAGGTGGTAAATCAATCATATCCCAGGTATGGTATGATATACATGAGTTCACACAATATACATTAACAAACACAAAAGAGGTGATCACAAGTGGTATATATAGGCAAACTTAGACTCATAATTCTATAGTAGGATTGGGAAATATAATCTTAGTTCTTTTTGGTTTAGGATTAGGAGTTGGTCATAGGATAAACCTTTAAGTTTCGAGACTTAAGACAATGTTGGTTTATGGCGGTTAAGAGACTTGTAAACAATCGATGACTTATCCAGCTACCTGTAAATATTAGCCCTTTACCTGACAAAAACTACATGCAATTTATCTCGCGTGAACTTGAATATTATCCTCAGTGGGACACAAATTAAATAATGTTATAATGAGAGATCAACAAAGCTTGGATGAGCTTAACATGCGCTAGAAAAAATTAGAAAAATGCTTTTGATTATATTATATCTTTTGATGATAAATAAGTTAGAACTTGTAAACAGCATAGGCCTTTGTTAAGAATATGTAATACATATGTTGAAAATATAGAATCCTTTTTTATATATAAATCATGACTTTCAATATCAGTATATAACATCGTGGGTTTCTCCAACTAATATTAATTAACTTTAGGCTTGAAGTCCATAGCTTTAGCGGCAGTTTGCTACCTACAGTTAGGGGAAAAAAAGTACTTCTCATTGTTTTAAAAATTACCTCGTGTAAAAAGAAAATATAAAATACAACTATAGGAGCGGTTAAGGAAAATCGCCACTTATAGTTAGCGAATAATGAAAAAAAAATACTTGTCATTGTTCTAAAAATAACCTTGAGTAAAAAGAAAAGATAAAATATTGTGAAGGTATAAATCCGTTGTGTCCGAACTGAGCACGTTACCTGTAAAATAAAGGAATTACAGGTGTTTTTCTCGGGGACCTCTTCCGACGAAAGCACGAACAATATGTAAAGGGAATTAAAGAGTATATATTTTAGGAAAAGAATGAGTTACCTTTTGTGACTATTGAGTTCTATTTATACTATTTGATAGAGAATCTTATGGAATATATGGTGTGTTCCGGAGATCGGGAAATATTTCTTTTAAATGACACGTCACATAAGAGAACACTAATAGAGGTCAATCAATTCATACCACCGAGATCAATCTGGTCAAACAAGATCTTGATATGCTCTCCTACTCTTTCTCTTAATTCCCAAGTATCCTAACATGGTCGACTATCTTGACAGTAGGTCGGGAATTTACCCATATCAAATATAATTACGAAGCTATCGTGTTTGTTGCCTTTTGGTGGTGGTTTTCATTAAACTTGCTAAGGTTTAATTTTGTGATTTGATTGCTCGCTTTAATTTATGTTTCAGATCAATTATGAGTACTGTATATTTTTAAAGAGAATATAAGTTTGGAACTCAAAACTTTATTCACCATGAGTTGTTTTCTTATAATTTCACCCAACTTCTAAGGGTAATTTTTAATGTAAAAATCATCATTCCAGTTCTCGAGCAAATTTTTTCTTTGGCTCGAAAGGAGCAATGTACTAAACTGGGAAATGATTACACGACGAAAGTCAAATACCTTAGTCAACTCCAAAGGACGGAACTGAGAAAAGAAAAGGTGAACCAATTTAATTGTAATCTACTGCGGTTAAAGAATAATAAATAATTAAAAAAATATAGTATAACAAGTATGATCACCTTAAACAAATTGGACGAAAAGTGAAATTAGTCCCTTTTCTTGAACTATATATAGCTCGAAATATAAAAGCATTAATTCAACTACAGTGACGGCAACCCTATGCTGGATGGTGTCTTTCTTTTGGTTAGATATATATGTTGCATGTTTAACAACTTTTTTATTTTTTATTTTTTTTGTTTATATGGAGGCTAAGCCGGTTTAGCCATTTAGAGAGATATGTGTCTCCCTTTTTATCTTTTTTTACAATATACCATAGAGGTAATAACCTTCATGGCCATCTTTATTGATTCACTAGCCTTGCGAACTTGAAGCACATTTTTTTCTTTTTTTTCTTTTCTTATATTTTCATATATTCCTTAGGTAGAGGAGAAGGCTCAAATTGTACAGGATGGAACTCTTGAAGAGACATTAAACACCAATAGCTTCGAAAAAAGTACAAGATCAAACAACAATTTAAGCATGTTTTCAAGTAAATATTGTGACAATAAAGATGAATTCAACTTTCAAAGGGCAGCTTTAAATATATATAACGAAGATATTGTATATTGTATTTGTCATCTTGGAGAATACAATACATCAATCTGCAACCATGAAAGAACTACAACTATTAATTAGGCTTATAATTCAGAAAAGGAAAAAGAAATTAATTTAAATATAAACATCGTTTTACTACATTGGAATTAGTAACACTCTTGGCAAAGCCATTCTTTTTTTTTTGTGGTGAATAGATGGAAATTTCATTATCATGAAATCCAAAATACAAAAGATAGTTCAGCCAATCTCGGTGGGCTGGTAATCACAATTTAGTATCTCCTTAAATGGAATAAAAACATTAGAAAACCAGTTAATTGCTAACTTCTCATTTACTTTCTGCTTTGCAATCCAATTTGCTACTTAATAACTCTGGTTATAACTCTTGGCATAATGCTCAATAGTTATATTACGCAATCTTCTTGATATCCGTTGTATTTGCATTCTTTGATACTCGACTTCACCTGTTGAATTTGCTGCCATTGCCCATCTAGCCCTTCGATTAACGATGCTGAGAGCTTTTTGGAGGTGATCAACTTGATATTCATAAGCACTAGAATTCTCATTGTTGGCTGACATGTTGATAGCATTAGAGTTGTCCTTCGTGGCTGACATGTTGACTTCACTAGTGTTGTCTTCCATGGTTGCCATGTCGACTTTCTTGATGATTGTGTAAAACAAATTACATAAATTGAATGAACACAAAAGAGGAGACGAGGAGGGGTATTTATAGGTTTGTTTGCCGTCACAAGACTCATAATTCTAGTAGGATTGGGAAATACAACTTTAGTTCTTTTTGGTTTAGGATTAGGAGTTGGTTATAGGATAAACCTTAACTTTCTCTACTTAAGGCACTATTGGTTCGTGGCGGATTACCTATAGAAGATCGAGAATGAACTACCACGAGAAGGATTCACAAGCATGACCTCAGGGCTTGGCTTGCAATTCAAGAGAGGCTTCCAACTAAGATGAGATTGCTTGCTTGGGGTATCTCTGTGGTGGTTTGTGTGTTTTTTAAAGGATGAAAACGGTTCGTATAACTGCGAAAAATTAAAAAATTATAATCGAAATTGTTTAACGGGTTTAAAAACTACTAATCATAACCATAACCGTTAAGGATTCAAAAAATCGTAATTAATTGTAACCATAACCGTTTAATTAAAATAAAAAAACAAAAAATTAGTTTAAATAAATTTTTTTTTTAAATGTAAAGAAATTAATTTAAATGTAAAGAAACTAAAAATAAAAGAATTCACGCCAATGATAAAATTTAAAATAAATTACATAATGATTTCATGAGCAAAAATCAAAATCAAGAAGTTATGGAAAAAAAAATTCTTTCACAACTAAAACTATAAGTATTGGTCTAATGGGCTTAGCGCATCTCTTTTAATTGAGCTTAGTCCATTTTTATTTAATTAAGTTTAGTTCAATTTTTTATCATTTTAATTACCAATTAGTCTTTTATTATTTTAAGTGTATATATATATATATATTAGATTTTTTTATTAGATTAATAATCGGGTTTTAGGTTTTGATTTTTTTTTTTAATATTTAAAATCAAAATCTATCGGTTTACCTATCAGTTATCTCTTATAAAAATCAAACCCTAATAGATACAGCATCAGTTTTTGTCATCGGATTTTTATCGGGCAGATACCCGTTAATTTTGAATTTAAACCTTGACAATTGTCATCCTTAGTTTTCTATCACCAAGTTACTGAGGATAGAGAAGACCTCTTCTTCTAATGTGACATTAGTAGGAAACTCTAGATTAAAGACCTTAAAATGTGTAGGATTGGTAACAGTATTCCTTCTTGGGATAGGATTGAATGGTGGATCAACTGGTATTGCAAAGGTCGAAGCTTGAATGCAATGATGTTGCGAGCAGCTCAAGCAGCCCAAGCCCAGGGACTAACTTGGGCCAACGAGCTGAGATTAATGAAGACCCAAGAGACAAAGGCAAGTTGCTGGTGGGAAGACTCAGAGGAAAGCAAAGAGAAAAGAGGAAGCCCAACTATCTAAAGGATTACGTGGCATAGAGCGGCTTTAGCTCGTAACAGATTCTGTTACATCAGATAGGGTAGGAAGGCAATGCATTTTACATGTGAAAGGGTATATAAGCATAGTAGAGAGTTGGCAGGGGCATGAAAAGAACTTTGCATCTTATTTTCTTTATTTTCTGCTTGTAATTTTCCTTTCAATTAAATGAAAAACTCTATTTTGTTGTGAATTGTTCACTGTTAGAAGTTTGGTCATAGCAATTTGGTGCTGTTGTTGAGCTGTGCCATGGCCGACGGCACCAGATTGAAGGTTCTTGATGAATCGTTAAAACGGGCTCAAGACATCGCTAACCAACATGCTCAACAATTGGAGAAGGCTCAGGAGGTAGCGACCTAACATGGTCAGAGGTTGGATGATCATCAAAATTCATTAGGTGAACTGATTGCTAAAGTGACAGCTCTTGATGGTAAGCTGGACCAAACACTTCATATTTTGACCAATAAGGTGGTGATTGGTAATGGGTCATCGTCCGCTTGGAGTTCCGCCTCGGCCCTGCTGCCCATGGTGCATTCATCGGCTTCTTCACCTTCGGTGACGGTATCCACGGTGGCGCAGCAGTTTCCATCGCTCGTGGTTCCGACACCGGTGACGTATCCATCATTTCCTCCATCACCCGTGGCGGTGTCTACTACGGTACCACACTTTCCACTTCCATCGATGTCTATGCCTGGTCCAGCGATTTCTCCGATGGGTTCCTATCAATTTAGCTCCAACACTATGCCGACTTTGGCTCCAATGTCGTTTGGGTCGTCGGTCCTGCAAGGTCGCCAGTTACGGTTGAAGTTTCCCAGGTTCAATGGTGATGATCTAACGGGGTGGATCTTCAAGGCTAAACGGTTTTTTTGCATACTACTACACACTGGACGATCAACGGTTGTTAATTATTTTATTTCACATGGATGGTAAGGCCTTGCAATGGTTCCAATGGATGTCCAAAAATCGTCAATTTGGGAATTGGGAGCAATTTACATGAGCCTTAGAAGCTCGGTTTGGGTTGTCTGAGTTTGAGGACCATCAAGGAGCACTGGCTAAGTTGATGCAATCCGGGTCTGTGGAGGAGTACCAGTCGCAATTCGAGACACTGTCCAATCGAATAGTGGGCCTGTCATCCTTATTCCTTCTTAGTTGTTTCATTGCCGACCTTAAATCTGACATTAGAACTGAGGTGCTGGCCCTACGACCCACGTCCTTATCTCAAACGATTGGGCTGGCCAAATTACAAGAAGCTAAAATACATGAACAGACACGGCAGGCCCAAAGAAGTGACAAATACCGTTGGCCTCATACCCAACCTGTTTTAAAAGCCCAAGCCAAACAAACACCACCCATAAACCCATACACATCTCCTGCCCATAACCATACCCATACCGATAAACCAACCATCAGCAACACTCAACCCCGTACTACACAAACGAACCAAAATACCACCCCATACAATATACGTCGCATCTCCCCACTGGAGATGCAACAACGACGAGAGAAGAACTTGTGTTATAATTGCGACGAACGGTATGTACCGGGACATAAATGCAAGACCAGACCTCAATTCTTTTTGTCGAATACGGATGATTTCCCACCGGAAGCTGAGGTTGATGATGAACTAGTAGCTATGCAGCTGCAGCTCGCGGATGTGGGTGCTCAACCAGAAATTTCTTTTAATGCTCTATCGGGTAACCACTCTCCTGCCACTTTGAGATTTTCAGGTGAATTAAATGGCAAGCAGGTGCAGATTTTAGTCGACGGCAAAAGTACCTATAGTTTCATTCAGACGCGGGTTGCCAAATACATTAAGTTGCCAATTGAAGCATTCAAAACTTGGCCATAACAGTCAGCAATGGTGAACGGTTGGTTAGTGAGAGCCTCGTTCAACAAGCGTCGTTGGTAGTCCAAGGACATCAGTTTACAGTGGACTTGTATGTCCTACCGTTGGAAGGCTCAGATATAGTTTTGGGGGTTTCGTGGCTCGCCACTCTTGGCCCGATCCTCCATGACTATTCCATTTTCATAATGCAGTTTGAAAAGGATGGTGTTGAAGTGGTTTTGCGAAGGGATACAAATCGAGCTCTTTCTCAGATTTCGTTCGCCAGGGTTAAGCGAATGACAGCGAATGGGGCATTTTCAGTCTTCTATAGCCTAACGATGTTAGATGATTGTGATACTGGGAGTCAGTCACTCATTTATTCAGTCAATGATGCAGAGAAGCGGCACACAGAGTCAAGTGACATTTGCCAACTTTTGAAAAAGTATGAGATAGTTTTTGGTAAACTAGGTGGCCTACACCTTCCGCGCGAGAGAGACCATGTCATCCATTTGCAGCCCGGTACTGTCCCAGTAAACGTGAGGCCATATCGTTATTCCCACTGTCATAAGTCAGAGATTGAAAAGCTTGTGGCGGAGATGTTACAAAACGGTATAATCAGGCCAAGCACAAGTCCGTTTTCAGCACCAGTGTTGTTGGTCCGTAAGAAGGATGGTACGTGGCGCTTCTGTACGGATTATAGGGCTTTCAATGCAGTTATGGTGAAAGACCGGTTCCCTATTCCCATTGTTGATGAACTGTTGGATGAGCTTCATGGAGCTACTGTGTTCTCCAAGTTGGATCTTCGATCGGGTTACCACCAAATACGAATTCGGGAGGAGGATGTTTATAAGATGGCATTTCGAACTCACAATGGACATTACGAATTCTTAGTAATGTCCTTCAGGTTGACGAATGCTCCGTCAACATTTCAGGCAATCATGAACGACACATTCAGACCACTGTTGCGAAAATGTGTATTAGTATTTTTTGATGATATCCTTATCTACAGCTCTAATTTTCCTCAGCATTTGCAACACTTAGAGCAAGTATTACAGATACTACTAACTAATAATTTCTTTGCCAAATAGTCAAAATGTTTCTTTGGGCATCCGCAATTGGAGTATCTGGGACACATTATTTCGCCTAACAGTGTGGCCATGGAACCTTCCAAGCTTCGAGCAGTAGATGAGTGGCCAAAACCATTAAACATCAAAGGATTACGAGATTTTTTGGGCCTGGCAGGCTATTATAGGAAGTTTAGCAAAGGTTTTACGTCTATTGCTCAGCCATTAACGCAATTGTTGAAGAAAGATGGTTTTGTTTGGTCAGAGGCAGCCCAGGAAGCATTCCAGCGGTTCAAGAGGGCCCTTACCACAGCACCTGTTTTGGCTCTACCAAATTTCTCTTCAACCTTTATTGTTGAAATGGATGCTTCTGGAATCGGAATCGGTGCTACTTTGCTACAAGAGGGTCACCCAATTGCCTACTTTAGCCAACAGCTCATTCCAAAATGGCAGGTTGCATCAACTTACCAAAGAGAAATGTACGCAATTACGAAGGCAGTGGCTAAATGGCGCCAGTATTTATTGGGTCGCCACTTTATCATAAAGACTAATAAGCAAAGTCTGAAAGCTATGATGGAGCAGACTATTCAAACACTTGACCAACAGAAATGGGTGTCTAAATTAATCGGGTTTGACTTCCACATCGAGTATAAACCCGGCAAACAGAATATGGTAGCTGATGCTCTATCCCGAATACCAGCTACAGGCTCTTTCGCGGCAATCACAATTTTACATTTACCAATTGTGGAGAAGTTGCGCGAAGCTACAGCTCAGGATCCCACCTTAACCACTATTATTGAGAAGTGCAATCAACAGAAAGAAATGAGCACAGGCTATCACTTACAAGATGGAGTCCTTTTCTTCGATCGTAAAAGGGTAATACCAGTGGCCTTACGACCTTTATTTTTGAAAGAGTTTCATGATACTCAGTTGGGTGGTCATACTGGAGTCCTACGCACTTTCATGCGTTTAGCTGCTAATTGCTATTGGCCGACTATGCACAAGAATGTGCACAAATATGTAAGTGAATGCCTCATCTGCCAACAAGCTAAAACGGCACACACGCACCCAGGGGGACTACTTCAACCGTTACCCATACCATCTCAAATTTTGGAAGACTTGTCAATGAATTTTATCCGGGGCTTTCCGCCTTCCAATGGCTTTACAGAAATATTAGTTGTCTTCATTCCTCTTTCCAGTAACTCTACGAGCTCGAAACTAGCAGTAGTGTTCACAAGAAAAGTTGTTCGATTGCATGGAATTCCCAAATCCATTGTCACTGACCGTGATAAATTGTTTGTAAGTAACTTTTGGAGGGAATTCTTTAAGATGCAAGGCACGACGTTAAAAATGAGTAGTGCATACCACCCTCAAACGGACGGACAGACAAAACGGTTGAATCACACTTTGGAAATGTATCTCAGATGTTTTGTTATGGATTCTCCTAAATCCTGGTCTAAGTATTTGTCGTGGGCCGAATTCTGGTATAATACTTGCTATCACTCTTCAGCTGGGATGACTCCCTTTGAGGCAGTATACGGACGACCCTCTCCTATATTACTCCGTTATACTCCCTTGTCGGCCGCTAATGTACTACTTGATCAGGAGTTGCAGCAGCGAGATGCAATCTTGGCAAAGTTAAAAAACAATCTCTAGCTAGCATAACACCGAATGAAGCAACAGAGTGACAAGCATCGAACTGAAAAATCTTTCGAGGTTGGGGAGTGGGTGTTAGTGCGCTTGCAACCGTACAGACAAGTTTCAATCCGAGGATATACCAATCAAAAATTATCAAGAAAATTTTTTGGACCATTCTTGGTGACTGCTAGAATTGGTCCCATGGCTTATCGGCTACAATTGCCAGACACTGCCAAGTTGCATCCAGTCTTCCATGTTTCTCTACTCAAGAAAGCAAAGGGCTATCAAGGTTCACCAAATCATCATGTGGTGCTACCACCAAGTCCAGATATGCGGACAATTCAGCCATGTCGTATTATTGATCGGAGGCTCATCAAGCACCACAACAAGCTACCACCCCAATTATTGGTACAGTGGGAAAATCTGTAACACCCTGATCCCTCTCGAGACTGGGAGTTCTATCAATCAATTTAATCACAACCCAATTCCAAACCCGGGCAAAATTTTTAGGGAAAGACGGTCGGAGTCTCCCCTGTTTCTCGGCAAAATGTAAAACCTGTAATAGCATATAAGTGGACTAGTACCGTGTCCATCCATACAAACACCTCAAGGCCATCCGAGCCTTGGTTCTCAACAAGCGAACACAAGTAAATATACATTTCCAGTTTAAAAGCTAATCTATCTCTTCTCATCTTTGACAAGTACATTCATGCTTGACAATTAAATTATACTAACCTATTGCATAAAATAGACTATCATACCATTCTAACTCTTTTCCTCTAGATATTACAAACATGCATTGAAGTTAAACTATACTAACTGAATACATAAACTAGCTTATCATTCTACCTCAATTTCCTAGTTAAATTTAAATTACATTCCTTTTAACATTAAGTACATACGACACATGAAACATACATCCTTGCACTTTTGACAACTCAAGCCACATAGCACGCAAGACAACTCTTCAAGCACGATCTATCACATAACCACGAACTTTCCAGCTAACAAGGCATTTCCTGAAATGTGGTGGTGAGGAGTGAGTATACTCAACACGTATACTCAGTGAGGGCGAGACACATATCGAGGTGGAGAGAAAGAAAGTCGTGCAATGCAAATAAGACAGTTAAGCAATATAACTGACAAGTAAGCAATCAATATAAACAATCAATACATTAAACAATTAATAAAAGCATTAACACAACCATTCAAAGATATACCACACTCTGAAGGCTATGGTTCACTCATACGAGCAATGTACCATGCGATTCGATTCCATGAGCATTACATCAATCCCGAGCTTGATGTTGACAACGATGACAATAAGCGCGCAACCACCTTATAACATCCACTGGGTGTACTCCGGAAGTATCCCGACACATCTACGACCCAAATCTCCCAAGGCGGCACCCCTAGCGAGAATGGGAATAGGACACGGAGCCAGAGCAACCAACCCTAGCAGCCCGAGACTATCCAGAGAGGCCCATCACTCACGCGCCTGACACTTATGCAATACAATACGAAATACAAGCAATAAACGAGCAATAGCACGAAAGTGCATATTAGTGGCGATAAACGAGATAACAATCTTTTACAATCAATAATAGCAATTAATTAACTTTTCAAGCATGATTATCATTAACTTCAACTAGACACGTAATAGCAGTTCAAACACGAAAACGTCAAATATCACTATTCAATCCTTAACTTCCAAAGGCAATTACGAGAAAACGAGCTACGGAATTAGGAAACCGATTTCACTACATTCACTTAGGCACTACAAGGCACGTTTCTACGTCACTAAACTTCATTTTCCCAATCGAAGCCCGAAAGTCCACCTACTACGTTTGAACTACAGCTATGTTAACCGGTCACTCAATCAACGCCACGACAGCGCCAAAAGTGCTTCCATGCCCTCCATAGCAAAACCCCCAACTCAATTCGAGCACGGTCAACTTTTGGTCAAACGGCCCCTTTTCGTTTATTTGTCTAATTTCTAATTTTAACAAAGGCCGATCCGTTTTTATTGCACATTTTATCTTTCTATCATTAATGGCACCTATCCAAATCAAGAAATCGCAATCCGGATCAAAATCCAAGATTCTAGGGTTTTACTATTCAAAATCACTATTTATTATTCTTCCCCAATTTTAAATTTGCGTTTCTAGCCGTAAAAATCGCTAAATAACTAACAAGCAATGCTCTACGAACCCTAAGGAGACAATTCCAAGCAATAACATGCATTATAACGCAATAAATATCAAATCTAAAAATTTGAAACAAAAATCAAATTCACGTAAAAATGCACAAAAACGTGAAAACCCTCACAGTGATTGAAGACCAAGACCCGCAAGGACCCGAGCCACGATCCTCGTCCGATTCCACGCAAAATTTTGGCTTAAAAATGAAAAATCATTTTTTTTCTTTTCTCCTTAAACCTTCGGCCAAGGGGGGAGGACTAAATGGGAATTTAGCAATTTGTTTTTTTGACAATTTTGGCTTGTTTTTGTTTTATAAGGTGACAAGGGCATTTTGGTCTTTTGGAAAATCAAGCTTAAGTTAAAAATGGTCAAATAAGCTTATTTAATTAGCATTTAGTCTAATTCAGGTTAAAACAATGCAATTTTAATAAAAAACAACTAAAACTAGCTAAATTAAACTAGAAACGCTATTCACGAAATCCGAGAAATACTCCTCTAACTTTCATTTTTGAAATGCTACGATCGAACGGTCAATAAACGATCGCTAATCAAATGATAAGCAATAATATGAAGCTATAATTTTTGAAAAGTAGAATAGTAGAATAGTTTAAAATTCACTCCGGCTCGGAGTTATTTTTCTCATTTAATTGAAAATCGAGTAATTTAATGCAAGAAAATAAAACCGATTATTAAAATAATCAAAATAATCAATATTCGTTTAAAAATAACTAATTTAACTATTTCTAGAATATTTTAAAGAATTATGAAATTAATGTTAAGATACAAATAAACAAGTTAATATAAACACGTAATCAAATGCAATTAAACACTAACATTTAAGATGACACTTAATTAAATACAAGAGAATAAATCCATTTACTATAATTAATAGAAATAGGTAATAATCTTTTAATTGATCAATATAAAAATTATTAAATGCTTCCAAAAGAAATATCAAAATAGTGCAAAATGGTTGATTTAACTAATTAAACATTTAATTAAATGCAGTCAAATGCTATTAAATGCATGTCGGGTTCGGGTTATCACATTCTTCCCCCCTTAAAACAATTGCGTCCTCGCAATTCTTCTTCCAATAGAACTCAGCATCATCTGAAATCCAACTCTGACCACTCTTCATTGGTTGCTGAGCAGGACACCGATTAAGATACTCATAGGAAAACCCCAATAGAAATCCCAACCAAGAATGCCGAGAAAATACCAACTAAAAACTGAAGCAGAGATACTGTAGATAAAATTAACATCACATATTAATGACAAGAAGGATGCTGAAGAAATACCCCACATACGAATCTCCAGTAGAAGTTCAACTATTATCGCCCGAGAATACCCAAGCAGGAGGCCAACTAATGGTTCAAATAAAGGTTCCATCCAGAGGTCCAAAGAAGTACCCCGCTAGTCATGAATTTCATAGAAGAATTTCCCTGTTAGGAGTGCTGAGGAGAGTATTAAGAAAACCCAATCAAATATACTTCAAGAGTCCCAGAGAAGTCTTCCAAATAATAAACCCATAGGATAACCAATTAGATCCCGAGTATCGCTATCAAATGCTGAGGGAAAATACCGAGCTGGTGCACAATATACAAAACCAAACTCCAAGGCCCTTGCACTGTTTGCCAAGTGAGAACTTCATACAACTTACCACCAAGAAAGCCCAAAGTATTCCACAGCATACCGTAAGCAATATGAGATAATAAGTCTGAACAAGATTCCAAGTGTAAGACTTCCAATAAGTGCCATCAAGGAAAATACTAGTAGAATGCCCACCAAGAATTCCAAAGGATACCGTAAGTAGTACTATACAATAAGTCTGATAGGAATTCCAAATACCAAATCTACTAAGGAACACTAAAGAAAATACCCGAAACAATGCTCCAGTAAGAAAGTATCAAGGATTGCCCAATAAGTAAGTACTAGATAAATGACCACTAAGAATTCTATAGAATGCCATTGAAGAATTTCCAATTAGGGATGCCAGTAACACACCAATAAAAACCGAGACACATATGCCATAGATAATACTGTGCAGTAAGTCCGATTGAAACCCCAATAGCCAAGTCTACCAAGAAGTGCTAACAAAAGTTCCAAAGAATACCCAATAAGAAAACCAAAGAATGCTCCAGAGAACAACCAAATAGAACCCCAAAAGAAAGCTACTCTTTCACAACTGCTAAGCACAGAGGAGGACCTTAGAGATTCACCAATAACCGAGCTCCAAAGACAAACACCAACTTCCAAATAAAGGCTAGTCAAATACTGCTCATTCCCGTCAATCCACATAACTTGGAGGGCCTGCTACTAACCACTTCTCTTCAGGGGGAGGAAGAAGTCTTTCTTACCATTTCAACAGGACATGTATGTATGCCAAGATATGACATTTATACATATATGCCTTAATCCATTATGCAAGCATGTTTGTAAAACAGTTTATAAAACAGTTTAATCATCAAAGTCATTCAAACATGACAATCAATTCAAGCACATCATAATCAATTCAAATCATGGCACAACCAATTCAAGACATTCCAATTACACATATTACAAGCAATACTTCAAGCAAATAACAATTCACGAGGTCGATTCGATTCACGATGCCAATTCAATACACAACTAGACACTTCACTTCACTTAGCACACATTTAACACATAATACATAACTATATCACATAGATACCCACATTCAATTCAAGACACACAATCTCACATACAAGCACACACTTTCAAAACACTTCTAACAAGCACACATTCAAGGGTCACTACCCACCAGACCGAGGACCCTGTCCCGGCTTATGAGCTAAACAAGCTCTAATACCACCTGTAACACCCCGATCCCTCTCGAGACTGGGAGTTCTATCAATCAATCTAATCACAACCCAATTCCAAACCCGGGCAAAATTTTTAGGGAAAGACGGACGGAGTCTCCCCTGTTTCTAGACAAAATGTAAAACCTGTAATAGCATATAAGTGGACCAGTACCGTGTCCAACCATACAAACACCTCAAGGCCATCCGAGCCTTGGTTCTCAACAAGCGAACACAAGTAAATATACATTTTCAGTTTAAAAGCTAATCTATCTCTTCTCATTTTTGACAAGTACATTCATGCTTGGCAATTAAACTATACTAACCTATTGCATAAAATAGACTATCATACCATTCTAACTCTTTTTCTCTGGACATTACAAACATGCATTGAAGTTAAACTATACTAACTGAATACATAAACTAGCTTATCATTCTACCTCAATTTCCTAGTTAAATTTAAATTACATTCCTTTTAACATTAAATACATACGACACATGAAACATATATCCTTGCACTTTTGACAACTTAAGCCACATAGTACGCAAGACAACTCTTCAAGCACGATCTATCACATAACCACGAACTTTCCAGCTAACAAGGCATTTCCTGAAATGTGGTGGTGAGGAGTGAGTATACTCAACATGTATACTCAGTGAGGGCGAGACAGATATCGAGGTGGAGAGAAAGAAAGTCGTGCAATGCAAATAAGGCAGTTAAGCAATATAACTGACAAGTAAGCAATCAATATAAACAATCAATACATTAAACAATTAATAAAAGCATTAACACAACCATTCAAAGCTATACCACACTCTGAAGGCTATGGTTCACTCATACGAGCAATGTACCATGCAATTCGATTTCATGAGCATTACATCAATCCCGAGCTTGATGTTGACAACGATGACAATAAGCGCGCAACCACCTTATAACATCCACTGGGTGTACTTCGGAAGTACCCTGACACATCTACGACCCAAATCTCCCAGGGCGGCACCCCTAGGGAGAATGGGAATAGGACACGGAGCTAGAGCAACCAACCCTGGCAGCCCGAGACCACCCAGAGAGGCCCATCACTCACGCGTCTGACACTTATGCAATGTAATACGAAATACAAGCAATAAACGAGCAATAGCACGAAAGTGCAGATTAGTGGCGATAAACGAGATAACAATCTTTTACAATCAATAATAGCAATCAATTAACTTTTCAAGCATGATTATCATTAACTTCAACAAGAACATCAACTAGACACATAATAGCAGTTCAAACACAAAAACGTCAAATATCACTATTCAATCCCTAACTTCCAAAGGCAATTACGAGCAAACGAGCTACGGGATTAGGAAACCGATTTCACTACATTCACTTAGGTACTACAAGGCATGTTTCTATGTCACTAAACTTCATTTTCCCAATCGAAGCCCGAAAGTCCACCTACTACGTTTGAACTACAGCTATGTTAACCGGTCACTCAATCAACGCCACGACAGCGCCAAAAGTGCTTCCATTCCCTCAATAGCAAAACCCCCAACTCAATTCGAGCACGGTCAACTTTTGGTCAAACGGCCCCTTTTCGTTTATTTGTCTAATTTCCAATTTTAACAAAGGCCGATCCATTGTTATTGCACATTTTATCTTTCTATCATTAATGGCACCTATCCAAATCAAGAAATCACAATCCAGATCAAAATCCGAGATTCTAGGGTTTTACTATTCAAAATCACTATTCATTGTTCTTCCCCAATTTTAAATTTACGATTCTAGCCATAAAAATCGCTAAATAACTAACAACCAATGCTCTACGAACCCTAAGGAGATAATTCCAAGCAATAATAGGCATTATAACGCAATAAATATCAAATCTAAAAATTTGAAACAAAAATCAAATTCACGTAAAAATGCACAAAAACGTGAAAACCCTCACAGTGATTGAAGAGCAAGACCCGCAAGGACCCGAGCCACGATCCTCGTCCGATTCCACGCAAGATTTTGGCTTAAAAATGGAAAATCATTTTTTTTCTTTTCTCCTTAAACCTTCAGCCGAGGGGGGGGGACTAAATGGGAATTTGGCAATTTGTTTTTTTGACAATTTTGGCTTGTTTTTGTTTTATAAGGTGACAAGGGCATTTTGGTCTTTTGTAAAATCAAGCTTAAGTTAAAAATGGTCAAATAAGCTTATTTAATTAGCATTTAGTCTAATTCAGGTTAAAACAATGCAATTTTAATGAAAACCAACTAAAACTAGCTAAATTAAACTAGAAATGTTATTCACGAAATCTGAGAAATACTCCTCTAACTTTCATTTTCGAAATGCTACGATCGAACGGTCAATAAACGATCGTTAATCAAATGATGAGCAATAATATGATGCTATAATTTTTGAAAAGTAGAATAGTAGAATAGTTTAAAATTCACTCCGGCTCGGAGTTATTTTTCTCATTTAATTGAAAACCGAGTAATTTAATGCAAGAAAATAAAATCGATTATTAAAACAATCAAAATAATCAATATTCGTTTAAAAATAACTAATTTAACTATTTCTAAAATATTTTAAAGAATTATGAAATTAATGTTAAGATACAAATAAACAAGTTAATATAAACACGTAATCAAATGCAATTAAACACTAACATTTAATATGACACATAATTAAATACAAGAGAATAAATCCATTTACTATAATTAATAGAAATAGGTAATAATCTTTTAATTGATCAATATAAAAATTATTAAATGCTTCCAAAAGAAATATCAAAATAGTACAAAATGGTTGATTTAACTAATTAAACATTTAATTAAATGCAGTCAAATGCTATTAAATGCATGCCGGGTTCGGGTTATCACAAAATCTACCGCCTGAAGAAGCTACTTGGGAAGATGAAGTTGCATTCCTATATGCATATCCCAATTGGAACCTTGAGGACAAGGTTCTGCTTGATCAGGGGGGTAGTGTTGTGAGCAGCTCAAGCAGCCCAAGCCCAGGGACTAACTTGGGCAAACGAGTTGAGATTAACGAAGGCCTAGGAGACAAAGGCAAGTTACTGGTGGGAAGACTCAGAGGAAATCAAAGAGAAAAGAGGAAGCCCAACTATCTGAAGGATTACATGGCATAGAGCGGCTTTAGCTCGTAACAGATTCTGTTACGTCAGATAGGGTGGGAAGGCAATGCATTTTACATGTGAAAGGGTATATAAGCATAGTAGAGAGTAGGCAGGGGCATGAAAATAACTTTGCATCTTATTTTCTTTATTTTTTGCTTGTAATTTTCATTTCAATTAAATAAAAAACTCTACTTTGCTGTGAATTGTTCTCTGTTAGAAGTTTGGTCATAACAGATGACACCAAGACTGTTATTCGGGGTGATTATTTACAATGTGTGGATTGAGAGGAACAATAGAATTTAGGATAATGACGTTCTCTTGGAAGATCAGCTGCATTCAAAAATTTTAGCTAGTGTTAGACAAAAAATTACGTTATCTCGTAAATATTATAGTTCTGATGTGAATAGGATGATCAGTAAGTATTGGAATATAGAGGATATCATATATAGTCTAACTCAGTCTTTTGCAAGATTGAGTTGATGTAATTTGTATATAACATGTTTTGGGTGTTTGAGTAAAAATTAAAGCACTTTGCTTACTTTGTGCAGAAGAAAAAAAATTAAAAAGGGAAGAAGATCGAGACTAGAAGTAAATATCAGGCCCTTTTTTTTTTTTTTTGCTAAATAAGCAAGTGGCTCTATTTCATTCCAAAAGTCTGTACAAAAGTGAGCAATGCTCAAACTAGAAAAGAATTTCTAAGTTGATATCCCATGCTTTTCAAATGTTTCTATTGTTGCAGCAAAAACGAAACCTGTATTTACTATTTTTAACACGAAGTTGAACACACGATTTGATAGAAGCAAAAATCTGATCTTCCATTTGAGTCGTATCAGCAAACAAATGTTGAATTCTTTTGGCCCAGAAAGTATAAGTAGCGGCACCCAGCACAATGTTGAATAAGTAGAATTGGAGAGACTTTCAATTAGTAGCATTATAGAACCAGGAAGTAATCATGCTCCAAGAACATAAATCTGTTGCCATGTTGGTGGGTTTAAGACATTTACGCCAAATTCTTTTCACAAAGCTGCACTCAAAGAATAGATGGCCACGACTTTTAGATAAAATACAGCAAAAGAGGCAGCTAAGAGATCCATTGAAACCAAGCAATGAGCCTTTGCGTAGTATATAAGCGATCAAGATTAACAAGCCAATAACAGAAAGCGTGCTTTGGAATTAAACCCTTGAACCAGACCATTCTCCACCAATCAACCTTGTTGTTTCTCTCACGAATAACATCAAAGGCATAATGAGTAGAGTAACCTTTGGAGGGATTAGGGGTCCAAACCGTATGGTCCTGAGCAGAGAAGAAAGAAATCGAAGAACACAGGCTATTAGCAATATTATCAAAAATAGCATGATCAGGCCAAGAGCATCTCCTATTTGAGATGAAATCACATACTTTTCTATTATCAACAACAATACCTTGTTGAGATAGGGAATCAATGCCAAAGTGATCCCTAAGGATACCATATGGATGCCATGCTTCAGACCAAAATAAGTGTCATCTCTCTTACCGATCTTCTTGAAGAATAAAGGTTTTGCAATAGGTCGAGTCTTCAAGATTTTTCGCCAAGCCCACAAGGTATCTTTATGGATCTAATTATTCCAAATGCAACTAGATTTAAGGTAGTTAGCAAAAATAAGTCGATAAATGCGATAGCGGTAAGATTAGACTTAGAAAGAATACAAGAAAAAGAGAGTTTTAGATACTTGGGCTCTATGGTTCAACAAGATGGAGAGATAAATGCGGATGTTGATCATAGAATCAAAGCAGGATGGACGAAGTGGAGAAATGCGTCAGAAATCTTGTGTGATCGAAAAATACCACTTAAGCAAAAAGGGAAGTTCTATAAGATAACCATTAGGCCTGCTATGTTATATGGTTTGGAGTGTTGGGCGTTGAAATATCAACATGTTCATAATATGTCGGTGGCTGAGATGAGAATGTTGAGATGGATGTGTGGCAAAACTAGGAAGGACAAGATTAGGAACGAGGTAGTACGTGAAATAGTAGAAATGGCCCCGATTGAGGATAAGATGAGGAAAAATCGTCTGAGATGGTTTGGCCACGTAAGGAGACGACCTTTTGAGGTGCCTGCTAGAAGGTGCGAAAGTTTAGAAATAATACACCAGAAGAGGGGTAGATGTAAACCTAAAATTACTTGGACGGAGACAATTAGATGAGACCTCGCGTGTATGGATCTCATAGAGGAGATGACTCTTGACAGGAAGGAATAATATCACATGATCCATATAACTGACCCCACCTAGTGGGACAAGGCCTAGTTTGGTTTGGTTTGGTTAGCATTCACCCATTGAACCCAAATGTTGTCTTTCATCGTATGATGCTGCCAGAGATATCTGATAATACCAGCTTGGTTCGTCTCTGCAAGATTTTTTATACCTAATCCACCCTCATCACACAGTTTACACACCTGCTTCCAGGCAACTTTAGCTCATCATTTGGAAGTTGAGTTACCCTTCCAAAGGAATTTGGCACAAAGACTGTCAATACCCTTAGTAACCCCCTTTGGTAAAATGAAAGTGTTACCCCAGTAGGAGTAGATAACATGTAAAACATGCTTGATCAGGGTGATTCTCGCAACATAGGAAAGGCTTTTACAGGCCCATAAGTCCACACATTTGGAGATCCTTGAAATGAGATTGTAGCAATCGTTTTTATGGAGCCTGCTAGATATGAGAGGGATACCTAAGTATCGGATAGGAAGAGTCCCTTTCTTTAAACCAGTAGCATTGAGTATCAAATCAGTGAGAGAATCTGAGCAACTACCAAAGAAAGCTTCACAGTTATTAGGATTGATGGATAGGCTTGATAAGTCTTTGAAGATGTCAACAGCTTTCAAGAGAATAGAGATAGAATTCAGATTAGCTTTGGAGAAAAGAAGAACATCATCTGCAAACATAAAATGGTTGATATTGAGTTGTTTACATTTAAGATGTGCCTGAAATTTGGGTTGTGAGCTCCAATTTGGAAAAACATGATAAGTACTTCCATAGCCAAGACAAAAAGATAAAGGGATAAGAGGTTCCCTTATCTAATGCCTCAAGCTCCTTTGAAGAAACTTGCAAGAGAACCATCGTAAGCAAGAAAGAAGGTTGGTATAGTGATGCATTCTTGAATCTAGACAACAAAAACATGGGGTAAATTCAGGGCTTGAAGACATTTAGTAACGAACTCCCAACTGATTGAGTTGAAGGCTTTATGTAAATCAATCTTTAAAGAACATCTTACAACTCCGTTCTTTCTATTATACCCTCAAACGACATCTTGAGCAACTAAGATGTTATCCGAGATTTTTCTTCCCAGGATGAAAGCAGATTGGTAAGGGGAAACCAGATCTTCTAGCACAAACTTCATACGATTAGCCAGAATTTTTGTGATGCATTTATAGACTATAGTACAACAAGCGATTGACTTGAAATCACTTGCAGAACTAGGA
The DNA here is from genome assembly GCA_037974665.1 of Ehretia macrophylla. Lineage (NCBI taxonomy): Eukaryota > Viridiplantae > Streptophyta > Magnoliopsida > Boraginales > Ehretiaceae > Ehretia > Ehretia macrophylla. Next base: position 7,023,552 of record CM075774.1, read on the forward strand.
TCGTCCATCTTGGGGACAAGAGTGAAGATAGTGCAATTAAGCTCCTTAAGGATTTTCCCAAATTTAAAGAAGGATAAGACTGCAACAATAACATCATTACCAACGATCTCCCAAGCTTTCTTATAAAAACAGGCGTTGAATCCATCTGAACCCAGGCTTTTGTTGTTATCCATAGAGAAGATAGTGCATTTGATCTCAGAGGGAGAAATGCCAGAAATCAGATCATTTGCCTTGTCACTACATAAGCCATTACCAAGGATCCTTCTAAGATCCTCCACAGAATACCTAGGTTGAACAGCTTGAGACCCTAAAATAGATTAGAAATGATCAACAAGAACATTCTGAATATCCACAGGGCTTGTCATAAGCGAGCCATCGCTACAATGAAGCTTTCTAATATAATTCCGACTGGCATGGCCTTTGACAACTTGGTGAAAAAAGCTAGAGTTAGCATCTCCCTCCTTAAGCCATGTGATTCGGGACTTTTGACGAAGTAATCTTTCCTCAACATCAAAAAGATCATTCAGCTTGGCAAGGATAAAATGTTGTTTGTCTTTGTTGGATTGTGAGCCATTGCCATTAAGAAAGATATTTTGGATTGCAGCAAGCTCTTTGCCCAGGTCCTTAAACCGAGAGGGAATCCTAGTGAAGTATCTGAGGTTGAATTCCTTAATTGCATATTTCAACTTGCGCTGCTTAGTCACAAGCCTGTACATGGGAAAACCAATGACCTATTCACCCCAAACATTGCGGACAACATCAAGAAATAGAGGGTGGTCAGTCTAAGCATTGAAGAATTTGAACGGTTTAGGACCTGAATGCACCTGGTTAAGAGGATAAATAAGTATAGGGTAATTATCCAAGGTGCCAGGCGACAAAAGTTCCACTCTAGTGTCCGGGAAAATAGAACACCATTCAATATTAGTACAGAGACAATCTATGAGACTACCTCTGAGAGAAGGGTCGAAGCTTCCATTAGTCCAAGAGTAAGGAGGATCGATTGCTGGCTGATAAATTAGATCATTGTGCAAAAGATAGTCATTAAAATCAGTCGAGCCTGCTCCAGTAAGAGAACAGTTAAGTCACTCACTAGCTGAAAGGATTTCGTTGAAATCTCCACCAATGCCCCACGGCCGAGAAGTACCAACTTATTCCAATCACAGAGATTTTTCCACACATATATTCTACTATCCCTTTCATTGTGAGCATAAATAAAAGAGAAGTCGAAGTCATAATTAGAGTCCAAGACTTGGATGGTGCAGTGAATAGCCTGGTCAGAACAATACTGATAACATTGATCTTGTTTGGATCCCATATCACCCACCTTGTTTCCACACATATATTCTACTGTCCCATCTCGCTTTAATTTATGTTTCAGATCAATTATGTGTACTGTATATTTTTAAAGAGGATAGAAGTTTGGAACTCAAAACTTTATTCACGATGAGTTGTTTTCTTATAATTTCACCCAACTTTTAAGGGTATTTTTTAATGTAAAAATCATCATTCCAATTCTCGAGCAAATTTTTTCTTTGGCTTGAAAGGAGTAATGTACTAAACTGGGAAATGATTACACGACGAAAGTCAAATACCTTAGTCAACTCCAAAGGACGGAACTGAGAAAAGAAAAGGTGAACCAAAAAAGTAACGAGCATATGATTTAATTGTAATCTACTGCGGTTAAAGAATAATAAATAATTAAAAAAATATAGTATAACAAGTATGATCACCTTAAACAAATTGGACGAAAAGTGAAATTAGTCCCTTTTCTTGAACTACATATAGCTCGAAATATAAAAGCATTAATTCAACTACAGTGACGGCAACCCTATGCTGGATGGTGTCTTTTTTTTGGTTAGATATATATGTATAGAGAGATATGTGTCTCCCCTTTTATCTTTTTTTTACAATACACCGTAGAGGTAATAACCTTCACGTCCATCTTTATTGATTCACTAGCCTTGCGAACTTGAAGCACATTTTTTTCTTTTTTTTCTTTTCTTATATTTTCATATATTCCTTAGGTAGAGGAGAAGGTTCAAATTGTACTGGATGGAACTCTTGAAGAGACATTAAACACCAATAGCTTCGAGAAAAGTACAAGATCAAACAACAATTTAAGCATGTTTTCAAGTAAATATTGTGACAATAAAGATGAATTCAACTTTCAAAGTGCAGCTTTAAATATATATAACGAAGATATTGTATATTGTATTTGTCATCTTGGAGAATATAATATATCAATCTGCAACCATGAAAGAACTACAACTATTAATTAGGCTTATAATTAAGAAAAGGAAAAAGAAATTAATTTAAATATAAACATCGTTTTACTACATTGGAATTAGTAACACTCTTGGCAAAGCCTTTTTTTTTTTTTTGGGTGAACAGATGGAAATTTCATTATCATGAAATTCAAAATACAAAAGTTCAGCCAACCCCGGTGGGTTGGTAATCATAATTTAATATCTCCTGAAGTGGAGTAAGTACGTTAGAAAACTAGTAATGCTTTACAATCCAATTTGCTACTTAATAACTCTTGTTATAACTCTTGGCATAATGCTCAATAGTTATATTACGCAATCTTCTTGATATCCGTTGTATTTGCATTCTTTGATACTCGACTTCACCTGTTGAATTTGCTGCCATTGCCCATCTAGCCCTTCGATTAACGATGCTGAGAGCTTTTTGGAGGTGATCAACTTGATATTCATAAGCACTAGAATTCTCATTGTTGGCTGACATGTTGATAGCATTAGAGTTGTCCTTCGTGGCTGACATGTTGACTTCACTAGTGTTGTCTTCCATGGTTGCCATGTCGACTTTCTTGATGATTGTGTAAAACAAATTACATAAATTGAATGAACACAAAAGGGGAGACGAGGAGGGGTATTTATAGGTTTGTTTGCCGTCACAAGACTCATAATTCTAGTAGGATTGGGAAATACAACTTTAGTTCTTTTTGGTTTAGGATTAGGAGTTGGTTATAGGATAAACCTTAACTTTCTCTACTTAAGGCACTATTGGTTCGTGGCGGATTACCTATAGAAGATCGAGAATGAACTCCTACAACGAGAAGGATTCACAAGCATGACCTCAGGGCTTGGTTTGCAATTCAAGAAAGGCTTCCAACTAAGATGAGATTGCTTGCTTGGGGTATTTCTGTGGTGGTTTGTGTGTTTTATAAAACGGTTCGGATAACTTTGAAAAATTAAAAAATTATAACCGAAATTGTTTAACAAGTTTAAAAATTATTAATCATAATCATAACCGTTATGGATTCAAAAAATTGTAGTTAATTGTAACCATAACCATTTAATTAAAATAAAAAAATAAAAAATTAGTTTAAATAAATTTTTTTTAAAAATGTAAAGAAATTAATTTAAATGTAAAGAAACTAAAAATAAAAGAATTCACGCCAATGATAAAATTTAAAATAAATTACATAATGATTTCATGAGCAAAAATCAAAATCAAGAAGTTATGGAAAAAAAAATTCATTCACAACTAAAACTATAAGTATTGGTCTAATGGGCTTAGCGCATCTCTTTTAATTGAGTTTAGTCTATTTTTATTTAATTAAGTTTAGTTCAATTTTTTATCACTTTAATTACCAATTAGTCTTTTATTATTTTAGTTGTATATATATATATATTAGATTTTTTTATTAGATTAATAATCGGGTTTTAGGTTTTGATTTTTTTTAATATTTAAAATCAAAATCTATCGGTTTACCCATCGGTTACCTCTTATAAAAATCAAACCTTAATAGATATACCATCAATTTTCGTCATCGGATTTTTATCGGTCAGATACCTGTTAATTTTGAATTTGAACCTTAACAATTGTCATCCCTAGTTTTCTATCACCAAGTTACTGAGGATATAGAATACATCTTCTTCCAATGTGGCATTAGTAGGAAAATCTAGATTAAAGACCTTAAAATGTGTAGGATTGGTAACAGTATTCTTTTTTGTGATAGGATTGAATGGTGGATCAACTGGTATTGCAAAGGTCGAAGCTTGAATGCGATGATGTTGTGAGCAGCTCAAGCAGCCCAAGCCCAGGGACAAACTTGGGCCAACGAGCTGAGATTAACGAAGGCCCAGGAGACAAAGGCAAGTTGCTGGTAGGAAGACTCAGAGGAAATCAAAGAGAAAAGAGGAAGTCCAAATATCTGAAGGATTACGTGGCATAGAGCGGCTTTAGCTCGTAACAGATTCTGTTACATTAGATAGGGTGGGAAGGCAATGCATTTTACATGTGAAATGGTATATAAGTATAGTAGAGAGTAGGCAGGGGCATGAAAAGAACTTTGCATCTTATTTTCTTTATTTTCTGCTTGTAATTTTCCTTTCAATTAAATGAAAAACTCTACTTTACTGTGAATTGTTCTTTGTCAGAAGTTTGGTCATAACAATTTGGTGCTCTCGTTGAGCTGTGCCATGGCTGACGGCACCAGATTGAAGGTTCTTGATGAATCGTTGAAACGGGCTCAAGACATCGCTAACCAACATGCTCAACAATTGGAGAAGGCTCAGGAGGTAGCGACCTAACATGGTCAGAGGTTGGATGATCATCAAAATTCATTAGGTGAACTGATTGCTAAAGTGACAGCTCTTGATGGTAAGCTGGACCAAACACTTCGTATTTTGACCGATAAGATGGTGATTGGTAATGGGTCGTCATCCGCTGGGAGTTCCGCCTCAGCCCCGCTGCCCATGGTGCATTCATCGGCTTCTCCACCTCCGATGACGGTATCCACGGTGGCGCAGCAGTTTCCATCGCTCGTGGTTCCGACACCGGTGACTCATCTATCATTTCACCAATCACCCGTGGCGGTGTCTACTACGGTACCACACTTTCCACTTCCATCGATGTCTATGCTTGGTCCAGCGATTTCTCCGATGGGTTCCTATCAATTTAGTTCCAACACTGTGCCGACTTTGGCTCTAATGTCATTTGGGTCGTCGGTCCTGCAAGGTCACCAGTTACGATTGGAGTTTCCCAGGTTCAATGGTAATGATCCAACGGGGTGGATTTTCAAGGCTGAACGGTTTTTTTGCATACCACTACACACTGGACGATCAACGGCTGTTAATTACTTCATTTCACATGGATGGTAAGGCCTTGCAATGGTTCCAATGGATGTCCAAAAATCGTCAGTTTGGGAATTGGGAGCAATTTACACGAGCCTTAGAAGCTCGGTTTGGGCTGTCTGAGTTTGAGGACCATCAGGGAGCACTGGCTAAGTTGATGCAATCCGGGTCTGTGGAGGAGTACCAGTCACAATTCGAGACACTGTCCAATCGAATAGTGGGCTTGTCACCGTCATTCCTTTTTAGTTGTTTCATCGCTGGCCTCAAATCTGACATTAAAATTGAGGTGCTGGACCTACAACCCACGTCCTTATCTCAAGCGATTAGGCTGGCCAAATTACAAGAAGTTAAAATACATGAACAGACACGGCAGGCCCAAAGAAGTGACAAATACCGTTGGCTTTATACCTAACCTGTTTTACAAGCCCAAGCCAAACAAACACCACCCATAAACCCATACACATCTCCTATCCATAACCATACCCATACCCATAAACCAACCATCAGCAACACTCAACCCCGTACCACACAAACGAACAAAAATACCACCCCATACACTATACGCCGCATCTCCCTACTGGAGATGCAACAATGACGAGAGAAGAACTTGTGTTATAATTGCGATGAACGGTATGTACCGGGACATAAATGCAAGACCAGACCTCAATTCCTTTTGTTGAATACGGATGATTTCCCACTGGAGGCCGAGGTTGATGATGAACAAGTAGCTATGCAGCTGCAGCTCGCGGATATGGGTGCTCAACCGGAAATTTCCTTTAATGCTCTATTGTGTAACCACTCTCCTGCCACTATGAGATTTTCAGGTGAATTGAATGGCAAGCAGGTGCAGATTTTAGTCGACGACAGAAGTACCCATAGTTTCATTCAAACACGGGTTGCCAAATACCTTAAGTTGCCAATTGAAGCAATTTGAAACTTGGCCGTAACAGTCGGCAATGGTGAACAGTTGGTTAGTGAGGGCCTCGTTCGACAAGCGTCGTTGGTAATCCAAGGACATCAGTTTGCAATGGACTTGTATGTCCTACTGTTGGAAGGCTCGAATATAGTTTTGTGGGTTTTGTGGCTCGCCATTCTTGGCCGGATCCTCCACGACTATTCCACTCTCATTATGCAGTTTGAAAAGGATGGTGTTGAAGTGGTTTTGCGAGGGGATGCAAATCGAGCGCTTTCTCAGATTCCATTCGCCGGGGTTAAGCGAATGACAGCGAATGGGGCAGTTTCAGCCTTCTATAGCCTAACGATGTTGGAGGATTGTGATACTGGGAGTCAGTCACTCATTTCTTCAGTCAATGATCCAGAGAAGTGGCACACAGAGTCAAGTGACTTTTGCCAACTTTTGAAAAAGTATGAGATAGTTTTTGGTAAACCAGGTGGCCTACACCCTCCGCGCGAGAGAGACCATGTCATCCATTTGCAGCCCAGTACTGTCCCAGTAAACGTGAGGCCATATCGTTATCCCCACTGTCATAAGTCAGAGATTGAAAAGCTTGTGGCGGAGATGTTACAAAACGGTATAATCAGGCTGAGCACAAGTCTGTTTTTAGCACCAGTTTTGTTGGTTCGTAAGAAGGATGGTACGTGGCACTTCTGTACGGATTATAGGGCTCTCAATGCAGTTATGGTGAAAGACCGGTTCTCTATTCCCACTGTTGATGAACTGTTGGATGAACTTCATGGAGCTACAGTGTTCTCCAAGTTATATCTTCGATCGGGTTACCACCAAATACGAATTCAGGAGGAAAATGTTTATAAGACGGCATTTCGAACTGATGATGGACATTACGAATTCTTAGTAATGCCCTTCGGGTTGACGAATGCTCCGTCAACATTTCAGGCAATCATGAACGACACATTCAGACCACTGTTGCGAAAATGTGTATTAGTATTTTTTGATGATATCCTTATCTACAGCTCTAATTTTCCTCAGCATTTGCAACACTTAGAGCAAGTATTACAGATACTACTAACTAATAATTTCTTTGCCAAATAGTCAAAATGTTTCTTTGGGCATCCGCAATTGGAGTATCTGGGACACATTATTTCACCTAACAGTGTGGCCATGGAACCTTCCAAGCTTCGAGCAGTAGATGAGTGGCCAAAACCATCAAACATCAAAGGATTACGAGGTTTTTTGGGTCTGGCAGGCTATTATAGGAAGTTTACCAAAGGTTTTACGTCTATTGCTCAGCCATTAACGCAATTGTTGAAGAAAGATGGTTTTGTTTGGTCAGAGGCAGCCCAGGAAGCATTCCAGCGGCTCAAGAGGGCCCTTACCACAGCACCTGTTTTGGCTCTACCAAATTTCTCTTCAACCTTTATTGTTGAAATGGATACTTCTGGAATCGAAATCGGTGCTACTTTGCTACAAGAGGGTCACCCAATTGCCTACTTTAGCCAATAGCTCACTCCAAAATGGCAAGTTGCATCAACTTACCAAAGAAAAATGTACGCAATTACGAAGGCAGTGGCTAAATGACGCCAGTATTTATTGGGTCGCCACTTTATCATAAAGACTGATCAGCAAAGTCTGAAAGCTATGATAGAGCAGACTATTCAAACACTTGACCAACAGAAATGGGTGTCTAAATTAATCGGGTTTGACTTCCACATCGAGTATAAACCCGGCAAACAGAATGTGGTAGATGATGCTCTATCCTGAATACCAGCTACGGGCTCTTTCGCGGCAATCACAATTTTACATTTACCAATTGTGGAGAAGTTGCGCAAAGCTACAGCTCAGGATCCCACCTTAACCACTATTATTGAGAAGTGCAATCAACAGAAAGAAATGAGCACAGGCTATCACTTGCAAGATGGAGTCCTTTTCTTCGATCGTAAAATGGTAATACCAGTGGCCTTACGACCTTTATTTTTGAAAGAGTTTCATGATACTCAGTTGGGTGGTCATACTGGAGTCCTATGCACTTTCATACGTTTAGCTGCTAATTGCTATTGGCCGACTATGCGCAAGAATGTGCACAAATATATAAGTGAATGCCTCATCTGCCAACAAGCTAAAACGGCACACACGCACCCAAGGGGACTACTTCAACCGTTACCCATACCATCTCAAATTTGGGAAGACTTGTCAATGAATTTTATCCGGGGCTTATCGCCTTCCAATGGCTTTACAGAAATATTAGTTGTCTTCATTCCTCTTTCCAGTAACTCTACGAGCTCGAAACTAGCAAGCAGTGTTCACAAGAAAAGTTGTTCGATTGCATGGAATTCCCAAATCCATTGTCACTGACCGTGATAAATTGTTTGTAAGTAACTTTTGAAGGGAACTCTTTAAGATGCAAGGCACGACGTTGAAAATGAGTAGTGCATACCACCCTCAAACGGACGGACAGACAGAACAGTTGAATCGCACTCTGGAAATGTATCTAAGATGTTTTGTTATGGATTCTCCTAAATCCTGGTCTAAGTATTTGTCGTGGGCCGAATTCTGGTATAATACTTGCTATCACTCTTCAGCTGGGATGACTCCCTTTGAGGCAGTATACGGACGACCCCCTCCTACATTACTCCGTTATACTCCCTTGTCGGCCACTAATGTACTACTTGATCAGGAGCTGCAGCAGCGAGATGCAATCTTGGCTAAGTTAAAAAACAATCTCTAGCTAGCATAACACCGAATTAAGCAACAGAGTGATAAGCATCGAACTGAAAAATCTTTCGAGGTTGGGGAGTGGGTGTTAGTGCGCTTGCAACCGTACAGACAAGTTTCAATCCGAGGATATACCAATCAAAAATTATCAAGAAAATTTTTTGGACCATTCTTGGTGACTGCTAGAATTGGTCCCGTGGCTTATCGGCTACAATTGTCAGACACTGCCAAGTTGCATCCAGTCTTCCACGTTTCTCTACTCAAGAAAGCAGAGGGCTATCAAGGTTCACCAAATCATCATGTGGTGCTACCACCAGGTCCAGATATGCGGACAATTCAGCCACGTCTTATTATTGATCGGAGGCTCATCGAGTACCACAACAAGCTGACGCCCCAATTATTGGTGCAATGGGAAAATCTACCACCTGAAGAAGCTACTTGGGAAGATGAAGTTGCATTCCTATCTGCATATCCCAATTGGAACCTTGACGACAAGGTTCTGCTTGACCAAGGGGGTAGTGTTGTGAGCAGCTCAAGCAGCCCAAGCCCAGGGACTAACTTGGGCAAATGAGTTGAGATTAACGAAGGCCTAGGAGACAAAGGCAAGTTGCTGGTGGGAAGACTCAGAGGAAATCAAGGAGAAAAGAGGAAGCCCAACTATCTGAAGGATTACGTGGCATAGAGCGACTTTAGCTCGTAACAGATTCTGTTACATCAGATAAGGTAGGAAGACAATGCATTTTACATGTGAAAGAGTATATAAGCATAGTAGAGAGTAGGCAGGGGCATGAAAAGAACTTTGCATCTTATTTTCTTTATTTTTTGCTTGTAATTTTCATTTCAATTAAATAAAAAACTCTACTTTGCTGTGAATTATTCTCTGTTAGAAGTTTGGTCATAACAGATGACACCAAGACTGTTATTCGGGGCAATTATTTACAATGTGTGGATTGAGAGGAACAATAGAATTTAGGATAATGACGTTCTCTAGGAAGATCAGCTGCATTCAAAAATTTTTGCTAGTGTTAGACAAAAAATTACGTTATCTCGTAAATATTATAGTTCTGATGTGAATAGGATGATCAGTAAGTATTGGAATATAGAGGATATCATATATAGTCTAACTCAGTCTTTTGCAAGATTGAGTTGATGTAATTTGTATATAACATGTTTTGGGTGTTTGAGTAAAAATTAATGCACTTTGCTTACTTTGTGCATAAGAAAAAAGATTAAAAAGGGAAGAAGATCGAGACTAGAAGAAAATATCGGGCCCTTTTTTTTTTTTTTTGCTAAATAAGCAAGTGGCTCTATTTCATTCCAAAAGTCTGTACAAAAGTGAGCAATGCTCAAACTAGAAAAGAATTTCTAAGTTGATATCCCATGCTTTTCAAATGTTTCTATTGTTGCAGCAAAAACGAAACCTGTATTTACTATTTTTAACACGAAGTTGAACACACGATTTGATAGAAGCAAAAATCTGATCTTCCATTTGAGTCGTATCAGCAAATAAACGTTGAATTCTTTTGGCCAGAAAGTATAAGTAGCAGCACCCAGCACAATGTTGAATAAGTAGAATTGGAGAGACTTTCAATTAATAGCATTATAGAACCAGGAAGTAATCATGCTCCAGGAACATAAATCTGTTGCCATGTTGGTGGGTTCAAGACATTTACGCCAAATTCTTTTCACAAAGCTGCACTCAAAGAATAGATGGCCACGACTTTTAGATAAAATACAGCAAAAGAGGCAACTAAGAGATCCATTGAAACCAAGCAATGAGCCTTTGCGTAGTATATAAGCGATCAAGATTGACAAGCCAATGACAGAAAGCGTGTTTTGGAATTAAACCCTTGAACCAGACCATTCTCCACCAATCAAACTTGTTGTTTCTCTCACGAATAACATCAAAGGCATAATGAGTAGAGTAACCTTTGGAGGGATTAGGGGTCCAAACCGTATGGTCCTGAGCAGAGGAGAAAGAAATCGAAGAACACAGGCTATTAGCAATATTATCAAAAATAGCATGATCAGGCCAAGAGCATCTCCCATTTGAGATGAAATCACATACTTTTCTATTATCAACAACAATACCTTGTTGAGATAGGGAATCAATGCCAAAGTGATCCCTAAGGATACCATATGGATGCCATGCTTCAGACCAAAATAAGTGTCATCTCTCTTACCGATCTTCTTGAAGAATAAAGGTTTTGCAATAGGTCGAGTCTTCAAGATTTTTCGCCAAGCCTACGAGGTATCTTTATGGATCAAATATCCCAAATGCAACTAGATTTAAGGTAGTTAGCAAAAATAAGTCGATAAATGCAATAGCGGTAAGATTAGACTTAGAAAGAATACAAGAAAAAGAGAGTTTTAGATACTTGGGCTCTATGGTTCAACAAGATGGAGAAATAAATGCGGACGTTGATCATAGAAACAAAGTAGGATGGACGAAGTGGAGAAATGCGTCAGGAATCTTGTGTGATCGAAAAATACCACTTAAGCTAAAAGGGAAGTTCTATAAGATAACCATTAGGCCTGCTATGTTACATGGTTTGGAGTGTTGGGCGGTGAAATATCAACATGTTCATAAAATATCAGTGGCTGAGATGAGAATGTTGAGATGGATGTGTGACAAAACTAGGAAGGACAAGATTAGGAACGAGGTGGTACGTGAAATAGTAAAAATGGCCCCGATTGAGGATAAGATGAGGAAAAATCGTCTGAGATGGTTTGGCCACGTAAGGAGACGACCTGTTGAGGCGCCTGCTAGAAGGTGCGAAAGTTTAGAAATAATACACCAGAAGAGGGGTAGATGTAAACCTAAAATTACGTGGACGGAGATAATTAGATGAGACCTCGAGTGTATGGATCTCATAGAGGAGATGACTCTTGACAGAAAGGAATAACATTGCATGATCCATATAACTGACCCCACTTAGTGGGACAAGGCTTAGATTGGTTTGGTTTTGTTTGGTTTGGTTAGCATTCACCCATTGAACCCAAATGTTGTCTTTCATCGTATGATGCTGCCAGAGATATCTGATAATACCAGCTTGGTTTGTCTCTGCAAGATTTTTTATACCTAATCCACCCTCATCACACAGTTTACACATCTGCTTCCAAGCAACTTTAGCTCATCCTTTGGAAGTTGAGTTACCCTTCCAAAGGAATTTGGCACAAAGACTATCAATACCCTTAGTAACCCCCTTTGGTAAAATGAAAGTGTTACCCCAGTAGGAGTAGATAACATGTAAAACATGCTTGATCAGGGTGATTCTCCCAACATAGGAAAGACTTTTACAGGCCCATAAGTCCACACATTTGGAGTTCCTTGAAATGAGATTGTAGTAATCGTTTTTATGGAGCCTGCTAGAAATGAGAGGGATACCTAAGTATCGGACAGGAAGAGTCACTTTCTTCAAACCAGTAGCATTGAGTATCAAATCAGTGAGAGAATCTGAGCAACTACCAAAGAAAGCTTCACAGTTATTAGGATTGATGGATAGGCTTGATAAGTCTTTGAAGATGTCAACAGTTTTTAAGAGAATAGAGATAGAATTCAGATTAGCTTTGGAGAAAAGAAGAACATCATCTACAAACATAAAATGGTTGATATTGAGTTGTTTACATTTAAGATGTGCCTGAAATTTGGGTTGTGAGTTCCAATTTGGAAAAACTTGATAAGTATTTCCATAGCCAAGACAAAAAGATAAAGGGATAAGAGGTTCCCTTGTCTAATGCCTCAAGCTCCTTTGAAGAAACTTGCAAGAGAACCATCGTAAGCAAGAAAGAAGGTTGGTATAGTGATGCATTCTTGAATCTAGACAACAAAAACATGGGGTAAATTCAGGGCTTGAAGACATTTAGTAACGAACTCCCAACTGATTGAGTTGAAGGCTTTATGTACATCAATCTTTAAAGAACATCTTACAACTCCGTTCTTTCTATTATACCCTCAAACGACATCTTGAGCAACTAAGATGTTATCCGAGATTTTTCTTCCCAGGATGAAAGCAGATTGGTAATGGGAAACCAGATCTTCTAGCACAAACTTCATACGATTAGCCAGAATTTTTGTGATGTATTTATAGACTACATTACAACAAGCGATTGACTTGAAATCACTTGCAGAACTAGGATCGTTCGTCTTGGGGACAAGAGTAAAGATAGTGCAATTAAGCTCCTTAAGGATTTTCCCAAATTTAAAGAAGGATAAGACTGCAACAATATCATCATTACCAACGATCTCCCAAGCTTTCTTATAAAAACAGGCGTTGAATCCATTTGAACCCGGGCTTTTGTTGTTATCCATAGAGAAGATAGTGCATTTGATCTCAGAGGGAGAAATGCCAGAAATCAGATCATTTGCCTTGTCACTACATAAGCCATTACCAAGGATCCTTCTAAGATCCTCCACAGAATACCTAGGTTGAACAGCTTGAGACCCCAAAATAGATTGGAAATGATCAACAAGAACATTCTGAATATCCACAGGGCTTGTCATAAGCGAGCCATCGCTACAATGAAGCTTTCTAATACAATTCCGATTGGCATGGCCTTTGACAACTTTGTGAAAAAAGCTAGAGTTAGCATCTCCCTCTTTAAGCCATGTGATTCGGGACTTTTGACGAAGTAATCTTTCCTCAACATCAAAAAGATCATTCAGCTCGGCAAGGATAACATGTTGTTTGTCTTTGTTGGATTGTGAGCCGTTGCCATTAAGAAAGATATTTTGGATTGCAGCAAGCTCTTTGCCCAGGTCCTCAAACCGAGAGGGAATCCTAGTGAAGTATCTGAGGTTGAATTCCTTAATTGCATATTTCAACTTGCGCTGCTTAGTCACAAGTCTGTACATAGGAAAACCAATGACCTATTCACCCCAAACATTGCGGACAACATCAAGAAATAGAGGGTGGTCAGTCTAAGCATTGACGAATATGAACAGTTTAGGACCTCAATGCACCTGGTTAAGAGGATAAATAAGTAGAGGGTAATTATCCGAGGTGCCAGGCGACAAAAGCTCCACTCTAGTGTCCGGGAAAATAGAACACCATTCAATATTAGTACAGAGACAATCTATGAGACTACCTCTGAGAGAAGGGTCGAAGCTTCCATTAGTCCAAGAGTAAGGAGGATCGATTGCAGGCTGATAAATTAGATCATTGTGCAAAAGATAGTCATTAAAATCAGTCAAGCCTACTCCAGTAAGAGAACAGTTAAGTCACTGACTAGCTGAAAGGATTTCGTTGAAATCCCCACCAATGCCCCAAGGCCGAGAAGTACCAACTTCATTCCAATCACAGAGATTTTTCCACACATATATTCTACTATCCCTTTCATTGTGAGCATAAATAAAAGAGAAGTCGAAGTCATAATTAGAGTCCAAGACTTGGATGGTGCAGTGAATAGCCTGGTCAGAACAGTACTGATAACATTGATCTTGTTTGGATCCCATATCACCCATATTCTGCCACTATGATTAGATTCATAATTGTTGATCATTCTCTAATTCCTACGGATGTTTTTAAGAATGCTAGGAGCATGATTAGCTTTAACTTTGGTCTTTAAAAGTCCACATAGAGTCATTTGGTTATTTCTCAAAAAACTGGCAAGATCTTTCTGCCTTACCTTTTTATTCAAACCTCTAGTGTTCCAAATAAGAATCTTCATAAAAACTATTGAGGGGTGGGATCAGGTTCAAATGGGGCAGACCCATTCACCACTGAAGCCTTGCAATCACCCACAATAGTAGAAGAATGAGTGGAAGAGTTCTTAACAGAAGAGTCAGGAAGCAGATTCAAGTTATCTGAAGGCACCGGTTAGCGTCCTTCAAGAAGGTAGTATTGGTTTCACCAAGGTCCTTGTACATAGAATCCAACAATGTATACTTATCTGAGCTTGTGGAAGATTAGAATCCACTTGAATGGCTTTGCCCTTACCCCTCTTAGGTTCAACATCATGCCACTCCTTAGCAACAGAGGATGGAACAGGAGCAGAAACAGGTTCAGAAATTGATTTCTCTGTTGCTTTCTCCACCGTTTGTTTCGGTGCCTAATCGAACTTTGCCTTACATCAGGTCTTTACCCAACAAATACCACACGCAATATCATCCCGTGAAAGAAGTTCAAAAACAATGGGATGAATAAAGCCATTTGTGAGGCTTAGATTGAAAGAAACACTACTTAGCTAGCAAAAACAAAAAACAAAAAAATTATATGTATATAATTTTATATGTGTTGAAGATAATAAATAATATGATAAACCTCTATTTAACAACTTAAGCTTTTAGTTGAGGTAGTAACTTAACATGCTATTAGAGCCTAAGTACCAAAGGGTCCTGAGTTCAAAACTCACCATTATCCATTTAAAAATATTAAAATTATCCAAGTACGAAACTCAAAAATCATGAACAGATATAAACTGTATGTGGTCTTATCATATCATGACCTCCATTTGTTTGACTACAATGTTTTACAGAAAAATATTTTCCTAATTTTTAGATATTTGGTAGTACCAAAAAATAGGTTAAATTAAAAAAATATCAACCCCCTCACCCACCCCACCCACACATCCATCTCCAGAAAATATTATATTTATATTTATTTTAATTATGTATTTATTTTTAATTTTAATTATTTTATTTACTTTGTTTATTTTATATTTATTTTATACTTCATTTATTTATTTTTATTCTTTTATTTATTTATATATATGTACATATTTATTTTATTTACGTATGTGTGTTGTGTTTTTTTATATTAAAAATCTCCTGTCAAAAAATATTTTTTACTATGACATCTAAACACCATAAAATATTTTTCAGTATGACAATCAAACAACATAAAGTATTCTACTTTTCAAGAAAATATTTTTTCCTATAAATATTTTCCGCTAGCAAGTTATTTTACGGCAAACAAACGAAGCTTTGGTCTTGTGTGATGCAGAGTGTAAGCAAGTAGGTTAAACCTTTTCTCTTTTTTTTTTTCTTCATAATGAGGAATTCACTTTTAACGAGATCACATTGGATCCAGTCTAAAGATACAAATTCTATAGTATAGTACTGTGTCTCAACATATGTCATGTGTTAGTCAAAGGATCAGGTAGCATTTGTGATCAGATGGTATAGATTTGAATTTGTATCTTTGATCACGATGAATTATTATTCAACCATTTTATTCAATCTTAGGTAGCAAGAAAGCTTTTGAACTAAGGGTTGTTAGAAAGCTTTTACAATGTATGAAAGCTGAAATATTTCGATCCTAATTCGGATTGTTAGAAATGAAACTAGGGCCTTCCTTTTATAGGAGAAGGAGGCAGGAACATTTTACCTAACACACCAAACATAAAGTAAAAGACAAGAAGCTATAATTGAGCTTTTGAAAAAGTTGGAATGCCAACAACCGGTGGGTGCGGTAGGTGAAAACTGTTGAGTCTTTTGCTTTTGCTTTAAGTCACTTTCTTCTTTTGCTTTTGGTGCTTTAAGACTTTGAGTCTCCTTTCGCTGCTTTTGGTGGATGACATTTCTCTATAGACGGCATTTCTATAAGCGCCATCTATAATAAACATACTATTCACTCATATAAGCGCCAGGTTTTATTGCTATTATATGTGGTGCTTAGTTTAAATGCCGCCTAAGTTATATAATAGGTGGCGCTTAATTTAAATGCTGCTAAATTTTTGTGACACTCGCTACCGCGGCGTTTGTTGTGGCACTTACTAAAATGCTGCCTATTTAGAAGCGGCGCTTTCTAAAAAGCCACCTATATAAAAAAAAAGTGTCACCTTTTACCTCATTTTTTGTAGAGTTTCTGCTAAGTATCTGCATTCTTGACTTTCTTGACGATTGCGTCAACCAACAAAACAAATAACATAAACTGAATGAATACAGTTGAAGAAAAGAGGGAAACTCTCTGTATATTGATGTGTGTAACATTATATGTGCAAGGAGAGATAGAGCAATGTCTTGCTAACCAAGCTAAGCTAATAAGGAAACTAAGTATTACATAATCAATTAAGTAATGAACTAAGCTACACCATATGGCATGATATATATGCGTTTACACTATATACATTAACATCCCCCTCAAACTCAAATAGGAAGAACAAAGAACATTTGAGTTTGCAAACTAAATTACAATGGTGACCTGGAGGATGAGTCTTGGTGAAGATATCAGTAGTTTGATTAGGAGATGAGACCTTGACGAGATGAACAATACCTTTAATAATTTGGCGATGGATAAAGTGGGAGTCTGTCTCAATGTGCTTGGTGCGTTCGTGGAAGACATCATTATGTGTGATCTGAATTGCACTTTAAGTGTCATAGGGAAAAGGTGTGGGACCAAAATGAACAACGCCCATTTCTTGGAGGAGCCATCGAAGCCAAATGAGTTCTTAAGAGGTATCAGCAAAGGCCCGATACTCGGCCTCTGTACTAGAACAAGCAACCTCTGTCTGCTTCTTGTTGCGCCAAGCAATAAGTAAATCACCCGAAAGACAAGAAAATCTAGTAGTAGAATGGCGATCAATGAGATCTCCGGCCCAATCAACATCAATCAGAATAAGCTTGCAAAACAAAAGGCGAGTGCACAGAGAAGTGAAAACCATGAAAGAGAGTGTCATTTTCATAACGTAAGATGCAAAGAACAACAACACAGTGGGTAGACCGTGAAACCGACATATACTTACTGACCAAATTAACTACATAAGTAATTAATGTTTGGCCTAGTGACCGTGAGATATACAAGACACCCAACTAGATGATGATATAAAGTAGCATCTTTGAGAGGTGTACCATCCAATGGACTAAGCCGAATATTGAGATCAAGTGGAGTGGAAGCAACCTTACCATCTGAGATTCCTGCATGAAATAAAGATCAGAGGCATATTTGGCTTGTGAGAGATAATATCCTGTATCATTAGATAAGATTTGAAGTCCTAAGAAGTAACTCAATTGGCCTAAATACTTCATCTCGAAGGTGGTTGAGAGAAGATGCTTGAGGTCAAAAATACCAATATCATCATCACTAGTGATGATCATGTCATCTAGATACAGAAGCTTAGATGACCATAGCCAAGACGAGGTTTCATGATTACCTCCTCTCTGTGAGATCCCCATTGAGAAAAGCATTCTTAATATCCATCTAAGATAAAATCTATCGACGAGCAGCACCTACTGCAACTAATGATCGAACAATGCTAAGGTGAGCAACTGGAAAAAATATATCCTCATAATCAATACTATATTTTTGTTCAAAATCCTCAACCACTAAGCGAGACTTATATCTCTTAATGGTTTCATCAGAGAATGAGTCTTAATCTTATACACCCATGGTAACCCATTGGATTCTTTCCAGGTGGTAAATCAATCATATCCCAGGTATGGTATGATATACATGAGTTCACACAATATACATTAACAAACACAAAAGAGGTGATCACAAGTGGTATATATAGGCAAACTTAGACTCATAATTCTATAGTAGGATTGGGAAATATAATCTTAGTTCTTTTTGGTTTAGGATTAGGAGTTGGTCATAGGATAAACCTTTAAGTTTCGAGACTTAAGACAATGTTGGTTTATGGCGGTTAAGAGACTTGTAAACAATCGATGACTTATCCAGCTACCTGTAAATATTAGCCCTTTACCTGACAAAAACTACATGCAATTTATCTTGCGTGAACTTGAATATTATCCTCAGTGGGACACAAATTAAATAATTTTATAATGAGAGATCAACAAAGCTTGGATGAGCTTAAACATGCGCTAGAAAAAATTAGAAAAATGCTTTTGATTATATTATATCTTTTGATGATAAATAAGTTAGAACTTGTAAACAGCATAGGCCTTTGTTAAGAATATGTAATACATATGTTGAAAATATAGAGTCCTTTTTTATATATAAATCATGACTTTCAATATCAGTATATAACATCGTGGGTTTCTCCAACTAATATTAATTAACTTTAGGCTTGAAGTCCATAGCTTTAGCGGCAGTTTGCTACCTACAGTTAGGGGGAAAAAAGTACTTCTCATTGTTTTAAAAATTACCTCGTGTAAAAAGAAAATATAAAATACAACTATAGGCGCGGTTAAGGAAAATCTCCGCTTATAGTTAGCGAATAATGAAAAAAAAATACTTTTCATTGTTCTAAAAATAACCTTGAGTAAAAAGAAAAGATAAAATATTGTGAAGGTATAAATCCGTTGTGTCCGAACTGAGCACGTTACCTGTAAAATAAAGGAATTACAGGTGTTTTTCTCGGGGACCTCTTCCGACGAAAGCACGAACAATATGTAAAGGGAATTAAAGAGTATATATTTTAGGAAAAGAATGAGTTACCTTTTGTGACTATTGAGTTCTATTTATACTATTTGATAGAGAATCTTATGGAATATATGGTGTGTTCCGGAGATCGGGAAATATTTCTTTTAAACGACACGTCACATAAGAGAACACTAATAGAGGTCAGTCAATTCATACCACCGAGATCAATCTGGTCAAACAAGATCTTGATATGCTCTCCTACTCTTTCTCTTAATTCCCAAGTATCCTAACATGGTCGACTATCATGACAGTAGGTCGGGAATTTACCCATATCAAATATAATTACGAAGCTATCGTGTTTGTTGCCTTTTGGTGGTGGTTTTCATTAAACTTGCTAAGGTTTAATTTTGTGATTTGATTGCTCGCTTTAATTTATGTTTCAGATCAATTATGAGTACTGTATATTTTTAAAGAGAATATAAGTTTGGAACTCAAAACTTTATTCACCATGAGTTGTTTTCTTATAATTTCACCCAACTTCTAAGGGTAATTTTTAATGTAAAAATCATCATTCCAGTTCTCGAGCAAATTTTTTCTTTGGCTCGAAAGGAGCAATGTACTAAACTGGGAAATGATTACACGACGAAAGTCAAATACCTTAGTCAACTCCAAAGGACGGAACTGAGAAAAGAAAAGGTGAACCAAAAAAGTAACGAGCATATGATTTAATTGTAATCTACTGCGGTTAAAGAATAATAAATAATTAAAAAAAATATAGTATAACAAGTATGATCACCTTAAACAAATTGGACGAAAAGTGAAATTAGTCCCTTTTCTTGAACTATAGCTCGAAAAATAAATGCATTAATTCAACTACAGTGACGGCAACTATATGCTGGATGGTGTCTTTTTTTGGGTTAGATATGTTGCATGTTTAACAACTTTTTTTTTTTTTTTGTTTATATGGAGGCTAAGCCGGTTTAGCAATTTAGAGAGATATGTGTCTCCCCTTTTATCTTTTTTTACAATATACCGTAGAGGTAATAACCTTCATGGCCATCTTTATTGATTCACTAGCCTTGCGAACTTGAAGCACATTTTTTTCTTTTTTTTCTTTTCTTATATTTTCGTATATTCGTTAGGTAGAGGAGAAGGTTCAAATTGTACAGGATGGAACTCTTGAAGAGACATTAAACACCAATAGCTTCGAAAAAAGTACAAGATCAAACAACAATTTAAGCATGTTTTCAAGTAAATATTGTGACAATAAAGATGCATTCAACTTTCAAAGTGCAGCTTTAAATATATATAACGAAGATATTGTATATTGTATTTGTCATCTTGGAGAATATAATACATCAATCTGCAACCATGAAAGAACTACAACTATTAATTAGGCTTATAATTAAGAAAAGGAAAAAGAAATTAATTTAAATATAAACATCGTTTTACTACATTGGAATTAGTAACACTCTTGGCAAAGCCCCTCTTTTTTTTTTTTTGGGTTAAAAGATGGAAATTTCATTATCATGAATTCCAAGATACAAAAGATAGTTCAGCTAACCCCGGTGAGGTGGTAATCACAATTTAGTATCTCTAGAAGTGGAGTAAGTACGTTAGAAAACTAGTTAATTGCTAACTACTCATTTACTTACTGCTTTACAATCCAATTTGCTACTTAATAACTCTTGTTATAACTCTTGGCATAATGCTCAATAGTTATATTACGCATTCTTCTTGATATCCGTTGTATTTGCATTCTTTGATACTCGACTTCACCTGTTGAATTTGCTGCCATTGCCCATCTAGCCCTTCGATTAACGATGCTGAGAGCTTTTTGGAGGTGATCAACTTGATATTCATAAGCACTAGAATTCTCATTGTTGGCTGACATGTTGATAGCATTAGAGTTATCTTTCATGGCTGACATATTGACTGCATTAGAGTTGTCCTTCGTGGCTGACATGTTGACTTCACTAGTGGTGTCTTCCATGGTTGCCATGTCGACTTTCTTGATGATTGTGTAAAACAAATTACATAAATTGAATGAACACAAAAGGGGAGACGAGGAGGGGTATTTATAGGTTTGTTTGCCGTCACAAGACTCATAATTCTAGTAGGATTGGGAAATACAACTTTAGTTCTTTTTGGTTTAGGATTAGGAGTTGGTTATAGGATAAACCTTAACTTTCTCTACTTAAGGCACTATTGGTTCGTGGCGGATTACCTATAGAAGATCGAGAATGAACTCCTACCACGAGAAGGATTCACAAGCATGACCTCAGGGCTTGGCTTGCAATTCAAGAAAGGCTTCCAACTAAGATGAGATTGCTTGCTTGGGGTATTTATGTGGTGGTTTGTGTGTTTGTTAAAGGATAAAACGGTTCGAATAACTTCGAAAAATTAAAAAATTATAATCGTAATCGTTTAACAGATTTAAAAACTATTAACTATAACCATAACCGTTAAGGATTCAAAAAATCGAAGTTAACTGTAACCGTAACCGTTTAATTAAAATAAAAAAATAAAAAATTAGTTTAAATAAAAAAATTTAAAAAATGTAAGAGAAATTAATTTAAATGTAAAGAAATCAAAAATAAAAGAATTGAAGTCAATGATAAATTTTAAAATAAATTACATAATGATTTCATGAGCAAAAATCAAAATTAAGAAGTTATGGAAAAAAAATTCATTTACAATTAAAACTGACGATTCTTAAGAGTATAAGTATTGGTCTAATGGGCTTAGCGTATCTCTTTTAATTGAGCTTAGTCCACTTTTATTTAATTGAGTTTAGTTCAAATTTTTATAATTTTAATTACCAATTAGTTTTTTATTATTTTAAGTGTATATATGTAGAGATTAGATTTTTTTTATTAGATTAATAATCGTGTTTTAGGTTTTTATTTTTTTTAATATTTAAAATCAAAATCTATCGGTTTACCCATCGGTTACCTCTTATAAAAATCAAACCCTAATAGATACACCATTAGTTTTCGTCATCGGATTTTTATCGGGCAGATACCCGTTAATTTTGAATTTAAACATTAACAATTGTCATCCCTAGTTTTCTCTCACCAATTTACTGAGGATAGAGAAAACCTCTTCTTCCAATGTGGCATTAGTAGGAAAATCTAGATTAAAGACCTTAAAATGTGTAGGATTGGTAACAGTATTCCTTCTTGGGATAGGATTGAACAATGGATCAACTGGTATTGCAAAGGTCGGAGCTTGAATGCGATGATAACAAGACAGTTATTCGGGGAGATAATTTACAATGTGTGGATTGAGAGGAACAATAGAATTTAGGATAATGACGTTCTCTTGGAAGATCAGCTGCATTCAAGAATTTTTGCTAGTGTTAGACAAAAAATTATGCTATCTCGTAAATATTATAGTTCTGATGTGAATAGGATGATCAATAGGTATTGGAATATACAGGATATCATATATAGTCTAACTAACTCAGTCTTTTGCAAGATTGAGTTGATGTAATTTGTACATAACATGTTTTGGGTGTTTGAGTTAAAATTAATGCACTTTGCTTACTTTGTGCAGAAGAAAAAAAATTAAAAAGGGAAGAAGATCGAGACTGGAAGTAAATATCAAGCCCTTTTTTTTTTTTTTGCTAAATAAGCAAGTGGCTCTATTTCATTCCAAAAGTCTATACAAAAGTGAGCAATGCTCAAACTAGCAAAGAATTTCTAAGTTGATATCCCATGCTTTTCAAATGTTTCTATTGTAGCAGCAAAAATGAAACCTGTATTTACTATTTTTAACACGAAGTTGAACACACGATTTGATAGAAGCAAAAATTTGATATTCCATTTGAGTCGTATCAGCAAATAAACGTTGAATTCTTTTGGCCCAGAAAGTATAAGTAGCAGCACCCAGCACAATGTTGAATAAGTAGAATTGGAGAGACTTTCAATTAGTAGCATTATAGAACCAGGAAGTAATCATGCTCCAGGAACATAAATCTGTTGCCATGTTGGTGGGTCTAAGACATTTACGCCAAATTCTTTTCACAAAGTTGCACTCAAAGAATAGATGGCCACGACTTTTAGATAAAATACATAAAAAAAGGCACCTAAGAGATCCATTGAAACCAAGCAATGAGCCTTTGCCTAGTATATAAGCGATCAAGATTGACAAGCCAATGACAGAAAGCGTGCTTTGGAATTAAACCCTTGAACCAGACCATTCTCCACCAATCAACCTTGTTGTTTCTCTCACGAATAACATCAAAGGCATAATGAGTAGAGTAACCTTTGGAGGGATTAGGGGTCCAAACCGTATGGTCCTGAGCAGAGGAGAAAGAAATCGAAGAACATAGGCTATTAGCAATATTATCAAAAATAGCATGATCAGGCCAAGAGCATCTCCCATTTGAGATGAAATCACATACTTTTCTATTATCAACAACATTACCTTGTTGATTAGCCAAAAAAAAAACAACAATACCTTGTTGAGATAGGGAATCAATGCCAAAGTGATCCTTAAGGATACCATATGGATGCCATGCTTCAGACCAAAAGAAGTGTCATCTCGGTTACCGATCTTCTTGAATAATAAAGGTTTTGCAATAGGTCGAGTCTTCAAGATTTTTTGCCAAGCCCACGAGGTATCTTTATGGATCTAAATATCCCAAATGTAACTAGATTTAAGGTAGTTAGCAAAAATAAGTCGATAAATGCGATAGCTGTAAGATTAGACTTAGAAAGAATACAAGAAAAAGAGAGTTTCAGATACTTGGGCTCTATGGTTCAACAAGATGGGGAGATAAATGCGGACGTTGATCATAGAATCAAAGTAGGATGAACGAAGTAGAGAAATGCGTCAGGAATCTTGTGTGATCGAAAAATACCACTTAAGCTAAAGGGAAGTTCTATAAGATAACCATTAGGCCTGTTATGTTATATGGTTTGGAGTGTTGGACGGTGAAATATCAACATGTTCATAAAATGTCGGTGGCTGAGATGAGAATGTTGAGATAGATGTGTGGCAAAACTAGGAAGGACAAGATTAGGAACGAGGTGATACGTGAAATAGTAGGAATAACCCCGATTGAGGATAAGATGAGGAAAAATCGTCTGAGATAATTTGGCCACGTAAGGAGACGACTTGTTGAGGCACCTGCTAAAAGGTGCGAAAGTTTAGAAATAATACACCAGAAGAGGGGTAGATGTAAACCTAAAATTACTTGGACGGAGACAATTAGATGAGACCTCGCGTGTATGGATCTCATAGAGGAGATGACTCTTGACAGGAAGGAATGGCGTCGCATTATCCATATAACTGACCCCACCTAGTGGGACAAGGCTTAGTTTGGTTTGGTTTGGTTAGGTTAGCATTCACCCATTGAACCCAAATGTTGTCTTTCATCGTATGAAGCTGCCAGAGATATCTGATAATACCAGCTTGGTTCGTCTCTGCAAGATTTTTTATACCTAATCCACCCTCATCACACAGTTTACACACCTGCTTCCAGGCAACTTTAGCTCATCCTTTGGAAGTTGAGTTACCCTTCCAAAGGAATTTGGCACAAAGACTGTCAATACCCTTAGTAACCCCCTTTGGTAAAATGAAAATGTTACCCCAGTAGGAGTAGATAACATGTAAAACATGCTTGATCAGGGTGATTCTCCCAACATAGGAAAGGCTTTTACAGGCCCATAAGTCCACACATTTGGAGGTCCTTGAAATGAGATTGTAGCAATCGTTTTTATGGAGCCTGCTAGAAATTAGAGGGATACCTAAGTATCGGACAGGAAGAGTCCCTTTCTTTAAACCAGTAGCATTGAGTATCAAATCAATGAGAGAATCTGAGCAACTACCAAAGAAAGCTTTACAGTTATTAGGATTGATGGATAGGCTTGATAAGTCTTTGAAGATGTCAACAGCTTTCAAGAGAATAGAGATAGAATTCAGATTAGCTTTGGAGAAAAGAAGAACATCATCTGCAAACATAAAATGGTTGATATTGAGTTGCTTACATTTAAGATGTGCCTGAAATTTGGGTTGTGAGCTCCAATTTGGAAAAACTTGCTAAGTACTTCCATAGCCAAGACAAAAAGATAAAGGGATAAGAGGTTCCCTTGTCTAATGCCTCAAGCTCCTTTGAAGAAACTTGCAAGAGAACCATTGTAAGCAAGAAAGAAGGTTGGTATAGTGATGCATTCTTGAATCTAGACAACAAAAACATGGGGTAAATTCAGGGCTTGAAGACATTTAGTAACGAACTCCCAACTGATTGAGTTGAAGGCTTTATGTAAATCAATCTTTAAAGAACATCTTGCAACTCCGTTCTTTTTATTATACCCTCAAATGACATCTTGAGCAACTAAGATGTTATCCGATATTTTTCTTCCCAGGATGAAAGCAGATTGGTAAGAGGAAACCAGTTCTTCTAGCACAAACTTCATACGATTAGCCAGAATTTTTGTGATGCATTTATAGACTACATTACAACAAGCGATTGACCTGAAATCACTTGCAGAACTAGGATCGTCCGTCTTGGGGACAAGAGTGAAGATAGTGCAATTAAGCTCCTTAAGGATTTTCCCAAATTTAAAGAAGGATAAGACTGCAACAATAACATCATTACCAACGATCTCCCAAGCTTTCTTATAGAAACAGGCGTTGAATCCATCTGAACCCGGGCTTTTGTTGTTATCCATAGAGAAGATAGTGCATTTGATCTCAGAGGGAGAAATGCCAGAAATCAGATCATTTGCCTTATCACTATATAAGCCATTACTAAGGATCCTTCTAAGATCCTCCACAGAATACCTAGGTTGAACAGCTTGAGACCCCAAAATAGATTGGAAATGATCAACAAGAACATTCTGAATATCCACGGGGCTTGTCATAAGCGAGCCATCGCTACAATGAAGCTTTCTAATACAATTCCGACTGGCATGGCCTTTGACAACTTTGTGAAAAAAGCTAGAGTTAGCATCTCCCTCTTTAAGCCATGTGATTCGGAACTTTTGACGAAGTAATCTTTCCTTAGCATAAAAAAGATCATTCAGCTCGGCAAGGATAACATGTTGTTTGTCTTTGTTGGATTATGAGCCATTGCCATTAAGAAAGATATTTTGGATTGCAGCAAGCTCTTTGCCCAGGTCCTCAAACCGAGAGGGAATCCTAGTGAAGTATCTGAGGTTGAATTCCTTAATTGCATATTTCAACTTGCGCTGCTTAGTCACAAGCCTATACATGGGAAAACCAATGACCTACTCACCCCAAACATTGCGGACAACATCAAGAAATAGAGGGTGGTCAGTCTAAGCATTGAAGAATTTGAACGGTTTAGGACCTGAATGCACCTGGTTAAGAGGATAAATAAGTAGAGGGTAATTATCCGAGGTGCCAAGCGACAAAAGCTCCACTCTAGTGTCCGGGAAAATAGAACACCATTCAATATTTGTACAGAGACAATCTACGAGACTACCTCTGAGAGAAGGGTCGAAGCTTCCATTAGTCCAAGAGTAAGGAGGATCGATTGCAGGCTGATAAATTAGATCATTGTGCAAAAGATAGTCATTAAAATCAGTCGAGCCTGCTCCAGTAAGAGAACAGTTAAGTCACTCACTAGCTAAAAGTATTTCGTTGAAATCCCCACCAATGCCCTACGGCCGAGAAGTATCAACTTCATTCCAATCACAGAGATTTTTCCACACATATATTCTACTATCCCTTTCATTGTGAGCATAAATAAAAGAGAAGTTGAAGTCATAATTAGAGTCCAAGACTTGGATGGTGCAGTGAATAGCCTGGTCAGAACAGTACTGATAACATTGATCTTGTTTGGATCCCATATCACCCATATTCTGCCACTATGATTAGATTCATAATTGTTGATCATTCTCTAATTCCTACGGATGTTTTTGAGAATGCTAGGAGTATGATTAGCTTTAACTTTGGTCTTTAAAAGTCCACATAGAGTCATTTGGTTATTTCTCAAAGAACTGGCAAGATCTTTCTGCCTTACCTTTTTATTCAAACCTCTAGTGTTCCAAATAAGAATCTTCATAAAAACTATTGAGGGGTGGGATCAGTTTCAAATGGGGCAGACCCATTCACCACTGAAGCCTTGCAATCACCCACAATAGTAGAAGAATGAGTGGAAGAGTTCTTAACAGAAGAGTCAGGAAGCAGATTCAAGTTATCTGAAGGCAGGTTAGCGTCCTTCAAGAAGGTAGTATTGGTTTCACCAAGGTCCTTGTCCATAGAATCCAACACTGCATGCTTATCTGAGCTTGTGGAAGGATTAGTATCCACTTGAATGGCTTTGCCCTTACCCTTCTTAGGTTCAACATCATGCCACTCCTTAGCAACAGAGGATGGAACAGGAGCAGAAACAGGTTCAGAAATTGATTTCTCTGTTGCTTTCTCCACCGTTTGTTTCGGTGCCCAATCGAACTTTGCCTTACATCAGGCCCTTACCCAACAAACACCACATGCAATATCATCGCGTGGAAGAAGTTCAAAAACAAGGGAATGAATAAAGCCATTTGTGAGGCTTAGATTGAAAGAAACACTACTTAGCTAGCAAATAAAAAAACAAAAATTATATGTATATAATTTTATATGTGTTGAAGATAATAAATAATATGATAAACCTCTATTTAACAATTTAAACTTTTAGATGAGGTAGTAACTTAACATGGTATTAGAGCCTAAGTACCAAATGATCCTGAGTTCAAAACTCACCATTGTCCATTTAAAAATATTAAAATTATCCAAGTACGAAACTCAAAAATCATGAACGGATATAAACTATATGTGGTCTTATCATATCATGAGCTCCATTTGTTTGACTACAATGTTTTATAGAAAAATGTTTTCCTAATTTTTAGATATTTGGTAGTACCAAAAAATAGGTTAAATTAAAAAAATATCAACCCCCCTTACCCACCCCACCCACACATCCATCTCTAGAAAATATTATATTTATATTTATTTTAATTATGTATTTTTTTTTATTTTTTATTATTTTATTCTCTTTTTTTTTTTTATATTTATTTTGTACTTCATTTATTTATTTTTATTCTTTTATTTATTTATATATATGTACATATTTATTTTATTTATGTATGTATGTTGTGTTTTTTTTATATTAAAAATCTCCTGTCAAAAAATATTTTTTACTATGACATCCAAACACCATAAAATATTTTTCAGTGTGACAATCAAACAGCAAAAAGTATTCTACTTTTCAAGAAAATATTTTTTCCTATAAATATTTTCCACCAGCAAGTTATTTTACGGCAAACAAACGAAGCTTTGGTCTTGTGTGATGCAGAGTGTAAGCAAGTAGGTTAAACCTTTTCTCTTTTTTTTTTTCTTCATAATGAGGAATTCACTTTTAACGAGATCACATTGGATCCAGTCTAAAGATACAAATTCTATAGTATAGTATTGTGTCTCAACATATGTCATGTGTTAGTCAAAGGATCAGGTAACATTTGTGATCAGATGGTATAGATTTGAATTCGTATCTTTGATCACGATGAATTATTATTCGGCCATTTTATTCAATCTTAGGTAGAAAGGTTAAGGTTCTGTTTGGCCTACCTGTGAAATTTTAACTTTTGAGCTGTAGAGCTTTGGTTAGAAGTGGAACAAAAGTCGTTGACTGTTTGACCTATGTTGGACAATGTTGAACTTTTAAAAAATTTGAAGGCAATATTGGACATTAAAAAATATAAAGGGTATATTTGAGAAAAAAAATAACTTCCCGCATTATGTAAAAATAATTTCGCAAAAGTCTATTTTGAAAAGCTCTAATTTAGAACTTCTTGTTTTTCAACTTTTTTCAATTTTACCTTTTACCTAAAAGCAGTTTCAGAAAGGGTCCAAATATGTTAAATCAGTTTTTAAACTCACAGAAATTACTTTTAAATGTCAAAAAATTAGACCAAATAAAGCCTAAATCTATTGTGCAGCAAATGACAATGAGGAGGGTGAGCAACAAATAATTGAAGGAAGAAATGTATATTAAAGGTCTTTTGTTTTTTTGCTAAGCAAAGGTCTTTTGTTGTTGTACCATTTTATCCTTTATCAAATGCATACAATAATAGTTTTTTGTATCACAGATGCAACACAAATCAAGACTGAGAATGAAATGACCTTGGTCAGCAATAAACAAGGTTGCGCGTTCTTGCCATATCAAAAGAGATAAAAAATCTTTTGATTTCTCAGGTTTTGGAAAATAAACTTTTTAATTTCTTAATTTTTAAAAAGTGATTATTTGGTCTATTTTAATATTAATTTTTTGTAATTTTTCTATTTTATCTTTGGATCCATTTTTTTTCTCCTGCATAGCATTAAAGACCCATTTGGGATATCACCAAAAATCACAAAAAAAATCACAAAAAATTACCAAAAAATTCACAAAATATACTTGTCTAAACCAAAAAAAAAAATACAATTTTTACAAAATGTCTTCAACATCATCATTCACCACAGTTAGAAAAGAAATAAACGGAAGAATTATCAAGTTCAAAAATATGAGATATTATTGTATGTCAAAGGCATCTGTTCGCAAAAATAAGTTATAATTTTTGAACTTGATAACTGTTCGCGAACAGTTGCTTTTGACCCACAATAACATT
Source organism: Ehretia macrophylla (assembly GCA_037974665.1). NCBI lineage: Eukaryota > Viridiplantae > Streptophyta > Magnoliopsida > Boraginales > Ehretiaceae > Ehretia > Ehretia macrophylla. The sequence continues at coordinate 7,053,169 of CM075774.1, forward strand.
TCCTATTTTTTAACTTAATAACCTAAAATGGTCATGCAGGAGATATCCCAAACGTGTCTTTAATCTCATTTTGTGATTTTTTTCTAATTTTTTATAATATTTCAAATATGTCTTTAATATTATGCAGGAGAGAAAAAATGATCTACGGGTAAAATAGAAAAATCACAAAAAATTAACATTAAAATTGACCAAATAGTCACTTTTCAAAAGTTGAGGGACCAAAAGGTTATTTTTCCAAAACCTAAAGGACCAAAATATTTTTATCTCCATATCAAAATGAGCAAGTGGTGTTAGTTTTAAGCACAATATAGAAATCTTCGCAACCTTTCAAATAGTTGAAGCCAATATCTTGTCACACTATAGGTTCAAAATCTTAGTCTGAAAGTAAGATCAATGTTGTAAGTTTATATAATAACTATTCAAGCCATCACGGGTTATTTGATTTAGTGATATGATTCTTGTTGTAGCTGTGAGAGATTTTAAGATCAATTCTCGTACACAATATTTTAAGTGATGTAAAAATAAATTTTTTTTTGTAATATAAAAATAACTTAGACCTTCTTAAATGATTCACTTATAAATTACGTACATGAAGATATATATTTCTTTTTTTTGTCAAGTTTAATACTCCCTTAACGAGCTAGAAAAATACAATTTTCCGACCCCAATAACAAGAAAATCATAGGGGATTGTTTAGGGATTGGTGTGAATCCCACCATATATTAAACGGATGTCCATCTATCATTTTAAAAAGTTTCCCTAAGATTAGACCTCTTAACAAAAGATAATTTCATTAGCAAAATAATCATATAAAGTCAACTAAAGATATATATGCACCAAAAGTCAATGATCCGGTATGCAATCATCTTATAAGCTCTTTATCCATCTGTGCCCTATGTTTAATTAATTGTTTGCGATGTGACTTCTTCTTCTTTTTTCTCTTTTTTTTTTCTTTTGGTTTTGTTTTTGGCAAACGAACATTTTATTCCAATGGAAATAAAATACATCTAACCAATTCTAGTGCTGAAAAAATCAACTGCCACAAGGTTATGTAATTGGTGCATACCTTGAATCAGATTGTGATATTTTTAAATTTTAGTTTACATTCAGTCGTTAAATCTGTGACGTACAAGTGAAGAAAACTACTCCAAGCTATGTTTTCAAATGAGGGAACCAATAATCAACGAAGGCACAGTCGTTGAAGCTTACTCCATTATTTTATATATAGAAATAAACGAAGAATTGCAAGTTACTTCATTATGAAGCAGAGGCCTCCGAATTAAAAAAGGTTAATGATGATGAGACGAATCATTAGTTAAACTAATGACAAACGTATGCACTTGCGTCATTAGCGTTTTCGAATAGCAAACGTCTAAAATTATTACAACAGACAACCGTTAGTCTCTCTCAAAGTCATACAAAATGAGTTCGGACAAGTGGTAAAGGATAATAGAATATCAATCAAGGGGCAAAATGTATGCCTTGACTCTAATATCATCCGAGCTTCCAGGTGAATTATATCTATAGAGAGGCGAATAAATGTGCAGATTTACTTGTCAACTTCGATCTTGATCAACCAATTGGAGAACACTACTTGGACCAACTCCCTGTGTTTTTGTGGACTCAGCTTGAGAAGGATAAACGAGGGGACATGACCCTCAGAGTCATCAACGGCCTCTAGCTAAGAGCTAGACCTCCTTTCAACCAAAAAAAAAAATGTATGCCTTGACTGATTTTGCTACTCAATTCGTAACTCTATTTTTTTTTTTTTGGGTGACGTGAGAATTTAGCTGAGAATATTCGACCATTAACTGGTAAATCTCGAGAGCAGTAGTGTATTTTCACAAATATTTCAGGTCAATCAAAGACATAACTCTAAAGAAATACGAAATGTCAAACTCATAATTTTATAAGAATAATTTCGCCCCACTATCATTAAACTGTACTCCTAGAGTCAATTCAAAGAAGCACGAGGTGTAGCATGGAGACATCCACACAGAGAGAGCAGCTCGAGAGGTCAAGACTGCTTTAACTAATATCTCTGAATTAAATTCATTTCCAGAATCTCTTCATCGAATTCCTTTTTTAAGATAGTGGGTACTACTGGAGACTAAAAAGTTCAACAAACTCAAAGTGATCATATCCTTTGAGACCTTGACTAGCCAAGGAGACATCTCTTTTATTTCTCTCTTATTTAATTTGTATGTGTATTTCATGTTTATGATATAAGTATTTAACATTTACCATAAAATTTATAAAGTATTTCATGTTTCTCTAGCTTATGAATTTGCATCCATTTTTTATTAGGTAACCCTTTAAAATAAAATTAAACTTTCAGATAGTTCTTTTACCAGACTATCAAAACACATAATTTCTTATTTAAAAAGTATTATTCAAATGCATCGTTAATAATCCTTTTTATAATATGAAAGGTTGATATCTAAAATTAAAAAATTAAAAAATTAGAAAAGGATTATCCATAGGGAATACATCAGTTCGTAACTTTATAATATTATAAGTTAAATCTAACAATTGTTTAAAATGAAAAATATGAACAATTATAATTATTGAATTTCGTTAATAACAGTATGATATAAGAGTACTTAACGCTTATTAATACACAATTCCCACATTAGGTCTGTAGTGGAAGGGTTCACTAGCAACTTCGGATCCATCGCCTTTAGTCCAACGGGCCAAGCACCTGCCGCTAGGCCTGGGCCCATGAGTGGTGACCCACTCGCTGGGCCACAGTGCCTAGAATAGCCGAGGCTCCTGCCCAAGCTAGGTAACGGCTACAATAGTCGGGAATGGAAGGAGCAAACATCGCGATCTCTTACCTCAAATTTCTTCATGCGATTACTCCAATCAAGGCGATCAAAGTTCCTTGAATCACGCCATCGAGACTTACAAAAGAGCCAGAGTCAGCTGCAGACAAGAACACAATGTTACACAATTCTAAACATTCCCTACTCTTTTGAAAATTCGATCCTTACAGTAAAAACTCCCAAAAATATCTCCTCGTTAAGGTCCACAAAAATAAAAGAATTACTAGAGATTTAATTTATGGCCCACCACAATCTTAATTATAAAATTTGAAGGTTATTACAAACGTGAGGGGGCCAATATGGTCTTCTACACACTGTGCAGCACATGTTCCAGAATTTTGGGTGCGGAGAAAAGCAGGAGAGAGGTTCATGGAAACAACCACCCAACTGCAAAAGTTGTTCTCAGAGTCAAAGTCAACAAAAGGAATTGAAAAGACATTTAACGCTAAATGCCCACATATTTGAAGCATATTACAATCTCGTGCCATTGATTCAGTGTTTTTGAGTGCGTTAAGCAATAACCAAAAAAAAGAAAGAAATAAAAGACACAAAGCATTTATTTTTCGATTATATTATCATTATTATTATTACTATTATTGTAATTACTATAGTTATTGTTATTATTATATTATTATTATAATTATTATTGTTGTTGTTGTTGTGATTTGAGAAATAAAAGGGATAAGTTTGTAAAATATTATATTTTGACTTAGTATTTTAGTTATTTGATAAATAAGTTTATTTTTAAGCACATGAAAATTGGCTAATATCATGTATTTGTTCTAAAATGACTAATCTCATGTACATGAAAATGAAATTATTTTGAGAATAAGATTCCCAAGTTAATTTCCTCATACCAAGTATAAGATTTGAAATAGAGCTAAGAATACAATTTCATTCCTAACCCATTCCAGTGTACTAATTACCACCTAATAATATAGTGTAGAAATATGTCTAATATCTAAAGTGAAAAATTCATAAAAATAAAATAATTAGGAACAAATTCTCAATATATAGTGTAGAAATATGTCTAACATCTAAAGTGAAGAATGTTGAATCAGGGACAAATTTAAAATTTGTATTCAGGAAGAGTTAAAATATTTAATTAATATTCATACATATATAATTTTTTTTCAGAGCAATAATTAATTTTTTATACAAAAAAATAACTTTATAATGCATATATATTTTAAAAAAAATTAGGTTAGTGGAGGATACAATTCCCGCTTACTCCTGAATACATCTACCCTTTAAAAAAATGAATAGGAGTAACAATTTTCCAACCGCTCATTGGCTTAAGGATTTTGTGGTGAAGCTTTTATATTTAGATTTTTTTTTTAAATAATAAACTATTTTAAATAGAATTATATTAGATTTATTTAAAAATTATAAATCATGAGGTGTAGTGACACACCCTGTGCATGCTCAAGACTGGATCAGAGAATATTTGTAATGAAAAGTTATTAATTTAAAATTCAAAATTTTTAATCCTAACAAATTACTACTCGACTATTTTACTCAAATCTTGAACAAGAATTTCCATTATTATTAACACATGAAACTTGGAAAATATAGAGAACCGTGCTATCACGTACTACTCCAAAACCCAAATGGCTTTTCCGTAATTAACATCTTGACCAAGGGCATTTTCACACCGCGCATCTATTAAACCCAAAACAACACGTTCCTCCACGATTTCTTTGGTTCCTTCACCTCCCAAAGCCTGAAAAGGTTCACGTTTTCTTCCCCTTCGCCATCTGTTCGGAAAAGCTCCACCCCACCCCCCAGCTTTTCCGATCTCTCTCAATTTCACCTCCAAATTTTTTTCAATTCTTTCAATTACGCCCCTCAAAACCCTAATCTAATTTCTTAAGGTTTTTTCAATTCAACCCTTGTTTCATCAGCTTAATCTATTTTGCTATCTCAATGGCATTTCCTGTTGTCTTTTAGGGGTTTTGCTACCCTCACCGTCAGTCACCGACCCCTTCACTATTTTTTACGTATTTATCAACTTACTTCTCAGATTCACGGTCATGGCGATTCGATTCACCGTCACCTACTCCGGCTACATCGCTTCCTCCGCGGCTTCCAAATCCGCCGCCTCCCGCTTCTTCCACGACTGCGCCACCGCTACCCGCTCCCGTTTCTTCCAGAAGCCAGATTCCGATTTCCGCCGCCCGAAACACGGCCCATGGCCCAGTAAACCCTCTTCATCACCCTCTCTGCCGTCGATGTCTTCAATTTTCCCCGCTGAATTTCTTGGGGAAAAAAGGAAGTCGCGTTTGATCGTTGGTTTGATTTCGCTGATGAAATCTTCCAGTGGCGTTTCTGGAATTTCGTTGATTTCTTCATCGATGGGTGTTTCTGGTATTTCACCGTTGAAGGCGTCGTCGATCCTCCCGATTCTTCGAGGCTCGAAGTGGTTGCCTTGTAACGAGCCTGGGCTCGGGCCGTCAAGGCCTGAGGTAGATAAAGGAGGGACGCATTGTGAAGGTCATCATCATCATGGTGAAGCTGTGGTAAAAGAAAACTGTACAGAAATGAAGTTTTCGAAGAGTGATAGCGGAGGTTGGCTATCGAAGTTGTTGGGATTGTGTTCCGAGGACGCGAAGGCGGCTTTTACTGCTTTGAGTGTTAGTATTCTGTTCAGGTCGTCGTTAGCTGAGCCTAGGTCGATTCCTTCAGCTTCTATGTATCCTACACTTGATGTAGGCGATCGCATTATGGCAGAGAAGGTATAATATAATTCACATACTTTTCTTGATTTTATGCAATGGGATTACTGTTAAAGATTATTAAAATGTGCGATTCAAATGTTAAAAATATATGATTAGGAGAAAAGATTACATATTTATGTGTTGCTTGTTAAAGATTATTAAACTGTGCGATTCAAATGTTATATATTTAGTTCTAGTGTGGTATCTTTTGTTATTTTACAACTTGATGCAGGCGATCATGTTTTAGCAGAGAAGGTATAACAATTCGGCCTGTTAGTGATGATTTATACAATGTGATTGTTGTTAAAGACTGTAGAAAATGTGCGGCTTTGAATATTAAAAGTTTATTGATTTTGGTAAAAGCTTATTTTGTTGCTTAAATGTAGAATGGTATTGTTTGTTATCTTGCAATTGTGATGGAACTGTGTTTGTTTCTTCAAAGTGTTAAGCCTTGTTTGTCACTTTTGTCAGCTTTTGATGTGGACTGAAATGACAGTGATCTTGATCAAGATTCTTGTGCACCGAAAAATCGAATCGATGTTGATGAAAGGTTGTTTGTGTTAGGTTAGACAATACAATTGGTTCTAGTTATATATATTTAAATGTACTTTTTGTCTATTTGTATTGGTATAGAAGTCGGTTTCATTCTTGATTTTTCATATGGGAATGTCTAATAGATTACTGCTTTGGCATGAAAGGGTTGTGAAGACATGATGATTCTATGTCATAAATCATATGCATCTTGTTGCATGAATTATATCTTTGGTAGAGTAGTTTGTCAAAGAGAGAGGTATATGATCGTTTACTTGTCATCATTTCATTTCTTTTGATTTGTAGAAGGAATGAGCTTCTCTCAAACGTCTTGTGGCTAATAGAATAAGTATATGTTGTTCTTCTATTTTTTTTGAATGATGCCAGGAACCTTACTTTATCTGCTAGCATTGGTTGTTTTTCTCTATGTCAGTTGCAGATCTAGTGGTTCAGATCATTTTGTTGGAGAGTAGGGGAGAATATTCTAATAGTTAGGATATTGATGCCATTCTGATCATATTTGCTATGCTATTGATGTTCCAGGTTTCATATGTGTTCCGGAAGCCTGAAGTTTCTGATATCGTGATATTTAAAGCACCTCCAATTGTTGAGGTATTTTGTACGTTTGTGGACAGTATCATTGCTTGACACATAATGTTTTTCTTCATTTCATTCAGGAGAATTGATTTTTCTTCTCTTCCGATGTCCCCTACAGAAATATGGCTTTAGTTCAGGTGATGTATTTATAAAACGAGTTGTTGCTAAAGCTGGGGACTGGGTCGAAGTAAGTTATCTTCTTTGACAGTTGTTTGAATTCCATTGCAATGTGCCTCTATTTCTCTGAATGCAACTGACATATGCTTTCCTTTCAGGTCCGTGATGGTAAATTATATGTTAATGGTATTGCCGAAGACAAGGATTTTATCTTAGAGCCACTGGAATATGAAATGGAGCCAGTGGTAATTTCATGTTCTTCTTTCCATTTACTTTCATTTGTGATGATGTATTCTTGTTTCTCTTGATGCCTTGGTCAATTAAATTAATCCAAAAATCTCTTTCTCCTTTTTTGATCTTTCTTTAGCTTGTATCTGAAGGCTATGTCTTTGTGCTCGGGGACAACCGTAATAACAGTTGTGACTCCCATAACTGGTAATTTCATTTGCAGACTTTTGCAAGATTGCTTGTTGCTTAAATCAGTTCCACTCTATATTTCCTAAATATGTTGTGTTCCAAACTTTTAGGCTATCCTTTTTCTAAATTTTTGCATATTAATAATCCTGATGACTTACTTTTGCACAAGAGATTAAACAAAGAGATTTAAGTAATAGACTTGAAAACTGAGCTAAATGCATTTAGTTTTTTTGCCTCTTTCTAGTGATTGCTAGGTGCTTGCTTTTTTTTTTTTTTTATTTGGGCGAAACTAGCTAGACTTTCATTAATCAAACGAAAAATATTTACAAGCAATATCAGTCCATCACTCAACAAAATCTAATATTGAGTCATCTAATGATACTTTCATCAACTGTCGACATATAATAGACCTATTCAAAAGATTTTTCCTAATCTTTCTAACCCCATACAACTTGTTCTTCTACTTTCTTCACATCAAAGAATATATTTCGCATAATTTGTTCCTCTGACTTTGCATCTTTGTTGCTAGGTGCTTTCTTTCGAAACACATAAGTTGACATTTTAACTTTGTCTTATTTCTAGGGGTCCACTTCCAATCACAAACATTATTTCTAGATCAGTCTTCAGATATTGGCCTCCCTCCAGAGTCTCAGACACGCTATATGGCTCACCTATGAAGAACTTCCTTGGAGCTTCTTGACCCGCCTTTCTATACAGCAAGGCTTCGGATAATTTCTTCATACACTTGATTGTTTCCCTATGATTGGTTCACCTACTCACTGGGTTCATTTGAGCAGTTGTGAATATTTAAACCTTTGCACTTTAACTGGTAACAATTTCGATGATGGATCATCTCATCCATCTATGCTGGCTAATGCTGGCTATTATTCATGGCTTTCTTTTTGTATCAAATTGAAAGATCTCCTTGACAATCAATGGACATACAAGGAGTAGAAATGAAATGATTTGTACATTATATGCCTGTGTACGTGTCAGTGCTATGAGTTTGACAATTTTGTTAATATGGAGGGGACGAGTACTGTGATCATAAAAGGATGTGCAGTGATCACACAGAACCTCAAAATGGCTGGTGGTGTATTTGGAAGGCAGGTTCTGCTTTTTATGGTTCTAGTTTTCTCTCATGGAGATTGAAGACTGGTGGTTTATGATGTCCTACATGTAGTTGTCTCATGAATTCCGAATGTGTATGCCGAGGATGGAAGTGATGCTGGCTGATGCCAGCGAGCCGCACAAGTCTGCTCTGAGCATCCGGGCTTGTTCTGAATGATGATGAAGAATGGATGGCAGAACATTATTTAACTGATGTAGATCACTTATCGGCTTGAACTTATACAAATTCTCTAAATGCCGTGCAGATTAGTCAACAGGTGGACTTGCTGGTCTCTTTGTTCACCTTGTGCATCCTTGGCTGTAAGGGTCATGTTTTATGTCATTCGATAGATGTTTCACCCCTCCTTTGTATGAATAAGAATTCGTGTGTTAAATGTAGTTAGAACTCTTACCATATATAGAGGAGTGAAGTATTTATTCGGATGATATATAACAATGCTCTTCTAAGCTCGTATTTTTGAATGTTCTAAGTGTGCTTGGTCTGATGTCCGACCCTCATTTGTATGAATAAAAATTTGTGTGTTAAATATCAAATCTCTCTTTATATATTTAGAACTCTTACCATATATCGAGTGAAGTGTTTATTCGGATGATATATAACAATACTCTTTTAAGTTCGTATTTTTAAATGCTTCTAAGTGTGCTTGGTCTAATGTCCGAATGAATGGTGACTACGGTATGTTCTCTCCGTGTCTTGGAGGGTTTGGGTTCATTTTCCTTATTAGGGACTCAAAAACGTGCGAATGGATCTGTTCATGACATTAGGATGTTATGAACGAGATTCAATGGTTGTGATTTGATTGAATTATGAAGAAATGATCTAGAACCGTTGGATCCTCGCACCAAATATATGGGTCACAGTTTGTACAGGCGCATAGTGGACTTCCTTCTGGAAGTTGTTCTCAGCCCTGTAGTGAGAAAGCATAAAATAGATCAACAGTTAAGAGCTGTTCTATTCTGCTTGCAGATATGTTAGCAGGCTAATCAATAATCATATAGTGATTTTTCACTTTTTAAGGTATTGTATGCTCAATAGAAGATATCATTTGTTTCTGTTAACTTCTAACTGGTCTGCTTTCTCTGGCTGTTCTAAGTTATCAAGTGAAATGTAAAGTTACACAGCAAAAGTAATTTTTTTTTTTAATTGAGAAATGATAAAAAGCACCAAGGGGGGTAAGCAAAAGTAAAGTTGGGTGTTAGAATACATTCAATTATAGATATGTATAATCATCATAACATTAGAAAGTCTCTTTGGTATTTTGATGATGAGGAACTCTTGTGGGAAATATCTTTAGACTTACACCAAAAGTGACAAATCTAATTGTCATATAGAAAATGTATGGGCAAGTCTCAAGTGAGACACAAGGATTGATTTGAACTTGAAATGTAGATAAGTTTCTTGTACACATCATCTGCTAGACCAAAACCTTGGTGTTTCTCTTTGATAAACATTTAAAGGTTTGATGGCGCGGTGTACACCTAGCTCCCATACCATGATAGATGTCAATCATGGGTGGATTTATTAAGGGGCCAAGGGGATTGGAGCCTCTATTGATCCAGAGAGCGGGGTCATTAAGGAGTGAGTTAGAGTTATATTTTTAAAAAATGTGTGTATATTAAGGTATTTTAAGCTGAAAAGTCAATTTAGTTTTCACTGAAAATTGTTTATATGAGTTTTAAATTGTATATTTATAACTCTCACTAAATAAAAATTTTAAATCCACTATGACGTCAACATTGTACATGGGTGGAAGAGTATTAAACGGGGTGGCTCATGTTGAAGTCTTACAACGAAAACTATCCAGATTGAACGGACACTAACCCCCTGTTTGGGTTGCACAAAGGAAAGGAAAGTGGAGGAAGAAAAATAAAGAAAATGAAAGGAAATGACTTTATGATTTTTTGTTTGGATGGGGAAAAGAAAGGATAATTTTAAATGTAAAATTACTTAAGTGCCACGTTTTATTTTGATAACCATGAAATATGTAGAGACAAATAAAACTTTTTAAAACATAACATTTTCTTTACCTTCAAAACACTCCAATTTAGAAGGATTACAAAATCTTCCTCATTAAAAAAAAATAAAGAAATTCTAGAACCTTTTCATAATATTTTCTTCCTCTAAATTTGCAATTCAAACAAGGGAACGAATTGAAAAATCCACCCCTAACCTTTCTTTTCATTTAATATTGCCAATCCAAACAAATGGAATGGTGCGCCTAGTGTTTGTCATGCAGAATGCAAGCTTGACATGCCTCATCACGCCTTGTTTTCCTTCCAGAGAGAGTCAAACCACGAAAATATATTTCGTGACTCCACCAAATTGTATGATATGTACACAGATCCACATACTCTCTGGTATATAAATTTTACGACAAATACTTATATGGGCGGAGTCAGGTATCGGAGATTAGTATAGACATTCGGTGCCTGGTTTTATCTCAAACAGTGACATAACTATTGACCAAAGTTTATGACATTCATCTATACAAAATACAAATTTAAAATATATATAATTACACACTTAGAATGATTAATTAGTACACAATTTATTTTTTTCAGCTAATTACGGCATAATAAAAATATACACACTCGCACATATAAACATAATTCACACAAACGCACAAATCACAATAAACTTCTTTTGTAGCTAATTTATTGGGCCACAAGACTCACAACACCAATTCAAACACAAACACACACACACTGATACACACATATATAAATTATAATATATCTACAACAAGGTACGTGGCCTAAACGATATATTTAGATATATCAGTGTGGTTACACAAACATACACACACTAACACGCACACAAACACAAACATACACACATCAAAAATTGCCTTCGAGTGCTCCAAATCTAATCTTTACCATACAATTTGAAGAACCACTAGTTATAAATGTGCTCACAAAATTTTAGCTCAATCAAATAAGAAATTACTTTTTGTCGTTTACTTAATCAAAATTGTGTAGAATTTTACAATATTTCTCTCAACTCTCTTCTTTCTATCTGTTTTCTTTTTTTTCTCCCATTCTCTCTCATGTTGACTCTCTCACCCTCATGATAGAACAGTGATTTGTCCCCTTTTTTTTCTTTTCTTTTGGTCAAAAGGTAAAAACAATAATGATCAACCATGTTGGTTGGTTTAGCAAAACAGTAGTTTTTTTTTTATGTAAATCGCTAGCTAGCCTTCTTTCAACTCTTGTAACCCTTATTTGATTACCATTAAGTTTCAGAGGTGTTGATCTCTATGCTTTGACTTTTTTTCGGTCGGACTATGCATTGACTTAAACTATATGATCAATGCACAAAAGTTTTGTTTTTCATGTACATTAACAACTGTGTCGAATGTTTTATGTCTGTCTCAAAAAAAAAATTGAAGTAACCGGGTGCAATAAAACGAAGACGGAACCTTGAAAGAGTTGGGATTTTTCAGTGTGCAATTCGGCATTATGCTTGTGTTATTTCCTTCTTAAAAATGTATCAAACAGAAGATGAACCAAATTTGTACCACTTCAGTGTAGGCATGTGCCTACACTCAAGCTAACATAGCTCCGCCTATGAATACTTATTTCTATTGATAGTAAATTCTTATGTTAACTCCATACATATTAGAGTGTTATAAACACTTTATAACCGGTACTTAAAATCGGTTGTCTCCTAAGTACTTGGAACATTTCAAACAATTTCTTTTCATCTTTTGTTCAATCGGAACCATCCCATCACGTTGTCTCAAATAAATTCTAAATGGGATGAAATTGTGCTATGGAGTAATCGATACTATAAAGGTGATAGTCTTCAAGCTACTTCAGGTAGGTTACTTTTCGGTGGGATTGTTTACACTATTTGGAAGGAGAGGAACCTCAGAATCTACAAAGACATATGATGAGGGTAGAAAATGTGCTTCTACTCGAGCTCAGTAATATCCAACGTTGTTCAGGCCGAGCTCAATTGATGAGGGTGGAAAACCAACTAATAAGGGTAGAAATGTGCTTCTGCCCGAGCTCAGTAATATTCAACGTCGTTCAACTCGAGCTCAGTTGATGTGGGTGGAAAACCAACTGATGAGGGTAGAAAATGTACTTCTGCTCGAGCTCAATAATATCTAACGTTGTTCAACTCGAGCTCAACTCTAGAAGTGCTCAACCTACAAAACAAAGGACCCTGGGATAGCCCCCAAGGATCCACTCTGACGCTCAAGTCAGTTATGTAGTCCAAGAATAACTATAAGGTAAAAGTAAGAGCTCAAGAGTAAGAGCTCAAGAAGGAGATATTAGAGAGAGAATGAGCAACATAATATGTTTTGTCCTTCGCCTTACCTTGTGTGAGCTCCTCCTATTTATAGAAACATATGTGGCCTAAGGAGTGCCATGTGTCACGCTCTAGTCCAAGCCTTTTATGGTGTCGTCGGGTTGGCATACTACAATAGTTTCAAGGTTAATTTCATCTATTCACATATAGCCTAATTTCACCCATATCATTAGCCTCCCTAATTTCCTGAGCTCTGTAAGAGGTCAGGGAATCGCTTACTAATACGTTACTGCCTCTTTCGGTGCATTTGTTTGATAACCATCAGGTCATTAAAACAAGCTTTAATTTTCCGAGCTGAAAATAAGCTTTAATTTGCCGAGCTAAAAATAAGCTTTAATTTTTGAGCTTAAAATAAGCTTTAATTTTCCGAGCTGAAAATAAGCTTTAATTTGCCGAGCTAAAAATAAACATTAATTTCTGAGCTGAAAATAAGCTTTAATTTTCCAAGCTGAAAATAAGCTTTAATTTTCCAAGCTCGCATCTTTTGAGCCCTAAACAAGCATTGAGCTAAGAACAAACTTTTATCTCACAAGCGAAGCACAAACTTTCATCTCCCAAGCTGAGCACAAGATTTCATCTCCCGAGCTGAGAACAAGCCTTGATCTAAGAACAAGGTTTTTTTTTAACGAGCGGAGCACAAACTTTCAGCTTCCGAGTTGAGCACAAGCTTTCATCTTCTGAGTTGAGCATAAGCTTTCATCTCCTGAGCTAAGCACAAGCTTTCATCTCAAGAACGGAGCACAAGCTTTCATCTTCTGAGCTGAGCACAAGCTTTCATCTCTTGAGTTGAGAACAAGCCTTGATCTAAGAGTAAACTTTTATCTCACGATCTGAGCACAAGCTCTTCCTCTCCCGAGTTGAGAAGAAGCTTTAAGCTGAGAACAAGCTTTCTACTCCCAAGCTAAGAACAAGAAGCTTTGAGCTGGGAACAAGCTTTCAACTCCCAAGCTAAGAACAACAAGCTTTGAGCTAGGAACAAGCTTTCTACTCCCGAGCTAAGAACAACAAGCTTTGAGTTGGGAACAAGCTTCAATTTCCTGAGCTAAAAAAAATTGATCTCCTGAGCTCGAATCTTCTAAGCTTATATCTCCCGAGCTCGTAGCTTTCGAGCTCGTATTTCCCAAGCTCATATCTCCCGAGCTCAAGATAAGTGAGCTGAAAATAAGCAGCAGGTTGTACTGATGTGGTTTCTCAGCGGGTTACTCTTTTGAGTTCCCATAGACGACGCCAACTGATGAGGGTGGAAAATTATTATCCGCCCAAGCTCAGTAACTTGTCCTCAAACTACCTGACCTGCAAAAGAAGGGAAGGAATCGCGAGACTAATGGCCCGTGTTTTCTCTTGTGTGAGAGAAAGATTAGTATGCCCAAACTCAATGGTAGGTAGTTGAGAGCAATAAATATGTGCGAGTTATGTTGAATGTAAGCATTAAATGGGGTATTTATACTAGCTATTAATTCGGGCAGTATTAAATGCTCAATTCGGCGGGGGCACTGGTCACATTTGCTCTGGTTGTCCGATAGGTAAAGCCTTTGTCCAATGGATAATACCTTTATGTCTCATCCAACATTAAATGCCGAGATTGAGCTCCAACTAAGGGGTATGATGGACAACTCATGGTTCGGATGTCGGTTAGGTCATGCCCCACGATCACCCAGGTTGAGTCTACACCCACATCAACATATTTACTTCGGAAGAGAACATAGTTGCTGATATCATTCGTACTATTTGTTTGAAAATTTATTCAAGTAAAAAATTTAGAGATAGTGATACAAATAGAATATTGTGTAGAGATTGGAGCCTTGAAAGCATCCTTTACTAGGTTGTTGTTTTGTTTGTTTGATATGATGTAATTCTTTTGTTATGCTTAATGGGATAAATTTTATTTTCTCAAAAAAAAAAAGTAACTTATCAAACACTCAATAACATCTTATAATCTATTTCAACCAGAAAACAAAAGAATAAGCCCACCCACCCTCATGCTCTCCTGCATTTTTAGTAATTTTTTTATGATGTATAACTCACACTAAATAGAACCACGCTAAATCACTCCGAGATCAAAAGAATCCAAACACCACCCAGAAACAAGGAAAGTGACAGAATCCTCACCTTCGCCTTTTTTTCACAGATCTCTCATTGGCTTATCAAATTATTTATTTGAGCCGTAAAAAAAATTCAACAAAAGACAAAAACAAACAATAGTTTCCGTAATATATCGACATGTCTTAAATTTATTTATTTTATTAGTCAGCTAATTATAATTCTAATCCGGAGCCTATAATTGTCATTTCCACTTTAACCAGAACTCAGAATCCAGAAAACTCAGCGTCGCTTCATCTTTAACCCCAAAAATAGCAACCACACCACTTTAAAGTTTAAACCAATCTCATAAAAATTCATCCAAAAATAGAAACCAAACCAAAAAAAAAAAAAAAAAGAAAAATACAAAATGCTCACTTCCTTCTTCACTACACTCCTCTTCCTTGTACTGTTCCAAATCCTAACGTTGACATCATCATCATCGTCATCGTACTATCTTAACATCTCCCACTTCATATACCCCCGATCAAACGACGTCGTTGAACACCCTCATACTCCCCATCCCTTCCCCTTCTTAAAGGTAAAAAACTTGATCCCTTTCCCATCACTTTTTTAAATTTGTAAGGTAAAGTTACATACGATAGATCTAAATATAACAGAAATTTTGTGCACCGAGCTATCCTATCCTCTTACTTAATTTATGTCATTTTGATAAATTATATGTATTTTAGTGCTCGGTATAATAAATTGATCCCACCTCGCATCATCGTGCATACGGGAGTCTCATGCACTAGATTGTCTTGTTCATGTTATTTAATTGTGGTCATTTCGATGGGTTATTTGTTTAATTAATTTTTGTTAATGAATTTTTTTTTTTTTTTTTTTTTTTTGGTTATTGTAGGATGTATTGGAGGGCATAATGGAGAGAGAGAAATGGAAGGATTTAGACGGTGTTAGGGTTTCGAAATTGGAAGTGAAGAAATTAAGGCACGGGACGGCACGGCGTTACGATTTCAAAGTTGGATTTGGGGGAAGTGAATTTGTTTTCAAGTTGTTCGATCAAATTTCGCAGTGGAAAAGAGTTACGGATTTGGAAAAAGGGCCCGGCTTTGAGGGTTTGGTTCGAGAAATTGGGCCCACGGCGAAGCTTGATGGGTTCAAAATTGAAGGCCCGTTTGAACTAAGCATTCGTGGAGATGATCAGTTCTCGCTTCAGTTGCCGGTATGCTCGATTTATTTTTATTTAATTATACATGTTTTTGGGTATTTAATGTAGGGTGTAGATAAAAAAAGAAGAAACTTGTTTTTTTGTCGAATTTGCACGACAATGATGTGCTATCATAATAATCTGGCTTAGAACAATATTGCTAAAGCCTCTACAATCATGTGTTATCGTAATAATCTAATAACATAATATGGTCTAATGTGTGATTTTAGCAAAATAGAAGGGTTTTTTGTACTTCACCCTTTAACGTATGCCAAGTTACAATCTGTGGAAACATTTATTCAGCTTTTTATTGTGAGCATAATTTTTTATTGATTTGTATGGAGAGAAGACATATTATAGCTCCTTAGTTTTGTTCGAGAAATATGAACTAAAGAATACACTCGAGATTATCATCAGTGTGAATATTGTTACATTATCCTATTTAAAGTAAGATATATATATTGCTCTATTTTCTAATTCGTTTTGATAAGTATGGCGGAGTTTAACTAAAAGTTGGTAACCGTGCTTCATGTTGTCAAATTCGTGGCGGGAGTACGTGAATAGTGGAATTATTGTGTAAAAATAGCCGAGAGAATCTGATTTTGTTCCTTTTGTACTGTGATCCTTTAAAGAGGGCATGTCTTTCTCATTGGACTGATTATTGGTAATGAAGTGGATTTTGTTGCTTGCTTGCTGCAATTTATTTTGTTGCTTGCTTGCTGCGATTTACTCTCACAGTGTTGCACTATTGTTATTGCGTTCTGCAAATTTGTCTCCGGATCATTTTGTCACGATAGAGACCAGAAGTTATCAAGCTCATCTGCTATAGAGATCAATTCACTAGGAGTGACATCAATTATCCTCTTAAACTCCTATGCAAGCCTTCTGCCTCGAGGTCAAATCCACTGCCCATTTCTAGAGATAGAACTGACTGTAGTAGCTCCCAGGCTGCTGGCAAATTGTTTCGTCACTTCCAGAGACATGCATGTTGAGGTGGCCCTGATGGGTGCCAATTATCATACCACAATGCAGGCTGCTCATCTTTTTCAAACCTCACTTTCATGTTAAGGCCATGTTAGTCCTCTTAGATTCGGTGTTTTCTCAAATTATAAGAGCTATTCTGTGTTATATGTTGCCCCCATACTTTTTCCCTTTAACTTATAAGTCTGCACCAAGTTGACCAAAGTGTGTCATTATTCTCACATACTTCCAGCATCGGCTTTAAACATGATCTCTTTATTCTACTCAATGAAAGTTTTTGTTCCAATCCCCCATCCCTGCATTAGCTTACACATTACCTGCCGCTCAACCTTATTGGGCCTTTTATCACAGAGTTGCTCTGCAGGAATTTGTTCTCAGTTGCTCTACCTCCTTAATGACCTTTTTTGGTAAATGAATTAAAGCAGCTGAATATATGTGTATTCCAAATAATACAGGCATTTTTTACTTCAAGTTGACTACCGGCGTGCCCAGTATATCATCAAGTATAGCAGCTTGTTGATTATCTACCCGTGCTAGATATAAACTGCATTTTCATAAATTTGGCTTCAGACCTGATACCTCCCAAAACTGCATTTCGATTGTCTTAGTCACAATATCTTATTTGTTTTGCTAAATGTTTCAGCTGAACATCTCACATTCTGGTTTAGAAAGAATCCTTGTTGGTGAAGGCATAACTGTAGAAGTAACGGGCGCTGAAGAAGTTACTATGTTTCATACATCTGATTTTCGTAACGACAATGAAAGTTTCTCCTCTGGTTGGGAAATTAGTGAGTTCAGATCTTTTCAGCCTCCATCATGCGAAGCCTTGCTCCCTATCCACATTCTAGGGTCAGCATCTCTGGTTGCCTATAGGACAGTAAACCCTGATGCGTGCATTGAGACGGCTTTCCTATTGAAAAATACTATTGAATTGCTTCCAGGAAAGTGCTATGTCAAGCGCAAGAAGCACGGGTCTCCTATTGATTTCCTGGACACGAGGATTGCTTTGCTACAAAAAGTTTTGAGTAGTTTTCTAGGTGGCAGAAACAACCACAGTGCTTCCTTTGGTTTCCTAAAAGCAAAGATGAAATCATCATCTGTATTTCGCTTCCAGTTGGAACTGGAAAGAGATGTCCAGAGCAATGATACTCACTGGAGTACATTAGCCGAGTGGAGAACAAGGCCGACTATTGAACGCATATGGTTTGAGGTTGTTGCAAGATTTGAGGCCGAGGTTTTGAAGCCGCTATTGATCAAGAAAATCAGACCTATCATCGAGGTTGATTCGTTGTCTTGGAGTAATCTAATGTCGAATATCTCCTTCACAAAGTTCCCGTCCGGGCTTGTACCCCCAGAATCTCTTACACTGGATGTAAAATGGTAAGGCAAACAATACTCTTCTCTTTTATTGTTTTGCAGATCACAAAATTGTATCATCTGGCAACCCCTTTTCCTCTGATGTATTAATGAAGTTTACGCATAGATGTACAAATGTGTGCATATTTAGAAATTTGTAAATTGAGAATGAATGTAAAACAAAAAGTTTACTCCTCAATAGATTTCGGTTCTTATTTTATTGCAAATCAGTGATCATTATTATTTTAATCCCTTCAAAACCTTTATTTTATCTCAAAATGTAATCTAAACAAGGGGAGAAATTAGGGAAAAGTTGTCCTATTCAGAAATCTCCAAAACTCTATATTTACTTTCTTTTGAAAAATACTATTCTTTTTTTTGGGGCGGGCGAGAGAAAGAAGAGAATGGTTGAGAGGGATTAAAGAATTTATTTATTTATTACTTGTTTGGTTTGGGCAGAATAATAACGTTATTTGGGGTCAAAATGGGGACAAGAATACATTGTTTACATAATGACTATAAACCTTGGTTTTATATTAATACAAAACTCTGCCAAACATTTTAACCCCAAATAAGATAACTAAAAAAGCATATACATTTCAAGTTTTATATAAAATTTACCTTCTAATCCGTTTATTTTCAATCTAAGCAAAGAAAATTTATAATATTTAATAACTATTTATTATATAATTTTTCTAATCTAACCTTAATTTAATAATCACATTTCCTTTCTTTCCCTTTTGATTCTATCGTTCCTTTTCCTTTCTTTTATTATGATTTTCCTCGTGAAATCCGAACAAAGTTTGGAACTTTGCAACATTGGTAATTACGAACCTACAAACACTTCCAAATTGTTACTATCAAAAGCCGGCCTACAATATCTCCCTCGGGAGAAATATCTACGGTGAAAGCGAACGGTCAGCACGAAGGTTTTAAGACTTACGATAACGGGTTTTTACTATTATGAAATTTAGAGTTCTATCAAATTTCGGGATTTATTCGAAGAAGAAGTTTTTTGTGTAATTTTTGTTGAAGCATATACTCAAACAATGGACCTCCGCGAATCAATCAAGAACCAAACAGACGTTTCCTTAACACTATCAACTCAAGTCCTCTCAACAGAGCCCAACAACACCACCAACGTGGTCTTTTCACCTCTCTCAATCCAACTCATATTGGGCCTAATCGCGTCTGGTTCCAAAGGCCCAACCCAACACCAACTGCTCACTTTCCTCAAGTCCAACTCCACTGATGAACTCAACTCTCTCTCTTCTCACTTCGTTAACGCCGTCTTCTCTGACGGCGCCGCCTCCGGTGGGTCGCGCTTGGCGTTTGCTAACGGCGTTTGGGTTGACGAGTCGATGATTTTCAAGGCTCGTTTTCAAGAAGTGTTGGTCAACGTCTACAAGGCTGCTTCTCACCAAGTTGACTTTCAAACCAAGGTAAATTAAACATATTTTTAAAAATAAATTGAAAATTGAGCTTTATGGTCAAATGGATTTTATCATTATTTCGAAGCTGCTTAAATTATTGTTGTTATTTTTTGATTGAGGGCATGTGTGAATATAATATATATATATATATATATATATATATATATATATATATATACATATATATATACATGCTAATACCCGGTATAGTTTCCTTATCTTTGGCATGTTTGACATTATATTTAAAAATGCAACATTATAGTCATTTATCTTTTGAATAAATGACTCCGGTAGTCATTTTTCACTTTTTCGTTTAAAATTAAACGGAAAAATCACGTGATTGTTACGTGATTATATATAATTTGTTACTTATGTAGTCAAATTTTAATAGTGTCACGTATTCATTCAAAAGATAAAAGGATTACAATGTTATGCTTCTAAAGATAGAGAACCACTATGTCAAACACCTTAAAAATAAGGAACAGTTCCATATATATATATATATATATATATACACGGAAGACGGGAGTTCAATCTTGAAAAATAGTGTCTTTACATTCTGGTGTAAGGTGATTTTACTGACTGGTTTTGCATTTGGAAGTTGTTAATCTCTGAATGTTGAAAGATCTTGTTATGGATGATGATTGCATAAGTGGCACTTTCTCTTGTTTGTCAACGAGAAAGAAAATGCATTGATGCATAATAGTTGTAGTTGGGGGTCTTCCATCTTGTTAGACTTCTCGTTAAGTCTGAGTGGTCGAGTGCAACACACTTCCACTGTAGTGTCCGAGTAGATACTCACATGAATTGATTGCACACTCAATGCTTGTAGCACCATGGATAGTACAGTGTTGTCCACCATTATTTTCTTGTTTACAGTTTTAAACAATTATACCACTCATAGCATTCATTCCTCATCAAGATATAGTCTCCTGAATATAATTATATCATATGCCGATCCAATGAATCTTCTAATTATCATTGTTTCTGCTGTTGATGGTGTTTAAGCATCTTGAGGCTACTAGTGAAGTAAATGAGTGGGCTGAAAAGGAAACAAGTGGCCTTATCAAGGAGATTCTGCCTGCTGGCTCTGTCGAGCCTACCACAAGGCTCATATTCGCAAATGCACTGTACTTTCAAGGAACCTGGAATGACAAGTTTAATGCCTCTAAGACGAAGGAACATGATTTCCATCTGCTCAACGGGACCTCAGTTCGAGTACCATTCATGACCAGCAAGAAGAATCAATACGTACGTGCCTTTGATGGTTTCAAAGTGTTGAGCTTTCCGTATAAACAAGGTGAAGACGAGCGTAGCTTCTCCATGTACTTGTTTCTCCCGGATGCCTTAGATGGACTCCCAGCTTTGGTAAACAAAGTCAGTTCTGAACCTGGATTCTTAGATCATCACCTTCCGTGTCAACAAGTAGCATTGCACAATTTCCTTATTCCAAAATTCAAATTGTCTTTCGGATTTGAAGCTTCTAAAGTTCTTCAACGACTGGGACTGGTGTCGCCCTTCGCCGATGATGGTCTTACCGAGATGGTGGACTCTCTCATTGGTGAGGACGACCTGTATGTTTCAAGTATTTTCCAAAAGTCCTTTATTGAGCTCAATGAGGAAGGGACAGAAGCCGCAGCTGCCTCTGCCGCTAGGGTTCTGTTAAGAAAATCTTTGGCAAGAAATGTTAAGTTAGACTTTGTTGCTGATCACCCCTTCCTCTTCCTTATCAGAGAAAACACGACTGGAGCCGTTCTGTTCACAGGTCAAGTGGTTAACCCTCTCAATTGATGCCGTCTTGTTGTTTATTAGGTCTAGTATTCTCATCCACTAATTCGGAACTTAATTTGAAAGCTATATTTCACCTCAGATGTTTTCAGGATGCCCAGTTTGATCTCATCCATTTCATTTTCATACTTCTGTTTAAACATGGTCATGGTGAATGTACACAGCATTTGTAGATGTAGTTTAATGTAATGTTATGTACATGCAGCTGTAATATGTTTGTACTGTATTATTAATGAAACACTTGTACAAAAGCTTTTACCGAAAAAAATCTTCCATCCGGCTGCCAATTCCATCTGACACTAACAACTAACAACCGATCACCTTAATTCTCTTATCTGACATGAAATTGTTCATAGCAATCGTGGAAATAACTTCTTGTAAAATGCAATAAGGGTGTGTACAACTACAGATGAATCTAGAATTTTGTTCAGTGTGGTTAAAATACAAAATATAATGCATGTAAATAATAATTTTCTCGTGGTTAAATTGATTTTTCAGTTTAAAAATACTTTAAAAGTGAAAATTGCACACTTTCAATAAAAATTTGAGACGAATGGAGACTGCAGCCCTACTCACTAAGACATGGTTCCGTCCATGTGTACAACGGACCTCAAATTAGATTTGACGTTTCTTTAAACCCTAAACAAAGTAAAAGTTTCGTGCACTAAATTTACTGTTACAAAAACTACTGATTCACATGCATTTAGGATTGCTAGTGCTTCAACTTAAAGAGGATAATGACAGAGTATGGTCCATGTATTCCATCAATAATCTATCCTCCTCCATGATCTATACACTACACAGATTGCAGCAATGGCAGCTGTATGCTTCTATGACTTTAAAGGAATCATCACAATTGAAAGGATCTTGAAGGTATTCACTCAAGTTGCCATACTTCTCTGACATTGTCCATTCTGTGGAATTTAATATTTGTGTGGTAAGAACTAAGAAGCGCTTTACATTTACACCTATCTTCAATAGCCAAATTTGAGGGGCATTACTATATATTTGGTTCAGTGATATGATTATCGTTTTAGGTGTAAAAGCTCTCAAATTCAATTATCGTGTGTAACATCCTAAATAATGTAAAATTATTTAGACCTCCTTTAAATTAAAAAAAAAAAGAGAGAGAAAAGAAAAAAAGTTAAGTAATGTAAAATAATTTAAACCTCCTAGTTGAATTAAAAAAAGAAAGTTTGAGGGGCATTGCTGCATTTTGTAGGACCTTAATATATATTCTTAATATGGCGCTTTTTGCTCACGTTTTAGATTTGAATCATGAAAAAAAAACTTTTTTTTGGGGTCAATCTTGATAGTTAGGCAGATTCAAAATCTTTGTTCAGTAAGGGCTAGAAATACACAATTAAATATTTATCTATAGATAGTTTTTATTACTAGGGGCTAAATTAATTCTTCTCAACCTAATTTTTTTTGGTTATTCTTCAACTTAAAATTACTTTAAAAATACACAGTTTTTATATAAATATGTTGCGAGATGGCTCTGCCGTTGCTAATCGGGCACTCCGCATTTAACTTACTTGAATCATATATTTTTTAGATGAAGTCATATATCTCAAGATTAGATTGTAATGTAAGTCCAAAATACTTGTCAGGAGTGTTAGCAGTCATATAATAGAAATAAAACAAATACCAATCCTCTTTTTTAAGTCAAATAAGCATACTTTTGACAAAAATAAGAAAGAAAACAAATAAGCATATCGAGTACATTGTTGTTAAAGCTGGGTAGTTATCATTTGTTTAAACATCTGCACACCTTTTCAACTCATTTCGATTTGGGTTTTTTCACACCATATTTTGATTTGTTTCACGTATTTAAATTTTATACCATGATAAAATTATAATATTATAAGAGAATTTAAATCCGTACAGTTGCCACCACATACCCCACCACCTTCACATTCTGGCCAAATTTTCAAACCTTTAAACGATAAGTTAGCCTCCTCTCGTGGCAATTTGGCATTACCAAAGTTGGCACGTGCTGATATCAAAATTCGAATTTTTTTTTCAGTTTATTATTGATTTTAAACATCATAACTTGCCATTACGGTAAAATGATATATACTATTATAGCGAGCTAGTTATTAAGCATTTCAATGCTAGAAGAGAAAATTCTATTTGTTAAGGTAGAGAAAACTGGAGCACAACCCGAGCTAGTCCTGCACACAGGGCCGGCCCAAGGTATGAGTTGCTTGGGCCTGTGTCTAAGGCCCCTTTAGTCTAGGGGTCCCAATTTAAAGAAATTATTTTTTTTTTTAAAGATAAAAGTTTATCCTAAACTAGTGTTTTTTAATTAGGACCAAGAAGTAAAAAAAATAAATTTTATATATGTCTATCTTTTTGTTAACTTATAATATTATGTTATTTTATAATTCTAATTTTGGTTTTTTTTATTTGTAGTGATTATTTTAATAGAAAATTTATAGTTTTTTTATTGAGAAAAAACTTAATTATTAAGGCCCCCATTTAGATGATCGCCTAAAGTCCCCAAATTATTTGAGACGGCTCTGCCTGCACATAAAAACGGATGTGGGATCTTCTCACGTAATTACTTTAATGCTTAAATTAGTACCTTTGCTTTGAGAGAAAAATAAGAATTTAGAAAGTGTATGTAAAAATAAGTTATATTTTATGTGATAATACATGAAGTATTTATAACTTACTTAAAAAATCTTTATGTAATTTGGTAAAATTGTATCAGATTCTATTACAACTGCTTTTCGAGGCCTCTAGGATGCCCCAGAACCCTGACCTCAGATTTGTATGCCATAATGGATGACGGCACCCCAACCTTGGGTTTTTAGAGACCTCGAGTCCGGTATAGACGAAATATATTCCAATAAGGATAAAATAGTAACTTCACCTCGGGTCGAAATTTATCCCACATCACTATTTAATAAATAAAAAAAGGACATTTAATTGAATATTAAAACAAAACTCAAGATTTAAAATTCAATGATGCACTCCGACAGGAAAAGAAACAAGAACCACCTCTTGGAGCTGATTAGAGTTGTTATTTATTTATTTATTTTTGCTAATTTAGCAAGTGGTTCCATTAAACTTAACAATCATAACATCAATACAAACAACTTTGTTATTTTTGTCAAAAGTTCTAAGTTCAATTGAGTAATTTGTATAGCGTGACATTTAGATTAGGACATGTTTTTACAATTGCCTTGTAATTACGTCTTGTAAAAAGATAGATATTTTTAATTAATTTGAAAATTCGATTAATCTATTGAAAGAAAATTATTCCTATATAAATATTAAAACTTGTGTTAGCTCTCACGCAAAATAATTCTAAATATGTCCTAACAAATGAACTCACTTCTATCATGCGATAATTTTTCTCAAAACTATATATAACGTAATCCGACTCTCTTCTATACTATCTGTTTTTTTTTTTTCAATTTTACTATAATAAAAGTTAAATTCGTAGTTTAAATTTAAAATCTTTAATTACATCTTTATCTAATTATTTTGGATAGTATCTATCATTTACCCTAATGGCGGATGTACAATGCAGCCCTTATTGACTCAGAAAACCGTTAAAAATTTTATATACATTTTCAAAAAAAAACTTAAATATCTATATATTTTTGGTTTAAAAGATTCTACTAAAAAAATATACTCATATAATTAAAAAATTATATATTTTAATGTTCACGAAAAAAAATTCTTAAATTCGTCCATGTTTACCCCGTTACTATAGTCTATCTCTTTCTATGTCTTTCGATCTCTTGATGTCAGAAAGCAATAGTGTGATCGAGTTCTCATTAATTCCTGAACATGTTACGATGATCTGGTCTGAATATTCAAATATAGCAAGTACTAAACTTTTTCACTACTTAATTTGCGTGCCATATGTGCATGCATGGTTTCTTAACTTACCATGTTACGTTTAATGTAAACTTCCATATTTAATTCTTGAGTGAGTATTCTGTTACACTTGTCGGTGGTGGTTCTCGGAAAACTAAAAAATAGTTTTGACCCGAGAGTTGAATGTGATGATCAATAGTGGTTAGAAGTTTACGTAATCCGTTTGTATTCAAAAGAAAAGGAGATAGTATTCAGTTTTCATTTAGCTGTAAAAAGAAGAAGGAGAAGAGTGAGAGAACAGTAAAGAAGAAAACAATGGTGGAAACTGATAATCACAACCACCAGCCACCGCCGGGGCAGGCGGCTCCGCTACCTCCAGCGATGCCTCTTGGTGCAGCCAGGGGGCCAATCTTCACACCTGCTGAACAACTGCTTCAGCTCAACTATTGCATCCACTCTAATCCTTCTTGGCGTGAGTCTATATTCTATCTGACCCCTTTATCTTTTTTTTTTTTTTTTTTCTATATCATGCATGCAAGATTCATTTTATGAGTCGACCCCAGGGGCATGGTATAATATTACTGGGGTAAAATCGCTCATGAGAGATCGTGAGTTTGACATTTTTTACTATTTTACAGTTCTGCTCTGCTTAATGCACATGTGGAGCACACCGCTATATTCAAAAATTTATCAATTAGTGGTTGAACTTTACTAGCTGAGTCCCACGTTATCCAAAAAAATAATTTTTTTTCATTTTGTGAGGTTTTCTTTATGATTTGAGATTTAAAATGTTTTCTGCTAAAAGGGTCTTATCTTTTGATATTATTCTTTAGCAATAGCATGCATGTCTATGCGGAAAAGTTTTAGAGTATCTTTTAGTTGTGCATAAGGCTTGTGTGTGAAAATCGTGATATTACATGAAATTTTTCAGTGTACTTAACAATTGATTCAAATGATAAAAGATCTAGATTTTAATTTAGTTTCTTCAAGTGAAGTCTGGGTATTCAATTCTTTTTATTGTTCGAAAATGGTGTGTGCATTTATCTAAATTGGTGACTTTTAGTGATGACATCAGTTGAATCCTTAAAAAAGACAAGTTTTGATTAGCTGAATGGTTTGATAATTTCTTCTTCCTTTTTTTTAATTTTATTTTTATATTCTGATTGTATCTACAAACTTTTTTTATTATTTAATTCGGGTTACTAACTCAACGGTAGAGTATTCGGTTTTTAAGTTTGGCTAGGATCTTTTACATATTTGGATGAAGCGAGGGATTTGTTCATACCATCGGTAAAGTTTGGAAGACCATGACTAATCCTGAAAGGGAATGAATGAAAAAAAGAGCATGTCGTAGCAACGGATATAGTTCTGAGAATTTTTTATTTTTACCGGGCATCGGTCTAAACGAATTCTTGGAACAGAACAAAATCTAATTTATGTTTGGTGTAACCTTTCTGGCGGCTAATGAAATTGAACAATTGCATTTTGCAGCACAGACTGTTTTGCTTGCTTTCCAACACTACATTGTTATGCTTGGAACTACAGTTATGATTGCTACCTCGCTTGTGCCTCGAATGGGTGGTGGCCCTGTAAGTTTTGCAAACACCGCCTTCTTATAAAGACTTGATCAGTAGGAGATGTTAATTCCACATAGTATAAGTTGAACTAAATTTTATTGAATCTGTGAGCAGGGTGATACAGCTAGAGTGATTCAATCGTTGCTTTTCATGTCTGGAGTGAACACGCTTTTGCAGACTTTAGTTGGCACAAGGCTTCCGACGGTAATGGGTCCATCATTGGCTTATGTCATAGCAGTCTTGTCAGTGATCAACGATCTTTCTGATAGTAACTTCACAAATGAGCACCAGGTATGCAGAGTAGTTTTCCAATAATATTATAAGTCTATAAGAAGTTCGTGTTGCTGGCATTTTATAATCTCTCTTCTATGCATACTGTATACCTCCACTGCTTGTGTATTATTGAAGGGGGTAGTCTAATGTGTAGAGAGCACTTTGGCTAACAGAATGTCCATATGAGTTGGCATTCTAATTTTCAAGAATGAATGAGAGATATTTTTCATTCACTTCTTTGACTTTGACGCATAGTCTCCGAAGCTATTAATGAACCAGAAGCAAATTAAAGAAGAGAAATGAAAGTAGCTCTTAGAAAGGTAACTAAATGCGTAAACATAAAATTATTCTTGGGAGAATCAAACTTATTCTTCGAGCTAGGAGGGGAAGATCTGTTTATGATATAATTCAAGAAAGAATCGTCTCATTTCCCTAAGACAAGGTCGACTACATTGGGGATGGCAGCGCACCTTCTGCCGCAAGACCAGATAACCTAGTGAAAGCAGAATCCTAATTGGCCTTTTAGCTAGCACGTGGGGAGGAGAAGCATTCACAAAGGCCAATAGCCGACATTTTAAGTTTGAGTACACTCTTGCATATGAGAGTTCCTTTTATGAAAACTTTAAAAAATATTAATGGAGATATTGGTTTACCACTTGTGATCCTCCATTGCTCAACATCTACAAAGCATTTTCACCATATCTTGAAGCCAAGTGCCAACGACCATACTGTTTAGGTTCTTTTCATGAATAATTCTCCTTTCTTGGCATTTCCATTGAAAGCAATCAAATTTGTGATCTCTTTCAGTTTCAGAAATATAGATGCTTAATTTGGAGTCTGTAATGGCTATAGATTCCACAAGTCATTTGACATTACATGCTTATTAGTGAGGCTTCTTGATGTAACATTTGACTTGACTGCTCCAATACGATGCTTGCAGAGATTTACTCATACCATGAGAGCTATTCAAGGATCTTTGATTGTCTCTTCCTTTATCAATATTATTATTGGATATGGGCAGATCTGGGCAGATTTTGCAAGGTATACTTAGTTGATCTTTGATGTCATGTCATTTCTCTCCATTCTCTCTCATTTTTGTAGTTAAATTTTAAGTTATGCCTCTATACTGCAGAAAATTCAGTCCTGTCGTTATGGTTCCAGTGGTTTGTGTGGTAGGCCTTGGCTTGTCTAGTAGGGGCTTTCCACAGGTAGGGGCTTCTCCTTGATGGTTTCGGTGCCAGTAAATTGGTAATTTGGAAAAGAAAGAACTTTCTTTTATTCTTACTTGTTTTGTTATGTGCTCTGCAGCTTGGCAATTGCGTGGAGATTGGCTTGCCGATGCTAATCTTACTAGTTATTTTCCAGCAAGTAATATAGTTCATTAATTCTTTGATTAGCAGTTTTCATTTCTTCATATCATTTCTAAAATATATTACCGGCTGCAGTATCTTCAGCGTATTCATCACGCAGCCCATTCCATAGTAGAGAGGTTTGCTTTGCTCGTATGTATTTCCGTTGTCTGGGCTTTTGCTGCTATTCTTACAGTCTCTGGTGCTTACAACAATGCACGGGAGCAAACTCAGCATAGTTGCCGCACGGACCGAACTTTCCTCATGTCATCTGCCCCATGGTAGTGTCTAAATCCTTTAACAAGTCCAATTTCAGCAATCTAGCTTGTTCTGATATTTTCCACGGTGTTGGGTTCAATGTAGGATCAAGATTCCATACCCTTTCCAGTGGGGTACCCCAATATTCAGAGCGAGCCATGTCTTCGGAATGATGGGGGCTGCACTTGTTTCATCTGCAGAGGTGTGGTTCTAACTTCAGTAGACTCTAGTGAATTCTACTTCACTTATCTGTTGCTCTTTTCCTATCAAATAATTAATTTTCTGATACCGATTTAAGAGATTTAGAATAGTTATTGTTGCACTGCTTTGATGAAGTCAAAATCGGAAGAATAATATGGCGACCTAGTATAGGGTGTTGTATTAACTATTACGTAAGTGATAACACAGAAAAAGGAAGGTAATCCAAGATGTATGAGCCCGATGTGACGAACTCTCTGAAATTACATTGGATGCACGCAATGTTATATTATTTGTCTCCGTACTAAAGTTATAAATTGGAATGCAGTCCACTGGAGCAATTTATGCTGCATCACGGCTTGCAGGAGCTACACTCCCTCCAGCACACGTGCTCAGCCGGAGCATTGGTTTGCAGGTAGTTGCAGTCCCTGAAATCACAACATTGTTTTTAGACTTTCAGTTGTACATACCCCTATGAGGGTCTCTTTCAAAATTTTCAATTCGGAAATGCTTATAGCCACCTAACACTTGTAACCTCTCCTGTACAGGGTCTCGGCCAGCTGCTTGAAGGGATTTTTGGTGCTGTTGTTGGTACCACTGCATCTGTGTAAAGTGACTTTTTCCCTCTAATAAAATGAAAATGTCCTGCTTTCAGCATTTGTTGTCTACTGCAGTTATAGATATGTTAAAATGGCGAAACTAGTATAAAATACATACATACATTAAGAAATAATCTAGGTTCGCATTGGTTGGTGTATTTTAGTTATATATACATTTTGAGCTGAATTTGTTCTGGACTTGTATACTGGACCCAACACTATTAAGAGAGAGATGGGGGAAAATTCTGGGAAGTATGGCTCCCTTGAATATTCCCTGCAAGAGAAGTACCACGCTTGCCCTTTTCTCATAGTGGCCCTGAGCTATATTTTTCCCGGGGGTTTGAGGGCAGTACAGCCCTCACCCAATTGTGTGCAAGAGGTTCTGTAATATGAGTGGTGGTTGTGAGACAAAGGGGATTGTAATTACATTTCGTCAAGAGCAAATGATTCAAGTTTAAGTGGATGTAAACATAGCCAAACCACATTACATCTTGTGTGTGCGCTTTACTTGCTTTCTTGTTTTCCTGCGATATTTGTGGCCACGTTAACCCATGATCCAAATTCTCATTGATTAGAAGTGTTGATTTTAGCTTGCAACAGAACTCTAGGAATGTTTTAAGCTATACTGAACTAAACAGTCAAACACATTCTTTCTGATTTAAGTGAAGACAAATGATGATTTCTCCTACACTGAAATATCAAATGAATGCTTAATGAAAATCTTTAGTTTTGTGTATCAAATTCTGTTGCACCTAGAAAGCATACAGCAATGCGTCAAAGGTATTACGAGGCTTCCTTCTGGCTGATCCCAGGGTGAAATGTCGCAGGTTCACTTGTTTGTTAAGTTGCTGATCTTCTTTCAAAACCTACATGTACCATTGAAGCATTATGCTCGTGTTAGCATTTCCTTTCCTGGTGATTTCTTGTTTTCTTCTTTTCTCTTGATATCAAGTGTCTCAAATTGCAGTGAAAATGTTGGCCTTCTTGGGCTTACTCGGGTAGGCAGCAGAAGAGTGGTGCAAATATCAACAGCTTTCATGATCTTCTTCTCAATATTTGGTTTACTCCTTCTCTCTTCTGTTCTTTAACTGTCAAGGACTTTCTATGACGGTTGCGTAATTACAAAATCTTCTTGTTACAGGAAAATTTGGAGCCTTTTTTGCATCGATTCCTTTGCCAATATTTGCTGCCATATATTGCATCTTATATGGTATGGTTGGTAAGTACTGCGGCTGTTATTACAACAACTTTACCTTGTCAATCCTTTGAAGCAATGTGTTACATCTTAATGCTTACTCTTTGCAGCTGCAATTGGGATTTCATTCTTTCAATTTGCGAACAACAATTCCATGAGGAATATCTACGTAGTCGGCCTCTCTCTATTTCTGGGCATATCAATTCCACAGTATTTTATGATGCATACTAATATCAATGGTCGTGGACCTATTCGATCCGATGGTGGATGGGTAAGATTCACAGGGATCTTCACTTTTGTTCACTTAATTTTTTTCACTTCTTTCTTGATGCTGGTGAAATATAACTGAATTCGAACTTGAACAATGGACAAATGTTTAGATGAAAGTCTAATAAGGCAAATTTCGAAGCTAATAATAAAATTTCAGCAGCTAAACAGGTTGATTATGCAGGCATAAGTTTCACCTATTGGAAATTCTATGTAATCTTTCTACAAGTCATATCTTATGTTGAGCCATGCACCAGATATGATGTCCTTTCTGTGGAAAATTCGGGTTGCTCTAGGCCTTCTCTTTCTTGTCTCCTGGATGTCGAAATATAGCTCTCCTTGTTTTGTTTTCGATATGCACCTCATTCCTGACCAGTCTGTGATCTGAGAGAGGAAAAACTTCCTTGATAAGTGTCTTTCTCCTCGAGCCTGCAAACCAAACCAAATCAAACCTCACTTATATGAAGCTAATTGAGGAAATGACTCTCAACAAGAATAAACGGTGTTGTCAAATCCATATAGCAGTCCCCACCTACTGGGAAAAGACTTAGTTTAATTTGGTTCGATTTGGTGTGCAGGCTCGATTGTGAGGGGAAACATCACATGTGGTTAGATTTAGATTAAGAAGCCTTTGTCCACAAGCATAAACGGGAAAAACAAAAAAAAAAACAAAAAATAAAGAAACATCTGATATTGAAATTTGAAAGAATGATCTGGATTAATTTTTGAACAAAAGAGTGAAGATTCAAACCAAGTTTAGACTTGAATGAGCTTCCGAAATAATTTACAGAAAATCAAGAAACTGAAGATTTAATTATACCAAAAACTTGATTGGATGGTCAGTTAGCAGTAGGACTAATCAGACTGAGAAGCTTCAGTCTGGGGTGGTTCAGCAAGCATAATTTCGGGTTTTCTAGAGCTGTTCCTAGACAACTGGTTTTTGTTTATAGAAAATGTGGTTCGAGTAACTATAACCGAAATGCCTTCCTACTTTTCCTTTTTGTAATATATGTTTGTAGCATGAGCCATTTCTGTAACTGTTCTAGGTAACGCGTAGGCGTGAAGCCGACTTGAACTTAGGTTTGTAGTATTATATCCCACTGCTTAGATGAACGACCACCTTAAATTAGTATCTCTTCCATTTCGAAAAGGCAGCAGTTGTATAGCCTTAACTGTCACAAAACATAAGTTAGTAAGATGCACAATGCTCTATATATTTTGTCAAAATAGTTGATAATATCCAATTTTCATCGCACTTTCTAACTTTTTCTGAGACCGATGGAGTTAAATGTTATAATCCATTTGATGCTTTGCCTCTTTCCTTTTAGCATTTCTCGGGTAGGAACATCATATATCGTGCATTATACACACTCTAGTTGGAAAGAATTTTTTAGTTATCGCTTTTCTGGCCTAACGATACCTGACCTTAGATATTTGATTAAATTACTATCTCTTGTTTTGCTTGCAGTTCAATGACATATTGAATACAATCTTCTCGTCCCCTCCTACCGTCGCGATGATAGTTGGAATGCTCGTAGACAACACGCTCCAAGCCAATCAAGCAAGCGACGACAGAGGCATTCCATGGTTCATGCCCTTTCACCACAGAAAGGGAGACAACAGAAATGAGGAATTTTATGACTACCCACTAAGAATAAACGAGTACATCCCAACCCGATTTCTTTGAAAATTTTTAGATTCTTGTATAGTACTCTAATTCAAATTACAGGTTTTAATATATATACTGATGAATTTTGCTTTCATGTGGCTACGGCCATGAAAAAGAAAAGTGAACTCCACGTGTGTGAGACTTACCTTTCCTGAGATGACTATAGCCGCATGCAGGGGCGGAGGCACACCTAAGACTAGGTGTGCCAATGCACATCCTCTCTTCACCTCTATCCATTGAAGTATAAATTGGTAATTTTACTGTTGGGTTATTTGTGTGCAATGGCACACCCTCAAATCTTGGAAAAAAAAATTTGTTTTTGTCAATAGAAACAACACCATGAGTGGAGATTTTAACGTTGGGCTCTTGGAGTGCAATGTTTATCATTTTGTTTTATATAAGGGATTTAAATTTATTAGAGTAAGATTGTAAATAATTTTTTATCTTGTTGCATAAATTTAATTGTATTAATAATTTACGATTGTATCCATATAAAGTAAGTCGTTAGACAATTTTAACGAAAAAATTAACGGAATGGTTGAAACATAACTCATTTAATAAACTAATGGTTCTGACAAAAAATAGTTAAATAGTCAAAATAAGATTGTAACAATAGTTTAATGACTTATGGAATAATTTATTTCTGAATTTTTCTTCAATTAAATGCGGAGAGTTATGTCTTGAAGATATTTGTGTTATAAAGTGCTTAAATTAAGCATTGATTTAGTTATAGCATAAAAATATAATTTTAAACATAAAACCATTAGTTTTTTTTTTTATAGTTTATATAAAAATTTATACATAAAATATTGCCCCAAGATCTCGGTTATTGATTTCGATACTGTAGTGCATATCTTAATCTCTGGTGCCTGGCTCTGCCACTGGCTGCATGAAAGAACAATTCTATATTCATACACCAATTTTTTACAAATCGCGAAGGAAAGATAAGAAATGTTTGTGATGTTTTTTATTTAGGCAATCATATGGAATTGAAGTATCAAATGGGCTGCTTTGTAACACGTTTGTTGATTTATGGCCTTTTATCTATAGGATATAAGGCGAATATTATTTTGGATGCATGTATATATATATATATATATATATATTTTTTTTTTTTTTTTTTTTTTTTTTTTTGAACAAGGATGCATGTATATTGAAGTATCCTAGTGCTAAAGCAAGTACTTGTATTATGCATTCGAAGTAAATGTTTTCATTATTCCTAAAAGAGAAAATAAGGCCTCAAATTCACATTCTTTAAATTGGCTATTTAAAAGTACTGGCGATTATATTTAATATTTGGTGAGTGGAATGGTATTTTCCACCACATTGTATTATTTTAGTTTTTTTTATCAAATCTAAAATCTTAAAGAAAGAGCACTGTTATAGAATTTTGCATGATAGCAGTATTGACCAGTAATAAAGCTTTTTAGTAGCATATAATTTTGCAAGCATTGCAATGAAAGTTTCATGAATGTTTTCATATAGATAAAATTATGTCATGATAATGTTTTCAACATCCGTTTCTATTGATGTGAATCCCATCAGTACATAGAGTACACACGCTAGAAACAGATATTTAAAACATCAAACGTTTTTAAGTCTATTCTTGAAATAAATGGTTACATCTCAACAACTACTTATTGCCGTTATGAAAGGAAGGTTGCATTGGTCACAAAGATGTTTATTGTTTTCTCATCCTCTTTGGTAGGAGAGCTCTTTTTCCTAGTTTCCTTTACCACTCAATTATTTGATTTTAAGGGTTTGATTTATCCATGGACCATGATCTTCCTTTTGATAAGTAAAACTAGTTTTAATGTTAAGCAAGCTTGGCTGATCATGTTGGCGCACACGTGGACTAACTCCCAACTCGCTTGAGCAATCATAACCTTTGCTAATTAAAACTTCGGAAAATTGCATAAATGTTTTTTTATTATATTTCTAAAATTTTAAATTCATCTTTATTATTCAAAATTAACAATTTAATACTTATTATTTTTAAAAAGATTTCAAATTCTTCCTTATTGTTCAAAATTAGCCAATTTAGTCCCTATTATTTCTAAAAAAAATAAATTTAATCCTTATTGTTCCAAAAAAAAAAATTCAATGTAGCTTATTTAGGCAGAGACTAAATTAATTTTTATGGGAAAGAATAGAGAGTAGAATGAATAATTTTTAACAATAAGAATATTTTTTTAGAAACAATAGAGATTGAATTAGCTAATTTTGAATAATAGAGATGAATTTGAAAATTTACAAAAAGAATAGGGACGAATTTAAAATTTTACAAAAATAATAGGGCATTTTCTGCTTCTGTCTTTGTGCGTTGTTAGGATGACTTGTTCGAATGGGTGGCCGACTTTACCACTCAGGATTCACTTCAATCCCAAGTTATTAAATTATTCTTTTTGGCTGCAGTTTATCCCATTTGGGGTGAAAGAAACAAAAAGGTGTAGGACCAGGCTACAGATTCCGAGGAGGGTATTCTACATAATATTAGTTTTGTAATTAGATACAAAACTAGATTAGTAAGTAAATATGGGAGATCTTATATAAATTTTAATATTTGTTAAACATGAAATCTTGACTGCACCCATCTGAGTGCTTAGACTATGAGTGTTGAGTCTTTTCTGTATGAGTTCATTGAGCTTAACAGATATACTTTGCTTGCAAAAAAAAAAAAAAAAAGTTTTACCTAAACTTGGGTTTTGGAACCATTGGGCATAGCAAACTTAGGTCTCTAATCAAGTCTTTGGCATCTAAGGGCATTATGGTCATTTTATCCTAACCAATTTTATTTTACTTTTATTTATTAATCCTTAGACTTAATGGCACAAGTCTAATCCTTGATTAATTATGGGACTTGGTTATCTAGAGCCTATTAATTCAATACGATTAACAAATTTTTAATCCTATGCTACTAGGTAACCTTTTTTTGTGAAATTATAGAATACATTAAATCTGTATACATATATAATATAGAAAAATATAAACTAATAATCATAAAAATAAATTTAATTCTTGATGGCTACCTATAGAAACACAATTTGGACTTTTGCCCCAAAATTCTTCGAAATTGTAGATTGCGCCACATAATTTCCATGCAAACTTTGACCAAGCCCTTGACCCGTTGATTAAGCCTTTGACCACCCTTGAATCCATTTCCTTCAACACACTTATGTTCGTGTACATCTCTTCGGACTCATTCATTTTCTTCAAAATCATGATCACATTATTAAATACCTCACTCAATAATTATTTTTATCCAATTCTTTTTTTGTATAATTCTCATGGTGTGAATACAAATTCATTTTCGTTAAGAACATTTAAATGAGTATAATTCTTTACCGGTCATAAAAAACTCACTTCCTTCTAAGTCAGAGTCAAACTTTTCCTTTGAGTATGAAAAAAACATTTTCTTAGATAAATATCTTAGCAAGGGAGATCTAACTTCAGACTTATTTAGTATATATTGAGTTGGGACAAAACACAAATATATAGGGAAAATCATTTTTTCACTTACTAATTTAATAGAATCTCAACTTACTTGTGATTGTACCATCTTATTTGTCCCTTACTCTACTGAAACATATGTTAAGCAAAATTAACAAGTGCGCAGATTAGTTTGTAAATTTTGACTTTAACTTTGGAACTACAGTCACTTGATCACCTTTTAGATGAACTGTACGCTCTCCTTCAAAGTGACAAACAAGGGGAATCAATCTCTAGATATGTAAACAGTTAAATTCTAACTTCAACCTCCCTTGTGACTATAAAAAACCAAAAAAAAAAAGAAAAAAGATGCCTTATATTATAGGGAACATCAATTTTTCATTGACTAAACTACATCCAAACTCAACTTACTTGTGATTGGACCATCGTATAGTAAGTCTACTTTAAATCTAAAAACTATTAAATATTAGATGCGCACATCTCTCTGAGTCACCTTTTAAAGCTACGCCTTTACAACTTTTTCTTTAATTATTAATTCTTTAGGTAATTATTCATCCTTCGATTGAACAACGGCTTCCTGTTTTGCATGGATATATATGGAAGACAGTGGGAGCTACTGTAGAACACAAGTGGACTATTACATATTTCTTCACGGTGAATTAAAGGATCGAATACTCACCGCGTTGAACCTGCTTATTAGAATAAGGTTTCAAATTAACGAAGTAAATGCCTAGATTTTTACTTTGTTTCTTAGATAATTTTAGAGCCAGAGAGAAAGAGGAGAAGAAGAGATATAATATGTTTTTCCTGAGAAAAACTTACAATATATAACTTCCATATCTCTTCTTATTTTCTAATCTTTTGAATTTGGAAAACCGGTAAAAAAACTACCCGAGGCAGTTTTACCATTCGGGTTGGGTCGACCCATCATGGGCGCCCACCCGAGTCCAAATTTTCGTTCATCTCCTACTCGTACATGATGGGTTTGACCTTTAAACCAACATTATATAGCTCAAACTTCTGTTTCTCATCTCAATAAAGATTTATAAAATCCATCATACTTGGCAAATAAATTGTGC
This sequence comes from Ehretia macrophylla, assembly GCA_037974665.1. Classification (NCBI taxonomy): domain Eukaryota; kingdom Viridiplantae; phylum Streptophyta; class Magnoliopsida; order Boraginales; family Ehretiaceae; genus Ehretia; species Ehretia macrophylla. The sequence continues at coordinate 7,090,378 of CM075774.1, forward strand.
GACCGGAAAACATATGAGTATTGATTGCCACAAACCTGTTAAGATATATGGCTACTCGAATGATTCACATTTCTTTCATATCTTGCGGTACCCTAGACTAAAATTGTAATATCAATATTATAAGTAACTCTAATCTTGTATTTAAATATCATTTTTTCTCTGTGATATTAAGAGTTCACTTATATAATAACACATATCTCATTATCATGCTCTAGTCTTCGTAGACTAACATGATTGGTCGATTTATGAGCACACATACTTTGATATTCAATTTAGTATTCCTTTTATACTTGAATCCTTCTATAATAACTCGGTCGCTTTCTTAGACATGTCTAGTTAGGTCGAATCATTCATGACCATCGATAACATACTAAAGTAGCAGTCACCAAATCAAAATATTAAGAAGTAGTTAAAAGTACCAAGGGTGTTTTTTGAAGTTATTCCAACTTCATAAAGTCTCACACAGTGAAGAAGCAGGGATCAATTCTTCACTTCCTTATTAGTCGAATTTTGCACACATGGTATGATTCACGTGTTACGGTGTAATTATATAATTCATCGTCTGTCTTGTAATTATTAACACCGTATAGATGTATTATTAGACAATCCTCATTGTCTAAAATTGATCCTTCAATTGATCAACCCCTTTTAAATCAATTAAGAATTTCACACCTGGCTTTAATAGACTAAATAGATAGTGGGTATCTACTTTGATTACAAATTAAATGTTACATGTTGTAAACAAGCTTGTGATCTCATCTTAACCTTTTGTTAAGGCGACTATTTAACTCAAGTTCTCTTCATAAAAGGGTTATTCTCTTTCTTGAGTTAGTCTCATCTTTGTGCATATTCTATGTCAAAGGCGATTGCCCGTGTGAGTAGGCCAACCCGAGTCTACCAGACATATATTTATTCCCATATGTAATTGTAAATATCATTGAATTGAAATATAACTCATATTAATAATAAAATATGAGTTATGCACATTGCTTTGCAATATTCACATACTAAATCTTACACAATCCTATAGATCTAACGTGATCTAAAAATACACCCTTTGCAATATGCTTTGTAAAAGGATTTGCAAGCATATTGTGTGTCAGTATATATTGCAAAGACATCTTCTTCTATGCAATAATGTCTTTCACAATGTTGTACTTTATATCTATGTGTTTGGTTTTAATGTAATACTTTGGGTCTTTCATATAGGCCATAGCCGCTTGACTATCACAATATATCGTAATAGGGCTCCCGCTGCCACTTGAGCATCCTAAATGTTCTAAGAATCTTTTCAACCAAACAGCTTCTTGAACTACAACAGAACAAGCTACAAATTCAACTTCGATAGTGGACAAAACAACACAGGTTTGTTTCTTGCTACTCTAAGATATAGCACAATTATTCAACAAGAATACATAACCCAAAGTAGATTTACGCCCATTCATGTAGCCATGACTCGAATCTTTAGCTCTGGTCACATGATTTCTAGTCCGGTAAACCCCAATCTAACTTTGTTGTCTGTAAAGAGAAAATAAAGCAGTGAGCGGAACAATGCTCAGTAAGTAGATTTACCCCGAAGAGAGTCAAAATTCAAAGATCAATAAATAGCCAAATAATCGCGAAATAATATTAGGCACTATGAGACACTATAACAAGCCGTGACTACTTAATAGCAGTGTGATCACAAGTTCAAATTTATAATTTATAACAATCGATAACAAGAGACGGCTAATTAACTCCCAACCGCATATGATTCGATGCACAACTTGTATAGTTCGTAGAACTTGAATCAAAAGCTCATATTTGACTTATCAGAAGGATCGATACGGATAACTGAACAAGAATCACGAACGAATAATGGAATAATGAACTGAACGATATTTGCAGAATAACAAATGGGGTAAATCAAAAGAAGAAGGTAAACTACTTACAAAATTAACCAAAAGCTTTCAAGGCTAAGGACACTAATTCCAAAAATTATAAAAGTTGAGTTCCTAAATTTCTTAAGTCTTGCACGACTGGATGATTTCCTTCACTGCAAGCTTCCATACTTTGTAACTAAACAGAAGATGACACTTAATTTATAACCCAAAATGATTGCACATTTTCATTTAAAATAATCTATATGGTTGCACCTTTGATTAAAATAGTCTATCTTGGGCAAATTGGTAGCATTATGGTTATATCATTATAGCACTTACGGTAAAGAGACAAGAATCACTCAACTTTGTACTAAAATAATAGCCATTAACAAAAGAAAATGGGCAGATGGCTCATCCACTTTGTTTGGTGTGTATCATGATTTCCCACTATTAAAGTAGCAAATATTGTGAAAATAATAAACTAAAGTAACACAATAAATGGTATTATGATCTCTGCATATAAATGATATTAAAAAAAAAAAATTGGGGTATTACACTTTCTCCCCCTTCAAAAAGTTTCGTCCTCGAAACTTAATCTCTTAGTTAAAAATCCTGTAAGACAAAACTCAAAACTTCAAAATCATAATTACAAATCTAGGTTACCCAAAATAATAAATTTAAGCCTAAGCACTCTTATGTTTCGCAACAGAAACTTAGCTACCCAATTCATAACTTCTCAAATGATCATAACCTATTGCTCTGATACCTTTCTGTCACACCCTGAAATTTAACACGGTAAGTCCGGGATGAGACCGCCGCGTGCCTAAGAAGACAAGTCTTCCTAAGCTCGCAAGACTCAAATCTCTCGATAAAACGAGCTATAATCCATTAATAAATAAATAATCCAAAGCTTCTACAGTCCCAAAAATAAGCAGTAAAACTTTAATTGTATAAGAGTTCTCCAAAAGTAATAATAATCATAATTCTCAATAAATACACTCGAATCTTTAGCTCTGGTCACGTGATTTTTTATCCAGTAAACCTCGATCTAACTTTGTTGTCTGCAAAGAGAAAATAAAGGAGTGAGCGAAACAATGCTCAGTAAGTAGATTTACCCCGAAGAGAGTCAAGATTCAAAGATCAATAAATAGCCAAATAATCGTGAAATAATATTAGGCACTACCGGACACTATAACAAGCAGTGGCCACTTAATAGTAGCGCAATCACAAGTTCAGATTCATAATTCATAACAGTCGATAACAAAAGATGGCTAATTAACTTTTAGCCGCATAGGATTTGATACACAACTTGTATAGTTCGTAGGACCTGAATCAAAAGCTCATATTTGACTTATCAGAAAGATCGACACAAATAACTGAACAAGAATCACGAACGAATAATGAAATAACGAACTGAACGATATTTGCAGAACAACAAATGGGGTAAATCAAAAGAAGAAGGTAAACTACTTACAAAAATTAACCAAAAGCTTTCAAGGCTAAGGACACCAATTCCAAAAATTATAAAAGTTGAGTTCCTAAATTTTTTAAGCCTTGCACGACTGGATGATTTCCTTCATTGCAAGCTTCCATACTTTGTAACAAAACAGAAGATGACGCTTAATTTATAGCCTAAAATGATTGCACATTTTCATTTAAAATAATCTATATGGTTACACCTTTGATTAAAATAGTCTATCTTGGGCAAATTGGTAGCATTATGGTTATAGCATTATAGCCACTTATGGTAAAGTGACAAGAATCACTCCACTTTGTACTAAAATAATAGCCATTAACAAAAGAAAATTGATAGATGGCTCCTCCACTTTGTTTGATGTGTATCATGATTTCCCACTATTAAAATAGCAAATATTGTGAAAATAATAAACTAAAATAACACAATAAATGGTATTATGATCTCTGCATATAAATGATATTAAAAAAAATTTGGGGTATTACTGCATAACAAATGTATGGTCTACAGATCATGATATACATAAGACTACCAATGACACTGGAATATAGTACTGTTGACATTCTTTCCTTTTCTTCTGGAGTGTTTGGACACATATTGAGATTCAAATTCATGCCTTTAGCTATTGGAGTGTCAATGTCATTACAATTGGCCATGCAGAAATGTTCAAGTATCTTCTTGATGTAAGGCTCTTGAGACAGAGATAACAGTCTCTATGACCTTTCTCTATGAATTTTAACACCAAGAATATAGTTTGCTTTCCCCATATCTTTCATTTCAAATTGGGAAAATAACCACTCCTTATTAACTTTGACAAATTCTTTGTCATTCCCAACTAGTAGGATGTCATCTCCATAAAGTGATAAAATTACAATTTTGCCTGTGGAATGCTTAACATATAGATAGTGATCTTCCCTTATCGTTTCAAAATTTTTTGATAAAATGACTTCAGAAATCTTACATTCCATTGTCTTGAGGCTTGTTTGAGGCCATAGATTGATTTCGTCAATTTACAAACTTTTCTTTCTTGGCTTTTTACAACAAAGCCTGATGGTTGTTCCATGTAAATTTTATCCTCTAACTTTCCATTGAGAAATGCGGTTTTGACATCCATTTGGTGCAATTCCAAATCTAAATGCGCCGCAATAGCAAGGATAAGACGGATCGAGGTAAATTTTACAACAGGAGAAAAGGTTTTTTCAAAATCAATTCATTCCTGTTGTGTGTAGCCTTTTGCTACTAGTCGAGCTTTATACCTCTCAATTGAATTGTTAGCCTTTTTTTTTATTTTGAGAACCCATTTGTTCCCAATTGCTTTGTGCCCTTTAGGAAGATCAACCAATTCCCAGACTTGGTTTTTCTTCATTGACTCCATTTCATCTTCTATAGCTTTTTTACATTCTTCCCTAGCGGGACATGAGAGTGCCTTATGTATTATTCTAGGTTCTTCCTTATCCTGTAGAGTTATCATAAAAGTTTCTCCTTTGATTTCAAATCGACGACGAGGAATAGTACCTCGACTACTTCTTCTAAGGTGAAGTTCTTGTGATACAAGTTCCTTAGATGACATTAAGTTTTCCTCTAATTCATGAATTTGAGGTAAACTTGCCTTTATTTCTTGTGTTTGTGGTACTTAATCTTGTATCTCATTTATTTGCTCATCAGTTTCTCTCATCGCTTCTAATTTACATAAGACAAGATCTTTATTGACTTCACTTCTACTAGGATAATCATTTTCCAAGAATGTGACATCTAGTGATTCAATTTCAATCAGACCCTCATCAGTATGTTCACCAATGAACACATATCCTTTAGAGTGCTCAAGATATCTAATAAAGATACACTTCTTGGATCTAGGACCCAATTTTCCAAACTTGTGAGATGGGTCGTGAACATAAGCTACCGATCCCCAGGGTCGTAGGTATGATAGATCAGGTTTTCTACCTGTCCATAGTTTATAAGGAGTTGATGGAAGTGACTTTGTGAGTACTCGGTTAAGTATATAGACAGCAGTAAGCAAAGTATCTCCCTAATAAGATATCGGGAGATTAGCATTTGCCATCATAGACTTAACCATTTCTAAGAGTGTCCAATTTCTCCTCTCGGCCACTCTATTTTGTTATCGTGTTCTAGGAATTGTAAGTTGCCTCACTATTCCTTTTTCATCATATAATTCTTTGAGCTGATCAGATAGATATTCACTCCCTCAGTCTGTCCTTAAGGTTTTCATCTTTTTGTCCAACTGATTTTCCACGTCATTAACAAATTTAATGAAGCATCTCAGTGCCTCTGATTTATGAGAGATCAGATAGACATAACTAAAACGCGTGAAATCATCTATAAAAATGATAAAACAACATTCCCCATGTCTTGTCTGAACACTTATTGGACCATAGATGACAAAATGAATCAAGTGCAATGGACATTAAACTCTTTTAGCCTTTCTAAAAGGCTTTCTCGTTACCTTATCTACTAGACAGTATTCACAAGTTGGCAAGTTAATCTTCATAAGTGAACCTAAAAGGTTCTCCTTTGCCAAACGATTCATTTGGTCTTGTCTAATATGACCTAACCTAGCATGCCATACATTTTCTTTCATATTTACATTGCTAAAAGAAACATTTATAGGAAAACAACTACTATTATAATAACTATTAATAGAGTTAATATTATCTAGTACCATCAGACTATTCGACATAAATTCAGAAACAGAATAAACAGTGTCATAGTAAATATCTACTTGTCTGTCATGAAAAAACATACTAAATCCTAGTCCTAGAAGAACGGTGACTGAGACCAAGTTTCACCGAATATCAAGTGCATATAGAACATCATGCAGGTACAAGGTTTGACCTCATCGCAAGCTCAACTTGCACGTGCCAATACCCTTGACTGCAACCTTATTATTGTCACCTACATATATCCATCTTGTTCCTGTTGGTATTCGACGGTACTCAACATAGGTCCCTCAGTCTTTAGCTACATGGTCCGTTGCTTTTGAATCCACAGTCCTCAAAGGAGGAGAATCAGTTAGCAATACAGTGCTAGCTACATATGCAAAGTCATAAGAAGTAGATTGTACTACCTTCTAAGGCTCGTTGCACTCGCGAGCGAAGTGACCCGGCTTGTCACAATTGTAGCATTTCATCTTGCTCTTGTCCTTCTTCTTATGACCACGTTTTCCTTTCTTGTTATAATTCTTCTTGTTCTTCTTGGAACCAAACTCATTTCCTTTTCTGTTCCAATTCTTCTTGCGCTTGTTGTGCAATCATTTATGGGAACTTGACTCAGCAACATAAGCTTGAGTCGGAGGCTTCACTGCCTCTAAATGCTCGTCTTCCAGCACCACATGATGAGCAATATCATCAAATGTCTTGATACTATCATTGTGTGCCAAATTGACCTTTAGATGTTCCCAGCTATTTGGAAGACATCAGATCACAACTTGAACCTATTGTTCATCAGTTAGGACATGACCAGCAGTCCTGAGTTCTCTCATCATATTGGACATTTCTCTTAGATGTTGCTGCATGTTATGATTAGGTTTCTTCTTGTAGGTATCAAACTTTATTGTAAGCTGACGCAGCTTTGTCACAGTAGTACCCCCGAACTTCTCCTTAAGAGCATTCCACATTTCATAAGCAGTGGGGTACTGTTGATACACATAGACTAGGTCATCATGCATGAAACTTATCAGTATTCCCCTAGCAGTGAAATCTTTCTTTTTCCATGCCTGATAAGCTTCCATGTTTCTCCTATGCTGAGCTGTGGTGCCTTCCTCAGGCTCAGCCATGACATTGTTAACAGCCTTAAGTGCTTCTTGTTTCTCAAGTACATATTGTATCTTGAGTTTCCAAAGGTTATAGCTATTACCATTCATTTTTTTTCTCCTTTATTAAGGTCAGCAAAGATGGTTTTCGTAGCTATTTTCTAGCATTTGTATAAACTACAATTTAGTATATTATATATTCAATGATAAACTATTGCTAGTTAATGCAAATCAAATTAATAAGAACCAAATAGAATGAGTGAAACAGAAAGTTCACTAAGTTCCCAATCATAAATCACTGCACTTTTGTTTTAAATTTTATTAATTCAATTTTATTAGCGCAATATAAGGTTCTATTTCACTATAGAACTCCCACTATTTCAATAGTTCCAAAGACAATATAAATACATTTATAATGTACATAAAACATATATACATTTAAAAATATGCATAATATACCAATACATAAAAGATAATCAATCACTATCACTATCTCCATACTTAGTATCGTTTACATTTTGATACTTGGACTTTCTAAGAATAGACTTTTCAAACTTCCTCTTTCTAAAAGAAAAGCAGGGTCATAGTTTAATAATCAACGAGTGATAGATGGTGATATATGATTACGTATAGTTAGAACTAACTGGCAATCTAGTGGTTCAACTTAGATTATTCCATGGTGATAGATTTTATAAATACGTACACAAGTGATATTCATATGATTTACACACTCCATTCATCTCATCATTGAAGGGTGCCTTTGGATACCAAAAACTAAGAAGTGTTTGGGCTAAACTACTAGAAAGGGATTTATATAGAGCAATGAATTTTTCTTTTTCACTCATAATATATCCCCCAAAAATAATCTTCTGAATCATCTCATTCACTATTTTTACATGCTCAATGAAGGTGTGTCCATCTTGCATTTTATATTTTTCAATTTTATCTTTCAATTCCTTAAGTCTTCGTTTTTGGTCTTCTGATCTCGGAATAATAGGAGTACACACAACCCTCGGTGTCCCAGGAATCCATCGATTCCTATGAAGCTTTTTGTATTCATTCACAATTGCAATTCTACTTGCACGTGACTTGTACAGCCTCGTACTCTGCATCTTCCTTAAATGTGTTTATTTTCTTAAACACAAATTAAAGAAAAATATCCAAAAGTTAGAGAATTGAAACACCTTGCATTAAGACCAGATAAATACAAATTATTTGTTACTCTAACTAGAAAATAATAAATTTGGCTTAGTGGCAGAGGGCTATTTAGATGTTCAAGAGGTCGGTCAAGGATTCGAATCCACTTAGAGAATTGCCACAGTTTCACACTATAACCACAAGTTTGAATTTAGCCTAGTGGTTAGTTACATGATATAATCTTTGTAGGCTAAGGGCTTGAAACCTAGTAGAAGCAACCTTCTTCCTGTTACACATTAAAAACATCAGAGTTTGTCTGGTGATAAAGGTCTTGCATAATAAGTCGCGAGTTCAATTCCCTGCAAAAACAGTTTCATTTTCATTTTTTTTTTAAGTCAAACCCGTAATACGAAACATCTAAATCAACTTTACTAAGGAAACAAATGGCCTGGGAAAAGATCCCGCACAAGTAACAGTAGATCAAGTAACAGTGGATCAAGTGTTCAAATCACAACATGAGCACATTTCATCTTTCATACTTTTGACATATGCGAAGACAAATGAGAAAATATTCTGTTGTTACAAGCAGCAATAATAGCATTTAATCTAGTGGTGAAGGGTTACAATTATCAGTCAATAGGGCATGTGTTCGAATATCATAGTAGGGTTTTCGTGCACAATTTTATTTGTCTTTTAGACATTAGCCTGCCATGTGTCATCATTCAATTGGTTCATTCTCCTTTATATAAAACGACACAATTTAAGTCGTCTTTTTCCTCAAGTCATGCGAAAATTACAAATTTCAATATAATATTTAAAAAATCACAACTACTTCAATTTATGTCCAAATTTTGTGAAATTTGGTTCGTTAGATTCACAATATCAAGGAGAATTTGAACATGCAATTATTTTTCACATTTGAAATAGTTTACCGAGACCCATAACATATATACATAAAGTATATAAGCATAAATATGACATATTTAAACAATGAAATAAGCCAATCATGGCTCTGATACCATTTGTAGAACGCAAGTGGATCATTACATACCCCTTCGCGATGAATTATAGGACTAAATACTCACCGCGTCGAACCCGCTTACTAGAATAAGGTTTCAAATTCACGAAGTAAATGCCTAAATTTTTACTTTGTTTATGAGATAATTTTAGAGCCAAGTGAGAAAGGAGAAGAAGAGAGATCATCTGTTTTTCCTGGGAAAAACTTACAATATATAACTTTCATATCTCTTCTTATTCTCTAATCTTTTGAATTTGGAAAACTCTGTAAAAAAACTACTAGAGGCAATTTTACCATTCGGGTTGGATCGACCATCCGAGTCCAAGTTTTCTTTCAGCTACATCCCTTTTTCTTTTTCCTTTTTTTTAGGAAAAAAGGCTAGTTTGAGGTATTTTGGTCTGAAAATTGAAAAAAAGAGATTGTGTATAAATATTAAATTTTATGTTATAGTTCATTGCCGAAAAAAGAAAAAGAAGTTTCTTAGATTTGTCCCTTGTTTGCACTCTGTTTTTTGTATGTGATTTTTTTTTTCTTTCCTTTTTTTGATGAATCAGCAAGCACTAAACGAAAGTAAAGTACAAGTCACATAGTTACATCAAGAAAAACGGGTCCAAGAGGCCAGAATAAAAAAACATCCATGTGTAGCCTAAAGGTTATTCAAAGCAAGCAAAACAGTCTACACATGGAAAAAAAAAAAAAAAAAAACGAAAACAAGTCAATCTATGTCAGCTCAAGCCAATATTGATTGCCGCTTTGTTCACGATATATTTGTTGATGGAGGTGCCTTTGGTAATTGCTATTGTGATGCACAACGGAGGAGCTATTATTGTAGCTATTATTGTTCCAATATGTATTTGTTAAAAACCTTTCCTAGCATCCAGAATTGTCTCCAAAGGGACTTTAATTTCATAGTTTATACTATTATTTAAATTTTCAGGAACTTTTATGCTGCTTGTGAATTAATTTGTTTCTATATTTCACAGGTTAAATGAGAAAGAATCTTATAAGGGATTGTGTTTTGTTTAATAGTCGAAGAACAACTTCTTTATAAAAATACTAGTTGAGTTTGTCCGTGTATATCTACGGGTTAAATTCAATGTACATCAAGAATATGTTGTCAATAAAATTGTTAAATTAGATAAATACAGAGTGGTTGCAAATTTTTTTAATTATGATCATCGCAGATATTGCTTTTCTTGGGTCTCTGATGTTTGTGACGGTGCATGGCACTTGCATCTAACATGAGATAGTGAGGCACAGAAAAGGGGCCCAATCAAGAATATTCGTAAGATGGGAAAATTTCAAATTTAGTCTCTGGAGTTTATAAAAAAATTTAATTTGGTTTTTATTATTTAAAATGTCTTAATTTAGTTTTTAATGTTTTTCTAAAAAATTTAATTCATCCCTATTGTTTAAAGTTTATCAATTTCGTACTTAATGTTTGCCAAAAAAATTTAATTTCGTCCATATTATTTTTAAAAAGTTTCAAATTCGTCCATATTATTTCTCAAAAAAAATTTAAGTTAGCCCTTGAATAATAAGGACGAATTTAAAACTTAAGAAAAAAAAATGGTAGATCTTAAAACTTTTTTAAAATAATAAGGACAAAAATAAAATTTTTTGGGAAACCTTAAGTACGAAATTGAGAAATTTTAAATAATAGGGATGAAATTGAAACTTTTGGTGAAATAATAGGGATTAAATTGAGACATTTTAAACAATAAAGACCAAACTAATTTTTTTTACAAACAATAGGAATGAAATGTGAAATTTTCCTTTTGTAACATCTTTCATGTTTCTAGTTATCATGATAGAGATTGGTTGTTTTTGTCTACATTATCGTAACGAGAGGGCTGGGAGATAGGTTACACTGAGGGAGTTTTGTATGTGTTAAAAATCTTTCTTAAGCTTTGATTGCCTGATGAATTATGGATTGTTTCAATCTATTCATGATCTTGTGTTGGCTGATCCTTCGAACGGTGTTTTTGGCCTCTTAAATAGAGATAAATGGGGTGTGTCTACTTCGAGAATATGGTGGAGTAATTGACTTAACCTGCTTTTTAGTTAAAATAGAAATAAATAAAATTCTTTCCTAGCCATCTAGAATTGTCACCAAAATTATGGGAGTTTGTTATTAAGATAATTGAGGTTTCATTTTGAAATTAATTAGTGTCAAGTAGAATAGTCCAAGATCTTATAAGGTGATCTTAAATTTTTTTATTTTACGATATGGGACAAGTGTTGTATTCTAACACACTCTCTCACGTGTGACCTGATTTGAGATGGGTCACACGTGGAAGATTGAATTCGCGTGGATCTTATTTTGATATGGTCACAATTGAAAGATTGAATATATGTGGACTGAATTTTTTTGAAATGGGTCACACATGTAAAATTGAACACACATGTGGTAGATAACACATGTGGAAGATTAAAAGTGCGTGGACTATGCACACACGAAATATTAAAAACAAGAGAACCTGATTTAAGATGGGTCACACACGGAAGATGAATAAGACTAGACTATGTGTCTAGTTTTGATACCATGTTAAGATAATTGAGGTTCCATTTTGAAACTAATTGGTATTCATAATTTACTATCATTTAAATTTTTATGGTATAAATAAATAAATAAATTATTTCCTAGCATCCAAAATTCTCATTAAAATTATAGGAGATTTTATAGTTTACTATCATTTAAATTTTTATGGGCTACTAATTGAATGACCTTTCCATGATTGTTGTGAATTAATTTGCTTTTGTGTATATACAAGATCAATATATACCACGACATCTACTGAGATTTAGGAGTAGACTAATGATAGATTATTTCTCATAATAATTCAAATCTCATGCGCGTGGAGGCAGATAGGGGTGGGGGGTTTAACCAAAAAAAAAAAAAGAAGATTAAGAAGAAATGCACCTTTGGGATATTTTCATATTGTTTATATCCAAGATAGGAAATCTTCTCGTTATACATAGATAAAAAGATTTATTTGCGTGAAATAACTAGGCAAACTCAGGTTTCTGGGAAACATTCTTCTCTTGAATGGTTGTCTTTGTGACTCTAAGCTGAACTTGAGCAGAAGGGCATGAAGAAATGGAATGACCGCTCAACTTGCAGGAGAAACATTTTGATGGCTTCCAACTTTAGGCTAAATTCATTTTTGGATCACTTTTTTCGGGGTTGATCTGACCAAGAATCATACTTTTTCTACTTTACTTGCTAGACAGGAATTCTTTTATTCAAGATCGCTGCTAACACAGGTAAGTTTTAGCCAAATTGATCAAATTCTCATGATTTTTTACCTCGTGATAGATTTAGAACCATCCATCGTTCATCACCTGCAAGAAATGGTTAATTAAAGCATATTCTATGGTTATCATAGCAATTTCTCTATTTGGAAGCTTGGCATAGGTCACATCAGGGAGTTCTTCGTTTAAATTCATCTTGACACAAATCCTATCATATCTGAGGTGAGACCTTGAGGTTATTTTTGAATCCATTTGAGCGAGAATCTAATAGTGCTAACAAATAGCTAAGAAGACTAGGTTCAGTCCAAAGTACCATGAGAAGATTCCTACGTAAGAGCCACACAGGGACCTTTTCACAAGTTGAAAAACTAATTAATATTCCGGGTAAATAGCGTATTATCTCTTTATGTTTTGTTAAAAATATACAATATCTCGCTATATTTTAAAAATTAGCTGATTATCCTCATGTTTTTTACTAAGACAGTGATTGGTATGTGAAAATGAGTTGGGAATGAAATGACATTCCTAATTTTATTTTAATTCCCATGTTTGGTATAAGGGAATGAATTTAGGAATGTCATTCCCAAATGAATTCCATTCCTACATACATGGCCATTCCAAGCCAAATACATAGGAATGACTCATTCCCACGTATTTTGGAATAAACTTTACTACCATACCCTTATATAACATAATTTTTATAAATAATTTATTTTACAATAATAATAATAATAATTAAAAATTATAATAATTATTATTATTATGAAAATTATAATGAAAATAAAAATATAAAAATATAAAAAATAATAATAAAAACAAAATTAAAAAATAATAATAATAATAATAAATAAATAAATAAATAAATAATAAAAATAAAAATAATAATAATAATAAAAAAATAAAAAAAATAATAATAAAAAAAAAATTAAAAAATAATAAGAGTGATTAAAATAATAAAAATAAAAAATACTAATAATAATAATAAAGTAAAATAATAATGATAAAAATAAAAACAAAAAAAATAATAATAATAATACCAATTTAATAATAATAATAATACCAATTTAATAATAATAATAATAATAATAATAATTGTTGTTGTTGTTATTATTATTTTTATTTTTATTTTTATTTTGTTATTAATAATAATAATAATTTTTAATTATTATTTTTATTATTATTTATTGTTGTTGTTTTTGTTATTTTTTTTTTTTTTTTTTTTTTTTTTTTTTTGTTATTATTATTATTTATTTATTTTGTTGTTGTTATTATTATTATTATTAGTATTATTATTATTATTATTATTTATGTTTATATTGTTAACGGTTATGTTTATATTTATTCTTATTTTTAATACTATAATAATAAAAGGTCAATTTTGTCATATTATACAAGTCATTCACATTACTACTCTTAATTTCTAGAGCATACCAAATATGTCATTCTTATTCCCAAGTTCATTCCATTCCCAATTTCATTCAATTCTTTGGCTCATTCCATTCCTGTCCAAATTTATTCCAGTATACCAATCGCTACCTAAAAGTGCACAATACCCCCTGTGTTTTATAAAAATAGTTGATTACTCTCCTATACTTTTTAAAAATTAGCGCTTTTGTTAAAAAATATAAGATGGCAATCAGCTACTTTTATAAAATACAAGGGGATAATCAGCTATTTTCATAAAATACAGGGGGGTAATATGCTAATTTTTAAAACACAGGGGGTATTGTACACTTTTAACAAAACACAGGGGGATAATATGCTAATTTTTAAAACACAGGGGGTATTGTACACTTTTAACAAAACACAGGAGGGTAATCAACTAATTTTTAAAATATAAGGGGATATTGTGCATTTTTAGCAAAACACAAGGGAGTAATACGTTATTTACCCTAATATTAAAGCCTTTTCACAAGTCGAACAACTAGTTAATATTAAGTGGACATATTCCTTGACGATAATAATGAAAAAAAAAAATCGGACGAATTGAAATAGTTGTAGTTAGGAAAATAGAAGGGAATTTTGGCAGTGTTTTTTTTATTACCTTAATTCAAAACATTAAATCCGAATTGGAGAAAAAAATCAATTCAAATTTCAGTTGAAAATTTCTTAATCAAATTGTAGATAGTCCTTGTCATCTCCTATGTAATTTTTATGGACCTCTGCATGGTCAGGTAGAGTATTTCAAATAGGGGAGGATCCAGAAAATTAGTATTGGAGGTGCCGAAATTTAATTAAAAAATTTTAGCTATGTATTTTTTAAAAATAATAATGATAACAAATATTTTAAACATAAATAAGTGTAAAAAATTCTATTTGGTTATATATACACATACATTAATCATTAAAAAATTTGGTTGACTGTTGGGGAGACTCGGGCTCCCTTGATCCCCTTGGGACCGCCACTGATTTTAAACAACCACTATACATATTTTACCTTATGATTTTGTGTACTTCAAGATTTATACCATAAAACATCCTACTAGTATATATGTGGCAAGCCACCTCGAATGTAAAAAATCTTATTTTCGATTTCCTCAAATATCAATCATATCAAATTCATAATATCTATATGGCAATAAGATGCAAGGAATAGGTAATTTTCATTATTAATTGAGTGTAAATGAACCATCTTAGAATTGAATGTGACCAACTATGCAGCCATTATTTTGCCAGGAAATCACTTATTACGTCTCGAATCTAGAACCCTAATTCCGCAGGTAAGATTGATATTATAAGTATAAAAAGTAATTACTTGAACCTTTTTTCTACTGACCCAAAATGGTTAACCTAAATTATTTTTTATGCCCACAACACCTCCTTATAAATCACACATATTCACAATCTCCCACTAATGTGAAATATTACACACACTCTCATTAAGGACTTAATATCCTCATCAGGGTCACACACACCCAAGACTAACCAGTTGGTGTAAGATTTTAGAAATGACTCTTACAGGTTTAAGTGGTGGCTCTTATCACCTTTTTCTTATAGTACTTTACTCTGCATAGTACTTAGCTCCCACACGGGTTAATAATTAGCTCTGATACCATTCTATCATACCCTGAACTTAGGATTCTAGGCCTGCAGACGAGACTGGTATTGTAGGCATAAGAAACAATTACATAAGCCTTTTTTCTATTAGTCCAAAATAGTTAATCCAAGTTATTCTTTATACCCACAATACCTCTTTATAAATCACATATATTTACAATTTTTTACCGATATAGAATATTATACTACTAATATTGTATCTTTATAAATTATAAAGAGTTATTAAATTATTAAAATACTGTACATTCAAAGTGTAACTTTAGTAAAACAAGTGCAAGCCTTTTTGCACTTGAACCCACGTATAAAATGCACGTCGGCCTCTTCTTTCTTTTTTTTTTGTAATTCATGCAAGGAAAAAGATGGCTTCTAATGGGTTCCAAGTTCTTTGCAAAAGGGAGTTGAATTTTGTTAAGTGACTATATCGTTTAAAAATTTAAACTATTAAAGAGAAGTTTGTTGTATTATATATTATTTTTAACACGTTTTTATAAGTGCAGGCAAAGTTAGTTTTTTAGTCTTACACTTGGACTGTTTTAATGTTTTAAATGGATAGCGGTGAATTTTGATACCAAAACTCTGATACGATGTTAAATAACTACCTAATTTAAAAATTTAAGCTATTAGGGAGGGGTTTGTTGTATTATTTATTATTTTCAACATACCTCTGCAAATGTAGGTGAAGTTAGTTTTTTAGCCTTACACTTGGATAATTTTAATATTTTAAATAGGTAGCGATGAGTTTTGAACCTATAACCTTTTGGTACTTTAAGCTCTTATATTATGTTAAGTGACCACCTCATTTAAAAATTTAAACTATCAGAGAGGAGTTTGTAGTATTATTTATTATCTTTAACATGCCCCAACAAGTATAGACGAAGTTGATTTTTTAGCCTTACACTTGGACAATTTTAATGTTTTAAATGGGTGGCGGTGAGTTTTGAACCCAATACTTTTTGGTGCCTAGACTCTGATACTATATTAAGTGACCATCTCAATGAAAAATTTAAGCTATTATGGAGGAGTTTGTTGTATTACTTATTCTTTTTAACATGCCCCCAAGTGCAGATAGAGTTAGTTTTTGAACTTTATATTTAGACAGTTTTAATGTTTTAAATGAGTGGTAGTGGATTTTGAATTTAGGACCTTTTAGTATCTAAAATTTGATATCATATTAAATGATCATATTATCTAAACATTCAAATTATTAAAAAGGAGTTTATTGTATTATTTATTATCTTTAATACTTTTATACCCTACTATATTAGGAAATTATTGCAGTAGTTTCAAGGATAATGACTTTAACCAACCAAAATACAATTTGTGGTTTTCGACCAAGTCAGGGCCGGCTTAACACATGGAAAGACTTAAAGGTACATACTAAAATGAGGCTTTTTTTATTAAGATTTTGTTAATATTTTAATAGAATTTTATTTTTCTAGCTTTTTAGGCTGATATGTTTAAATTCTTATTACGAATTACGAAAAACAAAAAAAAAATAGCTATTACAATCATCTTATGTTTATAAATTAATCTAATCAATAATCAAAATTTCTAATTCAATGAATCAACTAAAAAATAAAATAGAGGCAATAAAATAGTACTTATAAACTATAAATTACAAACAAAAAGTCTACGGAGGTTAGAACAATAGTACCTGATTGTTGAATGAGATAACTAATCAACTCATTGTTTCGTACAAGAGTGTAGAGAATCAGAGTTGGAGTCTAAGAAAGTGCTATTGAGAATATGAGTAAGGCTCTATTTGACGTAGCTATGAAATTTTAATTTTTGAACTATTGAGGTTTCAGCAATAGAACTTTGGTTTGAAATATTATTAAAACAAAGTCGTTGATTGTTTAGCTATGTTGAGATTTTTTTTTTTAAAAAAATTAGCTAGGGCAATGTTGGGATTTCAAAATATAGAGGGGTATATTTGAGGGAGAAAAAAATAATTTCCCGCATTATCTAAAAATAGTTCACAAAAGCCTTTGTTGAAAAACTTTAATTTGAAAACAACTTAGTTTCAACTTCTAAATTAAAAAAAAAAAAAAACAATTTTAAATATCTAAAATTTAGTCCAAACAAACCCTAAGCCATAAGGAGGAAGGATCAACAAAGAAGAATTATGAAACAAATATTCTAACTTGAAACAAGGCTTAATTTTATAGAAAAAATAATAATCATTGTTTTCAATAAAATTTTAGGATAAACAACATGGGACCCCCCTGTGTTTTTACTCATGTCCAAATTTTTTTCTTTACTTTATAAAGTGCAAATTACCCTCTTATGGCTTTTAAAAGAGTGCACACGTCCCCCAAATGCTAGCATCTATTAATTTTTTAATATTAGTAAATAAAATGACATATTTTCCTTTTTAATATTAAAAAAACTAATCCAAAAAGTAAAACAAAAAAGCTAATCCCGAAAAATTAAATAAAAATAATAATCCAAGGAAAAAAAGGAAAAAACATCTCCAACCCCACCACCTAGCCCTTACCTCCCCCTCCTACCCCACCCACCACCAAAATGGAGAAAAAAATAGTCATCCCCCACCCCCACAATTACCACTATACCCACCCCCAACAACACAACCACCCGTACTAGCCCCCACTACCACTACTACCCATCCCCACCAACATTACTACTCATCACCAATACCACCCCCACCTCCCTTACACAGACGCATGGTGTAAACACACACATAAGCACGGTGTAGGCGCCAAACACACGCACAAGCTAACATACCACACACACACACACACACACACACACACACATATATATATATATGTATATATACATATACCAAAATATTTAAAAAAATTGAAAATGACAGGTGGAGGAGGGGGGCCATGGGTTAAGGTGGGGCAGGGTGAGATGTGTGGGCAAGGATAGCGGAGATTGACAGGGTAGGGTATAAAGGGAAGAGGGCAGACGGGGTGGAGTCTAGGGGGTCTGGGCTAACGTAGTGGGTGGGGAGGGGCACCAGGGTAAGGGTAGTGACGGGGTAGTGGGTGGGGTGGGTTTGGGGGGTGGTGACTGGGTGGTAGGTGGGTAGGGTGGGGTGGGGTGTGGTTTGGTGGGGTGGGGTAGGGTTAGGGGGTACGGAGGAGGGTTAGGGTACTTGGGATGATGCTTTCAGTTTTTTTTAATTATTTATTTTTTAAAGCTGGAATAAAAGGAACTAAAATACCCAAATAAGGTATTTGATCTAGTAAAATAATTTTTTAAAGTAAACCACTCACAAAGTCCCATATTGCGCGCATGTAACATAAACGCCATTAAGTTAGACGAATTTTTTAATGGAAGTGGTATTATGCACTATTTATCAATTCATAAAAAGGATAATATGCACTTTATAAAATATAGGAGAAAAACTTACATATGAGTAAAAACACCGAGGGGTCGTGCCATTTATCCAAAAGTTTATGCCGAGTGATTGGTAATTGGACAAACAATTTAACATTTGAAAATAAATAAGAAAGGTGGGAAGGGAGAGAAAATAGAGATTTCAAAGTCACTTAATTAGTTAGGGAAGTGAGAGGATATTTGAATATTTTATTAGTTACATTGACTTAACTATATTTTTTATATAAATTATAAATAATATATATAATTACAAAAGTGTGAGGCGTAAAGCTCAGAGTTTTGGTGGCATTAACCCTTGTTAGTATATCAGTGACTAGATTGGATTTGACACGGATAATAGGGAAGTTGACATCTCATGCAACTCAACCAGCAAATACCCCGACACAAAAAGTCAGTCCAAATTAAATAGGGAGAAATTTTTCAATCAATTTGAGTTAATCTCAATCTCTTATGTGTTAATAGGATTTATACATATAAATCTATTAATTATGTGAGAAATTAACACATTAATTCGAATTGATGAAAGAATTTTTGTTAAATAGAACCTCAACTTACTTGTGATTGAACCATTATATATGTCCCTAATGAAATCATATCCTGTATAAGGAAATCAATCAATTTTTCGTAGAATGGAAAAGTTCTCTGAATCAACATTACCGTGCCGCCTCAAACTCTGCCACAGGTACTAGTTTCAAAATTTAATGTTCGGGTTTTTCTTTTATGAGGCATGTGACAAATTTGTTACATGCACATAAATAAAAAATAATTCAATTAGTTGACAAGTATTAATCAATTATCATAAGTGAAGACATCATACTAATTTATTTAAAACTCTGCAAGGCTAAATTAATAAAAAGAGAAATTTCAGACATTCTGATATAATATATATGTACGATATAGACTAATGTGGATTAATTTTATGAAATAACAACTTAATATGTAATTGTGATAAATTTGTCATATGCTTCATAAAAGAATTTTCCTTAATGTTCCTTCATAGCTGCTTTCTCTTGCAATCATCTATACGCAGTTGCTATTTGATTTCCATTATTTGCTTGTGGCGTTCTACTACTTTTACAAGATGCAACTAAATATGAAGTGGACGTATTCATGATGGTGAAAACAAAATTTCTGACGAAATAGTTGTAGTTAGAAAAACAGAAGGGAATTTAATTGGTTATTAATTTGTTAAACACCAAGTGGAATTAAAGAAACTAGTGGATTGATCACCACAACGTCGTTGACTGCATTATGTTGAATTCTTCGTGTCGACGCCATTATGCGTAATGGCAATGAGTCTTGAGAATATTCCGGTTGTAGTTTGATTATTTATCGTGGATTTTTTTATTCATATTTCTTTTACCGATAGGTCTTCTAAAAATCTAGTACATACCGTTTTGTTTTCTTTTCTTTTCTTTTTTTGGTAGCAAACTAACAAGAAGGATCTAAAATTTTGTAACGGTTATATCAAAGTTCATGGTTTATTAGGTTATCGTACTTCATAAAATTAATTGATTCATTCTTGGAATAAAGAATAAAATAGCGCAAGTTAATTTCTTATTTGGTTAGTGTTTTATCTCGTATACGTTTCCTTCACTCTTTCGAGCTTGTTAACGTTATTTTTCTTTTATTGATTTTTATATTAATTAACTCTTAAATTATTCTTGTATTTTTTTTTTGGCTAAGCAATTATTGTTTTATTTTTTAAGACAATCTTGGACTCTTTATAACTTCTAGTTGGAAAACTTTTCTATCCGTTGTTAGGAGTAATATCGAAGTGGGTCTCACATGCTTCATGTGAGTGTAAATGAACCATTTTAGATTTGAATGTGACCAACTATGCAGCCATTATTTTGCTAGGAAACGCCTAACGTTGCATTCTTATAAATTATAGAGAGTTATTAAATTATTATAAATTATAGAGAGTTATTAAATTATTAAAATACTATACATTTAAGGTGTAACTTTAGCAAAACAAGTGCAAGCCTTTTTGCACTTCACCCCACGTACAAAATGCATGTCGCCCTGTTTTTCTTTGTAATTCATGCAAAGAAAAAGATGGCTTCTAATGGGTTCGAAGTTCTTAATTAATTTGCATAAAAGAGTCATTTTTTGTTAAGTTATCACCTCATCTAAAAGTTTAAACTATTAGGAGGAATTTGTTGTATTATTTATTATCTTCAACACGCCCCACAACTACAGGCGAAGTGAAGTTAGTTTTTTAGCCTTGCACTTGAATAATTTTAATATTTTAAATGGGTACATGGGGGTGAGTTTTGAATCCATAAATTTTTGATGCCTAGACTCTGATACTATACTAAGTGACCACTTCATTTAAAAGTTTAAGCTATTAAAGATGGATTTTTGTATTACTTATTATATTCAACATTTGATACCCTACTATATTAAGAAATTTTTGTAGTAGCTTCAAGGATAATGAGTTTAACCAGCCAAAATACATCTTTTGGTTAGACTTGCTTTTTGTCCAAGTATTCCTTCACCACATTGTATATTCTTAACATTTATTATGTAAAATAATTGAACATAAAGATATATCTTATATTATTTATGATTTTATCCTTTGAGGTAGCACCTAGATAGAGTTTGTGGTTTTCGACCATGTCATGGGAGGCTTAACACATGGAAATACCTAAAGGTAAATACTAAAATGAGGCTTTTTTATTAAGATTTTGTAAATATTTTACTATAATTTTATTTTTCCAACTTTTCAAGTTGACGTGTTTAAAGTCTTATTACGAATTACTAAAAAAAAATGGCCATTACAATCATCTTATATTTATTAAATAATTTAACCAACAATCAAAATTTCTAATTCAATGAATCAATTAAAAAATAAAAGAAAGGCAATAAAACAGTACTTATAAACTATAAATTGCAAACAAAAAGTCTACGAAGGTTACAACAATTGTACCTGACTGTTGACTGAGATGAATAATCAACTTATTGTCTTGTATACAAGAGTGTAGAGAATCTGAGTTGGAGTCTTGGAAAGTGCTATTAGGAAGAAGAGTAAGGTTCTGTTTGGCGTAGTATTGTAAAATTTTAACTTTTGAACAAGTTATTGATGTTTCAGCTATAAAGTTTTGATTAGAAATATTATTGAAATAAAGTTGTTTATTGTTTGACCTATATTGAAATTTAAAAAACTTTTAGGGCAATATTGGGCTTTTAAAAAATGGAGGGATATATTTGAGAAAAAAAAAATTTAACTTCCCGCATTAAGTAAAAATAGTTCACAAAAGTCTTTTTCAAAAAGCTATAATTCGGAAACATGTTAGTTTCAATTTCTAAACTCAAAAGAAACATTTTTAAGTATGTAAAAGTTAGTTCAAACAGCCGTAAGCCATAAGGAGGAAGGATAAGCAAAGACGAATTATGAAATAAATATTGTAACTTGAAACAAGGATTAGTTTTATAGAAAGAAAAATAATCATTGTTTTCAATAAAAATTTATGCCGAGTGATTGGTAGTTGGACAAACAATTTTACATTTGAGAATAAATAAGAACGGTGGGAAGGGAGAAAAAATAGAGATTTCGAGTCACTTAATTAATTAGGGAAGTGAGAGGATATTTGAATATTTCCTTAGTTACGTTGACTTAAGTGTATTTTTTATATAAATTATAAGTAATATAGATAATTGCAAATGTGTGAGGCGTAAGGCAATAGCATTAACACATGTTATCAGTGACTAGTTTGGATTTGACACGGATAACATGGAAGTTGACATCTCATGTAACTCAACTGTCGAAATTATTGAACATTAGTGAAAAAGATAACGAGAAAATGAAAAGAAGAAGATGATTTCTTGTGTGTATGTTTACAATGTTTACAACTGCCTTATATAGGCTGAGTAAGGCTACTTTACATCATTATAATATATCATTGTACCTAATTAGCTGCATTAACACTCACCTAACTAGTTGCACTAACATATACCTAACTATCCATTAACACTCCCCCTCAAACTCAAGGAAGTGTGAATGATACCAACTTGAGTTTGGAGAAGGCGAGATGGAGGATGTGCTTTAGTGAAGATATCAGCAAGTTGATCAGCAGAGGGAGTAAAACGAAGTTGCGTAGTGCCTTGTGTGCCGTGCTGACGAATGAAGTGGCAGTCACATTCAATGTGACGAGTTCGCTCATGAAATACATCATTGTGGGCTATTTGGATAACACTCTGATTATCACAATGGAGGACAATACCAGAAGGCTGCGATGCACCTAGATCACTGAGTAACCATCGAAGCCAGATTACTTCTTGGGTAGTATCTGCAAGTGCCTGATATTCTGCTTCAGTACTAGAACGAGCAACAACAGTTTGTTTTTTGCTCCGCCATGAAATGAGGGAATCACCAAGTAGAAAGCAATACCCAATAGCAGAACAGCAATCTGTGGGATCACCAGCCCAATCTGTATCTGAATAACCACGAAGAACTAAAGAGGAGCTGGTAGAGAATAATAAACCATGAAATAGAGTGCCTTTGACATATCGGAGAATGCGAAAAACAGCTGCATGGTGAGAAGAACGAGGCTCGGACATAAACTGACTCACCATATGAACAGCATAAGAGATATCAGGTCGAGTAACTGTAAGATAGATAAGACTACCAACCAACTGACGGTAGAGGGAAGCATCACTGAGAGGTGTTCCATCCATAGGAGTGAGTCGTATGTTGGGATCAAGAGGGGTAGATGCGGTTTTACTATCAGTGAGTCCAGCACGAGTGAGAAGATTAGAAGAATACTTGGCCTGAGAAAGGTAATAGCCATTTGTATGGGAAGAAACTTCGATGCCCAAAAAGTAGCTGAGAGTACCAAGATCTTTCATTTCAAAATGTTGGCCAAGAAACTGCTTGAGATTAGAAATACCAACCAAATCATTGCCAATAATAATCAAGTCATCTACGTAAAGTAGTAACACAACAATACCAGAGGTAGAGTGACGAATAAAAAGAGCAGAATCATGGTTGCTTGAAGAAAAACCAAACTCCCCAATAACAGAGCTGAATTTGGAGAACCATGCACGAGGAGCTTGTTTAAGACCATAAATTTCACGACGAAGTTTACACACTTTGTGAGAAAGATGATCATACCCTGGATGAGGCTTTATGAAGACTTCTTCATCAAGATTACCATTTAAAAAAGCATTTATGACATCCATCTGAAACAACTTCCATTGTCATATTGCAGCTACGGCGATAAGAGTTCGAACAGTGGTGAGACGAGCAACTGGTGCAAATGTTTTTTCATAGTCAATGCCATATTCTTGAGTGAACCCTTTTGCCACAAGACGAGCCTTGCACCGTTCTATAGAGCCATCAGACTTTGTCTTGATCTTGTAAACCCATTTGCATCCCATAGCATTCTTTCCAGGAGGAAGATCGACTAAGTCCCAAGTGTGTTTGTCTTCTAAGGCCTTTAGTTCATCTGCCATAGCTTGCTGCCAAAGAGGATCACAACTTGCCTCTTGGTATGTTTGAGGCTCATGTAGTGAGATAATAGTAGAAAAACAATGATAATCAAAAAGATGAGAAGGAATGGACCTTACTCGTGTAGAATGACGTACAGGTAGGTCAGTGGAGATTGAGGTAGAAATGGACTCAGAGTGAGGTGTAGGACCACTGTCCAGAACCGATGACTCAGGAGAGGCCGTATCAGTTGTTGAGGAAGTACTTGGACTTGTATTTCTACCTATGTCACTGTCATCATTAGGAAATAAAGGAAGAGAACAATTGGTGAAGAGTGGTGCAGATTGAGTATGGGGAATGGAAAAGGAGAAAATGGAAGCAAACATCTTATTTTCCCAGAAAATCACATGGCGAGAATACGAAGTCGTTTAGAGATAGGATCCCAACAACGGTAACCCTTATGTTCAATGCCATAACCTAAGAAGCAACACAATCAAGCTCGTGGTTCGAGTTTGGTATGTTCATATGGATGAAGTAGTACAAAACATGTACATCCAAAGACTCGAAGATGTTCATAGATAGGTGGAGATCAATAAAGACGTTCGTAGGAAAGAAGATTACCAATAGTAGGAGAGGGTAAATGATTAATGGTGTAAACAGCAGTAAGTGCAGCTTCTCCCCAAAATCGTTTAGGACAAGAGGCAGAAATAAGAAATGTGCGAGTGATATCAAGAATATGTTTGTGTTTACGTTCAGCACGCCCATTTTGTTGAGACGTGTATGGACATGAGCGTCGAGAAATAGTACCGTGTTGATGAAGAAGGTCAAAGACACTAGACTCCTTGTATTCCATGGCATTATCAGTACGGAGGATTTTAATCCGTTGTGAAAATTGGGTAAAAATCATGGCAGTATATTCAGAGTAGATGCGAGGAAAGTCAGATCGAGCATGCATAAGATATATCCATGTAAATCTAGAATAATCATCTACAAAAATCACAAAGTATTTAGATCCTCCCATTGTAGGAGTAGGAGAAGGTCCCCAAATATCAGAGTGAATTAAATCAAAGTAGGTAGAAGATTCAGAATCACTTTTATTAAAGGATAAAGCAGGTTGTTTGCCAAGTTGACAAGGGAGACAATCAAACTTTTCAATTGACACTTTTCCTAATAAACCTGTAGAAACTAGAGGTTGGAGTTTTCCCAATGAGGCATGTCCTAATCGAGAATGCCAGAGATAAAGTGATGAAGGTGTTGACGAGGAGGTGACTGGAGCAGCGGTGTGAAGGTGTGATGGAAGATGTAGACTGACGAGTTCAAAGAGTCTTCCAACCTTACGGCCTATCCCAAGAATCTGTCGGGTACTGGGGTCCTGTACACGACAACCAGAATTAGAAAAAATGACAACGAGACCAAGATCACATAATTGGCCAACTGAGATAAGGCTAAGAGTAAGTTTAGGAACAAGATAAGTGTTTGGAAGTGATGCAGAAGAAGTAGAGATTGTTCCTATATGACTGACATCCATAGAGTTTCCATCAGCTGTATAAATAGAGGGTTTATGGGAAATAGGCACTATTTTGTTTGTCAAACTTGAAGAGTCTGCGGTCATATGATTTGAACAGGCAGAGTCAAAGTACCAAGTAGACTTACCAGCCGCAGCAGACAACACAATAGAAGAAGAATGACTAGATTGAGCCAAAACCTGGTTAAGAACTTCTTGAAGATCTATAAATGACATAGATGAGGTCGATGGGTCAATGGTAGTATCAGTGGCAACAATTGAGGACCCATCTTCAGTAGTGACAACAGCAGAGTGTGAGGTGGACATTGGATATGGACCCTTAGGAGTAGCACCTTTGGAATTGTTTCCACGAGAATTCCTGTTAGGATTGCGATACCAATCACTTTGGAAGTGATTAGGTCCAGTTTTCTTGCAAAATGTGCAAGTCCTGGTGGGACAATTGATTAGTGTATGATCATATTTATGGTAATATTTGCAGTATTGTTGAGCAGATGGCAAAGAGACTTGGCATTTTGATGCATGATTCGATGTCGCAAGTACCATATCAGAAGATCGATGCTTATTTCGAGACTGAAGTCGAGTTTCCTCTGAAAGAAGTTCTTGAACTGCTTGCTCTAGTGTTGGAAAAGGATTTCGATGAAGTAAGGAAGCACGATTAGGTTCAAAGTCATCGCGGAGGGCCATAAGAAAGTGAACAAGTCGACTTTTATCTCTCCAAACAACAAATTGTTCTCCATCCTCAGTACATTTCCAAGTAGGTTTGGAGGATGTAAGTTGATCCCAGATAGCATACATCTGCGACAAGAAGTTGTTGATTGATTGACCAATCTCTTGGTGCATGGAGTGAAGACTGATGGCAAGTTGATATTGATGAGCTCCATCTGCAGCAGTATATCTTTGTGCAAGAAAATCCTAAACCTCTTTGGTCATACAAAAACGTCAAAACTGAAGACTTATGGAGGTAATACAAGTATTCTGAAACCAAGTGATAATTTGATGGTTTTTGCTATCCCATTCTTCAAGTCATTCAGCATACTTATCATTAGATTCACCAGTTGTTTTCACAGGTTCTTGAGCATCCCCAATAAGTAATCTCCATAATTTACGACCTCGAAGAAAGCTAGTCATGGCGTGCGCCCAAGGTATGTAATTGATTCCATCAAATATGATATTAATAGGTTGAGGAACATTTGAGTGATCCATGTTGTAGACAAAACTAGTATTTAGAGTTGGAATGTCGAAAAATGAATTGCAAAAATGAAATCAGGACGTCAAAAAACCTTAGGAATGACAATGTCAATTTTTTTTCTTTTTTTGGGTTGACGTGGCGGTTTACTGACCTGTGGTGACTGTTCTGACAGTTGGCTGACAGATGTTGCTAATGTGGCAAATGATGTCAGCAAGGCCTTGTTTGGTGTGCTGAAATGCTGGAAAATATTCCAATAGCGCAGTGTTCTTTTGACGGAAGGTGGATGTGCGTCCGACGACCGAATTTTACATTTTTGGTATCGTTAGAATCCTCTCGATGAGTAGAACATTCTGGTGGGGTACGTGTTACTGTTCACGATGTGTACAGTAGTGAATAGTGATGAACAATTGGCAGTGGTATTGTTTGATCTGAATTGATATCAATGGTGTAAGCGATGCAAAATATAAGATATGTGAGTTTTGTATTGTGAGATGACAGTGGCACAAGCTACTAGAATGGTAGCTCTGATACCATGTCGAAATTACTGAACATTAGTGAAGAAGATAACGAGCAAATGAGAAGAAGAAGATGATTTCTTGTGTGTATGTTTGCAATGTTTACAACTGCCTTATATAGGTTGAGTAAGGCTACTTTACATCATTATAATATATCATTGTACCTAACTAGCTACATTAACACTCACCTAACTAGTTGCACTAACATATACTAACTATCCATTAACATCAACCAGCAAATACTTCCAAAAAAAAAAAAACACACACACACATATAGGGGACATCAATTTTTCATTGACTAATTAAATAGAACTTCAACTTACTTATGATTGGACCATTATATCTGTCTCTTATCAAATCTAGACCTACATCTTTCCTTCTACTCACGTAACTGGTACGAAGTCTCATTACATCATTCTTGTTTCAAATTCATTGTTCCTTCATGGCTACTTCCTCTTGCAATCACCTACATCTCCTTTTGCATTTTTTTTTTTTTTGGGCTAAGCAATTACTGTTCTTGTATCTTTAAGACACTCGAGGGACTCTTTTTAACTTATAGTTAGGTTTTTTTAATTGTTTTTCATGACGGCACACTGCAGCTAATCATGGGGTCATTGAACGAAGTGCGAGCAAATCGACTCTAACCATGTGTCAGCGGAAGCGCCTAAAACGACGTTTGACTTGCACGTTTTTCTGACAAGAATAACCCTTGTTTGCCTGACGTTGACGATTGTGGCAATTGCATCTTACATGGTATATTTTGCTGTGATCAAGGCATCCTCACGAAAAGGAGGACCAATGAAATATATTCATATTATCGATCATGATTCTATTGATCATGGTTGTCACTGGTTTTATTGGTGTATCTCATCATTATGAAATGGTTGAGAGAAAGGGTGCGTCGAGGGAGATATGCCTTTGTTAAAATTCTTTCCTAGTCATCCAGAATTATCATCAAAATTATATATGGGAGTTTCCATACTTTTCTTTAATTTAATTTTGAGTAAATACACTTATTAGTTCTTAATATTTCGCCATTGTGTGTTCTTTCTATTTCTTCAAGCAAAGCTTTTCGCATCACAATGTCTATTGTATCGGCTTGACTTTTCATAAGTGAAGATAAAGCGTCCATAATAAAGACGTTTAATGTCTATTCTTGATTCAAGAAACTTTTATTGTAGTGTCCGAGTAGATGCTGTTACTTTCTCTCAAACTTTAGTAGCATTATTTGATTAGATCATTGAATAGTTTATTTCTCTTTTTTTTTTCTTAAAATTTCTTCAATATTCATTTTTACACACGTCTTTTTTTGGAGGCTACAGCCATTATGTGGCATGAGGGTTACATCCTATACGAAAGTTAATAGTATATCACTTCTACAAAGTGCGGTTCATTGATATTTTAAAAATAAACATTTTAGTCTTTAAAGTTAATTTAGTGGGTAGTATCAATCCCCCACAAGATCTGTCTATTTTTTTTTACCACTTTATCACGTGACTGGCACGTGAATGTTTTAATTCATCATAATTGAGGGCAAAATTAGCACGTAATTATTATAATCCAATCATAAAAACATGCTAGTTATGTGATAAAATCGTGAAAAAAATGATAGATTTTGTTATTAGGTTTAAGTTCTAATAGGAGCATTTACCCTTAAGTTTTCATGTTATGTTAGTTTAATTAATTTGCTTTTGTGCATGTGTGAGATCAATATATACTGCGACACCTAGTGAGATAGCTATCATAGTAAACAAATAATTGAATCTAGACCATATTAATATTTTGATATATATGATGTCCACCGAACATAACTAATGAAAATATAGACTGTTTTATCCCTGACACAGTAACTCTAAAAATCCAAAAAAAGAAAGAAAAGTGAGATCCAAGTATAGAGAAAGGTAAATTTCAGAAATAGTCCCTATTCTTACCCTTTTGTCTTAGTTTAGTCTCTATTGTTCTATTTGTCTCAATTTAATCCTTATTGTTTGCAAACAAATCTCAATTTGGTCCCTTCCGTCAAATAAGAGGTTAAATCTAACAAGTGCACGTGACCACAGTCTCAGGGGAAATTTTGGAATATAATAATAAAAGTTTAATTTAGTCCTTAATATTTTGAAAAAGTTTTATTTGAGTCCTCAATATTTTAAAAGAATTTCAAATAAGTCTTTAATGTTTTAAAAATATTTCAAATAAGTCCTCAATGTTTTAAAAATGTTTCAAATAGGTCCTCAATATTTTAAAAATATTTCAAATCTCAATATTTTAAAAATATTTCAAATAGGTCCTCAATATTTTAAAAATATTTCAAATAGGTCCTCAATGTTTTAAAAATATTTCAAATAAGTCCTCAATATTTCAAATAAGTCCTCAATATTTTGAAAAGATTTCAATTAAATCCTTACTGTTCTATAAAGTTGGAAATAAACCCTTAAGGTCCCTCATCTCTTAAACACACAAGGTTTGGGTGGTTAACAAGGAGGAAATAGACTTATCTTGATGGATGTAGCTCAAAAAATTTAGTCAAGTTAGCTTTTAACTAATAAGTGATAGATAACTAAGATAGCGTCCGTGAAACCAAATTCGAATTTGTCAAAACTAAAATTAGGAAAGTCACAATACGTAAACAAAGAGGCAGAATAATGACACAATATACGTTACTAACTACAGACCTTTAACATTTTTTATTTGAATACCTGTTATGAAAACAATCATAAACACCTCAACATTATAAAAAATAATGTTTATTCATCCTTAATCCAAAAAAAACATAACAATAATATCATCAAAGCATCAGTCATAAAAGCCTGTCATAATCCCATAACTTGTCATAAAAAAAAAAAGTCATTAAATATGGTTAAAGTCATTACATTTAGCTGTCATAGTCCCATCCATATACAAAAATCATCTTTACATATCTTGTCATAATCCCATCCATCTACAAAAATATTCATCAGTCATGTCATAACCTATTTGTAACCCATCCACAAAAATCATTGGGTTGACTAACTTTGTTCATAGCATGTTCATTCATCAATATGAACAATGTTACAAAAAATATCCATCAATCCTGTCATAACCTATTTGTAACACATCCACAAAAACCACTGGGTTGACTAACTTTGTTCATAGTATGTTCATTCATCAATATGAACAAAGTTAATCATAGTTGTATTAGCACCTGTACTTGATCATCCATGTACAAAAACCAAAAACCCATAGATTGTACTTAACCATACACAAAAACCCATACACTATACTTGTTAATCATATACAAAAACCCCTTAGAAGACTATTCCATGTACAAAACCCATTTGACAGTCAGCTTGTTCTCTAGTCGAAGATTGGAGAATATATTTGTGAGGCACCTTCTTTAAGAAAATGATTCAGTAAATGTGTGAATTCTTTGCCTCTTTGTGATCCTTGGGCTGGAGTTGGAACTGGAACTTGAACTTTATTAGTAACTGTAGCAGAAACTTCATTAGCAGCTGGATTTGGATCAACAGAAACTGGAACTGCTACATCTTCATTTATGGCTTCATTAGTTCGAACATTAGTAGCCTGCAATAACAAAAATATAGTATAAATGTAAGGACATAACAAAGTATATCATTTACATGTAAAAGGAAATATTAATTACCTCTAAAACATGTCTTCTTGGTGGCCTAAAATGGATGCCCTTGCCTTTGCCCTTGGCTAAGCTACTGTCCTTGGCTTAGTTATCTATCACTTATTAGTTAAAAGCTAACTCGATTAAATTTTTTGGAGCTACATCCATCAAGACAAGTCTATTTCCTCCTTGTTAACCACCCAAACCTTGTGTGTTTAACAGATGGGGGACCTTATGGATTTATTTCCAACTTTATAGAACAGTAAGGATTTAATTAAAATCTTTTCAAAACATTGAAGACTTATTTGAAATATTTTTAAAACATTGAGGACTTATTTGAAATATTTTTAAAATATTGAGGACCTATTTAAAATATTTTTAAAACATTGAGGACTTATTTGAAATATTTTAAAATATTGAGGACTTATTTAAAATTCTTTTAAAACATTGAGGGCTCAAATAAAACTTTTTCAAAACATTGAGGACTAAATTGAACTTTTATTGTTATATTTCAAAATTGCTCCTGAGACCGTGGTGCACGTGACCAACTTTCTGTTAGATTTAACCCCTTATTTGATGGAAGGGACCAAATTGGAATTTTTTTGTAAACAATAGGGACTAAATTGAGACAAATAGAACAATAGGGACTAAACTGAGACACAAGGGTAACGATAAGGACTATTTGTAAAATTTGCCCTATAGAGAATAAAGAACTCTGTATTATATGTTCTTTGAAAAGGGAGAAATGAAGAAAAATACGTGGCTATTAATTAATGTTGAGTTATTTTTTTTTTATTAATTGAATACACAATTTTCGTTATCTTGATTTTCGCCCAACCGTATTACTTCGGCCGATTTTGATTTAGGGAAGTCAAAGTCAATCTAACATCACCTAAAAGGATATTATATTTGTCGAAAATCGATTTTGTAAAAACATGAATGGAGTCATTGTAACGCCCCGAACCCAACCCCACGCTATTGGTCAAGTCCGGACTCGTCACTCGGAAAGAGTCTCCTCTATACCGTGGACTAAAAGGTTACCTACAACTAACCACACAAAGTATTTGATTTATCAACAACAACAACTACAACTATCCTTCAAGATATATATAGTTAAGTCATGATCACAAGGCCATCCGAGCCTTGGAGTGACAAAATCTACTTAAAGTACACAAGCATGCAAGGCAATGCTAACTTTGACTTCCAAGTAGTTTGATATTGTTAAGATAAACTATCTACCACACCCAGGCACGCAATAACCGAATTAAGTATATTATAAGTTATTACATGCCAACCTACTTTGTCTCCAACTTACAAGATTATAACTTTAGTTACAACTTCCTGAGCAAATATACAAGACCCTAAGGCCTCAAAACACAACATCTAACAAGTACATCACGCAAGCATCACATATGATCTACCTTATCACACAGGAATCAAGGAATATGTTCTACTTGCACTTCTTCTCCTTCCTCTACTGCTACTAGCTGGGGATCTACCTCAACTTCTCCTAAAACATGTTAAATGAGGAGTGAGCAATAATGTTGCCCAGCGAAGGAGGTGATGCAATATTTCGGGGCATACAATATGATATGCAAACACAAGAGAACATATATGTATAACATAAAGAACAAGATATAGTAGCAAGTAATTAACCACATTAAAAAGGATACGGTTCCGCTTCAAGTCTTCAATCTCAAACCACGAGCCACGAACTCCACGCAAGTGCCGGCAAACCCCTTACTCCAACAAGTTGGGATACTCCAGATATATCCCGATCCTATGACCCTTTCTCTTGAGATAGCACCATATGCCCAACAGGTAAACCACGCCTCTTGGGTAGTGGAGTATACTCAGCGAGAAAGGGAATAGGCATCATGGTAGTCGAGGGAGCACGGCAAGTCCGATGCCGCCTGTGTTCTCGATGCTATCATGTCCGAAAAGGTTGTGCAACCCCGAAATCAAACCACAAGATCCAAAAACCGCAAATAGCAAGTAGGAGGGTCGACAAAGTAGGTCGCCCTCGTATTAATTACAATTTAAGCCAACATATACACGATATAGCAATATAATCTCCAAAAAGAGGAAACCAACATAACTTCACCCAAAATCTAATTCAAATAGCTCAATTAGCTTTAGATAAACACAATAGTATATAACAACACAATAACAAGCTCTAGGTGCGTCAAAGAAAGCCAAATACTACATTTTCCATTTTTTTAACAAAGCTTTTCTTCTCCTAAGTGCATTTCAAGGTTACCAATACACAACCTAATCATACTACATTCCTAATTAAGCTAAAAGACACCTATTAAAATCATAAAAACCCGTTTTAGAAACTAAAGCTCGGGAGGGCCCCGTGCGGGTTTTAACTACAACTACACTATCCGAACCCCAATTTCGCATAACGAAAGCACCAAAAGTACTTCCATACCCCAAGGATACCCAAACCATAGCTCACACGTGCCCGGATTGTATTTCAAGAAAAATCCCTTTTTTAAAGATTACAAATTTTGTATTTTATCATGTTTTCGAGTAATTCAACCCCACGTGAGCCCTTGACTACTTTCACTAACATCTAAAGTACCTAATTGAAGCCTTAAATCAATCCAATTATCAAGTTTTCTCAAAACCCTAACTCCAAGCACTATTCATCATCTCTTTCAATCAAAATATGCATTTAACTATAGAATCTTCTAACAAGCTATTAAAGTTAACTCTATAGGCTCCAATAAACTCATAGCAAGCATTTATAACAAGTAAAGTAGCTATAATAAACAAATCAAGATTTTCAACATATGAGCATTGTAATATCCCACATCGGACGCGGATGGTTCTGGGTTGCTAGATATAATGGGATGTCTCGTTGTATCGTGCACGCGCGTTTTCCTGGCAGTGGCTGGAATGCGATAAAACCGTGAGGTGTATGGGCACCAAAGCGGACAATACATGCATAGTACGCTTCCGGGTCCGTACGTCGTGGCCTTAGTTCACGTTCGTCCCCCATGGACGGGGTGTATCCTGCAGGTGTGGGTGCGTTGGTTCGGGGCGTTACAAAGGTGGTATCAGAGCCAACGCGTTCGCATGGCCAACGAGGACGCTGGGTCCCCAAGAGGGGGCAGGTGTAATATCCCATATCGGACGCGGATGGTTCTGGATTGCTAGATATAATGGGATGTCTCGTTGTATCGTGCACGCGCATTTTCCTAGCAGTGGTTGGGAGGCGACAAAACCGTGATGTGTATGGGCACCAAAGCGGACAATACGTGCATAGTGCGCTTCCGGGTCTGTACGCCGTGGCCTCAGTGCACGCTCGTCCCCCATGGGCGGGGTGTATCCTGCATGTGTGGGTGCGTTGGTTCGGGGCGTTACAAGCATAAACTTCAAATGCATTAATAATGTAACTCCTTTACTTGCAAGAGGTCTAGGAGGCTTGTAGGAGCTTGGAGAATCTTAGAGCTAAGTGTAGAATGCTAGCCAAAGACCAAACCTGTGATACCCGAGAATTTGACCATAAAAATTTATTTATAATCGTTGCATACCTATGTGCGCATTTCAACGTGCATCATTTTTCTTGCTTAATTGTTTTTATTAGGGGCTACTATTCATAATATTTTTGACTGTTTCAAAAGCTTGATTTAAATTTTTCCTAGGTCATATGACATTTAAAAGGAACAAAGAAATTTTCGTTTTGAACATTCGAGTTTAGGAGTATGCGTTTGGAAAATGTTTTCCGTGACCTTTGAATAGTGTTACATTAGAATAGTACTAGTATCAACTAAAAATAATTGGAATTTAAATTAACCTTAGTTGATCAAGTTTTTGAGATTAATTAGCTTAGAATATTAATTATACACCACATATAACATAACCAACTCATGAAATTAAATAGAATAGCACACATTAGTCATCAAAACAAATTAGAAAATGCCATCCATGTCCCTTGTGTTGGCCGTCCACTTTAAGAGAGAAAAGGGAGAAAAATTGCTTCAACTTCCTTGCATCTTGAGCTCCTAGCTTGATCTTGGGAGGGTTTTGAGCATCCTAGGGCCTTCAACAAGCTTCATAGTCTTCAAAAATTGTGAGGGAGATTCATTTTCTTGCTTTTAAAGTTTATGCTCTTATGTTGAATTTTATTGATTTGTTGTTTAGAGCTATAGAACTTGTTATAAATGCTTTCTATGAGTTATTTGATGCCTATAGAGTTAACTTTTGAGGGTTGATAATAAAGTTAATGGTTGAATGTTGATATTGATCAAAGAGATGGTGAATAGTGCTTAGAATTAGAGTTTTGAGAAAAATTGCTAATTGGCTTAAATTGATACTTCAATTAGGTGCTCTAGACCCTAAGGAAGTTAGTTTAAAAGTCACGTGAGATTGAATCACTCGAATCCGAACTTAATTGCATAAATAGCCGACTTTAAAAAGGGTACTTTTCCCGTTAAGCAATCCGGGCAAGTTTGGGCATTGATTCGGGTATCCTTGAGCTAAGGAAGCACCTTTGGTGCTTTCGTTTCGCGAAAATAGGGTTCGGTTAGTATAGTTGTAGTTCAAACCCGTTCGGGGCCTTCCCGAACTCTTGCTTCAAAAATGAGTTTTGATGACTTTAAAAGGTACCTTTGAGTTTAATTGAGAATATATAAAGACTAGGGTATGATTGGGAATCTCGAACCATGCTTAGGAGAAAGAAAACTCGGTTAAAGAAAGGGAAAAAAGTAGTTTTGGCTATATTTGATGCAATTGGCACTTGTATTTAAGTTATCTTGTATTGTATTAAATATTTAGGATGTAAGTAAGCTATTTGAGTAGATTGTGGGAATTAATTGTGTTGATTGCTTCTTTTGGAATCTTTAAGCTAATTTAATGCTTATGTGAATTTATATATCGTGCATATATATGAGGGCAGCCTACTTTGTCGTCCCTCATACGTGTTATGTGATTTCTTGAATGTTTGTGTCTTGTCTTGGGGTTGCGCAACCTTTTCGGACATGGTAGCGTCGAGAAACACAGGAGGCGTCAAGCTTGCCGTGCTCCCTCGACTACCATGGTGCCTATTCCCTTTCTCGCTGAGGCATACTCCACTACCCCAGAAGCGTGGTTCACCTGCTAGGCATGGACCTACCTCGGGAGAAAGGGTCGTAGGATCGGGATACATCCGGAGTATCCCAATTGTTGGTGTTTAGGGTTTGCCGGCATATTCGTGATGCTCGTGGTTTGTGGCTCGTGGATGAAGACTTGGAAGTGGAACCGTATCCTTTTTAAAGTGATTAATAGCTTGGCTTATTGTCTTGTTGGTTTATGTGGCTTATATATATGTTTACTTGTGTTGCATATCATATTGCATGTTGGCATACTGCATCACCTCCCTCGCTGGGCAACTTTGTTGCTCACTCCTCATTTGAAATATTTCAGGAGAAGCTGAGGTGAATCCCCAGCTGTTAGAAGTAGAAGAAGAAGAAGAAGTTCACGTAGATCAGAATCCGTGACTTTGTGTGCTGAGGTGGATTTTATGTGCTTATTGCGTGAAGTTCTTGTTATTAATGTATTTTAAGACCTTGGAGTCTTGTGTATATGTCTAGTAGTTGTGGACTAGAATGTTTAGAAAGTTGTTGGATTGTAATAATGAATTCTAGACTTTAATTTCTCTTGCATGCTTGGAGTGTTTGTTGATCTTCATATGGAACTTAAATTATATTGTAACTAACTACTTATGACTAAAACCAACTTATGTTGCATGCTTGTGTGCTAAGTAGATGGTTGTTCCAAGGCTCGGATGGCCTTGTGATTTTGTTTGTCCTTGGAGATGTTAGAGGATAAGTTGTTGTTTTAGTTCAAATGTCTTGAGTGAATGTTTACAGGTAACAGTTTTGTCCTTGGTACAGAGGAGACTCTGTCCGATTGACGAGTCCGAGCCTGACTTTAGCGTGGGGTTGGGTTCGGGGTGTTACACTTTAGGTGGTATCAGAGCTACTAGAATGCTTGAAGCCGGGTTAAATTCTTTGGCATGTGGGTAGAGGTCTATATGTGGAAGTGAATTATGTGAATATATGATTGTTAATTGTTTAAGTACTTAGATAACAGACATGCTAGCATAAAAAAGAAATGATAAAACATGACATGATAAGAATATGAAAAGTTAGTGTTAAATGTAGTTAAGTGTTTTATGTGCTTCTTATGTGAGTAAAATGCTTGAAAACAATGTGTACATTATCTTTGCATAGTTTATTTGCCTATTATAATATTATGTTCTTCTAGCATTGTGATGAGTAGACGGGGTAGACCACGGAGAGAGCCGGAGGAAGCTCTTTGACAAAATGTACCGGGGCAAGGTGCTGGGGCAGCCGGGGATGTACCGCAGGGTCAGGAACCGAGTAATGCCCAAATTTTAGCCATAATGGCCTCTGCAATGAATACCATAGCTAAGTTTGTGGTTCAGTAGGGTACAGAAGGTGCCGGCAGAGGCAATTAGACTGCCAGAGCAGAGGGCAGTGGTACTGTAGGAGGTAACTTATTTGATAAATTCCTGCATCACGGAGCATATAGTTTTTATGGCGAGCCTGATGATATGAAAGCAGAGATGTGGCTGAGTAAGTTCGAGAAAGTTGCTGCGATACTTGACTGCGATGATGAAAGAAAGATCACCTATGCTGCCTTTTTAATGGAGGGTGATGCCGAGGCTTGGTGGCGCACTATTAGAGAGAAATGGTATACTGAGAGGGTTTAGCATGTATGGGCTGACTTTTTTCGTGAGTTTCGAGATAAATATGTATCGGTTGTAGCCCGTGAGAGACATCAGGATGAATTTTTAGCTTTGAAACAGGGGAACATGACTGTAGACCAATATGAGGCTACCTTTACGAGACTATCTCAATATATGCCAGCTTTAGTTCAGCCGGAGGATGTGAAAATCTAGAGATTTATTACAGGGTTGAGGAGTGATATCATGCTTAATTTGTCTTCGCGAGATTTTTTGAACTATGCTGCAGTAGTCAGGGCTGCATCGAGATATGAGAAACGTAAGGCAGATGTGTTAGCTCAGTCTAGTCAGTCAAGCAAACGTCAGTTTTAGTCTCAGAGTCAAGGTTATCAGAGGCAGACTCAGCAGCCTAGGGAGACCCAAAGCTATCCAGGACCAGTTCAAGTACAGTCACAGCCGAGACCAACTCAGAGCCAGCTACAGGGATAGTCACAGACCCGACCAATGACTGCTAGATCTCAGCAGGGTAGTTCTGCCACATCTACTTATAGGGCCCCTACAGGAGGAGGTGCTGCTAGGAAGAATCTACAGTGTACTCATTGCAACCGTAAGGGTCACACAGAGGCTGAGTGTTGGAGGAAACAGGGCCGTTGCACAGGTTATGGCAGTGATCATCACAGAGTTAGAGATTGTCCCGAGTTTAAATTTGGTCAAGGTCAAACTTCAGGCCAGGGTACCCAGGCTAGAGCTTCAGGAGCAGCTACTGTACCGCGAGGTCAGGCACGGGTATTTGCACTCGATCAATAGGAGCTTCCAGAGACGACAGTGGTAGTGGAAGGTACTTTTCTTATTAATAGTCAGCCAGCAGTAGTTTTGATTGACACCGGGGCTACATATTCATTCATTACTCCTGCATGTACACAGTTTGCTACATTAAAAGTTGATAAACTACCGTATGTGATTGAAGTAGGTAATCTTATGGGTACTAAATTTATTACGAAGTCTGTGTGTAAAGATTGTAATATTTGCATTGAGGGTTGCATGTATCCTATTGATTTGATAATTATGCCATTTCGGGACTTTGAAGTAATCTTGGGGATGGACTGGTTGGAGCGATATTATGCATGTTTGGACTGTAGGAGGAAAGTTTTAACTTTAGAAGTACCTAACCAACCTGTTGTTAAAGTAACTGGGAGTCGAAAGTCTACTGGGACTCGTATCATATCTTCCATTAAAGCCACTAAAATGCTGAGTAAAGGTTATGATGCATACTTAGTTTATTTAATTAATCAGCCTAGAGATAAATTGAAATTGAATGAAGTACCTATTATAAGAGAATTTTTGGGGGTTTTCCCTGAGGAGTTGCCTGGGTTACCACCTGATAGGGAGATTGAATTTGTGATTGACTTGTTGCCGGGAACTAGTCCTATCTCGAGAACCCCATATAGAATGTCTCTCCCTGAGTTACAAGAATTGAAAATTCAGCTACAGGGTTTACTTGAAAAATGTTTTATTCAGCCTAGTTCATCACCGTGGGGTACTTCCGTGTTATTTGTGAAAAAGAAAGACGGTACTCTGCGATTGTGCATAGATTATCGAGGTCTTAATCAGGTTACGGTGAAAAATAAATATCATTTGCCTTTAATTGAGGAGTTGTTTGATCAGCTATAGGGTGCTGTTGTGTTTTCAAAATTTGATTTGAGATAGGGTTATTATTAGTTGAGGATCCGTAAAGAGGATTTACCTAAGACTGCATTTAGAACCAGGTACGGCCATTATGAGTTTGTCGTTCTACCATTTGGTTTGACAAATACTCCAGCCGCTTTTATGGATTTGATGCAGAGAGTATTTTGACCCTATCTTGATCAGTTTGTTGTGATTTTTATTGATGATATATTAGTATACTCTAAATCTGAGTCAGAGCATGAAGAACATTTGAGAATTGTACTTCAAACCCTGCAAGAACACAAATTGTTTGCCAAATTTAGCAAATGCAAATTCTGGTTGAAACAGGTTGCCTTTTTAGGTCATATCATTTCACATGAGGGAATATCTATTGATCCTGCTAAAATTGAGGTGGTTATGTCGTGAAAAAGACCTGAAACTGTTACGGAAGTCCGTAGTTTTAGCGGGTTATTATAGGCTATTTGTTAAAGATTTTTCAAAGATTGCAGGACCTTTGACTACATTAACTCGAAGAAAACTGTGTTTAATTGGGATGAAAAATGTGAAGCCAGTTTCCAGGAGTTGAAAAAAAGACTTACCACTGCACCTATCCTTGCCTTGCCTGAGGGATGATTTACAGTGACGCTTCGAAAGAAGGCTTAGGTTGTGTTCTGATGCAAAATGGTAAAGTGATAGCATATGCCTTTAGGAAATTGAAACCATATGAACTCAATTATCCTACACATGATTTGGAGCTTGCAGTTGTTGTATTTGCTTTGAAAAAATGGCGTCATTATTTGTGGGGTAACAAATTTGAAATATTTACTGACCATAAAAGTTTGAAATACTTGTTTTCTCAAAAAGATCTGAATATGAGACAAAGGCGTTGGCTTGAACTGTTAAACGATTATAACTGTACCATTAGCTATTTGCCGGGAAAAGCTAATACTGTTGTAGATGCACTGAGCCGAAAAACTTTTGTAGCCAGTTTGATAATCAAGGATTGGGAGATTGTAGAAGAGCTTTGTTTGTGGAAACCAGAGGCTTCTAGATCAGGTATTCAATTTGCTAGCTTACAAATCCAATCTTTATTGCTATCTAGAATCAGAGAAGCACAACAATCAGATTCTCAGCTATTGAAGCTTTTAGAGAAGTCAAAAGGGGGAGAGTCCGACTTTAAGATGCATGATGATGGACTTCTCAGGTATAGGAATAGAATTTGCATTCCTAGTGATTCGACTGTGAAAGATGAAATTCTTGCTGAGGCTCACGCTTCTAAATACACAATTCATCCTGGAAGCACTAAAATGTACAGAGATTTGAAACAGAATTTCTGGTGGAACAACATGAAGAGAGATATAGCTGATTATGTAGCTAAATGTTTGACTTGTCAGAAAGTTAAGGCAGAACATCAGAGGCCGGCAAGATTGTTGCAACCATTGGAGATTCCGGTATGAAAATGGGACCAGGTTACCATGGACCTTGTGTCGGATTTGCCGAGATCACCACGAGGTAATGATTCTGTGTGGGTTGTAGTAGACAGGTTGACGAAGAGTTCACATTTTATTGCTACAAAGAAAACAGATTCTCTTGACAAATGGCTGAGCTATATGTTGAAAATATTGTGAGACTGCATGGAGTTCCATCTCAGATAGTGTCTGACAGGGATCCCAGGTTTACATCACAGTTCTGGCAGAAACTACAAAAGGCTTTGGAGACTAATTTGAGTTTTAGTACAGCTTATCACCTGCAGACGGATGGCCAGTCAGAGAGGACTATCAGGATACTGGAAGACATGTTGAGAGCTTGTGTTCTGGATTTTGGCAAGAATTGGGAGAAATACCTACCTTTAGCGGAGTTTGCTTATAATAACAGTTATCAGGCCACTATTGGCATGGTACCCTACGAGGCACTTTACGGGAGGAAATGTCGGTCTCCGTTGTATTGGGAAGAGGTAGGTGAGATGAAAACAGTCGACCCCACTATTCTTCCTGAGATGATCAAAATGGTGGATAATGTGAGACTTATAAAGAAAAGGATGCTTACAGCTCAGAGTCGACAGAAGAATTATGCTGATAGACGTCAACGGGACTTAGTATTTTCTAAGGGTAATCGTGTTTTCTTGAAAGTCTCTCCGCAAAAAGGTCTGATTTGGCACGAAAAAGGAGGTAAACTTAGCCCTAGATACGTGGGACCATTTGAAATCACTGAGAAAGTTGGAAATTTAGCTTACAAGTTGGCATTACCACCGAGTTTGGGTCGGATTCATGATGTTTTTGATGTGTCACTGTTGAGAAAGTATAATCTTGATCCGTCGCATATCATTGAGCCAGAACCGTTGGAGATTGATGAGTCTTTAGCTTATGTTGAGAAACCTCTTCGCGTGGTTGACCGAAAGATTCAGGAACTTAGAACTAAAAGTATTCCTATGGTAAAAGTTCTTTGGGATCATCATGGGGTTGAGGATGCCACTTGGGAGCGAGAAGATCAGATCAGAGAGAAGTATCCGGAACTCTTTGCCGAATCATGTAAGAATTGCGAGGACGCAATTAGTTTAAGGGGGAGAGGGTGTGATACCCGAGAATTTTACCATAAAAATTTATTTATAATCGTTGCATACCTATGTGCGCATTTCAGCGTGCGTCATTTTTCTTGCTTAATTGTTTTTATTAGGGGTTACTATTCATAATATTTTTGATTGTTTCAGAAGCTTGATTTTAAATTTTTCCTAGGTCATATGACATTTAAAAGGAACCAAGAAATTTTCGTTTTGAACATTCGAGCTTAGGAGTATGCGTTTGAAAATTGTTTTTCGTGACCTTTGAATAGTGTTATGTTAGAATAGTGCTAGTATCAACTAAAAATAATTGGAACTGCAATTAACCTTAGTTGATCAAGTTTTTTAGATTAATTAGCTTAGAATATTAATTATACACCACATATAACATAACCAACTCATGAAATTAAATAGAATAACACACATTAGTCATCAAAACAAATTAGAAAATGCCCTCCATGTCCCTTGTGTTGGCAGTCCACTTCAAGACAGAAAAGGGAGAAAAATTGTTTCAACTTCCTTGCATCTTGAGCTCCTAGCTTGATCTTGGGAGGGTTTTGAGCATCCTAGGGCCTTCAACAAGCTTCATAGTCTTCGAAAATTGTGAGGGAGATTCATTTTCTTG
This sequence comes from Ehretia macrophylla, assembly GCA_037974665.1. Taxonomy (NCBI): domain Eukaryota; kingdom Viridiplantae; phylum Streptophyta; class Magnoliopsida; order Boraginales; family Ehretiaceae; genus Ehretia; species Ehretia macrophylla. Next base: position 7,133,133 of record CM075774.1, read on the forward strand.
CTTTTAAAGTTTATGCTCTTATGTTAAATTTTATTGATTTATTGTTTATAGCTATAGAACTTGTTATAAATGCTTTCTATGAGTTATTTGATGCCTATAGAGTTAACTTTTGAGGGTTGATAACAAAGTTAATGGTTGAATGTTGATATTGATCAAAGAGATGATGAATAGTGCTTAGAATTAGGGTTTTGAGAAAAATTGCTAATTGGCTTAAATTGATGCTTCAATTAGGTGCTCTAGACCCTAGGGAAGTTAGTTGAAAAGTCACGTGAGGTTGAATCACTCGAATCCGAACTTAATTGCATAAATAGCCGACTTTAAAAATGGGACTTTTCCCGTTAAGCAATCCGGGCAAGTTTGGGCATTGATTCGGGTATCCTTGAGCTAAGGAAGCACCTTTGGTGCTTTCGTTTCGCGAAAATGGGGTTCGATTAGTATAGTTGTAGTTCAAACCCGTTCGGGGCCTTCCCGAACTCTTGCTTCAAAAATGAGTTTTGATGACTTTAAAAGGTACCTTTGGGCTTAATTGAGAATATATAAAGACTAGGGTATGATTGAGAATCTCGAACCATGCTTAGGAGAAAGAAAACTCGGTTAAAGAAAGGAAAAAAGTAGTTTTGGCTATATTTGATGCAATTGGCACTTGTATTTAAGTTATCTTGTATTGTATTAAATATTTAGGATGTAAGTAAGCTATTTGAGTAGATTGTGGGAATTAATTGTGTTAATTTCTTCTTTTGGAATCTTTAAGCTAATTTTATGCTTATGTGAATTTATATATCGTGCATATATGTGAGGGCGGCCTACTTTGTCGTCCCTCATACGTGTTATGTGATTTCTTGAATGCTTGTGTCTTGTCTTGGGGTTGCGCAACCTTTTCGGACATGGTAGCGTCGAGAAACACGGGCGGCGTCGGGCTCGGCGTCGGGCTCGCCGTCCTCCCTGGACTACCCTGGTGCCTATTCCCTTTCTCGCTGAGGCATACTCCACTACCCCAGAGGCGTGGTTCACCTGCTGGGCATGGACCTACCTCGGGAGAAAGGGTCGTAGGATCGAGATACATCCGAAGTATCCCAATTGTTGGTGTTTAGGGTTTGCCGGCATGTTCGTGATGCTCGTGGTTCGTGGCTCGTGGATGAAGACTTGGAAGTGGAACCGTATCCTTTTTAAAGTGATTAATAGCTTGGCTTATTGTCTTGTTGGTTTATGTGGCTTATATATATGTTTACTTGTGTTGCATATCATATTGCACGTTGGCATACTGCATCACCTCCCTCGCTGGGCAACTTTGTTGCTCACTCCTCATTTGAAATATTTCAGGAGAAGCTGAGGTGAATCCCCAGCTGTTAGAAGTAGAAGAAGAAGAAGAAGTTCACGTAGATCAGAATCCGTGACTTTGTGTGCTGAGGTGGATTTTATGTGCTTCTTGCGTGGAGTTCTTGTTATTAATGTATTTTGAGACCTTAGAGTCTTGTGTATATGTCTAGTAGTTGTGGACTAGAATGTTTAGAAAGTTGTTGGATTGTAATAATGAATTCTAGACTTTAATTTCTCTTGCATACTTGGAGTGTTTGTTGATCTTCATATGGAACTTAAATTATATTGTAACTAACTACTTATGACTAAAACCAACTTATGTTGCATGCTTGTGTGCTAAGTAGATGGTTGTTCCAAGGCTCGGATGGCCTTGTGATTTTGTTTGTCCTTGGAGATGTTAGAGGATAAGTTGTTGTTTTAGTTCAAATGTCTTGAGTGAATGTTTACAGGTAACAGTTTTGTCCTTGGTACAGAGGAGACTCTGTCCGAGTGATGACTCCGACCCTAACTTTAGCGTGGGGTTGGGTTCGGGGCGTTACAAAACCACCAAAGATTGAAGAAAATTTCTCTCTTTTCTTTCTCCAATGGGCTGTCGGGTAGGGGGGACAAAATGGGTATTATTGCAATTGTTTTGATGTCTAATGCTTGTGTGTGTGTTATGTTATGTATATACGTATTATATGTTGAGTTTGGCTAAGTCAAACATCATAAAAGGTTGGTCAAATGAGCTTAAACTTTAATCTAATGCTAACTAATTCAAACTAAAGTTGTTACGTACGTAACACTATTCAAATGATGCGAAAACTATTTTTTAATTGCATGCTCCCGAGCTCAAAAGTCTAAAATGACAACTTCCCGATTCCTCTTATATGTCATATGACTTAGAAAAAATATTAAATCGAACTTTTAAAACGGTCGAAAACCATATGAATAGTAGCTTCAAAGTAAAGCGATTAAACAAGAAAGATGATACACGTAAGAATGTTCAAGTAAGCATGCAACAGTTATAAAGAAATATGCGATAAAATCTCGGGCGTCACAGTCATGCTATTTATAGGTCAAGTGGTTAACCCTCTCAATTGATTAAACCAGTTTTGTAGAAGAAATCATGCAAATAAATAAAGTGTGACATACATTTATTACTAAGTCCGCTGGATATTTCTGTAGGGGTGGAGTTCGAAATTTAACGCTAGGGCCCAAAATATTCTTTTTAGTGATACTACATATAATTTTTTAAAAATAAAAAAGTTGGTAATTTTTTTTTACGATATTACATAATCTATGTACAATCCTCAATTCGACCCACTCGATGACTTCTTGATGATCTTCATCTCACCCATATCATGGATATAGTGAATGTACACAGCATTTATAGATGCAGCTTAATTTATGGTGTAATGTTAATACATGCAGTTGTAATAGGCGTTACGTATTATATTATCAATGATATACTCTGTACAAAATCTTTTAAATTTGATAACTTCATTGCAGTTCAATTAGGTGAATGGCTATCTGATACTAAGTCGTGCTTTTAATTTGCCTCAATGCATTTTTGCTCTCTTGATAGGTGCAAACACATAGGAGCATTATGTGTATGGAAAAATTCTTTCACTCAGAGATTTCTCTATAAAAAATACGAATTAGAGTAAAAATTGGGAATTAAATTCATTATAGGATCTATTTATCTTCTGGTTGCATGTTAAATTTCGTACCTCTTGAACCTATTCGTTTCATATTCAAAATCAAAACGACCCCTCTAATTTTTTTTTCCAGTTGTGAGACATCCCCTTAGCATTTTGAATTTCTCATTTATCAAAAATACCCAGCTTTCATTAATAAATAAAAAATATTTTATCTCCACAATTAGATATTATGGACAACTCTAATAGACTTCAAATTTTTAAAAATAACTTCTTGTAAAATGCAATACAAGGGTGTGTACAACAGACTTCGAATTTGATCAGACATTTCTTCAGATCCCATACATAGTAAAAGTTTCGTATACTTAATTGTCTGGTAAGTTATAAACATTTAGGATTACTAGTGCTTCCACTTAAATAGGATAATGGCAGAGTATGGACCATGTATTTCATCAATAATCTATCCTCCATGATCTAAAAATAGATGGTCACGGTGGCAATTGTATCCTTCTATGGCTTCATGATGTAGCAGTGAATATATCAAAATAGACTGGGAATAAAATGACATTCTCAACTTTATTCTAATTTTCATATTTAGTATGAGGGAATAAACTTAAAAATCTCATTTTCAAAGTAATACATCTTCCCTCCCCCCTCCCCCCTCCCCCCCATCCACATGAGCTTAGCCATTACTAAACAAACATATAGGATTAATACATTCTTATGTGCTTATATATATATACACATATGTATATATAAAATTTTATATAGATGTATATTACCTAGATTGAGTTGGTGCATAAGTTTTTTTTTTTTCTCTTTGATTTAAAGGGAGGGCTAAGTTAGTATTACATCACATGTAAAGATTGTTACCTACTGAAAATTGATCTCGAAACTTCTTCTATACTAAGCTAGTTTGAGTTGGTGCATAAGTTGTACAAACCACTTTCTTATGCAAATGTAATTTAATGTTTCTCTCAAGAAGTAAATGTAAACAGTTACACTATTATAGTTCATTATCCTAGTCTCGAAATTAATTAATAGTCAAAACAAGTCCAACGATATTAGTAATCGTCCACAAGCTCACGTTAATGCCCCTCTACTTCATGCATTGCTCCCGCTCGATACCCCTTACTCGGCACATAACGGAACTATTAATCATCATCATGGCCTACGAAATCAGCAGCCTCATTGGCCCAAGTAGCTAAGTGTCCGTTGTAGTTTAGATGACCGATTCCTAGAACACATTTTGATCAATATTTTGTTAAAATATACACTTATCTCACATCGAAAAATCAAAAACTCTAAGACCACCTTATAAGATCATGAACTATTCCACTTAGCACCAATTGGTTTTAAGATGGAAAACTATAATTTTTAACATGGTATCAGAGTTGAGCTTTTGGTCCAGTCATATTTATCTACGTGCGGCCAATATCAAATTAGGTCCACTAGTATTCAATTTTTCACATGTGTTATATTCCACGCATCTTCAATCTACCATGTGAGTCCACATGTATTCAATCTTCCAAGTGTGACCCATTTCAAAAATTAGGTCTACGCATGTTCAAACTTTCACATGTGATTCCTCTCAAATCAGGTCACACGTGAAGGAGAATGTTAAAATATACACTTGTCCTACATTAAAAAATCAAAAACTCTAAAACTACCTTATAAGATCATGGACTATTTCACTTAACACCAGTTGATTTTAAGATAGAATCTCCATTGTTGGAGAAAATCGATGCATTTCCCTTGTTTTCAACCAATGCATTTTCCTTATTTTCATTGTCATCTTGAAAATTGTTACTAGCACTCATCAACTGAAACCTAGAATCAGTCGCTTGTACACTGATTGAATCAAACTAGCTTGTTTCTGTTCTTGGCGGTATATCCATAGTAGCCTTCAAGCTATTTGTATACTTCCCCTTAACATGGTTGGCCTATTGGCTAAATGCTTCTTCTTGTTTGGTTTCTTTTTGAGACGGTGTTTCTTTGGTTTAAGGATTGTTGTTGTCTCCTGGGCATTCATTCCTGAATTTGTTGCCTTCTTTTTGAATGGAAAAGCAATTTACTCTATGTTCTCGATAAGCTTGTCATATGCCTCAAACGCAAAAGACTGGATGGCCAATAAAGCAGTTCTAGTAGCTTTGATCTCTGTCTCCTTCTTTGTCCTTGCAGAACCCCCTATATATTTGATCTCTCCAATCTCAATAGTACAAGAAAATAATGTCCCTATGTCCAGTGCCTCATCTTTTCGGCACTCATACAATGGCATTGCATAGTTTATCTTCTGGGTATATTCTTGCAATAAATTTTTGTACTACCCTGATTCATGCTGATACACACCACCAGATAAAAGATTGTTAACAACAATCATGAACGCTTCAAAAGCCATAATATAATTGGTGTCTTTCATACAAGTATGAAGAAGTGTGACAAGAGCAGTCCTCATTCACCAGTTCAACAGTAAGCTTCTGGAAGCAACTGAAGAAAATATCTACAATTAGTCAACTGAGTTAGTTAACTAGTAATTGATGAGTTGTATGTTAGTTGGCAATAACTCAACGTGTCTATAAATAGCACAGAGGTCTTGACTTGTATGTTCAACACTTTCTAAAATCAATGAGATATTTTTTTCTCTCTCTCGAATCTTGTTATGGTATCTAGAGCCTAAAAGAGACGTAACTCTCCTCTCTTCAATCCTCTTCTCTCTCATCTAAGATTTTTTTTTTTGAAGCTTTAGAGCTTCAAATTGGCATCAATGGCGGATGATCAAGATCTAGATTGAAACTTCTCATCCACAACTTAAGCTCTATTATTCATGTTCAACTTGACAACACAAATTACATAGTGTGGAAAGCACAAATTCACACTACTCTATGAGTGAATCATCTTCTTGAGCACGTTAGTGGAGTTCAACTATGTCTACCAATGCAAATCAAAGCTGCTGATTGAACTATCTCGCCAAATCCAGCATTTGAGCAGTGGTCGGTGATCAATGAACACTTGAAATCGTGTCTCTATGCTTCAATCTCATCTCCGATTCTACCATAGGTTTTTCATCTAAAAACTTCTTCAAAAATTTGAAAATCACTTGAAGATTGTTTTAGTTCTCTATCATGATCTCATGTTCATCAACTGAAATTGAAGCTTTACACACTCAATAAGGGCTCAGTAAGTATGCAATCATACTTAGATCATATCAAAACGATTATTGATAGTCATAGTCTTATGAGTGTTGGTCATGTAATTGATGAAGATGATCTAGTTCTCTACATCTTAAAAGATCTCCCTTTAGAATTTGAGCCATTCAAAGCATCAATTAGGATTCGAGACAATCCGATACCTGTTTCTCGCCTTTCGAGTCTTCTGATCTCTGAAGAATTACATCTTTAAATGACTAAGTCAATGATTGTTACTAATGCACAATCTGGAGAGCTTCATAGTGCCTTGAATATACAAAAGGTTCAAAACTCTGGTTCCAATAGAGGTAGAGATCGAAACTCGAATAATTGAGGTGAAAAAATAAATCGTGGTAGAATGACACGAGGCTACTCTCCTAAAGGTTACTCATCTCAGCAACCTCACATATCAACTCGGCCTATGTCTTCCTCGCATGGTCACAATGCCAACAGCTATAGTTCCTATGATTCTACTCAAAGAGTGTTTTGTCAAATATATGGTAAACCTAACCACAGCGCTCTGGAATGTTGGCACAGGGCAGATTTCAATGTGTATGCCAGTACCAAACCAAACAAACAAGCTTATGCTACACATTATCGGCCTACTCCATCTGCACTAGATCATTCCTAGTTTTTAGACTCTGGAGTAAACTCGCATGTCACTCATGATCTTACTCAGCTTCAATCCTATCAACCTTATGAAGGTTATGACGCAGTTTCAGTTGGTAATGGTTAGACTATTCCAATTGCAAACATAGGTCATAGTACACTCTCTCTTCCCTCTTCTACCTTACAACTTCATAATGTATTATATGTTCCTCAAATCTCAACTAATCTACTCTCTGTCTATAAACTTGCTAGGGACAATAATGTTACATTAGTTTTTAACTTTAAAGAAGTTCTAATTCTTGATAATACAACTCAATTGCCCAGGTACAGGGGCCCTTGTAACAATAGGTTGTACATACTTCCCTTCAGCAGATTTTCAGCTCTCAAACATCAAGCTCACAGTTTCTTCAGTGAATCTACTCCACTCACACTTGATCAACTGTGGCATCTAAAGCTGGGGCATCATCAACTAAAACTCTTCAATCCTTAGCTTCTACTATTCATGCACCTGTTAATAAACAGTTAGTTTGTGAGGCATGTTCTACTGCCAAAGCTTATAAGCACCCATTTCCCTTATCTGAGTCAGTCACCTCTAAATCATTTGAGCCAGTGCATTTTAATGTATGAGGGCCTAGTCATATTGCTTCTTTTCAAAACTATAGCTATTACATTATTTTTGTTGATGATTTTACAAGATACTCTTGGATATATCCTCTCAAATCTAAAGCTAGTGTTTTAATTATGTTTATGACTTTTGTTGCTCTAGTTAAAAATCAATTTCATGCTTCTATTCAAACTTTGAGAACTGATAATGGAACAAAGTACATTAATCATAAATTTGCACAATTTATACAACACCCAGGGATTAATCACCAAACACATAGTAGGTTTGGCTATCTACTCAATTCCAAATGAAATATCTAGGAAATGTTAGTTATATTTTTGGGATCAAGCTTCTGCGGGATCATAGGAATAAGACACTAGTATTATCCCAGCCTTCGTACGTTGAGGAGATTCTTGTCAAGTTTAGCATACTTCAAAAAGGATTTATTACTTTCTAAGCATTGAGTACTTTTATCTAGAGATCAGTGTCCGAAGACACTTGAGGAAATAGAAAGCATAAAGAAGTTTCCATGTGCTTCGGCTGTTGGCAGTCTCATATATGCAATGTTATGCACAAGACCAGACATCTGCTTCGATGTAAGCATTGTTAGCAGATATCAGTCAAACTTTGGATTAGCTCATTGTGTTGCGGTTAAGCACATATTCAAGTATCTCTAGAGACTGAAGAACTATGTGTCAGAATACCGTGTAGACAATCTGGCATCGTCTAGCTTATACAAACTTAGATTTTCAGACTAATAGAGATTCTAGAAAGTTCACTTTTGGATAGGTCTTTTCTCAGTCAAACAAAATAGTCTATCCTGTAATTTAACGAGCCTAGGATTCACAGAAAAGACAAACATATAAAGAGAAAATACCATTTAATACGACAATTTATCCAATAATGGGATGTAGTGGGCTGTCTCATCTAGTAACCTAGCAAATCCATTTACCAAGACTCTTATAGAGAAAGTATTCTCAGTGCATGTAGAGTCTATGGGTCTTAGGATAGGTAGCAATGACATTTAATGCAAGTGGGAGTCTATTAGGATTAGTATGCCTAAAAGCTCACTGTCTCGTGATATTTCAGTTACATTGGATATATGTTTGTAATTTTTTGTATTAATGAAATCATTCATTTTTATTCTCTATCTCATTTTCATGTATTTGCTAGTATAGAGGCCCTTGATCCAAGTGAATGACTTAGGTATCCGGTGTCTAAGTCATGGATACTTGTTTCTAGATTATGTTCATAACTAATTAATGGAGTTGGGCATTTCACCAAGGTCTAGGTTATAATGAGATAGTCTCTTGTAAAGGGTGACCTGCCTTGATCATTGGTAGGTTTCTGGAGTAAGTCTCACTAGTGTGTATGTGTGTGTGTCACACATTGAAAGGACCTAAGAGGTATGATCTCTCAATAGGTACTATTAAAGATAAAGATCAAAATATACCTCATGCTATGAAATGATTAGTATTCTTAATTTTGAGCATATGTGGATGAATTGAGGAAATCAAATTCATGTGCTTTGATGCACTATGAGTAAGACTTCTATTGTGGGTCAACAACTCCATGTGTTGGGCATATAGGTATGACTAGTTAAGACATGCGTATGCAATATAAAATGCATGTCATCGTGACATGGGTTAATCGCTCTCTTGTGATAATTCGGAAGATCATCCTAATCTGAGCTCAATGATGTACTCTACGAGTATATCGGATATTTGACTTGAGGGTCGCTCCCTAGATCAAGCGTTCTATATCCAGAGGGTGGTTAGTACATGAATTAGATGTCTAAAGGAGAAGATATAATTAAGAAAGAGATAGTATGATTTTGGTCTTTCTTAATTGTGGGTGTTACATGACGAACTTCTGTGAACAACAACCATGACTTCTTAGTCGAATAAGTCAAGGTTAGTATGATTTTGGTCTTTCTTAATTGTGGGTGTTACATGACGAACTTCTGTGAACAACAACCATGACTTCTTAGTCGAATAAGTCAAGGTTGAAAAGCCTAAATGTGTTATGAGGTTAGTAGAGGCATTTTTGTCTTTTCAATGACCTAGATGTTTATGTCTTTTGGTCCCTCTTCTAGTCTACTTCCTATTTTGCGCTATTTTAGTGTTTTGGCTATTTCCTTTATATCTAGGAATTGTTAAACTAAGAATCCTAATGCAACTAAAAGTCTTAGTCAGGTAGACTTTTCATTCTCATAATGGGATTTCTTGAAGTAATTGTTGAGTACATTATGGAATCCTAGAATATTTAGTTTAGCAAGATAATGCAGTAATGTATAGGATAGACGTGTGAGGTAAGAGTTGGCACATGAGAGGATATGAGTTGGCATATGAGCAAGTTTCTAGGAGAAAACATTAAACAGTAAAGGACTATTTTAAGTCCTAGTTGCTTCTAAAGTGTCTAGCTAGAGTTCTACTGAACTTATGACACTTTTTCTATGGCTTTATGAATTTGAGTTTCAGCCTAATCTGTGCACTAGCTCATACACTTTTTCTTGCTTTTTGCGTGCGTGTGCATGTATGAACCCTAAAAATCTCTCCCTCTATCTCCTCTCTTCCACACGCAGGATTAGCTTAGAATAACACTAAGAGAGTTGATTCCCACCAACTATGTGTTTGTGCGAAATTGCATTATGTCCACATAGAGAAATATTTGAGGTAGCCATTAACGAAATCAGGAGATAAGTCTTTCTTTAAGAAAAGGCCAAAATTAACATTAGTTGATGGTTTTTAGATGATCCATTGTCAACTATACTTCCCCCAATTACGTTTATGGTATTTAATAAAACAACATGCATAAGAACAACCAGGCAATATAGTGAACTCACCTTAATTAATGATTCTCAAGAAGCTGGTCAACACCACTCTCATCAGGAAATAATGGCTGAAACCAATTTATTTAACTGTGCTTAAACTGTATACGAAACAATACAATTTACAGGCATATAATTTATTGCATAACAGACTGATATTTAATAGAATATGGCATTGAGAATTTGGTTTCTCCATGTACTTGCTTGCCATTTCTCTAGTAAGATCTTAGCTAAAGAAAATTAAACCAAAGCAAATCAAATTAAGCCTTATCTTATTAGGTGGGATCGGCTATATGGATCATGCGACGCCATTTCTTTCTGTCGAGAGTCATCTCCTTTATGAGATCCATACACTCGAGGTCTCGTTTAATTGTCTCCGTCTAAGTAATTTTAGATCTACCTCTACCCCTCTTTTGGTGTATTATTTCTAAACCTTCGCACCTTATAACAAGCACCTCAACAGGTTGTCTCCTTATGTGGCCAAACCATCTCAGACGATTTTCTCTAATCTTATCTTCAATCGGAGTCACTCCTACTCTTTCACCTATCACCTCGTTCCTAATCTTGTCCTTCCTAGTTTTGCCACACATCTATCTCAATATTCTCATCTCAGCCACCGACATTTTATGAACATGTTGATATTTCACCGCCCAACACTCCGAACCATATAATATAACAGGACTAATGGCTATCTTATAGAACATCAAGTAATAGAGATATGAATATTTCAAGTAATAGAGATATGAAGCAGACGCCCATCTTTCATATGCCAATTGATCCTTTAAACTTATAAAACCAGCAAGATGTTTAGCAATTATCAAGTAAGAAACTTGATTAAAACGTCAACTGCATTCAAACTTTAGAACCTTAACTGCAAAATTCAGAAAGCCTTGTAGAAACACTTAAAAGACTCTTGTAGTGGCAAAGAATTCATTACAGCAACATCCACATATTTTGGAGTCTTCCTGCCTTATGACAAGAACCCGTTCGTGAATTCGTTCAAACAATAGCTTTCCTCGAGTTAGATCAACAAATTTCTCGAACGTTAGAGCTAGTTAAATAGTTAGTTAAAGGGAAAATGCCACATTTAGTCTTTATTGTTTCAAAAAAAAATTAATTTAGTCTTTATTATTTAAAATTTTTCAATTTCTTTTATATTATTTTTCAAAAAATTTCAATTTCATCTCTGTTGTTTATTTAAAATTTCAAATTCATCATATTATTCAAAATTAATCAATTTATTCCCTATTATTTTCTTAAAATTTTCAAATTCGTCCATATTATTTCTCAAAAAATTTCAATTTAATCATTAAATAATAGGAACGAATTTAAATCATCTTCAAATTCGTCCATATTGTTTCTCAAAAAATTTCAATTTAATCATTAAATAATAGGAACGAATTTAAATCATCTTCAAATTCGTCCTTATTGTTTCCTCATCTGGATCATCCTCAAATAGCTGAAAAACTTGTTTTCACGCAATTTCTTATGTATGGTGCCTTGAAGTTGCAATCTTTATTCATTCAAAATTAATAAAATGCAATTTTTATGCAATTCTTCATATGGATCATCTACAAAATAGCCTTTAAAACTCCAAACCTTTTTGTCCTGCTAGTTTGTTGAAGGCTACAAAATGGGATTTGTTAAAGGCTTAATAGAAATGTTGTGTGAGTTAGGTAGAACAGAAGCTTGGTTGTATTGACGGTGATATAGGAGATGGGGGAAGAAGGATTTGGAGAAGAAAAAGGAAGAAAGGAAAATGGAAAAAAGGCAGAAAGGAAAATGGAAGGGAAAAAGATAAAAAGGGAAGGATACACAAGTTATTTTAAAAATTAGACAGACCTCTATCTCACTTTCTTAAAAAAAAGTGTATATCAAATGGTGGTCACTATTTACAAAAACTTATTATTTTTGATAATTTTTAGAGATTCGGATATCTATTTTAACTTAAATCTCTAATGGGACTCACTATTTTTAAGAGATTTACACCAAAATAAAAACCCAATCACTTTTTGGGTCTCTAAATTTGTTGCTAAAAAAATAAATTGAGTTTCTGTTTTAATTCAAATCTCTAAAAAATGGTGGGTCTTATTAAATATTTGAGTTAAAATAGAGACCCGAATATCTAAAAATTATTAAAAATAAAAAAAAATTGTGAATAGTGCATTATTTTTTTTGTTATTAAAGATACCCTATACTTATTCTTTGTTGAAGGGTTTCAATCAATTTTTTCTTTTTTTTGGTCAAAGAGAGGGAGAGTGTATTTTTTTTTTTTGTCGTTAGGGTTGAGTTCAAATAAAGAGAGGAGGGAGTTTTAGGTATAGTTCTTGGGAAAAATGAAAAGGGCTATAGAAGATATTTGGGTTAATACCATTTTTAGTCTTTTATCTTTGACCTTAATGACGACATGGATCTTTATCTTCAAAAGTAATATATTTTATTCCCTTCTCTTTTTAAGTTGAGACAACATTAGTCTTTTTTGTGAATCTGTTAAAAATCTAACGAAAGATGCACGTGTCTAGCATTTGTGTCTTAATAATCTCGTTAGATTTTTAATGCATTCACCACAAATGACTAACGGTATTCTAACTTGAAACAATAAAGAACTAAAATGTATCATTTTTAAAATAAAAAAATACATCGTCAATGACGTCAAAAATAAAAGACCAAAAATAGTATTAACCCAAGACATTTTATATAAATGGTGAAAATGTCATCTTAAATTATTTGGTTGATTTCCACGGTGGGAGAAAATTAAAGGTTAGTTTTGTCATTGCATGATAGAATGAGATTAATTGAAAAGGAAGGGGGTGAACATCAGCCGTTGATGTTAACATCAATGGCTATGGTCAACTGACAAAGGAGTAACTACCAAATCCTGGCCCATGTGGGATTGGATCGTCATCGTATATGTACCTTATCAGATCATGTCCAAATATAAAGGCCGCGTGTCAGATTCTCATCTCCTTTTTTCTTTTTCTTTTTTTCTTTTTTTTTTTCTTTTTTCTTTTTTCATTTCTGGTAAAAGGAAAGGTTTCGATTTACACAGGTACTTGTTTCAGATTCAATATTCCTTCATTGATTAGAAAATAAATAAATTCATTATTCATTCATCTCTACTTTCTCTTGCAATCACCTATATAAAGTTGCTATTAGATTTCCATTATTTGCTTGTAGACTTTTACTTTTACAAGATGCAACTAAATATGAAAGTGGTTATATTCCTTGATGATGATAAAAATTAAAAAATTAAAAAATTCGATGAAATAGTTGTAGTTAGGAAACCTTAAGGGAACTTTTGCATTTTGTTTGATTATAATTCAAAGCATATTAAATTGGAATTGGAGGAAAATCAACTCAAATTTCAATTAGAAATTTCTTATTCCAATTTTAATTTTTTGTTTTGGCTAGGTAATTATTCAACCTTTGATTTAACAACTGCTTACTCTAGCTTTGCATCATGAGCGGATGTATGTTGAGAATAGTGGGGGTTGTTGATCACAAAATCTTTTTAAATATAAAGGTAGTTTCAGGTTTTTTTTGGTCTGAAAAATAATAATAAGATAAAAGAAATACTGTATAGATATTAAATTTTGTTTTATAGTTTAAAAAAATAAAGAAAAAATCTTAGATTTCTCCGTTGTTTGCACTCTGTTTGTCTTGTTTTGGTGGCAAAATAACAAGAAGGATCTAAAATTTTGAGATCGAAGTACATAGTTTATTAGGTTATCATACTTCATAAAACAAGTTGATTCATTCTTGCAATAAAGAATAGACGGGGATCTCGGAATTCTTCTTAAGGGGGTTAAAATAAATATTTTTTTCAATTATATAGGTTTTTTTTTTTTTGAGTGAGAATTAATTAATTTCTTTAACTAAAATATATAGATATTTAAATTTTTTCTAAAAAATACACAGAATTTTTAATATTTTTCTGAATCAGCCCACTCGCCATCATGTACCTCGGCAACTAAGAATAGCGCAAGTTCATTTCTTCTTGTTATTGTTCTTTCTCGTTTATGTTGACTTCACTCTTTCTTGCTGCTTGTACTTCAATTCTGAACTTGCATCTTTCCTTCGACTCACATAAGAGGTACTTCATAGCTACTTTCTCTTGCAATCACCTACATCTCCTTTTGTATCTTTTTTTTTAGAAAAAAAATTTGGCTAAGTACTTATTATTCTTGTATCTTTAAGACACTCGGGGGACTCTTTTGTAACTTATAGTTAGGTTGTTTTAATTGTTTTTCATGACCGCACTGCAGCTAATCATGGACTTGAACAAAGTGCGAGTAAATCAAGTGATTGACTCTAACTATGTGCCAGCGGAAGCGCCTAAAAGATTTATTGGTGGATTCACGGAGGAGTTTGACTTAGACCTTTTTATAACAAGAGCAATCCTTGTTACCCTGACGTTGACGATGGTGGCAGTTGCATCTTACATGGTATATTTTGCTGTGAGGCATCCTCACCAAAAGGAGGACCGATCAAATATATTCGTATTATCGTTCGTGCTTATAATGGCCGGGTTTATTACTGGTTTGGTTGGTGTAGTTTATCATTTTGAGATGGTTAGGAGCAAGGGTACGTCGAGAGAGATATGCCTGTGTTAAAAATCTTTCCTAGCGATCTACAATTGTCATCAAAATTTTGGGAGTTTTCATACTTTACTATAACTTAAATTTTGAGTAAATACGCTTATTAGTCCACAATGTTTAGCCGTTGTGACACTTTGTTCATTGATTTTTAAAAACAAACCTTTTAGTCTTTAAAATTAATTTAGTGGGACAGCGTCAATTTCAATGGCAAAACTTGTTTATTTTTTTATCGTTTTATCAAGTGGCTGACACGTAACTGTTATAATTCATCATAGCTTAGGGCAAAATTAGCACGTGACTATTATAATCCATCACAGTAACGTGTCAATCACGTGATAAAACCGTAAAAATTAAAAAAAAAAAAGGGATTTTGCTATTAGGTTTAAGGACTAATGGGGCATTTACCCTCAAATTTTCATTTTATATTAGTTGAGTGACCTTTCCGTGCTTGTTAATTAATTTGCTTCAATGTATGTGTGAGCCCAATATATACTGTGACATCTACCGAGATAGTTACCATAGTAAACAAAGATTGTAACTCTATACGTTGCAATCTTCTAATCTCAAGTTAAGAAGAAATACTCGTTGGGAACATTTTCATATTGTTTATTATATATCCTTAAGATGGGAAATTTTCTTGTGCTGCATAGCATAAAAAGATTTATTTGTGTAATCCTAATTAAGCTATTTTCATATATCATTGCAAAAAATTGTACGGCTATTAACTGTAAGAATTTTTAGTGCTTTGTGAATGGAAATTATTAATTAAAGATTAGTGGAACAACTTTGTATAGACATGCTTGCTAAGTTTCGTGTGCAAAGATGCCTTGCCTGCTATAAAGTCCGTGTACACTTGCATGCTTGCTAGAATATTTGTGCATTTATTTATATATATATTGGTGGGTAATGATGACTCCCACTATAAAGTTTGCCTATATATTTGTGTGTGTTTTGCTGGCATTGAGAATGAGAAAGAACAGAGAGGAAAAGAACGAAAAATAATTTCATTTTATCATTGTGTCCAATAGAGAGAGTTTGTCATATTCAGTTCAATAATTTCGTAGTTTGGTGTGCTCCTACTACGAAGAAAATATCGTTGTATCCTGGGAGACTTGCGTTAATCAACCGAAAGCACCGTAGCGGGACGTTAAAGTCTTAAGGACATCGAGTCTAACTCGAGCCTCGATATCATCTATTTGGTTTATTTCTACATCCTTAAATTTTAATATTGTTAATTTTACATTCTGATATTTTAATCTTTATTGCACATCTTGTATTTATATTTACAGCACTTCTCTCATTTTAATTATCCAACAATCTTAAGACTTTAATCGGTATAATTCCTTTAATATGGTTCTGTGAAGTATAACAAACTGGAAAATAAATTACATTTCCATATACCTCTTAATTTTCTGAAGTTAATGATGAAAATTTCATCAAATTTGGACTTAAAATGATAATTTTTTTAAGGACCTAATCTTAAACTGTTCAATACCGATTGCACGTTTCTTTATTATCGTTTTCTTGCTATTACTGCATACGCAGTACGAGAAATCATGCAGTGACTTTATATTATAATATATATTATTTGTATATTAACTAATATATATTATTATATTATATTAAACCATTATAATATAGTTTATTAGTTTATATTATATTATATTAATTATAAATTTTAATGCAGTAGCTTTAGTTGCAGCTTTGTATTATAATATTTATTATGCTTTAGTTGCAGCTTTGTATTATAATATTTATTATTATATTAGTTGTTGTAGCTTTTAATGCAGTAACATTATAATATATATATTTTATTTGAGAAGCAAAAATTCTAATTATTCTTCTTACTGCTACAAAGGTTTGATCCCAGGACCTCAAGGCTACTAATCAGAAGAGTCTACCACTAAACCAAATGTTACTTCTTGTTTCTTAAGTGACAAAATAATTTATTAGTCCATTGTTCTTTAATTGATTCGAGAAAAGACAATTTGAATAATTGTTTTACTTATTTTGTTTGGACTATTTACTTGACAGTCTAATATAAGTATATATATACATATAGTAGACTGTGTGATTTTAATATTTCTTTTATTTTTGTATCAGAAATATTATTTCCTTAATTGTTACTTTAAAATTAATTTTGGTATTAAGTTATTTTGCGACTAACTTGATTTTTGTATTTGTATTTGGGTGTATAAACAGGGATTTGGACTTAATATAAATAATATTAATTATGAATACCGAAACTGGAAATATGAATTATGGACAATCTTTTGGACCTAACAACCCAAATATGCCCTTGACTGGAAGTGGATCAACCGATGGATCTACAGGACATGAGAATGTACCTTTGGCTAGGCCATCGGTGACGTTGCTTTGGCTGTGCCATTTGTGGCGTCAACTCCTGTTGGACATTGCGAGAGGCCAGAAAAGTTTAACATGAGGGATTTTAAGAGGTGGCAACAGAAAATGTTGTTCTACTTGACCACCTTGAATCTTGCTCGATTTTTGAAAGAGGATTCACCACAGTTGGGTGACAATCCTGATATGCAGACTGTTGCTACTGTTGATACTTGGAAGCATGCACACTTCCTTTGCAAAAACTATATCCTCAACGGGTTGGACAACGCATTGTATAACGTCTACAGCCCAATGACAACTGCTAAGGCACTGTGAGAATCTTTAGAGAAGAAGTATAAAACGGAGGATGCGGGCACAAAGTGTGAAACCCCACTTTCCTGCTTATCTCGTTTTATGTGCTATACCTCGTTTTGCGTGCATATGATCTGTTTATGTGCTATAGGACCTAGAAAGTTATAATTTTGATGTCAATACTCGTAATACGTGCTAAATGTGCATTCATGAAATTTTCATAAAAAACGGGATCAGATATCTTATGTTGATTTTCAGTGAATAGTGTTTTGGATGCCCGTCCTCTAAAATTTTGAAACTGGTCTTTTTAACCCTTCTAGACCTAGTCCACGGACTTTAATAGACCTGTGTTTGATGAAAACGGTTTTAAAATCAGCTTAAAAATTTATTAGGGTTTTTACACCGACTTTTGCGAAAATCGAGTTTTAAGCCGACTCGGGTGAAATTGTTGGATTGTAAAACTTTTTATCACCTAAAAATAATCCACTTGAGATATTTTGGGGGTTGCATAATTATTTTGAGCCTTGGTGAGCAATAAAATGAGTTTAAAGTCATTAAAACACAAAAATACCAATTTAAACTAACTTTGACTTTATTTAATTATTGACCATATAAGCTTATATCACCTACACACACTCACACAACACAAAAACACCATCACAAACACACACATTGCCGTGAGAAGGAGGAGAGAAAAAGAAAAGAGATTTCAAAGCTTTTCAATCCAATTTTTCAAAGAAAAACTTGGTTTTGTTCCGTATAACTTCGCACCGACTTGGATTCTGCTTGTTGGGCACGCATAGCACGCATTCCTAGGCTTATATCGCATCTAAGGTGAGAGAAAAATTCTGGATCTCAAAATGTCATTTTTATACTTTTGCTCATAAATGAAAACTTAACCGTTAGAATTGAAATCTGATGATAGATTATTGCTCCTTGCATGCTAGGGATCATTTTGATGCAATACTACGAATTTCTGTCGGATGTAGCATAATTTTTATTTTCCGGGTATTTAATTTTGATTAAAATGTTCAAAGTTGAATTAAATGAGTTGTGTTGATCGAAATCGATTGCCGTCGATTTCTAAATACTTGATAATTACATGTTAGCGATGTTGTAATGCTGAATTTTCAATTACATTGTTCGTGTGAAAATCCGAAAAATCCAGCCAAGACATCCTAGGGTTTTAGGGTTATCGGGCATGATTTGGAGGTGATATGGTGGATTTCCGAGAGGGCTAATGTAGTAGGTTGAATGGGTGAGTGATAGAAACTGATTTGGCAATGTTTGGATTAGTAGATTGTAAGTTATGAATTTTAGAAGTTTAGGTTGTCATTCTTTAATTTCTTGAACGATGCCTTTAGATGATTGGGTTGTGTTTGAGTGTTGAATGGTGAGTTGTTGATGAGTAATTTAGAGTTTAATTGTGTATATAATGCATGTCCGGTTAGATGGCCTACTTTGTCATCTAACTAAGTTATTGATTGATTATTATTGAGTTCGGGAATCGGGCACTTTTGTTGCTGATCTCCCAGATTATTGATTGATTATTATTGAGTTCGGGAATCGGGCACTTTCGTTGCTGATCTCCCAATTGATTGATTGATTGATGATTGATGATGATTATGGAGTCTTGGTATGTGTGTGTGCCACCTCTCGGGCAGCGTTGGGCTGTCGGGTTGATAACGGCATGACTGCCATAAGCTACCCCTAGCTCGCATGACGGAGGTGTCATGGAGGGAGGGGCTAGTGAGGTACCTCGGGTGCGTGAGTAATGGGGAGTTATAAGAAGAACGGTTGAGATCGTGATGGCGTATGGAGCTACACCAAATAGAGTATCTTTTATTGATTAGTTATATAGCTATGGGATGATAGTATTATTTGTGTTATTGTGTGTTTACTGACTCAAATGATTATTCCAAGGAGTTTAGTAGACCTTGCTCGAGATCTATCGGATCCTCACTGAGCTTATGTATATAAGCTCACTCTCTATTATTGCATGCTTACAGGTGTTGCAGAGCCGGATTACGGGTACGTGCCTCCTGAGGAGGAAAATGTGCCTTACGTGGACGAGTCATATGTTCCTGAGTCTTATCCATGATTTTATGTTGTTTAATGTCTTGTACATTAGCTTAATAGACTTTTATATGCTTTATGGTTCTTATTGTAATAGATGTTGAAAAGATGATGATCCAAATGATGTTAACTTATTGGCTTTCTTTTGTCTATGGTTAAGTTGTAGATGTGTCTCAACTTATTTTTGAAATGTATGATAAGGTTGAGGTATTGTATGTTATGTTGGAACGGAGGCAGATAACGAAGACTGATTATTGTATATTACGGTTATGTTGTGTGTTGTTATGCTGTTGAGGAGTTGTTGTTTGTATGGTTATGGAATTGGATGTTTAATGTTATTAATGAGGTTGGTTTAGAACCCAGGTAATCTATTTACTGTCGTTATGCTGCCGAAATTCCGTTGCGTCCTGACTGATTGTAGGTGGGGTCGAGTTGGGGCGTGACACAAAGAAATTCGTTGTGGCCAGATTCCTTGACTTCAAAATGGTAGATTCCAAGCCTCTGATGGCGCAAGTAGATGATTATCAAGTACTCATTCATGAGTGTCATGCAGAAGGTATAAATATGGGAGAACGTTTTGAATCTGGTGCACTTATTGAGAAGTTGCCTCCCAACTGGAAAGACTTCAAGAGTTATTTAAGGCATAAGCGAAAGGAGATGACTCTTGAAGATCTAGTTCTGAGATTGAGGATTGAAGCAGACAACCGCAAATCTGAAAAAAGAGTTGGTTTTCCGCCTTTGGAATCAAAGGTTAATGTGGTTGAGCATGGTCTGAGCAACAAAAAGAGAAAATTCTCCAACCAAAGTCAAAAAGGGGGAGAACATAAGAAGCAGCAGTTCGGTGGGAATTGCTTTGTCTGTGATAAGCCGGGGCACAAGGCAAGAGACTGTAGGCACCGCAAGAACCAGGGCAATCTGAAGAAGAGGAAAGCTCAGGCAAATGCTGTGGAAGACCTGGGCAATGATCTCTCTGACATTAATCTGTCAGCTGTCGTGTCAGAAGTCAATCTGGTGGGGAATCCAAAGCAATGGTGGGTGGACACTGGGGCCACTAAGCATGTTTGCTCTGATAGGAGAATGTTCACTACCTATCAAAATGTTTCTGAAACCCTTTACATGGGTAACTCCGCCACTTCGAAGGTGGAAGGAACTGGAAAGGTAATCTTGAAGTTTACCTCTGGAAATGAGCTGACACTCAACAATGTGCTGCATGTCCCAGACATCCGAAAGAATTTGGTTTCTGGATCCTTGTTGAGTAAGAACGGATTCAAATTGGTGTTTGAGTCTGGTCAATTTGTGTTAACCAAATTTGGAATGTTTGTAGGCAAATGCTATGAGTGTGATGGCTTATTTAAGCTCAATGTAATGACTATTGCCCCAACTGTTGTAAAGGCTAATGAGCCTACTAAATTTGGTATGAATAAGAATAAGTCTATTGCTTATGTCTTGGATTCTCCTAATTTATGGCATGATAGATTAGGACATGTGAATTTTGATTATGTGCGAAAATTAATCAATTTAGGTCTAATACCTAAAGCTGATTGGAACATAAATAAAAAATGTGAAGTATGCGTAGAATCAAAATTAACGAGAACTTCCTTTAAATCAGTAGAAAGGAGTTCAGAACCTCTGGATTTAATTCACAGTGATATTTGTGATTTAAAATTTGTACAAACTAGAGGTGAAAAAAAGTATTTTATTACTTTTATTGATGATTGCACAAGATATTGTTATGTTTATCTACTCAGAGGCAAAGATGAGGCTCTGGAAGTATTTAAACTATACAAAAATGAGGTAGAAAATCAACTCGGCAAAAAGATTAAGATGTTGAGAAGCGATAGAGGAGGAGAATATGTATATCCCTTTGAGGAATACTGTGCTGAACATGGAATTGTTCATCAAACGACGGCTCCTTACTCTCCTCAACAGAATGGTATTGCTGAACGCAAAAACCGAACTCTTAAAGAGATGATGAATGCTTTGTTGATTAATTCGGGTTTACCTCAGAACTTGTGGGGGGAGGCAGTGTTAACTGCGAACCATATTCTTAATAAGGTACCCCACAAGAAATTAAGCAAGACACCTTATGAGTTGTGGAAAGTTCGACCACCTTCCTACAATTACTTAAGAGTGTGGGGGTGTCTAACTAAGGTAGGAGTTCCAGCTCCTAAAATGGTCAAAATAGGACCAAATACTGTGGATTGTATCTTCATTGGATATGCATACAACAGTGCTGCATACAGGTTTCTTGTGTATAAGTCAGAAATAATTGATATACATGTGAATACAGTTATTGAATCAAGGAATGCAAAATTTTTCGAAGAAAATTTTCCTTGTAAAAATACGCAAGAATTAAGTTCTACGAAAAGAACATATGATGAGAGTCAAAAATTAGATATAGATGATGAGGCTATATCTAAAGATATTGAAGATAAACCAAGACGTAGCAAGAGGGCTAGAACATCTAAGTCTTTCGGTCCAGATTTTCTAACATATTTGTTAGAAAATGAGCCTCACACTTTTAATGAGGCAATGTCTACTCCTGAAGCTCCTTTATGGAGAGAGGCAGTAAACAGTGAAATTGAATCCATAATGCAAAATCATACATGGGAACTGGTGGATCTTCCTCCTGGAAATAAACCTTTAGGGTGTAAATGGATTTTTAAGAGGAAGGTGAAGGCTGATGGATCAATAGAAAAATAGAAGGCCAGGCTTGGCATTAAGGGATATAGACAAAAAGAAAGTCTAGATTATTTTGATACATATTCACCAGTCACGAGAATTACATCCATACGGATCTTGATAGCTATCGCAACTATCATTAATCTTGAGATACATCAAATGGATGTAAAAACAGCATTCTTAAATGGAGATCTAGATGAAGAGATCTACATGGAACAACCTGAAGGGTTTGTAGTTCCTGAGAAAGGGAAAAAGGTTTGTAAGCTTGTAAAATCCCTTTACGGACTAAAACAGGCGCCTAAACAATGGCATGAGAAATTTGATAAAGTCATGTTGTCAAATGGCTTTAGGATTAATGAATGTGACAAGTGTGTCTATGTAAAAGGCACGGGTCAATAATATGTCATTGTTTGTCTCTATGTAGACGATATGCTTATTATCGGGAGTAATGATAGTGTCATTAAGTCTACCAAGAAGAGGTTATCCAGCAACTTGGATATGAAGGATATGGGTATGGCAGATGTGATTCTGGTATTAAAATTACCAGAACATCTGACGGACTAATCTTGTCACAGTCCCATTATATAGAGAAAGTACTGGACAAGTTTAATAAAAATGATGCTAGTCTCGCGAAGACACCTATAGATGCAAATGTACATCTTACCAAAAATACTGGTGAAGGAATATCTCAATTAGAGTATTCAAGGATTATTGGTAGTTTGATGTACATTATGAATTGCACGAGACCCGATATAGCATTAACTGTGAGCAAATTGAGCAGGTATACGAGCAATCCAGGGAAAGACCATTGGGTAGCTATAATAAGAGTTCTAAGGTATCTGAGATACACATTGAACTTTGGGCTGCACTATACCCGATATCCAGCTGTACTAGAGGGATACAGTGATGCCAACTGGATATCGGATACTAATGACTCCAAATCCACGAGTGGATACATTTTCACTTTGGGAGGGGCAGCCGTGTCTTGGAAATCCACTAAGCAAACATGTATAGCTAGATCCACGATGGAATCTGAGTTTATAGCTTTGGATAAAGCTGCAGAGGAAGCCGAATGGCTTCGACAGTTCTTAGAGGACATTCCAAACTGGCCCAAACTTGTGCCAGCTATCTGCATACACTGCGATAGTCAATCTGCTATTGGAAGGGCACAGAGTAGCATGTACAACGGTAAGTCTAGACATATACGTCGTAGACATAATACCGTCAAACAATTGCTCTCTAATGGGGTTATCTCAATTGACTACGTAAAGTCAAAAGATAACATTGCGGATCCACTTACTAAAGATTTGAACAGAGAGAAAGTTTACAAATCGTCGAGGGGAATGGGTCTAAAGCTTATGACTACAGAGTCATCATAGTGGAAAACCCTACCTACGTGACAGGAGATCCCTGGAAGTAGGTTCAAAGGGAAAAACTGAGCTATGAATGATTCATCGGGAGCACTGTGGGGGTAATACTCTCACCTATTCCTATGACGAGCAGACAGTGCTGCCTGCATGTGGTTTAGGATAAGCTATGCTTTTAATGATACTTATATCTTGGAAAATCCAAGTGGCGTATTACAGGGTTACTCTTAATAAGTGATCACCTATGTGAGTAGGGAGTGGGCCGCTCCTACGAGAATCTCTAAGGCTGAATTCTCTAGAGTACTCATGAAACTGAGAGTTGTTCAGGGCCAAAATGAACACAACCGTGAGAACTGAAGTATGGTTAAGAGGATGCTGTGTGAGTTCTATTGTCTTAGTTTACACAAAAGCTGAACAGTTCAAGACATCGCGTTCACTGGTTAGCAAGTAAATCTGATAGTTCTCACTACGAAAGGTTCAAGGCCAAAAGCTACCTATCCGGAAGCAGTATCAATCTTTCAAACTCTCTCTAGTGTCTATTTTTTATCGCTTCATTTTGTATTGTTAATTTCCATTCATGTGGGGGATTGTAAGAATTTTTAGTGCTTTGTGAATGGAAATTATTAATTAAAGATTAGTGGAACAACTTTGTATAGACATGCTTGCTAAGTTTTGTGTGCAAAGATGCCTTGCCTGCTATAAAGTCCGTGTACACTTGCATGCTTGCTAGAATATTTGTGCATTTATTTATATATATATTGGTGGGTAATGATGACTCCCACTATAAAGTTTGCCTATATATTTGTGTGTGTTTTGCTGGCATTGAGAATGAAAAAGAACAGAGAGGAAAATAACGACAAATAATATCATTTTATCATTGTGTCCTATAGAGAGAGTTTGTCATATTCAGTTCAATAGTTTCGTAGTTTGGTGTACTCCTACTACGAAGAAAATATCGTTGTATCCTGGGAGACTTGCGTTAATCAACCGAAAGCACCGTAGTGGGACGTTAAAGTCTTAAGGACATCGAGTCTAACTCGAGCCTCGATATCATCTATTTGGTTTATTTCTACATCCTTAAATTTTAATATTGTTAATTTTACATTATGATATTTTAATCTTTATTGCACATCTTGTATTTATATTTACAGCACTTCTCTCATTTTAATTATCCAACATTAACTAGGCAACCTCTACATTTAACAATTTCTTGAAGTCAATTCCAACTGGTATGGTTAAAATTTTAGAACAAAAACATAATAATAAATAATTGAGTCTGTGTTATATGTTTTTTGAAATGGGAGAAGTAAAGAAAAATATGTGGCTATCGATTAATGCTGAGTTATTTTGTTTTTAACAACTGAATATACGATTCTTCTTGTCATCTGGATCCTCTACCGTATCACGCTCGCAAATTTTGACTTAAAAAGGCTAAAGCGAATCTTACATCAATTAGAAATTATGTTACATATGTCGAGAATTGATCTGGGAATGATGTTACATATGTTGATAATCGATCTAGGGATCTCAAACACACAAAGCGAGAATGATTCGTGATACAAGAATGGCCATTTGGTTATCTTTTCCCCTTTTACGATATATTCCTTAACTTTCAAAAAATATATCTTGTAAGGCGAATTTAGCCTTTACTCTTACAATTTTGTGACGCCCTTATAATCTTTTAGTAATTTCAATCCAAAGTCTAACTTTTTCATGCGTAATAAATAGGATATGAATTCTCTCCTAACTAAAAGTAACTCTAAACTTCTTACATTGAATGTTAACCATTTATTTGAATTTTAAACTACAAAAATTGAAAGAAAAGTCCGTTTGTAAGTGAATAAATGATCAAAATACAATGTTTTTCAAAATCGTTGTATAAAATTCTCAAAGTTCAAATTTAATCATATCACAATCTAAAACCAGAAAATATTAGTATTTGGAGTCCCAAAAACCAAAAGTTTAACGTAAAATCTAAAGCCAATCACGATCCAAAAAATCTTTAAAATTCAAAAAATATAAATTCGAAAATAATGAAATTAAACGCACAACGAAATATATTTCAATGCTTTGATAAAAACTAAGTTAAATTTAAAGTTCATATTATAAGTGGAAAATAGGGAGTATCTATCCCAAATGCTTGTCCAAGCTCCTTTTCTCTCTTTTTGTAGCCTTCTTGATGAAGGGAGAAGCAGGGGCGGAGCCAAGAATTTTTATCAGTGGGGGCTAAAATAAATAATTTTTTACTATATGACTTCATTTTTTTTCTTCAGTGGTGGCTAATTAATTTTTTTAACTAAAAATACAAAGATATTTTAATTTTTTTCCTAAAAAATATATAAAATTTTATAATTTGTCAACATATGACTTCATTTTTTCTTTCAGTGGAGGTTAATTAATTTTTTAAACTAAAAATACATAGATATTTTAATTTTTTTTTCAAAAATACATAAAATTTTTAACGTTATTCTAGATCAGTGAGAGCTGCAGCCTCCACTTGCCCTAGTGTGGCTCTGCCACTGGGGAGAAGGGAAGTTACAAAATGCGGTAGTGAAAGACCGTGAACTAGAGACAAACAAAAATGCTATTTTATTTAGATGGAGAAGAGTAGAAACTAACATGTATCTTCTCATTCATAATTAAATGATTTTCACATAAAAAGATGAAAAAAAATATTTTAACAATATAGAGTTTATTTACAATTTTTAAATGACAACAAAGCATATCTAGTGCAATCACCTTAAATTAGTATCTCTGCCATTTCAAAAAGGCAGCAGTTGTATAGCCTTAACTGTCACCAAACATAAATTAGTAAGATGCACAATGCTTTATATATTCTGTCAAAATAGTTGATAATATCTAATTTTCATTGCACTTTCTGACTTTTTCTGAGCCCGATGGAGTTAAATTTTGTAGTCTATTTGATGCTCTGCCTCTTTTCTTTCAGCATTTCTCAGGTAGGAACATCGCATATTATGCATTATACACACTCTAGTTGGAGAGAATTTGTAGTTATCGCTTTTCTGGCCTAACGACCCTTGACCTTAGATATTTGATTAAATTACTATCTCTTGTGTTGCTTGCAGTTCATGACATATTGAATACAATCTTCTCATCCCCTCCTACTGTTGCGATGATAGTTGGAACGCTCGTAGACAACACACTCCAAGCCAATCAAGCAAGCGACGATAGAGGCATTCCATGGTTCATGCCCTTTCACCATAGAAAGGGAGACAGCAGAAATGAGGAATTTTACGACTACCCTCTAAGAATAAACGAGTATATCCCAACCCGATTTCTTTAAAAAAATTTAGATTCTTGTATAGTATGCTAATTCAAATTACAGGTTTTAATATATATACTGATAGGCCAATGTTTTTACGATTAGCAAAAGGAAAGATAAGAAATGTATGTGATGTTGTTTATTTAAGCAATTATATGGAATTGAAGTATCAAATTATGGGTTGTCTTTGTACAATGCTATTTATTTATGGCCTTTTATCTAAAGAATATAAGGAGAATATTATTTTGGATGCATGTATATTGAGGTCTCCTAGTGCTAAAGCCTACTAAAGGTTTTAAAGTACCTTTGGAGCAAGTACTTGTATTATGCACTCGAAGTAAACGTTTTCATTATTCCTAAAAGAGAAAATAAGGCCTCAAATTCACATTCTTTAAATTGGGTATTTAAAAGCACTTGCGATGATATTTAATATTTAGTGAATGGAATGTTATTTTCCACCACATTGTATTATTTTAGTTTTCACCAAATCTAAAATCTTAAAGAAAGAGCACTGTTATAGAATTTTGCATAACAGCAATATTCACCATTCATAAAGATTTTTAGTAGCATATAATTTTGCAACTATAAGCATCGTAACGAAAGTTCCATGAATGTTTTCATATAGATAAAATTATGTCATGATATATTGTTTTTAATATCTATCTCTATTAAAGTGGACTCTACTAAAGTGTGGAACCTACACGTTAGAAATAGATGTTAAAAACGTTAAACGTTTTCAAGTCTATTCCTGAAATAACTAGTTACATCTCAACTACTACTTGCGGCCTTTATGAAAGGAAAGTTGCATTGGTTACAAAGATGTTTATTGTTTTCTTATCCTCTTTGGTAGGGGGGCTTTTTTTTCTAGTCCCCTCTCCCACTCAATTATTTGACTTACCGGTTTGATTTATCCATGATCTTCCTTTTGATGCTTAAAACTAGTTTTAATGTTAAGCAATCTTGGCTAATCATGTTGGCGCACACATGGATTAAGTCCCAACTCGTTTCAACAATCTTAACCAATTTGCTAATTAAAACTTTAAAACTCAATTTTAGATCAAGTTTTTGTTACCTAATCTTGGGTTTGGGAACACTTAGGCAAGGCAAACCTAGGTCTCCAATCAAGTCTTTGACATCTAAGGGTATTATGGTCATCCCAAACCAATTTTATTTTACTTTTATTTATTAATCGTTAGACTTAATGGAAGGAGTCTAATTCTTGATTATTTATGGGAATTGATTATCTAGATCCTATTATTAATTGCATAGGATCAACAAATTTTTAATCCAATGCTACTAGGTAATTTTTTGTGAAATTATATAACACTAAAACTGTATACATATATAATATAGCAAAAAATAAACTAATACTCATAAGAATAAAATTAATTCTTGATGCTCTCTTGTAAAAACGAAAATTTGGACTTTCCTCCAAAATCCTTCCAAATTATAGATTGCACCACATACTTTTCATGCTACCGTTTACCAACCCCTTGACCTATATGATGACTAAGGCTTTGACTAGGGTTCGACCAGCCTTGGATCCACCTCTTTCAATTCAAAATCATAATCACATCGTTAAATACTTTATTTAAGAATTGTTTTTGATCCAGTTTTTCTTCTTATATAATTCTCATATAGTGAATACAAATCCTTTTTCTTCTTATATAATTATCATATAGTGAATACTAATTCATTTTCGTCTGGAACATTTAAATGAGGAATTTTTTTTTTTTTTAACGGATCATAAAAACACAAAAATATAGGGGAAATCAAAATTTTCATTTACTAATGAAATAGAAGGTCATCAACTGTGATTGTATCATCCTATTTGTCCCTCACCAAATCCTGCCCTATATAGGTAACATCAATTTTTCATTAACTAAACTACATTTAGACTCAACTTACTTGTGATTGGACCATCGTATTTGTCCCTCATCAAATTCTCCTTCTCCTTATTCTAGATCGTTTCAATTTTTTTATACATCATTCTGCAATGCATTTTTCTGCTCTGTTGCCTTCGACTTAAACAACAGGTACTTTTTTCAGATTCAATATTCCTTCATTGATTAGACAATAAATAAATTCATTATTCCTTCATCTCTACTTTCTCTTGAAATCACCTATATATAGTTGCTATTAGATTTCCATTATTTGCTTGTAGACTTTTACTTTTACAAGATGCAACTAAATATGAAAGTGGTTATATTCCTTGATGATGATAAAAATTAAAAATTAAAAATTTCGATGAAATAGTTGTAGTTAGGAAACCTTAAGGGAACTTTTGCAGTGTTTGTTTGATTATAATTCAAAGCACATTAAATTGGAATTGGTGGAAAATCAACTCAAATTTCAATTAGAAATTTCTTATTCCAATTTCTTATTCATCTTTAACAATTGCTTACTCTAGCTTTGCATCATGAGCGGATGTATGTTGAGAATATTGGGGGTTGTTGATCACAAAATCTTTTTAAATATAAAGGTAGTTTCAGGTTTTTTTGGTCTGAAAAATAAAAATAAAAAATTTAAAAAATACTGTACAGATATTAAATTTTGCGTTATAGTTAAAAAAAAAAAAAAAAAAGAATCTTAGATTTCTCCCTTCTTTGCACTCTGTTTTCTTTTTTTGGTGGCAAAATAACAAGAAGGATCTAAAATTTTTAACATTTCTCTGAATTAGTAGGGCTGGAGTCTTCGCTAGCCGTCATGTACGTCTGCCACTGAGAATAGTACAAGTTCATTTCTTCTTCTTATTGTTCTTTCTTGTTTATGTTCACTTCAGTCTTTCTAGTGTATTACCGTTATTTTTCTTATATTGATATTTATACTAATTATTTTTTAAATTATTAATCTTGTATCTTTTTTCTTTTCTGTTTTTTTTTTTTTTTGGATAAGCAATTACTGCTCTTGTATCTTTTAAGACACTAGGGGGACTGTTTTGTAACTTATAGTTAGGTTGTTTTAATTATTTTTCATTACCGCACTGCAGCTAATCATGGACTCGAACAAAGTGCGAACAAATCAAGTGATCGACTCTAACCATGTATCAGTGGAAGCGCCTAAAACAGTGGAAGCGCCTAAAACGAAGAAATTTAACTCGGACGTTTTTCTGACAAGAGTAACCCTTGTTTACCTGACGTTGGTGGGGGTGGCAGTTGCATGTTGCATAGTATATCTTGTTGTGAGGCATCCTCACCAAAAGGAGGACCCATCAAGTATATTCATGTTATCGATCTTGATTCTAGTGACCATGGTTGTCACTGGTCTTATTGGTGTAGCTCATCATTATGAAATGGTTAAGAGAAACGGTACGTCGAGGGAGATTTGTCTGTGTTAAAAATCTTTTCAAGCAATTCAGAATTGTCACCAAAATTATATATGGGTGTTTTCATATTTTACTATAACTTAAATTTTGAGTAAATACGCTTATTACTCCTTAATGTTTTGTCTTTGTGACACTTTATTCACTGATCTTTAAAAATAAACATTTAGTCCTTAAAGTTAATTAAGTGGGAAACATCAATGTCAAAGTCAAAATCTGTCTATTTTTTTATTCTTTTATCACGTGCCACATGATTGTTATAGTTTATCATAATTGAGGGCAAAATTGGCATGTGACTGTTATAATTCAATCACACTAACGTGCCATGCTTGTTAATTAATTTGCTGTCAAGTTTAAGGACTAACGGGGTCATTTACCCTTAAGTTCTCATGTTATGTTATTCGAATGACCTTTCCATGCTTGTTAATTAATTTGCTTTTTCTGTATGTGTGAGCTCAATATATACTGCAACATTATCTACTGAGATAGTTATCAGGGGGTGTTTGGTTCACGGATAGAATTTTTATTTCTTGAAATGATATTTTTGGGAATATCATTTCCAATAATGTTATTCTCGAGAATGTGGTTAAAAGTGTTTGATTTGTTAAAAATATTTTTAGAAATATTTTGTCAAGTTCCTAACAATGTTATTTTATTATGTTTGGTTTAAACTCAATATTCTTAAAAATGTTGAACAATTTTCCAATAATACCCATAAGTCAAAAAAACAAGAATATCAAACAAGAATATCCAATAATGCCCATAACTTAAGAATTATTTTATTTTATTTTATTTTACTTATTTTATTTTCTTATTTTTATTATTATTATTATTTTATTTGTTCTAAATATTTTTTTTGTAGTTTTATTTTATTTTATTTTTATGTTATTTATTTTATTTTATAATTCTATTTTATCATTTACTTTTTTATTTTTATTTTATTTTTTATTTTTGTTATTTTATTTTTATTTTTTTTATTTTTATATTATTTTGTTTATTTTATTTAGTTTTATTTAATTTAATTTTATCTTATTTTTAATTTTATTTTCTTTTTAGTTTTTCTTTTTATTTTTTATTTTTTATTTTTTATTATCTTATTATTTTTTATTTTAATTTGTAAATTATTTTATGGTATTTATTTTTATTTTGTGTTTTCTAATATGGGTATTTAGGTCTTCTAATTTTTTCAAAGTTATTCCCATGACTTGGGAATTTGAGATTCTCATCCTCTCACATTAGAATAAAAATTGGTCAAATCATGAAAATATTGTATTCACGTGAATGTGATATTTCCAGTAATATTTTTTTATTCCGTGAACCAAATATGAGAATATTATATTCCAAATTTCACATTTTCAAAAATTTTGTAACAGTCCGTGAACCAAACGCCCCCTCATAGTAAACAAAGAATGTAACTCCATATGTTGCAATCTTCTAATCTCAAAGTTAAGAAGAATTCTCCTCGGGGACATTTTCATATTGTTTATTATATATCCAAAGATGGGAATTTTTCTTGTGCTACATAGCATAAAAAGATTTATTTGCGTGATCCTCGTGCTATTCTTATATATCATTTCAATTCCAATAATAAAATCTGTCTATTTTTTGACCGCACATGATTGTTATAATTTAAATTTTCATGTTATGTTACTTGAATCACCTTTTCATGCTTTTTGTTAATAATTTGCCTCTCGGTGTATGTGCGAGCTCAATATATATACCCCGCGATATCGACAGTAGAACTTTAAATTAATACTCAATAAATTAATAATCTCTTTTAATTAATAAAAGTATCCGGTCCCGACTTGGGACCAGTGTAAAAAATTGATAAATTCGATAAAATTATAAGATAATACATTGAAAAATTTTCTTTTGTATTTTATTGACTCAAATATTTCATAAATTAATAATTAGTTAAAAAGTACATAATAGATTGATTATGAGATTTTCTTAAAATATGAATCAAGAGTAGCTTGTCTTTTATTGAACTTCAAATCTAGTTGAATCTCATATTTAATTATTTAAAGAGAAAAAATTGAGATAATCCTACAAAGATTAGGATACAAGATAAGAGAAATTAGTTCTCATCCTAATCCTACAAGCACTTGGATACAAGATTAGAGAAACTTTATTCTAATCCTACTAAATTAAATTTTATCTTCTATTCTAATTACTTATCCTTTCAAATTTGACCCAAAAAATACAAGTCATTTTTCAAAAAAAGACATCATAATCATAATATATTTACTATAAAGTCAAAAAAATTAAAAATATCTCTATTAATTAATAGTTATTAATTTATTGATAAATTAATATCTAGCTAAATTAATAAAATTTGATAGTCCCAACGCTATTAATTTAAAGAAATTCTACTATAGTGAGATAATTATTATAGTAAGCGACCATATTAATATGTTGATATTATATGATGTCCACCGTACATAACTAGTGAAACTCTGTATTATTTGTTCTTTGAAAAAAAGAACAGAAAGAAAAGTTAGATCCAAACTGTTATTTTGTTTTTATTAACTGAATTCAAATTGTTCGTAATTTGGATCGTCGTCTTACTATATCACGTCGGTGGATTTTGGATTAGAGAAGTCAAAGTCAATCTTACATCACTTACATATTACACTTGTCGAAAATCAATTTTGAAAAAACATGTCTGGAGTCATGCTATTTACAGGTCAAGTAGTTAACCCTCTCAATTGATTAAACTTGTTATGTAGAAGAAATCATTCAAGTCAATAAAGTTTGACATGCGTTCGTTACTATATGTCCGCTGATAACTTCAATTTTCTGGTACGTAGAGGCGGATTTAGCTTCAATGTTCATTTCGACTAATTCTTTAGTTTAAGCTATTGATACCCTCTTGTTGTTTAATAGGTCTACAACCCTCGATTGGACTCGCTTGATGACTTCTTGATTTTCGTCTCACCCATTTCATGGACATGGTGAATGTACCTAAGTATATTGAATTTCTCATTTATCAAAAACACCCCGCTTTCATTAACAAAAATTTCTTTCATCTCCGCAATTAAATATTGTGGACAACTCTAATAGATTTCAAATTCATGAAAATAACTTCTTGCAAAATGCAACACAAGGGTTTGTATAACAGAATTTGAATTTGATCAGACATTTCTCTAGACTCCACACATAGCGAAAGTTTCGTACACTTAATTACCTTTCCAGAAACTGCCAAGTTATAAACATTTAGGATTGCTAGTGCTTCCACTTAAATAGAATAATGGCAGAGTATGGTCCATGTATTCCATCAATAATCTATCCTCCATGATCTAAAAACAGATGGTTGCAGTGGCAATTGTATCCTTCTATGGCTTTAATGTAGTAATTAATATATTGAAATAGATTGGGAATAAAATGAAATTTTCAGCTTTATTCCAATTTTTATATTTGATATGAGGGAATGAATTTGAAAATCACATTTCTAATGTAATCTCATTTTCTCCCCCCATGAGTTTGATCATCCCAAAACAAACACATAGAATTAACTCATTCGTAAGCGGTTGACAATAAACTTATTTCTTATGGAAAAACAGATGCAGAAGACTCGATGGCCAATAAAGCAGTTCTAGCAGCTTTGATCTCTGCCTCCTTCTTTGTCCTTGCAGAACCCCCCCATATATTTGATCTCTCCAATCTCAACAGTACAAGAAAATAATGTCCCTCTGCCCGGTGCCTCATGGTATATATACTCGTATTCTTAATAGAAGCATAAGTAATTAATCTCAACTTATTTTTTCCTAATTACCAATAGCAAAAAGAATAATTAGTAACGGTGTTAGAAATTAACGGGTTCTATTCTAAAAATAATTTCTATTAAGTGATTAGTATCACAAAATTCTATGTTGTGATTCAAAAATTTAGAACTTTTTATTATAGGAGAAATGTATTTATTGTAACACTAAGGAACAGTCATTTTTTATTATATTATTACGTTTAATGAATCGCTTTGCTTACCTAGTAAAAAAGAACACAAAGTACATAAAATTATACATCACGTACTCAAAGCAGAAAACATTAAATTTTGATGGCAGGCCTTCATTCAATACAGGTTCTTTCTAACAGATTTATTTTTCCCTCCTCAACAAACAATCAGCAGAGACGGCACAGTCCAGCAAGTTTCATTGGTGAAGTCTCGAAACAGTGATGAAATTGATCATGATTGTAAACAGCTCAAACCCATCAACACCAAGTCTCTGAATGCAGCTTCTTCCTCATCATCTTCATCTCTATTTCGCCGTTTCACTCTCCAGGTTCTTCATCTCTATATATATACATACATATAGGTGTGCATCTGTTATATATTATATAGAGGAAATTGGACAAATAGTCCCCATTGTTTATAAATTTTGGACAAATAGTCCCTATTGTTTCACAAGTCATTCAGTTAGTCCCCATTGTTTGCAAAAGTCCCACAAATAGTCCCTATTGTTTGCAAAAGTCCCACAATTAGTCCCCATTATTTGCAAAAGTCACTCAATTAGTCCTCATTGTTTGCAAAAGTCACTCATTCGTGAGTGACTTTTACAAACAATGGGGACTGATTGAGTGACTTTTGCAAACAATGGGGACTAATTGTGGGACTTTTGCAAATAATAGGGACTAACTGAATGACTTGTGAAACAATAAGGACTATTGGTAAAACTTTTACAAATAATGGAGACTATTTGTCAAAAATTTATAAATAATAGGGACTATTTGTAAGATTTGCCCTATTATATATTAAAATAATTTTTTTATTTGACTTTTATATAATAGATTTTAAATGAGATTTGTGGTTTAGATTTATGAATGAATTTATTTTAAAAAATAAAAAATAAGTAGGGCTTAATTAAGCTTCAAATTCGCGGCTAGGTTTCACAATTCAAGTACAATTTTTTAACTTTTAGCTTCACAAACCCTAGAATTTTCATACTTAGGGAGAAAATTGTTGTATTGATCTGCATCAATACCTTCCTCTAAACCAATTTTTATATGTATCTTAGCTTTTATGCGATTTTAAGCCGTTTTTTGTGTTTTTTTTTTTGTTTATTTAATTTTAATTTTTTGGATTTGATTGGACTAGGTGAGGAGTGAGATAGCTCTGCCTCCGATGGAGAAGAATGGATGAGACTTTGAAAAATGTTAGAATAAGATGTTAGAATAACGAGTGGTGTTGAGACTTTGAAAATGTCCTTGTATAATGTATGTATTCACAAACCCTAGAATTTTTTTCTTGTGCACGACATAGTAAAAGCAAAAAAGATCGTATATGAATTAGAGTTGCATCTTTTTCTTGTGAAAAACATTTCAATGAAATTTTGGTAATATTATGATTTTATGAATCTTATGTTTCTGATTTTTGAAAGTTTACGTGTCATGTATCTTTGTAGTCTTAAAAAGTATGAAAAGTTATTGCTTATACTTTTGAAACCGTTTCAATAATTTACCAAAAGTGTTGCAAAATATATTTTTAAAAAAAACTGTTGTTAATACTCTTCAAAACTGTTGCCAATAAAAAAAAACTCATCAAATGGGTTTTAAAAAACCGTTACCAAAAGTATCTGTTGCAATAGTTTTTTTATTGATAAAAAATCGTTGCAATAACTTTTTGCAACGGAGCTTTAAACAACAATTAGAAAACCAATGCAGAAAGTTATTTACAACTGTTTTTAAGGTTTTTGGAACGCTTTTCAAGTATTGCAAAGAAGTCAAAATGTGGTAGTGTGCCTTGGAATTAACTTGGGATCAAGATACCAATTAGCTTCTGGTGCCACAGGGCCTATTCCAGCGACCCTTTGAACTAAGGTTCTCTTGCATTTCTGGTCCCTCCCATGCCTGTAGCTCTACTACAGGTAGCGATTCGTCAGTCTAGATTGAGGTTCGTCTACTCACATGAAAATAGACTTCACAAATCGCTGAGTATTATTACTATATATGTAGCCAATTTTGACATCCTATTTTCTGTTTTTATTTTACGGTTTTGTCTCTTAGAAAATAAAAAAATAAAATAAAAGGGAGAACAGTTAAAGGATTCAATTAGGTGCGACATTCACATGAAGCAAGTGTTTCCAAGAGGGTCAATGAAATTAAGTAGACTACAAGGCATGAAATATTATTCCATTCTTAGCCTAACACTTCACAGAGTGGAGAAGGGTCATGTACGTATTTTCAATCTCTTCAGGGCTCTAATCTATTCTTCAAAGTATTGAATATTTAAACAGTTAAATAATCACCACATCTAAAAATTTAAACTATTAAAAAAAAATTATTATATTATTAGTTATATTCAACACGTTCTTCCAAGTAAGAACGAAGTTAATTTTTTGAGTCTTGATTAATAAATTTTTCCCTCGTTATCTAATTTCTATCATTTTTGTATCCTATTATTTAGTTCTTTTTGAATTGCAGCCACAAGTGCATGTAAGCCCCAAACTGGAGAAATAAAAAAAAAAGGTAAACAAGAAAATGTAATGAGTAAAATATTGTAACGCTCTATGCATGCTTGTACCTGTGAGCCATACGGTGAACTCTTCACTTTCCTCCCCAAAGATGGTCTTGCCACAGAAGGTGTCATATGGACTATGGAGTAGTAATTGACTTTCTACGAGCTTTTTGTTTATACCATTCACCCTTTTTTATACAATAAGATTTTTATCATAACATATAAAATTTGATTTTAATACATGAATTATTACTAATACAAAGAAAGGGATGGCAGCTGCATATGTCTAACAATGAATAGAATTTGAACAATAGCAATAGTAGCCCTC
Source organism: Ehretia macrophylla (assembly GCA_037974665.1). NCBI lineage: Eukaryota > Viridiplantae > Streptophyta > Magnoliopsida > Boraginales > Ehretiaceae > Ehretia > Ehretia macrophylla. The sequence goes on from CM075774.1 coordinate 7,170,077, forward strand.
ATCTATAGAGGAGGGATTTGCAAGTTGATATATGTATAAGATTTTGTGAAATCAACGAACCATTCAACTGATGGTAAATGCTAATTTTGTAAGGCTCCATCTATGACCACTTCACCTCCTCCTGCAGGGTGAAATAACTGCATCGTTCATGGATAGTGCGCGCAAAGATGCATCATTGCTCAAGTATTCTGACAGTGCTTATAGTTAGCTGAAGCTGCAGCTCAACTGGATCAGCTGTCAAGAAAAGAGAAGAATGCTGCAGAAAGCAATCTTGTGCATTCCCCAACCATTCTTGAATCTCATGTGTGGCCCCTACTGCTGAGGCAAAATAACTGAACACTCAACAGGATACTTCTGAAAGGGATAGTGTATCCTCTTCTTGATGCTTTTTCCTTGCTCGGGCTTCAACCTTTGATTGATTCCCAATTGCATCTGAGATAGCCTTTGGTAGCCAAAATCCAGGTCTCTCTAGGAATGGTGCCCGATCAAGAACCAAAGGTTCTCGCAAGGTGATTTCAATTCCATCATATGTCCACAGTGTTACATTTGCTTCACCTTTCAAACCCAGAGAAAACCAACCTAAGCCAGCCATAGCAATGTCCATGCTGTTGACGTCCCAACTTGTCCCAGTTGCTTTAATTTCTTTCTTCTCCCATTTGCCTAATTCAGGAACACGGTCTACACCAAGTGGAGGCTGAAAGAGGAATGAGCAAAGTAACCAAACTGTTATGCATGTTCCGCTTATAATATATCTTCAAAGAAGAGAAGAGAAAATGAGTTGAATTCAAGGGGGAAAGAAAAAAAAGAATATGTATACGTACATCAACTAGCACAAGTATGTAGTTCCTATTCTTTCAAAGTCTAGTAAAATTATATGAAAATGGTATCTATTAGATGCTATAAACTTAGCACATGTGGAATGAGGCAAAAACATATAGAACCCAAATAATATTGTATTAGAATAATGGTTCAACACACTCCAATGTTAAATGCAAGCCCAAATGTTATCACTCAGGTTGTTTCCAAATAATACAACCCAAAAGGCATTACCTGCAACCTAAGTCCAGCATGCTTGCTTTTGATCTCATCAGCATTTTCTATCTTCCCTAGATGAAGAGAAACATTCGGTGACGCCCAAACTGTGACATAAATTGTATCCACAGAAGCCTGATCAAGGTCTAGTCTCACCAAGCCACCAACGTGGACAGCCTGCCCCTGCTGCAAGACATTTTATCTGCATTAGATCAAGCAGGCAGTATTTACTTCAAGGAAAAAGCAAATATGATGAATACAGAAATAAGATTTTTGCAGAAGCAATTCCGCATTGCACTTAGGAACCAAGCAAGAGAAGAAATGTCCATGATGTGTAATAAAAGTTTAAGCAGAAAGCCTTCCTTGTTTCTTGATGTACGTGTTGGGCCTGACTTTTTCATCATCTTGACAACAAGAAAATTGGATTCAACAGGTATGCAAATTCATCAATTCCAAACTTTAATATAGCAATAAAAACAGTGGATAAGAAAAGGAGGCCCTTTGTCTATATTATTAGCTACCAATCTATATTTCCTAAGCACTTTATATAAAATTAAAGGGGGTGTAGGCCTTTAACATGAAAATGAACATAAAAGACAACCTACTTTTATCCTGTAAGTTCGAGGATGTAGCTCTTTTCGTAACTCGACCATTTTCTGCTCCTCTCTGTTTAATCTCATGGACATCAAATATGGATGTAGAAGGCCTGGAGTGTCATACATCTTTGCCTTAGCCGAAAGTATTCCTCCAATTCTTAAAATCCCTAGTGTCGTCCCAGGGATAGGAGCTTCTGTGAGCTTTCTGACTTTTGCTCCTCCTTTCTTAGCAAATGCATTGATTAGCGTAGACTTTCCTACATTTTGAGCACCAATAACCCAAACATTCCCTCGAGGGCCAGCCAACTCCTTAATGAATGCCAGCAGATTCCTCACACCCATGTCCTTATGGGAACTGACCAAATACACACCACTAAGCTTAGGTGTACCATTAGCCTTAGCTCGATGTCGAACCCATCTATCCAGCCTAGCAGGAGAAATCTGTGATGGAAGAAGATCAACTTTTGTAGCTACAAGAACAAGCTTAGGAAACTTTTTACTCGGCTTTGAACCATCTTTACTCCCTTCCAGCGCCTTGAACAAAGACTTTGCAGCACGTTTTGGAAATGACCCATCAAAATCAACACAATCAACTACCATTACCACGACCGTGGAATCAGCATTCCCTGTTGGCTTCATCAACCGAGTAGCAATCAACCTATCAAAATCAAAATCTGGTATCAAGTTCTCAGCCACCTGATTCTTTACCTGCCCATAGTTCCTCAATGAATGACACCGGGCACAAACTGTCACCACCTCCTCCTCCTCCTCCTCCTCCCTCTGAGCCTGCCTAGCCATTCTTTTCCTCTCTGATTTCGACAACCTTCTCTTTTTCCCCTTCTGTAACACTTCCTCTGTAATGTTCCCATACCCTACTCCAGCTGGTGTAAACCCATCTAGCTCCTTCAAGTCATCATTCTCTTCCTCAAATTCTGACTCCCAATCTTCTGAATCCCAATCAATCCCATCTTTAATCTCGACCCCCTCTTCTATTCTATCACTTTCATCCATTTCCTCATCACTACCATCCCAAAACCCCTCCCCTTCTTCATCAAATTCCTCAAGCTCGTTTTCGAATAATCCCTCTACAACCTCCTCATTTTCCATCTCTTTTTCCACTTCCACCTTTCTCTTCTTATAATATCCAGGAAGATTTGGGTCCTTATCTTGCATAAATACACCACAACCAGGGCATATAGGCCCATAATTCTCATCCTCGTCTCTACCTTCACTCAAGATCAAATTTTTATCACCTTTTCTTGGACCCCTTTCATAATTCTTTTTCTTTGTTATTTGCACTGTTGGGCCTGACCCTTCCCTAGACATAGCGCGTAACTGAAGCTTCGTGCACCGAATTGTCCCTATTTGAACTGTCTTTTGACTAGTACTCTTCACTGAAAAACCATTGTATGCATCTATGTTTTTGCCTTTCTTCACTTTTGTTTGCTTATTCAAGCCTGTAAAGATTATTTTTTATAAAGTTGGTGCTGATTTTTGTGAATGAAAGTGCAAGAAAATGAAGGAAATTTAAAGATTATAGAGACTCACACTAACCTGTGAAAAGCTTTACTCTTGGCTTTGCTTCAATTGTATTATTTAAGGATAGCTTTTTACAGCATTTTCTGGTTGCTGAAGTTAAAGAGGTTGCTGCAGATAGCAAAACCGCCATCTTTGTGTGTGTGTGTGTGTGTCTCGCACTCCAAAAATTTCACCAAGGTGAACCTAGGAGCATAACTGCCGCAAGCCTAAGAAGATCAACTTCCTAAGCCTGCAAGGTTAATCCAACAAGCAATATAAGCCACCCAAATAAAGAAGAATGCTATAAATCATAAAGCATAAATGAAGTCACATTCTTCAAACTACTTCCATATATAACTCCAAATCAAAATCAATAATTTGTCAATAACTATTCTATAAATGTTCCCAAACATAATACAACGATTACCCTTTTTCAAAATTAATGAACAACCCCAAATCCAGTCGCTCATGTAAATAAGCTCTATCCAGTCATAAATCAATATTTTATTTCCCCTCTGCAATGAAAGAAACACGAAAAGGAAGTGAACGAAACATATGCTCAGTAAGTGAGCATACCCGAAGGAAAAGAAAACAAAAGCAATAATACAAGGATATCAGTATGAAAGCCAGGCTCGGATTACTCATTGGAGATAAAAAGAACTTGCTAACGGCTTTACATTCCCGGAATCAATACCAAAGTAAAGCTAAGAATGGGGATGAGGATCCATTTGTATGAGAAGCATAAAAACATAAATGTTCATAGGAATAGTATCACGCACTGACAGGAAGCTACCAATCACTAATGATCGAGTACAACTATAGCATATCAATACGAAATTAAACTTAGAAAATGAGTTTCTAACAAAATTAAATAGAGAAGAAGAACAACCAAAACAAAAGGGTACTATCTTAACAATTCGAATCAACAACTAAGAATGTATTGAATATAGTACAACTGATGAAATAATCAAACATGTGATATGTAATAAAATGGTATTAGCTCAATGTAACTCGTCGCGCAAGGTAGCGACATTGAAGCTTTTCATATGAGTACAATTCGCACATAATTAGAGGATATTCAATGATTATAAGGGCTAACTAGAAGATTGGAAATACGGACAGAAAAGCGCTTACCATAACGGAGTCAACAAATAATTTATCAAGGATGAGAATGTGATTAATCATATAGAAGCACCCCCAAAATCAAGATAAGAGACTACTTATAGGTACTCATGGTACATTAAAGGATATGACCAAAGGCGAAGCATGAAATTAACCACAGGAAGACACAAACAACACAACTTAAGGGAGACATATGACTAGTCAAAAGAAAATATAAAATGGAACAGTTAAGGACATGGTCAAGACTAGCCAATCAGGAACACATGAAGACATTGCTAAGGATCAGATACGAAACTAACCACATGAATACACTAGGTAATATGACTAAAAGTGACTTTAAGTCTAGCTGTACAAAGGCAGTAATGAGATGACCAAAATGAAGCACAAAGCTAACTTATAAAGCGACATAAAATATGAGTGCATAATTATGAGGCCGAAAGTGAAAGATGAGATCCTATGAAAATACAAATGGAATGGCTGAAACCAAACAAACACACGGAAACACATGCGGGGTAGCCATGGACAAAATGGCTAGCCAACCGTAAGCTGCGACTGCATTTACCCATGCAGCATCGGTGGAAAAGTGAGTACTACGCCCCCATCAGGCATAACACAAGGTGAGTACTATGCCCCCACCGGGCAATAGGTGCACCCATCACATATAAACACATGATACACACATATACACAACTTACAATGATGAATAAAGAATCACTTGGACACGTGAAAGAGCTATAACACTTACAATATAACGAAGAGGAATGACATAAACAGACGTAACGAAAGGTTCACAATGAAACAGAACCATACTAGACATCACGAACTAAACATAATTGAAGAATTTCAAGAGAATTCACCAAAGAGATCGAAGGAGAAATAATTAGATAAAATGTAGCACGATAAAGACACTAATGCCCGGATAGTCTGGATCACATTAGCAAGACTCGAACAACTGGAGAAAGAAGGAAAGACCTTGTGCTATACAGCATCACAAAAATTAGGATATCCTAAGTGCTTAGTGATAGAGACGATAATAACATTCTTTACTCTTCTCCTTTAGATCACACAATAGACGAAAGATTCACGATTGCCAAAAGATAGGATTAACACAGAGGTAACTAAGACTCATGACTTGAATATGATGATGAAGCCAAAGGGACGAAACTCTTGACAAGAAGATTAAAAGACAGACAAAAATGACGTTTAAAAGAATAGTTGAATTATTCGGCAAAAAAAGATAATCAAATGGGCTACAATCTTTTGCAAGGAATGCAAGAAGTAATGCATATTGGAATTATTATGACAAATCTTAAAAAGCTCATAGGCTTCGTTCCAGTTAATTTGGTTTTACATAACATTTACACAAATAAACAAGGGTACAAAATAGAAGGTAATGTAAGTGTTAGCTAATAAGGGTAAGAAAGATTGATGATGCGAAATAAACAAATATTTGACTTAGACGGAGGAGAAACAGAATATTAGCTAATCCAGATACTAAACACTAAATATACAAGTTTTTCAGTTATACTACACTTATTTGTTTTAGATGATGACAGATGAATTCTAATTGTTCGAAGTCCAGCTTAACATAGAAGGGATTAAATATTAGATTCTTTCACTCTCTCTCTCTCTCTCTCTCTCTCTCTCTTCTTTCTTTTCTTTTTTTTTTATCATTTCAGTCATGTAAAATGTCTTACACCTCATTCATACACTAAGAAAATAATGTACAATAGATGAAGCAATAATATTAAAAGGGCAAAACGAATTTCAGCTCAAAAAAAATATCAATAGGAAGGGTCGAAGATGACCATGTAATTTTACAGCCCTTGACATCACGCGACACATAGATGATGCGACGACTGAAATTTCATAAGAATGAAGAAAATGATGAATCAATAACAAATGGAGCTCAAAGAATAAAGATAATCTTTTCATCAACAGCCCATAACATGATAGGAGATCAATGTATTACAATATGACAAAAGAAAAGAAGCAATTACACAAAGGAGATAAAAGAAACAGGGGAATCCTCACTTACCTCAATCCAAGCCCCAAAATCCTCCTCTCTCAAGAACCCTAATTATCAAACCAATAAAATTCACTTAATTGTTACATACCCAGATCCCTAACTAAGCTAAAGCATTATGAAATCATCATAAACCTCAAAAATAAACCCAAACTTAAAAGAGAATTTAGTACTCAAAATCATTAATTAAAGTTGGTTAAGGAACTACCCTCAAATGAGAAAACCAATTTGATTTTCCCTAGCTTCACAAACTAGAAGATTTGAATCCTTGCTTGCTAAACTTTTATCCTCCTTTCTCTTTCTGTCCCTCACGTTGCATTGTTTGATGAAGAAAATGGTATGCCACAGTTGTAGATATAAGATATTTAATTATAAAATGCCATAATATAAAATGACCCCATAAGCTTTTATATATTATATTTTGACCCCAATACATAATTTAGGGATATTACAGTGTGTGTCAGTGTGTGTGTGTAAAATCTGTTTGCGTTCTTCTGTTTGGGTTCTGTTGAATCCTGCTAGCTCTCAACTGCTAAAGATAGCAGGATTAGCGTTTTGTTTTGAAAAAAGTGCTTATATAATTACTAGTTGAGCCTGTCTTTGCAAATGTACGAACTAAACCCAATGTACATTAAAAAAATATCATAAATAAAATTATTAAATGAGATATATATATTATTGGTTGCAAGCATTTTAATTATGATCACATTTTTAAAATAAATTAAAAACTGAAAAGGAGTCCCAGAATCTTCATGTTGGTCTACCCCAATTGTAGGATGCATGATTGTGTTAAATTTCAATAGTTTTTATTAGTTCCAAGTAAATTTCAAATGTAACTGTAGGATCAACAATAATAACAATGAGCGTTATTAACCAAAATGGAAAATGAGACCAGATTTTGCCAAGAAGAATTACAACAGTATCAGTTAACTTACAAGTCTTCATAAAATAACCAACTTCTACTCATATTGCTCATGCATAATAGAAATTAGATTAAGGTGTTTATTTCTTTAGAATTCAATATCCAATTACTTGAGATCCTTCAAAAATTGGGCACTTCCATAGGAGTATATTAGCCAGAGATTTTTACTTTAAAAGGTTGTGGAACTTTCGAACGGTCAATTTTGAGCAACTCCCATATAAATGTAAACAGATGCAGGCTTTAGAAAAATGTAAACAGATGCAAATGCAAATTTAATGTTTCAAGTATTTTCCTATTGGTGAGAGTCTATATGTTTAAGTATTTTACACTAGTCCTTTATTTGAGACTAATAAGAAATGGACGCTGCTTCTACTGTTATGATTCAATTCAGAAGAAACATTTCAATCAATCGAACTCGTATCAGTCTCTTTTTCATATTGATGGGACTCACACACGTGTAGGTCTACTAATCATGTAAGAAACTGACTTTTCAGTTCGAATGCAAGAGTTTTTCTTTGGTTAAGACCATCTTCGGCATTGTTCCAAAAAAAAAAAAAAAAACCATCTTCGGCAAGCAATATTAATTAGACTTTGTTGTTGATCCCCCCTCCTCTTCCTTATTAGAGAAAACATGACTGGAGTCTTCATCTCACCCATTTCATGGATATGGTGAATGTACAAAGCATTTGTAGATGCAGCTTAATTTATGGTGTAATGCTAATACATGCGTTAATACATGCAGCTGTAATAGGTTATGTATTGTAATATCAATGATATACTCTGTACAAAATCTTTTACATATGATAACTTCATTGCAGTTCAATTAGGTGAATGGCTATCTGATACCAAGCCGTATTTTTAATTTGAGAGAATAAACTTGAGAATCTCATTATCAAAATAATCACATTTTTCTGTACATGAAATTAATTATTCCAAAATAAACACATGAGATTAGTTTATTGTCAAATACTTAAAAATTAACTTATTCCTCACGACTAAAATACCGAGTCAAAACATAATCTTTTACAAACATATCCCTTTTATAAACAGTTTTCTTTTGCATTCCCTAAACAACATGAAACGGCTGCAATTTTCTTTTCAGGTGCACTTTTCTAGCGTCTATATTACCCAGACTGAGTTGGTGCAAAAGTTGTATAAAACACTTTCTTACGCAAATGTAATTTAATGTTTCTCTTAAGAAGCAAATGTAAACAGTTACACTATTGTAGTTCACTATTCCAGTCTCAAAATTAATTAATAGTCAAAACAGGTCCAATAATATCAGTGATCGTCCACAAGCTCATGTTAATGCCCCTCTGCTTGATGCATCGCTCCCGCTTGATACCCCTACTCGGCACGGAACTATTAATCATCATCATGGCCTGCAAAATCAGAAGCCTCATTGACCCAAGTAGCTAAGCGTCCGTTACAGTTTAGATTACTGAGTTCTGGAACACATTTTGATCAACATCTTTAGAATCTCCATCTTTAAGCACAGACAATGGAGAATCTCCATTGTTGCAGAAAACCGATGCATTTTCCTTGTTTTCAACCAATGCGTTTTCCTTGTTTTCACTGCCATATTGAAAATTGTTACTAGCTTCCGTCAACTGAAACCCAGAATCTGTCACTTGCGCACCGATTGAATCAAACTGGCTCGTGTCTGTTCCTGGCGGCATATCCATATTAGCCTTCAAGCCATTTGTATACTTCCCTTTAACATGGTTGGCCCCATTGGCTGAACGCTTCTTCTTGTTTGGTTTCTTTTTGAGACGGCGTTTCTTTGGCTTAAGCACTGCTGCTGTCTCCTGGACACTCATTCCTGAATTTGTTGGCTTCTTTTTGAATGGAAAAACAGTGTACTCTGTGTTCTCAATAAGCTTGTCATATGCCTCAGAATCAGATGCAGAAGACTCGATGGCCAATAAAGCAGTTCTAGCAGCTTTGATCTCTGCCTCCTTCTTTGTCCTTGCAGAACCCCCTATATATTTGATCTCTCCAATCTCAACAGTACAAGAAAATAACGTCCCTCTGCCCGGTGCCTCATCCTTTCGGCACTCATACAAAGGCATTGCATAGTTCATCTTCTGGGCATATTCTTGCAATAAATTTTTGCACAACCCTGATTCATGCTGATACACACCACCAGATAAAAGATTGTTAACAGCAATCATGAACGCTTCAACAGCCATAATATAATTGCAGTGTTTCATGCAACTATGAAGAAGTGGATATAGCTAAGGCAATTTGTGAAGTGAAGTATGGATAGAAAAACACGAGAGCTTATACACGTGAAAGCACAAGGGCTTATACTGGAAAAAGACGTGCAATTACACAAACAAGTATCTCAGGTCCCATTTTCTGCTCTTAGATAGATATGCTTATACATGTGAAGCAACGGGAAACATCAAGATGCTAAGCAGCAGTCTTATAGCAAAAGCATATATGGAAACTAACACAGACATGTCTTTTTCCTCCCACCCTGTGGATGATGTGGAACTGGGGTTGTTACCTTGAAATAGCTTGTCTTTAAGTAAATCACCAGCATCATGAGTTTCAAGTAATGAATCAATGAAATGAACTTGGAATTCCTAAACCCTAAACCCTAAACCCTAAACACACTCTCTTTCATAAAAAATCAATTCACAATTATACTTCAGATTCCCATCAGAACATTGCATGCTAACAGTTGATAATTTATTTTAGGGCATAAAATGAACTTGGAATTCCTAGATTTACTAACTAATGGATAGCATATACATCAGTTAGTTATGCCCAGTTGTGTTGTATTCCTAATATTAGACAGTTAGGATTATAAGCAATGTAAACCACCAGCTCATTATGAGCTGGCAGAGCTAGTTAGAGCCAACTATATAGCACATGGTCTATAAATAGATCATAACAGATATGTAATTCAAGTAATGAATCAATGAAAGCATATCACAGATATTTTCTCTCTATCTTAGCTTCTCCTTCACTAATAACGATTAACAAATTTCACTGACTTCGGGAAGAGCAGACAGAAAGAGGAGGCAAAAAATACTGTTCCCTAAATACGTTTAATTCCCAAGATTTGCTAAATATAAACAATAATGAAATTTTCTGTCCTAAAAGTGGAGATTGAAGTCACCTATTATTAAAAAGAAATACAGAAGAGTGGAGATTAAAGTCTATAACTTTTACCTGGCAATACAAAGTTTACTTATTAGCTTAGCACTAATCTTTGGATCCATAGCCGTCTTATAGAAGATCTAATGTGCTAAGGCACTTAAGTTTAACAAGATCTATTAATCTAACATATCTGTGACTTTCCCGTGGAAAGATATTTGAAAGTCTTATGCTCCAACAAGAGTACTTTTCTTTGTTTGGGAGGCGGTTTGAGGTAGAATTCTTACTTTGGACAATCTCCAAAAAAGAGGACATAGTGTGGTCAATAGATGTAACCTATGTAAAAATGATATGGAATCGGTGAACATCTACTTCTAAGATGCTCTTGGGCTAGAAGCCTTTGGGAGATGGCCTTTCTTATCACGGGGGTACAATGGGTTGCTTCTCTTTTCGGGAAGAAGTTAGTATTTGGAGTGGGATCCAATCATCCAAGCACAAGAAAAAGTCATTTGAACGGTCCCTATTACCATCATTTGAAATTTATGGAAGGAACGAAATCAAAGAGCTTTTGAAGGGGAAGAATCGATTCTAGTATCCTTAAAAAGCTACGATCTATGTTTTTGAACTAAAAAAACTTGTAAGGTAGATGTAAATAGTATTCAAGAATGTAAAGACACTTTACGGGGTTTTAATAGCTTTTGAGATACACCCCCTTGGTGCTTATTAATAAAATTTATTCATTTTTCAAAGAAAAAAAAAAGTTTCTGATCTGAGCTTCAAGTGCGTAAATGCAGTAATTGAGGAGATAAGCAATTTAGCAAACTCCTTTTCTAGCCTTCATTTTGCTGCAGCATTCTGGACAAGTTTCAGGCCTACTCTATGTTCAGGAAATTAGTTTGACTAATTGGGCAAATGTGGAAGAGGATTTGTATCACATATTTGCAAGACCCAAACACACCCTCGATGCCTCATACAAAAAAAGATTAACGAGGAACAAAGAGATAAAACCTCCAACACAGTTGAAAAGAAAAATAATAGAATCTTGTGGAAGATATAAATATGTTAAGTGACCATCTCATTTAAAATCTTAAGCGATTAGATGAGGTTTATTATTTAATTTGTTATATTCAACACGCCAACACAAGTGCAGGCAGAGTTAGTTTATGAGCCTTGTCCTGGACCGTTTTAATGTTTTTAAACGGGTGACGGTTGTCACTCCACAAAATTTACCAAAAACTATCTTTGCAAGCTATACAACATTGTATATGGAGAATAATAGTCCTGTAAATGTTAAAAAAAGGGAATTTAATTACCACTGGTTGAGAAACGCGTTCTTTCATTTCACCAGATTGGGCCATTTTCCTAAGAGCAACTTCAGCGGCTGACTGTTCTGCAGCCTTCCGGTTGAAAAACCCAGGCAGAGAGTCATATCTAAAGTCATTTACGATTACTGTTGACCTAAATGTTGGCTCATGAGAAGGGCCCTCCTTGATAGTTTCATATACAGGTGTCGAAAGTCCTGCTTTTTGGGCATACTCTTGCAAGCGACTCTTGAAAACGAAGCAATTAGACACGCCTGCAAATCCAGTAAAAACATGCTTAATACATAACAGATACAATTACATTTAGTGGAACATAGTAAGGATACAACACCAATCTGAGCAAAATGTATTATCACAACAAAGAAAACAACACGGGAGTTGATTGACGACCTATTTCCCATATATTATAAAACATAAAGCTAGGTAGCTCGAACATACTTCTATATTTTTCCTCAAACACCCACAAATAAATCCTTCTCTCGTAGAAGTTCCTATGGGATTATCTTCCCTGTCCAAAACCTAAGACCCTCGCATCAACGACAGTACAACCGATAAGATGGAAAGAACAGGAGCTCATATATGACACACACGTAGGGAAAAAATTCGCAGTGTGCAACTTTCCATTACACTTTTTCAACACCAAAGTCCAAGACCAATGAATTTGCTCAACTTGTTTGAACTAATTCTAGTGTGTTAAGTAACATTCTCGGTAACAAACCTACCTAAAGGTCAGCGAACCACCAATGATAAGGTGTCAACTAGAAGATTCAGATGCTGTTGTGGTTGAGCAAAAATATAATCCACATAATCTCAAGTTGTTAGGCAAAGGAAGGCGCACGAAGCAAACACCAGAGGCGGAGCTGGGGGGCCCGACCGCCAGGGGTTTTTTTTTTCCCAAAAAAATCTATTCGTTTAAAAAAAGAAAAAAGTTAGCGACCCCCCAACTCCTCCTGTCTCCGCCCCTGGAAAATACCTCATCGGTTCAGAGCATAGTTGTCGATATCATACCATACGATTCGAGTCGATTCAGGAAAAACAAGATAACAATTCCAATCTTATAGTAAATCGCAAGTTAGAACTAACCAGAAAAAAGAAAAAAATTAAAAAAAAACCCCAAAAAATTAAAAAAATTCGAAGTAAAGCACACGTACCTGCCGCCGTCGCGGTTGAAGCTTGAGAATCCATGGCGCTGCTGGGTGTTGAGTGTTGATCAAAACCCATGGCGCCGCTTGTAAGTTTTTTCTTTACAACACTTCAAATTTTTTAGTAGAAGCCGTGTAAGATTTCAGCTTTTTAACTGCTTTTGGCTTCCGACCAAAAAAAAGGGTTTTGGCTTTAGTTTTGAGTGATAGTTGAAGGGCACGTTGCCCTTGCCACCAGAACATATTATTTTAATGTTTTCTTGCCAAAAAAATGACCCAATCGATTCTCATTATTTTTTTAAAATTTAAAATTTGTCTTATTTTCGTTATTTTTTAAAAAAATAAATAAATTCGTTCTTGTTATTTAAAATTAATTAATTTAATTTTTATTATTTTTAAAAAAAATTAATTTAATTTTTATTATTATTTTATTATTTAAAATATATATTTTCTCTCTTTTTTTGCTTTGGATGGTTGAAGACGTGTTAGGCTTTTTCTTTTTCCCCGGACAACTTGTGTCACGCATCACTTTTTTTGCTTCTTTTTTTTTTATTGAAAGGGAGATCTAATTCAGTATTATATCACATATAAAAAAGTTACAATTATTAAGTATCGATTTTAAAACTTTTCATACACTGAGCGATAATCATACTACTAGAACATATGCCTAGTGGCCACACATGACTTTTTTGTCTTATACTGCTTGTAGTTGATTATCTTATTTTATTTTGTCTTAATACTCAGGACTTTGGCATTCACTATTAAAATAATGATTATCAAGAAACAAACAGGACATGACCCATTGTGAAATTATTTTTCGAGGTTTAGTGAGAAAAATAGAATGCATTTAAGGTGTAATTATTGTGAAAAGGAGTTTCAGATAGTGTTATGAGAATGAAACATCATTTAGCTTGTACCCATAAACGTGTTGGTCCTTATAGCCAAGTTAAATTACTTTTTATAGACAGGTTGAAAAAGAAACAACCAATTAATATTGATGTAGAATGCTTTGATGAGGGTGTTGGTTTACAAAAGAAAAGATGCATTGATTCTTTTATAATAAAAGAGAAGGATGGGAATCAACAGATGTTAAATCAAATGGTGAAAAAAAAAGAGTCCGTCATCCAAGACATATGTAAATTCTTATAGGTTGTGTTTTATCTTTTTATTTAGTGAAAACCCCTTTAAATCTATTGGAGAATATGGTAAGCGTTTAAAACTCCCCACCTGTTATAAAGTAAGGATGTGAAGCATCGCTCTATATATTGATATCTAACGATTGGACTGATGGGAAGCATCGCTCTATAACTAATTTTCTAGTTAATAGTCCATAAGGCACATTTTTTATTAAATCACTTGATACCTTCTCAATAATTAAAAGCTCTAAAAAATGAATGAATTCGTTAATGAATTAGTGGAAGAAATTGGATAATAAAATATCATCGATAACTGATAGTGCCTCAAGTTATGTAGGTCCTGGTGAGCTTTTGATTAAAGAAATGAAGAACTTGTTTTGGTCTCCATTTACAACACATTTGATAGATCTTATAAATAAAAGAATATTGAGAGTGGCAAGTTTTGATCCTATAAATAAAAGAATAATAGAAAGGAAAGATAGACAATTTTTTTAAAAAAGAAATTAATAAATTTTATTAATAAACACGGAGGGGTGCATTCCAAAAATATCAATTACATAAGAAATTAATACATTCTTCTATATAATCAACATCTTGTCTACAATAACCTTTAATCCACATACACAGATCATGAATCTAATGGAATTTTACAAAAGAAAGTTAAGCATCCTTCCCTTCAAATTGGTGCACGGTTGGGGCACGATTTCAATGCATGACACATGCATTAGTCAGATAAGTTTGGAAAGACTTTCAATGACTAAGGTAGGTCTTTTTATCGGTATAAGACTTTCTCACTATAATCTTATTCTGATGAAGTGCCCAGCTAACCATTTGGTAATGAACAAGATTGAAAATCAAGTATCCATGACTTAGGTATTTTGTTCGTGGTCATTGCGCACCTCATTTACTTGAGTTAGGGACCTTTATACCTACCAGAGTCGTCTCAAATAATTTGGAGACCTTAGACGATTTTCTAAATAGGGGTCTTAATAATTAAGTTTTTTCTCAATAAAAAAATTCTAAATTTTGTATTAAAATAATCACTACAAATAAAAAACAAAACACCAAAACTAAAATTATAAAATAACATAATATTACAAATTAACAAAAATATAGACCTATATAAAGATAGACCAAAATTAATTTAGAATAGACCTTTATCTTAAAAAAAATAAATAATTTTTTTAAATTGAGGCCCGTGAACTAAGGGGCCTTAGGCACAGGCCCAAGCAACCCATAACTTGGGCCGGCATTGATACCTACACACACACAAATAAGTGAGAGAATTATAATAGATGCTCAAAAAACATTATCATTGATACTAATATATTATAACATGTATTCAAATAAACCCAAATGTCATTGTGCGAGTGAATTTTAAGGCATACAAAATCCCAACAGATTCCCACTAGCACTAAAGATCACTAATGCTATATCTAAGTCCCATAGACTCTACATGAGAGGTGAACACTCTCTCTATAAGAGTTTTAATAAAAGAATCTGCTGGGTGCTAGCTGAAACAATCTACTTTACCACTATATCCCTTCGCTGGATGAATTCCCTGATAAAGTTTTTATTTTCTCTTTATGTGCTTGCCTTTTTTGTAATTTTTTGGTTATTTACATTGTGCCACAGTTTCACTATTGTCACAATACATGGCAATGGGGCTTTGCACGGTAGACACAACTTCTAATTCTAAAATAAACTTTTTCCTCATCTTTGTAAATTTTTTGTAGTGCACGAAACACCTATTATGCGCATGATTCTACAAAGGGTCGTACCAGAGGTTTCGTAAGTTGGTTAAACTGCAGAAGATTGATACACTGTTGATAAAAGGACCCAAGAAGTATTGATTTCACCAGCATTCATGATTTCAAGGCATAAGATAATGGGATGTAAGATTTATTCAAAAATCAAACTAGAGTTTTTTCAAGTTTTTATCTAGTTTATCAAATTAAGTTTAGTTTTACTAATTCTTTGTTATGCTCAGATGTATTTAACTAGAAAAATAGACACAAAAGATCGTAGTGAATTTGAATAATCTTATAATACTACAACGAGAGAAATTTAATGGTAGTAAATTGTCCATAAAATTATAATAAAATAATTTGAATTAGTGTAATTGAATCTCATAACGGTTTAGGTTTAGAAAAGAAGAAACTTTGAACATGATTAACTTTTATCCACCTCTTATTTGATTTAACCGTAAAATTATATCCATTACTCTCACGCTTTCTTAAAAAAATTAAACATAAAAATGAATAAAGAAGTTTAGCAATGGGAAAGCCGTCCACTAATATGTTGACCAAGAGGTCCACACTCCACAAAAACCAGCCCACCCTTTTAAAATTTTTTTTTTTTTTTTAAAACATAAAAATGAATAAAGAAGTTTAGCAATGGGAAAGCCGTCCACTAATATGTTGACCAAGAGGTCCACACTGCAAAAAAACCAGCCCACCCTTTTAAAAAAAAAAAAATTAAGAAGGTTTAAACCTAACAATATATATTGAAGATGTCACTTACGATAAAAATTTTTATAATATCTTACACTTACAACTCACTTTTATGAAGAAAAAAAAAATTTAATAACAATATTGACTATGTCATTGGATTAGGATCTCTCCTAATATTATATTGTTAAGAAGGGGAACCAAATTCCTAAGCCACCGCCACAGTTGACAATCCTACACATAAGGACCCTTGTGCCCTAACCCTTAATCAGATAAAGTTGCTTGCCCTATGATCCACAATTAAAAATGAGCTTTGCGATGAGACGTGAACATTTCCCATGCTGGTTCCCTCTGATGGGTTAGGTTAGTGAAATATCTGAGCAATTGCTTCTTCTTCTTTCTATAGCAATTCGACCTATTGCTCCAAGTTGGGATCCAAATTTCTGAGCCACCATAGTTGATAATCCTACACAGAAGTTAGACTTCCATAAATTTCGTTAATTTTTATGGTTATAAGTTCAGCTTTAATTGTATAAACAATTTATAATTATTGATTTTTTTTATAACGTTATAAGCCATTAGAGGATCCATAATCATTTATCAATGCCTTGTTTACACGTGGTTATTTGACGATGGAGGTGTAGTATTAATATATACGAGTTTTTTTTTTTTTTTTTTTGTGGTGGAAAATACATGCGAGATAACGGATGGAGTTTAGCAATCAATAATTTAGTATTGAAGTCACTCTTTTGAATAAAAGTCATTTGCACCCTTTTCAATTCTTTCTTGTCGGTTTTACATTATAAGCCAAGAAGAGAAGAATTCTAATTCTTCTCCTTTGCCAGGAAAATGGCAGTGACATGATTTGGGAATATTGAAGCGGTTTTGGGTGAGCGCCATTCAGTCGAGCAGAAAGTTGGCGTCATCCTTTGTCTTTGGAGATTAGACGTCAAATGAACGATATGTGTTTGGTCTATATTAGAGTGATCTTATAAAACAATATAAAAGATTTAGTTATCATTAATTTGTAGAATCATTTGTCCTTATTAGCACCAAAATCACTTAATTGCACAAATAAATCATCCTAAATATACCTCGTCTTTGAGAAAGATAACTTTGGAATTCATAATGGATATCACAATGATAATTGGAGAAATAAAATCGCCAATAAAAATGAAAAAGAAAAAAGAAAATAAATTAGCGTTACTGTCCAAAAAAACCCGGCTTAGTCATCAAAATCTTTTTCCAAACCTTTTTTTGTCATTTATTATATTTGGCATATTAGTCAGTCTACTGTGCGAAACCACACAGTGCAGTTGTCAAATACACAATTAAATTTTACTTATATAGAACTCACGTGATATGTAACACCCGCGTCGTTTTAAACTATTCTGCCAGCAGATTAGAAAATCGTTCAAACTGGCATACGCTGGCATTGTGCCATTTATTAGTGCTTTATTAGCTTCCGTACAATTTGACATTTTCAATAGCATCTCTTTTCCACAAGTACGCTTCAAGATTTCATTTCCACACACGGCTATCTTTTGTCAACTTTGACCTCTTATACTTGACAAAAATTTCAACAGCTCTTGATTACTATAACACAAACTATACATATTATACTTGGGAAAAAAGATAATTGGGATCAATTGTACCATCGATTCTTTATGCTTATCGATTTTGTTAAATTAGTGTTTTATTTTTATAAGTAACACTTTTTATTTTTATATATCTTAAAATTAGTGTTATCATTAGTCTTTTCATTAATTTTAAATAAAAACAAACTCTTTTATCAAAGTGACAAAAACAGTATCGTGCAGTACAAGTATTTTTTTTATTTATTATTTAGTAGAAACAAATGAAATAATTAATAGTAACGTGATTTTAAAACATATTTTAGATCACACCGTGTTATTTATAAATAAGAAACTAATTTGACAAATTCGATAAAAGATAAAAGGCGACGGGGGAATAAACATTAAAAATTATTAATACATTTCCTGAGTTGACTTTGTGTAGAAGTTTAGATTAACAATTCAAACATTTTGACAATAGAATGTGTTAGTGCAATGCTTGTCCAAGAATTGACTCAACAAAGTTTTCTTTCAATTTATCACAGCTCAGGCTTCTGTTTCACATAATGGGTTACTTAACCGTGAGATAAATCATAAATTTCAAGTTAACTGTAGGTATTAAAATCTTGTTTTTTCTTGAAACTGACAATCACCCTTCACCCTGATGCCTTTTTGGAGTACATTCTCATCATCAGCTTCATCTTCTTCGCCTTCTGATTCACCACAGAAAGTGAAAAAAGGCAGCAAAAGCTTTGGTTGGTCACCGAAAAGGAGGCTAACGAGGCAGCATCAGTTGAGGTATGTAACTGATGATGAACTCGGTGTGCGGCCGCAGTCTATGCCAGTTTCGCCTGAGTCTGCGCCGCGGTCGTCGCGATACCACCACTGGTCCAGGTCTGCCGTGCCACAACCGTTGCCGCTTCCTGAATTGAACCATCATTCCAGGCAATATGGCGATAGTTTTCCAGGGCCAAAAGAAGGGTCCAGAGAGAGTGATCCTTCAAACTCTGCTGTTACAAGGTCTCCTTCAAACTCTGCTGTTACAAGGTGAGAATAATGTTTTTGTTGTTACTGATTTGATATAGTAAAGGCAATGTTATGTATGTTCAAAGCTAACCGTCCATTTAGCGAAGTTGCGAGCCTACTTAAATTAAATAGCTTACACTTACCAAGCCTAATCTACTAGCATAGGACTACAACAAGCAAAACAAGCTTTCCCCCTTCGTTTGTTGTGGGTCACGCCTCACCGCAGGCATTTAATGAATGAAATAAGTGGAGATCTTCCTTCCTCCTTACTAATTACTAAGAACTCCCGCTTCGCTTTAAAGGAGGGAGGAGGGGGGAGTTATATATGATTCATTTGGCCTTAAATTATCTGAGATAGTTGTTAGGTTTTTGGCTCAAAGACCAAGCCCAAGCCTGTGAAAACAAGTAGAACACCGGATTTAACGAGAGTAGGTTTAGGAAGAGTCTCCAATAGGATTTTCTAGCTTGTAGTTATTTGGCACATGGCCACACCCCAGTGGATGTTAGCCTGAAAGTGAGAGGTTTCTTAATGTGTTTCGTCTGTCCAAACTGTGAGGATAGTTTTGCGTGCTTTTTTAAGGAAAAGCCAATTGGGGAGGGTTTAGGTTTTAGACTTTTTCCGTGAAAAAAGTTATTCTGTTGTAATTGTTATTGTTGAATAGTAGATTTTCTCAATTTTGGATCGTGGATGTAGGCAGAGACTGAACCATGTTAAAAATATTGCGTGTTTCCACTGTGCTTGTGTGTGTGCCTGTATTCTCGTCCCCAACAATAGTGACATATGCCCGTGTTAATCCATGTAACTTAGACAAGATCAGTACTGATCCATGTAGATGAATGTGCTTTCCGTTGCACCATTAGATCTGTGATCTGCCCTATATTCCAGGGGTAAGATACTTTTACTGTTTGCTTTTAATCTGATAATAGTTTGTAGATTGTAGAATTTTGTATTCATGATCCAACTTTGTGTTAAATTAAAGTCTAAGTTACTCCACGGAAGTCTCTCTTAAGTTAATTAAATCGGTTTGCTAGTTGAAACCCCTTACTGAGTGTCTGAGGTAGCCTTACTATATGGTGAACGCTCAAAATCTGAAAGAGAAACATGAGTTTTCAGATGCCAAAGTTAGATCTTCTGTGGACTATTTGAGTCAGTTGCTATATTCCTGTGTTGAAGGTTCTATTTGGGCACTAATAGTTATTGCTGTGCACTACTTATTTTGACAATTGTAAATATGTCTATCATATAAATTTGCAGGAGCAATGGACAACCTGTGGCTGAAGCTGTGGATAACACGCCCCGGAAATCGTTTGGACTCCCAACTTATCAGCGCAGGATTTTCCTTCAAGGCCTAAATGTTGAAGGCATTCGACCAGAATTTAGGCTAAATGTCCCTACAAGGAGTGCACCAAGCAGCCCTTTATCAAGTCCTATTCTTAGCCCACAAAGATTTAGCACAGGGGATATTTTTCGTTCCACATATCAACCTTCAGTTTTTGAGGCTTCACCTTTAGATAGGGTATCGGGTTATTCAGGAGCCAAGGCTTCAAAACTTACATCTATCCGTCAACATCCTCCACTAAATAGCCCAAATTCACAGCATCCAGGCCAAAACATTTGGAATCATTATCCCACTCCGCTTTCACACCATAAATCGCTCCCAGAAAACTATGTGCCACGGCATGATAGTACCAACACCAATCTCCACCCACTGCCCCTTCCGCCAGGTGCTTCAAGGCCAATGCAATCATCTATTGTCCATCATCATATGGATAATTCAGAGACATCAACAGTGAAAGGTCAATGGAAAAAAGGGAAACTCATCGGACGTGGTACATATGGAAGTGTTTATTTAGCAACGCATCGGTATGTGATGTAGAGATGCTTCTTTTTAATTTTGTTGTCACAGGAAGACTATAATTTTGTGTTTTTTCTTCAAGCAGTGAGACTGGAGCTTTGTGTGCTATGAAAGAAGTTGATTTTGTCCCTGATGATCCTAAAAGTGCAGAATCTATAAAGCAGTTGGAGCAGGTTATTCTCTAGTATTCTTTTCACGTGGT
Source organism: Ehretia macrophylla (assembly GCA_037974665.1). Taxonomy (NCBI): domain Eukaryota; kingdom Viridiplantae; phylum Streptophyta; class Magnoliopsida; order Boraginales; family Ehretiaceae; genus Ehretia; species Ehretia macrophylla. Next base: position 7,191,109 of record CM075774.1, read on the forward strand.
TCGATTAGTATTATTTCCCTCTTTTAAGAGGGCATCGACAAAAAAAGATTGGTCTAAGCCACTTCGTCTCTCTTTGTTTTTAAAGTATTCATAATATGTTGATGGTAAAGCACATTTTAGAATGTCAAACTTTGGAGGCTGTTCACTGAGCTTTAACTTGAGCCAATTAATAATTATTCTTATTTAGGCATAAAGATGTTCACTTTCAAAAGACTAGAAAGCATTGCTATATTACTATTGGAGCAGAAGAAAGTAATGTGAAACAATGTAATTCATTGATAATCAAATTTGTGTTTCTACATTGTGGTTTATATAGGCCTAAAAGGAGTAGACAATATTTCCTAATTTATGGAGCAAATTGCTCCTTACAACAAGCCTAAATTTATGGAGCAAATTGCTCCTTACAACAAGCCTAAAATTATGGAATTAAAGTAATATAATATTAAAGTAATATAATATTTCAACACTCCCCCTCAAGTTGGGGCGAAGATATTAATGAGCCCGAGCTTGACAAGAGCTGATTGGAGAAGTGACGGTCCAATTGACTTAGTGAACATATCAGTAGCCTGCTCGGATGATGTAACAAAATAAGGTGTGATCACCCCTGAGCGAACTTTCTCTCGAATGAAATGAATATCAATCTCGATGTGTTTTGTCCTCTCATGAAGGACTGAGTCAGAGGACAACATAATCGCAGATTTATTATCACAGAACAAGGTAGACGAATCTGTTACCGAAAACCCCAACTCAGTCAGAAGATAACGTAACCAAAGAAGTTCACATGTTCCTTGGGCCATAGCACGGTACTCAGCTTCAGCAGAAGATTGCGAGACAACTGCTTACTTTTTACTTTTCCATGAGATGAGGTGATTGCCACGAAAAGTACACATCCCTAAGGTAGAACGCCTATTAGTCTTTGACCCTGTATAATCAGCATCAGTGTAACAAGACAATCCCTCTTGTACACCCGTTGCATAGAAGAGACCAAGACCAGGAGAAGATTTAAGATACCGGAGGATATGATAAACAGCATCCAGATGAGAGGTACGAGGTGCATGCATGAATTGGCTTACCATACTCACTGCATAGGTAAGGTCAGGCCTTGTGTTAGTCAAGTAGATAAGCCGACCCACAAGTCTTTGATATATTGATGGCTTAACTAACAATTCCCCTGATTCTGCTGTCAATTTAAGATTAGGGTCCATAGGAGTGGAGGCAGGTCGACAACCTAGCATACCCGTATCTTGAAGAAGATCCAATGCATACTTTCTTTGTGATAAAGATATACCCTGGCAATTTCGAGCTACCTCAATACCAAGAAAGTATCGGAGCATACCCAAATCTTTAATGTCAAAGATTGTCCCAAGGTCTTGCTTCACTTGGACAATTCCCTGAGTGTCATCTCCAGTAATGATAATATCGTCCGCATAAACTGAGATAATGATGCATCTACCCTGAGAATGACGTCGAACAAAGCATGTATGATCTGAATGGCACCGAATAAACCCCATAGTAAGGACCACCTCACTAAAACGATTGAACCAAGCTCGAGGGGATTGTTTAAGCCCATAGAGAGATTTACGAAGGCGACAAACTTTCCCAGAATACTCCCCCTAAGCCCGAAAACCTGGTGGAGGATCTATGTAAATAGTCTCAGAAAGATCACCATTAAGAAAGGCATTCTTCACATCCAATTGGTGAAGAGGCCAAGAATGAGAAGCGGCCAAGGAGATCAGGAGTCGAACAGTAGTTAATTTGGCAACAGGAGCAAATATGGCACCAAAGTCCTTGCCTGGTACTTGAGTAAACCCTTTAGCGACAAGACGTGCCTTATACCGATCAATGGTGCCGTCAGCAAGATATTTCACACTAAACACTCACTTGCACCCAACTGTCCGTTCACCAACTGGAAGATCAACCAACTCCCACGTCTGATTCTGTTGCAGGGCATCCATCTCTGTTTTCATAGCAGTCACCCATAAAGAATGCTGGAGAGCCTCATGGACGGAGCGAGAAATAGAGACTAAATCAACCTGACTAAGGAAATATTTATACTGATCGGAGAGACCCTGAAATGACACAAACTTGGCAATAGGATGATTAGTACTACATGAAGGTAAATAACGGGAAGGGGGACGCCGTTCACGAGTGGGGTAACGAGAAGGTGCAGGTTCAAGGACCAAGGGAGAATGAGGGTTACCTGAATCCGGAGAAGAATCTGGCAGTGGAGCTGGAGCACGAGGACGCCGAGAGTAAACTTGTAATGGAATTGGAGAGGAACCGGATGAGAGAGGATCATTGGAGCTAGATGGTAGTTCAGTAGTAGGCTGAGATGTGTCAAGAATAGGAACTGGACGAGGTAAATGAGGGTCCTCTGCAGAAAGTACCTCAGGAAGTTGCTCTAAGGAAGAAGCAGAGAAGAAAGGGATAGTCTCAAGGAATGTGACATCCATCGAGTGGTAAAAGTGGTGAGTCACAGGATCATAGCACCTATACCCTTTACACATGGAAGAATATCCAAGAAAGACACAACGTATAGCTTTATCATCTAGCTTAGTGCGGGTCGGGCTGCGATTTTGAACAAAGCATGTACAACCAAAGACTCGTGGGAGAAGAGGAAATAGGACAGTATTTGGTCGGAGAATATGCAAGGGTGTTTGACCTTGGAGGACACGACTAGGGGTACAATTGATGATGTATGTAGCAGTGAGTACAGTTAGGTGCCAGAAATATTTCGGAACATTCATACCAGATAGAAGACATCGGACCATAGACATAATGTGGCGGTTTTTTCGTTCTGCCACACCATTCTGTTCAGGTGTGTAAGGGCAGGTAAGTTGTTGAAGAATCCCTTTTTTATTGAGTTCGGCCCGAAAGTCATTGGTTAGGTATTCTCTGCCATTATCAGACCTAATATTCCGGACAACAGTGTGGAATTGGGTTTTCACATTTGAAGGAAGTGAGTGAAATGAGTGAAGACTTCAGATTTTTTCTTCATTAGGTAAACCCAAGTACACCGACTATAATCATCTATGAATGTCACATAGTAACGATGGTCAGAGAGGGCCGTGACAGGAGAGGGACCCCAAATATCAGAGTGAATAAGATCAAAAGCACATGGAGCTCGATGCATGCGAGGAATATATGTAGTACGAGTGTGTTTTGACAATTCGCAAGTCACACAATTAAACTTAAAATCCTTGCATGCTTTTTTAAAAAGTGGAAATAACAAACATAAATATTGAAAGTTTGCATGTCTTAGACGAGTATGCCACAAATCTAAATTTTGGACAGAACCAATAGGAGTGTCAAAAACTGGAAACACAGAAGCATGCAGACTTGACGAAGGTACTGTAGAGGTTGAAAGTTCTCCAAAATAGTAAAGTCCATCGTGCTCATATCTCCTGCCAAAAATCTTCTTCGAAGTCAGGTCCTGCAAGAAGCAACGGTCAGGCAAGAAGACAACTGCACAGTGAAAACTCTTGGCAAGACGACTGACAGACAATAGATTATAAGCAAAGTTGGGGACATAGTAAACAGAGCGAAGAGTAATATCTGAGGATAAACAGGCATCTCCTTGACAATGGATAGGAATAGACGTTCCATCGGCAATTTGAACCAATTGATTTATGGAAGTGACAGGAGAAGAAAAGACAGAAAGCTCACCAGTCATATGATTATTGGCCCCAGAATCCAGAATCCAAGATGGTTGGCCTAACTTACCATGAAGTGCGGTAAGAGTACCTGTAGCAAGGGTAGCCGTGGGGCCAGATGGTGAAGTGAGGCCCAGGTGGAGTTGAAGTTGAGCAATCTGAGCTTGAAGCTGACTATAATCCGGTTGGGCCAAGACTAATTCTGTTGAGGCTGAAGGGGGTGCTGATTCGGCTACAACCCCAATACGAGGGGCTCATTTCTTTTGTCCACCACCACGGTTGTTAGAGTATTGTTGCTTTAATTCAGGATGTAGAATAAAACATCGGTCAATAAGGTGACCAATCTTCCGACAATGTTGGCAATAAGGACGGGTACTGGTTTGCCGAAAACCGGAAGGAGCAGCAAATGCCATCTGGTCTGGAATAGAAGGAGTGGGCTTGGGTGCAAGAAGTAGACGTCTTCGTTCATCACCATCCACAGTTGCAAATGCCTCATATAGAGATGGAAAAGGAGCTGTATTTAAAATCTGAGTCCGAAGATTCTCGAATTCAGGTTTTAAACCCATCAAGAACTGATAAGTCCGACGATGATCAAGACGTTTAGACTCCACCTCAGCATCATTCGGGAAGTCACTCAAAGGTTCATATTGGGCTAGCTCTTCCCATCTAGTTTGGAGGTATCCAAAATAATCCGCAACAGATAGTCCTAAAGTAGCCTGAGAGGCATGAGAAATTTCTCGGTAAAGCTCGAAGATTCGAGAATCATGACGTGCATGGGCATACATCTTTGTCAGGGCAGTCCATAGATCATGAACCGTCTCGTGATACATAAACATATTATAAATCTGAGTCTCCATGGAATTGAACATCCAACCCAAAATAATACAATTGTCTGCATCCCATTGAGCATAATCAGGATCAGTTTCTTTCGGCTTTTTCTCCTTGCCTAAAATCCATCCAATTTTCCGTTTTCCACCAAGATAAAGACGGAACGAACGGGACCAAGCATGAAAATTTTTCCCATTCATTAATACACTAGTGACCCGTTGTGTAGGGACATTAGGTTCCCGAGAGAGATCTACACGAGTCACAGTGGTAGACTGATTTTCTATCTTATCAGTAGGTGCCATTAATAAACGACGACGATGGAAGCAGCCGGACACTTGGCAACCTTTACAATAGGCAACTAAGGAGTAAAATGGCTATTTCTCACCACATCAGATAAGAAAATGGCTTAAACCGATAAAAAATCATGAAAGAATCAGACAAAAAAGAGAATATAAAGTGGATTTTGGTCATTGTGGTAAGAAATCTGAGTTTGGATGGCTGTGGAGGGGGAAAAAAAAATGATGAACAGTAAGTAGATTTTTTTTTTTTTTTTTTTTTTTTTTTTTTTTCCTGGTGTGTGTATATTGTTGGCTCTGATACCAAGAAGAAAGTAATGTGAAACAATGTAATTCATTGATAATCAAATTTGTGTTTCTACATTGTGTTTTATATAGGCCTAAAAGGAGTAGATAACATTCCCTAATTTATGGAGCAAATTGCTCCTTACAACAAGCCTAAATTCATGGAGCAAATTGCTCCTTATAACAAGCCTAAAATTATGGAATTAAATTAATATAATATTAAAGTAATATAATATTTCAACAGGAGCCATAATGTAACAACTCAATCGGCTAATGTTTTGTCTCTCCATCTGTTCTGAATCTATACTAGTTATTATGATGTACATCAAATGTTGCTCAGCATGAAACCCTCATGATCTGTCTGAATAAAGCAAATTTCACTTTCAGAAAAGCAAAATGAGGGTAATTTCATGTTTGCTCCACATGATTCGTTAAGAACCAGCGGCTAATTACTAATGAATAGCATCCGATGAGTCTGTCTTTCAAAAGAATAAGAAAGTTAATGAGATGGATGATGCCTGACGCATTTCTTTAGCTTGTTGCTATTGTGATGCCTAATCAAAAAATATTCATAAAATCCATCTATTTCTTTTTCTGTTCTTGCAGGAAATTAAAGTTCTTCAGCAACTAAAGCATCCAAACATTGTCGAATATTATGGCAGTGAAATAGTGAGTGTTTCCTTTGTTTTACGCTTTATTATGTTATACACACTGCTAGCTATGGATATTCTGTAATCGTATTGCTAATGCTATTTGATGGATAGATTGGAGACAGCTTTTGCATATATTTGGAGTATGTTCATCCGGGACCAATTGATAAGTATGTCAGGGAACACTGGGGAACTATGACAGAGTGCATAGTTCGCAATTTTACTTGTCATATTCTTTCAGGGTTAGCTTATTTGCACAGCATGAAGATAATTCACAGGTACTGCTCATAATTGATCAGCAATGAGTTCATAGTTTGATAGCTTCCTTAATCTGTTAATTAATCTGACTGCAACTATTGCCGTGAATTTGTACCATCTGAAAGCTAAATATATTTTGGTGTTTGAATGTATCTTGTGATATCAAGTTTTTAATGGTTTGGATAATCGTGTCAAATAGGGACATTAAAGGGGCAAATTTGCTTGTCAATCAAGAGGGCATTGTCAAGCTTGCTGACTTTGGGTTGGCAAAACATGTGAGCTCCAGCATTTCGCTCTCATATTTCTTCTACTTCATCTGTAACATCTGATATTTTTCGATTTTATGTAGTTTGGACCTCCGGTTGCATACAATAAATTGTATCCTTTTCCTTTGAATACGTTTTCTGCATATTTTTCTACCAATTTGTAATGACAGCCTTGCTAAAGATTCATAGTCGTTTGGTGTAAGGGAAGAAAAGCTTCCATTTTCCTTCATTCTTTCATCTAGCAGAAAACTTATTTAAGAACATGTCAAGTGGAAAAACATTTTCATTCCTTGAACTATTATACCTTGGATAACATCTTACTCTGGATTTTTTAGATTTTATTAAGATTTATTTTTCCTCCTATCCATTTAGTTCTAACATTTCTGTCTTGTTCTTTTCCAGCTTACTGGGCATGCAATCAATCTTTCTTTGAAGGGAAGTCCGCATTGGATGGCTCCAGAGGTACCTCACTCTGCATTTGCTCGTGATTGGCTAACTTGCTTCAGCTGCTCATATTGTGCTTTTATTTTTCTCTTTGTGCAGGTCTTGCAAGCAGTGATGAGGAATGATGCCAATTCAGACCTCGTGTGTGCTGTCGACATATGGGGCTTAGGTTGTACAGTAATTGAGATGGTGACTGGCAAACCTCCTTGGAGTGAGTTTAATGGTGTAAGTGTCCCATTTAACTTTATATATTCCTGCCAAATTGCTGGTTAATATTTTGTCGACATGCTAGCAGTGTCGCAATCTGTGCATAGGTTTTATGGTCGAGCTGTGTTATTGAATTATGATTTAGAACATTCTTTCCCTGCACGTGAATGAATCTAAGGATGAGACCATGTGTATATGTGAAAAATAATATCGACTTAGAATCTTAGTTGATGCATTTAATTCTTATGCTAAAGTTACCATTGCTTTTCTATGCCAAAAATCTAGGATAACACTATCATTCACGAGAATCATTTCTAATTAGAATCGTGTAATAATTAGTCGATCCAGGAATGTGTGATCAGCTGACTTCGAAATCAGCCAACTATAAACTCTTAATGTTCAGATTGCTTCAGAAGTGAAATCTAGCAAGTCTAAATATTGTCTTCAATTTGGCATCAGGTGCAAGCCATGTTTAATGTTTTGAAAAAAACACCCCCTATACCGGACACGTTATCTTTGGAAGGAAAGGACTTCTTACAGCAGTGTTTGCAGAGAGAACCAACAGCTCGGCCGTCAGCCTTTAAATTACTTGATCATCCTTTTCTACAGAATATACGAGATCCAAACGTTGCAATATGCCGGGAAGAATTGTCTGGTATGAAATTGCTTGTAAGTACCAAATGCTATGCTAATTGCTGGTTAGAACCAAGTAGATTTCTGCAAGATTACTATTTCCTAATCAGAATAGTTCAGTTTATCTATTTCATTATTAGAATATTCACTAATATTAATGAGTCTATTGATTCGTCGCGCTACCAGGACACAGATAACAGTTCAAAAGAATGCAGTAAACAGAACAAGGATCTGCTGCCACTTTCCTCAGGCAATGGTGTAACGCACGAAAAACTCTACAATGGGTAAGTTATTTTCCTATAATTATCTAATCTCGTAATTGTTTCGCGCTTGATCAGCTATATTTACTGAAAATGATATCCTACACAGTAAAGGTTCCACTGATACTCATTTTTGTGCATCCAGTGAAACATCATCGCGGTTACATCCTGGAAACTCAGAGTCTGTCGCAGCTCCCAGTCACTCTCCGCGTTCTACACTTGAACTTCTTCCTTCTGCATCTTCACCTGAGCTCAATGGCAGTTCAGATCAAGTCAGTGATTCGATCGTTCCCAGCAGTTTACTAGCAACAGCTGGAAACAATCCATTTGCTTTCCTGAGGAATAAGGGAAGACAAATCCTACACTTTTGACATGCTTCTATTTTTTCAAGCGTCAAATTGAGACGATATCAAAGATGTAGTAATGGTTTCTTTTGTGTGGGCAATATGCTATCAGAGTCCAGAAAACACTTGACAGAAGACTTGGTTTTTCAAACACCATACCATTGATGTCCTTCTCAAAGGTATCAAATGTTTGGTTTAGACTCGGGTTCGACAGCCGAATCATTCAGTCTGACCGTTAGATCATTAAATCTATGCCCATTGTCAATATTGCAAAAATTCCTTCCAAAATTAGAAAGGTGAATGTAAATAATCAAGCTTATGTTCTTAGTACAGTGGAAACATTTTTTAGTCATTGGTTTTCATTAATCATTTGCTTGGTAATCAAGAAATTATATGTATGTTTTCTATCAGACTCACATTTATTTCTGTTCTATTAACCTAAGAAACTTATGGTTAAAATTTATTTTTTACAAGACTCAAATGTGGTGGATTGATATAATTTTTTTTTTTTTTTTCACTTCACAGCACAAAATTTGCTTGGCTTTTGACTGACTGGAGCATACGTTGCGACACATAATTACACCATAAAATTTATAATTTTAAAATAAATTTAATATGGTCTTGTTTAAAGTAAATTACTCAGTCATATAAAAAAAAAGTACTATTGATATATATCTTTTTCTATTTCACATCATCATTAATACTTATTTCATACACAATATTTCTCAATTTTTTCAAAAGTTAATTAAGATAATCTTCGAATTCAAATTAACAATTCTATACATAAAAATTCACATAAAGCATCGTTTCTTAATTTTATAGAGTAAAATGATATAAAGTTCTTTCCACATTTTGCCTCAAATGTGTGATTAGATGTGCATGAACGTACACGTGAAATTGACTATACAAAAAAAAAATAAAAAAAATCCCTTATTTACATTTTATCGAGTAAAACAATGCAATATAACTTTTTTAGCATATTTTGACCCACACAATGCATCGTTAAATATAGATGAGGGTACAAGTAAAATCGATTATACAAGAAAATTTTAAACAAGTTTACCCGATTTTAATTTAATTTATTTTTTGTTCGACCCAATTTTAATTTTATACGATAAAGTTTTTGACCATATTTTGTGAATACAATGAATTATTAGATGTGTACGTGAATTTATACGTGAAATCAAATAAAATAACAAATTCAAAAAAGGTCCACTATTTTAATTTTCCCTCTCTCTCACTTTACTTTCTCTACAACTGAAATTTTGCTAGATCGAACACTTCAATTCACTTTTCGAAAAACGCTACATATCAATTGTTTCTATGAACACAGGTACACAACATTATATGAATTTTTTACTCTCAATAATTATGGATAATAATTTAAAATAACTATATCAACCATTTGAGGGAAAAAAAGTTGATGTTTTTTCTTTTTTAATTTTTTTTTTTCTAAATTTTGAGGTTTTATTTGAAATTTTAACTATGTGGGGTCACAAACTACCAAGAAAAAAAAATTATTATGCTTCATTTGTTGTGAAATGTTAGAAATTACGAGAATTAACGCTATTATATGAAATGTATATTGTTGTTTATTTGATTATTGTATGAATTTCATATAAGAGAAGCTTTATATTAATTTTGGGTGCTAAAAATTAATTAATTTATGGTTAATTCCTATTAAGTGTTTGATGAAATGCATCGTGAAAATGTGTTTCTGAATTTTCATTGAGATATGATAAAAAAGATGACAATTTGGTATTCAAAAATTGAAACTTTACCTTTGTTTTTAATCTATATTGCTATATTATTTGCTTTAATATAATTTTTTTCTAATTTTTTTTTAGCTGAAGAGTAAAGATGGAAGCTTCTGGGAGCTTAATTAACAAAATTTATAGCTCATTCTGTGGAGGGTTGCATTTCGCGACACCAATTTCGTCTCTGAAGACTAATGAAGTCGAATTGGTATGTTCATCTGTTAATGCATTTGATTGGTGATAGAATATTGGGTTGTCTCGTTGTGATGTCAGGGTACGAGACATTGTCATATGGTAATGGTTATAAGTTAGTGTAATGGGTTTAGGTAATAACTCATTTATTATTTTGGTCTAGTGGATTCGAGAACCAAAAGAGTTATTTATAACACTAATCTTGCTTGCGGGATCTGTATTAGGAGCCTGGAGCTTGATAATCATAAAATGTGCTTATAATTTTCTTTTCTTAATTTTGCTTCTTTTTAGGTGCACGGCGTGTTACACATAATGCAAGGTTTCTCCAGTAGTCTGTTTTACTGGGACCATAATGAACAGAGATTTTGTGTGAAAAACGGGATATATGTGACGCATCTTTCCCAGACGAGTCTTACTGGTGTTCTTGATCAATTCACGTATGCCGCGACATGTTTGCAGCTGGTAGAAAATGTTGTAACTAAGGTTGAAAAATCTGCGAGAGCACCTCCACCTACTCTGAGAGCGTATACATGCTCTGTTTCTGCTTGGCTTCGAGTATGTACACGAACAAACTCATTGTTAAATCTATTTTTCGGGGGTTTTGTTACCCTTGTTAAGAAAATAATACATTTCATTGATTTGAGTAGCGCTTACGTGATGTTGCTTTGAAAGAGGAGGAGAAGATAAATAACTCTGACAACAGAACTACACCAACCCTTTTGGGTTTATCCAGTTCTTTATCAAGGTCCGCCAATTTCTTACTTAAGAAACTTTCTTTGGTTTTGAGGACTTTTAAGAGTTGTCCAATAATCAAGTTTTCATGGTTGTTGTCAAAGAATAATTTTCTTACTTCATGGATTACTAATTTTGAGCAGAGGTTATTACATATTTGCCTCTCTTTGATATTCAAAGGTTTTCCTTTTGGCCTACAACACGCATGGCTTTATGAATTTTCGAAACTCTTCATTCTAATTGAAAATCACATTGAAGAAACTTGCTCTTTTGAATTTATTTTAGCTTGAGAATAGTGCTCACCTTGCATGCGGCATACCTGTGTTCATCTTTTGCTAAGTAAATGGCACCCTGACACTCAAATTCCAGGAAGGCCTGGGTATCCTCTATTGATTGTTATTTTTGACTTTTGAGTACCTAAGTCCAGTGGACAAGCATGCACTTAGTTCTTTAATGGACTGCTTTCCTCATTTTTCCTTTTAACAGTAGAAATCCTAAAAGCATCTCTTTCTAATAGTCTGTGCTCAGGAGCTGAATATTTGTTGCAAGTCGTACACGGAGCCATTCCACAGACATTTTATGATCCTGAATCTTCTATCCCTGCTGCTGAGGTTGCTGTTCACATACTTAATTATCTCTATAAGAAGCTCACGGAAGTCTGTCTTGTGCAAGGGGGTGAGGTTGTGATTTTTGTTGGCTACATATGACACTACTCTTGTTAGATGTTGTTCTTTGAGCATTCAGTTCCAATCATTATAATGCTCTTTTCAGGAGGATGCGTATAGGATGTTGCTTTTTATGTTTGCTGGGAGTCTATTGCCATACATTGAAGGTCTTGATTCTTGGCTTTTTGAGGGAATTCTAGATGATCCTTTTGAGGAGGTAATTTTCTTCCAAAAGTTGTAGAGAATATCTTGTGTCTGTGTGTGCTAAGAGGAAAGGAAGTGTTATTAGTAGTCCATTGAGCTTTTTGCACAAGTTCTATTAATTTTTGGAAATAGGATTAGTTCAACCTACTAGTGTTTAGTAGGCTAGTCAATAATATCTCTTTTGGATTCATTTTAGAGTCAATGTTATTACTTGTTTCAGTTGTCCTGATTCATGTATTCTACTTTGTTTCTGGTGGTACTATCCCAGTTTTGGCAGGATTCTTTCAGTTCCCCATCCCAATATGGGGGATAAAAATTTAAAATTCTTAAATTTACCTCATATTAGAAGTCTCATTTTGGGACTCTTATTTTGGAATGAGGGATAGCTTGGGAAGGTGGGTTAAATAGGTTAAATAAGTACAGGTAATTTGAAACGGAGAGAGAGTAATAACATTTAGTTCCAAAAAATCTAAATTAATTTTCCTTTTAATATTGGATTTCCTAATTCTTTGTTATGTATTTATCTGATTAATGCTTCTATAGTTGGAATAGGGAATTCTGTAGCTTAAAAAAGAAAAAGAGTTGTGAAAGCATGACATCAAATTTTTGTGATAACCCAACCCATTTGTTCTTCTATAGTTGTATATTCTTTCCAAAACTGAAAGTTTCTTGACTGATGTTCTTGCTTTTTGTTGAAGGGTTTTCCAAGGCTAACAAGTTTGTTGTGTATGAGCATCATTTTATTTCCTAATCGAAATCATTATCCTTTCTGCAGATGTTCTTTTATGCTAACAAAGCAATTGCAATTGATGAGGCAGAGTTCTGGGAGAAAAGCTATCTGTGGAGATCACCAAGCTATCCTGCTATTGGATATTCTCCATCCTTGAGAGAGCGGAAGGGTTCTGCCAAAGTAAGAGAAGGGAGGGGGAGAGACTTTCAAGTATGTCCATTATTTTTTAGGGATATGGCCAAGATGATCATCTCTGCCGGGAAGTCATTGCAGCTTATGCAACATTCTCCTATGACATCCTCTATAGCCACTTCTAGAAGAAAAGACGAAATATCTGGGTTAACCTTGTCAGAGATCTTTTGCCTGTCATTAGGAGCTCTTGTTGCCCATGGAGACCACATTTCTGGGTATTTTTGGCAAGATAGTCAAATAGTTTCTTCCTTTGAACCAGTTGTGGAAAAAACAAAACTAGAAGTGAATGTTCAGATCTTGCCGGCTAGAACAGGGTCAACCAAAGTTTGGTACAACTTCTTGGTTGATACATTCACACAGAAGAGAGGTCTTCATTCAGAGTTCAAACAACAGGATGCTACGGGTTTACTTGATGGGAAGGAAGAGAAACTAGCTTCAGATGGAGCAGATGAAAATCCAACCGTTAGGGCCTTTGTTCCTGAAAATCCTACTATGGCTGTTTGTCAAAAGCTTCTTCATGAGAATACTGATGCTTGGAGTACATTGAATATATGTAGAAATTTCTCTCTTCCCCCTCTAAATGATGAAGGATTAAGACAGGCTATATTTGGTGGGAATAGTGGACAATCTATTGTAGCCAAAGAAACAGATTATGCTTATGGTTTCCAGTTTGATGATTTTGAGCAACTACGTGTTCAAGAAGATGCAAAAGTGCTTGAAGAGTTATTCCCCTTTCCAACCCTTCTTCCATCTTTCCAGGTTCTGCTTTATAGGATTATATGATAGTTAATTGCAGATTGTCTAATCAGTTCGAGTTTGAAAGTGACTTCGTATATTGGAACAGGAGGGCCTTCACATGTCGGAGATTTTGCCTTTCCAGAAAAATAGTACCCTCCCATCAAGAATTCTTAATTGGGTCCCAGGGGCTGAATTAAAAAGTACTCTGCTGCCCATGGTAATTCTGCAGGAATGCCTCATCAACTACATCAAGAAGCAGGTAGAACAAAATTGCAGAACTTTGTTCTGTTTCATATATTTTTTATATCAACTGTTAGGAAACTTTAATTGTCCCAACTGCAGGCTGACTATATTGGCAGGAATATGCTGTCGAAATTACTATGCGACTGGAAATTGCTTGATGAGTTGGCAGTGTTACGTGCTATATACTTGCTAGGTTCAGGTATCCATTGGGTTCAAGCTTCTGTTAATTATGATATAAAAAATTCTATTTGGTTGCTAGATATATTCAACAGAGTTGCGGAACTTTCTTCAGGTGATCTGCTGCAGCACTTTGTGACAGTGATTTTTAGCAAGTTAGATAAAGGGGAATCCGTGGATGATGATTTTGAACTCAACACAATCTTGCAGGTGCAACTGCGCTACTTTATCACCTGCTTTCTAGTAGACATGGTGGAGTGCCTAGATGTTTCTGGGTGTTTCCTATTAGTATTCATAGAAGACCTGTATACTGCTTTCATATTTAGCTCCATTTCATCATGAGAGATTCTCTTGCTGTGATATACATTCATCATTCTGCTTTGGAATCGGCTTCATAAAGGCATAATATGATTGTCTCTATGATGTCATTATAAAGGTACCTATTTTCCTGAATTCGAGGAAAATGTCTTAGATTGAGTTATTTGGTGCAATTAATTGAGGTCTATAATTTTGTCTTTCTTCTAGATGGATGGATCATAATCAGAATCTTTTTGGTTGTCTTACATGATATCTACATACTTAGATCATTAACATGTTTCACTTCCCTTCCCCACCTGGCCTTTCTCTTGCCCGCCCCCTCCACTGCCGTAGGTGAGGGCGCTTGCTCAAACTCACATACACATGCACAAATCCTCAATCCCCTTTCTTTCACAAGAAAATGGTTTATTTACGAGTTCTTAGTTTTTTGTTATTAAAATAAGTTTGTTTGCTTCATTCGGTGCCACTTTGGTTCATTTTAACTTGTCTTTGTAACACTACCATATTCTACACTGACATGATATAGTAGTAAATTTATGGGAAGATATGTTGAATTAACTGATTTCTGGTTGTCACTTATAATCATGAGATCACCTTTTGCATGGCATTTTAAAAACAAAAAGGCGATTAAGGCAGTGGAATTAATAACCTGAGCAAAATACATGATGAATCCGTGTTGGTATGAAATCTTTCTGAGGATCACTTCTATGGGGAAGTCAATGAAACATACGAGGTCTATGGGGCATCAGAGGCCTTGTCTTTTGGGGTTTTAAGCTTTAATCTTTTTTTTGTGGGTTAATTAGTACCATGCCTCCATCCGCCTTTCATCTGAACAAGTGATAGGATTACTTCCGTACACTGTATCCTGGTGGCTTGATGAATATCCAGTTTCTTTTTGCGAGAATGGATTCTGACTCATCGATAACAATTTCTTATAATTGCTTCAGGAGTCAATCCGAAACTCTGCTGATAGTGTACTATTAAGTACACCAGATTCATTGGTTATCTCCGTCACAAAGAGTCCTGGTTCGAGCCTTGATGAAAAACCAAGTTCCCCTATTCTTATCTCAAGTCCTCACAGAACTCGGGGACAGAGCTTCGGCATCAATGCACTTGATTCGCTTAAGTTCACATACAAGGTATTTGAGTATTATTTATCATGTTATTCTCCACTTCCTCATGTTTGCAGCTATTTGACTGCATCTCTCTAATTTATATGCATGTTTACCTTTTCAATGCTGCATTTAACTGCATTTGTTTCTTACATATTGTTAGGTCTCTTGGCCGCTTGAACTTATTGCTAATTTAGAAGCAATAAAGAAGTATAATCAGGTGGCTCTTCTACTCTTTCTATGTACAATGTGCACTTTTTTAAAGTTCCGCTAGTTAATTTCCCTCAGTATCAAGCAGGTGATGAGTTTCTTGTTGAAAGTCAGACGTGCCAAATTTGTTCTCGATAAGGCTCGGAGGTGGATGTGGAAGGTTTTTTTGCTTGATTCTCTTATTATATGCCATTGCAATGGGAAAAATATAAACTTGAAAGTTCAATTATTCACATCGGAAGCCATTTCTTTTAAAAATAGTTGTTTACTATTTCATATCCGTGATTCTCTTCTGAACTTTGACTCAATTACTTACGAATTCAGGATAGAGGTACTGGAACAGCTAATCGCAAGCGCCACTGGTTATTAGAGCAAAAGCTCCTTCATTTTGTAGATGCCTTTCACCAATATGTGATGGATAGAGTAATGCGTTCTAAACTTTTAGCACACTTGTTTGTTAGTTCTCTTAGATTGCTATTATGAGTACTTTTTATTACGCGTTGATATTGAGTAAAATGTATAGATGTGGGAGATAGGATGTGCACAGCATAATCTGTGGAAGCTTACAAGGAGATTCTACAGCATGTTTCTGTTTGTGACATAAATGATTTGTGCCTGTCGCATGTGCCTTTGCTTATTCTGACACCTCGTATCGGCAGTATATCCTGTGTAGCAGTATTTACTCAGCTTCCTTCATGATCTTCTCTTATGTTTTATTCCCGCTTAGCATCTATAGATCAGTTTGTATAATGTACTCATCATACATTAAACTGAATAGTTAGCCTTTTGGTTTTGGTTGATCCAGATTATGTATAACGAAGATTTTGCACCACATTTATTGAACACTATAAGTTGATTAGTCTCGGGGTTGTTTGGCTTAGCATAAGAAATAGTGCTCATAAGTTATAAGCTCTCTTATTCCTTATGAGCTCCAGAAAGGAAGTAATGAAAATAGTACATAATGGTTATCAAGTAATTTGTGAGTGAAAATAGCTTAATGTAAAAGAGCTGCTCATAAACTTGAAAAAAGTAGGGGGTCAGATACTTTAAGAATTGAGTTGACGAGCTCTATCTTAGAAGTTGTTTCCCCAAACGCTTAGAATGACCTTATAGCTTTCTTGGGGTACTGTCTGTGTCTGAGAGATCCAACTTTTTCATTGCAGTCACTAAAACTGATTGATCACTCTGCTTTCTTCTTACCAAAAGTTCCTGAGAACTGAACATTTTGGAAAGCTAGAAAAGTTTATGTTTTTACATATTCGACCCCTAAGCTGCAGTAAATAGTTAGACTGGAGTCTCCAGGATTTGCTTTACCAGATCAACTGTCTTTTGAAGCAATTTTTTTGAGTATCTCAACATTTGAATCTCCGTCATCAAATCTCTGTGGGCTAATCAGATGGTAGAGGTCCCAATTAGTTTTCTAAGCATAACAACTTGGAGCCGAGCAATCTCTGACATGGACACACCGTGAGCAGGTATATCACAGTGCATGGAAAGAACTATGCGAAGGTGTGGCAGCAGCTGGATCTTTAGACGAAGTCATTGAAGTACATGAAGCCTATTTGTTGTCAATTCAGCGGCAGTGCTTTGTTGTTCCAGACAAGCTGGTTTGTCACTGTCTCTATTTCCTAGTCATGTATACTCTACATATAGAATGCATGTTGTTCATGAAGCCAACCTTGAGAAGAGTCAAGTACTGAGCATCTTTTGATGGTTTCTTCTGCACCCAGTGGGCATTGATTGCAAGCCGTATCAACACGATCCTTGGACTAGCTCTGGACTTCTACTCCATACAGCAAACATTATCCAGTGGTGGAGCAGTTTCTGCCATTAAAGTGAGATGTGAAATGGAAATGGATCGTATAGAGAGACAGTTCGATGACTGCACCTCATTCCTTCTCAGAGTAACTTTTATCCACCTTTGTTTTGACTCATGAATAAGTAAAATAACTGTTTTCGCTATTGTCCTAAAGAGTGAAACTATAACTGTATGTGTTTATAGTATCATAGACAACACGTATGGGCGTTTTGTTTTAATTTTACCAGCTTCATGGATTTAATTCCGTCACCTTGTTGATGCAGATTTTATCGTTCAAGCTCAATGTGGGACAGTTTCCTCATTTGGCAGATTTAGTTACTAGAATTAATTACAACTACTTCTACATGTCGGACAGTGGAAGCCTGAAAAATGCCCCTGGACCAGATGCTCTCACAAGCAAGCTAGGAAGAGCCCTTTCAGGTTAAGAACAGATTGAAATGTAATGTGCTCATCGTGCCATTTTAGTAGAGACATGGGTTTTCTTTTTGTTTGTACAGCATTCACATAAGTGCAAGAAATCTCAGTTCTGAAGAAAATTATTAAGCAGTTGCAGCTTTCCTTTAAGATGTAAGTAATCATGAAATATACTTGAAGTGCTTCCTTTGTAACAATGACTCATTGACACCCAAGAGTTGAGTGGAATGATTTGATAGCGATCTGTTGTACTTATTAGTTTTGAGTTCGAATTATACAGTCAGTGAGAAGGTGGAATGAGTATGCTTTCAGATATGGTTATAATTTCATCACAGAATTACTCCTATATTCTTCTTAATCCTCAATTTACTGATTTCTTGTGATCCATGTTCATTAGAGTTGAATCGTATTCTATGAATATAATATCTATCTAGTGTGATGTATGCAATATATGACAAATGTAGAGTTTTTTATTGATCGGTCATGTCATATAAGTCCAAGTTAGATATCTAATTGCTTCTATTTGAATTATTCGAAAAATGTCTTATATATCTAAAAGATGGACAATTAAACCAGTTCCACAGAAAATAGAAGGGCATGATCACTGACTTTGGGGATCCATCAAAGCATGTGTCTGGAGGTCGTTTCTCATCTTACTTGAGCTTTGGCTCTGTTGTAACTCATAATCAACTCAAACAAAAATAAGTTTTATCTTACTAGTTAGAGTCGGTTATATACATATGATAACATCACTCATTCTTGTTGAGTGTTGTTTAGGGTTCATCTAGTGGTAGGGTGAAATAGTTGGGTGGTCTAGGGTTCAAGCCTTGTTAGAGTCTTGTTCCATAAAATATTAATGCATTGGATTGGATTTGCAAATAAGTTTAATTTGGTAAAAAAAATAATTTGTCTAAGTAATTTTATTTTTTTACTCTTAATAGTTAGTCCATTTTAAAAGAATAATCCTAAAATAGAAATAAAAATAGTTTAAATGTCAAAACAGGATTGACGAAATAGTTTAGTAACCACGAAAATAATTTACCCTTTATGATATGTTATGATATCATAGAGAATGAATAAAAGCTGTTTGGTTCACTAGTAATAGGGTAAAATAGTCAGGTATCATTGTTATATTAAAAATTTTTAAATTCGAATCATGGGTTACTTTGTTCGACAAAAAAAAAAAAAAAGTACACAATTATGATAAAAGTTTTTAAATTTAAACCACGTCGACAAAAAAATGAAAGAAACAAGGAAAAGAAAAAAAAAAAACAACATCGACATCCGATATATATTTATATATATATATAAATAAATAAAGAATGATACAATTTAAATTCACTTCCCGGCAAATTGAGCATAGCCATGAACAAGCTCAAACCTCACCATTTTCACCCTCCAATACCACCATTACCACCTTCACCAAGCTCCACGAAACAATTCAACGCCACAATCAACCCCCTCTCTTCACCACGCCACCACCACCAAGTCCTCCTCACATTCACCTCCATGCTCAAATCCCACACCCCACCAGACGCCTTCACATACCCAAGCCTACTCAAAGCCTGCATTAACCTTAACCTCTTCTCACTTGGCCGTTTACTTCACCAACAAATAATAGTAAATGGGTACTTTTCAGATCCCTTTACTGCCTCTTCTTTGTTGAGTTTCTACTCAAGATTTGGATACATTTATAATGCCCACAAAGTGTTTGATACTATGCCTAATAAAAATATAGTCCCGTGGACCGCTATCATCGGTTGTTATTCTCGAGCCGGCGATATAAATCACGGGTTTTCTATGTATAGTGAAATGCAACATGTAGGAATTAGGCCTAGTTCAGTTACCATTGTAGCATTGCTTTCTGGAGTAATGGATATAGCCCTTGTAGAGTGTTTACATTGTTGTGTTATAAAGTATGGTTATTTTGGGTCTAATTTGAGTTTAATTAATTGTATGATAAGTGTATATGGTAAATGTGGAAGAGTAGAGGACGCTAGGAAATTGTTTGAATCGATGGATGAGAAGGATGTTATTTCTTGGAATTCTCTGGTTTCGGGTTACACTTTTGGTGGAAATGTTAGAGAAATGTGGAGAGTTTTTTGTAGAATGAGGTTAGAAGGTATATGGCCTGATCAGCAGACGTATACATCGTTGGTGCCAGTGATTGCGAAAGAAGGTTATTTTGAATTAGGGAAGTTGGTGCATGGACAAATATTGACTAGTGGACTAGAATTGGGTGCACATGTTGAAACGTCGCTTATAGGGATGTACTTGAAATGGGGGAAGGTGGGTGATGCTTTTAGGATTTTCGAGATGGCAAGATATAAGGATGTGGTGTTGTGGATGTCAATGATCTCAGGGCTAGTACGGAATGAACGTTCTGATAAGGCATTGGAAGTGTTTCGTTGGATGTTAGTTTCAGGACTGATGCCATCTGCTACTACCATTGCCAGTGCACTTGCAGCTTGTGCGCAATTGAACTTGCTGAGACTGGGGACTTCATTGCATTGCTATGTGTTGAGGCGAAGAATGGAAATCGATACTCCTTCAAAAAATTCACTTATTACTATGTATGCAAAGTGTGGTAGATTAGAGAAGAGTTTTGCTGTTTTTGATATGATGGAGGAAAGAGATGTTGTGTCATGGAATGCAGTTGTAGCTGGCTATGCGCAAAATGGTCATTTGGATACTGCTTTGCATTTATTCAACCAAATGAGAAAAGCTCTCCAAAAACCTGATTCAATAACTGTTGTGTCCCTCCTTCAAGCCTGTGCTTCCATTGGTGCATATCATCAAGGAAAGTGGATTCACAGTTTTGTCATAAGAAGCTATCTCGGACCATGCATAATGATCGACACTGCTCTGGTTGATCTGTACTCTAAATGTGGCAACTTAGATACTGCCAGAAAGTGTTTCGATAGGATGCAACAGCATGACCTAATATCATGGAGTACAATTATTGCTGCGTATGGTAGTCATGGCAAAGGAGAGACTGCTCTGGAGATGTACTCGGAGTTTTTGCAGAGTGGGATTAAACCAAATCCGGTTATTTTCTTGTCGATTCTCTATGCTTGCAGTCATAATGGGCTGATCAAGCGAGGTATGAACTTGTTCAAGTCTATGAAAAACGATTTTGGGATCGAACCAGAAGTTGAGCACCTTGCGTGCATGGTTGACCTCCTTTGTCGAGCGGGTAGGATAGAAGACGCATTCAACTTTTACAGGACGATGTTCCCGGAACCAATGATTGATGTTCTTGGTATACTGCTTGATGCTTGTAGAACCAATAAAAAGGTTGATCTGGCAGACATTATTGCCTATGAAATGTCTCTGTTGAAGCCTGAAGATCCTGGAAAATATGTGCAATTGGCTCATAGCTATGCCTCAATGGCTAAATGGGATGGTGTAGGTGAGGTCTGGGTCCAAATGAGATCTCTTGGTCTTAGACAGGTTCCGGGTTGGAGTTTTATCGAGTTGCATGGAACAATTACCACATTTTTTGTTGGCCAATGTTCACATTCACAACATGAAGACATAGTTTCAATTCTGAAAAATGTAAGCAAGGAAATTAGAGAATTGATATCAACTCCATACCAGGATAGTTTGATGGTGGATTATGGAACAATCTAGATAAGGGATACAGTATAAGAGGTTGCTGTTTTGAGGCCAATGGATTGAAAGTGCAAAGCTTTCTTTCATAGGTAAGATCGGTTCAGGATCATGGGATCCTTTTCTATTAGATAGGAAGGGTTGTAGCACAAAATGTACTTCCAAGTAATTGAAGGGCTGTAGCGCAAAATGTACTTCCAAGTAATTGTCTAGCAGAAGTCAATGCTCCTGTGATCGGGAAAGTCTTGTCCAAAGAGCTTAGCCAAGAGTGAACAAGGCCATATGGCGGTCTTGCAAAGTCGGTCACTAGATCTTGGAGACGTTAATGGTAACTCAGAATGTTTGGACCCAGCCTCAATATCCTAGGACAGTCAGTATGAAGAGCAAATGTGTCCAGGACATGAGACTTCCTCCCGACAAATGCTGGGCTAGTGCGTGACGAACGGAACGGTTCATCAAGCTATTTTTTAGTCTCAACTCTAGTTGAGAGATGAGAGCTCCGTGATTGGTTCAAGAGAAGGTCCACTATTAACAGACAAATGACTGGTTCAAACGCAAAAACATACACTTTATGTCATAATGCAGTAACTGCATGGAAAACATACCCCAAAGGAAATGAAACATTTTATCAGAAGGTTGCAATGTGTAAAAACAAACCAAAGTTCATGTCATGTAAAAAATATTGATCATCGCAGGAAATCAATTTTAGAGGGGACCTTACATGATGGAAAATATTTAAACACAAAATGAACAGTCTTGAAGGCATTAACTTGTTCAGTCCTATTCTTTTCTAGTTTTTTATATGGTAAATTTTAGTTTTATGTTATTCTTTTATTCCTTCACTCCTTCTTTGTATAGTAAAAATTAATGTATTGAATATCAAATCTTTCGTTTATATAGTAAAAATTTTACTATATAAGGAAGACTGATGGGGTGATATATAATAGTGCTTTAAATTTCAATTGTAGTCCACAGTTTTTCATACGAGTATTGTTATATGTCAACTCTTCACCTTTCTTTATATATTGAATTTTTATTATATACACGAACGATTTGATATTTAATATATGAATTCTTATCGTATAAAAAATAGATAAAAAAGTGATAGGGTGACATAAAAGTATTACTTTTCTTATATGATTTTCTAAATAGTTTCTATTGTTATAAAAATTACGTTACGAATAGTCAATGTTTTTCTCAAGTTCCATATTGTTTACTCTTGCTATTTTTATGTTAGATTGCGAAACAGGGAAAAATATACTAATATTACATCACACGTCGCACTTTTTACGCGGATAGATAGATAGATAACATAAAAGGAGCACTTTTTAAAATTTGGAACTAAGTTATTAAACGCGGTTAAGATAAGAGACGGCGAGATAATTTACCGTCATGCATCCTTGATTATATATATCAAGAACGAAAAGATAATACCTTTTAAAATTGGGGACTACATTATTAAACGTGATTAACTTAAGGAACGACAAGATATTTATCTTAATATACAACCAGATCTTTGGTCTATTAGTATGTTTTTCATTGTAATTACAAGAGATTGTGATATCAATTCTTGCTGATGATATCGTTTAATATATATTGTACGGCTACAGAGGCGTCTCAAACAATTTGGAGACCTTGGGCGATCATCTAAATAGGAGTGTTAATAATTATATTTTTTTTTTTAATAAAAAAACGCTAAATTTTCTACTAAAATAATCACTACAAATAAAAAAATACCAAAATTAGAATTATAAAATAGCATAATATTACAAGTTAACCAAAAAATAGAGTCCCAACCAATCATTAAAAAAAAATTAAAAATTCTTTTAATTGGGGCCAATGGGGGCCTTAGAGTCCCAATCAATTTATTGATGAAGGCCTGCTCATAATGAGCAGGCCTTCATACTTTAAGGCCCTCTTGGCCCCAATTAAATGATATTAGTTTAGGATAAACCTTTATCTTTAAAAAAAAAAAAATTCTTTAAATTAGGGCCCTCGGGCTAAAGGTGCCTTGGGCACATGCTCAAGCCGCCCTTAGCTTGGGTGTTGCTTGGGCTGGTTCTGTACAACTAAAACCTCCCGTGAATAAAAAAAATAATTATCTTAATATAAATTATTAGGAGGGTTTGGCAACTACGGAGATCCAAGAGGTCAGGATTTTCGGATATATTATCTCTACATGGATCACATGTGGGGAACATTGGACCCCTTTCTTTTCCAAAAACTTTTAACCATTTCTGTATGACAAAAACCGTTTAAATTGACTTCCCAGCAAGTTGAGAAGAGTGAAAAAATTGTCCAGAATGCGTTACAACTCCTATGTTCTAGTAGATGAGCCAACCGTGTAGTTGACTGGATCATTAGGGTAATTAAGACTTTACCTTTAAAATTATCTTTGCTTGTATGTGAGGATCTTGAGTCCGCGGTCATTAGTTGATACCTTTGTTAAAAGTAAAAAAAAATGGAAAAGCAAGTTGAGTAAAGTAAAAAATTGCATTTCACATGCTCTTCTCAGTTCTGCACGTTGAAAATATGAATCAAGCCTGCCATAGATCAAGTTATATATTCAAAAGTTTTGCTTAAAAGTGAAACATTCTCTTCAAGGCTTGTGCCCAACATGACGAAGACAACATGCCTTGTCCCACCCCACGTTGCCATTTACCTTCCGAGAAAAAGAAAAGAGCTATGCTTAAACAAACGAAAGATGAAATTTTGTGAGAAATTTGTGAGGTTTAAGTTTTTTAAATATTTTTATGTTGTTTCATAAAGTGAGAAGTGTTGGGATAAGGATACACGCACATTTTAAAGCACGAAAATCATAATATTTTTAACCTTGTTCAATTCCTCCGACTTACTTCTATGATATCATCTCTAGATAATCTACTCTTTAGAGTAAATGTTACATATACGGAAAAAACTAAACCTTTTTCACATGGTTAAAATTTTTTAGACGGATAAAAGTCTATAGAAGAGGGTCAGACCATTCAAGGTTGTGTGACAACTACTTATAAGTCAGAAAAATCTATTTATTGAAAATAAATCATTTAACCCAACCAATATTAGGGTTTCTCGGTAAATTTCTATGTATTTTCAGCATGGACTCAGACTTGAAATTAAACCAAAACCCAACAAGAAGCATTGCCTCATCAGGGGCGGATCTAGGGCGGGGCCGGCAGGGGCTCTGGCCCCCCAATATTTTTTTTTCTCAAAAAAGTCTATGTAATATCGTTAAAAAAAATTATTGTCGTTAAAAAAATATATGTAGTATCGTTAAAAATAAGTTAACGGTCTCCTTATTTTTTTTTCTTTGTCATGAACAATGTTCTTATTTGAATCTTGGTCCCCCAATTTTAAAATCCTTGTTCCGCCCCTGTGCCTCATGGTCAATGGAACAATTGCTTTTCCTCGTTTCTTTTTTTGTTTCCACAAAAAAATACAAACAATTTTAGAAATTAGTATATGTGAGAGAAATAGTGTTGTTTCTCACAAACACAACGTACTAATCCACTCCACAACCATGTTTTTTTTCTCCGGTTGAGCAGACAAATACGAATAGAATGACACTTAAGAATTGAGTGGAATAATTAAATTATGAACTGTTATAATTAAAAATTCTGCATTCAACCTATAATTTTGGCATCCATTTATTTTGAAAAAAGAAAACTATGTACGAATAGAATGAGACTTGAAAGTTGAAACAAAGGTATCGTGCTGTTAAGGATTGTCTGTCTTTCTAATTGGTTTAGAGGCTTGGTCATAGAAAATATATTTTGCCCCAAAGGCCAAAGGTCAGTCAGTCGAAATGAAAGGTAAAAGTTTTGACTCGTGAAAAGAGTTCCGAGTTAGAGTCTCCCCTGTACTGATCAGTACATATATTGGGACATATCTTACTACACAGAAATTTATAATTTAGAAATGAATCGAACGTGATTATGTCTAATATGAATTGCTGGTAAAAAAAACACAATTACCTTCTTCTATTTGGTCTAGTCAAAGCTATTTCCTTATTCTAACAGGTTTTGTATCTATTAATTAGACTATGCATTTTCTAAACGAGGTTATGTGTCATGAGGTTCACCCTTAATATGAATTCAAAAAACTTTTAAGAGGATTCGGTCGTAAGAAAAAATGCATCAAGAAAGAAAGATTTTATAATTCCTTGTAAATCATTCTTCATCTCCCATTTTCACATGAAGAAGGCGTTGAACAGTCGAAAGACCTTTAAACTTTCAAGCTTTTTTTTTTTTTTTTTTTAACTCATCAAAGAATATAACAATATAAACAACAAATTATTTAAATCCGAGATGGATTAATTAACAAATTAAGCAGCAAACATAATGATTAATTATCACGCTAATGAAACCCCGAGGAAGCATCCGAAAACGAAGTTGTAACATACTCCCTAACCTCCCTGGCAATCACATTCCTCATCACATCCCAAAACCCGGCGGGCAAAGCCTCCGCTTCCGCCCGCCTCTCGGGTGACTCCTGACCACCAGTTCCTGGCGGTGCCAAGGATAGTCTTGTCATAGGGTCAAACTCATCATAGTTGTTTAATGAAAATTCAGCATCATTAACTTTTGTATAGTCAGAATTCATGTATGACACCGGTCCTGAGACATCATTTAAATCAGGACGCTGCATAACCTCGGGCAGCTGTCGTTGCTGCTGCTGTTGTAATCGTTGATGTCTCCTTTTCAAGGTGGAATTCCAATGATTCTTGACAGCATTATCTGTCCTACCAGGAAGCAAACGAGCAATGGTGGCCCATCTATTGCCATATTTTTCATGAGCAGCCATGATAGTCTCATCCTCAGCTGCAGAAAATGGACGATGCTCAACGTTAGGGCAAAGCTGATTACACCATCTTAGCCTACAAGACTTGCCTGAACGTCCCTTAATGTATTTGCTTATCAAAGACCAATTTCTAGCACCATATTTCTCCACAAGCTTCGTCAAGATTTTGTCTTCCTCTGCACTCCATGGCCCTTTTTTTCTCTCTAAAGACTTGTTGCTATTAGTAAATGTAGAAGAAGAATGATCAGAGGAATATGAATTATCAGATGATGAAGAAGTAGCTGATGAACACCTATAAAAAGCTTCCATTTTTTAAGGGTTTGCACAACAATGGAGGAGTTTCAAGAGATGGATAGGAGAGAGTGTTATAGTGATGTCTCAAGTCTTTGAGCTTGTGGGGTTGTGTGATATGATGAAGAGCAAGTGTGTGATGTGTGTGTAGGTATATATATAGGGAGAAAGAGATGGGTAATGCAATACATATGTTAATTGTGCATGCACTTGGCTAAGGACCTTTTTAGGCCAAAGGGTTAGGTGTTGGTTCTTAGAAATTGCCTTGTGTAAAGTTGGTAGGGGTTATAACTCCTAACTAGAATGAGTGTGTACATGTATTGTACCAGTTGTTATGTGTTGTATATTTTTTTTTTCTGGTTTTTGTTTCTAAGAGCACATTTGTCGTGGCTGGTTGTGTTTTGTCGTTTTTAGTAAAATGACTTTCTGGCAATTTGCTTTAATTCGCGCAGAAATTTATTCACATCTCGAGTTTAAATCAGTCAAAAAATTATTTTATTGGAGTAAGTTCTAATAGCTTTATGCCCATCTAAACCCTATCATGCCTTTTATTCTGAATGAATACATATATTTGAAGTTGGGAGCCTAGTGTGAGCTTGAAAGGTATTAATGTACCACCTTATAGCTATTAGTTGAGATTAAAATTTAATATGGTGTTAGAGGCCAGATCATTAGTTATATATGATTCAGTGCGATTTAATTGCAATTAAATTGCATTCAAGTCTTGCAACTATCTATTTGTAAAATTACGTCTATATATAAGGCTCAATAAAAGAAAAAGAATCAAACCTAGACATAAAAGAGAGTGTTAAGATAATAAATAATATAATAAACATCTTTCTACTTATTGAATATAATAAATCTCTCTGTAACAATTTAAACTTTTAGATAATGTAGTAATTTATAATTAATATAATATCATAACCAGGTTATTAAGCGGTTTTGAGTTCAAGTCTTGTGTCCATTCATATAAAAATATTAAAATTGTCAATATACAAAATCAAAAAATAAATCTAGCTTGCACGTGTAAGGTGATATTGCGATAAGATGGTAATTTAAAAAAAGCGGTTCCCAAAAATGTATCTGATCATTTATAGAAAAATGATACTTGTGGCAAAGTGATGATTCATACAAGGGGCACGAATAAAGGAGGAGATTTGGCCAAGAAAACTGCAAGAACTTTTGGTCTGGATTCAATGAATTGAGTGTGATCTTCAAGCTCAAGGCCATTATTATGGTTTTTGTCTTGTAGTTTAGATGCATGCCTTGAGACAATTTGATTGATCATGGCCTAGATAATGTATACCGACCGTACAATAATGTACATGTTTCTTACAACATTCAAAGATGCATCTCATATCAGGTTCAATAATTTAAGTTCAAGAATTAACTTGACAAATTAGGTGAGACACTTTCACATGCTTCAGTTTAAAGTTTCTTCACAATTTTTATGAAAATAAACCAAATAATAACGCAACTATTCGGTTCGGTAGTCAAATTGGACATACTCTCATAAATACTATAGAGCCCACATCATTGGATCTAATTAGTCGAATCCAACAATTTTTTCCAAATAATAATGCATCCAAGTTGAGTTTGATATCAAGTAAAAATTGTATATTTTTGGATGAATAGAGCACCGTGCAAGGCTTGAAATATTTTGTGTCAGGACACTTCTTGAGTCCTTTTTATACATGTTTTAAATCGTAATGAAAACTTTGCTTACCTCGAAAAAATAAAAAAGAGATAGAGAAAAATAAAAAAAATAATGCATCCAAGCTTTCATGATCTGGTGGAGGGCGTTAAACCAATTACACGCTATGTGAATATATATATAGCATGAACGAAGAACAATTGGACAAATCTACCGTACTTGTCATTAATTAGTTTAGGTGGGTATAAATTATTTATTGATGGTACGGCCAGACAAATTGTCATTAGTTTAGGCGGGTATAAATTACCCATGGATGGTACACCAGACATATTATGAATGATATCAGAATTTCAAAGTTAAGCGTGTTTATGTTAGAGTAGTATTAGAATACACGGTTTTTGAAAATTCTTTGCGTTGCATATATCTCTTTCTAATTATTGACCAAAAAAATATTTAGGCGAGATACTGAAAGTGATAGCTTGATAAATGATATCTAGTGAAAACACGTTGGAAATAGGCCTGTATTTTTGTAGCATTTTTTCTAATCGCTTTTGCTGCCCAGTCTGCAACATTTTTTGATGAAATAAGAATCACAATTGAAATTGATGCAATCAAATTCTTCAATGCAATCAAATCAACTAATAAAGGATCAACTGACAACTTAATAACAATCGGAAAAATATTTCATATATCATGCCAGACGTCAGATCCTCTCTATGAGGATTTAGAACTCATGTGTGGGTCCCATCTAATATGAGCGGGTCTGATGACCTATTAATGTATAAAAAAGTGACCTCTAACAATCGAGTGATGTTTAAACTGTGTCATACAATAACACGTTTGTTAATTTTTAACCTGTTAAAAGGACTGCTAATTTAACTAGATCTGTTTGTTGCCTTTAAACCAAGTCTCAATAAATCCTACTACACTCCAAGCTATAATAACAGTTAATACGAATGTTGTATTTATAGATTGATGTAATTTTTTGCTTATTAGTGAAATTCTTCTTTCCAACAACAAAAAAGAAAAAAAAAGAAAAAGAAGAGGATCGTAAGTTTGTTAAGAATGGGACTATTTACTCGAGGGTATAAATGAGATTAGGTAAAACTACATTACAAAGAAAAGAATGAATGATTTATTACTCCGTTGGTCTTTTATTTATATCGATTTTTTTAAATTGATCATTTATTTTTATAAAAAATATATTTTTATTCTATATATTTTAAAATCGTACCATTGTTAGTTATTTCATTAATTTATGTTAAAAAATAATAATTTTATCAAAAATGACAAGAACAATCACATGCAACATAAATGAGTTTATTCCGTTTATTCATTAACAAAATTTAACAAAAAGATCCACAGTGACATAATTTTAAAAACATATACCAAATCGGTAATAATAAGAGACCAACAACGTAATAAACCCAAATCAACAACGCGATAAATCAAAATCAATCTCATACATATGTCTCAAGTCTTATCAAGAACATTTAAAACATGACAGTAAAGCCAAAGCTGTTCCTGACCAAAAAAAAAACAAAAAACAAAAAACAAAAAGCATAAGCTGTTTATCATAATATTCATAAGCCATAATACTAACAAAGGCCAAGCAGATTTTTCTATGACATCAAGTGGGGTCATCGCTTTTTTGACTACTTTGCAGACTTACAGCTGTTGAGTCCAAATCCATATTTTTGGTCACCTAAACCAACGGCTGTGATGAACTTCTCCAAAGAAAAGCAGTTAAAAGGTAATCGTATAAAAAAACGAAAACCAGTACAGAGTTTGAATTAGCTTTGACTTTTGATGGGTTGTGTAAGAAATTGTCTTGGACCCACTCGCCGTTGAGGGCCGTGTTGAACTGCTTGATTCTCTTTTTAAAAGAGATAAAAATCTTTTGATCCCTTAAATTTTAAAAAAGGAACTTTTTGATCTTTTAATTTTTAAAAAGTGACAAGTTGATCTATTTTAATATTAATTTTTTGTGATTTTTTTTATTTTATTTTTGGACCATTTTTTCTCTTGTATGGCATTAAACATACATTTGGAATATCACAAAAAATTACCAAAAATTATCAAAAAAATCACAAAATATACCTGTCCAAATAAAAATAAATAAAAATAATTTTTACAAAATGTCTTCAATATCATCATTCACCACAATTAGAGAATAAATAAACAAAACAATTATCAAGTTAAAAAATAAGAGATGTTATTGTGGGTCAAAAGTAACTGTTCGCAAAAATAAGTTATAATTTTTGAACTTGATAACTATTCGCGAATAGTTTCTTTTGACCTATAATAACATATCTTATTTTTTAACTTGATATCCCAAACATGTATTTAATACCATGCAGGAGAGAAAAAATGGTCCAAGGATAAAATAAGAAAATTACAAAAAGTTAACATTAAAATAGACCAAATAGTTATTTTTTAAAAGTTAAGAGACCAAAAGGTTCATTTATCAAAACCTGAAGCATCAAAAGATTTTTATCTCCTTTTAAAAAGAACACAAAAGTAGTCACAACTCACAAGTCACAACCACCAAGCATTTGGTTCAGTGGTATGTCACTCAACTGAGTATAAAAAATTACAATATTAATTATCGTAAATTATGTTTTTTAATATGTGTTAAACGATTTATATCTCTTTTTCATTAAAAGAAAAAAAATAGTCGCAAGAATAGCTCGAATGACAGCACATTATGAGATATTCATGCCAAGTGTGTGTTCAAACCTTTGCAATTGTGTTTGAAATCAGAACTTAAATTTATCTGGCATTATGGTTGTTGGGCCAATCTGAGCACCCATGAAGTTTTAATCTGAGACTAATTAATGATTTTTGTTTAGTGAGAATTAAAAATATATAGTTTCTAATACTAATATATAAAAAATATATCTATTAATTGGGGGGGGTGGGGGGGCAAAATTTTTTTTTTAAACAAAAAATAGCTTAAAAATGGGGCGGGGGAGGGGGGGGGGGGGGGGGGGGTGGGGGCACAAAATTTCTTTTTTAAACAAAAAATAGCTTAAAAATACTCATCTTGTTTAAAAAATTAGTGTTAGCCCTCACTCACTTGTAAATACCTCCGTTCTTGGTTTTAACAACATATAAGTTATGAATCATTAATGTGAGGAGGTGCTTTTATAGTTTGTATTGAAGCCAATTGTAGCTCTAGCATGGTGCTTGCCTTTATGTGGTGCCTGTTTATTTGAGATATTTTTTAGTGTATAAAGAAAAGGAAAAAAACAACACAAAAGTAACAAATTTGAACTTTAAATTCTTTCTTCCATTTACCCTGGAAAAAGCACCATGAAAATATGCTAACTTTAATTTTTGTTGGTGATCTTAAACTTTTCAAATAAATATACAGTTATAGTATGTAATATCCCATATCGGTGAAATATAGTATGATTGTGTGATTTATAAGTGGGTGTTATGAATATAAGAAATAATTTGAGTTAACCATTTTGGACCAATAAAAAAAATAGTCCAAGTAATTATTTCTGATACCTAACAATATCAGTATCACCTGCAGGCTTAGAGGTCTGGGCTCATGGCGTGACATAGGTAATAACATGTGGCATATATATTGCTTTTTCCTCTTTTCTTTAAAGTGGCATACAACATAGTATTAGTACCTTGATTTCTTATATTACATTAATGAAAAACATAGTATTAAAAATGTAAAGAATTATGCTGACCTCAAAACAAAATTTTTGGCACTTCATGCTTTACAAATCTTAATTTTAGTTAGCAATGATAGGCTTTGTCTAGAGTCGATTAAGCAAGAATCCATCACTATATTATATACACAAATCCAAGTAAATTAAATTGTTAAACTTTTCAACTTTAGGACTTCTTCATTTAATTCGTTGACTAAGATGATATGCTTATGTGTTAATTTAATGAGAAGAAACATTAATGTCTGATGAGAGGAAAAAACGCACTTGCTCTTTCTCTTTCTAATTTCTCTTGTCTTTTTACTCTCTCCTTTGTTTCTATGCAATTTGAGTCCTATAACTGCCTTGAGCGTCGAAGTGAGGCTCTGGAGATTATCTCGGAGACCTTTATTTTGCAGGTGAAACACTTCTAAAGTTCAGCTCAAACTGAAAGATTGTTTCAACCCTTATCAATGTCCAATCTATCATTTTCTTCAACATAATTCTCAAAGTTTGGTGTAAGAAAAATATTGAAATTTGATGTAATGACAACTATTGAGAAAACTATGAATATAAATCTCTAAATGGTGAGCATTATCGTTTTGATTATTTATGATTTAGACTTTATATAACACCATGAAAAGCTTTTAGAGGAAGGCTAAAGACACAAGGTTGGTGCATGCAGTACTGACTAGTCAATCCAACGGTGCATGTGCACTGTATACACTATGCCTCGATATATTTAAAGATTCAAAATAAGGTAATTGAAAAAAGTAAAAGTTATAAAAATCGAGTAAACAAATTATACGATGTTGTGAATTATAATACTTCTGCAATATTAATTGCACGTGAATTCTTCTATAAGGTAAATAAAATAATGTTTAATGTGCTACTTATAAAGGTTTAGTAGCATAAATATATATAAATCCCATAAATTATTAAGTATTTTTTTTTATAGTTAAGAATAGCTAAGTAAAACAAATAATTGCCATCCATCAATTATTATTTTGAAATGTTATATATGTCTAACAAAATAATTCAAAATATAATGCTAATCTATGTTAACACTATGACAACTGGATGATCACTTATTCATGTCTTAGATTCAAATGAACCGAATAAATTACTTTTTTTAGAATTCGTATAGATAAGTCTTTTGATTAATAAAAACATAAAAGCAGTATATAGTGGCTCAAGAATACCACCTCGAGTAGAGGTGGTATTTGGGTCTAGCCGACAAAGGCCCAACTCAGCCCAACACACGAAAATTCGGACCTAACCCAACTCGATTGAAAATGGATTCGATTCAACCTAACCCACAACATATAAGTGGGCTGAGTTGGGTCATATATTTTATGACCCAGCCCATTTGTACCCAAGTCCAACTCAGCTCATTCCAACCTAGCTCGAACCCAGCACAGGCCCAACTCTAGCCCAACTCAGGCCCAATTTGAGCCCATTATAATTTGTACATGTAATTTTTCTTATAAATAGTTAGTGTATTCAACTTCATTTTACTACAAAATTATGTATTTATTTTACTACATATTGTCTCTTTATTTTACTAAAAGAGAATACACAATATTATGGCTATGGGGGAAGAAAAATATTTCACAACGATTACGTTCATATGTTTGGAATCATTTTGCTTATTTTGAAAAATATGAGTATGTAATTTATAATTATTGTGAATGTAAATATATATGTCGTCATCAATTTGAAACTAGAACGCTTGTAAGACATCTTGTATCTCATCACTCAAATGTTCCAAACTATTTCAATCCCCAACCAATGCCACTATCACCACCAGCAGGCCCAACACCCGCACAAGGAGTATAATAAAATAGAGAACTTCTCCACCAACTTTCTTCAGGCATTTATGTAATGTTTTTTTTTTATGTTTATTAGTAACGTATCCATGTCTCGTAAACTTGTGGTTTGTTAAATAATATTTTATCATTTATAATAATATTATCAATCAACTTATGTCTTGTTAATCGTTAAATTAATTTTTTTATAAAAAATGTTAAGCTTAAGTTTTTTTCGTTATTAATCAAACTATCAAAATTTAGAACATACTAATTACAAAAAAAAAAAAAAAGAAGATGGGTTGGTCCAGCTCAGCTCGCAACTCTTGGTAGCGAATTCGTGGGTCGAACTGAATCCCATATTTTAAAAATTGAATCCAGACCATATCAGTCCACTAAATATATATGCCGAGTCGAATTTATAAAATGAGGATCCCAAATTGATCCAAGTCAATGCCATGTAAAAATCAAGCAAAGAAAAACTCTTTTCATCAGACCATCACTATTAATACAACACCAACATTATTTTGACCCGAAATGAGGCGAATGTACTTTACGCTCTTTGGAGTTGCACGTGAAACTGATTGCACTTGTAATATGAACGCAGCAGCATATGTTGATTATGCTGTAGCCGCCCTCGTGTTAGAATTTATTTAAAGTGGAATTTAGTCATTTTTGTGATGTGATTTGAGGAAGAAGCAGAAGAAAGCAGTTGGGCTGTTAATAAAACCACAGTTGGCAAGTCACCGACGTGTCAATATACGACAAGGAATTGTAACGAGATATTTAGTTTAGTGATATAATTCATGTTTTAAATATAAAAAATTTAACGATCGATTCTCAAAATTAACATTCTAAGTAATGTGTAAGCCTTCTTTAATATATATATATATATATATACACGATAAGAAATTCACTTTAAACCGATTTTATTAAAATTATAAATACAAATTCCAATTTAATAATATAAAAAGAGTAGGGAATTCAAACTTATAGTATAGGGTTTCACATTCGTTCCATAAAAATATTTATATTCAGTTTATATTGATTTGAGTTTTTTACTAATATCAATACAAGTTTAAGTATTTTGAATCAGTTAATCAAGTTCAATATGTTGGCTAGATAGTAGATTAAACTCAATATATTGATTGGCTAATAGTTGGATCAGGATTGCCACAGAACTGTTATACTACTTTATCATGCCCCTAAAATCCGTGCATTGATTGCGTTTTTGAAATTCACTTAGATGAATTTTGTATCATCACAGGATCTAACACCATTATGTCACGTCCCTAAATCTATATTGAAATTATGTTTATGAGATTCTCTTAAATAGATTTTAAAATGTAAATTAGATCTGAGAACTTAATCACGACAAACCGTTAACAATGGTTATTTCCCATTGTCGGTTCCAACACTAAAGGGCCCAATGTTTTGGGTTTGCTGATTGGGTTTGTTTTTGTAGGAGATATTTTCTATTCCTGTTATCCGACCAGTTAGATTTGGGCCAATTATTTGTCACAATCAAGGGGGCCCACGTTTTCATTCCAACTTATTTGCCGGTCTGTTTTGGCCCCACTAGATTGCAACATTTATAGAGGGGTTACAATTATATACCTAATGGTCAACCAAATTGGTTATGGTTGTTGATTTTTTGGTTCAATTAACTCAAGGCATTTTGTGAAGAAAATAAGTTGGGGTTTGGCAAGTGAATGATTGGGGTGAAGGTCTCTATCATATGTGAGCTGTTTGATAGCTAGCACATTGTTTTTTTTTTTTTTTTTTTTTTTTTTTTTTTTTTTTTTTGTAAAAGCTAGCACATTGTTCAAGATCTCAAAAAGAAACAATGGACAAGCTCCCCTAGGAAAAAAAAGAAAAAGAGAGAGAGAATAAAAAAGTAGGGATAACAGTGAGTAAAATCGAAAAGTATATTTGATTTAATTATAAAATTTTAGTTGTTAAATTGTAGAAAGTTTAGCAGTAAAGATTTAATTATAAGTGTTTTTGAATAGAAGTAACTGTTTAACCTTGTAATGTTAGAAGTACTATTGGTACACTCTTTAATGCCAAACGTGCATGTGGATTCTCAAAACTTTTGAGGGCAAATGCTGGACTTTCAAAATTAGAGAGGGGTATTTTTGAAAAAAAGAAAAAGAAAAATGACTTCTTGCACAATTTAAAAACAGTTTCGTGAAAGTATTTTTCGAAAAGCTCTGATTTGAAACTTTTTATTTTTTAACTTTTGTAATTTTGGCTTTTACCTAAAACTCTTTTTTTTTAAAAATAAGCCAAATAAGTTATTTCAAATTTTAAAGTCACAAAAAGCGCTTAAATATCTTAAAACCAAGCCAAACAAACTCTAAATCCAAATTCAATGAGCATCTAACTTGTTAAAACATAAAGATATATATTAGGTTTGATACTTTTAAACGATTTTCAATAAATATTTCAATACGTTTGAGGTATTTGATTATACAGGAGAGAGAAGAGTAAGGAAATTGCATATTAAATAGTACATAAGTTTGGCATTGATGAAACCAGTGGGGATTTTTTTTTTTTTTTTTTGTCATTAACCAGTGGGGATACAAAATAATTTTATACATCTTATGCACCATGGTATTGTACTTTAGTGGTGACAACTCACCACCAACTTATAAATATGAATGATTTGCAACATTGTAGGGCATAAGATTATATCAACTTTCTATCATTGGGTCTTATGACCAAAGAGAAAAACTGAATGAGTAAATGAGTACGTAAATAAACTGAATCTCTCATTTTTTTACTTGTGGAAATATAAATAAATAAATTATTAATTATTAAGAGGTGGTTAATTGATGTGATATTAGAACTTAATTATAAAAAATAAAAAAAAATTGAGTTTGAGTTTCTGCTGCCACTCACTTAAAAGGAATATGTTTACGTATAAGACTAATCCACCTGGCACATAAGGAGGTACATTGAAGGCAACCGATAATAAAATAAATTCCTGAATAATATCTTAATCCTTTAAGTGAAGTGATGATCAATTGACACCACTATACATAACTTCTCTTTATATAGATTATCATGTTGAGCTGCAAATTCATATGACTGAAGCAGTTTCACAACCTTAAACTAGACAAACTAAATTAAACCAAGTCTAGTCTTATTAAGAAGGGTCGACTATATAGATCTAATGACGTCATTCATTTATGTTAAGAACTGTCTTCTATTAGCTCTATACATATGAGATTTTATTTGAGTATCTCTATCCAATTTATTTTAAATATTCTTCTACCTTTTTTATAGTGTACAAACCTCCACACAATTAGAAAATGACTATTTATGGGGGATATTTCCTCTCCTCCTTCCTTTACCTACTCAGAAACATTGACAAACAAACAAACATCTAGATGGGAAGGTTACAAATATGTTGAGCACGTCCAACTCACTTGTGTTTACCACATTCGCACATTGAGGGACAAATCATTTCCAAGAAGCCTATCTTATCTTATTGCGGTAGTAAACAATTACAATAATCAAACAGATGGATATATAGTCTTTGTACAATGTACTAAATTTCGCCAAAAGATCCTAAATTAATATTTTAATCTTGAATCCAAGTTTTGGATACACTTTGAAGGATTTGTTGCCTCGTTTTCCGCTTATCCACATTGACATCTTTATCCTGAAACTTGTCGTACGCTTATGATATATGTTTCAAAATAATGAAAAGGGTTCCTATGTCCGATTTAGATCCTCTTATGTTATTATTGTAGTGGTCAACATTTAACCAATGATAAAGTCCTATTTTTAGATAGTGGATTGAGTTTTGATTAACTCAAACCTATGCGACAATGAACTCAACTTGAGTCACAAGTTAAATTTTTTTTATAAGTACCCTTTTCTACCTTGTTAATAAAGAGGGAGAAAAAACCTTGGCCTCCAATATGGTCATCTTTAGCCATCTCAATTTACAGTTCGACCATCTTCACCTTCTAGGATTAGTGGGTTGTTAGTGCCTACCAAAAAAAGAATTACGGAGGCAAAAACAACGTATGTAATCTTAATTGTAAATTCAATGATCTATAATCCTTCGAGTTAGAGAATTATAACATTATGAGAATGCTCCAATGGTGGTGATATATCTATAAAGAAATCCAATGATGATACTATGTTTATATAGTTATAATAAAATAATTTGAACATATTATTATTATTAAATCCCTTTCATAACATTATATGATATAAAATGGTTCAAATACTTGTGTATCTTATTAATTACAAGTGCTTCCGTGTTACTATCACCAATAATATTTAGGGTTACTACTTTTATTTAACTGGTGAATCAACTGAGACCAACATGGCAACGTCAAATTCGTTGGAGCATTTGTTTCACTTTCATTTATACGATTCCTATTGTTGAAAATGGTAAAATTATTCCGGAGGTTTGTCTAGTGGTGAAATATTTGGGGTGTGAGAGGGAGAGTTGCTTACGTCTTGAATTCAAATAAGTTAAAGAACTAATCAGTTTGGGGCTAACTCAAATACCTTTGTAGTTGACTAAGCTAAACCATGTCTCTCTGAATTAAATCGTGTATCCCGAAGGTTAACACCTTTAGTGTAAACCCTAAAGATTTCTTAGGGAGTTCCCCACGATTTAATGTATAGCAATATATATATTACCATAACAGTTGAAACTCAATTATCAACTGATAAATTTCGAGTGTAACAATGCACTTCCATTCGATCTCGTAAAGGTAATTTCAACTCTACTATCACTTAACCATGCTTTGTTATTTTTGCAAAGATACGGAGTTAGTGTCTTATTTTGGTTACATAGGGTTGTAGTCACCAACTTTGCTTTCATAATATAATATATGTCGCTGCATATATGCTAGAATATCAATCAAATGTTCACGTGTAACATGAAAAATTGAGGGTGATAAAATTAGTATTGTGTCGTTTTGATCTTTTGTGATGGTCGTTTCAGTCCACTGATTTGACTTTGGAGAGTCTGGTGCTTGGTTATCCTGTGGCCCACTATTTCGAAAACCATCTTTTCGTTTTCTTGTTGTCGACTTATGGGCCTGCTTTGATCATGGGTTTCTAATGGACTTTTCGGTCCCTCTTTTTACTGGGGTTGGCCAATCTAATAGTTATGTCTCTTTCCTTTGGGCCGCGACTAGTGGGCCATTTATTTGTAATTTTCATATATTAGTACAATAAAACCTTTTTAAATTAATACTCGATAAATTAATAATCTCTTTTAATTAATAAAAATGTATAGTCCCAACTTGGGCCAGTGTAAAAAGTTGATAAATTTGATAAAATTATAAGATAATACATTTAAAAAATTTCCTTTGTATTTTATTGACCCAAATATTTCATAAATTAATTATTAGCTAAAAAGTACATAATAAATTGACTATGAGGTTTTCTTAAAATATGAATCAAGAGTAGCTTGTGTTTTGTTAAACTTCAAATTTAGTTGAATCTCATATTTAATTATTTAAAGAGAAAACATTTAGATAATCCTACAAGGATTATAATACAAGATTAGAGAAATTAGTTCTCATCCTAATCCTACAAGAACTTGAATACAAGATTAGAGAAACTTTGATCTAATCATACTAAATTAAATTTTATCTTTTTGAATTGGACCGAAAAAATACAAGTCAATTTAAAAAAAAAAAAAGACATCATAATCATAATATGTTTACTATAAAGCCAAAAAAATTTAAAATATCTTTATAAATTAATAGTTATTAATTTCTCGATAAATTAATATCTCGCTAAATTAATAAAATTTGGTGGTTCCAACACTATTAATTTAAAGAAGTTTTACTGTATACCTTTGTTTTGGATATACATTTATATAATATAAATTGTAACCCATGATAATGCAAGAGACTACAGCAATTTCTCAACTATGTCATGAGGCAATTTCATAATTTCTGCAGTTGTGTCTTGAATAAAGATGAGAGATATAGCAGATTGGAGAAGAAAAATCAAAGAGAATGTCATGAAATATGAGTGGATATATTATGTCATGCCAGAAACCGAAATTCACGTATAAGGCATTGATAATTATCACACTTCTAGTGTAAGGTTCAAACTTACTTTTAATAATTATAAAAAACGGAGAAAAAAAATAAAAGAGAATCTCATAAAATATGAGAGGATATATTTTGTCACGCCGGAAACCAAAATTCATTCATAAGGCATTGTTAATTATCACATTTTTAGTATAAGGTTCAAATTTACTTAATAATTATAAAGAACATAAAAGAAAAATCAAATAGAATCTCATAAAGTATGAGCGGATATATTTTGACAGAATAGATCGTACATGGATAGTAGTTAGAGTCGGCGGCTCTCCCAGGACTCCCTCATCTGAGATCCCTAGGGAAGAGGATAAAGTTGGCCCTTGTGAACAACTTGATGCACTATCTCCCTTCAATCCTTTTTATCTTATACTAAGATAGAAAATTAACAAACGATAAATCTAGTAAGCGGGATCAAGAAGTTATTGAAAATGGTTTAATTTAGTTCGGGGGACAAGTAGAATCTCTTCATCACACGATTCGATGAAATATCTTGAACCATTAGCAGTGACGTCGTACTTTAATATTTTTTATGCCTTGCAAGCGGTCGAATTGAATTGGTCGTATCCGCCTTTCTGCTTAGTGAATCTCTATATCTAAGGAGTGTAATTAATCCAATCGGTTGGTCAAATGCATTGACATTGGCGCATTTGATCATGTCGGAAACCGAAATTCACGCATAAGGCATTGATAATTATCACACTTCTAGTGTAAAGTTCAAACTTACTTTTAAATAATTATCAAGAATGAGAAAGAAAAATCAAATAGAATCTCATGAAATATGAGTGGATATATTTTGTCATGCTAGAAACTGAAATTCACGCATAAGGCATCTGATAATGGTTCAAACTCATTTTTAAATAATTATCAAGAACCACAAAATTAGCTAAATAATTCTTTTATGGTTACTTGAAAAAAATCCCAAATTATAATATAAGATAAGAACCACAAATAGTAAGTGTCAAATATTTCGTTCGATAGAAATAGCTACTAACACCAAGTCCATAACAAACTTGGTGAAATTAAAGCATAAATACAAGGTAAAGTGCACAGGATTAACAAGAAATTATATTTAATATGAAGAGCTACTTACCATGTACGTAGTTACATAAAAATCCACAAAGATAAAGCGTATATAATGTGATAAATTAGTCATTTGAATAGATGTTGAACAATAATCAATTATAGTCATACTTAATAATCACATGAACAATTCTTATGAATAACTCTACTGATTTAACTGAAACTATACATGTCATGCCAACACAAAATATCGAATAATATCTTAATAAAACAAGTAATTTTTACGTCATAAACTATAAGGTTAACCGATAAAATATAACTTCTCAAATCTATTTTGAATAAATTCGTGTTCATAAAAATTATATTAGAATATATAAAAATAATTCACTATTTTTTAGGTAAGATTAATTTTCAAGACAAAGTATAAAATAACGTAACTAAGATATTCATTTCCAAAAATAATAAAATATACAATTTCATTTCCTACAATAATACTGTAAACACTTTTATTTGGAACAGAAGGTTTAAGAGAGTTGTGAATACCTACCTTCAAAGAGAAACAATCCACATTAATCAAGAGAATCCAAATATCTCGAATAAGCACCACCCAAGCATCACAAATTCCAAAGTAAAATTCGAAATTCCTTAATTGCTAATCCACGAATACCTCTTATATGTCACTAGCCCAAACTGATAATAAATCTACACCAGAAACATGACTAAAAGACTTCCTATGCCTACACTAACATATTTTATTACCCAATAGTAGATTGAAATAATCAAGTAATAATATGTTATAATCAAATATTTTGAATTTATCAACAAGCCTTTGGGCTAGTGGAATGTTCCTCATTATGAGTATGAAAAATTGCTAGATCAATTTGTAAGAAAATATAAATGATAATTAAAATTTAATTACGCAGCAAAAATTAATCATGTATCCGTTCATATTTAATTATGCAGATTTAAATCAGATAATAACTTAATCTAATTAAATTAGATATGCTATAGTTTAGGATTACCTCTTGAAGCGTAGATTGTTGTAGAATCTGAATCAAGCTCCCACGTGTGAAGCCTCCAAGATTGATCCACACAGAATCCGCACTTGTTAACTGGATTTCACCCCCACTAGGTTTTTAGAGAAATCTTATATATTTTCTAACTGATGAAAATTGTGCTAACTCTTTCTCTATCAGAATAGTTCTACATATAGGAATCACATATGACCTAGAGTCATATGTGAGTTGGTCTTAAACTTACCAGTCTTGGGCCATACAATAATCAGATCATTATTTGATTACTACGAGCCTGATTAAATTAATATTTAGAACTATCCTAAATTTAATTTAATCTTTTATCTAATCCAATTAATCTGCAAATTTCATTTGTGTGTGACCTCTTGGGTTCATAATTAATCAGTAGCGAATAATTAATTCTACTAATTAATTAAATTAGAACTCCTTCTAATTAATTCGCAAATTGCGAGTGACACCTATTAGTATATCACGATTACCCAATTAAAGATGAAGTGCAAGCATGCGAACCCAATTAGTAATTTATATGCAATCAAATCCTACTGTCTCAATTATCTCGATCGAGCCAAAGTCATGGATTGGGTCGTCAAACTCTCTTACTCGACCATATGCCAAAACCCAATTAATTAGTAACTAATGAATAATCTGTGGAACGGCTTTCAATATTACACATTGGCCAAGGATTTCAAGTCACTTAATTAATTAGACCACATAGGATTCCCAATTGACAGTTTTCGTATCTACAAACACATTTATCCATGACAGAATAAATTACAATCACTGAATACATTGTCTAATCCATGATTAGGACTAGTTTAATTGCACAAGCAAACCATAATATTCCTAATCATGAGATAATCGTAGTGTTTCAAGTCTGAGGATTAACTGCATGATTACATGATACAATGAATTATTGACATTCCATGTAATTCGTTGTATTGGTGGTCAAGTCCAGTTACTTATTCGCAATAAGTACTTATACATCTACTACAATGATATGAGACAAATCGCCCAAACTAATATCTCATATAATTTGGTTAGTAGACTGTAATCTGATCTATCTGGATAAACTAACACCCAATTAGTTTATTCTATGATCGGGGATAACTTTTAGAATATATTAGTAATATAAATTCCATCACTCATATCCTTACTCTTAATGATGGAATCTACAAGTAATATTCTAAGGATTTTTTTATTTAATTGAAACATTTATAATAAATAAATAAACTGTCCATATTAAATGAATTAATAAATTAAATAACACATTATCCATAATTTCAAAAATACAATTTATTAGCTTTTGGGCATTATTCCTAACAATCCACCACTTGCACTAAAGCCAATTTGAATGGTATCTCATACCCATCCCTTCTAAGTGTCGATCCAAAGACTGCTTAGTCAAAGCCTTGGTCAACGGATCAATAGTGTTATTTGTTGAAGCTACTTTCTGCATCACTATGTCACCTCTTTCCACAATTTCTTGGATAAAGTGGTAACACTTCTCTACCTGTTTGGATTTCTGGTGAGACCTTGGTTCCTTAGCATGCGCTATCATTCCATTATTATCACAATGTAAAGGCACTACGACCTCAATAGAGGGAACCATTCCGAGTTCTAAGACGAACATCTTGATCCAAACTGCCTCTTTTGCTGCATCTAATGCTGCGATGTATTCGGATTCTGTAGTGGAATCTGCGGTCATACTCTGTTTGGAACTTTTTCAACTGACCGCTCCTCCATTACAAACGAAAATAAATCCAGATGTAGATTTATGATCATCTACATCAAACTGAAAATCTGAGTCAGTGAAACCCTCGATTTTCAATTCCCCTTCTCCATATACCAAGACCATATCCTTAGTCCTATTCAGGTACTTCAGGATATTCTTGACAGCTATCTAGTGTTCCTCAACTAGTTTTTACTGATATATGCTAGTAACACTTACAGCATGGGCGATATCAGGCTTAGTATATAGCATAACATACATAAGGCTTCCAATTGCCGAAGCATATGGAATCCTATTCATTCTCTCTTTTTCTTCAGCTGTTTTAGAACTCATAGTCCTAGAGAGATGTATGCCATGTCTAAAAGGTAACAGCCCTTTTTTAGAATCTTACATGTTAAACCTCTTTAATACCTTATCTATGTACGTACTCTGAGAGAGACCTATTAATCCTTTTGATATATTTCTATAGATTCGAATTCCTAGGATATAGGTTGCTTCTCCCAAAACCTTCATGGAGAATGTTCCTGTTAACCAGACCTTAACAGATGACATCATGCCTATGTCATTCCCAATAAGTAGTATGTCATCTACATATAAGATGAGGAACGTAACTGCTTTATTGCTGACTTTCTTGTAAACACAAGGTTCGTCTTCATTCTTAATGAAGTCGAATGTTTTGAAAACCTCATCAAAACGCTTGTTCCAGCTCCTTGAGGTTTGTTTGAGTCCATATATAGACCTCTTCAGCTTGCACACTTTGTGACTTTCACTTATGGATTCAAAACCCTTTGGCTGTTCCATATAAATGTCTTCTTCAATGAAGCCATTAAGAAAAGCCGTTTTGACATCCATCTGCCATATTTCATAATCGTAGTGTGCTGCTATAGCCAATAAGATCCTAATGGATTTAAGCATTACTACTGGCGAAAAGGTTTCCTCATAGTCAACTCCGTGTCTCTGACGGTAACTTTTTGCCACTAACCTTGCCTTGAAGGACTCCACATTCCCATCTACACCCCTTTTTATCTTATATACCCATTTGCACCCAATAGCTACAATAACCTCAGGTGGGTCTACAAGATTCCAGACTTGATTGGTGTGCATTGAATCCATTTCAAATTTTATGGCTTCAAGCCATTTTCCTGAGTCCTTATCAGAAATAGCTTCCTCGTAGGTTAGAGGATCATCAATATGATCACCATAATCCAATGTGAAGAACTCTTGTCCTTGGCTATGAAGGTAGCTATATATTGTGAGAAGACAAGTAGT
Organism: Ehretia macrophylla; assembly: GCA_037974665.1. NCBI lineage: Eukaryota > Viridiplantae > Streptophyta > Magnoliopsida > Boraginales > Ehretiaceae > Ehretia > Ehretia macrophylla. The sequence goes on from CM075774.1 coordinate 7,235,707, forward strand.
CCTTAAAGATTTACGTATCTGTGGTGAAGCAATCAGTTCTTCTTGAATAGTTTCATCCTGGATCAAATCTCGAGTTTCATTCTGGTCAATTGGTTGCTCAATGTTTCCCTCATTGAGCTCCACTTTTCTTCCCAAACCACCTTTTTGGATGAACTTTTCCTCCAAGAATATGACATGTCTGCTGACAAAGACTCTCTGGTCAGTAGGGGAATAAAAGTTGTATCCCAACAAATCCTTGGGATAACCAATGAATCTGACTTTGTCAGACCTCGCTTCCAACTTCTCAGTTTTAAGCCTTTTAATATAAGTAGGACAACCCCGTACTTTAATGTGATTAAAGCTGAGTTTCTTATTTCTCTAGATCTCATAAGGAGTACTTCCAACTTATTTGGAAGTGACCCTATTCAATATATAAGCCGCAGTGAGAAGAGCATGGCCCCAAAGGCCAATAGGTAAATCAGTATAATTCATCATTGATCTGACCATGTCTAACAAAGTCCTATTTATCCTTTTGGATACACCATTTAGCTCTGGTGTTCCAGGTGGAGTCAATGATATGATTATACCATTTTATTTGAGATACTCTTGGAATTCAGTATTAAGGTATTTTTCTCATCGATCAGACCAAAGAGCCTTAATCCTTTTCCCAGTCTGGTTTTCCACTTCTGCACTGTATTCTTTGAACTTTTCAAAGGATTCAGATTTGTTTTTCATAAGAAACACATACCCATACTTTAACACCCTGATCCCTCACGAGACTGGAGCCCTAAACCAAATCCCAAGGTCACAAAAAACGAGGGAAAAATGACGGAGTCTTCCCTATTTATAGGACAACCTAAAACCTACAAACAGAATATAAATGGACCAGTACCGTATCCAACACATTCAATAACTCTTCAAGACCATTCGAGCCTTGGTTCTCAACAAACAAACCCAATCAATTATACATCTCCGAATTCAAAGGCTATCCTAACTCTTTTCCTTTGGACAAGTACGCTCATGCTTGAATTGAAATGATACTAACCTATTACCCAAACTAGGTTATCATACTACTCTAATGACCTAATTAAACTTAAATTACATTTATTTATTCATTAAATACATACAACTCAAAAGTAACATCTTTACAATCCCCGCCACATAACACATTGACTCCTAAGCAAAGACCAAGTACCACAAGCACGAACATTCCTTCTAACACTGCAATACTTGAAAAATGGGTAATGAGGAGTGAGTATACAATCATGTATACACAGTGAGGGAGGGGAACAATATACGAGAAACATTTATAAGAGAATTAGTGCAATGCAACATTTATGTACAAGTAAAACCATTAAACAATTAACATGACAAATAAGCAATAAGATACCACACATTGAAAAAGGATACGATCGATAACCCTTATCATTCCAATTCTCGAACCATGATCCACGATCCACGAACCATGATATGCTGGCATCCCAAACACCAATGGGTAATCCGGATGTACCTAATACCTATGACCCACACCCCCTGGCATACTCCATACTAGGCGAGTGAGGGACTAGGGTACGGAGCTAGGGCAACCAAACCCGATGTCGCCTAGAGTGACCCATCGCATTTGTCTCGACGATAAGGTTCCGCAACCACAATGTAATGCATTCAAGATGATAACAGACAAGGTAGTCCAATACGCACATAATTGAGAGACAACAAAGTAGGTTGCCCTCGCACACAATATAACAATCAATAAGCACACATAAATTCAAGCAATTATATTAATTCTCATAATTTAAGAACAATATAACTAAGATGCATATAAGGATGAAAACTCACTCACCTCTACCAAACTCCAAAATGTAAGAACTGGCTCCATCTCATTCGCAAATCCCTACAATGAATTCTAACCATACTCTTAATTTTTACACTTTAAAACATTATTATAACACATAAATACATTATATTGCACTAAAGGATAAGAAAATAAGAAAGCAAATTGTCTAACTAACTGGTGCTTCTAATACTACTAACTTTGAACTAACATAACTATCAAATATATTCCCTTATTTAGCATGCATTACATTCAAGCATTTTAAATCGATAATAGCAATAAGAACAATAGTTAAACAAACAATACTAGTTCAAACAAGAAAACTACAAATAACACTATTCAATCTCTGGCTATTATGATCAAACGAGTTACGGGATTGGAAAACCGACTTCACTACCCTCTTTTAGGCATATTATGGCACGTTTCTATGCTATTGAACCTCGCTTTCTCAACTGAGGCCCGAAAGTCCACCTAGTACGTTTAAACTATAGCTATGCTAACAGGGTACCCAATCAATGCCACAATAGTACTAAAAGTGGTTCCACGCACATACAAGATAAACCCCCAACTCAAAATGAACACAGTCAACACTTGGTCAAGCGGCCCCTTTGTCTACTAACACAGTTTGACTTAAAACCGAAAGACGAAGTTCAAGATCCCTAAACAAGTCATTCAAATCTTATAATGACACTTTATGTCACCTTTAGGACCCTTGAAATCACCCGTTAAGCCACGTTAACCACAAAAGCCCCGTTTTTCCCTTTATGCGTTATAACTACACGTACCCTACCCAAGGTTCAATTAAGCGTCATAGCCACACATTTAGCACCTCCTCACCCTAAGAATACTAAATATATCACCCAAATTCACCCGGATTTACATTTAACCTGAAACCCCTGTGTAAATCGAACCATTTTTTTCATTTTCCTCAAGTTTCGAGCTAACTAACCACAATTAATCATTAATCTACGTTCAAAATCATCTCTAGCACCTATAGATAGCATCAAATCAATCTTAATAGCAAATTTTATCAAAAACCCTAGAAAACTACTATTTATCATCTTCTACATATGCATTTGACAAATTCAACCATAGAAATTGCTAAAAAACTATAGAAGCATGTTCCACAATCATCATAGAAGGCATTTCAAGCAACAAAACAAATTAAATAGCATTCTATGATCACTTGCCAAAAAATAAAATTTAAATAATAAATATTCAAATGCACACAAAGCCATGAAATCCCTTACCATAGCTCTCGAAAATGCTAGGAAGTTGATTAAGGAAGCCCAAACAACTCCTATGCAAGCTCTGAGATCAAGCCTTGAAGAATTGTAGAAGAAATTTCTTTTTTTCCTTTCCTTTCTTGCTCTTGGCCTTACCTCTTTTTTTTGCTTTGCTTTAGCTTGTTATTTGGTTATAAAAAAGATGATAACAAAGGTCAAAGGTCAATGGTTGGTCAAAGCTCAAGTTAAACTGGTCAAGCATTGTTATTAGTTGGCAATTGGTTCTAAATCAAGTCGAGAAATACAATTCCAATTAAAACCAACTAAAACTAACTAAAAATACTATCCACGGAGGACTAAAAAAAAACAATTCTCTAACTCTCGTTTTCAATATGCCATGCACGAACGGTCGATGAACGGTTGCTATAAAAATGATAAGGAATGATAGAAAAAATATAATTTTTGAAATGTAGAAAAAAAATTCTGACTCTGGGCTCGGAGCTACCTTCCCATTTTATTGAAAATAAAGTAATTAAGTGCAAAAAGAAGAAACCGAGTACTAAAATAATACGGTAGTTAATATTCTTTTTAAATAATTAAAGTAAGTATTATTTGAACACTTTTTAAAAAAATATGAAAATAGTGCAAAAATGAATGATTTAAGTAAAATAAACACAAAATTCTAGGCTAGCATTTAAGATAACACGTAATTAAATACAATTGAATGCTATTAATTATATGGCGGGTTCGGGGTATCACACATACAGAGACACATCGTCAGTAAAGGTAATGAAGTAGGCAAACCCACCTCGGGCCAATTCACCAAAAGGCCTACACACATCAGTGTGTATTAATTTTAGAATGTTTGTAGCTGTTTGCCTTTGTCCCACAAATGGTGATTTGGTCATCTTTCCAATGATGCAAGATTCACATGCTGGGAATGGACTCGGGCCACAAGGGCTTATAAGTCCTTCTTTTTCCAACTTCGTGATTCTAGCTTCCCCTATGTGACCTAATCTTAAGTGCCACAAATATTTAGAATTAAAAGTATCTTTAGACCTTTTTAAGGTCTGTACATTCAGGCATTGCTTATTTCTATTGTCATCTTTCTTTATATCAAGTATATAAAGCCCATTTACTAGTTTGCTAGTGTCAACACATTTATTTCTCAAATAAATAAAACATCCATTATCCATAAATTTAAATTCAAAACCATTTTGAACCAAAACTGAAATAGAAACGATGTTTGTTAAGGCACTAGGCAAAAATAAACAATTGTCTAAAATCAAAGTAAATCCTGATGACAAAGTAAGACAACATATCCCTATAGCTAATGCAGCAACCGTTACTCCATTTCCCACCTTCAGGACCACGTCGCCTTCTCCCAAAGTTCTACTTCTCCTCAGTTCCTGTATAGAAGTACATATATGAGAAGTGGCGCCAGAGTCTAGCACCCATGAAGTAAAATCATGATTAATCGAAAGACTAATCTCAAACACGAGCAATCGAGACATACCTGCAGAGGCTTTGCCCTTTCCCTTCAAACTCTTGAGGTACTCTGGAATTCCTCTTCCAATGTCCTTCCTTCTCACAGTGAAAGCAGGTTCCTGGCTTTGCTACCTTCCTCTTCTTCTTGGACACGCCTCCAGTATGCTTTCCTTGATGGGCCTTTTTACCTTTCTTCTTATTCATTTTCTACTTCTTAACAGATGAAGAAGAGGCAATTGACAACACCGCTTCATTACCCTTTCATTTCATCTGCCCTTGATATATAATGAGCATATTCAAAAGCTGAGGTAAGGTGCGCTCGATGTCATTCATCTGGAAATTGACAATGAATGAATGGTAGGATTCAGGATGAGACTGAAGTATCAAGTCAGTTTGTAAGTTCGAATCCATAGTGAAATTCAAGGATTCAAGACGCTCGATCAAACCGATCATCTTAAGAATATGATCCTTGACATCTAATCGCTCACTCATCCTTAATCGGAACAATTACTAGATATCTCATATCTAGCAACCCTATTCTTCACACCATACAACTCTTGCAAGTGTGTGATGATCACAGTGACGTCTTCCATGTCCTCGTGTTGATGTTGAAGCTCATTTGACATTGAAGCCACAACATATCTCCTAACCTTCAACGCATCATCACGCCATCTCCTAAAGGTTTCCCGTTTCTCTTCAGTTGCCTCCTCAGGAAGCTCTTCAGGAAGTGGACCATCAAGCACATATTCAATCTTCTCGGATCTCAGTATAATTTTCAAGTTGCGGAACCAATCAGCAAAATTTGGTCTGGTCAAACAATTCTAATCTAGGATAATTGCAGGAGGATTCATTTTTGACATATAACTACATAAAATAATTAATTAAAATTAGATAACGTATTATTGAGTATTGGACTTGGGTCTTTAAATCAAATAGTACTCCCACTAAACAAGTGAATGGGTTTCTTGTAGAAAATGAAAAAACAAGTGAATGAGTTTCTTAGTGGATTGGGGGGCCTACTAATCTTTATTTCACCTCACATGACAGATTCTTGGTAATATAAAGACTAATAGGTGAATAACACCTTATTCAATGTATCACATACAAATTTCATTTTTTTTGCCTACAATTCATTTGACCTCACATTATAGTTTTTGGTCTCTAAGAATTGTTTAAGTCGAACCTATTATCCTAGGAAATTTGGATCAATGTAATACCAACACCTCACATGATGAGAACATCAAGGCTGTACGAACCGTTCAAGAAAGAGCCAAGAATCAGACGTCCATATTCATTGAACCGTCCACATTCATTGAACCATATTTGGGCGAATTTCCAGCAAAGAATCAAGTCAAGATTCTGTTTTCAAGATTCAAAAAATTCAAGATTATTCAATAAGTTTCAAGAAGCTTGGAAGACTTGGTCAAGATTTGATTTCTTTGTAATTTTATCTTAGTCTTAGTTTTAGTTCAATTTCAATTCTAGTTTATCCTTTGAAGTCCATTATGGATGAAACTTAGGAGATTGGATAACTCTAAGTCCAATCTTGAGTCAAATTCATAGTAGGAAGGAGTCTTTCTTGACTCAAAGTCTACTTCATTTTGCCTAGTTACTGTTCACGTTTTTCTACTTAGGATAAGGATTAGGAGATATTTTCCTAGTAGGATACTTCTTTGTTATTTTGCCTATATAAGGCTAACTTTCAAGATAATTAATATATGTTTTTAACTTATTAAAATTGTGAGATTAATCTCTTTTGAGTTCTTCAAGAAACTTTTTCAAACTTATCAAGGTTTTTCTTGTGGTGTTCACCTTTAACTTATCAAACGGATTCACCATCCCCGTTTGTGGCGTCTTCACCATACCAAAGTTCTTGCTTTGCTAAGCAACGGGTCAAGGTTTCTATCATTCTTGAAGAATCTTGGGTTCGTTTTGCCATATTTGGTGTTGGGTCTCGTCGCATGTTGACGTGGTTCATATCATCACATGATAGATTTTTGGTAACCAATAAGAATCCAAATTCTCCTACATCTTATGTTTTATAGACTTAGCTTACATATTAATACAAATAAATAGCCCCTATGTGTCCACAACCAGCTACTCACTTGTCTAATACATAAACTATTCTATGATAATGGAAGACAATGATATAATCTACTCTTAGACAACATCATTATTAACTTAATATTTGGAGTGGGAAGATTTGTCGGTCTTTAATTAAGGTCTCACTTTTCACATACTTCTGGTTTCAATTTATCACATAAACTAAACTAGAAACATTCACACATTTAATATATATCGCATAATAAATAAATGCATGTAAATAAATAGGATGATCATGGACTAGGAGCACTATTAACCCGAGCCACTGAGTTGAATTCTTAAAATAAATTAGAGCCCAATAGTTAGGCTACTCCTTGTTGAGCCACACAAAACTCCTTCTGCGAACCGAGTCTACCAACTCCTTGATGTGTCCTGCTTGGTCTTCTTGTTACATTTATATACATAGATTCCTAATCTAGTGGGATACATAAATAAGAATAGGGGTTTTACATTATCAAAATGGATAAGAGGCATACAAGCCCCATTTAAATAATTACATAAAACCCAAATGAATAAATAAATATATAAACATACATCCATTCTAGTCCATGATCATCGAAGCACATAATTATAAAATAATAGGTAATCCACGAATATAACACAATTAATTTCCTTGATATAATCTCAATATATCTACTTGCCTAAATATAATAAACCATTTATTAAATAATAAAAAATATCTCATATTTTTAAAATAAATAAAACACCTTTTATTTATTTAATATAATTAATAAACAATTTATTAACTAAAATCCCTTAATATCTTTTCGCCTTTAAATAAAATTGAGTTTTATTAAAATAAAGTTTTGAGCTAAATTAATAAAAAGTCCAACCCTTTTGTTAAAGCAGATTCAGCCCAAACATTTAAAATACTATTTTAAAACAACTCAAGAAAGCCCAAAAACTCTAATAGTCCAATTAGAAAAGAAATAAAATAAAAACAAATCAAGGTCCAAAACCTATCAACCTATGACACTTGGGTCATAGATTTCAGACCTGGATTCGAATCTGAATCGGATCTAGATCTGCGTCAGAAAACCCTAATCCAAAAATAATTAATTTTTTTTTCTTTCTTTTCTTCCCTGCGTCGCCCCCTCCCCTTTCCCCCCTTCTCTCTTCCCCTTTCCTCCCCTTCTTCCTTTTTCACCATGGTTGTACCTTACAGCCATGGTGGTCCGCTGCATCTATAGCAACAGCCACTATGGCTGTCGCGACAGTCCAGCCACCACGGCTACGAGGACAGCCTCCACATAGCCATGGTGGTTACTCGTGAGGGGCCGCGAGGTGTCCCTCGTGGCTCTTCACGTCGTGGCCATGGGAGCCGCGAGGCTCCTCGCGGCTTCTCAGCCGCAAGCTCAGGCCATGGTTTGAGTTGCGAGGACTTTTCCTCCCGGCTTAGCCAGGCTACAGTGGCGATGCAGCCATGGTGGTCCGCCGCCACCTGTGAAAAAGATGACAAAGGGCAATTTTTTTTTAAATTTTAAAATATGTTAAGATTCTGTAAAATATGTTCATAAACATTAAAAAAAAAACAGAATAATAAAATTTTAAGAAAAACACTTTTCATAAAATTTATAATCATGTAAAACATCCTTTCACATAATATTGAGAAGAATAATTCGGGCTATTATTTCAAAATTAAACAACTTTAATTTTAAATACAAGAGACATGAAATATTGTGCCATATACGTTAAATCGTGTAACAAACATGAACAGTGACTCTGATATCACTGTAAGGAAATATACATGATAATTAAAATTTAATTACACAGTGAAAATTAATCATGTATCCGTTCATGTTTAATTACGCAGATTTAAATAAGATAATAATTTAATCTAATTAAATTAGGTCTGCTATAGTTTAAGATTACCTCTTGAAGCGTAGATTGTTATAAAATCTGAATTAAGCTCCCCATGTGTGATCAAAGATTGATCCACACAGAATCTGCACTTGTTAACTGGATTTCACTCCCACTAGGTTTCTAGAGAAATCATATATATTTTATGACTGATTAAAATTGTGCTAGCTCTTTCTCTATTAGAATAGTTCTATATATAGGAATCACATATGACCTAGAGCCATATATGGGCTGGTCTTAAACCTACCAGTTTTGGGGCATACAATAATCAAATCATTATTTGATTACTACGAGTCCGATTAAATTAATATTTAGGACTATCCTAAATTTAATTTAATCTTTTCTCTAATCCAATTAATCTGCAAATTCCATTTGTGTGTGACCTCTCGGGTTCATAATTAATCGGTAGCGAATAATTAATTTTATTAATTAATTAAATTAGAACCCCTTCTCATTAATTCGCATATCGTGATTGACACCTATTAGTATATCGTGATTACCAAATTAAAGATGAAATGCAAGCATGCGAACCCAATTAGTAATTTATATACAATCAAATCTTACTGTCTCAATTATCCCGATCGAGCGAGAATTATAAATTAGATCATCAAACTCTCTTACCCGACCATATGCCAAAATCCAATTAACCCCATTTCTATAATGGTTCTATTCAATGATCATCTACCAAATCTTTGACTAGTTAACCACACAATAAAGTTATGATATATATGACTTAATAGAATTTATGTCCGTCACCAGATTGTAATATATACAAAATAGCTCTAATATAAAATTATTCAATGAACAATAGGAAGAAATAAACAAGGTAGATTTACCAACCTTACTTTTATTAGTCTTCACAAGCAAGTGCGGATGTAGAAAATTTGTTTATTAAGGGTTAAAATTCACAATTTTACATTTGTATACAAGTAATTTTTTTTCAATAAGAACTATTAATTTTTCAAACTAAAAATATCTTAAAAATATACACATTACCAATAAAAAATAATTAGGAATCATGGGTGTTGCAATTCCTACTCATCTATTCATCTATCCACCCTTGTTCATATATAAGATAATAACTTTAATGTATAGTTAATTAATTTCATTGGAGGAGTAAACCTTTGTATCCAGTATAGCAATACAATTGGTTAAATATATTTTAACGAACTTGCATGAAACAAAGCCCCAAAAAATAATCAAAATCATGCACAATAAAATGATACAATTCAAAACAAATTACATATATAATCTTCACAATATTTGTCCATAAATAAATAATCTCCGTAAATTAGATTTGTTGTATTCATCTTGACTTTCAATTTTGAAGTCAACATTCATTTGTGATGTAGTTTTCAATTAAAAAAAAAAAACAATCCTCAATAATGAAATCACTAATTTAGGATTAACAAGAGTAATAATTTACAATAAAAAAAAAAAACAATCCTCAATAATGAAATCACTAATTTATGATTAACAAGAGTAATAATATATATCTTTCCGGTGTCTATATATGCATACAAACACATATATTGAATAAATAATCAAGTTTCGGATTTTTTTTAAGCCTTTAAAACCAAAACTTATCGGGTTAGCCGTCGGTTACCCTTATAAAAACCGAAACTTAATAAATTCTCTATTGATTTTTTTTAATAGGATTTTTATTAAAAAGATACCCGTCGGTTTCAAATTTAAATATTAAACTCCTGCCATTCCTATGTAGCAAAGATAAGAGTCAAATTAGGCTAATTTCACTTATTAATTAATATCATAACGGTTAGAATACGAACATTTGTAACTTCCAACTCAATAATTCTCGTAATAAATGACTTAATAATAACATGCAAGTTGAATAGAACGGTGAAATAATAATCTTTTATATTTGTGATGACTATTCATATTCATGTCACTAAGATCATCTTTTAAATATTAAAATCCAGGGTGTTACATATTTACACTATGGTTATTCACAATCTCATCTAGTGTTCTCTAACAAAGAAAATGCTTAGTTCTTGTTCACTAGACCCATCTGGATTCAACATGTACAATGATTCTGCATCTTTCGATCCCACAACTCTCTCAAACCTTGCCCTCAAATACGTTAACTGATCTCCATCTGCTCTACTTTCCATCTCATTTGGCCCTGGAATGACCCCTGCACTCATTGAAACCCCCCTCAGAAGCCTCATAACATGTAAATCATCATCACTCATGTCCTTCCTCCTTATACAGTACCCACATTTTCGACCGTTGCAATACACCACCCACACAAACTCCTCCAGGAGCCTCTTCTTCTGCGTTTTCGCGTCGGAGATTAGCGCAAGTCTAACTACATCCCACTCCATTTCTTTGTGAAATGCTGTTGTGTGCATTGGCAGCTCTATGACGAAGATTGGCAAGCGATGAGGATCTTCTTGTATGGCTAAGTTTAGTTTTCCTCTACGATGGCCGAAGATGGTGACTATGGTTGCATTGTCTGTTAACAATGGCTTTCGTTTCCAGCCTAGTAGTGGAACCATTTTGCAGCCTGTTTTTAACATGGAGAGGAGTTTAAACATGCGAAGGATGCCGCCATTGGATTTCTTTTTCTTGGTGGTATGAGTTGTGGTTTGGAGCAATGACTGTAAAAGAGGACTTGCCATTTGGTGGAATGGGCTAGAATGCATAGATGGCATTGGGAATATTATTTTTGAGGTTTAGAATGCTATCTTGGGGGAAAAAAGTTAGAGAAATTTATGGCATATTTATATAGAAAGGCTTTGGATTTATGGCATATTTATGTAGAAAGGATTTGGGAATGGAAAATTGAGGAGATCTGTTTTGTTTTTTTTTCTTTTTAAATAAATTTTGTGACAGGAAAAACACGTGAGAATCTCTTCGATTAAAATTAGTGTTCAAATCTTGGGACACTTGTAGTGTGGTTGGAGTTACTTAGGCACAAGAACTACTAATACTAGTCATAAAGAAAGTATTCGACTCTAGATGGGAGGAAATATTTTGTCCACGGCCTAAACGCTCAACCACTAAGTTAATCCCTTAAGGTTCGAGATTCAGAAGTGGTCTAGTGGTGGACTACTTCCCTTAGTTGTTGAGAGATCAGAGTTGAATCTCATGGGGTGTAAGAATTTTAATTTTAAAAAAAAAATATCCATTGAGGTTCGATAATTGAGGAGTTGGAATGGTGTTGTTGGTTTAATTGTTTTTGAATATTTACAAGTGGGGAAGGAGAGTGGTCTCTATGTTAATTAAGGCAGAATAGCTTGGTTATGTTACCTCCTTTTTAACTTATTGCTTGGTTTATGTCTAAAGCTTGATGTGACCAAGGTTCATAAGAAATGAGGGGTCCAATGTGAGAAGATAAGCATGGTCCGGACCAAAACTTGTGGGGAAAATGAGGAAGAAAAATATCTGAATTTTGAAAAAAAGGCCTCTTGTGATGCTGATAATGGCATGTTAATTTCCCTCTTGCTTTATGCTTTTCAATCCCATTCACAAATCCTATCAAGTAAGGTGAAACTCATCTTTCCCAAATATTGCACATGTTGAATTGGAAGTTCACTTCTTTATATCCATCATTTTCGACAACTCAATTCCATTGAGACCCAAGTCTTGATTTAATTAAGACAAGATAGGTTTGGCAACTAAAATGAAAAAATGATCCTTAATGACCTTATCATTATTATTGCAACAGTTCAGATATCACATCTGACAAACTTTAACGTCTGTTGAAAGAAAGTAACCCAACCAGAACATATAAAAAAGAGAAATAGTCAAATGGGGAACTTATGGAGCCAAATCTAGAGCTAGCTTTAATAGGAACATTTTGCCTTATGAAAACTGTTACCAGAAGGAATATGCATAGCAATGATTATTGAACTTTTTAAATTTGAGCCTTACGTGAAAATGTAGGGATGGTAGCGGGTGATCAGTTAATTACTAGAATAATGAGATAACTCTAACCGACATCATTTAGTATGATTTGTAACTATGACTGTAATTGTAATTGTTAAAAATTCAAAAACGCACGGGTAATCATAACTGTTATCGTTTAATACTTTCAAAAAATAAAAATTAGTTTAAATAAAAAGCCCAACCAAAAAAGAATGTATAAAAATTCAATCTAAATGTAAAAAAAGTCCAATTTTAAGATGAATCAAAACTAGTATAATAACATGATAAAATTTAAAACAAATTGTATAATCATTGCAATATTTGTCTATGATTAAGTAAATACTCAATTCCAATAAATCTAAAATCGATAAAATATTATTTATACACAATAAGTTATGATATGGATAAAAATGGCACAAGTATTCTTAATCGCTCAAAGCCCATGAATGATGAAAACGGCCCACATAGCGAGACACTTGTCATAAAAATAGCATGTGAAGACAAAAGGGGGACCACCCCAGAAAGGCAACCACACTACTATAAATAGCATAAGGAAAGTGAACAAAAGGTAATTAATTGATCCTTTTACTATTACTAAATTTATCAATTCTTATATAGCCGAGCCAAGATGCTAATTCTCACTCCCGAGGAGGGACGCGGGAGATAATCCCCGCTGTTTCTTTTCATTTGCTTGTGCAAATCCTCAGCTTAGGTTAGTAGATTGTGCGTAGTGCTCGGCTCGGAAATTCCACGCTCAACAATTGGCGCCGTCTGTGGGAAACCACATCTAAACTTATTGAGATCCACGATAGTTAGTACAAGAAGCCACAACAACCCAACGACGGATTTACAACCATCAGGGGCTGTAGACCAAAATGCTCGACCAGCAAACTCGATGGCACCTCTCTTCTATACAGAAAACCCCACCACACAAGCTAACCTAGCATCGAGTAGCCTCCTAAACTCTACCCAACCACAAACCAACCGGAGAATACCCTTGCAAACAGGTCAAAACCCTCCAACACCAAATATGAACACGATGTATCTCATGATACTGGAGATGAGAGAGGCAATGACCAGGTGAACCAATAACCAACAAGCCCAGACACAACAAGCACCACCACCTATAAATCAGACTACCATGCCTGTAAACCAAGGCCTGGATACTCAACCCAATAGTAGCCCGCATGTGGCCCAGGAGAGAACCAAGCAAGTCAGATTCCAAAATCATTTGGAGGACGATAAGGGCTCCTCGGGGCCCATTAGTCGCCCCGAGGTGGCCAGGGGGAAGAGGCCCATAACCACAATCTATGAGCTGACCAAAACTGTACGAAATATCTCTCGAGCCATCGCAGGGTTGGATGTCAGTCCACTAGCCCCAGAGATCGGGGGTGAACTACTCCCGAATATAACCAAGTTTGCAGGCATAGCACCTTATGATAGGGAAAATGATCCAGAAGACTCTCTAATGACTTTTAGTCGGAACATGGTGTTGTTCGACTTCTTGGATGCAGTAAAGTGTAAGGCATTTCTGACGTATTTGACAGGAGTCGTGGGCCAGTGGTATGGAGAATTGGAGGATGGGTCGATACAGAATTTTCGGCAGTTGATCGAGGCCTTTGTTGATAGGTTCGCTAGTAGCAAAAGGTCGACCATACACATGACGGTCTTGTTCTCGGTCAGACAACAAAATGATGAGCCATTGAGGTCGTACACTCGACGCTTCAATAAAGAAAGTCTTAAGATCCTAAACCTAGAAACCTTGGTGGCGTTGGCTACTTATACCAAGGGGCTTAGATCTCGACCGTTCCAAGTCTCATTGGCCATACAAAAACCCATGACCATGGGAGAGCTGATGAGCCGAGCAGAAGGATACATACATGTCGAAGAGATCTTTAAGGCCCAAAAAGAGAAAAACAAATCCCGAGGAAGGGGTAAGAAATAAGAGGTAAGCAGAGCAAAGCTAAGGGATGCTGGGAAGAGCAGAATGAAGTCTAGGGGAAGACCGGAACAAGGAAGAGCATATTAACCTAGGTACACTGAGTATGCACCCCTGAATATGCCTCAGGGAGAAATTCTAATGCAAATTCGGACACAACACGATTTGAAGAAGCCTCAAAATATCTTCACTTCATCATAAAAGAGGAGTAAGAAAAAGTATTGCTGATTCCATGATGACCATGGCCACGACACCAATAAGTGCTACCAGTTGAAGGATGAAATAGAAGCGTTTATTCGAGCAGGTCATCTGGGAAGGTATGTCTAGAGAAGGGCCGAGCAAGGAGGTAGGCTGCAAAGGAAAAAAGAACGGAGTCCTCGGAAGAATAGAGGAGAACCGAGGAGAGGTTTCGATGGTGTGATTGAAACCATTGTCGGTGGTTTGGTAGCAGGTAGAGAATCCTCAACTACAAGAAAGACGTATGTTCGGGAAACCGGGGATGAGTCGGCGTGGAAGGTCCCAAGGAGAAGAGAAAGGCTGACCTTCACAGACGAGGATTTGAGGAGGCTCATTCTCCCTCATGATGATCCTTTAATGATAAGTGTGATAATCTCAAATTATGAAGTCCGGAGAGTGATGATTGATACCGGGAGTTCGGCGGATATGTTGTTCTTAAGCATTTTTTTGAGAATGGGTCTGGATAGGAGGAACCTAATGCCTCTAAAGAGTTCGTTGGCTGGTTTCACAAGCACGAGATGTGAGGCTGAAGGCTATATTAAGTTGCTGCTGACCATGGGATATGATGATTGAAAGGTTACAGTGATGACAAATTTCATCATAGTTGATTGTAGCTCGACCTATAATGCCATCCTAGGGCGAGTGACATTGAACAACTTCAGAGCGGTCCCGTCTACTTATCACTAGGTGTTGAAGCTACCGACCCCAGAGGGAGTGGTCGAGATCCGAGAAGACCAAATGGTGGCCCGAGAGTATTATGTAGCTTCACTGAGGCCGAAATATCAGGCAGAGTGGGGTCCGACCTGCCGGATGAGAAATGAGATGCAAAGAGAAGGACTCCGACCGAGGAATTGGAAACTGTGCAGCTGTCTGGACAATGCAAGAAAGTCAAGGTAGGGAGTGAGCTAACAGAGCCCCAAAAGAAAGGTATAACTGATTTTCTTTAAATAATGAAGATATATTTGCTTGGGATAATATTGACATGGCATGTATAAGCCCGAGCTTGATAGCTCATCACTTGAATGTTGACCCCACTTATCGACCTGTTCAACAAAAAAAGAGAAATTTCAGTATTGAAAAATAGAAAATTTTAGCTGAGTAAGTAGAGAGATTGTTGAATGCCGACCATATTAAGGAGATACTCTATTCGACATGGCTGTCAAATGTGGTGCTTGTGGAAAAGTCGTCGGGAAAATGGAGAATGTGCATCGATTTTACTATTCTTAATAAAGCACGTCCCAAGGACTGTTATCCATTGTCGAGGATTAACCAACTAGTGGATGCCACCTTTGGATGTGAATTGTTGACCTTCATGGATACCTTCAAAGGATACAATCAGATTATGATGGCACGCGAGGACAAAGAAAATACTGCATTCATAACTGATAAAGGGCTGTACTATTATGAGGTCATGCCATTTGGTTTGAAGAATGCAAGGGCAACCTATCAAAGAATGGTGAACAAAGTGTTTAAGGATCAGATCGGAAGGAATATGAAAATATATGTTGACGATATGTTAGTCAAAAGTAAGAAGGCTGAGGATCACTTTAGGGACCTTGACAAAGCATTCAGTACCATGAGGAAATTTGGGATTAGACTCAATCCGGAAAAATATACCTTCGGGGTGAATGCAGGGAAATTCCTCAGTTTTATGGTAATAGCCCGAGGAATTGAAGCAAACCCAAGTAAAATCCAAGCAATCCTGGACTTAGACCCATCAAGTTGTGTCAATGACGTGCAGATTATGGCCGAGAATATAGCACATTGAGCCAATTCATGTCGAGGTCCGCGGACAAATGTGCCCCGTTCTTTAAAACCTTAAGAGGGCCCAAGGGTTTTGAATGGACAAAGGAGTGTGCGACAGTTTTTGTAGAATTAAAGAGGTACCTAGCGTCACTGCCGCTGTTGTCTCGACCAGAGGAGGAGGAAGAGCTTATATTATACTTAGCATGTTCCGAGACAACAGTAGCGGCGGCATTGGTCCGAGAAGAAGGGATCAGAAGCCGGTATATTATGTTAGCAGGATGTTGAAGGGAGCCGAGCTCTAGTACCTAACAATTGAGAAGATGGATTTAGCCTTGGTAATAGCTTCACGGAAATTAAAACCTTATTTCGATGCACACCCGATTAAGGTAATGATCGACGTCCCATTAAGAACTGTGTTACATCATCTAGAAGTGTCGGGGAGGCTGATGAAATAGGCGGTGGAACTAGAGCAATTCGACATCAGTTATCAACCGAGGACGGCCATAAAGGCTTAAGCGGTGGTAGACTTCCTAATAGAATGCACGGGGAGGGTAGAGGAAGATGACTCGACCACATGGTAAATTCTGGTGGATAGAGCCTCGGGCAAGCAAGGGAGTAGGGTAGGAGTTGTGATACTCGACCCTTCACAGAACGAGTATCAATACTCATTAAAGTTGGTATCTAATAATGAGGTGGAGTATGAGGCACTGGTCATTAGGATCAAAACAGCGATCATGCTCGGAGCAAAGTCAATAGATGCGTTCACAGATTCTCAGTTAGTGGCGAACCAAATGACTGGGGAATTTGAGGCAAAAGATGCAATGATGATAACATACCTCAATAAGGTGAAGATGTTGATATCAGGGTTAAAAAAATTCACCATTCAGCAGATTCCTAGGATAGAGAATGAGAAAGCCGATGCCTTGTCAAGATTGACACTCGAAACAATTTGACTATCTATTATACAAATTGAGCAGATTATGGAACCTAGCATGAGGATAGAGGGAGAAGAGATTGCACAGATAGAAAAGAGGCCCGACTAGATGGTCCACATACGAGCCTACTTAGAAAGTAGGGAACTCCCTGAGGATGAGGAAAAAGCCCGACGAATTGAGAAACAGTCGCCAAGATTTTTGGTGATTGGGGGGCAACTATACAAAAGATAATTTATTTGGCCTTTGTTGAAGTGCGTAGGGCCCGAGGAAGTGGGCTATGTGCTAAGGGAAATCCACGAGGGGGTTTGCAGGAATCACCTCGGGGGAAAGGCTCTGGCCAAAAAGGCCCTCAGAACAGGATATTTATGGCCGACCATGGAGAAATACGCTAAGGAACTGGTAAAGTGGTGTGACCTTTGCCAGAGATTTGCTCGAGTTTAGAGAAAGCCGACCAACCCATTGATTGTGATGGTCAGTCCTTAGCCGTTTAGTCAGTAGGGATTGGATTTAATAGGGCCCATGCCCACTGGAAGAGGGAAAAAAAGACATGCCTTTGTGATGGTGGATTATTTCACTAAATGGGTTGAGGCTGAGTCAGTGTTCTCAATAAATGAGAAATCCACATGGACCTTCTTGTGGAAGTCTGTGATATGTCGGTTTAGGATGCCACGGGTAATAGTGACCGACCATGGCTGGCAGTTTGACAACAAATATTTCCAAGAACATTATACCGAGCATGGGATCAGTCTAAGATTTTTCTCTGTAGCACATCCCCAATGTAACGGTCAGGTTGAAGTTACTAATAGAACTATATTACAGGGGCTAAAGACCAAATTGGGCAAAACACAAGGACAATGGGTGGACAAGCTCCCCGAGGTCCTATGGGCGCACCGAACCACACCGAGCACGGTGACAGGATAAATATCATTCTGCCTGACCTTCGGGATGGATGCGGTTCTTCCTATCGAAATAGGTTCCCCTAGTAGCCGAGTACAGATGCATCGAGAAGAAATAAATAGCCTAACCATCCGAGATGAGTTAGATTTAGCTGAGGAGCTGAGAACAAAGGCTCTAATCCGTACCTTGGTAGGAAAAAAAGTTATGGAGAAGGTCTTTGACAAACAAGTCAAAGGCAAACAAATCAAGATAAGAGACTTAGTTCTCAGAAGATCCATTTTTCTGCCAACAAAATAAGGGAAACTCAGACCAACATGAGAAGGGCCATGCAAAGTGATAAAGGAAGTCTGGCCGGGGACCTATCACATTGAGGACGTCGAGGGAAGAGAAATAAAAAATGCTTGGAATGCCGAGCATTTGAAAAATACTTTATGTAATTACTCCGTAACATCAATAAGTATATCTTTTTTCCTCGGCACTATATATTCATTTTAGGCATTTATTTTTTCCTCACAAACAAACATAGAAGGCTAAAAATGCCAACGAAGGGTTAAAACTGACCAACGAAGACCCTACAAATGGGTAAAAGGCCAAAAGAGCCGACGAAAACCCCACAATTAGGAAAAAGGCCGAAAGAGCCAAAGATTAGGTCAAGATAAACCGACGAAAGTGCAAAAAATGGGCAAAAAGACAAAAAAGAGCCGACGACTAGGCCAAGATAGACCGACGAAAGTCCTACAAATGGGCGAATGGCCAAAATGATGACAAAGGGTCATAAATGACCGACGAAAGCTCCTTAAATGAATAAGCAAAAAGAGAAAGGAAAATTGCTCTCACTTTTAACTAAGTAGAGACTGAGATTGTCAATAAGTATCGGCACAGGCGATTAAAAGTAGTTGCCCAAAGTTCAATAAAAGAAAAAGGCAAGGTTGTCAAGGTTAACTAATTAACTACCTGATTCAACCTGTGTAAATCTTGTGATTCATAAGTTCGAAATTGAAAGTTATTCTAAGTATCGTCTCGGGCGAATGGATGCATGAACAAGACAATAGAACAATGAAAGTAGTAACATCCGAGCTGAAAGTTTGAAAAATTCCATTAAAAGAAAGAAAATTATACAGAAGGCCAAGGTTTAAAGGCCGAAGATCATTTACAAAAAATCATAAAATTCCTAAGATCTAAGTCTACTGGTTTGAAGGAGCCTCGGGGTTCTCTGCGGCTTGCTTGTACTATCTTGAGCCTTGAGTACCGCCTCGGGAGTCGGGAAGAAGTAAGCATCGTCAGGAAACAAGTCCAACTCCTCGACCTCTTTAGGTTGAGCTAAAAGAAGATTCCTTAGGTCGGTCTGAGGGAGCAAAGACTAGGACTTCCTCTTGGCCTCAACCGATCCTAAGAAGGTCCCAATCGCCAAGGCGGTGTTGAAAACACTTGATGAAGTCTCGCACACGAACTTCGCGCACTCAGGCGAGACTTTGAAGGCCTTGATGGCTTTTTCTCCGCGAGGCCCAACCTTCTCGATATAATCTTGTAATCGGGTCTCCGTTTTTTGCTTGGCCACCATTTTCTTCTTAAGGCCCTCAACTACTAGGGTCCGAGCTTGGATATTCTAGGATAAAGACTTCTCAGAGACCTCGAGCTTTCGGTAAACCACTTTCAGATCGGCCTCTACCTTTTCTCGGGCCTCAATGGCCTTTTTGAGCTCTGCATCGGCTTTGTCAATTCTTTTCTTCTCAAGGGCCGATTTGTTCATGGCATTCTCCACGTTCTTTAGAGTGTTCTTGTTGGTATCCTCAAGCTTAGAGTACTGATGATTGTATCTCCTATTCAGCTCGGAGTACATCCCTCCGAGGATACCCATGTTGGATTGGATGCTAGAAGCATGAGAAGCGACTTGGGAAGAAGGAAGAAAAGAAAAAGGATTAAAACTTCGTCTCTTCTGACCAAACAATGGCAAAAAAACCAAAGTAAGAAACTGGAAAGCTCACCGAGGATGCCACTCGAAGAAACTCTTCGAGCATGACAGTAGAGGATAGCTTATTCACATCCATCTCCCTACTCTTGTCGTCCTTATCTTGAATAACCAGGCGCTCAGGAGGTGGAGGAGCCTTCCCTATAACTTTTCCAGTCTTCGATTTCGTGGTTGGAGTAGTTACAGCTAAGATCTTAGAACTTTTGGAGACGTTGGAAGGAGAAGTGTCGGCATCGATCATAACAGTGGCCGGTTGAGATTGAGCCTGAACGAGCGTTGAGTTATCGCCCGACAATGGGGTATTTCTCTTCTTACTCGGGGGAGAAGTCCTCTGTTCCTTTGAGATTTGGGCAGAAGAAGCATCCTCGGTCTTTTTTTGAAGATTCTTTAGTGGAGGAGGAGGCATGGCTTGGCTCAAAGAAGAGTCTTCAACCTTCGAGGATTTGCCTTTTGACTTGCCAGCCGTTGCCCTTAGAATACTCATAGGGTCCATATCTGTAAAACCCGAGCCAACAGTTAACAAAATGAAGAATAATAACAAATAAATACAAACGGAGGAAGTCCTAAGGTCGAACCTACCCCTACTCATTTTTGACCCTCTCCTCTTTTTGGAAGAAGAAGCCTCGATATTGAAAAGGTATGGATGAGGGTTGGTTGAAATTGGATGGGGAAAACCATATAGGCCCGATCCCCAAATCTTATCCTATGTGATAAACTCCGAGGCATCCATGCCCCTGTCGCCGTGTAAAGCAGTGAAGGTATCCCTCTCGGGATTGGATAAATATGGAATATCATTCTTGCCGTCCTCGATGATGCCCCATGTGGTGAGAACGTGCCAAGGCCAAGGACCCGTCATAAAGTAATATTTATTATGCCAACCTTTGTGGGAGGACTTCCAATTCTTAAAAATAAGGCATCTAGACCGAGTCGAGGCATAGTACCAACCCTTACTCTGGGGATTAGGTTTGAAGGTGAAAAAACGACAAAATAAGGCCCTGATAGGGGTAAGACCCTTTGATTGAACAAAGACATAAAAGGCTACCATCATAGCCCAACCATTTGGAAAAATCTGGCCGAGACTAATTTCGAAATGGTTAACTATGTCGGCTTTATAAGGTGGGATCGGAAACTTAAAAAACTCAAAGGCCACATCTTATATACAAGTTTCATTCTCTCGAGGAAGGCACGCAACTTCATCTATGGAAGGAACCCTAACTCTATGGTCATGGGGAATAAACCAACCTAACATTTTTTCATTCGTCATATCAGGCGTAGTGAAACAAGGATGGTCGTGACAAGAAAATTATTTCTTTTCGACCCCGTGAGTAGCTACGGTAACGACCGAGGACTCTCCCATAATAGCACCCGACTCCTCGACAGCCTGGGAAGAATTAATCCTAGGGAAAGGAAAATAACACTCTATGGGTTCAGTATGGAGTTCGACACCCCTAAGGTCCGCTAGAGGAGACTAGCCTGAGCCATGGTATTCCTCTATATCGATAAAACCGACTAATTCTACCTGATCCTTGGGGGCAGGATGCCTAGTCTCTTGACCCTTATTATTTGGAAAAACCTCTTGATTCTCAGCCTCGTTAGGGGCATTTGTAATTGACATGGCCTCCGACTCAAAACTAGAAGATTCGTCGGCGTCCTCGCCGTATGATCAAACAGACACATTTCAAGAATCCTTGTCACTACTCGACCCAGCCATGACTTAAGTAAAAGATCAAAAGTATAGGGTAGATAAAAAAGTATGTACCTAATGGTTTTAGGGAAAACCCGAGCAAGAGAAGAAGATGAGAAGTAAAAAGTTATCCGAGCCGAACTAAAGTTAGATGAAATGATGTGAAAATGAAAAAACACAAGAAGTGAGAAGCAACAAAAGTGTGAAAATGACGCCAAGCACCTATATTTATAAGATAGCAACGACGCAAATCTTGGAGCGCGAACCATCGCGACCTTTCGTTCCAACCGTTACGAAATCATTATACCAAGTCAGGGGCGCGGATATCGAAGCGCCATAGGTAGGGTGATTCATCAACAAAAAGGAAGGAGCTTAGCAGACCCCCCGAGGACAATCCTCGGCCTCGAAGGGTCTGAGGGGCAAATTATATGGATAAAAATAGCCCAAAGCCCATGAATGATAAAAGCGGCCCACAAAGCGAGACACTTGTCATAAAAATAGCATGTGAAGACAAAAAAAGGACCACCCCAAAAAGGCAACCACACTACTATAAATAGCATAAGGAAAGTGAACCAATGGTAATTAATTGATCCTTTTACTATTACTAAATTTATCAATTCTTAGATAGCTGAGCCAAGATGCTAATTCTCATGCCCGAGGAGGGACGCGGGAGATAATCCCCGCTGTTTTTTTTTTCTTTCCTTGTGCAGATCCTCAACTCGGGTTAGGAGATTGTGCGTAGTGCTTGGCTCAAAAATTCCACACTCAACAAGATAATAAAATTGATACAGAAAGCATCGAACAAATGTAGAAAGATAGAGGTAAGGACAATAATAAAAATGCATGACTTATTTTAGACTTTAGCCATTTAGGTAACTTAGAGCTTAGAGGAATAATACTTGGGCTTAGTCTATTTCCTTATTGGGTTAATAATATATAATTAATAAAAATATAATTTTAGATATTATTTCATTAGAAAAATATAGAAAAATTATATATATATATATATATATATATATATATATATATATATATATATCTGTGTGTGTGTGTATGGGTATATATGAAATAAATTAATAATTGGGTTTCAATTTTGAGTTTCGGTTTTTCTTTAACGTCTAGTATCAAAACATTTCGGATTATCCATAGATTACCTTATAAAAATCAAAACTTAACGAGTATCCATCCATTTTCGTTATCGAGTTTGTTATTGACCAAATACCCGTTAATTTTCATTTTAAACCCTATATGTTATCATCCATTTCAAAATGTGGTAGTACTGTTATATGCTAACGGTACAGGGTTTGAGAAGTTTGCGTGTTCTAATGAGGACAATGGCTGGCAGTCTATCAATACCACCTCATGGTCATGTCTCTTACTCTATTCTTGCTCATGGAATAAGAATTGGTTTACGTTATTGAACAAGAATTAAGGAAGGAATAAGCATTTATTCCTATTAAGGTCGGATTTGAGTTGGGCCTCTAAGATTGGGCTTGGACTCTTTCGTGCCTAGCAGTTGAGAATCCTAGCTGGATTACCTGCAAAACAAAGGTTCCAGGGTGGTGCTTAAGGTCCTTTTTCGATACTTAAGTCAGTTATGAGAACAAAAGAGCTTGCTTTAATGAGAATTCGATACCCTTTTTGGATGTCGTTGAGCCTTTTTTATAGGCAAGATCGTGCTTGTAATTCCATTGAGGAGGAAGTGGGATTGACCCAGGATGGATGTGGGGGTTGTTCCCTCGGTTTTCAAGCTCTTAGGATCATGTTTGTTTGCATTATTGAGTTAGTTATGATTGCCTTTGACTTAATTAATAATATTTAAGCATGTTTTTGACTTAGTCTGCTGATTGGGCCACGGTCAAACCAATTTTAGGGCCATTATTCAGCCTAGCCCTCAATTACAGTTGTTTAGCCTTGCATTTTGGTCTAGGTCTCATTTTACGGCCCATCAATTCCAATGGATCATTTGTATCAGCCAAATTGTATCACCAAAGTTTAACTTTATAATTGAGTCCTATGTAATCTTATGTTATAAGTGTCACATGTAAATAAAATCATTTGTTTGAAAAAAGAATAAAAAATGTGACATTTGTTATATAGTAGAGAAAGTGTAAGTAATATTATGAGTGAAAAATGATATAGAGTATTACTCATTTTAACATCGTACATAATTTTTCTTTTGCCTTTTTGTGATTCCCATGCACAAAAGAAAGAAAGTTTGGAATTAAACACATGACATGTAGCCAATATTGGTTTCCCACGATACCTTTGACCGCCAAGACACACAGCAATGAGAGGAGCATCAAAGTAGGTTGCACCTATTGTCACACTCAGAAGGATGAAATTAGTGTTTTACATGACATACGCCAACATTTTTTTTTGTGATTACCCATTTTTGAGAACACTTGATTCTAATAATCTTATGGTGGTTAAATATTTTACCCGGACAGATTTAATAGGAGGATAGTGGAGATCGCAATCCCTCTTAACCTTATTACATTTTTTAAATTCACAGATATCTTTAGTATAAAAGATATATTAATCCTCACTAAAAATGAAAATTACTCTTATAATTATCAAATTATATGTTATAGACTTTGTCGAAAAAAAATATTGAATCTGTAGCTGATTGCAACAAATGACATAACTGTATATATGGAGGTAATCAATGTGACAATCGAAGGTAGGATGAACATCCAAACCTTTATATGCCATTTCCATTTAAGCTATTTAGCATAATTTGTTTTGTGCTGCCCTCTATAAGTGAGAGAATTTGATGCACCGGTTACATAATAGTTGATAAACAGGAGTATATTAGGAACTTATTTTATGTATATTTATTTAATCGTATTTTATTACTATGTTCATAAGACGTGAGTGGTGGATATGAGAATATTGAGATAAATGTGTGGCAAAGTTAGAAATGACAATATTAGGAATGAGGTGATGTTAGGAAAAATGGGGGTGGTCCTGATTGATGATAAGATAAGAGAGAAAAGTCTAAGATGGCTAGATATGTTAGGAGACGACCCGTGAAGACACTTGTTAGAAGATGTGAAAATATGGAGATAGTACACTGTAAGAGAGGTAGAGAAAGACTTAAGATGAATTGGACGGAAACACTTAGGCGGGGTCTCACTTTTATAAAGCTAACAGATGAGACAATTTTCAAGAGGCATGAATGACATTGACTGATACATATAACCGACCCATCTAGTAAGAAAATCATTTGGTTTGATTTTGGTATATATTTATTTAATGTATTACTTAATGCATTAGGATTTTTTTGTTGCATTGTGGCTCCACATGCGATCCGCTACCATTCTTAGCGAGCACGTTAGTATGGGTCATGGACAAGTATTAATATTATGGGTAGACACTAGTCAAAGGATATGAATTGAGGCCATCTTGCATTGGTGTATACTTGACATGAGTAATTGTCAATTCACAATCACGTAGTAAAGCAAACCAGCTTCCTCTTTTTGACACCTGCGGTGTATTTTATCGCTCTTGTTGCGTGCAGAAAGAAAATAGCTATACTACAAAGTAAGATTAATTCTTACATAACATAATAAAATTATAAATTATTTACGTCATTTATAATCACAGTATTCTAATTTATAATATTATGATATTATTAGCAAATTTAAGTCCCGTAAGACAGTTATAGTATATTGTTCCAATCGGAAAGGATGTTTAAATTAAGAATAAAGTGGAAGAAATTATAGCTGATGGCCTCTTCTAGAAGTTGACTATGAATTTTCTGCCATTATAAATCTGTTTTTCATAAATAAAAAAAGCCAAAAATCTGATTCTTGATTTGTTTCTTTACTTGGTGTCCATTCCGCATGGTCTGTTGTACAGCTATACGCAACATATATGTTCTGGTAAAATGTTGACTTATCAGATCAAACAATGTAGACGGTCAACAGCCTTAAATGATACCTCATATGGAAACACGTTTATGGTTGATCGATGCAAACTGCGGATTTGAGTCTCCACAGTTGCATTTGAGATCAAATTACGTTTATAAGGCCGATCGTAGTACTTTCGGGGTTCTCCAACATACATATGACAAAGATCCATTAGTTATAACTCTAATATAATGTCTATCCATCCGTAATATATAATTAATGTATTTCTCGAAATATACAAAAAAATGTAGGCAGTCAACAAGAAACGACGCCAGATCTGCCCTCTTTACTCCAAAGAAAGAGGAAAATCCCTTGCCAAAATCATCATTTCCCATTGTGATGTCGATATTGTAACTCCCTTAGATTTAATCCATATATCATGCCTGTGCTGTTTTAATAGCCTACTGTGTCTAATTCGGACCCGTGCATAGCCAGAAACTCTGTACACCGAATTATTTTTGATTATTTATCTAATTTATTTTAATATATTGTCTTCCTCATGTCTCGCGTCACTTTAAAGCTCGTTAGGTGATTTTTAATAGAGTGTGCATTCCTTTAACACCTTTATTTTAAATATTTTTTTTTGAATCCGGTGAACGGAACTCAAATAGCTCTCTATAATGATAGACCTATATGATATTCGGATCCAGATCGACTCAATAGGAACCTTTCAAATATTGGCGTGCTTAAGCCTTAAGGTACCCCACTCAGAGAATTTGTTTAATAAGAAAGATTTAGCCATGCAAGAATTATGAAACTGGTCAACAAATGAAGCAAACCATTTTCTTTTCCTTTTCTTTAAATTTTTGAGAAATGACCTCTCAGTTAAAATCAAACCAAATCAAATCTTATCCTACTAGGTAGGGGCTGACTCAGGCCCAAACCCAGGGTGTGCAATTGTGTACTAAAAGATAAGGGTATGCCACTTATACAACGAAAATATCCAATATAATAAAAAAAAAAAATTTTTAAATATTTTTTTCCAAAGAAAAAAATTGTAACATAAATACTAGGTGAAATCGAATATATGGATTTTGATGATATAATTTATTTTCATGAAAAAATATATCCTCTATTAGTTCTATACACTCGAGATTTCATTTGAATGTTTTGATATGAAAGTATAACAGAGATGGAAAATAACAGCAAATTAAATATCAATTTATCAACTAACAAGCGAGTATATTCAGCCATCAATTTTATGTATATTCGTTTCTGCAACAATGAAACAGTGATAATTCTATGTATTTGTGAACACAAAAGTTCATCACCAACAACTCTTTCAGCGACTTAATTTCAGTGCTTTGGCATCTGATAATTCTATGAACTTTTGAACTAACTGAAATATTCGATATATTTCATGGAAATGAAACATAAAATCAAAGAAACAACTAATTATTTATCTATACAACAGTATACAAACAAATTGAATTTTTTGGAAAATTTATTAATGGCTAAAGCCTAGTGCGTTAGCTAGTTTAGGGTTGAATGTTGCTCGCCCCCAAACGCCCTTGTACGGAAGGAAAGTTTTCTTCTTTAATTCTGCTCTAGCTGCTCGATTTTCCGTGTAAAGCAATTCATGAGGGGAGACCGGAGGTCTCCCACGTCTCGGGTTCGAACCAGCCACAGGAGGGGGGTTGTCAACTACCCTGAACGTAGCTGTGTACTTCCTCAACAGATCTTTATCGCTTGCCCGTCCTTCTGATGCATTTCGGAACAAGAAAAAGTCTTTGAAACTCCATTTCTTTTGGCTCTTTGAAGATGATGACGATGTAGATGTTTTCGCACCAGTGGTTGACGGTTGCTTTTGGTTCTGCAATAATTCTTGCTCGTCCTCTTCACACGGATACTGATCAGAAACTCGTACGGGAGAAAGCGACCGGGTTGCTCTTCGGCTTGATGAAGATAAATGCTTACTTCTTTCTCTTCCTCTTTCACGCCCTGTAGAAGGGTCGTGTTCGATCTTTTCTCGTGGCGAGAAAGCACCCATGATCGCCCTGTTGCCGCGTGACGCGGAAGCTCTGCTCTTCCGAGCAGAAGATTCACCATGTCCCTTCCGAGCAAGATCTTGTACGCGACGTGGAGGCTCCAAAGGCCTAATCATGCCTCCATCGAAGAGTTCTTCAGCTGAGACTGAGCCCTCTTCAACCTCTTCACCAACATCAAACGCGAAATCTTCCTGGAAAGTCTTGGTCGATGATTTAGGCGTTCCGGGATGAAAATCCCATTCAATAGGCGGTTCCGTTGGATCTCCCTGGCTTATCTTGACAATGGTATTACTGCTAGTAACAATATAATCATCAAACTCGCTATAAAAATCATTGTCACGTGAAGGAATCGGGGGAGCACTGAAATAGCATTCTCCGAAACGCCTCGGCGTGGTTGGAGCACTCGGATAGGGAGAATTTCGTGCACTGTTGAAGTCGAAATTATCCATGTCCTTGACAGGTACCATCAATTCCATCTCCACACAGTTTCGTTTTGCAACTTCTGAGTATGGAATTCAAAAGGTTGGTAAATACACTTTTGGTTTCAGCTATAAAGATCGAGAGAGAGAGGTATAGGAATTGATCAAGAGAGCCAAATCCTATTGACCCGTGATGTAGAACGAAGCCACCTTTTATTACTTGGTGAACTTTTTGTCCTTATATATTGATCTAATCTGAAAATTATAAATTGATGCAATGATGGCCCACAAAGTTTGAAGTTTTCTTGAGTAAAAAATTGAGGCGTGGACAAAAAGAAATTGATGAGGATGATATGCGCGTGTGTAATGAAAGTCATTGTTTGTGTATTAACAATAATTATTTTATATTTCTAGTAAAGAAAAGCAACCAATAGATAATATGCCTCGTGTGATGCGCGAAAGAAGAAAAAATTATAGGACATGAATGAAAAATGTGGCCTAAAAGGTTGGAAGCAAAGACAACTTTGTTACACGAGAGATCACTACCAGTTCTAGTCAATCATTTAGGCTT
Source organism: Ehretia macrophylla (assembly GCA_037974665.1). Classification (NCBI taxonomy): domain Eukaryota; kingdom Viridiplantae; phylum Streptophyta; class Magnoliopsida; order Boraginales; family Ehretiaceae; genus Ehretia; species Ehretia macrophylla. The sequence continues at coordinate 7,264,384 of CM075774.1, forward strand.
AAAAAGTAATTATATCTTTCAAAAAAGATGACTATTTTTGTCAATCTCAAGGGTTAGTTTTGTATGGTGAAATGTTTGGAGTTTAAGTCCGTTCAAATTAGTTAAGAAATTATTATTTTTAGATTCAATTTTAATAGATTTTTTTTTTTTTTTGGATTAAGGGAGACTAAGTCGGATTACAAAAGAACCGTTTTAGGTGATGTTTTACCTCTCTTATTTTTCTCTATAAACAATGACATCAAGATTTGATTCATCATGCATGTGACATCCAAAGGGTTGTTGTAAGACATAGTACGCTACTCAATTTACACAATAATTAACTTCCTTGTGGACCCTTGTGAATAACTAGCATGGACTATACCCTTTTTGGGCTAGATCGTGTATTATGAAATTTAAATATTAATATGAGCTCAAAAAACTTTTCGAAAATATTCTTCATCATAAAAAAATATTATTTCTACGACTGTTTAATGCAAAACGAGCCTTAATCTAAAGGTGAAAACGTGTGAGCATAATAGTCAAATGGTGCCAGAAATATTAACCAATACGAGAACCTACAAACTGATTAATAAGTAGCCCAAGAATTAAGTCATTAAATTATTCTAAATCCTTTTTTCTTTTTTGTTTTTGTTAAATCAAGCTATGTCACTTCTGGATCGAATGAAAGTGGGAATGAAGGCAGGTCAAGAGTAATGTTCTAGCCCCACATAGTCAAATCTTTAATTCTCTACGTGTGTAAAATCTAATAACTTAACAAAACATCTCAATCTCCACCACTGATTGTTACTTACTTCTTGGCCTCACATTATAACAAAATAGATGTAGAGCAACCTCAACAAATCTACTTGACAAAAAAAAAAAAAAAAACCCAACAAATCTAAAATAATTATATGGATTACTCTTAATTAACAGCTACCAATGTGGACTATTACTTTAATAATACTAAAATTCCCATGCTAATCATAATCAAGTTAAAATTTATTATTTCTTTCGCGTTGTTATAAAGTCACTATTCATCATTTTATATATTTTTTGTAATGATTTTTTGTTATTGTCGTGTTTGTTAGAGATTGATAAGCCGTGACATATTAATTAGACCTCAAATCTTGACTAGTTCTTTTCTTTTTTGGGTCAATACTTATGGCTAATTCAGAACTTCTAGATATGGATCAAGATGTAGATGACTTAAATTTTGTTTGGTATAATTTTTCTTACAGATGCGGAACCAAGAAATTTACATCTACTAATTAAGTCCTTCACATCTGTCATAATAAACTTCAAATTGCGATAGTTGTTGATCTTTTTATCAAATGACTTTACATCTAGAAAGAAAAAGACTTGATTAAATTCAAACTTTTTTTTGGTTACCCCCACCTGCTCCCAATCTCATGAGATTTGAACTTTGGACTCCCAACTGTTAGGGAGAGTAACCCACCACTAAATTACTCTCGAATCTTGATTAAATTCAAACTTAGTACTGCATACTATTTGTTCATATCTTGGTCTACTTTTATGCTTAGCTTACCAAGTAGGGGCGGAGTTAGAAATTTAATATTGAAGGGCCAAAATAATTTTTTAATGATACTATATAGACTTTTTTTTAAAATAAGGGGACCGATAATTTTTTTAATAATACCACATAGATATTTTTTAAAAAAATTAAAAACCTAGAGGGGCAGGGTTGGTACCGCCCCAGTCACCAAGGACTTGTTACTTTAGCAAAGAATTATCTCCCCTAAGAAATTAAAGAGAAAGAGAAAGAAAAAAGGAAATAGAGAAGCAAAAAAAATTAAAAATAAAATGTGTGATATCCCACATCAATGGAATATAGTGTTTGTGAATGGTTTATAAGTGGATGTTGTGGATATAAGGAATAACTTGGGTTAATCATTTTGGACCAGTAGAAAAGAGGCTCAAGTAGTTGTTTCTTATGCCTACAACATTAGTCTCGCCTGCGGGCCTGGGGATCTAGGCTCGGGGTATGACAGAATGGTATCAGAGCTAGGTTACTAGCCGATGCGAGAGTTAAGTATTATACGGGGCAAAGTGCTACACCTAGAAGGTTGGTGGGAGCCACCTCTTGAACCCGTAGGAGCCACCTCTAGAATCTTTCACTGCCTGATTGGTCCTGAGTATGTGTGCCCCTGACGAGGACATCAGGTCCTTAACCGGGGGTGTATGTGATATCCCACATCGATGGAATATAGTGTTTGTGAATGATTTATAAGTGGGTGTTGTGGGTATAAGGAATAACATGGGTTAACTATTTTGGTCCAGTAGAAAAGAGCCCAAAGTAGTTGTTTCTTATGCTTACAGCACTAGCCTCGCATGGGGGTTTGGGCTCGGGGCGTAATAGAATTGAATGGTATTCAAAGTAGGTCACTAGCCAGTGTGAGAGCTAAGTGCTATGCGGAGCAAAGTGCTACACCTAGAAGGCTTGTGCAAGCCACCTCTTGAACCCGTAGGAGTCACATCTAGAATCATTTACTGTTTGGTTAGTCCTGGGTATGTGTGTCCCTAACGAGGATGTTAGGTCCTTAACGGAGGGTGTATGTGATATCTTACATCGGTGGAATATAGTATTTGTGAATGATTTATAAGTAGGTGTTGTTGGTATAAGGAATAACTTGGCTTAACCATTTTGGGTCAGTAAAAAAGAAGTCCAAGTAATTATTTCTTATATCTACAGCACTAATCTCGTATGCAGGCCTAGGGGTCTGGGGTCGGGGTGTGACAAAAGGGAAAAAATAAAATAAACACCGGGGTTCCATTATATTCCACTTAATCAAACGAAGGACAAAACTTGGGGATTTTTTATTTCTACTTTTAATCATTTTTAAAGAGGAAATAGAAGATATATTCCATTTATGATTTTCAAATCTATTGCCTTTTGTCCTTTTTCTTTTTCTGGATTGGGAAAATGTTTAGTTTGACTGAAAAGAAATGGTTTTGTTTTTCTTATGTCCTTTTGTTGCGAAGTTAGCATCATCAGTCTAATTTTGTGGCTTTAGCTTCACCAAGGATTTGTTGCTTTAGGAAAGAATTTTCTTTAAAAAAATAATAAATAAATTTAAGGAAAGAATAGAATGATGGATATTTCTATAAGCTAAGGATCACCGATCTCGTCCTAATTTGGTCAGTAGGGGTTAAGTGGCTTTTCACAATAAAATTAGTGGTGTTGTGGGGACTAAATGACTTTTTAAATACAAAAAATAATATTAAGGTATTTTATTGTTATTATAAACCATTTTATGGAGTCAATGAGGGTTAAGATTCCATAACCTCATGTGTAAATCCGCCCTTAGCTACTTAAGATTGGCTCGCATTCGATCAACAAGATTTTAGCTCAATCAAATTTGTTCATATAAACTTGACCTAATCTTTGGGATTTCTTTTCCTATAGTTGAGCCAAGCTTGAGTAATCTTTAGCTAGACTCGCTGGGTTCGTGAGCTTTAATATATAAATTCAAGTAATAGACTAATATTATTTACATTCTATTAATATCCTGAAGCATTTTTCTTACATAGTGAAAATAATTTTGTTCATAAATCATACATCTTCATCCCCCTCTTTCCTATAGATTTATATTTATTACTTGGTTATCAAATGGAACAGGACTACCCAGCCAGGTACTTCTTAGGCTATTTTTTTTGGTTAGATTAGCTATTGGACCTTTTGTTTTCTCTCTATTATAAATGACCACTCGACCCACCTATGTACATTTTCATTTTTAATGAAATACAACTTACTTAGCAAAAAAAGAAAAAAATGACTGAATTTTTAATCTAGGTTGAAGAAGAACAAGTGGAAGAAGTTTTGTATGGATTGATAGGCAGGTTACTCCCTGTATCTCTCATTGCTGAACCAAGGAATTTCTTTATAATTCAATAGAACATTTTAACTCTTTTGCAATACTCTAATTGAAAATTTAAAAAAACCCTGGTAATAGGTGTATTATTTCAACAGTTTTTTATGCTTGTATAAACTCAAAACATTTTGCAACAATTTTATATAATTACAACAATTAAATTTTTTTTTTTTATCATTTTTTGTTAATAACTATTCATGAGATTACTTTTTCGCAACAGTTTAAAATTATAATTTAATTGTAATAATTTTTTTAAACCGTTATTTATTATTTATAAAAAAATTATTACAGTAGAGAATTTATAATGAGACCATATACAATAGCTAAAAAGCCGTTGTATTAACTTATTTACAATGAATTTTAACCTTTTTATACTAATTTTAATTAAGTGTTGCAATAGATAAAAAATGTGGTAATGATTAATGTGTAATAAAATATATATTGTTGTGGTGTAAGGTTTATCTTGATGGAGGATTTTTTTAACATCTCTTTTTGGTTAAGGATATTTATTAGTCGTTAACGGAAAAAAGAATAAAATGAACTTACCTCTGGTGTACTATAAATAAATAGTGAGCTCGGCTCAAAATAGATTTTTAGGCCAACTACAACAACTTTCTTATTATTATTATTATTTTTTATATTTAGGAGATTTGTTGAAGCATTTTTTTTATTTTTACAGATTTATTATTTTTACAAATTCTCTATTTTAGTCTCCCTCCATCAGCTTTAACTAATTCCTTATTTTATAGAATTTCTATTTTTAGTCTCACTGTAATAACTCTCTTTTTTTTTTAAGAGTCAGTTGATCGTTGGTACAATGGTACAGGGGATGGGATGGGAGAGCAAATATGCTCCCCAACTTTGTGGGATATGAATTTCACATCCATACTCTCTCAAAATATGAGGAATAAAATAGAGGAGTTGTTAAAATAATTTAGCCTTAAGAGTTCCGCTAAATATAAGGGTTTAAGAAATTTAGGGAGTTGTTAGAGACATTCTTGCACAATAAAAACAAAAACTTGGTAGAACCGCATTCATTAACTTTTCGATTAGGCTCACTTATTGGTCTAGGTAGCACGCCAATCACTCCCTACCATGCGTTTTTGGGCAAAACGTTAAATTCACCTTAATATTATAATTCAGTGGTGCAACAACGTCAATACATGCTCGAAGTCAATAAAGAGTTTCACAATATTTATAGTCAAAGTGTATAGGTTCAAATTTGAAACCTTAAATCACTACAGGTTGCTATTCGAGTACCAAGGGTTCTTTGTCTTTTTGTAAAACTTTTTTTGAGAAATATTTTTTTAATTTTTTAGTATTTTGTAACACCGTAAAATAAATCAACTTAAAAATATTTTCAATTAATATAACAAAACTAGTTATAAAAATTGTAAAATATTTTTCAGTGCTTAAAGTTATGAAACTCTATACTCCTATGAAATATAAAAGATCATTCATACATAACATATACTTCAACCCCACACCCCTACCCCCCCCTCACCCGCCGGGGTCACCCCACCCATCCCACCCATCTTCTCCATAAGGACATGTATGTATGTGTGATTGTAAAAATCTCTTATCAAAAAATATTTTTTATCATGACAGTCAAATTCAAGAAAATATTTTATAGTGTAACAACTAAGCAGAGAAAAATATTCTATTTTTTATTTTTCTTACAAATATTTTTCTCTCAAAAGTTATTTTATGGCAAACAAATGGAGCCACACTTGCTTTATTCTTGTCTTTTTTTTTTTTTTTTTATAACGTGAGAACCCAGTTGATGAAATCCGACTATCGAAAACCAACGAAGCACGATCACCTCCTAATAAACCCTCTTGGTATAGTAATACGTCCTAATATATACACTAATTTAATCAAAATTATCTAAAACAAGTTGTGTTAATCGAATCAAAATATACCTCTTACCACTAAACTCTCCTGGGAGACTTATTCTTGTCCTTTTATCAACTTCACACTTTGTATAAAACTGACTAATATAACAGGGTATATAAAGGACTTCAAACCGTTGATTGTCGTACTTAACATGACCATCTGGAAACCGCTATATGTCTATCTGCAATAATTGTTGCATTTTCCATGGTATTTAATATATAGTAACCGTGTGTACTGGACGTGCATAAAATATGCATGTGTATTTTATTATAAAAGAAAAATAAACAAACCATATCTACTCCACCTTTGTTTTCATCCCATAACTAGCAACTTTTTATATGCTGACGAGCTCATTTTGAATAAGATCGTGTTAAATTCATTTTAAAATTATAAATTTATGATGTAGTGATGTGTTATAATATATATTATAAATTAATTAAGAAATAATTAATATTTATAATAAAAACATATAAATTCAAACCCGAGAAGTCTGTGGGGTCTTATTGCCGTACTCTTTGAAAATCTGATCTGAACGTGGTAAAACATGCAATCTTAAAATAATAAGCATGACAAGATAATCAATTAATCAAATATACACGTTAATATGTAGCTAGAGAATAAGACTTGCAGGCCACCATTTTGGTGGTGGGGTCAAAATATATCTTCAAGTACGTAAGAGGATTTGGAGTATCTCTACATTTTGTAGAGATAACACCAAAATTAATGTTATGATAGTCATTATCACAATTTTTTTTTCTAGAGTTATTGATAATATATGTATGAATTGGCACCAGAATTATCGTCAATGAATCTATATTTAGTTACAAACTATTTAAAATTCATTTGATTTATAAATAAATTATATAAAAAATTATATTTACAAATAAATTTGCTTATTTAAAATTATAAAACAGTATTAAGTCAATCATGTGATTTACAAACATATTTATTGCTGGTATTCATGTTTTATCCCTATTTCTTAAAACTTTGCTTTTAAAACTTTGATAGGAATACGTATTTCATCAATAACATTAATCAAATTTTAAATTAGTTAATCAATTAGTATTGATGAATAAATAACATGAATAAATAATTTGTGATTTTAGATAGCTAAGTAAGTTAAAATTACCTGAAAATAAGAATGAATGAATAAATAACTTATGATTTGAGCTTCTAATTTGAAGACAAAAAAGAAGTTTGGCTTAAAAAATATAAAAAAGAAATTTACCATGAATAAGCTCGCAAGAAGTATAAGAACTAACTACAGTACCTAGGGAATAAGAGTGAAAGAATAAGAGCAGTAAAAAAGGAAAAAAACTTAGAGAACAATTTAGTCTTTAAAAGATGAGCAACTAACTTAGAGGTTTGGAATTGTAAATTTCACCTCTTGATCAAGAATTTGGATAAAGTTTGAATAAATTTAGGATCTACAAATCTTGGATTTTTAATATTTTTAAAAATGTGCTTCCAAACACACAAAAAAAATTGGATTTACAAATAAATTTATCAAAATCTTATAAAATTTATTTATTCCAAACGGTATGTTAAACTAATTTGTATGTAATATTATGTTTCTAAATTACTAATTAAGACATCACACGAGACTTTCAGCAATAGTATAATTCCAAGGGCGGTTTTAAAGTGGGGCAAGTCATAATCATGACCCTCTCCAAACTACCCGGGTTTGGATCTTCTCTTTTATTTATTTTCTTATTATCAAGACAACATGTATTTTGAATTATAGATTTTATATTTTTAAATTTTATCCATTTTTTAAAATATATTTTTTTATATATAGACGCTTAGTTTATTACTCTAAATCTCACTGCTGAAATTTAAAAAGGCCAAAAAAATTTTACCTCTGATTTCGGATTATTTTCTACAATTCTAGTTTATTTGTATAAACATTCTATTAATATATATGGTTATGTCTTCGCAAAATCTTTTAATATTCTCTTAACTCACAAGTTGTATATATTTTTTGACCCCTGATTTATGAAGTCATGGTTCCATCCCTGTATAAAACTCTTAATTACATTATTTATCTCATTTCTAGAAGATGATTGACTTTGTTTTATTATTATTATTATTATACTAAACTAGTAATATTATATTGTACTAACTTAGTACCCTAATGTTTAAAACATGCTACACATTGTTTTTTTTTTTTTCTGTAAATATGTTAAACATATCAATACAGTTTTCCTTTTCCCTTTTCACGTGAAATGAAAAGTCTTAACTTTCACGGAGGTAATGTGTGGTAAATGAAAAGTCTAATATAGCATGATACTAATTATTCTCTTAAATTGACCAGCATATGTTCAAAAGAGTTGCTTATAAGCACTTTTACTTTCCTTTTTTTTTATTTTTTTTCCTTCCATTCTCATAAGAACCTATATTTTAAGTTAGCTAAACTATAATTGCATAATACCACTGGGCCTTTGGTGTAGTGGTATGTTCCTTGTTGTTAGCGCGAGAGGTTGCGAGATTAGTTCTCGTTAATGATAATAATTGTACAGCTTAAACATCTCTTGAATAAATAAATGTAATTGCATAATTACCTATCAATTACAAAGGGTGTTAAGTGTTAGGAAATATAGTATTAGGTCTTTCAATAGGCTTATCAATGCAGCATGGAACATTGATGCCTCGACACTCTAGTTATGTATTTATCCTAAGAATGAGATCTTTGTAATTATGTGTATAGGCTTTTGCGCTTAATGAATTACTTACTTACTTAACAAAAAAATACCCGTCAATTTCTTTATTTAGTTTCATCCTAAATTAGTACTTAGTACTCATAAGCAATTGAACAATTAATATCTCTCATCCATTTTGAAAAATTATTATACTCTCATCTCGGTTCTCAAATTCCATCTTTTTTTTTTAAAAAAAATCAAAGTTCATTCTTAATTGGATTGAGTAAATTTACTAGAAAGAATTCCACTCTATATTCTAATTTCTTTGTCATGATTGACTTTTTGAGGTCAAATAACTTTTTCTTTTAAGTGAAACTAATTAATTATAATCAAAGTAAAATTACAAAATTAAGAAGGGATGGAAAGTAATAACCTACATCAAAACTATAGTTTTATGGAAACTATAAAAAATAATAAATAAATGATTCTAGAAAGAGTTAGTTTGACTTTTAAACATAAAACTTGGGATAGGAGGGAGTAATACTTTTCTTCATTCTATACTAGTCTTTTGCCTTCTCTGATTCTTTTCACTTCTATATGTCTAAATCCCCCTATGGCCTTGGATGATCCACATCTTGGGATAGATCTTGACGAGTATATTGAACTATTCATGTGATTGAAAATTTTTAAAGCCCGAATATAAACACGCAATTATCAAAGTCGTTCTTTACATTTGAACTAATAGCCAGTCGAACGAGCTTTCTACTAGACGCCTACTATGACTTAGTAATGGGTATGTACTAATGTTAGCTAGTGATTGCCAAGTTTATTGATCAGATTTTTAATAGTGACCTCTCATTTTTTAGTGCATGAAGCACACACGCTACAGACCCGCTAATCCCCCTATGGCCCTGGATGATCCACATCTTGGGATAGATCTTGACGAGTATATTAAACTATTCATGTGATTGAAAATTTTTATAGCCCGAATATAAACACGCAATTATCAAAGTCGTTCTTTACATTTAAACTAATAGCCAGTCGAACGAACTTTCCACTAGACGCCTACTGTGACTCAGTAATGGGTATGTACTAACGTTAGCTAGTGATTGCCAAGTTTATCGATCAGATTTTTAATAGTGACCTCTCATTTTTTAGTGCATGAAGCACACACGCTAGAGACCCGCTAATCGTTTTAAAGCGTAAACCACTCATTTGCCATTAAAGTCAGACGAGGAATTATGTGAATGCTACACTGCTTAGTATGTCAGCACTCCACAGTTTCAGTACCCAATTTGAGAAAAGCAATTTGATCTTTCCTTAAAATTGATGGGTGATGACTCGTACAATGTCAAAAACACAATGCAAGGACCAATTTCTTTCTTTCTTTCTTTCTTTTTTTTATACGAAAAATTTACTTTGAACAAGGTCATATTAAATTAAATCAAATTATAAACCTATAATGCAGCGACGAGTGTTAAGTGACCACCTCATCTAAAAAATTCAGTTATTAGAAAAGGGTTTATACGCCCCCGCAAGTATAATCAAAGTTAGTTTTTGAACCTTATACTTGAACAATTTTAATATTTTAAGGGGGATCTCATGGAAATTTTGCCACGAATTAATAGAGTTATAGGTTTCACTCAAATGATACGATTGTGATATTATAAAGGTTTAATTTCGTTGCAAATCTTTTGGTATATACATTAATTAAATCTCAAAAAGAAAGAAAATCTCGTTCCTATACTTGACAGAAGTAATAGTTAACATTTTGTATCCAGAATTGCAAAACAAAAATCTAAATATGCTAATCGCATTTTTGTTCATTTTCTAATGAATAGGAGATAATAGGACTAGAAGACTAAATTCAAAACTAAATAATGTGATTACACTTGTCACAATGCTGACAAAATTTACTTACAAGGAGAAAGATTACACATATGCTTATACAACATTTCCAAAACTGTATAAAGAGAACCATAACTCCTGAACGCTTGAATTGTAACACGATCTAATCAAGACTTATCATACTAGGTGGAATCGACAAAACCCTTGAACTGTATAGACACAAAAACGAAGTCTAAATGTATGCCTGTATAAGGTACCTGAAACTGAACTCATATGGCAAAATCTCAAGAACTTGTGTCAAAGGCTCATCTTTTCCTCTCTCGAGGCACTTCATCGCTTCCTTTCCGAGTTCACTAGGTAGTTGAAGGAATATCCAATCAAGCAGTGATTCTAAGTCCTTGGCGAAATCCAGCAAATACCAATCTAACAGCTTTGGTATTGCTACCATTTTCCTTTTTGTTGTTGAAATGCCAACTGCTGCCTGAAGGTACTGTCTTTTCGCCATCTCGAGCTCACTTTCAATTTGAGATGCAGTATACACTCTTACCTTCATGTTGCGAAGCCGAAAATATTAGTAACAGCAGAAGTTCAGAGTCAAAATTTAGAATCACAGAATGTGGTTACTAATACAAGCTAAAATGTTTGTTTGATCCATTGATGCCAATCATGTTGCATTTCATGTGGAGTAGAGGTGACTACGCGTTATAAATTGCGATCTATATAACTAAATTATCAATCCGACTTATGAATTTATTGTTGAAATGGTAGAAAAAACACTTAAAGAAGAGATAATAGTGCTTATATACAATTTGCATCTACTTACAGCAGGGGAAGACCAGCTTCCGCAAGAGAGCGCGAATGTTACCAATGGTTCAGATAACTCCAACGCGAAGATGCTGCACGCAGTCATCTTATCATTACTACCACCCTTTCCTAGAGTCTGTAGGAGAATATAATCAGGATAAGTGCAATGTTTCATTATTCTGATCAGTAGACAGAAAAAGAAGTTGCTTTTAGTGAAAATCAACTTGTCTTACATATTTTGAGTGATAAGGCAGTCGCAAAATGAAATGTTCGATTGTTATTGCATTAAGCAAGTGCCCTCCAACATTTATTGTTGCCTGAGAGAAAGAGGTGGAATTTTTATCAACATTTATGCAAGTAGTAGGTTTGAGCAGAATTGCTCGACACAAATAAATGATGCTGTACGGGCTGAGAAAATCCACTATTGTGGTATGCGATATGAAACAGTTAGCAATAATTAATGGACAGCGGTAACGTGAATGGAGGCAATACCTTTTGCATCAGCTCCACAACCATTTGAGGACTCTCTGGTATACCATGTTCCAGAAATGCCTGAAATAATACACACAACTGTAAGTGGCCCTTTCGGTAGTTTCTGATACATTTGTATCCATCAATTTGCACTAGTGAATAAAGACATGATGAGATGCACATTAGAAGCAATCGATAAAGTAATTGAGAACTACATGTAGAAAGGAAAAATCTCACTCATACATTCATCATGCATGAATTGTAAATGTTGATCCAGAAAGCAAGCTTCTCCTGGTGGGTGAGGCTTTGTAAGTCAATCGATGCAAGTTTCTTAAAGAGGAGTCTGAAATTCCAAGAATAAGCACCAGATAACAAGTAAATGAAACAAAGAAATTGTCGAAAAGAAGACTGCTACTCGATTTTAATACTGGCTTACTTTAATCTATGCACTAAGAAAACTGATACTATTGTTCGGTTTGGATTGATGGAAGTGGCTTCAATTGTGAAAAAATGTTTATAGGGACCAATATCTCTTCTCCCAAACTCCAAACAGATTCCATAGGGGTCCTTAAACTCTGAATCGTCAAAGCTTGCACCAGATAATGGAGGTGAAGTTTCTGCCGCGCTCTTACTCTTTCCAGAACTCATTCTTAAGAAAATATTCAACAAGCATCTCAGAATGCTCTCTGAAATTTTGTTTGGACAGTCACACGGTAATGATTTTTCACCTCGCACAGAAGAACCCCTGCCTTTTGCACTATCACTGTCTGCTATTCTGCATTCTAGCTGAAGAATAACAAATTCCACGTTGATTACCCCATAAAGACATTTTACTTGGCATCAGAAAGGTTTGTGATTATGTACCTCTAACCTCCGAGGATCTAAATGTTTTTCCTCTGTTTTATACTTTGCATGAGGCCTTCTAAGAGGAGCTCTAACAGTCTGTGCCTTGAAATTTGGCGACTTCTGATTGTTATTTTTGTAACTAGAACGCGATTGATTTTCTTTTCCCTGCTTATCATCTACAACCAAATGAAGGGGAATAAGTATCGCGTTTGTTACGCCACCTTCATTTACTCAAATCTGAATAAAAAGATCAAGTGTGTGACATCCTGTTCCATACGCCTTACCAGAGAGAGAAGACAAATGTTGTCCGGCGGATGCTGCTGAATTGACTTCAGCTTGAAGTGACAACTTGGATTGCTTATGATTGTGATCCTTAATTTCACATGCATCACACGAATCAGATAAATGGTCGATGTTTCTCTTGCAGGATGAAATGTATACAGCTTCATTATACAATCCTTGTCTGCAGCGCACGACTTGCTTTTCCAACCTTCCAACCTCCTCTTCTAACACAGCCACTTCTGCAAGAAGCTCCAGTGTCTAAAGAAGCAGTTTCAGAATTATGATCTCACATTCTAAAACAATAGCAAAATTATGTGATTCCTGTTTCTTTCCATGAACGAGCTTTTTACCCGTTATATCATTAATCTTCCACTCGAATTTTCATCTACCGATAATTAGCTCTCCACCTGTTTAAACTCAAAGCTAGTCTTTTCATGTTACCATTACTTAAATTCACATCTCTATAGAAATTCCATCTCTTTCTAGTTATTTGACAATAGATATAAAACAGAGAACTATATACACGCAAAAGTTTGAGACAGATACTAACATAAGGTGGAAGATAGGGAGGGAGACGAGGCAGAGCTCCCAAAGGCCTGGTGAACGCTCTCTCCAGAGCCCGGTGGACATTCTCCTCGTGCCTGAGTTTCTTCTTTAGCTTATCAACCTACAAGATACATATAATACAAGTACATTTCAAAGATAAACAATTTTACACTAAATTTTTTAACACGATTAGAATTGGAAGACCTAATTGAATCAAGTGAATTACATCTTGCAGCAATGCCATCTTTCTCTCCCGGATTGAGCCTTGTCGAGTTTTGGCTGCTTTCTCTGAATCCATCGACCAGTTACCCTCTGCTTCCACTTTTTCCTTAAATCAATGAAAATGGAAATGCAACAAATCAGCTTCTACAAAGACAGAAGATAACGCTCATAAACACATGAAAAGCAACAATCTCAACACGTTGTTGATAAAAAGCAAAGACAACAACTTTTTTCCTGGTAGGAGAGATCCAAATTGACATCATTGCTAAAAACAAAAGAGGGAAAAAAAAAGACAGGTAAAATAAAAGTATAATCTACTCTAGTCTCTTAAGAGAAATTGTCAAACTGGAAATAATACCAAATTGAACCTTAAAATCTGGAATTGAATCAAACTGGAAAGTTCATCGAATAATTTCAGATATTTCAACTTCTAAAGACTTCCCTTTCCCGTTTCTTCTCCGTTCGAGTCTGGAGCAGCATCGTCCGTTCTACTCTATCGTATGGCCTCTCTCGAGGCAAGGTAATTCATAACATTCTCCAATTTCAAAATAAATATACAAAAGTGTTAAAAATTATGGGGTTCATCTAAATCCAATTGATCCTAGAAGTGGTATCCCGGGATGTTATAAAGTGGTATTAAAATTTATGATTTTTTCACGTGAGATTAGGATATATTGTAACAAAAAGAACCTCTACAATGAAAAACTTTCTTTAATAAATGTAGATTTCAAAACCATATCAAACAATTATTATTTTCAGAGTTTGATTAATAACTGACAGAAAAAAAAAAAAAAAATGAATAGTGTCTGCTTACTTTCTCGTTCTTCTTAGGAGCTTTCATAGTCTGCAAAGCCATTCGCACCTTTAGTTTTCATCTTTCTTCACTCCCTCCAAATGTAAATGAACCCTGCCACGCCATAGAAACTGCATACTCAAAACAAACACACACACACATACCTAGATATATTCACCAGATTTCATTCCAAAGATGTAATCTTAGAGTTTGCTTACACGCCCTGGGCGATACACGTGGTACAATGGCCGAAACAAAAGGTCGCGATTCCGAGAGGGTGACTAAATAAGGAAAGTGACAACAAATAATGGTATTAAAGAGAGATTGTTAAAGAGAATGAGACATTTCAGAGGAATGAATTCATTGTAGTATCAGCTTGCAAAAATGGTAGTGCAATGCTGAGCGGGAAAAGTTGATGAGTTGAATGATGATGATGACACAAAATGCAAACAAAGAAAAGCTCTAAAATAAACTTAAACCCAAAAGCTTATGGACAAAAACAAGCAAAATAAACAGGAGTAGGTCAATTTAGTCCCTGAGGATTATGCTAAAAACTAAATAGGTTTTTATGTTTTGTGAAAGTATCATTTTCGTTTTTGAGGTTTTGTTAAAAAATTATTTTCGTCTCTGCCGTTAACTTTTATTTAACGATCAATGGTTTGACCGAAATAAAAGACTAAAATATCCTTATATTTATCTATATATTATAGATTAGATGGCAAATAAAAAAAAAAAAATGTCAAATATGCACAAAATATATTCTAAAAAATTAGCTATTATTGCACAAAGTATATTCCAAAATAAAAAAAAAAAAAAAAAAAGGAAGCAACAAAAAAAAAAGAATTACAAAAAAAAACGCAACACCCTGTCAACGTCTTTTTTTTTGTAAATGCATTCTTTTTTTTTGTAATTCTTTTTTTGTTGATTTATGTATATAAAGATTGCATTTTATTTTTATTTTTTATTTTGGAATATAATTTGTGCAATAATAGCTATTTTTTTAGAATATATTTTATGCACATTTGACATTATTTTATTTTTCTTTGTCACCTAATTTATAATAAATAAATATAAGAGAATTTTAGTATTTTATCTCGGTCAAACCATTAACTGTTAAATAAAAGTTAATAGTAAGAACAAAAATAAGTTTTTAATAAAATCTCAGAAACAAAAAT
The DNA here is from genome assembly GCA_037974665.1 of Ehretia macrophylla. Lineage (NCBI taxonomy): Eukaryota > Viridiplantae > Streptophyta > Magnoliopsida > Boraginales > Ehretiaceae > Ehretia > Ehretia macrophylla. The sequence continues at coordinate 7,279,775 of CM075774.1, forward strand.
GATACTTTCACAAAATACAAAAACTTATTTAGTTTTTAATATAAACTTCAGGACTAAAATCATCTATTCCCCAAAATAAACTCTGATCACTGGCTCACTCCAGTCTCTTTGTTTCTTGAATCTCGTGAAGTTTAATGTTCCAAGAATATATATATATGTATATAGGTGTGTGTTTGTATGTATGTGTGTATGTATAAAAGTAGATTTTAGAGTTATATATTCTAGTATGATTATATTATATGTACATGCATACTGAGACCGGGGTGGTTGGTTGAGTTGCGTTACATGTACAACTGTATCTTATATGTACTTGAAGTGGAAAGATTTGCATATTTAATTGGTGGGGTGGGGTGGGGTGGGGTGGGGTGGGGTGATTTGGATCAGTCAGAGAGAAATAATTATATAATTATGTAAATTTTATATTTAATAATTTAGATAATTTTATAATAATTATATTGTCACCCATTCTTAGAGAACTCATTAGTGGAGCCTCGGTCCAGAAAGTACAGAGTGACTGAGTGGTTAAAAGTGACAAAATAAAAATGTGTTAAAGTTTTTTTTACATAAGTTCAAATATTGCCTTGTTACTTGTTTGTTTTTAACATTCAAGAAGAGAAAAGTGACATTCGTGAGCATACGAAGGTGTTACCGAGTTAAACTCTTTCTTTTTTTAGTTGTACACTAAAATGAAATTGTAGTGTATTTTAGTTAGAGAGATTGTCAAACTTCTACAATCTATGGATTCACCATCTATATTCAATCCCCACGAGAATAGAAGCGAGTTGCTTCTAGCTTCTCTTGTAATCGTAATCTTTGGGATGTGTTTGGTGGCTGTGAGGCTCGTCTGAGGATGGATTTATATAAGTTGTGACAAAAATTATACTAGTGAAATAATAATATTATTATTTAATTTTTATATTCAGTAATTCAAATAATATTATTGTAATTATAGCCCATTTATTTATTTTTGAACTTTATCGTTACGAGAAAATTTAAATCAATTTAAAAAGGTTGGTGCCGTGCGCAAGGAGACGCGAGGGAATTTCAGTGCGTCATCATGAACTAACGTGAGCTTCACTGCTTTACATTTGTCCTTTGCTTCTTCTAGGAAAATTGTCCTAGATTCTTGTTCTAATTTCAGCAATATTGCCCGACCTTTTTTAGGTTTTCAGTAAGAAAAATAATTATAAGTTAATGTCGTAAATTGAAACAATAAATCGGATTAATTATTTTAGGTTAATGAATTTGAAAATTAAGATAATTATTTTTAAATTTATAACACTAGTTCTACTCACATAATTGTGGACTTTAAGGCGCGACAAAAAATATTAGATTTTCACCTTTCTTTTGTATGATAAGATGATTGATGTATTAAATATCAAACTTCTCATATAACATTTCATAAAATTATTAGTTGTCACTCTAAAGAGAATAGTCTAGAGCCAACAAAGAGAGGTAGAACTCAATACACTTGGGCCGATATATGTGTTAGGGCGCACCATACATTCAGAAGTTTCCTAATTGATGGTCGACCTCCACTAACAAAGTTTTCACTTGCAAAAATAATTATTAGTTGTCAAGGTTTGCTGGGCTTTTAGGATTCATTTCCTACTTGTATTAATTTAGAGTTGACCAAAATGGTTGAATGGAATATCTGACTGGAATATTTTGCTAATTTTGGAATAGGTATATTTAATGTGTTGGCAATAAAAAATGATAGAAGGAAAAGAAAATTGACTAGAAATATATTGAGATATGGCTGGTTGCGTTTACCAACTAAACTGGTTTGCACTTGAAAAGGGAATTGAAAGCATCAAGGCATGGTAATGGGGTTTAAATACTTAGGTTTGTTTTTTTTACAAGCCAATTTGCATTTTCATATTCACATGGCACATATTGGGGTTTAAATACTTAGATTTGTGCCAATTTGACATTTTCATATTCACATGGCACATATTGGTAATAAAACTTATTAAAAATATGTTGTGGCCATAATGGGCCTAAGAATCTATATTCAGTCACTTTGATTATCTTGAAAATTTGTAGTCATTCTCTTATATGATTTCATGTGCATGTTTTGCCTCTTTACTTTTGTCCAAATAATTAATGGGTCTTAAATGCAATGTACCTATTCTAACTGTGAATTATTTCTCAGTAAGGTAAATTATGTATATAGTTATTATTGTTTACCTATTTTTTAAAGTTGGTATTTAATGTTTTAATAAAATCATATGAGTTTGTAATGTTTATAAAAGTGATTCAAAATGGTATTTATTATTCAAAATTAGTCAACTTAGTTTTTATTGTTTTCAAAAAAATTCAATTAAGTCCCCAAACAGGATCACCGTAGGGACTAAATTGAATTTTTTTGGAAACAATAGGGTCTAAATTGAATTTTTTAAAAAATAATAAGGACCAAATTATCTCATTTTGAACAATAGGGACCATTTTAAATCACTTTTATAAATATTAGGGACTATTATGAATCTTTTGAAACATTAGAGACGGCATTACAAAAGAAAATTTCCACAAATAGTCCCTATTGTTATTTATTTGTCTCAATTTAGTCCCTATTATTCTATTTGTCTCAATTTAGTCCATATTGTTCTATTTGTCTCAATTTAGTCCCTATTATTTATAAAAAAAAATCTAATTTCATCCCTACCGTCAAATACAGGGTTAAATCTAACAGAACACGTGACCACAATTTCGGGGGCATTTTTGGAACATAACAATAAAAGTTCAATTTGATCCCTATTGTTTTAAAAAAGTTTTAAATAAATCCTCAATATTTTGAAATAGTTTCAAGTAAGTCTTCAATGATTTAAAATAGTTATAAATAAATTCTCAATATTTTGAAAAAGTTTTATTTAAATCCTTAGTGTTTTAAAAAAAGTTTCATATATGTCCTCAATGTTTTAACATAATTTCAAATGAGTCATCACTGTTATAAAAAGTTTCAAATAAGTCCTCAATGTTTTAAAAATATTAAAATAAATCCTCAATATAATGACTTTAACCATATTTAATGACTTTTTTTATGACAGATTATGGGATTATGACAGGCTTTTATGACTGATGGCTTTGATGACATTATTGTTATGCTTTTTTTGGATTAAGGATGAAGAAACATCATTTTAAACGAGGGTTGAGGTGTTTATGATTGTTTTCATAACAAGTATTCAAATGAAAAATGCTAAAGGTTTATAGTTGGTAATGTATATTGTGTCCTTATTCTACCTCTTTGTTTACGTATTGTGACTTCCCTAATTTTGGTTTTGACAAATTTGAATTTGGTTTCGCGAACGCTATCTTAGTTATCTATCACTGATTAGTCAAAAGCTAACTTGACTAAATTTTTTGGGCTACATCCATCGAGACAAGTCTATTTTCTCCTTGTTAACCACTCAAATCATGTGTGTTTAAGAGATGGGGAACTCTAAGGATTTATTTCAAACTTTGTAGAACAATGAAGACTTAATTGAAACCTTTTCAAAACATTGAGGATTTATTTTAAATATTTTTAAAACATTGAGGACTTATATGAAACTTTTTATAACATTGAAGATGTATTTGAAATTATGTTAGAACATTAAGGACATATATGAAACTTTTTTAAAACATTAAGGACTTAAATAAAACTTTTTTAAAATATTGAGGATTTATTTAAAACTATTTTAAATCATTGAGGACTTACTTGAAACTATTTCAAAACATTGAGGATTTATTTTAAAAAAATTAAAACAAGGAGGATCAAATTGAACTTTTATTGTTATAATTCTAAAAAAGTCCCCGAAACAGTTAGATTTAACCCCTTATTTGACGACAGGGACAAAATTGGGATTTTTTTGCAAACAATAGGGACTAAATTGAGACAAATAGAACAATAAGGACTAAACTGAGACAAATGGGTAACAATAGGGACTATATGTGAAATTTTTTCTTATAAAAATATGTAAACTATAGGGACTAAATGTAAAATTTTACTACAAGAAAAACTGTCATTAGCGATGAAAACTTTGCAACGATAAAATTTTGCCGCCACTAGAGACGATAGTGCGACGTCTTGAGACATAAATAAATTGGTGCAATCTTTGAGATAAATTTGCTATAAGTTAGCGACGTAGATGAAATTTTGTTGCTAATACGTTTCAAATAGCAATGCGTTAGCGACGAAATTTGAGAAAAAAATTCGTCGAAAGTTCGTCGCTAATTTGTTTCAAATTGAGATAACTTAGCAACAAAAGATTTCAAATGAACGTGCGCCGCTAATTTCGTCGCTAATACATATGAAATAGTAACTAGTTAGCAACGAAGTTTTAGAAAAAAATAGTCATCGAAATGTCGTCCCTAAATAGAGATAATTTAGCGACAATTTATACAAAATAACATGCGTCAATAATTTCGTTGCTAATACGTATCAAATAGCAACAAATTTAGCGATAACGTTTTAGAAAAAAAATATTTGCCAAAATGTTGTCCCTAATTGGTTTCAAATAGAGACAATTTTAGCAACAAAAAATTTTAAAATAACATCCATCCAAATTCCGTTGCTAATACGTGTCAAATAGCAACAAAATTAGAGACAAAGTTTGAGAAACAATTATTCGTCAAAAGTTCATCGCTAATTGGTTTCAAATAGAGATAACTTAGCGACAAAAGGGTTCAAATTAACATGCGTCATTAATTTTGTTTCTAATACGTCTCAAATAGCAACGAGTTAGCTATGAAGATTTAGAAAAAAATATTCATCAAAATTTCATCCCTAATTGGTTTGAAATAGAGACAACTTAGTGACAAAAAGTTGAATCTTTTTGTGAAATTTGAAATTCGTCATTTCATAATAAAATACGATTTTAGATTGGTGAGTTTTTAATAATTATAATTTACATAAACCAAATATGAAGACTACATTTAAAAAGTAAATTATATACAATGACTTTACGGTGACATGAAAATTCAAATAAACAAATTTTAAAATGGTCAAAATTAAATTTGTGAATAATAAAGAAGTGATTTATAATAAATAATCTAAAAAGTTGGGTCCGCTAGTTGGGTTCCTTCGTCGTCAAAATAAATAAATAACTAAAATAGAGTTACCAAAAGAATTAAGAATTTAAGATGTAATACAAAAATGTTAAAGTTGTTTAATTCATTAGTGGACTTATAATACATAAATTTTGGGATGTAATACACAAATTTTTTTTTAATTCAATAATTCAATTGCTTTGAAACTCATTTATCTTATTAAAGTTCTAGTGAAGAAAAAGGTATTCAGAAAATCAATACTAGAGTTGGAAGTAAGAAGTAGAGTCACTTTGTTAAGGCTAACAATAATCAAGAGTCACAGTTTGCTTTACTAAAAACCTAAAATGAATTTGACCCCAATAAAGTAATTGTAAATAATTAAGGATCTTATGTCTTATTTGATAGGGTTGGGAACCTTCTTGTTTATAATTAGTTTGATTTTTTGACTCTAATTATATTCTTTATGAATTTAGATTCGAATGAAATCTTTCTATTTGCTTAATTATCTAAAACAAAAGAAAAGTTCAAACTTTTACAAACGAACTTCTCATTTAATTTCTATCAATTATTCTAATGTTTAGAATATCTTTTTGGTGTCACATATATTATTAAATTGAAAAATTAAAGGAAGCAATAATATTGTTTAAATGTCACTAAAGTGTTAGTATTTTCCGGTTTAAACTTAACATTTGCAAGTGATGCAGCTTAAGATTTACAAGTGATGTATAGCTCAAAATGTAAACATATGTACAAAAGTGTTAGCACAAGCTCTTTCAAGATGTTTTTCTCTATTTTTGAATTTCTTAGATTCTCAAAAAGATATGTTTTTTCTGTTTTCACGTTCAAAATCTCAAAATTATGTAAACTGCTGCAACCACTAGTTAACGGATCAGTCGACCCCACTGGCCAATTGTGTCACCCGACAAAGGTGAAACAACCGGTCGACTTTGCCGATCGACCCCATCGACCGACAACTTCTGAAGTTGAGGCATTCAAAGTCTCATTACATATTTCCATATAGCACAATTTATAGCATACAAAGAGATTCACATATTAGTTGAATAGATTCACATTGACACTATTAAAATGAGTTGCATCACAGTGGGAGGTCATCAAAATAGCATCTCAAGGTATTTTCGACATTTGTATCCATCAAGACATATTGCTTTTCCTGAGTTAGCGCATTAGTGAATAACTGAGCATATAGCAGTATTAGTACGAGTACAGGTCATGATGTAATCTCATCAAAGATACAAAAGTAAGCAATTATGGACTAATTAACCATGCGACAGAACAAATAAAAAGTCACCAATTCAATTGTCATATTTTGCAAAGTAAGAAACTGGGATCCATGAATTTTTGAAAGTTTAATTAATCAACAAGCTAATATATATATATATATATATATATATATATATATATATATATATATATATATATATATATATTTTTTTTTTTTTTAAAACAGGATTGGCATAGGCAAGAGGTCTAGGCAACTGTGTCTTCATCAGAACTACCTCATTTTGTTCAAGACTTCTTTGATCATATTCCCATGTGCTTGGCATCGGAGGAGGATCATATCCTTTCTTAGTAATCCAATGATTATACGAATCCACCCATGAACTGATATTTGACACTTGTTGTTTAAGAGGCTTTAATTCCTTGCGAAAGATATATTTGACTCTCCTTTCCATTTGGGTAATGCGATCTTCAAAGCAATCTTCAAGGGCAGAGATTAGGATCTTCATGTCATACGGTGACTGGGTGTTCAATTGAGGAACATTGTTACTTGACCCAGCACCTTTTCTTCGTTCCCTTTCAACCGCATCAGTTCTTAAAGATTCTCTTAAGGTTGCTCGAACATCTCTTTCATCTTCATTTCCTTCATCATCAGACTCGACCTCCATCCGATCATATTCATTGTTTGTGTTAGGTTCTTCCACAATAACTTTATTTTTTCCTTTTCCTTTGACATTTTTGCTCAATTTTTTTACTAGTTCTCCATTTATAGCAATTTGTTGAGCTTCAGATAATTTCTCAACTTCACTGAGCTTATATATTCTGCCTTCATAGATAAATAAGCCCATGCGTTTCACAGCCGCCTTATTAAACCTCCAGCTAGGAAAAAATCTACCAACAGTAGGTAGTGGAACTTCATAGTCCTCAAATATTCGAGTTAGCACTATTCCATATGCTAGACTTATGATTCTGGTCCTAATGTGCCACATGTGAGATAGCATCATATATGGAAGATGAATTTTCTTTCTTGCATTGATTATATATATAGTATAGGCATCACAGTATTGTACTCGACCATTATTAGCACCTCTAGGCATAACTAAGTCAGTGACAATGTGCAACAATAGCCTATTTCGACTAGTCATATCATGATCATAAGGGGTATGAGTATCATCATCGTCCAAAGGTTTATCAATCCCTTCCTATACTATCGACATCATAGCAGCATTATCATTTACATGCATCTCTGGCCATCCTTTAGCATTATAGTACTTCTGGCCAGTTAGAGGAAGATCAAACAAATTTGCTAAATAGGATTCAGTTAAACGAATTTCTATTCCTTTAATAGTTGAAATCAAACTGTGATTAGAACCTTATTTAAGCAAGCAATAGAATTTTCTAACTAACTCATTATGCACAAGATATTCTAGATGTATGAAAGTTTTCCAACCTTGAAATTCTAAGCATTCAATAATATCAGTACCTTCAAAAGATGAATCCACAATTGGTTTGCCAGCAATGACACTACACTTTTTGAATTTGTCGCGTATTCTTTGAGTAGAAGTTGTCTCCCTTGAAGATGACTGTGCTTGATTTTGCGTGGATGCTGAACCTCTGCCCTTTGTCTGAGCCATGTCCAAAGTCTTTAAAAAATCAGTGAAAACTAGGTTTTTGATGTGCAAAAAATGTGTTTATAGAGTTACAAATAAGTTTAATCGGTAAAATTTGATGTTTGGCAAAAGGGATTTTCAGAGTTTGAGAGAGGTTTTTTGGAAAAAGAGTGTTTGAAAATAAATAAAATTGGCCAAAGCAGCGGTTTTAAGTAAAAACCCGTCGTGACTATCTAGCTACAGGTCGATGGAGTTGACCGGTTATGTTGTCCGGTTCCATCGACCGGTGCTTTATGTTGGAGACGGTAAACATTAACGGTCGATAGGATCGACCGGCTAGGTTGGCCGGATAAATATTTTTTTGCCGGTAGATGGTGTCGGCTGACCACATTGTCCAGATTGGTTGGCCGGCTCTAATGCATTTAATAAAAAAAATGATAGTACAAATAAGAATTAACAACTATATCTTGTAATAAAAAAAATGATAGTACAAATAAGAATTAACAATTATATCTTTTCATTATATAGTAGCTAATAGGAAATACATACTTGTATGTTTTATAGTTAAATAAATAAAATTTCAATGTTTACCTTTCAATTTCAAAATACTTCTCTACTAATCTTAATTCTCTTAATTTGTACTTTCGTAAATTAATATTGAGTGGTGACTCTTAATTTGTACTTTCGTAAATTAATATTGAGTGGTAAGTTTTAGGGTTTAGAGTTTACGGTTTTAGGGTTTAGGGGTTAAGGTTTAAGTTTAGGGTTTAAGGTTTTAGGGGTTAGGGTTTAGGCCAAAAACAACAAAAAGTTTGAGTCTTTACCCAAAAAACAAGGAAAAAAAAGTTGAAGTCTTTACCCAAAAAAAAGAGTAAAAATTGAAAGTCTTTTAGAAGAAAAAGAGACCCATTATAGAACACCACTATGATATAAGCATAAAATTCTTTTGGGGTCGATAAAGAACGTTTTTGTTGTTAGTATAAGAGTTCTAAAGGAGACAAAACTGTAAGTATTTTGTGAAACTTTGATAAAATAATATAACAATGAAAAAAGAAAAGAAAATTTACCTTTGCAGTAAAATTTTATGTTGGTTTTTTACCGTATCTAGTAAAAAATAGCATAAAGCAAATAGTAAAAATCAAAGCTTTTCAATCTTAAAATTTCTATTTTTATTTTTTTGTTAATTAATTGGGATAAAAACCATAAAATGAGGCAAAAAATTATGGGAACAAGGTACATGACCAATGATTAGTGTTGAATTTTGCCTCTTGTAGTATTTTTTTTTTTCATTTTTATATTGTCATATATTGCCCGAGTATTACACGATAAAAATTTTATATAAAAGGAAACCTTTTACCCACACCGGATCGGTGTGATTGTGTATATATCCCTTTAGTAGCTGCATCGGTATGCGTGATACTTAATATGGCATCTACACTCATATGTGATATGCCCTTGTCATTAATAGGCATATGATATGCTTCATGAGTTTGGGGTATGGTCGTTTTATGATACTCGTTAATAATTTTTTTCCACAGTAATAATTGTTATGTGTCAAAATTTCGAATATGTCACCAAAATGCTTATATCTCTATAAATAGTTCTCACCCACTCTTGCAAAGGACATGCATATTTAATTTATCGAAACGCCGTTCAATTCCCCTATTATCTCTTTCAACACTTAGAGCACTCCTCCTTGCAAAACTTTACTTGATATTTTGCTTTGCTTTATACACATTTCATAGTCCTCCTTGCCTTTCTTGATTAGAATTTGATTGTTGTCTAATAAATATTACTAAGTGGAAATGAACTTGTCCAAGCTATTTATCTTAATACTTTATTTGATTAGTATTTAATTATTATGATTTTACTTAATTCTAACGTAAATATTGAATTTTTATTTTTTTAATTAAGATATTATTAAAAATTGGTTCAAATTTCTATAAATATTGACTGTAAATTAACGATAATAAAATAACATTTCTACGAACTTATCAAATTATTCCTAACAATAATTTTACCAAAATAGACACTTTGAACACCTACCCCTATTATCCCAACGCTGAAAAATAAAAGCAAACTCCCGCTTAACCCCAAAACCCAACTCCCGTTTAACTCCTAAACCCAGCTAAAAATAAGATTACTTCTCCATATGCCAAAGTCACTTCTCCAGCTTAAGTTGAACTTTCTTCAGGAGCTGCAAGCCAATTGTCCATGTGCCAAAGTCATCCACTTCTCTATCTGAAGATAAGCATTTGAACTGCTTCATCTCTTTCATGTTTGTTGCTCGTATGTTTGACATAAATCATGAAGTTTCTCCTATTTTTACCTCTGTTATCTCAACCGTTCTCTCACCAGGTATATATGATGTATTTATGAGTTGATGCGTCTGGATTTTGACCATTTTGGAAGCCACAGACAACTATCGTCGTATTAATACTACAGGTTTAGCTTTTAGTGAAATATTTGCAACATATTACAACACTATTTTAGTTCTTATTACATTTTATGATGTTTGGCAAATGATTTTTACGGTAAAAACCACGCAGTACTTCGTGTACAAACTACAATCGGCCAGCCCAGCTGGATGATGGGGTCGACCGTTTCTATCGACCGGTGGATTTTGTTTGTGACGGTCGATGGAACCGGTCTACCCAATCGTCCGGCTGGGTTGGCCGGTTCTTATTCTTTACATAATTTTGAAGTTCAGTGTCATGACTAACATCAAATTTAGGATATGAAATCAAACACTAATAATTAATGACACATTGCCAATTTAATAAGTGTGTTTTCTCATCTACAATTTGCTAAAAACTAATGTGGTTTATATTCAAATGTTACTACATAGGCCCATAGCTTTTATGAACGAGTGATATATATTCGGGCAGGATGTTCATCGTACACTTGATTATCCAAACTTCTAATACTAACTTAAGTTATATTTTTTCGATGTGTTTATTAAATTTTAAATATTTGATGTACTACATAAGTTACCAATATAGACCACAATCGTGAATGGATGGATAACCCTCGGCAACCTGATGGACAACTTAGTGATTCTTTTATAGACGGTATACATGAATTTGTTATATTTGCAAGCAGTCAACAACATTACATGGACAGTGATAATATAAGATGTCCATGTGCCAAATATAGAAATCTTAAGTTTTTAGATATTAACTCTGTGAAGATCCATCTTTACAAGTGGGGTTTTATGCCTTATTACTACGAATGGACTTCACATGGGGAGCAGTTTCCATCCTACGCCAATACTTCTGAGCATAATTTTGTGAATAATAATTATGATGGATTTGCGAAAATAATTATAGGACAATGATATATGAAGCTGCTAGTCCGAAATTTCATATGCATCATAATGACCCGTATGATGCACCTAATATAGAAGCCCAAAAATTTTATGATATGTTGAATACAACCGCTCGACCATTGTGGGAAAGTTGTAAGAACCTCACTCATTCGTCTGCTGTGTCTCGGTTTATGAATATCAAATGTGAAGAAAATATGAGTGAACAATGCTTCAATAGAATGATCGAGACAATGAGAGAAGCATTGTCAGATGCTCATAATTTACCTGAAACCTTTTATAGGTTCAAGCATGAATTGATACCTTTGGGTTTGGGATACAAAAAAGATAGACGTATGTATAAATGGATGCACATTATTTTACAATGATAGAAAAGATCTGGATTCCTGTCCCGCTTGTCATGAGTCACGTTTCAAGCCATCAAGACAGGGTAAGCTTATTGCGAAGAAAAAGTTGACTTATTTTCCACTGACTCCAAGGTTGAAAAGGTTATACATGTCAAAAGCTACAACTGAACATATGTAGTGGCATAAGACACACCAAGTTGATGATGGAAAGATATGTCATCCATCTGACGGTGAGGCATAGAAATATTTTGACAGAGTTTATCCAGATTTTGCAGCTAAACCAAGAAATATTCGGCTTGGTTTATGCTCAGATGGGTTTAATCCTCACAGCTCAAATTCTCAACCTTATTCTTGTTGGCCGATTATAATCACACCATACAATCTACCACCTTCGATGTGTATGAAGAATGATGTCATGTTTTTGACTATTCTTATTCCTGGTCTGAAGAACCCCGGTAAGAATATTGATATATTCTTAGAGCCTTTGATTGAAGAATTTAACGAACTATGGGAAGAAGGTACATTTTCTTATGATGTGGCAACACAAGAAAATTTCCAATTGAGGGCATCATTACTGTGGACAATCAATGACTTTCTAGCGTATGGTATGTTGTCTAGTTAGAGTACACACGGGAGGTTGTCGTGCCCGTATTGCATGGAATTTTCAAATGCTTTTCAATTTACTGCAGGAAGGAAGACTTGTTTCTTTAATTGTCATCGCCGGTTTTTACCACGGAATAGTTTGTTACGGTGGGACAAGAAGAATTTTGTCAAAAATAAAGAAGAAATATCTGATCCTCCGACTAGGTTAAACAGTGAAGAGATCTGGGAATCTGTTAAGGACTACCTTAAAATCACCGAATTGTTTGGAAAAAAGCTAGATGGTTTCTGAGAATGGCATAATTGGACCAAAAAAAGTATTTTTTGGGACTTACCTTATTGGCGATCACATCTTTTACGCCATAATTTGGATGTGATGCATATTAAGAACAATGTATTTGATAATGTTTTCAACACTGTGATGGCCGTCAAGGGTAAGACAAAGGACAATTTGAAAGCGAAAATTGATATGTCCAACCTTTGTGACTGTTCTGAATTATGTGTCCAGGGTGACCGACGCAATGGTCGCAGGTTGAAGCGGGGTGTCTACACACTTCCCTTTGCAAGTAGAAAAATAATCCTAGAATGGGTTAGGGGCTTACGACTTCCTGATGGTTATGCATCCAATTTATCGAGGTGTGTTGACATGAAAGATATGAAGTTGTCCCGTATGAAAAGTCATGATTGTCATATGTTTATGGAGAGATTGCAACCTATAGCTTTACGTGAGGTAATGCCTAAACATGTTTGGGAAGCTCTTACTGAACTAAGCTTATTCTTTAGAGACATATGTTGCACATCTCTTCAAAGACACGAGCTCGAAAGAATGAAACATAATATTGTCATAATACTATGCAAGTTGGAAAAGATCTTACCCCCTTGCATTCTTCGATTCCATGGAGCATTTGTCAGTTCACTTGGTGTACGAAGCAATTTGTGGTGGTCTTCTACAGTATCGAAGGATGTATCCTTTCGAAAGGTTCTTGCATCATTTGAAAAAGATGGTAAAGAACAAAGCAAGGGTCGAGGGGTCTATATATGAGGCATATCTTAGTCTCGAAACAACGACCTTTTGTTCTTATTACTTTGAAACACACGTGACAACCAGAACTAGAAATATTGGTCGGAATAACCAATATAATGAGGTGAACTACCCTGAAGGATGCTTATCTATTTTTAGATATCCTGGTTGTCCAATTGGAAAGGAAAAAACTAAGATGTTGGATGATCAAGAGTTCAAAGCAACACACCTTTATGTATTGATGAATTGCCAAGAGGTTTACCCTTTTATCAGGTAGGTTCATAAGTTTATTCAAAATAAATTGATGTATTTATGTGAATGTTGTCCAATTGTATCAGATGAATCATTAATATTACTTACAGGATGTTCAAGGAAAATCTTATCAACAATGATCCCTCATTGACTCCATCACAGATCCAACATAATATTGATAATTTATTTCCTAATTGGTTATGTGAACATGTAAGTACATATCCAACTTATGTAATTTAGACAGGTTCATTTTATATTAGTAATATACAAGTTTACTTTCAGTACATTCCATGGCTGCAGTTATCCTACACTAATTGTCTGGATGATCGAGTAAAATGTCTTTCAATAGGGCCAAGTAAGAGGGTACGTAGATGTTCAAGGTACTTAGTGAACGGCTACAGGTTTCACACACTCAAATATGGGTCATCCAAGTCTACAATGAACAGTGAAGTGTTTGTGAAGGGGACGTATAATGATAATACCGATGAGGGTGACTATTATGGAATGCTAAATGACATTATTGAATTAGAATACCATAACCCAACAGTGAAACATACAAAAGTAGTCCTATTCAAGTGTGACTGGTTTGATTCGAGAAAAAATAAAGGCGTTAAGGAGCATCCTAAGTATCGCCTTGTTGATGTCAATGTGAAAAGGAAGTATCAAAAATATGATCCATAGCAGAACAAGCACATCAAGTGTACTATTGTACGTATCTGGGGGCCAAGAGAGATCGAGTTGATTGGTGGGCTGTATGCAAAATCAGACTAAGAAATCACTATGATCTACCTTTAATGGATTCTGCAATTGAAGATGAATCAGTTTTTCAATAAGATGAAATGGATGTACCTATTGTACTACCAAATGATGCAAAGATGCCTCCACATTGTCATGAAAGTGGTGAAACTATTGAAGAATTGGAAGAAGAGCTCAATCAACTTAATGATGTCATTGATGTCAATGATGAAGTTAATGTTGAAGATGAAGTTGAAGATGAAGATGATGATTCAGATGAAGAAGATGAGAATGATGGGGAAGGAGATGATGATGACGATACAGAGGAAGACGAAGATAATGAAGATTAGTGTCAATAATCAATTGTCTGGATATGTATACATTATATTCGTGTGATATCTTCTTGTACCTATTTTGATAAATTGATTGTGTATATTGTACTACCTTGATGTGATATCTTCTTGCACTAACACTAATCCATATAAGTATTCAAACTATACATATAGATATGTTCACATCAATATTTGTCTGGTACTATACGGTCATGGCGTTAGGTAAAGGTAAGAGCACCGGCGGTAGACAATATATGCCTCATAGAGCAGTACAATGTGCCGAAGGAACAGGCATTGGACGTGGATTAGGCATTGGAAGTGGATCAGGAATTGGACATGGATTAGGCACTGGAACTAAATCGGGAAAAGGACGTAGAACAGGCACTGGACGTGGAACAAACACTGAATATAGATCAGGCACCGGACATGGATCAGGCACTGAACGTGGATCCTTTACATCTTCAGGACCGTCAGCTGAAGAACATGCATTCATCGCATCATCTACGATACCACCACACCAGGGGACAACACATGTTACCCCCGTGGCACCAAGACCTTCACAAAATGAATCTGGACCATCAACTTCATCTCAAAGCTTGCCGCGACATTTAGAGGATATGCACATGGATAGTAGCGCTCACAGGTCTGACCCTAGTGTATCTACTGATCATGTGGAGTCATCAGCTGCTGCTGAACGACGGGCTAGCCTATCATCAAGTACCTTACAAGATTGGCAGCTTCATGGGTTCCCATCCTTAGAGGCCTACATTGTATGGCAAATTGATCGACGCACATACCTAGAATTGTATGGTAGTGGGTAAGTGTTCAATTATTACAATTTCAAATTAGCTATTGGTTATTTTTTATGTACACTTTTGTATAAGTATAATTTTTCTTATTGTAGATGGGTACCGTGTCGAGCAAGTCGGGAGATAGCTAATATATTATCTAGAGGGTATACCGAGCCTTGGCCGACATGGGGTGCAGTTCTGATTGAGGTTAGACAGAGATAATTCATGGCTTTTCAGGTAATAATTATATTTCTTGCTAGTAGTATATTTATCTTACTTTTCTACCTATTGCATCGTATTATATGTATTGCATTACTAATTATTTTATTTATGTGTAAAGAGAATATATAAGTGGAAGCCATCTAATGAATGCAACATTCAGAAACTACTCTTTCAAAAAGTAAGTCATAGGATATGAGACCTCTTCAACAAGGGTCGTAAGAACAATAATAAGAAATGGACAGTCTGGGTGACAATCGACATATGGGACCAACTTTGTGACCATTGGGCATTAGATACGTGGCAAAAAAAGGCGGCCACCAACTCAAACAATCGAAAAAAAGGTTCTTTAGCCCATTATGCAAGTTTTGTCCCTTTCCATGAGGTTAAAAGAAGAATGGTAAGTTTCGAAGTACTATAGACTTATAAATATAAGTTATTAATTCTTTAATATCTTTTTCTTTAAACGAATGTATAATGCAGGAAAAAGATAAGGGACGACCAGTGACCACTGCAGAGGTCTTTGAGATGGTCCATCATAAAAAATCCGATGGTCGCTACTCTGACCCTAATGCTACTGAGACTATGGTATGTATATGATTCTTTTTATTGCAATGATATACAGAAGGTGACTGGTTTTCTAAATTAGGTTGTTTCTCTTGTTGCATGTCTTGCCTACAAGTTCTCAGATTCTTTCTCTGTTTTTCAACTTTTCACATCCTCAAAACTTATGTCATTTTATAGAAAACTGGCTTAGTTAACGGATCGGTCAACTTTGCCAGTCGACGCCCTTCGCCGGTTGAATCACCTGACAAAGGCATAAATTTGTTGGTCAACATTATCGGTCGACCCCATCAACCGGCAATGACGACCGGCAAATTTATGCCTTTGTCGGGTGTTCCATTAAGCCGGCTGTGCTGGTGTTGTGTGCGGTGGTATTGGTTATTTGTAGTGGTGTTAGTTAACTAAAATTGGTAGTATGTCAAAAGGCCAGTACTTTTTCATTTGCATTTGATCTTTTGATGTCATAGAATTGGCCTTTGTTGATTACTTTTCTGATACATGCAATATGTCTTCATCAAGTGCTTCTTGTAGTCCTCAGTGTGTAAAAGTTACATATATACTTAAATGAGTTCAGTTACGTACTTAACAAAAAGTTTTCATTTTTCATGACATGCATTATGTATGTTCTCTTGAGAAAAACAAAAGGATACTGGACATCTCTATAGAAGAAGTGGCTACACATTTGTTATTGGTATATGAATTATCCAAAGATTATTATATAAGAACCAAAATACTAAAGAAGGAAGTTATTTTTGGCTTATAATGCTTTACATTGATAAAAAAAACTTGCGATATACATCGTTAGCATTAACTATCATATGATTTAATTTTTATTACAGGCCAAGTATAATGAACTGCTCCAACAAGCCACACAGGTCTCGCAAGAGGGTCCTACGGCACCGCTTATCGACCACGATGCATTATTTTACGAGGCGGCAGGTGGCTCGCATGGAGGACGAGTGTACAGACTCGGATCCCTCGGTGCTTGTGTTGGAGGTCATTCCACTCGCCATCGGATTACTGAACAAGATATGCAAGAAGTTGTGACTCACGCAATATCAGATTCGCGACAAGAGGTGACGCAACAACGGGAACAACTGCATTTGCTCAAGGAGCGGATTACTGCCTTAACCCGGATGTTGTTGTATCTACCTACTTCTCATGATCAGGATCAATCGCAATTGTCATCTAATGACTAGGCCGATGATGGAACTCAAGGTGGAGAAAGTCAGTAGATTACTTTTATAAAATATTTTGGACTTGTTCGAATTTTATTTTAAATATTGTAAATATTATTAGGGACAATTTCTGAGATCACTTTTGCGAAAACTATTAGCGATGATATTACATGACAAAATTACCAACAAAATTAGACACGATTTTAGTTACGAGTTTTTGCCATGACTTTAGCGACGACATATAGCGACAAAATATACGACAATATTTGCGTCAAATATTTGCGACCTTTTTTTGTCACCACATTTGCTACGAAAAATTTACGACTATTTTTGCGACAAATAGTTGTTACGAGTTTTTGCCATGACATTAGTTACGACATATATGACAAAATGTTCGACTAATTTTGTGACAAATATTTGCCACCAGTATTTGCAACGATATTAGTTACGATATTTACGACAAAATTTGTGATTTTTTTGCGACAAATATTTGTGACGAGTATTTGCAACGACATTTATGACAAAATTTGTGACTATTTTGTGACAAATATTTGCAACGAGTCTTTGCCACAATATTAACTACAACATTTATGACAAAATTTGCGACTATTTTACGACAAATATTTGCGACAACTATTTGCCACGATATTAACTACGATATTTATGACAAAATTTGCGACTATTTTGCGACAAATATTTGCAACGAGTCTTTGCAACGACATTAACTACGACATTATTTGCGACTATTT
The DNA here is from genome assembly GCA_037974665.1 of Ehretia macrophylla. NCBI lineage: Eukaryota > Viridiplantae > Streptophyta > Magnoliopsida > Boraginales > Ehretiaceae > Ehretia > Ehretia macrophylla. The sequence goes on from CM075774.1 coordinate 7,297,765, forward strand.
TTGAGACAAATATTTGCGACGAAGTTTTGCCACAACATTAGCTAAGACATTTACGACAAAAGTTGCAACGCTTTTTGCCACAAAATGAATATTGTGACGGTTAACAAAACCCGTCGCAAATTCGTTGCGGTTTGTGACTAAAATATATTTGTCACTATTAGCGACATATTTGTGACTATGTAAACATTAGCTACGGAAGGTTTAGAGACGTAGTCATTTTCGTCTCTAATTCGTCTCTAAATCAAATTACCGACGAATTAGAGACCAAAATCCACTGTCGCAAAACTGCAAATTTCTTGTAGTGTTTACCCTTTCTCAATATATGTGAAAAGAGATATAGGGTTGTTTCCTTTGAATTTGTTATTGTGCCATGAGGTTATTTCAATTAATTGCTTCCCAAAGTTCCATGGATATTCAAACTTAAGGATTTTGATGATTCTGTGTAAAGTGATTGTTGAGAAAAATGATCAAGAAGAACAAATGAAGAAATAAATTATGACTTTATTCTTATCTATAGAGATAATTACAATACATACTACTCCTATAAAGTAATATAAAAGCAATATCTCATTCGATCAAAAAATCAGTCTATTTAAAATACCCTAGATACATATTCTTTTTTTTTTTCGCTCTCTACCCATTCTTTTTACTAAAAGAAATTTAAAGAAAATTAAAATAAAAAGAATAATCTGTCAGATCGTCATCTTCCCCAACACCCCCTCCCCACCCCATCAGCCCTCCACCGCACCTCGTCAACACCCCACGCCACCCTATATATATTTCTTCTTTTTTGTCTTGTATGTGTGTGTATGTAGGAGTGTGTGTGTCTATATATATATATATATATATATATATATATATATATATATATATATATAAAACAAAGGGGAAAAAGAGAAAAGAGATAAAATAGAAAGAATTGAGGGTATTTAAGTCTTTTTGTGCAATTTATGTTATCTTTGTTGACGAAAAGGTGAGGAGGGAGCACGTATGTTTAGTTTCACAAATTATAAGAGGGTATTGTGCAATTTTTAAACCGTAGAATGTGATTGTGCAGTTTCAGAAAATCACATAAGGGTCATATATAGTTCACCCTACATATGTGACACCATTTAGTTAGATGAATGTGTAAAGTACAATTATAGTGTAAACAAGAGTCAATGTTACTTTCACAAAGAAATAAGAAAAAGAGCGATACATTTTTCTCAAAACTAATTTTTTCTCTCTTTTTTTTTTCTTTTTTTTTGCTAAGCACGAAACTAGTTATTTTTCTGATACTGCTATTTGGATATTTCTCAGTTACATGCAAGCGGATTGATTATATTGTTATATTTCGCTAATAAACAAATTAATCATAAATTATAATACAATATCTAACTTATATTATATTTCAACTAGTGAGTGAAGAGGAATAATGAAAACAACGTATGGAGAGTAAAAGGTGACAGCAGGAAGCCATTATGATGTGTTGTGACAAACTGGCAGGTTATGAACATATATAGAATGAGGATTACGAAATGGACATATATATTATTTTTTTCTTTTTTATGGTCGATAAATAGGTATGTTACTCAAGGCCATATGAGTGTGACCCCTATCACAACCTTTTCTTTTTATTATTTTTATAAAGCTGAAGAACTCATCTTAAATAGAGTTAAATTAAATTCAATTTAAAATTTCAATGTTGCATTTTAATAGCAAGTCTCAAAGTATTTTCTAGATTAGTGAAGAGCTAGACAAGATTTATAATGAGAGGAGGTTAGTCAAAATACACTGCCCATAAGATTTTCAATGATATATTGGATCCATCACAAAGATGCAAATTATATGGAAGCGACACATCTTAACGCATGTTTCAAATTAATCATGGGCGAGACAATAATTATGATCGCATAAGTTTAAATTCAAACCTTTAAGTATAACGAATCACTATCTGATCATTTTACTCATAAAGACAAGGGCCAAGGAACATTTGATTGAGTAAATAACAACTAAGCTCTGGTTTGATACCTTTGCCTCCAGATTACTTATAAGGAATTTACCAAAACTCATTCACTTTCCATCTGATTACGAGTAAATTAAAGTTCTTTTCAGCAATTATAAAATATTAACAGAGATTAACCCACACTAGTAATAGAATCATAAAGCCTCATTAATTTTCTATACAGTAACTTTTTGAAAATGATAAGCGTGGTAGATGGATTAGTAATTCGATAGTTCAGACATCACCATCTCCATGCACGATAATGTTTTAAAACCAAGTAAAAGACATTAGACAATGATCAACAACTTTGGGAAATACAGACACATACACGCATATATATATATATATAGATGAAAAACTCATCTTAAACAAAATTATGGGCGGATGTATGTTCAAACCAGCAGGACTATAGAAGAACTTTAAAAATTTTAAGTACTTTTCAAAAAAAAAATTAAATAATTTATGTATTTTCAGTTAAAAAAATTAATTAGCTTCCGGCCCATTAAAAAAAAAATGTACTCATATAGTTAAAAAATTATGTATTTTAGCCTCTATTGAAAAGAATTCATTTATCCGCCTTTCGGCAGATTACATTGAATCCACCATAGAGTTATAAATCCCATAGTGTAGCATACACCCCAACGCACGCTCTAGGTCACTCATCGGCCAGGCAATATTAATTTATGATAAGAGAATATAAGTTGAAACTTAGAACTTTTTATCACAATAAGTCATGCATTATCCGATGACTCCACCCAATTCTTGGAGGAGGAAATGTTCAGTTCAAGAAGGAATATTTATATATAGCTCAATTATGATATCAGTTTTACCTATAAATCAAAAGTAAGAGCATCGTTAAGCTAACTACAGACAAGCTAATTTGTTGGCAGAATCCATGTTTATGACTAATTAATAGTCATTACCTTCGGGGGTTTTCTTAATGGATTATTGCTGATTTATATATGCAGTTTAGTTGAGGGGCTTTGGAGCAGAATCCCGTTAAGGCAACAAGGGGACATCGGTATGTTCCATTCGATGTCAGTGGGTAGTAATTAATACGGTCTATATTTCGTGGACTACTTGAATGGGGATATTTAGTACCCAAAAAAAAAAGACACGGAAACAGTGTCCAACAAATTTTCGACAGTAATGTTTGTGGTATACGTAGGAACATCCATCTAAACAAAACTAATTAAATGAGAATAATCTTTTGATTATATGAAAAAATAGTTGTTTATAAAATGATTCTTCAATTAGCCAAGAAGACAACAATATTATAAGTTGTTTTGATGATGGTTTATGTAGTCTAGCCCTAAATCCTCCAAACTGCATCTCAACAGCATGGCAAATCACGACAAGTGCATTTGTTTACTTTGAAGAAGTGAAAGAATACGTTCATGATGAGTTTATAAGATCAACGGTTTTAGGAAGGGGCCTTTTACAGTGTCTTCGTGATCAACACTCACAGTACTTTCACGAATCAATGTGAACCATAACTAGATGGTACAAGTTGAATGCAAATCATGCTGTCCAAGACAGTTCGAATTGGGTCGAAAATTAGATTTTGACCGTTACAAAAAGTAATTCATATACAAGGTGATTATATTAGCACTACAGTATGAGTCTAAATAGAATGGGAAAGCCTCTCAGTTAGGCGTGTGAATTCACGCGTTAAGATAGGACTCACAGTCTTAGTTTGAGACGTTCAAACGTTTAGACTTTTTGAAAAAAATTCCAAATAAAATATCCCTTCTAGCTAAATAAATTAAGAGGAATTGACAATAATCGGACAACTGATGCATATCATGAAGATCTTCATTGAATTTTATTCTGCTGTCCAAATCATGTAAGATCAGACTTTCACCAAAAGCTTTTAAAGAATGTAACAAGATGGAGGTCCCGCAAATGGATCTTTCTTCTTTCATTGATGATTGATCTTCTAAGGGATTTCCCTCACTTCTAGCCATTTGTTTCATTAACAAATCAATCATTTAGTAATCACTAAGAGCTATAGGTGAAAATAAGAAGAAAAAGAAAATAATAATCTTGAGAGATATAGTGACCATAGATGAACCAAAGCAGTGTCATATCTCAACTTTTATCACATACAACTAAGTCAAGATATTTAAAACTAGTATATTATTAGAATATGGACTATTTCACTTAGCAATGATTAATTTTAGAATTGAATTATTAGAGAATTTAATTATCCTACATGGACAAATTAATTAGGCATTCAAGACTAAATATAAGATTATGAGTTACTACTCTACCTAACATTCTTATCTTATATGACAAATGTTACACAATTTATTTATTTATTTTTAAAAAACTTAATCTAATTTATACATGACACTTTCCACGTAAAATCACATAAGATATTAATTATGAGCGAGATTTAGATGATACAATTATATATGCACAATATATATCTTTATTATCTCAAATAAAGTGTGAATTTGGTGAATCATTTGACAATATATATATATATATATATATATAGATGGGTCCATAAACAGCAAAGAATCAATATACATATTCATCATTTATTAGGAGACCAAAGGGATTGCAGATAGTTGGCTACTATTATTAGATTCTTTACTAAAACTTCATAACTTGATATTAAGAATCATCACACCTACAAGTTTAACTGGTCTGGTCTTGCTATAGAAAGAGTATCATTACATCATGTTAGTTCTGGACAAGGACAACTAATCCACTAATGTAATGATTTCCCTTAAAAAGATGACAGGTAATTGATGCTCACTGTTTAAGTCATGAGGAGTTCGAAACCAAAAGATTGTGAGAATCTATATATTTCATGGTGGAATTTAGAATAGGTACAATAAGTCGTTACTCGATCATTATATTTAACTCTTGAACAGGGGCATGCATGATTTTTTCTTCTTTTTTTTTATTTTTGATTTAAAAAATCATTATATGGGACATTTTTGCTATATAAACGCATATTCTGACCTCTCTCACTGTACGAGCGCATATCATGAATTTGAGTGTCGGGCTCCGCCACTGATAACAAGTAATTGCTGCTCACTTATTATGCCATCAGGAACTTAGGAAAATGATTGCGAAATTGACCATTTAGATAACTGTACAATTATGGAGTTAAATTCACTTCTTTCTGACAAGGTTAATCAAGATTGATTGCTTAGGCTAAGTTCTCAAAATTTTCATCCAATGCCTACACTGGGAGACATGAATAACCGTACAGGGTTAAGACTGAAAAACTTTTGATATTTTGTCGAAATTGTATGTTGGATTTTGTAATATCTAATGGAAATGATGCATTCTTATAGATTATAAGAGTTATTCAATCGTCACGATATCATAAAGTTGAAAATGATGTAGAATTAATTTTTAAGGCAATTTCTGGCACTGCTTCAAATCGGAAAATCAACACCATTGACTTACATATTAGACTTATAATTGCAGCTATACCATCCATCTCGCTTAAGTTGATCAGAATTCAGAAGGAGAGGCAACCATGCAATGAACTGAGTTAGCAAGAAGAGCACTACAAGTTTTTTACGTATAGATTGGACAATCTATATACCTAATCCTTTATTTAGGTTGCTAAGTTGACTTGTTAGCAAAGCAGTATATATAACTCCTGTAGTCAGGGGCGAAGTCAGGAATTTTTATCAGTGGGAATCCATAATTTTTGAACTATACAAGTACTTTTATTTTTCAATGGGGGCTAATTAATTTTTTTTAACTAAAAATACATAGATATCTATTTTTTTTTTCAAAAAATACATAGAAATTTTAACGTTTTTATGATGTAGTGGGGCTAAAATTCATAATTTTTTAATTATATTAGTACTTTTATTTTTCAGTGGGGGCTAATTAATTTTTTTTAACTAAAAATGCATAGATATCTAATATTAAAAAAAAAAATACATAAAAATTTTAACGATTTTTACAACCCCCACTGACCCTAATGTGCCTCCGCCAGTGCGTGTAGCACCACCTTATTATGATGATTACGGCTCATAGCACAAGTCTCCCAAGAAACAGTGAACTCTTCTTTCTTGTAATAGGAGAACTGGAAACTACAATAACTTGTAACCAACAAAGCATCTCTCTCTAAGGAGACTAGAATGCTAAAAGTTGCAATAGATTTTATAAAATTTTGGTGTGTCAAGTCCAGGCCTAGACCTTTTTTTTAATAGGAGAGACTAAAGTTTGTCTTGGATCTAATAGTTTGATGTGAAAGAAAATTAACTCCAAGACTCTTCATTTCTTTTAAGTTAAAACTTCAACTTTTATCATCAAATTTCTCATTCATAACTTTATTATTTTTAACACATGAATATGCTACATTGAAATACTCAGAAAGAGGAACATAAATATACCTAATCCTTTGCACGTAAATGTGTAAAACCCACTTAAATATAAGTCAAAATGACAGATTTGTAAGGGTTTAAAAACCCAATTCTAATATGACTTTCAACCAAATGGAGCTGGTCGACTTTGTAATTTTGTCTAGATATCTAATAACGATTTGGATCCTATTATGTAATAATATTATTAGGGAGACAATTAATATAATCTTCTTTCTCACCCAAAAAAAATGGAAATCTTCCATGATTTTCTTTTAAAATCTCCCTCTTCTCATTTATGTCCATATTCAGACACCCAAAGTTTTCAACTGTGAAATTATGATTTGGGATCAATATGACAAATCAAGGAAGCACTCCCTTTTTTATTTTTGGGTGAAAGGAAAACACTACTTAACTCATGCCACATTTTGTCCTGTATTTGTTTTGGACTTGTCCTAGATCTTGTGTATTTTGTGTGGGCTAGGCCCAATTCTTGTTACCTTTCCATTTCTTTACAGTGTGTTTGGATTGAGGGGTTAAAGTTTAGCAAATGAGAGGAAATGAGAGAATTATAAAGAAAAGGAGAGAAGATGATTAAATCATATTTAAATTAGATAATTTGAGGGAATGAGAGTATTATAAAGGATTATGTGAATTTTTTTATTTAGATTAAAAAGAAAATGAGAGGGAGGGATAAATTTTATGTATAAAAAGACTTTTAAACTCTTCTCTTAATTATGATAAAACTTTACCAATCTTACTTTTTTTACTATTTTTCTTCTTCTCTTCCTATATCTTCTTCTTCACCTGCACCGCCACGTGCAACATTTGACCAAAAAAAAAAAAAATTACTTACAGCTTTATAGCTATGTTCCATTTTTCTTTGTTTTTCATGATTTATTCTTATATCTTCTTCTTCCTCACATTAACCAGCTGCATACTACACACACATTTGCATACATAAAACTACACATACACATGCAAGCTGCATACACACGGGTCTTTTACACAAATACATACACAATACACAGCCTCAAAGTTGTACATACACACACAAATGCATACAGTTAATTACACCCACAAAATTTCAGTTGAGAAGATGAAGAAATGAGGAGGTCAAAATTGGTATCAATTTTTTTTTGTCCATTTTACCTCAAATTGGAAGGAAAGAAAAATGGGGTATATGAGGGATTGTTTTGACCCCTCTATTTCTCTTCCCCTTAAGGATCTTTCAAAACAAATAAGGGAGAGTATCTTTTAACCCCTCCCCTTACCTCCCCCTTTCCACTCATTCCCCTCAATCCAAACATACCCTTAGGCCTGATTGGTGTAGGCCCCATTGAATGTAATTATTCTACTTTGATCTAAGTTTGGCTGACAAAAAAAAGAAAAAGGAAACTTGGTCCACGTTATTATTTGGAGAAATTACACAAATAGTCTTTATTATTTTTTTAAAATTGTAAATTTATTTTAATTGTTCAAAATTAATTAATTTAGTTCTTATTATTTTTTTAAAAAAATTAAACTCATCCATATTATTTAAAATTAGTCAATTTAGTCTCTATTATTTTTTAAAAAAAAATAATTTAGTCCCTATTATTTTCATATAAAATACAAATTGTTCTTCAATGTTTTGGAAAAATTGTGACATTAAAATTGGCTAATTTTGAATAATAGATACGAATTTAAAATTTCAAAAAAATAATAGGGATTAAATTGATTAATTTTGAATAATATACACAGATTTAAAATTTTAAAGAAACAATAGGGATTATTTGTGCAATTTTTCCATATTATTTTTGCACTAACAAAACATGCAAACCGGATAAATTAATATACTGCACCGGGGCAGCAAATTTAGTGTTATTAGGGGAGGATCTAGAAATATATTATTAGTGCCGTTAAGTTAAGATTAAGTGAGTTTGGTGATAAAATAAATGACAACTCGGCTTTAAGTGAAACTAATGACAAAATTAGCTATAATTTAATAATTTTGTAGACCAAAAATACAAAAAATATCAAAAGTTTTTAAACAAAGGGGCTGCCCTCACAATCATACATCGCCCCCAGATGTCATAAGGTTAAAAACTTATACTAACACGCTAGAAACTTATAAAACCCTGCATAGAAACTAACAAAGCTGTGATAAGTAGTACACCTGAGGACCTTAATTTGCTTAGTATTCGCAATATTTTGCTAGACCTATGATCAAACATAAAGTTTTTTATTTTTTTTTATTTTTTATGATCAAACATAAAGTTTTTTTTATTTTTTTATTTTTTATGATCAAACATAAAGTTAGAAGTGGGGATGATACTCTTTTTTGGATCGAACATTGGCACTAGTTGGGCATTCGGAATCTTGACTACACCTAACTGAATAATTAATGTGATTGGATATTTGTCGTTTGATGTATGAGTTTTGTTGAGTTTCAATGAATACTTTGCTAACTTAGCCAAAAAAAAAAAAAAGCTATTATAATTCTGGTTGTCTATTCACAAGTTTGTTATCATCATAATCTTTACTAACCAAATCTCCTAGTATCATAGGTGACATTAATATGAGTTATACGACTTAAACCTCCCTTGAATGCAAATATATATATATATATATATATTCAAAATCTAAATAAAGATCCGAATCATCCAAGAATCTCAACGACCAAGAATTGACAATACACATTGAAACCACCACCGTTCCCATGATGAAGCAACTCATCACAACAGAAGTCATCATATGAATTTGCCACCAGGATTCACTTTGGCTTTCTTTTTTCTTTTTTTTGAAATCCGTAGGTATCCAAACTTTGCCCAACTAATCTACCTCTGATTCAATTTGGATTATAACAACTAATATATCTCCAATGGCCCTAAGAAGACTCGACCTTGCGACCTCTGATTCAATTTGGATTATAGCAGCTAATATATCCTATATTCATCCAATGAGTCCTAATAATATTAAGATCACACTCAAATTTCTGTATAGGAATCTTCAATACGAGAGTGTGTTCCTATATATTTATATATTACATCTAAACCTCCTCTTAACATTATGAAGAATATCCAATTATCTTGAATTGATGATATAGTTATAATGAAATGATTTGAATAATTCCAGCTCATAATATCAGACATTACGAGAGATCCAAATCCCTTTCATCAGCAATACTAACTATAGGCACCAAAAGCACATTTCTAATTTGTGCAGCATGCAATCACACATACCATTTCAAGATCACTTATTCAGATTAAGAAGTTTCATGATGTGCCTGCACTTCTAAACTGAGGTTCAAAAAATCCCTAAAGAAACTACCTAAAGTCAAAATTCGGTTCCACTCCACATTGGAGGGAATATAATTAGATTCTACATGCCCAAGCTCACAACAGAGGGATTAAGTATCCATCGTACGTGGTCTCTTTGACAGCGTTATTCAGCTTACTTGCTGCTGGTGGGTTCCGTATATGGGATAAGCACCGTAGGCTGCAGCATACATGCCTGGGTCATGTGGTGGTGGAAGAGCATAGCCATAGCCGTCATAAAATGGTCCTCCATAGTATGCACCAGTCCACTGGTTTCCAAAGTCAGCTCTTAACTGCAAAATCCCCCGTGTAATTCAAATAAACAAAAGCAGCTGAGTAACGACAGTAAAAGATTACATATCTTGACAAGTGAATTGCAGAGCGCTTGTTTAAACATGCCGGGAAATAATAAAATGGAAGAGGGAGAGGAAGTGATTGCCTGTTTATTGGCAGGATTGCGTCCCCAGGAAAGCCGTACGGTTTGCTTTCCAATCACTGTACCATTTAACTTCTGCAGTGCTTCCTCAGCGTCACTTCTGCCAAATGCATTAACGACACAGTTGCATCAAAACTAAATATAAGTTTCACTGCATGATGATTTTAGTTTTAACCATAATTTACCTGCTAGCAAATTGGACAAACCCACATCCCTTCCCAACTGGTATTTTGACAGAAACTATTTCACCATACTTTGAGAAAGGCTGCCTGAGATCTTCGTCAGTGACATTAGGGTCTAGCCCACCAACAAAAATCTAAAACTAATTCATATTAGTGAAGGCAAAATAGGAAAGGAAAAAGAAAGAAAAAGGTCAGAAACCAACTGTTGTATTCATAGAATCTCCATCTTGTGCTGAGGCGCCATTTGAATATCCACCTATCAGAAGCATTTTACAACATTTAGGATACTTGATGTACCACTGAAATTTATTTATAATGCTTGATTTGTGCCAAAGGTTTGGGTAATTAACTAAGACTAATGGAAAGGTTGCATGGCCATTTATAAGAAAATAAAATTCATCTGATTTTGTAATGGATATAACAGTTACCACAATAAAATATGAGTCACTGCGACTCTCAATTATTTCAAATTCCAGTGTAATAATAGCAAATTAACTACAGCCAGAACACAAACCAGTAAACTCGAAGTAATCTTATTCCATCCATAAAATCTTCTCTTTTTGGCTTGTCAGCCCATATGAATACTGAACTACTTACAACTAAGTTAATTGGTCAACTGGAATGGCATCGCCTAAAGTGTTAAACTTGCTTTCTTATAAAGATAAACACAAAAGCAGAATCATTCACCACAATGCCATGTAATATTGTGTAAGGCCTCATTTCCTACATCTTCAAACGACTCAACCATCATTGCTTGTGCATACACTGTTCCGTATGAAAGAGGTTAAAAAGCGGATGTTCATTCTAAAGGAGAGAAACAAGCGAGACATCAAGATCAATCATTCTTTCCCAAGTACAAAATATAAAGTGAAAACTCAGGAAATGCACAATACTAGCATGCGAGGAAAACACACAGTCACATGATTTTTAGAAGTTCAGTAAGAGACATATCCAAAACTATAACTGGAAAAAGCATATTAATTTAATGAGACAAAAGAAAACATATTGAATAGTTATAAATGCAACAGAAATCTTGTAGAACCGTTAAGGAAAGTGAACTTCATAACAAATAATTTTTACCTCTAGCTATAATCTTAAAAATCTAACGGATACACCTAATGGCTTTCAGAACAGAGAGAAGGCAGACCACATAGTAGCAAACAAGGCTACCTTTATTGAGTTTGAACACTAAAGGAAAATGCATAAAACAGAGTGTTCAAGGTTCTTCAGGAGAAAAGAAAGGTTACATTTTCAAGGAAAGCTCTAAAGATTTATGAAAAAGCATATTCATGTCAAAAGCAGATGAGGAATGCAAGATTTCATATAATTGAAAAAAAAAATTAAAGTATGTATGGACGTGTAAGCATGTATATATATATATATATATATACACGCAAACACACACTTGTAAAGAATTTCTAAGAAGTTGTTTCTGATATTTACAACATCTAACAATTCCATCTCATTTCTCATCATTGAACTCAAGATTAACCATGTTTAAATCTTGTAGTTACTTGTAAAGAATTTCTAAGAAGTTGTTTCTGATATTTACAACATCTAACAATTCCATCTCATTTCTCATCATTGAACTCAAGATTTCATATAATTGAAAAAAAAAATTAAAGTATGTATGGACGTGTAAGCATGTATATATATATATATATATATATATATATATATACACGCAAACACACAACCACACACTTGTAAAGAAAGTCTAAGAAAGTGTTTCTGATATTTACAACATCTAACAATTCCATCTCATTTCTCATCATTGAACTCGAGATTAACCATGTTTAAATCTTGTAGTTACTTGTAAAGAATTTCTAAGAAGTTGTTTCTGATATTTACAACATCTAACAATTCCATCTCATTTCTCATCATTGAACTCAAGATTAACCATGTTTAAATCTTGTAGTTAACTCTGATTCCCCTGATACTACTACCCTGCCGCTATGCTCCATATTAGGTAAGGGTGCAGAAGCTTGCAGGAAGACATAAAATAAAATTTTTCTTTGGAGATATTTTATGGGCCTAAATAAATATTATGTCAATATCACATAATTACATAACAAATTGAGAATCCCACAGCTATTTGCCTCGTTATCACTTTCCCTTACTCATTGCACAGCAATCAATTCACAGTGGTAAACAAATGCAGATCAATTATCTAACAGGCCAAGTTAAAGCAATAGCCTGCTTTCAGCACATTAAAACCTGACACTGAATCTGATTATCACAATTTGGTAGCCAAATTCTGCGTCCAAAAAATTATTACTTACCTTGTGATGAATACTGTTGTTGGTACCCTGATGATTTCCTAGGTGTTGCTGCACCAATGCGCATGGGCCTGCTTGAACAATACACACCATTCATTTCAGTCATAGCCTTTGTTCTTTCATTATCATCTCCAAACCTTACAAAGCCGTATCCTTTTGAGCGGCCAGTATTGGCATCAATGACAACTTTAGCAGCTTTAACAGAAGGATATTTACTAACAAATGTTTCATGCAGCAAGGTATCAGTAACATCTGCAGCTAAATCTCCTACAAAGATAGAAAGATCAGAACCATTGTTTGAACGCTTGTCACCCATGCTAAATGTAGCCCAATTCAAACGGAAAGGTTGGTCCGTATGAGGCATAACAGTGCGTGGATACGTCTGTAGAACTTTCTCAGCAGCTCCATGTGAGAAGAATTCCACAAACCCATATCCCTCAGAATAACCATTTTGCTTGTTGCGAATTACCTTAATTGAACCAAGCTGCATAAAAGATCATGTTAATGGATTGATTTTATCTGATATGGAAAAAACTCAAAATAAATCAAAAAAGTCAGACCAATCATCTTTGCGAGACTAATCCATTGTTTTTGGCTAGGAGAAATCAAAATCATGTTCACGGAGACCATCAACATTGTCATATGCAAATTTTCATGACTCTCATAGCTCAAGTCTTCAACATAAAATTTCTTTAAAGGGGTTAAGAATTAGCCTGTAGGCATAAATATTAACATTAGTTTCACTATTTTATCAAGTGCCTTCTAATGCGCCTTCAAGTTTCACTTCACAGAGGTAAATGATGAAAGGATATCGGCCAATGAAGTAGCTTCCGATGTTAATCACATCAAGCGAGTACTATAACTAAATACAAGCAGCTATCTTTAGCTTTGAAATTGATCTGGGATGCTTCCAAGATAGATAAGATGGCCATAACATAAATACAGACATTTAAAACAAGAAGATACCCTCTTACCACTTATTCATCTATTAGTACAATATAAGGACATATCTTAAGGTTTAATCGGCTGATAACTTCAAAGTCCCATGGGATTAGTCAATACCCATGGATTTTAAAAAAAAGAAAAAAGACATATCTTAAGTTAATTCACTAATGAAAAAATTCATCAATCTTTTAATTTGTCATTAAATTCATCATTTCTCAATGCCTCCAAACCTTATCCTCAAAAAAGATTTCCAATTTTAACCTTTCCTTACAATCCAAAAACACACAAACAAACAAGATGGGACAGTAATTATCATTCAACAATGCACATAGCCACATACTCATCAATAATATCAAAAATTAATTCAACATAAAACCACAGTGTATATCATTACTTCTCCATACACATTCTACACCTACCCATTACCACATACTTTTCGTCCACACAAAAAAAAAAACACACACACACACACACAAAAAAAAAAAAAACAAAGACTAACTAGTAATAAACATTCAACAATAAAAATACTCATAAATTGTATAAAAAGTAACCAACATAACACTACAATGTGCCTCACTATCAGATATACATCAAAATCATTGCTTATTATGTAATACACCTACCCATTACCAAGAAATGTCTAAAACCATGGTTATATATACATACACAAAATACAATATACATCAAACATACACAACCTTATAAAATCTTGGTTATATACATGCACAAACTACAATATACATCAAACATACACATTACATGTAAATGCATATATATATATATATCACACACATGTGATATGTGCATATACATATACATATACAGATAAAATTTTATATACAAGATAATGGCGTTAAAATGATTACATACTTATATCCATATATAAGTATAAAAATAAATACACATATGTAAATGCTTATACATAAATACACAAACACACACACGTATATAGATAATGGTGTGAGAAGAATAAGACCTCGCCAGCGGAAGCAAAGCAATTGCGAAGATAATCTTCATCCATCCAATTATGCAGGTCACCGACCCAGATCGTACGGTTATCGCCGTTGGATCCATCACCTTGTTGCCGCTGCTGCTGAGGCGAAGGCGGCGGGTGGGGATGGTGGTGGTGGAGTTGCTGGTGGTGAGGGTGGTAAGGCATGTAGTGCGGTGGGTAATGCGGCGGCGGCATCATCTGGTGCTGCATTACCATTGCCGCCGCCGGGTACTGCATCGCCACCCACTGCTGCTGCTGCGGTGCCACCGCCGCCGCCGTCACCTGTGTCTGCGCCGCCTGCTGCTGCTGCTGCTGTTGGATGTTGTTTTTATCATTATTTTCGCTGTTTTTCTCTTGAGATTCGGAAGAGTTATTGCCTTGCATCTTTTAGGTCAAATTATCCAAAAACCCTAGACAAAAATAGCTTAATTTATTAATATTTTTATTACCTTATATAAATATATATATCTTTATCTATATATAGATATATAGTGTATCTATCTATATGTGTATGTATAGAAGTGAATCTGAAAGAGAAAGAAGAGAGAATGAGGGTGGAGGCTAAAGTGAGGCTTTATGAGAGGACGGTGGAAGCCCTTGTAATGACGTGTACACCTTACCAGCCATTGGATTACACAGTGGTTTTCTCTTGTCCGCCGCTGGATTTTGTCATATTTTGAGGGTTTTGTTATTTACCAACCAATAACGACTTAATATTATAACTATATAGATCACTCTTATAAAAAATTAAACAAATAGCAACGGTTCCAAGGTTGTATCCAATTTGAATTTGATAAAAACTGTCCACACAATTTTATCATAACCATATCACGAATTTAAAATTGTTAAATTTTATTAATAATATTACAAGCAGATATATTTACTTTACTTACTTTTATTTTAGGAAATTTTAGGGTTTTCCTAAAAAAGAAGTTTAAAATAATTGTTAAAAGTGATGTGAGCAAATCTAAGCAAAAAGGGGTCAGGAGAATCCAATGATATGGACTGCTACACTAATGGAAATGGAATCAGCAAAGTCTTAGGTTTCAGTGTCTTTGGTACTAATGGAAGTGAAGTAATGAAATCTGTGGATAGATTCCTGGTATTTTTGGTACTAAAAACTGACCCAATATGACACAAGAGAAAAAAGGCAAGAGCTAAGAAAGGAAATTTGTGTGTTTGTGACACATAAGGGGTAGTGACGGAAAATTTAACAATTGAATTGTCAAGACAAACCGACCAAAAAAAAAAGAATTGTCAAGACAAATAATATGTTGAGCAATCTCTTTATAGAATGCAATTATGAGAAACTAATTTTTCCATATATAGTTTATTTTGCTATAAGTGATTATACAAATAAGGAAAAATTTACGTACAAAACGTGTCGTAGATCCCACATTTGTGTTTGCTGTGTGCACACGCGTGCCAGAAAGGGGGGGTGGGGGTGAGGGGGAGAGGAACGTATCATGTGCTCTAGGTATATATCTTTCCCTTCCCCTTTGATCTTTCTGGATCTCGCCTTTCATTTTTTTATGTTGAATTTGAATATGAGCTGGTTTGGCTCTAATCAACTAATTTTCTTCTCTTATTTGCTTCTGGATGATGAGGTTCCTCAACCATAGTTCTCCTGCTCCTTATGTCATTGGCTTTTTGACGATTGTTGTTGACTCTACTCTTGCTTTCGCTTCCACCTTCTTTCGTGGTCTTGAAGGAGATGTTTGAGAGAACTTTATCTCTACATCTTTTGCATTAAATTTTGATGGTTCACTTCATCTACTACAAAAGAAGTATCATACAAATGCGGACTTCCCTTGCTTTCCTCTTACCACACCTTATTTTAGATTGATCACTAAGGATGTGAGGCCAGGATATACTAGCCATTGTAGAGGGTTTATGGTGGTTCTTTATAGGCATGGGTTTTAGCTCGGTGATAGTCTTGGTGACTGAGGAAATTAATTACTTTAATCAATCATTAATTCAATTTGAGTACCTAAATTAACACCCCAAATGATAAAAGAATCGTCGTATGCTCCGGAGTCTACCACCAAGCTTCTAACCAGCTTTTTGGTGGTCATCCTCTAGTACGTAGGCTTGTCTTTCAACCCCTTTTGCTTGGATGTGTCTTGTGCTTCTAGGTTCTTAGTTATCCCATTGGACTGCCTTTATTTATATACAGTATTTCGGGCTTGACCCATTTAGTTGTATTCTATATACATCTATGTACGTGGGTCTTTGTTATTAGGACTTTTATCTGTAAATTTTATCAAGTAATTTCTTTTTGACTAAAGAAAAACTAAAAGTAATTATTGATAATAAAAATGTGACATATATATACTCATATAATTATATGCGTATCTATGAGGAAAAAAAAAAAGAAAAGAAATCAAATATTTTTGGCAATTACCAACAATTTACCAAGAGGTCTTTGACTTGGCAATCTACTCGAGGGAAAACGGACAAAATTTTATAAAACAAGAGACTAATTTACAATTGCTCCAAAATAAACTTAACAATTAATTACCATTTGATTTTAAGAATCAATTAAGCTATACATTTAGCAACTTTTTAAGTTATGATGAGCTAGTGAACGTTACCATAATTGATATTATCATTTTATTGAGATAAAAATATAAAAACCAAAGTAATTATCTTATACTTGGGACCTCAAAAGAATTAACTTAGTGGAAAATTATCAAAATATATAAACCCATTTGGTCTAATGTCCGTATGGTCATTTTCAAATCTTAATTTCTGATTTTTTTTTCCAATTATCCTATTAACAAAAGCATAATTATTCTATTAGTGAAGATAGAATGTCTTTAGAATGGCTAAAAAAAAAACATATACGCTCTGTAAGGCATTTGAAAGGCTGTGTATGAGAATTCAAGCTAATATTGCACATGGTGAATTTCATATATGTGGGTCAGTTATGTTCTTGGAAAAATAAGAATTTGATGTGGTTCCTTATTTGATATCATAGAGCAATAGTTGACCTTACTTCTTTGTATCATTTGTTTTGTGAATTGAAAAATTTTAGGACACACTAATGAAGTAGAAAGAGAGAGCTTCACGAATCTAAGGAGAAACTATTGAGCAAGCTATTGTTATCATTTTCAATTTAAAAGAAAATGTTTGTGAGGTACAAAAGTTTTTTTTGATTTGTGATAGTCGATTGGAGGAAGACTTGGAATATATGGAAGGCCTAACAAGAAATTGTGAAGAATCTTGAGGTTCCAACTTGAAACCAATTTGTGTCAAGAGTTTATGATTTTTTTATGTGGAACAAGTGCATATTCTAACAGAAATGACTCACGACCTTTGAAAAATGTAAAATATTGAAGTTTCAAGGACAAAACTTTTGTAAGAGGGGAATAATGTAATACTTCAAATTTTTCTTTTGAAATAAATAATAATAATAACTAATGAGAGAATTGAAAAAGTTACAACCGAAATTGTTCTTACAAAGTTGGAGATAGTGGTATGAATTATTATGGTGCAACAATACTAAATATTACGGTTTTAATACCAGCTGCGATTATCTTATTATTTGAGGTCAACTATGTTTAGACATTATTATAACGAGATAATGGGTCCTAATAACCTCTAATTGAGAGCATTTCAAAAGCTTGTAACTGATGGTTTAAGGATACAATCAATGACATTTATCAGCTAAAATAAAACGTTAAATCACTCCAACTCATAATAAGCAAATATGATTTGCCTTAGTACTTACACTTGTTGACTTGCAACGAAGTTGATAGGCTAAAAGCCGGAGTAGTTGATCCAGTAGAGAAAAATATTGAACCAACACGTCTGGGCAAGCTGAATTAGGTACCGTACGTAAGCGACAACTTGCACGTAGGTGAGTTTTCTCTATTTTGCTTGAGACTTGAAGCTTTAGATAGATAGTTTTTTATTTTAGCATTGAGAACTCAGATGAAATCTTTTTCGATTGAGAAATAATTACTAGTTTATTTGGTTGGGTTATTATGAAAATCTAGGATTGTAGCAGCGTTTCGAATGAATTTTCTTTTAGATTTTGAACTAAATAATCAGTTTTAGAGGTAACTTGGGACTTCTTTTCTTCAATATATACCAAGAATATTTATGTGTATTTACGTTATTGGAATCAATTTTGTAAATATCAAAGATCGGTGTCGTCAATTACATGATTATTCCCATAATAGTAAATATTCTTCTTCCAATAGTGCATAAAAAAAAGATTTGGAGTAATTTTTGAATTTCATTCATGTATATATACATTACTCTTAAAAAGATTTCTCAAAATAAATTAAAAATTTATAGATCCCACGTGCTTTCGCTTTTGCTTGACACTTTGATGAATTTCATATTTTCTTGACTTGAGTATCGTATACATTTTGTAATTTTGATATATTAGAAGTTAAAATATTAAATGAAAGAGCTTTTGGTTTCAGCTTTCAACTTTTTGAATTTTTATCCTTTACACCAAAATATATATTAATATACAAATAATTGCATCTTGACATTTCACATTTTCACAACAGCCAACCATCTAAGCAAGCTAGTTCGTTCAATACATTTTTGGCCTGAAAAACAATAAATTAGTTTTTAACCCATATCAACTTCTTTTTGTTTTATTTTCGCTTAGGTACTTTAATATAAATTTTATGTGCGAAACTTTTCAACACAATTATGAATTTTTACTCTTTGTCTTTGGAACTCCTTTATATGATTTAACAATAAAAATTAAAACTAAACTTGGGACCAAAGTTATTGAGAAAATATATTGAAAAGTTAATTGTTTTTCCTATGTAATATTATAAGCATTGAAGAATTAGAAAGGTAAACTTTGAAATTTCGGAGAATAGATTTTGACATTGCATTTAGGCTGTACTTCTGATTGGCAATTATTGTTATTGTGACCCTTGTATCGATAGGGTTTGTACACCGTCATTGTTATCGTATTGTATAGTGCATTACTTATTGAGGATATTCTACTCGCCTTTGGTGGTTGGGCAAAATGAACCACTTTTCGTATTATTTTGTCATGGTATAGCCTATCTTTTATTTCGATAATAATTATTTCGCTTTCTAAATTTGCATTAGACGTTGAATTTTGTTTTGTTATAAATAAGACGCACTGATTGGTTATCTTTTTCATTTTTTATCAAAATGTTGATTTTAGTACTGATAGGAACCAATTAAAGCATTTTGTTATTGATTGTTTTTATACGTTATGTATTTTATTTTATCTTCAAATATATTATTATTGTATCGAAGGTCCCAAGCTATTTTCTAGGTAAGTTTTCCTCTTACTGAGTTATATACTTATTTTTAACTCATGTATTTTGCAAACAACGAGGAATATATAGTGCATCGATTGGGATAGAGATTCCCTCTTAACTATTCAACAAGAATTTATGAACGTAAAGTTGCTTTCGTTTTTGGAACTAGTTTCGGAACTTTGGATTATGATAAGATTATGAATATTATTCTAGTGCTTTGGAATTAAAGATACATTTTATAATTTAGAAATTTACAAAATATAAATTGTTTGTGGAAATGGGTTATAGATGCCCTAAGAGCCTATATTTAATGGCTTTAGATTTTTTGCGTGTTTGTAACCTTGAGGGCTTAGGAAGGGTGCCCCTTCTTAGATACGAGGCAGTTATGTTCTTGAAATTTACATTGGTGAATTTTAGGGGCGATTTTAAGGGCATGACAGCATTGGAGTTAGCATATGGGGAGATTAAAGTGGTTAAGTGCAAAGAGTTGAAGGCAATGATCATTAAAATGTTTGCAAAGAAAAGGTTGCCAATACCTAAGAAGGAGAGGTAGAAAAAAAATGGGAGATGAAGGAGCTAGTGGATTTGGGGGAAAGAGTGGTTTCTCGGGTTTCTTCCTCTTGACCGAATCTGTAACCTTCATTAGCAGATTCATCAAAAAGTAAGTTTTAAATCTATTGAATTTCTTTCGTTTTTTTAGATGAAAATAAAATAGATTTTGAATCTTGCTGGTTCACCAATCATTTATGGTTCTAGAACCGCTATCGAAATTATGTAATAAAAGAAGAGTTTCGAGAATGGGTTCAGAAAATCGATGTCATCTTCATTGAAGAATTTTTCAAATTTACTAAGTAAGAAATAGTTAATGCGATACATGAAGTTGAAGTGCGCATGAATTTCCTCTAGGAAGTTTCAGATCCAAGTTAGATATTAGAAGGATTACCCAAATGGGGCGTTGGGTTCGCGAAATATTACAAGATTCCTGGGAATGTAAAGTCTTGAATATGACATTCTCATGTTTGGTTTGCGGAATAAAAAATAATTCTTAGAAATATCATATTCCTAATAATGCAATATTTTCATGATTTAACCAATTTCTATTCCCATGTGAAGGGGTAATAATCTCACATTTCCAAATTGTATGAATAATTTTGAGAAAATAAAAGACCCAAATATTCATCTTAGAAAATACAAAATTAAAATAAATACAATAAAATAATTCAAAAAATAAAATAATAAATAATAAATAATAAAATAAATAATAAAATAAAAAAAGATAAAATTAAATTAAATAAAAAATAAGAAAATTAAATAAAATAAGATAAAGATAAAATAGAAAAAATAAATAAATAATAAAATAAAAAATACTATTTTTGGTCTTATTTTGGTCATTTGACTATTAATTGGGTTTTAATTTGGCCATTATGTCAATTTTTCTGTTAAAATAGGCTAATTGTTAAATGTAAAATCGTAAAATTAAATAAATTATAATTTTGCCACCAAATTCAAATTAGTTGTAAATCTACTTGATTGATTTTATGATTTTACCATTTAACAGTTAGTTTATTTGAAAAAAAAAATTTGAGGGAATGATCAAAATAAAACCATATTGATAGTTGAATTGCCAAAATAGAACGAAAAATAGTTAAATGACCAAAATAGGTCTGGAGAGATAGTTTAGTAGCTATAGAAATAGTTTACCTCAAAATAAAATAAAATAAAAAAGTAAATGATAAAATAGAATAAGAGTATAAAATAAAATAAAATAAAATAAATAAAAATAAAATTAGTAAGAATAAAATAAAATAAAAATACATAAAATAAAATAATAATAAAAAAAATAAAAAATAAAATGAAATAAATAAAAATGATCAATTTTCTATGTTACACTAGAATTTTATATTTAAAATTAATTTTAATGCTAAATTATAGATTTTAAAATTTTAAATTAAATAAATATAAACATTTAAAAATAAAATAAATAATTTTAATTTTTTTTAAAACAATAAATTTAAGTTTCTAATTTTGGAGTGTCAAGTTAAAATTTATAAATTATAAAAATAAATTTACTTCTGTTGTATTAATACGTTAAACATTTTTTAACCGCGTATTAGCAAAAGTATGCAAAATGTATCGTTACTTGTACACTTTGTTTGATATTCTTATTTTTTTGAGTTAGGGGCATTATTAGAAAATTGCTCAACATTCCTAGAAATATTGAATCTAAACTAAACATAATAATATAATATTTTTAGGAACTTTGACAAAATATTCTCAGGAATATTTTTAACTACATCCCCGAGAATAACATTCTTGGAAATATTAATTTTAGACATGTCATTCTCGAGAATAAAAAATCTATACGTGAATCAGACACCCCCAAAGATTTTGTGAAGATGCTTATGAAGTGTTTGGCATGGCTCCCTGAAGACAAAGTTCTTTTGAAAGGCCAAAAATATTTCTTGGATAAATTGTGTGCTTAAAAGGAATCAGGAAGTGCTGGTAAGTCAAGAAGTGCTGCTGTCAGTTGTTACAATTCTCTATGCTAGATCTACCAATAGTCCACCTAGGGCTAAATGGAAGTTTATTTTTAAAATGGTTGTTGGTCTATGTTATTTACGTCTCTCTTCTAAATAGTGATGAAATTGTTTATTGCCTTCCATATGGTTTAGAAGTTACCAAATGAGGAATTTCACTATCTTAGGACTGTTAAAAAAACATTATTCTAATCTTGTTAGCTTCTGTTTTGTCTTCTTCTCCTTGGGCACATGTTTAAGCTCTTCCAAGCTTTGTTGATCTTTCATAATGGTTTCATTTGCCGTACAGTGAAGCCTTGTTGATCTCTCAAAACAGTTTTATTTGTCATATAGTGAGGGTTGATTTTGGAGTAAGATGTTTGTAGTAGTTGATATAATTGATTTGGGAGAATGGAGAATTGATAAAAGAATTTGTAAAGAAAGGAGAGAAACTTGGCTTTGGAGGAATTGGTTGTTATTGGTTTTTGACTTGAATACAAATAGTGAAGGAGCTCATATTTATAGCTCTTCAAGAAAAATTCTAGGTACGAGATATTTGTATAAAATATTTAAAATTTTCCTAAAAGTCAACTAGATATTCTAGTAAAAAATTCTAGGATTCTACTTTCCTAGATTTTTCTTGAATTATTCTAGTTTTTTTCAAGACAATAATCTCTAGATTTTAATCATAAAATCTCTAGAATTTGGGCTATATTTGGATCACATATATGGGCTAGTTAATAATTTCTTGAGCCAAATTATCACTTGGGCCAAATGAGCATTAATCCATAGTTTTTAACAATGAAGATAATGTTCAAGACCTACATCATCCAATACAGTAATCATATAGAATTAGGATTGTTAATGGGACTAAAAGAACACCACGCAAGATAATCTGCATGTGTTGTTCGTCACTTTGGAGCCGCGCTAAATATTTCAACCCCTTCTTGATTCTTAGAGAATTGAACAAAATTGAATTGAATCAAGAAAGTTTGGGGAGGATGAAGTAATAGAGTTGTACATAGGATAGATTTAGAATATTTTATTAATTAAGTATAAATAAAGATTAAGTGAGTTTGATAACAAAGTTAATCGGAGATGAGAGATTTTATAGACATATATATATATATATATATATATATAAAGATTTTTTAGAAAATTTTGTAGTTCATGGAGGATACAATAGTTATACTGTAAATTTGCGCCAAGTTGCACAAATATTCTTAGCATTGAATACAAAGGTGTTAGGAAAAAAAATCTATAATATTGTGCAACTAGGTCAAGTGACGTTATATACTTGTTGTATGATGTACAATAACAATCTGAATTAATTGGTCATTAGTTTTTATTAAACTAAATATATCATCATTTCTTGACATATAGAAATAATGATTGGGAAAAGCTAGACAATTATTATTGTACATTAGATGTTGTTAAATAATCACTTTATCTAAAATTTTAAGCTGTTAGACAATAATTTATTATATTATTTATTATTTTCAACAATGTTGATGATATATATTCCATGAATGAATACAGGTCAAGTAAATTTTTGAGATCATATGATATATATAACTATACATTCTTTATGAAAACGTGCCAAAAAAAGCACAATCATAAGCTTCAGCTTTTTAACTGTCATATATGTTGCAATAATAATAATAAAGGTAAATAACATATTATCTCCTATGTTTTGTTAAAAATGCACAATATCTCTCTGTGTTTTAAAAATTAGCTGACTACCCCTCTATATTTTGCTAAAAGTGCATAATATCTCCCTGTATTTTAAAAATTAACTGACTACCCCTTATATTTTATAAAAGTTGCTAATTATCCCTCCCTGTGCTTTTTAAAAATTAGCGCTTTTGTTAAAAAATATAGAGGGGCAATCAACTACTTTTATAAAATATAAGGGGGTAATCATCTACTTTTAGCAAAACACAGGAGGATAATCAACTAATTTTTAAAACACAGAGAGATATTGTATACTTTCAGTAAAACACAAAGAGATATTATACATTTTTAACAAAATACAAGAAAATAATACGTTATTTACCCCAATAATAATAATCTACGAGACTTGGTCTTGTGGGTGTCTAGATGTATGATCACTTTCTATTATTGATCTTACATTCACGTGGCATATATTTTCATACATTAATTGACTTTTGGTGTCATATATCTTTGACTTAAAAATGTTTTCTGTAAGTTTAAAAATTGAGATTAACCTTGTCTATTTTTAAAAGTACTTTTAAGTAAAAGTTGAAGTTGAAAAAAAATAAAAAACAAAAAGTTCTAAATTGGAACTTTTTAAAATAAACTTTTGCGAAACTGTTTTTACATATATAATATGGAAAACTGTTTTTTTTTCTTTATCAAATATACCATTTCATATTTTTTAAAATCCAACATTATCCTCAAATTTTTTAACAGCTCAACCTTGTCCAATATATGGTAAATAGTCAACGATTTTTATTCAACAACACTTCCAACCAAAGCTCTACAGTTCAAAAGTTAAAATTTCACAATTAAACCAAACAGAACCCTATGATCTTAAGACCTCTCAAATTCACGATAAAATCTTTCATGTTATTGCACTAACTTCATCAAAACCGTCAAATAAATATGGTATATACATATTTGATCTCTACTTCTAAAACATTACAAAGCCTTTTCAAAGAAGCCAAATGTCAGCTCCCCACCCCCAACCCGCAACCCCCAATAATTAAATCCAAAAAAGAAAAAGAAAAAAACTCAATAATTCAATCCCCCAATGGCATGGGCATAGTAGGGATTGGCATAAATTATTTGAAAGGTGAAAAACATCTATATTAGATACAAGTAACTATACATCAAGATTTTCGAGTTAATTAATGGCTTATTTGTCACTAACGAGGCACACACTTATAAATTAAGTATAAGAAATCGGTCAAATAGGCGGCATTTGGCCAAATCGTGATTTATTGAAAATCTAGAGCTCGATGTGGCTGGTGGTTCACTTATAAACTGGTGGTTTATTAATTAGAAAACCGCTAGCCATGTTTAATTAACCATTTTCTTGTGCAAACATAATATAAACTTTCAATTATCATATCCACTGGCAGCGGTTGCAAGAACTGTTGCCTAAAGTTTTGATTTATAGGCAATATTAATAATACAGACCGCGGTTGATTACGATTTGAGCTGATATATGTGCACATTTAGGGTTAAAGACCGTGAGGACGACTTCAAGACCGCATGATTTGAATTACCACAATATTAAAATTTCGGCCATCGTCTCATCGTAACTCTCATGTCATCCTTCAACTAGCACCAGTATGCATGGCATGGGTCAAGTAGACTTTGAGCTCACGCGGTGCTTGAATCACCATAATACTAGATCACCTCTGTCGCATTACGACTCAGCGAGGACCATAACGTCATGTGCTAGGCGCATCACACTGGCTCACGGGCACCCACCAAAATGCTACCGGCTATATGTGGTTTTCTGTAGTGTTGCTTCTTATTGTTAGCCAAGGTAGTATCACTCCAGAGGCGGAGCCACCTTTGGCATTGGGTGTACAATGGAACACCCTAAAATTTTCGGTGTGTAGTCTTTTTTTTTTTTTTTTTCTCTTTTCATGAAAATAACATTTTTGCAGTGGAACACCCTGAAATTATGGTTCAATGCCATGAACACAACATTTTTTGCAGTGGAACAACCTTATATTTGTGTTATAAAGTATTTAAATTAAGTATTAGTTTAGTTATAGTATAAAAATATGATTTTAGACATAAAATCATCAATTTTTTTATAGTTTATATAAAAATTTATGCATAAATAATTGTCCTGTAATCCCGATTACTAACTTTGATATTGTAGTACACACCTTAATACCCGGTACCTGGCTCCGCCACTGTATCACTCTGAGACTTGATTTCCATTGTATCATGTGATAACACTAGCTAATGGACCACAACAAGATAAAAAAGCAACTTAATTTATTTGGGCATTTCAGCTACTAGTATTCTATTAAGAGCCCATGCCCATGATAATACTGAGTCCAGACAATGTTTCTAGCGGCACATCACCCAACTCCGTTTATCATTCTGGGCGAGTGATGGAGTAAGCACTATTTGACTTTAAAAAGAGAAAAAGAAAAAAGAGAGGCATGGTGTTCATATCTGATTTCATTCATCAGAAAGACAAACACCTAAAAAGATTATGAAATTTTGGACCTTGAGTTGCAATATAATTAAGCGAATTAGAGTACGTGATACTTTGAGACTTTCTCACTATTTCCGCACCATGAATTTGACATTACCCCTACATTTTGATCAGTGGCAGACCTAGACAACTACACTCAAAGTGTGCAGTCGTATAATGAGAGAGTTCAGAATGTGCACAAAGTGTTTAATATAATGATTCTTCTATAAAAAAAAACCAAAAAACAAAGATTTTTTTTTTCCAAACACATCATCACCTACATATAGGTCCGCTACTGATCTTGATCATGGAATTCTTTTTAAAATGGTAATCATTAGTAGTGCTATGTATAAAGGCAACACAAAATATTAAAAAAAACAAAACCCTTGAATGTTGTAAATGCAATACCACAAGAGTTAAAAGACCTTCTGATAAGGCTAAACCCTTGATCATACGAGCTTGGCAGTTGGAATACGTAATCAAGCCCATCTTTGCCCTTACTAAGACTTGTTTATATTTGTTAGAAATTTCATATGGTGAATTAAAGAACAAAGAGAATGATTTCTCTCCCATGAAAAAATTAGAAGAATAATGAGCTATTAATAAACATGTGTAGGCTTAAGACTCAATAATCAAAGATTGGTTTCTCGTGTGATGGAGAAGAGAACATTTTAAAAAGCTTTTGAGAGAATGGTGATGAAGTGTTTGGCATGGGTCCTGAAGAGAGGCCAACTGTCAAAGAATTTCTGTGAAGTAGGTTCTTTAGAAAGGGTAGAGATGTGTTTTAGATGAACTGATTATGTAGATCTAGCAATAGTCCACTAGCTAAAAACTGCTGATTATTCTTAAAAATGCTACTGGCTATATGTGGTATTTCTTTAGTGCTTCTTATTTTTAGTCAGTGGCGGAGTCAGACACTCAAGTTCAGGGTGTGCACTTGTATAATGAGAGATCAGAGTTTTCACAAAGTGTTCAACAGAATGCTTTTTAAAAAAAAAAAAAAAAACCAAAAAAGAAGAAAAAAATGTTTTTTTTTTCTCCAAGTTGCACACGCTCTTTTCCACTTAGCTCCTCCACCGTTCATCTATCCCTCTTGTGTGGTACTACCACTAATATGTGAGGGGTTATTATTCAATTAGTTTGGATTGATACTTTTCATATGGGGTGGATCTTAGATACATGTAGGACTTACTTCTCCTTCTCGTAGACTGATGTCAGTTTGAATTGATAGAAGAGTCCTCATATGGGATGGGTCTAGACACATGTGGGATTCGTTTTTCCTTTCTTGGATTGATATAAGTCTGGACTAATAGAAAAGTTTTCTATATGTGAGAACTGATCGATTAGTTTCCTAGACATCAGATAAGTGGTGATAACTACCAGGTAATGTCAAATATTTCTTACTTAGGCCTTATTATGACTTGTTAACACATTAAGTTTAATTAATTAGTTAAAAATATTTAAATCTGTTTGACCGTAACAATGAATTCAAATATCATAAATTGAATACAAATTTTATGGGATAAGATTTCACATCGTATATGTGGTAGGTAGCAGCTACTTGGTACATAGCTTTCCATTAAATGATGTGATTATGAGCATGCACTTTGTTTTGTATTATCGTTTATAGATATATGGACAAATTACAAATGTAAAAAGACAAAAACACATTGACTTTGGACGGAATCAATGAACTTGAGGATTCACAATCACAACAATTTGCAAACTGAATTTCCTTAAAAGAAATGACAAATAAAAAAAAAGAATTTCCTTAAAAGAGACACTAATTTTGAGAAATAGATAATATATTTGGGAAAATTGGCGTCGTTTATAAAGTGTTTTTTTTTTATTTCCTTAAAAGAGACACTAATTTTGAGAAATAGATAATATATTTGGAAAAATTGGCGTCGTTTATAAAGTGTTTTTTTTTTAAAAAAAAAGGGAATCAACAATAATTTTTCACTTATCTACAAGAGATTCGAACTCGAGACCATTTAGCTCTCCATTGAGGGTGCCGTCATTTAAAAGTTATAGTTGTAATTCTTAATTTATCTAGTTGCAATACATGGAAAAGGGGGGGGGGGGGGGGGGGGGGGAAAGGTCCTTCTTTTTTTTGAATAAATAGGAGGCATAGCCATTGTGTTATTATATGGAAAGTATAGCCATGAAGTTTATATTATAACATATCGCAGGGATTTTTTCACCTTGTTTTTCATGTTCTAAAAGAGATAACATCTCATTTAAAGCATTAGAAAAAAAAAACTTAAATTAAATTACAATGAACCAATAAAAGAACCTTTACATATCTCCATTTATTAGAAAACGAAAGAGGTGCTAATATGATGCCGCATCTATAACTTTAAATTATATGAGCATGTAATAAATTTTAGATGCTTACCTAGAAACAATTCAATGACAAAAAATGCATATATAGGCTTGTGTTATATATATATATATGTGTGTGTGTGTGTGTGGGTAGGTGTATGTGTATACGTATTCATGTTGATATATTGTTGTTTAGCTTTAAAAAGATCTAGAATTTATTACATCATTGTTTAATTTAGGATATTTAAAATTTATTTTTATTTGGTGTTACAAAAAGTTATGTAGGACTTGAAAAGGATCCGACCCGAAAAAAAGACTTGAAAAAGAAAAACAAAATACCACATAAGATTTGAAATTTTTTTTTAAAAAAGTCGCGTAAGAAAAATATCAACACCATTAGTTAACGAAGTGTAAAACACTTTCTTTTTAGAAAGCCCTTCCACTAAGGGTATGCATGGGTCGGTTTCAGCGGTTTAAATAATATTTTCCGAATTGAATCAATACATTCGTTTGAAAAAATTGAAACTAAAGTCAAATCATATACCTATCAAAATCACCCAAAGTTGGGTGGGTCCCAAACCATTTAGAATGGTTTGATTTGGTTCGATTCGATTTGTTGGTTTGCACATCCATTTGTGAAATTAATAGACTACTCTAAAGAATTACAATGTCCTACTGCTCAAACATTCACCAAATAGTAGTATCCAAAACACTATCACTACCTGCTAACACGAATTGTGTATATTAGAAATGTAAACAGAAACAACAAACAAAAAGAAACAACATACTTGTCCATATTTAAATACCACAAACCAGTTTTTACATCAACCCCAAATTCAAAACAGTTCTTCCCCATAACATAATATATAGTAAATCTTCGAGTCGGTTTGAATTTACCGATCTTGATGGTAAAAACCATAAAATTAACTATATGGTCAATTCCTATGAAACCTTAAACCATAACCAACAAAACTTTTAGAGAACTACCAAAAATGGATTAATTTGGGTTGGATTAGACGTTTTTTACGAGTTTATAATTTTGCTGCACACCTCTACCTTTCACGGGTTTAGGTCCTAAAACGATCCTTTTCCCTAAAAGAAATTTAGCAGACATTGGTGCCAGTTAGAGTTCATTTGCCTCGCTAAATCATTTCCTTTCATTTTCCGAGGGCCTTTTTGAATCGAAGGACTTCTTGTGTCTCAAGAGCTTCTGTAATTCTATATTATGTTACTCGATGCTTGAAGTTTATGAGAGGAGTTATTTCTCGATAAGGACGAGTGGCGCTATTAGATCGGTATAGTCGATCTTATTTTGTGAAATAAAATTTAATTTAATTTGATTTGATCTTACAATGAGATGATCAATACATGATAACGATATTGATTTGTAATCACTACTAATGAGCTAGTCAAATTGGGTGTGCCAGAGTTCAGAGAGTCGTGGTCCCGTCAATGTTTATTTTTTGTTGCTAGCATAACATAAAAAATAAATAAATAAATAAAAAACGCAGACCATAAACTTATTCGGCTGAGTTTGCAACGACGAAGGGGAAAAAAATATAGTATTTAAGATGTGAATGCAGTTTCATTGCTATCTTCCTAGTATCTGTCTTTTTCTACATTTTTATTGCAAATGGTAAAATTCTAATCTTTTCACATAACTCATCTGTTGCATATAAAAATCGGAAAATCAATCAGGAAAGAAAAGAAACCAATTAACGGACGTGACTGACAGGAGGTCATTGACAAAAGGAAAACTATTCCATACATTGTCAGGTCCTGTCCCGCTCTTTACATGAAGTGGGCCAGGGGCGGAGTCAGAATTTCTTGTCAGTGAGGACTAAAATTTATAATTTTTAAACTATATGAATTTTTTTTTTTCAGTGGAGTTAATTAATTTTTTTAACTAAAAATACATAGATATTTAATTTTTTTTCAAAAAATACGTAGAAATTTTAAGGTTTTTATGGATTAGTAGAGGCTAAAATTCATAATTTTTAAACTATACGAGTACTTTTATTTTTTAGTGGGGCTAATTAATTTTTTTTAACTAAAAATACATAGATATCTAATTTTTTTTAAAAAAATATATAAAAATTTTAACATTTTTATAGGTCAGTGGGGGCTAAAATCTATAATTTTTGAACTATATAAGTATTTTTATTTTTCAGTGGGGGCTAATTAATTTTTTTTTAATTAAAAATACATAAATATCTAACTTTTTTTAAAAAAATACATAAAATTTTTAACAATTGTTATAAATCAGTGGGGACTGCAGCCCCCACTGATCAGCATGTGCCTCCGCCAGTGAGGTGGGCCCCACTTATCATACTCACAACCGGACGACAGGTATGTAATAATTTTTCTTGACAAGATTGCTTTTCGTCTGTAAAAATTGCGAATCATGAGAAAGAAAAAGAAGAAATTCATTGATACAGTCTCAAATTGTTTTGATGCTGCATTTGATTTGTTATATTTGTTTTTTTGGGTCGAATGATTCGTTATAGTTTGATTGCGCGGGTAGGTCCTTGAGTGGAACACAAAATAGCTTGATCATTGTGCTGTGCAAATGTCTATCACGTTAACAACTAATTATGAGTCATTCGTGTGACATCTCACATCAGTAGAAAATAATATGTTTGTGTAGTTTAAGATAGTGTATTTATATGGTTTATAAATAAGTGTTGTGGGTATAAGGAATAATTTGAGTTAACTATTTTGGATTAGTAGAAAAGAGGTTCAAGTAACTATTTTTTTAAGTCTGACGGCCTGAGATCTGGGCTCGGGGACGTGACAATTTTGTAATGACGATACTGACAATGAGCAAGTCAAATTTGGTGTGCAGACTTTGGGTAGTCATTGTCCTAGCAATTTTCTATTTTTTATAATTGCTAATAAACAAAGAAAATGCAGATTATAACTTTTCTGGCTGCGCTTGCGATGCATTTCTTCAAATTAATCACGCAGTAATAGTATCAGTTCAAGTGTCAAGGATCTGCCGTTCGTTCTTGTTGAGCATAATAAATAATTACGTATAAGACTCCATAAAAAATTATATAATCTACACGTGAAATGGCGTATTGAGGATATTGTAACTTAACACTTCTTTACTTCCTACCAGAAGCCACAGAGACGGGGGAAAGTGTAGACACGTAGGGAGATAAATGTCTGCAGCTTACTTCTCTGCCTTAAAGCGTCTGGAGCTTCTGGAGGATCGCTCGTCGTGCAATTCTCATGTGGAACATGTCCGGAATCTTAAACTGGAGATAATGTTTCTGGAAAGAATCACTTGTTGGATCCCATCAGTCCCAGAACTAGACTTTTACGAACGTAAACGGAGCAAGCTCGTTGATGCATATAACTCGATCATTGAGGACATCACGGATATATGTGTGACAAGTGGTACGTCGTCGTCCGGGGAGCCTGACAACGGGAATGCTGAGGTATCCAGATTCCTGGAAAAAACGAAGCATATTAAGGCAGATGTTAAAGAAGTTTATGGCATACACCTTCGATCAGAAAATGTTCGAGATTGCTGGATATATGAAAGTTCTAGTGTTGAACTTTTCCTTGGGCATTTCCATGAGAATCTAACTGGTCTGCTGAGATTAAAAGGACATGCAATTATTCCTGTCAAGAAACAAATGGAAGAACTCGAGCAAAATACTAGACTTCTGAGAGATCTCATCACTGCATGCACATCATTTCTACCTACAAATGCTGCTGAATGGAAAGATCTCATGATTCATATTCGACATGTAATGGACAACGCAACAATTCTCTCTTACTCGTGTTTGGCCGAAAAAATGGACGAAAACATGGCAGGGGAAATAAATCTGAAGCTCTGTGATCTGCTGCAGAAGATCAAGCCTACAAACCAAGAGGTTCGGCAGATATATATCAGAGCTTTTAAGTCATTGCATCAACATGAGTCTTCTTGGGCGTATAAACGTATGATGGTTAGGATAATCGACTTTCTCCTACCTGCTCTGACGGAGGTAATGAACCAAGACACCAGTTTCATGGTACCAGTGAGGGATCAAATTGAAAATCTTCAAGAGGAGATGATATTCCTGAAAGCTATTCTCAAGGATGAACAAGAACTAAAATACAAGACACAGAATTTTGAGTATTTTACGAGGCATAGTGGTGACCTGATGGGAAAGGTAGGATCAATTATCTACTCATTTTATGCAGAAGACACAGAAGAAGGCACGGCCACGGAAAGGAATTCTGCACTTTTTGATTTGCTAGAAAGCATCAAGCTTTTTAAAGCAGATGTCAGAAAGATTTACTCATACGACTTTCCCTCAACTGATGAACTACGCTGCATTGATTTTTTCTTAAAGAATCTGAAGGAGTTGCTGAAGTATAGAACAGATTTAATTTCTGCCGTGAAGCATCAGTTTGAGACAGTCCAGGCAGAGATATTGTATCTGAGATCTTTTCTTGAAGAAATTAAAGAGTGGCGCTACGAGCATGAGAAACTAAAAGGTCTTTGGCGACGTGTAACTGCGGTGGCACACAAGGCAGAACTTTTTATCGACTCAATTGTGGTCGGGGATGCTCCGACCTTTCATGTGTTAGAACTTTCGGCACTTGAAGAAGAGATCAAACTTATCAAGATAGAAGTCATAGAGTTCTATGAAAAGAAGGCGCACGATACCAATGCTGGCACTGTTGCAAAGACAGTTAGACAAATGTCATCGCGAGAAACTACACCAATCATGGATGAAGTAGTGGTGGGTTTTGAGGATGCGGAAAAGGATCTAATGGAGCGATTTATTGGAACACAAAGGCATCGAGACGTTGTTGCCATTGTAGGCATGCCCGGACTAGGTAAGACATCTTTAGCCACGAGACTGTATAATAATCCTTCAGTTAAAACACACTTTCATGTCTATGCATGGTGTCGTGTTTCCCAAACATATCAAAGGAAAGAATTGTTGCTTGATATTTTGGGTGATGTTATGAAGCTTACTGAGAGCATCAACAAGATGAGTGAGGAGGCTTTAGCTGAATTGCTTTACAAAAGTCTTAAGGGGATGAGGTATCTTATTGTCTTGGATGATATGTGGGACACTGGGGCATGGGATGCTTTAAAAAGATCTTTTCCAGACGACAAAAATCAAAGTAGAATCATGATCACTAGCCGATTGCATGATGTGGCTATGCAAATCACTCATAGAAACAATGTCTATTCTCTTCGTTTATTACATGACGAGGAAAGCTGGATATTGCTAGAGAAAAAACTATTTTGCGAAGAGAACTGCCCTGAAGAACTATTAGAAGCTGGAAAGAAAATTGCTAAGAATTGCAAAGGACTGCCTCTCACAGTTGTTTTGGCGGCTGGAATGCTGTCAAAGATGGACAAAAAAGAGAATCAATGGAAACAATTTGCAGGAAGGTTGAGTGAACACATTGTTAGTGATCCAAATAATCAATGCATGGCCGTGTTAGATTTGAGTTACAAGCATTTGCCAAATCATTTAAAATCATGCTTTCTTTATTTTGGTGCATTTTTGGAGAACCATAAAATTTCAGCGAGGAAATTGACAAGGTTATGGATTTCTGAAGGATTTGTACAAGATATAAACTCAGAAAGATTGGAAGACGTAGCGGAGAAGTTTTTGAAGGATCTAATAGATAGAAGCCTAGTAATTGGTTCCAAGAGTTCATTCAAGGGTGGGATCAAAGCATGTCATGTTCATGATCTATTGCGTGACTTTTGCTTGGCAAAAGCTAAGGAAGAAAATTTTCTGCAGGTTATTCGTGGTTATGATTCTAACTCTTCAGGTCCAATAATTTATAAGCAATATCGTTTGAGCATTTATTCTAAGGGTGAACATTTTGTTAAGGCAGAGCCTTTAGGGCCCAATATTCGCTCTTTATTGTTACATATCGATGATTTCTACCCAAGTTATCCGTCCAATGCTCGGTTCATATTTCGCAGCTTCAAGCTCGTAAGGGTTTTGGACCTGGGATGGATTAATATTGGAGATTCATTGAATGGAATTGAATTATTGGTTCATTTGAGGTACTTAGCAGTTATGGGGGACATGGAATCTATTCCATCATCAATAGCCAACCTGTGGAATCTAGAAACTTTTCTTCTCAACGGGTTACGATCTAAAGTTATACTAGTTCCATATTCATTTTGGAATCTGGTAAGGTTGAGGCACCTGCATATAAATGAACGCGCTTCTTTTGATTTGAACGATCAAATACTTCAAAACTCCTCCCTGTTAGATAATCTGGAAACCTTTTCCACACCATCTCTGGCTTATGGAGATTATGTAGAAGAATTGTTAAGAAGGCTGCCAAATCTTAGGAAATTGAGATGCGTATTTTTGGATTCATGGGATCATTTCAAGAAGTGCAATCGGTTTCCAGTGTTGAACTTTCTTAGTGAACTCGTATCACTAAAAGTATCCGGCTATTATAAATGGTCCCACTCTACCCAAAGATATCCTTGTAAATTCTATTTTCCCTCAAATCTCAGAAAATTGACTTTATCGGATCTTCGCGTGCCATGGAGTGAAATTTCAAGTATTGGGAGACTGCCCAACCTAGAGGTTCTCAAATTACTTTTCGGAGCCTGTGAGGGATGTCGTTGGGATATGGAAGAGGGGGAGTTCCTCAAACTCAAGCATTTGAAATTAGAGTCTCTCAACATTGTAGAATGGAATGCCACTAGTGATCACATTCCCTGCCTCGAGCGACTAGTATTGCGGAGTTGTTATGTACTTCAGGAGATCCCTCCTAGTTTTGGAGACATTGCTACACTAGAGATGATTGAGGTGCAGTGGTGCAGCCATTCTGCTGCGAATTCAGCCAGAAATATCCTTGAAGAACAAAAAGAGTATGGAAACGAGAGTCTCAAGGTCCACATTTATCCTAATAAAAAGGATTCTGCAGCATCTTCCTAAGAACTACTTACGTTCATATCACAGGCAAGAAAACTTAAACATATTTGAGTTCATTTTCTTCGTCTATTTCTTTAATTAGTTCAGTTATCCACCATATTATAGTTCATGTATCAGGACAGGACATTTCATCTTGATGTCTTACATTTGAAGATGGTTCTTGGACTAGTTGCGAATTTTTGCTGTTACTTGTTAATATAAGTTCGCTTGAAGTTGGGGAACTATAGAACCTTGACCCTCTGCTTCTGCTACAAGACTTTTAGTATATTTCTTCCTTTAGATATCTATGGCGCGTATAGGAACTTTTCAACTTTACTTCCATATGATTTTAGTAATTTTGACATATATCCTCATCATTTTCCTAGTTAAATTTCTCTCGCTGAATGCTATAAATTAAGCATGGCCAGGGTAAGTGTTGCTTTTATTTTTAATCAATGCTAATTTCTTTCTTCGAAACAGAGCAGTTTAAACCTAAGTTATTAATCATTAAACTCTCAGTAACCTTATCTGTATCTCCTTTTGATAACTCTAGACAGAAGATTTCATTTCACTTGCTGTCTGTTGTGTCTTTTAAGACCAGCCTGAGTTGTTTCATAAGAGTAATCAACCACTATGATATCGTCTGGACAGGCAATGGTTTCAGACTATGCACGTTCTTTTTAGCTAAAGCAATTTGTTTATGAATAAATTGTGTTTACCAATTTTAACTTCAATACTATGGTTTTGTTGCAGCTGTAACTCGCCCTGATTCTGCAATATTCTTCATACGAATAAAAGAGAGAACGGATTCTTGGTTGAAGGTAGAGCAGAGACAGATTATTCATTTTGCGACATATTGGCCTTATACATACCTTAAGCAAGGTGGATTTCAAGTTCAATTGTTCGGCAAAAATGACTTCTTCAGCATTTCTTCTGCTGCCCATTCTCCAACTGTCGATGATTACAATTGGAAATCAGTTCTGTTTCCTTTCTAATATCATTTCAGTAAGTATGTGGACGCAATAAGTTCGTCAATGTTTGTAATTTGAATATGTGACTCTGTTCGTTCTGTTGTCTTTTCAATAAAGGGATGGATTTTATAAGTTCATCCTTGTCTGCATTGATGTTCAGTGACATTCAAGATATTTATGGTCTTGTATTATTTGGTGTATTTGTTTCTGTCGAACCTTTTTTGGAAGGTTTTGATTGTAAAGGGCAGTGATGTTCTCTTAGTTGCTTGTTTTGTCTTTCTTTTTCCTTTTTCCTTCTGATATTGAAGATAATGTTCTGTGCAAGAGCTTTTACATTAAGAAGCATATAAGGTGGTAGTACATGGGGGTTGCCATCTTAGAATCATCATATAAACTCAAACATGGATGTTTTGAAGATTTTAATGTTGCAAAGCAGGAGACAACGAGCGAAAAAAGTACACCCCTCTTTAGCGGTTTAAATTTTTAGATGAAATAGTTGCTTTACAAATACGTGAAGCACAAGACACAATTTTTAACATATTTCAGCACTCAATCGGTTCACGCCTATAAAATAACTCCACTATAATTTTTTTTTTTTGGTCAAATGAAAATTCATTAATTGAAAGAAATAAGTTATAAGATTAACCAATACCCCAAGGGTGGAAATCCAACTCCACTATAATTAGTCAAACAATACAACGAGGCTTTTGAATAGAAAAGCAAGACTCACAACACAAGGAAATTTTAACGTGTAGTTTCAGCTCTTAATTAGTCCACATTTACAAAGTAATTCTACTATAATTACTCACATAGTGTAAATGCCTTTGCTAACAAATGTAATGTTTAACTGCCACTGGACATTTGGTCTAGTTGTATAATTTTTACTTTAGGTGTAAGAAGTATCTGTCTATATATAAAATGAGATATGTGTGTGTGTATATGTGTTTCTATCTATATGTAAAATTGGACCAATTATTTTAAATTGAGATTTCGAGAAAATGCTTGAAATTAAACATTTCGAACCTAATTAATTAGTTCAAAATGTTTAAACTCATATTATTATTGATAATGAACCTAAATCGGTAAAAGTCATTTACAAATCTAATACGGGATTAATGTACGACAGACAAGGTGTTACATGTTAGGATAAATTTCACACTTAGTCCCTATTATTTAAATATTTTTTCAATATAATCCTTAATATTTTAAAAGATTCATAGAGGTCCCTAGTGTTTACAAAAGCTATTCAAAATAGTCCCTATAATTCAAACTTAGCAAATTTGGTCCCTGTTATTTTTCAAAAAATTCACTTTAGTCCCTATTATTTCTTAAAAAAATTTAATTCAATTCAGGCATGTTATCCCTATTTGGGGACTAAATAAAATTTTATGGGAAACAATAGGGACTAAATTGACTAGTTTTAAATAATATGGACCATTTTGAATCACTTTGTAAACATTAGGGACCTTTATGAATCTTTTAAAAGATTAAGGATCAACTTAAAAGAAAATTGCAAACAATAGGGACTGAGTGTAAAATTTACCCTTACATGTTATATTCTAAAATATTTTTATTTATTTCTTTTTTTAATCTTTCTCATGTGTAAAAAGATAAATTTGCACTCTTTAGTAAAAGGATGCTTGTCTTCATTTAATTCAAGGAAATATTGGATATTTCAAGTTAATGGGACTATATTCACATTACCTACAAATTCACAGAGAAAATGTCTTTTACCTATCTTTCATGTTTGAAAAGTCGAATTTGCCCACCTTATATAATCTCATACTTTAAACCATCTAATGAAGGATCAGAACTTGATAGAATTGTAATGTAGCATTTCACTGAATATTTTCCATTGATTTCATGTTGTGAAATGATGTTACAACATACAACTTAAATAGATGAAGATTTAACTAAAGTCTAAGTAAGCAATAAATACTGGCAGATCCTATCAAATCTATGAAGAAGAATTTCAACAAGTAATAAATGACACATTGTTCAAGATTATATACTGCTCAAGACTAGTATATTTTATCACGCCCTCTCAAACAAAACTGAATTGTTGATGATGAGCTTGTCCCAAAAAATATAAGTACGGCAAATCTTCATGGTTGCATAGACAGTAGAGGTAATAAGTTGGGCACAGTTGGCAATTGAGAAAAAAAATAATAGAGGAAATAGCGCCAATGTGATAGTTTTTGCGCTTGAGAAAAGAATTGAGTTCAAGAAGAGAGATGTTTTTTTATTTTGGATTAAGAAAAGAGAAACTCTTTAAAAAGTCTGACTGACCGGTCAGTCAGGCTTTTTACACACAAAACATTGGGGCCAAACACATGTGGAGACCATTCATTATGAGTAAAAAAGGCTGACTGACCGGTCAGTTAGACTTTTTGAAGAGTTTTCCTTGAGAAAGAAGAAAACATAAGAGAAGTATTTGCAGTGCTAGCAGTGGTGATGAAGGATTTGCAGTGCTAGCAATAGATAGGATAAAGTCAAGCCCAAATTTGAGAATTCAAGTGTTGTAGACCGTGTGGTCATGGCATGAACAATATTAAGAAACTTGTGAGAGTTAATAATTGATGAAACAGAGAGAAAATAAAAATGAGATTTGAATTAGTTAAAGTGGAAGAGAAGAGAAAGAGAGTTGATGCCAGGATTTTGAAATGCAAGTGTTAGTCTTTAACCGTTTGGTCATTACATGAACAGAAGAGAATTGGAAAGTTCATAAGAGTATAAAGAAAGTGAAATGGAGAGACAGGGTAATTAAATAGAGGGATTAATGCAATTTGGTGAAAGAGTTAATATGGAAACAAAATTTTTGGGTAGCACCGTTGGAAGAGAGAGATTGAGTGGGAGACATGGGGCCTGCGGTGTTAGAGTGTATTAATGAGAGGACATGACGAAGAATTGAATTCATGTGAAGAAATGATGTGTTGTGGGGACACATTTGTTTGTAAAAGGAAAGGAGAATGAGTTAAAGATTGATGAGCCAAGGGGCATGGTGAGGAAAAATGGGGAAAAAATATGGAAAAATGAGAGAGTTTGTGGGCTCAAAAGTATTGTTAGAGACTTTAGCAGAGTTAGAAGGAAATTCATGAAATGAGAGAATTAAAGAAAATGAATCTATTGAAGAGATTCAGCAATATAGAGAGAAAATTTCGTGATGGTGCAAAGTTGAACACGTAGTGAAGATCGCCGAGCAAGGGATTGTTGTGTTATCACTCATCAAGGGGAATAGAAGAAGCAAATGCAGTGTATGTTGTTGGGCCAAGAGAGAGTGAAGAACATTAGATGCGGTATGCAGTTTCTTTCAAGCAAATAGTAGTTTATTTCAATATGAAGCATAGAAGAAATCTGTTGTCGTCGAGAAATGATAAGGTAGAAAATTTTGGAGAACTGGACTGAGCACTGTGGATTGAGCCCACGTGAGCACTCCAACGATCAAGTTAGTGATTTACTTGATGAAGAAGAAAGATAAGTTTCAAGAAAAGTGTATAGAATGTGTGAGTTACATTTTTCTGAATGTAAGAGTCCTATTTATACCTTTGTGGGAGATTCTATTTTTTTTACTCCTCTTCCATTCTCTGCGATTATGTCAGAGTCAGTAATAACAACTTTTCCCGAGGTCTCTAAGATTTGTCCTTATTCCCGAGCCCTCGAATGCTGCTTTATTTGTATAATGGGGACCTCGGGCCTCAGGGCAGGCAAACCTCGAACCGAGGTCGTTTGTGGGCTCATCTCTATATCCTATTTTAGGGGTATTTTGGTAATTATGCTTGAGGTCGGGACTTTACCTCATATCAATTACCCCCCCGATTTCCTGAGCAATGCTATTGGTCAACGAAATTGAAGGCTTCTGTTGAAAAGCGCCCCAATCCTGAAGGCTTAATCATCAGCACAAAAATGTCATTTTAATAAAGCATTTAATAGAGGAAAAGTTGTGGTTGAGATCATGGGACATGTGATAGCTACAGATTGAAAGTAGGAATAAGTGGTTGTGATAATGGGTCTCTCGGTCTTCCCGCTCAAAAGTTTAGCTTTTCCTCTTTAAATACTGGCATCATTTGAAATCTTCTTCACATTTTCGCAAACACATTTTAAGAAACTTCTCTCAAGCTTCTCTCGTTGTTCAGAATTCTCCAGTAATCGCAGGGTACTCCTCTTGCTTCTTCTTTTCGGCTCGAGTATCCTTTAACCTTTAACCACTAGGTACGTGCCTTCTTGCTTTTCTCCTCCTCCTCCTTCTACCATGTCCGACTCGGATGACTCCTAAAACTTCCATCCCTACACCTACGACAGAGATGATACAGACCCTTCCGAGTCTAGCACCTCCGGCGAAGGGGCTTCTGCCCAGAAGCCCTCTTCTACTTCTGACCATATGGAGGTACTGGCTGATGAATCCTCACCTCCAGAGGAATCCCTGTTAGATAGATCTAGACGTACCTCTCTGGATGTTGCACCAATTACTGTCATTCGACACGAAAGTCCTTACCCGTACCTCTCAACCCTCATTTAGAGAGTCCAAATGTCTTTAGGGCGCGTGCCGAGGTTTCTAGTGAGGAATCCTCTAGATCCCCTCCCCCCCAGTCACCATCTGTAACACCCCGATCCCTCTCGAGACCAGAGGTTCTATCAATCATTCTAATCACAACCCAAATCCAAACCCGGGCATAATTTTTTAGGGAAAACGGACAGAGTCTCCCCTGTTTCTAGGCAAAAAGCAAACATGCGATAGCATATAAGTGGACCAATACCATGTCCAACCATTCAATCACCTCAAGGCCATCCGAGCCTTGGTTCACAACAAGCAAATCACAAGTAAATATACATTCAAGCTTAGCAATTAAACTACACTAATCTATTTCATAAGCTAGACTATCATACCTTTCTATCTCTTTTCCTTTGTCATTACAAGTATACATTGAAGTTAAGCTACATTAACTAAATACATAATCTAGTGAAACTTAAATTACATCCCCTTTAACATTAAATACATATAATACATAAAAGCATACAACTTTATAACTTTGACAACTCAAGTCACATAGGCACGCAGGACAACTCTTCAAGCACGGACTTTCACGAAATCACGAACTTTCCAGCTAACATGGCATTTCCTGAAATGTGGTGGTGAGGAGTGAGTATACACAACACGTATACTCAGTGAGGGCGAGACAGATATCGAATTGGAGAGAAAGAAAGTCGTGCAATGCAAATAAGACAGTTAAGCAATATAACTGATAAATAAGCAATCAAAACAAACAATCAATACAATAAGCAATTACCGAAAGCATTAACACAACCATTCAAAGATATACCACACTTTGAAGGCTATAGTTCACTCTTACGAGCAATATACCATTTCACGAGCGATACATCAATCTCGAGCTTGATGTTTGACAACGATGACAATAAGCGTGCAACCACCTTATAACACCAGTTTGGAATACCCCGGAAGTATCCATCAATTCTACAACCCAAATCTCCCTGGGAGGCAACCCAAGCGAGAATGGGAATAGCAGCGGAGCTAGAGCAACCAACACTGGCAACCCGAGGCTACCCAGAGAGGCTCATCACTCACGCGCGAGACACTATGCAATGCAAGACTCGATACAAGGCGATAAACGAGCGATAAACAAGATATCAAGCATTCTCAACAATAGATAAATATTTCAATCACCAACCAACTCTTCCAAGCGGAATAAGCATTAGCAAGCATAACAAGCAATAATAAGCATTAACAAGCATTCTATAAGCAATATAAACATTCTATTAGCATTATAATCATTCTACAAGCATCATAAACATTTTATAAGCAACATACTATGAAATCACACAAAATTTCAAAAATGACTCCAACTTTCAAAACGCTACTACTTTCAAACGAGCCACGAGCTTTGGAAACTGACTTCACCAATCCTCCTAGGTCACCACAAGGCACGTCTAAAGACCTCGAAACCCTACTTTACCCTAGAATTCACGCAAAGTCCCGATTTCCCCCTTTGCTCGTTTAAACTACAACTATACCAACCAAACACCCAACCAACGCTATAATCGCACCAAAAGTGCTTCCATGGCCTCCCAAAATAATGCCAACACGTAAAACGAGAAAACACCAAACTCGACCTAAACGACCCCGACTTTCACTAAGCCGTTTTTTTCCATTTTTCCATTACACATTCCAATTAAACCACACATTTAGGCATTCTAGCATATCTAGCACCTTTTTGCATCAATAGAACGCAACTCGGAGCAAAATTTCGAACGGGGGTTTACTATTCACGTTTTTCACTATTCACTCAACATTTGAAATACAATAATCAATTTTAACCGCAGAAATTGCTAAAAACTTACAAAAGTTAGGTCTACTGACATCATTGAACATATTTCAAGCAACAAAATGAATTAAACAACATTCTATATGCAATTTCTAAAAATTAAAGTCTTGACATTGTATTTTCTAATGCGCAAATAACGATGCATCCCTCACCTTAGCTGCTAATAGACGTTAGGAAAACAACATTAGAAGCCTCGGAAACGATCCCGTGCAAGCCCTCGCAAAGATTTGAAGATTTGAAGTTGAAAATTCTTTTTTTTTTCTTTTCTCCTTGAACTCTTGGTTTTCTCTCTTTATTTTTCAGCTTTTCGTTTTTTTTCTATGCTATTTTATGCTTATAAAAGATGGCAACAATAGTCAAAGCTTCGGTCAACCCGCTAAACCAAAATAACTATGCGCGACCTTACGAAAACGGCCATAACTTCTTCTAGAAAACTCCAATTCACGAACGGTTTGAAGCCACAGAAACTAGACTCATAGAGCTTTCCAACCATATATAATTTGCTACCTAAATCTTTCCCAATTGGTTCATATTTAA
The DNA here is from genome assembly GCA_037974665.1 of Ehretia macrophylla. Lineage (NCBI taxonomy): Eukaryota > Viridiplantae > Streptophyta > Magnoliopsida > Boraginales > Ehretiaceae > Ehretia > Ehretia macrophylla. The sequence goes on from CM075774.1 coordinate 7,341,269, forward strand.
TTCCAAATTTGACCTAAAATTTGACTAACTTAACATTGCATTTTTTTATTTCTAATCCCAAGTTTGCCCTTTATTAAACATTTCAAAAATTTTCACCTTGTCCTAGTTGGTCATTGTAGATGAAAAGTCAACTACTTTGGTCAAAGAAGGTGAAAGGTAAAAAAAAAAATGCAATTTAAATGAACTTTAAATGCTATTAAATATATGCTAGGTTCGGGTTATCACACCATCCACCACCACCCAGGGCCCAGTAGGACCAGCTTCTCCTTCTAACAGTGCCAACGAACTTCAAGCCTTCGACGTCTTATACCGGGACTGTAAATCCCCCTTAGAGGAGAAAGAGAAGTGGGAAAACAATGATGTTTTCCCTCTAGGGTATGAGGTTAGGATACCAAAGCATACAGAATGGGCCTGCCGACCTCGGGAGAGGGAGACAACCATATACCATTTTATTTTTGAATTTATATCTTTACCTGTAACGCCCCGACCCATAAACCTGCAAAGGCTAAAGCCGGAACGCGACATTCATAACTCGTAAATCTGTAAATTGAAAACTTAACAACCTATACGGCCATTTTTATATTCATCAAAGTTCAAAAGTCAACCAAGTCATCAGCCTTAGAAAAGGAAACCATAATTAATTACATATGAACAAGACCTCAAACCACCTGTTCAAACATAAGGGCTAACAAACAATCAGGTTTCTAGGCCTCAAAAGAATGTAAGTACCTAATTACATTAGATTTGTCCAAAAGAATAAGTTATACATCATTTATAACTTGAATACATTAACAAGAAGCGATCACATAAAGCAGAAGTCCTCGGGATCACACCAAGGAGTTCCGTCATCATCTTGAGTGGCCTGCTCAGGCTCAACCTCACCTGAAATGTCAAAAGAGGGGTGAGCTAGATCCTCACGTATAGCTCAATGAGGGTGAACAAGAAAGGTTTTCGTAAAGGTTTTATCATTTTCGCAAACGGTTGATAAAATATGTCATGCAGATATCCACGCAAAAATATCCTTAGCACAAGTCTTCAATTAAAAAATGAGAGGGTCGAGATATACCGGCAAACCCGGAGGTCCCATCACTTCCTCTATTAACAATGGGAGGGTCGAGATATACCGGCAAACCCGGAGGTCCCGTCACTTCCTCCATTAACAATGGTTATAACCGCAGCGCATATACAACTCAAATGCATTTGTAATTATCATTGGATGTTAAACAATCATATAGTATTTATGCATATACAACACTTGTGGAGTTTCAATTAATGCCAAGTAATATGGGATAGAGAACAGACATCAATAGACTACTTAAAACGACAAGAAAACGCAAACACAAGCGAAACTATGGATCCTTTGCAACGTTTCTGCATTAGCCCAAATTTGGAGACAATTCTACCTATTCTCCCGAACTCCAATACATCTGATTTTAGTATAGAATCGAAGCTTATCGAATGTAGATAACTCTAGAATCAAACGGAACTCAATTCGGAGTTGAATTGAGTGAGATATGGCCTCCGAAAAAACATCACGCGAATCTATCAAAAATCCGGACGAGTCATCCGGTCGAGTTACTCGACCGGATTTACTCGACCGGATCATGGTCAGAGAGCATCCGGACGAGTCATCTGGTCGAGTTACTCGACCGGATCATGGTCAGAGAGCATCCGGACGAGTCATCCGGTCGAGTTACTCGACCGGATAGAGCATTTTACACATGAATTTGACTTGTTTTTGCTCCAAACTTAATTTTTCAAGCTCTTTCCAAGTAGACAACTAAACTCAACCACAAACCACATTAAACCATAAGTTTTCTAGCTCCTAAACTCATACAACTCAACTAGAACACCAAATCTTCTCAACATTCAACTTGGCACCCAAGTTCAAAACTCCATTTTTTTTTCTTCTTCCAAACTACCAACAACTCAAGCATACTCCACACATATAATACTTCATTTAACCTATATTACAACTTATCATAATCATCAAAAGCATAGGAGATAAGTTCAAGCTAAGGAAATCACAAACCCAATATCTTGAAACCCTAGTTTGAACATACCAAACTCAAATTCACCAAACAAGCTTGTATCTATCATCATCATGCTCAATATACATATATAACACATAATCATGAACCATATGATCTTTACAAACATTTTGAAAACATCCCTCACCTTGTTCAAGAGTTTGAATGTAAGCAATGGTGCAAGCAAGGCTTAGAAATGCAAGAAGTTGAGTTGAAAATGCTATGTAGTGGTGTGATTCTTCCTCCCCTTCTTTTTCTCTCTTGTCTTGGTTGAGTTCTCTAGTGTGTGTGTAGAGATTTTGTGTGTGTTGAGTGGTATAGTGTGTGTTGTAGGGATTTGGTGTGTGTTTTGTGTGTATTATGTATTGATAGCATAATATCTAAAACCAAAAGACCACATTACCCTTGCAACTTAATACTATTTATTTCATGTCATTCTAGTTGTAATCTAATTGCTTTAGTTAGCTAGCATACGAATTGGAACTCAATTAACGTATAGGACATCTAATTTACTCAAATACACGTTAATCAATACAATACACGTAAATCGAGACAAATGATCTTAAAACAATATAAATGCATATAAATCAATATAAAAGCATACAAAATAATTTAATTATGTATGATATGGCCTATATGCATATGTGGGCTCGGGCTAGGCTTTACATTACCCGTCCCTCATTTTATTGAAAAACTTTTCCATTTCTTCAATATCGCACTGGGCCAGTTTTCTCCCACTAGTTGGAGGCAAGTAGTAGCCTTTTATATGTAGGTAAAATCTTTTGGTCTGACCCCTTCTATCAACCTTTTCCTCCAGTTTCATGTGCTTAAGCACGATCCCAAAAAGTTGTTGGCTTGGTACTATTTTTCACCGAGGTCTGGTCCCAATCTTTTCTATGACTGGCCCTCAAGCAATAAGGGGTGGCATTACAAATATTTTTTCATAAAACACCCTACTAGGTAGCCTTTTAGGAGAAAGTGGCACGTTATCCCCATGGTTATATATAAACTCCTCCAAAAAGTGCCTCTCATGTCCCCGGCCGAGGAAAATATTAAGAACTTTTTATTATCCCAACCTCGGCCTGTCAACGGTACTAAGTTGTTGGTTTTCGACAATATTCTGTCTTCAGGGTTATATGATCGCGATGAAACTCCCTCCCAAGATACATGAGAGACTTTGGGCCAAGTTCCTGAGCCCCATGAGGGTATCATTCCCTTTCTTGTTTCAACTTTTCTGTAATTTCTTCTTGCAACTTCATTGTGTTTTCTAACCTTTGGATTTGTTTTGTTCCTAGAAATGGATGCGACTTCCATGTCAGCAAAAATTGAGCGCAAGAGACTCGAGGCCAAGGCAGCTCGAAAGGTCAAACACTAGGCGAAGAAAGCTGAGGGCTCGGGTTTGAAGAAAAGGGAGCGCGATGGTACTTCCTCAAGTGGTACCCGCTAGACCCGGGGTCGCCGCCTGATCGACGAGCCACAAACGGATGACAAAGGAACGAGACCTACACCTTCTCCTGTAAAAGCTACCCTCCAGACTTCTCAGCCCATGGTTGAGTAGGTTGACCTCACCGAGTCACTTATCCATGAGGCTGAGGGCCTCCGACAAGCAGCAAAGGTTTCTCATCCTATGGCCCCACGCACTTCGAGGTCTTCTCTTCCTTCCCGTCCCTTTCAAAGCTCCGATCGAGAGGAAGTGGTTGTAGCGGATATCCGAGGCTTGGACCGTTTTCAACTACAGCTCAGTGCTTGCTATCAGGCGGATGAGGTATTTGTCTGTTCACCTCTCATCTTATTTCTTTATTTTGTACCACTATTTGCGGTTGATTTCGGTACACTTTGTGCAGGGCAGTAAATATATCCGAGGAGCTATTGAGCACCTTGGAAAGCTTGCAAAGCTTTATGAAGATCTGGACCGCAGGTACAAAGGTCTTGAAATCCAAAATAGAGAGATGGCCAAGGCTCATAAGACTGCCCTGACCTCGCTCTGAACAAAGTACGAGAACAAGCTGAAGGTTGCCTCGGTCGTAACTACAACAGCAATGGCTTTGCAAAAATCCACTGAGCAGAAGAGAGATACCTTGAAGCAAGAGGTTATCGACCTGCAGGACAGTCTCCCCAAGGTGCGTGAGCGGGCAGTGGTTGACTACCACGCTAGTGAGGACTACCAGAAGACCTTCAGAGATGGATATCTCCTGGCTTGCGGCAACAACACTAAAGAAGCTGACTCTCGATTGTCAAGATACGCAGCACGTCACAGTTTGGTCATTCGTGCGGACCTCTTGACATTAGAGCACTCAGAATCAGAGCAGGAATCTGAGTCCGAGGATGATGGTGAAAATGCTAGAGTTGAGGTGTCTGTGGGTGACCATCCTGAGGTCAATCAACCCAAGGTTGCGGATGCCCGCGTTGAGACTGTAGCTCCTAATACTTAAATGTAGGCCCTTGTATTATTTTGTTTGTTGTCGTTTTACTTTGTAAAAACGTTTCTCTTCTTTTTCTTTTTAATGAAAGAAAGAAGTTCATCTTTAATTCTTGACTCTGTTTTTTTCCTGCTACCCCGTATAAGTAGTGTGACATGCCTTACTCTTTTTGATGTGACCAATTACTAAGGGGGGGCTCGGACTTACGGGACCCTTTCCTTCCCAGGTCACTTTTACGCCTTTAGTCATGTGCCGAGGGCATCGGGGGGTTAACTGATTTATGTAGGAAATCCGTCGAGGCCTCAAATGCAGGACCGATAAGAATGTTTTTTGGCTTCTGTCGTGACCCTTGATGTAGGCCTGGTAGGAGTGTTAAGCTCCTACGTGGGAAACTTGTTAACTCCCGTCGTAGCCCTTGGTGGGGCTGATAGGAGTGTTAAGTTTCTCATAGGAAACTCGTTAACTCTCGTCGTAGCCCTTGTGGGGGGAATATTATGTGAGGCCCGACCTCGATTTGCGTGCGATACCTCATTTCGTGTGCCCTAACTTAGATTTGCGTGCCTTAACCTAGATTTAAGAATTGTGTTTCGTTTTATGTGCCTTGCATTGAATTACGTGCATTCATTTAGGGTTGCGTGCATTTACTTAAGAAACGTGCATTCGTCTCGTAGTTCGTGCCTTACCTCGTAGTACGTGCCCTAGACCTAGGAAAGCGTGCCCTCACGCTAATCAAGAAAGCATCTTACACGAAGCACTAGATCATTAATTAATCCTACAAATTCCACTAACTAATATTAAATTACTAATTCAACCCACTAGAAGACAAAATCTCACAAAAAGCTAGACATTCCTTATTCTTTATTCCTTATTCTTTTGCACTTTCAAACATACAATTATTTAATGCTCAAAAGATGACAAAAAATTCAGATTTCTCAAGCCTTGGCCGACCACCTTGTGTGCCTTGTGCTTGCTTTGCATAATTTAAATCACACCTAGACAATTCTATGACTATTCTATGACACCAAGCAATAAAAAATAGCTCAAAACTCTACCAATGCTCCACCAATCTCGACATAAGCTCTTTGCCCATGCTAGGAATTTCAAAATGCTTCTTGAAGACATAAAAATCTGAATTGCAAAGCTCAAGGCCGACATATGCCTCAACAATTGCAAAAGCTTCTATTTTTCTTTCATTTATCTCATTTCCTCACATTTCTCTCTCTCTCGGCCCTAGCTGAATATTGTAGCCTCCATAGCTCATCTTTATCACTCCATGGTTCATCAAGGCAAGCAAGAAGCTAGGAAGCTCGACTAAGCAAGAGAAGCACACATGCAAGCCTTTAGCACTTCCATTTCGGTTTAGGTGAGTTTGCTAGCTTCTATTTCTTTTCTTCTTGTTCTAACCACATGCACCTACTAAGAACTTGCTTACTAAGCTAGGAAACTAGAGAAAAATCGAGTGGTGTCTCGACTAAGCAAGGAAAAGAATCAACTTTGTGCTTCATCAAAGTCTTGTGCATCTTTTTGTTGTTTTGCTAAGGTGAGGGCTAAAACTTCTTGAAAATCTTTCAAAAATCCACATGCATGCTCTTAAATGTTTGTCTTTGCTTCTGTACTTGAGATATAATGTTCATAAGCTTTTACAACCATGCATGGCAAGATTTTGGCTAGAAGGTGATGATAGATGAAATCGGGTTTGTGATAGCTTTCTGTCTTGTTGGTGAGAGGTGATTTTGGCTAGGTAAATGATGTTGAAAATGCATGAAATTTGGTATGCTACTAGGTTTTTCAGTTTTGGACATGTTTGTCAGAAATGGACTAAGGCTAAATCTGACCCTAAGGACCTCAAAAACGACAAGTATTGAAATGTGTGCAAATCTGGACAGTTTTGTGCAATCCTACTATTTCGGCTATAACTATTGAACCCGAACTCCAAATGATGCGAAGTTTGTTTCTGAATTTAGTTAACTTCTTAAGCTTTAATTTGACATCTTATTCACTGGAATTGGAGATTTTTTTCTTGTCTTAATGATTGTGAGAATACAGCCCATTGCAGTGAGGGTTTCACTTAGTGATATGCTTAGAAAAATTGTTGTAACTTCTCTTGTTGAATTAAATGTTTGGGATTGTGGCATTGGGATGTTGTGTGGACTGTTTTGAATACTTGAGGATGTTTGAATTAATCGATGCATGACTTGAGATTAATTTTGAGTTTACTTGGGGCTTAATCACACGGGTAAGCACGAAATGGAAACCCTAGTGACTAGGTAAATTCACTAAGTGTTGATCCTATGAATATCGTGTTTAATTATATGTTTAGTGGGCTGCCCGTAGTTTCCATTGTAGCCCTAAATACGATCTTGATGATTACATGTTGACAAGTAGGTTTTTTTTGCACCCGAACCCACGTAGATGTCGTTGCATGTTGAATGATCTTATTATTTGATTACGTGAACTTCGAAATGAGTTATATGGCTTGATTTACATGCGTTACATGGCTGCCCGTTTAATGTTCATATAACACCATGTGCCTTTCAAGTGAAATTACTTGTCTTATCGTGCCTCGCTTGTTTACTTGTCAATGTGCAATCTTATGACTGCTCGGAGGCAACCTACTTTGTTGTCCTCCTAATGTGATATATTAAATGTCATAAATGTGCATTGCATACAAGGTTGCAGCCTTTCATTCTGGCGTGGTAGCGTTCACGCACACCGGGCGACATCGGGCTTGCCGGTGCAACCGTGACTACCATTGTCCAATTCCCTCTCTCGCTTGGGGGCTAGACTTCCTCGGAAAGTTAGGTCGTAGGATTTCGGAGTACATCCGGAGTACACCCATTTGGCGTGATAAGGGGATGATTTGAAGTCAGCCGTAACAACTGATGTTGGAAATGAACTGAGAGCAAAAGCTCACCGTATCCTTTTACTATGTATATAAGTACTCTAGCTTGGTTCCTAGAGGACCTCCGGGAGGAAAGACGAGTAATTGTGTTCCTTTACTTTTATATTATTGTTGTGTACTTATTTGTGATATATTCATGCTTGTAAAAAGGGTTTTCATAAGTTGAACCAAAAAATGAGTTTCAAAACCTATTTCTCGTTCCCCTTCGCTGAGTTCATAAGGACTCACCCTCTTTTATCATCTCAGGTGAAGAAGATCAAGAACAGATACCCGAGGACGACGTGCCTAACGATGATTCCTTGGAATGATTGCCTGTCCTATGTGCTTTGCTTGATTATGACCATTTGTGAACACTATGCTGCTTGAAGACTATTTCTTTTCATGTTGCTTGATGTTTGTAATGTAAAAGACCCCCGTTGTAATTTGGGATCTAATTTTGGTTTGTACTGATAATAACTAGACAGACACTACTATGGTCGTTTTGCTATTGTCATTGGCTAGTATCTATCATAGGATTATGAAGTATCAGGTAAGGACTAAGTAAAATGAACCTATCTAATCTTAAACAGGTACTCACTATTAAGCTAAGATCAACAGGTACTTTTGTAACGAGGATTAACAAACAAACGAGACATAGTATCGTGCTAGGTTATTAATCAAACGAGACTTCAAGATAATTAGTAGGCTTTTCAATTGATGATAAATAGTAATCTTCGTTGGAAATAAATTTGAGATTGTAAATTTTGAGGCGATTAGAGAACTAGGTCAAACTAAGGAGCCCAATTACAATCGTTATGCTGCCGGTTTTCCGAAAAATTTTGGAGTTTAGGCTAAAACATTAAGTATTAAATTTTCATGAACTGTTAAGTACGAGATAGACTGGAATGTTTAGATCACACCCTAGTCTAACCGTTATAGGCCGGGTTGGGGCGTGACATGTTAACCCCCCGAAGTGGCTGTTAAGTTTCTCGTAGGAATCTTTTATAGCCAGTGGGGCTGGTATGAACGTTGTGGGGTTCCCGTCTTGGCCCTGAGTGGGGCTGATTGGAACGTTGTGGGGTTCCCGTCTTAGCCCTCGAGATTGGAAGCTAACCCCTAGTACGGTTTACTTCGGGGACTCGTGCCTTCTATCGAATGGGACCAGAACAATTTCTGCACAATTTAAATGTTGGAGGGAAATGAAATGTATTCATTGTATAGCAAATTCATTACAGAACATTATACATAATACTTTCTCAAGTGCTCCATATTCCATGCATTCTTCAATTCCTTTTCCCCGAGCTCGGCAATCCTCTAGGTTCTTGGCATGACCTCCTTGATGACTTGGTAAGACCCTTTCCAGTTGGGCCCAAGTTTTCCCTGGGTAGGATCAGGTCTGAAAATGGCCTTTCTTAGCACCAAGTCTCCTTCTTTGATGGCCCGAGGTCTCACTTGCTTGGCAAAGTTGTGGGCCATTGCTTTCTTTCTGCCAGCATTGTGATCTGAGCCTTTAGCCTGAACTCTTCTGCCAGATCCAGGCCTTCTCTGAGTGCCTGATTATTCACTTATTCTCATACTCTTTTATTCTGAGGCTCGGGGAGTCGACCTTCACAGGAAGTACAGCCTTGGCTCCGAAGGTTAGATAGAAAGAGGTCTTGCCCGTGGCTGTGCTGGGTGTGGTCCTGTGTACCCATAGCACTTATGGAAGGATATCTGCCCAGTGCCCCTTTGGATGTCAACTTTTTCTTTAGTCCCTGCAAAACAGCTATATTAGTAACCTCAACCTGGCCATTAGTTTGAGGATGTGCTACAGATGCAAAACGTAAGGAAATTCCGAGCTCTTCGCATTGCTTTCTGAAGTAGTGCGAATCAAACTGTGTCCCATGATCTGTGACGATGACCCTCAGTACCCCAAAGCAGCAAATAACAGACTTCCAGATAAAGTTCCAAGCTGATCGAACTGTTGTCTTCAGCACTAGCTCGACGTCTACCCACTTAGTAAAATAATCCACCGCTACATATATCGATCTTCTTTAAGTTGTGCTGACAGGCAGAGGTCCTATTATATCCAGACCCCATTGTGCAAACGGCCACGGGCTCGTCATCATGGTCAAGTCTACAACGGGCTTTCTTGGGATTTAAGAAAACCTATGGCAGGTATCATATCTTCTAACAAAGACCAGGGCGTCCGTGTGCAATGTAGGCAGTAATACCCTTATCTCAACACCTTCCTCGCCAAGGCCTTGGAGCCAATGTGATTGCTGTAAATTTCTTTATGTACATCCCGCATGATATAATGCCCTTCCTCCGGATCGACGCACTTCAACAGTGGCCAAATAAAGGAGCGTTTGCACAACTATCCCCTGAGGATAACAAACCTCGTAGCCCTTCGCTCGATCAACCTCGCCTCCTCTCTATCGATAAGCAAATCACCTTTTTCTAAGAAATCCTTGATCGGCTGAGTCCAAGGGATATTTTGCTCTACCACTGCTACTACATTTCCCTTAAGATTGATACTTGGGGCAGTCACCTCTTCCACATGAACTACCTAGACTTCGAGGCCCCTAACGCCAATTTTGAGAGTGCATCCGTTTGTTCATTTTTTGCTTGAGGCGCCTGCTGAATAGCACCATCAATCAAACTCTTGAACTTTGCCAGATAAGCTCATAACCAAGTCTCAGGCCTCATACTCCCCAGTCACTTGGTTTGCTATCAACTGAGAATCGGTTACAACTTCCACTACCTGTGCTCCCAAAGTCTGTGTTGTTTTTAGCCCTGCGACTAATGCCTCATACTCAGCTTCATTATTAGACGCCGGGAACCAGAATTTCAGCGAGTACTGCATCTTATCACCTTCGGGGCTTCGGATCACTACCCCAGCACCGCTGCCCTGCTTTCCCGTAGCTCCATCCACCTATATTTTCCAAGTCAGCTCTTCTGACTGTGTGACTTCTCCTGGGCACTTAACAATAAAGTTTGGCACAGCCTGTGCTTTGATAACGGTTCTAGGCTGGTACAATATGTCAAATTGTCCGAGCCCTACCGACCATTTTAGTAACCTTCCTGACCCATTGGACTTATGTACAACTTGCCTAAGGGGTATGTCTGTCATCACACATACCATATGCGCATCGAAATAATGCCTCAACTTCCTTGGCGCTGTAATGAGAGCCAGAGCCATCTGCTCTATTACCGGGTAACGCAGTTCTGCTCCCCGAAGTATTTTACTCACATAATATACTAGCGTTTGTACATCGTTCTCTTCCCTTACCAACGCTGTTGCTACTGCTGTTGCCGAGGTGGCCAGATATAGATATAAGACCTCTCCCCCCTTAGGTCGGGATAGCAGGGGTGGTGAGCTAAGATACTCATTCAACCCATCAAACGCAACCTGGTACTCCTCAGTCCACTGGAAATCCTTTGACTTCCTTAATGTTCTGAAAAAAGGGGCACACCTGTCGGCCGATCGAGACATGAACCGGCTTAAGGCAGCCACTTTCGTACATATTAGCGATTGAAGATCGAGGATAGCCTGGACCTTCTCTAGGTTGGCCTCAATTCCCCGCCTGGTGACCATGAAACCAAAGAACTTCCCTGCCTGTACCCCAAATGCATATTTTTTAGGGTTTAGTTGATTCCGACCTTTTCCATAGTAGCGAAGGCCTCGGCTAGGTCCTCCACATGTGTCTGTGCACTCTTATTCTTAACTAGCATATCATCAACGTATATTTCCATGTTTCAAGCGATCTGGTTCTCAAATACCCGATCCATCATCTGTTGGTAAGTCACCCCCGCATTCTTCAGCCCAAATAGCATTACCTTATAATAGAATGTACCTCGGTCAATGATGAATATTGTTTTCTCCTCGTCTTTCAATGTCATCCTGATTTAGTTATACCCCTTGAATGCATCCATAAAAGTCAGCATTTCACACCCTAAAGTAGCATTCACCATCTGATCGATCCTGGGGAGTGGGTAACAATCCTTCGGACAGGCCTTATTGAGGTCCGTAAAGTCAATGCACATCCTCCATTTTCCTGAGGGCTTCAGTACCAATACCATATTAGCAAGCCACGTCGGTAATCCAACTCTCAAAAGTGGCCTGCTCTCCAGAGTTTACCGATCTCTTCCCTAATGATCTGATTCTTCTTTGCGTGAAATACCCTTCGTTTTTGCTTGACGGGTCTAAAGCTTGGGTCAACATTGAGGCGATGGACCGCTATACACGGGTCTATACCTGTCATGTCAGTGGAAGACCAAGCAAATAAATGTTTATTTTGCGAAAGAAAATTTATTATACCTTCCCACAGGGTCGGATCGAGCTTACTCCCCTGCTGTACTTTTTTGCCCAGCTCCAACTCAACATTTACCAGCTCCTCAGTAGGGGTTGCCTTCTTGATCTCACTGCCCTTCTTCGTTTTCCTCTCCAGGATCTCAATCAGCTCCGGCTCCTCCTTTTGTAACCTTAGAAACACAGCGTAGCACTCCTGGGCACGCCTCTGGTCCCCCCTCAGTGTGGCAATCCCAATCTCAGTCGGATATTTGAGGGCGAGGTGGTATGTTGAGGCCACAGCCTTGAACTTTCCCAGAGCTATCCTTCCCAGGATCCCATTATAAGCAGACTTACAATCTGTGACTATGAAGTCGATCAATTCACGGCTTTTCCATTGCCCTTGCCCGAGGGTCATAGGTAAAGTGATGAATCCCTCAAGCTTGAACTCTTGACCTGTAAAGCCAGACAATGTCCCATTCATCAGTCTCAAATGGGCTCTCTTTAGCCCCATTTTTTCAAAAGCTTCTAGAAATAACACCTCGGTCGAACTCTCAATGTCTATCATTATCCGTCTTACCAAGTAATCGCCCACATCTGCGGTTATCACAAGCGGATCATCATGTGGTAAGATCAAACCCTCCAGGTCCTAATCTGTAAAAGTGATGCTCTCCTCCACTTTAGGCCTCTTGGATTGAGGTTTGACCTCCTATAATTTTTTCTCGCAGCCAGGCTTTCCCCTCTTGAGGCCATTCCTCCGGTAATCATCTCGATTTCTTACTAGGGTCCCCTATGCTCACGTTAGGGGCGCTTGAGGTTCCTCTCTCCTCACATATGCTACCAAATGGTCTTTCCTAATCAAAGCCTCGATCTGGTTCTTCAATTGAATGCAATCATTCGTGTCATGCCCATAATCATTATGGTACTGGCAAAACTTGTCCCGAGGCCTCCTTCCCGGGTCTCATCTCAAATTTTAGGGTACCGGCAGGTCAAACCTGGTCTAAATTTCGTCAAATATTTTTCCCCAAGACCTATTTAGAGGCGTGTATTTCTCAAATCTTACCTCCTCTGGTTTTTCCTTTTGCATTGCCGAGGGCCAAGCCTCTACTTTACCTTTGTCCTTGGGATGCCCTCCCGAGGTCTGCACATTTTGGACTTTCCTTCCTGACTCCTCTTCTCTCTTGGCCTGTATGACCTCCTCGGCATTAATGTATCCCTGAGCTCTCTTCATCAACTCCGTCAATGACTTTGAAGCTCTCTTCGCCAAAGAGGCCATGAAATTTCGGTTATTCAACCCTTTGATATATACCGTGATGGCGAACTTGTCATCAAGATGAGTGATTTCCAAGGCAGCTCGATTGAATCGAGCTGAATAATGCCTCAAAGTTTCCTTATTCCCTTGCTTAATACTAAGCAGCAGAGAGGTATGCTTAGTTGGTTTCTTGCTTGCTGCAAATCAATCCACAAAAGCCTCGGTTAACTGGGCAAAAGACTTAATGTATGTATATATACATATATATATATGTACTATACGTATATGTATGTATATATATGTGTATATAAACATTTATATAATGTGTTTGATTTTTTTGTTATATATATCATTTTATTTATGTCCTTTTTTGTATAATTTTCAGTTTTTTTTCCTAGTTTTATAAAAAAAAATTCAATTTTCAGTTTTTTCTTTATTTTATATAATAAAATTGTGTTTTAATTTACCAAAACTTTGGTTGAGCAATATTTCTTTAATTTATTTCTGATTTTTTTTCTTTTTTCGGATTTATTTTTTATTTTTATTTTTGCCAAAAATACATTGTGTTAATGTAATAAATATTTTTTGATTATACATTGTATTTTTTTGATTAATACAATGTATTTGGCTTTTCTTTGGAAGGTTTGGGGCTTTAGATATTTGGATACGACTTATCTAGTTTCAATCGGCTCAGGTGAGTTTGATGATTGTACGAGTTGGAAGTTTTACAATAAATTTATTTGTAATTGTAAATCCGTTTAATTAAATTAAAGTTATTGTGATTATTTGTTATGTATTTGATTTTGTATATTATGATAATTGAGTTGAAAGTGTATTGTGAAGATGATGTTTGTGTAAATGGATGAAGGGGTGTTTTGTTATTGGTGGAGAATTGGTTTTTTGCAGTTGTATTAAGATATTTAAGTAAAGTTAAGTTAGCTCGAGTGAGAAATTAAAGGTGATTAACAAGTAAGAATACCGATTTGATCTTCCGTGTGTGTCTTGACAATTAAGTAAGTTAAATTAGGTTAGACGGTTGCCATGATAGTATGATATGTTGACTAATTTGATAAGTAATTAAACTTAAGATAATGGAATAAGTAATTAAATAAGTTAGCTTAATAAATTTAGATAATTAATAAGTAATAAATATAGATAATTTAATTTCATAAGTTTAGCAAGACAAATTAATATGTTATGTTAACACATTCAGATAAGTAAGATAAGTAGTTTAGTATGTAAGAAGTATAGGTTAAGTAGTTCATTTAGATGCTCTTTCACTTAAGAAGTATAGGTCTTGCATGTATATGTGTTGGTTGAACAATTGTATTTTGAATTTATAGATTGTATGGCTTGTTAGGTCGTAGTACGTGTTGTAATTACTCTAATTATATACTATGTGTTTTAATTATCTTCAATGCTTGGTTTTGTTAATGAATGTTTGATGGTGGACTTTAAATACAAGAAAGTAACATAGATTAGATTAGAGTGGTAAGATAAGTATGAAAAATCTCAAATTTAGTCCCTATTGTTTGCAATAAAGTTTAGTTTATTCTATATTGTTTAAAATGTCTAAATATAGTCCCTATTGTTGGCTGAAAAGTTTCAATTTATTCTCTAATGTTTAAAGTTATCAATTGCGTCCCTATTGTTTTGATTATTCCTAACAAAATGTCAGTTTTCTCCTTGAATAATATAGACGAATTTAAAACTTTAAGAAAACTATTTGGACAACATTGACACTTTTTAAAAATAATAGGGACGACATATTTACTTTTTGGAAAACATGTTGGGACTAAATTGAGACATTTTACACAATAGAAGAAATTAAAAATTTTGGTTAAACCATAGGTACTAAATTGAGACATTTTAAATATAGGGACTAAATGTGAAATTTTTCCTGTTATGTACTACTATTTGCATTTAGAAGAAGTTCATGTAAGATTACATTAATAGTTTAACTTAAGCTAAGTTAGGAAGTTAACTTAAGAAGTAAGTAGTTAATTTGTTGCAATTAAGATCTTTATCTACATGGATCTTGGTGAAATAAACTATGTTATATATATTAAGCATAAATACATTTATTACACATAATGTTACATAGAAAAAGGTCCGTGTAACTGTTGTGGTCCCAATATTATGCTCTAAATGTAACGAAACATCAATAAACCATTTATTGAATATGTTAAATATTACATAGGAAATTTTTGTTCGATATGGATACAAGTTGTGAATGGATGTATCATCGCCACGATCCTGACGGGCATCTTAATGAGGCATTTGTTATTGGTGTACACGAATTCGTAGATTTCGCACGTGGTCAAAGATATTACATGGATGGTAAAAAAATAAGATGCCCGTGTGCCAAATGCAAAAATTGCAGTTTTGAAAAATCCGAGGAGGTCATACTTCATCTTTACAGGAAAGGTTTCATGGTAAACTACTATAAATGGACTGAACACGGGGAAGATATGTCAAATAATTGTAATATACGTACGTCCAATTTTTAAAATAATGATTACAACGAGATGATAGAAGAAAGAAATAACTATAGGACAATGGTATTTGACGCTGTTAGTCCGGAATGGTATGGTGATGAAAACTTTTATACAGAAGAACCTAACATTGAAGCACAATAGTTTTTTGAGTTGTTGAAGGCTGCTGATTTACCACTGTATGAAGGTTGTGAAAACTTGACGCAGTTATCTGCTGTGTCTCGTTACATGAATGTCAAGTCCGAGAATAACATGAGCGAACTATGCTTTAACACAATTATTGAAACAATTAGGGATTCGTTGTCGAATACGCATACGATGCCTGAAAACTTTTACAGGTGTAAGCAATTAATTAGACCCTTGGGACTAGGATATGTGAAGATTGATGTTTGTGTAAATGATTGTACCTTATTCTACAATGACAAAAAACACCTAGATTCTTGTCCGCGTTGTCATCACCGACGTTTCAAACCAACAACACGTGGTTCAAAACGGAGTAAGTTGAAACCATATCAACAATTACGATTTTTCCCATTGACTCCAAGGTTGAAAATGCTATACATGTCAAAGGTGACAATTGAGCACATGCAGTGGCACAAGAATCACTAGGTTGAGGAAGGAAAAAATTGTCATCCCTCTGACGCTGAGGGATAGAAATATTTCGATAGTGTATATCCTGAATTTGCATGTGAACCCAGAAATGTTTGGCTTGGTTTGTGCTCAGATGGTTTTAATTCGTTTAGGTCAAATGCAAAACCTTATTCTTGTTGGCTGGTCATTTTAACACCATACAATTTGCCACCGTGGATATGCATGAAAGATCCTTTCATGTTTTTAACCCTGCTTATCCCAGGTCCCAAGAATCCTAGGAAGAATATTGATGTGTACCTAGAGCCTCTAATAGAAGAATTGCAAAATTTATGGTTTGAAGGTGCACCTTGTTATGATGTTGCCACAAACAAAAATTTTATGTTAAGGGCTGTTTTGATGTGGACAATAAATGATTTCCCAGCATATGGTATGTTTTCTGGATGGAGCACACATGGAAAGCTGTCATGCCCGTATTGTATGGATAAGTCTAAAGCATTTCGATTACCAGCAGGTAGAAAAAATTCTTTCTTTGATTATCATCGTCAGTTCTTACCATTGAATAATGCATTAAGGCGTGACAAAAAGAATTTTATCAAAGGTAGAGTTGAAACTGATCCGCCACCGCCAAGATTAGATGGTATGTAGTTGTGGGAACTAGTGAAAGATTACCCGAAAATAAACGACATGAGAGAAAGCAAACTATACGGTTTTGGGGATTGACACAATTGGACGAAGAGTAGTATTTTCTGGGACTTGCCTTACTGGAAGACATATCTTGTCCGACACAATTTGGACGTGATGCATATTGAAAAAAATGTGTTTGATAATATTTTCAACACGGTGATGACGGTCAAGGGTAAGACAAAAGACAACCTCAAAGCTAGAGTTGATATATCAACTTTTTGTGACCATCCGGAATTATGCGGTGAGCATGAATTGAAGATGGGTGTTTACACACTTCCTGTTGATAAAAGGAAAGCATTGCTTAAATGGGTTAGAGACCTACACCTTCCTGATGGATATGCTCCCAATTTATCCCGATATGTGGACATGAAAGAATTGAAGATGTCACACATGAAGAGTCACGATTATCATGTATTTATGGAGCGATTGCTTCCGATTGCTTTACGTGAGCTACTACCGAAACATGTTTGACAAGTTTTTGCCCAACTAAGTTTATTCTTTACCAATCTATGTTGCACAACTCTTCAAAGGACCAATTTAGAAATGATGCAGGAAAATATTATCGTCACACTTTGCAATTTGGAGAAGATGTTACCCCCTAGTTTCTTCGATTCGATGGAGCATTTGACAATTCACTTGATATATGAAGTCATTTGTGGTGGTCCGGTACAATATCGCTGGATGTATCCGTTCGAGAGGTTTTTGCAAAGATTGAAACGGAAGGTTAAGAATAAAGCACACGTTGAAGGATCAATTTGTGAAGCTTATCACATTCTCGAAACATCAACATTTTGTTCTTATTATTTTGAACCACACGTGGGTACCAGAACAAGAAGTATTCCGCAGAATAACCAATAAAACGAGGTAAGATACCTTGATGGTTGTTTATCTATATTTACTTACCCGGGATGTCCAATTGGGAAGGAAACAGAACGAAACTTAAATGATCAAGAACTGCATACGGCACACATTTATGTTTTGACCAATTGCCGAGAAGTTTCCCCTATATCTGGTACGAATAAGTATATTATTTGAAAATTGGAACTCACAGTTCCTCATACACTTAACTACATGATTTAGCCGACACATTTTATTTTTTTTCCACAGCATGTTCGAGGAATATCTTCTCCAAAACTATCCTGAATTGTGTTCGACGGAAATTCAACATGAAGTTTACAATAATTTTCCGATGTGATTATATCACCATGTAAGTATATGTTAAGAAGTGTAATTGGTGTTAAATTAACGAGTTCATTTAACTTTGCATAATAACCTTATTATACAATTTGCAGTTGATAGGCACTAATGGCATTGATGATCGTGTAAAATGTCTTTCAATGTGGCCTAGTAGACGGGTTCACAGTTGGTCAAGATACTTGGTCAACGGTTATCGGTTTCATACATTAAATTTTGGGAAGATAAAATCAACATACAATAGTGGAGTGTTTGTTAAACGGATAAATGATAGTAATACTGAGGATGTTGGATACTATGGAGTGTTGAACGACATTATTGAACTTGAATATCATAATCCAACATTGCAATATACAAGGGTCGTTCTTTTCAAGTGTGACTGGTATGATTCCACAAAGGACAGAGGGGTAAAGTATCATCTGAAGACCGGACAGATTGAAGTAAACGTTAAGAAAAAGTATCAAAAATATGAACCGTTGGTTTTGGCTGAACAAGCACAACAAGTGTACTACTGTAAATACCCAGGAGCGAAAAGGGATCGAATGGATTGGTGGGCTGTGGTTAAAATCCGTCCAAGAAATTTATATGACCTATCAAGACAACAGAGTGTAGGAGAAGAAGAAATAGCTTTTCAGTCAGATGACATGAATGTGGCCGAAGTACAGCCAACTGATGCTAGTTTACCTCCACTTTGTCATGCATCGGGTGACAACATAGAAATATCATATGAAGATATTAATGATTTATATGCTCAACATGATGCTCAAGAAGAGGACGAGGAGATTGATGAAGAAGAAGAAGATTATGATGATAATGATGATGATAATTCACAAGACGAAAATGAAGAAGATGATGATGATGATGATGATGATGACGGTGATGATAATGACGCTCATGATGACGAAGAAGATGATACTTAGTTTGGATATTATGTAACAATCATGTTGATGTATACGACTTATTTACGAATGACATTTAAAAATTATAATTCAATTAACGGAACATGTGTATGTGTGTATTAATGTGTGTAGCACTGACAGTTAATTCCTTAAGTGTATTTGTAGGGGAACAGAGATGGCTGCAGGCAAAGATAACTCTTCAAGAGGAATTAGACAAATCCTCAGGACGGGGTTAGGTCGTGGAAGTACAAGTCGTGGGCGTACATCCAGTACGTCCACTGGTGGATATCAATCGACTGGTCATGGGTCGACAGGAGCACCAAACTCAGTAGGTCGGGGGTCGAAGGAGCACCGCATTCAGTTGGTCATGGGTCCATAGGAGCACCGCAATCGGTTGGTCATGGGTCTTCTGTCAGTCAGCCGTCGACGGGTCATGGCTTATCGTCATCATTAGTAGGTTTGGAGCACGGGATTCCACACAGTTCGTATCCCTCACAACAAAGGGTACATACTCATACTAGCACGTTTGGAGGGCCCATTGACGCTGCATCAGGCCAGGTGCCTTTGCACGTTCCATTACCACCACATGAGAGGTCTACACCTTCTACTTCATCGTCCGGTTTGAGACAAGGTTTAGAGGATTTACATGTAAACGTTGATGGCGAGACTGCACCCGACCCTATGTCTCAATCCACACTGATTCCTGAACAACCTGAGTCATCTAAAGCAGCTCAAGAACGACCTGCTGGGATAGAGCCATGGCAATATTATGGGTTCTCGTCGCACGATGCCTACGTCGCGTGGCAAGTTGACAGACGGACACATTTGACATTCGACGGTGGTGGGTAAGTATTTGATTTTGTATTTTTTCCATGGTTAACCCTATCCCAATACTCCCCCTATGTTATGGCTGTTTAATATCCTATTATTTGTTTTTTTCATGTTTAGTTGGACACCGTACACAGCAACAAGAGAAGTCACTAGAGCAATGAACGCCGGGTATTCTCAGCCTTGGGGGAGTTGGACTGAGGTCCCCGATGATGTTAGGGATATGTGGTTCGCTAATTTTCAAGTATGATAAATAAGTGTTTATATATTTTATGTAATGATATTTGTTATAATCAATGGGTTGAATACTGTTGAAATAATATGTTATATGCATTAATTTATGGCTGCAGAGGGTCTACAAGTGATACCCAAGTGAGGAAGCAGCGCTTCGCCGAATGTTTGATTCGAAAGCTGGATCTCGTGTACGTGACCTCCTTAATAAAGGACTGACGCGTAATAAGAAGCCGAGGTGGGTGGGCGATGGCCCGTGGGATCAGTTAAAAGAAAAGTGGGAAACCCCTGAATAGCAGGCAATTTCATAGCGAAATTTGAATAACCGACTGCATCGGCCATCTCCACATCATTTAGGACCTATCCCCTATGAAGAGGCTGCAAGGAGATTGTATGTAAGTAGGAAAATGTAATGAACAAAATGTCGTAATTAAATTCAATTATATAACATATCATAAATGCTTTTGTAGTTATGTTTTCGTATTTTAAAAATTTGTAGGCAGAAGAACGGGGGGCACCAGTGACTAGGGCTGATGTTTTTGCAAGGGCTCATCGCAAGGGCCCAGACGGGCCATTCACAGACCCTAGGGCAGAACATACCATGGTATGTGCAAGTTATTGCTAATAGAAAAAAAAATAGGGATATATATATATGTATATATATATATATTTACCAACGAAATGTCTAAAATGATTAAGTCAGATGCTTTGTCGTACAGGCTGATTATGATGAACTGGTGCAGCAGGCAACTGTTTCTTCCGAGTCCGATTCAGCAGCGACACCAATAGACTATGATGCACTCTTCCTGCAGGTTGTGGGCAAACCAAACAGAGGGCGCATATATGGGGTCAGGTTTTCTGGTTCAGTGTCTTCTGTACACCACAACCCACTAGGCAGACGCCAGATCATAGAGATCGAGATACATCAGGCTGTTGCTCGGGCGACGACAACATTGAATGATAAGCTCGATCTACACATCTCAGAGAATGAGGAATTGCGTAAAGCACAACAAGAACACACTGAGCGGATTGAACGACTTCAAGAAGAACATAATGTTGAACTTCGAGAACTGCGTGCACAGATCGCACTGCTGACAAAGATGATGATGAAGCCACCTGCTCATCAGGATTCGCCTCAACCCGATGATGGAAATGAAGAATAGTTTCATTTTTTTTGTTATGTTAATATGTGCAACGAGTATGTTAAATTATGTTTAGGATTTGTTTACTTTATTAATGGTGTGGTACAATATAGTTTTCTATATAAATTAAATATAATTTATATTATATGAATGTGTATTATATCTTCATTTAATAAACAAATAATTAATAAAAACTAGAGATTTAAAGGTTTTATTTGAAAAACAAAAAATTAAATTAAATTTTGAGATTTGCAATTTTGGCGACGGCTTGGAGACGAAATGTAGAGTTTATGTTATGGAGTGTGGAGACACTATATTTTTGGCGACTACTTGGAGACGGATTGGAGACACTATTTTTTGGAGACGACGTGGAGACGGATTGGAGACACTATTTTTTGGAGACGAGGTGGAGACGGAATGGAGACACTATTTTTTGGAGACGACGTGAAGACGGAATGGAAACACTATTTTTTGGAGACGATGTGGAGACGGAATGGAGACAAAGAGCTTTTGGCAACGGTGTGGAGACACTATTTTTTGGAGACGAGGTGGAGACGGATTGGAGACACTATTTTTTGGAAACGAGGTGGAGACGGATTGGAGACACTATTTTTTGGAGACGAGGTGGAGATGGAATGGAGACACTATTTTTTGGAGACGACGTGGAGACAGAATGGAGACAAAGAGCTTTTGGCAACGGTGTGGAGATGATATTTTTGCGACACGATTCGGAGACGAATATGGAGACGACTAAAATGCCGTCGCCAAATGCGATGATATGGTGACGGGGAGATAACTTGGCGATGCTACTTTTGGCGACAACCAATATTTATCTCCACGCCGTTGCCAACCGATGCCAATACCTATTTGGCGACGGCATGGAGACGACTTTGGTGGTCGCCTAAAGCCCTTTTTTTTGTAGTGTTTTACAAATGGAGGAATTGGTGATGACTACTGTAATACTCTATTGTGGAATTCTTTGTTGCAAGAGCCTGCCTACGATGATTATAATAAGATTAAGCGTTGCAAAATGCATGACACTGTGCATGATTTTATATTAATAATCTCCAAAGATTATTGCTTCACAATGATGGTTGAGCAAGATGACAAAAATATTGAAGCTATACACTTATCATTGATTTCCGATGCAAAGAATTTGGTTGATCTATCTCAAGGAATTTCTTTAAAACATATAACATTATATTTGAGTTCATTAAATTTACCATGTGGGGTCGTTGAAAATGAGATGATAAAATTCAGGTGTTTGCGTACCTTAATTTTGAAGTATTGTAATATTGAAAAATTGCCCACTTCAATCGATAGGTTGAAACAATTGAGGTGTCTTGACATTAAAAGTTGTAAGATCGCAACGCTACCTGTTGCTTATGTGAAACTTTACAATTTACAAACTCTAAAAGTTCATTTGAAAGAAGTGTCACGTTTCTTTTTGAGTTCTTTAATAAATTTGAGACTTAGATACAAGCTTGTGGGTATAAATCGGCTGATTATCTCCAAATCTTGCCTTACTTCATCGTGAAGAAAAACGATGGTTGTAAAATTGAAGAGTTAGGTCCCCTAAATAACGTAAGAGGAAAACCCAGTATTTATGGACTTAACGAGGTAAAGGATGGGGAGGAAGCCCAAAAGGCAAATATATTTGAAAAAACCAAAGTTGATCATATAGAACTTTGTTGGCACCAGAAGGAAAATGCATCGGACTTGAATGACGAGGATGTTTTGGAAGGTCTTAAACCTCACTCCTATCTGAAAGGATTAACAATCAGATATTTTAGGGGTTCAAGATTCCCATCTTGGATGGCGAACGTGTTGCTTCAAAATTTGGTGGAATTCACACTAGAAGTCTGTGATTCATGTGAGCAATTCCTACCTCTGGATCACCTTCCATGTTTGTGCTCAGTGCGTATTGACCGATGTAAGAAGTTGGTTGCGTTACCGTCGCTTCAGGGCTTCCCATCTCTTGAGAAATTGATAATTATCAATGGTAGAGTTGTTTCATTACCTAGAGGCCTCGAATTGTGCACGTCGCTTATGACAATAGAGATTAGAGGTTGTCGTGCTGTGCTCTTCAAGGAATAGATGCTTCTGCCCAACCTTAAATGTTTGAGCATCGATGAATTCTCCGAAGAGCTTGATTATTTTCCTTGGCCCCACTGCACTATGGAGAACGGTGTCGATGCCCAGCTTTATTTTTCCCTCTTTGGAGCAACTTAAACTCATTGGGTGGCCAAAACTCACGTCTTTGCCTGAGCAACTCCAACATCTCCCATCCTTAAGATCCTTAACACTATCGCTTTTTGATGGATTGGAGGCTCTACCATAGTCTTGCATTACTTCATAGTAAACCTGCATCTTCACACTTAGCAAGAACATATACTTGGATCTGTCTTGCATGATAAGGAATTGTGATTTGCTATTTGATCACCTAAAGCTCCTTTGACATTCTTATGATAACAAGCCTGGAGCTGCCTATAATTTGCTCTTATCACAAGATGACAATATATTATCTGTAGACTTCTGATAATCAGCATGCTGTGTTTGTAGGTTTTATGGTCTTATGGATCATGCTGGTGGTTATCACAGCTGCATTTGACGTGTATTCCTATTCCAACACTGCTAGTGCTGAACTTAGCCATCTTGCTTGCTGATGCAGCTATGAGTGACATAGCATCGTTGCCACATATCCGCTTTTCTTCTGATGTGGCAATGCATTGGTTTTCTGCAGAAAGTTGCTTCCAGGAAAAGGAGAAAGCACTTTGGCCAAGACAATCCATGAAGCAAAATTACAGGTCTCCATAAAAATCGGCAGTACTTGGGGAAGCATCAAGAACAACTATGTTGGTTGAGTAAAGGTTTCCATAAACGTCGACAGTACTTGAAAGAGAGATGCACTAAAGGAAGCGGCCTAGAGTGGCACAAGATTGCCCATATTCCACATATTTATGTCGATGACTTTGACATTCACTCTTGAACTGATTTACTTATTTGTAAGTATAATTCAACTGTCGTTTGTGCTCGTGACTTTTAGTTTTCATATTTGATTTGTGTGCTCTCACTATTTCATTTACAATTTTCTTATTTCCCTTCCGACTTGAAAACGAAAGACAGATTAGTAAGCTCTAAATTCGTCAAATTTTTCATATTGTACACAACAAATGGCTAAATTTGTTAAACTTCCAAATTCAGTGCACTACTTTCTTGGCACTAAACTATTTTAATTCGGAAAGTGAAAAGAAAAATTATATTTGCAAAACCGTTTTAGTTCATCATTATATTACAACTTAGAGGTTTGTTCTGCTATGAAATCCATGTTTTGCTAATCATTTTCTCAGTTTGAGTCTACTGAAATTATGAAAAAGAGTATGCCTTTTGCCCTTAGAAATAATATATTTCTCTACAAGTAAATTTTCCTTCCAATGAATTATGAAGAATTAAGCATATATTATATTCTTTAAAAGATTTAGGAAAAATAAATAAATTTAGATATGCAATCCCACTCTAATTCATTTTGAACTTGCAGGTTTACTCATTTTTCTAATCCACAATGAATGGTTTTTGCACCCACCTAAGTTTCCAATGTTCAGTTTGAATCTTGTGGCAAGAAATAAGTGAAGGATCCCTTGGTTGGTGAAGATAACACAGAAGGTTTATGTCTTACTGATTCATATCTCGTACTCTTTTTAGATGTTTTTCCGGATGATGATTATTAATTACTATGAAAAACTTGTTTCTAATCTCCAGATGATGATAGTTAGAATTCGCCGATCCTACTTTTCATTGCCTACTCTGTTAGAAGTCCAAATCTCAAGTCTCTGCAAGTGTGATGTCAGCTCATCTTTCTGCACCAATTGTCTTGGAACTTAGGACCTTGATAGATTGGAGTTTCTCTTGGAGCGACTGGAAATTGTCCTCTTGTGTGTTACGAGCTTTATATGTAGATTTTTATTTTTTCTTCTCACTGTTGCTATAATTTCTGTTTTGATGGTTTTCTTTTCTTTGGTCGCTAGTGTTTTTTGTTGGGCATCTGATTGTTGATTAATTCTTGTCGTATGACTTGTCATTCTGTTCATCAGAGTTTGCTGCTTGTTTCAATTTTAAATTGATTTCTGTAGATGTTTTTCTCTCAGAAAATTCTATGAAAGGAATAGTTAATCAGTGCATTATCACTCAATTACTTTAGTTTTACGCTTTTTATAGGTATTTGTTCTTTTGAGTTTGACTTCAGGCACTATGATATGTCTTTTTTAGATCCTTAGAAAACTCGGCAATGTCATATTGTATTATGGATGCTTAACATTAATAAGCAACGAAGAGAAACCAAGCATATTTAACGTTGGATCTTGATGTACATCTAGCTTCAATGTCGATATAGTTAGATCAATGCTTAATATTGAATCTCCACTGGACGAAGGCTTTTGTTTCATGGGTCAAAGGCCGCCAGGTTGAGTGTTTTAACATCTTATCACTTGAACCACTCAAGCAGGCAAAATGCAAGAATCTTGTTCATTTGCTGCTAGGTAGCAGCAACAAGACATCTCATCAATTTGCCAGAATGGTTTATTGTTTCGCTTTCTTCTATTTGTTCCTTTCTTGAAGATGAACCAGAGGCAATAACCAAGCGCTACCTAAATCTGTAAGTTTACTGTGTGAGGCCCGACCCCGAATAACGTGTGTTACCTTGATTTGCGTGCCATAGACCCCTAATTATATGACCGACCTTGGATTACGTATCATGTCTTGGTTTTCGTGCATGCCTCGTTATATGTGCCTTAACCTAGAATTGTGTGCCCTAATCCTCGATATATGTGCGATACCTAGATAAACGCGCCATGACCTAGTTTTATGTGCGAGACCTCATGTTGCGTGTGTGTCTTCGTTTCGTGTGCATTAACCTTGAACTGCGTGCTTTAACCTAGGTTTAAGAGTCGTACCTCGATTTGCGTGCATTACATTGAATTACGTGCCTTGCATTGGTTTACGTGCATTCACCTAGGATTGCGTGTATTAGTCTTGAAGTCCGTGTCTTACCTCGTAGTTCGTGTCTACCTCGTGATTCGTGCCATGTATTGATTTCTGTGTGTGTCTCGTAGTGCATGCCCTAGACTTAGGAAAACGTGTCCGCACGCTAATCAATAAAGAATCCTACACAAAGCACTAGACTATAAAATAATCCTACAAACACCACTAACTATTATTATAATCCTAATTCAAATCTTTACAAAATCCACTAACACTTAAATATTATATTTTAAACTCACTACAAGACAAAATCTCACAAACCTCTAAACATATCCTATATTCTATTCTACCTAAAATCCCTAAATACCCAACATTCTCTTACACACATGTTAAAACAATTCAAAAGATGACACAAAATCAGATTTTTGCATGCATGTTTAATTCAAAATAATTCTAGACAAGTCATGACACAAAAACACTTATCAATGCATAAAAAATTGCCCAAAACCACCTCAATTTCCTCTCATTTTCGATCAAACCACTCATGGCCCATGCTAACATTTCAAATTCCACCTTGAAGACACAAAAATTCAGATTTGGAAGCCCAAGGCTGACCACATGCTCAAAAAATTGCAAAAAGCCTCATTTTTCTCTCATTTCTCTCACTTTCCTCACATTTCTCTCTCTCCCTCTCAATTTCTCTCTCCATTTCGGTTTTGGCTGAGTTCTTCATCTCCATAGCTTCTCTTCTTCACACCATAGCTAAACCAAGCAAGCCACAAGCAAAGGACCTCAACCGAACAAGCTAGGATGCAAAAATCACTCATGCATGTGCATTGAAGCTTCATTTTCGGCCTAGGTGAGTTACTAAGCTTCCATTTCTTTTCTTCAAGTCCTAACTACATGAATGTACTAAGAGATTGCTTACTAGGCTAGGAAAAATAGAGAAAACCAAGTTGGAAACTCGGCTAAGCAAGAAGAGGAAGAAATTTGAGCCTCAACAAGGTTTTTGTGCATCTTTTGGTTGATTACAAAGGTGAGGGTTAAAAGCTTTTGAAAACTCTTTGAAATTTCACATGCATGCTCATAAATGTGTGTATTTGCTTCTGTACTTGAGCTATATGGTCGTTCATAAGCTTAAACAACCATGCATGGCAAGATCTTGGCTTGAAAATGATGCTAGGTGAAGTCGAAGTGGATGACAGCTCTCTGACCAGTCTGTTCGAGGTAAGTTTAGCTAAGAAAATGATGTTGAAAATGCTTGAAAATTGGTGGGTGACTAGTTTGGACAGTTTTGAACATTTTTTCCAGAAATATGCCGAAGCTAATTTTGAATCTAAGGTCCTCAAAATGGCAAATCATTAAAATATGACCAAATCTGGAAATCTGGGAAAATGAATCAGGCTTTGGCAGATGCACTGACCTTGTGGAAAGAACCATGTTTGACTTAGTAAATGTTCTCCAAAATGCATGAAAATTGGTGTGCTACTATATTTTTCAGTTATGGACAATTTTGTCAGAAATGGACCAAAGCTAAAAATGACTCTAAGGACCTCAAAAACATCAATTTCTGAAAAGTGTACAAATCTGGACAGTTTTGTGCTACCTCACTGTTTCGGCCATAACTAATGATTCTGAACTCCAATTGATTCAAGGTTTGTTTTTGAGTTTAGTTAACTTCTTAAGCTTTAATTTGACATCTTATTCACTGAATTTTGAGATTGTTTGATTATCCTATTGATTGTGGGAAAACAGCCTATTGCAGTAAAGGTTTCACTTAGTTATATGCTTGGAAAATTGTTGTAACCCCTCTTGTGGTGCTAATTGCTTGGAATTGTGGTGTTGGGATGTTGTGTGGACTGTTTTGAGTACTTGAGGATGTTTGAATTGAATGATGCATGACTTGTGAATGAACTTGAGTTGACTTAGGGTTTAATCACAAGGTTAAGCATGAAACGGAAACCCTAATGACTAGGTAGTCTTGCTAAGTGTTGATCATTTAGATATTGTGTGGAAATTATATGCTTAGTGGGCTGCCCGTAAATGTCTTATAAGCTTAAATGTAATTTTGATCATTGCATGTTAACAAATAGGCTTTTCTTGCATCCGAAACCACCACGTAGATGTTGTTGCATGTTGAATAATCGTATCACTTGATTACGTGGACTTCGAAATGAGTTATATGGCTTGACTTGCATGTGTTACATGGCTGCCCGTTTAATGTTCATATGACTCTATGTGTTCTACAAAGTGAAATTTCATGTCAAGCATGCCTCGTTCGTTTACTTGGCAATATGTGATCTTGAAATTGCTCGGAGGCAACCTACTTTGTTGTCCTCCTAATGTGAATTGTTAAAAGATATTCAATGGTTTATTTGAACATGATTACTTGGCTGCCCGTTAAAGTTTAATTGCTTTCAAATGGATTTATGAAATGATTATATGTTCTTACAATGCCTTATATGCCAATATGTCAAAATGTGATCATATACTTGCTCGGAGGCAACCTACTTTGTTGACCTCCTAATGTGAAATGTTAAATGACATAAATGGGCATTGTATACGAGGTTGCAACCTTTCAGTATGGCATGGTAGTGTTTCACGCACGCCGGGCGGCACCGGGCTTGCCGGTGTTACCGTGACTACCATGGTCCAATTCCCTCTCTCGCTTGGCATTTCACCCTCGGAGAGTTGGGTCGTAGGTTTCGGGGTACATCCGGAGTACACCCAATTGGGAGCGATAAGTGGATTATTGAAGTCGGCCGCACCAAATGAATCGAAATTGATATTGAGAGCAAATGCTCACCGTATCCTTTTTACTATGTGTATAAGTACTCTCGCTTGGTTCCTAGAGAACCTCGGGGAGGAAAGACTGGCATTTCTGTTCCCTTACTTTGTATCCGTTACTCGATTTGTTTCTTATAATTGCGTACCTTATTATTTGTAATACGTGATATGTTCTCAAAAAGAGTTTTCATAAATTGAACCGGAAAACGAGTTTCAAAATGTATTTCTCGTTCCCCCTCGCTGAGTTCATAAGGACTCACCCTCTTTTTCATCACAGGTGAAGAAGGACAGGTACACGTACCTGAGGACGGTGTGCCTAACGATGAACCCCTAGGTGATTGCCTGTCTTGTGTGCCTTGCGTGATTATGGCTATTTGTGAACTATGCTACTTGAAGACTATTTCTTTTATGTTGCTCGTTGTTTAGTGATGTAAATGACCCCGTTGTAATTTGGGTCTAATTCTGAGATTGTACTATCTATAACCGGACGAACTTTTATTTGGTTGTTTGCTTTCGTTTTCTTAATTAGTAGTTATCGTAGGCATTCAAACCACTAGATGAACAATCAACTAAGTTAATTCTATCTAATTTCACTTAGGTGCTCATTTGCAAACTAAAGGATAATAGGTACTTGCATGATAGGAAATTGAAAAATAAATGGGACATAGTTATCATGTTAGGCTTATTAACCAAACGAGAGTTTCAAGATAAACTAGTAGGCAAATCGGTTGGGGACAAATAGGAGTCCTTAATGAAATTGGATTAATGATTGGAATAATTGAGGCGTTTAGAGAATTAGGCCAAACCAAAGAGTCCAATTACAGTCGTTATGTTGCCGGTTTTCCGAAAAACTTTGGAGTTTAGGCTAAAAACGATAAGTGTTAAATCTTTATAAACAGTTAAGTACGAGACGTGACTTGAATGTTTAGTTCACACCCTAGTCTAACCTTATAGGACGGGTTGGGGCGTGACATACTGTGTTCCCTCTATGCCTTTTTTTCAATTAACTCAGTTCTTTCTCCTGATCTTTCTTGCATAAGTGCTTATGTCCCTCTTCTACACTCATTCCTTTCGATTATTTCTCTTGTTTTATTCAATTTTTCTCTCTTTTCAGTATTTGCTCACACAAATTATAGAGGAAGCTGCCCAACATTAGCTCAAGTTTGCTAACATCAGAAAGCTTATTTTAAATTGTGAGATCTATACATGTTATGAACCATATAGTCTGTTTTCTGGGCAGTCTTGCCGTTCTTCTCTTTACCACGAATATTTTCTAGTAGGCTCTATTTTGCTTTTCATCAAAGGTCTACTAGCAACCATAATATTACCTAAAGCTCTTTTGACATTCTTATGATTAGATTAATTCTGATGATCATCATGCTGTGTCTATAGGTCTGATGGTCTAATGGATAATGTCGGTGGTTAATTATCACCGTTTCATTCGGTGTGTTCTCCGATTCCACCACAGCTAATGCCAAAGTTAGTCATCTTGCTTGCAGCTACAGCAAGAACATAGCACCATTGCCACTTAACCACTTTTCTTCTGATGTGGCAATGCATTGATTTTCTGCAAAAATCTGGATCTAGAACAGAGCATGATATGCTTGCTTTCAAGGAAAGGAGAGAGCACTTTTGCCAAGAGAATCCATGAGGAAGCATCAAGAACAACTACGCTGGATTGATTAAAGAAGTGACACAAGTGCCAGCACGATCAAAGTTCCAAATTGCAGTTACTTCTGTATAGGCTTTGATTGCAGTTGTCACGGAGAGAAAATCTCTTTGCTACGCAATAAAGAAGTCTAACCGTTTAAAATATAAAAGGGACATGCCCGCGCTCTCATTGATGAGATTCAACACTCCTTACTGCAGACAGTCAAGATTGCCTTCAAGATTCAGTACTCATTTGAGAGATTTCTGCACTTATTCCGCCATGGAAGATCCGCTGATATAGAACTTGAGGACGGCTTCCTATAGTTTTGCTGTTGTATCGGCTTGGTTGGGAAACTGATTCATATCAATCCATTCAGAAAGTCTGAATCGAAATCATTATTTTCAATTTCTTTTTCTGTGTCATCACCAACATAAAAATATATAAACTCTACAATTTTCTTATTATTCCTTCAAATAAATTTTCTAGCGTCGAAATTTCTAATACCATCATCAAACATCTTTGTCAAAAAATTTCTCAACCTCCTATAAAGTTCATAGCATTACATGGTTCATAATTCATGATGTCACGTCCACAAAATCCGATAATTTAAATTCAAAATCACAACCCTGCATATATATAAGACAATGCTTTCCTAAGAGCAAGACCCAAACCTCAAAAAATAAATAGCATAGTTGAATTTATTAAATTCATTTTCATAGCATCCTCTGTATATTTATATCTTCTTACTTGCCGGTCTTTTAGGCCTCTGATAAAACATTCTAAAATTCAGCCCTGATTGGAGGTGCTAAATGTCATTCTGACCTTTATATTGTCTATTTTCTTTTTTCCAGTTCCCATGAGCTAAAGAGGCCTTATCCCATCAGATTTTAAAATTTATATCCTTCGTGATCTGATTAATTAAGATGTACTCTTGAGAAGTTTACACAATTGAGAACTTAGATGCCTCGAAGTTACGCAATAGAGCCACATTATAGTGAGGTTATGTACAAACACACTTCAATTTTTTTTTAAATTATATTTGAAAAGAAAAAAAAAACTTATTATATTGAATCATTTACGTATCATGGTATCTCCGATTTGACAATCTGGTCCCAAGTCTGCCCCCCTTGGAGAGAATATAAAACTCTAGCAATTTAAATGAAAAGAACTATCCTTCTCATTGTTTTATTAATAATTTTACAATATACACCTAAAGCAAGGCAACATATACACATAATCGAAATTTGGAAGTGCTAACATAAGCTAAAATATTACAGATGCACGTCTATGCAAACAATCAGGTATTAGACAACCACCAAAACGTGATCAATTGCATGCATGCATGTAGTAATATTTGCGAGCGATGACGGAGCCACATATAATTGAGACTGTTTACAGCTACATCCTAACTTCGAATCACCTGCCCCCCACCCCCTCTTTTTTCAAAAGAAAAAAAACCTATTAATATATTAGATTTTAGTTAAATTAAGTCCACCCAAAATTAACTATGAGGTTTTGACTCCGTCACTATGTGTGATCGTAATACATACGAGTCTATGCTTTAGGACCCATGCTTTCAGGTCCATTGGCATGACCAATGCCGGGACTATGGCCTGGAGTTGTGGGTCGGAAATTTCCTCCTGCTGCTACATGATCATCGACCATATCGCTATCGATAAGTGCAGTTGGTTGATTATTGTAGGCTTTACATTCTGAAACCTTGCCATGCATGGCGTGACAATGGCTGCTCTCGAAGTACCTCTCTCGTACAAGTTTCTCCTCATTGGGAGCACAGTTTTCGCACCCAATGTTCTTTCCTGTTTTCATTTGCCTTTCCTCACTAGGCCAAATTCCCAAGGAAAAAAATAATGAAAGAAGTAATGCACATGTGAGAGTGGTTTTGACCTTAGCCATTTGGCGATTTATTATATATTGGGGTGTAATGGAAATGGGTTGCTGGTAGCTCATGTGTCTCTTGGTATATATAGACTTGAGGGGAGACCGCCAAGACTAAGGTCACTTAACTATTCGGTTAACCAATTGCGTGACGACGAGCATCGATATCTATCACTTCTTTACTCTTTCTTAGATAATAGAATGTTTACCATATATCATAACTTTATAAAACATTTTCTGAGAGTGACATATATATGTTTATACAAAAATTCAGTACCCGTATTTTCATATCAAATGTATCATTATAATTAATTAACCTCTACAAAATATATGCTGCTGAAATCGTATAACTCAAATTTTATTTCTTAATTGGCATCCAGTGTAATTTTATATGACAAGAATCACATATTTATGAGATCCAATTATTTATGCCGACAATTCTTAGTGACTAATGGCTGCTGGACTAAGGATAGAGTTTGTGGTTCCATACCAAGTTTCAATAACGTGCAAGTTTTTTTTTTTTTTTGGTCAATAACGTGCAAGTTTGAGCAAGAGGTTTCTTGTTCATAAATAAGAAAACGTGCTCATGATGCGCTAAGGGTTGAGTGAAATGATCGAATAGTACTGTATTGTTGCAGTCAAAAATTTTAAGTTTAAACCTATATCTTTCCATCATAAATATTATTTGATTCATAATTGATTTAAAATATATATTAAACGAGTTGTTATACAACAAAATTTATAACTTTAGAATAAATTTAATGAGATGATATTTAAAATGAATGTGTCGTTATGTACTTATGAGGGAGGAAAAGTGCCCTCAAGCGAATAATGGAAATTGACGAGACACGTATACTGTCTGTTAGTGCATTGACCTACAAAGCTCAAATTAGCAAAAGATTCTCAAACATTCAAAGAACCTTTCAGTTTGCAATGTAGATTCTTCAAGAAAAAGCATATTGTTTGGTTGGCTCCCAAAGTCGAGGAAAAGTTGTAAATTTTAATTAAACGATCAAACCAAAAAGAATGGACGTACACTTTCTAGCGATCGTTTTAAATGTATATGAGATTCATGTATTTTGTTGAAAACTTTTTGATCGATTCAAATAAAATTAATTTTTTATATATTAATAAAATTTACATCTATGTATTGAATAAATTATGTGAGAAATTGAAAAATTAATTTACATTTTTCCGTAATTAGAATCTTTAGTTATCATTATTTCGTTGAACGCGACAAAAGCAATTCCTAGGGCCTGCAATGCTCAACGCATCAAAAACTCTTTTCTAATAGACCGATAACATTAATTTGTACGAGCTGGAAAATTTTATTTTGTTGAAAATAAAATCATTGTATTAAGTAGAGTAATTGGTTAGTAACTTGTTATAGTTAAGGTCCCAAATTTAATTTAATCTAAATATTAATTGGCTTAGAACATGCGTTGGGACCATCATATTGCACTACAAAATTTATTGTATTAAGAAGAATCACATTTAGACATACCTAAAGTGAATTCCTCGTTATAAAATAAAAATATCATTTTACTGATAAGGAGAAAAACTTAATCAACCTTATGATAGGAGAATTAATTATACACGATGGATGAAATTTGGTAGGAATATTACTAACCCAATTTACAAGTATATCTGCAGTACAATAAGTTTGTCTCTTGATTAAGGTGGTTAGTTTTAATTAAGGACTTGCACAGTAAGGAACACAACACGAGTTCATGAGCACATTAAATTTCTAGCAGTTTTATCTTATTTTGAAATTACGTCGAAATCACGAGTTCACAGCAACTTGCAAGGTTAGAGGTAAAGTGAACGATGTAATGCCAACCGAAGACACTCCGATATTCAAATCAGTATTTTGTAGAGAAGTACAAGTGTGAGGGAAAATATAGAGAGAGTTGAGGAGACACTATAGTAAGAACGTCAAAATTATAGGTAGGCTATGATAGTGAGGAGAGAAGAGAGAGTATTGCTTGAGGGTACTTTTTCGATACCCTTCCCTTGGGTAGGAAGGCTTTATGTATAATTGTTAGGGCGAGAGTTCATAGACTCTATGGACTTGTCTTCTTTGCAAATTCCTCAAGATTAGTTTTCACTTATCCCTTAATTAGGATCTGATAAGGTCAAATCCTTCTTCAAGTTTGTCGTCGATTATCTACACATGGTGAATTAGATAGTTGAGCTATCGCATGATTGCTTATCTTCGGGGATTTGAAACTGCGAATCCAACCTCGAGTTTATCATTAGCTACCCACATGTGGTGATGTTGACATTGGGCTCGCATAGGAACCTTGGGCTTAAGATGAGCTTGAGACATAGTAGCTCGTGAGTTGTGGGATTGCATATGGACCATATCTTTAATTTCATTAGTTGAGTGAGCCTAAGTAATCCGTTGTGGAAGGATCACGGGTTCAAGCCTAATTTTGACTATTACAGTATACAATATTTTTTAGTTTAAATTTTCTGAACTTTCAATACTAATCATATTAACCAAGGGCAAAGCAGATCTTTTTGTCTTATTTATTTTTAAGAAATTCTTTTGATAGTTATTATGATGCTTGTTTTCAAGTTCTTTATTATTCTGTGTGAGATTAGGAGCCCATTTTTCCAGAAACACGTATTAAATGTAATACTGCAAATTAAACAAAGATTCGTAACAAGCCAAACATGATTACGATTTTTAAGCTCATCATGAAAACAAACAAAGCATGAGCACACCTACAGCTAAACGAACGAGAACTAAGACCCGCCTCTAGGGGTGCAATCGTTTTTATGAGGTTAGAGTTCAACATTTTTTACTGTTTTAGAGTTTTGCTCTTAACTGACCTAATTCTTATGTAGGGATACACTGCTACACCTAGCTGTTTATTAATTGGTGGTCAGACCCCGTCGAATTATCCGGTAGTCGAGCTTCGCCAGTTAAGATTCTATGTCATAACAAAAAAAATAAAATAAAAATAAAACGAGTGCTAAGACCTATACAGTATGCACGAGCACAATGCAATAGTCAATTTTTGACGGATGATAGGGTAGTTGTTATTCTCAGTGTAGCCTTAGGGGAATAATACTTCAACGAAGGCTAATAGAAAGAAGTGTCTGAGGAAAAAAGAAGCCATTGCAATTGTTGAAAATATTGGTCCAAATCAGATAGGCCAACCAATAAGCGGTTGTCTTTTGTTCTTTGGCCTTGAATTTTCCCCTTCCCCTCTTTCGCCCTTTTTTGGTAAACTTTTAGATGGCTGGCAACTCGACTTCTCGTAGGTACGGTAGTAATACCAAAGAAATAATTATGCGGTGATCAATCATGAAAATGATTCCGATCGATCAAACTAAAGTATACATTGAGATGCGTTGTTGTAAAACGAGATTTATAATTTTAAAATAAATTCAATATGATCCTGTTTATATGAGTTTCTCATAACAAAAAAAAAAAAAAGTTTTTGTGTTGAATGTCTAGTAAATACCTTCTCTTTCCACAACTGATTCCTAATGTGCAAACTTTAATTTGGCAGGGACAATTGATGACTGCAGCTTAGTATATATATATATGTGTGTGTGTATATAAAGTTTTGGGAAATAAGTAATTTTTATTTATGGAAGGGTTCAACAACTACAAACTCAAAAGTGGGTGCAAATTTTTAATCCAGTAGAGAAAGAAAAGACAGAGCCATGAACACAATATAAATATATATATATATATATATATATATATATATATATATATATATATATATATATATATATATATTTATTTATTTATTTATTTATGCCCCAGTTGAGTATTAATTCCCAATAAGTTTATCTATGAATTGACTTTCTTCTAATCCACATGTTAGGAGTTTCACAAAGCGAACTAAAGAGTAAAGAGAAGATTTCTCCCACATAAAAATATTAAAGAGAATAATGAGCTATTAATAAATATGTGTAGGTTCACTATCCAATAACTTAAAAAATTTTGAATCAATAATTAAATTCTACACATATATATTAAGACTTATTTCTTCTCGGATTCACACCCATCAATTCTAATATTCTAATTGTTTTTCTTTGTAATTTGAAGAATCAATTGTGGCAAACTACTAATCGGAGGAGTCAATTTTTGCATACATGCTTGGAAAAGTTCACTTTTAAAATGGTACATGAACCAACCAAATTCAACTTACCAACATTAACGGTTATTTACAACGTTAAACCAAGGTAAATTTGCACAAATAGTTCATATTATTTTCTAAAAATCTTACATTCATTTTTACTATTCTAAATTAGTCAATTTAATCCTTATTATTTTTAAAAAATTTCAAATTCGTCTTTATTTTTCAAAATTAGTCAAATTTAATCCCTATTATTTTTCAAAATATTTTAGTTTAATCCCTGCCTACATTGGCTAGATTGATTTTTTTTAAGAAATAATAAGGACTAAATTGATTGACAGTAGGACCGTAAGAGGATGCAAGAAATAAATAGTCTATGAACTCATTAGGAGTATCACAGTGTTGTACATGTAAGATCATATAAAAGCCCCAACAAATAATTCTATCGATAATTCTAAGCCTTTATGTCACAACACTTTTGAGATCTATTATCGTATGTAAAATCATAAATAATATAAATGCTTTAAACTCTCTTAAATTAAAAGAAAAAAAAAAGAATAGTTTTGGGTCGTGTTTAAACTTTTTTTTTAATTGACATGTTATATATAGTGTCTTATATTCTTATATAACAAGATTCGTAATTATAAGATGGATTCAAATCATAAAACATTTAGGCTCTGTTTGGTTTAATTATAAAATTTTAACTTTTAAGCGGTAGAGCTTTTGTAATAGAGGTTTGGTTAGAAGTACTATTAAATAAAAGTCGTTGATTGTTTGTCTTATATTGGATAATATTGAACTTTTAAAAAAATTGAGGGCAACATTGTACTTTAAAAAATATGAAGGGTATATTTAAAAAAGAAAAAGAAAACAGTTTTCCGTATTATATAAAATAGCTTTGTAAAAACCTATTTTGAAAAGCTCTAATTTGGAGCTTCTTGTTTTTCAACTTTTTTCAGCTTCTACTTTTACCTAAAAGTACTTTCAGAAATGTGTCAAACAAGTGAGACTATCTTCTAAACTCACAGAAAATATTTTTGACTATAAAAAAGGTAGGTCAAATAGAACCTTACACATATTTTTATCGAGGTTTAAAATAAGCTCACGAAAAAAAAAAAGTTTTTTTTTGGTCACATCAATACCTACTCAGGCATTTCAACAAATACTTGGATCAGCTGCGAACCAGACGACGAAGAAGAAGAAGCTACAGTTCTTGAAGGTGGACTCTGCTGAGTTCTTCAAGGACATGGAGAGCCATCCCCCACCTAGGAGTGTGGGTGGTAATCCACTCCCTTTCCTCGTTTTTCCTCTCCAGTGAGCTCTAACTCACTTGAAGGTAGTCTCGTTGAGGTCCCGCTGAATTTTGAGGTTGGGGTCTCTACAAACTGCAAGTTATTTTCTCCGGCTCCTGAGGAATCTGTGCTTCCAGTTGTTAAACCTTGTGTTGACGCCATGGAAGCTATTGTTGGATCTTTTCCGGTCCCTGTTGTTAACTCGCTAGAGTCTAGTGATATTGTTAACCCAGTAGGTGCTGGTGTTGAATCGTTACCTCCCACTTTGGCTTCGGTGGTTCCTACTGAAGACATAGCACCAGCTGAACAAAAGCGAAGTTGGGTGAACTTCTTTGAAGGTTGAGTCAGAGACAATGTCAAGCTGGCTTACCATCAACCTACTAAAGTCAACGGAGTTGTCCGAGTCTTTCCACCTGAGAACATTAAAAGCAAAGGTATTGCATTCTGGCAACACTCTTTAGTTGGTCAATTTTTGGGCAAACCTCGCCCATTTTTTTTGATCAGGAACATGATACAAACACAATGGAAGAAATTCGGCAGAGTTGATATTCGTTCCACAGAAGAAGGTCTGTTTATTTTCATATTTGAGAATGCTCAAATATGTGAATTAGTGTTGGAGGACTATTGGCATGTTAATGGGCGGTCTTTGCTTCTCCGTAAGTGGCAACTGGGGATTGGGCTGCTTAAATTCAGAATTGATAGAGTTCCTATCTGGGTGAAATTGAGAAATGTGCCGGTTGAATATTGGACGCAGGAAGGTTTGAGTTATCTTGCTAGCGGGGTGGGTGTTCCCATTCAAATGGATGCACCAACAGAGGCCAAAACAAAACTTAACTATGCTAAAGAATGTGTGGAAGTAGGCTTATAGGATGAGCTACCTGATATGTTTGAACTTGAGATTGCAAAAGATATTTTTGTGAGGATTCAAGTTGAATATTCATGGATACCTCACACGTGCAAGACTTGTAACTCGTTTGGACATAGTGAAAACAAATGTCCTAAATAGGAAAGAGCTAAGGGAAAGTCTATAGATTTGGCTAAGCCAACAGTTATTGATAAGCCAAATGGGAGAATGCCAGTGAGACCTAAGTCTGATGAACCTTGTCAGGAGCTTAAGAGAAAAGAGAAGAAGGATGATTGGGCTACTATTGGGACAGTGCGAAGAAGATCACCTTCGCCTAAAGCACAGCGCAGTAGGACTCCAAAGTCTAAAGGTACTAGCTCTTCTAATTCTTTCGGTGTTTTATCGGGCATGGATAACGAGTCAAATAAGGTTGTGAATTTTGTGAATCGCACCTCAGGTAGTTGGGAGGATAACAATTCCAATCCAGCTCAAAACCTTACCCCCATCCCTCCTGATCAATTATCATCAAGTTCTGGAATATCCGGGGCTTAAATAAGACCCACAAACAAATTGATGTGGACAAGTTACCGAGAAGTAATAATATCAGTATTGCCGGTATTTTGGAAACACAAGTGAAATGCAGAAATTCCAACAAGATTGTTAATTCAAAATTCCAGCAGTGGAATTGGATCAACAATTATGACAAAAACCAAACAGGCCGCATTTGGGTTTTTTGGGATAAATCGAAAATTTTTGTGGATAAAATTGATTCTTCGGATCAAGCTATTGCCTGTTGCATAAGAAATACTGACAACTCTTTCTTATTCAATGCT
The DNA here is from genome assembly GCA_037974665.1 of Ehretia macrophylla. NCBI lineage: Eukaryota > Viridiplantae > Streptophyta > Magnoliopsida > Boraginales > Ehretiaceae > Ehretia > Ehretia macrophylla. Next base: position 7,380,569 of record CM075774.1, read on the forward strand.
ATTTTTGTCTATGCGAGTAATGAGGTGCAGGATCGAAAACTTCTTTGGAGAGATTTGGAGAGGTGGAGCTTGAATGTGGGAAATCAGCCACTTTGCATTGGGGATGACTTTAATGAAATTTTGTGTCTCGAGGACCGTACCAATCATCGCCAACTCAACCTGGGCTCTCGAGACTTTATGGAATACATTGAGCGGGACAATCTTGTGGAGCATCGGAGTATTGGCCCACATTACACCTGGACCAACCAGGGTGAGGGTGATGGGTTTAAAGCAAGCAGACTGGATCGAGTCCTGGTGAATGGTGAATGGGTCACTAGGTTTAGTGACTCGGCCCTTATTATTGGTAATCCAGGCCCTTCGGACCATTGCCCACTCTTTTTGCATTTAGAGAAAGCAACTTTGAAGAAACCAAAACCCTCAAATTCTTCAACATTTGGACCCAACACGAGTGTTACATTGAGATTGTTCGTAGAGTCTGGACTGAACATATCCAGGGATCTCCGATGTATGTTCTTTGTGAAAAACAGAGAGCTCTCAAAAAGGAGCTAAAAGCCTTCAATGTTCGTTATTTTCGTGACCTCTCCTTAAAAATTTCTGAATCAAGAAAATCTCTGGACATCATTCAAGAAGCCATCATGGAGGGTCGGGCTACTCAAGCTCAGTTATGGGATGAAAAGAAGATTTGTAATGATATTGAAAATTTGCTCCTTAATGAGGAAAGTAATATGAAACAGAAAGCTCGTTTGAGTTGGCTTAATGAGGGTGACATAAATTATTCCTTTTTCTTTAAGTACGCTAAGGGTCGTGCATCTCGAAATGGCTTGGTTCGGCTTCTGAGTTCTGATAGAACTATCTTGGATACTGATGAAGATATTGGGCATGAAGCTGTTAACTATTTTGAGAACCTTATTGGCTCTTCTGATCGTAGGGATTCTCAGGTGTTGGCTAACCAACTGCGTTACCTTCATCCCTCTCAAATTTCTTCTTTATCAGGTCATGATCTTTACAAACCAATCACCGCCGATGAAGTTAAGAAAGCTATGTTCTCGATTGATAGTAGCAAGTGTCCTGGTCCAGATGGGTTTTCCTCTCATTTTTACAAACATGCATGGGCTATTGTTGGGCATGATGTTACTCGTGCAGTGCAATCATTCTTTAGCTCCGGAAGTTTGTTGAAAGAAATGAATGCTACTATCATTTCATTGGTTCCGAAAGTGCCAAATCTTTGTTCCATGAATGATTTTAGACCAATTTCTTGTTGCAACACAGTCTACAAGTGCATCTCGAAGATCCTTACTAACAGACTGCAAGAGTATTTGGGTGAGGTGGTGTCTGATGTTCAAACTGCTTTTGTTAAGGGGCGTTCAATTACGGATAATGTTTTGATTGCGCAAGAACTTCTGCGGGGTTACGGGCGAAAGAACATCACTCCTAGATGCACCATTAAAGCAGATCTCAGAAAAGCCTACGACATGATGAGTTGGGATTTTGTTCTTGCTTCTTTGGAGGCATTCAATTTCCCTCTGTGCTTTATCAACTGGATTAGGAGTTGTATCACTACTCCTAAATTCTCTATTGCAATCAACGGCAACCTTCATGGGTTCTTTGAATCGAAGAGGGGGCTTAGACAGGGAGATCCAAACTTCCCATATCTGTTTGTGATTGGTTTGCAAATGCTAACACTCATCCTCAACAAAGTTGCTTCTTGTAAAGATTTCAAGTTTCACCCGAAATGTAAGCGCATCTCTTCGAGTCACTTATGCTTTGCGGACGACCTTTTAATTTTTGCAAAAGCAGATATTACTACATTGAAGATCATTGATGAGGGTCTTCGTGTGTTCCAATCAATCTCAGGCCTGCATGTTAACAATGAGAAAAGTTCTATTTTTCTGGGGGCCTGTAATGAGGAACTCACTGAGCAAATTTCGGTTTTGCTGAATTTTAACATTGGTTCTTTGCCAGTCAAATACTTGGGTTTTCCTTTAATTGCAGGTCAGCTACATGTTAATGATTGCAGTGAGCTCATTGGAAAAATTACAAATCGTATTGAAGCCTGGGCTCTCAAGTGGCTGTCGTTTGCAGACAGAAAACAACTTATTGAGTCTATCCTCACTAACATACAGGCTTATTGGGCTCGTATTGTTGTCCTTCCTACAACTGTTATCAAGGAGATTGAGATAAAACTTTCGGCCTTCCTTTGGTCAGGCCATGAGGATAATGGAAGAAAAGCAAAAATTGCTTGGAGCCGTGTTTGTTTGCCTAAGGAAGAAGGAGGGTTCGGTATTAAAAACCTTAGCGCCACCAACCATGCAGCTATCATGAAATTGTTATGGCAACTTCTGACTAGGCACGACTCAATTTGGGTTAGGTGGGTGTTTGCGTACCATCTCCGACATAAGAGGCTTTGGAAAATTAAAACATCAAAAGATACTGCCTGGTACTGGCGGAAAATGATGAGTCTGAGGGAAGAGATTAAGCAGCTCACTTTCTACAAAATTGGTTGTGGTTCAGATACTTACATGTGGTTGGATAACTGGCATCCCCTTGGCATTCTTTCGGATGTATTTGGAGTGGATGCTATTCGGAATGCAGGGAGCTCAATCTTTGCAAAAGTTGAGGATTATATTGAAAATAACTATTGGTGTTGGCCTTCAAATCATTTGATTTTTAGCACTATTGCTCTGAATATTGGCTCCTTGTACTCGAACTGCTCCAGACGTGATGTTTGCATTTGGTTGGGTGATACTGGGAGTTTTTCGAATTTTTCAGCATGGGAGCTCATCCGACCGAGAGAAATCAAGGTCAATTGGGATCATGTTGTTTGGTTTAAGTATGTCATCCCAAAGTATGCTTTTAGACTCTGGCTTTTCTGGCACGATAAAAATCCTACGAAGAGTAGGATGTTTGATTGGGGACTACTGGTTGACCCTTTGTGTATTTTCTGCAGGCACTATACGGAGAGTAGAGAACATCTGTTCTTTGATTGTGGGATCAGTAGAAGAATTTGGAGGAAAAGGATGCAGTGGTCCAAAGCTCCATACAGTTTCTATAATTGGCACCGTGTTACTTGTTGGATTGTGCAACATTGTGAGAACGATTCTCTCCAAGCTGTTGTGATTAAACTCTTCTTGGGAGCAACTATCTACCATATATGGGGTGAAAAAAATAGAAGACTTCACGATGGAAAGGTACTCACCAAAGATCAATTTCTTCATCGTATTTGTTTTAATGTTAGAAATAGACTTTACGTTTGTAAAAAGTATAAAAATACTACTTTCAACATATCCATCTGTAGAAGTTGAAATGTAGATAAAAGTATTTTATACTAGTTAGTTCTTTGAGTTACTGATTGTACAGTTCGTTCGATTTTCAATTTAATGAATACCCTTACTTACCTTAGCCAAAAAAAAAAAAAAGATTACACATTACCAATAATATTACCAGTGCAACCTCTTAACAGGACGAACACAACATCAAGATGATTTTTAATTAGCAAAAAAAAAAATGATTTTTATGAAAATTTGCAAAAATGGTCATATTTGTTATGAAATGATGGATATTCACTATGAAGAACCATGTGATGGTTATCTATGATCACTTATTGTGATATATAAAGCATTCCTTTTAGAAAAGTAAAGGAACATGTTATGATGATGATAAGTGGAGGATGACATCACTTGCGATGTCATCAAGTTACTATCTATGCCTATAAATAGGAAGAGATTATGAAGCAATGTACGAAGAAGAATTCAATAAAATTCTCTTCTCTATCTTGTCTTCTCTTTATATTTCTTATTTATTATTGTATTTGATAGTTATTTTATAACACGTTATCAGCACGATTCTCTGCCAATGAGTTACTCAGTAGAAGGGTAGAGAAATTAACACCCCAATTTCTTTCCCGTTGTCGGAAGTTGCTGAAGAATGCAAGATATGAATTAGGGTATATTCAAGACTGTCCTTGCAGATGCTTAAATTGATCATCTTCGCACAACCCAGGTTCCATCATCTCTAATTTTGATGGTCATATTATTATATATATTCTATTGTTTTTCTATATCGCATTCCTAGCATGCAGTATCTAATATACATTGTTTTTGTTACTAAAAAAGCTCTCATTCAATACTATATCTCAAAAATACGATGAAGATGCTTATGAATTGGTAGAAACTAGGTTTAATACATACTTGATGCAGTTTTAAATGCTTCTGATGAAGCCTTACTATCATCGCCTCTAATTTAAGAATTAAACACTATCATGTATTTACAGTAATTTATATCTAATCTGAAGATGGTACTTTGAGTTATAGAGATTAATCACAATCATCAGTGATGTCCAAAGAACCACACTCTTTTCTGGCATTTTATCAAACATGTAACAAACAACTTCATAGTCAAGAAAAGAAAATGAATGATAGTATAACAGTTTAATCCATGGATGTAAAAGAAGTAGGAACTAATATTCCATCCCTTTTAGAATCTATAATGTGTGATTGACTATAGCATGTTTTTAATCGACTTTCTAAAAATATTACTAGAATGATTTATGTTAGTATAATAGATATTTTCTTCTAATTGAATAAATCACTTGAGTTGTTATCCAATCATATAAGTCTTAGAATGTATGAAAACTATAAGCTTTGAAAGCACCTTGACAGTAATGAAGTCCTCAAGGCCCTCTGCAACAAAGTTGGCTGGATTGTTGAGCTGACGGGTCCAAAGGTAAAACACCTTTCTTTTGCTAATTACTTCAACTATTAATGTTTGTATCATGGCTCATGTTAACGATTACTTACTACAATGCATATCAAGACCTACCTTAATTTCGGTGCATGTTAGCAGCTCTACATGTATTATTGAATGAGAGGGTCTTTGTACTCATTACCATTATGTACATCTGTCCATATCTGGCACACATTAGCAGCCCAGTTGAGTGAGGTTATTTACCAACCACTAAATAATAATGATGGAGCATGATGAAAAATGTTGGAACTGTTGTAATAGGAGTTGACCGCTATTTCAACTACTACAAAGTTCAGAAACCTGCATTTTGTGAAAAGCTCAAATGACTTTTAATTATTAAAGAAGTGTTTCTCTGAGATAGCTTGCACAACAAGGACTAAAAACTTTGTTTCTTGATATTGCTTAGCTAAAACATTTCATTAATATTTAGTATTGTGTTAACACGATTGGTTGCATGTATTATTTGAGTGGACAAGGTGAACTGAATAAGGAGCTCGCTAGATGTAGTTTATTGCATTTTATTGAAAAGAGTCGTTGTATGTTTTGGTGATGATCAAGATTAAAGAAGGTTGAGAAAAGAAAAGAAAGAAAAGTAAACAAAAGTGGGAGACAAAAGTTAAAGGTGATAATGATGATGTTTAAAATAATAATTGTTGATTAACCATTATTTGCATATCTCCCACATGATACTCATCATTTATTGACTAAGTCACTAAACTTTAAGCCAAAATATTAACCTTCTTTTCTTTTGGTCAAGACTAGCAGGCTTCTTGCCAAGACTCTTGTTGAATTTTTTTTTTGTGATTATTTCAAGTCCAGTATTTTAGAACTTAATGTTACCTATGTAATGCGTTCTATAAATCTTGTATTGGAAGATCGTTTTCATGCTTAAATTAGCCCGTTTCAATAGGTTGAATTTTTTTGCTGGAATCTAGTCGACAATGAATTACATCTGATTTCGTGAGGCCTTTTGACATAGTAAACGAATTCAAAATCGAACGAAAATTTTACGGTAACTAGATTAGGCAATTTGGAACAAAATTTATGATTGGAGTTTATTCAGATTTTGATGTTATGATATTTTTAAATTTCTATTCCAGTAGATTATTAATTTTCGAGTAAACTAGACAGCTTGGAGTCATGATCTTCTAAGAGGCATAACTTTGTCATTTTAACTCTGAATTCGGATCCGTTTGATTCTAGAACTATCTACTTTCAATGAACTACGTCTCTGTGGAAATTATAAATGATTTTGAGGTCATTGAAAGGGTTAATGTAACTAATAAAGTTTTATATGTGTTGTACCGAAACTTTCAGCTTATACTTGTAAGTAATTTGTGTTATATTTTTCAAAGAAAAAAACATGGTTGTGAATAACGATAAAATGAAAATGATATGGTATTAACAAATTAGGAGGATGAGCTTCATAAGTGGAGTCTTCATTTTTATTAATTTAATCAAAAGTTGATATGTCCACTAACAAGTGTGCCTTTATATAAAAGGAGAAGTATATGTTTAAAGAGATAATAAACATGATTGGTTATAACCTTAATTTAAAAAAGGTTGTCTTCTCTTTTTATTGCTTTACTCCATGTTTTGAGGGAGAAAAAGTATGATAGTGATATTATATGCATTAAAATGATAACTTATATGGGTGTATTGAAAATGAAAGAGGAATTATTAAAAAAAAAAAATTCCAATGAACTCCCATTAATGAGCATAAGATATTTGATCTATAGAATTTTATACTTTAAAAGCTTTATTATTTGGCACATCATATTGGACATCTAAGTGCAGTGATGATGAAATTTTTTTTAATTGAAAATCTAATAGGCACTGATTAAAGAATCAAAGGATTCTATTATCAAATAAATTTTCATTTATTGATTGTGTCCAACGAAAATTGGTCCAAAGTCACCCCTACTAAAAATCCTACATTTGTAAATGATTCAAGGAGATATATGTGAGCCTATTATTTCTTTGTATGGACCATTTGAATATTTTATGGGATTAATATGCCATAATCGAGGTCATATGTATGATTACTGTTCAATTGAAATATGGCATTTACCAGATTGCTTGCACAAATAATCTGATTATGGGCATAGCTTTTGGACTATACAATCAAGAAAAAATGTCTTGATAATTAAGGAAAATCTACATCCCAAAATATTTAATGATTATTGTACATCAATTGGGATTAGTGTTGAGTATGTTGTGACTCACACAAATTCATTAAATGCCCAATAAACTCCTTCATTAAGCGCTTGTAGCTAATTGCTCGACCAATATTATTGACAACTAAGTTGTCTAGTCCTATTTGAAGATATGCAATATTAAATGTTGCAATGTTTATTCAAACAAAGCCAACCGATTGAATTATATACTCTCCATTATTCGAATCTCATCTAAGGATGTTTTGCGCAATGTATGTTTCAATTATTCCCCCACAAGCGCTTAAAGATGGGTTTATAAAAGAAACTGAGAATTTATGAAATCCCATCAAATATTATATTGGGACTTTGAAGGGATCAATTTCAATAGCATATTTTGCCAATTAATGAAATGATATTCTCAGTATCAGGGGGAGAAAAACAAAAGCTGGAACAATAAATACTTCTATAGCAAGTTTATTATATTGATCCTAGTATAAACATCAAATACATTCCCGGATGCAAAGATTGTGATTAAAGTCACATATACCAGCTTTAATGCTCCACATATCAGAATTGATATTTCAATTGAGAAACAAATAAAGAAATAACATTACTACACACCGAAAGGGTGGTAGACATATCGATTCCATAGACAAAGGAGCAAAATATGTGAGTTAGCATTTTTGAATTATTTGATCTCTTGAAGATGTCAAGACAAGGAATTGAAAAGATAACTGATAAATATTACTCCACGAGAGTATCAGATACCTGAATATGATATGAATATTGAATGTATTGAGAATAAAGAGCTATCACTCAGTTATACTACTTATGAAAAGAATGAAACCGAAAAGAGAAATTGCTTGTGATTAATCAATTAAAAAAAAAAACAGTAGCTACTGAATTTATGAAAGAAATTGAGGATCTTGAATTGAAGTCCATATACATAAAAATGTCGACAAATACATGATTGGCCAACATAACTGATGAGATGCAATCCAGGCGTAAAATAAGTGCACATGAAATATGTATGGTTGTTGAAATGCACATGAAATATGTATAGTTGTTGATGGGATTAGGGGGAGCATTGTACAAAATAAATCCCACATCACTATAAGAAATTTCAAGGAATTAATCATAATAGTTGTCTTTCCCTTAAATTGTTTAAGGGCAAACAATGAATGGGTTAGTACACTGTGTGATTATACCTTGGAGTATATTCTCTGGGAAAATCATACTGATATTAGCCTGGTAATTTTTGAAAAAGGACTTCGTATGCGTCTTGTGAATATGGTAATAATTTACCTATATAAATCACATAATAATATTATTGAAGTCTTAAAAGGACTCCATATGCTTGAAGCATATATTCATGTGATAATGATATTTCAGTCTTGGAATGACTTTATATGTCTGAAACATATGTTCACGTGATAATAATATTTATATTGAAGTCCTGGGAGGACTCTACATGCTTAAAAGCATATGAATGCAAATCTCGAGAAATTTATTTGATTACAAAGATCTTTGTATGGAAGAAAACATTCTGGAAGAATGTGATATAATTTTTTTTAGAATATGATGATATCATGACATATTTGCTTCTAATTATCATATTGCTTTTGTTATATATGTTGATAAATACTATAATGACTCACCAAGAGTTATTTGGTTCCGGAGTACCATATTTGAGTATAATTAATGCATCAATATATCTTGTTGATAATACAATATAGTATATTGTGTTTTGATTAATTTGTTAGCCAGGTGTAGTGCAGCTTCAATATGAAAGATCGAGCTATATATATATGTGGAATATCACATATGAACTTATCTTATCCAAGAACATTGAAATCATATATTTTGGCTCTACAGATGCTGACCATTTATTTGAACTCCACAAAGTAAGATCAGTGACAACCTATTCACTTGTAGTGACAAGTATATCGTGGCGATCCATGAAACAGATCATGAATACTTCATTTTGAAATCATGCTAAGATTATGACAATTCATGTGGCTGGTTGATAATATATATGATTGAGATATATCACCAATGAATCATGTTGCAATGACGGGAAGAAGGTATTTGTGTGCTGTACTCTTTTTCCTTCACCAAAGTTTTTTCCCATTGGGTTTTTCCTGGTAAGGTTTTAACGAGGCAGACCAAATACAAGCATGTCACACTGAAACTCTATTTAAGTATGAAACTTAAAAGGGACATGACATAAATGCTCATCAAATTCAAAGTCAAACAAAACGTTACAGGATCCACAAAAGCATTGCCAACGATGAGCTAGCTACCAAGATAGACATGTGTTAACTTTGTGATCATTATTAATATGTCTACATGAGGGGGAGTCTCATATGAACTGTACTCTTTTTCCTTCGCACAGGTTTTGTCCTACTGGGTTTTCTTGGCAAAGTTTTAATGAGGCAGTACAAGAAACATATACAAAGAATATTGTACTCTTTTCCTTCATCAAGTTTTTATAACATTGGGTTTTTCTTTATAAGGTTTTTAATGAGGCATATTCTTAAAAGATGAATATCCAAGGAGGAATGTTATGAAATGATGGATATTCACTATGAAGAACCATGTGATGGTTATCTATGATCACTTATTGTGATATATAAAGCATTCCGTTTAGAAAAGTAAAGGAACATGTTATGATGATGATAAGTGGAGGATGACATCACTTGCGATGTCATCAAGTTACTATCTATGCCTATAAATAGGAAGAGATTATGAAGCAATGTACGAAGAAGAATTCAATAAAATTCTCTTCTCTATCTTGTCTTCTCTTTATATTTCTTATTTATTATTGTATTTGATAGTTATTTTATAACAATATTATTTTTCTAAACTTTTAAATTCGTCTATATTATTCAAAATTAGTCAATTTAATATCTATTATTTTCTAAATTTTTTAAATTTATCTATATTATTCAAAATTAATCAATTTAGTGTTTATTAGTTTCTACAAATTTTAATTTAGTCCCTACTTAAATTGGTTAAATAATTTTTTTAAAAAAATAATAAGGACTAAATTTAATTTTTTAGAAAATTAGAAAATCAAATTGACTAATTTTAAATAAAAAAATGAATTTATAATTTTTTAAAAAATAATAGAGACTAAATTATATAATTTTATAAAATAAGGATGAATTTAAAATATTAAGATAACAATAAGGATTATTTGTGCAATTTCTTCTAAATTTTACTTCTCTTAAGCCAAGGGTGCGCGGACGAGAGAAAATTCTTAAATCCAATAATCGAGAAATAAGTAAGAGTATTTTTGTTATGTTTTGAGGTAATTTTGTAATTTAAATAATTGGATTAATATTTTAATTTAGGAAAATTTGAAAAGTCCAACTAAATAATTCGACAAAATATTTTAATTTACCCAATAACATTTGGGTGCATATAAATACAGTATATAGAAAACACACAAGCGCACATATATATATAAGCAAAAGTTTTACAATTTTCTTTCCTTTCTTTCTCACTATCTTCTTTCTTAATTCAGGTACCTCTCTTTGCCCGTTTGTACTTTCAACATGTTTATCGCATTTTTTATAATAAAAAGGCAAGATTGTTAAAGGGTTGTTAATAGTTATAGTGTTTAGTTGTTTACTTTTTCGTAAATTTTTAATTTTTTGATGTAAAAAGTTATGAACTTTAGGAAAATACAATGTGGGTATGCCTAATAATAATTAGATGAATTCTGGGTTTTGTTTGTTTCTGTGTGCATTTCAGTTGGAAGAGTTCAAGGTGGGCAAAAAATCAAAATTTTCTATTTTCAACATTTTTATCACCTTTTTTTTTTTAATAAGAGAAGGGTGAGATTGTTAATGGGTTATTAGTAGTTATAGTGTTTAGTTGTCTACTTTTTGTAAATTTTAATTTTTTGTAAAAAGTTAAGAACCTAAGGGAGAATTCATTGTTGGTTAGCCTAATAATGGTAAAAGATTCTGGGTTATGTTTGTTTTCTGTGTGCATTTTAGTGGAAGAGTTCAAGGTGGGCAGAAAATAAATGTTTTTTTTTTTTTTCTATTTTCAACATGTTTAATAGCCTTTTTCTTACTTTTCTATTTTCAACATCTTTATTACTTTTTTTTAAGAAGAAAAAGGCAAGATTTTTAAAGGGTTGTTAATAGTTATAGAGTTCAGTTGTTTGCTTTTCGTAAAGTTTAAATTTTGATGTAAAAAGTTAAGAACTTTAGGGGAAATACATTGTTGGTAAGCCTAATAATGGTTAAATGAATTCTGGGTTTTGTTGGTTTCTGTGTTCATTTTAGTGGAAGAGTTTAATGGGGCAAAAAATCAAACTTTTCTTTTTTCAACATGTTTATCATATATTTTGTTTTATAAGATAAGGGCAAGATTAAAAGGGTTGTTGATAGTTATAGTGTTGAGTTGATAAATGTTGTTCTTCACTGGTTTTTAATATAAAAAGTTGGGAACTTTTTTTTGATTCAAGTAGGCTTAAATCATTTTACTTCGCTTAGTACTTGATCTCGAGACCCCTTGCACCTAAAGCGAGAGCCATACCACTAGACCAAATGGCTAGTGGCAAAAGTTTGGAACTTTAGGGGTAATACATTGTTGGTAGCCCTAATAATGGCTAAATGAATTCTGGGTTTTGTTTATTTCTTGCGTTTTTTAATAAAGAAGTTCTGTTTAGTCTTTTTTTTTTTTGATAATTTTGTTTATCATTTAAGTATGAGGTGTTAATAATGTTCACATGTAGTTTATCAATTATGTTGCCATATTATGAATTTCAGTTTCTGTATAAAGTCACATTGATTATAGTTGCTGTTCATTTTGTTGTTTACTTTGATTAACCATGCAATTCATATCAGAATTTTCGTTTCCATTATAATACTTATGAACCCTATTAGTATTGAATGGTGAGGTAAAGGTACTAGTTTTGTAAAGAATGTACCTTTTGTCTATGCAGAACTGCCTTTTTTCGAATTAGTTTATATGAAAGCATCCAAGAGTGAGGGATGTTTATATATTTTTCAGCCCCTTCTAGCTTGCAATACGTTGCTGTTTATTTGGAGCATATTGTCAATTGGAAAGATTTTAATATCGTATACATTTCATGGTGTATTTTTAGATTTTGAGTTCTGCTTTTGGTTGTGCAGTTGGTATTCACGAAGTGGAATTCATCTTGAGGATTTTGATCAAGAGAATTATTGTGAACTATAAATTGCTTTATGGGGTCTGATAGGCAGTCTGTTGGTTTACTGGACACCCTCAATATGGAGACAGTTAAGACAATTTTTACTCGAACAAACCCTTATCCACACCGGCATTCACGGCATGCTGTTATTGCAGTACTTGTGGGTTGCCTTTTTTTCATATCATCAGACAATATGCATACTCTTATTCAGAAATTAGATACCAATATCAAATGGTGGTCTATGTACGCCTGTTTGCTCGGGTTCTTCTATTTTTTTTCATCTCCATTTTTAGGGAAAAGAATTAAGCCCAGTTACTCGAACTTTAGCCGCTGGTATGTTTTCCTTCTCTCCATATGGCATGATTGGTGTACTCTCTTCTTTTTCATTCTGGAAGAGTGAATTTATATGCATACCTTCTGGACAGCTAGTATTAAGGTAATAGATGTATGATATTGCAGGTACATAGCTTGGATATTAGTTGCAGCTCTGTATCATCTTCCCAGTTTTCAATCAATGGGAGTAGATTTGAGGATGAATCTCTCTTTGTTCTTGACAATATATCTTTCATCTATTTTATTTCTCCTGGTTTTCCATGTTATATTCCTTGGACTTTGGTATGTTGGTCTTGTTGCTCGTGTGGCTGGGAAGAGGCCGAAAATTTGGACAATTCTCCAAAACTGTGCTGTAAGTCCTGAAAAACCATGTTAAATTGAGCAATTTAATTTTGGCCCTTATCTTCTTTGACTCGTGATTCATGCAGGTGATAAGTATAGCTTGCTGTATTTTTTATAGTCACTGCGGAAACCGTGCCATTATGAGAGAAAAATCGTTTGAACGGAGAAACTCTGGTTGGTCTGCTCTGTGGAATAAGGAAGAGCGCAACACATGGCTTCATAGACTCATCCAAGTGGATGAGTTGAAGGACCAAATTTGTTCATCTTGGTTTGCTCCAGTTGGGTCTGCTAGGGATTATCCGCTTTTGTCCAAGTGGGTCATTTATGGAGAGGTATGATTGTCATTTCTTTGTGTCAATAGGTGCTTTTTCTCTGGACATTATGGGGGTTCTTATGCTTCTGCTGCTTTCTCTTTTGGATTTTCACCATTTCAGTTGACTTGCAGCGGCTCATGTGCAGAGTCGCCCGATGAGATTTCTCCCATATATTCCTTGTGGGCCACTTTTATGGGCCTCTACATTGCCAATTATGTTGTAGAAAGATCAAGCGGGTAAATATTAGTCAATATTGCTTTTAAATTGCATTTTGTTATCTCGTTCTTTTATTCTTACATTGCTTTTCCTTCCAAATGTTGGTGTTTGTTTGTGTTGAGTTTGAATTCGTATCTTGTGAAATCATGCCTTATTGTTGTGAAGGTCATTTCCTGAGAGTTTCACAATTTACTTGATTGTATGATATGATTTATTGCTTCTGTCCTGATTATGCAATTGAGGATCAAAGTATGAAGGATATAGTTGGCAGGCGTCATCCGGTTTTTTCAAAACCCAATCTCTCCTCCCTCTTTGCCCCTCCACAACCTCACTTAAGTTTGTTGTATCTGCTCGTCTTTTGTGGTCAATATCAGGCAAGAGGTTCATTGTCCCTCAGAAATATATGCTTGAGAGAAGGTATATTTGGCTGGGACAAGCTGCAGTTACTAGTTTGCTCATGGCCCTCATATTTGTCAACTCCCTCATTTCTTAATTGTTTAATTTCTGAGCTCTAATATGACAAACAATTGACAGACGGGCTCTTTCCCATCCTTTGCCGCTAAAAGAATTCGAGAAATTGAAGAAAAAGCAAATGAAGCCTGATTTTCTGGATATGGTTCCTTGGTACTCTGGGTATGTGCTATTATGTCCCTTTGCCTCCCTCTGTACTCCCCTTCTACATCTTTGTAGGCACAGCGCTGCTTATGGGAGTAAAGCTCCACCAATTATCTTAACGTCTCCTGATGGCTGATTGTACAGGACATCTGCTGATTTATTCAAAACAGTTTTTGACCTACTAGTGTCGGTGACCGTGTTTGTAGGACGTTTTGATATGCGTATGATGCAGGTAAGCTAAATTACTGGTTGTTCTCAAATTTCATTTATCCAGTTTTGAGTAAATTGTTCTTTCTTTCTTTATTATTTTTTATTACATGGTTACAAACCAAAACAAAGAATAAAAGCAAAATAAATATAAATGGAAAAAGAAAGGAGTTCTGTTCTAAACTCCCTTTTCTTTTTGACTCTGCTGGGATTTTTGTTTTTTAAAAAGTACTTTGGAATTGTTCCATGAACTCGTGTGATTTAATTTTGATATATCTACTTGCCGGGTTGTGTAGGATCAAAAAATTTTGTTGGAAGTTTTTTTAATGATTGAAAAATATTATCTTTTACTTATAATTTTAATGGAATTATGTTGTTTGGCTGTTAAGCTAAACGTATCAAAAGAAGATGCACGCCTTTACTTGTACTTCGTTATCTTTGGGAATAATGGTTGAGAAGATAAGTTACATAGAATGTTTTGTAACTAAGTTTTTTCGGATTATTGTATCTGAAATAAATATATAGTTTTGTATGGCATGTGCCTAGCTCTTGTTGGAAGAGTTCTTTGAAATGGTTGAGAAAATGTTTACTTGTAGTCCTAAGGTTTCTTGTTGTGTGTTTTGGGGTTTAAGGCCAATATGTCGAAGGAAAATGCATATATTGATATGTAGATAACTTTTCTGCAATACACTTGTGCTTCATTAAATAATTGGTTCGAGGAAGGATATCAATTTTTGTTATCTTTACTTATTTCCTTGATTATCAGGCAGCAATGAGCAGAGTTGAAGATGGAGCTAAAAAAGAGGATTTTTTATATGACCAGTTTGGTGATAAAGATGACCTCTGGTTTGACTTTATGGCTGATACTGGGGATGGTGGAAATTCTACCTATACTGTAGCACGGCTTCTTGCTCAACCTTCAATTAAAGTTCGATTCAAAGATCAAATGCTTTCACTGCCACGCTCTAGCCTACTCCTTATAGGGGGTGATCTTGCGTAAGTTCAAAAACACCTATCTTTTTTTTTTTGTGATTCCAATGGAAAATGCTGGCCTCAGGCCAATTTGATGATAGGATTTTCTAGTACTTTAAATGAATTGTGAACTGCCCCTTGCTTAATGCAAGTGGAATTTGTTCTGGAGTGAATTTCTAAAACACTTATTAAAATGGCTTGTAGTATATCATAGTATAGAGGTTCAATGGGGTTCAATTAGCGATGTCTTGACCATTGACTTAAGCAAAGTGTTCTTGTTTCTTAAAAAAAAGACAGCTTCTCTTTTTTCCCCATATTTATGATTCTAATGTTTCTTTTCGAATGTCCTTGGAGTTGGTCTTGACATTGTTGTTGTTTGGGACGTTGTAACATGAGATGTTATTACGCTCTGGTGTTAAGAGATTCTTTTAATATTCTGATGCTTGAGTGACCTGTTCTTTTATGACCAATTGCAAACGTACAAGAACTTGCTTCATCTAGTGAAAAGTTATTTTCTTTTATGGCCAATTGCAAACGTACAGGAGAACTTTTCACAAACTTGTTTACAGAACCTCATCAGAATATCATATTGCAGCCAAACCTGTATCTTCTCTTAACATATATGAAGACTTATGTATATGTTTGAGCACTCTAGAATCATTTGGAATTCGTCCGCAGATGGGCTTACGAAATTCAATTTTAAACTGATTTAGATGTGGCATTGTTTTATTTGAGACCCTAGGATCATGTTCTTCTTTCTCATTTCTTTAGCAACTGAAAGTGAACGAGGCATGTCCATATCGGACTCCAAAAAAGAAAAAGAAAAAAGATTTTTTTTGTTTGAGTTGATAACGGTCTTTATCTTTTTTTCTTCTTTGTTTTTCTGGGCCTAAATATTCATTTGTTGTCTCCATAGTGAAAGCTTCTGTTATTTCAGTTCGCATGTATTGGGAAAGTGTGTTACTGGTTGCTGATCAGCTGGTTGTTTAAGATTTTGTGTTTGAGAATTTAGATCTAGGACAATATTCCATACTGTAGGAATTACCACTTGATCGACTGTAGCAGAAGATAAAGAAAAAAAAAGCTTTGGATTCACCAACAACTGGATTAATAATACCTATTGAATTTTCTTTTCTGGTTCGCATTTGCAGCTACCCTAACCCGTCAGCATTTACATATGAGAGGCGTCTCTATCGCCCCTTTGAGTATGCTCTTCAGCCTCCATTGTGGTATAAAGAGGAGCATGTAGCTGTAAACAAGCCAGAATTACCATGTGGTGTGGCAGAACTGAAGCAATATGATGGGCCTGAGTGTTTTGTTATCCCTGGAAATCATGGTTTATCTTGATTCTTGGTTCACAGTTCACTTTGATAAACTTGATCTACTTTAGTTAGTTGGTACCAAGTTGACGTCATTCTTTCCTCTTTTACAGACTGGTTTGATGGACTTAATACTTTTATGAGGTATATTTGCCACAAGAGCTGGTTAGGTGGGTGGTTTATGCCTCAAAAGAAAAGTTATTTTGCCTTGCAGCTACCAAAAGGGTGGTGGGTATTTGGTCTTGATCTTGCCCTCCACTGTGATATTGATGTATATCAATTCAAGTTCTTCTCAGAATTAATAAAGGAAAAGGTATCATCTCTCTACGGACTTTTTCAGTTTGGTGTTGAATAATATGTGAGAATACATCCCTAAAACACATGTCAACCAACTAGTAAGGAGGCTTCTCTCATCATATTGAATATTTTCTAAACAGTAAGAAACGTCGTTTAGTTTTTTTTCCCCCTTAATTGGCAGAAAAGACAGAATTATTTCAGTAGTCAGTTCAGAGCTGCTGCTTTGAAATTTTGGGATCGACTATAAAGTTGATTTTGCATTCCTGCTTGAGTATCTAGCCCTACATTGTGTTATTGAGTATTTTCAGTTTCACGTATGATGCACGATTTTCCTGTCATTCACTAGACCTGCTGCTATGACCTGAGCTTCTATTCCATTGATGTGCTATGTCATTGGTACAATGTTCATAAATTTTGGTGACCTGTTAAGCGGTTATATCATTTTTTAGGTTGGGGAAAATGACTCAGTTATCCTTATGACACATGAACCTACTTGGCTTCTTGATTCGTACTGGAATGATGTAACTGGAAAGAATGTTTCACATCTGATACGCGATCACTTACAAGGGAGATGCAGACTCCGAGTAGCTGGGGACTTGCATCATTACATGCGGCACTCATATGTTCCATCAGAAAAGCCTGTTTTCGTGCAGCACTTACTCGTGAATGGTTGTGGTGGGGCATTTTTGCACCCCACGCATGTTTTCAGTGATTTCAACAATTTATATGGAACATCCTATGAGTGCAAGGCTTCATACCCTTCTTTTGAAGATTCAAGCAAGGTGTGGAACTGGGAATTTTGTGTAACTCTTTGGTTGGCCATAATTCTTGTAAATTTTGGTAACTTTGTTTAATGATATGATCTTCTTTATGCAGATTGCTTTGGGGAATATATTGAAGTTCCGTAAAAAGAACTGGCAATTTGATTTCATTGGTGGCATTATATACTTTATTCTAGCCTTCTCTATGTTCCCACAGGTAACTTTTTGTAGGGTCTCTGTATACTCTACGAATAGTTGTACAAGGTGTTAAGTCTTGCAGAGTCCTACATAACTCAATAGTTTAAATGAATCTTATCGTGGATGCGTCAAGTTATACCTTATCAAGAAAAATGTACTCCCAACATTAAAAGGCTGTCTTGACTCTCGAGTGTGGACTGGTGCATTTAGTTACACTCGTTCAAATGAAGAAAATATGAGAAAGATGACATGGCTTATTAGAATGTTGTTTCAGCACATAAAATTGCATTGACTACTTCCTTGCAAACAGACGACTGATCCTTTCCCTTCTTCCAGTGTAAGCTAGATCACATACTCCAGGATGATACAGTTTCTGGTCATTTAAGCAGCTTCTTTAGCACAGTGTGGGGCGCTTTCATGTACATGCTGGGACGCTCTTATGTATCGTTGGCAGGTGCTTTGATATTGTTAATTACTGCAATCGCCTTTGTACCCTCCAAAGTGTCTCGAAAAAGGAGGGTTATAATAGGGATTCTTCATGTTTCTGCCCACTTGGCTGCAGCATTGATTCTCATGCTGCTATTAGAATTGGGTATAGAGACATGCATCAGGCACAAGTTGTTGGCAACTTCAGGTGATTAATTCGTTATCTTTTTATGAAATAACTTGTTACACATTGTCAACAACTACTTGTTGCCTTTATTTATGGTTGTATTGTTCAAACAGGTGTTTATTGATTTCTTAACGTCTTTGGTACGAGAGCTCTTTTTTCTGTTAAATAACTTGGTGCAGATCTTGTTTGAACTTGATGCCCCGTTGCAAAACCAATGCTGGCCAATGGCCATCACCTAATTTAACTGGTTGCAAGGTTTTTGGCTTCACTCTGACCTTGTATACTATGCTAAGTTGGCTACAGACATCTCTTTGCTATTTGATCTGCCCAGGATTGTATATATTGGTTCAATATGATCCTCTAAAGTCAAGGTTCCTGCGCTGCCCCCCACCCCTGACCCAAAAAGAAAATAAAGGGAAAAGCAAAAGTAAAAAGGATAGAATAAAATGGAAGCGAAAAAGTTAAGTGCCTTTTGGTCATGTGTCCAGCATTGTGCATCAGAATTAGGGCACTTCAAGCTTTGTGGCTCAAATTTATTTTGCCAACAAGGGAACTAAGTGCATTTGATTAAATTTTGATACTTTATGATGTGACATTATTTTAACGATGTGTCTTTTTTCTTCTTCAGGTTATCACACTCTATATGAATGGTATCGATCAGTGGAGAGTGAGCATTTTCCAGATCCAACTGGGCTTAGGGCGCGTATTGAGCAATGGACTTGTGGCCTTTATCCAGCATGTATAAAATACCTCATGTCTGCTTTTGATGTTCCTGAGGTGAGAATGATTTATTGTGGAAATATTTCGTTTTCCCTTGTTTTTTTCTATCCTTGGCATACCAATCATCTGATCCTTGCATTTCAGGTCATGGCTGTCACGAGGAATAATATCTGCAAGAATGGAATGGATTCACTCTTCCGAGGAGGAGCTGTGATCTATTATTTTTCCGTCTTTCTTTATTTCTGGGTTTTCTCAACCCCTGTGGTTTCTTTGGTTTTTGGGAGCTATCTGTACATCTGCATTAATTGGCTTCATTTACACTTTGATGAAGCCTTTTCCTCACTCCGCATTGCTAATTACAAGTCATTCACAAGGTTCCATATCAACCAAAATGGCGATCTTGAAGTTTTCACCCTTGCTGTAGATAAGGTAAGTAATTAATATCATATGACCCTGCTGTTGAATTCTTATCCGGTATCTCAGTTTCTGCTTGCCTCCCGATTTTCATTTCAAAACTAGCATAACTTATTCACTTATAGATGTGGCGACTATACTATGTTTCATGCATTAAGATTGTCTCAAAATGTTTTCAATTGTAACTTACTGCCTTTAGACTCGAGGGAAAAGAGTACGTTCGTGAAAATCACAACATATTTCCTCTCTCCCCCGGACATTGTATCACTCACACATGCGAATATGCAGGTCCCCAAGGAATGGAAGCTGGATCCAAACTGGGATGCTGAGCTAAAACAGCCACAGCAATTAAGCCACCATCGGAAGTTCCCTAGCAAATGGCGCGCAGCTTCCCCTCAGCAGGATCCCGCGGTCACTGTAAGGATTGTCGATCACTTTGTTATCAAGCAATCACAAAGAGCTAACCTGGAACGAACGAATGGGCTGGTTACTCACTGACCTAGGTACTTATGATCTTAGCAACATTGCAGCTTGTATTGTTGAGGAAACAGTAGGAGTTAAATGAGAAGGAAAATTAATAGTACATAGAACAGAAAAGGAATGGAAAAAGTGATGGTGCTTGTTAAATGCTTGCCTAATTTCTTTTCTTTTCTTTTCTCACCCTTTAATCAATTTGCTGTAAATGGGCTTCTAGTAGTATAATTCTTAATACTCTTGCGTGTGTATGTGTGCTCGCGCGTGTTCTTCGGGAGTATGACATTGGTACGTCATAGTTTCACTCTTCCATCACTATGTGTGAGCACCACACATGATTTCTTTTCTTTTCTTTTTTTTTGAATATAAAGGAGGTCAAGCTGTAATTATAAATAAATTATTGTAGGAGATGTTTTACTCCTTTTATATTTGTCTACGAGTATAAACAGCTGAAACAGAGGATATACGATATTAAGAAACCCTAAAAGATGGGTCAGCTCATCGTTTGCGAGCCAATCAGCACATCAGTTAATTTCTTAGGAGACACACATGATTTCTTTAGAAGTATGACATTGGTACACGTCATAGTTTCACTCTTCCATCAATGTGTACAAGCGCGCGCGTTTTCTTTTCTCTTCCTTTTTTCTCTTTTCTCTTCTCTTTTTGTGCTTAACAGAAATTCGTTGTCAAGAAGTTTCTGACGCTGATTTCTTTCTTTTTCTGCAGACACAAAAGTAAGCAAAGCCAATATGAAACTTTACATTGGTTAATGGAGATGTACATAAATTAGATTATGCCTATTTGATCACAGATCGCATTGAATGTAAAAATTAAAAGAGGGAAGAAGCAAGAAAGAGAAAATTGATTTTCAGAGTTAGTAACCAAAATTGTTGTCATTGTCTTCTGGGGAAAATGATAGGGATAAGTAGCGTTATCAAATTCATTTAACCGATTTTATTTAGTGGGATTAAGTTTAGTTTGGTTTCTTTTCGGGCGAAATTTGAATTTTTTTTTTGATAAAACAATAGATAAAGAAGTTTCGTTAAATCTATATAACCAATTCCATTTAGCGGGATAAAGCTTGATTTGGTTAATTCAAGGGCAAATTTTGCGAAATTTGTTGGTAGAACTACAACTTGTAGGCTGTATTGAGGAAGCTTTCATAAGATGTTCCCTTCAGTGCTTTCTCTACTTCTTCCCAGTTCTCAACATGCTTCGATGAGTGGCCGCTATGTATCTTAACTTGATGGCTTGTAAGTTCTCTAAGTGGCAGCTTGAGAAACACTTGAACATCTATGAGTTTCTGCAGATATATAATTATAGCAAAGTTAAGACACAAAGGAATCACAAGCTCGGAAAGTACAGGGTTAGACTTTAAAAAGATCAGGGGTGTGTCTAGCACATGTGCACGTGAGACACACCAGAAACAAGACCCGTGATCGTGAAACTGCAAACATGTTTAGCTGCATACAGTATGATTGCTGGCAAGATCCTCGTAATAAAGGATTATGTGTCGCGTGCTTTTGAAGTATTCCAAAGCTTTTGCAGTTGTCTTCTCAGCTTCCTTCAAAGTTGGAATAAGTAATGTGGTATTGATTCTTGGCTTGTATCTTGCAAGTATTTGAGCCTGTGAGTAGAAGACGAAGAAGTAAGTCGCAAAATGCACATTGTAGAGGGAAAAATAGTCCGGGATGGGCCAGCATTAGCGTTACTAGGCCAGGCAAGGGCCATGTAGCCATGGGAGGCGCAACCTCCCAGGCGGCAGCCCAACCAGTGGGAGCGTACATGGGAAGTCCCGTGGGTTGCAACCCAGAAAGGCTGGTGCTCAAAGTAAGGCACAGGATCTAGCCATTGCCACACATAAGGAGACAGCAGATTCATGCGTGAGAGGCAGGGAAGAATAGGCTTAAATTTGCCAATTCTTTTGGGGAGGTTGGATTGCAAGGTGAAACTAGTGCAGTCTTAATTGTGGATTCATAGAATCTATACACACCATCTGAAAACATAAGGTATGCAACACGCGCACACAGAATGAAGGAGGGGGGACGGAGAGAGGGAGACGAACCTCCTCTGGCGAATGCACGTGAGATTTGTGAGTTCCATTTAACAATTTAGCATCCCTGTCATAGGAATTTGCCAGCACAGATATCATCCTGCGAAGAAGATTCCTTCTGAAGAGAAATATTACATGAACACCTCTTCTTTTGAAGTAGTCCACTATCTCTTCATGATGCTGCATCAATCCCTGCAGAAAGTTCAAATGCTCTAAATTTTAAGAAACTTTCCAAAAGTTTATTTTATGAGTATACAGGCATATGTCGACCCTACCTAATAAAATAAATCCTTAATTTGGTTTACGAGTATACCGACATAGATATAAAATATATACGATCCTGAAAGAAAGAACAAGTTGAAGGTGGTTAAATGCTGTTTTAGAGTCTCTAAAACACTGATGCACGAAACTCTCACTATGCGCGAGAATAACTTACGAACCGAAAATCTTGATCAGGTAGATAGAGTTGTATCATGTTTCTCACCTGATTAAGCATCCATTTAAATCCAACAGCAGCAGAGCACTCATTCTTGGATGCACTAGTGAACCAATCAAGATTATATACCTTATCCATTGTACTCAAAATTGCAGAAACATTTGCCCTTCTATCTCTCACTGAAAAAATTTCACCATTGGAGCTCACGTTTATATGGCTATTCAACAATGTCTCAAACCATCCACTCCCTGACCTTTGCATCGACAAGATGGCGAAATATCGTACAGGATTGCAGGCACATTCTTTCCTGCAAACATATGAAATCAATCTACATCGTGAGAAAACGAAGAATCAATCTTTTAACTAGGATCATGCCTCCTTCGGACGGGGTTTGGCACCCATGGTGTGAGCCCAAAGCCCTTTCCAGGAGGAGTTGCCTGTCTTCAAAAAACAAAAGGATTTATGACACGTTTGACAAGCAGGTCCCTTTTCGTCAAAAGTGTTAATTTTTGGTCTCTCATTTGTATTAGTTATGTTACCTAGTCCTTTGACCTTTTCCCAACTAAACATTGACGATTTCTTCACGCGTTTAACAATAATACTCCAGCAATTTGAGGATTTTGAACTCATTTGCAAGGGTATTATTTATCAAACACGTGAAAATATTGTCAATTTTTAGATGCAAAAAGGCCGAAGAACTAACAATGACACATCTATCATACATAAAGGACAAAAAGTAAACACAATAAAGGGGATTAACTTATCAAACACGACAAACATAAGAGACTAAACGTGTCATTTGCCCAAAGCAAAAACAAAGAAAGAATCCAATCTCTCAGTTACCTGCTAAAGGTTTTGGGTTTTGGAAAATGCACATAAGAGATGTCCTCTGCTGCAATTCTGGGAGTTAGGCATGGACGATCAAATACTTTAACTCTTAATAGATTCGAATCTTTTAATGTATTTGATTGCTTTATACAGA
Source organism: Ehretia macrophylla (assembly GCA_037974665.1). Classification (NCBI taxonomy): domain Eukaryota; kingdom Viridiplantae; phylum Streptophyta; class Magnoliopsida; order Boraginales; family Ehretiaceae; genus Ehretia; species Ehretia macrophylla. The sequence goes on from CM075774.1 coordinate 7,403,925, forward strand.
TTGAGAGAACATATAATCCACAAACCATCACAAAAACCAACACCACCATTCTTAATACCAATGGAGATTTTGTAGATGCCCTTGGGAAAAGTATGTCCTGTATGCAATAAGCGTTACACAAATGTTACACATCTACAACATAGATTATAATCACCGGGATTCAATTGCTAGCCTGTCAATGCTTTTGAACCTAATCAACTGACTTAACATGCTTAAACCAGTAAAAAGTTTAGTAAACACAAGGGGTTGTAAACTGAACACATATCCTTTACGGAACCATTGTGAAACGGGATGTTACTTTGATAAAAAGTATCAAACTTACAAGTCTTCACTAGGAAAATAACATGCTAAAGTACAAATGCATTTGCAGAAAAATCCAGTATGATTACTACATTCTAACCTGTGGTTTCCATCTAAAAATCTCCATAAAAAAGTAAAAGGAAAAAGGAAAAGAAGTGGACTTTGGGTTTTGTACGTTGTGTTGAGAAATAAAGGGCTCTCGGTACAAGAAGCTCCCGTTATATACGTGAGATTCGGGAAGGGCAGAAACCATATGAGCACTGCATACATTTACATACACACAAAACACATAGACACACACAAGGAAAATGTAAAATCAATTTCAGACGCACCTCCATTCTTGAAGAAAAGAGGAAAAAGTAGGAAGGGCATTGATAGCTTCTTTCTAGTTTACAACTTCTTCTTCTTCATGCTTTTGCTAGTTATGTGTCCATTGTTGCTCTAACGATCCAGGTCCAACTAATTAGCTTCTCAATACATTCAACGAATCTGTTATAAAAGTAATAGAGAATTCAGATCATTATAAACTAACACGTATTTTTTACAAAATCATTGCTGGTAGAAATATTATGATTGAAGTGAAAAAATTACTAAAGAAGAAGAAAGGGAAGTGTAGCTTGGTGGGGTAGAGTTTGAATTGTTGTTTCAACTTAATTTGAGCTTTTTTTGGTGAAGAAGGACATTGTTTAACGCTTGTAAGTTGTCTACTTTTCTTCCCATTATTGTTCTTTTGGATTATCTTATTGTTTAATAATGACTTTTCAAGCTTAAAATTGTAATTCAAATTTAAAATTTTTTATTATAATAAATAGTTACCCAACTATTCCAATTCGACAAATATAAAATATGTTTTTTAGTCTTTTGCCGCTTTCGATGGCGACATTGTTTGCGTACGATATTCGTCAGTTATGACAGTTGTTGTTCTTTGACATGAACTAAATTACAAAAGTTTTCTGTTGCTAAAGGTTAAAATAAATTAAATACACAAATATAAAAAAAAGAGAGGTAATGGGTTTTTTTGTTCGAATTGTATTTCACTTTGTCAAATATTAGATTGTGCAACATTCAATTTATCTAGTGGCAGAGTCGGGAATCTAATGTTAGGATTTATACTCGTTTAGTAAAAAAAGTAACTTGGACCTTGGTCTGAGGTCTCTTGGACCTCGAACGGGGCTTCCCTCTCCAACTGGGGTTAATTTGTCAATTTGCGAGAGTTTACACTTATATAATAAAAAGTATCAAATATAATAATTTTTTTTAAAACAAAAAAAAAATAATTTTTTTTTTTTTTAAATTGAGGGTGTGGACAAGCATCCCTCATTCTTAAGTGGCTTCGCCGCTAATTCAACGACCTATTATGATCTAAATAAGTAAAAGAAAGGAAAAAAAATTAGCTAAGAAGTTTTTTAAACTCATATTAAGGTATTAAATTATAAACAAATGACCCTTTTTAAAGACGTATAATTCAATTTAGTCAAATTTTAATAAAATTGGCTCCAAATTAAAATCTTAGTTAATTCGAGTTTAAAATATCAATAAATCTCTCACTCACCCTCCTCAATTATTATAATCCTCATTTAATAATGGAGCTCCTCATCACTTTCTTTCGCAAAGCTACTTGGCATGGAGCCAAATATAAAATTGTCGATGGAATTGTACGAAAAGAAAATATGCTGAAATAGATGACTTTATAAAACGTGCAGTCCACTAATTATCCACGTTCTGACCAACATCAGATTGTTAAAAATTGTGCTGTTTGACTTTATCGATTAACGACAAAAAAAAAAAAGACTTTATCGATTTATTTGGGAAATGAACTAGTGGAGAAGAAATGCATGTAATATGCCATATGATACCAAGAGAGGCAAGGAATACCGGAGAAAGTCTCTTTCCCATCACAATCTGTCCCCCGCGGACAGATTTAAGATTTATATTTAATGTGGAGTTAAAATTATATAATTTAATATTTATGTATAGAAAAAAAATATTTGGTCGGAGTTAAATTTATTTTTTAGGTTAAAAATACATATATTTAAAAAAAAAAAAAAAAGTTTGATATAGATGAAATTAGGCTCTATGTGAATAGACGAAATTAATCTCAAAACTATCGTAGTATGCCAATCTGACGATATCACAAAAGATTTGGACTAGAGCATGACACGTGACACTCCTTAGGCCACATATGTTTCTATAAATATGAGGAGTTCATACAAGGTAAAGGGAGGACAAAACATGCTATGTTACTCATTCTCTCTCTAATTTCTCCTTCTTGAGCTCTTACTTTTAAGTTTTATGCTAGGACTTCATAACTGATTTGAGCGTCGAAGTTGATCCCTGGGGGCTATCCCGGGGTCCTTTGTTTTGCAGGTCGAGTACTTCCAGAACTGAGCTTTGGCCAAACAACGTTAGATATTATTGAGTTCGGACAGAAGCACATTTTTTACCCACATCAGTTGGTTTTCCACCCTCATTAGCTGAGCTCGGGCTAAACGAAGCTGAATATTACTGAGCTCGGGTAGAAACACATTTTTTACCCTCATCAGTTGAGCTCAGTCTGAACAATGTTGGATATTATTGAGCTCGAGCAGAAGTACATTTTTTACCCTCATCAGTTGGTTTTCCACCTTCATCAACTGAGCTCGGGCTGAACGACGTTGGATATTATTGAGCTCGGGCAGAAGCACATTTTCTACCCTCATCAATTGGCACCGTCTATGGGGGCTTGAAGGAGTATCCCGCTGAGAAACCACATCAATACAAGTTGTTGCTTATTTCTAGTTTGCTTACCTTGAGCTCGGGAGATATGAGCTTGGGAAATACGAGCTCGGGAAATATAAGCTCAAATGATTCGAGCTTGGGAGATCAATTTTTTTTAGCTCAGGAAATTGAAACTTGTTCCCAACTCAAAGCTTGTTGTTCTTAGCTCGGGAGTAGAAAGCTTGTTCTCAGCTTAAAGCTTCTTGTTCTCAGCTCAGGAGTTGAAAGCTTGTTCCCAACTCAAAGCTTGTTGTTCTTAGCTCGGGAGTAGAAAGCTTGTTCTCAGCTTAAAGCTTCTTGTTCTCAGCTCAGGAGTTGAAAGCTTGTTCTTAGTTCAAAGCTTGTTGTTCCCAGCTTCAAGCTTTATTATTCTTAGCTTGTGAGTTGAAAGCTTGTTCTCAGCTCAAAGTTTGTTGTTCTTAGCTCAGCTTAAAGCTTTTTCTCAGCTCGGGAGAGGAAGAGCTTATGCTCAGATCGGGAGTTGAAAACTTGTTCCCAACTTAAAGCTTATTTTCAACCATCTCCTGATCTTCGAAGAGGTATCAATAATCTAATTTTCAATGATACATGTACACCTGTATTGTTATCTACTAACATGTTAGGGATTGGCCCGAATACCATGGCTCATCATCTCAACGAGGCCTATGTCGCCACCTCGTTAGAGCCAGCCTATGACACGTAAGTGTTCAACACCACCACGAGGTGCAACGCCTTCAGGCTAAGACGAGACTCCTCCGAGATCTTACCAACCTGCCAAAGAAGCTACCTAAGTCTAAAACGAGAGTGGGGTCGTGATGATTAACACACTCACCGCTTGATAAAGACTGGGGGGACTAATAGCCAAACTATGTGCGAGCCATGCTTAAAAGTCTGAACCAAGGTAAGGTCGTGATGATAACACACTCACAAACTCAACAAGGACTAAAGGGTTACTCACTACTCGAACACTAGTTGAGAACGTGATGATAACACACTCAACTAAGGGTTAGCTCGTACCTAATGACCAACATGAGGTCGTGATGTAACACATTCATGGGTCAACGAATTCAAAGGTAAAAGCAACTGTCGAAAGGGCAGCCTGAGCTTAAAACTTGTTATTCTTAGCTCGAGAGTAGAAAACTTGTTCTCAAATCAAGGCTTGTTCTTAGCTCAAGAGATGAAAGCATGTGTTCCGCTTATGAGATAAAAGCTTGTTCTCAGATCAAGGATTGTTCTCAGCCCGAGAGATGAAAGCTTGTACTCAGCTCAGGAGATAAAAGCTCGTGCTCTGCTCGTGAGATAAAAGCTTGCTCTCAGATCAAGGCTTATTCTCAGCTCGAGAGATGAAATCTTGTGCTTAGCTCGGGAGATGAAAGCTTGTGCTTAGCTCATGAGATGAAAGCTTGTTCTTAGATCAAGGCTTGTTCTCAGCTCGAGAGATGAAAGCTTGTTCTCAGCTCGAGAAATGAAAGCTTGTGCTCAACTCAGGAGATTAAAGCTTGTTCTTAGCTCAGGAGATGAAAGCTTGTGCTCAACTCAGGAGATTAAAGCTTGTGCTCTGCTCGTGAGATAAAAGCTTGTTCTCAGATTAAGGCTTATTCTCAGCTCGGGAGATAAAAGCTTGTGCTCAGCTCGAGAGAAAAAAGTTTGTGCTCCACTCGTGAGATAAAAGTTTGTTCTCAGATCAAGGCTTGTTCTCAGCTTAAGAGATAAAAGCTTGTGCTTCGCTCGTGAGATAAAAACTTGTTCTCAGATCAACGCTTGTTCTCAACTTGGGAGATGAAAACTTGTGCTTAGCTAGGGAGATGAAAGCTTGTGCTCCACTCATGAGATAAAATCTTGTTCTCAGATCAAGGCTTGTTTTCAACTAGGGAGATGAAAGCTTGTTCTTGGCTCAGGAGATGAAAACTTATGCTCCACTCATGAGATGAAAGCTTGTTCTCAGATCAAGGCTTGTTCTCAACTTGGGAGATGAAAACTTGTGCTCAGCTTGGGAGATGAATGCTTGTGCTCTGCTCGTGAGATAAAAGTTTGTTCTCAGATTAAGGCTTGCTCTCAGCTTGGGAGATGAAAGCTTGTACTCAGCTCATGAGATGAAAGCTTGTTCTCAGATCAAGACTTGTTCATAGCTCGGGAGATGAAAGCTTGTTCTCGGCTCGGGAGATGAAAGTTTGTGCTCTACTCGTGAGATAAAAGCTTGTTCTTAAATCGAGGCTTGTTCTCAATGCGGGAGATGAAATTGCTCAGCTTGGGAGATGAAAGTTTGTGCTCCGCTCGTGAGATAAAAACTTGTTCTCAGCTCAAGGCTTGTTTTGGACTTGGAAGATGAGAGCTTGGAAAATTAAAGCTTATTTTCAGCTCGGAAAATTAAAACTTATTTTCAGCTTAGAAATTAAAGCTTGTTTTCAGCTCAGAAATTAAAGCTTATTTTTAGCTCGGAAATTAAAGCTTATTTTTAGCTCGGAAAATTAAGGCTTATTTTTAGCTCGGAAAATTAAAGCTTATTTTCAGCTTAGAAAATTAAAGCTTGTTTTGATGACCTGATGGTTATCAAGCAAATGCACCGATAGAGACAGTAACGTGTTAGTAAGCGATTCCCTGACCTCTTACAGAGCTCAGGAAATCAGGAGGGCTAATGATACGGGTAAAATTAGGCTCTATGTGAATAGACAAAATTAACCCCCAAACTATCGCAGTATGCCAACCCGACGACATCACAAAAGACTTGGACTAGAGCATGACACGTGACACTCCTTAGGCCACATATGTTTCTATAAATAGGAGGAGTTCATGCAAGGTAAAGTGAGGACAAAACATGTTATGTTGTTCCTTCTCTCTCTAATTTCTCCCTCTTGAGCTTTTACTCTTGAGCTCTCCCTATTGAGCTCTTACTTTTAGCTTATATGTTATTCTTGGACTCTACAACTGACTTGAATATCAGAGTGGGTCCTTGGGGGCTACCTCGGGGTCCTTTGTTTTGCAGGTTGAGCACTTCCGGAGTTGAGCTCAGGCTGAACAACGTTGGATCTTACTGAGCTAGGGCAGAAGCACATTTTTTACCCTCATCGGTTGGTTTTCCACCCCCATTAGCTGAGCTCGGGCTGAACGACGTTGAATATTACTGAGCTCGGGCAGAAACACATTTTCTACCCTCATCAGTTGAGCTCGGCCTGAACGACATTAGATATTACTGAGTTCGGGCAGAAGCACATTTTCTACCCTCTTCAATTGGTTTTCCACCTTCATCAACTGAGCTCGGGCTGAATGACGTTGGATATTATTGAGCTCGGGCAGAAGCACATTTTCTACCCTCATCAGAGTTAGCTAGGGTTGTAGGCTCCATTCTTATTGGAGTAGATCCACCACTGGTGCCACCTAAGTTAGAACCAATTTTAAAAACGAATGCATTGAATTATCTATCTGTAATATTTCGTTCCACATAAGTTTTGTTTTGGACTTTTTATTGGTTTTCTATAACTTGGGTTCTCCACTAAATTTAATAAAAATGCAAACTTCAGCATTTTGGGTTAGTCTTCCTTTTTGGTCTAATTGGGTTAGTTGATTAGACTCATTGTATTGATAAACTAGTAATTAGATGTAAGTTGTTACAGATAAAAAGAGACTATCAAACTAGAAGTATCGTTCCATTACTACTTTGCAGTTTTGATTGTGATTTGGTTCTGTTTGTTGCATCGAAGACATTGCATGGAGAGTGTAATATCACATTTGACATTAGTTCCTTGTCACATATCTGAGTAAAGAAGATTGTAATATCCCATACGCATGCAGGATTAGTTTTGAGTCCTCAATTATTGTCAACGTGAATTTAATCATTTCGAAATTCATATATAGTCTCTAATTAATTAGGATTAATATTTTAATATTTTAGTAATCGAACTCAAGTAGTAAAAAACAGAAAAAGCCAGGATAATAAGTTAAGAGTTTAACTTATTATCCTGACTTTTTCTGTTAGAATATTAAAACATCGATCTTAACTATTTTACTTAGCAAAAAGAGTTTTCTTAACTATTTTCTTGGGTGTTTTTTCTTTTAATAATATGTACTGCTAAAGTAGGTCATTGACAAGCTTCAGATTATTGAGAGCTTGTCAAACCATCTCCTCAGCAACCACATGGCTTCTCAAGGTTTCATTATAGATTTGTGCACATTTTGATTTAGCTCGACTGATCCACATATTAATAATAATTCACGATATCATAAAATTTAATATAATATAGGAACTTAAATACCAAAAAATCTTGGGTTCAAGTTCCACCCATTTAAAAAATAAAATAAAATAAAATTATTTACGTATTAGACTCGAAAATAAATTTCACTTGCTTGCATGTGTAAAAAAACGTGTTAAATACATTTTTAAATTTTTAAATAAAATGATAATTTAACAGTATCCATATACGGGAGGCTCCTCTCTCCATCACTATCTATTGATCCTTGCTACCAAATAAACAACAAACTAGACATGCCATGTAAAAATAGACTCCGAAGAAATGAACAATTGGCAAACATTCTGTGCCTGACACCAAAAAAAGGGATAGTTGTAGGCCAACGCCGTCTGAAAAGTCTGAATTTTCCTACGCGTGCGAGCATGTTTTTTCTCATCTGCCAAAATTAAATAACGCATTGGTTAGAGTGTATCGTGTATGATTCTCGTTTTAAATACAAATGATTTCAAAATTAATTTTCATATATAATATTTTAAGTAAAATAAAATGACTTACATCACCTTTGAATTAAAAAAAAAAAAATGCATTGTCAAAGTCATTTAAGGATGGTCAACACCTCAACGACTTATCACTATCCCATTTTTTTATATGTTATAATACATAAAATTGTTGCAATGATTTTAGGATAAATGGTCAAAACTATTGCAATGATTTTAGGATAAATGATATATTACCTCATGTGGTGAATCAAAATAGTGCATGGTCACTGGCAGAGGCACATGCTGGTCAGTGGGGGCTGAATCAAAATAGTGCATGGTCACTGGCAGAGGCACATGCTGGTCAGTGGGGGCTGCAGCCCCAACTTATCTATAAAAATCGTTAATTTTTTTTAAAAAGTTAGATATCTATGTATTTTTAGTTAAAAAAAATTAATTAACCCCCACTGAAAAATAAAAGTACTTGTATAGTTCAAAAATTATGGATTTTAGCCCCCACTGGCCCATAAAAATGTTAAATTTTTTATATATTTTTTGAAAAAAATTAGACATCTATGTATTTTTAGTTAAAAAAAATTAATTAACCCCCACTAAAAAATAAAAGTACTCGTATAGTTTAAAAATTATGGATTTTAGCCCCACTGGCCCATAAAAACCTTAAAATTTCTATGTATTTTTTGAAAAAAAAATTAAATATCTATGTATTTTTAGTTAAAAAAATTAATTAACTCCACTGAAAAAAAAAAATACTCGTATAGTTCAAAAATTATAAATTTTAACCCCCACTGACAAGAAACCTTGGCTCCGCCCCTGTGCATGGTACTTAAAGAACATGAAGAAAAAAATAAATGTAATTTAATCACCTTAATAAAAATGTAAATTGTTTAAGAGTGATAAATTTATTATTTTTAACACGTATCTTCACCTAGAGATTGGACTCATTTTTATTAAACCTTGTACAGGAAATACCATTTTCTAAATAGGTGACGACATGTCATGTTTTGTTAACTTAATTCAAAAATCATGTAGACTAACCAACTCTTTTAAAAATTTTAGCTGCAAAAGAGGGATTCAACGCTCATTGTAGAGCAATCCTCCTCGGTGACCAAGGAGATCGATTTTCATTTATCATCGTATTTAACATTAAATATATCCTAATTCATACTTTTTATTTTTATTTTTATAGTGGCACATCATGACGAATGGAAAATGGATACCTGCACTTTTGCTTCTCTCTCTTTTAAAGAATGATAGGAAGAACGTTACAACCCCGTGTATAATTATGTAAAATCTCACTGCTTCAACCTCCTTTGAAACAAAAATAATTACAATTATAATGATAATGTTTACCTGAATTCGAAGGTAATTTTCTGCAGATTGAAAAGCTTAAAAAATTGTTGACAAGTGAAACTCTACCATGTCACTACTTGCTTGCGTGAATATACATCCATTAATGGAGATGAACCATCATTTGTCAACCAACTAAAATCACCCCTTTTAGCAGCTTCATCTGCATCATATTTTTCTTCAATTTTTGCTGAACCGGTACCTAGCATAGAACAACAAATCGTCCACCATTTTCTGTTGATTTCATGCTACAGTCACTTGAGTGATGGCGACTAAAGACCGTAAATAAATTGATGTTAGCACACGGGATGGATTTAGGATTTTGTTTCGGTATAATACATAATTTAATATAAAGTAAAATGCACTATATTCCTTTATGTTTTTAAAAAGTTGCGTTATAAACTCTGTATTTTAAAAAGTAATACCATAAACCCTGTATTCTTGAAAATGTTGCAAATAATCCTCTGCCGTCAATTTTTTCGTTAAATTTAACGTGAGTGTGATACACTCGCCTATGATGCAACTATGAAACGTTTAAGCTATAAAACACATGAAAAAAGACAAAAATGCCCCTTTACAAAGACAGAAACACAAAAACCTAAAACTATGGCTGCTTTGTTCTCCAAAGTAGACTCGTTGAGCCAACCAAGAAAAATAAGCAAGAAGACAAGCATCTTCTTCCTCATGACAATGTTGTATGGTTTATCTGCAGCTTTGTTTGCATCAGAGACACATTATTGTTCTTTTTCTTCTTAGAATGATCATGTTGTTTTGTCTTGAACTCTTCTTTACCATTGTCGACGCTCATATTTTCCTTTATGATCTTCTTCTTCTTCGTTTTAGAGAGCTCTGCTGATGCTCACCAACAATGACAACTTTGTTGTTGGTGAAAAGATTGTATGTGTCGTCGCCATCTAGGTCTTCTAAGACTGAAAAGAAGTTGACTTTGGAGAACCCATTCAAAGTCATATCACGATTAAGCAAAAATTTTGCCTTTACTTTGAACCTCTTTTTCTACAAGTAGATTATATCTTTAATTAAATCGTTGCAAAATCTGTAAGCATATAAACTCCATATACATAATTTTATAGCACAATTCTCGAATATACATAGCAGCGGAATACATACCTGTTTGACCCATAATAAAAGTAGCTTGTAATCGTTACCCGATCACTGACGTAGGTCTTCCTCTTTCTTGCTCTATCCATAAATAACTAATGTTTATGGGAACAATTAGTTAGGGTTAGAGCAGGTGAGGGGACCTAGCCATATATTTATAGTTATTCTAACGGGCCCACCCATAAAATGCTTAGTTAGAATATAAGGCCTACACACAATTAACCGTATATGAATTTATGAGATGGGCTTAAAACAATATGATCACAACCCAGTCTCTATGAATCAGATATTCAGCCTATTTTATAAAACCAAAAGTAATTAACGGTAGCCCACTTAAGAGAAATATTCAAACAGTCTCCCACTTGGGCAACGTTAATTGTTTTGTTTGTTTTGAAAATAATTTTGAAAATATTTATTAAGCTGAATAATAAACTTAATGTGGCCACAATTTTGAAAACAACACTAATTCATAGAACAACACCTCGAACACAATCCTGTCCAACAAGATTATCAAACATCGAATCATGGCGATCGTAGTGTTCCATATTAACACAGGACCTTCCATGGTTACAAATGCCAACAACCCTATTGACATGGATCAATATACGGCAATGTAGCAAGAAAGCAGCACCAACATGTGATCAAATGTGCTCTTTCTTTGTCAGTCCTCAACATAATTTCCCCAAAATTGGCGGTCGAAAATGCCAAGGAAATCAACCATTCATATCCTCCCAAAATGGCAGTCAATAGGCCAGAGGAAAGAATACATATTTCCAATCAAAATGATGTCCTCATGGAGATATTTAAACTCAATAGATGGTCTTATCAATGTGGACACCGAACCAAGACCATTAACATACATATGAGTATTCACAAAATAATCAGTTATGTTATAAAAACATAAAACAATATTCTATTGCATGGATGCACCAAAAGTTCGAAACAAAATAACATAATAATGGGAATATCCAATCGTTCATTAAAATGGAAAACTCCCACTAGCCAATAGCATCAAAAGAATGTAGAATACCCATATACCCCACATGTTTCGAAAAAACTATGGGTCTAAGACCCTTGGTTAAGGGGTCAGCTAACATGGCATCAGTGACTATGTGTTCTATCTGAATGTCACCTTTCTTGACAAAATCTCTAACTACCAAGAACTTGATATCCATGTGCTTACAAGCTCCAGTGCCCTTATTATTCCTCGAGAATAAAACTGCAGCTCTATTATCACAATAGATCCTGATGGATCTAGTAATGGAATCCATAATCCTTAAGCCAGATATCATATTCTTGAGCCAAATAGCATGAGAAGATGCTTCATAACAAGCTGCAAACTCTGCTTGCATAGTAGAAGATGCAGTAAGTTGTTGTTTTGCACTCTTCCAAGACACAGCCCCTCCAGCCAACATAAAAATATATCCAGAAGTAGACTTTCGATCATCTGGACACCCAGCATAGTCAGAATCGGAGTACCCAATCAGCTCAAGATGGTCTACTCTGCGGTAAACCAACATATAGTCTTTGGTCTTTTGTAAGTACCTCATTACCTTCTTAGCAGCAACCCAATGATCCCTTCCAGGATTTATCTGATATCGGCCAAGGACTCCCACTGCAAAAGCAATATCAGGCCTAGTGCACACTTGAGCGTACATCAGGCTCCTAATAGCACTAGCATAAGGTACATCTTTCATGGACTGTTTTTCAATACTATTTTGAGGGCATTGTTTCAAACTAAGTTGATCACCTTTTACAACAGGGGCATCGCAAAGCCTACAATTCTCCATGTTAAACCGTTTAAGAACTCTATCAATGTAAGCTTTTTGAGATAAACCCAGAAACCCATGAGACCTATCTCGATGTATTTGAATGCCAAGAACGAAAGAGGCCTCTCCAAGATCTTTCATATCAAAAGTCTTGGACAAATACTGCTTTGTCTCATAAAGCATACCCAAGTCATTTGTCGCAAGTAAAATATCATCAACATACAATATTAAGAAAATAAATTTGCTCCTACTGACCTTGAGGTATATGCATTGATCAACTTTATTTTCCTCAAAACCATATGAAGTCACCTTCTCATCAAATTTCAAATACCATTGCCTTGAGGCCTGCTTTAACCCATAGATAGATTTTCTAAGTCTACAAACCATGTTTTCCTTACCAATGACAACAAACCCCTCAAGCTATTTCATGTAGACTTCTTCACAGAGATCACCGTTTAGAAAAGCTGTTTTCACATCCATCTGATGTAACTCCAAGTCAAAATGTGCCACAAGGGCCATTATGACCCTAAAGGAATCTTTAGTGGAAACAGGTGAAAAGGTTTCATTATAGTCGATCCCTTCTCTTTGGGTAAAGCCTTTAGCAACCAATCTCGCCTTGAACCTTTCAATCTCTCCAGAAGGATTTCTTTTGGTCTTAAATACCCATTTGCAACCAATAGGCTTATGACCTTTAGGAAGATCAACAAGTTCCCACACTCCATTATCCATCATAGACTTCATTTCATCTTTCATAGCCCCTATCCACATGTCAGATTGTTCTCCACTAACAGCTTCATGATGTGTGACAGGATCAACTATGTTGCTAGAATCATAATGATTTTCACCTAGATAAACTACATAGTCGTCAGAAATGGCATGTCTCCTTTGTCTACTAGACCTCCTCGGATATGGTTCATCATTAGGTTCATCAAGCTAAGGGTCATCAACCATCGGATTCTGATAAACTACAGCATGTTCATCTACCACAAGATTTTCACCAGTATTATGTCCATCAGTGTGAATATGACCTATAGTCTGATTACCTGATGGCAGTGGAAGTGAGACAATTTGGTTGTCATCATCATCTACAACAGGCTGAGAGCATGCAATATTACCAACATCCAATTCCAAGAATTTTGCTGTCTGAGATTCCACAATTCTGGTACCACGTGTAGGACAATAAAACCTATATCCTTTAGAGTAAGCTGGATACCCAATGAAAAAACAACGAGTAGTTTTGAGGGCAGTGGCACTCTCATTTGGATTATAAATCCTTACCTCAGCAGGACAACCCTAAACCCGAAAATGGTTTAAGCTAGGCTTTCTCCCCAACCAAAGTTCAAAAGGAGTTTTAGGGACAGATTTGCTAGGAACACGGTTAAGAATATAACAAGTTGTTTTGATGGCTTCACCCCAAAGGTATTCTGGTAAGTCAGTAACACTCATCATGTTCCTTATCATATCTTTAAGGGTGCGATTTCGCCTTTCGGCCACACCATTCTGTTCAGGGCTACTAGGCATGGTATATTGGGCAACAATCCCACAATCTTGTAAGTACTTGGCAAATGGTCCTATATGTTGCCCTATGACTCCATGTCGACCATAGTACTCACCTCCCCGGTCAGACCTCACAATCTTAATGACTTTCCCAAGTTGTTTCTCTACCTCAGTCTTAAAGACTTTAAATTTATCTATAGCTTCAGATTTCTCCTTAATTAAGTAGAGATAACCATAACGAGAGAAGTCATCAATAAATGTAACAAAATACTTATTACCACAAAATGTAACAGAATAAGGTCCACTAATATCTGTGTGTATGACTTCCAAGAGGTCAGAACTACGGGTAGCATATTTCCTTTTAACTTTAGAGAGCTTACCCCTTATACACCCAACACAAGTTTCAAGATCATCAAAATTTAGAGAAGGCAAAATGTCAGTTTTAATGAGTCTTCAAACCCTTTCTCTTGAAATATGGCCCAATCTTTTATGCCACAGTAAAGAGGAAGTTTCTTTAATTAAAACCCTTTTAGAAGAAAAATTTTCTGTAGTAAAAAAATCATAAGAATTTTCTGGGAACAAAACAACTGATATAAACCATTGAACAGAAGACATTCACCAATAACTGTAGAATTAAAAATCAATTGCACTTTGCCGTTTCCAAAGTTAAAAACATAGCCAAGCTTGTCCAAAACAGAAACAGAAATTAAATTCCGTCTGAAACACGGCACATAAAAAACATTTTCTAAAACAAGTTCAAAACCAGTCTTTAAACGTAAACTAACAGATCCTATGAATTCAACTTCAACGGCAACATTATTCCCAACTTTAATCTTTGACTCTAATTCACTTGGCCTCCATTTGTTTTTTAACCCCTGCAAAGAAATGGCAATATGAACAGTTGCACCACTATCAATCCACCAAATATTTGATGGAATATCAACTAAATTAGATTCTAAACAAACATAAGCTAGTGAATTACCTTCTTCAGCCTTCTTTTTCTCTACCCATGACTTGTACTTGTAACAATTAGCTCTTTTATGACCCTTTTTCTTACAAAAGTAGCACTTCTTATCAAACTTAGTGGTAGCAGTTTTGGGACCTCCTGCATTATAATTCTGACCGTTACCACCCTTTTTAAAACCCTGACCTTTCTTAGGAGCATAACCATTAAATTTTGAGGTACTAGCTTTATCAGAATAGCCCTTAGGGTTGGAAACAAGTAATGCTACCTCAGGATTTTCACTCTTAACTTTGTTTTCCTCAGCAACACATTGGGTAATCAGGTCATTGACACTCCAAGCTTCCTTTTGGGTATTATAGGCAGTTTTGATGTGAGAGAACTCAGAAGGTAAGGTGTTAAGGGCATGGTGAACAATAAAGGAATCTGGGATTGTGACACCATGGGATTTGAGTTTGGTTTGGACATGAACCATTTTCAGAACATAATCCCTGACCCCACTTTGTTTATCATATTTCATACTCGTAAGCTCACTCATTAGGTCTCCAGTTTCAGCATTATTGGATACTTTGTATCTTTGTCCTACATCAGCTAGAAAATCTTTAGCTTTCTCAGTTGCAGATAAACCACTCATCAGATGTTCAGCTATGGTCCTCTTCATAGTCATTAAAGCAAGGCGATTAGACCTTTCCCAACGTGTATAATATGCCTTTTCCTCATCAGTACTTTTATCAGTCAAATCAGCAGGTGCATCAGAACGTAGGGCTAAGTCAAGGTCAGCTACTCCCAGGAAAAACTCAATGTCTGCCTTCCACTTATTAAAATTTTGCCCATTCAGGACCTCAAAAGTAGTGGTCACATTGTTCAAAGCAAAAGAAACTGTTCAAGAAAAGAATGCAATGTCAGGAAGAAATAGGCATACACGTTCCATTACAAAATAAGCACTTAAAACAAAAGAGCCCAGGCACATCATTACATCCCCACCTTTGGGCAGGTAACATAACATGTAAATAGGTACCCTTTTAACATAAAGCGTCAATGAAATCATCCCACTGAAAGAAAAAGTCAATCACCTTTGGGCAACTGAACTCCCTAACAATAGTATAATCTCGACCCATACTTTATGTTCATGCTACCTGGCTAAAGTCATATAATGACCTCCTTTGGGCGATCATTGAGCACTTTACCATGGTAGTTTCCCAACCAATATGAGAAAAGCCATAGATTTAATTAGACTAGTCACTTTGGTGAATTTCGCCCAATCAAACCTATGCTGTCAACTCATTAGGAAAACTAGTGTCTTATGCTAATGAAACTGTCATGTATGTAGTTGACCACACAATATGAAACACTTTAATATAATGTGTCTCTATGATCAATAAAATTGCATTCGAGTATAAATTTGAACAAAATTCTTTTACTCAATATAACACATATGATGCACATAAAGTATAAGTAGAGAAAAATACATAAACTCCAAATTAATTAGAGAAGGTACAAGTTTACATTGAATTCAGAGGCCTAAAAAAAAAAAAAAAGCTCTTTTTTTTTTTTAAAATCAACTTTAATTAATTTAGGCATGATTTAAAATTACCATGTAAAATATGTACTAAATATAATAGTTCAATAATAGAAAAGACAATAATTCCAAAGCTAGGGCATAAAATAATCCAATTGTCAAACACAACTTTTCTTTTGGTGACAACATGGATGTGGAAAAAAAAAAAAACATATAAAACTAAGAAGGTTTGAACTCATGACCTTCATAAACCTCACAAAGGATTTTAACCAATAGCCCAAACCATTTGTTGCAACAAATTAAGACTAGAATAGCCTATATATTTATTACTCTGCAAGGTTTAGTTCACAAGGAAAAATTAAAACACAAAACTCATTCAAGGGATTTGAACCCGCGACATTGGCTAAATATTTGAACACCTCAACCAGCTGCGCTAAGCTCCAGCTCTGACTAAGATGGTACTAAAATATATATATATATACGTCTTCCACTGCGTTCAGTTTATACTTGATAAAATAAAAGTAAAACACAGTTATAGCCTACAAAGAGTCGAACACGCAACGTCAAGCTTCTAAATAAGTCATTAAGCTAGCTAGACTCCCTCTGTATGTGGAATGGAAATAAACTGTGTTTTATTTAAACTAATAAGACGCAGCTGGAATAAATTGAATGACATTGGGAAGGATCGAACTTGAAACCTTCTAATACTAACACATGCACTTAACCACTGCAGCTACCTCATGAGTTAGAACAAAACTTAAATATAAAAATATAAACCCTAAGAAACTGACAGTCGTCTTCAACCTCCAGATCGGGCCGACCCGGCCCGTTTAAGCCCGAAAACTAATCTATCACACAAACATATCAATTTTTATCCGTTTTACGTAAGTAAACACTCTAATCCTAGGTTTTTAAGGCCAAGGAATTCAATTTTGGCATCAATTTAACCAATTAATGATTAGATTTTACTGTAATTTGCAAGTGGGTCTCGTATTAAACTAAAAATTAGGGTTCTTAATATTTTCAATCAATAGTGTAAATAATATGTTATATATCTCAAAAGAACGAGCAGAAAGAGACATATGAAAACCCTCAATCAATTTCACGAAATAACAAACAAAAATATTCATGAATTAAATCTAGAACTTTCTTGCTTTACATAGCCAAACAAGTATCACGAATTTTTTTTTTTTTTTTTAAATTTTATGGCTGTAAATTCATGTATAACTGGCTCTGATACCACATGTAAGCATATAAACTCCATATACATGATTTTATAGCACAATTCTCGAATATACATAGCAGCAGAATACATACCTGTTTGAGCCATAACAAAAGTAGCTTGTAATCGTTACCCGATCACTGACGTAGGTCTTCCTCTTCCTTCCTCTATCCAGAAATAACTAATGTTTATGGAAACAATTAGTTAGGGTTAGAGCAGGAGAGGGGACCTAGCCATATATTTATAGTTATTCTAACGGGCCCACCCATAAAAGGCTTAGTTAGAATATAAGGCCTACACACAATTAACCGTATATGAATTTATGAGATGGGCTTAAAACAATATGATCACAACCCAGTCTCTATGAATCAGATATTCAGCCTATTTTATAAAACCAAAAGTAATTAACGGTAGTCCACTTAAGAGAAATATTCCAACAAAATCAGCTTTAAATTGATAGAAAATTGAGTTTCTCTCTCTAGGATTTCAAAAGGAGGAGTTTCTCTCTCTATTATTAGCAAAGCTTTTCTATGAAATGGTAAAATCGTGCAGTGAATAAGATTTAAACAAGGACAATTTCGTCATTTTACAAGACTAACTAACAAAGTTAAACGAAATTTGAGTTTGGAGCGTGTGTGTAACGTTTTCAATAACACAGGGTTTATAGTGTGACTTTTTAAAACACAAAGTTTATGACTCAACTTTTTGAAAACACAAAGGAATATGATGTATTTTACTCTTTAATATATACAGTTTTTTTCAGACTAATTGATTTTTCATACTTAAAATACTATCTAAATACCCAAAATTATCCATATATTTGAAACATTTTGAGTTCATTGGGGGTGCAGCCAAGGGCAGATCAGCCAAAATTTTGACTTAATGAAGTCAATAAATTAACAATAAAGAATTTATAATTATGAAATAAATATGAGAAAATAAAGGTTTGGTGCTAAGGAGAGTAGTTTAAGATCTTATTTTGTAAGAAGTTACACGTGGAAAATTGAATACATGTGAACCAAATTTTTGAGATGGGTCACACATGAAAGATTGAACACACGTGACAAATTGAAGATACATGGAATATGACACACGTGAAAGATTAAAGACAAGTGAACTTGATATAAGATGGATCGCACGTGAATGAATATGACTAGACCAATGGCTCAACTCTGATATCATATTAAGATAATTGAAGTTCTAACTTAAATTCAATTGGTATCAAGTGGAGTAGTTCAGGATCTTATAAGTTGGTTTTAGAGTTTCTGATTTTCCGATGTGAGTCAAATGTATATTCTAACAAAGGTATTTAAAAAAAAAAATTATACATAAAGAAGATATTCATGTAAATTGATAATTTATTACAACTATTCTTAACAAGTTTTTATTTTTTGAAAGCGTTCTATAATTATTTCATGGGGTCAAAAATGCAAAACGAATCAGGTCAGTACCAGAAAAATAAAATAAAAAAATCCTATAACCTATATATAGGATTTAAAGATTTGAGTAAAGTAACTTGATCCTACTTCTCTTAACGTAACGCCTGTTCCTGACTGCAATCCCCACTCTCCCAAAAATGATATGCGGTATTTAGCCATGGTTATAAAGAACGAAATGAAGTAAGTACCGAATTATTTGCGGCCACACCACCATCAATTCGATTGAATTGCCTCAAATTTCCATCAGACTTGTGTTTCAAAATAATATGCAGGAAGATATGTTGGAGCAGCAGATGTTCCTGTGCATATGTCTGAGAGTAAAGCATCTAGACTTGGTTGCTTCTTCACCTAAAATATTAGCAACAAGAAAATGAAAATAAAAGAATTATGTTCAAGGAAATATCAATCAATTATCTAAATTGAATATTCCTTTATTTATTTATTTATTATGACACGGAACTCTCACCGAAAAGAGTAAAGATTCTCTCATAACATTATAATATTTTGAGCAGGATCTAGTAGTTGTGAACAATGTATATCATTTTATCATAACTATAATAACAATTCACAATGATTGAATCTCGCTAATAACATATATAATTTTATGAGCATATCTATTCTCCATTAGAACACTCTTCAAACTCACACTAGCATATCAAATCCCGAGAAATATGACCCCAGTTAAAAGGGATATAGTCCATGTTAATCAAACGTAAACATATCAACACTAACCCCAGTAAAATTATTCGTATCCACTATAAATTTAGCATAATCTCCTTACTCAAACAAGTTGGTAAATTGAAAACTTTTTTATGTGCAAACCTCAAAGCTGGGAAAGATGATAGGCTGGAGTTGCTAGCTTGATGTCGAAAGTTCAAAGTTGGAAATATCACAATGTTAGTCAAGTTTGATGCAACTTTGCAATGCCCAACTTCTCTCTCACTATAAGAGTGAAAGGTATCATATTTTGGTTGTGATAGAGCCCTATTTTTGTTGCATGACCAATTGCATTACTGCTGATAGGTACTTAAAGATAGAAGATCACATCAAGTTGTATTCATATCAGCAAAGCATGTTAAGTCGTGTTTCTATGACATGCAGCAAGTGTGTTTGTGTTTGTGTGTGTGTGTGTGTGTTTTTTTTTTTTTTTTTTCTAATGACATAGAACGCTCGGGCCATCAAATTTAGTTCCTTTAATTTTTAGCTATCAAATTTTTGAGTAATAAACTAATCATATATGGAAAAGACATTTTAGAAAATATTTGAAACAAATGGTTGGAATTTGAAAGGACCAAATTTAATGGTTCAATAATAAACCTCTTTCAAAAAATGAAAGAATCAACAAAGGAGAGGTCCAAACTCTTCTGGGAATTCCTTCGAGCTCATTATCTAATTTTTAAGAAGCATGACCCCGTATGAAAGAGGAATCATTTAGATTAGTTAGGCAAAAAGTTTATTACAATTGGTCGAAAAAAAATAATCTTGACCAATTTAAACCCGAGATGTAAGTAAGTCGACATACAACGTAGTTATTCAAATGCTTTACTTATCTAAATCACAATATGTCATTAAAGATAACTGCAATTCTTGCATATTCATCAATCACCATCCGATCTCTGCAACCCAGAAGCCAAAAAAGTGGGAGTTGATTGCAATATTATAAGCATGGTCATGGTCGTGCAAAGGACTATAGAACAGCACGAATCATACATGCTGTTTTTCCATGAATTTAAACAGGAAAGCTGTTGGGTTAGGGGTTTTGAGTCGTCTAAGATGGGTTGACCTGACTCAATGTGAGTTAGTGAAAAGTTAATAAACTTTCCACTAGCCCATGTATATATTCAAAATGATAGAAAACAAAACAGACTTTCAATTTGTTTATCTCTTTCTTAAAATCTCTCTCAAAAACTCTCTTTCATAATCAACCAAAAAGGCATTTAAGTTGTGAACCTCAGCCTACAATTTAGTATTGTAGATCCCGATTTATGGTGAGTTCAGTGGAACAAAACTTGGCAAAGTTATTGCAAAGGTTTTTCCGCAAAAATTTATGAGGTTGGTCTTCAAATTGTTGGTTTTATGAAGTTTCCGTACTAAGTGTTAAATTTTTTTCAAAACCAGATGGAGAATGATTATAGTATGCATTATAAGCATAAAAACACCCCAAGAGTTGGTTAGCAACCCGATATAAATAGAGGTTTTGAGTTTGAACTACAATTACGGCCTCGTACAAAAGAGAACAAAAAGCATAAAATATGAAAAGCAATTTACAATTTCATGGTGTAGAAACCATTTAATCATTAATTCATGTGCAAGTGAAAATTCCTTTGAAAATTCTTTTAAGAAAATTAATATTGCAAAAAGTGTAAGAAGAAAAGAGATATATATATATATATATAACACAAAATGCGAGCAGTTAAGTTAACAATCTCTGAACAAACAAATTAGCAATAAATTAAGTCATTTGAAAAATAACTATTCAATCAGAACATACTTGAAGTTGTGATTCAAGAAAACCAAGAATAATATTGGGAATGATTCCTTTAATTCCTTCACCATCTATCAATGCTTAGTATAGTGACGAACTCTCTCTTTGCTTCCATTTGATTTTCAAAATTCTTTTTATCCATTGACTAAATGAGCAAAAAAAGTCTTAAAAAGTTTTCAACAAAGAACGATGATTGATATGCTATGTAAAAATATTTTTATATAGGGAGAATGATTTGACATGGGAAGTTTCTAATTTGATTAATTGTGGATAACTTTCAAATAGGTAAAAATGAGTTATCAAATAGTCATCACTTTAATATATATAAATTTATCATAGAAATAATGTTAAGCTAATTTTATTCTATACGGCGAAGTTTCTAATTCCAATAATTGCGGATAATTATTAACTAGCTAAGAATGAGTTATCAAATTGTCACCACCATGATAATAAGAACTACTAAAATTCATCAATATAAACAAAGTTCAACTAATTTCTGTCCATAATATCAAAGAAATATTGTACATATACGTCAAAAATCTCATGTTTTGAGGTATAAGTTACAAGAACTAACCAATTGTTCAATAAAATATACGGGTGTGATTCAGTATTAAAAATTTATTTGTGAACCAATTTATTAATTCGTGCATAGTCTACAAGTAATAGGTATTATTCCTTCCTTTTAAAGTTGTGATTTAAATTTAAAACTTCTAATTATAAGTTGCTATTCAATTATTTTATCCAATTCTCGAACAATATTATCCCCTCTTTAGAATAATAATTATCCTTAACGGGAGAATATAAGTAATTTACTAATC
This sequence comes from Ehretia macrophylla, assembly GCA_037974665.1. Lineage (NCBI taxonomy): Eukaryota > Viridiplantae > Streptophyta > Magnoliopsida > Boraginales > Ehretiaceae > Ehretia > Ehretia macrophylla. The sequence goes on from CM075774.1 coordinate 7,425,818, forward strand.
AAATATAAGTTAATATACAAATTTAAAATCTTCGTATGCGCCGAATTAGAATATACTAAACTACAGGGACCAATCTGCAAAATAAAGTACCTTCTATATATACCCGTAATTTTCTGGAAAAATCAATTTAGAGCTATCTTATTCCCAAAGAAATCAAATTCTCCAGAAAAAAAAAGCAAAAAATATCTTCTTCATGTCGGGAATGGAAAGGTTGCAGCGAATGTTCGCCGGCGCCGGCGGCGCGTTGGGCCACCCGCCGCCGGATTCTCCGACGCTCGATTCATCGGAGCAAGTCTACATCTCGTCTCTCGCCCTCCTCAAGATGCTCAAACACGGTAACTTAGGGTTTTATATTTCTCTGTTTTACATTCCTCTACTATGATCCGTATCGAAATTCACATATACGAACTGATTTTTGTGTATATATGTGTGTGTGTGTGTGTGTGTGTCTGCGCGTTACTGGTGTTATAGTTAGGCTTTTGTGGTGTACGATGTTGGTACAAATTGTACGTATCTAAATCGTATGTGTGAGCTGACTTGTGTTTAAATATACGGTTTTTTTGTGTATCTTTGTGTTCATTTTGTTATAATTAATTCGTGGTGTACAGTGTTGTGTATAAATTCTTTGTATTTAAATCGTGCATATGACTGATTTGTGTGTATATATATACTCTTTTGTATGTATATTGGTGCTATTTGTGTTATAATTAGGGTTTTGCTGTGTACAGGTTGTGTATAAATTCTATGCATCTAGATCGTATATATGAGCTGATTTGTGTATAAATGTACGCTTTTGTGTGTAAATTAGTGATTTTTCTGTTATAATTTGGGTTTCGTGGTGTACAATGTTGTGTATAAGTATACGTATTTCAATCGTATATTAAACTGATTTGAGTATAAATATTTGCAGTTGTGTGTGTTTTTGTTATAATTAGGGTTTTGTGGTGTGTAATGCAGGTAGGGCAGGGGTACCGATGGAAGTGATGGGACTGATGTTAGGGGAATTTGTGGATGAGTACACGGTGCGCGTAGTTGATGTTTTTGCGATGCCGCAGAGTGGTACTGGGGTTAGTGTTGAAGCTGTGGATCATGTTTTCCAGACTAATATGCTTGATATGCTCAAGCAAACTGGAAGGTATTATTTTTTAACTTGTTGGGTTATCAGTGTTTCCTAAGAGTTATGAAGTCAGTGTCCAGAATATCATTTTTCAAATGTAAATAAATTCTCTGTTGTGAAAGATTATATTATATGCCTAATTGCTTGTTGAAGAACTCTAAAATTAAGAGATTTAGCTAGTATACTTTGTTTGTGCTTTATGTAGTTTGTTTTTTGCCCGCTCATGCAATGGATTAAAGATGAGTTTGGTTTTAGAGATGGGAATATGTATTGTATGTATTTAGTGCTATAGATGCTTAGAAGCAATTTATAAATCTTAGGATTTAGCTAGATTGAAAATCCCATGAGAATTGTTTTGAACGTTTGTGTTAATTCAGGGTTTTCACTTAAGTTGCAGTTTGATTCAAAGGCCTTAACTTTTCTTAATTCTCAATCATATAGTTGAGATTCAGATCATAGATCTTTCGACTGTTTGGCCTCATGATGCCCCCCAAAAAATAGAGTTAAGCTGGAATTGAGACTTGGTAGCCGTTTAAATAATCCCTTTATATTTATGCACAACACATGGAAAACTATTTTGTTTCTTTAGGATGCATTAGTTTTCCTTTGTTTAGGAATAGCTTTCACTAGTTGGCGGTAAGGCATGGTGCGAGTTCATTCATGCCTTGTGATCCTAGTCCGAGTGAATATGGTTCTTGCCTCAGTGTTTGATTAGCCATCCTATGAAATATCTTAAATTGGAAATTTCATCAAGTATCATCTTCTGCTTGGTGTTATAGGCCTGAGATGGTGGTTGGCTGGTATCACTCGCATCCTGGATTTGGCTGTTGGCTCTCTGGTGTCGACATCAATACTCAGCAGGTTGTATTCTCCTCTTTAATCTTGCTGTTTCATAAATTTTCACTGTATCTGTGTGCATTGGTTAAAACTGCTATACTAGAATTTGGTCAATATAAGAGGGTAGACATGTATTTTAGTAGTTTGTTAGTATTATGCTCGTAGTTTGTTACCACATTATTTATCAAATATATAGTAAGAGGGAAGCTTGTTTCACCTTCTTCCGATGAAAGTTTGCTATGATGTCTGTTGTCAATTTATCTGTATGTGCTAGTACTTTTTTATTTTAATGCGTGACCAAGTTTTTGATAGATAATACTATATACTCGCCTTCCAGGAAAAGGAAGTAGATGCATGTCTTTCAGACACTGTTAATTTGTCGTCCATAAATTGCCTTTTTCTGTACATTCGATAAGGGTCTTGATCACTATATTTCCAATGATGGCAGTAGTGTATATTTGATCAACAGATTCCAACGTTCCTGTAAATGTGAGAGATACAATGACTAAACAAAACAAATGTCAGAGCATTTGCAAGATCCTTCTGAAAGAAAATGGAATTAGAAAATGAGAAGTGAAGAAGAAATGCATTAGAAATTTGTGTCATGTCTAGACTAACCAGAGAAGCACTTTTCATAGAGTAAATGCAGTTTTCAAACAATTGAATTGCTAAATTTGTGTTATTATACAGAGCTTTGAAGCTTTGAATCAGAGAGCTGTTGCAGTGGTGGTGGATCCGATTCAAAGTGTGAAAGGGAAGGTTGTCATTGATGCTTTTCGTCTGATTAACCCCCAAACTATGATGCTTGGCCAAGAGCCCCGACAAACGACATCCAATCTTGGTCATCTTAACAAACCATCTATCCAAGTGAGGACTGAATATAACTATTCCAGCAACATTGTTTCCTCATTGTTTCTAGATCTCTAACGTGTCTCTACTTTGCAGGCATTAATCCATGGTTTGAACAGGCATTATTACTCTATAGCCATTAATTATAGAAAGAATGAACTTGAGGAAAAGATGCTGCTAAATCTTCACAAGAAAAAATGGACAGATGGACTGACACTTCAACGATTTGACACCCATTCCAAAACCAATGAGCAGACAGTACAGGTAACTTAAGGTTTTGCTTCACTGCTAGATTTTATGCTTCAGGATGTTCTTTTGGTTTTGGTTCTGGTTCCTGTATAACATAGAAACAACATTCGGTTATCTAGTCTAGCTCGCCTTGTTTTGATTGGAGCAAAATTTACATCTATTTATACTGCCTTACGGTTTTAGGATTAAGTTCATTGCGTCCAAATTTATATAAGGATGTTATTGCTCGTTGTTGGAGTATGCTCTCGTTTACTGTATTGATTGAAGTTGTAATTGCTTGATCCCTCTTGCAGGAGATGCTAAATCTAGCCATTAAATACAATAAAGCAGTGCAAGAGGAAGATGAATTGCCACCCGAGAAGCTAGCAATTGCGAATGTAGGAAGGCAAGATGCGAAGAAGCATCTCGAAGAGCACGTCTCCAACTTGATGTCTTCAAACATCATCCAGACTTTGGGGACCATGATAGACACAGTTGTGTTCTAGAGTTGGTGATAGAAAAACTTGGTAAATTTGTATCTGGGGAGATACTGAAACCTAGCCGTTTGCTCACTCGCGAATATGATGGAATTGATTAGCACCATGAGAGAGCGTCTCTCCTGATACATAATAGCGGGGCTTTGTATTCGTCTTTTATGTGTTGTACTTCAATTGGAATTGATTTATTATGTTTCTGAATCTTCCTTAACCCTTTGAGAGAAACCACCATTGCTAATGCCTGTATCTGGTTTTATGTAGCTGGATCTTCCGGAATTACAAGAATCCTTTAGTTTCTCATGCAATTTACTCTCATTAAATAACATGGTCCTTTGTTTCTCTTGATTCCTTCCATGCCCTTACCTAACCCCAACAGGCACAACCATTGTGCTCGTGGTTAGTTTAGTGATGACCCTTGGTGGCACACGTACTATAATGGCTGGACAAAGGGTTACAACAAATATTGCTTGGTCCAGTTATGACAGCTGCACCATCTCTGTTATCCTTGCGCCTTTGCTTCGATTGCTAAAGAATGGCAAACGAGGTGTAGCATCCTTAAGGATGGTGGTATAGGTTTTCCTCTCCCACATAATCCGTCTCGTTTACAACTTAAAAAGAAAAGAAAAAAAAAAAAAACTTAGAGCATGCGTTGGTATTTAATTTTGCACCAATGTAATTTTAGAGTAATTCGTTAAAACATTTATGTTACTAGTGGCGCATGCATATCGTTGTAAAAAAGAGAAAAAAAAAAAATGAAAAAAAAAGCGAGTGATAGTCCTTTTAGTTTCCACTTTGCTCGCAACAAGAGAAAATAAGCACAGCACGATCGTGGAGCAATTCTCTACTATACTGGTAACAATCATCAGACACCAAAAAAAAAAAAAAAAAAAGAAATGGAGAAAATGGTAATGTTGAGAACGTTATACCGCTCGATATGCCGCAGATCTCTTGGTTTCTCCTCCGCAACCGCCGCTGTCAACCACCGTTTCATCTGCCACGTCCGTTCTACATTACACCCATCATTCCTGACTTCTCCTAGACGCCTCCCTTATGGTACTTTTTTCTTCTCTCATTCTCTGCAAAAACTCATAAGTTATTAATTTATTAACCCATAAATTTCATCACCTTAAGCTATTTTCTCTATTGGGTTTTGACTGAAGATGATGAATTTAGCTTAGTTGTTTTTGGGTTTTTACTTTTTGTTGTTAAAAATTAAATCTTGAGCTAAATTTAACTCAACTTGGTTAATAAAATTATTATCTAGTTGAGTAAAGTTACCTTAGGTAGCCAACAGATAGCATAAACAACACCTTAGATTTGTCTTATTAGTCGAGCCCATCTAGTGGGACAAGTGTTTGTTTGATTTGGTTTGGTTTAATTATTTCATTCGTAATCGAAGTTTCCCTTGCTAAACGGGGAGGGGGTGCTGGAGGGCCCAGTAGAGAGAAAAGTAAGGATAATGAGCGCTGCTATGCCCCAGTTGCAGCGGTGCCGAGATGCCTTAGCCTAGGCCCAACTATGTACAGTTTTTGGAGTTGCCTTAAGAGCGGGGGTAACCTTATTTGAAAAAAGAGTTTCGCTTGACTTGAAAGTCTGTCCTGCCGATGGTGGGCCGGGGGGGGGGGTGAGGAAATCCTATTAGGACAACTCCAACAGATTTCTTATATTTTTCTTTATGTGTAGAGAATTTAGACAATTTCTCTACATCTAGATTTTATATTTTAGTTTCACTCCAATAGTTTTTCTACATTTAGTAAATCCCTTGTTTTAAGGAATACCTATTTTTGTTTCACTCCAATAGCTTATCTATTTTGAAAACTCTCTATTTTGGAGAGTTTAAAGAATTTTTATTGCATCTCCACATGTGGAGATAGTGAGATTTGGATGTATAGATTCTTTATATGCAGGGATAGGTGTAGGGAAGTTGTTGGAGACCAAAATCTCTAATAATTTCCCTACATGTAAAGAATTTGGTGCTTTAGGGCACTTGTTAGAAATGGCTTTAGGTAACATCCCGCCTTTCGTAGTGGAGGGTCCCAACGGAGAGAAAAGTATGGATGATGAGCCCAGTTGCAGTGGTGCTGAGATGCCTTAGCCTAGGGCCAACTATGTACAGTTTTTAGAGTTGCCTCAGGAGTGGGGGTAACCTTATTTAAAAAAAGAGTTCCGCTTGACTTGATAGTCCTTCCTGCTGATGGCTGTTTTCTCACGTAAATCCCTTCAATGCTGTCGCACACCAAAGAAATAGGGAAGGAGGGGCACGAAAGTACCCTCTTATTATGTTAACGAGAGACAAGGACTTGAGAAGGCGGAGCTCAACTGTTTAGTAGGCACCCTTAACACTTGACTAACATCTATTAGTAAAGAGTTCAAGTTTCGTTATTCACATATATTTTATGTGCTCTAAGCAAAGATGGGAACTTCTTTTTCTTTTTTCTTTCTGGTTGAAAATATATATGAACTTGGATTTTGGGTGTTTTAGTCGTAAGTTCATTTCATCTTTCTTTATACCCGCAAGGGATTTATTTTCAGGTCATATCATGCTGGTTGCCACCGATGAGATTAATAGGCATCTTTTTAACACTTTTGATCCATTTCTAGGATTTTAGATGGTGCGATAAGATTTATGGTATACTAGCACTTCTTCAACAATAAGTAACTGACTGATTACTTGTGTAGGTTATTTTATGAACTGAAATGCCCCATAACATTATTCAGTAAAGAACCAACTAAAAGAATCTAAAAAGGGGAAAATAAAAAGCTATTTGGATGAGCATGAGAGGATAACGCTCATCTCTTGTCTTTTGAATTGTGTTCTCTATTTCTTTTTTCTTTTTCTTTTTTTTAAAAAATGTATTCTTTAAGTGGCTTGTCTGCATCAAGTCCACCTGATAACATGTGTAATTGGTGATCTGTAGATTGCCAGCCTCCTTTTGCCATGAGCATTGGTAGTAAGCGGTTTTTCAGTGAAGATGTTGCCCACCTGCCTGTTATAAAGGACCCTGAGATCGAACGTGCTTTAAAGGACATAATGGCTGCAAGCTGGGATGAGCTGCCACCTGCTGTTGTTCATGATACAAAGAAGGCTTTATCTAACAATACTGATGACAAGGCTGGCCAGGAGGCGTTGGCTAATGCTCTCCGAGCAGCAGAGGCAGTTGAGGAGTTCACTGGGATTCTCATGACATTGAAGATGGAAATTGATGACAGCATTGGGTTAAGCGGCGAGGTGACCTACTTCTAGGATATATGGAACTTGTTTTTATTAGTCAAGTTCTGGCCGTTTGACATTTGTAATTTTGCAGGATGTAAAGCCCTTACCAGAAGAACATGTCAATGCACTGCTCGTAATCTTTCAGCGCTATAATGCATATTTGGATGCATTTGGTCCAGAGGAGGTCTATTTAAAGAAGAAAGTTGAGAATGAGTTGGGAACGAAGATGATATACTTGAAGATGAGGTGCAGTGGTCTTGGCTCAGAGTGGGGAAAGGTATTTTTTATTTTCACACAGTATCCCAACACCTCATTTCTTACACGTATGCAATTGTAAATCACAACGATCCTGGGAGAAATAGAACGAGGGTTGAATGTATAAATTGCTTTCTGTTTATCTTACCAGCTATATCTTGCTCACATGTATTACTTCTATTCTGTGTTGAATTCTTTCTTAAGGATCACTGTTAGGGGAATATTACATCTGACATGTAGATAATAACATAAACAAATTTAATTGCTTGTAGTATAGTTGTTCAAACCATAGAAAGTTTTTTTCCGTCAAGCATTTCTTTTTGGTGCGAATAGTAAAGGAGAGTCAAATTTCCACCGACACCTAATGTCGCATGAGATCTCTTTTTTACTATTTTATGGAAATTTATTTTGCAGCAATTTTGCGTCACTGTGCACTCTAGTTCAAATTCTGTCGATGAGTAAAAATTTTCCTATCTGTTTTGCTTCTGATTGCAGGTTTCTGTTCTTGGGACCTCTGGGCTTGCTGGTTCTTACGTTGAGCAAAGAGCATAAGTCTCGATGGTGGATAGAATTATAAGGGATTCTATTACCATGTTCTCTCAATAATCTAAATCATTTGTTGTTTTAGGAAATACACCGACGGTTAGTTTACGTGTTCTGTTTCTTGTAGCAAGTTTGGTTGAAGTTGCCGCTTTCGCAAAATAATATCCTTACCTATATAAGGTGATATGTTAGCCAAAGAGCAATGTCCTCCAAATTTTCTGTCAATTGTATCTAAATCTGGCTTGTTTCTTCCTTTATCTGGTGTTCAAGTCTCTGTGTCGATTTAATTGGCTTGCTTGTGAATCTATGATCAAAGACAATGAAGGGGTTTACATAGGTTGCCTTGCATATTTTGTGATATTTTATCATTTGATCTTTTTAAGTGAATTTTATTCATTACTTGGAAGGCAGTTTTTAGGGGAGAAAGCTCACAAGTAGAAAATACTAAGTTCCGCACAAAAATAGAAGGGTACTTCATTGGTCCTTTAACTTCGTCAAAAATGGCAATTTGGTCTCCTTTGACTCGTTTTCCATCCATTTCCAGCCGGTAAGTGCAAGGTAATGTGGCATAGCACGTGCACTTAATGGCTAAACATGGATGGAAGTCGAGCAAAGGATTAACAATGTTTTATTTTATGAACTTAAAGGATGAAAATACTCGTTTTGAAAGTTAGTGGATCAAATTTTCATTTTCGACAAAGTTAGGCGACCAATAAAGGTATTTATCCAAAAAAGAAAAAAGAATTATCTTTGTTAGATAAGTCATCTCAAAACAGGGTTACGTGTGTTGGGGTTTGACATTTCTCATGTGAGCCGAAGAGCTTTTCGGGAGAACTCTCCATTGTCAAGAAAATGTCATCTCTGGATTTTTTTTTTTTTTTTCATCTTGTGGGGAACCATATATTGGAATCAATCGATCAACCTCAAGCACGCAAACAAAACCTCCCTTCACAAACTGAAAACTTGTGTTGCCTGTAATTGAATTTATTTTTTGTGTATCCATCCATCAAATAACTTCTTGTCTTTGTATCAATTTGGGAATCAAGTAGGCAAAGCTATACTCTAGTTTAAGTAAGAATATTCCTATCTAAAGCCTCTTTCCTCCTTGCGAGGGAGATTCTTCCTTGCTATTTCAGAATTTCACTGTAATTGCTGCTCTGTGCACATATTATTCGTCCAAGATCAAAGCACAGTAATGGCTCTACGCAACTATATTTGTAATATGTGTTCGCATCCTGAGCATCCGAGAAACCAGCAGCATCCTGAGCTCAGTAATGCTCTCAACAATCTTACAAAAGAAAAGAGTCAATTAAAGGGGCCAAGAATTGGTTCATGCAGAGGTCTCCATTCATAGCAGCTCTTGCTGAGGTGCTCAGGAATAGTCAATTAAAGGAGTTGCCGATTTCTTTAAAAGTTACTTCCAAGGAGCAAGAACAATATTGGTTCTGGAATCACTTAACGAGTTTGCAGAACCCACCCATTCTTTCCATGTTGGACAACAGGTTGCTGCAAAGCTGAGTATTGTCTCTCAAACTGGGAACTATTTACAGCATGCTTTTTAATGGAGTGGCAGCTATTGAAGTGCAATTCTTTTGCATATATTTTCTAGACTGCCCAAATAACCATCATGTCTGTTATAGTGTTTACTGTGTTCTTTATAACATAAATGCCATGTGGTAGGTTGCAAGATGGAAGGAAATACTTTGGAGCCCTTTTCGTCAGTTTTATAAATGCGATGTTTAATGGGATGGCTGAACTTGCAAGGACAGTCTTCAGACTTCATGTCTTTTGCAAACAAAGGGATTTCTTGTTCTATCCAGCTTGGGCTTTGGTTTGCCAATTTGTGTCCTTAGTATACCTCTACCACTCTTGGAATCAGCAAGATGGATCATTCTTAAATATTACACAATTGGGTTTCCTCCTGCTGCTGGCAGGTGAGAACAGTATGAAGCTCAAATAACTTTTCTTATCCACAGCCAGATTTTCTCTGAGTTATCTTATTTTCCATTCATTTGTGGGTACTTTGCTTCCTAGAGATGTGTAGTGTTTCTTCTTGTTTTTTCAGTACATCAGCTATTTTGGTTGTTATGTTTAGGTTCTTCCAACAGTTTCTTTGGAATACATCATATGGCTCTTTCCACTGTTGCAGTTGGACAAACAAAGGTAGTTGCCACGACATTAGGTACCTTCACTTTGCTCGTGGTCTTTGTGCTTGGAGGATTCGTCGTTCCTAAGAGTAAGCTGCTGATCTCTTTAGTTGTTAAATTGTTGCTTGAATATGGCATTTTTTGGTGTTGTTTGATATTAGAATACTAATCTCAAAGATGGCAGAGTAACTCAGTGGTCTTTGGATTATCAAAAGGCTATAAATAGTTCAACTTTCTCGTCTACTCTCAGATGACCTTGAGCCATAGATTAGTAGGCCTTTTATGTATTTCCTATGAGTTATGGACAGAATGCCATAGTCATTAACGAATTTCTTGAGAGGTAATAGAGTGCTATAGGTTTCTTATACAACATTCCTGTGAACTTCCTGTACATTTTTGCTGAATTTTATTTATTATGTAGCATTTCACTTAGCATAATGCTAACCCCATTGTTGATGCACCAACTGTGGTCCGTCTCAAGTCAAGGGGCTTCTATACAGATTATTGGTTTTGGATCTGCAGTACAGCAACTTTTGGATTTTCACTTCTACTCGGCATTCTATTCAGACGGACTTATTTGAACCATAAGTTGCCTTTCGACCATATCTTCATATACTTGTTTTCTCAAACAAAAATCCAACTTTGTGAACCTTTTTCTTTTCAAACTTCAGTTCAGCTTTGGATGATATGAAGGCTATAGTTGTGGATGAAACTGAAGATGACGTCGAGAAAAAAGAAAAGGAAGACATCCTCTAAGCAATCCCAAGGTACAAGTCGTTTTAAGGAAACATCCACGGCAACATGAACAAGCTGCAAAAACTCTGGTCAAATCTTGAAACCTTAATAGACCCGTCGAGTTTCAAGACCACTTGCTTCGTTGATTACTGTAAGAGAGGCCTGATATGGCGATACGCGAGAAGCTATTTACTTTTCATCTCTATTCCCTCAAAATATCCAAAACAATCCCATCTTTTCTTTTTTTTTTCTCTGTGGAAACAGTGATCTTGCCTCCGGTGCATTCTTGGATGTACTTCCACACCCTCCGAACGGTTTGCAATTTTCAGAGACTTGGAAGGAGTTTGGGATGACTGAGGATAGTAATCATTTCATCAACTCGATAAGTGTCTTTTGAATGTTTAATTAGCGCAATTCATAGTTCCTCAGATGAGTATTTTTCAAGGTTCAATGAATTTCCTGCTGCAAGTTTTATAGTGTTGGGTATTTACAGGAGCTCTTATTCCAGCTTGTTCCACTAGAAGGAGCTTCTGTTTGTTTGGTGTATTATTGATTTTGTCGTAAATGTCTTCACGATGTCTCTTTACACTGATGAATATTTACTCATTCAATGTATGAGTATTATCTTCGTCTCTAATAACTCCACTGCTAAATATCCTTCTTGGCGCCTGGAGTGTGTCCAAAATAACAAGATTGTAATAAAAGGGGTGTTTGTTATGATGCAGATTTGGTGAAGGCAGTTTCCTGATGAACATAAATAGCTTCTTGCTGATTTGGTTTGGGTCTACGAAGAGATATGCGTTTAATTTATAGACTTGAATTCACTACTATTGTCAATACGGGCTTAAATATTTTGATAGACCTGTAGACCTGTAGAGCCTATGTCATTACGATTATGTAGAAAGAACTTCATACTTGACTGTACAAACTTTTTAACTTCACAAGTACGGAGACCCCAAAAGACATGTATCTCTTGTTTGGGCGAGGTCACCATACTAAAGGGGGCTGTGAGCTGTGGCTCGATGTAGATGGTTCAAATCAAGCAAAATCAAAGGCATTTGTTGGCACCTGAGATGCTAAGATTGATCTCCCAAAAAAAAGAACATATACCTGTTGTTTATGTCTAATATTTTCAGGATATTGTATCTGCATAGAGTTGTCAGGTGCGAGCAAATTTTAGTCTATGTTATGAATGTGCTTGTGATAATTTTTCATGTTCAAGTGAATAGTCATCTTATTTTGACTTTTTATACTGTTATATCTTTTATGTGAAAAATACTTGAAACGATCAATTTGGACAATTCAACTTTGTATGGTACGTGGATTCTACATGCTCGTGAGACTCACCCCACTAAGCCTGATCACAGGCATAATTGTTCAAAAGCCTGGCGCCTTTTGTGTTATAACACTAATTGAAATTGAAACTCGAAAGATGGATCTCTTCAATAGTGTTCCAGATTTTAACTTCCTTCTCATAACTTCCATCGGGGTGTTTATCTGAATTAGTCATCAGCTGTGCGTCACACGTATAAACCTTCCTGTCACATTAATATAATCTATTTGATTTTAACTTTGGTGATATAGCCTTAAATGCTCAACATCAAATATGTCCAAAAGGATGAAATGGTTGAATTATGATCAAAAGTTTTAAATTTAAACTATAGTTTCAGCTTTTAGTGTACCAAAAAGAGAAAGTCTCTGAAGGTGTCTCACGAGCCAAAAAGTAAATCTAGAACACCTCCTCTACCCACTCACCCTCATCAAGAAAAATAAAGGTAAAAGATTTTCGGTTAACCTGTTTTTGTTTACAAATCAGGTCCATATTTCTTCTCTAATAATCATTCAAACATGAAACATAATCACACATAAACATCAACGTATTTTGCTTACATAAGTGAGTACTTGAATTCAAACTATTCAATTGATCTTGATCATTCTGGCACTCTTACGCCATGACCAAGAATCTGATGGAGATTTTGGCAGAGGTGGAAGCAACAATGCCTTTCGACAGAGGCCAAACGGCCACCCTTCACAGTGGCAAAACTCGTGAAATATTGAACCCCTCCGAATGTATGGAAAATCAAGCCTGTTCAAGCTTGAACAGCGCGAAAAACTCGTCTTAACCGAGAGATAAGGCTCCATGCTTGTAGCAGCACTTGAGCAAAATGAGAGATGACTACTAACATCGAAAAACTTCTCTTTTTCTTCATCATCAATTTCCCTTTGTTGCAGTGTTGCCCTGTTTGTGATAAACAAGTCTCCTGTTTCTGGAGAGAATGCCCAGCAGAAGCTATCCATCGTATAGCTTGTCTTGCGTCTGCATTTCGATTCCATGTATCTGCTCACAACTGCTGAAACGAATACCTGCAGCAAAGAGGACAACAGATTCTGGTAAACAGTACTTTTTGGTAAAGAAAAGAATGTGTCAGCTGTCACGCCCCCAAAATCCGCAATCTCAGAAATGCAACCAGGGCGTGCTGGTTGTGTTTCTGAGATTCACTCAGAAATGCAATCAGGGTGACTGCTGGTTGCGTTTATGATATTCACTCATAAATGCAACCAGGAGTGCTAGTCTTGGTTGCGTTCCTGAGATTCACCTAGGCGGATTTTGAAATCGTGACAGTATGTTGAAGATGTTAACTTCTTCCTCTTCGACATCAAAATCACTGGCTGGATCTTCTTCTTGGGGGATTGAAGTAGATAGCCTTCGACGAAAAGCATGGCAGTTGGCGAATGCATCTTTGAGTGTTGAAGCGAGACATTTACATATTTTAGAAGGTGGATTTGGTGGCTCTGCATGAGAAAAATGGCTCATGTTTAGTGAAGAGTTTGATTGAACTTGTTAAAAGTTCTGCAGACAAAGAAGACTCTGAGCAGAACTAAATACTATATTACTAGTAAGTGCTGCTAATGAGATGTTCTTTTTGAAATGATTATGTGATAGTACCATCTCACCTCTCTTTTTTCTTTTTTCTCAATATAACGAGTATAATGGTGGTCGAAGTTGTGTTTCGAACTTAAAATTTTAATCGTTATCTGATTATTACATTCAACTATTGGGGGTGCCATCTCACCTCTTTTAAATTTAGTTTTTTTAATCTTTGAGGTGAAGACTAAGTTAAAAACTGATGAGAAAGTCTAACAAACATATCTATCTAGACATCTCATCAGGCTCTGATGTGAAATTAGTGATTCTTTGGAATTTTTTTGTTTTTGTAGCTTGACTCCTATACCAAATGATAGAATTAGTATTCACAGTTTAGCTCAAATTGGCACCAGGCCGCATGTTTTTAATTTGTTTGATAACGAGGAATTCACTATAAGTAGGATCACTTGGAAACCACCTCAAGATTTATAAAATCCCATGGTGCAGCACTAGGCCACATGTTCTTTTTTTTTTATTTAATGACGAGAAACTCTCCTTAGATGGGATTACATTGGATCTCCCAAAATTTATAAACCCTTTGGTATAATGACACGTTCCAATACATGCTCCAAGTTTGTCAAAGGCCAAAAAATATTTGTAATGGGATGACATAATTTGAAGTTGAGATATTTGGCCACAACAAGTCACTACTCGACTACTCCACCCAACCCTTAAGGTAGCCATATATTCTTGTTAAATGGTTGCAATTGGATTTTTTTTAAAAATTTTTTTTTTATTAATGTCGGAGAATTCTGCTTAGAATTTTATTTTGAGATTATACCAAGATTGTCAAACTCCAGAACACATGATCATATCCAAAAGAGATATGATTCAACTTAGCTAGCTACAAAACTTACCAAGACTGACCTCAAAAAAATATTTTTTTAATTAATTAAAATTCAAAATATAAGTAAGTTTCCCGTTAAAATTTAAAATATTTCATCACTAAACTAACCCATTAAGATTTGTAATTGGAAAGTTATTTAACATAATGGTATGTTGTTGACTATAATAATTGCAGGTTAGATAAATAGCACGTGCACGCACTCGCAGGCTAACAAAGGTTGGGTTTACTAGTGCAATCATGTTGATTCCTTTTGTGCTATATATTTCATCTGCATCGTGTGGCATGCTGGGATCTTTCTTTTCTTTTTCCTTTTACTTTTTGCAACATCATTTGATGCATATCTACACATAACATTATAATATTATAAGTAAAATTTTACGATTATAAATTTTTAATGCAATTACAATGAAACGTTGTGAATAATTTACGATTATTAAATCTCACTCATAATGTTATGATATTACGAGAAGGTTCATACTCCTCCGAAGATACTTTTGGGACATACACTCAAAGTATAATTTTTAATAATTATAAATTATTAATACAATCACAATGAAATAATATGAATAATTTACTATCGTTAAATCTCATTCATAATATTATAATATTATGAAATATCATATACTTTAGGGGATACACGCAAAGTATAATTCTTAAACCATGGCTTTTGTTAGTTGGTATCATGAACTTTGCTTGAGAATGGTAGTGGGAAAAAGCCACACTGCCATACTTTTTCTTTCAGATTTAAGCTGCTTTTCGTCACATCTTATCCTAAAGGAGCATCGGCATTTTATATTTACTTCCAGGGGCAGAAGGGGGGACGGGTCTGGGCCCTCCTAGCCTTCAAATTTCTTTTTTAACATACATAATATTCCTAAAATTTAAAGAATGATATACAGAGGGTACTGAATGTGGTCAGGTCAAGGATCCAATTTCCCTATACTCGGATTCATAGTTGGGAGGCCTTTGATTACATGAAATGTATTTATTCATGCTCATGATATAATATCTTGAGTTGTCAATCTAATATAGTTGGTTGATCCTATCCCTGACGTCTGTAAATTAGGTGTCGTAAAAACTATCCATATTCAGTACGTGACAGTATATTAATAAGAGACAGAGAGAGGGTAGGTGCATATTTTGAGTTACAAACCTATTTTGCACTATATTATCTCTTCATTATTTGGGTGATCCTGTCCTTAACCTAAATGCATTAGGCGACATATAAATATTTTGAGCTTAGCCAGTAGCAGTATATGTGGGAGAGAAAGAAGGCGTAGGTGCATATATTGAGTTACAAGCATAATTTGCACTGTATTATCTCTTTATTATTTGGTTGATCCCATCCTGACCTCTATGTGTTGAGTGTCATACGAACAATCTGCGTTCAACCCGTAACAATATGAAAGGGAGAGAAAGGGGTTAAGTGCATATATTGAGTTACAAGCCTATTCTGCACTATATTATATCTTCATCATTTGGCTGACCCATCCCTGACCTCTGTGAACCCGAATGTTGCACAGACTATTTGCGCTTAGCCTGAGAGGGAAGGGAGGGGAGGGGAGGGGGGTGTTAGAGGGAAGGTGGGTGCATATATTGAGTTACAAGCCTATTTTGTACTATATAATCTCTTCATCATGGCAACAAAGAAATGTCAGAGAAACATCAAAATCCAGTAAAATGCAAACTGCATAAATCATGATTATTGCCCTTTTCCCTAGATGACAAACCAGAAAGGCTTGAAGCATTGTTTTCCTTCCCTATTTGAGGTGACTTGGGCATATTACTATAAGAGCATTTAACATACATTTAGTTTTCATGGAACCATATTCAAAAAAGAGATCATTCAATCAGAGCATTAACATGAAATAAATATCCAAAGTTTCCATATAGATCGTCTTATCAAGGCGCTATATCATGTAAGCCATGTTTAAGATATATACACATAACAAAGCAAATACGCTGCGACCAACCGTGCAGCTACAGGAAATTGTACTCAATTGTGTATAAAATTTCCGAAAATTAACTGGTAAAAGAATTCTCATATCACCTATTGAGATCAAAACTTGGGCATTCACCCGATAAGAAAAACAAAAGCAAATCAACTTCAGGAGCCGTATAGGCAGAAATTCATTCAGTATCTGCATTGATCAATAAACGGACTTTAAGAGAGCAAGATCCACAAGGAATAACAACAGATGCTGGCAAAGATTCGGGGCTTTGCAAACATATTTTACTCCCAGTTCTCGATAAAGGATAGCCCATTTCTGCCAACTCTGAAGAATCAATTGAAAAGTAATCACCACATCTACAATGGAGAAAGAGTTCTAAGACATCCCCCACATCTTCAATTGTTAGATCCTCTAACGTAATGTCTTCAGCAGTCAATGTATCCTGTCCTGAAGATCGTAGCTCATTATCATAGATTGAACGTGACATTGGATTGCCGAGGATTTCCCAGGCCCTTTGCACCTCTAAGAATCTGGTCCCTGGTTCATCATCAGGATTTGATGTTTCAGATGTATTTTGCTGTTTATCTGGATGGAGATTAAGAATGGCAGATCGGTAGGTTGTACGAATTTCTTCATAACTAGCATTTTCCTTCACACCCAAGATGTCATAGTGGGTTTTCTGCTTGAGGTTGAACCTCAAACCCATAGTCAGTCTTCGCGCTGCAAGTGCATCGACTTCATCAGAAAGACATGTCACTGACGCAAGTATTAGAAGATAAAATTATATGGATGAAGTGAGGAAAAGCCAAAAACATCCAATGCACAATCGAAGGAGCTAGATTTTATGAAGGATCATGATCCTAGATTCCTTATCAAGAAACAGCAAAATTCATATGTATGTCAATTAAGTTGTCCCTTTTAAGTTCTACTAAGTAATTATCATGCCAAGAGCTCTAGGGACATATTAATAGCTGCAAGTCGATCTGCTAAAGCAATCAATCTAGCACAAGCCAACATGATAAATCAAGGGTGTAAAACCACATAGCCATGCAATTAGGTTCTCTAACTATGCCTTGCCAACAGTGACCTATCCGTTACAAATCCCGTAGCTGAATAACAACTCTGTTACATCTATTATAACCACAAAAGGAAACACTTTGGAAACCTGAAAACCCCGAAATATGGCCTATCAAGTGACAAGATAAAACATCAAAATATACAGAGAAGTCAATTTTCACTACTGATGCAAAAGCGCCAACTGAGGTGGATATGGTAGAGAAAACCTAGAGCGGGGCAATTACACCAGGAGCCTGGTGTAACCATCCCCATTCTATGATTTGTCATGGTATACACATAGAAGAGCCGCAGTCAGAAGCATTAAAAAGAGCTGGATCAATTAGTTCTAATGTAAGTAGTAGCTATAATAACATGCTAATCAAACAACTTTGCAGATGAATGTTTCAATTCTCGGGCCATTACTTTGTGCAAAATGCGTAGTCCTGAGTCTAGAATTGTTCTACAGATCTTCACTTGGTTGAACCAGACAGGGAAAATCAACATTCATAAGCATATTCAACTTAGCCAGACAAATCGAACAAATTCAGGGCCTATTCCTGTGACTGCTATAAATTTCATGACTAAGAGAAAGAAACAACACATGAAAGCATCACAGGGTTAGTCATTGCATACAAAGAAGCTCCTTGGTCTTGTTGCGCTTGAGTAAAAACTTTTTTATTATAGATCTTGTTTGTGCTCCACAATGGGATGTATCAAGCCAAGATTCCTACTTTGTTTCTTAGGTTATGTTGAAGAAACGAAGAGAAAACAATGCATATGCTAGTTAACAAAAGCCGAAAAAACAATTTCTCCATCTGATAGATATTGAAAATAAATTGATCGACATCTAAATATTTTGTCAAATTAATGAATAAGTTTAATACTAAACGTATAATAGGACAAACTTGAGTAACAATAATTCAAATTTCCATCATCTGCCGATGAGTATTAAATTCTCGTCTTGCACAAACAGGTGAATTAAAATAGCCAAAAGTTCTAAATATTGATAAATATGGTCATGACTGAAACTAATGTTGACCCAAAAATCAATAATCAACAATTCATACGATCTGAATGTAATCCACATTCGACACTCTACAGGGCATAAAAAGTAATTTTTTAACACTAATATCTTCCGGCTTTTCACTTTCATGTCAATGGTTGTAATGACCCAGGCCCAACCAATAACGTGCTAACACATTGAGCCTAATTAACAGGCATAAAATACTTAAACCCGCGTTAACAATAGTGGATAATCCAAAGTCACAATAAACTAAAACACAAATCAATTACAGAACCAGTTTGGGATGGGGAATTACAATTGTGATTAGACGAATAATGTCCAACAGAAATAATAATCACGTTCGCATTTGCCCATATTTTTTCAATTATACAGAAAAGATTGAAGTAACTGCAATTCTACTCCTCTCTCCATCGCGATAACACACAATTATCTTCCTTTTATCAAGCCTTTAAATCAAATAGAACTAAAAAACAACATTAACATATCCGAGTCCTAACTGATAATCCACCCCAAAATTCAATTAACATTTTACATTACCGATTCAACCGCCCGTTAAGCCTAAATGAAATAATATATATAAGGTTTACGTCATGTTATAATCCCGAAATAAATACTAACTTTTAGCATTTAACCGAAAAACATATAGAAAATGTGAAGAAATTTAAAGAAACGTGGCTTATGTGAACGATTGCAAAGAGAAATTGCATACCAATAAACTTAAACATTACAATAAATTTCACTGATTAATTAATTTTCATAATTAAGCAACAAATACTGCATTAAACACGATACTATTAAATAATATAGTGATAAAATCAGACGAGATGATTATAAAAATACACAATTAAAATTTAACTGCTTAACATCGGCATTGCAGAAAAAAATAATTTTTTTTACAGATATGGAAAAATATGCAGCAAATTAAATACAGAAAGATCAAAAATAAGTTAAAATTATTAGAAATTAAATAAAAAAAGTGAGAAAATAAGTTGCTTACATGTAGGTGAAGTATCTGAAGTAACGGTTAGCTAAGAGAGGGTTTTTTATTTTTGCATTTGATTTTGCCCTAAATTTATAAGCTAACGGTTCAAAACGTTGAACCGGCCAGCCCGGGCTCTTTTATGAATAAAGGGGCAGAGTGAACCGGATGGAGTGGTGCAGTCCAAAGCCCGTAAAATTAAAATTCTAAGGGCATTCTCGTCATATCACTTTACATTCCAACTCTTCTTTCTCTTCTATTTGGGGACTAGTTAGGGTTGGACAGGCTGAGCCCAATGTATATTAAAATTATATTATAAATAAAATTATTTACAATGAAAATCAACTTGTATCAATGAATTAGATTAAACAGTGTCACATATAAAAATTCTAATATAGTTAATCAACTTGTTATGATACTTCTACCACTTCGTATTCTTCAAACAGGGATAGACATGCGAGGGTAGTTGACGTTCATAGTAACAACCATAAACAAAGTGCAACCTTTAGCTGTAGAAGCACTGGCAAAAATAAAAGCTACCTGAAGTCCAGTATTTTTCACAAGCTCCTGCACTTCAATTGGTGCATTCCCTCATGAACTTGTACAATTGATCAACAGCGAGGAAGATTCTATTAATTACCCATTTAACAAAGATCTCAAACAACAAATGATAAGTGCGATTTATAGCTGCTTAGAGTCTTATGTCAGCATTTGCAAATAAGTAATGTTATGTCTCAAATTTCTGTCTCTAGAGACAATGTCCTACATATTGCTGTTACTTGACGCAAAGAGAAGACAACATATAATCCAGTCCAGGAGACGATTGTACTAATCTTGATCTATAAATAGAAGCATTCCAAGTCATGCCATCATAGTAAGCAAGCTTAAAACAGCAATCCAATAACAATAGTGGGCAGAATCAGGTGGTGCCAATACATAGGAGTACTGGAAATCACAAGAAATTTCTAAAACCATACGGAAAGAGCATTCTAAAAGAAAATGATGTAACTTCAAGAACTACATCCTGAATGTAAAAACTTCAATTAGGAATAGGAACAATAACTTATTTGTCTCGTATAGCTACAAATTTAGACGTACTAACACAAGGCATGTTATTCAGGCTTCTATACTTTCCAAAATACTGGCACAAAATATATTGATATTTCAGTAGCAAACATTTCAAAGTACTCCTCACAAAATATTTATAATTTATAGCTCAGGCTCATTTCACGAAAACTAACTTACTCGAGACTTCCAAAGCTGAGAGAAACGGAAAACGTATACTAAAAAGGAATGCAAAGGATCAAATATACAATAGAAGCCATGTTTTCTAGCATAAGGATAACATCTAGACATAATTGGGGCAAAACGAACAAAAACCACTACGATTGCATTTATCAAGAAATGACTAAGGAAGCAGCCAAACTATAGAATTATAACCAACTCCAAAAATTAAATGGAGCATACATTAGTACCTCTATATGGAATTTGTACTTGATGCCAAAGGGATTCGAAGATTTAAATTTCTGAAACGCAAAATAGATAAAATTTATCAACTAAATGATATTTAATATATTGTTGCAGTTCCTAATGACATTTTTTAAAAAGAAAACTGAAATATCACATTTTCTGAATATTCGTCATCAAATCGTATCCAGTAGACACTATTAACAAATTCCAGCCCTTCAGCTACATATTTCTTGAAGATTAGAGAATTAAGTTAAATGTAATTGCAAATGCAAAATTACCATTGCATACATCGAACATTTGAAATTGGCAGGCAAGAAACACCAACATTTTATAGTTCACACTTTACTGAATACAAATAGAATGATGTAGCTTAAGTACACCACTTTAACAACCAAAGTTGGACATCTGTATATTTATGAGAAGCTGGTCCAATACATCCCTCTCCTTGTCAGAGTTTGGCATATTCAGAAGCCCATCAACAACCATCAATTCTGAGACATTTGTTCATTGTCGTTAAGAATAAAAATTATCCCACAAGGAAAACTGAAGAGCAATAATACTATCATGTTATTATTATAGGTTGTTCTACCTAATGCCAATTGCTTTTAGAATGGCACCTCTTGATCTTAATTGATTATCAAAAAGTAGTCATGAAGTAAGGAACAACATCATCAAATCTGAAAAAAGAAAAAGAAGCCATTCACTGAACACTAACATTTTACTTTTCAGTGTTGATATATTTCTTCATGCCCGGTACCAACCTGTGTTCACAAAACAAATCACCAACAAAAAACATAAATTCATAAACAAAAAAATAAAAATAAAAAAGACACATTTTTTCTTACATGCAAAAGAACATCTTGCATCCAGAATTTCAAAAAATTTGAAAAAAATAGAAACAAACAAAAAAGACTCAAGTGCTTCTTACACACCCAAAAATATCTTGCATCCACAACCTTAGTACCTATTAATATATAGATAGAAAGCCCCAAACAACATAAAAGCTATATTTAAGAAACAATTATTTTGAATAGAAAGAAGGGTGTAAAGTAGAAGAAAGGAAAAGATGAATAATTCGTAATTTTTGTTCTCTTTCACTGTTCTGCAGAGACAAAAACAATATCCTATCTGGGTTCACACTTAAATTGAGGAAGCATATACGAACAAGAAGGCTAAAAGATGTGCGACAACTTGGTTATGACAGTATATAATTTTTTGCATAATCACCAAAAAAAAAAAACTAAAATTCAGAAACAAAAAAGAAAATAAAAAGAAGACACAATTCTTCTTTTAAATAGCTAAAACTTCTTTGTTAACACCAAAATCAAAACCAAAAACACACCTTGATAAAACAAAAACCAGATCAAAAGCTGGAAGAAAAAGAAGAAGAACACCAAGTGAGAAGAGGGTGATACCGTGTGTTGTGACGCGTGCGGAGATTTGGATTCATATATAGTAAAGATGTGAGTGCGTGTATGTAGAAGAGAAAAGAGAGAAATAGAGAGAGGAAAATTGCCAAGAAAAGTTGTCAGATAACACTAAACGGTATTATGGTCATAAAAATAAAAGTACAAAATTATTAAGATATGGTATAATCCTTTTAATGCATTCATAAGTCCCAAATATGCATGAGTTGCCAACTTTATCCCAAGGGCATTATGGTCATAAAATCAAAGGAACAAAATTATTAGCACATTGTATGCATAAGATGAGCTACAAATGTACCTGTGCAGACTACTTTGCCCATGGATATTCTTTAAGATATTTTTGACCAAGACCCCTCAACAATGGAATAAATGTGAATCAGGCCCCTTACTTTTTGAAAAGTGAAAGGGGTTCCTTTTTTTTTTTTTGGTCAAGAAAGGGGGTCTTTTAATTTTATGTTAGAAAATGTCTATTGTGTCCTTTATTCTTTACCTTTTTGCCAGCATACATGGTGACAAGCAACCAATTTTTTGTAGATTCAAAGAGACTTAAGCTTCAAGACAATGTATTGTGCAACAAAGGTGTTGCTTTGCATGGAATCTATTAACTCAAGAAATATACTAGTTCAATAGAATATTCTATATCAATAGTTTTTGGTAGTTTATATTGATGATTGAATTGAAGGACCTAACAATTGTTATCATCTAAGAGATTGTTATTATATACCAAACAACTTAACTTTTTAAAAAAATTAAATTAAATCAAACAAGTAGGTATTTCAAATTGCAATTTTGATTGGCAAAAAGGCTTGTTTGCTCATATTCTCATTTTTGGTCATCTTTAAATAGCTGCAAAAACTTGTCACTACTGGGCATTTGATCTATTAGTATGATTATCACTTTATATGTGAGAAGTCTCAACATCAATTCTTGGTAGTTGTAATATTATTTTGTATGTGATATAATATTGACTTATGTCTCCCTTTAAATCAATAAATAAAAGTAATTTTTATGCAATTCCTCATATAAGTCATCTTTAAATTATTCTTTAAAGTACCCAACTTTATTGTCTACTGATTCGTTGAAGGCTTCTAAAATTGGATTACTAAAGGCTTGGTAGATTTGTTGAATGATATAGGCGGATGAGAACCATGGGTTACTTGGAGGAAAAACTTGTTGGTGTTCATGATGAATGAGTGAATGATAACCATTTCGCTCATTAAAGGTGTCAATCGAAAGCTTAAAAACAGTGGTAAGTAACATTATTGTGGCAGAACAACAATGAATCTAGAGGAAAGAAGGGTATTGGGGAAGGAGAAAGAGGAGAAAAGGGAAAAAAAGATGGAAAGAAAAGACAAAAAAAAAAAAGAAAGGAAAGGGGAAAAGGGTAAAGGACAAGAAAGAAAAAAAGAAAAAAAAAATGAAGGGCAAAATAGATATTTCATACTGCATTAATCGGAAAATTAAACGGACATCTCTAGGTATGTCCCTTACTTTTCAATAATTAAGGAGTTTGAGTCACACTTATCCCATTGTTGAGGAGTCTCAATAAAAAAATAATTTTTTTTTTTTTCTG
The DNA here is from genome assembly GCA_037974665.1 of Ehretia macrophylla. Classification (NCBI taxonomy): domain Eukaryota; kingdom Viridiplantae; phylum Streptophyta; class Magnoliopsida; order Boraginales; family Ehretiaceae; genus Ehretia; species Ehretia macrophylla. Next base: position 7,449,494 of record CM075774.1, read on the forward strand.
TGAGATCACTAGTCATTATACGGACCTTAATAATTTAATTAAACACGTTCAAGAAATTTCTTGTGGTATCTAATGGGTACGAACTATATAGGACTTAAAATCATAATCATGGCAAGAGATTAATATTTCATTGGTAATTATACATTCAAATTTATTTTGAGCCTTTTGACACTAACAAGCTGTCTAAGTTATAAATCTAAAACTTTTGTGATCAAATCCTCCTTTGGCCCCCATTTAAGATATTAACCATCTATCCAAAGATATTTCATATCTTTGTAAGTGTTAGATGATTCTCAAATGTTAGATATCAATTACAATGAAACAGTTTGAGATTACACTCATGAGCAAAAACTTTGGCATGTTTTAAATAGTATCGATACATTGTACATAGAACTATGTTTGTAATTCGAATCCATATACACCAACCTAACCATGACATAATACATAAAACCTAATTGCACGAGCAATCCAATCCGTCACTTGAAGATTGGACATGCTGCACTTGCAAGTCGCAAACCACGAACATTATAAATCAATTCTGAAGAAGCAGTTTGTAGATTACATTCAGCAGAAAAAAAATTCAACATGTTTTAATCACTATTGATACATTCCATAGTGCATGGGACTTCCAATTTGAAGCCATCAACACCAAGCTAACCAACGTGTAAAATACAAAAAAAAAAATCATAAAAATTTCAATTTGGCACCCCCAGTGAGCATTGGAAAATCCATCAGATAAGAATTGTGCGCGTGTTGGATTAAGCTGGCTTCAAGTGGATATATGTACAATTATCCATCTTGCCGCAAGAGTAATAATAAATCTCTCTTAAAGCTCTTCAGACATTCCACCAGTTACTGAACATAATTCAAATACCAACCACGCCAGAAACCCAGGGAACAATTAATGGTGCATTTGGGTGCCTATTCCGATAAGATTCAGAATACTTATCTTTAAAATTCACTTTGGGTTTCTCTGACTGCATTCAACAATAAAAATGAGATAATATTTAGTGAGCAAGATTGTTTCTGATTTGCCATCAAATAAGAGATTAAAAAAGCACAATTGATATCTAACTCTTTGCAGAAATCTGAAACTTACGTATTTCAGCCAGCATTCCTGGTTTTTGTGTTGGTAAATGTCCGGGGAGTGGCACCCTGTCTCAGACGGGCAGTAGACCCATATATTGCATTTCTTTTCCCCTGGTTTGGCATTCTTCGCCTGGTTTAAACAAGCCATACAACAGTCATATGCAGATTCCTTGTGATGTGTGAGGCCCCATCTAACAGCATCACCGCCATAATCTGTATGAAGTTCAGTGTGACATTCAGGAGGCAGCTTCCTCCCAGGTAAGATCTCTTCCTCTGGAGATTAGAATCGTATTTTAGTAACTGTTAATAGTTATCAGAGTGCAAGAGAAGAGTTTGGTAACCATTAACACTTTTCACTGAAGCAAATTGTTAAGAGAGGGGGAGAGTGCCTAATTACACTAACATAGCACCAGTTTATACCTTCGATGCAGTATTTCAGTTTCACTTAGATTAGATTATTTGTCTAGATGGTGGATGGATAGTGAAACAGGCAAGTCAGTGGAAATTTAAAAAGTTAAATTAAATAAATGCTGAGATGCAAGCCATTACCAAACTCCTCTTCACCATCAGGTTTATCATCATGCTCCGTATTAATGATTTCAACTGGTATCCAGAACCCAATCTCTTCGGACAATGCAGGCCAATCAGATTCCAAGGCTTTCAGAAGCACGCCTGCAATAAGTTTGTTGGAACAGTAAGAACAATTGATCATCCAAGATTAAACATAAGAGGGAAACACAAGCAGACCCTGTATGACGAAAGGTGAGAATCACATATCCAATCAAAAAGACCATATATGCCAACGAAAGAGATCGTACCAGCTTCCTCCACTGAAATGCTTGAATTTACACCCTTCCCATGAACTACTATTTTGGCTTCTCTTAGTTTCTCTAAACGCCAGCTGTTAACGGCCTCTGCTCATGGAAAACACTACTACTTAGGCAATTAGCAAGATATAAATCAAGGTAAAGCAGAAACCATAAAATGGAAATTACCACCACGGTGACATGAATGATTGTATACATCATCTTCAACGATATTACATAATTTTTGAACTAAATCTACTTTCCATCAAAGAAGGAGTCTCTTGAGCTATCTTGAAATGTTGTTTAATCTTGTATCTAAGCTAAATATGGAATGGTTTCCACATGCAACCTCTGGATACTAGATTAACAGGATGTTTATCCGCAGATAAGGAGCTTTCAAAGTCAAGCCAACCTGAACAGCAGTTCTTCTAGATAGGTTGCAGAGTAATAGCGAAGAATGTGGTGTGCGTTTAGATTGCCGGACTTGCCATCTATCAAGTAGAGATGACAAAGGTGAATGAAGAGAAGCCGAAATGACACAGCAAATGACAATTAGTGACATGACAGTGAATATTATTCACTGCAAGGATACATGTAGCTCGATCAGAATACACCTAACAGCTGGTAGCTTGGCAAGCAAAGTGTAAACTAACATTAACTGGACAACCAAAGTTTGTCGTTAGGACACAGTCAGCTACAATGGGATACAGTCTTGTAAATAAAAATGTTATAAAAAACCTTGTAAAAGATGCCATTTGCAATGAGCCCTTGTTTTCTTTTCGAAAGGTAACAGGGAAAAGAAGATCGAGACTGCATTTGAACACTTGCTTTAAGGAATGAAAATTTTAGGAAAGGGCGCAAACTCAAGGATCCTGAACAAACTGAGGTAAACTGAGAGACGCACACAAGTTCATTGGCCTTCCTTTCAGGAGTTATCCCCCTTTTCCCCTCCCCCAACCGAAAAAACGAGAAACACAAACACACGGAGGCAGACCCGGCCCAAGCTATGGGCAGCTTGGGCCGGTGCCCAAGGCCCTCTTAGATTGGGGGCCCCAGGTTTTAAAAAAACAAAAAATACTAACTTAGTAAAAAAATGTCAAACAGCTAGCACTTAATCAATTTTTGAACTATTGAAAGCCAGTACTTAAACGATTTTTGTTTATTGTGATATTAATTTTGCATATAATATAAGAAAGCAGGGTTGGCCCAAGAAAGAAAGTATAGAAGTATACATTCAACTCTTCTTTTTGTTTTTTTATGTGATAAATTTTGATATTGTTTACATACTTATATATATCTTAACTTGAAATAATTAATTTTTTTACTTATATTCATTTTTTTATTAATTTTTCTTATATGCAATAGACTTAATAAAGCTTAATTATTGAGGCCCAAGAAATATGCTGAAGAAAGACTTAATAAAGAGAAAGAATATTGGAGAAATGTTCTTTTATTTGTAGTGATTATTTTAGTAGAAAATTTAGAGTTTTTTTTATTGAAAAAAACTTAATTATTAAGGCCCCTATTTAGATGATCGTCCAAGGTCCCCAAATTGTTTGAGACGGCCCTGCACGGAGGACTGCCAAAACCAATCAAAAGAAGGAAGGGGCAAAGCATGAGAGAATGCGAGAGGAGAGGAGAAAGAGAGAGAGAGAGAGAGAACTCTCTTGGTAACAAAGATATTTGCTGAACCTAATTGTATTGATGTAGTCTAAGTTCCGCACCAAGATTAAGTAAAGAGAAGAATGTAGCCAGCACCTAGTAATTCTGATCAGGAATTCCAGAGTGAATTTTTAAGATTTGAAGAGCATTTGCGATTCTACATAGAGTCGTTATAAAGAAGTAACAAAAGTGATGCAGATCGAGAACACATCCCACCATTTGACTGATTTGCACTACAAGTTATGGGCCGAGCCTAATTACAAATAATCATGAGGAAAGTACAAATATTCATGTGGAAAATAGCAAAATCCTACATGCAACATTGGTAGACAGGAAACAACCTCAAGTGACATACTTTAGGAAACAACAAATCATCTTACTAACCACAGAACTCTAGTAAAGCATCTTAAATATGATAAATCACATGGTTATAATATATCTTTTCTCCAGCCAGCTTGACTGAGACACTTGTCAATCAATGCCGAAGGCTAAGGAGCAGCTTCATTCATAGATAACACCCAACAAATAGATTAAAGGACAAATATTAGTCAGGGTACTCCAAGAACTGAAGTAAACTAACCTTGCTGCACCGTCGAATTAGCACTAGCATTCAAGCCTCTTACTCTCATTAGTATTTCATCTGTTATCATCAGTTTCAAATGCTGAGGCAACTCAACCGGTGTTTCTTCTCTTAACAAATCCTTCAATTGATGCACCTTAAACCACAAGAAGATATTCACAATCAAACAACAATGTTCATTGTGAAGTCTTATAAAAATAAATGCTAATCATATTCAGTCAATGCAAAATTCCCCCGAAAATCAGAATTCTTACCAATCTAATAAGCACAGTAGGCTCTAATGCTTTACGAATTTGAATTGATTCTTCCATTTTCCTGACCTGATCTACATTGTAATTAGCTGCCAAAACACATTGTTACATTCCAAAACACATTGATACATTCCTTTAGCAATCCAGAAAACAACACAATCGACAAATTGGTGTCTGCAATATCCAAAATTAACAATAGGCCATCTAAAAGGGGAATTTTAAAAATAAATATATAAATCATAAAATAAAATAAAATCATCCCAAAAGAACTAATCAGCAATCATTTTCTCTCAAGAATTAAAAGGGCAGCCTGATGCATGAAGCTCCCAGAATGCACCGGTACATGGAAGGGTCAACCACTCTGGGTTCTATTATATTCAGCCTTACATAGCACTTTTGCAATAGGCTGTTTTCATGACTTGAACCAATGACCCAAGTCGAATGGCAACAACTTTACCGCCAAGTCTCCCGTTCTTATCTTAAGAATAAAAAAACAATATAATTTACAAACAAGTCTCCACAAAAATCAGAAATAACAAATTGGTAATTACAATAATCAATAAAAAAAATTAAACAACGTTAAAAAAAAAAAAATCAGAATCACATTCCAAAAGCCAAACAAAAAAAAAAGCAATCCGTCTCCACAATATCGAAGAAAAACAACAGAATTTACAAATGAGAGTCAACGAAAACCAAAATTAACATATGAGTCACCACTAAAAGAACTCAAATATTACATAATATCAAAATCAAGCACAGTCACTTTCCAAAAAAGCACAAAAAAGCAAACTTTCTCTGCATAAAGATTAAAAAAGGAAAAGAAACAACAAAATTCACAAATGGATGTCCACAAAAACGAAATTTATCAAATGGGATCACCACAAAAGAGCTCAAAAATCAAATTACATTTAGAGACCAGCATAATCACATTCCAAAAAAATAAACCAAAAAAAAAAAAGAAATCTTTCTGTACAAAATCTAAGAAAAACAACAGAATTGGCAACTGGGTGTCCACAAAACACAAAATTAACATAAGGGTCATAGAAAAATCAGCTACAAAATAGTTAAAAAGATACACACACGCACGCACACACGCACGCACAAACACACACACACACGCTCATATATATAGCACTTACGGGATTGTGAATTGGTATAAGGGTAGAGGTAAAGCGAAGAGTAGAGAGAGTGAAGCACAAAAATAGCAACAAAGATGTTGATGGAACAAACAAGAAGCGTGGTTCGCTTACACGACCACGACCACCACCATTTGCTTCTCCCATTTTTATTATTGTTATAATATCCCCACTCTGCCCTCCCCATCTCCTCCTCTCTCTTTCTTCATCTCCACTCCCTCATCATCATCACCATCTCTCTCTCCCTCTCTCTCTTTCTTGAAACCTTGAGAGAAAGAGATTTTATTGGTTGTGCTTTTGAGTGTATCAAATGATTAATTCGGCTTTGGGTTGTGTCAAATCAGAGGTGGTGTTTTGGTTTTTCCTTGCCTTCTTTCTGGGTTGGGTTTTGGTTAATAAACAACAACATTGTCGAAAAAGCTACAAGAATATTTATGGTAATATTTGTGTAATATTTGTGTTGCACGTAATGGAAACTTCCTTTCCACATCGGGTTTTATTATTTTTTATTTAATTTTCGTATTTTTTTAGTGAAAAAATTGTGCAAAGGTCTTATTATTTTTTTAAAAATTTCAACTTCGTATCTATTGTGTAAAATTAATCAATTTAATTTTTATTATTTTTAAAAAAAATTAAATTTACTCTTATCGTTTAAAATTAACCAATTTACTAGTATATAGACCTTTCTATCTAGTGACTAGCCTTCTTTGAGGTACAATTGAATGTAAATATTATGAACACGAGGTGTAAGATACCAGATTTAGAAATCCCAGTAGCCACTCCCCTATATGCCAATCGCTAGAGTATCCTCAAGGTTCATATTAGGAAAAGAAGAGTGAGAGGGAAGTGCACATAGGAGCAAAAGGTATCCCTGCAAATCTTTATTTGCATCACAATGAGTAAGTCATCCCAACTTTCCTAATGAATGGGAATTGATCTGACAACCACTCGGTAGGAATTAAATTAAATTTTAAATTTTTTAAAGAAATAATAGGTTAATTTTAAAAAATAGAGATAAATTTGAAAGTTTTTTAAAAATAATAGAGGCAAAATAAATTGGCTAATTTTGATTAATATGGACGAATTTAAATTTCAAAGAAATAATATCGACTATTTGTGTAATTTTTTTGTTTTTAATCAATAAAGTTGTCATCGTGATTTAGACAGGGGCAGTACTAAAGGGGGCCAGGAGATTTAGAAAAAAAAAAACGTATGTGATATTTATTTTGGTTTACAAAAATATATATAATATTTTAAAAAATTAAAACATCCGGCCCTCAACTTTAATTTTTTGTTAAATAGTATTATTGATTGAATCTTGGCCCCCAAATTCAAATTTCTAACTTCGCCTTTGGTATTTGTAACGGATTAAATGCCATTTACTCCTATGAGTTTTTTCCTAAAATTCAGATTCCCCTATGAACTATTTATTTTACCCAAACTCTTCCATGACATTAAAATCTATCAAACAAAGCCTTAAGATTAAGGGCATCTTAGTCTTTTCACTTTAACTTTTTCTAAAAAGAAATTACCCAAAAATTACCTACTCTTCTTTCTCTCTCCTTGGCCCTCTCGCTCTCCCGTAGTACACACACCAAGAACACACTCTTTCTCATTGGGTACACATAGCGAAATCACATACCACATAGCGAAATGTTAGAAGTTTAACTGAATTAGTTGAATCTGAGGGTGCATAGTCCCAATATTGCAGGAAGAATAGTTCCAAAGAAGAAATAGAACATGCTATCAGAAGACGGCTATGGTCACATTGGTACAAGCAATGTAGTGAGATGCAAACAATATAGTAGTATACATATAGGTCTAGCAGTAAAGGCAAGAAGATATACAAAAACACATTTTGTTTCTCCCTCGTTGGATACACACACCCTAAAATCACACATAGGCACAAGGATTTGGATACACATAGACGCCCACTGAGTTGCACAACATATGCATACCACATTGATTCGCACACACATGACACAAATTCAAGCTCGAGGTTGAAGGTGGGAGTTGGGGGCTTGGGTTCTGGATATGGGAGCTTTGGGGGTCGGGGATGGGAATGGTTGGGTTCTGTGGGGGTTGGTGAAGTGGGTTTGGGAAGAAGGTGGGGTGGGGGGGTTACAGAGGGGTGTTGGGGATAGGGATGGATTGTGCTGGGAAGGTGGGGTTGGGGTTAATTTGTTTTTTTGTTTTAATGTTTTTATTCCTTTAAAAACACAAAGACCAAAATGTCCTTAAAAGTTAAGGCTTGTTTGGCATAGTTTGATGACATAGGAGACTTTGGGTAAAATAAACGGTTCGTGGGGGAGTTTGGGTTATAGACAAAAACTCATGGGGGAATATGGCGTTTACTCATTTGTAACGTGTGAGTGGGAGAAAATTTGAAAGAAGAAAATTCTAAGTTTACTCTTAAATTTTAGTGGTCCTTGAATTATTCTATTGAAAATCCATAACAAATTGTCTCCATATAATATGGTTTCCTTTGAAACATAAAAAGAAAAAAAAATCACTCATTTAATAGTGAAATTTAATGAATTTTTGTACATAGTAAGAGAATTCAAATATAGTGAGATGCGCAATGGAGAAGTCGTTTATGAGTTAACGGGATTCAATATAATTCTCACTGACCTCAAGAATGAAGCTGTTAAAGAATAAGTTAAGGTTATATTTTTTTAAAGCATGTGCATTTAAATGTATTTTAAGGTTGAAAATTTTATTTAGTCTCTACTGAAAAAAGTTATTCATATATAGTTATTGAATTACGTATATTTAATTTTATTGAACAATAATTTTGGATCCATTTCTAGAGATACATTTAATAATTTATACGGGCATTTGAGACAATTAATTTTGTAGAGAGCAAAATGAGATTTTAAGGCCTTTTCAAGTGGCAAAATAAAATTAGCAGAAAAATATAATATAGAAGAAATATGTAGAGTGGTGTGAACGATACCATACGTGCGTATGATGAATGGGGTTGTGTTGAAAATTCTTGCCGGCTTGTGGACAGTGATGCAGTTATGACAGCAAACTCATCATTTAAGGCTGAATGAAAGCTATTGTTTTGAGTAAGCAAATGTACAATGATGTGATTAATGTATTTTCTTTTTTTTTTTTTGTGGTAAAAAATTAATGTATGTTCATTTTTTTTTAAATTTTTATGTAAAGGAAGCTAAAGCCAACTAAATCGGAATAAGCTTGGTGAGGAATCACCCCTCCTATCTTTATTCACGAGCACTTTGAGTTGTTGCAGGAGGTCATCAATCTTGTGAGAGCTAAGAGGTTGTTTAAACCTATAGTTGACTAACCAGTCAGCACATGCATTCGTCTCTTGTTAAACATGCACAAGTTAGTATTTCTCATGTCGAGCAAAAGTCAGCTTACAATTCTCAACAAAAGGTCTTAAGAATTTGAAAGATTGTAGCATTTCCAATGATTAAATTCTAGACCTAGATTCCCACCTATTCTTTCAAATGAAAAGTCTCAATTCTGGGGGCGGAAAGTTCAATAACTTGTTAGAAAATCATTCAAAACAAAAACATGCAGAGAGCTACATAGAGGGTTCCAGGTGACTTTCAAGCGGTGCGTCTCACAAAAATATTTGAGGACAGACATAAAGTTAATAAAATGACTGAGATCTTCCATAGTCAAGATTATTTCGTTTCCTTCCTTATCAGAGAGGGGTTCCTTAGGTAGTGGTAAATAACCGAAGACATGCATTAAGAAATTCTGCCATGCATTAGCTTTTTGAAAGAGCGATAATCTCACCTTTCACACTAATTGTTATACCCAAATTAATTGCGAAACCAGCCAGCCAACTCCCGACACTTAGACAAGCTATAATCTCAGAAACCAAGATTTCGCTACACAATTTGACAAGCAATTTTACTTGTGAAAGTGAAGTCACAGTATAGGGAGGAAATTTTGACTCCTCACATGCTTGATATAAAATATGTGGATGCAAGTTCCGACACTTCAAAGACTTTCACGGATCCGAACTTTCTTGACCAACCACAGGATTTTCATCAGTATTGTCCCCCTCAATTAGGGCAAATCAACATGGTGGTTTTTTTTTTCTTCTTATTATTATTATTATTTATTTTTATTTTTTTTGTTAAGTGATTGCGGAGACTACAATTGTATATGTGTGATGGTTCACTTTTATAATTAGAATCTCAATTTCAAAATTTTGTGATTCATTTTTGTATGGATAGGTTATTATATCTCGAAGAATATTAAAGAGTAATTTTAGTAAAATAACTATACAATCTTTTGTGTTGTCTTCTCTCTCGAAATTAAGGTCTATCTATAATTAACTAATGACTTGGCAATAAAGCCGAATCTTGGTGGATATTTATTCCAAGTGACACCAATACGTCTTATTATCAGAAAATATTCTAGTTGAATCTTGAGACAGACTATACCAGCCTTACATGTTTACTCTCACAGGTTTGAATGCTTAGAAGTATAATACTAACCCCTTTTGTTTGTAGTATTATATTTTCGAAAATGGCTCGGAGATTGTCCATGGCTACCGAGTCATTTTTTGTACCTTCTTCGAGCCTATCAAGCCATTTTTAGAACCTTTCCTGAGCTCCTTCGTAAGGCATGATCGATTCTTGATGGTTCTTCAAGTTTGGATTTTATTTAACCGATTACGGGGCTCAATTGTAGGTCCAATAAATTTTGGACCAGTACAAATTTTAGCTACTACAATAACTCTATCGATTCTACAAAATAACTTGAAATTCTTAATAATTTGGTCCTTAAAATCATTTATCCTCTATAGTTCTAATTATTTTAACCATTAACACCAATTACTTCCGATAATAAAATATTTTAAATATGTTTTTATATATGGTAAGTGAATGGCTAGAAAGTAGAGGATATATAACTATGTGATAGTCAAAGAAAGTGAACTCATGAAAGAGCTACACATGGGCTTACGTGTTTCTTCGTAAGTCTATGCAAAGATTATACTTCAAAGTAAAACTAGGAGGAGATGATTTATTTACTTTTTTTTTTTTTTTGCTAGGATGATTTATTTACTTTTTTATTTATTGGTTACGAGATAATTTATGTAAAATGCTATGATTATGTATCTCTTTGATTTATTTATTTATTTTATTTAAAGGAGGTCTAAAACCGTATAATATATATTAAAAATATGACTCGTAAAAATCGATTTCATAACTTCTCACATATACAGTAGAACCTCTTTAAATTAATAGCGTTGGGACCACCAAATTTTATTAATTTATCGACAAATTAATAACTATTAGTTTATGGAGATATTTTTAATTTTTTTTGGCTTTATAATAAACATATTATGATTATGATGTCTTTTTTTTAAAAGTAACTTGTATTTTTTCGACCCAATTTGAAAATATAAGTAATGATAATAGAAGATAAAATTTAATTTAGTTGGATTCGAATAAAATTTCTTTAATCTTGTATCTAAGTCCTTGTAGGATTAGAATGAGAACTAATTTCTCTAATCTTGTATCATAATCCTTGTAGGATTATCTCAATTTTTTCACTTTAAATAATTAAATATGAGGTTCAACTAGCTTTATTCATATTTTAAGAAAACTTCATAGTCAATTTATTTTGTACTTTTTAGCTAATTATTAATTTATGAAATATTTGGGTCAATAAAATACAAAAGAAATTTTTTAAATGTATTATCTTATAATTTTATTAAATTTATCAATTTTTTACATTAGTCCGAAGTCAGGACCGAATATTTTTATTAATTAAAAGAAATTATTAATTTATCAAGTATTAATTTAAATTTTTTTTATTATTCAATGAATAATATACCAGTAGAGTAAAGTCTTATCCTCTTTGAAATTTACCAAAGCCTAATGAGTGTGCATTATTGAATTCTCTAAATCGTGGAGATGTGTCAAGTAATTAATTTAGGTGCATCAATGAGTGGGGACCAAGGAACTGTTTTTTTTTTTTGGTCAAGACCAACGAACTGTTTGACTTTCAATCAAGAGAGTGCTTTTAATGATTAAAATCTGCATTGAAAATTCTTAATTTGGTGAGTGATTTTAGCGACAGTGTGGAATGTGTTGGAAACAGCTCATTATGATTATCCAATCTCTTGGTGAGTGATTTCTGCGACAAGATACTCATATCAACTAACATGGGTTGAAATTATCTTGCGGGTATATTCTATTCACAGATCTATATTTTCTCCCTCACAATACTATCAATGTTAAGAATTTTCCATTAATTTGAGATATGCCTAGCGTGAAAAGAAAAAAATAAAAAAGTGCTTAATATGAGATGTATTGATTGTTAGTCTTCTTGCTAATTTGGGCCAAATGAAATTAAAACGAGCAAACCTAGCTCTCATTATCACATCTACTAAGAATTTTACGAAAAATCTTTTTTTGGTGCTCGACTATTATCAAAATATTTTACATCAATTAATTATTAAGGAAAAATCAATGATGATGATTGTAACGACTCATAATTTTGGTAGTTAGACTAACCCAGATATAATTAGATATAATGATATAACTAGGCTGATTTATTGGCAAGTAAAATTCTAGTTGGACTTGGATTTTATGTTTATTATTATTTTTAAAATGGACTCAGCCTTATTACTTAATTCCTAACCCTAGATTTATCATATAAATATTCTCCATCTCCTATTGCCTCCCGAGAAAGAGAAATTTTTTTTTTTATAGTGATCTGGACTTGCGCTTTAGCGGATTTCCTTCGAATCTTTATTGCTGTCACATCTAGAATTGTGATTGGCTCGAAGGGTTCATGGATTTCTAGACTTCATAACGTGCAATAGAAAGAGATAAGTAGGAAGACCCTCCTTGATAGTAGTACCCCTTTGATTTTTATGAAATAAATTTTATTATGTCTATGAAAAGGATACGAATTACCAATCTATTATGCACCTATCAAAATTGTTAAATTTATTAATTTTTTTGTTCGAACTTACTGAGATGCCTTATGATTTTCTGTTAATTTATTGTTTTGGTATCTATCTTGTAAATATTATAAATTTACTTATTAAGCCACTAATTTTTTCTATTTAAACTTGTATGTTAATCCTTTAGTTTATTTCATGCGCTATGGCTTCTTAAATTTTGGTATGTACGCATTGATTTTCTTATTAGTATATTGTATGTTTTTGCCAAAAAAAGAGAGAGTAAAACAAGTAAACGTATTTTATAGCTTCAAATAAAAAGAAAAAATATCTTATAATATCACCGTATGAACAGTGACGTCACTGTTCATACAGTGACATTCTCAGCAATGAATTTTGGCCATCGGTTCACTAAAGGAATAAAAAAAAAAAGTCAGTGACAATTAAAACCTTACAAATTCTCTAAAGTGTTCTTTTAATTACACTTTTGTCTTTGCATAGTTTTGTTTTAAATATATTCTCGAGTGAATTCTTAAATTATTTTCCTAAAGTTCTTAAGGATATTATATAGCTACAAAAGTTTGGAAGTTTAAAACGAAACTTGGATCTAAAAGTTTTAGCGTATTTGTACCATATAATTTATGAACGATTTTCCTTTGACATGGATATGAATCATGTATCATAATGAATTTAAACCCTTGTGCCCTTTATTTCGAGGCCGTGCTTTTGTACCATTTGTTGGTGGGAATCGTACACCAACATATCATGGGGTAGTGCACTATCATTTTGTAAGGGACTCTCACTTGCTTTTGGTGGTACGTGGGACAACAAACCACTTTTTAGGACTGTGCTACCAGTATGTAGCATCGGCCATTGTATTGTTGGATCCACTATTGGTACTATTGGGTTTCATTTTTGTTATGACACTATGTTAATTAATTTTGTTATTCGCATCACTGATATTGATTATGGTATATGTAAGTATGGCATTTCGCTACACTTTGAAATTTTTGTTTTATTTTGGTAGATTATATCCTATTGTTTATCAAATTAAATATCGTACATTTTCGTATAGTGCGGTTTCATTTTTGAGGGTTCTACTACTTACTGAGATTCATATCTCATTTTTGTATTTCTATTTTCAAATTTTGTTTTTGCAGATCCTAAGGAATAAGCACTGTAGTCAGGATTAGGGTAGATAACCACATTGAGGACACCAGATTTCAGTTTACGTGTCTATGAATGCCTTGCACTTTTGTCATTCCTTTGAGCTATTATCAATTTTATTGTAGTCAAATTAGGTTCCAGTATGAAAATTGTTGCCTTAGGATTTGACTTTGGGACTTTCGACATGTATTATGTTATCACGGTTCAGATGCTCTGGGATTGTTGTATTTGTTATGGTTTTCGTGAACTGCTTAGTTGCTTTGCGAGCTTCGAAAGTTGATCTTTTTAGGTTTGCGGCGGTCTCATCCCTTAATTTTCTCTTTTAAATTGGGGGGCGTGACAGAGTGGTATGAGAGACCAGGTCATGATCTCTTGGGTGAGGATGATTTCGTGTATAGGAATTTCTAGTATGAATTGCTTGGTCAGGATTAAAATTCAATGACTAACTACCAGTATTGGTGACATTTTGGTGTTTTTGTTATTGTTACCATGGGGTCTATAGTATCAATTACATATTCATATTCTACCTAGTAGTAAGTATCCAACAGAGCCTTAGATTCTAGTGGTTTTGCATTGTCGAGTATTAATGATGCTCTAGAAAGTAGAAGCAATAGGTTTATGGTCCTATAATCTGACTTAAGATATCGTATTTAGGCCTATGACTTTAGACAATTGTAAGTTTACTTGTTAATGACTAAATGTATTTGAAGGTAAACTTGTCGTTTAGTTTGCTTGCATAATTAGTAATGTTGTTTTATGGGTTTAGAATCTTTTGGAATGTATTATGTGTTCAATGAAAGATCTTAGGATTTTATGCTCTACAAACTACATTGCGTGCATAAGGGGCTTATGGTTTTTGTCTAATTAGACCCCTTGTTGGGGAAAAAAAAAAGTAAAAAGAAGAAGAAATTGTGTGATTTGCATATTGAGTTTCAATTATATGATCTCCTCATATGATGTTTCCAGCGATTGTCGAGCTATTAAGAAGTAATGTTGCACTCTTTGGAATATTTTATTTTCAAATTTTCAAAGTAGATAGATATAAAGAGTTTGTCAATCAGAGGACTATGCTAATACTTCTTTGTTTATCAGAAGACTTTACAGACATGTGTTGAGATTGTGCATAGACCGCTGCTGTATATAAGGATTTTAGAAAATGTCTTTTAAGAGATTTCATTGATGTTATTAGTTGCAATTACCACGCCATACTAGATAATTTCCTTCAACGAAAATATTAGAGGGATATCGAAGGTTATTCTTTGGTCATGATTTGAGTTAGACTATCAAAATGACCTTGAGACTTTGATTTGTATAAATATATTTGAATGATAACATTTCCAATCTCATGGAATAATAGTGGGATTCTTTAAGTTCTAACAACTTTAATCTGTTACTCTATTTAAATTGTAGATAGTTGCTTGGAGACTTGCAAGAGATGACTGTGGTGAAATATCAAGTAAAAGAATTTATTGTCTTATGAAAAATTGAAAGGATCATTATGTGATGATTTAAGCTTAAACATAATCGATTTAATTCAGATGAACTCATATGATATGGGAATGCCACTTGACTTGTTCTTGGAAGATTAAGAAGTTTACGATGGCAACCAAAGGCTTATGTCTAAGAGATAAGACACCAAGTGACTTGACAGTTATCTGTATGCGGTTTACATATTCTACATGCTTGAATTATTCTTTGATACTTTTCATTGAATCTCTCCAACTATAGAGTATGATTAAGTTCTTCTGAGGGAAATTTTCTTGATTCTGAAAACTCATAACTAAAACTTCAGACCCAAAGTTATACTCTTGAAACATGAAAACTTACTTTGCTTATTTTCCTTTCTCGTTCACACCATATTGGTACCATGCATTCACCATGCCTTGTTAATGTTGCTTAGGGTATCCTAATTTTATTTTCTTCTCTCATAGAATTGATTCCACCCCTTTGTCTAATCATTATTTGAATCCTTGCCTAATCTATTGAACAAGTTTTGTAAGTTTTATTACTAAAGTTGACTTTAACGATAAGCCTCCACTTGCTGTTAATTATGACGCATCAAGCATACTTTCAATACATCTCTAATGAATCCACAGTTTCAGTAGCTAGCCTTGTTCTATTAAATCATTATATGTTACGAATAGATCCCAGTTCTTTTTGCTTTAGCCCAAAATGATATTTTGAGTGAAATGTTTTTATTGATGTTGCTAAATTTTGTTTTAATATTGCCAATATCGGTTGCTAATTCTTTGTCAATCCAATCCATGTGCCTATATATTAATGGAAGTTTATTGTCCTTTATATTTTAGTACCCATCACGAAATTGAAAATTTCAAAACTTGTCATACCTACAATCCTGTTCATTGCTATGTTCTACTCGCCTACTTGTTGTTACCATGCTAAGAATCTTGGTCCAACTAGTTCAAAGTTATGAGTTCATTAAGCTACACTTCTTTGCAACGTTATTAAACTATGAAATGTCTTCCTCCTACATCCCTCCACTCATATCTCTTTTTTTTGCTTAATGTCTTGTGTAGTGGGTTAGAATTTTAAAAATTATGTAGTGTTATTTTATGACTCCTATATAGAATGCATTTTCATGAGTATTCAACATGTGTCTTCTTAGCTTTGGTTCTTTACAAGCCAACTATTTGAGTTTGAGGTTCTTTAGCTGATTTTATTTTGAATGGCTGGAACGTTTGATGAGTACAACCAACTATTGGTAGTCATCTTTTCTGTTCATTGGTGTAAATAAATCATGAAGACTGGAATCATAGATGACATTAATGGTTGATGAAAATGAGTGGTAGGATCCTTGTAAATCCATGATATGATTTGGGCAAACATACATTTTATTCGAATTTAAGTATATGAGAGTCCTGACTAGGTTTAACAGTTTGGTAATTCCTATTGAGGATTACTCTGTTTAGTTTTGGCTTATAGATGATGACTTGTAGGTCTCAATTAAAGTATATGAGCATGAGGAAAGGTTTGGATTCCCCAACTAGGTGTAATGCTCAATGAATTGGAGTGCATACTCGTTGTGTAATATTGGTTTGGAGTTTCTTTTAACGACAAACTAGACATGGTAAGCTCATTGTTTATCCAAGGAAATATTGAATCAATGCAACTTTTATTATGATCTGAGGCATATGATCAACTACTCAACCCATTTTGTAACTTGAACTCCTTGAGGATTTTTATCGATGTTTAACAATGTACGAGTGAGATAATATGAAGATCACCTAAATAACTTGATGGTACTAATATTTTTATTGAAATTTATATCATTTGGTGCATAAATATGTGTGACAATGACTTGTTAGTGTGAAAGTAAACATGTGTCAGTAAGCTGCAAACCTTTCACACTAGTTTCATTGATTGGTAACATATTGGTGTGCTCTTAACGACCATGATTAGGCTATCTCCAATGGGGTCTTCAAAATATAAAACTTTTCAAATTTGGATATTTTTAGAGACCTCAATCTCTAAAAAATATTTAAATATATATTGGCTCACCACTTTTGACAACTTTTAAGCCAAAATAATGACACAGTCTCTATTTTTGGCTCTAATTGGCTTAAAAGTTGACAAAAGTGGTAGGCCTCATGTATATTTAAATTATTAATAATATTTTTTAGAGACTGGGTCTCTAAAAATATCTAAATTTGAAAAGTTTTATATTTTAAAGACCCCATTAGAGATCCCCTTAAGATACCAAATATGGGAGTTAGCTTTGCAATCTTGGAATTCAAAATTTCAAGAAATATAGTAGGTCATGGACTTTGAGATTCTGAAAAAAAAAAAAAAAATCGTTGGAGGGATCTTTACGCGTATTGTTAAGAAGGAATATGATTTATCATGTTTTGGGGTTATATCAGTGGTAGGTTAAGCTTGAACTTGAAGGTTTTCGGTTAAATAGATTTGCCATGGAGATAATTATGAATGCTTTACTCGAACGTATTTCTTTGTCTAACCGCGAAAGTAATGTATTTCTTTGGGATTGAAGTATGTAAGTTTCGAGGACGAAACTTTTTTTTAGGGAGGAAGACTGTAACGACTCATAATTTTGGTAGTTAGACTAACCCAGATATAATTAGATATAATAATATAACTAGGCTGATTTATTGGCAAGTAAAATCCTAGTTGGACTTGGATTTTATGGTTATTATTTTTTTAAAAAATAGGCCCAGCCTTATTACTTAATTCATAACCCTAGATTTATCATATAAATATTCTCCATCTCTTATTGCCTTCCGAGAAAGAGGAAATTTTTTTTTTATAATGATCTAGACTTGCGCCTTAGCAGATTTCCTTGGCGTCTTTATTGCTGTGTACCCACACATCTAGAATTGTGATTGGCTCAAAGGGTTCATGGATTTCTAGACTTCATAACATGCAATAGAAAGAGATAAGTAAGAAGACCCTCCTTGATAGTAGTACCCTTTTGATTTTTATGAAATATGTTTTATTATGTCTATGAGGAGGATACGAATTACCAATCTATTTTGCATCTATCAAAATTGTTAAATTTATTACTTTTTTTGTTTGAACTTACTGAGATGCCTTATGATTTTTTGTTAATTTATTGTTTTGGTATCTATCTTGTAAATATTATAAATTTACTTATTAAGCCACTTATTTTTTCTATTTAAACTTGTATGTTAATCCTTTAGTTTATTTCATGCACTATGACTTCTTAAATTTTGATATGTACGCATTGATTTTCTTATTAGTATATTGTATGTTTTTGTCAAAAAAAGATAGAGTAAAACAAGTAAAAAATTTTTTATAGTTTCAAATAAAAAGAAAAAAAAAAACTTATAATGTCACCGTATGAACAATGATGTCACTGTTCATACAATGATATTCTCAACAATGAACTTTGGCCATCGGTTCACTAAAGGAATAAAAATAAAAAGTCAGTGACAATTAAAACCTTACAAATTCTCTAAAGTGTTCTTTTAATTACACTTTTGTCTTTGCATGGTTTTGTTTTAAATTGTTTTAAATATATTTTCGAGTGAATTCTTAAATTGTTTTCCTAAGTTCTTAAGGATATTATATAGCTACAAAAGTTTGGAAGTTTAAAACAAAACTTGGGATATAAAAGTTTTAGCGTATTTGTACCATATAATTTATGAACGGTTTTCCTTTGACACGGATATGAATCATGTATCATAATGAATTTAAACCCTTGTGCCCTTTATTTCAAGGCCATGCTTTTGTGTCATTTGTTGGTGGGGATCGTACACCAACATATCGTGGGGTAGTGTACTATCATTTCGTAAGGGACTCCCACTTGCTTTTGGTGGTATGTGCAACAACAAATCACTTTTTGGGACAATGCTACCAGTATGTAGCCTCGACCATTATATTGTTGGATCCACTATTGGTACTAATGGGTTTTATTTTTGTTATGACACAATGTTAATTAGTTTCGTTATTCGCATCACTGATATTGGTTAAGGTATATGTGAGTATGGCATTTCGCTACACTTTGAAAATTTTGTTATATTTTGGTAGATTATATCATATTGTTTATCAAATTAAATATCGTATATTTTTGTATAGTGCGGTTTCATTTTTGAGGGCTCTACTACTTACTGAGATTCATATCTCATTTTTGTATTTCTATTTTCAAAATTTGTTTTTGCAGATCTTAAGGAATAAGCACTGTAGTCAGGATTGAGGTAAATAACCACGTTGAGGACACCAGATTTTAGTTTACGTGTCTATGAACGCCTTGCACTTTTGTCATTCCTTTGAGCTATTATCAATTTTATTGTAGTCAAATTAGGTTCCAGTATGAAAATTGTTGCCTTTGGAGACTTATGTAGATTTGACTTTGGGACTTTCGACATGTATTATGTTATCACGGTTCAGATGCTCTGGGATTACTGTATTTGTTATGGTTTTCGTGAACTGCTGAGTTGCCTTGCGAGTTTTGGAAGTTGATCTTCTTAGTTGCCTTTCTAGTGTTTTTGTAGTACGATATCTTAAGTCAGATTACAGGACCATAAACCTATTGCTTCTACTTTCCAGAGCATCATTAATACTCGACAATGCAAAACCACTAGAATCTAAGGCTTTGTTGGATACTTACTACTATGTAGAATATGAATATGTAATTGATATTACAGACCCCATGGTAACAATACCAAAAACACCAAAATGTCACCAGTACTGCTAGTTAGTCATTGAATTTTAATCCTGACCAAGCAATTCATGCTAGAAATTCCTATACACGAAATCATTCTCACCCAAGAGACCATGACCTGGTCTCTGATACCACTCTGTTACGCCCCTAAATTTAAAAGATAAAATTCAGGGACGAGACTGCCGTAAATCTAAGAATATCAACTTTCGAAGCTCGCAAGGCAACTAAGCAGTTCACAAAAACCATAACAAATACAGCAATCCCAGAGCATCTGAACCGTGATAACATAATACATGTCGAAAGTCCCAAAGTCAAATCTAGATAAGTCTCCAGAGGCAACAATTTTCATACTGGAACCTAGTTTGACTACAATAAAATTGATAATAGCTCAAAGGAATAACAAAAGTGCAAGGCGTTCATAGACACGTAAACTGAAATATGGTGTCCTCAATGTGGTTATCTACCCGAATCCTGACTATAGTGCTTATTCCTTAAGATCTGCAAAAACAAATTTTCAAACTAGAAATACAAAAATGAGATATGAATCTCAGTAAGTAGTAGAGCCCTAAAAAATGAAACCGCACTATAAAAAAACATACGATATTTAATTTGATAAACAATAGGATATAATCTACCAAAATTTTTTTTTCAAAGTGTAGGGAAATGTCATACTCACATATACCATAAGCAATATCAGTGATGTGAATAACGGAATTAATTAACATAGTGTCGTAACAAAAATGAAACCCAATAGTACCAATAGTGGATCTAACAATACAATGGTCGAGGCTACATACTGGTAGCACAGTCCCAAAAAGTGGTTTGTTGTCGCACATACTACCAAAAACAAGCGGGAGTCCCTTACGAAATGATAGTGCATTACCCACGATATGTTGGTGTACGATCCCCATTAACAAAGGGCACAAAAGCACGACCTCGAAATAAATGGCACAAGGGTTTAAATTCATTATGATACATGATTCATATCCATGTCAAAGGAAAACCGTTCATAGATTATATGGTACAAATACGCTAAAACTTTTAGATCCCAAGTTTCGTTTTAAACTTCCAAACTTTTGTAGCTATATAATATCCTTAAGAACTTTAGGAAAACAATTTAAGAATTCACTTGAGAATATATTTAAAACAATTTAAAACAAAACTATGCAAAGACAAAAGTGTAATTAAAAGAACACTTTAGAGAATTTGTAAGGTTTTAATTGTCATTGACTCTTTATTTTATTTTTATGTTTATTCCTCTAGTAAACCGATGGCCAAAGTTCATTGCTGAGAATGTCACGGTATGAACAGTGATGTCACTGTTCATACGGTGACATTATAAGATTTTTTTTTTCTTTTTATTTGAAATTATAAAATACTTTTACTTATTTTACTCATTTTTTTTTGGCAAAAACATACAATATACTAATAAGAAAATCAATGCGTACATATCAAAATTTAAGAAGCCACAGTGTATGAAATAAACTAAAAGATTAACATACAAGTTTAAATAGAAAAATAAGTGGCTTCATAAGTAAATTTATAATATTTACAAGATAGATACCAAAACAATAAATTAATAGAAAATCATAAGGCATCTCAGTAAGTTTGAACAAAAAAATTAATAAATTTAACAATTTTGATAGATGCAAAATAGATTGGTAATTCGTATTCACCTCATAGACATAATAAAATATATTTCATAAAAATCAAAGGGGTACTACTATTAAGGAGGGTCTTCCTACTTACCTCTTTCTATTGCACGTTATGAAGTCTAGAAATCCATGAACCCTTCGAGCCAATCACAATTCTAGATGTGTGGGTGCACAGCAATAGAGATGCCAAGTAAATCCGCTAAGGCACAAGTCCATATCACTATAAATAAAATAAAAAATTCTCTTTCTCGGGAGAGAATAGGAGATGGAGAATATTTATATGATAAATCTAGAGTTAGGAATTAAGTAATAAGGCTGAGCCCATTTTAAAAATAATAATAACCATAAAATCTAAGTCCAACTAGGATTTTATTTGTCAATTAATCAACTTAATTATATCATTATATCTAATTATATCTGTGTTAGTCTAACTACCAAAATTATGAGTCGTTGCAATGATCGTGATCACAAAGTGACAACGAGCTAATTACCTTTGTGATCAAGCCAAAAATTTAAACAAATTGGCTTATTAAGGAGGATCCGGTGGTGATCATTATGACGATCGATGAATTGATGGCGTGCTAACCTTTTTGTCATGCAAAAGCCAAAGCTTTAAAATTAATTGATTTTATTAAGGAGTAACCCACAATGATAATCATGATGATGATGTGACAATGTGCTAACCGTTGTCATGCAAACCATGTAGGGACGAACACTACCATGTTTGTTATTGTGTTTAGATTAACATAATCTTCAATAAATTTAATTACAAATAACAATTTTATTCCCGTCTCGTATATATGTTTGTATATGTTTATTGACTTTATTTTATACGAGTTTAAACCTTGTATATAAGTTGAAATTGAGGGAGATTTGATGATGACATGTTAATGCAAATTAAGTCAATGACATGCTAATGCAAATGGGTAAAAACCATTTTGGTCTCTAAAGTTTCGTATAAAGTCCAAATTAGTTCCTGAAGTTTATAAAAAGATTAAATAGGTCCCTCCCATTATCTATGACTTAATAGTCAAAGATTTGACTAAATAAAAAGACTTAAATGCCCTTACTTTAGTGGTTAGAGATTTGGAGGGAAAGAAAAAAAAAAATTGGGACCATGCAGCAGGCACAACTATTTAAGCACTCAAGCTATTTCTTTTTTCTTTTCTTACTTTCAATTCATGCTCTTTCTCACCAAAAAAAAAAAGAACAACGACAACAAATGTTGAATTTAGTATCGGGTAGCCACTAATTGTGGCTTTTAAAGTCTTAAATTTTGGATATATGTCCTCCAACTACAAATGTTGTCTGACTTTTAACTAACTTAAAAAATGTATTGAGGTGCAATATTAGACAATAGAATGTATAACATTGTAATAAATTCACTATAATTCACATGTAATGAATTCCTCGTTATTTGAAAACAAAAAAATAATAATAATAATAGACGAGGAATTCGTTGCATGTAAATTATTTTTTCACATTTAATATTTGTATTTTTTTCATCTATTATTATTTTTTCTTTTTTGTTTTCAAATGACGAAAAAATAGCTTGGATGCTTAAATAGTTGTTCTTGTTGCATGGTCCCAATTTTTTTTTTTCCTTTCCTCCAAATCTCCAGCCACTAAAGCAAGGGCATTTAAGTCTTTTCATTGAGTCAAATATTTGACTATTAAGTCATAAATAATTGTAGGAACCTATTTGGTCTTTTTACAAACCTCATGGACTAATTTGAATTTTATACCAAACCTCATGGACTAAAATGATTTTTGCCCTAATGCAAATTAAGTCAATGACATGCATGAACAAGCCACTTTGTTCACTTTTACCAAAAAAAATTAATCTGTCCAATTCATGTATATTATTAATTTTAATTTTTTTTAAACGGTGATTTCAAATACAAAAAATTAAATTTGAAAGAAAGCTTTTCATCATCTCGTAACATTTCTAATTGATGAGCATTCTTAGGTCCAAAACTCAATTGTTTATAGATCATTTGTCTAACAATTATTATTATTATTATTATGTCGATGCACAAATATAATCTAAACTACTTTGTACGTACCTTCTCAGTCAAAGGCGAAGTTATATATATGTGTGTGTAGGAACTATTGTCCTTGTTGAACCAAAAGAATTATTTAATATGTCTATATATTTTTATATTTTAGTTTGTAAAACTATTTAGCTAATTTCATCACTAAAGCTACATAATATTTACTTGATTCTACTAATAATATATTCTAGAGGCTTGATATTTCACTTTTGAGCTTGGACTCTGCTATTTGGGTTGGGCCTTTAAGAGTGTTAGTCTGCATACTTGGGTTTTGATGTATTAAGCTAAAGTCGATTTCTATGTATTTTCTTTCTTAGTGAGCCTTTATGTTTGGACCCACTCTGTTTGAATTGTGTTATTATTAATGAGATATTTTTACGCGACTCAAAAATAATTAAAAAGAAAAAGTTCTACACCTGGTAAATTTGCATCAGTCTGATAAAAATATTACTCGTGAGAATTAATCTCACAATTACTCGCACTAACAACGATAAGTATACTACTAGACCAAAGGCCTATTTGTCAAAAATACTTGCATTGTTGTAATAGAAAGTAGTGTTTAATTTAGCTTTAGCTCATGAACTGTTGAAGGTATACTTTGGAGTAAAGTGCGAATACATCAACTTAGTGCATTTGGTAAAGAAGAAACAGTTTTGACTTTTATGAAATGCTTATAAGCACTTTCTATTTTTAAGATGAGAGCACTTTGTCGTCTCCTTTCGTCCCCTTCCCTTTTTCATTTTTAGGTAGCAAAGTCGTACTATTCGATCACCAATTTTTTTTTTTTTTATCATTTTTATCTTCATCCAAGAGCGTTTGCAAAGGTGTAGAACATGATCAACAGTGTGATTCCCCAAAAACCTATTCAAACCAAAATTGGACAATCAATTTGTACATTGAGTAGCTTTGTGATATACATGCATGACTTGGAACTCCGAATTATAGCGCTACAATTGCTTAAGTCCTCTATCAACACTTTGTAAGGACTATTGAGAAATACATGTCTTCGGCTTGTTACGGGCCCTCTCAAAGAGTCACCATTTCTACCTTGACTTTGAACACAATGTCCAAGTTGATAACATATTCTGTAACCCGATCGTCATTCTCATTTTTGAAAAGACCCTTTGCAACCAACAACTCCAAATTTTCCTTCGCACACCAATCAATATTTAATTATGCACCCCCCCACCCCCCTCCCCCCCCCCTCCCCTCCCCTCCAGCCCTTTACTTGTGTTGTTTTTCTTTATTACTTATAAGAACCTACACTTTTATACTAGGTTGATAAATTTTACAAACATAATCACCCTTGTAAGCGCCTAATGCTTATAAGCACTAAAACAAGGGCTTATAAGTACTCTACCAAACACCCTCTAACTCTAGTTTGAATGCTATTGGGAAAGAGATGTTTGTGCAATCGATTTTATCCTTTTTGGGGCCATGAAAGAGATTTTCTTAATAGGGCTCCGTTTGTTTGCCGTAAAATATTTTTCTGAAAAATATTTTCTTACTTTTACGATTTTTGATAACACTGGAAAATTAGTCAATCGAAAAACATTTTCCAGTCAAAAATGATGGGCTACTTTTTGGAGATTTTCTGGTGTTTGGTAACACCGAAAAATTAGTCAACCGGAAAATATTTTCCGGTCAAAAATGGTAGGCTACTTTTTGGAGATTTTTCGATGTTTGGTAATACCGGAAAATTGGTCAATTGGAAAATGTTTTCCGGTCAAAAATGACGGCTAGTTCAAAATCTGGAAAAATATTTTCATTTCTTTGGGAGATGAAAACATTTTCCGGAACTTAACCACCCCTATTTTATGTGTATATATTTTTTTTTTTATAAATCTCATGTCCGAAAATATTTTTTATTGTACATCCAAACACCAAAAAATATTTTCCAGTATTCTATTTTCCAGGAAAATATTTTCCTCTAACAAGTTATTTTACGGCAAACAAACGGAACTCAGGAAAATATTTTCCTCTGAAAACATTTTTTAAGAAAATATTTTCCACTGAAAATATTTTTCACAAGCAAGTTATTTTACGGTAAACAAACGAAAGAAAATATTTTATTTTCCAAAAAAATATTTTTCACTGAAAATATTTTCCACAAATAAATTATTTTATGACAAACAAACGGAGCCTAGAACAAACTTAACAAAAGTAGGCATTTCAGCTGGCTTCACCATCGTAACTAAAATTCTCAAATACACACATAAAAGATATTGGCAACTACACCAATCAATTGGCAAGTATTGACGAAGACTAACAGCAAAAATTGGTTGGAGCTCCTGACCCACCGGATAACGACAATAACACAGCCATCACTGTTTGGCAAATTTGAAGCTAAAATTGGACCCATTGTTGGTTATTTCTTGGCTTTAATCACACACAAGCTTTGAGGACCATTGTCCCGATATGATTTAATAGTAGTGGGATAAAATTATTTTTATAAGGCTACAAGTTTGACACTCTCCTCTACTTTAGAATTTAGCTCTTAGCTGACTTGGTGCATGTGTAGGGACACACCGTTGCACCATGGACTTAACAATCGGTGGTCGGGCTCTGCCAAATAGTCCGACAATCAAGCTCCGCCAGTTGAATTTTTACGTTATAAAAAAAAAAAAAAGATTTGAGTACAATTGGGAGAACACCATAAGGTGTAGATTTACGTCAAGAACTAAAATTGTTCACGTGAAAAACACAAAATAAATCTCATCTGTTCGTGTGGAGGCGTGTTAAAGATAATAAATAAATATAATAAATCAGTATTTGAGAACTTAAGTTGATTTAAACTTTTAGATGTAGTGATAATTTAATAATTACTCTTTATAACTAAAGACAAAATAACAACGATTAGGAGGGATTTGAAATATTTTATCCGTGGAAATTATCTAATTATTTTTAAAATCAAAACTTCTGATGTTTTGAGAGTTAAGTAATATTTCAAATAAAAATATCAAGTATTTTAAAATATTTGCGTGGGATTAATAGAACTGCAACCCTAGACTAATGTGAATCTACCCACGACAACAACACAAGAAGATAAAGCAATGAGGTGTAGATAGTCAGTTTGACAAAAATACCAAAGCAAATATGAAAAAGGGAGCAAAAAATTATTGCCAAAAGCTTTTCTTTTTCTTTTTTTTTCCCCCCTAAATAACCAAAAACTATTTTTACATTGGTCTCTACATCTAAGACGAAAAAGAATTACCAGGTTCCCTCAAGAGAAGCAAAATCGGCATAAGACTTTCTTTTGTGTCTCTTTTTCTTTTCTATTTGCAAGTCATGTGGGCTCGAGAAAATATTTTTCCTCTATTTTTTTCTCACTATAGATTTAAGAAATTTAAAAATATCTTGTGTTCGATAGAAAAAAGAATATAGCCCGTGTGATTATCCAATTGATTCGAGCTTATAATTGTAACCATCATCACTATATACAATTCCATTCCTATAATTCGTACAAGGCTCTGACCTCTCGTTCTGTTATGGTGCTTTCAACCACATCTCCTAATGCTAACCAAATCACTGACTGGATTGTTAAGGAATCTCTCGTCGATAAACTACCTTCACAGTTGTTGAATGTGTGGTTTGTCAAACCCGACCCGAGTCAAAGATCTGTAAAATAAAGAAAAAGAACGACAAGAATTATTTCTTGCGTATTTTATCGGGTGTGAGAGTTAGTAAGTTGACTCAAAAATAATTTTAATGGGCAACGACAAATTTAGCAATAAAAATGTAAAAGTTATATTTGGATCATCTTCTATGTGCTATTTATAGTAATGTTAAGATAATCTTTTTTCGTGGTCCCCACTCATCATTGGGCGGTACTATTATGACACGTGTCTAGGTAAAAAATATATTTTTTTGTCCCAATGTGTATTTTGGTAATTGCATAATTCCACCGTTTTATACCATTATCAACATTAGACTAGTTGTTTCCCGTCTAGGCTATTAGCTCAATCGCACTTTGATGTGGCGTACTTTCTCTCTCTTTTTTTTATTTATTATCAAAGAGAGGCAAAAAGCCGACTATGCTATAATACTTCTAGAGGAAGAATCTCCCCGTTTGTCATTCTTCACAAGAAGTCTCAATGGATAAGGGGTGTGTCAATTTGAGAAGTGCCCAAAAGCTACGTTCCTTCCAAGTCGAGCTAAAAAATTCGCACACTTATTGACTTCTCTAAAAATATGAGTAAGCTTAAAACCATCATGATCAAATAAAATTCGCTTACAGCCTTCAATCATAGGGCGCAAAGGATTGGAGTTCGTCGGATTTCCATTAATCAAGTTGACAACTAAACTAAAATTTGTTTCAATGATCATTTCTTCAAGATAACGTGTACCTTCTCTTTACCTCTTTTAGGATCGGTTGAATGTGATTCTTTATAACTTATAATAATTATAAAAAAACACACATGCACCTTTTATATGGCTCTTTTTTTTTTTTTGGGTGGGGTGGGGGGTTTCAACATATACCTCATCTTGTAAACTCTTCAATTGCTTGATTTTTATTTGAATATTTGGATTAAAAAATTCAGGAAAATAATTTATTGGCCAAAGATTTTTTGACAAGACCAACCAAGAGCCTCAAACGATAATTGGTGGCTCATCCTACGCCTGGCCGCTTCTCATCATAGACCATATCAACAATTTGACATTTTTGTCTCATAATAGACCATATCAACAGTCTAACCACACCATTTCTTTCTTTATTCAACAAATCAAAGTCTGCCACGTCATCAGACCGGCCTTTGCATTCCAAAATGAATAAGATCCGAAGGACAAAAATGTACTTTTGACAGAAGAGAAGAGGTCAAAAGTAAGACAGTGTTTGGCAAGGAAGAAAAAGAGCTTATAAATGACCCTGACCAAAAAAAAAAATAACTAAATAAATAAAAATGAATATTTCCATAAATTTGTCAATCAACTAGTTTAAACTTCAAAAAATTATCATACCCATACTAAAGTAACCGGTGAGATAAATTTAAAACTGACTCTTTCACTATGTTTGGAAAGGAAAGCAAGGGAAATTAAAGGAAAGAAGCATAAAGAAGATGAAAATAAATGAGATTCCTTTGTCTGAAGAGCAAAAAACGAGAAAAGAAAAGAAATGAAGAGATTTTACAATGTATTCTTTCATGTGTAGAAGGAAAAAGAAAAGAAATTATGATTTTCGATATAAAGATACTAAAATATATAAGGGTAAGAATAAGAGATGAGTAATGATTTTTGCTATGATCTTTTCCAAGCATGTTTAACTTGAGAGTAATCAAAAGAATTTTGTTGGAATTCTAATTCCTTTATTTTCTTTTCTTTCACCGAAAAATTAATACTAAAGAAAGCATACTTTACCATAGTTTTTTTTATTTTTTTAAAAGATAGATAGTCAGAATTTCATTTGGATCCAAATCTTACTTCCACTTTCTTTTCTTTCCACCCATTTTGCCAATCCAAACATAATGACTATGAACTTAAAAAATTAATATTGAAATAGGGTTATTTTACCATTGTTCTTTTTTCTTAAATAGATAGTCAGAATATTGTCCGGATCCGAATCCTACTTCCACTTTCCTTTCTTTCCACCCATTTTGCCAATCCAAACATAATGATAAGAGAAAATGGTTCAATTCGCCTTAAATGTTTGCTTGTTTTAACATTTTGGTCTCAAATGTATCAAATAAGATACTTTAATCCTAAACGTTTTACTGAGGGACATCGTTAGTCTATTAATTCATTTCTGTTAAATTTGTTCAGTTAAGGTCAAGTGATTCGTACGCCACGCGTAAAAAAATAAAAACATACAAGGTTAAATTACATATTTAGCTTAAATTGGTCACTATTATCTAAATGACCAATTTAACTTTGAATGTTTTTTGTTTTTGTTTTTTTACACGCAACGTACGAATTACGTGATTTTAACAGAGTAAATTTAACATAAATAAACTAATGGACTGAAGATATTCTTTATGTAAAATAATTAGGACTAAAATGTCTGATTTAAAATGTTTGAAACTAAAATATTAAAATAAGTAAAAATTTGAGACTAATTAAACTATTTTCTCTAATAATAATGAACTTTATGAAATCACCCTTGTTTTATAAGATTAGCTGTTATCATATGTGGCACACCATTCATGACCATGTGCAGATATTCACAAGCCCAATGATCACAGAGAAATACCAAACAGGTCCCAGTATGGCTCTCCATCTCTCCATCATATATAAAAGGCTGCAAAAAACTCATCTATCCAACTCAATTACAACAATCCAAAAAATAAAAATAAAAAAAAGGAAAGAGAGAATAACAAATGAAAACAAAGAAACCAAACACACCCAAAAAGAAACAAAACACAGCATCAGATTAAAAAGATATGATCTCCACAAGAATTTCCATTAATTTCCCTTCAATTTCTCAATAACTTCAATAAATATTATTGACCCATCAAGCAAAATTCTTGTGAATTCCATTAAAGATTTGATCTTTACAAGGAAATACTCAAGAATTCCAATAAAGTTGTGATACTTTTTGAGGTTGGAAGAGTGGAATTTGAAAGGAAAGGAAAGGAAAGAAAAGGGAAGATGTGGGGGTTTGGAGGGAGATATTATTGGGGGAGAAAGGAGAGGGGAAAAGTGGAAGGAATTGTAGTGGTTTTTGCATGGATGTCTAGTGAAGAAAGGCACTTGAAGAACTATGTGGACCTTTATGCATCTCTTGGTTGGAATTCTCTTGTTTGCCACTCTCAATTCCTCAATCTGTAAGCTTCACTTTTCACTTGGCATCTAGCTTTTTTTCATTTTTTATAGTCCTTTTATATTTTATATTGTAAAATGGTAAGACGGCATACAATAGACCTAAAATGAGTTCGAGCCTTTCCCGGACTCTGTGCTGGAGCTTTCGTGCACCGGGCTGCTTTTCTCTAATTTTGGAATTTTGGGTTCAGATTCTGATATTGATTCTCTGGTGTACTGCTTTTTGATAGGTGACTTTTTTAATTTATGTTTAAAGATGTAATCTTTTCTGGTTTTGTTTCTCATTTTTAGTGCATTTATTCTAAGTATTTCTTTTTATGGTTAATTTTTGTGTGGTTATTTATGTTATTTGGAAGATAAGGATGTGGCTTATATATTGTTTCTTCAAAAGTTTGGCATTTTTTGTGATTACTGTAGGAGCTTGAATTGTTTGTCTATACTAGAAAGTATGTGAATTCTAGCTATATAGATGATATTTTGAGTGTCTTGAAGATGGAACTACATGATGGGGCTACCAAAAGTTCTTTTGCTCAAGTTAAATGTAGATTTTAAGCTAGTAAATAAGGTTGGCGGGTTTTACAGGACGCACATGCTATCAGCCTAAAAAATTGATATCCGGAAGGTCAGTTAACAGAGTGAAAGAAATGACCAGTGGAACTTGATCACAGTGGAGAATTCCGTACTCCTATTAGCAGAATTTATAGAACTTCCAGATTTCCAGATGCGTACTTGCTTCTTTGGGTGTCAGGTTGATGTAAAATGATGTGGAGAAGCTTGAGATTGCAGTATTTATTGGGGTTGTTGGGTTCCTAGCTGCTTCCTTTTCTGTAACAATTTTGAGATATTGTACTTCTATGAATTCGTTTGAAGCGACTAATAGGAAAGAAAGAAAGATTATGGTGCAAATGGTTGTTCTATGAAGAAGAGGAGCTGTCATAGGTGATGGTGCTGGAAGGTAACTCGATACTTGTAATATCTCTCAAAAGTTCTGCTGGAGAATGTAGTGTGCTGAAAACATGGTTTCCTGTCTTCCATTATAAGTGTTTTACTTTATATGATAAACAAAATGTTAGTCAAGATATTGGGATCA
This sequence comes from Ehretia macrophylla, assembly GCA_037974665.1. Lineage (NCBI taxonomy): Eukaryota > Viridiplantae > Streptophyta > Magnoliopsida > Boraginales > Ehretiaceae > Ehretia > Ehretia macrophylla. Next base: position 7,480,798 of record CM075774.1, read on the forward strand.
CTTGGCATGATGTTTTGATCCGATTTTTGTCATAATGTGTTTTAAATGGTACTAAAGCATGTGACATCGCCGGGCTACACCTGTTACTTGACATCAGAAGATGACTCCGTTGATGTTCTGCTGGGAGTCTGTTATGACGTAGAAGCATTTTAAATGAATAACTCAGAGCAACTGTAAACAAGAATCAAATTTACCCTTGTAGTCTGTACACCATTGAAATATGGGCTTGTGGATTGTCTGGCCTTTTCCAAGTAGAGGCACAACCCACAACAAATGAAGGTGGAAAGCTTGAGGAACCACTAGAAATTCATCCAGCTTCGATGCCTCTGAGATGATAGATAAAATTAGAACAAGAGAGAAGGAGCTGTGTGGTTGTCTGCTGGTTGCCAAAAGCACAATCTATATACGTTGTACAGTATATGATGACCACTGACTTTTCCTCGGATGCATACCGTATGATGCCCCTTAAACTTATGGAGCATAAAGTTTGTATTGTCACTAAGACCAATATCTTATCTAATTGGAGAAAAGATAAACTGCAAAGTTCTGAAGGATGTGCAACTTAACTGTAGTGATCGTGGTATTACATTCGACCAAAAAAAGAAAAAAAAAAAAAAAGAGAAGAAAAGAAAATGTTGTTATTACATATGTTTTAATCGATTGCGCTTCAAGAAAATTATATAAGTGTTGTGTCTGTATCAATAGTTCACGAGCCCAAAATGTAAAGCCACATATTAGAGTTTGCGTGTTTTGTCATAGCTCTGTTATGAAATTCTTTTTTCTCTATCTCAATGACTTTTAAAACTAATTATATAAACTTGGTTGTGCAGATTTTTGCCGGACAAGGCCACATCATTGGCTCTGGAGATTGTTAATGTGCTTGTTGAGGTCGGTTAACAAACTATTATATTACTAGCTACTATTTTCAATGTATTTTGGGCTACTAGAATAAGGAAAAACGATACTGTTGTAAACATGAGAAACCTGCCAAAGAACGATGGAGAACTGAGAGTCGAAGTTTTAGTTAGTCATATGATGTTTTAACATTTTATGGTGTTAGTTTCCATCAAGGTTGCTAGTTCCATGGACCATATCATGATATTTAAAGCAATTTTGCATTCTACTTTCACTCATGGCTGAGGGAGAGAAATAAGTGGAAGGTCACCAATGAACTTTTGTTGGAGTATCAAATATTTTATGTCATTCTAATAGCTGCTTTTATTTTATTCTTTCTCCATGAAGGAGCTGAAAATTAGGCCATGCCCTGTTGTATTTGCATCATTCTCTGGTGGCCCAAAAGCTTGCATGTACAAGGTCCTTCAGGTAAAGTTCATTCTTGTCTGAAAATGTTTAAGCGAAAAAAAAGACATCCCTTGTCACTACTATAGTTGGTTAATGTTTAATAATGTACGATGTTGGATTCCTTCTGTTGAGCTTTATCAAACAGACTAATCTCTTTATTCTCTTTGCCCTATTTGATTGCAGATAATTGAGGGCAAGTCTCAAGAACAAGAACATTTGGTATATGCCAATTCTATATCTCCTGCTTTATAGGTCTAGGTGTATTTATATTTTGCATATATGTTGATGAATATATGGAATATGCAAGTATATAGGACCATAAAATTTCAGCTTCTCTGATACCCTATGTGTTATTGCTAGACATCATGACATGACTTGTCAGTGTAAATAGTGTGAAATAGCCACGATGCAATACCATGGTTATAGCCATTTGTCTTTTCAGGCATAACTGAATCCAAGCCTTATCCATGTGTGCCGGTGTATTTTCCTGTATATATGTACAAAATTATTTTTCTATACATTATGTAGTGTGTATATTTGGAGGTAACCTGTTGTGCTTGCAGTTGACTAGATATAAACATGATATTTAATATCTATTTCATTGTGTCAATGGAGTCTATTAACTGGTATCATATATTTCTTGTGAAGGATGAGTACCAACTGGTTAGAGACTGTGTTTCTGGACACATTTTTGATTCAAGTCCAGTCGATTTTACTAGTGACCTGGGTACTCGATTTGTTCTTCATCCAACTGTTCTCAAAATGTCCCGCCCTCCATTAATCGCATCATGGATTGCAAATGGTATTGCTTCTGGTCTAGATACCCTGTTCCTTAGCAGATTTGAAGCACATCGTGCCGAGTACTGGCAGACTTTATATTCCTCAACAGTAAGTATCTGTCGACTGTCATTATGTTAAGAGTTGTTGCCTCATTGATTGCCTATTTTCTTTACAATTTTCTTATGCAGAGTTTTGGAGCTCCTTATCTTATTTTGTGCTCAGAAGATGATGATCTTGCTCCATGTCAAATCATATGCAACTTTGCTCGGAGGCTCCAAAACTTAGGAGCTGATGTTAGACTTGTTAAATGGAATAGCTCCTCCCACGTAGGTATGCTTGTAACCGTTGATTCTTTTTTGACTTCGGCTTCACTGTTCGTTCTTCAGACAAGTTCAAATGTCCAGGCTTTATCAATAGATGTAGCGAGATTAGTTTCTTGAGGCACTTAGTTTGAAGAGTTTGACCTTTTACCACTTGAATAGCTCGTGGACTACATAAGGTTAAAGAATTGCATGTCCGGTTCCAAAAGTTCCCTCTTTGCAAGATCATGGTCTGGCAAGACAACACAAAAAGGGTTACCATTTTTCTTTTATTTTTCTTTTCTGGGGAGGAGGTAATACGTTGGTTGTGTCACCTTTGCTCTGATATGATCGAGTATGATCATTAATCAAAGCGTTCGGTCATATTGTGCCAATTGCTCCGACTGTTCATAGAAGCACATGGCGACCTTAAGTGTTTCCACCAAAAAGAGTAATGGCCATAAATTTCCCTATCCGTGTTTTTTTTAAGGCTTCTAGATACATGCTGTGTCTTGCTTTTCTATTTGCCAAGATATCATTGTACTCAACTCGTTCATTAGTTGCTAGGTGAACAGTTTTATATTATGTTTAAATCCAACTTGCTTCAGTTCATGATGCAAATAACCCATGAATAAGCAAAGCTATTAAATACGCATGGTGAATTTTGAGAAGATAATAATGATTTGATACCTGACAACATTCATCTGGTTGTTCAAAGATGCCTATAGGAAGTTGATAAAGAATATTTATTAGGTGCACAAAAAATTGTATTCACGTTTCTGAAAAATGAAATATATCCTGATCTGTTAATGTGCAATTTCTTGCAGTTTCTAAATTTTGACAATCATCTGTTTGTGATATGCAACATTTCATGTTATTTGCTATTACACAGGTCATTATAGGAATTATTCGATAGAATACAAGGCTGCAGTGTCTGAATTACTCGGGAAAGCTGCTGTAATTTATTCCAAAAGAATCCAACAACTTGAAGGGGAGAAGATGGGATTGGATGGTACACATGATGAGATCTCTGGGCCGTTTAGCAATCTGAGGAAAGCAGCAGCAAGTTCAAACCAGAGTTTCCAGCAAGTTGCTTTGGAACTGAATGACCATTTCTTTGTGCCCGGCTCCATGCAGTATCATGAGGGTAGAGATCTCGGCTCTGTTCCAGATGAGCATAGACAACGTTTCATTCCTCTGTCTACGCCACCAAGGATCAATGCTCATGGGGTTCTCGGACAAATCTTGTTTGATGTCTGTGTCCCGAACAATGTGGAGGACTGGGATATAAGAACATCACCATCATCGAGCAGGTCATATTTTACCTCTGCACGAAGGCATTCGCCCTTCAATCCTATGAAATGTATCCGTCGCTCAAGATTATGACATTTCCAGTTGGTATTTTGGGTACTATCTATCGATTACACTTAACTGTGCCCTGAAAGGTGATGCATATTCACAGGCAAAGTCAGCTTGGGAAAATGTGAGAATGAAGACGACGATGAAAATGAGCGTAGTTGTTTTATGATGTGGACACTTGAAATCGTTGGATCTCATGCATAACGTTATGATATTATGAGAGGATTCTAACTCTTGTTTTATGAATGATGACAGGATATTACTCTTGTTGGAACTCTTTAGTAACTTCTACTTTGACATCAGTTGTACAGCTACTTATTGGCAAAACAAAGACGTGTAGATGACAAAGAATGTGGTTTTCTTTTTCTTTCTTTTTTTCGTTTTGTGACAAAAAATTCTTCTTGCGAAGTTTTTCAGGCTCATACTAGTTAGGGTGTAAATCATTGATATATGATCTCTTTTCATAGTTGAGGTTAGTCAGTCACAAGATTTACTGAGACTGACACTAAGAAATTAAATTTTGACAAATTTGAACACGAGATGTAAGTAAAATTTTCACTTAGGTACCAAGCGCTCTACTACGAAGCAAGCCTTTGGTTTGAATATTCAAGATTTCTTTGATAATTAAGTCCTTGCAGATTCTCAATTTGCTCCAAAGTCCTAACGATTTTAAGGCTTCAATCAACCAAATCTTGTGTCATTTCCAAATGGGGTATGTGATAATGATAGGTTCATTTGGAATGGATACTTTTCAAAACGTTCAAATAATTATTAGTAGTACGTGAATTTTACGCGTATGTAAAGTCTACACTACACACGCACATCAAGTCCGGATGTGACATTTTGAAAAGCTTTTTACCATTTCTGAATCTCTCTCTCTCTCTTTCTCTTGCTTAGTTTGGCATATTGGCTTGCTTTTACCACATTGTTTATCCAACTAAATATAATGTGTTTATTGATCTACAACTTTTAACGATGCTTTTTAATTCCAAATCAATACTATAAAACCTTTTGTTCATAATTTACAATCAAATATATTGATTTCGAATCCAAAAACTTAAGATCCGTACTCAAAACATTAATTGCAAGCTTTATGTTTTCGGATAAGACAAGGGCAAACCATAAAAAGTTTGTTGTATTTTGGTATAAATAAAAAGTTGAGACCTTATAATGCCTCAAGAATCTCATAACTCGTTAATTTATGCGAATGTGGTAAAAAACTTCTCATTGTTATTGAATACTAACTTATTACTGGTGATTTTCTAACAAAAGTCTAATTTTGATTCGCAAGTCTTAAAGATGGGCCAACACTTATTTCTTATTGGATGTGCTTTTTTTTTTTTTTTTTTAAAGTCCAATATTTCAAATAGGCAAAGGCGTTCTTACTCATAGAGCGTTAAACCCAATATGCTGTAACTAACCACCCTCCTTCTAGAACACAAAACTTCGTGCCCATGCAGTCCTAATTTGAGACGCTCTTATAGAAATAAGAATCATGTTGTTGTACAATTGAACTCGTAACAATATTAGTGAGAGTGAATAAGTAAAATTTATAATATTCGAGAGCTAAATTTAGAACAACTTTTAGCTAAAACTCCCAAAAAATAAATGATTCTCCCTATTGTAGAAGAGCATTCAACATTCTTATAAATTTAAGAGAATAATTAGATTATTACGTTGTATAATCTAACGTATAATATTGACAAAATAAATGTCCAATTCTTTGCCAAACTTTTGGTGGCTACATAACAATATATTAAAGCCTCAGGGGTCTAGTAAAATTTCCTTTTTTTATTTGAGATAACCTTATGATATATTAACTCTTAGAATTGATCTAGAAATCAAGCGACAATGTGCAGTCTAGTGAAATTTACACCCATCTAAGGCTCCGTTTGTTTGCCGTAAAATAACTTGCTTGTGTAAAATATTTTCCGTGGAAAGTGTTTTCCTGGAAAATAAAATATTTTACATGGCTCCATTTGTTTGCCGTAAAATAACTTATCGAGGGAAAATATTTTACTGAAAAATAGAATACTGAAAAATATTTTCTGGTGTTTGGATGTACGGTAAGTTCGGTAAAATGTTTTCTTATCCCAAAGGACATGAAAACATTTTATATAATTTTGTACTAGCCGCAATTGTTGACCGAAAAATATTTTACGGTTGACCAATTTTCCGGTATTACCAAATACTGTAAAATTAAGAAAAAGCAGCCGCAATTTTTGATTGGAAAACATTTTACGATTGACCAATTTTCCAGTGTTACCAAACACCGTAAAATCCGGAAAATATTTTTCGGTAAAATATTTTACAGCAAACAAACGGAGCCTAAAACATTTTCTTTTCAATAACACAAAAAAAAAACATTTTCTTTTCATGTCAAATAGTTCGTTGACTTTGACCAAAACGGAGCTCACGCAACATGAAGAAGGTACTGGTGACCGGCGCTTCCGGTTACTTAGGAGTTCGGCTCTGCCACGCGCTACTCAACCAAGGTTACCACGTCAAAGCCTTCGTCCGCCGCTCCAGCGACATCTCCTCCCTGCCTTCCTCCACCGCTGACGGCGGTGGCAGCGGTGGAGCAGCTCTTGAGCTCGCTTTCGGTGACGTCACCGATTACCAGTCTCTCCTTGAAGCATGCTCCGGTTGCCACGTTATCTTCCACGCCGCCGCTATCGTCGAGCCCTGGCTTCCCGATCCTTCTAGATTCTTCACTGTAAGCTAAAACCTTTCCAAAAATATTTTATTGAAATTATTAGGCATAAATTGATTAATATTATTTTTTTAATATTTTATTTGTATGTTTCCAAGTAAGTATGATGAATGTTAAATTAATTGTGCAATGTTATAGGTTAATATTGGAGGATTGAAGAATGTATTGCAAGCGTATAAAGAAACTGGAACGATAGAGAAGATCATCTATACGTCGTCCTTTTTCGCCTTGGGTTCAACTGATGGCTATATTGCTGATGAAACTCAAGTATGAACTTTACTGAATAATTCGATATCAAGGGCCATTATATGTGTGTGTGCGCATATGTGTTTATGCCAGAATGTGCGTGGATGATATTTAGCTAATGATCTTATTGTATATGTATATGTATGCATATGATTGTCTGTGTGTGTGTGTGAGGATGATATTTAGCTAAAACTTTTATTGGATATGTATCTGTATGTATATATATGTGTGTGTGTGGTTGTGTGTGGATGATGTTTAGCTAATGATCTGATAGTATATGTGTTGTGTGTGTGTGTGAGGATGATATTTAGCTAAAAAAATTATTGGATATGTATCTGTATGTATATATATGTGTGTGTGCATGCTTGTGTGTGGATGATATTAGGTGATCTTTTATTGTATGTGTATTTTTAGGTAATGATTTTATTGTATATGTATTTGTATGTATACTGTGTGTGCATGCGTGTGTGGGGATGATATTTAGCTAATAATTTTATTGCATATGTATTTGTGTATATATAAGAGTTTGTCAGTGTGTGTGCGCGTGAGAGTGCGTTTGGATGATCTAAAAAGTTTTGGTGTGTGTATATGCGTGTGTGTGATATTTGGCTAATATTTTTAATTGTATGTTAGTATTTGTTAAAAAAAATTTGTTTTTGTGTTAGATAGACTCATTCTGGAAATTTCTTTTGTACGGAGTATGAGAAATCGAAGGCTATGGCAGATAAGATAGCATTAGATGCTGCTTCAGAGGGGGTGCCAATAGTGCCAGTTTATCCTGGAGTCATTTATGGTCCTGGAAAGATCACAGCTGGAAATGTGGTTGCTCGTATGGTATACAGTTCAATCATTTCCTTATTTGAGCTTTACATTTCGAATTTAGTTCTTATATGTAGCATATGTCTGTGAAAGCGCCTGCATCTGATAGTTCAGATGGCATTTTGTGTTCATGATATAATTCCGATTAGGATGTGTCTAGCCAAATTACAACCCATTGTGGATATCTATCAAGCGGAAAGGCAACCATATGAAATGGTAGTACGTCTTTTACAACATTCATATTATTAATTTTGTTTTTCACTTTGTCGGTTTGTATGAGCCAAAGCTGACTAGATGCTGTCGATTCGTGTTCTGATTATATTTTCCTACTAATTATTGGCAAAGATAATGGTGATTGCTTGTCATTTCTAGTCAAACCTATATTACATAGTAAATTTGCCTAACTGTTGTTTCATTGTGGCCTGTCTGATGATTAAGATTTTTCAGAAGTATTAAGTGTCTATATATTTCTCTGTCAGATTATAGAGCGGTTTAATGGTCGGTTGCCTGGTTATATAGGCAAAGGTGATGATAAGTACTCTTTCAGTCACGTTGATGATGTGGTGGATGGCCACATTGCTGCAATGAAGAAAGGTCGACCTGGTGAAAGATATCTCCTTACGGGAGAAAATGCATCATTCAAGAATGTTTTTGATGTTGCTGCTGCCATCACACACACCAAATCACCTTCGTTTAACATTCCTCTAGTTCTCATTGAAGTTTATGGTTGGGTATCAGTTCTTATGGCTAGAATAACTGGGATGCTTCCTCTAATTAGTCCACCGGTATGAAAGTTTCAACTCTTCAGCTATTATACTGCATGCTATGAGAAATAGTAAAATGTTTTGTTTGACATTTCAAGAATCATGGTATTTGTCTATCCAATTTCCATTGCATTTGTGTATCAGTTTGGAGATATGTAATGTTTAATGCCGTGATTAATTTCTGAAAGGCGTCACATCACGTTTCAACACCAAGAACCTGCAGTTTAGCTGAAGATTAAATGACAAAAAGAGAAGGAAAAAAATAGCATTCTCTGTTTTAAATCATGATGACAGTGCTAATTATTGTATCTTGTTCTTGCTGTTTTATCCTTAAACCCATCAATTATTTATTCTTTGATTCGAAACAATTGTTACCACTCTAGTCTTCACAGCAGTACCAGCATGCAGGCCTAGTGAAAGCTCTGTTGGCAATGAGCATTTCCAATTGTATGCTGTAGTGCAGCATCATTGTGGCATCTGGTCTGCCAGGTCTGGGCTGCAACATCAGATTGGTCTAGTGGGATTGCCTTAAGCTTCTGAGATGTCTCTCATCAGACCGAGGATTACAACAACCACAAAATTAAGAAAACTTTTAGCTTTTCTTAATCGATACTCTAAGCATAAGACTAAGAGATTGGAATGGAATTCTTATGAGTTGTGTTCATTGCCTGCTTTTTACTCCCACTGAATATCTTTCATACCATAATACGTTCATCACTCTATGAGTCCTTCCTGTGAGAGTAGATTTTAAGCTTAAAACAAGTCCTAAATTATTCACTTTAATGGTAGTTATACCCGTTTTCTATGTTGTCTTATTTGTGAACAATGATAGAATTTAGACAAGAATGGTATGCAATGCACTATAGCTGAATATTGCGTGACTCTTGTAAACTTTGTTAGCCACCCAACCTTCGGTTTGCCTTTGCCTCACATCACTGCCTTTAAACCATGATTGCATAATCATGCAACCAGCAACACCTTACTGCTCCGATTGTGATAATCAATTTGAAGTTTCCCACACACTTCTCTCATTTCTACCCCTCATATGCTGTGAGATGAGATTTTGACCACTACATGATGTTCTTTAGTGCTAGCAGCAAACATAGACTGGTTTTACTATCACCTAAAATGCATAATCGTTATGTTTAGGTTCATATGTTAGCTCTCCAAATTCTGAAAACTATGAAATTGGACAGATAGACTGGAAAGAAGAAGTACTACATGGTACTCACATTCTTCTAAGTAGGGTAGTTTTTCTTTATACTGCCTCCATCGCAACAAATATATTCTTTGACCATTGTTTTTCTCCTCTGCACTTCATGTCTTAACCATGAAGCATCATGTCTGTCTTAGTGTTTCATTATTTTCTAATTCACGTATGTGCTATCTTGACAGACCGTGTATGTTCTTCGACATCAATGGGCTTACTCTTGTGAGAAGGCCAAGAGAGAGCTGGATTACAACCCTAGAAGCTTGAAAGACGGTCTCACTGAGATACTTCCCTGGTTGAAAAGTTTGGGCTTGATAAAGTACTAACGCAACAATCAGTTGAACCCTGGAGCAAGGATGTAAAACTACTACTTTTAGTGTCTCCACTTTCTAGTTATACCTAATGTATGATGTACTTCTATAGTACCTTGTGTGAACAGAGACTCTCATTTCACCAAGCCTCTCATAGTAAAAGTATAACAGCTTGATGATCAGACTCTGCCTCCTTTCAGTTTCCCTTTTTCTTAATGTTTGGACTTGATAAGGTAAAAATACAAGTATCACGCTCGAATATGTGCGTAGCTGACCTACAAGAAATAATGGGGCTCAATCCCATGGGATAGACTTCAACGATTAAGTTAGTGATCGTATAGTAGTATGTCCGAGCTCAATGAATGAGTCGGGGAATAATTCTAGAGAAAGGGAATATGATTGCGAGTTTATGAGAGAAAATGAGTTACCTCCTTTCGATGTGGGGAAAGGGGTATTTATACCCCACCCGACAGCTCTTCCGGTTTCGCCGGATTAGAAGTGCGGTTGATGGAACTTTGTACCTCTTTTGTCGTGTGCTAGATGCAAGTTTGGACTAGGTGGCGGGTGATACGACATTCATTATCTTTGCTAGTCCTCTGACAGGGTAGACATTGTCGTGTTTGAATGGGTTTTTCCATGTCGGATGATATGACATTCAATAGGATGGACCCTATTGTTGAATGGGAGTCTTCTTGTAAGATTGTTGGCATTCTGCTAGGACTATAATTATTTCTACTCTATATATTTTAGTTATTGGTTGCATAAAATTCAACGAGGTTACTCAGAGGCAGATGTACCTTTAGGGAGCAATCACTAGAACTCTTGCTAACCTGAATTTTTAAAAAAAGTTGAATGAGTATTAAATTGTGTATTATAGCTCCTATTAAAATAAAATTCTAAATCCGTGCTTGAGGTTTGCATAGTTCACTAGCCAACTTATTCAAATGGAGATGATTTCACCAAATTTAACTGAATTATGTAAAAAGACTTAAATGTCCCTCAATTCTTTTCTTTTTTTCTCTTTTTCTTTTCTTTTTTGTTTATACATATTTATACATGTGTGTGTATATATATGCATGTATATTTATAATTTATACATGTTTATATATAAAAAAAAGAATTGCAAGGGTTTTTTTTTCGGGGAGGGTGGAGGGGGAGAGGGGGGGGGGGGGGGCTGATGGGGTGGGGTGACGGGGCTAACGGGGTGGGTTTAGGGGAGGGGAGGGGGGGGGGGGGGGAGGGGGAGGGTATTGTCGGGGTGGGGGATGGGAGGGGGTGGGGGTTGAGGAAGATGATGAGTGTTTTTTTCTTTAATTTTTTTTAAAATTGCATTTAGAGAAAAAGAAAATAAAAAACAAATATATATAAGGGCATTTTTGTCTAACTAAGTAATAATTTAAGTCAAAAAATATGAAAAATTGCACTAAACGCGCGTGCAACGCACTCTCCATTAAAAGTAACGATTTTTTTTACGGAGGGAATTGTGGTGCTATATTTTTAAAATCACAGAGTGTTCCAATATACTTTTAAAAACACATTGGGGTCTTTCTGTGTACTTTTACTTAATTATAAGGGATTATGGTACTATTTACCCTGTTTATTAAGGGGAATGTTTTGATACAGGTGCTAAATCATTCAATTAGATTGTTGTATATTATTCTTTAAATTTTAACCCTTAATTTAAATATTTAAAAATTTACAAAACACACTTTCTTTGGATCAGACACAAGTTATTCCCTTCTTTTAAATGTTCTGTTACCTCAATTGTAATGGCATTTCTTCCAAAAGGGAGAATATATGTGAGCAATGTAGAGATTATCTTAAATGTGCATATGATTATGTCAATTTGTAATTGAGTGATGATGCAATTAATATAATTAATAACGATAGCAGACCAGTTACCCGTAAAAAATGAAATAATCATATATGTAACTGTCCAATACAACTTATAACCAAAGCCCAACGTGTTTGAAAACTAATGATCATTAAGTATCCAGAAAAACAATGAATACTTGTGCCATACATTGGAAAAAAATTTAAAAAATTAGTTTAAATAAAAAATCAATTTTAAATTAAATAAAATTAATTTAAATGTCAAAAAACCCAAATTTTGTTACTCTAGTCTAATGAGGCTAATCTTGTAAAGAAAAAACAGTACTGGCATTCCTAGCCAAAAAAAAAAAGTACTAGCTTGTTAATAAACATAGACTTCGAAGTGTAATTTTAGGTACTAGTTTATTGGGTTAATATTAAAATTATTTTTTATTTTTTTGTTAATTTTAAACATTATAACATATAAATTAATATTCTGATCTCAAATTTAAAATTTTCTTTTTAAAATTTAATACTAAAACAGTTACCAATTGATATTATTATAAAAATTAAGCTTAATGAATACCCATCAATTTTATTATTAAGTTTAAATGCCCGTTACTTTCGAATTTAAATTCTACGAGCTGTTATCCCAAACGAAACCAAGAGATACAAATTCAAAATTAACTGGTAAGAAAATTTTCTTCCAAAAGCAAAAAAACAAAAAAAAAAAAGATCAATAGGGATTATATTGATAAATGTGCATCTGACACACTAAATATACACCATTTTATTCAAAAGTGGGATTCCTAGGGTCGACTCCACTACAATTAGCCTCTCTCTCTCTCTCTCTCTCACACACACACACACTATCATCAACTTTACTACCACCAACTCCCTCTCATTTTTCTCACAGTCAATTTCAAAATCATATTTCACTCTCTACAACTCTCAAGATTTGAATGCATTAATATATACAAAGAGCAAGAGTAGCAAAAATGGTGAAGTCGCCAGAGAAATATGAGGAGCTTCGAAGGCAAAGGCTGGAAGAAAACAAGAAAAGAATGGAAGAACTCAATATCCCTTTGCTGTCTCAAGCTCTCCTTAAAACCCCTTCTCCTAAAACCACTCCAGTAAATTCTCTATCTAGTTTTCTTGTTAATTTTCGCATAAAACATTACGATGCTCGTTTTTTTTAATTAACGGAGGAGACCTCTTTTGATAAAAATGAGTGTCGTTATCAATACATATAGTCGACCCCATTTAGTGAAATAATATTCGGTTCAGTTTGGTTTGATTTACTGAAATACAAACTTTTTTTTAGCTAATATAGGAGACGAATCTCCATAAAAATGAAGTGTTGTCAAAAACATATTGTCAACCCTACTTAGTGAAATAAAGGTTCGGTTTGATTTGATTTACTAAATCGCTCACTTTTTTTTTAGCTAATAGAGGAGACTAATCTCCATAAAAAAATGAGGTGTTGTCAAAATATATAGTCAACCCCACTTAGTAAAATAATAAGGCACGGTTTGGTTTGATTTACTAAAATGCTCACATTTTTCAGCTAATAGAGGAGATGAATCTCCATAAAAATGAGGTGTTGTCAAAATATATAGTCGATCCTACTTAAAAATGCTCATTTTTTTTTCTGTCTTTTCTTTGTTTTTTTGTTGCCAACTCAAAACGATGAAGAAGCCAAAACCTCGTACGTTCAGAACAGAGCTAGTCCCTGTAAGAAGATCAAGCCGTTTTACCAACAAGCCACTCCAAGAGCATTACGAAGTAAACCCCTTTTTCCTTTTCTATTTCTTTTTTTTTTTCCTCCTCATTTTCACCTCAAAAAGAATAATATTATATTTTTTGAATTTTTTTTTTTTGGTTTGATTGTAAACAAGCAGATTGTTGTCCATGAACGCGTGCAGCTGCCAAGGAGGTTAATTTGTTTCCCGTTTGAGCTATATTTTGATAATATTTTTCATACATTTTAAATGTTATGTTAGCCGCGCTATGATTTATAAGAATGTGGCTCATGCCCGTGTATTCAGTAATGCCAAGATGTTTCCTGCCATGTTCTTATAAACCATAGGCATTACTGATTATTACAGTAATACAAGGCCTAATGTGTCACTTCGGTAGAACTCATTAGATTTTGTTTGTTCAAGTGCTCACTCGTTGAATACTCATTATATCTTTCCCGATGTATTGTGTATGCGTGTGCAGAATAGACTTGTCGAATCAGGTGTATGCATCAGATAAAGGAAGAGCAAAGGCTACAATCAAAGCAGAGGAGCTCAAAGCAAGCTTAGGTTCTGATTATCCTACCTTTGTTAAACCTATGGTGCAGTCACGTGTCAATGGTCATGCGCTGGTAAGTGGAATTATTTTCATCAATTCAAAAATCTACTAATGTAGCAAGGGCGGCGAACATAGCTATTCCCGATCAATCTCAAGATCATCCACCCCTTGATGAAAGTCCTACCTCCACTCATCAATGTGTATCTACTGCACCAGCATTCGATACTAGCAAGTCTTACAATGAATTGTCTCCTCTATTTAACGCGCCCTGTGAAACAAGGGATTTTTTTAAAGACTTCAGTCGATCACTGAATTCTATCCAGCCTGAATCCACCTACCCATTGTGGTCTCGAATAATAAGAATCCATCAACAATTAACTTGAAAAATTCAACTTGTTCTTGTATCTACAGTTTATAAATAATCCTAAATCTGTAAAGGGGTTGGGGCATTACTGGCATTCAAGTTATTATAGACAATTTTTCATTGTATATGTTATGAACATATGAAATTCACCAATTGATACCATATACTATATGCAATAACTGGATATTGTGTTTTGCTTAGTACTTTGCTTATGATCACTTGTTTACAACTCTCTGATCCAGGGCCTTTCATCCTATTTCTGCAAAAGAAACCTGCCAGAGCAAGATGTTATGATCACATTGGTAGATGAACGTGGAGAAGAGTGGCCAACAGTTTACTTGGCTAGAAAAACTGGGCTGCTTAGTGGAGGATGGAAAAAGTTTGCTGTTGATCATGACTTGGTAGATGGGGATGCTCTGGTTTTCCAGTTAATCCGGACTACTGCATTTAAGGTGGCAATTCATTAATCGCGCCCGCATTATTTTCTTGTGTCAAAATATACGCAAAGTTGTATCACCCAAACTTCACGTTTTATTTTCCATCCTATATAAATAAATAAATGGGGCATGTCATTTTGTCACGGGAAGCGGTGACATATAACAATATTGAAGTTGCTCAGTTTTCTTTGCAGGTGTACATTATAAGGGTTAGTACCTATGAAGAAGGTAACAATTTGAACCTTGAAGTCTTGAACTAAATTTATCAAAGCATACAATGATTTTGAAGCAGCCTCAATTATTCAGGTGCGTAAATAGATTGAAAGTGTTAGAAGTAATGACATTGCTTCTTTTAAGCTTGAGTTCTATGGCTTCACAATGCATCGACAATACCTTGCTGCTCCGATATTTTGATAATCAGTTTGAAGTTTGCCACAGAGTTCTCTCATTTCTACACCTCTTATATATGCTGTGAGATGAGATTTTGACACACCACTTGATGTTCTTTAGTTCTACCAGCAATAGAGAGACTGGTTTCACTGTCAAGGTGTCACCTAAAATGCATTACCATTATCATGTCCACATTGAGAGTTAATAACCAGCTTCACGTTTAGGTTCGTATGTTAGCTCTCCAAATTCCGGAAACTATGAAATTGGATGGCAGGCAAACTGGAAAAGGAGGTGGAAGTATTACGTTCTCACTTTCTTCTACATTGGAGGACAGTTTTGATTTGTACCTTCTTCCATCACAATAAATTTATTCTTTCACCTTCGTTTTTCCCCTCTCTATTTCATGTCTTAACAATGAAGCATCATGTCTGTCTTAAAGTTGATTACTTTCTAATTTATAAAATGTGCTATCTTGACAGACTGTGTATGTTCTTCGGCATCAGTGGTCTTACTCTTGTGAGAAGGCGAAGAGAGAACTGGATTACAACCCTAGAAGCTTGAAAGACGGTCTCACTGAGGTACTTCCCTGGTTGAAAAGTTTGCGCTTGATAAAGTACTAACGCGACAATAAGTTGAACTCTGGAGCAAGGATGTAAAACTACTACTTTTAGTGTCTCCACTTTCTAGTTATACCTAATGTATGGTGTACTTCTATTGTACCTTGTGTGGAACAGATACTCTCATTTCACCGAGCCTCTCACAGTAAAAGTATAACAGCCTCCTTTTCATGTTTGGACTTGATAAGGTTTTTACATGTATCACACTCACATAAGTGCATAGTTGACCTACAAGAAACAATGGAGCTCAATCTCGTGGGATAGACTCCAACGATCAAGTTAGTGATCATATAGTAGTATGTCTAAGCTCAATGAATGAATCGGGGAATAATTCTAGAGAAAGGGAATATGAGTGTGAGTTTATGAGAGAAAATGAGTTACCTCCTTTTGATGTGGGGAAGCGGGGGTGTTTATACCCCCACCTGACAGCTCTTCTGATTTTTTTGGAGTAGATGGTGCGCTTGATGGGACTTTATACCTCTTTTATCATGTGCCAAAGGCAAGTTTGGGCTAGGCAGCGGGTGATACGATGTCCGTGATCTTTGCTAGTCACTGACAGGGTAGATGTTGTCATGTTTGAGTGGGTTTTGAGCCTTTTGATATCGGGCTGACCTCACTGCAACTTCTCGGGCTGATAAGGTTGGGTCTGAGTCCTGGCTATGATACCTCGATTTGGGATTCCACCCATATCAGGACCGGGGAGAGGTCAGGATGTTATGTTTTACATTACCTGGGGAAGAAAGCACTCCCTATAGACTGGAGCATGGAAAATGTGTGAAAGACCCCATATACCTAAAGTAATTAAAATGATATGCAAATTTGCTGGGCAGAGAAGCTCTTCATACTCGTGGAGAAGAAAAGAGCAAAAGAGGTTCTTTGTGCTTTCATATCTATTTATGTGCGTAATCTTTGTTAATCAGTCCACAATTTGGAGCTTAATTATGCATGTGCTTGTGATCTTGTTAATGTGTTCTCAATTATCAATCTTAGTTATGCTTTGTTGAGATAATATGCTGCATTGGATGTAAGATTGAGAAATTGTTTCCATCCGGTATCGTTGGATGGTATGGCACTCAATAGGATGAACCCTATTGTTGAATGGATGCCATTCTTGTAAGACTGTTGGCATTCTGTTACGATTACGATCATTTCTACTTCGTATATTTTAGTTACTGGTTGCATAAAATTCAATGAGATTACCCAGATGCGGATGTACCTTTAGGGGAGCAATTGCTGCAACTCTTGCTAGCCTGATTTTTTTTAAAAATATATAGTTATTATTAGTATAAAAAATCGATTAATTCTTACTGAAAAAAAAAAAAAAGTTATATGAGTATTAAAATATGTATTATAGCCCATACGAAAATAAAATTCTAAATTCGCTCTTGAGCTTTGCATAGTTCATTAGCCAACTTATTCAAACGGGGATGATTTCACTGATTTTTAAAAAAAATAATAATTTTAACCGTTGAGTGTTACCTATTATTTAAACAGGGATTTCTTTTAAAGGGAATGTTTTGATACAGGTGCTAAATCATTCAATTAGATTGTTGTATAATATTCTTTAAATTTTAACTGTCAAGTTGAACATTTAAAAATTTATAAAAACACGCTTTCTTAGGATCGGATATAAGTTATTCTTTTCTTTTAAATATTCTCTTACCTCAATTGTAATGGAATCTCTCGTATCTTGATAAATGTGCGTACGGTTATGTCAATAATACTAGAGCGATGTTGCAATTAACATAACTAGGAATGACGGTAAGTCGATTATTTGTAAAAAATGGACTAATCATATCTGTAATGGTTTACTATATAACCTATAACTAAAGTCGACGGTTTTAAAAATTAATAATCATTAATTATTCAGAAAAACAGTGGGTACTCGTGCCCCTAACCATTGACATTGATTTTTTTTTTTTTTAAAAGTTTAAATAAAAATAGTAATCTACAAAAAAAGATGATAAAAATTAATTTAAATGTCAAAGAAAACCCAAATTTTGTTATTTCATTAATTAGGTTAATCTTGTAAAGAAAAAAAGTACTATTGTGTTAATAAACATAGACTTTGAAGTGTAATTTTAGGTACTAGTTTATTAGGTTAATATAAAAAAAAATTATTTTTTTGTAAATTTTGAATATTATAATATATAAAATAATATTTAGGTCTCAAATTTGGGTTTCTCTTTTACAAATCTATCATGTTACCGATCAGTATCCTTATAAAAATCAACCTTTAATGAATATCTATCAGTTTTATTATTGGATTTGAATATCTATTACTTTTGAATTTAAATTCTACAAGCTGTCATCCCTTATCGAAACCAAGATATACAAATTCAAAAATTAACTGGTAAGAAAATTTTCTTCCAAAACCAAAAAAAAAAATCATCAATAGAGATCATATTAATAAATGTGCATCTGACATACTCACCACCATTTTATTCAAAAGTGGGATTCCAACGGTCGACTCCACTACAAATAGCCTCACACACACACACACACACACACACACACTATCATCATCTTTACTTCCACCAACTCCCTCTCATTTTTCTCACAGTCAATTTCAAAATCATATTTCACTCTCTACAACTCTCAAGATTTAAATACATATACATATACAAAGAGCAAGAGTAGCAAAAATGGTGAAGTCACCAGAGAAATATGAGGAGCTTCGAAGGCAAAGGCTTGAAGAAAACAAGAAAAGAATGGAAGAACTCAATCTCCCTTTGCTCTCTCAAGCTCTCCTTAAAACCCCTTCTCCTAAAACCACTCCAGTAAATTCTCTATCCAGTTTTCTTGTTAATTTTCGCATAAAAATGACTGTCGTTGTCAATACATAAAGTCAAAGCTGCTTAGTGAAATGAGACTCAGTTTGGTTTGCTGAAATGCAAACTTTTGTTTTAACTAATAGAGGAGACGAATCTCCATAAGAATGAGGTGTTGTAAAAATATATAGTCAATCCTACTTAGTGAAATAAGGCTCGGTTTGGTTTGATTTACTAAAATGCTCACATTTTCCAGCTAATAGAGGAGATGAATCTCCATAAAAATGAGGTGTTGTCAAAATATATAGTCGACCTTACTTAGTGAAATAAGGCCCGGTTTAGTTTGGTTCACTGAAATGCTCACATTGTTTTCCTGTCTTTTCTGTGTTTTTTTGTTGCCAACTCAAAAAGATGAAGAAGCCAAAACCTCGTACTTTCAGAACAGAGCTAGTCCCTGTAAGAAGATCAAGCCGTATTACCAACAAGCCACTCCAAGAGTATAAAGAAGTAAACCCCTTTTTCCTTTTCTCTTTCTTTTTTTTTCTCCTCATTTTCACTTCAAAAAGAATAATATTATATTTTTTGATTTGATTGTAAACAAACAGATTGTTGTCTATGAACGCGTGCAGCTGCCAAGGAGGTTAATTTGTTTCCCTATTGAGCTATATTTTGATAGTATTTTACATACATTTTAAATGTTATGTTAGCCGTGCTATGATTTATAAGAATGTAGCTCATGTCCGTGTATGCAGTAATGCCAAGATGTTTCCTGCCATGTTCTTATAAACCATAGGCATTATTGATTATTACTGGTCACTTCGGTAGAACTGATTAGATTTTGTTTGTTCAAGTGCTCACTCGTTGAATACTTATTATATCTTTCCCGATGTATTGTGTATGCGTGTGCAGAATAGTGTATCCGAAGAGGGACTTGTCGAATCGGGTGTATGCATCAGATGAAGGAAGAGCAAAGGCTACAATCAAAGCAGAGGAGCTCGAAGCAAGCTTAGGTTCTGATTATCCTTCCTTTGTTAAACCTATGCTGCAGTCACATGTCACTGGAGGTTTTTGGCTGGTAAGTGCAATTGTTTTCATCACTTCAAAAATCTACTCTGCAATGTGCATCTACTGCACCAGCATTCGATACTAACAAGTCTTATAATGAATTGTCCCCTTCAATTAAAAGCGCCCCGTGAAACAAGGGATGTTTTCAAAGACTTCAGTCGATCACTGAATTCTATCCAGCCTGAATCCACCTACCCATTGTGGTCTCGAATAATAAGAATCCATCAACAATTAACTCGAAAAATTCAACTTGTTCTTGTATCTGCAGTTTATAAAAGATCCTAAATTTGTAAAGGGGTTGGGGCATTACTGGCATTCAAGTTATTATAGACAATTTTTCATTGTATAGGTTATGAACGTATATGAAAATGCACCAATTGATACCATGTACTATATGCAATAACTAGATATTGTGTTTTGCTTAGCTTATGATCACCTGTTGCAACTCTATGATCCAGGGCCTTCCATCCTATTTCTGCAAAAGAAACCTGCCAAAGCAAGATGATACGATCACATTGGTAGACGAAAGTGGAGAAAAGTGGCCAACAGTTTACTTGGCTAGAAAAACAGGGCTTAGTGGAGGATGGAAAAAGTTTGCTGTTGATCATGACTTGGTAGATGGGGATGCTCTGGTTTTCCAGTTAATCCGGACTACTGTATTTAAGGTAGCAATTCATTAATCGCGCCCGCATTATTTTTTCGTGTCAAAATATACGCAAGTCTGTATCACCCAAACTTCACATTTTATTTTCCATCCTATATATAAATATATGGGGCATATCACGGGAAGTGGTGACATATAACAATATTGAAGTTGCTCGGTTTTCTGTGCAGGTGTACATTATAAGGGTTAGTACCTATGAAGAAGGCAACAATTTGAACCTTGAAGTCTTGAACTAAATTTGTCGAAGCACACAATGATTTTGAAGCAGCCTCGATTATTCAGGTGTGTAAATAGATTGAAAGTGTAGGTAATGACATTGCTTCTTAAGCTTGAGTTCTATGGCTTCACAATGCATGATATCATATTAGCATTATCCTAGATGCATACTATACGTAGCTTGTGAAACTGTTTCATTTTACCAACCCTTTAACCAGGGGCGGACTCGGGCATCATGGATTAGGATATGTACTACAGTGACACAATGAATAAACAATTATAGTTAAATTAAAAGTAATAGACAAATAAACTAAAATTAAAAAATAAAAATGTGAAATTAAAAATAAAGTTAAATAATTAGATATACAAATTTTCACATTGGTATTGAATGTTGAATGTGTTGAGGAAAAAAAGTGGAAAGGAGTTTAATTTTTTGTTGAGTTTTAAGAGTGAATCTAAGATTTCTTGGTTGATTTCAAAAAAAAAAAAAGTTGAGCAATTGAGCTTTGCAGAGAGGGTTTCGGGTTGAGAGCAATGAGAGGATTAAAAGTTGTATGGGATTTGGGAAAGTGAGGGTTTGGAAAAGTTGTCATGTAATTTTTTTTTTTTTTTCTAATATAGGGTAAACAGCACACCCCCTTGTGGTCTAAGCCAAGTGCACTTGTGCTCTCTATGTTTTATAAAAAAGTGCATGAGTCCCTCCTCCATTAGAAAAACCGTTCAAATGACAATAAGTGTAATGTACGAGCTGATTTTGAAATGTTGCAAGTTTTTCTGTTATTGACTTAAAATAATACATTTTATGGACAAAAATACCCCTATAGGATATAATGGTAATTTTCAAAACCACCTCCTGCCCCCTCACCCATACCCAAAATCGCCACCATCAACTCTAAATCAAAAAACCCTAACGCAAATTGTGGTGCGTATGATCGCGTGGTGGAGGTATTATTTGTCGATGGCGGGTGGTGGTGATGTTGGTGAGGGTTGGGAAGTAATGGTGATGGCGGTTGTGAGGCTGATGGGTGTGTTAGGGAGTGGAAGGGGCTGGGAAGTTGGATGGTGGTGGTGGTGCGGTAGTGGTGCTTGGCGGTGGGAGGATGGGGTTGGGCAGGTTGTTTTTTTTTTTGTTTCTGCAATCTAATTTTTTTTTTCTTTCTGCAATCTAATTTTTATGTTTTTCTAAAAATATTAAAAATGGTATAATTGTCAAAGACCTATTTTTGTTAAAAAATCTAACGCCTTATTAACAGATGGCGATGTATGCACATTTATTAAAACTATAGGGGGTAAACGTGCACGTTTAATGTACAGGGGGCAAACGTTCACAGAGAGGTGGTGTGTTGTTTACCCTTTAATATATTATAAGCTAATTACCCAAATACTCCTCAATAATTGAAGAATAAAATTTGAGTGTAAACGTAAAACACATCAATAGCAAGGTTGTTGAACCTGCGCATTTTAGCCTTACAAATTTTATCAACCTTTTTTGAGTGTAAGCACTTGTATACAGGGGCGGACCGACCATATAGTCAGTGTATGCAAATGTTTACATTCAAAAAATTTTATTTTGTCTTAGTGGTTAAGGAGATAAGCTTAAAATTAGTTCGGAAGAGGTCCACCCAGGTTCGAACCATGCTATTTTGAGTTTTTAAATGCTTACACTCAAATTTTATCTCTCAATTATTGAGGGGTATTTGAGTAAAAGTTTATAACATAGTAAAAATAAAAATAAAAAAACAACAACCACAACATGATAACTTTTTATTTATTTATTTTAATCAACCAAAAAATCTTACATTCATTCTTAAAATTCAATAAAAAAATAAACTCATTTTCAATTTCTTCCCTCAACACACTCAATTCAATCTCAAGGTGACAAATTGTACATCTAATTATTTAACTTTATTTTTAATTTCACGTATTTATTTTTTAATTTTTGTTTTCTTGTCTATTTCTCTTAATTTAACTATATTTGTTTAATTTTAGTTTTGATTATACCTATTTATTTACTTGTTCAATACTTTTAGTTTAATTTATAATTTTAGTTATTTGTTCATTTTTAATTGTAGTTATAGTTCTAATTGCCTTTGTTTTTGGGTCGTTCTTGTTGTTTAATTTTAATTTATAATAACTGAAATTAAGATTTTTTAAAAAATATTAGTTATAGTTATTATGTTTTATAATTTTAGTTAGAGTTTTTTTTTAAATTTTTAACTTTATCTTATTGTTTATTATTAGTTTAGGTATAACTAAAAGTCTAAAATTAATATTGGATGAATGATTGTTTAGTCCCTTGTATAGAAAGAGATGTATTTCAATGCATTGACAATGAGTTGATTATTCAACGCTTTCAAAATATGAAAACAAGTCGAGGATAATTGTAAAATATAGTTTTTCTATTACCATAATACTATAAATTATAATTACTTATTTTTTTCTCTTTTTATATGTTTATATTTTTTTAATTGCTAAAAGTATTAGTTTATATATAGATGAGTGTACTCAAATCTATTATTCACTGTATTGCTGTAGTACATACCCTGACCCCCAATATATGGGTCTGTCCCTCCTTGCCTACACTAAAAAAGTAGGTCCGCCCCTGTCCTTAACCCAATGAACATTCTATTTTGGTATAAATTCATTGTTCATCAATGAACTTCAAATTTCGAACTGCTAATATAGAAAGCCTTTCTTTTTCTTTTCATTCAATTAATCATAGTTTATCTAGCATATGTCCCATATCATATCATACATATAGAGAGTGCTTGTGTCTAAAAGTTAGAAAATTATGGAGACAGGTCCTGAAATTAGATTGGATACACGCCTAAGAAGGAAGATTTTGCGAATACCATTATACCAAGGCACATTATCGTGGATAATGTGTGTCCTCCTCCTTCACCACTCTGTATAAAACCTTATGAGGGACTTGGTCATATGCATTTTCTAAGTCAATAAACATCGTATGTTAGTCATTTCGCTCGTCTCTGCATAGCTTGCTTCGCTTGGGTGTTTACAACACTGTTTATAGCAATTTTCAGATTCTATCAATCTTGGAGAAATCTTGTTAAGTGGATATAATTCTTTGGAGAAAAATCTCTCTAAGTCGGGTTCCTACTTCTTTTGTTCAGTGCATATCATGTTTTCAATGGTTTTCCTGAAAAAGCTTGGGAATGATAGTGTGATACACACGCGCCAGACACCACCCTAGTCATTTTAAAGCCTAACCCCTGGTTTTCAATTTCTCGCTTTTTTAATGCAATGCACTTCTTTTGCAGGTGAAAGAATGTTCTTGTACCATGCTTATTAACCATGCTTTTTTAATGCAATGCACTTCTTTTGCAGGTGAAGAATGTTCTTGTACCATGCTTATTAACCATTTTGTGAATCAATGGAGAAAAGATTTGGTTATTATAGAGGCGAAACAACAAAAGACAATTTCGGGTGCACTCGTCATAGTTTAGATGAATGTGTAAATTTGACATTAGAAATTTAACCTGATTAATTTTGGATGGTTTTTACATGACAATTCAGGTTTGTAAATTAATCAAGGCAGAATGGAGTCTTCTTTGATATTATTCCCTAATTGGTTCCAATTATATATATGTTTGATGAAAAAATTCTTTAAAATAGCAGTCAATTGTATATAGTGCCACAACATGCAAAGGTAGCACATATTCTTAATATTTTTGTAATTTGACCCCGCATATTTATGCGGGCAAATGTTTAAAGCCTAGGAGAATCATGCAAAAAATCCTAAGCCCGATAGATGGTAATTTAGACTTTTCGCAAGCCAAACGAGTTAATGACAGACAACAGTTTTGAAGACTGACCTTAATTTTTTTTATCTTATATTTTGTCCGACAACAAAGGAGGATCATGCATATAACCTAAGAAGGATGATGGTAATTTAGACTTTCTGCAAAACCAAATGATTACTGAATTTAAATGGCTGATTGTTTTGAAAATCGACCCTATTTTTGATCTTATATTTTGTCCAAGAACAAAGGCGCAGGCTTCAGTTAAATTTGAAATTTTTTGCAAACTTCTAGACATTTTGAAACGGTTTCCGTTTTGAAGCACTCTCTCTAACACGTGGGTCTCATACGCTGGTGAGCCCCACATCATTAGAGGAAGATGTTCAAAAAGTTAAATGTTTTGAAATCAATCCCCATAATAGAATTCTTGTTCTCTGGAGGAGAACTATTTTAGGAGCAAGATTGACTTTTGTTTACATGTTTTGGGCAGATTTTTTTGTTTTTTTTTTGTTTTTGATCGTGAAAATAAAGCATTCATTCAGAAAATCAAGTAAAATAACAGATTAACCAACCTTCATTGGGACAGCTTCGGCATAAATCTGTTCAGCCAATCAAAATGCAAATTAAAATAAAGTTTACTTTTGGCTATAAAATCTACAACACGATTTACAGTCCTTCTACAACTGAAAAATTAATTAAGGGCCAGGGGAAGCAATTTCATGTTACTGGGTGGGAATGTTTCGACATGCTGTTGATGGGAAGATTTGCTGCTGGGGTTTTGGTGGACCCAGCAAGTGAACAATGGGCATAGTCCCAGCTTGTACAGAAAGAAATCTAACAATTCAAGCTATCTCAGCCTTGCGGGTGGAACTGTTTCATTTCTATTTCCTTGTTTTGAAAAATTATTATTGAAGTAATCTTCCCAATAGGTTTTTGAAAATCACTACATTTTATGGTACATGCTTGCTTTGATGGACTTACCAATCTTGATCATTATAAAGAGTTATTTGCAAATGTATTTGTTTAATCTTAGAAATTTATGGGCCAAATCCACGAATTTTCTTAACATTTTCTCTATGTACCTAACAAACTCAATCAATTCACATCTATAAAATACCTTGAAGAGAAAAGCTAATCTTAACTATTTTTCATGCATCCAACATATGTGGCAGTTTATACATGGATAATATCTATAGTTTACGAGTGAGGATGCACCACCATTAGTAGGGTGAATATTAGCATTTCTCTTACATCAATAGTGGCGGGTCTAAGACGTATATTTATTGAAAGCTAAAATCATATAATATAACACTCATATATAAATAATTTTTTTGTGAGGATTAAATTAGTTTTTCAATTTAGAAAAACTTTTAAAATACAAAAATTATAAATAAAAAGATGAAAGTTATATATGATCTTAAGGATATTTCTTTCAAACGTGCAAAAAGTTGCATGTGAATTTTACAAAAAAAAAAAAATATATATATATATATATATGTGTGTGTGTGTGTGTGTGAGCCCACGAAGTGCTATACGTTACATCATCTTAAAAGCAAATAGTTAATTTTTTTTCCTTTTTTTGAATGATGTAGAAACTCAATTGACGGAGTCCAACCTCTAACTAATAAACCCTCGGATGCAACGGTGTATCCCCCCTCCTCCTCCCCTTCCCCGTCTCCCAAGAAATGCACTACATCAGTTGAAGACGGAATTTCAACACAGTAAAAAGTGTCGAATCTACAATATTATAAATACGATTTTACCACACTATCGATGAACCATATCCGTGGAACACAAACAATTAATTGTTGTGAGAAATTTCCGAAAAATCCAATTGGAAAGCAAACTGAGGTTAACTGGGGCCTATTCTTTTGGTGAGCTTTATTGCATTGAATTATGAATTATTTAATCTGATCTAGGATTAAGCTACTATTTCAGGCATAAGTGGATCTTAGTTCAAACTTCATAGCACTCATTTGGTCTGAAATTCTCAAACCCCGTGTTCATCGTGGCTTCTTTTCATACTAATGAGCAATGATTTTGTTACTTGACCAGAAGAAAAAAAAAAAAAAGTAAAAATTTTGTTCTTTTTTGGGTCAATAGTGAGTAATGATTGGAACAATTGATTTCAGGCGGAGTTTTGTCTGCAAAAGCAACACTAAACTGTTTATCCACACGCGCTTCATCATTTGTGGGTGCCATAACATAGTTATTCTTTTTTTTTTGTTTTTTTTTTTTCCTGTTTAAAGTAATGTCTAACCGATAAAACGCTGTTAAATAACTAAGTTTATCTGTTCACTTACATTCTAGGAGATTTTTATTCTTTTCATCTTTCTTCAAGAAAGTATACAAATCCACTGGTGTTTGGTTGAAATTATACTCTCCCAATGATTATTTCAGGCTATAATTGACAAGTCAATTTGTATATTTGCAGGTGTCATAATGTCATTATTTCTTTTCTGGCCAATTAACACTTGTTAGTCTAAAAATAGAAGACTCAATTATTTAGTAAGTAAACTATAATTAATTTGGCAAAAAAAACTATAACTAAAAATATCGATTCAGGATTTTTGTTTTGTAAGGACTAAAAATACATAATTGAACACTCATATATATTAACACTTTCTTTCAGCGGGGGCTAAATTTATTTTTTAGCTTAAAAATATACATATTTTTAAAAATATAGCTTCAAATTACTCCTTGATAACTTCACTCTTGATGCTAATAAATCTGCCTGTGACTTCGATTATCTTAACCAATAAATCAGGATTTAATGAAAAAAGTTAATGTAAAGGATGGAAAATGAAAGAAAATAATTTCTACTATCCTCTGCGAAAATAGTAAGGAGTATCAAAAAATTAAATTTAGGAGAAGAAACAAATTTCTTTTAACTCCTACGAAATAATCAAGGAAGAAGTAATGGTTGAGACCTACAAAATTTCATAAAAATTTATCCCACTAAAAAACGTATGCACTTATCAAAATGTGTATTATAGCCAAACTTAAAAAAAGATTCTAAATTTGATCGTAAAACAAAGGATTGTTTAGTGGGAAGAAATTAAGAAAAAAAGAAAACATCTCCCATAGTTTTTTGCTGACGTATTTGGATTCTATAATAATGTAATTAGTGAGATCATTTATAATTAAATAATGATACAAATATTTGATATTCACGCTCAATGTTTGATTATTTCATCACAATTGAATTTTCCTAAATAATATTGGGAGAATTTCACCATTATTCTATGTTATTTCTTTTTCTTCAAATTAGTTCCCATTATTTCAAATGGTGTAAATCAATCCTCATTGTTTTCAAAAAATGGTCAATTGTTACCTGACGTTAAAAGAGGTGTTAAATTTAACGGAAATAAACAATAACATAGGGGTAAAATGGAAAAAGTAATATAATATTTTCATAAAACTTTATTTTAGTTTTCAAAGTTTACAAATAAATTCAATTTAGTCCTCAAAATTTATAAATAACATCAACATAGTCCATTAATTTATAAAACAAATTCGAGTTAGTCCCCAAACTTGCAAAAAATATCAATTTCATCTCCATTCAATAGGGTAGGTGGGGGTCGCAGGTGGGTGGGGTGAGTGGAGTTTGTGGGTAGTTTAGTAATTTTATTTAATTTCTAACTATATTTGTTTTTACAAATTTTTTGTTAAATATTTAATATCAGAGACTAAATTGACTAATGTTTAAAAATAATGGAAACTAATTTGAAACAATTGAGACTAACTTTTTTTTTTTAAACAAAAAAGAACAAAGAGGACTAATGGTGAAATTCTTCCAAAAACATTATTACGCTATCATTATTTTACCATTAGCATTTTCAAACCCTTTTACTAAGTAAAATACATATAAAAAAAAAATATGCTCTATCATTTTAATGATTCGCCTGTGTGCGCGCGCGCGCGTTGGACTCGGATCAATTATGCGCCGATAATCTAAATTGACGCCGAGGATTTTGGGAGGGATAGTTTAAGTCGTCCTCAAAACGGAGGTCAAAGCATTAGGTTGAAGGACACAACCAGAAGAAAATCGGTGTCCCAGTAGTATGTGGGCCCAGTCCCACATAGATGCATAATGGAACACAATACACTAATTCACATTTTAATAGGATTTATTTCGCACTATTTTTTTTTTCAATGACAAGAAATTTATTACTACCAACACAGACTATACATCGCTTATGGGGTTTGGTCCAACAATAGTGGTTGTGAAATCATTTTTACGAAATTGTAAATTCGATACTTCCTACTAATTTGAAATTCTGTGATTAACTAACTAATACATATATGAGAGTGTACCGTTGCATCCGAAAGATTCCCAAATGAGTTCCCATATCATCCCAAAAAACACAGACTATACATCAATCAAGATCAGATAATATTTGTACGAGTGAATATAGTTTGACTAACTATAACAATCACTACTTGATTTTTTCATTCAACTTCACATTGTCGTTACAATTAATATTATGGTATTGAATCCTGCTAATATATAGATTCTATTTTTTGTATAGATTTTTGGTAAGTCAAAAAAGGACAAGCTTTTATATACAAACAATTAGAAGCTGAAGTCAACGTGTTTGATAGTCTGTTTGGTCTAATTTTTAAATATTTAAAATCACTTCTTGTAAATTTAGAAGCTAAAACCGACCAACATGTTGGGCCCACTATTGAAAGAGTTTTTAGGTACAAACTAAAACTAAAAAAAGTTTTTAAAAAAAATAATAGGCTCCAGATTAGAACTTTTCGAAAAATGTTTTTGAAAAACTATTTCTACATCATGCAGGAATTTGTTTTTTTTTTTTTTTCCTTCAAAAATCTCTCTTCTAACATTGCTTTTAAAATTTCTAAAAAATAACCTCTATATTTTTTGAACAATATTTTGGACATGACAAGGCCAAATAGTCAATAATTTTTATTCAATATTACTTTTAATTAAAAATTATATTGCTAAAAACTCTACAACTCAAAAACTAAAATTTTATAATCAGGTCAAACAAACCCGTCGTCAAGTAATTAACAACCAAATTTTCATATTGAGAAAGTGCGTAGTCTTATATGATTCAAAATGGCTAAAATCATATAGAATTTTGATTGACTTGTACATTAACCTTACTAATTGTTTTGCTTTTCCAGTAGGACTTTGTTTTCCCCCTATCAAGCTCTCTTACAATAATTAATTGTATATTTCGATCGAAAGCTATTTCCTTTTTAGGCTCCGTTTGTTTGCCATAGAATATTTTTTTGGTGTTTAACATCAAAAAATTAATTAATTGAAAAATATTTTTCAATAAAAAATAGTGGCTACTTTTTTTCTAATTTTTCGGTGTTTGGTAATACCAAAAAATTGGTCAATTAGAAAATATTTTTCGGTCAAATATTACGATTAGTATAAAGTTTGAGAAAATATTTTCATATCTTTTGGGAGCAGAAAATATTTTCTGGAACTCAAACACCAAAAAATATTTTACAGTATTCTATTTTTTAGAAAAATATTTTATTTTTCCCAAAAAGTTATTTTACGATAAACAAACAAAGCTGAGAAAAATATTTTATTTTGAAAATATTTTTCATAGACAAGTTATTTTACGGCAAACAAATGGAGCCTAATCATAAAACTATGTGTTGCAGAGAAACAAGAGTACATTTTTTTCTCTTTTTGTCGGAAACAGGAGTACATTAGAACTGTAAATTTTAGTTGATTTTTTCAATTGCAGAATTTTTTTCTTTTTTTTTTTCCCCCTTTTTTTATATGATGAGAAACTTATTCTAGACACAATCATATTGTATCTATCACAAGGTTATAAATTATATAATGCAACAGTTTACTTCAATGCATATTCTAAGTTAGTAAAATAAAAGATAATATTTGTGATGGTATAACATATATTTTAATTTTTGACCTTTGACCGCAAATGGTGCCTAGTTTCCTGGGTTGCATCAAGGACTATTTCTCTGTCTCTTTTTTTTTTCTTTCTATTCAGCCCCTTTGTATCCTTCAAAGATTTAACATAGTGGCTCAAAGGTTGTTGAGGGGAATAATTCGGTAGTGTCTCTCTTTATGACCTAAAATTTTGAATTCGAATATATGTTTTTTTATTATAAATATTTTTTTGATTGTTGATTGATTTTGGATAATTCATATATATGCTCTTTTATTATAAATACTTTTTGATTATTAACTGATTTGGAGTATCTTAGAGAAAGCATTGCTAAATTACGAGATTAAAAAATTTGAAAGAATTTAATGTAATCTTCTTGGAATGAGTCTATTATGATTAAAAGAAATTTTTTTACTATGGTGAGCTACCATCTGTATTGCAGCACCATTAAAAAATTGATGCAGAGATCACACGTTGATTTTTATATTGGATAAGCTGGGTCCACTTTCATGTTACTTTTCAATTTCCTTTTTTTTTAACACTCGAAAACATTCTTAATCACCTCACGATGTATAAATCAAATTAGACCTTATTATGGGATATTGAACTCCAATGAGGGGCATATCGATATCCACCACTTGGCCTACCAACTGAATGTAAACTAAAATCTGGGGTACAGCGGCTCAACTCAAAACATGTATCAATTCAGTTAAAAATATAATTTTCACTGGCAGTTAACCAGACTCGAACCCACATTTACAATTATTCATCTTCTCTCACTTATCACTAGAGCGACCCCTTGGAGTCTTCTTTTCAGTTTCCTTATAAAAAGTCCAATTATAGTACTCTTTTTTTTGCGGTCGAAAATTAGAGTACATTCATTTATATTTTCCTCTTTTATTTTAAATCCACCTCTAAAACTTAAAAGATAAGTGATTGAAGGGAAATTGATATCAGTTTCTCACATATTGAGAACTCACACGTACTGTTCAATATGAAAGACTAACTTATTAGTCCAAATTGATAGAATAATTTTTCATCATTGATATGATATCTTAAGTAGATGTTCTTTTTATATAAGAATTATATAACAGGATAGTTGGTAAGCCTATATCTTGGATGGGATCTATGATGAGAGAAGGATGATTGTTACTTGGATCTTTAAACTTTAGGGCTTATTATAAAAAAGAAAAAAGAGGCAGAATCTAGTTGAAAATATAACAACAATTTACAACTAACTCTACTAATTCAAGAATTTACAACTAACTCTACTAATTCAAGAATTTACAACTAACTCTACTAATTCAAGAAAGTGTATAGGAATGGATTTAGATCTTTTTTTATTTTCATCCTCTCCAATATATTAGAGGGATGATGTCATTCACCCATATCATATTTTAGTCTAAATTATTAATTATTAGATCAAAACATTCAAAAATATTAGACAAAATTATCAAATCAAACTAAACCCTTCATTTTAAAACTAAATTGTGAAAAGATGTTAAAAAGTGCTAGGCTTGTTAGATTTAGCCACGCTAAAAAGGAATTAAAAAGAAAAATTTAGACTTTTTAAATAATGGTCTAATTGTTAATAATTTAGATTCACCCTCCACTATTTCAAATAGTATTTATGGTTCTACCTTTTTTTTAACAACTGACTTTTATAGTTTTCATGTGATTATATGTACTCTTTTCTTAATCATATGTGGTATTCGCAAGGAAAGAAAGATAGAGAGCTTTTTTTTTGATAAAAGGGGAGGCTAAGTCAAACTAATCACCAACTGTTCTAGGGTAAGTTACTCCCTGTCTATCTTTCTCGATCATGGTCATAAGACGCGGCAGAGGAGACTCAAGCGAATGACATCCCAAATGCAGTTGAAGACTATAGTTAACGAGCCAGTCAACACACTGGTTGGCCTCACGGAAGACATCCCAAATTCTTGCTCTTCATGATTAGCAAGAATTTGCTTGTAGTCTTCAATAAAAAATCTGAGGGGGCTATTCGAAGGCACTTGCGAATTAAGAAACTGAGTAGTAATTAGCGAATCAGTCTCAATCGTGAGATAAACGATGCCCAAATCAACAACCCTTCTAAGTCCCTCCCAAACTGCCATAAGCTTAGCTTTATTATTTGAAGAGATCCCCAGACTAATATCGAAACCGGAGGTCCAAGTACCATTAACATTGCGAAAGATGCCCCCAGCTCCAGCAATGCTCGGATTACCTTTTGAGCAACCGTCCATATTAAGCTTCCATCCTTGAGTTGGTTTCTTCCACCCAACCAGAATCTTATGACTAGTACGGTGCATAAAAGTGTTATTGTCATGCCACGCCTCTCCCATCTCCATGGCCTGTCTATGGATAAAGTTCGCCAAGAAATAAAAGTTATTGTGTGGAAGATTCTTGAAGTATCTCTCATTTCTCCACTTCTAAATCCACCAAACTGTTGTGGCAAAGAAAATGTTCCAAGCAACCCCATTTCTCGAGCTTTCAAGGCAAGTCCGACAAGACTATTGTTATGGGGACTGTTAATAACATACTTACTTCAAAAAGTACTAGTTTTAAGTCAAGCATAAAATCTTGTAATCGACGGCAAAAAGGCATAATCAAAAGTACAGGCAGAAGGCTAATAGCCTAAAGAAAGCTGGTAGAGAGGGCACCAAATGTTTAAACAAGACAATAACTTACTATATGCTTAATAAAAACTTTCTAGTCCTCCCTCTATAGATAAGCCCTACAAAGCCTGTAAACTCACATTTTCATTTAGCAAAATTATGGACCACATAAAAATTCGTCATTCGATTAAATCTGCTTGTTCCTGGATGCTCTATAGAAATCCATCACTATTCCTTTTCCTTTACTACTCCACCAATAAAGGTTCATTATGAGTCACAAGAGCAATCTCTTTTTTTATTTATTTATGATTTTTGCTTTTCGTTATGCTAATGCAATGTGAAATCAGGTTATTTATAATTACAAAAAGAGCTTTTATCTTATGTGAAATTTATGAAAACTCAAAATGTTGGTAATGTTAGAAGACAATTGTTGGTAAATCTAAATTATTGACAATTAGACCATCACATGAAAAGTCTAAATTTTTCTTTTTAATTTCTTTTTAGCGTGGCTAAATCTAACAAGCTTACAACCTTTTTACATCTTTTCACAATTTAGTTTTAAAATGAAGGATGTAGATTGATTTTATAATTTTATCTAATATTTTTGGATGTTTTGATCCAATGGTTAATAATTTAGATTAAAATATGATATGGGTGGATGAGATCATCCCTCCAATATATTGGAGAGGATAAAAATAGGAGAGGATACGGAAACCAACAAGAATTTCATAATTCGTCATAATTGCTTGCAAAAATGTGGATTAGTTTTAAAAAATGCCAAAACAGAGTTATGAGTTCAATAAAAAAATTGTTTAGTGAATTTTCAATAATGAAAAAAATGCGTTCTCTTAACTTATGTTGATATATGTTAAGAAATAGCGAAGAAATACCAAGATCTTTTTTAAAAATCTTCCTGAAAAAAAATAGAAATAGCAAGATCTTACATCCAAACCATAAATTGATGCAACTCTTTTTTGGTTCAAATATTAGAAATTACTTTTTATATAAACAAAGCATGTTCATATATTCGGGTCAAATTTTCTCAAAATTATAATTTGAAACAATATCGACAAACACAAATTATTTGAAATACACAGTCCTCATCAATAAGACCAACACAACATATGATATCATTTTGAAGTGTATTATAAGTTATTAAATTTAATTATTTTAAATCTCAAATATTCAATTCAAAATTCATTTTAAACATTTTAAAAAATTTATTAATTCAAATCTAATGAAAATTTAAAAATATAAAATTCAATAACTTATGATATATCTCATTTCAAAACGAACTAAATCTAATAACATATGATAAGTTTTATTTCGAAAGGAGAGAAGTAAAAACGGAGGCATCCTTATCCACCATTGTCACCCACATGAAGGATGAAACAACATTGCAACAAACAACAAAAAAATAAAAAATAAAAACAATTACAACCCACATAAAAAACAACATATACTCCATAAAACTCCAAATTTCCCAAAACAAATAAAAAATAAAAAATAAAAAATAAAAACAGCCTATCAGCTTCATTCACGCCAGTTTCTCTCTCACACACACAACACACACTTCTTTGTTATCTCTGTTCTCTCTCTCATTTTTCTTTTTCTTTTTTTTTGTCAAAATCTCTCTCATTTTTCTACAACACACTTTTATTTTCTCCCTCATTTCATAATACAGCAAAACGCATATGTACCAAAAGGTGGAATTTTTGCAGCGTTGAAACGCCGGGATCCGCGTTTCTTAATGACCACAACCGCCATTTCTGCATACCCTTTTCACCTTTCTCCCTTATTGTATGTTATTTCTTCTTCTTCTGTTTTTCCCTTTATTTTTCAATGTAGACATACATATATGTATGTATTCGTTCGATTCCATTTATTGCTCTACATTTTATCTATCCTTTTTTATTAGGCCATGACCATTTTGCTGAAAATGGATGTTATGTATCAATCTTGAAATACCCTTTAGCCCATTGTTTACATTTTGACCATATAAAGGGCCAGCATGTGCATGAAACGCCCTTTATACGTGGATTTGTGAAGGTTTGGATTATGTTTTGCAAATTGAAGATCTTGATCAGGGAATGTTCTAAATGTATTTTCATTGATTTTTTTTTGGTTGTCTCAATGTCATAGTTTGTTGTAAATTTAGGCTAATTTTTCGGAGTTTGAGATGCTAATGTATCAATCTTGAAATACCCCTTTGATCATATATCACCCAAAAAGTAAAAAAAAGACTTTTTTTATGTTTTGTAAATTGAAGATCTTGATCATATTGATTGAAATGTTGTAAATGGTATATTAGTTGAACTCTTTCAGCTCAATGTATTAGTTTCTTGTTAATTTGTGCTAATCTTTTGCATCTTGAGATGCTAACATGTGTGATTCTTTTTTTGGTATAGGTTTTTGATGGATTTGTGGTGATTTAATCAAGTGGAAAGCAAATGGAGGATTAGAGTTTTAGGGGGCTTATTGTGTTTGTGAGGACAGAACAGAAATTCTCATTGTATCTCTAAAATTTAATTTATAGGGACCGAAGAATGTTGTCCAAGGGCGGACATCAGACGGTCCCATTATCAGTGTTGTTAAAGCGTGAATTGGCAAATGAGAAGATTGAAAAGCCTGTGATATCACATGGTCAGGACAGCCAGAGCAAAAAAGGCGAGGACTTTACGATGGTCAAGACCGAATGTCAACGGGTTTTGGGGGATGGAGTCACCACTTTTTCTGTTTTCGCGGTACTCTTTTCATGTTTTTTTGATTCCTTCAGCCCTCATGTTAATGTTATCATTATGTGGGTATCAACACTTCCATAAAATGTCAGCGGCCAAGATGAGAATGTTGAGATGGATGTGTGAAAAAATTAGGAAGGACAGGATTAGGAATGAAGCAATCCGTGAAAGCGTAAGAGTGGTCCTGATCGAGGATAAGACCGATTGAGATGGTTTGGACATGTTAGGAAACGACTTGTAGAAGCGCTGGTGAGACAGTGTGAATGTTTAGAGATAGCACATAGAAAGAGGGCTAAAGGAAGACCTAAGTTGACTTGGACTGAGACACTCAGAGGAGACTTTGCGTGTATGGAGCTTACAAACGAGTTAGCTCTCAACATAAATGAATGACGTCGTCTAAATATATAGCCGACCCCACCTAGTGGGACAAAGACTCAGTTTTGTTTAGTTATCATTATGTGGGTTATTGCTTCTGATCTAATGAGTATATGTGGATTATGTCGTACTTGTTATTATATGTTTGAATTGGTCTTGCAATTTTAGGGTGGATTATGTCTAGAAGCAAGACAGATGGAAAATGAGGCTTTAATTAAGAAGATTCAAATTTTCGCTATTGACGTTCATCTGATTTTTCCGTTAATAAGTAGTGTCTATTTCAGTTCTTGTCGTTAGCATAATTTGGATTCCTGATGATAGGGGATTAGGAGTGAAATGTAAGTTTGCAATGGTATTGTCCAACTGTTGTTCACCTCTTAGAAAGTTACTTTCATGATAGCAACAATCTCTTTTGTTTGTTTGTGATAGTTCTTCGAAGTGCTTTGCTGTTGTTTAAGGTAGTACTACTCTGTAATCACTCTGTTATCATTGAACTATTTCTTCTTTAGAGCATGAGGGGAATATATTCCACATTGTATATGTTTCCAATGGATGAAGGGATCTATCAGCCAGATCTTTTAGCCATTGCAGATCACTTTTGTTCTTTTCGATCTGCACTACTTTTTCTTATACCCGCCCCCACCCCCCAGGATTTGAACCCTGGCCACCCACAGGCCTGGGGAGGTAGGCCACCAACTGAGCTTCCCCTGATTCCCAAATTCTTTTGGATCTGCACTTGATTACCTTAATTCTTCTTTCTTGGTTTCCTAAAATGGATTTGTATAATTATAGTATATGAGACTATAATTGTTGTCATTTCAGCTGTATTTTTTGTATACAATTTATTATTAGTTGCCAAGAGTTTTGTTGAAGTCAGTTGCTCCATAACCTTTTTTGGAAGATGTGCTTTTAGATCATGCAAACCCTTCGCAATTCTTACAGAAAACTTGTTCTTTTGAATGTGTTCTATAGCTATTTGATGGGCATAATGGGACAGCAGCTGCCATATATGCCAAGGAAAATCTCTTGAACAATGTTTTGGGTGCAATTCCCCCAGATCTCAATAGAGATGAATGGATAGCGGCACTGCCTAGGGCTTTGGTTGCAGGGTTTGTGAAAACAGATAAGGATTTTCAAGAAAAAGGTATTGGTATTTTCCATGGTAATCCATGGAAACATGTTCTTTTATTGTTGTGCATACAACAAACCAGCAATTGAATATTCATCTGTGATGGAGACAAGTCTGATAAGAGGAAAGACAGTTTCAGTGAGCCAGTGATGGTGCATATTCTATGCATGTTAAACTAAGTGAAACTTGTCCATAGGTGATATAATAACAATTGTGGAGTCTATACGTACACTTAGATGACAATGTTTACTTTTCCCTCTGTAAAGTATGGAACTTCTACATTTTTTTTCATTTTTTCGTTTTTTCGTTTTTCTGTTTGTAATTGACCTGAGTTAAGAGAAGTTTCTTTTTGACCGGAGATATAGAAATTGCACCATCAAACTGTAGGTGCTAGAATGTAAGAGTGCGCTGTGTTTCAAATTATTTCCTTTCCTTCTTTATATTGTGTTGAGTATGCAGTGACTGCTTAAATTGCTTGGTTTGATGGATGTATTAATGTACTTCCTACTGGATGTGTCCATATTTGGTTAGTAATAATTTGATAAACATTGGTTTCTGTTGATCTTTTAAACTCAATTTTTGTTTTTTGCTTGATGATTTGGTTTCTGTTGAATGAGATGTAGTACATGAGAATACCTTGTAGTTTGTGTTCTGTCCCGTACTAGCTAGCATTTTGTGCAAATTTGGTCCATTTTACTTATCAATTCTAGTCTTAGTTACCTTGGTTGGTTTCTAGTTGCCATTACATATTAAATCTTGTCAGATCTGTGTGCTGTACCCTTATAACCTTCTGCATTCTTAAACGCTTGTCTGATTTTTAAATTTTCTGTCATTGTATATCAGGGCTAAAATCGGGGACTACTGTCACATTTGTAATAATTGAAGGATTGGTTGTTTCTGTTGCATCAGTCGGTGATTCTCGTTGCATACTTGAATCTGTTGAAAGGCGAATATACTATCTTTCGGCAGATCATAGGCTTGAATGCGATGAACAAGAGTAAGAAATATACTATTTGTTTAATGGTCTATCAATCTGGTCTTGCCTCTTGGAACAAAATCTGAACTTGTTGATTTTTATTCAATAGGAGAGAACGTATACGAGAAAGTGGTGGTGAGGTGGGCCGGCTCAATACTGGTGGTGGCACGCAGGTAATCTTGGTGTACCTTTTGAGTTGAAAATTTTCCTGCTTTTTCGGATAGTATTTGCTTAGAGTTCATGTGGCAGAGGTCTATCCATGTTTGTTCATTTCATTTTCTTTCACTATTGGTGAAAATTATGGAGCCTCTATTAAGCAATTGAATAACTTTCTTGAACAATTGCTCATATAGGACTAAAATTCAAGTAGTTGGATATGTACGGTACACATTTTTGGGGATGAAAGACTAACTGTGGAAGTTCATATGAACTCAGTAGGGATTTTAATATTATGCATGTCTGGATAAATCAGTCCATTCTTCTTTTCCATTTGATGTTTTCTAGATAAGTTGTATCCTGGAAGTTTTATCGGGTTAGACTATGACTATGGAAAATTTTACATAGTTATTGTGTTCTTCCATGTCATTTTTGGCTCACAGTAATATGCGAATTGCTCCTGCTTTTATGTAGTTTGTTTGGAATTGGCTAATCTAAAAGCACTTTGCTCTTTCTTATTTTCCTTTGTTCCCCCTAATATTTGATTTTCCTTTGTTCTGCTTTGGATCTTATGAATGGAATACTTTATTGTAGATTGGTCCTTTACGATGTTGGCCTGGTGGCCTGTGCCTCTCACGATCTATTGGTGATATGGATGTTGGCGAGTTTATAGTTCCTGTGCCTCATGTAAAGCAACTAAAGGTTTGTCCCACCTCTATCTGTTCATGGACTGGAACTAAATGTAAATCTATCCCCGTCAATTACGATATGAAGTAAATCTTTGCGTCTGAGTGATTCTTGCAGAGCTTATTTGTAAATTGGGTTTTAGTCTGCTAAGCAGCTTATTTTTCAGCACCATATGTTTTGGTTCAGGTGGAGCTGGAATTGATATAAAGTCACAGTTGAATCGTGTTCAAGGGAAAAATTATGTAGCATTTACCATGAATTAGTTTAGGAAGAAAAACTAACTTGCGGGCTGTGGGATCAGGGTCCTCTGTTTTACTGCCAAGTTGATGACTTCCGGTTTTTCTTTATGGACCTGACATCTTTTAACCGTCTGTAAATTTAAGTTACAAACCGCTCATTATACTGAAAAAGATAAAACTTCATATATGCAGCTTTCATCAGCTGGTGGCCGGCTTGTCATTGCTAGTGATGGTGTTTGGGATGCATTATCTGCAGAAAAGGCTGTAGAGTGTTGTCGTGGGATGCCACCTGAAGCTGCAGCCTCACAGATTGTCAAAGTAAATCTTTTTGCTTACGTTACGTGGCTCTAATTGTAGAATTTTAATTTGTCCCCTTTCTTGTGAATCTTTTGTTTCAAGTTGTTCTCCTCATTTGCAGGAAGCTGTACAGTTAAAAGGGCTTCGAGATGATACCACTTGCATTGTAATTGATGTACAACCTCCAGAGAAGCCAACTCCTCCACCTCCTAAGAAACAAGGATTTTTTAAGTTGATGTTTCGTAAAAAAAATTCAGAATCAAGTTCTCATTCTGAAAAAGAATGTTGTGAACCAGATGTTGTGGAGGAACTATTTGAGGAAGGATCTGCTTCACTTTCGGAAAGGTTTGTACTGCCAAAAGCCTGTCTTTCTGTCTTAATTCTTCATGTAAAATGTATCTGAATTTGTTCATTGTGGATCGTATAATAACCCCTTAATCTTCTGGTTTACCCTTTCTGTTGCTTGCAGGTTAGACTCGAAATACCCAATCTGCAATATGTTTAAGCTCTTCATGTGTGCAATTTGTCAATTAGAGATAAAACCCGGAGAAGGTATTTCAATACATGTTGAATCATCAGATTCTAGAAAATTGCGACCTTGGGATGGTCCTTTCCTTTGCTCTAGCTGCCAAGAGAAGAGAGAACGCATGGAAGGGAAAAGACCTTCTGGAGGTGAACCTCTTTCATCCCTGTACATGTAAAGTTTTTTTTGGTCGTGAAGCTCTATTTATGCTTTCATGTTTTATTTTTTGCAGCTAAGAGATATAACAGTGACAGTGACTGTGACTAGTCAAACCATTTCAATCTTATTGAATTTTATGAGCACTAATAGTTGTTTCCTATCTGAGTATGATCGGGAAGCCTAATGGTCTGCCAAGATGAATTCCTTCCTTTCCTCCATAAATGGTTCAAGCACTGGCATCCTCTGACATGCCTGAGGAACGCGAGGATCTTTCTCATACGCCTTAACCATCATATGTGAGAAGATGAAGAGTTGTGCAGTGTAGCTATAACCCCATCTTACAATTGTTGATGGATGTATCGAGTTTGCAATCCTCATAGTATATAAGCACAATGCAACCACTTCAGAGGTAATTCTTTTGCCCGCTGAATACGTTCAAGTGTATACTGGTTCTTTCGTCCCATAGAGCTAGTTAGCGTTTATCCTCGTGTAATATTGTTGCATAGGAAGATTAATAGAGTTCTTACGATCGATCTCATTCCCTATTGGAAGAAACTTCTGTGACCATCCTGATATTGTATTTGTTCGTGTAACATTAATTTTTTCATTCCTTCTTTAAGTAGGAAGATCAACAATCAGAATGGAGAAGTTTTTGCTTTTCTCTTTCTCTGCAAAAACTAATCTCTGTACTGATGCTGATTTCTCCTCCTCTTCAATTTCCCATAATTCCAATTGTAAAATGTATAGCATTTCTGTCATGTTTTTTTTTGTTTGTTACTGAATTGAAGAACTTGCTTTCTTATATTCCTTTTTGGATGGTAACTGTTGCAATGGTGCCACTTGTAATTGATTTGCTATCTTGTAGTGCTGTTGCTATAACGTGTCATTGATTTTTAACCTTTGCCGTTTTGACGACGTGTTCCATGCTTAATTTCGAACTTCTGCTGGTTATGCTGAAGGATTTTTAAGAGCCAATAAGAAAACAACCAAACTTCTCACCAGAAAAAAAAAAAATTGACAATAATAAAGAACAAAAGGAAAAACTCAAATATCATCCTGTAAAATAAAAAGTGATGTCATTATTTTACAGGATGATATTTGAGTTTTTCCTTTTGTTCTTTATTATTGTCATCTTCCTTTTTTTTTTTTTTTTTTTCTTGTGAGAAGTTTGGCTGTTTGCTTATTGGCTCTTAAAAATCCTTCAGCATAACCATTTAAAAAAAGAAAAAGAAAAGGATAGGAAAGTTTTTTGTTTAGATAACAAAAAGTGAAGAAGGGAAGAAAAGCTAAGCATTTTGTGTTTTTTGGTTTGTAATAGAAAAAGAAAGGAAACGAAATGATAATTTTAGATGTGTAATTACTAAATTATACATAGGAGACGAGATAATTGTTTTTTGTTAGAAAAATTGTATTTGTGTCTTTTCAGAAATTATAATTTCTTTCCTTCCATTTTCCCCAATTTATTATGAAACAAAAATGACTTACATATTGTTATGACAAAATTCCCAAATTCAAACTTAAGACCTTCCATCACAAA
The DNA here is from genome assembly GCA_037974665.1 of Ehretia macrophylla. Taxonomy (NCBI): domain Eukaryota; kingdom Viridiplantae; phylum Streptophyta; class Magnoliopsida; order Boraginales; family Ehretiaceae; genus Ehretia; species Ehretia macrophylla. Next base: position 7,522,324 of record CM075774.1, read on the forward strand.
TATTGGCTGAACCTTAACTGATCTGGATCATGCATCGGGGGCAGTAGTGCATCATGGAATTTATATGTTTGAGGTGAATTTAATGTGGTTCTACTAAGGGTGAGTTATTCGTCATAAACAAAAAAATAGTATCATTAAAAGATTCTCCAATTTGTATCTTTTTTCACCTCACCATAAAGGTAAAATATTTTAGAGGCCATTAAACTATTTCATAAGTCCTATTTCGGTCATTGAACTATTTTTAGTGCTAAAAGGGTCATTAATGTTTTCAAACAATTTCATTTAAACCACTTTGTTAGATTTCGTTAGAAAAATTTAACGGAAATAGGCTTAAACATAAATAATAAAACTTTGGGGATTTACCTTGACCTCTCTCATTGTATGAGTTATGTATAAATAGGCATAGATGAATATAAACTAGCATCAAAAGAAATTAGTCAAAGTGATAATTAATTGTTGATTGATAGTAGTTACAAAGCGTGAAATTGCAAAATAGAGGAATACTATAATTAGGAAGAATTGCAGCTGCAAAATATGGTCAGTTTCATCTAACGTTGGGTATGTGATGTTTTTGAGTTTCTTTCCATCTTCTCAAATTTATTTTTGATTTGAAGCACCTGTTGCGTATCTCACTTTCTTTATCATCGCCCAAAATCTACAGAGACTCCAAATAAAAAAAGATGTTGAGATACACAGACTCCATCTTTTCTCCATGGGTGTTGAGATAGAAAACTGGAACACGACCCCGAGCCGGTTTTGCGCATGAAAATAGGTGTAGGATTTTTTTACGTAAACACTCTGATACTTAAGTTAGTATCTTGCATAGAAAGAAAGATAGAAATTTGAAAAGTATATAGTGTCTTGCTTAGAAAGAAAGATAGAATTTTGGAAAGTATATAGCAAATATGAGTTACATTTTATGTGATAGTGCATGGGGTATTTATACCTTAGAGAATCTTTTTCTGATTTGGTAGGATTGTGTTAGATTATGTTATAATCATCTTTTCAAGGTCTACGGAACATTTCAGGATAGCGATCTCGGATTCTCGTGCCAGAGTGAATAATGGTGACCCCAACCTTGGGCTCCAGTAGACCTCGGGTCGGACATAAATAAAGTTAGGCTCAGGGTCTAGTCTCATTCATTTTTCGCGTGCGACCTATCTCAAATTAGGTCCACTTGTTTTCAATCTTTTACGTGTGCATAGTTCACGCACCTTTAATCTTCCACATGTGTGTTCAATCTTCCATGTGTGACCCATCTGAAAAAATATTAGTCCACATGTATTCAATCTTCCAAGTGTGACCATTTTAAAATAAGGTCTATGCGTGTTCAATCTTCCACGTGTGATCCTTCTCAAATCAAGTCACATGTGAGGGGGAGTGTTAGAATATACACTTGTCCCATATCGAAAAATCAGAAACTCTAAGACTATCTTATAAGATCCTGGGCTACTCCACTTTGCACCAATTGGATTTAAAATGAAAACTCAGTTATCTTAATATGGTATTAGATCTGGGCCCTTGGTCTAGTCATATTCATCTGCGTGCAACCCATCTTAAATCAGGTCCACTTGTCTTCAATCTTTCGCGTGTGCATAGTTCACGCACTTTCAATCTTCCACATGTGTGTTCAATCTTTCACGTGTGACCCATCTCAAAAAATTCGGTCCATATGTATTCAATCTTCTAAGTGTGACCATCTCAAAATAAAGTTCTCGCGGGTTCAATCTTCTACATGTAACCCCTCTCAAATCAGATCACACGTGAGGGGGAGTGTTAGAATATACACTTGTCCCATATAGAAAAATTATAAACTCTTAGACCACTTAATAAAATCTTGGGCTACTCTACTTGACACCAATTGGTTTTAAAATGGAACTCCAGTTCTCTTAATATGGTATTAGAGCTAGGCTCAGGGTCTAGTCTCATTCATCTTCCGCGTGCGGCTTATCTCAAATTAGGTTAACTTGTTTTTAATCTTTCACGTGTGCATAGTTCATGCACCTTCAATCTTCCACATGTATTATCTACCACATGTGTGTTCAATCTTCCATGTATGACCCATCTGAAAAAATATTGGTCAACATGTATTCAATCTTCCAAGTGTGACCATCTCAAAATAAGGTATATGCGTGTTCAATCTTCCACGTGTGACCCCTCTCAAATCAGGTCACACGTGAGGGGAAGTGTTAAAATATAACACTTGTCCCATATCGAAAAATCAGAAACTCTAAGACCACCTTATAAGATCCTGGACTACTCAACTTTGCACTAATTGATTTTAAGATGAAAACTCAGTTATCTTAACAAAAATATATCTTAACTGGGGTAAAATAGTAACTTCACTTCGTGTCGGAATTTATCCCACATCAGGAACCAATCATGTTGGTTTTTGGGATGGTAAGTGGTGGTGTGTGAGATGGGAAATTGGTGCTGTGAGTGGTACAGACTGATGGTAATGTTAAGTGGTGGTGTGTAAGATAGGAAATTGGTGCTGTGAGTGGTATAGACTGATGGTAGTGTTGAGGGGAGAGGAAAAGAGATGGAGGGAGAGAAACAAGAAGTGGCAGCTCTTGTTTGGTGGTAGGTATGGGGGTGGGAGGAGGCAGAAGAAATAAGGGGAGAGAAAAAGGACAATTAAGTGACAAAAGAGAAATAAATTCATTTGAATCCCTAAATTTTGATTATTCATGTTTTTAGCCTCTTTCCGGTTAATGTTTTCTAACGGAATCTAATAAAATGGTTTAAATAAAATTGTTTAAAAAATTAATGACCTTTTAAGAATAAAAAATAGTTTAACGGCCAAAACAAAACTGGTGAAATACTTTAGTAACCTCTTGGATAATTTATTCTCAAATCAATTGAAAGAATTTCTTGTGCTTCCTTTTCTTTCCACCTATTTACCCAATCCAAACATACTGTTAGTATGAATTGTTGTAACTGGTTTGAGGTCTCATCCTCTCAATATTATTATTATTTTGTTAAGTCCCCAAATCTGTATATTTTAAGGAAAAAAAATATACAAAAGTTCATACAAGAGTTCAATGACCGAATGGTAAGAATAGAGAAAAGTAAGAGCAGACAAATGTGCTCAACAAGAAAGCAAGACAAAGGGCGACAAGGATTTAAATTAAGTCAATATTAATATGTGCTCTATTGACGAAAGCTCTATTAATACTAGTATTATGGCAACTTCGTCCAACTTTGATCTTGACAATGGCATTATCATGAATCTTTTTCAGTAGCTATTCCTCAGTGGTGATCTCATTGTTTAAGATGTGGGAATTCCTTTTCATCCAAACATGATAAATGATAGCGCAAAAAAGGCCTGCAAGTGGACTTGACAAAGTGAAAATGGAACTAAAGGAAGTAAAAAAATTATTAATAGCCAATAAGTTTAAACTTCCCTTCCAAACGCGTCTTGTGAAATTCTCATCTCGCAACCGAGACAATAAAAGATACAATTTGAACAGTCATTGGTGTCCTAACAAAGAAGTTGGTATCTAGTGGCCAAACGATCTTAGCATGCAAGCCAAGTAATAAAGTATGCCTAGGAATGTTGCCTGGAAACTAAACAAGAGAGTACCAATCAATTCTAGAGTCCCGTGCTCGGATAACATCCACTTTCTGTAGAAGGAAAATAGCCCATTGATAGTAAACTTCCAAATAAATTTGTCTTCTTGGTCCAAGCGATTGAGGATTTTTTTTTTTTTTTTAGTCAAAATGATAAATTCATTACGTAAATAGGGATACAGAAAAATAGAATAGAAAAACAGAAATACAGATAAGTCCAAGTCCAAAAGTGACCGGACAGAAGAAGTGGGCCGTGACCCATAAAACAGATACAACTAAATTGGGTCAGAGCCCTAACAGCAAACTTAACAGGATAGGCTCAAAACAAACTGGCCCAAACGATAGGTGAGAAGAATTTGTCTCTGCTCTTTAATTGAGGATGTTCAAGTGAGAAGGATTTGTCTCTGCACTTTAATTTCTTTTGTTAAAAATGAAATAATGCATTAAAATACCATTTTTGCCCTTTCAATTTGACCATTGTCCAACTATTTATGAGACCATTTTTTAAAATTAATTTTCTACTTGTTTGTTGGAATGTGGTTGCACTAATATAATCGCTTTTTCAACCAAGAAGCAAACAATCACACACTAATTTATTATTATTTTTAGCCGAAGCTCTTTCATTTCGTGTTGTTGTATAAAGCAATGAAACTTTGCAAGCATAACAAATTTGCTAATCTCCTTTACATTTTAAGGGACAAATATAGCATTTTAGGGCTTTGTTCCTTTTTCCACAAAAAATTACAAAAAAATTAAAGTGCAAGTACTTGTGAAGAGATTTTCAGAGAAACATGTTTGAGGCTTGTCATATTTTTCAAGAACTAAAATGTGGAGTTAAAAGTAACTTTTGCTTCCGTTAAGCTAAATAAATGAAGCTAATAAAATGTTACCTTTGTGCATTTAACGAGGAACTTACTATTGGATCAAAACCCTATTAGCATATAGGGGTTTTCTTCCACTTCTTCGAATCTCACACATAACAAGAATTTTCAACACTAAATTGTCCTCCATAATTAGCATGTTTGAGATATGCAGGCTTGGAGATGTTGCTTTAAAATTTAGACTGTGAAACTAAGTAATTAACTGAAAAAATGACCCAAATATGGCGAAAAATTTAGTGAAAGACAATAATTTTTTTTTTCCAGTTATTACTTAGTTTCATTACCTGTATTTGAAAGCTATGGGGTTATCACCACACCTGCATGTCTCAAAAATGTTAATTGTGTAACGATAAACGCCGACAAATAATTCGTCAAATGAGATCGTACGGCAGAAGAGAGACTCGGTCTGTATTAAAGAAGAGAGTATCAATTGGCTAATAGGAAGAGGAAAGGATAAGTGGAAAAAAAGGTTTTCAGATTAGATTGCGGATGAGATCTCATCGCCTTTTATTAAATAGGCCTAACGACTGAGATTTTGTTTTAATAACGGGTGAGATTATATACATCACAATATGAGGCGGATAGGTGAGATTTGTCTCGTTAGGTTATCTTTAATATAGGCTTTAAAAGGTAATTTAAAATTTTTAAAGACTCTATGAAAAAATAAAGCAACACCAATGGAGGTTTGTTGAAGAAATAGAGACTGGACTCTATTTTTTTGCTTAAAAAATCGAGTATGATGTCAAAATTAATTTGTTGAAAAAAATAGAGACCGAGCTCTATTTTTACTTAAAAAATCGTGAATGGTGTCAAATTTAAGTAAAAAATATGAATTTTTTTATGTTACTTTTTTATTCATAGAATCTTTAAAAACTTCAATAATTATCTTGTAGAGCCTCCATTGAGAATCGCTTTAGATCAAGATAGATTCTCCCAAGAGATAATCCAAATCTGATTCTTCGGTCCTAGCATGTTTCAACGCCATGCAAAATCTACGGCCCATTTCCTATCAAGTCCAGCCCAATCGTAGTCTTATGTTATGAAAAGGTTATTGCAATGGTGGACATGAAAAGAGGCATATGCTTTACCTTTTTTTTTTTTTTTTAGGTATATAATTTACTCATGTCATAGAAAAAGAGATACCTTAGAGATTGTGTCTACGGCCCATTTCCTATCAAGTCCAGCCCAATCGTAGTCTTATGTCATGAAAAGGTTATTGCAATGGTGGACATGAAAAGAGGTATATGCTTTACTTTTTTTTTTTTTTTAGGTATATAATTTACTCATGTCATAGAAAAAGAGACACCTTAGAGATTGTGTACATTATCTCTAGGCCCTTATAGTAAGTTATTGTAAGTTGTGTATTCAACCTAGGGACATCAGTGTTAACTGGGATGTAGAGATATAAGTAAGCTATAGTGTTACATTCCTAAACAAGTGTGAAGATAATTAGTTGTCTAACCGAAAAAAGATTATATATATATGTACATATTTAATAAGAAATGTCTAAATCGTATAATACACATAAAAAATATTATCAAAGAGAATAGATTTTGTCACCTCTCACACTCACAACGAAAATCAGACCAACAATTAAATATTCAAACAAGCTAGAAGTCCATTTCCATGCTTTACATTTTTGGATCACCAACAATGTTTATTCATAGATGGGGGTTTTAATTTGGAGAAGGTTTTCCTCGTTGATCAAGAAGATTACAGAACCATTTGCTTTGGTCCAACATTATTTGCAGTTATACATTTACTCAAATCAGTGGGTAACCAACACTACCACAATCCCGACAGAACTCCAAATTTAAGTGTGTTTGAGCAAAAATAGTATTAAGAAAATTCTGAGGAGTTCTTGCATCGACCCCTTTAAAAAAAGAAAAAGAAAATGAAAAGAAGTGAATGAGCAGTTAGAATCTGTTTGGTCTAAATGTGAAATTTTAGTTTTTGAACTGTTAAGAGATTTTAATAGTTGATCTTTGGTTAGAAGTATTTTTGAATAAAAACCGTTAATTGTTTGGCGTATGTTGAGCAATGTCGGGCTTTTAAAAATTTTTAGGACTTCTAAAAATATGGAGGGGTATATTTGAGGGAAACAAAAAACAAAAAAATAGCTTCATGATGCATTTTATAAAAACAGCTTCCCAAAAGTCTTTTTCTTAAAGCTCCAATTTGGAGCTTCTTATTTTTTAGTTTTTTTTTTTTTAGCTTTAGCTTTTATCTAAAAGTTTTTTTGGAAATGATACAAATAAGTTAGCTTTAATTTCTAAACTCATAGAAAATATTTTTAAGTATCTAAAAGTTAGACCAAACTGAGCAGTGAAGTTATCAATTTTTAACCTATTAGATCTTAGCTTATAATAGCCTTAAAAACTCTTTCCTCTAGATTTGAAGCATTTAAGTACTAGTCAAACTTGACAAATCTCCTTTTGACAAAAAAAAAAAAAAAAAAACTTGACAAATCTCCTAATTTATTACCTTATATATTGGATACGCTTGAAAATTGAACGAGCATTGTTTTGCCAATTAGAAATATACATTGACCGAATGTGAGAAATAGGTGATAAAAAAAGAAAAAATATCAAATTTCTCTACGTAAAATGCTCTTCTAAAAGTGGGTAGTGATCTACTACTCCAATTCAGAAACAAGTAAGCATCGAAGGATATAATGTAATAGCTTTTTGTTACATTTTCATCAGTTATCTATTACAACAAGAAGGCGAAGGGTGTTAGTTATTCATGTGTGACCCATAATTAATCTCATATTTACGTGTGACTCATGATTAATTGATTGATGTAGTCGAAAAAAGACTCTCTTTCACGTATGACTCATGATTAATTAATTGACGTAGTCGAAAAAACAAAAAATTTGGACGAGCTCTAACAACTCCCCTCTTCACATGTGACCTGTGATTAATTGATCTGATTGACGTGGTTTAAAAAGTAAAAAATTTGGACAAGCTCGAATTCTGAAACGAAAATAGGTCACACGTAGATGAATAACACATGACCAATGCTAAGCTTTGATATCATGTTAGTTAACTTGAGATTCCTTTCAAAAATCAATTGTTATTAGGTGGAGTAACTAATAATCATGTATATATACTAATTTATAATGTCTTAATTTATTCATATGAGACTATTAATTTTTCTAACAAAAGATACTAAGATCTCTCATTTCATTGTCGTCCTTTTCTACTACCTATCCAAAAACTATAGTAGACTTAGTATATGGCCTTATTATTCTTTTGATTCCTTCAAGTCCATGTGTCCAAGGGGTGTATGGACGTGTGCATGTGCGTGTGTGTGTGTCAATGAGAAAGATGGGGGAGAGAGACAAGGCATAAAACAAAGACTTCATATTCATCCCACAAAGATCTTTGGTGGAAAAGCCTTTTTCGCTTTCCACTTTTGCCACAAGCCACTAGAAATCCAAGCTATATGCTTCTCTTAAAGACACAAGACTCTTGCGTAGACCAGCCAGCAAGCAACGTGGTATAAGACAAAAACTTTACAATCTTGCTCTCTCTCCCTCTTGTTCTAGTCATCTCTTATCTTTTAGTTTATATATATATAATTATATACATTATGATTTTTGAGTGGTTAAGTGGAAAAGATGAGTCTGTCCACCCAAAATAATGTCTCCATGATTGAGATGTTGACCTTAACTAAGCAAACAAAATTCCCCTACATTAAGATGGTCTAGTGGACCTCATCATACACGTGTGCATGGTCCTACCATCTCACCAAACTGTAATATGTTTCTTTTTCTGTTCATACCAACCTTTACCTCATGTTTTTACGAGAATGGATCTATTCATTATATAATAATATTATGAGTAAGATTATGTAATTATAAAAAAATTGATCCTAATAATTTATAAATATTGAATTTTTGTTATAATGTTGTTACATTATGAGGAATTCTCACTTCAATTTTACATGCCTCTATAATCATCAAATTTAGTTTGAACTACCTTTAAAGGTAGGAGCAAACTATAAATGTGCTGGTTTGTGGACTAGAGATTCTGATTCGAGTTTTTCCTTAATTGAACTGGTATATCTACTAAGCTGAATTGCTGTACCATAGGATTTGTGACCTTGGGTAGATTTAATGTAGTTTTACATAGGACAAGTTCCTCATACAAAATAAAAAAATAAAGAAAAAAATAGTTGTAGTACATTGTACCTTCTCCATCATAGAAGGCATCTTCTAGAGGGCTAGGTATCTATGAAAATCATAAAGTGTTAGTTCGAGTCTTCCTCCCTTAATTGATTTTGAAATACTTGTCAAAAGAGAAAAGAATTTGATTCTATACGCACCGGTTTGCCTTCGTAAAATGGATAGTCAATTTGTAATATCTAACTTTGGTGTGAGACATAACAAGTGAATGGATAATTGGGTATTGTAGTTTTAAATATAACTTAGATTAACTATCTTAGGTTAATAGGTTTAAGGTTTGATAAAATTATGAGTAAGATCACGTCATTATAAAAAAAATATTTCTAATAGTTCACAAGTACTGAATTTTTGTTATAATGTTATATTACATTATGAGGAGATCCTCACTCCAGTTTTATATGCCTTATAACTGTCAAATTTAGTTTGAACTACCTTCGAAGATGAGAATAAATGGTAAAGTTATTGACTTATAGACTAAAGGTTTCTATTCGAGTTTCTCCTTGACTGAACTGGTACATCTTCTAGGTTGTAACTATTGTACTACAAAGTTTGTGATCTTGGGTAGATCGAATGTAGTTTTACATTGGACGAGTTCCTCGTACAAAACAAAACAAATAAAGAAAAAAATAGCCGTAGTACATTATACATTCTCCATCAGAGAAGGCATCTTCTAGAGGGCTAGGTATCTATGAAAATCATAAAGTGTTAGTTCGAGTCTTCCACCCTTAATTGATTCTAATAAAATACTTGTCCAAACGAGAAAAGAATTTGATTATGTATGCACCGGTTTGCCTTCGTAAAGTGGATAGTTAATTTGTAATAGGTGAAGTGCATCACTAGATCCTCTTGTGGTTTGTCAAAAGTGCACAAGACCCCTTATAGTTCAAAAATTCCCTGAACACTACCTTGTAGTTTTCAAAACACACATACGTGTCCCGTTCGCACTTTTTTAGTCAAAATAATTAACAGAAGTTAAAAAAAGACATAAATGCCCTCAATTCTTTTTTTTTTTCTCTCTTTTGTCCTTTTTCTTTTTGTTTATATATATATACGGGCAGGGGCGGGGGCAGGGGAGGGGGAGGGGGCGGGGGCGGGGGGGGGGTAGTGGAGGGAAGGGTGGGGTGGGGTACGCTTATGGGAGTAGGGTGGTAGGTAGGGTAGGGTGAGGTGGTGGTGGTAGGTAGGGTAGGGTAGGGTAGGGTAGGGTAGGGTAGGGTGGGGTCGGGGTACGTGGTGGGGTGGGGTGGGGACGATGATGCTAGGGTTCCAAATTGAAAATCAACTTATAATATTAAAAGGTTTCAAATTTGGTCAAATGTAAATATATAATTTATATTTAATCAAAAAATTAGTTTTTTTATTATAATTTATTATGTTAATTGGAAATGGAAAGATATTTTTTGAGTTTTCTTTTTTTATTAATTCAAAAAATACTGTACAAAAAATAATAAATCAAACCAAATCAAATTGAACTTTGTCCTATTAAGTAGGGGTCGACACTGTACAAAAAGCACTTACAAATAAAAAATAAAAACATAAAAAAAATCTCAATACCCAACATTAAATTTTTGGTTCCGTCTCTATCTAGACATGACACGTGACAATTTTTTTCCTCTTTATGCAAAGACTTTTCTAGCAGCATATTCTTTCAACCTCTTTCCCTTTGTGCAATTTTAACTGACTGGTCAAGTAGAAGAGAAGAATTCAGCCACCACATGCGTTGGAGTCAATATATTCCGTTGTTTCGTTGATCAAATCATATTCATGGTGGGGACGATACACACATTCTAGACAATGTATCATTTGCATTTATATCGACAATACAAGAAGGAAATATCCACTCGTATCTCTGCGTATAGGGACTTAATTTGTGTCCACCTATCTCCTATATCATGAGCATGACTCATGTCACGGGCATTGATTTTGATCTCCCAAGCGATCTTGTCTTTGACAACATCGTACAAGAAGATGTCCCAAGAAAGAACTGTTTTGCAAAATTTTACTCGTACGAGATCTTACGTATCAAAATGTGAATTTTATACAATAAAGGAAAAGATCGTAGTGGTCCAATTATTTCATACATTCAATAAGATTTGTTGTGGGTGCATTTCATCCAATAAAATTAGTGTTGGGTGCGTTTTTCGTTTGAAAGATTGACTCAGAAAAATTTTGTATAAGTGTATCTAGGACAGACTCTGCAATGTTTATCCTAATTACATTTCTTGCTTTCAGATAGGTGCTTATAATAGATGTCCCTTTCCTTGAAAGTCATGGAAGCACTAAAATAGAGGAATTTGACCACCAAAGAAAATTGTAGGTGTATTTGGTCTTCCATCCCCCACGTGTCAAACGCATAAAAATTAGATCATCTTTTAAAAATTATTAAAAATCAAATCAAATCAATTCTAAAAAATATATTTTTCTTGAAAACAATAAATTGACCGAAAAGGGAAAAGAAAGTAAATGTCGGAAAAAGACAATAAAAGAAGATTTCTCTCCTGAATTTTTGAAGCATGTAGAGAGGATTCAGGGAATTAGAGTTGAATGAATATGTTAATAGGAGTATAAGAATATAAAATAGAGTAATGTATAATAATATATTTTTAATGTTGAAGATAATAAATAAATTTAATAATTTTTTCTTTAATAATTTTAATTTTTAGATAAGATATTAATTAATATGATATCAAAATTTAAATTACCTAATAATACTGTACGTACAATTAAAATTGACTACGTATAAAATTAAAAAATGAATCATATTTGCACACACGTGTTGAGACGTGTTAAAAACAAACTTAATATAAAGATGAACTCAAACGTAATGGTCTAAATAGTATCTTTGGTCATCTAGCATCATAGTGACATATTCAAAGGTTGCTACCTAGTCTAAGGGCGAATATAACATCTCTCGAAGTAGTTGCGTGATTTGACAAAAAAAAAAAAAAAGTAGTTGCGTGAAGAAAATATTAGATGAAGACACTGAGATTGTATTGTATCTATGTTGAAAAATGTTAGTTCCATAATCAAATTAAGATTCTTTCTTGAGATGGGTGAGACATTTGAGCTTATCAGTATGCTGTCTGAGCATGACTTTCGAGGAGGGGGAATCATTTTTAACACAAAAATAGATGGACAGAATTTAGATTACTTTTCCCATATCATCTACAATTTGTGGCTAAAAAACTTGGATTTGGCATTGTTGTCCATGAAGCTTGTACTTTTTTTTTTGCCTTTTTCCGTAATGATGAGGAATTTGGTTTCAGTGGGATTATATTAAATTCTCTTTAGATTATAAATTTTGGGATATAATTGTGTGTTTTAATGCAACTTTTAATTAATTAAAGATTAAATAATATTTATAATGAGAGTAACGTATGAATTCAAACTTTAAATATTTAATTAGAGTGAGTTATTAGACAATTTTACCTAATTCTTGAGTATACATGGAAGCAAGTATCCTTTTTTTTAAAATTTATTTATGAGGTACTTAGTTAGGTGTGATTACTTTGAATTCACTTTAAGATTACAAATTTTGTGATACAACTGTGTGCCCTAACACAACTCTTGATCAATTAAGGTTCGGGTAACATACTTGCGATAGGAGCATATAAATAAATGCTACCCATTTTAAACATGAGATATGTCATCAAAGAGCAAATTATTAACTGATTACTTTATCCGCCTTTTGACTACATGAAGCAAGTACTTTAGGGTATCTTTAATAGAAGCTCTATAATGCAAATTTTTTTAAATTTGGGTATTTTTAGAGTCCTATGACCCAAAAAGTAATATTATTCATGATAAAAATACGTGAAATCCATCACTTTTAACTTAAAAAATGTCAAAATAGAGCCCTAGACTCCATTTTGTTCAGCAAATTTATTGAACAAAATGGAGTCTGGGACTCTATTTTAGTATCTTTTAAGCCAAAAATAATGGATCACATATACTTTTGTCATAAATAGTATTATTTTTTGGAAATAAAATTCTAAAAATACCAAAATTTTAAAAAAGTTTGCATTTTACTGTTGGTTTAAAAAGGTCCCACCACCCCTAGTACCAATTCATAGCCACCACATGCACCCTTTACCCGACTAGCACACTCTGGGCAGCATAAGACAGTTTAACCTCAAAGAACAGATTGACAAGAGTTCTCCTCCCCACCTCACCCTCCACACCCCCCATCCCCCTCTCTCTCTCTCTCTCTCTCTCCACTGCTTTCTAGGATCCTTATCCCTCCATTCAAACATATGCTAATAGGTGCATATCTGAAATCAACAAACAGCATAGACAGGTGAGAAAATATATATTTGCTTCTTTTTCATTGTGTTGTTATGGATATCAGATATGAAAAGATTATAGATGAAGTTGAAAAACAAGGCCAACAAGCAAGGCAGCACCAAGAGCCACCATCAGCAGCAGCAGCATCAGCACCACCATCAGGTTCTTCATCACCTTCCCATGAATTTTCCTTCAGTACCATATCTGTTCATCCATCAGCAGAAACTGCCATTGATGACAAAACAAAATCACCTCCATCTTCTTCATCTGCAGTTGATTTATCACCAGCTGATGAGATATTCTTCCATGGCCACTTGCTTCCTCTCCACCTTCTCTCTCACCTTCCTGTACTCTCCTCTCCTCGCTCTTCCACCAATTCATTAGATAGTTTCACCCTCCCCTTAAAAGACTACACAGAAGAGAGAATTTTTCACCAAAACCATATCATCAGCAACAATTTCAATGGCCAAAACGAAACTCATCATAATCACAACGTATATTATCAAACAAATGATCATGAAACAAAACCAAGAACCAAGTCAAAATCATTCTCTTTCTTTGGGCTGCAAAAATGGCGAAAAGGGTGTGAAGTTAAAGCAGAAAAAGAAGAACACGAAAGGCAACAGAAGAGGAAGTTAGGGTTTGATATCAGCCATGTCTTGAAGAGATACATAAGAATGGTTCGACCACTTTTATCTTTCGGAAGCAGAAGATCAAAAAACATGCATTTTCAGAAGCAACCTTATTCATTTTCTGGTAATACAAGCTTTAGAGATAAGGAGATAAGAGGAAGAAGAAGAATACAATATTCAGCACCAGCATCAATGAGAACATCTCCAAATAATAGTGGTCCTCTTCTGATTGCAAATGGAACCATTCCTAAAACCACAAGTGATAGTACAATGGAAGAGTTGCAAGCTGCAATTCAAGCTGCAATAGCTCATTGCAAGAATTCAATTGCTATGGAAGATAAAAAGCAAAGCCATGATTAAGGTTTGGATATCTGGAAAAAAAAAAAAAATTGTTTCTGGTATACCCTTTAGTGGTTTATATACATATTTAATTTTCCTTTGTATATTATCGAAACATATATGTGTAAGTAATTACATGACGAGAGCAAAAACGTTTTGCTATATATTACTTCTTCACTTTTTTTAAAATAATAAAATTTTTATCATATATATAAGACGTTTAATATTTAATACATGAATTCTTGCCATATTAAACCGGAAGGGGTACTGACTGACGTATATAAATAATTTATATACTCAGATTGAAATATTGACAGTCCATGCCAGAAATTAATATAGGATGCATTTTTTTTAAAAAAAAATTTCTCTCTATCTTGAGTTCCATTGTTACAATTCCCATGTAGAATATTTGATTTGGTTATGGAAATTGATCCTAAGTTATTTCTTTTCAATTCCATGTCTTATAAATAGTTTCCCTACTAAAATTAGACCAGTCTCCAAGAAAAACAATATAGTGAAATAATTAAATAGTAATATATTATAATTAGAAGTTTTAATTTTTAACTATTATTTTGACAGATATTGTAATATATATCTTTATATTATTCGTTATGCAGATATATTACACACATATATATATATATATATATATAAAGATATATTATACACATGCGCGCGCATACACATATATATGTTACAATAGATTCTCTGCTCCAATGTATAGAAGTTGTCAAAATCTTAGTGCCCATCAAGCCTGTCTAAATTAAAATAAAATAAAGTTATTGCGTTTTCAAAAATATCTAGACGTGTGTATTCAATTATAAAAACGACACTCAGTATCATATCTTTGGAGGTTTTCCAATAAACAACGACAAACAAAGTTACTAATATATTTGATATATACCTGGTCAGTGTCTAGTGAGACTCAAGGGTTGTGAATGTATAGTAGCTTATTTAAATTCAACCTCTCGTAAGATATTTAGTGGTTTTTAGTTCTAATTAAGACCATAATTAATACTAGGCCCTGTAGTTTAAAGGCCAAATAAATGGAAGCCATTTTCACTTAGATGCATTAGTCAAAGTTCAATAATGATTTGTTGTACAAGTGGTTAATTGCTAATTGCCATAAATTTATGAGGGGATATGGGTTTCGATCTTATTATTGTACATAAGAAAATTACTCATGTTAATTGTTTGTTCTATAATCACATTAGGACTCCTATAATCAGTACAGAAAAGAAGAAAAAATTGAAGAGGACGTCTTACATTAGTCAGTAATGCAATACTTCCAGTTTGTCAAAGGTAAAATGTATATATGAGATACAAGAATAACCTAGTCGTGAATTACTATCTTAACAATTGGGAGATCAGGGTAGAGGATAAAAATAAACGTAAAAACCTATTGCATCGTTTGCTTTAATGATGAAGTGCGGTCTTTCTATCTTTTTGGGTTGCATGTCCCAATGTTAATATGTTGAGAGCTGCTAAATAAATTCTTTTTAGACAACATTACCCCTAGTAGCCATTAGGAATTGCAGGGGAGCAAATTCTTATAACTCAGGGAGTTGTTCTGCAATCTATTTGTGGGGGTGATGGTGGAAGGAGAGGTAGAGATGAAAGGAACAGGTAAAATGCAAAACACCCTTTATGTTATAATGAATTTGTTGATAATCCCCTACTTTTTCAAGGGCAATATGGTCATTGCGATTTCGTTAACGACATTAATCTAAAAAGAGGTCAAGGGTAGTGTGAACATTATGAATATATGCATGGTTTTTTTGTCAAATATGTCAAAACATGGAAGTTCTTTGCGAATCGGTATAACACAGAGAGTATTATACATTTTATCTTTTTTTGACTAGTAGAATGTGTTGATCTTATCAAGGGCATAAGCTTGATTAGTCCCAGCAAGAATGATCTCAATAGTGCACCCCCTGAGCCTAGGTTGATCATATTATAACAAGTTGGGAAGATGCTTGAATTTATGAATTCGATTGATTTTGAGTTGAATTTAGAAATACTTTTTATATTTGGCCAAACCTGAGCAATAATATGTTATGTTTGATTCGGCTAATTTTTACTAGTAGTAGGTATGGTTTATGTCCAAGTGTATGATTTAATTAATTCATCAAGTTGAAAACTCGTAATGTATGCATTAAATAAGTTACTAGCATATCATATCTATAAATACTCATCATGGATTCTCATATCTAGTGGGCATAGAGAATTCAACTCTACTTCGTCTTGAACCCTCATAGTTGAAGGGAAAAGAAAAGTGTTCATACCAATGAGTGGCTTTTATTATTTTATATTTACTTTTTATTTTATGAATTTGACAAAACCTGTGTGGAACAGTCAACACGGATTCATGGATGGACAAAGCCATCTTATTATTTTTCCAATTTGCGTCTTGCCTTTTCTAATGATCATCAGTATAACATTCATTTTATTTGGATGGTATGAGAGCTCGATCACTAACTGATAAATTTTTAAATACAGTGATGCACTCTCATATATGCACCAAATCAATTAATAATAAAACTCTAGAATAGTAAAAAATATCGAACTTATAATCTCGCATGAGCGATTTCACTCCACTACTGTTAGACCATGCATTAGTAGAACACTCTTGTAGATAGACCACACTCGTGAATGAGAATAGGGACCATAGACGAACATATCTAATATATATACTGGTCCAACAGCTGATGGGAGATCTGTTCATGCAGTGGGTAAGCATTGTTTTCAACGTTCATTCACAACTCATATGGGGAATGCATGATTGTTTGTTCGAGTCCACAAATAAAGAAAAATCCAAAATTAAAAAAAAAAAAGAAGAAAAAAGCTTAAGGGTTAATTTGTTTGGATTCACAAGGGAGAAGATATCCAATAAAAGGGGACGGGTGAGGGCCACACACTACTCTTGTTTGGATTGGAGAAAATTATATATATATAAAGGGAAGTATCATAAATTATGAGTTTTTTCTTTGTTTGGATAAAAAAATAAAATAAAAGTAAGCAGACAAATTTTAAAGATAATTCGATGCATTTACCCGAATAGGGCTTTGATATTTATATTATATAATAGAAACTCTTTAAATTAATACACGATAAATTAATAATCTTTTTTAAATAATAAAAATGTATGGTCCCAACTTGGAACCAGTGTAAAAAATTAATAATTTCGATAAAATTATAAGATAATATATTTAAAATATTTTCTTTGTATTTTATCAACCAAAATATTACATAATTAATAATTAACTAAAAAATATATAATAAATTAACTATGAAATTTTCTTAAAATATGAATAAAGAGTAATTTCTCTTTTGTTGAACTTAAAATCTAGATAAATCTCATCATTTATTGTGTGCAATGCGCCTAAAAAATCTAATCCTACTAAATTAGATTCTTATCTTCTATTCTCATTAGACGTTTCTACTTGTTTTTTCTAATTGACCTAAAAAAATATGAGTTGCTTTTTAAAAAAGATACCATAAATATAATATATTTACTATTAAGCCAAAAAAAAATCAAATATCTTGATAAATTAATAATTATTAATTTATCAATAAATTAATATCTTGCTAAATTAATAGAATTTAATGGTTTCAACACTATTAATTTAAAGAAATTATATTGTAGTACGTTTGTAACTTAATAGAAAAAACTTGGTCAAAATTGGGGAAATATGTTTTGGGTGATGTGAAAGATTATGCCAATCCCTTATTATATTTTCCTTTAGCAACTTAATTCTCCAAACAAATTAAGGGAGAGATTTTTCAACTCTTCTCTAACCATTCATTTACTCCCATTTCCCCCGAACCAAACATAGAATAAGAGAAATGGTACTTTCATTCTCCATCTATACCAGCAAAAGGCCGGCCGGTGAAAAAGAAGTGAGATGATATCACAAATTAAGTACTAATTCTCAAGATCTTATAATATCTAATTAATGTGTTGATAGGTATAGGGTTTTTAAAAGTACAAAAAAAAAATGAATGTGATTTAAACTAAGTACCTAACGTGGTGGAAAAGTCACTGAGAAAAGAATGAAGTAATATTCTATAGTTAAAAAAGAAAGCTATCTAGGAGCTTTTGAAAAATGAAGCATTAACTTGACCAAATTGCAATAGGTTCATATATGATGTGATTGGGTGGTTGATCTTCTTGACCCTAAGTGGGTATACTTAAAAACCATTATGTTTGAGGTAATATGAACAAGAACATGTTCGACTATTACCTTGGAGGACTCAATGATTATTCGTTCGTTGGATCAATTAATAGGTAGAGGAATGAAGTAAAAGCTAATTATAAATTCTTCTTTTTTAACTATTATTAATTAGGAAACGATGAAAACAATGAAATTAGTGACTCACTAAATTAGCTCATAAAACTCCCTTTTCATTACCAAA
This sequence comes from Ehretia macrophylla, assembly GCA_037974665.1. NCBI lineage: Eukaryota > Viridiplantae > Streptophyta > Magnoliopsida > Boraginales > Ehretiaceae > Ehretia > Ehretia macrophylla. Next base: position 7,540,638 of record CM075774.1, read on the forward strand.
AGACCGAAAAAAAATTAATTTCTCATACATAACTTTGACATTGTGCTCGAGAGTTGTTATGAAATGCGCCTCAATATCAAATCGATTAGCATATATATCTTCTATTAAACTATTAAAGGACCCTGTAGAGAGATTGACTACTCACTATTAAGTGTTAGTTTGTCCTAGCCTTTGGATGGTTCAGACACTGCACTCTAGTAGTAAATTCAAGTGGCGTTTTGTTCCATAAAATTATGTTTTGATTTGGACGGCAAGTGCTACAAAATAAAGTTATTGAAAAAATTAGGTAATACTGATTGTGAACTTTCAGAATTCACAATTAAAATTACGGCGGGTTTTGATAGCCAATCCTCCGATATCCCTTTTGTTGATAGACACTGGTAAGTAAGCACCTTCAAAGGTTTTCGATGTTTGAGTATTGGGAGATCAATGTTCGAATCTTATGAGATGGAGGCAAGGGTAGGGGACAGGCGGGGGTGGGGGGTTTTAAAAAAAATGTATCTACTATACTCCTAAGATTCTTGTCATTCATATCCTAACCAATCAAAAGCTCTTCTGCTGGCCCATTGATTCGTGGCAAATAAGATGAGGCCCATGAGTCGTGGATCCTTGGCGGATTAGAAATCATGGATCCAACATCTATAGATTTTTTTTTTTTGGTCAAACATCTATAGATTTGAAAGCAGGCTTTTTTCCCACAACTTGTGCACAAATAGATCTCCTAGTCGGAAAAAATTTGAGTTTGACAAATTGGATGTCAAGCTTAAAGAAAAGAGGGTGAGCCCAAATGTAAAAGGGGTACATCTTCGTGTGTGTAGGATATATCCGATATCACTGAATGCATGTCAAACTCATTTATGTGAGTACCGCACATCTAATCTTGCCGGACGCATGGTGTAACCTCTCTGTAGTCATTTGTAAGTTGGCAGCCCTATTTTTGTACGCTTCAAGTTTGACTAAAAAATTAACATCATTAACTTAAATGATCAGTTGACTTGCAATGAAATGAGCTAGTCATTCCACTTTGTAGAAGGGATGTCTATATCAATATTTTGTATTGATTAGGTTGTATATGTGATATTGTTCTCCCACTATGTTCATACATTAATTCATATATTTGCTTACAGTAAAATTTATTAGAAACCTGAGAAACGAAATTCTAATTAAGTTGCTCCTTCCTTATAAAAGTCCAGACATAACATTATTTGTTTTTAATTAACAAAACACAAAACTTATAGAATTTATACCCTAAGTACTCTTTAAGTTGTACCCTAAAGTTAAAGTCCAAAGAATTTTTCTTATTATATATAAATCCCCTTTTATCTAAAAGATATATAACTCAAACAACATTAATAGGTATTTAATGTTATTCTTACTTTATTGCTTCTTGCATACTATTTTATTATTGCTTATTATGTTTATTAGTTTTCTTTTTTAAGTTATCTTATAGTTTTAGGGGTTTACAATTTCTATTCATTCCAAATCCGATAAAATGCTCACTAATAATTCATCAGTTTGGGGATACATTTCGAGAACAAAAAACAAAATTATGCATAAAAGCTATAATTTAAAAAAATGACAAGGTGAGATGAGAAGTAAATATTTTCAACATCGATACTAATAGATATGGTAGAAAGTAAGGACGAATCTATACTAAAGGGTGTGAGGATTGTAGTCTTCACTAATACTACAAATCTAATAAAATCTTTTACTATCTTTTACTAAATCACTTATTAGTATTTTGATATATTTAGCTTATAAAGCCTTTGAATTAACATCTACTAATTTTATTACCAAACCACTAAGCCTTACTCAACTCCCTCTATTTAATATAATATTCTAAATTTGCCCTTGATAAAAAGTACCTCTAAACTATCTTACCAATGCTGACCTCTCCCTTCAATCCCTCTTCCTCCTCCACCTCCCCCAACCCCTCCCCGAAAAAAAAAAAAAGAAAAAAAAGAAGGTAAAGTAGAATTGTCAATAAGATAATAAGTATGCATATTAGACATCCCAATATTCCCATATAATCGAATTTTATTATATATATATATATATATATATATATATATATATATATGAGAGATTTACATTTAATATATGAATGTTTAAAATACAAAAGAAAAGTGAAAGAATGATATATATAAATTGTTAGCCAACATATTGCTTCAGAAATTTATTATGCTACAATTTTAATACCAAGGTTCTTCTTCGCAAACTCCACAAGGTTGCTAATTTCATTATCATCAATAAATCCATCATGATTAGTGTCTGCTATCTTCATCCCTTTCCTGCCTTTCAAACGTGAGAACCGACCCCCTTGCGTCCTGATTGCATGCCGCAGCTCTACCTTGCTTATTCTGCCATCTTTGTCAATGTCAAATTTCTTCAACCATTTCTGGAATTCTTCTAAGCTCATCTCAATCTTGCCATCACTAGACACGTCGTATCGATAGCTATTCTTAAACGCCATTTTTGTGTCGATTAATGAATGACCTAGGAGTTTGCAAATTGTCTCATCATATATTTATACTGTGGTTATGTTAAGCAAATCAAATTCTACGCGGCACTAGATTTTATGCAATAGGAGTCAAAGCCAGCAGCCTAAAACGTTTAGCACAAGTACGGCTTTTGATGATGAATATAAGAATAATAATGTATGGCCGTAGGTTAGTAGCGTTAGCATTTGTAATAAACAGGAGTATATTATAGAATGGAATCTAAGACCAGTAATGTACGAGGGTGGTATACATCCCCCCTTCCCATTTCCCAACCCCAATTTTAAACCCAAATTGTTGTATGAAGTTTTTCTTGTTGGAAAAATATCATGTATAAACTTGCGTCTTGGATAGTAATTGCAATAATCAGAATAAAGACACAGCGATAAATAAAACTGAATTAGAGACTTGTTTGCACAAAAAATTATGCAATGCAATGGAAGAGTGCAGTAGGATTGAGGTTTGAATTGGATTCATTTTTCTTAAAATTTAATCACACCACTATGGTATTTACGTCAATATATATTGATAGTAGTCTTCCACATTATAACTATCATCATCTGACAGTATAAGGTGCACTACAAACTATTTAAGCATAACTCTCCCTCTCTCTCTCTTAATGCAAAATGTAGGTAAGACCCAAATCAAAATCCCGATCTTTGATGCAAAACAATAGTTGTATTTATAGAGTTTTAACAAGGCTAAACACACACACATAGTGTCGAATACACACACACACACGCAACACTCATCGAACAAGGATTAGGGGTTGGGGTTTTGTGTTTTAGGGGTGGTGGTGGCGTTTTTGTGTGTTAGGTGGAGGTGGGGGGAGGGAGGGGAGGGGGGGAAGGGTGTTTAATTGGATCACCTCCAAATTTACAATAACCGACATGCATCATAAATATCGTTAACTTGGATTGTTTTTTAACAAAAGGGGTATTTTGCACCATTTTATCAGGCCATAAAGAAATATTAGCTACATTTGGAACTACAATAGACAAACGTAGACTTTAGACCAACCGCATGAAATATTTTGCTTTTTATCCTAAATTCATTAATTTATTTTTACTCTATATATTGAAACGAAGATACTCATCAATTCCTGTTCCCATTAACTCCATTTTGAGAATATAGGTAAAATAAATATTTCATGATCAGGGGCGGAGCGAGGGGGGACTGGGACGACCTCCAAAAAAAAAAGGAATATTTAATGGATTTTTTTGAAAAAACATATTTGGCCCTTCCAAGTAAAATATCAAAAAGGTATAGAAATTTTAAAAAACATGAAGTTATTTAGTGGTTAGTGACAATTACTAATATGCTGAAGGTGTGGGTTCAAGTCACCACCATTACATTTTTTTTTTTTGCCAGTTTTTTGATAGTGGTGTGGGTTCAAGTCACTACAATTACATTTTTTTTGCCAGTTTTTTGCTAGTATGTGTGTCTATTACTACTTGTTTTGATTTTATTTTTCTATTAAATAGATAGATATAAATTTGAGGTACTTAGTGCTATGTTTGTTTTGATTTTTTTTTATTTTTTATAATAACTGTAAAAATTGAGTTTTTTTCTACTAACCCAAATAATACAGTACAAAAACTACTATACAAAAAAAAAATTTAGCCCCAACATTAAATTCCTGACTCCGCCCCTGTTCGTGAGACACTTTGGGACATATACAATTATAAACTTGGACAAAAAGGCAGTTTCTAGCCAGTCATATAATAGGCATAGCATAACCCTCTTCTTTTCCACATGTAATGGAAAACAAAAGAGCAAAAAAACAAAGGCGCTGCTAGAAATGCATGAAATACCTTGGGCTATTTCTAGAAAGAATTTCACAAATTACTAAAAAGAACCTTACAATTTTTATATATTTAGACACAAAATACGCCTGCTAAATATAAAACAATGCTCACATAGACAGCGCTTTACATAACACTGATATAAGTATAGCGAGCGCTTCTTAGCAAAAGTGGAAAAAAAGACAAAGTTGTCTCACCATGCAAAAATTCCCTGACTAATTATAAGCTTGCTTTTGACATTGTTGATAAACATTAGAGTCTTCGTTTTCTACTAATGATCAAAGTCGAAATATAGCTAACTCCATGGTAGGTTGTCGCCCACTTGATTTCTTTTTGTATATTTTGGTAGAAGTTCATCAATTTTGACGAATGATTCATGAACTTAAAACCTTTTCAAACCATAGACTCTATGATATTAAACAGATATGTATGCTACACATCTGAGGCTTTTGGACTTGATCTTATTCAAAAAATGACAAAAAGAGGGCTCACTAATTAGTATCGAGAACCTAACGAGTTTATTATATACAGATGCAAAATAATACTGTCGACTCGTGGCTAATTTTGTCTCACCATGTGAAATTATCATTTTTTTTCAAAGGAGATATAATATATATATATATATATATATATATATATATATATATATATATATATAAATTAAATAAGACACTTATGAGAATTAATTTCACAACTTCTCGTACTTACAACTAAAAATATACTACTAGACCAAAGGGCTAGTGTAGGGATTGTTAGGAAAAATGTCCTAAAAGCCAATAAATTGTATTTTATAATTATGAATAATGTATTATTTAATCATTTAATGCGAGCAATTTATTTATTTATTAATATATTTAATTAATTAAATAAAAGTCCTTAGAACATTATTTATATAGGAGTTTGGATATTGTTGAGGTCGTGAATTTTTGCTCATTTGATTGGCTGTGTTTTTGCAAAAACCTCATGATCTTTACCAAATATATGTTGGGTACTATTGGGTGTTACAGGAAACATATTATGCCAACTTACTATTCTAGGTGCAGGAACTATATTATGGCATCTTACCATATGAAACTTGTGCTGACTATGGTATAGCATTTATTGCATATTGATTAGGAATGTCTTGAGGCCTAAGGCGGTTGGTGGTGCACCAACATATTATATATTTGTCGTCCAGGAGCATAGCAGACACCGAAGAAAAAACAGAGAGGAGTTAGACACGTTGCAAGAAAGCATACCAGAGTTCTATGTTTTGTTGCAACATGACGTACTTATTGATTGCTTAGATGTTAAGTGTTGTTACTCTATGATATGTAACAGTGAGTTATAAGTGACTTGTGTATGTTCTGAACATTTAGATCACTGTGTTGTTTGATCATTCTTCGAGAGAAGAAGGAGTTGTTCTTAGGAGAGAACGTTGTAAGTCGAGGGGAGCTCGCCTAACCAAAATTTGTTAAGAAGTCTCTCACCAAGGCGTCAGAGGTTAAGAGAGAGTCTTTACTTGTGTAAGTCCATTGGTGTGTGTAACTCACACTATTTCTTAATGAACAGGTTTGTTGGACCAGGGGAAGTCCCGTGGACGTAGACCGGATGGTTGGACCACGTTAAATCTTGGTGTTCTTTATTTCAGTTATAGTTTTATTATTTCCGCTGCTGTTTGCTGCTTGCTGTTTGCTGTTTACCGTTACTACTCTTGTTGAAACATTAAGTGGATCAAGCAATTAGGAAAACAGATTGTTCACGATTTAATAGTCCAGTTAATGTTGCAACATAGCTTGTAACAGTGTGATAACAAAATTTATTTTCACCAAAATATTGCATCTTGTTTTTAGTTTCGTTCACAGAGTTTTATTGATTAAGCATTAGTTGTCTTGCTATGAAATTATCTCATACTTATACTGCACAACTTTTAACAAGTGGCATCAAGAGCAGGTTACGAACTAATTCGGTTAGATTCTTGGGAGTTTTGAGTTGTTGTTTTGCAGGAATAGGTATGGACACCTTACGTGAGGGAGGTTCAATCTCTAAACCACCGCTGTTGGATGGTGCGAATTACTCGTACAGGAAGGCTAGAATGAGGGCGTTCATCAAGTCTATTGATGAAAAGGCCTAGAAAGTTATACTGACTGGCTGGACATCTCCTACCAAAACAGATGCTTAGGGCAATGTTGCAACTAAACCTGAAACAGATTGGACTAGGGATGAAGATCTTTCGGCAAGTTAGAACTCTAAGGCGCTGAATGCAATATTCAATGTTGTTGACTTGAATCAATTCAAGTTAATCTCGACATGTGAATCTGCGAAGGAAGCTTGAAAGATATTACAAACTACATATGAAGGTACAGCGTCAGTCAGAAGATCAAAGTTGCAGATGCTTACCACCAGATTTGAGGAATTAAGGATGCTGGAGGATGAAACCATTGTGGATTTTAATGCCAAATTATGTGACATTGCAAATGAATATTTTGCTTTGGGAGAAAAATATTTTGATGACAAGCTTGTAAGAAAAATATTGCGCACTCTTCCAGACAGATTTGGAATTAAGGTGGCTTCCATAGAAGAATCAAAAAATGTGGATGAAATCAAAATTGATGAACTAATGGGGTCCCTTCAAACTTTTGAAATGAAGTTTAAGCAAAAGAAGAAAGAAAAATGCATTGCTTTAAAGGCTGATGTTGAAAGGAATAGCTCTTCTGATGATGATGAATCTGAAATCACTGAATCCTTAGCTTTGCTCACCAAAAATTTCAATAGAGTTCTGAAAAAATGGGATAAGCAAAGAAAGGGGTTTAGACAATCGAATTTTGATAAGAAACCTCATGTTGCAACAACAACTGATTTTGTTAAGAAGCAAAACTTGAAATCAGTTGATGAGAAGAAAAAGAGTAAAGGCTTTCAATGCCGCGAATGCGAGGGTTTTGGTCACATTCAAGCTGAATGTGCGAACACTTTGAAAAAAAGAAGAAAAATGCTATAAAGGTTACCTGGAGTGATGTAGAATCAGAAGACTTTTTAGAAAGTGAAGGAGAGCACACTGGGAACTTCGTTGCGTTCACTGTTGCAACAGCACCAAGCAAGATCAGTGTGGATGAGGGAACAAGTACTGCTGTTACAACAACAGATGATCAATATGGGGAGTTAAGTGAATCTGACTGTGGTGAATCTGATAGTGATGGTGACTTGGATGATGAAGAAGTCATGAAAACATACAAGAACATGTACGAAAAATAGGTGGTAATGTGTAAGAAAAACCAAGGACTAGAACTCATGGTTTTTGAATTGGAAAAACAAAAAGTATACCTAAAAAAACTGGCTGAAGAAAGACTGTGTGAAGTACAGATGCTGCAACATGATTTGAAGTAGATGCAGCGAAATATAAAAATGCTAAATTCTAGAACTGAAAAATTGAATCACATGTTATCCATTCAGAAATCAAGTAGAGATCATAGTGCACTCGGTTTCTATATATGAGAATCTTCTGGTACAACTATCTTTGTCAAAAGTTCAAATCACCCAGAATCTGAACATGAAGATGCGACTGCTCAGAACAACAGTAAAAGTGCCTTGGTAACTGATGTTCCAATAGCACCAACAACAGTGCAGAGGCAATATGGGAAAAATAAAAATAGGTTCATTCCTACATGTCACTACTGTTTTGCACCTGGTCACATCAGACCTTATTGTTTCAAACTTCTAAGAATGCAAGAGAAAGGTAAGTCTTATAGTAAGCAGAAAAGATCGTCACACATTTTCGGAAACATAAGGTAAGACAATTATAGGTAAAGAAAACAGAGTTAGCCTGCTGTGTTGCTTATACTTCAATGCATTCTTGTAATGCTAACTCTTGGTATTTTGATAGTGGATATTCTAGACATATGACAGGAATGCGAGAAGCCTTGAACAGCTACAAGGAGCGAGATGAATGACAAGTTACGTTTGGTGATGGTGTTAAAGAAAAAATACTTGGGAGAGGAACTTTGGATATTGAAGGTTTTCCAAAACTCAAGAAAGTGCTGCACGTGGATGGTTTAAAAGCTAATCTTATTAGTATTAGTCAACTGTGTGATCAAGGTTTACATGTGAAATTTACTAAAAATGGTTGTCATGTGCTAGACATTGCTAACAATTGCATGCTTTTAGGTAAAAGTTCATTTGACAACTGTTATATGCTTACACCATCACAGGAACGACCAGTGACATGTTACAACAGCACCTGTGACAATGCTGAGATTTGGCACCAAAGATTGGGACATTTAAATTGTGACTTGCTGACCAAAATTGTGAATGTAGGTACAGTCTGAGGATTGCCAAAGTTGAAAAACAAACAATCAGGTGTGTATGGTTCCTGTCAAATTGGTAAACAGGTAAGAACATCTCACAAGATGTTGCAACATGTGTCAACCAAGAATATCTTGGAGCTGTTGCACATGGATCTTATGGGTCCAATGCAAACCGAAAGCATCGGAGGTAAGCGATATGTGTTTGTGTGTGTGGATAACTTTTTCAGGTATACATTTGTGGACTTTCTTAGAATAAAATCTGACACTTTTGATGTGTTTAAGAAATTGTGTTTAAAATTGAAAAATGAGAAAGGGTGCAATATTCAGAAAATCATCAGAATAAAAAGTGATCATGGTCGGGAATTTGAGAACCACTCATTCACTGAATTTTGCAACGAGCATGGAATAACCCATGAATTCTCTGCTCCAAAGACCTCACAACAGAATGGTGTGGTTGAACGAAAGAATAGAACCATTCAACAGAATGATAAAAATCTTTCTCACAGGTTTTGGGCAGAAGCAGTTAACACTGCGTGTTACACCATAAATCGAGTTTTCTTGGGACCAGGTACTTCTAAAACACCTTATGAAATTTGGAAAGGTAAGAAACCCTCACTAGGGCATTTTTATGTGTTTGGAAGTATATGTTACATTTTGAATGATAGAGAACAAAGAGGGAAATTTGATGCTAAAAGTGACAAAGGCATTTTTCTTGGTTACGCTACAAACAGTCGGGCTTTTCGAGTTTTTTATTTAACTACTAGAATGATAATGGAATCTGTTAATGTGGTAGTTGACGAGGTGAAAAAATTTGCATGAAAACCGACGGGAGAAATCAGTGGCAGCAAAACAAATACCAATGAGTCAGATGATGTTGTAACATTGAAGGAAGAAGGAACTTCAAAATCCAGTATGACCGAGACAGATGAAACATCAGGAAGAATAGCTGAGCAGTCGGATGATGTCTCACCAGCTGTTACAACATGCGACGGAACTACAAAGGATGTTAGTAAAGGAACTCAAGCAGAGCTGCCACATGTCCACAGAAATCATGCTCCAACCGATGTTATAGGCTCAATACATGATGATATCCAAACTAGAAGAAAGCCTAAAAGGAACTACAGAGACATGGTAAGATTTGTGTGTTTCACAACAACTCTTGAACCAAAAAATGCGACTGAAGCTTTAAAGGATGAAGTTTGGATAAATGCCATGCAAGATAAGTTGAGTCAGTTTGTGAGGAATGATGTTTGGGTTTTAGTTCCTAGGCCATGTCAATGTAATTGGAACTAAGTGGATCCTTAAAAATAAGACTGATGAAAGTGGTAATGTCACTAGAAATAAGGCAAGACTAGTAGCTCAGGGATATACACAAGTAGAAGGTGTGGATTTTGATGAGACCTTTGCTCCGATTGCCAGACTTGAATCTATTAGATTGCTAATATCCATTGCATGTGTGTTAAAGGTTAAATTGTTTCAAATGGATGTAAAAAGTGCATTCTTGAATGGCATTCTAAATGAAGAAGCTTATGTTGAGCAACCAAAAGGCTTTGAGGACCCTCATTATCCCACGTATGTATATAAATTGAAAAAGGCCTTGTATGGGTTGAAACAAGCTCCACGAGCTTGGTATGACAGATTAACGAAGTTCTTGCTGGATAAAGGCTACCAGAGAGGGGGAGTAGACAAAACCTTATTCATCAAAAAGTCTGGGTCAGGTATTCTCATTGCTCAAATTTATGTTGATGACATTGTATTTGGTGCAATATCTGAAAATAAGGTTGATGAATTTGTTAGGCATATGAAACATGAGTTTGAAATGAGTATGGTTGGGGAATTAACATACTTCTTGGGGTTGCAGGTTAAGCAATGTGTAGATGGGATCTTTATATCTCAAGAGAAGTATGCCAGGAATCTTGTTAAAATATTTGAGTTAGAATCTGCTAAGTCTTCGAGGACTCCTATGAGTGTGATCACTAGGCTGACTAGGAGTGAGAATGAAAAATCAGTTGGTCCAAGTTTATTTAGGAGTATGATAGGAAGTTTGTTGTATCTTACAGCAAGTAGACCTGATATTTGTTTCAGTGTTGGAGTATGTGCAAGATAACAAGCAAATCCAAAAGAATCTCACTTACTTGCAGTAAAAAGGATAATCAAATATGTGAGTGAAACAGTAAGTCTTAGAATATGGTTTACTAATGACACTAACACTAATCTTGTGGGGTTTAGTGATGCTGATTGGGCAGGAAATGCAAATGATAGAAAAAGTACAACGGGTGGATGCTTCTACATTGGCAACAACATGGTGTCCTAGTATAGTAAGAAGCAAAGTTCAATCTCCTTGTCAACAGCAGAAGCAGAATACATAGTTGTACGAAGTTGTTGTGCACAACTTCTTTGGATGAAACAAATGCTGGATGATTATGGAATTGAAAATCAGGTTTTGATTGTTTATTGTGATAACATGAGTGCCATTAACATATCCAAGAATCCTGTTCAGCACTCTCGCACTAAACATATTGACATAAGGCATTACTTAATACGTGAACTTGTTGAAACAAAAGTTATTGTCTTAGAATATGTTGCAACAGAAAAATAATTGGCAGATATTTTCACCAAAGCTTTGGATCCTCTAAGATTTGAGATCCTAAGAAAAGCTATAGGAATTTGTAGTATATAAAGTTGCAACATGATGTACATCAGGAACATGGAATAAGCTTGAGAAAACTAAAAATTTGATATTCAATTCAGCTAGTGATTTAATTTATGAACTATATATTCTTGTGCACCTTGAAATCGAGGTTGAGGAAGCTAATCTGGATAGTCTGCTGGTGCAAGAGCTTGATCTATCTGATGACTAGGGATATAGGGAAAAGTCTCTCTAAATCTATTCATGTATTCTTTTCATCTTAAGAAAAAAGGGAATGTGAGTTTCATGCACTGAAAAGAGCTACCTAATCCAAAATAAAAGAGATTAGAGTGAAAGCTATCAGTTGCAGCATGAGATGAAAGAAAGGCAGAAGAAAAATATGTGTTGTTATAACATGGGCTGAAAAGAAAATGTGTTTGGTTGTGATGATGACTAAGATGATCAGATATGTTTGAGCGGATAAGAAGAGCACTTGCACCTTGCAGATTTGAAGGTAATAGCTATCTAAAATCTCTACTTCTTACACACACATGGTTCATTAATTAAATCCTTGACTGAAATGAGTATTGATGAGTAAAGCTTCTTGAGTAATTTCATACTGACTGGATTCATGTCGAATTTTTTATTTTACTGTAGTTTTGGAAAAAAAAAAGAGGGAACAAAATCCTGGTGGATCTGAGAATTGTGGAATATACTGCTAGTTTGTTTTAGATTGCAACAAGTAGTCATTAAAAATCATCATGATTATGTTGTGCTAACATATGTAAAAAATGTTGCAACTTTCGTATAACACATGGAAGAGTGTTTTGAGTCGGAAACTTGGATATCCTTAATTGGCAGTTAACGTACTTTTGCAGATTTAATTTTTGAATTTCCCAAGATCATGTGATTGGCTAAACAGATGGGCAGTTACCCACGATTAGGGCACCGGTTAATTGAGAAATTTTTGCCTCTTCATATCTCCACTACTCTGCTATCGTTCTTCATATAGCTTATCTTATTTTTTTGTGTTCTCTCTCTCATCTTCCCTGTGGTTTTTTTGTTGAGTTCTTTGCTATCTAACCCACTTACAGAACAACTATGGTGAAGACGCAATCAGGCGGTAGACGTTGGGAAACCCCCAAATCTGGAGCACTTGGAGGGGTGTCGTCACAACCTATCACCATTGATGAACCATCCCCTCCACCAGCGGCTGAAGGCAGTAATGCAATATCATCCAGTGACACAAGCACTAGTGGGTCACTACGACCACGAACAACCCAAGCTAGGGCTAAAAGGCCATTCATTGACCCTCTGTGGACTCCAACAGGCATAGATGTGGTTGTTCACACCGAAACAACATCTCACCACAATCAGGAGACACAATCTTCAGACTTTGAGGCAATGCCCAAGGTCGCAACTGCTGTCCCTGTTGCAACATCATCTCCTATCAGGGCACCGGCTGAGAAAAGTGGAACGAGTCATGCTACTACTGAGTTACTCAATGCGTAGTCAAAAAGCACACCTGTCTCTGTCTCAGATAATGTTGCAGCGTCGCGTGCACCATCCGAAACTGAAGTCACACCTGAAGAAGTTGGTCAACAATCCAAGACCAAAAGGAAGAAACACATTCGCAATTTCAAACGCAAAGGGGCTAAACTTGCAGAGTCTTCACGTTCGAAGCCACCCAAGACAACAAAACGATCATGTCCAGGGTATGATCCTTCCATTGCTTATTCTTCACAGTATTTCTTTTCTGAGTCAAAAGAGAAGTTTAAAATTATGTCTCAGTGGAAGTTTGTTCCAGAGAAACCATTGAATGAGAAATCGTATCAGGGAACATGGGTACTTGCCTTACTGAGAGAAAGAAATCTGTTAGGCTCATTTGCTTTGATTAAGTCGTTTTCTAGCAATCTGGTTTATGAGTTTTACTCAAATCTGCACATCAATGTTAGTGTTGCAACATCAAAATATTACCATCAGATTTTTGTGCGCGGTCATGTGTTTGAGTTTTCACCCACTGCTCTAAATAATTTCTTAGGCTGTGTGCCAGTTACAGAGATTATTCCAGATGTTTCTTTGTCTGCTATTGCTTTGGAACTAATAGGTGAGCCATTTGAATGGAAATCCGAATCTAGACTACCTGGGAATAGACTCACTACTAAGTATGCTGCTATGCATAAGATGGCCATAGCAAATTGGTATCCTACTAAGCTATAGGCACTGGGGTGAATTTTGATCTGGGTCGGGTTATTTTTGAGCGCATAATTGAGGAAGCTGCTAAACAGTTTTCTAGTCAGTACTTGCCATATCCCTCTCTCATATGTGCATTTCTCATGTCACAACACAAGGTTCTTGATCCTGATGAAGTATTGCACAAACCAGGTTCTTCACTGTTATTCTCTAGAAAGTTTTTGCAGGGGGCTCACAAAGATAATACTACGGGGGAGCATGCTGATGGTACACCAGCCCCTAGTACTGATGCTGCCAGTTCCTCTGTTGATCAGTCTGCCATGTTACAGCAATTTCAGCAGCTTCGTGAGGCCATTGAAGAACTCCGAGAAGAGCAATGGAATATTCAGGCTAACCAGGATCAGCTTAATCAGACTTTGGTTCAACTGCTCAAAGGCCAAAATGCTTTGATGGCGCACTTGATGGACGCTTTTTCTAGTTAATTTTTGTTCACTTCCTATCTGTGCTCTATTTCTGTTTTTATACTCTCATGTCCTAGTGGTTCTCCTCATCTGTCTTTGCCTTTGGTTTGGCAAAAAGGGGGAGATAGTTTTTCTTGGTGTTGCTATTGTTACTGCTACTCTGTTGCTCTGTTGCAACATGGTTTTCAACATCTGTTCTGTGCTATCCTGGTTTTTAATTATGTTTACCTTAATAATGGTTTTTGCCAAAACAAAGCCAAATGGGGAGATTGTTGAGGTCGTGAATTTTTGCTCATTTGATTGGCTGTGTTTTTGCAAAAACCTTATGATCTTTACCAAATATATGCTGGGTACTATTGGGTGTTACAAGAAACATATTATGGCAACTTACCATTCTAGATGTAGGAACCATATTATGGCATCTTACCATATGAAGCTTGTGCTGACTAAGGTATAACATTTATTGCATATTGATTAGGAATGTCTTGAGACCTAAGTCGGTTGGTGGTGCACCAACATATTATATATTTGTCGTCCAGGAGCATTGCAGACACCGAAGAAAAAGCAGAGAGGTGTTAGACACGTTGCAAGAAAGCATACCAGAGTTCTATGTTTTGTTGCAACATGACGTACTTATTGATTTCTTAGATGTTAAGTGTTGTGACTCTATGATATGTAACAGTGAGTTATGAGTGACTTGTGTATGTTCTGAACATTTAGATCACTGTGTTGTTTGATCATTCTTCAGGAGAAGAAGGAGTTGTTCTCGGGAGAGAACGTTGTAAGTCGAGGGGAGCTCGCCGAACCAAAGTTTGTTAAGGAGTCTCTCACCAAGGCGTTAGAGGTTAAGATGGAGTCTTTACTTGTGTAAGTCCATTAGTGTGTATAACTCATACTATTTCTTAATGAACAGGTTTGTTGGACCAGAGGAGGTCCCGTGGACGTAGACCGGATAGTTGAACCACGTTAAATCTTGGTGTTCTTTATTTCAGTTATAGTTTTATTATTTCCGCTGCTGTTTGCTGCTTGCTGTTTGCTGTTTACCGTTACTACTCTTGTTGGAACATTAAGTGGATCAAGCAATTAGGAAAACAGATTGTTCACGATTTAATAGTACAGTTAATGTTGCAACATAGCTTGTAACAGTGTGATAACAAAATTTATTTTCACCAAAATATTGCATCTTGTTTTTAGTTTCGTTCACAGAGTTTTATTGATTAAGCATTAGTTGTCTTGCTGTAAAATTATCTCATACTTATACTACACAACTTTTAACAGATATGAATGATAGAATCTATATTCACATATATGTTCTAAAAGTTATACCCAATCATAAGATAAATTAATTGAGCGTTAGTTTATCCGGATAGATCGAATTACAATATACTAACCAAATAATATGAGATATTAATTTGGGAGATTAGTCTCATGTCGATATATTAGATGTATAAGTACTTGTTGCGAACAAGTGACTGGACTTGACCACTAATACAACGAATTACATAGAATGTCAATAATTCATTGTATTACGTAATCATGCGATTAATTCTCAGACCTGAGACACCATGATTATCTCATAATTAGGAATACCATAATTTGCTGGTGCAATTAAACTAGTCTTAATCATGGATTAGATAATATATTCAGTGGTTATGATCTATTCCGTCATGGAGGTATGTGTGTGTAGAGACGGGAACTGGCAATTGAGAATCTTATGCGATCTATTAATTAAGTAATTAGAAATCCTTGGTCAATGTGGAATAGTGGAGGTCGTTCCACGGATTATTTATTAGTTACTAATTAAATAGATTTTGGCATATAGTCGTGTAATAGAGTTTGATGACCCAATCTATGACTCTGACTCGATCGGGATAATTAAGACAATAAGATTCGATTGCATAGAAATTACTAAATGGGTTCATATATTTGCACTTCATCTTTAATTGGGTAATCACGATATACTGGTAGATGTCACTCGCGATTTGCGAATTAATTAGAAGGAGTCACTACAATATTTTTGACTTCTTGCAACCCTTAATTTAAACATGTAAGAAAACCGTTGCAATAAATGTCATTTTGCAACAATTTTATAGCTGTTGTCTAAAAATAAAACATTTTGCAACGATTTTAATTAACTGTTGCAATATCTATAACCTTTTGCAACTATTTTAATTAACTGTTGCAATATCTATAACCTTTTGCAATGATTTTAATTAACTGTTGCAATATCTGTAACCTTTTGCAATGGTTTTAATTAACTGTTGCTATATTTATAAACTTGTGCAACACTTTGTATCAGACTATTGTAATATCTATAATATGCAATGCTTTTTTTTATGAAGTGTTGCTTATTTCATTCTTTTTTTGCAACGGTTTGTAAAATTGTGGGTTAGTTGCAACTTATAAATAAATTCTTTTGCAACAGTTTTATTAATATTGAGTCTTACAGTTGCAAATCTGTAATATACTACCTTTTTTGTTAAGTGTTGCATATTGTATTTGGTTTTAGGCAATGATATGTAAAAGTATTGGGTTAAATGCAACGCAAAAAAACTATTGCTTATTTTATATTTATTTGGTGAGACATCGTGAGATATTTTGTTCATAAAGAAATTTGAGTTTTAGTTATTGAAAATGAGAAACTATTACAACTAATTATTTGAAACAAAGAGAAATAATTTTTTTTAAAAAAAAAGTTGATTAATTAGGTTTCATTTTTTACCCCTTTATTTCTACAATTTTTTTGTCAAAATTTAGATTTTTCATTGTTTCTTAATTCTAAACTACTGTTGACTAGTTAAAAATTCAAAACAAGTTTATGAAAAAGAGCATTGCAGTTATAAAAGACAATATTTATATTTCTTAAAATTGTTACAAAAGTGTTGACTATTAGATATATAAATGAATATAATAAGCTTTTATCTTACAACTTAATTGTTAGATGAGATGGTTAGTTTGACATAGTTATAGAGTTCATTTTCAAAAAGGTCATGGGTTCGATTCTTATCACTACCTATGTAGAAGAAATTATATAAGTGCAATTCAATAAAGAAAAAAGAAAGAGAATCTCTTATATCTTCTTTTTTAAGAATGGTGAACTTACAACTACAAAATAACCGTTGCTTAAGCTTTTGAAAACCGTTGCAAATAGGAAAAAAATTATCATGTAGTCTTTTTAAAAAAACCGTTGCAAAAAGAATCAGTTGCAATGGTTTTTTGACCGTTACTTTTTATTTATAAAAAACCGTTGCAGTAGAAATTAGACAACGAGAGCGGATTCAATGGTAAGAAAACCGTTGCCTAATGTCATTTGCAACGGTTTTTAGTTCTTCTACAACAGTTTTCAAATGTTACAAGAACTAAAAAATGTGGTAGTGAGTTCTAATTTAATTAATTAGTTGAATTAATTATTTGCTACCGATTAATTATGAACCCAAGAGGTCACATACAAATGGAATTCGCAAATTAATTGGATTAGAGAAAAAATTAAATTAATTTTAGGATCGTCCTAATATTAATTTAATTGGGCTCGAAGTAATTAGATGGTGATGGTTATTATGAGGCCTAAGATTGGTTAATTAAGACCAGTCCACATATGACGCTAGGTGATATATGTCTCCTATATATTATAGTATTTTGACAGTTAAAGAGCTAGCACACTTTTTTTAAAGTCAGAATAAAATATAAGATTTCTCTAAGAACTCTAGTGGGGTGAAATTCAGTTGATAGCGCGAATTTTGTGTAGACTATTATTGAAGGTTTCACGTGTGGAAAACTTATTTTAGATTCTACCGTAATATTCGTATCAAGAGGTAATTCTAAAACTACGTATAAAACTCCCTTTTCATTACCGAAAGACCAAAAAAAATTTAATTTCTCATAGATAACTTTGACATTGTGCTCAAGAGTTGTTATGAAATGCGCCTCAATATCAAATCGATTAGCATATATATCCTCTATTAAACTATTAAAGGGCCTGTAGAGAGATTGACTACTCACTATTAAGTGTTAGTTTGTCCTAGCCTTTGGATGGTTCAGACACTGCACTCTAGTAGTAAATTCAAGTAGTGTTTTGCTCCATAAACTTATGTTTTGATTCGGACGGAAGTGCAACAAAATCAAGTTATTAAAAAATAGGTCATACTGATTGTGAACCTTCGAATTCACAATTAAGATTACAACAAGTTTTGGTAGTCAATTCTCCGAGATCCTTTTTGCTAGTTGCAAGTGAGCACCTCCAAAGACTTTCGTTGTCTAAGGTTGATTTACTGAGGGTAGGGAGTGTTTTATGGTTCAGATTGCGTGTGTCCTATAGCTGTTTGTGCAATAGTTTTAATAAGCCCCGGTTATATGATCTCGAGAGTAGTGACTGCCAGCCCTTTCTAGGCATTTAGCGTGCCCCCGAAGCCCGGGGATCGTGTTGTCTATTTTTCTACCTTTTCGGCTCTTCTAGCAGTTGCTCAATTTGGGGTGCAGGCCTCGACTTTTTACGATGCGCCTTATGGGGTTGCGAATCGGATAAAATCTTTTACTATCTTTTAATAAATCTCTATTATTATTTTGATATATTTTGCTTATAAAGCCTTTGAATTAACATCTGCTAATTTTATTACCAAACCACTAAGCCTTTACTCAACTCCCTCTATTTAATATAATATTCTAAATTTATCCTTGATAAAAAGTACCTCTAAACTATCTTACCAATGCTCACCTCTCCCTTCAATCCCTCCTCCTCCTCCACCTCCCCCAACCCCTCCCCGAAAAAAAAAAAGAAAAAAAACGAAGAAGGTAAAGTAGAATTGTCAATAAGATAATAAGCATGCATATTAGACATCCCCATATTCCCATATAATCGAATTTTATTATACATATATATGAGAGATTTACATTTAATATATGAATGTTTAAAATACAAAAGAAAAGTGAAAGAATGATATATTTAAATTGTTAGCCAACATATTGCTTCAGAAATTTATTATGCTACAATTTTAATACCAAGGTTCTTCTTCGCAAACTCCACAAGGTTGCTAATTTCATTATCATCAATAAATCCATCATGATTAGTGTCTGCTATCTTCATCCCTTTCCTGCCTTTCAAACGTGAGAACCGACCCCCTTGCGTCCTGATTGCATGCCGCAGCTCTACCTTGCTTATTCTGCCATCTTTGTCCATGTCAAATTTCTTCAACCATTTTTGGAATTCTTCTAAGCTCATCTCAACCTTGCCATCACTAGACACGTCGTATCGATAGCTATTCTTAAACGCCATTTTTGTGTCGATTAATGAATGACCTAGGAGTTTACAAATGGTCTCATATATTTATACTGTGGTTATGTTAAGCAAAGCAAATTCTACGCGGCACTAGATTTTATGCAATAGGAGTCAAAGCCAGCAGCCTAAAACGTTTAGCACAAGTACGGCTTTTGATGATGAATATAAGAATAATAATGTATGGCCGTAGGTTAGTAGCGTTAGCATTTGTAATAAACAGGAGTATATTATAGAATGGAATCTAAGACCAGTAATGTACGAGGGTGGTATACATCCCCCCTTCCCATTTCCCAACCCCAATTTTAAACCCAAATTGTTGTATGAAGTTTTTCTTGTTGGAAAAATATCATGTATAAACTTGCGTCTTGGATAGTAATTGCAATAATCAGAATAAAGACACAGCGATAAATAAAACTGAATTAGAGACTTGTTTGCACAAAAAATTATGCAATGCAATGGAAGAGTGCAGTAGGATTGAGGTTTGAATTGGATTCATTTTTCTTAAAATTTAATCACACCACTATGGTATTTACGTCAATATATATTGATAGTAGTCTTCCACATTATAACTATCATCATCTGACAGTATAAGGTGCACTACAAACTATTTAAGCATAAGGAATCAAATAATGCATAACTCTCCCTCTCTCTCTCTTAATGCAAAATGTAGGTAAGACCCAAATCAAAATCCCGATCTTTGATGCAAAACAATAGTTGTATTTATAGAGTTTTAACAACGCTAAACACACACACAGTGTCGAATACACACACACACACACAACACTCATCGAACAAGGATTAGGGGTTGGGGTTTTCTGTTTTAGGGGGGGCGGTGGTGTTTTTGTGTGTTAGGTGGGAGGGGGGGGGGTCGCGGCTGGGTTGGGGTTGAGGTGAGAGCGATGGAGGGGTGATTTTTTATTATCTTTTAATGTTTTAAAATTTTGAAATGATTATTATATTCAATAAGGGTATTTTGGTCTATAAAATAGTTATTTTAAGTGGATCACCTCCAAATTTACAATAACCGCCATGCATCATAAATGTCGTTAACTTGGATTGTTTTTTAACGAAAGGGGTATTTTGTACCATTTTATCAGACCATAAGGAAATATTAGCTACATTTGGAACCACAATAGACAAACGTATACTTTAGACCAACCACATGAAATATTTTGCTTTTTATCCTAAATTCATTAATTTTATTTTTACTCTATATATTGAAACGAAGATACTCATCAATTCCTGATCCCATTAACTCCCTTTTGAGAATCTAGGTAAAATAAATATTTCATGATCAGGGGCGGAGCGAGGGGGGACTGGGGCGACCTCCAAAAAAAAAAAAGGAATATTTAATGGATTTTTTTTGAAAAAATAGATTTGGCCCCTCCAAGTAAAATATCAAAAAGGTATAGAAATCTTCAAAAACATGAAGTTATTTAGTGGTTAGTCACAATTACTAATATGTTGAAGTTGTTGTTTCAAATCACCACAATTACATTTTTTTTTTGCCAGTTTTTTGCTAGTGGTGTGGGTTTAAGTCACTACAATTACATTTTTTTTGCCAGTTTTTTGTTAGTATATGTGTCTATTACTGCTTGTTTTGATTTTATTTTTCTATTAGATAGATAAATATAACTTTGAGGTACTTAGTGTTATGCTTGTTTTGATTTTTTTTTTTTAATAACTGTAAAAATTGAGTTTTTTTCTACTAACCCAAAAAATACAATACAAAAAAAAATTTCAGCCCCCAATATTAAATTCCTGATTCCGTCCCTGTTCATGAGACACTTTGGGACATATACAATTATAAACTTGGACAAAAAGGCAGTTTCTAGCCAGTCATATAATAGGCATAACATAACCCTCTTCTTTTCCGCATGTAATGGAAAACAAAAGAACAAAAAACAAAAGGCGCTGCTAGAAATGCATGAAATACCTTGGGCTATTTCTAGAAAGAATTTTACAAATTACTAAAGAGAACCTTACAATTTTTATATATTTAGACACAAAATATGCCTGCTAAATATAAAACAATGCTCACATAGACGGCGCTTTATATAACACCGGAATAAGTATAACGGGCGCTTCTTAGCAAAAGTGGAAAAAAAGACAAAGATGTCTCACCATGCAAAAATTTCTTGACTAATTAAAAGCTTGCTTTTGACATTGTTGATGAACATTAGAGTCTTCGTTTTCTCCTAATGATCAAAGTCGAAATATAGCTAACTCCATGGTAGGTTGTCGCCCACTTGATTTCTTTTTGTATATTTTGGTAGAAGTTCATCAATTTTGACGAATGATTCATGAACTTAAAACCTTTTCACACCATAGACTCTATGATATTAAACAGATATGTATGCTACACAGCTGAGGCTTTTGGACTTGATCTTATTCAAAAAATGACAAAAAGAGGGCTCACTAATTAGTATCGAGAACCTAACAAGTTTATTATATCCGGATGCAAAATAATACTATCCACTCTTGGCTAATTTTGTCTCACCATGTGAAATTATCATTTTTTTTTCAAAGGAGATATAATATATATATATATATCAAATTAAATAAGACACTTACGAGAATTGATTTCACAACTTCTCGCACTTACAACTAAGAATATACTACTAGACCAAAGGCCTGGTGTAGGGATTGTTAGGAAAAATGTCCTAAAAGCCAATAAATTGTATTTTAAAATTATGGATAATGTATTATTTAATCATTTAATGCTGACAGTTTATTTATTTATTAATATATTTTAATTAAATAAGTAAAAGTCCTTAGAATATTATTTATAAATTCTATTCACAGGAGTAAGGATATGAATGACAGAATCTATATTCACAAATATGTTCTAAAAATTGTCTCCAATCATAAGATAAATTAATTGGGCGTTAGTTTATCCAGATAGATTGGATTACAGTCTACTAACCAAATAATATGAGGTATTAATTTCAGAGATTAGTCTCATGTCGATTTATTAGATGTATAAGTACTTGTTGCGAACAAGTGACTGGACTTGACCACCAATACAACGAATTACATGAAATATCAATAATTTGTTGTATTATATAATCATGCGATTAATCCTCAGACCTGAGACACCATGGTTATCTCATAATTAGGAATACCATAATTTGCTGGTGCAATTGAACTAGTCCTAATCATGGATTATATAATATATTCAGAGGTTATAATCTATTCCATCATGGAGGTATGTGTGTGTAGATACGGGAACTGACAATTGAGAATCCTATGCGATCTATTAATTAAGTAATTAGAAATCCTTGGTCAAGGTGGAATAGTGAAAGTCGTTCCACGGATTATTTATTAGTTACTAATTAAATAAATTTTGGCATATAGTCGTGTAATAGAGTTTGATGACCTAATCTATGACTCCGACTTGATCGGGATAATTAAGACAATAGGATTCGATTGCATAGAAATTACTAAATGGATTCGTATACTTGCACTTCATCTTTAATTGGATAATCGCGATATACTGCTAGGTGTCACTCGCGATTTGCGAATTAATTAGAAGGAGTTCTAATTTAATTAATTAGTTGAATTAATTATTCGCTACCGATTAATTATGAACCCAAGAGGTCACACACAAATGAAATTCGCGAATAAATTGGATTAGAGAAAAAATTAAATTAATTTTAGGATCGTCATAATATTAATTTAATTAAGCTCGTAGTAATTAGATGGTAATCTGGTTATTATGAGGCCTAAGACTGGTTAATTAAGACCAGTCCACATATGACGTTAGGTCATGTGTGTCTCCTATATATTGTAGTATTCTGACAGTTAAAGAGTTAACACACTTTTTTTAAAGTCAGAATAAAATATAAGATTTCTCAAAGAACTCTAGTGGGAGTGAAATTCAGTTGATAGCATGAATTTTGTGTGGACTAATCTTGGAAGTTTCATGCGCGAGAAGCTCATCTCAAATTCTACCGTAATTTTCGCGTCAATAGGTAATTCTAAAACTATATATAAAACTCCCTTTTCATTACCAAAAGACCAAAAAAAATTTAATTTCTCATAGATAACTTTGACATTGTGCTCAAGAGTTGTTATGAAATGCGCCTCAATATCAAATCGATTAGCATATATATCGTCTATTAAACTATTAAAGGACCCTGTAGAGAGATTGACTACTCACTATTAAGTGTTAGTTTGTCCTAGCCTTTGGATGGTTCAGACACTGCACTCTAGTAGTAAATTCAAGTAGTGTTTTGTTCCATAAACTTATGTTTTGATTTGGACGGCAAGTGCAACAAAATCAAGTTATTAAAAAATGGTCATACTGATTGTGAACCATCGAATAATTCACAATTAAGATTACGACAAGTTTTAATAGTCAATCCTTTGAGATTCCTTTTGCTGGTGGCAAGTGAGCACCTCCAAAGGCTTTTGCTGTCCGAGGTTGATTTACTGAGGGTAGGGAGTGTTTTAAGGTTCAGATCGCGTGTGTCCTATAGCTGTTTGTGCAATCGTTTTAGTAAGACCTGGTTATATGATCTTGAGAGTAGTGACTGCTAGCCCTTTCTAGGCATTTAGCGTGCCCCCGAAGCCCGGGGATCGTGGTATCTATTTTTCTACCTTTTCGGCTTTTCTAGCCGTTGCTCAATTTGGGGTGCAGGCCTCGACTTTCTACGATGCGCCTTATGGGGTTGCGGATCGGATAAAATCTTTTACTATCTTTTAATAAATCTCTTATTATTATTTTGATATATTTAGCTTATAAAGCCTTTGAATTAACATCTACTAATTTTATTACCAAACCACTAAGCCTTTACTCAACTCCCTCTATTTAATATAATATTCTAAATTTGCCCTTGATAAAAAGTACCTTCAAACTATCTTACCAATGCTTACCTCTCCCTTCAATCCCTCCTCCTCCACCTCCCGCAACCCCTCCTCGAAAAAAAAAAAGAAGAAAAAAAAAGAAGGTAAAGTAGAATTGCCAATAAGATAATAAGCATGCATATTAGATATCCCCATATTCCCATATAATCGAATTTTATTATATATATATATATATGAGAGATTTACATTCAATATATGAATTTTTAAAATACAAAAGAAAAGTGAAAGAATGATATATATAAATTGTTAGCCAACATATTGCTTCAGAAATTTATTATGCTACAATTTTAATACCAAGGTTCTTCTTCGCAAACTCCACAAGGTTGCTAATTTCATTATCATCAATAAATCCATCATGATTAGTGTCTGCTATCTTCATCCCTTTCCTGCCTTTCAAACGTGAGAACCGACCCCCTTGCGTCCTGATTGCATGCCGCAGCTCTACCTTGCTTATTCTGCCATCTTTGTCCATGTCAAATTTCTTCAACCATTTTTTGAATTCTTCTAAGCTCATCTCAACCTTGCCATCACTAGACACGTTGAATTGATAGCTATTCTTGAACGCCATTTGTGTCGATTAATGAATGATTTAGGAGTTTGCAAATGGTCTCATATATTTATACTGCGGTTATGTTAAGGAAAGCAAATTCTACGCGGCACTAGATTTTATGGAAGAGGAGTCAAAGCCAGCAGGCTAAGAAGTTTAGCACAAGTACGGATTTTGATGATGAATATAAGAATAATGTATTGCCGTAGGTTTAGTAGCGTTAGCATTTGTAATAAACAGGAGCATTTTATAGAATGGAATCTAAGACCAGTAATGTCCGAGGGTGGTATACATTCCCCCTTCCCATTTCCCAACCCCAATTTTAAACCCAAATTGTTGTATGAAGTTTTTCTTGTTGGAAAAATATCATGTAAAACTTGCGTCTTTGGATAGTAATTGCAATAATCAGAATATAGACACAGAGATAAATAAAACTGAATTAGAGACTTGTTTGCACAAAAAATTATGCAATGCAATGGAAGAGTGCGTTTGAATTGGATTCATTTTTCTTAAAACTTAATCACCCCACTATAGTACTTAATTACGTCAGTATTGATAGTCGTCTCCCACATTATAACTATCATCATCTGATAGTATAAGGTGCACTCCAAACTATTTAAACACAAGGAACCAAATAATGCATAACTTTCTCTCTCTCTCTCTCTCTCTCTTTAATGTAAAATGTATGTAAGACGATTATTAAAATCTCGATCTTTTGATGCCAAAGAATAGCGGTATTTATAGAGTTTTAACAACGCTAAACACACGCACATAGCTTTGAATACACACACACATGCAACACTCATCGAACAAGGATTAGGGGTTGGGGTTTGTGTTTTGGGGGGTGGTGGCGGCGTTTTTGGGTGTTGGGTGGTGTGGTGGGGTGGGGTGGGGGGGGGGGGGGGTGGGCTGAGTTGGGGTTAGAGGGGCAGAGGACACCGCTGGGTGGAGGGGTGATTTTTTATTATCTTTTAATGTTTTAAAATTTTAAAATGATCATTATATTCAATTAAGGGTATTTTAGTCTATAAAATAGTTATTTTAAGTAGATCACCTCCAAATTTATAATAACCGACATGCAGCATATGTCGTTAACTTGGATTTTTTTTAACAAAAAGGGTATTTTGTACCATTTTATCAGACCATAAGAAAATATTAGCTACATTGGGAACCATAATAGATAAACGTACACTTTAGACCAACCACATGAGATATTTTGCTTTTTATCCTAAATTCGTTAATTTTATTTTTACTCTAAATATTGAAACGAAGATACTCATCAACTCCTATTCCTATTAATTCTCTTTTGAGAATCTAGGTAAAATAAATATTTCGTGAGGCAGTTTGGAACATATGCAATTATAAACTTGGACAAAAAGGCAGTTTCCAGCCAGTCATATAATAGGCATAGCATATATCCCTCTTCTTTTCCACATGTAATGGAAAACAAAAGAGCAAAAAACAAACGGCGCAGCTACAAATGCATGAAATGCCTTGGGCTATTTCTAGAAAGAATTTCACAAATTACTAAAAAGAACCTTACAATTTTTATATACTTAGACGCAAAATACGCGGACTAGATATAAAACAATACTCACATAGACGGCACTTTACATAATACCAGTATAAGTATAGTAGACGCTTCTTAGCAAAAGTGAAAAAAAAAAAAGGTGAAAGATGTCTCACCATGCAAAACTCCCCGAATAATTAAAAGATTGCTTTTGACATTGTTGATATACATTAGTCTTCGTTTTCTCCTAATTAATGATCAAAGTCGAAATGTAGCAAACTCCACGGTAGGATGTCGCCCACTTGATTTCTTTTTGTATATTTTGGTAGAAGTACTTCATCAATTTTGACGAATGATTCATGAACTTATTTTCACACCATACACTCTATGAACTATTCTTCAAACTTTTTGAACTGGACTAAGATATTAAACAGATATGTATGCTACACAGCTGAGGCCCATTCAGACCTAGCCCACTACACTGGTTTCATAATAAACGTGATTTTTCACATTATAATTCTCAATCATGTATTTCTGAGCCCAATCAAGTCTTAGTAAGCTCGAGAAAAAACCCAAATGAACTTGGAAACCTAATGAGACAATATATATATATATATATATATATATACCAAAACAGATGCCGGCCCAAAATTAATTTTAAAATAATAAGTTTTTAAAATCTAATATATTCAGATTTTGTAAATTATACAAAACATAGGGTCAATCAAATTTAGTTAATTCCATGCTAAACTCATGCGATGATATTGGTATCATCAACGGATAATAAACATTATTATGCAATTTGAAAAGTTGTAATAAAAAACCATGTTGTCGCAGTACGGCTTTTTAAATTTGACAAAAAAAAACAAAGAAACAAAAAAACAAAAAAAAAGTGCTTGTACATAAGTCGAAGGGTGACATGTCAAGTGCGCTACATTTGTCCATGCAATGTATTGACAAAGATATGAAATCCGGAAAAAAAAAATGCAAATGAAATTTAGAAGTAATTTAGTGGTGGATTACTCTTTCGGACCGTTAAAAGATCAGGATTCGATTCTCATGGAAGTAGAGGACCAAGTGAGGGTGGGAGGTTAAAGAAAAAAAAAATGTATATACTAAACTCGTAAGATTCTTGTCATTCATATCCTAACCAATCAAAAACTCCTCTGCTGACCCATTATAGTATTTAACAGCTAGTTTCCCAAATCTAGATGTCACCTAGGGCCTTCTGGGCCAGATATATATCCTGGTCCACTGTGAGTACTAGCCGGGGTTGTATTCTAGTCCATTGATTCGTGGCAAATAAGATGAGGCCCATGAGTAGTGGATCCCTTGGAGGACTAACAAATAATTATCTAAACATCTATAGATTTGAAAGCAGGCTTTTTCCCACGTCTTGTGCACAAATAGATCTCCTAGTCGGACAAAATTTGCGTTTGACAAATTGATGTCAAGTTTAAAGAAAATAGGGTGAGTCCAAATGTATAAGGGGTCTATCTTCGTGTGTGTAGAATATTTCCGATATCACTGAATGCATGTCAGACTCACTTATGTGTGCCACCACATCTAATCTTATCGAACACATGGTGTAACCTCTCCCTAGTTATTTGTAAGTTGGCAGCCCTATTTTCTACGGATGTTGTACGCTTCGAGTTTGACTAAAAAATTAACATCATTAACTTAAATGATAAGTTGACTTGCAGTGAAATGAGCTTGGCATAGCACTTTGGAGAATATTTTGTAATGATTAGGTTGTATATGTGATATTGTTCTCCCACTATGTTCATACATTAATTCATATATTTGCTTAGAGTAAAATATATTAGAAACCAGAGAAACGAAATTCTAATTAAAGAAAATTCATATATTTTAATGAACATTCTCTCCCTAGTTATTTGTAAGTTGGCAGTCCTAATTTTTTGCTAACTTTAAGAACTCTCAATCTTCTTCTTCTCGACTTAACATTGGCAAGTTTCTTTTAAATTCAGAAGAAAGTTTCCTGCACTAGTCTTTTCTTTTTGTTCCAAATTCTTGCACTAGTCCAAAAGTCAGAAAAGTATCAATCTAAATCAAAAAACTTTTTTAGGAAACGACCCAAAATGTGCAATTATATGACATTGGCTTTAATTTCATGAAGCACCATTTATAGTAGGGCGATTTTAAAATGAATAAGCTTGACGTTTTCGGTTTCTAAAACTAAGGACCAAGAGGTTTTTCCCTTTTTTTTTTTAAGAAAAAAACAATTGTTTGTTATGCGGATGCATTAATGTAGTAAGTTTAAAGCATTCACATTATCTATTTAGCAAGATAATTATGACGACTTAGAACTTGCGAGTAAAAAATGAGTTAGATTTAATTTTTTTTTGAGGAAGAAATATGTGTAATTTTGTTTTAATTTAAGATAGGAATTATCATCAAACGGGTATGCCATAATTTGATAATATATGGTGTAAAGTAAAATATTCAATCAAATCTATTTACTTTTTTGAAAAACCATTGTGAATTTGGAAAAGATTGAAATTACATTTTAAAACAGCCCTATTAGAAGCTCACCATTTCAGAACAATGATGAAGAGTGCTTAGAATCAGTAATGGGTTGGGAACTAAGAAAGTTTAATTTTGGTTGAAAAGTGATATTGGGTCTATATAGTTAAAGAGAGAAGAAAAAGATTTGAGTAAATATTAATTAAGAGAGAGAAAGAAATTAAGAAGAGAGAGAAAAAGAATTAAAGAAGGAAAGAGAAATTAAAATATCGTCTAGTTGGCATGCCATGTAACACTCCATATAGGAGGTGACAAAAGAGATGAAAAAAAATGAGTGATATATGGTATTACTCTTTTTTGATATATTTAGCTTATAAAACCTTTGAATTAACCTCTACTAATTTTATTACTAGACCACTAAGCATTTACTCAACTCCTACTATTTAATATAATATTCTAGATTTGCCCTTGATAAAAAGGTCCTCTAAACTATCTTACCAATGCTCACCTCTCCCTTCAATCCCTCCTCCTCCTCCACCTCCCCCGACCCTTACCCGAAAAACAAAAGAAAAAAGAAGAAGAAGAAGGTAAAGTAGAATTGCCAATAAGATAATAGCATGCATATTACTGTTTATATATGAGAGATTTACATTTAATAGTGAATTGTTACCATACAAAAGAAAAGTAAAAGAATGATATATATATATATATATATAAAATGTTAGCCAACATATTGCTTCAGAAATTTAATATGCTACAATTTTAATACCAAGGTTCTTCTTTGCAAACTCCACAAGGTTGCTAATTTCATTATCATCAATAAATCCATCATGATTAGTGTCTGCTATCTTCACCCCTTTCCTGCCTTTCAAACGTGAGAACCAACCTCCTTGCGTCCTGATTGCATGCCGCAGCTCTTCCTTGCTTATTCTGCCATCTTTGTCCATGTCAAATTTCTTCAACCATTTTTGGAATTCTTCTAAGCTCATCTCAACCTTGCCATCACTAGACACGTCGTATCGATAGCTATTCTTAAACGCCATTTTTGTGTCGATTAATGAATGACCTAGGAGTTTACAAATGGTCTCATATATTTATACTGTGGTTATGTTAAGCAAAGCAAATTCTACGCCGCACTAGATTCTATGCAATAGGAGTCAAAGCCAGCAGCCTAAAACGTTTAGCACAAGTACGGCTTTTGATGATGAATATAATAATAATAATGTATTGCCGTAGGTTTAGTAGCGTTAGCATTTGTAATAAACAGGAGTATATTATAGAATGGAATCTAAGACCAGTAATGTACGAGGGTGGTATACATTCCCCCTTCCCATTTCCCAACCCCAATTTTAAACCCAAATTGTTGTATGAAGTTTTTCTTGTTGGAAAAATATCATGTATAAACTTGCGTCTTGGATAGTAATTGCAATAATCAGAATACAGACACAGGGATAAATAAAACTGAATTAGAGACTTGTTTGTACAAAAAATTATGCAATGCAATGGAAGAGTGCATCATGATTGAGGTTTGAATTGGATTCATTTTTCTTAAAACTTAATTACCCCACTTTAGTACTTAATTACGTCAGTACTGATAGTAGTCTTCCACATTATAACTATCATCATCTGACAGTATAAAGTGCACTTCAAACTATTTAACACAAGAAACCAAATAATGCATAACTTTATCTCTCTCTCTCTCTTTTAATGAAAAATATTAGCTTTTTTTCATGGGAGTGGTGGGGTGGGCTGCTGGGTTGGGGTTGGGGTTGGGGTGAGAGGGGTGGAGGGGTGATTTTTAATTATCTTTTAATGTTTTAAAATTTTGAAATGATCATTATATTCAATTAAGGGTATTTTGGTCTATAAAATAATTATTTTAAGTGGATCACCTCCAAATTTACAATAACCAGACATGCAGCATAAATGTGGTTAACTTGGACTGTTTTTTAACGAAAGGAGTATTTTGTACCATTTTATCAGGCCATAAGGAAATATTAGCTACATGTAGAACCATAGTGGATAAACGCACACTTTAGACCAATCACAGGGAATATTTTGATTTTTATCCTAAATTCATTAATTTTATTTTTACTCTAAATATTGAAACGAAGATACTCATCAATTCCTGTTCCTATTAATTCCCTTTTGAGAATCTAGGTAAAATAAATATTTCGTGAGACAGTTTGGCAGGTGCATGCATTCTCTCCAGAAATCAAATGCATTTTTTACAAATGATTCATGAACACAGTGGCGGACCTACACTACTAGTAGTGTATGCAAACATTTACACTCAACAAAAGTTGATATGGTTTAGTGGTTAAAATGACACCCTAAAAATCAAGTTAGACTTCATCTGCGTAGGTTTAAATCTTGCTATTGACATTTAAAAACTTACATTTAAAAAAAAATTACCCCTCAATAAAACATGACAACTTCATGACAGCTTTCACCTTTTTTTTTGGTCAGATACAGCTTTCACTTTTGTTTTGTTTTTCTTTTTTGTCAAGGATACAACTTTCACCTCACTTTCCTAATTTTAGCTTTAATCCTCTCAAGCCTCACCGAAGCCATCTCTGCCTTCAACTCTCAAGCAAGCTCAACTCTTTTTTTTCTTTAATCAACCAAGAAATTTTAGATTCACTTTTAAAATTCAACAAAAAATTAAATTCCTCTCCAATTTCTTCCCTCAACACATTCAACATTCAATCCCCAAGGTGGAAAATTGTACACCTAATTATTTAACTTTATTTTTAATTTCATGTATTTATTTTTTAATTTTAGTTTACTTGTCTATTACTCTTAATTTAATTATAATTGTTTACTTTTAGTTTTGATTATAACTATTTATTTACTTGTTTAATACTTTTAGATTAATTTGTAATTTTAGTTATTTGTTCATTTTTAATTGTAGTTATAGTTCTAATTGCCTTTGTTTTTTGATAGCTCTTGTTGTTTAATTTCAATTTATAATAATTGAAATTAATTTTTTTAAAAAATATTATTTATAATTGTTATATTTTATTATTTTAGTTAGAGTTAGATATTCATGGAAAGAGACGTATTTAATAGCATCGATAATGAGTTGATTATTCAACGCTTTTAAAATATGAAGATACATCGGGAACAATTATAAAAAGATATTTTTTGTATTACTACAATACTATAGTTACTTATTTCTCTCTCTTTTATATATTTATATTTTTATAATTATTATAATGTGTATAATGTGTATTAATTTATGTCTAGATTAATATTCCCGAATCCTGATCTCTGAACCCTCCCAATTCTTAGGTCTGCACCTACGTGAACATACACATTTTTTTGCGTGGTCGACTCTCTCAACTTTCCTTTAACTTTTTGAACTGGTATAAAATGCTAAACAACTATGTAAAGCGACAAGTGGAGGTTGGTTCTATTAAATAATGGGCAAAAGAGGGTTGTCCAATTAAGACAGAAACGAATGAAATTTGTTGATGAGACATCAAACATAAGAAACCTATAAATAAAGAAGAGATCGAATATTTCAAGTGCATGATATGATTCCGATGAAATTCCTAAAGTAATATTTCTAGTGCTTGATCAGGAAGCATATCATAAGAAACGGTGCATCGAAGGTTTTAGAGTGTGGAAAATTCTTACATCAATTCAAATTGATAGGTCAATTTTTCATATAATTAGTATAATATATAGATGTGAGACCCACTAATATATGAAAAAATTATATTAATTTGGGGTGATTGAAAAGTTTCCCTTAAAGTATAAATTTTGAGAAAGGTGAATTCTTCTGCACATTGCGTGGTTACAGAATGTAGACAAACCTGTGGGTTAAGCTATATATCCTACAATTCAATAGATAGTAAGAAGAAGGCATTTTGACTTAGATGCACTACACTTTAAACCAATCCAATCTCGAAATAGAAAAATTCTTCCTGATATGGCTATAACGTCCGAGCCCGAGGATATTCATTTATATACTGAGCACAAGACAAGTCATGCAAATACCCTTCAGGCAACACATGAGTCTTGTCACTGAGCTATTGTTTTATATCCGAAGTGACTACATCCTATCATCCCGAGCTGATGTGGCTCGGACATCATTTCCTGAGCCCACCGTGCTCAGGTGAAGGACATTCATCCATACTATAACAGTTGGACCAGACAGAATACCACAAAATCAGGAAGAATGTTCTGGAAAATGTATAAATAGTCTAATCTCTCATCAAGTAAAGGTAATTGATTTTTATCCATTTAGCCTACATTATCGTTTTCTTCCTCACACAACTTACTGACTTGAACATCAGAGTACTCACGTGGGACAAACTCATGCCTGTTCTTTCGTTGCAAATTACCAAGCAACGGCGCCGGAGACACTAATCAGTTAGAGGACAACTTTTCTACCTTAACACTTGCATTTACGATTACAACAAGCTTTGTGAATTTCACACCAATCCAATCTCGAAATAGAGAAATTCTTGCAACTATGATTACAACAATCTTTCTGAACAGTCCAAAAGTTTTCATGGTATACTCCACTGGGGTAGAAGGTAATACCGGAAAGGAAGAAGACACTCGACGAGAGTTATCAATAATGTCCGTGTTTGACGTTTTTCTAGTCAAATTAAAAGATTTAATCCTTAACCTAGGAAAAGGATCCTTACATCTCAATTATGTTAAGTGGCAACACTATTTTATAATTTGTCCAAGTATAGATGTTGTGAGTTATATGGCAGTCGTACGACCCCCATACCGCAGCAGTCTCCATACCTCCGAAAAGACTTAACTTCGCCCCTATAAATACCCC
The DNA here is from genome assembly GCA_037974665.1 of Ehretia macrophylla. Classification (NCBI taxonomy): domain Eukaryota; kingdom Viridiplantae; phylum Streptophyta; class Magnoliopsida; order Boraginales; family Ehretiaceae; genus Ehretia; species Ehretia macrophylla. Next base: position 7,573,990 of record CM075774.1, read on the forward strand.
ACCATTGCCATCCATAGACTCTTTCACATTAATTCATGAAGAGGTGCATAATATAAACACACACGTACATATACACGCTAGCATAAACGGACTGAGCGATTGAAAGAGTCGATCTTAAAAATCCAAGTATTCATAGATATGCGGAAAGAACAATTAGTTATCAACTGTCTGGAATCATCCTTGTTGGATACAAAATTCGCCTAGTTGAGCTGGGCACTTGTCCAATTCTAATTCCGAGCTGAAGACCTGCACAAGGAAAGGAAAAAAACAACAGGGGTTATCTCCCGCGTTTTTCCTCGACCGAGAGAATTAGTGTTTGGTTCGGAAATAATCCAACTAACGAATTTAGAAGTAAGAATGAATTAATTACATTTTGCTCACTTTCCCTATGCTATTTATAGTATTGTGGACACCTTTTTGGAATGGTCCCTATTTATTCTCGTACATCCTCTCGTAACAAGTTCTTGTAATGATTGTTATTTTTGTCATCATAGACTTTGGGCTGTCTTAATACTTGGGCCATTTTTTATATCCATATCAATCCTAATTGTTTCAGAAATAATAACCAGATATTAGTTACAGAAATTTAATATGCTACAATTTTAACACCAAGGTGCTTCTTCGCAAACTCCACAAGGTTGCTAATTTCATTATCGTCAATAAATCCATCATGATTAGTGTCTTCTATCTTCACCCCTTTCCTGCCTTTCAAACGTGAGAACCAACCTCCTTGTGTCCTGATTGCATGCCCCAGCTCATCTTTGCTTATTCTGCCATCTTTGTCGATGTCAAATTTCTTCAACCATTTTTGGAATTCTTCTAAGCTCATCTCAACCTTGCCATCACTAGACACGTCGTATCGATAGCTATTCTTAAACGCCATTTTTGTGTCGATTAATGAATGACCTTGGAGTTTGCAAATGCTCTCATATATTTATACTGTGGTTATGTTAAGCAAAGCAAATTCTACGCGCTGTGGGCCCCACATTATTTCAGGCGCCAGGATGGGGCTCCCAGACGTTTTGAATAATTTTCATATTACAAATGTTAAAGCTACTAAACCTACGGCAATAGTTTACTATTATATTCATCAAAAGCCGTACTTGTGTTAAACGTTTGGAGTAGATTATAGAAAGGAATCAAAGACCAGTACTATCAGAGTTATACGAAAGTGGCAGACATCCCCCCTTCCCAACACCAATTTTAAACTCAAATTGTTGTATGAAGTTTTTCTTGTTGGAAAAATATCATGTATAAACTTGCGTCTTGGATAGTAATTGCAATAATCGGAATATAGACACTGCAATAAATAAAATTGACACTTTGCTTTCCCAAAAAAAAAAAAAAAAAATTGAATTGGGAACTTGTTTGCACACAAAATCTTGCAATGCAATGGAAGAGTGCATTAGGATCAATGTGTTTGAATTGGATTCATTCTTTTTAAGACTTAATCATCCTGTTATGGTGTTTACGTCAGTTATGATAGTAGTCTCCCTTATTACAACTATCATCATCTGATAATGCGAGCACTCCAAACTATTTAAAAACAAGGAATTAAATAATGCATCACACTCTCTCTCTTTTAATGCAAAATGTATGTAAGACGATTATCAAAATCTCGTTCTTTTGATGCCAAACAATAGCGGTATTTATAGGGTTTTAAAAACACACACACATAGCGTCGAATACAGGATTAGGGGTTGGGGTTTTGTGATTTGAGGGTGGTGGTGGCGTTTTTGGGTGTTGGGTGGGGGTGGGGGTGGGGGTGGGGGTGGTGGGGTGGGCTGCTGGGTTGGGGTAGGGGTGAGAGGGGTGGAGGGGATTGCTGGGTGGATGGGTGATTTTTTATTATTCTTTTAATTTTTTAAAATTTTGAAATGATCATTATAATCAATTAAAGGCATTTTGGTCCATAAAATAGTTATTTTAAGTGAATCATCTCCAAATTCACAATAACCGACATGCAAATAAATGTCGTTTACTTGGATTATTTTTTTAACGGAATGGATATTTTGCACCATTTTATTAGACCATAAAAGAATATTAGCTACTTTTGGAACGGACAAATATACACTTTAGGCCAACCACAGAGAATATTTTATTTTTTATCCTAAATTCATTAATTTTATTTTCACTCTAAATATTGAAACGTATGAAAATCTAGGTAAAATAAATATTTGGTGAGACAGTTTGGAACCTATACTATTATAAACTTGGACAAAAAGGCAGTTTCCAGCCAGTCATATAATAGGCATAGCATATATCCCTCTTCTTTTCCACATGTAATGGAAAACAAAAGGCGCTGCTAGAAATGCATGAAATGCCTTGGGCTATTTCTAGAAAGAATTTCATAAATTACTAAAAAGAACCTTACAATTTTTATATACTTAGACGCAAAATACGCTGGCTAAATATAAAACAATACTCACATAGGCGGCGCTTTACATAACACCGGTATAAATATAGCGGGCACTTCTTAATAAAAATGAAAAAAAGGCAAAAGATGTCTCACCATGCAAAACTCCCCGAATAATTAAAAGCTTTCTTTAGACATTGTTGATAAACATTAGAGTCTTCGTTTTCTCCTAATGATCAAAGTCGTAATATAGCCAACTCCGTGGTAGGTTGTCGCCCACTTGATTTCTTTTTGTATATTTTGGTCAGGGCCGTCTCAAATAATTTAGGGATCTTGGGCGATCATCTAAATAGGGGCCTTAATAATTAGGTTTTTTCTCAATAAAAAAAATTTTAAATTTTCTACTAAAATAATCACTACAAATAAAAAGACATTTCTCCAACGTTCTTTCTCTTTATTAAGTCTTTTTTCAGCATATTTCTTGGGCCTTAATAATTAAACTTTATTAAGTCTATTGCATATAAGAAAAATTAATAAAAAAATGAATATAAGTAAAAAAATTAATTATTTCAAGTTAAGATATATATAAGTATGTAAACAATATCAAAATTTATCACATAAAAAAACAAAAAGAAGAGTCGAATGTATACTTTTATGCTTTTTTTCTTGGGCCAACCTTGCTTTCTTATATTATATGCAAAATTAATATCACAATAAACAAAAATCGTTTAAGTACTGGCCTTCAATAGTTCAAAAATTGATTAAGTGCTAGCCGTTTAGCATTTTTTTACTAAGTTAGTATTATTTTTTTTTTAACTTAGGACCCCCAATCTAAGGAGGCCTTGGACACCGGCTCAAGCTGCCCATAGCTTGGGCCGGGTCTGATTTTGGTAGAAGTTCATCAATTTTGACGAATGATTCATGAACTTAAAACCTTTTCACACCATAGACTAAGATATTAAACAGATATGTACGCTAAACAGCTAAGGCTTTTGGACTTGATCCGATTCGAAAAATGACAAAAAGAGGGCTCACTAATTAGTATCGAGAACCTAACGAGTTTATTATATCCGGATGCAAAATAATACTCTCGACTCTTGGCTAACTTTTTTCTCACCATGTGAAATTATCATTTGTTTATTCATATATATATATATATATATATATCAAATAAGACACTTACGAAAATTGATTTCACAACTTCTCGCACTTACAACGAGAAACATACCACTAGAACAAAGGCTTAGTTTAGGGATAGCAATAGGTAGGATTTAAACCTGAATCCGATGTGTACACGATCCGATTTTAAAACCGTTTAAGAAAACCGATAGGGTATCTATACTAAGGTATAATTTTTATAAATAATTACCGACAGATAGTTTGATAGGATTTGGTAATAGAAATTAAAAATATTTAAAACCCAGAAACATGATTATTAATTTAATAAAAAATAAATTAATAATGTCTATATATTTTCATATTTATATTCATATTGTACAGTAAAAATAAATTAACAAATATATATATATGTTTCTATATGTATGTATACAAATATAATATAATGTTTAAAACCAATAATTTACTCACTATTTATATATTTATATACATACCCACTATATAATGTTTACTATATTGTTCATTTTGGATTTTATCATCTTTACTTTTATTAAATTTTTTATTTTGTTTTGTCGGTCTTCTTAACATTCAATGGAAAATTGAAAACGTTGAATTGAACAAGAGAAGGCCACAGTACATCTCCATTTTACTCTAAATTTTGAAATTTTATTTTATTTTACTCTAAAATTTGAATATGTATTTTGTCTATCCACATGATATCCTATTGAACACAATAAATAAATATTAAAAATTATAATAATAAATCATTCTCTAATAGTTTATATTTTTAAATGATGTGACAATTTAATATGGTAGCAAAGTCCAAATTACCAAAAGATATAGAGTTCAAGTCTCGTTGTCACCAATTTAAACAAAATGTGCACGTTCAAAGCTAAAAAATGAATCTTGCTTATAAGTAAGGGGACGTGTTAAAAATAACAAATATATGTAACAAACTTTTTTTTAATAGTTTAAAATTTTAAATGAGAGACCTTTGTTTGCTATGTACGGTCTTTCTTGGGCCCAGTTGGTTTAGGATTAATTCTTTGTAATTTTATCATATCAACAAAAGCTTATGTTTTTTTAGCGGAAAAAGAAGTGTTGGTCACACATGAGGATAGTAATAGGTAATACAATTATCTCGTATTGATAAATTATAAATTTAAATATTATTGTATAAAATATCATGTTATATATATATATATATATATATATATATTTTTTTTTTTTTTCATTCCTAGTGAGGCAAAGCCGATTAGAGTAGAATAACTCTAGATGATGTTTAACCCTTTATATCTTTCTCCACAAGAATCCGTAATGGTTCTAGGGGGTTGTCAAGCTGTAGTGTGTCCAAAGGCTGCTTCGTACCAAGACGAGCTAAGTAATCAGCACATTTATTTGCTTCCTGAAAGACATGCAGCAATCTAAAATTGTTGTGTTTCGATAAGATCCATTTACACTCTTCGATCAGAGGGCGCAAAGGACTAATAAGACTCAAATCTTGTATACCAAAATAGAGTCCGTCTCAATAATCAGCTCCTCAAACTGAAATGACTCAAATCTCATGTTATATTTCACCCGATACATATTAATTTTATGATAAAATTCTACTCTTCCTAACAATGAAATTATTGATAATCATTGGGTGGTTCGTTTTCTCCGGAAATCGAATGTCTTTTTTACGAATGATTCGTGAACATGCACCTTTTTTGCGTGGTCGGGACTCTCAACTTTCCTTTAACTTTTTGATCTGTTATAAAATGCTAAATAACTATCTAAAGCGACAAGTGGAGGTTGGTTCTATTAAAATAATGGGAAATGTGAAGTGTATCAGACCCCTTTATACTTTAGCGAAAGTGTACAACACTCCCCTATAATTTAAAAATTCCCTTAGTTAGTCCTTGTAGTTTTTCAAAAATGCACAACACCCCTCTACCGATAAAAAAATCGTTAAATTTAACAGAGAGTGTACTTCACACACGTTAAGTGAGATTTTTTTTATTTTTAACGAATTTATTCATTAAATAATTATATGAATTGACCAAATTATCATTTTTTTTTTTGCCTAAACAAAAGAGGAAATGGCAAAAGGGAGAAATGAAAAAAAAATGAAGGTATTTACGTATTTTTTACAAAATCCGTTAAATATGACAGATTTTATAACTGTAGGGGGGTGTTGTGCACTTTTAAAAAAATATAGGGACTAGCTCAGGGAGTTTTTGAACTATAAGAGAGTGTTGTGTACTTTCGCTAAAGTATAAAAAGATTTGGTGCACTTCATCCTAATGGGAAAAAGAGGGTTGTCTAATTAAGACAGAAACGAATGAAATTTGTTGATGAGACATCAAACATAAGAAACCTATAAATAAAGAAGAGGTCGAATATTTCAAGGGCATGATATGATTACGATGAAATTCCAAAAGTAATATTTCTAGTGCTTGATCAGGAAGCATATCATAACAAACCGTGCATCGAAGGCTTTGAAGTAAAATTCTTGCATCAATTTGAATTAATGGTTAGTTTTTTATATAGTTAATGAGATCTAAAGGTAGGAGACTTGTATCAATTCGAAATGATTGAAAAATTTCTCTTAAATTATAGATTCTGACGAAAGTGAATTCTTTTTTTTTTATTATTTAGGGGAGATCTAATACCGTATAACGTAATCAATAAGACTTAAGTTCGTAACTTATTATATATATAATAAATAACATTGTCACTTGATCAAAGTTCTAGTGACGACGAAAGTGAATTCTTCTACTGCACATTGCGTGGTTACAGAATATAGACAAACCTGAGGGTTAAGCTGTTTATTCTATAATCCAATAGATAGTAAGAAGGCGGCATTTTGACTTGGATGCAATGCATTTCACACTAATCCAATCTTGAAATAGAGAAATTCTTGCAACTACAATTACAACAATCTTTGTGAACAATTCGGAAGTTGTCATTATATACTCCCCCAGGACAGAAGGTGACGAGAAAGGAGAGGGACATTGGACGTGATCTATCAGCAATATCCGTGTTTAAAGTCTTTCTAGTCCAATCAAAAGATTTTTTCCTTAACCTAGGAAAAGGATCCTTGCATCTCAATTATGTTAATAAATGTTGTGCGTGATATGGCAGCCTACGACCCCCATACCGCAGCAGTCTCCACACCTCCGAAAAGACGTATAACTTCTCCCCTATAAATACCCCACCATTGCCATCCATAGACTCTTTCACATTAATTCATGAAGAGGTGCATAATATAAAGACACACATAATATACACACTAGCATATATAAACGGACTTAGCGATTGAAATAGTCGGTCTTGAAAATTTAAGTATTCATAGATATGCAGAAAAAACAGTTAGTTATCAACTGTCCGGAATCATCCTAATTGTTTCAGAAATAATAACCAGATATTAGTTACAGAAATTTAATATGCTACAATTTTAACACCAAGGTGCTTCTTCGCAAACTCCACAAAGTTGCTAATTTCATTATCGTAAATAAATTCATCATGATTAGTGTCTGCTATCTTCACCCCTTTTCTGACTTTCAAACGTGAGACCCAACCTCCTCGATTAATGGCCTAGGATCGAGTTTGCAAATTGTCTCATCATATATTTATACTGTGGTTATGTTAAGCAAATCAAATTCTACGCGGAATTAACTAGAGTTAATAGAATCTATGACCAAGGAAATATGGGATTAGCGCCGTAGGTTTTGTAGCTTTATCAGAGATTAGAGAGAATAGAATCTATGACCTGGGAAAAACCTTCAACGCGTTCAATCGGTTATGGGAGAAAGAGGTGGATCTCACATGCATGTGAGAGCTGAAAATGAAGAGTTTCCTTAAGACTAGTAATTATACACTTTCGTAGAGTTACACGAGGGTGGTAGTCTGGTAGACATCCCCACCTACACACCGATTTTAAACCCAGATTGCCCTATGAAGTTTGTATTATCAAAATTAATTATCCCTTGAGATCTAGTTGATGTGGTTAGGGTTCTGTTAGGTAACATGATCATTTCACATTCATAACAAACGAAAAATGAAATATTGCACGTTGAACTACCAATTTCTGAAGATAGTAAACAAATATATATATCAAACATCATTCTAACAACCTAGCTTTTGAATGAGCTGGTAAGTTAATGTAGTATTAATGTTCAGGTTACCAAATGGTCTTAGTTTCAATTCTTGTTACCACCCATGTAAAAACATCAAAACTATCAACGTACAAGCTAAATAAATATAAAAACCTCTTTCAATAGTTATACTTTTAGATAAGGCGATAACTTAATACCAATGAAAAAATAAAAGTGGCTACAATTCTCATCACTCATTTAGATATTTAATGAAGCTAAATTTAGAGATTGAGTTAATATATGGAGCAAGTTATATTTAATGAAGGTATTTGGGAGATTAACATACGGAATATGACATTGAATTGTGTTGTATTGAACTGGCAGTGGAGAGAATTGGGGGTGTTAGTAGCTGGTAAACATTTGGGAGATTAACTTTTCATCTTTATTGTTCACTAAAAATGAGAATTGGAGCAAATAAATTCATTATTTTTATCTTTTCTCTAATAATTGAAAGAAAGATTCACCGATGATCCTAATCCTATTCCTATTAATTTCAATTCGAGAATCTAGGTAATATAAATATGTTGTGAGGCAATTTGGGAAATATACAATTATTAAACTTGGACAAAAAGGAATTTTCTAGTTAGTCATACAATAGTATATCCCTCTTCTCTTTTCCACATTTAATGAAAAACAAAAGAGCCAAAAAAAAAAAAAAGGCACGGTAGAAATGCATGTAATGCCTTGGGCTATTTCTAAAAAGAATTTCAGAAATTACTAAAAATAACCTTACTATTTTTATATACTCAGACGCAAAATATGCCGGCTAAATATAAAACGATGCTCACATAGCTAGCAACTTACAAAACACCTGTATAAGTATAGCAGCTGTTTCTTAAGAAAACTGAAAAAAAAAGGCGAAAGATGTCGCGAAATTCCCCGACTAATTAAAAGCTTGCTTTTGACATTGTTTTTTTGCTAGGTCAGCAAGATATTTTCATTCTACTATCAAAAATAAAATAGGCAGAGCCATTTACATGTATGATTCAAAACAAAAAAGAATCCCTGAAACTAGAAATAATATCATTAAGATTCCACAAATCACTCAGTTTCCAGTAGCAAATGCTATTGAGGAGATGATCTTCTGTTGTGAACTCATTCTTGATAAACATCAGTGTCTTCGTTTTCTCCTAATGATCAAGTCGAAATATAGCTAACTCCCACTTTCCTTTCTTTTAGTATTTTTTGGTCACTTTTCTTTTAGTATTTTTTGGTATAGAAGTTCATCAATTTTGATGAATGATTCATGAACTTACCTTTTCACACCATAGGTTCTATGAAGTATTCTTCAAACTTTTTGAACTGGACTAAGAAATTAAACAGATATGTATGCTGCAGCTGATGCTTTTGGACTTTATCCTATTAAAAAAAATGACAAAAAGAGGGCTCACAAATTATTGTAAAGGAACTAACGAGTTTATTAATTATACCTAGTTGCAAAATATTATAATACTCCTAAGTCTTGGCTGAGTTTTTTCCTTTCACATTTTATTACCATAATACCAAAGTTGGTTCTTGATCTAATTTTGTTGATCCACGTATGGTCCATCTTGTGTCGTTGACTTTTACTAACTTTGTTCTTCTATGCTAGTTCCCCTACACGGTTCTTTTTGTTGATCCTGTTCTTTTTATGTCAGCTATCGTATTCAAAACCGTTATCTTCTGGTCAACATGTTTTGTGCTTTTTTTTTCTTTTTTTCTTTTTGTGTTGTGAAAGGCTTGAAATCGGTTACATAACTATACTTCGAGGGCATATTTCACCCCTTTTATCTCTCTCAATAAGAGTCTTCAGCTGACCTGATGTTTTGTGTTTTTGTTTACTTTGTGCTGGACGCTTGTTTGCTACGTATTTTATTTCTTGGGCCCAGTTAATTTGGGTCAAATTCTTTGTAATTTTATTATTTTAGTGAAAACTTATCTTTCCTAAAATAAAAATAATAATAATAAAAATAACCGTCTTTGTCGCACAAGAGCAGAAGTATTAAATAATCAATTCTACTACAATTATAAAATCATAAGTTTCAATACCATCGTATAACATTATGTACTAATTCACTTAATACCAATTAATTTTGTGTTAAAACTCCATACTCTTGACATTGAAATAGTTGATAATCAATGAACAATCTACAAGACATTGTAGAATGTAAAAATATATCGGCAGGGGAGATATTCTACGTTCTCTCCGAAGATCAAATGGAAAATACATCTAAAATTCTTAGTGCACGACCAAAACCGACCTCCAAAGTAGATTAGGCTGCGCATCCCTTCTTTTTGGTACTAGTTTATGAATTTGGATGAATGATTCATGAACATACACCTAATTTGTCACATCGTCGACTCTCTCAACTTTCCTCGAACTTTTTAAATTGGACTAATATGTTAAACAAATATGTAAAGCTACAAGTGGAGGTTGATTCTGTTAAAATAATAGGAAAAAGAATTGTCCGAAGGTTGATGAACAATCGTCAAACAAAAGAAACCAATTAATAAAGAAGAGGTCGAATCTTTCAAGTGATATGATTACTATGAAACCCTAAAGTTTTTCTAGTGCTTGTTCAGGAAGCATATATAATTTTGAGGCATTTTTTCTGTTAAAGAAGATAATTTAATATATAAATTAATTTAACATAAAAAGTTTTTCTTTAACCGCTTAAACTTTTTGGCCTAACCTCAGCAACAAAAATGTTTTGTTTGAATATAAAAAATATCGATCTTGAATTTAGTTTTAAACCATTATTTATTTTTGGCCTAATCTCAGCAACAAAAATGTTTTGTTTGATCTCATCTTCACTTGCAGTATGTAGGACATTTTGTTTGAATATAAAAAATATCGATCTTGAATTTAGTTTTAAACCATTCTTTATTTTTGGCCTAACCTCAGGAACAAAAATGTTTTGTTTGATCTCATCTTCACTTGCAGTATGTAGGTTTTAAGTCCAAGTGGAGGATTTCAATTTTGTCTTTGAGTAATGCTATATGTCACCCCTTTTTATGTCATCTTTTTATCACCTCCTATGTGGTATCTTACATGGTCTGCCAACTAGACAGTATTTTTATTTATTTTTCTTCTTTTTAATTCTATTTCTCCCTTTTCAATTTCTTTTTCTCTCTCCCTCTTAATTAATATTTACCTTATTAAAAGAAAAACTATCCATCTTGAGCTCAAATCTTTGCATGATACTCAACAAGAAACAGATCTTTGTATGACCTTTAACTATCTTTAACCAATATTTTTTTCCTAAGTTTCTTTAACCAATTTAGCCCGCGTAAAACAATGAATGCAATTTTTCCTTCCAATTAAAGAAAGAAACGAGGAACGATGCGTGCAATTCTCATATACCATTGCAAGTATATGAAACTTCTTATTGGCTATTATGATTAATACTGTTTAAATTTGAGATGTAACAATAATAAATAATTAAAGAAAGCCTAGATAAAAGTTTTTTTTTTTTTTTTTACTTTTACCATAGAAAACTATCTCGGGGTTTCTTCAAGTTCAGATCAAGTGTGTCAAATCTCGAATATGTGATCCTGTTTAAAAAAGACATAATACAATATTTTTTATAATGCTAGAAACTATTTTTTTTTTTTTTGGTACAAAGAAGACTGTTAGGGGCGGATCCAAAAAAAAATTTCACTGGAGATAAAAACACATAATTTTTCAGGTATATGAATATATTTCTTTTTATAGCAGGGGTTAATTATTTTTCTTGACTAAAAATACATAAATATTATTTTATATATACACATATATAGAGAGAGAATTTTTAACTTATTTTTCTAGGCCATTGGAAAGCTTGTGGCAATTAAAATTGAAATATTGGCGCCAAAAGGTTAGCACTCATGTCTGCAAACTAACTTTGACGTGAATTGGCTATAAGTGCCCTAGATAATTAATCAGAATAGAATGATTTGAGTTCAAGATGGACGATTTTCTTTTAATATGGTAAATATTAATTAAGAGAGAGAAAATAAATTGAAGAAAAAGAAAGAATTAAAAAGAAGAAAGAGAAATAAAAATATTATCTAATTGGTATGCCATGTAGGACGCCATGTAAGAGGCAATAAAAAAATGATTGAAAAATGGGTGATATATAGCATTATTCTTTTTCTTTTTTGGTTGGTGGGATTAAAATAAAAAAGATAAGTATATCAACCAATCCCAGTAGGATTGGCTTCAATTTGTACAATCAGAAAGAGTTCTAGGGCCAAGTTCGTAAACCAATCAACGTGGTAGGATCCTATTCTAGTTGCTTGTGCAACTCAATTTACTACACGATTGACTAATCGATAGATCTGCCAAAGGACATAGCTATGCACGGATGATAGGACGAAAAGAGAGTTCTGAATAATGGAGGAGATCCTCCAGTCAAAATTAATTACAAACATCTTTCTCCTAATAAGTAGGGTAAAATTACAACTTTTAACCTAAATCATGTCTTTGTTCATCTATCCTTAATTTTAATGCCTCAAAAGAAAACCAATTGCAAATTTAGGATTTTTGTTCAATGAAAATTAAAATCACAAAACTTAATACTTATACATATATAGTTATTTTTTATGGAGACTAAATTAATTTTTTAACTTAAAAATATTTTAAAAATATGCCTATTTTTAATCAAATTTTGGGACGAGTAGGTATTGCAGCCCGCCTCGCCCCCACGCAAAACCTTTGATCCTAGTGGGTCCGCCCTTTGAAGAAAACATGAGTGAAATAAAATGAATAATAAGAAATCAGCATGAGGTACCTAAGTAAGGTACCTCTTTTTCACTTCACGTCAACTCCTGCAATCTTATCACCAAAAAAAAAAAACTCCTGCAATCCATGCAGAGATGCATAACATAAAAACACACACACACACTCTAGTACAAAAGAAACAAGAAGTTATTTTGGTTTTCAGAAATTCAATATGCTACAATTTTAACACCAAGGTGCTTCTTAGCAAACTCCACAAGGTTGCTGATTTCATTATCGTCAATGAATCCATTATGATCAGTGTCTGCTATCTTCACCCCTTTTCTGCCTTTCAAACGTGAGAACCGATGTCCACTCGCCTTGATTGCGTGTCGCAGCTCATCTTTGCTGATTTTGCCATCTTTGTCAATGTCAAATTTCTTTAACCATTTTTCGAATTCTTCTAGGCTCATCTCAACCTTCCCATCACTAGACATGATTCGATAGCTATTCTTAAACGCCATTATGTATTGAGTTATGGGCAAGGGAGTTTATGAGCCATCTCATATTTATACTATGCTTATCTTAGGCAAAGTAAATTCTAGATTTTACTAGGTTCTTTTGTGGAATAAGAATCAAAACCAAGCAGCCTAAAACATTTAACACGAGGTAATTAATGAACATAATCAAAGAGCAGTCACTTCAATTACAGAATAGAATCAGAGAGCAGTAATTTACCTTTATACGTTGATATATATGATGCTACTCATGAAAGACGTGTTTTTGCCCAACACGTAATGAAAAATGGTGGAGAAAATATAGAAGTCACTTCATGGTGACCATGACTTTTCAAGAGAGAATTACACAAAATAGTGAAAAGAACCTAAGGACTTTTACTATACGCACATGCAAATTACTCCTCTCGATCGGGTCTTGGCTGGATTTTTGTCGGATTAGTACCTTAGTTAGTGTCTCATCTTTACCGTATTTAACAAACATATTTTCTATCTTTAAAAGTGTTATATTTAGATTCTTTAATTTTTTAACTTGTGATACGATTAGCCATTTTGTCCTTTTTAAGTTAACGGACTAATAATGTTACAAGTCTTTAAAAGTGTTACATTCTAGTCACGTGACACAAGAAAAGAAAATTCAACTTTAATGATATTTTTTAAATGCAAAAAGGTACAAAGACTAACGATATCACAAATTACAAAGTTAAAATGGGTAATTTACCGAAATGGTCATACATTTTTGCCTTTTTTTACATTTGAATCATCTATCTTTCATTTTTGACAAAATGGTCTTTCATCTTTCATTTTAGTAACAGCTATTAGTCCTTGGAGCAAAATTTGTCAAAAAATAAAGTTAGTGAGCATGTGAATAGCACATAGTCACAAAATGCATAAACTTTAAGATGCTTATCTTTTATCGTGTGATAATTTTACTCTTAAAAATTTGTGAATTTTGTGACCACGTATCATCCACGTGTTTACTAACCATATTTTTTCGATAGATTTTGTTTTAAGGACTAATGATTGTCACAAAAATGAAAAATGAAGAATTATTTTGTCCAAAATAAAAGATAAATGACTTAAAGATTAAAAAAGACAAAGATCTAGGATCATTTTAATAAATTACCCAATTTAAATGGAACACTTTTAAAAACAAGAGATTTATTTATCAAACACGATAACAATCAAGATCTATTGAGGTATTAACCCAAAATTGTCTCACCGTGCCGTTATTCCCCGACCAATAAAAGCTTGCTTTTGAAATTGTTGATACACATTGGAGTCTGTGTTCTTTCCTAATCATTAAATACTAGAAAATATAGCTAACACATATTGAACAAAAATATGTGAAAAGAAAGGAGTTAGACAGCAAGCTACCTTAGGTTTAGGACCACTAACAGTACAACATAGGTCTTCATTAGCCCTCTATGAAGACATGGAGGGGGAGGGGGGGGGGGGGGGGGGGGTGGGGGGGAGTGGTGGTGGAAGGGTGGAAGATCTAATTGATAACATTGATGATGTTGATGAAGATTTTAAATATAAACATTTATAAAGAATATTATTTGACAAAAACAAAATAAGATTATGTAAAGGAAAATTTACCGATTCAAACAATGAAGTTGGGTTTGTCTCTTCTTTATAGAATATAATTCATCAACTATCGTATCAACAAGAATATCTGTAGAAACTTTCTTTTCCAATATAAATAATCAAGCTATCTTTAAAAAAGTCATCTTTCATCCGGCTACTAAGCCTTGTTTTGATAATATAGTTGATTTACCCTCCTTTATATAAAGGAACAATTTATTTGTTGATAAACATTGGAGTCTGCCTTCTCTTCTAATGATCAAATGGAAAATATTTGTTGCATGGCCAAAAGTCTATCTCTGAAGCTTTCATTCCAACTTTTTGAACTGGACTAAAATATTAAAGAGATATATATGCTATGGGTGAGGTTGGTTAAACTATTAAAATAAGGGGGGAAAAGAAGGTTGTACGAAATGGAAACGACAACTTGTTGATGAAGAATCAAAGAAAAGAAAAACCTATAAATAAAGAAGGCGCCGATTAGGTCGAATCTGTTTAAGTGATTTTATTACGATGAAACCCTTGTCGAATTCTTCTGATACTTAATCAATAAGAATATCATAACAGACGTGCGTCGACGACTTTGTCTACTTACGAAGGTTTATTTGTTTTTTTTTTGAGTTTGATTTTGTCTATCTTTTTCGTGAACTCATTTGAATCATGTTCTGCACCAATTCCTTTCACTTGAGAAAAACTCACCCTCGAGTTAATTTCTAAATATAAAAATCCTTCATACTGATAATGTTCTTGAGATTTCCCAATCTTCTAAAGGATCAACTACATAAGTGTTGTCATCGAACTGGTGAACTAATGTTCAAGCGAAATATACTAGGTTGATCAAAAGTTTTTTAACCAAAAAAAAAAAATCTTCTGTGCATGTTAATTTCCATACTTATTACCTACTAAATTCTGTTTATCCAGGCTAAGGAAGCTTCATACGCTTAAAGGACATGTCGAATCAGTGGTCAAGCTATTGGATCTTGACATCGAGACAATTCAATAGCACTACATAGTTTAGCATAGTAAGAAGATGAAAACTTGGTATGGTACATATTCATGTTATTCATATTATTTACTTCTTAAATAGTGGGCATCTCACCATATAATTAAATGAAATGAAGAGTTAGATGTTTGATATCTCATTAAGGGGGAAATGCTGCAATGGTTCCCATTGTTTACTTAAAAGTCATTTTAATCTTCATTGTTTAAAAATATTCAAAAAGGTCCCCCAATATTTTAAAAACTACTCATATCTGTCCCTGCCGTTAATCTGCCAGTTAAAATTGACAGAAAATCAGTCATGTCAATCTCAGGTGACTAGTAGTTGGGGGCAATTTTGTAAAATTGTTAAAATGTTTAATTAAGTCCCTAATATGCATCATAGTCCACTGTTTTGTATGAACCATCTCGTAGCAGCATTGCAATTTTTTTTTTTTTGGTTAAGTGAAGTATATAAGCCTAAAACTGATTTTTTTTTTCTTTTTCAAAAAGTGATTGAAATTTTTTTAAGGTAATAAGTGAGTGTTAACCTTTTGATTGAATTAGATTGTAATGAACTAGTAAAAAAATTAAACTTGTCATTACATTTGATTGAATAAGCCTAAAAATAGACTTGTAAGGAACAAGTTACAATGTTAAGGAAAAAAAAAAACAGGAACAAGTAAGAAATAAATTGCATCAAATAAGAAATAAATCATCCATTACATTTCATAATCCATTGGTATAGTCATACACAAAAACCAAAATTGCACAGTGAAGTTCGCTATAAGCCACTGCCAATTGCAACATACAAAAATAGTTTGCTCACAAAACCAAATTCCACACCAAAACCTGCAAACTTAGAAGCCATTCCACCAATAACCCACATACAAAAACTACGCAACTCATCTATAACTATGAACTGAGAGTTGTCAAAAACTCAAAAAAAATTGACCCTTCTGAAGTTATCCAAATAGCTTGGAAAAATTTGAGTGTTGAGAATGTGAAACTGTGCAGAGTCAAAAACTCAAATTTTGGTCTTCACATCCTTGTCTTCTTCCACTACCACTTACCTGCTAATTATATTCATATAAATTAAGACAAGAAAATAGTTTAACTGAAATGAAACTAAAAAATGAAAGCATAATACCGTAGGTGGGCTGGGCATCCCTATTAAATCTGCATATGCCATTTACGTCGGTAGATAGCTTTTTGCGACGAGCTTCGAAGCCTTCGTCTCAACGGCAGGGACGACGACGAACGAATGACCACGAAGAATGGGAATGAAATGAGAATGTGAATGTGGATTGATTTAGGGTTGATGTTGTTTTGATTTGGGAAATGAAAATGGGATTGATTTAGGGTTTTGAGATAGGAATGAGAATGAAAATGTTTTGGATTTGGAAAGAAAATATGGATTGAAATGGGAATAAAGCAAATCGGGTGTCTGAGGGGCATGATGGTAATTTTGCAAGCTTATGCAGGGGCACAATTGTCTTTTCACTATTTTCTGTCAATTTTAACTGGCAGATTAACCGCAACGGCAGGGACGGATATGAGCAGTTTTTGAAACATTGGGGACCTTTTTGAATATTTTAAAACAATAAGAACTAAAATGACTTTTGAGTAAACAATGAAGATCATTGCTGCATTTCTCCCTCTCATTAACTTTTGTATCCTACTAAATTACATAATAGAATCAAAGACCAGTAATTTACCTTTATACGTTGATATGATGGTACTCATGAAAGACGTGTTTTTGCCCAAACACGTAATGAAAAATGGTGGAGAAAATATAGAAGCTGCTGCTAGAAATGCATGTAATGCATGCCTAGCTTGGAGTACGGCTAACTTTTCTGAGTCTATTGTGTATCTTCATGGTGACCATGACGTTTCAAGGGAGAATTACACATATTAGTGAAAAAACCTAAGGAGCTTTACTATACGCACATGCAAATTACTCGTCACGGGTCTTGGCTGGATTTTTGTCGGGTTATTACCTTAGTTAGTCTCTCATTTTTATCGTATTTGACAAACATGTTTTTTATTATTTAAAAGTGCTATATTTAAATTCTTTAATTTTGTAGCTTGTAATACTGTTAGTCATTTTGTCCTTTTCAGTTAAAGGACTACTAATATCACAAGTTTTCATAAGTGTTACATTCTAGTCACATGAAACAGGAAAAGAAAAGCCAACTTTAATGATACTTTTTAAATACAAAAAGGTATAAGAACTAACGATATCACAAATTACAAATTTAAAAAATTTAAACGGAGCACTTTTGGAATATAATTTATCAACTATTGAATCAATAAGAATATTTTTAGAAACTTTTTTTTGTAATATAAATAATCAAACTATCTTTAAAAAAATCATCTTTCATCCTATTACTAAGCCTTGTTTTCATACTATAGTTGATTTACCCTCCTTTATATAAAGGAAAAAAATATTTGTTGATAAACATTGGAGTCTGCCTTCTCTCCCAATGATCAAATGTAAAATATTTGTAGCACGACCAAAAGTCTATCTGTGAAGCTTTCATTCCAACTTTTTGAACTGGACTAAAATATTAAAGAGATATATATGTTGGAATTTTTAAGTAATAGGCTATCACTGATTGAGATATTTTATTATTTCAAAAAATGGGTTGAAGTTGACCGGTAAAACCCATACATATTTTAAAGTGATCCATTCCAGTTGGGCCTAGGTTCGTCTCAAGGATATTATTTTTAGTGGTGTGGTATGTAAGGTGTAGAGCCTGATTAAAATTTAGGGCAACTTGATAGGGAGGGCCAATACAGTTTTTAGACTTGGTCCTTTCTCCCATTCAGAATACTAATAGCCTATAAATAAAGCTATTAGAGTTGGTTCGTCCCATTGAAAGCCACCATACAGAAGTTGGAGAGGGAAAGGGTGAAGGAGCCTCTAGTCTAGACGTGCCTACCATAACACGTTGCTCAAAGTTTTTTGCAGGATTATCATAAAGATAGTTTTGATAGCTACAATAAAGGTACGTTTCCAATTCAATCAACTTAATAGTATTAATTAATTATTGTAGAGTTTTATTTTTTGATATTAAATTATATAAAATATAACAAGTAGTATCAGAGCCACTAATATCAAAATAAAACCTGCGTGGAAGAATTTTTGCTTTTATGATTGATCTATTAGATTAATTCCACCCACCAAAAAGTGTATGTAATTTTGTGTTATGTCCGTAGTTGTTCTCGATCTTTGCTTTTAAGATTGAGTCATATATTGATGCTTTGATAACTTTGTTGAATAAAGTAGCAGCAATTGTATACAATCGTGTCAAGCTATGATCAGTCAAAACTATATGTGGTTTCTGGGGCTTGATAAGACGGATAGCGGCAATTAATAATTAAAACATATGAAATAACACGTTATAGGTTTGCAAATCGAATATATAAGTTCCGAATCTAGTTATGTAGTGATAAGTGCTAGATGTAGAAGAATATAATATTCCAACAAATGAAAAGTAGTGGTTGCTTCAATCATGGGTGACTTTTGTCCTAAAACAACGACAGATGCATTTTTTTAACAAGGGTTTTAACTGGATAACAAAACTATATTCAATTCTTGATTTTATGGCGATGCAAAATTTGTCATTTTTCCCATATGGTGATGGTGGTTATAGAAAAGGAATATCTTATAGGCAACAACGTGGTGTAAAACGAAGCAAAAGAGAGTACATGACATTTAGAGAATATTACTCTTTTAGACTTTAGCCCGTGGCTATGCATTGATAGTTTCTCTGATTGTGATCACATCACAGGCTAGAACATTTGAATCTCAATAATTTTTAGTTGTTTCTATTTTCTTCTCCTGTGATATAATTGATTGATCATGATTCATGTCTTGTAACTCTGGTATGAGGAGTTGTTCTGATTGAGACAAAAGTCTTTAATGATGCCCATGTTAATTTTATCTATTAAGCCTACTTGTTATCTACCGCCTTTCATGTAGTTTGCATCTGAAATATGAGCTGCTATATATATATGTCTCTTGATAAGTTAAATAGCTTAATAGGAAATTTATGTTGACCCTATGTAAGACAACACATTGATATCACTTTTGTGGGCCTGATCAGTTTTGAGCATAAAGATTGTAACAATGTCTATTTTTGAGTTGTAAGGTACCTAGGAAATAATTTTGGAATCATAATTGGAGAACAAAAATATTATTAGTTGAGGAGAGAAAAACCTATCAACTTACTTTCTGATGCTATCTATTGCAACTTCAAAATGGAAGTAAATTATGAAAATTACATAAGGTGTGATGCTAAATTATCCTAAAGAATTTTCTTTTTGCGCCCGAATTCGTCAACTGCACAATGTTTGGAATATGTCTTGCCTATTTTCTTTTTCTATTTCCTGCCTAGAAGTTGATTAACATATCATAAAGGAATATAGCATCCATGGCAAGACAAGAACTTGTAATCTATCTGAAGAATATGATCTTCCTCAAGATCTCGAATTATTAAACAAATGGACTGTTCCTAGAATAAAATCTAGGAGTATATATCAGTTTGGTATAGACCCCGAAATCTACAATCACAAATTTCAGTGGGCTCCAGCAACCTGCAAGGTCAAAAGGCAAAAGAACGGCGTGAGTCTTGGGACACCGGTGTGGTGCCGGCCGAAGACACTCCGACGCTCAAGTCAGTGTCTGTAGGAGGATGTATGAATAGGACAGAAATGATTAGGTAATTGGGGGAGACTACCGTATCAGGAGCGGCTGGAGATGCGGAGATTGGTCGATAAAGAGAGAAAGGGCGAGTATGGCTGAAGGTGTCTGATATTCGATGCCCTCCCCTTGAGTAGGTGCGGCCTATTTATAACTACCGGTTGACTAGAATCCATGAGCCCTAAGGACTCGCACCCCTGGGGAACTCTTGTCTCTATCCCTCAAGATCTGATAAGGCTGAAGCCTACTCCAGCTTGTCGTCGTCATCCACTTACGAGGAGTTGGATAGCGGAGTTATCTCGCAGTTGCTTGTCCCTTAAGTCTCGGTAGGGCCGGATCTTTGTCAACTATCCATACGTGGTAGCATCAAATGTTGGGCTCTCTCAAAAGCCTGGGACTCGAGCAGAGCCTACCGTAAAGGTAGTTAGAGTCCAATTGGACCTTACATGGGATGTAGCCCTAGGTATCATGAGTTGGGTGAGACCAAATGACTAGTCGCGGTGGGACCATAGGTCCAAGCCCAATTTTTGCCACTACAATTTGTCCCCCACTCCCTGAGTCGAAGAGTCTCCGAGTCAGGGAGTAATTACTCGTGGCGAGTCCCACCTCACATGGGTTGGGTCGTGAGACATCGATGTAGAATAGTCCGGTTACAGCGATGGAGATACCAGGCTGACCTTTCGCCGCCTACCATGGTGTTCTTCAAATATTAGAACTGTTACTTTTCAGAACTAGTGCATGCGGCGTCGGTAGGCGTCGCACTTTATACCACTACCGATGCTGAATCGATACCTCGGAGCTTTCCGGTTCGGTAGACAATGCACGCGTAATGCCACAAGAATGGGTTCACTAGCGCGGAGCCTACCATGCTGGTACCGTTTGGGATACTTGAGCCTTCTGACAGGGAACAGTTTTGGAGACTACTGTGAGTTTCCAAATTGGCGCCTACCATTCGATCCATACAGCCAGAGACGCCTACCGCGTTGGTAGGCTCCAAATCTTCAAAGCCATGTCAAGAGTAATTCGCTGCCTACTGCCAAACGTGCATTTGAAGCCAAAGACATACAAAGTAAATGGTCCCGCTGCTATAATGATAGTTTAATGAATATTATATTGCCATGGAACTTTTATGCAACACTTTGTAATATGTCTGCATGTAAAATCAAATGACTTTTAGTTACGTGGGCCATGTGACTTTTTGCCATAAGTGATTGACTTTTTAAATCAGCAAAGATGCAGATAGCACATATGCACATAACAAACGTCCACGTTATGTGCAATTGTCTCACATGGTCTTGAGTTAACGTCTATGTGCTTTGAGCCCCACATTCTTGCTTGTCAGACCTAGTAACATCACTTCGTAGGACCTGCACACTCATCAGGCTTCTGAGCTCTATTGCGTGACTAGGCCCGTGCTAGAATTTGAATTCAAAATTTTCTCTCCCTTTAAATTAATTCCTCCTCGTATTGTGAACTCTATTGGTCGAAGGCACAAAAATTCTGTTGGAGCTTCTTTGCACTACGATAAGTTTTCTATTTTCGTTGTTTTATTCCTCTTGACGTTCGTAGCAGGTTTAGCAACGCATTTTGCTCAACGTGATAGATGTATATATGCACACATACGCCATGGATTTTCATCCATGAGCACCTACTGACTCTTCGCGCTCCTGGTCCATACCTGCAAACCGGACATACCTTCCTTTTTTGTTTTTGGCTGCTTGCTTCGACGGCGACACAGCACCTCGTAGAAACTCCATTATGCATTAAACAGCTTGGCGCATCAAGCACCATTCACATAATTCAGAGAAACCCATGCATATGTATACGTAATTCTTTTTATTTTTTTTTTGTCGGGTTTCCTTATTCTTGCTCCCTCCTCCGAGTCGCCCAGAAATATGGAAACAGCACCCACGCATCGTGCATCGGTTAACGCAAACTAAGATAATGAGTTGACTCACTATCTTCAAACATGTATGCAAAATTGCGAACTGCGCGTATTAGCCATCCCTCGCTCCTCCCCACTTGCTCAAAATACATATATATTTCTTTTTGTGTGTTTTTTGTTTTTCGGCATCTTCAGAAACGGTAGTCCACGTACCCTCGGTAGGCTGCAATGTAGACAGCATTGAAATAGTAGTGGTGTAAAGAGAATGCCACTACGTCGGTAGGCACCAAACTTGCGAGTGGCATTGGTAGGGAATCATGTGGCCTCCCCTTAGGACAGTAGGTTTCGTACTTCGCAGAAAACACTAGTTGGCTCCTAGGTAAGCACCTTTGAGATAGCAAGCTTGACTTCATCGGGTTTCCCGTGACGCCAAGAGAAGCTTCGGTAATAGATGAACCCAAATAAACTCATGAACTATTCACTAGTTGGTTATCTCCTCCCTCGCACCTTACGCTCACACTTAGACTTTCTCTTTGTAGATGTAGATGTCAGGACAAGGGTGCACAAGCACCTCCGTCGAGATGGAATATCCACCGGATGGGCTTGTAGAGGAATGGAACTCTTCTCCAGGAAGGGAATCGTCAGGTAGTTCAGGAGAGGCGGCGACTGGAGAGACGCGTCAAAGCATAGACCTTGGTCAGTTTGGTAGTGGAGTTAGCGTGGTAGGATCCACTTCTCCTACCCGCTCAACTGGTAGGGTCAACGAACTAGTAGGTCGTCCTAAGGGTATACTCAAGAAGAACCCCGCATTTAAACTTATGCCTGAGGATATCACCCGAATACAGGTTACCTTTAGCATCCCGGATGAGTGTGTTATTCGATTGCCAAAGCGGTATGAAAGAGTAGATTGGGATTCCCCTGGTTGGGTTAGCATGTATGAGTTGACTTTCAGAGACGGACTTCGTTTGTCGCTTCCCTTTCTAGTCCATTCGCTTTTACGCTACTATGAGATTGCACCTAGTCAACTGCACCCGACCGCTTGGCGAGTGCTATTAGGTTGTGTCGTGTTAGCCGAGCGACGGGGCGTGCCCTTTGGGTTGCCCGAGCTGCTCGACTGTTACTACCTGAAGAGCTTCGACGAGTCCGGTAGGTATACATTGGTATCTAGGACGACACGACCCCACTTGGTGACTAGACTGCCCGTCAATGTCCGTTATTGGAAGGATAAGTATTTTTTTATCTCGAGTGAGCTCATACTTGGAAGGAGTAGTCGTATTCCTCGTGCCTGGGGTCTCTCGAGTGAGTCGCCCTCATATTCTCTTCTTCTTGTCTCCCTGAATCGTTTGAACTTTAACTAACTTTTGTTACTTAATACGCAGGTAGGACGAAACTTGGCTACTCCGTGTTTGGCCGGCATACTGCCCAGAGCGTAGCTGCCATCTTGGAATTAACCGAGGAACAACAAAGCTGTTCAGTTGTGTTATCCGAGGCCAGCTTGCGTTCGACCATTCTTTAGAGGCGAGTTCCTCTCTACCTTGAAGGTAGGCCATTCCCATCTTTGTCTAAGTTGCCTCCGGTGTTGGCAATAGTGAGGTCTCTTGAGGTGTTAAGGTGCGACCCGCAACTATCTCCTTACTTACGTACTCCTGTGGTACGGGAATACGCAGATATTATCATGTCGAACAAGTTTCAAAAGTTGGGCAGCGATGAAGCCTTAGAACGTCAGCTCAAGAAGTTTCAGAAGAGAAAGAAAGCCCGTGTGGAGGGCAGTGGACCGTCGAATCTCCCTACTGCCTTGGCCCTACCAGTGGTTGAGCCAGGGCTAGTGCGGCAGAGCGCGACACCTCAGGAGCCTTCTCGTCAGGACTTAGATCCAGATGCCGATAGCCTAGTTGTCTCCTTTCCGCTAGAGGCCTCGACCATTTCAGACCCCAGCTCGGTATTTCCATCAATCACCAGGCTACTACTCGCTCGGGACAGGGACCTCCTTGGTAGGATGCCACGGGCAGAAGCTTCTGATTGGGGTGTAACCCATGCTTTTCAGGTACCTTTACTTGTTACTTATGTTATTGGATTTTCATCAAACTAACGCTTGTCGTATGCCTTGCAGGTAGTCGAGGCCCTTCTCTTTCAGAGGGAAGAGGTGTCAGACCTCTGCAAGAAATTGGAGGCTGCTCAAGTGTCAAACTCAGAGTTGAAGAAATCTGCCTTGGAAATGACTGAAGCTATCAAGAGTGCTGAGGCTCGGGTCGCTACTTTAGAGGGGGAGCTATCTGAGGTGACTCTCCAGTTAAAAGAGGTGGCCTTGGAGAGGGATGCCCTGAAGTCCAAGGAGAGTGAATGGGAAGCTGAGAAGAAAGAGTTACTCTCGCAATTGGAGGACATTTCTGATGACGTTACCCTGACGATTGAAGCAAAACTAATGAGAGAATTCCAGGAAGGAAGAGCAGATGAGTGGGATATGAAGGAGACTCTGGATCGTTACGAGAGGTATCGTTGCCTTAAGGGCGAGAATGCTTAGCTACTAACTTTGCCAGTGGCAGGCTACTTGGGGAGGACTAGTAGCTTAGGATGTTTCGCACTCATCTTTTTGTATTAAGCGTGGTAGGTGTAATTGAACGCGACCCTTAGGTTGCTGATGCTTTTGCTATGCATGTGACACTTTGTACGCCCGTTCTTACATTATGCACCTGTACCATAACTAGTTAACACTGTTGTTATTTCTTTTAAGCGTGGGGTCTTGGACCTTCTTTTGTGATTATAGTAGGCGCGGAGGGTCTTGGACTCCTCTTTTGTGATTACAATAGGTGCAGAGGGTCGTGGACTCATCTTTTGTCATTATAGTAGGCGCGGAGGGTCTTGGACTCCTCTTTTGTGATTACAGTAGGTGCAGAGGGTCGTGGACTCCTCTTTTGTCATTATAGTAGGCGCGGAGGGTCTTGGACTCCTCTTTTGTGATTACAGTAGGCGCGGAGGGTCTTGGACTCCTCTATTGTGATTATAGTAGGCACAGAGGGTCTTGGACTCCTCTTTTGCAATTATAGTAGGCGCGGAGGGTCTTGGATTCCTCTTTTGTGATTATAGTAGGCGCGGAGGGTCTTGGACTCCTCTATTGTGATTATAGTAGGCGCAGAGGGTCTTGGACTCCTCTTTTGTGATTATAGTAGGCGCGGAGAGTCTTGGATTCCTCTTTTGTGATTATAGTAGGCGCGGAGGGTGTAGGTTCCCAGAGGCGCATGCTGTTGGCTTGGTTACTACGTAAGTTTTCCCTGTGTTAATCTTGAGGCTCGTGCCTCCCGAGTTGGTTCGATCACGTGTTGTCAATTTGAGAAATCAATACTAATGACTGAACTCTTATTATTATCGCAATACCGAATACATTGAGGTGCCATCGGCCTACTAATTTTCCCATGGGGTTTATCGACTAACTCCGTTCTTTGGCGTACTAAAACTAGAACTATCCTTTATTGGAATCTAGCTAAAAACTAAGTCTAGAAATAAAACTTCCTTAGGTGGACGGCATTCCAACTATTGCCAATGTCTTTGCCTTCTTTGGTGCGGAGTTTGTATGCCCATTGCCCAACCACCTTGGTGATTTGGTAAGGGCCTTCTCAATTGGGTCCTAGTTTTCCAGCATTCACTTCCATGGTGTTTTGGAATACTCGCCTCAAGACCCAGTCACCCTCTTTGAAAGTTCGCACCCTAACATTCTTGTTATAATATCGGGCGATTTTTTGATGGTAGGATGCGATGCGGACGAGAGCCCGTTCCCTCCTTTCGTCGATGGCATCAAGCTCTTGGCTAAGTTTCAAATTATTATGCTCCTCGGACCTCTGTTCAACTCGGAGGGTAGGTAACCCAACCTCCACGGGGACAACCGCCTCAGTCCCATAAACTAAGGAAAAAGGGGTTTCTCCCGTTGTTGATCTTGCGGTTGTCCGGTAGGCCCACAACACTCCGGGCAATTCCTCCGCCCACCTTCCCTTGGCACTTTTGAGTCGCTTCTTGAGCGTTACTATGATAGTTTTGTTGGATGACTCAGCTTGGCCGTTATATTGCGGGTAACGTGGGCTGGAGAAGCTAAGCTGGATTTTCCACTCGCGGGAAAAGTCTCGGAAGTCACGGCTGATGAATTGGGGGCCATTGTCCGCCACTATCTCCTTTGGTACCCCAAACCTACATATGATATTTCTCCAAACAAAGTTCTTTACCTCTTTATCTCTGACCTGATGGTAGGCCTCTGCTTCTATTCATTTGGTGAAGTAGTCAGTAACTGCGAGCATGTATACCCGCTGTCCTGTCGCAGTTGGGAGCTTTCCTACGATGTCCATTCCCCATTTCATAAATGGCCAAGGGGCTGAGAGGACCATTAAGGGTTCCGGCGGTAGGTGCGAAACTTGAGCGAACCTTTGACAATTTTCGCACTTCTTCACGTAGCCAACTGCGTCTGCTCGCATGGTAGGCCAATAGTAGCCAGCGGTAAGGGCTCGATTTGCAAGGCTCCGCGCGCCCGAGTAGTTCCCGCACTGTCCCTCGTGCAACTCGGCGAGGACATAGTTTACTTCATCGTGGTTAACGCATCGGAGGTAAGGCCCAGTATACGACCTCCTATACAGCTTCCCTTCAATGATACAAAATCTGGCCGCTTTAGCCCGAAGCTTGCGGGCTCCGTTTCAATCCTCAGGTAGGGTGCCATCCCGTATGTATTGGACGATTGGGGTCATCCAAGTTGGTACGTCGTTGATGGTGGTCACCTCTGTTGGCTTCTCTTTCCAAACGGCAGGCCACTGTAAGTAAGTCACTGGTACAACCTTAGGGGCAGTAGTTAGTGATGTTGCCCCTAGGCTGGCAAGGGCGTCGGCATGACAATTATCCTCTCTGTTGAGTTTCTTTATCTCGAAGTCTTCAAAGTCTGCCTGCAACTCTTTAGTTACTGTAAGATAGGCTGCCATCTTGCGGTCCCTAGCTTGGTAGGTTCCAAGAACTTGGTTAACCACCAGTTGTGAGTCGCTACTCACTGCTATCCTCTTTATGCCCATTCCCCTTGCGAGGCTGAGTCTTGAGATCAAGGCCTCGTACTTAGCCTCGTTGTTGGTAGCCTTGAAGCCGCATTTGACCGATTGCTCAATTACATCTCCTTCAGGGGATTGCAGTACCAACCCAAGTCCACTACCTTTCGCATTGCTTGATCCGTCAACATGTTGGGTCCATTTCCCTTGAGTTTCTCCTATAGAGAGGCATAAAAGCTCATTCTCTGCCTGTTGGTGGGTGCTCGGAGTGAAGTCTGCGACAAAATCTGCCAGTGCCTGAGATTTGACGGTCGTTCTTGGTTAGAAGGTAACATCATACTCACTGAGCTCGACTGCCCATTTAGCGAGTCGTCCGGAGAGCTTCGGCTTGTGTAACACTGCTATGAGCGGGAGAGTGGTCAATACTATTATGGGATGGCATTGGAAGTACGGTCTGAGCTTGCGGGCCGCCATGACCAAGGCCAGGGCCAATTTTTCTAGCTGACTGTACCTGGTTTCAGCGTCGAGTAAAGCCTTGCTAGTGTAATAGACAGGACATTGTTTTCTTTCTTCCTCGCGTACCAGAACAACACTTACAGCATTGTCCGAAATAGCCAAATAAATGAGCAGGGCTTCCCCGTCCTTTGGTTTGGAAAGTAGAGGTGGACTAGTCAAGTAAGACTTTAATTGTTGCAGTGCTTCCTCGCATGCTGGCGTCCATACGAAGTCCTTGTTCTTGCGGAGGATAACAAAGAAGCCGTGACACTTTTCAGAGGATCGGGATATGAATCAACTGAGGGCCGCAATTCTTCCTGTAAGCCTTTGAACTTCCTTAACGCTGGAAGGAGATGGGATGTTAAGTATGGATCTGATTTGATCCGGATGCGCCTCAATTCCTCTCTGGGTCACTAAGTAACCCAGGAACTTCCCGGAAGTAACCCCGAATGAACATTTAGTAGGATTGAGCTTCATGTTATACTTCTTCAAGATGGCAAAGGTTTGCCTCAAATGGTCAAGATGTTGCTCGGCGATCAGTGACTTTACAAGCATATCATCGATATATACTTCAATAGTCTGTCCAAGCAAGCTTGCAAACATCTTGTTGACTAAACGCTGGTAGGTTGCTCCAGCATTCTTCAAGCCGAACGGCATAACTTTGTAGCAGTATATACCACGTTCGGTGATAAACGCCGTATTCTCCTAGTCTCCTGGGTGCATGAGGATTTGATTATACCCGGAGAAGGCGTCCATGAAACTAAGGAGTTCATGGCCTGCTGTTGCGTCTACCATTGTGTCTATGTGCGGTAGCGGGAAGGAATCCTTCGGGCAAGCCTTGTTCAAGTCTGTAAAGTCGATACAAACTCTCCATTTCCCATTCTTCTTCTTGACAACCACCACATTAGCTAGTCAATCGGGGTAGAGAACCTCGCGGACGGACCCTATGTCGATGTGCTTTTGGACTTCCTCATTGATGATGCGGTTTCGCTCTAGGACGAATTTCCTCCGCTTCTGCTTCACTGGCGAATAAGCTGGGTCCACCTGCAACTTGTGCACCATCACTTCGGGGTCTATTCCGGTCATGTCCGCATGGGACCAAGCGAAGCAATCATGGTGTTTACTAAGAAAGTCGATTAATTGGTCCCGCAGCTCTGGTTTCAGCTTCGACCCGATTTGGACAACGTGGTCGGGATGACCAGGGTGGATTTGCACATTGTCGAGCTCCTCCATGGTAGGTTGGTCCGGGTGAACTGGTGGTCTGGCTTGCTCCATTTGATAAAGGATGTCATGTCCTGCTTTTTTCAAGGCGGTGCAATAGCACTCGCGCGAATCTTTTTGCTGTCCTCTTATCTCGGCTGTTCCCCAATCGGTAAGGAATTTGATCACTTGATGGTAAGTGGAAGGGATGGCCTTCATCTCGTGGATCCATGGCCGGCCCAATATGATATTATACGGAGACGGACAATCTATCACCAGGAATCAGGTGTAGAGATTGACGCCTTCTACGTAAGTGGGGAGGACGATTTCTCCTATGGTGCTTTTGTGCTCTCCGCTAAATCCAACCAGTGTAGTAGAACGTCGGGTAATGCAAGATTCTTCAATCCTCATTTGTTTCAGTGCCTCCAGCATGAGAACATTACAAGAACTACCGTTGTCGACCAATATTCGCCTGACCAAGCAGTTGGCATTTGTGAGTGTTATAACCAACGCGTCGTGATGTGGGTCATCCAGGTAGTCTGCTTCATGCTTGGAGAATGTAACCACTTGCTCTGGCTCATACTTTTTGGGTCGACGCAGTTTAAAGTTAATGCCAACTGAAAGGCGAACATGTTTCCTTGCTGCTGAAAAGGTGATTCCGCTAACCTCCGACCCTCCTGAGATGCAATTGACGACGCGCTCAAGGCACGGTGGCTCTGGCTTGGAGGCATCTCCAACCTTTTGCTTCCCCTCACGTTGGGCCATCGTTTGTTTCCCTCTATCGGTAAGGAATTGGGTTAGATGGCCTCTTTTTAGTAGCTCTACGACCTCCCTCTTAAGTCCGTTGCATTCCTCGGTTGTGTGACCATGGTCATCATGGAAATCGCACCACTTCGACTTGTCTCTCCAATTTGTAGGAGACCTCGGCTTGTCTGGCCACTTGACAGTGTTTCCCATTCGTTTTAATGTATGAATAAGCTCAGCAGGAGCTATGTTCAAGTTGTACTCAGGGACCTTTGGAGTCTCAGATCTGTGGCCTCGTTCGCGGTTAAGTGGTCGTTTATCATCGCGCGAGCGGTTACCTCTCCTGTTGTCAGTAGGGTAGGGCTCGTGCCACCTAGAGCGTCGATCAGATGAGATAATTCTGTGGCTATCTCTTCGGCTGTCACTTCGATTGTAGTATGGTGAGGTAGGGCGGTGGTTAGTCTCATCCTCCTCCCACTTGATTTGGGCCTAAGCTTTGGCAAGGACGTCTTCCATGGTTTTGCATGGGTACTTGGTTAGTTCTTTGTAAAGGTCAGACTCGGGTAGTAGCCCCTTGCGAAAGGCGGATATAGCCGTACCCATGTTGCATTGCGGGATTGAAACTTTCTCCTTGTTGAACCTTCCCACATAATCACGCAAAAGCTCATCTCTCCTCTGCACAATCAAGTAGAGATCGTCGGACTATTTTTCTAACTTTCTGCTGCTCGCAAATTGCTCCACGAACATGTCTGTCAACTGGGCGAATGAGGAGATACTATTATTCGGAAGTTAGTGTACCACTGCAGGGCAGGTCCTACCAAGCTAGAGCCGAAACCCTTGCACATGCATGCTTCCCTTGAATCTCGCGGGACGGCTACCGTGAACATTCTCTGCTTATATTGCATTATGTGATCATCTGGATCAGTAGTCCCATCATAGGGCTTCATGTTGGGAAAGTTGAACTTAGAAGGCATTTCCACCATGGCGATGGCATCAACGAATGGAGAATCGGCAAAGCTATTCGCTGCGCTTCTCTTGATGGGGGCAGGTACCCCGGGAATCCTTTGAATGAGAAACTCCATCTCCCGAAATCGTTGAAGGAGATCTAGGTTTAGTGTTCCTTCTCTCAATTATTGCGCAGGTAGCTACTCAGTGGCGGCAACGGTTTGGAGGTAGACTCCACTGCCTGGCGTCTGTTGTGGTGTAGAGCCCAAGGAATGCATAGGAGCCACTGTTTGGCCGTGGGCGATTGATTTCCCGTGGTTCGATGGGGTAGGGGCTGTTGTGAGGGTCTTGACCCTCTCTTCAAGCTCAATATTTTCTACCTCGAGTTCTTTCAATCTGTCCTTGCATGCTTCCATCTTGGCCAACAAGGCCTCTATCTGCGCTTGGGGATCATTTTGAGTGCTTGTTTCAGCCATGGCTTTTGTCGTGAGTCGGAGTAATCGAAGATTGAAAGCCTTCTGATTTGGTAACTAAGTTACTAGGGCCCCACGGTGGGCGCCAAATTGTAGACCCCGAAATCTACAATCACGAATTTCAGTGGGCTCCAGCAACCTGCAAGGTCAAAAGGCAAAAAAAGGGCGTGAGTCTTGGGACACCGGTGTGGTGCCGGCCGAAGACACTCCGATGCTCAAGTCAGTGTCTGTAGGAGGATGTATGAATGAGACGGAAATGATTAGGTCATTGGGAGAGACTCCCGTATCAGGAGCGGCTGGAGATGGGGAGATTGGTCGATAAAGAGAGGAAGGGCGAGTATGGCTGAAGGTGTCTGATATTCGATGCCCTCTCCTTAAGTAGGTGCGGCCTATTTATAACTACCGGTTGACTAGAATCCATGAGCCCTAAGGACTCGCACCTCTGGGGGACTCTTGTCTCTATCCCTCAAGATTTGATAAGGCCGAAGCCTACTCCAGCTTGTCATCGTCATCCACTTACGAGGAGTTGGATAGCGGAGTTATCTCGCAGTTGCTTGTCCCTTAAGTCTCGGTAGGGCCGGATCTTTGTCAACTATCCATACGTGGTAGCATCAAATGTTGGGCTCTCTCAAAAGCCTGGGACTCGAGCGGAGCCTACCGTAAAGGTAGTTAAAGTCCAATTGGCCCTTACATGAGATGTAGCCCTAGGTATCATGAGTTGGGTGAGACCAAATGACTAGTCGCGGTGGGACCATAGGTCCAAGCCCAATTTTTGCCACTACATTTGGTACCATTGAGAATTTAGGTATTAAACACATGGTAAAAACAATAGACGAATCAATTCCTATGAATGATAATGAATTAACTATACAATTATTATCTCAGGATGATATTGATAGGTATGCTCATATGCATAGATTTTTACATATTGATTTAATACAAATTGCTTTTAAACCCCTAACCTTATCTGGTTTACCTGAGAATTTTATAGCAGTTCTTAGAGACGCTAGGAACTTAAATTGGAGACAATCTCTGATAGGGATTATGCAAACTAGTCTGGCACATGGACTAGTTTATTTTAATGTTAGACCTAATTTACAACTTTCTTTATCTGATAGAAATATTCTGGATGCTGTTACTTTATATGTTAAAGCTCATGGTTATAATTATAAACCTGAATCTGAAATTATGTGTATATGTTATCGCATATATTATAAAGTTTTGCATACTCTTAACCCTAACTATAAATTACAGGATAGAATTGGTGAAACTGTTATGATTGAAACTAATATAAGTAGATCCCAAATTATTACTAGAAGAATGATTCAATGGGATGAAATAGAATTTCCAGAATGCTGGAGCATTGATAAGGCTGTTCCTAGTCAACCTAAAATAGAAACTGAATTAACAGAAGTTGAACAGACTCCTGAAGGCCAAATTAGGCTTAGATTCCAACCAGTCCCTAATTTTGGACCATCTCATTTATTGGCTAGATCTGTGTCATCACACAATTATATTTCTCATTTTGATTATAGAGTTGATATACCCTCTACTTCAAGGGCTTCTATTTCCCATATGCAAGAAGACCTTAATAGATCTTAATCGCAAGAAAATCAGGAACTTCCTCAAGAGATAATAGAAAAAATTAGATTGACTAAGAGTCAGATTCCACAGGGAATTAGACAAAACATAGACCCTACTACTCGAATCAAATTAGGAGCGAATCCTACTCCATCTGAAATTAGTTTTGGTGTTTAATGGATTTTACACCAGGAAGCGATGAAAGGAAGCTTATAAATCATGAGTTTCTTCACCCAAAATGGAAAATCTTTAGAGAATGGTTCTTTTCTTATTTCTCTGATAATGAACAATTTCAATTTAGAGATCAATTTTATAAACATCTTGAAAATATTTAAGAAAGAAAATATATTGTTCCTTGGTTTATGGAAACTTTCATGAATACGCATATTGTTGTTTTAGAAAGAAAATGGAATATTGGAACTTCTACTTCCACAAAAATTTTACAGGCTACTTATCCGCCTTTACAACCTTTTAAACTCTCTGATGAGAAAAAATCTTCATCTTTCGAAGGAAATGTTTTTATGAAAATGATAGACAATAATACCCTTCCAATTGTCACTGACCACATTAATAAATTGTTTAAACAAAACAATTATACAAATATTTCACTAAAAATTTTCAGTGAGCAATTTTCTATTTTGCAAAATAAGATTGATAAAATAAATCAACAAATGGAAAATCTTCGAAAGATGGATAAATTTAATGAAACATCGACATCTGCTACTGAGGTAACTGAGGTGCAGGCTGATATTCAACCTCCTCCTAGTATTGAAGGATTTAAATTAGAACTTTCAACTTCTAAGTTAGAAATGAGGCATTAACAAACTTAAAGCTTAGTATGGTCAATGATGAATTTGAACCCAATTTGACTAAAGATGAAAAAATTATTCATGCCAGGAATTTGCAATTGGCTTTGGATGTTAATAAGCCAAAGAATTATAAGAATAAGTATCAGGATGTTCCTACCCAATCTAGGTATTACTATCCGAGACCTACACCACATGATGTTCTTTTAGAAAAATCCTTAATGACAGAAACCATTACTTTCAATGGTAGACAAATCTATGAATGGACCATAGATGGCCAAACTGAATTACAGATTTATAATACTCCTCATAGAATGCTTTTGTATTCCACTATTTGTAAACAAAATGGAAATAGTGATAAACTTATTGCCACAATGATTATTGCTGGTTTAGCTGGCCAATTAAAAGGCTGGTGGGACAATTATTTAGTTGCATCACAGCGTGATGAAATTTTTAATTCTGTCAAAACATAAGATAATGAAATACAGGAAAATGCTGTGTATACATTAGTTCTTGCCATTTGTGAACATTTCAAATGACGTTATTTACATCAATATGATAATACTAGGACTCTTTTGCAGAATTTGTGTTGTCCTACTCTAACATCTTTTAGATAGTATAAAGATGTCTTCTTATCTCGAGTAATGAGTCTCCCTGATGCTAATAGTGATCATTGGAAATCTAAATTTATCAATGGTCTTCCTTCAGTTTTTGCTGAAAGAATTAAAAAGAATCTTAGGAAAAGGTCCAATGGAAATAATATTACATGGAACATGTTTAATTATGGTTCCCTAATCACTCTATGTGTTGAAGAAAGGTTATCCCTTTGTAATGACATTAGAATGAATTACCAATTGAAAAAACAACATCTAACTAAGAAAAAGCAGTTAGGACAATTTTGTGAACAATTTGCTATGGATATTCCTAGTACCTCTAGAAGTCATAAACCTAGAAAACATAATAAGGAAAGACCCCATAAGATAGAATATTATAAGAAATATAAGTCTAATGCTTATGAAAAGAAAGCAGCTAGAAAACGCGAATGGCGTGATAAGAAAGGTTATATACCTCAAAAGAAAATACCTACATGTTATACTTGTGGTAAGAAATGTCATTATGCAAATAGATGAAGAATGAAGAAAAAGATTAATAGTCTTGATATTGATGATAAACTTAAAGAATATTTAGCTAAAGTTTTATTAAATTCAGAAAGTGATACATCTGGTAATGACACTGATACTAGCACTACTAGTAGTGATAATTTGCATGCTATTGAATCTGATGATTTGATTGAATTCTTTGATAAAGAGGATAATTGTTGCAATAAGTGTCAGAAAGATAATAGTGATTCCGATATAGATATTTATAAATTACAATCTCAATTCCAGGATATTGAATTGAATGTTCTCACTTTTAGTGAAAAGATTGTTGATTTGCTTCAAAATATTAACGATCCTCAATTAAAGGCTAAAGTTATTGACTGTTTTAACGGGAAAACAGATTCTCCCCAGATCCTCCATGTCCAACAGGACACTAGACCTTATATGTTCTCTGAATTGATTAATCAGTTAAATCAAAGACAATCTAAGTTTACTTCTGTCACAATAGATGACTTGAATAGAGAAGTCAAAGTTTTAAAAGAAGAAATTAAAACTTTAAAACATAGTAATGAATTATTTGATATGCGCCTTTCTTTATTAGAAAAGGGAAAAGCTAAAGAAGAAGAAATTCCTTCATCATCATCTGCTTTACACATTGAGAATAGACCTGATTTACTAGCTAATTTAAAGTTAGTAACTTCCCAGAAATGGCATATTAAGATAAATCTTCTTATAGATAAAGATTTTATCAAAAGAGATTTAATTGATTTGGTTGATACTGGAGCTGATATAAATTGTATTCAGGAAAGATTAATTCCTACAAAATATTTTGAGAAAACTATGTATACTATTTCTGCAGCTACTGGACAAAATTTACATGTCCAATATAAATTACCTGATGTCTATATTTGTCAGGATAAGGTTTGTATACCTGCAACTTTTTTATTAGTTAAAAATCTGACAACCAAGTTATTCTTGGTACCCCTTTTATATAGGAAATTATGCCCCTTACGCATATTGATGCTAATGGCATAAAAGCTTCTTTCAAAGGAATGAATTTAAACTTTCAGTTTATAACTGATCCAAAAATAAAGTTTTTAAATCAAATACAAGATTTGCTTATTGCAAAGAATTTTCAATTGAATTTTCTTCAAAAATAAATTTCTTTTTATAATATTGAAGAAAGATTAAAAAATTCAAAGGTTCAAGAAAAGATTAAAATGATTCAAAATCAGTTTTCTATTGATATCTGTATTGATCATCCAAATGCTTTCTGGAATAGGAATAAACATATTGTTTTTCTTCCTTATGAAGAAGATTTTATTGAGAAAAATATTCCGACAAAAACAAGACCTTGACAAATGAATTCTGAATATTTAGAATTATGCAAAAAATAAATTACTTCTTTAATTGATAAAAAATTAATTCGTATTTCCCACTCTTCATGGAGTTGTACTACTTTTTATGTTAATAAACATGCAGAACAAGAGAGAGGTGTTCCTAGATTAGTAATTAATTATAAACCTCTTAATAAAGTTTTAAAATGAATTAGATATCCTATCCCCAATAAAAAAGATTTATTGGATAGATTGCATGATGCATTGATATTTTCAAATTTTGATTTGAAATCAGGATATTGGAAGATTCAAATTCATGAGTCTGATAGATATAAAACTGCTTTTACTATTCCGATTGGACATTATGAATGAAATGTTATGCCTTTTGGATTGAAAAATACTCATTTGTAATTTCAGCATATTATGAATGACATATATATTCCTTATAGTGATTTTATCATTGTTTATATTGATGATATTTTGGTATTCTCCAAAAACATAGAACAACATTTTAAACATCTGCATATATTTAAGCAAATTATAACACAAAGTGGTCTTGTTATTTCTAGACCTAAAATGGTTCTTTGTCAAACAAAAATTAGATTTTCAGGTCATAATATTGAACAAGGAAAAATTATTCCCATTAATAGAAGTATTGAATTTGCTTCCAAATTTTCAGATTAAATTCTTGAGAAAACTCAATTACAAAGATTTTTAGGAAGTTTGAATTATATTCTTCTGTATTATCAAAATCTTGCTTTTGATACTGCTATCTTATATGATAGATTAAAGAAATCTCATTCTCCTTGGACAACAGCTCATACTAATGTTGTTAAGACAATTAAGTCTAAAGTTGCCAAATTGCCATGTCTTTCTTTGGCTAACCCAATTTTGGAAAAGATTATTGAAACTGATGCTTCTGACATTGGTTTTGGTGAAATTTTAAAACAAATTCATCCCCAGACAAAACAAGAATTACTTGTTAGATATCATTCTAGTAAAGGGAATACTAGTCAAAAGAATTATGCTATTGTGGCAAAAGAAATACTTGCTATTGTGAAATGTGTTTTAAAATTTCAAGATGATTTATATAATCAAAAATTTCTTATTCGTACTGATTGTAGTGCTGCAAAATTCATGTTTCAAAAAGATTTCAAGCATGATGTTCTTAAACAAATGTTTGCTAAGTGGCAAGCACATCTTGCTCCTTTTGATTTTGAGATTAATTATATCAAAAGGGATAATAATTCCCTACCTGACTTTCTTACACGTGAATTTTTGCAGGATGCTTCCGGCTAGGGGCAGTTACTCTAACCCTAATAGGGGAAGAGGGAGAGGACGAAATGACTCTCATAGGGTCATTGGAGGCAAGAAATTAATCAACATGACTAGTGGTGGAGTTGTAATCGACCCATCTCACCCGAATTATGAAAAAATCAAGAAATTGCTTGAAGCAGATACTTCTGTACCACAAGCATCATCCTATGCCAATATTGTGGAACAAGAAGATGAGGTTGACTCTTATGAATCAGATAATCATGATGAAACTATTCTTATCCTTGGTACCTTATGGACTGTTATCTTAATAATTTATTTTTCCCAGTGCATCACCATAAATCTAGAGTCTTTTATGAGTCTATATTCCAATTAACTGATAGTTGTGAATTTGAACATTTTAAAAGGAATAATTCTATTCCAGTATATATTTATAGTAAGATATATATTAAAAGAATTCTTTCACCCTCTGATTGGGGAATTAGTACAATGGCAGAAAGGCAATTTACCTTTCCACATGATAACAAAAATGTTTATCAATTTAATTATTGGGATTATGTTGAAACATTTTCAAAAGTTTTCTTATACAAAAATCCCCAGAAAAAACATTCTTGGTTTATTAAATTTAACCCCCAAATATTTCAACAAAGGAAATTTCCTGCTTGGCTTCATTCTTGGTGGACAAATTATGGGCCCCCCATAAAGATTTTATCTGAACCATATAAAGGTCTTTTTACAGAGTGGTTTGCTTCTTGCCCTCATATTGGAAATAATCATGATCTTTATATTGAAGGATCAAGTTCTTTATTTTTCTTTATGGAATTTGGTATCCCATGGATTTGGAAGTGGGTACCCATTGCATAAATGAATAAGCCAAAAATGTTTTGTTTAAAAAGAAAACTTCTTTCAAAATTTTGGCCTAAATTGCTAAAAATTGACCCTGAAACAAAAAAGCCTTATGGACAAAACATGATTGATGAAATCACTCAGATGGTTCAAATCTACAAGGACAAAATTGAAGAATCAACTCAGGAAGACGAATCCCCTTCCTCCCAGATTTTCCGCAAGATACAGATGCGATAGCAAATCAGGTCGAAAGAGGAAGTAATGGATTTTTATCTTGATTCTATCAAATAAGATTTTTTGAAGAATTTTAAGAAGGATATCGATGGAGAGGAAGACGTCAATGACTCAACATCAGAAGATGCCTCAATGAGGTCCAATTCATACGCACCATTGGAGGGCGAATCACAGAACCCCAACATGATGGCAGAAGATGTGTGGGATAGTCTTAGGGACGTCCTACTAGAAAAAGCGCTACAAGCCAAACAAAAAGGCAAATCACCTGCCCAAGAGCAATAATTCTGTTCTTGGACAAATTTATGGAAAGATAGAGATAAAGTCTGAAGATGCTTATAGGATTTTTGGACGGATGCAGCAAAGCCGATATTCGCAGAACAATAAGAAGTGGAATCTCGTTTTTAGCTAGTGACATGTCCTTTTCAGCAGACAAAGTCTACTATTTACTTTATGTAAAGTAAAAGCAAAGGTTTTCTTTTTTGACATTGCGTGATTTTATAGGAACCCTGGACTCCAAAGTTTTCAAATTCGGAATGAGCTCTTTTTAATTTTTGTTTCAAGTCCGCAAAGTTGTATAAGTAGGCGGCATTTGCTTAGGATTAGGCAGAGCTCCAGAGAGCAACCTTCTTTCTTTTCAGTTTTTATATTTTGTAAATCTTTTTGCTTTGGCAATCAAAGAAAATATTTCTTCAGGTATATTCTTTTACTTTTATTTTTGTCTTTACTTTCATTAGCCTAATGATAGGCTAATTTGTTGTTGTTTGGTAACCACTATTCTAATATAGGAAATGCTCAAATATAATATTTAAAAGCTAGACAACAAGACCAAGATTCAAGAAATGTTGTCTTCTCTTTTCTTTAAAAGAGGGGACAACAATGAGGAAAAAAAATGACAAGCCTTGTCTTCTTTCTCTTTTGTCCATGCGTTGGAGACTACACAAGAAAGAGAAGAAGAATTGTCTTCTTCTTCTTTTCATGAGTTGTAGTTGTTATCTATCTATCTCCTTCTCTTCTCAAGTCTCCATGGCTGAAAAAACTAGAGAAAAACGCAGCAAGAAAATGAGAAGAAGAAGTCTTCTCTTCTTCATCATCTTCATCATACATGGCTGAAAAATGAAGCAAAAGAGATGAAGTTGTCTTCTCTTCTTCTTCACCAAAAACGTAGCCATGAACAAGGAAGAAGAAGGAAATGGTTTTGCTCTCTTCTTCACAAACAAGCTCATAAATCTTCCATGATTATCTAGCACAAAACAACCACGGAAATGGAGAAGTCATTCTTTGCTCGTGTGGACGGACTAGAGCTCTTGTGCCTTCAAGAGGTGGTATCTTCCATTAAGTGAGGAAAATTTCAGATTTATAGCTTCTATGAGTTTCATATGTTAATCACATGATAAGATTAGAGTTTCACATGAACATTATGCTTTGAATTCCAGAAATTTTTGAATGTCATGTTTCACTTCCACTCGATTCTTAGCTAGATGATGTTCATAGCTCTAAATATATGAGATCCTTAAAGTGGTATCAGAGCAAGGACTTGATGTTCATGTGATTACATATGTGTTTGTTTAAAGTTTCTAAAGTCTTGAGCACAAAAGAACAAGGAAAGAGTTTCAACATTTCTGAAAATATTTATGTCCACTGTTTTTGCGTGACTATTTTGGCATAGTAAATGTTGTTATATTTGGCTGATTTTTGGGTATCTTATGCTATAGAGATAGTATAACATTTCATCCTCTAATATGCATCTCCTAATTTCGTGGTTAAGATTTTCATTTTTAGCAAAATCAGTAATTTCACTGATTCTCGCGTAAAGCTGTACAGTTTTGCGCAGTTGTGTTCTAAGGGGAATAACTTAGTCATTTTAACTCCGAATTGAGTTTCGTTTGATTCTAGAACTATCTACACTCGAAGATATATGTCTCTACAAAATTTTAGAATTTTTGGAGAACTGTAGATAGGTCAAACGAGTCAAAACAGTTGGTGTATGTGCAACAGATTTATGATGGGTCATAAATTAAAAAGCCATGACTAATTGGTTTAATTTTGGTTAAGTCCAATGGACCTAAAAATCAGTAGGCTTAAGTCTAATAAGATTAGATGAATTTTTTTCTTAGTGAAGATTAAAAATAAGCCTTGGAACTCATATTGGGCCATGAAATTAGCAAATGATTTGCAATGGGCCTTATTCAACAAGTATGGACTTCAAATTGGTTTTATCTAGTTCTTTTGTATTGTTTAACATGGAGATGTTAAAATCTCAAGATATGAAACTTATTGCAAACATGCTATCATTTAGTTTATGTATAGGATACATTAGTTTATGTTAGCTTGCTTGTTTAGCTTTATTGTTTATGTATATGATGCATATCCCATGCTTTATGAGTTTTATCTTACATAGTGATGTTGGATGATAAATGGTGAATTTGATCATGGACTTGGTTAGTGAATGGTTAATTAGTTGTAATTTCATTATATGGTGTTGTAACTAATTATATCATTCATTAGTATATAATTGAGACATAAGTCTCATTTTATTTTCTTGCAATTGAGAGAAATTGTAATGAGACATAATGTATGTAATTTCTACAAGAAGTTTGCAAGAAGACCATTAGAGACTTTCAAGGTGTTGGAAGTGCTTTGGATCTTTGAAGAAATCAAGAAGACAAGACCAAAGAAGACATGAAGATGTGCTTGTTTAGGTTTTATTTTTGTCTTGATTCGATTCATAATCCAAGTCCATGATCCACCAAAATGTATGATTTTGCATGTATGTTTATTTATTTGCCTATATGTGATGTATGCTTGTAAATTAACTAATGTGCAAAGTGAGACCTAATTAAATTCAAAATCTTCCTATGTGCAAACATATTAGATTGTAAAGCGGTAAAGGCGTTTATCGTTGCCCTTCACTATCCTAAGTTATATGTGCTCGATTGGGTATGTCTTGGCTAACCCAAAGGTAGGAAGACATATTCCATGAAAGTATTATATTTACCTAACAAGCATAGTGATGTTGTGTTGTTCCAATATCACGAGGCCAATAACGCACTAAAGTTGAGGTTCGGAATTCAAATTGTCGCAACACTGTGATGGTGGGTGTAATCTAACTATATCACGTTTCCAATAATGCACCAAAGCTGAGGTTACGGTGATTTAAGGGCTAAAGACCACATCCTATATAGTGATATAGATAGTAATCATTGTTAACTATTTGTATGTATATTTCAATAATACACCAAATCTTAGGGGTATTCATATTAAAGAGAACTATGGTCACCTACTAATGAGTCTTTGATTAGATTCACGATCTCATTTAGAAAGTGTGAGAATCGATAAAATTAGTGGGAGGTATCATTTAATTAAAGGTCAAATTAAGTGTTTTAACAAGTTTTATGTCAACTAGCGATCTTATTTTCTGCATACGTTCATGGCTACAATAATGAACCCATTATTTCAATTATCTAGACTTTATATCGCGCAACTGGACCAAATTTTTGATTAACGTTATCATCTAAGAATGGTTCTTAGAAACTTAATAAAGTCTTAGAATTACATGCTCCGTTATTTTTTCATCTTGATAATGTATCAAAACAAAAAGTTGTAAAACTTATGGTTGATAAGTAAAACAAATTAAATATGCAAATGATTTGTATTCTATCATAGTTTGCATAAGGGTATACAAGATGTAAAGAATATGATTCTAAACTAGCAAAGGGTTGTGTGGTAAGCATATTCAATGGCATGGTATTAGATATAATTGGAATTCATTCTCACATTTGTATATCTTCTTTAGTTAGTGGTAATACAAATAAGAAAGGCAAAGATAGATGATTTCTATTAGCTAGTGGGAGCATATCTAAGAAGAAAATTAAGGATTGTATAGGCATGTGTAAAAGATGTTTTCATAGCCTTAAAATCGAACATTAAAAGAGGTTTTAATCTAAAGTATCTTTATAGCTTGAATGTCAAGGTTGTAAAGCTACTATGAATAATAAATCTTCTTTTATTGTGATTGGTACTACT
This sequence comes from Ehretia macrophylla, assembly GCA_037974665.1. NCBI lineage: Eukaryota > Viridiplantae > Streptophyta > Magnoliopsida > Boraginales > Ehretiaceae > Ehretia > Ehretia macrophylla. The sequence goes on from CM075774.1 coordinate 7,616,020, forward strand.
ATGTGTTTTAGATTCTAGTGAAACATTGATGTATGTGTTCGAGGATATAATCTTAATCACAGTAGTACGCTTTCAGAAGCGTGGAATGTTTTCAATGTTACAAATGAAACAAATGTTGTTGCGTTAGTTAAAGACAATTTATTTGGATGCCTTCTGGACATATTTTGCATTTTAAGGATTATACCTAAATGATATTAGGAATAAAATGTATATTCCTAAAGCTTGTAAAAGCGCATTATGGTGTAGTCTTAATTGTCTTAATATGGACGAAAGAACGTATTGCAAACATATTGTTAACCGTTATAACCATCCACCAAATTTTAAAATCACTCAAATAATCTAAATCAATTGTAGTTTCTACATGATTACGTTGTTCTAATAATAAGATGATGATTAGGTTGGTTTGATCAACTTATGCATCTTATCTATTGGAAAGGTAACCAAGTCATCATTTGTTTGATAAAGGATTAGAAATACTAAATTGTTTGGATTAGTACATGTTTATATATGTGGAGCTATTTCGAAATAGGCTCGTGTAGTCAAATGTATTAGTGCCTTATGATTAGATCGTGAAGGTAAAATACTTAAGTACTATTTTGTTTGAGTATCCTAAAATTTTGATATAGTATCGAAATTAACAATGCCCGGTGTACCACAATTAAATAGGATATTTATTTGTGGGATACGACTACCTTAATTTAATATTTTATTGAATAGTAAATCCCTACTATTGCTAGAACTTTATATTTAATATAAGTTGGATAGCAACCAAAGATTAATTATGTTAATTTTGGGTTATCCTACTTTTATTGAAAACTTTTGTACGGACTAGTAGGAGTTTTGGTTAAAGGTAATTTTATAGTATATCCTAATTTTGTAGGATATAATTTCTATTTAATGATCAATGTTTATTGATCTATTAGATTCTAATTTTTTTGAAGAAAAATGTTTTGTTCAAGAAGATGTTGCATTCTAAGAAAAATAGAAATTGACAAAGCGTCCTCAAAAGCTATAAAATCAACTAGACCAAAGTAACAAATCTATTCAATAAAGTCCGGAATGTGTCATCACACAAGATCATTACAAATCTAGTAGTGTATCTCACACTTAAAAGGAATATATGGATATATTTTTGGGATGCACAAACGTTGTTTGTGTATTTGAGATAATAATCAATTAGTTGATCCTACAATTTACAAAGAAACGGTATTTTTGATATCGACTCCAAGAAACTATATAATGCAAAGCATAATAATTAGACTCCATATACTTTAGCTTAATCTAGATATTGATCTCCGTGATAAAGGTTGAAGTTAATGGAAAAAGGTAATGACCTTTTATAGCTATATTGGTTTCTAAAAGATATCATCAAAACCAAAGGGTTGACTACGATGAAGTCTTTTTATCAATAATTGTGCTTAAGTCTCTTTGTATTATGCTAGACATTATAGCACATTATGTTACTATATTAATGATTTGGATCAATAGATATGAGTAATATGTGCGTACTTGATAAATCCACTTGTGGATTTTTAAGTGAATTCCTTGGAATTGTTTCATCCAATTCAAATGAGATTAAAGAGTTAGTTTTCATTTAGAATGTGGATGAACCTTATGATTGCAAATGAATAGTAGGAGCGCATCCACTTTTCAATGACTGCAATAATGATGACTTGGATATCATGGTTGATTATATGTGTGTTTGTGATATTAATAAAAGTCTAGTCATATTAAATGTTCTCAATTTGGAACTTGTCGTTCGTATCTTGTGAATTCGTAGCTATGATAATTGTACGAATAGACTACTTGGCATATTCCTTAGATTGTACATAGAGTGTCTTTTGAAGGTGTTCAAGAAACTCTAGTTGCATAGCAAATTTGTGTTCAAGTTATAGTAACTTCATATTTGCTATACTATGTACAAGACTTGATATTGCGTAAACTGTAAAGTGTTACGAGTAGATATCAGTCTAATCCAGATTTGGGAATGGTGGATAGAATTGAAGTATATTCTTAAGTACTTGAAAAGCACTAAAGATATATTTTAGTTCATAGATGAGGTAAATTCCGTAGTGACGGATTTACTAGTTCAGATTCTTAATCTGAATCTTATAATAAAATGTTTATGTTAGGGTTCATGTTTATTTGTAGTGGGAGTTCAGAAGTTATAAAGGTTCTGAACAAACTGTAGATTCCATTACATAACTCATGTCTTTTGTAATATGTAATATAACGAAAGAAGATGTTCGGATGGAGGAAATCATACGAGTTGGTTATGGTTCCCACCGTTAAGTTGTTATGCTTTTGTGTTATGACTAATACGGAGCTACTGCACAAGCTTGTGGAACCCATGTCTCACTGTATGTCCAAACATTTGGAAAAATGTTTTCATCTTCATGTGTTGTATCTGTAGCCAATAATCATATTGAGATATGTCTTTGCAGAAATGGCCACATCTCTCGATGTAGCTAACCCACTAACGTAGCTATGAATCTATCACAGCTAGGTCCTCGTTTTGAGAAGATGGATGTTCGATACTATTGTATGTTGTGCTAACACTATGTAACAAAACATTAGTGCAAGTGGGAGATTGTTAGAGATATGCCTTAATGCTACAAATTTGGATGACATATATTGGGGCATTTTGACATTAACTTGTACATTATGGCATCTATGTCTATATATGTGTGTTTTCATATTGACAAAATTAACACATTCATATTCTCCTTCTTTTATGTGTATGAATGAGTTCCTAGTATTTTCATTATAGGAATGTATTCTAAAAGCGTTTAGAATATGTTGGCGAATTTCCTTAATATGATAAATACTTAAAGTATTCATAGTCCTTAGATTATTTGATCGGGACTTCAATAATCTATTACGGACTATCACATGTATTGTTACCTTTGATTAACATATGGATGTTAATGATAAATGATAGTGAGCCACGTGCCATAACAGCATAGGGATGCGACTAACAAACATATGGGTGACTATTAGTTGAATAGATCACTGAATGTGACATGAATAACAAATTACATGACTTCAGATTAATAATTTGTTATTCGTTGTGATTGTGCAAGTAATCCTTAGACTTGAGACTTTACGGTTGTCATCTATATTGGGGTTTGATTCTAGCGTTTGGACAATGATTGTTTTAACAAACGAGATGAGATACGTCATCTCGCAGTTTCATTCGTTCGGTATAGTGATTGACAGGTAGTGGTCAAGATAAGATCCATTAACCTCCGGCGTGAGGCGATGTCCGATGCGATCTAAACTTGGTTGTTTAATGAGGAAATCCTTGGCCGAGGTGTGAATGATGGAGAATGAGTTTTCCATGTGTCATCTCTGTCACGTCCCAACTCGACCCCTCCTACAATCAGTCAGGACGCAATGAAATTTCGACAGTATAACGACAGTAATTAGGACACTGAGGCTCTAAACCAACCTCTTCGCAACTCATACATCCAACTCCACAAACAATTCAACAATTAAACAACACAACCACAATATACATTAAACATTCTTTTACCATTGCATCCATTGGTTATATGCCTCCATTCCAACATCATACATTTACTATATAACATACATTTCCAAAATAGATTATAACCAATTTAGCAACCTAATCATGTTCCAAAACAAAACTACTAAATTAGCAATATACATAAGTCTTATAATTGAGTAAGTTATACAATATAACATATTACAACAACTAAGACAAACTCATGGCAACGACTCCAGCACACAAGACTCGTCCACATAAAGCACATTCTCAACTTCCTGAGGCACGTACCCGGAATCTGGATCGGTAACACCTATATGCATGCAATAATTGAGAGTGAGCTTATATAAAATAAACCCAGTGAGGATTCGATAAATTTCTAACAGTATTTATTATACTCCTTGGAAATCATCCTTTGAGCAGTAAACACATAATAATCATCAACAACAATATAAACATATTAATTATAATGACCAATCAATAAAGGATACTCTAGTTGGTGTAGCTCCAAACGCCATCACGATCTCAACCGTTCTTCTTGTAACTCCCCATTACTCACGCACCCGAGGTACCTCTCTAGCCCCTCCCTCCATGACAGCTCCGTCATGCGAGCTGGGGGTAGCCTATGGTAGTCATTCCGGTTTCAACCCGACAGCCCGATACTGCCCGAGAGGTGGCACACACATACCAAGACTTAGCAATAATAATAAACATTTAATCACAGGAGGACAACCTTTCACGTTGACTATCTCCCGATTCATCAATAATCAATTATCACAGGAAGACAACAAAGTAGGTTGTCTATCTCCCGGTTCAACAATAATCAATCAATATTCATCAATTCAACAACATAACAACAACTAATCAATTAAACAACAAACAACTAAGTTAGATGACAAAGTAGGCCATCCAACTTAACATGCATTAAACACACAACCAAACCCTAGTCCAACCATCCACAACTCACAATTCAATCACTCAAACACCACCCAAACATCTAAAGGCATATATCAACATTTTAAAGAAAAACAACCCGAACTTCTAAAAGTCATAACTTATATTCTACTAATCCAATAACCTCTAAACCAGTTTCTAACACTCACCCACTTAATCAACAACATTCTCCCCCTCGAAAACCAACCATAGACCATCCACATCAAGCCCAACAACCCTAAAACCCTAATGAATCAAGGCTGAAATTTTCGGACTTTCACACCGACATCACAATCAAAATTTCGGCATTACAACATTACTACCACGTATTTAACAAAATTTTACAAGCTAACAGCAATCGATTCCAACCACCACAACTCCAAATATTCAACAAATAGCTAATAACTCAACTTTTAATACCCGAAAAATAAAAATTCATGCTACAACGGTTCAAATCTTATATAAACACATATAAACGATCCTTAGCATGCACTGAGCAATAATATAACATCAATTCAACATTCTAACAGTTCAAAATTCAATTATATGCAAAAACATAAAAATGACATTTTGAATTCTAGAATTTTTCTCTCACCTTTGATGTGTTTTGATGCAAGAAAGATGTAGAATGGATGTCCAACAATTGAAATCAAGCTTTGAATGAAGTGATTTGGACTTGAATTGCAAAATCTATATGAAAAATGATTTGAAAAACCTTGAAAATGCCTTATTTCTTCTCACTCATGGATTTTCGGTAATGTGTGTGTTTTGTGAGTGTGTTTGCTTTGTTTTTAATGTGTATTGATGATATAAGCTCAAGGTCAACAAAATTTGCAAAGTCAAAGTTAGTATTTTTAGTCTTTTAACTAGTATTTTTAGTCTTTTAATTGTTTTTAGACTATTTTTGCTCACCCAAATGCAATTAACACTTAGACTATTTTTAAATAGTATAGTTTTAGTTGACAACAAGTTTCACATGCATAGACTTACACCCGACTCGGTTAAAAACTCAATTTTTACAAAAGAAGGTGAAAAGTCATATTATTTGTTTTCAAATGTCTTTTGAATCCACAATTAATCTAAAATCATTTAATACCACATATAAATACATTTATATTTATATATACTAGGTCAACAAAAGTCAATGTAAGAATCGGGTTTAGAAAAAATCACTATTTGGCTCAAAAATACTACTTTTCGCCCGAAAAGTCTATTTAAATTACCATTCCATTTTAGAATAAATCTTTATCAAACATGGGTCTATTAATAATAGAGGACTAGGTTTTAGAACGTTTAAAACACCCGTGTAAAAATTTTAGCGGACGTGCATTCAAAACACTATTCATAAAAACCGAAGATAAAATTTTCAATGCCGTTTTTTATGAAAATTTTATGAATGCACACATAGCATGTATTAGGAATATAAATCACATATTTAGCATATTCTAACTCATATAACACATAAACATGTCAAATCACGTAGATCGAGACAAAGACATGCAAATCGAGGTAAAAACGAAAACTGGAGTTTCATATTCTTTCCCCCTTAAAACAATTGCGTCCGCGCAATTCTCAAATTGACAGACAATTAGATCTTCAATCGTTACACTTAACAATACTTCTCTTAGTTCTCATTTATCTCTTAGGATGACCCCTAACCAAAGACCTCAAAAGAACAGACTCTGTTGACTGCAAGATGATTATCATAATTCCAAGACAATCTTCAATTCATAATTCTCTCCCACCTAATATCATATTGCATATGAAAGAAATTGCAACCCAAGGTCTTAGCATGACACCACTACTTATCAATCATCCCCTACTACACAAAAGAGCTCTATGAACACCCCGAGGGTTTAAAAACTCATTCATGATAACATGAATGATTATTGATCAAGGAAATATCTCAAAAGTGACATTGGTCAGAATATGGCTTTATGAAATTTACAAGGAAATAAGGATATGGAAAGTCATATTCGAGCCAACAATCAAGGGAACAAGAGGTCAAACAAGTTAGAGAATCAAGAGGCTAATAGTTTAATAAGAAAGCATGATAACTAAGATAAGGAATATCTCAGCACCTATCAGTTAAATAAGTACGAACAAAGGATGATGACGGATCAAAATAGTGCTAAGTATGTTGAACAAACATTCCTGAATAAGTAAACATTTCAATTCTCGATGATTGTTCAAGGAACCAACAAGTTGTTGTACTTGAGGCGAAATGAAATTAAGAAATAAGAGATGATTAATTCAATAGAAAACATGAGTGGCAAGAGTATCTCAGCACGCAATACCAAAGAAGTATGAATAAGAAATGATAACAACAGGATAGTGCTGAGGACTTTAAGTGAGCAATTACAAGCAAAGTAATGGCTCAGCATTTAATAATAAAACAATAGGATTAACAAGGATCAACAAGAATGATAATGATGTACTTAAGTAAGGAGTACATCAAGCCAATGAAATTCGAATAAGTAAAATGGTATACCAAAGGAGAAATTACTTCCAAATGAATAGTAATAGGATGAAATGAAATATTGAAATCAATGGCTGGAGATATAGAATGAAATATAGAAGTCTCAAACCTTAACTCCAATAAGTGACATTGCTATAAGAAGCAAATATGAATGTTAAGAATAAAAACAATGGCAAATGAGTATAGGATCCATTAATCCAATAAGCAAACTTTCAAGAAACAATTGATAGGCTAGAAAAGTGTAACTCTCTCTCAAATACGTGAGAATAGACTAAAAGAGAATAATAAGACCGATAGAATTATGAAGCACAAGAAGGGTGTCTCACATACACACTTAAACACCAACAAGTCAAATCCTACAATCTATCTTCCTCCAAAACAAGACACTAAGGAGATCTAGAGAACCTAAGGAGTCATAACAATCACCAAACAAGATAAATCACTCCAAAATTTTACATTCCGTACCAGACCAATCACCAAACAAGATAAATCACCGATTACCCAACAAGATTGACTAATGAAGACTCCAAAATCTGATAACACAATACAGATTCATACTAACCCATTATAACACAAGAGAATCCCTAATCAACAATTTAAAAAGTCATACCACCTAGAACCCAAAAGCTTGATGTAGGCAAGTAAATGTTCAGTCACCAAAATGCATTCTTATTTCCTCAAATAATTCTATCTCCCAACAATTACATCTTCAAATAAAGTAACTTTAGTCAAGAATCACTTCAATTGTCTCCAAGGTTTAAAGATCATAACTCCAAAATATCCATTAATAATATAGCAATCCCAAATAGTAAAAATATTCACATGTTATACCACACTTCATTCCATTCACAAATATACATCACTAATTCCTCAAATAAATTCATTCTAAAATAACCTCAAGGAAGTATAGTCTGAGTTGAGACTCCAAAAGTGTCTAATCACAACTTCACGGAAACCTCAACTTATGATCCATCTCCCAGTAATAACAAGTTAAACATGGCAACAAAAGTAATTATAATCATCAAGATACATTGCTATTTCCTCGAACAACTTCATTCTCGCTAAAGGAATATCAATAACAGATCCATTAAACTCAGACTAAAATTCATAAACATAACAATTAAAATCTCACTGATAAACTACTAGAATAATAATAATTCAAAATCATGGCCTACCTCTATTTTCGAAAACTCTTGCAGTCATCCTTACTTTACCCAAAAGAATCACCTACAGTCATAGCATATATACAATTATATCTCATGAAAACAAGTACAATCATATTACATGATTATCATATATTACAACATTATCACATAACACACAATTCAGCATATAAGAAGCCAACATCACATAAACAGGTTATATCACAGAAATAAGTTATAAACAATTAAAGTCACATAAGCAACAAACTTCACATAAGATAAGTTGATCACGTAACTCACATTGGTCACTTAAAGTACATTGAGTACCTAAACCACGTTGTTTCACATAAGCTAGTTATAAACAATTAAAACCACATAAACAACTAACTTCACACAGACACTTCAATCACATAAAACACATTTGTCACATAATACACATTAATCACAAAATGTGTATTAACTACAACACATTGAGTACGTAAGACACGTTATTACATAAAACATATTGACCACATTAGTTCACTTAACACATAAAGCATATTGATCACATAGAAAGTTAGACATATAAGTAAATTAATCACATAAACATATTAACATATGTTTCACTTTTCTTTCACTTAATACATACTTGCATACTTAGACCACTACCCACATTCCGAGGATACCCCGGCGACAGCTAAACATGCGCTCTGATACCATTTAATGTCATGCCCTAACTCGACCCCTCCTACAATCAGTCAGGACGCAATGGAATTTCGACAGTATAACGACAGTAATTAGGACACCGAGGCTCTAAACCAACCTCTTCGCAACTCATACATCCAACTCCACAAACAATTCAACAATTAAACAACATAACCACAATATACATTAAACATTCTTTTACCATTGCATCCATAGGTTATACGCCTCCGTTCCAACATCATACATTTACTATATAACATACATTTCCAAAATAGATTATAACCAATTCAGCAACCTAATCATGTTCCAAAACAAAACTACTAAATTAGCAATATACATAAGTCTTATAATTGAGTAAGTTATACAATATAACATATTACAACAACTAAGACAAACTCATGGCAACGACTACGGCACACAAGACTCATCCACATAAAGCACATTCTCAACTTCCTGAGGCACGTACTCGAAATTTGGATCGGTAATACCTGTATGCATGCAATAATTGAGAGTGAGCTTATATAAAACAAGCCTAGTGAAGATTCGATAAATCTCTAACAGTATTTATTATTCTCCTTGGAAATCATCCTTTGAGCAGTAAACACATAATAATCATCAATAACAATATAAACACATTAATTATAATGACCAATCAATAAAGGATACTCTAGTTGGTGTAGCTCCAAACGCCATCACGATCTCAACCGTTCTTCGTGTAACTCCCCATTACTCACGCACCCGAGGTACCTCTCTAGCCCCTCCCCCCATGACACATCCGTCATGCGAGCTAGGGGTAGCATATGGTAGTCATGCCAGTTTTAACCCGACAGCCCGATGTTGCCCGAGAGGTGGCATACACATACCAAGACTCAGCAATAATAATAAACATTCAATCACAGGAGGACAACCTTTCACGTTGATTATCTCCCGGTTCATCAATAATCAATTATTACAGAAGGACAACAAAGTAGGTTGCCTATCTCCTGGTTCAACAATAATCAATCAATATTCATCAATTCAACAACATAACAACAACTAATCAATTAAACAACAAACAACTAAGTTAGATGACAAAGTAGGCCATCCAACTTAACATGCATTAAACACACAACCAAACCCTAGTCCAACCATCCAAAACTCACAATTCAATCACTCAAACACCACCCAAACATCTAAAGACATATATCAACATTTTAAAGAAAGACAACCCGAACTTCTAAAAGTCATAACTTACAATCTACTAATCCAATAACCTCCAAACCAGTTTCTAACACTCACCCACTCAATCAACAACATTAACCCCATCGGAAACCAACCATAAACCATCCACATCAAGCCCAACAACACTAAAACCCTAATGCCTCAAGGCTAAAATTTCTGGACTTTCACACTGACATCACAATCAAAATTTCGGCATTACAACATTACTACCACGTATTTAACAAACTTTTTAAAGCTAACATCAATCGATTCCAACCACCACAACTCCAGATATTCAACAAATAGCTAACAACTCAACTTTTAATACCCGAAAAATAAAAATTCATGCTACAACGGTTCAAATCTTATATAAACACATATAAACGATCCTTAGTATGCACTGAGCAATAATATAACATCAATTCAACATTCTAACGGTTCAAAATTCAATTATATGCAAAAATATAAAAATGACATTTTGAGATCTAGAATTTTTCTCTCACCTTTGATGTGTTTTGATGCAAGAAAGATGTAGAATGGATGCCCAACAAGTGAAATCAAGCTTTGAATGAAGTGATTTGGACTTGAATTGCAAAATCTATGTGAAAAATGCTTTGAAAAACCTTGAAAATGCCTTATTTCTTCTCCCTCATGGATTTTCGGTAATGTGTGTGTTTTGTGAGTGTGTTTGCTTTTTTTTTAATGTGTGTTGATGATATAATCTCAAGGTCAACAAAATTTGCAAAGTCAAAGTTAGTATTTTTAGTCTTTTAACTAGTATTTTTAGTCTTTTAATTGTTTTTAGACTATTTTTGCTCACCAAAATGCAATTAACACTTAGACTATTTTTAAGTAGTATATTTTTAGTTGACAACAAGTTTCACATGCATAGACTTACACCCGACTCGGTTAAAAACTCGATTTTTGCAAAAGAAGGTGAAAAGTCATATTATTTATTTTCAAATGTCTTTTGAATGCACAATTAATCTAAAATCATTTAATACCACATATAAATACATTTATATTAATATATACTTGGTCAACAAAAGTCAATGTAAGAATCGGGTTTATAAGAAATCACTATTTGACTGAAAAACGCTACTTTTCGCCCGAAAAGTCTATTTAAATTACTATTCCATTTCAAAATCAATTTTTATCAAACATGGGTCTATTAATAATAGAGGACTAGGTTTTAAGACGTTTAAAACACCCGTGTAAAAAATTTAGCGGACGTGCGTTCAAAATACTATTCACAAAAAACCGACGATAAAATTTTTAATGCCCTTTTTTTTTGAAAATTTCATGAATGCACACATAGCATGTATTAGGAATATAAATCACATATTTAGCACATTCTAATTCATATAACACATAAACAGGTCAAATCACGCAAATCAAGGCAAAGACACGCAAATCGAGGTAAAGACAAAAATTGGGGTTTCACAATCTCTCATTACACCAATTAGATCTATGCATGGTATCGAGTTTATAAACTTAATCGAATCATGGTTCTTGCTCGACGGGACAATTAATGGAAGGATTTGATTGCACGATAATCAGCGACCATAAATAGATTCACTAGAATAGGACTTCATTGCTTTATAAACTGTCTTGATACGTTAGTAGCTAGAACGTCACTCAAGAACTCTGAAGGTGTTTTGAGAATGACGAGAGATATTCTCTAAACAAATCAAATAGTTTGATTAACATTGCAAGTGTTCAACATTTCTTTAGTGCTATATAGCAGTGAATCTATAAAGTCACACACAATAGAGCATAGTGAATGATTTTTCTATTGAGCTTGCTTTAGTTTCTCTTGAGTTGTTAAAGTGTTAACAATTGCATTTAGTTTTCTCTTGAATTGTTAAAGTGTTAACAATTATATTTTGTTTCTCTTGAATTGTTAAAGAGTTAACAATGTTGCAATTGACCATTAAAAGTTATTGGGGCCAATATATAATTATTAGTAAGTGTTGGGGCTAATGTAGAAATATGAAAAGGTTGTTTTCATAATTTCAACTAATGGTGATTAGGTTGAATATTTAAATACATTAGTGGAAAAATACTACACAATATACATATGATGTATATATGTGTATGTTATTGCCTTAGTGGAAAAATACTACACAATATATATATATGATATATATATATATATATATGTGTGTGTATGTTTTATCTTCCAACAAAAAGCTAGACAACAAGACCAAGATTCAGGAAATGTTGTCTTCTCTTTTCTTTAAAAGAGGGGACAACAATGAGGAAAAAAAATGACAAGCCTTGTCTTCTTTTTCTTCTCTCCATGCATTGGAGACTACACAAGAAAGAGAAGAAGAATTGTCTTCTTCTTCTTTTCATGAGTTGTAGTTGTTATCTATCTATCTCTTTCTCTTCTCAAGTCTCCAAGGCTGAAAAAACTAGAGAAAAACGCAGCAAGAAAATGAGAAGAAGAAGTCTTCTCTTCTTCATCATCTTCATCATACATGGCTGAAAAATGAAGCAAAAGAGATGAAGTTGTCTTCTCTTCTTCTTCACCAAAAACGTAGCCATGAACAAGGAAGAAGAAGGAAATAGTTTTGCTTTCTTCTTCACAAACAAGCTCATAAATCTTCCATGGTTATCTAGCACAAAACAACCACGGAAATGGATAAGCCATTATTTGCTCGTGTGGACGGACTAGAGCTCTTATGCCTTCAAGAGGTGGTGTCTTCCATCAAGTGAGGAAAATTTCAGATTTGTAGCTTCTATGAGTTGTCTACAAGAGGTATCTTCTTCTCCTATCTCTTGTCTATATATATATTTGTTATATATATGTTATGCATATGTTAATAACAGGATATCAAGATTAGAGTTTCATATAAACATTATGCTTTGAATTCCAGAAATTTTTGAATGTTATGTTTCGCTTTCGTTCGATTCTTAGCTAGATGATGTTCATAGCTCTAAATATATGAGATCCTTCAGTATGCTGTGTGTTCTGCCCAAAGGGGAATATGCAGTATACACTTTGAACTCTCATGAAGATGTTGTTATTGCAGTTTATCCCCTTTAATTAAGTCACTATTTCATATTTCTATTATAGTTAGCAACATCATAGTGAATAATCAAAATCTTTAATTAAGATTCTAACTACAATGATTATTTTTATTTATCATGCGATATGAGTGCTTTAAAGGTTGGTTTTATTATGAGGTATTTTTCAAGATAATTTCATTCAAAAGTGAATTTGAGATCCTCGAAGCCATTAAAGTTTTCCACATTATAAAGACATTTTAAGGTTGAGATATTATATTATGGTTAGATGTGTCTTTTATTGACTCATTATGCATGTATTAAAATTGAGATTTATTCCAATAGTGGAATTATAAAGCTTGTCTTATAAAGATGTGCTTGGGTACTCCTTTTGGGGCATGTAATTATGGGATAAAATTACATGTGTACTTGATTTATCTGTAGAGCTGTCATGTTTGGTAAAGAACTATTAAGAGATATCAAGTTTGTTCTTCCTGTAAATATTATATTCTGCATATAATTATTTTTCTTATAATTGTTGAATATATCTCTATTTGTTAAAATTATATGCAAGTGAACTGTTGTAATTTAGGTTGTCTCATGATTAGGATATTGATGTCATCAACACATTGTATTTACTTATAGATGTTTCTCAAGTTTGACTTTTGTAGTGATTAACTAAATTTAAAAAGTAAAGGAATGCTCTCCCATATTAAAGTTGCATGCTTGGCTAGTTATATTTTTGTACTCCTTTTCAAGTCAATCTGAATTATGTCATCACAATTTTTAAAGCTAGAAAATATAACACTTTATTTATTTGTCTATTGCATAAGTTACCTATTTTGATGACATTACGAGAGTTAAATGGTTAGAGCAATATACTTTTGGCAAGGTAAGGTTGATAACATATATATGTAAAGTCATTTCAGTTTAATTAGAGGTTCTCCATGAGCAATGTTTGAATTTGTGATTAAACTTGTCCAATAATATAAGGGTTATAAGTTTGTTATAGACCCTATAAATGGTTCTTACCATGTCAGATTGTTCATTAAGGCTTACAAGATTTTCAACAAAGATTTTAGGACGTTTAATCTTATCCTAGTTGGACGATCTCTAAATCAAATTGGATGACTTAGCCGAAGCGGGTTATCCATTATGGTTTATGAGACATAAAGAAGGATTCTGGGTTAGGTTACTTCTTGGAAGGACAGTAATTGTGTACGTTAAGCTTGAAGAGTATGAGCGAATAACAAGGATATTAAAGTAATTTAATTGGGAAATCTTTCTTGCCCAAGATTCAGGTTTCTATGACTATTCGCTTGTGAATACTCTAAGACATAAAGTAGCATTTCTTGAAAGTATTTATAAGACACGCCAGAGTCTCCAGATGGGACAAGTCTTTGACTAGAATGTTCGAGTTGCAAGTTCATATGATATGCATCATTATGTGCTTAATCATAAAGTTTGAGTTTATATTTAAAGTTACTATTATAGCACATCTTACTTGCACTTCAAGTGGTCATGGAAGGTTTATTGCACATAATCATGATTGTCTCCCTCCATGGTTCTATTTTTCCACATGTATGTTTGATTGTTCCAAGGTGAATAGATTTTCATGGAACTTTACTTCTTGATTAGTCATTTTTATAATGACAATTATATGTAGTCAAAGTATTAAGTATATTGCTTTTATGCAATATTTTAAAAGGGGCTTCCATCTGAAGGATTCAAAATGTGGAAATTATTTTGGAAGCATATATGTCAATACATCCTAGCTTAAGGATATCAAGTTTTCAAAGTCAAGTACTTGTCTTATATATATTTCAATTGAAGGCTTCTATTGTTTGTGAAAGAAGATAAGGCTTGACGTTATAGTCCTTAAATTGTCTATTCAAGAGTACACCTACTACTATCTTTAAGATTTAGTGGATAGATAGTGTTTGGCATGCATTATGTTATTTTGGTTTTCCATGATAATGGTATTGTATGCTAATAAAGCTTCCTAGTAGCATATAGTTTTGCAAGTGTAAACATACAGAAAAGTTTCATTGATGCTTTCATCATAAAAGAACATATATTATGTTAGAAGGTTTCACTTGCAATATACAAGTTTTAAAGTCATAAAGAATATAAAGTTTTAAAGTGACAAGTGAACTTTAAGGTCAGTGGGAATAACATATTCATAAGGCCATGCTCCAATGTATAAATGTGCATGTTTATTGTTAAGGAAGCTATAAAGTATCATGCCTAAAAGAGAGTTCATGTATACTACAGTTTTAATATGAGCATGACGTATATATCTCATTTAAGAATTAGAGATAAACCAGTGATATATATAGAGGCCATTGCGTTCTACATAAAAGTCAAAGTTGGAGGTTTATAAAGTGACTTATATGTTTTAAAGACAATTTTATCGATGAAATTTGTTAAACCTTGACATGCTCATATTCTTGGAGTGTCTCTTTATTTATAGATGAAGTTTATAGAGTTTCTCTTTCATGAGAGTTAAAAGTTCAACACTTTTAAAGTTAAAAGATTACAATCATAATATGTTTTCGGGATTGTAATGTCATTAACTAAAGTAGTTGTCATTAAGTGCATGGGTATTCATTGATTTTGAAATATTTAGTTAGTGGGAGCATGGTTTGCTTTTACTAAAGTGTTGATACATGATTATTACTCTCATATTCAGTTATTTATCTGAGCTAATAGTGATGATTGGGATTCAATCGTATTATTATTACCTGCTTAATTATTTACACAACTTGGATATGTATGTGGGTTATAAAGGCATAAGCTATGGGAATTTATTGCCAACAAGTGTTTAAGGTATAGTTGTATGCTTGGTATGCTTATGCAAGTGTAAATAGGTTATACGCTCAGATTAAAGTGCACTGAATATTGTAATGCATACATTTTGGGAACTGATATTGAAGTTCTGTTAATGTTCAATTCAAAGGCTTCAGGTTAGAAGCGTAAAGTGTAAGGGTACAATTTATTTTGAGTAATTAATTACAGTATCTTAAAGTTTTATTCCCATTATATTCAGTTAGTGATCACTGTTTTATGTGTACACATATAAAGTTGTTGTGAGCTCACACATGTCTAAAGCTTTATATCTCGAGATATACAATTAAAGGCTTCATTATTGAAATGGCTTTGGTTTAGAAGCATTAAAGGGGGTTCGTATACCCCAATAAATTTTAAAGCTTTCTTATGAGGCAAAAGTGGATCTAATCCTATAAAGGGTCTTATAAGACCATAAAGTGGCCGATTGTGGTTCGGCATGCTAATCATTATAGTTGAATCACATGTGCCAAAACCACACTACACTTTACCACACCATGAAATCCATGTTGATGGGGCATTAGTATTTGTGATCATAGGAGTTCTATGCCGAAAGATGGTATAACGACTATTATGGTTCGATATTAATGACTTGTTGGACAGGATTCTGGATTGAGACGTTTATTTTGTGGCCACTAAAGTTATTTTCAGCCCGATAGTCATTTTATAAAATAAAATATTTTCAAAATATAAAACCAATCAGTGTTGCTCAAGTGGGAGACTGTTGGAATTGTTGAGTAGTGGGCTACCACTGATTGAGATATTTTATCATTTAGAAAACGGGCTGAGGTTGACCGGTAAAACCCATACATGTTTTGCAGTGATCCGCTCCAATTGGGCCTAGGTCCGTCTCATGGATATTATTTTATTTAGTGGTGTGGTATACAAGGTGTAGAGCCTGATTAAAATCTAAGGCAGCTTGATAGGAGGGCCAAATACAGTTTTTAGGTTAGGCCCTCTCTCCCATCCAGAATACTAATAGCCTATAAATAAAGCTATTAGAGTTGGTTCGTCCCATTGAAAGCCACCATACAGAAGTTGGAGAGGGAAAGGGTGAAGGAGCCTCTAGTCTAGACGTGCCTACCATAACACGTTGCTCAAAGTTTTTTGCAGGATTATCATAAAGATAGTTTTAATGGCTTCATATAAAGGTACGCTTCCGATTCAATCAATTTAATAGTATTAATTAATTGTTTTGCAGTGTTTTATTTTCTTATATTAGATCATATAAAATCTAACAATATATGCTATGGGTGAGGTTGTTTAAACTATTAAAATAATGGGAAAAAAGAAGGTTGTACG
Organism: Ehretia macrophylla; assembly: GCA_037974665.1. Taxonomy (NCBI): domain Eukaryota; kingdom Viridiplantae; phylum Streptophyta; class Magnoliopsida; order Boraginales; family Ehretiaceae; genus Ehretia; species Ehretia macrophylla. The sequence goes on from CM075774.1 coordinate 7,633,127, forward strand.
AAATGGAAACGATAACTTGTTGATGAAGAATCAATGAAAATAAAAACCTATAAATAAAGAAGACACCGATTAGGTCGAATCTGTTTAAGTGATTTTATTACAATGAAACCCTTATCAAATTCTTTAGATACTTAATCAATAAGAATATCATAACAGACATGGGTCGAAGACTTTGTCTACTTGGGAAGGTTTATTTGTTCTTTTTCTTGGGTTTAATTTTGTCAATCTTTTACGTGAACTCATTTTAATCATGTTACACACCAATCCCCTGTTAGGAATCGTGCATGATATTTAAAATTTATAATCAAATAAACGCAGCGGAAATAATTAATACTCATGCATCCGTTCATGGCTAATTACGTAAATTAAAATCATGCATAAATAATCGACATTGATTACGCATAGAAAAGTTTCAGGATTACCTTTACGATGTTGAATCTGAAAGCTCCCCAATTGTAATGCCTCCGAAAATATTCACACAGAATCCGTGCGCTTTAATTGGATTTCACCCCCCACTAAGTTTTCTAGAGAAATCCTACATATTATTCTGACTAAGATTTTTTGTGCTAGCTAAACAACATTACAATATATAGGAACCATATATGACCTAGGGCCATATATGAGCCAGTCTTAAACAGACCAGTCTTGGACTCTATAATAACCAGATCAATATCAAGTTACTACGAGCCCAATTAAATTAATATTAGGACGATCCTAAAATTAATTTAATCTTTTCTCTAATCCAATTAATTCGCAAATTCCTTTTGTATGTGACATCTCGGGTTCATAATTAATTGGCAGTAAAATAATATTAATCTAATTAATATTTTAATTGAACTCTTCTAATTTAATTTTCACAAGTCGTGAGTGATAACTAATTGTATATTACGACTACCCAACTAATGATGAAGTCAAATTCTACGAACCCTTAGTAATAATTATAAAATCAAGTCCTTCTGTCTAAATTATCCCGATTGAGCCAGAGTCATGGATAGGGTCGTCAAACTCTATTACTCAATCATATGCCCAAATCTATTTAATCAGTAACTTATGAATAATCTGTGAAACGACTTCCACTATTCTATCTCGGCCAAAGATTTCTAGTTACTCAATTAATAGATCGCATAGGATCCCTGATAGACAGATTTCATATCTATACCCACCTATCTCCATGCCGGAATAGATCGTAGCCACTGAGTACATTATCCAATCCTTGATGAGGACTAACTTTATTGCACCAGCAAATTACGTTATTCCTAACACAAGATAACTGTAGTGTCTCAGATCTAATGACTAATTGCACTATTACATAGTACAACGAATTATTGACCATTCCATGTAATTTGTTGTACTAGCGGTCATGTCTAGTCATTTCTTCTAAACAAGCACTTATACATCTACCCTTACGATATGAGACTAATTGCCAAAATAAATATCTCATATTATTTGGATGGTAGACTGTAATCCGATCTTTTCAGATAAACTGACGCCCAATTATTTTATCCTACGATCGGGGACAATTTTAGAATATATTCATGAATATAGATTATTGTCAATCATATTCTTACTCTTAATGATAGAATATATAAATATTATTTTAAGGAGTTTTATTTAAATACTTAATCGCATTAATTATATTTAAATAAACTGCCCACATTAAATAAATAATATAATTATTATGTCCTAAAATTGGCTTTTAGGGTAATAATCCAACAATCCCCTACTTGCACTAAAGCCAATTACTCCGGTATCTCATACCCATATTCTCAATATGGTAGTCAAATGACTGCTGAATCATTGCCTTAGTCAGTGGATTAGCAACATCAACTGTTGATGTTATTTACTGCATAATATCATATTTCCCACAATCTCTGATCAATGTGGTAATGTTTCTTTAACTTGCTTGGATCTCTAGTGGGACCTGGGTTCCTTAGCTCACGTTACAGCTCTATTGTCGTCACAGCATTACCCGTTGACTTAATAGAAAAAATCATCCTGAGTTCAGTTACAAACTACTAGATCCAAACCCTTCCCTCTTGTTACATCTGATGCAACGATACACTCATCCTCTAGAAATTTCAATTGTACTAATATTTGGAACCTTTCCAAAAAATTGTTCTTCAATTACAGGTGAGTATGAACCCAAATATGGATTTCCAATAATCCACTTCAGACTCTCAGCCTGAATTTGTAAAGCTTTATGTCTTACATTTCTACATATATCAAGAACATTTCTTAAGTGTTTCTTAAGTGCTTAAGAATGTTCTTAATTGTTTTTCAGCGTTCCTAACCTGGACCAGACAGACATCTGTTCATAACACTTATAGCATTTATGATATCATGTCTTTGTACACAGCATGACGTATATAAGATTCTTAATTTCTGCATTACTTTGAACCTTATATGTCCAGTCTCTCTCACTTTAGCAGTCTTAGGACTCACATCTTTAGAGAGATAAATGTCATGTCTTAAAAGAGAATTATCCTTTTTTAGAATCTTTGTACATGTTAAACACCTTTAACATCTTTTTGGAAAAAACCCATTAATCCTTTTGATCTATCGCTATAGATCAACTTCTAAGGATTTAGGTGGATTATCCCAAAATTTACTTGGAGAATTTATTTGAATGACTTAGACCTACTTGTGTAGTCAAGGTTCATCTTCATTCTCAATGAAGTCAATCGAATGTTCTAGATTCTTTAGGCTTGGTTAAGTCTATAAATGGATCCCTTTAGCTTGCACTCTTTGTGATTCATCACTGGACTCAAAACATATTGGTTATCCCATATTAATGTCTTCATTAATGAAGTCATTATGGAATGTTGTTTTGACATCCATCTAACATATCTCATAATATTAGTATGCAACTATGGCCAATAAATCATAATGAATTTCAGTAGTTGGTGAAAAGATTTCCTCATAGTCAACTTCTTGCCTATGACATTAATCTTTTACCATTTGTCTTAACAGGTCTCCAACTTTATCCATTTAAGATTTTATGGCCTCAAGCTATTTAAGCTTATGTCAAACATAGTTTTTCATAACTGACAAAAATCATCAACATGATTATTGTCATCTTACTGATCTGGGTAAAATTGTGAAATAATCAGTGGTTCTTGGATTGGGTTTTCTAAAATCGAATCCTAGATTTGACTCAGGTCAACTGGTTGTTTAGTGACTCCTACTGAGTCATACTTTTCTTCCCAGACTATCTTCTTAGATGAACTATTCTTCAAAGAAGAAGTTGTACTTGCTAACATACTCTCTAATCAGCAAGAAAATAAAAGTTATATCCCAATGAATCTTTGGGATAACCAATTAACCTTGTCCAATCTCATTTCCAATTTATCAATCTCAAGCTTTTGATTGAAAGTAGGATAACCCTCATTCTTAATACCTTAAGACTAGGAATCCTGTTTTCTCATATCCTATATAAAGAACTCAAGATTAATTTGGAAGTGACCTTATCCAATAGATGGACTGCTATAAGGAGAATATAGCCTCACAAGCTAAATTATAAATCAATATAGTTTAGCATTTACTAGACCATGTCCAATAAGGTCCAACTCATTCTCTTCGACACTTCATCAAACATCGGAGTACTAGAAGGAGTTAATGAAATAACTATGTTATTTTCTTTGAGATATTATTAGAAATTGAGGTTAAAAACTCTCCATGATCTCATCATTAAGACTTATTTCTCATTTCTAGTTTGATTTGCTACTTTAGCTTTGAATTCTTTGAACACTTCAAACGATTCAGATACATACTTATGACAATCATATATATATGTAAGGTAGTTAAATCCTTATTGGCCTACTTCGCCAAATGGCCCACATACATCCCTATGTATAAACCCTAAAAAAAATTGTGGTCCTTTGACTTTGTCCAACAAAGGGCGATTTGATCATTTTTAAGAACACAAGATCCACGTGTTGGGAATGTCCCGGGGCCTCAAGGGCTTACCAGTCCTTCTTTCACCAATTGAGTGATTCTTGTTTCTCCTTTACGACCTAATCGTAAGTGCCACAATAATTTAGTGTTATCCGTATCTCTTGATTTCTCATTTTACTCGTTTATCTTGCCATCACGTTTTACATCACGCATATAAAACTCGTTCATTAATTTACTAAATAAATGAAACACACGAACAACAATTATTCCAAAATTAATGAACACCCAAATGGGTAAACGAGAAGACAAGTTGTATTTATAGAAGATATCCATTTCTCTTCAAACTCTTTGAAGTCCTTTGGATTTTCATCTTCTAGCAATTCTTCTTGCAGTGGAAATAATTTCGTTTTACCAATTAAGTTCCACCTTTCAAGATCTACCCTTGAGATATGACTCTCATGTCCAAAGGTTATGTCAAATGTATTCACACGGAAAAATCCATTATGAATGACAAAAGAGAATTAAGAATTGACTTTGAGAATTAGATTTGTGTGCATATGATAAACCATGAATAAACTCATGGATTCAAGATACTCATTCTGAGAACACATGCTCTCAAATCAATTCCTCTAGTTATCCTTTATTTAAAACAATTTTCTAGATATCTCATATCTACCACTAGATATCTCTTACCTAGTTACCCTACCTTACTTACTTTACAACTCTTGTAATTAATTAATGATGGATACATTATCTGTAACGCCCCGAACCCAACCCCACCCTATAGGTCAAGTCCGGACCCGTCACTCGGACAGAGTCTCCTTTGTACCGTGGACTAAAATGTTACCTACAAATAGTCACATACAATCTTTAACTCACAACCAACAACACATAAAATTTGTCCTTCAAGATATTCGCAGCCAACCCAAGGTCACAAGGCCATTCGAGCCTTGGAGTAACAAAATCTACTTATAGCACACAAGCATGCAAAACAATGTTAACTTAACCTATAAGTAGTTGGACACAACTAAAACCAAGTTCTTCTATCAAGTTAATAAACATCCAAGCATGCAATAAGAGAAGAAATCCAGAATCCATTATTACAGACCATCTAACTTTAGCCAACATACAAGATTACAACCTCTAAGCATATATACAAGACCTCAAGGTCTCAAAACACAACAACTAACAACAAATCCAAGCAAACTGTACATATGATCAACCTTATCACACAAGAATCAAGGAATCTGATCTGCGTGCACTTCTTCTTCTTCCTCTACTGCTATCAGTTGAGGATTCACCTCAGCTTCTCTTGAAACATATTAAATGAGGAGTGAGCAACAATGTTGCCCAGCGAGGGAGGTGATGCAACATACCAGGGCGTGCAATATGATATGCAAACACAAGAAGTCATATATATATAACATAAACAACAAGATTAAATAGCAAGTAGTTAACCACATTAAAAAGGATACGGTTCCACTTCAAGTCTTCAAACTCGAGCCACGGACTTCACGCAAGTGCCGGCAAACCCTTACTCCAACAAGTTGGGATACTCCGGATGTATCCCGATCCTACGACCCTTTCTCCTGAGGTAGGTCCATATGCCCAGCAGGTGAACCACGCATCTAGGATAGTAGAGTATACTCAGCGAGAAAGAGAATAGGCACCATGGTAGTTGAGGGAGCACGGCGAACCCGACGCCGCCCGTGTTTCTCGACGCTACCATGTCCAAAAAGGTTGCGCAACCCCAAGACGAGTCCACAAGAATCAAGATATCAAATAACACGTAAGAGGGTCGACAAAGTAGGTCGTCCTCACATATAAACACAATATGTGCATGAAATAGCTTTATAGTCTCGAAAGAAGCATTCAACATAATTTTTCCCCACAATCAACTCAAATAGATCAATTATACTTTAGATAACTAATATAATACATGATAACACAACAACAAGCTCTAGATGCATCAAGAATAGCCAAATACTACTTTTTCCCTTTCTTTAACCAAGCTTTCCTTCTCCTATGCACTTTTCAAGGTTACCAAACCATATCCTAATCATACTACATTCCTAATTAAGCCAAAAGATACCTATTAAGATCATAAAAACTCATTTTAGAAGCGAAAGCTGAGGAAGGCTCCGAGCGGGTTTTAACTACAACTACCCTATTCGAACCCCAATTTCACGCAACAAAAGTGCTTCCATGCACCAAGGATCCCTAATCCAAAGTCCAAAAATGGCCGGATTGCACAATGAGAAAAGTCCCAATTTTAAAGTTGACTAATTTTGCAATTTAGCTTAGTTTTGGGTGATTCAACTTCACGTAGCTTCCCAACTAGCTTCACTAGGGTCTAGAGCACCTAATTGAAGTCTCAATTCATTCCAATTAGCAAGTTTATTCAAAACCCTAAATACAAGTACTATTCATCATCTCTTTCATTCAATCTATGCATTCTACCATAGAATTTGATATCAAGCTACACAAGTTAGTTCTATAGGCTCTAAAGAACTCACAACAAGCATTCATAACAAGTATTATAACTATAAATGACAATTCAAGAATTTTAACATATGTGCATAAACTTTAAATGCAAAAATTAATGCACTCCCTCACAATTTTTGATGTGTAGAAGCTTGTTGGAAACCCTATGATGTTCAACCAAACTCCAAAACCCAAGCTAGATGGCCAAAATGCAAGATTTGATGAAGCAATCTTCTTCTTTCTTTCCTAGGGAGCAATCGGGTTTGGAGGGGTATTTTGGGGATTTTTTGTTTTGTTTTTGATGAGCAATTGCATATATGTGTGTTATGTTGTGAATAAGTATATGTATGTATTATTAATTAAAGTCAAATGTTACTAAACTATTGGTCAACTAAGATTAAACTCCACTTAAATGACAATTAGTTAGAACTCAATGTTATACTTACGTAATACTATTCAAGTGGCGCGAAAAATATTTTCTAATTGTATGCTCACGAGCTCAAAAGTCCAAAATGACAAGTTCTCGATTCCTATTAGGTGTCATATGACCTAGGAAAAATATTAAATCGCATATCCGAGATAGTCAAAAATCTTATGAATAGTGCCTAATAGCAACACAATTAAAGAAAATAAGAAATGCACATAAAATGCACAAGTAAGTTATGCAACAGTTATTTCGAAATATGTGATGAAATCCCGGGCGTCACATTATCCATGCTCTCTTGCATCTTTTTGACAACTTATTTAGGTATCTAGAATGTGTATAACTTTCTCAGATTTGAGAACAATTCTCAAAACATTGAGCTAGTCATCGAAGTTTGGTCTAGTTAAAGATAGAAGGTTGGGGCTCACTTCCGATATTATACATATGCAGTAATTTCTAAGGATATTAGATAATTATATTATTAACCATTTGATTTGGGTATTTAAATCAAACATTACCCCTACTAAATTTTTTTGAATCTCACACTTCCCAAGTGGAAACGGAAAAACAATAAGGTGTTTTTTTTAGTGGAATTGGGGGCCCATTTACTTTAACCCACCTCACATGATAGATTCTTGGTGAAATTAAAATAAATAGGTGAATAACCTCTTATTCAATGTATCTCATACAAATTCCAATTATTCTTGCCTCCAATCCTTTCAACCTCACATTATAGATTATTGGTCTCCAAGATTGTTTAAGTCAAACCCATTATCTTGAAAAACTTGGATCAATGCAACACTGATACCTCACATGATAGATTCTTGTTAGCCAATGAGAATCCAAATTTGCCACATCTTATGCTTATATAGACTTAGTTCATATGTTGATACAAATAAATAACCCTTATGTGTCCATAGCCAGCTACTTACTTACCCAACACATAAACTAATCTACAATAACGGAAGGCAATGATATAATCTTCTCAAGGCTACACCATTATTAACTTAATATTTAATTTGGGAAGGTTTGCTGGTCTTTAATTTAGGTCTTACTTTTCACATGCTTCTAATTTCAATTTATCGCGTAAATAAAATAGAAACATACATGCATTCATCATACATTTATCACATAAATAAATAAATAAATGCATAAAATAAAATGGGATGATCATGGACTAGGAGAACTATCAACCCGAGCCACTGGGTTGAATACCTAAATCAAATAAACGGTCGATAAGATAGATTCATGGGCTGCTCCTCTTCGGGTTCACAAAACTCCTTTTGCGAACTGGGCCCACCAACTCTTGATGTCTTCATCTTGATCTTCCGTTGCATTTATGTACATAGATTCTTAATCTAGTGGGGATACATAAATGGGAATAGAGTTTTACATATTTAAAATGGGGATAAGAGGCATGCAAGCCCCCATTTTAAAATATTACATAAAACCCAAAATGGATAAATAAATTAAATAATGACATTCATCCATTCATTCATTCATCCATTAATTCACACAAGACTAGTCCATGATCACCCAAAACATAGCAAGTAATAAAGAAAAGTAATCTACGAATATAGCACAATTAGTCTCCCAATATAATCTCATTATATTAGGTTTATCCAATTAATAAACACCTTTATTAACTTGGATCCTTAAATATCTCATATTTAAATAAATATAATCTCATTATATTTATAGTAATTAATTAATAAACAATTTATTAATTAACTACAAGTATAGCACAATTAATTTTCTAACATAAACTCTTTACATTAGGTTTATCCAATTTAATAAACTCTTTATTAAATTTATTCTATCTAATAAACTCTTTATTAAATTCACTCCACAAATATCTCATATTTACAAAATATAAATATAATCAAATTATATTTAATTAATTAATAAACTATTTATTAATATAAAGTGTCAAAATACGTTTGGGCATCTTCAATTATTTGTCAAACACAAATTAATTAGCTTTGACTTCAAAAGATAAATAAATCCAATTTATTTGATTTAAAGTCCAAATCCAAAAGCCAACAGCCCAATTCAAAAAAACAAAATAGTCCACACTATTTATTCCCAAGTCCGAATTAAGGTTGGCCCAATTCAGACCACAAAGGAGGTCCAATGCTATTATAAAACACTTTAAAATAGCCTTGATCAGACAATAAAATGAGTCCAACTATTTTATTAAAGTCTGAATCTAAAATTAGCCCAGGTATTTGTATGCCCAATAGCCCAAAGAAAGGAAACATAACATTTTAATTGAAAAGCCCAAGTCAAACAGCCCAATTAAAATATTTAAAACAAAAACAAAAAATAACCCAATATCCAATTGGGTCAGGTTCGGGTTTGAACCCTGTCCAGATCATATCCGGATCTAGATCCGAATCCGAACCGGGTCTAAAACCCTAAATTAAAATTTTTTTTTCTCTTTCTTTTCTTCCCTGCCTGTGCCGCCCCCCACCCATCTTCCCTTTCTTCCACGTCGAAACAGCATCGCCGCTGCCACCATCGCAGCAGCATTGCTGCTGCCATTTGCAGCCACCGCGCGAGGTCTCTACCTCGCGCTGCTGCTAAGTAGCCGTTAGCACGAGGCGGTGACCTTGCGCTGGTGACTGCTGCTACGAGGAGCAGCCATGCCACGACTGCTCTTTCCTTCTACTACCCGTGGGGCAGTCCAACTGCCCCATGGGTGGTAGTGGTTGCGGCCACCATGGCTGCAACCTTGGGAAGATGAAGGGGCTGGGGGGTCTTGTGAAAAACGATTTTTCAAATCCTTTTAAAAATATATATATATGTTGTTTAAAAACATATGCTAAAAGCCTAAAACCTTTTCAAAAACAGTTTCAAAAACAACAATAATCAATTCCAAAACAACTTTTAAAATTGTTCATTACATAACATAAAACTAGTTCTATAAAAACAATTTTTACAAAACTAAATTCGGGAATAACTTTCAGGGCTACAATTTAATCAAATTAAATTTATGGGCATACCAATTAACATATTCAAAATCCATTAATCCAACAATTTCACAAAATATTTAAATTGACACTATTAATTGTGCTATACAATTTTGTGCTAAAATCGAATAACCACGTAAAAGGCATGAACGGTGGCTCTGATATCACTATTAGGGATCATGCATGATATTTAAAATTTATAATTAAATAAACGCAGCGGAAATAATTAATACTTATGCATCCGTTCATGGCTAATTACGTAGATGAAAATCATCATAAATAATCGACATTAATTACGCATAGAAAAGTTTCAGGATCACCTTTACGATGCTGAATCTGAAAGCTCCCCAATTGTGAAGCCTCCAAAAGTATCCACACAGAATCCACGCGCTTTAATTGGATTTCACCCCCCACTAGGTTTTCTAGAGAAATCCAACATATTATTCTGACTATGATTTTTTGTACTAGCTAAACATGTGTCAGAACATTACAATATATAGGAACCATATATGACCTAGGGTCATATATGGGCCAGTCTTAAACAGACCAGTCTTGGACTCTATAATAACCATATAAATATCAAGTTACTACGAACCTAATTAAATTAATATTAGGACGATTCTAAAATTAATTTAATCTTTCCTCTAATCCAATTAATTCGTAAATTCCTTTTGTGTGTGACCTCTCGGGTTCATAATTAATTGGCAGCAAAATAATATTAATCTAATTAATATTTAATTATAACTCTTCTTATTTAATTTTTGCAAGTCGTGAGTGATACCTAGCAGTATATTACGACTACCCAACTAATGATGAAGTCAAATTCTACGAAGTCTTAGTAATAATTATGCAATCAATTCCTTCTATCTAAATTATCCCGATTGAGCCAGAGTCATGGATAGGGTCGTCAAACTCTATTACTCAATCATATACCCAAATCTATTTAATCAGTAACTTATGAATAATCTGTGGAATGACTTCCACTATTCTATCTCGGCCAAGGATTTCTAGTTACTCGATTAATAAATTGCATAGGATCCCTAATAGGCAGATTCCTTATCTACACCCACCTATCTCCATGTCGGAATAGATCGTAACCATTGAGTACATTATCCAATCCTTGATGAGGACTAGCTTTATTGCACAAGCAAATTACATTATCCATAACACAAGATAACCGTGGTGTCTCAAGTCTAAGGACTAAGTGCACTATTACATAGTACAACAAATTATTGACCATTCCATGTAATTCGTTGCACTAGCGGTCATGTCCATTTACTTGTTCTAAACAAGCACTTATACATCTACCCTTACGATATGAGACTAATCGTCCAAATTAATATCTCATATTATTTGGATGGTAGACTGTAATCCGATCTTTCCGGATAAATTAACGCCCAATTATTTTGTCCTACGATCGGGGACTATTTTAGAATATATTCATGAATATAGATTCTTGTCAATCATATCCTCACTCTTAAGGATAAAATTTATAAATATTATTCTAAGGACTTTTATTTAAATAATTAATTGCATTAATTATATTTAAATAAACTGTCCACATTAAATAAATAATATAATTATTATGTCCTAAAATTGACTTTTAGGACATATAATCCAACATTCCCTTCACTTGAGAAAAACTCGTCCTCGAGTTAATTTCCAAATATAAAGATCCTTCATACTGATAATGTTCTTGAGATTTCCCAATCTTTCAAAAGATCAAATACATAAGCATTGTCATTGAAATGGTGAACTAATGTTCAAACGAAATATACTAGGTTGATCAACAGTTTTTAACTGAGACATACTTTCGTACTTATTTCCTATTAAATTCTGTTTATCCAGGCTAAGGAAGCTTCATACGCTTAAAGGACATGTCGAATCAGTGGCCAAGCTATTGGATCTTGACATCGAGATAATTCAATAGCACTACATAGTTTAGCATGGTAAGAAGATGATCGAAAACTTGGCAGAGTTCATGTTATTCATATTAATTATTCACTTCTTAAATAGTGGACATCTCACCATATAGGAGTTTATTCAAGGAAGAATATTTTTGAAATTGACATTTTGTTTCTAAAAATATGATTCTTTTCTATTCATGAGTCATGACCCATGACATAGGAGTTTATTTATATTTTTGGGAAAAATAGGACAGGAAATTTCACATAGGATAGAGACAAACATATAGATCTATTTTGTAATTTTTTATAAAAGTTAAGAATAAGAATTATGAATTCACATATGTAAAACTTGTGACTTTGCAATTGGTTTCAATGGCAGATGATATAGCAAATGTCACTTATTTAATAGATAATAAAGGTCCTGCAATTACAACATAAATGGAGAGGATTCAAATCTTATAATATATATAATAACAACGTCGAGAGTTGAAAATTTTGAAAGAATTGAGAGTGTTGTCTAATGAGAATAAAATGGTAAAGGGATTTATAGGTTTTACATCTTAAAATATCCTTACAAATTAGCCGTTCACAATTGTTATATAGTTGTTGGGGGTTATTCGGTCATTTTCATCAATTTTGAACGTTGGGAAAGAAAGTATAAAAAAGAAAGATGCCGCTAAAAAGAAAAAGGCAGCTAGTTATTATGGGCTTAACCCTTGGCCCAAAAAAAAAAAATTTGTGGGCTTAACCCGGGCATCAGGACTCAACATGTATTATATAAAGCAACTAAAGTATTATTTATTGTTGTTGTTGTTATTATTTTATTATTATTATTTATGATGTTTATGTTGTTTACAGTTATGTAAATATTTATTTTTATTTTTAATACTATAATAATAAAAGGACAATCTTATTATATTATACAAGACATTCTCATTATTACTCTTCATTCCTAGAACATACCAAACATGTCATTGTCATTCCGAAGTTCATTCAATTCCCAGTTTCATTATATTTCTTAGCTCATTTCATTCATGTCCAAATCTATTCTAGTGTATCAATCGCTACCTAAGTAGAATAAAGTTAGGCCTTGTTTGGATTCAAGAGGGAAAAAATAATAAATGAAATGAAATGATTCAATAATAAAGGTAAGGGAATGAGAGGATAAAATTTTGTCTGGATTGAGTAAAATTATAAATGAAGTATTCATAAATGATTATGTATAAAAGAAAGGAAGGTATAAATTTTATATTGACATATTTACCCTTTTCTCTTATTTTTCATTTTCTTCTTTCCTTTTACACACATAGGGTAATATAGTCTTTAGACATTCATTAAAATTCTCTCCTCTCTTTTGACCCCAATATGGGGTGATTGCAAAATGGGGCTTGGAGATGATTTTAAAAATCATTTATTAACCAGTCATCTTTATTCCTTCCCAATCCAAACAAGAGGAGAAATTTGTATATCTTTCACAAACTAATCCCTTCCCCCCAAAACCCACAATCCAAACACACTTGATCCAAACCACTTCACTAAGTTTGTCTTTCTAGACATGAACGGAACCAGAAATTTAATCTTGGAGGGCTAAAATTCAATTAATAAGATTGATAATATATAAATGAAAAAATAGGGGACTCTAGCATTTTTTTTCAAGAAAACTTACATATGCTTTTTCTTTTTCATTTTTTTAAGCTTAGAGGGGGCCAGATCCTCTCTAAATGGCCTAATTCCGCCACTATTTCTAGACCGAGTATATATTGAACCGACCCATTCTACAAGATGGACCGGTCATACCGGCCTATTACTGTATCAGGTGGACTGAGTGGGTTCGAAAAATAAACGAGCTGGGCCAGCAATTAACCAGTCAGCCCGGCCCAGTGAACATGTTATAAATTTCCACCTCCTTCACCAAAAAATAACACCACAAACAATGGAGTCTCGAAGAGGACCTTCAAATCCTCTCCTCTCTTTCTCCGCTTTCATCCACCAACACTCTCTCAAACTGGGCGCCGACCTCGCGAGTCGACTCGACGAAACCCGTAAACTCGCCGCGAAACTCGCCTCCACCTTCCCTTCTCCACCACCTCCCACGGCCGCGACACGGACGCAAACGCGTCCGCGGCCGTGGAATTTTCATCCTTCTTTACCTTTCGCTTCCGTCTCTCAGCAGCAGCAGAAGCGTCAAAGCGGCAAGCAAGGCTCCGATGATTCTGCTGCTGTTGCTGCTTCTTCTAGTAAAGGTCTTAGTTCGGACCAGGTAGCTAAAACCCTCGTCGGCACGTCGGTGTACACCGTCAGCAATTCTAACAATGAGTTTGTTCTCATCTCCGATCCTGACGGCGCCAAATCCATCGGCTTGCTTTGCTTTCGCCACGAGGACGCCCAGGCATTTCTCGCTCAGGTCCTCATTTCTCTCTCTCTATATATATGCGTGTGTGCGTGCGTGTGTGCGTATAACATCCTGTTTTTCCACATTGGATAATTATAAGATAAGCGGTCACTTTATAAGTGCGTGTCGGGTTTCCTTAAGTGGATGTCTGGTGCTTGTGTGATAACTCGGCATTGGTGGTTGCTCAATTGAATTTTTTAGACCCAATACTATTATTTATAAGGCTTACGAAACCAGTTTCTTGACCTTACAGGTTTGATATTCTAGGACTGGACGCGAGAATGAGTGTAAATGTATGTGTGTTTATGGATTATGGGTAGTAAATGGTGTTAAATTTCAGGTACGGGCGAGGAAGGGAGAGGTACGAGGTGGGGCAAAGGTTGTGCCGATTACTCTTGATCAGGTCAGTATTTTATTTTGGGTAAAGTGCAAAAATCCATGCTTTTTGTCAAAGTTGCGTGTCAGACGCGATATGGTAATAATGTAATAACCCCTATAGTTCCTGTAGTTAATAGGAATGTAACAAAAGAAGACCTTTTGTCGTTACACAAATAAAACAGTGTATCACACTCCTATAAATCGTATAAATTATTTGATAATTACGATACACAATTGCAATATGCAATTTTGGCAAAAGATCGGGTAATTTGGATTTTATGCTTTCATATTTTACGGGGTGTAGCCAAAGGACCTATTTTTCCTATTTATGTATTGCAAAATCGTGGCTCAATAGAAGTAGCTGTGATTAACTGAAATCACATATATTTGTCTGTTATATGAACTTATATCATATATGTACTGTAACATGGCCATTTGTAAATTAAAGATTTCAGAGAAATAGAGGAAAAAATAAGATTGCACAGTATTCGAAATATGGCTGATATGGATTGCGGTGCATGTAAGATGTGCATTTGTAACAAGAATTTGACAGATTTCACCAATTTTCTGTCTAGTTAGAACTGTTGCCTGCCCAATGTAAGTGGTAATAATGAACGAAGACCTGGCGGTTTTGAACTATGCCGTTGGCCTGGATTTTATTTTTTATTTTTTTTTGATCTTCAATTCTGCAGGTTTATATGTTGAAGGTTGAGGGAATTGCATTCCGGTTTTTGCCTGATCCTGTTCAGATAAAAAATGCATTGGAGGTTTGTTTTCCATTTAACAATGTGTTGGAAGTGGCAATCTTGCTAGGAATTGTTAACCCAAAAAAATTCATACTATTTGCATACAATTTGATGTGGTTTTAACTTTTCAAGTGCTATGTAAGAGTGTCTGATAAATTTTGAATAATCAACCTATTTTTCCATGCATTTTTGTAAGGAAATTTTGCTAGATTCTTTAGAATGTATATCATTACTCTTTCTCTTCTTGTAAAAGGAAGTATCTTACAGATGGTTGAAATGCCATTCCGAATCCCATTATTGATTATACTATTCATATGGTGTAGTTCTTTGGGTGAGACACAGTGGAAGTATTACTAGGTCTTTTATGTATGCAATGTTTCACATCTGTAGCTTATTGTCTAAGAAGATTTTGATGCTAGTTGCAGTGATGGTATTGCTGTCCATTCATAATTTTCCGTTATCAAGTTTATTTGTAGATGTAGCATGCAAAGCATTTAACTTAGTTCTGACATTTTTCTTGTATTGCTAGCTTAAAGCTTCAAATATCAAGAGTGGATTTGATGGAGTTCCTGTTTTCCAGGTATGCCTTTCATTATTAACTGGTTGCTTTCTTATCATCGGAATTATCTACGATACCTTTATGTACTTGCGTCATGACCATAATATGTGGAAATGTTTTATGGTTGATCTATATGTGGACATTTTCATGTGATTGAGGATAGATACTTCCATTTATGGGTCTAATATAGAGTTTATTAAAATTTATAGCGTGCAACAGTTAGTAGAACATGCAAGCTTATGATCAGTGACCTTTTACACTCATATGCAAAGAATATAAAACTTAGAAATATCTATTTGTTGGTTGTTGCATTTGATTAGCATTTTGCTTATCTGGGGCTCCTATCTAATAATTCTTATAACCTTGAAGTTCCTATATTGGTTTTTCATAGCGCTTAAAATTTTCTATGCAATTGGAACTTGTTTATGTACATTCTATTTTGGATGGGTGGCATCTCATCACAGCATCTCCAGCCGCTGATACGTGTGAATTCAGACTCAACTTGTTCTGAATTTTGAGGTAGGCAGTAATTCATTTCTAATCATTATTTATTTGTTTCTCTCCACAGTCAGATCTGCTAGTTGTGAAGAAAAAGAACAAGCGCTACAGCCCCATCTATTTTCGGAAGGTGTGCCCACCATTGTATAATTATTGAATGCCAGTCACCTTGAGATTATGAAATTTACCAAATGATGTTTGTTTTGGGTGAAACAGGAGGATATAGAAAAGGAATTATCCATGATGTCAAGGGCGTCAAGAGGAACTGGGATTTTACAGCATATTATGGTAAATCATTCACTAGTCTTGTTTTAGTTTTCTGTCCATTTTATAAGACAATCATGTGGGAACATTCCTAGGATGGTCAAAATGGGCATTTTTAGGTCATGGTAGATGTTCTAAGGCTTTCAGTGGCAAATATATTTAGTACTGCTTGATTCTGATACAAAGATACTCCTTATAGGCATATATATCTATTTTTACAAGAATTATATATATTCTCCGTAAGGTGTCTTTAGGTTTTTTGGGACACAGCTTTTTAATGAGTATAAGCATTGAAGTACAAACTATGGGGGGGCATACCCTCTGTACTCCAGAACTAGGGAGACCTTCTGAATTACACGAGTTAACCAATGACAGTACTCAAAACAGTCGCAGAACAAGAAGGCACACTTTTTACATTTACAGAGAAGCGGTTGAGAAATATCCCAATTCACGGTTATCTCCCAATGATATTTGTGACAGGAACTTTTCTCCATGAGTTTCTCTGAAATGCAACATTTCCCTCATATCTTGCAACTAAATTAACTTTTTCCTGGCTTGACCTTTGAAAATCCTACCGTTTCTGGTTCTGCTAAATCTCTTACCTGTCAAACTTGCAGTTAACCATTCCAGGTCTTGATCCCAATTTTGGCATCGTCCATTGACCATTGGCCATCTCAATTTAGTATATCCCATGCCTGCCTGCTAAGCACACGATCAAAGAACTAGTAATTCTGACTCTCCTCCTGCTGAGCATATAGACGACATTCTCTTCTACTTGACAGAATTCATTTTAATAGTTTGTCTCTAATTTTGACTTTCCTGTGGCATAACATCAAAAAAATGTGAGCACGTTGGTATTCTTTAGCTGAATTACACAGTTGAGTATTCTTTTCAAGTTGTTTATTCATGTTAGCGGCTGGAAGCCAGAGTACACCATCTTCATGGCCTACAAATCTGAGAAGCTCTGCAGGGGTAGAGTCTATCAATTTTCTAACTTCTTTCTTCCCGTAGGCCAAATCCAGTCTGAATCTTGATACGAGTTTGGATTACCTGTCCTAGGAATAATATAAAAGTGAAATTTTAAGGATTTTTATCCTTCTAATCTCTCATAATCTATTTGTAAGAAAGGCAACTTTAATAGGTTAGGTGTCATTGTCTATCCCCTTTGAACAAATTTTGTTGTGAAATATTCACCTGGTAGACATTTATCCGATTCTTATGCAATACTCGATTTTCCCAAAGATAGGAAAATTATGCTGAGGCTTTCGACAAAGTTTACTTACAGGGAGTATGATTAATTGTTTCTCTTTCATTTATCATTGTTTATTCTAAAAACTGGCAATTTTATAAATATGATTGATAGTATTATAGAGTCCGAACTTACGTTATCCATGTTGGTCAGGTGGGAAGTTTGGAAGATGTTCTGAAGAAAATGGAGGTGAATTTGCTTTTACAACTACAATGAATTTTTTATTTCCAAATCAATTTCAGCTTTCTGATCAGTCCAGTGCTTAATATTGCAAACAATGTTTCAGATGAAATACATATGATAATTGTAAGCCCCTTTGGACATTTTATTACAACTCTCTCTTGTATTTCAGACGAGTCAAAAGAATTCAGGCTGGGAAGACCTAATATTTATTCCACCTGGCAAAAGCCATTCACAACACATAAACGAGGTTGCGAAAACATAAGATGCTGGTTGCCACTCCTATGACAGGATGCAGAAGCAGGAAACCCTTTGTGATTTGGTATCTTCACGTTAAAACTGGTCAGCCTGGAGTATATTTCAATTATCTTCGTTCACTCGTGCTTCCACCGTCCTTTCCCACCCTTGCTTGTTTCTTTTAAGTGATGATTTTTCTTATGTGCAGGTATATGTTGAGTCGTTCGAAGGTACAGGAAACATCATCATTTGTAGAATTAGTACTGGAAACTGAGAACATGAAATCGGGTGAAGCGCAGAAATGGTCGATACTATGACTTTTGATCTACAACCATCAGTATTATTGTAACTAGTCACAGTTAACTCATTTCAGCCTTGTCCAAAAAATTGATCTATTTTTCACCGAAACAATAAAAGAATTGGAATATTGAGTTCATGGAATTGCAAAGGCCTCAATCTTAAGTGTACTGTTTTTTAGTTTATTGATAGCAGAACCTCTTTAATGTATCTGAAGTTTTCTTAGTACATTACATAGAAATGTCGAAGTACCTAAGATTGAACGTAGAATTAATGCTTTGTTGATGAGATTTGTAATGATGAACATGGACACGATTCCGATTTGGATTCCCTTGGATCCTCGTTATCACGCTATGAGAGAGAGAGATGTAATGGTGATAAACTGGTTAATTCACCACCATTTGATTTGAGATTGTTGTAGGCTGAAAATGGCATCAAGATTGAGTCGGTTCTTGAGGCAATCAATCAAAGCCTCAGAGAATTCATTTTTTATATGCAATTATACAAATTTTCAATCTTTTATTCTCATCTTAATTCTTTTATTAACAATTTGGTTTTCAAAACTCTGATTGTGACGAGTTTGTTGAAAGGTCAGATTTATTTTTTATATGTAATTTTATCTTACTTTTTTTTTCTACAAGAGAAGATTCTTATGACTCGTTAATGTGTACCACAAAATAATAACTTTACCGTTATATTATGCAAATAATTACATCTTGAGTTTTTTAGCTTTCTTTTCAGTAGGTTTTATTCGTGCATAGCAATTCCAATGTCAATTACATGAATGTCTCAATCATTAATTGAAAAACGCAATAAAACATATTTCAGTTATTATTGGCAACAAAAACGCGCCAGGTAGGGGTCGAACCTACGACCTTCTGCTTAGGAAACAGACGCTCTATCCACTGAGCTACAGGCGCTTTACAGCATGAAGTATACCTAGATCTATATTCGAAAGAACCATATCTGTTGCAAAATGAAGCAATTATTTGAACTATTTTCGAAGTTTGCTGGAATATAAAAGAAAGCACTTCCAACTTTTTTTTGGGGTCAAAAGGTGACGGGTAAATTCTTGAATGGCATTGGTTGATTAATTGTTGTTAAATTGAGAAGTTTCATTTGAAATTCAGGAGTAATTTAATAATAAATTACTCTTTTTAACTATTGAGAAATTAGGGTTTGAGTAAATATGCACGTGCAATTAGCTCCTAGATAATAGGTATCTTCTAATCATACGTCGGTGGAAATAATCGTCCCACTACCGCTCACTTTTCTAAGGAATAAGAGTTTTTTTTTTTTTTTTTATGACGAGAAATTTACTCGAATCAAAATTATATTGAGTTAATTTTAAGGATGTAAATTTCGTAATATAACAATACATTCAAATACATGTCCAAATTCAGTTAAGAAAGAAGCTTAAACTCATAACTTTTAATTTACAAACCAACACATTTACTATTTATTCCCACTTTTGTCAATAAGAATTCTTCTATTTCCACTAACGAGATATATCATCTAAATTGAATCATTTAAAATTGGACATTCTCATAAATATTATGTGTAATCTTATGTGACAAGTGTCGATTATAAACAAGACTCACTTATTCAAAGCTTGAACATACTCACCATCATTTTTCCCATAGTAATACGTGCATATAAATTATTAGTGCCTAAACATAGAGGCAATGCATCATCGAGTCATTTCATAACCTTTCATTTATTGCCAGCGAAGTTTCTACTTTATATATATATATAATGAAGGTTAAGTCTAATTAAATCAGGATGTACTTACGATGTTTTACATTTTCTATCATTCTTAATTGAATGCATTCCTAACAACTGTAATATATCAAAATTTATAAATCAATCTGCACACTTATTCACGTTTTAAAAAACATGTCTCATCTTGTATCAAGATTCAGTGTCGAGAACCCTCTTGCACTTTTTAATAACATGTCTCACCTTCTATCCTGATTTATTATCGAGTATCCTCTTGCACTCTTCAATATAAGTTTCTACTTTATAAACACGGATTACCTGTTCGCTTAATAGTCTCAATCATAAGGTGAAAAAATTGAGATTTTTTTTTTTTTTTTCCTTATCTGGGTGAATTCAATTAATGATAATTGAAGACCAGTAACGTAAGGTTGGAAAAGGTGAATATAGGTGTACCTAATGCTAATAGAGCATTGACTTCGACGCTTTAATAATTTTCGGAAAGAATTTAAAAATAATTAGTTGTTTAAAATGGTCGAGTTTGATAAAAACACGTGCAAATGATAGTGATACATTTCTTTTCTCAATCAGGCACACATGTTTTGTTGGTTTTGGCTCAAAGTTGAAGCCCATGAAGACTAGTAGAATTTCGGTTAAAATTAGAGTAAGGTTAGAAGTGTTAGTCTATAAATAGGATATTCTTGTGGATGTGGATGTGGATGTGAGCCTGAGTGTGAGAGGTTTTCACATTCTTTTCTATGTTAAAAAAAGATAATTATGTGAGATAATTTTTTGTACTTTTGCTTGAAAAAAATTGATTTGAGTGAGAGTTTAAGTTTTTTCGTCCATAAAAAATCATGTGAGCAAGTGTTTAGTTATTTTTCATGCAAAAAGTTATTGATGTGCTACCATTATTATCGAATGGTGAATTTTTCCAGTTTAGATTCAATGACATAGGTAGAAAGTTGAACTGTATTACAAATATTGTGTGATTCCGCAACTTTGTGTGTGTGCGAGTGTCCTCATTTTTTTTTTTTAGATTCACAGGAAGTTTAAGGTAGTACAAAGTAACTAACGAAATTTAAACTTATAACTTCTTATATATATAACGAGTAATATACCACTGCACCAAAACCTTAGTGACAGAGTCCTCATTTCCATCAGCTTGTTGTTAGCTTTGCACGTCCTTTTTGAAGGTTTCTGAACATGGCCCATAATTTATATATCTAGCACAAAAAAGTTAGTGAACAGTTAGTTTATCTACATGTACAATTTTATTTTTTATTTTCTTGGTCAAAATCTACATGTACAATTTTAAAAAAATGTTTTGAGGATAATTCAAATGCAAAATGGTCTCTATCAGTCCAGCAAAAATTATGGGCTCTGAAACATTTCAGGTCATTTTATGCTGTGTTTGGTGGTCCAGGAAAACTTGTGTTTGTGTTACAGCCCATATTGTAAAAATAGGTTTCATAGCTTTTGGTTCGCTATCCCGATATATGAACCGAGAAGGAAGGGGGCTCGGCGACAGTCAAGTCCAGAGGGGAACCAATAAGCGCGGTGGCACACACTCCACATTGATAGTATATATACATCTATTGCCATGTTAAATATTTTAATATTAGACAGGTTGTAAAAGTTATTTTTTAGAACTTAAGTTAATATAATTTTATAGAAAAATTTACATTATCGAATAAATAAATATTAAATAGTTTAATTTACAATATCAAATAAATATATATTAAATAGATTAAATATTTGTCTTTTATAAATATAATTTTTTATGCTTCTCAATTTATTTGGCGCATAATACATGTAAAAAGTGTTCAGGTACTAGATATTTTTAATTTCTATTGTTTAAATTAATTTACATTGAGTTAGTGTCGTGTTTAAAACCTTTTACAAGTTAAAAGAGTTTGAAAAGTCTTGATATAGAAAAAGAAATTAAAAAAATGATGCTGGCTTTCTCTATGAGGAGATTGCAACTTGTTGTAGGCGGGGAACATGCCCTAGCCCTAACCCTATTCACCGAAAGTTTCGCTGGTTGAAATTTCTTTTGGGCTAAAAAATCTCTTGAGCCGTAGAATCTCTTTTGTCCTGATTTAGGGAAAAAGACGCATTGATTAAATTATATGGTATCCTTCCTTTCGTAATGATTTGTCTAAGTATTGAATTACTCTCGGAGAAGTTCGAATAGCTTTCGATCTTAATTCATGTAAGCTCGTCAAACTCTTGATTGTTTGTTATCTGTATTTTAATTGGGCTAAACCCATATTATTGTACATCCAACCGTTTTGTCGTATATTGTAATTTGGGCTTGGATTAGCCTTAATTTGTTGGGTCCTTTCTCTTATATTTCTTTTCTGTTAATACAAACTTTTTGGTTAAGAAAGAATAATTTCATGATTTATTAAACTTGGTTCAATATGAAATTAAGGACATAAATATTCAACGAAACACATCGGCGTTGGTTCACGCGCTGAAGTCGGAGTGTAATAAAGGCCACACCTTTGTTCCTTAATGAGCGGCGACTTTTCACATTCTTATTACATTTCCTATTCAAACTTTTGAATTAAAAAAATAAAAGCAAAAAAGTACAGACAAAAAACAACAAAACAACCACCGAAAGATGCTTAGGTGAGCTACGTTGTAGTAAAACTGTACCACAAAAATATTTTCTTAATTTTTTCAATTTTTTAATCTGAAAAATATCACAAATAATTTTTATTATTTTTTTAAAATTTTAAAATCATCTCTATTATTTAAAATTAGTTAATTTAATTTTTATTATTTTTTAAAAAAATTAAATTCATTTTTATTATTTAAAATTAATCAATTTTATTATTATTATTTTTTAAAAATATTTAATATACTACCCAAATAAAGTTACACATACAGGGACTGAATTAATTTTTTTTAAAGAAATAATAAGGATTAAATTGATTTTTTTTAAAATAATAAAAATTAAATTGATTAATTTTGAATAATTTAAATAAATTTAATTATTTTAAAAAATAATAAGAATTAAATTAAATAATTTTAAACTATAAATATATAATTAAAATTTTTGTGAAACAACGACCATTTGTGTAATTTTTTCTTTTTTATCCTTCATATTTAAATATCATATCATACCTCAAAAAAAAAAAAACAAAAACAAATCTTTATAATTTTAGTGATAATAAAATAATAATAAAAATAAATTTAAAATTTTAGTAAAACAATAAAAATTATTTGTATAATTTTTCCAATAGTAACGACCATTTATGTAATTTTCCCAATTTTCATCCGTCAGACATAGATATCATATCATACCCTAAAAAAAAAAAAAAAAAACAAATCCTTATGTAGGCTCCACGCACGTGTAAGCCTCTGCTTTATTTGAATTATTATTTTTTATAAAATAAATATAAAAGAACAAATGTGTGATATGAATTATTTATGGCTATTTTTAAGCAGAAAATTTTGGAGGCTTTTGTAATAGAAGGCTAATATTAAATTTGTAAAATTACAAAATATATTAATTTTTCTTTATTTTTTGTGCTTTAAAAATAAAATTAGCTTTCTCTGCTATTGACTTCTCTCATACGTTTCTGTCTCTCTCTCTTTCTCTCTGGTACGTTCTTCTCTCTCTCTAAAACTTTTTTATTTTTTGTTTTTTCTTCGATTTTCTTTTGAGTTAATTAATTTGTTATTAATAAAATTTGTTAATTATGGATTAAATTATCATTAACTTTGTTAATTTTTTTGTTTGATGTAATTAGAAAGTGTAATGAGATTTTCGTAATATTTGTGTATTTAATTGTGATTTTTTTTTCTCTCTCTTGTTTAATGATGGATAGGTATTTAATGAAGTGAGGGATTTATGAATATTGTTATGATTTAATTAACTTTAATTAAAATGAAACGTTTTTTTTCCAATGATTTTGGATTATTATGGTATTAATGAAGTGAATGGTTTGTGAGTATTTTTATGATTTTATTATGATATTAATGAAGTGAATGATTTATGAGTATTTTAATGATTCAATTAACTGTAATTGAAAAAAAAAACTTTTGTTTTCAATAATGGAGTTCTGTTATGGAAATGAAAGCTTTGAGGAGATTATGATTATTGGGAAAGATTGATAATTTATCGATTTTCGGATGCGGTTTCATTGCTTTTGAGGTGGATGAAATGCTTAAATGTTTGGTTTAAACAATAATATAATGATATATGGTACTAAATTTTGCAATTTTTTTAAAATTATTTTCCCAGAACCACCGGGCTGCCGTATGTTGAATGGATTTACCATAGGGGCTGCATAGATCATATTAATGATGATTAATTGTGCTATTGAATGTTATAGCAAGACAAATATAATGAGTTTTCCATGTTAGAAGCCTTGTTGGTTAAAGGAAACAAATAGTTCTTAATGTTTCAAATCAGAGTTTAGCGCGTTTTCAGCATAAGTATACATTTTATACCATGTTAGAAGCCTTGTTGGTCAAAGGAAACAAATAGTTCTTAATGTTTCAAATCAGAGTTTAGCGCGTTTTCAGCATAAGTATACATTTTATATGGTAATTCGTTTAGTGGTAGTATAATTGGAAGTTAGCGGCAAGTGCTAAGAGTTGTTTTTAAGGACAACAATAAGATAAAATGATGTTCAATCATTGAATATTACGTACACGGGATCAGTTTGCAAGAGTATAATGTGTGATTGTCCGGTCAATTTTTGGCCTGTTCCAAAAAGTTATTCTAAGAAAATTAGTTGTACTTGGCTTTGCCTTGTAGAATGGCTGCGCCGATTTTAGTTACTAACGGAAAGGATATTATTTCCTGTTTCTCTCTTCTTGAAAATGTAACTTTCTTGTCCGCGTCGCATACGTGGCATCATCCCGCCGCCACTTACTGCTTACTTCTAGAATGTGCTACTACTTTAGCGAATTAAAGAACTATTTCCTTCATCATTTGTTGTTAGCTACTTTTGGAAGGATACAGCCTATTACTTCAGGATTCAAGATGATCTGCTTTTCTTAAGCTACTGGATAGAAAAGACAATAACTAATATTTGAAGCATATGTGTACCACAACATTTTATAGTATTTGATTTCTTCTTGAGAATCTACACATGGGTTTCTTCAAGAACGAGGGTGTACCAATTTAGGCTAATCCTTTTTTCACTTTGTATTAACTACGGATATTATTAATGTCACAACCCAGGATACTTGGGCGAGTCTATAGAGAAACCAACTCTTTGTATGACATGTCCGACAATTACATATTTTCGCCATTTGAGTGGATGTGTTGATAACATCAATATAGATGCTACGAGACACTTACATCAGCCATATTATACTGGAACTATCAATTGAAACTTTTTTTCTATAACATAAGGCGTGGCATTGTAAGTTGGAGACATGTCGAAAGACTTCTTCCAAGGGTTGGCTCAAGATGCATGTTTAGAGTGGATTCCATGTTGTTTTATAATATCATTCTTCAGCACCGTTGGCTGCCTTTTTGTTGCCTTTCAAAAGGGTTTATGAGCTAACCTTTTTCATAGAATTTTAATTCATTTGTCGTTGAGGGGCTTATTTTTATAAGAAAATAGTAGGACTCACTCGCTCTATAATTTTGTAAACATAATTTTATAAACTCCATTTGTGTTCTTTCAGAGCTTACTTATTTCAAGGACCAGCTTCTCCACATCACTCTTGTTTGTTCTATCTCTGTAGTCATGCTTTATATGTGATCGCAGCCATGTCAGTAACATCTGTATTTGCTTTTGGTATTCAGAAATATTTCAGTTATGATTCATATACCTGATGGTGTCAGTACTAGATATATTATATATTGAGTATCATATCTCGGAAACCATTAATACCCGAGCAAATCGTCTTCTGGGTGCACAGGACATCTAAAGAGCATAATATTTGGAAAATTTTGTTTCGTGCTCTAGTAACATAAACATGTAACATTGGTCATCAAATATTTGTTGCAACATCTGTACCACCAGTTAAATCCATATTTCCTCCTCTAAAGTATGTGTACCTATCTTCTTGCACTAATCTGATAGTTCTTTAAAAAATTAATGCGCATAATATAATATTTAATGGTACCCTTCTAATCTGGCAATTGACTGTCTGTTTTAATCTTCTTCTCAAATTAAATTCCAATACTTTCTTTAGAACTTTTCCGTTTCAAAGATCTGGTTTAATTTCCAGTGATTTTTCTGGTGACTCAGATTTCAGGTGTCCTCTTGACTCTCGTTATCAGTCATTCAGATTTCAGCTATCCTCTTGACTCTCCTTATCACCTTATTGGAATGGAGGATGTGAAAAATAAAGAGGAGATAGCTCCTTCAGAATCTGCCGTTGCACCTATAAATTCCTCTCCGGATAAGGATAATGCACAAAGTGCAGCTCCAGCAGGTGAAGTAACTAACGTAGAAGTGGACTCAAAATATCAGGAGCTGATGGGAGATGTTACCAAGTCAGCAATTTCAGACAATCTTGCAAATAACTCAACTGCAGAAGATGATCACTCCCTTCTGATCAATGATTCTGTTTCAGTCTCTCCTGCTATGGTTGGAGGAACTACAAAAAGTTCTGAAATTGGATTTTCAGAACCTTCTGACAAGCCTGCAATTGTACAGGAAGCCTCACTTCATTCCATAAGCAACTCAACTGCAGAAGAGGATCACTCCCTTCTGATCAACGATTCGGTTTCAGTCTCTCGTGCTACGGTTGGAGAAACAACAAAAACTTCTGAAATTGGATCTTCAGATCCTTCTGACAGGCCTGCAATTGTACAGGAAGCCTCACTTCATTCCATAAGCAATTCAGAACCATCGGAGTCTCAGACAAATGAAAATGCAGCCATTTCTTCTGAGTACATTCCCTCCCATGCAGTAGAAACAAAAGCAAATGACACTTTACAGCAATCGGTGGATGCTGATTCTACTCTTAGTGCCACCATAAAATCGAATGATACTTCTGATGGACCTGCACTAGAGCAGGATACCGTGCTTACATCTTACAGGAATGCAGACACATCTCAGACTCCGAAAGTGGAGGACTTGAAAGGATTATCAGAACCTATTCCATCTAGTAACGCCCAGACCAAAGCAAATGATGCCTCACCGCATTCTCATGAAGATGGTGCTCTCAATAGTGGCCGCTTTCATGATGAAAATTCAACATCATCTCCTAAAAGTGGCCAAAATGTAGTACCATCAAATGGCATGCCTCAGCAACCATCCAAACTTTCCACCACTTCTGTTAAGACACCAGAAATTGATACAGCAGCACCTTTTGAGTCTGTTAAACAAGCTGTCTCTAAATTTGGGGGAATTGTTGATTGGAAGGCCCACCGTGTGCAGACTGTGGAGGTACAAACTTTTTCTACTATCCAGATTTTTATTTTGTTTGAATTTGATCTTATTATACCACAATATGCTAGATTGTATTGTTTGGATACATGCTTTGATTCTTAGCGTTTCATTTACCGAGAGTTTCCTGATTATCATTAGCTAGAATGACTGTAGATTAAATTTGATCTGCAAATCTATTCACTTCTTACTTTTGATGCAGATAATACTATAACTGTGTACTTTTGACGCACATAATATTATAACTAATCGTGCACATGCTGCCCTTTTTGTTTTGGTACCAAGTGAATCTCAGGATCTGAGATATAATTCTTAGTGGTTACCTTATTTCTCCCGAATTTAACTGGTTTGCATTTAATGTGGTAATCTTGATACTTGTCCCTAAACATCTCCTATGGTTATGTAGAGACGAAAGTTCATTGAACTAGAACTAGAGAGAGCACATGAGGAGATTCCAATGTACAAGAAACAGTGTGAGGCTGCTGAAGATGCAAAAGTGCAAGTCTTGAAAGAACTGGACAGTACAAAACGACTCATTGAAGAATTGAAGCTCAACCTGGAGAGAGCACAAACAGAGGAACAACAAGCGAAGCAGGATTCTGAACTTGCAAAGCTGAGGGTGGAAGAGATGGAGCAAGGAATTGCCGACGACGCTAGCATTGCAGCCAAGGCTCAGCTTGAGGTTGCTAGGGCAAGGCATGCAGCTGCTGTTTCAGAGCTGAAAACTGTGCAGGATGAGTTGGAGCAGCTTCGTAAAGATTATGCTTTATTAGTGGCAGAGAAAGATGCTGCAGTCAAGAAAGCAGAGGAAGCTGTTTCTGCGTCCAAAGAAGTTGAGAAAACAGTGGAGGATTTGACTATTGAGCTCATCACTACCAAGGAATCTCTGGAATCTGCACATGCCGCACATCTGGAAGCAGAGGAGCATAGGATTGGAGCAGCTATGGCGAGGGAGCAAGACATGCTTAACTGGGAGAAGGAGCTGAAGCAGGCAGAAGAGGAGCTAGAGAAGCTAAACCAGAAAATTTTGTCGGCAAAGGATCTTAAATCGAAGTTGGATACAGCTTCAGCTTTGCTACTAGATTTAAAAAGTGAATTGGCTGCTTACATGGAATCAAAATTGAAGCAGGAAACCGATGAAGAACAAAACGTGAAAGATGGACTAGCAGAACCAGAGAACAAGACTCACAGTGATATTCAAGCTGCAGTTGCCTCAGCGGAGAAGGAACTTGAAGAAGTGAAGCTCAATATTCAGAAATCAATAGAGGAAGTTAATTGCTTGAAGGTGGCAGCTACATCGTTGAAGTCAGAATTGGAAAAAGAAAAATCAGAACTGGCAACTATTAGGCAAAGAGAAGGAATGGCATCAATTGCTGTTGCATCTCTTGAGGCTGAGCTGAACAGGACGAAGTCAGAGATTGCTGTTGTTCAAATGAAGGAAAGAGAAGCAAGAGAAAAGATGGTGGAGTTACCTAAGAAACTGCAAGAGGCAGCTCAAGAGGCAGATCAGGCGAAGTCACTTGCCCAAATGGCACGTGAAGAGCTTAAGAAGGCAAGGGAGGAAGCAGAGCAGGCAAAGGCGGGAGCTAGTGTCATGGAGAGTAGATTACTTGCAGCGCAGAAGGAGATAGAGGCTGCAAAAGCTTCCGAGAAGTTGGCACTAGCAGCCATAAATGCACTGCAAGAGAGTGAATCAGCTCAAAACATGAATGATGTGGATTCACCAACAGGAGTAACACTTTCTTTGGCGGAATATTATGAGCTCAGTAAGCGAGCCCATGAGGCAGAAGAGCAAGCCAACATGAGGGTGGCTGCTGCTATCTCTGAAATTGACACAGCCAAGGAGTCTGAGTTGAAGAGCTTAAGTAAACTGGAGGAAGTTAATCGCGAGATGGCTGAAAGAAAGCAAGCGCTGGAAATTGCATTGCAGAAGGCTGAGAAAGCCAAGGAAGGGAAGTTGAGTGTTGAACAGGAATTGAGAACGTGGAGGGCTGAACACGAGCAAAGACGGAAAGCTGGGGAATCTCTCCCACCTGTAGTAGTGAATCCAGCCAAGAGTCCGAGTCCAAGACCAAGCTTTGAGGAGAAAAAAGAATCCACAAACTCTGACCATGTATCTGATGCTGCAGCGATACATCATCGGTCCAGCCCAAAGGCACAGATGCAAGGAGCTTTCACAGAAACTGATTCATCTCCCGAAGTGAAAGTTCCAAAGAAAAAGAAGAAATCGTTCTTTCCGCGTATCTTCATGTTTTTAGCTAGAAGGAAAGCACATAAGTCATCTTAACCTTTGTTCATGCCAGTAGACGAATGTTGCTGTTGTTGTAGTATACTTTGTCAAATTCTCTCGGTGTACGAAAAATGTGAAGTACATTTGAAAGTCCCTATTTTATTGTTTTTGTAAGTAACGTACAATAAACCTGATTGGATTTATTTATTTTTGTTCATGAGGTTAGAAGGGATAATAAGGTGGTATTGTAATGTATATGGTTCTTCTTCGAATGTCATTTTCTGGTAATGTTCTGGTCACAATGTTATCCAAGCTGATGAACAAGCTCTTTTCAGGAGAAAAAGATCCATGGTTTTCACGATTGATGTACATTTTTCTTTCAGCACTGCACGGGCGAATTTATATTATGGAGTGTGGAGTTGTAGTCTTCACTGGCCTTGCAAAATCCTTCAAATCTCTTGTTACTTTCGGTATTTTTAGTTTGTAAAATCATTTAGTCCTACTAGTTTTGTCACCAAAACCAGTTAGTATCTATTTCGTACTTATTGATAAAATATTATAAATCTGCTCGCACTCCACTAGGGCTGATGCAAGTAGCACGAGCTTGAAACTAAATGCTTAGCACAGCCACCATGGCCACCTCTCCTAGGAAGGAAAAATGTATGGACATTAACAGGGCCAAATAGATGTTGGCAGTGGCATGAAGCTCTCTCCTTCTCTGATCTGCTATTGTTGTTTATTTCCCCTTTTTTTTTTTCTCCTTTAACTACCAGAAGAGATAGTTCTCCATGTTAATGAATAACGTTGTCAGGTTTATATATTCGATTTTTGTTTGATCTGGATTGTTTCCTTTCTTCTTCAGTTATGTTTTCATTTCAATGGTGTTGTTCCGTATATTTGTGCCAAAGAAAGGAGGAACAGCAAGAGCTACCGGAATTTAAAACCTCTAGCAATTGCAATTTCCATTTTCCCCCCTTTTCAACGTGTATGATATAACTATCCAAGCGTCTTAATATATATTAACACATATTAATTGATCGTCTCATCTAAAAGTTTAAGTTATTAGAGAGCGATTTATTATATTTATTTAGTTATCTTCAACATACCTCCACACGTGCAGGTGAGGTTGCGCACTCGCTTCCTATGCGATTTCATAAAAAGCAATCAAAGATAAGATCAAAAAGAATGAAATTTAAGTAGTGGTCATTATAGCGTTTCCTTCTGATCTTAGAAAAGACTTTGTCACGTCCCAAAATTCGTTAACGCAAATTTCAGAAACGCAACTCATGCGAGCATAAGAAATGACAATCTTCCTAAGATCACAAGGCTAAAAAAAATTTAAAAAAAAATCTAAACCACAAAAACTCATTCCTCAGAGCTTCTAAAACCGCAAAGTCAATATAGAGTTTAAGAGAATTACAATACCCAAAATCTTCGAATTGAAAATAATATAACTCAAAATACTGAAAATTTGAAGTCCTAATTTAACAAAGTCCAAACCTCCGTAAACCAAACTTAAACCAGTGGTAGACCTAGCTTAACTCAAGCATACCCTCAACTTGATTTTTTTAAAAAATATTATATTGGACATTTTCGATGTATGAATGACACACTAAATCTTTCTTGCTACATGATTGTATAACTTAAACATGGGTACCAGGGTCCGCCCCTGACTTAAACTAAAACTCATAAATTCTTATTCAACAGGGACGAATTAAGTGTATCTACCCCACAAGCCAATCTATTCCTTAGTGTCTGCAAAATAGACAAAAACCAAAAACGAGTATTTAACTCAGTAAGTGGGAAACATCCCCAGAAAATAATTTGGGACCTTGTAGTACAATAACGATAATCGTGGAACAATATGCACAATATTTTGTGTAGAGAGTAATTAACAAAGAGATGCAATGGCTTAATTAAGATAGTACATAAGTCAATATTCAACAATAAATAAATAAAATGGAACTCTTATAACTTTCAAAATAAGCTGTGATCATGGCAAGTCGATTCGATAAATGGTTCATTTTGTCCAATCACCAAAAGCGAATACGATAACAATGATGGTGTACAAGCCCCATCGATATAAGGGTCTCGATATCTCAATTTTTGCCATTCAAACACAGCCTCAAAGCAATGTCAAAACACATTTTTTAAAAGTTTAGATGATTCCTTTTCAGAATGTTCAAAGCTCATAATATTGCATAAAAAGAAAATAAACAACTCTGCAATATGTTTTCCCAAAAGTTTTGGTCCCAAGTTTGCTCGATTATTCTCGTACCACATGCATCTTTTAGAAAAGATTTTAAGAGTTTATGAAATGGAAAGCTAGTTTATCAATTACATATATCTTAAAGTTTAAACTAATATAAAAATGTATGGCTCATTGGTGAACATAGGATAACAAAGCATTTTATGAGAAGTTTGTCATAAGGAGCAGCACAAAGCTTTCACGTGAAAAACTTTTCAAAGCAAATCGGAAGATCAATACTAAATCGAGAGTGGTAAAATTTAAAATTGGTAATGCTAATACATACGATATCAAATATATTTTTAAAAAGGGAAGTCCCAACTTACCTTTAAAGCAGATTATCTAGTTCGAGATCCAAAGAAATCCAATCGAAATACTGCTACAGTCCTAGATTTTCATAACAATTTCAACGAAATACACAAGTAATTATCTCTCAATCCGATAAGATTGCTAAAATAAAATTCTAAATATCGACCCCTTAAAGAGGCATCATACTGCTTATTATGAATTGAAATGATCTAACGTTTTCTTTTAGTTGATAAATGCTATTGATAGCACCCTTAAACCATGAGTTACAAACTTTTGAAATGCTCCCAATTATAGGTTATTACCTCGATACAGGGGCACAGAGCTACATTCAGCTTAGGAGATTTACATGAACCTCCTGGCCCACCAGGTGTCCCTCTAGCCCACCCCTTATTTAGTGAGGGATATATATGTAATTTTGCTTTTATTACAAAAAAAAATCCACAAACCCCCCAATTAGATCCTTCACTTTCACTGCTTCACATTCACTTTAATTCACCAATCGGCAATTACCACCATCACAACATCACCAACCAAATCACCAAAGTCCAAAGGCAAGTCGGCAAAAAAAAAATTCCAAGCGAATGTGATGATCAACTTTTTTTGTAACTGTAGACTTGTAATTTCTTCTTATGTAGTATTTGGGTTTGATCAACTTAGGTTTTAAATTCAATTTTTGATTAGGTTGTTTCAACTTTCACGGATTATTTGTTATGTTAAATGTACAAAAATTAGAAACTTTATATTTGTGTGAGCTCTACAACTAATTATATTTTTTTTTTGTATGAAATATTTTATAGTTTTGGTTTATTTTGTGTTTGGATTGGTGATATGAATTGAACAAAAACTGAAACTTTTAGATTTTTATGTTCCCTACATATAGTTAATAATTTTATTCATAAATAGTCTTTTTTATATGAAATTATTGATATGGAATCTTTTATGTGTTTATTTATTTTCTCTGATTTATATGTTATGTCATTAGTAGATATGTTTTTTTGCTTATATTTTTATATTTGTTATAATGTACATCATTTGATGGCGAGTTACTTAAATACTTTATTCATAATATAATATGTTTAAATTAAATATCGATTTATGAATAGATGAGAGTCCTCAAATCCATGTTGTTGACTCTGTCGCTGTTGTGCACCTCTTGATCCCAAGTCCTAATTCTGCCACTGCCTCCGTAATAATTTCTAAACATTATCACCATAGTAATTTCTAAATATTATCACCATAATGATGTCTAAAAATTAGCATATGTTACAGACCTATTCTTTTTAAATAAATAGTGGCGAAACTTGAACTTTTATTATATTTATTTATTATATTTTACTGTGTATTAATCACCAAGGAACATGGAAATATATTCCTGGTTTAGTTTACTAACCAGCAGCAGAAATACTATTTCAACTAATATCACAAAACGTTATACACCTTACACTTGATTATGACAGTAGCCTCCATACAAGTAGGTTTAATCACCATGGCCTTTTATAGGGGTCACAATGCAATTATTGTAATTGACCAGGACTAGAAACCAATCCTAATTTGGATCTTGACATGTCCGTGGTTTTTAACCGTACATAAATAAGCCCCTATTTGCCAACGCGGGGAGGTGGAATGCTGATTTCTTATGCTATTTTCTCCCATACAGCATAGTCTTGCCCAGAGTATGCAACCTGAAAATTTGATGGAATTAGATTTCCAAGATCAAGTTTTGGACCAATCTTGACGATAATCTTTTCATCAATCATGGCTACATAGAGATCAGGATCAGAGGCCGTAATCTGCACATTGCTTGTTGGAGAGATCCCATTCTTTGTCCTGATCATAGATAATTTGGTAATTCCATCCTTCAACCCCCAAAGAAAGAAATGATCATAGAACTGCATAGTAGAATGAGCAACTTGTCAATTATTCGAAAAAGTAAGCATGCAGGGCAAATCCAAGATTTTTGTTTAGTGGGTTAAAATCATACGATTTAACGCTTATATATGGATATTTTTTCCCGTGGGGAGCTAAATTGATTTTTCAGCTTAAAAATATTCACATTTTTAAAAAAAATATATAACCCTAACTCACTCCTTAATAGTTCTACTTCAAAGTTAGTGAGGATTGTAGCCCCTCGGCCATATATAGGTTGGCCTATGTACGGTGGTTGAAAGAACAAAAATTAATGTTCCTATGAGTTCTACATTGGTGTGAGACAAAATGAGTAAGTGAGTGAGTGTTGGGTGTAGCTCGAATTACCTATTCTGGGCTAGTTGATATAAGGCCCAAGATAGTTATTTTTAAGCTTATGCCACTAGTTTAGCTTACTGGTTTTGGATTCAAGACTTAGATCGTAACAGTTCCTGACTTACAAAGCACATAATATGAACATAAATTGGATATCGAATGGCAACATTTACCACTGATGGGATTCCAGGATGAGTGAGGATATAAACATATCCTAGCATGACTTTATCTGGTGGAAATGGCCACGTCTTTTGATTTTCAGTGTCATGATTGTCGATAACAGTCACAGCATTCTGTGGTAAAACTCCAATCATTCCAGGAGGCTTTCCGTTGGAATCCTTCAACCTCCATAGCTCCCCTTGCACAGCAGCTTGAAGAATCCCCTTTGTCGTGAAATCAAATGTTGTGACACCCCCTCCTACAGCTTGAACCCACTGAACAAGCTCGTTACGATGATTGTCCTGGTTGGGTTTAGGTTTTCCATCTTGTCCATAGGATATATTTTTAAATAACTCGCCGACTGCAAATTCTGGTGAAGTGTTCTGCATATAGATCTTGCTGATGCTAGGTGAAAATCCCAGGACGAAATCTAATCGCCATCCAACGAATCCAATCTCAGATTTTAGCCAATTCATCCAATCTGACAACTCTTTCTGCACTCTCGGGTTCAGATGGTCTATGTCAGGAACATCTCCCCAACCATCTCCAGTATCCAGGTTCCCAGTGCCATCAGAAAATTGCGTGTCGTCGCGACAGATGAAAGATGGCCCCCAATCTAACCGATCGTCATCAGTTCCTCCCTCGAAAATGCTGTATATTCCTCTGCCATCTTGCTTCTCAGCACTTCTGTGGTTGATTACTATGTCAGCAATGCATTTTATCCCCTTGTCATTGAAAGCCTTGATCAGTGCTTTTAGTTGCTCTTTGTTCCCATATTTGGATGCATCAAGATCATACAACCTTCCTGGCAGATATCCTGCGAATCAAAAGGGAAGGGAAAAGGTGTCAGCATGTATATATGATGGGTTGGTCTTCAAAACGGTTGTGGGCCTCATATTACAGTCTGGTGAGTGAAATCACGTGTCAAGGTGGGACTTACAGTCTCAGTAGATATTTTGAAAAAAATTCCATATATGATAATTCAGGACAGCTATTGAGTGTCAGACTCAACGGTTCTCACGTACATTGTGGTCCCACATGTAGAGAGAGGTCTCACGTACATTGTGGTCCCACATGTAGAGAGAGCCGGATCCAAAAATGTTAAGATAGTAATTCATCATAATATGTCATCATTGCAACATTCTCCTAATAAATGTCAATGACCCATGGGGAATTGTAGCTTATAGCCAGGATGGCCCCAAAATTATTTCAGCTATCTACTTATTTTAGTCCAAATTAATTAGTCCCTATTGAAAAAATATATTTTCATATAGTTACAACATTATATATATTTTGTAGCGCTTACTGGAAAGAAAAAAAAAATCTTAATTTGCTTATAAAATTATATGGTGTAGCTCCTATTGAGAAAAAAAAAATTATAAATCTACCCTATGATCTTTTAAATGGGGGATACTATTGAGAATTTGAAGTTCAGAACAAGATAAATTAGAGAAACTTCGAATAAATGTCATTTCAAATTAGTGATGCATTATTATTAAAGTGGAATAACTACTAATAAACATATTTTTAATCCAATTAATTTGAAGTGCAAAAAGACATGATATAAAATGCTTTGTTATCCTATGTTAACCAATGAGCCATACATTTTTATATTAGTTTAAAACTTTAAGGTACATGTAATTGATAAACTAGTTTTCCATTTCATAAATTCTTAAAATCTTTTCTAAAAGATGCATGTGGTACGAGAATAATCGAGCAAACTTAGGACCAAAACTTTTGGGAAAACATATTGCAAAGTTGTTCGATCGTTTCCTTCTTATGCAATATTATGAGCTTTAAACATTCTAAGCTTCTGAAAAATGAGTTTTGACATTGCTTTGAGGCTGTGTTTGAATGGCAAATATTGTGATATTGAGACCCTTGCATCGGTTAGGCTTGTACACCGTCATTATTATCGTATTCACCTTTGGTGGTTGGACAAAATGAACCATTTATTGAATCGACTTGCCATGATCACAGCTTATCTTGAAAGTTATAAGAGTTCCATTTTTATTTATTTATTGTTGAATATTGACTTTTGTACTATCTTAATTAAGCCATTGCATCTCTTTATTAATTACTCTCTACACATAACATTGTGCATATCGTTCCACGATTATCGTTACTGTAAAATTTACTTATGTTGACTATTACGAGGTTCCAAATTATTTTCTAGGGGTGTTTTCCACTTACTGAGTTAAATACTCATTTTTAGTTTTTGTCTATTTTGCAAATACTAAGGAATAGATTGGCTTGTGGGGTAGATACACTTAATTCGTCCTTGTTGAATAAGAGTTTATGCGTTTTAGTTTAAGTCAGGGGTGGAC
Organism: Ehretia macrophylla; assembly: GCA_037974665.1. Classification (NCBI taxonomy): domain Eukaryota; kingdom Viridiplantae; phylum Streptophyta; class Magnoliopsida; order Boraginales; family Ehretiaceae; genus Ehretia; species Ehretia macrophylla. The sequence goes on from CM075774.1 coordinate 7,670,211, forward strand.
CTTGGTACCTATACTTAGGGTGTGCAATCGTGCAACGGGAGATATTAGAGTTTGTCACTCATACAACGAAAATGTCTAATATAATATTTTTTTAAAAAGAAAATCAAGTTGAGGGTGTGCTTGAGTTAAGCTAGGTCCGCCACTGGTTTAAGTTTGGTTTACGGAGCTTTGGACTTTGTTAAATTATGACTTTAAATTTTCAGTATTTTGAAGTTATATTATTTTGAATTCAGAAACTTTGGTTATTGTAATTCTCTTATACTCTATATTGACTTTGCGGTATTAGAAGCTCTGAGAAATGAGATTTTGTGGTTTAGATTATTATTTTTTTTAGCTTTGCGATTTTAGGAAGGTAGTCCTTTCTTAGACTTGCGGCAGTTGCATTTCTAAAATTCGCGTTGGCAAATTTTGGGGCGTGACAAAATCTTTTCTAAGATCAAAAGGAAATGCTATAATGACCACTACTTACGTTTCATTCTTTTCGATCTTATCTTTGATTGCTTTTTATAAAATCGCATAGGAAGCGAGTGCGCAACCTCACCTGCACGTGTGTAGGTATGTTGAAGATAACTAAATAAATATAATAAATCGCTCTCTAATAATTTAAACTTTTAGATGAGCCGATCAATTAATATATGTGTTAACATATATTAAGACGCTTGGATAGTTATATCATACACGTTGGAAAACGGGGAAAATGGAAATTGCAATTGCCAGAGGTTTTAAATTCCGGTAGCTCTTGCTGTTCCTCCTTTCTTGGCACAAATATACGGAACAATACCATTGAAATGAAAACATAACTGAAGAAGAGAGGAAACAATCCAGATCAAACAAAAATCGAATATATAAACGTGACAACGTTATTCATTAACATGGAGAACTATCTCTTCTGGTAGTTAAAGGGAAAAAAAAAAAAAAGAGGAAATAAACAACAATAGCAGATCAGAGAGGAAGAAAGCTTCATGCCACTGCCAACATCTATTTGGCCCTGTTAAAGTCGATACATTTTTCCTTCATAGGAGAGGTTCAAGCTCGTGCTAAGCATTTAGGTTCAAGCTAGTGATTATGCAGCGCATAACATCCATATGAAATATACTAAATAACCGTTGCTACTATCTTTTAAAACCGTTGCAATAAGACACAAAAATTGTTGCAAAAAGTATTAAAACCGTTGCTAATACTCTTCAACATCATTGCAATAATGGACGAGAAGCCTTACAAAAAGTATTAAAACTGTTGTCATTACTCTTCAAAATCGTTGCAATAATTGAGAAAAAACCATTGCAATAAGTATTAAAATTGTTGCTAGTACTCTTCAAAACTGTTGTAATAAGTAACAAAAATCATTGCAAAAAGTATTAAAAAGTGTTGCTATTCCTCGTTAAAATCGTTGCAAATAGAAAAATGTTTAATATCTAATCTTTAGAAAAACCATTGCAAAATGTATCAATTGCAATGGTTTTTAACCATTGCTATTTATTTGTGAAAAACTGTTGCATTAGAGAATAGACAACGAGAACGGATTCAATTGTTGAAAAACCGTTGCATAAAGTCATTCGCAACGGTTATTAGTCTTATTGCAATGATTTTCAAGTGTTGTAATAGACCAAAAATGTTGTAGTGTATAAATATATCCTTCTCTAGAAGAAAAATATAATCTGAAATGCCACGATTTTTCTTTGCTTCCTCTCCTTATCGTCTTGTAGAAATTTATTGGCATCCGCCGGTCCTAGTAAAGTGATTAATATGGTCTGCGCTTCCAAAAAAGAAACAGGATCGACATGACTCATAAGGATAGTGATTTCTTAAAATGTCTTGAATAGGTAAACTTTGCATCGGTTAAGCCGGACATGCAGTTCACACACTTGCATTTGTGGGACACAAATATTAGGCTGTTACTCAAAATTCAAACGTATTGCTTTAGGCCTCCCTTTGAATCAAAAAAAGAAAAAGAAAAATTCAAACGTGCAAGGGACGTAGTAATAACCATGCGCATCTGGTGATAACATCCACATGAATATCTACGTACATAAAGCAGTTTGTTCTGATAACATCCACATGAATATCTCCCTTTGATTTAGCTTGTAGATATTTGTTGATTTTTCCCTTTGATTTAGCTTGTAGATATTTGTTGATTTTTCCTTTTCTATTTAATTTTTTGGTAATTAGATTTAGCATTTTTAAATATAAGTAGGGTGTTCCCAACTTTTTATTGTTAAATATATTATGTGTAGACAAATTCACGCTGTAAGGTTTTTAGCCATGGATCTTTAAGACCACCGTGAAAGCCAATTTTTCTTGTTGTTAATGAAGAAAAATATTATGCAACAAAGCACGTGAACATGCGTGTTCTACAAAGAACAGAAGGATGATACAGAGAATAATTCGATATACAAAACTCTTCTATGTATGAGTTTTAGTAATGGTCAAAACAAGTTTTGCGTCTAATGTAAACAATTTTATCTGTATGTTGTAAGAGATTATTATCGCAACTCAGACCAATAATTTTTAAATCACACGATAATAGCTTTACCATTATATCTACTCCAACAAAAGGATGGTGTACAAAGAAGTAAAATATCTGTCATTCAGTCTAGCTTGTTGCTTGCGGTAAGACCTTATGCTAGAACAATGGCGTTGATGAAGTGAAGAAAATGATGTCATAAGTCACAACCAACTCCATATCCAGCTTTCTACTGGCCAATGATCGTCCCTTCAATGAGGAAAAAGATCAGGTTCATATGCCAATCTCAAGACAAATAACTACAAGGGATACACATGATGTTGATCAACGCCTACACGAGAGATGTCCCGTCTCGAATTCGCAAACAAGATTAATATTACACGTTTAAAAATAATTATTTTGAACTTTACTAGTCCAAAATAGTTAATTTGAATTATTATCTAAATTTATTATATACTCACTTATTTTGTGATTATGTCTCCTACTAAGACATAACATTAGGCTTTAACTCCAACAAACTTTCTATTTTTTTGTTTTTGGATTAAATATCATGTATGCAATCCAACAACCACCACAGGCTTTCAGGATCCTCTCTGAGCCCCCCAGTGGATCAAAAGCAAAATCTCTAGCAAGTTTATTAACAACATTTAGAAATGGAAAGAGACTCGTGAAAACACTCAACAATTGTGTGTGTTTTTTAATGACATGGAATCCAACTGACGGAATTTGACTATCAGATTATTCGGTAAAGTTCGACCACCAACTAGTAAAACCCCAAGTACAGTAGTGCGCCTCCATACATGTATCAGATCAGTGAAGGGTAGAACTTCAAAACAGTGAAAAGTGTCAAACCCGTGCAAAAACGATCACCTCACTGCCGATAGACCATGCCTATGGGGGCTTTACTCAACAATGGTGTTAGTTGGCATTCATGCATGCAAATAGAGGTTGGCAAAAAAGAAAAGAAAAAAGATGTTGACAGTGGCATGGAGCTCTCTCCCTCTCTCATTTGCTATTGTTGTTTATTTCCTCTCTTTTTTTTCCTTTAACTACCAGAAGAGATAGTTCTCCATGTTAACGAATAACGTCGTCAGAATATTTATATGTTCAGTTTTTGTTTGATTTGGATTGTTTGCTCTCTCCTTCAGTTATGTTTTCATTTCAATAGTATTGTTCTGTATAATTTTGCCAAGAAAAAGCCAGAGCTGCTAGAATTTTAAAACCTCTGGCAACTCAAATTTCCATTTTTTCCCCTTACCAACGTGTATGATATGGTATCCAAGCATCTTAATATACCTTAACACCCATATTAATTGATCGTTTCATTTAAAAGTTTAAATTACTAGAGAGCGATTTTATATATTTATTTAATTATCTTCAACATATCTCTATACGTGCAGGTGAGGTTGCGCACTCGCTCCCTATGTGATTTCATAAAAAGCAATCAAAGATAAGATCAAAGAGAATGAAAGGCACGTAGTGGTCATTATAGCGTTTTCTTCTGATCCAAAAAGGACTTATTCTATTTAAATGGATAGTGACAAAACTTGAACACATGACCTTTGTTAACTTTGTTTTGATACCATATTAATTGATCATCTTATCTAAAAGCTTAAATTATAAAGAACTATATTAATTGATCATATTATCTAAAAACTTAAGCTATAAAAAATGATTTATTATATTTAACTACCCACGTAGTAATCACCAAGGTACATGGAAATTTATTCCTGGCTTAGTTTACTAACCAGCAGCAGAAATATTAATTATTTCAACTAATATCACAAAATTTATACACCTTACACTTGATTATGACAGTAGCCTCCATACAAGGAGGTTTAAACACCATGGCCTTGTATTACAGAACGGGTCAAAATGCAACTTATTGTAATTGGCCGGGACCAAAAACTAATTCGAACTTGGATCTTGACATGTCGGTTGTTTTTAAACGTACATAAATAAGCCGCTACCTGCCAGCGCGTGGAGGTGGAGTGCTAATTTCTTATGCTGTTTTCTCCCATACAGCATAGTCATTCCCAGAGGTTGCAACGTGAAAATTTGATGGAATTAGATTTCCAAGGTCAAGCTTTGGGCCAATCTTGACGATAATCTTTCCATCAATCATTGCTACATAGAGATCAGCATCAGAGGCCATAATCTGCACACTGCTTGTGGGAGAGATTCCATTCTTTGTCCTGATCATAGATAATTTGGAAATTCCATCCTTCAACCCCCAATCAAAGAAATGATCATAGAACTGCATAATAGAATGAGCAACTTCTCAGTTATACGAAAAACTATGCAAGCAACGTGATTGAAACAATATAAACTGTCCGGGCAATGTCCCACATTAATATGAAACATAACAAGTGAGTGTTGAAGGTTTAAGTATAACTCTTGGGTTATGTTTAACCCTATGCACTAATCTCTTTTGTGAGCCTGGAGCTCTAAACCTGGGACATGGCAGTTCCTGACCATCATTACCAGATTCGTAGTACGTTCATTTTGGAGATTATTGGGTATGATGGGTTAGACTTTTTCGGTATGCTAATTGGTTCACTGTATGTTAGAACAATTATGGGGTTTGTTTACCAAATATTGTGTAGAGCAATTATATTTTCTATTTAATATACTAAAATCAATTTGCTGAAATATTTAGTCTAATTACTAATTACTACTTCTTGCATCCAAATCTAGTAGGAATTTAGGTTCTCTGTTCTCTTTGTTATTTTTCTGGTAAAGATTTGCATACTGCTTGGCTCACCAACTTTAGCGAATTGGAACACAAATTGTAGCATTTTGAGACGTAAACGTACCATGAATTGGAACATGCGATCTACTACGCAGTTCCAGAGGGAGTAGGGCAAATCTGGTAACTATGTTCCTAACTTAAGAAGCACAGAAAATGAATTTAAATTGGATATCAAATAACAACATTTACCACTGATGGGATTCCAGGATGGGTGAGGATGTAAGCATATCCTAGCATGACTTTGTCTGATGGAAATGGCCAAAGCTTTTGAGTCGATCCAGTGTCATGATTGTCAATAAAACACACAGCATTCTGTGGCAAAACTCCAATCAATCCTGGAGGCTTTCCATTAGAATCCTTCAACCTCCATAGCTCTCCTTGCACAGCAGCTTGAAGAATCCCCTTCGTCGTGAAATCAAACGCTGTGACACTCCCTCCTGCAGATTGAACCCACTGAACAATCTCGTTACGATGCCTGTCCTGATTGTAATCAGGTTTTCCATCCTGTCCATAGGATAGTGAACCCCATAACTCGCCAACTGCAAATTCTGGTGAAGTGTTCTGCATATAGATTTTGCTGATGCTAGGTGAATATCCCTTGACGAAATCAAATCGCCATCCAACGAATCCAATCTCAGATTTTAGCCAATTCATCCAATCTGACAACTCTTTCTGCACTCTCGGGTTCAGATGATCGATGTCAGGTGCACCTCCAAAATCTTCACCAGTATCCAGGTTCCCAGTGCCATCAGAATATTGTGTATCGTCACGACAAATGAAAGATGGCCCCCAATCTAACCGGTCGTCATCAGTCCGTCCCTCGAAAATACTGTCTATTCCTCTGCCATCTTGCTTCTCAGCAGTTCTGTGGTTGATTACTATGTCAGCAATGCATTTTATCCCCTTGTCATTAAAAGCCTTGATTAGTGCTTTTAGTTGTTGCTTGTTTCCATATTTGGATGCATCAAGATCGTATAATCTTCCAGGCAAATATCCTGCAAATCAAAAGAAAAGGGAAAAGGTGACAACATATATATGATAGTTTAAGGCAAGTCGGACCCAATGTCTCTCACATATACTGTGGATCCCATATGTAGAGAGAGTCAGACCCAACAATTTTCCAATGATTCATTGCAATATGCCATCATTGTGCTACATTCTTCAAATACATGTCATATCCCCGAGTCAACTAGTCATTGTGGCCCCAGAACTTTTTCAGCTATCTACTTATTTTAGTCCAAATTAATTAGTTTCTATTGAAAACGGGGTCTCAAAGAGCGTGAACACACATAAGAACTCTTGAATGAAAATGAAAAAGAGATGTAACTTATAATACACAGCTCCTGTCAAATAGAATGTTATTCATAATAGTTACAAAATTATATGTTGTAGCACTTACTGAAAAAAAATAAAAATTCTAAATTTGCTTATAAAACTATATATTGTAGCGCCTACTTAAAATTTAAAAAAATCTAAATCTGTCCCATGATCTTTTAAATGTAGGCTACTATTGAGAATTTAGAGTTGAGAACAAGACAAATTAAAGAAACTTCGAAGAAATTTCATTTCAAATTATTTATGCATTATTTATTACAGTGGAATTAATAACTACTAGTAAATACATTTCTGAACCAATTAACTTGAAGTGGAAGAACTACTAGTAAATTTTTCTGTTTTGGGCCCTGTTTAGCTGTGTGTTCGTCCTAACACCCTAGTATATTTCGGTTTTTTTTTTTTTTTTTTTTTGGGGGGGGGTGAAAAAGGAAGCAAAGCCGAAAAACACTACACTACTACAATTCTTCTCTTGTTTAGTTAATACGATGTTCTACTTGACCAGAAAAAGCAAAGACAGGATATGTCGGGTGCACAAAGAAATACTAGATTATGACATAAATCGCATGATAGATGATTAGAATTTCAATAATTAGTCACTACAAGACACTGTGATTAGTCTGATTATGAAGGAAGAATATAATTTTTTTTTGGGATAACGCGAGACTTAGTTAATGGAGCTCGATCGACTACTAATTGATAAACTCTGATACAACGGTGCACTTTTACACATGCACCTGATTAGTTAAGAATGAAAATCTAGAGTAGCGGGAAATGAATGGAAAATATAAGGTTAATAAGTGAAATCCACCTTGGGGTGCAACTGATTGGGAGGCGGGTGGTAACCAAACATGTGTCACGCCGGCATTGGCCAAATCATTGACGGAGTTCATTAGCGAGTTGTACCATCCTCCTTCTTTGCTGCTTGATTCCCAATTAAAACCCTGAATCAAATAACAACAACAACAACTACTACTACCTTAATCACACACATATGCATGATGTCTATACATATGTAAGACCTGAATTGTGATACTATGATTGCTTAGGCGTTGTGAAAAGTACCTGAAATAACAAGGTAGGAGTTGCAAACATGGGGAAGAGAGCGAAGGCAATGCAAAGATAAGAGAGAGAAATGAGAAGAGTCATCATTGATTCTTTGATGAGTCAAGTAAGTCTTGGAGTAGAAGAAAGAGAATTTCACAAAGTATATATAGACTATAGAGGATGGTATAGCCATCATGCTTGACTTTTGGGTTATATAGTCACACTTAAAACAATTGGTCCGGCTGAGTAGCCACTCAGTTACTCAATCAATTATCCCATTATAATATTTCTAAGCATTTCTCAACTTAAATTATCGGATTTATATTGATAAAGTCAAAAGGAAGCATAATGCAACAGTAAAATTGTCGATATATGATTTGGAGATTATGGATTTAAGTTGTGAAATAAATACGAGATAAAATTGCCAAAGACCCTTTAGTCTAGTGGCATGACACTTGCTTATGTTAGAAATTTGTGAGTTTAATGCGAGTTCGAATCTCGTTTGAAATATTTCACGGCCTTAGGCCTCCCTTGTATTAAAAGAAAAAATACAAGATAAAATTGCATAAAATAAATTAAAAAATGGGTTCAATTTTTTTTTTAAATTTAACGCATAACAGGAGTTTTGTATATATCGAACTTTCTTTTTATAATGATAAAGTGAGGTAAACAAATGGTGATGTTGATAAGTGAGAGACACTTTTGGAGTGGAGGACTTTATTGGCATCCGCCGTACTAGGAAGGTGATTAATATGGAAACTTGATCTGTGTTTCCACATAATTAAGAAATTAAACAAGATCGACATGATCTCATAAGGATAGTGATTTCTTACAACGTCTTGCATGGGTAACTCTGGCATCCGTCCAAGTTAGACGTACAACTCACATACTTGCATTTAACTAACTGGACGTGTCTCTTTAGTTCTCTCATATCGTCCGCTTGGTTCATATTAGTTAGAGTATATATGGACGAGTGACATAATCGGCCAACATTTACTAACTCTCTTTGCCATGAAGTTGAGTTCCAACAAAGGATTTGGCAACCAAAACCCTATAAATGAGTATGCTGGAGCAGCCCCACCCTAAAAGAAAAATATGATATGAAATGCTACGTTTTTTTCTTCCTTTCCTTATCTTCTTGTATTAGGCCGTTACTCAAAAATTCAAACGTGCAAGGCACGTAGTAATTATTGCCATGCTTATCTGGTGATAACATCCACATGAATATCTACCTACATAAAGCATTTTCTTCTGGACAAGGACTTTTTGTTCTAGCTAGCTTGTCGATTTGTGGAATTCTTTTTTCTAATTTTCCATAATTAGATTTGGCCTTTTAAAGTTTAAATAGGCTACTCTCAACTTTGTTATTATCGAATATCTTATGTGCATACAATACTGTGTTGTGAAAACGACGAAAAATATTATGATAGCATAGCAAGAAAAGCAATGAACATGCGTTCTGCATTAGAACAAAATGATGATGTAGAAGATAGTCTGATGTACAAAACTCTGCTATCTATGAATCATAATAAGAGTTGGACCAAGTTTTCCCTCTATTTTAAACAGTTCTACTTGCATTTTGCAAGAGTCTATTATCAGGATTTAAACCAGGGACTTTTAGTAATAACTTTACCATTACGCCAAATTTGATCGACTTCAACCAAAGGATGGTATACAAAGAAATAGAATACGAGTCTCATTGCTTGCGTTAAGACCTTATGCGCAACTGTTGGCGTTGGAAAATGATGTCACGACTAAGGGCATCCTTAATGGAGTCTTTAAATACAAAATTTTTTTAATTTAGGTGTTTTTAAAGACTCCAGTCTTTAAAAACAATACTATTCATGACAAAAGTATGTGAGATCCACCACTTTTAACTTAAAAGATATTAAAATAGAGACCTAGTCTCTATTTTTTTCTATAAATTTGTTGAAAAAAATAAAGATTGAGTCTCTATATTAGCATTTTTTAAGTTAAAAATGGTGTACTTTACGTACTTTTGTCATGAATAGTATTGTTTTTAGAGACTGGAGTCTCTAAAAATACCCAAATTAAGAAAGTTTTGCATTTTAGAGACTCCATTGAGAATAACCTAACAGTACTGATGAAAGTAAGAAAAAATTCTTGAAAACGATCCATCGTTCATATTGTGAGAATATATTGCGAGAATGTGAATATAAATCCCACCTGCATGATAGCCGGACAAATCCGGCAGGAGTTTCCGAGTATTTTCGGCAAGGGTTAGGTCACTCTCGTTTGAAAGAGACTCGAAATTCAGCTTTCTACAGGTCAATGATCGTCCCTTCCATTCATATCGCGGGCCAATGAGGAGCAAGATCAGGTTTCCATGCCAATGTCAAGACAAACTACAAGGGATGACAATTTCTAAGGTTCACATGATGTTGATCAGCGCCTACACGAATATATCGTATCCCAAATATCACAAACGAGATTATTATCTAAACTTACAACACTCACTTATTATGTCTTCATCTAATGCAGAGCATTAAGCCTACCCTAACAACCTTTCTATTTTTTTATAATAACGAGCAATATAGGTAGTTCCTTATTTTTAGGAACTCCCTATTTTAATTTAACTCTAACAATACTCTTTACGCAAAAAATTAAGGGCCATAAAGGACTCGCTATATTTGCTAAGCCCTTCACAAGAAATAAGGATTTCCAATTTTAGAGAGCCCCTGGCGGAGGAGAGATTGTTAGAAAATATTTTGGAGATTTAGCTCCCAGAAGTAGCTAATGAGTCATTATAAGGTGTCTATTGGACTAGAGGCCTACAAGAGATTGTCCACAAGGAAATTTTTTGTATTCTCTCTCCTTACTATGGCGGTACAAAGATCCTCCACAAGGAAAACTTCATGAATAGATAAATTGTGATGGAACCATAAAACATCTCATTAGTGGATAGTAAAAGAAAATAGGATCTTAACCAGTTACTTGAACAGAGAGAAAGGTTGCTCCTTCCAAATGACATATTTTTCTGCTGGTGGCCGCGACTTCAATTTAATTTGTAGGGAAGTGCTTGTACGTGGTTTTCGGCTATTCGGCTCTTCAGCTCTTTCACAAATATGTGAGTTCCATATTTATAAGGTCTACTTTTTATTTTAGGGTCGAATAACAGGTTGCAAATACAAGAATTTTTCAAATTTTTGTAATGCAAGAGCATTACACAACAGGCGTGATGTAACAGATGAAATGGTTTTGTTTCAACCTTTATTTTTGTTGCTATTTTGTATATCCTTGATTACATAGGGAGAACTATTATGTATGTTCAATTTTTGAGAGCTTAATGACATACTTTGCTGACCTAGAACTAAAAAAGAAAAACAAATGAAATGGCTCACATATCCAATATGGCTAAGCTCTGTAAGAAATTATACCCTTCGATTTCCGAGTAAGAACCCATTCATATCGTTGTTATGTTATTTAATGATTGTGAACTGAAAGTGAAAATATGATGAAATGATCTTTCTATTATGAATGAAATTCAATAATTGTATTATAAAAAATCATTTCATCAAATTTGTACTATCAATTTACAATTGCTAAATTTTACTCATAATGTTATAACTAAATCCTAACCTACTTTTTTTTAGTATTTGCTCAACCTAACTTCCCAGAAAGATGACTTAACTTAAGCCAAAGGTGACACGTGTTTGGTTAGCCATATGGGGTAAGGATCCGCTCTTATCGTTATAATATTATTTATTAGTTGCGAACTGATAGTGTAAATATGATGAAATAATCTTTTTATTATGAATGAGATCTAACAGTTGTTGTGAAGTGATAGTGCAAATTTAATAAAATGATCTTTACGTTATGAATAAAATTCAATAGATATGAATTATGAAATGATCTGCACTATCAGTTTACAACTGTTAAATTTCATTTATAACATTAAGAGTAGATCCTTACCCTCTCATTTGTAGTACTTGCTCACCCTTAGTTCCCAGAAAGATGACTTGACTTAAGCCAAAAGTGACAGATGTTTGGTTAGCCACATGGGAGTACAAGAACAGGGAGAGGAACATTTCACAATGGAAAAAAGTTATCAGAAGTATGACGGTCATTTTTCACAAATCACCGGTTGAAAGAGGAGGAAAGTGATACCAAGAGCTAGGCGAAATGATCAAGTAATGACTTATCATAATCACAAGTTTTGAGTTCGAATCACGATTTCAACCTTCGTTATAAATCAAAAATTAAAAAGTTAAAAGAAAGGAAAGCCGAGGGGTGGTTAAAGATCCTTTCCACTACCTTGGAAACTAGAGCATATTCTCAAATGCACTCTTTAAGTTAGTCATAACTAACAGGATTATGTAATGATTTATGCATCAGTCCTTTCTGTGCAAAAAGACATCAAGGCTCAAGCCATCAACAATTTAAGAAGAAGAGAGAGAAAATTGTGCTTTGCTGTATCCGTTACTTTGAAGCAAAATATATCCAAGAGCCTCAGGAGTCGGGACATCAGTTTGTTCATCTCTAAAATGAATTTGGTTAGTTAACGCTTATTTATGTGTCCCACCGTGTGCGCCCGCCCGGCGGGTTTGCTCTTACATGCTAAAATTTTAGCAGTGTAAATCAGTATCCAGTTTACTGAAAATCAAGAGGATCTTCCCTCTTAGCTTAAAAAAAAAAAGAATCAAGAGGATCTGTTGAATTCAGCAGTACATTTTCATGCCATTCAGCAAATAATTCAGTTTATATCAAAATATTAACTTATAGTAGAACAATTATCTTACCGTATCTATGCTCAAAGATTGACTAGATTCTCAGGAACCGTTCTTCTTCTTCTTCTCTCCTGTCTAAAGAAACGAATAGGGAAGACGAGCAAAAAGAAAAATTTCATAAATGGTAATTCACAGTGGAAGAAAATGAAATCCGTTAACAAATCAAAGAAAAAAGCATTTGTAGTAAGAATTCAGATTAAATAAACAGCAAAACCCCTCTCTGTCGCACACAAATCTTAAAGGTAAGGGGTCCTAATCGACTAATCAAAAGTGATTTATATACCATAACTTCAAGTTCACCTTGTACTCTCTAGAATAACATTTAATTGTTCTTCATCTACTTCAATCAGAATTTCTCATAATCGAGGAAAGGAGATACACTTGTCCCACATCGGAAAATCAGAAACTCTAAGACCACCTTATAAGATCCTGAGTTACTCCACTTAACACCAATTGGTTTTAAAATGGAACCTCAGTAATCTTAACATGGTATTAGAGCTAAGCCAAAGTCTAGTCTTATTTATCTTCTGCGTGTGTGTCCTACATCAGAAAATCAGAAACTCTAAGACCACCTTATAAGATCCTGAGCTACTCCACTTAACACCAATTGGTTTTAAGATGAAACCTTAGTAATTTTAACATGGTTCAAAATTGTCCCGAAAGACCAGCCAAGTTTTAACAGTTATGTTAGTACCGACAAGTACAAGTAGATAATTGAACAGGTGTCTGATTAAGTAAATATAATAAAGCTTAACATGGAAAACAAGAGACATCAAATGATGGGTCAAGTAAACTGATGAAAATAATATTTCTGATTCCTTATGAAATGTGAATATTCTTCGACAAAGTACCACATTAAACAACAAAAGAACAGGAACTCATCCGACATTTTAAAAGATGTTCTACGACATGTATCCGATTTTGGGCTATAGAGGTATAACTTTCGAGCACATACTCCTAGCTGCAACTTAGTAACCTAACAACCTTCTGTGCTCACATCTTTGAGGGCTTTGGGAAAATATCAGGTGTGAATTTCTGTGCGGCACTGATACTGCCCTTAATTTTCATTGCTCCCCTGCATCCGTCAAATATACAATAATCAACAAATTAATTGAATTTCATCCAAATCATATTTACCAACATAATCTAACTAGGAGCTGATTGTATTGCACCTCATGAAGGCCATTTGGGGATTCATTTTTCCAGTGGCGATTTTAACAAAATCATCATCGGTAAAAGAAAAGGTCGCATCTGGCTTTCCATCCTCATATGCACCTAAATTTCCCCAAAAGAATAGATACTTAACACCATCAGTAATCCATGTTCCATACAAAAAAGTGCGCATAATTTTGTAAACATATTTATTTACACATTCGTGCAGATATATATTTAATTTCTTTTCTTATTTGTCAAATGGTAAGAGTACAACAGATATAGTGGGACAAATAACCAGCACAACAGCGGGACTTGAATCTGGGACCACACATTCCCAGGAAATAGTGCACACATATGTATTCGTAAGATGGTTATGTATGCATACAAGTATATATTTTTATGGAGATGAAATTGATCACTTTTATTACAGACAATAAGATAATTACCTAACACTACACACTCACACACACATATATATATACATATACACATATATATATACATATACATATATTGCTATGATCTAGCCGGTATTCTTTGCATCTGTTGTCTTTTCCTAGCTCGCATAGCAACTCTATTCCTAGGACATTAGTATCTACTTGTATCTATATATAGTTGCTTAATCTCAAATTCTCAATGAAGAAAGAGCAAAAGTGAGACACATGTTCGTTAGCATCATAGAGCTCTATCTTGTATTTGTTAATCATCAAGGCGGATTAAGCTATGGGCCAGTGGGAGGCACCGACCCCACAAACTGTTTCAAGCACGTGTACTTTTTGTGAGCAAAATCAATTAGCATCCTCAGAAACAAAAAATTTATTCATATGACTATCAAATAGTGTGTTACAGACCCACTAAAAAAGAAAAAACAAAAAAAAAAAAAAAAGAAAAATCCTAAATCCATCCCTATAAATCATCATACTGAGATTCAAATTCTTATCTTGTCTGCCTATGGCGTGGGCTTTGCTGAATTACGTAAATCATTGCATTTAGTTTCCAACTTATTATTCATTCTAACGCCCCTAATTCTAACATATATACACACATACATATGCCGCTATTCATAGACAAACTTGGGATTTGCAATCCCTGGTAAGATCGGTTCAGAATCATGGGATCCTTTTCTATCAGATAGGAAGGGCTGTAGTATAAAATGTACTTCTAAGTAATTATCCCATAGATCCTATATCTATCTATATGAAGAAGAAATCATGTAACAACGGGGATTTATTTTTTGTACAAATAGTACTTCGAACTTGGAACGAGCATAAAGAAATTAACGATACTTCTTTATCTTTTGAGTTGTTCTGCACGATCGGTCACTCAAGATCTTTGGGTAGACTACACACAGATATAGGCATATGTTTATATATAGATATCCATATGAGTGTGCATATACAAGACTATAAATTTCTAAACAATTGATCAGAATTCAGAAAGCCAAACCTTTTTTAACCTCCCCTTTCTTGAGATCAACAACGTATTTCTCTTCGTTGAATCCAATTTTCTGTTTATCAAATAAACAAAAAATCCAATTAATTCAGCAACATATATATATATATATATACATATATATACAGATGTGGGTCGACCCTTCCCGAACCCGGTCACACCCCCTCCCCCCAAGAGTTCGTATATCAAACTACCCTTTTACCTTGGGAGCGATATTAATTTGATAAACGAGACCGATCTTCTTGGTGAGCTGTTTGCCGGCGTCAGTGGAGAAGTGGAGCTTCATCTGCTCCATGATGGCGTCGGATTTTAGCTGACTGGAGCTGCCCATAGCTGCTGGTTCGTTCTGCTTCTGCTAAACTGCGCCGAGGGGGCAAGTGTACCGGTGGCAATTAGTTTGTAGGCAAGAGTATATGAAATGAAATGAAATGAAGAAATTAATGAGAGATTTATAGGGGTTGGTGTAATGGCGTGGGTGCTGACTAGCGAACATTAACTGCCATGACGAATGGAGAATTGGGATATGGACACGCATCCCAAGAGTAGATGAGGGTGACGCAAGCTTTACTCTACTTATTTCTTCGATGTGTTTCGGGTTAGGCTTCAAACCGATAATTTTTTTTTTTTTATTGCCCTTATACTTTTATTGAATTATAATTTTGTTCTTTGCATTTATTCGGACTGCCTTTGCACCTGCACGGGCTGTAATTGGACCTATTTGAGTAATTCAACGGGGGCAAAAAGGTAATTTTGGAAAGCTGTGTTGTGATCATTGTAAACGATAATCAGTTTTTAAAATTTTCCTCCACTTTATGTGTTTTGTTGAAAGTTTTATAATATTTGTAGCATAGTAGGAGAAAAGCAAATGACCAAAACAATATTGAAACAAACATACAGAGTAAAAGATTTCTATAGCCACTTAACTATCTTTTTAATTTTATTTTGGTCATTTAATTATTTTTGGACTATCAGTCTTATTTTGGTCATTTTATCAATTTTTTTTGTTAAAATACGCTCAATTGTCGAGAGTAAAATCATAAAATTAATTAAACTAATTATATTTTAGCCACTAAATAAAATTTATTTACAAATCTACCCCAATCGATTAAAAAGCAATGAAAAAAAAGCCTCCCCAAACCACCATCTTAAAAACCAACACCCAAACTATTAAGCTACAACACAGTTATTAAACAAATAATACAAACATAGTTAACTTAACCTAAAAAATTAATCTTTCAAGAAATTACGAATTGCCCTCATGGACAGTGGGGGGCAAGAAGTTGTTCCTTGCAAGTAGCTGCTAGCGGCAGCACGAGGAGCAAACCTACTTCTCGCACTGCCACAACAGTTTCTCGCGCCGCTATTAACATGAGAAGCAGTTACTGCTGCTGTTACGATGACAATAGCAGCGTGAGGTGATGGTTGCTGCTACCGAGCTGGGAAAGGAAGGGAAAAAGAAGAAGAAAAGGAAAAAAAAATTGGGCCTAGGCTATGTTGTATTATATATATTTGAAAATAATACTTTATTTAATGAGTGTGTTATAACCTAATGGTTTGGGGGTTGGATTTTTAAGAAATATTTTACTCAATCTTAATAAATGAATATTTAATAAATAAATACTATCACTTAAATAACAAAACTTTTCAATCTCAACTTAAGCCAAGTTACAAAATCGATGGCTGACTTAAACGGTAAGATTAATTTCACTTTTATCGCTAACGTGTATGGGAGATAGTACTTAACACACCTCATCTTTTTTATTAATCAAGTAACACCTTTTGATTATGGTCATCTAAAACGGGAATGTACTTGCATTAAAAGTATTGTTGAATGCCCATAATTTTAGATTATTTTTTCTTTTTTTAAATGTTTTTCTTTTTCATTTCTTTCTTCCTCTTAGAGTATTATTGTTTTTCTTTTTCCTCTTCTCTTTGTTCGTTTCCCTGCCTTTTCTGTAGTTGTTCCCTGTAGTGGAACTGATAGGATTATCAGGTGCACATAAGTGATTAGGAAGGTAGAAAAAAGAGAAGAGAAAAGAAAAAGAAAAAATAGAGGAGAAAAAGAATGAAGAAATAGAAGTTGGGAAGAAGTGATGTGCACTAACTATCTCAAAGACTTGAGCGTGTTTATGAAAAATAAGTCGAGGGAGAAAAACAAGGGAGTAAGAAGAAATAAAATAGAAAAAAAAAAAGAAATAGAAAAGAAAAAGGCAAAGAAACAAAAAAGAAAAAAGGAAGATAATTTTCTCTTTTAAAAAATTGAGACATTTAAGTAATTACTAAAATATTTGTAATGGAAACAAACTGTCATTTCAATTAACTATGGTCAAAGAGTGTTTAGCGTTTAAGATAAAAACATGTGTGGTGTGTGTCACCAACCTCAAATGGCAGAAATAGGAAATGAAATTAATCCCAGAGGCAAAAAATAACGCAAAACTCATTTGACACTAATTATCAATTTTACAAACTACAAGGGCTAGCATTTTCCATTGGGTGAATAGTCTTGGATCTCTTTGTAGTTAAACGAAACTAGCTATAACTCTTATGTGGTTTAAAAAATATAGTCGGACCCTCCTGTGGTCTATCCGTTGATGCACACCACTCCTCTGCGTCAAATTTTCTGTCAAAACTGACGGAAAATATACCATACCCGCGTAAAATGCGATTTTTATTAGTTTTTAACGTATTTAGTAATAAAATAATTTTAGTAATTAATTTTTTTAGTAAATTAATTACTAAAATTATTTTATTATTAAATACGTTAAAAACTAATAAAAATTGCATTTTTCGTACGTATGATACACTTTCCGTCAATTTTGACAGAAAATTTGATGGAAGGGAGTGGTGTGCATCAACGGGTGGACCACAGGGGGGTCCGACTATATTTTTTAAATCATAAGAGATTATAGTTAATTTCGCTTAATTACAAGAGGGTCCGAGACTATTTACCCTTTTCCATTTATCAAAACATTTGGTGAAGTTGGCCAAAATTCACATTAAAATGGGGGGTTACCACTTACCAATAGCAATTTGACTAACAATTTTAGCATTATACTGGTTACACACACATAGCAATCCGTAAATAATAATACACTTGAATGATCGGATCATGACATATTATAATTAGTTTTGATTTTGAAACACCGACTTTCATTAGAAAAAAAAAAAAGAAAAGGAAAAGGAAAAAGAAAAAGAAAAGAAAAAGAAAGAAAAACGTGTGAATGATAATCGTCAGCCGTGTCCTTTCTTTCTAATCCAAAACTTTCTCCCTGGCGCATCGCGCGCCAAGTCCAACACTGCCCACCAAGGAATATCTACTACTGTAAGCACACTTCTCTTAAACCTCATGTTACAATAATGTAAACAAAATTCACACTATGATCACCATCACTTCACTGTTTTTTTTTTTTTTTTGTATCCAGTTTGGTGAATCTTGATTACATATTCTTGCATTTTCTGTGTGTTAAGGTAAAATTTGGATTTTTGGGTTCGGGTAACAATCCTATAGTCGAGTAACAATCCAAGCTAACCTGCAAGAAACAAAGAGCTCAAATTTGTGAATACACTCTAACGATCAAGTCAGTTATCGTCAAATATAAATTTGAGATGGAATAATATTTAAAGAGAGGTAGAATGTTTATTATGAGTTACCCTTAACGTGTTGTAAAATGAGGTATTTATCCTATCTTAAGAAATATTTCGCCGGTTTTACGGGCGCAAGGTAGCCTACCCAATGTCATCTTTGTTCATTCAAGGGCGTCTTTCTCCGACAGGACCTCTGGATTTTACGGGCCTCACTCATAAGAATCACCTATATTATGCGGGAGTTCAAGAGACTTCTCGCGGAACTCGCCTGGTCGGGAAATGGTACTCAGCTCTACCTGGAATGCAAGTCTGCTGCCGGGTCGGTTTCTTGTAGTTCTTGGGTCGGGGTTTCTACCCATATCACTGTGATAGTGAGTAATTTGAATTAGTTTACTTATTAGTACTATCTTTTACCGGACCATTTCCCAGAACCCGCGCATAGCAGGGGCTTTTTGCATCGAGTGCCCTTTTATTAGGACTAATTCTTGCATTGCACTTACAGTTGAAACTGGATAGTGTAATACAGGATTGTTTTCTTGTATACTTAAAAATGATATGCTGGTATAGTATGTATTTTGTGATTTTATTTCTTGTTTGAATTATGGGTTATGCACTCGTGTTTATTGATCACTGCCATAGCAGCAAAATCTCTGTTGGGGTATATCCCAAAAGGTCAAATAGTTTGATTGTTGTATGTATTTAGTGTGTACATAAAATACCATGTTTTTGATTCCGATTAAGTTTTATAGATGAAATATGGAGTGGCCTAGCCAGATTTTAATTTAATAGAGTTATATTACTATGCATCGAATTTTTCTCTTTGTTCGTATAATTGCATATGGATTAGTGAATTTGAGTTATTATGGATTCCAAATCCGTACTTCAAGTTTATTCTAGTCATTTGGATGATGTGACTTATGATGGATTTATTGGTTAGTCTTATAAGTCTTATTAAAGGATTTGAAATCCTCGTTAAACTGGTGTCATTCAAAGTCCATCCTTGCTCTTAACTACCTTAACTACATAGTATTGTTATATTCATGGTTTCGAAATGCAAAGGAGTTGAAGTTTGGAAAATTGATACTCTTCCTCCAAATCCAACAAATCAAAATGAAAACTCTAGAATAAGATTCCTACTTATATAATAATTCAGAATGAAATTTTCGAAGTCTAATGTCTTTGTAATTCTAAAAGCAAATTAATAGTCTAATCTGTTTAATATCGAAAGAAAATAACCAGCAGATTGCGAAATCTGAAACCAAAAGAATAAAAAATGAGATTGACGGACAATGGAAGAAGATACAACCGGGTAAATGGTATAAAGTTCAGTTATTTACCTTTTGTAGATGAAAGAAAAGGAAAAAGTGATCTTTAATGAGTTGATTTGCCATAGCAATGACAGAGAATTTGCTATTACTTTCCTTTTCCTTCACTTCTTGATTCTTACTGTTCAAAGGCTTTGATACTTGATCTCATATTATAAGGCAGGATAAAACTAAAAATTGTTGATTACACATGTTAACTTTAAATTTAACTTGTCTATGAGTTATAATTGAGCAATGGAAATTATGGCTTCTCTCCTAGTATTGAATTGAGAAACATAGGGTCATCGTTATAGATCTATGCCAATTTCTGTTGTTTACCTCATAATTGAGGAGGCAATAACTGTACCTTACAAGTGCACAATGCATTGTGATAGATCAGTGGGGTCAAGTGACCCTACTTGGTAGGATGCGGCTCTGCCACTGCCCTACATCGCCACTGCCCATGGATGTATGCGTCTATATCTATGTCCATCCTTCTGTCTATCTGCTGACAGCATTTTATACTTGATATTTATCTCCAATAATAATTAACTGTTTTTTGTATATGTTTGTTATTCTTCTTTTCATTCTTTATTTTATTCTTATTTTTGTGTTTGGTTGTGCTTTACTATTTATGTAATTGATGTACATGGTGTTACTTCTGCGCAGATGCTATAATATTCCTCTCAGAGATTCACAGGTATCAGTTTTGGTGCCAGTGATATTTCAATAGATTTATCCGCTGTCCAGCCGTTGACAAGGAGAAGTTGAGGTCCTAAGCACTTACCAAAGAAAATTTCTTAATTATACGATATAGTTGTATACTATTAGTACAGATCTTAGTTGTGCCATTTAGTATATGCCGTCATGCAAAAGCAGGGTATTCTTTATCAGTCAGCCTCTCTCGATTTTGGAAGAGAAATCAATAGAAAATTAAGTTGTGGGATTACTGATATAGTCTCTGGTTTTCATCGGGATAAAAGAATAATTAAATCATGTAGCCTAATGACGAGAGTACCACACAAAATTATAAAGGTTGGGTTTGATCTTATGACTGGAAGCTTCGTGAAACAATCTTCAGAAATTAAGAGTATGGCTACTGAAACTGGAGAAGAGTTATCTGATGACGATGATGAGCTTTGTCCGGTTGACTGTGTAAAAGAATTTAAGACCGATGAGGAATTCTCCAAAATTCTTGAGAAGGCCAAGGAAACAGATTCTTTAGTTGTTGTAGACTTCTATCGGACTTCTTGTGGGAGCTGCAAGTATATAGAACAGGGATTTGCCAAGTTATGCAAGGGATCTGGTGATGAAGAAGCCCCTATTATCTTCTTAAAGCACAACGTAAGCCTTTTCCAATTGATCTTGTTATCTAAATGCCGTGTATATTTCTTAACAAAATGCCAGCAAAACCTCAAAGTGATATTTGATTCATAAATTTAAGAATGTCAACAGTGAAGGTGTTTCTTAGAGTTGGTGTATAAATGTAGATTTGCCTTGGAGTTCTTGATTGCTTGAAGACTTATTGGGATACATATAGCTTTGTTCTTCCCTATCTTATTTCTTGCTCTGTCAGAAATGTTCTTCTCTTAATAAACATTACCTGTTGTTTGAAACACGTTTCAGTTTCTTTCTCTTTCCACCCTTAGCTATGCTAAACTTGAGGCTCGTTTTTGCTAATTATACAGGTGCTTGATGAATATGATGAACAATCTGAGGTTGCTGAAAGACTGAGAATCAGGGTGAGATCTATAGTTGAATCTTATTCTAGTTTTTAATATTTTGAATATCATTCAGATATTTGATCTTTTTGGATTGTAAAAATTGCATTTACTTATGATGAAATAACAATGAAACAATAGAGGTTGATCGACATCCTCACTCCTCATCTCCTTTTCTCTTTAATATATTATTTTAGGATTTAGTAGGGCTGTAAATAAGCTCCAATTACTTGAGATCGTCTTGACATTAGTTTGTTTAAGCCAAATTTGATCCTATTCTTAGGCTTATTTATTTACTAAGCTGAACTTGAGCAGTTCGATGCTCAGCTCGCCAGGCTTGTGACCCAAAACTGAATAGTTGAACTCAAGCCTACGCCCGAACCAAGTTTTTGGTGCTTCCAACCCCAACCAAGCTGATCTTGAACGTTCTAGTAAGGAATAAGCCAAGCTTGAACATGAGATGGAGAGAAAAAACCAAGCATGAGCAAGATTTTTTCTTTTTTCAGCAAGCCGAGCTTGAACAGCAACAAGTTCAGCTTGAATAGGCTCATTTACACCTCTAGTTTTGGTCAATTGCATTCATATGCATTCTCATCCAATCTCATATTTAATCTCTCTTTTTGGACATGCTATTTTCTTGATTCTTTCCTTAGGTTGTAACTAAAATGAGATTACTTACCTTCGTGCAGAGCGTGCCCCTTTTTCACTTCTACAAAAATGGAGTGCTACTGGAAGCATTCCCGACTAGAGATAAAGAGAGGATACTAGCAGCCATTCTTAAATATACAGCTCCTGCTTCTTGTGATGTCCGAAGCTAATCAGGTCATATTTGTATACTACTGCTTATCATATAATCACAATCCATAAATTCATGCGGAAAGCAACATACATGTATTATAACACCATTGAATCTTTAAGCTTGGTGATGAAGTCTTGTGTGCAAAAGTTGATGCTCATAGAGGGGAATAAAATGAACTTGCTCATTATTTTCTGATCTCAAAAGTTTATTTTTAGGTACCATCCAGATTATCGTATTGATTTCTTGCAATCACTTGTATAGAGTTTTGTTGAACTTAATAGAGACACTTGTTTACTAAGTAAAAAAAAAATGAACGTACTCATTAAATATTTGAATTATTATTATCATCCTTCATAATTTTTAATCTTTAAACTTGGTATTCAAATCTTTTGCACAAGTTATTTCTTCATATGAGAAAATTTCAGGAAACATTCGGATTTATACACTTGCATGACAATGAGACTTTCGATGTGATGTTGCCATATTTTGGCATTAGTCAGGATTTAGGAGATTTCAAATATTATTCTTTAATTGGTCATATTTCACAAGTAGTTTTCGGAGAACTAGAGTTTTTAAATTAGTCCCTAGTGTTACAAAAATTACACAATTAGTCTTCATTTTATCAGAAAGTAGCATAATTAGTCCCTCACGTCAAATAGACGTTAAAATCGAATTTAAAGTGTTATAATTGGTCACTTCACTCCTTTTTTTCAGTTCAGGAAGAGTTACTAAATTTTGCATCTTCTCCAAGTTGCTTAGCTACCATATGGAGGAATAAAAGATTTGAAAATGAAGAGAAAATAGCAATAATGATATCACATTGTTCAAATAAGATTAATCAACTATGAAATTAATATTTTGATTGCTTGTTTAATTTTGTCCATTGATTAGAAATACAAAATAGGTTAAATAATCATGGAAAATAAAGGGGGAAAAAATAGAGAAAATTACTCAATTAATCCTGAACGTTTACTTGTTTTGACATTTTGGTCTCAAATATTTTAAATTGGACACTTTAATCCTAAACATTTTACATAAGGGACATCGTTAGTCTATTAGCTCATTTCTGTTAAATTTGCTTTATTAAGGTCACGTGATTCGCATGTTGCACGTAAAAAAGAAAATCATACAATGTTAAATTGGTCATTTAGCTTATAAACATACTGCACGTAAAAAAATAAAAAATAAACATAAAGGTTAAATTGGTCATTTAGTTTATAACTATGAATGAGTATTTGCCTTAAATGACCAATTTAACCTTGTATGTTTTTTTTTTACTCGTGATGTGCGAATCACGTAACTTTAACGGAGCAAATTTAACATAAATATGTTAGTGGACTAACGGTGTCCCTTATGCAAAACATTTAAGACTAAAATATCCAATTTGAATTGTTTGAGATTAAAATGTTAAAATACGCAAACGTTTATGACTAATTGAGTTATTTTCTCCAAAAAAATATTTAACCCCACTTACTTGAATTTGCATAAAGAGTAATATTATATATCATATTTTTCTTCATCATCTTTTTATCACTTTCTATGTAAAATCTTACGTAAGATGCTAACTATACCATATTTTAATTTCTCTTTCTTTTCTTTTGGTTTTCCTCTCTCTCTCTCTCTATCTTCTTAATTTCTTTTTCTCTGTTAGTTCATATTTACTCAAATCTTTTCCTTATTTCTTTAATCACACTCAATCACGTTTCAATCAAGACCAAACTTTTCTCAGTTCACAACCTCTGCTAGCCTAGCAATATTCTTTCACCCTCTATCAAATCCAATTGAAACTGTTGGGTAGCTTATGTATTATTGTGGTCTGATTCTTGATTCTACCTTGCATGTTTTTTGTTTTTTTTGTTTTTTAGGTCGAAAACAACTTCCATTAACAAGAGAAAAGAGTACAATTAGCCTATTCCAGTAGGCAATTTATCTGCACTACTTAAGATCTGCTGCAGATGAAAAGGTACACAAAAGAGACAGCGAACCATTTTTGAAAGCTTTTGCAAGCCAATGGGCTGTTTGATTGCCAGATCTTCTAACAAGGCTAAAAAGCTAACTTGAGACAATTGAGAAGCGAGCTGCTTGATACGAAGATGCTTACTTCCTGCTTCATTGATTGGTCATGCAATATTTGTTATTAAAATTTGAATATCATGTCCAAATCAGCTACTCCAATCTTCTTTATACCTTTTTAATTATTATATTTAGCGTGGATTGGTTTTGATTGAAAACTGATTGAGTCTGACCTTGTTAGAAAAAGAAGGAAAAAAATTTGAGCAAATATTAATGAAGAGAAAGAAAAGAAATTAAGAAGAGAGAGGAAAATCAAAAGAAAACACAAAAGAGAAATTAAAATATTATCTAGTTGGCAGACCATATAAGATTTTATGTAGGAGATAATAAAGTAATAATATAAAAAAAATAATATATAATATTACTCTTAGTAAATTAATTAACTATATATGGAGAGGACTAAAGTCTTTAGGCATCTGTATATTATGAGAAGTCATGGTGTCTTACCTAAAATTAAGCAAGTTACACGTGGACCATCTAATATACTGGTGCCCACCTCTTGTCTGGCAAGTCATGTTTGGTTTCATATTTTTGTTTTTTTTTTAACATGAATCTATTCATAACGTTGTTGAAAAAATTTTTATGAATGAACTGATAATATATAAAACAATCCTGATAGTTTACAATTATTAAATATTTCTCATTATGTTATTACTCACAAAAGGTCCTCGGCCATGCCCCCTATATCGTATTCTAACTTCCATGGTGTGGTCGAGGTTTGATTAGAGTAATTAATTACATATTTTTATTTTATTTATTTTTTCTGAATAACGTGAGAATTCAACTAGCGGAGTTTGACTATCAGATTATTTGGTAAAATCCGACCACCAACTAATAAATTCTCAAATGCAACAGTGTTTCTAGATATACACTAAATCAGTAAAGAACGAAACTTCAAAATAATGAAGAGTGTTAAACTCGTGATTTTACAAGAACATTTTCACCTCTACTGCTACTGGGCCATATTGCCCCTGGGGGCGTAATTAATTAATCACATACTTGACCCCACAAATAATTGGTTGTTAGCAGGATCGCTACTCAAATATGGACTACGTATAAGGTGAGAAATATGTGAATAATTAAACCTTAATCCAACTATAGCAATACATGCAATTGATACTGAAAGGATAAACACAGACAAAAATGCAGTAACAAAAAAAATTGTTGCGATCTTTCAACATTGAATAAGGCATATTGTCCATATTAGATATGTACCATATGATTAAGTTCAAATTCTTACTTAATTTCACAACATCCTGAAATATCTCGTCTCACATTAGTTCTATATAAAATTTATATTTAGTTTAAAATGACTTGACTTCACTACTACTATCCAACATGATTTTAAGTATTTTAGGCCAATTGATTAGGTTCAATATGTTGATAGACTAATAGTTGAGCTTGGGTCATTACAAGCCACTTATAATTAATCACGCACTCCATCGTTCTATCACACCCTAGACACATAAGGGAAACTATTGTCATACCTAAATAAATACTTGAGAGTTGAGACTAGTGACCGGTTTTTGGTATAGCACTTTGTTACGTGCAACACTTAGTTCCTATTTTCAACTAGTGACCAACTCTAACACTATTCTATCACACCTTAGATTCGTAAGCGAGTTTTTTTGGTATAGCACTTTGTTATGTGCAACACAGTTCCTACTTTCGACTGGTGACCGACTCTAATACTATTTTATCACACCCTAAACTCATAAGTGAGACTATTGTCATACATGAATAAATATTTGAGATTGATAACTGATTCTAATACTATTCTATCACACCTAGCTAGACTCGTAAGCGAGACTACAGTTATACACAAATAAATACTTGAATCTCAAATCTATCGGTTCAAAACAGTTAATCTAAGTTAGCAATTAAACCTATAATCTTATAAATCACGCACTTATTTATGTTTTATGTAGAAAAGTATATGGCAAATGCGCAATTGTATTGATGAAAAAAGTAATATTTATACTTGTACAAAGAGTCTAGTACTAAATCTATTTACAATCACGTACAAATCATATATACAAGATCCATGGAGAATAGATCACTAATTGATTGTAATTGCACTGATTGATCGTAATTGCGGATTTAGTGTGATCATGATATGATCCTCAATGTTTTCTACTAAAATGAGACATAAGAGTACTTTAGCATCTCATACTCTCACTTCTCTATATAAGCACACTAGTTTTACGTTTAGAAAATATCCCATTTCATTGCTCAACAATGGATCTTCATATCCTCTTACATGTATGGTTCATCTCCATTATTATGCCTCAATTTTCATCCATTTTAGCACAACATGAAACCTATATTATCCATATGGATTTATCAGCCATGCCCAAAGCATTTTCCAGCCACCATAGCTGGTATTTCAACACCTTTGTCGCTGTATCAGATAGCTTAAGAGCTAGTGACACAAGCTCTAAAAGCTCATTTTCCACCTCCAAGTTTGTTTATTCTTATACACATGCCATCCATGGTTTTAGTGCAAGCCTTTCTCCATCAGAGCTTGAAGCCATTAAAAACTCACCTGGCTATGTCTCCTCAATTAGAGACATGGAGGTTAAAGTTGACACAACTCACTCAGCACAATTTCTTGGCCTCAACTCCAACAATGGTGTATGGCCAGTTTCAGATTATGGCAAAGACATCATAATCGGCTTAGTTGATACTGGTATTTGGCCCGAGAGCGAAAGCTTTAATGATAATGGTATGACTGAAGTTCCATCAAGATGGAAAGGAGAGTGTGAAACTGGCACACAATTCAACTCCTCTCTATGCAACAAGAAACTTATCGGAGCTCGTTACTTCAATAAAGGGCTACTTGCTAAGTATCCAAACATGACGATATCAATGAATTCTGCTCGCGACACTGGAGGACATGGAACCCATACTTCTTCCACCGCTGCAGGATATTATGTTGACAATGCGTCATACTTTGGCTATGCCCCGGGAACTTCTAGAGGCATGGCTCCTCTGGCTCGAGTGGCTATGTACAAGGCCCTCTGGGATTATGGCTGGTACTTGACTGATATTATAGCTGCAATTGATGAGGCGATAATTGATGGTGTCGATGTCTTATCCTTGTCATTTGGGATAGATCATATACCATTGTATGAAGATCCTATTGCCATAGCTACATTTGCAGCGCTAGAGCAGAACATATTTGTTTCCACCTCTGCAGGAAATGAGGGACCCCATTTGGCAACTCTGCATAATGGCACGCCTTGGGTTCTGACTGTTGCTGCTGGTACAGTTGATCGAGAATTTACAGGGACATTAACTCTCGGCAATGGAATTTCGGTCTCTGGTTTATCTCTCTACCCTGGAAACTCAAGCTCAACTCAAACATCAATGGTGTTCATGAACAAATGCGACGATGAGAAGGAACTTGAGAAAACAGGACACAAGATTATTGTGTGCCTAGATGAGAGTAACACATTGGAGATCCAAATATACAATGTTCTAAGAGCAAAAGCAGTTGGTGGTGTCTTCATAACGAACAGCACTGACATGGAGGAATTTCTCAAATCTCCATTTCCAGCCATATTCTTGAACCTTGAAGATGGTGAAAAGCTATTGAGCTACATTAGCAGCAGTTCAAATCCTGAAGCAAGGATTGAATTTCAAGAAACACATCTTGGTACTAAACCAGCGCCGAAAGTGGCAAGCTATAGCTCCAGAGGGCCATCTCAAAGTTGTCCTTTCGTCTTGAAGCCTGATCTCATGGCACCTGGTGATTTAATCTTGGCTTCATGGCCTCCAAACTCGGCCGTGACAGAAGTCACGTCCGGAAAACTATATAGCAATTTCAAAATCATATCTGGTACATCAATGGCTTGTCCTCATGCTGCTGGCGTCGCGGCTTTGCTAAAAGCAGCACACCCTGATTGGAGTCCCGCGGCTATTCGATCTGCCATGATGACCACAGCAGATGTATTGGACAACACATTCAACCCCATTGAAGATATAGGATTTAGCAACAAAGTTGCTAGTCCTCTGGCAATGGGGTCAGGCCATATCAATCCGAATAAGGCATTAGACCCTGGTCTCATATACGATACAAAACCAGAAGACTACATCAATCTCCTTTGTGCTCTAAATTTCACATCAAAACAGATACAAACCATCACTAGATCATCAACATATAATTGCTCAAACCCATCATTGGACCTCAATTACCCATCTTTCATTGCTTATTTTAATGCAAACAGCTCAGAGTCAAATGCCAAAACAGTACAAGAATTCCAGAGGACAGTGACCAACTTTGGAGATGCAATGGCTGTTTATACTGTGAAATTGACTCAAATGGCTGGGCTAAAAATCAGTGTTGTCCCTGAGAAGATTGTTTTTAGCAAGAAATATGAAAAGAAAAGCTTTAAGCTAAGCATTGAAGGGCCTGGACAGGTGAAGGATTTGGTGCTTTATGGTTCTCTGAGTTGGGTTGAGATCAATGGAGGAAAACATGTTGTCACAAGTCCTATTGTCGTCACAAGCCTAAATGTACAAATATTGTCATGATAGAACTGGCATAATCTAACATAAGCTTTTATGTTCATGTGACAAAGTTGTTGGATGATGAAACTTTTCTTCATTACATTATATAATATCATGATCAATTGGTAGAATTGAGCTATCTTGGTAATTAATTTGATGGATAATTATTGTATGATAGTCAATGAAGTGGCTTGCTCAATCAATTATGTTTACTTTGTCATCACATTGCTTGTGCATACATAGTCGTCATGGCATGCAAACTGGTCGAATGAATACTGCGCGGGGACGGATGTGGGGTAGTTGAATGAATACTGGGTAGGGGCGGATCTACACTTTAGGGTTGTGGAGACATTACAAATGCTTTAACGTGTTACTAGAATATCTTGATAGTTTTTGTTTGAAAATCTATTTAGTCCCCATTAGTTCCACAAAATGCTTTAATATAATAAGAATAATCAGATACTTTTTGTTGAAAAACTGTTTTTAATCTCCACAAAACTAATAATTTTGGTCTCCAAGATTACTAAATCCCAATTAATCAAATTTCCTAGACCCGACTTGATTCTGCACATAGTTTTTGTTTTTATTTTTTTATTTTTTAAATTCAAGGGAAGTCTAAGACCGTACAATATAACCATCGAGACTCGAGCTTACATCCTTTTGTATACACAATGAGTAATATTACCACTGAACCAAATTCCTAGTGACAGAGAGTTCATTATATATAAGGAACCAAAACTACTATGGTATATTATTATTTTGCAGAAATATATACAAGAATTTTGACATTTCTTTTATAAAATATACAAGTGAGGTATTTAGCTCTATTTTCATTTGTGAGAATGCAAATAGAAAATCTTTAAAATTAAGCTTTGGTTTATCTTGAAAGCAAATATGCATTAATATGGTGCTCACTTTTTTGTGGGGATAAATTACTGTTTTTAGAATAGCGATATTTTAACGCTACTCGAGATTTTTTTCATTACATCATCTATCATTAGGAGAAGAAGTATTTGGTTATTCAACAATTGTCCTATATATGTGAATGGAATCATCCTACTGTAGAAAAACATCACGAGGACGACTGAGATATCTGGTTACTATACTTGGGGTTAAAGATGAATGATTGCTTTATCATCGTGTTATATCAAAGATATATATCTCTTGTATCATATCATACCAAAAGATATATATCTCGCCCCAGCAAAAAATATATATATATATATATCTCTCGTTTTTTTCAGCAAAAGATATATATCGCTTGTGTCATATCATCAAATAATCATACCAACTAAAATTGCAAATTGAATATTGCCAGCTAATGTTCTCATGTTTTCTTCCTCCATTTCTTGTCTCACCAAAGATAAAATGCATGTGCTATCGAATGCACGTCGTGATCATTGAAACGACAGAAGGAAAATTGATGTGACGAAAATCTTAATAATCTTACCAATTTTCCTTTCCTGTTTCTGATTTCCTAAAATTATTAGTTTTCGCCATTCGCTTTCCAATATAGTACATTGTTGTTAAATGTCAAGAAACATATATTATCAGAGGCATATTCAGAATTCTTATTCAGTTAAGGGTTGAATACAAGGATGAAGCCAAGTATGAAATATTGAGGGGGTCAAAATTTAATTGGGAGTCCTTGACTGAAAAAAGAAATAAAGGGGGCTTGTATATATTTTTTTGAAAACTAATACATAGATTTTTTTAAAAGTTGAAGGCTTGGGGGGGGCCAGGCTCCTGCCGGTCTCCCCTTGCCTCCATCCCTGATTAAAAATACATTATTTAACACTCGTATATTTATAATATTTTTGACTAAAAATGCCTTAAAAATATACCATTTTTCAAAACAAAATTGGGGTTAGTGTACTTCTTGTTACATCCTCCAGTGTATGTAATAAAGGTGACAAATCAATTGATGTATTACAACTAATTTGGAAAACCTTAGCACATACGCTTATACCATCGAACCATGATTGTAGATATATTGTTAAGTGACCACCTCATTTAAAAATTTATGTTGTTAGAGCAAGATTTATTATATTATTTAATACGCCCCCAATAAGTTTTTTAGTCTTGTACTTGAGTTTATTATATTATTTAACATATATACCTGTCAAATGCTAGATACTATGCGTGCATGACCTTGGTTTTAGATTTGCATATCTTATTTTCTTCTCTTTATCCTTTTTCTCCTTTTCTTTTTTGGACCTTTATATCCTACCTCGGTTTTATTACTTCTTCACATCATACTTGTTTATGTTACCGAATAATTTAAATTTTTAACTAAAGTGATGACTTAATAATATAGTCACTGAAATCTTGATGCGATTTTCAAAATCAAAGAACTCTTACTGCACACCGTGCCCTGTTTAGAAATTTCTATTTAAAAGAGATTGTATTTTGTGATTCATGAATCATGATACAGAGCGAGAAGAAAACTCTCAATTATTTATGAACTTTCAGTCTTGATTGCGCATGCTTTAGTTGATAGTGATCAGCAGCAGAAATTGATAAGACAATGCACAAATATCTACCTATCCGAGTCATATTATATCAACCCATATTAAATATCAAATCTCTTATATATATTATAAAAAATATATATTAAATGTCAAAATTTTCATGTACATGATAAAAATTCAATTATATAAGAAAATGTAAAGATGTGACATATAGCCATATTCTATTTGTTAGGAATAATGCCCTAATAGCCAATAACTTGTAATTTTGAAATTATAGATAATGTATTATTTAATTTATTAAATCATTAATTGCGGGCAGTTTATTTATTTATTATAAATGTTTTAATTAAATAAATAAAGTCCTTAGAACACTATCTATAGATTTCATCCTTAGGAGTAAGAATATGAGTGACGAAAATCTATATTCACATATATGTTTTAAAAGTTATCCCCAATCATAGGATAAATTAACTGGGTGTTAGTTTATCTGGATAGATCGGATTACAGTCTACTAACCAAATAATATGATATATTAGTTTGGGCGATTAACCTCATATCGTTATAGTAGATGTATAAGTACTTGTTGTGAATAAGTGACTGGACTTGACCACCAATATAATGAATTACATGGATTGGTTAATAATTCATTATATTATGTAATTGTGCGATTAATCCTCAAACCTGAGACACCACGGTTAGCTCATGATTAGGAATACCATAATTTGCTGGTGCAATTAAGCTAGTCCTAACCACGGATTAGACAATGTATTCAGTGGTTATGATCTATTCCATCATGGAAGTATGTGTGTGTAGATATGAGAACTGTCAATTGATAATCTTATGCGATCTATTAATTATGTAACTAGAAATCATTGGCCAAAGTAGAATAGTGGAAGTCGTTCCACGGATTATTCATTAGTTACTAATTAAATAGATTTTGGCATATGATCGAATAATAGAGTTTGACGATCCAATCCATAACTCTGGCTCGATCGGGATAATTGAAACAATAGGATTTGATTGCATAGAAATTACTAGTGGGTTCGTATACTTGCACTTCATCTTTAATTGAGTAATCGCGATACACTGCTAGGTGTCACTTGCAATTTGTGAATTAATTAGAATGCGTTCTAATTTAATTAATTAGTTGAATTAATTATTCGCTGCCGATTAATCATGAACCCAAGAGGTCGCACACAAATGGTATTTGCGAATTAATTGGATTAGAGAAAAGATTAAATTAAATTTAGGATTGTCCTATATATTAATTTAATCGGGCTCGTAGTAATTGGATGGTGATCTGGTTATTATGAAATCCAAGACTGGTTAATTTAAGTTCAGTCCACATATGGCCTTATGTCTCTTATATATTGTAGTATTCTGACAGATAAATTGCTAGCACACTTTTCAAGTCAGAATAAAATTATAGGATTTCTCTAAAAATCTAGTGGGGGTAAAATCCAATTGACAAACGCAGATTCTATGTAGATCAATCTTGGAGGCTTCACACGTGGGGAGCTCGTTTCTGATTCAACTTGGATCTACGCTTCAAGAGATAATCTTAAATTCTCGCAGATTAAATTTAATTAGATTAAATTTATTATCTGTTTTAAATTTGCGTTAATAATCATGAATGGATACATATATAATTTTCGTTGCGTGATTAAATTTTAATTATCATGTATATTTCTCAACACTATTTACCCTAATCAGCTGGTTGCAACATTTCATCTCTATTGATACTTTTCTTATCTCCTTTTGACTAATTCAATTAGCATCTTAATTCAATGCGAGAAAGAGAGAATTATACCTTGAAATCATAAG
This sequence comes from Ehretia macrophylla, assembly GCA_037974665.1. Taxonomy (NCBI): domain Eukaryota; kingdom Viridiplantae; phylum Streptophyta; class Magnoliopsida; order Boraginales; family Ehretiaceae; genus Ehretia; species Ehretia macrophylla. The sequence goes on from CM075774.1 coordinate 7,703,450, forward strand.
CTGATCTTCTTCTTAATTATCCAATGATATTGGCTTCAAGCAATTATCATATATGTTCCTTTAATTTAGCCGTTTTTAGAAATTAAGTCCTCGTTTCAAAATAAAACATTTTAATCCTTTAACTTAGATCGTATTAAAAATGGTTTACAACTTAGCGTAAAGTCTGGTAGAAAATTTTGTAATAGTATTCGCAATAGGTCTATTTGTATAGCTTGGGAGATTACGTGAGGTCTCTCATTCCATGTGATTTTGTTGTTTGCACCTTTGTACATATTTTGAAAATTAATAGAATCACTTGCATATTTTGCAAAATATATACTTAGGTTTTGTGCTCCTATTTGTCCTTTTAGTGAAAATTATTGAAAAAAAAGTAGACAGCTAGCTCATGCATTTTTGGACTTGCACAGTCGTTACGTCCATTTTATTATTATTTTTTATTTTTTTACCATTATCACTAAAAGATCCAACGGCAATGCAAAACCTAAGCTTTAAGCGGCACTACATGGTCCATTTTTTTGGGGGGCCCTTTTAAATTCAAAGTGTTTGTGATTATTTGTTGTTTCTCAACGCTTTTATTTAAACAAACATCTCTACTCATGAATTTCGATTTTTGAAAAATATCAAGGAAAGAAAGGTTTCAATTTCTGCAACAGTTTAGAGTAAGGGCTCAAGTTCCAAATTCTCATCTTTTTGCTGTAGTTGATCAGAAGATTGAGCCTCTTGTCGTCAATGTCAACTGATATTTGTCAATCAGCTGGATGATACAACAATATATCATTTCATGCAAGAGGCAAGATGTGGAAAACGAGATCTCAATATGCCATGCTTAGTTTGGAAATCGACCAAGTCTACTTGCTTTATAGGAGGAAAAGGAATTGACAAAGTGACCATTAGATAACACATACAATGTATCTACTCTCAAGAACTTTCTTCATTTTTGTCCAGTCCGTAGAAGTTGAAAATCAGCCCACAACCACTGGAACTTATATCTTTTATTTCTTTCTTTTTTTCCAATCCAAAGCTCGTATAAAGGAGGAAGGTAGCTGCTTAGTTAGCCGACAGCCAACGTAAACGCGTCAAATTTTTCATATAGATTTAATTAGTGACTCCGATTGATGAGGATTAGATGAGATGATTTGGACATGTTAGGAAACGACCTATTGAGATTCTTGTTAGAAAGTGCGAAAGTTTGGAGGTAGTACACTGTAAGAGGGGTAAAAAAAGACCTAATTAGATGACTTGAACGGAGACATTCAGACAAGATCTTGCTTGCATAAAACTAACAGACGAGACGATTCTCAAGAAAAATGAATAAATATTATTAGATCCATATAACTGACTCCATCTAGTAAGGCAACGCTTAACTTATTTGGTTTAGTTTTTACAAGAGAGGCAAAACCGGTAGATTACATCATCGAAGATGTTTCACAACACTAATAGATATTCGCCCTAGTGAGAAGAAGATGGTTAGACGCCAATTGAAAGAGTTAGGGATAATTTTATCTATAATGACTAGTTTAATGAACTGTTCCGTTCACAACGAACGCACTGGTCCCATTCACTTACTTCTCATAGAAGAAATACACATTGCCCTACAACTATAAATAGTATAGTATAGTGGGGTCAGACCACAGTGCCCTACAACTATGAATAGTATAGTATAATGGGGTTGGGTTTGGAACTTGGTTCCCCTAAATCCTAACTGCTAGTTTGTGCATGGGATTATCGGTAGACATGAACTCCCCAAGGTCGCTAAAAGGACAATGGTAGGCAACCTTATTCTAAAACTCCGTATTGGAGGTCCCCCTCTTTCATTTTCAATTTCCAATGAAAACTTCAAAAACAATATCCATGCATATGCACCCTTTTTCGTGTTTGGACCTGTTGGTTGGGTAGACTCCGTACGAAATACAAAATCATCTCTTGGGTGACATTCAAGCATACTCTAGTATGTGTTTCTTCATAATAGCATTGAAATGAGAGAGAACTTATTTTTCGAGTGCTGCTTTTTTTTTTTTTTTTTTTAATTTGGTCAACCCGAGTGCTACTTTACCAACTGAATTTGGGAGAAAGGATTCAAGATGTCCAAATCAAAATGCCCAATCAAATGGGAAAAGTGACTGATTCGAGGGTGTGAGGAGTTTAGTCTAAGAAACTTTATGATGAAACTTTTCTTCTCAGCATCCATCCATCATATATGATCAGGAAAGCGAAAGCACCGTTTCCACCAAAGTGTGGTAGTTACAGAAGACCAACTTCTTTTAACAAGATTATTAAAACCATCTTTTGAATAGGGCAATATGTTATGCATGGAATGTAGATGATAGAATTTTGGTCTCAAACGTGATGTAATTGGCTTGGACATTAATTTATAATTACGGTTTAATTTTCCTTGTCAATGAAAACTTGCTCACTTGGCACAAAAAGAATATCCATGGATGAAAACTCCTAGGTTCACAGTCTCATGAGTTGATAATTAGAACGCTACTCGAGCAAATCAAATGAAGGTTTTACACATCAACGAACCATTTGCTAATAGAAAGAAACTGAATGGTTATTGTGTGATAGTACATTACACCTCTGGGGACTGCATACCACACAATAACCATTCAAAATATATTGCATTAAGATCATACTGCTTTACGTCCTGCACATTATGCAGGTTTATTATACAATCCTTACAGGTTTTTTCTCGCACATTGTGCAAGTTTAATTAGCTAGTATTTATGAGGCTAAAAGACAATATAACTCCTCAAGTTTCTTTGAATTTTTCAGTAAAGCATCCGCAGTATTAATTTCAAAACTAAGCCTTCAACATATGGGTTGGGATATACCCCCTACAAAGCCCTTTCTTCCAATGGCTTGAAAGGGTTTATTTGGAGATTTACACCCGAAGACTAGAGCTTAATTGAGAAATTAATTAAAACTTTGCAGGACTTACTTGAGAAATTCAGAAACTTGAGGAGTGCATTCATCTTTAACTTTATTTACTTTAAACACCACTGCATTTTATTCGAATTCCAAAACATCATACTACCACACATTCGATTTTCCAAGAAATATGGATTAGGGTTTGATACTTTTGGAGCACAAACCATAAGGACCGTCAATAACCCTGATGCAATAGCTAGCTTCTTCAACTTTAGCGCAGTCAGGATGAGATTGGCAACGAGTTGACACTTGCGAAAATAGATTAGTCGGAGCACAAACGCCGCCGTCCGAGCTGGCTGGCAAACATATAGAACCAGAAGAGCATGTATTGCCACTCAGCAAACAATCACTCCAATATCCACCCGGCGTTGCGGATGCAAATGTCTTTGGCAAAGATATACCTGCAAATGAGATTTCATGTTTATGTAAATATTCCCTAAGAATAATATGTGCCAGTGTATATATATTATATTCTAGATCAAAATAAAGAAAAAAAAAAAAAAAACTAACATGATGCAACAATCAAAAGGACAACGAGAACGCTGAGCTTAGCCGAAATTTGATCCATTTGTGTGTGTAGCTACTTCTTCCGCTAGATCAATTTTGCTCAAATGCGTAGGTTGGTTTGGAGGGGAAGAGGGTGGCAACAATTTATACTATAATTTGGGGATTAAATAATTTAATACTATATTTTATCTTCAAATGAAGCAATCAGTACTTGCATAGGATTTTACACTCGTTTTTCATAATATTCTCCAAGAAATCCACATCAGAGGAGATTCGAAAACGTCATTTCCGAAGTGCATAGTCTCGGCCGGCTTTATTAGTTGGCTGTGCATCTTAATTTGGCAAATTATAGGCTAGCTGCAGATAGCTTCTAATGGGGCATAGGAATAATAGTCTTCGAATGTAATAAAAAGAAAATAGACGAAGAGCAGTGAAACTACGTAGTTTCTTAACCTTCATGCATTATATTATCTATGGCTTTCCATCTTCTTATCAGATTTCATTAGGTTCAAAAGAAGAAAATAAGCCAAATTCCTTAAACTTTTTGCATGCATATCCATTCCTTTTGCTGTCTACTATTCGAAAAATGATTATGCTCAATTGACACTACTAAATTTTACGTGGTCTTGCCTTCGCCAAATCCTCATCAATATTCATGCTTTTCATCTCATAGGTTCTCGCCTCCAAAATAAAAAATAAAAAAATGAAAAATAAAAAGAGAGAGAGAATCTCAAGGCCCTCGGCATGCATATATATATATATATATATATATATATATATATATATATATATATATATATATATATATATATATATATATATATATATATATTTGCGTTTGTTGTTAGATTTTGGGATAAGGGTATTGCGTATATGACAGAGAGAGAGCCTGTATTTGGGAGATGAATAAATTAATTTTTATTTCTGTATTGAAACTTTCTGCATACATCTAAGTACATCATATGCCAATTCATAGTAGTTTATGGAACTACTACAGAATACTTTTCTTGCACGATTTCTAATCTAATATGGAATTACATAATTTTTAACAAATTTAGAGTTTTCTTTCTAGTTGGATGTGATCCGTAATTTGACTGGGTTGTTTTATAGTTTTCGAATGTTGACTTTGATTCTCGAAATGTTCCACAATTCATCAATCTGGAGATTTCTTTAGTCTTTTGAATTTTTTATTGATATGGAGATATTTGGAATCTTTAAAATTTCTTAACTCCAGAAAAATTTGGATTTTTTGACTTTAGAATTTTCTAGCTTGATTTTTAACACTCCTCCTCAAGCTAGAAAATCTTGCACTCCAATCTTTTCTCTGAATTGAATAAACATTTCTTTAGCAATTGGCTTTGTGAATATATCTGCAAGTTGATCTCCAATTTTGCAAAATTAAAGTTCAATTTCTTCGCCCTAGACTTGTTCTTGAATATAGTGATGTCGCATCTCAATGTGCTTTGTTCTGTTGTGAAAGACTAGATTTTTCGTCATGGTAATAGTTGATGTCACGCCCGAACTCGACCCCACTTACAACCAGTCAGGACGCAATGGAATTTCGATAGTATAATGACAGTAACACGGATATCAGAGCTCTAAACCAACCCTTTGTAACTTCATACAAACAACTCCAATTATCAACAACAACTCTGCAACTATTTCATATATTAAACAACCATTCATTAGTTCATTCATAAGTTATACGCTTCCGTTCCAATATCAACCATATGCTATATTACACATTTGCAAAATAGATTATAAATCAGTCTAGCAATCTAATCATGATCAAAAGAAAGACTATTAAACCAGATTTATATAAGCCTTTATCTTTAAGTAAGTTATAGAATACATCATACTACAAAAACTAAGTCAAACTCATGGTTATGACTCTGGCACATAAGACTTCTCCACAGAAGGCACATACTCAGCTTCTTGAGGAACGTACTCAAAGCCTGGTTCAGTAACACCTGATTGGAGAAAATGAATGAGAGTGAGCTTATATAAGACAAGCCCAGTGAGAAATTCGATAGATCTGGTGAAAACTTTTACTTACACTCGTATACCATCACATAAGCAATACATTCAAATAACTTATTCAACATTAACAATTCAATTCACATAAATAACTATTCATTTGAAAAAGGATATTCTAGTTGGTGTATCTCCATACACCATCACGATCTCAACCATCTTCTTATAACTCCCCATAACACACACTCGAGGTACCTCATCTAGCCCCTCCCTCCATAGCATCTCTGCCCATACGAGTTGGAGGTAGTCTATAATAGTCATGTCATTATCAACCTGACAACCCAATGCTGCCCAAGAAGTGGCACACACTATCAAGACTCATAACAATAATAATAAACATTCACATTACAGAAGGATAACAAAAGTAGGTTGCTTATCTCCCGGCATCATCAATAATCAATCAGTTAACATTATTTTAATAACATAATATCAACTAATCAAATAAACAACTAACAACTAAGTTAGATGACAAAGTAGGTCACCCAACTTAACATGCATTTAACATACATTCAAACCCAAACCTAATCAACAACATTCCAAGAATCAACTACCCAAACACTACCCAAACAACCAAAGGCAACATTTCAACATTTCAAAGAAAGACTACACAAACTTCTAAAGTTCAAAACATACATTCTACTAATCCAATAACCCCTAAACCACTTCCTATCACTCCACCACACATGCAACTACATTAGCCCCATTGAAAACCAACCAAATGCCACCTAAATCAAGCCCAACAACCCTAATTTGGCAATGCACCACGGCTGAATTTTTTGGACTTTTGCAAAAACATTCCAATCAAAAATTCGGCATTACAACATTACTACCCCGCAATTAACAAACTTTTAGAAGCAACAACCAATCAATTCCAACCACTACAACAACAATTATTCAAGAAACAAGCCAAATTATCAATTAAATACCCGAAAAATAAAAATACACGTTACAACCGTTTAAAATGGCTATAAACTCATCAAGTTGGTCCTTATCAACTACTTAGCAATAATCTATAAGCAATTCAATAAAATAATAACTATACATGCATTAAATAAAATTTGACATGAACTTTAATTTCTAGATCTATATTTTTCTCTCACCTTTGATGCCAAATGATGTTAGAAATGTATGCAATGGGTGCCCAACAAGTGAAATCGAGCTTTGAATGACTCAATTCGGCTTTGAAATGCAAAATCTATGAGAAAAATGCTTTGAAAACCTTGAAAATATTCTTCATCTTTCTCCTCTAAGGAGCCACGATTTTTGGTTTGTTTTTATGGTGTTTTGGCTGATATTTGAGTATATATTAAGTTAAGTAAAAAGTCAATGCAAAAAGAATTGGTCAAAGTTGTCAAAAATTAGATTTTTAATGACTAAAGTCTAAATTAGTCTTTGTTTTTAATTCTAATTGAAATTTTACCTTAGTAAAATATTTAGGATGATGAAATATTTATTTACAATATATACTTGGTCAACAAAAGTCAACGCAAGAATCGAGTTTAGCAGAAATTACTATTCGGCTAAAAAATGCTACTTTTTTGCCTGAAAAGTTTATTTTAAATTCCTAATCTGTTTTAGAAATATTTTTTAATAAATCACGGGTCTTTTAATAATGGATGACTAGTTTTTAAAATGTTTAAAAGACTAGTTTCAAAAATTTAGTGAAAGGGTCTTCAAATGCTATTTAACAGCACTTTAAATGAAATTTTCTCTAAAAATGTTTATGAAAATTTTATGAATGCACATATATCATGTAATAGCAGTAGTATTTATATAAGCCTAGTTTGGTCAAATAATATAAAAAGTCAAAGTCAAAGGAGACCAAAAAGTCAACATTTACAAAAAGTCAAAGATGATAAAAATTAACATTTTTTAAAAAGTCAAAGTTAATAAAAGGCAACATTTTTCAAAAAGTCAAAGTAAATGAAAGTCAACATTTTTCAAAAGTCAAGGTAGATGAAAAGTCAACGCAATAATCAATTTTAATAAAGTCAAAGCTAGAAGTCTTGGTCAAAGTTGATAACTTAAGTTATTTTAGTTGTTTTTGCCAAAAATAGTAATATTAATACTATCCAACTTAAATACTATTTTTAGTAGACTATTTTTGGGGACAACATTTATTCATAAGCATTTAATTACATATAGTCTAGTTATACTATACAATTTTACAAAAGAAAATGAAAAGTTACATTATTTGTTTTTCAAATGTCTTTTAAATGCACATTTAATGCAAGATCATTTAATAACTCACATATAAACATATATACTAATTCTAATAGAATTTAAACAGGTGAAAACACGTAATTGCAAATAGGGCAAATTCCGAGGTCTCACATTATCCTCCCCTTAAAACAATTGCGTACGTGCAATTTTGCCTTGATCCTTGGAGTAACTCAGGCGCGGTTGACTCAAACATACGAAATGAAAGACAAAATACCAAATTCTAAATATCAACTAAGAACACCAAGTAGGAACACCAAATAAAATCATCGAATAAGAATCTCCGAACAAGAAGCTTGAATAGGAACGCTGAATAAGAACACTGACTAGGACTTTCGAATAAGAATCCCAAATAAATTACCGAAGAAGAACGTCAAACATAGATCCCGTAATAGAGCACCAATCAAGAATAGCAACTGAGAACTTCGAACAAGATCACCTTTGGAGAATACCGAATAATAATCCTGAAATAAGAACTCTGGATAACACCATATAAGAATTCCACATAAGAATACCGATAGAAAATACCAAAGAAAAATTCCAATGATGTATACCGAATAAGAATCTTCATATAGAAATCCCGAAGAAGAATGGCAAATAAGATTACCGTTTGCCCCTAAAGAATCCAAATAAGAATTCCAAATAGAATACCAGATACCGAAAGTCATATACCGGATAAGAACACCAAGCAAGAATTCCGAATGAAGATACCGAAGAAAAAGCCAACGGCCGATCATTAAATACCAAACTCCGAGCATTGAATACCACCTATTGATCACCATAACTATTGATCTACTGTTCCTTCTTCTTTTAATCTACTTTTAGGGAGATCCGCTACTAGCCGACTCTTTCAGGGGAAGAGATTACTTACCATTTTATAAGTAATGCATGTACACATTTAATAACATATAAAGTAAACTTTTCATAACACACATAACACTTTTAGTTCAATTTGCTCATTCTATTAAGCTAGTAATTATGCTAGAGTTTCGTAATACCTAATCATATTTGCAAGATATCTAGCACAATTTAAAATGTAATCTACAGAAGATAGATTCACACATTGCTACAAATATCTAAAGCACGTACCCAGGAAATCAATTAAACACACATAATATTACATAAATGTACTAAGTACACAATCTTCACATAAGAAAATTGAGCACGTACTACACACTAGTCACATAAAACACATTGAGCACGTAAAACACGTTATTCACATAAAGCACATTGACCACATTTAATTCACTTAACACATAAGACATATTGATCACATAGAAAGTTAGTCACATAAGTAGATTAATCACATAAACATATTAACACGTAATTCACTTGACACTTAGAACATGCATTCATGACAATACCACTACCCACATTCCGAGGATACCCCAGCTAATAGCTAAACATGCGCTCTGATACCATTTAATATCACGCCCTAACTCGACCCCACTTACAACCAGTCAGGACGCAACAAAATTTCGATAGTATAACGACAGTAACACGGACATCAGAATTCTAAACCAACCCTTTGTAACTTCATACAAACAACTTCAATGATCAACAACAACTCTGCAGCTATTTCATATATTAAACAACCATTCATCAGTCCATTCATAAGTTATACGCCTCCGTTCCAACATCAACCATAGGCTATATTATACATTTACAAAATAGATTATAAACCAGTCTAGCAATCTAATCATGTTCAAAAGAAAGACTATTAAACCAGATTTATATAAGCCTTTATCTTTAAATAAGTTATAGAATAAATCATACTACAAAAACTAAGTCAAACTTATGGATATGACTCTGGCATATAAGACTTCTCCACTGAAAGCACATACTCAGCTTCCTGAGGAACATACTCAAAGCCTGGTTCAGTAATACCTGATTGGAGAAAATGAATGAGAGTGAGCTTATATAAGACAAGCCCAGTGAGGAATTCGATAGATCTGGTGAAAACTTTTTCTTACACTCGTATACCATCACATAAGAAATACATTCAAATAACTTATTTAATATTAACAATTCAATTCACATAAATAACCATTCATTTGAGAAATGATACTCTAGTTGGTGTATCTCCATACGTTATCACGATCTCAACCATCTTCTTATAACTCCCCATAACACACACCCGAGGTACCTCATCTAGCCCCTCCCTCTATGGCATCTCCGCCCATACGAATTGGGGTAGTTTATGATAGTTATGTCGTTATCAATCCGACAGCCCAATACTGCCCGAGATGTGGCATACACTATCAAGACTCATGACAATAATAATAAACATTCACATTACGGAAGGACAACAAAAGTAGGTTGCCTATTTCCCGGCATCATCAATAATCAATCAGTTAACATCATTTCAATAACATAACATCAACTAATCAAATAAACAACTAACAACTAAGTTAGATGACAAAGTAGGCCACCCAACTTAACATGCATTTAACATACATTCAAACCCAAACCTAATCAACAACATTCCAAGAATCAACTACCCAAACACTGCCCAAACAACCAAAGGCAACATTTCAACCTTTCAAAGAAAAACTACACAATCTTCTAAAGTTCATAACTTACATTCTACTAATCCAATAACACCCAAATCACTTCTTATCACTCCACCACACATGAAACTACATTAGCCCCATCGAAAACCAACCAAATGCCACCCAACTCAAGCCCAACAACCCTAATTTGACAATGCACCACGGCTGAATTTTTTTGACTTTTGTAACAACATTCCAATCAAAAATTCGGCATTACAACATTACTACCCCGCAATTAACAAACTTTTAGAAGCAACAACTAATCAATTTCAACCACTACAACAACAATTATTCAAGAAACAAGCCAAATTATTAATTAAATACCCGAAAAATAAAAATACACGTTACAACCATTCAAAATGGCTTTAAACTCATCAAGTTCGTCCTTATCAACTACTTAGCAATAATCTATAAGCAATTCAACAAAACAATAACTATACATGCATTAAATAAAATTTGACATGAACTTTAATTTCTAGATCTATTTTTTTCTCTCACCTTTGATGCCAAATGATGTTAGAAATGTGTGCAATGGGTGCCCAACAAGTGAAATCGAGTTTTGAATGACTCAATTCAGCTTTGAAATGCAAAATCTATGAGAAAAATACTTTGAAAACTTTGAAAATGTTCTTCATCTTACTCCTCCAAGAAGCCACAGTTTTTGGTGTGTTTTTGTGGTATTTTGGCTGATATTTGAGTATATATTAAGTTAAGTAAAAATTCAATGCAAAAAGAATTGGTCAAAGTTGTCAAAAATTGGATTTGTAATGACTAAAGTCTAAATTAGCCTTTGTTTTTAATTCTAATTGAAATTTTACCTTAGTAAAATATTTAGGATGATGAAATATTTATTGACAATATATACTTGGTCAACAAAAGTCAACGCAAGAATCAAGTTTAGTAGAAATCACTATTCGGCTAAAAAATACTACTTTTTGGCCCGAAAAGTCTATTTTAAATTCCTAATCTGTTTCAGTAATAATTTTTAGTAAATCACGGGTCTCTTAATAGTGGAGGACTAGTTTTTAAAATGTTTAAAAGACTAGTTTCAAAAATTTAGCGAAAGGGTCTTCAAATACCATTTAACGGCACTTTAAATGAAATTTTCTCTAAAAATATTTATGAAAATTTTATGAATGCACATATATCATGTAACAGGAGTAGTATTTATATAAACCTAGTTTGGTCAAATAATATAAAAAGTCAAAGTCAAAGGAGACCAAAAAGTCAACATTTACAATAAGTCAAAGATGATAAAAGTCAACATTTTCTAAAAAGTCGAAGTAAATAAAAGTCAACATTTTTCAAAAGTCAATGTAGATGAAAAGTCAACGTAATAATCGGTTTTAATAAAGTCAAAGCTAGAAGTCTTGGTTAAAGTTGATAACTTAAGCTATTTTAGTTGTTTTTGCCAAAAATAGTAATATTAATACTATCCAACTTAAATACTATTTTTAGTAGACTATTTTTGGGGACAACATTTATTCATAAGTATTTAATTACATATGGTCTAGTTATACTACACAATTTCACAACAGAAAAGGAAAAGTTACATTATTTATTTTTCAAATGTCTTTTAAATGCAAGATCATTTAATAACTCACATATAAACATATATACTAATTCTAATACCATTTAAACTGGTGAAAATACGTAATTGCAAATAGATCAAATTCTGGAGTCTCACAGTTGACATATTGTCGCAGTAGATTATTGTATAGGAGTTTTTATCCTCTGTTGTAGATCTTGTAATAATCACCTTAGCCATATTGCTTCACATGTAGCACTTGATGCTACAATATGTTCCACTTCTCCTAAATGTGTATTAAATTGAGATAGAGTTAGTCATGCGCTAGGGTTAAAAACCATCCAACACTAACAATATATCTATGGGATTGCTTTTTTACCATGTTATCAGCTATCCGGTTGACCTTTTAAAGGGTTGGATGGAAGTGCTCTATCTCGCTGAAAAAAAGAATTTATATGTTGATTATTGGGTAATAGTATAGTTTATGAGGTAGAAAGTTGCTTTTAGGAAAGGGAATGCCCTCTTATTAATTTGGAAAAGGTAACTACCCCATTCATTGGATTTCACTTCATTACTTATTGTTGATAACTGGATTGGGACTACTCAAATTTTATTTTATTATTTTAAAAAAATGAATATTAAAAAGACCTTTTGTATTATGCTTCTATAAAAGTGCAAGATGACAGTTAACATGATTTTACGCTAGCTGTCAGCAGTTTAACGCAACTCTCCTCCTTCATCAGAGCTTGAGACCAGCAATGGCAGGGATTGACCCGTGACACAAGCGTAGGTTGCTTTGAATTATGCTATTCATTATAGGCAACCAAGAAAATTAAGTTAAAATTATGCATACAACAGTGACCTTGTTTATAGTGCTTGTGTAACTATTTCAAGGAGAGAATATGTAACGACTTTGGATTTAGGGAGAATAGAAACAACCAAAAGAAATAACAATAGCTGAATTGATTTAATTGTAGAAATATAAAGAGGAAAATGACAGGGAAATTAAGCAAGAAAAAGAAGAAAATTAAAAAGAAACATAGTGTTTTCTTAACCCCTCACTGACCACTTCACACTCTATATATGCTTACTTCATTACAACTCATACCATTAGCCTAACCAATTCTCATTACACAGATTAGACATGTAATCCCTCATGTGGACCGATTGGGCTTTAACTCAAGTACTCTGTCTAGGCTTGGGCTTATTTCCCTTGTATCTATATCTGCAAGTACTGTTGAGTCCAATGGACCTGTGGTCATAACATTACCTCCCCTTTGAAAGGAATCTTGTCCTCAAGGTTCAAGCTTGGGTATGTTCTCAGCACCTCCTGCTCATCTAACCATGAGGCTTTTTTATACACCCAATTTTCAACTTGACCCGATGTTGCACTCCACCTTACTGTGTAAGTCAGGCGCTTCTCAATTTCACGAACACCCTCATACCCGCTGGATAACTTGCCTTCGTACCACTTGGGATTCAACAACTTGGTCATTGCATCAAGCCGCACAGTCTCAGATAGCGTACACACCTGTGCATTAGCAGTAGTCGTGTCAACACCAAGTGTCTTCGCTTCCTTTAAAGCATGTTTCCTAATATAGTTTTGGTCTTCTGGCTCATCTAACTATGCTACCGTCTTTGCTACCCGATCGAGGAGGTTCATCCGATTGATGAAACGGTCCCTAAAAACTCTCTAGCAGTTCTCAACATCATCAATCCTTGGCCTTCCAAACTCCTCAAGACTAACGGGTTCCACCCAGTTTACTTGCCCAAATGTGTCTACCACGGGCCTGACTTCAATCATCCACAAGACCTGAGCCAAGGACCCCCCATATGTCTTAATGTTGTATGTTCCCCACGGCGCAAGTGCAATAGTCTCGGGATACTTTCCGCCATTATCAGCCTTCTGCCTCTCAATCAGCCTATCAATAACGATCTTCGCACTCTGCACTGCTACAGTTGTTGGAATAGCTTTGGATAATGTTCTTTCCATACATTCTAACATCAGTGTTTTTTGAATCCGATAGGGCAAGACCAATTCCGATATTCTCAGATGTTGACAACTGTAAAACACTAGATAAATTTTGCAGAAATTTCTCACTGATTGTTGTGCACCTTAGTGACTCACAAAATACAATGCTGAAATTAGGTTTCTCTAAGAGATGTCTGAAAACTGAAGTGAACACCGATTCCAGCTGCACATTCTTCAAGTCTCTACCATAAATATTTTTTCTTCATTTCCGACTGTGAATTTGTTTTCCCGGGCTTAATGATCCAAACATGTTTGAAGGAGCAATATGCTTCCCTCAATTCCATAGGTAGTATACTGACAGAGCTCCTGAAGATCGGCGTCGGAATTAGAAGCATTGAGGCTCTGAAGTAGGCAGCGAATCTGGCTGGCGACGATAGAAGCTAACGGAATCATGGCGAGTACGTTTACTGGTGCATGTATAAGCTCTTTCCCAAATATTACACATGTGTAAACATCTTCTGCATATTTAAGCTTCTTTTCAATCTCAGGCCCTGTTCCAAGGCCAAGAATATCCACAAATTTCAGAGATAGTTTTTTTTACTCTGACTTGAACTTGTTGTCTTCATAAATCCCCAGAAAGGTTTCAGTTGCGATTGTCAAAGCAGTGCTATGCTTTGATTCTGCAACTAGCCTTTCAGAAGAAGCAAGTGCAATCGCAACATTGCTTGCCTCTACAGACTTTACAACTGCAGTAACTGCTTTGCCAAGATTACGATAAGCAGTAACAGGTGATGCTTCAGTTTCCTGGCCCTGAGAGAGACCACCTTTACCTTCTCCGCCCTTCCCTTTCAACGGCTTCAAAGCTACATCCAACCATACTCGTGTTTTTAATTGCTTGCTACTGTCACCTTTCTCTAGTACCCCAACACAAACCAAAGCTTTATTTGTTTTTTCATCTACGCTAAAAACAATTATAGGCATTCCTTTCTTTTCCATGACTTTAACAACTGCTTCATGGATTGCAGTAGTATTCGAACCAACACTGACTTGAGAAATGCATAATGCTTTTCCCTTAGAAACAGCATCCTCAGCCATTTATGCAGCAACTTTAACAGCCTTCTATATGTTTTCTTCAGCAATCTTTTTCTTCGCCTTTATCACTTGATTCTGGAGTACAAAAATCCTAGCCTTAAGATCAGTTTTTTTGACTATTGGGATAGCTACTGATTCTACACGTCCATTCAAAGAAGTTACTTTCTGCTCCCGCCAGCTTCCTTCTATCTTCGATGCTTCATTTACCTCCTGCTCAAATGATGATGCCAATTCCACGGCATTGTAAGCATAATCCAATGTTACAACAGTAACCCGACGGAACCACACACTCCACGGAATCCACCAAGGGGGAATTATTAACCCCTTCGCCTCAATCATATCACCTTTCAAATACACCGAACTTCTCTCAGTCATTTCATCAAACACCTTCCTCGCAGACTCCATTTCTATAGTTTTCACCTTCAACTTCACTGCTGATTGTGTAACCCGCCTCGACACATGACTTTCCTTAGCAATAGCCATCGCCTGTTGTTCGACTTCGACGTCCACCATCTCACTCTTGCCTGCAACTTCTCTATTATCATTAATTATCAAATTACTATTAACATATACAGATTCATCATTTGATTTCTTTACAACGTCACCATTAACCGCACAGAGCTCTATTAATGAAACAGCCGTAGAATTGTCCATATGCACGACTTTGATATCATGCAAAGCATCTGCACTTATCACCAAGCATCTGTACTTATCACCAAATTAGTCGCTGACGTCACCTTAGCATCTGCATTTATCATTCTCGATTTCTTCGTAGTATCATTATCAGCCTCATACACCTCCATTACGTGCCTTCACAATTCATCATGCGTACAGCTCCGCCATCTTGTAAAGCAACATCACTCGGCGACGCTAGCGATTCTCCAATAGTTACGCAATTGCCACATTCTGAGCTGTATATTTCACCTTGATGATAAGAATACGTGGTATATTGACCGCTATGCCACGAGTATGCCAATACATCCCAAGCCTTGCGGTTTGCGATTCGAGCAACAGACAACATCGTTTCAGGATAATAATAGCCTGAAAACTGTGGTTGTGAGTAGATCGGAGGAGAATAAGGATAGTATTGTTGAGACGGTGGAAGGTAAAAGTTGTATCCAGCATATTAAGAATAGAATTGCTGAGACCAATAATTCATGGCGTAGTGTTCAGTACCTTCGGCCATGGAATCAATGAAAGCACAAGTGTAACGACTTTGGATTTAGAGAGAAGAGAAACAACCAAAAAGAAATAACAATAGCTGAATTGATTTAATTGCAGAAATATAAAGAGAAAAATGACAGGGAAATTAAGCAAGAAAAAGAAGAAAATTAAAAAAGAACATAGTGTTTTCTTAACCCCTCACTGACCACTTCACACTCTATATATGCTTACTTCATTACAACTCACACCATCAGCCTAACCAATTCTCATTACATAGATTAGACACGTAATCCCTCATGTGGACTGGTTGGGCTTTAGCTCGAGTACTCCTTCTGGGCTTGGGCTTATTTCCTTTGTATCCATATCTGCAAGTACTGCTGAGTCCAATGGACCTGTGGTCGTAACAGGATATCATTTTCACTTGAAGGATAGGAGGATAGGTTCTCTTCATAATTCTTGTAAAAGATGAGATCTTACTCGTAGTTGACATTCAAATTATCAAGTCAATCGATTTTTCTAGTCTCAGGTGACACGTGATTTTTCCTTCTGCTTGTCTGTTTTCTATTACAACATTATGCTCGACTTTTTTTCTTTTTTTGGTCATTGATATAGATCATTGCATTTTTGCAGCACAATCAGCTGGCATGTTGCCAGTTCTTCGAACCAAAGCAAAGCTGGCAGCGGGATACTTGCAATAGGGTAAGTTTTGGGAACGTCTTACTTATTAGCGGCACATGATCTCATGCACATATAGGGTTTACGTGCCATGTACTACTACATCCGGACGTTCAACACATCTGGACTTCTGGAAAAACATTTACTTGCAATAAGCTGTTTAATGTCCGTAAATATAGGATAAGTACTTTATCTTCTAGCGGTATCAGAGATAAATTTACTTTGCAAAGAAAATTGAAAAAGATGGAAGACTCGTTAAGTAATAAATTTATTCCTCTTACATACAAGCCTTTGTTTCTTTCGATTTAGTGGCCGAAGTATCTTTATTATTTCCTGATTCTTTTTTCTATCATTTTATCTGCTCTCTCTAAAAGAAAAATGAGAGAATTCTGCATCATTTTCAAGAATGATGCCATTTAGTCTTAGATTGGATTGCAATGGCGCAAGCATTCCTAACTGTCGTGGCTTCAACTTGAAAATTTGAATTGCACTTAGTGCTCGTTGCATTACAACTACTCATCATCCGATTGGAGTCTCTGCATGTAGCTGCAACACAAGGGCGAAACTATTTATAGGTCAATAAGGACTGCAGTTCTCACTAATTTCAAGAGCGAAACTATTAAGGAGTGAGTTAGAGGCTTAAAAAATAATTTATCTCTCACTAAAAAAAGTTATTCATGTATGAGTACTAAATTGTGTATTTTCAACTTCTACTAAACATTAATTTTCGATCCGCCCTGATTGCAGCAGCGGCTTTCCCTTGGCTATTAGTTGCTGCATAACAGTTGATCTCCATTGTGTTGGTAGGAGGTCACATCCCGAATTTTAACGTAGTAAATTCAGGTCAAAACCACTGCGCTCATAGAAAGACAAATTTTTCTAGGCCCTCAAGGCTCAAAATCCTCGGTAAAACAAGCTAGGAATCCATTAAGATATAAATAATGCAGAGCGCCTACCGTCCCAAAAAGAAATATTAGAACTTTAATTACATTAGAAGTCTCAAAAAAATAATAATCATAATTCTCAATCATCCATTCAAATCATTAGCTCTGCTTACGTGATTTTTTTACTGCTAAACCACAATCTAACTTTGTTATTTTCAAAGACAAAAAGAAAGGAGTGGGCGGAACTATGTTCAGTAAATAGATTTACTTCGAAAAAAGTCAACTTCAAAAATTAATAAATAGCCGAATTCCACGCAATAATATTGTTAGAAAATTGAGGAGGGAAAAAAAATTATTGAATTCTTCTATCGATTAGTAGTAGAAATAGATATCATTGTTGTTGTTGGAGCGCCATTTCCCAAACATTAATTTTGAATTTCATGTCTCTATTGTTATAGTTTATGACCCCTACATTTTGGAGCTCTTGTGTTGGCTCCTTAGTTTTTCTTAAGGCCCTCTATTGTTGGAGCTGATCTTAAATTCATAATTGGGAGCACTTGTGGCTCATTTTACCAAAAGGTAAATTACACATATTTATATATAGTAATTCCTAGGATATATTTTTTTAGCCTAGATTTTTCCTAGGAAGAATCTACATACAAGATATTTTCTTATTCCTAACAATATTTAGTGATATTTTTAATACTAAATTCTAAGCATATCTTGGGATATTTTGTAGGAGAGTTATAGAAAGGTGTATTAATTCCAAAACTCCTTCTCAATACACTTTTGTAGAAAGTAATCCAATTTGTTGCTAGCATCTTGCACACTTGATGATCGAAGTAGATGTATCTCCTCAAATTGTTGAGAGAAAAATATGATTGTTGGCCAGTCTTGGTGTTCACGTACTTTAGCTTCTTTGAAAAGTGTATTAATTTCAATAAATATCAAATACTACAGGGCACTATAACAAGTTGTGGCTGCTTAATGACAACATGATTATGATTCACTCAAGTTAGATGGATAACAGTCCCCCTCCAGATTTCAATAACAAATGACAGTTTATTAACTTTCAGCCGTCTAATATTCGGTACACAGCTTGTATAATTCACACGGCATAAATCAAAAGTTCAGATTTGACTTATCAAAAGAATTGATACACAGAACTGAATAAGATTCATAAATGATAACGAACTGAAAGGTATTTGTAGAACAACAAATGAGAGAAATCAAAAGAATGTGGGTAAATACTACTTAAATGAAAGATCATTCCTAAAGTAAATTTTTCGATGACTTCCAGTAATCCTACGCCTACGCCTGCAAATGAGGTTGGTCATTGCATGACACCTCCCACTTAAAAAATATACTTTGGTGGTGATACCAAATATCATTAAGAAAGCTACCGGAAGAAGATGAACAGAAGGAACATTGCTTATATAGGAGGAGTTCAATTTCATTTACACCTAATATTTTATTCTTTTAATTATTAGAATTTAACTAATAGCATGTGGATCTGCTGGCCACCTACGAAAGCATCAAAGCAAGCAACCTTATCTTTGCTTTTATTCCATGTTGTGCTTTGTATAATAATGCATGAACCTAATGAAATGTGATAAGAAGATGGAAAGCCAGAAATAATGCATGAAGGTTAAGAAACTACGTAGTTTCACTGCTCTTCGTCTATTTTCTTTTTATTAAATTGGAAGACTATTATTCTTGTAAGGACGGATCCAAGAATTTTTTTAAGTGGAGATTAAAACACATAATTTTTCAACTATAAGTATATTTATTTTTTCATTTGAGAGCTAATTAATTTTTTAAATTAAAAATACATAAATATTTAATTCTTTTTTAAAAAATACATATATAAAATTTTTAACGTTCTTTTAAACCAGTGGAGTCGCTCGCTAAAGGGTAGATCCGCCACTGATTCCTGTGCCCCATTAGAAGCTATCTGCAGCTAGCGTATAATTTGCCAAATTAAGATGCACAGCCAACAGATAAAGCCGGCCGAGACTTTGCACTTCGGAAATGACGTTTTCGAATATCTTGGAGAATATTATGAAAAAGGAGTGTAAAATCCTATGCAAGTATTGATTGCTTCAATATTTGAAGATAAAATTATAGTATGTATTAAATTTAATCCCCAAATTGTAGTATAAATTGTTGCCACCCTCTTCCCCTCCAATCCAAGGCAAATTTGAGCAAAATTGATCTAGTGGAAGAAGTAGCTACACACACAAATGGATAAAATTTCGGCTAAGCTCAGCGTTCTCGTTGTCCTTTTGATTGCTGCATCATGTTAGTTATTTTTTTTCTTTTTTTCTTTATTTTAATCTAGAATATAATATATATATATATATATATATATATACACTGGCACATATTATTCTTACGGAATATATATTTACACAAACAAACATGAAATCTCATTTGCAGGTATATCTTTGCCGAAGAAGACATTTGCATCCGCAACGCCCGGTGGATATTGGAGTGATTGCTTGCTGAGTGGCAATACATGCTCTTCTGGTTCTATATGTTTGCCAGCCAGCTCCGACGGCGGCGTTTGTGCTCCGACTAATCTATTTTCGCAAGTGTCAACTCGTTGCCAATCTCATCCTGACTGCGCTAAAGTTGAAGAAGCTAGCTATTGCATCAGGGTTATTGACGGTCCTTATGGTTTGTGCTCCAAAAGTATCAAACCCTAATCCATATTTCTTGGAAAATTGAATGTGTGGTAGTATGATGTTTTGGACTTCCAAATAAAATGCAGAATGCAGTGATGTTTAACGGATTTGAACCGTAGACCTTCTCGATAAAACAAATCAAACTGATTATTATCAAAATGATCTAAACTATTTCAAAGATACCAACGTGCATTTTTTTGCATTGGACTCTTTCATTAACCGATAGAAATATCAGCCAGTCTGCTATATTTTTTCTTAACAAAAAAATAAGATAAAGAGATAGCTCCGTGTACTCTGATTCATTATTTGGGAAATTCTTATTCAGGGGAAGAAAGGCGGTACCCTCCGGTGTTTTATTAAATCAAAAAATCAAGTACAAACAAAAGGCATGGCATATACCTAACCAAAGGAAAATGGTGGCAATTTCCATTTTCATAACCTGAGTACAATGAACTGAATTGAGGAACGGCGCTCCTTTACAACCCAAAAAATAAAAATGAAAATCTACAACAAAACATTTCGAAAGCAAGGAAGGTTGGATTTGTCAATCCGATTCATTCCCCTCAGTAATGTGTGATTTAAAACTAATAATTTTATAAATTAACAACAATTAATCAAATAGTTATTATTATTTTATTTATTGTTTATTAATTAAAATTTTCAATAATTAGTTATTTTAAAATTATTTAAAATTTTTACCAATAAATTAATAATTTTAATCAATTAATTAATTAATAGTGATTAATTATTACTAAATGGCATCATTGTTGAAAATGATGCAAAATTCTCTCATTTTCCTTTTAGAGAGAGAGATAAAATGATAGAAAAAATAATCAGGAGATAATACAGGTACTTCGACTAGAGGTGGCATTTAGGCTGGGCTAACACAGACTCAGTTCAGCCTAGCACACGAAAATTCAGGCTCAACCCAACTCAAATGAAAGTGGGTTCAACTCGACTCACCCCACCACATATAAGTGAGCCGAACTAGATCATATATTTTTGGACCCAACCCATTTGAGCCTAAGTTCATTTATGCTCAAGTCCAGCCCAACTCAACCCATAAGCCCAGCCCAGCCCGAACCCAACACAAGCCCAACTCGAACCCAACTCAGGCCCAATTCGAGCCCAGATAAAGCCCATCTTGAAATTATAATTTGTACATATAATTTTTCTTATAAATAGTTAGTATATTCAACTTCATTTGACTACAAAACTATATATTTATTTTACTACTTATTGTCTCTTTATTTTACTATAAGAAAATACACAATATCTATAACTATGAGGAAATAAAATCTTTTACAACGATTACGTTCAAATGTTTGGAATCATTTTGCTTACTTTGAAAAACATGAATATGTAATTTATAATTATTATGAACGTAAATATATATTTCATCGTCAATTTGAAACTGGAACGTTTATAAAACATCTTGTATCTCAACACTCAAATGTTTCAAACTATTTTAATCCTCAACCACCGCCACCGCCACCGCCACCTCCACCACCAACAGATCCAGCACCCGCACAAGGAGCATAATAAAATGGAGAACTTCTCCATCAACTTTTTTCAAGCATTTATGTAATATTTAGTAACGTATCTATGTCTCGTGAACTTGTGAATTGTTAAATAATATTTTATCATTTATATTAATATTATCAATCAACTTATATCTTGTTAATTGTTAAATTAACTTTTTTGTAAAAAATGTTAAGCTTAAGCTTTTTTCGTTATTAATCAAACTATCAAAATTCAAAATACACTAATAAAAAATAAAAAAATAAAAAAGATGGGCTGGCCTAGCCCAGCTCGCGACTCATGGTAACGGGTTCGTAGACCGAACTGGGTCCTATATTTCAAGAATTTGAGCCCAGCCTAACTCAGCCCATTAAACATATGTGTCGAGTCGGGCTCATTTTTCTTAACCTACGATTCGGTCAGGCCGTGCCGGGCTGACCCATTTGTCAGCTCTAACTTCGGCCACTAAATTGAAAGAAAAAAGGCTCAGGAGAATAAATTGATTGTTTAATGAATCTTTCCAGCTATATCTGGTACTGCTAGAAAATAAAGTACTTATCCTATAATTAAGGACATTAAACAGCTTATTGCAAGGGAAAGTTCTTCAAAAAGCACGGATAATTTGAACGTCCGGATGTGGTGTGCATACAACATGTGGGCCCACACGCAGACTTACCCTATTGCAAGTGACCCTTCTTCAAGTGAAAATGATATACTCTTCTTGAAATGACTAAACAAGGTCACTGCTTTGCATAATTTTAACTTTGCTTGGTTGCCTATAACAAATGGCATAATCCAAGTAAAACCGTGACCTCTCCTTGTAATGAACTCTAATAATTAAATCAGGCAATGAGGAAGAGAGAAATACCAGATCTGCCAAGTCAGCATCTCTTTGAAAATCGAAATTGAAGGGGGTTCTAGTAATTTTAATCACAGGCGTCGCATATCTGAACTCGCACCAGACTTTCCAGGGCATGACAGACTAAAAAGCAAAGTTTATGCCCTCTGCTCATATGAATTCTCCAGCACTGGGATCCCTGGTCCATAAATTGTACGACAGCGGTCGTTAAATGACCCAACGATACAAGAGACAACCTCCTTAAAGAACGTGTTTGCCATCTGCCAAACAGGAAGTCATGAATTTTAATCATATTCGTCAAAATGCATCAATTCAGAGGTATTAAGGAAAATTAACACTCCAACCAACCCCCCCCCCCCCCCCCCCCCAAAACCTTGCAAGTGAATCTGTACAGTTATTTTCTAATTTTAAGGTCGACTGGAGCTTGGTTTTTTGTCCCTAAATTTTATACAAATGGTAACTCAAGATATCATGTTAACTTCCATCTTGAACTTTGTAGAAGCATAATGCACAAGGTCTTTCATTTTTGTTTTTTATTTTTGGGTTAATCCCAATCTTGTTATCTACAAGAAGTAATTCAGTAAAATCCAATCAATGCGGTATTTCCCATTTCCGAATAAACAAGAGGGCATTCCCTTTCCTAAAAGCAACTACCTACCTCATAAACCATGTTATGCAACTCTTACAAGGAACTAGCAGGTCCAAAAGAGATTTTCAGATTATCCCCAATTAATACTGATCTCCCACTTCATCTTAATACAGAACTCCAAGATAAAGTCTTAGCCTGTATATCACTCCACAAGAACACCTATAGTGAAATGCAAATTTTCAACTCATTTCATATGCTTTTACTGAGCTAAAAAATTAAACAAGGATCTTTTATTTTCGGACAAAACAATTTTCTTCCAGTACAGAGAAGGAAAAGAAAGAAAAAGGGGGAAGAGAGAGGGGGGGGGGGGGGGGGTGGGTATAACCCAGAACAATTCAGTTTCCCAATTTATACTCTAGGTTTGTAGAAGTTCCACTGTTTTGTCTAATAGATTTTAATGGGATGGTCATAATGCTAATAACTGTGATGATATTGGTGATAGCACTTACAGAAGCATGCTTAGCAATGTCAACAAAATGATAGTAAACTCTTATATAATCGATGCTGCCTACAAGAGATGGAGCTCAAAGTCTCAATCCTAGTGCAGTGATCCTAAATGGTTCAATCAGCCAATGAAAGGATGTAAAATCCCCATCATTTCCAGAATGGGCATGTATTCTTCTCGTAGGATTTGAATACTAAATCAGGATATATAGAATGCAGAGGCTACATTTATTATTTGTAACATAGATAATTTCCATTTACCTAACAATTAACTTCAAATATTCATGTAGAAATGCAAACACTTTTTCAGCGAGATAGATTACTTCCATCCAACCCTTTAAAAGGTCAACTGGATTGCTTATAACATGATAAAAAGCAATCCCAAATATACTTTCCTTTTACTTGTCACACAAAGTTATATTGTTTAAATTCAGATTCAACAAAACCTACCTGGTGGTAGAAAGGTGACTGAAACTTGAAGTCCACGTGAAAATAAAGGTTACAAGTTCCTGGAACAGGTCCTGGATTAAACTGCCAAACATTTATTAAATGATCAAATAGGCCACTTTCAGATGCGGTAGTCTGCAAGCAACATCGAAAAAAATATGTGGTTAGTAATGCAATGATGGGAAATGGATATAACTTAGTATTCAGAAATCACACACAATATATAAGCAACACAAAGAAGAAATTCCTATCTATTAACAGAAAATAAATAGAAAAAGAAAGAAAAAGATTAGGATCAGTTAGATATCACTAGTCATTCAATGACCCAGTTACAATATATTAGCACTTTCTGAGAGTAGATAAAGTTGGTTTCTCAACTATAGTTAATTTATTCTGCAGTTAACCACTAACAAACAATAGTCCTTAGTTCCAAATAAATTAACACCTATGTTGATGAAAGAATAGAATCAAGATGAAAGTGAAGAAACTCAAAGCAATAAAAGGTCAAAATTGGTGAAAAATTAAGGTTAAAGCAGCCTGGAATTCTTTCCTCCATCAACTTCTGTAATATTAATGAAAATTAAATTCCATCTGTTTGAAGGATGTAATATGGCATCATGGAGAAGGAACATAGAAATATGTAAGCTTACAAGAAGCTCACAAGATGGATGAAGAATTTTACCTATATTGTGGCCGCCTTCCTACAAACAGGAAGAAGTGAGTACCATGGACTCACCTTCCCCCCCACCCCAAGCCAAAAAATAAAAATAAAAAATAAAAAATAAAAATCACTAATTAGGAGAAACCAAAAAGCCTAGAAATTGTAATCTCTCGTATACTTTTTTCCAGGAAAAAGAAAAAAGGGCAGTATATATGACTGCAGATAGTTTGGATACCACCAGGAACCAAGTAGAGAATATGGTCTCATTCATTTTTCACAAAAGTCAAACTACAGGATCCCGGCACATTCTTACACATCTTAGTATCCATTGGCCAAGATTGGAGAACTAAGATCTCAAACCAGTAGCCATTTGGGGTGGGAACTATCTAGGGTCAGCACTTGTACTATTGGAAATAAAAACAAAAAGTGGACAATCAAAGATTATGTTGGTGGACTTCTTGCAGTGCCAGGAGAAGAATACCCTTACTTTGACGGATAAAGATGCCCAAGGCAATGCCCATAATTAGTAACTTTTCTTTTTTCCTAGTTTCCATTACTAATATGTAAATTTATCTTCATTTTCCATTTTGTGGGCGACTTGTCTCCACTTGAAGGTGTATTTAGTCGTATACACTCTGTAACCTGGGTGGCCTCTCCTATTTCTCTTCTGAGAAATTCTACAACTAAGAACAGTTGGCAATACAACATCTATATTCGTGTATTCATGTGCCAAATTCATACAAATACTTCATGGCACTCGAGCAGCAGAATTTTCTAAATCAGATAGATAATCACAGTAAGTCAATTGTCTCAAACACATATTTGTTGACAACTTACTGTCATTGTTAACAGTGTGGCGGAGAAAGAAATTTCTTCAAGAGAACAATTGTATAACAAGCTGTAGATAATTGCATAATTTCTTACCTTTATATAGTTTGGTTTCTTTAATTCCACGTGGGATACATAACTTTCGACAAGAAATTTGAAACCAATTTCTAACTCTGCGTCAAAAGTACCATCTGGATACCGACGAATAATCTCTGATCTCTGACACCAAGG
Source organism: Ehretia macrophylla (assembly GCA_037974665.1). Taxonomy (NCBI): domain Eukaryota; kingdom Viridiplantae; phylum Streptophyta; class Magnoliopsida; order Boraginales; family Ehretiaceae; genus Ehretia; species Ehretia macrophylla. The sequence continues at coordinate 7,729,336 of CM075774.1, forward strand.
AAGGAAATCTTCATACAAGTCAACAGCAGCAACCACATCAAACAACTGCTGTGGTGAATATCTAAAATAATTGCAGCACAGGTCACCTTAAGTAATCAAATACACAACAAAACATGAATGGCTCAAAATTTGGCTGCACATTCAAACGAATGACTTGGAAGCAAAATTTGAGGCAAGAAGATTAATAAAGCTCAAATATGTATTAGAGAAATAAAAACTTTATGTGAATAACTCTCAAATACCGGCAAATATGGTTATTCAAAATACATTCCATTAAATATTCAAGTCCATGATCAAGATTATGCCCTCTCTTTGCCCAACATTTTAACCTAATATGACACAGAGTCCTGAATTACATGAATCTTGGAACATAAATAACTTGTACATGTCCTCAGGTGTTTAGATTCTGCTGACCAAGATAATAATAAAAACAGAAAAGTTTCCTTTTCATAAAGCTAATCGTAAAATAGCCACTCCTAGAACACACATAGTAAAGCCCAAAATCCAATACTAAACACAAGAAGCTATGGAATTAACAAGACAAAGCTTGCAGGATCAAATACTATAGTTTGCAGGACCATTATGAAACTTACATTCCTCATCAATAATGTCTGCAAATATTAGCTCCGCGAGCTTCAACAAATAGTAACAATGCTAAAATGATCTCAAAAGAACCAATTAGCACCATCTTTTTCCAATTACCTTTTGCAAATTATAAGCAACATCTTATTACATCCCATCAAAATACTAATTTATTAAAGGTGCATGAACCTCCAAGTATACGTGGGATCCATTTTGGGATCTATTCTACACGACAAATTCATCATTCCGCCGCAGTTCCCGTTCCCCTTCTAAATACTAATTTATTAATTAAAACAATTAAATAAATATCCAGGCACAACAATAACATAAAATGCACACAATATACCCTTCAGCAACAATATGCAAATTAAATCATGCCAATTAAATATATACACATACATTAAAAGCTAAAAAGCTAAAAAGTTATAAAATTCCAAACATTGATTTTCATATATATGTTTCGGCTCAACAATTAAAAGCCAAAAAGTTATAAAATTAAAAGTTCAAAGAAAGAAAGGAAAAGAAAAAAAAAAAAAAGGCTTACCCTAAAACGCGCTTTTCTTCATACACTTTTGATAAAAAGTTTCCTTCATCACCATCACCAACACCCAAAAAAGCTCGCTTTTGAACAAAACTCGCGTTGAAATTACACGCGTTTTCGAACCGCGAAAAATGAGCCCTACCAATTAATTTATTGGGTAAAGAAAATGAATCGATACCAGCAATGCTATTCAACCAACGATTGTGAACATAATTGTTCTTGGAATATCTTATCCATTGTTTGGATATGCTCCGCCGTGTCGCCAATCGCTCTACCGCCTTTGCCGTCGTTGTGAACCAAGGCATCGTAAAAAATAAAAATGAATTAAATAAATAAATTTGAATCTTTTTTCTGATCAAATTACTCTAGGGTGTGGTTTACAATTTAAAAATAATGCAGGGATTAATCTAGAATTTTTTAAGAGATTTTATGTTTATTAAATTGGATTTTGTCCTAGATTGTGCGCTAGGACAGAGACACAAACTTGCTTTGCTTTGTACTTGCATTTATGTAGTTTCTTAAGACTTTTTTTTGTGTGAGAATAAAAAAAATAGAAATTTGTTCTTGTTTTTCACTCTCTTTTTTTATCTCTTTTCTTTTTTTTTTTGGAGGGGGAGAAAATGATGAAAGATTTTTTTTTTTTAAGAAAAAACTTACAAGCGAACATTATATTACTTAAATATTAACTCCGATAATCGATTTCGAGCCCTCTCGCACTTAAATTGGGATTATACTATTAGACTAAATGACTATTAACAAATTTTCTTTTTTTTTTCGTTTACCTATTTTCTTTTTCCTTTTCTTTCAAGTCTTCTTTTACTGGTCTATTTATTATAATATACAATTTATTTTTTTAAACCAATTAGTACTTGAGGTAGAATATCTTGTCCTTTTCTTTTTTCTTTCTTTCTTTCTTTTCTTTTAGGTCTCATTATAGGTGTTCGTTGTTTTATATATAATTTAGTGTTTTACTACTATAGTCCATGAATTTATTTCTCGTCTCTCATGTTCTATTTCTATTTTTTGTTGTGAAGGAAGAATTTAAAGTATGTATGCTAGAGATCTGTTTAGAAGTTTAAGGGTTCCAGAAAAATCATATGTAAATATTAAAAAACTTGAATTATACTTTGAGAATATGTCCAACTTTTGAAGAAAAAAAAAGCTTAGAATAAAATATAGGGATGAAGTTATAAATTTAATATTAGGACGTCAAGATTTAAATAAAAAGATTGATGGCACGAAAAAAAAAATAGGGAGCCGATAACTTCTTTTTTAATGATATTACATATATATATATTTTTTTTTAAATCTTAAAGGGATTGGGGCCCTCGCTGCCCCTAGCTCTACCCCTGATAAAACAACGATATTATTATTGAAGAAAAGTTTGATCACAAGAATATAAAATTGCTTGTATTCCCAAGGGGAAAAAATGAACCCCCAAAACGATTATTGTGACATACATTCTAATATATTTTATCATTTTATATTGATATTTTTACGAGATAAAAAAAAAAATCCAAAATAGTGATTCATATCAAATGTGAGGTGGTTGGTGAAATTTGAGCCCTAGGTCTCAAGGATCTTAGGGAGTCATCAACTTGGATGGCAACCCAATATCTAATAAATTTAATCGTTTGGGTATGAAAATTTTAGCAAATATAGGCACTATATAAAATATTAAAATTCCAAATTGTGTTTTAAAGTAATTTTGCTTGCTACTCCTAGATAATGCTTGCTTATAAGCGACTGAAATGGTAAGATCAAATTTGATTTTTTGGTCACCAATCCTAGTTATCCAGTCACGAGACCATAATATTGTCCCAAACTTTATTTATTTTTATTTTTTGGCTTTGGTATAATTGCACAAATATTCTCTATTATTTCTTTAAAATTTTAAATTATGTCTTACTATTTAAAATTAGTCAATTTAATCCATATTATTTTTCAAAAATTTTAAATCTGACTCTATTGTTCAAAATTAATTAATTTAGTCCCTATTATTTTAAAAAAAAAATTTAATTTGGTCCCAATTTTTTTAAAACATTGAGGAGTAATTTGAATTTTATATAAAAATAATAGAGACTAAATTAATTTTTTTTTAAAAATAATTAGAATTAAATTAGATAATTTTAAATAATAAAGATAAATTTAAATTGTTTTTAAAAAAATAGAAACTAAATTGATTATTTTTAAACAATAAAAATAAATTTAAAATTCTAAAAAAAAAAAATAAGTACCATTTGCGCTATCTTCCCTTTTGGTCTCCAGCCCAAGTTATGAGTTTCTAATTAGAAGCAAATTAACACTATTACAGTGTGTTTGGATTGGGAGAAATGGGAGGAAGGGAGTGAAAATGTGGGGAGGCAATGGTCCTTACAGCTGGTTGGTTTGGAAGTTGATGGGTGGTGAGTGGAGAGTGTTGGTCCCTCCATCATCTTTAAACATCATCATTTCAATTTGGAGTAAAATGAGAGGAGAGGAAAATATCATTTTATGTAAATACTATATTACCCTTCATCATTATATAAATTACATTAAAGCCAACTATATGAAAATTTATATAATTTAAGAAAAGGCTATAAAAGTCATTTTATACAAAAAAAAATTTCTCTCCCTTCCATTTTCTTTCTAATTCAAACAAAGAACATTCATCATCATTTATGATACTCTCCTTTATAAAATTATACAATTCAAACATAATTTGACTCTTTCCAGTCATTTTTTTTATGATACTCTCCTTTCATCTCATTTATTAAACTTCCTCCCCCTCAATCCAAACACACCCTTAGGGTACAAATGCCAACGACTAGGAACCTCATAAGCAATCTAATAAGGCAGTCTTCTTGGCGGCTAAGACAACACGCGATGTGTGGCATGGCTTGGCCATCTTTCCGCTAGCATTTTATGTCTCCTCAATAAGGTCTTGGTGTTCGATATAATCCTTCGCCATGTCTCTTGGTCCATGTAGCAGTTGTTAGTTTAACAAAAGTATGAGACTATCTTTTGACTCTTTATCTTAGCGTTCTAAGGGCACTTTCAATAGGTTCTAAAATACAATTTTTTTAAAATTTGAGTATTTTTAGAGTTCTATGACCCAAAAAATAATATTATTTATGACAAAAGTACATAAAGTTTACCTTTTTTGACTTAAAAAATAACAAAATATAGCCCCAAATTCCATTTTGTTCAACAAATTAGCTTTATCGATCTCTCTAATTCTTCAGGCTGCTACTAGATTAAACTTTTAGCGCATGACTAACATTGTTTAGTAGTTAAGGTTAATTAGGTCGCTTGTATTCTGATTAACTACAATTAAGGAGATATAGGAAAATAAATTTCAACGGTGAATATTTAAAATTTGAATTGATATATATTTGCATCAATAATCAGGTACAAGATCCGATGGTGGATGTTGACCTAGACCAAGGTTTGTTCTTTTGATTAATTTCGACACTTTAATTTGAGTTGTTTTTTTTTAGTTATCTTTTTCTTTTTTACATTAAACTCAAAACCTTGTTCACGTAACATAAAATTAAACTAGATACTCTCTATGGAAACAATCCTTAGTCACACTACTACATTTATCTTTAGGAGTATAAGTTTTATTTTTGGTTGCCTGCGACAGCACACCAGTATGCTGCCTAAGTCGTATAATAAATATAAAATAATGTCGCTTATAATAATTGATCTCTCAATCTCTTGCACTCACAACAAGAAGCATACCACTAGATCAAAGGACAAGAATTGACCCAAGACTCGGATGAATATTTATATTCAACGTAATATTTTCAACACATGTATATATATCTTCTTCTTTTTAAAAACAAAATTCGTGAAATATTAAGTTAAGATGAAAATTACTATAAATGAGATAAATAAATTCCTAATCAAGCGTTATAATGTGAATTTTTAACTTTATAAAAAATCCTAATTGTGCGTTTGCTCTACTCCAACTTTAACCTTAATACCAACAGGCCTTTGGTCTAATAGTATGTCATTAGCTATGAGTGTAAGAGATTGCAAGATCAATTCTCATGATTGACATCCTTTGATGAAATGTATTATGACTTAAGCCTCCCTTAAATAAATAGATGAATAAATAAATAAAACTTCGACATTAATAATCGCTGCAAAAATCTGATAACCTTATATATCTTTATCATCTTTATAATATTATGAGAGAATCTAAATCAATCTGAACTATGATCATTAGACAAGTAAAGCCTGCAATTGCATGGATCACATCACTGTAGTGAACAAGTAAGTTGAGCATCATACTAGTCATCCTTCAATTAACATACAAACGATTACTATGGAAAAACTTCAAATGCCCGAACTTTTTAAAATGTTCGCACATGATGTGAGTATGGTTGTGTGGGGTGTGGGCCGCAAATACATTGTGCGATCCACGCACCACTTTTAATGTAGACTTCACAGAGATTAACCCCCATTACTACAAGAATGATTTAGAAGACAACATGTACGCTTGAAAAAGAGCCCAAGCATTTCGAACTGAAAGTTCTCAACATCCTTTGAATTAATGCCAATAAATTCCCACAAAATAAAGTAGAGCATCCTTGTTTCGTTCAACAACAATGAATTGACACATAATAAAACATCCCCAGAAATAAAAGTAGAAAAAAAAAATTATTAAGTCATTGTTATACTAATGTCATAATTGACATGGACTATGATTATCTTTAAAGACGAGCTCCGCGCAGTTACAAGCAATCTGTTGTAACAATGTGAACAACAACGTTGTCTTAATTGATATTCACAGTCTCCTTGGACGACATCTCTACGAGATTTTGATAGGCAGCAACAGCAGAACATCGCTGCATTTTTCGTAACTTCATAAAGAAACAAAACTTTTTGACTTTAATTAGATGAGAAACACATCTCTATATGACTATATCTGTATATATAGAAGATTTCTATAGCCAGTGATAGCAGACTGCTCCAACATCTTATTGAACTTAAAAGGATATAGGATTGAAAATACGAAATTTATTGATTGATGTGATTATGTGCTTGTACATAGTTCAATATATAGCCCTAACACTAATTTAAATAAAGAAACATGAGAGTTAATTGCTCCTAATAATCAGCCTAATAGATTAGGAAACAACCCAGTTTCCTAATATTATGCAATTATAATAATATCAATATTTCAACACTCCCCTCAAGTTGGGTTGAAAATATTGACAAACCGAGCTTGACAAAAGCTGACTGGAGAAGTGATGGGCCAACATACTTGGTGAACATGTCAGTAGCCTATTCATATAATGTAAAAAAGCAGGGTTTGATAACCCCTGGGCGAACTTTCTCTCAAATGAAATGGATATCAACCTCAATGTGCTTTGACCTCTCATGAAGAACTAAGTCAGAGGATAACATGATGACATACTTATTATCATAGAACAATTTAGATGAATATCTCACAAGGAACCTCAACTTAGTTAGGAGGAAGTGCAACTAAAGAAGTTTACATGTTCCTTGAGTCATAGCACGATACTCAATTTCAGCGGAAGACCGTGGCACGACTGCTTGCTTTTTACTTTTCCAAGAGATAAGATGATTGCCACGAAAGGCACACATCCCTAGCAAGATCTTGCCATCTCAATACCAAGAAAGTATCAAAGCATACCCAAATGCTTAATGTCGAATGTCTTCCCAAGGTCACTTTTTACTTGAACTATTCTTGGCATGTCATTCCCAGTAATGATAATATCATCCATATATATTAAGACAACAATGCATCGATTTTGAGGATGGCGATGAACGAAACATGTATAATATAATTGACATCTAGCGAGCCCTATAGTAAGGATCTCACCACTGAAGCGACTAAACCAAGCCCGTAGAGATTGTTTAAGCCCATAGAAGGATTTACGAAGACGACATACCATCCCCAAATATTCCCCCTGAGCCCGAAAACTAGGTAGGGGGATCTATGTTGATGGTCTTAGATAAACCACCATTAAGGAATGCATTCTTAATGTCTAATTGGTAAAGAGGCCATGAATAAGAAGCAACTAATGAGACGAGGAGGCGTACAGTAGTTAATTTGGCAGCAGGGGCAAAAGTGACACTGAAATCCTTGCCCAGTACCTAAGTGAATCCTTTAGCCACAAGATGGGCCTTATACCGATCAATGGTGTTGTCTGTCACATATTTCACACTGAATACCTATTTACAACCAACTGTCTGTTTACCACTAGGGAGATCGACTAGCTCTCACATCTGATTTTGTTGTAAGGCATCTATTTTTGTTTTAATAGCAACTACTCATACAGGATTCTGGAGAGCCTCATGAACTGGGCAAATGATAGAAATTGAATCAACCTAGCCACTGAAAGATTGATATTGATCGGAAAGACCCTTAAGTGACACAAACTTGGCAATGGGATGATTAGTACTACTCAAAAGAAGATACTGGGAAGGGGGCAACAGTCATGGGTAGGGTAACGAGAGGGGCAGGATTAAAGACCAATGGAGGAATAGGATACCTAAATCCAAAGAAGAATCTAGCAATAGTGCTAGAGGACGAGGATGTCAGGAGTAGACATGTACTAATAATTTGCAAATCATACATTTGAATTGAAAATCCTTGTATGTTTTATTTAAAGATGGAAATAACCAACATAAGTATTGAACGTTAGCATGTCCTAAATAGGCATGCCACAAATCTAAGTGTTGAACATAACCAACAGGATTCAACAACTGGGGACACAGAGGCGTGCAGGCTAAACGGGGGCATAGTGGAAGTAGGTGGATCTCCGAAATAGTAAAGTCCATTGTGCTCATATCCCTTACCAAAAATCTTTTTTGAAGTCAGGTTCTACAAGAAACAATGCTCGGGTAAGAAAACAACAATAGAATAAAGACTCTTGGCAACACGACTAACTGAAAGGAGATTATAAAAAAAATTTAGGGACATAGTAAACTGAACAAAGAGTAATACCAAAGGATAAATGGGCATCTCCCTGACAGTTTATGGAAGTAATATGCGAGGAAAAAGTGGAAAGCTTACCAGTCATAAGATTATTGGCCCCGGAATCCAAAATCAAGATGGTTGGCCTGACTTACCATGAAGAGCAGTAGGGATACTTGTAGCAAAAGTAGCCGTGGGGCAAGAAAGTGAAGCCAGACCCAAGTGTAGTTGAAGTTGAACAATTTGAGCTTGAAGTTGACTGTAATCTGGTAGGGGTGGGGTTGATTTTAATGGAACAGAAGGGGGCACTGACTCAACTATAGCTCCAGTATGAGGAACACATTTCCGTTGTCCACTACCACAGTTTCGAGAGTATTGTTATTTTAATTTGAGATGGAGGACAAAACAATGATCAATGAGGTGACCAGTCTTGTGACAATGTTGGCAGTAAGGACAGGTACATGTGGACTTAGAACTAGAGGGATCATCAAATGCCATCTGGTCAAGGACAAAGAAGTAGATTCAGGTACAAGGAGAAAACGCCAACGCTCATCACCATCTACAGTGACAAATGCCTCATATAGGGAAGGCAAAGGAGATGTATTTAAAATATGAGTTCGAAGATTCTCGAATTCAAATTTTAAACCTGTAAAAAAAATTGATAAGTCCGACGGTGATCAAGATGTTTAGCCTTAACCTTAGCATCACGAGAAAAGTCACTCAAATGTTCATACTGAGCTAACTCCTCCCATCTAGTTTGTAGATACCCAAAAAAATCTGCAACAAATAGTTCTAAGGTTGCTTGAGAGGCATCAGAAATTTCACAATAAAACTCAAATATTTGAAAGTCATGACGACCATGCGCATACATCTTTGTCAAGGCAGTCCATAGGTCATAGGCTGTCTCGTGATACATAAACATATTATAGATTTGGTCATCCATGGAATTGAGCATCCAACCCAAGATAACACAATTATTTGCCTCCTATTGAGCAAAATTAGAATTAGTTTCTTTTGGCTTGGTCTCAGTGCCTAAAATCCATCCGGTTTTGCATTTTCTGCCAAGATAGAGACGAAAGGAACGAGATCAAACATAATTTTTTCCCTATTCAGTAACACACTTGTGACATGCTGTACCGCAACATTGGGTTCACGAAAAAGGTCCACACGAGCGATAGTAAAGGACTGACTAGTTTCTGTCTTCGCAGTAGCCATTAATACACTTGTCAATTTACCGCAAAGTTTGACAAAGAAATAAAAACCATTGATGCATTTCTTCCTCCTTTTTATTTTCCTTTTTAAGGAACAAGAAGATCATAGAAAACAACCGAAAGACTCACGATCCAATTGAACGACACAAAGTGATAACAACTCAACCGGACACTCGACTTTAGATAAAAGATGACTGATGAAGAACATGCCTTCTTAAAGCATCAAAGGACATATGAGAAACAATCGGACACTCGAATTCGAAAAACATAAAGAACGAAAGAGAAACCTTCTCAACACATCAGAGTAAGATACAACGACGAACAACCGCAACGATCACGCGGTGAGATGTGGAGGGATGGAACAACACGAGAAACTAGCGCCACGATGGTCACTGGTTCAAGCGACAACAACATGAGGTCCGATCTGGATGACGATGGTCAAGATGTGGGCTACAGTGGCATCGTGAGAGGTTGGCGTGAGCTTTGAACGAGGATGGCAGGGAGGTGTGCTTGTAGTGTTGTCGTGGTGAGGAGGTGACGGCGCCTGTAAGTTCTTCTTCTAGGATTTTTTTTTTTTGGGTGTGCGTGTGTATGGCTCTGATTACCAAAAAGGATATAGGATTGAAAATACGAAATTCATTGATGTGATTATATGCTTATACATAGTTGAATATATAGCCCTAAAACTAATTTAAATAAGGAAATAGGAGTCTAATTGCTCCTAATAATCAGCCTAATAGATTAGGAAACGACCCAATTTCCTAATATTATGCAATTACAATAATATCAATATTTCAACAACGTTCCTATCTAAACAGAAGTTTTTGCAGTAAGTAAATGAGAAATGCATCTATATGACTATCATTTGTACATATAGACGAGTTAAATACCAGAACTCACTTTCTTGTGTTACGTCTTGGGTTAGAATAATCAATCAATCTCAGTTGCAAAAAGTATCCTACGCCCTCTACTCTTCGGATCTAATACGATGCTCAGCAACATCTTCTGTCGAAGAAAATTTGCCAAAAGGCACAACCTGCACAATCAAGTCAAGGGCTTATTATGTTAGTCTCCAAATCATAAATGAGTTTGGTTGTCAGTTATAATGCAGAAGCACTAGTGATGAACAATTCAGCACCATTACTTGATCATGGTTTGGACGAGCAACAACCGAGGGCTTCATCCTCTTTTTGTTTGTTCTGCTCTTTTTCTCATTTTTGAGATCTTCGTCAGTGAAGTTCTGATCAGTCCCCTCTGATGAAAAAGCAAAATAACGGAAGAAATTGATCAAGGACTGAAAACTAAAAATAACCGACAGATTTGTCGCTGCTGCTGGAAAAGAAGACAGGTTCCTTTTATTGTGGTAATACAATTGGCCCTCGTTTGATATATCTACTAAAGTGAAAGAGCTGATCTATGTATTTGAATTTTGAGTGTCAAAGAGTAAGTCGTAAAATGATCAATTACAGAAAATGTACGTAGACAAGTTTAATGTTTCAATTTTCCTTCTCTGACTTTTTCTGTAGCATGAAATGAAATAACAATTTATCAATTCACTTTGGAGGGAAATATTCAAGGACCTACCGAGAGATATATCAGAGCTTCCTGTATTGCTGCTGCCAACAGAATCTTGATGGCGCAAACGCAACCGGAAAGCAGGAAACTCCTCCTTTATATTAGCTAAATGGTTTTTTTCTTGGGAGGATGTGGACGTTCTGGTGTGTTCCCTGAACCCGGATCTGTAATGCTGGATCCAAGGATTTGACAAGACAGAGCCAGATTCATCTGGTTTCTTCAATCGAGGTTCACCTCGACTAAGATTGATCTTAGCCCAATGGCCATCTTGGAAAACTTTAAACTAAATGAGACAAAATGGGATAAGAAAGAGCATTATACTTCTCGAAATAAACATGTAAAAGCATTGGGGAAAAGTTAAAGGCGATAAAACATTAAGTCATTCATTAAGCTGATAATAACAACCTGGCCAGAAGGATTATGCTTGCTAGTGCTCTTTTGATCGGATGACTTAGACAGTGATGAGGAGCGTTTCTGGGAGCACCCACCAAGTAAATTCAATGAATTCTGTAACTGCTGGACAAATGATGCTTCCATAGAGTTGAGGTACAAACTATGTTTCTCATCTGTCCATTTTACGGGCTCTGTGTCTTTCGTCTGAGATTCCTGAGATGAAATTGCCTATGTGAGAGACACGAAATCTTGGAAAGAAGGATTTAGGCTCTATTTAGCTCATGAATTTCCTCACACCTTTCCTTCAACTGAATAAAAGCCAAACTCAAAAATTTATCAAGGCTAGATTATAATTGAAAGGAACTAATGAAGGGATAATGAACAACTATAAGATTTTTCTACAATCATTATCTGTTGTCTCTGAATTCTGCTGAAGCATAACATAACTAGAAACAAAATCCCTCTTCATGTTTTCTGACTTTCCGAAAGTTAGTTTCCAATTACAAAGAGACGCAGATAGCACGAGAGCAACTGGACAGCACGAGAGCAACTGGACAGAAGAAGCATTTATGCAGACACATAAGCATGTTAGATTACTAGGAAACGTAAAAGAAAACAGAAGTCGAGGGAGAGAAGCTGGAATAATGAGGCATATATCTGACATCATATAGGTATAATAGTTGGAAATCCATTCTTCTCTCATTGAATACAACTAAATTACTAGGCATAAAAGCTAAAAAGCTAAGACCGAGCATCATTGTCGAAAAACAAATTGCCAATGATCAGAAAAAGCTAATAACTCTTCGGTATGCCATGGACAGACTTATCCTTTCATATCTTCCCCAACAGTCAGAACAAAACAAAAAAAGACATTATCAGATAATCATTTTCCATAAAAGTGGAAGCTTATTCTTTCCTTTTCGGACATTTGTCATTCTTGAAAGTGTCATAAACCTTCAATAAACATGTACGGTAAGTAGGACAAACGATAAGAGTCTCTGGTTTATTATACGTGTTTCTATATATAGAACCCTATCATCAGTAGTAAGTATTGCCAGCAAAATGACCACTCATACCTACAATTCAGGGGTGTCCGACTGCCATAAGCATTGTCTTAGCCTCTAAATTTCAGGCTCAACTCTTGAATTCTCTTTGCTCAGCCACATGAATCATTTGTAGAGATTTAGACCCCCTGCACCCTGGCCCTTATAACCCCCATCCACTCCTTCGAGGTTCGACCCCAGCACCCCAAAGGGGTTGGGAACACCCCAACCACTAGGCCTAACCCGAACCTCAAGCCGCTATATTCTTAAGCGACCTTTGTTTCTACATACTTGGATAAGCAGAAGAGAAAATCTTAAGGAACTAATATTTCCTCCATTCAATGGTGAGTGGGGGCTGCACCTAATTTTTTTTTTGAAAATATATGTATTTTTAAACTGAAAAACCGAGTTAGTCCCCTCGGAAAAACAAAATTATTTATATATGAGTGTTAAATTGTGTATTCTTATACCCACTAAACAAGAATCCTGAATCCGTCCCTATGACACCTAAAATCTACACTCTCGCCATGCCAATCTAGGATAATTCAGCAATTAACAACATATGAATCATGAATAGAACTACCACAAGATTAAATCAAATCTACCAAATATGCAAGAACATATAAAATTGCCCAACAAATGAATTCAGCTTAAGATTGAAAAAAGTTTCTATCTGCACAAACATATTTAAATCTAAGCAAGGTGACTTACCACCAAAGATGAATCTTCCTCTTGTTCAACAGGATTTCTTGAATCTGGTTCCATCGAACCAATTAGAGCCACCGCTGGTCCAACCTTTTCCTGAACTCTATGTATAACGAGAGTTTCATTCGCCAAACTACCGACTTGTGCCGGTGGTGGTGAACCAACTAATCTTTCCGTCATCTGATGAAATTTTTCTCCAAATTCAGACAAACAAACTCGAAAAAAAACTTAGTACCAACAAAAATCTCTCTCAACTGAAATTTGTATGATTTGTGGGAAGATATTACTTTTGCTAAAAGGTATGCCAGCTAATCGCCGCTTTTCCACGTGGCGAGCAACATGTGGATACGACAGGGCTTAGTTCTTTTTTGAGTTAGAAAAGTGGTAAGATATTTTGTTGTCCTAAAATATCAAAGGCAAAAAATATCTTTGTCATCAATGGTTGCTGACCATCATGTACTTCAACCGTCTTTTACTGGCGACACTTTTCTAGTTGTGTTCTCTTTTGTCCTCTGCTAATGCTACGGTCACTTGACCAAAAAAAAAAAAAAATGCTACGGTCAACAACACTGCACATCGAGGCTAGTCGCGTTGATCTAGAAAAACGTTAAAAAATTTATATATATATATTTTAAAATTAGATATTTATGTATTTTTAATAAAAATAATTAATTAACTCCTACTCAAAAAAAGTATATATACTCATATAATTAAAAAATTATATGTTCTAATCTCATTTAAAAAAATACTTAAATTCGTCCCTAACCTACAATAGTTGTGTAATAACTCGTTTGGTGCGTTAAATGCCAACAGTTTAGGCTGGCCAAGGATCTCATTCCCTAGTAACTTTACAATGTTATGAGAATTCGAATAGTAAATTGTTAAAAGCATTACACCATAATTAGGGATAGATTCAAGATTTATATTCAGTTAGGGCTTAAATCATATAATTTAACACTCATATATAACTAATTTTTCTTAGTGGGAGCTAATTAAAACACATATTTTTATAAAATACCCTCCAACTCACTTTTTAATGATTCCTCTCTTAAGGGCTGCACTGCTGGCTCTTATACAGGTCTGCCCTTAATTATAACTGCATCACTTGTTGATTACTATTGAATTTTTCTCATAACATTATAATCTTACGAGACTAGCTTCGAACACAGTGGTGGATTCATAATTATTGTTCAATGGGGGTTAAAGTTACACAATATTCATATATAAATAACATTTTTCAGTGGGAGTGAAATTTATTTTTCAATCTAAAAATACCTTAAAAATACACAGGCGCTCTCAAAAAATGTAGCTCCAACTTACTATTTAATAACTTTACTCTTGAAGTTAGGAGGGCTACAGTGTCCGCTGACAGTTGGCCCATGAATAGCTCCGCTTTTATCCGGAAGCTTCTTAAGTAAAAGGACATAATTTATCTAAAAGTCGACTGTTTTAGATTTTTGTGGGGAAAACTTTACTGCTAAATGTATCAACTATTATTATTTACTGCTAAAAATAGTCACTCCTATGAGGTTAGGCCATTCAAAAATATTTTACATATAGTTAAAAGAACAAAAAATCCTATTATATTTGGTCAAAATGGTACATTGAATATTGTAATAATCTAAAAACCTCCACATAATTCACAAGAATATGACTCATGATTCTTTGTCCGATATCAACAGGTCTTTTCTCACAATCTTATAAACCTTATGCATTATTATGACTTCGATAAAATACAAAGAATCTTTTAAAGGATTTTTTTATTTTTTTATTTTTTTATTTAAGAGAGTTCTAAAATATTTTACATCACTTAAAATGTTATATATGAAAAAAAAAAAAAAAATATCGAGACCTCTTTCATTTAAAGCAAGAATCATACCACTATACTAAATAGCTAATGGTAAATTTTACCCCTTTTACATGCATGAGTTATGAGTTATGCAATAGAATTAGGAAAGTATCTTCCTCTAGTTCTTATCCCTCCTTTTTTTCAAAGATGCTTTAGCATATAAAAGCTAGAGCTCACAAATATTTCACAGCCCTAACTGATCTCGAGCATACGTTGAGATGTGCTGCTATATCTCAGGATTTGTAACTTGAGGGTCGACCTATGAAATATCATTTAAGTGACTATCTAATCTAAAAGTTTCAATTATTAAATAAGAATTTATTATATTATTTATTATCTTCAATACAAAAGATGGTAAAAATTGAGAGAGCCAAATTATGCAGCAATTTGTATTTTCAGATTGCAGGCAGGCAAACTTGGTCCAGCATTTGGAGTTTCCGTTGTCGTCATCTTGCTGAAAAGTTTATGAGGGCGTGCCTATTTCTCTTTCTACGGGCGCGTATGGCCCATCACTTTGGACGTGCTTTACAGGTAGATGCATGAGGTGGAGCCTAATAGCTAGGCACGTCATTGGGGGAGAATAAGCAAAATCTGTTATATAATCCAAGTAAAAGTCAGCTTGGTCCTTGTCTTCCTCCTATCTATACAATTCTCTGACTTCATTCGTGATCAGTAACAACACCTTCCGACTTCCATTAATCTATTGCAATATCAGATTCCTCAGATTGTTCTCATTGAATAGAACATCTCATTCGGCTGTACATTAGTGCTTCAACATTACATGATTGGGGTGGAAAACAAAAGAATTAATACTCAAAATTGTATCAACTCAGCATAGACTGTTAACTGCTGCTTTTTTGCATTAGTATGGTGGAAGAAGGAATGGGGACTGTGAATCGACTAGTTTACTTTCCGTCATCTTCTGCTACCACGGCATCCTGCAGGTCTACACGGCCTGCAACAGGGAAACAATGTACAAAATAAAAGGCCACATATGCAACAGAGAGAAGAGCTTAAGTAAAAACCAACAAAAGCCAATTCCAGTAAAAGATTAAAGAAGCACATTTTTATTAAGAGCAAAGATGCCGGTTTCTGTTTTCTAGTTACCATTGAAAGGGAAAAGCGTGTGGATGGTTGACATAAGCAGAGAATGCAGCATAACTTCAAAGAGTGTCGCGTCTAAGCGTATGGATTGTTGACATAATCGGAGAGTGCAGCATAACTTCAATGAGTGATGCGTCTAATTTGATTGGTTAGAGAATCTTGACTAGCTAGCATCATATAAGACTTGACAAAATTATGTTTAAACACCGGGCGGGTTGGTTGGAGGAGGGGGACACTTCTATGAGCGTGAATGTGGAGTACAAAAATGGCGTCTCCTGGATGAGGGTGGTTGAATGGAAACGATAGCACTGTTAACGGAAAGGCTCTATTCAGAAAGATCTCTGTTGTATACTAGGGGGTGAGAACGCGATGAGATCCATAAAATAGATGATTCAAATAAGCCGATAGACACAAATTTGAAACTAGAGCTATAAGGAAACATGTGCTAGCATAAACTATAATGCCAACTCTTTCAACTAAATCTATTGCCTCCAGAAGTCCTGAAAAATATCCCTAAAATAAAAACAATCTGCTGGATGTAACAAATCTTTACAAGTTAATGGCATTTTACAAAGGCATAAAACTGTTAGCCAACAAAATATCTTTCCTGTATTCAATATCAAACAAGTTACTTGCAGAATCATGTATGAGTAAGCTGAAAAAGGATACTTACCAAACAACGATATCAACGATGGAGGAGGCTTTGACGATCCATTTGATGCAACATCTATACCTGCAAGATTACAGTGGGCCTTTACAATCAGACGAGAACTCATTTGATTATATATTAAGAAACTAGAGTAATAACCTAGAAAAACAGTGCCATTACAATAAGGAAATTGATTTTCATGAAAAGAGAAGTTGGTAAGTTCTAGTCACTGTAGGCAGTGACATTTGCCTCGAATTCACATTTCATCTGAACCTTGGAAATATTAGTAAGACTACATCTACTGCAACTTTTATATGCCATTAATAGTTCCTTCTTAGAAAATATGATGACAATGATAGGTAAATCCAGGATTGCATAATCTAGAGAGGTTTTATGAAATGATCACTCAGTTCTGGTCTAGAATCATTTATAACGAGCATTCTCCTAAACTCCATATTCTCTGCGCTGCGAATGCACCACATCATCTTTTATGTGAGTCATAAGCATTCACCAAATTTGGTTAAAATTGTTATCCATAAGTTGTTACGAATCCTGGCAGCCTGAGGGGTGGGAGAAGGTTGTGCCAGCTGATCCCTCTGCATTTCACCCCTCCGAAGAAACAGAAAAAAGGAAAAAGGAAAATAGAAGAATAAGGTTATCGTCTGAATAGCTAGCTCTAACAGATATGCAAGTACAAGTTAAACAGTGGTCCTCAAGAATCAAAGATTTGCACCACGGGAATGGTTTGATTGCTTTTCCTCTCTGTCAGTAAGTTTATTGCTACAAGTAGTTGTAGATATTTTCTGACTGAAGCTTCTCCTTCGTGAATTTAAAATGTTTTCATAATTCCTGCTTCACAATTACAGAAATAGGCTGCAGAAAGTTAATGCCTAACTATTTTTAATAATATTATTGCACTTCACTTCTGATGCCTTTTGCATTAATGAGTTATATGATATTCTTAACGTGATAAAAAGAACCAGAAAATCCCATAAGTGATACTGAGTACTTTCCAGTTCTTCCTAATTCACCCTTCGGGATTGCATAAGTGTTGGTTATTAGATGCCACTATGAAATCCCTTAACAAGGCACACTGAGTTCCTTTTAGTTCTTCCTACTTCACCTTTTCAGATTTGCAAAGTGTAGGTTGTTAGATGCCCATCCTAAACAAGTAATTAGATAATGGATTCGATACCATAACATGAAATCATAAGATGCAAAGAAATACACGGTACTGAGGAATTGGTTAGGCAGCTCACCTGAAGTTGCAGCTGATTTTAGGATATCAGATTTCTTGAAAGTATATCCAATAAAATTGGTATCTTTGGATGTTAACATCTGCAAAATAAATCATCAGATTTTTTTTTTTTTTTTACGTAATAACTGATAAGTTTAATAAGAATGAAAGATCAAGGAGAATTACTATACAGAAGACTTCTTCAACGAAAGTCTAAAACCTTGTTTACATTTATTTACTATGCATTGCTATGTTATTTACTTAATCAAATCAAGCCATAATGCTTTATCCCCAGTACATCTTTGTTTTCAAGTATGCACCAGGGAAGTACTTAACTACTAAGATACCACAAATAAGAACCTGTTCTTCTTATATATTCAACATTTAATTGCAGTTTAAAGAAAGAAAACTAAATTAACAAAAAAGCACTAACATAAAACTTAGTATTTTTTTAGAAATACTGGTGTTATCATATATATACTTGCCCCCAGAGTTACTGTAAGGTTGTTTCTATGATGAAAGTACCCAAAGTAAACAAGAAGCCATTACCTTTCGCCAGGGTCCCACTCGTGGTGCTGTGGATGGTGGACCTTCTACCTATTCAGGAGCAAAAGTAAGATCATGTAAGAAATAAACCATTCAGGAATTGTTTTCTGGAATATAATTGTAATTTTAGTTGAAATGAGGCGTGAAGATTCCTTCATGACAGGATTTATATCTCTTAATAAGTTCCACAATCATTGTGTATAAACCATAGGACAAATGATAAAATTTTGGTTGGAAATGGTTTTGCTAGTGAAAAGCTGACAATGAAATAGGGGATCAATGATCATAGTAGGCTGACATGAAAAAATCTCAAATAAATCATTACACCCTAATGATTATCTATGGCAAATGTTGAGAAAAAGGCCATGAGTAACATTGCAGTTCTTGACATGGTGCTTAAAAGAGCAGAGTGGTGAAAGATACAATCTATAACATATACCGTAGATGGAATAGTAGATCGTTTTCACATCAAGAAACCTGAAAAGACTTTTGTAAATATGCTTCTAAACAAAATACATAAGCTCTTCTAGTATGTTCGTGTACTCACTTCATCAAACTTTTCAAAATTCTGCGTGTCTAATTCTCCTTTGACCGTAGGTCTGTAGGCAGCTTCCATTTCATAAAGCATGTCCCAGTTAATTCCTTTAAACCACGGATGTGCCTGCGAATGCATAACAGATCTAAATAGAAACATAAGGGGAACTTTAAGGCATAATGCACACTAAATATTAAATTGAACTCATGCTCATTTTAAACTGATTCTTAATGATTTGTTACCTTAATTTCTTCTAATCCTCTGGTCCCCAACCTTGTTTCGACATCACATAAAAAATGACAAATCAGATCCTTAGCCTCATCCGATACTTTGGGCTCTTCAGGAAATTTCAAGGAGGTTTTCCAATTGATTATCTGGTACAAAACAGGAAACATGATATATCCTGTGAAAATGTTGTGTTTGTAAAGGAACTAACTGCACATCTAGAACAGAGTGCAATGAGAACTTAGGCTGCTGCACAGTTTTCATCTCATCAATGAAAGAGGAGTGCAGGGTTACCTTGCGGCATGTCATTCTTGGATCATCGGAACAAAAGGGAGGGTAGCCGACAACCATTTCGTACATGATTGCCCCTAATGACCACCAGTCACACTCCATTCCATATCCCTTTTTCAACAGAACATCAGGTGCCATATAGTCTAGAGTTCCTACTGTAGAATAGGCCTGCAAACATGAAATTTACATGTCCAATTGCTCTCATTGTTTTGACTATTACAGGATGGTAAAGAAAAGTCATTTCACCTAAGGGATGAAATCGCGCATTGCAATGAAGAGAAAATAAGCAGACTAAGGAAACCATACCAAGGCACGCCGGTTACGTTTCCATTGTTGTAGTTGTTCCTTTGGCATTAACCAAGGAGCCCTATCACTTCCAGAATTGCTTTCACTCCCACTTGTAGATTCCTGAGCTGTTAAATTTTCGTCTTCCAGTAACAATGATGAGTACTTATTATCCAAGGGCTTGCATAAGCCAAAATCAGAAAGCTTCAGATGGCCATTTTTGTCTAGTATCAGGTTATCTGGTTTTATGTCCCTATAGAGCAGGAATTTTAAAAGTAAGCCTCAAAATAATCAATGTCCACGTACAACACGCACACCAGATTGTACATAATCTCATAAGTATACGTATACATCCAGGAGATAAAAAAATGCTAATTTGTAATTTCACAGGTGATCCTCGAAAACTGCAGAAGCCAGTAAAGCAAGTGTGTCATTCTGATACCTATGTACATAGTTGTGCTGATGAATTGAATGAATAGCTAAAACGCTTTCTGCAATGTAGAACCGTGCGACATCTTCAGAAAGGATATCCTCTCTCATCAATAAGGTCATAATATCACCACCAGGTAAATACTCCATTATGAGGTACAAGTAATCAGAATCTTGGAAAGAATAATAGAGTCTGACAATGCACCGGCTATCAACCTCCACGAGCAAATTCCTCTCTGATCGGACATGCTCAACCTGTCATGAAGCAATATCAAATAGCATAAGTCAGAATAAAACAACGTATATTCAGGTGAACTTAAAGTGATTAAATGAATTTTTAGTTCAAACGCGTGACACTCTCACTGCATAGAACACACTTGTCAGGTCTCAAAAGAAACTTATTTTCATGTCCAACCATAAATTTTCTGAAAGATGTTACTGTAGAGAAGAACAGAGTTCTATTCTTTTTCATCTAACCAAGATTGTTTTATGTGAAACAGAACAAGAGAAGTTGCATTAAGATAAACACAATTTCAACCTCCATAAATGGGGAAAAAAGGAAAAAAAGAAAAAAGAAAAAGAATTTTCTACGAATAGCGAGATGAGATATCCAAACAAATTTAACACTCCAATCGGAATATTTAGCTTTTATTCTTTCACTTTTTGGCCTAGAAACCGATCATCCTTGTGTATATATGCGTAGTTCATATTTGCAAGAACATATGAATCAAAAGGACATGGATACACTAAAAATAAACATAAGTTGTAAAAGCAGAAACTTTAGACTATCTCTTCCTTCTTTGAAATACTCTTCATGCTAAGACTGCTATGTGAAGCGGTCAATCTAGAGCACATAGATTAGGAAAACTATTGAAAGATGGTCACTCTAGGGGAACATAAGTTAAAGAGTCCATTGTGTTGTACTGTCAATTCTCACCTGTCCACGGCTGAGCATCTCGGATTTCTTCAATTTCTTCATAGCAATTATTTCTCCTGTACTTTTCTCACGGCAAAGCCTAACCTGCATCACTTAGTTTGGTCATATATGAAGTCATAAGATATGTGATTTCGCGATCATTCATATCTATGCATTGTTTCTTTTGGATTGAGTTTTTCTCCTACAAAAACTTCAGAACCAAGATCTCCGATCTTATATTAGCAAATCAGTGATTGAGAGTTACACTGGTAGGACAAATCCATATGGAAAAATACATAATCAAAAGGGAGAACTCTATGTAAAATAACCCCGTGCCCCTTTTGACACTTCAAAGAAACAGAAAACAGAGAAAGATCAAAATAGGCTTATACAAGCAAATAAGTCTTTATCGTATGCTTTATAAATGCATTTCTGCTTTCAACGTGTGATTTCGAGCCATCCAAACAAAAATAACCCAACTAAAGATGAATATAACATAGTTATTCTTTAAATAGTGAATCTTTAAAATTGTTCATTCGATTCAAAGAAAGCAGAGGAAATGATTACACTACACTATTTAATCAAACATTTCCGCTATTCGGATTTTCTGTTATATTCTGATTTATAATCCAAAGTATTCTTTGAATTTTCCAAAAATGACAACAGTTGCATAGATCAAGACATTTTGCAGGATATGTAAAACAAATCAAACAACTTAATCAAAAGAATAACATCCTTTTTTCTTTCTAGATAGAACTAATTAATCACTATCATTTTTGCTAATTAATCATTATCATTGTTTACTATCATCATTCAGATTATGTAGTTGTAAACACCACAATTTTTCTTTTTACACAAACAATAATTAAATTGAACACAATAAATGCCACGCATATACACAGAATTGAGTAGATAATCATTTTTCTTTTATCTTTTTTATTTTTTTGCGTTAGTGGGAAATGAGGGTGTTGCCGACTCCACGTAATGGGATAACATCCTCATTTTGTCATGTATATAAGGATATACCTCACCAAATGCACCTTTTCCAATAATGGTCAATTGCTCAAAGTCATCAACCCCAACTTTATGCCTCTGCAATCTCATGTACTCTGTCTCCCTCCTCTCCAAATTCCTCAGCATTTTCTCTTGCTCCTCACTTGGTATTTGTGCTTCTTGTGCCCTCCTTTGCAGTGCTCTTCGCCTAACAAAACATCCCAAAAAAGGTCAACAAAAAAGAAATATACAAATTGTATAAACAAGTGCTAAGAAACATGGGTTTAATTCTCTTATATTTTCTAATATTCCTCCTCACGTGTCACCAGGATTGAAGAGTCAGCTTTTGAATGCCCGATACCATGTTCAGAAACATAGGGTTCATTATAAAACCAATTAGTGTTAGATAGGGTAGGTTTGCAACAAAACAACACAAAAAAGATCAGCAAAACAGAAACACACAAATTCGAATAAACAAGTCTTAAGATGGAGTAGTTCAGAAACATGGGGTTCATGTGCAACCAGGATCGTTCCATTATAAAACTAATTAGTGTTAGATAGAGTAATTCAAAATTTTATATACGTATTAAAAGTCATAATTTATCTATGCGGAAGAGAATGGTATTTTCTAACAACAAGATTCGATATACAAACATGAATAAACAAACCATTACCTATCTTTACGATCTTGTAAGCCTTGTAGATGATTCTTGTAATGGTTTTCAATGAACTGCTTCGCTGCAGCCGCTTTTTGCCTCGTTACAGGCGAAGAAACGGACACGTCCGGCTCTAAGTTAAAAACCCTATCAGGTTGCATGTTGGCAGCTCCTATTCTATCTGTTCCATGATCACCACCCTCCATAAACCCTCTTATCTTCTCAGATCCAATCAGAGAATTGAATCCACTGTGTGCACTGTGTGTGTGTGTTTTTTTTATTGTATTGTTACAAGAATGAAAGAAGGTTGTAATGGTGGGTTGGTAAGTTTCAGTGAGAGAATCTTGACAGTTAAGTTTCTTGTGAAGTTCGAGGTAGATGAAGAAATAGTAGTAGTAGCTGTCGTACTTGGTACTGACAAAGAAAGACAAGTGGCTTATTAATCAAAAATTTTAACTTTAAATTTAATTTTTCTTATCATAAAATATTTTTTGATTTATTTGAAGTATTTGTTGGAATACTCTTTTATTGTAATACAAAATTTATAATTTTAGAATATATTTAATGCGATCCTACCTAAGAAAAGTTGATCGTTATTAAGAAAGACAAGATGGAAAGAGAAGTGTTCGGCAGGCCTATGTTATGTGCTAGAGCCAATTGGAAATGAGATGGTCCTTGTACTGTCCTTGCTGTGAACTGGCTGGCATGTGTGTGTGTGTGCGTGCGTGTGTTGTGCTGGGTACAGTGCAGAAGGGTTAGCTGGATTGGGATTGGATTGGATTGGATTATGTTTAGTTAATTGGGGAATGGAGTGAGAGCGACGCCTATGTTTCCGCTTTGCTAAACTAAGCAACAGCAATGTGGTACTTACAACAGTCGGTTGATGTTAAAACTTATGGAAAGTTTTTTATTTTTTATTTTTACAATGGCAATCACTTTAAAATAATCCGACTAGATGTGTATATGGTGTGTTGATCCTATTTAGCACTTATGCTCCGTTTGTTTGGCGTAAAATATTTTTTTTAAAAATATATTTTTAATTTTTTAGTATTCGGTAATACCGAAAAATTAGTTAATTGAAAATTATTTTTTAATCAACAATTACTGTTGTTTTTGCTTAATTTTTCGGTGTTACCATTACTGTTGCTTTTGCTTAATTTTTCGGTATTTGGTAATATCGAAAAATTGGTCAACTAGAAAATATTTTTCGGTCAACAATTGCGGCTAGTACAAAATTTGGAAAAATATTTTCATGTCATTTGGAAGAAGAAAATATTTTACGGAACTTACTGTATATCCAAACACCAGAAAATATTTTTCAATATTCTATTTTTCAGAAAAACATTTTCCTCAACAAGTTATTTTACGGCAAACAAACGGAGCCCAGAAAAATATTTTATTTTCTAAAAAAATATTTTCCACAAACAAGTTATTTTATGACAAACAAATGAAGCCTTAAACTCAGCTTGTTTGTAGGAAAATAACTTGATAGGAAAAAATATTTACAAAGAAAAATAGATTTTTTTTTTTTTTTTAGTTGTCATACTGAAATATATTTTTTAATTTTGACTGCTATAGTTTTGATAAGAGATTTTTATAGACTCACACACATTCACACATACACCTGCACACTAATATATAAGACATATAAACCATACACATATGCGTATACATAAACACAAAAACATGTATTTATGGGTATAATGGGGTGTGGGTGGGAACGGGGGTACAGTGGAGTGGAATAGGTTTTCATATCCTAAAGCACCGGAAAATAATTTACACTCCTTATAACTAATTTTTTTTTATATTGACTGTTGTTAGATATAAAATCTGCCAAGCTGATCAGATGGACTTGATCTCCCACGTCCGAGCTAACCTCTTGCATAAGTAAATAAAAGAAACAATGGGGGTTATCTCTTACGTTTCTCTTCGGACGAGAGAATTAGTGATTTAGCTCAGGTGTAATCTAATAGACAATAAATTTAACAATTGGAATGAATCCATTACCTCATAATCACTTTCCTTGTGCTATTTATAGTCATGTTTGGGTACCTTTTTTAGTAGTCCCCCTCGTCCTTGCGTACTATTTTTGTGATAAGTATCTTGCAATGATTATTCATTTTGTTACTATGAGTATATTGACTGTAAATATTTTTTAGTTGACTTATTTTACAATATTATTAAATACTGAAAAATCAAGAAAATATTTTCCAGAATAATACTGAACCTTTTATGATGTGTTTAGGAGTGATGTGTTTAGTCGAGCAACGACTCCATTAGGCCCAGTGAATTAACAAAAGCTATTGCCATTCTTGTATTACAACTAATGTCTGTGATGCTCTTAAAAGGTTGGGTAGAGTAGTTATGTAGTGATTTATTATGACATGATTTTCGAGTTTGAACTTATGTCTTCTTATCACAAATATTGTCTGATCTGTAATTAATTTGGAGCATGTGTTGAAGTGCCACACTATAATACCAAATGTATATAAGGTGTATTTAATGTGTTTCTACTTAGGGTGAGTTTCTCATTAAAATAAAAGAAATCTCACATTTAATACACAAAAGGATTTGTTTTCGCCCAACTTCTAATGAAGTGGTTTAAAATTTGAAAGGTAAAATACAAAGTAGATTTACGATTCTTTATAAGGTAAATGACTGAAATCGGCCCTTATATATTTTCGTCCCTTATCTATCAAACGTGACAAACTAGTCCCTTATCTTTAAATTTGCGATGCCGTTAGTCCTTTTAACAAATTATGTAAATTTTTTTAACGCGAATTGCATGTGCTCGGCACGTGACCAACTTAAGTAAGATTTTGGAGAGGTAAGGGACTAATTGGTCACGTGTCAGGCGAATGTAATCTACGTTAAGAATTGACGAAGAAATTTGTTAAAAGGACTAACAGCGTCACAGAATTAAAGATAATGGATTAATTTATCACGTTTGATAGATAAAAGATAAAAATATCACAAAACCCAAAGATAAGAAACTATTTCGGTCATTTTAGTAATAAGTCTTATCACATAAAAGAAATCTCACATTTAATACATAAAATTCTATCATACAAAATTTTAAAAGTATAGCTAATTAGACAGGCTTTATTATAATTGTCATTATTTTTGTCCTTAAAGATGGTCGAATTAAATATTTTTCTTAGAAATTACTTGCCTGACAAATAGGGTACTCAAGTGAATTTAAGGAGTCAAAAACATTTTTTTTGGATCAAGTAGCATATTTATTAATTAAACAAAGTAAACACAAAGGAAATCTTGGCCCAAACAATACAAGAATTCAGAGAACAAAATAAAAGTACAAGAACAAAGGTGTAAAATTGAAAAGCCAGCCAAAAGCTTTAACCGGAGTCATTATACTCTCAATATGCAACCAACCACCCAACACCCACTAAAACCACCATGCAAGTGTCAAAAAATCCACCAAGGGGAGCCACGAAACAACGCGTAAAAAGAAGACTTGCGACCTTAATAGAGGAAGATGATTGGATACTCCAGATGGTGGAACAAAAATGTAGACCTCTAAGTAAATGTATAGTCTACCTGAACCCTCCATTTGTACGTACGCGGGTGTTTAACATCCCAGGGTAAGGATCAGAAGAAGCAACCGTAGTTGACCAAAACTAGTAAAGTCATATAACCGCGACAACCCAAACACACAACATCATTACGTAAAAAGACAATGTAAATGTTAGTTCAAATTAATACTAAAATTGAGAATTTGTATGGAGAAACTTCGAGACGAGTAAAATTTCTTGTGGTAAAATTTATATTATATTTTTTTGACACGATTTAAAGTAAGCTAAATACCCCTTGTCAAATTTTGATACACAACATTGTATTGGGTCACCCTCATGTGGTATCGAGAATTTTAATTTTAATTTTAATTTTTTATTTACTACGAGGAGCTCACCTGAGACATGACCATATTAGATCCAATTTAAAATTATAAATATTTTGACGTAACACTATGCTCCAACTTATTGTTTATTTAGTCAAGAGTTAGATAATATTTGTAATGAAAATGTACAAATTTAAATTTAGAACCTGAAATCATAACGAGTCGCTACTCAACTGCTCCATCCACCACTTGGGACTATCGAGATTTAATTGCATTATCTCTTTTGTCAATATATTAGTGCCACTTTGACTACATTAAAAGAAATCCTCATGTGCTATTGAGATCGCATGTCGAGCACAAGCAGGAGTAAGTGTGGTGAAACTCACGAGTGATTTATAACATTATTTACTAATCAATTAATTGCCTAAAAAATTGTCTGAATTAGATGTATGTGGCATGACAACGTCGATATTAATTTTTGGGAATATAGTTCATATAGTCCTAATTGTTTTCCATTTTTTCCAAATCAGTTCCCATTATTTTAAATGTCCTAATTGTTTTCCATTTTAAGGTTCATTGAAAAATACGTGATTTTTTTCTTCTTTTTTAATTTTTTTTTTATGAAGCTGCGAGATCTTGAATTGTTTTTATTTTGTTATTAAATCTTCAAGAATTGAATATTCACGGAAAGGCAATTTATTCTTTTAGCCTCATCACAAAATACAAGTCAATGTAGATTTTCTATAGAGGCAATACCTGACGAATCACAATTTTAGCTTAGTGGTAGATTTCATGGGCCCAAAGTTGGTGTTTACAATTACAATTAATTGTCTAATTAATGCTAGTTTGCAAGTTTCTTCACCTCAAGTTATATGTTTAATACTTAAAAACACCTACATGTTAAGCTGGCTTTATAAGATAAACTTAAATGAATTTTCCTGAATAGCTACTTATAAGCACAAAATAGAATTTACTTTTGCAAGTGTTCGTATACAAATTCTATGATTAATGTAGACATGCATGTATATATATATATATATATATATTGCTAAGCAAATAGTTTATATTTCATTGAAAATGAAACAGTACATAGGTGAGTCTATTGACCATTTAACAGAAAGAGAAAAAGAATAAAAAAAAGCTAGCCTAATAAAAGATAAATGAAAAAAGCACATGGCTAGCTAAAATGTTCTATTTGGTTTAGATAACTGGCCCTCAATTCCCACACTAGTTGACTGGTTATCTTAGCCAAATAGAGCAACCAAATTCCAAAAGTCAACCAACAATGCAAAACAGGCAACAACGACAAGCAAAGAAAAAAGCAATCCAAAGTCTTCAAACATCTCACATCTCGTGCTCTTCAAAATTCATCAAACTGATCAAAAGAATTTTCATCCCGGGGATTTATGTTTGGATTTAGGGAGGGAACCTTTGGATTTAGAGGAACCATCTTTGGATTTAAGGGAATCAGACATGGGGGAATTAATGAAAGCAACAATATCTTGGGAGAGGGAACTAGGGAGGGTTGTATATCACCTTCCATGCATAGGGAGGCCTCGGGCCTAACTTGACCATCATTTGTGAATGTAGTTGTTATGACCCAACTAGTTATGGGCTGCTCTACTAATGATAATGGTCCAACCCAAACTACGGAGCCCAATACAATTGTTGATCAACCAAGCCCAGCTATTATGTGTCTTGTTAGTTAGAGTCTGTTAGGCATTTAGCATGTGAGGTGTGAAGCATTATATATCTTGGTGATTGTATTAGAGAGAAGCTAAGCAAACAAATATTATCTTTATTTCTATTTTGTTCTTATTTCTTTAATTCCCTGTAATTTTCCTTTCTTTTATGTCCTTTTATTCTTTCTCAAAATCTTACTTCGTTACATTGGTGCTTTCATTGATTCCATGGCCAACGGTACCGGACTACATGCCATGGATTATCAGTCTCAACAATACTATCCGCGGTATGCTGGGTACGATCCTACATTCCACCGTCTCAACAATACTATCTCTATTATCCGCTGGTCTACTCACAACCACCATTTTCGGGCTACTATTATCCAGAATCGATGTACCCACAAGCTCAACCACAGTCGCATGTCCAATCCTTGGCTCCATACTATCAGAATTTGGCTCATGTGTCGTCGGATTACATCGACTCAATGGTGGTAGTCGTGGCGGAACTTGTCCCAGCAGCGGTGGCTCCATCTACTTACTTTTTGGTTGTTGACGAATTGGCACAACAATTTCATGTCTACGAAACTCATGTACCGAACGTGTTGCAGTCAGAGAACTCGCAGTCCTCACCGAAAACCATCGACGAAGCTTGGGACAAATACAAAGCAGACGGCGTCGTTTTCACCGTCATGACAGAAAGTATTTCGCAAGTCAACAAGAAGAAAAAGACCGAGAGGGTAGCGGAGGTTGTCGTGAAGAAAAATGACATGACAGCTTGGAGTGTGATGATTTATGGGTTGTCAAAAAACGAGAAGCCTACTGAGGCATTGAAGTTGTTTGAAAGCATGCAAATTAAGTATAGAGTTGAGCCTAATGCAATTAGTTTGTGGAATTTGTTGCCTATTGATGGGAATTGTGGTGATTTAGTAAGAGCAAAACAGTTGTTTGATGAAATGCCTCAGAGGTATTTGGCATCATGGAACACGATAGTTGGTGGATTTTTTAGGATATGTGAGTTGGGATTAGCTAGGAAATTGTTTGATGAGTTAGTAAATTTTTTGTGGTGGATTCCATGGAGTGATTCGGACGTTCAAGTTGTGATGAATTTCAGCCATGGGATTCTTGGGAAAGTTGTGTATGTGACGTTTGTAGGTGGTTGTCGGAGGGGGAGTTTGAGTGTGAAGAATGTTGCAGCTCTCATTATCAATGTGGTTGCTGCAATTTCTTCTGGTGATGTTTCGTTACAGGTACTTTGTTATGTTCAAACAGTAAGTAATGCAAGTGCTACATTATTAGACAATGGCAATTTTGTACTAAGTGAGCTGAATTCAGATGGTTCTATAAAGAGAACATTGTGGCAAAGCTTTGATTACCCCACAAATGCGCTCTTACTTGGAATGAAGCTCAGTATCAATTTCCGAATAGGGCATAGATGGACATTAACTTCTTGGATAAGTGATACAGTACTTGGATCAGGGTCTTTTACTTTAGGTGGAGACTTGAATGGCACGAGCTAACTGATTATCTGGTAGCAAGGAGATGTCTACTGGAAAAGTGGCCTTTGGCACAATGGGAGTTTTGACAGTGCACTCCCACTTCGTGTACCTTCGCACAGTTATATCAAGTTTAGCTATGTCTCAAGTGAGGATGAAAAGTATTTGATGTATTCAGTAGATGAGAATATCCCCTTAATGAAATACAGTATCAATCTTTTTGGCCAAATCTTGGAAATGAGCGAAGCATGAGTAATTTGCGCGTGTGGCCTCTCACAGACCCGTGATGAAGGATGTGTGAAAGTGATCTTGCCTAATTACAGGAAAGATGATCTTGGGTTTGAGAAAATAAATTACATCTTTGGCAATAGCTTCAGATTTCATGATAATTATAGCTTGAGTCTCTTTGATTGCAAGACAAGGTGTATAACAAACTATTCTTGCATTGCTTATGCCTCAATAACTGATAGTGGAACTGGTTGTGAAATTTAGGACAATGTAATGAGTTATACACAAGACGTATCACAAGCTAGAGTGTTTTATTTTCTTGTTACATTAAGGAAAAAAAAGCTATGGAAATGGATCATCATGTCAGTTGGTGGAACTACATTTATATCCATACTTGGTTGTTTATGCTTTCGGAGATGGAAAATAAAGTCACGAGACTACATGGCAAAACAAATGATAGTATCTGAGCAAGGAGTTGCTGCAAGGCTTGCCAAATCTGGCAGCAAAAAGAGAGGCCACGAACTGTAAGTTTTTAGCTTTGAAAGCATAACAGCAGCAACACACAACTTTTCTATGGCAAATAAGCTAAGAGATGGTGGTTTTGGGCCTGTTTACAAGGAGAAACTTCATGATGGAACACTAGTAGCAAGAAAAATATTTTCAAGAAGTTCAAGTGATGAGGTATTCGAAGCCTACCCGGATTTGAACCTTGATGACAAAGTTCTCTCAAAAGGGAAAGGTAATGTTATGACCCAAGTAGCTATGGACTGCTCTACTAATGATAATGGCCCAACCCAAACTATGGAGCCCAATACAGTTGTTGATCAACCTAGCCCAGCTATCACGTGTCTTGTTAGTTAGAGTCTGTTAGGCATTTAGCATGTGAGGTGTGAAGCATTATATATCTTGGTGGGTGTATCAGAGGGAAGCTAAGCAAGCAAATACTATCTTTATTTCTATTTTGTTCTTCTTTCTTTAATTCCCTGTAATTTTCATTTCTTTTATGTCTTTTTATTCTTCCTCAAAATCTTAGTTCATTATAGAAGTCTGGGGGCAAGCATCCACCCCAAGGTTACCTTTGTCAAGGACTTCACTCACATTTAAACTCTCCAAAGCATCATTGGCAATATTCAACACTTCAAATTGATCTGATGTTGGGGCTAATTTTTGGGGGGTAACAAATGCCGTGGATTTCTTTGAGATTTTTTGCCATTTGGTAGACTTAGGTGGAAGTGAAGTCTTTGATTCTTGAGGGAGCTTCTCGATCCACAATTGCTGAGAGGGCTTTTGCACAATTAGAAGTCGTCTGAAAATTTTACAAAAGGTGCATCTAGGTGGTTTCCAATCATATTCAATGCCAATTTCCACAATGGAACTATCCGGAAGCTTGACAAAAGTGGAGGCAATATGAGCTTTGGATTTTGTAAGAAAGTCCATTTGGGGATCGGAAGGACTTCGAGGTTACTTCCAATATAGCTAAATCCATATCTTGACTATAACCCCAAAGGAACATTTATTAGTTTCATCCAAATAGGCACTTTGTCATATTTAAGGTTGACAAGTTAAATGTTGGGATCCTATTTTCCAAGGAAGAAACGGTGGTGGTTAACATGCCACAATTGTTCCAACGTAAAATTTTTCACTTTCTAGTAATAGGAATAAGCTATTACCAAGAGTTTTGATATCAACACTACTATAGCTCTTTCACTTAGTATCAACAACTTTTTAAATAAGAAAGAAAGGCGGAGGCTTACCCACAAATTGACCAACCAAACATCTTCTCCAAAGGGATTCCATTTCTTGATATACACAAGATGGAGGGCAAGCGACCACATGATCATCTTTGATTTTCGGCACTCCAATTTTACCCAATTCAAGGGATTACTTCAACTCTTTCATAAATAAAATTTTCCAATTTGAGATGGATGAATCATTAAAATAGGCTTGGCAGTTTGTATTCTTGGGGATCCTTTTTCGATCTAGGACCAAGAATAGAGCCAATTTTATGGGATGGAGGGAAGGCATTGGCATTGGCATTGGCTATGGCATTGAAAGATCTTGTAGTAGCTAATAATCAAGTAGAGGATTGGGGAAAAAAAGTATATGGGAAGGGGGACGACATTGGCTTAGGGGGATGGACCCAAGGCCAAAGGTTATGCATTAGTAGCTACATTAGGAGGGAGGGAGGGAGGGAGGGAGGGAGATGGACCTTGGAGCTTGAAAAAGAGGAAGGGGGAACATCTCCATGAAGGCCACAGATGGAGCGGGAATAGAAGAATAAAAGGAAAATGGATGATTGGGGTTGGGGGAAGATGGTTGACCAAAGATACTGTATAAATATTTTCTTCATTTAATGTAGCTTAAACTTTGATTCATTGATTGGACTCAATATATAAGTAGTCTAATCAATACTTTGATGATGTTGTTAGCAAATCACTTTTTGTTGTCAGTATTTCACCTCCTACTTTCATTCTTCATTAAATAGACATAAATTAATGCACCCTCTAACTAGAAATGAAAAATTCCAAGCGACATTTATTCACCTTTGTTTGCCATATTATAATAGGAAAAACACTTTCTTATTTAAGTTCCTTCTCTTCTTCATTCTCTTTTTAATTTTTAATATAAAAAAATTGCAAGACTTTTTACTAATAGACTCCAATTTTCAATAAATCATGCAACCTTATCATTAATCTAGATATTAAAAGAAAAATTCTTATAGATAAGGCTTACAATTTTTCTATTTTTTTAGTGAAACTTCATTAAGTCTTTATCTGTCAATATCATTAATCCAGATATTCCGAACTTAATGTTTTAAAAATTGTTTGAGAAAAAAAAATAGAAAGCTACAACGAAGAACAAGAAGAAAATGCTAGTAGAGTCATCATGTAAACAAGTGGAAATTAAATAAATAGGAACTGATATTTTTTCCTTTTCTTTTTAGGTGTTAACCTTTATTTTGGTAAAGTCAGTGTGCTCCATTTAATGGCATACTATGGGGTGAAAGAATGATGCACAAAGAATTAAAATTGGAATGTAATCATTGTCCTCAAGTTACCTATCACATTCACAAAGAATAAATTAATATATCTTCACCAAAGTCTCGAGATCGATTCTCCAAACGTGCAACGTACCCCTTTAAAAGTAATATACAATTGACTTAGACTTCTTTTTGAGAATAAAAAGAAAAGATAAATCATATACTAATTAATAGTAGCAATTATGAACAAGAGTTGAACATGGTATTAGAGGGTTAGGGTTAGACTCTAACAATGATTAGTAAGACGAGTAGTTCTTCTATCCTCCTTCAGTCCATGCTCCCTCCTCACATAACATGTGGGTTCCACACGTGAGAGGCCTACTTTTCTATCTCTGGGAAGCATGGACCACAAGAGGATAAAAGAAATTTCCGTAAGACAATAGTTAGATCAATTATTCTTGGTTCTCGCTTGCTGATTCAGGGAAAAAAAAATTGTTGGTTGTTAGCTCTATGCTCTTAACTCTCCTTCTATTTCCCCATGAATTATGCCATTCTGACCATTTTCTCTCCGAATAGTAGGTCTTCTGAAGAACTTGAAACCATAGCTCGTGTACCATCGACTTAGAAGCATTGATAGCCATCTGCAAACTCTTCTACTGAACAATAACGATTGTACTATAGAGCCATAAATGGACCAGTGCCTTTTCACTAGACGAGTGATTGCAACTATAAACACGATTGCACAGATGGTACCTGAAATGAGTAGTAGACAAGAGAAAGGCACAAGGCCTAATCTTAGGTCATCGACTGGATCAGTTGATGAGGAGCAATTACAAGAGGAAAGCATGTGTTTTTCCAGATCATCTATCCCTCCATCTTGTGTGATTTTGAGAATTGCCGTGGACATATCGTTTGCCAATTGAGAGCCCTTTTGGAAGGCCTAAACAACAAATAATTATAACATTGACGATCACAATAATATCAACAAGAAGTAGTTATAAATATAAAGTGAGGGGTGTTTACTTCCCCCCCCCCCCCGCCCTCTCAAACATCAAATCATATCTTACTGAATAATCTGACTGATTGACAAGTCTTTTTTCACCTTCAAAAAAAGGATTATGGATTGGGAATAGGGAAAGTAGCGAAAAGAGAGATGTGTCACGTGAATAGAAAATACTAGTCTCGTCAGTGAGCTATTACATATAAATAGACAAGATGCTTGATGAGCAACATTGGTTGTAAAGATGAAAATATGTCCAGGTTGAAGTCAGTGTTTGAGTTCTATGCTAATAAACAAAGGTTCATTGGTTTTATATGTGATAAAGAATTAAAGATCCAAGGACGGATCCAACATTTTTATTACTTATATATAAATAATTTTTTCATTAGGGACTATTTTGACTTTTTAGGCCTAAAAATATTTTAAAAATACGAATAAAATTTGAGACGAGTAGGAGTACACACTAAGACTGGCTCCGCCCATGCAAAGATCAGTATTTTACTAATTAGCAAGGAAATATTGCCCTACACAGTAAGGGTAAGGAAAAAAGATGGATTTGC
This sequence comes from Ehretia macrophylla, assembly GCA_037974665.1. Classification (NCBI taxonomy): domain Eukaryota; kingdom Viridiplantae; phylum Streptophyta; class Magnoliopsida; order Boraginales; family Ehretiaceae; genus Ehretia; species Ehretia macrophylla. The sequence continues at coordinate 7,763,834 of CM075774.1, forward strand.
TGTGTTTTTAGTCTTCCAACGTGATCTTATCTAAAGTGAGTTTCTTGTCACCCAAAAATATCTCCCAGTATAAGTCCACAAGATTGTATCTATTACTATAAATATATATATCTCATACTAATTATAACCAAGGAAAAAGAAATAGAGAAGCTTACAAAACCCAAGCCTCCAAGTTTCCAGCTAGGTCCCGCCATAGTATAGCCTTTGCAATATTTTCTAAGGAACACTTTGGCGTGTGGAGCACATAAAAAGGCCGCAGCTATCTTTCCTTTTTCAAAATCCTTTGGATACTCATCAGCCGAATCAATTTTGTGAATATTTTCAGGCTTGAAATGCAAAACATGTTCCAAGTATTGACCTATAAATGACTGCTTATTGCACCCAACAACTGCATTTGTTCTCAAGAGATAATCAATATTCGTTATAGAAGGTTGCAGTCTTGGCACAGTCATCATGGAACTTAGGACTGCAGTAAAACATGCTGTGACGACTATAAGCACACCTAACCATACTGCCAGCACTAGTCGAGATAAGTTTTGTTTGATAGATTGCCCTGCAAATATTCGATCATGCATTTACGTTTAAATCAGAGCTTTTGTGTGAAAATGATTTAATAAGAACAAAAGTGATATACTTCAAACAGTTATCATGTATAATAGATGTGTTGAAGACAATAAATATATGTAATCATCCCTCACTAACCGTTTAAGTTTTTAGATAAAATATAAATTTAATATAATATCAGAGTCCATGTTAATAAACAGGCTTGCATTCAAGTCTCATCACTATAGATTTAAGACCGTTTTAGACAAAAAAAATAAAAATAAAAACCTCGCCTGCATTATGATCCAGTTAACAGTAGTGAGTAGATAGCGATCATAGATCCTCCAATAAACTAACTGATATATTGATATAGACTGCAACCATATTATTGTTTTTCAGTAAAACGATTAGAATATATACATTTATCCCACATATATAGATAAATATATATATTTTTCCTATATAGATAAATATTCATGACTAACTTTCAAGACCAGTATATAAAGGTTGCACTCCTACTCCAATGCATGGGATAAATGTGTATATTCTAACAAGGATTAATACCCTAGTTAGTCCATGATTTTTATCATGTTTGACAAAAAAGTTCCATATGTTCAAAATTCTACGTTTAAATCCTAACTTTATAACTTGTGACACAGTTAGTCCTACTCTTTTTACCCTATTTTGTTAAAAAAGTATCGGTATTTTGTTAGAGAAGTAACGGTAAAGTTTATGGGTTAACAATTAGTTTTTTAACAGAAAAAGCCAAAAGCACTAGAAATGTTACAAGTTACAAAATTAAAAGATTTAAATGTAGCCATTTTGAGAATAGTAGGAAACTTGCTTGTCAAACATAATAAAGATTAGGGGCTAACTAGAGTAAAGATTAGGCACAAACTAGGGTATTAACCCTTCTAACAAAAAGAATTGAAGTGTTGAGAATCAAATAAAATGTATAAAAAAGTTTTCTCCCAAATTAAAGAAGAAAACCTATAACCACTGGGCATTTGCTCTACTAGTATGATTCTTGCTTTATGTGTGAGAGATCTTGAGATCGATTCTCGACAGATATAACATCCTAATGTGATATAATATTAGTTTAGTCCTCCCTTTAAATCAAAAAAGAAGAAAACCTATAACCAAATTTGAAAGATGAACTAACCACTTCCAGATGTGACTTACTTTGTGCGAATGAGAGAATAGTGACTGAAAACCAAAGCATTGAGCCAATGTGCTGGGCATATGACACTTTTGTGAAGTCTGGATTCTCACTTGTGTTCTCGTTTAAATAGACCACCATGGCTGTCCACAGGTTCATTGCTGCCATTACCAACCATGTCTCCAGCTTGAAGGCCTTCATCACTGTAGCCCTTTCATTAGCCACATCATGTTTTGTAGGCACAATCATAACAATTGAAGACTCGAGGTACGGCAATGTGAAGTCTGTCTTCTCATATCGATCGACAAGGATAGTAGTATCACCAATTGCAGCATCTAAGCTCTTTTTTCAAAATAATCAGTTAGATCATATACATAACAGTTTTATTGTATTATGGAGGACTAGGAATTGAATACAAGTATACTGTTGTTGACGACTGCATAGAATTTATCATAATTTGTTTAGTGTTTGTCATAATGATTTTTGTCATTAAGGTCGTTAATGATAAGCAGGCTGAATTCACCTTGAGTTTTAAGGATTCTAATGGCCTTAGTGATCAAGAAAAAAATTTCAGAAATAATGAGTAATTTTATTTTTGAGTATCGATAACCATACTATAGTACGTACAATTATTCATATTGAAGTGATAGTAAATGAAAACAAGTAAAAGCTAAGTTACAAACTGCTCGTAATGACAAAATTTAAGATTTAAGCAACATGTTTGTTGGATTGATTGTATTCTTTATCTCTATTGAATGCTTGTTGCACCTTTTATAGTGGAAAATAGTCTAGTACTGTTGACGGTTACTTAAACCCGATTATCTATCTTCTTGCTAGGTTGGCTATGATCTGGGTGGTTACTGGTATAATTGTCGACAGTTATACATCTTTGTCCTATGATCTTGGTGAATATTTTCAGTGTAATTGTCAGACAATTAAATATCTCTACCCTGTGATCTATACAACAATCAATCAGGGCCGTCTCAAACAATTTAGGTACCTTGGGCGATAATCTAAATAGGAACTTTAATAATTAGGTTTTTTCTCAATAAAAAAAACTCTAAATTTTCTACTAAAATAATCACTACAAATAAAATGACATTTCTCCAATGTTCTTTCTCTTTATTAAGTATTTCTTCAGCATATTTCTTGGGCCTTAATAATTAAACTTTATTAAGTCTATTGCATATAAGAAAAATTAATAAAAAAATGAATATAAGTAAAAAAATTAATTATTTCAAGTTAAGATATATATAAGTATGTAAACAATATCAAAATTTATCACATAAAAAAACAAAAAGAAGAGTCGAATGTATACCTTTATGCTTTTTTTCTTGGGCCAACCTTGCTTTCTTATATTATATGCAAAATTAATATCACAATAAATAAAAACCGTTTAAGTACTGGCTTTAAATAGTTCAAAAATCGATTAAGTGCTAGCCGTTTAATATTTTTTTACTAAGTTAGTATTTTTTTTTTTTTAACTTGGGGCCCCCAATCTAAGGGGGCCTTGGGTACCGGCCCAAGCTACCCATAGCTTGGGCCGGGTCTGCGATCAATCGCATGATTGGACATGTAATATGTTGATGTGACATTATTTACTTGGCTCAATTTCTTTTCCTTAATTCCAAATTTCGAGGCTTTCAGAGTATGAAATAACTTTCTCTTTTAGCTAATGACTTTTATGCAACATGATCTTATTTAATTTAGTCAACTTATAAATTAATTTTATAATGGCTTTCAGAATATGAAATAACTTTCTCTTTTAGAAAATGACTTTTATGCAAGCGCTAGCATGATCTTATTTAATTTAGTCTAACTTATAAATTAATTTTACATTATAAATAGGAATGTAGGCAAGACTAGATATATAAACAGACAAGATGCTTGATGATTAGTCTTAGTTGTCTGTTATAAGATAGTTCGTTTTGGAGCTTAACTGCGTACTTATATCATGATGCGAGATATACTTGCTTCAATTTCTTCTTTACAAAGAGAAATTGGCAAGCCATTTCCTGTCACCCACTCTCTTAAACCCAATTTTCATCACTCCCCTACCCCACGATTGTGTATGATTGTGTGTTTGTGTGCATGAAGTGTGTGTGGTGTATTTTCATTTTAAAAATTTGTTTAGAGAATAATTGTACTCAAATAAATTTTTTATTTTTTATTCGTAAAAGAATAAACTATCCTATAAGATAAACAAATAAAAAAGCTTCTAAACATGCCAATAAGTAATATGTCCTTGTTACTAGATATTGAAGAATAATTAACATAGTTGAATCATTATAGCCTATTCAACCAAATGACTAGTTGATTAGAAAATAGGGGACTAGATTGTGGAAATCATGATAGAAAATTCACATGCTAATGCCCACAAACGTAAGATATGTGGAATTTTTACTAGTCTCCTTAGAAATCTTCTACAAGCTAAGTAGGGGACAAAATTCTGTTCCACCTTCCTGCCGTGCGACCCTCTAACACACATTTTACAAGTAAGCATTTATGGGAGAAAAAATTAAACAAGGATTATAAGAGAATACCTTATTCTGAACTTCCATCACCATCTCATCGTATGAACCATAATAAGGAACTAGCTTATAGGGCAAAGCATAAGGTAGCCGATGCCTTGCAGCTTTGAAAACGTCAATAGAAAATCCAGTGACCGACGTCTCATTCTTCCCAGGGTCATGTTCCACTTTGACAAATTGATCGAAAGCACCATTTGCAGGAACGCCTATCTTCAATTGTTTCTCTACGCCGCCGGTAGGAGTCCAACCCTTAGGAACCGCCCGCTCGCCGCCCGGCCAGTAAACTGTATTCAACCCCATACCGAAATCGCCACCGTTTTCAATAAGCTCCTCGGAGAGGCCAGTTTCTGGTGACCATACTGCTATTTCTGTATAGCTTGTGCCTATCACATTGATAATACTAAAAACTGGCTTCTGCAATAGCGAACCGTTCTTGAAGCTAATTTCTCCGCTTAGGCCTTTGAAATCACTGGATAAAATGTGTTGCACTAGCTCTTTGGGACTAATCTTTCCTTCTGAATCTTCCATGGCTTTTGCAACAACCCGAATCGCATCGTACGCTCGAAAAGCGTTTGCACTTGGACTCAAAATCTCTTCTTCTTCAGAATAATCCTTTACATACTTCCTTCTAAACCTCAGCCTAAACTCTCTAAAGGACTTGCTATTTTCTGCCATATAGCTCGTCTTGATACCTATAACACCTTGCATGTTAAGTGTCACAAATGGTTCCATAGAATCAAGAAGGCTAGCAATATCATCAGAAACAATCCATACATAACCTTTCCCCATCATTCCAGCTTCTTTAGCCATCTTGAAAAGAACGACGCAAAAATCAAAAGAAGATTGCAAGATCACAAAGACCCTATTGCTCCTTTGTCTAAGCTTCTTCAACTCTTCTTGAACAAAGGTTTCAGGGTCGAGGAGGGATACTATAGGAGGAATAGCGATATGGTGTTCTACAATTGCATTGGAAGATTTAAGTGCATCAGAATGTTGTGTTACAAGTCCAAGATTCATGGAGAAGCTATATCTTTGTTCATATATTGCTGTCACTTCTCGCCATTCGAAATGGCCAATGATGTCGGCAAGGCATTGCATTTGTGTGGTTAAGTCCTGACTCATTTGGATGATGGAAAATGGTTTTGGTTGTAGCACTTGTGGAGATGCAATGGCTGAATTCAAGATGATTATTGGGATGTTTCTGGTAACTTTGCTAAATTCTGAGATTATTGCAGCTTCTTGCAGTGTCAATTCTCCAACAATTGCGTGTACTTTCTTGTGTTTGATGAGGTAAATTGCTGCAAAAGAAATATTTTGCTCAATTTTGTTGCCATATTAAAAGTGAAAAAAATAAGCACCCACATGTCTAGGGTATTAAATTACCGCTTTAACTAATGGACTAAACTCCTAGAAAGAGAGGTTTAACTTAATATTTATTTATAGTTCTTAATACGCACATATAGATGGGGTGACGTGGATAATTTAAATATTTTAAATGAGTGGCGGTAAAACTTGAATTGAAGATTGTTTATTAACTTGAATTTTGATCCTATATTAAGGCTTTTGTTGGCTTAGCTACAGAAATTTTAATTTTTTGAGTACAAGAGTTTTTATTATAAGTGTTGTTGAATAAAAACTGTTGATTGTTTGACATATGTTAGGTAATGTTGGGGTTTGATAAGAAATTGTGAGGGTAATGTTAGACTTTCAAAAATATGGAGGTGTATATTTGAGAAAGAAATAGTTTTTTTTCTTAATGTAAAATACAGTTTTGCAAATGTTTTTTTCTGAAAAGCTCCAATTTGGAGTTTTTTTTTATAACTTTTTTTAACTTTAGCTTTTATCTAAAAATTCTCTAAAAATGGACCAAATATGTTAGCTTAGTTTCTAAATTCACATAAAACGCTTTTAAATGTCCAAAAATCTAGACTAAATAGACTCTAAGTGACTATCTTATCTAAAAGTTTAAACTCTTAGAAATAATTATTGATTAATACTTTTGTTTTGTTCTCAATTGCTTAGGCTATCCTCAATAGAATCTCTAAAATATAAAACTTTCATAATTTGGGTATTTTTAGAGATCCCAGTCTCTAAAAACAATACTATTCATGACAAAAGTACGTGAGATCCACCACTTTTGACTTAAAAAATACCAATATAGAGACTCAGTCTCTATTTTCTTCAACAAATTTGTAGAAAAAAATAGAGACTGGATCTCTATTTTGATATATTTTAAGCCAAAAGTAATGGACTCTACGTACTTTTACCATAAATAGTGTTATTTTTAGATACTAGAATCTCTAAAAATACCCAAATTAAAAAAATTTTACATTTAAAAACTTCATTGAAGATGCCCTTAGTACTAGTCAGTGATGTGTGATCTCTGTTCTTTTTCAATTTTTTGTTTCTTTTGTTGAGTCAAAGTCAGTGGTGGACTTCCCAAAAAAAAAATCAGTGGTGGACTGGAAACCAATTCAAACTCGCTGTAGAGGAAACATTTTGGTATTTATCAGGAAACAAATTTATGACTTTTCAATGGAGTCCAAACGAACGTATACGTTGTTTACTATGTAAGATTAGTAAAGTAATTGCTAATCCAAAAGTCAGCCAAAAATATGATAAAAAAAATTTATTTGACATAGTGAGTAGGAAGCAGGTAGTATCCATTCAAAATAGAAAAAGGAAATAAACTTTAAAATTTAGTTATTTAACATAAATGTGGGCTCTGAAATAGACGTGAAGATTAGATAAATTGTTCTTTGTTGTAGGCTCTAAAAACAAATTAATAAAGATAAGAGAAGAAAAAGGAAGAAAAAAAGAAAAAGAAGAAGAAAGAAACAAAATAAAAGAGAAGAATCAAGTTCAAGATATTTTAATCCCTTGGGTGTTCAAAGACCTCGAGACATAAACAAAGCAAATAATATTGGATATATGGTAGGTATACCCAAGGGAAATATTATTCATTATATATCACCTCTTTTTTCATTATTTTTTTATCACCTCTTATGTAAAATCTTACGTGTTATGCTAACTAGATTATTTTTATTTATCATTCTTCTTTTTTATTATTTTTCTATCTTCAATTCCTTATTTTCTCCCTTAATTAATACTTACTCAAAATACTTTTATTTCTTTATTCCATTTGACAAAAAAAATCATATCAGACCTAAATATTAAAAAAATAATAATAAATTTATTGGCCAAAAGAAGTGACGAAATTTGTGGAGATATAAGCTACAAGAAATCACTAGTAAGAAATTAGTGGAGATTAACCATATTATACAATATGGATTCACACCTTGAAATTTATGGAGATATAAACTACAAGATATCAGAAGAATGTTGACCATGGAGGTTTTCGAGCTGCTTGCTCTCAACGTAAGAAGAGACGAAAAGACGAATCTCGTAGGGCTCCTTTTAGTGATATTTCTGATTGATTTCAATAATTATATTTATCTTGTAATAAACAATAGAAAGTGGTCGGTTGAGTTTATATTTATGAACAATTCAGGTAATAATATTTTTCATTCTTGTGTTAAGGTATTCCATTAGCGATCGAATTCTTTTGATTAATCTGGTAATGAATAGTAAATCAATTGAGGACAAAGAAAGAAAAGTAATACTAAGAAAAGAAAGAAATGTATTCCATTAGTGATCGAATTCTTTTTCATTCTTCTTTTTGCAGATTGATTTATTGTTGTTTCCTCAATATTTGAGTCTGGTATGGTTAAACAAAGAAATAAAAATATTTTGAGTAAATAATAATTAAGAGAAAGAAAAAGGAATTGAAGAGAGAGAAAAGAATTAAAAAGAAGAAGGATAAATAAAAATAGTTTAGTTGACATGTCACATAGGATTCAACGTAAGAGGTAACAAAATGGTGATGAGAAAATGGGTGATATATAACATTACTCTATATCATATATGTACATGAAAATCTATTTGAGTTGATTGTGCAGGACAATTCCTCCAAACTTATGGAGTTCCAGGATGGAGCTAGAAATTTAACATTGAGAGACTAAAATATTTTTTTAATGATACTACATAAATTTAAAAAAAAAAAATAAAGGAGATATAATTTTTTTTAACGATACTATATAAATTTTTTAAAAAATTTAAAAAACTTGGGGGCCAGCCCCCTTTGTACCGCCCTTTTGGAGTTCGAAAGATTTTCATGTTTACCTTTAATTTATAAAACAAAAGAGACTCATGTATTACTGAACTTAGATCGTTACCAGGACAAACTAGAGTTAATGGCCCTTTAGAGATAAGTGGTTCTAAAGTCAAAAATTTGTATTATTGTAGAGCGAATTGATTTTTAGACTAAAGTAACCATATATTTTAGAGCAACTTGTGGGCCAGTAAGAGCTAAATAGTTTTATAACAAAATTTAAATAATCATGTATTATGCAACTTGTGGGACTAGTTTAGATTAGCAAATCAATCAATAGTATAAATGGCAGTCCGACGAATAATTAGTGTCATCGACGACTATTTCATTGTGCTATAGATGACTTGTTAGAGGATGGTTGTTGGCATTTGTTGTTAGAACAGTGTTATATATCACGTCTTAATTCTTTTTTATAAAATAGAATTATTATTATGTGTATAAAACAAAGAAAGTGGAGAAATACAGTGATGACCTAAAATATTACTCTCGCTTTTATGGGATGGTGAGGAGGTTTAGTACTTTCCGGTCGGTTTTCAAAAAAGCCTTGGCCTATCAGATGGCAGCAACCAACTAGGATGCATGCTTAATGACCTGAATTTGCAATTAAAATGCAAACTTTATGTGAGCTACGCTTCATAAGTTGGCAGAGAGAATTTTACCGGCAGAAGCTGCTCGAGCTGACTTTCCATGTGAATTCTTTAGATGCAAAACCAACTTCAAGCATGTCGACGATTGATTAAAGTCCTCGACGGCCATCTCCAGTGCTAACTTTTGCTCCTTACCCACAAGAGAACCCTCATCAATCACAGCCCCTATATGGCCAATCCTATAAGGGTGATCTATAACAACATTGTTGCACTTCTCATTTGTGTTTGCTGTTGTTCCCTTCAGTGCCAAAAACAAGAAGAAGAAGCAGAAGAAGAGCACATGAGGAGACATTTTCACTATGTGCAGTTTCTAGTTCAATATTGTAACAAGTATGATTAGTAGACTTGGACAAAAGAGACAACATTTCATTCTCACGGCTCGACTTGAATACTACCTTGAAGTCGATCTTGTTGCGACTCAGTCAATACTATTGCTACGAATACTTTTCCACTCGGCCAAAACTAAAAAGACATTAATTTTTGGAATGCCAATCAGGGTGGATCTAGGAATTTTTGTCAGTGGGAGCTAAACCACATAATTTTTTTAACTATATGAGTATATATATTTTTTTCAGTTGGGGCTAATTAGTTTTTTTTTTAATTAAAAACACATAGATATATGATTTTTTTTTATAAAAACAATGCATAGAATTTTTACCCTTTTTTAGGGTCAGTGGGAACTGCAACATTCCACTTTTTCCCGATGCATCCACCCTTGCCAACAGTCGCAAATTAAGAATGCTTTACACAGTGAGTATTAGGTGGAGATTTTTTCATATAGACTTGAGACTTTATGATATTACTGTTGGAACTAGCATTCCCTACTTGTGATGCACTGTATTGTTCAAGTACACTGATAAAAACTAATGGAACATGAGATGGATGTTGATAGAAATGAGTAGCGTAATTGTATCTATATAGTTGATCCCACGCATTGGGCAAGGTTTGGTTGGATTGAGTGCTAGGTGGTGATTAAATAAATTTAATGACAATATTAGTGGGAGTTCAGTAATTTCACTCACGACAAATACAAAAAATATCAAAAAAAATTTAAATAATTTCGTGAGATCAATTGAGACTATGAACCCAGCAATTATACATATTAATTCGCCCTTGGCCAGCATGGTAACACGCCATTGCTTGACGAGGAAGAATCTATGTATATTAACCTTTTAAACCTATTCGTTGACTGAGTAATGCATATTTTTGTGTAAAATTTAGTTGACCCAAGATGTGCGGCTAATCCACATTGCTTCTTCGTCATTGCTTCGCCTAGAGAGCATCCTGCGTAGTTATTGGCTTATATATCTATCAATGGTTGAACTTCATGAATCTTCAAGGAAATTGTACAACCATATTGACAAGGTTTGTGAAGACCATAAGTCTTCTAGAATTTTTTTTTAGCTTTTTTAATAAGGAAATAAATTTAGGACGCTTCACAGGTGATCCAAGAAGATTCGAACAGTTTTGTATTGTAAGAAAAAAAAATTAAATCATACTAGTTTGAGAAATTAAATCATTTTATGCTAACTGATATGTGGACTTATTATCCGATGTGACAGTCCAAGTTGGCATGTGACATCAGAGTTTAAAAATATGAGTATTGATTTCGAGTAAGTTCTGATCAAAGAAAAATAAAGATTGTAAATAAGTTCTGGCAAAGAAAATAACTGCGTAAAGCTCGTAATCTATATAAATATTCTGTTTTGCCTCGTATGAATATGGCGTATGATATTATTGTATTTTTCATGCTTAATTGAATATGTTTTTGGTGTAAAAATTGCTTAATATTTGTGTTATTTGGCCATTTATAGTATATTTGAGGAAGATTAATCTCTATCGTTGATTCTTTAATGTAGGTGGTATTTTCGTTGTGAAAAATGAAGTCAAAATGAAGAAAAGAGGAAGAAAATACAATGAACAGGAGAAAGATTGAAAAGAAAAGAAAATATATAAAAATACATATATATGTATTTGTTTTGACCAAGGTAAAGCCTTGGTCAGCGTCAAGCTTGCAACGCATTGTTATTAATATTTCCAAGAAAGCTCGTAATCTAGACAAAAAGAAAAATAAGAAATCAAATTTCATCCTTCTATAATTGATCTTCTATCTTGGAAGTTCTCAATAGATTCACTTGTTAGTAAAAGTGCCCCTGTGATAATGGGGAATTAAGTTCTTATATATGAAACTAGGCCCACAAGACTAGTGAATGAAGTTTATTATCATTACCTTAGTATAATGTATAGGTAGGAAAAAGACCAATTAACATATTTATAGTAATATGATAATTACTCCCATCAAGTAATTGAATCCACCATGGGTACTCCATGGGTAGACATTTAATTTAAGTAGGTAACCATTCACAAGTAATGGCTTACTACTTATATTCTCCCATTTGATCCAATTATTAGAGATATGCACGTCAAACCAATTATTTGGTGTAGAATGATAAGAGATATCTTGTATCCAACAATCTTACTTACAGTTTAAATAACATAAAAGTATCATCTGCTATCGCCAAAATTGGGCTTGGACCCATAGTACAACTGCAACGGGTCACTTGACCCCACCCAATGCGCGATAATTGGGACACGACCTATATACGACGCAATAATTCACGAGCTACCCTTATGGTGGGCCCACTAAAAGCCACAGGCCACCCTTGGCTAAGCTTGAGCATCAACATTATCTTGTGTGAACAGCTGACAACGAATCCGAATATGATTCAAACTCCTTGGACGTCCGTGGATAAACTATTAAAAAGACATCTTAGCTGACCAATTCACTATAAGTTGATGACTATCATCGAACTAGAGAAAGAGTTCGACTCTATTAGATCCTAAATGATAAGTAACCATGACTCCTAGTAGTTCGCACAAAATACAGGTTTCAAGAGTTTATGACTCTTAGCCTACCAACAACTATAAAGAGATAATATCTACCCAATGGAAGGGTATCAAGTATCCGCCACCTCTAGCTATACTCTCATTTTCCCTCTCCATATCAACGGCCTACCCTACACATTGATGCCATTAATATAGTTGTCCCCTTAGCTCTCACTATATTTTCCATCGGACTTATACTTTTTCAACAAATCACTGACTTAGGCATTGAAGGGTCTTTGGCTAGCACCACACCGGTGTCAAGGACTCACGTTGTTCCCTTTGGCTTCTAACCTTGCAGGTTGCTAGAGCCAAAAAATTCATGATTGTGGATTTCGACGTCTACACCATCTGACAATTTTTTCTTTATCATTTAAGACTATTATTGTGCATATAAAAGTTATGAAGTAAATGATAAACTCTTAGGATTCATCAGTATGGGCCCGAACTATAAGAGTTATGGTAGATAATAGTTGACTCTTGAGACATACCTAAACTCATCCTACGTTATAGGATTTATAATACTGGGCATTGATAAATTCATGAAGATTGAAAAATAAAATTTTGTTCTAGATCATCTCCACTTCATCGCCAAACTCATTTTGAAAAAAAAAATAATTTATTAATTCAATTTTTGTAATTAATCATTTTATTAAATAATTTGTCAATTTTTTATAAATTAATTACAGTTCGTTACAAAAATTTCATCCCTCTTTGTAGCCAATTTTTTTTAGTTTTTAAAATTTATTATTTAAATATACATTATTTTTTATTATTTATATATTTTCGTCACCGTGTCGTAGTCACGTTTTTGTCGCCATTTCGTAACTAATTTTTTTTAGTTTTTAAAATTTATTAATTAAATATATGTTATTTTTTATTATTTATTTATTTTCGTCGTTGTGTCATATCCACATTTTTATCATCATTTCGTAGCCAAGCTTTCATTTCCATTTCGTAGCTAATCTTTCGTTGCCAATTCGTAGCCATGTTTTCGTTGCAGTGTGGTACCAAAAACTTCGTCACCTGTTGGTTGCCAAATTATTGACGATTTTCGTCACCCAATCGTCGCTATGATTTTTTTGGAATAAAATGTATTAAAATAAAATATTAATATTTACAAAAAAAATTAAATTCAATATATACATATATTAATATTTAGAACATTAACAAAATACAATTAAAAAATAGTTTTAGACATTTAGCAAAAAAACCTAAAATCTATTAATTATCGTGCTGGTCTCAATCAGGGGGTGGGCAGTTGTCTCATAGATTGGTGATCTCATCTTGCATCTTCATCACAAGGCTCAACAGGTTTGATTGCGTCTGTCGCTACTCTTGGAGCTCCTATTGAAAATGATGCTTTTGCTCTTCAATCTGGTGACGTTGCTACTCCTCAAGCTGTCGTCTAATGGTCTCTGTTGCCTGAGTGACAACAGTATCGACGTTTTGCTATGTCAGTTTAGGGATAATGGTGGTGGCATCGTGTCATTCCCCAATGCAAATCTCTTGTGAGCCAAGTCTTTAGACGCGTCCTATCCTCGACCCACTAGCCACCTCGAAGAAAATCTCGTAAGGGTTAATGAGTGGCGCCGAGGGGTTGGCTTGGCTCGCCCCGTGATCGCGACCTTGCGACTAATGGGCAACAATAGTTTTTTTTTTTCTGCTGCCCAATTTAGATGCGAAGGGGCGACAAAGTTTTTTAGGTTCGTCGCCCTTTTGTGCAAATTTGCTACAAAAGTGATTTTCGTTGCCATTTTCGTCGCCCGAAGCTTGTTTTCTTGTAGTGTAATCTAACATAAAAAATTATATTGATGTAGTAGAATCACATTAAAGGGTTACAACATAGCATATAACTTTATATATATGCAACTTTTATGGGTATATATCTTGAATTAGACACACCTTGACTAATTAAGTCTTCTTTCCCTTTACTCTATACTCTTATATTTGTTAATTGATAAGAATACCAAACTTATATTTATGTTGTGTTGAGTGAAGATAGAGACTAAGAGTCTTTTATATTTAATTTTGGTTAAAAAATATGTTCTATGAACTTTTCATGAAATCACAAACCTATTTAAGTATATACCATAATGTAGACAAAGGCAAAGCCATACATCGAGAGTTATAGTGGAGACTATAGTAGCGAAGCTAGTAACCAGGGACCGGTACACTTATTTATGTATAAGTTTTTATCAAGTTATTAAAAATGTTGATTTTATGTCGAATATCATATTTTTTGTGATGCCATATTACGATGAACTATAACTAATCCAATACTCAATTTAAGCATATTATAACACAAATAAAGTCTTCAAGACATGACTCCCTTTAGTATAGTAATTACATAACATACAGAAGATAAAAAAATAGATAACTAGTCATTGTAAATGGATAAAGTTGCTTTCATTAAATATAGAGAAAAATCATTATTTAGAAATCAATTTTCTTTTAAAAAATTTATCCATGCCTTATTCAACAAATAATAAACTAGAATTTCAATTCAAATTGAGATTAAAAAAGTTCCAAGCATAACATGTCTAGATTAAAACAATAATTTATGCATAAAAATAACAAGAAAATGGATTATTATACATACAACAAAAAAGCCTTAGAGAGCTTCAAAATCAATCTATTCAGATTGTAGAAACTTGAGCCACGAATAACTTGCTATCAAATTTTAGTTCCATCGGATAAGAAGTCACCCTTTAATTGTATGTTTGATGAAGATTATCTAATTTTTTTTCTATATTTTCCTCTCCTTACTTTCTCTTTTTACTTAACAGAAATACAAAACATCTAATTCTCAATGTGGGAGATCAAGGAAAATAATTGAAAAGATCATTGGTTAAAAATAAGACATTTTTTCATCATTTTTGTTACGCCCCTTGCTACACCTCTTGCTGCAGCACGTGCTATGGGGATTGATTGGCTTGTGTTTTGCTAAAATTATGCTTTAACTGAATTTAATTATAAGATATGCACATCTGTTTGGAGTATTATGTTTGACAGGGTTACCATATTTAAGAGAGAATAAAGAAGGCAATTTGACAGCAATTGAAGTTTCCTTATTCATACAAGGAAGGTTACCTTATTCAAGATTTGCTTGAAGACAAAGTCTTTCCATAACACTCAAGGCCCAAGCACAGATTTCCTTGTGGAGATTAAGGAAATTAATTCAGCATATATACAAGAGTCTCACACGATTAAAGGGTGTGGAAAAAACAGAACTGAAAAAGAAGATTGCGTTTGAGTATTTCTAACTGTCAGGTTTTGCAGTAGCAGATTGACAATGTGCTGTAACAACAGTTAGTGATGCAGGAATCTGATATAACATATGTTGTTGTAGCAAATTATGAATCAGACAGTTTTTTTATACTTCCGCTATGCTTACTGATTTGTTCCTTAGATAGGAAGAGTTTTTCTTCATTTATTATTTTGTTCATTCTTCGGGAGAAGAAGGTGTAGTTCTAGGGAGAGAATGTCACAAGTCGAGGAGAGCTCGCCAAACCTAGGTTCATTAAGGAGTTCATCATCAAGGCGTCAAAGGTCAAGAGGGAGTCTTTACTTGTGTAAGTCCATTGATGTTGTAACTTGTGATTTATTAATGAAACATGTTTGTTGGACCAGGGGAAGTCCCGTGGACGTAGATCGCATAGTTGAACCACGTTAAATCTCTATGTCTTTACTTGCTGTGTGCGTTTATTTATTTTGTTTTAACTTCTGTTACAACAAGCTAATAACCAGAAACTAACAAGTGGTATCAGAGTAGGTTACTGAACTGACTCAGTTAGATATCTGGAAGACTTTTTTTTTCTGGTTATCTTTGCAGATATGGACACTTTACGTGATGATGGATCAATTAATAAACCACATCTTCTCAATGGCACAAACTATTCATACTGGAAGGCACGGATGAAAGCTTTCATTAAAGCTATTGATGAAGCTAGTTGTAGAGCTGTGTTAAGTGGATGGGAACACCCTACTGCCACAACTGCTGAAGGCACTGTTGAGAAAAAATCTGAATTGCAATAGACCAAAGTGGAAGACTTGGCAGCCACCAACAATTCAAAGGCGTTGAATGTTATTTTTAATGTCGTTGATTTGAATCAATTCAAGCTTATTTCATCTTGTGAAATAGCGAAATAAGCTTGAGAAATCTTGCAAACGGCATATGAAGGTACTGCTGCAGTAAAAGTTTCGAAATTGCAAATACTTGCAACAAGGTTTGAAGAATTGCGGATGCATGAGGATGAAACCATTGCTAAATTGAATGCTAAGCTTTGTGACATAGCAAACAAAGCTTTTGCATTGGGAGAAAAATACTCAAACTCAAAGTTGGTGAGAAAAATGTTGAGGTCACTTTCAGACAGGTTTGCCATTAAAGTTGCAGCAATAGAAGAAGCAAAGAATGTAGATTCTATGAAGCTTGATGAGTTAATAGGGTCTTTGTAAACCTTTGAGATGAAATTCAAGCAGAAAAGAAAGGAAAAGGGCATTACACTGCAAGCAAAAATTCAAAAGTGAGAAGATGAAGATCCTCATGATGATGATGAATTGAAGGAATCTCTGGCACTTCTAACAAAGAATTTCAAAAAGGTGTTTAAATGGAAGAATCAAGCAAAAGGTCCAAAATTCACCAACTTTGGCAAAAACTCACATGCTACAATAAATTCTGAAACACCCAAGAAGTAGTACAAAAAAATGGCTGATGGAAAGAAAAAGAATAAAGGAATTCAATGCCAGGAATGCGAAGGATTTGGTCACATTCAATTTGAGTGTGCCAATATGTTGAAAAGAAGGAAGAAAGCTATGAATGCTACATGGAGCGATGAAGAATCAGAAAGTAGAAGCAACAGTGATGAAGAGCACACAACCAACTATGTTGCATTCTGTGCTGCAGCAGTGCAATCAGATGTTGTGACAAATACTGAGACAGATGTTGTGACAGATGCTGAGACAGAAACTGAACCCGCTGTAGTATAATTTGCAACAACATCAGCAGCAAGATTGGTTATGTCAGATGGTGAAACTGATTCCGAATTGGACAGCGATGAAGAAGAAGACAAGTTTATAAGGACCTACAAAATGATGTACCAAAAATGGTTGATTATGTGTAGGGTGAATCAAGATCAACTAACCAAGATTTTCGAACTTGAAAAGAAAAAGGCTGAGTTGCAACAAAAAGTTGATATGCTGCAGCAGGAACTGTCACAGATTCAGTGAGGCTTCAAGATGATGAACTCAGGTACAGAAAAGCTTGATTATATGTTATCCATTCAAAAGTTTTGCAGGGATCATATTGGATTGGGATATCAAGGAGAAGCATCAACAAGTCAAACGGTATTTGTAAAAAAAGCTGGAAAATCAAAGGTGAAACAATCTGTTGCAACAAAACTTGGCACAGAAATAGGAACTTCACAGGTAAGGAAGTTTATTCCTATTTGTCATTATTGTTTCACTCCCGGTCATATCAAACCTCAATGCTACAAGCTTATGAGAGCCTTGAAAAGAAGAAATAAGAATTATATGTACTTGTCACAGCAAAAGGTAAAACAAATATGGGTAAGAAAGTCTCCTGTAACTTGCCTAGTCTCTTACACTGCCTTGAAAACATGTCCTACTAACTCTTGGTACTTTAACAAAGGTTGTTCTAAGCACATGACAGGTGAACAAGAAATTATCAAAAATTACAAGTCATGCAATGGAGGAGAAGTAAACTTTGGTGATGGTGAAAAAGGACATATTCTTGGAAAAAGAACCCTTGCTCTTAAAGGCTTTCCAAGATTAAAGAAAGTTTTGCATGTAGAAGGACTCAAAGCAAACCTCATTAGTATTAGTCAACTGTGTGATCAAGGATTGCTTGTAAACTTTACCAAGGATTGTTGTGAAGTAGTTGATAGTTCTAACAAATGTGTTCTTGCAGGAAGTAGGTCAATAGATAATTGCTATATGATTTCTGTTCCACATGAACAAAATTTTGTTTGTCAAAGCAACATAGTTGATAGTACTAAACTGTCGCACCTCAAGTTAAGACATCTGAATTTCAAAACTCTAAGCAAAATTGTGAACACAGGTATTGTTCGAGGAGTTCTTAAATTGAAAAGATTGAAGCATGAGGTTTGTGGTCTATGTCAACTTGGAAAATAGGTAAAGACTAGGAATAAACAACAACAACAGATTGCCACAAAAAGAACTTTGGAATTCTTGCATATGGATCTCACGGGTCCTATGCAAATTGAAAGCCTTGGTGGAAAAAGGTATGTGTTTGTTTGTATTGTTGATTTTTCTAGATATTCATGGGTTGAATTTTTGAGATCAAAATCTAACACAATTGATGCATTCAAAAGGTTGTGTTTGAAAATGTCAAATGAAAAGAATTGTCACACAAGAAAAATTGTTAGAATAAGAAGCGATCATGGTAAGGAGTTTAAAAATCATACCTTCTCTGATTTTTGTGATTTGCATGGAATTGGTCATGAAATTTTTGCACCAAAAATGCCACAACAAAATGGTGTTGTAGAAAGAAGAAATAGACTTTTGCAGGAAATGACTCGTGTGATGATAATTACAAATAACATTCCCCATAAATTTTGGGCTAAAGCTGTTAACACTGATTGTTACACAGTGAATCGGGTGTATCTTCGTCCAGGTACACTTAAGACCTCATATGAAATCTGGAAAGGTAAGAAACTTTCTCTTAATCATTTTCATGTGTTTGGGAGTGTTTGCTACATTTTAAAGGATAGAGAGCCAATAGGTAAGTTTGATACAAAATTCGACAAAGGTATATTCTTGGGTTATTCTACAAACAACCGAGCTTATAGAGTATTCAATTTACATACACTTAGTATGATGAAGTCAACTAATATTGTGGTAAATGATAATGTAGGTGCGCTAAAAGCTTGTGATTCAAATGTTGCAGCAGGCGAGTTTGCTCAAGAAAATGTTACAACAGGCATTGACAATGATACAGGATGAGGAGGAGATAAATTAACTTCAGACACTATCGCAACAGAAACTGAAATTGTCGCAACAAAAGTTAGGATGCGTGATATATGAACAAATGCTGCTACAACATGAGCTGAAGCTGACGCAGCAGATGCTGAACATGGTGCAACAAGCGCATAAACAGAAGGACTTGAGCAAAGATTTTCAGAACTTCAGATAGCTGAACCTTCAAGTAGAGTTCAAAAGAATCACTCAAGAAGTGATATCATAGGTTCTTTGCATGATGGTGTTCGAACTCGAAACAAGCAAAAAGGTAAATTACAGGGAGATGGTCAGGTATGTATGCTTTACTTCCCCCATTGAACCAAAAAATGTAAAAGAGGCATTAGAGGATGAAAATTGGATCAATGTTATGCAAGACGAGTTAAACCAATTTGTTAGGAATGATGTGTGGGTCTTAGTTCCTATGCCAAAAGACACAAATGTAATTGGGACAAAATGAATTTTTAGGAACAAGACTGATGAATGTAGTGACATAACCAGAAACAAGGCTAGGTTAGTTGCACAATGATACACTCAAGTTGAGGGCATTGATTTTGAGGAAACTTTTGCTCCAGTTGCTAGGCTAGAATCAATCAGACTTTTGTTACCTATTGTCTGTGTGTTGAAAATTAAGTTATACCAGATGGATGTAAATAGTGCTTTCTTAAATGATATACTTAATGAAGAAGATTATGTTGAACAACCTAAAGGGTTTGAAGATCCTCGTTATCATGGTCATGTATTTAAATTGAAAAAAGCCTTGTATGGATTGAAACAAGCTCCTAGAGCTTGGTGTGAGAGGTTAACTAGATTTTTGCTTGAAAAAGGCTATAAAAGAGAAAGTGTTAATAAGACTTTGTTCATTAAATTAACACTTGAAATTTTGATTGCTCAAATTTATGTTGATGACATAGTCTTTAATGCAATAGTTAAAAGCAATGTTGATGAATTTGTTGATCAAATGCAGCATGAATTTGAAATGAGTATGGTTGGAGAACTGAAATACTTTCTAGCACTACAAAAAAGCTGAGCATAGGCGGCGCTTCAACAAGTGCCGCTAAAAATATTAAAAGATGAGGTCTTTTATGGCGCTTTTTCTAAGCGCCGTTGATACTTCTTAAACAACGGCGCTTTATACAAACCGCCGTCAATTTATGAGTGGTATATGCAGGAAAAATTCCCGCCACGATGGCTGGGATAACGACGATGCTTTAGACAAAGGCGCGGGCATACCATAAGACCAATAGCGGCATTTCCTTATAGCGCCGCAATATGGAATCAGAAAAAGCGGCATTTTTCCATAAGTGCCGTTATAGTTCTCTCAAAACCGGCACTTTTGTAAAAGCACCGAGTTTTATTGATATACAGCGGCAGTTTTTTTAAAACGCCGGCATAGGTATTATATATATACCCCACCCAGATTGCAACAACTCGCAGAAAATACCATCCCCACCAATCATCTCCATCCTCTGCTTCTTTCACCTTCAGTTCAACTCTTTTTTACTTGTATGTCCATATATATAAGCATGTACGTTTGTATTTGTCTATTTGATTCTTATTTTTTGTATGTGTATAATCATAATATATATATATATACATTTTCATATGTATGTATACATACACATATGAACATATGTATATGCCCTCATAAGAACTAGATAATATATGATTGTTATCATCATTATGTATATTTATTACACATATTTATGAATTTTAATTTGGTAATTGTCCTTTGTACATTTAAATTACATGTCATTATCTATGAATGTCATTGTCACTTTGTTTTCTCAAATAATTAGTTGTTTTATCCAATTATTGAAAAAGAAAAGAAAAGGGAATTTATTGACATTTATTTATTTTTTTGTTTCATCTTACAATAGCACAATCTATCGATGGATAAAAGTTGGATTACGAAGCCAAGATATAGCATTGAATATATTAGTGGAGTAGATAACTTTATTGATTTTGCATTTACTCATAATTCAAGGACAAGGATCTTATGCCCTTGTATTCGGTGCGTCAATTGTTTATTCTAATCTCGGCACATAGTAAAAGAACATTTAGTATGTCATGGAATGATCAGTTGGTATACCAAATAGATTTATCATGGAGAAATTATTAGAAATAGAGATGTACCACCTCTTGCTGATATGGAACCATCAATCAATAATTTTCTTGAAAATCATAATAATATGAATGATTTAGTGAGGGATGCTTTCGGAATTCATGATAGATCAGATTTTGTAAATGAAAGTTTAGAGGGTGAAGAAATAAATGAAGATGAGGATGAGGATGATGTTGATATTGCTAACGATATTGAGGTTGAGCAACACAATCAATCTGAAAATGTACCTAATGAAGAAACTTCAAAATTTTATAAGTTTCTTGAGGAATGCAACCAAGAACTCTATCCTGGTTCCAAATCAAAAATATTGTCATTCACAGTCGAGTTAATGCACTTAAAATGCGATAACAAATGGACTAAGAAGTCAGTTGATAGACTTCTTGAATTCTTGAAAAACCATTTTCCACAATCGAGAATGCCTAAATCTTGTTAGGAAGCAAAGAAGATGACAAATGCATTAGGCCTAAAGTATGAAAAGATTCATGTATGCCCGAATAATTGTATGTTGTATAGGGGTGTTAGAGCATCGCAACAATCTTGTCACATTTGTAATGCATCTCGATGGCAAGAAGACAATGAGGATAGTGGAAGATGTATGAAAAAAAAGACAGCTGCTAAAATTATGAGATATTTTCCTTTGGTACCAAGGCTTCAAAGGTTGTATATGTCTTCGAAAACATCTTTTTCAATGAGGTGGCATGACGAGGGTCGCACAAAGGATGGACTTTTAAGGCATCCCGCAGATTTGTCAGCATGGAAGAATTTTGATTATCGATATCCCAGTTTTGCTTCTGATTCTCGAAATATGAGACTTGGATTAGCCAGTGATGGTTTTAATCATTTTGGATTGATGAGTAATGCATACAGCATATGGCCTGTAATATTGATTCCATACAATTTACCCCCGTGGATATACATGAAACAATCTTCATTTATTTTGTCAATGATCATCCCAGGAAAATAGTCTCCGGGAAATAAAATAGATATTTTCCTTTAACCACTTATTGAAGAGTTACAACAATTGTGGGAAGGGATAGAAACATATGATGCAACAAGTAAACAAAATTTTTTGATGCAGGCTGCATTGATGTAGACTATAAATGACTTTCCTACATATGCTTGTTTATTAGGTTGGAGCACTAAAGGAAAATATGCACGTCCATGTTGTGCAGATAAGACGCAATCAAGGTGGTTAAAACATAGGGGCAAATTTTGCTATTTTGGGCACTGTCGTTGGTTAATTGATTCACACAGGTTTCATGCACAAAAACAATATTTTGATGGGACAGAGGAACGAGAAATGGAACCTAAGACATTATCTGGGGTGGATGTGATAAGGCAGTTAGAAGGGGTTAGTTTCATTGATGAGTATACGATAAATATGAGGAATGAGGCAACTACTTCTAAAAGAAAGAGAACAAGAGTTACAAGTATTGAAGATGATTGTTTAGATGAACAACATATGGAGGGGGGTGACAATCATGCTAGTGAATTAGCATTTTGGAAAAAGAAAAGTATCTTTTTTAAATTACCTTATTGGGAGTTCAATACATTGCACCATAATCTTGATGTCATGCATATTGAGAAAAATGTTTGTGAAAATGTACTTGGAACATTGTTAAACATCAAAGGAAAGAGCAAAGATGATTCAAAAGCACGACATGACTTGGAGGACATGGAAATAAGGCCACAACTTCAACCTGTGAAGTTATCTAATGGAAAAGAGTTTTTCCCTCCTGCATGTTATTCGATGACTAGGAAAGAAAAAGATGTATTTCTGAAGGTGCTGAAACATCTGAAAGTGCCTGATTTATATGCATCAAATATATCAAGGGGTATTAATATTAAGGAAAAAAATTACATTCTTTCAAGACCCATGATTATCATATCTTGATGCAAGACCTACTTCCTGTTGCATTGCGCTCATCTATGACCAAACAAGTAACAAAACTTATAATTGAATTGAGTAGCATATGCAAGGCCATTTGCTCTGAGCCAGTCAATGTTGAAGAAATGCTAAACGTGAAGTCTCGTGCAGCATTACTGTTATGCCACATGGAGAGATATTTTCCTCCTTCATTTTTCACTATCATGGTTCATTTGGTCATTCACCTTGCTGATGAAGTAAAGGTTGCAGGTCCAGTTCAATTTAGATGGATGTACCCAATTGAAATGTAACTTTTTCATAGTTAAATACTCAATAACAATTTTTTTTGACTTTATGTAATTATATTTCATATCTTGTAGGTGCTTGAAAATATTCAAAAGTATGTTGGCAATAAAGCTCATCCAGAAGGTTCAATTGCTAAGGGTTATATTGCACAAGAGTGTCTCACCTTTTGTTCAAGATATTTTGATGGCATAGAGACCATGTTTAATCGGCCACGCCGAAATGATAACATTGATCCTGTAGAAAGAGAAAAATATTTGCTTTCTAGTGGTGGCAAAGCCATTGGAGCACCTGAAATTAAAGATTTGGATGATTTATCATTGGTGCAAGCACATAGATATGTTTTGCTACATATTGATGAAATAAAACCATATGTTGAGTGAGTCATTTGTTCTACCACCTTTAATGTATTTATATATTTACAACGGCCTTATACATATGATAATGAGTAATAACATTTGTTAATTTTGTGTAGAGAATTTAAGAGATATAAGATTCAAAAGTACCACCCAAAAAGATATGGTACTAATTGAAGTGTATTGCAAAAGTTGGTGGTACACGAATTTCATACATGGTTCATGATCCATGTAAGTATATATTTCTAAATTATTTGCAATATGTATTGTGACTAAAATCTTATTTTATTAAAAAAATTGAATAATATAGGTATCGAACATAGGCCGTGGAGATGTATAAGATAAAATAAGATGGCTTTCTATGGGTCTTTTTAAAACTACAAAAAGATTTAAAGGCTTTATTCACAACGGTATAAAGTTTCATACTAAAGATTGGAATAGGGGGAAAGAACACAAAATTATGGAGTTGTTTTGACATCAATGACACCAAGCGTTGCTTCTGTCCGAGATCCAAATCTCATTGAAGGAGAAATTGAGTATTTTGGTGAACTTACAGATGTAATTGAATTGGATTATTCTGGACATTTAAAGGTTGTGGTTTTCCGATGTAATTGGGCTGATGTAACACAAGACAGAGGAGTCAAGAAAGATGAACTTGGATTTACATTGGTTAATTTCACACGATTGTCACATACGGGGGAACACATTACTCATGAGCCATTTGTTATCCCGTCTCAAGTTCGGCAAGCTTTTTATGTGCAAGATCCTTTGTATCTAGAATGACAAGTTGTGATAAAGACAATTCCTAGAGATGTGTTTAATCTTGGTGAGGAGGTTATATCAACTATTGATGATGATGATAATATTGATGATGCTACTTTCTCTGCTAGGAGTACTCCTCATGCCCATCAAGAGTTGGAAGAGAGTGATTGGCTACGAAATGATGTTACTGAAGATTTGTTGAGTGATTTTGTGCAACAAATATAAAGAGATTGCTTGAGTCAACAAATTACATACTAGTAGACATGTCATCAAGGTATACTGGTAAACACTATAGCTTTTCATGTTTTTCTTTTTGGTTTTTCGTTTTACTTTTTGGGCATTTTTTCTTTTTTCTCCTGTTGTTATATCTTGAGATTAACTGCTGCATTGCACAAAAGGAAGTTCTGTCTTTTGAGTAATCGTAGTTGTTCATTTCTCTTTTTAACATGTTTCAGGAGGAACTAAGGTTGGCTTGCTTGGCTGGCTTGTGTGAAGATTGTGTTACTGTTGTATATACGTTCTATTTTGAGACCCTGAGTGGTCTTGTATGTATTTGTGTTGTTTGAAGGATTGTATTATGAAGTTAGAGATTTGTATAACTTATTAGCTAGTAGTTAGTTTGTAATAACTCAATGTTTTATTTTACTGTCTAGATATCTTGCATGGTTGGTTGAGTTAATGGAAGATGGTTGGTGGACTTAAAATATAATAAAGTAAAGTAGATAAGATTAGAATGGTAAGATAATCGATTTTATAACATAGAAGTTCATTAGCTTATGAGAACCAAATTGTATGTCTTATTTTGCTAGTCAGAAAGCTCGGATGGTCTTAATAACTTGGAAAGTTATGAAATGAATGTCATATAGCTATTACTTATGTATGCAAGTAACCGGTTAGTCTACAGTACAGAAGAGACTCTGTTCGTTTGTCGGGTCCAAACTTACCTTTTAGTGTGGGGCTGGGTCGAGGCGTGACATCTAATATTGTCTGTCTTTTGATGTTTTTTCTTAAATTTATTTTTTATTTCTTGGGTTTTGAATAACATAAATATAATAAGAACATTGAGGGGTGGAGGACTAAGCAAGGGAATTCCCAACTAAGCCGGACCTTCTTCACCACAACAACAATTTCTACGAATTTGCCTCCCAACCGTCTGAAACTTGTAATCATTAAACTTCAATGGGTTACACTAGTGGGAATACAACTATTCTTTACATTAATCCAATAATCTTTCATTTAATCCATGCATATTTCACATGTAAGATCATATCTTGCCACCTGCTTTTAAGCTATAAATCTAAGTCATGTTCTCATTAACATTAGCAACTTAACTACCAAATGATCATTATTTGGGACAATATATATCAATGCCCTCAATCCAATGTCCAATTTGAATCTTATATTTAATTATTTAAAGATTAGAAAAGTTTTTTAGATACGAGATTAGAAAAGTGTTTTTTCTAATCCTCCTAAATTAAAATTTATCTTATATTCTCATTACTTATCTTTTCAAATTAGACAAAAAAATACAAGTCACTTTTTTTAAAAAAGACATGATAATTTCAATATGTTTACTATAAAGGTAAAAAAAGTAAAAATATCTCTATAAATTAATAGTGATTGGTTTATTGATAAATTAATATCTTACTAAGTTAATAAAATTTGATAGTCCCAACGTTATTAATTTAAAGAAATTCTATTGTATATCATCAATTAAATATAATAAATAATCTAAACTAAATATATAATTTCATTAAACACAATTTTAATTGTTAGAGTTTGTGACCCGAATTCTATTTGGCCCAACCCGAAAAATTCGCGGTGCGACCCATTTGGTAAAAACTTATTTTTGGAGAAAAATTAGGGGTCAGTGGTGAGCTTCGGTCTCGGGCCCATTGGGGGTGCGGGGGCTTCGCCCCCGCAGTATGGACCTTTTGGGCTAAGGGTTTTATTTGTATGAACCTATATATAGTAATGTATTTAGGTTTTGTCAAGTAGGTTTTGGTAGCCAACTCTATTTGCTCACCTCTTGTACCAATTTTTTGATATAGTGAATTTGCTCCTCCTTTGCCCGTGGTTTTTCCCGTCAAGGGTTTTCCACGTAAAATCTGTGCGTCTCTTATTTTGCTTTTCGTTTTCTATTGCTATTGTTTGTCGTCTTTGATAACATTAATAAAATTATATAGTGGACCAGAAAAAAAAGTTATTTTATATCATCAATTATATATAGTAAATAATCTAAACTAAATATATAATTTTATTAAACACAATTTTAATAAAATTATATAGTGGACCAGAAAAAAAGTTATTATATATCATCAATTATATATAGTAAATAATCTAAACTAAATATATAATTTCATTAAACACAATTTTAATAAAATTATATAGTGGACCAGAACAAAAGTTATTATATATGATCAATTATATATAGTAAATAATCTAAATTAAATATATAATTTCATTAAACACAATTTTAATATAATTATATAGTGGACCAGAAAAAAAAGTTATATTATTGACCAAAAACACACATTTAGGCGCCACTTCCCACCAATTTTTTCCTTCATTACCGCCACTGCCCACCAATTTCCGCTTATCACAAATGTTCATCATTTATCTTTTCACTCTCTCTCTTTTAACCCTAGAATTTGTTGATACAATCGCTTTGGATTCCAACACAACTTTTTGCGCCTCTCTCTCCTTCAAAGGTAATCATTTGATTCTTCTCTTCTTCTTCTTCTTCTTCTTCTCTATTTTTTTTTTTTGGTTGAATCATCCGATTCCATCACAGATTCTACTGACGCCTCTCTCTCTGTCTGATTCTATGTAGATGTCATTGTTGAAGTTTGCTATTTTTCTCCAAAATTAAATTTTGTTGATGTAAGATGACCACATTATCAAGTGATTTTTTATTAGGCTTTGGAACTAGATGTTAGTGTTGTAGTTTGCTATTTAGGAACTAGTTGCAGGTTTGATTAGGCTCGCATTTATTAGTGAAAAAAAATCATACACTCGCATTTGTTAGTGAGAAAAAATCATACACACACAATATTGAAAAAGTACCGCATTAAATCAGGTATTTGTACCAGAATCTCCTTCTTTACGTGTTGCGGCAGTCTATCATATGTTTCCCAACTTTTGTGTGTGGCTGGAGTGCAATAAAATTCGTTGTGTGTAATAATAATTAATTTAAAGGCTTAATCGCCTTGCTAATGTGCAATAATTTTATACTTGCAATCTCTATATTTTGTACAATGTAGTTACAAAGCAACTGATAATTCTGTTGATATAATCTAGAACTAGAAGAAATTGATAACATTTGTGCGACTTTAACATTGGACTACCACTTTGTGTGAGATAAATTAGTTGTTGGGTTTATGAGGTTTCTCACATTTATGAAGGTTTCTCGCATTGCTGATATGAGACATAAGGTTTGGAATTGTCAGATTATTGTGACACACTAATCTAGCTTAAAACATTATACGAAAAACTTTTCCCTGATTTGAGTGAATGTTTATTAAAAATCAACCACAATAGCTTTTAGATTTTATGTTTACTTCTCTGCAGGAAAGAGTAATCTTTTCTATGTGAATATTCCATGTTTACTTCTATGTGAATATTCTAAGAAAGCTACAAAGTAAGCCAAACTTTTATGTTTACTTCTATGTGAATATTCTAAGGTTGTATAACTCTGACCAAAAAGAAAAGGAAGAGAAAAGGACAAAAGGCTTGGGATTATTAAGTGTAATCTTTTCCCCCTATTTGTATAAATTTGAATATTTTTCCCTCATCGTTTATTATTGGGATTATAATAACTATGATCAAGCAGATGTAAGGTATTTATTTTCATGGTCCATAGTCAATTTAGCAGACAGATACTGAGCTTCACCAGTGAACAAATGATATCTGACAATATTTTCTTCTTTTAAGTAGAGGTTTTTTGATGGAATGCCAAAATGATACATATTAAAGTCATGCACAAAATGAAGAGAGATTCATTTTGTATTTACAAAATCACTTGTAACCATTTGAATACTAAAAAATGCGATCTTGGAAACTACCAAGGTAAAAAAAGAACATGAAAAACATTTAGATAGAAAAGGTTGGTAGTAGCTCTTAAACTACTTTTCAGGTTTCTACTTTCAAAAACTTTAAAGAAATTTGCTTATAAAATATGCTATCATTCTTGCTTTTGATGTTATTTGAGGTGCTAATGATCTAACCCAAATTAGTTGTTAGATGTGTGTTTTGTCTTAATTGAGGATTTCCTTCACAGGATGGCTAAAAGAAGACTAAATCCCGGTGTGCCATCTTCTTCAAATGCTGCTACAACACAATTTCCATCTTCTGACACTATATTCACGACTCCACCTACAAATGTGGAAGACATACCATCTTCTACAAATGGTAATTAATTTTTATTTTACTTAGCTACTGTTTAAAGTGAATGTTATAATACTTATTGGTATATTAATATTTTAAATTATGAGTCCTGTTTAGATGCCCTTCCTAAGCGTAAAAAATGAGGGCCCATGATGATGAAAAAATTATGGAAGATTAATAACCCCAATGAGAGATTATCGATTATTAACAACAAATATGGCCAACCTGTTGGGCCTAACGTGGCTGCTTTTGAAAGTGAATGCGGGGTCATTGCAAGAAATGCAGTGTTATCCCCGATAAACCATAGATCTTGGAGAAAAGTGTCTAAAACCAACAAAGTTCAACAAATTGAACACTTGCAGGTAAAAAATTATAAAATTAGTCCATGTTTTTGGCCTTAATGATTTTCAAGTTTAACTTATTACTCATCTTATCTTTATTTTTTTCAGCGATTTTTTGAATTTAATGAAGAGAAAATGAGATGTTATATTAAAAAATCAATCGGCAAGAAATGGAGAGAGTGGAGACAACATTTGAAAGATAAGTACTTTGACAAGGATAAGCCTATGGAACATAATATGCAAAAGAAGATAGATAAATTGGATGCAAGAGTAGATCCCCCACAATGGCAGTGGTTGGTTGCTTTATGGTCAGACTCCAAGTATCAGGTACATTTCAGAGATTTCTTGTAGCTTTTATTTTAAGTTTAGTTGCTTTGCTACTTGCTTACTTGATGAATTTTATTTTCCTATTTACAGAAACAATGTGAGAATGCAGAAAAAAAAGAAAGCAACAAACTGGGCTTCATACATTAGGAAGATTAAGTTATGGCAACAAACGTTATGACATGGTACATAGAAAATATTGTATTGGACTATTACAATTTAGCATAATTATTAGATAACTTTGCATGTTCACTTTTATAGGAGAAGGATGGGACTAAAATGGGTGAAATTGATTTATATCGAGCTACCCACAAGAATAAAAATGGAAATTTTGATGATGATGTGGCGGATTTTCTGGTATTTGACTTATGATTGTTGCGTTATTTTTCATTTTATGTCTTATGAATGTTTTAATTATTTGTAGTTCATATTTTTAGGAGAGGTATGATACAATGAAGGAACAAAGAGCTTTGGAACTTGAAGTGGGGCAGGATGACTATGATTTAAAACTTGAGGTTATGAGAGAATTGCGAGGAGATGAGCGCCCTGGGAGGGTTAGAGGTTTTGGGTTAGGACCTACAGCGAGTATGGTCTATGGCTCAAAAACATATTCTGGAACTATGCATGAAAAATTGGAAGCTGAAATGGAAGAGTTGAAGAAATCAAATATAGCTTCACAAGAGGAATTGAAAGAGTTAAGAGAAAAAAATATAGCTTCTCAAGAGGAAATAAAAGAGTTGAAAAATCAGTATCAAACTGAGATTGCAAATCTAAGGAATACAATGGATGCTCTCATGGCTTCAATACGAGGTGTGCCACCTCACAGCTAGGTAATAACTCTATCAAGAGATTGTGTGATTACTATTGTACCAACAAATGATGCTTGGATTTCAAGTGACTTGCTTATTATTAGTTGTTATGCCTGGGTGCCTGTGGAGAGTATTACTTGATATCTGATTTAAGTGGAATGATATTATGTGACTGACCAAATATTAGACATAAAATCCTCGGGAAAACTCTTCTTTCTAAATAATATAGTTTGTTGTCGTAGGACTGCATGTGTTACATATGATTGCAGTAGGTATCAATTCAAGATTTCAATGATTTATGTTGCAATGAGCATGAAGGTTTGCTATTTCCTTTTTACGTTATTGGGATTTTATGCATGTTGTTCCCTAGTAGTCTTCTTGTTCATGTTACTTTGTAGGATATAGCCTAATACTTCTAGATAAGTTCATGTTACTGCATATGTGTGGTAATCATGATTTTATCTTGAAAACTTGGAATGCCTCCTATGCAAAAGTTTTAGATAAGTAATCTGGGTGGTGTGCATTGTGAGTTCACTTCTTTATACTCATCATTGTGTTCATGATAAATTATGACTTATGAAATTATTTTCTACTAAGTGCACACACCTGTTCTTTTGAAATGCACTTCATAAACTTAAAGTACAGTCCCATTAAAATCAATCCATCTTAACAATGGAAATAGAATTTGATCAGACACTTTAAATTCCCCTGCTGTAAAAGTGAACTCCTTTACAAGTCTTCTAAATTGTTTAGCTTCATCTTTTGCATCATTCACAACATCAATATACCTCTTTCCAGCTATTGTCTTCGCAATTATATTCAAAGACAACTGCTCAAGCCATTTGCTAATCACAATTTTTTTGGAGTACTATCACCATTGTTATTCTGCTCTACAACCATATGCAAATTTGCTCTAACACTGCATCTTGTTCTTTCTATGTATATTGCAAATCTACATAGATAACTAATACCTGTTTTTTTTTCTAATGGTATAGGTATCCAAACAATGAATGGAGACCTTGATCTCTCATTGATAAGGTTGAAGGAGCTCCCAAGTGCTATTAAAGATGCTTTATGTAATATGTTTTGGTTAAAATGTCTATTTTGCTAGGCACCTTCTAAGTAATATAAAAGATTGTCGACTTAGTTTTGGATTTATTACTTTATATGTAATGTGATATTGAGGATTTAGTTTTTGGATTTATTACCTTTAATGTGAGTTTGTGGATTTAGTTTTTGGATTATTGTATTTTATGTATTATCTTTTATCATTGAATGCAAGTGAAGTTTGGACACCCATGAAATTTCAAAAATGAAAAAGGTCATACGATTGAGGAATGCACACTGGAACATTATTCAAAATCTCTGGAATGCTGTGAAATGTTAAAAGGATATCCCCAGCGCTTTTTTAGAAGTGCCTTGAAACGTTGAAAGGATATCCCCGACGCTTTTTTAGAAGTGCCATGAAACGTTGAAAGGATATCCCCGGCGCTTTGTTGGAAGTGTCGTGAAACGCTGAAAGGATATCCCCGGTGCTTTTTTAGAAGTGTCGTAAAACATTGAAGACTATCCGCGACACTTGCCCGAAAGCGCCGTGAAAACGTTAATGAATATCGCCGACGCTTATATTGAAGCGCCGTGAAAAATAAAGATATAACGGCGCTTCTAAAACACCGTGAAACATGTATAATCCCCGGTGCTTAAAAAGCGCCGTTAAAAAAATATATCCCCGGCGCTTCATAAGCGCCGTATATATCTATCTATACCAGTGCTTTCTTAAAATGCCGGCTATTCCTACGGCGACAGCACATTCACTGGCGCTTATTGAAACGCCGGTATTAATTAGGCGGCGCTTTCAAAGCGCCGTGAAATATTAAAATAAACGTCGGCAATTTCATCATTTCCTGTAGTGTAGGTTTGCAGGTAAAGTAGTGCAAGAATGGTATTTTCTTCTCTCAGGAAAAATATGCCAAAAATCTTGTGAAAATGTTTGGTTTAGAAGATTCAAAGCACATGAAAACACCAATGGGGTCAAGCACAAAGCTAATGAAAAGTGGGAATGAAAAATCTGTTGATGCAAGTTTGTATAGAAGCATGATAGGAAGTTTACTTTACTTAACTGCGAGTCGGCCTGATATTTGTTTTAGTGTAGGAGTGTGTGTTAGGTTTCAAGCTTATCCAAAAGAGCCACACTTAAAAGTTGTAAAGAGAGTAATTAAATATGTGAGTGAGACTTAGCAAATCAATCAAAAGTATAAATGGAAGTCCGACGAATAATTAGTGGCATCGACGACTATTTCATTGTGCAATAGATGACCTGTTATAGGATGGTTGTTGGCGTTTGTTGTTAGAACAGTGTTATATATCACGTCTTAATTCTTTTTTATAAAATAGAATTATTATTATATGCATAAAATTAAGAGAGTAAAAGGATACAGTAGTGATGTAAAATATTTTTCTCGATTTTATGAGATGGTAAGGAGGTTTAGTACTTACCGGTCAGTTTTCAAAAGCCTTGGCCTATCAGATGGCAGCAACCAACTAGGGTGCATGCTTAATGACATGAATTTTCAATTAAAATGCAAACTTTATGTGAGGCTTCATAAGTTGGCAGAGAGAATTTTACTAGCAGAAGTTGATCAAGCTGACTTTCCATGTGAATTCTTTAGATGAAAAACCAACTTCAAGCATGGCGACGATTGATTAAAGTCCTCGACGGCCATCTCCATTGCTAACTTTTGCTCCTTACCCACAAGAGAACCCTCATAAATCACAGCCCCTATATGGCCAATCTTATAAGGGTGATCTTTAACAACATTGTTGCACTTCTCATTTGTGTTTGCTGTTGTTCCCTTCAGTGCCAAAAACAAGAAGAAGAAGAAGAAGAAGAAGAAGAAGAGCACATGAGGAGACATTTTCACTATGTGCAATTTCTAGTTCAATATTGTAACAAGTATGATTAGTAGGCTTGGACAAATTAAAGAGGCAACATTTCATTCTCACGGCTCGACTAGAATACTACCTTGAAGTTGACCTTGTTGTGACTCATTCAACATTATTGCTACGAATACTTTACACAGTAAGTATTAGGTGGAGATTTTTTCTTATGGACTTGAGACTTTATGATATTACTATTGGAGCTAAAGTCCTCTACTTGTGATGGACTGTATTGTTCAAGTACACTAATAAAAACAAATGGAAGGTCGGATGGCTGCGTAATCGTATCTATATAGTTGATCCCACTTATTGGCAATATGTTTGGTTTGGATTGAGTGCTAGGTGGTGATTAAATAAATTTAATGACAAAATTAGTGGGAGTTCAGTAATTTCACTCACGACAAATACAAAAGATATCAAAAAAAATTAAATAATTTCGTGAGATCAGTTGAGACTATGAACCCCACAATTATACATATTAATTCGCCCTTGTCCAGCATGGTAACACGCCATTGCTTGACGAGGAAGAAACTATATTTAACTTTTAAACTTATTCGTTGACAAAGGAGTAATGCATATTTTTGTGTAAAATTTAGTTGACCCATGATGACCGGCTAATCCACATTGCTTCTTCGTCATTGCTTCGCCTAGAGAGCATCCTGCGTAGTTATTGGTTTATATCTATCAATGGTTGAACTTCATGAATCTTCAAGGAAATTGTACAACCATATACTATTCTTGTACTTAGTTAAATCTAGTTTTCTTCTAATGATATTGTAAAGGTTTGTGAAGACCATAAGTTTTCTAGTGTTATGAAATATTGATATGTGGATATTCACAATAGATGTAAGCAGCTAATAAGTAGCATGCAAGTAGTAGCGTAAGCAGCTTACAACCAGCTAGCTTGCAACTAGCCTGTATCAACAGCTTTTAACCAGCTTGCATCAACAACTTTTGATTTGTAGCAGCTTGCAACCAGTAGCCAGCTTTTGATTTGCAGCTGCTTATACTGCATCAGCGCTTGTGCAACCAGAAGCTTCTGAAATTCTATAAATAGAGAAGTTCTATTAAAATGTAAATCATTCAGAATTCTGAAATGAATAAGAGTATCAGTTTTTTTTTCTATACTATCTGTTGTCTTTTGCAGTTATTTTATAACACGTTTTCAGCACGAGTCTCTACCATTGAGTTACTTGGTAGAAAGTTATGGTAATAATCAAATCTTACTCTTTGAATATGAAAAGAAAAACCTTGTCGCAGTTTTGAAGCTATTTTAGATGGAGGTATGAATATTATACCCTATGTATATCATTAATAAGTATTTTTCCTTTATTATCTTATCCTTGAAGGATTGAAATTCACATTGCTATAGTTAAAACCCCACTGGAATTTATAGAAAGCCAAAATTTTCAGTTGGCTTAATACTATTCCCTGAAGTGAATGGAATTAAAATTCTTTGATGTGAATTAAAATTAGATTCTCCGAAGTGAATCAAAAATTGCATTCCCTAAAGTGAATGAAATTAAAGTGGGTAGAATTACATTCCCTAAAGTGAATGAAATAGAAATTATCTAAAGAAATATAATTGAAAATTCTCCAAAGTGAGTGCCATTAAATTCCCTGAAGCGAATGAATTTGAAATCTCCTGAAGTGGATAATATTTATTTTCCTGAAGAAAATAAAATTATATTCCCTACAGCGAATGAAACTATATTCCTTGGAGTGAATATAGTTGTGTTCTCCAAAGTGAATAATATTGCACTTCTTGAAGTAACTGCAATATCTACATATTAAATTGGTCATAGTCATGATCGTGGTTGAGATAATATGTCCCGCAAACAATGCTAAGGTTGATAGTCCTCACCACCAAAAGTTGAATAATGAGGAAAGGCATGAGAAAGCATGAACAACTACGACATTGACATTTGTGGTATGAATACGCATTGAGTGTACCTGTTGTACGCTTGGTCCATGGCACATGTACTACCTATTTAGTTTTACCAATCTAACTTGCTCCAACAGATCTAATATAACATAACCTTGTGGCCCATAATTTCGAATCGTGGATTCATTATATTTTAGCAAGTCCAGAAGATTTTTGCTAAGATTAAATATATTTGTCAAAACGAATATCTTATTGAGACCACAAATGAAGGTGATAAAGAATATTTTTGCATTTTCTTTTGAATCCATGCCAAAAGCATGTATTTCAAAATTCTTGCTTTTTCTTATGGGTTGTATCATACAAACATGCGAGCAATTGAATCATCTCTTGTGCAAAAGTAAAGATATCATAATCCAATTGTTCTCATGGTTTGACATAATCAACTTGGCTACCTAGGGCTAGTATTCATATCTCGAACCCCTAGTTGATGATCATGTTAAAACACGCTTGGTGCTTTCTATTTAATTATGACTTCTTCCCTTCATTAAAGGGACAAAAAATCCCTACTTAAAGTTAGCGTGAGATATTTAAGAGGAACCTGAAGTTCCCTGTAATACATCTTTGATATCTCAATATAATATATGTTGGAGGACAATATGATTATCTCATTTGAATCTGAGGAATTAGCAATGTGAACTTGAAGTTCAAAGAATTATTTATTTGCACAGTATTGCAAATAATTTAGTAGATGCAAAGAATATTGTGAAATCACAAATATTTGCTATGAATGTGTCAACACAAATTGTTGTCCCAAAAGGACATATAGTAAACCCCATAGCATATGCATCTGAGACACGCTAGAAGCATAGTGTATCTGTCGGTACAAAAGATATTATACCTTTGAAAATGGAGAACACATGGAAACAAATATAGGAATTATGAATCCTGCAGATTTTATACCTTTAAGGAGCACGACAAAATTAGCAAAACCAACCAACGTTGGTAAATGCACAATCCTTGAAGAGATTGAAGAATAGTTGGTCCCTGGAGAGGCCAAACTCTTGGAATAAAATGATAAGGATCCTGAACCACAAAGTGTGGATGAATGTCGACAAAGACCTGATCGGTCAAAGAGAGAGAAACAATATAGTGTAAACTTAGCTCATATGACAAATGTGAAATTCTCGTATGTGGGATTGAAGGGGAGCATTGTGAAGCAAACCCTATGTCATTTTCAATCCCACAACGCTTGGATACTTTCAAGGAGTGTACCATATAGGTATCTATCCCTTAAATTGCTTAAAGCTTCACAGGGAATGGGTTAGTATGCTATATAGGTACACTTCGGCTTATATCCTCATACAGTAACTGTAATACCATTGTTAATGTTTGAATGAGTTCATATCCTTCTTATAGAAATGGCAACAACTTGCTAATATAAATCACGTGATATTGATATTGAAGTTCCTAAAGAACTTATTATGCCTAAAGCATATGATATTGAAGTTCTTGAAGAACTTACTATGCCTGAAGTGTATGACTCGAAATCCCGGGAAATATAATTGATTACAAAGATCTTTGTACAAATGAAAACATTCTGGAAGAATGTGGTATAACATTCTTTGTATATGTTGATATTTTGTTTGTCATATATCATATTAAGAAGTATTATTATCTCCTTGTATTTATCTATATTTGCTATCAATTGCTTATTGTTTTATAATTTAAATTTGCCAATTATTGCTGAGACATATGCTGATAATTCTTGAATGTCATAAAGGCTGCTGAAGAGCTTATACAAGTGAGAGTTTATCGACCTGAAGATCGAGTACTCACTAACAAGATAATATTCTATGGAAAATATTAGAATGATAAAGATTATACGATTACTGTCCTAATCTTGAAAAGGACGTTTGGGATGATAATGAGATAACTATTGGTCCTGAAGTACCGTGTCCCAATCCTATTGATCCACTAATGTATCATGTTAATAATAGAAGGCCATAAAATTGACTTCCATTAATTTGTTAGAGAAATATAGTGCGGTTCCAACCTGAAGGTATTGAAATGAAATTGAGCATATGTTGCGCTATCTATGTGGAATATCAAATATGGACTTATATTATCCAAGAATGTTGATCTTATCATAGTCAGCCCTGTAGATGCTGACCATTTATCTGACTCCCACAAAGAAAGACTATAGACAACTCATGTATTTACTTGTGATGATAAGTATAATGTGGCTCTATGAAATAGAACATGAGTACTGCTCTTTCAAATCATGGTGAGATTATGACAATTCATGAGGCTAGTTGAGAATGTATATGATTCAGGTTTGTCATACAATACATTCGAGAATCATGTAGTTTACCTTTCGAAAGAGCTAGTCTCATTAAAGGTGGCTATGGTGACATGATAAAACATATTTTGTCAAAATATTTCTACACATATGAGTTTCAAAAGAATGGTATTGTTGATATTCAACAAGTACAGTCAAGTGAAAATCTAGCAGATTTATTCACTAGAGTTTTACCAACAAAGATGATAAAGGACATACTCAGAAGTGTAGAATGCATCGCCTAAAAGATCTGTCACCATGACTCATGTTGCAATGATGGGGAGAATATATTGATGCACTGTACTTTTCTTCCTTCCCTAAGGTTTTTCTCCCACTGGGTTTTTCCTGGTAAGATTTTAACGGGGCAGGACAAATATATTTTATATGATAGAAACATGTCGAGCCGAAGTTCTTTTTCATGGATGAGTTCCAAGTGAAAGTAAAACAGATATTCATTGAAGATTGATTTCTATCAACTCAAAGAATACTCTTCTTATGCTCAGATAAGGGGGAGACAATTACACACTGTACTCTTTTTCCCTACGCCTAGGTTTTATCCCACTGGGTTTTCTTAGCAAGGTTTTTAATGAAACATTGGTGCAACTTATAATAAGAAATGTACTCTTTTCCTTAGTCAAGTTTTTATCCCATTGGGTTTTCTTGACGAGGTTTTAATGAGACATATTCTTATAGTGAATATCTAAGGGGAAGTGTTATGAAATATTGATATGTGGATATTCACAATAGATGTAAGC
Organism: Ehretia macrophylla; assembly: GCA_037974665.1. Taxonomy (NCBI): domain Eukaryota; kingdom Viridiplantae; phylum Streptophyta; class Magnoliopsida; order Boraginales; family Ehretiaceae; genus Ehretia; species Ehretia macrophylla. The sequence goes on from CM075774.1 coordinate 7,801,952, forward strand.
AACTTACAAGTAGCAGCGTAAGCAGCTTACAACTAGCTAACTTGTAACCAACGTGCATCAACAGCTTGTAACCAGCTTGCATCAACAGCTTCTGATTTGCAGCAGCTTGTATAGCAGCTTACAGCTAACAACCAGCTTTTGATTTGCAGCTGCTTATATTGCATCAGCGCTTGCACAACCAGGAGCTTCTGAAATTCTATAAATAGAGAAGTCCTATTGAAATTTAAATTATTTAGAATTCAGAAATGAATAAGAGTTTCAATTTTTTCTCTATACTATCTATTGTCTCTTGCAGTTATTTTATAACACCTAGTATTTTTTAAAGCTTTTTTAATAAGGAAATAAATTTAAGATGCTTCATAGGTGATCTAAGAAGATTCGAACAATTTTGTATAGTAAGAAAAAAAATTAAATCATACTAGTTTGTGAAATTAAATCATTTGATCTAAACTTTTCCCTTGTTTTCGAATTTGATTTAGGATTATTAGATTTAATTTTGGTGTTTTATTTTATAAGATCATGTAAAAAGGATTGTCTATACTCCTTTTAGAGTAGAAGGACGATGGGGGCAGGTAAGTCTCTTATTCTCCCACGAAGGTTAGGCATTATGTCCCCCTTCATTTTTGTAACTTTCTTTTTAGTATTAATAAAATCTCGGAGTGTATCGCCTCTCTTTCCTAAAAACAAAAAAAAACAAAAAAAAAATCATTTGATCTAAACCTACTCACAAAAGATATAAACATTTTATACTAACAGATATGTGGACTCATTATCCGATGTGACAATCCAAGTTGGCATATGACATCAGAGTATAACAATATGAGTATTGATTGTGAGTAAGTTCTGACCAAAGAAAAATATTAAAGATTGTAAATAAGTTCTAGCAAAGAAAAAACAGAAAGAAAAGATTGTGATTATGTTTGGCACTAAACCCTAGCAAGAAATGAGACGCAAATTGTAATCTATTTTCCAAGAAAGTCATATTACTCCTCGCCATGTAGGTGCCACCAAATTCATCAATTTTTCCTCAAATAATTGAGTTATGAATGGTGTGCACACTTTACTAGTAGAAGATATAACATTAATACAAAATGCTAAAACATATTACATCATCGACTTGATTTGTATTTTCTGTTTTGCCTCATATTAATATGGCGTAAAGCTTGCAACACATTTGTTATCAATATTTCCAAGAAAGATCGTAATCTAGATTTTAAAAAAAAATGTCATCATTCTATAATGGCTTAATACCACTTTTGGTCTCTTATCTTTAACATCATTGACAATATGGTCTCTGATCTTCAAAAGTAATACATTTTAGTCCTTTATCTTTTCAAGTTGGGACACGGTTGATCATTTTGTGTGAATTCGTTAAAAATTTAATGGCAAATCCACATGTCCAGCACGTGTGTCTTTGTGGGAAAAAAGAATGTCGTTAAATTTTTAACGGATTCACACAAAATGACTAATAATGTCCCAATTTGAAAAGATAATGGACTGAAATGTATCACTTTTAAAGATAACAGACCACATCGTCAATGAAATTAAAAATAAGGGACCAAAAGTGGTATTAGAGCTTCTATAATTGATCTTCTATCTTGGAAGTTCTCAATAGATTCACTTGTTAGTGAAAGTGCCCCTGTCATCATGGGGAATTAAGTTCTTATATATGAAACTAGGCCCATAAGGCTAGTGAATGATATTTATTATCATTACTGTTGGGTTGTGGCTCAAGTGCAAAGCCCAAGCCCAGTTTGAAGACAAGCGAGAATCCCAGTCCAATTAGAATAGAGTTAGAAAACAATTCTAGTCCAGTTAGGATAGGGTTAATGCCTTATAAATAGATGTCTTTAGTTTGTGTATTGGGGTCTTAGAATCGCTGTTTGTACTCTGATTATGTGTGAGAGTAATCGAGTCAAAAAGTGATTGTGAGAACGAACAAAGAGAAGTCGTAATCATCAATTTACGTGATTAGTGATTTTGTGGATGTAGGCAGAGGCCGAACCACCTTTACTTTTGTGTATCGTTTTGCTACATATGTGTGTTCATTTTCTCGACTCCCAACAAATGGTTTCAAGAGCTAGGTTTAAGCGTTAGGTCGTGACGAGAACACGTTGCTATGAGTTGAAGGGAAAGAAAAAGTTGTTGGGTGGTGACGTCAGCGTGACATAATCACTATAAAAAAAACAAAAAATGTTGAGCAGCCGACGTTTGATTTGTTGATTTGCCTCGACGGCGAGTCCATACTCTGAGATGAGCATGCCATTCACATTGACGGAGCAAAGGGAGTCTACCCGTGGTGTTTGTGTTAGCTTTCGTGGCTGGAGGAGTCGCCGGCGAAGGGACCAAAACCGTGCAACAACGAGGTAGCGGTGATTAGTGTTTTCGACGCCTAATTGGTGATTGAGAGGTGCTATGTAGGTCGCCGGTGGATGACGAGGTGAACGACGCTAGTCACGTGTTGATCGGAAGATCCGATTGTGAGCTTTGATTGGGTCGGGTCGTGGGTGAAAGAGGTAAACCAGATTGCTTGTGGGTTTTGATTGCATGCTTCGCGACACACTGAGAGGTAGTGCACACTAGGATCTGATTGAAGGAAACTGTGGGGATTGATTCGGTGCAGCAGGCACATAGAAAGTTGTGTGAGTACAGGTTGACCAATACTTTGACTGCGTTGATCAGACTTTAATTAGGGTTTGACCGCGTTGACCGAGGGTCTCCCTAGGGTTTTTCGACGTTTTGAGTCCATTTTTGCAATCCGTTTTTCCAAATTCTCACTTCATCTCTGAGTTTGAATGAATTTGGTATTCTTCGAAGCCGAAAAAGATGTATGGACCATGGTTTGAAGTCCCAATCTTTGATGGGAAGATGAACTTCAACTTTTGGAAGAATACTATCGAAGACCTTTTAGTGCAACAAGGTCTCGATCAAGCGTTGGAGGAGACAAAGCCAACAACAATCGATGATGCTAAATGGAATTCATTGCAGAGAAGGGTCGTGAGTACAATTAGGTTGGCACTTGTACCAGAAATTAAATTTCACGTGATGAATGAGAAGACGTCAAGTAGTTTTTTTGAGAAACTTTAGACCATCTACGAGTTGAAGTCAATAACCAATCGATTGTGCTTAAAGATGAAACTCTATTCCTTGAAGATGGAAGAAGGATTGGCTATTCAAGATCACATCAACAAGTTTAATGAGCTAGTGGTGAAACTTCAGAGTATTAAAAAAGATGAAAAGAAGTTAGATGATGAAGAAAAGACGATACTCCTACTATCTTCCCTACCGAAGTCGTACAAGCTGTTGGTACAGACTGTACTAGATAGGAAGACAACTCTCAAGTTAAAGATATGACGGCATTCCTGCGAGAGAATAAGAGAATGTTGGGTTTGAGTATCGTATCCAATAATGAACAAGCACTAGCTGTAGAGGGTTCATATCGAGGGAGGAGTCAAAGTAGAGGTAGTCCACGCAGAGAAAGATCGAATTCTGGGGCTTGGAGCGAGAATGATAGAGTATGCTATTATTGTGAAGAAAAAGGCCATGTTCAAACTAGATGTCCTAAATTAATTTAGGGATGACCTGAAAGGTCTTCAAGCGTGGAGATCTAAGGGCAAAGAAAAGGACAATGGCGCAGACATGGTGAACCTTGTTGATGATGATGACACTGAAGATTTTATGATGACTAAGAGCGAGGGTCCTGTGAAGGATGATTGGGTATTAGATTCAGCTGCCACGTCTCATATTTTCAATGATATAGCTAGTTTTGAGGTTTTGTATGTTGGTGAAGGATTTGGTACTATCACTGTTGGGAACATTCAGAAGATGATGATTGAAGGCATTGGGAGAGTTCGCCTGAAGCTCAATGATGGTAGTGTCAAGATTTTATCTAATGTGAGATTTGTGCCTTCGTGTGCAGTTAATATTGTTTCTTTGGGAGAGTTGGCGTCAAGAGGATACAAATATGTTGGTGAGGGAAATTGTTGCAAAGTGTTTAGAGGAGACAAGCTCGTCGTTCAAGGGAAGAAGGATGTGAAACACATTTGTCGCCTGGAGAGTTGCGTAGTGCTTAAGAACAAGGGAGGGTAGCCTAAGAAATCTATCGTGATGACTGAGAGGAAGCGTGTGTCTTTTTCAGTTGATGTAGAGATACTTGGAAATTCTCACCAAGGGAGGAATTTGTTGGGTTGTGGCTTAAGTGCAAAGCCCAAGCCCAGTTTGAAGACAAGTGAGAATCCCCGTCCAATTAGAATAGAGTTAGAAAACAATCCTAGTCCAGTAGGGATAGGGTTAATGCCCTATAAAAAGATGTCTTTAGTTTGTGTATTGGGATCTTAGAATTGATGTTTGTACTCTGATTATGTGTGAGAGTAATCGAGTCAAAGAGTGATTGTGAGAACGAACGGAGAGAAGTTGTAATCATCAATTTGCATGATTAGTGATTTTGTGGATGTAGGCAGAGGCCGAACCACCTTTAATTTTATGTATCATTTTGCTACGGGGAAACCGTTCTTTATCATTATTTTTATAATAAAATAAAAGCGGGTCTTTTCTATTCATATATAGGTGAAGTCTTACCCCGGATTCCCACAAAAAAGAATTATTTTTATCACTCTGGTACCGTAGTAAGTAAACTTAAAAGGGAAAGAAACATCCCAAAAGAATTTTGGGTTTAGACCAATGGTCCAACTGCGACAGGTTACTTGACTTCACCTAATGTGCGATGATTGGGACACGACCTATATACGATGCAATAATTCACGGGCTACCTTTATGGTGGGTCCATTAAAACCCAAGGCCCATGGCTAAGCCTGGGTATCAACATTATCTTATGTGCACAGTTGACAGCGAATCTGAATATGTTTCAAACTCTATTGGACGTCCGTGGATAAACGATTAAAAGAACATCTTAGTTGACCAATCCACTATAAGTTGATGACTATCATCGAACTAGAGAAAGAGTTCGAGTCTATTATATCCTAAGGGATACGTAACCATGACTCTTAGTATATTTGACGATAGTCTGCACAAAATACAAGTCTTAAGAGTTTATGACTCTTGGCCTACCAACAACTATAAGTACTTGTGTACTGTCTCATTAATAGTTAAATTAACTTTTCTTAAAAAAACTATGTTTAAATTTTATTTTTTAATTATTAATCCAACTATCCAAGATATATATATATATATATATATATATATATATATATATATATATTGGTGTTTGTATATATTAGTATAATTGTATATTCAGATTACACTAATCATAAAAAAATGGGTTGGCTCAACCCAACTCGCGACTTATGGAAGCGGACTCGTGGGACAAGCTGAGTCCTATATTTTGAGAAATAAGTCCAGCCCAGCTTAGCCCACTAAACATCTATGCCAAGTCGGCTCAATTTTCTCAACCCATAATTCGGTCGGGCCGTGTTGGCCCATATGCCAACTCTAGGCTCAATAGGTCCGACTGTGCTTGTCGTTGCTCCTGGAGCTCTTGTTGAAAACGATGCTTTTGCTCCTCAATCTGGTGACGCTGCTACTCCTCAAGCTGTCGTCTAATGGTCTTTGTCGCCTGAGTGACAACGTTATCGATGTTTTGCTATGTCAGTTTAGGAAGAATGGTGGTGGCATCGTGTAGTCCCCTAATGCAAATCTCTTGCGAGCCGAGTCCTTAGACGTGCCCCATTTTGATCCACTAGCCACCTTAAAGAAGATATCATCAGCGTTAACGAGCGGCACTGAGGGGTTGGCTTGGCCCGCCCTATGATCGCAACCTTACGACTAATAGGCGACAATAGTCATGTTTTTTTTTTTTTTTTTTTTTTTTTTTTTTTTTCTGCTGCACAATTTAGCTACGAAGGGGCGACGGAATTTTTTAGGTTTGTCACCCTTTTGCGCAAATTTGCTACAAAAGTGGTTTTTGTTGCCATTTTCGTCACCTGAAGCCTGTTTTCCTGTAGTACAATCTAACATAAAAATTATCTTGATGTAGTAGAATCACCTAAGAGGGTTATAACATAGCATATAACTTTATACATATGCAACTTTTATGGGTGTATATCTTGAATTACACACACCTTGACTAATTAAGTCTTCTTTCCTTTTACTTTATACTCTTATATTTGTTAATTGATAAGAATACCAAACTTATATTTATGTTGTGTTGAGTGAAGATAGAGACTAAGAGTTTTATATTTAACTTTGGTTAGAAAATATGTTCTATGAACTTTTCATGAAATCACAAACCTATTTAAGTATATACCATAATGTAGACAGAGGCAAAGTCAAACACGAAGGTCAGAGTGGACACTATGGTAGTGAAGCCAGTAACTAGGGGTAGTTATACTCATTTATGTATAATTTTTTATGAAGTTATTAAAAATGTTGATTTTATGCCGAATATCATATTTTTTGTGATGACATATCACGATATACTATAACTAATCCAATATTCAATTTAAGCATATTATAGCACAAATGAAGTCTTCAAGACATGATTCCCTTTAGTATAGTAATGACATAATATACCAAAGAGAGAAAAATAGATAACTAGTCATTGTAAATAGAAAAAGTTGTTTCATTAAGGCTCTGTTTGTTTGTCATAAAATAACTTGTTTATGAAAAATATTTTCCTTGAAAAATATTTTTCTGGAAAATAAAATATTTTACAGGGCTCCATTTGTTTGCTGTAAAATAACTTGTTAGGAAAAAATATTTTTTTGAAAAATAGAATACTGAAAAATATTTTCTGGTGTTTAGATGTACCGTGAGTTCCGTAAAATATTTTCTTCTCCTAAAGGAAATGAAAACATTTTTCAAAATTTTGTAATAGCCGCAATTATTGACCAATAAATATTTTACAATTGACCAATTTTTCGGTATTACCAAACATCGTAAAATCAAGAAAAACAGCTGCAATTGTTGATCGAAAAACATTTTACAATTGACCTATTTCCCGCTATTACCAAACATCATAAAATTCGAAAAATATTTTTCGGAAAAATATTTTACGGCAAACAAACGGAGCCTAAATGTAGAGAAAAATCAATATTTAGAAATCAATTTTCTTTGAAAAAAATTATCCATGCCCTATTCAACAAATAACAAACTAGAATTTCAATTCAAATTGAGATTGAAAACGTTCCAAGCATAACATGTCTAGATTAAAACAATAATTTATACATAAAAATAACAAGAAAATGGATTATTATACATACAACAGAAAAGCCTTAGAGAGTTTCAAAACCAATATATTCAGATTGTAGAAACTTGAGTCACGAATAACTTGCTATCTATTAAGGCAATTAAATTGATTGGGAATTAATTGTCTAAGTTTTAGCAAAACTTTTGTTATTACCATACTTGTGTTATTGCCTTTTGTATTGTGCAGAAAACATCTTATGGTAACTTACCATAAAAGAAGAAGATTTGTGCTGATTAATGAATTGCATTAATTGTCCATTCATAAGGAAAATAAGAATAGGGTTTTGTGAGATGAGGCCTTTCTTGAAACCTAAGCCAAGATGTTCAAGGAGTAATCAAGTATATATATGTGGAATAGGTCACAGAGAAGTGAGGACGGAACAACAAGAAAATATAAGAGATTTTTGTCCAGTGTCCAATGTCCTATGTCATGTTGCAACACGATCTGTGTTTGAGTCTTTGATTATATTAGTGTTGCAATTCAATTTGTTTTGATTGCTTGTTGTGAGCATCATGTATTAGTCCTTGAGTGATTAGATAAGCTGAATCCGTTAATCATTCTTCGGGAGAAGAAGTTGCAGTTCTCAGGAGAGAACATTGTTAGTCGAGGGAAGCTCGTCAAACGAAAGTTCATTAAGGAGTTTTTCATCGAGCCGTCAAAGGTCAAGAGGAAGTCTTTACTTGTGTAAGTCCATCGATGATGTAACTTGATATTTTTTAATGAATTGGTTTGTTAGACTAGGGGTTGGTCCTGTGGACGTAGACCGTACGGTTGAACCACATTAAATCTTGGTGTTCTTTATTCTGTTACAGTTTTACTTTATTCCGCTGCTATGTATGTTCTTTGTTTATGTTGCAACATTAAGTGAAACCTGTTATTAAGTTACTGAGATTGATTCAGTGTTTTAGTTAATGTTACAACATCATCTGTAACAGTTTTTTGGGTACACCACAAACTCCATTAATTAATCAAATTATCCATACTTACGCTGCAATAACTCCAACAAGTGGCATCTGTAACACCCCGATCCCTCATGAGACTGGAGCCCTAATTAAATACCCGAGGTCACGAAAAATAAGGGAAGACGAATAGAGTCTCCTGTTTATAGGACAATCCAAAATCTATACAAGCAATTATAACCTCAAAAAACCAAAGTCCAACCTCCTCCGTAATTCACAACTTCCACTATTATCACATACAACAAACTCCTTAAGGTCATCCAAGCCTTGGAACCTAACACTACAACACACAAGCATGCAAGGTTAAATCCATAAAAAATCTATCTTATTAATCCACTTATCATACCACTTTATACTACCAAACAAGCTTTCTTATCATTTAGGTCCAACCAGCCATTCAAATTATACAAGTATGCATTTAATAGACAATAATGTAAAGAGCCCAAGTTATTGTATATCACTACAATTATCACAACTTACAAACATTAACTATCTATTACAATCCTTCTCAACATGAATCAAACACACACACAAGACTTCTATTCTACAAATATTACTATCACGAGCAAGAAACACCTCAATGCTCAGGAGGCCAAATGGCTTGTAGGCTCCACAGTTGTTTCGTACTAAACTTGGAAATGTTAGGAAAAGGGGTAAGCATACAATACATGTATACTCAGTGATGGAGGGAACATATATTCAGGGAGTTTTCGAAAATATTTTCGTGCTACGCAACAATAAAGAAGGTACAAGAAATCAATATAAGGCAACAACTAGATAGACAATATTTTTCCACACAAAGAGAAGGAACCAAGTAGTAATGCGAGGTACAATAGCAATTAATAACTAAATAGCTTATGTAAAGGAATATAATTACAATTAACTCTCTTGTGGTAGATTTGTATGCCCCAATGAGGTGGTTCAAGCATCTGGAGTAGTAGATTATATCACAACGAGAGGTTCTAAAAAGGATATATCACCGATCGCGAGCACGAACCATGAACCACGAACCACGATCCACGAATCACGATCCACGAATCACGATCTACGAACCACGAATCACAAAAAATATTTACTATATCGATAAGCTGACACAAAACCCCTTATAATTCCCATGGGTGTACTACGGATGTACCCCAAATCCTAGGTCCTAACTCTCCAAGGGTAGACCTTTATTCCCCAACGAGGTGAACCACGCATCTCGAGGTAAAAGATTATGCCCTAGCGAGAGAGGAAGTAGGGTCATGATAGTCGAGCTAGACCGACAACCCGATGTTGCCTAGAGTTTCACGACACTACCATGCCCCAAATGGTTACGCAACCACTAACACGATAACGAGTAAGATAACGAGGGATATAGATCACAAAATATGAGATTATACTCGTTGGTATCTATAATTCCAAGGAAAACGATTCGATAGCCATGCAAGGTAACATATACAAGACAATTTGCATGTAATATAGGCAAGATAACAATATAAGCTAAATAACTAACATTTATAGCATGTGCATTATTTAACATAATCAATATACAATAGGAAAATACAAATAGGATGCAACTCTCTCACCTCTAGAAAGCCAAGTTTCCATCGGCCGCTTTCAGTCAATGAATGGTAGCGTAGCAGCGCTCTTCATCAACAGATGCAAGAACCGCATTCATGATTGATTCACATCCTTCACCGCCTCAGCCTTTGGTCGAGCCAACTCCATTCCTCTCCCTATCGGTCGACTTACTTCATACCTCTCCTTATCAGTCGACTTACTTCATACCTTTGGGCTACCCATTGCCGTTTCAGTTTCCTCTGGTCTCGTACCGGGTGAGATAGCTTGAACAGGGGAATCTACTTCAACTGCCCAAATCTCATTTTATTACCACTCAAAACCTCTACCTAAACACAATAACTTCAATTTAACACATAATCCAAGTAATCATTCAAATAGTCAAATATTCAAGTCATATTCATTTCCTCACACAAACTATACAACTAATAAGCAATATGAGTAATATAAACAATGTATAACATACTCAATTTTTTCTTCATTGCACCTTTATATACAAAAGAAGTTCACCTTAATTTTAGCCATCTAACAAGTATTCCTAGTTTGTACAACAAATATAACACAATAAACAAGCTAAAGTTAAGTATAAGGCCTAAAATCTCTATTTCGTCCTTTAAGTTCAATATGCCGAAACTAGTTTTGGCCAAGGTTTAGTTAACTAAAGTATCTAACTATCCTCAACTACATTTATGGAACTTAAACCAAGCATTAAGCTAGTATTTAAGACTCTAATTGCATTAATTCTAATGTGTGCATACAAAGAGGCATAAAAATCGATGTTCTCAGAATTCGATAAATTTTAACGTGGGACCGTTTTATAAATCCAACATCACATATCTATCATTAGATTAAGGTTTTGAGTAAGATTTAAAGGGCCTGAGTGAATAGTGCCCATTAAACTAATTTTAACTAAATGATCTTGCACTTCAAGCATTTTAAATCCATTCAAGTCTCTAAACTAGGTTTATTTACTCCTAAATTGAGCCTCAATAACATTTAATCGAACTTTAATGCAAGGTTACACAAAATTCTCAATTTCAATACAAAAACCCTACTTTAATTTAAAGATTAAGTAATCTAAACATTTCCAAATCATGTGAGGCTCCAAACTAGGTTTAATAACCCCTAAATCACACTTATATAGCAATAAATTAAGGTAGAACACAAGGGTTACTATTCACATTTTTACTATTCTTCTTCTTCCTCAAACACCCAATTTCAATTCTCATGCAAACAAGCTAGCAAATTATACAAATCAAGTCTCTATCACCATATAAACATTCTTTATAAAGCAATTTAATAAGTTAAAGCCATAATACTACAAATCTAAAACTCAAAGTTAGGAATCAAAATTTCAAAGTTAGATGCAATGCAAAACCCTCACCAATTATAGGTTGTAGAAGCTAATACTTGGCTTTGAATGACTAGAACTCTCCTCAAAATAGCTTGGATGATACAATTTCTCAAAACCTTAGCAAAGTTTTCCTTCTTTCTTCGGGTTGGTTTTTCCATTTTTGTGCTATTTTAATGATGTATTTTATGTGCAAATATGTATATGTAAGATTAAATTATGGGCTTGGCATGTTTTGGGCTCTAGTTTGTTATAATAAAATGCAATAAACTTACTAAAAAGGCCCAAAGTATAGCTAGTTCAATTAATAGTCCAAAATGTAGTTCTAGTGTTACTATTTACACGGTACCCAAAATATTTTTATATCTAACACTCCTAAAGTGATATGCAAATAAAAATTATGAACGTATGCCCAAAAACAAATATACAATAAGGGACAAATATAGATTTTGCAAAATAAAATACTTTAATTTTTATCCCGGGCTCAAGACTCATTTTAAAATGATTTAAATTAATTTATTAGTCATAAGAAAGTAATTTGACATTTTACCAATAATAAATACTAGGTTAAACATTTTATTTGTACTAATTAAAGGCTATTTGCATATTTTAAAAGAAATAGAAAAGTAAAACTACTAAATAATTACAAAAGTTAAAATAAACACATAATCTCACACAATCAATTAAAATAATACATAAACTTGTGCAAATAGACATTGTTTACTACATGCTGGGTCTGGGTTGTTACAGCATCAAGAGCAGGTTACGAATTAATTCGGTTAGATCCTTGGGAGTTTTGAGTTGTCGTTTTGCAGAAATAGGTTGGACACTTTGCGTGATGGAGGCTCAATCACTAAACCACCACTGTTGGATGGTGCAAATTATTCATATTGGAAGGCTAGAATGAGGGCATTCATCAAGTCGATCGATGAGAAGGCTTGGAGAGTAGTTTTGACAGGTTGGACAATTCCCACCATTGCGGATACTCAGGGAAATGTTGCAACAAAACCTGAAACAAAATGGACAAATGAGGAAGATCAGTTGGCAAACTGGAACTCCAAGGCACTGAATGCAATTTTCAATGTTGTTAATTTAAATCAATTCAAGTTAATCTCAACATGTGAATCTACTAAGGAAGCATGGGAGATAGTGCAAACAACATATGAAGGTACAATATCAGTCAGAAGATCTAAATTGCAGATGCTGGCCACTAGGTTTTGAAGAGCTGAGGATGCATAAGGATAAAACGATTGCTGAGTTTATTGCCAAACTGTGTGACATTGCTAATGAAGCTTTTGCTTTGGGAGAAAAGTATTCAGACTCTAAGCTAGTTAGAAAAACATTGTGATTTCTCCCAGACAAATTTGGAATCAAAGTTGCTGCCATAGAAGAATCAAAGAATGTTGATGAAATCAAGATTGATGAATTGATGGGGTCACTTCAAACTTTTGAGATGAAGTTTAAACAAAAGAGAAAAGAGAAAAATATTGCATTCAAAGCAGAAGTCCAAAAGCAAGATGATCAAAGCTCTTATGATGATGAAGATGCAGAGATCACTGAATCCTTAGCAGTGCTCACAAAGAATTTTAACAAAGTGGTGGAAAAATGGAAGAAGCAGAGAAATGGATCAAGACCAATGAATTTTGAAAGGAAGCAGACTGTTACAACAAATCCTAAGATATTCAGAAGGCAAAATGGAAAGACATTCGAAGAGAAAAAGAGAAATAAAGGTATTCAGTGCATGGAGTGCGAAGGATTTGGTCATATACAGGCTGAATGTGCAAATACTTTGAAGAAAAAGAACAGACCCATGAATACTACTTGGAGTGATGAAGATTCAGATGACTCTTCTGAAAGTGACAACGGACACACCAGCAACTATGTGGTGTTCACTGTTGCAACAGGACAGAATGGCAGAAAGACTGGTTCAGCAAATACTGCGCCATCTATTACAACAACGTCCACAACAGGACATGTGCTATCAGATGACAACAACACAAATTTAGAAATAGATAGTGATAATGATCTGGATGAAGAAGGAATCATGAAAGTATACAAAGAGATGTACGAAAAATGGTTGACTGTATGCAAGAAGAATCAAGAGCAGGGAGAAAAGATCAATGAATTGGAGAAACAAAAAGTTGACTTAACAAAATCTGTGATAAACCATCAGATCCAAGCAACCAAGAGTCAACTGAAGATTGAAGAGTTGTAATTGGAGCTGAAACAGACTCAACAGAATGTGAAGATGTTGAACTCAGGTACTTTGAAGCTTGATCATATGTTATCATTTCAAAAGCCAAATGGAGATCATACTAGACTTGGGTTCCAAGAAGGTACTTCAACTGGTAAAACTATCTTTGTCAAAGAAATTGAGAAACTAAAGTTGGAACCGCATGTTACCATATTTCCTGCGATAAAGGCAAAAATTTCAGAAGGAAAGCGAAAGAGATTTGTCCCAATCTGTCATTACTGTGGTGTTCCTGGACACATCAGACCATGAAGCTATAGGTATATTAATAAGAAAATATGTATGTTTATTAATCCCTTCTTTTATGATAAGCCTAGGAAATCACCAAGAATAAGGGTTGATTTGTCGCAACAGAATTTGAAACAAATCTGGGTAAGAAAATTTGTACACACTTGTCTAGTTGCTTACACCTTGTTACAAGCCTGTACCACTAATTCATGGTATTTTGATAGTGGGCGTTCTAGAAATATGACAGGAGATTGTAGTATGTTGACAAATTATCGAAGTTACTCAGAAGGTCAAGTAACTTTTGGTGATGGTGAGAAATGTCGAGTGCTTGGGAAATGAACTCTTGCTATTGAAGGTTTTCCAAGATTAAATAAGGTTCTTCATGTTGAAGGGTTGAAGGCAAATCTCATAATCATTAGTCAATTGTGCGATCAAGAGTTGTTTGTTAAGTTCACCAAGGATTATTGTCAAGTGTTTGATAAATCTAGCAATTGTGTTCTTACAGGAACTAGATCGACAGAAAATTGTTATATGTTGACCTTACCCTGGGCACAAACTTTGTTGTGTCAAAATACTTCAGTTGATAATGCTGAGATCTGACACAAAAAGTTAGGTAATTTAAATTATAAAATGCTTAACAAGATTGTAAACGCAGGAGCAGTGCGAGGTATTCCAAAGTTGAATTGTAAAAGATTCAAGGTGTGCGGACCATGTGAGATCGGTAAACAGGTAAGGGAAACAGATAAGATGTTGTAACATATCTCAACCAAAAGGACATTGGAACTATTACATATGGATCTTATGGGTCCAATGCAAATAGAAAGTATTGGTGGAAAGAGGTATGTGTTTGTTTATGTTGATGATTTTTCTAGATGCACTTGGGTAGATTTTATTAGAGAAAAATCTGACACATTTAATACATTCAAGCAATTGTGCTTAAGGTTAAAAATAGAGAAAAGTTGCAACATAGGAAAGATTGTTAGAATAAAAGTGATCATGGTAGGGAATTTGAGAACTTTGCATTTTCTGAATTTTGCAATAAACAAGGTATAACACATGAGTTCTCAGCACCAAAAACACCACAACAAAATGGTGTAGTTGAAAGAAAGAATAAGGCTCTTCAAGAGATGGCTTGAGTCATGCTTAATGGAAAGAACATCCACATAGGTTTTGGGCTGAAGCAATTAATACAGCATGTCACACAATAAATCGAGTTTATCTTAGATCAGGTACATGCAAAACCCCACATGAAATCTGGAAAGGTAGGAAATCCTCACTCAGTTACTTTCATATTTTTGGAAGTGTGTGCTATATTCTGAATGATAGAGAGCAAAGAGGTAATTGTGATGCAAAAAGTGAGAAATGTATTTTTCTTAGATATGCCAAAAATAGTCGAGCTTTTAGAGTGTTTAACTTGGCCACTAGAACTATTATGGAATCTGCTAATGTTGTGATTGATGATTTCAAACAGGTTGTATCAGATACTCCAGAAGATGATGTTAACAGTATGAAAACCAATCTTGTTGCAAAAGATGTCGTAACAACAGGTGAAACAACTAGCGACGATGTTTCAGATGCTGGTACAATAGGAGGTGCAACAAATTTGGAAAAATCAAAAACTTTTGGAGGTAGCAATTTGCAATCAAAAGCTCTGGAACCACTTGCTCATGTTCATAAAAATCACTCAGCAGAAGATGTTATTGGCTCCATTCATGAAGGGGTCAAAACTCGAGGTAAGCCTAAAATGAACTACAAAGAAATGGTCAGGTATGTATGCTTTACCTCACAGTTTGAACCAAAAAATGTCAAAGAGGCTTTAGAAGATGAATATCGGGTTAATGCCATGCAGGAAGAACTAAATTAGTTTGTTAGAAATGATGTATGGACATTAATGCCTAGGCTGAAAGACATAAATGTGATAAGAACAAAATGGATCTTCAAAAATAAAACTGATAAGTGTGGCAACATAACGAGAAACAAAGCCAAGTTAGTTGCTCAAGGGTACACACAAGTAGAAAGTGTGGATTTTGATGAAAATTTTCCCCAGTAGCAAGGCTTGAATCTATTAGGTTATTGTTGTTCATAGCATACGTGTTAGGGATAAGACTTTACCAAATGGATGTGAAGAGTGCATTTTTAAATGATATTCTAAATGAAGAAGCCTATGTAGAACAACCAAAAGGCTTTGAAGATCCATATTATCCCATATATACGTATAAATTGAAAAAGGCCTTATATAAGTTGAAACAAGCCCCAAGAGTTTGGTACGAAAGATTGACCAAGTTTTTGCTTGAAAAAGGCTACAAGAGATGAGGTGTTGATAAAACTGTATTCATTAAGAAATTTGGTTCAGGAATTTTGATTGCACAAATTTATGTAGATGATATAGTTTTTGGTGCAACATCTAAAAACAAGGCTGATGAATTTATGAAGCAAATGAAGCATGAATTTGAAATGAGCATGGTTGGTGAATTAATTTATTTCCTAGGTTTGCAGGTTAAGCAATGTGATAATGGTATTTTCATCTTACAAGAAAAATATGCAAAAAACCTGATTAAATGGTTTGGACTAGAATCAACAAAACATATGAGAATACCTATAGGAACAAATGTTAAGCTAACCAAGAATAAGAATGAAAAATCAATTGATGGGACTCTCTATAGAAGCATGATAGAAAGCTTGTTGTATCTTACAACAAGCAGACCTGACATTTGTTTTAGTATTGGTGTGTGTGCTAGATATCAATCCAATCCAAAGGAGTCACACTTAATTGCAGTTAAACGCATTATAAGATATATAAGTAGGACTGCAAATTATGGTATTTGGTAGACAAATGATACTAATGCAAATCTTACTGGTTTTAGTGATGCTGATTAAGCAGGAAATGCAGATGACAAGAAGAGCACAACTGAAGGTTGTTTCTATGTTGGAAATAATCTTGTGTCTTGGTATAGTAAAAAACAAAATGCGATCTCTTTGTCAACTGCTGAGGCTGAGTACATAGCTGCTGCAAGTTGTTACACTCAACTATTTTGGATGAAACAAATGTTGGAAGATGTTTTAACTATTTTTTGTGATAATAATAGTGCCAAAAACATTTCTAAAATCCTTGTGCAACATTCACAACCTAAGAACATTGATATACAACACTATATTATTCGTGAACTTGTTGAAACAAAAAAGGTTGTTCTAGAATATGTTGCAACAGAACATCAGCTAGCAGACATTTTCACTAAGCCACTTGAGTCTGTGAGATTTGGAGTTTTGAGAAAAGCTATTGGTATTTGTACCAATTAATGATGGCACATGCATTGAAACATAACAGTGATAAGTCTCAAGAGATATGAAAGTTTAATAATTAAATCAACTTGAGATTTATTATTTGAACCATACTTCCTGTGTACACTATATTTTGATATGATTGAGAAACTGATTTTAATGGTTTACAAGTACAGGAATTTGAACTTCCTAATGACTCTGGATATAAAGAGAAGTCTCTTTATCCTTTCTTGTACTCTATTCACACATGAAAGGAAAGAAATATATAAAAACAAAAAAAAGGGACAAAGTGGAGATTGGAACAAATTAAAAGTTTTAGAGTGAAAACTACCAAGTCCAATACTCATTTCAAAAACTAAAAAATTCTTTGCAATGTGATTAGATGATCAAGTTGTTTGAACATGTTGTTTTAAATTCTAAATCTTGCAAATCCTGATTCTGAGAAATTTCAAGAAAGATCTTTATATAAGCTTTCACACACACACATGCTTCAAGTTATAAATTCTTGTGTGATTTAAGTATTGAATAAATCTAATTTCTTGTTGATGAAATCACGATCAATGTGGAATTTATGTGACATTCATTTTTCTTGTTTAAGAAATAATTCATAAATATAAGTGCTTAAGTGGATGATTGGTGAAATTATGTTGCAACATATATTGAAACAACCCAGCTCACTAAACTTATCCAGCTTTGATCTTTGATGTTTTAACTACTCAAAAGGTTGTTCATGACTGGGTTAAACCTTTTGTGAAGTTGTCCCCTCCATTACATTTTTCTCACAAGTTTTTGTAGGGTCAACATAAAGTTGATATTCAGGGGGAGCCTCGAGCTGAAGGTAATGTTGGACCAGCTTCTGCAACAACTACTACTGCAGTGTTGCAACAGATGCAGCAACTTTAGAATGAAGTCCATGAGCTGCGCAACGATCAAGCCACTATTAAAGCCAGTCAACAAAAAATAATGGCTGACGTTGAGAGGTTGATGGAAGGAAAACAAACCCTACTTGATTTCGTCTCCAAATCCACTACTTAAATGTTCATTTGTTTGATGATTATTACTCTAATACTTTACAAGTTTTAAGTTTTATACTTTACTATGTTTATTTTTTTGCTGCTCTACTTTGGGCCCATATTTTTGTTTACTGATTTCTGTTAAGTTTATTGGTCTGGTACTTTGCGTTTCTACTTTGGTTTTTTTTGGCAAAGGGAGAGATGGACTCTCACAAGACAATGGTTTGATGTTTTATGTTTTGAAGCCTTGTGTTACATTGCTTATTTTGATGATTGACCTGGCTAGCTGTCTTCAAAATCATGATGTCTTTCCTCATGATACATTGGGTTGATGAACTATTTTTTCACTCTGTTTACTACTTTATTTGATATAGAGGTTGTATTGATACACTACATTGTGTTACCTTACCCCCTTGTCTCTGTTTGGCAAAAAAAAAGGAAAATATGTTGTTGCTTATTGCTTGCTGTTGTTGTTGCTATTGATTTTGCTATGACTTGCTGCTTCTTATTTCATTGTTTTCTATATTGTCTGTGTTTTGGTGTTGTTACAACAGGCACATTGTGCTCTGATACTTTCTTGTCTTTCTGTGATATTTTATTATTTGTTGCAACAAGGTCATTCTCTTTTGTAGGGTCATTATCTTTGCTGCTCTGATACTTTCTTATCTGTGTTATTCTGATGTTATACTGACTGTTGCAACAAGATCATTATCTTTTGCCTTATGCAGGAAAATCAAGGTGTTATGTTAACGCACTAATAGGGTTTTGTCAAAACAAAGCCAAAGGGGGTGATTGTTAAAGCAATTAAATTGATTGAGAATTAATTGGCTATATTTTGGCAAAACTTTTGTTATTATTGTTAAGACAATTAAATTGATTGGGAATTAATTGGTTATGTTTTAGTAAAACTTTTGTTATTACCATACTTATGTTTGTATTGTGCAGGAAACATCTTATGGTAACTTACCATAAAAGAGGAAGATTTATGTTGATTAAGGAATTGCATTAATTGTCCATTTATAAGGAAAATAATAATAGGGTTTTGTGAGATGAGGCCTTTCTTGAAGCCCAAGCCAATATGTTCAAGGAGCAATCAAGTATTTATATATGGAATAGGTCACAGAGAATTGAGGATGGAACAACAAGAAAATATAAGAGATTTTTGTCTAGTGTCCAGTGTCCTATGTCATGTTGCAACATGATCTGTGTTTGAGTCTTTGATTATATTAGTGTTGCAATTCAGTTTGTTTTGATAGCTTGTTGTGAACATCATATATTAATCTTTGAGTGATTAGATAAGCTGAACCCGTAAATCATTCTTCGGGAGAGAAGTTGTAGTTCTCGGGAAAGGACATTATTAGTCGAGGGGAGCTCGCCAAACTGAAGTTCATTAAGGAGTTCTTCATCGAGGTGTCAAAGGTCAAGATGAAGTCTTTACTTGTATAAATCCATTGATGATGTAACTTGATATTTTTTAATGAATTGATTTATTGGACCAGGGGTTGGTCCCGTGGATGTAGACTACACGGTTGAATTACATTAAATCTTGGTGTTCTTTATTCTGTTACAATTTTACTTTATTCCTCTGCTCTGTATGTTCTCTGTTTATGTTACAACGTTAAGTGAAACCTGTTATTAAGTTACTGAGATTGATCCAGTGTGTCAGTTAATGTTACAATATCATCTGTAACAGTTTTCTGGGTACACCACAAACTCCATTAATTAATCAAATTATCCATACTTACGCTACAATAACTCTAACACTATCAAATTTTAATTCCATCGGATAAGAAGTCATCCTCTAGTTGTATGTTTGATGAAGATTATCTAATTTTTTTTCTCTATATTTTCCTCTCCTCACTCTCTCTTTTTACTTAACAAAAATACAAAACATCTAATTTTCAATGTGGGAGAACAAGGAAAATAATTGAAAAGATCATTGGCTAAAAATAAGACATTTTCCATCATTTTTTACCTCCCATCATTTTTACTTCCCATCACTTATCATTATTTTAACACTAAAAAATATAAAAATATATTTTTTTCTCCAACTCAAGTTGTGCATGTGCACACTCTAAGGTCAATGTTCCTCCGTCAATGAATGTAGATACATAATATATGAGGTTACATAAATTTTCAAGTTCTTGAAATTAATATTGCATTAGTTACAATAGACTCTTTTGTATTCTTCTTATCATTTCATGGAGGAATATATTTGCAAATGGTGGTTGTATGCAAACGACTACTGTTTAGCTTGCCATGTTAATGAGAGAAGAGAGAGTTAGGTGTGAGAAAAAGGAGAAAGAGACAACTATTTTGAAGAATGATCCTTTCGACAAGGAGAAAGATACATCTATTTTTAAGAAAGATCCTTTCGACAATCCACCATGCAGTAAGCATTGTATAATTTAAAAATTTGCACATGAGTTCATGACTTTGGTTATTAAACAAGATAATGTTATTTTTTCTCATGAGTTTTAACTTAATTACCAAACTCTTCCATGAGGTTTAAATTTGCCTAGATTTCCCTAAGACATCAAATTCTATCAAATAATGCCTTAAGATTAAAGGATAATTTGGTCTTTTTATTTTTAGTGAGCTATTTAATACATTTTTATTGTCTTTAATTTTTTATTCTATTTATGTTTTTCAAATGTTAGCTCATTACAAGAAAAGTTATATGTTAGGTTAGAAAAGAAGATTGTGTTCAATTTGAGATATATATAAAGACTTTAAAGTCAATCTACTTTTTTTTCCTAATCTTGCGCATAACACGAATTTTGTACAACAAACTGTTTTTTTATCTTTTTCTTTGTATGTTTTTGAAAGTTCATCTTACTGCCAAAAAGAAAAGAAAAAAAAAGAATATCTGTTGAATTAGAAAAAAAGATTAGATTTAATATATGAGATTTATATATATATATATATATATATATGTATGTATGAATAAAAAAAGTAGATTTTAAAGTGAATTTAATTTTTTCTCTAATATCATGGATCAGATGAATTTTGTATAATAAGCTAATTCACTACAAGAAATCTACGAAAAAGCGATGGTAAAAAACTGTCACCTTTCACAATTGGTGACGACCAAGAGACGAATCTTGGTCGTTGCCTAAATAATCGTCGCAAAAATATGATTTTGTCGCCGAATCGTCTCTATTGCGATGGCTTAGAAACCACCGCTAAATTCTCGTAAAATTATCACTATTCTATTGCTAAAGATACGCCTAAAGAATACAAGGGGTATTTGCTACATTTTTAAAACATAAGGGGTAATTAGCTTATTTATAAAATACAGGAGGTATTCAACTATGCTTTTTAAACACAGAGGAATAATCAGATTATTTATAATATACAAGAGGTATTGTGAACTTTTGAAAAAATACAGGGGGTGTTAAATCGTTTACTCTTTTTACATATCATGAGGACACACAAAGCAAAAAAAGAACTTCTATCTCTTTCATTATAAACTCTCTCAAGATTTCTTTCTCTCTAATATTGTGCGCAAGAGGTAATCAAATAGCACTTAAGTTGTGGCCATTCACGACAAAGAAATGACAGAACAAATTCGGCAAGTTCTTAGAGAGATCTTTTCATATATACTACGAGGTTAGTATATTTAAATTAAGGTTCATGAAAAAACCATTAGTTAGTGTTAAACTCATTCTTCACATTGATAATCTGATTTAGTTATCATATACAAGGAATTGTTTTGTTTTCATTGGTTAATTTACAATTGGAAACATAATGATAATTTTCAAATAGAAGAACAAATAATCTTTTTGCATATACGACGATTCATACACTTCTACTAGCCACAAGCTCTATGCCCATCACAATCTTATCCAAGCATCATGAGGCACTTCCTTTAATAAATGCATTTTCAGTAGCTGAGCCAGTGTAACAAAAAATACCAATGCCGAAAGACTACCTGATATTAACATTATGCCATAGAAAGACTCGAGACCAAGTGCACCATTGTCAGCAGTGGAGCAATTGGAAGAAGGTAGAATATGATTTTCCAATTGATTTTGCTCTCCACTTTGTGTTACTTTGAGAATTGCCTCTGATATATCAACAACCAAATGAGAACCTTTTGGAAAGACCTGAGACTGTCAAGAAACAAAAAAAGTGAATAAGGGGATGATTTGTTCTAAAATCAATGAGATGTTTTTCAAGGAGGTGATGACAGAGGCATATCCAGGAGTTTTTTTCAATGAGGGTTAAAATTCATAATTTTTTAACTATATAGATATATATATATATATAAATTTATACATATATATGTATGTAAATACATATATATACATATACATATATATTAGCAGGGACTAATTCATCTTTTTAACTGAACATACATGCATATTTAACTATTTTTTTTGAAAAAAATACATAGAATTTTAACGGTTTTTGGGGCTAGTGGAGGTTGCAACATACACATATGCGCGCCACTGGGTGATAGTTATAAAACCTGTTTCAAGAAATCATTAATAGCAACGGTTCTTTATTTGTTCAATTTGAGTATGAGATGAAGCGAAATGCAATGGAAAGGAGAAGTTGCTGATTGTATTTAATTGAACTGGAAATAACAAAGGATAGGCCAATTTTGAATGAGACTTGGGAACTCTTACAGGGAATTGAGAAGAAGAACATAAGAAAGAGAGATAGAGAGGAGGAGAAGGCTAAAAGATCATACAATATTTGCCTGCCTCATTCTTCTACTCTAATGACTATATAAAGAGTACAATTGATCCTTCAATATCTAACAAATCTTTGGAAATGTTGAGGTGCTTTCTTCACGCGCATCCTTTTGCATAATGACTTCTTGTTACTGTCATGTGGAATTTGTTTTGCAACTGCTCTTGATGCTCCCGTTGTGTGAGACCTCGTACCAAGCCAGTATAGAGCCCATATGCATTTTATAACATTCATACATTTTTGCATTATTTAATATGTATTTATATCAACTAATATGAAATTACATCATTTTCCGTGCTTATGCCTCGTTTAACGTGCATTTAAATTCAATTACGTGTTCTTGAGTAATTTAGGTAACGTAAATAATAATTAAATTATTTTATATGCATTTGACGTGTTTTATATGATGTTAAATAGGTTTACGTATATTTACCTCGATTTACATGCATATTATTGGGTAACGTGCTGTCGAATATTTTAGGAGTCGTAGGAATTAGTTAACACTATGGAGCTAAGATTAGTAACTAGATAGTTAGGAATTGACCAAAATGGCAAACTAGTAATACGCAAGCAAGTTCAAGGACACTCTTGTCTTAAAGCAAAATAACAAAATATCCTAACACTATTTGGTCTCATCCAAGTCAAAACACACAAACACACACCAATACACACTCACCCACTCAATACACACATTACACCACATATACACACAAAAACACTACACATACATACACCCAAAACAATACACATACATATACATATCATATATACACAAAACAAAACACCATTTACCCACACCACACTTAGAAATTTTACCAAGGAGAAGAGAAAAAAAAAAAAAAGAAAGAACAAGCAAATTGCAGCCACCTTCCACCATTTTCTTGCATTCTCAAGCTTCTACTTGCATCTTGACCATCATCTCTTGCATTCAACTCCACATCTAGGTGAGGGATGTTTCTTCAAACTTTTTTAAAGTTGCATATGGTGTTATATGAGCTCTAAGCATATATTAAGAATGATCTAGTAGGTATTATGCTTATTATGCACATTTGAATTTGAGATTTTGAGGCATTATGAATTCTTTGGAGCTTTGGGTGGATGGTTGATGTAAGGATGTTATGGTAGGTGTTTGAACTCATATTTGTGCTTGCTAAACTATCTTGAGTATGCTACGAGATTAGTTGAAGGTTGGAGGACAGAGGCCAAGTTGAAAAGCAAAAAGTGTGAAAATTCCCGTTTTTGCGTAGCTCCCGATTGATCAAGGATGAGACCTGATCGACCGAGCACTGTTCATGCTAAAATAGCCTTCTGCCCAATCGATCAGCTACTTTTCCCGATCGATCGGACAGGGTGCCCGATCGATCAGCCATTTTGGTCGATCGATCAAACAGAACACTTAATTTATCTTCATGCCACCCGATCGATCGGGAATCTTCTCCGATCGATCGGGAAGCCTCTTTTTTGAAATAATTGCTTGAGATAATTGGTTTTAAGTGGCTGTATGGTGTCTAACAGTTGGCGAATGGTTAGATTATAAAAATGACTTAGGGAGACATTGCATACATCCCAAACTTGTCACTTCTAAGAGGCACCATACATCAATGCTATGTAACTTGTTCTAAGTTTATATGCAAGATTACTATATACTTGATTAAGTTTGGATTATATATATACGTTCGAATATTGGAGGTAACTTTTCTCGTTGACCTTCATTTGTATGATATATTTTATATGAACTCTATTTGGATCATGATTATACTATTATGTTTTGATTATTGTTATTAACCAGTGGCAACCTACTTTGTTATTTTGAATTCCTCTCTCATTTGGGGTGTCCCCTGGAGAGATAGAAGGTATATATAGTTGACACAATTAAGCAATCTAATGGACCCCATGGTAGAAGTTCCTATATCACCTGGGCAGCAATGGGCTTGCCAGGATGGACAAGCTACCATAGTATTAAGGTGTATATCCGGATTTCACCGCTTCACCGCCGTAATTGGTATATGGGGTTATAATATTTATGAAGCATCGAGACTGGCCATCTCCAGCAAGTTCAAGATATGATATCTTTTTATTATGAGAATCCTATTCTTGCTTGGTCCCTTGAGGTCCTCGGAGAGTAGAGATGCCTGATTAGTGCGATGTTTATCTAATGCCTGATTAGTACGATGTTTATCTAATGCCTGATTAGTACGATGTTTATCTAATGCTTGATTAGTATGATGTTTAATTCGTTCTTGTATACTTGTCATCTATGTTAATCTTTCTATCCCAGTTGTATATGCATAGCATGATTTTAGAAAGGAGTTTGCGAAAAGATAAAAACTTTGTGAAAACTCTTCTTTGTTTTCAACCTCACTGAGTTATATGCAGGACTAGCTCACCTTTCTTTTAACAATCTCGGGTGAAGATTAGCCCAAGCAAGCTCCCATATGGTTGCAATATTCATTGATGTGATGAGTTGGATTCCTGCTTATGTGAGCTACATGATTTTCTGCGAAGATGTACTCCTTGTTGTAATAAGAATGATTTTGTATAATTGAACTATTTAATCTATTGTAATATTCTTTTGATCAATTAGATACCTAGCTAAGTTGATTACTCTACTTAGTAAACCTAGGTTTGAAATGTTAACAGGTGTACTCGGGTATTGTAACATATAACAGGGTGTTGTAAACCTTTAAGCCCGATGTTTTGGGAGAAGTTTGGAAGTCTTTTAGAACTTATTGTGGAAATTATAACTATTCAGGTTTCAACTTTCAAATCTTGCATGGGTTAAGCATTGACACGTCATGTTTCGGCCTTAACCTAGTAATGAGTCATGGTCGGGGCATGACACCTAATTAAGTGGTATCGTAGCTAGCTTTAGCTAGTATAGAGCTAGCCTTAGTTAGCGTAGTCCGGATTTTGAATGTTTGTCCCTCGGTAGATGTCTTAACATGAGTAGACCTTAAATAATTATTTGTGCCTATGAGACTTATATGCTTACGTGTGGACCATATGTGCTTGTATGAATCGTATGTACTTAACGTGTTGTAATTGCTTCTTACTTGTGAGAAATTTATGTGCTAAGTATGGTCATACCAATAGCATGTATGATTTGACTCATGGATAGCCTTTTAAGGTTATAACCAGCTAGAACAATAGGCTTAATCATCAATAGGATTAGGTAAATGTGATGCTTAATATGAATACTTAGTTCTGCGAAGGACCGAGTTTTTCATAGAGGTTGAATGTGAGCTTAATGTTTAGACATTGAGTAGACAATGTAAGTTGATTTCTTTCGAACTCAGTTGATTTAATAGCTTGAGAAGTATTTGAGATGAATTATACATGTACAGAGGTGCATTTGAGTAGTTCGACTTAGTAGAAGTAAATGGTGAAATTAGGATCAACTAAAGGAACAAATAAAGTAGCATTCTCTTGTAACGTAGGAAGTAGGTAATTTGATATGCCGAGTTACTTATTTGGTTAATGGAAAAGATTACGAGTATGAACTTAATATTATGTAGATTGTAAGTCACGATCTTAGAATACTTGCAGTACCTAATAATGGTTGATATGCATGTAGAATTATTTTATCTATAAAGGTCACCTATGGATTTATCTATGGATTTTAAGGTCTAAGTTAGACTAAGTTATTTGAAACATTGTGGATACTTGATAGATTAATAGAATATTAGTAAGATTAATATTGACCCTTAGAGTTAACATCATTTGTGAATAGGTTGATGACTATGTGGCTATATAGGAATATAGTTGGAAGTTTGATTCCGTAATGATTGTGTGTAGAGGGTTGTGGAAGTGATCTAGGGCTCTGACGGATTTAAGACCAGAGAAAGTTAGGACTTAGATAGTTCATAAGCTGAGATAGGAACCTCGGGCTGTTGAGTAGTAATTTTGATGAGATCTTGTCTTGAAAGATGTGTGCATGTATTATGTCTTAAGTAAACTAAATGTGAACCAAGTGTTTTAGGTGGATAACATGCCTATGTGATTCATGGGCACTATATGCTTTAAGTGCTTGTTATATTACAGTTGTTTCCTATGTGCTAGGTTGTACATTAGTTGATCATGTTGTATTACATAAACCTTATGCATTATGTTATAATTGCTTGTATGTGGCATAATTATAAAAGTACATACTTGTTTCTCATTAATATAAAAGCATACATATATACCATATTATGGGAGTGCCTTTTATGATGAAGTAGAATGGCTAGAAGAACTCTTGTAATCGTGGGAAAACTCCGGAGAAATAAATTTATGACTTTTAAGCAAGGGGACTTAACTGTTGCACAATATAAAGCCCGGTTAAACAACTGTCACACTATGCTCCGGGGATGATACAAACTACTGAAAAGAGGATCCAAAGGTTTATCAAGTTTTTGTTTGTCAATATCAAGAATCCAGATATTCTGAACTTAATGTTTTAAAAATTGTTTGCGAAAAAAAAAATAGAAAGCTACAAAGAAGAACAAGAAGCAATTGCTAGTAGGGTCATTATGTAAACAAGTGGAAATTAAATAAATAGGAATTAATATTTTTCCTTTTCTTTTTAGGTGTAACTTTTATTTTGGTAAATTCAATGTGCTCCATTTAATGGCATACTATGGGGTGAAAGAATGATGCACAAAGAATTAAAATTGGAATGTAATCATTGTCCTCAAGTTACCTATCACATTCACAAAGGATGAATTAATATATCTGTACCCGACATTTGGTCTAGGGGTTTAGTTCTCTCTGTGAGAGGTATCAAAATCAATTCTCGAAGCGTGCAACACCCCTTTAAAAGTAATATATGATCGACTTAGACCTCTCTTTGAATAAAAAGAAAAGATAAATCATATACTAATTAATAGTAGCAATTATGAACAAGAGTTGAACATGGTATTAGAGGGTTAGGGTTAGACTCTAATAATGATTAGTAAGACAAGAGTAGTTTTTCTATCCTCCTTCGTCCGATGCTCCCTCCTCATATAGCATGTGGGTTCCACACATGAGATGCCCACTTTTCTATCTCTAGGAAGCATAGGCCGCAGGAAGATAAAAGAAATTTCCGTAAGACAATAGTTAGATCAATTATTCTTGGTTCTTGCTTGCTGATTTAGGGGAAAAAAATTATAATTATTGTTGGTTGCTAGCTCTATGGTCTTAACTCTCCTTCTATTTCCCCATGAATTATGCCATTCTGTCCATTTTCCCTCCGAATAATAGGCCTTCTGAAGAACTTGAAGCCATAGCTCGTGTACCATCGACTTAGAAGCATTGATAGCCATCTGCAAACTCTTCTACTGATCAATAACAATTGTATAAAGCCATAAATGGACCAGTGCCTTCTCACTAGACGAGTGATTGCAACTATAAACACAATTGCACAGATGGTACTTGAAATGAATAGTAGACAAGAGAAAGGCGCAAGGCCTAAACTTAGGTCGTCGGTTGGATCAATTGATGATGAGCAATTACAAGAGGAAAGCATCTGCTTTTCCAGATCATCTATCTCTCCATCTTGTGTGATTTTGAGAATTGCCATGGACATATCGTTTGCCAAATCAGAGCCCTTTTGAAAGGCCTAAACAAACAAACAAGAATAACACTAATGATCACAATTATAGCAACAATAAATAGTGGTAAATATATAGTGAGGAGTGTTTGTTTTCTTCCCTCTAACTCTCCCTCTCCCTCTCTCGCTCTCTCTCTTGAATGGAAATGAAGATGTGTCTCGTTAAGTAATATGTGGGTTTCATACAAAAATTAATTGGTATTAGGGAAGGTAACAAGAAAAGAGATGAGTCATGTACGTGAATAGAAAAGACTAGTCTTGTCAGTGAGCTAGCACATACAAATAGACAAGATGCTTGATGAGCAACATTGGTTGTAGAGATGAAAATATGTCCGAAGTCAGCGTTTGACTTCTAACAAAGGTTCATTGGTTATATGAGATCAAGATTCAAGGATGAATCCAATTATTATTATTATTTTCAGTGGAAGTTAAACTTATTTTTTAGTCTAAAAATATCTTAAAAATACACATACTTTTAGTAAAAATTTGAGGCAAGTGGAGGTACTCACTAAGATATAACTCCGCCCATGCCAAGATCAGTATTTTACTTGGCATGGAAATATTACCCTACATAGTAAGGGTAAAGAATAAAGATGGATTTGCTGTGTTTTAAATCTCTCAATGTGATATGTCTAAAGTGAGTTCCTCATCATCCAAAAATTTCTCCCAATATGTAAGTCCACAAGATTGTATCTTTTACTGTATCTTACTAATTATAATCAAGGAAAAAGAAAAAGAGAAGCTTACAAAACCCATGCCTCCAAGTTTCCAGCTAGGCCCTGCCATAGTATAGCCTTTGCAATTTTTAGCAAGGAACACTTCGGCGTGTGGAGCACATAAAAAGGCCGCAGCTATCTTTCCTTTTTCAAAAGCCTTTGGATACTCATCAGCCGAATCAATTTTGTGAACATTTTCTGGCTTGAAAGGCAAAACATGTTCCAAGTATTGACCTATAAATGACTGCCTATTGCACCCAACAACTGCATTTGTTCTCAAGAGATAATCAATATTCGTTATAGAAGGTTGCAGTCTTGGCACAGTCATCATGGAACTTAGGACTGCAGTAAAACATGCTGTGACGACTATAAGCACACCTAACCATACTGTTAGCACCAGGCGAGATAAGTTTTGTTTGATAGATTGCCCTGCAAATATTCAATCATGCATTTACGTTTAAATCAGAGCTTTTGTGTGAAAATGAAAAACTAAGATCAAAAGTGATATACTTCAAACAGTTATATTATGTATAATAGGTGTGTTCAAGACAATAAAAAAATATAATCATCCCCTACTAACAATTTAAGTTTTTAGATAAAGTGTTATTTAATATAATATTATAGTCTATGTTAATAAACAGGCTTGCATTCAAGTACATCGCTACAGATTTAAGACAATTTTAGGCTATAAAAAAAAAACCAAATCTCGTCTGCATTATGATAGCTAACAGTAGTGAAGTAGATAGCAATCATAGATCCTCCAATAAACTAACTGATATATTGATATAGACAACCATATTATTGTTTTTCAGTAAAACTATTAGAATATATACATTTATCCCACATAGATAAATATATATATTAGTCCTATATAGATAAATATTCATGACTAACTTTCAAGACCAGTATATAAGGGTTGCACTAATCCTCTAATGCATGGGATAAGTGTGTATATTCTAACAAGGATTAATACCCTAGTTAGTCCATGAATTTTATCATGTTTGACAAAAAATTCCCATATGTTCAAAATTTTTACGTTTAAATTCTAACTTTATAACTTGTGATACTGTTAGTCCTACTCCTTTTACCCTATTTTGTTAAAAAAAGTATCGGTATTTGGTTAGAGAAGTAACAGTAAAGTTTATGGGTTAACAATTAGTTTTTTAACAGAAAAAGCCTAAAGGACTAGTAATGTTTCAAGTTACAAAATTAAAAGATTTAAATATAGTCATTTTGAGAGAATAGAAAACTTGCTTGTCAAACATATTAAAGATTAGGGGCTAACTAGAGTAAAGATTAGGCACAAACTAAGGTATTAACCCTTCTAACAAAAAGAATTGAAATGTCGAGAATCAAATAATATGTATAAAAAAGTTTTATCCCAAATCAAAGAAGAGAACCTATAACCACTGGGCATTTGCTCTATTGGTATAATTTTTACTTTATGTGCGAGAGGTTTAGAGATTGATTCTCGACTCATATAACATCTTAATGTGATGTAATATTGACTTAGGCCTCCCTTTAAATCAAAAAAAGAAGAAAACCTATAACCAAATGTGAAAGATGAACTAACCACTTCTAGATGTGACTTACTTTGCGCGAATGTGAGAATAGTGACTGAAAACCAAAGCACTGAGCCAATGTGCTGGGAATATGACACTTTTGTGAAGTCTGGATTCTCACTTGTGTTCTCGTTTAAATAGATCACCATGGCTGTCCACAGGTTCATTGCTGCCATTACCAACCATGTCTCCAGCTTGAAGGCCTTCACCACTGTAGCCATTTCATTAACCACACCAGATTTTGTAGGCACAATCATAACAATTGAAGACTCGAGGTACGGCAATGTGAAGTCTGTCTTCTCATATCGATCGACAAGGATAGTAGTATCACCAATTGCTGCATCCAAGCTCTTTTTTCAAAATAATCAGTTAAATCATGTACATAACAGTTTTATTGTATTATGGAGGACTAGGAATTGAATATAAGTATACTGTTGTTGACGACTGCATAGAATTTATCATAATTTGTTTAGAGTTTGTCATAATGATTTTTGTCATTAAGGTCGTTAATGATAAGCAGGCTGAATTCACCTTGAGTTTTAAGGATTCTAATGGCCTTAGTGATCAAGAAAAAAATTTCAGAAATAATGAGTTTTTTTATTTTTGAGTATCGATAACCAAATCATAGTATGTACAATTATTCATATTGAAGTGATAGCAATGAAAACAAGTAAAAGCTAAGTTACAAACTGCTCGTAATGACAAAATTTAAGGTTTAAGCAACATGTTTGTTGGATTGATTGTATTCTTTATAGTGGGAAATAGTCTAGTACTGTTGACGGTTACTTGGTGATTGTTGGTATAACTGTCGACAATTATACATCTCTGTCCTATGTCTTGGTGAGTATTGTCAGTGTAACTGTCGACAATTATACGTTTCTACCCTATAATTTATACAACGATTAATTGCATGACTGGACTCGTGATATGTTGATATAACATTATTTACTTGGCTCAATTTCTTTTCCTTATTTCCAAATTTCGAGGCTTTCAGAATATGGAATAACTTTCCCTTTTAAGAAATGATTTTTATGCAAGCATGATCTTATTTAATTTAGTCTAACTTATAAATTAATTTTACATTATAAATAGGAATATAGGCAAGATACAACATTTACAATTTATGCTAGCTGTCAAATTAAAGCTTAACTAAGTCACTCCCCCCCCCTCGCCTGTCACCCACTCACTTAAACCCATTTCTCATCACTCACTTACCCCACGATTGTGTTTGATATGTGGAATTTTTACGTACTATTCTGCTTAGAAATCTTCTACAAGTAGGGGACGAAATTCTATTCGTCCTTCCTGTCGTGCGACTCTCTAACACACATTTTACAAGTAAGCATTTTGTTAGAAGATAAACTTGATTTGGATTATCACTCTATTAAATAAGTTCTAGTTAGATTTAAATTGTTTTTGACTAGATAGTATTTCCTAGTGGGTAATGGTTTCCTAGAACCATATCTTAATTGACATAGGTTTTTTGTGAATCTATAAATAGGGGTCAGTCCTTTCAATTGTAGTTATACCAAATACATACCAAATATTAGAGCAATAAAGATTTTGTTTAGAGTCTCCATATTATTTCTCTCTACGATAAAATAGCCTCTTCCATATTCCAACAAGTTGGTATCCAGAGCTAGGTAAAGATGATAGGGAATAGTATGTTTCCTTTTCAATTTCCTCGCCTCACTAAGGACAATTATGATAATTGGTCTATTCGTGTGAAGACTCTCCTTGGCTCACAAGATGCTTGGGAGATAAAGGCTTCGTAGAACCTAACGAAGATGAAGTTTTGAGTCAAAATCAAAAAAACGCATTAGTGAAAAACACAAGAAGGATCAACAAGCTATCTCTATCATCCATCTATGTTTGGATGAAACTATGTTCGAGAAAATCTCATGCGCGACTACTGCCAAACAAGCATGGGAAACTCTCCAAAAATCACAAAAAGGGGTAGACAAGGTGAAAAAGGTTCGTCTACAAACTTTAAGAGGTGAGTTTGAATCTCTCCATATGAATGATGGTGAATCTATTTCAGATTATATTTCGAGAGTTTTGGTAGTTTCTAACCAACTAAAAAAATATGGAGAAGATTTAAAAGATATTCGTATTGTAGAAAAGATCCTTCGTTCTTTGCATCCAAAATATGAATATATTGTTGTAGCGATTGAGGAATCAAAAGATTTAGATGACATGTCCGTTGATGAACTCATGGGCTCGTTACAAGCTCATGAAGAAAGACACAAAAAGAAGAACCAAGAAGTCTTGGAAAAAGTTCTTCAAAGTAATCTTGCTTTGAAAAAAGAAGAAAATTTTGGCAATGATGGAAGCCAAAAAGGACGTGGTCGTGGATATGGACGTGGTAGAGGCCGAGGCCAAAACCAAGGACGAGGACGAGGACGTGGTAGAAGAGGAGGATTTAATCAAGAAGAGAAAAATCAAAATTCGCATAAACCTGGGCATGGAAGAGGCAATTATTCAGGACAAAGGTATGACAAATCGCAAGTTCAATGTTACAATTGTCAAAAATATGGTCATTATGCTAATGAATGTAGGAGTAATCCTAAAGTTGTGTACGAAAAAGTGAATTTTGCTGAAAGACAAGAAGGGGAAGAAGAGATTACCTTGTTGATGATTCATAATAGCGAACAAGATGGAGGAGATACTTCATGGCATCTTGATACAGGTGCAAGTAATCATATGACTGGACAAATGAGCATATTCGCAAAACTCGATGAAACTGTCAAGGGCAATGTTAAATTTGGAGATGCCTCTATGTCTCAGTGGAAGGAAAAGGTAAAATTTTAATATGTTTGAAAGATGGAAGACATCGTTTTATTTCTGAAGTTTATTATGTGCCAAAACTAAAAACTAATATTTTGAGTCTTGGACAACTTCTTGAGAAAAATTACACAATTTTATTGGAAGATAAACATTGTGTAATAAAAGATGAAAATAATTATTTGATAACAAAAGTGCCCATGACAAGAAATAGATTATTTTTATTAAATATTCAAAACGATGTTGCAAAATGTCTTAAGGCTTGTGTAAAAGAAGTTTCTTGGTTATGGCACTTGAGATTTGGACACATAAATTTTGAAAATCTTTCTTTAATGTCAAGAAAGAACATGGTGCACGGAGTGCCTTTCATCAATCATCTGGAACAGATTTGTGAAGGATGTCTTTTTGGAAAACAAGCTAGAAAAAGTTTTCCAAACGAAGCTACATCAAGAGCAACGAGGCCACTAGAACTTGTCCATACTGATATTTGCGGGCCAATTAATCCTTGCTCCTATGGTAAAAATAAATATTTTATCCTTTTTATTGATGATTATAGCCGTAGGACTTGGGTTTATTTTTTAAAAGAAAAATCTGAAGCTTTTTACAAGTTCAAGAAATTTAAAGCTCTTGCTGAAAAAGAAAGTGGTTGGGAGATCAAAGCCTTGAGATCTGATAGAGGTGGAGAATTCACATCAAGAGAATTCAACAATTTTTGTGAAGAGAATGGCATTCGACGCCCTTTGACAGCTCCTCGATCACCTCAACAGAATGGAGTTGTTGAGAGAAAAAATAGAGTTGTTCTTGAGATGGTTCGAACCATGTTAAAGTCTAGAAGTATGCCTAAAGAATTTTGGGCTGAAGCAGTTGATTGTGCAGTCTATCTGTTAAATTGTTGTGTCATAAAGAGTCTTTATGACAAGACACTAATAGAAGCATGGAGTGGAAGAAAGCCAACAATCAAGCACTTAAGGGTTTTCAGAAGCATTGCTTATGCTCATGTTCCTGATCAAAATCAAATCAAGCTTGATGACAAAAGCCAAAAGCTAGTTTTAATTGGGTATGAAAAGAGTTCCAAAGCATACAAGCTCTACAATCCTACTAATGGTAGAATTATTGTGAGTAGAGATGTCAAATTTGATGAAGAAGCTGAATGAGATTGGAATGTCAAAGAACAAAAAGAATACAAATCCTTACCCATACAAGAGCAAGAAGTAGAAGTCAATGAAGACTCTATATCTCCAAATCCATCTCTAACTCCAACTCAAACTCCATCTCCATATCAATCTTCAACTTCATCTCAAAGAGACATAACTTCAACATGTTCAACTTCGCATGAAAAGACCCCTCGTTTCAGAAGCTTGGATGAAATTTATGAGGTAACTCAAAATTTAAATGATGAACTGACTCTTTTTTGTCTACTTGCTGATTGTGAACCAATAAGCTTTGAGGAAGCTAATGAGAATGAAAGATGGAGACAAGCCATGGATGAAGAAATCAAGGCAATAAAGAAGAATGACACTTGGGAGCTTGCAACTTTACCCAAAGGCCACAAAGCCATTGGAGTAAAATGGGTTTACAAGATAAAGAAGAATGCTAAAGGTGAAGTTGAAAGGTACAAGGCAAGACTAGTTGCAAAAGGCTATAGTCAACGAGCTGGCATTGACTATGATGAGGTATTTGCTCCTGTTGCACGCTTGGAAACTATAAGATTTATCATATCTCTAGCAGCCCAACACAGATGGAAGATTTATCAATTGGATGTTAAATCTGCATTCCTGAATGGTTTTCTTGATGAAGAGGTATATATTCAACAACCATTAGGCTATGTGGAGAAAGGGTGTGAAAATAAAATTTTAAAGTTGAAGAAAGCTCTCTATGGCCTAAAACAAGCTCCAAGAGCTTGGTATAGTAGAATTGATGAATATTTCCGTCATAATAATTTCTCCAAGTGTTCGCACGAGCATACTCTCTATACCAAACATGAGAATGGCGATGTGTTGATTGCTTGCTTGTATGTGGATGACTTAATTTTTACTGGCAACAATCCAAATTTATTTGAAGATTTCAAGAGGACAATGGCAAGAGAATTTGAGATGACTGATATTGGACTTATGTTTTATTATCTTGGAATTCAAGTGAAGCAAACAGATGAAGGAATATTTGTTTCTCAAGAAGGCTATGTAAGGGAAATTCTCAAGAAATTCAAGATGGAAAATTGTCAACCTGTTAACACCCCTATTGAATGTGGAGTACAATTGTCAAAGGTTGATGAAGAAGAACATGGAAATCCAACATTTTTCAAGAGCCTGGTTGGAAACTTGAGATACTTGACCTGTACAAGACCAGATATTCCTTTTGGTGTAGGACTTGTGAGTCGCTTTATGGAGTCCCCTACTAATACACATCTGAAGACTGCCAAAAGAATACTTCGCTACATCAAAGGAACTGTTGATTATGGACTTTTATACTCCCACTCAGAGGATTTCAAACTTGTGGGGTATAGTGACAGCGATTGGGCTGGTGATTTTGATGATCGAAAGAGTACTAGTGGATATCTTTTCTTCATGGGAGATACAACATTCACTTGGAGTTCCAAAAAGCAACCCATTGTCACACTTTCTACATGTGAAGCTGAATATGTAG
This sequence comes from Ehretia macrophylla, assembly GCA_037974665.1. Classification (NCBI taxonomy): domain Eukaryota; kingdom Viridiplantae; phylum Streptophyta; class Magnoliopsida; order Boraginales; family Ehretiaceae; genus Ehretia; species Ehretia macrophylla. The sequence continues at coordinate 7,837,772 of CM075774.1, forward strand.
CTGCTACTTCATGTGTTTGTCATGCTCTATGGTTAAGGAATTTGATGAAAGAACTTAAGATGCCTCAAGAAGAGCCAGTAGAGATCTATGTTGATAACAAGTCTGCAATTGCCTTAGCCAAGAATCCAGTATTTCATGAAAGAAGCAAGCACATTGACACACGTTACCATTTCATCAGAGAATGCATCACAAGGAAGGAAGTGAAGATAGAGTATGTGAAGTCTCAAGATCAAGTTGCAGACATTCTTACAAAGCCACTCAAGAGTGACGTGTTTATGAAGCTTAGAGCTTTGCTCGGAGTTACGAGAGTCAAACCAAGTTTAAGGGGGATGTTAGAAGATAAACTTGATTTGAATTAGGTCTCTATTAAATAATTTCTAGTTAGTTTTAAGTTATTTTTGACTAGATAGTATTTCCTAGTGGGTAATGGTTTCCTAGAACCATATCTTAATTGACATAGGTTTTTTGTGAATCTATAAATAGGGATCAGTCCTTTTAATTGTAGATATACCAAATACATACCAAATATAGAGCAATAAAGATTTGTTTAGAGTCTCCATATTATTTCTCTCTACGATAAAATAGCCTCTTCCATGTTCCAACACATTTATGGGAGAAAAAATTAAACAAGGATTATAAGAGAATACCTTATTCTGAACTTCCATCACCATCTCATCGTATGAACCATAATAAGGAACTAGCTTATAGGGCAAAGCATAAGGTAGCCGATGCCTTGCAGCTTTGAAAACGTCAATAGAAAATCCAGTAACCGACGGCTCATTCTTCCCAGGGTCATATTCCACTTTGACAAATTGATCGAAAGCACCATTTGCAGGAACGCCTATCTTCAATTGTTTCTCTACGCCGCCGGTAGGAGTCCAACCCTTAGGAACTGCCCGCTTGCCGCCCGGCCAGTAAACTGTATTCAACCCCATACCGAAATCGCCACCGTTTTCAATAAGCTCCTTGGAGAGGCCAGTTTCTGGTGACCATACTGCTATTTCTGTATAGCTTGTGCCTATCACATTGATAATACTAAAAACTGGCTTCTGCAACAGCGAACCGTTCTTGAAGCTAATTTCTCCGCTTAGGCCTTTGAAATCACTGGATAAAATGTGTTGCAATAGCTCTTTGGGACTAATCTTTCCTTCTGAATCTTCCATGGCTTTCCCAACTACCCAAATTGCATCGTACGCTCGAAAAGCGTTTGCACTTGGACTCAAAATCTCTTCCTCTTCAAAATAATCCTTTACATACTTCCTTCTAAACCTCAGCCTAAACTCTCTAAAGGACTTGTTATTTTCTGCCATATAGCTTATCTTGATACCTATAACACCTTGCATGTTAAGTGTCACAAATGGTTCCATAGAATCAAGAAGGCTAGCAATATCATCAGAAACAATCCATACATAACCTTTCCCCATCATTCCAGCTTCTTTAGCCATCTTGAAAAGAACGACGCAAAAATCAAAAGAAGATTGCAAGATCACAAAGACCCTATTGCTCCTTTGTTTAAGCTTCTTCAACTCTTCTTGAACAAAGGTTTCGGGGTCCAGGAGGGATCCTATAGGAGGAAAAGCGATGTGGTGTTCTACAACTGCATTGAAAGATTTAAGTGCATCAGAATGTTGTGTTACGAGTCCAAGATTCATGGAGAAGCTATATCTTTGTTCATATATTGCTGTCACTTCCTGCCATCCGAAATGGCCAATGATGTCGGCAAGGCATTGCATTTGTGTGGTTAAGTCATGATTCATTTGGATGATGGAGAATGGTTTTGGTTGTAGCACTTGTGGAGATGAGATGGCTGAATTCAAGATGATTATAGGGATGTTTCTTGTCACTTCGCTGAATTCTGAGATTATTGCAGCTTCTTGCAGTGTCAATTCTCCAACAGTTGCGTGTACTTTCTTCTGTTTGATTAGGTAAATTGCTGCAAAAGAAATATTTTGCTCAATTTTGTTGCCATATTAAAAGTGAAAAAAATAAGCACACACGTGTCCTGGCTATTAAATTACCGTTTAAACTAACACCTTAAATTCTGAGAGAGAAAGAGGGGTTTAATATATATATATATATATATATATATATATATAAACAGGTAGGGTTTGTGTTTGAGTGTTACATGTGGATAACTTAAATATTTTAAATGAATGACAGCGAGATTTGAATTGAAATATGAATGCTATTTGGTAACTTGAATACTGATCTCATATTAAGTGACTCTTACCTAGAAATGGCAACCGATAAAATACCCTCTAAAATCTATAAAACCTGAACCTGAACTCGTTCAAATTATTATTATTATTTTAAATCCATTACAGAAACTCGACGGATTTAAATTTTACTTACTAAACATGAACCCCATAAATATTTAGAAACCCTCAGGTACCCAACCTGACCTGACTCGGCCCATTACCCAATAAAAAAAATTTATTATTATTATTTTTTTTAATAAAAAATATCCTAAATATGTTTTTAAAAGCAATTAAAATAAATACACATTTAAACTTTAATTTAGAAAATATATTTTGAATGCTAAGAAGACCTACAAAATAAAATGAAAAAATTAATAAAAGAAAAGATGATAAAATCTAAAACAATAAAGTGTGATATTGGTCGGATTATTCGTCAATAACCACTTATAAAAATCAAACCCTAATGGATAGCCCCATCGATTTTTTTTACTGGTTTATATTCGGGTTGATACCCATCGAATTCGAGTTTAAAGCTATCAATTGTCATCCCTAATTATCAGAGTTAACAATTAATAATAAGAGTTGGACTGTGGGTCACAATTATTAGTTGTAGATCAATATAGGAAATTATTATTTTCTTAAACATTATATTATATGTGTATCTATATGAATATATACATACTCTTCTTAATTTATCTTTTGTAAAATTAATAATTGAATTTTTTTAATTGCTATTTCCAAATCTATCGGACTATATTGGTAATCACTTATAAAGACCGAACTAATGGATATTCCATCAATTTTATAAACGAATTTATAATGAGATCGGGTATCCATTGGAGTTGTATTTAAAACCAACCATTGCCATCCCTAATCTCATCTAAAAGCTTAAGTTCTTACAAATAATTATTGATTTATACTTTTTTGTTCGTTCTCAATTGCTTAGTACTTTTCAGTGATGTGTTTCCCTTTTCTTTTTTCAATTATTTGTTTCTTTTGTTGAGTCATAGTCAGCGGTGGACTGAAAACCAATTCAAACTCGCTGTAGAGGAAACATTTTCATATTTGTAAACAAATTTATGACTTTTCAATGTTGTCCAAACGAACGAATACCCTGTTTACTACGTATGATTAGTAAACTTTGCTACTTATTTTCCAAATTTTAAAAACACTGCGTTAGTAATTTTCCAAATTTTTTGGTGGTTGATTGCAGTTTCCTAAAGTTAGTGGAGGAATTTTTCGGCTTAAAGTTATAACTATCATTCATTATAAAATATTGATTAGTACTCTAGCTATCTAAACTAGAATTTTACCATAGGACATTTGCTCCAAAGGTATAGTTCTCGCTTTGTGTGAGCGAGGTCCCGATATTGATTTTCGGTAGGTGTGATATTTTATGTATGTGATGTAATATTGATTTACCGTCATTTAAATAAATAAATAAAACTAGAATTTCTATGACTTGTTTTTGTCAAATTGAATCTTTTGAAGGAAAATTTTGAATATATTATATATTCTAGTAAAAAATCTCACCGAAATAAAGAAAATAGATTGAAAATACTCTCAAGTGAATATTTAAATTTTTTTGATTAAGAAAGAAACCAAATACAATATCACATTTAAAAATTTAAATCAATCCTTTAATATCGGGATGGAGAGTATAAGAAAAGTTAAGTCTATAGTGATGTCAATTTTTTTTTTCTTCTGTTTTTAAATAATTGCTAATCGTAAAGTTAGCCAACATAAGATAAAAATTTTATTTCACATAGTGAATAGCAAGGTAGTATTCATTCAGAATAGAAAAAGGAAATAAACTTTAAAAATTAGTTATTTAACATAAATGTGGGCTCTGAAATAGACGTGAAGATTAGATAAATTGTTCTACGTTGTTGGCTCTAAAAATAAACTAATAGAGATAAGAGAAGAAAAAGCAGGAAAAAGGAAAAAGAATCTTAAAGAAGAAGAAAAAAAAAAAAAATCAGAAGACATATGAATAATTTCAAGATATTTTAATCCCGGCCATGAGTGTTCAACGATCTCGAGACATAAACAAAGCAAATATTATTGGATATAGGTAGGCACACCAAAACGAAATATTGTTCATCACGACATTATCTAAATATATTTGGTTTATTACGTACATGACAGTCTATTTGAGTTGATTGTAGAGTTAATTGATTTTTAGACTGAAATAACAATGTATTTTAATACAACTTGTGCGCTAGTAAGAGCAAAATGATTTTAGAACTAAAATTAATTAGTAATGTGTTACGTACTTTGTGGAGGCTAGGAGGTCTACAATCTCACTGATGCTTACATAGATTCGTAAATGCTATATTTATATATATATGTTGTCAACTAAGAGGTGAAATTTGAGCATTATATATGTTAGTGGTAACACATAAACTAGTATGATCTTTAAGGAGCATTATTTATTATCGTCAAACATAAATATTAGAATTTAAAAAAAAAAAACTTGTGGACTAAACATGAAGTAATATTTAGATACCACTGATTTACTTCTAAGTTAATTCTTTTAGTCTCACATCAGTTATATGCCGAATGTTTGAGTTCATAGACTTTTCAATTCAAATATATCTTCCGACATAAATTTACTCTTCAAGACTAGTGGATATATATCTATAATGAGAGAAGCAAAATTTGTGAAGCCCAGTGAAAATCCATAATTTCGAAAACATATTAGGTGATTTAAATTGATCAATCAAAAGTATGGCTTACTAAAAGATAAAATATCACCCCTTTATCCGTTTTTAATAAATAAATTCTTTTCTATATATATAAAAGATTTGACATACAATACATAAATTTTTGTCATATAAAAAATTAGTGAAGGAATTTAGTGGTGAGGTAAACATTACCCTCGGTTTTAGGGGATGGTGAGGAGCTTTACTTACCGGTCGGTTTTCATAAGTCGGTTTACTTAATGACATGAATTTGCAATTAAAATGCAAACTTTATGTGAGCTAGGCTTCATAAGTTGGCAGAGAGAATTTTACCAGCAGAAGCTGCTCGAGCTGACTTTCGATGTGAATTCTTTAGATGCAAAACCAACTTCAAGCATGTCGACCATTGATTAAAGTCCTCGACGGCCATCTCCATTGCTAACTTTTGCTCCTTACCCACAAGAGAACCCTCATCAATCACAGCCCCTATATGGCCAATCTTATAATTGTTGCACTTCTCATTTGTGTTTGCTGTTGTTCCCTTCAGTGCCAAAAACAGCAAGAAGAAGAAGAGCACATGAGGAGACATTTTCACTATGTGCAGTTTCTACTTCAATATTGTAACAAGTATGATTAATAGACTTGGACAAAAGAGGCAACATTTTATACTCACGGCTTGACTTGAATACTACCTTGAAGTCTTGATGTGACTCGTTCAATACTATTGCTGAATACTACCTTGAAGTCTTGATGTGACTCGTTCAATACTATTGCAACGAATACTCGAATACTTTTCCACTCGGCCAAAAATTTAAAGACAAATATTAATTTTCGGGTTGTCAATAATAACATATTAAGAATATTTTATACAGTGAATATTAGATCGGGGTTTTTTCATATGGTAGATCGGGGTTTTTTTATATGGACTTGAGACTTTATAATATTACCGTTGGGGTATCCTTTACCTGTGACACACTGTATTATTCAAGTACACTGATAAAAACTAATGGAAAAGATAGTTGTTGATAGAAATGAGTAGCGCAATCGTATATATATAGTTGATCTCACTTAGTAGGCAATGTTTGGTTTGAATTGAGTGCTAGGTGGCGATTAAATAAATTTAATGGCAAAATTAGTGGGATCAGTTCAGTGATATCACTCATGACAAATACAAAAAATATCAACAAAAAAAAAAAATTAAATAATTTTGTGAGATCAGTTGAGACTATGAACCCTGCAATTATACATATTAATTCGCCCTTGGCCAGCATGGTAACATGCCATTGCTTGAAGAGGAAGAATCGGTATTAAACTTTAAACCTATTCGTTGACAAAGATGTAATGACATTATTGTCTTTGCTACAATTCGTCATTGCTTCGCCTAGAGAGCATCCTACGTAGTTATAAATCCTCAAGTTATTGGTTAATTATATCTATCAATGGTTGAACTTCATGAATCTTCAAGGAAATTGTATAACCATATACTATTCTTGTACTCAGTTAAAATCTAGTTTTCTTCTAACGATATTGAAAAGGTTTGTGAAGACCATAAGTTTTCTAGTATTTTTTAAAGCTTTTTTTAATAAGGAAATAAATTTAGGACGCTTCACAGGTGATCCAAGAAGATTCGAACAGTTTTGTATAGTAAGAAGAAAATTAAATCATACTAGTTTGTGAAATTAAATCATTTGATCTAAACCTACTCACAAAAGCTATAAACATTTTATATTAACTGATATGTGGACTTATTATCCGATGTGACAGTCCACGTTGGCATGTGACATCAGAGTATAAAAATATGAGTATTGATTTGTGAGTAAGTGCTGACCAAAGAAAAATATTAAAGATTGTAAATAAGTTCTGACAAAGTAAAAACAGAAAGAAAATATTCTGATTATGTTTGGCACTAAACCCTAGCAAGAAATGAGACGCAAATTGTTTTGTATTTTCCAAGAAAGTCATATTACTCCTCGCCATGTAGGTGCCACCAAATTCATCAATTTTTCCTCAAATAATTGAGTTATGAATGGTGTGCACACTTTACTAGTAGAAGATAGGGAAAATGGTAGCAATGGTCTCTATTGTTTTATTTTTGTTCAAAATAATCTTTATTGTTTAAAAGGATTTAAATTAGTCCTCATTATTTTATAAAAGTTTAAATCAATCCTCATTAATTTTATAAAAGTTCAAATCAGGCCCTAATGTTTAAAAAAGATTCAGTTTAGTCCTAATTATTTCAAAATATTCAAAAAGGTGCTTAATATTTTTCAAAAGATTCAGTTTAGTCCCCAATATTTTTCAAAAGGTTCAAAAAGATCCTCAATATTTCTCAAAAAACTCAAACTGGTCCTCACTGTCAAAATGACCATTAACTTTGATAAAATAGTAGCCACGTGCGTGTCACATGACCTATCTTTGAAGGACAATTTCGGTAAAAGAAATATATATATTTTTTTAAATTTTAATCACGTGTCCATTAAAAATTATGAATTCTCCTTTAAATTTCGATTCTAACGGACAAAATTTTATAAAATTTGGACAAAAATTGAAGTAGTTATGATTTTTTTAAAGATTATGCATAATCTATAATTTTTTTTTTTCGCATGGCATGAGGAAGAAGATAACCCATACAATATTGTTTGTATATTAGTAGTGAACTAATTAAATTATACCACGTGTTAGACTGTATTATGAAAAAGAGTATGTCAAAATTAATAGTTGTTTTGATTGTGAGGACCACTTTGAGTCTTTTGGGAAGCATTGGAGACCTTTTTGAACCTTTTGAAACAATGGGGACTAACCAAATTTTTTGAAAAATATTGGGGACTTTTTTGAACCTTTTAAAAAATATTAGGGACCTTTTTGAATATTTTAAAATAATAGAGACTAAACTGAATCTTTTAAAAAATATTATGGACTTTTTTGAATATTTTAAAACAATGGAGACTAAACTGAATTTTTTGAAAACAATGGAGACTATTCATGCTATTCTCCCTTGAAGATATGACATTAATACAAAATGCTAAAACATATTACATCCTCGACTTGATTTGTATTTCTTGTTTTGCCTTGTATTATTATGGCGTATGTAAAGCTTGCAACACATTTGTTATCACTATTTCCAAGAAAGCTCGTAATCTAGATTTAAAAAAAAAAGAAAAAAAATCAAATTTCATCCTTCTATAATTGATTATCTATCTTGGAAGTTCTCAATAGATTCACTTGTTAATGAAAGTGCACCTATGATCATGGGGAATTAAGTTCTTATATATGAAACTAGGCCCACAAGGCTAGTGAATGAAATTTATTATCATTACCTTAGTATAAGTATAGGTAGGAAAAAGACCAATTAACATATTTATAGTAATATGATAATTACTCCCATCAAGTAATTGAATCCATCATGGGTAATCCATGGGTAGACATTTAATTTAAGTAGGTAACCATTCACAAGTAATGGCTCACTACTTACATTCTCCTATTTGATCCAGTTGTTAGAGATATGCACGTCAAACCAATTATTTGGTGTAGAATGATAAGAGATATCTTGTATCCAACAATCTTACTTACAGTTTAAATATAATAAAAGTATCATCTGTTATCGCCAAAATTGGGCTTTGACCCATAGTCCAACCGCGACGGGTCACTTGACCCCACCCAATGTTCAATAATTGGGACACAGCCTATATACGGCACAATAATTCACGGGCTACCCTTTAGGTGGGCCCACTAAAAGCCCAAGGCCCTTGGCTAAGCTTGAGCATCAGCATTATCTTGTGTGAACAACTGACAGCGAATCTGAATATGATTCAAACTCTATTGGACGTCCATGGATAAACTATTAAAAAGACATCTTAGCTGACCAATCCACTATAATTTGATGACTATCGTCGAACTAGAGAAAGTGTTTGACTCTATTAGATCCTAAATGATAAGTAACCATGACCCTTAGTAGTTCGCACAAAATACAAGTCACAAGAATTTATGACTCTTGGCCTACCAACAACTATAAATATGTAATATATACCCAATGGAAGGGTATCGAGTATCCGCCACCTCTAGCCATACTCTCATTTTCCCTCTCCATATCAATGGCCTACCCTACACATTGACGCCATTATTATAGTTGTCCCCTTAACTCTCACTATATTTTCCCTTGCACTCATACTTTTTCAACAAATCACTAACTTAGGAATTGGAGGGTCTTTGGCTGGCACCACACCGGTGTCAAGGACTCACATTGTTCCCTTTGGCTTCTGACCTTGCAGGTTGCTAGCGTCCAAAAATTCATGATTGTGGATTTCGACGTCTACACCATCTGACAATTTTTTCTTTATCATTTAAGACTGTATATAAAAGTTATGAAGTAAATGATAAACCCTTAGGATTCGTCAATATGGGCCCGAACTATAAGAGTCACGGTAGATGAGAGTTGACTCTTGAGACATACCTAAACTCATCCTAAGTTATAGGATTTATAATACTGGGCATTGATGAATTCATCAAGACTGAAAAATAAAATTTTGTTCAAGATTGTCTCCACTTCGTCGCCAAACTCATTTAAAAAAAATTAATTTATTAGTTCAATTTTATAATTAATAATTTTATTAAATAATTTTTCAATTTTTTTATAAATTAATTACCGTTCTTTGCAAAAATTTGGTCGCCTCTTTGTAGCCAATTTTTTTTAATTTTTAAAATTTATTAGTTAAATATACATTATTTTTTATTATTTATTTATTTTCATCATCGTGTCGTAGCCATGTTTTTGTCGCCATTTCGTAGCCATTTTTTTTTTTTTTAAATTATTAATTAAATATATGTTATTTTTTATTATTTATTTAATTTTTTCATTGTGTCATAGCCACATTTTTGTCATCATTTCGTAACCAAGCTTTCATTTCCATTTCGTAGCTAATCTTTTGTGGCTGATTCGTAGCCATGTTTTCGTCGCAATGTGGTAGCGAAAACTTTGTCACCTGTTGGTTGCCAAATTATTGACGATTTTCGTCACCCAATCGTCGCCATGAATTTTTTGGAATAAAATGTATTAAAATAAAATATTTATATTTACTAAAAAATTAAATTCAATATATACATATATTAATATTTAGAACATTTACAAAATACAATAAAAAAAAATTAGTTTTAGACATTTAGAAAAAAACCTAAAATCTACTAATTATTGAGTTGGTCTCGATCAGGGGGTGGGCGGTTGTCTTATAGATTGGTGATCTCATCTTGCATTTTCATCACAAGGCTCAATAGGTTTGACTGAACTTGTCACTGCTCCTGGAGCTCCTGTTGAAAATGTCGCTTTTGCTCTTTAATATGGTGACGCTGCTACTCCTCAAGCTGTTGTCTAATGGTCTCTGTCACTTGAGTGACAATAGTATCGATGTTTTGCTACGTCAGTTTAGGGAGAATGGTGTTGGCATTGTGTGGTTCCCTACTGCATATCTCTTGCTAGTTGAGTCTTTAGACGCGCCTTATCCTCAATCCACTAGCTGCCTCGAAGAAGATTTCGTTAGGGTTAACGAGCGGCGCCGAGGGGTTGGCTTGGCTCGGCCCGTGATTGCGACCTTGCGACTAATGGGGGACAATAATCTTTTTTTTTCTACCGCCCAATTTAGATACGAAAGGGCAATGAAGTTTTTTAGGTTCGTAGCCCTTTTGTGCAAATTTGCTACAAAAGTGATTTTCGTTGCCATTTTCGTTGCCCGAAGTTGATGTAGTAGAATCACCTTAGAGGGTTACAACATAGCATATAACTTTATATATATATATATATATATATATATATATATATATATATATATATATATATATATATATATATATATATATATATATATGCAACTTTTATGGGCATATATCTTGAATTACACACACCTTGACTAATTAAGTCTTCTCTCCCTTTACTCTTTACTTTTATATTTGTTAATTGATAAGAATACCAAACTTATATTTATGTTGAGTTGAGTGAAGATAGAGACTAAGAGTCTTTTATATTTAACTTTGGTTAGAAAATATGTTCTATGAACTTTTCATGAAATCACAAACCTATTTAAGTATATAACACAATGTAGACAAAGGCGAAGCCAAGCAATGAGGGTTAATTATAGTGGACACTATAGTAGCGAAGCTAGTAACCAGCGACCGGTACATTTATTTATGTATAAGTTTTTATCAAGTTATTAAAAATGTTGATTTTATGCCGAATATCATATTTTTTGTGATGACATATCACGATATACTATAACTAATCCAATACTCAATTTAAGCATATTATAACACAAATGAAATCTTCAAGACATGACTCCCTTTAGTATAGTAATGACATAACATATAGAAGATGTAACGCCCCGAACCCAACCCGACGCTATCGGTCAAGTCCGGACCCATCACTCGGACAAAGTCTCCTCTGTACTGTGGACTAAACTGTTACCTGCGAATGGTCACTTATAACATTTGAACCATAAGTAACAACACATACAATCTATATTTCAATATTGTCATAGTCAACCCAAAGTCACAAGGCCATCCGAGCCTTGGAGCAACAAAATCTACTTATAGCACACAAGCATGCAAGACATTGTTAACTTTAACTATAAGTAGTTGGATACATCTATAACCAAGTTCTTCTATCAAGTTAATAAACACACAAGCATGCAATAAAAGAAGTAAACTAGAATCCATTATTACATGCCATCTAACTTCATATCCACATACATGATTACAACTTCCAAGCATATATACAAGACCTCAAGGTCTCAAAACACAACAACTAACAACAACTCCAAGCAAACTGCACATATGATCAACCTATAACACAAGAATCAAAGAATCTTATCTACGTGCACTTCTTCTTCTTCCTCCACTGCTATCAGCTGGGGATTCACCTCAGCTTCTCCTAAAATATGTTAAATGAGGAGTGAACAACAATGTTCCTAGCGAGGGATGTGATGCAGCATACCGGGGCGTGCAATATGATATGCAATCACAAGAACTCATATAAATATATATAACATAAAACAATAAGATCAAATAGTCAAATAGTCAAGTAATTAACCACATTAAAAAGGATACGGTTCCACTTCAAGTCTTCAATCTCGAACCACGAGCCTCGAACTTCACACAAGTGCTGATAAACCCTTTCTCCAACCAGTTGGGATACTCCGGATGTATCCCGGTCCTATGACCCTTTCTTCTGAGGTAGGTCCATATGCCTAGCAGGTGAACCACGCCTCTGGGGTAGTAGAGTATACTCAACGAGAAAGGGAATATGTACCATAATAGTCGAGGGAGCATGGCAAGCCCGACACCGCCCATGTTTCTCGACGTTATCATATTCGAAAAGGTTGCGCAACCCCGAAACCAAACCACAAGATTCAAGAACAGCAATTAACAAGTAAGAGGTCAACAAAGTAGGCCGCCCTCACAATTATCCACAACATAAGCCAAATAACCACAAAATAGCAACAGAGTTAAAAAGAGGCAAATTACATAATTCCTCACAAACTCAATGAATAACTCAACACACATACCTATCATGCATGTAAACCTCTCGCAAGCACCCTCAAGTTCACATAAGCACAAAGGTAACCAAAATCATATTTTCCCCTTTGTTAACTTTCCGATTTCTTCTCCTATGCAAGGTTTAAGGTTTCAAATCAACAAGCCAACCATCCAAATTCCTAGGTAGGTCAAAAGGCACATATTCAAGCCTTGAAAACACAGTTTGGAAACAAAAACTCAGGAAGGCCCCGAGCGGGTTTTAACTACAACTACCTTATTCAGACCTCAAATTTACGCAACGAAAGCACCAAAAATACGTCCATACCCCAAGGATACCTAATTCAAAGCCCAAACGTGCCCGGATTGCATTTCATGAAATATCCCCTTTTTAAAGTTTACCAATTTTGTCTTTTAACTTATTTTCGGGCAATCCAACTTCATGTGAGCTTTTGACTAGTTTCACTAACATCTAAAGCACCTAAAGGAACCCTCAATTCAATCTAATTAGCAAGTTTTAGCAAAACCCTAACTTTGAGCACTATTCATCATCTTCTTCATTCAACCTCAACATTCAACCATATAATTTGATAGTAGGCTACATAAGTTAGTTCTATAGGCTCTAAAGAACTCACAACAAGCATTTATAACAAGTATTATAGCTATAATTGACAATTCAAGGCTTTTAACATATATTTAACAAACTTTAAATGCAAAAATAATGCACTCCCTCACAATTTAGAAGATGAAGACAAGTTGTAGATGATCTAAGTCCTCCAAAACCTACTCAAGATCAAGCTAGGAGCCAAAGATGCAAAGGTTGAACAATTTTTTTCTCCTTTTTTCCTTCGTTATTGCCGTCGGGTAGGGGGTAATTTAGGAAATAAATGCTTTGTTTTCTTGAGTAATTTGCATATGTGTATGTATAAGAGGTATATGTATGTGTATGTGATATCAATTGAAGTCAAATGCCTTAAAGTCTTAGTCAAACTAATTAAAACTCAAGCTATATGGTGACTAGTTCAAAAACTAATGTTTTACATACGTAACACTATTCAAACGAGGCAAAAACTATTTTTCAAACGCGCACTCCCGACCCCTAATGCTCAAAACTACCATTTTTCGATTCCTTTCATATGACATGTGACCTAAGAAAAATATAAAATCAATCATTTAAGACAGTCGAAAATCTTATGAATAGTGCCTAATAGTAACACAATTAAATAAAACAAGAAATGCACATAAAATGAACAAGTAATTATGCAACAATTATTTCAAAATATATGATGAAATCCCATGCGTCACACCTTCTCCCCCTTAAACTAATTGCATCCTTGCAATTCTTACATGATTCGGCGAATAGCTCCGGATACTTTTCTCTTATCTGATCTTCTCACTCCCAAGTGGCATCCTTAACTCCGTGATGATCCCAAAGAACTTTTACATAGGAATACTCTTGGTTCGAAGTTCCTGAATCTTTCTGTCAACCACTCAAAGAGGTTTCTTGACATATGCCAAAGACTCATCAATCTCTAACAGTTCTGGTTCAATAATGTGCGACGGATCAGGATTATATTTCCTCAATAACGACACATGGAATACATCATGAATACTACCTAAACTCGGAGGTAATGCCAATCTATAAGCCAAATCTCCAACCTTCTCAATGATTTTAATGGGCCCCACGTATCTAGGACTAAGTTTACATCCCTTTCCATGTCGAATCAAACCTTTACGCAGAGAGACTTTCAAGAATACACGATCACCCACTAAAAATACCAAGTCTCGTCGGCATTTATCAGCATAATTCTTCTGTCGACTCTATGCTGTATACATCATTTTCTTTATAAGCTTCACATTATCCACCATCTTGATCATCTCAGGTAGAATAGCTGAATCTACAATTTTCTTTTCACCTACCTCATCCCAATACAACGGAGACCTACATTTTCACCCGTAAAGTGCCTCATAGGGTGCCATACCGATGGTAGCCTGGTAACTGTTATTATAAGCAAACTTCGCTATAGGTAGATACTTCTCCCAACTCTTCCCGAAATCCGGAATGCATGCTCGCAACATGTCCTCTAAAATCCTGATAGTCCTCTCTAACTGACCATCCGTCTGCGGGTGATATGCAGTACTAAAACTCAAATTACTTCCCAAAGCCTTTTGTAGTTTCTGCCAGAATTGTGATGTAAACCTGGGATCCCTATCCGACACTATTTGAGATGGAACTCCATACAATCTCACAATATTTTCAACATAAAGCTCGGATAATTTATCAAGGGAATCTGTCTTTTTTGCAGCAATAAAATGGGAAGTCTTAGTCAACCTGTCTACCACAACCTAGACGGAATCATTATCTTATGGTGACCTCGGTAAATCAGATACAAGGTCTATAGTAACCTGGTCCTATTTCCATACTGGAATCTCTAATGGTTGCAACAATATTGCCGGTCTCTGATGCTCCACTTTAACCTTCTGAAAAGTCAAACATTTAGCCACTTACTCAATTATCTCCCTTTTCATGTTGTTCTACCAGAAGTTTTGCTTTAAGTCCCTGTACATCTTAGTGCTACCGGGATGAATCGTGTATTTAGAACCATGAGCCTCAACAAGAATCTTATCTTTCACAGTTGAATCACTAGGAATGCAGATTCTATTCTTGTACCTGAGTAGTCCATCATCATGCAACTTGAAGTCGGACTCTCCCTCTTTGGACTTTTCTAAAAGCTTCAATAATTGAGGATCTATTTGTTGCTTTTCTCTGATTCTAGATAACAACAAAGACTAAATTTGTAAGCTAGCAAATTGGATACCTGTTCTAGAAGTCTTCGGTTTCCATAAGCACATCTCCTCCACAGACTCACAGTCCTTGACTATCAAACTAGCTACAGCAGCTTTTCAGCTTAATGCATCTGTAACGGTGTTAGCTTTTTCTAGCAAATTGCTAATGGTGCAATTATAATCATTCAATAATTCTAGCCAACGCCTTTGCCTCATATTCAAATCCTTTTAAGAAAATAGATATTTTAGACTTTTATGATCAGTAAATATATCAAATTGATTACCCCATAAGTAATGTCGCCATTTTTTCAAAGCAAAGACAACAGCAGCAAGCTCAAGATCGTGTGTAGGATAATTGAGTTCATATGGTTTCAATTTCCTAGAGGAATAAGCTATCACCTTACCATTTTGCATAAGAATGCAGCCCAAACCTTCTTTCGAAGCATCACTATATATCACCAAATTATCAGTTCCCTTAGGCAATGCAAGAATAGGAGCAGGGGAAAGTCGCTTCTTCAATTCCTGAAAACTGGTTTCACACTTATCATCCCACTTAAATACAGTTTTCTTTTGGGTTAAGGAAGGAAATGGTCTTGCAATTTTTGAGAAATCTTTAACAAACCGCCTATAATAACCCACCAATCCCAAGAAACTCTGAACTTCCGTGACAGTCTCGGGTCTTTTCCAGGATATGACTACATCAATTTTTTGCAGGATCAACAAATATTCCCTCCTGTGAAATGATATGACCTAAAAAGGCAACCTGTTTCATCCAGAATTCACACTTGCTAAATTTGGCAAACAATTTATGTTCTTGCAATGTTCGAAGCACAATTTTTAAGTGTTCTTCATGCTCTGCCTCGGATTTAGAATAGACCAGTATATCATCAATGAAAATCACAACAAACTAATCAAGATAAGGTCCAAATACTCTCTGTATCAAATTCATAAAGGCAGCTAGAGCATTTGTCAACCCAAATGGTAATACAACAAACTCATAGTGGCCGTATTTGGTTCTGAAAGTAGTCTTGGGTACATCTTCTCTACAGATTTGCAACTGATAATAACCCTGCCTCAAATCAAATTTAGAAAACACAACAGCACCCTACAGCTGATCAAACAACTTTTCAATTAAGGGCAAAGGATATTTATTTTTCACTGTCACCTGATTAAGACCTCGATAATCAATACACAATCGCAGAGTCCCGTCTTTCTTTTTTACAAATAACACGGGAGCACCCTACGATGACGAACTAGGCTGAATAAAACCTTTCTCAAGTAAATCCTGTAGCTGAATTTTCAACTCTTGCAACTCAGGGGGAGCCATTCTATATGGGGTTCTAGAAATAGGATTAGTCCCTGGCAATAAATCAATCACAAACTCTATCTCTCGGTCAGGTGGTAACCCCGGCAACTCCTCAAGAAATACCCCCAAAAAATCTTTTATAATAGGTACCTCGTTCGTTTTCAATTTATCTCGTGGCTGATTAATTATATAAGCTAAATATGCATCACAACCTTTACTCAACATTTTAGTAGCTTTAATAGAAGAAATGATACGAGTCCCAGTAGATTTTCGACTCCTGGTGACTTTAATAACAAGTTGATCAGGTACTTCTAAAGTTAAAACTTTCATTCTACAATCCAAACATGCATAATACCGCCCCAACCAATCCAACCCCAGGATAACTTCAAAGTCCCGAAATGGCATAATAATCAAGTCAATAGGATACATATGGCCCTCAATGCATATACTACAATCCTTACACATAGACTCCGTAACAAATTTAGTACCCATAGGATTACCTACTCCAATCACATATGGCAGTTTATCAACTTTTAAAGTAGTAGATTGTGCACATGCACGAGTAATGAATGAATGTGTAGCCCCGGTGTCAATCAAAACTACTACCGGCTGACTATTAATAAGAAAAGTACCTTCTACGACCACCGTCCTGTTTGGAAGCTCCTTCTAATCGAGTACAAACACCCATGCTAGGCCTCGCGGTACAATAGCTGCTCCTGAAGCTCTAGTCTGAACACCCTGGCCGAAAATCTGTCCCTGACCCTGTTTAAACCTGGGGCAATCTCCAGCTTTATGCTGATCACTGCCACAACCCACGTATCGGCCCAATTTCCTCCAACACTCTGCCTCCGTGTGGCCCTTGCGATTGCAATGATTGCACTGTAGGTTCTTCTTGGCAGCAGCACCTCTTGTAAGAGTCCTGTAAGTAGATGTAACAGAACTACCCTGCTGAGATCTAGCAGTCACTGGTCGGGTCTGTGACTGACCCTGTGGCTGGCTCTGAGTTGATCTCGGCTGTGACTGTGCCTTAACTGGTCCTGGGTAGCTCTGGGTTTGCCTCGGCTGCTGAATCTGAACAGACTACTGATACTGCTTCTGGTAACCCTGACTCTGGGACTGATACTAACGTTTACTTGACTGACTAGACTGAGCCAACACATCTGCCTTAAGCTTCTTGTACCACGATGCGGCCCTGACTACTACAGCATAACTCGGATAATCCTGCGAAGACAGATTAGGCATAATATCACTCCTCAACCCTGTGATAAATCTCTGAATTTTCATGTCCTCCGGTTGTACTAAAGCTGGCACATATCGAGAAAGTCTAGTGAAAATAACCTCATACTGATCTACAGTCATGTTTCCCTATCTCAAAGCTATAAATTCCTCTTGATGTCTCTTGCAAGCCACTACAGACACATACTTATCCCTGAACTCACAAACAAAGTCAGCCCACACATGCTGGACTCTCTCAGTATCCCATTTCTCTCTAACAGTACTCCACCACTCCTCGGCGTTACCCTCCATTAAGAATGCAACATAAGTAATCTTTCGCTCATCATTGCACTCGAGTATCACAGTGACTTTCTCAAACTTATTCAACCACATCTCAGCTTTCATGTCATCTGGCTCACCATAGAAACTATACGCCCCGTGGTGCAAGAATTTGTCATACAAGTTACCCCCAACAGTACCACTACCCTCTACTCTAGCAGCCTGATTACCTTTGCCAACACCTGCTGAACCACAAATTGAGCTATAGTATTCATGGCGGTAGCCATTGTGGCCAAAATCTATGCATTACTTGGTTCCTGACCCTGGGGTACATTTCCTGCTGCCTCTGCACCTTGCCCAAGTGCATCCTGCCTAGGGGCTTCCTCTGGCTCTCTCTTTGGTCATCCCCTTCTCCTCATCTTGACGCTAGAAGAGTATAATATTATAATAGGCAAATAGATAATACAAAGATAATATGCACATTGTTTTCAAAACATCTTACTCACATAGATAACATATAAAACACTTAACAACAATAAGCACTAAACTTTTCATATTCTTATCATATCATGCTTCACCATTCTTGTTACATGCTAGCATGTCTTTTACCCAAGTACTTAGACAATTAAACAATCACATATTCACATAGTTCAACTTTCACATATAGACCTCTACCCACATGCTGAGGAAGTTAACCCGGCTTCATGCATTCAAGTAGCTTTGATACCACCTAAATGTAACACTCCAAACCCAACCCCACGCTATCGATCAAGTCTGGACCCGTCACTCAGACATAGTCTCCTCTGTACTGTGGACTAAACTGTTACCTGCGAATGGTCACTTATAACATTTGAACCATAAGTAACAACACATACAATCTATATTTCAATATTGTCATAGTCAACCCAAAGTCACAAGGCCATCCGAGCCTTGGAGCAACAAAATCTACTTATAGCACACAAGCATGCAAGACATTGTTAACTTTAACTATAAGTAGTTGGATACATCTATAACCAAGTTCTTCTATCAAGTTAATAAACACACAAGCATGCAATAAAAGAAGTAAACTAGAATCCATTATTACATGCCATCTAACATTATATCCACATACATAAATACAACTTCCAAGCGTATATACAAGACCTCAAGGTCTCAAAACACAACAACTAACAACAACTCTAAGCAAACCGCACTTCTTCTTCTTCCTCTACCGCTATCAGCTGGGGATTCACCTCAGCTTCTCCTGAAACATGTTAAATGAGGAGTGATCAACAATGTTACCCAGCGAGGGAGGTAATGCAGCATACCGGGGCATACAATATGATATGCAATCACAAGAAGATATATATATATATATATATATATATATATATAACATAAAACAACAAGATCAATTAGTCAAATAGTCAAATAGTCAAGTAATTACCCACATTAAAAAGGATATGGTTCCACTTCAACTCTTCAATCTCGAATCACGAGCCACGAACTTCACACAAGTACCGGCAAACGCTTACTCCAACAAGTTGGGATACTCCAGATGTATCCCGATCCTATGACACTTTCTCCTGAGGTAGGTCCATATGCCCAGTAGATGAACCACACCTCTGGGGTAGTAGAGTATACTTAGCGAAAAATAGAATAGGCACCATGGTAGTCGAGGAAGCACAACAAGCCCAACACCGCCCTTGTTTCTTGATGCTACCATGTCCGAAAAGGTTGCGCAACCCCGAAACCAAACCACAAGATTCAAGAATAGCAATTAACAAGTAAGAGGTCGACAAAGTAAGCCGTCCTCACAATTATCCACAACATAAGCCAAATAATCACAAAATAACAACAAAGTTACAATGAGGCAAATTACATAATTCCTCACAAACTCAATGAATAACTCAACACAAATACCTATCATGCATGTAAACCTCTCGCAAGCACCCTCAAGTTCACATAAGCACAAAGGTAACCAAAATCATATTTTCCCCTTTGTTAACTTTTCAATTTCTTCTCCCACGCAAGGTTTAAAATCAATAAGCCAACCATCCCACGTTCTTAGGTAGGTCAAAAGGCATCTATTCAAGCCTTGAAAACCCGGTTTGGAAACAAAAGCTCAGAAAGGCCCCGAGCGGGTTTTAACTACAACTACCCTATCCGGACCCCAAATTCAAGCAACGAAAGCACCAAAAGTTCTTCCATACCCCAATGATACCTAATTCAAAGTCCAAACGTGCCCAGATTACATTTCGTGAAATATCCCCTTTTTAAAGTTTACCAATTTTGTCTTTTAACTTATTTTCGGGCAATCCAACTTCATGTGAGCCTTTGACTAGTTTCACTAACATCTAAAGCACCTAAAGGAAACCTCAATTCAATCTAGTTAGCAAGTTTTAGCAAAACCCTAACTTTGAGGACTATTCATCATCTTCTTCATTCAACCATAGAATTTGATAGTAGGCTACATAAGTTAGTTCTATAGGCTTTAAAGAACTTACAACAAGCATTTATAACAAGTATTATAGCTATAATTGACAATTCAAGGCTTTTAACATATATGCAACAAACTTTAAATGCAAAAATAATGCACTCCCTCACAATTTAGAAGATGAAGACAAGTTGTAGATGATCTAAGTCCTCCAAAACTTACTCAAGATCAAGCTAGGAGCCAAAGATGCAAAGGTTGAACAATTTTTTTCTCCTTTTTTCCTTCGTTATTGCCGTCGGGTAGGGGGTAATTTAGGAAATAAATGCTTTGTTTTCTTGAGTAATTTGCATATGTGTATGTATAAGAGGTATACGTATGTGTATGTGATATCAATTGAAGTCCAATGCCTTAAAGTCTTAGTCAAACTAATTAAAACTCAAGCTATATGGTGACTACTTCAAAAACGAATGTTTTACATACGTAACACTATTCAAACGAGGCAAAAAACTAATTTTCAAACGCGCACTCCCGACCCCTAATGCTCAAAACTACCATTTTTCGATTCCTTTCATATGACATGTGACCTAAGAAAAATATAAAATCAATCATTTAAGACAGTCGAAAATCTTATGAATAGTGCCTAATAGTAACACAATTAAATAAAACAAGAAATGCACAAAAAATGCACAATTAATTATGCAACAATTATTTCAAAATATGTGATGAAATCCCGGGCGTCACAGAAGAGACAAAAATAGATAACTAGTCCTTGTAAATAGAAAAGTTGCTTTCATTAAATATAGAGGAAAATTATTATTTAGAAATCAATTTTCTTTCAAAAAATTTATCCAATAAACTATAATTTCAATTCAAATTGAGATTAAAAAAGTTCCAAGCTTAGCATGTCTAGATTAAAATAATAATTTATACATAAAAATAACAAGAAAATGGATTATTATACATACAACAGAAAAGCCCTAGAGAGCTTCAAAACCAATCTATTTAGATTGTAGAAACTTGAGTTACGAATGACTTGCTATCAAATTTTAGTTCCATCGAATAAGAAGTCACCCTCTAATTGTATGTTTGATGAAGATTATCTATTTTTTTTTCTATATTTTCCTCTCATCACTTTCACTTTTTACTTAATAGAAATACAAAACATCTAATTCTCAATGTAGGAGAACAAGGAAAATAATTGAAAAGATCATTGGTTGAAAATAAGACATTTTTCATCATTTTTACCTCCCATCATTTTTACTTCCCATCACTTATCCTTATTTTAACATTAAAAAATATATAAATATTTTTTTTTTCTCCAACTCAAAGTGTGCATGTACACATCCTAAGCTCAATGTCCCTCCGTCAATGAATGTAGATACATAATGTATGAGGTTATATAAAATTTTCAAGTTCTTGAAATTATTATTGCATTAGTTACGATAGACGCTTTTGTAATCTTCTTATCATTTCATGAAGGAATATACTTGCAAGTGGTAGTTGTATCCAAACACCTACTGTTTAGCTTGCCATGTTAATAAGAGAAGAGAGAGTCAGGTGTGAGAAAAATGAGAAATAGACAACTATTTTGAAGAATGATCCTTTCAAAAAGGAGAAATAGTCAACTATTTTGAAGAATGATCCTTTCATGAATCCTATAACGCTCCGAACCCAACCCTACACTATAGGTCAAGTCTGGACCTGGTAAACGGATAGAGTCTCCTCTCTACCGTGGACTAATCGATAACCTGCAAACAGAAAAATATAACCATAAAACCACAATCCAACATCTTTAATCATTCCCTTCCTCCAATATCACAACACCATAAATTTTATTAAGGCCATCCGAGCCTCATAACTTAGCTAAAGTTCATATACAAGCATGCATTACATTAGCCAAATAAATTCTAAGTCATAAGTTCGGTTATCATACCACTCTAACTTTAATTGCAAGTCTTACTTAAATATTGAATCCAACATTCAACTTACCTTATCACATAAGCATGCAATCAAAAGGCAATAAAGTATATCATTAACTATTACATGCCAGCTATGTTACTAAAATCACACAAGTCTTTAAACTTTAATTACAATCCATCAAATCTATCATAATTACATACAAGACCTCAAAAGGTCTCAAAATAGGACATAACATATCAACACACACATCTTCACATAACATCCAACCTCAGCAAGCAAACAGTTAAGGCAATTGATCTACTTGCACTTCTTCTCCTTCCTCCACTACTACCAGCTAGGGTTCAACCTCACCTTCTCCTGAAATATGTTAAAAGAGCAGTGAGGAATACAGTTGCCTAGCGAGGGAAAAAAATAGTAAACTGGGGCATTTTCAAAAAATTAGTTCGTGCAATGCAACAATTTAAGCACAAAATAGCAATTAAACAATAAGGAGACAATTAGACAATGGAATACCACACTTTAAAAATGATACAATCTTAATAACCCAAAACACTTCAAATCTTGATCTTCAATCACGAACCTCGATCCACGAACCACGAACTCAATTACTGTGCCGGCATAAACCCTAATCACTCCAATGGGTGTACTCTAGATGTATCCCGAAATCCTATGACCCAATACCCCCTGGCAATCTCTGGACCAGGCGAGCAAGGAGATCGAATATCCACTGGCAAGCCCATTGCCACCCAGCCAATACTCGATACATCCGCCCCGATGATATGGTTGCGCAACCACAATGTAATGCACTCAAATAATATGACAATATAGGCAATAACCACATATGAGGGTCGACAAAGTAGGCCGCCATCGCAAATAGTTACAATATAAGCATTAAAACGAGAAATAGACATATATAACTAAAGGGGTTAAGTTCACATAATTCACGAAAGCTCACCAAATGAAAGAACAACTCAACCAAACCTCTATTAGCATTAAGCCAATCACTTAAAAGCCAAATACAAGAGTTTAACTCAATTTACCTACTTTTTCCCTTTGTCTACTAACACAATTTTACGCCCGTATGAAATACAAAGCACAATTTTCACAAACCAACTATCCTACATCTATAAAGACACTAAAGGACACATACTCAAGCTCTAAAAACCCACTTTTGACACGAAAGCTCGGGAAGGCCCTGAGGTCATTTTGAACTACAACTACCCAATCCGTCCCTCAATTCAATACCACAATAGCTCCAAAAGTGCTTCACCGCCTAGCAAATACCAAACCTAGCATTCAATTACACCCGGATTATCGTTTTACAAAAAACCCCTTTTGAAATTTAGCCATTTTCGCATTTTAATCAAGTTCCAAGCAAACTAACCCCATACAACCATTAATCTATGTTCATTAGCACCTAAAGCACCTATAGATGGCATAGATTCAACCTCACAATCAAAATTTAACAAAACCCTAAGATGGTTACTATTTATCATCTCCTACATATGAACAATTGCAACAAACCATAAATGAATCCATTAAACTACACATACAAGGTCTAGATAGCATGTATGAGGCATATTATACAAGATTTAAGCAATTCATAAGCTAATAACAACAAATCCAAGAATTACATAATTTGACATAAAATTTAAAATTGCAAAATATGCTAACTCCCTCACCAAAAAGACCAATAG
The DNA here is from genome assembly GCA_037974665.1 of Ehretia macrophylla. Lineage (NCBI taxonomy): Eukaryota > Viridiplantae > Streptophyta > Magnoliopsida > Boraginales > Ehretiaceae > Ehretia > Ehretia macrophylla. Next base: position 7,861,789 of record CM075774.1, read on the forward strand.
AAGCTAGAAGAAGGCTTAGGGAAGGTGGAAATATGACGCTCAAGACTGGCTATGCATTTATCTTATTTATTTATATTTATTTACTTCAGTAATTAATATTTCTTGGGAAATGTGCATTAATAATTATTTTTTTTTATCTAATTTATAATTAACTGATTTTCCCGGGACCCATATTTTATTATTTTATCTACTTAAATTTATTCTATTTGCCTTTGAAATCAATTTGTGTCACTATTCGAACAGGAAGCCTGGGCTTAGACCTGAACGAGCTAGATTAATATGTTTAATAATTACATTTATTTAATTTCCCAAAACAAAACGAACTATTTGACTATTTTAATTATTACATTTAATTAATTAATTTTTGTATAAATGAATTTACGTAGAATAATTATTCCAATTATCCTTATTGTTGAATTTGATTTAGTTTACATTATAGACTTTAGGATTGCATGCTAACTACACATTTAACCTAACATAAAGCTATTAACCCAACTAAGTTAACTGAACTAATCCAAGCCACATAAAATAAATATCTCACCCTCTCACTCACACACCACACGGCTTTACCATGCACTACACAACACTCAAAGTAAATAAACAAATACATCTCCCACACACATAGCCAAGCTCGGCGAAGAAAAAAAAAAGAAAGCTCATTAGTTTGGCATCGTGAAGGAGGCAAGCGGAGTGAGGAAGAAAAAGGACCGGCTTAGTTCACACTTCTTCACCATTTTGTTTTATTAAATTAAAAGTTGAGGTGAGGATGCATTGTTGTGTTTTCTTCTTTTGTTTTTTTAAAAAATGGCTATCGTAATGCGTCCCGATGCCAAAGCCTAAGCTAATTTTGGCCTTGGTGTGATTTTTTTTAGGTATCATTGCTAGTTAGTTTAGAAGGTGACTTGAAATTATTGTTAATGATCTTGAAGCTAAAGATGATAAATAGAAAACATGTCTTGTTAGTTTTAGAGTTTGATTGAAAGTTCATTACACTACAAAAGAAAACTGAATTCTGCGACGGACGGTTTTCCTCATCGTGTTGTCGCCAGTTTCGACTTTATGATGGTATGGTGAGGGGAAACATTGGTCAAACACAAGGTGGTTGCCAAAATCCTCCCAGTCACTAAGCCGTTGTCGTATTGCGATGACTCGTTACCAGGCCGTCACCAATGATTACCGCCATCGAGCCCTCGCCAATGTTTCCTCTCACCAAGCTCTCGCCAATTTATCCCGTCACCACGCTGTCACAAAAATTTCTCGTCACCATTCTGTCACAAACAATTCCCGTCACCATGTCGTCACTAATATTTCCCATCACCATGCCCTCGCCAACTTTACCCATCCCCATACCGTCACCAAAACAGCCCTCGCCAAAACTGTATGTTCTTAATTATTATCCTTGCTTTGTCTCACATGTCACAATTCTTTATAATAGAAACAAATCTGTTACAATGAGAATGGACTTGGATTAATATAACTCATATAAATCTAATATAATTAGTTTGAGTTAGTGTGTTTGTTAGAAGTAATATCGACGGATGCTTTAGAAGCTTTTACAATTTCCAAATTTACAAGAAAAAATGGGAAGGGAAGAAAGGAGACTGGGAATAGGTTCTTTCGAAAAAAGAAAGAAAATATAAAAAATGGCACCAGAGACATAGTGATCATAGACTCTATCAGATATTAACAAAACATTTTCTACCTACTCTTATCTATAAGAAGAATATAAAAATATTCTTCTTAATAGGTAAATGTTTACTCATGGATTAGAACTGATGGAAAGTTTTATTGCCAATTTTATCAGAGAAAATTTTGTTATCACTATATAAATCTTGTATTGCGTACTAATAAAAAAATACAACAAAATAAATCTTGAATTGTGATACACCAGCATCAATTAGCATTACACTAAGTAGTCGGGTATTTCTATTTACACTATTGATCAATTATCTCATAACTATTTCAATCAATCAGCTTCATAATTGTACTATGAAGTTTGCATATATATATATATAATCATTAATTTTTTGAACGTTAATATACAAAACTAATATTTCAAAGGTGCCTCCTACCTGAATGGATTGCAGCCACATCATAAATTGGACTCCACTGATTTTGCAGAATATCCAAATATATACTTCCATATGCTTAAACTGGACAAGAATAACATATAAACGTGAGAAAGTAAAAGTATTATATCAGTCACTCCATATTATTGTTCAACCAACAAGTAAAACATCTATAATTAGATGACAAATGAGAGCAAATAGAGAAATGTTGAGGTATACCAATAGTGCCATTAATATAAAAGAAGAAAGTACGTATACGATAAGGGAAGAATGAATATCACATCAGAAGTCATTCAAAATATGATATTTTTCCTGAGTAGCGAAAAGGGCACCAATAATCATAGAAGGAGAACAAAGTGCCACCAAGTATTTAATTAAGACTATTATATCAAAAGTCATGACCCCTAATCTACTTACTATTTGGATAGAACATTCTAGAAATAAATCGTACCATTGGTGGCTTGTTTGGATAATCCTGTATAAAATGCAATATCAACTTAAATGTACCTGCAAACAAAAAAAAATATACAACTTCATTATCATAAAGAAGTACTTATACATATACGAGCATGCAAACTTGGGGCATTGGGGATGAGTGGGACAATTAAGCTTCAAAGATAAGAATATATACATGAGAGATATAAACGAACCAAAAAGAAAGATCAGTAAGAGGAAAGAAACCAAGAAAAAAGAGAAAGAAAGAGAGCAGAAAAGAAAAGACTCTTCCAAGCATCTCAGACTCCATTCAAGTAAGGATTAAATTTCCATTGAGCTTTTCTTGGTTAACAATAATATAGATGTGCGTATATATATAAAAGTGATAAAATAAACTCAACCAATTGGATGTTAACTTTAGAAAGTTAATATATGGATGTATTTCGAATATGGGCATGAGGATGATTTAATGTTTGAAGCTTTAATAACTCAAGCAATAAAAATATAAGTTGATATGATAGTTTGTATCTCTGTGTGTCCCGTATGAGTGAGAATTAGCCATGTATATGTGTGTGGCTATACTGATCAGCGTGTGTGCATATTATGGCAAAAATGAATGAAAGATAGTGATGTAAATGGTTGAGTTGGTGAGAAAATAATACCAGTCATGTAGTTAAAGAAGAAGAGAAACAAGAAAGAGAATATAACCAAGAAAAAGATAAAAAGATAAGGAACAATTAAAGCAAAGAGGTGTAAAGAAAAATAAACATAAGGCAAAGTAATGGAAAAATGAGCAAATCAGTATAAGAACAAAGTAAGGAAAGAAAAGTCTAGGATGCAAACGAAGAGAAAGAAATAGAAACGTGAAAGATTTAAGAAGTATAAGAGCAAATAAGTCAATTGAGGAACAAAGTAACAACTGAAAAAGTCATCATTCCGCCTAACTTTCGCTGGGCTGCAAGTAAAAGGATTTTTACATTTCAATAAACAGTAAGATAATTCTTGATAGTCCAGAGTAATGCTTTATGTTTAGAATTAAGAAGAAGAATTTACAATAAAGTACAGAAAGAAATAGATGAAAAAAGTGCAACAGAAGATGAGCCAAAACAGAAACATTTTACAGTCTATAATTCCTTGTTCTTTTCTATTTTCTTGGAGTGGGGAGCATAAACAATCTACCAATAATCACCACTAATTCTGGGGAGTCATATGAGCGAACACCAACAACTGTTACCTTTTATCTTTTAGGTGGAGAAGAGTCATCCAAAACAATATGTTTGTACAGTAACAAAGTTTTTAAATTTCAGAACCAATTATAGTATCCCCCCAAAGCACCGAAATATGAACTTATTTTTTGATATATACGAAGATTTCTCCTACATTTTCATATGACAACCTGCTATTTCCAAATTTAGAATCCTTGCAAGTCACGCACTTTTTTTAAACAAGAACCGTACTTTCCACAATACAACTGGACTTATTAGGCATTTACTTTGGTGTCACAGTTGGAAGCTAAAAGAAATCGCAGAGAGAAGATTGAAGGAGGCGATAGTTTAGCATCACATATTTGGCCTATAGTTTTCAAATAGGTATTAAAGATGAAGACATTACCATAGTAATGACCTCGTTGCAAAGTGAAATCTACCAATGACATTATCTGCCATCTCTGCAACTCCTCCAGCAGCACTGACAGCTTTACCTTTTGAATCTATAGCTTCTTTGTTTACGTCAAGATCTATTTTTGCGTCTGAGGTATTTGTCACACAATATTTTTCTCATATTCTTCCTGGAAAAGAGATGAATTAATCAGTTCTGATGTATTCACACATTGAATAATATCTCCTTTCATACTTTATTCCCAAAGATGGCCCCATATAAACTTGAAATTTTGTTGCCAAAGTAAAGCATATAAAGATGGTCAAAATTAAAAAATGATGAGACAGATCTCAAAGTATGAAGATCAGGCATAACAAAGAGAGGGCAAATGAGATATAAAAAGAGAGAAGGGGCGAGGGGATTTGATATGGTCTGGCGCTAGTGTTAACTAAAAATATTTCTCAAACAAAGTATTTTTTTGAGATAGATTCACATTTACAAACTAAGAAACAGTAAAGATAAAAACATCAAGTACACAAATGAAATTCCTATCTCTGCAGCAACCTTTTACTTAGAGAATAAAAGTCACAGCCTCCTTCATAGAGCAATGCAAAGAGCAAGTATATGAGAAAAAAAATAGATAGATACATAGGAGAAAAAGCAGTCAGCTTTCTCTCCTCGCGGCTCATCTGGTTTGCCCGACCAAGATCTGATTGCTACATTGAGGATAACTAACCTCTCTAATGTATATACTATACAATCAAGAAAAATCAATCGAAGAAACAAACACAAGTTCCAAACCATATCTGAATTCAATTTGGTATCAAGAGCTATATTTTTCCAGCCGTTTTAATTCCATAAAACCGCAAAATTTTTGCCCCAATACACTTCAAAATTTCAACCACTGTGTTGGGATTTAAGAGGATATGATGCTTTACAAGCAGGGTTTATAGAATCGAAAAAAAAGGGAAAATAGAAAAATGAAAATTGAAACAAAAGAGAGATTTGTGAAAGGATAAAAAAGGAACCTAATGACGGTGGCATAGGTGTGCGATGGTGGCAGTGGTGGAGGCGTATAATGGTGGCTGTGGCGGAGGCATGCGATGGTGGCTGTAGCGGAGGCGCAATAGTGGCTGTGGTGGAGGCGCACGATGGTAGCAGTGGCGATGGCATGCGATGGTGGTAGCATGCGATAATGGTGGTGCTAGTGGCTGTGGTGGTGGCGGTGTGAGTGGGGTAAAAAATAAGGTATAGGTGAAAAAGGGGCTAGGTTAATTGGCCCATTTTTTTTTGTCATAGTAGTCTATATAAGATGAAAATATCCAATTTTGGAGTTGGAGACGGGAGGCACTGTCGTCTCCAATTTTGGAGGTGAGAGGCACTGTCGTCTCCAATTTTGGTGAGTGGAGGCACTCCCATCTCCAATTTTGGTAACGAGAGTCGCTTCTGTATCCAATTTTGGTGACGGAAGGTGTTATTGTCTCCAATTTTGGTAAGAGGAAGCGCTACCGTCTCCAATTTTGAAGACGGCGAAGTATGTCATCACTGTTGGTGATAGCTTGGTGACGGTTTTTTCCATCTCACACTATGTCGTCACTGTCTTGTAACAAAATTGGCGTCAACCTTTCCCTTCACCAAACCGTTGTCATATTGGTGAAGGGATGGTGACGGCCCATCGCAAAATTCAAATTTTTTTGTAGTGTTAGTTTATAAATGCAATCTTAAAGTTAAATGTATTCAACACATGAGTAATTTAGTAAATTTGGCATTTGTGCGTGTGTGTGTGTGTGTGAGCCTACTCGATCTAGACTGCTCAGCCAAAGCTGAATAGTCCAGCAAGTGAACTGTGCAGTCCACGGTAGTCTACTACCGTGGACCTATATCTTTTTCCCTTTAACCCCGTTTCATTACATAATGGTTATATGAATCGTTGGGATGTATAATGATAGTATCTACTTAGTTTAAGCGGAACATTAACATGTTCTTGCATGAAAATTAGCTTATAAGAGTATGTTTTGCAGTTGCCTATCCCTTGCCCATTTTTTCCCTCCTATGCTATAACATGCACTTTTATGATTTATAGTGTTTAAATGTTAGTTATCTTGAGTTGATTATCGGCTTGATTCTAGTTATAAATTCTAATTCTAATGTATATGTGTTAGGCTGCTACTTTGCCTAGTAATGAACATGTGGTTGAGCTATTCATAAGTGCAAGCCAGTATGTTAGTGACTAATGTAAAGAGTAGGTAGTTATAGTTAAATTAAACTAGAAGATGATTGATTAGAGTAGCTAGAAAGTTGTTAAATAGCCATGTATGAAAGGTTGTTAAATTAATGTTTAATACTAACCTAAGCTATTGAAATGAGAAAATGTAAAGACTAAAAACAAAAGATAATCATAAGGAGTTAGAAGTTGTATATGTGAATATATTATGATTAATGTGCAGTAGAGATTTAAAATTAGTTTTTATGGTGAAATAATTGCAAAAACATGAGTTACGAAAAATCTGGAAAAAGGACAGATTTGTATGCTTGAGTTGTAGGACCAATTGTACCTAGCAAATGTTGACAGATATAGCTGAATTTTGGATATGTTGTAGTAGACTCATATTAGAACAAAAGTGTATTTCTAAGGCTTGGCCAAATTATAGCTCTAAGTACTCGTTTTCAGATGGTTTTCGAGAGGCATGTGAATAGGCGTGAACTGGACAGTTTCTGTCAGCGATTTTTTTCCCCTTGTTCTCGTGTGTATTGGTTGCAAGTTAACTTAGTTAGTGTAGTCTACTTTTAACTTTGAAATTAAGTGTATTGTTTGAAAGTATTGAATGAAAGGCAAAACTAGAATGTATTACTCTAAGTCTTTGTGTTACTGGAGTGAAGAATTGGCTCGAACTATAACTAAGCTAAAGTTTATCTGGTGGTGAATAAAGATAGGTGTATTAATAAGGCCTTGGGTAAGTTGCATGAATTATCTACATGGTGCATGTGTGAGTTTGACTTTAATGGAAAGTTAGCTTGAACATGACTAGAGCAAATTAATTGAAATATTCTTCTAATAAATCGTTGGTTAGTTAAATGCTCTTCCATAGTGTTGTTAATAGGTTAAAAGATAAAAGTGTTAATTGAGTTTAACCTCCATTTAGCTATTCGAATTAACTGTTGGCTTGTTTCTAGTTAAAAGTTCTAACTTAAATGTATTTGTATTGAGCTTTAGCGAGCTTATAGCTTGTAGCAAGACTAGCTTAATCATTGAAGAGAAATAGTTGCCAACAGTTTATAGATAACTTTCGCTACTAGTTACTAAGTTTACTCATTTCATACGTGCTACTAATTTACCTACCAGTGTTTGGTTACTTATTTGATCACTTGGACTATATGATAATATGAAATATATAAGTGATTACATATGACTTCTATTGTTGTGAGTTGAGTTGCATAATAGTTAAGTTGGAACTGGTATAATCAATTGTTAAAATATTATGCTAGTTTTAATGGCTAAAAGTTACACTTATAGGATCAAGCTAGGGTTTGCATACTTGAGCTAAATCAAGGAGGTCTGGAGTGAATTTAAGCGATTCTCTTACATACTTAGCCTAATCCAAGGTGAGGGAGTCTTCAGCTCTTCTGTGTATCTTAACTTAATTTATTGTTTCTAAATTGAATTATTTAGTAATTGATAAAGTTTATATGTATTATTTTACTTGTTATCTTGAGTCTTTTCGTATTATTTGTGATTAACTGCGAGGGGAGCCTACTTTGTCATTCCTCTTATGTGGTATTTGATATACTTGGCTCTCGTGTTCTTGACTCAAGATTGCGCAACATTTTCGGACATAGTAGTGTCGAGAAACATGGGCGACATTGGGTTTGCCGTTCTCCCTTGACTACCATGGTGCCTATTCCCTTTCTCGCTAAGGCATACTCCCTTATCCCAGAGGCGTAGTTCACCTCGTTGAGACATACGAACCTACCTCGAGAGAAATGAGTCATAGAATCGGGGTACATCCGGAGTACCTCATTTGGAGGAATAAGGGGTTTGCCGGCATTTGCTATAAGATCATGGGTCGTGGTTCGAGATTGAAGACAATAAGTTGAACCGTATCCTTTTATGAAATGTTTAGTTACTTGTTTCAATAGCTTACTTAATTGTGATATTTATGTGTTATCTTTGTTACAATTCATGGAAGCATTCCCTGGTATGCTGCATCATCTCCCTCACTGAGTATACATGTTGTATACTTACCCTCATTTCTAACACTTTTCAGGATCAATGCTATCAGAGGTAGAAAAGAAGGCTCGAGAGTTTCGTGATTGATTATGTTGGCTTACGTGGACTGCCATTGAATTCAGTTTTGTGCTTGTAAAGTTAAGTTTAAAATGTATTGATAGTTATAAATGGCTTGTAATGTTGTAATAACTTGTAATCTTTACTTTATTGTCTCGTAGTTGCATGCTTGCATGTTTTGACTGGTTGACAGACTTAAATTATAAGAAAGAAAACTAGATAATATTAGAATGGTATGATAAGTGAAATTACGATTATAGATGTTCAACAGTTAATGAATGTAGGCTTAGTGTCTTCAATGTTGGAATCCAAAGTTCGGATGGCCTTGAGGAGTTTGCTGTATGAGATAATTTGGTGGAGGGGATGAATGAATGGAGTTAGATCATAGTTTTGTGGTTATAAATATTGTTTATAGGTTTTGAATTGTCCTATAAATAGGAGAGACTCAATCTGTTTTCCTCATTTTTCGTGACCTCGAGTATTGGATCGGGGCTCCGTTCTTGTGAGGGATCGGGGTGTTATAGGAAAACTCTTGAAGATTGCTTGGTTGAGCTAGAGAATGGAAGATAACAAGTGAAATTTCTCCTTCTCCTTTCCTTGGTGTCGTCGGGTGGGTAAGGGAACTTAGAGGGAATTTTGTTATTTGTTTGGTGTGTTATGTTGAGTAATGAAGTGGTTTTAAGTTATATGTTAAGTGTTTTACGCATTAGTAATACTATTGATGCAAGACTAGTTCAATTTAAAGCTCAAAAGTTCAATTCTAACTAACTAGTTCATTAAACATTGATTTACTATTCACACGATACAAGAAACATTTTTCTAATGCGCGTTCCATACATGCAATGCACAAATTCTCATTTTTCTCATTCCTTCTATAAGTCATATAATCTAGGAAAAATACGAATTCGGGCAAATTAAACAGTCAAAATGCAATGTGAATAGTAACCACAAGTAACACATGTTCAAGTAAATAAATGCACATTGAAATACACAAATGGTATGCAACAGTTAATTATAACCATGATAGAGGTCTCGGGCATCACAAATTTACCATGCAGTAAGCATAGTATAATTTAAAAATTTGCACATGAGTTCATGACTTTGGTTATTAAATGAGATAATGTTATTTTCTCTCATGAGTTTTAACCTAAGTCCCAAACTCTTCCATGAGGTTTAAATTTGCCTAGATTTCCTTAAGACATCAAATTCTATCAAACAAAGCCTTAAGATTAAAGGACAATTTGGTCATTTTATTTTTAGTGAGCTATTTAATACTTTTTTATTGTCTTTAATTTTTTTATTCTATTTATGTTTTTAAAACATTAGCTCATTACAAGAAAAGTTATACATTGGGTTACAAAATAAGATTGTGTTCAATTTGAGATATATATAAAGACTTTAAAGTCAATCTAATTTTTTTTTTCTAATCTCGCGAATAACACAAATTTTGTACAATAAACTCACTACAAAAAAAATGTCAAATGCGACGGCCAATTTCCGTCTCCTTTCTGTCGCCAAAAGGGTCTAGGCCATGGCAAAGGGACGAAAATCATCCGTCGCCAAAATTATCATCGCCAATTTGCCCTATCGTCGCCAAATCATCTCCTTTGGCTACGGTATTTTAGTTTGTCTCCAAGATGTCTCCAATTGCATTTCATCTCCAAATCGTCTCCAAAAAATTGTCATCTCTACATTGTCGCCAACAAAAATCTGTCTTCAATTCGTCTCCAAACTGTCTCTAACTACATTCCGTCTCCAAACTATTTCTAAATAATTTCGTCTTCAAACAATTTCCAATCACATTCCATCTCCAAGCCGTCTCCAATAATTTGTATTTATTTTTTTATTTTCATCGCCGAATGCCCGTAGCTAATCTGTCGCCCATTAAATTTTTCACTGTTTTATTAATTATTAACTTCCGTAGCCAATCTGTCACCTTATTTTTTTTATTAAAAATTATTAATATTTAAAAAAAACTAAAATTAAATATTCCAATTAACTTTTACAAAAATTTGAAAAAAAAATAATATTAACAAAAAAATTAAAATTAAATATACAAATTAATATTTACAGTAAATTTACAAAAAAAAAACCTAAATTATGTACAAAAATAATATCTTAAATTTACACACAAAAAAAAAAAAACCTAAAATGATCTATTATTGTCCTTTAATCATCTCGCTCACGTGGTTTCTGTGCTGGCAAAGCTTTCCTCTTCTCTTCCAATACTTTATTGTAGTCTTCTAAAGTCATCTCCTACATCAACAAACAAATATGCCATAACTACAGTGGTATGTAGCAAAAAATCCTACTATGTATATCAATTAAGACTCAAAATAAAAGATAAAGATTCAACATCTATTACTATTCTTGAACATATCACCTTCTTACTTACTTTCTAATCCCACCAAAGTCTTTGTCTTTTTCTCAGAATAATATCATAAAATAAGAACATCTACATCATAATGTAACTCACAGTTAACAATCTATTTTGTCACCCATGGCGACATGTATGGGACTGGATACGTGGTACATTAGATCATTTTCGAAGTAGTTTAGAAAAAAAGTTAATTAAATAAAACTTGAAAATGATAAGATTCTAGATGTTATAGGGTTAAGGATCTGTAGAGCTGTAGTATGCTATAAAGTCTTTGTAATTTTTTTGTTAACATTAATTAAATTAGTGTCTAGATCTATTGCTTGATGTGAAAGCCAAAAACAAATATAAATATTGGCTATCATGCAACTTAAAAAAAGAAAAAGATCAGGTGTCTTCATGACCAATCATGCACCAATTTCCACAATCAATGTGAGACCCGAGCATGAACTAATGTGCATTTATCTATTTCAATTGTCATTTGAAATAATATGTGCATTTAACTACCTATTCTATCATTCGGATCTACTTGTGCATTTGAATTTGCATTTAACTTCAATTGGAATTACATTTAATCTAAATTGCCTAGAAGGGTAAACTTGTCATTTCACTATTGAATATCTTCTATCTTGATATAATTTCAATATGAACAAGATAGAAAGGGGTGTTTAGTCTTTTAGACATCTTAGCCATCACATTTGACTCAATTTGGCATGCATTTAACGCAAGGGGTGTTTAGTATTTTAGACATCTTAGCCATCACATTTGACTCAATTTGGCATGCATTTAACTTGAATTTGGTTGGCATTTGACCTAGCTTTTAACCCCATTTGACCCTATTTGACCTTATATCATCAAAACTTAGCAAAACCAAGAGGGATGAGAGCTTTGGGTGGCCACATGAAGAAGCAAGAGAAGATATTTTTCTTTTTTTGAGACTTTGCATTCTGGAGAGCAAAACTAGCATTTTCAAGCATTTGGAGTTGGTTTTGGCCCTAGCTCATCTCTAGCATTCTTGTTCCTTGCATCTCTGGCTTTTTAGAAACACCAAAGGTGAGGGATTTCTTGTACTTTAAGGGAATATCATGTTGTATATGCTTATAAACTTGTTTTTATGCTTTGAAATTACTTATAAAGCAATAATAGCTATTATAATGCTTGTTTTATGGTATATATGGAATGATATGTGTTTGTTGCTATGTTAATGTTTAGAGAATGATTCTATGGAGTTGTATCTTGTATTGGCGGCTAGAAAAGGTCTTTTACAAGTGTTCATATGTGTTAGCATGGAAAGCAAGAGCCTAAAAACATGTGTCTAGCTTAGGAATCAAGAGCAGTCGGTGCACTCATTTTGTATGGCTATTTTGATATGGTAAATTGTTAACGAATGAGGCTAATTTTTGGATATGTTATACTAGACTTATAGTAGAACAAACTTTATGTTTGGTGCATGTCAAGATTTCATGGTTAATGGGCAATTTTAGGCCCTTTTCGGAGAGTTAAATACATTTAGCATGAATCTAGATACTTTTTAGCGCATTGAACTTGCATGCTCGATTTGAGGTATCAAATGTTGTTAAAATGGTCTGATTTTTGGATATGTGGTGCACAACTTATTGTAGAGCAAATTTTGTGTTGGGAGTTTCTCCATATTTACAGGTTAAGATTTTCTTTTAAGGCCATTATAGTAGGTTCCCGAATCTGGCTTGCGCTGGACAAATTTGTGCAATGTTTTTCTAAAGGGCATATCTTTATGATTATAACTACGAATTGAGTTCTGCTTGATTCTAGAACCATCTACACTTAAAGAACTATGTCTCTGTGCAATTTCATAACTTTTGAAGGACTGTGAATTGGTTAACTGAATTAGTAAAATCATGCATTTGCAGTCTAAGTTTTCCAGTTTACATTTCTAAGGTGTTTTATGTTATGCATGTGTTCAAAAGCTAGCTAGTCTTGGTTCTAAGCTTGAATATAAAGTTCATGAGTATGCATATGTTTTTATTACACTGTAGTTGGTTACTATGATGGTTGTTGTGACACTCAGGAATTTCATCACATCTTTTAAATAACTGTTGTATAAATTACTTGAGCATCTTATGTGCATTTCTTTTCTTGTTTAATTGTTTTACTATTGGGCACTATTCATAAGAAATTTGATTGTCTTAAATGATCGATTTAATATTTTTCTTAAACCACATGACTTATAAAAGGAATAAAAAACTTGTAGTTTTAGACTTTAGAGGCCGGGAGTATGTGTTTGAAAAATGTTTTCCGCTTCGTTTGAATTGGGTTACGTATGTAGAAATATTAGTTTGATTAAGTTAGCATATAATTGGAGTTTAACTTAGTTTGACCAAGTTTAAGTAAGCATTTGACTTGCCATATTAACATACATACATACATATATCATTTGGCATCCTACGTATATACATATAGCTCACAAAAGAAAAATAAAAAATAAAACACCCAAAAGCCCTCCCCAAAACCCGACAGCCCTAGGAGGCAAGAAGGGAGAAAAATTTCTTCATTTCACCTTACATTTGATCTTGTGGCTTGCTTTGGAGGGTATTTGGAGCACTAGGGAGCCTCAAGCACTTGCCTACAACATCATTGTGAGGGAGTTTTGCATTTTCATGGTGTTTAAAGTTTATGTTCAACTTTTAACTTTTCTTGAATCGTTGTTATTAGCCTATGTTATGCTCAAACAATATTGCTTGGTACATCTCTTACATGCTATTTATACCTTGCTTAAGTAGTGTAGTAGCCATTTCGATGGTTGGAGCTTCAAATGCATGAAGAAGATGATGAATAGTGACAAGATTTTAGGATTTTGATATATTTGGCTAATTAGAGTGAATTGATCCCTCCCTTAGGTGCTTTAGACATTATTGGAACTAGTTAAATACTCACATGTAGTTAGATTGCTCGCAAATGAGTTATAATGCAAAATTAGCCAACTTTTAAAAGGGGGTCTTCCACATAACGTAATCCGGGCACGTTTGGGCTTTAGATTAGGTATCCTTAGGGTATGGAAGCACTTTGGTGCTTTCCTTGCATGAAATTGGGGTCCGGATAGGGTAGGTGTAGTTAAAACACGCACGGGGCCTTCCCGAGCTTTTGCTTCCAAAGCAGATTTTCATGGCCCTGATACGTGTCTTTTGGCTTAATCAGGAATGTAGAATTATTGGATTGTAGTTTTAGAACTTCAAAATACACATAGGAGAAGAATGGCTTGGTTAAAGAAAGGGAAAAAGTAGTAAATGACTACCTTGACACTTATAAGTGCTTATAGATATGTTATTATGTATTTATATGCTTGTCTAAAGTATATTTGAGCTATTTGAGGAGGTTGTGGAAGAAAATATGTTATTGTCTCCTTGATGTTTATATTATGACTTTTTACATATTGTGACTATTTATGAGGACGGCCTACTTTGTCGTCCCTCTTATGTGTTATTTGTTGATCTTGGTTCTCGTGGACTTGATTCGAGGCTGCGCAACCTTTTCGGACATGGTAGTGTCGAGAAACATGTGTAGCATCGGGCTTGCCGTGCTCCCTCGACTACCATGGTGCTTATTCCCTTTCTCTCGCTGAGTATACTCCACTACCTCAGAGGCGTGGTTCACCTATTGGGTATATGGACCTACCTCAGGAGAAAAGGTCGTAGGATTGGGGTACATCGGGAGTACCCCACTTTGGAGGAATAAGGGTTTGCCGGCACTTGCTTGAAGATCGTGGCTCTTGGTTCGTGATTGAAGACAAGTGAACCGTATCATTTTTATATGTGGTTAATTACTTGTTTAATTAGTTTTGTTATTTGGTGCTAAATGTGTTATTATCTTGTTGTATGTCAAGTTGTACACCCCGGTATGCTACATCACCTCCCTCACTGGGTAACTTTGTTGCTCACTCCTCATTTAACATGTTTTAGGAGAAGCTGAGGTGAATCCCCAGCTAGTTGCCGTAGAAGAAGAAGAAGTTCACATAGATCAACTTCCATGACTTTCTTGTGTGCTAAGGTTGGCTATTGTGTAAAGCTCGTGTAAAGATATTAGTTGATGTTGTTTTTGAGACCCGGTGGTCTTGTATATATTGTTGGTAGTTTTAGCAAAGTTGAAATCATGTATGATTGATAGTATGGTATATGACATGTAATATTTGGTACTAGATTTTATTTCTTTTGATGCATGCTTGTGTGTCTTCTAGGCAAAAGTTGAGGTTAACCTACAAGTAAAACATGCTACTTATAACTTAAAGTTTCAAAGAATGTTTTTTCATGCTTGTATGCTATATATCTTGTTGTTCCAAGGCTCGGATGGCCTTGAAGAGTTGGATGGCTATATTAATCTTGGGAGTTAGATTGTATGAGATGTTTGTTTGTGGTTCAGGACTTGTGTATGACTACTTGCAGGTACTAGTTTAGTCCATGGTACAGAAGAAACTCTGTCTGTGTGACGGGTCTGGACTTGACCTATAGTGTAGGGCTGGGTTCGAGGCGTTACATTTAGGTGGTATCAGAGCTATTTGAATGCATGAAGCCAGGTTAATTTCCTCGGTTTGTGGGTAGAGGTCCGTATGTGAAAATTGAACTACGTGACTATGTGATTGTATAAATGCTTAAATGAATAATTACTTGAGTAAAGGACATGCTAGCATGCAGAAGAAATGTCTAATGCATAATATGATATAAATATGAAAAGTTTAGTATTTAATGCTTATTAAGTGTTTACATGCTGTCTTTTTTGCATAAGGTGTTTTGAAACATGTATGTGTTATCTTTGTGTTATTATTTTCCTATTATAACGCTGCATTCTTCTAGCATTAAGATGAGGAGAAGGGGAAGACCGAGAAGAGAACCGGAGGAGGCTCCTAGGCAAGATGTACCTAGGCAGGAGGCATGAGTAGCAGAGAATGTACCACAACCGGGGAATGTACCACAGGGGCAGGAACCGACTAGTGCACAGATTATGGCCACAATGGCCAATGCTATGAATACTATTGTTCAGTTTGTGACTCAGCAGGGTCAAGCAGGGACTGACAGAGGTAATCAGGCTACTAGAGCCGAGGGTAGTGGAGCTGCAGGGGGTAACATGTTTGATAAGTTCTTGCATCATGGGGCATACAGTTTTTATGGAGAACCGGAAGATATGAAGACCGAAATGTGGCTGAGTAAGTTTGAAAAAGTTGTTGTGGTATTTGAGTGTAATAATGAGAGAAAGATTACTTATGTTGCATTCTTACTTAAGCGGGACGCTGAGGAATGATGGCGTACTGTTAGAGAGAAATGGGATGCCGAGAGGGTACATCATTCGTGGACTGACTTTATTCGAGAGTTTAGGGATAAGTATGTGTCTGTGGTAGCTCGCGAGAGACATCAAGAGGAGTTCACAGCTCTGAGGCAGGGAAACATGACTATGGATCAGTACAAGGCTACTTTCACTAGACATTCTCGCTACGTGCCAACTTTAGTGTAGCCGGAGGACATGAAAATTCAGAGATTCATCAAAGGTCTGAGAAGTTATATTATGCTTAATTTCTCTTCACAAGATTATCTGAATTATGCTGCAGTAGTTAGGGCCGTATCGAGATATGAGAAATACAAGGCAGATGTGTTGGCTGAGTCTAGTCAATCAGGTAAACGGCAGTATCAATCACAGAGTCAGGGTTATCAGAGATAGTTTCAACAATCTGTTCAGACTCAGCAGCCGAGGCAGACCCAGAGCTACCCAGGACCAGTTCAGGTACAGTCTCAGCCGAGGCCAACTCAAAGCCAACCACAGGGACAGTCACAGACCCGACCAGTTGCCACTAGATCTCAGCAAGGTAGCTCTGTTACATCTACTTACAAGGCTCCTACGGGAAACACTGTTGCAAGGAAAAACTAACAGTGCAGTCACTGTAATCGCAAGGGCCACATGGAGGCAGAGTGTTGGAAAAAATTAGACCGATATGTCGGTTGTGGTAGCGACCAACACAGAGCTTGAGATTGTCCCAAGTTTAAACAAGGGTATGGACAGACTTCCGACCAGAGTTCTCAGACTAGAGCTTCAGGAGCAGCTACAATTCCACGAGGCTAGGCATGGGTATTTGCATTGGATCAGGAGGAGCTACCAGATACGACAGTGGTGGTGGAAGGTACTTTTTTATTAATAATCAGCCAGTAGTAGTTTTGATTGATACCGGGGCTACACATTCTTTTATCACTCTTATATGTGCACAATTTACTACTTTAAAAGTTGATAAACTATCGTATAAAATTGAAGTAGGAAATCCTATAGGTACTAAATTTGTTACGGAGTCTGTGTGTAAAGATTGTGATATTTGCATTGAAAGGCATAAATATCCTATTGATTTGATTATCATGCCATTCCAAGACTTTGAGGTTATTTTAGGGATGGACTGGTTGGGGCGGTATTATGCATATTTGGACTGTAGAAGGAAAATTGTAACTTTAGAAATACCTGAACAACATGTAATTAAAATTGTCGGGAGTTGGAAATCTACTGGGACTCGTATCATTTCTTCTATTAAAGCTACTAAAATGTTGAGTAAGGGTTGTGATGCATATTTAGCTTATTTAATTAATCAACCTAGGGATAAATTGAAACTGAATGAGGTACCTGTTGTAAAAGACTTTCCAGGAGTATTTCTTGAGGAGTTGCCTGGGTTACCACCTGACCGAGAAATAGAGTTTGTGATTGATTTGTTACTAGGAACTAATCCTATTTCTAGAACCCCATATAGAATGGCTATCCCTGAGTTGCAGGAGTTGAAGATTCAGCTACAGGATTTACTTAAAAGGGGTTTTATTCAGCCGAGCTCATCACTTTGGGGTGCTCTTGTATTATTTGTAAAGAAGAAAGACAGTACTTTGCGGTTGTGCATTGACTATCGGGGTCAGGTGACTGTGAAAAATAAATATCCTTTGCCTTTGATTGAGGAATTGTTTGATCAGCTATAGGGTGCTGTTGTATATTCTAAATTTGATTTGAGACAGGGTTATTATCAACTGAGAATTCGGAAGGAGAATGTGCCCAAAATAGCTTTTAGAACCAGGTACGGCCACTACGAGTTTGTGGTACTGCCATTTGGATTAACAAATGCTCCAATCGCCTTTATGGATTTGATGCAGAGGGTGTTTAGACCTTATCTCAACCAATTTGTGGTAATGTTTATTGATGACATACTGGTATATTCTAAATCAGAGGCAGAGCATGAAGTGCACTTGAGAATTGTATTGCGAACATTGCAGAAAAATAAGTTATTTGTCAAATTTAGCAAGTGCAAATTCTGGTTGAAGTATGTAGCCTTTCTAGGCCATATCATTTCACAAGATGGAATATCTATGGATTCTGCAAAAATTGAGGTGGTTATATCCTAGAAAAGACCCGAGACTGTCACAGAAGTTCATAGTTTCTTGGGATCGACTAGTTATTACAGGCGATTTGTTAAGGACTTTTCTAAAATTGCTGGACCATTAACTTCCTTAACTCAAAAGAAACCTGTGTTTAACTGGGATGATAAATGTGAAGCCAGTTTCTAGGAATTGAATAATAGACTTACCACTGCACATATCCTTGCATTGCCTAAAGGAACAGATAATCTGGTGATTTACAATGATACTTCGAAAGAAGGTTTGGGTTGTGTGCTTATGTAAAATGGTAAGGTGTTAGCTTATGCCTCGAGGAAATTGAAACCTTATGAACTTAATTACCCTACTCATGATCTTGAGCTTGCTGCTGTTGTCTTTGTTTTGAAGAAATGGCGTCATTATCTGTGGGGTAACAAATTTGAGATATTTACTGATCATAAGAGTTTAAAATATCTATTTTCCCAAAAGGATTTGAATATGAGGCAAAGGTGTTGGTTGGATTTACTGAATGATTATAATTGTACCATTAGCTATTTGCCAGGAAAAGCTAACACTATTGCAGATGCATTGAGCCAAAAAACTACTGTGGCTAGTTTGATAATCAACGATTTGGAAACTATGGAGGAGTTATGTCTGTGGAAACCAAAGGCTTCTAGAACAGGTATCCAATTTGCTAGTCTACAAATCCAGTCTTTTATTACTGTCTAGAATCAGGGAAGCATAACAGTCAGATCCTCAGTTGTTAAAGATTCTAGAGAAGTCCAAAGGGGGAGGTCCGACTTCAAGTTACATGATGATGGACTACTCAGGTATAAGAATAGAATTTGCATTCCTAGTGCTTCAACTATCAAGGATGAAATTCTTGCTGAGGCTGACAGTGCTAAATACACTATCCACCCTGGTAGTACTAAAATGTACAAGGACCTAAAGCAAAGTTTTTGGTAGAACAACATGAAAAGGGAGATAGCTGAGGTTGTGGCTAAATGTTTGACTTGTCAGAAGGTTAAGGTTGAGCGTTAGAGACCGGCGGGATTATTGCAACCATTAGAGATTCCGGTGTGGAAATGGGACCAGGTTACTATGGACCTTGTATTTGATTTGCCGAGATCACCGCAAGGTAATGATTCCGTATGAGTTGTGGTTGATAGGTTGACGAAAACCTCCCATTTTATTGCTTCAAAGAAGACAAATTATCTTGATAAATTAGCTGATCTATATGTTGAGAACATTGTGAAATTGTATGGGGTTCCATCCAAAATAGTGTCAGACAGAGATCCCAAGTTTACCTCACAGTTCTGGCAGAAACTACAAAAGGCTTTGGGGACTAATTTGAGTTTTAGTACTGCATATCACCCGCAGACAAATGGCTAGTTTGAGAGGACTATCAGGATTTTAGAAGATATGTTGCGAGCTTGCATTCTGGATTTTGGTAAGAGTTGGGAAAGGTATTCGCCTCTTGCAGAGTTTGCTATAATAACAGTTACCAGGCTACCATTGGTATGGCACCCTACGAAGCACGTTACGAGAAGAAATGTAAGTCTCCGTTGTATTGGGACGAAGTAGGTGAAATGAAAACTGTTGATCCAGCTATTCTACCTGAGATGATCAAGATGGTTGATAATGTGAAACTTATTAAGAAAATAATGCTCACAGCTCAAAGCCGACAGAAAAGTTATGCTGATAGACGCCGACGTGACTTAGTATTTTCAATGGGTGATTATGTGTTCTTGAAAGTCTCTCCATGTAAGGGTTTGATTTGACACAGAAAGGGAGGTAAACTCGGTCCTAGATATGTAGGACCGTTTGAAATTATTGAGAAAGTTGGTGATTTGGCTTATAGATTGGCATTACCTCCGAGTTTGGGCAAGATTCATGATGTGTTCCATGTGTCGTTGTTGAAGAATTACAATTCAGATCCTTCGCACATTCTGGAGCCGGAGCCATTGAAAATCGATGAATCATTGTCATATATTGAGAAACCTCTTCGAGTGGTTGACATAAAGATTCAGGAACTTCGAACTAAGAGTATTCCTATGGTGAAAGTTGTTTAGGATTATCATGGAATTGAGGATGCCACATGGGAGCGGAAAGATTAGATAAGGGAGAAATACCCGGAGCTGTTTGTCGAATCATGTAAGAATTGCGTGGACGCAATTAGTTTAAGAGGGAGACAGTGTGACGCCCGGGAATTTCATCACATCTTTTAAATAATTGCTACATAAATTACTTGAGCATTTTATTTGCATTTCTTTTCTTGTTTAATTGTTTTACTATTGGGCACTATTTATAAGAAATTTGATTGTCTTAAATGTTGATTTAATATTTTTCTTAAACCACATGACTTTTAAAAGGAATCGAAAACTTGTAGTTTTAGACTTTAGAGGCCGGGAGTATGCTTTTGAAAAATGTTTTCCACTTCGTTTGAATAGTGTTACGTATGTAAAAATATTAGTTTGATTAAGTTAGCATATAATTGAAGTTTAACTTAGTTTGACCAAGTTTAAGCAAGCATTTGACTTGCCATATTAACACGCATACATACATATGTCACTTGGCATCCTGCACATATACATATAGCTCACAAAAGAAAAGAAAAAAATAAAACACCCAAAAGCCCTCCCCAAAACCCGACAACCCTAGGAGGCAAGAAGGGAGAAAATTTTTTTTATTTCACCTTACATTTGATCTTGTGGCTTGCTTTGGAGGGTATTTGGAGTACTAGGGAGCCTCAACTACTTACCTACAACATCATTGTGAGGGAGTTTTGCATTTTCATGGTGTTTAAAGTTTATGTTCAACTTTTAACTTTTCTTGAATTGTTGTTATTAGCCTATTTTATGCTCAAATATTGCTTGGTACATCTCTTACATACTATTTATACCTTGCTTAAGTAGTGTAGTAGCCATTTCCATGGTTGGAGCTTGAAATGCATGAAGAAGATGATGAATAGTGAGGAGATTTCAGGGTTTTGATGTATTTGGATAATTAGAGTGAATTGATCCCTCCCTTAGGTGCTTTAGACATTATTGGAACTAGTTAAACACTCACATGTAGTTAGATTGCTCGAAAATGAGTTAGAATGCAAAATTAGCCAACTTTTAAAAGAGGGTTTTCCACATAACGTAATCCAGGTATGTTTGGGCTTTAGATTAGGTATCCTTGGGGCACGGAAGCACTTTTGGTGCTTTCGCTGCGTGAAATTGGGGTCCGAATAGGGTAGATGTAGTTAAAATCCGCTCGGGGCCTTCTTGAGCTTTTGCCTCCAAAGCGGGTTTTTATGGCCTTGATACGTGTCTTTTGGCTTAATTAGGAATGTGGAATGATTGGATTATAGTTTTAAAACTTCAAAATGCACATAGGAGAAGAATGGGTTGGTTAAAGAAAGGGGACAAGTAGTAAATGACTACCTTGATGCTTATAAATGCTTGTAGATATGTTATTATGTATTTATAAACTTGTCTAAAGTATATTTGAGCTATTTGAGGAGGTTGTGGAAGAAAATATGTTATTGCCTCCTTTATGTTTATATCGTGACTTTTTACATATTGTGACTATTTATGAAGGCGGCCTACTTTGTCGTCCCTCTTATGTGTTATTTGTTGATCTTGGTTCTCGTGGACTTGATTCGAGGTTGCGTAACCTTTTCGGACATGATAGCGTCGAGAAACACGGGCGGCATCGGGCTTGCCGTGCTCCCTTGACTACCATGGTGCCTATTCCCTTTCTCTCGCTGAGTATACTCCACTACCCCAGAGGTATGGTTCACCTTGTTGGGGGCATATGGACCTACCTCAGGAGAAAGGGTCGTAGGATCGGGGTATATCCAGAGTACCCTATTTTTGGAAGAATAAGAGTTTGGCCGGCAGTTGCTTGAAGATTCTTGGCTCGTGCCTCATGGCTCGTGATTGAAGACAAGTTAACCGTATCATTTTTATATGTAGTCAATTATTTGTTTAACTAGTTGTGTTATTTGGTGTTGAATGTGTTGTTATCTTGTTGCATATCATGTTACACGCCTTGGTATATTGCATCACTTCCCTCGCTAGGCAACATTGTTGCTCACTCCTCATTTAACATAGTTCAGGAAAAGTTGAGGTGAATCCCCAGCTAGAAGCAGTAGAAGAAGAAGAAGTTCCCATAGATCAACTTCTGTGACTTTCTTGTGTGCTAAGGTTGGCTATTGTGTGAAGCTTGTGTAAAAATGTTAGTTGATGTTTTCTTTTAGACCCGGTGGTCTTGTATGTATTGTTGGTAGTTTTAGCAAAGTTGAAATCATGTATGATTGATAGTATAGTAGATGGCATGTAATATTTGGTACTAGACTTTATTTCTTTTGATGCATGCTTGTGTGTTTTCTAGGAAAAAGTTGAGGTTAACCTGCAAGTAAAACATGCTACTTATAACTTAAAGTTTCAAAGAATGTTTTGTATGCTTGTATGATATATATCTTGTTGTTCCAAGGCTCAGATGGCCTTGAAGAGTTGGATGGCTATATTAATCTTGGGAGTTAGATTGTATGAGATGTTTGTTTGTGGTTCAGGACTTGTGTATGACTACTTGCAGGTACGAGTTTAGTCCATGATACAGAGGAGACTCTATCCGTGTGATAGGTCCAGACTTGACCTATAGCGTGGGGTTGGGTTTGGGGTGTTACAGTTGTGCTAAGGTTGAGCATTATATAGCTTTATAAGGTGGTTAAATGTTGACTAAATATTGGATGTGTTAAGAATTGTGTAGTGATATGGAATTAGAAATAGCTTATTTGATGGTTTAATGATGGTGGTAATGCATTGAGTAAATGTTATTTTGAAGTTTAAATGATAGAAATAAATAAATGTTTAAAGGTGTTGATAATGGTTGGATAATCTACTTTGTTTATCTCTCTACATGCGTGATACATATGTGCATGAAATGATATGTTGTTAAATGTATTGAGAGGCAACTTGCTTAGTTGTCTTCTCAAAGTGATGTGTATGTGTATGATTGTTGTTATATGCGTGTGCGTGTACTATACGATGCAATGCGATGTGTTGAGTGGATACCTTTATGCGATAGGTTGCAACCTTTAATGCACCATGGTAGTGTCGTGTCGTGCTGGGCGACATAAGGCTTGCCGATAATTGCATGACTACCATGTGCTAGCCTCTTCTCTTGGATGGTCGGTGAGGGCTATGGTGAGTTGTGGTTGTAGATTCGTGTACATTCGAAGTACACTCGCGGGCAGATAAGGGTTGAGTTCGTGAGGGAGTTATAAGTGTCAACACCAACAATGTAAAGAGGTATCCTTACAATATGATTATATTAACGCGATACAAATGCAAATGTGATTATTATAATGCGATGCGATGTGAATGTGATTATATTAATGCGATGTAAATGTGAATGTGATTATATTAATGCGAATGTGATTATATGTTGTCTCTAACGTGTTTCAAAAGAGTTTCAGGTTAAAGTCTCCCAAAACTCCCATTTGTTCTTCACTGAGCCTATTTAGCTCACCCTTTTTATATGCATGTTATAGGTGAACCTGAGGATTGATTATATGTGAGAGAAGAATGAGAATATGACTTATGTTTATGTATTTGGATTCTGAATACAATGTTTATGTTTTTAGTAATTATGTCGTATTATAAGGCATTTGATCTTATAATGTATATTTCGCTAAGTCTTGTATTTTGAAGCCTAGCTTCTTTTGTTGTATATATGGTTGGTCATATTGGATCATGATCACATTAGCTAGACTTACTTTTGTGTCTTGGAAATCAAGTATGATATGTGCCTTGTAATGAACACCTATCTTAACTGCTATGAATGGATTCTAGATGTTTTATGGTTTATTGTCTTTTATCATCATTTGTATGGTGTATGTTTTCAATTATCTTTGGAGGAATGTCCAAGTTTGATTCTTCAAGTGTTCAATGACTGAGCATAGTTGTGTCTTAAGCTTGGTTCCCGATGAACCGGGTTTAGGGCATGACAATCAAAATTAGTGCTAACATAGTATAAAATAGTCAATTTTATTTGAAGATTTGTGGTTACCTACAAAATTATATTTAATAACAAATCAAATAAATTTATGCGTATACACTAATTACTTTTTCTAAGAAACCAAATTAAACTCAACATATATATATTCGAAGAAGTTCTAATGGTAAAAGGGAAATTTCCTAGCTTTAAAACAATAAAATAAAAATAAAAATAGAATAGCTTAGATTTACCATTTTAATACTATTATCATCCATGATGTTAGATCTTTTAATGGCAGAATTGAGGCGTTGATTGTTGCATTCATCCATGTTTGGCGAACGATGATGTCTAGCTTGGAAAAGGTAAAAATAGAAGAACAAAGTACCTTCCTGGTTTGAAATTCAAAAATGAAGTTGGATAACAAAGTATCTTTACTCACTTCCAGTCTCTGTTCTATTATCTAATCCTTTCTCCTCCACATTTCCACAAACAGCTTCTCAGCATCTCTTTCATCGATGAGAAATAAAATAAAGATACTCATAAACCATTTAAAAGAGATATTACCAATCACTTAATGTTTGTATCATACTCCTTAACTGCCTAGATCTAAGATCCCTTCTCCTTCAAAAAGTGTCCAAGTTGCTCACAGATAAGCAAATTTACAGCCAACCAACTCATAGTTAAACAAAGATAAGTCCAAGACGACAATTTCAAGAGTTCTTAAATTTATTAAGTTGACATCTCCTTGCACTAGAAAGACGCACATCGAAAGAAACAACATTTGGATGATGCACAAACTCAGGACTACAAATAGATTTTATTTAAAATATATATATATATATTTTTTTAAAAAGCAACTTGTAGTCCCAGGATAACATAAGAAGGAAGAATCATATGCAAGGATATCGTATTCAAGGTCCAACTTTATGTTTCCTTTCTTTCATCTTTAGGTATCATCAATGCTGCCTACTTTAAAGATTTTCTATGTCCAAGCTTATATCTTGCCTATTTTTCTCCAATTCCGATAACTGATTTTCTATGTCCAAACTTATCTCTAGGCCTATTTTTCTAGTCTAAGGATAATGGAAAATGTGCAACTAAAGAAAAGCTTGAAAATACAGGGACATAGTACTTACAATATCACAACACTCAACTCCACAAACCTCAACAAAGCCAATCCTAAACCACTAAAATTTCAATTCCATTTAAGTAAAAAAACAGAGTCATAAAAGAAACAATTTCAACTTAGTTAACTATACTTCAAACATAAAATTCAAAACTTTCTTCTATGTTCCTTCATTTCTAGCCACCTAAGATAACCAACACCAAAGAAAAGCTCAAAAAATGTTTCAATAATAAGATTTTACTAAATTATACAGAACTATATGTAACATATGAAGATATAAACAAGAAACAGTAACATGAGCATACACATTTCAACTACTAACACCAACACTGTAACGCCTCAACCCTTCATGAGATCAGAAATTCTATTAAACATGCTATATTCAACCCAAATCTAAACTTGGCCACAAAATTTTTAGAGAAAATTGACAGAGTTTTTCCTATTTATAGGACTAATCAAAAACTTGCACACAACAAATATAACCCCATAACAACATCCCAACTCCAATCGTCCAATTTTTTCCAATCTCAAGGCCATCCGAGCCTTAGACAAAAACATAAACACACAAGCATACAATGACACAGCCTTTGAAATTATAAGTTACAGGATAGCTTATCATACCACCTTAACTATATTCACAACCTTTACTTATATGAAAAATCCACCTACTTGTCACACAAGCATGCAATCAAAAGACAATAAAGTCTATTTTTAGCTAATACATGCCAGCTACTGTATCAAATCACATAAGTCCTTAATTTAGTTTACAATCCAACAAACCATACAAAAATACATACAAGATTTCAAAGGTCTCAAAACATAACATAAACACATCAAGTCTCATCCTCACAAACAGCTTCCAACCTCAGGATAAGCAACAAACAACATGGCACTCAAGATAATAGTTCTAGCTGCACCTGAAACATGTTAAAACGAGGAATAAGTAACCAAACTTACTCAGTGAGAGAGGTGATGCAGTAAACCGGGTTGTACTTTCGTGAGATGCAACAAGATAATAACATAATTAACACAATAGGACAAGCTAATTGAACAAATATTCAAATAAATTTTAAAAGTATACGGTTCATCTTCTTGTCTTCAATCTCGAACCACGAATCATGATATTCAAGCAAATGCCGGTAAACCCCTTATTCCTCCAAATGGGGTACTCCGGATGTACCCCGATCATACAACTCATATCTCCGGGGGTAGGCCCGTATGCCCCCAACGTGGTGAACCACGCTCTGAGGTAGGGGAGTATGCCTCAGCGAGAAAAGGACTGGAAAACCATGGTAGCCGAGGGAGCATGGCAAGCCCGATGCCGCCTGTGTTACTCAACACTACAATGCTCGAAAAGGTTACGCAACCCCGAAACACGAATTCTAGAATTCATGAAATATCACGGAATAATCACAAGTAAACACAAGAAATCATAAGACAGTAAGTAAATAGTGCATATAAACCTTATCCATTAAACTAAGTCATACAATCTAAAAACAATAAAATAAGCTAAGATGCACAAAAGAGATGAAGACTCTTTCACCTGGAATTAAGCCAAGTGTGCAAGAGAATAGCTGAGGTTTACTCGAACCGCTTTGACTTAGCTCAAATGTGCCCTTAGTTTATTCACACAAGTATAACACTTTATCAATTAACTATATTAATTCCATTTGAATATCCATATAACTAACTAGAATCAATATAGCTCAATTAATACATGATCTATGTACCTAACTTATCCAGCATTTTACTTTTAGCTAGTAACTTACGGAATATAGGAACATTACAATTAGTAGGCTATGCATAATTATACTCTAGTTTCAATCGAGGTTTAATTAGTACAATATTTACTAAGTTACCCTATAATGCCCCGATCCCTCTCGAGACCGGAGACCCAATCCCGAAACCCAAGGCACAAAAAAGAAGGAAAAATGAACGGAGTCTCCCTATTTATAGGACTAAGAAAAATCCTGCAAGCAGCAAGTATAACCACAATACAACACCCCAACTCCAACCATCTCACTTTTCCCAGTCTCAAGGCCATCTGAGCCTTAGACAACAACATAATCACTCAAGCCCGCAATGACACAACCTTTGAAATTCTAGGTTACAAGATAGATTATCATACCACTCTAACTACGTTCACAAGCTTTACTTATGATAAGTCCACCTACTTGTCATACAAGCACGCAATCAAAAGACAACAAAATCTATCTTTAACTATTACACGCCAACTCTATACCAAACCACATAAGTCCTTAATTTAATTTACAATCCAACAAGCCGTACAAAATACATACAAGACTTCAAAGGCTTCAAAACAGAATAAAAATACATCAAGTCTCATCTTCACAAACAGCTTCCAATCACAGCAAGTTAAGTAACCAACAACACGGCACACAAGGTAGTTGTTCTAACTACACCTGAAACATGTTAAAACGAGGAATGAGTAACCAAAGTTACCTAGTGAGTGAGGTGATGCAGCATATCGGGCGTGTAACATGTTATGCAACAAAGATAGCCATATATATATAACACAAAGTAACAAGACTAGATAGACAAGTATTTAACCACATATAAAAAGGATACAGTTCCACTTTATCTTCAATCACGAGCCACGAGCCAAGATCTTCAAGCAAGTGCCAGCAAAACCCTTATTCCTTCAAAAATGAGGTACTTCGGATGTACCTCGATCCTACGACCCATATCTCCCGAGGTAGGTTCGTATGCCCCAACGAGGTGAACCACGCCTCTAGGGTAGGGGAGTATGCCTCTGCGAGAAAGGGACTGAGAAACCATGGTAGCCAAGGGAGCACGAAAAGCCTGACGCATCCCGTGTTACTCGACACTACCATGCCTGAAAAGGTTGCGCAACCCAACACGGATTCAAGAATTCACAAGATATGAGCAACAAACATGAGCAAACACAAGATATCACGAGAAACCACGAGATAACAAGTAAATGGTACATATAAGCTTTATCAATTAACTAAATCATATAATCTAAAAATAATGAAATAAACTAAGATGCGCAAAAGGGTTGAAGACTCCCTCACCTGGAATTAAGCCAAGCATGCAAGAAAATAGCTCCGATTCACTTCAAACTTTCTTGAATTAGCTCGAATACGTAGCCCTAGTATGTTCATATAAGTTTAGCACTTTAGCAATTAACTATATCAATTCCAACTTAACTATTACTTAACTCAAACCTACAACAATAGAAGCTATATTTATAATCACTTATTCACACAAGTTCATATTCCACATGCAATTGAGCTATAAGTTCACCTTACCATATCACTAGACAACATAGAAGACATTAAAGGTATCAGATACCATTAAGTTAAGATTATAAGTTATAAATTTTAATTACTTTTAATTACAATAATCAATAATCATATAACTAGATGAGTTATCCTTATAGTCCTACTCACTTAGCATACAATGTCTATTAGAATTTGATCTACAAGTAATATAAACATTATAACAAGATATAAGCATTAAATATGAAAATAACTATACGAACACAAAGGGGTCAATGTCCGATGATCACAAAACTTCACGAAATGCTATATAATAACATATAAAGGCAAGATATACAAGCACCAAAGCTAATTCAAAGGCTAAGCATGAAAACCCCCATTTTTCCCTTTGTTCGACTAGACTATTTAGCTTCCTACCAAAATTCAGGGATCAAGTTAGGCAAGATAGCTATTCTACCAATCCAATGATACCTATATACATCTTTTTGAGCCTTCAAATCATAGCCTAGAGTTCAAGTACACGAAAACACTGAAAATGCCTCTTTGTGGGTTTTCACTACAAGTACTTATCCCGGAACCCAAACAAGAGAAACGAAGGCACCTCTAAGGCTTCAATACTTAATAAATGCTAACCACGAAGTTGAAACGTGCCCGGATTCGAGTTAACCCCGAAACTCCTTTCTAAAATGGCCTATTTTGATCAAATTACCCAAATTTAGAGCCTAACAAGCGCAATTAACATTTTTTCCACGTTCATGGACCTAATTAGCATTTACTAGAAGCCTCAAATCGAATTAAATTGTAACTTTTTTTGGAAACCCTAGTTTAGCACTATTCATCATCTTCCTCATGTAGATTCTTGCTAAAAATTTAGTTTCAAGCTATACCAATGCATACACAAGGTCTCTAGCATGTAATAATACTATATAGAACAAGAAACAAACAACTTATGGCATTGAACAAGCAAAATGCAAAAATTTAAAATTATGACATAAACTTTAAACTCAATTAAATGCAAACTCCCTCACCTCAAGCTCTTAGAAATGGTTGGAAGATGATCTAAGAAGACTCAAATAACTCCTAGCAAACACCAAGATCAAGCATTGAAGGTTTGGAGTTGAATTTTTCTTCCCCTTTTTTTCTTTTTCTTTTCCCCTTTTTCTCTTCTCTCCCCATGGTTTCACCTTTTTTTTTTTTCTATTTTGGCCTTCAAATGCATATAAAAAGCTTACTAAAGTAGATATATATGGGCTTGGGCTTTTGGGCTAATGTTTTGGGCTTAGAAAAATCAATTAAGTCTACTACAACGGCTCAAAACAAAGCTAGACAATTAAAGGCCCAAAACAAAATGCTAAAAACTTCTATTCATATGACATGTAAATTTTTTTTCTCTCGCACACCAAGCATGCAATGCAAGAAATAATAATTTTCTCATACCTCATATAAGTCATATTATGGGAAAAATATGAAATTAGAAAAATAAAATAGTTGGAAATATTTATGAATAGTAACTATTAAAAAATATATTAAACCTCACATAATTCACGTTATCCATCAAATAACATGCAGACAAATGCAATTAGGCACTATTTACTATATGCTGGGTTCCGGGTATCACATACCCTAACAAGCATTCTACTGAAACGTTAGTAATCCATGTGGAATAAGAGAGATTTCAACTAGAAGTCACCATTAGAGAAGCTAGATAAGGTCGTAGTTGAAACTTTTGCATACAATACAATCAACTTATAAGTTACAATAATTAGAATATTTAACTTATATACTCCATACTTTTAATATTCTACAAGTTAATTAAGAAGGTAGCTCAACAACTTAAAGGAGAATGATTCAACCAGCATACTATAACAAGATGTAACCCAAGCTAGAATTTAGTTAAACTAACATCAACACATAATCCTACAGTTACTCATACTATTCCTCATTTTACTTTAGTTAATAACTTGTACAAGAAACTAGTTCACTCCACATAACAATAAACTAGCTATTAACTCAACTAAAGAAATTCCTCCAAAGAATTTATAGATAATAAAGGTTAAGTTACTTTAATGCTCAAATGACACATTCATTCACAATGGCACTACCCAGTATTTTACTACTTTAATAAACTTCTAATTCATATTCTACTTTACTTACAATAGTTAGTAATATCCCTATGAAGATGGCCCAACATATGCACATAGGGAAAGAAATGCATTTATCAACTAATAGAAAAGTTATCTATCTACTATTTAATAACTAGCATACCATTTTAGCAAAATAACTATCTTTCAAGCTAAGATTCTAACATATCACTAGTAGGATCAACTTAAGTTAATTACATCTAATATATAATAGACAACCATCAACTTACAATTAACCTTACATGTAGATTCAAAGAGCATTAAACACACTCTTTCACATAGCTTACTTAACCCTTCTAAGTGATCACTAGTTGCACATTGATACCAACAACTAATTCTAGCAATTGAATTGTTTAGTCTATGTAGAAACATTACCTATCTTTAAAGGTGACGACCATCACAATTCTACTAGCATTTCTCATTTACAGTCGAATAAAATAGCTTTCAATTTAAATTAACTTTACTAACAATTAGATTTCAATTATAATTCATGAAAATTACATAACTATAAGAGCCCCATTACATTACTAATCATACAAGAACACTACACAATAAGGTCTTGATCGAATACTTCCAATTAGAACTGAATTATAACATCACCATAGCAAAATAACAACACAATTTAGATTCTCGCGTAACTGGGCAATTTCGACACATCTCACCACAATGATCATAACTTATTCTAAAAAACTCTGATTAATGCACCGTAAAAAGCATTAGAAACTAGACTCATAAGTCTTTCTATCGGTATATAATTCAACCCCTAATCCTTCTCCCATTAATACAGTTTTAAGCACGAAATTGCCTCATTTTTGCTGAAAAAAACTGGACAGCCACAATTGAACACACACACACACACACACGTACACATGGTGTAGTTAGTTCATTTATTAGAAATTCCAATATATATAGTGAGAGCTAACTAAAACTCCAATCTTGTATATTTATGAACATATATACATGCTAGCTAATTTCTTCTTGAGCTCCCACAATCTTCTTACAAGTATTCTTTCAAACATTAAACATGCAATATCTATTATCTCCCACTTCTAACTCAACAACAACCACAACACTTGAATTCTCATTTAACTAGTAATCAACACCAAAATACCATATTGTTAACATAACATCTAATAAATCATATTGAATATCTTATGACCATCATTTAACTCCAATATACACATCTACACAACGAGAATCCATAATTTTACTATCTAGCAATCACAATCATTAATGTTAATTATCAACTAGCTAAAACATCTTTCAATTTCTTGCAGATGCTTAATTTATTTGTTCAGTCACCTATGTTATAGTCCTCCAAATGCTCTTTTATTTATCTATAAACGTATCTCTTTGAGTGTAGATGATTTTAGAACCAAACGGAACTCAATTCCAATCTAAATTCCTCAGCATACAACTATTTCTGTACGACTTCGCGTGTCTGTCCTGCACCAGCGATTTTCCCAGACACATTTCAAAAATGGCTAAATCGGAGGGTTAAAACGTTAGAATTAGTCTTATCGCTAGAAATCAACATTTTCTCTAAACTGCCTAATCTAGCTCCTGTATAAATTTCGTTAAGTTTCAAGCACATTTACCAGGTCAAAAGAGCTTCGAAAAATAAGGGAAGTGGACTGTCCAAATTTGCACTTTGATGTCTTCTTGCATTTTAGCTAACTTTGCACTTAGGTTTAGCATAGACAACACTTATACACTTCATTGAGGCCTTTTATCAAACATCTAGTCTTCATCTATGAACATCAACTAGAAAAGTAACAACACCAATGAAGCTACTTGCAACATTTATCAAATACACAAAAGAGAACTCCTACAACACAATACATGCTAGAATTCATCTTCTCATGCATTTATAAGCTTATTAATCATTTAACTACTTCCCAATAACTTTGATAGGAGAAAGAAATAGGAATAATAATGCACAAAAGATGAATCTCTCACCTTAGAAGTGGCTAGAGATGCAAGAGAGGCTAAAACAAGGCTCAACTCTTCTTCTTCCTTCTTTCTTTTCCTCTTTTTCCCTATATTTTCTTCTCTTCTTTTGTGTGTGTATTTTTCAGCGTGTATTAGTGTGTGTGTGTGTGTGTGTGTATATGTCGTTTGTGTGGTGTGTGTGTTTATGTGTTTGTGTTTTGTGTGAGTGTGTATATAATATGTATGTGTATGTATGTATAATAAAAGATATATAAACCTAATGACTAACTTGCCCGTAACTAAACACTTATCTACGAGTTTGCCATTTTGTTAGGCTCTAAGTAGTTTAGTTGCTAATTTAATTTAGTAGGATTTAATTATTTTCTACGATAATTAAAACACACAAATACACGTAAAATGATAAAAGTGCGCATAAACAAATCAAATGCACATAAATCAAGAAATATTTCAATTAATGCATACAAATATATTCAAATTAATAAAATGACCTATATGCTCGAGTTAGGGTGTCACAAACACACCCCTTCACAACTGTCATTAGCACAATCTTCACAATACCCCAAACAACCAATTCATACAATATAATTAACATGAGCATAACAGTTAAACACAATAACTTTAATTTAATTAAACTAATTAACAAGCACAAAAAATTCTATTATACAACAAAAACTCAATTAGCATACTAACCTAAGCGTTCGAATCTTTGTACGATAGCACAATTTATCCTAAACCCGAAACCTTCAAAAGAAAAGACAAAAAAAATAAATTAACTATAAATACTATAAAATTTTGAAATTAAAAAAAAATAATTAAGCTAAAATTAATAGAAATCTGAAATTTTTGTAAAAAAGTCCAAAAATTAAAAAAAAAAATCTGAAAATTAAAAAAATAGAAATCAATAAATTAAACAAAAAATTGAAAATAAAAAAACATAAATCTGAAATAAAAAATTCAAAAATTAAGATATAAAACAAAAAACTTAAATTAAAACACAAAATAGAAATAAAAAAATTAAGCAAAAAAATAAATCTGAAAATAAAAAAAT
The DNA here is from genome assembly GCA_037974665.1 of Ehretia macrophylla. NCBI lineage: Eukaryota > Viridiplantae > Streptophyta > Magnoliopsida > Boraginales > Ehretiaceae > Ehretia > Ehretia macrophylla. The sequence continues at coordinate 7,895,425 of CM075774.1, forward strand.
AAAAATCTAAAAATTAAAACAAAAAAAATTCTAAAATTCTAAAATTCAAATATAAAAAAAATACTTAAATTAAAACACAAAATAGAAATAAAAAACTTAATGAAAAAAAAAATCCAAAAATAAAAAAAATTAAAAAACTAAAAATTAAAAAAAACCATAAAATTAAACACTAAAATAAATTTGAAAATAAAAACACAATATAAAATTAAAATTTCAATAAATACTACAAACAAAAACATAAACTATAACTATATATATATATATGCAAATACATTCTCTTATGCATGTATTTAAACATACATACATACATACATATATATATATATATATATATGTATATATATATGTATATATATATACATATGTATATATATGTACATATATATACATATGTATATATATGTACATATATATACATATGTATACATATGTACATATATAAACATATGTATATGTATATAGAAAAAAAAAGTATAACCATTCACCTTAAAAATGGGGTAAGAGGTGTTGAGAGGCAGTATGGGGTATATACATATGTATACATATATATATAGAAAAAAAAAAGTATAACCATTCACCTTAAAAATGGGGTAGGAGGTGTTGAGAGGCAGTATGGGGTATAGGGAGGTATTTAGGGGTGGGGTAGGGGTATAGGGTATGAGGGGTGTTAAGGGGGTGGAAGGGAAGGGGACCAAATCAGGTAGGTAGGTTTTTTTGTTTTTTTTTTTGTTTTAGGTTTCAAGTTATGAGGATAGTTGTGACGGCCCAAACCCAACATGTAGCATAGTATTCTTAATTGCATATAAATTGTTGTGAGTTTAAGTTTTATATGTGTAAATTTGTGTTTATTTTAGCGTTTAAGATTTAACAAGTAGTTTCATTTTCTTTTATTTCTCTTATTTTCTTTATAAAAAAAAAAAAAAGAACACTAATACTAATAATTTAAATAAAATATTTTAACTACTATTTAACATTTACTGTGATGCCCGACTCCCAGTGCATACATTTATCATTCACGTGCATATAAATTATGCATTTACTTGTTTAATTATTTATTTGTCATAATACGCTATTAAATACTTATTTGACATTTTATGTGAAATTTCATATTTAATTGACTACTAACAGTAAAATGGTGAATTAATCTATTTTAGAAAATGATCAATGTGCATTTAAACTATTTTTGTAAAAGAGTTTTAGTAAAACTTGCATTCAAAGAGTTTTATATTAAATTGAGTCCGGATTAAAATTTTTATTATCTTATTTTCTGGATTTCATATTTTTCTATTATTATTTAACTTATATTTAGCTTACGTTTACAAAAATTATGTTCATTACATATTTTTTGAGTGATGTACGAAAATATTTTGATATTACATGAATAGTAAAAAACTATGTTATTTATTTGGGCTATAATTAGCTTGTCTTATATTTTACTAATTAAACCAAATCCAAAATCCATTTAAACTCAAGCCCAAAACCCACAACTAAACCCATCTACCCATATATTATCTATTATATACATATAAAAGCCCAAAATGCTCAAAATAACCTAAAAATTGCCTAAAATCAGACAAAAAACCATATTACGAAAATAGTGTTTTCTTACAAATTTTGCTCAATTTGATCTTCCAAACTCTTCCAAAGGATTCCAAGCCATCAAAAAGCTTCTCCCTTGCTCCTAGATCTCTAGTTTGGTGAGGAATTTTACAAAAGTTGCATTTTATTTGCTATTGTGGGTAATGTCCAAAATTGATATTATTATATATGCTTGCTATTATTTATTTTGAAGCTTTATATCATGCCTCTAGGACTAGGAAAAGACACTTATATAGTTGTTTCATATGTTTATGAAGTGTATGTATGAAATCATTTTTGTGAAGTCATGAATTGGTACTATTCACATAGACCCATGAAATATTGCTTCAAACCTTAATCTAATGCTAGATATGTGGTGTTGGGTTGCTAAAATGGCCCCACGTTAAAATTTATCAAATTCTGAGAACGTTGATTTCCATGACCCTTTGTATGTGCACGTTAGAATTGATGCAGATAGAGCCTTTAGAACTAGTTTAATGCTTGGTTTAGGTGCCATAAATGTAGTAGAGAATAGTTAGATGATTTGATTAACTAAACCTTGATGAAAACTAGTTTTTGCTTGTTGAGCTTAAAGGAAAAAAACGGGGTTATAGCCTTTGTTCTTAACTTTAGCTTGTTTGTTGTGCTATACTTGTTGTAGAGATTTGTAATACATATTAGATGGCTAAAATAAGGTGGACGTGGCATGTGCGTGTGTTGAGAACTAAAGTGGCTATATGAGATTAGTGAAGTTAGATTTGAAATTTGTTATCTTGTGTGAAGTTTAGAACCTAAATTGTAAGCATTCGAAAATAGTTTTGTTGGAATTTATGTGAATTAGTTGAGCTTATTACATGATCAGCTATTTGAGTTATCATAATTGCTATATTGTTTATTGATTGAGTTGTAAATTGTAAATTGAGTGAATAAACATGATAATGATTAAGGATCATGTTTATAGTTAGATTATGTTTAAGTGTTAAGTGTGTTTGTATAGAATGTTTATCCTTTGGGTGAGGTCTTATAAGTTGAGTTACATGATTATTTTGCTAAGGGTGGATTGAATATGCTTCTAACTTGATATGATGCTATTGTTGAATGTCTCCAAGCATGTCATCTAGTTATATAATAATTAAGTAGAGAATAGTTGGGTGTCTTGTAATTGTAATTAATTACTTGCCATCTATTAAATTGAAAATATTATATACATGCTTGTTAATGCTTATTAGTTGATAAGAATTACTTGTAACTCATGAATGTCAAGTAAAGTAAGTCATATTATATTTATATGATCAAGCTAGGATTGCGTATTTGAGCTAATTCAAGGTGATTGGAAGTGAGTAAAAGCCATTTTTGTATATTGAGCTTGGTAAAGTTGAGGGACTTCATCTTGTTGTGCATTTAGTTTATTTACTTATTCAAAGATTTCATGATTTAACCAAGTTACTTGAGTCGTGTATTTACTTGATCATTTAGTAAAGTAGATTTGGAACTCTTTGTCTTGTGTGAAGAATATGATCTATTTAGTAAGTATTGAAATAGTATTTTGATGCATATCTTGTGAATTACTTGAGTTAGTTGCAGGAGTAATTGTTTATGTTGTTATAATTGTTTTATTTGACTGTCAAATGTATTATATGTTATGTATGAGGTGAGGCTAGCCCACTTTGCTACCTCCTCACTTGTTTCGGTGTTGATATTTCATGATTCGTGATTTGTTATTCGGGTTGTGCAACATTTTAAGACATGGTAGTGTCGAGAAACGACAAGCAACATCAGGCCGTCGGTCTAGCTCAGCTACCATGATGCCTATTCCCTTTTCTCACCGAAGTATACTCATCTTCCCCAGAGGAGTGGTTCATCTCGTTGCGGCATACAGATCTAACTGGGGAAAAATGGGTCGTAGGATCGGGGTACATCTGGAGTACCCCATTGAAGGAATAAAGGGATTTGCCGGCACTTGTTAACAAGGTTCGAGATTCGTGGTTCGAGATTGAAGACACGGAAGATGAACCGTATCCTTTTTAAATGTGTTTAATGCTTATTCAATTAACTTGTTATATTGTGTTCCTTTTGTTCTTTTTTTTGTTGCATTGCACGAAATGGTTTTCCACACACCCTCGGTTTACTATTTCCCCTCCCTCACTGAGTACACATATATTGTATGCTCACCCCTCTTTCTAATCATCTCAAGTTCAGGTCCTTCAGAGATTAAGAAGAAGAGGTTCAATTTGTTCAAATGCCTAGACTTGTTGCTTACCGGGGTTGGATGGCTTGTGTGAAGAATGTGATGTTGTCATGTATATATTCAATTTTGTGTCGTTTTGGTCTTGTTTGTATTTATTTACTAGCTTGGAAGATTGTAATAGTTAATCTGTTGATGTACAGTTTGGATTGTAGCGGCATGTAATAACTCTGACTTTGCTTTATTGTCAAGGTTGCATGCTTGTATGACCAGTGAAGGTTAGTTGATTGGTTGGACTTAAATTATAATTAGGTTAAATTGATAATATCAGAGTGATATGATAAGCAATTCTAAAACACTATAATTCAATAGATTTGACTTTGCATGCTTGTATGTCTTCAATGTTGGATTCCAAGGCTAGGATGGCCTTGAGGAGTTGGTTATATGTGATGTTAGTGGTAGTTGGGAATTACAGAGAAGGTTGGACTTTGGTTTTGAGGTTATAACTGCTTGTATAGGGTTTGTATTTTCCTATAAACAAGGGAGACTTCGTCCGTCTTCTCTTATTTTTTGTGACCTCGGGTATTGGATTGGGGTTCCGGTCCCGTGAGGGATCGGGGTATTACAGGTGGGATCAAAGCGTAGTGAGGTCTCAGCCAGGAAATGATCTTCAGCTTATTGTGTAGTGACCTTTGATCATGTGCTAGTAAAGTGTGTTACGTGGACAGAGTATTATACATGACTTGTGTGCTAAGTATGTTAATGTGTTAAGTGCTCGGAATGTATAGAGTTGTGTCTTAATGTGAGCTTTATATATTTGTATTTAGTTTATGGTTTAGGTGGCTTGGTATGAATATAAGGTTGCGTGGCTGTTTATTTGTCTAGGCTTGTGGTTGTCGAAGTGAGTAGCATACTAGCATGAGAGTGAGAGAGTCTATTGCATGAATACGTGAGTTAATGAAATGTCTGGATTGCCTTGTAAATTGAACGCATCGTATGTGACTATGTGAACAATGTGTCTTGAGTGTAAATGTTTTGTTTATATGTGTTATATGACTATATAATTACTGGCCGTATATATGCTTATGTCTTGTTTAGGTTAAAAAGAACAAGTTTACTTTAGTTACTCTCCATATGGTCCTCAAGCTAAACGAAAGGAAAGTTATCTTTGTGCATTATTTTGAAGGTTTAGAGTTAGAATAAATATTGATTGCATGTTGATTAAGTGATATTTGAGCTTATATGCAAATTTACCTAGTTATTCAAATTATATAAGTAATCTTTTGGTTTAATCTTGTTTGAACGATTAGGTTGACATTTAGTTGTCTAGAATTAATTTAGGAATCTTATGTTACATATAAATGTTTAGTTTAACATGGTGGATGAAGTATAGCATTTGAATTAGATTTACATGCTAGGAAGAGTTAATCTTAAATGTCTGTGTATATATGTGAGACTTGTAGGTTTTGAATGGAACTATGTACATATATGTGCCATGATTGTGTAAACTATGAAAAGATGTGTAATGTATGCAAATTATGTGTCTAGGTGTACATCTATGAGATCTAATTGTGTAATACGTGAAAGAATATGTGATATGTGCTAATGTATGATTATGCGTATATTTCCTTGATTCTTAGTGAGAAACTTGTTTTGTTTACTAGCAGTAACGTGTACGATTTAATTTTACAAGCACATAGCCATTTATATTAAGATAACCTATCAAGTAAAAGTGAGATAATACATCCTAGTCTAGCTAATGGTTGCATAATAATTTCATTTAGATACTAACTGTGACTATATGATAAATACTTGCTACGTGAGCATTACATACAGTAAGTTGTGTATGAGTTATAACATGTATATTTATATGATTTCGACTGCATGCATACATATTACCCTTTGAATTGGTAAATGATCTCTCCTGGTATAGTCGTATGGCTGGCAACGGATTTTCCAGAAAAGTGATCCAGCAAGAGAAGAGGGGGCAGTTAGACAGACATCGACAGGAGAATGTCATGGAACAAGTAAGGATAAGAATGAACCCATCTTTGTCACTGTGATTGATACTTTTGTGGGGTTACATTTATATCTCTAAGAATAAGGCATCTAGAATCATTCATCTATATATATGTATATGACTTGTGATCTACGGGAAGTTATATATATACGGTTGAACTTCTGGAAAGGTATTCACTTTGGCATTTTTGTTGGGGCTATTTGATGGCAGTATTCTTTAATGGCAATTCCATCAGTAATAGCACTTGGCCACCTCAGATGGAATTTTATTTAACATCATACATGGAGTTCTTGTCCGATAGTTGTATTTGGAAGAGTTCACATGTACAGGTGTTCAGCTAGTGTCCTTGGTACAGACTCTTACTAAATCTTACCATTGGGACTTACTTTTGGGATTTCCTTGGTATTTTGGTTTTTCCATAAAAATCTATATGTGGAAATTGTTATTGGGTTTTGTCTAGTTTCATCTCTAGTAATTCTATACGGGTTTTTCCTTGGTATTTTCTTGGTATTCTATAACTGGTATTTTTATAGGAGCCTTTATTTGGCTACCTTACTTGGGATTTCATAGGCAGAGTTCTCGGGTATTCTTACTGAACTTCTGGTGATACTATAGAGAGTATTCGTACTAGGCTTCTTTGGAATCAAGACTGGTTAGAACTGCTACAGTTGTTGAAGATTCTCTTGGGTATAAGAAATTGCGAGGGCACAATTTTTGTAAGGAGGGGAGAGTGTAAGGGCCCAGACCCAACATGTAGCATAGTATACTTAATTGCATATAAATTATTGCCAGTTTAAGTTTTATATGTGTGACTGTTTTTATTTTAGCGTTTAAGATTTAACTAGTAGTTTCATTTTCTTTTATTTCTCTTATTTTCTTTATATAAAAAAAAAAAGAACACTAATACTAATAATTTTAATAAAATATTTTAACTACTATTTAACATTTATTGTGTTGCTCGACTCCCAGTGTATGGATTTATCATTCATGTGTATATAAATTGTGCATTTACTTGTTTAAGTGCTTACTTGTCATAACATGCTATTAAATACTTATTTGACATTTTATGTGAAATTTCATGTTTAATTGACTGCTAACAGTAAAATGGTGAATTAATCTATTTTAGAAAATGAGCAATGTGTATTTAAACTATTTTCATAAAAGAGTTTTAGTAAAACTTGCATTCAAAGAGTTTTACATTAAATTGAGTCCGGACTAAAATTTTTATTATCTTATTTTTCGGATTTCATATTTTTTTATTATTACTTAACTTATATTTAGCTTACGTTCACAAAAAATTATGTTCATTGAATATTTGTTGAGTAATGTACGAAAATATTTTGATACTACATTAATAGTAAAAAATTATATTATTTATTTGGGCTAGAATTAGTTTGTCTTACATTTTACTAATTAAACCAAGTCCAAAATCCATTTAAATTCAAGCCCAAAACCCACAACTAAACCCACCTACCCATATATCATCTATTATATACATATAATAGCCCAAAATGACCTAAAAATTGCCTAATCAGCCAAAAAATCATATTACGGGAATAGTACTTTTCTTACAAATTTTGCTCAATTTGATCTTCCAAGCTCTTCCAAAGGATTCCAAGCCATCAAAAAGCTTCTCCCTTGCTCCTACTTCTCTAGTTTGGTGAGAAATTTTACAAAAATTGTATTTTATTTGCAATTGTGGGTAATGTCCAAAATTGATATTGTTATATATGCTTGCTATTATTCAATTTGAAGCTTTATATCATGCCTCTAGTACTAGGAGAAGACACTTATATAGTTGTTTCATGTGTTTATAAAATGTATGTATGAAATCATTTTTGTAAAGTCTTGAATTGATACTATTCACACAGACTCATGAAATATTGCTCCAAACCTTAATCTAATGCTAGATATATGTTGTTGGGTTGCTAAAACGGCCCCATGTTAAATTTTATCAAATTTCGAGAACGTTGATTTTCATGGCCCTTTGTATGCGCACGTTATAATTGATGCAAATAGAGCTTTCAGAACTAGTTTGATGCTTGGTTTAGGTGCCATAAATGTAGTAGAGAATAGTTAAATGCTTTGATTAACTAAACCTTGATGAAAACTAGTTTTGGCTTGTTGAGCTTAAAGGGGAAAAATAGGGTTATAGCCTTTGTTCTTAACTCTAGCTTGCTTGTTGTGCTATACTTGTTGTAGAAATTTGGAAAACATGTTAGATGGCTAAAATATGGTGGACGTGGTGTGTGTTGAGAACTAAAGTGGCTATATGAGATTAGTGAAGTTAGATTTCAAGTTTGTTATCTTGTGCGAAGTTTAGAACCTAAATTGTAAGCATTTGAAAAGAGTTTTGTTAGAATTTATGTGAATTAGTTGAGCTTATTGCATGATTAGCTATTTGAGTTATTATAATTGCTATATTGTCTATTGATTGAGTTGTAAAGGGTAAATTGTGTGAATAAGCATGATAATGATTCTTAGGTCATGTATATAGTTAGATTATGTGTAAGTGTTAAGTGTATTTGTATATAATTTTTATCCTCGGGTAAGGTCTTGTGAGTTGAGTTGCATGATTATTTTGCTAAGGGTAGATTGAATATGCTTATAACTTGATGTGATGCTATTGTTGAATGTCTCCAAGTATGTCGTAGAGAAGAGTTGGGTGTCTTGTAATTATAATTAATTACTTGTCATCTATTGAATTGAAAATATTATGTCCATGCTTGTTAATGTTTATTAGCTGATAAGAATTATTTGTAACTCATGAATGTCAAGTAAAGTAAATCATATTATATTTATATGATCAAGCTAGGATTGCATATTTGAGCTAATTCAAGGTGATTGGAAGTGAGTAGAAGCCATTTTTGCATCTTAAGCTCGGTAAATGTGAGGGACTTCATCCTGTTGTGCATTTCATTTATTTACTTGTTCAAAGATTTCATGATTTAATCAAGTTACTTGAGTTGTGTTTTTACTTGATCATTTAGAAAAGTAAATTTGGAACCCTTTGTCTTGTGTGAAGAATATGATCTATTTAGTAAGTATTGGAATAGTATTTTGATGCATATCTTGTGAATTAGTTGAGTTAGTTGCAGGAGTAATTGTTTATATTGTTATAATTGCTTTATTTGTTTATCAAATGTGTTATATGTTATATATGGGGTGAGGCTAGCCTACTTTGCTACCTCCCCACTTGTTTCAGTCTTGGTCTCTCATGATTCGTGAATCGTGATTCGTTATTCATGGTTGCACAACTTTTCGGACATGGTAGTGTCGAGAAACTCCTGGCAACATCGGGCTATTGGTGTAGCTCGGCTATCATGGTGCCTATTCCATTTCTCGCTGAGGCATACTCCTCTACCCCAGAGGCGTTGTTCACCTCGTTGGGGCATACGGACCTACCTCAGAAGAAATGGGTCGTAGGATCGGGGTACATCCGGAGTACCCCATTGGGGGAATAAGGGGATTTGTTGGCACTTATTAGCAAGGATCGAGATTCGTGGTTCGAGATTAATGAAGACAAAGAAGATGAACCGTATCCTTTTTAATGTGTTTAATGCTTATTCAGTTAACTTGTTGTATTATGTTACTTGTGTTCTTATCTTTGTTGCATTGCATGAAATGTTTTTTGAAACACCCTCGGTTTACTGTTTTTCCTCACTCACTAAGTATACATGTGTTGTATGTTACCCCTCTTTTTAATCATCTCCTGTTCGGGACCTTCAGAGATTAAGAAGAAGAGGTTCAATTTGGTCAAAGCCTAGACTTGTTGCTTACCGGGGTTGGATAGCTTGTGTGAAAAATGTGATGTTGTCATGTATATGTTCAATTTTGCGACGTTTTGGTCTTGTTTGTATTTATTTACTAGCTTGGAAAATTGTAATAGTTAATCTGTTGATGTATAGTTCGGATTGTAGCGGCATGTAATAACTCTGACTTTGTTTTATTGTCAATGTTGCATGCTTATATGACCAGTGGAGGTTAGTTGATTGGTTGGACTTAAATTATAATTAGGTAAATTGATAATATCATAGTGATATGATAAGCGATTCTAAAACACAGAAATTCAATATATTTGACTTTGCATACTTGTATGTCTTCAATGTTGGGTTCCAAGGCTCAGATGGCCTTGAGGAGTTGGTTGTATGCGATGTTAGTGGTAGTTGGGAATTGCGGAAAAGGTTAGACTTTGGTTTTGAGGTTATAACTGCTTGTACAGGTTTTGGATTGTCCTATAAACAAGAGAGACTCCGTCCGTCTACCCTTATTTTTCGTGACCTCGGGTATTAGATCGGGGCTTCGGTCCCGTGAGGGATCGAGGTGTTACAGCAGCTACTTCTCCTTCTTGCCTCAGTGTCTTCTGCGCAAATAAACTCTACTACCATCAGTATCAAAGTAGCAAAAGAGATTTAAATGATAGTAATCAGGGATGTTTCCTGCAAGAACTTAGACGGTATGATCCTTACCCTTGACCAGAAGGCATGTGAGCTCGGGCCCTAAAGTACCTTACCGATTAGGAGAACCTAAGTACTAAAAAGTGTAGCATGCCTGAATCTAACTGGGGTTTGCAGTGGTAGAGGAAATATTTTTGAAGTTTCACTATATGTTAGTTGCCACCATCTAGCGTTAGTAACCCTAATGATTGGATAAACGGATGACACACGTTCAGAGTGAACTAGTAATGTTCCACGATGATTCAATAAAAAAAATCCTAAGCTAAAACAAGGATTCCTGGGCTGGTTACTGACAGAATACACGGTGTAGGTATGGTTGGTTAAGTGCTTTGACGCTCGCAAACATTTCTCTTGTCTCCCTATGGATCCAACTATTAGGTACGGGGTGGAGATGAAAGGGTCGGTCTATGGATTTTCCTTCTTTTTCTATTTCAATATCAACAAGTTCTTACTAGACTTAGAGATGGATATTGAGGAAGACCGGACCCTCTTTTTTTCTTTTGATTTTTGTGATCTCTTTCCCTCTTTACTATTCAAATAAGAAGTCATTTTTTTAAGTGTATACGCACTTTCTATGAGAAACAATATAGACATAGTGTAGTGGTTGTCTAACGAGATACTATACATAATAAAATCTTACCTCAGGCGAGTCACATACTGTGCATTTACCACTTGTTTTCTAACTTTAGAAATTTGATTTTCTTTATGCTTTACTTTATCGACTCGTTTCATATCATGGTTCAGGCCTTAAAATCGGTGAGGTTTATTCTTCCTTTTAGAAATCCGAAGAACTAATTGATTGAACCATTGACAGGAATTCCACAAGCACTTATTAAAAAAAAAGATTACTACATGATAAAGTAGCTTAGTAGTCGGAATGAAGCAAAGAAAAGTATGCCCCACATCTATGTCAACAGGGTGGAAGTTCAAAGTATCGAAGATGAGTACATGGAAGCACCAATGAAGAAAGTCCAGAGTGCAGATATAACTTTCTCAATAGAAGACATCTTGCTAGACAGGAAGAAGCATACGTAAGCGGCCTTTTTATCTCACCGGTGACATCGACGAAAGCAAAAGGCTACCACGGGTGGTCCTAGGGCCTCCATCAACGTGATGCCACTGCGGGCCCTAGCCTATCTTGGAATTCATTGCTACGAGCTGGCTAAGTCAGACCAAGGTGACTAGAAAAGGTTTTAGCACCGGTGTATCCTATATGTACTCAAGTTTATTCGAAGTATCCCAATGGTGTAACATCAATGACTTATTGGGAACATCGTTCCAAACGAAATTTTACCATAACATTCCTTTAGTTTAGAAGCGGAAAGAATAGTAAGGTGCCAAAAGCAGGGAGAGAGGGAGCTCTTACTACAGATCTTCCCTTCTTTATGGTAGGAGGTTTCAAAGCCTAGAAACCTCATTTGGCATTTTGCGGTTTCCTTAATTGTACTAGCGCTCTCAGGTGAGCAAGAAGTCGTTGGTTGGGCAAGCTCTTTCGAGGAGATCAACCAACCAACGCTTTCTTATGGGTCTTCAATGAGATGAGTCAACAATAAAAAAAAATATGCCCCTTCTGACTAGTTACTAGACGAGTTGTCAATGAGTTTTAATATTCGTGTACGTATGCCATGTAGATTGAAAAAGAAGAAGCCCTCACTATAAATAGCACACTGGATGGATTATTCGTCAGAAAGCCAAAGGCGAAGAGTTAGCACCTCCCAAGGGCTGGTAAGAGAAAGCATCATTTGTTGATACCTAGTATGCACTGCCACCCACTGAAATGGATGAATAAACGTTGTTTTTTATTGCTTGTAGCGGTGTTACTTCCTTTTGTTCACCGCGAATAATTTAATCTTAAGAAAGAATGCCTTGTGGGCCATCTCCAGCAACGCCAAATAAGGAAGAAGTATTCTTTGTAGACTCGCACCACTCACTTACGGTTTTATACATAGGGGGTTGTATGGATGATCCGATCTGCAAGGACCATGATTGGAAATAGTTTGATCATCTTTCTTTGAGGAAGAAGCGAAATATAATCAAATTGAATTTAGGACCGCTATTCAAAAGTTTAGTGAAACAAAACAAGGGATCTAAAGAAAAACAGAGGCTGGACTATATTAGTAACAAGTAAACCCTTTGTGTGTATTTCCCAATCTTTTTGGGGGGATAAATACCAGTCATAAGGTCTGAGACGACCCAGAAAAAACTTGATCTTATCATGATCAACTTTGTAAGCCTACTTAGGTATTGAGTAATTACTAAGTAAATTCTTTGCAAATGAGTAGTTACGTGGACCAGACCGTCTCCATGGCCCGTCTCCTTTTGGAGATGGACCCGCTGGGCCATCTCCAATTGGAAATGAGTTAGAGACAGACCCAAAGATCCGTCTCCCAGAGGGTTCGTCTCCATTTGGAGATGGACTCGCAGGTCCATCTCCTTTTAGAGACAGACAAGCCCATCTTCATTTAGAGACGGTCCTACAGTCTATCTCCAAATAAGCAATTTTTTTTGGTTTCGTTTCTTTATTATATTTGTTTAAGGGATACTAAAAGTACTATAAAAAAGTTTAATTTAAAAAGAACATATTAAAATAATTTAAACTAATTTTTTTAATTGAAAATACCTTTAGAATTATATGATTTTTTCCTTTTATCAAACTATAAATCTTAACATTACTAGTTTAATTAATTAATGTAATTAAAATAAATAGATAAACAAAATTTAAATTAAGTTAATTCATTAATAAATCTTAAGCATTAATTATTAACAAAAAAATTTACGACTACGTACTAATAAATAAAATAACTAAATAATTAATAGATATTAAATGAACAAAAATATTATTTAATTAAATAATTAACTAATAAGGTGTTAAATAAATAATATTAATTATATTTTAATTAGTTATCAATTTAGATAATATATTAATCATTAAATTGAACATATTTAATATTTAAATTATTGAATTTCAACATTTTTTAATTATCTAAAAATATTATTTAATTAATTAGATAAATATTTAATTCATATAGTTATTAAATCAATAAAAGTATTGAATTAAACAAATAATTAACTAATTTGGTATTCAATAAATAATATAAGTTATAATCTTAATAGTTATTTTTTAATTAAACTAATTTATTTTTTGTATAACACTTTTTTCAATGTCGTCAAGTCTCGTCACCACTATTGTTCATCACGGGCTGTCAGACGTACCATTGGTCCTTCAGACCTACTAATATATATGTCCATTGGTCCACTACCACGTGGCGGAGGACCAATGGACTACCAGGTCCCCCTTTTTAAGGGACTTGGCATGATTTGAAATTGAATGGACGTAGCTTGCGTGCCATATCCATTTTCATTGGACACATCAACGATTAATAATATGCAGTCACGTGGCAGTGGACCATTGGTCCATAGCTTAAAATAATAATAAAAAAGAGTTATCGACAGACCAACACGATCCATCAAAAAAAATTTCAATGCAGTGTCTATATAAAGAACTCAGAACTACGTTTGACATACCGTATTCAATTCTCAGTTTTAGCTTTTATCTTCTTTGTTTAAACCATGAGTAAGGAAGAACAATACCGTTCATATTCTTTTCATCTTAGTAAAGATAAAGAGAACACAACAATAAGATATTATCAAGATTCGAACAGAAAACATCATCTTGGAGGTCAAGACATTAGTTTAACTTAGTTATTAAACTAGATAATGCTATTATATAATTGTGATGATGTATTTTGTCCGCTCGTTATGTATTTTTGATGATGTACGTTGTTAGGTATTATGTACTTGTGTTGATGTATTTTATTAGGATCAGATATAATCCTTAATTATGAATGTAATATTCAGTTAGTGTTTGATATGCATTAACTTTTATAATAAAATGCTTTTATTGGAATTCCTTTTTTTTTTTGGAAATAACTAATTGTTTTTATTTTGCATTACGTTAAATACTCTATGTTAGTTGTTTTGCACCAACTTAAATTTGTTCAAAATTAATTCAAAATAAATTTTTTGTCCCCTTAATCCAAAATAATAAATATTAATATTTATTTTAACTGTTTCTATTTTATGTTTTATGTAATGACGAAGTTAAATATGGAGTATACAAAGGTCAAGACGACCCAAAGATACTGTTTATTAGCTCGATGGGCGATGAATATGTTATATTTAGAGCTCAAGCCGAATTGTAGATGACATAGCAATATAGTCGCCAATTCGTCTCTTTTGGAGACAGTTTGGAGACGACTTATCTAGATCGTCTAAAAGTAGTTGCAAATTGGTGACGGTTTGAAGACAACATCGATAAGTCATCACCATGATGTCACCAAGTGATGACGGTTTGGAGACGACATAGATAAGTCGTCTCCATGTCGTCACCAATTAGAGACGGTTTGGAGACGACATTTATGTCGTTTCTGAATAGTCACCAACTGCTCACTTTTGGAGACAGATTATAATGTCTTCTCCAAATAGTAGCTATTTGGAGACGGTTTGGAGACGACTTATCTATGTCGTCTCCAATTTGTGACAATTCTTGACAACAAAATTTTTTGTGTAATTTCCGTCACCAATTTGGAGACGAATATGACGGACGGTCACTAAAACCAGTTTTTCTTGTAGTGACTGTTTTTTTATCTTTTTCTTTTTATGTTTTAAAATGTCATCTTACTACCAAAAAGAAAAGAAAAAAAAAGAATATCTGTTGAATTATAAAATTAAAAAAAAATATTAGATTTAATATATGAGATGTATATATCTATATATAAGCAGTTTACAAGTAGCAGCGTAAGTAGCTTGCAGTCACCAGCTACTAAGTAGCTTACAAGTAGCAGCGTAAGTAGCTTGCAATCACTAGCTACACAACCAGCAGCGTAAACAGCTTGCAATCACCAGCTACTAAGCAGCTTACAAGCAGCAGTGTAAGTAGCTTGCAGTCATCAGCTACTAGCTTCTGAAAATCTATAAATAGAGAAGTATAATTGAAATGTAAATCATTTTCAGAAATCAATAACAGTTTCAGTTATCTCTCTATACTATTGTTGTCTTTTGCAGTTAGTTTATAACATATATATATATATATAAGTAAATATAATTTTTTCTCTAATCTCGTGGATCAGATGAATTTTGTATAATAAGTTAGTTTTTATCTTTTCCTTTAATTTTTTATATTAACATATATATATATATATATAATGTATGTATGTATGTATGTAAGCATGTATGTATGTGTGTATAAAAAAGTAGATTTTAAAGTAAATATAATTTTTTTCTCTAATCTCGTAGATCAGATGAAGTTTTTATAATAAGTTAGTTTTTATCTTTTCTTTTAATTTTTTATATTAACATTTTTATGGTTATTTATTAGATTATAGAACTTCTGTTGAATGATTTTATTAAATTATTTTTACCATTACTTTTTCTTTTGCTATGTTTTTGCTTTAAAAATAAAAAGTTGAAAATGCCCTTCAACATAAAATTTTATTTGGCAAAGTTTGATGTCCTGGGAAAGATGGGTAAAACTAAACCTCATGGAAGAGTTTGGGATGTAAGCTACAAGTCCTGAAAGAAAATGGCATTATGTTGTTATTAAACCATTACAAAGTTAGTTAAAACTTATTGTGGCATGAATAGTAGTACTCTAAGGAAATAGTCTAGCATTTTCTCACTTGCACAAAGAGAAATCTATGAAAAATCTATGGTAAAAAATTGTCGCCTTTCACAATTGGCGATGACCAAGAGGCGAATATTGGTCGTTGCAAAAATTTAATTTCGTCGTCGAATCGTCTTTATTGGCGACGGCTTAGAAATCACCGCTAATCTAGGAATTGTTTTGTTTTCATTGGTGAATTTACAATTGAAAACATAATTAATGATAATTTTCAAATAGTAGAGCAAATAATCCTTCTGCATATACGACGATTCATACACTTCTACTGGGCACAAGCTCTATGCCCATCACAAATGCATTTTCAGTAGCTGAGCCAGTGTAACAAAAAATACCAATGCCGAAAGACTACCTAATATTAACATTATACCATAGAAAGGCTCGAGACCAAGTGCACCATTGTCAGCATTGGAGCAATTGGAAGAAGGTAGAATATGATTTTTCAACTGCTTTAGCTCTCCACTTTGTGTTACTTTGAGAATTGCCTCTGATATATCAACAGCCAAATGAGAACCTTTTGGAAAAACCTGAGACCATCAAAGAAACAAAAAAAAAGTGAATAAGGGGATGATTTATTCTAAAATCAATGAGATGTTTTTCAAGGAGGTAACGAGGAGTTTTTCTCAATGAGGGTTAAAATTCATAATTTTTTTAACTATATAGATATATGTATAAATCTATACATATATATGTATGTACATACATATATATATCTATATATATATATATATATATATATATATTAGCAGGGGCTAATTCATCTTTTTAACTGAAAATACATATATATTTAACTATTTTAAAAAAAAAATACATAGAATTTTAACAATTTTTTGGGCCAGTGGAGACTGCAACGCACACATCTGCGCCACTGCGTGATGGTTATAAAACTTGTTGCAAGAAGTCATTAGTAGAAACGGTTCTTTATTTGTTCAATTTGAATGTTGCAAGAAAGCTAAAATATCGTAACGTGCAGAGAGGCATTCGATCTTATAAAGCCAAAGCCACCAAGTTGGAATCTAGGTTTTGTCTTGGTGAAGCCTTTGCAATATTGTGCAAGGAAGACCTTGGCATGTGGAGCAACAAAAAAAGTTACTTTTATATCTCCTCTTTGAAAAGCTCTTGGATAATCATTTATTGAACCAATCTTCTTGATATTTTTTGGCTTGAAATGCAATGCATCAATTAGGTAATGAACGATAAAGGACTTTCCATTGCACCCAACAGCTGCATTTGTGCTCCAAAGATAATCAACATTGAGTTCAGATGATTGGAGCCTAGGGGTCGTCATCATGGAAGCAAGGTTTGCAATCAAACAAGATGATACAAGGAAAACTACGAATAGCCACGTTGTCAACACAAGTCTAGAGAAATTGTCTTGGATATGTTCTCCTGCAAAAGTTATCAAATGGATCAACTTTTTCATTGATCAACTGAAAATAACATACTTACATGGCAATAAGTGTTTTGTAGAACCTGCACCAAAGGTTTTTAATGAACTATTCCAAAAATGCCATTCTCAAAAAGTAATTTCATGAGCAGTTATTAGCAAAATATACCGATGCAAAAAAGATTTACCTTATACAATGGTTAAAAACCGTTGCAAATCAAACACCTATTGCAATGGTTTTTTCATCTCTAGTAACGATTTTTTTATTATTAGTATTCTAAATAATGTTATACGCGCACATTATTAGTTAAAGTGTTGTAATAAATTCTAAAATGTTATAGGGACACACTAATGGGGAATTGGATCTACTGCATGTGGGTCCACCCTTACTAATGAATGTGAGTCTTACCCTTTTTTTCTATTGTTCATTATCAACAATTTATCAGTATTTGACCTTGTGACGCCCGAGAATTTTATCACACATATTTTAAATAATTGTTGCATAAACTACTTGTGCATTTTACGTGCATTTCTTGTCTTCTTTAATTGTTTATTTCTGAGGCACTATTCATAAGAAAATTTACTGTCTCGGATATGCGATTTAATATTTTTCCTAGGTCATATGATATATAATAGGAATCGAAAAATTGTCATTTTGGACTTTTGATCTTGGGAGCATACAATTAGAAAATATTTTCTGCATCATTTGAATAATATGTTACATACGTAACAACCTTAGTTTGAATTAGTAGCATTTAATTAGAGTTTTAACTTAGTTTGACTAGGATTTTAGTGGCATTTGACCACAACTAATTGCATATACCATACATATAATTAAGTTATTACCATTTTAAAACATTTGGCTCAACAAACAAAACACAAAATACCCTATATATCCCCCGCCAAACCCGTGGCCCTAGAGGAAGGAAAAGGAAGAAAATTCTTCAACCGATCTTACAAGCTTGACTTCTTGGTGTGATCTTGGGGAGTTTTGAGGGCTCTAGGACTTCTACAACACGTCTCCATCTTGAAATTTGTGAGGGAGTTGCATATTTCATGATTTGAAAGTTGTTCCATATATATTGAATTTCTTGTATTGTTGAATTTAGCTATATTGCTTGTTATAAGTGCTTGATATATGATCTTTGGAGCCTATAGAACTCTTTTGTATAACTTGTTATCAAATCCTATGGTTGATTATTGAGATTAAATGAAGAAGATGATGAATAGTGTTGTATTTAGGATTTTGAATAAATTTGCTAATTGGAATGATTTGAGACTTCAATTAGATACTCTAGACCCTAGTGAAACTAGTTGGGAGGCTACGTGAAGTTGAATCACCCAAAACCGAGTTAAATTACAAAGTTAGTCAACTTTAAAAAGGGGACTTTTCTCGTTGTGCAATCTGGGCACATTTGGGCTTTGGATTGGGTATCCTTGGGGTATGGAAGCACTGTTGGTACTTTCGTTACGCGGAATTGAGGTCCGGATAGGGTAGTTGTAGTTAAAACCTACTCGGGGCCTTCCCGAGCTTTTGTCTCCAAAGTGAATTTTCAGAGCTTGAATGGGTGTCTATTGGTATTCTTTGGAGTGTGGTATGATTGGTTTATAGGATTGTGGCCTTGGATTTCGTATAGAAGAAGAATTGTATAGTTATCAAAGGGGAAAATGTGAGAAATAGACGGTTTTGTGCTTGCATGAGTTTGTAGGTGCTTGTTATGTGTCAAAATGCATGTCTAAAGTATATTCAAGTTTCGTGGAAAAGTATGATAATTGCCTTTGTGTTTATATGGTTACTTGGGACACATGATAAGTTAAAGCATATTTAGGTGGCATTTTGTTAAAGATGGAATTCCAATAGATATTGTATGCTAAATGAGTGGAACTATAAATTAACTAACCTGGTGGATAATTAATAAATGTGTAGTTAACGTTCTTAGTTAGATTAAAGAGATGTTTTGGAATTATTCGTATGATTGCTTAGGCTATGTGGCATTATGAAATACGTGAGTGATTATATATATAGCCTCTATTGTTGCGGATTGAGTTAAGTAAAAGTTAAGTTAGAAATTAATATAGTTAATTGCTAAAGTGCTAAACTTATATGAACACGCTAGCGTACATGTCCAAGCTAGTTCGAGGAGGTCGGGGGTAATCGGAGCTATTTTCTTGCATTTTAATCGGATCCAAGGTGAGGGAGTCTTTATCACTTCTGTGCATCTTAAATTGATTTATTGTTCTAAATTGAATTATTTAGTAATTGATAAAGTTTATATGTATTATTTTACTTGCTATCTTGAGTCTTTTCGTTGTATTTGTGGATAATTGCGAGGGCGGCCTACTTCGTCGTCCCTTTTACATGTTATTTGATATCTTGATTCGTGTGGACTTTTCTCTGGGTTGCGCAACCTTTTCGGACATGGTAGCCTCGAGAAACACGGGCGACATCGGGCTTGCCGTGCTCCCTCGACTACCATGATGCCTATTCTTTTTCTCGCTGAGTATACTCCACTATCCCATAGGCATGGTTCACCTGCTAGGCATATGGTGCTACCTCAGGAGAAAGGGTCATAGGATCATGATACATCCGGAGTATCCCAACTTATTGGAGTAAGGGTTTGCCGGCACTTGCATTAAGTTCGTGGCTCGTGGTTCGAGATTGAAGACTTGAAGTGGAACCGTATCCTTTTTAATGTGATTAATTACTTGGCTATTTGATCTTGTTGCTTCATGATATATATGACTTCCTGTGATTGCATATCATGTTGCATGCTCCGGTATGCTGCATCTTATCCCTCACTGAGTAACTTGGGCTACTCATTCCTCATTTTAAATGGTTACAGGAACAGTTAGAATAACTACCTTGAGTGCCATGTTGCTGGTTGCCTATCGCGCTGAGGTTGGATGCCTACATATGAATTGCGTGAAGTTGTTATTATATGATCTATTTTGAGGCTTGGCCTTGTATGTATTTGTTAGGCTTGAAGGAGTTTGTGTTGTAATGTAAAGTTTAAGCTCGTGTTATTGGTAGTTAGGATGTAATATTTAAAAATAGGCTTTACCGCTTTTAATGGATGCTTGGGTATTGAGGAAGATTGAAAGATGAACTTAATATATCAGTATAGCTTGTAGTTAATGTTAGCGTATAATGAAAAGTGGTCTTATGACTCGAAGTTCTAAAGATATGTCTTGCATGCTTGTATGATATGCTTTCGTTGAGTTCCAAGGCTCAAATGGCCTTGAGGAATTGTTGTTGTATTATGGTTATACTTGCTGCTTGTAGGTTTCTAAATAGTCCTATATATAGGGAAAACTCCATCCGTTTTTCCCTAAATTTCGTGACCGAGTTGGAATTGGATTGTGATTAGCATGGTTATTAGAGCATCCGGTCTCATGAGGGATCGGGGCGTTACAGACCTTCTTTTAAAATTTTTGCAGCTTTCTTTTCCGTTTATAAGAACTTACTTTGAGCAAATGACAGCAAACAGACAGAGAACCAGAGCATTGTCCCAATGTTTCCAGGGAATGGACCTTGAAAATCCGGATTTTCAGTTGCATGTTCTCTTAACCAAATAACGATCCCTGTGGACATGGTCATTACTGCCATAAGAATCCACGTTTCCATTTTCAGGGCACTCATAAAAACGAATATCGCCTTTTTGATGTCTTGCTTTACAATGACCACCATGACAAGCCCTGATTAAATATAGGGTTGCGTAAATCCAACTATCTCAAAACGATCTGCCATTATTTCTGTGTCACCTACAGCTGCATCCAGGGTCCTGTTCACCTAAAGTGGTAACAATTTGTCAATGCCAAAACAAAATCAACAATATATACTTTATATTACTTTTATTCCTTTTGGTAAATCTTTATCCTCTTTGTGTCAAATACAAAGAAAAAATATTCCCATTAGAGGTTAGCATTTCATGTCGAGATTTTTATATTATTTAAATGTTAAACACAATAAGTACAACAAACACTTCTTTAAAGGTTTAAATTTTTAGATGAGGTAGTCACTTCCTATTGTATTAGAAACTAGGTATCAAAAGGTCTTAAGTTCAAAACTCACTGCCGCCCGATTATAAAATTGAGCATTGCCATATATCACTTTATTTTTATTACCTAAATAACACCTCCTACATGAATGCTTAGTTGGTATGCTAAAATAACAAATTAAACTTTTCAATTTTTATTCCTTCTTTTAGTATGCCAACTAAGCATACACATAGGAAGTGGTATTTCGGTGATAAAAATAAAGTGGTATTTAGCATTTATCTACAAAATTACGTTCACGTGTAAGACTCAATCAAAAACTACCTAGCTCTCTCCTGCATCCATTTGTAAAAGTCCATTCATGTGTAAGGCTTAATCAAAAACTATCTAACCCCTATAAGTGAGAGAGCATGTTAAATACAATAAATAAATATAAAAAATCTCTCTTTAACAGATTAAGTTTTTAGATGAAGCAGTTACTTAATACTAAATTTCCTTTGTCCTTTTCGAAATCCAATGTTATTTTGTGACTAGTAGACACAAAGTAGGAAACATTTTTTGTATTGAATCATAATTATATGCACTACAAATTCTCCGTTTGTTTGTCGTAAAATAACTAACTAGTAAAAAATATTTTAAGGAGAAACTATTTTCCTGAAAAACTTTTATAGAAAATCCAGTAATCAAAGTTGTATTACGGTCATGATCATATGTCACATTTACGAAATGTTTGAAAGCAGCCCCTGCAGGAACCCCTATCCTAAGTGGTTTTTCAATCCCATCCAAAGTCTCTCCCTTTGGTATTGTTTGCTCACCACCAGGCCAATATATTGAACAGAAATTCCCCACTACAACCTCCCCAGATTTCTTTTTCGATCCATGTCCAACAAATTCCTCTGAGATCCTGAATTTTGGTGACCATAATGTTATTTCTCGATAGCTTCTACCTATCACATTAATGATCTGAAAGATTGGATTTCGCGATAATTCACCATTCGTGAAACTGATTTTTCCACTTAGACCTTCAAATTTTCTGGACAAAATGTGTTTCACCAACCTACTAGAGTTCATTTTCCCTTCTGATTTTTGTATGGACTTGGCAATAAAACGGCCCATGTTGCATCATAAGCTCGAAGAGCATATATACTTGGACTAGCATTTTCTTCTTCTTCAGGATACTTTGATCGATAGTTTCTAGCAAATTTGAGCTTGAACTGTCTGAAATAATCACTGCTATCCACATAGTTTGTCTTGAAACCTATAACACCTTGCATGTGTGCGATAACTGATGGCTCGAAAGAATCAAGAAGGCTCGCAATATCATCTGAAACTATCCACACAACCTTTTTCCATCATTCCTATTTTCTTCGCCTTCTCAAAAAGAATCTTAGCAAAGTCTAAAGAAGATTGCAGGACTATGAAAACCTTTATGCTCTTTGTCCTCAGCTTCTTTAACTCTTCTTCAATGAATATTTTGGGCTTTGACAATGAATTTAGACGTGGGAATGCTACATGGTGTTCGACGATTGAATCTACTAAACGGAGAGAATCAGAAAGGTAAGTGATGAGTCCTGAATCAGCGGAGAAGCTGTTGCTATTTTCGTATATTGCTATCACATTTCGCCACCCAAAACGGCCAACAATGGCAGCTATACATTCCATTTGGTTGGTGATATCATTACCCATTTGGATAAACAACTGCGGTCGTATTGGAAGTAACGATTTAGTGGCCATTGGGTTAATGGAAGTGGAGCTTCTTGTTTGTCAATGAACGGTAATTGATTTGAAGTATGTTTTGAAGTGCCACACTGTAATACCAAATGTATATAGGACCTATTTAATATGTTTGTACATAAGGTGAGTTTCTTGTTAAAATAAAAGAAATATCACATTTAATACATAAAAGTTTTTTTTTTTTTTTTTTTTTTGCCCAACTTCTAATGGAGTGGTTTAAAATTTGAAAGGTAAATACAAAGGAGATTTACGATTCTTTATGTAGTAATAAATCTTATCACATAAAAGAAATTTCACATTTAATACATAAAATTTTATCATACAAAATTTTAAAAGTATACGTTGAGACAGGCTTTGCTGTAATTGTCATTTTTTTCCCTTAGAGATGGACGAATTAAATATTTTTCTTAGAAATTGCCTAAAAAATTGTCTGAATTCATGTATGTGGCATGATAGTGTCGATGTTAATTTTTGGAAAAATAGTTCATACAGTCTCCATTATTTATTATTTTTTTAAATTAGTTCCCATTATTTTAAATGTCCCAAATCAATCCTCAATGTTTTCAAAAAGTCCCATTTAATCTCTACTATTAAATATTTAACTGATAATCTAGAAATAACTAAAATAACCCCGAACCATCTGGAGAAAAAAAAAAAAAAAAACCATCCCTACCCCCATCTCCCAAACCCCCGACCCCATCCGAAACCCCCCATCCAAAAAAAAGAAAACCCACCCCTCACTCCCTTCCCTGATGAATCCCTACCCCCTAACCCCCTACGCCGGTGAACTCTTACCTGCAACCCAACAATTATATAGATCCACCCATGATGTCAAAAGCCAAAGAGCTCAATTATCATAGTATATTTTCATTTTAAGGTTCATCGAACAATACGTTATTTTTTTATTTTTTCTTTTATTTATTTTTTATTTATTTTTTATGAAGCTGCGAGATCTTGAATTGTTTTTCTTTTGTTATTAAATCATCAAGAATTGAATATTCACGGAAAGAAGGTTTATTCTTTTAGCCTCATCACAAAATACAAGTCAATGTAGATTTTCTATGGAGGCAATAGCTGACGAATCACAATTTTAGCTTAGTGGTAGATGTAACGCCTAGACCTGGCATGTAAACTTTAAATTGGAATTGCATATCTATTTCATTAAATTTCATATTCTTGAAAACGTGCAATGAAACTATTTGTATTCATTTAAATTCTGTTTATTTGTTTTGCTTAGAATAATTGCTTTAATCTTTTATTCACTATAAATTACCCCATTTGTAACTTAGTTAATTGATTTGATTTTAACTATACTTATTTAGTAATAATACTAATAATAAAAAAAATGAAAAAAAAGAAAAGAAAAGAAGACACACACGGGTACATACATTGCCACACAAAAGAAAAATCCCACCTAATCTCTCACCCACTCTCTTGCACACCACACATATGGCCCTATACTATATACACATACACATTTCACAAAAACAAAAATTAAAATCAATACTCCTTCACCTCTCATCTCCACCATCGGGCAGAGAAGAAACAAGAAGGAAAAAAAAAAGTTAGAAGCGAGGCAGCCTCGGCGAAGAGAGGAAAAAAAATAATAGATAATGTTAAGGCTCAAGGCCTCTCCACCGTCGGCGAGAACCAGGGGCCAGATTAGGAGCAGGATAATCATGTGAGGGAGATTACTTTTATGTGCATTTTATTACCATGTTTCATTCTTTAATATTTGTTAGATTATAGATAAATGATTCATGAGTTATAAGTGGTTTTTGGGATACTATTTAAAGTTTAACATGATAATGAAGTATTCTTGTGAGTAAATTGATAGCTTTGTGTGGTGGTTTCGATGGGGATGATGAATTATTAACCTAACTAATTGTGTGTTAGTATATGTTTGTTGGAAGTCCCAAGTGAAGAATAGTAGAGCAATACATGTTTATATAATGCTTTGGCCATATCTAAATGCAAAGAATTTCAAAATAAGCAAAGGTAGTTGTGTGTAAGTGTCGGCCAGACTGTCTAGCCAGCACGGGACAATTCAACGAAGCTTCAGCCACGGCAGTCCTTTGCTGTGGCTTGACCCTTCTTTTTTACCCCAATTTATGCTAATAACTGTGGCTAGATCGTGTGTAGGTAGCTGCATCTTGAAGTATTAAAATGGAGGATCACATTTCGCTTGTAAAATGAGAAGAAATTGTTGTAGCTCATAGCAATTGGTTGGGGTTACTTGGAAGCTAGTTAAGAAGTAGAAGATACAATGAGATCCCTCTACGTTAGTTATTAAATTGTAGATCTTTACTTGCAATTTTTATAATAGTTGAAACTTTGATTTAGATGTAAGGCAACTAGTTAAAGAAGTAAGCCATGTAAAGAATTGATGCTTGCTAAAGGTGCTTATAAGAATTTAGTGGTGTTTAATAAAGTGTACCTAATATGTTGTAGGCTAGATTTCTTCTTGTCTTAGATGTCGTATATGGGTATATATGATAATTCATGTGTGGTAGAGCTTTAAAATTAGTTTTTTATAGTGAAGTAATTGTAAAAGCATGAGTTACAAAAAATCTGAAAAATTAGACAGAGTTGCATGCCTGAGTTGTAGGACCAATTTGACCTAGCATGTGTTGATGAAATTAGCTGAATTTTGGATATGTTGTAGTAGACTCATAGTAGAACAAAAGTGTATTTCTAAGGCTTGGCCAAATTCTAGCTCTAAGTACTCATTTTCAGATGATTTCCGAGAGACACGTGAATAGGCGTGAGCTGGACAGTTTCTGCCAGCGTTTTTCTTTACTTTCTTTGCCTTGTGTTAGGTGTATGTTAAACTAGGTTTATACTAGTGATGTATAGTATATTAGAGTGTTGTGTTATGTGGTTTGCAAGTTCATTAGTTTACTTATAACCAGAGATTTCATGTTCACAACATAGATAGATTGGGTGGCAGGTTTGGCTAAGAGGGATTCAATATCCTTAATGTTAGGTTGGTCTAAGGCATGTTTAGAATATGAAGGTTTAGTTTTATTTATGTTTAGTAAAGTTGGTTTGAAATAAGATTATTTAGCTAGGCCTTTTTATATGTTAACAAAAATTGGTCTCCTTTAAGTGTCGGTTAAATATTGTGTTCACTATCTAGCCTTGCAATCTAACTTTAAGATTTAATATTGAATCACTATTTTGTCCAGTAAAGGAGGTAGTTGGATTTTTTTTAGGTATAAACAAAGTTGTTAATAGTTAAGACATCGTGTAGGAGTTTTGCAATTAAGTTGAGTTAGTAAAATTGATTGAATAGATTAATTGTTGTTAAGGACTAGAGATTAGCATGTGACTTATCTATTTTGACTTGTAGTTCCTAACTTGATGGTGTACTTGCTCAATAAAGTAATTAGTTAGAAAGCCAAAAATCTTGAACATAGCAAAAATTGATTGGTAAAGAATAAAAATAAGTAAAATAGTGTTTTATTAGACTTTTATGAATTAAATTTACTTGATATATGAATAACTATTTGAGCCTGATATACTTGAACTTGATAAGTGTTTATGATTGTTATTGATTATTAATTGTCTAAGGGCAAAGACAACCTACTTTGTTATCCTCCCCCTCTTGTTATCAAATTGCCATTTCATGCTCGTATGTGGTGTTTGTGATTGATTTCGGGGTTGCGCAACCTTTTCGAACATAGTAGCATCGAGAAACACAGGTGGCATCGGGCTGGCCGTGCTCCCTCGACTACCATGATGCCTATTCCCTTTTTCGCTAAGTATACTCCCCTACCCTAGAGGCATGGTTCACCTACTGGGCATATGGACCTACCTCAGGAGAAAGGGTCGTAGGATCGGGGTACATCTGGAGTATCCCAATTTGGAGGAGTAAGGGTTTGCTGGCATTTGCTTGAAGATCATGGCTCATGGTTCGAGATTAAAGGCAAGAAGATGAACCGTATCATTTTTCATATGATTGTTACTTATAATTGTATTCCTATTCAAGTGTTGTTAAAGTTGCATTGTTGTTTGATGTTTGATATGTTCTACCGCTTGTTCATGACTTGTTTCCTAGTTAAAATTTCTGAAGTGGGCTTGTAGCTTTATTTCCTTGACTTAGCATTTAGCCTTGCAATTGATTTTATCACTTAGTTTTATTGTTACTTGAGCTACATGATATACTTGTTTATCTGCATTGCATGAAAACCCTTGCGAAAACCTTTCCGGGTATTTGTACACCTCCCTCACTGAGTATACTCATAATGTATACTCATTCCTCTTTTTTTTAACTATTTCAGGCGAGGCAGGCTCGGTTCCTCCAGAGACGGAGGAGGAGGCTCGGGAGACTCCTTGAGTTCTTGTGCGGTGTTGTGTAGTAGTTCTTGTAAATGTAGTAGTTAACATGTATTCCTTTGAGGCATGCGTGCCTTGTAAATATTTGATAAATGAAAATATGTAACTAAGCTAAAACTCACCTAGGCTAGCGGTCTGTAATATTTTTGGATGACATTAAGACTGTTAGCTATCTAAACTAGAACTCTATTATCCACTTTGCTAAAACTAGATAACTAGCGTTATCTTATGGAATATAAATGACCTATGTTACTTGTAAAAATTTTGTGTGTCGATTCCTCTGAATACAGGTGTTGGAATGTTCTTAAAATAGAGGAAATTATGCCCATTTTTTCTCGTGTTTTGTGCCTGGATTTGGATATGGGTTAAGACTAGCATGGTTAATAGAGGTTCCGGTTTCGTGAGGGATCGGGGTGTTACAGTAGATTTTATGGGCCCAATGTTGGTGTTTACAATTACAATTAATTGTCTTTAATTAATGCTTATTTGCAAGTTTCTTCACCTCAACTTATACTAAAATACTTAAAACACCTACAGGTTAAGCTGGCTTCATAAGATAAGCTTAAGTAATTTTCTTGAATAGCTACTTATAAGCACAAAATATAATCTAGTTTTGTAAGTGTTCGTATACAAATTATATGATTAATGTAAGCATGCATGTCTTATATACACATATATATATATATATTCTTTTTTTTGCTAAGTAAACAATCTGTATTTCATTGAAAATGAAGAAGTACATAAGTGAGTCTATCGACCATTTAACAAAAAGGGAAAATGAATGAAAAAAGCCAGCCTAATAAAAAATAAATGAAGAAGCACATGGCTAAATAAAACGTTCCATTTGGTTTAGATAATCGGCCTTTATTCTCGCACCGGTTGACTGGTTATCTTAGCCAAATAGAACAACCAAATTCTGAAAAAAAAAAAAAAAAGTCAACCAACAATGCAAAACAAACAACAAAGACAAGCAAAGAAAGGAGCAATCCAAAGTCTTCAAACATCTCACATTTTGTTCTCTTCAAAATTCATCAACCCGATCAAGAGCATTTTCATCCTGGGATTTATGTTTGGATTTAGGGAAAGAACCTTAGGATTTGGAGGAGCTGCATTTGGATTTAGGAGAATTAGACATGGGGGTATTCATGAAAGCAACAATATCTTGGAAGAGGGAACTAGGGAAGGTTATATATCACCTTCCATACATGGGGTCCTCAGACCTAACTTGATCATCATTTATGGATGTGGTCCGAGGGGAAGCATCCAACATGGTTACCTTTGTCAAGTACTTCACTCACATTTGAACTCTCTAAAGACACTTCAAAATGATTTGATATTGGGGCTAACTTTTGGGGAGTAGCCAATGTGGTAGACTCCTTTAGAGGAACCCATTATGAGATTTCTAATCATTTGGTGGACTTAGGTAGAAGTGAAGTCTTTGGTTGTTGAGGGAGCTTCTTCACAATTTGAAAGGTACAATACAAAAGAGATTTACGATTCTTTATAAGGTAAATGACTGAAATGGTCCCTTATCATTGGGTTCTGTGATATTTTCGTCCCTTATCTACCAAACATGACAAAGTACTCCCTTATCTTTAAATTTGCGATGTCGTTAGTTCTTTTAACAAATTATGTAAGTTTTTTTTAATGCGAATTGCATGTGTTCGGCATGTGACCAACTTAAGTCAGATTTTGGAGAGGTAAGAGACTAATTGGTAACATGTCGGGCGAATACAATCTACGTTAAGAATTGACGAAGAAATTTGTTAAAAGGACTAATGGCATCGCATAATTAAAAATAAAGGACTACTTTGTCACGTTTGGTAGATAAGAGATGAAAATGTCACAAAGCCCAAAGATATGAGACTATTTCGGTCATTTTAGTAATAAGTCTTATCACATAAAAGAAATCTCGCATTTAATACATAAAATTTTACCATACAAAATTTTAAAAGTATAGTTAAGACGGGCTTTCTTATAATTGTCATTATTTTTTCCTCAGAGATGGTCGAATTAAATATTTTTCTTAGAAATTATTGTCTGACACATAGGGTCAAGTGAATTTAAGGAGTCAAAAGCATTTTTTTTGGGTCAAGTAGCATCTTTATTAATTAAACAAGGTAAACACAAAGGAAATCTTGGCCCAAACAATACAAGAATCTAGAGAACAAAATAAGAGTACAAGATACAAAGGTGTAAAATCAAAAAGCCAGCCAAAAGCGCTTTAATATACTCTCAATATGCAACCAACCACCCAACACCCACTAAAACTGCCATGCAAGTGTCAAACAACCCATCAAAAGGAGCCACGAAACAACGCGTGAAAAGAAAACGTGTGACCCTAATGGAGGAAGATGACTGGATACTCCAGAAGGTGGAACATAAATACAGACATCTAAGTAAATGTGTAGTCTACCTGAACCCTCCAATTATACCTACACGGGTGTTTAACATCCTAGGGTGAGCATCAAAAGAAGCAACCGTAGTTCACTAAAAAGAGCAGAGGCATATAACTGCGACAACCCAAACACACAATATCATTACGTAAAAAGACAATATAAAGGTTAGTTCAAATTAATACTAAAATTGAGAATTTGTATAAAGAAATTTAAACTTGTAAAGGTTAGCTCTACTTAGTCAAGAGTTAGATAATATTTGTAATGAAATGGTACAAGTTTAAATTTCTAACCTAAAGCCATAACGAGTCGCTACTCAACTGCTCGTTCCAACACTTGGGACTATGGAGATCTAATTGTATTATCTCTTTTGTCAATATATTAGTACCACTTCGACTGAATTAAATGAAATCCTCATGTGCTATTGAGATCGCATGTCGAGCACAAGCAGGAGCAAGTGTGGTGAAACTCAAGAGTGATTTATAACATTAATTACTAATCAATTAATTGCCTAAAAAAATGTCTGAATTAGATGTATGTGGCACGACAACGTCGATATTAATTTTTGGGAATATAATTCATATATTCCTAATTATTTTTCATTTTTCCAAATCAGTTCCTACTGTTTCAAATGTCCTAATTGTTTTCCATTCTAAGGTTCATTGAACAATACGTGATTTTTTTTTCTTTTTTTCTAATTTTTTTTTATGAAGCTGCGAGATCTTGGCTTGTTTTTATTTTTTTTATAGGGGGTGGGGGTGGGGGTGGGGGTAGGGGAAGGTGGCTGACGGGGATGGGGAGAGGTAGCGGGGATGGGGGTAGGGGATAACGGGTAGGTGGGGGTGGGTGGGGGGTTGAGGAAGATGATATTTTTAAAAAAAAGTTTTTTTCTTTGAATTGTTTCCTAATCCTCCATAGCCAAAAGCTTTCTCAGCCATGGCGATTGAACTTTGTTCTGAAAATTCTAGTGTGGTCATGAGCCCTCGGATTTCATTCTCTCATGACCTTTCTCAGATGGATACAATTCCAATTGAGCAATACATCAGATCAAGTTCATCTTCAAGTACTATTGATTTTGATTGTTGTGTTTTTTGCAAAAGCTTCGACCAAGAATCTTTTTCTGCATATGAGCCTTTCTTCGATGGAAAAAATTCTACCAATTGAGATCAAAAAAATGCTGCCTCATCAAAAAAGCTGGACCCTCCATTAGCACCACCATTACCACCACCACCACCACTGTTGCGACCACGACAACCATTATTGTCACATGAGAGTTTGAAGATTGAAAACTCAGATCATGAAGCAAAAAGGGTAGTTTCAGAATCGGATGAAAAAAAAAATTCCAAGTCATTTTGGCGGTTCAAGAGAAGCACTAGTCTAAACTGTGACAGTGGTTATGCAAGAAGCTTATGTCCATTACCACTTTTATCACGAAGTAATTCAATTGGCTCAGCACCAAGTGTTAAGAGATCATCATTTTCGAAGGATAATGAGTCACAATAAGCAGCATTCGCAAAAGCTTTCTTCAGTTGCTTCAATGAAACAGTCACAGACCTCGTTCGCCATTAATGGTGGTTATAAAAAACCTCCATTGAAGAATAATTATGGTTCTTCGCATGGCAATCGGGTCAAGTGACCCAGTTTTTTATTTTGTGAAAATTGGTGGAGATGAAGGAAAAAAAAAGAAAAAAAATATATATATTTTCTCTCTTACAAAACATATTAAAAGAGGGGCAAATCGGTCACTCCATCTATTTTTCTAACGGTGTTAGTTTAAAATAAACAGAGTGGGGCGGTGTGGTGAGTTTCAAAAAACACGTGGAGGTTTCAGATAGTTTTTAGAACATAGGAGATAGCGTGATAGTTTCACATAACACAGGAAGGTAACGTAACATTTACCCTATGTTTAATAGTTAAAAACACCTACATGTTAAGCTAGCTTTATAAGATAAACTTAAGTAATTTTCCTGAATAGCTACTTATAAGAAAAAAAATAGAATTTTCTTTTGCAAGTGTTCATATACAAATTCTATGATTAATGTAACCATGCATGTCTATATATATATATTGCTAAGCAAATAGTTTATATTTCATTGAAAATGAAACAAAACATAGGTGGGTCTATCGACCATTTAACAAAAAGAGAAAAAGAATAAAAAAGTTAACCTAATAAAAGATAAATGAAGAAGCACATGGCTAGCTAAAATGTTCTATTTGGGTTAGATAGTTGGCCCTTCATTCCTACACTAGTTGACTGGTTATCTTAGCCAAATAGAGCAACCAAATTCCGAAAGTCAGCCAACAATGCAAAACAGGCAACAACGACACGCAAAGAAAAAATCAATCCAAAGTCTTCAAACATCTCACGTCTTGTGCTCTTCAAAATTCATCAAACTGATCAAAAGCGTTTTCTTCCCGGGGATTTATGTTTAGATTTAGGGAGGGAACCTTTGGATTTAGAGGAGCCACCTTTGGATTTAGGGGAATCAAACATGGGGGGATTCATGAAAGCAATATTATCTTGGGATAGGGAACTAGGGAGGGTTGTATATCACCTTCTATGCATGGGGAGGCCTCGAGCCTAACTTGATCATCATTTGTGAATGTGGTCTGGGGGGAGGCATCCACCCCAAGGTCACATTTGTCAAGGACTTCACTCACATTTGAACTCTTCAAAGCATCATTGGCAACATTCAACACTTCAAATTGATATGATGTTGGGGCTAATTTTTAGGGGGTAGCAAATGTCGTGGACTTTTTGGTGGGGTTCTCTTTGAGATTTTTTGCCATTCGGTGAACTTAGGTGGAAGTGAAGTCTTTGATTCTTGAGTGAGCTTCTCAATCCACAGTTGCTGAGAGGGCTTTTGCACAATTGGAAGTGGCTCGAAAACTTTACAAAAAGTGCATCTAGGTGGTTTCCAATCATATTCAATGTCAATTTCCGCAATGGAACCATCCGGCAGCTTGACAAAAGTGGAGGCAAAATGATCTCTGGATTTTGTAAGAAAATCCATTTGGGGATCGGAGGGACTTCGAGGTTACTTCCAATATAGCTAAATCCATATCTTGACTATAACCCCAAAGGAACATTTATTAGTTTCATCCAAATAGGCACTTTGTCATATTTAAGGTTGACAAGTTAAATGTTGGAATTCTATTTTCAAAGGAGAAGGGGGTGGTTGTTACTATGCCACAATTAGTCTAATGCAAACTTTTTCACTTTCAAGTTGAAATAGGTATAAACTATTACGAAGAGTCACTACAAAAAACAAGCTATTTTGTGACAGTCATTAATCGTCACAATTTTATCACAAACAAGTAAATGTGACGAATTTGTGACGAAATGTCTGTTGTCGCCAAACATGGGGTCGCAAAATCATTTTTCATCACATTTTTGTGACTTTGTGACTAATTTGTGACGACATCCAAAGCTGGACGTGTTCGGCACAAATTCGTGGCAACTGCGACTAATATGCCAAGACATGCGGTTGAGGCCATTTCGTGGCAAACTCCTGCCAAATTATTTATCGTATTTTCGTGGCTAAGTTGACAAAAAAGCATGGCACATAATCGTTGATGTTTCGTGACCGAATGTTGTCACAAATTCGTGGCTAATTTTTTCGTCACAAATCCGTGACTAATTTTTTGTCACAAATTCGTGGCTAATTTTTTCGTCACAAATTCGTGGCTAATTTTTTTGTTACAAATTCGTGGCTAATTTTTTTCGTCACAAATTCGTCCCAAATATTTTTTCGTCACAAATTCATCCCAAATTATTTTTTGATTCATTTTGTCACAAATTTGTGGCAATTTTTAAATCCTTTATTTTAATGCTATTTGTAACATCTTGTTTGTCCTGCTAAATTACAAAACAACATCCACAATTGAATCTCAAGCAATTTTTAAAGACAACCTCATAATTGACTCTGAAGTAGTTACGCAACCTACATATCCATTCAAAAGAAACACAATTTCACATCAAAGTAGATAAGTATACATAATAACCACCAATTAACAAAATTATCTTCTTCAAACATACATTCCAAATGAAATACCAAATTTACATATATCATAATATCATATAGTTTGTTTTGTCCTGCTATGATAAGCTCCAAAAGAGAATTGATATGCAAAAAGTTTACAACATCCTCCATTGTGGCACACCATCATTGCATCAAAGACAGTCCATATTAAAACATACTATTCTCACCATGTTCAGACAATTCATGTATTATATCTGGAAACAAGAAAAATAACCAAACCTAAAGCTTAATACTCAACCAAAACAACTAAATACATAAAAATGGAAAGCAAAAACAAATTATAATTTTCACTTGTGATGATATTAAGCCAAAAGTGCACCAAATTGGCCTAAATTTTTGCAATGCAAGAAAGATCATAACGTAATCGAAAATATAAACAAGCATAAGAAAAAGTGAAAATGATCAATATATTTGTTTAAAACGTAAGAATTACATAATATACTTGAACCCACTTACTTGTTAAAGTTCCCAATAGAATATAAAAGTCATACTATGACCCTATGGATCCTATTTGGCATCACCGTCTTGTTGTTCTGAGGGAGTTTGAGATTGATCCTGATGCGGTTGAGTCGGATGGGGCAACAATTAGGTTAACTGAGCGATCTGTTGTTGAAGCCTTTGAAATTGCTCATTTGACTGTTCGGTCAGTTCAGCCCTTAGTTCTGATGTTGCCCTATTGATGGCTGCCTGCAAGTCTTGTTATGTAATTCGATTAGTAGAAATCGGGACATCGTGTGCGGACCCTTCTATGGCTTGCGATCCTAAACCATACAATCGTCCTCTTCTAGCCTCAAGTGAATGATCTACTAACTAATTTAAAACAGAAAATCAGAAAAATGAGGAATGAAGGATACCCAAAGAGTTAAGAACTCGGATGTATGTTTTTATTGTCTTTTATCCTCAAGTTTTGGACGAATATATCCTAAAATCACCAACTTTATAGTCCTTCATGAAGCTGAACCATTGGCTAGCACTTCACAAATAGAATAATCATTTCTCTCCTCTTATATAACCTTATTCTTTTTCAACTTTATTCCATTTTAAATAGTGATGAAATGCTTCTGCTTTAGTTTGGACTTAGTTGCACATGCAAGCAATTCAATAGATGCTTTAGTATCTAAAGGCATAGGAATGCTAACATGACAATGATAAACCAGAGCAGAACTAAAAGAAACAACATATAATTGAAGAAAAGAAGTAACAAACTAATTCAGATTGCATCTCACTAACTATTTTGGGCATTTAGTATAAGGAAAAGCTCCGCCATATTCTAATTTTTCCTTTAATTTCTTTTCCATTGCGAGATCTTTAATCAGACAATTTTTATTGGGTCTAATTTTCCTTGTCCATACAACGAAAAGATTCTTCAATGGATCATACATGAATAATAGATGTTTACAAGATATGCCGCTGAATGAAACATTGATCTGTGTGTTGGATAAGATTCTAAATTAATACATTTTTTGTTTTTTCTTGCAAATAGCACAAGTTAACCACATAAAGGTAACAACATCATCATTCAGGTCAAATTCCTCAAATGGAATCGAAATCCTATTGTTTACAAAATAATTGCTCTATTATAATCTTGAATGGAATCAAAATATAATTACAAAGAAAGAATTAGAAGAGGAAAGAAAAGAAGTAACTTGTAGTTTTTACTCTATGCGTACAAAGGGAAGCAAAAAGCATATGATGAGCTATTACTATAGAATCAATTAGTACCTTCAAGTGCAAAAAAGTGCACAAGTGAAATTAAGTTTTGACTTTTCACTCACAGCAATTAAGACTTTGTAATTGCAAATTACTACAATTACAATAGGAGAATATTTCTAAAAAATAGCACAAGCCAAAGTAATTGTAGGAGCATAATATAGTGGCCCCTTGAGAAGTTCCCTGATACAATAAATAAGTTAAAGCTAATATAAAAAGTAGCCCACTAAGAGAAAAAGTTTAAAAGAAAGTCATGAAATAAATTCACATATTTGGGCCCCAACAAGAGCCTGCTTCGCTTAGAATGACTAAACATCATGTGAATTTGGTAACACCAGATTGTAGATTCTTAAGTAGAGAAGCATGATAACTCAAACACTACTACTAGTTTCTCTAAGACTAAATTGGGCTATGGTTAGGATGAAATAAAAGAATATAAACCGAACCGAACCGAACCAAACTAAATTAGACCTTATCCTATTAGATGGGGTTGGTACAGGACAAAATAAACCAACATATTGAAGATAATTCTAAGCAGAAAACAGATCCACCAACATTTTAATTTGAAGCTTGAGTGGCTTATTTCCGATAGGCATTCATGGAAGAGAAGTAAATAAAGAAAGGATGCAACACATGATCACTGAGCATTTAAGCATCTAAGTCGAAATAAAAGCTCTGTATTAAGATTCATCTTACACAACCTAGCAAGCAGAAAATTTTGATCAGCAAAGTAAAATGTCTAATGGTATATGGTCTCAGCCTTTGCCTAGCTGCAGTATTTTTTTTTTCTTGTTTGTAACTGCACAGTTTGCAAACTTTAATATGAAATCTATATATATAAATGCCCTATAAAAATATATAGATAGATTAGCTTTCACTAGAATTGTTTAAGGGAACAAGACTCCAAATTATTTGTTTTTTAGACCAAATAGGTCTGAATTTTTTATTTCCTCTCAAGTTCCTTTGTTAGTAAACTTTAATCGATGGGTATTTGAACTTACTACCAAAAAAAAAAAAAAGAGAAATATATACTGTAGAGTACATCACCTCAAATACACACCCCTCATACCTAACACTACACTCCAAAAAAAGAGTACACATATATATATTCAGACACCAAGAGACACCACAACATGAATACACAGAGAAGACAGTTCAAATTCGAAAGATTTTCTTTTCAGTGTGAAGAAGTCTTCAATGTTTCAGTTGAAGACCAAATTTGATGCATTATTGGCTAGTAATACCAGCGAAGATGTTTGTGACTTCAGAATTGAAGGTAGCTGGTTTGAGAGGTCATGTACCATATATGCTTCAAATTTCTCCACTATCATCGCTCAGGTAAAGACTAAAGATTTATTTCAGCTTCAAATTTACCTATATATATATATATATAGGTAAATTAAATTAATATCGATTTGATCATAAATTATTGTTGGCCACTTCAGATGCACAAGAAACACACTGCCCAAAGTATTCTACTCAGGAAGGACACCTTTCAAGTGACTGTGTATCCACACGTTGATTACGCCTTCATAGTTGTTCTTTTGGTCATCTTGAAGGAAATCAACGAGGACATAAATGGTTCTGACTAAACCTACAATTAAAAATGAAGAAAGAATAAAAATATGGTAGATCTGACAAGATTGACAAACATTCCGCAACAGAAGAGCAAAAAAATTCGAGAAGCTACTTTCACAGTAGATAGGAATAGTTGACATTAAAAAAAGGAAAAAAACTGACATGTACTTCAATTGCTACGCAGCGCACGATGGTGGTAATGGTGGTGGTGCTAGACGATGCGCAAGGTGGTGGTGGTGGTGGGGAGGGGGGTCTATGTGTTGGGGTTTTTTTTAAATGGGGTATGGGTGAAAAAGGGGCTAGGTTAATTCGCCCCTTTTTTCACCCGTGTAATTTTTTTTTTATTAATTATTACATTCGTCACAAACACTTCGCTAATTCAAATTTTGTCTTTATTTCGTTACAAAAATTGCAACAAATTTATCTCATTTGGCCGTATCGTTAAATTTTTATCGTATTATTTGCGTCAAATTTGCAACAACTATAATTTGTACAAAATGTCATTGATTCGTCACAAATTCTCAGTAGAATCATAGCAAAAGACCACGAGGTTGTGACGATTTGTGTTTTGCGCTATAACTATTGACAATCGTGGCCAAATTGTCGCAAATTGTGACGAATTTGTGACAATTTGTAGTGGTCGTTACCGATTCGTCACAAAGTCCACATAATGTGACCACTTAAATATTTTGTAGCAATTTCGTCCCAATTTTGCGACGATTTTACTTTTGTCACAAAAAGTCGTCACAAAACAGGCTATTTTTTGTAGTGAGTTTTGATATCCACACTACCATAGCTCTTTCACTTAGTATCAACAACTTTTTTAATAAGAAAGAAAGGTGGAGGCTTACCCACAAATTGACCAGCCAAACATCTTCTCCAAATGGATTCCATTTCTTCATATACACAAGATGGAGGGCAAGCGACCACATGATCATCTATGATTTATGGCACTCCAATTTTACCCAATTCAAGGGATTACTTCAACTCCTTCATAAATAAATTTTTCCAATTTGAGATGGATGGATCATTAAAATGAGCTTGGAAGTTGGTATTCTTGGGATCCTTTTTTGGTCTAGGACCAAGAATAGAGCCAATTTTATGGGATGAAGGGAATGCATTGGCATTGGCTTTGGCTATGGCATTGAAAAAGCTTTTAGTAGCTAATGAAGTAAAGGATTGGGGAAAAAAGTATTAGGAATAATGCCCTGAAAGCCAATAAATTGTATTCTTGGAATTATGGATAATGTATTATTTTATTTATTTATTGCGGACAGTTTATTTATTTATTAATATGTTTTAATTAAATAAATAAAAGTCCTTAGAACACTATTTATAGATTCTATATTTAAAAGTAAGGATATGAGTAACAGAATCTATATTCACAAATATGTTTTAAAACTCGTCCCCGATCATAGGACAAATTAATTGGGCATTAATTTATCTGGACAGATCGGATTACAGTCTACTAACCAAATAATATGAGATATTAAATTGGGTGATTAGTCTCATATCGTTATAATAGATGTATAAGTACTGTAATCCGATCTTGACCACCAATACAACGAATTACATAGAATATCAATAATTCATTGTATTATGTAATTGTGCTATTAATCCTCAAATCTGAGACACCACAATTATTTCATAATTAGGAATAACATAATTTGTTGGTGCAATCAAGCTAGTCCTAATCACGGATTAGATAATGTATTACGTGGTTATGATCTATTCCGTCATGGAAGTATGTGGATACGAGAACTGTTAATTGGGAATCCTATGTGATCTATTAATTAACTAACTAGAAATTCTTGGCCAATGTAAAATAGTGGAAGTCATTCCACAGATTATTCATTAGTTACTAATTAAATAGATTTGGACATATGATCGAGTAATAGAGTTTGACGACTCAATCCATGACTCTGACTCGATCGGGATAATTAAGACAATAGGATTCGATTGCATAGAAATTAGTAAATGTGTATGTATACTTGTACTTCATCTTTAATTAGAAAATCGCGATATACTGCTAGGTGTCATTCATGATTTTCGAATTAATTAGTAGGAGTTCTAATTTAATTATTTAGTAGAATTAATTGTTCGCTACTGATTAATGGTGAACCCAAGAGGTCACACACAAAAGAAATTTGCGGATTAATTGGATTAGAGAAAAGATAAATTAAATTTAGGATCGTCCTAAATATTAATTTAATTGGGCTCATAGTAATTAGATGGTGATCTGGTTATTATAAGGTCCAAGACTGGTTAGTTAAGAACAGTCCACATATGGCCCTAAGTCATGTGTGTCTCCTATATATAGTACTATTATTACAGAAAAATAGCTTGCACAATTTTTCATAAGTCAGAAAAATATAGGATTTCTCTAAGAACTCTAGTGGGGGTGAAAATTCAGTTGATAGCGCGGATTTTGTGTAGACTAATCTTTGAAGCTTCACGTATGAGAAGCTCGTCTCAGATTCTACCTTAATCTTCGCGACAAGAGGTAATCCTAAAACTGCGACTATGATATTTAATGAGATTATTATTGTATGCGTTAAATTTGCTTAATCAACCATGAACAGATACATGAATTTCTTCCGTTGCGTTAATTAAATTTTTTTTAATTATCATGTATGTTTCCCAACAAAAAGTATATGGGAAGGGGGACGACATTGGCTTGGGGGGATAGACCCAAGGCCAAAGGTTATGCATTAGTAGCTACATTAAGGTAGGAAGGGGGGAGGGGGAAGGGAGGAAGGGAGATGGACCTTGGAGCTTGAAAAGGGAGAGGGGGAACATCTCCATGAAGGCCACAGATGGAGTAGGAAGAGAAGAATAAAAGGAAGATGGATGATTGGGGTTAGGGGAGGATGGTTGGCCAAAGATACTATATACATATTTTCATCATTTAATGTAGCTTAAAATTTGATTCATTGATTAGACCCAATATATAAGTACTCTAATCAATACTTTGATGATATTGTTAGCAAATCACTTTTAGTTGTTAGTATTTCACCTCCTACTTTCATTCTTCATTAAATAGACATAAATTAATGCACCCTCTTAAATAGAAATAAAAAATTCCAAGTGATATTTATTTACCTTTGTTTGCCATATTATAATAGGAAAAACACTTTTTGATTTAAGTTCCTTCTCTTCTTCAATCTCTTTTTATTTTTTAATATAAAAAATTGCAATGCTTTTTACTAATAGACTCCAATTTTTAATAAATCATGCAACATTATCATTAATCCATATATTAAAAGAAAAATACATATAGACAAGGCTTACAATTTTTCTAATTCTTTAGTAAAATTTCATTGAGTTTTTGTCTGTCAATATCATTAATCCAGATATTCTGAACTTAATGTTTTAAAAAAATTTTGAGAAAAAAATACAAAGCTACAAAGAAGAACAAGAAGAAAATGCTAGTAGAGTCATCATGTAAACAAGTGCAAATTAAATAAATAGGAACTAATATTTTTTCCTTTTCTTTTTAGGTGTTAACCTTTATTTTGGTAAAGTCAATGTGCTCCATTTAATGGCATACTATGGGGTGAAAGAATGATACACAAAGAATTAAAATTGGAATGTAATCATTGTCCTCAAGTTACCTATCACATTCACAAAGGATAAATTAATATATCTACACCTCACCTTTGGCCTAGGGGTATAGTTCTCCCTTTGGATGCGAGAAGTCTCGAGATCGATTCTCAAAACGTGCAACACCCCTTTAAAAGTAATATATGATCGACTTAAACCTCCCTTTGAATAAAAAGGAAAGATAAATCATATACTAATTAATAGTAACAATTATGAACAAGAGTTGAACATGGTATTAGAGGGTTAGGGTTAGACTCTAACAATGATTAGTAAGACAAGAGTAGTTCTTCTATCCTCCTTTGGCTCATGCTTCCTCCTCACATAACATGTGGGTTCAACACGTGAGAGGCCCACTTTTCTATCTCTAGGAAGCATGGACCGCAGGAGGATAAACAAAATTTCCATAAGACAATAGTTAGATCAATTATTCTTGGTTCTCGCTTGCTGATTCCGGGAAAAAAAAATAGTGCTGGTTGCTAGCTCTATGCTCTTAACTCTGCTTCTATTGCCCCATGAATTATGCCATTCCGACGATTTTCTCTCCGAATAGTAGGTCTTCTGAAGAACCTGAATCCATAGCGCGTGTACCATCGACTTAGAAGCATTGATAGCCATCTGCAAACTCTTCTACTGATCAATAACGATTGTATAGAGCCATAAATCGACCAGTGCCTTTTCACTAGACAAATGATTGCAACTATAAACACAATTGCACAGATGGTACCTGAAATGAATAATAGACAAGAGAAAGTCACAAGGCCTAAACTTAGGTCATCCCAATCAGTTGATGAGGAGCAATTACAAGAGGAAAGCATTTGTTTTTCCAGATCATCTATCTCTCCATATTGTATGATTTTGAGAATTGCCGTGGACATATCGTTTGCCAATTGAGAGCCCTTATGAAAGGCCTAAACAACAAGTAAAAATAACGTTGACGATCACAATAATAGCAACAAGAAGTAGTTATAAATATAAAGTGAGGACTGTTTATTCCCCCTTCCCCCCCGCGCCCGCTCTTGAATGGAGATGAAGATGTGTCTCGTTAAAAAAGATGGGATTTCATACTAAAACTATTTAGGAATTGGGAAAGTAGCGCGAAGAAAGATGTGTCACATGAATAGAAAAGACTAGTCTCATAAATAGACAAGACGCTTGTTGAGCAACATTGGTTGTAAAGATGAAAATATGTCCAGGTTGAAGTGAGTGTTTGAGTTCTATGCTAATAAACGAAGGTTCATTGGTTTTAGATGTGATCAAGATCGAAGGACGTATCTAAAAATTTTATTACTTATATATAAATCATTTTTTCATTAGGAGCTATTTTGACTTTTTAGGCCAAAAAATATCTTAAAAATACACATACTTTTAGTAAAAATTTGAGACAAGTAGGGGTACACACTAAGAATGGTTCCGCCCATGCAAAGATCATTATTTTACTTAGCATGGAAATATTGCCCTACACAGTAATTGTAAGGAAAAAAGATCGATTTGCTGTGTTTTTAGTCTTCTAACGTGATTTTATCTAAAATGAGTTTTTTGTCAGTCAAAAATATCTCCCAATATGTGAGTCCACGAGATTGTATCTATTACTATATATATATATATATGTATATATATATATATATATGTATATATATCATACTAATTATAACCAAGGAAAAAGAAATAGAGAAGCGTACAAAACCCAAGCCTCCAAGTTTCCAGCTAGGCCCTGCCATAGTATAGCCTTTGCAATATTTAGCAAGGAACACTTCCGCTTGTGGAGCACGAAAAAAGGCCGCAGCTATCTTTCCTTTTTCAAAATCCTTTGGATACTCATCAGCCGAATCAATTTTGTGAATATTTTCTCGCTTGAATTGCAAAAAATGTTCCAAGTATTGACCTATAAATGACTGCCTATTGCACCCAACAACTGCATTTGTTCTCAAGAGATAATCAATATTCGTTATAGAAGGTTGCAGTCTTGGCACAGTCATCATGGAACTTAGGACTGCAGTAAAACATGCTGTGACGACTATAAGCACACCTAACCATACTGCCAGCACTAGGCGAGATAAGTTTTGTTTGATAGATTGCCCTGCAAATATTCGATCATGCATTTACGTTTAAATCAGAGCTTTTGTGTGAAAATGAAAAAATAGGATCATAAGTGATATATTTCAAACAGTTATAATCATGTATAATAGATGTGTTGAAAAGAATAAATAAATATAATCATCCCTACTAACATTTTAAGTTTTTAAATAAAGTGTTAATTTAATATAATATCAGAGTCCATATTAATAAACGGACTTGCATTCAAGTCTCATCACTACAGATTTAAGACAATTTTTTACCAAAAAAAAAAAACCAAATCTCGTCTGCATTATGATAGCTAACAGTAGTGAAGTAGATAGCAATCATAGATCCTCCAATAAACTAACTGATATATTGATATAGAGTATAGACAACCATATTATTGTTTTTCAGTAAAATGTTTAGAATATATACATTTATCCCAACTAGATAAATATATATTTGTCCTATATAGATAAATATTCATGACTAACTTTCAAGACCAATATATAAGGAGATAAAGTGTGTATATTCTAACAAGGACGTTAGTCCATGATTTTTATCATGTTTGACAAAAAAGTCCCATATATTCAAAAGTCCTACATTTAAATCATAATTTTATAACTTGTGACATGCATTGTTAGTCCTACTCCTTTTACCCTATTTTGTTAAAAAAAGTATAGATATTTTGTTAGAGAAGTAACGGTAAAGTTCATGGGTTAACAATTAGTTTTTTAATAGAAAAAGCCAAAAGGACTAGTAATGTTAATTACAAGTTACAAAATTAAAAGATTTCAATGTAGCCATTTTGAGAATAGGAAACTTGCTTGCCAAACATATTAAAGATTAGGGATTAACTAGATATTAATAAAAAAATTAGGCACAAACTAGGGTATTAACCCTTCTTATAACAAAAAGACTTAAAGTGTCGAGAATCAAATAAAATGTATATAAAAGTTGGCTCCCAAATTGAAGAAGAAAATAAGCTATAACCAAATGTGAAAGATGAACTAACCACTTCTAGATGTGACTTACTTTGTGAGAATGAGAGAATAGTGACTGAAAACCAAAGCACTGAGCCAATGTGCTGGGGATATGAGACT
Organism: Ehretia macrophylla; assembly: GCA_037974665.1. Classification (NCBI taxonomy): domain Eukaryota; kingdom Viridiplantae; phylum Streptophyta; class Magnoliopsida; order Boraginales; family Ehretiaceae; genus Ehretia; species Ehretia macrophylla. The sequence goes on from CM075774.1 coordinate 7,939,285, forward strand.
TTTGTGAAGTCTGGATTCTCACTTGTGTTCTCGTTTAAATAGATCACCATGGCTGTCCACAGGTTCATTGCTGCCATTACCAACCACGTCTCCAGCTTGAAGGCCTTCATCAATGTAGCCCTTTCATTAGCCACATCATGTTTTGTAGGCACAATCATAACAATTGAAGACTCGAGGTACGGCAATGTGAAGTCTGTCTTCTCATATCGATCGACAAGGATAGTAGTATCACCAATTGCAGCATCTAAGCTCTTTTTTCAAAATAATCAGTTAGATCATGTACATAACAGTTTTATTGTATTATGGAGGACTAGGAATTGAATATAAGTATACTGTTGTTGACGACTGCATAGAATTTATCATAATTTGTTTAGTGTTTGTCATAATGATTTTTGTCATTAAGGTCGTTAATGATAAGCAGGCTGAATTCACCTTGAGTTTTAAGGATTTTAATGGCCGTTAGTGATGAAGAAAAAAATTTCAGAAATAATGAATATTTTTATTTCTGAGCAGGGGCGGAGTCACGATTTTTCTCTAGTGGGGGCTAAAATCATACAATTAAACATTTATATATAAATATTTTTTTTCAGTAGGGACTGATTCATTTTTGAACCTAAAAATACCTTAAAAATATATACATTTTTCAATAAACTTTGAGTTGAGTGGGAACTACAGCCCCCACAATTCAAAGGGTGGCTCCGCCATTGTTTCTGAGTATCGATAACCAAACTATAGTACGTACAATTATTCATATTGAAGTGATAGTAAATGAAAACAAGTACAAGGTAAGTTACAAACTGCTCGTAATGACAAAATTTAAGATTTAAGTAACATGTTTGTTGGATTGATTGTATTCTTTATCTCTATTGCATGCTTGTTGCACCTTTTACAGTGGGAAATAGTCTAGTATGATTCTTGCTAGGTTGACACGTGTCTAATGATTTCTAAAGACATCCGAGATGACTTTGGTGATTGCTGGTATAACTAACGACAATTATACATCTCTGTCCTATGATCTTGGTGAATATTGTCGTCGATAGTTATACGTCTCTACCCTATGATATATACAACGATCAACCGCATGACTGGACATGTGATCTGTTGATGTGACATTATTTACTTTGTTCGATTGCTTTTCCTTAATTCCGAATTTCGAGGCTTTCAGAATATGAAATAACTTTCTTTTTTAGGAAATGACTTTTATGCAAGCGCTAGCATGATCTTATTTAATTTAGTCAAATAAGAATATAGGCAAGACTAGATACATAACATTTACAATTTATGCTAGCTGTCAAATTAAAGCCTAACTAGGTAGATTTTTAAATGCCTGTTTGGAACTATTTTTCAAAACAGTTTTTTACTACTTTTGTTTTTGCAAATAAAAAACAAGAAGATGCGAAAATATTTTACATGTTTTTCATGTGTTTTTGTTCCCTAAAGCCCCCAACCATCACTCCCAAGGCACCCTCAAAGCCCCAAACCATCACTCCCAAGGGCCCAAGGCACCCTCAACCCCTACGGTCCCCCAACCCCTCCCCCCACAGTCCCCCAATCCTCACCCCCTCAAGCACCCCTCCACCCCTGCACCACGCCACCCCTTACTACCCCCTACGCTACCCACCCCACACTGTTACCCCCAAACCACTCACCATTCCCATTATCCCCTGACCACACTCATACCCTCCCCCCAAGTCATTTCCTGTCACCCACTCTCTTAAACCCATTTCTCATCACTTGTGTTTGTGTGTATGATTGTGTATTTGTGTGCATGAGTTGTGTGTGTGCGTAGTGTATTTTTATTCTAAAAACTTCTTTAGAGAATAATTCTACTCGTCAAATAAATTTTTTATTTTTTGTTCATAAAAGAATAAACTATCCTATAAAACAAATAAATAAAAATGCTTCCAAACATGCCAATAAGTAAAAGTATATATCCTTGTTACTAGATATTGAAGAATAACTAACATAGTTGATTAATCATTATAGACTATTCAACCAAATGATCACTAGTTGATTAGAAAATAGGGGATGGAAAATTCACATGCTAATGCCCACAAACGTAAGATATACGGAACTTTTACTAGTCTCCTTAGAAATCTTCTACAAGCTAAGTAGGGGACGAAATTCTATTCCGCCTTCCTGCCGTGTGACCCTCTAACACACATTTTACAAGTAAGCATTTATGGGAGAAAAAAATTAAACAAGGATTATAAGAGAATACCTTATTTTGAACTTCCATCACCATTTGATCGTATGTACCGTAATATGGAACTAGCTTATAGGGCAAAGCATAAGGTAGCCGATGCCTTGCAGCTTTGAAAACGTCAATAGAAAATCCAGTGACCGACGTCTCATTCTTCCCAGGGTTATATTCCACTTTGACAAATTGATCGAAAGCACCATTTGCAGGAACGCCTATCTTCAATTGTTTCTCTACGCCGCCGGTAGGAGTCCAACCCTTAGGAACTGCCCGCTCGCTGCCCGGCCAGTAACTGTATTCAAACCCATACCGAAATCGCCACCGTTTTCAATAAGCTCCTTGGAGAGGCCAGTTTCTGGTGACCATACTGCTATTTCTGTATAGCTTGTGCCTATCATATTGATAATACTAAAAACTGGCTTCTGCAATAGCGAACCGTTCTTGAAGCTAATTTCTCCGCTTAGGCCTTTGAAATCACTGGATAAAATGTGTTGCACTAGCTCTTTGGGACTAATCTTTCCTTCTGAATCTTCCATGGCTTTTTCAACAACCCGAATCGCATCGTACGCTGGAAAAGCGTTTGCACTTGGACTCAAAATCTCTTCTTCTTCAGAATAATCCTTTACATACTTCCTTCTAAACCTCAGCCTAAACTCTCTAAAGGACTTGCTATTTTCTGCCATATAGCTTGGCTTGATACCTATAACACCTTGCATGTTAAGTGTCACAAATGGTTCCATAGAATCAAGAAGGCTAGCAATATCATCAGAAACAATCCATACATAACCTTTCCCCATCATTCCAGCTTCTTTAGCCATCTTGAAAAGAACAACGCAAAAATCAAAAGAAGATTGCAAGATCACAAAGACCCTATTGCTCCTTTGTTTAAGCTTCTTCAACTCTTCTTGAACAAAGGTTTCAGGGTCGAGGAGGGATACTATAGGAGGAATAGCGATGTGGTGTTCTACAATTGCATTGGAAGATTTAAGTGTATCAGAATGTTGTGTTACAAGTCCAAGATTCATGGAGAAGCTATATCTTTGTTCATATATTGCTGTCACTTCTCGCCATCCGAAATGGCCAATGATGTCGGCAAGGCATTGCATGTGTGTGGTTAAGTCATGATTCACTTGGATGATGGAGAATGGTTTTGGTTGTAGCACTTGTGGAGATGAGATGGCTGAATTCAAGATGATTATAGGGATGTTTCTTGTCACTTTGCTGAATTCTGAGATTATTGCAGCTTCTTGCAGTGTCAATTCTCCAACAATTGCGGGTACTTTCTTGTGTTTGATGAGGTAAATTGCTGCGAAAGAAATATTTTGCTCAATTTTGTTGCCATATTAAAAGTGAAAAAAATAAGCACCCACACGTCTAGGGTATTAAATTACCGCTTTAACTAATAGACTCAACTCTTATAGAGAGAGGTTTAATATAGTATTTATTTATAATTTTTAATAGGGAAAATCTTACATTTAGTCTATATTGTTTGTAAAGTATCTTAATTTAATTTTTATTGTTTAAAATGTTTCAATTTAGTCCATATTATTTCCTTAAAAATTTTAATTTCATCCTTATTATTTAAAATTTTCAATTTCGTCTTTATTATTTTTTAAAAAGTTTCAATTTCGTCCCTATTATTTTTAAAAAGTTTCAAATTCGTCCTTATTTTTTCTTAAAAAATTTCAATTTAGTCCTTGGATAATAAAGACGAATTTGAAACTTTAAGAAAACAATAGAGATGAAATTGAAACTTTTTAAAAACAATAGGGACGAAGTTGAAACTTTTTAAAAAACAATAGAGACTAAATTGAGACATATTAAACAATAGGGATAAAATTAAAAATTTTGGTGAAACAATAGGGACTAAACTGAGACATTTTAAATAATAGGAACTAAACTGAGACACTTTGCAAATAATAGGGACTAAATGTGAAATTACCCATTTTTAATACGCACATATAGATGGGGTTTGTCTTTGAGTGATACACGTGGACAATTTAAATATTTTAAATGAGCAAACTTGAATTGAAGACTGTTGGTAACTTGAATTTTGATCCTATATTAAGGCTTTGTTGGCTTAACTGTGAAATTTTAGTTTTTGAGTACACGAGCTTTTATTATAAGTGTTGTTGAATTAAAACTGTTGATTGTTTGACATATGTTGAGCTTTGAAATTGTGAGGGTAATGTTAGGCTTTCAAAAATATGGAAGGGTATATTTGAGAAAGAAAAAAATAATAATTTTTTTTTTAATAATGTAAAATATAGTTTCGCAAAAATTTTTTTTGAAAAGCTCCAATTTGGAGTTTCTTTATTTTTTTAACTTTAGCTTTTATCTAAAACTCTCTAAAAATAGGCCAAATATGTTAGCTTAGTTTCTAAATTCACATAAAAAGATTTTAAGTGTCTAAAAAATCAGGCTAAACAGACTCTAAGTGATTATTTTACCCAAAAGTTTAAAACTCTTAGAAATAATTATTAATTAATACTTTTGTTTCGTTCTCAATTGCTTAGTACTAGTCGGTGATGTGTTATCTCTTTTCTTTTTCAATTTTTTGTTTCTTTTGTTGAGTCAAAGTCAGTGGTGGACTGAAAACCAATTTAAACTAGCTGTAGAGGAAACAAATTTATGACTTTTCAATGGAGTCCAAACGAACGTATACGTTGTTTACTATGTAAGATTAGTAAAGTAGTTGCTAATCGAAAAGTCAGCCAAAAATATGATAAAAAAAAAATTTATTTGACATAGTCAATAAGAAGGTAGTATCCATTCAAAATAGAAAAAGGAAATAAACTTTAAAATTTAGTTATTTAACATAAATGTGGGCTCTGAAATAGACGTGAAGATTATATAAATTGTTCTAAAAACAAATTAATAAAGATAAGAGAAGAAAAAGGAAGAAAAAAAGAAAAAGAAGAAGAAAGAAACAAAATAAAAGACAAGAATCAAGTTCAAGATATTTTAATCCCTTGGGTGTTCAAAGACCTTGAGACATAAACAAAGCAAATAATATTGTATATATGGTAGGTATACCCAAGGGAAATATTATTCATTATATATCACTCTTTTTTTCATCACCTTTTTATCAACTCTTATGTGGAATCTTACGTGTCATGCCAACTAGACTATTTTTATTTCTCTTTCTTCTTTTTAATTATTTTTCCCTATCTTCAATTCCTTCTTCTCTCTTAATTAATACTTTACTCAAAATAATTTTCTTTCTTTGTTCCCCTTGACCAAAAAAAAAAAGAAAAACAGTCATATCACACCCAAATATTGAAAAAATAATAATAAATCAATCAGCCAAAAGAAGTGACGAAATTTGTAGAGATATAAGCTACAAGAAATCACTAGTAAGAAATTTGTGGAGATTAACCATATTAGACAACATGGATTCACACCTTGAAATTTGTGGAGATATAAGCTACAAGATATCACTGAAGAATGTTGACAATGGAGGTTTTCGAGCTGCTTGCTCTCAACGTAAGAAGAGACGACAAGGCAAATCTCGTAGGGCTCCTTTTGGTGATATTTCTGATTGATTTCAATAATTATATTTATCTTGTAATAAACAATAGAAAATGGCAGGTTGAGTTTATATGTATGAACAGTTCAGGGCGTAATATTTTTCATTCTTGTGTTAAGGTATTCCATTAGCGATCGAATTCTTTTGGTTAACTGGTAATGACGAGTAAATCAATTGAGGACAAAGAAAGAAAAGTTATACTAAGCGAAGAAAGAAAAGTATTCCATTAGTGATCGAATTCTTTTTCATTCTTTTTTTTGTTGATTGATTTATTGTTGTTTCCCTAATATTTGAGTCTGATATGGTTAAATAAAGAAAGAAAAATATTTTGAGTAAATAATAATTAAGAGAAAGAAAAAGGAATTGAAGAGAGAGAAAAGAATTAAAAAGAAGGATAAATAAAAATAGTCTAGTTGGCATGTCATGTAGGATTCAACATAGAGGTGATAAAATGGTGATGAGAAAATGAGTGATATATAACATTACTCTATATCATATATATACATGACAATCTATTTGAATTGATTGTGCAGGACAATTACTCCAAACTTACGGAGTTTTAGGATGGAGCTAGGAATTTAACATTGGGAGACTAAAATATTTTTTAATGATACTGCATAGATTTAAAAAAAAAAAATAGACGAGAGTTAATTTCTTTTAACGATTATATATAAATTTTTAAAAAAAAATTAAAAAACTTGGGGGCCGGCCCCCTTAGTACCGCCCCTGTGGAGTTTGAAAGATTTTCATGCTTACCTTTAATTTATAAAACAAAAGAGACTCATGTATTACTGAACTTAGATCGTTAGCAGGACAAACTATAGTTAATGGCCCTTTGGGGATAAGTGGTTCTAAAGTTAAAATTTTATATTATTGTAGAGCGAATTGATTTTTAGACTAAAGTAGCCATATATTTTAAAGCAACTTGTGGGCCAGTAAGAGCTAAATAGTTTTATAACAAAATTTAAATAATCATGTATTATGCAAGTTGTGGGACTAGTTTAGATTAGCAAATCAATCAAAAGTATAAATGGCACGAATAATTAGTGTCATCGAAGACTATTTCATTGTGCGATAGATGACTCGTTAGAGGATGGTTGTTGGCGTTTGTTGTTAGAACAGTGTTATATATATATCATGTCTTAATTTTTTTTATAAAATAAAATTATTATTATATGTATAAAACTAAGAAAGTGGACAAATACAGTGATGACCTAAAACATTACTCTCGGTTTTATGGATGGTGAGGAGGTTTAGTACTTTCCAGTCGGTTTTCAAAAAAGCCTTGGCCTATCAGATGACAGCAACCAACTAGGGTGCATGCTTAATGACATGAATTTGCAATTAAAATGCAAACTTTATGTGAGGCTTCATAAGTTGGCAGAGAGAATTTTACCAGCAGAAGCTGCTCGAGCTGACTTTCCATGTGAATTCTTTAGATGAAAAACCAACTTCAAGCATGGCGACGATTGATTAAAGTCCTCGACGGCCATCTCCATTGCTAACTTTTGCTCCTTACCCACAAGAGAACCCTCATAAATCACAGCCCCTATATGGCCAATCCTATAAGGGTGATCTATAACAACATTGTTGCACTTCTCATTTGTGTTTGCTGTTGTTCCCTTCAGTGCCAAAAACAAGAAGAAGAAGCAGAAGAAGAGCACATGAGGAGACATTTTCACTATGTGCAGTTTCTAGTTCAATATTGTAACAAGTATGATTAGTAGACTTGGACAAAAGAGGCAACATTTCATTCTCACGGCTCGACTTGAATACTACCTTGAAGTCGATCTTGTTGCGACTCGTTCAATGCTATCGCTACGAATACTTTTCCACTCGGCCAAAAATAAAAAGACATTAATTTTTGGAATGCCAACTATATGAGTATATATATTTGTTTTCAGTTGGGGCTAATTAGTTTTTTTTTTATAATTAAAAATACATATATATTTGATTTTTTTATAAAAAAAATGCATAGAATTTTTACTGTTTTTCAGGGTCAGTGGGGACTGCAACATCCCACTTTTTTCCAATGCATCCACCCTTGCCAACAGTCACAAATTAAGAATACTTTACAGTTTACAGAGTGAGTATTAGATGGAGATTTTTTCACATGGACTTGAGACTTTATGATATTACTGTTGGAGCTAGCATTCTTTACTTGTGATGCACTGTATTGTTCAAGTACACTGATAAAAACTAATGGAACATCAGATGGATGTCGATAGAAATGAGTAGTGTAATCGTATCTATATAGTTGATCCCACGTATTAGGCAAGGTTTGGTTTGGATTAAGTGCTACGTGGTGATTAAATAAATTTAATGGCAAAATTAGTAGGAGTTCAGTAATTTCACTCACGACAAATACAAAAAATATCAATTTTTTAAAAATAATTTCGTGAGATTAATTGAGACTATGAACCCCGCAATTATACATATTAATTCGCCCTTGGCCAGCATGGTAACACGCCATTGCTTGACGAGGAAGAATCTATATATATTAAACTTTTGACTTGAATACAACCTTGAAGTCTTGTTGTGACTCATTCAATACTATTGCTACGAATACTTTTCCACTCGGCCAAAAATAAAAAGACATTAATTTTCAGAATGCCAACCAGGGTGGATCTATGAATTTTTGTCAGTGGAGCTAAACCATATAATTGTTTTTTAACTATATGAGTATATATATATATATTTTAATTGGGACTAATTAGTTTTTTAAAAAAAACTAAAAATACATATATATCTGATTTTTTTTAAATGCATAGAATTTTTAACCTTTTTTGGGGTTAGTGGGGATTGCAACATCTCACTTTTTCCCAATGCACCTGCCCCTGCCAACAATCGCAAATTAAGAATACTTTACATAGTGAGTATTAGGTGGAGATTTTTTCTTATGGACTTGAGAGTTTATGATATTATTATTGGAGCTAGCGTCCCCTACTTATGATGGATTGTATTGTTTAAGTACACTGATAAAAACTAATGGAAGACCAGATGGCTATGGATAGAAATGAGTAGCGTAATCGTATCTATATAGTTGATCTCATTTATTAGGCAATATGTTTGGTTTGGATTGAGTGCTAGGTGGTGATTAAATAAATTTAATGACAAAATTAGTGGGAGTTCAATAATTTCACTCGCGACAAATACAAAAAATATCAAAAAAAATTAAATAATTTTGTGAGATCAGTTGAGACTATGAACCCCACAATTATACATATTAATTCGCCCTTGGCCAGCATGGTAACACGCCATTGCTTGACGAGCAAGAATCTATATTAAACTTTTAAACCTATTCGTTGACAAAGGAGTAATGCATATTTTTGTGTAAAATTTAGTTGACCCAAGATGGCCGGCTAATCCACATTGCTGCTTGGTCATTGCTTCGCCTAGAGAGCATCCTACGTAGTTATTGGTTTATATCTATCAATGGTTGAACTTCATGAATCTTCAAGGAAATTGTACAACCATATACTATTCTTGTACTCAGTTAAATCTAGCTAGTTTTCTTCTAACGATATTGACAAGGTTTGTGAAGACCATAAGTCTTCTAGATTTTTTTTAAAGCTTTTTTAATAAGGAAATAAATTTAGGACGCATCACAGGTGATCCAAGAAGATTCGAGCAATATTGTATAGTAAACTGTTAAAGAGAGTTTTATTGTATTTATTTATTATTTTCAATAAATATTTTTGTAGACGCTTTACATAACTCAAAAAGATCTTCTTTGGTATGAAACATGAACATTTTTTCTTGGATAGATCATTAAATGCATTTGACATCAGTCAACTACACAATCAAGTATAACCCATTAATTTCCAGCAATTTTCAATCGCCAGGTGTAAATTTAGAAAAGCGAGTTTAAATAAAAAGGCGAGTTCTTCCCTCATTATATATGGTAGACATCATTGTATTTTGAGTAAACAACTTAGCATTTACCTGTGTTTTATAAAAAATGCACAATATTTTCTTGTATTTTAAAACGTAACTGATTATTCTTTTATATTTTATAAAAGTAGCTGAATATTCCTCTATGTTTTAAAACGTAGCTGATTATCCCTTGTATTTTATAAAAAGTAACTGAACACCCTATGTGTTTTTAACACCCCTAGCTTTTTTTAGAAAAATTATTTATTTTAATAGGGAGTATTCAGCTACGTTTTTAAAAACACAAGGAGGTATTCAACTACTTTTATAAAACACATGGGATAATTAGTTACGTTTTAAAACACAGAGTATATTCAATTAATTTTATAAAATACAAGGAGGATAATCATATATGTTTTAAAATACAGGAGAGTATCGTGCACTTTTGACAAAATACAAGAAGATATTAAGTCATTTACTCTTGTATTTACGAAAATTGTGGGATTAATACCCTTGTTAGTCCCTTATGTTAATCACTTTTGACCAATTTGACCTTCATCTTCAAAAAATGCTATCTTTTAATCCTTTATATATGAAAATTGTGACGTTGTAAATCCTTTTTGAACTCTCTGTCAAAAAACTAATGCCCAAGTCACGTGTAAGAACAAGTCCAACAAGCTCTCTATTTTGACTTTTTAGCCAAAGTAGAGAGTAAACCCAAAAAAATATACTCCAACAAACTAGCTATTGGATCTCACTAGATTGGAGAGCTTGCCACTTGAAACCAAAAGCTCGCTGCTTGTAGCGAGTTGTGAGGAGCTCGCTACAACTTTTTTTTTTTTTGTCAAGCTGTCAACAAAAAGCTGCAACAATAGACAAAAAAATCATCAAAAGTCAAAGAGAGAGGGCTGAAAAGGAAAGGGAAAGTGGGAAAGAAAAGTGAAAAGAAAGAGCGAAACGAAATAGAGATAATGAAATACATAGTATTGTTGGAGTAAAACTGAAATAAAGGGTTTATAAAAATAGAGAATCAATAATTTCGCTATTTATTATAGAGAAAAAATAGGGAATTTGTTGGACTTACCCTAAGCCAAAAATCTCAAATTTTAGGGGTAATTTTGTCCTTCTCCCTAATATCTTCTTCTTCTTCATCATCTTTCCTCAAAAAACTTCCCCTACAAATTGTGATCGACGTTTCTCAAGAAATATCTTTGGGTACAAGAGCCTTAGGATAAATCTTTTCTTTTTATTTAGAAAATTAGTTGAAGCATCAAAATGGGATTACAGAATTAAAAGCTCAAAAAACAAGCAGGATATAAATAATTAAATAATTTTAATTAACAAAATCATAATATATATATATATCGTATATGTATATTTCTTATAAAAAAAAACTAGAGAAATATCCATAGCCAACTGAATTGATCGCTATATATAAATACACCAATATATATGTAACATGGTTGAAAATGTTTAACAGTCTACTTTGCTCTTAAAATATATTTGTTATTGTCCCGTATGTCTAAGAAATTGAACAATTCACAAATGGTTTATTTTAAACTGCAAGTGAGTACCAGGCAATTTCATTGAGGTCAAATGGATAGTTGATGGTAGTAGTGGTTGGTTTGAAAATATGAAGTTTGGAGGAAAAGATGGTGTTTGGAAATGGGTTTGAGGTCGTTCGACTAAGGGTCTAGGTTTCAGGATTTTTATGGCGGTCATGGTGGTGAAGATACAAGTTGTAGGCCAGCATGGAGATTAACGTCTTCAAATGCTACTAAGGTCTTGAAATAATACAAACAAAGCCATTTGGTCTTGAAATGGTGGCGGCGGTGACAATAGAGGTGGGGGGGAAGAGTAGAGAAGAAGAAAAGATAAAACTCTTTAATCAGTTTGGACTGATATTAGTCTGTAAGAAAGAAATTGAGTCTAATTTATATGTGGGACTCATTTCGTGTAAGAGGACTGATATCAATCAAAACTGATGAAATAGCAACCCAAAGAAAAAAAAAAAAAACAGAGAAATTACAAAAATGAATTTTGAAGTCTGTCTTCACAAAATTACCCCACAACTATGGATTTTCTAATGACACATGACATTCACGTGATTGAACCGTTAATTTTTTTTAATAAAAACATAAAAAGCAATTTTTATACATGAAGGACTTACAGATATATAGCATTTTTTAAGATAAGGAAAGAACTTGTTGAAAATGGTTGACATAAAGGACCAAATCAAGTATTAACCCTATTTATATAGATTAGATATTGGTATGTGTTATTGGTCAACGAGATCTTCAGTATTTGAAAATTAGAATAGTGTCAATCAAATTGTCATAAACCAATAAAAGAACAATGAATGCTGCAAATTTAAGCATAATGAAGGAATATTATATTGAGGTAGACCAAAAAATAAAAGAAATTAAAGAAAAGGAGAATTGAGCGTACGTATTTTGATTTAGATACTCAAAGGTAAACGGGAAATGATAAAACTCATATGCTTATTGTACTTGTAAGCTCTTTTTAACGCTTAAACTATTGACTTCTTTAAGTTAAAATTTTACATTAGAAATTGAGGGTATATGTTGAAATTTTAAGGTATTTTCGACTACTAAGTTTCACTAATTAACCAACTTTTGCTTCAATTAATGAGTCATGAATGGAGTACAAAATTTATTAGGAGCATATTATCTTACTACAAACTACAGAAAAAGATTACACATGTATGGGAAGTGCGAAGGTGGAAGCTCTTGAAAAACCAACATGTACTTGAACATCATTTATAAAGGAATGAAAAATAAATTCAATTATCTAGATTGATTCATGGAAATATAAAGAAGATTAATTTGTTGTAGATAGTACATAAATAAATTAGAGGAAAAGGCAAAGACCATGTAGTTAATAAGTAATTTTCTAGTTTCGAGTATATTTTGATATTTGGATTCTTGAACAACACCAAATAAAAGACTTTATAACAAGTTCCGTCGTGAAAGATGTTAAAATTTGGAAAGGGTTAAAGAATACAGAACGTCAAAAGAAACAACGATATATTCATTCAAAGAATGAACACATGCAAATTTAACAAAAATAAATGAATAAATAAAAACAAAGGAAAAAGGAATAATATTACACTTGCTTCATTTGATTGGTTAAAATTTGCCATCATTGCCTTGCTATACCAAAATTTTGTGTTAGGAAAACTGCCCTTAAAGCCAATAAATTGTATTTTTAGAATTATGGATAATGTATTATTTAATTTAATAATCATTTAATGCGATCAGTTTATTTATTTAATAATATATTTTTAATTAAATAAATAAAAGTCCTTAGAACATTATTTATGGATTCTACCTTATGGATAATGATATGAGTAACAGAATCTATATTCACAGATATGTTCTAAAAGTTGTCCCCGATCATAAGATAAATTAATTGGGCGTTAGTTTATCCGAATAGATCAAATTACAGTATACAAACCAAATAATATGAGATATTAATTTGAGCGATTAGTCTCATATCGTTATATGTAGTAGATATATAAGTACTTGTTAGATAATAAGTGACTGGACATGACCACTAATATAATAAATTACATGGATTGTCAATAATTCATTGTATTATGTAATCTTGCGATTAATCCTAAGACCTGATACATCACATGAGTTATCTCATGATAAGGAATGACATAATTTGGTGGTACAATTAAGTTGGTCCTAATCATGGATTAGACAATGTATTAAATGGTTATGATCTATTCCGTCATGAAGAAATGTATGTGTAGATACGAAAACTATCAATTGGGAATCCTATGCAATCTATTAATTAAGTAACTAGAAATCATTGGCCAAGGTTGAATAGTGGAAGTCGTTCCATGGATTATTCATTAGTAACTAATTGAATAGATTCTGGCATATGATCGAATAATAAAGTTTGACGACCCAATCCATGACTCTAGCTCGATCAGGATAATTTAAACACTAGGATTCGATTGCCTAGAAATTACTAATTGGGTTTGTATACTTGCACTTCATCTTTAATTGGGTAATTGCGATATACTGCTAGGAGTCACTCACGATTTGCGAATTAATTAGAAATGAGTTCTAATTTAATTAATTAGTATAATTAATTATTCGCTACCGATTAATTATGAACCTAAGAGGTCACATACAAACAAAAATTTGATTAAATTAATTTTTGAATCGTTATAATATTAATTTGATTGGGCTCGTAGTAATTAGATATTGATCTGATTATTATGAGGTCTAAGACTGGTCAGTTTAAGACTGGTCCGCATGTGATCCTAGGTCATATGTGTTTCTTATATATTGTAGTATTCTGACACATGAAAATGCTAGCACACATTCTCAGTCAAAATAAAATTGTAGGATTTCTCTAGAAACTCTAGGGGGTGAAATGCAGTTGATAGCGCGAATTCTATGTGGACTAATCTTGGAGGCTTCACACGTGGGAAGCTTTTTTCAGAATCTGCCGTTGTTTTTGCGTTAAAGGTAATCCTGAAACTACGTTTAAATTTAATTAGATTAAATTTATTATCTGTTATTGCATCTGCGTTAATAACTATAAACGAATACATGAATATTATTCCGCTGTGTTAATTAATTTCAATTATCATATATGTTTCCCAATACTTTGTACTTGATGTCATGAAGATTAAGAGATCATACTGGAGAACATATCATCATGTTCTTGAGGACCTGAGGTCCATGGCTCATGGGAGGTTTTCAGGCTTGATACAATTTGTCTTTTTGTTAGATAAGCAAATGTCTATTGATTCCAACAATATGCACATTGTCAATACAATCCCAAACGAGACATAGACCAGCTATACTAGAATTCTATTGTCCACATTTCATGCATTACAAATGACCTTTTCAGAAAACGTCAAAACCATTAATGGCATACATTGTGTTGGATTTTGGAATTGAGTAGCCCATATTGACCAAATTTGGCCTATTTGTGACTAGTGGGGAGTTATGAGAAGTTAACTCCTTATTCATAAGAAATAAAAACTTCTCTTTCTTTCATTCAAAACTCTCTCTAATACTATGTGTAAGAGGTCAAATCAAAGGTCACTTTTTTTTTTTAATATTTAAGAAAGAGGGGCGGTACCTTCCAAAATTTTATTAATAACAAAAAAAGGTACAAAAACAGAGGGGGACATTTCAACCTAACCTTCGTGGGCGGATGGGGGACTTACTTGCCCCATCATCCAAAAACTCTAAAAGGAGTGCAAACACTCCTTTTTACAAGATCCTATGAAATAGAAATTTCCTAAATAATGATATAACATTTCAAGATTTAAATTCAAAAACAAGGTAAACCTAACTTATCTATTCTAATCATGTCTCGAAGCTCCTTGAAATCTTGTAAATCTTGAAATATGACTTCTTTTTTTTCTTTAGCTCTTAAGTTTGCAAGGAAATTTGCTGGTTGGTTGCCTTCTCTTAGGATATGAGTTAGTATCCCATTGCAACTTTTTATTAATCTTTTGGCTCCAACCAAATCATAGGTAAGATCCCATGATCCCTGTTTATCTTGAGAAATAAGAGTCACTACACTTAAAGAGTCCATCTCTGCCCAAACATTAGTCAATCCCAAATTCAGACATAAGTTTAATCCATAGTTTAGAGCAAGAATTTCTGCCTTAGTGGCAGATTGAGTTATAAAAGGGCAGTAAAAGCATTTCAGCCTATTTCCTTTACTATCTCGAATTATACCTCCTCCTCTTGACATTCTCTTATGCCCAAACACACTGCCATCAACATTCAATTTGACGAAGTCACTGCTTGGTTTTAGCCATCTCACAATTCTAATTACTCTCATACTTTTACAAGGAATGTTGCAAGAAAAATGGGATATGATGTAGTTGTCTTCTCTCCATTGAGATCTTTTAAAAAGATTAGCTTGCTGCAATTTACAAATAAGATTAGTAAATCTCTAGATAATTCTCCTTGCACACATCTTTATGTTTTGATGTTTAGTTGTGTTTCTTGCCTCCTATAAGGTCCACAAAATAACCAGAGGAAGAATGATTCTCACATGTCCTTTACAGACATAGTCACCAGAGAAAACCCAGGCAGCAAATCAATGATTGATCTCAATAGACAAAGGAAGATTAACTCCAAAGATCTTAGCAAAATGAAGCCACACTTCTTTAGCTATTTTACCATTTAATAGGTAGTGAGATAAAGTTTCAATGTCATTACAACATTGACATTTAGAGGCCAGTTGTATACCTTTTTTCTGCATTCTATCATCAGAGGTCAGTCATCTTTTAGTGATCCTCCATGCAAAAAAAGAGATTTTCACAGGGATAGCTTTGTCCCAGATTCTATCATAGATCATTCTTTTGACTCCCGCAGTTCTACAGACCTTCCAAGCAGATTTATAGCTGAAATCTCCATTATTAGTTAAAGTCTACATAGGCATATCCTTAGTGTTCTTATCACAGTGAATGTTTTGAATTTTTTCAACCATAAAATTTGGCAGTATGGTGCTTAGTTTCTTACACTGTCATATATCATTCACTAAGAAATCACTAACTTTACAATTAATATCAGTCAGCTAAGGGTTAAGAGTTTGAAGAGGTAGATCATCAATCCAAATATCTTTCTAGAAATGAACATCCCCTTTGCCAATTTTTCATCTAATGTATTTCTCACTATCCATTGCAATGAATTTCATTCTTTTCCAAGTTCTAGAATCATTATTTTTAACTTGAACATCTAAACGATGTTTCCCTTTGCAATAGCTGCTCTTCATGAATTTGGCCCAAAGACAATTAGAAGTTCTAAATTTCCACCAGAGTTTGTAGGACATTGCTTTGATAATCTCAGGGAAATGTTTGAAGCCCAATCCCCCTTCTTCTTTAGGTTTACAAACTTCTTCCCAAGAGCACCAGTGGATTTTTTTGATATTACTATTAGTTCCCCACAAGAATTGATTGAACGTTTTGCTTAACTTTAACCAAACATGTTTTATAGGTTTTATCACTTGGAGCAGATACATAGGCATGGAAACTAAAGTGCTTTATAGAAGTGTGATCTTACCTCCTGTCAAGAGAAGCTTATTTTCCCAGCCAGTAATTCTAGCTTTGATCTTCTGAATTAAATCATCAAAGAGAATGTTTCTTTTCCTCCCCTTATAAAGTGGTATTCCCAGATAGATTACGGGCAGTTGTTGTCTTCTGAATCCAGTCACCTCAGAAATTATTTTGGCTTTAGAAGAATGAGTATTTGTTGGAAGGAAGTAGCCACTTTTTGTTTGATTCACTTTTTGCCCTGAAACTTTTTCATATTCTACAAGAAAGTTCATGATTCTAGCCAACTATTTGACTGCAATTGGCAAATATGGCTATGTCATCAACAAAAGTTAGGTGAGAAATATAAGAAGAGCTCCCAGATATAAATCTCATAGAAGGATATTTACCAAAGATCCAAGATAGACCTTTGGATAAATACTCTGCAGCAATGATAAACAAAGAGGGAGATATGGGATCTCCTTGTCGCAGACCCCTACCAGATTTAAAGAAGCCACAACTCTCCCCATTCACAAGGAGAGAAAACTAACAATTAGAAACACACTTTTTGATCTTATCAATCCATTCCTCATTAAATCCAAAAGATTTGAGGATAAAATAGAGAAATTCCCAGTTAAGTCTATCATATGCTTTCATCATATCAAGTTTAAGAATGATGTTACCTCATTTGGCTTTCTTGTCCAATCTGTGCACAAGCTCCTGGGCTAATTGTTAGAGATATGCCCTAATGCTACATATTTGGATGACATATATTGGGGCATTTTGACATTAACTTGTACATTATGGCATCTATGTCTATATATGTGTGTTTTTATATTGACATAATTAGCACATTTATATTCTCATTCTTTTATGTGTATGAATGAGTCCCTAGTATTTTCATTATAGGAATGTATTCTAAAAGCATTTAGAATATGTTGGCTTATTTCCTTAATATGATAAATATTTAAAGTATTCATAGTCCTTAGATTATTTGATTGGGATTTCAATAATCTATTACGAACTATCACATGTATTGTTACATTTGATTAATATAGGAATGTTAATGATAAAGGATGGTGAACCACATGCCATAACAGCATAGGGATGCTATTAACAAACGTGTGGGTGGTTATTAGTTGAATAGATCACTGAATGTGACGTGAATAACAAATTACATGACTTCAAATTAATCATTTGTTATTTGTTGCGATTGTGCATGTAATCCTTAGACTTGAGGCATTACGGATGTCATATGTATGGGGTTTTAATTCAAGCATTTGGATAATACCTGTCTCGACAAATGAGATGAGATGTGTCCTCTTGCAATTTCATTCGTTCGTTATAGTGATTGACAGGTAGTGGTCAAGATAGGATCCATTAACCTCCGGCATGAGGCGATGTCCAATACGATCTAAGCTTGCTTGTTTAATAAGGAAATCCTTGGCTGAGGTGTGAATGATGGAGAATGAGTTTTCCATGTGTCATCTCTCATTACATCAATTAGATCTATGCATGGTATCGAGTTTATGAACTTAATCGAATCGTGGTTCTTGCTCGACAGGACAATTAATGGAAGGATTGAATTGCACGATAATCGATGACCATAAATAGATTCACCTATTTTGACTTCATTGCTATATAAATTGTCTTGATATGTTGCTAGACGTCACTTTAGAACGTGGGGGTATTTTAGGAATGGCGAAGATATTCCCAAAATATATTAAAGTCGTTTAATGTTCCCTCATTGTTATATGTCGGTGAATCTAGAGAGTCACATATAATAAAGCATAATTGAATGAATTTCGGATAAACTTGAATTTGGTCATGGAACGTTAAGGTGTTAACATTGGCAATGCTTGGTCATTAAGTAGTAATTGGCCAAATGTGTAATTATTTGTAAGTGTTAGGGCAAAAGTACAAATACGGAAAGTTAGTTTCCTTAATTTAAACTAATAATGATTAGACTAAATTAAATGTACAAATACAAGATTAATAAAATATATATACATGTATATGATATGTATATATACATATTAGTCGTGAAAATCAAGATGTCATATGGATGGCTAAGATTGTTTTACATCATCAAGTTGACCATTATTTTTGAAATCAATGGTTAAGATGGAAGAAGACAAAACACATGTTTTGATGCATTGAGAAGTGTAATTGTTGTCTTCTAAATACACTACATACAATGCATAAAACAAGGAACACATTACAAAAGGCAAACATAGAAAAACACAATGCATTGAGAAGAATAATTAAGTCTTCTCTTTATTTGTGGAATTTTCATCCATTGCATTGGCAGCCCAAGAATGGGTTTTATTTTTTCAGAAAAACTCTTATTCTAGCTTAAAAACATCCCAAAGAAGACTAACACAAAATCTTTGGTGATTAAGGAACTCATCCAAGCTTGTGTGGACAACCTAGAGCTCTTGCATTTGTGGGAGGACTTGTTAAAGCTTGTTCATCATTTTCTTCATCATCTTTTGCAAGATCTACAAGAGGTATATCTAAATTTACCTCTTTACTATATATATTGCTGAATATATGCTTTCCATATGTTAATCACATGATATCAAAATTAGAGTTTCATATGAATATTATGCTTTGAAATTCCAGAAAGTTTTGAACTTCATGTTATGATTCCGCTCAATTCTTAGCTAGATTATGTTCATAGCTCTAAATATATAAGATCCTTCAAGTGGTATCTGAGCAAGGACTTGATGTTCATGTGATTACATATGTGTTTGCTTGAAGTTTCTAAAGTATTGAGCACAAAAGAACAAAGAAAAAATTTCAACATTTCTAAAAATGTTTCTATCTACTGTTTTTGCGTGACTGTTTTGACATAGTAAATATTTTTAGATTTTGCTGATTTTTGGATATGTCATGCTATAGAGATAGAACATTTCATCTTCTAATATGAATTTCCAAATTTAGTGCTTAAGGGTTTCTTTTTGCAAAAAATCAGTAAGGTTACTGATTATCGCGTCAGACTGGATAGTTTGTGCGATTGAGTTGTAAGAGGCATAACTCAGTAAATTTAACTTTGAATTGAGTTCTGTTTGATTCTAGAACTATGTATTCGAATATCTACGTCTCTGCAAAAATGTATAATTTTTGGAGAACTCTAAATAGGTCAAACGAGTCAAAACAGTTGGTATATGTGCAGCAGACTTATGATGGGTCATAAATTAAAAGCCATAACTAATTGGTTTGATTTTGGTTAAGTCTAATGAACCTAAAAATCAGTGGGCTTAAGTCTAATAAGATTAGATGAAGTTTTTTCTTAATTAAGATTAAAAATAAGCCTTGAAACTCATATTGGGCTATGAAATTAGCAAATGATTTGCATTGGGCCTTATTCAACAAATATGTGCTTAAAATTGGTTTTATTGAGTTCTTTTGTGTGTTGTTTAACATGAGATCTAAAAGGTCAAGATATGAAACTTATTGCAAACATTCATTTCAATGATTTAATGTATTGGATACATTAATTTGTAGTAGCTTGCTTGTTTAGCATTCTTGTGTTTATGTATATGATGCATTTACTTGGCTTTATGAGTTTTCTCTTACATTGTGATATTGGATGATAAATGGTGAATTTGATCATGGACTTGGTTAGTGAATGGTTAATTGGTTGTCACTGCATTAGATGGCATTGTAATTAATTCTATCATTTATTAGTATGTAATTGAGGCACAAGTCTCATTTTACTTTCTTGCAATTGAGAGAAAATTGTAGTGAGGCATAATGTATATAATTTATACAAGAAGTTTGCAAGAAGACTATTGGAGGCTTTCAAGGAGTTGGAGGTGCTTTGAATCATTTGAAGAAATCAAGAAGACAAGACCAAAGAAGAAATGTTGATGTGCTTGTTTAGGTTTTATTCTTGTCTTGATTTATTCATAGTCCAAATCCACAATCCACCATGATGTCTGATTTTGCATGTATGTTTATTTATTTGCCTATATGTGATGTATGCTTGTAAATAAACTAATGTGCAAAGTGAGACCTAATTAAATTCAAAATCTTCCTGCGTGAAAACATATTAGATTGTAAAGCGGTAAAAGTGTTTATCGTTGCCCTCCACTATCTTAGGTTATATTTGCTCGATTAGGTATATTTTGGCTAACCCAAAGATAGGAAGACATATTCCATGAAAGTATTATGTTTACCTAGCAAGCATAGTGATGTTGTGTTGTTCCAATATCACGAGGCCAATAACGCACCAAAGCTGAGGTCCGAAATTCAAATTGTCGCAACACTGTGATGGTGGGTATAATCTAGCTAGATCACATTTCCAATAATGCACCAAAGCTGAGGTTACGGTGATTTAGGGGCTAAAGGCCATATTCTGTATAGTGATCTAGATAGTAATCGTTGTTAACTCTTTGTATGTATATTCTAATAATGCACCAAAGGTGAGGGATATTCATATTAAAGAGAACTATGGTCACCTACTTTTGAGTCTTTAATTAGATTCACGATTTTATTTAGGAAGTATGAGAATAGATAAAATTAGTGGGAGGTATCATTTAATTAAAGGTCTAATTAAATGTTTTAATAAGTTTTATGTCAACTTGCGATCTTATTTTCTGTATAAATTTATGGCTGTAACAGTGAACCCGTTATTTCAATTATCTAGACTTTATATCGCACAAATGGACCAATTTTTTATTAACGTTATCATCTAAAAATGGTTCTTAGAAACTTAATAAAGTCTTAAAATTACATACTCCGTTATTTTTTATCTTGATAAAGTATCAAAACAAAAAGTTGTAGTACTTATGGTTGATAAGTAAAACAAGTTTAATATGCTAAGGATTTGTATTCTTTCATAATTTGCATAAAGGTATACAAGATATAAAGAACATGATTCTAAACTAGCAAATGGTTGTGTAGTATGCATATTTTATGGCATGTTATTAGATATAATTAGAATTCATTCTCACATTTGTAGTTCTTTTTTAGTTAGTGGTAATGCAAAGAAGAAAGACAAAGATAGATAATTTCTATTAGCCAGTGGGAGCATATCTAAGAAGAAAATTAAGGATTATATAGGCATGTATAAAAGATGTTTTCATAGCCTTAAAACCGGACATTAAAAAGGGTTTTAATCCAAAGTATTTTTATAGCTTGAATGTCAAGGTTGTAAATCTACTATGAATTATAAATATTCTTTGATTGTGATTGGTACTACTTTATGGATTCTAGTGAAACATTAGTGAATGTATTCGAGGATAGAATCTTAATCATAGTAGTGCGCTTTCGGAAGTGTCGAATGTTTTCAGTGTCAGCAAATAAAACAAATGTTGTTGCGTTAGCTAAAGACAATTTATTTGGATGCTTTCTGGACATATTTTGTATTTTAAAGGTTATACCTAAATAATATTAGGAATAAAATGTATATTCCTAAAGCTTGTAAAAGCGCATTATGGTATAGTCTTTATTATCTTGATATGGATGAAAAAACGTATTGCAAAGATATTGTTAATCGTTATAACTATCCACCAAATTTTAAGATCACTCAAATAATACAAATCAATTGTAGTTTCTACATGATTAGATTGTTCTAATAATAAGATGATGATTAGGTTGGTTTGAACAACTTATGCATCTTATTTATTGGAAAGGTAACCAAGTCATCCTTTGTTTGATAAAGGATTAGAACTACTAAATTGTTTGGATTAGTACATGTTGATTTATGTGGAGTTATTTCAGAATAGGCTCGCGTAAGAAAATGTATTAGTGCCTTATGATTAGATCATGAAGGTAAAATACTTAAGTACTATTTTGTTTGAGTATCTTAAAATTTTGATATAGTATCGAAATTAATAATACCCGGTGTACCACAATTAAATAGGATTTTCTTAGTGATGAAACCGTGCTTTGTTAGACATGGTACATTTGTTGATTAGTTTGACTAATCATTCTATTTTTTTGTGGGTCATGCTTTCCTCAATTTAATTTAATATTAAATAGTAAATCCATGTTATTGCTAGAACTTTATATTTGATATAAGTTGGATAGCAACCAAGGATTAAATATGTTAATTTTGGTTTATCCTACTTTTATTGAAAAGTCTTTAAAGGACTAGTGGGAATTTTGGTTAAAGGTAATTTTATAGTATATCCTAATTTTGTAAGATATAATTTCTATTTAGTGATCAATGTCTATTGATCTATTATATTGTAATCTTTCTTGAAGAAAATGTTTTGCTCAAGAAGATGTTACTTTCTAATAAAATAAAAATTGAGGACGTATCCTCTAAAGCTATAAAATCACCTAAACCAAAGTAATGAATCTATTCAATAAGGTCCGAGATGTGACATCACATAAGATCTTTGCAAATCTAGTAGTGTATCTCATTCTTTAAAAGAATATAAGGATATATTTTTGGAAGCACAAAATCTGTTTGTGTATTTGAGATAATGATCAATTAGTTGATCCTACAATTTACAAAAAAAGGTATATTTGATATCGATTCCAAAAAATTATATAATGTAAAGCATATTGATTAGGCTCCATATACTTTAGTTTAATCTGGATATTGATCTTCGAGATAAAGGTTAAAGTTAATGGAAAAAGGTAATGACCTTTTATAGCTATATTGATTTTTGAAAGATATCATCAAAACCAAAGTGTTGACTACGATGAAGTCTTTTTATCAATAATTGTGCTTAAGTCTCCTTGTATTATGCTAGACATTATAGCACATTGTGTTACTATATTAATGATTTGGATCAATAGATATGAGTAATATGTGCGTACTTGATAAATCCACTTGTGGATTTTTTAAGTAAACTTCTTGGAATTGTTTCATTCATTTCAAATGAGATTAAAGAGTTAGATTTCATTTAGAATGTGGATGAACCTTATGACTTCAAAAGAATAGTGGGGGCGCATCCACTTTTCTTTGACTACAATAATGATGACTTGGATATCATGAATGATGATATATGTGTTGTGATATTAATTATAGTCTAGTTATATTAAATGTTCTCTATTTAGAACTTGTCATTCGTATCTTGTGAATTCGTAGGTATGATAATAGTACGAAGAGATCACTTGACATATTCCTTATATTGTACAAAGAGTATTTTTGAAGGTGTTCAAGAAACTTTAGTTGCGTAGCAATTTTGTATTCAAAGTTATAATAACTTCATATTTGTTGTACTATGTACAAGACTTGATATTGTGTAAACTGTAAAGTGTTACGAGTAAATATCAGTCCAATCTAGGTTTGGGAATGGTTGATAGAATTAAAATATATTCTTAAGTACTTGGAAAGCTCTAAATATATATTTTAGTTCATCGTAGTGACGGATTTACTAGCTCATATTCTTAATTTGAATCTTATAATAGAATGTCTATATTAGGGTTCACGTTTATTTGTAGTGGGAGCTCAGTAAGTTAAAAAGGTTCTGAACAAACTGTAGATTCTATTACATAACTCATGTCTTTTGTGATATGTAATATTACGAATGAAGTTGTTTGGATCGAGAAAATCATACGAGTTAGTTATGGCTCCTATCGTTAAGTTGTGCTGTTTTTATGTTACGACTATACGGAGCTACTGCACAAGCTTGTGGAACCCAGGTCTCACTGTATGTACAAACATTTGGAAAAATGTTTTCATCTTCACATATTGTATTTGTAGCCAATAATCATATTGAGATATGTCTTTGCATAACACGGCCACATCTCTCGATGTAGCTGACCCACTAACCATAGTATGAATCTATCACAACTAGGTCCTCATTTTGAGAAGATGGATGTTCGATACCATTGTATATTGTGCTAATACTATGTAACATAGCATTAGTGCAAGTGGGAGATTGTTAAAGATATGTCCTAATGCTACATATTTGGATGACATATATTGGGGAATTTTGACATTAACTTGTACATTATGGCATATATGTCTATATATGTGTGTTTTCATATTAACATAATTAACACATTCATATTCTCCTTCTTTTATGTGTATGAATGAGTCCCTAGTATTTTCATTATAAGAATGTATTCTAAAAGCATTTAGAATATGTTGGATTATTTCCTTTATATGATAAATACTTAAAGTATTCATAATCCTTAGATTATTTGATCGGAATTTCAATAATCTATTACGGACTATCACATGTTTTGTTACCTTTGATTAACATAGGGATGTTAATGATAAAGGATGGTGAGCCACGTGCCATAACAACATAGGGATGTGATTAACAAATGTGTGGGTGGTTATTAGTTAAATAGATCACAAATTACATGACTTCAGATTAATAATTTTTTATCTGTTGCAATTGTGCATGTAATCCTTAGACTTGAGACATTACGACTGTCATATATATTGGGGTTTGATTCAAGCGTTTGGATAATACCTGTCTCGACAAACGAGATGAGATGTGTCATCTCGCAGTTTCATTCGTTCGATATAGTGATTGACAAGTAGTGGTCAAGATAGGATCCATTAACCTCCGGCGTGAGGCGATGTCCTATGTGATCTAAGCTTGGTTGTTTAATGAGGAAATCCTTGGCCGAGGTGTGAATGATGGAAAATGAGTTTTCCATGTGTCATATCTCATTACACCAATTAGATCTATGCATTGTATCGAGTTTATGAACTTAATCAAATCATGGTTCTTGCTCGATGGGACAATTAATGAAAAGATTGAATTGCACGATAATCGGCGACCATAAATAGATTCACCTGTTTTGACTTCATTGCTATATAAATTGTCTTGATATGTTGGTAGATGTCACTCTAAAACGTGGGAGTATTTTGGGAATGGCGAAGATATTTCCAAAATATATTAAAGTCGTGTAATGTTCTGTCATTACTATATGTCGGTGAATCTAGAGAGTCACACACAATAAAGCGTAATTGAATGAGTTTCGGATAAGCTTGAATTTGGTCTTCGAACGTTAAGGTGTTAACGTTGGCAATGCTTGGCCATTAATTAGTAATGGGCTAAATGTGTAATTATTTATAAATGTTGGGGGAAAAAGTATAATTATGGAAAAATTGTTTCCTTAATTTAAACTAATGATGATTATATTAAATTAAATGTGCAAATACAAGATTAATAAAATATATATACATGTATATGATATGTATATATACATCTTAGTCTTGAAAATCAAGATGTCATGTGGATGGCTAAGATTGTTTTACATCATCAAGTTGACCATTATTTTTTAAATCAATGGTTAAGATGAAAGAAGACAAAACACATGTTTTGATGAATTGAGAAGTGCAATTGTTGTCTTCTAAATACACTACATACAATGCATAAAACTAGGAACACATTACAAAAAGCAAAACATATAAAAACACAATGAATTGAGAAGAATAATTAAGTCTTCTCTTTATTTGTGAAATTTTCGTCCATTGCATTGGCAGCCCAAGAATGGGTTTTATTTTTTCAGAAAAAACTCTTATTCTAGCTTAATAACATTCCAAAGAAGACTAGCACAAAATCTTTGGTGATTAAGGAACTCATCCAAGCTTGTGTGGACAACCTAGAGCTCTTGCATTTGTGGGAGGACTTGTCAAAGCCTGTTCATCATCGTCTTCATCATCTTTTGCAAGATCTACAAGAGGTATATCTAAATCTACTGTTTTACTATATATATTGCTGAATATATGCTTTCCATATGTTAATCACATGATATCTAGATTAGAGTTTTATATGAACATCATGCTTTGAAATTTCAGAAAGTTTTGAACTTCATGTTATGCTTCTGGTCGATTCTTAGCTAGATTATGTTCATAGCTCTAAATATATAAGATCCTTCAAGTGGTATCAGAGCAAGGACTTGATGTTCATGTGATTACATATGTGTTTGCTTGAAGTTTCTAAAGTATTGAGCACAAAAGAACAATGAAAAAGTTTCAACATTTCTGAAAATATTTCTATCTACTGTTTTTGCGTGACTGTTTTGACATAGTAAATGTTGTTAGATTTCACTATTTTTGGATATGTTATGCTATAGAGATAGTAGAACATTTCATCTTCTAATATGCATTTTCAAATTTTGTGGTTAAAGGTTTCATTTTGAGCAAAATCAGTATGGTTACTGATTATCGCGTAAGACTGGACAGTTTGTGCGATTGTGTTGTAAGAGGCATAACTCACTAAATTTAACTCTGAATTGAGTTCTGTTTGATTCTAAAATTATCTACACTCGAAGATCTACGTCTCTGCAAAAGTTTAGAATTTTTGGAGAAATGTAGATAGGTCAGATGAGTCAAAATAGTTGGTATATATGCAGCAAATTTATGATGGGTCATAAATTAAAAGCTATGACTAATTGGTTTGATTTTGGTTAAGTCCAATGGACCTAAAAATCATTGGGCTTAAGTCTAATAAGATTAAATGGAGTTTTTTCTTAGTAAAGATTAAAAATAAGCCTTGGAACTCATATTAGGCCATGGAATTAACAAATAATTTGTATTGGGCTTTATTCAACAAGTATGTGCCTAAATTTGGTTTTATTGAGTTCTTTTGTGTGTTGTTTAACATGAGATGTTAAAAGGTCAAGATATGAAACTTATTGTAAACTGCATTTCAATTATTTAATGTGTTGGATACATTAGTTTGTAGTAGATTGCTTGTTTAGCATTATTGTGTTTATGTATATGATGCATTTACTTGGCTTTATGAGTTTTATCTTACATTGTGATGTTGGATGATCAATGGTGAATTTGATCATGGATTTGGTTAGTGAATGGTTAATTGGTTGTAACTGTATTAGATAGCATTGTAACTAATTCTATCATTCATTAGTATGTAATTGAGGCACAAGTCTCATTTTACTTTCTTGCAATTGAGAGAAAATTGTAGTGAGGCATAATGTATGTAATTTCTACAAGAAGTTTGCAAGAAGACGGCTTTCAAGGAGTTGGAGGTGCTTTGAATCATTTGAAGAAATTAAGAAGACAATACCAAAGAAGACATGTTGATGCGCTTGTTTTGGTTTTATTTTTGTCTTGATTTATTCATAGTCCAAGTCCACAATTCACCATGACGTATGATTTTGCATGTATGTTTATTTATTTGCCTATATGTGATGTATGCTTGTAAATGAACTAATGTGCAAAGTGAGACATAATTAAATTCAAAATCTTCCTACGTGAAAACATATTAGATTATAAAACGGTAAAAGTGTTTATCGTTTCCCTCCACTATCTTAGGTTATATTTGCTCGATTAGGTATGTCTTGGCTAACCCAAAGATAGGAAGACATATTCCATGAAAGTATTATGTTTACCTAGCAAGCATAGTGAAGTTGTGTTGTTCCAATATCATGAGGCCAATAACGCACCAAAGTTGAGGTCCGAAATTCAAATTGTCGCAACACTGTGATGGTGGGTATAATCTAGCTAGATCACATTTTCAATAATGCACCAAAGCTGAGGTTACGGTGATTTAGAGGCTAAAGGCCATATTCTATATAGTGATATAGATAGTAATCGTTGCTAACTCTTTGTATGTATATTCCAATAATGCACCAAATGTGAGGGGTATTCATATTAAAGAGAGCTATGGTCACCTACTTTTGAGTCTTTAATTAGATTCACGATCTCATTTAGGAAGTGTGAGAATAGATAAAATTAGTGGGAGGTATCATTTAATTAAAAGCCAAATTAAATGTTTTAATAAGTTTTATGTCAACTTGCGATCTTATTTTCTAAATACATTTATGGCTACAATAGTGAACCCGTTATTTCAATTATCTAGACTTTATATCGAGCAAATGGACCAAATTTTTTATTAACGTTATCATCTAAAAATGGTTCTTAGAAACTCAATAAAGTCTTAGAATTATATGCTCCGTTATTTTTTATCTTGATAAAGTATCAAAACAAAAAGTTGTAGTACTTATGGTTGATAAGTAAACCAAGTTTAATATGCTAAGGATTTGTATTCTTTCATAGTTTGCATAAAGGTATGCAAGATGTAAAGAATATGATTCTAAACTAGCAAATGGTTGTAAGGTAAGCAAATTTTATGGCATAGTATTAGATATAATTAGAATTCATTCTCACATTTGTATTTCTTCTTTAGTTAGTGGTAATGCAAAGAAGAAAGGGAAAGATAGATGATTTCTATTAGCCAATGGGAGCATATCTAAGAAGAAAATTAAGGATTATATAGGCATGTATAAAAGATGTTTTCATAGCCTTAAAACCGGACATTAAAAGAGGTTTTAATCCAAAGTATTTTTATAGCTTGAATGTCAAGATTGTAAATCTACTATGAATTATAAATATTCTTTGATTGTGATTGGTACTACTTTATGTATTCTAGTTAAACATTAGTGAATGTGTTTGAGGATAGAATCTTAATCACAGTAGTGCACTTTGGAAGCGTGGAATGTTTTTAGTGTTAGCAAATGAAACAAAGGTTGTTGCGTTAGCTAAAGACAATTTGTTTATATGCTTTCTGGACATATTTTGTATTTTAAGGGTTATACCTAAATGATATTATGAATAAAATGTATATTCCTAAAGCTTGTAAAAGCGCATTATGGTATAGTCTTTATTATCTTGATATGGATGAAAAAACGTATTGCTAACATATTGTTAATCGTTATAATTATCCACCAAATTTTAAGATCACTCAAATAATACAAATCAATTGTAGTTTCTACAGATTAGGTTGTTCTCATAATAAGATGATGATTAGGTTGGTTTGAACAACTTATGCATCTTATTTATTGGAAAGATAACCAAGTCATCCTTTGTTTGATAAAGGATTAGAACTACTAAATTGTTTGGATTAGTACATGTTAATTTATGTGGAGCTATTTCGGAACAGGCTCGCGTAGGAAAATATATTAGTACCTTATGATTAGATCGTGAAGGTAAGATACTTAAGTACTATTTTGTTTGAGTATCCTAAAATTTTGATATAGTATCGAAATTAATAATACCCGGTGTACCACAATTAAATAGGGTTTTCTTAGTGAAGAAACCGTGCTTTGTTAGACATAGTACAATTGTTGATTAGTTTCACCATTCATTATATCTATTTGTGGGTCCTGCTTTCCTCAATTTAATTTAATATTGAATAGTAAATCCATATTATTGCTAGAACTTTATATTTGATATAAGTTGGATAGCAACCAAGGATTAAATGTGTTAATTTTGGTTTGTCCTACTTTTATTGAAAAGTTTTTGAAGGACTAGTGAGAGTTTTGGTTAAAGGTAATTTTATAGTATATCTTAGTTTTTGTAAGATATAATTTCTATTTAATGATCAATGTCTATTGATCTATTATATTGTAATCTTTCTTGAAGAAAATATTTTGTTCGAGAAGATGTTACTTTTAAATAAAATAGAAATTGAGGCCGTACCCTCTAACGCTATAAAATTACCTAGACCAAAGTAATGAATCTATTCAATAAGGTCCGAGATGTGTCATCACACAAGATCTTTGCAAATCTAGTAGTGTATCTCATTCTTTAAAAGAATATAAAGATATCTTTTTGGAAGCACAAAAGTTATTTGTGTATTTGAGATAATGATCAATTAGTTGATCCTACAATTTACAAAGAAACGGTATATTTGATATCGACTCCAAGAAACTATATAATGTAAAGCATATTGACTAGACTTCATATAATTTAGCTTAATCTGGATATCGATCTCCGAGATAAAGGTTGAAGTTAATGGAAAAGTAATGACCTTTTATAGCTATATTGGTTTTTGAAAGATATTATCAAAGCCAAAGTGTTGACTTTGATGAAGTCTTTTTACCAATAATTGTGCTTAAGTCTCCTTGTATTATGCTAGACATTATAGCACATTGTGTTACTATATTAATGATTTTGATCAATGGATATGAGTAATATGTGCGTACTTGATAAATCCACTTGTGGATTTTTTAAGTAAATTTCTTGGAATTGTTTCATTCAATTCAAATGAGATTAAAGAGTTAGATTTCATTTAGAATGTGGATAAACCTTGTGACTTCAATAATGATGACTTGGATATCATGGATGATGATATGTGTGTTGTGATATTAATTATAGTCTAGTCATATTAAATGTTCTCCACTTAGAACTTATCGTTCGTATCTTATGAATTCGTAGGTATGATAATAGTACGAAGAAATCACTTGGTATATTTCTTATATTGTACAAAGAGTATTTTTGAAGGTGTTCAAGAAACTCTAGTTGCGTAGCAAATTTGTATTCAAAGTTATAGTAACTTCATATTTGTTATACTATGTACAAGACTTGATATTGCATAAACTATAAAGTGTTATGAGTAAATATCAGTCCAATCTAGGTTTGGAAGTGGTTGATAGAATTAAAGTATATTCTTAAGTACTTGGGAAGCACTAAAGATATATTTTAGTTCATGGAGGAGGTAAATTCCGTAGTGACGGATTTACTAGTTCAGATTCTTAATCTGAATCTTATAATAGAATGTCTATATTAGGGTTCACGCTTATTTGTAGCAGGAGCTTAGTAAGTTAGAAACGTTCTGAACAAATTGTAGATTCCTTTACATAACTCATGTCTTTTGTAATATGTAATATTACGAAAG
The DNA here is from genome assembly GCA_037974665.1 of Ehretia macrophylla. Taxonomy (NCBI): domain Eukaryota; kingdom Viridiplantae; phylum Streptophyta; class Magnoliopsida; order Boraginales; family Ehretiaceae; genus Ehretia; species Ehretia macrophylla. The sequence continues at coordinate 7,970,496 of CM075774.1, forward strand.
AAGTTGTTTGGATCGAGAAAATCATACGAGTTGGTTATGGCTCCTATCGTTAAGTTGTGATGCTTTTGTGGTACGACTATACGGAGCTATTGCACAACCTTGTAGAACCCAGGTTTCATTGTATGCCCAAACATTTAGAAAAATTGTTTTCATCTTCACGTGTTGGTTATGGCTCCTATCATATTGAGATATGTCTTTACATAAAACGGCCACATCTTTCGATGTAGCTGACCCACTAATCATAGCTATGAATCTGTCACAGCTAGGTCCTCGTTTTGAGAAGATGGATGTTCGATACCATTGTATGTTGTGCTAATACTATGTAACATAGCATTAGTGCAAGTGGGAGATTATTAGAGATATGCCATAATGTTACATATTTGGATGACATATATTGGGGCATTTTGACATTAACTTATACATTATGGCATCTATGTCTATATATATGTGTTTTCATATTGACATAATTAGCACATTCATATTCTCCTTCTTTTATGTGTATGAATGAGTCCCTAGAATTTTCATTATAGGAATGTATTCTAAAAGCATTTAGAATATGGTGGCTTATTTCTTTAATATGATAAATACTTAAAGTATTCATAATCCTTAGATTATTTGATCGGAATTTCAATAATCTATTACGGACTATCACATGTTTTGTTACCTTTGATTAACATAGGGATGTTAATGATAAAAGATGGTGAGCCACGTGACATAACAACATAAGGATGCGATTAACAAACGTGTGGGTGGTTATTAGTTGAATAGATCACTAAATGTGACGTGAATAACAAATTACATGACTTCAGATTAATAATTTGTTATCTGTTGCGATTGTGCATGTAATCCTTAAATTTGAGACATTACGACTGTCATATGTATTGGGATTTGATTCAAGCGTTTGGATAATACTTGTCTCGACAAACGAGATTAGATTTGTCCTCTCGCAATTTCATTCATTCGGTATAGTGATTGATAGGTAGTGGTCAAGATAGGATCCATTAACTTCCGGCGTGAGGCGATATCCTATGCGATCTAAGCTTGGTTGTTTAATGAGGAAATATTTTGTCGAGGTGTGAATGATGGAGAATGAGTTTTTCATGTGTCATCTCTCATTACACCAATTAGATTTATGTATGGTATCGAGTTTATGAATTTAATTGAATCATGGTTCTTGCTTAACGGGACAATTAATGGAAAGATTGAATTGCACGATAATCGACGACCATAAATAGATTTGCCTGTTTTGACTTCATTGCTATATAAATTGTCTTGATACGTTGCTAGACGTCACTCTAGAACGTGGGGGTATTTTGGGAATGGCGAAGATATTCTCAAAATATATTAAAGTTGTTTAATGTTCCCTCATTGCTATATGTCGGTGAATCTAGAGAGTCACACACAATAAAACATAATTGATTGAGTTTCGAATAAGCTTGAATTTGGTCTTGGAACGTTAAGGTGTTAACGTTGGCAATACTTGGCCATTAAATAGTAATAGGCCAAATGTGTAATTATTTGTAAGTGTTGGGACAAAAGTACAAATACGAAAAGTTAGTTTCATTAATTTAAACTAATAATGATTAGATTAAATTAAATGTACAAATATAAGAATAATAAAATATATATACATGTATATGATATGTATATATACATATTAGTCTTGAAAATCAAGATGCCATATGGATGGCTAAGATTGTTTCACATCATCAAGTTGACCATTATTTTTGAAATCAATGGTTAAGATGAAAGAAGACAAAACACAATTTTTGATGCATTGAGAAGTGCAATTGTTGTCTTCTAAATACACTACATACAATGCATAAAACAAGGAACATATTACACAAGGCAAAACATAGAAAAACACAATGCATTGAGAAGAATAATTAAGTCTTCTCTTTATTTGTGGAATTTTCATCCATTGCATTGGCAGCCCAAAAATGGGTTTTATTTTTTCAGAAAAAAACTCTTATTCTAGCTTAAAAACATCCCAAAGAAGACTAGCACAAAATCTTTGGTGATTAAGGAACTCATCCAAGCTTGTGTGAATAGCCTAGAGCTCTTGTATTTGTGGGAGGACTTATCAAAGCTTGTTCATCATCTTCTTCATCATCTTTTGCAAGATCTACAAGAGGTATATCTAAATCTACCTTTTTACTATATATATTGCTGAAAATATGTTTTCCATATGTTAATCACATGATATCAAGATTAGAGTTTCATATGAACATCATGCTTTGAAATTTCAGAAAGTTTTGAACTTCATGTTATGCTTCCGCTCGATTCTTAATGAGATTATGTTCATAGCTCTAAATATATAAGATCCTTCACTAATAAGATGTTGTCTTCTATGTGCCTTCCTCGGGTAAAGCCACATTGCTGCTTAGATATAATTTTGGGGAGGTATTTAGCCAATCTGCCATTCAAAAGTTTGGTTAAAATTTTGTTTAGCACATTGCATAAACTTATTAGCCTAAATTCAGTCCACTTTGTTGGAGCAGAATTTTTTGGGATTATGACTATTGAAGTAGCAGTGATTCCTTTAGGTATTTCAGACCCTCTAAAGAAATCCAAGACAGCTTCATAAAGGTCCATAACAATAATGTCCCAGCATTGTTGATAAAACACAGTAGAGAAACCATCAGGTCCTGCTGCATTGTTGCCATCAATGGAGAAAACTATGTCTTTAATTTCAGCCAAGGTTGGAGGGTCATTGAGACTTTTATTGTCCTCTTCAGAAATGAGTTTAGGTATATACTCCACCTGTTCAGGAATTTGGCATTGAACATCGTTGTTAAGCAGATCCCTAAAAAACTTAACAGCATCTTCTTTGATTTCATGATCCTGCTCAATTTTTTATCCATTCTCCTTCTCAATACTCCATATATGGTTTCTTATTTGCCTTTTCTTAACCATCATGTGAAAAAATTTTGTATTCTTGTCTCCTTCCTGCAACCAACTGATCCCAGCCTTCTGTTGCCAATAGCTCTCCTCCAAGGAAAGATTGTAGTTAAGATTAGCTTCAGCTTTTTTAAAGTTTTCCCTGTTCCTAGGAGAAGGGTTAGTCATAAATTGTTCTTCTTTTTGTTTAACTTCTCGTTCTGCCTCTATAACTGCTTGGAAGATGTTTCCAAAGTGCTCTTTGTTCCAAGTTTTGAAAGCAGATTTCACTTTTTTCTGTTTAAGCCAAAACTTCCATATTCCTCTGGTATACACCTCAATCTTCCGGTTATCTTCTACTATTTTTATAAAGTCTTTGTGGTTGGTCGAAGCATTTATGAACCGGAAGGAAGAAGGACCTCTATTAATCTTCTTAGTGCAAGTAAGCAATAATAGACAGTGATCTGATCCATCACTTGCTAGATGAGACACTTTAGTTTGATCAAATTTATTGGACTATTCCTGGTTAATGCAAATCCTGTCAAGTCTCTGAAACATGTTTCCTCTCATCCAGGTATATTGCTGTCCCTCAAACCCAGCATCCATAAGGCCACACTCCATAAGACATGCCAAAAAATCTTCCATAGAATTTAGACTCGGTTCTGCCCCATTTTTCCTCTCATTAGCTGTTAGAAGGGTATTGAAGTCACCTCCAATCTACCAAGCCCCAACAGCAATTTCAGATATTCTAATCAATTTTTCCCATAAAGCTGTTCTCTCAGACCTTCTAGTTTTAGCATATACTAGAGATGCCATTATAGAGAAATGGATAGTTGGGAAAAACATTTCCACAGTAATACATTGGCCATGGTTACTTTTAGTATGGAAATTAATCTGGTTAGACCAGAAAATCCATATTTTATTAGATATGTTCCCATGGCAGCTGTAATCACCTAGCTTTTTAGCATAATCCTTCAGATTTTCCTCAGATACCCTAGGTTCTAAAATAGCAAAAAGTATAGGTTTATGAGTTTTCACCAGGAACTTAAGTCTCCTAAACCCTTTTTTCCCTGCAATTCCCCTTATATTCCAAACAAGGAACTTCATCACTGAGGGTTAAGGGAGGAAGAACCTGTGGTAGATTTGCTTCTAGTATGTGGGGGGCTTCCCATTACTTTCCTTTTAGACTTCATCCTAGCTTTTTGTGGACCAGATAAATTCTCCATAGATTGGCTCCTTGTCAAGACCTTGGGATGCAATTCCAGTCCATCGGATTCAGATTGTTCACTCTCAGATTCAAAATCATTTTCTGCAATAATAGGACTCTTTGAATAGGACTCTTTGAAGGATAGATTTCTATAATGATACTTCCTTTATTTCCTTCCATTAATTCTATTTGTTGTTCACTACTCTTGCCTTGAATTGGATTTTTGTCTTCCCTTCCTTCATTAACTTCTGGCAACCCATCATAATTGAAAGATCCTTGATTATCTTTGTTTTGTATAAGAAAATCAAAGGCCACTTAAGTTGTGGCTATTAGTCCATCATCTAGTGTCATGGACTTCGTTTGGTGATAGAGAAACGGTGGAACAAGCTCGGCAACTTCTTGGAGAAATCTTTCTGCATATATTACGAGGTTAGTATATTTAATTTAAGGTTCATGAAAAAACCATTAGTTAGTGTTAAAATAATTCTTCACACTGATAATCTGATTTAGTTATCATATACAAGGAATTGTTTTCTTTTCATTGGTGAATTTACAATTGGTCACAAGCTCTATGCCCATCACAATCTTATCCATTGCATCATGAGAAACTTTCTTTGACAAAGGCATTTTTGGTAAATGAGCCAGTGTAAAAAAAAAAAAAAATACCAATGCCGAAAGACTACCTGATATTAACATTATACCATAGAAAGGCTCGAGACCAAGTACACCATTGTCAGCACCAGAGCAATTGGAAGAAGGTAGAATATGATTTTCAAACTGATTTAGCTCTCCACTTTGTGTTACTTAGAGAATTGCCTCTGATATATCAACAGCCAAAAGGGAACCTTTGGGAAAGACCTGAGACCATCAAGAAACAAGAAAAGTGAATAAGGGGATGATTTGTTCTAAAATAAATGAGATGTTTTTTAAGGAAGTGATGACGGGTGGATCCAGGAGTTTTTTTCAAAGGGGGTTAAAATTCATAATTTTTAACTCTATAAATATATGCATATACATATACATATATATTAATGGGGCTAATTCATTTTTTTACCTAAACATACATACATATTAACTATTGTTTGGAAAAAAAAATGCATAGAATTTTAACGGTTTTTTGGGCCAGTGGAGGCTGCAAAACACACATCTGCAACATTGGTGACGGTTATAAAAACTGTTGCAAGAAGTCATTAATTAATAGCAACGGTTTTTTTGTCCAATTTGAGTGTTGCAAAGAAAGCTAAAATGTTGTAGTAAGCAGAGAGGCCATTTGATCTTACAAAGCCAAAACCACCAAGTTTGAATCTAGGTTCTGTCATGATAAAGCCTTTGCAATATTCTGCAAGGAAGACCTTGGCATGTGGAGCAACACAAAAAACTGCTTTTATATCTCCTCTTTGAAAAGCTCTTGGATAATCATTTATTGAACCAATCTTCTTGATATTTTCTGGCTTTAAAACGCAATGCATCAATTAGGTAGCGAACGATAAAGGAGTTTCCATTGCACCCAACAGCTGCATTTGTACTCCGAAGATAATCAACATTGAATTCAGATGATTGAAGCCTTGGGACCGTCATCATGGAAGCAAGGTTTGCAGTCAAACAAGCTGATACAAGAAAAACTACGAATAGCCATGTTGTCAACACAAGTCTAGAGAAATTGTTTTTGATTTGTTCTCCTGCAAAAGTTATCAAATGGATCAACTTTTTCATTGATTAACTGGAAATAACATATATACTTACATGGCAATAAGTGTTTTGTCGAACCTGCACTAAAAGTTTTAATGAACTATTCGGAAAATGTCATTCTCAAAAAGTAATTTCATAAGTAGTTATTAGCAAAATATACCGTTGCAAATCAGACACCGATTGCAATGGTTTTTTCATCTCTAGCAATGATTTTTTTATTATTAGTATTCTAAATGTTGTAGACGCACATTATTAGTTAGAGTGTTGCAAAAGATTTTAAAATGTTATACGCGCACACTATTGGCGAGTTGGATCTACTGCATGTGGGTCCACCATCACTAAGTGTGCAAGTAGGAAGACTCACTAACGAATGTGAGTCTTACCCTTTTTTACTGTTCATTATCAACAATTTATTAATATTTGACACTTTTTAAAAAAAATTGCAGTTTTCTTTCCCATTTAGGACTTACTTTGTGCAAATGACAGCAAACAGACAGAGAACCAAAGCATTGTCCCAATGTTTCCAGGGAATGAACTTTGGAAATCCGGATTTCCAGTTGCATGTTCTCTCAACCAAATAACGATCCCTGTGGACATGGTCATTACTGCCATAAGAATCCACGTTTCCATTTTCAGGGCACTCATAAAAATGAATATTTCCTTTTTGATGTCTTGCTTTACAGTGACCATCATGACAAGCCCTGATTCAATATAGGGTTGAGTAAATCCAACTATCTCAAAACGATCTGCCATTATTTCTGTGTCACCTATAGCTAAAGTAGAAACAATTTGTCAATGCCAAAACAAAATCAACAATACTTCATATTACTTTTATTCCTTTTGGTAAATCTTTATCCTCTTTGTGTCAAATGCAAAGAACAAATATTCCCATTATAGGTTAGCATTTCATGTCAAGGTTTTTCATTATCTAAATGTTAAACACAATAAATAAATACAACAATCATTTTCTAACAGTTTAGACTTTAGATGAGATGGTCACTTCTTATAGTATCAGAACCTAGGTATAAAAAGGTCTTAAGTTCAAAGCTCACTGTCACCCATTTATAAAATTATGTTCACGTGTAAGGCTCAACAAAAACTATTTAGCTCCCACTCCATCCATTTGTAAAAGTACGTCCATGTGTAAGACTCAATAAAAAACTATCTAGCCCTTATGCATGAGAGAGCGTGTTAAATATAATAAATCATTCTATAACAGATTAAGTTTTTAGATGAAGTGGTTACTTAATACTAAATTTCCTTTGTCTTTTTGAAATGCATTATTATTTTGTAATGAGTAGACACAAAGTAGGAAACATTTTTGATATAGAATCATGATTATATGCACTACTAAGGTTCCATTTGTTTGTCATAAAATAGCTTGGTAGTGGAAAATATTTTCCTGAAAAATAAAATATTTTTTAGCGTTTGGTTGTTACAGTAGAAAATATTTTATGGTGTTTAGATATGATGGTGAAAAATTGATTAAAATTATTATTTTATTATTTTTAGAAAATATTATTAATTAATCATTGTTAATTAATTTATTTATAAAAAATTGATTAATTTATAATTTATAATTTATAAATAATAAATATATTAATTAATTAATAATTTCATAAAATAATAATAATTATTATTAATTTAAAACTAGGTTAGTTGAATAATTAATTAATAACTAATAAATGAATAATTTTTTAAATTAAATAATTAATTAATAATAATCTATTAAATATAATTTTATTAATTATTGATTTAATTAATTTTCATTAATTTAGAGTTAATAATTAATTTTCATTAATTTAGAGTTAATAATTAATTTTTGAATATTAATTAATATAAATTTATTAATTATTAATTTAGTTAATTAAGTAAAATTAATTTAAAATTAACTAATTTTTTATTATTAAACTAATTTTTTTTAGTATTAAATTAAATAATTTTTATTTCATTATTATTAATTAATATCAATTTATTAAATATAATTTTATTAATTATTAATTTAATTAGTTTAGTAGTCATTAATTTACAATTAATTAATTTTTATTATTAAAATAATTACATTTTAGTATTTAATTAATTAATTAGTTATTAATTTAAAATTAATTAATTTTTTTATTTTATAATAATTAATTAAAATGGTGATAGAAGTAGACTGGGGGTGGGGTAAGGGGTAGGGTGGGGTTAGGTTGGGGCTGGAGTTGGGGTGGGTGAAGGTGTATAAGTGTAAAATATTTTCTTCTGCCAAAAGAAATGAAAATAATTTTTACTATTTTTAACTAAACATTTTTCTTTAATCAAAAATTATTTTTTGATTAATTGATTTTTCAGTATTACCGAATACCAAAAAATTAAGAAAATATTTTTTAAAAAAATATTTTATAGCAAACAAACGGAGCTAAGTGTATCATAAATGTTTGAAGTTATAGTACCTTTTTGGAGACTTCCACCCCCATCTCATCATATGAACCATTATAAGGAACTAGCACGTAGGGCAGGTAATAAGCTAGTCGTTTCACTGTCGCTTCAAAAACTTCTATCGAAAATCCAGTAATCAAAGTTGTATTACGGTCATGATCATATGTCACATTTACGAAATGTTTGAACGCAGCCCCTGCAGGAACCCCTATCCTAAGTGGTTTTTCAATCCCATCCAAAGTCTCTCCCTTTGGTATTGTTTGCTCACCATGGATGGCCACCAGGCCAATATATTGAACCTAAATTCCCCACTAAAACATCACTAGATTTCTTTTTCCATCCATGTCCAACAAATTCCTTTGAGAACCTGAATTTTGGTGACCATAATGTTATTTCGCGATAGCTTCTACCTATCACATTAATGATTTGAAAGATTGGATTTCGCAATAATACACCATTCTTGAAACTGATTTTTCCACTTAGACCTTCAAATTTTCTAGACAAAATGTGTTTCACCAACCTACTAGAGTTCATTTTCCCTTTTGATTTTTGTATGGACTTGGCAATGGCCCATGTTGCATCATAAGCTCGAAGAGCATATATACTTGGACTAGCATATTCTTTTTCTTGAGGATACTTTGATCGATAGTTTCTAGCAAATTTGAGCTTGAACTGTCTGAAAGAATCACTGCTATCCACATAGTTTGTCTTGAAACCTATAACACCTTGCATGGGTGCGATAACTGATGGCTCGAAAGAATCAAGAAGGCTCGCAATATCATCTGAAACTATCCACATTTTTCCATCATTCCTATTTTCTTCGCCTTCTCGAAAAGAATCTTAGCAAAGTCTAAAGAAGATTGTAGGACTATGAAAACCTTTATGCTCTTTCTCCTTAGCTTCTTTATCTCTTCTTCAATGAATATTTTGGGCTCTGCCAATGAAGTTACACGTGGGAATGCTACATGGTGTTCGCCGATTGAATCTACTAAACGGAGAGAATCAGAAAGGTAAGTGATGAGTCCTGAATCAGCAGAGAAGCTGTTGCTGTTTTGGAATATTGCTATCACCTTTCGCCACCCAAAACGGCCAACAATGGCAGCTATACATTCCATTTGGTTGGTGATATCATTACCCATTTTGGTTAATGAGAATAAAAGATAAGAATCTAATTTAGTAGAATTAGGATAAGTTTATCCAATCTTGTATCAGGATTAGGATTATAACAAAATTTTCTAATCTCATAGTCAATTTATTATGTAATTTTTAGCTAATTATTAATTTATGAAATATTTAGATCAATAAAATACGAAAAAGTATTTTAAATATATTATCTTATAATTTTATAGAAATTATTAATTTTTTACACTGATCCCAAGGCGAGACAGGACATTTTAATTATTTAAAAAAAATTATTAATTTATCGAATATTAAGTTAAAAAGGTTCTACTATATTTTAAATGTCCCAAATCAGTCCTTAATGTTTTCAAAAAGTCCCAATTTTATAGATCCACCCATGAACTCCCACCCCTAACCCTAACCCTAACCCCCTATGCCGGTGAACCCTTACCTGCAACCCCACAATTATATAGATCCACCGATGATGTCAAAAGCCAAAGTGCTCGAGTATCATAGTATATTTTCATTTTAAGGTTCATTGAACAATACGTTATTTATTTTTTATTTTTTATTTTTTTTATGAAGCTGCGAGATCTTGGAATGTTTTCCTTTTGTTATTAAATCATTAAGAATTGAATATGAATTGAATATTCACAAAAAGACGATTTATTCTTTTAGCCTCATCACAAAATACAAGTCAATGTAGATTTTCAATAGAGGCAATAGCTGACAAATCACAATTTTAGCTTAGATGTAGATTTTATGGGCCCAAAGTTGGTGTTTACAATTACAATTAATTTGTATTTAATTAATGCTTATTTGCAAGTTTCTTCACCACAACTTATACTAAAATACTTAAAACACCTACAGTTTAAGCTGGCTTCATAAGATAAACTTAAGTAATTTTCTTGAATATATATATATATATATATATATATATATATATATATATATATATATATATATATATATATATATGTATGTATATATTTTTGCTAAGTAAACAATTTATATTTCATTGAAAATGAAAAAGTACAATAGTGGGTCTATCGACCATTTAACAAAAAGAGAAAATAAATGAAAAAAGCCAACATAATAAAAAATAAATGAAGAAGCACATGGCTAGCTAAAATGTTCCATTCAGTTTAGATAGTCGGCCCTCCATTCTCGCACCGGTTGACCAGTTATCTTAGCCAAATAGAACAACCAAATTCTGAAAAAAAGTCAATCAACAACGCAAAACAAACAACAAAGACAAGCAAAGAAAGGAGCAATCCAAAGTCTTCAAACATCTCACATTTTGTGCTCTTCAAAATTCATCAACCTGATCAAGTGTGTTTTCATCCTGGGATTTATGTTTGGATTTAGGGAAGGAACCTTTGGATTTAGAGGAGCTGCACTTGGATTTAGGAGAATTAGACATGGGGGTATTCATGAAAGCAACAATATCTTGGGAGAGGGAACTAGAGAAGGTTGTATATCACTTTCCATGCATGGGGGGCCTCCGGCCTAACTTGACCATCATTTATGGATGTGGTCCGAGAGGAGGCATCCAACATGGTTACCTTTTTCAAGTACTTCACTCACGTTTGAACTCTCTAAAGACACTTCAAAATGATTTGATATTAGGCCTAACTTTTGGGGAGTAGCCAACGTGAGTAGAGCACTTTTTGAGATTTCTAATCATTCGGTGGACTTAGGTGGAAGTGAAGTCATTGGTTGTTGAGGGAGCTTCTCCATAGTTGCTTGGTGCTTTTGCACAATTAGAAGTCGAATGTCTGACAACTTTACAAAAGACGCATCTAGGTGGTTCAATCATATTCGATGCCAATTTCTGTAATGGAACAATCCTGGAGCTTGACAAAAGTGGAGTTGAAGAGTTCTTATTCATTATTCATCTCTACACAAATACGTGCATAGGTAAGATGAACTCTGGATTCTGTAAGGAAATCTATTTGGAGAGGGATTCCAAGGTTATTTCCAATATAGCTAAATCCATCTCTTGACCATAACCCCAAAGGAACATTTGTTAGTTTCATCCAAATAGGTATTTTGTCACGTTTAAGGTTGATATGTTGAATGTTGGGATCCTATATTCGAATGAGGAGGGGGATAGTGGTTAACATGCCACAATTGTTCCAACACTGCATCGCAAACTTTTTGCACTTTCAAGTTGAAATAGGTACAAACCATTATCGAGAGTTTTTATTTCAATACTACTATAGCTCTTTCACTTAGTATCAATGAATTTTTTAATAAGAAAGAAATATGGAGGTTATCCACAAATTGACCAAATAAAACATCTTCTCCAAAAGGATTCCATTTTTCCAATACACAAGATGGATGGCAAGCAACCACATGACCATCTATGATTTCCGACATTCCAATTTTATGCAATTTGAAGGATTGCGATTAAGTCCTTCATAAATGAATTTTCTAATTTGAGATGGATGGAGTATTAAGGTGGGTTTGGAAGTTGGTATTCTTGGGATCCTTTTTTGCTTTAGAACCAAGAATAAAGCCAATTTTATGGGATGGAGGGAACGCATTGGCATTTGCTATAGCATTGAAAGATTTTGTAGTAGCTAATGAATTAGAGAATTACAGAAACGAGTTTATGGGAAGGGGGCGACATTGGCCTAGGAGGGATGGACCCAAGGCCAAAGGTTGTGCATTAGTAGCTAAATTAGGGGGGAGGTGGACCTTGGAGCTTGAAAGAGGGGAGGGGGAAGGGAAACATCTCCATGAAAGCCACGAATAGAGTGTGAATAGAAGAATAAAAAAGAGATTGATGATTAGGGTTGGGGGATATAAATATTTTCTTCATTTAATGTAGCTTAAAATTTGATTCATTGATATTGGACTCCTAAATATATAAGCACTCTAATCAATACTTTGATGATGTTGTTAGCAAATCACTTTTAGTTGTAGGTATTTCACATCCTACTTTCATTCTTCATTAAATAGACATAAATTAATTCACCCTCTTAAATAGAAATAAAAAATTCAAAGTGATATTTATTCACCTTTGTTTGCCATATTATAATAGGAAAAACACTTTCTGATTTAAGTTCCTTCTCTTCTTCATTCTCTTTTTAATTTTTAATATAAAAAATTGTAAGACTTTTTACTAATAGACCCCAATGTTCAATAAATCATGCAACCTTATCATTAATCCATATATTAACAGAAAAAATCTTATATACAAGGCTTACAATTTTTCTGAATTTTTAGTGAACCTTTATTAAGTTTTTCTCTGCCAATATCATTAATCCAGATATTCCGAGTTTAATGTTTTAAAAATTGTTTGAGAGAAAAAAATAGAAAGCTACAAAGAAGAACATGAAGCAAATGCTAGTAGAGTCATCATGTAAACAAGTGGAAATAAATATGAACTAATATTTTTTCCTTTTCTTTTTGGGTGAAACTTTTCTTTTGGTAAAGTCAATGTGTGCTTTATTTAATGGAGTTCTATGGGGTAAAAAATGATGCACAAAGAATGAAAATTGGAATGTAATCTTTGTCCTCAAGTTGCCTATCACATTCCGAAGGAATAAACTAATATATCTTCACCTGACATTTGGTCTAGGGGTATAGATCTCCCCTTTGATGCGAGAAGTCTCGAGATCGATTCTTGAAGCGTGCAACACCCTTTTAAAAGTAATATACAATCTACTTAGACCTCCATTTGAATTAAAAGAAAAGATAAATCATATATGAATTAATAGTAGCAATTATGAACAAGAGTTGAACATGGAAATAAAGGGGTTAGGGTTAGACTCTAATAATGATTAGTAAGACAATAGTTAATGTTAAGGCAATCAAATTGATTGGAGATTGTTCATGCAATAAAATTGAATGAAAATTGATTGGCTATGTTTTTAGCAAAACTTCTGTTATTACCATTTTTACTTTGCAGGACACATATTATGGTAACTTACCACAGGGAGCTTTGAGATGAATAAGGAAGTGCATTGATTGTCCATTCATAAGGAAAGAAAGATTAGGGTTTTATGGAACAAGGCCTTTCTCGAAGCCCAAGACATAGTGACCTGCAGCAATCAAATATATATATGTGGAGTAGGTCACGTAGAAAGAGGGTGAGAGCGTGGCAAGAATATATGAGAGATTTCTGTCCTGTGTTCCGGGTCTTGTTGCAACACTATCTGTGTTTGAGTTCTTGATTTTATTGAGTGTTGTAACTTTGCTTATTTTGACAATGTATCATGAAAAATTTGTATAAGCCTTTGAGTAATTAGATTACAATATCTTTTGATCATTCTTCAGGGGAAGAAATTGTAGTTCTCGGGAGAGAATGTTGCAAGTTGAGGGAAGCTCGCCAAACTAGAGTTCGCTAAGGAAATCTTCATCTAGGCGTCAAAGGTCAAAAAATAGTCTTTACTTGTATAAGCCCATTGATGATGTAACTTGATATTTCGTTAATGAATTGGTTTGTTTGACCAATGGTTGATCCCGTGGACGTAGACCGCACAATTGAACCACGTTAAATCTTGGTGTTCTTAATTCTGTTACAGCTTTACTTATTCCGCTGCTTTATACTTTCTCTGTTTATGTTGCAACATTAAGTGAAACCGGTTTTTGAGTTACTGAGATTGATTGATTGTTTCAGTTAATGTTACAACATCATCTGTAACAGTTTTCGTTTGCATCATAAAACTCCATCAACCAATCAAATTATTCATATTTACTCTGCAATAACTCTATCAGTTAGTATGTAACTATTCTTTGTTCTCTCTTTCTAATTCAGCAAAAAAAAAAGGTTATTGTTGGTTATCGCTAGCTCTATGCTCTTAACTGTAATTCTATTTCCCCATGAATTATGTCATTCTGACCATTTGTTCTCCGAATAATAGGTGATCTTCTAAAGAACTTGATGCCATAGCTCGTGTACCAATGACTTAGAAGCATTAACAGAGATCTGCAAACTCTTGCACTGATCAATAACGATTGTATACAACTATGAATGGACCAGTGCCTTTTCACTAGACAAATGATTGCAACCTCTGTTGTCGGAATCGTACGATTCGCAATGCGAATCGTACGATTCGATACAATTCAGCAAAGAATCGATACGAATCGAATGAGAGAATCGTGAATCAACGTGAATCGTATGTGAATCGTATGTGAATCGTACTGAATCGTACGATTCACTGAATCGTTTGCGATTCAGACCACACTCACAAACTGCCACATATATGATGAAGTTGATGTGATTTCAGCGTCTATTGGCACCAGGTGAGCTGCGTCAGATTTAAACAAAAAAAAAAAAGATTGAAAGAAGATCAAACTCAATGAACTGAAGGTATATTTGTCTGCTACTATTTGTTATGTTTTTTTTGCAATTTTATCTTGGATAGCAGTATCCATGTCAGTCGGCACATTGATTGTATCGCAGTCTATTCTTTCTAATGAGACCTTAATATCAGCAAACAAGGTGTTCCAGCTAAGGTTCTTCAGTCCTGGCAATTCTAAAAAGCTCTACTTGGGCATATGGTTCAGTATCAGCCCAAATCGAATCTTGTGGATCGCGAACAGATGAACTCCACTCAATGATATTTCTGGTGCTGTTAGAATTGGAAATGATGGTGCACCAGATGATGATGATGATGATGGCAAAATAACAGACTCACGCTGAGCATTGATTATATTCCTAAGCCTTTCCTCACTGACTCCATATGCAGCTGCCATTTCAGGTCCCCTCATGGTTTCTAGGAGTGAGCTTGCCCCTACTAAGAACTGTGGCGGGTTCTTGTGCGCGGAGGTTGTGAAACCGAAGAACTCAAAGGAGACAAATGTTGATGCAATTTGGCACAATGGGAAGTAGCGCGGCACCTAGAAGACGTTGCCTTGGTGAACTTTGGCCCTCATTGCCAGTGTTCCGTTAGGATATACTATCTGTATGGTACTAGTTCCTCTCAACACAATACCGTACTCTGTTGCTGTTGGATTGATAT
The DNA here is from genome assembly GCA_037974665.1 of Ehretia macrophylla. Lineage (NCBI taxonomy): Eukaryota > Viridiplantae > Streptophyta > Magnoliopsida > Boraginales > Ehretiaceae > Ehretia > Ehretia macrophylla. The sequence goes on from CM075774.1 coordinate 7,985,784, forward strand.
GTGGTGCCATCATTGATCCCTACATTGAACAAGCAATGCAATGATGTTTTAATACTTGTTTACACATAAATGATGATGGCAGATTCTGAATTGCATTACAAATTATGAAATTTAAGTAGATGAAAGATGTTTAAGAAGATGAAAGATGTTTACTCTTCTGGACAAAACAGAAAGGATCGTCTGGTCTTCCAGCGTCCAGATTAATATGTCATCAAAGAGCAGCACTGTCGCGCAACTTTTAGACTCGGGAAATCTTGTTTTGAGAGACGGCAAAATTGTTGCAAGATAGTGATTATTAGAAAAGTAAAAAAAAAAACATATATTAATATTCATTCAAAAGAAGAATTTCAACTAAATACTATTAATAGAAACATAATATATCAAATTAATCTAGTTTTAAATTTGTGACCGAATCGGTATGATTCACGATTCGATACGATTCACGATTCAAAAAAATGACATTTCGATTCACGATACAGTTCACGATTCGACAACTATGATTGCAACTATAAACACAATCGCACAGATGGTACCTGAAATGAGTAGTAGACCAGAGAAAGGAACAAGACCTAAACTTAGGTCGTTAGCTGGATCAATTGATGAGGAGCAATTACAAGAGAAAAGCATTTACTTTTCCACTTTATCTAACTCTCCATCTTGTGTGATTTTGAGAATTGCCGTGGATATATCGTTTGCCAAATGAGAGCCCTTTTGAAAGGCCTAAAGAAACAAGTAAGAATAAAACTAATGATCACAATAATAGCAGCAATGAATAGTTACAAATATATCGTGAGGAGTGTTTGTTTTCCACCTTCTCTCTCTCTCAAATGGGGATGATGGAAGATGTGGTTCGTTAATTAATATGGGGTTTTATACTAAAACTAAATGGTAATAGGAAGAGAAACAAGAAAAGAGATGATTCACGTTATCAGTAGATAGGACTAGTCTTGTTAGTGAGTTATTACATATAAATAGACGAGATGTTTGATGCATAACATTGGTTGTAAACATGAAAATATGTCCAAGTTGAAGTGAGTGTTTGAGTTCTATGCTAATAAAGGAAGGTTTATTGGTTTATACATGATCAAGATCTAAGGACGCATCCAAATTTTTTGTTCAATGGGGCTAGATATTCATAATTTAGTATTTATATATAATTATTTTTTTTAATCAGGCTATTTTGACTTCGTTAGCTTACAAATATCTTTAAAATGCACATACTTTTTGTAAAAACTTGAGGCGAGTAGGGATACACACTAATACATGGATCCGCCCATGCTAATATCAATATTTTGCCTAGCATGGAAATATTGTCCCACATAGTAAGGGTAAGGAATAAAGATGGATTTGGTGTGTATTCAGTCTCCCAACGTGATTTATTTAAAGTGAGTCCCTTGTCACCCAAAAATATATCCTAATATGTAAGTCCACAAGATTGTATCTTGTACTATATCTCATACTAATTATATTAATCAAGGAAAAAAAAAACGAGAAGCTTACAAAGCCCATGCCTCCAAGTTTCCAGGTAGGCCCTGCCTTAGTATAGCCTGTGCAATATTTAGCAAGGAACACTTCAGCGTGTGGAGCACATAAAAAGGCCGCAGCTATCTTTCCTTTTTCAAAATCCTTTGGATACTCATTAGCCGAAACAATTTTGTGAATATTTTCTGGCTTGAATTGCAAAACATGTTCCAAGTATTGACCTATAAATGACTGCCTATTACGCCCAACAACTACATTTGTTCTCAAGAGATAATCAATATTCATTATAGAAGGTTGTAGTCTTGGCACAGTCATCATGGTACTTAGGACTGCAGTAAAACATGCTGCGACGACTACATGTACACCTAACCATACTGCCAACACTAGGTGAGATAAGTTTTGTTTGATATATTGTCCTGCATATTCGATCATGAATTAATGTTTAAAAGAGAGCTTTTGTGTGAAAATGAAAAAATAAGGGCAAAAGTGATATACTTCAAACAGTTATCACGTATAACAGATGTGTTGAAAACAATAAATATATATATGTATATAATAATCCCCCTCTTAACTTTTTAAGTTTTTACATAAAGTGATAACTTAATATAATAGCAAATCTCATATTAATAAACGGGTTTGCGTTCAACTCTCGTCACTACAGGTTTAATAATATTAAAAGAGTTTATGTATAAGATTAGAAAAAAACAAATCTCGCGTGCATTTGGATCCAGCTAATAGTAGTGAAGTAGATAGCGATCACAGATCAACGACATGGACAATATTATTGTTTTTCAGTAAAACGACGGGAATATATAAATTTATATATATATATTAGTCCTATATAGATAAATATTCATGACTAACTTTCAAGACCAGTATATAAGGGTTGCACTAATCCTCTAATGCATGGGACAAGAGTTTATATATTCTAACAAGGATTAATACCCTAATTAGTCCGTGATTTTTATGTTTGACAAAAAAGTCTTATATGGTCAAAAGTCCTACATTTAAATCCTAATTTTATAAATTGTAACACTATTCGTCCTACTCCTTTTACCCTATTTTGGTAAAGAAGTATCGGTATTTTGTTAGAGAAGTAACGGTAAAGTTCATGGGTAAACAATTAATTTTTTAACAGAAAAAGGCGAAAGGACTAGTAATATTACAACTTACAAAATTAAAATATTTAAATGTAGACAATAATAAATATATCGATTAGGCAATAATAAATATAATAATTTTTAATATGTTTGGCAAGAACGTTTCTTAGTCTCTAATTTTTAATATATCGATTGAAGACAATAATAAATATAATAATTTTTTTAATTTACTTTGTTGAGAATAAGAAACCTTCTTGTCAAACATATTAAAAATAAGAGACTAATTAGAGTAAAGATTAGGCACAAACTAGGGTACTAACTCTTCTAACAAAATATATATATATATATATATATATATATATATATATATATATATATATATATATATATATATATATATATATATATTAAAAATAATAAGGATGAAATTGAGATTTTTTAAAAATAATAGGGACGAAATTGATATTTTTAAAAACACAGTATGGATTAAATTGAAACTTTTTGAAACAATAGGGAAGAAGTTGAAATTTTAAAAAAATAATAAGGAGGAAATTGAGACATTTTAAACAATCGGAACCAAACTGAAACTAAAAGGAAACAATAGGGACGAAATGTGAAATTTTCCCTTCTTATCAATTCCATATATCTTTTGTGAAAAGTAGAAACTTTTTTATTGTTATTGATTGTTAATAAATTGAAGTGTCGAGAATCAAATAAAATGTATATAAAAGTTTGCTCCCAAATTAAAGAAGAAAATCTATAACCAAATCCAAATGTGAAAGATGAAGTACTAACCGCTTCTAGATGTGACTTACTTTGTGACAATGAGAGAATAGTGACTGAAAACCAAAGCACTGAGCCAATGCACTGGAAATATGAGACTTTTGTGAAGTCTGGATTGTTGCTTGTGCTCTCGTTTAAGTAGATCACGATGGCTGTCCACAGGTTCATTGCTGCCAATACCAACCATGTCTCCAGCTTGAAGGCCTTCAACACTGTAGCCCTTTCATTAGCCACATTAGGTTTCGTAGGCACTATCATAACAATTGAAGAGTCGATGTAAGGCAGTGAGAAGTCTGTCTTTTCATATCGATCGACGAGGATAGTGGTATCACCAATTGCTGCATCCAAACTCTTTTTTCAAATGATCAGTTAGATATACATATAGAGTTGCATTGGATATATAGCAAGACTAATTATTGCATCAGATGTATTAAAAAGGACTAGGAATAGGAATTGATCAATACAAGTATATATATTGTTGTTGATTGCATAGAATTTACCTATATGAAGTCCTTGACTTAGCTTAGTTTTTGGATAATTGTGGAATTGTTTGTCTTCTTTATAATTTGTTTAGTGTTTGTCATAACAGGGGCAGAATCAGGGTTTATCTTCAGTGCGAGCTAAAATCACACAATTAAACATTCATATATATATATATTAGTGGGGGCTGAACTGATTGTTAACCTAAAACTCTCTTAAAAATACACACATTTTGAAATAAAATTGAGTTCAGTGAAGGTTGCAGTCCTACACATCCAAGAGTGGTTCCGCCACTGTATCATAATGATTTTTGTCATTAAGGTCGTTGATGACAAAGTAGGCTGAATTCACCTTGAGTTTTAAGGATTCTAATTAATGGCTTTAGTGTTCAAGAAACAAATTTCAGAAATAATGAGTTAGAGTACAATTATTCATATTGAAAGTGATAGTACTAAATGAAAGCAAGTAAAAGCAAAGTTACAAACTGCTGGTAATGACAAAATTTAAACTCGTTTGTCTATCTTCTTGCTAGATTGACACGTGTTTGATGATTTCTAAAGATATCCGAAGTGGCTTGATGACTGCCGGTATAACAGTTGACAGTTATACGTTTCTACCCTAGCTATAATTTATACAATGATCAATCCCATGACCGGACATGTGATCTGTTTATCTGACAGTATTTACTTTGCTCAATTTCTTTTCCTTAATTCCAAAATTCGAGGCTTTAAGAATATGAAATAACTAATTTCTGTTTTAGGAAATGACTTTTATGCATGCATGATCTTATTTAGTTTAGTCAACATATAAATTAATTTTACAGTATAAATTGGAATATAGGCAAGATTAGGTTACATAACATTTACAATTTATGCTAGCTGTCAAATTAAAGCCTAACTAGGTAGATTTTAAGTGCCTGTTTGGAACTATATTTTAAAACAGTTTTTTACTTCTTTTGTTTTTTGCAATAGACACACTACTAGAAAAATGCAAATCGGCGATGGATTTTAGCGACGGTAAAAAGTTTATCGCTACTTAGCGGCGAATTTAGTGACAAAAATATCCAGTCACTAATTCGTAATGAATTAACGACGTCTTTGCAATGAAAAACGTTACAACGGAAAATGTTACAACTACAAGAACATGATAACACATTTTAGATGTTTTTCATGTGTTTTTTTTCCCCCAAAGCCCCCAACCATCACTCCCAAGGCACCCCCAACCCCTACGGTCCCCCAACCCTCCCCCTCAGTCCCCCAATCCTCACCCCCTCCAGCACCCCTCCACCCCTGTACCACGCCACCCCCTCCTACCCCCTACGCTACCCACCCCACACTGTCACCCCAAACCACACACCATTCTCATTATCTCCACCCATTTCTCATCACTCCCCTACCCCATGATTTTGTGTGTATGATTGTGTGTTTGTGTGCATGAGTGAGTTGTGTGTGCGCGCGATGTATTTTCATTTTAAAAACTTGTTCAGAGAATAATTCTATTCAAATAATTTTTTTACTTTTTTGTTAAACGCTTCCAAACATGCGAATAAGTAATATGTCCTTGTTACTATTTATTATAGACCATTCAACCAAATGACTAGTTGATTAGAAAATAGGGGACTAGATTGATGGAAATCATGATGGAAAATTCACATGCTAATTCCCACTAACGTAAGATATATGGAATTTTTACTAGTCTACTTAGGAATCTTCTACAAGTAGGGGACGGAATTCTATTCCGCCTTAGCTGTGCGACCCTCTAACACACATTTTACAAGTAAGCATTTACGGGAGGAAAATTAAACAAGGATTGTAAGAGTGTACCTTATTTTGAACTTCCATCACCATTTGATCATATGAACCATAATAAGGAACTAGCTTATAGGGCAAAGCATAAGGAAGCCGATCCCTTCCAGATTTGAAAACGTCAATAGAAAATCCTGTGACCGACGTCTCATTCTTCCCAGGGTCATATTCCACTTTGACAAATTGATCGAAAGCACCATTTGCAGGAACGCTTATCTTCAATTGTTTCACTACGCCACCGGTAGGAGTCCAACCCTTAGGAACCGCCCGCTCGCTGCCCGGTCAGTAAACTGTATTCAACCCCATACCTAAATCGCCACCGTTTTCAATAACCTCCTCGGAGAGGCCAGTTTCTGGTGACCATACTGCTATTTCTGTATAGATTGTGGCTATCACATTGATAATACTAAAAACTGGCTTCTGCAATAGCGAACCGTTCTTGAAGCTAATTTCTCCGCTTAGGCCTTTGAAATCACTGGATAAAATGTGTTGCAATAGCTCTTTGGGACTAATCTTTCCTTCTGAATCTTCCATGGTTTTTGCAACAACCCGAATCGCATCGTACGCTCGAAAAGCGTTTGTACTTGGACTCAAAATCTCTTCCTTATCAGAATAATCCTTTACATACTTCCTTCTAAACCTGAGTCTAAACTCTCTATTATCTGCCATATAGCTTGTCTTGATACCTATAACACCTTGCATGTTAAGTGTCATAAATGGTTCCATAGAATGAAGATGGCTAGCAATATCATCAGAAACAATCCACACATAACCTTTCCCCATCATTCCAGCTTGCCTAGCCATCTTGAAAAGAACTATAGAAAAATCAAAAGAAGATTGCAAAATCACAAAGACCCTATTGCTCCTTTGTTTTAGCTTCTTCAACTCTTCTTGAATAAAGGTTTCAGGGTCGAGGACGGATAATATCGGAGGAAAAGTGATGTGGTGCTCTACATCTGCATTGAAAGATTTAAGTGCATCAGAAAGTTGTGTTACCATTCCAAGATCCATGGAGAAGCTATATCTTTGTTCATATATTGCTGTAACTTCTCGCCATCCGAAATGGCCAATGATGTCGGCAAGGCATTGCATTTGTATGGTTAAGTCATGACTCATTTGGATGATGGAAAATGGTTTTGGTTGTAGCACTTGTGGAGATGCAATGGCTGAATTCAAGGTGATTATAGGGATGCTTCTCGTCACTTTGCTAAATTCTGAGATTATTGCAGCTTCTTGCAGTGTCAATTCTCCAACAATTGCGTGTACTTTCTTGTGTTTGATGAGGTAAATTGCTGCAAAAGAATTTTTTTGCTCAATTTTGTTGCCATATTAAAAGTGAAAAAAATAAGCACACACATGTCCAGGGTATTAAATTACCACTTTTACTAATAGCTTAAACTTTTAGAGAGAGAGTTTTAATATATTTATTTATAGTTTTTAACACGCACGTGTAGATGGGATTTGTCTTTGAATCTTACACGTTGACAATTTAGATATTTTAAATGAATAGCGGTAAAACTTGATTTGACGACTGTCTAGTAACTTGAATTTTGATCCTATATTAAGGCTTTGTTGGCTTAGTTGTGAAATTTTAGTTTTTGAGTACAAGAACTTTTATTATAAGTATTGTTGAACAAAAATTATTGATTTTTTGGTGTATGTTAGGCAATGTTGGGCTTTTTGATAAGAAATTATGAGGGTAATGTTAATTAGGCTTTCACAAATATGGAGGGGTATATTTGAGAAAGAAAAAAATAATTTTTTTTTCATAATGTAAAAAGCAGTTTCGCAAAAACTTTTTTTTAAAAAACTCCAATTGAGAGTTTCTTTATTTTTTAAAACTCTCCAAAAATGGGCCAAATATGTTAGCTTAGTTTTTTAAATTCACATAAAATGCTTTTAAGGTAGCGATTGATACACTGGAATTGATTTGAACTGAAATGAAATGTGTCAAGGAATGGAATGAAACTGAGAATGAAATGAACTTGAGAATGACAATGGTATGCTTGGTATGGTTTAGGAGTGAAGAATAGTAATGGGAATGTCATGTATAATATGACAAGATTGCCTTTTATTATTATTATTATTATTATTATTATCATCGTCATCATTATTATATTGGTATTATTATTAATTTTACATTTTTATTTATTATTGTTATTATTATTATTATTATTATTATTATTATTATTATTATTATTATCAATATTATTATCAATATTATTATCAATATTATTATTTTTTATTTTTATTGTTATTATTATTTTAATCAATATATTAATTTATTTTTATTTATTTATTATTATTATTATTATTTTATTATTTTTATTTTTATTTTTATTATAATAATAATAATAATAATAATAATAATAATAAAAATAATAATAATTATTAATTATTATTATTATTATTATTATTATTATTATTATTATTATTATTATATTTTTTAATTATTATTATTATTATTGTGAAACAAACTATATAAAAGTTATGTTATATGGGGGTATGGTAGTTAATTTTATTATCAAACACATGAGAATGAGTTATTTTCATGTGTTTGTTCTAGAATAACTATTTATATATACGCGAGAATGAGATTACTATGAGAATGACATTCATAAGTTCATTCCTTCATACCAAATATGAGAATTAAAAAAAAATTAGGAATGTCATTTCATTTTCAATTTTATTCTAGTGTATCAATCGTTACCTTAGTGTCTAAAAAGCTAGACTAAACAGACTGTATAAATGACTATCTTATCTAAAAGTTTAAACTCTTATAAATAATTATTGATTAATACTATTGTTTTGCTCTCAATTGCTTAGTACTAGTCAGTGATGTGCTTCTCAAATTCTTTTTCAATTTTTTGTTTCTTTTGTTGAATCAAAGTCAGTGGTGGACTTCCGAAAAAATAAATAAATAAATAAAAAGTCAGTGGTGGACTTCCCAAAAAAATAAAAAGTCAGTCGTGGAACTGAAAACCAATTCAAACTAGCTGTAGAGGAAACATTTTGGTACGAGGAAAAAATTTATGACTTTTTCAATGGAGTCCAAACGAACGTACGTATAGGTTGTTTACTACGTAAGATTAGTAAAAGTAATTGCAAATCGAAAAGTCAGCCAAAAATATTGATAAAAAAAATTATTTGATATAGTGAATAGGAAGGTAGTATCCATTATATTCAAAATAGAAAAAGGAAATAAACTTTAAAATTTAGTTATTTAACATAAATGTGGGCTCTGAAATAGATGTGAAGATCAGATAAATTGTTCTATGTTGTCGGCTCTAAAAACAAATTAATAAAGATAAGAGAAGAAAAAGGAAGAAAAAAAATTAAAGACAAGAATCAAGTTCAAGATATTTTAATCCCTTGGGTGTTCAAGGACCTCGAGACTTAAACAAAGCAAATAATACTGGATATAAGGTAGATACACCCAAACGAAATATTATTCCTTATAACATGATTATTTTATCAAATATGTACATGACAATCTATGAGTTGATTGTGCAGGACAATTCCTCCAAACTTATGGAGTTCCATGACAGTGTTAGAAATTTAATATTAGGGGATTAAAATATTTTTTTAATAATATTGCATAATTTTTTTTTTTAAATAGGGAATGATAATTTTTTTAACAATACTATATAAATATTTTTTAAAAAGTGAAAAAACTTGGGGGCGGCCCCCTTAGTACCGCCCCTGTGGAGTTCGAAATATTTTCAAGTTCACCTTTAATTTATAAAACAAAAGAGACTCATGTATTACTGAACTTAGATCGTTACCAGGACAAACTAGAGTTAATGGCCCTTTAGGGATAAGTGGTTCTAAAGTCAAAAATTTGTATTATTGTAGAGCGAATTGATTTTTAGAATAAACTAAAGTAACCATATATTTTAGAGCAACTTTGGGCCAGTAAGAGCTAAATACTTTTAGAACTAAATTTAAATAATCATGTATTATATATGCAACTTGTGGGACAAGTTTAGATTAGCAAATCAATAAAAAGTACGTATAAATGGCAGTCCGACGAATAAGTGTCATCGACGACTATTTCATTGTGCAATAGGTGACTCGTTAGAGGACGGGTGTTGGCATTTATTGTTAGAATAGTGTTATATATCACTTCTTAATTTTTTTATATGAAATACAATTATTATCATATGCATAAAACTAAGAGAGTGGAGAGATAAATATTGGAGAAAATATTTAAAGAGACGAAGCAGCCTTCACCAGACACACAACTGATACCCTAAACACTATACCCTTAACCCCCATTCTTAGACCACCCGTAGTTCTTGACTGTCATCCACTTGTTAAAACCCCTATAGATAAAAGGATTCAGGCTTACCTTAATCTTAATTGTAAATTTTCAAGGATTTATAATAGTAGTGACGTAAAATATTACTCTCGGTTTTATGCAATGGTGAGGAGGTTTAGTACTTACCGGTCGGTTTTCTAAAAAGCCTTGGCCTATCAGATCGGAGCCACCAACTAGGGTGCATGCTTAATGACATGACTTTGCAATTAAAATGCAAACTTTATGTGAGGCTTCATAAGTTGGCAGAGAGAATTTTACCAGCAGAAGCTGCTCGAGCTGACTTTCCATGTGAATTCTTAAGGTGCAAAACCAACTTCAAGCATATCGACCATTGATTGAAGTCCTCGACAGCCATCTCCATTGCTAACTTTTGCTCCTTACCCACAACAGAACCCTCATCAATCACAGCCCCTATATGGCCAGTCTTATAAGGGTGATCTATAACACCATTGTTGCACTTCTCATTTGTATTTGCTATTGTTCCTTTCAGTGCCAAAAACAACAAGAAGAAGAAGAGCACATGAGTACACATTTTCACTATGTGCAGTTTATAGTTCAGTATTGTAACAAGTATGATTAATAGACTTGGAACAAAAGAGATATCATTTTTTACTCACGGCTTGACTTGAATACAACCTTGAAGTCTTGTTGTGACTCATTCAATACTATTGCTACGAATACTTTTCCACTCGGCCAAAAACAAAAAGATAAATATTAATTTTCGGGTTGCCAACCGCGGCAGATTAATAATATTTTACATAGTGAATATTGTTGGGTATTGGCGCAGCGGAATGGTCGGGGATAAGCAGTATCACGCAGCTAAAATATGAATGAGAACAGAGAAAGTAGAAACGCAAGATTTACGTGGAAAACCCTCAAACAAATGGAGGAAAAAACCACGGGCAAGTAATGGAGGATTTCACTATGATGTGGAGTATTTTACAATAACCTTCTCTCTAATATAAGGAGATAACAATATCACTCTCTCAAATAATAGGAGAAACTAACTCTCACTCACAAATATAGAACAACAAAAGAGGAAGAAAAATACTCAAGAGAAAGCTTATGTTCTCTCTCTAACTTGGGATGTTTTGGTGATGCAAAATGGTGAAGTTTGAGCATCTATTTATAGGCTCATCTTGCACAAAAAGTCTTCCCACATGTAGTGTGAAATCAACCCAAAATTGTGTGTGCCTAACTTTGCAACCAAATATTTTTCTTCATTTCCCATTGTTTTTTGTCTTCTTTTGACTTGTACCAAAATTTTATTTGTTCACATTCTCCCACTTAAAATTTTGGTGACACTTCAAATCTCTCCATACTTGCCAATTCCATGTTGCTTACGTCTTTGCTAGGCCAAATGAGGATCTACTCCAAACAAACTTATCAACGTTGATTGGCTTTGTCATGGCATCTGCTAGGTTCTCGTTGGTGTAAATCTTCTGCATATCCACACTCCCTTCCTCCACTACTTCTCGAACAAAGTGATATTGAACACCTATGTGTTTCGTCCTGGAATAAAATGCTGGATTCCTTGCAATGTGCAAGGCACTCTGACTGTCACAAAACAAGGAAATTTTCTCTTGTTTGTGCCCGAGCTCCTCCATTAATCGTTTAATCCAAATTGCTTCTTTACAAGCTTGTGTAGCTGCCATGTATTCAGCCTCTGTTGTAGATAGGGCTACAACAGTCTGTAATTTAGATATCCAGCTTTCCACGCCCCCTGCAACTGTAAACACATAGCCTGTAGTGGACTTCTGTTTATCGGTATCACCTGCAAAATCAGAATCAACAAAACCCTTGACAGTAAATTCTGATCCTTCAAAACATAATGCAACATCCGAGGTCCCTTTGATGTATCTTAGGATCCTCTTAACAACATTCCAATGCTCTCTACCAGGATTCGCCATGAACCGACTGACCGTACCAACTGCTTGAGCAATATCTAGTCTCGTACATATCATAGCGAACATGAGACTTCCTACTTCTGATGCATACGGTACTCGAGACATTTCTATCCTCTCCGCTTCAGTACTAGAGCACATACTTGAGGATAATTTGTAATTGACAGGAAGCGGGGTCGAGATTTCCTTACAATCTTGCATATTGAAGCGCCGCAAGATTTTCTTCAAGTAATTCTTCTGGGAAATCCATACCTTCCTGCCTTTTCTGTCTCGGTGAACTTGCATCCCTAAAATCTTGTTTGCTGGTCCCAAATCCTTCATATCAAACTCCCCAGCTAACTGTGCCTTCAGTTCTTGGACCCGATCTTTACTGGGACCTGCTACCAGCATGTTGTCCATGTACAACAGCAGAATGATAAAACCATCATCGCCAAACCTCTTGTAGTACGTACAATGGTCTGAATTGAGTCTGTTGTACCCAAGGCTAATCACGAAGGAATCAAATCTCTTGTACCAACACCTTGGCGCCTGCTTTAAACCGTACAGAGATTTGGTCAACCTGCAAACCAAGTTTTCTTTTTCTTTCTCAACAAAACATTCTGGTTGAAGCATGTAAATCTCTTCTTCAAGCTCACCATGAAGAAAAGCCGTCTTTACATCTAACTGTTCTAGATGTAAGTCTAACACAGCACACATGGCCAAGACTATTCTGATAGTTGTAAGTCTTACCACAGGAGAAAATATCTCGTTGAAGTCAATTCCTTCTTTCTGAGCATATCCTTTCACTACCAGTCTTGCACGATATCGCTCCACTTGGTCATTACCATCTCGCTTGATCTTGTAGACCCATTTGTTACCAATGGCTTTCCGTCCAAGTGGTAGTGGAACAAGCTCCCACGTCTTGTTTTTATGTAGAGCTTCAATTTCTTCCTGCATTGCTGTCATCCACAAGGCAACATCGAGACTTTTTATAGCCTCGTGAAAGGTAGATGGCTCTCCATCCTCCGTTAGAAGACAGTATGTAGCATTGCTCGGCATGACAAAATCTGAATGACAAGTTCGTCTTGTTGTGTGACGCAATGAACATCGCACTTCTGTAATCTCAGCCTCATCTGGTTCTTGTTCCTCGTGCTCCGGTGCAGCTTCAGAAGAAGCATCTCCTTGTTCTGACTTATCTTCAATTTGTATTGTAGTAGTCTCCTTTGAAGTGTTGCTATCGTCTTCAATTTGCAGTTTATGTTCTGCAAATATCACATCTCTGCTGATGACAACCTTGTGGGCAGTGGAATCCCATAGGCGATACCCCTTAACACCATCAGCATTTCCCAAGAATACACATTTCCTGGATTTTGGATCCAGCTTTGTTCTTTCTTGGGAACCATACATCACATATGCCGGACACCCAAATATGTGCAAGGTAGAATAATCTGCGGGTTTTCCGGTCCACATTTCCATTGGTGTCTTCAACCCAATTGCAGTTGACGGTGACCGGTTTATCATGTAACAGGCAGTTCTAGCTGCTTCTGCCCAAAATGATTTGGCTAGACCTGCAGTTTCCAACATAGCTCTCATTCTTTCAAGAAGAGTTCTATTCATCCGCTCTGCTACACCATTTTGCTGAGGTGTATGTGCAACAGTAAATTGCCTCTGAATACCCTCTTGCTTGCAAAATGCCAAGAAGCTCCCGTCAGTGTATTCTCCTCCGTTGTCCGTCCTCAAACACTTGATCCTTTTCCCGGATTCAAGTTCCACCAGCGCTTTGAATGTTTTAAATATTGGAAACACATCTGACTTGTTCTTGATTGGATACACCCACAGTCTCCTGGAGTAATCATCAATAAATGATACAAAGTATTTGGCTCCTCCTAGGGACAAAACCGGTGATTCCCAAACGTCTGAATGGATCAAGTCTAAAATGTGTTTGCTTCTGGTAGTAGATCTCTCAAATTTCAATCTATGCTACTTACTAGTAACACAGTACTCACAGAAAGGTAAGTTTACCGTCTTGAGCCCGGGTAGGAGACTACGTTCAGCGAGAATCTTCAAGCCACGTTCTGTCATGTGGCCCAATCTGCGATGCCACATTGTAGTTGATTCTTCTTGACCGGCTGATGCAACTGATACATCTGCCTCCTGCAACGTATCTCCCAAAAGCATGTATAGATTTATCCCAATCTTTTCTGCCTTGATCACCAGAAGCGCTCATTTGACGACCTTCATGATCCCATCCTCGATATGGGTCTTGCAGCCAAGGTCATCCAATTGTCCAATGGACAATAGGTTCTTCTTCAAGCCCTTCACATGTCGTACCCTTTGAATGGTGCGAATGGTACCATCATACATTTTAATTTTGACAGTACCGATACCAGCAATCTCCAAGGCATGATCATTACCCATGTACACAGATCCTCCAGAGACAGGTTCATAGGTGTGGAACCATTCTCTATGAGAGGTCATATGCCATGTTGCTTCCGAATCCATTATCCAAGCATCAGTGAGCTCCTTTCTGCCTTTTGATACAGTTGCTGCTTCCCTGTATAAAATATCACTATCATCTGGTGCAGTCGCCACACATCCCTGAGAATTTGTCACCTCAGGATTCTTCTTGTTGCTCCAACAATCCTTCTTGAAGTGCCCTTTCTTGCCACAGTTGTAGCATTTGATATTCTTTCTACTCTTTGATTTTGATCTACCATGGTTGTTACTCCCACTAGAGCCATGTTCCGTTGATCTGCCTCTTACCATTGGTAGTGCCTCTGCTTGTTGTGAACTTTCAATTCTATCTTCCTTACTTTTGCGCCTAGATTCCTCTTCCAGAACAGCGGCTGCAACATCATCAAAAATAACAGAATCTGAAAGAACATTATTAGTGTAACTAATGATGAGTTGATCATACGAATCAGGTATACTTTGAAGTAGGATTTCCGCACGTTCAAGCTCCGCTATTTTGTGCCCAATTGCAGTCAATTAAGAGAATAACGTATTTAAGGTATTGATGTGATCTGTCACCGATGTGGACTCACTCATCCGAAGAGTGTAGAGTCTTCTCTTCAAGAAAATCTTATTGTGAAGTGACTTGACCTCATATAGTTTGGTCATCGCATCCCAAATTTCTTTTGCTGACTTCTTTTCCTCAATGCTTGACAATACGGAATCTGCCAATGCCAGGTGCAAATTAGCCATAGCGTTGTCATCCATCTCTTTCCACTTGTCGTCCGTCACCTCTGCTGGTCTGTCTCCAATTGCTGCCAAGCAATTCTCCTTTCTCAAGATTGCCTTCATCTTCAATTTCCACAGGAAAAAATTTCTCCCGTTGAACTTCTCGATTTCAAATTTTGCCGCCATAGTGTTAACAACAATCTGCTTTGTAACTTGAACCGGCTCCCACTATTTCACTATGAATAGTACTATTTACATGAATAGTACCGTATACGTGAATAGTATCAAAACCGTATAAGTGAATAGTATCGATACCGTATATGTGAATAGTACTATACCGTATGCATGAATAGTAATCATGAACAGTAACCCCGTATGTATACCAGTGACCCGTAACCAATGGCTCTGATACCACTGTTGGGTATCGGCGCAGCGGAATGGTCGGGAATAAGCAGTATCATGCAGCTAAAATATGAATGAGAACAGAGAAAGTAGAGACACAAGATTTACGTGGAAAACCCTCAAACAAATCGAGGAAAAAACCACGGGCAAGTAATGGAGGATTTCACTATGATGTGGAGTATTTTACAATAACCTTCTCTCTAATATAAGGAGAGAACAATATCACTCTCTCAAATAATAGGAGAAACTAACTCTCACTCACAAATATAGAACAACAAAAGAGGAAGAAAAATACTCAAGAGAAAGCTTATGTTTTCTCTCTAACTTGGGATGTTTGGTGATGCAAAATGGTGAAGTTTGAGCATCTATTTATAGGCTCATCTTGCACAAAAAGTCTTCCCACATGTAGTGTGAAATCAACCCAAAATTGTGTGTGCCTAACTTTGCAACCAAAGATTTTTTTTCATTTCCCATTATTTTTTGTCTTCTTTTGACTTGTACCAAAATTTTATTTGTTCACAAATATTAGGTGAAGATTTTTTCATATGGACTTGAGACTTTATGATATTATGTTGGGGCGTCCTCTACCTGTGACGCACTGTATTGTTAGAGTACACGGATAAAAACTAATGGAAGAGACGGTGTTCTATAGAAATGAGTAGCGTGATCGTTTCTATATAGTCTGTCCCATTTAGTGGCCAAGGTTTGATTTGAATTGAGTGCTAACTAGCGATTAAATAAATTTAATGACAAAATTAATGGGAGTTGAGTGATTTTACTTACGACAAATACAAAAGATATCAAAAAAATTAAATAATTTGTTGAGATCAGTTGAGACTATAAAGCCCACAATTATACATATCGATTCGCCCTTGGCCAGCATGGTAACACGCCATTTCATGACGAGCAAGAATCTGTATTAAACTTTAAACCTATTCGTTGACAAAGAAGTAATGACTTCGTCATTACTTCGCCTAGAGAGCATCCTAGGTAGTTTATTAGAGAGATATATGTTATTGGTTAATTACATCGAGTAAAATTCGTTGAGAAAGAAGTAATGATATTATCTTTGCTACTTCCTCATTGCTTCGCCTATAGAGCATCCTACGTAATTATAAATCCTCAAATTATTGGTTTATATCTACCAATGGTTGAACTTGATGAATCTTCTACAAAATTGTACAACCATATACTATTCTTGTACTCAGTTAAATCTAGTTTTCTTCTAACGATATTGAGAAGGTTTGTGAAGACCATAAGTTTTCTAGTATTAATTTTTTTGAGCTTTCTTAATAAGGAAATAAATTTAGGACGCATCGCGGGTGACTAGTTTTTGAAATTAAATCATTTGATATATCTAAACCTACTCACAAAAGCTGTAAACATTTTACACTAACTGATATGTGGACTTATTATCCGATGTGACAGTCCAAGTTGGCATATAAAAATAAAAAAATAAAAAACAATGAATGTTGCAAATTTGAATATAATGAAGGAATATTGATATTGAGGTAGACCAAAAATAAAAAAATAAATAAAGAAAAGGAGAATTGAGCGTATTTTGCTTTATATTCTCAAAGGTAAATGGGAAATGATAAAACTCATACGCTCCTTGTACTTGTAAGCTCTTTTTTACGCATATATTGGACTACTGACTTCTTTAAGTTAAAGTTTTACAGTTAGAAAGTGAGGGTATTGAGCTCATGATCAACATTAAAAAAAAAAAAAAAAAAAAAAAAAAGAGAGAGAAAAAAAGCAATGGTAGATGTTCATGTACTTTTGGGAGGATCTCCTTTTCTTTTTGGGACTTTTTTTTTTTTTTTTGATTTAAGGGAGGCCTAGAGCCATTCAACATTACTAGCAAGAATTGAGCTCGCAACCCTCTCGAATATAACGAGTAACTCGAGCTCGCAACTTCTCGCATACAAGTAACCTTACCACTAGACTTTCTTATTTGATGTAGCAGTCCAATGAATGTGATACAAATTTTAAGGTATATTTTTGACTACAAAGTTTCACTAATTAGCCAACTTTTGCTTCAATTAATAAGTCATGAATGGAGTACAAACTTTACTAGGAGCATATTAAATTACTACAAATTACAGAAAAAGATGTACAGGAAATGCGAAGGTGGAGGCTCTTGAAAAACCATGGTACTTGAACATCATTTATAAAAGAATGAAAAATAAATTCATTTATTTAGATTGTGGGCATTCATGGAAATATAAAGAAGATTAATCTGTTAAGATAGAACACAAATCAATTAGAAGAAAAGTCATAGACCATGTAATTAAGTAATTTTCGAGTTTCGAGTGTATTTGACTATTTGGATTCTTGAACAATACCAAATAAAAGACTTTATAACAAGTTTCGTCGTGAAAAATGTTAAAATTTCAAAAGGGTTAAGAATAAAGAACGTCAAAAGAAACAACGATGTATTCATTCAATGAATAAACACATGCAGATTTAACAAAAATAAATCAATAAATAAAAAACCAAGGAAAATGGAATAATATTTACACTTGCTTCATTTGATTACTTAAAATTTTCCATCATTGCCTTGGTATACCAAAACTTTTCACTTAATCATGTCATGAAGATTAAGAGATCATACTTATGAGCATATTATCATGCTCTTGAGGACCTGAGGTCCATGGCTCATGGGAGGTTTTCAGGTTTCGAAACCATTTGTCTTCTTGCTAAATAAGTAAATATCATATTTCAAACTTCACATTTTTAAAAATTTTGTAACATTTCGGGAACCAAATGCTCCCTTAATTCCAAAAATATGTACACTGTCAATACAATCTCGAACGAGACATAGACCAGCTATACTAGAATTCTATTGTCCCCATTCATGCGTTACAAATTAATGGCATGTTCAGGAAAAGTGAAAACCGTTGATGGCATACATATTTGCGTTGGATTTTGGGGTTGAATCTCCAAACATGGGTTGACTCGACTCAACTCGTTTGTGGGTACGTAGTGGAGAATTATGAGAAGTTAACTCCTCATTCATAAGGAGAAAAAAGGTACGTTCATTTTTCCTTAGATATTGGACACAGAAAGCAAAAAAAAAAACTTATCTCTCTTTCATTAAAAACTCTCTCAAGGTTTCTTTCTCTCTCTAATACTAAGCGTAAGAGGTCAAATCAAAGGCGACTTAAGTTGTGGCCCATTAGTCCATCATCTAGTGTCTTGGACTTTGTTTGGCGATAGAGAAATGGTGGAACAAGCTCGGCAACTTCTTGGAAAGATCTTTCCTTGTATACTACGAGGTCAGTATATTTAATTTGAGGTTCATGAAAAAACTATTAGTTAGTGTTAAAATCATTATTCACATTGATAATCTGATTTAGTTATCATATATACAAGGAAATGTTTTCTTTTCATTAGTGAATTTACAATTGGAAACATAATTGATGATAATTTTCTGATAGTATTGAAAGACGTCTTATACAATTCTACTGGTCACAAGCTCTATGCCCATCACAATCTTATCCATTGCATCATGAGACACTTCCTTTTAATAAGGCATTTTTGGCAGATGAACCAGTGTAACAAAAAATACCAATGCCGAAAGACTACCTGATATTAACATTATACCATAGAAAGGCTAGATACCAAGTGCACCATTGTCAACACTAGAGCAATTGGAAGAAGGTAGAATATGATTTTTCAACTGATTTAGCTCTCCACGTTGTGTTACTTTGAGAATTGCCTCTTATATATCAACAGCCAAAGGAGAATCTTTTGGAAAGACCTGAGACCATCAAGAAACAAGAAAAGTGAATAAGGGGATGATTTGTTCTAAAATCAATGAGATGTTTTTAAATGAGGTGATGACAATGGTAGATCCAGGAAGTTTTCTCAATGAGGATTAAAATTCATATATATTAATGGGGGCTAATTCATCTTTGTAACTGAAAATACATGCATAATGTTGTGAATATAGATTAACCTATAAGTAAGAGAGATCTTGGAGAGAGGGTTAGGAGGTATAAGTGGATTGGGTGCAGTGAAGTACAAACAATTCGTTTTTGAAAAAAAAAATATAGAATTTTAACAGTTGTTTGGGCCAGTGGAGGTTGCAACATACATATCTACGCCATTGGGTGACGATTATAAAAACTGTTGCATGAAGTCATTAATAGTAACAGTTTTTTATTTGTGCAATTTGAGTGTTACAAGAAAACTAAAATGTCGTAATGAGCAGAGAGGTAATCTGATCTTACAAAGCCAAAACCACCAAGTTTGAATCTAGGTTATGTCATGATAAAGCCTTTGTTGCAATATTCTGCAAGAAGAGCTTGGCATGTGGAGCCACAAAAAGGCTGCTTTTATATCCCCTCTAAGGAGAAAGATGTAGTCTAAGAAGTGATAGTACAAATTGGTAAACCTGTCTTGGCTATGAGTGAGTATAAAGAGGCAACGTAGTCATTATCACTTAGTTGGTCTAAAGACTGAGTGTTATATATTATTGACTAACTCCTGTTCATACAGTAATTATCTTCGAGTGCAGCCATAGTCTTTTAGTGGAATAGACTAAGGTTAAAGTGGCAAAATATTACTAGGAAACTAGCAAGAATATTTTGATAATTTTCAGTGGAAGGATAATTACGTCTTTGGTCCCTCTTCTAACCATTTACCTTATAAGTGTATTTACTAAATTTAAGAATTACTAAATGGAAGAGAAAATTTAATCCTTTGACAATTAGACATCATAAATAGAATTTTCCTATTTATGAAAAATATTTTATATTTTGATTATTGGCTGAATTTTGGATTAAGTAATTATGAAAAGACAATTAATTAAATAAATAATTAAAGTCTAAATGCTACTAAACATTTAAGATAATTTTTCCTTGGTTGGAAATAATATTATTCTTACATATTAGACTAAATTTGCACTTTATAATTAATTAGAATTAACTAATTTAATTGGATAGAGCATGTGGATTGAACCATAGCCATAACACGCGAGCCTAGGCTTAGACGAAGGGGACTAGGCGCCCCACATAGCCTTAGCCATGTAGGTGGGCTTAGTTTGCTAAGCCAATGTGAACGCGATGTGTAAAATGATTTCTATTTAATTATGGAATTAAAGGATAATTCAAAGTTATAATCCTTTGCCTTTTAGGATTCTGTTTTTAGACAGAATTACCTCAAGGATTTTTCTATATAAAGCCCACTACCCCACTCTACAATTGCACCATCTCCTTTGAGATTTCTCTTTCTCTCTCACGAGTAAGTTTCAACTTTTTGAATAAACTCAAAATATTTTTTCTTTTAGTTAAGTTTAGTAAGAACAAGTTCTACAACTTGATCAATACTTAAGCTAGGATTTTGAAATAGAGGGGAAGATCAGAGTTGAGGAGCAGAAGCTCATTCCAGGAGTATAGAACAATTTTTCAACAAAGGTGAAGTTTTTTTCTTTCGTTCTTCGATATAAAGGTATTCCTAAAAACTTTATTTGCTTTTATAATTAAACTATGAACTGTTTAGATGTTCAAGTAACTACTTCATGTTTTATTCGTTTTAAAGATCCATGCATCAATGTTTCTACCTTATTCTTGTAATTATAGAATTTGATTCGTGTGATTTAATGTTTCCCTTCATTCCCTACCAGTGTAGTTAGGAATGCCTTGCACTTCACTGCATCGGGCATATCGTGAAGAGTCATGTGATGGTCAAAGTTTCTGAGATGGCTGGTCAGATTTCCTTCTCTGTTGTACATGGCCAGATTGGGCATGCGGCTACCAGCGGGCAGAGGATTGGCTAGAATGTCCGGGGTTAATAGGCTGACCCGAGTTGATAGACGACCTTGGAAATAGCAGTCCTGGTTGATTCAGGCTCTGCACCAACTACTCTCTTCGCCTTCGTTACCTCGGGACGGTTAACTGGCCCTGAGTAACCCTGATTGTCAACATCGCTCCTAGCTCTTTGGACCTACTTTGGCATAGCCCTTCTATGCCCGAGTCGGCTATATAAACCTGGGGTTGGTGCTACGATGGAGTTGCCTAATTTGTAGCAAGGCGGGTCACCATGTCTTGGAGCTCTCTAAACATATGGTACAATAGCTTTACCTAGGGACTCATAGAAGCCGTTGGATCCACCACTTCGGGTTGGGATGTATTAGTGGCTAAGTGTATATCTTGGCTTGGTCCAGCATGGGCTTGGGTTAGGTTTGTGTTAGGGGCCATCTCAGGAATCTCATCCTAGGGTTGAGGGTCTCCGGTCGCACGGTTATACTTTTGGTGTTTACCATAGTGGTTTTTCTTAGTGGATTGGTGGGAAAGTAAGGGAACTACTTTCCCACAAATGGCGACAAGTGATGAGGGTGAAAAATATTAGTCCGCCCAAGCTTAGTAATCCGACCTCAAGCTACCTGACCTACAAAATAAGGAAAAGAATCGCGGGGGTTGCTGCCCGTGTTTTTTCTCGGGTGTGAGAATGATTAGTATGTCTGAGCTCAATGGTAGGTAGTTGAGAGCAATAAATATGCACGAGTCACTTGATAATAGTGGGTAAGTTTATACTAATACCAATTTCGGGCAGCAATTAATGCTTAATCTTACTCGGTACTGTTCATACTTGCCCGAACTTATTATCCAATGGTTAAAGCCATTATCCAACGGATAAAGCTATGATCTAGAGGTTAAAGTCAGGTACCTCTTTTATGTCACATCAGAAGTGACTATTATGCTAAGGAAGTGGAACGGGTCGGGCACGGGGCAGATTACATTGCCCTAGGCCGGTGAAGTGTTCTCGGGCTCGGGTTTACACCCTCATCAAATACATAAAATTTTACTATACAAAATTTTAAAAGTATACGTTGAGACAGGCTTTGTTGTGATTGTCATTTTTTTCCTTAGAGAAGGACGAATTAAATATTTTTCTTAGAAAACGCATAAAAATTGTCCGAATTAGATATATGTGGCACGATAGTGTCGATATTAATTTTTGCAAAAATAGTTCGTATAGCCTCCATTGTTTTTTATTTTTTCAAATTAGTTCCCATTATTTTAAATATCCCAAATCAATCCTCAATGTTTCCAAAAAGTCCCAATTTAGACTCCACTATTAAATATTTAACTGATAATCTAGAAAATAACTAAAATACTCCCAAACCATCTGAAAAAAAAAACCATCCCTACCCCCGACCCCATTTGAACCCCTCATCCAAAAAAAAAAAAAAAAACCCACCCCTCACTCCTTTCCCCAATGAACCCCCACCCCCTAACCCCTTACGCCGGTGAACCCTTACCTGTAACCCTAAAATTATATAGATACACCTATGATGTCAAAAGCCAAAGAGCTCAAGTATCATCGTATATTTTCATTTTAAGGTTCATTGAACAATACTTTATTTTTTTATTTTATTTTTATTTTTTTATGAAGCTGCAAGATCTTGGAGTGTTTTTCTTTTGTTATTAAATAATGAAGAATTGAATATTCACATAAAGACAATTTACTCTTTTAGCCTCATCACAAAATACAAGTCAATGTGGATTTTCTATGGCGGCAATAGTTGACGAATCACAATTTTAGCTTAGTGGTAGATTTCGTGGGCCCAAAGTTGGTGTTTACAATTACAATTAATTGTCTTTAATTACTGCTTATTTGCAAGTCTTTTCATCACAACTTATACTAAAATACTTAAAATACCTACAGGTTAAACTGGCTTCATAAGATAAACTTAAGTAATTTTCTTGAATATAAATATATATATGTGTGTATATATATATATATATATATGTGTGTGTGTGTGTGTGTGTGTGTGTGTGTGTGTGTGTGTATGTATGTATGTATATATTTTTGCTAAGTAAACAATTTGTATTTCATTGAAAATGAAAAAGTACAGTACATAAGTGGGTCTATCGACCATTTAACAAAAAGAGAAAATGAATAAAAAAAGGCAGCATAATTAAAAATAAATGAAGAAGAGAAAATGAATAAAAAAAGCCAGCATAATAAAAAATAAATGAAGAAGCACATGGCTAGCTAAAATGTTCCATTTGGTTTAGATAGTCGGCTCTCCATTCTCGCATCGGTTAACCAGTTATCTTAGCCAAATAGAATAACCAAATTCTAAAAAAAGTCAACCAACAATGCAAAACAAGCAACAAAGACAAACAAAGAAAAGAAGCAATCCAAAGTCTTCAAATATCTCACATTTTGTGCTCTTCATAATTCATCAACCCGATCAAGAGCGTTTTCATCCTGGGATTTATGTGTGGATTTAGGGAAGGAACCTTTGGATTTGGAGGAGCCGCATTTGGATTTAGGAGAATTAGACATGGGGGTATTCATGAAAGCAACAATATATTAGGAGATGGAACTAGGGAAGGTTGTGTATTACCTTCCATGCATGGGAGGCCTCGGGCCAAACTTGATCATTATTCATAGATGTGGTCCGAAGGGAGGCATCCAACATGGTTACCTGTGTCAAGTACTTTACTCACATTTGAACTCTCTAAAGACACTTCAAAATGATTTGATATTAGGGCTAACTTTTGGGGAGTAGCCAACGTGGTAGATTCCTTTAGATGAGCCCTTTTTGAGATTTCTAACCATTCAGTGGACTTAGGTAAAAGTGAAGTCTTTGGTTGTTGAGGGAGCTTCTCCACAATTGCTGAGGGCTTTTGCACAATTAGAAGTTGAATGTCTGACAACTTTACAAAAGATGCATCTAGGTGGTTCAATCATATTCGATGCCAATTTCTGTAATAGAACTATCCGGGAGCTTGGCAAAAGTGGAGTAGGGGAGTTCTTCTTCAATATTCATCTCTACACAAATACGTGCATAGGTAAGATGAACTCTGGATTCTGTAAGGAAATCCATTTGGAGAGGGACTCCGAGGTTGCTTCCAATATAGCTAAATCTAGCTCTTGACCATAACCCCAAAGGAACATTTGTTAGTTTCATCCAAATACGTATTTTGTCACGTTTAAGGTTGATAAGTTGAATGTTGGGATCCTATATTCGAATGAGGAAGGGATAGTGGTTAACATACCACAATTGTTCCAACACTTCATCTCAAACTTTTGCACTTTCAAGTTGAAATAGGTACAAACCATTATCAAGAGATTTTATATCAATACTACCATAGCTCTTTCATTTAGTATCAATGAATTTTTTAATAAGAAAGAAAGGTGGAGGCTTATCTACAAATTGACCAAATAAAACATCTTTTACAAAGGGATTCCATTTTTCTAATACACAAGATGGATGGCAAGCAACCACAAGACCATCTATGATTTCTGACACTCAAATTTTATGTAATTTGAGGGATTACGATCAAGTCCTTCATAAATAAATTTTCTAATTTGAGATAGATATAGCATTAAGGTGGGCTTGGAAGTTGGTATTCTTGGGATCCTTTTTTGCTTTAGGACCAAGAATAAAGCCAATTTTATAGGATGAAGGGAAGGCATTGGCATTGGCTATAGCATTGAAATATTTTGTAGTAGTTAGTGAATTAGAGGATTACGAAAACGAGTTTTTAGGAAGGGGGATGACATTGGCCTAGAAGGGATGGACCCAAGGCCAAAGGTTGTGCATTAGTAGCTAAATTAGGGGGCAGGTGGACCTTGGAGCTTGAAAGAGGGGAAGGGGAAGAGGGGAAGGGTGGATATCTCCATGAAAGCCACAAATAGAGTAGGAATAGAAGAATAAAAGGGAGAAAGATGATTGGGGTTGGGGGGATATAAATATTTTCTTTATTTAATGTAGCTTAAAATTTGATTCACTGATTATTCCTCAATATATAAGTACTCTAATCAATACTTTGATGATGTTGTTAACAAATCACTTTTAGTTGTATGTATTTCACCTTACTTTCATTCTTCATTAAATAGACATAAATTAATGCACCCACTTAAATAGAAATAAAAAATTCAAAGTGATATTTATTCACCTTTGTTTGCCATATTATAATAGGAAAAACACTTTCTGATTTAAGTTCCTTCTCTTCTTCATTCTCTTTTTAATTTTTAATATAAAAAATTGTAAGACTTTTTACTAATAGACTCCAATGTTGAATAAATCATGCAACCTTATCATTAATCCATATATTAACAGAAAAAATCTTATATACAAGGCTTACAATTTTTCTAATTTTTTAGTGAACCTTTATTAAGTTTTTCTTTGCCAATATCATTAATCCAGGTATTCCGAGCTTAATGTTTTAAAAATTGTTTGAGAAAAAGATAGAAAACTACAAAGAAGAACAAGAAGCACCTATATGTATCTACAAATTAAATATCGACGGAAGTGTTCATGGGGCTGCAAGACCTGCTGGAGGTAGGGGCATCCTGAGAGACTATAAAGGTAATTTGATCTTTGGCTTCTTTGAATTTTTTGGACATCACCCTCCTTTCAAAACTGGACTGCTAGCCCTCCTTAAGGGCTTGCAACTTTGCAAAGAGAGAGGTTTTGTTAACTTATGGGATGAGATGGATGCTTTAAGTATGGTGAATCTTATTTCAAAAAAAGAGCTTGGTCCTTGGGAAATTTGCTGAGTTGTAAGTTGTTAGGGTCCTCTTAAAGGATTGTTGTGCTTATCTCACTCATATATTTATAGAAGGAAATCAACATGCGGATTTTCTTGCTAATATGGGGGATGCTGCTATTGAGCTTTATGTTTTTGACTTAGCACATAACTTCAAGGAGTTGCGAGGTATGGTTCGGATAGACAAATCTTGCTTGCCTTATTTTAGATTCTAAGTTGTTACTTATGATCTGTCTTGTAACTCTTTTGATTTTTGACTCTTTCAAAACTTGTATTAATGGAGGTAGACTTTGCCTTCCTTTCTTTTCCTTTTAACTTTCTTTTTTAGCTGGTTTGTGAAATTTTTTCCATTTTCCACTTACCAACTCCTTTAAGATGGTCTTAGGACTCATTGTAAGTAGATTTGGTTTGTGTTAGGAATAGTACCCAAAAGTCAATAAATTATATTTTTAGAATTATGGATAATGTGTTATTTAAATTATTGATTTATTTAATATGGACAGTTTATTTATTTATTATAAATGTTTTGATTAAATAAATAAAGTCTTTAGAATACTATTTATAGATTCTATCCTTAGGAGTAAGGATATGAGTGACGTAATCTATAATCATAAATATATTCTAAAAGTTGCCCCCGATCATAGGATAAACTAATTGGGCGTTAGTTTATCCGGATAAATCGGATCATAGTCTACTAATCAAATTATATGAGATATCAGTTTGGAGGATTTGTCTCATATCGTTGTAATAGATGTATAAGTACTTATTGTGAATAAGTAACTGGACTTGACCACCAATACAACGAATTACATGGAATGTCAATAATTCATTGTATCATGTAATTATGCAATTAATCCTCAGACCTGAGACACTACGATTATCTCATGATTTCATGATTTGCTGGTGCAAATAAGCTAGTCCTAATCATGGATTAGAGAATGTATTCTGTAGTTGTGATTTATTCCGTGCAAAAATGTATGTGTAGATACGAAAACTGTCAATTGGGTGTCCTATGCAATTTGATAAATTGGTGACTTTAAATCCTTGGCCAATGTGGAATAGTGGAAGTCGTTTCATGAATTATTCACTAGTCATTAATTAATTGAGTTTTGGCATATGGTCGAGTAAGAGAGTTTGACGACCCAATTTATGATTCTGGCTAGATCGGGACAATTAAGACAGTAGGATTAGATTGCATAGAAATTACTAAATGGGTTCGTATACTTGTACTTTATCTTTAATTGGGTAATCGCGATATACTGCTAGGTGTCACTCGCGATTTGTGAATTAATTAGAAAGAGTTCTAATTTAATTAATTAATAGAATTAATTATTCACTACCGATTAATTATAAACCCGAGAAGTCAAACACAAATGAAAATTACAGATTAATTGGATTAGAGAAAAGATTAGATTAATTTTAGGATCGTTCTAATATTAATTTAATCGGACTCGTAGTAATTAGATAGTAATCTGATTATAATGTAGCCCAAGATTGGTTATTTTAGTCCAGTCCACATATGGCCCTAAGTCATAATGTGTTTCCTATATATTATTGTATTCTGACATAATAGAGCTAGCACACTTTTCGTAGTCAGAGTAAAAATATAGGATTTCTTTAAAAAACCTAGTAGGGGTGAAATCCAGTTAACAAGTGTAGATTCTATGTGGATCAATCTTAGAGGCTTCACACGTGGAGAGCTTGATTCAGAATCTACATCAATTTGCGCTTCAAGAGGTAATCCTAAATTGTAAGCATATTTAATTTAATTAGATTAAATTATTATCTGATTTAAATCTGCGTAATTAAACATGAACGGATACATAATTATTTTTCTGCTGCGCAATTATTTTTAGTTATCATGTATATTTCCCAACAGTTTGTACCTCTACTAGTTTAGATTAGAATGATGGGGCAGTTAAGTCCCCCGTTCTTCTTGGAGGTTTCGGCTTCACGTTCCCCTCTAGTTTTGTATTTACCTTTTGGTTATCAATAAAATTCTGGAGGAAAGTCCCCTCCTTCTACCAAAAAAAAAAAAAGAACAAGAAGCAAATGCTAGTAGAGTCATCATGTAAACAAGTGGAAATAAATATGAACTAATACTTTTTCCTTTTCTTTTTGGGTGATACTTTTCTTTTGGTAAAGTCAATGTGTGCTCCATTGATGGCGTTCTATGAGGTGAAAAATGATGCACAAAGAATGAAAATTGGAATGTAATATTTGTCCTCAAGTTGCCTATCACATTCCAAAAGGATAAACTAGCATATCTTCACCCGGTATTTGGTCTAGGGGTATAGATTTCTCTTTCGGTGCGAGAAGTCTCGAGATCGATTCTTGAAGCTTGCAACATCCATTTAAAAGTAATATACGATCGACTTAGACATCCCTTTGAATAAAAAGAAAAGATAAATTATATACGAATTAATAGTAGCAATTATGAACAAGAGTTGAACATGGTAATAGAAGGGTTAGGGTTAGACTCTAATAATGATTAGTAAGACAATAGTTAGAATGTAATTATTCTTTGTTCTCACTTTCTAATTCAGCAAAAAAAAAAAAAAAGTTATTGTTGGTCATCGCTAACTGTATGCTCTTTACTGTAATTCTATTTCCCCATGAATTATGTCATTCTGACCATTTGCTCTCCAAATAGTAGGTGATCTTCGAAAGAACTTGATGCCATAGCTCGTGTACCATCGACTTAGAAGCATTGATAGAGATCTGCAAACTCTTGCACTGATCAATAATGATTGTATACATCCATAAATGAACCAGTGCCTCTTCACTAGACGAATGATTGCAACTATAAACACAATCACACAAATGGTACCTGAAATGAGTAGTAGACCGGAGAAAGGCACAAGGCCTAAACGTAGGTCGTCAGCTAGATCAGTTGATGAGGAACAATTACAAGAGGAAAGCATTTGCTTTTCCAGTTCATCTATCTCCCTATCTTGTGTGATTTTGAGAATTGCCGTGGATATATCGTTTGCCAAATGAGAGCCCTTTTGAAAGGCCTAAAGTAAGAAACAAGGAATAATAAAACTAATGATCACAATAATAGCAGCAATGAATAGTTACAAATATATCGCGAGGAGTGTTTGTTTTCCTTCCCCTCTCTCTCTCGAATGGAGATGATCGAAGATGTGTTTCATTAATTAATATGGGGGTTTTATACTAAAACTAAATGGTAACAGGGAGAGGAACGAGAAGAAAGATGTCACGTGAATAGATAAGACTAGTCTTGTTAGTGAGCTATTACATATAAATAGAGGAGATGTTTGATGAACAACATTGGTTGTAAACATGAAAATATGTCCAGGTTGAAGTGAGTGTTTGCGTTCCATGCTAATAAAGGAAGGTTCATTGGTTTATATGTGATCAAGATCTAAGGACAGATCCAAATTTCTGGTTAAGTGGGGGCTAGAAATTCATAATTTAGTATTTATATATATATATTTTTTAATGCGGGCTATTTTGACTTTGTTGGCTTAAAAATATCTTTAAAATACACATACTTTTTTGTAAAAACTTGAGGCGAGTAGGGGTATATACTAAGACATGGCTCCGCCCATGCTAAGATCAATATTTTGCCTAGCATGGAAATATTGCCCCCCACATAGTAAGCTAAGGTTAAGGAATAAAGATGGATTTGGTGTATTTTCAGTCTCCCAACATGATATGTCTAAAATGAGTCATTCGTCACCCAAAAATATCTCCTAATATGTAAGTCCACAAGATTGTATCTTGTACTATATCTCATACTAATTATATTAATCAAGGAAAAAGAAAACGAGAAGCTTACAAAACCCATGCCTCCAAGTTTCCAGCTAGGCCCTGCCATAGTATAACATGTGCAATATTTAGCAAGGAACACTTCGGCGTGTGGAACACATAAAAAGGCCGCAACTATCTTTCCTTTTTCAAAAGCTTTTGGATACTTATCAGCAGAATCAATTTTTTAATATTTTCTGACTTGAATTGCAAAACATCTTCCAAATATTGACATATAAATGACTGCTTATTGCACCCAACAACTCCATTTGTTCTCAAGAGATAATCAATATTCGTTATAGAAGGTTACAGTCTTAGCACAGTCATCATGGAACTTAGGACTGCAGTAAAACATGCTGTGACGATTATAAGCCCACCTAACCATACTGCCAGCACTAGGCGAGATAAGTTTTGTTTAATAGATTGCCCTGCAAATTCGATCATGCATTAACATTTGAATGAGGGCTTTTGTGTGAAAATGAAAAAATAAGATCAAAAGTGATATGCCTCAAATAGTTATATAATAGATGTGTTGAAAACATTTTGTCATGTAGAGTATTTCATTATCTCTTGTTGAGATGTATATGTATGGAAAGTTTTACCATTTGGATTCTTCAAAATTCTAATGGTAGAGAATGAATTTGCATGTAGATTACATGTGCAAGGAGTAAGAATGAAGTCAAATTAGGACAATGAAGGCGTGAGCTTTGCAGAGACAACAACTTGATGAGATGAGATACATATATGTTTTGAAAGTCTAGAGAAAATGGTGCTTAATATCACAAGAAAATAAGTGTTTATTTATTTGGTTACTTTATGTAATAGTATAGTATTTAGAGTAGTTACATATTATAATCTTTTGATAGTAAAGCTAAGAGTTAAATAAATTGTTTTCATGTTACATAATTGTAGAATATGTACACTACACCCGTGCTATAACTCTAGTTTAATAAAAAAACCAGAGCCATGTTAATAAAAGGGCTTGCATTCAAGTCTCATCGTGGATAAAAGGGTTAAGCTCAGTGGGAGGAGCTTCACTTCATATCTAAATAGTCTTGAATTCGAGTCAACTGGAAGGTAAGTGAGGAACAATTATTGATTCCCTTTAAAAAAAAAGTCTTATTGCTATAGATTTAAGAATCTTAAAACTGCCTACGTATAAGGCTAAAGAAAAACAAATATTGCCTACATTGTGATCCACCTAATAGTAGTGAAGTAGATAGCGATCATAGATCCTCCCAAGGGCAGCACCAAGGGGGCCCCAGCGCCTAAGGTTTTTAATATATATATATATATATATATATATATATATATATATATATATATATATATCTGTGTATATATATGTATATATATATAGTATTGTTAAAAAAATTACCATCCCCCTTGTAATGCCCGAGAATTTTATCACACATATTTTAAATAGCTGTTGCATAAACTACTTGTGCATTTTACGTGCATTTCTTATCTTCTTTAGTTGTTTATTTCTGAGGTACTATTCACAAGAAAATTTACTGTCTTGGATATATGATTTAATATTTTTTCTAGGTCATATGATACATAATAGGAATTGAAAATTTTTCATTTTGGACTTTTGAGCTCGGGAGCATACAATTAGAAAATATTTTTCGCATAATTTGAATAGTGTTACATACGTAACAACCTTAGTTTGAATTAGTTAGCATTTAATTAGAGTTTTAAGCTCATTTGATCAAGTAATTGTGGCATTTGACTTAATAAATTATAACCTACTCATACATATATACAATACAACCCCCCCTCCCCCTCCTTAAAACCAACAGCCCTATGCAAACAAACGAGGGATTTCTTCATCTTCATATCTTGCTCTTGGATGTCAACTAAGCTTCTACAAGGGATTTCAACCTAGCTCAAGCTTGTTCCTCGCATCTACAACATCATTGTGAGGAATTTTTGCATTTTCATGGAGTTTTGAAGTTTATGCTCAATTTTTTAATTTTCGGATTTTTCCATTAATGTGCCATAACATGCTTGATTCTTGTTCTATATAGTATTATTACATGCTAGAAACCTTGTATATGCATTGGTATAGTTTGAAACTAAGTTTTTGACAAGATTTCATTAGAGGAAGATGATGAATAGTGTAGTGAATAGTAAAATTCGAAAATTTGGGATTTTGATATAATTTGCTAATTAGATTGAATTGGGGCTTCCTTTAGGTGCTTTAGATATTAGTGAAACTAGACAAAGGCTCACGTGAGGTTGAATTGCCCGAAAATGAGTTAAAATGCAAAATTTGTTAACTTTAAAAAGGGAATTTTTCACGTAATGCAATCTGGGCACGTTTGAGCTTTAGATTAGTTATCCTTGGGGCATGAAAGCACTTATGGCGCTTTCGTTGTGTGGAATTGGGGTCCGGATAGGGTAGTCATAGTTAAAACCAACTTGGGGCCTTTCTGAGCTTTTGCCTCCAACACGGGTTTTCATGGCTTTAATAGATGTCCTTTGATATCTTTAGGGATATAGTATGGTTGATTTATAGAATTGGAATTTTGAATTTCGTATGGAAGTAGAATTCCCTAGTTGGAAAAGGGGACTTTGGAATGAAGGTTTGAATTTGTCATGTTTGAATAGCTAGATAACCTTAGACGTGTTAGGAAGCTCCTAAAATGTATTTATGACATGGTTTGGTTAATCGAATTAGGTAACTATAGTTCAAATCACTTAAGGAGCTTTTTGGTATTTTTGTGTAATCATGCTTGGAAATGTGGTTTCGTGGTATTTAGGTGTATCATAATGTGGCTAAATAGGATTTGTAAAGTTAGATTTGAAGTTTCATATCGTATGTGAAGTTTATGACCTAATTCATAAGTAATTGGAAAAAGGGTTTTGTTAGAATTTATATGAATTGGTTGAACTTGTTGCTTAGGTAGTTATTTGGACTACTTAATTGTTATATTTGATTTTTAATTGATGTAGATATGTTGTATTGAGTAAATAAGCATGATAATGACTCTTAGAACATGTTATAGTTGAATTATGTTTAAGTGCTAAAGTAGTTGTCTTGATTGGAAGTTTAGCTTGATATTCCTTAAAGTATAAACGAAGTTAAGTTAGTTAGGGAGTTTAACTTGTTAGATGGTAATGTAGCTAATGCCCTTGCAAGACTAAGGAAATGCTTTAGAGTCATTTGTGTGAGTTCTTGGGCAATGTGCCAATATGATATAAAGGTGATTATATATAACTTATATTGTTGTGGATTGAGCTAAGCAAAAGTTAAGTTAAGTTAGAAATTAATATAGATAATTGCTAAAGTGCTAAACTTATATGAATACGCTAGGATACATGTCCAAGCTAGTTCGAGGATGTTGGGTAATCAAAGCTATTTTCTTGCATATTTAGTTGGATCCAAGGTGACGGAGTCTTTAATCCTTTTGTGCATCTTAGTTTATTTCATTGTTTTTAGATTATATAAGTTAGCTAATTGATAAAGTTTACATGTATCATTTATTTGTTACCTCGTGGTAACTCGTGGTTGTTTGATATTATCTCGTGAATTCTTGAATTCGTGTTGGGTTGTGCAACCTTTTCGGACATGGTAGCGTCGAGAACACGGGCGGCATCGGGCTTGCCGTGCTCCCTCGACTACCATGGTGCCTATTCCCTTTCTCGCTAAGTATACTCCACTACCCCAGAGGCGTGGTTCACTTGCTGGGCATATGGTGCTACCTCAGGAGAAAGGGTCGTAGGATCGGGATACATCCAAAGTATCCCAACTTGTTGGAGTAAGGGTTTGCCGGCACTTGCGTGAAGTTCGTGGCTCGTGGTTCGAGTTTGAAGACTTGAAGTAGAATCGTATCCTTTTTAATGTGGTTAACTACTTGTTATTTAATTTTGTTTGTTTATGTTATATATATGATTTCTTGTATCTGCATATCATAATGCACACCCGGTATGTTGCATCACCTCCCTCACTGAGTAACTTGGTTACTCATTCCTCTTTTCAACATATTTCAGGAAAAGCTGAAGATTGGATTGCCTCCTGTGTGACCTGCTTGCTCTATCAGTGTGTAAAACATGGAAGAATGTGATAATGATATGCTTGTATTGTATTTGAGACTTTGTGCCCATGTATGTTTTTATGTTATATCAAGGAATGTAATATTAAAGTTTTAGTTTTGTTTGATGATTAGGTACTAGTGGGCTTGTAATATAGTCTATTTGCTTTACTTTATTACTTAGTAGTACATGCTTGTGTGAATGATAAAAACTAGTTAGTTAGTTGGACACAAATTATAAGAAAGCTTGATTGATAATATAGAGTGGGATGATAAGTGGATTAAAAAGATAGAACTTCAATGGATTTAATTTTACATACTTGTGTGATATGTTGTTGGGTTCCAAGGCTCGAATGGCCTTAAGGAGCTGGTTGGCTTTATGAATCTTGAAAGTTAGGTTGTATGAATGGTTGATTGTGATTCAGGACTTGTATGTGACTGTTAGCAGGTTTCTAGATAGACTTATATATAGGAGAAACTCCGTCCGTTTTTTCATAAATTTCGTGCCCGGGGTTTAGAATTAGGTTGACAATAGCGTGATAAATAGGAGTCCTGGTCTCGTGAGGGATCGGGGCGTTACAGAAGTAGTATTAGAGATTAGCGGCTCACAGCCAGGACAGGGTCCTCGGCCTGGCGGGTAGCGACCCTCAAGTGCGTGCGTGTGAAGTGTGCTTTGAATATGAATGTGCTTGTATGTAAACCTTGTGTGTGCTTGTACGAAAATGGGTACTTATGTGCCTTATTGTGTTAACCTGATGAATTTGCAATACGTGCAAATGTGTGATTTTGTGTAGACCTATGTAAATTATTTGTGTAATAATGAGAAATATGTGATATGTGCATTATGTGATCATGAGTGCACTTATGTGGTGTATAGGTGCAATATGTGAAGGTTACGTGACATGAGTATTGTATATGATTAATTGTGTATTTAATTGATTCATTAAGTATCTACTTACTTTTGTTATTTGTAAAAATGTGCATTAAGAAATTATTTCTAAATAGAATCAACTGCATACAAGCATTACCCTTCAAAATGGTAAGTAATTTCCTCCTCCCTCAAAGAGTCGGCTAGTAGCGGACCTTCTAAGAGGTGGACCAACAGAAGAAGAGCAGTTGATCGGTAGTTTATGATCATTACTCGGAGCTTGATATTTAATAATCGGCCACTGGTATCTTTCTCGGTATTTTCCTCTGGAATTCTTGTTGGAGCACTTGTTGGCATTTTTCCTTGGATTTCTTCTTCGGCAATTTTATTCGGAGTTCTAAATTGGATTTCTTAATTGAAGCCTTTATTTGGCATTCATAGTTGGGATTTCCTTTGACTTCTCAATATGAATTTCTCATCGGGTATTCTTCCAATTTTAATACAAAGATTTTGTTAGAATTCTTATTGGCATTCATGAGTGATGGGGTTCTAAGGAGTTTCATATGAAGGCTTTTATTGGTGTGTTCCCTTGATACTTCTACTTGGAATTCTTTATGATTTCGCATACGAACTACTTGTTCGGCGTATTCAAGATGCATATGTGGATTTCTCTTGAAAAGAAGAAATTGCAAGGATGCAATTTGTTTAAAGGAGAGAGAATGTGACGCCCGAGAATTTTATCACACATATTTTAAATAACTGTTGCATAAACTACTTGTGCATTTCTTGTTTTCTTTAATTGTTTATTTCTGAGGCACTATTCATAAAAAAATTTACTGTCTCGGATATACGATTTAATATTTTTCCTAGGTCATATGATACATAATAGGAATTGGGAGCATACAATTAGAAAATGTTTTCCGCATCATTTGAATAGTGTTACGTATGTAACAACCTTAGTTTCAATTAGTTAGCATTTAATTAGAGTTTTAAGCTCATTTGATCAAGTAATTGTGGCATTTGACTTAATAAATCATAACCTACTCATACATATATACAATACACTACTCATATAAACAAAATACTCATAAAACTAAAACAAAAATTTCCCAAATGCCCCCCCTTAAAACCGACAGCCCTATGCAAACAAAAGAGGGATTTCTTCATCTTCAAATCTTGATCTTGGATGTCAACTAAGCTTCTACAAGGGATTTCAACCTAGCTCAAGCTTGTTCCTTGCATCTACAACATCATTGTGAGGAATTTTTGCATTTTCATGGAGTTTTAAAGTTTATGTTCAATTTTGTAATTTTTGGATTTTGCCATTAATGTGTCATAACATTCTTGAGATTCTTGTTCTATATAGTATTATTACATGCTAGAGACCTTGTATATGCATTGGTATAATTTGAAACTACGTTTTTGACAAGATTTCACTTGAGAAAGATGACGAATACTATAGTAAATAGTAAAATTCGAAAATTTGGGGTTTTGAGATCATTTGCAAATTAGATTGAATTGGGACTTCCTTTAGGTGCTTTAGATATTAGTGAAACTAGACAAAGGCTCACGTGAGGTTGAATTGCCCGAAAATGAGTTAAAATGCAAAATTTGTTAACTTTAAAAATGGGATTTTTCATGTAATGCAATCCGGGCATGTTTGAGCTTTAGATTAG
The DNA here is from genome assembly GCA_037974665.1 of Ehretia macrophylla. Classification (NCBI taxonomy): domain Eukaryota; kingdom Viridiplantae; phylum Streptophyta; class Magnoliopsida; order Boraginales; family Ehretiaceae; genus Ehretia; species Ehretia macrophylla. The sequence goes on from CM075774.1 coordinate 8,022,089, forward strand.
GTATCCTTGGGCCATGGAAGCACTTATGGTGCTTTCATTGCGTGGAATTGGGGTCCGGATAGGGTAGTTGTAGTTAAAACCCACTCGAGACCTTTCTGAGCTTTTGCCTCCAAAGCGGGTTTTTATGGCTTTAATAGGTGTCATTTGATATCCTTAGGGATATAATATGGTTGGTTTATAGAATTGGAGTTTTAAATTTTGTATAGAAGTAGAATTGCCTAGTTGGAAAAAGGGACTTTATAATGAAGGTTTGAATTTGTCATGTTTGAATAGCTAGATATCCTTAGACTTGTTAGGAAGCCTCTAAAATGTATTTATGATGTGGTTTGGTTAATCGAACTAGGTAACTGTAGTTCAAATCACTTAAAGAGATTTTTGGTATTTTTGTGTAATCATGTTTAGAAATGTGGTTTCGTGGTATTTAGGTGTATCATAATGTGGCTAAATGGGAATGATAAAGTTAGATTTGAAGTTCCATATCGTATGTGAAGTTTAGGACCTAATTCGTAAGCAATTGGAAAAGGGTTTTGTTAGAATTTATATGAATTGGTTGAACTTGTTGCTTAGTTAGTTATTTGGACTACTTAATTGTTATATTTGATTTTTAATTGAGTTGTATATGTTGTATTGAGTAAATAAGCATGATAATGACTCTTAGAACATGTTATAGTTGAATTATGTTTAAGTGTTAAAGTAGTTGTCTTGATTGGAAGTTTAACTTGATATTCCTTGTGGTATAAACGAAGTTAAGTTAGTTAGGGAGTTTAACTTATTAGATGGTAGCGTAGCTAATGCCCTTGCAAGAATAAGGAAATGCTTTAGAGTCATTTGTGTGATTTCTTGGGCAATGTGCCAATATGATATAAAGGTGATTATATATAACTTATATTGTTGTGGATTGAGTTAAGCAAAAGTTATGTTAAGTTAGAAATTAATATAGATAATTGCTAAAGTGCTAAACTTATATGAACACGCTAGGGTATATGTCCAAGCTAGTTCGAGGAGGTTGGGGTAATCCGAGCTATTTTCTTGCATATTTAGTCAGATCCAAGGTGGGGGAGTCTTTAACCCTTTTGTGCATCTTAGTTTATTTAATTATTTTTAGATTATATGAGTTAGCTAATTGATAAAGTTTACATGTATCATTTATTTGTTACCTTGTGGTTACTCGTGGTTGTTTGATATTATCTTGTGAATTCTTGAATTCGTGTTGGGTTGCGCAACCTTTTTGGACATTGTAGCGTCGAGAACACGGGCGGCATCGGGCTTGCCGTGCTCCTTCGACTACCATGGTGCCTATTCCCTTTCTTGCTGAGTATACTTCACTATCCCAGAGGCATGGTTCACCTACTGGGCATATGGTGCTACCTCAGGAGAAAGGGTCGTAGGATCGGGATACATCCGGAGTATCCTAACTTGTTAGAGTAAGGGTTTGTCGGCACTTGCGTGAAGTTTGTTACTCGTGGTTTGAGTTTGAAGACTTGAAGTAGAGCCGTATTTTTTTTTTAATGTGGTTAACTACTTGTTATTTAATCTTGTTGTTTATGTTATATATATGATTTCTTGTATCTGCATATCATAATGCACGCCCAGTATGTTACATCACTTCCCTCACTGAGTAACTTGGTTACTCATTCCTCTTTTTAACATATTTCAGGAAAAGTTGAAGATTGGATTGCCTCATGTGTGACCTGCTTGCTCTATCAGTGTGTAAAACATGGAAGAATGTGATCATCATATGCTTGTATTGTATTTGAGACTTTGTGCCCATGTATGTATTTATGTTATATCAAGGAATGTAAAATTAAAGTTTTAGTTTTGTTTGATGATTAGGTACTAGTGGGATTGTAATATCTTCTATTTGCTTTACTTTATTACTTAGTAGTGCATTCTTGTGTGGACGATGAAAACTAGTTAGTTGGTTGGACACAAATTATAAGAAAACTTGATTGATAATATAGAGTGGTATGATAAGTGGATTAAAAAGATAGAACTTTAATGGATTTAATTTTGCATGCTTGTGTGATATGATGTTGGGTTCCAAGGCTCGGATGGCCTTGAGGAGCTGGTTGGCTTTATGAATCTTGAAAGCTAGATTGTATGAATGATTGATTGTGATTCAGGACTTGTATGTGACTGTTGACAGATTTCTAGATAGACCTATATATAGGGGAAACTCCGTCCGTTTTTCCTTAAATTTCGTGCTCGGGGTTTGGTATTGGGTTGAAATAGCGTGATAAATAAAAGTCCTGGTCTCGTGAGGGATCAGGGCATTACACCCCTTATTCTTTAAATAAATCTATGTAGTATCATTAAAAAAATATTTTAGTCATCCAATATTAAATTTTTAGATCCACCCCTCGATCCTTCAAGAAAGTAACTGATATATTAATATAGGCAACCATATTATTATTTTTCAGTAAAACTTTAGAATATAAACATTTGTTCCACATAGATAAATATATACATGTGTCCCATATAGATAAATATTAATGACTAACTTTCAAGACCAGTGTATGAGGGTTGCACTAGTACTACTCCAATGCAGGGGACAAATGTATATATTATAACAAATGTTAATACCCTAGTCAGTGCTTGATTTTTATCATATTTGACAAAGAAGTCCCATATCGCCCTATGTTTAAATTCTTTAACTCAACAACTTATTACACTATTACTCCTTTTACCCTATTTTGTTAAAAAATTGATCGATATTTTGTTAAAGAAGTAATGGTAAAGTTAAAGGGTAAACAATTAAATTTTTTTAACAGGAAAAGCAAAAATGACAAATAGTGTTACAAGTTACAAAATTAAATGATTTAAATATAGCCGTTTTGAGGATAGGAAACCTGCTTGTCAATCATATTAAAAATTAGAGACTAATTAGAGTAAAAATTAGGCACTAACTAGGGTATTAACACTTCTAAAAAAAGAATTAAAGTTTCGAGAATCACATAAAATGTATATAAAAGTTTGCTCCCAAATTAAGGAAATAAATTCAATAACCAGATGTGAAAGATGAAGTACTAACCGCTTCTAGATGTGACTTACTTTGTGACAATGAGAGAATAGTGACTGCAAACCAAAGCACTGAGCCAATGTGCTGGGAATATGAGACTTTTGTGAAGTCTGGATTGTTACTTGTGCTCTCGTTTAAGTAGATCACCATGGCTGTCCACAGGTTCATTGCTGCCATTACCAACCATGTCTCCAGCTTGAAGGCCTTCATCACTGTAGTCCTTTCATTAGCCACATCAGGTTTCGTAGGCACTATCATAACAATTGAAGAGTCGATGTAAGGCAGTGAGAAGTCTGTCTTTTCATATCGATCGACGAGGATAGTGGTATCACCAATTGCTGCATCCAAACTCTTTTTTCAAATGATCAGTTAGATATACATATAGAGTTGCATTGGATATATAGCAACAGTGGCGGAGTCAGACACCAAAGATTAGGGTGTTTACTAAAATATCGTAATCAATGATCGAGATCCCACAACAATCATTTATGCATAAATTTTTATATAAACTATTTAAAAAAACTGATGGTTTTATGTTTAAAATCATATTTTATACTATAACTAGAACACAAATATTTTCAAGGCATGATTATCCGCATTTAATTCAAGAAAGAAATAATGAGTATCGATAACCTAACTAGAGTACAATTATTATTCATATTGAAAGTGATAGTACTAAATGAAAGCAAGTAAAAGCTAAGTTACAAATTGTTGGTAATGACATTTTAAGATTTAAGCAACATGTTTGTTGGATTGATTATGTTCATTAGGAGCTCAACTTTAGCCAAACGTTTCCTCTGTAGTGTTATATATACAACTTGTATTAGATTGTAAATGTGTGTAGCAATACAAAGTTTATTTCCCCAAACTTGTTTCTTTTAGATTGACACGTAAGACATCTGAAATAACTTGAGGGTAAATTGCACCAAACCCCCTTGTGGTGAGGCTTAAGTGCACATTATCCCCCTGTGGTCCAAAAATTCCTTCCAGACCCCTCTGTGGTCATATAAAAGTGCATATGACCCCCCTGCCGTCAAAATTCCGTCTATGTAAGTAACGGAAAATGTGAAAAGACTTTTATACCCTTGAAGGTTTGCGGGGTGGGGTCCTAGGTGGAGGTTGGGGTTGGGGGGTGGGATGACGATTTTTGTGTTGTTTGGGGAGAGAGAGAAGATGGGTTTTTTTACTTTTTTTGATTTTATTTATTTATTTAATAAAAGGTAATTTGGTCAAATATTAAAATTATTTTATTGTAAAAAACTCATTTCTGTTAAATTTAACGGATTATTTGATGACAGGGGGATCATATGCACTTTTATATGACCATAGGAGGGTTTGGAGGATGGTTTTAGACCACAGAAGAGTAGCGTGCACTTAAGTCTTACCATAGGAAGGTCTGGTACAATTTACCCATAACTTGATGACGGTCGGTATAACTGTGGACAGTTATACATCTCTACCCTATTATTATATTTTCTATACAACAATCAACCGCACGATCAGACGTGAGCTATTTATCTGACAATATATACTTTGCTCAATTTCTTTTTCTTAATTCCAAATTTCGTGGCTTTAAGAGTATGAAATAACTTTTTGTTTCAGGAAAAAGTAAATAATTTAACAATCTTCTGTGTTTTGTCAAAATTATACAATACTCTTTTGTATTTTAAAACGTAACTAATTACTCTCTATGTTTTATAAAAGTAGCTGAATACCTTATGTATTTTATAAATAAGCTGATTACCCCCAGTGTTTTAATAACGTAGCTAAATACCTCTTGTATTTTTAAAAGCGTGGTTGAATACTCTCTGTTAAAATAAACAATTCTTCTAACGAAAGTGGGTATTCATATACTTTTTAAAAACACAGGAGGTATTTAGTTATGCTTTTAAAACACAAGGGAGTAATCAGCTATGTTTATAATACAAAGGAGTATTCAACTACTTTTATAAAATACAAGGGGTAATCAACTATGTTTTAAAACACACGAGGTATTGTGCATTTTTGACAAATATAAGAGGGTGTTAAGTCGTTTACTGGTTAAGAAATGACTTATATGCATGCATGATCTTATTTAATTTAGTCAACATATAAATTAATTTTATAGTGTAAATAGGAATATAGGCAAGACTAGGTACATAACATTTACAATTTATGCTTGCTGTCAAATTAAAGCCTAACTAGGTAGATTTTAAGTGCCTGTTTGGAACTATGTTTTAAAATAGTTTTTTACTTCTTTTGTTTTTGCAAATAAAAAACAAGAACATGGAACACATTTTAGATGTTTTTCATGGGGTAAATTTAACACTTAGTCCTTATTGTTTACATGCTTTTTCATTGTAGTTCCTAATGTTTGAAAAGATTCATAGTAATATCAATGTTCACAAACGTTATTCAAAATGGTTCATATTGTTCAAACATAGCCAATTTGGTCTTTATTATTTTTCAAAAATTCAATTCAGTCCTTACACGTGACCTCTATTTGGGGACTAAATTAAATTTTATGCGAAATAATATAGACTAAATTGGTTAGTTTTGAACAATATGGACTAATTTGAATAACTTTGTAAACATTAGGGACTAATATGATATTTTCATAACATTAAAAACCAACTTAGAAAAGAGTGTGAACAATAGAGACTAAGTGCCCCCCCCCCCCCCCCCCCCCCTCCCTCCCCAAAGCCCACAACCATCACTTCGAAGGCACTTTGAACCCCAACGGTCCCCCAACCCTCCCCTCGTTTGGCACTCCTCCACCCAAGCACCACGCCACCCCCTACTACCCCCTACCCTACGCACCTCACACTATCACCTCCAAACTACACACCATTCTCATTATCCCCCTCCCCCAGCTATACCCTCCCCCAAGTAATTTCCTGTCACTCACTCTCTTAAACCTATTTTTCATCACTCTCCTACCCTACGATTGTGTTTGTTTGTATGATTGTGTGTTTGTGTGCATGAGTTGTGTGTGCGTAGTGTATTTTTATTTTAACAATTTGTTTAGAGAATAATTCTACTTGATGTGGGTAGGACCGAGTAGAGGTCCCAATTAAGATCCTTAGAGCCGAAGCGAGTATCAAGGGATCACGACTTAGTACCTGAACCGAGGTGATTGGTCCATGATCCATGACCAAAGATTTCAGGAGCCTAGGGCCGAGCCTACAAGTCTCAAAGTTATCGCTCGAGGCCTGTGTGACGCAATGCAGAATCTCATAAAAGGTACAGTTGGGAGGAGGCAAGATCCCACTAAATTAGGAAAGGTAATCCCCATGACAGTATAAATAGCCCATTCCGTAATAGAAAAAGGTAATTAATCCTTGATTATTCCATATATTATCATTATTTTACTTTAATTACTCATCACCAACTTGAACGTCAGAGTGCTCATGTGGGATCAACCCACACTCGTTCTTGGTTGCAGGAAACACATCACCTCAGCAGCTTGAGACGGATTTTGACCTTAACACTACTCAAATATTTTTTTTATTTTTTGTTCGTAAAAGAATAAACTATCCTATAAAATAAATAAATAAAAACACTTCCAAACATGCCAATAAATAATATTTCCTTGTTACTAGATGTTGAAGAATAACTAACATAGTTGAAACATTATAGACTATTCAACGAAATGACTAGTTGATTAGAAAATAGGGGACTAGATTGATGGAAATCATGATGCAAAATTCACATGCTAGTGTCCGCAAACGTAAGATATATGGAATTTTTACTAGTCTTCTTAGAAATCTTTTACAAGTAGGGGACGAAATCCTATTCCGCCTTCAGCGCCTCTAACACACATTTTACAACTAAGCATTTAAGGGAGAAAAAATAAACAAGGATTATAAGAGTGTACCTTATACCGAACTTCCATCACCAAGTAATCGAATGAACCATAATAAGGAACTAGCTTATAGAGCAAAGCATAAGGTAGCCGATGCCTTGCAGCTTTGAAACGTCAATAGAAAATCCAGTGACCGACGTCTCATTCTTCCCAGGGTCATATTCCACTTTGACAAATTGATCGAAAGCACCATTTGCAGGAACGCCTATCTTCAATTGTTTCTCTACGCCGCCGGTAGGAGTCCAACCCTTAGGAACCGCCCGCTCGCCGCCCGGCCAGTAAACTGTATTCAATCCCATACCTAAATCGCCACCGTTTTCAATAAGCTCCTCGGAGAGCCCAGTTTCTGGTGACCATACTGCTATTTCTGTATAGCTTGTGCCTATCACATTGATAATACTAAAAACTGGCTTCTGCAATAGCGAACCGTTCTTGAAGCTAATTTCTCCGCTTAGGCCTTTGAAATCACTGGATAAAATGTGTTGCACTAGCTCTTTGGCACTAATCTTTCCTTCTGAATCTTCCATGGCTTTTGCAACAACCCGAATCGCATCGTACGCTCGAAAAGCGTTTGTACTTGGACTCAAAATCTCTTCTTCTTCAGAATAATCCTTTACATACTTCCTTCTAAACCTCAGCCTAAACTCTCTAAAGGACTTGCTATTTTCTGCCATATAGCTCGTCTTGATACCTATAACACCTTGCATGTTAAGTGTCACAAATGGTTCCATAGAATCAAGAAGGCTAGCAATATCATCAGAAACAATCCATACATAACCTTTCCCCATCATTCCAGCTTGCCTTGCCATCTTGAAAAGAACTACAGAAAAATCAAAAGAAGATTGCAAGATCACAAAGGCCCTATTGCTCCTTTGTTTTAGCTTCTTCAACTCTTCTTGAATAAAGGTTTCAGGGTCGAGGAGGGATAATATAGGTGGAAAAGTGATGTGGTGCTCTACATCTGCATTGAAAGATTTAAGTGCATCAGAAAGTTGTCTTACCAGTCCAAGATCCATGGAGAAGCTATATCTTTGTTCATATATTGCTGTAACTTCTCTCCATCCGAAATGGCCAATGATGTCGGCAAGGCATTGCATTTGTATGGCTAAGTCACGACTCATTTGGATGATGGAAAATGGTTTTGGTTGTAGCACTTGTGGAGATGAGATGGCTGAATTCAAGATGATTATAGGGATGTTTCTTGTCACTTTGCTGAATTCTGAGATTATTGCAGCTTCTTGCAGTGTCAATTCTCCAATAAGTGCGTGTACTTTCTTGTGTTTGATGAGGTAAATTGCTGCAAAAGAATTTTTTTGCTCAATTTTGTTGCCATATTAAAAGTGAAAAAAATAAGCACACTTGTCTAGGGTATTAAATTACCGCTTTCGCTAATAGTTTAAACTCTTAGAGAAAGAGTTTTATTAAGAAACATGAGTATTAAGAAACATGAGTTTTTATTTTAAAATCAATTGGTATCAAGTGGAGTGGCCCAGGATCTTATAAGGTGGTCTTAAAGTTTCTGATTTTCCGATATGGGACAAGTGTTATATTCTAATAAGTTTTAATATATTTATTTATAGTTTTTGACATGCACGTATCGATAGGGTTTGTCTTTGAGTCTTACACCTGAACAATTTAAATATTTTAAATTAGTGGCTATGAAACTTGAATTGAAAACTGTTTGGTATAAATTGAATTTTGATCCTATATTAAGGCTTTGTTAGCTTAGCTGTGAAATTTTAGTTTTTGAATACAAGAGCTTTTATTATAAGTATTATTGAATAAAAGTTGTTGATTGTTTGGTATATGTTAGACAGTATTGGGCTTTGATCACAAATTATGAGGATAATGTTAGGCTTTCAAAAATATAAAGGGGTATATTTGAGAAAAAAAGTTTTTTTTTTTCATAATGTAGAAAACAATTTCGTAAAATCGTTTTTGAAAAGCTCAAATTTAAAATTTCTTTATTTTTTAACTTTAGGGTTTATCTAAAAACTCTCTAAAAAGTGGCCAAATATGTTAGCTAAGTTCAAATATGTTTAAGCTCTTAGAAATAAATATTGATTAATACTTTTGTTTTGTTCTCAATTGCTTAATTAGTACTAGTCAGTGATGTGTTTCTCTTTTCCTTTTCAATATTTTGTTTCTTTTGTTGAGTCAAAGTCAGTGGTGGACTTCTGGAAAAAAAAAAAAAAAAGGTCAGTGGTGGACTGAAAACCAATTCAAACTCGGTGTAGAGGAAACATTTTGGTATCAGGAAACAAATTTACGACTTTTCAATGGATTCCAAACGAACGTTTACGTTATTTACTACGTCAGATTAGTAAAGTAATTGCTAATCGAAAAGTCAGCCAAAAATATGATAAAAAAATTATTTGACATAGTGAATAGGAAGGCAGTATCTATTATAATCAAAATAGAAAGAGGAAACTTTAAAATTTAGTTATTTAACATAAATGTGGGCTCTGAAATAGACGTGAAGATTAGATAAATTGTTCTATGTTGTTAGCTCTAAAAACAAATTAATAAATATAAGAGAAGAAAAAGGAAGAAACAAAGAAAAAGAAGAAGAAGAAAACAAAATAAAAGACAAGAATATCAAGTTCGAGATATTTTAATCCCTTAAGTGTGTAAAGACCTCGAGCCATAAACAAAGCAAATAATATTGGATATATGGTAGGGATACCCAAACGAAATATTATTCATTATAACATGATATATATATATAATCTATTCGAGTTGATTGCGGAGGAAAATTCCTCCAAACTTATGGAGTTCTAAGGGTGGAGTTAGGAATTTAAGATTGGGGGTTAAAATATTTTTTTTAATGATATTACATAGATTTTTTCTTTTAAAATAAGGGACGCGACCGATAATTTTTTTTAATAATATTACATAAATATGTTTTAAAAAATTTAAAAATATACCCGTGTGGAGTTTGAAACATTTTCATGTTTACCTTTAATTTATAAAACAAAAGAGACTCATGTATTACTGAACTATTACCAGGACAAACTAGAGTTAATGGCCTTCTAGGGTTATGTGGTTCTAAAGTCAAAATTTTGCATTATTGTAAAGCGAATTGATTTTTAAAGTAACCATATATATATTTTAGAGCAACTTGTGGGCCAGTAAGAGCTAAATAGTTTTAGTTCTAAATTTAAATAATCAAGTATTATGCAACTTGTGCGACTAGTAGGTGCTACAACTTTGAATGACCTCAACATAGATATGCTATTTTTATTTATGATAGCAACTAAGTGGTGAAATCTTTGAGATATATGTATGATTAGTGATACTGTGATACCACAAAATTATAGTAGTAAGGAGCATCATTTATGTCGCCAAACATATATAAAAATAAAAACCTAATTAGAATTGGTTTAATTCTAAATTAATTTACTCTTTTAGTCTCACATCATTTATAAACCGAACGTTTGAGTTCATAAGTTTACGCTTCAAGAGCAGTGGGATTTCAAAAAAATATTAGATAACTTAGATTAGCAAATCAATCAAAACTATACCATACTAGCTAAAAGATAAAAAAGACATTTTTAAATGGGAGTCCGACGAAAAGTGTCATCGATGACTCGTTAGAGGAAGGTTGTTGGCTTTTATTGGAGTAGTATTATATATCACTTCTTTATTTTTATTTTTTGATAAAATAGAATTACTATTATATACATAAAATTAAAAGAGTAGAGAGATACAGTGGTGACGTAAAACGTTACTCTCGGTTTTAGTGGATGGTGAGGAAGTTTATTTTACCGATTGGTTTTCAAAAACCTTGGCCTATCAGATGGCAGCCACCATCTGAAAATTGTGATTACATCCAATTCGATTGGCTAGCACACTAGGGTGCATGCTTAATTATGACATGAATTTGCAGTTAAAATGCAAACTTTATGTGTGGCTTCATAAGTTGGCAGAGAGAATTTTACCAGTAGAAGCTGCTCGAGCTGACTTTCCATGTGAATTCTTTAGATGTAAAACCAACTTCAAGCATGTCGACCATTGATTATTAAAGTCCTCGACGGCCATCTCCATTGCTAACTTTTGCTCCTTACCCACAAGAGAACCCTCATCAATCACAGCCCCTATATGGCCAATCTTATAAGGGTGATCTATAACAACATTGTTGCACTTCTCATTTGTATTTGCTGTTGTTCCCTTCAGTGCCAAAAACAACAACAACAACAAGAGCAGATGATTAGACATTTTCACTATGTGCTGTTTATAGTTCAATATTGTAACAAGTATGAATAATAGACTTGGAACAAAAGAGGCGTCATTTATACTCACGGCTTGACTTGAATACAACCTTGAAGTCTTGTTGTGACTCATTCAATACTATTGCTACGAATACTTTTCCACTCGGCCAAAAATAAAAAGACAAATATTAATTTTTGGGTTGTCAACCGGGGCAGATTAAGAATATTTTACACAGTGAATATTAGGTGGAAATTTTTTTATATGGACTTGGGACTTTATGATATTACTGTTGGGGCGTTCCCTACGTGTGACGCTCTGTATTGTTCGAGTACACTAATAAAACTAATGGAAGAGATTGTTGTTGAGAGAAAGGAGTAGCATGATCATATATATATATATAGTTGATCCCACTTAATGGGTAAGGTTTGGTTTGAATTGAATGCTAGGTGGCAATAAATAAACTTTGATAGCAAAATTGGTGGGTGTTCAGTGTTTTCACTCACGACAAATGCAAAAGATACATATCAAGAAATTTTAAATAATTTTGTGAGATCAATTGAGACTATGAAGCTCACAGTTATACATATCGATTCGCCCTTGGCCAGCATGGTAACACGCCATTGCTTGACGAGGAAGAATCTGTACGTATTAAACTTTAAACCTATTCGTTGACAAAGAAGTAATGCATATTTTTTTGCAAAATTCGTTGACAAAGAAGTGATGATATTAACTTTGCTACTTCGTCAATGCTTCGCCTAGAGAGCATCCTATACGTAGTTATAAATCCTAAAATTATTGGTTTATATATACCAATGGTAGGACTTGATGAATCTTCAACGAAATTGTACAACCATATACTATTCTTGTACTCAGTTAAATCTAAGTTTTAATTTCTTCTAACAACATATAAATGGTTTGTGAAGACTATAAGTTTTCTAGTATTTTATTAAGCTGTCTTAATGAGGAAATAAATTTAGGATGCGTCCCAGGAGATCAAAGAAGCTAGATTCGGATCGTATTAGATAAGTAAGAAAAAGATTAAATTATACTAGTTTTGTGAAATTAAATCATACATACTCATAAAATCTATAAACATTTTATACTAACTGATATGTGGACTAATTATTCGATGTGACCGGTAAGTTCTGATCAAAGAAAAAAATGTAAATAAGTTCTAACAAAAATAAATATATAAATAAATAAATAAAGGAACTGTTAAGGTATAAGTCACCCGACTTGCGTTCTTGGTAATGAAACATGTAAAACGAGAAAATGTGAGACGTGAGATTTATTTCGAGCGATAGTTTTGACGCTGATCGTGTCATGCCCAAACTCGATCCTTCAGAAACCAAGCCCAGCCACGACGACACACGGACATTATAACAGCTGCAATATGAACATCTAATGCAACAAAGAATACACAACATACATTCTCAAAAGTTCACATCATTCATATACAACATCACTTCATCATTCCCTTGCAGAATACACTAAACATTCATACATTCGTTTGGACAAAAGTAGACAAGATGCACTTTCATAACAAAAGCATAATTGAATATAATCATATGACAAGCCATAAGCCTAATTAGTTGTGATCATGATCCAATATGACCAACCATATAAATATATCAAAAGAAGCTAGGCTTCACAATATTTCAAACTAGCCAAGTACTAAACCATACATAACAACTACTAAGGCAAGTAAAACATAGTTTCAAAGTCAAGTATATCAACTACTCATGAAACACATGATCAACCTCACTATTTCTTTCTTCACGCACATAATCAACATCATGTACACCTGTAACATTCATTAAAGAGGAGTGAGCTAAACAACCTCAGTGAGAGAGGGATAAAAGGAAGTTTAAAAGCTTTAACTCGAAAACCTTTTGAATACATTAGAATCAACATATCACATAGCAACTACGTACTCATATTCGCTTAACAACCTTACAACATTCACGTTAAATAACACATTAAGAAGTTACTGCTTTAGAACACTCGTTGAAGTCGACACCTTATAACTCCGCCACGAATTTAACAATTCTCTCTCCTGCGTGTGTACTCATGATGTACACAATCCTACGACCAATCTCACCATGACCTTCACCGACCACACAAGAGAAAGGACTAGTACATGGTAGTCATGCAATTATCGGCAAGCCCTATGCCGCCTAGTACGACACGACGCTACCATGACGAACTAAGGTTGCAACCCCACAATTCACATCACATTTCATAACACATTCATTAATCAACAATACATCCACTACTCAACAACGCATTCATTAACTCAACAACACATTCATTAACTCAATAATACATCCATTAACTCAACAATACATTCATTAACTCAACAACACATTCATTAACTACAACTAACCTTCAATAACACATATATCCAACACATTAATACCAACAAAAGAACATGATCTCTACAACACATTAATACCATTTAAACTTCATAAGAACATGACCTTTACATATTAATACGATTTTAACCTTAAAATAACATGATCTCTACAAAACCACTCCAACTTTTCAACAACATTTAACCAACCTATGAATCTCTACAACACATAATTTCAACACAATCAATATAGTAACTAACTACAATGCATTTTGAACACATTACAATAATAAAACCAAGCATTAAACAAATCAAACATGTCAATCTCTAAAAATGCTTCAAGGCTGGAATTTTTGGAAATTCATCAAAATAAACCCCTAAATTCACCAAATTCACTCCAAAGCCATGAAATCATATCCCAATCACATATGTATAATCATAAACACCAAAGCTAACTCAATTTCTCAACTTTCAACTAACAAAGTTGGCATAAATCCAACTATTTTGCCTCCAACAAGTTCATATGCAAATATAAAGCTCTCAAATCACTACTACAACATATATTCATCTCTACAAACATTTATAACACAATTATACAAGATTTCCAGGGATCAAAGTAAGCATACACATTCAAGAACTAGAAACTCTCACCTAAAAATTATTAGAAAAGGCAAGATATGGAAAGAACTAGCTATGGAGAACAATCTTTGAGCAATTTTCACTTTGATTTGGCTTTGAAATGCAAGAATCACCTTAAAAAATGATCAAAATCTATTTTTTCTATTTTTTCCTCTTTTTTTCTCTTATGGCCGACCCTTGAGCTTCTAGTAGCCTTCTTGTCTTGCTTTGTGTTATATAATATAATGCAAAAGATGATGTTTGGTGGTCAAATGAAGTCAAATAAGCAAAGTGAAATAGTCAAAGTTGGCAAATTAAGCATTTTCGTATAGGTTTATATATTTATGTATGTATTATATATATACGAGTAAGACTATGTCAATTATATTAGACTTAATAAAATAAGACTATATTATATGTAAAAATATAATTAAAATGCAAATATGTTGTAGTAAAAATAAATAAACACACAATTAGCACATAATACTACCAAATAATGTTTAAAATAAATAAATATTCTTAATATGCATGCTCGGGTCTCACAGATCGTTTCCTTGGTATATGAGAAATTAAAGTACAAAACTACCAAGTTAAATTCACAAGTGTATGGATCTATGTAATATAGTGTGGTAGAGTGCGGGGTTGGATCTCAGCAATGAGCTAGGAAGTGAGTGCTAAAGTGCTTGTATGCTATTGATCAATTACGTGAATGCGGGTGGAAATCCTAGATGAAAATAGTTCTAAAATCTTTTAAAAAAAAGATAAAAATACCTAATTAAACTAATCAGTGGTAGCACTAGAATTGATGGATTAATATAAATGAAAAACAAGCTATGATTGAATTCTATGCATGGGAAATGGACTAGGCTCAAGTTTTAAATTTGGTTAGTTGACTAAATCAACCTAACTGCAAGTCGTTTGATTGTTGTGACCTAACTAGTCGACTAATCTAGCTTAAACTTAGGTGCAACTCCGTTCTTTAGACGCTCTACTAGCCAGATACGGATTTATCCAAACGATCCTAAACTCGATTAATTAACTATGTGGGCTAATTGTGGTACAACCTACAATTAAAATATCATTAATCTTGGGTTATATGTAATTGAAGTCACGTTCCACTCATAAACCTGCTACAAGGCTTTTTGAAGTAAGTAATTGAAACATGTAAACATTTAAAGCACAGTCCCATATGAAATTAAGATCAAATTAAGTTGCATCGTTAAACATCTACTGCTACAAACATATTTAATACAAATATTTGACATACACAAACATAAAAAGGAACAATCTCAAATGAGTCTTCTACATTCATATAAACCACAACATTCAAATACCCAAAAATCTAAAATTAAAGCCATAATCCAGATGCCCATTAAATAAATACTAATCCTGAGTAAGATCTACTCAAAACTTGCTTGGAATCATAGAAAAGAAAATGGAAAAGACATGAAATTCGTTCCCCTTCCTTGCTTACATTGATGCACAAATCCAAGTCTTTTAATGTTGAATCCCTTCTTTTGGCGTTAAATCCTTGATTCTAGGCTTACAGATGATGTATGTAGTATTGATTAGGTGGGCACTTTTTTTGGGTGAAGTCGGTGTGTGCGGGTGAAAAGATCTTGAAAATGGATAAAAATTGGGTTTCATAGGACTTATGGCGGTGCAACATAGTCTACCAAACTTACTGGTTAGTCCGTCCAACTCTGCAGAACAAATTTCTTTTGGCCATTTTAGAAGTTTTGGACATCGGATTGAGGCACAGTTAGAGGTGTTATAATTGTATCGAGCAAAAGAATACCATGGTGGATTTTTTTTTTTTTTTTTACAAATTAAGCATGAATAGAGCTTTGGGGCCCATTTTTTGTCACCTATGTTTTTTTAAGCTCGATACAATTGCCTTTTTCTTATTTGTTTTTCTTCATGTCTTGTTCTATCATTCCCTTTTTTATTCTTTATCTCCTCTTCTAGCCATTATTTTATACTTTGCTTTGGTGCACACCAATACAAACATTTCGTAAATCACAAAAGATAGCATAAATCAACTATTTATGCCATTTTATGCCCAAATTCATACCATCAAAATATGTTCTAAATGAAAGATAAATGCACCAAATAAAACTTTTCTACACCTCAAAAAACTTTTCAATAAGTATAAAAGTACAAACACATCAACATCTCCTAACCTACCACTTGCTTGTCCCCAAGCAAAGTCACAAACAAAAAAAATCTTCAAATTCTCAAGAGGTTGTTCTAACAAATCAATCAACTATCACTACAAGAAAATTGGTTTAGGCGACAAAAGTTTCTCGTCGCCCCTAGGTCGTCTACCCCTATTGGGCGACCAATGGGCGACCAAAAATGTATTGTTGAGAAACCCCTCGTCGCCATTAGGTCATTTGGTCGCATTTTGGTGGCCAAATCAGAAAAAAAAAGAAAAAAGTATAACTTTTTTTACATTTCGTTGCCCTTTGGTCGCAATTTTTAGAAAAATTAATTATTAGTTAATTTTTATAATTAAAAATTTTATTAAATAATCCGTTAATTTTTGTATCAACTAATTATGCATTGTCGCCCTATAGTGGCCAATCTTTGTCACCATTAGGTAGCAAATTATTTTAAATATTTTTTTGTTAATTATTTAATTTTGTCTCTATATCGTAGTCAATTTTTGTAGCTACAATTTGGTAGCCGTGTGGTTGCCATAATTTTGTCGCCATTAGGTAGCCAAAGATTTTTAATTTTTTTATTAATTATTAATGTTCGTCGCCACTTGGTAGCCACATTTTGGTGACCCTATGGAAGCTATTTTATCATCACCACTATGTAGCCAAATGTTTTTAATTTTTTTTTTTGGTCTCCATATGGTAGCCAATATTTTGTCGTCGTTTTTAAACCATATCGTAGCCAATAATAGTCACTACGTGGTAGTTATGTTTTTGTCGTCATTTGGTCGCCATACAATTTTAAAAAATAAAAATAAAAATTAAATTTAATATTTACAAAAACAAAATTAATTTAATATACGCATATTTTAGTATTTAAAAGATCTTCAAAATAAAGTTCATAATATTAGTTTTAGAATTTTTTAAAAAGAAAATAAAACTTACTAATTATCGTGCTGGTCTGGATCAGGGAGTGGGTGGTTGTCTCGCATTCAGCCCATCTCATCTTGCAGCTGCAACACGATGCTCAGCAATTTCGTCTACACCTGTTGCTGCTACTCAAGCAATCATTTAATAGTCTCTGTTGCCTGAGTGATAGCAACGTCAACGTCTCGCTTCGTCAATCTAGTTAGGAGAATGGTGGATGCTTCATCTAATCCCCTCCCAATGCGAATCCCCTGCGGGCCGAGTCCATAGACGCGTCCTATCCTCAACCCACTAGTCGCCACAAAAAATTTTCATCAGGTGTTAAGTGATTGTTCATCCAAGACTGTTGATCCTTTTCCATTTCGACTAAATATGTATTACCACTTTGACCTAATTATATACAAATTCATCATTATTGTATGTTCCACAACTCTCAAAATAATTAACTACAATTAACTATAAAATATTATTAACAATAATAGAAAATAATTAATTACAAAGTAATTTAAAGTTAATTTTATCTTTCCAAAGTAACATTCCAAGTCCTTTAATTTTACCTTTTACATAGTTAAATTCAAAGTCATTTTATCAACATTATTTCAACTACAACACAACATCATATTTCCAAAGACAGTCATCTCCACAACAATATCTCATCTACAACATTAACCTTCATTAAATTCAAAGTCATTTTAACAACATTATTAAAACTACAATACAACATCACATTTCTAAATACAGTTATCTCTATAACAATATCTTAACCTTTATTAAATTCAAAGTCATTTTAAAAACATCATTTCAACTATAACGCAACATCATATTTGTAAAGATAGTTATCTCAACACAAAATCACATTTTTAAAGACAATATCTCACCTACAACATTATTTCAAATACAATATCTCAACATGAATATAAAAGATAGTGAATTATAAGACTAACCTGAGCCATAATAGTTTGGCCTATCACAAAACAAACTCTAATCCTTCAAAAAGTTATTTAAAACAATCAAAAATTGCATCATTAGCAATCACCGAAAAACCAAAAAATTTACAATACACATACACACACTACAACATTTTTTACTTCTTCCAACCCTTAAATTGAACATGTAAGAAAACCGTTGCTATAAATGTCATTTTGCAATAGTTTTATAGTTGTTGTCTAAAAATAAAACCTTTTGCAACAATTTTAATTAACTGTTGCAATATCTATAACCTTTTGCAATGGTTTTAATTAACTTTTGCAATATCTATAACCTTTTGCAATGATTTTAATTAACTGTTGCAATATCTATAACCTTTTGCAACGCTTTTTTTTTTTATGAAGTTTTTCTTATTTCATTCATTTTTTGCAACGGTTTGTAAAATTATGAGTTAGTTGCAACTTATAAAATAAATTCTTTTGCAACAGTTTTATTAGTATTGAGTCTTACAGTTGCAAAATCTATGATATATTATCCTTTGTTAAGTGTTGCTTATCGTATTTGGTTTTAGGCAATGGTATGTAAAAGTATTGGGTTAAATGCAATGCAAGAAAAATATTACTTATTTTATACTTATTTACTGAGACATCTTGAGATTTTTTGTTCATAAATAAATTTGAATTTTAGTTATTGAAAATGAGAAACTATCACAACTAATTATTTGAAACAAGAGAAAAAAAAACTGAATTTTTTTTATTAATTAGGTTTCATTTTTTACCCTTATAATTTTTTCTTTTGGTCAAAATTTAGATTTTTCATTGTTTCTTAGTTCTAAACTACTGTCAACTAGTTAAAAATTTGGGACAAGTTTATGAAAAAGAGCAGTGCAATTGTAAAAGACTATTTATATTTCTAAAAATTGTTACAAAAGTGTTGACTATTACACATATAAATGAATATAATAAAATTTTCTTTAACAACTTAACTATTAGATGAGATGGTTAGTTTGACATAGTTATAGAGTTTATTATAAAAAAAGGTCATGGATTCGAGTCTCATCACTACCTATGTAGAAGAATTTATCTAAGTGCAACTCAATAAAGAAAAAAGAAAGAGAATCTCTCATATATATAGATATATATATATATATATATATATATATATATATATATATATATATATAGATATATATATATATATATATATATATATATATATAATGACGAACTTGCAATTGTAATTATAACCGTTGCTTATGCTTTTGAAAACTGTTGCAAATAGGAAAATACTTATCATGTAGTCTTTAAAAAAAACCGTTGCAAAAAGAATCGGTTGCAATGGTTCTTTTACCGTTACCATTTATTTACAAAAAAACCATTGCAATAGAGATTAGACAACGAGAGCGAATTCAACGGTAAGAAAACCGCTGTCTAATGTCAATTGCAATAGTTTTTAGTTCTTTTGCAACGGTTTTCAAATGTTTCAAGAGGTAAAAAATGTGGTAGTGACATAAACATACATATATATAAATACTTGGACATTTAAAAACAAACTAAACACAAAAATAATGCAAACAAACTAGTAAACAACAAATAACCAAAACTGAAATTTCAAATATTAAAAAAATAAAAAAAAATTAAAAATCCAATATTAAAAATCCTAAAAATAAGGCAAGCTTGATAAAAAAAAGAAGAAGAAAAAAACGTAAAATGAAAAAAAAATAGAATAAATCCTAAAATAAAAAAATAAAATAAAAATAAAATACAGAAAAAAAAATCATAATATATATATTTTTTTTTTTTCTTTTTTTAATGGTTATTTTTTGTTTTTTTCCATTTTTTTGCTTAAAATATATATATATATGTATGTATGTATGTATATTTATATATAAGATCTATATATATGCATTCTCTTTTTTTGTTTCTCTTTTTTATTTTCATTTTTCCGGAGTTTAAGCTATATATATATATATATATATATATATATTTTAAGCTATACTTATATATATAGTATCATATATATATCTATATGTATAATGTAATAAACAAAAAAAAAATGTATATTTAAAGCTCAACCTTAGTGTGGTCGAGTATGGTAAGGGGTCAAGTGGGGTGATGGGTCGTGTGGGGTATGGTAGATGGTTAGGGGTTGGGGGTTAAGAGTGGGGTAGGGTGGGGTGGGTTTTTTGAAGAAAAAAAAAACTTGTAATTACTAAAAACAGGGGGCAGCGTTCTGCCCCTTGTTTTTAGGCTGTATGTGGCCCATTGGTCACCCACTTAAATTTGAGGGCAATGGCGCTGCCTTCTGATTTAAGTAGGGCCTCGCGACCAAAGGGCCTCGAGGCCTTTCGTCGCCCAAAACCCTAATACATTTTTTTTGGGTAAAAGTCTAATTTAGTCCATTATGTTTGATGTAAATGACACTTTTATCTATTATCTTTCAAAATGAACCTTTTAGTCCATTATCTTTGGTGTAAATGACATTTTCATCCATTATCTTTCAAAATGAACCTTTTAGTTCAATATGTTTCACATAAGTAATGTCGTTAGTCCAACTTCAAAACATATTGGAGGAAACATACTGGACTAATGGTGTCATTGACGTGAAACATATTGGACTAAAAGACTCATTTCGAAAGATAATTGGTAAAAATGTCATTTACACCAAAGATAATGGACTAAAAGGTTCTTTTTGAAAGATAATGGATGAAAGTGTCATTTACACCAAACATAATTGACTAAACTAGACCTTTATCCCTTTTTTTGTTAATTTATATGTTATTATTTTTATATTAATATTTTTATTATAATTTTTTATATTTTTCAATTATATATGAATATGTTATAATAAATCTTAAATTAATTAATTATATATTAAATATGAAATTTTTGTCTCATATGTTTTAATTAATTAATTAGCATTAAATTTTGCAAATATGTTTTATATTATCTAAAAACTACTTTTGATTTATATTATCTAAAAACTACTTTTGATTTTAAATTATGTTTTATATTATCTAAACCCGAAATTGACAAGTATAACCGAAACCAAAACCTATAATTTAAAAAATATAAATAAATTTGAATAGAAAAATAGTCCAAAAATATGGAAAAAAAATTAAATGTAAAAAAATACAAAAATACAAAAGATCAAAATTCATATGTCTAATTTAGCAAATTACAATAAAAATCATATGCTATTGAACAACATTATTACAAAAAATAAAATTACAATATCTGGATCACTCAGCTATACAATTGCATTCCTCTTTTGTGGTCAAGGGTGGAGTTTCCTGTGGCAAATCAGAAACAACAAATGAATCTCCCATTTTCAAAATCAATGGCTATTAAACAACATTATTGCAGAAAACCTACACTTGAAGTAAAAGTCTAGGTTCAATTAGCATACAAATTGAATAGCATCTGTCAACCACCAATAGGCAACCAAATGCAAGCAAAATGAAGCCAACAACAGTTAATTGGTTGCAATTTCTATGTCAATTTTGGTAAAGATATCCCCTTTACATCTTAAATAAAGAAAATAAATAAATAAATAAACATGGGAAAATTTAGAATCATTGAGGAAATAATAGAAAACTAGCATATGAGATATTAGTTGTCTTCTGAGAGCAACTAATAAGATTTTTTTTTTATAAAAAAAATAAGAGATAAAATCAAACGAGCATAACATGTCTTAAATGGGAGAAAATTTCTCTCAATCAAATCTATTTTTCTAGAAATAACTAAAAAATCACAAGATTCAAGAGATCTACTGAAACCTCTGTTGTCGGAATCGTACGATTCGTGATTCGAATCGTACGATTCGATACGATTCAGCAAAAAATCGATACGAATCAAATGAGAGAATCGTGAATCGACGTGAATCGTATGTGAATCGTATGTGAATCATACCGAATCATAACGAATCGTACGATTCACTGAATCGTTCGCGATTCAGCTACACTCACAAACTACAACTTGTTTGCATATTCCGCTTTGTTGTTGCGCTCATTAATGGTGAAGTGTTCATGATATTGTACCTGTGGATCGTCAGTATTGCCGGCCCTTCAAGGTGTTGAGTTGGGTGGGGAATGTTGCTTATAAATTAGAGCTGCCAAGTGCTTCTCGCATCTACCCCGTTTTTCATGCCTCTCTTCTTAAGCGTTTCAAAGGAGAATCATCTGTGATACCAACTTCGTTGCCGATTCTATGAATTGATTCCAATCCTATCCATCCGCCTTTGGCCATTATTGCTGAACGAACTGTTCAAAGACATGGTCAGGAAGTTCGGCAAGCCTTGGTTCAGTGGATGGTATTGTAATGAAGCAGGAAGATGACGCATCAAATAAAAGGAAGACTACTGACGTGAATACACAAAATGAGATGGCCTTTCGATGATGTG
Organism: Ehretia macrophylla; assembly: GCA_037974665.1. Classification (NCBI taxonomy): domain Eukaryota; kingdom Viridiplantae; phylum Streptophyta; class Magnoliopsida; order Boraginales; family Ehretiaceae; genus Ehretia; species Ehretia macrophylla. The sequence goes on from CM075774.1 coordinate 8,044,552, forward strand.
GCATCTAATGAGCATATTAAGGATGCTGAACCAGAAAAGCTATTAGCTTGTTTTCTTTTATTCTTTATCACAAGCAATGGTACAATATATATTTTTTTTATTTTGAGATTCACAAGCAATCGTATGTGGTTTTTGTAGTTTGGACATAAAATTATTTTGGAATTTAATTTGCAAGATAGTGATTATTAGAAAAGTAACAAAAAACATATATTAATATTTATTCAAAAGAAGAATATCAACTAAAAATTGTTAATAGAAAAATAATATATCAAATTAATCTAGTTTTAAATTTGTGACCGAATCGGTACGATTCACGGTTCGATACGATTCACGATTCAAAAAAATGACATTTCGATTCACGATACAGTTCACGATTCGACAACTATGACTGAAACATAAAAAATATAAGATTTTTAGCAAAAAATCAAAAAGAAAAAAAAAATAAGAGAGCTGGATTGAGGTGCGTTATCATTTGATTGTCTGGAGGGGTGAAGTTTGATTGTTGAAGACTTGTATGAAAGGTTGAAGACTTCAAAGTTTGTCTGAAGAAGAGAGCTTAAGTTTGGTTTGATTGTTGAAGACTTGTATGAAAGGTTGAAGACTTCAAAATTTGTCTGAAGAAGAGAGCTTAAGTTTGGATTTGGTGAACGACGGACTAAGAGTAAGAAGAAAAAGTATTGTAGAGAGCTTAAGTAAAGTTTAGGTTAGAGAATATATAAATATAATATTTTATGTTTGGTTAAAATTTAAATATTAAAGAGAATTATTTTTTGTCAAAGTTAAAGACAACAAGTCAATGTAGTGCAATTTTATTATTTTTTAAACTTTAAACATTTAAAAAAAAAATTTATATATATATATATGTATGTATGTATATTATACAATAAATTAATAATTGAGTTTCAAATTTCACTTTTTTTTTAATGTCAAGAATTAAAACCATAAATTTTCCTAAATATGTTACTGTAGAGAATAACAGAGTTCTATTCTTTTTTTCATCTAACCAAGTTTGTTTTATGTGAAACAGACCAAGAGAAGTTGCATAAACAGGAAAAAAGGAAAAAAGGAAAAAAAGAAAAAAAGAAAAAGAGTTTTCTACGAATAGCGAGATGAGACATCCAAACAAAATTTACACTCCAATCGGAATATTTAGCTTTTATTCTTGGGTAAATAGCGTATTACCCTCCTGTATTTTGTTAAAAATGTACAATATCCCACTGTATTTTAAAAATTAGCTAATTACCCCTCTGTGTTTTAAAAATTAGTTGATTACCCCCCTGTGTTTTATAAAAGTAATTAATTACCCCTGTGCTTTTTAAAAATTAGCACTTTTGTTAGAAAATATAAGGGGCAATCAACTACTTTTATAAAACATTAGGGGGTAATCAGCTACTTTTAGCAAAACACAGGGGGTAATCAGCTAATTTTTAAAACACAGAGGGGTATTGTGCACTTCTAGCAAAATACAGGGGGGTAATCAGCTAATTTTTAAAATACAAAGAATATTGTGCATTTTTAGCAAAATACAGAGGTAATATTCTTTCACTTTTTGACCCAGAAACCGATCATCCTTGCGTATATATGCGTAGTTCATATTTGCAAGAACATTGAATCAAAAGGACATGGATACACTAAAAATAAACATAAGTTGTAAAAGCAGAAACTTTAGATTATCTCTTCCTTCCTTGAAATACTCTTCATGCTAAGACAGAGAGCTATGTGAAACGGTCAATCTAGAGCACATAGATTAGGAAAACTATTGAAAGATGGTCACTCTAGGGGAACATAAGTTAAAGAGTCCATTGTGTTGTACTGTCAATTCTCACCTGTCCACGGCTGAGCATCTCGGATTTCTTCAATTTCTTCATAGCAAATATTTCTCCTGTACTTTTCTCACGGCAAATCCTAACCTGCATCACTTAGTTTGGTCATATATGAAGTCATAAGATATGTGATTTCGCGATCATTCATATCTGTACAATAAATGCCACGCATATACGCAGAATTTAGTAGATAATCATTTTTCTTTTATCTTTTTTATTTTTTTGCTTTAGTGGGAAATGAGGGTGTTGCCGACTCCACGTAACGGGAAAACATCCTTGTTTCGTCATGTATACAAGGATATACCTCACCAAATGCACCTTTTCCAATAATGGTCAATTGCTCAAAGTCATCAACCCCAACTTTATGCCTCTGCAATCTCATGTCCTCTGTCTCCCTCCTCTCCAAATTCCTCAGCATTTTCTCTTGCTCCTCACTTGGTATTTGTGCTTCTTGTGCCCTCCTTTGCAGTGCTCTTCGCCTAGCAAAACAACCCAAAAAAGGTCAACAAAAAAGAAACATACAAATTGTATAAACAAGTGCTAAGAAACATGGGTTTAATTCTCTTATATTTTCTAATATTCCTCCTCACTTGTCATCAGGATTGAAGAGTCAGCTTTTGAATGCCCGATACCATGTTCAGAAAGATAAGGTTCATTGGAAAATCAATTAGTGTTAGACGAAGTAATTTACCAACAAAACAACACAAAAAAGATCAGCAAAAAAGAAACATACAAATTTGACTAAACAAGTCTTAAGATGGAGTAGTTCAGAAACATGGGGTTCATGTGCAACCAGGATCGTTCCATCATAAAACTAATTAGTGTTAGATAGAGTAGTTTAAAATTTTATATACGGTATTAAAAGTCATAATTTATCTATGGAGAAGAGAATAGTATTTTCTAACAACAAGATTCGATATACAAACATGAATAAACAAACCATACCTATCTTTACGATCTTGTAAGCCTTGTAGATGATTCTTGTAATGGTTTCAATGAACTGCTTCGCTGCAGCCGCTTTTTGCCTTGTTACAGGCGAAGAAACGGACACGTCCGGCTCTAAGTTAAAAGCCCTATCAGGTTGCATGTTGGCAGCTCCTATTCTAACTGTTCCATGATCGCCGCCCTCCATAAACCCTCTTATCTTCTCAGATCCAATCAGAGAATTGCATCCACTGTGTGCACTGTGTGTGTTTTTTTTTATTATTGTATTGTTACAAGAATGAAAAAAGGCTGTAATTGTGGGTTGGTAAGTTTCAGTGAGAGAATCTTGACAGTTAAGTTTCTTGTGAAGTTCGAGGTAAATGAAGTCATTGTAGTAGTAGTTGTCGTACTTGGTACTGACAAAGAAAGACAAGTGGTGTATTATTAGAATGATCGGATATTGATTTGTATAATTAAAAATTTTAATTTTTTTAATATAAATATTTTTTGATTTATTTAGAATATTTGTTGAAATACTTTGTTATTGTAATATAAAATTTATTATTTTAAAATAAATTTAATATGATCTTATTTAAAGTAAGTTTATCGTTCTTAAAAAAAAAAAGATGAAAAGAGAAGAGTTTGGTAGGCCTACGTTATGTGTTAGAGCCAATTGGAAATGAGAAGGTCCTTGTACTGTCCTTGCTGTGAACTGGCTAGCATATGTGTGTGGGTGTATGTGTGTTGTGCTGGGTACAGTGCAGAAGGGTTAGCTGGATTTGGATTGGATTGGATTATGTTTAGTTTATTGGGGAATGGAGTGAGAGCGACGCCTATGTTTCCGCTTTGCTAAACTAAGCAACAGCAATGTGGTACTTACAACAGTCAGCTGACATTAAAACTTATGGAAAGTTTTTTATTTTTTATTTTTACAATGGAATTCACTTTAAAATGATCCGTCTAGATGTGTATATGGTGTGTTCATCCTATTTAGCACTTCAACTCGGCTTGTTTGTAGGAAAATAATTTGATAGGAAAAAATATTTGTAAAAAAAAAAAAAGAATGTTTTTCTATATTTAGTTGTTATACTGAAATATTTTTTTTTTAATTTTAACTGCTATAGTTTTGATAAGAGATTTTTATAGACTCACACACATTCACACATACACTGTACACCAATATATAAGACATATAAACATACACTCATATACATATACATAAACACAAAAACATGTATTTATGGGCATAATGGGTGGGTGGAATAGGTTTTCATATCCTAAAGCACCGAAAAACAATTTACACTCCTTATAATTAATTATTTTATATTGACTGTAAATATTTTTCAGTTGACTTATTTTATGATATTATTAAACACTGAAAAATTAAAAAATATTTTCCAAGAAAATACTTTACGACAAACAATGGAGCTTTAATGATCGTCCCAGAGACTGAACCTTTTATGATGTGTTTAGGAGTGATGTTGTAGCACCTCGATCCCTCTCGAGACCGAAAGTTCAATCTATCAATCTAATCACAACCTAATTTCAAATCCGGGCATAATTTTTAGGAAAAACGGACGGAGTCTCCCCTGTTTCTAGGCAACAAGCAAACCTGCGACAGCATATAAGTGGACCAATACCATGTCCAAACATTCAACCACCTCAAGGCCATCCAAGCCTTTTTCTCAACAAGCAATCACAAGCAAATATACATTTCCAGTTTACAGACTAACCTACCTTTTCACATCTTTTACAAGTACATTCATGCTTGACAATTAAATCATACTAACCTATTGCATAAGTTAGACTATCAAACCATTCTAACTTTTTTCCTTTGGACATTACAAACATGCATTGAAGTTAAACTATACTAACTAAATACATAAGCTAGCTTTTCAAATCACTTCAATAACCTAGTAAAACTTAAATTACATTATTTTAATATTAAATACATACAATACATGAAAGCATACATCTTTGCCACTTCGACAACTCAAGCCACATAGCACGCAAGACAACTCTTCAAGCACAATCTTTCACGTAATCACGAACTTTCCAGCTAACATGGCATTTCATGAAATGTGGTGGTGAGGAGTGAGTATACACAACACATATACTCAGTGAGGGCGAGACAGATATCGAGGTGGAGAGAAAGAAGTTCGTGCAATGCAAATAGGTACAGCTAAGCACTATAATTGACAAGCAAGCATTCAATATAAACAATCAATACAATAACCAATTAATAAAAGCATTAACACAACCATTCAAAGCTATACCACACTCTGAAAGCAATGGTTCACTCGAGCGAGAAATGTACCGATTATGACCTCGATGACTTTAACGATGACGCGCCGGCTCACCCACCTTATAACTTCCGTTAGAGTACTCCGGACATACTCTGTCAATTCTACGATCCAAAATTCCCTGGACGGCAACCCAAGCGAGAATGGGAATAGGACACGGAGCTAGAGCAACCAACACTGGCAACCCGAGGCTATCCAGAGAGGCCCATCACTTGCGCGCTTGACACTATGCAATGCAATACGAGGAATATAACGATAATCGAGCAAGGCACTGAAGTGCAGGTTAGTAACAACATACGATACAATAAGCATTTACAATCAATAAAATAACAAGAACAACACTAACAAGCATGATCAACAATTGATATACAAATTCAGTCATAATCAACTTTAACAAGCATAACAAGCAATATTAAGCATTCTATAGACATCACACTATAAAAAACACACAAAATCACAAAATGACCCCAACTTTCAAAACACTACTACTTTCAAACGAGCCACAAGTTTTGGAAACCGACTTCACCAATCCTCTTAGGTCACCATAAGGCACGTCTAAAGACCCCGAAACCCTAATTAACCCTAGAATTCACGCAAAGCCTCGATTTTTCCCTTTGCTCGTTTGAACTACCGCTACCCTAACCAAACACCCAACCAACACTATAACCGCACCAAAAGTGCTTCCACGGCCTCCCGAGACAATGCCATCACGCAAAATGATAAAATGCCAATCTTGACCTAAATGACCCCAACTTTCACTAAGCCATTTTCCTCCGTTTTTCCATTACACAATCCAATTAAACCACACATTTAGGCATTCTAGCATATCTAGCACCTTCCTACATCAACAGAACGCATAACGGAGTAACTTCATCGAAACGGGGGTTTACTATTCATAATTTATTATTCAACTATCAATTTCAATTTCGATATTCAACAGCAGAAAATGCTAAAAAGCTATAAATACATGTTCTACGATTGCTAGGGAACATTCTTTAAGCCTCAAAATGATCAAAATAATATTCTACGGATAAAACCCAAAAATTAAAGTTAATACATAAAACATTCAAATGCGCAAATAAACATGAAACCCTCACCTAAGACACTCCTAGACGCTAGGAAAACCACGCTGGATGCCTCGGAAACCACCCCGTGCAAGCTCACGGAAGATTTGAAGTTTGGAAGTTGAAATTTCTTTTTTTTTCTCTCCTTCTATTTTCGGCCAGCTCCTTACTGTTTTTCAGCTTTGTTTTATTTTTTTCTTTGTTATTGCATGCATATAAAAGATGACAAACAAGTCAATGGTCAAAGCCTTGGTCAAAGCACTTAAACTTTGGTCAAATAAGCTTATTTTATGCATTTTAAAGCTAAAACAACCAACCCAAATCTAATTCTAGTTAAATACAACTTAAAACACTAAACTTAAAACACTAAATACTAGTTTTCACTATTTGCTGAGGACTAGAAATCACTCTCTAACTATTGCTCTCGAAATGCAATGCACTTTGCGACAATAAAAGAATAACAATTAAATCTCAAAGAATTCATGAAAATATAATTTTTGAAAAGTAACATAGTTGAAAATTTACTCCGGCTCGGAGCTACTTTTCATTTAATTGAAAACTGAGTATTAAGGTGCAAGAAAAATAAAACCGATTAACATAAATATGAAAGTAGTTGATATTCCGTTAAAATAATTAACTCAAGTATTATTTAATTACTTCTAAAAGAAATATGAAAATAATGCTAGAAATAAATGTTTAACTAAAATAAACACATAATTCAATGCTAACATTTAAGATGCCACTTAATAAAATGCAATTAAATGCCATTAAATGCATGCCAGGTTCGGGTTATCACATCCTTCCCCCCTTAAAACAATTGCGTCCTCGCAATTCTTCTTCCAATAGAACTCTGCATCCACTGAAATCCAACTTTGACTAATCTTCATCAGCTGCTGAGCAAGTATATTAATCAAGATAACCAATAGGGAAGTTTAAGAAGAAATTCCAAGTAGTAATGCCGAATAAAGGCTCAAATGTAGATACCGGACAAGAATCCCGTTGACATGAATACCGAAAAAGAATAAAATTTCAACCAAAAGCGTCGAGATAATACCAATAAAGACTAAAGCAAAGACACTGTAGATAAATTCACATCACATATTAATGATAAGAAGAATACCGAATGAATACCCTTCACACGAATCTCTAGTAGAAGTTCAACTATTACTGCCCGAGAATTCCCAAGCAAGAAGCCAAATAAAGGCTCAAACAAAGGTTCCATCCCGAGGTCCAAAGAAGTACCCCGTTGGTCATGAATTTCATAGAAGAATTCCCTATTAAGAGTGCTGAAGAAAATACTAAGAAACCCAATCAAATATACTTCAAAAGTTCCAAAGAAGCCTTCCAAATAATAACCCCTTAGGACAACCAACTAGATTCCGAATATAGCTATCAAATGCTAAGAAGAATGTAAAAGGGAATAGCAGAGAAAATATAATGTGCCCAATAAGACAATCAAGTTGAATAACAAATATAGTTTCCCAGATAGACAAAAACCCTAAGGAAAATACCGAGCTGGTGCACAATATACAAAACCAAACTCTGAGGCCCTTGCACTGTTTGCCAAGTGAGAACTTCATACAACCTTGCTAATAAGGAAAATACCAATAGAATGCCCAATAAGAATTCCAAAGAGTACCGTAAGTAGTACTATACAATAAGTATGATAGGAATTCCAAATACCAAACCTACTGAGGAACACTAAAGAAAATTCCCGAAACAATGCTCCAGTGAGAAAATACCAAGGATTGCCCAATAAGTAAGTACCAAATAAATGACCACCAAGAATTCTATAGAATTCCATTGAAGGATTTCCAACCAGGGATGCCAGTAACACACCAATAAAGACCGAGACTCATATGCCATAGATAATACCATACAGTAAGTCCGATTGAGATCCCAATAGCCAAGTCCACCGAGAAGTGCCAACAAAAGATTCCAAAGAATACCCAATAAGAAAACCAAAGAATGCTCTCCAAAGAACAGACAAATAGAACCTTAAAAGAAAACTACTCTTTCACAGCTGTTAAGCACAGAAGAGAACCCTAGAGACTCGCCAATAACCGAGCTCCAAAAGCAAACACCAACTTCCAAATCAAGGCTAGTTAAATGCCATCAATTTCTTGCCAATCCATACACCTTGGAAGGCCAGCTGTGAACCACTTTCTTCAGGGGAGAAAGAAGACTTACTTACCATTTCCACGGAACATGTATGAATGCCAAGATATCACATTTATACACATGCCTTAAACTATTATGCAAGCAAGTTTACAAAAGAGTTTATTCAACAAAGTCACTCAAGCACGACAATCAAGTCAAGCACAACATAATCAATTCAAATCAGAGCATAACCAATTCAAGACATTTTAATACACATATTACAAGCAATACTTCAAGCAAATAACAATTCACGAGGTCGATTCGATTCACGATGCCAATTCGATAGGTCAATTCAATGCACAACTAGACACTTCACTTCACTTAGCACACAATTAACACGTAACACATAACTATATCACATAGGTGCACACATTCAGGCCAAGACACACCATCTCACATACAAGCATACACTTTCAAAACACACTTAACAAGCACATATTCAAGGATCATTACCCACCAGACCGAGGACCCTGTCCCGGCTTATGAGCTAAACAAGCTCTGATACCACCTGTAACACCCCGATCCCTCTCGAGACCGAAAGTTCAATCTATCAATCTAATCACAACCCAATTCCAAACCCGGGCATAATTTTCAGGGAAAACGGACAGAGTCTCCCCTGTTTCTAGGCAAAAAGCAAACCTGCGACAGCATATAAGTGGACCAATACCATGTCCAAACATTCAACCACCTCAAGGCCATCCGAGCTTTTTTCTCAACAAGCAATCACATGCAAATATACATTTCCAGTTTACAGACTAACCTACCTCTTCACATCTTTTACAAGTACATTCATGCTTGACAATTAAACCATACTAACCTATTGCATAAGTTAGACTATCAAACCATTCTAACTCTTTTCCTTTGGACATTACAAACATGCATTGAAGTTAAACTATACTAACTAAATACATAAGCTAGCTTTTCAAATCACTTCAATAACCTAGTAAAACTTAAATTACATTCTTTTAATATTAAATACATACAATACATGAAAGCATACATCTTTGCCACTTCGACAACTCAAGCCACATTGCACGCAAGACAACTCTTCAAGCACGATCTTTCACGTAATCACGAACTTTCCAGCTAACATGACATTTCCTAAAATGTGGTGGTGAGGAGTGAGTATACACAACACGTATACTCAGTGAGGGCGAGACAGATATCGAGGTGGAGAGAAAGAAGTTCGTGCAATACAAATAGGTACAGCTAAGCACTATAATTGACAAGCAAGCATTCAATATAAACAATCAATACAATAACCAATTAATAAAAGCACTAACACAACCATTCAAAACTATACCACACTCTGAAGGCTATGGTTCACTCGAGCGAGAAATGTACCGATCATGACCTCGATGACTTTAACGATGACGTGCCAGCTCACCCACCTTATAACTTCCGTTAGAGTACTCCGGACATACTCTGTCAATTCTACGACCCAAAACTCCCTGGGTGGCAACCCAAGCGAGAATGGGAATAGGACACGGAGCTAGAGCAACTAACACTGGCAACCCGAGGCTACCCAGAAAGTCCCATCACTCACGCGCCTGACACTATGCAATGCAATACGAGGAATATAACGATAATCAAGCAAGGCACTGAAGTGCAGGTTAGTAACAACATACGATACAATAAGCATTTACAATCAATAAAATAGCAAGAACAACACTAACAAGCATGATCAACAATTGATATACAAATTCAGTCATAATCAACTTTAACAAGCATAACAAGCAATATTAAGCATTCTAGAGGCATCATACTATAAAAAACACACAAAATCACAAAATGACCCCAACTTTCAAAACGCTACTACTTTCAAACGAGCCACGAGTTTTGGAAACCGACTTCACCAATCCTCCTAGGTCACCATAAGGCACACCTAAAGACCACGAAACCCTACTTAACCCTAGAATTCACGCAAAGCCCCGATTTCTCCCTTTGCTCGTTTGAACTACCGCTACCCTAACCAAACACCCAACCAATACCATAACTGCACCAAAAGTGCTTCCACGGCCTCCCGAGACAATGCCATCACGCAAAACGATAAAATGCCAAACTTGACCTAAACGACCCCAACTTTCACTAAGCCATTTTCCTCCGTTTTTTCATTACACAATCCAATTAAACCACACATTTAGGCATTCTAGCATATCTAGCACATTCCTACATCAACAGAACGCATAACGGAGCAACTTCATCGAAACGGGGATTTACTATTCATAATTTACTATTCAACTATCAATTTAAATTTCAATTTCGATATTCAACCGCAGAAAATGCTTAAAAGCTATAAATACATGTTCTACAATTGCTAGGGAACATTCTTTAAGCCTCAAAATGATCAAAATAACATTCTACGGATAAAACCCAAAAATTAAAGTTAATACATAAAACATTTAAATGCGCAAATAAATATGAAACCCTCACCTAAGACACTCCTAGACGCTAGAAAAATCATGCTGGATGCCTCGGAAACCACCCCGTGCAAGCTCACGAGAAGATTTGAAGTTTGAAAATTGAAATTTCTTTTTTTTTTTTCTCTCCTTCTATTTTCGGCCAGCTCCTTACTGTTTTTCAGCTTTGTTTTATTTTTTTCTTTGTTATTACATGCATATAAAAGATGACAAGCAAGTCAATGGTCAAAGCCTTGGTCAAAGCACTTAAAATTTGGTCAAATAAGCTTATTTTATGCATTTTAAAGCTAAAACAACCAACCCAAATCTAATTCTAGTTAAATACAATTTAAAACACTAAATACTTGTTTTCACTATTTGCTGAGGACTAGAAATCACTCTCTAAATATTGCTATCGAAATGCAGTGCACTTTGCGACAATAAAAGAATAATAATTAAATCTCAAAGAATTCAAGAAAATATAATTTTTGAAAAGTAACATAGTTGAAAATTTACTCCGGCTCGGAGCTACTTTTCATTTAATTGAAAATCGAGCATTAAGGTGCAAGAAAAATAAAACCGATTAATATAAATATGAAAGTAGTTGATATTCCGTTAAAATAATTAACTCAAGTATTATTTAATTACTTCTAAAAGAAATATGAAAATAATGCTAGAAATGAATGTTTAACTAAAATAAACACATAATTCAATGCTAACATTTAAGATGCCACTTAATTAAATGCCATTAAATACATGCCGGGTTTGGGTTATCACAGATGTGTTTAGTCGAGCAATGACTCCATTGGGCCGGCAAATTAACAAATACTATTACCATTCTTGTATTACAACTGATGTCTATGATGCCCTCAAAAGGTTGGGTAGAGTAGTTATGTAGTGACTTATATGATCTAATTCTCGAGTTTGAACCTATACCTTCTTATCACAGATATTGTCTGATCCGTAATTGATTTGGAGCATGTGTTGAAGTGTCACACTGTAATACCAAATGTATATAGGGCGTATTAAATGTGTTTCTACTTAGGGTGAGTTTCTCATTAAAATAAAAGAAATCTCACATTTAATACACAAAGGATTTATTTTTGCCCAACTTCTAATGGAGTGGTTTAAAATTTGAAAGGTAAAATACAAAGGAGATTTACGATTCTTTATAAGGTAAATAACTGAAATGGTCCCTTATCTTTGAGTTCTGTGATATTTTCGTCTTTTATCTACCAAACGTGACAAATTAGTCCCTTATCTTTAAATTTACGATGTCGTTAGTCCTTTGAACAAATTATGTAAAAAAAAAATTAACGCAAATTACCAACATAAGTCAGATTTTGGAGAGGTAAGAGACTAATTGGTCACGTGTCGGGCGAATGCAATTTATGTTAAGAATTGATGAAGAAATTTGTTAAAAGGACTAACGGCGTCGTAGAATTAAAGATAAGAGACTAATTTGTCACGTTTGGTAGATAAGAGATAAAAATGTCACAAAGTCCAAAGATAAGGGACTATTTCAGTCATTTTAGTAATAAGTCTTATCACATAAAAGAAATCTCACATTTAATATATAAAATTTTACCATACAAAATTTTAAAAGTATAGTTAAGACAGGCTTTATTATAATTGTCATTATTTTTTTCCTTAGAGATGGTTGAATTAAATATTTTTCTTAGAAATTACTTGCCTGACACATAGGGTCAAGTGAATTTAAAGAGTCAAAAGCATTTTTTGGGGGTCAAGTAGCATATTTATTAATCAAACAAGGTAAACACAAATGAAATCTTGGCCCAAACAATACAAGAATCCAGATAACAAAATAAAAATACAAGAACAAAGGCATAAAATCAAAAAGCCAGCCAAAAGCTTTAATCGGAGTCGTTATACTCTCAATATGCAACCAACCACCCAACACCCACTAAAACCGCCATGCAAGTGTCAAACAACCCACCAAGGGGAGCCACGAAACAACGCGTGAAAAAAAGACGTGCGATCCTAATGGAGGAAGACAATTGGATACCCCAGATGGTGGAACAAAAATACAGACAAAATGTGTAGTTTACCTGAACCCTCCAATTATACCTACACGGATGTTTAACATCCCAGGGTGAGGATCAGAAGAAGCAACCGTAGTTGACCAAAAAGAGCAGAGGCATATAACCGTGACAACCCAAACACACAGCATCATTACGTAAAAAGACAATGTAAAGGTTAGTTCAAATTAATACTAAAATTGAGAATTTGTATAGAAAAACTTCGAGACAAGTAAAATTTATTGTGGTAATATTTATATTATATTTTTTTGACTCAATTTAAAGTAAGCTAAATACCCACGTCAAATTTTGATACACAACATCGTATTGGGTCAACCTCATGTGGTATCGATAATTTTAATTTTAATTTTAATTTTTTATTTACTACGAAGAACTCACCTGAGGCAGGACCATATTAGATCCACTTTAAAGTTACAAATATTTTGATGCAACAGTATGCTCCAACTTATTGTCTACTTAGTTAAGAGTTAGATAATATTTGTAATGTACAAGTTTAAATTTAGAACCTGAAACCATAACGAATCGCTACTCAACTGCTCAATCCACCACTTGGGACTATCGAGATCTAATTGCATTATCTCTTTTGTCAATATATTAGTACCATTTCGACGGAATTAAAAGAAATCCTCATGTGCTACTGAGATCGATGTCGAGCACAAATAGGAGCAAGTGTGGTGAAACTCATGAGTGGTTTATAACATTATTTACTAATCAATTAATTGCCTAAAAAATTGTCTGAATTATATGAATATGGCATGACAACGTCGATATTAATTTTTGAAAAAAATAGTTCATATAGTCCCAATTGTTTTTCATTTTTCCAAATTAGTTTCCATTGTTTCAAATGTCTTAAATCAATCATCTATGTTATCAAAAAGTCCCAATTTAATCCCTACTGTTAAATATTTAACTCCCACTGTTAAATATTTAACTGATAATCTACACAATGACTAAAATACCCCCGAAGCATCTTTATTCTTATTCACCAAGTTTTGTAGCCTATAAATAGACTCTCTTATTGTACTTTGGAATACTGAATAATATAAAATGTAGTCATTTTGGTTATTCCTCTTGTTTAGAGCCACTATTGGTAGTGACTCCTATTATTGTTGTTTCTGCATATGTTTTCAGTCTTTTTGTTTTTTTTGTTTAATATGGTATCAGAGCTGGGCCCTTGGTCCAGTTTTATTCATTCGTGTGTGACCTATCTCAAATCAGGTCCACGTTGTAGAGACACAAAATATGGAATTGCCCACTTAACGAAGGGCCTGTGCATTTATCTTTTATAGAGTTACAACAAGATGAATTACACATGATAGAACTCTAAGAGATTTACATATCAAGGGCTAGATATACATATAGATAGATGTTAAGTTATCTGATAAAATGTTATCCGATAGAAGTTGATACAGTAGGCCTTGATACCCCTCACAAGCGGATGGAGGAGACACGACAGGCAGCTTGTCTCAAAGAAACTCAAAACGTGGTTTGTAGAACGGCTTAATGAGGATGTCCACTGGTTTCTCCTTCGTGGCAATGTACTGAATGCGAAATGTGCCATCATTAACATTTTCTCGCACAAAATGAATGTCTATCTTTATATGTTTGTTGCAATTATGGATAATGGGATTGGTGGCCATGTACAAGGAGCTAATGTTGTCACAATGCAGCATTGGAGGATGCGAGAGATCAATGCGTAGGAAACGCAAAAGATGAGTAATCCAAAGCATTTCTGAGGCAAGAGAAACCAATGCACAATATTCGACTTCTGAACTAGACTATCGCATAGCCACAGGTAAAACGTCGTGTAGATGGGCAACCAGCCTAATCTGTATCACTATATCTAAACAGTTGCATACTAGAGGTCGGAGTGAACAATGTTCCATGAGCCAATGTATGCTTAATATATCTAAGCATTTGTTTAGCTGCTATGAGATGTGGTGTCCGAGGGGCATACATTTACTGGCATATCGAGTTCACAACATAAGCTATATTAGGCTTGGTCATAGTCAGATACTGAAGAGCATCCACCATTTGTCAAAAAAGGGAAGGATCTGAAATCAAATTACCATCATCGGTAATAAGTCGTTCAGTCGCCATGGAAGAACTTATTGGTTTCACACCATCAAGTCTAAATTGTCGAAGCAAATGAATAACATATCTTGTTTGACTAAGATGAAGACCACTGGTGGATAGCTTAACCTCCATGCCAAGGAAAAAATGAAGCGGTCCTAGGTCCTTCATTTCGAACTGATATGATAATAATGTAATGAAGTCAAAGACCTTGGAAAGTGAGTTGCTTGTAATTACGATATCATTGACATATATTAAGATAATAAGAATATGATCAACAGAGTGTCGCACAAAAAGAGATGCATCGTGATGTGAATTAGAGAACCCATTTGAGATCAAAAAGCTACTGAATTTATGGTACCAGGCATGGGGCGTCTGTTTAAGCTTGTAAGGCGATTTATGCAATTTACAGACAAAGTCAGGGTGTGTCAGATCAATGAAGCCCTGTGGTTGAGCCATGTATACAATTACTGTTAACTTGCAATGAAGAAAAATATTCTTCACATCAAGTTGTCATAGTGGCCAATTATGAGTAATAGCCAAACTAAGGATCAATTGAATAGTGGCTAGTCAAACTATAGGGCTGAATGTCTTACCAAAGTCACGTCCAGGCTACTGGGTATAGCCTTTCATGACTAGGCGAGCTTTGTAACGCTCAAGGGTACCATCAGATCGTTTCTTTACTCGATACACCCATTTGCAACCAACTAGATTATAATGCGGCGATGGTGGAACTAGAGACCAAGTCTTATTCTTGAGTAATGAATTGAATTCTTGTGTCATGGCAAAATGCCAGTTTGGATCCTTACTAGCAATAGAGTAGCATGTTGGCTTAGGTAGAAGACTAAAAACATATGCAATTAAGCACATAGGCAAGGGATATTTTGTCGATAACAAAGCTTTGGGCTTGCGAATGCCATCCATTAACCGTGTTACCATGGGGTGAGTTCTTAATGGAGCATCAGGGTTAATTAGAGGGCTCGATAAAGCCAATTGTTGATCATTTGATGCTGCATGAGAAGAGGTACTGGCAGTAGGTAATCGAGTAGGAGTACCAGGCACCTAATTGCAAGAATGAGAGTTTAGCGGCAACAAACTGACATTTGGTGAAGACGGACCAAGGCATGCAGACGAAGTAGGAACAATGATTTGTGATGACGTGCCTAATGTATTTGCACATTGTTGTTGAAGTAAGCCAATAGGAAAAGGCCTGAATTGAAAATATGACTTAGCTGGTGGCGAAAATTGTTTATAATCAGAGGCAAAAGAAGTTACTCCGTCGAAGACAACATTGCGAGATAACAAAATCTTGTCAGTAGTTGGATTAAAACACTTGTATGCCTTATGATTGGGGCTGTATCCCAAGAAAATACATCGAGCAGTTTTGAAGTCTACATTTGTCATGCCAAAAGTTGTTAAACAAGGATAACACAGTGAGCCAAAAACTCGCATTGTCCGCTGGAGTTCTTCATAAGGATATTTATTTCCTAAGAGTGGTGTTGGCATGCGATTTATTAGATAAACCGCTGTAGAGAAAACATGATTCCAGAATTCTCGAGAGAGAGACTGTGTGCAAAAAGTGCTAAGCTAGTTTCAACAATGTGTCTGTGGTTTCTTTCTGCTAGGCCGTTCTGCTCAGGTGTCCCAGGACAAGAAAGACGATGAATAATGCCATGATTCTGAAAAAGATTTTGAACTGTGGAAGCCATAAATTCGCCCCCTGCATCACTCTGAAAATATTTAAGTTGATGATTATATATATTGCGAATCATAGCAACAAATGTTGGCAAGATATGAGCAACATCTGATTTTTGAGCCATGGGATAATACCAAGTAAAACGAGAATGCTCATCAATTAAAACAAGATAATATCTAAACCGATCCAATGAAACAACAGGCACAAGGCCCCATACATCACTATGTATAACAAAAAAGGTGTAGTAGAGCTAGAACTAGAAACATGAAAAGGCAAACGATGGCTTTTACCTAACTGACAACTACTACATATTTCTCTGTATGATGAAGAAGGCCGATGAGATAGAACTTTATTCAACTGTTACAAAGCACGAAGGGAATGATGGCCCAGTCTTGCATGCCAAAGCGAACTAGGTACTTTATTAATAAAAAAAAGGCTTTTGGGTTGTTGAGAGATAGAATAGAGACCACCGTTAATTCATCCTTGGTGCAGTATTTTCCCTATCCTCATGTCCTTAATGAAGAAAACAAAAGGTGTAAAAATAAAGTAGCAATCATGTTCTTGAGTAAATTGGGCGACAAATAATAATTTCTTCGTTAAAGAAGGAACCAGTAAAATATCAGAAGGTAAGATTGAACCACTTGAAAGAATAATTGGTGTGCGACCTGAGTAAGTAATAGATAAATTCATACCATTGCCGATGAGGAACGAATCTGAACCATAATAAGGCTGCTTACAAGTGATGTTCGGAGCATCAAGTGTCATCGTATGTATAGCACCAGTATCCATATACCAATCAACATCTGAAGAATTTGATACAGTTATTGCACTGAATGTTTTTCCAGTCGCGACAACAACATCATCCGGGGCCCAACAATTGTTGGCCTTGTGATAGGGGTGACCACACCTATAGCATACCACTGATGATGAATCTGATGAAGGAACAGTATTACCGTGACCTCGACCTCTGCCGATTTCGTCCTCGACTACCCCTATTGCCACAAGTGTTGTGCGAACCACAGCTAGGTTGTTGCAATACTGTGTTGTGTGGATAAGCATTCGAGTGAGATAGCCCTTGAGATTGATATGAAGCAGTAAAAATAATATTGGGTGTAGAGGACTTGGCAGAGGCAGAAATTCGTAATTCAAAATCAAACAATAAACCACACACTTCAACAAATGATGGTGATGTTAATCATGAATTGATAGTAACAATGATTGGATCGTAGTCAGAACTCAGTGTTGGGATTGGTATGCCCAAAAGACCACTAGCACTTAGTCAATAGAACATCTGGATGGTTTGCAATAAGATAATTAGTTTTATCATATTCATATGGGCGTATTTCTCTCATTATGTGGATTAACATAGATATATATATGTGAATATAAGGTCCTTGTTTCAAAGAGTGACTTAGGTGCGGGGTGGTTACGCACAAAAGGTCTAAGTCATGGTCACTTGAATAAGCAAAGTAACTTTGTCCATGACTAAGTAGTAGAGTTGGGCGTTTTACTATGGTAGAAGTCATAGTGGAATAAATTCATTTTGAAGAAGGGTGATCTGCCTTGATCATGATTATGTTCCAGACTTATTGCGCTTATGCATGTGTATCCATTGGACGGACCCCGTAGGTATGGATTCTAAATATGTACTATCAAAGAAAGAGTTCACCTAAACTTACAGGCTTCTAAGTAGACCATAGCTCTTAATCTTGAGCATATATGGATGAACCAACAAAGTTGAGTGTTTGTACTTTGATCCATTATGGGTGTGGTCTTAATAGTTAGATCACCTACTCTATGATTTGGGTATATAGGACTTGATTAGAAGGGATGTGCATATGCAATAAGGAGTCTATACATTAATCATTCCCTTAGAATGATCCAAGCTAGATCATCCTAAATATGTGGCAGCAGTAACACTTGAGGTGTTGAATGTTACACTTAAGGGTAGTTCCCTTAGATAAGTGGATAACTTCAAGAGGATGATTGGATTGTGGATTAGAGGTTTTAAGGAGACAAGATGTAGTCAAAGAGGTGATAGTACACTTCGGGAACCTGTTTTTTGGCTATGAGTGAGTATAGAGGGGGATTATGGTCAATATATTATTTAGTTGGTCAAAAGACAGAGCGTCATGTATAGATTGACTGACTCCTGTACTTACATTAATTATCCTTGAGTGCAACCAAAGTCTTTTAGTGGAATAGACTTGGTTGAGATGGTAAAATATTGTTAGGGGACTAGCGAGAATATTTTATTCATTTCTATAAGAAAGGTTAATTATGTCTTGAGTCCCACTTCTAGTCATATACCTTGTTAAGTATTTAAACGTAGTTAAGACATATTATTTTGAGAGATGATATAATCATTTGACGGTTAGAATCAAAGTAGACTTTCCATTTTGGGAAGAGTTTCTATTTTGAGAATTATCAAGATATTGGATTATGTAATTAATTGATTAATTAAAGTCTAGAAGATTGGTGAGATATTTAAGATAATATTTCTACTATTGGAAAAATAGATTATTCTTATAGTAGTTTGGATTTAGATTTTTGGAATTAATCAAGGAGTATTTAATTTATTGACAATTAGATATTTAAAAATAGACTTTCTATTTTATGGAAAGAGATTTTTTTAATTATTGTCAGGCTTAAATTAAATTGGAGCAAGCTGGCTGAACCAGGACCAGGGCTCACAAGCCAAGGCTAGAAGCAGGAGGTGGAACCCATCCACCTTAGGAAAATTGGCTATGGGGAGGAAACGAAGGGAAAATGAAAAAACTAAGAAATTACTTGTGGAAGAGATTTGAACTTTTCTCTAACCAAATCCCACATTGGAATTTCAGAAATTTTTCTCTAGATCTTCTGCCTATAAATAGACATCTTCTCTAACTCTGAAAAATGCTCCACACACCATCTCTTCTGAGATTTCTCTTCTCTCTCTTGAGTAAGCTTTGCCTTTGTGAAAAAAACTCAATTCTAGTTTATGTCTTTTAGTTTAGCAAAATCTAGTCCCATAACTAAATTATATTTAGAAAGGTGTTGGTCATGAGAAAAAGATCAAAGTAGAGGAGTGGAAGCAATATCTCCTAGGCTTGTAGATCAAGGTAGTTGATGTTCTTGCATCCTTCTTCGCAAGAGATATGCCTAGATCATTGTTTTAATTGGGAATTAAATTGTAAACTATTTTTGTTTTACTATTACATGTTTAATCGTAGTAAGATCCTACATGATTATTTCTGCCATGTTCATAGAAATTTTTGAATATGAATCATGTATCTTAACCCCATTTTCCATCACTCAGACCGCGTAAGGTGCATAATATAAGATCATTATCATCAATTGGTTTCCCAACGGTAGCAAGCACCAAAGATAAGGACTTGGCACGTTGAACATGCGTATCAATTGAATCTGTGCCTTTAATTAATGACTGCAACTCTGTCTTAATCTGTTGAATGCAGGCACGCGATTGAGAACCATACAAAAGCTCAAGAGTTTGCTAAACCTCGCGAGCGGTATTTTTGTCCACGATTTGTGCTAGAACTAAATCGGAAAGAGAGACCAAAATCCAGCCCAATGCTATCTGATCAAGGCATATCCACTTAGCAATGCTTCTGATGGTGACGTGGGTGTAGTTGAAAACCCATCAATAAAGCCAAGAAGGCCATGGCAACGAAGAACTAGAAAGATTTGCATATTCCAAAGCAAGAAATTGTCACTAGTAGGTTTGATAGAAACTTCTTAATGAATTTGAGTAACCTCGGGCAGAGACGCCACAAGTGAGGAAGAGGATTGAGTATCGAATACGCTAGTAGTAGAGGCCATGGGAAAAAAAAGATTCAGAAGATGTCGTGGAGGGCAAAGAGAGAAATGGCCTAGAAGGTTACTGTTGTCCCTTAATTAAGCCTAAGAGGGAGGGTGAATTAGGTTATATAGGCAATAATACTACTTTTTCGATTAGACAATATACTAGCAATGATTAATCAAAAACTATCTTAAGCAAATATGCACTCTAGTAATATAAAATGTAAGTGAGGCAATATATCAAACACTTAGTGTGCAGACATTAATGCAAAGAGAGAGTTGAGAGAAAGAGATTGCAAATTGCAATTTAGCGTGGTTCGGCCCCCGCCTAAGTCCACGACCTAAGCTTCCCGCTTAGGAATTCAACAATCTTCACTATTGTGACTCTTCAAATGTTGGTGAGTCCACAAACCAACTACAACGGTAGTTCAAGCTTTTACAATAGAAAATTCATTCTCAATACAAAGCTTCAACCCCAACACCTTTGACAAGGAAGTCCTTCCTTTTAAAGTGTTTAATTATCTCTTTAGATAAGTGATTGAGATTCACAATAAAAGCCCTCTTTTAGGGTAGATGAATACAATGAATGTTTCTCTTAATATTGCTTACAAATTCTTGCTCTAGTATAGCATAATGATGATTCAAAGATGAATATAGTGTTAGAAATCAAGAGTAATTATTTTGAATCAATACCTTGGAAGATAGCAGTTGAGAGAGATTAATAGAGATTGAAAGGTGTGCAATTGATGCTCTTCAACGTTAAAAAATGGCTCTATTTTTAAAACAACGTTTTGGCCCGACCGGTCGACCGGTGGAGGGGCTTCGGGCGGAAGACCCCTTTGGAACCGGTCGACCGGTTCCCCTAGGGTCATCCAATTTGCTCAAAGGTTACAAGGACTTGGGTTTTTTTTATGTTTCTTTTAAAGGGTCTTTTGTAAAATCTTTTTCAAAGATAGATGAATATTTCAAAAATACTTTTAGGAATCATCATTGAACATATACCATTTGCAAGACCCAAATCCCAATTAAGTCCCAACCAGTATCCCTTATGACTTCCGTCTCCATCCTTATAGCTCCATCTTCTTTTTTCAAATCTTTGTCTTTTCTTGAGTTGATGGATGATCTTCTTTCTTCTTTAGCTTAATGAACTTGGAATCAGAGTCAATCTTGATTCATCTTACTCATGTACACTTAAACAAACTCATTAAATATAATCATGGTTTGTTATTATCAAAACCAAGATTAGAAGCCATTTAGGCTAACAATTTCCCCCTTTTTGATGATGACAAAACCTTTTTCAAATAGTAATAGCAATGTAAGCATAATGAGTTTGAGAGATCATTAGTTCACTTTAAGTTTGCTTGAACCTGTAGCTTTAAGATATAAGTTTGTACAAGCTCCCCCTTAGTTAACCAATTTAAGATTAGGTCCCCCCCTCAGCTTCTGCATACTTTAACTAAAGTTGATTTCTTGATCCCCTTCAATGTATGAGTCATATTATATTACTACACATATTTATTTTCTCCCCCTTTTTGTCATTAGCAAAGAAGATAACAATGTAAAGGAACATATAGCAAATGAAAACTAAAGATCAAGATCATAGAAGCATATTTTGGAAGAACATAGAAACTTAAACACGGAAAATGCATGAAAAGATGTTTTTGAAAGGAAAATGCAATATCTAGGGGATAAGGGAAAGGAAAACATCCTAGAATCTCAAGGCATCCTTCTCAGTCCTTTATAAACTTCTCATAGAGCTTCTCAAGCATGGTCTTCATCCCCTTCATCTCGGTGTTTACTTGATCAAATCCAGCTCCAACATCCAAAGATAATTTATCAACTCACGAAGTCAAATTGTCAAGCTTGGTATTGACTTCTTCAAGAGTGGCTTGGCGATATTTTCTTCTTGTAGAAGAACTTGTACCTCTAATGTTAGCATCTCTTGCTTTTTCACCTCTTTCTTCACTTTCGCTTGCAACTTCACCTTTATCTCCCTCCTCCCCAAGGTCATAGTTTTCGATATCGTCAGCGATTTCAGTTTGACCCTTGAGGAATTGACGTTGCTCTATATAGACGATCTCATTATTCACAAGAGCCATAAATTGTCTATCAAGACAATATTTATCTAGAGGATAGGTGGCAACATTTAGAGGTTCAAAGTGACCAACACAAGCAACATCATTCATGTGGAAAAGATGACACAAAATCATTTCATAGGGCATGGACTTCTTCTTGAAAGCCAACATGTGACTAAGCATGATGTGGGGAAGGTTGATTTTTACTTTTTTGTAAATGAGATGCATTACATAGCCTGTGAAGAATGGAATAGACCCGTCTTTCACACTTCGAGGCATGATGACTTGATTCATGCCTCGAAGTGTGAAATACTTGGTTGGGGAATTTATTCAAACACTTGGTGTGTGAGAAAAGTTTGAAGAAAAGCTAATGAATATTTGTATGGAATGAAGAGCTTTTGAGTGTGTTGTGAAGAATTGTTAGGCTTAACTCCCTATTTATAGTAGAATGATGAAGATGAAAGGTTTATAGGAGTTAATGATGATTGATGGGGTTTAATGGAGAAGATGAGGAGTTTTGTTGAAGAAATAATGAATGTAGAAGTGTTAAAAGTGTGTATTAAAACTTATGCCTGGTAGTGCAGAGACTGGACGAGGGTAGACGCACCGGTCGACCGGTGCTAGTACCCTCTTCCACCTACGGCACTTCTACCAAAAGAGGGTATGCACCACCGGTCGACCGGTGCCAAACCTCTCTTCTGGTGGTACAGCTTCTGCTAGGGAGTTCTTCTTGATTTGGAAAACTTCAAGTTTTGCAATTTTATCACATTTTAAGCATGTCCAACTCTCTTCTAATCACACAAAATTGATTCTCATGCAAAGGTTTGGTAAAAATATCTGCTAATTGATGCAATGAATCAACAAATTCAAGTACAACATCCCCTTTTTTAACATGATCTCTAATGAAATGATGCCTAATTTCAATATGTTTAGTTCTAGAATGTTGTATGGGATTCTTAGTGAGATTAACACTTGTATTGTCACATCTAATAGGCACATTATCATACACAAGACCATAATCGAACAAATTTTGTTTCATCCAAAGAATTTGGGCTACGCAATTTCCGGCAGATACGTATTCAGCTTCGACTGTAGAGAGAGCTACACTATTTTACTTTTTACTAGACCATGAGATTAATGCTTGACCTAGAAATTGGCAACATCCAGTAGTACTCTTTTTATCTACTCTATCTCTAGCATAATCAATATCTGAATAACTTATAAGTTCAAATGATGTACCTTTCGAATACCACAACCCTAAATCTATAGTCCTCTTAAGATATCTAATGATTCTTTTTATTACATTTAAGTGATACTTTTTAGGACATGATTGAAAACGAGCACATAAGCACACAACAAATACAATATCAGGTCTAGAGGCAGTTAAATAAAGAAGGCTTCCGATCATATCTCTATATTGCTTTTCATCTACCTTGTTACTTTCCTCATCTTTGTCAAGTTTGATTGAAGTTGACATTGGTGTACTCATTTCTTTTGATGACTCAAGCCCAAACTTCTTGATGAGTTCTCTAGTATACTTGGCTTGGTTGATGAAAGTACCCTCTTGTGTTTGCTTGATTTGGAGTCTGAGAAAGAAATTCAACTTACCCATCATACTCATTTCGAAGTCCCTGTGCATGCACTTAGAGAAATACTCACAAAGAGATTAATTAGTAGCACCAAAAATTATATCATCAACGTAAATTTGTACAAGCAATATATCTTTGCCTTTTGTTTTAATAAAGAGAGTGGAATCTAATTTGCCTATAGTGAACTCTTTTTCAAGCAGATAATTACTAAACCTATCATACTATGCTCTAGGTGCTTGCTTAAGGCCATACAATGCCTTATCTAGTTCATATACATGATTTGGCAAGTTAGAATCTTCAAATCTGGGTGGTTGTTTCACATAAACTTCTTCCTTGAGATAGCCATTTAAAAGGTACTTTTTTACATCCATTTGATATAATTTAAAGTCCATATAACATGCAAAGGCAAGAAGCATACGAATAGATTCAAGTCTAGCTACGGGAGCAAAGGTCTCATCATAATCTATGCCTTCTTCTTGATTATACCCTTGAGCCACTAGCCTAGCTTTGTTTCTAGTTACTACCCCGGATTCATCCAGTTTATTCCTAAATACCCATTTTGTACCAATTATAGAATAATCCTTAGGTTTTTCAACTAGATGTCATACTTCACTTCTTTCAAATTGGTTTAATTCTTCTTGCATGACAATTATCCAATCTTCATGATCTAAAGCTTCTTTAACATTCTTAGGCTCTACTTGGGAAATAAAAACAACATGTTCATAATAAGCATATAGGTTGGAATGAGTTCTTACTTCTTTGGAAGGATCACCAAGAATTTGATCATTTGGATGATGTCTCACAAACTTCCAACACCTTGGTAGATCTTCATTTGTTGTAGCTTCTTGGACATTTAGCGTTGGTTGTTCATTATCTTGTGGATTTGCTAGAGCTTTCCTATCTTTTGAGGTTCGACCCTTTTCAAGATGTGTCTCATTGGGATCACTTGAGGCTCCTTCATTGCCAATGGTTGTAGGTAGGATTTGAATGTCTACTTCAGAAACACCTACATCATCATCATTCTTTCTCAGGGCAAAAAAATTAGTTTCATCAAAGTCCACATGCATAGACTCTTCAATAAGCATGTTTCTTTTGTTAAAAACTCTATAAGCCTTGAAGAATAACCCATAAAGAGTCCTTCATCCGATTTAGAATCAAATTTGTCAAGATGTTCTTTTGTATTTAGGATGAAATATTTACAACCAAATACTTTGAAGTGAGACATATTTGGTGCTCTACCTTTCCATAATTCATAAGATGTTTTCTTTAGAAAAGGTCTAATTAGCACACGGTTTAGCACATAACATGCGGTATTTATGGCTTTACCCCAAGAATATGTCGGCAAGTTATTTTCTTTCAACATTGTTCTTGTCATTTATTGTAAAGTCCGATTCTTTCTTTCTACTATCCCATTTTGTTGAGGAGTTCTAGGAGTTGAAAAATTATGTTCAATGCCACGTACTTCACAATAGTCCATAAAAGATACATTTATAAATTCGGTGCCTTAGTCACTGTGAATGCAATTTATATAATAGCCTTTCTCATTTTGCACATTATTACAAAGTTTAGCAAATTCATTAAAGGTATCATTTTTATGTGCAAGGGGTCTCACCCATGTGAGTATAGTGTAATCATCTATGATAACATAGACATATCTAGATCCACCTAGGCTTGCTACATCCATTGGACCAAAAAGATCCATATGTAATTTTTGTAAAGCTCTTGATGTGGTTACCTTGGTAATTGTTTTGAAAGATGTTTTGAGTTGTTTTCCAAATTGGCATGCATTACATAAATGGTCTTTTTGAAAACTAGTCTTAGGAAGACCTATGACAAGTTCTTTTCTAGAAAGTTTAGCAAGTAAATCCATGCTAGCATAACCAAGTCTCCTATGCCATAACCATAAGTCTTCATTAATGGTAACTAAGCATGCCACATTTTGACACTTTAATTCATGGAAGTTAATCACATACACATTATCGCATCTATTGCCAACAAATAACATTTTATCATCTTTATCATACACCTTGCAACAAGTAGATAGAAATTCAACTCTAAATCCACTATCACAAAATTGGCTCACACTTAGCAAATTATGTCTAAGACCTTTAACATACAAGACATCATGAATAGAAAGAGAGTTTATATCTCCTATGCTACCTTTACCAATGACTTTGCCTCCTTAATTTCCTCCATAGCTAACTTTATCTTTAAAATCTTTGTCAATCTCATAGAAGAAAGAGACATCACCCGTTATGTGTCTTGAGCACCCACTATCAATAACCCAAGTATCTTCATACTTCACCTTTAGGGCAACCTATCATTCATAGAAACAAATCAAGTTCATTTTAGTCCCCAAGGTTCTATTGGGTCTTTTTAGTGTTAGTATGAAGTCCTAACACATCTAACAACCCATTTGGGTCTAATCCATAAAGGAATGTGAGAATCTCTTCCCACCATGTTTCCAAATCTACATCGTGATTCATTGTGACCAATCTTCTCACAATAAGTACATCTTTTAAATGATCCTCTTGATGTTGAGGCTACATGCCAAGATGATGATGCTTTGACAAAATGGTTTTGAAAACTTTTTGGATGTGGCTTATAGCCAATTTCTATTTTGTCAATTTGACCTTTTTGTGACTCTTTTAATGATGGATAGACAATTGAGGATTGAGAGACTTTCACAAAGGTAGTTTTTGAGAACTTTGGTTTAGAAAATGGCTTATAGTTAATCCCACCTTTGTCAAATGGTACTTTTTGGGAGCCAAGGATTTTATCCAAGGTTTTTGTTCCCTTTGAAAATCTAGCAAGATCATTTTGTAAATCAAGAACTTGTTTTTCAAAATCTTTGATCTCTACTTCATTTTTGATCTTTAAATGATAATACTCACAAATCTCTTTGGTAAGAGTATCATTCTCATCTCTAAGCTCTTTAATTTCTTTTTGAAGTTCATCATAAGATTATTTATTTTTGAATGTGCAAGGAGAAAACTATCATGTAGTTTTGAAAATTCATTTGTTAGTTACTCAAAAGTGCATTCATCATCATTAGAAGAAGAAGATTCATCACAAGACGAAGAAGCTACCTCATCATCTCTAGCCATAAAGCACATAAAGTTGGCTACTTTGGTTTCACTGTCACTTTCACCATCGGTTGATACATCATTTTCAACACAAGCAGACATTGCCTTTTTCTTCCTTTTGATCAATTTTGGACACTTTGCTTTGATGTGCCCTGGCTTGTCACAATTGAAGCATTTAATCTCATCTTTGGTCTTTTCCATCTTCTCTTTGAATCTTCTCTTGAATTTATTGTTGATGGGCTCTCATTTCTTCATCCTTTTGAATTTCAAGAATTTCTTAAAATTCTTTGCAAGGAGTGCAAACTCATCAAGATCACTATCATCTTTGTCTTCATCACTTGATTGAGATTGAGCAATGAGAGCAAGTGATTTTCTTGTCTTCTTTTCTTCTTCTTCTCGTACCTTCTCTTGATTCAATACAAGTTACTCCGTCTCAAGGTTGCAAATGAGCTCATGCACCTTTAACTTGGAGAGATCGATTGATTCTCTAATTGATGTCACCTTTGGTTTGTATTATGTTGGAAAAGCCATGAGAATTTTTCGGTTGAGTTCTTTATTTGGATACTTTTTTTAGAGATCACTCAAGTTGTTTATGATTTTGGAGAATCTTTGATGCATTTCGTTTAGTGATTCTCCGGCCTTCATATGAAACAATTCATACTTATGGATATGAAGATCAATTTTGGTATTCTTCACTTGAGACGTCCCTTGATAAGACATGTGTAACATCTCCCAAATCTCGTGAGCGGTTTCACATTGACTCACACGACTATACTCAGTTTCATTTAGAGCACAATAGAAGATGTTCTTGGCTCTGGAGTTCTTGGTCATCATGATAATGTCTTGATCGTTGAACTTACTCATTTCCTTAGGTACTTTGATGGCTTTGCCTTTATCACCTCCACTTAAGCTTGAAGCATCACCATGTTTGACAATCACCTCCTTCATTGGAACATAAGGGTCATCTTCTACTAATGACCATAGAGTATAGTCAACAGATTGTATGTATGTCTCCATCTTGTTCTTCCAATAATTGGGTCTTCAGACACTTGGCCTTCGAGCATTAGTCTTCTGTCTTTGGGCCTTCGGGCAATTGGGTCTTCGGGCATTAGTACTCTTTATTTGGGCCTTCAGGCATTGGCATCAGTGATTCAATTATCAAACTCAAGTAGGGCTACTTGAGTTTGAGGGAGATTGTTGAAATAATTTAGGTTTTAGTATAATTACATAATTGGAGCATTAATTTAGGATTAAATTAAGGAAATTACAGGTTTTCTTATTAGCTTAGGTTTCTTATTAGTTAAGTTATTTATTCTTATTCGCCAAGTTTTGTAGCCTATACATAGGCTCTCTTATTGTACTTTGGAATACTGAATAATATACAGATATAGTCATTTTGGTTATTGCTCTTGTTTAGAGCCACTATTGGTAGTGGCTACTATTATTGTTGCTTCCACATATGTTTTCAGTCTTTTTGTTTTTTGTTTAACATACATCTCGTGCTCTTCGAAATTCATCAACCCAATCAAGAGCGTTTTTATCCCGGGGATTTATGTTTACTTTGGATTTAGGAAGGGAACCTTTGGATTTAGATGAACCACCTTTGGATTTAGAGGAATTAGACATGAGGGGTATTCATGAGAGCAACAAAATCTTGGGAGAGAGAATTAGGGAGGGCTGTATATCACATTCTATACATTGGTGGTGGTGGT
The DNA here is from genome assembly GCA_037974665.1 of Ehretia macrophylla. Taxonomy (NCBI): domain Eukaryota; kingdom Viridiplantae; phylum Streptophyta; class Magnoliopsida; order Boraginales; family Ehretiaceae; genus Ehretia; species Ehretia macrophylla. Next base: position 8,073,317 of record CM075774.1, read on the forward strand.
GGTAGTGGTGGTGGGGGAGGGGGGGAGGGGAAAGTATCCACCCCAAGGTCACCTTTGTCAAGGACTTTACTCACATATGAACTCTCTAAAGCATCATTGAAAACATTCAACACTTCAAATTGATTTAATGTTGGGGCTAATTTTTGGGGAGTAGCCAATGCAGTAGACTTCTTTGGAGGGGCCCTCTTTGAGATTTCTTGACATTCGGTGGACTTAGGTAGAAGTGAAATCTTTGGTTGTTGAGGGAGCTTCTCGATCCACAATTGTTGGGGGCTTTTGTACAATTGGAAGTCGTCCAACAACTTTACAAATGGTACATCTAGGTGGTTTCCAATCACATTCGATGCCAATTTCTACAATGGAACCATTTGGGAGTTTGACAAAAGTAGAGGCAAGATGAGCTCTAGATTCCGTAAGGAAATCCATTTGGGGACAGACTCCGAGGTTACTTCTAATATAAGCTAAATCTATCTCTTGACCATAACCCTAAAGGAACATTTGTTAGTTTTATCCTAATAGGCACTTTGTCATATTTAAGATTGACAAGTTGAATATTGTGATCCTATTTTCAAATTAAGGAGGAGAGGGTGGTGGTTAACATGCCACAATTGTTCTAACACAAACTTTTTCACTTTCAAGTTGAAATAGGTATAAACCATTGCCCAAGAGTTTTGATATCAACACTACCATGGCTTTTTTACTTAGTATCAACGACCTTTTTAATAAGAAAGAAAGGTGGAGGCTTACCAACAAATTGACCAACCAAACATCTTCTCCAAATGGATTCCATTTCTTTATATACACAAGATGGAGGGCAAGCGACCACATGATCATCAATGATTTACGGCACTCAAATTTTACCCAATTTGAGGGATTACTTCGAGTCCTTCATAAATAATTCTTTCCAATTTGAGATGGATGGAGCATTAAGGTGAGCTTGGAAGTTGGTATTCTTGGGATCCTTTTTCAGTCTAGGACAAAAAATAGAGCCAATTTTATGGGATGGAGGGAAGGCATTGGCATTGGCTATAGCATTGAAGGAGCTTGTAGTAGCTAATAAAGTAGAGGATTGGGGAAACGAGTATATGGGAAAGGGGATGACATTGGCCTGGGAGGATGGACCCAACGCCAAAGGTTATGTATTAGTAGCTAAATTAGGGGTAGGAGAAGGGCGAGAGGGAGGGGAGGGAGATGAACCTTGGAGCTTGAAAGGGGGAAGGGGAAGCATCTCCATGAAGGCCACGAATGGAGTGGGAATAGAAGAATAAAAGGAAGATAGATGATTTGGGTTGGGGGATGAAGGATGGTTGGCCAAAGAGGTGGTTGGCCAAACATATAAATATTTTCTTCATTTAATGTAGCTTAAAATTTGATTCATTGATTGGAGTCCTCAATATATAAGTACTCTAATCAATACTTTGATGATGTTGTTAGCAAATCACTTTTAGTTGTTGGTATTTCACCTCCTACTTTCATTCTTCATTAATTAAATAGACATAAATTAATGCACCCTCTTAAATATAAATGAAAAATTCAAAGTGGTATTTATTCACCTTTGTTTGCCATCTTATAATAGGAAAAACACTTTCTGATTTAAGTTCTTTCTCTTCTTCATTCTCTTTTTAATTTTTAATATGAAAAATTGTAAAAAATTTTACTAATAGACTCCAATGTTTAATAAATCATGCAACCTTATCATTAATCCATTTATTAAAAGAAAAATTCTTATATACAATTAGGCTTACAATTTTTTTCTGATTTTTTAGTGAAACTTCATTAATTCTTTCTCTGTCAATATCATTATAATCAAGATATTCCGAGCTTAATGTTCTAAAAATTGTTTGAGAAAAAAAAAATAGAAAGCTACAAAGAAGAACAAGAAGCAAATGCTATTTTTTCCTTTTCTTTTTGGGTGTTAACTTTTCTTTTGGTAAAGTCAATGTGCTTCATTTAATGGCCTACTATGGGGTGAAAAATGATGCACAAAGAGTGAAAATTGGAATACAATATTTGTCCTCAAGTTACCTATCACATTCCTAAAGGATAAATTAATATATCTTCACTCGGCATTTGGTCTAGGGGTATAGTTCTCCTTTGATGAGAGAAGTTTCGAGATCGATTCTCAAAACATGCAATACTCCTTTAAAAGTAATATACGATCGACTTAGACTTCTCTTTGAGAATAAAAAGAAAAGATAAATCATATACTAATTAATAGTAGCAATTATGAACAAGAGTTGAACATGGTATTAGAGGGTTAGACTCTAACAATGATTAGTAAGACAAGAGTACGTAGTTCTTCTATCCTCCTTCGGCTCATACTTTCTCCTCACATAACATGTGGGTTCCACACGTGGGAGACCCACTTTTCTATCTCTAAGAAGCATGGACCATAGGAGGATAAAAGAAATTTCCGTAAGACAATAGTTAGATAAATTATTCTTGGTTCTCGCTTGCTGATTCAGGGAAAAAAAATTATTGTTGGTTGCTAGCTCTATGCTATTAACTCTCCTTCTATTGCCCCATGAATTATGCCATTCTGACCATTTTCTCTCCGAATAGTAGGTCTTTTGAAGAACCTGAAGCCATAGCTCGTGTACCATCGACTTAGAAGCATTGATAGCCATCTGCAAACTCTTCTACTGATCAATAACGATTGTATAGAGCCATAAATCGACCAGTGCCTTTTCACTAGACGAGTGATTGCAACTATAAACACAATTGCACAGATGGTACCTGAAATGAATAGTAGACAAGAGAAAGGCACAAGGCCTAAACTTAGGTCATCCCGATCAGTTGATGAGGAACAATTACAAGAGGAAAGCATTTGCTTTTCCAGATCATCTATCCCTCCATCTTCTGTGATTTTGAGAATTGCCGTGGACATATCGTTTGCCAATTGAGAGCCCTTTTGGAAGGCCTAAACAACAAGTAATTATAACATTGATGATCACAATAATAGCAACAAGAAGTAGTTATAAATATAAAGTGAGGAGTGTTTATTCTACCCTTACCCCCCCCCCCCCCCCTGCCTCCCTGCCCGCTGCCTCAAACATCAAACTATATCTTACTGAGTAATCTGACTGATTGGCAAGTCTTTTTCCACCTTCAAAAAAAGAATTATGGATTAGGAATAGGGAAAGTAGCAAAAAAAAAAAGATGTGTCACATGAATAGAAAATACTAGTCTCATCAATGAGCTATTACATATAAATAGACAAGATGCTTGGTGAGCAACATTGGTTGTAAAGATGAAAATATGTCTAGGTTGAAGTGAGTGTTTGAGTTCTATGTTAATAAACGAAGGTTCATTGGTTTTATCTGTGATCAAGATCCAAGGACGGATCCAAAATTTTTATTACTTATATATAAATAATTTTTTCATTAGGGGCTATTTTAACTTTTTAGACCTAAAAATATCTTTAAAATACACATACTTTTAGTAAAAATTTAAGACGAGTAGGGGTACACACTAAGAATGGCTCCGCCCATGCAAAGGTCAGTATTTTACTTAGCATGGAAATATTGCCCTACACAGTAAGGGTAAGGATTAAGGAAAAAAGATGGATTTGCTGTGTTTTTAGTCTTTTAACGTGATCTTATCTAAAGTGGATTCTTCGTCGCCCAAAAATATCTCCCAATTTATAAGTCCACAAGATTGTATCTATTAATTACTATATATATACATATATATATATATATATATATATATATGTATCTATATATATATATATATGTATATATATATATCTATATATATGTATACATATATATATCTATATATATGTATACATATATATAGATATATATATGTATATATGTATATGTATATAGATATATATATGTATATATATAGATATATATATATATATATGTATCTATATATATATATATATGTATATATATATATATCTCATACTAATTATAACCAAGGAAAAAGAAATAAAGAAACTTACAAAACCCATGCCTCCAAGTTTCCAGCTAGGCTCTGCCATAGTATAGCCTTTGCAATATTTAGCAAGGAACACTTTGGCGTGTGGAGCACATAAGAAGGCCGCAGCTATCGTTCCTTTTTCAAAATCCTTTGGATACTCATCAGCCGAATCAATTTTGTAAATATTTTCTCGCTTGAAATGCAAAACATGTTCCAAGTATTGACCGATAAATGACTGTTTATTGCACCCAACAACTGCATTTGTTCTCAAGAGATAATCAATATTCGTTACAGAAGGTTGCAGTCTTGGCACAGTCATCATGGAACTTAGGACTGCAGTAAAACATGCTGTGACGACTATAAGCACACCTAACCATACTGCCAGCACCAGGCGAGATAAGTTTTGTTTGATAGATTGCGCTGCAAATATTCGATCATGCATTTACGTTTAAATCAGAGCTTTTGTATGAAAATGAAAAAATAAGATCAAAAGTGATATACTTCAAACAGTTATAATCATGTATAATAGAGGTGTTCAAAAGAATAAATAAATATAATCATCTTTACTAACAGTTTAAGTTTTTAGATAAAATATTAATTTAATATAATATCAGAGTTTTTGTTAATAAACGGACTTGCATTCAAGTCTTATCGCTACAGATTTAAGACAATTTTAGACTATAAAAAAATAAAAAAATATCGCCTGCATTATGATCCGGCTAACAGTAGTGAAGTAGATAGCAATCATAGATCCTCCAATAAACTAACTAATATATTGATGTAGACAACCATATTATTGTTTTTCAGTAAAACGATTAGAATATATACATTTATTCCACATAGATAAATCTATACATTTGTCCTATATAGATAAATATTCATGACTAACTATCAAAACCAGTATATAAGGGTTGCACTACTACTCCAATGCATGGGATAAGTGTGTATATTCTAACAAGGATTAATACCCTAGTTAGTCCATGATTTTTATTATGTTTGACCAAAAAGTCCCATATGTTCAAAAGTCCTACATTTAAATCGTAACTTTATAACTTGTGACATGCACTGTTAGTCCTACTCCTTTTACCCTATTTTGTTAAAAAAGTATTGGTATTTTGTTAGAGAAGTAACGGTAAAGTTTATGGGTTAACAATTAGTTTTTTAACAGAATAAGCCAAAAGGACTAGTAATGTTAATTACAAGTTAATTATAAAATTAAAAGATTTAAATGTAGCCATTTTGAGAATAGGAAACTTGCTTGTCAAACATATTAAAGATTAGGGATTAACTAGATATTAATTAAAGATTAGGCACAAACTAGGGTATTAAACCTTCTTATAACAAAAATAATTAAAGTGTCGAGAATCAAATAAAATGTATATAAAATTTTGCTCCCAAATTGAAGAAGAAAACAAGCTATAACCAAATGTGAAAAAGATGAACTAACCACTTCTAGATGTGACTTACTTTGTGAGAATGAGAGAATAGTGACTGAAAACCAAAGCACTGAGCCAATGTGCTGGGGATATGAGACTTTTGTGAAGTCTGGATTCTCACTTGTGTTCTCGTTTAAATAGATCACCATGGCTGTCCACAGGTTCATTGCTGCCATTACCAACCACGTCTCCAGCTTGAAGGCCTTCATCACTGTAGCCCTTTCATTAGCCACATCATGTTTTGTAGGCACAATCATAACAATTGAAGACTCGAGGTACGGCAGTGTGAAGTCTGTCTTCTCATATCGATCGACAAGGATAGTAGTATCACCAATTGCTGCATCCAAGCTCTTTTTTCAAATGATCAGTTAGATCATATATATACATAACAAATTAAACAAAGATTATAAGAGTGTACCTTATTTTGAACTTCCATGACCATGTCATCGTATGAACCATAACGAGGAACTAGCTTATAGGGCAGAGCATAAGGTAGCCGCCGATCCATTGCAGCTTTGAAAACGTCAATAGAAAATCCAGTGACCGACGTCTCATTCTTCCCAGGGTCATATTCCACTTTGACAAATTGATTGAAAGCACCATTTGCAGGAACACCTATCTTCAATTGATTCTCTACGCCGCCGGTAGGAGTCCAACCCTTAGGAACCGCCCGCTCGCCGCCCGGCCAGTAAACTGTATTCAACCCCCTACCGAAATCGCCACCGTTTTCAATAAGCTCCTTGGAGAGGCCAGTTTCTGGTGACCATACTGCTATTTCTGTATAGCTTGTGCCTATAACATTGATAATACTAAAAACTGGCTTCTGCAATAGCGAACCGTTCTTCAAGCTAATTTCTCCGCTTAGGCCTTTGAAATCACTGGATAAAATGTGTTGCACTAGCTCTTTGGGACTAATCTTTCCTTCTGAATCTTCCATGGCTTTTGCAACAACCCGAATCGCATCGTACGCTCGAAAAGCGTTTGCACTTGGACTCAAAATCTCTTCCTCTTCAGAATAATCCTTTACATACTTCCTTCTAAACCTCAGCCTAAACTCTCCAAAGGACTTGCTATTTTCTGTCATATAGCTTGTCTTGATACCTATAACACCTTGCATGTTAAGTGTCACAAATGGTTCCATGGAATCAAGAAGGCTAGCAATATCATCAGAAACAATCCATACATAACCTTTCCCCATCATTCCAGCTTCTTTAGCCATCTTGAAAAGAACGACGCAAAAATCAAAAGAAGATTGCAAGATCACAAAGACCTTATTGCTCCTTTGTTTTAGCTTCTTCAACTCTTCTTGAATAAAGGTTTCAGGGTCGAGGAGGGATAACATAGGAGGAAAAGCGATGTGGTGTTCTACAACTGCATTGAAAGATTTAAGTGCATCAGAAAGTTGTGCTACAAGTCCAAGATTCTTGGAGAAGCTATATCTTTGTTCATATATTGCTGTCACTTCTCGCCATTCGAAATGGCCAATGATGTCGGCAAGGCATTGCATGTGTGTGGTTAAGTCATGATTCATTTGGATGATGGAGAATGGTTTTGGTTGTAGCACTTGTGGAGATGAGATGGCTGAATTCAAGATGATTATAGGGATGTTTCTTGTCACTTTGCTGAATTCTGAGATTATTGCAGCTTCTTGCAGTGTCAATTCTCCAACAATTGCGTGTACTTTCTTGTGTTTGATGAGGTAAATTGCTGCGAAAGAAATATTTTGCTCAATTTTGTTGCCATATTAAAAGTGAAAAAAATAAGCACCCACATGTCGAGGGTATTAAATTACCGCTTTAACTAATAGACTCAACTTTTATAGAGTGAGGTTTAATATAGTATTTATTTATAGTTTTTAATATGCACATGTAGATGGGGTTTGTCTTTGAGTGATACACGTGGACAATTTAAATATTTTAAATGAGCAAACTTGAATTGAAAACTGTTTGGTAACTTGAATTTTGATCCTATATTAAGGCTTTGTTGGCTTAACTGTGAAATTTTAGTTTCTGAGTACAAGAGCTTTTATTATAAATATTGTTGAATTAAAGTTGTTGATTGTTTGGCTTATATTGAGCTTTGATAAGAAATTGTGAGGGTAATGTTAGGCTTTCAAAAATATGGAATGATATATTTGAGAAAGAAGAAAAAAAACAGTTTTTTTTTTTTTTTTTATAATGTAAAATATAGTTTCGCAAATTTTTTGAAAAGTTTCAATTTTGAGTTTCTTTATTTTTTTAACTTTAGCTTTTATCTAAAACTCTCTGAAAATGGGCCAAATATTTTAGTTTAGTTTCTAAATTCACATAAAACACTTTTAAGTGTCTAAAAAGTTAAACTATACAGACTTTAAGTGATTTTTTTATCTAAAAGTTTAAAACTCTTAGAAATAATTATTGATTAATACTTTTGTTTCGTTCTCAATTGCTTAGTACTAGTCGGTAATGTGTTATCTCTTTTCTTTTTCAATTTTTTGTTTCTTTTGTTGAGTCAAAGTCAGTGGTGGACTTCCGAAAAAAAAAAGAGTCAGTGGTGGACTGAAAACCAATTTAAACTAGCTGTAGAGGAAACATTTTGGTATTTATCAGGAAACAAATTTATGACTTTTCAATGGAGTCCAAACGAACGTATAGGTTGTTCACTATGTAAGATTAGTAAAGTAGTTGCTAATCGAAAAGTCAGCCAAAAATATGATAAAAAAAAATTATTTGACATAGTCAATAAGCAGGTAGTATCCATTCAAAATAGAAAAAAAATAAACTTTAAAATTTAGTTATTTAACATAAATGTGGGCTCTGAAATAGACGTGAAGATTATATGAATTGTTCTAAAAACAAATTAATAAAGATAAGAGAAGAAAAAGGAAGAAAAAAAGAAAAAGAAGAAGAAAGAAACAAAATAAAAGACAATAATCAAGTTCAAGATATTTTAATCCCTTGGGTGTTCAAAGACCTCGAGACATAAACAAAGCAAATAATATTGGATATTTGGTAGGTATACCCAAGGGAAATATTATTCATTATAAAATGATCTAAATATATATATATATATGGGTTAATACTATTTTTAATCTTTTATTTTTAATTTCATTAACAATGTAGTTTCTTATTTTTAAAAGTGATAGATTTCAATTCCTTATCTTTTCAAGTTGAGACACCGTTAGTCTTTTTTTGTACATCCGTTAAAAATTTGACGACAAACACACGTGTCCAGCATGTGTGTCTTTTGGAAAAAAAAAAAAAACTGCTGTTAGATTTTTAACGGATTCACACAAAAAGACTAACAGTGTTCCAATTTAAAAAGATAAGAGATTCAAATGTATCACTTTTGAATATAAGGAACCACATCGTCAAGGAAATTAAAGATAAATGACCAAAAGTAATATTAACCCTATATATATATATATATATTTATATATATATATATATATATTTATATGACAATCTATTTGAGTTGATTGTGCAGGACAATTCCTCCAAACTTATGGAGTTCCACGACGGAGCTAGAAATTTAATATTGGAGGATTAAAATATTTTTTTTATAATATTACATAGATTTTTTTAAAAAAATAAAAGGGTGATAATTTTAATGATACTATATAAATATTTTTTAAAAAATTAAAAAACTTGGGGACGGGTGGAGTTCGAAATATTTTCAAGTTTACCTTTAATTTATAAAACAAAAGAGACTCATGTATTACTGAACTTAGATCGTTACCAGGACAAACTAGAGTTAATGGCCCTTTGGAGATAAGTGGTTCTAAAGTAAAAATTTTGTATTAGTGTAGAGCAAATTGATTTTTAGACTAAAGTAACCATATATTTTAGAGCAACTTTGTGGGCCAGTAAGAGCTAAATAGTTTTAGAACTAAAATTAAATAATCATGTATTATGCAACTTGTGGGACTAGCTTAGATTAGCAAATCAATCAAAAATATAAATGGCAGTCCGACGAATAATTATTGTCATCGACGACTATTTCATTGTGCAATAGATGACTGTTACAGGACCGTTGTTGGCTGTTGTTGTTAGAACAGTGTTATATATCACGTCTTAATTTTTTTTTATAAAATAAAATTATTATCATATACATAAAACTAAGAGAGTTGAAAAATACAGTAGCGACGTAAAACATTACGCTCGATTTTATGGGATGGTGAGGAGGTTTAGTACTTACCGGTCGGTTTTCAAAAGTCTTGGCCTATCAGATGGCAGCAACCAACTAGGGTGCATGCTTAATGACATGAATTTGCAATTAAAATGCAAACTTTATGTGAAGCTTCATAAGTTGGCAGAGAGAATTTTACCAGCAGAAGCTGCTCGAGCTGACTTTCCATGTGAATTCTTTACATGCAAAGCCAACTTCAAGCATGTCGACCATTGATTAAAGTCGTCGACAGCCATCTCCATTGCTAACTTTTGCTCCTTACCCACAAGAGAACCCTCATCAATCACAGCCCCAATATGGCCAATCTTATAAGGGAGATCTATGACAACATTGTTGCACTTCTCATTTGTGCTTGCTGTTGCTCCCTTCAGTGCCAAAAACAAGAAGAAGAAGAAGAAGAAGAAGAAGAGCACATAAGGAGACATTTTCACTATATGCAGTTTCTAGTTCAATATTGTAACAAGTATGATTAGTAGACTTGGACAAAAGAGGCAACATTTCATTCTCACGGCTCGACTTGAATACTACCTTGATCTTGAAGTCTTGTTGTGACTCATTCAATACTATTGCTACGAATACTTTTCCACTCGGCCAAAAATAAAAAGACATATTAATTTTCGGAATGCCAACCAGGGTAGATCTATGAATTTTTGTAGTGGGAACTAAACCACATAATTTTTTTTAACTATATGAATATATATATATTTTTTAGTTGAGACTAATTAATTTTTTTAAAACTAAAAATACATAAATTTATGATTTTTTTTTTAAATACATAGAATTTTTAACGTTTTTCAAGGTTAGTGGGAATTGCAGCATCCCACTTTTTCCCAATGCATCCGCCCCTGCCAACAATTGCAAATTAAGAATACTTTACACAGTGAGTATTAGGTGGAGAATTTTTCTTATGGACTTGAGAGTTTATGATATTACTATTGGAGCTAACGTTCTCTACTTGTGATGGATTGTATTGTTCAAGTACACTGATAAAAACTAATGGAAGATCAGATGGCTATGGATAGAAATGAGTAACGTAATTGTATCTATATAGTTGATCCCATTTATTGGGCAACATGTTTGGTTTGGATTGAGTGCTAGTTGGTGATTAAATAAATTTAATGACAAAATTAGTGGGAGTTCAATAATTTCACTCACGACAAATACAAAAAATATCAAAAAAATTTAAATAATTTTGTGAGATCAGTTGAGACTATGAACCCCACAATTATACATATTAATTCGCCCTTGGCCAGCATGGTAACACGCCATTGCTTGACGAGCAAGAATCTATATTAAACTTTTAAACCTATTCGTTGACAAAGGAGTAAAGCATATTTTAGTGTAAAATTTAGTTGACCCAAGATGGCCGGCTAATCCACATTGCTTCTTGGTCATTGCTTCGCCTAGAGAGCATCCTACGTAGTTATTGGTTTATATCTATCAATGGTTGAACTTCATGAATCTTCAAGGAAATTGTACAACCATATAATATTCTTATACTCAGTTAAATCTAGCTAGTTTTCTTCTAACGATATTGACAAGGTTTTTGAACACCATAAGTCTTCTAGAAATTTTTTAAAGCTTTTTTAATAAGGAAATAAATTTAGGACGCTTCACAGGTGATCCAAGAAGATTCGAGCAATATTGTATAGTAAGAAAAAAAATTAAATCATACTAGTTTGTGAAATTAAATCATTTGATCTAAACCTACTCACAAAAGATATTGTTACGCCTTTTGCTGCACCCCTTGCTGCAACAAGAGTTGTGATATTGATTGGCTTGTGTTTTGCCAAAATTATGCTTTGTGTATCCTTATTCAAAAGAAAAGTTGCCTTATTCAAGAAATTGCTTGGAGACAAAGACATTCCACAAAACTCAAGACTCAAGCACGGATTACCTTGTGGAGGTTTAGACAATTAATTCAGCATATATACAGAGTCTCACACGACTGGAAGGAGTGCGAGAAAGAGAGCTGAAAAGGAAGATTTCTTTAAGTATTTCAGGTTTTGCTGTAGCAGATTGATGGCGTGCTGTAACAAAATTCTATAGCGCAGGAATCTGATAGAGCATGTGTTGCTACAGCAGATCGTGAAACAGACAGTTTATTTATGCTTTCGCTATGCATATTGTTTTAATATTTGATTGGAAGAGTTTTTAGTTGTTTATTTTTTTGTTCATTCTTCGGGAGAAGAAAGTGTTGATCTCGGGAGAGAACGTTGCAAATCGAGGGGAGCTCGCCAAACCGAGGTTCATTATGGAGTTCGTCGTCAAGGCGTCAAAGGTCAAGAGGGAGTCTTTACTTGTGTAAGTCCGTTGATGTTGTAACTTGTTATTTATTAATGAACAGGTTTGTTGGACCAGGGGAGGTCCCGTGGACGTAGACCGCACGATTGAACCACATTAAATTTTGGTGTCCTTACTTTCTACATATGTTTATTTATTTTGTTTAACTTACGTTACAACAAGATAATAACCAGAAACTAACAAGTGGCATCAAGAGCAGGTAACTGGATTGACTCAGTTAGATCTTTGGAAGAGTTTTTCTGGTTATTTTTACAAATATAGACACTCTACGTGATGACGGATCAATCAATAAACCACCTCTTCTCGTTGGCACAAACTATTCATACTAGAAAGTACGAATGAGAGCTTTTATTAAAGCTATTGATGAAGCTGCTTGGAGAGCTGTGTTAAATGAATGGGAACATCCTACTACCACAACTACTGAAGGCACTGTTGAAAAGAAATCTGAATTGCAATGGACCAAAGCTGAAGACTTGGCAGCCACCAACAACTCAAAGGCGTTGAATGCTATTTTTAAAGCCATCGATCTGAATCAATTCAAGCTTATTTCAAATTGTGAAACAGCAAACAAAGCTTGGGAAATTTTGCAAACGGCATATGAAGGTACTGCTGCAGTAAAAGTTTCAAAATTGTAAATACTTGCAACAAGGTTTGAAGAATTGCGGATGCACGAGAAGGAAACCATTGCTAAATTTAATGCTAAACTTTGTGACATAGCAAACGAAGCTTTTGCATTGGGAAAAAAATACTCAAATTCAAAGTTGGTGAGAAAAATATTGAGGTCACTTTCGAACAGGTTTGCCATTAAGATTGCAGCAATAGAAGAAGCAAAGAATGTGGATTTTATGAAGCTTGATGAGCTAATGAAGTATTTACAAACTTTTGAGATGAAATTCAAGCAGAAAAGAAAATAAAAAGGCATTGTACTGCAAGCAGAAATTCAAAAGCGAGAGGATGAAAATCCTTCTGATGATGGTGAATTAACGGAATCTTTGGCCCTTCTAACAAAGAATTTCAAAAAGGTGTTTAAAAATGGAAGAATCAAGCTAAAGGCCCAAAATTCACTAGCTTCGGCAAAAACCCTCATGCTGCAGCAAGTATTGAAACTTCTAAGAAGCAGAACGAAAAAATGGCTGATAGAAAGAAAAAGAATAAATGAATTCAATGTCGGGAATGTGAAGGATTTGGTCACATTCAATCTGAGTGTGCCAATATCTTGAAAAGAATGAAGAAAGCCATGAATGCCTTATGGAGTGATGAAGAATCAGGAAGTAGCAGCAGCAGTAGTAAAGAGCACACGAGTAACTATGTTGCGTTCTGTGCTGCATCAACACAATCAAATGCTGAGACATAAACCGAAACTGCTGCAGCAAAATTAGCAACAACATCAGCAGTGAGATTGGGTATGTCAAATGGTAAAACTGATTCTGAATTGGACAGTGATGAAAAAGAGGACAAATGCATAAGGACCTACAAAACAATGTACCAAAAATGGCTGATCGTGTGTAGAGTGAATCAGGATCAACAAACCACGATTGCTGAACTTGAAAAAGAGAAAGTTGAGTTGCAAAAGTCCTTGGAAGAAAGTCAACAAAAAGTCGACATGCTGCAGCAGGAATTGTCACAGATCCAGCGAGGCTTCAAGATGATGAACTCAAGTATGAATAAACTTGATTATATGTTCTCCATTCAAAAGTCTTGCAGAGATCATACTAGATTAGGCTATCAAGGAGGAGCATCAACAAGTCAAACTGTGTTTGTCAAAAAGTCTAAAAAATTAAAGGTGGAACAACTTGTCGCAACAAAACTTGACGCAGAAGCAGGAACTTCACAGGTAAGAAAGTTTATTCCTATTTGTCATTATTGTTTCACTCCTGGTCATATCAGACCTCATTGTTTCAAACTTATGAGAGCACTGAAAAGAAGAAATAGAACTTATTTGTACCTCTCACAGCAAAAGGTAAAACAGATTTGGGTAAAAAAGTCTCCTATAACTTGTCTTGTTTCCTATACTGCCTTGAAAGCATGCCCTACTAACTCTTGGTACTTTGACAGTGGTTATTCTAGGCACATGACAGGTGAACAAGAAATTCTCAAAAATTACAAGTTATGTAATGGAGGAGAAATAACCTTTGGCGATGGTGAAAAAGGTCGTGTTCTTGGAAAAGGAACCCTTGCTCTCAAAGGCTTTCCAAGATTGAAGAAAGTTTTGCATGTAGAAGGACTTAAAGCAAACCTCATTAGTATTAGCCAACTATGTGATCAAGGATTGCTAGAAAACTTTACCAAGAAGTGTTATGAAGTAGTTAATAACTCTAACAAATGTGTTCTTGCAGGAAGTAGGTCAATGGATAATTGTTATATGCTTTCTATTCCTCATGAACACAATTTTGTTTGTCAAAGCAACATAATTGATGGTACTAAACTGTGGCATCTCAAGTTAGGACATCTGAATTTCAAAACACTAAGTAAAATTGTGAACACAGGTATTGTTTGAGGTGTGCCTAAATTGAAGAGATTGAAGAATGAAGTTTGCGATCCATGTCAACTTGGAAAACATGTGAAACTGAAAGCCTTGCTAGAAACTGAAAGCCTTGCTAGAAACTGAAAGCCTTGGTGGAAAAAGGTATGTGTATATTTGTGTTGATGGCTTTTCTAGATATTCATACGTTGAATTTTTGAGATCGAAATCTGATACAATTGATGCATTCAAATGATTGTGTTTGAAAATTTCAAATGAAAATGATGGTCGCATAGGAAAAATTGTTAGAATAAGAAGTGAACATGGTAAGGAGTTTAAAAATCATACATTCTCTGATTTTTGTGATATACATGGAATTGCTCATGAATTTTATGCACTAAAAACACCACAGCAAAATGGTGTTGTAGAAAGAAGAAATAGGCTTTTGCAGGAAATGGCTCGTGTGATGATAAATTTAAATAACATTCCTCATAAATTTTGGCTGAAGCTATCAACACTTCCTGTTACATAGTGAATCGAGTGTATCTTCGTCCATGAACACTTAAAACCCCATATGAAATCTGGAAAGGTAAGAAACCTTCACTTAAGCACTTTCATGTGTTTGGGAGTGTTTGCTACATCTTAAAGGATAGAGAGCCAAAAGGTAAGTTTGATGCAAAATCCAACAACGGTATATTTTTGGGTTACTCTACAAACAGTCGATCTTATAAAGTATTTAATTTGCATACACTAACTATGATGGAGTCAGCTAATGTTATGGTAAATGATAATTTAGGTGTACTAAAATTTGGTGAATCAAGTGTTGTAGCAGGTGATTTTGTTTCAGAGAATGTTGCAGCAAGAATTGAGAATGATACAGGAGGAACATTAACTTCAAACACTATTGCAGCAGGCACTGAAACTGTTGCAGCAGAAGCTGGAATGCATGAAACAGAAATTAACACTGCTACAACAGAAACAAAAGTTGACGCAATAGGTGCTGAAACAGAAGGTCTTGAGCAAAGATTTTCAAACTTCAGATAGCTGAACCTTCAAGTAGAGTTCAAAAGAATCACTCAAGAAGTGATATCATTGGTTCTTTGCATGATGGTGTTCGAAGTCGGAACAAGCAAAAAGTAAACTACAGAGAGATGGTCAGGTATGTATGTTTTACTTCCCGCATTGAACTAAAAAATGTAAAAGAGGCACTAAAGGATGAAAGTTGGATCAATGCTATGCAAGAAAAGTTGAACCAATTTGTTAGGAATGATGTGTGGATCTTATTTCCTAGGCCAAAAGACACAAATGTCATTGGGACGAAATGGATTTTTAGAAACAAAACTGATGAATGTGGCAACATAACCAGAAACAAGGCTAGGTTAGTTGCTCAGGGGTATACTCAAGTTGAGGGCATTGATTTTGAGGAAACTTTTGCTCCAGTTGCTAGACTTGAATCAATCAGACTTTTGTTATCTATTGCATGTGTGTTGAATATTAAGTTATACTAAATGGATGTAAAGAGTACTTTCCTAAATGGTATACTTAATGAAGAATCTTATGTTGAACAACCTAAAGGCTTTAAAGATCCTCATTATCCTAATCATGTGTTTAAATTGAAAAAGGCATTGTATGGATTGAAACAAGCTCCAAGAGCTTGGTATGAAAGGTTAACTAAATTTTTGCTTGAAAAAGGATAGAAACGAGGAAGTGTTGATAAGACTTTGTTCATTAAATTCACCTCTGGAATTCTGATTGCTCAAATTTATGTTGATGACATAGTCTTTGGTGCAACAGTTAAAAGCAATATTCATGAGTTTGTTGATCAAATGCAGCATGAATTTGAAATGAGTATGGTTGGAGAACTGACATACTTTCTAGGTTAACAAGTGAAGCAGTGCAAGAATGGTATTTTCATCTCTCAGGAGAAATATGCCAAAAATCTTGTGAAAAAGTTTGGTTTAGAATGATCAAAACACATGAGAACTCCAATGGGGTCAAGCTTAAAGCTAATGAAAATTAAGAATGAGAAATCTATGGATGCAAGTTTGTATAGAAACATGATAGGGAGCTTACTTTATTTAACTACAAGTCGACCTGATATCTGTTTTAGTGTAGGAATGTGTGCTAGGTTTCAAGCTGATCCAAAAGAGTCACACTTAAAAGCTGTAAAGAGAATCATTAAATATGTGAGTGAGATTATGAATTTTGGTATGTGGTACACTAATGACACTAACACAAATCTCGCAGGTTTTAGTGATGCAGATTGGACTGGAAATGTGGATGACAGGAAGAGTACTACTAGAGGCTGTTTCTATATAGATAACAATCTTGTTTCATGGTACAACAAAAAAGCAAAACTCAATTTCTTTGAGCACTGCTGAAGCAGAACACATAGTAGCAGGTAGTTGTTGTGCTCAACTTCTATGGATGGGTCAAATGATAGATGATTATGACATTGATCAAAATTGATTTACTGTCTTTTGTGACAACATGAGTGCCATAAACATCTCAAAGAATCCTGTACAGTACTCACGATCAAAACACATTGACATAAGACATCACTTTATAACAGAACTTGTGGAACAAAATAAGGTTGTGTTGGAATATGTTGCAACAAAAAATCAACTAGTAGATATCTTCACTAAGGCACTATACTCTGTAAGGTTTGGGACCTTAAGAAAAGCCTTAGGTATTTGTTCTCTATAAGTTATAATGGTTTGTGTGTATGTGCATTGGTTCATCACTAGAGTATTGAAAGTTATATGTATAAATCACCTAGTGATTTCATTTGTGGAACCATATTATCAATGCATATCATGTACTTGTCATTCTGATAAATCTGAAATTGAAGTCTCAACTGGAAAAGATTTTGAACTTACTTGACAACTGGGGATCTAGAAAAGAGAAGTCTCTTTGAGATTTATTCCTGAATTCTATTCACCTTGTCAAAAAGAAAAAAAAAATCATATGCAGGATATTGCATCAAAAGTTGGAATGGAAAGGGCTACCTAAGACCACAAAGAATGGTTATAGAGTGAAAGCCACCATACCAGGAAAAAAAATGAGAAAATAAAATAAAAGAAAAAGGGAAATAGAAGTCCTACAAGGGTGATTAGAGGACCAGGTATGTTAGAACAATTTTTGCTTCTAATCTGACCTGGTGTGATAGATGTTGAGGACCGTCTAGACTGGCTTGTACATGAAACACATACACACATAGTCCACTCTTGAAATTCTTGTTTGATTTATGCATGTGATCAGTAGAAATTCGAGTGGTGACTCAAAGTTCATACTCATGAGAATATGTTTGTATTTAATTCTGAATTTTTTTCAAAAAGTCAAAAGAATCTTGAGGGTTGAATGTCAAAGTGTGGAATTTGCTTGGTTGACGTATGTTGCAGCATAATCTCACACACCAAGTTTTTGCACCTAAGTCTGGTCATAATTTGCTGAAACACAAATTTGTCTATATGTCAGTCATATTGTTATTGCATCAAAGTCGGAGAACTAACAGATGTATCGCAGCAAAGCTTTTCTTTCTGATGAACAATGCTGCATCATGAGCTAGAGCAGTTACCACTTTATGTTGATGTTTCATAACTAAAATTTTAAGCGGAAAAATCAGTGGCACATTCAATTGCCTTAATTCTTACTTACCAGTTTTATTTCATATCATGCGAGGAACTCAGGGGGAGTGAACTACAATTCCTATTTCTATTGCAGCAAGAGCTGATGCTCAGGGGGAGCATGGTGCTACAGTGTACCACCAGGTGCCTAACCCCTTGCCTTTGTTTGTCAAAAAGGAGGAGATAAATAAGATTAATCTTGTATTTTTGCTATTTTTGCTCTGATGTTTTTATGCTCTGATTATTTTTTGATTATTCTGATTCTGAACTTTTTATCCTTACTCTGATACAGTTTGTTTATTCTGGATGTTTAGTCTCTGCTCTGATACTCTTCATTGGCTCTGTGTAGTTACACTGATGTTTCATAATCTTTATCTCAAGTGTGTTGTTACTCTGATCCTCAGTTTTTCCAAAACAACACCAAATGGGGAGCTTGTTACTCCCCTTGCTAGGACAAGAGCTGTGATATTGATTGGCTTGTGTTTTGCCAAAATTATGCTTTGTCTGAATTTAATTATGGTATATGCATATCTATTTGGAAAACTTTGATTGATAGGTTTACCATATTTACAAGAGAGTCGAAAAGACAAATTGATATTTCCTTATTTACTTGAAGATTTGAAGTATCCTTATTCAAAATGAAAGTTGCCTTATTCAAGAAATTGATTGGAGACAGACATTCCATAAAACTCAAGACTCAAGCACAGATTACCTTGTGGAGGTCTAGGAAATTAATTCAACATATATACAAAGCCTCATACGACTAGAAGGAGTGCGAGAAAGAGAGCTAAAAAAGAAGATTTCTTTAAGTATTTCGAACTTTTAGGTTTTGCTGTAGCAGATTGATGGTGTGCTGTAACAAAAGTCTGTAGCGCAGAAATCTGATAGAGCATGTGTTGCTGCAGCAGATCGTGAAACAGACAGTTTATTTATGCTTTCGCTATGCATATTGTTTTAATCTTTGATAGGAAGAGTTTTTAGTTGTTTATTATTTTGTTCATTCTTTGGGAGAAGAAAATGTTGTTCTTGGGAGAGAATGTTGCAAGTCGAGGGAAGCTCGCCAAACTGAGGTTCATTAAGGAGTTCGTCATCAAGGCGTCAAAGGTCAAGAGAGAGTATTTACTTGTGTAAGTTTGTTGATGTTGTAACTTGTTATTTGTTAATGAACATGTTTGTTGGACCAGGGGAGGTCCCGTGGATGTAGACTGCACGGTTGAACCACGTTAAATTTCGGTGTCCTTACTTTCTGCATATGTTTATTTATTTTGTTTAACTTACGTTACAACAAGATAATAACCAGAAACTAACATATATAAACATTTTATGCTAGCTAACTGATATATGGACTCATTATTCGATGTGATTCCAAGTTGGCATGTGACATCAGAGTATAAAAATATAAGTATTGATTGCGAGTAAGTTCTGACCAAAGAAAAATATTAAAGATTGTAAATAAGTTTTGGCAAAGAAAAAATAGAAAGAAAAGATTGTGATTATGTTTGGCACTAAACCCTAGCAAGAAATGAGACGCAAATTGTTATGTATTTTCCAAGAAAGTTATATTATTCCTCACCATGTAGGTGCCACCAAATTCATCAATTTTTCCTCAAATAATTGAGTTATGAATAGTGTGCACACTTTACTAGTAGAAGATATAACATTAATACAAAATGCTAAAATAGATTACATCCTCGATTTGATTTGTATTTTCTGTTTTGCCTCATATTAATATGGCGTACGTAAAGCTTGCAACGCATTTGTTATCAATATTTCCAAGAGCACTCGTAATCTAGATTTAAAAAAAAAATCAAATTTCATTCTTCTATCTTGGAAGTTCTCAATAGATTCATTTGTTAGTGAAAGTGTCCCTGTTGTCATGGGGAATTAAGTTTGAAACTAGGCCCATAAGGCTAGTGAATGAAATTTATTATGATTACCTTAGTATAATGTATAGGTAGGAAAAAGACCAATTAACATATTTATAGTAATATGATAATTACTCCCATCAGGTAATTGAATCCATCATAGGTACTCCATGGGTAGACATTTAATTTAAGTAGGTAACCATTCACAAGTAATGGTTCACTACTTACATTCTCCCATTTGATCCAACTGTTAGAAATATGCACGTCAAATCAATTATTTGGTGTAGAATGAAAAGAGATACCTTGTATCCAACAATCTTACTTACAGTTTAAATATAATAAAAATATCATATGCTATCGCCAAAATTGGACTTGGACCGATAGTCCAACCGTGACGGGTCACTTGACCCCACCCAATGCGGGATAATTAGGACACGGCCTACATACGATGCAATAATTCACGAGCTACCCTTATGGTGGGCCCACTAAAAGCCCAAGGTCCTTGGCTAAGCTTGAGCATCAATATTATTTTGTGTGAACAGTTGATAACGAATCCAAATATGATTCAAACTCTATTGGACGTCCGTGGATAAACTATTAGAAAGACATCTTAGCTGACCAATCCATTATAAGTTGATGACTATCATCAATGACCTACCCTACACATTGACGCCATTATTATAGTTGTCATTTTAACTCTCACTATATTTTCTTTTGCACTCATACTTTTTCAACAAATCACTGACTTAGGCATTTGAGGGCCTTTGGCTGGCATCACACCGGTGTCAAGGACTGATAAATCCATATTTTTAGTAATTTTAACACATTGAATCATGTATATTGCATTATTATTTCAAGCTTAATTATATATTTTACACAAATTTAGTGCAATATAGGTTCTGAAGAAGAAATAGCAAAAATGGCCACAAAAGGCAACACTTGAACGAGAAATTCAGCACAATACTGAAGGAGGAAGGTAGAACGACCTTGACACGAGCAAATCGAGATTGAATTTGGCCAAACGGAGTGCGAAAACGGATTTAGGACGCTGAAAAACCTTGAAGTAGTCTTGGTTAACTTTTGGTAAAAGTCAAAGTCAACTGGTAAATAGTAAAAATCAAAGTCAATGGGTAAATAGTAAAAGTCAATGCATGAATAGTAAAGTCAATGTGTGAATAGTAACTTCGCTGACTTCATGCTGACACAATGGTGACCTTGGCGCTGACATCGTGCTAAAACAGCACTGACCTTGGCGCTGATATCGTGCTGACACATTAATGACATCACTATGTGAATAGTACATATGAATAGTGCCAAATTTCTTTTATAAATACTCCCTTCCTCATTTCATTTGCTTGTACCATTTTTCTCTTCTTAGCTCAATTTCTGCTACTCTAGTATTTGTGAAGTGAGTTTTGAGTGTTAGTTGTATGCAAAATTTTACTCCCGATGGGAGGGTCTAGTGAGCCACCAACATATCGAAATCATACCGGTCTACCAAAATCTGTTCAACACGATAAGTTTTCTTTTATTTCAATTTTCGTTATGATTTCTTGTACTTTACAATTTATTATGGTACACTAGACCCGAGATTCGATGTGGTATGTGTGAGGTTACTCTTGTACATATGTTGTGATTCAGATTTATTAAAGTCTGGTATTTTTATTTCTAAGTATTCTTTGATTAATTATACGTATACTTGTAGTTATGTTATATTTAATTGAAAGTACATATACACCCGGTTTTGTAAACCAGTGGCAATATGAGACTATCTCGGATGGACTCTAGTCTGGTTGTACCGACACCTCCAGGTTACATAAGTGAAAGATTAATTGAGATATTGAATATCGTTAGGTTGTACCAACATATCCAGTCTTGTTAATTAATTAATCTTATCACTTACGTAATTAAATGTTCATTTCAGTAATGGGAGCTTGTAGCCTTATTTCTAAAGGACTTAACTTTTAATCTAAATCAATAACTTTGTACTTACGTATACCGAGCTATAACCACCCTGAATCATTAACCCTTTGATTTTTCAGTGTTGAATGTTGTGATTCTTCAATTTAGTACTTTTGATTAATTCACTTTTGGATCTAATTACTACCGTATCTTTGGACATCTTGTGGACATTTCTTGGACTTAATCTACCGTATTTTTGTATTTTTTGTACTTTTGGACTTTTGAACTTAGTCAAATTTATCCGTGACAGAAGATAGTCAAATAATTCTAAATTAAGGACTTAACTTAATCTGATAACCCAATCTCCGTGGATCGACCATCTACTCGCCACAGCTAGAGGTAATTCAAGGTAAGCACTATTTTCAATCATTTAACCTTACTATTTTTTAGCGCAAAATGACGCGATCAAAATTTGACGCCATTGCCGGGGATCGGTGTTCATCAAATAAGGTAAGTCTTTGATTTATGTATATAAGTATTAATATGTATATATTTTAGATTTTAGTTTTTATTTTTATTTAAGTCAATTTTGCTATTTTGTATAGACTTTATTTCATTTTTTTGTTTCTTTTTCATGTTTTATTTTTGTATGCATGGTCAGAGATCTTTAAAGTCACCCATCTTTGTTTTTGATACAGAAATTGAGAAAACTTTTAAATTCAGAAGCAAAACACATAAATTTCTAATCATGACTGATCAAAATCTGAATCAAAATCAAAATAAGGATCAAATTGAAGGTAGAGAAGTAGGAAATATGAGGAGAAGCATAAAAGATTTTTCTACACCACAAGATTATGTTCCTCCACGAGCTATCGCCTTACTTGAAACTGATGATGGTTTTAAAATAAAGTCTCACATGATTTCAATGCTTCCCATGTTTCACGGTCTTTCTAGTGAAAATCCGTATGATCACATTAATACTTTTGTCCATACATACAGATCAATCAATACTAGAACTACCTCAGAAGAGGTTGTTAAATTGAGATTGTTTCCTTACTCTTTAATGGGTCAAGCACAAAATTGGCTTTACAGATTACATTCTGGTTCTATTACTTCTTGGGATCAATTGCAAAGAGAATTTCTTGAAAGATTTTACTCTTCTTCAAAAATCAATGAATGTAAGAATCAATTAAATAATTTTTCTCAATTACCTGGAGAGGCACTTCATGAGAGTTAGGACAGATTTGAAACCTTAACTCATGAATATCCACACCATAGTATTTCAGATTGGCAATTAGCTCAGAATTTCTATCAAGGGTTAAATGAGCATTAATCAAAGTTTGCTCGATTCAGCTTGTAATGGTTCACTTCTTGAAAAATCTCCAGAAGAAGCCACATAATTGTTCATGAAACTGAGCAACAACTCACGAAAGCGTGCATCTTCATCTAGAGAAAGGAGAGAAAGTGTAGGTTCAAATGATTACAATTCTTTGACATCAAGATTGAAAATCTAACTATTACCTTGGAAAGAATGGTTAAAAGGAAAGAATTATTGCATGTAGTTGATTCAGGTGAATATGTTCTTGCATCAAATCCCAATTCAATTTCAGAGCAAGCTTGTGCTGCTTATAGATATCCCCGTAATTATGATCCATTCTCTAACACTTATAATCCAAGTACACGAGATCATCCAAATTTCCGATGGGATCAGAATCGGGAAGATGTTCAACAGCAAAGAGCAAGAGGTTATCCTCCAGGATTTCATTTAGTTCCACAAGGACAAGTACCTACGATCTCTAATTCAGGTTCCAATTCTTATGGGACTACTTTTGAAGAACAGGTTTTGAAAAAGCTTCACAGCTAGGAACCAACTATGCAACTGGTAAGTACACATACAAAGGCAATTGCCAACTTGGAAAGACAAATTGGGCAATTAGCTAACACAATTCAGAAAAGGGAAGAAGGAACACTCCCTGCCTAACCAGATGGAAACCCAAAAGGTAAGGCCCATGTAGCATCTACAAGTCAAATAGTAGAGGATCTTCAAGCTGTCACTACATTGCAAAGTAGTAAGAAAGTTGATAACAAGGTAAGTGTCGAAACTTACGAAAATGCAAGACTTGCAAAGCAAAAAGTTAAGTCTCAAGTTACTGTTGATTTATCAAAAGAAACTGCAAATGAACCTGAAACTTTAATTTCACATAAAAATATTTCATTGACACTGAGTCCCAAGGCACCATTTCCACAAGCATTAGGTAATCCACCTAATAAAGATTCAAAAAGGGAAGAAATGCTTGAAACCTTTAAGCAAGTGAAAATCAATTTACCTTTGTTAGAAATCATCAGGCAAATTCCTGCTTATGCAAAGTTTCTTAAGGATTTGTGCACTTAGAAAAGAAGGTCAGCTTTGATATCAAACAAAGTAAGATTGACTGAAAAGGTAAGCAACACTCTTACTTCTCATGTTCCACCAAAATTGAAAGATCCAAGGTGCATTTATCATTCCTTGCTATATTGGTAATCATTGTGTAGATCGTGTCCTTCTTGATTTAGGAGCTAGTGTGAATCTTCTTCCCTTTAATCTTTTTGAGCAGTTAGATATAAGAGAATTGACACCTACTCCTGTCACCCTTCAACTAGCTGATAGATCACTTAGAATTCCTAGGGGCATGATTGAAGATGTGTTGATAAAGGTTGATGAATTTTATTTTCCTATGGATTTTGTTGTGCTATAGATGGAACCAGGAGAAATTCAAAAGTTCCAAACTTCAGTTATACTAGGGAGACCATTTTTAACAACAACTAATGCAAAAATTCACTATGCAACTAAAGAATTGGAGTTTACATTTAGAGATATTAAGGTAAAGCTGAATGTTGCTAATGCTGCTAGGTTTGCTGATGGAGATGATGGTCTTGAATATTTTATTCTTGATAAGATTGATCCATTAATTGAAGATTCTTTTCTTAATCTTATGCAAAAAGATTTTTTGGAGAATACTTTGAATAATGATGAAGTAGTGTTGAGTAGGTTTGAGGAGGAATTCGATGAATCTTTAGAAAGCAATTTAAGATTTAATGAAAAATTTCAGGTTTGTGCAATAGAACCATCCTTGACTCTTTCTAAAGAACCCATGCTTCCTTCTATACAATCTCCTCCTGAGTTGGAACTTAAGCAACTTCCTAGTCATCTCAAGTATGTTTTTCTAGGGGTAGATCAAACACTTATAGCTATTATTGCTTCTAACCTTTCTTTGGAGCAGGAAGCTAAACTTGTAGATGTGTTGTCTAAGAATAAGGAAGCGTTAGGCTGGACTGTTGCAGACCTTAAAGGAATAGATCCCTCTTTTTGCATGCATAAGATTAATTTAGAAGATGGAGCCAAGACATCTAGAGAGATGCAACGTAAGCTGAACCCGAACATGAGGGAAGCTGTAAAGAAGGAAATAGTGAAGTTGTTAGATGCATGTATCATTTATCCTATTTCGGATAGTAAATGAGTTAGTCCTATACAGGTTGTACCTAAGAAATCAGGAATCACTGTGGTGACAAATGATAAAGGTGAATTGGTACCTACCCGCACCATAACTGGATGGCGTGTATGTATTGATTCTAGGAAACTCAATGCTGCAACAAGAAATGATCATTTTCCTTTACCATTCATTGATCAAATTTTGGACAGGTTGGTAGGACAAGGTTATTACTGTTTTCTTGACAGGTACTCGGGATATAATCAGATCCCTGTGGACCCTGAAAATCAGGAAAAGACAACTTTTACATGTCTTTTTTGGCACGTTTGCTTATAGAAGAATGCCTTTTGGCCTTTGTAATACACTAGCCACTTTTTAACGCTGCATGATGTCTATTTTCACTAATATTATGGATGAATTTGTTGAGGTCTTTATGAATGATTTTTCTATCTTTGGCTCTTCATTTGATACTTGTTTGAATAATCTTTCTTTGGTGTTGAAAAAATGTTAGGAATCTAATCTCATACTTAGTTGGAAGAAAAGTCATTTCATGGTTCAAGAATGAATTATTCTCGGACACATTATATCCAAGGAAGGAGTTCGGGTTGATAAAGCTAAGGTTGATATTATTTTTGATTTGCCCCCTCCAACAACTGTTAAACAGGAATGTGGAGGACACTTTGGAGGACGACATACAACTATCAAAATTATGCAAAGTGAATTTTATTGGCCCACATTAATCAAGGATACTCATGAGTTTTGCAAGGCATGTGAAAGATGCCAAAAGACAGGTAACATGGGAAAAGGGATATGATTTCCTTAAATCCCATCGTGGTTTGTGAACTTTTTGATGTTTGGGGTATTGAATTCATGGGTCCTTTCCCTATCTCCTTTGGTTTTCAATACATTTTGGTTGGTGTTGATTACGTGTCTAAATGGATTGAAGTAATTGTAACAAGGACTAATGATTACACTATTGTGATGAAATGCATAAAAGAAAACATTTTCTGTCGGTTTGAAATTCCAAGAGCCATCATTAGTGACGATAGAAGTCATTTCATTCACCGAACTTTTGAAAAATTATTGAAGAAATACTCAGTCATTCGTAAGGTTGCAACTCCATATCACCCACAAACTAGTGGACATGTTGAGGTTTCTAATAGGGAAATTAAATCAATCCTTGAAAAGACAGTTAGACCTGATAGGAAGGATTGGTCCACTTGATTGAATGATGTACTTTGGGCATATAGAACTGCATATAAAACTCCCATAGGAATGTCATCTTTTCGTTTAGTTTTTGGAAAAACATTTCATTTACCTGTTGAGTTACAACGTAAGGCTTAATGGGAAATTAGAACTGTGAATTTTGACTTGCAGAAAGGTGGTGAAAACAGGTTGTTCCATCTAAATGAACTTGAAGAGATACGTTTAGAGGCATATGAAAATGCCAACATTTACAGTGACAGAATGAAGAGAACGCATGATAAAATGATTATTCGAAAGTCATTTATTCCTGGAGAAGATGTGTGGTTATTTAATTCTAAGTTATGATTGTTTCTAGTAAAATTGAGGTCTAGATGGGATGGACCATTTAAGGTTGAACAAGTTTTTCTGTCTGGGGGTGTCAAGATAAAAGATAAAACAAATGAAAAAACTATGTTTGTAAATAGACAAAGGCTAAAACCAGTAATCTGGTTAAAGAATTGGGGTGAAGATTCAATTGAACTTAAGAATCCAATCCCTGCAAAGTAACAATTTAAATGTGACTCTATCTGGTTGAAGACGTTAAACTTAGCGCTCCTACGAGGCAACCAAGGATGTCTATAGGTATTAGGGTTCTAAATTTTATTCTTTTCGTCATTTATATTTCGTACCAAATGAGTCTTTCTCCAGCTTAAAGTAGTTTGGGTCTTAACCCTGAGAAACACTCATAAAGGTATAATTGTCATGATACTAGTGGTCACTGTACGTTTTCTGTGTGCGGTTGTCTGACCAGTACAACTCTGTTTAACAGTACTTGCCACTCCACCAGCTTAATGTAGTTTGGGTATGTTAGGCTTTACTTGATAAGGTAGTTAGGAGTGAGAGCATTCACCAGATGGTATTATCTGTAATGTAAAACCCCATTATATTGCTCTTGACCCTGTGGAACTGGCTGTGGCCCCATATGAGTGCCGAAGGAAAGTATTGGATGGCGTGAACACAAAAACCTCTGGAAGAGCTAGTCCCTTAATTTTAAATTCTATAAATAAATAAATAAAAATTTGCCCGGAGGCGTTAAACTATGGCACTTAATTGTGTGTGCATGTCTTGCTGGCTGGCATTAAATGGTTCCAGTGCCCATTCCTGGTTAGAAGGAAAAATTTGACAATTTGTGTGACGCGCTCATTTTAAATGGGTGGGAGGATGGGTACACAGTGGCAGCATTCGATAGTGACTGTCTGAGGATAAAAAGGGTGTTGTTTGTACTAGGGTGTGTGCCTCACATGAACCCAAGTGATCTCTGGGTAATCTAGGATCTCGTGGCAGTAACATTCCAAGGTTCGTCCTAGATGTTGTCGCTTGGTTACCAATTAGCTTTAAATTTGCGTTAACTTCAACGTTAAGAGGTCTTTTTCCACCATTATAGAAATAGTGGCTCTCATGGTATTTGAGAGAAAGATAACTAGTACCACTCTGAGGGGCATGTAATACGTGATTCATCACCTCTGCTTCGGCCAGTTCTTATGCTATAGCGGGTAGATTTACTATCCAGATTTAGATGTCATTCATTTGGTGTTCGGATGTGGTTTATTTTGCTGCATAAGAATGAAACTGAAATAGGGTTGGGATCCTATTTTTTCATTTCCCAGGCTTCCGGTGTTGCCTTCCAAACTGGCGGACAACTCTTCGTTAAGTTGTTAAACTCTAAATTTAGTCTAAACTCAAATATTCTTAAATTAAATCTGGATCCAACTGTTTCTTTTGGAAGCATATTTAAGGTTTGAATCTTGATGGATGACTATTGGTCGGTGTTCATTTGTATATTCTTACACTTGGTTTTTCCTAGGATGTTTGAGTGGTATAAAATTCATGTGTTTATTTTTTTCTCTTGTACCAATTTTAATTTTAATTAAAAAAAACAGTGTAGTCTTGTAGAAAATAGGTTTGAGGAAGATTATATCTTCCTATTTTGTGATTTTATTTTATTATTGTTAAAAAAAAAAGAGTCGGAAAGACCACGCTCGAGTGCACCTAATCCCCCGCTCAAGCGCTATTAGCCCTAGCGGAAAGGGTTTAAAACCCTTCTTTCTTCATTCTCTCCTTCATTTCTCTTCACCGCCACCTTCACTCTCCTCTCTCTAATAAAAAAAACATTTTTCTTCTACGCTGTTGTATTCAACACAATGATGTTTGGGACTCTTACTACTGATCAATTTGCCATGGTTGTGTACTCGTTTGCAGGCGTTTTCATCCTTTACCTCTTTCTTATTTATCTCTTTATCAAGTGGGATCATATGTATATTAGAAATGATTGAAGTCAATTATGTATTTCCAAGTTCAAGAGATAGTTTTATGTTGTTGTATTTTTCATTTCCTCTTATGTAATGTCTTTATGTTTAATGAAATATTATGTAGTTTGTTTGTTTATTTATAGTATGTATTTATATATGTATATATATATATATATATGTGTGTGTGTGTGTGTGTGTGTGTGTGTGTGTATGTGTGTGTGTGTGTGTTACTTTTATATATTTGTATATAATATTATAAAAATAATAATAATAATAATAATAAAGAAGAATTTAAAAAATGCAGCAGGGCGCTCAAGCGCTTAGCAGGCGCTCGAGCGCGCCTTGAAGGAGCTCGAGCGCCCTAGTGCAGTCGGGGCTTATAACCTAAACCCCGATTGTAGCAGCAGCAAAAAAAAAAAAAAAAAAAAACCCCACCCACGGAAATCCCCCAAAAACCATCACCAAAACCCCTCCCCAACCCAAATCCACTACAGATCTATGTCCTAAGGTATGTTTCCATCCTTTATATCTTCTTTTCATTTTTTTTCAGCTTTATTTCAAATTTAGATTTGTATGTATATGTTTATATATGTATGTATATATGCATTTTTGAAGGTTTTAGGTTGATATTTATTGTTTGTTTGTGATTTATTGTTGTTCTATAGCTTCTAATCTTAGTGTTGGTAGGATTTTTTTTTTTGATTCATGTATGTATATATGTATGTACATGTGTATGTATACGTGTAGGTATATAAGTATGTATATGGAAGTTAGTTAAATTTCAGTTTTAAATTTTATGTTTATATTTCTTTTAATATTATTTTTTTTAAAAAAACCAAAAATTAAAAATAAAATTCAAAAATTAAAACAAAATTTCAGATTAATGTACATGTATTTTCTTGTTGCCCTAAGTATAGGATTTCTATATTGTGTTAATGTTGGAGATTTGAGTGGATGGCTAGTCACTATTGTGTGTTGTTAAGGGTGATTTTGTGATTAATAGGTGTTGTTTGAATAATCAGTTTTTATGTAAAAAAAAACTTGTTTTGTGTTTTTCATGATTTTTTCTGATTTAGTTTTTTTTTTAAATTTAGACTATGGCTCTAAAAAGACAGAGATTGTCATTGATCGCACGACTTGAGAATGCTCAGATTGAGGCTGAAACTGATTTTTCGGATGATTTGAGAGCTTCCGAAGGTGGAACACATGCTTTTGAATATTTTGAGAGATATTATCTTGATTGCATTCTGCATCCACCTTTTGATGATGTTCTTGTTTTTCCTCGTCTTATTCGACGTTTTTATGAGCATCTTTCTTATGATGATGGTACATTTTGTACGTCAGTTGATGGTTTTGAATTTACATTTACTACTACTGATATCATGACTATTATGTGTGGGTATGATATGTTTTATGCGACAACTGAGGACTTTCCCGCTAGAATTCCAGATTTGGAAATTACTACAAATTTGTATGGGGGTCCGGTTCTTGGACATGGTATGGGTATAAGGAGATCTTCCCTTTCGAGGGATATGTGGTTAACTGATATAATTGTTAAAAAGAACCTTTGCCCATATGGTCATGATCAAGAGAGGACGGGAGTTATGTTACAGGTCTTATATTGGTTTTATCAAGGTGACCTTTTTGATCTTGAGGCTGTAATTGGGGAAAATATGATGAGTCTTATAGACCACATGAAGAGGTTTGATACTACATCTACATTTCGTTTTCCTTGATTGATAGTTTCTTTACTTCAACGGTTTAATTTTCCTTTTTCACCTGATAAGTCATTCATGGATCTCTCTATTACTTTGTATGGTGAATCGGAGTTCACAAAGAGTCTTAAATATTTGGAGGGCGATGTTCGAAAGATGCCCTTAGCATTAAATGCTCCACGGCCTTCCATTCAATCTACTGAAGGCGCCACGTCTTCCCAGCAACGCGGTACTCAGCCTGAAGAATCATTGATGGAAAAAATGTACAGAGAGCTGCAAGCTATGAATACTAACCTTACTGCAGGATTGGGTGAAATAGGTGGACTGAAAGCTGAATTTGCTGATTTTAAGCAGTCACAGAGGGAAGAGTTTGCTGCATTACGAGCTGAACTTGCTTCAATGAAAGGTTCAGGCTCAGGTCCTCAGCCGCAACCACCACCGTAATTTAGTGGCGTGTTTTCTATGTTATTTTAGTTCATGCTTTTTATTTCATCTTTCTTTAGAAATATTTTAGTTTTCATTTAAACTCACGGCTAATGTTGGTTTTTGAGATTTTGTTTGACAATTCTTTTTTCAGAAAGTTTTTGAAGAACATTGTTTGGATTGTTTATCAGGTTGTATCTTTCTTTTTATTTTGCATTACATAGTTTTCTTTCATTGAGGACAATGTAAGGCTTGGGTTTGAGGAGGAAAAAAGTTGATACCAACTTGATACAAAAAAAAAATTCAAAACTTTTACTTCACTTATTCATAATAATTAAATTTGAGTGGTTAATTGTTGAAATATGATTAGATTGTGATAAAATATTTGAATTAACTATGAATTTGGAATGGAAAAATGATTAGCCACTAGAGTTGAGTTTGTATCTAGATTTTTTTTTTAAACCTTGTTAACTATTATTACATCCCAATAACGTCACATGATTCAATTGCAAGTTTTTGATTAATTATCAAAAAAGGAGTAGATTGAGATGTTTTCAATGTGAGATATTGTGTTTTATTAAAATTTGACTTATTTTTCTAGATCGGTATACTCCTTCAAAAAAAAATAAAAAAAAACAAAACAAAAATATGTAGATGACTCGCTCAACATCATTCAAATTTCAAAAGTGTTGATTCAACAAAAAGAGGCAGAAAAGAAATTCATAACAAATACTTTCTTCTAACTATTTTTGAGCATTTTTATTATGAAAAAGCTATCAATACAAATCCTGCCAGATAAGCCTTCTTTCACCAAATACAATTCAACCAATGAAAGACAAAATTTCAAAAATCAGTGAGTCAGCCAACATCTATCATCCGAGTCATCTATATCAAAAAAAAAAAATCTAAGGGAGTATTACACGATTTGGAAGGTAGTTGAGTTTTAACATTTCATGACTATCCATAGAAAATATTTTTGATTTTACAAATTTTGTGTGATTAATTTTCTTACCTCTTAATTGAGTTACAAGTGCTTAAAAAGGCTCAAATGATTTTTTTTTTTTTTTGTAATTGAGTTGATTTCTATTCTTCTAGATACAAAATGATTTCTTAGGGTGAAATTGTTTGGAAGACAAACTCACTGTTAATCATGTATTTTATAAAATATAACTGTATGAATATATTGACTACTTAAATTTAATATTTTTGAATCTATGAAGTAATTGATGCATTTACTTGAGGACAAGTAAAGAATGGGTTTGAGAAGGTTGATAAATCCATATTTTTAGTAATGTTAACCTATTCAATCATGTATATTGCATTTTTATTTCAAGCTTAATTGTATATTTTACACAAATTTAGTACAATATAGGTTCTAAAGAAGAAATAGCAAAAATGGCTACAAAAGCCAACACTTGAATGAGAAATCCAACACAATACTGAAGGAGAAAGGTAGAATGACCTTGACACGAGCAAATCGAGATTGAATTTGGCCAAACGGAGTGCGGAAATGGATTCAGGATGCTGAAAAATCTAAAAGTAGCCTTGGTCAACTTTTGGTCAAAGTCAAAGTCACCGGTGAATAGTAAAAATCAATGGGTGAATAATAAAAGTCAAAATCAACGGTGAATAGTAAAAGTCAATGCATGAATAGTAAAGTCAATGTGTGAATAGTAACTTCGCTGATATCATGCTGACACAGCGCTGACTTTGGCGCTGATATTGTGCTGACACATTGATGACATCATTGCGTGAGTAGTACATGTGAATAGTGCCAGATTTCTCCTATAAATACTCCCTTCCTCGTTTCATTTTGCTTGTACCATTTTTCTCTTCTTAGCTCAATTTCTGTTACTATAGTATTTGTGAAGTGAGTTTTGAGTATTTTAATTATTATTCTTAGTTGTATGCAAAGTTTTAATCTCGAAGGGAGGGTCTAGTGAGCCATCAACATATCGAAATTATACCGGTCTACCGAAATCCATTCAACACGATAAGTTTTCTTTTATTGTGATTTTCGTTATGATTTCTTGTACTTTACAGTTTATTATGGCACACTAGACCTGAGATTCGGGGTGGTACGTGTGAGGTTACTCTTGTACATATGTTGTGATTCAGATTTATTAAAGTCTCATATTTTTATTTCTAAGTATTCTTTGATTAATTATACGTATACTTATAGTTATGTTATATTTAATTGAAAGTACATATATGTCCGATTTTGTAAACCAGTGGCAATACGAGACTACCTCAGATGGACTCTAGTCTGGTTGTACTAACACCTCCAGGTTACATAAGTGAAAGATTATTTGAGAGATTAGATATCGTTTGGTTGTACCAATACATCCAGTCTTGCTAATTAATTAATCTTATCACTTACGTAATTAAATGCTCATTTCAGTAGTGGGAGCTTGTAGCCTTATTTCGGAAGGACTTAACTTTTAATCTAAATCAATAACTTTGTACTTGCGTATACCGAGCTATAACCACCATGAATCATTAACCCTTTGGATTTTCAGTGTTGAGTGTTGTGATTCTTCAATTTAGTACTTTTGATTAATTCACTTTTGGATCTAGTTACTACCATATCTTTGGACATCTTGTGGACATTTCTTGGACTTAATCTACCGTATTTTTGTATTTTTTGTACTTTTTGACTTTTGGATTTAATCAAACTTATCCGTGACGGGAGATAGTCAAACAATTTTAAATTAAGGACTTAACTTAATTTGATAACCTAATCTCCGTGGATCGACCCTCTATTCGCTACAGCTAGAGGTAATTCAAGGTAAGCACTATTTTCAATCATTTAACTTTACTATTTTTTAGCGTAAAACGATGCGATCAAGGACTCACGTTGTTCCCTTTGGCTTCTGACCTTGCAAGTTGCTAATGCCCGAAAATTCATGATTTTGGATTTCAACGTCTACACCATCTGACAATTTTTTCTTTATCATTTAAGACTATTATTGTATATATAAAAGTTATGAAGTAAATGATAAACTCTTA
Source organism: Ehretia macrophylla (assembly GCA_037974665.1). Classification (NCBI taxonomy): domain Eukaryota; kingdom Viridiplantae; phylum Streptophyta; class Magnoliopsida; order Boraginales; family Ehretiaceae; genus Ehretia; species Ehretia macrophylla. The sequence continues at coordinate 8,107,119 of CM075774.1, forward strand.
GGATTCGTTAGTATGGGCTCGAACTATAAGAGTTACGGTAGATGAGAGTTGACTCTTGAGACATACCTAAACTCATCCTAAGTTATAAGATTTATAATACTGGGCATTGATAATTTCATCAACACTGAAAAATAAAATTTTGTTCTAGATCATCTCTACTTCGTCACCAAACACATTTAAAAAAAAATTAATTTATTAATTCAATTTTATAATTAATCATTTTATTAAATAATTTTTCAATTTTTTTATAAATTAATTACTATTCGTCGAAAAAATTTCGTCGCCTCTTTGTAGCCAAATTTTTTTAATTTTTAAAATTTATTAATTAAATATACATTATTTTTTATTATTTATTTATTTTCGTCACCTGTCGTAGCCGCGTTTTTGTCGCCATTTCGTAGCCAATTTTTTTTAGTTTTTAAAATTTATTAATTAAATATACGTTATTTTTATTATTTATTTATTCTCGTCATCGTGTCATAGCAATATTTTTGTCGTCATTTCGTAGCCAAGCTTTCATTGCCTTTTCGTTGCTAATCTTTCGTCGCCGATTTGTAGCCATGTTTTCATCACAGTTTGGTAACGAAAACTTCATCACCTGTTGGTTGCCAATTTATTGACGATTTTCGTCACCCAATCGTCGCCATGATTTTTTTGGAATAAAATGTATTAAAATAAAATATTAATATTTACAAAAATTTAAATTCAATGTATACATATATTAATATTTAGAACGTTTACAAAATACAATTAAAAAAAATAGTTTTTGACATTTAGAAAAAAAAAACTTAAAATCTACTAATTATCGTGTTGGTCTCAATCAGAGGGTGGGTAGTTGTCTCATAAATTTGTGATCTCATCTTGCATCTTCTTCACAAGGCTCAACAGGTTTGACTGTGCCTATCGCTTCTCCTGGAGCTCCTGTTGAAAATGACGCTTATGCTCTTCAATCTGATGATGTTGCTACTCCTCAAGTTGTCGTTTAATGGTCTCTGTTGCCTGAGTGACAATAGTATTGACGTTTTGCTACGTCAGTTTAGGGAGAATGGTGGTGGCATCGTGTGGTTCCCCAATGCAAATCTCTTGTGAGCCGAGTCTTTAGATGCGTCTTATCCTCGACCCACTAGCCGTCTCGAAGATCTTGTCAGGGTTAATGAGCGGCGTAGAGGGGTTGGCTTGGCTTACCCCATGATCACGACCTTGCGACTAATGGACGACAATAGTGTTTTTTTTTTCTGCTGCCTAATTTAGCTACGAAAGGGCGACGAAGTTTTTTAGGTCCGTCGCCCTTTTGCGCAAATTTGCTACAAAAGTGATTTTCGTTGCCATTTTCATCACCCGAAGCTTGTTTTCTTGTAGTGCAATCTAACATAAAAAAATTTCTTGATGTAGTAGAATCACCTTAGAGGGTTACAACATAGCATATAACTTTATATATATGCAAATTTTATGGGTGCATATCTTGAATTACACACATGTTGACTAATTAAGTCTTTCCTCCCTTTACTCTATACTCTTATATTTGTTAATTGATAAGAATACCAAACTTATATTTATGTTGTGTTGAGTGAAGATCGAGACTAAGAGTCTTTTAAATTTAACTTTGGTTAGAAAATAGTTTCTATGAACTTTTCATGAAATCACAAACCTATTTAAGTATATACCATAATGTAGACAGAGGTGAAGCCAAACACCGAGAGTTATAGTGGACACTATAGTAGCGAATGTAGTAACCATGGACTGGTACACTTATTTATGTGTAAGTTTTTATCAAGTTATTAAAAATGTTGATTTTATGCCGAATATCACATTTTTTGTGATGACATATTACGATATACTATAACTAATCCAATACTCAATTTAAGCATATTATAACACAAATGAAGTCTTCAAGACATGACTCCCTTTAGTATAGTAATGACATAACATACAGAAGAGAGAAATAGATCACTAGACATTGTAAATAGAAAAAGTTGCTTTCATTAAATATAGAGGAAAATCATTATTTAGAAATCAATTTTCTTTTAAAAAATTTATCCATGCCTTATTCAACAAATAATAAACTAGAATTTCAATTCAAATTGAGATTAAAAAAGTTCCAAGTATAACATGTCTAGATTAAAACGATAATTTATACATAAAAATAACAAGAAAATGGATTATTATACATACAACATAAAAGTCTTAGAGAGCTTCAAAATCAATCTATTCAGATTGTAGAAACTTGAGTCACGAATAACTTGCTATCAAATTTTAGTTGCATCGGATAAGAAGTCACTCTCTAATTGTATGTTTGATGAAGATTATCTAATTTTTTTTCTATATTTTCCTCTCCTCACTTTCTCTTTTTACTTAACATAAATACAAAACATCTAATTATCAATGTGGGAGATCAAGGAAAATAATTGAAAAGATCATTGGTTAAAAATAAGACATTTTTCATCATTTTTACTTCCCATCACTTATCATTATTTTGACATAAAAAATATGAAAAAAAATATTTTTTTCTCCAACTCAAGGTATGCATGTGCACATCCTAAGCTCAATGTCTCTCCGTCAATGAATGTAGATACATAATGTATGAGGTTACATAAAATTTTCAAGTTCTAGAAATTATTATTGCATTAGTTATGATAGACTCTTTTGTATTCTTCTTATCATTTCATGAAGGAATAAACTTGCAAATGGTAGTTGTATCCAAACAACTACTGTTTAGCTTGCCATGTTATTGAGAGAAGAGAGAGTCAGAAGTGAGAAAAAGGAGAAATAGAAAACTATTTTGAAGAATGATCCTTTCATAATTTAAAATTTTGCACGAGTTCATGACCTTGGTTATTAAATGAGATAATGTCATTTTCTCTCATGAGTTTTAACTTAATTCCCAAACTCTTCCATGAGGTTTAAATTTGCCTAGATTTCCTTAAGATATCAAATTTTATCAAACAAAGCCTTAAGATTAAAGGACAATTTGGTCTTTTTATTTTTAGTGAGCTATTTAATACTTTTCTATTGTCTTTAATTTTTTATTCTATTTATGTTTTTAAAACGTTGGCTCATTACAAGAAAAGTTATACATTGGGTTAGAAAAGAAGATTGAGTTCAATTTGATATATGTATGTACGTATGTATGTATATGTATAAAAAAGTAGATTTTAAAGTGAATCTAATTTTTTCTCTAATCTCGTGGATCAGATGAATTTTGTATAATAAGTTAGTTTTTATCTTTTCCTTTAATTTTTTATATTAACATTTTTTATGGTTAGTTATTAGATTATAGAACTTCTATTGAATGATTTTATCAAATTATTTTTACTATTACGTTTTCTTTTGTTATTGTTTTGCTTTAAAAATAAAAAGATGAAAATGCCCTTCAAGATAAAATTTTATTTGGCAAAGTTTGATGTCATGGGAAAGATGGGTAAAACTAAACCTCATGGGAGAGTTTGGGATGTAAGCTAAAAGTCCTGAAAGAAAACAGCATTATGTTGTTATTAAACCATTACAAAGTTAATTAAAACTTATTGTGCCATGAATGGTAGTACTCTAAGGAAATAGTCTAGCATTTTCTCACTTGTACTAAGAGAAATCTACGAAAATTTGATGGTCAAAAACCATCGCCTTTCACAATTGGCGAGGACCAAGAGGGCAAAAATCTAATTTCGTGTCGAATCGTCTTTATTGGTGACAACTTAGACACCACTGCTAAATTCTTGTAAAATTATCACTATGCCATTGCTAAAGATATGCCTAAATAATACAGGGGTATTCGCTACATTTTTAAAATACAAGGGGTAATTATTATATTTATAAAATACAGGGAGTATTGTGCACTTTTGACGAAACACAAGGGTGTTAAATCGTTTAATCTCTTTAGATATCAAGACACAGAAAGCAAAAAAAAAAAAAATCTCTCTCTTTCACTAAAAACTCTCTCAAGATTTCTTTCTCTATCTAATACTGAGGGCAAGAGGTAATCAAAGGGCACTTAAGTTGTGGCCATTCTCGGCAAAAAAATGACGGAACAAACTTGACAATTTCTTGGAGAGATCTTTTTACATATACTACGAGGTTAGTATATTTAAATTAAGGTTCATGAAAAAACCATTAGTTAGTGTTAAAATCATTCTTCACATTGATAATCTGATTTAGTTATCATATACAAGGAATTGTTTTATTTTTATTGGTTAATTTACAATTGTAAACATACTAATTGATAATTTTCAAATAGTAGAGCAAATAATCTTTCTGCATATACGAAGATTCATACTTCTACTGGCCACAAACTCTATGCCCATCACAATCTTATCCATTGCATCATGAGGCACTTCCTTTAACAAATGCATTTTCAGTAGCTGAGCCAATGTAACAAAAAATACCAATGCCGAAAGACTACATGATATTAACATTATACCATAGAAAGGCTCGAGACCAAGTGCACCATTGTCAGCACTGGAGCAATTGGAAGAAGGTAGAATATGATTTTCCATTTGATTTAGCTCCCCACTTTGTGTTACTTTGAGAATTGCCTCTGATATATCAACAGCCAAAGGAGAACCTTTTGGAAAGACCCGATGTGACACCCCGAACCCAGCACTTTATTAATTGCATTCATTAAATTGTTAACTTAAATGTAACTTAGCTAATTACTTCATTTTTTCATATTTTCATAAATTCAGCTATCTCTTTTTATGCATTTTATATTTTTATAAAATACTACATATTGTTAGGGGACTATAGCCCCTGACCATGCGTGCATTGCATATCAGGATCAACGGAAAAAAATTCATGAAATGTCTGATAAATAGTACTAACGGGATTTTTTCTGGATTTTTCAGATTTTTGACATTTTATTTTGCTGAAATTTAATCACCCAAGTGACCCATTTACCCTTACTAAAATGCCCTAATTGCTTGACCCACCATTTGACCTTCTCATGAGAACATTATAAGCTAAGAAATAAAAAAAAATGGGTCAAAAAAATGGCCAAAAAAGAGTTACGGGAATAGTAACTTCTCCAAAAAAAAAAAATTGTTCCTTGCTTCATTCTTGCTTCTATTGCTTTCTAAATTGGTTGTGCTTCATCTTTAGGACCTTAAGACTATTCTTTGATCTTCAAAAGAGGTGAGGGTACACTCCATTCTTGTATTAAATTCAATTAAAGTTTGTGCTATTATTTTTGTGATCTAATATTGTAGTGGTTTAATGCTTGTTCCGTTGCTTATTATATTCTTTAATGACTTCATAGAATATATTTGATGGTTTAAAATGTTTGTTGAATGCTTGAAAATGAAAATGGCACTTGGAGAAGATGATTGAATAGTACTTTTGCCATGAAAATAACCTAGAAAATATTTTTGTCTCGGATTTCAAATTCCTCGCTCGTGTAGGTCCTTGGCATGTTAGATTGACATAATGTGGAATAAAATTGAGGTGCTCTTTGAGAAAATCATGAAAACGGACCTAATTTAAGTCGGGGCCAAAAAACGGAGTTGTCCGTTTTCTCATTTTTATTTAGGACGTTGTTTTATAGGTCAGGGAGGCACTTTCTATTCATTTATGGCGTCGGTTGGGGTTTCAAGTGATATAGCTCATTTGTAAAACTATAAGAGGGAAATCAGGGTTTTTGGGTAAACGTGGGTAGAACCGGGGTTTCGTAGCTTTTAAGTGGGTCATAAAATGTCCTTGAATAGGGTGTGAAGTCGATTTCGAGTTTGGTTATCATATGAGTTCATAGGCGCATAATTTCTATTGACTTTAAGCATAATAGTTGAAATTGAGAATTAGACTTGTGTTAGCTTGAAATGTCGCACCACATGCTTCCTATATTGATTGTCATTGCATTTCATGGCTATATTGCTTAGTTGAATGATATATAGACTGAACATTGTTAAATGCTTATATGATGTGAACTTGGTTATATCGGTTATAAATGTTAACTATGTGAATCCTCGTTATAAATATATATTCTATTGCATGATAGGGTTGATCTATTGAGCTATTTCTCGTATCTTGGAGCTCGGTAAAGGTGAGGGCTGCATCATATTTGGCATCTTAACTGAATTATTGATTTTTATTATGATGGTTATTGTGTAGATTATGAGTTATTATTTAATTACTTTAATTATATTGTTATGTGCTCGTTTATATGTCAACTAGGAAGTATTATTGTTATCTTGGCTACAAATGCTTGATAATGGAAATTCATGTGTGAAGACAACCTACTTTGTTGTCCTTAAATATGTTTATTGATTATATTGTCATTGTCATCACACTTGCATTGCATCGTGGTTGTGCAACCGCATTGTTCGGGACGGATGTGATGGGCCTCTCCGGGAGGCATTGGGCTTGCCGGGGTTGGTTGCTCTAGCTCTGCGCCCTATTCCCTCTCTTGTCTGGTATAAAGTATGCCAGGGGGAGTTGGGTCGTAGGATTATCGGGGTACATCCAGAGTACACCCACTGGAGTGATTGGAATTTTGCCGGCACATTGATCGTGGTTCGTGGTTTATGGCTCGTGGTTCGTGATCGAAGATAAGAGAATTCTGGAGTATTGGGGTTTAAGTGTATCGTATCCTTTGATATGTGTGGATACTTGCTATTTCAATTGTCCTTTACTTTTTCTTGTTTAATTGCTATAATTGCTGCATTGCACGCCCCGACAGACTTTTCCCTTACTGGGCAATAGTGATTGTTCATACCTCACTAACATGTTTCAAGAGGTGTAGTTGGATGATGAATTGCCTTAGTTGCTGTGTGATACTTGTATGAGGTGGATGTGTTTCCTGTTGGTTATATGAAGACTCTATTTGTTTTACTTATGTCCTATTTTGGAGCCATAGGCTCATGTATATATTGTTTAGCTATAAGTTTGAATGTAATGTATGATATGTATCCGTGGCATGTAATAACTAATATTTTTACGTTTAGTTGCTGCATGCTTGTGTGTGGTTGCAAGGATTGTATGGTCGACTTTAATTTCTAAGTATGTACAAATGCTATCATAGAGTGGTATGATAAGCAGTCTTATGTCAAGAAGATAGTCTTGTGAAATGGATGCTTGTGTGTATCTAAACCGTTTGTATCGCTTAAGGCTCGGATGACCTTGAAGCCGGGTTTTTTTTATTAGAATTGGAGTGCTGGGTTGTTTTGTGGTTATATTGAATATTTATAGGTTTTTTACATGTCTTCGATACAAGGGAGACTCTGTCCGTTTTTTCTAAAAATTTGTGCCCGGGTTTGAGATTGGGTTGAGATTAGTTGATTAATAGAGTTCCTGATCTTGTAAGGGGTCGGGGCGCTACACCCAAGACCATCAAAAAACAAAAAAAAAATGAATAAGGGGATGATTTGTTCTAAAATCAATGAGATGTTTTTCAAGGAGGTAATGGCAAAGGCGGATCTAGGAGTTTTTCTCAATGAGGGTTAAAATTTATAATTTTTTTTAACTATATAGATATATGTATAAATCTTATACATATATATTAGCGGAGGCTAATTCATCTTTTTTAACTGAAAATATATACATATTTAACTATTTTTTGAAAAAAAATACATAAAATTTTAACTGTTTTTGGGGCCAGGCTGCAACACACACATCTGCGCCACGGGTTCATTAATAGCAATGGTTTTTTATTTGTTCAATTTGAGTGTTGTAAGAAAGCTAAAATGTCGTAATGAGCAGAGAGACATTCGATCTTACAAAGCCAAAACCACCAAGTTTGAATCTAGGTTCCGTCATGATGAAGCCTTTGCAATATTGTGCAAGGAAGACCTTTGCATGTAGAGCAACAAAAAAAGCTGCTTTTACATCTCCTCTTTGAAAAGCTCTTGGATAATCATTTATTGAACCAATCTTCTTGATATTTCCTTACTTGAAATGCAATGCATCAATTAGGTAGCGAACGATAAAGGAGTTAATTTCCATTGCACCTAACAACTGCATTTATGCTCCGAAGATAATCAACATTGAGTTCAGATGATTGGAGCCTAGGGACCGTCATCATGGAAGCAAGGTTTGCAGTTGAAACAAGGAAAACTACGAATAGCCATGTTGTCAACACAAGTCTAGAGAAATTGTCTTTGATATGTTCTCCTGCAAAAGTCATCAAATGGATCAACTGAAAATAACGTACTTACATGGCAATAAGTGTTTTGTCGAAGCTGTACCAAAGGTTTTTAATGAACTATTCCAAAAGTAATTTCAAGAGAAGTTATTAGCAAAATATACCGTTGCAGAAAAGGTTTACCATATACAATGGTTAAAAACCATTATAAATTAGACACCTATTGCAATGGTTTTTTCATCTCTAGTAACGATTTTTTTATTATTATTAGTATTATAAATGTTATATGCACACATTATTAGTTAGAGTGTTGCAAAAGAAACTAAAATGCTATACGCACACACTAATGAGGAGTTGGATTTACTGCATGTGGATCCACCCTTACTAAGTGTGCCAGTAAGAAGATTCACTAACGAATGTGAGTCTTACCTTTTTTTTTTCTATTGTTCATTATCGACAATTTATCAATATTTGACCTTCTTCTAAAATTTTTGCTATTTTCTTTTCCGTTTAGGACTTACTTTGTGCAAATGACAACAAACAGACAGAGAACCAGAGCATTGTCCCAATGTTTCCAGGGAATGAACCTTGGAAATCCAGATTTCCAGTTGCATGTTCTCTTAACCAAATAACGATCCCTATGGACATGGTCATTACTGCCATAAGAATCCACGTTTCCATTTTCAGGGCACTCATAAATATGAATATCGCTTTTTTGATGTCTTGCTTTATAGTGACCACCATGACAAGCCCTGATTCAATATAGGGTTGAGTAAATCCAACTATCTCAAAACGATCTGCCATTATTTCTATGTCACTTACAGTTGCATCCAGGGTCCTGTTTACGTAAAGTGGTAACAATTTGTCAATGCCAAAACAAAATCAACAATATATACTTTAGGGTAAATTGCATACAGCCCCCTGTGTTAGATCGAAAGTGTACATAAAACCCTGTATTATGAAAAGTAGCAGTTACCTCCCTGTGTTTTACCAGAATATTGCATATTACACCCCGCCGTTTAAAAATCTGTTATAGTTAACGAAAATGTAATACACGCGCGTGGCTCTCGTCTATCATAGATTTGATAGACAAAAATACCCTTGAGTGAAATATAGTTTACCCCCTTATGTTTTGCGAAATGTGCACAATAGACTCTGTGTTATGAAAAAGTAACATCTATCCCTCTGTGTTATGACAAAACGTTGCATACTCGCCCAGGGGGTTATAAACTATATAAGGGCAAAATAGTCTTTTGACAAAATCTGTTAATCAAAGTTGACGGAAATAAACTTTGGGTGAGTATGCAACGTTTGGTATTAACACAGGGGGTTATATGCTACTGTCCATAACACAGGGGCTATGGTGCAATTTCTGTAAAACACAGGGGGGTAAACTATATTTGACTCTATACTTTATATTACTTTTATTCCTTTTGGTAAATCTTTATCCTCTTTCTGTCAAATGCAAAGAAAAAATTCCATTATAGGTTAGCATTTCATGTCAAGATTTTTATATTATCTAAATGTTAAACACAATAAATAAGTATAACAAACACTTCTCTAAAGGGTTTAAACTTTTAGATAAGGCGGTCACTTCCTATTATATCAGAACCTAGGTATCAAAACGTCTTAAGTTCAAAACTCACTGCTATCCGATTATAAAATTGAGCATTGTTATATACCACTCTATTTTTATCACCCAAATACCACCTCCGACATGGATGCTTAGTTGGCATGCTAAAATAACAAATTAGACTTTTTAATTTCTCTTCCTTCTTTTAGTATGCCAACTAAGCATACAATAAGAAGTGATATTTGAGTGATAAAAATATAATAGTATTTAGCATTCTCTATAAAATTACGTTCAATTATAAGGCTCAATCAAAAACTACATAGTTCTCACCTTCATCCATTTGTAAAAGTACATCCATGTATAAGGCTCAATCAAAAACTATCCAACCCCTATGTGTGAGAAAGCGTGTTAAATACAATAAATAAATAGAACAAATCTCTCTTTAACAGATTAAGTTTTTAAATGAAGTGGTTACTTAATACTAAATTTCCTTTGTCATTTCCGTTAATTTTTTAACGGGAAAATGAAACACATGTGATGCACATGTGTTTCTCTTGTTAAAAAATTAACGGATTGAGCGAAAAGCACTAACGGTGTCCCAACTTTAAAAGATGAGGGATTGAAATGTGTCACTTTTGAAGATAAGGGATTAAAGTGTTAATAAGGTCAAAGATAAGGGACCAAAAGTGGTATTAACGCCTTTTTTTTTTGCCCAACTTTTAATGGAGTGGTTTAAAATTTGAAAGGTAAATACATAGGAGATTTAAGATTCTTTATGTAGTAATAAATCTTATTACATAAAAGAAATCTCACATTTAATACATAAAATTTTACCATACTAAATTTTAAAAATATACTGTTAAGATCTGATTTTAATTAGTTTTTTATTGGCTATGTTTTAGCAAAAATTATGGATATTATTATGTGAATATTGCTTGTATAATTTTTGTTATTGCAGGTAGTTGCTACGAAGTATTCCACTGGAAGTAGTATTCTAGTCATGAAGAGTCCAAGTTCAAATAGAGTTTATTCTATGAAGAGTTTTTACATCTTTGGAGATAAGGTGATAAGGTGATAAAGGTTCAAGCTATCAAAAACTCTTGTGCAAAAAGAGATAAACTTGAAGATACTCCTACCTATACTCGACATTTGCACTAAACTCCATAAATAGGCATATCAATTCTTAGTTGACGGGTAGCGAGCAGTGAGCAGATAATAAGCAGTAGAATCGTGAGCTAGCTGTAGGCTGTTTGTGCCAAGTCGTGTTGCGACATATTATGTAACAGAGTGTACTGAATGTTCTAATTAGTGTTGCAACACAGTATGTTTTAGACATATGTATTGAACAATCCATCTAGAGTTTCAAGACTCTTTTGTTTATGTTTTAGTATACATTCTTCGGGAGAATAATGTGTGTTCTCGGAAGAGTAAGTCGATGGGAGCTCGCCAAATTAGAGAATCTACTAAAGGAGTCAAACACCTAGGCGGTAAGGGTTAAGAGGGAGTCTTCAATTGTGTAAGTTCCATTGGTGTCTGTAATCTCTTGAAACTTAGTGGATTGGTTTGTTAGGCCAGGGAGTGGCCTCGTAGACGTAGACCTGGTTGGTCGAACCACATTAAAATTTGATGTGTTCTTACATTTGTTGCAACAAATTTACCTTCCTGCGAATTTACTTAGTTGATTTGTTTAATTATCAAATTAATTGAGGGCCAAAAACTTACAATTGGCATCAAGAGCAGGTTACTGAACTAACTTAGTTAGATCTTTGGAAAAGTTTTTCTGGATGTTTTTTGCAAGTATGGACACAATTCGTGATGGAAGTTCAATTAACAAACCACCACTACTAGATGGATCAAACTACTCATATTAGAAAGCTTGGATGAGAGCATCTATCAAATCCATTGATGAAAAAGCTTGGAGGGCAGTTGTCGTAGGATAGGCGCATCCTACAATGAAGAATGATGAAGGAATTGATGTACCGAAACCTGAGGATCAATGGACCGCAAATGAAGATCGTTTGGCTAACAATAATTCCAAGGCTTTAAATGTGATTTTCAATGTTGTAGATCTAAATCAATTTAAACTGATTTCAACTTGCGAAACTGCTAAGGATGTTTGGACTATTTTACAGACTGCATATGAAGGAACTATAGCCGTCAAAGTATCTAAGCTTTAAATTCTTGCAACAAGATTTGAGGAATTGAAGATGCAAGAGGATGAGACTATTGCTGATTTCAATGGCAAGTTGTGTGACATTGCAAATGAGGCGTATGCATTAGGTAAAAAATACTCAGATTCAAAGCTTGTGAGAAAAGTCTTGTGGTCACTTCCTGATAGATTTGTCATCCAGGTTGCTGCCATTGAAGAAGCAAATGTGGTTGATGACATGAAGTTGGATGAATTAATGGGTTTGCTTCAGACTTTTGAGATGAAATTTAAACAAAAGAGAAAAGAGAAAAACATTGCACTCCAAGCAGAAATCCAAAAGCAAGATGATCAAAGCTCTTACTATGATGAAAATGCAGAAATCACTGAATCTTTAGCATTACTCACGAAGAATTTCAACAAAGTGCTAAAACGATGGAAGGAGCAGAGAAGTGGATCAAGGCCAGCGATTTTTGAAAGGAAGCAGAATGGTACAACAAATTCTGAGACATTCAGAAGGCAAAATGGAAAATTGTTCGAGGAGAAAAAGAAAAATAAAGGTATTCAGTGCAGGGAGTGCGAAGGATTTGGTCATATATAAGCTGAATGTGCAAATACTTTGAAGAAAAAGAATAGAGCCACGAATACCACTTGGAGTGATGAAAATTCATATGACTCTTCTAAAAGTGATGAGGGACACAACAACAACGATGTTGTGTTCACTGTTGCAACAAGACAGAATAGCAGAAAGTCTGGTTCAGTCGATATCACACCAGCAATTGCAACCATGTCCACAACAAAATATATGTTATCTGATGACAGCATCACAAATTCAGAAACAAATAGTGATGATGATCTAGATGAAGAAGGAATCATGAAACCATACAAGGAGATGTACAAAAAATGGTTGATTGTATGTAAGAAGAATCAAGAGCTAGAAGAAAAGATCAATGAATTGGAGGAACAAAAAGCTGACTTAACAAAATCTGTGAGAAACCATCAGATCCAAGCAGCTAAGAGTCAACTGAAGATTGAAGAGTTGCAATTGGAGCTGAAATAGACTCAGCGAAATATAAAGATGTTGAATTTAGGTACTTTGAAGCTTGATCATATATTGTTAATTCAAAAGCCAAATGGAGATCATACTGGACTTGGGTTCCAAGAAGGTGCTTCAACTGGTAAAACTATCTTTGTCAAAGAAACTAAGGAGGCGAAGTTGGAACTGCATGTTGCAACATCCTTTATACCAAAGGCATAAAATCCAAAAGGGAAACAGAAGAGATCTGTTCCAATCTATCATTACTGCGGTATTCCTGGACACATCAGACTACGATGCTATAGGTATATTGATGATCTGAAAATAGGTATGTTTGTCAATCCCTTCTTTTATGATAGGCCTAGAAAATCACCAAAAGTAAGGGTTGATTTGTTGCAATAGAACTTGAAACAAATCTGGGTAAGAAAAACTGTACACACTTGTCTAGTTGCTTACACCTTATTACAAGCTTGTACCACTAATTTATGGTATTTTGATAGTGGTTGTTCTAGACATATGACAGGAGATCGTGATATGTTGTCAAATTATCGAAGTTGCTCAGAAGGTCAAGTAACTTTTTGTGATGGTGAGAAAGGTCGAGTTCTTGGAAAAAGAACTCTTGCTATTGAAGGTTTTCCAAGATTAAAGAAGGTTATTCATGTTGAAGGGTTGAAGGCAAATCTCATAAGCATTAGTCAAATGTGCGATCCAGAGTTGTTTGTCAAGTTCGCCAAGGATGAGTGTGAACTGTTTGATAAATCAAACAATTGTGTTCTTGCAGGAAATAGATCGACAAACAATTGTTATATGTTGACCTCACCATGTGCACAAACTTTGTTGTGTCAAAATAATTCACTTGATTTTGTTGAAATCTGGCACCAAAAGTTAGGTCATTTAAATTTTAAAATGCTTAACAAGATTGTAAACACAGGAGCTGTGCGAGGTATTCCAAAGTTGAATTGTAAAAAATTCAAGGTGTGTGGACCATGTCAGATCGGCAAGCAGGTAATGGTAACACATGAAATCTTGCAACATAACTCAACCAAAAGGACATTGGAACTGTTACATATGGATCTTATGGGTCCAATGCAAACAGAAAGTATTGGTGGAAAAATGTATGTTTTTGTATGTGTTGATGATTTTTCTAGATACACTTGGGTAGATTTTTTTAGAGAAAAATCTGATACATTTGATGCATTCAAAAAATTGTGCTTAAGGTTAAAAATAGAGGAAAGTTGCAACATAGGAAAAATTGTTAGAATAAAAAGTGATCAAGGTAGAGAATTTGAAAACTTTGCATTTTCTGAATTTTGCATTGAACAAGGAATAGCACATGAGTTTTCAGCACCAAAAACATCACAACAAAATGGTGTGGTTGAAAGAAAGAATAGAATTCTTCAGGAGATGGCTCGAGTCCTGTTAAATGAAAAGAACATTACACATAGATTTTGGGCTGAAGCAATTAACACAACATGTCACACAATAAATCGAGTTTATCTTAGATTAGGTACATGCAAAACCCTATATGAAATCTGGAAAGTTAGGAAACCCTCACTCAGTTACTTTCATGTTTTTGGAAGTGTGTGCTATATTTTGAATGATAAAGAGCAAAGAGGTAAGTTTGATGCAAAAAATGAGAAAGGTATTTTTCTTGTATATGCCAAAAATAGTCGAGCTTTTAGAGTGTTTAACTTGGCCACTAGAACTATTATGGAATCTGCAAATGTTGTAATTGATGATTTCAAACAGGTTGCAGCAAATGATCAAGAAGATGAGGTTAACTGTATGGAAACCAATCCTGTTGCAGAAGATGTCATGACAATAGGTGAAGAAACCAGCGATGATATTTTAGATGTTGGTGAAACAGAAGGTGCAATAAATCTGGAAAAATCAGAGACTTTTGGAAGCAGTAATTTGGAGTCAAAAGCTCAGGAACCACTTGTTCATGTTCACAAAAATCACTCAGCAGAAGATGTTATTGGCTTCATTCACGAAGGGGTCAAAACTCGAGGTAAGCCTAGGGTAAACTACAGGGAAATAGTCAGGTATATATGCTTTACCTCACAGTTTGAACCAAAAAATGTCAAAGAGGCCTTAAAAGATGAATGTTGGATTAAGGCTATGCAGGAAGACTATGGTATTGAACAGGGAGTTTTAATTGTTTTTTGTGATAATACTAGTGCCATAAACATTTATAAAAATCCTATGCAACATTCACGAACTAAGCACATTGATATTCGACACCATTTTATTCGTGAACTTGTTGAAACAAAAAAGGTTGTTCTAGAATATGTTGCAACAGAACATCAGCTAGCAGACATTTTCACTAAGGCACTTGACTCTGTGAGATTTAAAATTTTGAGAAAAGCTATTGGTATTTGTACCAATTAATATTGGCATATGAATTGAAACATGAAAGTGATAAGTCTCGAGAGATGTGAAAGTTTAATATTTAAATCAACTTAAGATTTATTACTTGAACCATACTTCTTGTGCACACTATATTTTTGATTTGATTGAGAAACTGATTTTAATAGTTTGCAAGTGCAGGAATTTGAACTTTTTAGTGACTCTGGATATTAAGAAAAGTCTCTTTATCCATTCATGTACTCTATTCATTCATGAAAGGGAAAAAGATACAAAAAAAGAAAAAAGCAAAAAAAAGGAAAAAGTGGAGGCTAGAGAAAACTACCTAAACCAGATTGAATGTTCTAGAGTGAAAGCTGCCAAGTCCAATATTCATTTGAAAAACAAAAATTGTTTGCAATGTGATTGGATGATCATGTTGTTTGAACAGGTTGTTTTAAATTCTGAATCTTGCAAATCCTGATATGAGGAATTTCAAGAAAGATCTTCATATAACTTTCATATATACACATGGCTCAAGTTATAAATTCTTGTGTGATTTAAGTATTGAATAAATATAATTTATTATTGATGACATCACAATCAATGTGGATTTTATGTGACATTCATTGTTTTATGTTTGAGAAATAATTCATATGTCTAAGTGCTTAAGTGGCTGATTGGTGAAGTGATGTTGCAACATGTACTGAAACAATCTCTCTCACTAAACTTGTGTCGTAACACAAAAGAAAAGGAAAAAAAAAGGAAAAAAGGTTTGTTTTTGGCACCACATCTGTTTGATGACTTGATAGATATATGTTGATATTGGTAGGTTAAAAAGTTGTGTCTTTTCAAGAAAGTTTGAGTTCCAATAAACGTGTGGCTCATTGTTTTTTTCAACTCTAGGACTCTAATCATTGAAAAACTCTTTGTTCTATAAAGTTTGCTAATCTAAGTTTTTTTTTTATTGTCTCACACGGATTTCTCTCTCATCTATTTTCTACTCACCATTTCATCTTCTTGAGAAATTGATAGGGCATTGTTTTATAGGTTTCTTGAAAGCAAGCATCTCTAGGGCATTGTTCTGTAGGGTCAATATAAAGCTGATATTCAGGGGGAGCCTTGAGCTAAAGTAATGTTGGACCAACTTCTACAACAACTACTGATGCGCTGTTGTAACAAGTGCAGAAACTTCAGGATGAAGTCCATGAGCTGCGCAAAAATCAAGCCTCCGTTAAGGCCAATCAGGAGAAGATACTGGCTGACCTTGAGAAGTTGATGGAAGGACAACATACCCTACTTGATTTCGTCACCAAATCCGTTATTTGAATGTTCTTTTGCTTGATGATTATTGCTCTGATACTTGACAGTTTTTAGTTTTATGCTTTACTATGTTTATTTTCTGCTGCTTTGCTCTAGGTCCATATTTTTGTTTGCTAATTGTTGTTAAGTATTTTGGCCTGGTACTTTACGTTGCTACTTTACTGTTTTTGATGTTTTTGCTCTGATACTCTATTATGCTTTTATTCAGCTACTCTATTCTACTACTTTGGTTTCTTTTGTCAAAAGGGGAGATACAAGACAATGGTTTAATTTATGCATATTTTGATTATATGGGTTGACATATTTTGATTATATGGCTTGATTTATGCTTTGGTACATTGCTATATTTTGTGTTACCATTGCTTGTGAATTTTTGCCAAAACAAAGCGAAAAGGGGAAATTGTTAAGATCTGATTTTAATTAGTTTTTTATTGGTTATGTTTTAGCAAAAATTATGGATATTATTGTGTGAATATTGCTTGTAGAATTTTTGTTATTGCAGGTAGTTGCTACGAAGTATTCCACTGCAAGTAGTATTCTAGTCATGAAAAGTCCAAGTTCAAATAGAGTTTATGCTATGAAAAGTTTCTACATCTTTGGAGATAAGGTGATAAGGTGATAAAGGTTCAAGCTATCAAGAACTATTGTGCAAAAAGAGATAAACTTGAAGATACTCCTACCTATACTCGACATCTGTACTAAACTCCATAAATAGGCGTATCAATTCTCAATTGAAGAGTAGCGAGCAGTGAGCAGAGAATAAGCAATAGAATCGTGAGCTAGCTGTAAGCTGTCTGTGTCAAGTCGTTTTGCAACATGTTGTGTAACAGAGTGTACTGAATGTTCTAATTAGTGTTGCAACACAATCTATTTTAGACATATAACAATTCATCTAGAGTTTCAAAACTCTTTTGTTTATATTTTAGTATACATTCTTCGGGAGAAGAAGATGTGTTCTCGGGAGAGAACTTTTGTAAGTCGAGGAGAGCTCGCCAAACTAGAGAATCTACTAAGGGAGTCAAACACCTAGGTAGCAAGGTTAAGAGGGAGTCTTCAATTGTGTAAGTTGTATTGATGTCTGTAATCTCTTGAAACTTAGTGGATTGGTTTATTAGGCCTGGGAGTGGCCTCGTGGACGACCACGTTAAAATTTGATGTGTCCTTATATTTGTCGTAACAAATTTATATTCCTGCAAATTTACTTAGTTGATTTGTTTAATTATCAAATTAATTGAGGGCCAGAAACTTACATATACGTTGAGACAGGCTTTGTTGTGATTGTCAATTTGTTTTTCCTTAGAGAGGGACAAATTAAATATTTTTCTTAGAAATTGCCTAAAAAATTGTCTGAATTCATGTATGTGGCACGATAGCGTCAATATTAAAATTTGGAAAAATAGTTCATATAGTCTCCATTATTTTCTATTTTTTCAAATTAGTTATCATTATTTTAAATGTCTCAAATCAATCCTCAATGTTTTCAAAAAGTCCCATTTAATGTCTACTATTAAATATTTAACTGATAATCTAGAAAATAACTAAAATACCACCGAACCATTTGGAAAAAGAAAAAAAAAAGGAAAACAATCCTTACCCCCATCTCCCAAACTCCCAACCCCATCCGAAACCCCCCATCCAAAAACAAAAAAGAAAACCCACCCCCAACTCTCTTCCTCGATGAACCCCCACCCCCTAACCCCCTACGCCGGTGAACTCTTAACTGCAACCCCACAGTTATATAGATCTACCCATGATGTTAAAAGCCAAAGAGCTCAAGTATCATAATATATTTTCATTTTGAGGTTCATTGAACAATACATTATTTTTTTTTTCTTTTATTATTATTATTTATTTTTTATGAAGCTGCGAGATCTTGGAGTGTTTTTCTTTTTTTATTAAATCATCAAAAATTGAATATTCATGGAAAGACAATTTATTCTTTTAACCTCATCACAAAATACAAGTCAATGTAGATTTTCTATAAAGGCAACAGCTGACAAATCACAATTTTAGCTTAGTGGTAGATTTCATGGGCCCAAAGTTGGTGTTTACAATTACAATTAATTGTCTTTAATTAATGCTTATTTGCAAGTTTCTTCACCTCAACTTATGCTAAAATACTTAAAACACCTACAGGTTAAACTGGCTTCATAAGATAAACTTGAGTAATTTTCTTGAATAGCTACTTAATTATAAGCATAAAATAGAATCTAGTTTTGTAAGTGTTCGTATACAAATTATATGATTAATGTAAGCAAGCATGTCTTGTATATATATGTGACGCCCGAGATTTTATCACATATTTTGAAATAAATGTTGCATGAGCTACTTGAGCTTTTTATGTGCATTACTTTTCTTGTTTAATTGATTTACTATTGAGTACTATTCATAAGAAAATTTGAATGTTTTAAATGCTCGATTTAATATTTTTGCTAGACCACATAACATATAAAAGGAATCGGGATATGGTAGTTTTGAGCTTTTGGGGTTGGAAGTATGCGTTTGAAAAATATTTTTCGTGTCACTTGAATAGTGTTACGTATGTAGACATTAGTTTTGAACTAGTTAGCATTTAGCTTGAGTTTTCAATTAGTTTGACTAATATTTAATAGCAATTGACTTTAATTAATATAACATACTCATACATACATACCATATACAATACATACATGCAATTACTCAAGAAAACAAAAGCAAAAATCTCTAAAATATTCCCTCCAAACCCGTGAGCCCTAAGAAGAAAAAGGGAGAAAAAAATTTCTTCATTTCATCTTGCATTTGGTCCTTTGGCTTGGTCTAGGAGAAGTTTTGAGCACTAGGGAGCATCAACCAAGTGTCTACAACATCATTGTGAGGGAGTTTTTGCATTTTTATGAAGTTTAAAGTTTATGCTATCTTTTGAAATTGATTTGTTGGAATTAGCTATTGGAATGCTTGAATATGATGCTAAATATGAATTATATGTTGTTTGAGCTATGCTTGACTTGCTTGTAGGTGAATTTCCATGGTTGGAGCTTGAATTTTGCAAAGAAGAAGATGAATAGTATAATGAATAGTGAAATCTGAAAATTTAGGGTTTTGATATAATTTGCTAATTAGATTGAATTAAGGCTTCAATTAAGTACTTTAGACATTATTGAAACAAGGTAAACACTCACATGTAGTTAGATTGCTTGAAAATGAGTAAAATTGTAAAATTAGTCGACTTTAAAAAGGGGGTTTTTCACATAACAAAATCTGGGCACGTTTGGACTTTGGATTAGGTATCCTTGGGCATGGAAGCACTTTTGATACTTTTGTTGTGTGAAATTGGGGTCCAGATAGGGTAGGTATAGTTAAAACCCACTCGGGGCCTTCCCGAGCTTTTGTCTCCAAAGCGGGGTTTCAGGGCCCAGTTAAGTGTATTTTGGTATCCTTACGGATGTAGTATGGTTGGTTTATAGAATTGGAGTTTTGAATTTTGTTTGGAAGTAGAATTGCCTAGTTGTAAAAGGGGACTTTGGATTAAAGTTTGAATTTGTCATGTTTGAATAGCTAGATAATCTTAGACGTGTTAGGAAGCCTCTAAGATGTATTTATAACGTGGTTTGGTTAATCGAATTAGGTAAGTGTAGTTCAAATCACTTAAGGAGTTTTTTGGTATTTTTGTGTAATTATGCTTGAAAATGTGGTTCATGGCATTTAGGTGTATCATAATGTGGTTAAATGGGATTGGTAAAGTTAGATTTGAAGTTCCATATCGTATGTGAAGTTTAGAACCTAATTCATAAGTAATTGGAAAAGAGTTTTGTTAGAATTTATATGAATTGGTTGAACTTGTTGCTTGGTTAGTTATTTGGATTACTTAATTGTTATATTTGATTTTTAATTGAGTTATATATGTTGTATTTGGGTGAATAAGCATGATAATGATTCTTAGAACATATTATGGTTGAATTATGTTTAAGTGTTAAAGTAATTGTCTCGATTGGATGTTTAACTTGATATTCCTTGTGGTATAAACGAAGTTAAGTTAGTTAGGGAGTTTAACTTGTTAGATGGTAACGTAGCTAATGCCCTTGCAAGACTAAAGAAATGCTTTAGAGTTATTTGTGTGATTTCTTGGGCTATGTGGCAATATGATATAAAGGTGATTACATATAACTTCTATTGTTGTGAATTGAGTTAAGTTATAGTTAATTGCTAAAGTGCTAAACTTATATGAACACGTTAGGATTACCTATTCGAGCTAATTTGAGAAAGTTTGGAGTAAATCGGAGCTATCTTCTTGTGTATTTAACCAGACCCAAGGTGAGGGAGTCTTCAACCCTTTTGTGCATCTTAGTTTATTTCATTATTTTTAGATTATATGATTTAGCTAATTGATAAAGTTACATGTACCATTTATTTGTTATCTCGTGGTTACTCGTGTTTGTTTGATATTATCTCGTGAATTCTTGAATTTGTGTTGGGTTGCGCAACCTTTTCGGACATGGTAGCATTAAGAAACACAGGCGGCGTCGGACTTGTCGTGCTTCCTCGACTACCATGGTGCCTATTCCCTTTCTCACTGAGTATACTCTACTACCCCAGAGGCGTGGTTCACCTGCTAGGCATATGGACCTACCTCAGGAGAAAGGGTCGTAGGATCGGGGTACATCCGGAGTACCCCAACTTGGAGGAGTAAGGGTTTACCAGTACTTGCATGAAGTTCGTGGTTCGAGACTGAAGACTCAAAATGGAACCGTATCCTTTTTAAATGTGGTTATTTACATGACTATTTGATCTTATTACTTTGTGTTATATTTATGGCTTTCTGTGATTGCATATCATATTGCACGCCTCAGGTATGCTGGATCACCTCCCTCCCTAAGTATACATGTTGTATACTCACTCTCGTTTCTGACACCTTTCAGGAGGTGCTATCAGAGGTAGAAAAGAAGGCTCAAGAGTTTCGTGTTGATTATGCTGGCTTACGTGGATTGTCCTTGAATTCAGTTTTGTAATTGTAAAGTTAAGTTTAGAATGTATTGATAGTTATGAATGGCTGGTAATGTTGTATTAACTTGTAATCTTTACTTTACTGTCTAGCTGACTTGCATGCTTGTAAGGATGAATTGGATTGAGGTTGTGGATTATGGTCTTATGGTTGTATATTGATGTTTGCACGTTTTTAGATAGTCCTATATATAAGGAAAACTATGTCCGTTTCCCCGTAAATTTCATGCCCGGGGTTTGGAATTGGGTTGTGATTAGCATGGCTATTTGAGCCTCCGGTCTCGTGAGAGATCAGCGCGGTACAATATATATATATATATATATATATATATATATATATATATATATATATATATATATATATATTTTTTTTTTTTTTTTTTTTTTTTTTTTTTTTTTTTTTTTTGCTAAGTAAACAATTCGTATTTCATTGAAAATGAAAAAATACATAAGTGGGTCTATCGATCATTTAACGAAAAGGGAAAATGAATGAAAAAGCCAGCCTAATAAAAAATAAATGAAGAAGTACATGGCTTGATAAAATGTTCCATTTTGTTTAGATAGTCGGCCCTCCATTCTCGCACCGGTTGACCAGTTATCTTAGCCAAATAAAACAACCAAATTTTGAAAAAACGTCAACCAACAATGCAAAACAAGCAACAAAGACAAGCAAAGAAAGGAGCAATCCAAAGTCTTCAAACATCTCACATTTTGTGCTCTTCAAAATTCATCAACTCGATCAAGAGCGTTTTCATCTTGGGATTTATGTTTGGATTTAGGGAAGGAACCTTTGGATTTAGAGGAGCCGCATTTGGATTTAGGAGAATTAGACATGGGGGTATTCATGAAAGCAATAATATCTTGGGAGAGGGAACTAGGGAAGGTTGTATATCACCTTCCATGCATGGGGGGCCTCAGGCCTAACTTGATCATCATTTATGGATGTGGTTCTAGGGGAAGCATCCAATATGGTTACCTTTTTCAAGTACTTCACTCACGTTTGAACTCTCTAAAGACACTTCAAAATGATTTGATATTGGGGCTAACTTTTGGGGAGTAGCTAATGTGGTAGACTCTTTTAGAGGAGCCCTTTTTGAGATTTCTAATAATTCAGTGGACTTAGGTAGAAGTGAAGTCTTTAGTTGTTGAGGGAGCTTCTCCACAATTGCTGGGGGCTTTTGCATAATTAGAAGTTGAATGTCTGACAACTTTACAAAAGATGCATCTAGGTGGTTCAATCATATTTGATGCCAATTTCTATAATGGAACCATCTGGGAGCTTGACAAATGTGGAGTTGGGGAGTTCTTCTTCAATATTCATCTCCACGCAAATACGTGCATAGGTAAGATGAACTCTGGATTTTGTAAAGAAATCCATTTGGAGAGGGACTCCGAGGTTGCTTCCAATATAGCTAAATCCATCTCTTGACCATAACCCCAAAGGAACATTTGTTAGTTTCATCCAAATAGGTACTTTGTCACGTTTAAGGTTGATAAGTTAAATGTTGGGATCCTATATTTGAATGAGGAGGAGATAGTGGTTAACATTCCACAATTGTTCCAACACTTCATCGCAAACTTTTGCACTTTCAAGTTGAAAAAGGTACAAACCATTATCAAGAGTTTTGATATCAATACTACCATAGCTCTATTACTTAGTATCAACGACCTTTTTATTAAGAAAGAAAGATGGAGGCTTATCCACAAATTGACCAAACAAAACATCTTCTCCAAAGGGATTCCATTTCGTCCAATTCACAAGATGGTGGGCAAACAACTACATAACCATCTATGATTTCCGACAATTCCATTTTATGCAATTTGAGGGATTGCGATCAAGTCCTTCATAAATAAATTCTTCTAATTTAAGATGGATAGAGCATTAAGGTGGGCTTGGAAGTTGGTACTCTTAGGATCCTTTTTTGCTCTAGGACCAAGAATAAAACCAATTTTATAGAATGGAGGGAAGGCATTGGCATTGGCATTGGCTATAACATTGAAAGATTTTGTAATAGCTAATGAATTAGAGGATTACGAAAACGAGTTTACAGAAAGGGGGACGACATTGGCATGGGAAGGATAAACCCAAGGCCAAAGGTTGTGCATTAGTAGCTAAATTAGGGGGGAGGTAGACCTTGAAGCTTGAAATAGGGGAGGGGGGGAACCCCTAAAAGCCACTGATAAAGTGGGAATAGAAGAATAAAAGAGAGATGGATGATTGGGGTTGGGGGGATATAAATATTTTCTTCATTTAATGTAACTTAAAATTTGATTCATTGATTGAACTCCTCAATGAATAAGTACTCTAATCAATACTTTGATAATGTTGTTAACAAATCACTTTTAGTTGTAGGTATTACACCTCCTACTTTCATTCTTCATTAAATAGACATAAATTAATGCACCCTCTTAAATAGAAATAAAAAATTCAAAGTGATATTTATTCACCTTTGTTTGCCATATTATAATAGGAAAAACACTTTCTAATTTAAGTTCCTTTTCTTCTTCCTTCTCTTTTTAATTTTGAATATAAAAAATTGTAAGACTTTTTACTAATAGACTCCAATGTTCAATAAATCATGCAACCTTATCATTAATCCATATATAAACATACAAAATCTTATAGACAAGGCTTACAATTTTTCTGATTTTTTTAGCGAACCTTTATTAAGTTTTTCTCTGCCAATATCATTAATCCTGATATTCCGAGCTTAATATTTTAAAAATTATTTGAGAAAAAAAATAGAAAGCTACAAAGAAGAACAAGAAGAAAATGCTAGTAGAGTCATCATGTAAACAAGGGGAAATAAATGTGAACTAATATTTTTTCCTTTTCTTTTTGGGTGAAACGTTACTTTTGGTAAAGTCAATATGTGCTCCATTTAATGGCGTTCTATGGGGTGAAAAATGATGCGCAGAGAATGAAAATTGGAATGTAATCTTTGTGCTCAAGTTACCTATCACATTCCGAATGGATAAACTAATATATCTTCACCAAGCATTTGGTCTAGGGATATAGTACTCGTTTTGGATGCGAAAAGTCTCTAGATCGAAGCGTGCAATACCCCTTTAAAAGTAATATACGATCGACTTAAACCTCTCTTTGAATAAAAAGAAAAGATAAATCATATACTAATTAATAGTAGCAATTATGAACAAGAGTTGAACGTGGTAATAGAGGGGCTAGGGGTAGACTCTAATAATGATTAGTAAGACAATAGTTAGTATGTAACTATTCTTTGTTCTCTCATTCTAATTCAGCAAATAAAAAAAAGTTATTGTTGGTCATCGCTAGCTCTATCCTCTTAACTGTAATTCTATTTCCCCTTGAATTATGTCATTCTGACCATTTGCTCTCCGAATAGTAGGTGGTCTTGTAAAGAACTTAAAGCCATAGCTCGTGCACCATCTGTTAGGAAACATACATGATAATTAAAAATAATTATATAGCAGAATATTCTCATGTATCCGTTCATGGTTATTAATGTAGATTTAATAACATACAATAAATTTAATCTAATTAAATTTAATCCGTAGTTTTGGAATTACCTCTTGACGCGAAGATTACGGTAGAATCTGTGACGAGCTTCCCACGTGTGAACCCTCCAAGATCAGTCCACACAAAATCCGCGCACTAGAGTTCTTAGAAAAACACTATATTTTATTCTGATTTTAGAAAACGTGCGCTAGCTCTTTATCTGTTAGAATACAACAATATATAAGAGTCATACATGACCTAGGGTCATATGTGGACTGATCTTAATTAACTAGTCTTGGACCTTATAATAACCAGATCACCATCTAATTATTATGAGTCCAATTAAATTAATATTTAGGACGATCCTAAAATTAATTTAATATTTTCTCTAATCAAATTAATTCACAAATTCCTTTTGTGTGTGACCTCTTGGATTTATAATTAATCGGTTGCGAATAATTAATTCCACTAATTAATTAAATTAGGACTACTTTCTAATTAATTAGCAAATCGCAAGTGACACCTAACAGTATATCACGATTATCCAATTAAAGATGAAGTATAAGTTTACGAACCCATTTAATAATTTATGTGCCATCAAATCCTACTGTTTTAATTATTTCAATTAAGCCAGAGTCATGGATTGGATCGTTAACACTATTGCTCGATCATATGTCAAAATTTAATTAATTAATAACTAATGAATAATCCATGAAACGACTTTCACTATTCTACCTTGACCAAGGATTTCTAGTTACTTAATTAACAGATCGCATAAGATTCCCAATTGACAGTTTTTGTATCTACACACACATACTTCCATGACGGAACATATCATAACCATTAAATGCATTGTCTAATTCGTGATTAGGATTAGCTTAATTATACCAGCAAATTATGGTATTCCTGATCATGAGATAATTGTGGTGTCTCAGGTCTGATGATTAATTGCATAATTATATAATACAATGAATTATTGACTAATCCATGTAATTTATTGTATTGGTAGTTAAGTCCAGTCACTTGTTCGCAACAAGTACTTATACATCTACTATAACAAATTAAGACTAAACGCCCAATTCAATATTTCATATTATTTTGGTTAGTAGACTACAATTTGATTTATCCGGATAAACTAACGCCCAATTAATTTATCATATGATCGGGAACAACTTTTAGAACATATTTGTGAATATAAATTCCGTCACTCTTATCCTTACTCCTAAGGATAAAATCTATAAATAGCGTTCTAAGGACTTTATTTATTTAATTAAAACATATTAATAAATAAATAAACTGCCGCAATTAATTAAAATAAATAATACATCATCCATAATTCTAAAATTATAATTTTATTGGCTTTTATGCCATTTTTCCTAACAATCCCTCACTTGCACTAAAGCCAATTTGAATGGTATCTCATACCCATAACCTTTAAGTGTTGATCCAAAGACTGCTTAGTCAAAGCTTTGGTTAACGGATCAGTAGTGTTATCTGCTGATGGTACTTTCTGTATCACTATTTCATTTCTCAACACAATTTCTCGAATAATGTCATAGCGCTTTTCAACATGTTTGGATTTCTGGTGAGACCTTGGTTCTTTAGCTTGCGCTATTGCTATATTATTATCACAGTATAAAGGCATTATGACCTCAATGGAAGGAACCACTCCAAGTTCCGAGATGAACTTCTTGATCCAAACTTCCTTTTTTGCTACATCTAATGTTGCGATATATTCAGCTTCTGTAGTGGGATCTATAGTCGTGCTCTATTTGGAACTCTTACAACTGATTGTTTCTCCATTACACGAAAATGAATCCTGACGTGGATTTGCGATCATCCACATCAGACTAAAAATTCGAGTCAATAAAGCCCTCGATTTTCAATTCCTCTCTTTCATATGCCAAGACCATATCCTTAGTCCTATTCAGGTATTTCAGAATGTTCTTGACGGCTATCTAGTGTTCCTCACCTGGATCTGACTAATATCTGCTTGTAACACTTACAGCATGTACAATATTAGGCCTAGTACATAGCATGTCATACATAAGGCTTCCAATAGCCGAAGCATATGGAATCCTATTCATTCTTTCTCTTTCTTCAGCTATTTTAGGACTTATAGCCCTTGAGAGGTGAATGTCATGTCTAAAAGATAACCGCCCCCTTTTAGAATCTTGCATGTTAAACCTCTTTAACACTTTATCTATATACGTACTCTGATAGAGACCTATCAATCCCTTCGATCTATCCCCATAGATTCGAATTCCTAGGATATAGGTTGCTTTTCCCAAGTCCTTCATAGAGAATGTCCCTAATAACTAGACCTTGACAAATGACATCATGCCTATGTCATTCCCTATTAATAGTATGTCATCTACATACAAGATGATGAATGCAATTGCTTTATTGTTGACTTTCTTGTAAACACAAGGTTCGTCTTCATTCTTAATGAAGACAAACGTTTTAATAACCTCATCAAAATGTAGGTTCCATCTCCTTGAGGCTTGCTTGAGTCCATAAATGGATCTCTTCTGCTTACACACTTTGTGACCTCACCTACAGACTCAAAACCTTTTGGTTGTTTCATATAAATGTCTTCTTCAATGAAGCCATTAAGAAAAACTATTTTGACATCCATTTGTCATATCTCATAATCGTATTGTGCAGCTATAACTAATAAAATCCTAATGGATTTAAGCATTGCTATTGGTGAGAAGGTTTTCTCATAGTTAACTTATTGTCTTTGATGGTAACCTTTTGCCACTAATCTTGCTTTGAAGGTTTCCACTTGCCTATCTGCATCTTTCTTTCTCTTATATACCCATTTGCAACCTATAGGTGCAATACTTGTAGGTGCATAAGATTCCAGACTTGATTGGTGTGCATTGAATCCATTTCAGATTTCGTAGCCTCAAGCCATTTATCTGAGTCCTTATTAGAAATAACTTCTTCATAGTTGAGGGGATCATCAATATGATCACCATCATCCAAGGTGAACAACTTTTGCGCCTGACTATGAAGATAACTATATCTTGTAGGAAGACGAGGAGTCCTTAAAGATTTACATAATTGTGGCGTAGTAATTGGCTCATCTTGAATAGTTTTATCCTGGATTGGATCCTAGACATCATTTTGGTCAATTAGTTGCTCAATGCTTCCTTCTTAGAGCTCCATTTTTATTCCCAAACCACTTTCTTGGATGACCTTTTCCACTAAGAATATGGTGTGTCTTCTGACAAATACTCTCTTATCAGTAGGGGAATAAAAGTTGTATCCCAATGAATCCTTAGGATAACCAATAAATCTGACCTTGTTAGATTTCGCTTCTAATTTCTCAGTTTTAAGCTTTTTAATGTAAGCAGGACAACCCCATACTCTAACATGATTGAAGCTGAGTTTCTTATTTCTCTAGATCTCATAAGGAGTGCTTATAACTGATTTGGAAGTGACCCTATTTAAGATGTATGTCGTAGTGAGAAGGTCATGGCCCCATAAGCCAACATGTAAATTTGTATAACTTATCATTGATCCAACCATATCCAATAAAGTCCTATTTCTTCTTTCTGATATACCATTAAGATCAAGTGTTCCAGGTGGAGTCAATGAAACGACTATACCATTTTCGTTGAGATACTCTTAGAATTTAGCACCAAGGTATTCCTCTCCTCGATCAGATCAAAGAGCCTTAATCCCCTTTCCAGTTTGGTTTTCCACTTCAACTCAGTATTCTCTGAACCTTTTAAAGGATTCAGATTTATGTTTCATAAGATACACATACCTATATCGACACATATCATGAGTAAAGGTAATGAAGTAGGCAAAACCAAAAGTCCCACACACATCAGTCTATATTAACTCTAAAATGTTCGTAGCTCTTTCCTTTTGCCCTACAAAGGGTAATTTGGTCATCTTACCAAGGACGCAGGATTCACATGCTGGGAATGGACCCAGGCCGCATAGGCTTATAAATCATTCCTTTTCCAACTTTGTGATTCTAGCTTCCCCTATGTGACATAATCTCAAGTGCCACAGATATTTAGAGCTAAGTGTCACGGCCTTAGAGATTGAATGTAAGAAAATCTCGTCACCGTGCGGCCTTAGCCAACACCGGGGGCTAACTAAGTTGCTCCTGTGTAGAAAGTGATCAGAGTGAGCAGCACGAAAGTTAAGTGTTAGAGGTCGTGGTGGCCCTAACACTTAGTTAATTTAGACACTCAAGGTTGCTAAGGGGTGTTTGGGTGTAGTACACCACACTAGCAATCTAAGACTAAGGGACTTGAGCTTGTAGAATGCTGAAAAATGGCTAAGTATGGAGCTGCAGAGAATGCACGAAAATGGCTAGAAAAGCCTGAGTTTTATTGCCACTCAAATGCCATATTTATAGGCTTACAAGGCTTGAACAATGTACATGATATTTACACTTGGCACTGCCTGATTTTGCCACCTATAATCTCAATTAGAGATATTTACAATGTTTAAATTTCGAATTAGGCTGGAATCCTCCAGAGTTTCCCTCTAATCAGGCATCATTAGGAAAAATCTCTGCACAGTGGGCAGCCTGGGCAGTATGTCGGGCAGTCTGGGCAACAGTTTGAATTTTTCCCTCCTCTGGCACAATTTTGGAACTCTCTCCAACCTTGCAGATTTTTCTCCATCCAATTCACGTCCAAAGCTTCCTAAAGAAGCTTCCTAGCACCCTGGACTGTTGGTGAGGGTCAAGAAATGCCTTATGCAAATTTTCGTCCTTGGCACCATAGCATCATTCAGGCACTGTTTTAGCTTAGCCGAAGGTATCATTGGGCCAGAATGTGCGCACCGTTGCACCCTTGCCCACTTAACTCGGCGTCGTCCCCGACGCCTTGGCACGTTTGAACTCTTCGATCTCCTTTTGAAACTGCCACATTAGATCCTCATGCTCCCAGCTATTCTCACTGTCGGGCACGCCTTTCTACTTCACCAAATACTCTGTCCAATTTTTCACACCACGTTTGCCCATCCGTCGGTCAGCCAAAATTTTCTCCACCTACTGGTCGTACGAAGTGACGACGGTTGTTGGGGCACGACTTGATTCACCTCGGCTAGGGTCTTCCTCATCTGTATGATAAGGCTTCAAGAAGCTCACATGGAACACCGGATGTATTTTCAACTTTGGGGGTAACTCGAGTTGGTAGGACACCTTGCCAACTCGCTTTACCACCTTGAACGGTCCTTCATACCTCCGCACCAATCCTTTATGCACCGAACGAAGGGACTTGAATTGTTGAGGAATCAGCTTCACCATCACCAAATCACCTTCGTTGTACTCCACGAACCGTCTTTTCTTGTCGGCCCATTTCTTCATTTTCTTGGCTGCTTTCTCCAGAGCGGCACAGGCCATGTCCCGTTCCTCCTGCAACTCTTTGGCAAACTGGTAGGCAGCTGGGGCATTCCCTCTGTAGCCAGAATCCACCGTGTAAGGTGTTAATGGCTGTCTTCCTGTGGCTAGTTCAAAAGGACTCCGTCCCGTTGACTTCGACTTTTGGAGATTGTAGGAAAACTGGGCCACATCAAGAAACCGAACCTAGTCCCGTTGATTGGCACTCACATAATGCCTCAAATATAGCTCCAAAAGTGCGTTCACCCATTCCGTCTGCCTATCGGTCTGCAGGTGAAAACTGGTTGAGAAAGCTAAATCAGAACCAAGCATTCTGAACAACTCAGACCAGAACTTCCCAGTGAAACGAGGGTCACGATCACTGACTATTGTCTTCGGCACTCCCTACCATTTCACCACATATTGCATGAAAAGTCTAGCCGTCTCCTATGCAGTGACATCCGGCGAGGCTAGAATGAAGATGGCATACTTAGAAAACCTGTCCACCACGACCAGGATTGTGCCACACCCCTCTGACTTCGGCAGGCAAGTGATGAAGTCCATTGTGACACTCTCAAATGGGTACTCCGGCACCGATAACGGTTGTAGGAGTCCAGCCGGATGCTTCTGCTCAATCTTGTCTTGTTGGCACACAAGACAAGTCCGCACATAAGTCTCCATATCATCCCGCATCCGTGGCCAATAGTATGCATCTTCCACCAACGCCATAGTGCGATTCATGCTGGGGTGCCCAGTCCACAAGGAGTCATGGCACTCTTTTAGAATCTCCCGTCTCAGATTTTCCCACTTTGGCACATATACTTGATCATCCTTGGTAAGCAACAGTCCGTCCCGTACCCAAAATGGCCTTGTCTTCCCTTCCTGGGCATAACTGATCAGCCCTCAAGCAATAGGGTCATGTGCCAGTCCCTCCCGTATCTTGTCGTTCCAGGGATTGGTGGGACGGCTAATGGCCACGAGCTCTGCCTTGCTGCTTAATGCATAAGCGACACGGTTGTCACGGCCTGGCTTGTACTCCATCACAAAATCAAATTCTGCCAGAAACCCTTACCACCGAGCTTGCTTGGGTGTCAGCTTCTTCTAGGTCTGGAAATAGCTGGCAGCAACATTATCAGTCCGCACCACAAACTTTGCCCCAAGCAAGTAATGCCGCCAGGTCCGTAGGCAATGCACGACAGCAGTCATCTCCTTTTCGTGCACCGAGTATCGTCATTCCGTGTCATTCAACTTGCGGCTTTCAAA
Organism: Ehretia macrophylla; assembly: GCA_037974665.1. NCBI lineage: Eukaryota > Viridiplantae > Streptophyta > Magnoliopsida > Boraginales > Ehretiaceae > Ehretia > Ehretia macrophylla. Next base: position 8,138,676 of record CM075774.1, read on the forward strand.
TGCAATTGGGTATTTTTCCTGCATCAACATACCACCAATAGCAAAGTTAGAGGCATCAGTGTGCACCTCAAACGGCTTACCGAAATTTGGTAACGCCAACACTGGCTCGGCTGTGACGGCTGCCTTCAGAGCTTCAAAGGCACGTTGGCACTCCTCGTCCTACGCCCACGACTTATTCTTCTTGAGCATATTAGTCAATGGGGCAGCCATGGCTGAATAGCCTTTGATGAACCGACGATAGTAATTTGCCAAGCCTAGGAACGACCGCAACTATGGCACTCCAATCGGTGGTTCCCAATCCACAATGGCCTGCACCTTGGCCGGGTCCATCCTGATTTTGCCTCTGCCCACGATATGTCCAAGGAAGTGCATCTCCTCCTTGGCAAAGCTACATTTCTCCAGCTTCACGTATAGTTCATGCTCCCTCAGCTTTTGGAAAACCTGTTTCAAATGGCAAACATGGTCCTCCAAAGAAGAACTGTAAACCACAATGTCGTCTAGGTAGACGACCATAAATTTATCCAAAAACGGCTGAAAGACTTTATTCAAAAGGGTGCAAAAAGTAGGTGGTGAATTTGTTAACCCAAAAGGCATGACCAGAAATTCATAAGCACCATACCTGGTCACACATGCCATTTTTGGCTCGTCCCCTTCAGCTATTCTGACCTGCCAGTATCCCGACCGCAAGTCAATTTTGGAAAAGTACCGGGCTGTACCCAACTGATTGAACAACTCCATGATCAATGGGATGGGGTACTTGTTCTTGATGGTAATCTTGTTCAGCGCCCGATAATCCACACACATCCTCAGGGAACCATCTGTCTTTTTCTGGAACAACACCGGGGCACCAAACGGGCTGTTGGATAGTCGAATCATGCCTGCATCCAACAACTCTTACAACTGCCGTTTTAATTCAGCCAACTCATTCTGGGCCATTCTGTACGGTGCCTGGGCAGGAGGTTGAGCACCATCTACCAACTCAATCATGTGATCAACTTCGCGCTTTGGGGGCTACTGCTTTGGTAGTTCCTTTGGCATGACATCACGGAACTCTTCAAGCACCTTCTGGACAGCATGCAGAATAGGCTCAGGTTCCATGCTTCGTTCCTCCCCACGAACAGCCACAAGGTATGTTTCCTTGTGCCGTTTAAGTCCTTTCACCAGCTGCATAGCGAACAAGGTCTTGGCTTCCGTTTTGGTTTCCTGCACCATCTTCACAGTACAAGGTGTCGGGGTACCTGTCACCACGATTGAATTGCCAAATGGAACCAGAAGAGCACGTACCTCATCCAACCACTCCAGTCCAAGCACGACATCATAATCGTCCAATGGAATGATCGTGTAATGCACATAGCCTTGCCATTCCTCAATTCTGGTCCGTACACCACGAGTAGTTCCCACAATAGGAATGGCTTTGGAGTTAGCTGCATTGATCGTGCTTGGGTTCTGGTTCACCCGAAGGTCCAGCTTCCGTGCCACGTCCACCTTCATAAAATTGTTAGTTGCACCCGTATCTACCAATGCTTTGAGTGGTCTGCCCTTAATGTTTATGGCCACGAACAATTACCCCTTCCGTGGTTCTGCATGTTTCTCCACGTTGCCTTAACGACATTCAAGATCCGCAACGATCGCATTTGCGTCTCTTGGTCCTGACACTGTTCTTCCTTCTCTTGTCCTTTAATCAGCATGGCCATCTTTCCCCGTTGCGGACATTCAGCAATACGGTGGTCCTTGCTGCCACACAGGAAACACTCGTACGTTCGTGGTTTGGCTTGGTTGCCTCCCCATTTGCCACCGCCTTGGGACTGCTTCCCTTTTCCTTTGTGTTGTGGGGGCTTAGTACCGCCAGCATTAGAGGATGATGATGCACCTCGGTCCTTGTTTCCTCCCCCACCTTTGCCCTTGCCTTGGCCCTGGGATTTAGCACCATCCCCTTTCCTGGAAAATTCAATTAGGCTTTCGGCTGCAGCAATGGCCGAGGCAAGGTCCTGCACGCTACAACGTTGCAGTTCTTGCCTTGCCCAAGGCTGCAGGCCGTCAAGGAAAACAAACAAAGCATCTTTATCAGGTAAATCAGGGATTTCAAGCATTACCTCCTGAAACACCTTGACATAATCCCGTATCACGCCCTTATGCGTCAACTGCCTCAATCGTCCCCGGGCCTCGTACTCAACATTTTCAGGGTAAAATTGCTTCTTAATTTCTGCCTTGAACTCGTCCCAAGTGCTTATAGTGCACAGGCCATGCTCCACGTCGGCAGAACGACGTCTCCACCACAACATGGCAATATCGGTCAGGAACAATGGTGCCACCTGTACCTTTGCTTCATTGTCAACCAACCCGGTTACAGCAAAGTACTGTTCCAGGTTCCAAAAAAAGTTATCCAGCTCCCTTGCATTTCGGTTGCCACTGAATGACTTCAGTCTGGGCACATCTAGCTTTGGGCCAGAAACAGCTGCAACAGCACCACCATTGCCAACGGTAGCTTTGCACAAAGCAACATTAGCCTTAACCGTCTCAAGTTCTGTCCGCAATTCACTCAGACTAGCAGTGAATTGTGCACGAAACTCATCCAGCGTATTTTTCATAGAATCAACAAAAGAGTTGATAGAAGAGAGCACCTGACCTTGCAACTCTTCATTTTGGTCCTCCAGCTCCTGAACCCGCTCAGCCAAATCGGTCTCGCCACCAGGTTCAACCTACCTTAGCCTGCTACACACGTCATCCAGCACTGCGGAGTTCTCCAACGTCGCTTGTTCCACCCGAACAAGCCTAGCTTCCAGGGTACTCAACTGGTCCCTTGAGCCATGTCGCAAAGACCCCTTCTTCGCCTTACTCCTGGTTGTCGTCCCCTCAATGACCACCTGTTAAGTGCCGGTCGTCTCCTCATCTGAGGCAGCCATAGTCCATCTCGATCACTATCCTACGAACTGAAAGCAAGAAGCACCACCAAGACTTCAATGCAACAGTTTGAGCCAAGCCAACCTTGGCTCTAATACCACCTGTCACGGCCTTAGAGATTGAATGTAAGAAAATCTCGTCACCGTGCGGCCTTAGCCAACACCGGGGCTGACTAAGTTGCGCCTATGTAGAAAGGGATCAAAGTGAGCAGCACGAAAGTTAAGTGTTAGAGGTTGTGGCGGCCTTAACACTTAGTTAATTTAGACACTCAAGGTTGCTAAGGGGTGTTTGGGTGTAGTACACCACACTAGCAATCTAAGACTAAGGGATTTGAGCTTGTAGAATGCTGAAAAATGGCTAAGTATGGAGCTGCAGAGAATGCACGAAAATGGCTAGAAAAGCCTGAGTTTTATTGCCACTCAAATGCCATATTTGTAGGCTTATAAGGCTTGAACAATGTACATGATATTTACACTTGGCACTGCCTAATTTTGCCACCTATAATCTTAATTAGAGATATTTACAATGTTTAAATTTCGAATTAGGCTGGAATCTTCCAGAATTTCCCTCTAATCAGGCACCATTAGGAAAAATCTCTGCACAGTGGGCAGCCTAGGCAGTCTGTCGGGCAGTCTGGGCAACAGTTTGAATTTTTCCCTCCTCAGGCACAATTCTGGAACTCTCTCCAACCTTGCAGATTTTTCTCCATCCAATTCATGTCCAAAGCTTCCTGAAGAAGCTTCATAGCACCCTGGACTGTTGGTGAGGGTCAAGAAATGCCTTATGCAAATTTTTGTCCTTGGCACCATAGTATCGTTCAGGCACTGTTTTAGCTTAACCGAAGGTATCGTTGGGCCAGAACGTGCGCACCGTTGCATAAGGGTATCTCTAGACCTTTTAAAGGTTTGAATATTCATGTACTGCTCATTTTTATTGTCATATTTCTTTATATCAAGTATATAAAGTCCATTTGCTAATTTGTCAGTGCCAACACATTTATTTCTCAAATAAATAAAACATCCATCATCCATAAATTTAAATTCAAAACCGTTTTGAACCAAAACTGAAACATAAATGATGTTTTGCAAGGCACTAGGAAAAAACAAACAATTTTCCAAAACTAAAGTAAATCAAGATGACAAAGTAAGACAACATGTCCCAATAGCTAATGCAGCAACCGTTGCTCCATTTCCCACCTTCAAAACCACGTCGCCTTCTCCCAAAGCTCTACTTCTCTTCAGCTCCTATACGTAAGTACATATATGAGAAGTGGTGCTAGAGTCTAACACCAATGAAGTAGAATCATGATTAATCGAAAGACTAATCTTAAATATGAGTAATCGAGACATACCTGTAGAGGTCTTGCCTTTTCCCTTCAAACTCTTGAGGTACTCTGGACAATTCCTCTTCTAATGCCTTTCATTCTCACAGTGGAAACAAGTTATTGGCTTTGTTATCTTCCCCTTCTTCTTGGACACACCTCTAGTAGGCTTGCCCTGAGGGGTTTTCTTGTTTTTCTTCTTCTTCCTTTTTTGCCTTTTAGCTAATGAAGAAGAGGCAAATGCTAACACCGCCTTCTTACCTTTCCTTTCATTTGCCTTTGATATATAACCAGCATATTCAAGATCCGAGGTAAGGTATGCTCGATGTCATTCATCTGGAAATTGACAATGAAAGGATGAAAGGATTAACAAAGAGACTGAAGTATCAGGTCACTTTGCAAGTTTGAATCCATTGAGAAATTCATGGATTCAAGACTCTCGATCAAATCGATCATCTTAAGAACATGTGCATTCACATCTGATCCTTCACTCATCCTCAATCGGAATAATTCCCTAGATATCGCGTATCTAGTAACCCTATTTTTCACACCATACAACTTTTGCAAGTGTATGATGATTTCTGTGACATCTTCTATGTCCTCATGTTGACGTTGAAGTTCATTTGACATTGAATCCAAAACATAGCTCCTGACCTTCAACGCATCATCACACCATTTCCTCTTCAGTTGTCTCTTCAGGCATCTCTTGAGGAAGTGGAGCATCAAGCACATATTCAATCTTTTCGAGGCTTAGTATGATTTTCAAGTTACGGAACTAGTCAACATAGTTTGGTTCGGTCAAACAGTTCTTATCTAAGATAGTTGTAAGGGGATTTATTTTTGACATATAACTGTAGAAAATAATTAATTTAAATTAGATAACGTATCATTAACTATTCGATTTAGACATTAAATCAAATAGTGCCCCACTAAATATTTTTTTTTCGAATCATACACTTCCCAAGTAGAAAACGAAAAATCAAATAAAAGATTTTCTAGTGGATTAGGGGCCCATTAATTTTTGTTTCACTTCACATGATAGATTCTTGATAAATCAAAAACTAATAGGTGAATAACACTTTATTCAATGTATCATATACAAATCCCAATTTACTTGCCTACAATTCCTTTGACCTCACATTATTGATTTTTGGTCTCTCATAATTGTTTAAGTTATACCCATTATCCTAGAGAACTTGGATCAATGCAATATTGACACCTCACATAATAAATTCTTGGTAACTAGTAAGAATCCAAATTCTCCTACATCTCATGTTTACATAGACTTAGCTTATACATTAATACAAATAAATAACCCTTATGTGTCCATAGTCAGCTACTTACTTGTCTAATACACAAACTAATCTATGATAATGGAAGACAATGATATAATCTACTATAGACCACACCATTATTAACTTAATATTTGGAGTGAGAAGGTTTGCTGGTCTTTAATGAAGGTCTTACTTTTCACATGCTTATGATTTCAGTTTATCTCATAAAGTAAATTAGAAACATCCATGCATTTAATACATACATATATATATATATATATATATATATATATATATATATATATATATATATATACATATACATATATATATACATATACATATACATAAATATACATATACATATATATACATACATATACATATACATATATATACATACATATACATATATATACATATATACATATATATATCGCGTAAATAAATAAATGTCTGAAATAAATGGGATGATCATAAACTAGAAGTAATATCAACTCGAGACATTGGGTTGAATTCCTAAAACAATATAGGGCCCAATTACTAGGCCACTTCTTGTTGGGCTTCACAAAACTCCTTCTACGAACTAGGTCCATCAACTTCTTGATGTGTCCTCTTGATCCTCTTGTTACATTTATGTACATAGATTTCTAATCTAATAGGATACATAAATGGAAATAGCGGTTTTACATTAAAATGGGTAAGAGGCATGCAAACCTCATTTAAATAATTACATAAAACCCAAAATGGGTAAATAAATAAATCATTCATCCATTCATTCAACCATTCATCCATTCACAATTTCTAGTCCATGATTATCTATGCACACAATCATACATTCAAAGGTAATCTTCTGAATATGGAACAATTAATTCCATAATCTCATTATATTATTTTGCCTAATTTAATAAACCATTTATTAAATAAACATAATATCTCATAAATGAAACACCTTTTATTTATTTAATTTAATAAACCATTTATTAAATAAAAGTCTCTAACTATGATTTTGGGCTTTAAGCAAATGACATTGGGTCAAAAATAAACTTGGGCTAAAATTTAAATAAAACAATTCCAACTAATTTATTTAAAATATTTAGCTTAATAGTTTTAGAAACTCCCTTTTAAAACTAACCCAATAGCCCATTTTGAAAACAAAAAATTAAAAGTCTAAGCCCAATTAAAACCCAACAACACAACAACCCTTTTTGGGCCATGGGTTTGGACCTGGACCTGGATCCAAATTTGGATCTAGGTCTAGGTCAGAAACCCTAACCCTAAAAATTTAATAATTTTTTTTTCTTTTCTTCCCAGCCGCTGCCCCTCCTTTTTTGAAAACCTTGGCAGTGACGCTGCCACAGTGGCAGCGTCGTTGCCTGTGCAGTACCACTACCTGGCAGTGTCGCTGCTGCCCCAGCAACAGCCATGCAGTGCTGCCAGGACAGCAACACTGTCCGGCGCTGCTGTTGCAGCGGTGGTGCCACTGCAAATGGGGGTTTCAATTTTTTTAAAAAGTTGTTTTAAATATTCTAAAAAATTAAAGAAAAATTGAATAAATAAATTTTCCAAAAACTCTTTTTCATGAAAAATTATCTAATCGTTTTAAAACTCCTTTTACATAATAATTTGGGAAGAAGTAATCAATCAGGGCTATTATTCTAACGCCCCGACCCTTCACGAGATCGGGAACTCTATTAATCAACTAATCTCAACCCAATCCCAAACCCGGGTATAGATTTTTAGAAAAAACGAATAGAGCCTCCCCTGTACTGAGGACATGTTGAAAACCTGTAAACATTCAATATAAGCTACAGAACAACAAAAAATCCATTTCTAATAAAGACCCAAACTTTAAGGCCATCCGAGCCTTAAGATATACAAACAGTTTAGATACACACAAGCATGCATTCTACAAGACTATCTTCGTTACATAAGACTGCTTATCATACCACTCTATGATAGCATTTGAACATACTTAGAAATTAAGTCAACCATACAACCCTTGTAACCACACACAAGCATGCAGCAACTAAAAGTAAGAATATTAGTTATTACATGCCATGGATACATATCATACATTACATTCAAACTTACAGCTAAACAAATATGTACATGAGCCCATAGGCTCCAAAATAGGACATAAGTAATACAAACAGAGTCTTCATATAACTAACAGGAAACACATCCACCTCAAGCAAGTATCACACAACAACTAAGGCAATTCTTCCTCCAACTGCACCTCCTGAAACATGTTAGCGAGGTATGAGCAACCACAATTGTCCAGTGAGGGATAAAGACTACCCGGGACGTGCAATGCAACAATTATAGCTGTTAAGCAAAAATTGCAAGTAAAGTACATTTGAAACAGTAAATAACCACACATATCATAGGATACGATACACTTAACCCCAACACTCCAGAATTCTCTTATCTTTGATCACGAACCACGATCCACGAATCACAATCAATGTGCTGGCATAACCCCAATCACTCCAGTGGGTGTACTCCGGATGTACCCTGATAATCCTATGACCCAACACCCCTGGCAATCTCCGGACCAGGAAAATGAGAGAATAGGGCACGGAGATCGAATATCTACTGGCAAGCTCGCCGCCGCCCAGCCGATATTCAATACAACCGCCCCTAACACTATGGTTGCGCAACCACTATGTAATGCACTTAACAATGGCAATATAATATCAATAATAGAAGCAATAACACATGGGAGGAACAACAAAGTAGGTCGTCCTCAACATAGTTAGAAAAGAAGCAATTTCATATAAGCAATCAAGCAATTTACAAAGGGGCATTTATAACATTCATATGAAACTATACCAAAAGCTCTAGAACATCTTGAAAACACATTTAAACACTTAAGGAGTCATGACAAGGCCTTAGAAGCGTGAGACAACCGAATTTGTGCTTAAACCCCTTTGTAACTCAACCTGTTTTCCTTCCAAACTCATGTTATGGTTCTAGATTAGTATGCAGCCTATTCCATGCTTCTAGTTAACCCATTAGGCACCCTTAGGACCCTCAAGGTCACACAATTACCCGCATTTAGCCCGAAAGTCTCAATTTTCTCCCTTATGACTTTGTACTACACGTACCTCAACCAGGACTCAAATGGAAGCTAGCAAAGCTTATTTAGGTCCTAAATAGCCTAGGAATACTAAATGTGGAGGCCAATTCAACCTGGATTCGTGATAACCCCGAAACCTCTTTCTAAAAGTCGGCTTTTTCACGCTTTTGTTTGGTTATGAGCAATTATACCCTACGGGGACTTCATACTACTTTCATTAGCACCTAAAGCATCTATTAGAACCATTGATTCAAGCTATAAAGTCCGATTTCACAAAACCATAGTTTTCTCGTCACTATTCATGCCATACAATTAATAAGCAATTTCAATCGTTTAAACTATGAAACAATAACATAAATTAGGTCTCTACTACTTGTATACAACATACATAATCATATTTAATCATTACATAAGCATTTGATAGCAAATCTAAGAATTCAAGAAAGTTGTCACATTTTTCAAATGCAAAAATAGGTATGAAATCCCTCATCTATTGCGCATAGGAGCTCCTAGGAGGCTAGTAAACACCCTAAACCACTTGCACCTAGCTTGTCTTGGCTTGGAATGAGGATTTGTTGAGCAAAAATCTCTCATCCTCCTCCTATGTTGATTTTCGGCCCTGCTACAGTGTTTTCAGCTTTTGCTCTTTTTTTTTATGAGTTATAATATGTTATATGAGTATATATTAAGTTGGGGTTATGTTTGGGTGCATAAGTTGACTACCAAAATGAGTTTAGCTAGCTAGAACAAAGTCCTAATTGTGTAATTAATGTTAGCTAATTAAAACACCTAATTTAGTTACGTAACACTATTAACTAGTTTGCTAAAATATTTTCTAAACGAAGGCTCCTAATGCATTTAGCTCAAACGCAAATTTTTCTCATTCCTAAAATAATTAATATGATTTAAGAAAAATGTTAATTCAAAGAAAATAAATAATTGAAAAATGTGATGAATAGTAGTCACGTAAAGAAACAAGTAAAGACAGTAAAAATGAGCAAATAGTGGATGCAACAGTAATCAAATGTACGGCTAAGTCTCGGGCGTCACAATTATTATGAGCATGAATATTAAACTACTTTTAATCAATAATACTAGAGACATGAAAATTATGTCATAAACGTACAAATCGCGTAATGAGCATGAACGGTGGCTCTGATACCATTGTTGGAAAACATACATGATATTTGAAAATAATTACGCAGCATAATATTCTTATGTATCTGTTCATGGTTATTAATGCATATTTAATAACATACAATAAATTTAATCTAATTAAATTTAATTCGAAGTTTAGAATTACCTCTTGACACGAAGATAACAGTAGAATCTGAGACGAGCTTCCCACGCGTGAAGCCTTCAAGATTAGTTCACACAGAATCCGCATAATCAACTGAATTTTACCACCCACTAGAGTTCTTAGAGAAATCCTATTTTTTATTCTCACTTTAGAAAAATTGTGCTAGCTCTTTATCTGTCATGATATTACAATATATAGGTTTCACACATGACCTAGGGTCATATGTGGACTGGTCTTAATTAACTAGTTTTGGACTTCATAATAACCAGATCACCATCTAATTATTACGAGCACAATTAAATTAATATTTAGAATGATATTGAAATTAATTTAATCTTTTCTCTAACCAAATTCTTTGTGTATGACCTCTTGGGTTCATAATTAATCGGTTGCACATAATTAATTCCACTAATTAATTAAATTAGAACTCCTTTTTAATTAATTCACAAATCGCGAGTGACTCCTAGTAGTATATTGCGGTTACCCAATTAAATATGAAGTGCAAGTTTATGAACCCATTTAGTAATTTCTATGCCATCAAATTCTACTGTCTTAATTATCCCGATTGAGCCAGAGTCATGGATTGGGTCATCAAACTCTATCACTTGATCATATGCCAAAATCTATTTAATTAGTAACTAATGAATAATCTGTGAAACGAATTTTACTATTTCACCTTGGCCAATTATTTTTAGTTACTTAATTAACAGATCGTATAGGATTCCCAATTGACAGTTCCCGTATTTACACGTACATATCTCTACGACGGAACAGATCATAACCATTGAATACATTGTCTAATTCGTGATTAGGACTAGCTTAATTGCACCAGCAAATTATGGTATTCCTGATCATGAGATAACTGTGGTATCTCAGGTTTGAGGATTAATCGCATAATTACATAATATAATGAATTATTGACCAATCCATGTAATTCATTGTATTAGAGGTCAAGTCTAGTCACTTTTTCACAACAAGTACTTGTACATTTACTATAATAGTATGAGCCTAATCGCCGAATTTAATATCTCATATTATTTTGGTTAATAGACTGTAATCCGATCTATCCAGATAAACTAACGCTCAATTTATTTATTCTATGATCAGGGACAACTTTTAGAACATATTTGTGAATATAGATTCCGTCACTCATATCCTTACTCCTAAAGATAGCATCAATAAATATTGTTCTAAGGACTTTTATTTATTTAATTAAAACATATTAATAAATAAATAAATTGTCCGCAATTAATTAAAATAAATAATACATTATCCATAATTCTAAAATTATAATTTTATTGGCTTTTAGGGTATTTTTCCTAACACCATCGACTTGAAGCATTGATAGACATTTGCAAACTCTTGTACTGATTATCAATAACAATTTTATACAGCCACAAATGGACCAGTGCCTTTTCACTAGATGAATGATTGCAACTATAAACACAATCACACAGATAGTACCTGAAATGAGTAGTATACCAGAGAAAGGCACAAGGCCTAAACTTAGGTCGTCGCTGGATTAGTTGATGAGGAGCAATTACAAGAGGAAATCACTTGCTTTTTCCAGTTTATCTATCTCTCCATCTTGTGTGATTTTGAGAATTGTCGTGGATATATCATTTGCCAAATGAGAGCCCTTTTGAAAGGCCTAAAAAAACAAGTAAGAATAAAACTAATGATCACAATAATAGCAACAATGAATAGTTACAAATATATCATGAGGAGTGTTTTTTTTCCTTCCCCTCTCTCTCTCTCGAATGGAGATGATCGAAGATGTGTTTCGTTAATTAATATAAGGTTTTATACTAAAACTAATTAGTAATAGGGAGAGGAACAAGAAGAGAGATGAGTCACATGAATAGATAAGACTAGTCTTGTTTGTGAGTTATTACATATAAATAGACGAGATGTTTGATGAACAACATTGGTTGTAAAAATGAAAATATGTCCAGGTTGAAGTGAGTGTTTGAGTTCTATGTAAAAATGAAAATATGTCCAGGTTGAAGTGAGTATTTGAGTTCTATGATAATAAAGGAAGGTTCATTGGTTTATATGTGATCAAGATCTAAGGACGAATCTAATTTTTTTGTTCAGTGGGGGCTAGAAATTCACAATTTAGTATTTATATATAAATAATTTTTTAATCGGGCTATTTTGACTTTGTTAGCTTAAAAATATCTTAAAGATACACATACTTTTTGTAGAAACTTGAGGCGAGTAGGGATACACATTAAGACATGGCTCCGCCTATGCTAAGATCAAAATTTTGCCTAGCATCTAAATATTGCCCCACATAGTTAGGATAAGGAGTAAAGATGGATTTGGTGTGTTTTCAGTCTCCCAACGTGATCTGTCTAAAGTGAGTCCCTTGTTACCCAAAAATATCTCCTAATATGTAAGTCTACAAGATTGTATCTTGTACTATATCTCATACTAATTATATTAATCAAGGAAAAAGAAAACAAGAAGCTTACAAAGCCCATGCCTCCAAGTTTCCAGGTAGGCCCTGCATTAGTATAGCCTTTGCAATATTTAGCAAGGAACGCTTCGGCGTGTGGAGCAATAAAAAGGCCGCAACTATCTTTCCTTTTTCAAAATCCTTTGGATACTCATCAGTCGAATCAATTTTGTGAATATTTTCTGGCTTATGTTCCAAGTATTGACCTATAAATGACTGCCTATTGCAACCAACAACTGCATTTGTTCTCAAAAGATAATCAATATTCGTTATAGAAGGTTGCAATCTTGGCACAATCATAATGGTACTTAGGACTGCAGTAAAACATGTTGCGACGACTACATGCACACCTAACCATACTGTAAGCATTAGGTGAGATAAGTTTTGTTTGATATATTGCCCTGCATATTCGATCATGCATTAACGTTTAAATGAGAGCTTTTGTGTGAAAATGGAAAATTAAGAACAAAAGTGATATACTTCAAACAGTTATCACGTATAACAGATATGTTTAAGACAATAAATATATATATGTATATAATAATTCCCCTCGAACATTTTAAGTTTTTACATAAAATGATAATTTAATATAATACCAAAGTTCATATTAATAAACGGGTTTGCGTTCAAGTCTCGTTGCTACAGTTTTAATAATATTAAAAATGTCTATGTATAAGATTAGAAAAAAACAAATCTCGCGTGCATTTGGATCCAGCTAATAGTAGTGAAGTAGATAGCGATGACAGATCAACGACATGGACAATATTATTGTTTTTCAGTAAAACGACGGGAATATATAAATTTATCCTACATATATAAATATATATATATATATATATATATAAGGGTTGCACTAATCCTCTAATGCATGGGACAAGAGTTTATATATTCTAACAAGGATTAATACCCTAATTAGTCCGTGATTTTTATGTTTGACAAAAAAGTCTTATATGGTCAAAAGTTCTACGTTTAAATCATAACTTTATAACTTGTAACACTGTTTGTCCTATTCCTTTTACCCTATTTTGGTAAAAAAGTATCGGTATTTTGTTAGAGAAGTAATGGTAAAGTTCATGGGTAAACAATTAGTTTTTTAACATAAAAAGGCAAAAGGACTAGTAATGTTACAACTTACAAAATTAAAAGATTTAAATGTAGACAATAATAAATATAATAATTTTTAATATGTTTGACAAGAAGGTTTCTTAGTCTTTAATTTTTAATATATCAATTGAAGACAATAATAAATATAATAATATTTTTTAATTTACTTTGTTGAGACTAAAAAACCTTCTTGTCAAACATATTAAAAATAAGAGACTAATTAGAGTAAAGATTAGGCACAAACTAGGGTATTAACCCTTCTAACAAAAAGAATAATATATATATATATATATATATCCACTCCCTCTTGATTGAAAAGAATTTTTAGAGATCCAACGAATAAAGTAAATAGGCCCAATATGAGTAGGGGGAATAACATTGTATTATCTAAACTCGAAGGATAGGAATTAATAAGGATTTTTATTCTTAATGTCGAACGAGAAAAGAGACATGTTTACAAAAAACTGTATGTATTGATATTGAGAGAAAAGTAATCCAACAATTACAATAGGTGATTCAATAAATAGGGGTTAGACTACTTGCTCCCCAAGCTAGGCTAAATATGGTAAACCTAAATATGGTACACCTAGAATAATAAAGTAATTTACAATATATACGTTAACACCCCCCTCAAACTCAAGGTGGTGCAAAGGACACTAGCTTGAGTTTGCAAATCAGATCTTGAAGACGGTTGGGAGGATGTGCTTTAGTGAAGAGATTGGCAAGTTGATCAGCAGAGGGAGTGTACTGAAGTTTGAGTGTGCCACAAACAACATGTTGACGAATGAAATGACAGTCACACTCTATATGCCAAGTGCACTCATGAAAAACATCATTATGCGCAATCTGGATAGCACTCTGATTGTCACAATGAAGAACAGTACCCGGAGGTTGAGAAACACCCATATCAGCTAGAAGCCAACGAAGCCAAATTACCTCTTGAGTAGCATCAGCAAGGGCATGATACTTAGCTTCAGTACTTGAACGAGCAACAACAGTCTGTTTCTTGCTACGCCAACAAAGAAGAGAATCACCAAGGAGAAAACAGAATCCAGTAACAGAACGTCAATCAGTAGGATCACCAGCCCAATCTGCATCTGTGTAACCACGCAAAGTTAATGATGAACTGGTAGAGAAGAAAATGCTATGAAACAAGGTGCCCTTGATATAGCGAAGGATCCGGAGAACCACAGTGTAGTGTGGGGTACGAGGAGCAGACATAAATTGGCTGACTAGGTGAACAGCATAGGCAATGTCAGGCTGAGTCACAGTAAGATAGATAAGACTACCAACCAGCTGACGATATAAAGATGCATCTGGAAGTGGTGTCTCATCCAGGGGGGTAAGGCGGACAGTAGCATCAAGATGAGTGGATGCAGTCTTGCTATCAGTAAGACCTGCACGAGCCAAAAGATCAGAATAATATTTGGCCTGAGAGAGATAGTAACCAGTTGAATCAGATGAGACTTCAATCCCTAGAAAGTAACTTAAAGGACCAAGATCTTTCATCTCAAAGTGGTGACTGAGAAACTGCTTGAGATCAGAAATATCAGCCAAGTCATCCCCAGTGATAATCATATCATCCACATATAAAATCAACAGAATAATTCCAGACTCAGAACGTCGAATAAATAATGCAGAATCATGATTACTCGGAGTAAAGCCGAAGTCAGTAATAACATAACTGAATTTAGAAAACCAGGCACGTAGAGCTTGCTTGAGACCATACAGAGCATGACGTAAACAACACACCTTATGAGGAGGATGAGAGTAGCCTGGAGGAGGCTTCATAAAAACTTCTTTAGTAAGGTCACCATTGAGGAAAGCATTTTTAACATCCATCTAGAACAACTTCCACTGTCTGGTAGCAGCAACAGCAACTAATGTCCGAACAGAGGTGAGACGAGCAACCGGGGCAAATGTCTCATCATAATCAATCCCATACTCCTGAGTAAAGCCCTTAGCCACTAATCGAGCCTTATAGCGTTCTATAGAGCCATCAGAGTGAGTCTTGACCTTGTATACCCATTTGCAACCCATGACATTCTTTCCCGAGGGTAGATCAACCAAATCCTAAGTGTGTTTAGCTTCCAAGGCCTGTAATTCATCTTGCATAGCTTGCTGCCAAAGAGGGTCAGAGCTAGCCTCATGATAAGTTTGAGGCTCATGGAGAGAGAGAATGGTAGAAAAACAATGATAATCAAGAAGGTGAGAAGGGATAGCTCTTACACGTGTAGACCGTCGGAGTGAGGGATCAAGAGAGTCATGGAGCTCAGCATCATGCACAGGACCATCAGATGGTGCAGTCTCTTCAGGATGGGGCACGTCAAGGGTAGCGTTGGTGCTTGTACTGGAACTTGTGTCACTGTCATCAGGAGGAAATAAAGGAAGAGAGGGATCTGTGAAGTACGGGGTAGAGACAGCATGAGAAAGAGAGAATGACGAGAGTGATGAGAACATTTTATTTTCCCAAAAAATCACGTGATGAGATATACGGAGACGTTTAGAAAAAGGATCCCAACACCGAAAACCCTTATGCTCAATGCCGTAGCCTAAGAAGCAACATAACCGAGCTCGAGGCTCAAGCTTTGTACGTTCATATTGGGGAAGGGAGACAAAGCATGCACAACCAAAGGCCTTAAGATGATCATACTCTGGGGAACAACCATACAATTGTTCGAAATGAGTGAGATTATCAATAGTGGGAGAGGGTAAACGGTTAATAACATGCACAGTAGTGAGAGCAGCTTCGCCCTAGAAGCGCTCAGGACACGATGAAGAGATAAGGAATGTGAGAGTAGTATCAAGAATGTGTCTATGTTTTCGTTCAGCACGCCCGTTTTGTTGTGAAGTGTAAGGGCAAGAGTGATGTGAGACAGTGCCATGTTGACGCAAAAGAGCAAGTATAGTGGACTCTTGATACTCCATGGCATTGTCAGCACGAAGGATCTTTATGCGTTGATTGAAATGAGTATGAATCATAGCAGTGAATTCAGAATATATGCATGGCAAGTCAGATCGATGATGCATAAGATATATCCATGTAAAACAAGAATGATCGTCCACAAAAATGACAAAGTATCGAGATCCCCCTATGGTAGGAGTAGGGGAAAGGCCCCAAATATCAGAGTGAACTAAATCAAAACATGCAGAGGATAAGGAATCACTTTTATTAAATGGCAAAGCAGACTGTTTTCCAAGTTGACAAGATAAACATTCAAAGTTGTGGACAACAAGTTTTCCTAACGAGCCTCTAGAAACTAAAGATTGTAATTTGCCTAAAGAAGCATGACCTAAACGAGAATGCCATAGGTGAAGAGAGGTAGAGCCTGATGAAGTGGTAGCGGAAGCGACAGTAGAGAGATGAAAGGGAAGATGCAGACTGACAAGCTCGAACAAACGCCCAACCTTACGGCCGATCCTAAGAAGCTGTCCCGTCTGAGGGTCCTGTACACGACAACCAGAAGAAGAAAAAATGACAGTCAGACCAAGGTCACATAGTTGACCAACAGAGATAAGGCTAAGAGTAAGTTTTGGAACAAGATAAGTATCAGGAAACGAGGCATGAGATGTGGATATAGTGCCGATATGACTGACGAGCATAGATGTACCATCAACCGTGTAAATGGCAGATGCAGATGAATTGATAACTTTATGGGTCAAGCTATGGGAGTCATAGGTCATGTGATTCGAACAAGCAGAATCAAAAAACCATGAGGACTTACCGGAAGTGACTGAGAAAGCATTGGAAGAAGGAGAGCCAGACTGGGCTAAAACCTGTTTAAGAATATCTTGAAGGTCGGCAACAGAGATAGGGGAGGTAGATGGATCATTGAGAGAAGCAGAGGAACCTTGAGTTGTGGCAGCAGAATGTGATAGCGGTATTGACGAATTGTGGGCCTTGGAAGAACCACCCTTGGGCCGATTACCCTGAGAATTCTTGTTGGGGTTATGATAGCACTCTTGTTGATAATGACCAGGACCTGTTTTCTTGCAAAAGGAACATATCCGAGTGGGGCAGTGTAAGAGAAGATGACCAAGAAGATAACAATATTTGCATTCAATTGAGGAGGCTGAATTTTTCTTGGATGTAACGTTGGGAGTTGCAAGTACTACATCAGTTGAGCGAGATCTTCGAGATTGAAGATGGGTCTCTTCTGAAATAAGCTCTTGGACTGCTTGTTCAAGTGTAGGAAATGGACTACGATGAAGGAGAGAGGCACGAACAGGCTCGAAATCATCATGAAGGGCCATGAGAAACTAGACAAGACGTCCACAGTCACGCCAAGTATTGAATTTGTTAGCATCTGCAGCACAATCCCAGGCAGGCTCGGAAGTCGTGAGTTGATCCCAAACTACATACATCTGAGATAGAAAGGTGGTAATTGATTGACCGGCTTCTTGATGCATGTAATGAAGAATAGTGGCAAGCTGATATTGATGTGCTCCATCAGCAGCAGTATATCTCTGTGCTAGAAAGTCCCAAACTTGTTTCGCTGTATCAAAACGCCCAAACTGTAGACTGAAAAAGGTAACAGATGTGTTTCGCAGCCAAGTGATGATTTGATGATTCTTGCTATCCCAATCCTCAAGGCGTTCGGTAAATTTTGCATCAGATTCATCGGATTTTTTCGTTGGTTCCTTGACATCCCCTGTTATGATCCGCCATAATTTTCGACCCTTAAGAAAGCTAGTCATGGCCTGAGTCCATGGCATATAATTTCCACCATCAAGAAGCAAAAAGATAGGTTGTGAAACATTTGATTGTTCCATTATGATGGCCAAAAGTGATATTTAGAGTGAGAATTTGGAGAAATGAACTCAGGACATCGAAAAATGTGGGGAAGGGTCTGGTCTTTTTTTTTTTTTTTTAAATCCGCTGACGTGGCAGAAGGCTGAGCTGGCAGATGACTGGACGCAGATAGATGATGTCAGCGCTGACTGGATGGCTGATGTGTGCAAGGCTGATGTCAGCTGATGTCAGCAAGGGGCTGTTTGGCAGACAAAAAATAGAAAATCAAAAGACAGCGATGACGGAACTTCGGGAGGGGCGTGAGGACGCGTCCGGTGTCCGTTTGCGGCGATTTTTGGACTGTTGGACTCCTTACGACGAGCTCTACGATATGATGTAGCACGTGGCCTGAGGTAGTAAAAATAAAATATCAAAAAGACCCGAAACAAACTGACTGAATATGATTTTTACGATGTTTGATTACAAAAATTTACGACAAGAGAGAAGACACGATGACAGTGGCACAGGCTACCAAGATGGTAGCTCTGATACCATGTCGAACGAGAAGAGAGACATGTTTACAAAAAACTGTATGCATTGATATTGAGAAAAAAGTAATCCAACAATTACAATAGGTGGCTCAATAAATAGGGGTTAGACTACTTGCTCCCCAAACTAGGCTAAATATGGTAAACCTAAATATGGTACACCTAGAATAATAAAGTAATTTATAATATATACGTTAACATTAAAATGAGCAATACTAATTTAGGGTCGTGTCATGTTTCTTACATTCTTATCAAGGGAAAATGTCACATTTAGTCTCCATTATTTCCTTTTAGTTTAAATTTGGTTCCTATTGTTTAAAATGTCTCAATTTCGTCCCTATTATTTCTAAAAAAAGTCACAATTTTGTCCCAATTATTTTTAGAAAATCTCAATTTTATCCTTATTATTTTCCTAAAGTTTCAAATTCATCTCTATTATTCAAAATTAGTCAATTTAGTCCTTTTTATTTTCTAAAAAAATTCAAATTCATCCCTATTATTTCTAAAAAAATTCAATTTAGTCCTTGAATAATAGGAACAAATTTAAAATTTTAAGAAAATAATAGGGATGAAGTTGAAACTTTTGGTAAATAATAAGGATGAAACTGAAAAATTTTAAACAATAAGGATGAAATTGAAACTTTTGAGAAAACAATAAGGATGAAATTGCGACATTTTAAACAATAAGGACCAAACTGAAACTAAAAGGAAACAATTGGGACTAAATATGAAATTTTCCCTTCTCATCAATTCCATATATCTTTTGTGAAAAGTAGAAACATTTTTATTGTTATTGATTGTTAATAAATTGAAGTGTCGAGAATCAAATAAGATGTATATAAAAGTTTGCTCCCAAATTAAAGAAGAAAATCTATAACCAAATCCAAATGTGAAAGATGAAGTACTAACTACTTCTAGATGTGACTTACTTTGTGACAATGAGAGAATAGTGACTGAAAGCCAAAGCACTGAGCCAATGCGCTGGAAATATGAGACTTTTGTGAAGTCTGAATAGTTACTTGTGCTCTCGTTTAAGTAGATCACCATGGCTGTCCACAGGTTCATTGCTGCCAATATCAACCATGTCTCCAGCTTGAAGGCCTTCAACACTGTAGCCTTTTCATTAGCCACAGGTTACGTAGGCACTATCATAACAATTGAAGAGTCGATGTAAGGCTGTAAGAAGTCTGTCTTTTCATATCGATCGACGAGGATAGTGGTATCACCAATTGCTGCATCCAAACTCTTTTTTCAAATGATCAGTTAGATATACATATAGAGTTTGTAATGCCCCGATCCCTTATGGAACCGGAACTACTATTAATCTTACTATTTTCAACCCAATTCCAAACCTCGGGCACAAAATTTAGAGAAAAACGGACGGAGTTTCCCCTATATATAGGACTATCTAAAACCTGCAAATATCAACATACAACCACAAGACCATAATCCACAACCTCAATCCATTTCATCCTACAAGCATGCAAGTCAACTAGACAACAACGTAAAGATTACAAGTTAATAAAACATTACAAGCCATTCATAACTATCAATACATTCTAAACTTAACTTTACAATTACAAAACTGAATTCAATGACAATCCACGTAAGTCAGCATAGTCAACACGAAACTCTCGAGCCTTCTTTTTTTATCTCAGATAGCACTGATCCTGAAATGTGTTAAAAACGAGGGTGAGTATACAACATGTATACTCAGTGAGGGAGGTGATGCAGTATACCGATGAATACTTTCATGAGATGCAACAAGAATAATAATATATACAACACAAAATAACAAAGTTAATTAGACAAGTATTTAACCACATATAAAAAGGATACGGTTCCACTTTGTCTTCAATCACGAGCCACGAGCCAAGATCTTCAAGCAAGTGCCGACAAACCCTTACTCCTCCTAAAGTAGGATACTTCGAATGTATCCCGATCCTACGACCCTGTCTTCTGAGGTAGGTCCATATGCCCAGCAGGTGAACCACGTCTCTGGGGTAGTGGAGTATACTCAACGAGAGAAAGGGAATAGGCACCATGGTAGTCGAGGGAGCACGGCAAGCCCGATGCCGCCCGTGTTTCTCGACGCTACCATGTCCGAAAAGGTTGCGCAACCCCGAAACAAGTCCACGAGAACCAAGATTATCAAATAATACATAAGAGGGATGACAAAGTAGGCCGCCCTCGCAATTAGTTACAATAACACGAAAATATACAAGATGGCAAGTAAAATAATACATATAAACTTTATCAACTACTAACTAATTCAATTTAGAAACAATAAATCAAGTTAAAATGCATAGAAGAGATGAAGACTCCCTCACCTTAGAAAAGCCAAGAATCCATTTCAATTGCACCAAATCTTCTTTAATTACCACTCAAGACCCTTACCTAAATACAACAACTTTATTTAACTTAAGACAACTCAACTATTTCTAAACAAGTTATCTTGCATGCCATAATCACATTTTATACTTTAATTTAACACATAATCCAAGTAATCACTCAAGTAGCCAAGTATTCCAGTCATAATCATAACTTCACACATACAATACAATTTACAAGCAATATAAACAATATAACAAGATATAAGCATGTTCACTCCACATAACACATTCAAGATCTCAAGATAGCAAGTTAATAAAAGTTGGGAGGTTAGCAAAGTAGGCTAACCTTACCCACGTATCAATTTATAACTCAAGTAATAACAAATATAACAATTATAGCATGTATACCAATTCAAATATCTAGCTATGCAACAAGTTCAAGAAATTCTCAAATAATCCAACAAGTCTCTTTCTAAATGCTTGCAAATCAAGTTCTAAACTTCACGCAAGATAACTAACTTCAAACCTACACTTACTAATCTCATGTAATTACATTATAATCCATATAAACGCAACAAAACCACATTTTAAGCCATGTTAACACAAAACCCCGAAATGCCTCTTAGATGATTTGTATTACAGCTACTTAATTCAATTATCAACTCAGCGCCATAATCACATTTTAAGAGTCTCCTAACACGTCTAAGGCCATCTATACATTCAAAAGAATCAAATTCCATAGTTTGTTTCAAAGTCTGCTTTGTAAATTAAGCCATAATTCCAATTCTAGCCAAGTTACAATCAATTTTATGATTCATATAGCATTCCTAAGGTTTCTAGTATCTACTAGAAGCAACAAAACATCTAGAATTGCAAAATCCCTAAATCATGTAAAAGTTACTATTTATCTTCTCATACAATGTGCAAATTCAAATTTCAACCATAACAAATGCTATTAGGCTATACAAGTGTGTTCTCTAGACATATTAGAAGCTATTAGAAGCATTTATAAGCCAAGAATTAGCAAGAATCATCAAATGTAAAATCTCATATAACCCTAGCTTATTCAAATGCTTATATAATGAAATCTTCCTCACAATTAATGGTGCGGATGCTTTGGTAGTAGGCCTAAGGTACTCCAAAAGATCCTCCAAACTCAAGCTATCCACAACTCTTTAATATCTAACATTATCCCATTATTAGCCAATTTCAATTAAGGCCTCCCAAATACACAAGTCATCCAACAAAATACTATTTCAAATGGTTAGTATTCAAGCTATATAATTCACAAGTAATCACATAGGTGTCATTCATCACCAACATACTAAAGTTCACATTAATGTCTCAACTAGCAATTCCATATAATTAGATATCCTTTAGCAACACCAGACATAAACAATTCCACCACTTAGTGACCCCAAGTAACAATATCAAATAATAATCCAACTAAGACATTTCCTAATTTCTCTTAACAGAAGCTTATCTTAATCAATTCAGTCACATATGCTATTGACCTTCAAACTCACTTATTTTTGTGTATAAACGTATCTCTTCGAGTGTAGATGATTTTAGAATCAAACGGTGCCTAATTCCGAGTTAAATTTCATGAGTTATACCCTTTATCATGCAACTACACCTAACTGCCTACTTCAGCGATTTTCCCAGACACATTTCAGAGATGGCTAAATCGGAAGGATAAAACGTTAGAATTTGCCTTAGCTCTAGAAATCAACATTTGTTCAAAACTGCCTAATCTAGCAACCAAGTAAATTTCGTTAATTTTTTAGCAAGTTTGCTAGGTCAAAAGAGCTTCGAAAGACAGGGGCAGTAAGCTGTCCAGATTTGTAGTTTTTACACTATTTCACTTTTAGCCATTTCCTTGCACCTTGAGCTAGTTCTAGACTTTGTTTTAGCACATACACCTCATTGTGAACTTATATCAAACATCTAATCTTCATACAAGAATACCAACTAGCATAGCAATAATACCATTAACAATACCCACAACACATCACAAGTAAGCAAAAGAGAACTCACATAACACCAAGCAAGCTAAAAATCAACTTCTCATGCACATACAACTCAAACCTCTTGCATCTACATCACAACCAACTCAATAAAAACAAGAAATAGCAACAATAATGCAACCAAGTATGAGATCCCTCACCTAGAACTTGAAGAACATGCAAGAATTGAGCTAATCTTCTTCTCCTTCCTTATTTTCCTCTATTTTTCTCCTCTTCTTGTGTGTGTGTGTTTCAGCTGTGTTATTGTGTGTGTGTGTGTGTGTGTAGAGGTCTGATTTTTGTGTGTGTTTTGTGTGCTTGTGTGTGTAGTAGTGTATTAGTATGTGTAAGTAATAAAAGACAAAAGTCCAAATGACCAACATGCCCTTCAACTAAATGCTTTTAACTAGTTTGTCATTCTAGTTTAATTCTAACTAATTTAGTTACTCTATTGTTTATCAATACATTTATTTATTTACCACAATTTCTAAATCACCTAAATATTCGTGAATGCACACAAATACACGTTAGACAAAATAAATGCACGTAAACCAATAAATATGATATTTTATACAAATATATATATATATAAATATATGCACATTAATAAAATAATTATATGCACGGGTCGGGGTGTCACAGAGTTGCTTTGGATATATAGCAAGACTAATTATTGCATCAGATGTACTAAAAAAAACTAGGAATACGAATTGATCAATACAAGTATATATATTATTGTTGATTGCATAGAATTTACCTAAATGAAGTCCTTGAATTAGCTTAGTTTTTGGATAATTGTGGAATTGTTTGTCTCATTTATAATTTGTTTAGTGTTTGTCATAACAGGGGCAGAATCAGGGTTTATCTTCAGTGCGAGCTAAAATCACACAATTAAACATTCATATATATATATATATATATATATATATATATATATATATATATATATATATATATATATATATATATTAGTGGGGGCTGAACTGATTGTTAACCTAAAACTCTCTTAAAAATACACACATTTTGAAATAAAATTGAGTTCAGTGAAGGTTGCAGTCCTACACATCCAAGAGTGGCTCCGCCACTGTATCATAATGATTCACTACAAAAAAACCAGTGATAAGCGGTGGTTTTTAGTTCATTAGCGGCGGTTTCGAAAACCGCCGCACATGAAAGCGTCCCGAAAGCCTTGCTATAGGCGGCAGTTCTATGGAACCGTCGCTAAAGAGCCAATTCTTTAAAAAAATTAAATTTGGTTATAGGCGGCGGTTAAGAAAAACCGCCACCTATAACCCTCATGAATTAAAAAAAAAGATGGTTATAGGCAGCGGTTTTAAAACCGCCACCTATAAGCCTTATGAAATAAAATAAAAAAATTAAATATATATATTTTTGGCTAAGTCAACAATTTTATTCCACTGTTAATGAACAACAAGAAAAGCCATTTACATCTGTACCAAAACAGAATGGGAAAAAACCCAAAACAAAAAAAAAATATTAACATAAAGCTGAAAGAAAATGTACAATAGTATGACTCATACGTTGCAGCTTTAACACCTTATGCATTGGAGTGTCACCACCCAACCCAATCTGCTGGCATACCAATTTCATTCTACTACTTAATGGACTCGTATCCTCGTACACGTCCGGGATGTTTTGGACCAAAAACTTTAGCAAATGCTTCATTTTGCAAGTTGAATAGCTCTCAAAATTGGTAAAGAGTTTTGAGGCTGCAAATGCAATACAAGTAGTGTTGAGACATTTTAACACATCAAGATTTCAAGCTCCGAACTCCATATAACAGAAGATAGAAAGCATCACTTAAATAGTCGTCAAGTTGATAAGCTAGTGATTATTGCTGAAAATGTTTAATAAAACTCACTTGCAGACTTACAAAATCTAGAAGCATTCTCCAACCTAAAATGTTCCAAAGGGGCTAGCATCTGAAGATTACTTAATGCTTTGAAGAAAAAAAGTCATGAAAAATTTTGGACTTTAGATCAAGAACGTTGATCAATCTTACTGCATAAGACCCCCTTCATGTTCAAGACCAATTTCATGCCCACAGCTGCCAAACCAAGACTACTCCAACTAATTCAGTTTTTACAAAATCCAATAGAGATCATTATCAACAAGAAGTTTTCGGACTTATAATTTCACCTCTGACAAATTTTCGGAGCAAGCTTGCTTATTGTCAAACTAAGGTGTTAAACAATTATTCTCGGACGATTACCTCTACTATATGCAAATACAAGTTACAACACAAGACTGAACCTCACCACATAAATCCACCAATTTGCTCAAGATTAACTCAAACAAATATCACAGTTATTACTAAAGTAAATCAGCAAAACCCAACTCTTATAGACAAAGGGAGAAGGAATACAAGTAATAAATAAGAGAATACTAAAGATCGGAGCCATAGAATTGAACTATATAAATTAAAGGTGATGCAAAAATGAAGAACAAATCACTTATTTCTGCATTTTTTGATGAATTGATAAATTAAGTAGTAGCTAGCAATGATGGTGTACATACCTCTGATTCGCTTTCGAGTCTTAGCTTATGAACAAGATACTTCATAACCAATTGAGTAGTCATCCTTCCATCTCTGAAAAATTATTGGAATCAATACATTAAACGCATATCTAATTATTAACCTAGAAATAATCATATTATAATACGCAATAGGAAAAAGAAAAGTAAAAAAATTGATTTTTGCTGCCAAATTAAAGAAGAAGATTCGAAAAAATTACTTGATTCTTAGGTAGCTCTTTGGTATCTAAGGCAAAAACAGCTCTTTAGGGCAACTCATAATGCATTCAAAAACTAATAAAAGAGTTTCTTCAAGCATTGTTTAAGAACATTCACACTATAAATTGAAAGCCCTACTTCTATTATTGAAGTTATTGAAGAATATTAATATAACGAAAAGAAAAAAAAAGTAAAGAAAAATTAACAATATTGATTTTTTTTTGGGTTTTCTTCTTTGTTTTCTCTATATAATAAAAGTGTCAAAGTTTCAGCACCTGACAAGCTTGATATATCAAAAAACCATCGATACTTAGGCATTGAGAGTTATGAATGAATGAATTACCCTTTTTTTCTCACTAGAAGATGTACAGAATGATCTCACAAGCTTCATTACATGTAGACCATGCATCTTTTCATCTCCAATCTGATAGCCAGATAACCAATTTAGTACACATTAGCAAACAAGATGTAAGAAACATGAGACACAAAATACTCGACCATCTTAAACATATACAGATATATACGTGTAAAAGCAATTCACTTCCTTCTTGTTTGATCTTACATCAAAAGAAAGAAAGAGCAACCAAAGTAGAATTATCACCAAAAAATTAAAATTAACAAGAAAAATTAAATTAAAATTAAAAAAGGGAAACTGTGGACTATGTAATATACAATAAAAGAGCAACCAAAGTAGAATTATTTTCTTAATCGTTGTCTAAACATTTGAAACAAAAATCCATAGCGTGTTGCGTCCCAAACATTTGAACCAAAAAAGTTCACCAAGGCCTTCAGAAGCGTTAGCTCTAACGCTTGAAATTTAAAATGCTTGTCTCAGTAGTGTATTCCTTAATATTGGCAATAACAGTATATTTCCAGTACAATTGAACAACTTGTATAATACATTTGGGTATACGGAACCTATAATATATTCATTATAATTGTATAAGTCCACCGTAGTGGGATACACAGAAGCATTAGCTAAAAATGTTTACCTAATAAAATATATTCATATAACATGGAAATAACTAAAGCATTTAAAACTAGAACTTACATAGGCATAATCACAATCAAATTTTGATGGATCCAGGAGCTTGATAACCAAAGAAGTGGCAGATAGCATTGAACTTCTTTCCCTTGTAAGTTCCTTCTTTCTATAAAAATCATCATAGAGAAAAGACCTGATGGAAAGCAAAAAGGTCTTGTTTAAGTTCAAATATGCACAAAAACAAGTCCAATTATATGTGATGAGATCAAATACATTTTTTTCGTATTTGGTCAGCCATGTAAGGCAAGCAAATATCTTCCTAGAGTTAGAGTATTCCAAGGATGGTAGTTGTAGTGGAGCAAGAAAGGGCTTCTATGAACGTCACTTGTAAAATTAATCCCAATGTGTAACCACAAGACAAAACTGGATTATGTATTTGGTTCTTTTATTATAGTAAAACACTACATATATTTCATAGCCAAACGCAGACTCCGTAGATACATACCTCTCCATTTTCTGGTTGTATTTCTGCATATAAAATATGTAATGCACCTATTCAATAATAGATTTCAAAAACTAATTTGTTTAATAGATAAAAATCAACAAAAGGCCCAATGAGAATGGCTTGTTC
The DNA here is from genome assembly GCA_037974665.1 of Ehretia macrophylla. Classification (NCBI taxonomy): domain Eukaryota; kingdom Viridiplantae; phylum Streptophyta; class Magnoliopsida; order Boraginales; family Ehretiaceae; genus Ehretia; species Ehretia macrophylla. The sequence goes on from CM075774.1 coordinate 8,166,108, forward strand.
GCCACTGAAAGCATGTACAAAATGAAGCGGACAGAAGAAAAAGCATAGAAGAGCAAGTCACAAAAATGACAAAATGAATAAGGTGAGAAAAAAATTGGATAACGGCACCTCTGGCATTGAGGCATCAACTTATAGTTATCTGTTACATTACACATATTATTGGTCCACTTTAACCTTTTCAACTTGCTTTCACATGAGCATCTTTAACTTCATTATTTTTTTGGTACAATTTTCGCATAAGCATCTCCACTAAAATTTCAATGCGCATAAGGTCAATAAGGAGAGAAACCGTAATGCACGTATACCAACAAAGATGGCTATTGGTGCCACGTAAAACTATCATTCTGGAAGTTCTTTTGATTGCAGGTAAGATAAGCTTTAATGAATTGAACAAATACTAATTGAACAATTAGGGTTTCCAATTGGGGGTTTCAATTACCCGAAATTCGAAACCCTCAGGGATTTCAAATTACTAGTTTGTCATGGTGATGATTCTGTGTGGTGAAGATAAGTTGTGGTGGTGAAGATGAGTCGTGGTGGTGATGATGAGCCGTGGTGGTGAAGATGAGCCGTGGTGGTGATGGTGCCGTGGTAATGCAGTCGTGGTAGTGGTATATGTTTTTCTTGAGTGAGAGAGTAGGGGAGGGGGGTAACGGCTAAGAAAATTGGTATAGTTTTTAGGTTAGGTTATATGTATATGTCAGTTAGGGTTAAAAATGTTAAAAATTCTATTAACCTACTATTTTTTTAAATTATAATTTAGTTCTTAATTGATTTTAATTTTAAATTTGTAAAATTTTATTTAAGTCACAAGTTTAATTTTTTACTAACCAACTACAAGTTTAATTTTTCGCTAACTGGCCACAAGTTTATTTTTTTGCTAACCAGCCACAAGTTTAATTACTTATATGTAGGTATTATATTTAGCAGTTGTAAAAAATATAATTAACTTAATTGAAAAACATAGATGTATATAAAAATATAGTATATAGGCTAATGAAAAATATAAAAACCGCATATAAAGGTATTATTTTACATTTATTTTGCAAAATATTCTCAAGAACAAACAACTTATAAGTCTCTTTCTTAATTTCAAATTTATTATTATATTTTCTATTTTGTGAGAAATATTAAATTCTCATTTTTAGTTATATTATAATTTTAGTAACGAATTATAGTGTAACATGCAAATTATATACATCAACCATGTATTTCCAAAAGAATCTACCAGGATCGTCAAACGATAGTGCTTTAAAAAATTCTTTAGAGTACAATGAAAATTACATGAGTTCGTCAAAGTTGTACCTAAAGGAAATATAAATTTGAATCAAATAGAGTACAAGTAAATGAGAGTTAAAGTTCTTATTATAATTGAACTTGAATGGAAATTAAATTGTTTGTTAAAGAAAATTATTATTGAATGATTGGTGAATTTAAATAGAAGTAATATATATGAGTTAATGAAAGATGTAATAGAAAAATGAATTTGAACATAAACAATATATGATTTACTAAAATTGAATTGAATTTAAGAAAATAAAATAGTATATGAACTATTAAAAAGTGTACTTGGAGAAAATATATATATATATATATATATATATATATATATATATATATATACTAAAATTGTATTGGAGGAAAACTTGAGAAGATTTAGAAGGAGAGAGAAAAAATATCTATTCATCTTATTCATCTTAATGTAATGCCGTACAATGAAGTCTATATATAGTAATCTAATTCATCACATTTGCTAATACAGCTGTATCCAACTAATGTCTAACTAACTAACTTCTAATCTGATCAGCTGAGTTGTCACCTTCTTGATGATTTATTGAGTTGACTTCATTGACCATTATAGATACCTTATCATCCCCCCACAAGCTGAGCTGTGAGGATCGAAGGGGCAGCTTGTTGCGCAAAAACTGAAATTTCACAATAGGCAGTGGCTTTGTAAAAAGATCAGCTGGTTGTTGAGTAGTAGGAACATGAGAAAGGCTGAGAAACTTGGCTGATACAAGCTCACGGATGAAATGATAATCTAGTGCTATGTGCTTTGTCCGATTGTGAAACACCGGATTTGAGGCAATGGCAATTGCTGAAATATTATCACACCAGAGCTTGGGACATGAACTAACAATGAACAAGTCTTTCAAGATAAAACTCAACCAGCGAAGTTCTGCAGCAGTAGAAGCAAGAGCTCTATATTCAGCCTCTGTTGAAGAGTGCGATACAGTAGGCTGCTTCTTAGTAGACCAAGAAATCAAATTAGCTCCGAGAAATATACAAAAACCAGTAGTAGACCTTCTATCGGGAATACTATTAGCCCAATCGGAGTCAGAAAAGGCCTGCATCATTAGTGTAGTTGGCCTAAACTGGAGACCAAGATGTATCGTACCATGCACATAACGTAGGAGACGTTTAAGAGATGCAAAATGACCTTGTGTAGGACTGTGCATCTGCTGGCAAATATTATTCACTGCATACTGAAGATCAGGACGTGTTATTGTTAAATACTGCAGAGCTCCTACAATGCTTCTAAAGAAAGTGGGATCAGCATAAGGAGAATTAGAGGGCTGCCGAAGAGAATCTGTTGGAACAGCTGAAGCCGGAGTTGCAATGGATTTACAATCTGCCATGCCTGCTTTTTTAAAAAGATCAGCTGCATATTTCGATTGATGAGGTAGGATTCCAGCTGAATTATATTCAACCTCAAGACCGAGAAAATAAGACAATTTTCCCAAGTCCTTCATTGCAAAATTGCGACTCATATCTTGCACAAGTGTTTGAATAGCTGCATCTGTATTACCAGTAATCAAGATATCATCGACATATACAAGCACAATGATTGTTGCATGATCTTGATGTCTGACAAACAAAGATGTGTCGGCTTTACTGCAAACAAAATCATGATCAGTAAGAAACTTAGACAATAGTTGATACCAAGCCCTTGGGGCTTGTTTTAGCCCATATATTGATTTCTGAAGCTTGCACACATGATTGGGATACTGCATGTGAACAAACCCCTGTGGTTGTTGCATAAAAACTTCTTCTTGCAAGGTGCCATGGAGGAAAGCGTTGGAGACATCGAGTTGCTTGATATTCCAGCCATTTGTGAGGGCAACAGTTAGAACAATCCTCACTGTCTGAATCTTCACCACTGGACTAAACGTTTCAGAATAATCCAAACCATAAGACTGATGAAATCCCTTAGCAACTAATCTCGCCTTATACCGTGCTACACTCCCATCAGCATGACGTTTGATTTTATAAACCCACTTACAGCCAATAGGTTGTCTTGTATCCGGAAGAGGAACTAAGGACCATGTGTTCTGAGCAATTAAGGCATCAAACTCTTCTTTCATAGCATTCTGCCAATATATATTCTTAGAAGCCTCTTTATATGATAGAGGTTCAGTAATAGGGGGAGTAAGAGTAATATTATTTAGGTGAAAGAGCTTAGGCTTAAGTGAACCAGTTCGTGATCTAGTTACCATCAGATGAGTGGAAGTAATGTTGGTAGGAATGTCAAGCATGTGAGTTGCAGAGATTGAGTGAGAAGTAACAGGCGGAAGTTGAGGAGAAGATGTGAACATAGGTGACTGAACATCGTCTATAGCATGTGATGTGCTGGAAGAATCAGAGGGCGCATATATAGGAGTAGATGGAGTAGGTGACACACTTTGTTCACTTGTGACTATAGGCGAGTGAGGAGAGGCTACAGTTGACTCAGGGATAGACTGGGAAGTAAAAATAGGAAAAATAGGTGGAGTAGTACACTCAGTGCTAGTATGAGAAGAATTAGAAGGAAAAACATGTTCAAAAAACTTAACATGTCGAGACAAAAAAACCTGCTTAGTTTTTAAACTGTAGCACCTATAGCCTTTTGTGGTTGAAGAATAGCCTAAAAACAAACATGGTGTAGACCGAGGCTCCAATTTATGCTTAGAGTATGGTCTTAACCACGGGAAACAAAGGCAACCAAAGACTCTTAACAAAGAATAATCATGTGGTTTTGAAAAAAGACACTCATAAGGTGAATTATTTTGAAGTAAAGCCTTGGGCTGTCTATTGATCAAGTAATTAGCAGTCGCCAAAGCTTCAAGCCAGAAAATATTAGGAAGTTTAGCCTGTTGTAAGAGAGTTAACACTGTCTCAATAAGATGCATGTGTTTCCTTTCTACCTGACCATTTTGTTCCGGAGTATAGGGACAAGAAGTTTGGTGAATGATTCCTTTAGTTTGTAAATATTGTGCAAATTTTATATTCACAAACTCTGAACCATTATCCGACCTCAAGATTTTTAAGTTTGCATTAAACTGAGTCACAATCATAGAATGAAAAGCAAGAAAAACATAGAAAACTTCACTCTTTGATTTCAAGGGATACAGCTAGGAGTACTTTGTAAAGTCATCAACAAAAAGTACATACTATCTGTAGTGGGAAAATGAGGGTACACTAGTAGGTCCCCAGACATCAGTGTGAACTAAAGCAAAAGGAGTAGTAGCTCTAGACTCAAACAATGAAAAATACAATTTATGTGATTTAGCTATAGAGCAGGGCTTACACACAAAGCCAGTATTATTTCGGCTAATAGAAAGAATTGAATGAAGATGCTGCAGTGCTTTTTGACTAGGGTGTCCTAACCTTTGATGCCAGACAGCTACATCATTATTTTGGGAAGCAATTGTAGATGAACTGTAGCAGAAGTGTGTAGGTAAGGAAGTAGTCATTGAAGATGCAGTAGCAGGAAGACAGTAAAGACCATTGCTACAGGGGCCCCTGTACTTGATTTGATGACTGAGGTTGTCCACAATGGTAACCTCCTTGTCATTGAAAATTAAAGTAGAATTATTATCATGAGCTAGTTGATAAACTGAAAGCAAGTTAGAAGAGATACTAGGAACATGCAAGACATTTTTTAGGTGTAAAATACTGGAAGAGGTAGAAAGAATACCATGACCAGTGTGTGCTACAGGCAGAGTAGAGCCATTGCCAACCGAAACAGAGTCTCCACCCTCGTAAGGATAGTAAGACGAAAGAAATCCAAGATCAGCTGTAACATGCGAGTTTGCTCCACTGTCCAGGTACCACGAAGCCTGCTCAGATGGTGTGGAAAGAGGATGAACTCCAGTTTGAGCAGTAAGAGCCTAACATAGTTGGTTCCATCAAATCGATGCCAACAGTCCAAAGCCTGATGATTCGGCTTTCCACATATCTGACAATACACCTTAGTTTCTGGATTAGAAGGCTTACTAACTGTCGAAGGCGATGGGCTGTAACTAACATTGTGACCTGCGCCGCCTCTATGTCCTCTACCACTGCGATTATTGAAGTTACGACCTCATCCGCGATTATTTCTATTGTTACCATAGGTTCTCTGTGTGTTAAGAGCTGTGTGAACATCGGAGCTGGCTAATTCAACACCTACAAGTTTGTTAGCACGCTTCAAGCGAAGTTCTTCAGTAATTAGTAGATTTGTGAGTTCCTCAACACTGAGAGACTCTTTGCTGACTCGTATCGAGGCCGTTATAGTATCAAATTCTGGCGGTAATCCATTCAGAATGTAAAAGACCAGATCATCATCACTAATTACTTCAGATACAGAGGCGAGACTATCAATAATACGCTTAACTTCATCCAAATAGACTTGAATCGTCTGTGCTCCTTTGTTAAGAGTATGAAGCCGCATTTTGAGCTATTGAATATGAGGTCGTGACATGGAGTAATATCGTTTCTCAAGATGATGCCAGATCGCAGAAGCTGTTGGTAGAATAAGTACTTGCGAGAGGACCGAAGGCGTAATCGAAGCATACAAACACGTTTTGAGGTGTTCATCAACAATACACCATTGCTCATGAGCAGGATTCACAATTTTCTCACCATCAGCATCCGTAATCTGTTTTGAAGGACACGATTTAGTGCCTAGCAGATAGTCCAGCAGCTGATTTGCGCAAAAAATTGTTTGAATCTGAGCTCGCCATAACTGATAATTGCTATTATCAAGTTTTATTTGAACCAGAGAGTTTAGATTCTGGAGAAGCAGACGAAGATTTGCCGGTAGATCATTCGTACCATCAGTCGCCATTGTAGTAGTTCAAGCTGTTGTTTGAAGCTTTGAAGATGTAACAATTGCGGAAAAAGAAAGGCTCAGGACCAAGAATGAAGAGAAGACTCTTTTAGGTTGCTCTGGATACCATGAGAAGATTTAGAAGGAGAGAGAAAAAATATCTATTCATCTTATTCATCTTAATGTAATGCCGTACAATGAAGTCTATATATAGTAATCTAATTAATCACATTTGCTAATACAGCTGTATCCAACTAATGTCTAACTAACTAACTTCTAATCTGATCAGCTGAGTTGTCACCTTCTTGATGATTTATTGAGTTGACTTCATTGACCATTATAGATACCTTATCAAAACTGTGTAAGAGTTAAAGGGAATTATGCTTAAAACAAGAATTGAGATTGAATTTGACCATATAGGGGTTAGTAAAATTTATAGATACAAAAAGCATATATTAATTTGAACAGATACTTAAAAGATCACAAATTTGATTTTAAACTATATATCATCATCACATAATATTCATATTATTATGTGTTATATTTCAAGTTAAAATCATATTCGAGTATCTTGATATTTTTAATACTAGTTTATAGGAGGTGGTTTACTATAAATAGTTTCTTTAATACTAGACATAAGTGGCAGTTTTGCAAAAAAATTCCGTGAAAGTTTTGTGAAAAATACAAAAAAAAAAAAAAATAAATTAACTTTTATACTTGTCAAAGAGCCTATTAAAGAATTTTTCAAAAAAGTAATAACTTCTTAGCTTTCATTTATATTACGATAGAAAATTAAAAATATGTTTTACACTTTACATATATGACAATAGCAATAAAATGCATCTTAGCTTCATTTGCAAATAAAAAAATAAATTATAATACTTTTCATTTCTAACCCGCCATCTATAACTATAGCATATTCTAGCATTTTTCCTAAGTGTGTCCTACTTTTAACGGCAGTTGTGATGAAGCGCCGCTAAAAGTTCCCTACTTTAGCGGCATTTTAAATAAACCGTGGCTATAGAGAGTAATTGGCGGCGGTTATGTATAACCGTCGCTAAAAGTTTAGACTTTTAGCGACGCTTAATAAGAACTACCGCTATAGATAGTCATTAACGGCGGTTCTATAAAAGTGTAGACTTTTAGCGACAGTTAATAAAACCGCCGCTATAGGTTACCTTTTAGCGGCGGTTCTGCCAAACGCCGCGAAAAATGCATCATATTGCACAATTTGCGGCAGTTCACAGAACCACCGCAAAAAATGTGTCGGGAATGTGGCTTTTTTTTGTAGTGATTTTTGTAGGTTGTTGATGACAAAGTAGGCTGAATTCACCATGAGTGTTAAGGATTCTAATTAATGGCTTTAGTGTTCAAGAAACAAATTTAAGAAATAATGAATATCTATGACCAAACTTGAGTACAATTATTCATATTGGAAGTGATAGTACTAAATGAAAGCAAGTAAAAGCAAAGTTACAAATTGCTGGTAATGACAAAATTTAAGATTTAAGCAACATGTTTGTTAGATTGATTATATTCTTTATCTCCATTGCATGCTTGTTGCACATTTTATAGTGGGAAATGGTCTAGTAACTGTTGACGGTTACTTAAACTCGTTTATCTATCTTCTTGCTAGATTGACATGTGTTCGATGATTTCTAAAGACATTCGAAGTGGCTTGATGACTGCCGGTGTAACTGTTGACAATGATACGTTTCTACCCTATAATTTATACAACGATCAACCACATGACCGGGCATGTGATCTGTTTATCTGACAGTATTTACTTTGTTCAATTTCTTTTCCTTAATTCCAAAATTCGAGGCTTTAAGAATATGAAATAACTCATTTCTGTTTTAGGAAATGACTTTTATGCATGCATGATCTTATTTAATTTAGTCAACATATAAATTAATTTTACAGTATAAATAGGAATATAGGCAAGATTAGGTTACATAACATTTACAATTTAAGCTAGTTGTCAAATTAAAGCCTAACTAGGTAGATTTTAAGTGCCTGTTTGGAACTATATTTTAAAACAGTTTTTTACTTCTTTTGTTTTTTTTGCAAATAAAAGACAAGAACATGAGAACACATTTTAGATGTTTTTCATGTGTTTTTTCCCCCCAAAGCCCCCAACCATTACTCCCAAGGCACCCCCAACCCTCCCCTTAGTCCCCCAATCCTCACCCCCTCCAACACCCCTCTACCCCTGTACCACGCCACCCTCTACGCTACCCACCTCACACTGTAACCCCAAACCACACACCATTTTCATTATCTCCACCCTTTTTTTCATCACTCCCCTACCCCACGATTTTGTGTGTAAGATTGTGTGTTTGTGTGCATGAGTGAGTTGTGTGTGCACGCGGTGTATTTTCATTTTAAAAACTTGTTTAGAGAATAATTCTACTCAAATAATTTTTTTACTTTTTTGTTAAATGCTTCCAAACATGCGAATAAATAATATGTCCTTGTTACTAGTTATTATAGACCATTCAACCAAATGACTAGCTAGTTGATTAGAAAATAGGGGACTAGATTGATGGAAATCATGATGCATGGAAAATTCACATGCTAATGCCCACAAACGTAAGATGTATGGAATTTTTACTAGTCTACTTAGGAATCTTCTACAAGTAGGGGACGAAATTCTATTCCGCCTTGGCCGTGCAACCCTCTAACACACATTTTACAAGTAAGTGTTGTAGTAGGCCTAGACTAATTTAGAGAACTAGAACTTATGTAGGAAATATTTAAGAAGTGGAAGAAGAGAATTTTGGAGGAACTAGAGAACTTGTATTGAAGAGAAGATTACAACTTTGGCTTGGTTACAAATGCTTGAAGTAGCCCCCTATTTACAGGTTCTCAATGAGCATTCTACACATAAGATATTCTTGAAGATGCTTGGAATATGCTAGATAATATTCTTAGATTATTCTATCTACTCAAATAAAATATTTGTTCCTAGATGCTTCTTAGAAAATATCCTATCTTCTAGAAATAGGGCTTGGCCTTACAATTGGGCAACACTCTTATTCTTTTGGACCAAGTGAATAAATATTTTAGCTAGCCTAAATGCTTGAGTATTAATACGTAGCCCAAATACTCACTCATTAATTTTTAGCCCAAATTCTTGATCTTCAATGCTAAGCCCAAATTGAAGTTTATTTTCCAACACCCTCTCTTAAACTTGAATTTTTTATTCCAAGGTGAAATCTTAGCTTGAGAAAAACTTCAGTTGGGAGAGGCTTGGTGAAAATATCTGCTACCTGATCTTGTGACTTCACATACTTTATCTTTTTTTTTGTCACACATTCTCTGATGAAGTGATATCTTGTATCAATGTGTTTACTTCTATCATGGAAAACAAGGTTCTTTGCCAACACAATTGCTGACTTGTTGTCCATAAATATTTTGGTTGCTTTATCCTGAGAAAAGTTGAGCTCCTTAAGCAAATTCCATAGCCATAACGCATGACACATAGTTGCAGTAGTAGCTACATACTCAGCTTCACATGTTGATAATGTGATTATTGGTTGCTTCTTTGAAACCCATGTGAATGTTGTGTCTCCAAAGTAAAACACGAACCCTGTTGTACTTTTTTTATCATCTATGTCGCCAGCCCAATCACTATCACTGTATCCTACTACTTTAAAGTTGTTTGAAAAGGGATAAAAGATACCGTAATCAATGGTGCTTTTTATGTATCAAAGGATTCTTTTTGCAACCTTGAAGTGATAAGTTGTTGGAGTCTCTATGAACCTGCTGATAAGTCTTACTCCAAATAGGATGTCCGATCCTGCGTATGTCAAGTATCGTAGGCTCCCAATCAAGCTCTTGTATAAAGTTGGATCTACCTTCTCAACTTTATCATACCTTGATAACTTGATTCCACACTCTATCGGGGTACTTATGGGCTTGCAATTGTCCATATTGAATTTCTTGAGAATTTCCTTTGCATATCCTTCTTGAGATATAAAGATGTCATCATCCATTTGTTTTACTTCAATTCCTAGATAGTATGCCATGAGCCCGATGTTCGTCATTTCGAATTCTCGTGCCATTGCCTTTTTGAAGTCTTCAAACATTTTTGGATTGCTTCCAGTAAAGATCAGGTCATCCACGTACAAGCAAACAATCATGATATCCTTTTTTTCATCCACTTTTGTATATAATGCGTGCTCGTTGGGACATTTCTTGAAATTATTCTCTTCAAAGTATTTATCGATTTGGTATTCTATGCTCGAGGAGCTTGCTTTAGACCATATAGAGAACTTTAAGACTTCGTCTTCATGGACTCGAACTCTGTAGCCTTCAGGTTGCTCAAGGTATACTTCTTCTTCGAGAAATCCATTTAGGAATGCTGACTTAACATCTATCTGATAAATATTTCACTTCTTCTTAGCTGCTATTGAGATCAACTATGTTATTGTTTCTAGTCGAGCAACTAGAGCGAATACTTCATCATAGTTAATGTCAGCTCTTTGTTTGTATTCTTTAGCCATCAATCTTGCTTTATATCTTTCTACTTCTCCTTTGGCATTATTCTTAGCTTTGTAGACCCATTTTACTCCAATTTCCTTGTGTCATTTTGGTAAGGTTGCTAGCTCCCGTGTGTCTTTCATCTTGATTGCTTTAATCTCCTCATCCATAGCTTTTCTCCATTCTTTGCTTTTTGCTGCTTCTTCATAGTTGAGAGGCTCGCAATCAGCAAAGAGACAGAATAGAGTGAGGTTATTCTGATTCTCTGTTATCTCATAAATTTCTTGTAGAGTCCTCATTCGGTGAGGCCTTTCATCTGAGTTCTCCATTGATGATGATGTTGCTTCTTATGGTGTTATTGGTGATGAAGGCGGAGTCTCACGGTTAGTTGTTTATTCAGTTCTTGGTGGTTTTTCTTCGTGCATTGGGAAGAACTGGTACTGCTCATTTTCTATATTACTCCAATCCTACGAGCTTTTCTCATCGAATTCCACGTATTTGCTTACAGTGGACTTCTTTGTACTTGGATTGTATAACTTGTATCATTTTGAGTTTTGGTCATAGCCGATGAGGATGTACTTATCGCTTTTATCATTGAGCTTTGTTCTTCTTTGGTCCGGAACATATATATAGGCTATGCTTCCAAATACTCGTAGGTGTGTAATACTTGGATTATGACCACTCCATGCTTCTTGGGATGTTTTGATCCACAAGTTTCTTGTGGGAGAACGATTTGACAAATACACTGCACAATCCACTGTTTCAGCCCAGAATTCCTTTGGCAGTATCTTACTCTTGAGCATGCTTCTTGCCATGTCGAGGATGGATCTGTTATTCCTCTATGCGACTCTATTTTTTTATGGTGAGTAAGGAAGAGTGAGTGGACGTTTGATTCTATTTTCTTCACAATATGCCTTGAACTCTTGTGAGTTGAATTCTCCCCTTCTATCGGATCTCATTGCCTTTATTATATGTCCACTTTGTTTCTCCACAAAAGCCTTGAATTTCTTGAAGGGATTAAAGACCTCTGATTTTTCTATTAGGAAATATACCCAAGTCTTTCTGCTAAAATCATCAATGAAGAAAAGAAAATACTTGTTTTTGCCAAATGATGCTAGGTTAATTAGGCCGCACACATCAGTGTGAACTAACTCCAATGGTTTATCCTTGCTTTTGATGATGTCTCTTGTGGGAAGCTTTTCCTAAATTGATTGCCAAGTAGATACCCTTCACATAGTTGATCGGGGTGATCGATGGATGGTAGACCCTTGACCATATTCTTCTTTGATAGTAGCTTTAGTCCTCCAAAATTGAGATGACCCAACCTCAAGTGCCATAGCCAAGAGGTGTCTTCCAAGCATGCTTTCAAACATTTTAGGCTATCATTTTGAATGTTCGAAAGAAACATTCTATTATTGGTCATGGGTACTTGGGCAATTAAGTTTCCTCTATGATCTCTTAGGAAGAGACTATGATTTTTCATGTGGATATCATAGCCTTTTTCTAAGAGTTGGCCCATACTCAAGATATTGGCATTTATGTTGGGCACGTAGTATACATTGGAGATGAATTGGTGTCTACCATCTTTTAGGCGGATAAGTATTTTACCTTTGCCCTTGACCAGAGTCTTAGATAGGTCTCCAAATGTGACATTTTCATTCACTGATTCATCAAGCTCGATAAACATGCTCTTGTTTCCGCACATATGGTTGTTTGCACCTGTGTCGAGATACCATGTATGTTGTTCTCCATCTTCATATCCCTTGTATGTGAGCAAGATGGTGGAATCTACCTCATCATTCTTTTGTTTAGCAAATTTGGATATCTCCTCTATATTCTTGGTTGAACTTCGGCATTCTAAGGCATAGTGACCGAATTTGTGGCAATTGTAACATTCAACTTCGGACTTTCCATACCTTGGTATTTGAGCTCTTCTTCTTTCATATCTACTTGATGATCTATTGTTATCCTATTCCTTGTTGTTGGTGTGTTGTATCCTCCTCTTCCTAGACCACGACCATGACTGCGTCCACGTCCACATCTACGTCTTTTTCCACGTCCTCATTCTCTTTGGCTTATTTCATTACCAATGTCTCGATCTCCTCGATTGAGGTTGAGCTTGGCTTGTAAGACTTGGTCGAGTGATTCTTTATTCTTTCTCTTGATATTTTTTTCATGTACTTGAAGCTTACCCGTGAGCTCATCAATGGTCATTTTCTCTAGATCATTAGATTCTTCAATTACTACTACTACATGGTCAAATTTTGAATCTAATGATCGGAGAATTTTTCAATGACCCGAACATCACCCATGCTTTTACCAATTGTTTGTAGTTGATTAACTATGGATTGAACTCTTGAAACATAATCGGAGATTGACTCGGATTATTTCATATGTAAATTTTCAAACTCAACTCTAAGAGTTTGAAGACGGACTTTTCTTACCTGATCAACTCCTTGGTATGCTTTCTCAAGAATCTCCCATGCTTTCTTAGCTGTTGAAGCTTGGGCAATCTTCTCAAACGTGGCATCATCTACAGCTTGTTGGATGATTGAAAGAGCCTCTTGATCTTTCATCTTAGACTCCTTCAAAGCCTTCTTTTATGCTTGAGTAAGTGTGGCCTCATCTTCGAGTATTTCATAGCCAACGTCCCATGTATCTTGGCCACCAAGATATGTCTTCATTTGGATGCTCCACCTTATATAGTTGTCGTTGGATAGAGCCTTGGAAATGGGAATGCTACACTTGATGCCGCCATAACCTAGCTCTTGATATCACTTTGTTGTGATAGGCCTAGACTAATTTAGAGAACTAGAACTTATGTAGGAAATATTTAGGAAGTGGAAGAGGAGAATTTTGGAGGAACTAGAGAACTTGTATTGAAGAGAAGATTGTAACTTTGTCTTGGTTACAAATGCTTAAAGTTGCGCCCTATTTATAGGTGCTCAAGGAGCATTCTAAACACAAGATATTCTTGAAGATGCTTAGAATATGCTAGATAATATTCCTAGATTATTCTAGCTACTCAAATAAAATATTTGTTCCTAGATGCTTCTTAGAAAATATCATTTCTTCTAGAAATAGGGCCTCGGCATAAAATTGGGCAACACTCTTATTCTTTTGAATCAAGTGAATAAATATTTTAGCTAGCCCAAATACTTGAGTATTAATACTTAGCCCAAATACTCACTCATTAATTTTTAGCCCAAATTCTTGATCTCCAATACTAAGCCCAAATTTAAGTTTATTTTCCGACAGCAAGCATTTATGGGAGAAAAATTACACAAGGATTGTAAGAGTGTACCTTATTTTGAACTTCCATCACCATTTGATCATATGAACCATAATAAGGAACTAGCTTATAGGGCAAAGCTTAAGGAAGCCGATCCCTTGCAGATTTGAAAACTTCAATAGAAAATCCTGTGACCGACAGTCTCATTCTTCCCAGGGTCATATTCCACTTTGACAAATTGATCGAAAGCACCATTTGCAGGAACGCCTATCTTCAATTGCTTCACTACGCCACCGGCAGGAGTCCAACCCTTAGGAACCGCCCGCTCACCGCCCGGCCAGTAAACTGTATTCAACCCGATACCTATATCGCCACCGTTTTCAATAAGCTCCTTGGAGAGGCCAGTTTCTGGTGACCATACAGCTATTTCTGTATAGCTTGTGCCTATCACATTGATAATACTAAAAACTGGCTTCTGCAATAGCGAACCGTTCTTGAAGCTAATTTCTCCGCTTAGGCCTTTGAAATCACTGGATAAAATATGTTGCAATAGCTCTTTGGGACTAATCTTTCCTTGTGAATCTTCCATGTCTTTTGCAACACCCCCAATCGCATCGTACGCTCGAAAAACGTTTGCACTTGGACTCAAAATCTCTTCCTTTTCAGAATAATCCTTTACATACTTCCTTCTAAACCTTTGCCTAAACTCTCTAAAGGACTTGCCATTATCTGCAATAGAGCTAATTGTCTTGATGCCTATAACACCTTGCATGTTAAGTGTCATAAATGGTTCCATAGAATGAAGATGGCTAGCAATATCATCAGAAACAATCCACACATAACCTTTCCCCATCATTCCAGCTTGCCTAGCCACCTTGAAAAGAACTACGGAAAAATCAAAAGAAGATTGCAAGATCACAAAGACCCTATTGCTCCTTTGTTTCAGCTTCTTCAACTCTTCTTGAATAAAGGTTTCAGGGAGGGATAAAATAGGAGGAAAAGTGATGTGGTGCTCCACATCTGCATTGAAAGATTTAAGTGCATCAGAAAGTTGTGTTACCAGTCCAAGATCCATGGAGAAGCTATATCTTTGTTCATATATTGCTGTAACTTCTCGCCATCCGCAATGGCCAATGATGTCGGCAAGGCATTGCATTTGTATGGTTAAGTCATGACTCATTTGGATGATGGAAAATGGTTTTGGTTGTAGCACTAGTGGAGATGCAATGGCTGAATTCAAGATGATTATAGGGATGCTTCTCGTCACTTTGCTAAATTCTGAGATTATTGCAGCTTCTTGCAGTGTCAATTCTCCAACAATTGCGTGTACTTTCTTGTGTTTAATGAGGTAAATTGCTGCAAAAGAATTTTTTTGCTCAATTTTGTTGCCATATTAAAAGTGAAAAAAATAAGCAAACACTTGTATAGGGTATTAAATTACCGCTTTTTACTAATAGCTTAAATTTTTAGAGAGAGAGTTTTAATATATTTATTTATAGTTTTTAACACGCACTTGTAGACGGGGTTTATCTTTGAGTCTTACACGTGAACAATTTAAATATTTTAAATGAGTGGCGGTAAAACTTGAATTGATGACTGTTTAATAACTTGAATTTTGATCCTATATTAAGGCTTTATTGGCTTAGCTGTGAAATTTTAGTTTTTGAGTACAAAAACTTTTATTATAAGTATTGTTGAACAAAAACTGTTGATTGTTTAGCATATGTTAGGCAATGTTGAGCTTTGATCAGAAATTGTGAGGGTAATGTTAGATTTTCAAAAATATGGAGGGGTATATTTAAGAAAAGAAAAAAATAGCTTTTTTTTTCATAATGTAAAAAGCAGTTTCGCAAAAACTTTTTTTGAAAAACTCCAAATTAGGGTTTCTTTATTTTTTAAAACTCTCCAAAAATGGGCCAAATACGTTAGCTTAGTTTTTAAATTCACATAAAACGTTTTTACGGTAGTGATTGGTACACTAAAATGGATTTGGACAAGAATGGAATGAGCCAATGATGAAATGAAACTGAGAATGAAAAGAACTTGGGAATGACAATGACATGCTTGGTATGCTCTGAGAATGAAGAGTAATAATAAGAATGTCATGTATAATACGACAAGATTACCATTTTATTATTATTATTATTATCATCATTTTTATATTGGTATTATTATTAATTTTATTTTTTTTTTATTATTATTATTATTATTATTTTTATTTTTATTCTAATCAATATTATTATTTTTTATTATTATTATTATTATTATTTTATTTTTATTTAGTTATTATTATTCTTCTTCTTTTTACTTTTATATTTTTATTTATTATTATTATTATTTATTTAAGTAATAATTATTATTATTATGATTTATTTTTTAATAATAATAATAATAATTATTATTATTATATTTTTAAATTATTATTATTATTATTATTGTGAAACAAACTATATAAAAGTTAGTTGTGGACTTCCGAAAATTAAAAATAAAAATAAAAAGTCAGTGGTGGACTGAAAACCAATTCAAACTAGCTGTAGAGGAAACATTTTGGTATGAAGAAAAAAAAATTATGACTTTTTCAATGGTGTCCAAACGAACGTATAGGTTGTTTACTACGTAAGATTAGTAAAAGTAATTGCTAATCGAAAAGTCAGCTATTGATAAAAATAAAAAAAAAAAAATTATTTGACATAGTAAATAGGAAGGTAGTATCCATTATATTCAAAATAGAAAAAGGATATAAACTTTAAAATTTAGTTATTTAACATAAATGTGGGCTCTGAAATAGACGTGAAGATCAGATAAATTGTTCTATCTTGTCGGCTCTAAAAACAAATTAATAAAGATAAGAGAAGAAAAAGGAAGAAAAAAAAGAAAAAGAAGAAGAAAGAAAATAAATTAAAGACAAAAATCAAATTCAACATAATTTAATCCCTTGGGTGTTCAAAGACCTCGAGACATACACAAAGCAAATTTTATAGGATACATGGTAGATACACCCAAACGAAATATTATTCCTTATAACATGATCTATATATATATATTGTTTTATCAAATATGTACATGACAATCTATTTGAGTTGATTGTGCAGGACAATTCTTCCAAATTATGGAGTTCCTGTGGAAGAACTAGGAATTTAACATTGGGGTCTAAAATATTTTTTTAATGATATTATATAATTTTTTTTCTTAAACAAAATAAAAAAATCGATAATTTTTTTTAACAATACTACATAAATATTTTTTTAAAAATTAAAAATCTTGGAGGCCGGCTTCCCCTTAGTACCGCTCCTGTGCAGTTCGAAAGATTTTCCTGTTTACCTTTAATTTATATAACAAAAGAGACTCATGTATTACTGAACTTAGATCGTTACCTGGACAAACGACTAGAGTTAATGGCCCTTTCGGGATAAGTGGTTCTAAAGTCAAAATTTTGTATTATTGTAGAGCGAATTGATTTTTAGATTAAAGTAACCATATATTTTAGAGCAACTTTGGGCCGGTAAGAGCTAAATAGTTTTAGAACTAAATTTAATTAATCATGTATTATATATGCAACTTGTAGGACAAGTTTAGATTAGCAAATCAATAAAAAGTACGTATAAATGGCAGTACGACGAATAAGTGTCAACGACGACTATTTCATTGTGCAATAGAGGACTCGTTAGAGGATGGGTGTTGGCTTTTGTTGTTAAAATAGTGTTATATATCACCCCTTAATTCTTTTTTATAAAATAGTATTATTATCATATGCATAAGACTAAGAGAGTAGATAGATAAATATTGGAGAAAATATTTAAAGAGACGAAGCTGCCTTCACCAGACACACAACTGATACCCTAAACACTATACCCTTAACCCCATACTTAGACCACCCGTAGTTCTTGACTGTCACCCGCTTATCAGAACTCCTATAAATAAAAAGAGTCAGAGCTTACTTTGATCTTAATTGTAGATTTATAATGGTTTAACAGTAGTGACGTAAAACATTACTCTCAGCTTTATGCGGTGGTGAGGAGGTTTAGTACTTACCGGTCGGTTTTCAAAAACGCCTTGGCCTATCAGATGGCAGCCACCAACTAGGGTGCATGCTTAATGACATGGCTTTGCAATTAAAATGCAAACTTTATGAATGGCTTCATAAGTTGGCAGAGAGAATTTTACCAGCAGAAGCTGCTCGAGCTGACTTTCCTTGTGAATTCTTAAGGTGCAAAACCAACTTCAAGCATGTCGACCATTGATTGAAGTCATCGACAGCCATCTCCATTGCTAACTTTTGCTCCTTACCCACAACAGAACCCTCATCAATCACAGCCCCTATATGGCCAGTCTTATAAGGGTGATATATAACACCATTGTTGCACTTCCCATTTGTATTTGCTATTGTTCCTTTCAGTGCCAAAAACAACAAGAAGAAGAAGAGCACATGAGTAGACATTTTCACTATGTGCAGTTTATAGTTCAATATTGTAACAAGTATGATTAATAGACTTGGAACAAAATAGGCATCATTTTATACTCACGGCTTGAATTGAATACAATCTTGAAGTCTTGTTGTGAGTTGTGACTCATTCAATACTATTGCTACGAATACTTTTCCACTCGGCCAAAAACAAAAAGATAAATATTAATTTTCTGGTTGCCAACGGTGGCAGATTAACAATATTTTACACAGTGAATATTAGGTGGGAATTTTTTCATATGGACTTGAAATGAGTAGCTTGATCGTTTCTAAATAGTCGGTCCCACTTAGTGGGCAAGGTTTGATTTGAATTGAGTGCTAAGCGGCGATTAAATAAATGTAATGACAAAATTAGTGGGAGTTGAGTGATTTTACTCACCACAAATACAAAAGATATCAAAACAATTCAAATAATTTTTTGAGATCAGTTGAGATTATAAACCCCACAATTATACATATCAATTCGCCCTTGGCCAGCATGGTAACACGCCATTGCTTGACGAGCAAGAATCTGTATTAAACTTTAAACCTATTCGTTGACAAAGAAGTAATGACTTCGTCATTGCTTCGCCTAGAGAGCATCCGTATGTAGTTATAAATCCTCAAGTTATTAGAGAGATATATGTTATTGGTTAATTACATCGAGTAAAATTCGTTGAAAAATAAGTAATGATATTATCTTTGCTACTTCGTCATTGCTTCGCCTAGAGAGCATGCTACGTAATCATAAATCCTCAAATTATTGGGTTTATATCTACCAATGGTTGAACTTGATGAATCTTCTACGAAATTGTACAACCGTATACTATGTTGTACTCAGTTAAATCTAGTTTCTTCTAACGATATTGACAAGGTTTGTGAAGACCATAAGTTTTCTAGTATTAAACTTTTTAAGCTTTCTTAATAAGGAAATAAAGTTAGGACTCATCACGGGTGACTAGTTTTTGAAATTAAATCATTTGATATATCTAAACCTACTCACAAAAGCTGTAAACATTTTATACGAACTGATATATGGACTTATTATCCGTTGTGACAGTCCAAGTTGGCATATAAAAATATGAATATTGATTGTGAGTAAGTTCTGAGCAAAGAAAAATCAATGAAATTGTCATAAACCAATAAAAAACAATGAATGTTGCAAATTTGAGCATAATGAAGGAATATTGAGGTAGACCAAAATTAAAAAAGTAAATAAAGAAAAGGAGAATTGAGCGTAGTTTGCTTTATATTCTCAAAGGCAAATGGGAAATGATAAAACTCATATGCTTCTTGTACTTGTATGCTCTTTTTTACGCTTATATTGGACTACTAACTTCTTTAAATTAAATTTTTACAGTTAGAAAGTGAGGGTATTGAGCTCATGATCAACATTTAAAAAAAAAAAAAAAAAAAGAGAAAAAAAGCAATGGTAGATGTTCATGTATTTTTGGGATGATCTCCTTTCCTTTTTGGGACTTTCTTTTTCTTTTTTTGATTTAAGGGAGACCTAGAGTCGTACAACATAACTAGCAAGACTCGAACTTACAACCTCCTACATATGACAAGTAATTCAAGCTCGCAACCTCCGCATACAATGAGTAACCTTACCACTAGACTTTCTTATTTGATGTAGCAGTCCAATGAATGTGATACAAATTTTAAGGTATATTTTCGACTACAAAGTTTCACTAATTAGCCAACTTTTGCTTCAATTAAGTCAAATCGATAAAGTAAGTGAAGGTGTGGAAAGAGAGGGATTCGAACCCTCGGTATAAGTCATGAATGGAGTACAAACTTTACTAGGAGCATATTAAATTACTACAAATTACAGAAAAAGATTACATATGTATGGGAAATGCGAAGGTGGAGGCTCTTGAAAAACCATGGTACTTGAACATCATTTATAAAAGAATGAAAAATAAATTCATTTATTTAGATTGTGGGCATTCATGGAAATATAAAGAAGATTAATATGTTAAGATAAAACACATATCGATTAGAAGAAAAGTCATAGACCATGTAATTAGGTAATTTTTGAGTTTCGAGTGTATTTTAATATTTGGATTCTTGAACAATACCAAATAAAAGACTTTATAACAAGTTTCGTCGTGAAATATGTTAAAATTTCAAAAGGGTTAAGAACAAAGAACGTCAAAAGAAACAATGATGTATTCATTCAATGAATAAACACATGCAGATTAAACAAAAATAAATCAATAAATAAAAAACAAAGGAAAAAGGAATAATACTTACACTTGCTTCATTTGATTACTTAAAATTTTCCATAATTGCCTTGGTATACCAAAACTTTGCACTTGATCATGTCATGAAGATTAAGAGATCATACTCATGAGCATATTATCATGCTCTTGAGGACCTGAGGTCCATGGCTCATGGGAGGTTTTCAGGTTTCGAAACCATTTGTCTTTTTGCTAAATAAGCAAATATCATATTCCAAAGTTCACATTTCTAAAAATCTTGTAATATTCTACGAACCAAATGCCCCCTTAATTCTAAAAATATGTACACTGTCAATACAATCTCGAACGAGACATAGACCAGCTATACTAGAATTCTATTGTCCCCATTCAAGCGTTATAAATTAATGGCATGTTCAGAAAAAGTGAAAACCGTTGATGGCATAAATTGCGTTGGATTTTGGGGTTGAATCTCCTAACATGGGTTGACTCGATCCAGCCCACTTGTGGGTACGTAGTGGAGAATTATCAGAAGTTAACTCCTCATTCGTAAGGAAAAAAAAAGGTATGTCCCATTTTCCTTAGATATAGGACACAGAAAGCAAAAAAAACCTTGTCTCTTTCATTAAAAACTCTCTCAAGGTTTCTTTCTCTCTCTAATACTGCGTGTAAGAGGTCAAATCAAAGGCCACTTAAGTTGTGGCCATTAGTCCATCATCTAGTATCTTGGACTTTGTTTGGCGATAGAGAAACGGTGGAACAAGCTTGACAACTTCTTGGAAAAATCATTCTGCATATACTACGAGGTCAGTATATTAAATTTAAGGTTCATGAAAAAACTATTAATTAGTGTTAAAATCATTCTTCAGTACATTGATAATCTGATTTAGTCATCATGTACAAGGAATTGTTTTCTTTTCATTGGTGAATTTACAATTGGAAACATAATTAATGATAATTTTCTGATAGTATTGGAAGACGACTTATACAATTCTACTGGCCACAAGCTCTATGCCCATCACAATCTTATCCATTGCATTATGAGACACTTCCTTTGACTAAGGCTTTTTTGGCAGATGATCCAGTGTAACGAAAAATACCAATGCCGAAAGACTACCTGATATTAACATTATACCATAGAAAGGGCTCGAGACCAAGTGTACCGTTGTCAGCACTAGAGCAATTGGAAGAATGTAGAATATGATTTTTCAACTAATTTAGCTCTCGACTGTGTGTTACTTTGAGAATTGCCTCTGATATATATCAACAGGCAAAGGAGAACCTTTTGGAAAGACCCGAGACCATCAAGAAACAAGAAAAGTGAATAAAGGGATGATATGTTCTAAAATCATTGAGATGTTTTTCAAGGAGGTGATGATAACGGCAAATCCAGGAGTTTTTTTCAATGAGGATTAAAATTTATATATATTAATTGGGGCTAATTCATTTTTGTAACTGAAAATACATGCATAATGTTGTGGATATAGATTAGCTATAAGTAACGGAGATCCTGGAGAGAGGGTTGGGAGGTATGAGTTGATCGAGTGCAGTGAAGTACAAGCATTCTGTTTTTGAAAAACGACATAGAATTTTAACTGGTGTTTAGGCCAGTGGAGGCTGCAACACACACATTCGCGCCATTGGGTGACGATTATAAAAACTGTTGCAAGAAGTCATTAATAGCAACGGTTTTTTATTTGTGCAATTTGAGTGTTGCAAGAAAACTAAAATGTCGTAATGAGCAGAGAGGTCATTTGATCTTACAAAGCCAAAACCACCAAGTTTGAATCTAGGTTCTGTCATTATAAAGCCTTTGTTGTAATATTCTGCAACGAAGACCTTGGCATGTGGAGCCACAAAAAAGGCTGTTTTTATATCCCCTCTAAGAAGAAAGATGTAGTCTAAGAGGTGATAGTACAAATCGGTAAACTTGTCTTGGCTATCAGTGAGTATAGAGGGGCAACGTGGTCATTATCACTTAGTTGGTCTAAAGACTGAGCGTCATATATTATTGACTAACTCTTGTTCATACAATAATTATCTTGGAGTGCAGCTGTAGTCTTTTAGTGGAATAGACTAATGTTAAAGTAGCAAAATATTGCTAGGAAACTAGCGAGAATATTTTGATAATTTTCAGTGGAAGGATAATTATGTCTTTGGTCCCCCTTCTCGCCATTTACCTTATAAGTGTATTTACTAAAGTTAAGAATTACTAAATGGAAGAGAGGATTTAATCCTTTAACGATTAGAGATCATAAATAGAATTTTCTATTTGTGGAATATATTTTTTATTTTGATTATTGGCTGAATTTTGGATTAAGTAATTATGAAAAGACAATTAAATAATTAAATAATTAAAGTTTAAAGTCTACTAAATATTTAAGATAATTTTTCCTTGGTTGGAAATAGCATTATTCTTAAATAGTAGACTAAATTTGGACTTTAGAAATAATTAGAATTAATTAATTTAATTGGATAGAGCATGTGGGTTGAACCAGAGCCATAACACACGAGTCAAGGCTTGGACGAAGTGGGCTAGGCACCCCACATAGCCTTAGATGTATAGGTGGGCTTAGTTTGTTAAGCCAGCGTGAACACAAGGTGTAAAAGGATTTTCTATTTAATTATAGAATTAAAGGATAATTCAAAGTCCTAATCCTTTGCCTTTTAGGATTCTATTTTCAGACATAATTACCTCATGGATTAACCTATATAAAGGCCACTACCCCAAACTCTACAATTGCACCATATCCTTTGAAATCTATCTTTCTTTCTCACGAGTAAGTTTTAACTTTTTGAAGAAACTCGAAATATTTTTTTTTTTAGTTTAATTTAGCAAGAACAAGTCTCACAACTTGATCAACACTTAAACTAGGATTTTGGAATAGAGGGGAATATCAGAGTTAAGGAGCAGAAGCTCATTTCAGGCGTGTGGAGCAATTTTTCAGCAAAGATGAAGTTTTTTTCTTTCGTTCTTCGCCATAAAGGTATTCCTGAAAAATTTATTTTCTTTTATAATTAAACTATGAACTGTTTAGATGTTCAAGTATGGCCAGGTTGGGCATGCGGTAACCAGCGAGCAGAGGAGTAGCCAAAATGTCCGGGGTTAATGGGATGACCCCGAGTTGATAGACGACCTTGGTAATCGCCGTAACAATCCTGGTTGATTCAGGCTCTGCACCAACTGCTCTTTTTCCCTTCGTTATCTCGGGAAGTTAACTAGCCTCGAGGAATCCTGATCATCAGCATCGCTCCTAGCTCATTACACCTACTCCGGCATAGCCCCTCCATGCCCAAGTCGGCTATATGAACCTGAGGTCGGTGCTGCAGTGGAGCTGCCTGATTTGCAACAATGCGGGTCACCATGTCTTAGAACTCTCTGAATATATAGTACAACAGCTTCACCTCGGGACTCATAGAAGCCGTTGGATCCACCGGTTCAGGTTGGGATATATCAGTGGCTAAGTGTATACGTTGGCTCGGTCCAGCATGGGCTTCGGTTAGGTTTGTGTTGGGGGCCTTTTCAGGTACCTTATCCGAAGGTGGAAAGTCTCCGGTCGCACGGTTATGGCTTCTGGTATTTACCATAGTGGTTTTTCTCAGTAGATTGGTGCGAAAGTGAGGGAACTACGTTTCCACAAATGGTGCCAACTGATGAGGGTAGAAAATAGTAGTCCGCCCGAGCTCAGTAATTCGACCTCAAGCTATCTGACCTACAAAACAAAGGAAGGAATCGCGAAGGTTGCTACCCGTGTTTTCCCTCAGGTGCGAGAGTGATTAGTATATCCAAGTTCAATAGTAGGTAGTTGAGAGCAATAAATATATACGCGTTATTTGATAATGGTTGTTGAGTTTATACTAATACCAATTACGGGCATTAATTAATGTTTAATCCTACCCGGCATTATTCACGCCTGCTTGGACTTATTATCCAGTGGTTAAAGTCATTATCCAACAGATAAAGCTATGATCCAGAGGTTAAAGTCTGGTACCTTATTTATGTCACATCAGAAGTGACTACTATACTAAGGAAGCGGAGCGGGTCAGGTCTTTGAACTTCTATTGAATCGAGAAATAGGTTTGATTGTCTATCTTTTTTATATATAAGGCATTCTCCGGATAATTCAAATCGAAACAATTGGATGTCCAATTCAAGCCTATATGACCGATCAATAGGCACTGCCCCAGATCGATGAAGCGTTCTCGGGCTCAAGTTTATACCCCCATCAAATACATAAAATTTTACCATACAAACTTTTAAAAATATATGTTGAGACAGGCTTTGTTGTGATTGTCATTTTTTTTTCCTTAGAGAGGGACGAATTAAATATATTTCTTAGAAATTGCCTAAAAAATTGTCTGAATTAGATGTATGTGGCACGATAGCGTCAGTATTAATTTTTGGAAAAATAGTTCATATAGTCTCCATTGTTTTTCATTTTTCCAAATTAGTTCCCATTATATTAAATGTCCCAAATCAATCCTCAATGTTTTCAAAAAATTCCAATTTAGACTCCACTATTAAATATTTAACTGATAATCTAAAAAATGACTAAAATACTCCAAAACCATCTAAAAAAAAAAAAAAACCATCCCTACTCCCATCTCCCAAACCCTCAACCCCATCTGAACCCTCCATCCAAAAAAAAGAAAACCCACCCCACTCCCTTCCCCGATGAACCCCCACCCCCTAACCCCCCATACCGGTGAACCCTTACCTACAACCCTACAATTATATAGATGCACTCATGATTTAAAAAGCCAAAGAGCTCAAGTATCATAATATATTTTCATTTTAAAGTTCATTGAACAATACTTTTTTAATTATTATTATTTTTTCTAAAACTGCGAGATCTTAGAGTGTTTTCCTTTTGTTATTAAATCATCAAGAATTGAATATTCACGGAAAGACGATTTATTCTTTTAGCCTCATCACAAAATACAGTCAATGTAGATTTTCTATAGAGGCAATAGCTGACGAATCACAATTTTAGCTTAGTGGTAGATTTCATGGGCCTAAAGTTGGTGTTTACAATTACAATTAATTGTCTTTAATTAATGCTTATTTGCAAGTTTCTTCACCTCAACATATACTAAAATACTTAAAACACCTACAGGTTAAGTTGGCTTCATAAGATAAACTTAAGTAATTTTCTTGAATAGCTACTTATAAGCACAAAATAGAATCTAGTTTTGTAAGTGTTCGTATACAAATTATATGATTAATGTAAGCATGCATGTCTTATATATATATATATATATATATATATATATATATCTTTGTGTGTGTATATGTATATATGCATATATTTTTGCTAAGTAAACAATTTGTATTTCATTTAAAATGAAAAAGTACATAAGTGAGTCTATCGACCATTTAACAAAAAGAGAAAGTGAATGAAAAAAGCTAGCATAATAAAATTAAAAAAATGAAGGAGTACATGGCTAGCTAAAATGTTCCATTTAGTTTAGATAGTCGGCCCTCCATTCTTATACCGGTTGACCGGTTATCTTAGCCAAATAGAACAACCAAATTCTGAAAAAAAGTCAACCAAAAATGCAAAACAAGCAACAAAGACAAGCAAAGAAATGAGCAATCCAAAGTCTTCAAACATCTCACATTTTGTGCTCTTCAAAATTCATCAACCCGATCAAGAGCGTTTTCATCTTGGGATTTATGTTTGGATTTAGGGAAGGAACCTTTGGATTTGGAGGAGCCGAATTTAGATTTAGGAGAATTAGACATGGGGGTATTCATGAAAGCAACAATATCTTGGGATAGGGAACTAGGGAAGGTTGTATATCACCTTCCATGCATAGGGGGCCTCGGGCCTAACTTGATCATTATTTATGGAAGTGGTCCGAGAGGAGGCATCCAACATGGTTACCTTTGTCAAGTACTTCACTCACGTTTGAACTTTCTAAAGACACTTCAAAATGATTTGATATTGGGGCTAACTTTTGAGGAGTAGCCAATGTGGTAGACTCCTTTAGTGGAGCCCTTTTTGAAATTTCTAATCATTTGGTGGACTTAGGTAGAAGGGAAGTCTTTGGTTGTTGAGGGAGCTTCTCCACAGTTGCTGGGGGATTTTGCACAATTAGAAGTTGAATGTCTGACAACTTTACAAAAGATGCATCTAGGTGGTTCAATAATATTCGATACAAATTTCTATAATGGAACAATCCGGGAGCTTGACAAAAGTGGAGTTGAGGAGTTCTTAGTCAATATTCATCTCCACGTAAATACGATGAACTCTGGATTTTGTAAGAAAATCCATTTGTAGAGGGACTCTTAGGTTGCTTTCAATATTGCTAAATCCATCTCTTAACCATAACCCCAAAGGAACATTTGTTAGTTTCATCCAAATTAGCACTTTGTCACGTTTAAGGTTGATAAGTTGAATGTCGGGATCCTATATTCGAATAAGGAGGGGATAGTGGTTACCATGTTACAATTGTTCTAACACTTTATCGCAAACTTTTGCACTTTCAAGTTGAAATAGGTACAAACCATTATCAAGAGTTTTTATATCATTACTACCATAGCTCTTTCACTTAGTATCAACGACTTTTTAATAAGAAAGAAAAGTAAGGGCTTATCCACAAATTGACCAAACAAAACATCTTCTCCAAAGGGATTCCGTTTCTTCCTATACGCAAGAAGGAGGGCAAGCAACCACATGACCATCTATGATTTATGACACTCCAATTTTATGCAGTTTGAGGGATTGTGATCAAGTCCTTCATAAATAAATTTTCTATTTTGAGATGGATTAAGCATTAAGGTGGGCTTGGAAGTTGGTACTCTTGGGATCTTTTTTTACTCTAGGACCAAGAATAAAGCCAATTTTATGGGATGGAGGAAAGGCATTGGCATTGGCTATAACATTGAAAGATTTTGTAGTAGCTAATGAATTAGAGGATTACATAAACGAGTTTATGGGAAGGAGGACGACATTGGTCTGGGAGGGATGGACCCAAGACCAAAGGTTGTGCATTAGTAGCTAAATTAATGGGGAAGTGGACCTTGGAGCTTGAAAGAGGGGAGGAGGAAGGGGAGACATCTCTATGAAAGCCGTGGATAGAGTGGGAATAGAAGAATAAAAGGGAGATGGATGATTGGGGTTGGGAAGATATAAATATATTCTTCATTTAATGTAGCTTAAAATTTGATTCAATGATTGGACTTCTCAATATATAAGTATTCTAATCAATACTTTGATGATGTTGTTAGCAAATCACGTTTAGTTGTATGTATTTCACCTCCTACTTTCATTCTTCATTAAATAGACATAAATTAATGCACCCTCTTAAATAGAAATAAAAAATTCAAAGTGATATTTATTCACCTTTGTTTGCCATATTATAATAGGAAAAACACTTTCTGATTTAAGTTCTTTCTCTTTTTAATTTTTAATATAAAAATTGTAAGGCTTTTTACTAATAGACTCCTGTTGGTCCTTAATAACCTAAAAGAGGGGAGGGAGGGGGGGGGAGGGGTAAATTAGGTAATTAGGCAAAGTTAAGAAATTTAAAAATTCTTAATGCGGAAACAATGTCTAGTAAAATTTGATAATACTCTAGAAGTTCTTGTAGACAATTTATCAAACACTTAGTGAGCATACAAGTATTTAACACTAGATAAGCAATTAGAATTTCAAAGTAAAATTCCAAAAATATATCTCAGCAATTATCAAGTAATTAATGTGAGCAATATCCACGCGAAAGTAAATGACTTGAAAATAAAGAGAATAGAGTAAGAGAAATCAAACACGATGATTTTTAAGTGGTTCGCACTCCCGGAGGCCTATTCCACCACCTAAGGTCTTCCCTTCCCTCAAAATTTAATAACTCTTCACTAAGATGCTTCTTCAAATGTTGGTGAAGCAAAAACCAACAACAACTACTCTTGAGTCCACAAGAGTTACACAAGCTCCTTCAAGTGTAGGTGAAGCTAAACCTACTATCATCTATTTCTTTGAGTCCACAAAGGATTACAATACTTCTTCTCACAATGATTCTCTCAATCTATGTGAAGGAATATATTACAAAGATTGTGTGATAAAATGAATGACAATTGCAACTCCTATTTGAGTTTGATATTACACTTGAAGAGAAATTTGAATGCTCAAATATATGAAAATGGTAGCTCAAGATTTCTCAATAAGAATGATTTGAAAAGCTTTTGAATTTGGTTAGAAATCTGAAGATTAAGGCTTGGAGGGATGTCTTAGAAGGTGAGAGAACATGGTTTAAAAAGAGGGAAAGTTTTGATACAAAACGGATTTTAAGCATAATTTTTGGATTTTCTCGTTAACCCATCCGGGCGCTGAGGCTCTCTTCCAGGCGCCCGGAAAGAGCAGGTATCGCCTGGATCAGTCTTCTCTAACGGGCATTATGCCTTCTATCTGGGCGACCGAAAAAGGCCAGTAACACCCAAATGCTTAAAAAAAGCTGAAAAGTTATATTTTGAGCCCCAAAAATAATTTGTTTATTTGCAAAGCATTTGGGCATATATAAAAACGATTTCTTAGCATTTTTTAGCATCCCAAATCAATTTCAAAATTGCTGAGAGGTTTTAAAACAATTTATAATGCAAAAGTTTGAAAATTAACAAAAATTATTTTTCAAGAATGATTTTGAATAGATGTTTGATCGAAAGATATTTTAGAGAAATTATGAGCTATATAAATCATACTTAGGCAAACGACATTTGTTTAAGGCCGGTACCCCTTATGTCGCCACTTCTCCTTCCTTGTGACTCCCTTTTTATCGTCAAGTCTATAGCTTGAATTCTTTTGGGCTTGGATACAATTTCTGATTGGGCTAGGACTTTGATCCAATAGTTTTCTACTCTTTGACTGAAACAAGTTGATCCAAGTTGATGTGGCAAGTTGATCCAATGTTGATATGGCTTGCTTAGATGGATTGAAAGGCTTACCAAAAACAGAAAGAATACAAAAGCATCATTTCAATGTTTTGTTATTATCAAAATAAAGATTATAGGCTTTTCAGGCTAACAATCTCTCCCTTTTTGATGATGACAAAACTTTGAAATTATCAAGCATAAAAAATATTAAAAAGGAAGAATAGAACTTGATTTGAGGTCTCCCCCTCAATTTGAGCTTGATTGAATTTAGCTTGTTCATGAAAAAAATAAGCTCCCCCTGAACAAGTGCAATGATATTACACTATTTTTATGTTTTATACTATTTCAATATATACTTTCTCCCCCTATTTGACATCAACAAAATATAGTTTCCATAGCAAATAATCATAAGAATAAAAGCCACAGTAAGCTATAACAGGTATCGGACAAGAGATATCTAAAGAAGATGCAAAGCATTAATGAAATGAAGCAAAGTATCCAAACAATGTTAAAGGAAGATAAAGATACTGAGGAGTTTTTGATGAAAGAAATAACTGTAAACAAGAAAAGAATGTTTGAAGATAAACACAACTTAAAGCATCCACAAATTAATGACCAATGTGGTGGTCATATAAAGCCTTCAACATCTGCTTCATTCGTTCCAAACGAACATCTTGTGCATTCAGGTGGGCAAGAATTTTATCATGTGAGGAGGAGTGAGAGGAAGACGATCCAGCTTTTTGTCCTTGAGAACTGCCAATACCACTTCTGCCTTGACGTTCCATAGGATCTCTAAAAGTAATGGGGTCAATATCAAGAGTTTCAAACACAAGAGGATCATCACTCGTATCATCACCAATATTGAAAACTCGAGAGTTATGGATTTTCAACTTTTGGCGAGTGAGGCTAGTGACATTGAGAAGATATGATCTATCACTAATGGTCTCAAACTTTTGATCACGCGGAACTTCTAACGACTCAAAAAGATAAGTTAAGGGTACCCCATAAGCAAGTTGATTTTGAGCTTCCTTGGTGTGGATGATATGGTTAATGATAATGCGTGGAAGATTGATACATTTAGTTTCATACATCAAATACATCAACAAGGCAGTGAATTTTGGAATCGAACCATCTTTAACTTCTCGTGGAATAATGACCTCATGAAAATGTAAAACAACAGTTTCTTTTCTGGAGTGATATCCTTAGTCTTAGGATAACTTAAGGAGCTTGTTCCCGTCCCTTCCCATAGAAATTCTATAACATTGGCTTCTAAATTATCAAGAACACCTTCTGGCATGCCTCTATAAGAATAAAGCTTTGTGTGTTGATTTGGAATCCCAAAAGCTCTAGCAACAACACTTGCAGTTAATTCCAGTTCTTTAGTCTTAACTTGACTATTCAACTTCATGGTGTTCATATCTAAGTTCACATAGTAATAGAACTCTCTAATCCATGAAATACACCTTTTGTTTTCAAACCTTAACATAGGTAGCCACCCTTGAGCATCCAAAAGCCTATAAATTCTAGTACCATTAAGCAATGTAGGAGGGTCTAAAGTCTTACCCCATAAGATATTTTGTTGTGGAAAAGCATCGGGATTCACAGTGATTTGAGGTCTGTATGATGAAGATTCTCCTTGCTTGCATTTCCTAGAGTCAGCCCTTGGTGGTGCCATTGGAATTTGCAAGATTGTGAAGCTTGTTAGAAGAAAGTCTTTATTGAGGAATTCTGACAAACACCTTGTAGACGAGGTTTTTGAAAGATTTGGTGTTGAAGATTTTGAAAGCTTTGATGATACAAACACAGGATTTTGATGGTTAAAAAGTGTTTTGATGCAAATAATGGTGAGTGATAGTGAAGGTGTTGGTGTTTAAATATGAGGGATTGAGAGAACATTGAGTTTGTATTTGAAAAGATGTGAAAAAGTGTTGAAAGAAGAGAGGAATTACGGTTTTCAAACTGCGTGATCCGAGCGCCCGGATGAGGGCAGTAACGCCCGGCAGTGAACACTTATCCAGTCGTTGCATGCTTCTTCCGGTCGACCGGAAGAAGGCAGTAATGCCCAAATCACTATTTTGCTAAAAAATGCAATTTTTCACAAATTCAAGTGACCTAAAGCATTCCTAGTTTTCTTCTAATAGCACAAAATTGATTCTCATTAAATGGTTTTGTAAAAATGTCGGCCAATTGATGCAAAGAATCAACAAAAACAAGTTCAATATCACCTTTTTGCACATGATCTCTTAAAAAATTGTGACGAATTTCAATATGCTTAGTTCTAGAATGTTGAATTAGATTCTTTGATAGACTTATAGTACTTGTATTATCACACTTGATCGGCACACAATTATATTCTAGACCAAAGTCAAGCAAAATTTGTTTCATCCATAGAATTTGTGCAACACAACTACCCATAGCTACATACTCGGCTTCTGCTATTGAAAGGGCTACACTATGTTGTTTCTTGCTAGACCATGAAACTAAAGTATGTCCTAGAAATTGACAACTACCGCTAGTGCTTTTTCTATCAATCTTACAATCCGCATAATCGGCATCGGAGTATCCTAGAAGTTCGAAATATATGCCTTTAGGATAAAAGAGTCCTAGATTGATAGTACCCTTAAGGTATCTAATAATCATTTTTACAGCATTCAAGTGGGATTCTTTTGGAGAAGATTGAAAACGAGCACATAAGCATACAGAAAACATAATATCAGGTCTTGATGCAGTTAAATAGAGAAGGCTTCCAATCATACCTCGATATTGTTTTTCATCAACCGATTTACTTTTTTCATCTTTGTCAAGCTTGATTGTCGTTCCCATAGGAGTGCTCATTTCTTTTGCAGTTTCAAGCCTGAACTTTTTGATGAGTTCCTTAATGTACATGGCATGATTAATGAAGATCCCTTCTTTTGTTTGTTTGATTTGAAGTCCAAAGAAGAAATTTAATTCTCCCATCAAGCTCATTTCAAATTCTTTATGCATGCATTTAGAAAAATACTTACAAAGGGATTCGTTAGTAGCACCAAAGATAATATCATCAACATATATTTGAACGAGCAATATATCTTTAGTTTTTCTTTTTACAAATAATGTAGAGTCTAGTTTACCCCTAGAAAAGCCGTTATCAAGTAGATAATTACTTAATCTATCATACCATGCCTTAGGTGTTTGTTTAGGTCCATAAAGATCTTTTTGAAGTTTGAAAACATGACTTGATAAATTTTTATTTTTAAAACCGGGTGGTTGTTCAACATAAATTTCTTCTTGAAGATATCCATTTAAGAAAGCACTTTTGACATCCATTTGATAAAGTTTGAAGTTCATAAAACATGCATATGCTAGTAACATTCTAATGGATTCAAGTCGAGCTACCGGTGCAAAGGTTTCTTCAAAGTCTATTCCTTCTTCTTGATTATACCCTTGAGCAACCAATCTAGCCTTATTTTTAGTTACATTACCGAATTCATCTAGTTTATTTCGGAAAACCCATTTTGTACCAATAATTGGGTAATTACTAGGTCTTTCAACTAAGGTTCAAACTTGATTTCTTTCAAATTGATTAAGTTCTTCTTGCATAGCAATAACCAATCATCATCCAATAATGCTTCTTTTATATTCTTAGGTTCAATTTGAAATATAAAAGCAACATGTTTACAAAAAGCATTTAGATTGGAACGAGTTCTTACACCTTATGATAGATCCCCAAGGATTTGACCATTTGGATGATTTTTGACAAATTTCTAACATTTTGGAAGATCTTGATTTGTTGATATGATTTGATCATTTGAAGTTGGTTGTTCTTCCTCTATTGGAGTATCAATTTGATTGGTTGTGGATATATTACCTTCTTCACTTGTCGGAATAGGTTGACCTTGTATTTCAACTTGTTGAAAGCTTACATCATCATCTTCATCTTTTCTTGACATAAAGGGGTTAATTTCATCAAAGTTAATATGCATAGATTCTTCAATTACAGAGGTTCTTTTATTGTAAACTCGATATGCCTTGCTTCTAGAAGAATAACCAATAAAAATACATTCGTCTAATTTTGAATCAAACTTACCAAGATGATCTTTATTATTTAAGATGAAGCATTTACATCCAAAAACTTTAAAATGTGAGATATTTAGAGTACGTCCTTTCCATAGTTCATATGGAGTTTTCTTGAGAGAAAGTCTAATTAAAACTCTATTTAGAACATAGCAAGCCATATTAACAGCTTCTCTCCAAAAGTATGTAGGCAAATTTTTTTCTTTCAACATTGTTCTTGCCATTTCTTGTAGAGTTCGGTTTTTCCTTTCAACAACCTCATTTTGTTGAGGAGTTCTAGGAGCCGAAAAGTTATGCTCAATGCCATTTTGTTCACATAATTCCACAAAAGATACATTTATGAATTTCGTGCCTTGATCACTATGAATGCATGAAATGTTGTATCCTTTCTCATTTTGCACTCTTTTACAGAATTTTGCAAATTCATTGAAAGCATCACTTTTGAAAGCAAGAAACATTACCCATGTGTATCTAGTATAATCATCAACAATAACAAAAACATAGCTAGATCCTCCTAGACTTATTACATCCATTGGTCCAAAAATGTCCATATGAAGTTTTTGTAAAACTTTTGATGTAGTCACATGGCTAATGGTTTTGAAAGATGCTTTATGTTATTTTCCAAATTGACATGCATCACATAAATGATCTTTTTCAAACTTGGTCTTAGGAAAGCCTCTTACAAGATCCTTTCGAGAAAGTTTACCAAGTAGATCCATGCTAATATGTCCTAATCTTCTATGCCATAACCAAGAACTTTCATTTGTTGTGATTAAACAATCAATATTTTGGCATGATATACTTTCAAAGTCAATGATATAAACATTTTTATGTCTATTTGCAATAAACAACACATTTTTCATTTTGTCAAAAATAGTGCAACATGATGATTTAAATTCAACTAGATAATCATTATCACATAGTTGACTTACACTAAGCAAATTATGTTGCAATCCTTTCACAAGTAGCAAATCATGAATAGATATATTATATTTATTCCAATGCTACATTTACCAATAATTTTACCTTTCTCATTATTTCCAAAGCTCACAAAACCTTTGTAATTTTTGATAGGCTCATAGAAAAGAGATGGATCACCGGTCATATGTCTTGAACATCCACTATCAATGACTCAATTTCCTTCATACTTCATCCTTAGGGTAACCTATATACAAAAACAAAATTTAGGTCCCCAAGTTCTATTGGGTCCTATATTGTTAGTATTGACTTTTAACACATTTAATAATCCATTTTGGTTTAAGCCAAGAAGGAATTTTGGAGTCTCTACCTACTATATTTCAAAATTTATAATGTGATGTTGTGTGACCTTGTCTTTCACAATAGGTTCATGTTTTTTGAAATCCTTTAGATGTTGATGCTTCATTTGTAGAAAATTATGCTTTTACAAAATAACTTTTTAGAGATTTTTGTTTTGAAGAAGGTTCATATCCTAATCCACTTTTATCAAAAGCTATTTTTTGTGAGCCAATCATTTTATCAAGATTTTCTTTTCCTTTTGTAAATCTTGTTAGGCTTCCATTTAATCTTTGATTTTCTTTTTCATTCAATTTTTGTTTGAAGATTATTATTTTCGAAATGAATTTTAAGTGCATTTTCATGAGCAAAATTTTGATATTTTCAAGCAACTTATTTTCTTCTTTTAAGGTATTAATTTCCTTTTGAAGTTCATGTATCTTGATAATTGCAATTTCAAAACTATCATGCATTTTTGAAAATTCATTTTGTAATTCTTCAAAAGAACATTCATTTTCAATTAATGAGCTAGAGGTGTAATATTCGGAATTAAAAGAAGAACATACCTCATCATCCTCTTTTGTCATAAGACAAACGATTTTTGCCACTTCTTCATTTTCACTTTCTTCACCGGTTGATGCATCGTCATCAACGTATGTTGCTTTCAAAGCTTTTCCTCCCTCGGTTTTGATTGGTTTTGGACAATTTGTTTTTATGTGACCTGTCTTGTCACAATTGAAACATCTTCCTTCTTCTTTTGTTCGTAACCTTATTGTAAGGAGCTTTGCTTACCTTTTTGAATTTGAGAAATTTCTTAAAGTTCCTTGTAAGAAGAGCTATCTCATCATCATCTTCTTTGTTTTCTTCCTCTTCATCACTTGAGTAAGCCTTTGATGCAAGAAATACAAGTGACTTTTTGTTATTCCTTTTTTCTTCTTCTCGATCCTTCTTCTTCAACTCATGGCTCATAAGAGATCCCATAAGTTCACTAAGAGTGAAAGTTTTGAGGTCTTTAGCTTCTTCAATAGCCGTTACTTTAGCTTTCCATAGCTCGGTTAAGTTTCGAAGAACTTTTCCTACCAATTCTTCGTTAGAATACTATTTTCCAAGAGATTTTAGAGCATTAACAATATCGGTGAATCTAGAAAATATTTGTTCAATATTTTCATCAAAATACATTTTGAACATTTCGTATTTATGAACAAGCATGTTTATTCTAGTTTCTTTAACTTGGTTGGTTCCCTCATATGTGACTTCTAATTTATCCGAAATTTCTTTAGCACTTTTGCATCCGAAAATTTTGTTGAACTCATTTGAATCTAAAGCAAGATATAACATATTCATAGCTTTATAGTTTCTTTCACACATTTTGAAATCATCATCATTATAATATTTTTCCGGTTTAGGGACAATGATACTTTGTTTTCCTTCCTTTTTAGTTAAAGTAGGATTGGTTGGTCCATTTTTTATCACATTCCAAACTCTTATGTCATTTGCTAGAATATAGATTATCATCCTAGTTTTCCAAAAAGAATAGTTTGTTCCATTAAACAATGGTGGTCTAAAGGAAAATTGTCCTTCAACTATATTAGACATTGATGAGCTTGTCATAGGGATCCTCTACTAGATGTTAAGCTATATGTAGAGTACTAGCTCTGATACAACTTGTTGGTCCTTAATAACCTGAAGGGAGGGGGGGTGAATTAGGTTGTTCGGCAAGGTTAAGCAATTTAAAAATTCTTAATGTGGAAACAATGTCTAGTAAAAATTGATAATACTCTAGAAGTTCTTGTAGGCAATTTATCAAACACTTAATGAGCATACAAGTATTTAACACTAGATAAGCATTTAGAACTTCAAAGTAAAATTTCAAATAGATATCTCAGCAATTATCAAGCAATTAATGTGAGCAATATCCACGCGAAAGTAAATGACTTGAAAATAAAAAGAATAGAGTAAGATAAATCAAACACGATGATTTTCAAGTGGTTCACACTCCCGGAGGCTTATTCCACCACCTAAGGTTTTTCCTTCCCTTAGAATTTAATAATTCTTCACTAAGATGTTTCTTCAAATGTTGGTGAAGCAAAAACCAACAACAACTACTCTTAAGTCCACAAGAGTTACACAAGCTTCTTCAAGTGTAGGTGAAGCTAAACCTACTATCCTCTCTTCCTTTGAGTCCACAAAGGATTACAATATTTCTTCTCACAACGATTCTCTCAATCTATGTGAAAGAATATATTACAAAGATTGTGTGATAAAATGAATGATAATTGCAACTCCTATTTGAGTTTGATATTACACTTGAAGAGAACTTTGAATGCTCAAATATATGAAAATGGTAGCTCAAGATTTCTCAATAAGAATGATTTGAAAAGCTTTTGAATTTGGTTGGAAATCTGAAGATTATGGCTTGGAAGGATGTCTTAGAAGGTGAGAGAGCATGGTTTAAAAAGAGGGAAAAGTTTTGATACAAAACGGATTTCAAGCATAATTTTTGGATTTTCTCGTTAACCCATCCGGGCGTTGAGGCCCTCTTCCAGGCGCCCGGAAAGAGCAGGTATCGCCCTGATCAATCTTCTCTGCCGGGCGTTGTGCCTTTTATCCGGGCGACTGGAAAAGGCCAGTAACTCCTGGATGCTTAAAAAAAGCTAGAAAGTTATATTTTGAGCCCCCAAAAATAATTTGTTTATTTGCAAAGCAATTAGGCATATATAAAAACGATTTCTTAGCATTTTTTAGCATCCCAAATCATTTTCAAAATTGCTGAGAGGTTTTAAAACAATTTATAATGTAAGAGTTTGAAAATTAACAAAAATTATTTTTCAAGGATGATTTTGAATAGATGTTTGATCGAAAGATATTTTAGAGAAATTATGAGCTATACAAATCATACTTAGGCAAACGACATTTGTTTAAGGTCGGTACCTCTTATGTCGCCACTTCTCCTTCCTTGTGACTCCCTCTTTATCGTCAAGTCTATAGCTTGAATTCTTTTTGGCTTGGATACAATTTCTGATTGGGCTTGGACTTTGATCCAATAGTTTTTTACTCTTTGACTGAAACAAGTTGATCCAAGTTGATGTGGCAAGTTGATCCAATGTTGATGTGGGATTGCTTAGATGGATTAAAAGGCTTACCAAAAACAGAAAGAATACAAAAGCACCATTTCAATGTTTTGTTATTATCAAAATAAAGATTATAGGCTTTTCAGGCCAACAACTCCAATGTTCAATAAATCATGCAACCTTATCATTAATCCATATATTAACAAAAAAAATCTTATATACAAGGCTTACAATTTTTCTGATTTTTTAGTGAAACTTTATTAAGTTTTTCTCTGCCAATATCATTAATCCAGATATTCCAAGCTTAATGTTTTAAAAATTGTTTGATAAAAAAAAAAAATAGAAAGCTACAAAGAAGAACAAGAACCAAATGCTAGTAGAGTCATCGTGTAAACAAGTGGAAATAAATATGAACTAATATTTTTTCCTTTTCTTTTTGGGTGAAACTTTTCTTTTGGTAAAGTCAATGTGTGCTGCATTTAATGGCGTTCTATGGGGTGAAAAATGATGCACAAAGAATGAAAATTGGAATGTAATCTTTGTCCTCATGTTACCTATCATATTCCGAAAGGATAAACTAATATATCTTCACCCGGCATATGGTCTAGGGTATAGTTCTCCCTTTGGATGCAAAAAGTTTCGAGATCAATTCTCGAAACGTGCAACACCCTTTTAAAAGTAATATACGATCGACTTAGACCTCTCTTTGAATTAAAAGAAAAGATAAATCATATATGAATTAATAGTAGCAATTATGAACAAGAGTTGAACATGGTAATAGAGGGCATTATTCCTAACACCATCGACTTAGAAGCATTGATAGACATCCGCAAACTCTTGTACTGATCATCAATAACGATTGTCTACAGCCATAAATGGACCAGTGCATTTTCACTAGACGAATGATTGCAACTATAAACACAATCGCACAGATGGTACCTGAAATGTGTAGTAGCTCAGAGAAAGGCACAAGGCCTAAACTTAGGTCGTCGGTTGGATCAATTGATGAGGAGCAATTACAAGAGGAAAGCATTTTCTTGTCCAGTTTATCTATCTTCCCATCTTGTGTGATTTTGAGAATTGTCGTGGATATATCGTTTGCCAAATGAGAGCCCTTTTAAAAAGGCCTAAAGAAACAAGTAAGAATAAAACTAATGATCACAATAATAGCAGCAATGAATAGTTACAAATATATCGCGAGGAGTGTTCGTTTTCCTCCCCCTATCTCTCGAAGATGTGTTTCATTAATTTGGGGGTTTTATACTAAAACTAAATGGTAATAGGGAGAGGAACGAGAAGAGAGATGAGTCACGTGAATAGATAAGACTAGTCTTGTTAGTGAGCTATTACATATAAATAGACGAGATGTATGATGAACAACATTGGTTGTAAACATGAAAACATGCCCAGGTTGGAGTGAGTGTTTGAGATCTATGCTAATAAATGAAGGTTCATTGGTTTATATGTGATCAAGATCTAAGGACGGATCCAAATTTTTGGTTTAGTGGGAGCTAACAATTCATAATTTAGTATTTATATATAAATAATTTTTTTAATGCGGGCTATTTTGACTTGGTTAGCTTAAAAATATTTTAAAAATACACATACTAATTGTAAAAACTTGAGACGACTAGGGATACACGCTAAGACATGGCTCCGCCCATGCTAAGATCAATATTTTGCCTAGCATGGAAATATTGCCTCACAAAGTAAGGGTAAGTAATAAAGATGGATTTGTGTCTCCCAAAGTGATTTATCTAAAGTGAGTCCCTCGTCATCCAAAAATATCTCCTAATATGTAAGTTCACAAGATTGTATCTTGTACTATATCTCATACTAATTATATTAATCAAGGAAAAAGAAAACGAGAAGCTTACAAAGCCCATGCCTCCAAGTTTCCAGGTAGGCCCTGCCTTAGTATAGCCTTTGCAATATTTAGTAAGGAACACTTCAGCGTGTGGAGCAGCTAAAAAGGCCGCAGCTATCTTTCTGTTTTCAAAATCCTTTGGATACTCATCAGCAGAATCAATTTTGTGATTATTTTCTGGCTTGAAATGCAAAACATGTTCCAAGTAATGACCTATAAATGACTGCTTATTGCACCCAACAACTGCATTTGTTCTCAAGAGCTCATCAATATTCGTTATAGAAGGTTGCAATCTTGGCACAGTCATCGTGGTACTTAGGACTGCAGTAAAACATGCTGCGACGACTACATGCACACAAAACCATACTGCCAGCACTAGGCGAGATAAGTTTTGTTTGATAGATTGCCCTGCAAATATTCGATCATGCATTTACGTTTAAATGAGAGCTTTTGTGTGAAAATGAAAAAATAAGATCAAAAGTGGTATACTTCAAACAGTTATAATCATATATAATAGATGTGTTGAAAAGAATAAATAAATATAATTATCCCTACTAACAGTTTAAGTTTTTAAATAAAATGTTAATTTAATATAATATCAGAGTTCATGTTAATAAACGGACTTGCATTCAAGTCTCATCGCTACAGATTTAAGACAATTTTAGACTAAAAAAAATAAATCTCGCCTGCATTATGATCCAGCTAACAGTAGTGAAGTAGATAACGATCATATATCCTCCAATAAGCAAAGCGGGATCTCCAATTTATGGATTGAGATGGATGCTTTGGGGGTGATTAAGAGTATTCAAAAAGGAGCTCGTGGATCTTGGGATACTTGTTATGCTATTAATGAAATAGCTAGACAACTAATTCAGGAGTGCAGAGGTTTAATCACCCACATTTATAGGGAGGGAAATCAACATGCTGATTTCCTAGCCAATTTGGGAGCTGTTGCCGAAGGAAGTCATATTTTCGAGACTATCTCTTTTGCTAAGCTTCGAGGTATGATTTCCTAGCCAATTTGGGAGTGCAGAGGTTTAATCACCCACATTTATTGATAAAATCATGCTACCTCATTTTAGAATTTAATGTTTTTTTGTCCTTTTCTTTATTTTATTTATCCTTTGGCATTTGTTAGTTCGTTGCTAGGAGTACTGCTTGTTCTTTTCCTTTTTTTTGCTCTTTGTGCGGCTAATTGAGTTTTTCTTTGGAAATAACTCTTTTCTTTCCCAGTAACAACTTAATCCAATAGCCTCTTTAGGACCTTTTTGTAAGAAGGGACGACTTGTGTCCCTCCTAGTTTAGCTTGGATAACTGGGGAAGTAAGTCCCCAGTCCTTATGGGAGGTTTAGGTTTTTGTCCCCTTCCACTCTTGTACATATTTTTGGATTTAATAAAAGCTCGGAGAGAAGTCCCCTCCTTCTACCAAAAAAAAAAAAAAAATCCTCCAATAAACTAACTGATATATTGATATAGACAACCATATTATTGTTTTTCATTAAAACAATTGGAATATATACATTTATCCCATATATATATATATATATATATATATAAATTTGTCTTATATAGATAAATATTCATGACTAACTTTCAAGACCAGTATATAAGGGTCGTACTACTACTCTAATGCATGGGACAAGTGTTTATATTCTAACAAGGATTAATACCCTAGTTAGTCCTTGATTTTTATCATGTTTGACAAAAAAGTCCCATATGTTCAAAAGTCCTACATTTAAATTCTAATTTTATAACTTGTAACACTGTTAGTCCTACTCTTTTTACCCTATTTTGTTAAAAAAAAAGTACTGGTATTTTGTTATAGAAGTACCGGTAAAGTTCATGGGTTCACAATTAGTTTTTTAGCAGAAAAAGCTAAAAGGACTAGTAATGTTATAAGTTACAAAATTAAAAGATTTAAATGAAGCCATTTTGAGAATAGGAAACCTACTTGTCAAACATATTAAAGATTAGGGACTCACTAGAGTAAAGATTTGGCACAAAGTAGGGTATTAACCCTTCTAACAAATTAAAAAGAATCAAAATGTCTAGAATCAAATAAGATGTATATAAAAGTTTGCTCCCAAATTAAAGAAGAAAACAAGCTATAACCAAATGTGAAAGATGAACTAACCACTTCTAGATGTGACTTACTTTGTGCGAATGAGAGAATAGTGACTGAAAAGCACTGAGGCAATGTGCTGGGGATATGACACTGATTTTGTGAAGTCTGGATTCTCACTTGTGTGCTCGTTTAAATAGATCACCATGGCTGTCCACAGGTTCATTGCTGCCATTACCAACCATGTCTCCAGCTTGAAGGCCTTCATCACTGTAGCCAATTCATTAGGCACATCAGCTTTTGTAGGCACAATCATAACAATTGAAGACTCCCGGTACGGCAGTGTGAAGTCTGTCTTCTCATATCGATCGACAAGGATAGTAGTGTCACCAATTGCTGCATCCAAGCTCTTTTTTCAAAATAATCAGTTAGATCATGTACATAACAGTTTATTGTATTATGGAGGACTAGGAATTGAATATAAGTATACTGTTGTTGACTGCATAGAATTTCCCTAAATGAAGTCCTTGACTTAGCTTAGTTTTTGGATAATTGTGGAATTGTTTGTCTCCTTCATAATTTGTTTAGTGTTTGTCATAATGATTTTTGTCATTAAGGTCGTTAATGATACATAACATTTACAATTTATGCTAGCTGTCAAATTAAAGCCTAACTAGGTAGATTTTTAAATGCCTGTTTGGAACTATTTTTTAAAACAGTTTTTTACTACTTTTGTTTTTGCAAATAAAAAACAAGAACATGCGAAAATATTTTACATGTTTTTTTTATGTGTTTTTGTTCCCCAAAACCCCCAACCATCACTCCCAAGGGCCCAAGGCACCCTCAACTCCTACGGTCCCCCAACCCCTCCCCCCACAGTCCCCCAATTCTCACCCCCTCAAGCACCCCTCCACCCCTGCACCACGCCACCCCTTACTACCCCCTACGCTACCCACCCCACACTGTTACCCCCAAACCACACACCAATCCCATTATCCCCCGACCACACTCATACCCTCCCCCCAAGTCATTTCCCGTCACCGACTCTCTTAAACCCATTTCTCATCACTTGTGTTTGTGTGTATGATTGTGTGTTTGTGTGCATGAATTGTGTGTGTGCATAGTGTTTTTTTCATTCTAAAACTTTTTTAGAGAATAATTCTACTCGTCAAATAAATTTTTAATTTTTTGTTCGTAAAAGAATATACTATCCTATAAAATAAATAAATAAAAATGCTTTCAAACATGCCAATAAATAAATATGTCCTTGTTACTAGATATTGAAGAATTACTAACATAGTTGAATCATTATAGACTATTCAACCAAATGACTAGTTGATTAGAAAATAGGGGACTAGATTGATGGAAAAACGTATACGTAAGATATGTGGAATTTTTACGTACTAGTCTGCTTAGAAATCTTCTACAAGTAGGGGACGAAATTCTATTCGTCCTTCTAGCCGTGCGAGCCTCTAATACACATTTTACAAGTAAGCATTTATTGGAAAAACAATTAAACAAGGATTATAAGAGTGTACCATATTTTGAACTTCCATGACCATGTCATCGTATGAACCATAACGAGGAACTAGCTTATAGGGCAAAGCATAAGGTAGCCGCCGATCCATTGCAGCTTTGAAAACGTCAATAGAAAATCCAGTGACGGACAGCTTATTCTTCCCATTCTTCCCAGGGACATATTCCACTTTGACAAATTGATCGAAAGCACCCTTTGCAGGAACGCCTATCTTCAATTTTTTCTCTACGCCGCCGGTAGGAGTCCAACCCTTAGGAACCGCCCACTCGCGGCCCGGCCAGTAAACTGTATTACCGTTTTCAATAAGCTCCTTGGAGAGGCCAGTTTCTGGTGACCATACTGCTATTTCTTTATAGCTTTTGCCTCTCACATTGATAATACTAAAATCTGGCTTCTGTAATAGCGAACCGTTCTTGAAGCTAATTTCTCCGCTTACGCCTTTGAAATCACTGGATAAAATGTGTTGGACTAGCTCTTTGGGACTAATCTTTCCTTCTGAATCTTCCATGGCTTTTGCAACAA
Organism: Ehretia macrophylla; assembly: GCA_037974665.1. NCBI lineage: Eukaryota > Viridiplantae > Streptophyta > Magnoliopsida > Boraginales > Ehretiaceae > Ehretia > Ehretia macrophylla. The sequence goes on from CM075774.1 coordinate 8,209,772, forward strand.
CCCAAATCGCATCGTACGCTCGAAAAGCGTTTGCACTTGGACTCAAAATCTCTTTTTCTTCAGAATAATCCTTTACATACTTCCTTCTAAACCTCAGCCTAAACTGATCTCTAAAGGACTTGCTATTTTCTGCCATATAGCTTGTCTTGATACCTATAACACCTTGCATGTTAAGTGTCACAGATGGTTCCATGGAATCAAGATGGCTAGCAATATCATCAGAAACAATCCATACATATCCTTTCCCCATCATTCCAGCTTATTTAGCCATATTGAAAAGAAGTATGCAAAAATCAAAAGAAGATTGCAAGATCACAAAGACCCTATTGGTCCTTTGTTTAAGCTTCTTCAACTCTTCTTGAATAAAGGTTTCAGTGTCGAGGAGGGATACTATAGGAGGAAAAGCGATGTGGTGTTCTACAACTGCATTGAAAGATTTAAGTGCATCAGAAAGCTGTGTTACAAGTCCAAGATTCTTGGAGAAGCTATATCTCTGTTCATATATTGCTGTCACTTCTCGCCATCCGAAATGGCCAATGATGTCGGCAAGGCATTGCATTTGTGTGGTTAAGTCATGATTCATTTGGATGATGGAGAATGGTTTTGGTTGTAGCACTTGTGGATATGAGATGGCTGAATTCAAGATGATTATAGGGATGTTTCTTGTCACTTTGCTGAATTCTGAGATTATTGCAGCTTCTTGCAGTGTCAATTCTCCAACAATTACGTGTACTTTCTTGCGTTTGATGAGGTAAATTGCTGCAAAAGAAATATTTTGCTCAATTTTGTTGCCATATTAAAAGTGAAAAAAATAAGCACCCACATGTCTAGGGTATTAAATTAACGCTTTAATAGACTAACTCTTAGAGAGAGAAGGGTTTAATATAATATTTATTTATAGTTTTTAATAAGCACATATAGATGAGGTTTGTCTTTGAAAAATACATGTAGATAATTTAAATATTTTAAATGAGTGACGGTGAAACTTGAATTGAAAACTGTTTGGTAACTTGAATTTTGATCCTATATTAAGGCTTTGTTGGCTTAGTTGTGAAATTTTAGTTTTTGAGTACAAGAGTTTTTATTATAAGTATTGTTGAACAAAAGTTGTTGATTGTTTAACTTATGTTAGACAATGTTGGGCTTTGATTAGAAATTGTGAGGGTAATGTTAGGATTTCAAAAATATGAAGGGGTATATTTGATAAAGAAAAAAAATAGCATTTTTTCATAATGTAAAATACAGTTTCGCAATTTTTTTTTTTGAAAAACTCCAATTTGGAGTTTCTTTATTTTTTAACTTTTTTTAACTTTAGGTTTTATCTAAAAACTCTCTAAAAATTGGCCAAATATGTTAGCTTAGTTTCTAAATTCACATAAAACTAGGCTAAACAGATTTTAAGTGACGATCTTATCTAAAAGTTTAAGCTCTTAAAAATAATTTTTGATTAATACTTTTGTTTCGTTCTCAATTGCTTAGTACCAGTCAGTGATGTGTGATCTCTTTTCTTTTTCAATTTTTTGTTTCTTTTGTTGAGTCAAAGTCAGTAGTGGACTTCCGAAAAAAAAAAGTCAGTGGTATTTATCAGGAAACAAATTTATGAGTTCAAGATATTTTAATCCCTTGGGTGTTCAAAGACCTCGAGACATACACAAAGCAAATAATATTGGATATATGGTAGGTATACCCAAGGGAAATATTATTCATTATAACATGATCTAAATAACATGGTTAATGGGTCTGATATAGTTAAACAGAAAAAGAAAAATATTTTGAGTAAATAATAATTAAGAGAAAAACAAAGGAATTGAAGAGAGAGAAAAAAAAATTAAAAAGAAGAAGGATAAATAAAAATAGTCTAGTTGGTATGTCACGTAAGATTCTACGTAAGAGGTGATAAAATTGTGATGAAAAAATAGGTAATATATAACATTATTCTATATCATATATGTACATGACAATCTATTTGAGTTGCTTGTGTAGAACAATTCCTTCAAACTTATGGAGTTCCAAGACGGAGTTTGGAATTTAACATTGGGGGACCAAAATATTTTTTTAATGATACTGCATAAATTTTTTTAAAAAAAATAAAAAGGCGATAATTTTTTTTAACGATACTATATAATTTTTTTAAAAAAAATTAAACAACTTGGGGGCCAGCCCCTTAGTACCGCCCCAGTGGAGTTCGAAAGATTTTCAAGTTTACCTTTAATTTATAAAACAAAAGAGACTCATGTATTACTGAACTTAGATCGTTACCAGGACAAACCAGAGTTAATGGCCCTTTAGGGATAAGTGGTTCTAAAGTTAAAATTTTGTATTATTGTAGAGCGAATTGATTTTTAGACTAAAGTAACCATATATTTTAGAGCAACTTGTGGGCCAGTAAGAGCTGAATAGTTTTATAACAAAATTTAAATAATCATGTATTATATATGCAACTTGTGGGACAAGTTTAGATTAGCAAATCAATAAAAAGTATAAATGGCAGTCCGACGAATAATTAGTGTCATCGACGACTATTTCATTGTGCGATAGATGACTCGTTAGAGGATGGTTGTTGCCGTTTGTTGTTAGAACAGTGTTATATATTACGTTTTAATTTTTTTTTATAAAATAAAATTATTATTATATATATAAAACAAAGAGAGTGGAGAAATATAATGATGACCTAAAATATTACTCTCAGTTTTATGAGATGGTGAGGAGGTTTAGTACTTTCCGGTCGGTTTTCAAAAAAGCCTTGGCCTATCAGATGGCAGCAACCAACTAGGATGCATGCTTAATGACCTGAATTTGCAATTAAAATGCAAACTTTATGTGAGGCTTCATAAGTTGGCAGAAAGAATTTTACCAGCAGAAGCTGCTGCAGCTGACTTTCCATGTGAATTCTTTAGATTCAAAACCAACTTCAAGCATGTCGACCATTGATTAAAGTCCTCGACGGCCATCTCCATTGCTACCTTTTGCTCCTTACCCACAAGAGAACCCTCATCAATCACAGCCCCTATATGGCCAATCCTATAAGGGTGATCTATAACAACATTGTTGCACTTCTCATTTGTGTTTGCTGTTGTTCCCTTCAGTGCCAAAAACAAGAAGAAGAAGAAGAAGAAGAAGAGCACATGAGGAGACATTTTCACTATGTGCAGTTTCTAGTTCAATATTGTAACAAGTATGATTAGTAGACTTGGACAAAAGAGGCAACATTTCATTCTCACGGCTCGACTAGAATACTACCTTGAAGTCGATCTTGTTGCGACTCAGTCAATACTATTGCTACGAATACTTTTCCACTCGGCCCAAAATAAAAAGACATATTAATTTTTTGAATGCCAACCAGGGTGGATCTAAGAATTTTTGTCAGTAGGAGTTAAAGTACATAATTTTTTTTAACTATATGAGTATATATTTTTTTTTCAGTTGGGGCTAATTAGTTTTTTTAATTAAAAATACATAGATATCTGATTTTTTTTTTTATAAAAAAAACGCATAGAATTTTTACCATTTTTCAGAATCAGTGGGGAATGCAGCATCCTACTTTTTCCCAATGCATCCGCCTCTGCCAACAGTCGCAAATTAATAATACTTTACACAGTAAGTATTAAGTGGAGATTTTTTCATATGGACTTGAAATTTTATGATATTACTGTTGGAGCTAGTGTTCCCTACTTGTGATGCACGGTATTGTTCAAGTACATTGATAAAAACTAATGAAAGATCAGATGACTGTCAATAAAAATGAATAGCGTAATCGTATGTATATAATTGATCCCACTTATTTGGCAATTTCTTTGGTTTGGATTGAGTGCTAGGTGGTGATTAAACAAATTTAATGACAAAATTAGTGGGAATTCAGTAATTTCACTCAGGACAAATACAAAAAATATTTAAATAATTTAAATAATTTCGTGAGATCAGTTGAGACTATGAACCCCACTATTATACATATTAATTCGCCCTTGGCCAGCATGGTAACACGCCATTGCTTGACGAGGAAGAATCTATATTAAACTTTTAAACCTATTCGCTGACTAAGGAGTAATGCTTCTTCGTCATTGCTTCGCCTAGAGAGCATCCTGCGTAGTTATCGGCTTATATATCTATCAATGGTTGAACTTCATGAATCTTCAAGGAAATTGTACAACCATATACTATTCTTGTACTTAGTTAAATGTCTAGTTTTCTTCAAATGATATTGAAAAGAATTGTGAAGACCATAAGTTTTCTAGTATTTTTTAAGCTTTTTTAATAAGGAAATAAATTTAGGACGCTTCACAGGTGAACCAAGAAGATTCGAACAGTTTTGTATAGTAAGAAAAAAAAATTAAATCATACTAGTTTGTGAAATTAAATCATTTTATACTAACTGATACGTGGACTTATTATCCGATGTGACAGTCCAAGTCGGCATGTGACATCAGAGTATAAAAATATGAGTATTGATTGCGAGTAAGTTCTGACCAAAGAAAAATAAAGATTGTAAATAAGTTCTGGCAAAGAAAATAACTGCGTAAAGCTCGTAATCTAGATAAATATTCTGTTTTGCCTCGTATTAATATGGCGTATGATATTATTGTATTTTCCATGCTTAATTGAATATGTTTTCGGGGTAGAAAGTGCTTAATCTTTGTGTTATTTGGCCATTTATAGCATATTTGAGAAAGATTGATTCTATCGTTGAAATGCATAAAATGGATAATTAATGCAATTCTTTAATGTAGGAGGTATTCGTTGTGGAAAATGAAGTCAAAATGAAGAAAATAGGAAGAAAATACAATGAACAGGAGAAAGATTGAAAAGAAAAGGAAATATATAAAAATACATATATATGTATTTGTTTTGACCAAGGTAAAGCCTTGGTCAGCGTAAAGCTTGCAACACATTTGTTATCAATATTTCCAAGAAACCTCGTAATCTAGACAAAAAGAAAAAGAACAAATCAAATTTCATCCTTCTATAATTGATCTTCTATCTTAAAAGTTCTCAATAGATTCACTTGTTAGTGAAAGTGCCCCTGTGACAATGGGGAATTAAGTTCTTATATATGAAACTAGGCCCACAAGGCTAGTGAGTGAAATTTATTATCATTACCTTAGTATAATGTATAGGTAAGAAAAAAACAATTAACATATTTATAGTAATATGATAATTACTCCCATCAAGTAATTGAATCCATCATGGGTACTTCATCGGTAGACATTTAATTTAAGTAGATAACCATTCACAAGTAATGACTCACTACTTACACTCTCCCATTTGATCCAATTGTTAGAGATATGCACATCAAACCAATTATTTGGTGTAGAAAGATAAGAGATATATTGTATCCAACAATCTTACTTACAGTTTAAATATAATAAAAGGAAATAAACTTTAAAATTTAGTTATTTAACATAAATGTGGGCTCTGAAATAGACGTGAAGATTAGATAAATTGTTCTATGTAGTCGGCTCTAAAAACAAATTAATAAAGATAAGAGAAGAAAAAGGAAGGAAAAAAAAAAAAAAGAAGAAGAAAGAAACAAAATAAAAGACAAGAATCAATTTCAAGATATTTTAATCCCTTAGGTGTTCAAAGACCTCGAGACATAAACAAAGCAAATATTATTGGATATAAGGGAAATATTATTCATTATAACATGATCTAAATATATATATATATATATATATATATATATATATATATATATATGTGGATTAATATCATTTTTGGCCATTTATCTTTAATTTCATTGACGATGTGATTCTTTATTTTCAAAAGTGATACATTTTAATCCTTTATTTTTTTTAAATTGAGATACCGTTAGTCCTTTTTTGTATATCCGTTAAAAATTTGACAGCAAATACACATGTCCACACGTTTGTCTCTTGGCTAATCCACGTTGCTTCTTCATCATTGCTTTGCCTAGAGAGCATCCTACATAGTTATTGGTTTATATCTATGAAAGATTGAACTTCATGAATCTTCAAGGAAATTGTACAACCGTATACTATTCTTGTACTCAGTTAAATCTAGTTTTCTTCTAACGATATTGAAAAGGTTTGTGAAGACCATAAGTTTTCTAGTATTTTTTTAAAGCTTTTTTAATAAGGAAATAAATTTAGGACGCTTCACAGGTGATCCAAGAAGATTCGAACAGTTTTGTATAGTAAGAAAAAAAAATTAAATCATAATAGTTCGTGAAATTAAATCATTTTATACTAACTGATATGTGGACTTATTATTCGATGTGACAGTCCAAGTTGGCAATGTGACATCAGAGTATAAAAATATGAGTATTGATTTCGAGTAAGTTCTGACCAAAGAAAAATAAAGATTGTAAATAAGTTCTGGAAAAGAAAATAACTGCGTAAAGCTCGTAATCTAAATAAATATTCTGTTTTGCCTCGTATTAATATGACGTAAGCTTGCAACATATTTGTTATCAATATTTCCAAGAAAGCTCGTAATCTAGACAAAAAGAAAAAGAACTGATATGGACATAAAAAAAGGCAAAATATGCAATTACCAAAATATCCATGACAACAAAAGGAGTAATCATTTATGGAACACTTGTTATAAGAATAGAGCACAAGAACAAGTGGGGACCACCAAAAAGACACTCAAACATTACTATGAATAGCACAAGGAAAGTGACTGAAAGGTAACTGATTCATTTCAATTGCTAATTTTTTTGTCTGTTGGATTATACACAAGCCAATTTACTAATTCTCTCGTCCGAGGAGAAATGCAGGAGATAACCCCCGTTGTTTATTTCCTCTACTTGCGTAGGACTTCAGCTTGGACAAAGGGGATCCAGGTCTTCGGATTGGCTCGGCAGATTTCATATCCAACAACTGGCGCTGTCTGTGGGAAACCACATTGCAACCCATTGGGATCCATTATAGTTAGTATGAGAAGCCACAATGTTCCAGGAGCAGATTCACAACCGCCGAGGGCTACAGAGCAAAATTCCCGACCACCAAATCCCATGCTACCACCTTCAAACATGGTGAATAATGCTACACAAGCTAATCTTGCTTCGAGCACCCCACATTTCACCCAACCACAGACTGACCAAAGAATACCCCTCCAAACAACCCAAGCCGCTCCAACACCAAATATGAACATGATGTACCTCATGATAATGGAAATGAGGGAAGCCATGACCAGATTAGCCAACAACCAACAAACCAACCACCAAAGCAATATACCCCTTAACCAAAACCCGACCATGCCACACAATGGTCGCCCCCTGGTAACCCAAGAAAGAACTGAACAAAGTGAGGTTCCACAATCATTTGGAGGATGATAGAGGATTCTCGGGGCCGGTTAGTCGTCCTGAGGTAGCAAGGGGAAAGAGGCCGGCGGCCACTGCTTGTGAGCCAATTAGAACCGTGGGAAATGTTTCTCGAGCCATCGTGGGATTGGACGCAAGTCCCCTTGCTCCAGAAATTCAGGGAGAGTTACTCCCTAATACGAACAAGTTGCCCAACATAGCATCTTATGATGGAGAAGAAGATCCCGAGGACTCATTGATGACTTTCAGTCGGAATATGGTTTTGTTTGACTTATTGGATGTAGTAAAGTACAAAGCAATCCTGACGAATCTAACTGGGGTCGCGGGCCAATGGTACGGAGAATTGGAAGACGGGTCGATACATAATTTTTGACAATTGGCCGAGGCTTTTGTTGATAGATTTGCAAGCAGTAATAGACCGATCATCCATACTACGGTCTTGTTCTCGGTCAGGTAGCAGAGTAAGGAGTCTCTGAGGTCGTATACCCAGCATTTCAACAAGGAAAGTCTCAAGATCCCCAATCTAGAGACTTCTGTAGCTTTGGCTGCTTATACCAAGGGTCTACGGTCCTGACCATTTCAAGCCTTGCTGGCTATCTCGAAGCCCTTGTCCATGGGGGAGTTGATAAGTTGGGCCGAGGGTTACATTCATGCTGAAGAGATTTTCAAAGCCTAGAAAGTGGAGGACAAAACCCGAGGTATGAGAAAGAAAGAGAAAGTAAATAGAGGAAAGCCAAAAGATGTTTGCAATAGTAGGGCGGAGCCAAGAGGAAGACCAGAACTAGGTCGGGCATATCAACCTCGGTATGCCAAGTACGTTCATCTGAACATGCCTCGAGGAAAGATTTTGATGGAAGTCAAGAACCATTATGAGCTGAAGAAGCCCTATAAGATATTCACTCCATCAAACCAAAGAAGCAAGAAGAAGTATTGTCGGTTCCATGACGGACGACCATGGTCATGATACCAATGAATATTACTAGCTCAAAGACGAGATAGAGGCACTCATCCGAGCTAGCCATTTGGGAAGATATGTCAAAAAGAGGTTAGAACAGGAGAACGAACCAGAGAGAGAAAGGGAATGCAGTCCACGTGACACTAGAAGTTCGGCTGATGTGTTGTTCCTGGGCACTTTTTTTAGAATAGGTTTAAACAGAAGGAATTTGATGTCGTTGATGAGTTCTTTGCCTGGTTTCACAGGCACGAGGTACGAAGTTGAGGGTTATATCAAGTTGCCGCTGACTATAGGAGATGATGACCGAAAGGTCACTATAATGACCAATTTTATCATTGTTGATTGTTGAACGCCATCTTGGGGAGAGTGACCTTGAACAACTTCAGAGCTGTTCCACTAACTTACTATCAGGTGTTGAAACTGCCGACCCTGAAGGGAGTGGTCAAGATTTGAGGAGACCAGATGGTGGCTCGAGAATGTTATGTTGTTTCTCTAAGGCCCAAGTACCGAGCAGAGTGGGAGCCAAATTTGCCAGATGAGAAGAAGGACTCGAAAAGAGGCATACCAGCCAAGGAGTTAGAAGCAGTACAGCTGTCAGAGCAGTATAAAAATGCCAAGCTTGGGAGCGAGCAGTCAAAACAAATGAAGAAAGGTATAACTAATTTTCTTTTAAATAATGAATATATATTTGTTTGGGATAATACTGACATGGCAGGGATAAGCCTGAGCATCATAGCTCACCATTTGAACGTTAACCTGGCTTTTCAGCCAATTCAACAAAAGAGGAGAAATTCAAGTATTGATAAGCAAAAAATCGTAGCCGAGGAGGTGGATAGGCTACTGGATGATGGTCACATCAAAGAGATACTTTACCTAACATGGTTATCAAATGTGGTACTTGTGGCAAAATCCTCGGGTAAATGGAAAATATGCATCGACTTTACTAATCTCAACAAGGTATGCCCTAAAGACTGTTATCCACTACCAAGGATCGACCAAATGGTGGTTGCAACCTTGGGGTGTGAGTTGCTGACCTTTATGGATGCCTTCAAAGGTTACAATCAGATCATGATGGCGCCCAAGAACAAGGAAAAAATTACTTTCGTAACAGAAAAAGTACTATGAAGTGATGTCATTCGGACTAAAAAATGCGGGGGAAACCTATCAAAGGATGGTTAACAAAGTATTTAAGAATCAGATTGGGAGAAACATGAAAATATATGTTGATGATATGTTGGTCAAAACTAAAAAAGCTGAGGATCATCTTAATGATCTTGCCAAGGCTTTCGACACTTTGAGGAAATTAAGGATAAAACTCAACCCCGAAAAATGTGCTTTTGGAGTCAGAGCAGGAAAATTCCTAGGTTTCATGGTAACAACCTGAGGAATAGAAGCCAACCTGAGTAAAATTCAAGCAATTCTGGACCTCAATCCTCTGAAATGCGTAAAGGATATGCAGATCCTGGCCAGGAAAGTCACAACATTGAGTCGTTTTATGCCAAGATCCGTAGATAAGTGTGCCCCATTCTTCAAAATTTTGAGATGACTACAAGGTTTTGAATGGACGGATGAATGTGCAACAGCCTTTGCAGAATTGAAGAAGTACCTAGTGTCACCTCCCTTGCTATCTCGACCCGAGGAGGGGAAAGAGCTTATACTGTATCTGGCATGTTCCAAGACAGCAGTGGCAGCAACATTAGTCCGAGAAGAAGGGAAAGATCAGAAGCTGGTGTACTACGTCAGCCGAATGCTAAGAGAAGCAGAACTCCGGTACACGATAGTGGAAAAAATGGCTCTGGCTCTAGTTACAGCTTCCCAAAAACTAAAGCCATACTTTGATGCACATCCTATCAAAGTTATGACAGATGTCCCATTAAAGACAGTTTTGCATAAGCCCGAGATGTCAAGTAGGCTAATGAAGTGGGCAGTAGAATTGGGACAGTTCGACATTAACTATCAGTCGAGGATGGCTATAAAAGCACAAACAGTGGCAGATTTTTTAGTGAAATGTACTAGAAGGATGGAAGAAGATGATTCGGCAGCTTGATAAATCCAAGTGGATGAAACCTCGGGAAAAGAAGGTAGTAGATGTAGAATAGTGATACTTTACCCTTCACAAAATGAGTATTAATACTCACTGAAATTTGCATTCCCAGCATTCAACAACGAGGCTGAGTATGAAGCTTTGGTCGCTAGGATAAGAACAACTACAATGCTCAGGGCAAGAACAATAGAAGCTTTTACATACTCTTAGTTAGTAGCAAATCAGGTAACGAGAGAGTTCAAGGTGAGAGATGCAATGATGATGGCATATCTTAACAAGGTGAAAATGTTAATTTCTAGACTTAAGAAATTTACTATCCAGCAAATCTCGAGGGCAGAGAATGAAAATGATGATGCTTTGTCGAGTTTAACTCTTGGGAAGACCCAACCGTCCTTGGTACAGATCGAACAAATCACAGTGCCCAGTATAAAAGTTGGGAGTAATGAGATTGCATAGATAGGGGCAAAACCCGATTGGACGATACCAATACAAGCGTACCTGTAGAATAAGGAGCTTCCCATGGTTGAATAGGATGCCCGACGAATTGAAAAACAAGCCTCGAGGTTCATAATGATTGGGGACCAATTGTACAAAAGATCATTCACATGGCCTCTGCTGAAGTGTGTAGGGCCGGAAGAATGAAATTATGTGTTGAGAAAAATCCATGAAGCGATCTACGGTAATCATCTTGGGGGGAAGGCTCTAGCTAGGAAGGCTCTCAAGACGGGATATTTTTGGCCTACCTTGGAGAAAGATACGAAAGAGTAGGTAAGAAGATGCGACCTCTCCCAAAGGTTCACTCGAGTCTAGAGAAAACCAGCCAACCCGCTGACTCTTATGGTAAGTCCGTGGCCGTTCAGTCAATGGGGTCTAGACTTAATTGGTCTGATACCCGTAGGAAAAGGACAAAGGAGACACGCCTTTGTGATAGTGGATTACTTCACTAAATGGGTAGAAGCGGAATCTGTGCCCTCGATTAATGAAAAATCCACATGGAACTTTGTGTGGAAATTTGTGATTTGCTGATGTGGAGTACCGAGGGTGATAGTGACCAACCATGGAAGGCAGTTCGACAACAAATACTTTCGAGAGAACTGTGTAGAGCTCAGGATTAGTTTGAGATTCTCTTCCATAGATCATCCTCAATGTAACGGCCAAGTGGAAGTTACTAACAAAACTATTTTGCAGGGTCTAAAGACCAAACTGGGCAAAGTACGAGAACAATGGGTGGACAAACTTCCTGAGGTCCTGTAGGCGCACCGCACCACACTGAGCATGACGACAGGGGAAACCCCATTTTGCCTAACTTTCAGAATGGAGGCTATCCTTCCTGTGGAGATCGGCTCCCCCAGTAGCCGAGTCCAGATGCACCAAGAGGAAATAAATGGCCTATCTATTCGAGAGGAGTTGGATTTAGCCGAGGAACTAAAAACAAAGATTCTAATCTCTACATTGGTGGGAAAAAGAGCTATAGAGAAGGTATTTGATAAGCAAGTCAAAGACAAACAAATCAAGATAAGGAACTTAGTCCTCAAAAGATCCATTTTCCTGCCGACAAAGGAAGGGAAGCTCGGGTCAACATGGGAAGGGCCATACAAAGTAGTGAAAGAAGTCTAGCCAAGGACTTACTACTTAAAAGATGTGAAGGGAAGAGAACTCAAGAATGCTTGGAATGCTGAGCATTTGAAAAAATATTTTATGTAAATTATTCAGCAATATCAATGAAAAATCTTTTCTCACTCTGAAATGTGTTATTTTATCTTGAAATTAGAATGAAATAAAGGCTAAAAGCACGAACCAAACAGGTCTAAATATGACTGAGAAAAATCCCATAAATGGACAAAAAGCCAAAAAAGTGCTGACGAAAAGGTCTAAAATGTGACCGTCAAAGAACCCATAAATGGGTAAAAGGCAAAAGGTGCCGACGAAAAGGTCTAAAATATGACCATTGAAGAACCCATAAATGGGTAAAAGGCCAAAACGTGCTGACGATTGGGTCCAAAAGTGACCGACAAAAATCCCACAAATAGGTAAAAAGAGGCCAAAAAGTGCTGACGATAAAGGTAAAAAAAAAAAGACCGACGAAAAACCAATAAAAAGGATAAGAGCTCGAGCTAGACAAACAAAAAGGTCAGGATTGCCTTGCTCCATTATTTGATGCCAATTGAAATTTAATGAAGTTTGTTATTTAGGATTATGAAGTTAAAATTACTCTAAGTCTCGTCTCGGGTGTTGGAGTACAATAGAAAGAATAAAGGAAAGAAAGACTAACATCTGAAACGAAAGAGCTGAAAGTTAACATATTTTCATTAAATTGAAAGGTAATAATACAAACAAAAGGCTGAAGCCATCACAAACATATAAATAAGTGCAAAAAATCCTGAGTCTAAGTCTTTTAATTTTGAGGAGCCTGGGTGTTCTCAGTAGATTCATTCATCCCACCTTAAGCCGTAGCCGCTGTCTCGGGAGCCAAGAAGAAGTAAGCATCATCAGGGAGTAGCTTCAGCTCTTCGACCTCTTTAGGCTAAGGAGAGAGGAGGTTCTTAAGGTCAGCATTAGGAAGTAAAACCTAGGCCTTCCTTTTTGCCTCGACTGACCCCATGAAGGTCCCGACAGCAAGGGCAGTGTTAAAAACTCCAGACGAAAACTCGCTGACGAATCTCGCACATTTAGGGGATGCCTTGAAAGCTTCAATAGCTTTCTCCCCCTTAGGCCCCAGCCTGTTGATGAGCTTCTTAAGATCAGCTTCCGCCTTCAGCTTGGCCTCTTTCTATTTCTGAAGATCTTCCTCCATCTGGGTTCGGGCTTGGCGTTCCTTGACCAAGGATTTCTCAGTTGCCTCGAGCTTTGATTGAGCTAGCTTCAGGTCAAAAGATAGCTTCACATTGGCATCAGAAACTGACTTGAGCTCGGTCTCAGCCTTATTGGCTTTTCCTCTCTCTTCAGCCGATGTTTTTATAGCTTCCTTCACATTCTTCAAGGCATCCTTATGGTCGTTCTCGGTCTGGGTATACTTGTACTCATACCGTTTATTTAATTCAACATATATGCCCCCAAGAACACCCATGTTAGACTGAATGCTCTTAGCATAAGAAGCGATATGGAAACAGAAAAGAAGAAGAGGTAAGTTAAAAAAAAAAAAAACTCAGAAAGATACCGAGGAAGCCATTCGTAGAAATTCCTCAAGCATTGTTACTGAGGGAAGTTTGTTCATGGCAACCTCCCGACTTTTGTTGTCCTTCCCTTGCACAATGATGAGCTCACAGGCAGGAGGCACCTTGCCAGAAACCTTCCCAACCTTAGGGTTCCTTGGCGAAACTGTTGGAACTATGTCTTTCGAACCCTTGGAAGGGTCGGAAGGGGAGGTATCCTAAATCAATATGCTATAAATTTGCACATGAGTTCGTGACTTTGGTTATTAAATGAGATAACGTCATTTTCTCTCATGAGTTTTAACTTAATTCCCAATCTCTTCCATGAGGTTTAAATTTGCCTAGATTTTCTTAAAACATCAAATTCTATCAAACAAAGCCTTAAGATTAAAGGACAATTTAGTCTTTTTACTATTAGTGAGCTATTTAATACTTTTTATTGTCTTTAATTTTTTATTATATTTATGTTTTTAAAACGTTAGCTCATTACAAAAAAAGTTATATATTGGGTTAGAGAAGAAGATTGTGTTCCATTTGAGATATATGTATGTATGCATGTATAAAAAAGTAGATTTTAAAATGAATCTAATTTTCTCTCTAATCTCATGGATCAGATGAATTTTGTATAATAAGTTAGTTTTTATCTTTTACTTTAATTTTTTATATTAACATTTTTACGGTTATTTATTATATTATAGAACTTCTATTGAATGATTTTATTAAATTATTTTTACTATTACTTTTTCTTTTGTTATCGTTTTGCTTTAAAAATAAAAAGATGAAAATGCCCTTCAACATAAAAAAAAAAAATGGCAAAGTTTGATGTCATGGGAAAGATGAGTAAAACTAAACCTCATAGGAGAGTTTGGGATGTAACCTAAAAGTCCTGAAAGAAAATGGCATTATGTTGTTATTGAACCATTACAAAGTTAATTAAAACTTATTGTGGCATGAATGGTAATACTCTTAAGGAAATAGTCTAGCATTTTCTCACTTGCACTAAGAGAAATCTACGAAAAATTGATGGTCAAAAACCGTTGCCTTTCACAATTGGCGACGACCAAGAGTGCAAAAATTTAATTTCATCGGCAAATCGTCTTTATTGGCGACAACTTAGAAACCATAGCTAAATTCTCGTAAAATTATCATTATGCTATCGCTAAAGACATGCCTAAATAATACAGGGGGTATTCATTACGTTTTTAAAATACAAGGGGTAATTAACTTATTTATAAAATATGGGAGTATTCAACTATGTTTTTAAAAAACAGGGAGATAATCAGTTTATTTATAAAAATACACGAAGTATTATGCACTTTTGGTGAAACATAAAAGTGTTAAATTGTTTACTCTTTTTAGATACCAGGACACAAAGCAAAAAAAAAAAAAAAACTTCGCTCTTTCATTAAAAACTCTCTCAAGATTTCTTTCTCTTTCTAATACTGTGCGCAAGAGGTAATCAAAGGGCACTTAAGTTGTGGCCATTCACGGCAAAGAAATGACGAACAAACTCGACAAGTTCTTGAAGAGATATTTTCACATATACTACGAGATTAGTATATTTAAATAAAGGTTCATGAAAAAACCATTAGTTAGTATTTTATTTTTTTTTGTCGGGCATTAGTTAGTGTTAAAATCATTCTTCACATTGATAATCTGATTTAGTTATCATATACAAGGAATTGTTTTGTTTTCATTGGTTAATTTACAATTGGAAACATAATTAATGATAATTTTCAAATAGTAGAGCAAATAATCTTTCTGCATATAGGACGATTGATACACTTCTACTGGCCACAAGCTCTATGCCCATCACAATCTTATCCATTGCATCATCACAATCTTATCCATAAAAAGGCTCGAGACCAAGCACATCATTGTCAATACTAGAGCAATTGGAAGAAGATAGATAGAGTTCGATTTTCCAACTGATTTAGCTCTCCACTTTGTCTTACTTTGAGAATTGCCTCTCATATATCAACAGCCAAAGGGAAACTTTTGGAAAGATCTGAGACCATCAAGAAACAAAAAAAGTGAATATAAGGGGATGATTTGTTCTAAATCAATGAGATGTTTTTCAAGGAGGTGATGACAGAAGCGGATTCATGAATTTTTTTAAATGAAGGTTAAAATTCATAATTTTTAACTATATAGATATACATATAAATCTTATATATATACATATATATACATATACATATACATATATATTAACAGGGACTAATTCATCTTTTTAACTGAAAATACATACATACATATTTAACTATTTTTTGAAAATAATACATAGAATTTTAACAATTTTTACATCTGTGCCACTGGGTAATGGTTATAAAACCTGTTGCAAGAAGTCATTAATAGCAATGGTTTTTTTATTTGTTCAATTTGAGTATTACAAGAAAGCTAAAATGTAGTAATGAGCAAAGAGGCATTCGATCTTACAAAGCCAAAACCACCAAGTTTGAATCTAGGTTATGTCATGGAGAAGCCTTTGCAATATTCTGCAAGGAAGACCTAGGCATGTGGAACAACAACAAAAAATGCTTTTATATCGACTAAATCCCATTTTTCCGCATGAGTTATTAGCTCAAGTCCAAACTCCCCCATGAACATTTCATATTACCCAAATTCCCCGATGACATTAGAACATGCCAAACAAAGGCTTACGCTTGAAGGCATTTTGGTCTTTTCATTTTTCACAAAAAAATGTCAAAACTAATTTTTTTTCCCATCTACTTCTTCACAACACCCACATACACACACAATACCCACACATACACACACGATACCCATCTACACAACAAAAGTTACACACAACACATTATTGTGATCCACCAGTTGTAATGCTCCCTGGCCGTTGGATCACATTAAAAGGTACATGCCCAAATTTTTTTCAGCAAATTTCATTTGTTGTACTGCTTCTTGCCCCCAGTTGTACTGGTTTGTGACTGTCACGCCCCAACTCGACCCCTCCTATAATCAGTCAGGACGCAACGGAATTTTGGCAGTATAACGATAGTATATAGGACTCCAAGGCTCTAAACCAACCTCAACAGAACATCATACATCTAACAACTCCTCAATAAAATAATAACATACATCATAACCATATTATACAATAATCATCTCTCGTTATACGCCTCCATTCCAACATAATACATAAACCTTAATATACATTACAAAACATATTGAGCCAATCTGGCAACCTAATCAAAGACCAAAGAAAGGCTACTAAGACAGCATCAACTAATTCATTATCTTTTCAACATCTTTTACATAATGAACTACAAAGCATATAAAAGTCTACTAAGTTAATATACAAGATAGTAAGACAACACAACATCAATGATAAGACTCCGGAACATAAGACTCATCCACGTAAGGCACATTTTCCACATTCTCCTCTTCAGGAGGCACGTACCCGTAATCCTGCGATAGTACACCTGTATGCATGCAATAATAGAGAGTGAGCTTATATAAAATAAGCCCAGCGAGGATCCGATAGATCTCGAACAAGGTTTACTAAACTCCTTGGAAATAATCTTTTGAGTCAGTAAACACACAATAACATCAATAATCATTATAAATGCAACAATAGTAATAACTGTAAACATACAATAAGGATACAATACGTTTACTGATGAAGCTCCATACACCAATTCCATGCTCAACAACCCCTCCAAACTCAATGGCACAATTCCTGAGGTACCTTGACCTAGACCCACACCCCATGGCATCTCCGCCCATGCGAGATAGGGATTAGCCATGATAACTGTGCCCGCAGCCCAGGATGCCTCCCGAGGTGACACAACATTATCAAAGCTCACAACAATGAGACTTAACATAAATAAACCGAGAGATCAGCAACAAAAGTGCCCGATTCCCGTAATCAATAATCAATAAATAAACTGGGAGATCAGCAACAAAAGTGCCCGATTCCCATACTCAATAATAAACAAATAAACAGGGAGATCAGCAACAAAAGTGTCCGATTCCCGTAATCAATAATCAATAAATAAACTGGGAGATCAGCAACAAAAGTGCTCGATTCCCATACTCAATAATAAATAAATAAACAGGGAGATCAGCAACAAAAGTGCCCGATTCCCGTAATCAATAATCTGGGAGATCAGCAACAAAAGTGTCCGATTCTCGTAATCAATAATAATCAATAAAACATCAATATAACATCAATATTTAATTAAACAACAAACAACTAAGTTAGATGACAAAGTAGGTCATCCAACTTAACATGCATGAAACACGTAATCTAACCCTAGTGTAACCATTAACAACTCACAATTCAATCACTCAAACACCACCCAATCATCTAAAGGCTCAATTCAACAATTTAAAGAAAGACAACTTAACTTCAAATAATCATATCTTACATTTTACTAATCCAAACAACTCCAAATCAGTTCCAAACACTCACCCAATCAATCAACTACATTAGCCCCCTCGGAAACCAACCAAAACACATCCAAATCATGCCCAATAACCCTAAAACCCTAGTGTATCATGGCTGAAATTTTTGGATTTTGGCACGGACATCACAATCGAAAATTCAGCATTACAACGGCGCTACCATGTAATTATCAATCTTTTAGAAATCGACGGCAATCGATTCCGATCAACACAACTCAAAATATTCAACATTTAACAAATTAATCAACTTTAAATACCCGAAAAATAATAAATATGCTACATCCGTTCAAATATCATAGTATTTCATATAAATGATCCCTAGCATGCATGGAGCAATAATCTAATATCAGATTAACATTCTAACGGTTCAATAATCATTTATACGCATAAACACAAAATATGAGTTTTGAGATCTAGAATTTTTCTCTCACCTTTGATGTGTTTTGATGCAAGAAATGTGTAGAATGGATGCCAAACAATCAATTTCAAGCTTTGAATCACTCAATTCGGCTTTGAAATGCAAAATCTATGAGAAAAATACTTTGAAAATGCCTTCATCTTTCTCCTCCAAGGAGCCACGGTTTTGTGTGTGTTTTTGGTGGTGTTTTGCTTTGTTTTTAATGTGTGTTGATCATATATTAAGCAAAGGTCAAATAAATAAAAGAAAGTCAAAGTGGAAACTAATTATTTTTTTGTGTTTTCTTGTCTTTAAATGCATTTTCTTGATCACCAAAGTTCAAAACAATTATTCAACACCCAAGCTAGCTCAAGTAGGTTATTTTTAGGTGACAAGAAGTTTTACAATCAAACAATTTCACCCGAGTCGGCTTAAAACTCGATTTTCGCAAAAGTCGGTGTAAAAACCCTTATAAATTCTTAAGCCGATTTTAAAACCATTTTCATCAAACACAGGTCTATTAAAGTCCATGGACTAGGTCTAGAAGGGTTAAAAATACCAGTTTCAAAATTTTAGCGGACGTGTTTCGAAAATACTATTCACTGAAAATCGACGATAAAATTTCTGACTCCGTTTTTTATGAAAATTTCATGAATGCACATTTAGCATGTTCTAAGAGTATTGATATCAAAATTATCACATTCTAAGTCATGTAGCACATAGACAGGTCAATTCATGCAAAACGAGAATAAAACACGCAAAGCGAGATAAGGTCAAAAATTTGGGGTTTCACAGTGACCATTCACAAAATTTTACAATCACACACACAACACAAAAAATTGCCTAAAACACACACAAAATTACAAAATCTCATATATAATCACACAGCACACACCGCACAAACCCAAACAAAATCACACATATCACTTGCACATGAGGCACAAGCAGCTTTAGAGACCAATCATAGCTCTCATGATGTGAGAAAATTAGCGATCTGTGTGGTGGGTAGGTGTGTAGGTATGTGCCATGTTTATGGTGGGCTGAGTGTGTGGGTGTGTGTCGTGTGTGGTTAGGTGACTCTGCCGTGTGTTTGTAAAATTTTGTGAACAAGTGTGGTGAATATGGGCTGGTGAGTGTGCTAGTGTGCAGTGATTTTTGGTTGTGGATATGTGGGTATTGTGTGTGTATGTAGGTGTTGTGGAGAAGAAGATGGAAAAGAATTTAGTTTTTGTCATTTTTTTTATAAAAAATGAAAAGACCAAAATGCCCAAGCATTAAAACTTTGTTTGACATGTTTTAATGTCATGGGAGAATTATTAGATAACATAAAATGTTTATAAAGGAGTTTGGGCTTTAGCCGATAACTCATGGGGAAAAAGAGAATTTACTCCTTTTATATCTCCTCTTTGAAAAGCTCTTGGATAATCACTTATTGAACCAATCTTCTTGGATAATCATTTATTGAACCAATCTATAGCACTATTGTTGCACTTCTCATTTTTATTTTTTATTGTTCCTTTCAGTGCCAAAAACAACAAGAAGAAGAACAGCACATGAGTAGACATTTTCACTATGTGCAGTTTATAGTTCAATATTGTAACAAGTATGATTAATAGACTTGGAACAAAATAGGCATCATTTTATACTCACGGCTTGAATTGAATACAATCTTGAAGTCTTGTTGTGAGTTGTGACTCATTCAATACTATTGCTACGAATACTTTTCCACTCGGCCAAAAACAAAAAGATAAATATTAATTTTCGGGTTGCCAACGGTGGCAGATTAACAATATTTTACACAGTGAATATTAGGTGGGAATTTTTTCATATGGACTTGAAATGAGTAGCTTGATCATTTCTAAATAGTCGGTCCTACTTAGTGGGCAAGATTTGATTTGAATTGAGTGCTAAGCGGCGATTAAATAAATGTAATGACAAAATTAGTGGGAGTTGAGTGATTTTACTCACCACAAATACAAAAGATATCAAAACAATTCAAATAATTTTTTGAGATCAGTTGAGATTATAAACCCCACAATTATACATATCGATTCGCCCTTGGCCAGCATGGTAACACGCCATTGCTTGACGAGCAAGAATCTGTATTAAACTTTAAACCTATTCGTTGACAAAGAAGTAATGACTTCATCATTGCTTCGCCTAGAGAGCATCCTACGTAGTTATAAATCCTCAAGTTATTGGTTTTTTATCTACCAATGGTTGAACTTGATGAATCTTCTATGAAATTGTACAACCATATACTATTCTTGTAAACTCTTTTTTACGCTTATATTGGACTACCGACTTCTTTAAATTAAAATTTTACAGTTAGAAAGTGAGGGTATTGAGCTCATGATCAACGTTAAAAATAAAAAAAAAAGAGAAAAAAAGAGAAAAAAAGCAATGGTAGATGTTCATGTATTTTTGGGATGATCTCCTTTTCCTTTTGGGACTTTCTTTTTCTTTTTTTTTCTTTTTTTGATTTAAGAGAGGTCTAGAACCGTACAACATAACTAGCAAGACACGAACTTGCAACCTCTCACATATAACGAGTAACCTTACCACTGGACTTTCTTATTTGAGGTAGCAGTCCAAGAAATGTGATACAAATTTTGAGGTATATTTTCGACTACAAAGTTTCACTAATTAGCCAACTTTTGCTTCAATTAATAAGTCATGAATGAGTACAAACTTTACTAGGAGCATATTAAATTACTACAAATTACAGAAAAAGATTACACATGTATAGGAAGTGCGAAGGTGGAGGCTCTTGAAAAACCGATATGGTACTTGAACATCATTTATAAAAGAATGAAAAATAAATTCATTTATCTAGATTGTGGGCATTCATGGAAATATAAAGAAGATTAATCTGTTAAGATAGAACACAAATCAATTAGAAGAAAAGTCATAGACCATGTAATTAAGTAATTTTCGAGTTTCGAGTGTATTTTACTATATATATATTTGGATTCTTGAACAATACCAACTAAAAGACTTTATAACAAGTTTCGTCGTGAAAGATGTTAAAATTTCAAAAGGGTTAAGAACAAAGAACGTCAAAAGAAACAACGATTTATTCATTCAATGAATAAACACATGCAGATTTAACAAAAATAAATCAATAAATATAAAAACAAAGGAAAAAGGAATAATATTTACACTTGCTTCATTTGATTACTTAAAATTTTCCATCATTGCCTTGGTATACCAAAACTTTGCACTTGATCATGTCATGAAGATTAAGCGATCATACTCATGAGCATATTATCATGCTCTTGAGGACCTGAGGTCCATGGCTCGTGGGAGGTTTTCAGGTTTCGAAACCATTTGTCTTTTTGCTAAATAAGCAAATATCATATTACAAACTTTACATCCCTAAAAATTTTATAACATTCTGCAAACCATTAATTCTAAACATATGTACACTGTCAATACAATCTCGAACGAGACATAGACCAGCTATACTAGAATTCTATTGTCCCCATTCATGAGTTACAAATTAATGGCACGTTCAGAAAAAGTGAAAACCGTTGATGGCATACATTGCGTTGGATTTTGGGGTTGAATCTCCTAACATGGGTTGACTCGATCCGACCCATTTGTAGGTACGTAATGGGGAATTATGAGAAGTTAACTCCTCATTCATAAGGAAAAAAAAAAAAAAAAAAAAGGTACGTTCCTTTTTCCTTAAATATAGGATACAGAAAGCAAAAAAAAAACTTATCTCTCTTTCATTAAAAACTCTCTCAAAGTTTCTTTCTCTCTCTAAAAGAGATCAAATCAAAGGCCACTTAAGTTGTGGCCATTAGTCCATCATCTAGTGTCTTGGACTTTGTTTGGCGATAGAGAAACGGTGGAACAAGCTCGGCAACTTTTTAGAAAAATCTTTCCGCATATACTACGAGGTCAGTATATTTAATTTAAGGTTCATGAAAAAACTATTAGTTAGTGCTAAAATCATTCTTCACATTGATAATCTGATTTAGTTATCATATAAACAAGGAATTGTTTTCTTTTCATTGGTGAATTTACAATTGGAAACATTATTAATGATAATTTTCTGATAGTATTGGAAGACGACTTATACAATTCTACTGGCTACAAGCTCTATGCCCATCATAATCTTATCCATTGCATCATGAGACACTTCCTTTGACAAAGGCATTTTTGGTAGATGAGCCAATGTAACAAAAAATACCAATGCCGAAAGACTACCTGATACTAACATTATACCATAGAAAGGCTCGAGACCAAGTGCACCATTCTCAGCACTAGAGCAATTGGAAGAAGGTAGAATTTGATTTTCCAACTGATTTACCTCTCCACTTTGTGTTACTTTGAGAATTGCCTCCGATATATCAACAGCCAAAGGAGAACCTTTGGGAAAGACCTGAGACCATCAAGAAACAAGAAAAGTGAATAAGGGGATGATTTGTTCTAAAATCAATGAGATGTTTTTCAAGGAAGTGATGACAGGGGGGAATCCATAAGTTTTTCTCAATAAGGGTTAAAATTCATAATTTTTAACTATATAAATATATACATATACATATACATATATATTAATATGGGCTAATTCATCTTTTTAACTAAAACTACATACATATTAACTATTTTTTAGAAAAAAAAAAATATACATAGAATTTTAACCGTTTTTTGGGCCAGTGAAGGCTGCAAAACACACATCTGCACCATTAGGTGACGGTTATAAAAACTGTTGCAAGAAGTCATTAATTAATAGCAACGGTTTTTTTGTTCAATTTCAGTGTTGCAAAGAAAGCTGAAATGTTTTAGTGAGCAGAGAGGCCATTTGATCTTACAAAGCCAAAACCACCAAGTTTGAATCTAGGTTCTGTCATGATAAAGCCTTTGCAATATTCTGCAAGGAAGACCTTGGCATGTGGAGCAACAAAAAAAGCTGCTTTTATATCTCCTCTTTGAAAAGCTCTTGGATAATCATTTATTGAACCAATCTTCTTGATATTTTCTGGCTTGAAACGCAATGCATCAATTAGGTAGCGAACGATAAAGGAGTTTCCATTGCACCCAACAGCTGCATTTGTGCTCCGAAGATAATCCACATTGAGTTTAGATGATTGAAGCCTAGGGACCGTCATCATGGAAGCAAGGTTTGCAGTCAAACAAGCTGATACAAGAAAAACTACGAATAGCCATGTTGTCAACACAAGTCTAGAGAAATTGTTTTTGATTTGTTCTCCTGCAAAAGTTATCAAATGGATCAACTGAAAATAACATATAATACTTACATGGCAATAAGTGTTTTGTCGAACCTGCACCGAAGGTTTTTAATGAGCTATTTCAAAAATGTCATTCTCAAAAAGTAATTTCATGAGTAGTTATTAGCAAAATATATCGTTGCAGAAAAGGTTTACCTTATACGATGGTTAAAAACCATTGCAAATCAGACACCTATTGCAATGGTTTTTTTATCTCTAGCAACGATTTTTTTATTATTAGTATTCTAAATAATGTCATACACACACATTATTAGTTAGAGTGTTGTAAAAGATTCTAAAATCTTATACGCACACATTATTAGTTAGAGTGTTGTAAAAGATTCTAAAATCTTATACGCACACACTAATGGGGAGTTGGATTTACTGCATGTGGGTCCACCCTTATTAAGTGTGCGGGTAGGAAGGCTCACTAACGAATGTGAGTCTTACCTTTTTTTCTATTGTTCATTATCAACAATTTATCAATGTGAGTCTTCTAAAATTTTTTCGTTTAGGACTTACTTTGTGCAAATGACAGCAAACAGACAGAGAACCAGAGCATTGTCCCAATGTTTCCAGGGAATGAACCTCGGAAATCCGGATTTTCAGTTGCATGTTCTCTTAACCAAATAACGATCCCTGTGGACATGGTCATTACTGCCATAAGAATCCACGTTTCCATTTTCAGGGCACTCATAAAAATGAATATCGCCTTTTTGATGTCCTGCTTTACAGTGACCACCATGACAAGCCCTGATTCAATATAGGGTTGAGTAAATCCAACTATCTCAAAACGATCTGCCATTATTTCTGTGTCACCTACAGCTGCATCCAGGGTCCTGTTCACCTAAAGTGGTAACAATTTGTCGGTGCCAAAACAAAATCAACAATATATACTTTATATTACTTTTATTCCTTTTGGTTAATCTTTATCCTCTTTGTGTCAAATGCAAAGAAAAAACATTCCCATTATAGGTTAGCATTTCATGTCG
The DNA here is from genome assembly GCA_037974665.1 of Ehretia macrophylla. Taxonomy (NCBI): domain Eukaryota; kingdom Viridiplantae; phylum Streptophyta; class Magnoliopsida; order Boraginales; family Ehretiaceae; genus Ehretia; species Ehretia macrophylla. Next base: position 8,234,259 of record CM075774.1, read on the forward strand.
AGATTTTTATATTATCTAAATATTAACCACAATAAATAAGTACAACAAACTCTTTTTTAAACGGTTTAAACTTTTAAATAATCAAAAGGTTTTAAGTTCAAAACTCACTGTCACCCGATCATAAACTTGAGGATTCTTATATACTACTTTATTTTTATCACTCAAATACCACCTCATATATAAATGGTTAATTAGCATGCTAAAACAACAAATTGTACCTTTTTGGAGACTTCCTCCACCATCTCATCATATGAACCATTATAAGGAACTAGCACGTAAGGCAGGTAATAAGGTAGTCGTTTCACTGTCGCTTCAAAAACTTCTATTGAAAATCCAGCAATCAAAGTTGTATTACGGTCATGATCATATGTCACATTTACGAAATGTTTGAACGCAGCCCCTGCTGGAACCCCTATCCTAAGTGGTTTTTCAATCCCATTCAAAGTCTCTCCCTTTGGCATTGTTTGCTCACCACCAGGCCAATATATTGAACCTAAATTCCCCACTAAAACATCACCAGATTTCTTTTTCGATCCATGTCCCACAAATTCCTCCGAAAACCCGAATTTTGGTGACCAGAATATAATTTCTCGATAGCTTCTACCTATCACATTAATGATCTGGAAGATTGGATTTCGCGATAATTCATCGTTCTTGAAACTTATTTTTCCACTTAGACCTTCAAATTTGCTGGACAAAATGTGTTTTACCAACCTACTAGAGTTCATTTTCCCTTCTGATTTTTGTATGGACTTGGCAATGGCCCATGTTGCGTCATAAGCTCGAAGAGCATATATACTTGGACTAGCATATTCTTCTTCTTGAGGATACTTTGATCGATAGTTTCTAGCAAATTTGAGCTTGAACTGTCTGAAAGAATCACTGCTATCCACATAGTTTGTCTTGAAACCTATAACACCTTGCATGTGTGCGATAACTGATGGCTCAAAAGTATCAAGAAGGCTCGCAATCTCATCTGAAACTATCCACACATAACCTTTTTCCATCATTCCTATTTTCTTCGCCTTCTCAAAAAGAATCTTAGCAAAGTCTAAAGAAGATTGTAGGACTATGAAAACCTTCATGCTCTTTCTCCTCAACTTCTTTAACTCTTCTTCAATGAATATTTTGGGCTCTGACAATGAAGTTACACGTGGGAATGCTACATGGTGTTCGACGACTGAATCTACTAAACGAAGAGAATCAGAAAGGTAAGTGATGAGTCCTGAATCAGTAGAGAAGCTGTTGCTGTTTTCATATATTGCTATCACCTTTCGCCACCCAAAACGGCCAACAATGGCAGCTATACATTCCATTTGGTTGGTGATATCATTACCCATTTGGATAAACAACTGCGGTCGTATTGGAAGTAAAGATTTAGTGGCCATTGGGTTAATGGAAATGATGGGAATGTCTTTGGAGTCTTTGTCAAGTTCCCAAACAAAAGAAGCTTCTTGTAGTGTCAATGCTCCAAGGATGGCATGCAATTGCTTCTCGTTGGCTAGCCTAATTGCTGCAATAGAATTGCGAAGCTTCATCATGATAAATACAAAACGAGAAAGAAGTAAGAGGTAATTAATGTAGCTATTGGAATAAGGATAGAACATCAAAGATGACACATAGTGGTTGTAGACCCTCAAAATCTACAATTAAAATTATGTGATGTTCACCTTTATAGATTTATGATTTAGATCACATGGTTTCCACCTTCATAATCTTTTTTTTAATGCACACTAACAAGCTGTCCAAATCCAGAAGACTCAAAGGTCTTTCCCCTCCCTAGAGTAATGAAGATAGAGGCTATTTATAAAGATTTCTGACTTGTGGCCCAAGTTGGGCCTTTGGCCATATGGGCTTTAGTTAACCTTAACCCAATTCATTATTAAGAATTAGTCCAAGGCTTGGGCTAAATTTTAGCCATTACAGTTAGTCTCCTACTCTTTAAGTTGAAGAATCTTCGGGTTAGAGAGTAGACTAGTCTTATATCTAGAAGCTAAATTTTTATGGACTTGCTTTAATATTATTAACCCTAATCCATGATTTGTATGAATCTTTTAACGACTTAGTCAAAGTGGGAGTGTGAAAACTCACTAGGGTTATATGGTCAACATGGTAGAGCTCGTAGGCTTGTTGAAGGTCTATGGTCATTTCGGTCCTAATTGGAGCTTCAATTCTTCATGGAGTCTTGGATTCCATTGGGCCAATTCGGGCCTAAGTAACATTGGGCCACACCCCCATGGCATGCTTTCAGGTCTAGAATGGGCTGCATCCTAATGCGATACTCTCGGGCCTATAGTGGGCCGCATCCCCGTAGGGTGCTTTCGGGCCTAGAGTGGGCGGCATCCCTGTGAGGCACTTTCCAGTCTAGAGTGGGCCGCATCTCATGGGATGCTTTCGGGCCTAAGTGGATTACGTAGATACATATAAGAAGTCTGTGAACTTGTCGAAACTCACGAGACCTATATAGATTGTTGGCTGCATTATACTTATGCAATCACAAGTATATAATTCCACATATATTTAGATATCATATTGAAATATAAATATTTGATAAAAGTAAGTTAAACTAAATCTACACATTAAAATTAAAATTAAGTTTTAACTCCTAATAGCAGGGAGACTAATAAAAGTGAAATTTAAAATCTATTTTAATTGATATCATTCTCTGACCTACATCTCATCTCACCAAGAGATTAAAATATGCTCTTTGGCAAAGGTTTTACCCAAGTCAGTTGAAAAATATAAGTATATGCATATGATGGTTTGTAAACTAGAAAACCTGTAAGCAAATTGTAGATTCTATTTAATCCAGAGTTACGATACTCAATTACAGGTCAAAGAGATAGATTAAAGCCACTAAAGTAACAATTTTAGCCTATACAAATTATTTCCACCATCTCTCAGTTTCTTCCAATTTATCAAGAGCACAAAGCATCAACACAGGATACAATAAATGTCAAGCATCTACAAATAAAAGTATGCCACAATAGCACTTTATGAAATGCGAAATTGTATGTTATCTAATTCATGGAGTATGGATTGTAGACTATGCTTAAGATAAAAAAGTAAAATTCATGTGAATGTAGCGGCTAGGACTAAGGAATCATATTGGATATGTTCGACACCATCAACGAGATTGAATGCAATTTGCACGATATGGACAATGAGCACTGCATTAATCATGTATATACGTCGTAGTCAACTTTATAAATATAATATGACATCAATCATGTATATATGGTTTAGTCAACTTTGTAAATATAGAATGGCATCAATCATGTATATATGATTAGTCAACTTTGTAAATATAGAATGACATCAATCATGTATATATAATTTAGTCAACTTTGTAAATATAGTATGACATCAATTATGTATATATGATTTAGTCAACTTTGTAAATTATGTGTTTTCCACTAATCAATCACAAAATTTTTAAAAAAAAAAAAGCAATGAAGAAACAAAACTTTAAATAAGGTATGTCCAAAAAAGAATAACCATAATTTGTGCCTTAGCTTGAAAGAATGACCATGTGTCATATATAGACTATTGTAAGCTATTAAGTCTCAACCACATATATGACCATCAACCATCATAAACACATTTATAAAAATAGCACAATTGGATGATTCAGTGTATACAAAGTGACAAATCCGGTTAATGATTATCGCTATATGGAGTAAGTACTTAGTGACAAAGCGTCTCGAAACTTCCCTACCAATGTCAAAATGGTAAAGGACAAATCATAATAAGTACAAGGATATACAAGAGCTGGATACAAACAAGGGGTAAGACAATTTATCAACTACCTTGGGTGCAAAAAAATTCGAGCAAGAGGTCACCAAAAGCACATAAAGAGTAAATGGTTGTGCAAGTGTTATACATGTCTTCATAGTTGCAATAACTTTCACATAAGCAATAATTAAGGGCACTAATTTAAACTAGTTTACTTCTCCACCTCGAAGGAATACATGTCTATTAGTGTCAGTTTATATTTAGTCCATTCACAACGTCTTTTAAACACGGAATAGAGACTACATACTAGACTTTATCATTATACCTATTACTAGCGACCAATGTCATAACTGGAGTTATTCCCATTTAGAATGACAAGGCCTTCAAAGTTAATAGAATTGTTAATAAAAGTTTAGTAGAAGTAAAAGATTTATAATTGTGCAAAACTAATTATACTCCAAAGAGACACTATGATTTCTTACATCAATTACAGGAACTACCATAATATTAATACACATGAAAAAGAAACGAAAATGTAATAAAGTACCTATTTTAGAGTCTTGAACATTGATGGTGGAAGGTCCTTATTTACTAACAAGACTGTTTGGGTCAATCATATGTATCAACTTTGTATTAGGAGTGCAATTAGTGAAACACTTACTACCTTGTAACAAAAACTATCTTTTTGTCCAAAGCAAATAAATCCTGCATCTAATATGTGTCCACTATAGCCATACATATATAAACGTTTTTCTTTTTAGCCTTTATGCGCCCAATGAACATAAACATGGAATGTACCCCTGTTATCAACCACGAGAACAAGTCACAAAATGGTCACAAACCAAAGAGAGTTTAGAACCAAAAGTAAAGTTGTCCACGATCTAAGTCTGGATCTGAAAGAGAATTTCAAAGAAGATAGGATTTTTGTTGAATGAAAAATAAAAAAGAAAGAGTTTAACAGATCGAAATAACATTCGGATTTGAAACATATTTCATCATAATAATAAAAGTGTGTGCCAACTTATGTAAAGGCTTTACACAACACAGGTATTGTAGAGAAAAAGGTTTATGGATCATAAATGACGAATAAAGTCTTTTGGGAAGGGCCAGAGGTTGCTAATGTTCACAGACAATGCCAAATTGTAGATCTTCAAAATCTAGAATTAAGATTACGTGGTGTTCACCTCTATAGATCTATGATTTAGATCACGTGATTTCCACCTTCATAATCTCTTTCTTAGTAGGCACTAGCAAGCTGCCCAAATCCAGAAGACTCAAAGATCCTTCATCTCCCTAGAGTAGTGAAGGTGAAGGCTATTTATACAGATCTCTTGACTTGTGGCCTAAGTTAGGCCTTTGGTCATATGGGCCTTAGTTAACCTTAACCCACTTCATTAATAAGAATTAGGCCAAGGCCTGGGCTAGATTTTATTCATTACAGTGGTAACAATATATGCATCAAATAAGTTACAAATAAGTTGTCTCATCTGGCGAGCAGATTTGTAGACCCTTTAAGAAATGGGGTTTAGGTATTAGAAGGCTTGAACACACTATTTGGCTGCAATGTTGAAGTATTTCTGGACTATTTTGGTGGATTCGAAGACTTTATGGCCTTGCTGGGTGAGGAATTATTATTTGAAAGGTCAGAGAATTTGGGATTATTCACCAAGTGCTAATACTTCGTGGCAACGGAGGAAAATCATAAAGATCAGACATGTGGCTAAACAATTATGCAAAAAGGTTATTGGTGATGGTGCCAACTCTTTCTCTTGGTTCGATCCATGGCATCCATGGGTTACCCTAATGGATTCTATGACCATCGATCCTTACTATTTCTCATTCGTGGGAAAGGGTGATAAAGTAGCAGTCGAATAAGAGAAAGATGCAAAGAGAGTAGTCGAACAAAAGAGAGAAATACATATTGATTGTGATATTGATAAAGAAGATGATTTGAGTTATGTGTTGAATCATGCTTACAACGAGGGTTTATATAGGCACTAATTGAGCTTACTTACCTTAGAGTACTAAGCATATAGGACCATTACATCATTAGATATATATATTCTAAAGCAAACTTAACATTATCATATCAAGATATTCTAAGATATGCTAACACTCCCCCTCAAACTCAAGGAGGTGCGAAAGATAACAAATCAAGGATAATAATATGGATGTTAGGTGGCGTTGACATAGCAGCAGAACCCACAATGACGTGGCAGCGAGGCCCATGATGACGAGGAGATGGGACCCATGATCATGTGGCTATGGGACCATGATCATGTGGCCATTTGGGATATGGTAATGATAAGGTGGCGGTGAGATTGGTGATAAGGTAACAATATAGCCCAATATGAGGTGACGACGAGCCCCAATACGAGGTGGAGACGAGGCCCAATAATGAGATGGTAGTGGGGCCCAATATGAGGTGGCGATAGGGCCAAATATAAGGTGGAAGCTAGGTCCAATAATGAGATGACAATAGGGCACGATATGATGTAGCGATAGGGCCCAAATATGATGTGGAGACGAGGCCCGATAATGAGTAAGCAAAGGTCCAATGATGAAATGGATGGGACCCAACGATCAGGAGGTAGCGGGGTCTAATAATGGAGTGAACGGGACCTAATAATGAGGAGGCAGGGCCCTACATGATGTGGCAGCGAGGCCCAATGATAAGACGAAGCAGATTGCCTTAATGACAAGTAACCAATTTGGTGATGATTAGGTAATGGAATGCGACAAAGTAGCAGGGACACGACAATGAGGTGGCACTAGAATGATGTGCCAATGACTAGATGGACACATTGCAGTGACATGGCACTGATTGGGATGACAAATTATCAACACATGCCGCTAACTGAATGACACGTGGTGCCGTGTGAACAATGACATGTAGTTGATTTGGATGACATGTGATATTGACTAGAGAATGATATGGATGACACAAGGAGATGGGGTGGCGCTAACTATGGTGATTGGATGATGACGTGGCATTGACTTGACTAACACATGGCAGGTGACTGAACATGTGGCAATGACACGGATCTTGTTTTATGTACTTGTTCTATAAAAACTGATATGCGATTCCAGTGCCAGGGTATCGAACCCAAGGCCTTCAAGAGAAGCAAATGGTGATCAACTGCTGAGGCAAACCAATTATTTGATGCATTTCCAAATATCAATAAATATACATCTATGGCTGTTGAGGTTGGCTTGGAAAATAAAATAGCACAGTCGGCTTAGGGTGGTGTGTGAAGGCGTGTGCAAGCTCTGAGTTTGGTGATTCTGGTGGTGTTGGAATCTGGAGGACGAGAGAAAGCCATAGTGGCAGCGCTTGTGATGTTTAGAGTAGGGATGTGAGGCGAAAAATGGATGAAACAGTAGCAAAGTGTACAAAAATTACAAAACAACGACAGTAAATTATAGTGGACCGTGTGGGAGCGTTAAGAGTCCGATTTCAGTGATTCAAGTGGCGATGGAATTATCTCAACGGGTACTTTTCAGGTGGTCAATGGTCATGAATAGTTCCAGATAGATTATGATCTGTTTGATTGAATTACCGTTATTGATGGTGTGAACGATGCAAGATGCAAGATATGCGAGATCATAATAAGAGAGAGACAGAAATATTAGACACCAAATGTGAACTGGACGTGTGAATACAATCTGCCCTCATCAATCATTACATTTGAACATAATCAGCCATGATCAATCACTCCACAATCATCTCCCGTCAATATGTAAATTATGCAAATATGCTGCATCTTTGATTTCTTGCATACACATTATAATCTCTGATTTCTTGCCTAAACATTGTACAGTAACCATATATAGACTAGGGACCTTGTAAACTCTGTACACTATAAATATAAAGCACGCAAGAGCATAGTTCTTGCTTCAGCGCCATATACTTTTCCACTTTTACATGGCATCAGAGCAAAGTTAATCTGTCTTGACCTTTAAACACCTTCTGACCATAAAATTGTTGTGTTCATTTTTTTTTCTCTCTCTCTCTCTTGCTCTTCTTGCTCTCATACCTTGTGCTTACTAAGTGTTTGATAAATTACCTGCTTGAGTTGAAATTGTCTTTATTAAAATTTTAATTATAGTAATTGGTCAAATACTTAATTCACCTCCTTCTTAGATATATTTTCTCTAACAATTTTTTATTACAGCAAGATAGTGAAGAATCCAAAAGTTTAAACCTAAGCCTTTAAGCCACCGGTCGTTACTTAACTTTGAATAAACCACTCATATTTCTTCTATTTTTTCTGTGAGACAATTTGTTCCCACTAACTCCATGTGCTCCAACACCTATCTCTCCTATGGGTTGAAGGAAAGCAAAAGAGTTATTCTTATTTGCTTTTCTTCTTATCATTTTTCGTCAAATGCAAATTAAATTTTAGTACTTGGAGTTTCAAAATAATAAATGAATATAATAATAAATTAAGATGTAATAACATAGCTTTTAGATAAAGTGGACATTTAATATGATATTGGAACTCAGGTTTTCATCACTCATTTAAAAATATTGAAACTCTATACGTACATACAAGGCTCAAATAAGAATCTCGCCTGCATGTGGGGGAATATGTTGAAAATAATGAATAATACAATAAACTCCTCTTTAACAGAGAAAACTAAACGACCATAAATTCAAGTCTCGCTATCACCCGTTTACAAATATTAAGACTATTCACATGCAACGTAAAAAAATGAATTCCACTTACCCGTGCGAGTTTGTCTTGAAGACAATAAAAACATAAATATAATAATCTTTTTCAATTGTTTAAACTTATAGATGATATGATAACTTAATATAAGATAATTTTTAAATTTTTAAATGAGGTTGTAACATAATAGAAAATAACTTTACCGGCAGAAGCAGCCCGAACTGAAGTTCCATACGAATGTTTGACGTGCAAACCCAGCTCTGAACAATGTGAGAATTGATTGAAGTGATGAACTGCCATCTCCATGGCTATCTTTTGCTCCTTACCTACACGAGAGCTCTCATCAAAAACTCCTCCTATACTCCCCATTATATGATGGTGTTTCATTGCACAATCATCACTTTTATCATTTGATTCAGCCGTTAATAACAAGAAAGCAAACAAGATTGAGAACACAAGAGGAGACATTTTGCTAGTTGAAGACTTTGACATTGAAAGTTTGACATATATATACACACACATGATTGAGAATTTAATTTGCAACGACTCATTCAAACACGAGAGTAGAATATTATTAAGGAAAGCTTCCAGCACTAGATCTTGCACAGGAGCACATTAATATTGTCACTAATTGTGAAAGGCCAAGGAATCATTGTTTGTATAAAGAAAATATTTTGCCCCCAATTTGTAGCCAGGATGGCACCAAGGAGAGGTTGACTTGCCAAATACACAGGTTCAAAACTTCTTGATAACGTTTGATATCAAACTCTTAATTGAATTAATGGCGTTATAGCTGAAAGTCTATGATGTATGCATAGAGGTGATTGCGGAGTTTTTAGTTTAACATGGTGTGAGCCCGTACATTGTGGACTGGCGGGATATTTTTCAGAATTATTATTTTGTGGTCTTCAATCAACTACCAAAGTCAGCTATCCTTTTTAGCATTAATATTCTTTTCTTCTGTGGACTAATTCAAGTTTTTTGACCAAAAAAAAGGACTAATTCAAGTTGACATTTTATAGTAGCAACTGGGAGTATACATATGCTAGAGCTTATGATCAGTTCCAAAACTCGAAGAAAAGAAAAGTAAGGCCGAAAGGTCTATGCAATTACCAGATAAACTTTATAAGCGTTTTATAATCACTTTTTTTTTTCTTTTTTTTTTTCCTGGTAGAAGTTTTATAATCACTTAACTGCTTCTAGAAAAGCTAAAAGAAGCATTGTTATAATATATGATTCCGGTGACTGGGTTCTCAGGAACAGATTTAGAATTTTTTTTTAGTGGATGATTAAAATATATAAATTTTTAATTATATAAGTAAATTTTTAACCTAAAATACATAAATATTTAAATTTTTCTCAGAAAAATATGTAGAATTTTTAACATTTTTTTGGGTCAGTGAGAGGTACAGTCTCCACTAGTTCTTAGTTACATTCACCCTTGCCCATTGGCCAAAGAAAACATTAAAAATTTTATGTATTTTAAAAAAAAAAAAAAGTTAAATAACTATGTATTTTTAGTTAAAAAGATGACCTATTGAAAAAAGAAAAATATGTTTATATAGTTTAAAAATTATGAATTTTAGTTCTCATTGAGAAAAGTTTCTAAATCCGTCCCTATGTTCTACATGGTAAATGTTCTTACTAAAAAAAGATATTTAACATACGCTATATAAATTTTTATCAATATAAACGAAGGGTAAAATATGTTCGAGTGACATAAAGTATTACTCAAAAACTAATCATGTGATGTTGTTTGTCGCTTGCATTCATATTAACATTAAATCTGCATTAGAAAACAATAAATAAATAAAAAATCACACTTCTTTTCTAGGTAATTGTAGAACGAGCAAGTCAACATGATAGACGATGCCTTGATAGAAACTGAACACATCAACAACCATATATAATAATCAACCATCTCTAGAGGTTCGACTTGGTCGCTAGTTTGCCTCATATTCTGGGGTTATTATTTAATTAATTTGAACTGACATGAATTCTTTATATGAAGTGATTCCATACTCATATAGAACATATTTCTGCTCTCACAAAATAATGTCAATTTGTACCGATAGAAGAGTTTTTTCATACTTTGATTATGACAATATCATTATGAAAAATGACGTAAAAGCTATCTGTGAAGCCATCACTATAGAAGGCTATGAAAACTAGTGGTGAGAAACGTCAAAATCGTTGTTTTTCTTTTTTAGTATATAGAAATTGAAAACGTAATTTAAATTTAAAATTTTAATTATAATAAATTATTTCGACCATTATACCGAACTCTCGTGTCGAAGTCATTGTTTCAACCATTCCCCAAACTAGTTTTCAACTGATTAGGAGTGACAATAGACAAGAAGTCGAGCAATTAAGAGTTTTAGTCAAGGATTCCCTTCCACATGATTGGATAGTCAATGCTCCTCATAATTTGTTGAGAAGTCTTGTTTCGGGGTTTGCCATGTATTTGGTCCCTAAACTTTAAAACCTTTTTTAGTAATTTCTCTTGTATTTTTTACGTCAATTTTTTGTTATTAATTACAAGTGAATTTTACATATGATACCAAATTTCTGAAGGAAAACGGTGAAAAATGGTTGGAAAAATTGGCAAAGGAATAATATTGTCTTACTTTAATTAATTAAAAAACAAAAATACTCATTTTTTAAATTAAGAAATCAAACTATTATTTTTGTTAAAATTAAGAAACCAATGAAAATATTTACGCTATAATAGATGTCGAGTAAAACTGTTGTTGTGAACACCTATCCTAAGGGAAGCCCATAAAGCCACATGGGTTCAGGTTGAGTTTAATTTTCAGCCCAATTTAATTTTTTGTTTGGTCAATTTAGCTACTTTCAGCCCAAATTCCCTCTTAACACAATATCTTGGGCCTGAAAATGAAGCATCAAGGCCCATAACAACCTTCTCCAAAAACTACATCATCACCAGTATCAGCCATTGCTCAAGTGAGAAAATTTTTAGCAGCAAAAAAAAATAATAATTCAAAAAAAAAACTAGAAAATGGATGTTACCATGGCGGAGCCAGGCGAGATACTACCAGAGCGCAAGATAGACTACACGGCGTACGATAAGCTGCAGCAGAGCAAAGCTTCGGTCGAAGAAATAGTGGCCAAAATGCTATCCATCAAGCGTGAAGGAAGCCCTAAATCTGAGCTTCGCGAGCTCGTCACCCAAATTATACTCGATTTCGTCAATCTCCGCCAGGTCGTATTTTATTTTATATATATATGTGTGTGTGTGTGTGTGTGTGTAGGAGACTAGGAGTGTGTGTAATTGTGTGAAATCCTGAAAAAAATTAGATTTATATTTGCTATTTATTAGTCGTATATATATATATAATATACTGTTTGTGGATTTATATATGTATATGATGTTTGATAGTGAAAGGTGCTTCATTTTGGTGTGCTTACCAGAGGAATTTGGGCAAAATGAGCTAGGTTTACTTTAATTTTCTTTAAGTGTTTACTTTAATTTTCTTTAATTATATATAGATATGTGTGTGTGGGTGTGTGTGTGTGTGTGAAGCTTTCGGAAAAAAATGATTTTATTTTTGCAATTTATTAGTGAAATAGATCTCACTGTTTTTTTGATACGTATGTATATTATGATGTATGATGGATGGAGCTAAACTTTTGTGTGCTTATAGAGTATTTTTTGCAAAATAAGCTAGGTTTACGTGAATTTTCTTTTATATATTTATGTTTGTGTGTGTGTGAATAACAGCAAAAACAAGACACACACATATGTACATGGGTGAGTATATAAGTAAATGTATAAAGATTTGATTTTTTTTTTAATTTATTACACAAATAGAGCTAATTGTGTTTTGATATGATTTTATATGGCTAGTGATAGATAAAAGAGCTTAGTTTTTGGATGGTCGCAAAAGGGATTGGGGTAAAATGAGTTCTTGAATTTTCTTTGACCTTGATTATTTTCTAATTAGTAAAAGTTACCTAGCGATATAAAATATGAAGTGAAGATAATGTCTCCGATTAAGAAAATCAATTTCATTGGATTCTAGTATACATGGGGGCTGTTTATGTGATATGACTAGACATTGGAGATTGTTGAATATCTTATCATTGTACCGTATGAGGCATAATGTCGATAGTTTAGTCTAATAGTGAAAGTAGCTTTTATGTAGGTGTACATTTTAATTGAAGTAATATGTATCCATACTCCAATGCGGATTTTGTGATGCGCACACTTACTTGTACTATTGTAATGCATAGTTGAAAACGTTGGAAACGACAAGGGAAGTTTGATTGGGTTGCAATGTTAGGAGTCTTGCTGATACTGATGTCTGTTTTAGGAAGTTCTGAATTTAGTACCACCATGGTGAAATCTTTAGTTGTTTTAATTCTAATTTCTACCTGATACTCAAGTATATACTGAAGAACTATCCGTGATTGAACTTAAAATCTGAGGGTTCATACTCAATTAGACAAACTCATGTGGCTCGTGGTGCTCTCAACAGGCAAATAGGACTATCTTGCTTCAAGAGGATCATGTCAAATCAGAAACAGAGCGTGCAAAAGCACCAGTTGACTTCACAACCCTGCAGCTTCACAACTTGATGTACGAGAAAAACCACTATGTGAAAGCAATAAAAGCTTGCAAAGACTTCAAGTCTAAATATCCTGACATTGAACTTGTGCCAGAGGAAGAGTTTTTCAGGGATGCACCAGAAGATATTAAAAGTTCTGTGATATCCAATGACACTGCTCATAATTTGATGCTTAAGAGACTTAATTTTGAGTTGTTTCAGGTAAGCTGTGGTCTGTGTTATACTATTTCTTTTTGCCTTACTATTTCTTAAGAATGTTGATGAATTGAAAAATAATATCTAGGGAAAAGAAAGATAATTAGCATCTCAGGAAACGTACATGTTCAGTCAAACTTCACTATGCTACGAAAGTCTAGGTCTTTCAATTCTGAATCATAAATTCTTTGACACAGCATTTCAGTTTTCTTTATAAGGGCTTGAAGTCGATGATTGTTGTTGGCACCAACAGCTGCGCTTTCATCAACTTGATATCAAGAATTGACTCCAGTATACATGGATACAATCTATAGTTATACAAAAAAATTTAACTGTAATGGGGTTGCAGGTGACATTGTAGACGAGTTCTATTATAATGCAGTAGAGCTCTTTTCTTAGTGCTAGGCTCAAGTTATGTCTATGGTAAATAGGCAAAACTTCGATGTACTGGAGTGTGGTGACTTGGAGTATATAACCTATATGAGGGATGTGGCCTGGGTGTGCTCCCCAGAGCCTAGAATTCGCTAGTTCGGGTCCCCTTAGGGTCATTGGAGGTTTATCCGGCTGTTAACTTTAGGGCTCCATGAGATTAGTTGGGCAAAGCCCGAATACCGTCGGCTTTAAAAAAAAAAGGGATGTGGCCTGGCATGCAAGTACTAATCCCTCCATACTGAAAAGAAGGTCTTTGTGTGACTTGGCGCGTTTCTAAAGTCAGACATTTAATTGTAATGCATAAATTGAAGTGTGGACTAAAGTAAAGGAGTTTGGTATGCTTTCTGATGTTTAAATGAAGTAAATTTCTACAAGATTATTATCTATTGTAAAGTATTAAAAAGAATGCCAAGACCGGTAAAGAGAGCTTTTCACTTGTTGGAAGAAAAGGGAGATATCTGCTGGAAATAATTAAGTTTGGAATGTGACTCTATTGGCTTTGATGTGAGTTTTGAAAGAGCGTAATAGGACCCTTTGAAAATCCTGGGTTACACAGTCCATCGCTACTTGTATAGACTTTTGGATGGATTTTTGGATTGCCTTAAATGACAATGCTGTATATGCTTCTCGTATACATAGGTCTTACCTTCAGTTATGGAATTTCTATTTTACTTATTAATATAAGGTATTAATAGAGAATGATGTTTGTGGAAGGTAAACTTTTGGATAGTGGACTTCATGTTGTGAGACACTATTATAGAGTAAGACACAGAGGGAATAAGTCTCCACATGCCATAGTGTTGGAATACCCAGCCAGAAATTTCTCTGGCCCTCCTGGCTTATGTAGGCTGCAAAGTTTCCAAATTTGAAACTTTTTTAGTATTCATTTGTGTTTCTGCTTGTTAGTTGAATATTCAATAAATCCAGCTTAATCTCTAATCAGTTAGTACTAACAACTTTTGCTGCTTTTAGCGCAAAGAACTATGCAAACTTCGAGATAAGCTGGAACAGAAAAAGAAAGCTCTTCAGGCAACCATTGCGAACAGGAAGAAGTTCTTGTCAAGTATCCCTTCACATCTAAAATCACTTAAGAAAGCATCCTTGCCCCTTCAGCACCAACTAGGTGTTCTGCATACAAAGAAAATGAAGCAACAGCAATTAGCAGAACTGCTTCCACCTCCTCTTTATGTCATATACTCTCAGCTACTGGCACAGAAGGAAGCCTTTGGAGAATATATTGATCTTGAGATTGTGGGAAGTATAAAGGATGCTCAAGCTTTCGCTCGGCAGCAAGCAAACAAAGACACCAGTAACTTACTGCATTCCATGCTCTTTTACTTTTTCGTTTGAAATTTGAATTATCATCTTAATACAGAATTCATGGGATTATGATGATGTTGTCACACAAATCTTCTTTCCTTTGATTGGCATATAGGTATATGTGCTTTTATTTTGTCAGCACGTTTTTTCTAGAGATTTGTTTCTTCTCATTCGTTTTAGTACTTGACAGATTTATTGAAGCTTGGCTTTTAATATTGGCCCTCAAATGTCCATTTCTTCTGCCTTACCAATCAGATGGATCAATTCTGATTTGGTGCATCTAAAAATAGCTTGATATGGTTATACTTCTCATTAGTTATTAATTTAGAGCCTTCGAAATGATGGGATGAGTCCTCAAAATATGTACTGTATAGTATATTCCCTGTGTACAACTTACGGATATGAAATACTTGCACCCCACTTCTGCATCTTTGTGTTTTCTTTTTCCTATTAGTTAATATGGTCTAATGGTGCAGATGTACCTGCTACCTTAGAGAACTCCAAATTAGAGGATGACATACTTGATGAGGAAGATGACGGGCAGAGGCGGAGAAAGCGGCCGAAGAAGGATCCCACTAAAGAGAATCTTGAACAAACAGGAATATATCAAGCTCATCCATTGAAGGTCATGCTTCATATTAATGATGATGAGGCTTCTGATGAAAACTCTGCCAAATTAATCTCGTTGAAATTTGAGTATTTGATGAAGTTAAATGTTGTTTGTGTTGGAGTGGAAGGTTCACAAGAAGGTCCAGAGAATAGCATCTTATGCAACTTATTTCCTGACGACCCAGGCCTTGAACTTCCTCACCAGGTTTTACCTCTGAATATACACACGTTAAGTATCATGCATGTGTCTTTTCTTTACCTAAATGTGGTTATATTTGTTGAATATACTGCAGACAGCCAAACTCTGCATTGGTGATGGTGTTGTATTTGATGGAAGGAGAACTTCACGTCCATATAAATGGGTCCAGCATTTGGCAGGGATCGATTTTTTGCCAGATGTATCACCATTAATGACAGGTTCTGATACTTCAAATGATGAAGTGGCTAAACATGCTGCTGTTGTATGTGGTCTGTCACTGTACCGTCAGCAGAACCGGGTGCAAACAGTTGTGCAAAGAATTCGTGCTAGAAAAAAGGCTCAACTGGCTCTTGCGTGAGTCACTGCCCTGTATGTTTAGGTTGTGAGACTTTAGGAACTAATACCATTGGAGGAAGTTGACATTGCAATGTAGTCAAATGGAATATGATGTTCTGCATTTTCTTTTAGTTGGAAAGTTTTAGCTGATATTTGAATTAGAGGGCTGATAATGCACCTACTCTGCAACTTATTTATTCTGCTTGCCTTGTTGCAATGCTTCTGGGCTATCTCCTTAGTTAAGTGGGACTATCTCCCGAGTAATTTCAATCTTTTACAAAGTTTCAAGTTTTGTTCAGTATTTAAGGAGCTACTATATTATTTGTTATCTTGCCCAAATATGAAAACGGAAACAATTACGCTGTTTATCTGTATGTTATGAGTGGACTGATGTTCGGAACTTGGAAATTTTTGGTTGATATACAGGGAGCAGCTGGATTCAGTGATGAAGCTTAATTGGCCAGCTCTGATGTGCGAAAGTGTTCCATGGGCTTCACATGCACCTAGGTGCAGTTTGCATAGCTGTAAACTTGTATGTTCCTCACCTAATCAGGCTCCAAGCTCGGCTGTTACTGATGTGGAACAAGTTCAGGCTTCTTTAAATGTTGATATCGATGGAAAGGCTGCTTCTTCAAGAGATGAAGTGCAGAGTAATAGAGAAGATGGTGAACTTCCCTCTGCAAATCTTGCTGCGTCTGCTGTTCCAGATGTTAAAGTCACACCCGCAAAAGATGCTGACCGTGAGTACTCTCGGAGGATGAGTTTGATTTCAAAAAGTGTCATCTCTCCAATCAAAACGGCAAAATCACCTAGTTTTAAGAAGAATGAGGAGGATGCTGATCTCATTCTGGATTCTGAAAGTGAACTGGATGAGCCTGCCAAAGCTGATCTCGAAACTGGGGATGCACCAGGAGATGGAAGATTCAGTTTGGTTGAGAATTCATGGGTGGACTATGGAATCCAGGAATTTTGTCTTTTATTAACCAGAAAGTTGGATAACGATGAAAGGAACATGAAGTTGGAAGCCAAGGTAGCTTTTCGTCTAGTATGGTTTGAAGTTAAGTTCATCGTTCTCTTCTTCATCCAGTGACTTATTGATGTTGTCAACATTTTTTCTTGCAGATAAAGATTAGCACAGAGTATCCTCTTAGACCTCCTCTTTTTGCTCTTAATCTTCACACTGCATTAGGTGGAGAACACTATATTGAGGTTGATTCTTCTGAATGGTATAATGAACTGCGTGCCATGGAATCGGAGGTAAGCAAACTCAGCTTTGAGAAACTTCTATTTGTTCAATAGACAATAGGTAGACGTGTTAATTATGCGTGGTTGCGAGTTTGGTAACACTGGTTTTGGTAAAGCTAGAACAAGAACTTTGATATTGAGTGGCTAAATTTCAAGCTTTTTCTCTAGAAAGAAGTGTGAAGCCCAAAAGATTGCATTTGATTTATTAATGATTGTTGGCACTGCTTCTGCAACCTGACGTTTCCTATCTGTGCTTTACAGGTCAATGTGCATATAATACATGCAATACCTTTGGATCAAGAGAACTTAGTCTTGGCTCATCAAATTCGTTGTCTGGCAATGCTGTTCGACTTTTATATGGATGATGGCTGCCTACTGCCTGAAAAGAGAAAGAGTACTTCTATCATCGACGTTGGGTTGTGCAAGCCTGTCAGTGGTAGGCTCATCGCCCGATCTTTCAGAGGTAGGGATCGTAGGAAGATGATTTCATGGAAGGACAACACTTGCACCCCCGGATATCCTTACTAAGATAAGTTTAGGGCTTTATCCCTTTGCCCCGGCCGCTTGCTCCGGGGGCTACCCTCTTGCTTTTCCTTTCCCTTTCCCTTTCCCTTTCCCCTATCAAAAAGAGGTAGATAGTAGATACTGTAGTTCAGCATGCTACATTGAAGCAAAAACGTGATGACGGCTAAATACTATGAGCGGTCTAAACTTGGACCCTTCCTTCTTTCTTCGAGGAGCAAAGCCCGTTTTTTGCTCCCTCTACATCCGATGGACATAGACTAAGGTCTTCTTTGATATTTATTTGTACTCTCTGAAATGCATAATATTACATTTGGCCATTTAGGAGATTCAATATTATATTAGATCGAGAGTAATGTAATTTGAGAATTTGAATTTTACTATATACACATTTTGCCCTAGGATCAAGCACAATTGGGAAGAAGATTTTCATGAAGTGCCTTGAAAATATTATGCAAATTGTGCAACAAAGAGTAGTCACGTGTCTCATAGAAATTCAGAATTGTGATAGGACCCACAAGTATTAGTATTAGTATGTTCAAACCCGGTCTCAGACCCCAAAAAAAAAAAAAAAAATTGATCGAACCCGATCAACAATTCTAAACTTTATTATTGTGATCATGCTATCATGTTTGAATTTCCACGTCTGAGATCGGTATTTGGCCATTCTTATAGTAGGTGCCTCTTTTCTTTTTTTTCTTCTTTATTTTTTGATTTAAGAAAGGTCTATACAACGTAACAAACAAGATTCGAACTTGTAATCTCTCGTATGCACAACGAGTTATGTTATCGTTGGACCAAAGTCCAAGAGGCAATTGGTTTCTCTTTCAGTAGTCTTAAACTTCAAATTTTAAGGCATTTTCACTATATAAGAAAAAAACGGTTTGTGTTGCCTGGTTGATTCGGTTGAAAAAAAAATTTACTACTAGGTGAAAAATGAGGTAACTATTAGGTTTATATATCCTTGGTAAGGGAATGAGGAAAAATGGTGCAACATTGGCATAATTGCATTTATTTCGACCCAAAAAAAAAAATCCAAATTGCATTCATCGTTGTAAAAACCACATATGGCTATTTGGATATCCTTTCATATCAGTTTAGCCATTGTTAACACTTGTAGAGGATAGTGTGAAAATGGGAAAGAAGAATATTATACAAAAATAGTAGGGATCCTCAATATTGTAGTACGACCTTGGACTAAAACAGAATGTACTATGTCAGCAAAGAAGGTTTCTAGGCAAGCATCGCCCAGTAGCCCATATAAAATTTTGCTTGATGAGTGCAAATAGATATTAGTGAGGCACACTAATTATTGTATAAAGCACATCTATTGGAAAGCAAATCAATGTGCCAATTGGTTAGCCAACTTTAATTTGTACCAACCTTTGGGGAGCAGCACCATCCGTCAAGTTCCTGTGCATTTGGGCAAGCTTTTGGATAATGATAGAGGGGGGATGATGTTCCTTAGAAGTGTTGTAGATTAATTCCGGCTCTAACCTCCTTTGTTTACTAAAAAAAAGAAAAGGAACTTAATTACAAATGTTAGATCGTTTTGAAAGGCAGAGTCAGATAACCAGGTGTGCAATAGTGACGTGTTTATTTTAGTAGGATACATTGTCTTTTTTTTTTTTGGATAAATGGCACGGGATCCCCCTGTGATTTTACTCATGTACACGTTTGCCCTCTATATTTTGTAAAGTGCACGTTTGTCCCTTATGGTTTATGAAAAGGTGTACACATCCCCCATCCGTTAAAAAAACCATCCAACTTAACAGCGAGTGTAGCACACACGCAGATTTTGATATGCTGCGAGTTTTTTTTTAGGTAAATAGCACAGGACCCCCCTGTAGTTTTACTCATGTGTACGTTTGCCCTCTATGTTTTGTAAAGTGCATGAAACCCCCCCTGTGGTTGGTGAAACGGTGCACACGCCCCTAATGCTACCATTTGTTAATTTTTTAACGACACTGTTTAAAATGGCGTATATGCCCTTTTAAATAAAAAAACTAATCCAAAAAAAACAAAACCAACCCCACCACCCACCAGCTCCCGCCATCCCTTACCCCCACCCACCACTACCTACCCCCATCCCTGCAAACCTCCATCAACACCATACCAGCACCCCCAAACCCGCCGCCAGCATCCCTCTCCCCCACCAGCCCCCAACTCGCCACCAATACCACAAAAGCACCCCTCCCCACCAGTACCAACACCACGCTACCACACACAACAGCATCTCAAAATTCTTATTTACAATTGTGAATTTAAGGTAAGGGTAATTTCATCCATAAAATTCTTATTTCAAGTTGATAAAAAAAAAACTCGCAGTATCTCAAAATTCACGCCTGTGCTACACTCATTGTTAATTTGTACAGTTTTTCTAACAGATGGGGGATGCGTGCACGTTTTCATAAATCATAGGGGGTAAACGTGCACTTTACAAAATATAGGGGGCAAACGTGCATATGAGAAAAACCACAAGAGTGTCCCGTGCCAATTTATCCTTTTTTTTTGGATTAGTTTTTTTTTTATTTAAAAAGACATATATATCATTTTAAACAGTGCCGTTAAAAAATTAACACACGTT
Source organism: Ehretia macrophylla (assembly GCA_037974665.1). NCBI lineage: Eukaryota > Viridiplantae > Streptophyta > Magnoliopsida > Boraginales > Ehretiaceae > Ehretia > Ehretia macrophylla. The sequence continues at coordinate 8,254,701 of CM075774.1, forward strand.
AGCATTAAGAGGCATCTACACCATTTCATCGACCACAAAAGGGTTTCGTGCACTTTACAAAACACAGGGGACAAACGTACACATGAGTAAAACTAGAAGGGATTCCTGTGCTATTTACCCTTTTTTTTTTTTTTTTTGATGAGTTCCACTATCTATGTTCATGTTAAAAACGTCCAGAACGACATATGGTGCCACCATAAACAGTCGTGTTTTGAAATTTTTTTGTAAGAATATTCTTATCCATTTGTTAATTAAAATACTAAAGTAGTACTTCCAAATGATTCTAAATTTCCATTTCCAACCTTGAGACGTTGGGACATTTTGTTGTTTCTTAGGCTTTCCTTTCCACTTTGGGGCTACATTACTTCTCTAAGATTAGTGTAATCATAGAGAATATTTCACCCTTGAGCCTTTGGTCTAGCATGCTCTTCACATGAGTGCGAAAGATTTTGATCTAATAGTATCCTTTGTTACATATTATACAGTTTAGGCTTTTTTTAAATTATTATTTTTAAAAAAAATCATTTACAATATTTCCTAATGGTATAGCATATACGTCGAAAAACTATTCCATTAGTACTTTATGGACGACATGATGAATTTAATGAATTCATTTTGATTAAATAATGATTCTTTTGAAATTGGAAATAGTTCGATGATCAAAATGAAAACTGCAAGAATATTTTAAATGACATCCAGAGTATTTTATTTAAAAGTAAATAGAGAGAAAGGCATGCTTAACTACGTGAAACAATTTTTCTGAATATCATATCCGAACTTGTTATATAACATAAGTAAATGAATTTACAGAATTTAACTATAAAGACTTCCATGACACACACACAAAAAAGAAAAAGAAAAAAAGAAAAAAACCTATAAAGTCTTCAATATTGAATAAAGTTGGAAAACAATAATATGGTTTATTACAATTTCATCACATAGACCTCTTCCCCCTACCACAATTTATTATTAGTATATGAGAATGCAAAATGGTCTCCGCAAATTCGTAAAGTAATTGACCAAATAAAAAATAAAAAATCGTAAAGTAAATGAAGTATTAGTTCAGAAACCTTCTTAGAAATGTTCAAATGGTGAGATCTACCAAAATAAACACGTGTTACTATCATATGCAATGATAGTAGTACATGTCGTTATCAAGCTCGATCTTTCGTTTGTAAGTAATTCCCATCAGTTGATGCTCGCTTTATACAAAGCCAGCTAGCTTACCTAAGTGGAAAATAGGAAGAAGTGGATTCTTTTCCCTGTAGTATTGAATCAATTGATGAACAACTAGAAACTTTTTCTTTCAAGAGCATTACAAAAAATGATATATTATCCAAATCACTAATATCTAATAACAAATATAGAGTTTCATCTAAAAACCAATTCGATATTTGATGGAGTAACTCAAATCTTATATGTTGGTTTTGGAACAAATTATTTTCTAGCTAGGACTATTAGATTCGCTTTATACAAAGCCAGCTAGCCCACCTAAGTGGAAAGTAGGAAGAAGTGGATTCTTTTCCCTGTAGTATTGAATCAATTGATGAACAACTAGAAACTTTTTCTTTCAAGAGCATTACAAAAAATGATATATTATCCAAATCACTAATATCTAATAACAAATATAGAGTTTCATCTAAAAACCAATTCGATATTTGATGGAGTAACTCAAATCTTATATGTTGGTTTTGGAACAAATTATTTTCTAGCTAGGACTATTAGATTCTCTAACACACCCACCCTTTCATGTGTAACCTATGATTGATTGTTAAAGACGCATTGATGTGATAGAAGTTGCAGCTTTGAATTTGGAATTACTACGTACCATAGTCAACGCCTAATACAAAAATGAGTTAAACGTGGATGAACAAAATTGGATCAAGACTCATGATTGATTGTCAAAGACACATTAACATGGTAGAAGCAGCAGTTTTGAATTTGAAATTACTACGTGTTTGAAACAAGGATAAGATGAACGTGGACAGACAAAATTAAACCAAGACTCAACTCTAATAACAACATGATAAGAAACATAAAATTTTATCCTAAAACCACTAGGTATTAGGTGAACTCAAGATTTTATATTTTCGTCTTGAACATTAATTTTCCGTCTAAGATAATTATATTTTCTAACAAACCGTATTAAGAAGCTGACAAACTACTAAGAAATGAATCTAACATACAGGTGCACAATGGGCAAAGGAAAGTAATCTTTTTGCCTTTCCCTTCTTTTTTTTTTTTTCCCTTTAAGATGAACTTCAAAGCTTACATTTATCGAACAAGCAAGTAGGATCCAGAAAAAGAGCTTACTGATTTTAAACAATCATTCACTAACTTGCATATAAGAAATTAAGAATCTACTTTACAAAATTCCAAACTATTTAATACGATTATATTAACCTTCAACTATGCCTAATGCAATGAGACTTCAGCAGGACCTGAGAGGTAGACTGAGCAAGAAAAGATATAGTTGAATAATTTTGGGTGGTGACTAGCCGGAAATCATACCTTCACTCGCTACGTCTACGCCTCCGAAAGTGCCGGAGAATGAAGCTGTCTGCATAGAGAGGATAGTTTTTCCTGATCAAACCCTTTATACATTTCCAGTACGAAAAATCAATCACTTCCCCATCTTTCCGTACTATGAACATACATCGTGAGTTCTCGAAATTAGGATGGTAACCAATCTGTGATCCCAAAACATGAAAATTGCAGGATCGTTAGATCTAGATAAGCTAATGAAGACAGCACTAAAACACAGAGCAGGGATCATGAAAACCCTAACAAATTGCAAATTGGTATGATCGATCTTAAATATTGTACATTCAAGGTTTGGAAAGTAAATTTTGCGATCCAACCATTTCGCAGAAATTAACTCATGTTGATAAAGGATTTATCATCTTCACGCAATAATTTTCGTTCAAACTCTCAAACCATGTTATTTACTTATATTGTATCCAAAAACTCCATTTATTTGAGAAAAATGGCATACTGTGTTGAAAGTGTATCAAATATTTTATTAGGGAGACCTAGAGAAATCAACTGCTAGCCTAGGAAAACACCCAACTAACATCTTGACTACTTAAACATTGGGGAACTGCAAATTCTCAGTTAGGTTATGCCTATTGAACAGAATTTGAACAAAGATGTGCATAAACAATGTGATGTACGTAATGTGTAAGATATGGATGAGTTATTACGTTAAATAAGAAAAAAGAAAATAAAGGTAGAATGCATAATATGTTATTAGAGAGTAATCACAGCAGCCTTGGCAAACAGAAACAAAAATAATGTTTTTAATGCAGTGAAAGGGCCGGAGAGAGAGAGAGAGAGACCGTGATGTAATCAACTCCACATCCAATTTTCTTTTCAAACTCGGGATGATATGGAAGCAACCTCTCTAGAATTGTTCTCTCATGTTCAGGACTTAATCTATCACCAACTACATATCTGCAAAAATAAAACCTGGGTCAAATTATGCACTGTGCCAAGTCCACAACAACAATTCTACTCAGAAAAGGAAGTTAGTCTGCAGATTAAAATTTTGCCCATGAGAAGCATACACACACTTACACAATAATGGCAATGGGCAGTAAGACAGGACACATACTCTAGGAAACAAGTACTAGCATTTGATAATGACCATAAGGCACTTTCAGAAGCGAGCAACTAGCCCCGCCACATTCTACAACTGGCAAATTTAGCGACTGAATGTTTGTAGAAACAGGCACGGATATGGGACTCAGCATGAGATATCAACTGTATATCATAAGGGACAGCAATAAAGCAAAGATAAGTTTTACTCAAATGAACAAGCAACTTCAAGAACTAAAAACAATCTAACACCGAAAATCAAGAGCAGGATGTTGAACAACCACAGTAAAACATCTATGGCACCATAAAGATTAGAATTAGATCCACTCTCCAACAGCAGCATATGCTCTCAATCAACCTTACATCCCAACCATAGTAACAACAAAAGGCAGATAAATTAAGTGATCAAACTGAATCGGTTGTAAGCAAATTTAAGCATTGTCTAGAACATTGGAGACGGCAACATTTGTTGTTTAGAATACATGCCAGAGAAAATCAAGCAGTATGTATCGATATTAGGGGCAGCCTAAGTCCACTTGAATTGAGAACGAAGAAAAGATGTTAGAGATAGACTTTCCTTGGCTCACTGCTCCCTGTGTCTAATAACATCAAAAGGCTCTCGTCAAATTCTTACAAACATTAAAGCATTATTAGATTACTACGATATCACATGTCTAACATGTAATTTCTTCAAAACACGAAGTTTTGTTGAGCTTTACGCCTTTAACGAATCTAAATCCACTGCAAATCAAATCACATTACAAATTTCCGTGATAAGCATATATTTTCCAAAATTTTTCTTGTATAATGTAGTCTTCTATCATTCTAATTGCTCGTCAAGTCCCTAGAATGCATAAAAGCACACATAAATCGCTAATTTCACATTCAAATGGAAGCATAAAAAAAATAATAAAATAAAAACCTAAAATTTGATTTTAATTAACTTAATCAAACGAAAATAAAAAAATGAGGCAAACTATTCAGTAACATACACACACACACACAAACACATATATATGCATCGAGACCTTACTTTCCAGAATGAAGAATCATTCTAACAAATCCAACGAGCGGAACCGTGTCCTCCAATATCTGATCCTCCCAATCCACCCACCGGTCCGCACCGCGGGTCTCCTTGTCATCTTCCTCTTCATCTCCAACGGCATCGTCGCCCGCGGAGGACTCCACCGGCGGCGGCGGCGACACCACCGGCTTCCTTAGCAAGTCGGCACCATACGACTCCTGACCGCTCAATACACCTCCGCCATCAGTCGCCGCCGCTGTGGTGGTCTTCACCGCCGCAATAAACCGCGTGCGGAAAGAAATGGAAGGAGGCGATAAGGAGATAGGGTTTCTGTGGTGAAAGTGTATGTGTAAACAGTTTGAAGAAGAAATTGAAGCCATTTTGATTGGATAAAAATAACAATTATAAATCTTTTTTTTTTTAAATAATTGTTATTTATTGGTTTGATTCACTATAACATTATTATAGTTTCGTTGATAATTTTTGTGGATTTTTTTTCTTTTTCTTTTTCTTTTTCTTTGTATTATTAATAAATGGCTCTGCTGACTGATATAGCGTTTTAGCAGCAGAGAGCGTTGTTTGCTAGTAGAGTTTGAAGAAGATAAAAGACGACAAGTCAGCAAAAGGGCACCGAAGGTGTTGGGCGGGCTAGATATTTTGGATAAAACAGAAAACGGGTTGCTATTCTAACGCTTTCTAACCTTTTTTTTTTTTTTTTTCCTTCTCTTTTTCATTCAATGGAGAGCTAAATCTTATAAACATATCGAAATATGTGGTCCACCAGAATTGATCTCAGTGTCTATTGCATTCAAGAAGCATACCACTAGACCAAAAGCCCAATAACTTCTTTTAGTTTTCTTTATATAAATGGTGATCTAATACTTAATCCCTAATTAATGCCTATTTTTAGTGTGTTTGATAAACATATTTACTATTTTGAGAAGTACTATATTCTTTCGATAAAAGAAAAAAAGAAAAAAAAAAGTACTACGTTTGAATCATTTAACTTTGTAACATGTGACATTATTAATCATTTTTACTATTTTTTATTGAAAAAGTAATGGTAAAGTCATGTGACATGAGAAAAAAAAAAAGTGACTTTATTGTTAATTTTTTTAACAAAAAAAGACAATATTACAAGTTATGAAATTAAATGATTTAATTGTCTTACTTTTAAAAGTAAGAAATTTAGTTGTCAATCACGATAAAAATAAGGAATTAACTAAGATATTAATCCTTTTATGATTTCAGTTAGAGGAAGTTTATAGTGAGGCAAAATTGATAACCATAAATTCAAACTTTTATAAGAGATATTTTTTATTATTTTTTTCTCTCAGAAGACAAGTAACAGTTGTTTCTTCAACTCTGGTCTCTAAAACACATAAATATAATTCTTGTCATCTCAAAAGAGGCTTAGGGCTTGTTTGAAAACAGTTTTGAAAATAATTTTTTTATTTTTGAAAACAAGAATACAAAAAAAACTTGTGTGTCAGAGTTGTTTTCAGTAATTATTTTCAAAAACTATTTTGAGAAATGTATTTTCAAGAACAAGAAAACCAAAACACTTTTTTTATATTTTCATGTGTTTTTGTTCTCTTACTTCACCTCTCTAGTCCCCTATATCCCATTTCTTCCGATTCCTGAACTCATTTAAAATTAAATATTAATAAATAATTTAATAATTAAAAATTATTAATTTAATAACTAAAAATAAATAATTTCATAATTCAAAATTAACTAATTTTAATTTCAATTTAATTGATAATAAATTTAAAATTTTTAATTTAATAATTAAAATATATTAATTTAAATATAAAAAATAATTAATGTAATAATTAAAATTTACTAATTTTAATTTTAATTAAATTAAAAATTAATGTAATAATTAAAAATTATTAATTTAATAATTAAAAAATAAATAATTCTAATTTTAATTTCATTGATAATTAATTAATAATTAATTTAGATAATTAATAAATATTAATTTAATAATTAAAAATTAACTAATTTTAATTTCAGTCTAATTGATAATTTAATTTAAAAATATATTAATTTAATAATTAAAAAATAGTTAATTTTAATTTCAATTTAATCGATAATTAATTTGATAGTTAAAAAATAATTAATTTAATAATTAAAAGATAGCTAATTCTAATTTCAATTTAATTAATTTGAGTTAATAATAAAAATTAACTAATTTTAATTCTAAATTAATTAATAATTATTTAATTTAATAAATAATTAAAATAAATTAATTAAAATTTTAAAATTCCAATTAATGAAGTTAATTAGCTAGAAAATATATAAAAAAAATTAAATAATAAATTAAGAAAATTATTAATTAATTTAATAAAAGAATTTGGAGTTCGATAAAAAAAAATTCATATAATTTTTAGGGTATCTTAATTTTAAAAACTTGTTTAGAAAACTATTCTACTCAAACGAGTTTTCTGTTTTTTTTTTTTATTCTTACAAACTATTTTAAAAACTATTCTTGAAAATTGTTCTACAAAACAAAAACAAAAAAAAAAAAACAAAACAATTCCTAACAGGCCCTTAACTTTTAACTTCTTAAACCCTTACGTAAGATGTATACTAGATGATAATTTCGATAAATAAAAATATATTTTACTCTTTTCTTGGAACTTTTCTCATTTAGTCATTTTTTATGTGGGATCTCACCTTTGATTTTCTTCACTAATTTTCTCATTCACCTTTGCTCTTATTCGTCTTTTTATTCTTCTTTTAATTTTCTCTTTACTTTATCACATAGAGGGTTAGACTAGTAATTTCCAATTGCTCTATTAGCTTGCTAGAAAATTAGCAGAAAGTTCAAGTTCATAATGAAGGTGGCTATGTATACATCTCTAAATCATACAGAATTTATATGGCTAAATTCAAAACTAGTTGAGCTTCACCCTCTTACGAATGATTGTTATACGAGTTGAATCACTAAGGTAATAAAGGAAATTCTTAATCTGAGAGTGAGAATTTCACGTATCAGTTGATTATTATTTATTATCTACATCGAGTCGTTTGTTGAATTATTACACAAAAATAAGAAACATATCTTTGACTTCGGCACATGAACTTCACTTCAAGAAAGTGCTTTTAACTCATACGAGAAAGCGAGAGAATATGGTTAGTTTGAAAGGGCTACAATAGGGCCATTCGACCCGTTCCCTATTTCATTAAAAAATTAATAGGAATTGATCTGACAATTGCTGCTCAGTCTTGAAGCTGTTAGGATATGGAGTTCGAAACCTCAAGTTCAAAATTATTGTGTCTGGTTTGTCTAGGATCTCATGCCCTTGAAAGTTTACAAGTTCTAGGTGATTTCTAGTCCAATTGAAACTTAAAAAATTCAATCTAGGATCATAAACGCAGCAGAACAATAAGAACTCGTTGGACAGTGCAAGAGGCCAGTCACCAGTTTGCTTTATTATTGCTACAGACAATGGCGGAGCCAGAAACTTAAAATTAATGGGTGCACTCGTACAATGAAATAAGTTAAAGAGTACACTCGTATAGTAAAAGTGTTCACAATAATTTTTTAAAATAAATCAATTTTTTTTTTTTTTTAAAATTGAGGGAGTGCTTGTGTACCTCTTACGTAGCTCCGTCACTTGTTAGTTTTGGACGGTTTTCTACCCTGGTCTCCGCTAGTGTTTGTTTTTGGTTCTTTCTCCTGGGCCAACTTGATGGGTTTCTTGTTTGCTTGGGCTTTTGTTGGGTTGTGGCCTTGATGTGCTTCATTCGGTTGTTGTTGTTGGGCCTCTTGTATTTTTGTTAGTATGGGCATCCATAGTCCATTTGAACGTAATTTCTTCTTGTTTCTTGGTGTAGGCAGGCCTATAGTTTAGCTTTTTTCTTTTTCTTTTTCTTTTTTTTCCCCTTAATGCTACAAAAGTATTAATTGTTGTTCTTCTGTTTCGTTTTGGGCCAAATGGAGTCTATTTTAGAAAGAGAAGCGAGTAAGGGGGACAAAAACGCCATGCGAGAAATTGTTATAGCAAGATGCGAACTTCGCTTCATAGAAAAGTCACTAGAACAATCTCTTAAATATTAATAAAACTTATATACGTGTAAATTTTACTAACATTGTAAAAAATTGATAGCTCAATTTAGATTGACCCAATATTTTTCCGTTAGTAGAGTGGATTTTCTGATTGTTATTACAGGAGTTCCGACTCCTTCTAGCTCGGGTACAGAATGTGTTCTTGGCGATTTCACATGTTCTGATTGTATTCTGGAATCATACATCCTTTAAATTCACGTTTAAGCATCTTAAGTTTAAGCTTGAGTTAGAAGTCTTCTATCTCTCTCCCAAAAAAGAAAAAAAAAAAATTCTCTAGTATCTTAGATGTTGGACTTATGTACAAAGATACATGCCTACTAGGCGGACTTAGAATTTTTTTTCCATCAAAAGTTATAATCAATTATTTGAATAATTTTTTTTTAATGCAGATTAATTAATTTTTCAAATAAAAAAAATTCAATAGAAGAGTATATATATATTTTTTGGTTAACGTGTGAACCCAACTAGCGGAGCTCGACTACTGGTTGGATTCGACGGAGCCCAACCACAACTGGTAAACCTACGAGTTTAGTGATGCGTCCCAACACATGCTTCAGATCAGTTAAGAGTGTGAACCTAATAGGCAACCAATGAGTTTCGAATCCAAACTTACCAGATGTTACTTCTCCTTGTTTGCCACTAAGCTACCCCATTGGAGCCATAGAGAGATATCTTGAGCTACTACTCATACTATCAATTTGTTTTAAGATAAAATCTCATAATTCTTAATATGATGTGAGAGTTAGACCCTCATTCATTTATGTCCGTCCACATATAACCCATTTGTCTCTTGATCTCATTATCTCATACACCTCCATATCTTCTTGGTTCTCGTATTCAAATTGAGTCATAAGTGAGGAGATTATAGAATATATAAATTTATTCACATAAAAAAATTATAAATTTCATAATCACTTTATAAGATTCTGCTACTCATCCTAACACCAATTGATTTTTAAAATAAAACTCCCATAATTCTTAACAGTGTGTATATTCCTCTTGCTGGTGAGATTTTACAGCTGTTTTACAATAAAATGAATCAAACAAATTAATTTAAGAAAAAACGAAAGAGGAAGGAAGAAAAAGATAATCACAACAACTATCAACTAGTGGAATAAGATATGATTCTCAATCAGACAAGAAATTAAAATCTCATGTATATTGATGGATTATATTAAGCAGATCACAAGAAGAAAAAAAAAAATTCTATTCACATGAATAGGTTTAAATGAACCTAAACTTAGAATAAATTTGTCAATCGAAACAATGTAATCAAATAGAGTAGCAATTAATGAAAGGCCATCTCAAAACATACAAGAGTTGAATACATAATGTGGGTTGACGACTTATTATAATTAGATATTTTAAATTCGAATTACAATTTTGGTCTCCGTTATACTCGTAGATTAGTCATCTTTAAGACCATGTTGCTGAATTGTTTCTCCAATATGAAGAGATGAAGGTGAGGTTCCCAATCGAGTGAGATTAACATAATCTTCAGGACCATGATCTGATAATCCTGGAATTATCAAACCTATCATCCTGAAAAATTTCAGAAACCATCCTTCTTTGTACTCTACACCTTTTGTCCATGGAAGAATGAAGCCTCTCACCAGCTCATATACTGCGTTTAAATTCTTGGGCAGAACCCATAGCAGTGAGAAGTAATTCTTGTTTGGTTCTTCCTCTAGAACCTGCATCATTTTTCAACAGGAAATGTGTTAAAATATAATGAATACGCATAGACCATGACCTCACTTGTGATCTGGAGTAATTAGTTTTTGTCACATTATTGATAATTACGTACAAAATTGTTACAAGTGTGAGTGTGAAAATGATGTCATGTAAAATGATTCATCCAGATCACATGTGGAGCTATATGATTTAAGTTTCTACAATAAATTTTCATAAAATGAAAATCGAAACTGTCATGCCCTAGACCCAAAACCTCACGCCTACAAGTAAGACCGGAGTTGTAGCCAAAACCTCACGCCTTGTAGGTTTAAGAAGCCCTACTTGAGTTTTAAATCTATTTGCCCAAATAAGTAATGAAAGTTATTATTTGACCTACAATACTTAGTTATAAACTACTCATTTAGACTTTTTACCTATTATAAAGAAGCAAACCTTCAAAAACTCTCCTCTAACAGCCTCTATATATGGGGCTCCCAATTTTTAGGAGCCCTTGTTTTCCCAAGTTTGCTATCTAGATGTAGAGAGCTAATTTTTAAAGTAACTACTTGTCTGCTACAAATAAATTTGGGAGCCCCTGTTTTTTCAAGTTTGCTTTCTAGATGTAGAGAGCCAATTTTTAAAGTAAATACTTGTTTGCTACAAATAAAATAATTGAATTTAGTGTTCTACTTGATTTTAGCGCTCTACATCTGAAGGTGTCCCTCCAAGGATACAAAATATGAGCGATGGAGATCTGAAGTAATAAAATAAGACATGATATTAATAACATAGAATATGATATTCATAAAATAATACATAATATTAATTAAAAATAAAATAAAAACTAATATTAATAATTAAAATAAGATATTGTTGTTGACAATGAAAAATGATAAATAAAAAAAATCAAAATAGCGTGTTTAATCAAAATAGGAAAAAGTTCTAAAGTGAAACAAAAATAAGGAAAAATATTGAAGTGGAACAAAAATAGAGAGTTCCTAAAATAGAAAAACTTTTAGAGTAAAATTGAATATGGATCAGTTCCTAAAATAAAGTATGAATTAAAAGTAAGGTGACTATTAGAGTGAAATTAAATAGGGAGTCCCTAAAGATAAGAGTCAACCCCAAACACCTTACATATAGAGAAAAAAATAGGAGATTATTAACAGTTGACCTTACGATATCTCCCACTAATACGAGACGTTATAGTCCCTTGGTTGACAACCTGATGGCCTAGTCAGAGACACAGTCACTCAAGACCAAAATACTTGCTCTGGATTCTATTATGTTATGTTTCAAGCCTAGAATTCTAAACCTGCAAACAAGACTGAAATCATAAATTTGAGAAATAACTATTTAGGCCTCAAATTTAATTGCTCAAAATAATTGACACAAGTTATTACTTAAATCCACCTACACGCATTTATAAGACATTAACAGAAACTTTCTATAATAAGTAGAAGAGATACTCACCTGGCCTTTATAGAAGCTGTTATAGTATAGAGATGGCCCGAAGTGCTTATACAAAAGTGTCTTGTCATCGTATGGCAATCTAGGCACCATATCATTAGCATAAACATATCTATAATATTTCACATCATATAATTTCAGCTTCTTCTTCATAAACTCACCAAATTGTTCATCCCCAACCCTTGGCTGTCCAAAAGTGTAAACACCTTCAAGCCTATCTAACAACAATTTTTCTTCATGTAAAATCAATATAGCTGCAAATAAAATTGCCAATGCCCCACCTAAGCTATGCCCAGTGACTATGAACTTTGCCTTATTATTTTCTTGCAACATGTTTCTTAGTTTTTCCCTGATAGCATAATAAGCATATGGTTTTTGGCCAGTGATGACTTGGTCAGTTTCTTTTGGCCAGCCTTTGTTCTTTTGCAAGCCTAGAGCTTTCATAAATCCACTGTGGATTTTACCTAAGTTTTCGAGCTCATACCAGGAAATGTCGACATCTACACGCCATGCGTCAGCGTCGAATGGTTCGGTGCCTCGAAAAGCTAAAACGACAAGGTTACTGTCACCACTCCTGTCCTGGAACATGATGGCTTGTGTTGAATATTGCTCGAGGAAATCTGAAATAGGATCAAGTTAGAAACTTATTTATTTGGCTAAAATAGATTAAAAAAAAAAAAAAAACTTAGTACCTTAATAGATCTATGTCAAATAATTGTGCTGGTTGAGAAATTAGCCTTGTCTGAATTTAATTCACAAACTCGAACAATATTATTATGTCTTTCTTTTAGAAGCTTGTACATTGCACAAATAGGAGACAAGTTTCAAAAAAAAAAAAAATTGATAATTTATCATCCTCTCTCTTATTATAGAAAAAAATTTAAAATTTTAAAACATAATTTCTTACCATACGAAGGGCTGGGTGAAGTATCACCTAGTGACTCAAAGCACTAGGGTGGATGCTCCAGTGGAGGACTGGCTTCAAAATTTTTTAAAATGTCATGTATTTTTAGGTAAAAAATTCGTAGTTACGATTAAAAAGAATATATATTTGTATAATTACCAAATTACGTATTATCTCATTAGAAAAAAGAATTCTAGAAGCGTCCTGACAAAGCATTATCCAAAATTAAGGGGCTAAACGAATTAGGTAGACAAAGTTTTGGGATAAGCTCATGTCTCATATTTTCCAATTTAACTAATTAATAGTCTTCTAATATATTACGCTGGAAAACTTGAATTAATATTCATAATTCTCGGAATTAACTTATGATTTCGGTTTTTATGAAGTCGTTTACCAGAAGCTTAATGGTTATGGTAATTACTATGATTAGTGGTTGTTGGTTGACTTAAAATTATTTACCTAAGGAAAGTCTTGGGTGAAGTATGTTTCACTACATCAATTTAAGACCATAAAACAAATTTATATCACTTGTCACCATCATCTCATCATCTAAGTAACCAAGTCGTTAAGGAGCAAACCTACCTCGAAGCTATTATGCAACAGGCTGGAAGAAGGAGAGAGAGAGTGAGAGAGAGAGAGAGCGCATTAAACATGTAATGATTAGATCGAGTTCAATTATTAGTATGTCAATACGCTAAATCTAATCAATTGGTCTTTTGACCCAAAAAAAAATAATAATAATAATAATCAAATAATCTAATATACTTAAGCACGTATTAACAATAGTAAAAACCTAAATCATTATCAAATACAATCTTTTAAACAATCAGAGACAAGACATGTTTCAAACCATGATAATGAACCTTCAAATTCAAGTAGTACTTTCTACGGTTTCTGTCTTGGCGTAGGAAAAGAATTGCTACTTACCATTCCAAAACAAGTAGAGGCCACAAAATTCCATCTGGTTACATGAAACATGAGAAAAGTTTGAGTAATGAGCAACTGATTAAGAAGACATTTTATCATTTATAAAAGAGTAAATACTTTTATCAGTTTTTTAATTTTAGTGAAAATGACAATTTAGTCCACTAACTTTTAGAAATGAGCATTTTCATCTTTTTAACTATTTAAAGTAGGATTTCATTAGTCTTTCGTCAATTTTTCGTTTATTTTCTGTCGTTAGTCCTTCACCAATTCGGCATGACACTTATAATTAACGGCAAAAAATTGACAGAGAACATCAGAAAAACTAATTGTGTCCCTCCCTAGCTATTTCTTACAGTGTGTTTGGATTGAGGGGAGAAAATTTAATAAAGGAGAGGTGGGGAGAGTATTATAAAGGAGATGAGAGGAGATGATTAAATCATGTTTGGATTGGATAATTTGAGGGAAGGAGAGTATCATAAAGGAGTATGAGTGTCTTTTGTTTGGATTAGAAAGAAAATGAAAGGGATGAATGAATTTTATGTATAAAATGAGTTTCATAAAGGAGAGTTACTCTCCCTCCCCTCCATTTGACCCCAAATTGGAGGGAGAGAAAAAGTGAGCTTGGGAGGGGTTGCTTTCACCCCTCCCTTTACTTCCCCCTTAGAAAATTTCCAAACCAAACAAGGGAATGACTAAACTCCTTCTTTACTAAACTTCCCCTTCCCTCCATTCCTCTCAATCCAAACACACCCTTAAAGTTAAAAGACTAAAAAACATGTTTTTAAAGTCAACGGATACAAATTATCATTTTTGTCAAAATTAAGATACTATTAATAAAGATATTTACCCTTTAAGACAATACACAAAAACTATCCTATTGTTTTTAGTACAGAGGATGCTTCTTGGCTAGGCTTAATTACCTGCCAGTGGACTGTGACAACGGTTCGGACAAAGGCTTCATTTTCGTAGGATAATTTCGAGGCCATTACAGACAGAGCTGCATTATATCGGCTGTCACCTTTCTGTATGCTCTTGTCCAGTGCCACTCGCAAATCTAGGTTTCCTATCAATGACCTGAAACTTGCTGATGATCTATCTGGCCTATTAACCCTTCCTGTCCTGACCAAAAAGTTGTTGATGAAGCATTAGCCATGTTCATTTTGTTGCAAGACATAAATTTAATTTATTTTTGCGTCTAATTGGTTAAACATATTAATAATATTTATCAGAGCCACAAAAAATTGAAATTCGTATGTGATTGGTAAGAGCATTCATCAAAACATAAACGAATTTGGATTCTCTCATAATATTATGGTCTATAATAACAAAGTGATGCAATTATAATAAAGGGAGTTGGACTAGTGAATGTGGAGGTCAAATAACTATATCATTATTTCACCACTATATCTCTCATGTAACATTATGAGGGAACCATTGGCGGATTTATTTGGAAACCACGGGTGGTTATAGCCTCCACTAACCTAAAAAAAAATTTAAAAGCTTATATATTTTCGTAAAAAAAATTAAATATTTGTATATTCTTAGTTAAAAAAATTAATTAGTTCCTATTGAAAAAAAAGAAGTATTCGTATAATTTAAAAATTATGTATTTAGCTCGCATTGAAAAAAAATTCTTAGATCCATCCGTGGAAGGATCCAAATAAGCAAGGTGTCCACTTCTTGTTGCAATACATATTTAGCAAAAAGAAATGCATTCATGAATGCAACAAACAATTTTGCAATGCTAATTCATGCACATTTAGGCCAAACTCTCAGTTGCAACTATCCTTTATAGAATTTGCTTGGGAACTATCATCGTTCCAAATGATCAGGGATTTGTGTCTAGTGTGTGTCTTTCACCTGGCGTATAAGACACATGCGCCAAATACCCTCTGATGACACGCGCCAAACACTTCCTAATCTTTTCCCCCTGATGACAAGGGCCAAACACTCCCTAATCCTTTTAAAGCCTAACCCACTTATTATCTGCTTGAGACATAACCAGCAATGCAAACAACAAATTAAGGTTGATGCAATGTTGCAAAATAAAGCCATACCTCTCAAGATATTGAACAGAAGCGGCATACAACCACCATTGTTAGATGGATAGTTTAGCCACAATTCTAGAGCAGACCCTATCCGAGCCATTGGCTGTTTCAAGCGGACGAAGAGTTTTTGGGCAGAAACAGACACGAAAACGAGCCATCGGTGACGGAAACCTCGCAACCTGTCTTCTCCAGGGGCATTGAAGAAGTCTCGTTTCTCCAATTCACTTGAATAGAAGATACGAACCAGATCAAACAGACTAGCACTTTCTGGTTCCAACACCAAATAATCTGTGTAGAATTCTTCATCAGCCATTGCTTGGAAGGCACAAAAAAATGAATGGTTTTGATAAATGACTTGTTGCTTCTAAGTCACCACTTCAAATCTCATTACAGATTTAAAAACAATGTGGCCTACCTTAGATGTGGAATCAGTAAAATAATACATAAAATGTGGGATCATAATAATTGTTAAATTAAAGTAAACCAATGGAAAGTCAAAGATGAGACAATGTAGTTTGGTGGATTGATTGTTCTTAAAGTAGCTTAGAGTTGATTTTGAATATTAATAAAAATGTTTAAGATTTCATCATTGAGAACATGGCATAATATAAGTTGTCAGATATCGAAATCAAGCTGTGCACCTGGAAGTGTCCAATGGGTAAAATATTTTGTTATTCGGGGATCCATATGGTTAGTCAGACTCTGGCAAAACAGGTGGTATAGATGTGAAATATAATATGACTTGACTGAGAAATTTTTTCTCTTCCAAATAATGAAAAGCGAAATCGTAATTTGAATTTAATAATTTTGATTATAACATATTATTATTAGATAATTTCATCCAATTCTTAAATGTGATTATACAGAAATTTAGTATTTGTAACATTATAATAGCCCTTGAAATTATCAGAGCGTTGTTGAAGGATTTCTTTACAGTTATTTATCAAAAATTCAATGGGTACCATTCTATTTTTATCATTAATTTGTCACTTTTTATATACCAATTTAGCAACAATATAAAAAGTGATAAATGAGTAAAACAAATATGGTAGTACTACGCATCTCTCTTCTCCCAATGACATTAGTTCAACTTTATTGTTTGTAGTCATTACCAAATTAATTTTGAAACCAATTATCCAATCCCCATTTTCATTAAATGAAACCTCTTGCGGCTGTCAGTGAGCCCAAATTGGCTTGCTAAATTGGGGTTGGGGTGGGGGTGGGGGTGGTGGTTAGAATCCATCAATCTTTTGGATGTTGCTCCGTGAAACACTTTTCTTAATCGTTTTCCACGGGTCGAGCATAGACCAACTGGCATAACACCTAGTCTCTAGAGGCGAGGGATGGGACTAGCTAGCCACATCGGGTCTGACAAGCATAAATAAGTTTAATATAGCAAATACAAGAAAGTTTGCAACAGTAAGTACATGTATCTTAAATATCACGTGTTAGTAAATAACAAAAATAAGTGCATCTCATATAACTAGAGGTTCCTAAACAAGTGTCTGGGTCATATGAATATATCAGTCTCTGACACGCTACCCTTACCAATAGAGAAAGATATTAGACATTCCCTAAATTAATTACTAAGTGACTTGGCTTCATAAAACAAAATGAAATTATAATTGAAAGAAGAATTATTTTTCTATATTGGCAAAAAGCATGTTACAACAGTATTTGTAGTGCAACAATTGTGTATCAGATTGACACAAACAAAGATAATAATTACAAGAATTGAAAAAGCAAAGATAATGATTACAAGAATTGAAAATTCAAAAGGTCAACAAATGTAAACTACATATTTTTTTTCGTCAATAAACTATATATTGATGAAAGTCTTTAAACAACTGATATCATGAGATAAGAATTATTTTTTTATATTGGCAAAAAGTATCGTTACAATAGTATTTGTAGTACAACACTTACGTATCATATTGACACAAATAAAAATAATGATTACAAGAATTGAAAAAGGCAAGATAATGATTACGAGATTTGAAAATTCAAAAAGTCAACAAACGTAAACTAATCTAAGCTTATCGAATCCTTTATCAATAATAGCCTCTAAAGGTAGTAACAAATAGTAAAGGTTTTGAGTTTGAGTATTTTTTTTGATTATTCTAGTAGATGTATTGGGGCGTAATACAATACTCAATGAGTTCCTTAGGATAAAGACAAAAAAAAAACTATACTATTATAATAATGAGAGACATGACTCTAGGGCTAATGTTCATAATTTGTTCCCCAATTATATTGAGGTTTACCTAACATTTAAGATCGTAATGTTCTAAGATTGTCCTCTTTAAACATTTGGTTCCTCTCTTTGTCATGTTCTTACTTTCTAGATGAGAACGTATTATTGATGAAAGCATATTATATACTATCAAATTTAGTCTTTTTAAATCAAAATTATTTGTCTCAAATATCTTTAAAACATATATTTTTTTATGAGTTAATATCCATTTTTGTCCTCTATCTTTGATCTCATTGACGAAGTTGTCATTTATTTTTAAAAGTGATACATTTCAATCTTTTATCTTTTGTTCATGTGACACTGTTAGTTTTTTTTAGTGATTTCATTAAAAAATAATGGAACAATCACGTAAAATTCACGTGATACTAAAAATCTCAAAATTTCAAGAGTAAAAAGTGATACATTTCAATATCTTATTTTTTGTTTGAGTGATACCGTTAGTCATTTTTTAACAAGATCACTGAAAATGACTAACGATGTCACTCAGAGCAAAAATAAGAGATTGAAATGTATTACTTTTGAAGATAAGGGATCACTTTGTCAATGAGATCAAAAATAGAGTGTCAAAATGGGTATTAACCCTTTTTATATAGATGATAGGTAGGAATGGTAATGGGGCGGGTTTAGGGCGGGAGGACCTATCCCCATGCCCTGCCCTGCTACTTAAAAAGTCTTCCTAACACCCGCTCGCCCTCGCATTTTATACCCCCATCCCTTGCTCCTGCCTAGTCCCCGAATCCCCGTGGGGAATGGGGATTACCCACGAGTTTCCTTTTTATTTTTCTTTAAATCTTATAATATTAAATTTAATTTGAACCATGTAATTTCAAAATATAAATAAAAAAATATTTTAAATAAAATTTAAGTATTAATTATATATCGAGTCTTATGATTGTAGTTAAATAGTAAAAATAAATTTATCGTAATTGAATCTTAAGAATTTAAAATAAATTAAAAATAAATTCTAACTAAAATCATTGTGTATGAGAACTATATGTGAAAAAAATAATATTCTTTGTGTTATGAGATCGTATTGATTATTATAATTTTTTTGGGTTATCGTATGCCACATATAATAGTAATTACAGACTCGTCCTTAATTATGTTGTTTGAAACTATTTTGATGTACAACTGGTACAACTAATAAATTTCTGAAATCCACTGTGATCAATGGTAAAATGGAGTTATTTATGTGAAATGATAGCAAATCTCAATTAATGTTACGTAGTGTTCTTGATTAAAAGAATGATTATAAAATCTTTTTGAATAATCTATTTTTTCTCCTCCATTTTTTATTATACTTTATCTAATGTCATTTTTCTATATTTTTATATTTAGAATTTTAGAATTTTAATACATATGTAAAACTAAAGATATAAAAATAACTACATATGTATGCGGGACGGGAAATGCTTTTCCCTACACCCTGTCCCGCCCCGCCCCCGCGTGGGAATTAAAAATTAATCCCCCATTTCCCATCCCCCATCCCATTTTCCATTTCTCACCCCAATTCTCACCCCGTTTGGGGCGGGGGTGAGGGCGGAGGCGGGGGTGAGACGGGGACTTACAAACCCATTTCCATTGTCCCAGTTGAAGTCAGACAATCAAGTTGTAGAACCTTGTAGTAATAATTTTATGACGAAAGTCTTTAAACAACTGATACCATGAGAGAATAATTATTTTTCTATATTGGCAAAAAATATCGTTACAATAATATTTGTAGTACAACACTTGTGTATCAGATTGACACAAATAAAAATAATGATTACATGAATTGAAAAAGTCAAGATAATGATTACAAGATTTGAAAATTCAAAAAGTCAACAAACGTAAACTAATCTAAGCTTATCGAATCCTTTATCAATAATAGCCTCTAAAGGTAGTAACAAATGGTAAAGGTTTTGAGTTTGAGTATTAAAGGTAGTAACAAATACTAAAGGTTTTGAGTTTGAGTATTAAAGGTAGTATCAAATGGTAAAGATCGTAATGTTCTAAGATTGTCCTCTTTAAGCATTTGGTTCCTCTCTTTTGTCATGTTCTTACTTTCTAGATGAGAACGTATTATTGATGAGAGCGTATTATATACTATCAAATTTAGTCTTTTTAAATTAAAATTATTTGTTTCAAATATCTTTAAAATTACATATATTTTTTTATGAGTTAATATCCATTTTTGTAATCTATCTTTGATCTCATTGACGAAGTGGTCCTTTATCTTTAAAAGTGATACATTTCAATCTTTTATCTTTTGTCCATGTGACACTGTTAGTCTTTTTTAGTGATTTCATTAAAAAATAATGGAACAATCACGTAAAATTCACGTGATACTAAAAATCTCAAAATTTCAAGAGTAAAAAGTGATACATTTCAATATCTTATCTTTTGTTTGAGTGATACCGTTAGTCATTTTTTAACAAGATCACTGAAAATGACTAACGATGTCACTCAGAGCAAAAATAAGAGATTGAAATGTATTACTTTTGAAGATAAGGGATCACATTGTCAATGAGATCAAAGATAGAGTGTCAAAATGGGTATTAACCCTTTTTATATAGATGATAGGTAGGAATGGTAATGGGGCGGGTTTAGGGCGGAAGGACCTATCCCCATACCCCGCCCTGCTACTTAAAAAGTCTTCCTAATACCCGCCCGCCCCCGTATTTTATGCCCCCATCCCTTGCTCTTGCCTAGTCCCCGAATCCCTGTGGGGAATAGGGATTACCCACGAGTTTTCTTTTTATTTTTCTTTAAACCTTACAATATTAAATTTAATTTGAACCATGTAATTTCAAAATATAAATTAAAATTATAGTGATTATAAATAAAAAAAAATATTTTAAACAAAATTTAAGTATTAATTATATATCGAGTCTTATGATTGTAGTTAAATAGTAAAAATAAGTTTATCGTAATTGAATCTTAAGAATTTAAAATAAATTAAAAATAAATTCTAACTAAAATCATTGTGTATGAGAACTATATGTGGAAAAAAGAATATTCTTTGTGTTATGAGATCATATTGATTATTATAATTTTTTTTGGTTATCGTATGCCACATATAATAGTAATTCCAGACTCGTCCTTAATTATGTTGTTTGAAACTATTTTGATGTACAACTGATACAACTAATAAATTTCTAAGATCCACTGTGATCAACAGTAAAATGGAGTTATTTATGTGAAATGATAGCAAATCTCAATTAATGTTATGTAGTGTTCTTGATTAAAAGAACGATTATAAAATCTTTTTGAATAATCTATTTTTTATCCTCCATTTTTTATTATACTTTATCTAATATCATTTTTCTATATTTTTATATTTAGAATTTTAGAATTTTAATACATATGTAAAACTAAAGATATAAAAATAACTACATATATATGCGGGGCGAGAAATGCTTATCCCCGCACCCTGTCCCTCCCCGCCCCGGCGTGGGAATTAAAAATTAATCCCCCATCCCATTTTCCATTTCTCATTCTAATTCTCGCCCCGTTTGGAGCGGGGGTGAAGGCGGAGGCGGGGGTTAAACGGGTACCTACAAAATCCATTTCCATTATCCTAGTTGAAGTCAGACAATCAAGTTGTAGAACCTTGTAGTATTACCTGTTGAAGTCTTTTTCTTTTTCTTTTTTTTTTTGGAAAGAGAAGTTTATATATAAACGGAGATATTAACAAATGCCTGAGAACTCAAAGTCCTTATGTACCAGCAAAAAAAGTTTCAACGAAAGATTAGTACAAGTCCAGCATAGGAAATTTAAAGAGATCATATCCCAATTGCTAGAGCAATCTAATTTGCCACGTGTTGAAGTTGTTTTATGAAATATAGTGAGAATTATAGCCTAGTCTAATGTATCACAACTAGAAATCTAGTCTAACAAGAGGAATAAGAAACTAGTATATAATAACTCTCTAAATTAAATTTAAACTAGCACTATCACATTTTTATCCTTAGAATATGTAAAATTGTTTCAAGAAAATTGAAAACCGTTGCCAATGACTCTATGCAATAATTTTTCAGCTAATGAATATGGTCTCGTTGTAAATTATATACTATAATAGTTTTTGTAAATAATAAGCAATGTTTTAAAAAATAGTTGTAATTAAATTATAATTTTAAAATTATTGCAAAAATATACTCTCACGAGTAATTATTAACAAAAGGTGATAATAAAACTTTAATTGTTGCAATTAAAGAAAACTATCACAAAAGGTTTTAGTTTATACCATGGAAGAAAAAACGATACTTGGAACAATTTTTTTATTTTTTAAATGGAATGTTGTAAAAGAGCTAAAATGTCATATAAGAGAATTTGTGATTCTTGGAATGGATCGCATGTAGTCCCCCTTGACAATTTGTAATTATTAGAGTGAACAAAGGCTAAGAAATATTGGTGATGGTAGGATATAGATTTGAATTCAAAACCTTTAATTATAACAAAATGTTACTCGATAACTCCACCTAACCTTTGAGGCTGGTGAACTATCAGTGAAGCATGGCATGTATGGGGTTAACGTTAACTTTTCAATTCAGAGATGAAATATCCATCAGAAAAGAAAAACAAATTTCTTGTATATCTAGTCTTTCTTTGATATATTAAACGATGTCACGTGAACAATACTTGTGAGTATTTTCCATTGGAATTTTCAAAAGACCTTCACAAGAATGTATTGAATCTTCCCGTGTATATATTGTTATTGTGTAGTACATACTTGGCTTTATAAATCTTCAAACCCCCGAGTATGATTTATGAATCTTCCCTTGACTAAATAAATTAGTTTATAATTCTTGCTAGGCTAACTTATTCTAAAACCACATCTTCTTCTGACCAGGTTTTTGAATTTTCTCGAGCACCATTTAAACAACTAATCTAAGGTATTCTGATATACCCAACCTTCCAAAACAGAAAGGGAGAAATTCCATCAGTAGGAAAAAAATGATAAAGTTTTTGACTTGTGAATCAAATATTTCGAGGTCGAACTTTATTTTTGATTGAACTAGTGTATGTATTGAAGCGTATCGCTATACCACTTGTTTTATAAATTTACAGTGAGTACAATTTAATATTGTATAAATTGAGTTTTTTGTTAACCAAAAAATAAAATTAATAAAAAGCGACAAATACTCTTAGAAAATTACAAATATAGGTGTGCTTAACGAGCCGATTTTGGCCCAGCAAAAGTTTGTTGTTTCTATGCCTAGATGATAGCCCATGTTCGGCCTAGACGTTATATAGGTTTGGGCCTGGCTTATGCTTGCCCTTCACCCAAAAACTCGTATAGCTACTACAAATCTGATAGTGACCGAAATTGATCATGATTCATGATTTGCTTCCGATTTGAGCATGTTAAGGTGGAGGAAAATGGGGACATGAAAGATAAAAGAAGTAAGGGATTTTCTTCAAAACGACAGTAGTCGAAATTGCCACCTATAACTTCCTGAACTACCTGACTTGCTGGACCTTCGTGCAATATAATTGTTGTGAAATGTAATCTGTTAACTATTTAAAATTTATCGATCTAGTCAAGGCTTGACAATAAATTGATGGTATTCTCAAGCTTGTTGCAGAAATTCCTTCAATCAATTTTTGTCTTTTCAGAAGAGCTATCAATAGATCAGCAGAATGGTTGGCTAAATGTAATTCAAGGGGGTAATTTAGTTGCTAATTGGTTTCAAGATCAACCATCAATTTTTTGTTACCTTCTAAAGAAGGACATGGATCTTACTGGAGTGGGTTAAAACTGATTGTAACCATTGGGCTTGGAATGCAAATTTCACTTTATTTGACCAAAAAAATTGAAAAATGAAAAAGAAAAAACAGAGTGATACCAATAAACAACTTTAGGAATATTGGTGCTTTTAAATAGTATGTTCTTTCCAAATTCTTTTAGATGTGTAGGAAAGAAAAATAAGCAAAGTATATTGTGAAAGGAATTAGTGGCAAGGGTTGTTAATTTTGATGCCTAAAGCCTAATACTTTTTTTATTTTTGGATCCAGAGAAGGGTGTTTATGAAACAAAAAGTATTGAATTTTTTATGAAAATTTGAGAAAGCAAGGGACAAAATTTGTCCTCTTAGGGAAAGAAAGGTTAAAAAAATTATTTTCCCTAGTTTTGTCATGGTGTTGAAAGTATTGCAAAAGTAACATGCGTGGATTAGGATTCTAAAATAATGGCTAAAATTGGGAGTGAAATTCTAGCCATTCATCTTGTATATATGAATTAATCAATCTCAATCGATTTCTAGTTAACAGAAATTCTAGCCATTTTTTGGGAGGCTGAAGTTAACAGAATGATGAAAGATATCATGAAAAAACACTACTTAAGAAAGGAAAATTCTTAAAAACATTGTAGTTAAATGAATCTGACTAAGTGTTAATATGAGTCCTAAAGTACGTAGGGTCCATTTGATCCCTCTTAGTCAGTCGATTCAACTGTAACATTTTTGAGATTTTTTTATTTTTTTTAACAAGCTACATGACTAATAAGAAATATTGGACCAACCAAAGTCCCGGGCAATATCACCCTTGCGGCTTTGGAAAATGGAGAAGGAAGCAACACATGGTTTATAGTCCTAGAGAAGAGTAGATTACTTGAATAGTCTTCATAAAAAATGACGTTTTGGTCCCTTAACTTCTATTTTATACCTTTTGGTTCGTGAACTTCATCATATTTTTCGCTAAACTGATGTACTTATCATCTCTAATCCTACGAAAATTAGGCAAGATATTTCACGATAGGATGACTGCGTATATTTGCTTTTTCCAAACTAGAGAAAACTTTTTATGTTAGAGTATTAGACTACTTATATTATAGCCAAATATGACAATAGGAGTTAATTTGATGTAATTCTTTGTAAAAAAATAAAATAAAAGAAAATCGAAATTAAAGTTTTATTGAGGACCAATAATCAAGCTTAATTGAATTATTAAATTAGAATTAATGCTCAATTAGTCATTTTTTCAATTTTCATCGATCTTTTGACAAAAAAAAAAAAAAAAATCGTGTGTATAGGACAACACCAAAAGCATCAATCAACTTTTGTCTTGTAGGGTTTTGGCTGAAAAATGTGAAATAGACTAATAGAGCACTAAATTATAAGGTTTAGGCACCAAAATGAAAAAAATAAAGATGGGAGACCAAAATGTCATTTTTTTTTTTTTTTTGCTAAGTAAGCAAGAACTTTGTACTAATCACAAAAATGAGTACAAACAACAAGAACAAAGATTAGCGAAAAGTCTATCTAAGAGTACTAGCATCTAATCCCAAACTTTATAAAGTCGGCGATTTAAGTCATCAATTTAAAAATATTTGGCCTTGTACAGTTTTTGTCTAATACAGAAGCCGATATAATCAAACAGTTGACCAAAATGTCATTTATTACAAAGTGAGATGACTTTTTTTTTTTGGGAACTTACCCTTCGAAGAATCTTGAACCTTACTATAGGAATTCCCCTATGGTAATTGGTAAGGTTTTTTTTTTTTTTTGGTCAAAACAAATAATAGTAAGTTAAGTATCATGTAGAATATAGAAATTCTGAATATTAAATAGGAGAGGCCATTTCTTCTAGAGTTTATTGTGGTCACCAATTCTTATATCCCCATTGAAGCTAGTAGGTCGTTAATGCATGGGCAGATTTATATATATATATATATATATTGTTAGTGGGGGATCTATCATAAAATTTAATAATCATATTAATAAAAAAATTTTGAGTGGGGACTAATTTATTTTTTGAACTAAAATACATATAAATTAGTTTGATATATTTAGTGAAATCGTTGTATAAGTTGATAATCATATTAATAAAAATACTTTTGAGTGGGGACTAACTTATTTTTTGAACTAAAATACATATAAATTTGATGTATTTAATGAAATTAATAAGTTGGGACTATAGTTTCTACTGACTCCTCAATAGATCAAGCCAGTGGGTCAATGGAAGAAGGGACGTTTCATATTGATGCTTGACTATATCATCTTACATTGAAGAGAGAACATTCAATTTTCACTCATGTCTCTGGAAACAGCATATAGACAAAGGACTTTTAATGTGTTTTCAATGGATACGTCCCCTCTTGCATTAAGGGACAAAATGAGAAAATTTAGGACTTAGCCCTTGTAGATCATATTGTCCTTTCCCCATTGCAAAAGGGACCACAAAAATCTAATCTAAACAAACGACAAAAGATTATAATATTTACACATATTTGAGATCACACTGCAACGATTTTTTTTTTAATTATTGCATAAATTAATTTTTTTTGCAATATTTTTATGTAATTGTAAAGATTAACATTTTTTTATTACATTTTGTTTATAATTACTCATGAGATTGCGTTTATATAACATGTTTAAACTATAATTTAATTACAACGATTTTTTAAATTATTATTAGTTTTTTACAAAAATTATTGTCATAAAGAATTTGTGATTGGATCATATATAATGGTTAAAGTCATTTGTAAAGTTTTTTATAACCTTTTTACAATAATTTAAAATATGCAACATATTAGGCTCTGTTTGGCTTAGCTGTGAAATTTCAGCTTTTGAATTGTAGAGCTTTTGTAAAAAGTGTTGTTGAATAAAAGTTGTTGACTGTTTGGCCTGTGTTACATAAATTAAGCTTTTAAAAATTTTAAAGGTAATATCGGACTTTAAAAATATGGAGGGGTATATTTGAGAAAAATAAAATAAAATAAATTTCCGTATTATGTAAACCAGTTTCGCAAAAACTTTTTTTAAAAAGCTCCAATTTGGAGCTTCTCAATTTTTAACTTTTTTCAGCTTTAGCTTTTACTTAAAAGCACTTTTAAAAATAGATCAAACAAATTAGTTCACCTTTTAAACTCATAAAAAATACTTTTGACTGTCTAAAATTTAGGCCAAACAGTGTCATAGACTCTTAATATGAGAAGCTAAATTTTCAGTTAAAGTCCTTTCACGTTCTTCTTATAAACAAATTACTTTACATATATACGAGTTTATTTATTTGTCAATTTTGATTGTTTATCCTTTGATGAATAACATCCTCATAGGGGAAAATATGGTAATTTAAGTCCCCTAAGGTTCTACATGAGAACACAAAAACAATGGTATGAAAATTTTGACATTAATGAATTCCACAAACCCTCTCGGGTAGCAAGCTAGTTAGAGAAAAGTCATCTTTGGATTCTTAAATATTGTAGAGATCTAATCATATATAAATAATTTTGGGTAAATTACTTATTTAATCCCGTATTTTTACTATTTATCCAACTTAGTCCTTAAATTTTAAAATGTACATTTTTAGTCTTATATATTTATCATTTGTTTCAACTTAGTTTTTATCTTTCACAATGTACTCTTTTGGTTCAATATCTTTGTCATTATAGTCCATGTTAGTCCTCTACTATTTTTCTGTCTAAAAATTTAACGAAATAAACACGTGCCTAAAATAGTACATTTTGAAATATAAGGACTACGTTGGGACAATAGGTAAAGATACGAGACTAAAAATGTAATATTTTGAAAAAGAATAACTAAGTTGTAACAAATAATAAAAATACATAATTGAAAGATTATATTTTAAAAGATAAGGATTAAGTTAAAATAAATTGTAAAAATATATGATTAAATAGGTAATTTATCCAATAATTTTTTATAGTTCTCAAGCTTGCTTTCTCTGTCTCACGGCGCATTAATATTAATGATCTGCAATGTGGATCTTTTTATTCTTCTCTTTCAAGATCACGTCTCTTCTTCTTTTTCTTTCGTTTCTCTCTCTTTCCTTGCAGAATTTTGAAGTTATTTAATTTTAATAACACTTTCCACTTAAACATAAAACCAAATAGCATCAGGAAAAGGGAAAAGAAAGGCAACCAATAATATAAGAAAGAAAAAGTTAAAAGGACGGGTTTGCTGTTGATACACGTTCAGTTCATAATTGAGGAATACTTTCATTCTATTGGTCTGTCTAGCGGTGTGCTTAATGCGTCAACCATATCAAAAAAACATTTGCTCTGAAATCCCATGACGAGCCTAATGCTTTTCGCAAGAATTTGGAATTGATTTAATTTATCGTAGAATATAATGTTACAACCTAGTCAGGGACGGAGTCAGGAGTTTAAAATTAAGGGGTCAAAATTTATATAAGAAAATTAATGACAGAAAAAAAAACGGAGGAGGGGGAGGGGGAATGATAGTAACTTCTTTTTTTTTTTTAACGATAGTCTGCACTTAAGTTTAGGGTTTTCACTCGTATAATGAGAAATGTCAGAATATGCACCAAAAGGTACAATGCTCTCGTTTTTGGACAATTCAAAGCATCTTTGTGATCAACAAAGAAATTCTAACCCAAGAAAGGAAAGAATTGTATTCCAAGCTCATCCTCACATAGAAAGATAGAATCGATGGGTTAAATGAACCATGCTACAAAGATACAGTGCACTTGCAAGATGGGACACCATGCCTTGTTTCTCATATACAAAAAGGATATCACTTTACACTTACAAAAGAACACTCACTATGAGGATGTTGGAACCTCACTAGACTTCTCACATGGGTCGTTTCGTCCCATAGTTTTTTGACCACTTCTGAATTTTCTGCAATTTATTTGAGTACCTTTTTTTTTTTAATTAATTTTGTTCAACGGTACGTCATAGATTTGATTGGATCAGATAGAGATTTTGGGTGAGAGGAATAAATGGATTTTAGTGAAGCATGATCCTTGAGACAAAAGCAATATAATCTCACGATCCTAGCTTGGGAGGCAACTTAACTTTTCCCCATCTATTCAACATTGACTCCCTTCAAAATATTTTTGAAGCGTATTTATCTCACTCACTCAACCCACCAACACCCCCCCACCCACGCCCCCCGAAAATATTATATTGATATTTATTTCATTTACTTATTTATTCATTATTTTATTTTTATTTTTATTTATATCTTGTTTATTTACTTTTATTTTATATTTATATATATAAAGATATTTTTTTATTTTATATATATATGTGTGTGTGTGTGTGTGTGTGTTTGTTTGTTTGTTTTTTAATAACAAAAATCTCTCATTGAATTATATTTTTCACTATGACATCAAACACTATAAAATATTTTTCAGCGTTACAATCAAGCACTAGCAAATATTTTATTTTGTAAGAATATATTTTCTCCTATAAATATTTTTCACCAGTAAGTTATTTTATGACAAATGAACAGAGCCCAAGTGATAAATTTATATCTCTTTATAAACTTCTTTTTTATACTATTTTTTTTTTCAAATTGAATAACTCATTTCTATTTTAAATAGCTAAAATATAGTGCCTGCTTTATCTTAAATGAGATATATTATCTCTTAAAACATTATATATCGATACTTTTGTAATATTATTATCTTGCTTTGCAGTGTACTGATTCGTTTTAGTCTCTTGTTTTCTGTTCGTCTGTGCATGTATGCATTTAACATTTTTTGCAATCTAGAGTGTGAAGTTTATGGTTGCTCATCTTTTTCTTTTATTATAATTATTTTATTTTTTATACTGACGAGCT
The DNA here is from genome assembly GCA_037974665.1 of Ehretia macrophylla. Taxonomy (NCBI): domain Eukaryota; kingdom Viridiplantae; phylum Streptophyta; class Magnoliopsida; order Boraginales; family Ehretiaceae; genus Ehretia; species Ehretia macrophylla. Next base: position 8,284,205 of record CM075774.1, read on the forward strand.
TCGACGTCTTGATAAATTTTTCCTTACTTATCCGCGATTGTTTTGCCGATTATACTTTTTTTTTTTTTGATTTAAGGGAGACTTTAAGTTATTTTATATCACTTAGAATGTTACATATAAAAATCGATCTCGAGATTTTTCGCACTTAAAATGAAAATCAAACCACTTAACTAAATGACCAGTGGTAGTCGATTATACTTTATTAACTCCTATTCTTCCTTCTGGGAAGGGTTTGGTCACTAATAAACTTTTTACCAGCCCTTGAACTTCCAATTCACTGGTAAATGAATATGTGAAGCCAAACTCTATAATTCCTACGGACTAATGTCAGTCTCTCATATATTTATGAGACTCATGCGTATAGTTCCCACCTACTACGTGAGAAACTAACCCATTAGTCGCGATTTATGGAAAAAAATTTCCTTATATGAATGGATGTCCAAAGCCATCAAGGATCAAGGAGAGTGAGCCACTTCTCATTGTTCATTGATTGACCTTGTCTGAAGTAAATTTCTACAGAAATGTTGATATTAGGAAATTTTTAGAAAACTTGTGAATTTGGAGCAAATACTTCTTGTGGAGTCATTTCAAATTACCACGAAAAATTCAAAATGATCATAAGATATGTAATATCTTTGGATATCTGAGACTTGAGGGATTAATGTTTTCACTTCTGTCAATTTTCTTGCACATCACTTATTCAAGCTTTCCGGACCAAAAAATAACAAAACTAAATGGTATAAATATTGATTTTACTATTTGATCAATTGCTGAAAATTTCGAAGTGGATCAGCAAAGCCATCGTTTCCCTTTTCTTTTTTGTTTCTTTTATTAAAAAAAAAACTTCCAACGCATCTTGCAATCAATAATAATGGTCATATTCTTTACCCGTGACATTTATCTATTATGCATTTATTTTGTTTTGGTTGGAGTTGAGGGCTTGAGGTTGATAAATCTGACACCATTCTGGTATAAGAGGATTGTTCATTTCGAAGGAAAATTCCCATTTATAGTTTTGATTGTAATTACATTTATTATTAAATCAAATGAAAAATATATTTAATTATATTTTACAAGTTCTAATTCATATAAGTTAAATGATCTGATTTGGGTTTTGAGTTGGATGGGTTGTGGGTTTTATTATTATTTGGGTATGTAGGATTTGGGTTTGGGTCGGGTAGGTGGGTTGGTAAGTGGTGAGGAAAAAAAAAAAATATATATATATATATATATATATATATATATATATATATATATATATTTTTTTTTTTTTTTTTTTTTTTTTTTCTCTTTGAACGTCAACTGCAGGACGCCAGCATAGCTGCGCCTCATTTTAACACAATAGCGCTACTCACAAGCGTAACTTGAAATCTCGTCAGTGTAGATGCGCTACTTTTTAGCTCGACAGCATTACCACACAACTCTAATTTTCTCTATTTTTCTCTTTAACGCGCGCATCTCCCTCAATCCAAACACCATTGTTCATATATTCTCCCTCTGAATTGACCTGATGAAGCTTCTCTTTGGCTTGTCTTCCCCCAAACTTGTTCCTGAACCTAACATGATAAGAAAAATAAAAAATTAGCTACGACAACTATAACTCAAAAATTAACTAAAAATAACTAAAACTATTAAATCAAGAAAAGTAAGAAAACTCGGGTTGCCTCCTAAAAAGCGCTTATTTGAACGTTGACAGCCCGACGGAGTAATTTTTCATGATGAGTTAAGGTGGACAACGGTCTTGTGCTTATTAAACTCATCATCCCAATAGGTCTTCAACCGTTGTCCGTTGAACTTAAACGTCCCCTTCTCTGGATGATTGACTTCAACAGCTTCATAAGAAAATACCTTAGATACAACAAAAAAGCCAGACCATATTGACTTTAACTTTTCGGGAAACAAGCGAAGCCTTGAGTTGTATAAAAGAACCTTCTGACCAGGAAAGAATTTTCGTGAAATATGCTTATCATGCCACGCTTTTGTTCTCTCTTTGTAGATCTTCGCATTCTCATAACCTTTATTCCGAAACTCTTCTAACTCATTTAATTGCAAAAATCTCTTTTCCCCTGCAGCTTGCATATCCAAGTTCAATTGCTTCATTGCCCAATATGCCTTGTGCTCGAGCTCGACTGGTAAATGGCAAAACTTTTTCATAGACCAATCTGTAAGACGACATCCCAATTGGTGTTTTGAATATAGTACGGTACGCCCACAGTGTATCATCAATTTTATTGGTCCAATCTTTGCGCGAATTACCTACCATTTTCTCAAGGATCTTCTTGATTTCGTGATTCGAGACTTCTACTTGCCCGATGGTTCGAGGATGGTAAGCAAGAGCTTTCTGATGTTTGACACCATATTTGAGTAAAAGGGCTTAAAACTGCTTGTTGCAAAAGTGGGTACTTTTATCACTGATTATCACTCGAGGTGTGCCAAACCGTGTAAAAATGTTCTTCTTTAGAAAAGTCAACACTACCGCACCATCATTTTTCAGAGTCACCACCGCTTCAACCCATTTAGATACGTAATCAACTGCCAACAAAATGTATCTATTATTGTAGGAGGATGGGAAGGGTCCCATGAAATCGATCCCCCATACATCAAAAAGTTCAACCTCGAGAATGTTTTGCAATGACATTTCATTCCTTCTTGAGATATTCCCCAATATTTGGCATCGATCACATGCAACAAAAAAAACGTGAGCATCTTTAAACAAACTGGGCTAGTAAAAACCTGATTGAAGCACCTTTGCAGCCGTTCGATTTCCTCCAAAGTGACCCCCGTACTCAAGTGTGTGATAATGTCGCAAAATATCATCCATCTCTTCTTCTGGAACATACCTTCTGATTACTTGATCTGCGCAATGCTTATAAAGTATAGGATCTTCCCAATAGTAGTACTTCACATCAGATAGAAATTTATTCATCTACTGATGATTAAGATCTGCTGGAATTATCTTTGCCACTAGAAAATTCACAAAATTAGCATACCATGGGAGAGTCTGAGCAGACCGTATAGCGAGAATATTTTCATCCAAAAAAATCATCATCAATGGGCGGCTTCACCATCTCAATCTCTGCTAGTAACTCAAGTCTAGAAAGGTGATCTGCCACCAAATTTTCTGTGCCTTTCTTATTCCTGATTTCCAAGTCGAATTCTTGTAGCAACAACACCTAGCTAATGAGCCTTGGTTTCGCATCCTTCTTGGCCATAAGGTATTTGATAGCAGAATGGTCAGTGTAGACGATTACCTTATTCCCAATCAAATAGGGCTGAAACTTGTCGAAGGCGAATACTATTGCGAGTAACTTTTTTTTTCTGTTGTTGCATAATTAAGCTGCGCATCATTAAGGATGTGACTCACATAGTAAATAGCATGGAAAACCTTGTTCTTGCACTGCCCCAAAACTGCTCCTACTACGTAATCGTTTACATCACATATCAACTTAAAGGGTAACTCCTAATTAGGTGCTATCACAATGGGTACTGATACAAGTTTCTCTTTAATTGTTGTGAAAGCCCGTTTACAGTCTTCATCCCACACAAATGGAACACTCTGCGCCAGAAGATTTGAAAGTGGTTTGGCAATCTTTGAGAAATCCTTGATAAATCTCCTATAGAACCCCACATGTCCCAAAAAACTTCTAACCCCCTTCACAGATGTTGGCGCTGGTAACTTCTCCATGGTCTCAATCTTCACACATCAACCTCAGTGTCTTTAACTAAGATACGATGCCCTAAGACAATACTTTCACGCACCATGAAGTGACACTTATCCCAATTGAGCACTAAATTTGTCTATTTACACCTTTGCAACACTAACTCCAGATTGTAAAGACAATTATCAAATGAGGTGCCAACAACAAAAAAGTCATCCATAAATACTTCAATTCCACGCTCTACCAAATTTGAGAAGATAGCCATCATGTATCTCTAAAAAGTACATGGTGCATTACATAATCCAAATGGCATTCTCCGAAAGGCGAATGTACCATAAGGACATGTAAATGTGGTTTTCTCCTAGTCTTCTGGTGCAATAGCTATTTGGTTGTACCCGGAGTAACCATCCAAAAAGCAATAGTACTCATGTCCTGCCAATCTATCAAACATCTCATTAACAAAGGGCAAAGGAAAACGGTCCTTTCTCATAGCCTTGTTCAACTTCCTATAGTCGATAGACACTCTCTATCCAGTAACAGTTCTTGTAGGAATAAGTTCATTGTTTTTATTCTTCACAACTGTCATGCCGCCTTTTTTGGGTACAACTTGCACTGGACTTACCCATGAACTATCTGAGATTGGGTAAATTACTCCTGTATCTAACCACTTCAGAACTTCCTTTCTCACCACTTCTTTCATTGTTGGATTGAGTCACCTTTGTACGTCAATGGATGGTTTACTATCATCCTCCATAAGAATACGATGTATGCACATGAAGGGACGAATCCCCTTGATATCCGCTAATGACCAACCAATCGCCGATTTGTGAGTTCTAAGCATTCTCAGTAATTTATCTTCTTCTTCTTTAGAGAGCGACGAAGAGATAATTACTGGAAGTGTGTTTGACTCACCCAAGTATATGTAGCGAATGTGCGCTGGTAGGGGTTTCAATTCCAACAATGGTGGTTGTTCAATTGATGGCTTAGAACGTGCAAACCCTTGTCCCAAATCTTCAAAATATTTTTGCCTATTTGGTTCAAACGAATCTAGCCAATTCAGATATGCTTGCACCTCTTCATCTTCCAAATCAACGAGACCAACTTGTACCAAGCTAGCCTTCAAGGGATCCAGTTGACCCACATGACTAGGCACTATAGCTTGTACATCATCAACACAAAAACAATTGTCGTTAGCTTCAGGGTACTTGATAGCTTTGAACACATTAAAAATCACTTATTCTTCTTGTACCCGTAGTTGCAACTCTCCCTTTTGAACATCAACGAGTGCTCTTCCAGTTGCAAGGAATGGTCTTCCAAGAATGATAAGAATCTCCTTGTCTTCTTCCATATCCAATACTATGAAATCCGCATGAAATATGAACTTATCGACTTTGACTAATACATCTTGAATAACTCATCTAGGGTACTTTAACGAGCGATCAGCTAACTGTAATGTCACAGTTGTAGGCTTTGCCTCTTCCAATCCAAGTTTCCTGAAAATAGATAAAGGCATCAAGTTAATGCTAGCACCCAAATCACATAAAGCTCGCTCAAAAATAATATTGCCAATTTCATAAGGAATAGTAAAACTCCCTAGATCCTTGAGCTTTTGTGGTAGCTTCTTTTGTAGGATGGCACTGCACTTCTCAGTAAGTGCAACTGTCTTGTAATCTACAAGCTGCATCTTACTTGAAATGATATCTTTCATGAATTTTACATAACTCGTCATATGTTCTAGCGCATTTGTGAATGGTATGTTGATGTGAAGCTTCTTGAAGACCTCAAGAAATTTAGCAAATTGTTTGTCAAGCTTGTTTTTCTGCAATCGTTGAGGGAATGGCAGGACCACAGGCGGTTCTTGTGTCGGCTTTGGCTGAGCTTCTACTTTCTCTTTATCTCTCGCCTCATTCTTTGCTTTACCTTTCTCAACCTTCTTGGTTCTCGCTGGCTCCTCTAACTCCTTGCCGCTTCTCAAAGTGACAGCTTTATAATGCTCTTTACCCTCTCTTCTAGGATTTATCTCTAAAGTGCTAGGTAGATTCCCTTACTGTCTTTCCGATAACATTGTAGCCATTTGGCTAAACTGTGCCTCTAAGTTCCTAATTTGTGTAGATTGGTTTTGGAGGGCAGTCCTAGTTTCATTCATAAACTGAGTCTGGGAATTAGCCAACTGTGTCTGCGAGGTTGCCAATTGAGTTATTACCTCCTTTAAATTCACTTTCTTCTTTGGTGGTAGTTTATCTTGTTCATGACGTAACACATTTTGCGTATTCTTGTATGACAAGTTGGGATGGTAACGCAACCCAAGATGATATCTGTTGGAAAACTGATTGTGCGGCTACCCATTAAAATTTTCCACATATTGTGCTTGTTCCGCTACACCTTGCGCAAATGGATTGCCAACCTGACATTCTGCACTATAATGTGAACTACAACAAAACTCACACACTACTGCCGCCTGAATAACATTAGCAGTTACTTGATTATTCTACATTTGTTTAGCAAGGTTGTTAATTTTTGTTTCCAAAGCAGTTATATCGTCAATCTCATGGATCCCAACTGTTTTCTTTGGTGTCACTCTCTCACTCAACTACTACAGGTTGTTCAAGACAATATCCTCAAGCAACTTATAAGCTTTATCCATTGTCTTGTTCATCATAGCTCATCCTGTTGATGCATCAATCAAAGTTCTTGTTGAATTTACCAACCCATTGTAAAAATTGTGAACTTGCATCCACTTGGGTACTCCATGATTAGGACACTTCCTCAGTAACGCCTTATACCTTTCTCACGCTTCACACAGAGTTTCTCATTCATGTTGAGCAAAGTTATTGATTTCAATGCACAGCTTTGCTATCTTGCCAGGTGGGAAAAATCTCAACAAAAATTTGTGCACCAAATCATCCCAAGTGGTGATTGAATCTGAAGGCAGTGAGTTCAACCATTCATTAGCTTGATCCCTCAAGGAAAAAGGAAACAAGCGAAGGTGCAGAGCTTCATCAGTGACTCCATTATACTTAACAGTTACGTAGACTTTTAGAAAATTCACGATGTGCTGATTAGGATCTTCAGTGGGCAGTCCATGGAACGGGATATTCTGAATCAACTACAGAGTCATTATCTTCATGTAAGACACGGCCCAAGACCACATGTGCATTAGGTCATGTCATACATAATTAAATCATTTTATATGCATTTGACGTGTTTTATATGCTGTTAAATAGGTTTATGTATGTTTACCTCGAATTACGTGTATATCATTGTTTAACGTGCAACCAAATATTTTAGAGTCGTAGAAAATTAATTAACATTATGGAGCTAAGATTAGTAACTAGGTAGTTAGAATTAACACTAGAATGACAAACTAGTAATACGCAAGCAAGCTCAAGGGCACTCTCGTCCTAAAGCAAAATAACAAAATATCCTAACACTATTTGGTCTCACCCAAGTCAAACACACAAACACACACCAATACACACTCACCCATCAACACACACTACACCATCTACACACACTAAAATCCTACAACACACACTTACACACATTACATGATTTTGCCAAGAAGAAGAGAGAAAGAAGAAGAAGAAGAAGAAGAAAGAGAAGAAGAGAGAAGTAGAAGCAAGCCATTTCCAAACTCTTCAACCATTTCCAATCAATTTTCTCCCATTTCTAACTATTGCAAAGGTGAGGGTTTAAACTGATTTCTAAAATGTTTTGAAGTTCATGAGCATGTATGTATAGGTGTTCACTTAGTTTTGCATGCTTGGAAGCCAAGAAGTTAAGTTTGAACATTTCTGAAAATCCCGGATAGCCTACTGACCCTTCTGTTCAGAGCACTTTTAAGGTAGCAAACGATGTTAAAAATGCATGAAATTTGGTGAGTCACTATATTTTTCAGTTTTGAACATATATTGAAGAAATAGGCTAAGTCTAATTTTGACTTTAAGACCTCCAAAATGGTCAAAAATTGTAATGTGTCTAAATCTGGACAACTTGGAAATATGAAGTTATGTTTTTGACAGCTCTCTGTCCAATTAGAACAAAATATTTTTGACCTAGCCAATGATGTCAAAAATACATGAAACTTGGTGATTCACTATATTTTTCAGTTTTGAACATATCTTGCAGAAATAGTCTAAGGCTAATTTTGAGTTTAAAGCCCCCAAAAATGGCAAATACCGAAATGTGTATGAAACTAGACAGATTTGCGTGGTCTCACGGTTTTGGTCATAACTCCTCCGAACTCGAAATTCAGCGAGGTTTGTTCCTAGATTTAAATCACTTGTTAAGCTTCAATTTGTCATTTGATTCACTGAATTTGGAGGTTGTTTTCTTGGCTAAACGAATGAGGAAAAATAGGCTATTGCAGTGAGGTTTTGTTTAGAAACTTGCTTTAAATCGTGTTGTAATTGTACTTTGAGGTATTGAATGCTTGGACTTGTGGAAATTAGAAGTTACATGGACTGTTTTGGTTGGTTGAGATTGCTTAATTTGGTTGATGCATAACTTAAGTTCATTACATGACTGATTCTTGCCTAATCGTATAGGTAAGCATGAAATTGAGGCCCTATTACTTATGCATACTTGCTAAGTGACTAACCTATGGTTAAATGAATTCATTTGAGTTGTTAGTAGGCTGTCCAATAATCTCTAAGTATGCATGAAATGGTTTAGGTGATTCTTAGCAAACTAAACCTACACCCAAGTATGGTCCTTGTAAACCCTAATGGCTACGTAAACTCCCAAGTCATAAACCACTCTTGTGCATCTTATAATTGATGTTAAGGAATGTTAATGGACTGCCCGAAATTGTCCTTATAGCTCTAAGCACGATTCTCGATGATTGCATGTTGATAAGTTAACTATTCTTGCACCCGCTCTTGTGTAAATTGTCGTAGCATGCTCGTATGTCCTTAACACTTGGAATGTGAACTAAATTGAGTTATACGACTTGTTTTATATGGTGTTACTTGGCTGCCCATTAAATGTTCATATGCTTCTAGGTGTTATACAAGTGGATTTACATGTCAAAGCATGCCTCGTATGTTTACTTGCCGATATATGATCATACGTGTATCTAGAGGCAACCTACTTTGTTGACCTCCTATTGTGAATTGTTAAAAGATATTCTATGCCTTATTTTGAACATGATTACTTGGCTGCCCGTGAAAGTTTAATTGCTTTCAAACTGATAAATGAAATGAATATATGTTCTTATAATGCCTTATGAATATATGCTCGTATGAAGTCGCTACACAGTTACACACTTGTATAATAAAGTAACTTCCTTGTTGCCCTCCACGTTATGTCTTATGATTATTAAATGCAAGATGTTTACATGTTTAATTAATTATTTGATAAGTATGCTCAATTAAGTTTGGATCATGTATATGTTTGAACATGCTTGACGGAGACAACCTCCTTGTTGTCCTCCAAATAGTGCCTGTATATTCCACAAATTAATGAGGTGTGATTGGTGTATTTATGGGTTGCCTCCGGAGTACCTTCTTCACGGGTTGCCTCCGTAGTGCCCTCTTGATTGGTGTGTTTATGGGTTGCCTCCGGAGTACCTTCTTCACGGGTTGCTTCCGTAGTGCCCTATTGATTGGTGTGTTTATGGGTTGCCTCCGGAGTACCTTCTTCATGGGTTGCCTCCGTAGTGCCCTCTTGATTGGTGTGTTTATGGGTTGCCTCCGGAGTACCCTCTTCACGGGTTGCCTCCGTAGTGCCCTCTTGATTGATGTGTTAGGGGTTGCCTCCGAAGTACCGTCTTCATGAGTTGCCTCCGTAGTGCCCTATTGGTTGTCATGTATATGGGTTGCCTCCGGAGTACCCTTCTCATGGGTTGACCCCGGAGTATTCTCTTGATCAGTGTAACAGGTCGCCTCTGAAATGCCACTCTTAATTGGTGTGATGAAGATGATTTGACAAGAAAGCTTGAGATTGACCATCTCCAATAAAGTTCGTGATATTGTATCCTTTTACTACATGGTTTCTACTCTCGTTGGGTCCCTCGAGGTCCTCGGAGTGTAAAGTTACTTGAATAAGATTTTGACTATTCCATATTTGTTATACTTGACGCTTTGACTATGTGAATTATATGCATAGCACGGTTTTATAAAGAAGATTTCGAATTAATAAAATCTTTGTGAAAACCTTCATTCTCATCCTCACTGAGCTATACGCAGGACTAGCTCACCCCTCTTTCTAATACTTACAGGTGAGACCGAGGCCAAGCCAACTGTTCAAGTTAAGGGCGAAGAGGCTTTATGTGATGAGACTGACTTCTGCTTTTGTTGATCTCCATGCTTGTGTAGAAAACATAGCTTGTTAATATAAACTGATGATATACTTTCAAATAGCCTTGTGTTATGTAATATTCTTTTGGACTATTACTACATACTAAGTTTGATTACCAATCTTTTGAGGCCTAGATGTCAGTATTTGGCCACGTATAAAGTACAAACAGGGATGCTAGGTCTTTTAATTATGAAACAGTTTGTTGTGGCCTTTTAGTGCCAAATGCCAAGAGCATTCTTTTGAAGATACTTGTGGGATAAAAATAAAAATAAAAAAATGCAAAATGCATGCTAGGTTGTTAATCGATGACCTTACAAGTATTAAGTTGGTTGACACGTTGCGCTCCGACCTTAACCTCCGCGGGTCTTGGTCCCGGGGCGTGACACTTCAACTCAAAATTATTCGCTTGAATCGCTGGCCTTCTAATCATATGTTGAATTCCAGTGGGTGGCAAAGCATAATTTCTCAGTGGTCTAGGCAGATTTTCTTAATCATTTTATTCATGTCCTACCACGATTTCAGCCATGGTCTCTTGCAGAGGGTTGTAGTAGCTCTTTTCTCTTTTCTATTCTTCCAACAAGTTCGTTCTATCTCAATATCAAAAAGCAGCAAAGTACTACTTCCCAACTTCGCATACACCTAGAGAAATATGTTCCTGAAATGCAAGTAGCACAAAATAAGAAAACGACTAACAAAATAAAATAAACCCCAAATTAAAATTAAAGCTATTTGGTATCGGTATTAATAAATGGCACAGTCCGCGGCAACGGCGCCAAAAACTTGTTGTGTAAAATCTTAACGCAAGTGCATGTATCGCAACAAGTAATAAAGTGATAAGTAAAGATCGTTCTCACGAGGACTATGATTATTAACTACCGAAATTAATCTAGTTTTAACATTATTTGGACAATCAAAATCTGAGAAATTGTACCTAAAAGCTAGAGGATTAACGAAACTGATAAAACTAACAACTAAACAATTACGAATTTTATGGAAAAGTTGATTCAATAATTAAAAAACTCTAGGAGTTCTGATTTCACTAAGATTTATCCTACGCGAATCTGTTGTTTAAATCCAATTGACGATTATTCTTTATGCTGCCAGCAATTTCACTAATGTAATTATTAATCTTTCTCAAGCATTAATAACATACCCCCATAAGCAAACTACCTACATCTCTGTGATAACTGTGAACTTATGAGATTCATTAAGCCCTAGAAATTTAAGTGTTGCACTAGATCTCATAACTATCTCTAACTTATGACGATTTAATGATAATTCACATATGGTCTAATCTAGTTATCACTTCTCAGTCTCAAACCAAACCACAAAACAAACAATTGTTGGCCAAACAATCACAAGCATTAAGCATAGTATGAAATACTCAACATAAAAACATAATAATCCATCAATCAATTAAACCAACAAAATCCAAGTGATCAAAATCTGGCTATATTGTAGCCCTAGAAAAGTAATCTAGAACATCATAATAAATGTAAATAAAATCCAAAATCTATTGAAGTTCATAATGAGAGAGAAAAAAAACTAGAAATCTCAAGAGAGTTGTGGTAAAAGCTTGTCTCTGATTTGTTCTTTCTCATCAATCTCGCAATTTTCTTGCGTTTCTCCTCCCTAGAATGTCTCTTCTGCTCACAAAACTTGTCGCCAGAAAAACTCCTCTTGCTCTCACATTTTTTCCTTCTTTTTATGATAAGGTTACTTCTTTTCGCGTCGTTTTTATAAAAATGCCCTTTAATTCCTGCAATGTTGCACAGCTGCGCTATGATTGTGCAACTTCTGATTTCTCTTCAATTGTTTCACAAGTTACAGGCAGGCTTACCCTTGGTCAGATGTTGTTTGATGTTCTATTGATTTTATAAAGCATGCAATGGTGTTTATGAAGCTAGTAGAGTAAACTTTTAGCTTTGTTACACTTTTATAGCTAGAGCTTGTATGTATTTGTATGAAGAAGATAATAAATAGTAACGTTTCTACAAAGTTCAAAGATTGAAGGCCTTATGCTTGTTTAAAATGCTCAAATAAAGTGTCATAAGTGTTTTTATAGCTAGAATATTGCCTAAAGTAGCTTGAATATGATTAGAACTTAGTGTGTGTGTATGAAAATGGCCGTATGTGTGTGCGTGTAAAAATGGTCGCATGTGTGTGTGTGTTATGCTCATTTTATTCTATATGAGTCCTAGAAAATGCCAAGTGATAGCTAGAGTATAATTGAGGTTAGTTGGTGATTATGAAATGGTTAATGTGTTAGCAAAGTAACCTTGTTTGAGAGATGGATTGGATAGTTATTAGAAGAGGTAAAAGCTAGTTCAAAGCATGCTAAATTGATTGTCATTAATTGGATTGAATTTGGTTATTTAAGTGTTGTCTAAAGAGTGTTTAAGGTATTATAAAGTAATCTTGATTGAAATTCGGATTGTCTAATGGCTAAAGAGGTTGAATGCTAAGTTGTGCTTTTAATTATTAATTGTTATAGAGTGTTTTATCTTATATTGTCTTTAACTCTTAGAGTGTTTAAAGTGTGAATTGTGATAGCTTTAATTGAAGTTAGAAATGTTTAATTGCTAAAGAGTTATATGCTTCTAGAATATGCTTAATTGAAGTGGTAAAGAAAGGTTACAAAGCATGATCATTTAGTTATATTGTTGAATTGTAAAAATGTCTAATGCTTATATTGTTTTCTAATGCTTACTTGCGAAGACAACCTCTTTAGTTGTTCCTCAATTATGTGTTATCGAATCGTATGAATGTTAAGTGTTGTTTATATTTAAATATTCACATGTGCGAGAACTAAGTACTACACCAAGAAGTGGTGGGAGTTACCTCTAGAGTCTCGTACATATCTTGCTATCTAATTTCTCGTGTCTATCGTTATCGTTGTTGTGGTTGAGCAAACATTTCGGGATGGATGTGTTAGGCCTCCCTCGGCAGCATCAGGCTTGCCATTGGTTGCTTGACCTTCGTAACTTATTCTCTCTCTCGCTTGGGCTCTAAGTCCTTAGAGAGTTGGGTCGTACGTTAACGGGGTGTTACATCAAGAATACCCCCGTTGGTATAAAGGGATGTCGGCTATGTTATCATTATCGTATCGTGATCGAGATCATGATCTTGTTCGTGCCCGTGGTTTGTGGCTCGTGATCGTGATTGTATTGTATTCTTTTTCTATATATATATGGTTACCTATTCTCGCTTGGCCCTTGTTCCTTGAAGAGTTAAGTCATATTTTTATTTAATGTTTTGATGTTTGAAAGTGTTCTTATCCTTTTAATGTGCTTTATAGTTTATTGACTTGATTGACTATCTTATGGTTATTGATCTTATAGCTTGTCATATGCATTGCACGAAAACGTTTTCAAAACCTCCCCGGCTTTATCCGCCCTCACTAAGCATTGTGTTTTGTTCACCCTTTTTATCTAAAATGTTTTAGGATGCAGAGATTGTACCTCGAATTGTAAAGGAAGGAGAAGTTGAAGCATTGTCTTAATTGCTTGAGTTGGATAATTGAGTTATGTGATTGGAATTCTAGTAAAATGTAATCTTATTTGATTTATGACCTTGTACATATTTTGTAGTTAAGTAATCTTGTATGTAGTTCATAGTCGTAGAGGCTTGTAATTAAAGCCAGATAACTAATAAATGGTTTGTAATATGCCTAACTAACTGCTTAGTTCTTTGTTGGTTAGTTAGAATGTATGCTTATATATTTATCTAAGTAAAAGAAAGCTAGAACTATTTTATGGACTTGAAATGGAACCTATTTGAGGCCTTGGGTCATTGTATGTTGCTGTTGTTGTGGAAATCTTCTGCTTGTAGGTTTTGGTTTAGCTTAGGTACAAGGGAAACTCTGTCCATTTTTTCTCATTTTTTGTGCTTTGGGGATTGGGACAGGTTGCTATTATTGGTCTTGATTCTGTGAGGAATCGGGGTGTTACAGACTTGGATCTGGATCCAAGTCCAGATGGAAGATGGATTCGGGCGTGGATCCATCTTGACCTATTCCAGATCCGAATAAGGATCTCGGTGTGGATCAGACCCAAGGTGTTAGGTCATGGTTCTTTCTTTTGTTTTTCTTTTGGCTTGGGCTAGTGGGCATTTGTATTGGGCCTTATAGTCTATTGAGCAATTAAGTTAAGCTTGGATCCATCAAGTCACTGGACCCAAGTTGTTGGGTCATGGATGATTTTATGGTTTTGTTTTCTTTTCATTTGGGCTAATGGGCACATACACGAATTTGTCCTTATATCTTTGGGGCCAATTTAATTTCGTATTTAAATGAAAATAGTATGTTTTTCATTGTCTGAATTGGGCTATGTTAATTTGGGCTGGATTTGAGTTGAATTAAAATATGTTGGACTTACTTTAAATGCTTAAAATCTAGATTGCTTAATTATTTTGTTTGACAAATTAATTATAGAAGTCCAAATAGAATTTGACACATTAAGTTAATAAATAGTTTATTAATTAATTAAATATAATTTGATTATATTTGTATTTTATAAATATGAGATATTTATAGAATAAATTTAATAACGAGTTTATTAAATGGATAAAACTAATGTAATGAGATTATATTAAGAAATAAATTGTGCTATACTAGTAGTTAATTAATAAATTATTTATTAATTAATTACTATAAATATAATAATATTATATTTAAATATGAGATATTTAAGGATCCAAATTAATAAATATGTTTATTAATTTGATAAACCTAATATAATGAGATTATATTATGATACTAAATGTGCTATATTCATGGATTACTTTTATTATTTGCTATGTATGCGGGTGATCATGAACTAGTCTTGTGTGTATGAATGGATGGATGAATATCAGTATTTTATTTATTTATCCATTTTGGATTTTATGTAATATTTTAAAATGGGGCTTGCATGCCTCTTATCCTCATTTTAAAGATGTAAAACCCCTATTTCCATTTATATACCCCCACTAGATTAGGAATATATATATATAAATGTAATGGAAGATCAAGATGAAGACATCAACAGTTAGTAGGCCCAGTTCGCGAAAGGAGTTTTGTGAAGCCAATGAGGAGCAACCCACGTATTTGTTTTATGGGCCCTTTATTTAATTTAGGTATTTAACCCAATGGTTTGGGTTGATAGTCCTCCTAGTCCATGATCATCCTATTTTATTTTATGAATTTATTTATTTTATTTATGCTATAAATATGTGATGAATGTATGTATGTTTCTATTTTATTTATGGCATAAATTGAAATTAGAATCATGTGAAAAGTGAGACCTAAATAAAGACTAGCAAATCTTCCCAAACTAAACATTAAGTTAACAATGATGTAGTCTTGAGAAGATTATATCATTGTCTTTTATTATCATAGATTAGTTTATATGTTAACAAAGTAAGTAGCTGGCTATGGACACATAAGGGTTATTTATTTGTATTAACATATGAACGAAGTCTATATAAACATGAGACGTAGGAAAATTTGGATTCTTACTGGCTACCAAGAATTTATTATGTGAGGTGTCGGTATTGCATTGATCTAAATTTTCTAAGATAATTAGGGATGGCAATGGGTACTCGCTTTATCCAAAACTGATGGGTAATCACCCGATAAAAATTCGATAACAAAAATCGATGGGGAATCCGTTAGGGTTTGGGATTTATAAAGGGAGACCAATGGGTAAACCGATAGGTTTTTATTTTTGACGTTAAAAAAAATCGAAACCTGATTATTAATTTAATAAAAAAATCTAACATATATATATACACTTAAAATAATAGAAGACTAACTAAAATTCG
This sequence comes from Ehretia macrophylla, assembly GCA_037974665.1. NCBI lineage: Eukaryota > Viridiplantae > Streptophyta > Magnoliopsida > Boraginales > Ehretiaceae > Ehretia > Ehretia macrophylla. Next base: position 8,299,966 of record CM075774.1, read on the forward strand.
TAAGTAAAATGATAAAAATTTGAACTAAACTCAATTAAAAAAATGTGAACTAAGCTCAATTAAAAGAGATGTGTTAAGCCTATTCAACCAATACTTATACTCTTAAGAATTGTCATTTTTACTTGCCGAAACGAAAGAAGAGACGTTTCTCGCTTGACGCTTGAGAATGAATTTCTCTTTGCATAACTTATTGATTTTGATTTTTGCTTATAAAATTATTATGTAATTTATTTCAAGTTTTATCATTAACTTGGATTCTTTTATTTTTGGTCTCTTTACATTTAAACTAATTTTTCTTACATATTTTTAGGTTTTTTATTTAAAGTAATTATTTTTTAGTTAAACGGTTACGGTTACGGTTAACCACGGTTTTTTAAATCTATAACGGTTATGGTTATTAATTTTAAAAATTGTTAGGTTTTGGTTACAATTATGGTTATTGGTTTGCTAAACGGTTTTGGTTACGGTTTTGTCATTTTTCGCGGTTATTCGAATTGTTGTCAATGCTAAGGATAATGGGTCTAACTTAAACAATTCTTAGAGACCAAGAATCTATTATGTGAGGTCAAAAGGAATTATAGGCAAGAAAATTGGGATTTGTATGTGATACATTGAATAAGTGTTATTTACCTATTAGTTTTTGATTCACCAAGAAATTATTATGTGATGCGAAACAAAAATTAATGGGCCCCCAATCCACTAGAAAGCCATTTATTTGATTTTTCATTTTTCTACTAGGGAAGTGTAGGATTCGAAAAATTTAGTGGGGGTTACTGTTTGATTTAAAGCCCCAAATCAAATAGTTAATAATATAATTATATAATGTCCCTAGAAATTTCTGCATATTTGTAATGACGGATATGAACTTACCCTTCTATTTTGATTAGACTAGACTTTGGTGACTTGCTCAAAAATTTGAGAATTGTTCTCAATTTTGAGAAAGTCATACACGTTCTAGATGCCTAATTAAGTTGTCGAAAGATGCAAGAGAACATGGATAATGTATCTATCATTAATTACTTACAAGAGTTGTGCAGTAAGCGAGATAGGACAACTAGGTATGAGATATCTAGGATTATGGTAGATATGAGATATCTATAAAATTATCCCAAATAAAGGATGACTAGAGGAATAGATTTGAGAGCATCGGGATGAGCATTTTGAGTCCATGAGTTTATTCATATATTATCATATGCAAACGAATTTAATCCTCAAAGTCAGTTATTAATTCTCTTTCGTTGTTCATAATGGATTTTTTCGTGTGAATGCATTCGACACAACTCTTGAACATGAGAGTCATGTAACTAGGGCAGATCTGGAAAGATGAATTTAATTGGTAAAAGGAAATTATTCCTACTGCAAGAAAGGAGAAACACCAGGAGAGGAAAAATCCAAAGGATCTCAAAGAATTTGAGGGGAAATAGATGTCTTCACTCATTTGGGTGTTCATTAATTTTGGAACAATCGTTGTTCATATAATTCATTTATTTGGGTAATAAATGAGTTGACACTAGTAAATTAATGAATAAGGCTTTATATGCATGATGTAAAGCATGATGGCGAGATAAACGAACTAGAGATACGGACAACTCTAAATTATTGTGGCACTTATAATTAGGTCATTTAGGAGAAACAAGAATCACCCAGTTGGTGAAAGAAGGACTGGCAAGCCCTTGTGGCCTTAGGACATTCCCAACACGTGTATCTTGTGTTCTTAAAAATGATCAAATCGTCCTTTGTAGGACAAAGTCAAAGGACCACAAATATTTAGGGTTAATACATACGGATGTATATGGTCCATTTGGTAAAATAGTCCAATAAGGATTTGTCTACCTTACGCTCATTTATAATTGTCATAAGTATATATCTGAACCTTTTGAAATATTCAAAGAATTCATAGTTCAAGTAGTAAATCAAACTAGAAATGAGGAGTAAGTTTCAATGATTAGATCATAGAGAATATCTTAGCCTTAATTCACAAGAGTATCTCAAAGGAAACCAACATAGTTGTTTCATTAACTCTTTCTGGAACACTGAAACTTGATGAAGTATCGAAAATAAAGAGTTGGACCTTATTGGACATGGTCTAGTAAATGATAAACTATGTTGATTTATAATTTTGCATGTGAGGCTATATCCTTCTTACAACAGTCCATCTCTTAAATAAGGTCACTTCCAAATTAGTCTGAAGTACTTCATATGAGATATGAGACAACAGGATACCTAGTTTTAAGATGTTAAGAATAAGGGCTATCCAGCCTTTAATGAAAGGCTTGAGTGAGATAAATTGGAAGTGAGATCGAACAAGGTTAATTGGTTGTCCCAAAGATTCGTTGGGATATAACTTTTATTCCCTTGCTGACTAGGGAGTTTGTTTGCAAGTATAACTTATTCTTGGAAGAATAGTTTATCTAAGAAGATAATGTGGGAAGAAAGTATGAGTCAGTGGGAGTCATTAAGCAACCAACTAAGATGACAATAACCAATCATTTCATAGCTTTTTCCCAGATCAAGTAAGATGACAATAACCATGTTGATGATTTTGTCAGTTATGGAAAAACTATGTATGACATAGGCTTAAATGGCTTAAAGCCATAAAATCTTGAATGAATTTCATGCATTTCCAAATTTGGAAACTTGTGGACCTACCTAAGCTACAGGTTGTAAATGGTTATACAAGAGAAAGAAATATGGAGACCTTTAAGACAAATGGTGAAAGATTATTGTCATATGCAAGGGGGTTAACTATGAGGAAATTTTTCACCAATTGTTGAAATTCATTACGATTTATTGGTCATGGTTGCACACTACTATTATGAGAAATGGTAGATGGATGTCAAAACAACATTTCATAATGGCTTCATTAAGGAAGACATTAATATGGGATAGCCAATGTGTTTTGAATCCAGTGATGAGTCACAAAGCATGCAATTCATGGACTTAAACAAGCCAAAAGAATCTAGAACATTTGATTAGATCGTTTAAACTTCATTAAGAATGAAGACAAGCATTGTCCATACATGAAGGTCTAGTTATTTAAAACAAATTCTCCATGTAAGTTTTGGGATATATAAGCTGCCTAGATCCTTGGAATTCGATCTATTGTGATAGATTCAAAGGATTAATGGGTTCTTCCCAAAAATGTGTTAAAAGTGTTTAACATGTACATAGATTCTAAAAGAGGATTGCTCTATTTTGGACATGACATTTTATCTCTCTAGGGCTGTGAGTCCTAAGATTGCTGAAGAGAGAAAAATTGGACATATAAGGTTCAATGTGTTGCAGCAATTGAGAACCTTATATACATCATATTGTGTACAAAGACTTGATGTCATATATGTTGTAAGTGTTATGAGCAGATATCTGTCTGATCCAGGTTAGAAACGCTAGAAAGCAATCAAGAACATTTAAGAATGTTCTTGGTATATGGGAAATGTGAAACATTAACGTTTTACAAACACAAGCTGAAAGTCTGAAGTGGATTATTGAAAATCTATATCTGGGTTCATACTTACCTGTAATGGAAGAACAATTATTTGAAGAGGTTCCAAATATTGGTACAATTGCAAATTCCATAGGTTAAGTACATTGTTGCATCAGATGCAACAAGAGGAAGCGATTTGGATCAAGTCGTTCGTAACTAAACTCAGGATGGTTCTTTCCATTAAGTCAGCAGGTAGTGCTATGACAACAATTGAGCTGTAGCGCAAGCTAAGAAACCTAGGTCTCACTAGAGATCCAAGCACGTTAAAGAGGCATTAGCACATCAATCTCAGATTGTGGGAGGAATGATATTATGCAGTAAATAACGTCAGCAGTTGATGTTGGCAATCCACTTACTAAGACAATGATTCAACAGTCATTGGATTACCATCTTGAGAAGGTGGGTATGAGATACCAGAGTAAATGGCTTTAGTGCAAGTAAGGGATTGTTGGATTATATGCCCTAAAAGTCAATTAGTTATAATTTTAGGACTTAATAATTGTATATTATTTATTGCGGGCAGTTTATTTAAATATCATTTAATGCGATTAATTATTTAAATAAAAGTCTTTAGAATAATATTTATAGATTCTATCATTAAGAGTAAGGATATGAATGACAAAATCTATGTTTATAAATATATTCTAAAAGGTAGTCCCCGATTATAGGATAAATTAATTGAGTGTTAATTTATCCGAAAAGATTGGATTGCAGTCTACTATCCAAATAATATAAGATATAGATTTGGGCGATTAGCCTCATATCGTAAGAGTAAATGTATAAGTGCTTGTTGAGAACAAGTGACTGGACATAACCGCTAGTATAACAAATTATATAGATTAGTCAATAACTCGTCGTACAGTGTAATAGTACAATTAATCCTTAGACTTGAGACACTACGATAATCTTGTGTTAGGGATGCTATAAATAAGAAACTATGACAGACAAAAAAGTTAACACAAATCCTGTTTTTCATAGCAAAAATAAGTTTTGTCTAAAACTCGTAGTGGGGTTTTGCTAATTGATGACTCGGATATCATGTGAATATTTTCGGAGACTTCACAATTAGGGAGTTCTAAATTGATTATTCTGCAATAGATTCAGCATCCTAAAGGTAATTATGAAATCCTTCTATGCGTATTTAATGTTGATTATTTACGCATAATTATATCTATGTAATTAGTTATAAACGCAATGCACGAATATATATTTTCCACTGCATTTTATTTAATTAAAATTTTTAAATATCATGCACAATTCCCAACATTTAACCGAGACATTAGACCTAGGCTTCGGTTTGGGTTGAGACCCTCTGCTATTGAATCCTTGCCCCGACTGCTTCCTAGGACTCGGCCCCACTATTGTATTACTTGCTTTTCTAGTACAGACATCTCTCTAATTGAATGTCCATCCGTAAACTATCAAATTTCACTAAGGGAACATAGTGAAATCTATCTAATTTTCTATATATAATCTTGACTTGTTTTACATTTAGTCTAGCACAATTTTCTTCTTTCCCCCCCCCCCCCCCTTATGGGAACATAGTTATGCTCATAATTAATTAATATAGTTATCCGACGTTGACAGCCACGTTGGACCAGTCATTGACCACGTAGATCGTCTTCACGTGTCAAGGTCGATGATAAAAAACGACTTTCATTATGAAAGAGTGAAACCGCAAAGAAACACCGCAATTTTGTCAGTGCTTCACGTGAATTTCTCATGCATTTTAGGACGTTCTGGCCACCCCCCTTTGCTTTCATGGCTTGTATTGTTGAATGTGATTTGAGAGAGACAGGCAATTTTTCCATTAGGTCTCACATTATTCTCATGCAGATTATTCTACACTCATCTTTTCTTTTCTTTTTTTCTTTTTTTGTCTTTTAATGACCAGAAAATCATCTTATGTACTTGGGGTATGGACTCATTTTAAGGCTATAAATTTCATGATATTACAGGAATATTCCAATACATACTTCAAATCAATTAAAAATCATACAATATTTTTTCTTTTTTTATATTTCTTCTTTTCATCCTTTGTTGTCTTTCTTCTTGGGAATTTAATTTGTTTACCCATTGAAAATATCATTTATATGCACTCAAGAGTTGGATGCAATGATCGAATAATATTGTAATAAAAAATTATGTATTCGAACCACAGTTTCGATCTCTATTTTAAAATATATATATATCCTTTTCATAATTTTTTATTTTGTCAAACAAAATTGCATTGAATGGGCTGGCTTTTCTCTTCTTTTTTTTATTTTCTTTTTCTTGTGTGTAAATGGCACTAGCTAGTTTGTTTGTTTGTTTTAAAGTCAAACAAATAATCACACTTCTCTCTATCTCTCTCTCTCCCCTCCTTTTCTTTTAATAACTTTTCTCCTTTGTCTCATAAATCATAAGCATGTTTATTTTATCATACAATAGGAAATTACATATGTAGCATAAGAAATTTTACTTTATAAAGGGACAAAATTCAAAAATAATCTAATAGTGAATTACTCTCTTTAATAATAGAGAGATTAAAATTCAAACCTTATAGAAATAGGGATAAAAAAAAAAGACTAGATAAAACAAAGAATTACCCTTATGAACTATACACAAAATAAAAGTTTAGGCCGCTTGAAATTATAAGATATATGTAACTTGACAAATGGCAGTAGGCTGTTTTGACAAATTGGGGGCCATTCTTGTTGGACATTGCAACAATTATTGTTTCAAGTACAAATTGTCAATATGCTCTAGCAAGAGATGCGACACAAGTATTAGTTAATGCAACAAGTGTCAGCAAGCATCCATAAACTTCACCATCATTGTATAAAGTTTTAGAAAACGATGTCATTTTTTTCCGTGAATTTTAGACTAAATTCTAAACCCTTCATAAAGTTTTAGTTTTATCTATATTCTCCTATGATATCAAATTTTGTCAAATAAAGTCTTACGTTGAAGGACATTTTTTATCTTTTTTATTTTTTAAAACATAAGAAAAAATGATTAAATATAACAATTCAATAAAAAACAGTCTATAATCAAATAAAAAATTATAAAAATTTTCGTATAAAAAATAATAAAAAAGATAAAAAGGAGCTTACTACACAAAATTCGCGTTTTGTGTGAAATTAGAGAAAAATTAGATTCACTTTAAAATTTCTCTCTTTATATACATACATACATACATACAAAACTCATGTTATGCACGAGATTGGAAAGAAATTAGACTCAATCTTAATTCTTTTTTTTGTACATATATATACATTCAAATTGGATTTAATACTCTGTTCTAACCCAACGTATAACTTTTTTGTAATGAACTAACATTTTAAAAATATTATAAAAATTAAAGGCAATAAAATAAAATTAAATTGCTCAATAAAAAAATACAAAGACGAAAATAACATTTAATCATAAGGTTTTATTTGATAGAATTTGATATCATGGAAAAATTTGGATAAAACTAAAATCTCATGGGGGAGTTTGGAATTTAAGTTAAAACTCATGGGGGGAATTGATATTCTCTCAAAGTTTTAAGTTACTCTACTTAAATTTAATGGTTTTAAGATGCAATCTCATAATTTTTATTATGGTATTAGAAAAAGCACGACAAACATCCAGAACACTTATTCTAACACCTCAAAAACATCTCCATGCCCAGCCCTCCTACTACAACAACTTTAATTACTTTCATTGTATCTAGCATGGCCCCTAATCCAATCATGTTCTTTCATGGGTGACTTATCATTCATCTCGCTGACTCACTCACTTCAATATCGTTCACATATGTAGCTCACTACGCTAAATTACTCACCTCAATATCAACCCAAGTATTTAAAGTTATTTTTTCAAACTGGATCATACTTAAGTTGATGTCAGAACATACATTAATCATTGCGACATAGAAAAATCATAAATTTTTTAAGATCACTGTATAAAATCTTGGACTAATCAACCTAGTACCAATTAGTTTTAAGATAAAACTCCATAATTTTTAACAATCTCTAATGATTGGAGTAGCCACGATAATGTGAACAATTTTAGAAACCCTTCATTTTACAATTAAATGTTGTTAGATATCACTCTTTTTTTATTATGTAGAAATACTTTGTTCACGCGTAATCGCGCTCCAGTAGGTAGTGGGCTAAAGGATAAATAAAAAGAGAAAAAATTGAACAAACAGTCCCTATTGTTTCCTCAAATTAAATTTCAAATTCATCATTACTGTTCAAAATTAGTCAATTAGTTCTTATTATTTTTCAAAAAAATTTAAATTCATGCCTATTATTCAAAATTAGTAAATTTAGTTTCTATTGTTTCTTGAAAAAAAATTCAATTTAGTACATAACGTTTCCCAAAAAAATTTAATTTAACCAATTTATACAAAGACTAAATTAAAATTTTTTTTTAAATTAAAAGGGACTAAATTGACTAATTTTAAATAATAAGGACGAATTTAAAATTTAGTGAAACAGTGAACTCACTATCGTGAGAAGTGTTTGTTGAATGGCTCAAAGATAACAAAGTAGGAGAACAACCTAAGCCAGAGATTGACTAGTGCACAAGTTGCGAAAAATCTATTTAAAATTTAATCCATGGCCTTACTATATGTTCTTCTTAATGGATAAGAGTTATTCAACCATTTGTGAATAATTTCGACTGATCTCTAATCCAGATCGAACAGACAAATATGCTAACACGGGGTTTGAAAATGCACAACTAGAGCACAAAAGAAGAGAATCAGAATTTGTAGTAGTTAAAATTTGGTCTCGTTCGAGAGTCTAGACTAATTTTTTAAATAGTGAATTAAATTTAAATCAACTTGAATCCACACGATAATAAATTTAATTTAAACCATAAATTAATAAATTTTAGTTCGCGAATTATAAATAGATTCCTATGAATAAGGAGTTAGGAATGTAACATTTCCGAGTTTGGTTTGTGGATTAAAAAATTATTCATGGAAATCCTTTATCTTCATGTTTTAGCCAAAATTTATTCTCATGTCAGGGAGTGAGAATACGTTATTCTTGAGTTGTGAAAATAATTTAAAGGACATAAAAAGACGAAAATACCTAACTAAAAATAATTTGAAATCTTATTAAAAATAGCAACAGATTCAACATAAATATGATAATAAGCACAAATCATTATATATATATATATATATATACATATATACATATCGTACACATATCGGTTCAAATGTTATTAAAAATAACAACAGATTCAACAAGAATATGAAAGTAAGCAGAAATCATACAACGAACATGAAAATAAGCAACAAATCACACAATGAACGTGAACATAAGCACAAATCATTCAACGAATAAGAATATAAGCAAAAATCATACATCGAATATGAAGATAAGCACAAGTCGTATAACAAATTAATCAAAATTCAATTGAGAAAGAAGAAATAAATATTTGTGATATCAGTAATAAGTTGATTGTGCAGATACAAAAAAAAAAATGTATTGAATACGATATTAGAGTTATTTTTTCAATTATGGGTATTTTTGAAAAACTAATCAAGATTCCCGAGAATATCAAGTACAAACCAAACACAATATTATAATATTTTCAAGAATTTGAGAAAATATTCCTAAGAATATTTTTGATATACCAAACAAATTTTACAACATTCCTAGGAATCACATTCCTGAAAATGTGATTCCCAGAAATAAAAAACTAATTCACGAGTCAAACGCCCCCTTTGTATCCCAAAGTCATCTTACTCGTTCTTTTTGTCTTCTAAATAGTGTAAGTTACTAGTGTCAATTAAAAATGAATTATAAAACTCCAAACTCGTATTCTGTAAATTCAGTATCTACAAGAATAACATTGAGCAATGGGCACTAACTTAATTACATCAATTAATGGTAGTCGAGGAAACCAGTCTATTCGTGATTGGCCTACAAGTAGCCAGTATAAGGAGCATGTGTTGTTATGTGACCTTGAGAGCATGGAAATTCCCAGACCAAGTTACTACATGGTCCCAAGTCTAATCCCTTCAATGCATAGTCACACTTAACCCCCTCTCCTCAACATGACCACCCCCCACCCCCCACCCCCAACGCCATCCCCATCCCCATTCCCATCCTCAAAGAAAACGCAAACAAAGAACATAAAATTAATATGAAACAAAGGTAAAATTAGAGACGTCCAAAAATTTTGTGGATTAATAGTCGATAACTTCTAATAATTAAGGATTTTGAGTTTAAATTACAAGTTCGACCTTTATAGTACAAAAAAAAAAAAAAAGGAAAAAAGAGAAAAGGAGATCTCTTTTCTCTCAGACAAATAATGATGCGAAGATAGTTTGCACATGGTTGTCAACCTCGTTAGGTAAGCAACGTTGATTTCGTGTAGAAAAATTTAACCTACGAACTATTGTTCAGGCCAGAGTTTGTCATAGAAATCTTGCAAGTTTGCTACTAATAATTATTGGATTCAGTAGAGTATGGGTAGTTAACCTCATATGCAACGAGCATGAGCAGATCCAAAATTTATGTTAAATAGACATTAAGATAACACAATTTGACACTCATATATAAAAAATAAATTCTCAAACCCCGCTCATATAAGAATGGATCCGTCATTGCATACAAGGAAGATTGGGAGAGAGAGGGGAGGGAGAGAGAGAGAGATAGCAGTATCATGAACAAACTTAATTTAAACAGTTGGATTTTGTCTATGATGAATATGAGTTATATATTATTCTAAAGTTTAGCAAATACAACATGCATGGCGAGCTCTAAATCATAATAATTAGCAACTATGAACTTGATCTCAGAGTGGTCATCAGCATTAGCAAACCTTTTCTTCACATCTCAGAATTACGCTAAACATGCATGTATACTTATAAGAATCAGTAGTCTCTGTATGTCAACTAAGCATCCGCATAATGCCGAACATTTTGAGCTGATTGATAGCTCTTTGTCGGCGTTGTCATAGGTATATAGCTGCCGCTAGACATCGGCACTGGAAACCCTATTCCTGCTGGCCTATTGGCAGCTGCTCGTTCAAGTGATTGAACTTGATTCTTCAAGAACTTCACGTAATGAATCGCTTCATCTAGCATTGAAGCAGTGTCCATTTTTGTTCCACCCGGTACAAGTCGCTGAAGAATCCTTATCCTCTCGCTTATTCTTTCTCTTCGATGGCGCGCCGCGACGCTTTGAGGATCGTTCGATATCTTCACGTTCCTTCTTTTTGGTGGTTTTACCGATTCAGGGTCAATGTGAATCGGCTGCATTGCCGCTATACGGAAAATCATTTCCCTCATGGCCGCCATTGAATTACTCTTATCTGACTCCATTGCAGGCATCGTACTTGCACCAGCGAATTCATTTCTCCACTTCCCTGAACTGGAGCTCGATAAGAAATTCATGGCGGATACTTCTTGATGAACCGGAGGGGAGCCACCACCAAACGATATGGTGGATGGTTGGTTCATAAACGTTGGCGAAGAAGAAGCAACATTATGTGAATTATCAATACCATGATCATGTCCAAGATCAACACCAATATTGTTGTTACTACTACTTCCTTGTGGACTATTTTCCATCATCATCTGCATTTCGTTAACGTTTATATAAGAAGCAGAAAATTCTGGAAATTTATCCATCTGCATCATAAGCATCATTTCAATCTGATCTTCAGGAACAGATTTAAGCAAGTCAATGTCCATGGCCTTTTGTCACCCTAGCTCTTTATATAATGAGATGCGTTTTTGGGAAAAGGAGAGGAAAAATAAAGAGGTGTGTTCAAAAGCTGAGGAGTTGTGTGTACAGAGGGATGGGTAAGGTAAGAAGAAGGGGTGTGTAGACTGAGAGTTTTATCAGAATGTGCAGTGAAGCAAAGAGCAGCTAAGAGAAGGAGAAATGAAGAGAAAGGGCAATAAAATAGTGTTATATATATATATCGGGAACAGACTATCAAACTAGCTAGTTAAGGCTTTATATAACAAAGTGGCTCATAATGGTTTGCCGACATCATCCCTTTTCCATTTATAATATTGCAAAAGTTGGTAAACTTTGACCCCAAGGGATCGTTAAGTGAGAGAAAATGAATAATTGTAAAGTAAATTTGAATTTTTTTAATTATTATTGAAAATTATATTTTTAATTGAATTGATACATATTTTGAATTAAGTCATTGTATTTTTAAATTTTGATTCACATTTAACCCGTGTATCTATTGTTGGGGTGTTTACCTAATGATGATATCTAATTATGTCTATGTATCGTGGACTAATTGAGTAGAGATGTTTTCTAGAATTAACAAAAAAGTTGCAAAGCTTTCTCCTTCTCTTTTTCGTCTGATCTATTCAATTATTTTGCTTCCTTTCCTTTTATGCTTGAAAAAATACTCAGTGTGAAACGTTTAGAGCATAGGCGTGAAACTTATTTATATCTCAAGTTTGTAGAAGTTGGTATTATTTTAGTTAGTATTGGTAGAACTATATTTGATTTACCTGAATCATACTTCTTCTAATAAGATTAAGCATTTCGGGATTTAATATCTCTGAAGTGTACTCGAAGGTCAAAGTACTTTTTAAGAAGAATTTTGCATTATAAAAAAAATTAAATAAAAAAGAAAAAAGAAGAAGAAAAAGTATCTTCTCTATATCTAGTTACAGATGATAAAGTTGAAATTCTTGTATCATTATTGCTGACTAGGAAAGCATCATGTACCATGTTTTCTTGCTATACTAAATCAGGACCATCAAATTTATGGGCATCTCCAAAAATGATAGAGATGCGACTAGATAAAATAAATTTGTATTATCATCTGTAAAGCCAAAAGGGTAAGAAATGAAGATGTTTGATTTTTTCAGAAGGACTTGGCCCACCATTTCAATGGCTTAGATCTACCAACTGCTCTCCAGGGATGCCATAAGTGCTTTTCTGATGGCGCATGAACAAATTATGAAGTATTTTATATATAAGTATTTCGAGTGGAACTGTGTATATATCAGTGTAATTACTTTACCATTAAATTTACATTCTTTTAAGAGCTAAAAAAAACCCCACTCACATGACATGAGTCAGAGGCATCACCAAACCCCTTCAAATAGCACACACTTTTCAAACTAATGGTTAAAAAATTAATGATACGTAATAATAGTAATAATATAAAATAAAATAAATAAATAACACATGGTATCATCATATATATATATATATATATATATATATATATATATATATAAGGCCAACTTGTATAGGTCTCTTAAAACTTTAAATTCCCTAAATGTTGGGCAATAGTTAAAAAATTAACTTACACATACAGAACTAACTAACACGTGGTATTATCATATATAAAACCTCTAATTAATAGCTCTCTAAAAGTCCAAATTCTCAAAATATAAGGGAACGGTTGGTTCTAAACAACTCTAACAGATCTCCATCTGATCCCTTAAAAATTAGAGGATCATCACACTGATATTCAATTTCTCCAAATTTGAGAGAGCTGAATCAACCCTTATCTCATCCCCTATCGGCTATCGCATCCCAACGGTCACTATGACCAAAAAAATAAGGATTTGAAATAAGAAAGTTGTTAGAGTGAAATTAAAATAAAAAATTCTTAAAATAAAGTATTGATTAAAAGTAAGGAAACTGTTAAAATAAAACTATAAGAAACAATCTGAAAAATAGATAAATGACTCCAACAATATTATGACAGGACCAGTTTATCCTGAAATGCTGCAGAGGAGCTAGGTACAGATAAACATTTCCCCTGGAACGCTTTTCAAGGTGGATCAGGTTGTGCAAGTGTTTCATGTGCTAGTATTTGCTAACGAACTTACCAGCGGTGAAGTTGCTTCTCTGCCTCCTCTTATTTACGTGCATGAAAGGATCTCATAAGATCCTCATACTTAATGCTTCGGAGCAATTAACAGCCTTTGAGTTGGTTGATCAATAGAAGGGGTAATTTCACATTTAGTCCATATTATTTACAAAGTATCTTAATTTAATTTTTATTATTTAAAATATCTTAATTTAGTTCTTATTATTTTATCAAAAGTTTCAATTTCATCTATATTGCTTAATATGTCTCAATTTAATCCCTATTATTTTTTAAAAAGTTGCAACTTCGTTCCTATTATTTATAAAAAGTTTTAATTTCGTCTCTATTATTTTCTTAAAGTTTCAAATTCGTCCCTATTATCCAATGACTAAATTAAATTTTTTTGAGAAACAGTAGGGATGAATTTAAAACTTTTTAAAAATAATAGGGATGAAATTGAAACTTTTTGAGAAACAGTAAGGACGAAATTGAAAACTTTAAACAATAGGGATGTAATTGAAACTTTTAAGAAAATAATAGAGACTAAATTGAGACATTTTAAGCAATAAGAACTAAACTGAGACAGTTTACAAATGATAGGGATTAAATGTGAAATTTTCCCATCAATAGAATCCACTTGGTGATCGATGGTTGACTTAACTAGCCCCGTGCAAACAAAGATAAGAATTGATATCTTATAAGTTTGGAGTCAAAATTCTTTAATTGCTTATTAGGTTTACGTTTTTAATTGATTTGAAGCATTTGTTAGAGTGCATTGCTGTACTTGTAAATTTATTAATTGGGAATCAGATTCCGCCAACTGAATTTTTAAGTTTAAAAATATGGTTGACTTAACTAATATCAAGTCTTTAAAGGATATGTACTAATGTTACCGTACTTTGCTTTGGTAAGCGCATTTTTATGTTAAAGTATATTTAGAGTTTTAATACGATTCTTTATATTATTTCATTAGTTTAGCCAGATAATAGTCTAGATTTAGACATAGTCAAGTTAGCTTTCCTGTACAATTTGGACATCAAATTATATGGTATTAGAGTTTAATCCTTAGTTCAGTCATGTCCGTTAACGTAGAGCCCATCTCTCACATAATTGAATTGGTAACATCAATGTCAACTTATATATGGAGGTTACCTACTAACTCACTTATCCAATATCAGCTCATTTACCCATCCTAGAATCAATTGGTATGTGATACCCTTGGAATCTCTAATTATAGAGTCAACGAAAAGAGATAGATCACATATGAATGACAAGAGTAGATTAAAGTTAACTATAATACTATGTATAGTACCATGTAAGATACTTCGAATTCAATTCAAAAGTACATTTATATCAAATGAAATAGCACAACATCTTATATAATCTCTTAAAATTTGTGATTTATCAATGGGAAATAATTGTTTAATTTAACATTTATAATGACAATTAAGGAGGGTAACTTTGTCATCATATTTCTTCCATCTTCCCCTCCCCAAAATTAAATCTAGATGTTTCTATTGTCCTGCAACGAGTCCCCCATCAGTATATGTTAAGATTGATTGAGACATTGATGAGGACATCTAACAGGTATATATAATATGAACATAAGAAGGAGACCTTTAGGAAGCGACAAAGTAATTTGCAGCTGGTAAGCGACAACGGTCTATTAATTGTCTCACCTCTGCTGGGGCAATTGATAACGTAGCAGGTTAAACAAGAACAGAAGTTATAGCAATGGTGAATAGCAGTATAGTAAAATAGTGATGTAAGTATCGTCTCATAAAATCGTAACGTTATGAGTAAAATTTAATAATTTTGAATTATTTGCATCATCTCATTATAATTGTATAAACAATTCATACCCGTTAGATTTTCCTCATAATATTATAATGTTATGAGTAGATCCATTCCCAAAAAGTAAACGCTCGTGCAACTCTTCATGCATGTAAGAATTTTTTGGCAAATTTAATATTTGTTTTCATGTAAAATAAGGGACTTCCATACTTGGTCATGTACTTGTAGATCTAGTGGGAAAAATGCAAACCAATAAAATATTAAGAATTAGTAACCTACCGCGCACAGCGTATTAATTCGTATATATTAGGAGAATTTTGTATAATTTTGTGTATCAAATTATCTTTTATGTTGGAAGAGTAAAAGTCTCGGGGCATAGCAAGATGAACCAACTATTGCGTGGGAATAGATCCATCTTTGAAGTTTTTTTTCCATTCAATATTTTCTGTTGAAACTTCTCTCAATATTACTTAATGATGCAATGCAACAGGAGTGGGACTTCTTGGCCCAAAGAGAGCACCTTAAGGCCCAAAAAGTCCAAAAAGGCCAAGTTTGACCAGCAAAGTCAACTATGTCTGTATTCAACAAAAAATATCACTTTTTTTAGGTGAAAACGGCATTCTGAGCAAAATGTTAGGATGTCTTTCGCCCGACGTGATTTTAGGCAAATTCCATTGTTTAGAAGGTCAAAACGGCACTTTTTTCATTTTACAATAAAAAGTATGCTAGTTTTGCAATTTTTCAATAGTGTAGGGACCTTTTCGCAATTTTGATTATTTATGCATGTAGGGTTTCGTTTATATAGTTTGTAAAGCCTCTTGACGGCTAGACAGTTTTATTTTCAGTCAATATTGAGGGTTTACTCAATTTTCCAATTCAATTTCTCGGTATTCTTTTGTGAATCAACGAGTTTTTGATCTGCAATTCTCATTTCACCATGCACGCTGCATCACTTTTATCGAACATAATGATGCAAGTATATATGCGATCCTATCTATGTTGATTTCCCAACAACACTAATAAAAAGTAAAATACAAATAAAAATTACGAGAATTTCGTGTTACCTTGTAATAACCTACCAGTACTTAATTGGTTTGCAGCGCTCCTGAAAAAAATATTAGAGCTGTTTGCAAGCAGATCTGAGAATCAAGTATAAAAGAATAGCAAATGGTTAAGACTTTAAGACATAAACATATCAATACCTTATCTTTTGCTATCGATCGCATGGCTGCAAACATATGTAAGCAATTTCAAATTTTGGAACCTAGACAATGTTCGACATCTGCATGTAAATTAATGAATATACGACATTTTGGGCATGCACAAAGATTTATACCATGCATGTTGAAGCATGCAAAACTAGTACAAGTATTAATGTTGCAGTAATTATTTTTTGAATGAATCACACTAGAGGATATATACAATCTAATGCAATAAGTCAAGTGATCGTTTTCTTTCTTTGGCATATACAATATACAAAATGTTCACGCCCTACTTTATCTATAAAGATAGGGAAAAAGATACTATAACTTAATTTGATCTTTTTCACTATAATCGTTACGGAGTGTCGCTTGTACCATGCAAAGGAAGTAGGAGAAAATTATGAATTTGTCTCATTTACAATATACTATTCTCAGTACTTATCACAAAATTAATCTCGATTATTGACCCAAAAAAATATATATATATCGATAGTTAGAAAATATACTCAATGGACTAAATTAATTAATTTTACTACACCAGACTTGTAAACCATGATTAAAAAACATTAACTTCTCCAAGATGAAGCATTTATTTCTCTTGATGTATATATTTTTGCCTGCTCTTATGCAACACTAAACCAAAGCACAAAATTCTCAGCATCCTGATTTTCAGAGCACTATCTATATATTTATGAGCATTATTAAGTCCACAATGAACAACTTCTCTTATTTCTCTCTCTCTCTCTCTCATGTATCACACATGAATAAAATAGTGTATTTTACAAAGAAGATATATATAAAGAGACATGTTCTCTGCAAGAAGAGGCTCGATTGGATAAAAAGAATCCAGAAGAGGGAGATTTTGCTGTTGGGCGGTTGTTTTTGACTTTGCATTATCACGGTTGCACCACCTTATCTTTTCTCCCCCACAACCTATTTTTTTAATATAGCTCTATGTATTCATTACGAGCGTTATTAGATATTATCCTAGTTTACGACTGATTTATCAATTTTTATATGAATACTTAGTTAACATGTTAAAATAATATTTTTTTAAAAAAAATTCACTATTCTTTTAGCATGCAACTAAGCATCCACATATAAGGTGATCAATTGATGATGAAAATATAGTGGTATCTACAAGAGTGGATCTAAGATTTCTTGCCAGTGAAATCTATAACATACAATTTCACAATTATACCAATCACAAATTTTTTCAATGAGGGCTAATTTATTTTTTGACTAAAAATACTATAAGTTCTCTGTATTACCACCCTCCCCTTAAGATTAGAGCATAACTTGCTAATCAATTCCCACGACGATTTATTTTCCGATACATATGAACCAACTGATATCTAACTTGAGTCCCCCCATCTATTTCTTGCAATCTTCAATAATCAGTTTGAATGGATTGTTTGCAAGGATTTTTCATTGAATCATCTTCACCACGCATTGCGAGTCAGACTCAATTATAAGCGTGTCAATGCCCAAAGCTTATTTATTAAACATTAGGTACTCCACAACGAGGTGGCTATATGTACTTCGATTTAAGTAACAGAATGTATTTTCGGAATTATGCTACTATTTCTAATATCTTCAAACAAATATACTTTGTATTCAATTTTAAAGCTTTAAACAAACCATCATAGTTATTAAATCATAAATTGAATCGTGAATCAAAATATCATTTTTTTTAGTTGTAAATTTAGTTATGTTAGAAAAATAGATTTAAAATCGTATCCTGGTATGAACCCTGAAAGTAAATTGATAAAAAGACTCATCAACAT
Source organism: Ehretia macrophylla (assembly GCA_037974665.1). Classification (NCBI taxonomy): domain Eukaryota; kingdom Viridiplantae; phylum Streptophyta; class Magnoliopsida; order Boraginales; family Ehretiaceae; genus Ehretia; species Ehretia macrophylla. The sequence continues at coordinate 8,318,025 of CM075774.1, forward strand.
CATTATCACTGATAAAATAAATGTGTCCTAACCTAGATGAGCTAAATACAGTATAGAATGAATCGTAACGAATCAATAAAACATACTGAATCGGGAATCATGTGCAGTTCAACTTCAATCCACATACATTTTCTCTCAAATTGTAAATCAAATCAAATCGTAAGATAAGAACCGTGATTCTAATAACTATGATTAAAATTTGCCCAGCATGGCCTGTCCAAACTCGAATCATAGGGTTCAGTTCAAGTGGGCCATGCCAGCCAACACTCTCAAACATTTTTATCCGGCTAGCCCGGCCCATCTAAGGCTATGTCGGGCCATCTTGGATGCGCGTCATAACGGGCCTTGCGGATTGGAATCATGACGTATAATACATACAACAGGACTCTCCCAAAAGTTTAATCTTTCGATTAATGTCTGAAAAGGTCAATATAAAGAAAAAAGAGATATTCAATATACGGAACACCATAGTTTTAATTACTCAATTCCATCAAATAATAGTTGTTAAGAGGACCAAAAACTACTTTGGAAAACACATCATTAGCATAAGTGAATCTTTCGATTCATTTGGCTCACACTTTCAAGGTAAATTCTCATCTTTTTTTTTTTTCTTGACGTCTTTCTACACGGAAAGCTCTAAATTCATATATCAGTTGTTCTAGATGTGATGTTGCAAGCCGCTTCCAACCTATTGAAACACGCCAGCGGATATATGCAGGATCCATATGTTTTCTGCACTCAATTTGTCCAAATCTCACAAGCCAACATTGCTTACCTCAAGCTGCTAGAATGTTGAAACCTCTCATATATGAATACCTATATCTGCACAGGAATAGAATTTTACGAGAAAAATGTTAAGTTCAAACCAGAATTTCAGGCATTCAATTTTCACGTTGTCAATTTAAAATATCAAGGAAAGCGTGTAACCGATTTCTTTTTCAACAGCATTTGGTTAGTGGTTTAAATTAGCATTTGCAAAACTACCTTCTTTCTTAATAATTCAGTCTTCATGCTTTGATACAAATTTAGTATCCAAAGAAGTGACATTAATATTCGTTGCTCAAGTAGGCGTCTGTGCTAACACTTAAAATGTCCGTTGAATCGTATATAACTGATTGTCTAACTAAAGAGGTTGGGGTTCACTGTCCACTCAATTTCCCGAACAGAGGGAACTAAACTCGGAAACCGCCCACCAGATAATGGCGGAACTCGAGGTCTCCACGGAGACAAATGTGAATAATCTCCGTGAATGGGAGGAGAGACTAAAGGCAGACAAAAAGATCCTTAGACGATTCCTTTTTCTTTCTGTAATCAGTTGATAAAATTCAGCTTCAAGTTGTATTGTACAACCAAGCCATCCAATGTTCTTGCCAATCAGAGATGACAAAGTAACTTAGGAAAAATATACTAAAATCTTTTACACTATTAGGCCTAATGACACTAAAAATCTAGTCAAAAACAATTAAATTATTGGTCCCCTCGCTTCCGCAACCCACCACCCCCCTCTCTCTCCAACTCTTCAACACACATCTAAATATATATATATCTCGTGTCAGTTACTTAAACCAGTTCTAACAATTATTTTTTTGAGTAATTCAAATAATTAATTGAATTTAACTATGTAGCCATAGTAAAAAAACATGAATACACTAATAATAACTCAATTGACAAATGACAATCTTTAAACCGTGCATGCTATATGACATTGTGATTTATACATGGATAAACTATGAACCTGTCCTTGTCAACATTGATACAGAGGCAATTTCAACAGAACATAGAACTTAGAAGCATTTTTGTTTTTTGAACGTTAAAAAAATTATAGAAAAAATGAGAAGCATTATAGACAAAATGAGAAGTCTGAGAAAACAGGAAAAGAATACTATTTAAAAAAGAAAGATGAATGAAAAACAAGACAATAAAGAAAATAAGAAGATTTACCTACAAAATTTAGAAGTTTCTGATACGAGAGAACTGCCACCTCACGACCGGTGTACCTGGGCACTTCCAACTTCATCTCCATTCAAAAGCTCGCTCACACAAAATTGATGCAAGTTTTCATACATCTTCTTCCATTGCTGGACCATCTCCATTGATCTTTTGCAGTCAAGTTTTAGCCTCTCCATTTCCATTTCAGAAGCCGCAGAAGAACCTTGTTGCTGGAATTAAAAAATAATAACAAAAATTTTAATGTGGATACCATACTCAAGTTTCAAACAGGAAAAAGCAGGAGAACAAAAGCCTCTAACCACTTCAAGTTGTCATAATATCATCATCAGAAGCCTAGTTTTCTAGAAATCATAACTTTTGTGTTTCCACTCAGAAACCCAGTAGCACACGTCAAACTCGTTCAGTAGATGTCACAATCTCCAAGTTTTTATGTGCTGCTGCTCCTAAATCTAATTAACAATATTGTACTAAGTTTTCAGAAGAAATTAGATACTTCTGTACATTGAGATGTTATTGATAGTCTTTCGGAATAGGCATAATTATTTTTACACATTCCTGTATCAGCACAGGTTAGCATCAGATTCAAGATCGAGACACAAATCCTATATCTCACACCTATTACATGTCCATTAATTACAAAACTCTGATCTCTCCATGATGTCAATCCTGCCTTATATAGTAACAAAAGAAGGTTTAATCATATAGAGAAGATTCAAAGTGCAGAAGAGCTCAAAAGGTTCAGCTTTCTAAGGATATATTCACAAATATATTCAATACACCGCTGTGGGTTGAAACAACTAAAAATTATCAAGGACAAAGTAGCTTAAATACTCATCAAGGAATATTGACCTGAAGTTCTTTGATTTGTTTTATCATTGATTCAGCACTGCGGTACGACGTATTTAAGAGTTTGCCGGAAGTGGTTTGAGGACCAATGAATGCCTTAACATCAGTCCTTAAATCTGATGAATCAGCATATTTTTCCAGGGGTGGTGGTAATGATCCATGTCTCTTCCCCGATAAAGCTTGGTTAGGATTAAGTGGCTGTCTAATGACAAGAACATTGTTAACAAGGCCTGAAAAGTATCAAAACCAAGACAATCCATAAGTCACTTTACATAGTTCAGAAAAAGACTTTATGAATGTTTATTGTCTACCATGTGAACAATAGCTTGAATTGCAGTCCTATGATAGCCATATACCACACGTCACAAACATAACAATAGGAAATGGGTTATTGAACCTCATAAGCATGAATATTACTTAACACAACCGTAATTCTTTGCGGTAGTGATGAGATTGACTCGAGATAGTGTATACAAGTCAAGCTGTTTGATAAAAGTTTAAGACTTGTAGATTCAAATTAATAAGTGAGAATTTACATCTCTCCTACTAGCCCATTAGTTCTTCTAATGTTCGCTAATTTGGTACGATGATGAGCTTTGAAGTTCTGATATTCAAGCTTTTACATGTTCAGGCAAACTTTTGAGAGGTGGTTGATCAATTGACACCATTTTCCTCATGGTCAATTGATTAAGTTATTGGCGTCCATGCTTCTCAAGTAACAATTAATATGGCTTCTATACATCATATGAGTTCATGCACATGATTTTACAAAGAGAAAGGAATTTATCCCACCATATAAAATGTGATCTCAAGTCATGTATGAATTATCATTTAGACAAGAACAACCAATATTCCAGCATATCAAATGCAAATTTAGTCTCCAATTCTGTGGAGCTGCATTGTCACAAGATGAAATATTATTAGACCGTTCTCAAATGCATCCCACCCTCTCACAGAACAAGTTATATGACAAGAGACTTGAAGCAAGCAATGGTAAAGTCACCGTGGAATCATGCATTAACTTTCACGCTAAAAGCTTATAACTTATCATACCTTTCGTGTGCCTAAAAACTCGAGTGATGTTGCGAGTTCTCGTGTCCCAAACACGAATCATGCCATCTTCCGAACCAGATACCAATAGAACACCATCCATGCTAAAAGCTAGGCAAGTAATAGCCTTACTGTTTCACAGAAAATAGCATAGTTACTTAAGCAAGTCTAGCACAATCAGAAGAGAATAATCATAAATTAGGTTCAATACCCAAAAAATCACTAAGTCATGCACAATGTGAACTATATAAAGAATTGGTTTGGAGAACATGACATTTCTTTTCAGTATTACACATTCCATCCAAAATATAGGATCATATACCATACACGCCCAAGATTCTAAGGTAATATATATATATATGCAAGTAATGGAACAACAGTATGCTGAGGCAATAGAAATAGAAATCTTAGTCAGTTTTTGCTCAAGTTGTAAAACAAATAAGCGTGTATTATACAAGCATCACAATTGGGATTACATAATTAAGCAATGCAATGATTTGAACACAAAACAAAAAAGTCAATATTGGGATTACATATCACACCACACAAACATTTCAAAGGAAAAAATTAAGAGGGTGAGAGACAAGTTACATAGTTTACAAATCTAATCTCCCAAATTCCCAAAATTTGAGCATGAATAAAATAGGTTCTTAGAAAATTTATTAAACCTGTGTTCAGACAATGATCCAATAATATGCAGCCCATAGTTGCTGCTGGAGGCGGCTTGTCCATTAATCGCAGCTATATATATTTTACCATCTCTAGCACCAGCGTAGAAGAGATGCTCACCAGGGTCCAACGCAATTGCATCAATTATTGAAGGAAACACAATATTTCTCAGTAGCTTCCCTCTGGATAGGCTCCACAGCTGACACAGTTTATGTCAAACTCCAAATGACAAACATATGCTCATATAAGTAAATCAAATATTTCAACTACACATCTTTGAGTAAGTACAAAATGGAGAAAGCTTGAACCAGAACAATTTGCAAAGTCAATGTTCACCTAATTATGCAGTTATACGAGAAGATTTGGTTTAAGTTTTTCATTGTATAGAACTAGAAATCATAACATATGAGATGAAGAGATATATGCCAAAGAGTTGCCAGGACAGAACCCACGATTGGTTGACACACAAATAACATGACTGTTATGAAAGATCAACATAGTCCAAACATACAAGATACCTGAAGGACCTCATTTATATATTTATTTTCCTAAAAGGCAGCTCTGTTTAGAGCACAAATATATTTCCGAAAGTAACCATTGCAAAGGACATAAACACAGAATGAATTCTTTTCATTGTACTGGAGTCATGATTCAGTCAAATTATTTGTCAAGACCAAACAGACGAGCAACATCAATAATTATAAGTTGCAAAACATGCAGTAGAAGAAAGTGGATAGCATCCCTAACCTTGCAAGTACGATCTTCAGAAGCAGAGACAATTATAGAATTACATCCTCCATAACCGGTAACAATATCAGTCACTTTCAAAGTGTGCTCAGAGAAACTATACTCATACAGATGCTTAGCCTCTTCCCTCCGCATATCATCAAATATCCTATTCATATCCAATTTCTCAATCAGAAATTGCTCTTCCATCCGGAAAAAAAAAAATATATAAATCTAATACATATGCGAAAAGAAACTAAATACGTACATGAGAAGTGACCAAACCCGAACACATCCATCTTCAGCCCCGGATATCAAAAGTGACTGATCATCACAAAACACTAAGCAAGTAACTGCCCTATAATGAGCATGCCACTTCTTAAGCAACTTCCCAGTAGCTACCTACATACACATCAAAAAGAAAGGGAGAAAAAAAAAAAAAAACCCATTAATCAGAAGAACAACGACAAAATCAAAAACACGAAAGCAAATAACTTTATCCATTCTATCACCTCCCACAAGTAAATATCTCCAGATACACCTCCTCCTACTATATAAGTTCCTTCACTATTTGAAACAAGTGGGTTAATCCGCTCTGCTGGAAAGCTTTTCACCTCCACCTGAGGCTGCAAAAGTCATCAAAGCATAACGGTTACAGCTTAGTTATATGTATATTGTGTCCCTCCAAATTCTGTTAGCAATTTAGCATTTCATCCACGTCAGCGACATTCCATATATATATATCCCCTCCGTCGACAGTTTCGTAACATTTTCATGACGGTAATATTATTAAAAATAAGAAAAATAAATAAAAATAAAAACTTTAAAGTTATAATTAGAGTGTAAATGTGGGTTACCTTATTCCAGGACCAGTAGAGGATGGAGCCAAAGGAGGAGGGCTTGGAGTCGCGGAGTTGAGAGGAGGCGAGGAAGCGGCCGCCGCCGATGGAGGCGAGGCCATGAGGAGTGGAGGAGCAGGACCGGTAGCGGAGGTGCTCGGCGCCGGAATGGAGGTCCCAGCAGCTGATGCCAGCGTCTGTCGGCGATGAAGCAATCACGATTTCCTGTTCCATTTTTTTTGGGGTTTTGGGTTTTGGGTTTTGGGTTTTGGGTTTTAGACGGCTATGGGCGAAGTAAAGAGGGCTTTGCCACTAGGGGCTTTGCTACACTAGTAATGTGATTGTGAGATTAAATCTCCATAGTTATTTATGTTGTACGGGCTTTAAATTCTTGGTATATCAAAAAAGAAAGGAGAGTAAAGAGTGCTTTAAAGGCTCTGTTTAAATTCAGGAATTAAAAAGTAATAAAAGAAAGGAGAAGATTTAATAATAAAGTAAGTGAAAGGCAAATTAACTCTTATTTGAATTAGGTAAAATTAAGGAAAAAAATTTCATAAAGGATTATTGAAAAAAAAAATGAAAGGAAGAGATAAATTTTATAAATAAATTGACAAATTTATCCTTTAGTATTATGTTGCTCTTTTTAACAACATTTCTTATAGATTAGAAACATTTGTTATTTGCATATAAACGTTAATTACATATATTGTATACAATATAATAAAATTATCGCATATATAAACGTAGCAGTCTAACTATATGTTGTATACAATAACAAATATTGTATTGTGATATGATCTAGAGGTACCAAGAGGATCTGCGGAAATGAAGAAAAGATGAGTAATATGTATGTGTATATATATACTAGTTTAGTCTGCTCGTGCAAATTCAATGTTTATTAAGAAAATATTACAAATAAAACTATTATATGATTACATTAGTTTCAAAATGTAGAGTCACGAAAATTCAAGTAATTGAAATGAAGAGCTAAAAAAGAATAAAGCAAAGTGACAGTACCACACTAATACAATCAAATAAGGAATATTGCTACAACAAGAAGGAACTCAGACTTCTAAAATGAGCAAAGTACATTGTTGCAACAAAAAGGAACATAGACTTTTGAATATAGAGTTAACTATTAGATTAAATTTATAAGTAATTTCTTATTCTTTTAACTTATGATAGGCACAATTATATTAGACTCATTGTAAATTTATAAGTCGCGTGGTTCAGCGATTACCAATTCAATTGAAGAGAAAGATCAAAATCGAAATCTTGAATTAAATAGCAACATTTTTATCATTTATTTGTATTTTTGAAGCTAAAAGAGAAAGAGAGCCCACTCTCATGAAAGTTATATGTTCTTATTTTTGCTGATAACAAGCTAATACTTTTATTGGTTATTCTTATCCAAAATCTTTAATCAACAAGCTAATATTTTAATTACTTGTTTCTCATTTTTTAAGCTAAAAACAAAGAGAACCCACCATTACAAAAGTTATATCATTCACAAACACATTTTATGTCAGTATTGTGAGATAAAGCGTAGATTGAGTAGCCCCTAGGCTATTTTCCTCTATCATCATCATCTTATGAAGCCTTCAAGCTAGCACAAGTAATTACTTCAAAATGAATTGTTGACACGAAAATTCAATCACAAAACATGAAATTATTTAACACAAGTTGCTCAAAATCCAAGCTTTTCACCACAGCATAGCACTTTCGGCTCATAATTGGAATTATGTAAAACAGACAAGCTCAGCTCTGATCTATACATTAAGACCTCAATTTCATGCCATCAAAGATGAAATCTTTTGTGAATTCGACTCAAATTGTCTTCACATAACATCCTTTCTAACAACTAATCACCAATTAAACCCCCAAAATATTCCAAACAACTCATCAAAATCCAATTTTTCACCCAACCAACACATCAAGTTCTAGAAACTTCCACAAGCTCAACAATATACACACACACCCAACATTCAATTCTCACACAGTAAATAACACACAGAACTCACCATCTCATTCCTTTTTCCTATCTCTAAAAAAAACCCCTTATCAATTCAGTTAATAAAGATGAAAATGTGAACAAAATGCTTGTTCAACCATTTGCATAGTTATTTACTAAAGAATTTCCTACTTTTCACTTCTTTTTCCACCATTGGTTGGGGGGGGGGAGCGCAGGGGGATTGGAATTGGCCGGCTATAAAGAATCAGTATGATTAATGTAAGTACAATAAAATAATTCATGTAATTATCCTATATGGGTTGACATGTTTAGCCAATAACGAAAACCACCCGAAGAACTCTAAAAAGCAGTATTCTCCCCCTCACTGTGCATGTCTGTGTGTGTGTGTTTGGTTGTCTCTCTTTCTCTGTAAATGCTTTGAAAACTCTTTTCATATATGAGTTAATGAAAGCTATAATCTGAGCATAAGCACCACTTTATCAAATTGCAGTACCACATCAGAGCATTGCCCGACTCATTCTTATATTGATATAAGAGAGGAATAAGACAATAGACAACCCGAATTTTTCTGTAAGCAATATAATTTATATATAGAACCTGGTGTTATAAAGCTTCAAAATATTATTCAAATATACCTAATACATCAAAGATATTAGAAATATAGTTGAAATACACACATCGAGATAATAGCATAATCAGAACAACTTGAAGAACAGGGGGAAAAAAAAAACACACACACACACAAACACACACAAAAGGTTAGACAGTTTAATTTTTTTTTAGTTTAGCCATTAAAATGCACCAGATTTTCCCCTCCCCTCTTTTGACTCCCTTTTTTTTTTTTTTTTTGGGCAAAAGAAAATTCATTGATAACATCAAGGATACAACATATTAGCCAATTCCCCTCGGGGGAAAGTCCAAATTTATAAGTTGATACAACCTAAATGAGATATTAGATGTCCAATCTAAAGATAGTGTGCCTTTAATTTTTTCCTTGACGACCCAATCTACAAGTCTGTTAGCAGTTCTCCTAATGCAACAAATCCTACAAGATGGAATTCATGTTAGAATTTTCTGAATGTCCTACACGATAACTCTTGCTCTCACTTTTGACTCCTATTTAGGGTGATTTAAAATATAAAGGAATGGGTGATTTCAAAAACCTTTCCAAATCTTTTCCATTCTTAAACCCCCAATCCAAACAAGGGGTCTCATAAAATAATCACCCTAAAACCATTCCCTCCCACCCAAATCACTCAATCCAAACAAACAAGCTATAGAAGATGCTTTTGTGCGGGGTATAACAACGACGTCGTTTGTTTTAATTTGTCTTTTCGTTTTTATTTTTTATTTTTTTGCTTTTTATTTGTTTCGGAATTTTTTGGATACTGTATGTCGAGATTGAAAATCTCACAGTTGAATTTGGGAGCTGCTTTCGCCGAGCTGGACTTCTCAAGTCAGCCTCCGAGTTGTACTTTCCTAATCGGCTATCGGACCTGCACAAGGAAAGGAAGGAAAAGGCGGGGTGATGACCCGGATTTTTCCCTCAAGCGTGCGAATTATTAGTATGTCCGAGCTGGCAAAGTAGCTGAGAGCATTTAATAGCGAGATCCCCCTTAATGAAGAAGGTGGAGCTCTATTTACACTAAGTTCGGGTCTGACAGCATTTAATGCGATGCAGCTTTATGTCCCATCAGTGCTTTATGTCCCATCGGAACAGCTAGAACTGAGGTCGGGGTTAATGGGGTCGGGTCAGCCATCTAGGTTGGACATTGAGCTGAACGAGCTGTTAACGGAGCACGGATTAGCCCGTCTCAGTTCGGAATGGTCGGCCCACTTGGACCAGCTCGGGAACCCCTCGTCAATTCCCCTCCCCAAGTCGAGATCGAGAGGGTGAGATCTAGAGATAGAAGTTCATCCCGAGCTGTAGGTGCCCGACCCCGATAGAGTAGGGATGGCCACGTCAGCGATGCATGCCCAACGGATGGCTGCCACGTCACCTGGCGGTTCTGACGAGACGCGACGTTCGGGCTTCCCGAGGTGACTTTCAGGGGCGCCTATAAATAGGGCCATATTCTCCGAGATTCACTTCATACTTCGCTTTCAATTTCTCAAGGAATTCATGTCGGACACCAGAGTGGTCGGACGCAACTAGCTCGGAAAGAATCTTCTCGGGATAATTCAGCTCGGACCCAGCTTAGTCGGCCGCACTCCGCAGTCAAGAGTAGTAGGTACGTCCTGACTCCCTTTAGTCATTCCTGTTCATTCATATTTACTGTAAACAGGATGGGGAGGTCGAAATCAGAAGATTCTCAGGCTATGGAAGTTAGGTCCTATGGTGGAGATGAGAGTCCGCCGAGCTCGGCATCCACTTCAAACAGGGCCCGTGGTAGAGGGAACGCCAGTTCGTCTTCAGGGCCGGCTCGGAGATTTGGTCGCGGGGAAAGCGATGATGACTGCCAAGTTATTGGGGTCAGATTGGCGCAAGAAGAGGCCGAGGCAGATCCTTTGGCCGACCTGGGAGACTTGGGGGATGGAGAAGACGACGAGCCATTGAACAAGTTGGAGGGGGTCGAGATACCACATGAGTATTTAGCTGGAGTTTCCGCCTCGGAGCCGACTGCAGCGATCCCGGTTAGGGCAGTCCGACCTCGGAGCTCAGCTATAGCCAGTGGATCGTCAGGTCGGGGGAAGAGGATAGAGTAGTTATTCGCTTGTTGCCAGCGCGAGTGTCATTCAACCACAGAGATGGCCAACGCTCGGTTGAAAGACTGGTCGGTGGACCGGCACCACAAACTGAAGGTCCCTGGTCGGAATGACCCGGCCTGTTATCCTTCGCCCGATCACTTTACGATATACGACCTCGCCTTCGATGTCGTCTGCCTTCCATTTCCTGGCTTTATTACAGGCATTCTGAACTACTTTGAGCTCATCCCGGGTCAGATGTCGCCAAATGGTTGGGCCATAATGGTGGCATTCTTCGTGTTCTGCCTCGAGAGGAAGATAGAGCCGACCTTGCACCGTTTCAGGCATTTTTTCGTTTGCAAGCCCAACCCGAAGCAGCTAGGCTGGTTCCACTTCGCGGCTCGGGTCAACAATGCCATATTCACCAAGTGGCACTCCTCTAACAAGGGCTGGCACAACGACTACTATTGGGTCAAGTCGACAGTGAACCCGGGGTGCAGGATAGACAGGAATCTTTCACTGAAAAAGACTTTAAATGACGACCCCAAGCTTTCCAAAGAGGAACTCGCAGAGGTCAGCGTGCTGAGGCCCGAGCCGGGTATGCTGATCGACATCGATAGTGTCCTCAAGTGGGACAGGATATGGAAGTCCAAGTTATTCGAGAGAGAACCCGACTTGAGCGAAAAGCATCCACACTTGCTTCCCGAGCCTGAAGAGAACGCTCATTCCGACTCAGAAGAGGGTTAGTTCGAATGATCAAAGCCCGACCTCCCTGTCTCCTAGTTTGTCGTTGCTCTTCTCGATTGGTAATCGGTCATTTTTTACCTTCTTTTCCTTTGTTTTTACAGGCATGGCAGATACGGTGAAGCTCGCGTACCTCCAGAGAAGGAGAAAGTCCGACGCCAGCGGCGAGGTGTCCGCTCGGTCCGGTCTTGGCTCCGTCCCTCAGGAGCAGAGGCAGCGGCCCGGGGGCCATGCGCGGGAGGTAGGCGCAGAGGTCTCGTCGGGATCTCCCCTGACGAAGAAGACGAGCTCGGGTGTGGCGATCCCTGAGCGCTTGGCATCCCGTCCTGACAACAGGAAGCGGTCCCAGCCCGAGTACTCCGGTAGGGGCAAGGCCGCGGAGGTGAGCCCTCCAAATAAGGATTTTGTGGAGGCTACGAAGGTTACCCGTGATCCTAAGTTGGGGTCGGTCCCGGCGGAGCAGCTTTCACTGGACCTGAGGACGGCCATAGTTACGGTAAGACATACCCAGACGTGCTGTCATGGTTTCTTTTGTTGATTACTTTGATTAACCGCTTTGCTTTCTTCCGCGCAGGCTGAGTTCCATATCCTTTCGGCGCCTGGCCTGCTTGCCCGGGCCCAGACTTACTGTGTGGAGCTCGAGCAGCGCTACACAGATTCCCGAGCCGAGCTGGAGTCCTTTAGGACGGATGCGGTCGAGAGACATAAAGTGGATGAGGCGGAGATCGCCCGACTAAGGAAAGAGCTCGAGGCTGAGAAGTCCTGGCGTGAGGCTGCGGCCAAGGACGTTGAGCGCTACAAGCGGGAGAAGCGCGAGGCCGAAGCAAAGCTTAAGGACCTCTTGGATCAAGTCGGCCCGCGAGGGGAGAAGGCAGTGGAGGCCTTTAAGTCCAGCCAAGAGGCGGTGGACTGGCTAGCCACTGAGGGTGGGGTGATGGCCCGGTACGCTGAGTTGAAGTACTACTTCCGAGGCCAGGTTGCAGCTCGTGAGAGGGCGAAGACCTTTTTCCCCGCTGTCAAGAATGATTATATCGAGATCTTGGAGGCCCCGCCCCCAGAATTCTGGGAGATTCCTGAGCTACCAGCCGATCTGACGTCTCAGGCCAAAGAGGTGCTAGCGTTCGTCGAGAAGGGTATGGACCAGGTCAGTGACGTAGCCGAGGCCACAACCTCCACCGCTGCTCCCAAATAATAATAATTTCTTTTGTAGTCGCCCAGGTCAGGCTTTTGTAATTGATTTCAGCATTAATGAAATGTTTGCCTTATTTTCATTTGCGTTTTAATTGAGTTCGTACACATGTACTTTTCTTTTCGCAAAATTTTTTCTCAAGTAAGTGGGGTCGGACCAATTTTAATGGACCGTACAAACTTAAGCGTAATGAACCGAGCTGGACGCGACTAGTGAATTAACACCCTAATCCGAGCTGGTTAATTGGACAACTTATTTAATCGTCGCCGACCTGGACTCGTCAGTCCGATTTAAAACTGGTCAAACTAATGTTGACAAATGTTGAGCTCGAGTTCGGACCCCAAACTAACATACCGACCCGAAGCCGGACTAAACCAAGTTGGAATTTAATCCGAACTGGCAAAGCTTAAATCAATTTGTTATTGATTATACCCGAGCTGGAACTTAGTCCGAGCTGGTTTACTTCGTGATTAAGCGTGGCCACTGCGTTAATCCGAGTTGGAGTAATTTTATAGTTCAAGCACTTGGGCCCGGGTCGGGCATTGCGCCGGTTTGTGTACCGATTCCTAGGTCGGGCATTGCACTAGTTTACAAAATTGCATTGTATTAAATTTGTACAAGTAATGTCTTGGCCCGGGGCCTCTACAAGATACTTCGGCTCGGGGCCTTTTACAAAATGTTTCGGTTCGGGGCCGTTTACAAAATATTTCGGCTCGGTGCCGTTTTTAGACAAAATACCACTTTAGATGTTCTGAATGCCATGCATTTTTCAACAGTTTTTCGTTCTTGTCGCGAAGGTAGAAGGTCCGGGGTCGGACTTCTTTCATGACTTCATAGGGTCCCTCCCAGGTCGGAGAGAGCTTGTTAACGGAGCGCGGCAAAAAGATGGCCTTTCTGAGTACGAGGTCGCCAACCTTAATAGGCTTAGGCTTGACCTGTTTGGCAAAGGCTCTTTTCATGGCAGCTTTGCTGGCCAGCATTCTGATTTGAGCTTTAGCTCAGAGCTCTTCTGTGAGGTCAAGCTCTTCACGAATTCGTGCTCCATTTGTTTCTGGATCATGGTGGAGGGTTCTACTGGTCGGAGAACCGATCTCCACTGGCAGCACCGCTTGAGTGCTGAAGGTCAGTTCGAAGGGCGATTCTCCCGTGGCCGAGCTGGTGTTGGTCCGCTGAGCCCACATCACCTCGGGAAGAATTGATGCCCATTGGCCCTCTGCTTCCTCCAGCTTGGTTTTCAGGCCCTGCAAAATGATTTGGTTAGTCCTTTCAACTTGACCATTACTTTGAAGGTGAGCAATGGATGAGAATCTGAGGTCGATCCCAATCTCAGCACATTTGCCTCGAAAGTATGCACTATCGAATTGTTTGCCGTGGTCAGTGACGATAACCTTTGGCACCCCAAATCGGCAAATGATATTTTTCCATACGAAATCCTAAGCTGCCTTTTCTGTTATTCTAGCAACACCTTCAGCCTCGGGCCATTTAGTGAAGTAGTCTACAGCCACGAAGGCATGCTTCTTTTGGCTGACACCGGTCGGCAAGGGGCCGATGATGTCTAGACCCCACTGATAAAATGGCCAAGGGCTTACCATCACTGTGAGGTCCACAGCAGGCTTCCGTTGCACGTTGGCGAACCTCTGGCAGGTGTCGCACTTTTTTACATACTATTTGGCATCTTGTTCTAAGGTTGGCCAGAAATAGCCTTGCCTTAATGCCTTCCGAGCCAGAGCTTTACCCCCCAAGTGGTTTCCACATACCCCTTCATGAATCTCCCGGAGTACATAGTTTCCTTTTTCGGGTCCTACACATTTCAAAAGGGGCCAGGTGTAGGCTCTTTTATAGAGTTGCCCGGCGATAATGACAAACCTTGAGGCCTGTTTTATGAGTTTCCGAGCTGCTTTTTCATCTTCTGGGGTCATACCTCCATCCAAGTAGTCCATGATTGGTTTGGTCCAATCTGGACTTAGATTGAGCTCGGCTACTGCCTGTACTCCCAACTGAATACTAGGTTCGAATACTTCCTCCACATGGACCAGTGCAGGTCGGCTTTCGCCCAAGGCTAACCTGGACAGGGCATCAGCCTTCATATTCTCTTCCCTGGGAATCTGCTGTATCGTGAACCTTCTGAGTACTGAGGTCAAATCCTTGACTCTGTTGAGGTAGGCTAGCATAACACTGTCCTTGGCTTCGAACTCTCCCGATATCTGACTAGAGACCAACTGAGAGTCGGTGCTCAGGTCGACTGTCTGTGCCCCGAGCTGAGCTGCAATTTTCAGTCCTGCAATCACCGCTTCGTACTCTGCTTCATTGTTGGACTCCGGGAAGGTGAACTTGAGGGAGTACTGGTGCTTATGCCGGTTCGGGTCAAGGATGACCACCCCAGCTCCGCTTCCGGACTTTCTTGAGGCCCCATCTACATGGACCTTCCATACGTCCTCCGGGTCATGCTCTGCTCGGCCAGTGCATTCTACAACAAAGTCCGCCATGGCTTGGGCTTTGATGGCTGTCCTGGGCTGGTAGGTGATGTCGAATTGACTCAGCTCAACTGCCCATTTCAGTAGCCTGCCCGACGCCTCTGGCTTGTGCATGATGGACTTGAGCGGAGCATCAGTCATGACCTTAATTGGATGAGCATCAAAGTATGGCTTCAACTTTCTAGCCGCCGTGATGAGCGCGAGGGCGAGTTTTTCCAAGGAGGAGTATCTCGCCTCGGCTCCCTGCAAGGTTTTACTAACATAATAGACCGGCTTTTGTTCCTTTCCTTCTTCTCGGACTAGTGCCGCCGCGACTGCTGTGCCCGAGCATACTAAGTATATTACTAGCTCCTCCCCCACCTCAGGTCGGGATAACAGGGGTGGCGAAGCTAGATACCTTTTCAGCTCTTGGAAGGCGTTCTGGCATTCCTCAGTCCATTCAAAGTTCTTAGGATTCTTCAATATTTTGAATAGAGGAGCACACTTGTCAGCCGACCGGGATATGAATCTGCTCAGTGCCGCGACTTTGTCTGCTAACACCTGGACGTCCTTTACGCAAGTCGGTGGCGCCAGGTCCAGTATCGCCTGGACCTTCTCCGGGTTGGCTTCTATTCCGCGGGATGTGACCATGAAGCCCAAGAACTTGCCTGCCTTGACGCCGAATGCACACTTTTCCGGGTTCAGTTTTATCCCAAAGTGCTCCATTACGGCGAAGGCTTCAGCCAGGTCGGCTACATGGTCTTCTGCCCTCCTGCTCTTGACCAACATATCATCTACATAGATTTCCATATTTCGGCCGATCTGACTTTTGAAGACCTTGTTCACCATCCGAGTGTATGTGGCTCCGGCATTCTTGAGGCCAAAAGGCATGACCTCATAGTAGTAGAGTCCTTTATCGGTGGTGAAGGCGGTCTTCTCTTTGTCTTCGGGAGCCATTTTGATTTGATTATAACCTTTGAAGGCATCCATGAAGGAGAGCAGCTCGAATCCGGAGGTAACATCCACTATCTGGTCAATCCGTGGTAGGGGGAAGCAGTCCTTGGGGCAGGCTTTGTAGAGGTCGGTGAAATCAATACACAATCTCCATCCACCCGAGGACTTAGTAACCAGCACCACATTGGATAACCAGGTTGGGTACTGTATTTCCTTTATGTGGCCGGCGTCCACCAACTTGTCTACCTCTTCTGCTATGATTTGTTGCTTATCATAATGAAAGTATCGGCGCTTTTGCTTTACCGGATAGTGATTTGGGTCGGCATTCAGATGATGCTCAATCACATTCGGGTCAATTCCTGTCATGTCAGAGGCAGACCAGGCGAATACATGTTCATTCTTTAAAAGAAATTGGCTTATACCTTTCTTGAGGTTGGCAGATAGTTCACTCCCGATCTTTGCTCTCTTGGTTTTATCGGAGAGCTCCACCTCATGAAGGTCTTCAGCCGGACTTCCCCTCTTAGCATCTCTCTTTTCTTTGGGCAGATCTGGTCCCCAACCGGTTTGATATTTGGGCCGGAGTGAGTTTTCATAACATTCCCGAGCCGAGAGCTGGGCTTCGCGAATGGTGGCTACCCCGGCCGGGGTCGGGAATTTCAGGGCCTGGTGATAAGTTGAGGGGACGGCCCTGAAATGATTAAGTGCCACTCGACCCAAGATCCCGTTATAAGTGGAATTACAATCCATTACAATGAAGTTGGCTTGCATCGACACCCACTTATCCCCATCCTCCAGCTTCAGGGGGAGGTTGATGACTCCTTCAGCTCGGTGGGACTGTTCGGTAAAACCTGCTAATGTACCCCTCAGTGGCCTTAGTCGGCTCCTGTCCAACCCCATTTGCTCAAAAGCGCTGAGGAATAAGACTTTTGCCGAGCTCCCGGTGTCCACCATCAACCTTTTGACGGTGAAGTTGGCTATTTCTGCGCTGATCACCAGTGGGTCGTCATGAGGCAATATCACTCCTTCCAAGTCTTCTGAGGAGAAGGTGAGCTCTTGCATCCCCGGGGCCGGTCCCCGCATTGGTCCATACTCCCTCCCAGCACGAACATAACCCTTCCTTCCTGCTGAGGTCTCACCCCCTGACGCCAAACCTCCCGCAATGGTTTCAATCACAGCCAAGCATCCGCCCCCAGCCTGGCGCCTGGGCGGGCTCCTCTCCCTATCCCTTTGGTCCGAATTCCGGGTAGGCTGCGGATCTATATACCTACGAAGGTGGCCTCGGGCTATCAGTGCCTCAATCTCCTGTTTCAAGTCTTTACACTCTTCGGTGGTATGGCCGTAGTCCATGTGGTAGCGGCAATATTTGGTCCTATTGCGCTTCTCGGGTCGGCCTTTCATTCTCGGAGCGGGAGGCAAGTGGTTCTGGTGCTGGATCTCCATTAGGATCTGCTCCTCTGAGGTGCTAAGGGGAGTGAACATAGTGAACCGGGGGTTCGGCTTCGGCTGCTGAGGCTGCTTGCCTCGGTCGTTCTGGGCTTTGGCCCCAGGTTGGGCTCGGGAGGCCTCTCTTTTCTTCCCAGCCTCCTTCTCCTTGTCATCGTCCCTTTTTGCCTGATGGATTTCCTCCGAGTGTATGTACCCTTCTGCTCGCACCATCAGCTCGGACACAGTATCCACGGGGTCAATTGCCAAGGAAGATGTGAGGGGGCCCGACCTGAGCCCGCTCTGGTAAGCCATCAGAGCCATGGAGTCCTCCAGGTTGGGAATTCGGAGGGACTCTTCATTGAATCTAGCCGTGTAAGCCCTCAAGGTTTTCCCTCTATGCTGCTTCACCAACAGCAATGTAGAAGTATAACGGGTGGCGCGGTGGCTTCCCGCGAAGCGGGATAGGAAAGCCTCAACCAGCTGGTGAAAACTTGCAATTGAACCAGGATGAAGTTTTTGGAACCAATCCAAGGCATTGCCAACCAGGGTGGTCGGGAATGTCTTCGCCTTCATGAGATCTGGCATGTCATGCAGAGTCATGTGGTGATCGAAATTGAGCAGGTGGCTGGCTGGGTCTCCATCTCCGTTGTAGACGGCCAGGTTAGGCATTCGGTTGCCGGTGGGCAGAGGCGTAGCCAGTACCTCGGAGGAGAGTGGGCTTACGCCGAGCTGGTTGATGACCTTGGCAATGGCAACCGCGGTCTTTGCCTGCTCGGGGTCGGCTAGAGCCGCCCTTTTTCCTCTCTCCGCATCGGATCTTGGTACCGGTTCAAGGAAGCCCTCCTCTTCCTGCGTCCGTTTTCGCCTAGACTCCGGGATGTGGAATTGGGGGCGCGATGGCCGCGGCACAGCCTCTTGCGGAGCCAGGGGGCCCTCAGCTAGCCGGGCTACCTGCTCCTTAAGTTCTTCGAACATCCTCAACATCATCCTTATCTCCGGTGACAGGCTGGAGTTGGGGTCTCCTTCCGCTGCGAGGTTGGTTTGAGTGGCTCGTTCCAACGTCGGCTTGTTCCAACGTCGGCTTGGGTTAGATTTTGGCTGGGCGCCTGCGAGGTTTCGAGGTCCCCTTCCAGGTTGGGTGAATCCTCTACCGGTATGTTGTGACTTCTAGTTTGTACCATGGTGGCTTCTCAATGAGTGACGAAGAGAGTTATAAAAGAACTCGTCGTTCCCACAGACGGCGCCAAACTGTCGAGGTTGAAAATCTCACAGTTGAATTTGGGAGCTGCTTTCGCCGAGCTGGACTTCTCAGGTCGGCCTCCGAGCTGTACTTTCCTGATCGGCTATCGGACCTGCACAAGGAAATGAAGGAAAAGGCGGGGTGATGACCTAAATTTTCCCCTCAAGCGTGCGAATGATTAGTATGTTCGAGCTGGCAAAGTAGCTGAGAGCATTTAATAGCGAGATCCCCCTTAATGAAGAGGGTGGAGCTCTATTTATACTAAGTTCGGGTCTGACAGCATTTAATGCGATGCAGCTTTATGTCCCATCAGTGCTTTATGTCCCATCGGAACAGCTGGAACTGAGGTCGGGGTTAATGGGGTCGGGTCAGTCATCTAGGTTAGACATTGAGCTGAACGAGCTGTTAACGGAGCGCGAATTAGCCCGTCTCAATTCGGAATGATCGGCCCACTAGGACCAGATCGGGAACCCCTCGTCACCGTATATTAGGTCTATTCAAAGGTAATTGTTGCGCGAATGAATTGTTAACTTTGGCTTACAACTATTTCTCGAATACAATGTGGTGGAACAATTACCACACCCTTTGCTCATCCTCTTAAAAAATAAAAAAGACAAAAAAATGGGAAAAACATTCCCCTGAATGATTTACTTGCATTTTCAATTGATATCAATGTTATACCATAAATATTGAAGGATTTGACAAGTCCCTTTTTTTATAAAATGCACCTACATACAAATTAATCTCCAGATTCTAATATTTCTGCGAGGGAATGAAAAGTTAATTGAAAAAAAAAAATGTGCTATAATTAATATTACTTACAACTCATTGTCATATTTGGTCGTTAATTGAATCTTTGCATGCTTTCTCTCATCCTAGATGACTATGATAGCAATATTTATATGAATCTCTAATTCCACTATTACATAAATGTTCTTATCAAGAAAATTATAAAATTTGACCCTAATATTTCAGTATTCACTACTAGACCCTAATATTTCAGTATTCACTACTAGACCCTAATTAAGCACCCACATATTTTTAACAAAACTTTGAATGTGAGTATATAAGTAATTATTTTTAGGTTTATGTTCGTGTTTTTACCTATTTTATTTAAACATTGTCCTTGATAAGACAAAAGATACAAATCAGTATTAAAAGGAATCCCAAGACGAGGAGACTTGAGTGAATACCATAAGATAATCACAATAATAATTCAAATTTTTTATGATGTTGATTGCAAAGTTCACCTTCAAACAGAGAACATGTTGGTAATAATCAGTAAATAATTCCAAGAGTTGGCAAAGAAAGTCAAAAGTTAGTAGAAGGATTCAGGAGCACTTTAATGGTAATAATCATATATTTCTTCAAAAATGAGATTCAGGAGCACTTTAATGGTAGGTTACTCTCTCTGACAGATGAAATATCAAAGTTCAAATCTCATAGAGGTATTAGGGACAGGTGGGGGTAAGTAGCTCTTTTTGTTATTTATATCCATTACAACAAGGGTAAGCAAGGAGCTAAATTGTGATTAAACAACTATGCCTTGAAATATAACATATGAAAAAAATATTAAGCTAATTATATCGTATTCCGAAGTAAAATGATGCTAGAAAATAAATATTCAAAATTGAGCAATAAATGATAACCAATCTCATTTTATAAGACCAATCTACTCATGTAAGATGTAAAACGGAAGAGCAAAGCATTTAAGTGGCTGAGAAGTATTGCATGTCTCAAAACTTGAGTTTACAACTTACAATATGGCAAAAAAAAAAAAAATCCATTGTCACTAAATTTTGATGGATGTCTCATTTTGTCAAATGAACTTTATTGGTTCAATTTGATCACTCAACTTTTAGAAATGGACTAATGTGCCTTTTCTATTCAAGTTCCGCCCAAATTTAATTAGTGGATTGGTGAAAAAAATCATATGAGAAGCATATGTTTCTTAGGTGAGTTTTTCTGGTACATAAGCTAAACAAGGTTCAATGTTTTTCTTTTCTTTTTTCTTTTTTCTTTCATCAATAAAATGTACTTATATTCGTGTGAAAACCATCCAATTGTTTCGTGAAAAATTAAGTTAAGAGTACAAGATATTTGTAAGCTTGGGAGAAAACATTACATGACCGGTAAAAATTTAATTTGTCAACTTGCACTTGCTTAGTTACCCAATTGACAACAACATTTGCAACTTGAGAGTAGCAATATTAGCACATATCTCTTTACAAACAGATTTTGGAAAACGTAAGATTGCTTAAAGGAGCTATAAGGAGTTCTTTTCCACTCTCTGAGAGCAAAAGGTTTTTCCATCCATTAATTTTCCACAAGATTCGTTCTTCGGTCTATTCAACCACTTGGGCCTTAAAGCATCCACACGAAGTATGCAAGCCCAAGCCCAAGATAGCCTTGAATGCTATCAGAAAATTATGTGCCTTTGGTGCTTCCCGCGGGGAACATTACTTCTTTTTTAAAATTTAAAAATTAAAAATTAAAAAGGATTCATTTAACTCTTGTTGGACTTTCCGAACAATTAGCACCATGATTGGTGGTTGTACAAATTTTTTGTAGTAGTGAAGTTGTTGTTATCCACGAGCACCCCCCCCCCCCGCCCCTCGCAACAAAAAAAAAAAAAAAGTTGTTGTTATCATATTGGGCCTCATGGGTGATAATAACCCATCGAAGTTCTAAGCCATCCAAGGTCATCTTGAGAATGTCAATGCAAATTGATTGAAACTCTGATTTTCCAAAGTTTTTTTTTTTTTTTTCTTTTTTTTCTTGGGGTCACCTAAGGCGAGCACTCCTCCAAAGTGCAATAGAGGTCACCAACCTAGGCCACGCGCCTTCTTGATCGCCTATCTACCCCATCCAGGTAAGTATCCTTATTTTCCAAAGTCGATTTAAATCGTATTTGGACTTTACAAATAGTTTTCATAGTAGATTTACAAGTGAAGTTGCGAGGTAGTAGTTTCTACGGATCCTATTAAATACTTTAAAATACTTTGATATTTTTAGTTTACCAAATTACTGATATTCTATTTGGCCCAACTGTAAAATTTTAGTTTTTAAATTATAAAGTTTTGGTTAAAATTGTTGTTGAACAAAAGTTATTCACTTTTTGGCATATGTCGAGTAATATTGAGCTTAGAGATTTTGAGGGCAGTATTTGATTTTAAAAGATATGGAAAGGTATATTTGAAGAAAAAAAAAGAAAAAAAAAGTTTTTCGTATTATATAAAAACAACTTTACAAAAATCTTTTTTGAAAAACTTCAATATAGAGTTTCTTATTTTTTAACGTTTCTTAGTTTCAGCTTTTACTTTAAAACTCTTCAAAAAATGCAGCAAATAAATTAGTTTCAACTTGTAAACTCACATGGAGTGTTTTTAACTATCTAAAAGTTAGACCTAACAGACTCTGAGCCCTTATTTAACTTCCACATGTCCAATAATATTTGTGTCTAAAATCCCTTGGAGCTTCTACTAACCCTATAAAAAACTTTAAAACACTTTGATATTTTTAGTTTACCAAATTATTGAGCCCTTATTTAACTTTCACATCTCCAATAATTAATTTTTGTTTCTAAAATCGCTTAATTATACTTTATAGAATATCTTAAATCTATCCCTACTCTCGAGTGTCATATGACAAACAAGCCGAGTTATCTTATTATTTGTAATTTGCATATTTCCCATATTTATATCTTAATGGTGCATGCATGGGGCAACTCATGCTATCTTTGGATGAATCGAAGAAAAAATTATTGATAAAAGTCTAGCTAATCATACCACTATGTATAATATCTAGGAAGCCCAACAAAAATGATTGCACGAATTTTTGAAAATTGGAGAACAAAAAAGCTCTACATCTTCCCTTAAAGCAGGTAGCTTCTAAAACTTTAAGTATAATGTATTTTAATATTTCCAAAGTTTAAATTGTCAATAAAGTGCAGTACCAAAAAAGAAAAAAAAATGTCAACAAAGTGCACTAAAAAGACTAAACGAAGCAAACAGAGGCTTTTCTTTATTATTACACAGTTTTCATCTTTTTCCTTTCTCATCTTTCGAAACTTTGTGTCATGGTCCAACATGGCTGTTGAGCAACACACAAACACTCTCTTAAAGCATCTTTACTTGATGGTCCGTATATTACTTTTGTATACCATTCCCATCCCATTATCCGGTCTTGAATTTCTAATTATATTATTTTTTTATAACATCCCCATCTCATTATTTGGTCTTAAATCTTCTCATAACGTTTTAAAATTATGGAAAAAAGTGGATGATAATAAAGTTTTTATATGATTATCATGACATGATATAAACAGTTTGTCATTTTGACATTCAAATACTCTTCTTTTCTTTTTTTATTTAAAAGGAGTCACCGAAGATCTTATAAAGTGATTTAATAATTTATAATTTTTCGATATGAGACACGTATAAGTTTTAACATTCCTCACACGCGGAAGATGAACAATATTAGAGCAATAGCCCAATTCTGATACTATATAAAAATAATTAAAATTATATCCTAAAATCAATTGGTATTACATAGAATGATCCAAAATTTTATAAAATAATTTAAAAATTTATGATTTTTTAATATAAGACTATATTCCACTAAATACTGAATGATAAGTCAAATACTCTACCTTTTCTTGGTTCAGATGTATCCTTCTACGCTGCACGTGTAGCTTCCCTTGTCACGTGCCACATTCACATAAAAGACAAAAGGAAAGGTCTAATGCGACCAATGTGCCAAATCTAGGGTTAGGTTTTTTCTAAACATAATTAGAGACAAAATCATTGCACAAACCAAGATTTTCTTATCCTACATTCCTACCCTTTTTTGTTCTCTAGATCTCCAATAATTCCTTCTTGTTTCTACCATCATGTTACTAGAATTTAATATTAACAATATGAGATTGCATATTTAAGAAGTTATTATTCGAGAGATTATTCAGGGGTATCATAGTAATAAATTATTCTTCTTGATAATAGGGAGTTCACTATTCGAATTTTATGAGGTGAAGAACAGGTGTGAGTGGAGATTAAAAAATAAATAAAATTAAATTTAACTAATTCCAATCATGTTTTTCTCACCAGATTAGATTATATGTCCTAAATTTAAACTTTTATGTAAATTTGGAGACTTTTCAAAAGTTCTCGATCACCGAGGGAAAAAAAGAAAAAAAAAAAAAAAAGATTGCATATGTCAACAAATAGTGGTCAAGAGATGCAAAAGCTAGTGGATTGAAAATGCTTATTCAAACAGACTTTGTGTTGAAACTTTACCTGTATATATATGTGATTGTTGGAAAAAGAAAGAAGCAGTTTGAAAAATTAAAGAGATCAAATGGGTATATTTCTTTGTATGCAAAGCATCTTATTACCTGCCAGTCAATAATTGTCCCTCTCTATCACACCCTTTCATTAGTTACTATTTGGATTCTTGCTTGGGTGAAGTAAATTAAAGAGGAAAAGGAGGGATCCAAAGAGTGATTTAAAGACATTGATGATCAGATACTTAAAGTAGGAAAAGGCAAAGTTTTTCTGGTCATCAGAACAAGTATATATAGAAGCCTTGATGGAAACGTTTCAAAACCAAATTTTAGTCTCGCTATCATTGAATAAGAATCTTTTCGTAATATCATAACATTATTAATAAAATTTAACAATTATAAATTATCTACATTAATTATTTAATTATAACTGTATCAATATTCACAATCGTTGAATATCTTTTATAACATCATAATATTAATTATAAATAGATTTATTCCTGAATAACACACCAATTTTCACCTTATCTTTTTTACATGTGACTTTGTTTTTATCTCTATGTTCTTATCTCTATGTTCGTTTCCTAACTTTTGCGTGATTGACTGCACAGTTCATAAAACGAGAAATTGTGATCATAAACATAATCAGAAGCCATGATGGCCTCTTTTTACATATCCAAATCTTAATATACTTTCGTGATGGTAATAATTAATAGTGATTATTACAACAATAATGACATTACAATTAGATTCTTCTTGTGAAACGTATCAGTAGTAACTGGTAAGTACATTTTTGTGCCAGCAACTTTTCACTTATTAACTTAGCACTTGAATTCAAATTTATTGGGCTTCTCATAATAACTCCAAGAAATGCTAAGTATACACATATATAGTGGATTATAAAAGACTCTTGATATCTAATAACGCTTTTTTCTTTGAGATATGACCATATATGTACATATAATCCATTAATGCATTGATCTCAGAAAGCCCTAGAGAGAAATTGTCAATGAAAAGGAAACTTTTCGATCAATCTAAATTAAAGTGCGTTTCTCACGTATTAGTGGGATACGTAGAATGACCCAAGGTTTTTCCCCAATAAACGAGGCTGAAACCCTTCTGAGGCCTCTTCATGTATCTTACTCTTTCGCGTTTGCATTAATAAATGTAGCCGAGACATTCAGATGTCAAAAACAGAGAAAAAAGGTGAAAAAGAAGAAGATCAAGAAAAGATACTCACACCCACCTTTAAAAAAGGCAATAAAATGCAACACTTAAAAAAAAAAAGAAAAAAGAAAAACATGCATCATGGAACAAAAAAGGATGGTCTTTAAAGATTAAAAGTTGATTTTTGATATTTTTACTCTTAAACCAAAATCCAACCTGCATTAATGGTGGGATGGACAAGATAATACTAAAACTGAAGTCTTATATACATGACAAGTCAAATAACAACCCACACGCACGCACACATAGCAAAATCTCATCAACAATCTTCTCATCATCATCATCATCATCAGAGACTCTAAAAGGCTAATGAGAGGAAAGCAAGATACTAATAAAGTAAAAAAAAAGAACTAAAAACATTAAGCTACTAAAAGGGTGAGTAGATAAAAATTGAATATTTTTTCATGAAATGTGGTGTTTTGTAATTAGATCATAAGCTAAAATGAAAAAGGAGGCATAAGATTCAACCCTAAGTCATCTTTTTCCAAGACCAATCTTGCCTTGTTATTCTCCATTGAAGAAGAAGAAGAATATTCTGGGTGCAATCTTTTCTTTGACTGAAGTGGCACACCAAATAGCTTTGTTTTGCTGTTGTCAACATTATTTGCTGTTATTTGCTGCTGCTCTTCAAGAATGGTCACAGTACTGCTCTGTGATGTCTTGCTTGGTGATGAGTCGTTAAATCTGCTAATAAATACATTATTATTCTGATGAGTGGCTTGTGGTTTAGGGTTTGTGTTGCTGTTATGGTACCCAATGAGCTGATTCAAAGGCTTGTGCATTATTGAAGATCCACCATTGATGGGATTAGCAGAAGCTTGTGATGTTGAGTTGCAGAGAAACAATGAAGATGGGTAAGAGTTACTTGGTGCAACTGGCTTAACATGGTTTTGCACAAAGTATATAATGTCATTGTATAGCTTCCTCATGTGAGCTAGCTCAGACATTAACATGGTGTTGCTTCTTCTAAGCCTTTCATTATCTTCTGAAAGAGAAGTCACTGAGCTGTTATAGTTGCCACCACCATTGACGACTCCAGTGGGCGAAGATAGAGGTGGTGAATCACACCAGTTGGTTTGCTGTTGCTCATCGGAATCTGGTGGTGAGATACTAATACGACTTGGGTATGGAAAGAAACTTGGTGAGCTAATAGGCTGCTGGAGGTGGTGGTGGTGGTGGCTGATGGTGCCTACTTGTGGCTGAGACGTTTTTCGTCGATGAATTTCACACAACAATTGCTTCTCTCCCTTCCGGAAAAACTCGTTTGCAAACTCCCATCTGTCTGGTACTATCTTTCTAAAACCCTAATATTATCAAAACACCAAAAAATATATATATATTAATAACAATTAATCAACATACCATAACGATTGTAGACGTAAATTTTAATGGAGGTAATGTTATTTCGCCTCATGAGTTCTTCACAAAGTCCTAAAGTCTCTTACAAGTTTGCAAAACTGATTTCGCCTGAATTTAACTGCGTAGTGTGTGTACTGTGTGTTATTTAACTTACATAGGTGTTGAGTTGGCGAACAAAGCTGGAGAAATTGTTGTGTTTGAAGTAGTTAGGGAGGAGGTCACGGGCGAATTCAGGGGGTCGCCAAACAACAAAAGTGGAGTCATCTTCACCCCAAGAGACTATGTGATCAGTGTTTGGGTCATCAACAAGTTGGTATGTTTTGGTTAGAAATGGTGCGGGCACTGATTTGTGGGTGTCCAAAGATAGTAATATTCCTTCGCAGTTGTCTAACATCAAAGCCATAATTTGAAGATCAAACAAGAAAGATACAACAAGGTTTTAGAGAATTGAAGGGGTAATTTGTAAGTGGCAGTAGAGAGCGTTGGTGTGTGTTGTGTGTGTTTTTGTGGGGGTCTGGGGTGGAGGTGGGGGTGGGGGTGGGTGTAATGTAATGTGAAACGTGGGATGTGAATTTTATATTTACATTTACTGATGGAGACCTCGATTATGTAGTGAGAGAGGAATATGTGTCTGTCTAGAACTGTGAAATAAGGGCTTTTCAAGACAAACCCGTGACACATTTACACATTCTTTTTTTTTTAACTTTCTACTGACTTTGATCCGCCGCGCACACACACAAAATTATGCACAATGGGGTGGGGTCGAATTTAAATTCTTTCATAATGTATGGTAATTTAAATAAATTAATAATATAATTACAATAAAATTATTTAAATAATTTATGATTAATAAAAAAGTTAAATAATTTATTATTATTAAATATATCATAATGTTATAATATTGTGATGGTATTGAGATCAGGTGAAGCCAAGATGTAGTAGGGAATTGACGATGGCACCCTTTACCCAATGACGCTCAACACTATTTTTGTCTTGGGAAATTTGATACACTGTTGGGTTGCTATCGAAGGTTAATCTTACAGTACTTGGTACTATTAATTGTTTTTTCTCTTTTGGTTAATGATTGGTAATAATTAGGAGACTAGAATTTCAGGTTCTTAGATATGGGCATATTGATATTTGACTCTATAGATATTTATCATCCATCATAATTTGATTATGTTATTATGAAAAAGATTAATTCTGGTTAATAATGATATAGTTATAATAAAATGATTAGAATTATTGAGTGTAGAAATTAATTACCTACGTGATTACTTCACTATCATTGATTTATCTTATAATATTATAACTTTATGAGAAAATTCAATCCCCTTCAAAATAATTTTTAGAATAAATTTTTACTTGCATCTGAAGGGAAGGCCATTTTTATGCTCATATTGGTTAGTTAATAATGCATAAAATGAGAATACAAAAGCGGCAAGATATGAGGCCGGAAGGATAATTTCCGTTACACTTTTTCCCCTCGAAGTAGTATATTTACACACCAACTTATAATCATGTGTACTCTCATCACCATTATATAAACAATACCATATATAAATTTTTTTTTGGATTATGTGAGAACTCAGTTGACGATGTCTGATTATCGGATAATCCGACGTAACTCGACCACCAACTGATAATTCCTTGGGTATAGTGGTGCGCTCCCACACATGCACCAAGTTAGTCTCATCACCATTATATAAACAATACCATATATAAATTTTTTTTTGGATTATGTGAGAACTCAGTTGACGATGTCTGATTATCGGATAATCCGACGTAACTCGACCACCAACTGATAACCCCCAAGGTATAGTGGTGTACTCTCATACATGTACCAAGTTAGTTAAGGGCAAAACTCTAGAGCAGTAGGGAGTGTCGAATCTGCGACCTCATATGAGCGATTTTACTTCCACTACTGCTGGACCGTGCCCTTGGGGGTCATAAATAAATTCATTATAATAGTGTATGGGACAAGTTTGTCCAATGACATATTTTTGGTCAAATAAACTTTCGAAAATGCGATGAAACCTCTGCTTAGGGGTTAGGTGGAACAGTTGAGTAAATACTTGTAGCTAAAAGTTTTAAGTTCAAACATATATAAGTTTTCTATCACATATATTGTCTGGTCCTTAGCTAACTCGAACATGTGTGGTAGTGGACCGTTGTACTACAAGATTTTTAGATTTAGGGTGCATGGATCTAATGTGGTCGTGGTTAAAGTAAGTTACTTGTCATAAAAAAAAAAAAAAAAAATTGAATCAAGAGTTATGTAAAATTGTCAAATAGTAACTTATTGTAATCATAAGTTATGAGTTTAAATTACGATTTCGATCTACACCATATAGCTTGTTTGAGGGCAATTTGGCACTTACCAAGGTAAGTTCCATTGCAAGAGGCAATTTGACCCCAAAGAAAAAAGGTAAGCTTTCCATTGCTGTTACAAATTTCAACATAAAGAAATTGGAAGAGGAAGCTTTACTTCACGTTAAACGAGTGTAATCTTTTGCGTTTTGTAGCTTTCCCTTTGTTGTTTAATGGCAACAACACAACAACACTCTCAATTTCGAATCCCCATCATTTTCTACTACTACTGCCACTGCACCTTTGCAGGTATTATAAGGGCCAAGGGGGTTACATGCATCGAACTACGTGATGGGATATGGGAATTTTTAAAGTTTATTGGAGTCACGACATTTCAGTTTTCACTGTAGCTTCTATTGCTTCTCTTCTATTCTAGTGCTTCTTCTTTCACCTTTCTTCTTCTTGTTCTTTTTTCTCTTTTTCTTTCTCTCTAATATACTCTAAACTACAATAGAACATCATGCACTTAGACATACATGCTCTCTGGTGAACCAAGCACCCAAATTTAAAGTGTATAATTGTGTATTGAGAGAAATTAGAGTGTATACTTTATCAACGAAAATATCTAATATAATAATTTTTTTTTAAAAAAAACTAATTTTTTTTTTCAAGTTGAGAATGTTCACAAGAACACCTTCATTTACAAATAGGTCCGCCACTAGCTATGAGCCTTTTGCTTTTTCTCACAACAGTAGATTGTCTCTTAAAATGTTCTTTAAGTTCTTAATAGGGTGACACGTATCTAGAATACACGATTCCGTATGAAAAAAGTATGACTCAAGTTAATTATACACAAGTCTATCATAATCGGTCTAAAAAGGATTATCTTTTTAACTAATTGAAACTAAAACTTGAATAAGTCTCTCGTCCACGGTCCAAGTATTCCATCACTAGCTCTTTTTGGATAGTTAATCACTAGCTCTTTATTATTAGAAATGAATTTGCAACGAGATTTAATAATAATAAACTGATAATGCAATTATAATATAAAATAACCTTAACAAGTTATAACGGTTAGATTCGCTCATAATGCACTCACTTTTCCGAGAGGATAATCGCTCTCGTCACTAGGCATCACCCCATGACCTTTTCTGACTATTAATTTGCACAATATGTAACTCTACAGCTATAGACTATTTAGGCATTTCTGAGCACTGCCAACTTTGGCTTCACTTGGCTCAGGTGTTTTTGAATTATTGTACTAAAAAGTTTCCACGAGTAACTTCAAAAATTGAAAACCTTTTTCTTCCCTTGTAATGCCTCAAGAAAACCAGTTTAATATAAGCACTCTTCTTCTATCATCTTCTTTCTTTTTCTTTTTTCTTTTAAATGGTTTAAGGTCACTTTGAGTCTCTGCCCTACCCTTTTAATATTACTAATACTGTTCACATGTACAAGGTTTAACAATAAATTACTTGCACGTGAAGAGAGATGTTAAAAATAATAAATAAATATAACTAATTTATTTTTAATAACTTAAGTTTTTAGATTAGACACCTTCATCTATACAAAACATTCAAATGATTCATGTGTAAGGTTAAAAAATAAATTATGTTGTACGTGTAAGAACGTGTTAAAAATAATAAATAAATATAATAAACTCATATCTAACAATTTAAACTTTTAAATGAGGTGTTGATTTAATATTTTATCTACTTCAACATGTGTCAGAATTCGAACATGGTACATAAAAATCTAAGTAATTAATGATTTATAAAGTGGGGTGGGAAAAAGAAAAAAAAGTAAGACATTGATTCATTTTTCGTAACTGATGATAGCAGTAGGGACATAACATGGCAAAAGTGAAACAATAAGAAAATGATGACTAATTATTTCACCAAGATATCCAACTGATTATTTTGATCATGGCAATGATACTCATTATTGGGGAAAAAAAAGGGTTATAACTGTTCTAGTTCCCTACACCCATGATAACTTCCACCTCTTTAAAATTTTTATGGCTGTTCTCCATATGCAAGTAGCACATTTTCAGTGAAAGGGCATACAATGTCCAATCTTGCTTAACAAGCCAGAATTGTCAAGAATCCGGCGCCTATTAAACTTGGATCATGCTTATCTAAGAGATTATGTGTCTCGAGATTTGATATTTTTAACGTAAATAAAATGACTTTCTAAAAGAAATTCTTTGATAAAAAAAAAAAGCTAGTAGCACTCATTGTCCATGGTACCATTTTATGGTCTAGTGGGGTCTCGACCAAGTTCATCAAGTTTCAAAGAAGAAATATTGAACTAATTTTCATAGGAAAAGTTCAAAGTAAAATTTTAACAAAGATGACAATCTTACCAAACAAGCCACCATTTACGGCTCAGTTCTATAACAGCAACCCCACAACTCCCCAGTTTTAGCCACAAAAAAAGGATAATGTGATGTATCGTAACTCCTGTTATACTTGGCGTCTAAAAAAAGATTAGATTTACCATGAGATCTATTATAAGTAGTCTTACTTTACATTTTAAAAAAATAGTCTTTCTATGATTTAAACTCGTGACCTCTAAATCAAGAAACAACACTTTATCATTTTGCAAAAACCATTACCACATGTTTATTCTTATTGCAAGATTAAAAACTGTTGCAAAAATACTAAAACCTGTTGCAAATAACTGCATCTATGCATATCATGTCGTTGCATATAGTCTAACTTTTGCTTTATTATTTACAAAAAATCATTGCATATAGTCTCAAAACAAAATTTTCTGTTACAAGGATTTTTTATAAATAATAAAGCAAAAGTCTAAAAAACTGTTACAATTAAACTATAATTTGAAAACTTTTGAATTTTTTTTTCTCATGAGCAATTATTAATAAGTGATAAAAAATTTCTAAAACATTACAATTAAGCAGAATCCTTACAAAAAGTTTTAGTTTTTATAATGATTTAAAGCCCGTTGTAATAACACACTTATTGTAATATTTTTTTATTTATCAATTATAACATTACAATATAGCTAAAAGAAATGTTATAATTAACCCTCCTTCAAACATTATGGATAGGAAGAAAGATATTACGTTACGGAGTAGATGTGTTGTAAATCGGTATTAGAGATCCATGAGTAGATTAGTGACGAATTACGCATTTTAATAGTTGAAAGAGTAGAGTTCGAATCTCATAGAGATGGAGCAGGAGAGGTGGAGTTAAAGAACCAAAAAAAAAAAAAAAGGGTATCATTGGGGCACTAGGCGACTAAAAAGTAGGGGAATTTCAATGCAATCTTCTCACTATTAAATAAGCAAAGAGATAGATATACACCCAAAATTTATTACAGAGGTGTTCATATTGGAAGATCTGTTTGCACGTGATGTTATCAATTTTATTTTATTTTTTGTCTTAAAAGCGCTTAAAAAAATTTCACAACATAATAATAATCATAAGAATACTCATGAAGCTAACTAGATAAATGAAAATTCTTTGGTCAATCCGAACTAACTATCAGCCCTAGAGATAATAGGTGAACATCATATGCTGTGGGATCTACTTGTATGTGAGTGAACTGATAGTCACTCCATACTCATCAAAAAAGTTCTTCTAGAGAAAAATATTGTCAACTCCAAGTACAGATATTCAATTACTATTTTGACAAAAAAAAAATTCAATTACTATGGAAAAATGCTTTTGGTAAGTCTGAGAAGAAAGGCTTCTAAACCTTCCCCACTCTTCTCTTCTTTTATTTCTTCTTCTGTTTTATCTTTCTGCTCTAGCTACTCTGCAACACTTGCAACGGCTGACATGGAGACAGACTCCTTTTTATTTTTTGATGGCTTTTGTTATGCCATTCTCGTGAATCTTGACTTGGATTTTTTCCAAATTTCACATATATTTATTTCCACCACTCTAATCTCTTCTTCATGTTACATGCATATAAAAGGGAATATTTCACATGCATGTATCTCCTTGAAACTAGCATCAACCCACATATACAATAAATTTTTTTCCTCCTTTTTTTTTTTTGCTTTTAAAAAGAGGCTTAAACCAATTTTACATCACTATCGAAGGATGTTGCACACTCTGAGAATCCATCTCAAAAAGACTTTTTTTTTCCTTCTTCCGATGACATGTAATATTTTTGTGAAGTCTTTGAGCTCACATCAAAAGTATCAAATCGCATGATACGTGATCCTTCTCTCTTGAGAATGCATGGTGTAAGTTATTCAGGTATAAGACCTAGCTACCTGTAACTTGTGCGAAGAAAATCAATTTCCAAATGAAACTAATCTGAATTTCAAATATGAGAAGTCTCCCGCACATACCCAGAGCTAGCACTACCACAAGACTAACGTACCCTTTGGTTTAAGTAAAGTTCACATTTACTTTACCCCCTAGTAAGTAATAATAACTGGTGTTTTTGGAATGAAATAAATGTACTTACTCGATTAGCAAAAAGAGTAGTAATAACTGATGAATAACATCAATGCATGAATATGATTATCATCTTTTCTTCCTTTGCTAGAGTTGCCATAACCAAGCACATCAGTTGGTCATTATAACTACTGTTAACCCCAGCTATTAGTAAGCAATAATCAAGCATAATTAGGCGATTATTATGGAAGAGGTTCACTCTATCGATCTATTGATTTGTAGAAGACCCGTTTAGTTTCTACCATGCAGATTGAACAATTCATAATCACAAGGCTTCACAATCATATAATATGAACCTGTAACACGTGGATAGAGACCAGAATCATCAATTAGTATCATTGTTGTTTATTGGAAATCATTTAATTGTAGCATGAAAAACCCATTTAGAGAAAATAATTATTAGCTATGAACAATATGTAATTTCATTTTATTTTCTAACATGTTGTTGAAATGAACTTGTGTTAAATTGTTTTAATGGGTACGTCTAGAACATGATAATATATTTTGATTGATCATTCAACGTGACTTGATCTTAGATTTTATTTGAATCCTGCTAAATTTCATATTTAGATGATTGTCTCATAGAAAAATTTAAACAATTAAAAAGAAAAAACATTTTTAAATAGATGCAATGAGACTTGATCATATCTAGTGAGGAATTTCATATAAAGTATGTGATGCCCCCCAAGCACTACAAGAAGTTTCGCGTTCGGAGACGGTACATTTTCGTCTCCGTTCCGTCTCCAATCTAAAAAGGAGACGGAACGGAGACGAAACTCGGGTGTCACTTTTCAACCTGTCTCTTTTTTTGAATTTCATCACCGTTTCGTCTCAAATGGACTTAAGTCCATATCTGAATCCATAATCAATACAATATCATAATTTGTCTTGAATCTCAAATAAAGAGATGTCCAAAATAATTATAAAATTATATCCCCAATAATTTTAGTTTAAAACACTAATTTATAAATCGTTTTCATATATTATCTCCACTAATACAGAATATTAGAAAAATGATTGTCACTTCAAACTGTTTAAAGTAAAAATAATTGAAGAGTGTAGAAATATCTAATAGTTAGATCTTCAATATATGCCAAGTTGCAAACCAAAAAATTACTTGTGCCATTTTATTTATGCTAGAATTTCATTTGTCTTTTTAGTAATTTTCTTGTTTAATTAATTTTTTCATTTTCCTCCTTTAGGAAGAGATTGTTGATAACTTATAATTAAATCACATAGGGACCCAAAAACAACATCGCAAAGCAAAGCTGAGTTTCCCTATTAGTTGCCTGCAACTCAATCAGATCCTTAGGAGCCCACCTCTACCACTAGTATCAGTGAAACACATGTTTGCACATGTGTATACATATGCTAAAGGGTAAAAGATCCAATATTATTCTATTATGAGTAAGATTTAAAAATTATAAATTATTGATACAGTTATAATAAATAACATGATTAATTTATAAAAGTTAGAAAACGTTTATAAAATTATTACGTTACGAGAAATCTATATATGTGTAACCGAATTTTTTCTAGTTAAAGAAACTCTTTATAGTTGCTCTTAAACTTATCAAAGAAATCCTAAAGTATATAAAGGAGTGTGGTTCTTTAGAAAAATTTCTATCTCGACAGGCCCTCCGAGCACGTTAAAAGTTAGTCTCAGAGTCGCTTCACCGACTGAAATATAAATATATATATATATATATATATATATATATATATGTATGTATGTATGTATGTATGTATGTATGTATGTACACGTTGAAGAGGAAAGAGAGACCCCAAGAAGATTCTTTTCTATAAAATCTAGAAAAGAACAATAAGAAAAAAGATCACAAATTCAAATCCATTTCTTTCATGAAAAATATTATTTGGTTTTTAACTCACTTAAAATATTCCTCTTCTCTCACATGACCACAATTCATGTAATATTCCTTTCAAAGGCCCAACTTAGAATCTTAACGTTAATTTCTCGTCATAAAGTAATATACACGTACACATTGAAGAGGAAAGAAAGACCCCAAGAAGATTCTATTCTATAAAATCTAAAAAACAACAATGAGAAAGTGAACCCCACCTCCTCTCTCACATGACCACAATTCAAAAACAAACTAATCATAATTATATAATGTTAAAAATGAGAATTTCAAGAACAGACAGCTTAAAACACAGACCGAATAGGGATAAAAAAAACCACTCTTAAACCTAGACATGATGATATCAGCTACAATACAAACCGTATACTATAAAATAAAAAATATAAAAAAACCTAATGCACGCCTTTTCTTATTACATCTATACAAACGAAAGAGAAGAATCAAAATCAGTATTATACACGACAAGCTACAAGGTTGTGTGTTCTGTCTCTTCTCACACTCTCTTTTGTCCGTTTCATTGAACCCTCTCTGCAGGGCGAGAAATACAACACTTTATTCCCCTAGTTTAATGTATTTAAAACTTTGGTCTAGCTCAATACACTAGCTAGTAATAGATTACGAATATTCAAGCAAAGCACTATGGAAGTGTGTTCAGTGATAACCTCATGCAGAAAATGAATAGCAGGAGAAATTATTCAATTTAATTTGCCACCGGGCATTTGATCTATTGATTTGATTTTCATTTTAAAATTTTGAAATAAATATTCGGAATGTGTAATATTCTTTGACAATAATATAAAATTGATTTATATTTTCCTTTAAATTTTATATATATATATATATATATATATATTCTGTTCGATGGCTTGATGTCGTGTAGTTCAAAAAATTTGTTGAAATAGGACATTTTTTTTTTTTTTGTCGGTTAAAAATAGGACATGTTAGATGACTTACAAAGGGTAAATTGCTCCATTAATCATTGAAGTTATATACAGTTTCAAATACCCATTGATGTGTTTTTTTTATTTTAAATTGCCCACTAACTTTGAATTTGTTTCAAATAAGTTATCTTGTCTAATTTTGACGTCAAGATTAACATATCGGAAAAATTTAAAATTTCATTTTTGTCCTTTAAAAAGTTACTTTAAGAACTAATCGTGCCAGTTTTTTTGAAGAGGTAGGTTTAACTATTGAATGAGCCGTAATGATTTATTTAAAACAAATACAAAGTTTAGTAGGTGATTTGGAAAAAAAGTTTAATTGGTGATATAAAATTTTATAAAAATGTAGTGGCCACTAACAGAATTTACCTTTCCACAAATAAGAGTCATGGGTCATCTATGCTTTGTTATACGACTTGCGAGTAACCAAAAAAAAAAAGAAAATGTAGGCAAATCAGGATGTGAAATGTAAATGGCAATAAATACATTCCTCATTAAGAGCTTAGACTATCAGAAAAAAAGTTTCAATATGTTTATTATAACAATTTCAATATGCCTCCTATGTCAATTCTTGGTTTGGTATCAAGAACTTTGATTAAAATTTATTATGAATCAC
This sequence comes from Ehretia macrophylla, assembly GCA_037974665.1. Taxonomy (NCBI): domain Eukaryota; kingdom Viridiplantae; phylum Streptophyta; class Magnoliopsida; order Boraginales; family Ehretiaceae; genus Ehretia; species Ehretia macrophylla. The sequence goes on from CM075774.1 coordinate 8,354,817, forward strand.
AGGTTTATCTTAAAATTAATTGGTATTATGTGAAGTAATTCAAGATTTTATATAATGATCTTGGAGTTTTTAATTTTTTATGTGAGATAAATGTATATACAACATTCTCCTCATGTGTGACCCATCGAAAATTGAGAACTGAGAGCTAACATTGGGATAGACAACAAATGGGTCATATGCGAATGGATATGATTGGGCCTTGATATGACTGACCAAGAACCTAGTTTTGATACAAAATTAAGTGACCAATTCATTTAAAAGTTAGTTATCAGAGTTGTATTTGTTGCATTTATTTACTTTGTTGAACAACTTTCCTCTAAAAATCTAAATTGTTAAAGCAAAAAATTTAACTTTTTTCAAATTCAAAAATATTCTCCAATAATCTGACAACTGAGATGTAGAAATACGTACTGCAGAATTTTTTCCTCGAGCAGGGTACAATTACAATGTGCATATATGTTTTTGGATGAATTATGAAGTGGGGGTGGTCAAAGATGACTCAAACCCTGCTGCAACATGCATGCCACAGTCTACATATCTTGGCAGTATATGGCGATGTTTTTGTAGTATATAGAAAGGCAAGAGTGGAAAAGATTTATGGGTCACGAGAGGGGTAGGGGCCTGGAGGTGACATATATGGAACCCACGAGGAAGTGAAGTCTGATATTAATGGAAAGGACAAGGTACCCCTTTGTCTTTCTAGAGACTGCCATGAATGGGGTTACCTTGTCCTTTGGTTTTTCACCTAATTGGCATCTCTATGGACTCTTCTATTGCAGGCCATGTCTGTTTGCATATATAAATGCATGTGTTTGTCATGTTTTCTGATCTTTCCATTCAACATCTACAGCAGTTTCTGCTGGTTCGATTCAATGATGGTTGTATATCTATGTGAACGGGAATGAATCGCTTATAATGTTATGAGTAAAATTTAATTATTTGTAAATTATTGAAGTAGTTATAAAAAAATACTGTGAGCAGTTTATAGTCGTTAGATGTCACTCGGTGTGAACGTGCGTACCCCCACTCTGTTGTTCTTCTTCCTAGGGATCATAATTGTATTTTCAATTTTCTGAATAGTTTTCTTCTGAAATACAACGGTCATATAGTAGGAACACTGCCTTTTCTTTTTTCTTTTTTTAATAATGACCATCTTTCTCCCGAACCATTAACGAATTTTAAGTTTGAGGCACTTGAGAGGAGGAAAAAATAAACTCAAGACTTATTTATCCTAAACGAAAAAAGTAGGGCAATGCATGTCTTAATCCCATTAATGAAGAGTGGTTAAGATTAATTGTGATGTAGTAATAATGTAATTGTAATTAACTTATTTAAATTACGGAGTGTAAAGATTAGATAAATATATCATCACTTCAACAACATCGGTCTCTCCTATAACATTATAACAAAGTATGTCACAATATAACAAAGAGAGAAACGTCTTATATATCAGTGCCATCTTGGCATTAGCCAATAGAGATGCAAATGAGGGCAGGTTTTGCGCATATTTACCCTGCCCCCACCCTAAGTAGGTAGAGCTTTGGGATGGAAAATGGGGAATGGGGCAGGGGATGTAGATTAACTTTTAATCCCCATGTGAAGGAGGGGCGAGGCGGGGCATTGGGATAAGTATTCCTCACCCCGCATACATGTAAGTTATTATTATATTTTTATATCTAATATATGTGTTAAAATTTTAAAGTTATAATATAAAAGTATAAAAAATGACATTACAAAAAGAATTATTAAAATGAAGAAAGGAAAATCGATCACCTATAAGAATTTTATAATCATTCTTTTAACTAATGCACTATATGTCATTACTTGACGTTAGAAGTCATTTTATATGAATACCTCTATTTCATCGTTGATCACTATGGGTTTAAGGATTGTTAGTTGTTCCTAATCTTGTTTCAAAATAGTTTAAAATAATATAACTAAATGTGATATTTTAAAGATTTGCCATTAGTGATTATATGTTGACATACAATGACAAAAAGAAATAGTTAATTTATAGTAATCAATGTGCATCCAATAACACAAAGAAGTAATTTTTTTTCCACATGTAATTCTCATACGCAATTATTTTAGTTAGAATGCTTGAAACTCAATTACTATAAGAAGCACACGACTCAATATATAATTCATATTTGATCTTTAGCTCATACCTATATTTATATTCCTCATTTATTATAATTTTAATTTATATTTTGAAATTACGTGGTCCAAATTTATACTTATGGTAGCATGATTTAAAAGAATAATAAAAAATCAGACGGAAAACCCTATTCCCCACGGGGATTTGGGGCCGGGGCCGGGGCCAGGTGAAGAATGTGGGGACGAGGTGAGTATTAAGGTGACCTTTTAGATGACGAAGTGGAACATGGGGATAATTACCCCGCTCCAAATTTGCCCCACTTTCATTGGGATAACTCTACCTTAAAAAGATTAAAAAAAATGGTTGCAGCGGCCTTTCACTACAAATTTCCGTTTGAAAATGAAAACTAAATACATAAGGAAATAGAATCAATTTTAGTATCACAAGATTTCCCGTGGCGTAATTATATTTGATTGCAAAATTAGAACGATTAGAATATGATTGCGAACGCCTTATAGCACAAATAATTCAAGAGTAATGCTATATATATCTCTTTTTCCATCACCTTTTTATCACTTCTTAGGTGGAATCCTATATGGCATATCAATTAAACTATTTTTATTTCTCTTTCTTCTTTTTAATTATTTTTCTCTCTCTTAATTAATAATTATTCAAAATACTTTTCTTTCTTTGTTTAACCATATCAAAGCCCTTAACAAAAAAAAAAAAAAATCATATCAGAACCAAATATTGGACAAAATATAATAAATTAATCTGTCAAAAGAAGAGAACTAGTGTTAAGCAATTTTTTTTTTCTTTCTTGCTATGCGTCATTTGTAACTGTTTCCTTTTTCTTTGTTGCTGTGCACCATATTGAAACCATGATGAATGAAGAAGTTTAGGGAGCATTAAAACCGTTAAGTACAAAGAAGAGAAACAAATGTGGTGGTGGGTTTTAGATTACAAGAATATGGCTTGCACGCATTGAGTTAATTGAGATTGGAGATGGAAAAAGCTGCAAGCAATGTTTTTGTGTAGATCATGTTTTATTTTCTTGTATCTAGAACCAATGAATCTAGAATTATTAATTCTTCAATTAGAACGATGCACAATAAGAAATAATTTTTTTTAAAAAATTGCTTAAGTCTAGTGTTAAGGTAGAAAAATCCAGAGAGCTTGACTGAGTTGGACCCTGTAAGATGAGCACTATGGGTTTAGCCCATATTAGCACTCCGACGATCAAGTTAGTAGCTTTCTTGGTAAAGAAGAAAGATACGCTTGAAGAAAAGTGTGTAATGTATGTGAGTTACTTTTTTCTGGGTATAAGAGTGCTATTTATACCTTTGTGAGAGATTTTATTTTCTCTCTCCTATCTGGTTTTCTACAATTGTTCAGAGTTAGTTACAATAATTTTTCCCAAGGTCTCTAAGATTTGTCTTCATTCCCGAGCCCTTGGATGTTGTTCTGTTGTACAAACTAGGCCTCGGGGCAAGTAGGTCTTGGGTCGAGGCTACCTGTGGGCATCCTTTCATATTTCATCACAGGGGTATTTTGGTAATTGTGCCTAGATCTAGAATTTACCTTTTATCAATTACCCCCCGATTCTCCAAGCAATGCAATTGGTCGCAGGAATCATGGTCTTCTGCTAAAATGTCCTTATCCTGAAGGCGCAATCATCGGCACAAGAATACTCTTTTAATGGGACATTTAATGGAGAAAAAGTAGTGGTAGGAATTGTGGGACACGTGGCAGCTTTAGAGAAAAATCAGGATCGTGTGGTTGTAATGGTAAGTCTTTTAGCCTTCCCGCCAAAAAGATCATATCTCTTTATAAATAGTAACTTCATTTGAACTTTTCTTTTCACAATTCATCACTTCATTTCTCTAGAAATTCTCTCAAGCTTTTCACGCTGCCAAGGTTATCTCAGTGAGCTTAGGGTCTTCCTCTTCCCACTTTTTTCAGTTCCAGCCTTCTCCACTCTCCATCGCTAGGTACGTGCCCTCTGACTTCTCTCTTTTTCTCCCTATGTCTAGCTCGAACAATTCTCAAAATTTTCATCCCCAATCCTATGATAGGGACGATAGGGATCCCTTTGAGTCTAGTTCTTCCGGTGAAGAGGCTCTTGCCCATAAACCCTCTTCTTATTTTGATCATATGGAGGTGTTGGCTGACAAATCCTCACCTCCAGAGGAAACCCTGCTAGATAGGTCTAGGCGCATCCCTTTAGATGTGGCACCAATTACTGCCATTCAATACGAAGGTCCTCACTCCGTACCCCTCAACCTCCTTCCCAAGGGTGCAAACATTTATAGGGCCTGTGCCGAGGTCTCTAGTAAGGAGTTTTCTAAACCCTTAGCCCCCAGGCACCATCCACTACTTCTTAAGGCCCGGTAGAACCTGTTTCCCCTTCTAATAGTACTGATGAGCTTCAACCCTTCGGTGCCTTAGACCGCGACTATAAGTCCACCCAGGAGAAGAAAGAGAACTGGGAAAATAAGGATGTCTTCCCTCCGGGATATGAGGTTAGGATTCCAAGGCATAGAGAGTGGGCTTGCTGACCTCGGGAGGGGGAAACAGCAATATACCATTTCATTTTCGAATTCATGTCCTTGTCTGTCCCTTCTTTTATTGAAAAGAGCCTCCACTTTTCAATATTGCACCTGGCCAACTTCCTCTTAACAGCTGGAGGCAAATAGTGGCCTTCTTCATGTGGGTAAAATCTTTTGGTCTAACCCCTTTTGTTAACCTCTTTCTTCACTTTCATAAACTTAAGCAAGACCCCAAGAAATTGTTGGGTTGGTATTACTTCTCGCCGAGTTCTGGCCCTAATCTTTTTAACAACTGGCCCTCGAGTAATAAGGGGTGGCACTCCAAATACTTTTTCATGAAACACCCTTCTAAGTGGCCTTTTAGGAGAAAATGGCATATCATTCCTATAGTCACATTCAAACTCATTCAGGAAGAGCCCCTTTTGACCCCAACCGAGGAGAATAATAAGAATTTCTTGCTATCTCAGCCTCGGCCTGTAAGTGGTACAAACTTATTAGATTTTAATAAGGTTTTATCATCGGGGTTGTACAATCGTGATCCAACTCCTTCTCAAGGTGCAGGAGAGACCTCGGGTCAAGTTCCTGAGCCCCTTGAGGGTATCGTTTCCTTTCCTGATTTACATTTTCATAATTTCCTCTCGTACTTTTACTGATTTCTCTAACATCTTCTTTCTTTGTGTACTTAGAAATGGACGCAGCCTCTATGTCAGCAGAGATCGAGCGGAAGAGGCTCGAGGACAAGGCGGCCAGGCGTACTCAGTGGCACCCGCTAGACCCGAGGCAGACGGTTGATTGACGAGCTAGAAACTGAGGATGAGGGAACAAGATTAGTTCCTCCTCCCGCGAAGGCTTCTCCTCAAACTGCTCATCCCATGGTCGAGCAAGTTGACCTCACCAACTCCCCTGTTCACAAGTCCGAAGGCCTTCAACAGGCGGCAAGGACTTCTCACCCCGTGGCCCTACGTACCTCGAGGTTCTCATTTCCTCCTCGTCCTCCTCACGGATCTGATTGAGGGGAAATAGTTATAGCTAACATCCGTGGTCTGGACCGCTCTCAGCTACAGCTCAGCGTTATTTACCAGGCGGAAGAGGTACCACTTTTGCATTTTTATCATACTTCCATTTTCTGTATTGATTTACCTTTTGCTTTGATTTTTCTTCATTCGATAATATATAGGGTGACAAGTGCCTCCGAAGAGCTATTAAGCACCTAGGAAAGCTTGCAGCGATCTACGAAGATCTGGACCGCAGATATAAGGAGCTCGAGACTCAGAATAGGCCAATGGTCGAGGCCCATGAGGCTGCACTCACCTTACTCCGAGTCGAATACAAAGACAAACTGAAGGGTGCTTCAAGCGCAGCCTCGACAGCAGAGACATTACGACAGTCTGCCGAATGGGAAAGAGACACAGTGAAACAAGAGCTTCATGATTTGAAGGAGAGTCTCCCAAAAGTGCGTAAGCAGGCAGTGGCTGACTTCTGTGCCAGCGAAGATTACAAGAAGACCTTCGCCGAGGTGTACATTTTGGCTCGAAAGAACAGAACGAAAGAAGCTCATTCTCGCCTTTCAAGATATACAGCCTGCCATTGCCTGGTCATTCGTGCCGATCTTCTGACAACTGAGGACTCCTAGTCAGAACAGGAGTCAGAGTCTGAGGGTAATGAGGAGAATGCTGGCGTGAACGTAGCTAGGGGCAACCAGCCTGAAGCCGAGGATGCCAACATAGAGACTGTAGCCCCCAGTACTTAGATGTAAGGTTCTTGTACTATTTTGTATGTTACTACTTTGTTTGTAGAAATGAGAAAAAGCATTTTTAATTTTTGACTTTGCTCTTTTCTTTTCTTTTCCTTCTATTTCTTTATCTCATTTTTTCAGTGTGAACAACCATAATTGAGCTTAAGTCCGGGGCATTTTTACCTTCTTCGTGTCATACCCCTTTGAAGCAGGCTCGGGAAGAATTATTTGAGTCATCCCTTTCGCAGGTAATATCTAAGGGAACGATTTCCCGAGGTCGGCCTCGTGCTTTCTGATGTGTTTTAAACGAGTCAGGGAGTTGGTTTGGTCTTCATGGGGACTCAACCGAGACCATTGATGTGGGACTGCTAGGAACATTATGAGGTTCCCGTCGTGGCCCTTGGCGTGGGGTTGGTAGAAGTTTTGTTGAGTTTCTCGTAGGGAACCCGTTAACTCCCGTCGTGGCCTTTGGTAGAGGGAATGTTAACTCCCCGAGGCAGTTGTTAAGTTTCCCATAGGAATCTTTTTTTGAGCCAGTGGGGTTGGTAGGAGTTTTGTTGAGTTCCTCATGTGAATCTCGTGAACTCCCGTCGTGGCCCTTGAGGTGGGGCTGCTAGGAGCGTTGTTTGGCTCCCGTCGTGGCCCTTGGTAGAGGAAATGTTAACCCTTTGAGGTGGCTGTTAAGTTTCCCGTAGAAATCTTTAATAGACAGTGGGGATGATAGAAACATTGCCCGGTTCCCGTAGTGGCCCTTGGTGGTACACCGACCCCTGTTGTGTTAGGCTCCGAGGGCTCGCACTCATTGTTGGATAAGACCAAAACAGTTTCTGCACAATTTAAATGTTAGAGGGAAAGGAAATATTTCATTGCATAATAGAGTTATTACAAAGCATTATACATAATATTTTTTGAGGTGTTCCACATGTCATGCATGATTTAGTTCCTTTCCCCGAGCTTAGCAAGCCTGTAAGTTCTCGACATGACCTTCTTGATGACTTGATAAGGCCCTTCCCAGTTGGGCCTAAGTTTTCTCTGGGTAGGATCGGGTCTGAAAATGGCCTTCTTCAATACCAAGTTTTCTTCTTTGATAGCTCGAGGTCTTACTAGCTTGGCAAAGTTGCGGGCCATAGCTTTCTTCCCTGCCAGCATTGTAATCTGGGCTTTCTGCATGAACTCTTCTACCAAGTCCAGGTCTTCTCTAAGTGCCTGGTTATTTGCTGCTTCTTCATATTCTTTAATTTTAAGGCTAGGGGAGCCGACCTCTACAGGAAGTACAGCCTCGGCTCCAAAAGTCAAACATAAAGGGGTCTCGCCCGTGGCTGGTGTGGTTATGTGTACCTATAGCACTTCTGGAAGGATATTTTCCCAGCGCCCCTTCGCATCCATTAGTTTTTTCTTTAATTCATTCCCGCAGGGTTGGATCAAGTTCACTTCCCAACTACACTTTCTTGCCCGGCTCCAGCTCAACGTTCACCAGCTCCTCAGCAGGGGTTGCCTTTTTGATCTCCTTACCCTTCTTTGCTTTCCTTTTTGTGATCTCAATCAACTCCGATTCCTCCCTCTACAGCCTCAGAGACGCGGCATAGCACTCCTGGACACGCCTTTGGTCTCCTCTCAGTGTAACAACCCTATTCTCAGTTGGATACTTGAGAGCGAGGTGGTAAGTTGACGCCACGGCCTTGAACTTCCTTAGAGCGATCCTTCCCAAAATTCTATTGTAACAGATTTGCAGTCCACAATTATAAAGTCAATCATCTCACAACTTTTCCATTCTCCTTGCCCGAGGGTCACAGGTAGAGTGATGATCCCCTCAGGTCAGAATTTCTGTCCTGTGAAACCGGACAATGTGCCATTCACGGGTCTCAAATGATCTCGCCTAAACCCCATCTTCTCGAAAGCTTCTAAGAATAATACCTTTACCGAACTACCAGTGTCTATCACTATTCGCCTCACCAGATAACCACCCACATCTGCGGTTATCACTATTCTTCCAATGATCATCTCTATTTCACGCTAGGGCCCCCTTCGCTCATGTCAGGGAATCCTGTCTTGCTCCTTTCGCTGGCTTCTGTCTCTCGCTCTTCGTTGAGCCTGAGGTTCCTATTGCCTCACATATGCAGCCAAATGGCCTCTCCTGATCAAACCTTCAATTTGGTTCTTTAATTGGATGCAATCATCCGTATCATGCCCATGGTCATTATGATACAGGCAAAACTTGTCCCAAGGCCTCCTCCTTGAGTCTGCTTTCATCCTTGGGGGTGCCGACAAATCAAACCTGGTTTGGATTTCTACAAATATCTCTCCCCGAGGCCTATTTAAAGGCGTGTAGGCTTCAAATTTCAATCCTCCAGTTTTCTCTTTCGCGCCGCAGGGGGTCGGGCCTCGACTTTCCCCTTTTCCTTGGGATGTCCTCTCGAGGTCTGCGTGTTTGGAGTTTTCTTTCCCGACTCTTCCTCTCTTTTGTCCTGTATGACCTCCTCAGCGTTGATGTACCTCTGAGCACTCTTCATCAACTCTGTTAATGACCCCAGAGCTCTCTTTCCTAACGAAGCCATGAAATTCCGACTGTTTAAAACCTTAATATATGCCGTAATGGAAAACTTATCATCGAGGTTGGTAATTTCCAAGGCGGCCCGATTAAAGCGCTCCGAATACTATTTCAAAGTCTCCTATTTCCCCTGTTTGATGCTAAGCAACAGGGATGTGTGCTTGGTCGATTTCTTACTCGCTGCAAACCGATATGTGAAAGCCTTGGTCAACTGTGCAAAGGACTCAATGGAATCCTTTTCCAAGTTAGCAAACCATCTCCTCGCTGAATGTACCAGGGTGGTAGGAAATGCTCTACACATCAAAGCTTCTGGTATTTCATAAACGGCCATCTTATGACGAAAAATTGCCAAATGATCATTTGGGTCTCCTGTTCCATCATAAGGTGGCAATGATGGCAACTTATAACCAGCCAGACGAGGAACTTCTCTTATCACCCTCACAAAGGGGTTTGGCCCCACATACGTTTGTGCCTAGGACCCTTCATACCTAGATCCATTCTTAGATTCATCTTGAAGACGTCTCCTCTTGGGGGGCTCCTCCCTGTGAACAGAGTCAGAGGATCCATCTTCCTCCTCATAAACACAGGGTGCATATTGAGGTTCAACTCTCTTGGCTGATACCTCGAGTCTTATGGGTGAGGGATTTTGGTGGCTAGGGTGAAATGTGTGGGTTGGTTTATCGGGTAGGCAAAGTTTGCTGGTGGTGGAACTGGATGGGGTTGTGTTTGAGCTTGAAGCAAGCAATTTAAGGTGTCTTGTATGTATTCTACGGTTTTGGCTAAGTTGTTCACATCCACTTGTGTGGATGGAATAGGCTGTGAGCCACCAGGAGCTAAGGCTCCCTGGATCTGGGTTTGCATATGTTGAGCTAGGTAGTGAGGTGTATGGGTGGTTTGATTTATGGCTCCACTTGGAGGGTACACTCCAAGCGGTGGGGGTTCAATATTTTGGTTACTGTTCCTCACTACATATCTTGGCGATGGCAGCATGTGAGCTTGGTTGTGGCTTCTTGTTTGAATCATGGTGGTAATCTTAATGGGCAATCTTTCAATTTTCCATAGACGGCGCCAACCTGTTAAGGTAGAAAAATTCGAAGAGCTTGACTGAGCTGGACCCTGCAAGATAAGCATTGTGGGTTTAGCCCATGTTAGCACTTTGACGATCAAGTTAGTAGCTTTCTTGGTGAAGAAGAAATATAAGCTTGAAAAAAGTGTGTAATGTATGTGAGTTACCTTTTTCTGGGTGTAAGAGTGTTATTTATACCTTTGTGAGAGATTCTATTTTGTCTCTCCTATCTGATTTTCTGCGATTGGTCAGAGTTAGTTATAACAATTTTTCCCGAGGTCTCTAAGATTTGTCTTCATTCCCAAGCTCTCGGATGTTGTTCTATTGTACAAACTGGGCCTCGAGCCTCGGGGCCTTGGGCCGAGGCTACCTGTGGGCGTCCTTTCATATTTCATCTCAGGAGTATTTTGGTAATTGTACCTAGGTCGGGAATTTACCTCTTATCAACTAGTTCTCTTCTTTTGGCTGATTGATTTATTATTGTTTCTCCAATATTTGGATTTGATATATGTTTTCTTTTTTGGTCAAGGGATTTGATATGGTTAAACAAAGAAAGAAAATTATTTTGAGTAACTATTAATTAAGAGAGATAAAAAGGAATTGAACATAGAGAAAAATAATTAAAAAAAGAAAGAGAAATAAAAATAGTCTAGTTGGCATGCCATGTAAGAGATGATAAAAATGTGATAAGAAAAAAGATGATATATAAAATTACTCATAATTCAACATTATTGTAATTCGTCGTTTTCTTTGAGAAGTAATATAAAGTATTATTGCTTATTGGTCATGAACTAAGATTAATGTAAATAAATAATGTTTAGAAGCTATGCTCATTCCTTCATATAAAATGGATGCTCAAGGCTACATAAATAAATATTTTTTTATACAATTTATTTCACATTTACACATGGACTCGTTACTTTAAATACACCTTTGGCAGAACCACAATGTACTCATTACTTTAAATACATCTTAGATAAAATTATATTAAATTTACCCCAAAATTATAAACCTTATGGTATCGCGATATGTCTCAGTACATACTTTAGATCAATTAAAAATCAAATAATATTTTTAGAACATCAATTTAAATTCTATTTTTTAATTATAATAAGTCACTATTTAACCGCTCCGCCCAACTAATCTTAGGGAATGTTGTCTTTATCTATTTTGTAAAGGATGTAAAATACTTTCGGCTCAATCCTTTGTTTTTAGAGCCCTCTATCAACCCTTTGCCTAAAATATACTTTAGTATGAAACCCTATAAAGAACATCGAAAAGGAAAACAAAACACTAAAAAGAACATATATAATTTGATTGATTAGATGGAAAGGCATCTAGTAACGAAAGATAGATTTAAAAAAAGAAAAGAAAAGGGAATTGGTCTCCATACAAAAGATCCTTTAGGAAACATGCACTAAAAAGCAATTAATTTCAACTAAGCATAGGTCCAAAGGGAGTTTTTCAAACTAAAGATGTAGACTTGCATGGCTGAATGTTTCTTATCAAATAAAGATAACCGATTTTAGCACACTTTAGAGATGCATTAAAAGGATAGAACAACAATAGTTGTCTTTTCCATTCACTATCTTTCTTGCATGCTTTCCTCTTTTTTCTCTCTTTCCTTCATCTTTATCTTGAGGAGTAATTTGAATTACTGCAGACTGATTTCTTCAATGTAAAGATAGATTTTATATTACTTAGTACGAAAAATGATTGTATGTTAAACTTTTATTGTTATGTATAATTGTGTCGCACCAAGCCACTAAAGTACTACAAATTTATTAAACTTATTTATCAAAATCACTTAATTTTCGCTGACAAAATATTTTATGCCCGTACGTGAACCAAAATATGATTTAACCAAAGAGGTGTGCAATTGGACCCACTAATTCCTCTTAGATTGGCCTAAGTAAGTATAGCCAGAACATGTATATATGAACTAAATATGATTAAAAAAAAAAAGTAGTAATTACCAAAATGTCAAAAGAGACATATAGAATGGTAGTTTGAAATTTTGGTTATAAGAGGGGAACATAAAAGCTGTTGGATATCACAAGCATATCACCATCTTTTTCTTCTTCGCTGTTCTCTTCTTTTTATGCTGTGGCTTGATAACTTTTTAACTTCTATATCCATGGTCAACCAACCATTTACACAACTCCTCACGGGAGAGGTTATAATAGTGGTAAAGTACAAGTATGTTTTTTTTTTTTGATCTAAAGGAGGTCGAAGTTGGAAATTTTAAGACAAAATATAAATTTGAGTAGGAATATAGTCCTAATTGCACAGGTTAAAAAATGGATTTTTTTGTTACAAATACAATCAAAAGCAAGTGAAAGTCCGATGAAATAGTAGTGCACTACTTAAAAAATGGTATACGATTCCTAACACGGACTCACAACGGCACGGCCTCAAAGTACTTAAACGGCATATGGGTCTGAAGGAAATTATCTGAAGTCATGTATATAAGTAAGGATTAGTACTTATTTTGGTCATTTATCTTTAACTTGATTGTTAAAGTGACATTTATCTTTAAAAGTAATATATTTCAGTCTCTTATCTTTGTCCGAGTAACATCGTTAGTCCTTTTTAATGATTTTGTTAAAGATTTGATGAAAACTGCACGTGCTAATCATGTGCAATTTGGAAAAAATAAATGAAACGTGCTAATTACGTGTGTTTACATAAATAAAATAAAAAAATTGTTTTGATAAAAGATGACTTTCTTGCGCAGAACTTTAAGATACCAAATTTTATTCTAAGTTTACGAAATCATTTCATGCATATAAACCATTTACAAAAATGCAATGCAAAATTTTTTTAATGCAAATTTAGAGCTCAAATATGCAGAAATTGTTAGATCCCAAGTTTGTTTGAAGTTCTTAAACCATAAGAAACATTTAAAATAATTTCTAAAAGATGCAATGGAAAAATTACAAATAAATAAAAGAAAATTTTTATACCTGTTCAATGTCCACGTGAGCAGTAACCAACATTTTTTTTTCTATTTTTTCTTTATAATCTTAGACACATTTTTCATGTTAAACTTTACAGACTGTTTGGAACATATGAATTTCACAAAATTTTGTGAAATTCATTTGCAAAACTAATTTTTTTTTGTTCGGTTGCACCTTTTTAAAAAGTTACAAATCCAAGATTTGTAATTCTTAAATTTCCATAAACCTTACTCAAATTCGAATCCAAGAGGTGGAATTTATAAATCCATGTTTTCTAATTCTACAGTTAATCTTTTGAGAACAAAACTACTTTCAGGTTTAAGTGACTGACTTTGCTAAGAATGGTCAAACCCAAAAAAAAAAAAAAAATGTCTTCCCTACTCTTCCCTCTCTGATGACAAAAAAAGAAAAAAATCAATATCTTTTAGGTATTCGTTTGATTTTTCATGCAAATTTTTTCACAAATTTTCTTTTGGGCAATATGTATCTTACCTGATTGACTTATATGTAGAATCTTGTTCCAAACTAGGCCTTGAAATTAGAAATACTCATCTGGAAAGAAGCCAAGTCTGTATGTAGAATCATGATTCTATATACATGATACCTAATTAATTATTTGTTTATATTTAATACATTATAGAGTTGATTAATAAACAATTAAATCAAAGTAGTACGTAGAGTCATGCTCTACATAAGCCAAGCCTGTATATAGAATCATGACTCCATATACATGATATTTCTTCTTTTTATTTATATCTATATATATATATATATATATATATTTTCTTTTGGATTTTTATGATAATTTCAGGAATTAATAATGGATTGGGAAGATAACACTTATATTATAGCCTAATTTCAATTGTCGAATAAAAGAATGATATTTAAGTAAAATATAACTATTAATTCTAATTTCTCATGTGTTCCAAACACAATTTAGTTTTACAAATAACAGAATTGATTTAATATTATTTTACGTTTTCAAACAACAGAATTCATTTGTAAATGAATTCATCATAAAATTCATTTATAAATAAAATAAATTTCACACATGAATTGCTTCCAAACACTATGTTAGTCTGTGTGAAGATTAAATACTATTCGATGCATAATTTTTGAAAAGGTGCAGAACATTTATTAGAGAAAACCCATTTTTCAATATGAAAATCTGAAGTCATGTTGCGAGAAAATTATACAAGCTTATAAGAAATCTAAAAAAACAAGGAAAATCGGCCACTAGTTACAAAGATCCAATAAGATATCGAGAGCTATCATAGTTAAGTACGAAGCAATTACCTCTATTCCTATTTAGAGAGTGAAAGCGAAAAATAACTTGATGAACTGTTACGTTATGTATCACAAAGATACCAAGGTAGGAAGATATTTATAATCACTCTAAGACACATTTATAACTAAGAAAATGGAGTTTGTACTTATGAAGGCTTTGCTACTAACCTTTGTCCAAAGCAAAGCAAATCCTAACAATCTTCAAGAATTTCACAAGTCCTGTGAGCAATCACACAATCCTAGTTATAAATACACCAAATGTGTGATTATCAATTCGCAGTAGTCCAAGATATGTTTAAACCTCTTGGCGAAATTTGATTCCTAAATTCCATTCTTTTGAATCAATGCGCACGTAAAAAGTAAGTCATCAATGGATGAAAAATGTGGCTAAGGCTCAAGCACTAAGTCAAAAGTCCATTTTTCTATGTGAGGTAAGGCTACAAGAAGAAAAAGATTGTTTATATCCCACTCTAATTTTTTTTTTTTTCTTTCTAATTAAGCAGTGTGTATTTCATTGAAAAGTGAAAATGTATATACGTGGGTCATATGACCATTAACAATGAAAAAAGACAAAAACAGAACAAAAGAAAGCTAGCCTAACAAAGGGTAATCGTTAAAGCACATGACTAGCTAGTTTATCTCATTTAGTTAAGGTAGCTAGTCATCGGTTGCCACTCTAAAAAACAAATTAATTTTTTTTCTTCTAAAAAAAAATTAATTTTTGTCTCACTTCTCCGGCAACAAGATTAACTATCAATGCCCAAGTTTAATGTTTGCCTTAGCTTTCTACAAATCAGAGTACATATTATAATCTTCACAGTTTTAGTTAGAGTTCCAAAAGCTTTTCTTATATGCATGATCTTATCATATATGTAAACACCTTTAGCAAAATTTTGAATTTGCAACCCAAATTTATAGGATTTATATCAGAAATTTTCATAGGGGTATCATTCAATATTAAGTGATATTAGATAATATGGTTGAGATTTTTAGCTATCGGTATCATTCAATATTGAGTGATAATAGATAATATCGTTGAAATTATATGCTATGTTTTCCTTTTTGAGAATTTATATAATTCATAGTGGACAAGCAATTAGTGATCCCTCATGACATTTGTGTAAGAGTTTGATGGCATAATAAATCACAGATAGAGATGAATTTTTCAAGTGATATCCTGATTTTAGGTCTTCTTTTTATTTTTTCTATACATATAACTTTAGTTTTTCTTTCACGTTCTGTACGATGAGTTTTCACTTTTGTGTACCAAGTATCTATAATTTTTATCGTTATTGCTTAAAAATGTTTGAGCTATTTTTCAATGCCCTCATATGATTCTCAATATACCAAAAGGCAATTTATTTTTTCTCTTCTAGCAATATGTCAAATAGGATATATTACATAAGATAGAATAATAAATGAAATAATTATGAAGTGAAATATATTTTTGATGGTAATCTCATTAGTTAGATTGGACAATAGGTTTTGATTTATGTAAAACTATATCTTAGACTTCATTAAATCCTCTAAAATGGAATAATTTTGATCATTACAATAAAATGAGATACTTGTTAGTCAAAAACATGGATGATAAGATCCCCATTAGATCAGTTATAATGAGAATATTATTTTCTGTTTATCTAGGACAAAATATACAAGGGTCATTAATTAAAATCAACATTAATTATTCAATAAAGCTATCCAATTAATTTCTTGTTTCTACATTATGTCAAATACTTTCTATTTGATCTTTTGCTTTTAGCGTCCTTTGTCAATTTGCCTTAAAAATTTTACTTTTATGCAACCTCAATAAAGAAAAAGATCAAAAAGAAAAACATAAAACACAAAAGAAAACATAATTTGCTTGATTACATGGAAAGTCATCTAGTAATGCAAGATGGATTCTTTTTTTAAAAAAAAAAAAAAAATGGAACCGGTCTCCATGCAAAAGTTCTTTTAAGAAACACTCAAAAAAGCAATTTTCTACCAGAACTCTCTCTCTATCGTATGTCCAAAAGGAGAGTACTAAACCAAAGATGATGTAGACTTGCATGGCCGAATATTTTGTCTCTCTTTTTCTGGATTTACATGGAGGCAAAGTCGAAATAAGTGTAAGCATATACATATAAATATATGTATTCTATGATTTTGCAGCACAATAAATATAAATGTAATTAGTAGCGGAATCACATAACTATTTGAGTCATGATAAAACGAGTTGTAATCGTTACCTGATTACTAACAAAGGTCTTCCAGCTCTCCCTGCTCTATTCTGGATTAATTACTGTTTATGGGAACAATCAGTTAGGGCTAGAGTAGAAGAGGGATTATTTACAATTATTCTAATAGGCTCTCCCATAAAAAACTTTGTTAGAATATACAAATCTATACACAATTAACCATATGTTTTTATGAAGTGGGTTTAAAACAATATGATCACAAACTCATCTGTAAATCAGATATATATCCAGCCTACTTTATAAAATAAAAAATAATTAACGGGGAGAAATATTCCAACAATTATATCTAGCCATAAGAGAGGTCCTGACAACTTATCCAGTGTGTGAGTGCTCCAAAATTTACCAAAGTTATTATTTACAAGTTAATTTACGCACTTGTTAACTTCCTGATAGATATGTACCAAGCTAAAGTCCCACTCCCTTCTCAAAACAGCTCCACATTCATCAATTGAGACTGGCTCATCTTTAGTTAACAAAAGAAAGAGAGCTGATATTAGTCCACTTTGGAGATAGATTGAAAAGATAGAACCCCAACAGTTGTAATTCATGATCTTTCTTTCTTGCATCTTCTTCTCTTTTCTCTCTTTTTCCTTCACTCTTTGTCTTCTTTCTTCTACTTAAAGATTGTATATTACTTGTACAGAAAATTGTTGCATGTTAAGCTGTGATTGCCTTCCATTTTTTTTTTTTTTTTTCGGAGATTGCCTTCAATCAAACGGCAAAAATACTAACGAATCTACTTTAAGGGTTCACAAAAAAAAAATTTAATTCTTTGATATTTTGTTATTGAACTTAATTTTTACTGAAAAAATATTTTATGTCCATTTGTAGACCAAAATATGATTTAACCTAATATTACAAGAAAATTTATTTTTAACTTCGGTTCGTCCCCAATTCGTCTCCTAAAAATTAGGATAGCCATAACATGGGATTGGACCCACTAATCCCTCTTGGATTGGCCGAAGTTAGGATACCCATAACATATGATGACCTAATTAACATGATCAAAACAAACATTATTAGTCAACAAAATGTCAAAAGAGACATAGAGAATGGTAGTTTTGTTTATTTGGTTATAAGAGGGGAACATAAAGGCTGTTGGATCACATGCATATCACCATCTTTTTCTTCTTCTTTTTATACTGTGGCTGACAAACGTTCAAAGAAAAGCAATAAAATGGTTCCACTTACCAAGAAATTAAAACATCATCACACAACTAATCCCTAAATGATAAATAAGCATCATGCTAGAGCAGAGACCACATAATTACCTCTTTGCACGTATTATTTTAATTTCACGGTTGTATTTTGCTAAAATTGTGAGAATAGCGATACGTCCAAACACATGTACAAATTCAATTTAGAGTTTAATTTTGATTTACAGCCAATGAATTTTGAACTCACATTTTGGTGAGTTTTATCTCTACTTGTTGCAACTAGACTATCCCTTGGGGCCACTTACCAGTGTTTGCTGAGTAAGGTCCTTTTATAACGTAATTATTTTATGAACATAATTTATCGATTGTAAAATACGTTAAATCTTACTCATGACATGTAATCAAATCCATTCCGCTGCTGTTGCTACTCCTCAATCGAAGGGATTCTAGTTTGATGATAAAAAACACACATGGGTCCCTCCATCATCTTCATCATCATTTCATGCCTATGAAGAAGACCCCACCTCTCAGGTCCAAGCCTTATAAAGCATGATTAAAAGTTGCAAATATTTTGCCTACGAATGACCACCAATAATGCAAGTAAAGATTATAATTTTGATTGGAGTAATGAACATCTCATCATAAGGAAAATTGATCAATTTTCTGAGCCGTTGATAGCTCATTGATCGATATATATTGGTTTTAGCGAAGGGGAATCATTACTGATTCATTTGCATATATTTCTTTTCTTTTATTGCCAAATCGACACTTTTCCACCTTTTAAGAAAATTCCATGTAAAAATATCAAGATTGCTTCTTCTTCTTTTTTTTCCAATTAATATATGCTAGATATTAAGCAATGCCAATAACATGTTGGACATAAATGAATTTGTAAAATATATGTATTCTATGCAACAACAATAACGGATTACCTTATGTCAGTATTGTTTAGGTAAAAACTTGACGAATCCCACCATTGTGGTAATTGTTATGACTTGAGCCCAAAACTTCAGACTCGAAAACGAGATTGATGATATACATAAGAAATAATTAATTACTTTACCTCAAATCAACTGATTCAAAATGATTAATCCAAATTATTCATTATACCCAGAACACTCACTTATAACTACTCATATACACTATCTCCCACCGATGTAAAATATATATTACATATTAATCCACTGTCAAAAGCATCATTATGAGTCAATATTATATTATTTTCATCTCTTGAGTTCTTATACCATCAAGACTATGGTAAACTGGGTGTAATATAATTAGGGGTATATGATTTACCAAAATCCTCTACTCCTTCCCATACTCATCGTACATTTTTTCTGCTTTACACACTATCTACATTTTTGTTTATAATACAACGTTTTATTATAATTAATATAATCTTTCCCACACAATCTTACTAAGTAATCATTTAATAAATGGGAAATCTCATAAAAGTTACACGTTATGAAAATAATTGAACGTCTCGTTTAAAAATTTAATCGGTTATAAAAATAATTATTTTATTAATTTATTGTCCCGAACATACAACACGATATGTCGGTGATGTTACGCCGAAGTGGAGTAATGAAGTGATGAACTGACTCGCCAGTGGTCCAGACGTTCCTACGCCAACAAAATACTTTTTCTTTTGTATCATATCATAACGTTGTGCATTAATGTAGATATTTCTTTGGAGTTGGACCATGCAAGGTAAAATGAGCACCATAAAGCTCGTGAAAATTCAGAAGTGGGTTTCTAGAACCTGTGGTGTTAGTAAATGTGAAACCATCATGATAAAACGAACAATTAGGTTGTCTTTCTGGAAATGTTAGAAACCATCATGATGCAGTTCACGAGGCTTATTGAAGGACAATCTGCTGATCTTGTTGGTTTTTGCGGTTTGATACATTCATCAAGGTTTAGTTAGGGGTAAATTTAGAAATTATTCCCAATGGGATTAAAATAAATAAATTTTCAATTATATGAGTATATTTTTTTTTCAGTGGATGTTAATTAATTTTTTTAACTGAAACTATATAGATATTTAATTTTTTTTTTTCAAAAAATACATAGAATTTTTAACATTTTATGTAGCCCTCGCTGGCCCTTAAGTACCTCTGTCCCTGGATTCAGCTAACAGTATCAAAGGTATGCCTTCTTGCCAAGCTTCAGCTATTTTCGAGTATCATAATTAAAAATGATGCATCAATAGTTCTCCAAGTAATAAATTTCAGAGGCCCCGGTACGAGAAAATCAAGACTATTGTGGAAGATATATCAAATTGATTGCAATTAAAATTACCAAACATCCTATTCCAAAATAAGAGAAGAATTGCTAATAGAGTGGCCAATGGATTGCTGAGGGTCAAGTTAGTGGCAATTTACTTTATGATTAGGGAAATTAACATCCCTCCAACTTTGAAAAATATGTTTTTTGCAGACCTCTAACCTAATGGGGTTGGCTAATTATATTCGGCTTTCAATCAATGAATGAAATTTATGTAAATTTTTAACCCCCAAAAAAAAAAAAACCTTAAGCAAGGCTTAGTTACCTAATTTATACTACTTATTCTATTTTTTTTTCTATTTGTGAACATTTTGAAACACAATACCCCATGTGTTTTAAAAATTAACTGATAATCCCTTTGTGATTTGCTAAAAGTAGTTGATTACCCCCTTGTATTTTATAAAAGTAGCTGATTGTCCCTTATATTTTCTAACAAAAGCGTTAATTTTTAAAAAGCACAGGGAGGTAATTAGCTACTTTTATAAAATATAGGGGGGTAACCAGCTAATTTTTAAAACACAAATGGATAATCAGCTACTTTTAGCAAATTACAGGGGAGTAATCAGTTAATTTTTAAAATACAGGGAGATATTATGCATTTTTAACAAAATACAGGGAAGTAATATGCTATTTACCCTAGGTCAAAAGTTTGATCATTAAAATAATGGATGCTAAATCCAGAAACTCCAAAAGATTTCTAAAAACTAGACTTAGTTGGAATAATGCGTAAAAGTCAAGGGCCTAGTGACTTTTTTCCTTGGTTTTTGTGGTTTGCTACCTTTATCAAGTCCAGATACTTGATTTAGTACTACCCATTTTATCTCTTTTTTGAACTAGAAGTAATAATGCTGACTTTTGGAAACAAAATAATTAAAGTTTAATGGAAATAAAAGAAAGGGTTTATCTTTAATGAGTTGAGATATTTTTTACCCGGTGCGTGACCATTAAAGGGACAAAAAAGAAAAAGTGAAAGTGGCCCTTCTTGGAGAACTATTTTATGCATCCATGACTAGGGTCAGACAAGAGCGGATTCAGAATTTTTTTTCAATAGAGATTATACATAATTTTTTAATTATATGAGTACTTTTTTTTTCAATAGGGACTAATTATTATTTTTAATTAAAAATACATAAATATTTAATTTTTTAAAGAAATATATAAAATTTTTAACGTTCTTCTAGCTAGACCGCTACCACTGGACCTGACGGATGTAGTATTCCAGTATGCATTGGTCTGTATTTTAAATATTTACAATTTAAAATTTTAATTAGTCCCATTATTTGAATAACAAAATCCATATATTTATGAAATTATGTATTATATTCCTTTAAAAAGAAAAAATCCTTCATAACATCGTATTGATAGCATAACAACATGATAGCAAAAGCTTCATGTGACATGATCTAAATAACTTTATGTGCCTGAATTGTATAATACTTTAAATTTCATCAGTGCAAAAGTTATATATACTTAAATATCCAAGTACTAGGTTATGCTTAAACTTTACGATCAAGACATAATAATCACAATTTACAGGTCACGACAAAGTGTAAATAGTGGTCTAGGTCTAATAGCCATTATTAAAATATAGGACTACGAGGTTTGAGGAACAACATATTTCTAGAATTTATAGGCTATACATGTAAACACCTACGTCCAATTAATTGGGCCAAATTTTAAATCTACTTTATATTAGTAAGAATTCAAGTTATTATAAGTTTGAGAAAAATTTCTTACGTAAATAATGTGTGATGAAGTGTCATGCGATGAGTTAGAACAAAACTACAGTTCAGGAGCAACACTAATTTACCAAAATATTAAACCAAATTAACTAGTCCAAAATGTTTGAATCCATATTGACAATAGTATTAGACCCAAGTTATATATAAATTGAATACATGTCACTTATAGAACAAATATGAGACGGTGCATGCCACAATTAGCTCTCCACCTTTCATATTCCAGGTATTTTTAAATGTCAAAAAACACAATATTTCATCTTAAAACTACTTAATATCAAATAAAGTGGTTCATGATCTTTTATAATAGGATTAAAACTCATAATTTATTAATATCGAACAATTATATTCTCTAACACTGACATAAACCTTTTCTATCATTTGACATTATATTGGCCAGTAAAACTCCCCCTGTGTCTTCCAGCTCATTGCTATATATTGGAATATCCATCAGCCTTTTGCTTTACAAGTCGCTGTGAATATCTGTGTACAAAAGCGTGGACCTATACCTAAATTATGCAAGTAACTTGGGAAGAGAGTTAAATGTATGTTTGGATTCCAGAACAAAATCCACATTTGTACAACATTCCATGGTGAAAAGATGACACCACAAAGTGGAAATTTAGAAGGGCAGAGACCCCACCAAGCAAAGAAACCAAAAGGAAAGAAGAAAACAGCTTTATAGGGAATATGAGGACTTTGCATGATGACTGAATCTTGTAGACATTCTTCGTAATTCACTGTTTAATTTTTATGGGACGTATGGCCATGTCTGTGTAACATCAAGCTCTTATCTTCATGACTCTAGTAGTATCCATTTTTATCGTATTTGATAAATAAGTTTTTATTTTTTAAAGTACTATATTTTAATTTTTCAACTTTATTGTTCTTTTTCTAAAAGAATAACGATAAAATCATTCTTTTCTTGTGCCATGTGACTTTAGAAAAAGATAAAAGGATTAACGGAGTCATAAGTTACAAAGTTAAATGATTTAAATATAACACTTTTGAAGATAGGATACCCATTTGTCAAACACCTTAGAGACTAATTAGGGTTAATACTCTTTTTTTTCAAATAATGGAAAATTATCTGGAACGGAGAGTTTACAGAAAAGTTAGCTCTCAACAAAAATGAATGACGTTGTCTAATCCATATAGTCGACCCCACCTAGTGAAACAAAAGCTCAATTTGGTTTGGGTTATCATCCAATTAAATCTCGTGACACATAATCTTATTAAAAAAAAAACATAGTCTAGTTAATTAGACATGAAATCTACCAAAACTAGTTTTAAAAACTATGTTTCTCATTGTAATTACGAGAGGTTGAGAGGTCAATTCTAGTACGTAATATTATTTAATATATATTAAACGACTAAGGCCTCCCTGAATCCAAAAACAAAAAAAAACAAAATCTCCTCCACTAAGTTAACCCACCGCGGTTAAAGTTGTTTAGGTTGAAAAAGCATTGACAGGACAGAGATTGGGTAGGATCTGCGGTGCGAGGTGCAAGTGGAGAAGGGAATAATAACAACAATACTAATTTCAGGTAGTAGTAATAGGCAATCATGGGGCAAGCATATTCACTTACCTCTTTGTCATCACTTTCCAAAGCATGCATGATTATAACAAAGTCCATGACTAGTCACTCTCTAGAAGAAAAGCATCGCCTTCTTGAACAATATATAGTCTCATCATAAATCCCATGTAACAAATCTTGCTTGCCAAGATTTCAGCTGTCAAAAGTGGAAGGGTTAAAAGACAAATTAAATCTACAGCATTAAAAATTTCGTAATTAAGCCTTTGAACTTTGTATTTTACCCCTCTGGAATTAGCCTAAAATGCATAGTACCTTTCTATAATTACGAAACTACCAAATTAGTTACTTAGGGTCATTAGAAAAAGGAGCATACACCTCTCAGTAACTAAGATCTGTTAGCTTTTTTTAACATAAATATTGAAATGACAAATGTGCCCTCTCAATATTAACAAAAAAAATTAGAAAAATTATCCAATCAATCATTGCAAGTCATGTGGCTCTATCACCACCGTTACCCCTATCCTACCACCAGCAGCCCCACCTCCAACCCCCAGCACTACCCCCATACCCAGCATCAACATTACCCCTCCCTACCACCACCCCCATACCCGTTACCACCACCTTCTATCCTCGTAATACCTTGCAACCAACCTACCTCCCACCCACACACCGCCACCACACATTACACACACCATAAACATAACAATGCACACACACACACGTGAATACACACAAACTGCTAGCATACCCGACACACACACCCAAACACACAATACATATTTGGGATTTGGGGGCGGTGGGTGTAAGGGGTGGGATGAGGTGTAAGGGATGGGTTTTTTTTCTTTCTATTTTTTAATGGATAAAATGACCATAATAATACCCTTTATTTTAGCATACAATAAAGGCAAAATAATCTATTGAGGGTTTTTATGTCCATGTAAGTACAATTATCATCAAAGTATACCAACAGATTGCATTTAGGCGCGTGACTTACAATCCCTATCACATTTCATGATTTTTCTGACATAGGAGGGTAATATGCACCCTTTCTAACAATCACAGTTAGCTAATGTGGTGATTCACAAATCACAAGGTGGTACCTTGCACTTTAAACTAACCTTAGGGGGTAAATTGCAATTTACCCTAATTTAAATGGAAAAAGTGAGCGTGTGCTTGTGTATCATAAAGTTATGCATAAGAGTTTATAAACTTAATTGTTTCTACTTAGGGGTAACGCTTAGAAACAGTTAAATAGCTATGCGTGTTCCACTAAAATTATATGCAAGACCCACTAAAGTAATCAGTGTCACTAAGTAGATTGAAAGTAATTCTAAATATGTTTTAAAAAATATCTCGAGAAAATATATCTTTTTAAAGAATAAAAACCTAAAAAAGATAGCAAAATAAGAGTCCTAACAAAATATGGTTGAAAAGTACTAAATAATTGCAAAGAGCCCACTATTTATGCTAGCTAGTCTAAATAATTCCAAAATAATATGAAATAAAATAAAGTCATAACATAAATTAAGGTAGCGATTGGTACACTGGAATGAGATTAGGAATGAAATGACATCCCAACTCTTTTCAATTTTTATGTTTAGTATGAAGGAATGAACTTGGGAATCATTCCCAAGGTAATCTCATTCTCACGTATATGGGAATAGTCATTCCAGAGCAAACACATAGAAATAATTCATTTCTATGTATTTGGGAATAAACTTGACTACCATACCCCATATAATATAACTTTTATATATAGTTTGTTTTACAATAATAATAATAAATAAATAAAAATACATTAATAATAAAAATAATAATAATAATAATAATAATAATAATGATGATGATAATGATAATAATAATAAATATAAATATAAATAAAATAATAATAACAATAAAAA
This sequence comes from Ehretia macrophylla, assembly GCA_037974665.1. NCBI lineage: Eukaryota > Viridiplantae > Streptophyta > Magnoliopsida > Boraginales > Ehretiaceae > Ehretia > Ehretia macrophylla. The sequence goes on from CM075774.1 coordinate 8,379,921, forward strand.
TATAAAGCTTGAAGGCCCAAGTATCTTTAACCCAAAGAATGAGGTTGCCTCTCTTTTCTTGTTTTATTGGAGCACAAAGGAATAATTTTCTCACACCGAGACATGTAAAAGTGGTAACTTCAGGTAATAAACCAATAATTCAGGTCAGCCGACACTTTTTTTTTTTCAATTTAAGAGAGGTTTAAGTTGTACAATAAATATCAAAAGATGTTACTTAAGAACACATACAAGTAAACTCCATTGCGATCACGATTGAAATTTAAAAGTACTTTTTTTTTTTTTATAAAAATAGGAGGTCAAATGCAGTCTAAATATTGGAGTTAGCCAAAACTTCAAAACTTTAACAATTCTCTACTACGTTTTAGATCAGATTACACTAAGGCGTATAATTAAGGGCTCATATGACCCTACATCGGGGAAATTACGTTTTGAAAATCACGTTAAAAAAGTGTATATTTTTTACGTAGCTTTTGAGAATGTGACTTTTTTTACTAACCCAAACACAACCACAAGTTTGAATAATTAATAGTCAAATGCATTGAAACTAATATTGAAGTCCAAATGTACTTTTCAACTCTCGAAATGCTAAACCAAATGCATCCTAAAGTCTAGGTTGTAATACATTACCATAAACTAAACCTTTTGGACTATAGAACAACAAGCAATAAAGCTTTACCCTCACATTCTCATCTTGTATAGCATTTTATGATTTTTCTCTCCTTTTTTCTTTTCTTTTTTTTTTTTTGGTCAAGGACATCTTTCTTTGTGTTCTTTAGTTTTCTTTTCCTCTTGATATATTAACCTTTGACCCTACACTTCTTCAAATATACCATACCACTATCAAGCCCTTTGGGTTATATTGCATTTTTTAATCTCTCTTTGTGCTCTAGTTTCGTGATCTATTTATTTTGTCATTTTTTCTTTTTTTGTTGTCAAGTAATGAATGGATTGCGTTACTATTAAAACAGAACATGCAAAAGATAAGGGGAAGATTAAATTTTCAATTTACATCTACTCTACCATTTAATTTGGCATATTAGGCTATCGAATGTAGTATTAATTTTGATTTGGGACACGTTTTCTGGAGGTACAAGCCACCGCATGCCCTGATTTATGAGAAAAGTACTTTTTTTTTTTTTTCCTGATATCGAAGAAATCATCTATAGCAAAAATTACTGAAATACAGATTATTGAACCCACGCCAAAACTACAAACCGTGTGACACAACAATATGCCCCATTACACTAAGCAATTCACTCAAAAGGGAAATTCTAAATAACAACTTTTAATCTACAAACCAACATCTTTGCCGTGTGTTCTCACTCTTAAAAGGCTGAGAGAAGTACTTTTCCCTTGCCAAAAACATCATAAAGGATAAATGGCCCCTCAACAAGATTTAGCCAAAAGCAAATAGCGTTGTGGCGTTACGATCCGAAACTCATTCAAAGCTTATATATTGCATATTTGATTCACCTATCCTCCTAACTCTGAGAAATCGGTCAAGTAGGAGGCTACCCTCGACTTAGGCAGACTCTACCCTTGCGCGGTCCCTATTTCACGCTCAGTAGTAAGGCACAGAGACAGTGCAACTTTGTTCTCCCCATTTACCGATAAAACAAAGAGCATGGAGTACGTATCACCATCACAGTAAAAATATGTCACTTTATGTCCCAAAGAAAGGTAAGAAGAATTAAAATGTAACATCACTATAGATTTTAACATCATTCTACTAGTGCCTGCTCTTTCTGAAGGTAGAATACTTAACACGTTAGCTACAACACGATAAGGGTCGGTGCAAACAGCGCCAACTATCCATGACCGCTTCAGAGTTCTCAGGTTACATTCAGAGACTAAAACCTCTTCAAAAGTAAACATATGAGCAACAAAGCAAATTACACTGATGCTAATGCAGACAATATATATCAATGTGAATAGCTCGATCCTAAATGGCATGGCAAATTCTACATGTCCCCAGAACAATGACTACTCACATTTGTCAAGAACATTAGTAGTACTATTTTGAACACTATTTTTTATATATTATATGGATGATCCGATCCACAAGGACCATGGGAACCTCGGTAATATTAGTAGATGCTATTTGAACCACAACTGCTTCAAATACAGTATCAAGAAATATTGCTTGCGGAGTTGCGATAGCTGACTAAACTAAAGGATAGCATGCAACAAATATAATGATTCTCATTAACAGAAACACGCAAGTAATTATTTCAATACACTAAACGCACAAAAATGGACAAAAAATATACATCTTCGATATATTACACTTCAAGTACCTTTGTAAAAAGTAAATAATTACTTTAGTTAATCATCATTCAAAAGTATAAACAAGTACTAAACACAAGCCTGTAGCACACTAAATATAGGACTCTTCGCAAGTCCCGTATCACACACATCACCATTCATGGTACTTAACAATGAAGAATATGATAGAAGAGCATAACAGATATAATTAAAGCTTCACAAAGTTCACATTCAGGAAAATGTCAAAAACTGTAAATTTTATGATATACAAAGAAAAAGAGAGGATAGAAATACCAAAATCTTATTGAACTTCACACAATTCTCCCCGAGTCCAGAACCCCAGGCCCGCAGGCGAAATTTTACTAAGTTTAGAAGAGGTCGACAACTAGGGCCTAAGCACATATGTTGCTCCCTAGTTATGGACTCTTCACAATGCAAATCTTCCATATCATCATATTTGGTATTTAGCAATAAAACATCGAAAAAACCATGAGAAATAAATTAAATTTCACAGAGTTAATATTTTTTACGAAAACATCGAACATATTCATATACAAAGAAAAAGAGGGGGAAAGAAATGGAATAAACTGTTTGAAGCGAACATCACTTATCAAAAATGTTCTACAATTCTTACTAAGTTTAGACAGTAGAAAACCACGGCCATCAGAAGTAAAAAAACGAAAGGGAAATGCCAATCAACAAAAGAATCTAACAAAGAAAGTGCATCAGATAATACTTTCACGCTACCATCTAATAGATGCTCTGGCATAACTTTCCAGATTTGCAGGAGATGCTGCATCTGCATAAACCTCCTCATAACAAATGGGTCACAAGAAAAATTTTCCTAGCAATCATTCACTAGAGGAATTGTAAGTGGTCAATTACGTATGCAGACATATATTCGAAGGGAAGAACCAATGGAAAAATTAACGAATTAAAAGCAAGAAAAAAATAATCCTACAGATACTCCTGAAAAAAGAAAGGAAATAATGATGTTCTTGAAAGTGTATCTCACCGATCTCCCAAGTTTGCGGAACAATAACAGGACAACCATCTGGATATCTAATGAGGGCCAACAAGCATGTATCAAATTGATCAGATATTCACGCTTCATTTTCGACAACTTGTTGAGAAATTATACATTGGCTGAAGAACAATAATCCGCCAAGTAGTATCAGAGAAAAAAAAATTCCAATTCACAGTATTTGCACTATAATTAATACTAATGGATAGCTAACTACCGAAGATAGTTATCTATACATTAAGCTAAAAATCTGTCTTGCCGTTCGGGTTATTGCTGAAGTTTCTCCAACTTAAAGCTGACAAGGATGCCAGGTAACGCTTGAGAATAATTCCCAAGTCCCAACAGGAAGAATTCAGTAAATTAAAAGAACAGTTCACTTTCATTTGACTATTAAGAGCTTACATAACTATTCTGGACTTAACTTGCATACCTGCACAAGTATCCCAGGTACCGCTAGTGCCAAGTACTCGCAACTAATACGCATTTGACTGAACCTAGAAGTGGTGGTATTTCTCAAAAATATTTTCTGCACGTTCCGTATTTATTACTATGGTGCAACTTTTTATTTGGATAGGCAATACAATAAAGCCTCCTACCGAAGATAGTTATCTATACATTAAGCTAAAAATCTGCCTTGCCGTTCGGGTTATTGCTTAAGTTTCTCCAACTTAAAGCTGACAAGGATGCCAGGTAACGCTTGAGAATAATTCCCAAGTCCCAACAGGAAGAATTCAGTAAATTAAAAGAACAGTTCACTTTCATTTGACTATTAAGAGCTTACATAACTATTCTGGACTTAACTTGCATACCTGCACAAGTATCCCAGATACCGCTAGTGCCAAGTACTCGCAACTAATACGCATTTGACTGAACCTAGAAGTGGTGGTATTTCTCAAAAATATTTTCTGCACGTTCCGTATTTATTACTATGGTGCAACTTTTTATTTGGATAGGCAATACAATAAAGCCTACTAATAAGAAGGACACAAGATAAAGACAACACCCTTTACCAAGCTAAGAAGACAGACTCGGATTCAATAACAACCATAATTATCTCTTCTATGCCTAACTCAAAGACAAATATAATTAACTTTCAGAAAACTGGAATAAAATAATAGCTTGTAAGAATGAACAACCATATCAAGTATTTCGAAAATGAATAAGTAAAAGGAACCAGCAGATTCAACGCCCCCTGTATAAAATGAAAGACTGTTACCATTACACAGGTTGACAATGTGAATGATATCAAATAGAGAAATACGTAAACGCAAATCTTCAGTGTTGTCATTAAATTGCAGATCATTATTTACAGAGAAGAAAATAATAAGACTGTAGGCTTAGTTATCACATTAATTTCGTATTTGCACATAGAACTTAGGTCGTCCATATTTAGCTATTGTTTCTCACAGTTACTTCCTACAGATAATGAAATGTAATACTCACTTTGTCTCTATAAATAGGTAGCTATTAACCAATCTCTCCCAGAAGGGAAATAACACGGCTTTATACCACCAAGTAGAGTAACAAGAAAGAATGTTCCAACCCAAACTCAAATATGTACAATCCTTATTAATCATTTCCAATTATGAACAATTCACTGGAACATAAAACTAAGACAGCACAAATAATTCCACAAGAATATGAAAGCCACCCTTTCTTCTTTTCCCTTTCTTTTTGCGGGATTGGGGGACAGAAGCAGATACACGCAGCAGGAAAAATGAAAGCCAGTCATGAACATGCACAAGAACGTATCCAGAAAAAAGTGAACATGCAAAAAGGTAAGTCATAAATCCACATAGACAAAAGAGTATAACGGACTCATGTAACATGAACATTACATTAGATTCACATAATTCCATTACATATAAACCTCCATTCCTATATACTTAGAGGACTGACACAAGGGACACAGACTAAGCTTACTTTCACATTCTTTACACAAGCAGAGATGCTTACAAGGTAACAAAAGCATGCAAACTTCATTGACTCTACAAACCTTACAAGTCATGAGCTCCTTCATTTCATTACTATCCTTGCATAGTAGATGGAAATCAATGGCACGACCATTGCAGCATGAAGCTGTATCATCTACCTCACTGTCACCACAACCTTCTTTACTGTCTCTACTTTGTGCATAAACCTGCTGAAGACTGAATTTAAGTGTGTTTATCATATTTTCATTGTACTTGGCCCGCTGTTGCCAAGCATTGGCCTCTGAAGCTAATTGTTCCATTCGCAGTTCAAGATCCATATTTTTTTTGTTTATATCTTCCACCTCTGCCTCTTTCTCGTGAAGTTTCTGAAGTACTTTTTCTTCAATAGATGAGATAACTTGGATTTGATTAGCCTGAAGTTTCTCTAAAATTGCTTGCCTCAGCCGATCACCCTTTCAAAGCATAAATAGAAAATATTCAACGATAAAAATAAAAATAAAAATAAAGCACCTCACTGCTAAAAGCTAACTGGGGATATCATTAAAATAATCTATAGTTTCCCACTTCAATCCAACGACGGTATCTGAAGTTGAACATGTATTTTACATATGGCAGTGATGACGATATCTTAAGTCAAAAATGCATTGGCTCAGTATTAGCAACCCAGGTCAGAATTCAACATGGTATAACGTGTCCAAAATCACAAATAATGTGTCGTGTAGAAAATTGAGATCAGTTACACTTCAAACTTAAAAATATGCCATTTTATGCCAACACTGCACTATAAAAAATCGATAAAGGCCAAAACACACAGTGGTTGGCATAAGGATTATTTTCAATACACACTCTCTGTTTGCACAGTAAATTTCAGATCTTGTCAAATACACACACTCTGTTTGAACAGTTAATTTCAGATCTTGTGACATCATGTGCTGGAAATTTCAGATGCATTTTCTCAAAAGGTATGCACATGGATGTTGCTAAGAAAAAAGAACAAGCATCAAGTATACAAACAATTTTATACAATAGTCCTTTATCTTCTTGAAACGCATCAAGAGTAATGTACCTGACTTCCAACTCAGGTTATGATTCCCAAAATAGAAGATCAAAGAAAACAACTTGATTCCAATGTAAAGAAAATCTTATAGCGTTAGCAATCAGCCACATTACTGAAAACTACAAAGACTCATTCTTCACATATCCAACCGAAAAACCCAAAAAAAAAAAAAAACACTTGAAATTGGTTTGCAATCCATGGGCATGGACAATAAAAACCCTCATTTGTTCAGAAGAAAACTACTTTTCATGACACCAACATGGTATGGACACTTAACATAAACATTTCAATTCAGGAACAAATTTAAAAAACTAATCATCACAAACCCACATTTGTACTCACAAACAAAGTCACATATCAAACACCACTTTAGCTAACACAATTATCCATCTTGCAAAAATGGAAAGCGCATTTCAGAAATCCTTAAGTTTTCATAAACTCTTGAAATTAAGCACTAAAGATATGGCAACAAGAAAGAGACCTGAACTTTGATGTATCTATCCATTTCGGCATCTTGCCTTCGCAGCTCGCATTCAATATCATCACCCACAAGACCAAGCAGACCCGAGTCACCTGAAGAGGCCAAACGCCCATTGTCTAATGAAAGCCCAAGGCCCGTGGACACTGATCGGGCCTGCAAGAAATCCACAGAAGATATCCCTGAATTATTATTATTATTATTGTTGATATTATTGTTATTCTCCAGAAAATCTTGCTCCTTGGGCCTCTTCTTCTTGGGCTCAAGCCCGTAATTCCACCGTAAATCAAAACCTCCTCCACCCTCATCCATGGCTGCAGCTGCTGAGCCCGGTGCTAAGCCCACCACATTAACTACTCCAGAATGAAAAAATAAAAATTAAAACAAATTAAGACCAAAATAAAAGGTTTGGTTTTTTATCAGTTCAGTTGTATGATAAGCAAAAAATTAAGTACAAATAGGGAAAATTAACTGCTCCACCAATAAAAACTAAGATCCAGATAAAAAAGTGTTAATTTTTGATTGTTTAATTGTGTGAGAAATGAAAAACTAAGTAGAAAAAGGGATAATTTATATGCTCCACATAATAAAGAAATAAAAGGAAAAAGTCAACACCCAGATAAAAACTTTGGATTTTAATTAATTTACTTGTATGGAAGCAATAAATTAAGTATAAATAATAAAAAGTTTACTGCTCCAAAATTTGGAAAAAAAGAAAATGAAAATGAAAAAAAGACCTGGATGAAAAGTTTGGGTTTTGATTAGTTTACTTGTATAATGAGTGAAACATTAAGCAGAAAAGGGAAAAATTAGCTGCTCCATAAAACAAACAAAAAAAAAAACCCAAAAAAAGAAAGGAAAAAATAAGACCCAAATATAAATTTTGTATTTTGATTAGTTTAATTATGTGATTAGCAAAAATGAATTAAAGTACATAAAGGCATGAGATAAATACATGGTGGGATATAAGGAGGGTGATGAGACTGATCGGCAAGATTTTGACCGTTAAAGTAAGTTGCCGGCGGCGAAATCTGACCGTCCATGTTTCTGTTATATATATCCCTGCAAGAAGAAAAAATAAAAATAAATAAAATTGCAAAAACCCACAAAAAAATTAGAAAAAAAAGACTTTTTCTTGTTTATCTTTTTCATTCTTGGTTTTGTTTTTTCTTTTTTGGTTTTTCTACCTGAAAGGTTTGGATTGTGGTGGTGGTGGTGGTTGAAGGTGTTGTTGGAAATGGTGCTGAGAAAAAGCCATGGCTGCCTCTCTAGAGAGAGAGAGAACAAGAATTGAGAGAAGAGGGGGTTTTGTGAAATAGGAGGAGATACTTTTGGGTTTTGCTAGATGGTCCTGGAAATGTTGGGTAATTATGAAATTGGTTATGAGTTTTTAGAATGAGCATGGCTCCAAGAGGGGGAGGGTACTAAGCAAGAATAGAGAGAAGAAGCTTTCTAGAGTTCGTTGGAGTAGTCAATAAGTGATTTGTTGTGGTTAAATATTTTAAATTTAAATTTATATTCTTTTATTATAAATATTGTTTGGCCTTTAATTAACCCGAATCATGATTGAGGCAGTATGACATTACAAGATTTTATAATGTAAGAGTGAATCTAATATGATCCTACTTAATATGAGTTTTTTGCAAGGATGTCAATAGATAGAGTTTAAATCCGAAAGCAATGGGTCTTTGATCGATAACAAAATCAATATGGTATCCATTAAAATTGGTTTTTATAAGAGACAACCAATAGGTAATCCGTTTAAGTTTTGATATTAGAAGTTAAAAAAATAAAATCTGAAACTCGATTATTAGAATTTTAAAGTTAACAAGTATTGTAGTTGTTATGTAATTTAATTTAAATTTTATCATCTTATTATTTTTACGTGTTGTATCATTTAATTTTTTGTACTTTTTTGACATTTGAATTGAATATTTTTATATTTTCTAGGTTCGTTTCTATTTAAGCTAATTTTTTAAATCTTTTTCTAAGTAAATAGTTACAGTTACATTTACTTACATTTTTTTAAATACTTAACAGTTATGGTTATAGTTAGTAATTTTTAAATTCATTGGGTACATTTTACATTTTTAGTTATAAATTATGTTAAACGATTAGGATTATAGTTACATTCATGATTCTCTCATTTTATACGAATTAACCAGTTGGCATTCCTAGTTTTTTTTAAGAAAAATTAAGAAAACTTACAAACTAATATTACATTATTTAAGATATTAACATTAAAAATCGATCCTATAATCCCTCGCAAGAATCATACCACTAGTGACGAGACCAAATGTTTAGTGGCGGAGAAGATGCTTTTGGGTTTTGCTAGATGATCCTTGAAATGTTGGGAATTTATGGGATGGGGCTATAACTTTTTGGGAATTGAGCATATGGGTCAATGGGTTTAGTATTTTGGGCTTGCGAGCTTTGTTTTGTCCATTGTGTATATCTTTCTATTTTTGGTTTCTTTTGCTTGAAGGGTTAAAAATGATAGAACAACAATTTATTTATTTTGTGTGTATGATTCAGTAGTAGTGAGATAAAATTATTTTTATAAGATCACAAATTTAATACATTTTACTGTTTTGGAATTTCGCTCTTAACATATGTGGGGATACACAGCTGTAACCAGAGATTTACCAGTTGACAATTGAACTCATTCGAATAATCTAACAATCTAATTCTAAAAGTTGAGTTCTTGCGTCATCAAAAAATAATTTTATTTATTTATTTATCTTTTTATAAAGAATTTATTCATCAAGTACCAAGTGTTTCTAAAATCTATTGGTGAAGGAAGAAAGGAAATAATGAATAGATAGATTGATATCAAATACAAGATTAATGTTTCATTATAAATTGTTACACCTCAAATTTACCGACAAGATAAGTCGGATTTGTATATATCGTATGCTTAAAAAAGACCAACTTCATAAACTCATAATGTTTAATACTTTTGTGGGATAAAATTAACAGTTATAATCTTATGTTTATGCATGAAAAAAGTACGATAAATCTTGTTAATTCTAAATATTATGACTTCAAAAAATGTGAATTTATCTTCACCATTAAATCATTCGGACTCTTGAGTCTTTTCTTTGTGAAGAGAATAAGAAAAAATTCAGGCTTAATTAGTTTGTTTTTTATATGATAGTCCAATCCTACTTTAAGAGGGTTTGAAAAATCTTTTCTCTTTGCCTATAATAGCAATGTATATTTCTCTGGGTGTTTATATGTGTGTGCGTGCGTTTTTTTTCTAAAAAATTTTTGTTGAAAATTATTTTTCACTATATATTTCAAACATTAGAATTTTTTTTAATGAGACAATCAAATACTAAAAAATATTTTCTCTTATAAACATTTTTTTATTATTAAATTATTTTACGGCAAACAAACTCTTATTCTAAAAGGTTCAAGTATTTGGCAATTTTTGGATTTTTTAAAGCCAATTAATGGAGAAGGTGTTGATGGAAATTAATCTTTTTTCTTTGTCAAGGTTGATGAAGTGAATCCAAAAGACTAGATGACAACAACAATAATAGAGGTTTGCCTGACCAAGGCCTTTCAACTAATTGCATTGGCGTGAGAAGACGCGTAAGAGTAGTCAAAGAGCATGTAAATTGTGAGATAAATGCCACCAGCTAACCGCAAGGAGGGATTCAGCCCATGTTCTTTTTGACGTGAAGGGAGGTTTAGTTGAAGTACGTTATTTTTAAACACATCGAGACAGGGGTGGTACTAGGGACCCCAGCCCCCCAATTTTTTTTTTAAAAAAATAATATATGTAATATTTTTAAAAAATAAAATATCCAACCCCCAATTTTAAATTTTTGTTAAATAGTATATTTGATTGAATTTTGACCCCAAATTTTAAATTTCTGTCTCCGCCCCTACATCAGGTCCTTCTTGAAAAAACGCGTCCATAAATTTCTTGGCGGTTGGAGAATACAGTTCTCACCCAGAACTTGTTGCGAACCATATGGAACAACACAAAATGATCCAAGAAATACTAATTGATTTGTTTTAATCGCGTGGTATCAGCTCCAAGTGAACAGCTTAAATAATCTTTTCGTTTCTTTTTTTTTTCTCCTTTTCATCAAAGCCTTTTCGTTTTCTTAATTTTGTATTCTATAAGGGTGAGCAATTTTTTTTTTTTTTTTGGTCAAATAATTGGTTAGATATGCCGCATTATATGCTATATATCTTATTAGTTTCAGAAATCGCTATTATATATATATAGTATCCTCTTTATACCATTATTTTACCTTGTAATTATAGATGTTGAATAAATAATATAATAAATTCTTTTTTAAAAGCTTAAACTTTTAGATAAGGTTGTCATTTAACATGACATAAGAATTTAGGTTCCAAAAGGTTATGAGTTTAAAAGTCACTGCCACCATTTCAAAGTACATTTAAACTATCCAAGTGCAAGACTCAAAAACTAACTAACTCTGCGTGCACTTACGGGAGCGTGTTGAATAAATAATATAAAAAATCTCTCTCTAATATTTTAAACTTTTAGATGAGGTGGTCACTTAATAATACATGGTAAATTTGCAAATCTGAATTTAGTTTTCCCTTGCAATGCACTCGAATGTAATTTTTTTTTCTCTAGAGCTATAAGAGAAATCTTTTTCCTTTTAATGCTTACATGTTATTTTAGTTATATATATTTAGAAGTTAAGTCGCTGGAACCTTTAGGATACAACTCAATGGCTATGAAGTCTTGTAGAATAAATACCAGCAATTAAGAAGCCCCACTCGATCCTCTTTTTTTTTTTATAGAAAATATGTTTATTTTTAAAGCTTTTTTAAGTTAAAAAAATCAACGTTGCCTTTATTAAAAAAAAAATTAGATATAAGTGTTAAATTATTTATTTTTTACACCCCTTAAGTAAAAATATTAGATGATATCCATCTCTAAATATATCTATCTATATATATATGTGTGTGTGTGTGTGTGTGTGTGAATATATTAGGTGGATGTAAATGGGAGCCAACGAGGACTACAGTCCCCACTGGTGCACTGAAAAATGTTAAAAATTTTATATCTTTTTTAAGAAACAATTTAAATATTTATGTATTTTTAGATTAAAAAAAATTGTTAGCCCCCTACTAAAAAAAAATATGAGCACATAGTTGAAAAATTTATATGTTTTAGCCCCATTAAAAAGAATTCTTAGATCCGCCCCTGCATGTATTATACCCCTTATTAATGGCTAGAACCCATAACTAAACTATAATGGTGCCATCCCAAATGTGTACATACCATGGCTGGACGATGATAGCATCATGACTCTAAGATGCCTTACATATTTCTTTAAGAGTAATATTAAATATCATTCTTTTTTTGTCATCTAATTATTATCTCTTGACATATCTAATTGGCATGTCCATTAAATAAATCTATTTTATTTTTCTATCTTCTTTTATTAATTTATTTTCTCTCATTAAATTTCTTTTTTTCTCTCCCTTAATTAAGGTTATTTCTTTCTTCTTGTATCACTATTCCTCGTCTCTCTCTCCTACCATATATATCCCTCACGTATTAGATCTTTGTTGGTTCTATTCAAAGGTATTACTACTAAACTATATTGATCACAATCTTAGTAATGAAAAAATGGCGGATCCATCCATCTAAAAAGACGAGACATATATATATATATTTTTACATATATATATATATATTGGTCAAAAGGCGAGACATATAAATGATATTAACATAGAACAAAAATTTGGGTTAGACGATATCAAGCATACTACACTATTAATACTCAGTGATTCAGTATTTCAAATTTAGTGCTTGTTTCAAAAAATAACAACAATCCCATTCCCTTTCTTGTCTATAATTTTAACATCAATTACAAGTTATTCTTGGGTGAAACACATTTTTCAGAATGAGTTTTTATCTAAACCCAAATCACCCTTCCCTGTGAGAGTGTAAACTGGATTAGGATTTCAGTTAGGGCTGAAAGTAACGTTTTCTTTTAATATTGGACAAATTTTATAAATAATATTATTTCTTGTAACAATTTTACACATATCACTACCTTAGGAATAAATATGCTAGAAGAGAAACGTGTAATAATGATAAACAAAAGAAATAGAATTAAGAATCTTAATTAAAGGAGGAAAAAAAGGAAAAACAAAGAGAGAGAAAAAATTTAATAAAAGGAGAGAGAGAGAGAATTAAAACAAAATTAACAAAATAAGGGAAAGAAAAATAATAGATTTATTTAGTTGGCATGCCAATTATGAATGTCAACTAGGAGGTGATAATTGGGTAATGAAAATAGAGTGACGTCTATCATTACTCTTTCTTTAAATAATAAACTAATTTATTGATTTGTCTGATTTAAATCTTGAAATATTTATATGAGAAAAAGACAACGTCAATTAAGGGACTCCATTTAAATCATGGCGCTACCCTCAGACAAGCTGCATTACGGTCGGCGAATAATGTCATATTTCATGTGACTATAGCTTACTCTCGGGATTAAATCTATTCGTAACGTTTATAAACAAGACTTATTATAAAAGAATAATATGAACAACTGATCATACTTGTTAAATCATATTTATAACGTCATAATATTACAAGACGTCATAATATTACAAGACTATAAGAATCTCTCTCAGCCTCCCAGACACACACCTCTCTGAGTCTCTTATATCTGTCTTCTCCATTTCCCTCTTTCAAAACGTTACTGTCTTTCTATCACAAAATCTAACGTGCAACTCGTAACGATGTCTTCACTCAAGACTTCCACATTCTTTCTTCTTCTACTTCTCGTTTGCTTGATGAGTTTGAAGCCAAATGTTGTTGATGCCCAAGTCGACCATGCTAGCATGCAGCTCATGATCACAGAAGCAGCACTGACCATGTCTGATCTCAACAACGATTTTGATGGTGAAGATGATCATCACAACATTGATAGAAGGGCACTTTACTATAAGCCAAGGCATTACTACATATCATATGGTGCGCTGTACGCTAACAAAATCCCATGTCCACCTCGATCTGGAAGGTCTTACTACACACACAATTGTTATAGAGCCAGGGGCCCGGCACACCCCTACACCAGAGGCTGTTCTACAATCACACGTTGCAGAAGATGATAAATGATAGGGTTTTTCGTAAAGTTAGTCTTTGATGTTTGTTGTGTTTGACAAACACATCACATATCTTCAAAAGTGCTATATATTTTTTTTTTAATTTTTTAACTTGTGACAACGTTAGTCCTTTTATTTGTTAAAAACATAATGGTAAAATGGAAGGGTAAAATGAAGTCAGGTGACTTTACAATTAATTTTTTTAACAGAAATTGTAAAAAGACTAACTGTGCCACAAAATTAAAGGATTTAAATATAGTACTTTTGAAGATAAATGATCTATTTGTCAAGTACTGTAAAAACATGGACTAGTTACTAGGGTATTAATCCTTTGTTAGATAGTAACTTTTCATTTGTAATATTTGATCCGATCTATATTTTGATTTAGGTATATTCTTTCATTTATATCATTTGTTTGTCATGAGAGTGTTATTAATGGCATTGCATTTAGATCTGCTAGATCTAATGTGTTTAAACATCTTGCATTGTATACAAGCTTATTTGGCAATTTTTTTTCCTTTTCTTTTAATTTTTTTTTTTTTTTACTTCACATTGATTTCATTTTTCTCTCGGAGAGTTTTGTTGCATGAGATGAGCTACTGGAAGCACAATGGAGGATGTTGAACATAATAAATAATATAATAAACTCCTCTTTAATAGCTTAAACTTTTAAATGAAGTAGTCATTTAACATGGTATCAGAGCCTAGATACCAAAAAGTCATGAGTTCAAGACTCACCGTCACCCATTTAAAAACATTAAAATTGTCCAAGTGCAAGACTCAAAAACTAACTCCGTCTGCACTTGCAGGGACGTGTTGAACATAATAAATAATATAATAAACTCATCTCTAACAGTTTAACCTTCTAGATAAGGTGGTCACTTAACAGAGGAGAATGATGGTGTTATGAACATGACAAATTTAAAGTTTTTTCTCCATAAAGATTATAACAAATAATTTGATAATTATACGGACATACTTATCTTTTCATTGAAGACTTATTAATTTGTTGAATCAAACTAATATTAATATTTAAGGAATTTATGAAATCAGTGATGGTTGTAGTTGTGGGCCTCATTACCACCAAGTTGTATCAACCCTTAGGTATGAACATAATCGATATAACTTATCCGAAAACTTGTTCAAAGAAAAGCCAAAATTTCAAGTTTGTTAAAGGATTCATATACGTAAATATTTCTTAATTTGTTTTTAATTTCTAATGTTTGTTATATGTCTAGTTTTGATGAAAATGGAAAAATTCTTCCAATGGGCGTCATGATCGGTAGAATATTTTTTAAGATGGGTCTCACATATATGTGAACTTACCCTTATTGTGAGAGCCATGCCTCTTTAAAGTTCTAGCTTGAAATAGATTACAGATTATATTCACATCTCTCGACTACTAAGACTTGAGAGAGTAGCTGACCTTTTTTTTCAGTTGGGCCTTCAGGTACAATAAATAAGTAGAACACGAAAAACTTTTCAATTAGTTTAAAATAATATCAGTCTCTCACACATTGGTAGGATCTACATATATAGGTCCTATCAATCATGTGAAAAGTTCATTCATCAATTCAAACTGATATAAGAATTTTCCTACACTATAGTGTAGCAGAAATTAATTTTTGACCTATGCTTCCTCCACTTTTGCATATATGAGACTTAAACCCCATACTTGATGAAAAATGAGGCTTACACCACTTTTATAAAAAATTGGTTAACTTTTCTATTAAAAATATTTTAATTGACAATTCTACCCTTCTTATTTCCAACATCCCTACCCAAGAAGCGCCATTCAACACATATGGTTGTCTTTTTTTTTCTTGGTCGAACACATAATTCTTTGTCAACTAAAAAAAAAAACACTCACAATTCTTTCACCAAAAAAACACACACATATTTTCACATCTAGCAATACCTCACATTCTCACATACACCTACGGCAACTCATATCTCATACACGCTACCTCAGACATTATATACACTTACACACTTATTGGGATGGAAGAACAAAGGATTGGTGGTAGCAATATTAGGGCTGGGGGTTAGGGTTGGGACTTCAGGATGTAAGTCTCATTTTTTTAATAAATACAAGATTTAACTCTCATATATATAAAAGTGAAGGAAGTCTAAGTAACTAGTCTTCATCTCACAAGATCACGGGCCATCCCTATTTACACCTGCTAGGCTGCTACATCTTGTGCACCATGGAATCATTTTCCTCTTTTTAGTACTACTTCTTTCAATAATATTCCAAGTGAGTAACAATACCATCAAACTTGTTCATGTATTTTCTTTGTTTTATATTTATTGATGATGCTGAATTTAGGTTGTTCACGTGTCCTTAGCTTAGTTTGATCGATGTGATCAAGATGTATTGTTCAGTAAATGATAAAAGATGAAACTGTCTTACACGCACGGTATAAGTTCAAACACTTAGTCACCTCGCACTAGTGGCACCAAAATAGCCCCACATTGTAATAAGGGCTCTTTTTATATATAAAAAGGCCCAATAGCTCGCGTAAACCTTCAAAGAAACTATAAAAAGAATGCACTCCTTATTTTTTTAGGTAATTTCAATTCCCTGCTATATAAATATATAGAATTCTCTCATCTTCTTCCATGCAGTCCCCTTTCTAGCTTACGTATCAGAGTGTTTGTGGCATTTGAGTACCACTTAATGCTTATTTCTTGCAAAGGAAATTGCAAGCCTCCCTATATCTAAACCTCAAATTATTAGAGCTAAGTTCAAAATCTACATCACCACCTCCCATGCAAGCATTACTATTATTATTATTTTGTCAAATCCAAGCATTATTGATGTTAAAGATATTCATCATAACTTGTACGAATTCCCTACTTTTACTGTCACACCTACCACTACTACCAACACATTTAGGCCTCTGATGCTTTACTACTTGGTATTTGCTGCCAATGCCTCAACTATCCATTGCTAATACCATAAAACCACCCTTACACATTAGTTGGCAGGCTTAAAGAGTAATTAAATGCCAAGGCCATCATCAGTTGGATGATTTTAGCATCAATTTGAGACCATTAAATTTCCAGCATATTGCACATATTGGAAATTGAATTAAATACTTTAGGTGAACGGTGCCAATGTTGATGAATATTATTAATAAGGTTTTATGACAGTTGCATTAATAGGAACTCTTCATGCTATAATGTTATACTATTATAAATGAGATATAAAAATAGTGAACTCTCCATATAATTATGATGAAAAAATTTAAATAATTCACCATCATTAAATATCTTTTATAATGTTATAATTTTATAAGAAAATTTAAATCCGATGGCTAAGGTCTCACTAACAAGTTGTGCATTAGATTGTATTTTGTGACAAGTGATTTTGGAGGGTATCATTATGTGAGGTTTGACAATTGCAAAAGAAAAGTTATGCAAATCTACAATTCCAATAACTCAATTACTTTTTATTTTTTAGATCAATCTTCATCCATTGTTAACACATATGTGAATAGTTCTACAAAATTGACAATAATAATAGGGTTAATACTTGTCATAATCCTTTGACTATAGAACATGAGAACTTTTAGTCCCTTTAACTTTCAAAATAAATATTTTAGTCGAACTTTTTAATCCCTGTGTTTGACTACTTTCTCGCCATTAGTCCCTAGCTCTTTTTTCGTCCAAATTTTAACCCCAGGAGCACGCGTTTGTCACATGCTTGTAATTTTGCAACGAAATGAAGGGCTTTTTCGACATAGTTTATTTTAATGGCCTTGTATCCACAAAAGGCTCTTGCTTTTTCTTCTTATATCAGATCTTTTGCCCCAGGTTCAACCACAAGCATGTGACAAATGCGTGCTCCTGCTATAAAAATTTGCACAGAAAAATAGCTAAAGATTAACCGCGAAAAAGTAGTTAAATTCTTATTTTAAAAGTTAAGGTACTAAAAATTTTCACACCTCATAGTTCATGGATTATGATAAGTATTAACCCATAATAATATTAAACTAATTTGGGCATAAAGCTACTCAATCCTAACGTAAGTTATGAGAAAGTAACGGGTGCAACGGTTACATAATAATGTGTTCTAGCAAGTGGATAATGCCTTCACCAACTAGGTATATTGGCTTATAAGTTGTACAACGGGCTTATGAACACCAATGCTTTTAAGAGTTTTTCTTAAAGCTAAGCCAAAAATTGTGTTACATTTAAACCAAATTCAGATATTCTAATCACATTATGAGGAGATTTGGACTATTGATTATTTGATTTAATAATAATAAAATAATAATGTTAAAAATTTAAATAATAAATGAGTTACTTTCTACTTTATAATTGTCGATTATAAATTTTTCATAATCATGACTTGGACACCTCCAAATGGAATGGGCACCAACACATAATAAAAATACTCTAATACTTAAATTAGTATTTGAAAGAAAATAATATGAGTGAAAAGATGAGACAAAATATAAAGAGAAGGTCAGAGATTAGAGTCTATAGAGTTGACAGTGTGTGGACAGAGATGATCAATGGTGGTATTTATAGGAAAGTGGAGAGAATTTGGTACAGATCTGAAATAGACCTCTTATATTGACTCCGTACCTTGACAAGGCTCACGAAAGGACATTTTATATTGTCTTTTTAAAAAAAAAAAAATTAAAACATTTTATATTGACTTCATAATCACATAAAGTAAGCCCATTGGCAAATATTGTGAAAGAAGGTGTTAGAGTGTATTATAGAACGGTTATATTAAACTTACGTATTTTATATGTTATGAATATAGTGGTCATTAAAAAATACCAAGTCCCTACTTATATTAATGGTAGGTTTTGGTGAGTCAACATAATTTTGAATCGGTATGCCAGCATCACTCTCGAATTGAATAGAATGTAATAATTTAAAACTCTGATGTTTGGTAAAATCGAGTCAAATCGAGCAGTGTTCGTCTACTGCTCGTCTAGTCGACTCAGTGTTCATGAGTTCTGGTGGAATTAACTAAGTTTGAACTATAAATGCTGCTTACTACATTGTCCTAGATTCGACCATCCTTTGCTCGATCGGCTCAACAATAGCAAGTACTCATCGAATTGATCATCAAAAGACTAGGTGAAATCGACTGAATAGATCGTTTGATCCACAAATCATGTGGATTACAACCGTTGAATAAGAGTCGAGCCCAATTCACTACTTGTGATAATTGAGTCTGAATCAAAACCATCAAGCTACCACAATAATTATCGTAATTATTTGATCACCGGTGCCTTAGTTTTTCATCTTTTTCTTTTCCTGCAACTCTCCCCAACCTACCTGGGGAAAGCTACATTCTACAGAGCACCTATAAACATATACAAAGAAATCCCACCAATACATTATGAAAAACTATTCGTTTAATTTGAATTGACATTAGTGTTTCCCATAATTAACAAAAAATTATTCGTTTAGTCTAAATTGATATCAGTATTTCACATTATTAATAAGACTTACAAGTCATAAATACAAAGAAATCCCATAAAAACATCATAGAAAATTATTCAATTAGTTTGAATTAATATCAGTCTCTCACATAATTAATGTGATCCAATAAAAATTATTTAAAACG
The DNA here is from genome assembly GCA_037974665.1 of Ehretia macrophylla. Lineage (NCBI taxonomy): Eukaryota > Viridiplantae > Streptophyta > Magnoliopsida > Boraginales > Ehretiaceae > Ehretia > Ehretia macrophylla. The sequence goes on from CM075774.1 coordinate 8,399,394, forward strand.
GCTTGACGAACATGGCCCCCGCATACTAGATGACGTCTATCCACCGTTTCAAGTAGTTTCCATGACCCAAATATGCTGAATCCTACTAATCATGTAAAATATTAATAGATCAATCTAAATAGACCCAAAAACTAAAAGAAATTGTATTGAGAAGCATATGCAAATAGATTTAAGACCAAACCAAAAAATTATATTGAGAAGTAATCTTTTTTAATTGAAGAAATAATTAAAAAATATTTTCCATACACAACTGTGTGCAGCTGGCCAGCTGCTATTTATATCAATCTGACCACAAACTACATTGCTGTCATGAAAGTGCCTCTTTACCATTATTAAAGTCAATCCAGCTCAATAACGTCCATTTATTATCTTGACATAATTAAGCAAAACAATCCTCGTGGTCCACTAGTGATATTCCTCCCAATAATACACCCAAAATTCAACATATATAATCTTTCCCCACAACCACCACCCCATTTGTCAACCAAAGTTGAATAACAAGCACATGGTGAAACCCACAAAGATAATGAACTCATTATACAATAAATTAATATAAAAAAATCTCCATTAAATAAAAAAATTAATAATTATTACAAGAGTGCAATATAAAATTAACATAAAAAGAAAAGAATTATAATATACCTAATATTATTATTTCTTCCACTTTCTCCATGGTCCACTTTGCATAGTGGGGTCTGAAGAAATGGTCAATAATTCATTCAAACACTGCTACCCACCACTATTAATCTTTCTCGTAACGTTAACAGCAGAATATGCCCAAGCTGCCCGCTTATCTGTCCACCTATTCTGCTTTTCTCATTCTCATAATCTCTTCAACAAGAAGTAAAGCAAAAAGAAGACCAAACTTATGGTAATGCTTTTCCATCATCTCAATTATATGTACAAGAATTCTTGAGTGAGATTGGAACATTCATCTTCTTGGGGTCAAAAGTAATTTCACATTGGATCTCTTTATAGAACTTTGGCTTCACCAATTTGCCCAACACATAAGCTTTTGATCGAAGCTTGAAGTTCAATTTCAATGAAACTAAATTGGTTGTAGTCCCTTTTGGAGTGCTCAAACTTGCTCCGCTTCCATATAATGGAATTTTATCACCAATCACTGATACCACCACCGTTCTCTGGCCTTTTCTTGATTGATAAAACTTCTTCATCTGCAAGAATAGTCCAATTTCACATCATCAACTAAGTAAGAATCGGTACTCCAAGTGTTAGGGCAACACTTGGGCTAAAGGTTTATCAGAATTGCACGTTCGCGTAGGTTTCATAATAATCTAACAAACCCAAGTTTATAAGAATGTTGTGAAAAACCTTCTGACGCTACAAGACACTGAGTCACTTTCTTATAAGTCACAATAGGCTACTAGATTATCACAAAGATGTAGGTTTGACATGTCATTGGTCTGTAATAATCTAATAAACCCAAGTTTATAAAAATGTAGTAAAAAACCTTCTGTCGTTACAAGATACTGAGTCACGTTCTTATAATCACAATGAGCTATCACCTTATTACGGAAATGCAGGCTTAACATGCAATTTTGACAAAGAAAACATGGGTTGTTAGAAATCCATAATATAGTTTATAAGAACCTAGTAAACACCCTTTTGTCATTACGGGACACTGACTCAGGTTCTTATAACATGAGTCAAGGTTTACGGCAAGCTATTAGATTATTATGTAAATGTAGGTTTGAGGTGCAATTTTGACAAAAGAAAAAGAAAAAAACATGGGTTGTTTGTGCTTTACCCCCTCAAAAATTTTAGTGCAAAATGTTCTAGACTAGATAGTAAGGGTACTTACAACTCCAGAGCCAATTGTGAGCTCAGAAAATGATAGATCTAGTGGCGTTGATGTCACATGAACTCCAAAAAATGTTGCAGTGTTGCGGAAAGTAAACTTCACTGTAGAGTTGGTGGATATCATATCAGTTGATACCCCAGAATTGTCTGAACCGGCTTGAATCCCAAATCTCTCAAATTTTATGCTCTGCAATTTCACAACACATTAGCAAAGCAAACCCGAACTTAATCTACAACCAAATTCAATGTAAATTGTAACTAAACCCGTATAGTTATTGTGTTAATTGTAGTAAAATTGTTCAAAGATACCGTATTTTGAAGAATTACACATAATCATAGCAAACATAATACATTCATTTCAAAATTGGCAAGAAATGACCAAGTACATTGTGAGATAGGGAAAGGTAAAGTATAAAGGGATTACAAATAGTGTAATAATCTAATAACTCTTACTAAACCACATTGACGTTAGAACGTGCAATACTATAATAATCTAATAACTTCTTTAATTTATAACAACTCACTGCCTGTTATTATTTACAAGTGACCCTAATTTATAAGAACAGGGTTCACTCTTACCTGATCAAGTAACGAAGGGAGATTTTTTGTTACACTCTTCTAATATAGAGAGCTACTAAATTATTACAATAAATACAAATAATTAAATTATTATAAAAATGATTGACAAAATAGAGTATCTTTTTTTTTTTTTGGTACTTTACCATAAATTACATAATAATATAAGTTATTAAATTATTTTCTCAAATTCACAAATATTCAGATTTTGTCCGAGTAATCCTACGGGTCTGAAGTTAACGGTCCTGGTAAACCTCTAGGGGCCTACAGGACGCAAACTGGCAACTTCTGAATGGCACACCCAAGACCTAACTAGCTCAACTACGGGTTATAAGTTATTAAATTATTACGAAAAATGTATTAATTGCTACCCTGAGGGTTATAAGTTATTAAATTATAATTATATTAGATTATTCTAATAACGTGTAATTTTAACAAAAACACTCTTTACCCGAATAGCAAGTGATAAAGAGAGAAAAGTGGACTAACCTTCATGGTGATCTTGGGCTTTTGAGGCTTAGCAGCAGCATAAAGGATCAAAGAAAAGAGAGTAAACAGCACAAAGAAACCCAACACAAAAGCAAGCACATAGCATTTTCTAGGGAGTGGTTTACGCGCCTCTTGATCTTCTAGAAGCCCTTCTTCTTCAATCACATCCCATTCCTTAGGTATCTTCTGACCCTTCTTCCTCCCACCCGATCCGACGTCGTTCGGGGAGATCTTCCTCGACCCGGGCTTAAGCGAACCGGAGAACCGGCTGGTGGAAGATTCACGGGAGTGGCGACCGACGGAGGAGTTGGAGTGAGGAGGGGAACCCATCGGGCTGATGACGGGGGTGGAGTGAAACGACGTCGTGGTGGTCTTCTCGCCATCGTGCGAGTCACGTGAGGGGCTTTGGACATAGTACACTGGTCTTCTGTTGTGGTCTGGTGATGATGGTGCGAGGCTTGTTACCTCGGAGTCTGTCTTGGCGTGCATTTTCGGTTTCTTCTTCTGTTGTTGTCTGAAGGGAGGAGTGTGGGTGTGTGTGTGTTTTTTAGTGTGGGGGGCTCTTTTGGAGTTGGAAATGCACTGCTAGTGATGATGCATTTGGAGAAAAAATTTGGAGAGTGATAACTTATAATAATACTATTAAAAATAAGTTAAGAGAACAAACCCCGAATCTGTCTAGTGATCGAGCGTTTGAGATAGTGATTTAAAAGAGTGTTGTTTAATGTTATTTTGTGAATGTTTAATTAATATAATAAAATAATATTTTTTTTTGTTCTTCTTTTGACATATTAATTAAATATTAACATAAATGAGTAATAAAAATTAAATAGTAGTTCAGCCAATCAAGTTTTGGGTGTGATCCTTTGAGATTGCCAATTTCAATCGCCACTAGAGGTTTGTTTGACCTTGACTTCATAGAGTCGTAAGATTAGTCGTGTAAAATTTAAATGCCCATAATTTACAAAAAAGAAAAAAAATAAGATTATATCTAATATCTTTTGGTAAAATATTGTTCACGGCTCAAAGTCAAATCAATAAAAGACTTAATTCTTTTTGAGTAAGTTTAGATAATTTTTTAAGTGATTAACTTGAAATGTTTTTTTTAAGATAAAATTACATAATATAAAATTTGACACTCTTAATATGAATTAGATAAAAAAACCCAATATAAAATAAATTGAATTTAAAGAGTTACTAATATGGCACCGACAAGACACGGAGGATTAGTAAGTAGTGTGGAATGTTCGATGAGTTGTTGTTTTGCTGAAAAAAATGGTTTATGGGCTGTGAGAAGAATGGGAAAAGAAGGTTCTGACTACTCACAGCTGCGTTACAGTTGGCAGCACTATTCTAAAGCCGCGTTGTTTTTCCTTTTTTCTTTTTTTTTTGGGTCTGAAAACGCGTTGTTTTCAACTGAGCTGGAACAAAATAATACTTTTTTTTTCTTTTTTTGGGTCAATGAACTAAACAATTATATGACCAAAAAAAAAAACTAAACAATTACTAATGTATCTTCTGATTTTTTGGTGGTTTCATTTAGATTTTGGACAACTAAATTGAACATTTTCTAGGTAAAATGGGCGAAAATGAAAAGAAGAAGGAGAAGAGGGGGGGTGGGGGTGGGGCTGGGGGTGAGGGTAGGGATAGATGGGGTGGAAGTGAAGTAGGTGAGTTCCAGAAAATATTTTCTTATCCCAAATAACAAAAAAATATTTTTCACTTTTTTAAATTAAAATTTTTCCTTGACCAAAAACTATTTTCTGATTGACCAAAATTTTCATGTTACCAGTGGCGGACCCAGGGTTGTGCACTACAGTATGGGTCACGGGGTCAAAAATAATGGATCAGAGTACTCATTTATGCATTAATCAATACTTGATTTAAATACACTATAAGATAAATGGAATTTTCAAGTGCATAATAACAAAACAACAAAAACTAATTCAATCTATTAAAAAATAATTAAATTAACCATAAAAGATAATAATAATAATAATAATAATAATAATAAACAACTAAAACTAAAAATAAAATTGCATCAGTTAAAATAACAATAACCATAATTAGAAACCATATCTAAAAATGAGAAATAAAAATGACTAAAACTAAAAAAATAATAAATAAGTAAAATTATAAACAGGAAATAAAAGGATACCTAAAATTAATAATCAACTACTTGACTAAAGCTAAAAATAAAAGATTATAAATAAGTTAAACTATAAGTACAAAACTAAACTAACCACAACTAGACACATAATAAACGGACAGCTAAAATTAAACATACAAAAATAAGCAAACAACTATAACTATAACTAATATGATTCAACTATAACTATAACTATAACTAATATTAAATAATCATAACTAAAATAAAAACTAATAACTACAGATAAAAATTAAAAGTAATAATAAAAGAAATAACTATAATTTAACATACACATGAATAGATAACTAAAATAAGTTTCTCATTTTTTTGGCCAAGAAAAACATACCTTGATTTGTGCTAGGTGCCAGGGGAGGGGGAGGGTTGTTCGTTAATTAACTGGTTTTGAATGTGAAGAAATATTGATGCATGAATGGGATATATTTGTTTACTAAAAAATAATATAATTAGAAAAAAATAGATGTAATTATTATGTTGGAAGAAAAAAGCTTTTGACCGAGAAAAGATGTAAAGAATCTTGTATCTTGGCACATGAACATAGTGTTTGGAAGTAATTCATGTGTGGAATTCATTTCATTTATAAGTGAATTCTATGAGGAATTGATTTACAAATGAATTCTCTTGTTTAGAAATCTAAAATAATATTAAGTCAATTCTGTTATTTGTAAATCCAAATTGCGTTTGGAACACATGTAAAATTAGAATTAACATTTGTATTTTACTTAAATAGTCTTCTTTTATTCAATTGAAATTAGACTATCATATAAGCGTTATCTTCTCAATCCATTATTAATTTCTGGTACTATCATAAAAATCCAAAAGAAAAAGTAAAAAATAACAAAACAAATAAATATTTTCAAAAAATTTAAACATTACAAAATAATCATAATAAGATTAAGTTCAACTGTAAGTTTAACATGTAAAAATAACTATACAACATTTTTTATAAGTATATCAAATAAATTAAGATATCTCATCTAAAGGCTTGGTTTAGTTTATATCAAATAAATTAAGACAAAAGATTACAAGACAATAGTACTAGAAGATACTAATTCTAAGATTGCCAAGATAACATATATTTCAGATCTGGTAGAAGTCTACAAAGAAATGATATGAGAAGAAAGATAATTTTGACTTAGCATAAAAATGATTGCGAAGCATATAAAACACTTACATGACAAATATTCAAAAGTTTTAATATTTAAAAGACGTATGTTTTTTTCTTTTTTTAATTTTTGACTATTCCTAGCAAAGTCAAAAATCTAATGGTAGTTTTGTCCTCAAAATATTAGCAGCAGAATTAGAAAATGTGGATTTGCAAATTCCACCTCCTGAGCTCGGATTTGAGTAAGGCTTGTACAAATCCAAGAATTGTAAATCTTGGATTTGTAATTATTTAAAAAGGTGCAACCAAATAAAAAAACTTGGATTTGCAAATGAATTCCATAAAATTTTGTGAAATTCATTTGTTTCAAACAGTCTGAAAGACTAAAAAGCTACCTTTTTTTTCTTTCTAAAATAAAATTACTATAATACCTTTACTATTTGAGAAGTAACTTAGGGTGTGCACGTACACACCTAACCTACAATGTAGGTCTGTCCCTGCATGTTATCAAACAGAAAATTTGAAAAATATTTTATTTTACTACAAACAAACAGAGTCTAATTCAAAAATAGTTCTCAAGTTCATTAAGGCCATCCTTAGCAGAGGTTGTAAACTGCAATCATAACATTTTATAGAGACTCTAATGTGTAAACATCCAACCACGGCAGTAAATTTAAAGACCCAAAAAGAATTTTTTTTTTATTTTTTAGAGACCCAAATAATAAAAGTTGATAAGTCTGCAAAAAAAGTAACAAATTTGGAGACTCACTGTAGCGAGTCTCCAAATGTCTGTCAAATGACAGACCTTTTCATAAAGAAAAAAAAAAAAGTCAACTGCCACAAATTTTTTAGCCGTTGAAGGTGAACGTTGGCAACGTTCACCTTCAACGTATGTATATATACATATACATTGTCTGATTTTGTTTCAAGTTGAAAGCAACAAAAAAAAAAAAAACACAGAAAGATCACAACTTCAATCGAAAGAAAAAAGGTAATTTTTAGTTTTCTGTCATGGTGGCGAAGGGAATGGGGGGCGGCGATGGTGGCGAAGGGAGTGGGGGGTGGTGATAGTGGCGATAGTGTGAAGGTGGCGGTGGTTTTGATGGTGTGACAGTGGCCATGATGGCGAGGTGGCGATGGTGACGGTGATGATGGCGATGATGGCAAGGTGGCGATGGTGACGGTGATGATTGCGATGATGGCGAGGTAGCGATGGTGACAGTGATGATGGCGATGGTGAGGGTGGTGATGATGGCGAGGTGGCGATGGTCACGGTGATGATGGCAGTAGTGAGGGTGGCGATGGTGACGGTGATGATGGCGATGATGGCGAGGTGGCGATGGTGACGGTGATGATGGCGATAATGGCGAGGTGGCGATGGTGACGGTGATAATGACGATGGTGAGGATGGTGATGATGGCGAGGTGGCAATGGTCACGGTGATGATGGCGGTGGTGAGGGTGGCAGTGATGGCGAGGTGGTGATGAAGGGAGGGAGGCGGGCAGTGAGGGAAAAGGGGAAATGAAATGGGGGAGGGGGGTAGGGTTTGATTTACATATTTGTTTTTTTTTTTTTAAACTAATTTTTTCTTGTTTTTCTTTATTTAAAAAATTATGTTATTTAATTTATTATTTTTATTTGTTAAAGTAAGTTTTTTTAAAAATTTTATTCATTTAAGTTTATTTTTTTAAATATTTTATATTAATATTATTTATATTTATTTTTTTTTGTATTTTTATTAAATTATTTTTTTTTAGTTTCATAATTTTATTCAATTTTTTTTGTTAAATTTTTGTTTTTCGTATTATTTAAATTTATATTATTTGTATATTTTTTATTCATTTATTTTTTTTTAATTTTGTTGATTTGTTTTCTAAATATTATTTAAATTTATATTTTTGATATTTTTATTAAATTTGTTTTTTGTTAATTTTTTTTTCTTCATTTTATTTAAATTTATATTAATTGTATATTTTTTATTCAATTAATTTTTTTAATTTTTTTGATTTTTTTTCTAAATATTATTTAAATTTAAATTTTTTATATTTTTATTAAATTTGTTATTTGTTAAATTTTTTTTTCTTCATATTATTTAAATTTTAATTAATTGTCTAATTTGTATTCAATTAATTTTTATAATTTTGTGGAATTTTTTTCTAAATATTATTTACTTTTATATTTTTGATAATTTTATTCAATTTTTTATTTGTTGAATTTTTTTTCTTCATATTATTTAAATTTTAATTAAATTTGTTGAATTTTTTTTGTTCATATTATTTAAATCTCATTAATTTTTTTTTTCTTCAGCTATAGATTCCGGCAAAGGAGTTAGGGGCCGCAACTTCACTATTGAAGAAGATATCGCGTTATGTCAAGCATACCTTACAATTAGTGAAGACCCAATTACAGGCTGAAACCAAACATCGGCAACAATGTGGACGCGAATCTTTATGAAATTCGAAGAATTTCACCCTCCAACGACTCTGTTACAAAAGAGAACTGCAAAATCTCTAAAATCACGATGGACCCCGATAAACAAAAAAAGCACGAAATTTGCAGAGTATCTTGCTCAATCTCAAGTTAGACCACGGAGTGGAGTAAATGCATCAGATATTGTGTGTTTTATGCAGCAAAATATGTTGATTTAGTTTTATTTTTTTTTAAAATACTCATGGTGATGTACTTTTTTGTTTTTTCAGCTTGATGATGCCAAACGACTTTACGCTAATGTTACAGGAGAGAATTTCAACCTTGATCATTGTTGGTCGATATTACAACATGGTCAAAAGTGGAGAAAGATTGCCGAGTTCCACCAAGGTCAAAATGCATCTCAAGAGGGTACACCGCTTCCTTTTGAAGATGACTCTCCGTATGAGTCGGTGCCCGAAACCCAATCTGAACCGTCATCCTCGAGGCCAATTGGAAGAGAAAAGGCAAAAAAATTAAAAAAGGGCAAGGATGTTGCGACAGAGATCGTTCAGCAAGGCAGAGCAATGCAAAAACTTATGAAAGAGTACAAAGAGAGTTCTGACTGGGCAACAGAGTATAGTATAATGTCGACGAAGACTTCGACCATCGAGACTCCGGCTAGAAGAGCGTGGATGATTGACCAACAAAACAAAATCATCGCCAAGAGGTCATCTCGTTCTATCAACTTTGACGATGATGGTTATCGTCCAAAAATGCCTTGAATTGTTGTACTGTTATATTGTTGTTGTTTCTACGTGTGTTGTACTGTTGGTTTGTTTACATATATTGTACTTTTGTAATCTAATTGAATCTATATTTGGTTTGAGAAATTTGTGTACAATTAATTTTTACACCGTTATTAATTTTTTTTTAAAAAGAACACACACAGTTAATTTATTAAACCAGGACTTAAAAGACGAGAACAATACAACTATTGATGTCACACATTGAGATCTCGTGTACAAAACTCGTTCCAAACATGCTCAACTAGATCACTTCGGAGTATATAGTAAGCCTCTTCGTTCGTCACCTGACGGCGATTGTTCAAATACTCAGTAATTGTTATGGGATTCCGTGCATGTTCCACAAGTGCCTCTTCTACATGGTAAAGTGATGGATCATCGTTGAAATCATCTCCTTCTTCCTCGCGATTATCTTCTACAATCATATTATGCAGAATGATACAAGTCTTCATAATTTCTCCAATATCACGTTCGTGCCAAAAACGACATGGACCTTTTATTATCTCGAATCTACTCTGAAGGATACCAAATGCCCGCTCCACATCCTTACGATAGGCTTGTTGCAACCTATTGAAAAGCATCTTATCACGCTCACGTGCATCTGGAAATGCTTAGACGATTGTGGACCAGCGAGGATATATACCGTCAGCCAAATAATATCCTTGACTATAATTTCTGCCGTTAATGGTATATCTTATCTGCGGTGCTCGACCTTCAAGGATATCGGAAAAAATCGGTGAACTATATAACACATTCAGGTCATTTCTTCCACCAGGTGTTCCAAAAAATGAATGCCATATCCATGTGTCATAAGATGCAACGGCTTCTAGTATTATAGTAGGACGACCATGGTGTCCAGCATATGTTCCGGCCCATGCAGTAGGACAATTTTTCCATTCCCAGTGCATGCAGTCCAAGCTACCCAGCATTCCCGGGAACCCACGTTGTTGTGCCTTTTGAAGAAGCCTATACAAGTCCGCATTATTCGGAGGACGTAAATATTCATTGTCGTATAATGCATTGACGGCCCGACAAAATCGCTTCATGGACTCCAAACATGTAGTCTCTGCAATATTCAAATAGTCATCATTTGCATCTGCAGGGTTTCGGTATGCAAGCATACGAAGCGCCGCCGTCATCTTCACATAGGGAGATAAGCCTTGCTTTCCTGCAGCATTTGGTTTTTGCTTGAAATAATCGTCATAATTGATGATATCGCCCATTATTTTCAGAAATAGTTCGCGACGCATGCGAAAACGTAACGTGAACTCAGCAGGAGGATACAAAGGTTGATCAACAAAATAATCCGCCATGAGTCTTTCATGGGCACCAAAGTGGTCTCTGTTTTTGAATCGTCGGGGTAATTGACGTGCGAAGCTACTACTCTCTTCCTCCGTAGCAAGTTGATATGCAATTTGCATCATCGATTGGTGTTGATTGAACATGGTCATCATCATTGCATGACCACGACGACGGTTATTTTGATGCATCCGGACATTTTCATCAAATGGAAAGGAATCGGGCTCGCTTCCTTGGTTGGACATTTTAGAATGTGGGATGTAGAGTTTAGAGTGAGTGGTGAGAGTTGTGGTGTTTGATTATGGTGATTGTGAAAGTGTTAGATATGTATTATATATAATTATATGAGTGGCTAAAGGATAAAAAATGGACGTACGAGATCCGCCATGGAGAATCCAATCCAATGGTCTTTGTGGGGATGAGAGATTTCTTTAGATAAGATTAAAATGGACGGACGAGATTTAAGTTGAAAATCTAATCGAAAGGACTTTATTTTGGATAAGAGATTTCATTGATGATAAAAAATGGACGGCCGAGGTCGTTTAGTTGGAAATCCAATCCAAAGGTCTTTATTTTGGATGAGAGGTTTCATTGATGATAATGAATGGACAACTGAGATCTTTTAGTTGGAAATCCAATCCAAAGGCCTTTATTTTGGATGAGAGATTTCATTGATGATAATAAATGGACGATCCAGATCGTTTAAAGAAAACCCAATCCAAAGGCCTTCATTTGGATAAGATATTTTGTTTCATGATAACAAATTAATGGATGAGATCATCGAGAAAACATCATATCCAATGGCCGCTATTCTGGTTTCTCAAAAATTAATGTTGTTGTAATCGAATATAGTTAACGATATAATATTTGGCAAAATTTAATCGTTGTCGGAATTAATTAATTTTTAGGTTGAAATGTTCGTAAAAAAAAATTATGAATTTATAAGTATATAAAAAAATCAAGTACTAAAATTCACGAAAAAGTAGCACAAAATTAGATTATGTTGAAAAATTAACAGAGTCTCTAAAATAGAGACCCAAACACTAATGTGGTTGGAAAATTTTTAAAGACCCAAAAAGTAACTAAACTTTTAGGTAGAGTCTCTATTTTGTTAACAGTCTGTAAAATAATTTTTAGAGACTCATGATTTAAAGACTCTGGTAAAGATAGCCTAAGAGATCACACTCTCTAAGAGCCTGTTCAGACCATTGACTAACGAATGCAAAGAGATATTGCATAGCAATCTTGAATTTTCAATGATTATATTTATCATGAGACAAATTAATGTGCAAATAAATTTCGGCCTAAGTCATCGCTTGACAATCCCTCAAAACAATTATAAATTTAACTTTGCCTTCATATAAATCAAAGACAAAAATAAAATATTTACTAAGACAGACCAACTCCACCATTTGATTAATATATAACTATTACCGTAATGCCTAGCAAAAAAAAAAAATTACCGTACACCAAGAGGCAAGAAGATGAGATGGCGTATATATAATGATATACAAGTGCTTCCAAAATCTCACCGTTGTCTTTAAGTTGGAAAATGTTGTTTTTGATCATAGAGGAAAAAAATTTATTAATGAAATCAAAGTGAATACAGCAAATAACAAACTAAAACTCCGACAAAAAAAAAAAAACTAACTAAAATAAGTAGACCAAAAGACTAATGAGGTATGATCAATTGATACATACCGCGTTAAATTAGTGATTAAAATATAAAAATATATAGCAATATTTATCAATTACACAATGTTACTCAATTATTGCCCTTAGAATTAAAAGGCGGTAGTTTAACCTCGATGGATGTTAGTGGTTTGAGTTCATTTTATCTCTAACTCGTGAATATAATTGATACAAAATTATATAATATCACTCAATATTTCCCATTGGGTGATTGAATTTATAATTTGTCAATTACAGATGTTGAAAAGATATATATAGCAACACCTTGAAATGGCATGGCCTTAGTGAAGTTCAAACGAGAAAAGTTTCATGGTGGATACTGTGCAACCAGAAGTCAAGGTTAGCAAATGCACTCATAAAGTGAGAGCATTCGCCACTGCGAGGCAAGGGAACAACTTGTCTGGTCTTGCGGTGCACTCATTCCCGTTATGAGATGAGGCCCTAGCTTGACTCGAAACCAAGACTCCTTACAACTCGCACCGATAACGGCACTGAACGACCGAAGATTGATTGGAAAGGTAGCTTAGCTGCCCTCTCCTCCCCTAACCTCCTGGGTCGAATACTGATCTCAGGTGCAAATGAAGTAAAGTCAGTAACGGTGGGCAGCATATGTGGCACCTCCCTTTGAAATTGAGGCACTGTAGATGATGGATCATATAGAGTTGCTTCATCAAATGTGACATGGTGACAAATGAAAACTCGACGACGGCACAGAGAGAAGCATCGGAAGGCTTTATGTTTATCAATGTACCCGAAAAAAATGCAGCAATCAGCCTTAGGTTCAAATTTGTGACGAATAAACTTCGAGATGTGGACGTAGCATAAACATCCAAAGGATCGGAAATATATATATATATATATATATATATATATATATATATATAACAAAAATTGGGTGGATTCCTAACATTATACAAAAAAAAAAAAGTAGTAATCGATGCAATACTTTAGGGAGTTAAAGATTCAACATATCAATTATTAAACAACATATTAAAAATACAAATCAAATCATATCATCAATTATTGTACATGTTAGAGAGGCATTGGACAGAGAAATAATCTCTGATTTCGTTTTGATTTGATCACAGTTATTGTTTTAAATTACAATAATTTAAGCAGAGATATAATTGTCCGTGCCAAAGGTCGATCATATGCGTGGCCGGAGGAAATAGGTTCAAACAACGTGGGGCATGTTGAGGGAGTGGAAAAGTAGGACCGTGTTTGGTCTAGTGGGTTCCACTATGGACATGTGAAATTATGTGTCATGATGCCTTAATGGTTTTGCTTTTTGCTCCAATTTTACGACTTTCTCCCTCTTTTTAGATCCGATATCTTCTTTTACAAGTTTATCTTATCTTGAAAAAATATAAGTATACAACTAATCCAAAATGAACAGATATACAGAGACGGAGCCAGATATCGATGGTCAGTGTAGACACTTGGTGTCTAGTCAGTAATTAATTTGATCTGTCCTCTCACTTTTGTTTGTTTTTTTGTTTGTTTCAGTCAAAAAGAAAAAAAACAGAATCATGAGAAAAAAAACTCAAAAGTATAAATTTTTTATGTACATTTATAAAAATACCCTTTGTAATATGCGGCCTCCTTATTATATAGCAGTTGCTGAAAAGGACAAGAAAAGAAAAGAATAGAAAAAAAACTACCACCTCCCTATTATTGCAGCTGATGAAAAGGAAAAGAAAAGAAAAGAAAAGGAAAAAATATGTCGAAAAGGAAAAGAAAAGAAAAGAGAAAAGAAAAGAAAAAGGAAAAAATAAAACAAATATGTTGAAAAGGAAAAGAAAAGGGAAAACATAAAACTACCACAAACGCATCTTTCAAGATTCGAAACGAGACCTTAACCAATTAAACTAGACTAGTTCTTAATGCAAGAATGCGACTGTAAAGCAAAATAAATGTTTCAGTGTAACTCCGCCTTTGCAGACATACACCATCTTAATAGTAGAATGTCGATAATCACCTATCAACGTGCATCATTGGCCTTCCAGTTATATTTGGCTAAAATTTTGAAGGAGTACCTGTATGTTCTAATGTATATACTAGTTGAGTCAAAAGTTTAATTTTAAAGACAACAAAAAAATTTTGAACTCACATGTCTCGTGTAACCTCTGTTCCTTAGTATTATCTAAGCTACCTTTGGGGGCCGAAAGTTTAATATTTGTCCAACTAAGAAAGTATTTATATTTCCAACACTGATTATTGAAGAATCATGAACTAACTGAGATCAATTTCCATTTACATTTACATAGTTTTATAACATTCGATGTTTACGAAAATTCTCCCAATTTCTGTAGTAGTAAGTAAATCGTATTTCCTTCTCTCTCTTTGCGTCTTCCTCTGGATATGGGTTGTAGTGTGCTAGGGTTTGTTTGTTAGGCCTTGGGCTTTTGGATTGGCCTATGCTTTTTCGGCTTTCAGTTCGGTTCTTTATTGGGCTTGTCCTTGGGTCCAACTGTCTTTTTTTTTTAATTGGGCTATGGTATGTTGACCCACTTTTATATATGACTTCTTCCTGTTAATATAAATTCTCCCTTAACAAAAAAAAAGTAAAGTGTATTTTGTTGTTCTGGTTTTTTTTTGGACGAAAAAGCACGTACAACTTAAGGCTCCATTTATTTGCAGTAAAATAATTTACTTGTGGAAAATATTTTTCTCAATTCCGTTTGTTTGCAGTAAAATAACTTGTTGGATGAAAATATTTTCTTAAAAAATAGAATACTGAAAAATATTTTTTGGTGTTTGAGTTTCGAAAAATATTTTCTACTCCTAATGGGTATGAAAATATTTTCCCAAACTTTATACTAACCGTAATATTTGACCGGATAATATTTTTCAATTGACCAATTTTTTAGTGTTACTAGACACCGGAAAATTGAAAAAAAGTAGCCATCATTTTGACTGAAAAATATTTTTTAGTTAACTAATTTTTCAGTGTTATTAAATATCAAAAAATTGAAAAAATATTTTATGGGAAAATATTTTACGACAAACAAATGGAGCCTAAGAGAGATAGAAAACAGAAAAGAAGAAAGAGGCTGGGCCGGATAAATGTGGAGTAACTGGAAACCAACTAAAGAATTCGTGAGTAATGCTTTGATTATACATAAAAGCCCATACTACCATAGTCCAATTGAAATTGGCCATTATTGAACTTGATCCATTCACCATTGAGGCCTTTTCGTCTTATTGGACAATTTGTGTCCTTCATATTGTATCGTATTTCATTTTTTATTTTTTTTTATTTTTTTTTTATCTCTTAAAAATCTACACAATTGACTATTGATTGTACTCTAAAAATTTTCAGGACTTTTGTAGTCTCCTTCTTTCTCTTTTTGATGTACTGACCACAAACATTAATTATGTAAATATTATGTTAAGATCATTTACTTAACAATTGACTATATCACTTCAATTGATGTGCCAATAAGTTCTTTTTCCTTTGTTTTTTGTTTTTTTTTGATAAACGATATGCTAGATCCTCTCCTACACCTTTAACTTAGACTTATCTTTCTTTAAAAATGTTTTTCGTTTTTAATTTATTTTTTTATAACAAGGAATTCACTTTAAACAAAATCATATTGAATTCACATCAATACCATAAATCCCATGGTATAGCACTCTGCCCTAATACAAGCTCCAAGTTAAACTTAATTAATTTATTTCTCCCAATCTCAGTCATATTTTTTATTTTATCTTATTCTCTCTAGAACTAAAAGTAGATTAAAAAAATACTAAAACTTGACTAAACTCTTGTTTTTTACTTTATTATCTACAACGTCGATTTATTCTTCTGATCGACTCTAATCTATGATCATGATAAGGAAAGTGAAAAAATTGTATAGTTATCAAAAGTCAAAGTTAAAAAAGGAGGAATATTAGGAAAACACAAAAATAAAAGAAGAATCTATAATGATCTTTTAGATGAGATCTATGAATCAAATTCAAATTGCATTATTTATATTTTCAATTATATTCGTAAGATTTCAATTTCAATGGGAGTTGAAAATGAATTTGGGCCTAAATTGGGCCAACGTCCTTTGACGTCATGGCGTCCAATTAAAGGCCCTCCATCGGCTCTTTATCATATGTGTCCACGAATATTTCTGTAATCGCACACTCTAATTAAGTGATGTTAAATTTTTTAGAAATAATTAACCTACTGAGTTCAAATTCATAGAAATCGCAACTGTAACACACCATTGTCTTACATAGGATAATTATAAGATAAGTAACTGTTAAGAGACTTGGCCGGTAATAACTATAACGCCCCGACTCTTCATGAGATCAGGAATTTTATTAAACATGCTATACTTAATCCAAATTCAAACTTGGGCATAAAATTTAGGAAAAACAGACAGAGTCTCTCTTATTTATAGGACAAATCAAAACCTGCAAACAGAATATAAGTGGATCAGTACCGTGTCCAACACATTTAACAACTCCTCAAGGCCATCCGAGCCTTGGTTCTCAACTAACAAACCCAAGCAATTATATATCTCCAAATTCAAAGGCTATCCTAACTCTTTTTCTTTAGACATATACATTCATGCTTGAATTGAAATAATACTAATCTATTACATAACTAGGTTATCATGCCACTCTAATGACCTAATTAAACTTAATTTATATTTTTTTATTCATTGAATACATACAACTCAAAAGTAACATCTTTACAACCCACGCCACATAACACATTGACTCCCAAGCAAAGACCAAGCACCGTAAGCACGAACATTCCTTCTAATACTGCAATACCTAAAAGGTGGGTAATGAGAAATGAGTATACAATCATGTATACCCAGTGAGGAAAGGGAATAGTATACGGGAAGCGTTCATAAGGGAATTTGTGCAATGCAATAGTTATATACAAGTAACAATTTGAGTAATACATGATATTAAGTATTACAATAAGGCAACATAAACACATAATGAGTTCATGAAATAACCACTTATAAGAGGATACGGTTCCTTGAAGTCTCGATCCACGAACCACGAACCACGAATCATGATCTTTGAAAATAAATGCCGGCAAACCCCTTATTCCTCCAAATGGGGTACTCCGAATGTACCCCGATCCTACGACCCATTTCTCCCCAAGTAGGTCCATATGCCTCAACGAGGTGAACCACGCCTCTGGAGTAGTGGAGTATACTGAGCGAGAAAGGGAATAGGCACCACGGGTGTCGAGTAAGACTGACAGCCCAATGCTGTACGAAGTTTCTCGACACTACCATGTCCAAAAAGGTTGTGCAACCCGAAACACGAATTCAAGAATTCACGAGATATCACAGAATAATCACAAATAAACATGAGAAATCACAAGATAGCAAGTAAATAGTACATATAAACTTTATCAATTAAACCAAATCATACAATCTAGAAGCAATAAAATAAGCTAAGATGTACAAAAGAGATGAAGACTACCTCACATTGGATTAGGTTAATTATGCAAGGGTAAAGCTTAGTTGTACTCCAACCTTCTTGACTTAACTCAAATGTGCAACCCTAGTCTCTTCACACTAGTATAACATTTTATCAATTAACTATAGAAATTCCATTTGAATATCCAAATAATTAACTAGAATTAATATAGCTCAAATAATACAATATAGCTCAAATAACACATGATCTATGTACCTAACTGATCTAACATTTTACTTTTAGCTAGTAACTTATGGACTATAAGAACATTACAATTAGTAGGCTATGCATAATTATACTCTAGTTCTAACTGAGGTTTAATTAGTACAATATTCACTAAGTTACCCTCACAAGCATTCTACTGTAAGCTAGTAATCTATGTAGAATAAGAGAGATTTCAATTGGAAATCACCACTAGACAAGTTAGACAAAGTCGTAGTTGAAACTTTTGCATACAATACAAACAACTTATAAGTTACAATAATTAAAACATTTAACTCATATACTCCAAATTTTCAATAATCTACAAGTTAATTAAGAAGATAGTTCAAAAACTTAAAGGATAATGATTCAACCAGCATGCTATAATTAAATGTAGACCGAGCTAGAATTTAGTTTAGCTGAAATCAACATATGAGCCTGCAGTTACTCATACTATTTTTCATTTTACTTTAGTTAATAACTTGGACAGAAAACTAATTCACTCCATGTAACAATAAACTTGACATTAACTCAACTAAATGAATTCCTCCAAAGAATTTATAGGTAATAAAGGCTAGGTTACTTTAATGTTCAAATAACACATTCATTCACAATGACACTACCTAATCTTTTACTACTTTAATGAACTTCTAATTCATATTCTACTTTACTTACAATAGTTAGTAATATCTCCATGAAGATAGCCCGACATTAGTACATAGGGAAAGGAATACATTTATCAACTAATAGAAAGCTTAACTAACATACCATTTTAGCAAAATAACTATACTTCAAGCTAAGATTCTAACATATCACTAATATATTTCCAATTTAGCACATAACCCAAGTAATCATTCAAGTACTTAAACATTTAAGCCATAATCATACTCTCACACAAATTATTCATATTCACACAAACAATCCCACTTTTTAACATTAATAACCCAATTAACAACATTTTGACTTGACCTTACAAGGATAGCCCTAATTATATAAAAATTAACTCATTTACCTAAGCAACAAGACCACTTCATAGATGTTCTAACTAACTCATAATCATCTACTAGCCACAAAGTTTACTTCAAACACACACACACACACACTCACACACGGCCTAAACCCACACACGGCCCTTTGGTATTTCCTCTCACACGATCCATTTTATCTTTAATCTAGTTAATCTAAGTCTCAAACTAGTCTTACGAGCATTTGTGGCATTTAAACCATAACTACAATAACCCCCTTTTAGCCATGACATTCTTTAATAGTCTAACTAAGTTCACTAACTTCATCCTTCTACATACTAACATATAACACTTATTGGACTTCAGATCTTTGAAGTATATCACTTAAGCTAATTAATAAGCAAAACTAATCAATATGCTAACAAACTAACTACCTAACTAATTTCACATTTCACATAAGTAGGATTTTAATTCTTTTAGCCCTCAATCTTATGTAGAATACCATATGAATCGACTACTGTCATTTAGACAATATAAAGCTCAAGATAACAAAAAGATGAAAGCTAGCACAAATAGGGCCATATGACCGGTTTCACACATACACACAACACATGTATTGCTTTGCTAATTCCTTGCTCATAAGCTATGTTGGGCATATTTAAAGCATTAATATGCATCCTACACTTCATTCAAGCAATTAATCAAACACTTGGTGCTCAACTTTTATACTAAACTAACTAAGTTTCATTCATAACCCCAACTACTTTATTAGCTAACAAAACTTGCTAAAGAGTGTTATACTAACATTATGGACACCATTAAACAAGCTAAACAAGTAATACAACACATTTCAACTTTCAACTACCTCAAGTATAACTTTATAATAGCATAAACAAGCAAAAATAATGCACAAATAAATGTAATCCCTCACCTAGAACCTTAGGAGAACAAGTTTGTGGCTTAATTTGTCTAGAAGATCACTTGGAGAAGTCAAATTTTGGAGCACTAGTTGAATCTCCTTTTTTTTTTTTTCCTTGGATCCGTCGGGTTTGAGATCTTTTCCTTGAGCTTTATTCTTTTTTTTCTTTCTTTGGCTTTGGTTAATGCTCCCACCGATTCCACTATTTCCTTTTTCTTTTTTTCTTTTGTTTCTCGGCTCAAGTCCACCAATTCAACCAATTTATTTTCTTTGTTTGATAAGCTTTGCTAACTAAACTAACTTACAAAAAAGTTAAAACTAAAGAAAGGCTAAACTAAAGAATAACTCATGCAAAAATAAAGCTAATGCTAAAAAAAAGGCCCGGTTTGACTTTTTTTTTAATAGTAGTTAACTAATATAAAACCTATCTAATATAAAGACTAAGTTATAATCGGGTTGAAATTAAAGAATTAAATACTATTCTAGGTCCAAATGGAAATAACTAAGCCTGAACGAAATAAAAACTAGGCTCGAGTAAAATAACATCTAAGACCGAACAGATCAAAATCACTTAATTCTAATCTCTCGGGTATGCTATGCACATAAAATTCACTGAACGAATGTACGGAATAATTCACATAATGCAAATATAAAACAGTTAAATAAAATAAAATAACAGAAAATGAACTCCGGGCTCAGGAATTACAAGTCAATTAAATATAAATTTATAATAAACATATTAAGATAATCATTTCTAATAATTAGATGCAATTCAAATAAGTACAATTATTATTACAAATATTAAGATAGCCCGTTCGGTTCCGGGCCAACCAAATAAATATAATTATTAAAATAAAAAACTAGCTCATTTGGTTTCGGGCCCGGGCTTCCTTTCGAACAGTAAAATAATTTAATTGTAGGGCAAATAGAATATATTTAAATCAATAAAATAATAAATTATTTGTCCCGGACAAGTCAGTTAATTATAAATTAAACAAAAACAAATAGGTATTAATGCACGTTTTTCAAGAGTTATGCAAATTAATGAAATAAATAAATATAAATTAATAAAATAAATTTGTGGCCAGGCTCGGGCGTTACAATAACTGTTAAGATAACTGAGGTTTCATCTTAAAGCTAATTGGTGTCAAGTGAAGTAATTCATGATCTTATAAAATGGTCTAAGAATTTATAATTTTTCTATGTGGGACAAATACATATTCTAACACTCCCTTTCACGTGTGACTTGATTTAAGAGGGGTTACACGTGAAAAATTGAATTACATACGTGGAAAGGGCCACATGTGGAAATACTAATACATGGAAAATTGAACACGTGTGAGACACATGCGGAAAATGAATAAGATTAGTGCATGGATCTAACTCTGATACCATATTAAGATAACTAATGTTTCATCTTAAAACCAATTGATTTTAGGATGAAACCTCAATTATCTTAACAATAACTCGACAATTGTCTTTTGGGCCAACATATTTGAAGCCTAAATAGTTATTTCTCGACCCAACTACACCGGTCTTGCCTTATCAACGTGGAAATTTTAGATTTGAGGTGTGACAATAACTAATACTCTTTTAACAAAAAGAATAGGAATTACTCCATTAAAATTCAGACCAATTTCCTCAATTATTTGAAGAGATATAGATTCTAGTAGTGGCTGATTTTCAACTTCTATGGACTGGACAAAACTGATGAAAGCTTATGAGATTTCTTCAACATGTGATGATATAGTGTTGTATCACCCAGTTGACAAATATGAGTTGAAATCTGTTGCTTTGTTGCATGCTTGTTTGGACCAAGAGCACGAGGCATGGGCTTCCACTAAGAGAATCCTGTTAATTACCAGGAAGAAAGGAGTTTGTAAATGGGCGAGGGTGGTCAACCTTAGAGCATTATGATGTCACGAATGAGATTCAATGATTATGAATTATTATTATAATTATGATAAAATAATATAAATAATTCACAATCGTTAAATTTTTTCCAATTGGTCAACTTCACCCTCCTAAATTAAGCAATCAATGGTTGAAATCATAATGCATGTTATAGTAGCTCTTAACATCTTCTTCTTAGTATTAGTTGAAGTTCATGAGGGAAGGGAAAGAAAGAAGTGTAGAGGAAATTAAACAATAGTAAAAGAAATGAGAGAAAAATAGGGCATATTTGGAAGTATTCTTATTCTTTTGATTTCTAAAACAGTTTATGAGAACAGTTTTCAAAAATATTTTTTTTTTAAAAAAGCAGAAAACTTGTTTGCATAAAAATGTTATCTAAACAAGTTCTTAACATTAAGGTACCTTTAGAATTACACACACACACACACACACACAGAGCTATACACACACACAGCCACATACGCACACGCACGTTCATGTGTGTGTGTGTGGTTGTGTGTGTGTTAGAACTGAGAAAAAAATGTGTTCATGCCTGTCGGAGAGAAGAAGAAAGGAAATGAAAACATAAAAAAGTTGTTCTTGTTTTTTAAAACACATTTTCCAAAACAATTTTTGAAAATAATTTTTGAAAACCACTCATACCAAACAAGTTTTTTTACATTTTGGTTTTCAAAAATAAAAAAAGTATACTCATAAACACTTCCAAACAGGCTCATAGTCTCTCTTTTCTGTATTGCACCACACGGATAAAATTGACATCTCAAATTTTGGGTTTTGTCTCCCTCCTTTTTATCCCGAAGTGAGGAATTGGAAAAATTGGTCTTGGAATGTCCCTCCATATCTCTCCCCCTTAAAAGAATTTTCAAAACAAACAAGGAGAGAAGGTTGGTTTTTTTTTTTGTTGAAAATAATAAATAAATATAATTAATAAACTTATTTCTAATAGTTTAAAGGGAAAATCTCACTAGAAGTCTCAATTGTTTCATTTTGTCTCAAACTAGTCCCCATTGTTTAAAGTGTACCAAAATGGTCCCCAATGTTTGAAAAAAAGTCTCAAAATGGTCCTCACATCCAAAATTCTGTCATCTTTGACATAAAATTAGTAAAAAGACTAAATTACCCTCACACATTTGAGTTAATATCAACAATACCCTTGACTTATTTGAGCACTTTTTCTCGCGATGGCTTGTCACAGCCGCGTACACCAATAACAACATTACCATCTCCAACCATCACCATCTCCAAACAACAACAACATCACCAGCTCCAATTCATTTTCATCTTCTCAACCGCGCCATCGTCAACCATCATCGCCATCGTCATCGTCAACCATCATCGCGATCATCATCGTCATCGTCAACCACCATCATCGTCAACCACCATCAGTCATCGCCATCATCACCGTCAACCATCATCGCGATCATCATCGTCATCGTCAACCACCATCAGCCATCATCATCGTCGACCACTATCAGTCATCCTCATCGGCTTGCCATCGTCAACCATCATCGCTATCGTCAATCGTCATCGTCATCGCCATCGCCATCGCCATCGTCAACCATCGGCTCGCCATTGTCAACCATCATCGCCATCATCATCGTTGACCACCATCAGTCATCCTCATCGGCTCACCATCGTCAACCATTATCGCCATCGTCATCATCATCATCATCATCGTCAATCGTCATCGCCATCGCCACCGTCAACCATCGGCTCGCCATCGTCAACCATCATCGCCATCCTCATCGTCGACCACCATCAGTCATCGTCATCGGCAACCACCATGATTCATCGTCATCGTCAACCATCATCGTGATGGCTTATGTTCGAAGATTCACGTCGCCTCCAACCATTGTTGGTGTACGCGGCTGTGACAAACCATCGCGAGAAAAAGTGCTCAAATAAGTCAAGGGTATTGTTGATATTAACTCAAATGTGTGAGGGTAATTTAGTCTTTTTTTATTAATTTTCTGTCAAAGATGACTGAATTTTGGATGTGATGACCATTTTGAGACTTTTTTCCAAATATTGGGGACCGTTTTGGTACACTTTAAATAATGGGGACTAGTTTTGGACAAAATGAAACAATAGGAATTTCTAGTGAGATTTTCCCTAATTTAAACTTCTACATGAAGTTATATATTAACATGATATCAAAATTTAAATTATTAAAATAATCACGTATTCAAATCTCGTCGCCAACCATTTAAAAGAATATATCCAAATATATACAAGGCGTCATATTCAACTTTTCTTTGACCCCATCCGTCAAATCTTGAATTTCAACCATAAGTTTTGCAATGTCCACGTGCAAGGCATAATATGCATGACGCAGTCCTATATCACATGAGAAGGCATATTAAAAATAATAAATAAATCACTCTTTAATATGTTAAACTTTATTGTATAAGGCAGTAAATTAACACCATTTTCGTCGGCACTCTAAAATACCTATTAGTTTCTGTTTATTTATGAATATCGCTTAATCCTTTGATACTGTTCAAAATTTCAAATGACTCTTTTTCTATCATGGAGCTGGCAGTGGTGCATGGAGTGACGCTATTATGTTGGGAAAGATCTAGAAATCCATAGTAGACTTTCCTTCGCAGCATATAAATGGAAGAAATTATAATTCGGAGTTTCGCCTTTGATTAATTTGGAGATTCAAAAATTTAGACATTTCTCATTACTCTAAATTAACCTGGTATATATATGTGAAAATGCATCGTTATATTTAAAAATTTATCAGTTGATAATCGCTTCATCGAATAATTCGATAATCGGACTCTATTCATCAACTGGATTTCCACATTATCCAAAAGATATAAGAAATTAACAAGTAACTGCCTAAATATTTCTTTGGAAAAAAAACCATTCATCACTTATAACTATTCGTACGTATGGCATCCTTAAAAAACTTTGACTTTGCAATGTGGGAATCAAATAATTTAACGATCCCATTGCGTGCATTATCCAACCATATCTTGTCCAGGAAATTGGGGAATCGTGAATCCTGGCATTTGACCAATGAAACCTAGAAAATAAGAAAAGAGACATATACGGTTCTCAGAGAAGTTTTAACCTATAAATAATTCAAAAAACATCTTAAGATTTAGACGATTACAAATTTTATAACTAATAAATACGTTCCCCTCACGTCAATATTTGAAATAATAAATGTCAAGAGTGCAAGTGATGAATGTTTAAATAAATTGAGATAGTGAACGAAGTCCACTAGATATATATATATATATATATATATATATATATCCCTTCATTGCGGAGAATCATGAAGACAAAATCTTTAATCTAGAACTGAAGATGTCTGTATAAAATGAGAAAACAGGAGAATCTCTTCTTGGAAACAATCGTTTTGATTCGTGTTCACAGGGGATCTAGATAACGAGCTAACTGTGTAAAATCAATGCAAATAATTATATTGTCGGGTACTCGTTAAAATTAAAGGTTTTAAATTTAAATATTTGTCCTTTTATTATAAATATATATATTTTTTTGATTCTTGACTGATAAAAAATATGTATTAAGACACACCAATACACCACAAAATTTCTAATCTTGACGTAGATATAATGTAATTCTACCTATGAGAATTTCTCGTTATAAAAAAAAATACTGAAATCATTAAAACAGAAAAAATTGTATTCATCCTTTTGTTTTGAGGATGTGACTCTTCTCTATCTAGCTTCCTCGATTCCTCTATTTAAAATTACAAATGATCTGTTTAGAAAACCATTTTTAAATAGGCATGGTATTGATAATTATTGTTGAGAAAATTCAACACAAAAATTACGTAGTATGTAAATTTGATCTAATGTTCAATCTTTCTACACTTTTTTACTATTTTTTTTTTTTATAGAAAGAATGGTTTACACAATAAATTTCTTAAAATAAAAAAAAGGAAGAATTATGCCATTAGACCCCTTTGTTTCCTATTTTTTCAAGTTAGTCCTTATTATTTCAAATGGTTCAAATAAGTTCTTATTATTTTTAAAAAGTCGTCAATTTGGTCCTTCACCTTAAAAGTAGTGTTAATTTTAACATAAATGAATAGTAAAATGGGAAGAGTATTATAATATCTTCATAAAACTTTAATTTAGTCCCTAAAATTTATAAATAAGTTTAATTTAGTCCCAAAGTTTTCAAATAACATCAATTTAGTCCCTAAAATTATAAAAAAAATTGAGTTAGTCCCCGAATTTGCAAAAAAAGTTTAATTTAGTCCCCAATTTTTTTTTCTTCTTCTTCTCCTCCACTAAGGAAAAATGTCATAAGTGGTTCCTATTGTTTTTCTAAAATTTTAAATTCATCCATATTGTTAAAAATTAG
The DNA here is from genome assembly GCA_037974665.1 of Ehretia macrophylla. Taxonomy (NCBI): domain Eukaryota; kingdom Viridiplantae; phylum Streptophyta; class Magnoliopsida; order Boraginales; family Ehretiaceae; genus Ehretia; species Ehretia macrophylla. The sequence goes on from CM075774.1 coordinate 8,425,540, forward strand.
TCATGTTGGTACATAATATTTTTTAAAAGTTTTAAATTCGTCTCTATTATTTAAAATTAACTAATTTAGTCCCTATTATTTCTCAAAAAAATTAATAAAGACTAAATTGGATAATTTAGAATAATAGGGATGAATTTAATTTTTTTGAATATAATAAGGTCTAAATTGACTAATTTTAAATAATAAGGATGAATTTAAATTTTTATAAAATAATAGCATTTGTGTAATTAACCCCTTCCACTAATATACACCCACTACCCTATACTCACACATAGATAACACACATGCATACACACGTACACATAACACATACCACAAACACACACATACGACAAGCATACATATACATGCACGAGCATAGTACTCACACACAACTCATGCACGCTTGGTATGTGGTATAAGGGTAAGGGGTTGAGGATGGGAAGGGTTTGCATTTTTCTTTTGTCGTAAGGGTGTTGGTGGTGACGACTGGAAGGGGTTGTGGGGGATGGGTGTTGCCATGGAGATGGGGTGTAGTTGATGCTAGGGGTAGGTGGGGCTGAGAGTAGGGGGTAAGTGTAGCCGTGGGGGATGGGGTTCAGTGGTTGGGGTGGCTTGCAATTAGGGGTGGGGGGTGGCGAGTGGGTGGGATGCCATTAGGGGTTGGGGTGGGGATGTGTATTGGCATGGGGGTTAGGGTGGAGGTGGGGTTCGGTGTGTAGGGTGTGGATTAGCTAGGTGGTAGGATGGGTGGTAAGCGTAGCCAAGTAGGGTGGGTGGGGGTAATTTAGTAATATTATTTAATTTTTAAGGGTATTTTAGTCTTTTTATAATTTTTTGTTAAATATTTAATGTCAGAGACCAAATTGACCACTTTTTAAAAATAATGGGGACTAATTTGAACCATTTAAAATAATGAGGACTAGCTTAAAAAAATGGAAAACAATGTTGACTAATGACATAATTCTCCTTAAAAGAAATAATGATGGCATAATTCTCCCTAAAAGAAGTACTAATTAATGGCACTAATGGCATAATTCTTCCTAAAAGAAATACTAATTAGTGACATAATTCTCCCTAAAAGAAATCCCAATGATACTTTTGAAGATAATAAATCTCTTTAATAGTTTAAACTTTTAGATGAGATAATAACTTAACATGATATCAGGGCGTAAATACCAAAAGGGTCCTGAGTTCAAAACTCACCACTATCCATTTAAAACATTAAAACTGTCTAAGTGCAAGACTAAAAAACTAACTCTATTAGCATTTGCGGGGGCGTGTTGAAGATAATAAATAATATGACAAACTTCTCTCTAACAGTTTAAGCTTTTAGATGAGATGATCACTTAACATGGTATCAGAGTCTAGGAACCAAAAGGTCCTGGGTTCAAAACTCACCGCCACCCATTTAAAAACATTAAAACAAACTATCCAAATGCAAGACTTTTAGATGAGGTGTTAACTTAAAAGATACATAATCACTCACATATTGTTTATAAATACCAATATATGATCGGAGTTAAATAGCGCTCAACACTAGTACTTATTAATATTAGAAAATCATTTTACCGAAAATATTTGGAGGATTAAATGGAAAAAAATGATTCGCTTATAAGTAATCACACAGTTCACTATAAATTGGTCACAAGCGTTGCTGAAGCTTAAATTGCAAGAAGTTGGTTAGGCATAACTATCATAGACCTTTTTATTTTGTCATGAAACTGAATATGCATTAATAATGAAAGAAACCTCGTAATTTAACTCAAGTAGAATGAAAATCATCGTACAAAAGTTCATTGAATGTAGAAGAATATTAACATTCCAATCAAGTAAAGTACTACAAACCCTGCATTTAGTTACCCAATTTGATGATTTGTTAGCAATCCTTCTAATGCACTGGAATGTGATAGATGTGATTCCAATGTTTTATGTTCTATTTCACTCCTCAATTATGGGAATTCTTTTCACCTTTCTCTCACTGAATTACTTTGTTATTGGTCACCTATGAGTATTTATCCTTGCAAGGTTGTCTTTGCTAATTTACACTAGATTTCACGTGTCCCATGTTACTCGAATCAGTGCGTGAGCTAGAAATACTTTTGACTACTAGTATTTCATCATCCAAGGTGCAACATTCGGACTGCTTCACCTAACAACACGAAACTTAAATTACTTTCACATAATTCCGTTAATTTCACAGTTTGTGCCACTCCCATTTTGCTCTCCGCTATCTTCCTAATATCTTCCACAACTGTTATTGACTTCTAATTGATTGCTTAGTTACTTCTAGTGATTGCATGATAACGGTTTCTACATCATTTTCCACTATGAATCTTTCGAGTGACATTTTGCTTGGTAAAAAATCAGGACGATCTCATTGCCAATACTTCTACATCGAATCTAGAGTTGCATCTGACAAAGCCAGCTTGTCCACGGATTAGGTCACCCCCAAAAATCCCTGCAGATGAATTGCAATTAAGCCTTATCTTTCCCAGGCAAATGTCATAGACTGACAATATATATTAAAACATGGATGGTATTGTTGATTGCTTGAAGCCATCGTCGGTTAATTAACAAAAATCTCATGATTTCCCCTAAAGGATAGCTCAGATGGTATGGCAGGAAAAGAGAATTTATTGTCAACGTGGGTTCGAAATCGATTGCTTATATGGGTCACCTTTTTCTGTGCCAATTGAGAGATATCTCTTGACTAACTTAGTGCATGTGTGGAAGTACACCACTATGTTCAAGAATTCACCGGTTGGTAATTGGATTTCGCCAACTGGATTTCCACTTCACCCAAAGAAAAAAAAAAAAAAACTCATGATTTCAAGGTTTTGATTTCTCTTTCTATCTTTTTAAGATGTTGATTGTATTAGTCAAAAATGAGTTAAACAAAGTATGCAATGATATAGGACATTTTGCTAGTAGCTTAATAGGGTAAGTGAAGCTCATTATCTTATCTATTTCTGCATACTCACTATCAACTACATCTACACCATGTGCTATCAAGAGTGACGGTTCACTCACATTTGAGAGTCTATATCATTAATACTTTATGTCACTCTTTTATATATATCTTTACCCTTTATTTGTATGGTACACATTTGTGCGATATTAAGTATCAAATCTCATATATATGTAGTAAAACTTTTATTATACAAGAAAATGGTAAAAGGATAAAGGAGTGATATATGATGATTCTCGTTTTATATTCTCAATCTCTAGAAAGATTTATGAATCACATAATACAAATTCTTTTAAATAGAAATTTCTAAACAACACATGATGTGTGCAAGCAGGTCTTTGCTTTGGAAAATGGCACCGAGATTTCAGTGAGTAAATAATTATATTCGGTTTTCTCTTCAACCAGATAAATCGCAACCGCTTGAAGAAGTAATAAAACCCAAATAGGGTAAGGAAAAAAGAGAAAGAAAAGAAAAAGAAAAAAAAAAAAGAAAAAAGAAAAAGAAAAAAGAAATGCAAATCTAAACTAAAATCATGCATACATTATTATTATTATTTTCTTTTTTCTTTTGCATTTGTGTGGTTTATGCAATTATTTTGTGATCATATAAAGGTTAATTGATAAGATTTAAAGCGTTTTTCTTGCATGTGAAAATATATATTTTTGTAAAGAACAAGTCGATGATGACGAGACTGAATATAAAGACTTTATTTGTGACACCACATTATATTATATTTATTAATTTACTATACTACCAATAATTTCATATACTATTACTAATAATGAATGTGTCTCGTGATCATTAAAACTTATCAATTTAAGTTTCTTCACATGAATTTTCCTTGTCTCTTTTCGATGATCACGAGACACATGTATTATTGCATATGAATTATATCTATGTGATGAGACAAGAACCGTTTGAGATCTGGCTTTGCAAAAAAAAAAAAAAAAAATGTATGAGAAGAAAAATGAGAGCACGCATGTGTGCTGGTGATTTCAGGTATACAATTTTTGTTACCATGAGACGAGGGGGGAAATTCTTGTCGGTCACAAACCGCTTTTTCTGCTCAATTCATGTTGTGAGTGTCGTTTAATCTAATTGATCGGACGCAATAGCAACTCGAGAGATATCTTGGATATTATACACTTATAAAGCAATTATTTCTAACCGCAAATATAGTAATCAGATGTCGCAATCCACTATTCAATTATTACAAAGTAGGAAGATTCCATATTCGACATGCTGCCATATGTTACAAGACAGTGGACCCTTTTGGGTGAAGATTCCAGTTATATAGTATCTTAGGTATTAAGGTCGGATCTATGATATCTTATCGGGTGAAAAAAAATATTTTGAAAACTAAAATTAATAATTTTTTTTAACGTAAAATTGTTTTTCAAACAAAAAAATTAAGACATTTATGAGATTAGTGGAAATACAGCCGACACAACCCCGAGAGTGGATCCGTCCATATTCATTCGACCAGTTTGCATGCCATGACTATGTACGTAAAAAGCAATGTGAGGACAAAGTAATCATAATTGATTGAGCAAGCCACTTCATTGACTATCATACAACAATTATCCATCAAATAATTAATTATAAGATAACTCAATTCTACCAATTGATGATATTATATAATGTAATGAAGAAAAGTTTCATCATCCAACAACTTTTGTCACATGAACATAGAAGCTTATGTTAGATAATGCCAGTTCTATCATGACAATATTTGTACATTTAGGCTTGTGACAACAATAGGACTTGTGACAACATGTTTTCCTCCATTGATCTCAACCCAACTCAGAGAACCATGAAGCACCGAATCCTTCAGCTGTCCAGGCCCTTCAATGCTTAGCTTAAAGCTTTTCTTTTCATATTTCTTGCTAAAAACAAGCTTTTCAGGGACAACACTGATTTTTAGCCCAGCCATTTGAGTCAATTTCACAGTATAAACAGACACTGCATCTCCAATGTTAGTTACTGTCCTCTGGAATTCTTGTACTGTTTTGGTATTTGCATTAAAGTAAGCAATGAAAGATGGGTAATTGAGGTCCAATGATGGGTTTGTGCAATCATATGTTGATGATCTAGTGATAGTTTGTATCTGTTTTGATGTGAAATTTAGAGCACAAAGGAGATTGATGTAGTCTTCTACTGTTGTGTCATATATGAGACCAGGGTCTAACGCCTTGTTAGGATTGATATGGCCTGACCCCATTGCCAGAGGACTAGCAACTTTGTTGCTAAATCCTATATCTTCAATGGGGTTGAATGTGTTGTCTAATACATCTGCTGTGGTCATCATGGCTGATCGAATGGCCGCGGGGCTCCATTCAGGGTGTGCTGCTTTTAGCAAAGCCGCGACGCCAGAAACATGAGGACAAGCCATTGAAGTTCCAGATAGGATATTGAAATTGCTGTATAGTTTACCCAAAGTCACGTCTGTGACTGAAGAGTTTAGAGGCCATGAAGCCAAGATTAAAGCACCCGGTGCCATGAGGTCAGGCTTCATGACGATAGGACAACTTTGAGATGGCCCTCTTGAGCTATAGCTTGCCACTTTCGGCGCTGGTTTAGTACCAAGACGTGTTCCTTGAAATTCAACGCTTGCTTTAGGATCTGAACTGCTGCTAATGTAGCTCAAGAGCTTCTCGCCATCTTCAAGGTTCAAGAAAATGGCTGGAAATGTAGATTCCAGGAAAAATTCCAAGTCAGTGTTGTTCGTTATGAAGACACCACCTGCAGCTGCCTTTGCAGTATGAACATTGTACACCTGGTCACTCAATGTTTCGTTCTTGTCTAGGCACACAATAATCTTGTGTCCTATCTTCTCAAGTTCTTTATCATCTTCGCATTTGTCTATAAACACCATTGATGTCTGAGCTGAGCTTGAGTTTCCGGGATAGAGGGATAAACCAGAGACCAAAATTCCATTGTCGAGAGTTAGTGTCCCTGTAAATTCTCTATCAACTGTACCAGCAGCAACTGTGAGAATCCAAGGCGTGCCATTATGCAAAGTTGCATAAAAGGGTCCCTCATTTCCTGCAGAGGTGGAAACAAATATGTTCTTTTCTAGCGCTGCAAATGTAGCTATGGCTATAGGATCTTCATACAATGCCACACCATCTAACCCCAATGACAAGGATAAGACATCGACACCATCAATTATCGCCTGATCAATTGCAGCTATAATATCAGTCAAGTACACGCCTTCATCCCAGAGGGCCTTGTACATAGCCACCCGAGCCTGAGGAGCCATACCTCTAGAAGTTCCCGAGGCATAGCCAAAGTATGACGCGCTGTCAACATAATATCCTGCAGCGGTGGAAGAAGTATGTGTTCCATGTCCATCAGTGTCGCGAGCAGAATTCATTGATATCGTCAAGTTTGGAAACTTAGCAAGTAATCCTTTGTTGAAGTAACGAGCTCCAATGAGTTTCTTGTTGCACAGAGAGGAGTCGAATTGTGTGCCAGTTTCACACTCTCCTTTCCATCTTGATGGAACTTCAGTCATACCATGATCATTAAAGCTTTTGCTCTCCGGCCAAACTCCAGTGTCAACTAAGCCGATTATGATGTCTTTGCCATAATCTGAAACTGGCCATGCACCATTGTTGGAGTTGAGGCCAAGAAATTGTGCTGAGTGAGTTGTGTCAACTTTAACCTCCATGTCTCTAGTTGAGGACACATAGCCAGGTGAATTTTTAATGGCTTCAAGCTCTAATGGAGAAAGACTTGCACTAAAACCATGGATGGCATGTGTATAAGAATAAACAAATTTGGAGGTGGAAAATGAGCTTTTAGAGCTTGTGTCACTAGCTTTTAAGCTATCTGAAACAGAGGCAAAGGTGTTCAAATACCAGCTATGGTGGGTGGAAAATGCTTTGGGCATGGCTGATAAATCCATGTGGATAATATAGGTTTCATGTTGTGCTAAAATGGATAAAAATTGAGGCATAACAATGGAGATGAAGCATACATGCAAGCAGATCATATGAAGACCCATTGTTGAGCAAATGAAATGGGATATTTTTCTGAACGTAAAATTAGTGTTGTTTATATAGAGCACTGAGAGTATGGGAAGTTTAAGTGGCTCACCAGTTCTCAACTTGTCCAAACTTGGCCCATATGGTATATATCTAATAGGGACACTATGCCTTATCCCATGTTGAAAATTTGCTAACAATTTTATTATTATTTATTTTGATGACAAGAACTCAACCTAACTAAGATCATATTATACTCCGTGTTACTAGAGTACGTGCCAATATATGCTTCAAGTTAGTCAAATATTAAACAATAATTATGATGCGAGGGCCTAAGTTTAAACTTGAAATAATTTAGTCAGAACAAGTCATTACTCGAATACACTTTATTTTTATTTATTTTTATGATGAATAACACTCATGAAAAATCTTTTGAATTCACATCACCAAGAATTTCAAGACAAATAACCTTGTCCCGAATAAGTAAGATCAGGGTCAATTAGGTGCAAGACAAAGACTTACCCCCCCAAAAAAAAACATCTTAATTGATTTAAACCAAAATATGAACGAGTCTATTACCAACACCCAAAACGCGTCATCACTAAATTAATCCTCTGAGCAATGCAACAATTTTATCTTTTCAATTATCATATAGGTGTTTTCTATAGCTGGATTAAGGTTTATTATACGTAAATACTCCCTACCTAATACGTAATCCATTGAGTAGTGATTCTGCTAACAGCCAGTTATTTGTGGGGTCTCAACCCAATCATCTAAGCTAGAATACAATGTAGGGCATGGATGCGTCATGCACGAAACTTCATATTCATATCCACCAAACAATGGCTTCCAAGACAAGAGGTGGGCACAAGTATATTCGATGGTCCATCCACAAGTTGATTAATTTTAGAGGGACGCCAGGATTGCTCGTGATAATATATCATGAATGAATTTATTCATAATGTTATTAATTACAAACGAAATTTAATAATTATAAATTATTAATATAAGAATATTAGAATGATGTAAATAATTTAAAATTGATAAATTTCAGTCATAATGTTATGATTTTGTGAGAGACCTTTTACACTGATACATATGCCTAAAGACTCTAGTCTTCTTCATACAGCTAAGGCCATCCTCAATGGGGGATCTAAATTGAGGGGCTTTAAAATTTAGTTTAGAGCCCCTTAGTAATTTAGAGCCCCATATAGAGCCTCAAGTGTTTTTTAGGGGCTCTAAAAAAAATTCATCCCCAATGAGGGGTTCTATAAAATTGGGGCTCTATATTATGTTAAATTTAATTTTACAAACTAATTTGAATATATGTTATTTTTTCTCGTGTGTTAATTTTTTTCTGATAAATTATTATCGTCATAATCGTAACTTTTTTTAACGAACATTTGGACCAAAAAATTATTTAATTCTGACAATGGTAAAAATTATTGAATTATAATGACGCTTAATTACACTCGATTTGTATTTTTTATTTTTATTATATTCACTTTTGTAAATTAATTTATATTTAATTCACATTAAAATCTCTGATCCGAATAACATCCATTGGGTTGAATTTATTTGATTCAATCTCAACCGTCCATTTCTTATCTCTATCTCAAGTCTCTTATCCAAATAACACCCATATGATTGGATTTTGTAAAAATCAATCTTGTCCGTACATTTCTTATTTTTTATTGCAAATCTCTTATCCAAATAACACCCATTGGATTGGATTTCTTTAAAATCAATCTCGTCCGTACAATTCTTATCTCTTATCTCAAATCTCTTATCCAAATAACACCCATTGGATTGAATTTCTTTAAAATCAATCTCGTCCGTTCGTTTGTTATCCTTTATACATTCACCAAAATCTTCCTCAAACCTTTCTCAATCACCAAAATCTAAACAATACAATCTCTATCTCTCTTTCTACAATGGCCCAACAAAGAACCAATTCTTGCTCATCTGATGACGACATCGATGGCCACGCAATGATGGTGTCGATGCACGCACAATATTAATCACTAATGGGTGCTGCGCATGAATTGAGTTCAGATAAACTTGGAGGTACATCGTCACGTCGACAATCTATAAGGAGAGATCGGGTAAGTGCTCATAATAGACTTATGCATGATTACTTTGTTGATCGCCCTTTGTATCCTGCTTCTGAATTCACAAATAGGTTTCGGATGAGGCGCGAATTGTTTTTGAAAATTATGGGAGAAATTGTGCATTTCGACAATTACTTCATGATGAAATCAGATGCATTTGGAAAGCAAGGTTTCTCACCATATGTGAAGATGACGGCCTCGCTTCGTATGCTTGCCTACAGATGTCCTGCTAATGCGAATGACGACTATTTGAAAATTGCAGAAACTACATCTTTACAGGCGATGAAGAAATTTTGTCTTGCCGTCAACACAGTATATGGAGACCAGTATCTTCGACGACCTAACAACGCAGACATGGTTAGGCTACTTAGAAAAGTCGATCAACGGGGGTTTCCTGGAATGTTAGGAAGTGTAGACTGTATGCACTGGGAATGGAAAAATTGCCCAACGGCGTGGGCTGGGACATATGTCGGGCACCATGGTCGTCCTATGATAATCCTTGAAGCGGTTGCATTGTACGATTGTTGGATATGACATTTGTACTTTGGTGCACCGGGTGCACGCAATGATTTGAATGTATTATATAGTTCTCCTATTTTTTCTGATGTTCTTGAAGGTCTATCTACAGGCATTCGATTTACACTTAACGATAGACAATACAATCAAGGTTACTACCTTGCTGATGGTATATATCCCCGATCGTCAACAATAGTGCAAGCATATCCCAATCCAGAAGAAAGAGATAAGGTGTCATTTACTAGAATGCAACAAGCTTATCGTAAGGATGTCGAAAGGGCTTTCGGAATCCTTCAAGCTAGGTTTGAAATTATCAAAGGGCCATGTCGTTATTGGCATGAGAATGATATCGGGGAGATTGTGAAGACTTGTATAATTCTTCATAATATGATTGTGGAAGACAACCGGGATGAAAAAGGTGATGACTTTGTCGATGATCCGGAACGTTATCATGTTGAGGAGCCTCCTGTTGTACCCAATCAAGACCCTATAACTATTACTCAGTATTTAAATAATCATGCTCAAATGAGAGATTAGTCTGCCTATTTTATGCTCCGGAATGATCTTGTGGAACATGTGTGGAATGAATATCGTGCAAGACATCTTAATTTTTAAACTAATTTTGTATTACGATGACGTTTAATTACATTGTTCTTAATATTGCGAAATTGGACTTATTCATTGTTGTCTTTTCACTTTAAGTAATTCAATTTTTAGGTATCTCGAACTAAATTTGTATTAATATTTAAAAAATTAAATATAAAAAAGGGAAAGTGAAAACACAAATTTGAAATTAGAACAACATCGTCAATTCAAAAATTTAAAGAGTACAACCGAAAATAAACTAGTCAATACTAATAATCCATGATTTAAGGCAAACTAGGACGGTATACATCATCGTCAAAGTCTATCGAACGGGAGGTCTTTCTTGCAATAATGGTCATTTGTTGCTCAATCAAAAACGATATTCTTTCCGGAGTTTCGATTGTCGAAGTCTTTATATTCATAGTCTTCGTATCTACAAATTCTTCATACCTATCCGTATACTTCTTCATAATTTTTCCCATATTTCTTGCTTCTTCAACGATATCATCGACACTGCCCTTACCTTTTAATTTTTTACCCTTCTTGTCCCCAATCGGCACTGTCCTCTCTCCCCCCCTTCCTCTCACCTGCCGCCAACGAAGGCACCCCCCCCCCCCCCACCTTCACTGCCTTACGCACCCATCCCACCCCACTCCACCGCCGACGAAGGCACCCCACCCCATCCCATCCCCCCCTCCCTCCACTGTTCCCTCTCTTCCCCCTTCCTCTCACCTGCCACCGACAAAGGCACCCCTCTCCCCACCTCCCCTCTCTTCCCCCACCCCCCCCTCCCCCCTCCCCTCCTCCCCACCTTCACTGCCTCACGCACCCCCGCCGACGAAGTTTTTTTTTTTTTTATAAATATTGAATACTTTTTCTGTGTGTATATATATATGTATATATATATATATATATATATATATATATATATACATATATTTTTTTCAGGTGATTCAAGAATAAATTTTAAAAAAGGGGCAGATCTTGAGCTTCAACCTTTTTTTTTTCTGGCTGATGCGATTTTTTTTATTTATGTTTGGGTATATTTGCTTGAAAGGATTAATTGTTGAAGTTGGGTGTTGGATTTTTTTGCTTGAATATATAGAAAAATTTAACACCCAACGACTATATTTTTTTTGAACGTAAAAGTTGAAATTGCAACGGTTGTTTTTTTTGCATCTGTTTGTACTTTTTTTTTGTCAAATTTTTTTTTTTGAAGTCAGATCTGACGAGTCAGATTTGACATAGTATGGGGCTGTAAAATTTTTTGTCTTTTTGCTAGGGCTCCTTTTTGTTCAACAAATTTGTTGAACAAAATGGAGCCCGGGCTCTATTTTTGGTGAAATTTATTAAATTTGACACTAAAGTAACAATTTGTAACAAATTGGGGCTCTATAATAAACATTGGTGTTGCTTTTTTGCTTCAAAAGGCTCTATATTTGTAAAAAAATTGTAATCATTGTGTTTTAGAACTTACATTGAGGATGGGCTAAGGCGTGCAAATTTAAGCAAGTAGTTTAGTTTTCTTTTGGAAAAAGAACATTCAGGTCCCTAACTTTTCCCCCTTGTCCTAAATAGGTCCCTGAGTAAGTAAAAATCTCTTACAAAGTCCTTCAAATCTAACCCCGTCAGCCAATTTTGACAGAAAAGTGCATTTGCCAGATAATTGACCATTTTGCCCTTCTGAGGTCTGACTAGCTTCATTTTCTCATCTTTCTGGCCACGCTGATTTGTGCACGGAATATGACCTTTGATTACAATTACTAAATATTCATATTATATATAGACAAATACGGTGACGTATCTTACCCAAGAAAATATTAAAAAAATTTCTTAATTAAAAATTAAATATTTTATATATTCTTAATTAAAATACCTTCACTTAAAAAAAAATTTAAATTCTCCCATGCACATTTTACGATTAACAATACCACTATAGCACATTTATATAGTAAACCACAAAAAAAAAAAAAAAATCTATCAGCAACACAAAACATAATTAAGGGAAAAAGCAAAAATCATTGACAAAAACTCTACTAAATAAATAAATGTACAAAATAGTTATTTTGTAGGAAAAAAATGAATAATCAAGTAAAAGGTCACAAAGTTCACATTTAAGAAGCATCAGAATTCAGTTAAATTATTATTAACATCAATAGCACATGAAAGCCCTAAATGTCTAAATTAATATAAAAACGTAAATATATGTATATATATTGAGAGAGAGAATATATAGTATGTAAATAAAATACAGACGCATTCAGGGGCAGATTGAGCTTATGGTGAGGATGTGCACACATCCTCACCTTGGAAAAAAAAAAAATCTTTGTTTTTTGGTATTTTTTTATAAAAAAATTATTATATTTGATACTTTGTACACATGCTGAACTCTCTCACTGTACGAGTGCACACCCTAAGTGTGAGTGTCTGGATCCGTCACTAGACGCATCTATATATGTATACAGATACAGAAAATTAATAGTAGCAAAAGATAAAGCAAACCCAGATGAGAATACAAACAAACTCACAAACCTAGATGAGAAAATGAGGAAATTTAATATATGTGCATGTGGCTAGTTGCGTGCATATGCGTGCATTATCGGGTTGAAGGGAAGAAGAAGATGTGAAGCTGACTTTTTATTTTCTTTCTCCTTAGCCATGTGAAATGACAACTTTATCCTTCCACCGTGAAAACAAATAACGGTGTTAGATTTGATAAAGTTCACAAATAGTCTCCAATGTTGGTACCTTTTTTTTTTCTATTGCTTTAAAAGTGACATGTTTGGTCTCCAATATTTACACTTTTTTTCTAATTTTATCTCTATTGTTACAAAAATGACGTATTTAGTTTCCAAAGTTTAAAAAAAAAATCAATTTAATTCCCAATATTTTAAGTTTTTGTCAATTTAGTTCCCAAAATTTTATGTGCATTAACACATTACAGGGACTAAACCGAAATTTTTTGTAAGCTTTGGGAGCTAGATGTGTTAGTTTTGAAACAATAGGGACAAAATTGAAAAAAAATATAAACATTGGATGCTAATTAAAACTTTTTGTAATATTTGAAAACTAAATGTGTCATTTTTAAAATAATAAGGACAATTTTTTTTTTTTTTGGGTCAAAAAGGATGAAATTGAAAAATGGTGTAAAACTATTTGTGAAATTTACATAATGAATACAAGAAACTTTTGGTTATGTTGGTTCCCACCAACGTGCTAATTCAAGCCTAAAAAAGAGATATAACTATAATATTTTCGACGAATAAGGTGCAAAAATTAGATAAAACACAGTAGAAAAGCAAAACATTAATTCTAGGAGAGATAGGACATAAAGGTACATTAGGCATTTATTATTTTCGTTTTAAGTGCAAAAAATTTTAAAATTAATTCTTAAAAATAATATTTAAATAATGTAATATTAATTTGTAACGTATTTTAAATCAAATCAAAAACGATAGGACATAAAAGGTTTAAATTGCTAAGATCACTAGGTCTAATAAGAAAGGTAGTTTTGTGAAACCGATCATACTGTCGGGCAAGTGTTGGAAACAACAGCAACGCAAGAGGACAACGTTCTCAGAGAATCTTATTTCTTCCGGAACTGGAACAAGGAGTGAAGTGACCCATGACCAAGAAATATTCAAGCAGAACTACATTATGAAAACTAAAGTCAACAGTCAGGTCAAATTAATTAAAAAGTTAATTTTTAAAAAAATCAGTTTTGATGAGGGGGACACTGAGCTGAGATAAGTCAATTCGAGCTGAAATTGATCCAATCAGTTAAATGTTCAATCTGGATGCCAGCCCGACCTCACCCCGACTCAGGATAACCCCCGACCTCTGTGCCAACTGTTTTGATGGGACATAAAACTGCACGCCGCAGTTGGAGGTGTGTCGGGCTGCCCACCTCATTAATTGCTATCAGATCTGAATTTAGTATAAATAGAGTTTCACCCCCGCATTTAAGAGGTAACTTGTCATTAATGCTTTCAACAACTTTGCCAGCTCGGACATACTAATCATTCGCACATCCGAGAGAAAAATCCAGGTCATCACCTCACCTTTTCCTTGTGCAGGTCAAGCAGCCGACCTGAAAGTTCAGCTCGGCAGGCGTAGCTATCCAACCTCAACTGTGAGATTCTCAATCTCAACAAGTTTTAATTGATTTATGTAACTAACTTGGATCGTACCTATTTTAGACGAGAAATATATATTAGAATTTGACATCTTTAATATAAACTCGTACAACTCTTAAAGAAAAAACTTCTAGTCATAGAAAGAAATAAAAACAACAATTTAAGGTGCAATTTTTTTGGTCATAAGTTATTTTAGTTCTTTATCCATTTATGTTAACCCAATTGTATTTTTTCAATAATTATGTAACTTTTATTGCAATAATTATATAATTTAGATTCAATTTTATGGTCTTATTGTGAGAGAGTTTTGACTCAATCTATTTTTGGGATTTTTTGACAATTCAAATTTAATTCTTTTTACATTTTTTAGGTTGGTTTTCTATTTAAACTTTCAAAACTGAACGATTACGAGTATGAGTACTCGCAATAATTACGTTTATGATTAGTGACTTTCATATCCGTTGAATTTTGATTATAAATTATATTAAACAGTTAAGATATTGACCCCAAGGGTCGTCTTAGATGGTAAGGACTCCCATCCATTCAAGAGAGGTCTTGGGTTCAAGTCTTGTGAGAGTGAATGATGAAAGGTGAAGGTTAGAGTGTTATCATTTGAGAATCATACATTGACTTACCCGATGCATGTTTTGGGTCGGACCGCTATATCTCAGGAATTTTGTTCAAATTTAACGATTAGGTCAGGTAAGGGGATATTTCCAACGGTAAAGCAAAATACAAAACAGTTAAGATACGATTATCTTATTTTCTGTGATTAGCCGACCTGTTATCATGCTAACAAAAGACTATATGATCCAACGGGCTCCCTCTCTGTCTCGTTTGGCATGGGAAATAAATATTCGTGTTCGTTTCTTTTTTGGCACGAAGGACAGCTGGTGAAGTAGCTTGTGGAGCATATTCAATTCCTAAGCTAATAGCAATCTATACAAACTAGTGAGCAGTTACATCACCATTGTGCTTTAGGTCGGATAAAGCACGCTAGAGGGGAAAAATGACTAGAACACAACGAAGCCTTGAAAAGACTGAAATTAACTAGTTAAAAAATATGTAAAACTATAGAATAAATAAGCCAACAATAAAGAAAAGCCCAAAAATTGAATAAAAATCCAATAAAATAAGAATAAAATGCATAACAACCATTTGTATTTTAAATTTTATTTAAAAAACTATATTTTCAAAAGTCACATACTACTCCCTGTATATTCAAGATGTTGCACAATACTTTTTACGGTCCAACTTTTCGTCAAAATTAACAGAGTATCATTCACATGCATCTAATGCAAATGGGAGTCATACGCAACCTCAAAGCACATTTAATTGGACCAAAATACCCTTATATTTTTTTTCTCATTTTTCTTTATTTTTCTTTTCCATCTTTTTCCGTTTCACTCTTCCCTTTCTTCACCATTAGCACATCCCACCACATCCACATCTCTCCACCATACATCATTTTAGAAACCATTAATAAGGTTTTGAGAATCCTTTAACTTATAGATCATTTTGATATAGATTTTAAAGAAGGTTACGTGAGTTTCAGATCATTTTGATATAGATTTTAAAGAAGGCTAAATGGGTTTTATGTCAAATTCTATTTTTTGCAAAATTTTAAGATTTTAAAATATTTATTGTTGTGAATTTTCGTGTTGGTGGATTCTCCAAGGGATTTGGCTAGTGGAGATGGTTGGAGGTGGTGGCGGTTTGGTGCTGTAAGTTTTTTCCGACAATATTGTTATATATATTTTCGGAAAAATGTCACATTTAGTTCTTATTGTTTCTTTAAAGTTTTAAATTCGTCCATATTAATTTTTAATTTTATCTTTATTATTTTTAAAAAGTTTTAATTTTATCCCTATTATTTAAAATTTCTCAATTTCGTCTCTATTACTTTTCCAAAAGTGTCAAGTTCATCTCTATTGTTTCTCTAAAGTTTCAATTTCGTTCTTATTATTTTTAATTTTTTTTTTTATTTCATCCTTACCCTCAATAGACCATTTGTGCAATTTTTTTTATTATTCAAAATTAATCAATTTAGTCTTTTATTTTCCAAAAAAATCAAATTCATTCATATTATTTAAAATTAGTCAATTTAATCCCCATTATTTTTCAAAAAAATTTAACCTCTTCATATTTTTTTTTAAAATATTGAGAAGAAATTTGATTTTTATATAAAAATAACAAGGTCTAAATTAATTTTTTTATAGAAATAATAGAAACTAAATTGGTTTATTTTGAATAATATGAACGAATTTATTTTTTATTTTTTTAAAAAGACTAAATTAACTAATTTTGAACAATAAAGACGAATTTGAAATTTTAGAGAAACAATAGGAACAAAATAAAACTTTTTGAAAATAATTTGGGCGAAATTGAAACTTTTCTAAAAATAATAGGGATAAAATTGAAATATTTTAAATAATAAAGATGAATTTAAAAACTTAGGAAAACAATCGGACTAAATGTGAAATTTTTCCTATATTTTTCGGGCCTTATGTTAAAGTGTTTTAGTTTATATTATTCACCCAGGTTCGAATCCAAGCATCAACAAAGTTCTCATATTTTTCTTAAGGGTAATTTATCGATATGGTCTTAGATTTTTATTTTTTTTGACATTTAAGTCTTATATCTTTTATTTTGGACAAAATTGTCCTTCATCTTTCATTTTTTTTACAATCGTTAGTCATTGGAATAAAATCTGTCAAAAAATAGTATTAGTAAGCACGTGAATGGCAGTGGCCGCAAAAAACATAAACCTTAGGATACTTATATTTTACCGCGTGACAATTTTACCACCTGAAGATTTGTGCATTTTGTGGCCACGTGCAAACTAACGTTATTTTTTGAAGGATTTTGTTCCAAGAGCTAACGGCTATCAGCAAAATGAAAGATGAAGAACCATTTTGTCCAAAATAAAAGATATGAGACTTAAATGTCAAAAAAAAAATTATAAGACCATTTCGATAATTACCCTTTCTTAATATCAAATTCCATGTGTCATTACACCATTAGTCATTGCTCAAAAAGCTAGAACGACATTGTTTTGGTTGTCTTTAACCTTCAACCCAACATGGACGAAAAAAAAAAAAAGACTTCCAACCCAACAGATTTTTCTGCCATGAAAAAAAAATTAAAAAATTCATATCTTTTTCATCTCTTATCCAAATCCCATTAAACTTGAATCATTGGATCCATAATTTCAACTAGAATGAGAAGAAATTAAAATTATATTATATTATTTTTATCAAAATTGATGTGGTCCATGTTAATAAAGAGAAAACATGTATTAAAAAAATTCAAAAAAATAAAAACAAAAGTACGGGGTTAATCTTGCCTTTTACGACATTAGACTAACGAAGTTAAACAAAATTCTAAATTGGGGTATATAGGTGTTTTCTGTAGCTGGACTAAGGTTTATTATACTTAGGGAGTGTTTGGTTTGCAAAATGTTACAAGATTCCAAAAAATGTGAAGTCAGAAATATAATATTCTCATGTTTGGTTCGCGAAATAAAAAAATATTCGTACAAATATCATATTCCATGATTTGGCCAATTTCTATTCTCATATCAAGGGATGAAAATCTCACATTCCCAAGTCGTGAGAATATTTTTGAGAAAATAAAAGACATAAATACTCATCTTAAAAAATACAAAATTAAAAAAAATACAATAAAATAATTCAAAAAATGGAATAATAAAATAAAATTATTAAATATATATAAAAAATAAAAAATAAAAAATAAAAAAGATAAAATAAAATAATGTAAAAAAATAAAATAAAATAAAAATAAAAAAAAAAAATAAAATAAAATAAAATTAAATTAAGTAACACAAAAATAAAATAAAATAAACTAAAATTAAAAATAAAAAAATAAATGAGAAAATGGAGTAAGAAAATAAAATTAGTAAGAATATAATAAAATAAAAATATTTAGAAAAAATAAAAAATTAACAATAAAAATAAAATAAAATAAATAAAAATTATCAATTTTCTAAGTTACACTAGAATTTTATATTTAAAATTATTTTTAATGCTAAATTATAGATTTTAAAATTTAAAATTAAAAAAATTTAAAATAAATATAAAAAAATAAATAATCTTTAAATTTTAGTTTTTATTAAAATAATAAATTTAAGTTTCTAATTTTGAACTATCTAAGTTAAAATTTATAAATTATAACAATAAATTTACTTTCGTTGTATTAATACGTTAAACATTTTTTACTCGCATATTAACAAAAGTATGAAAAATGGATTATTATTTGTACACTTTGTTTGACATTCTTTTTTTTTTTGAGTTAGGGGTATTGTTGAAAAATTACTCAACATTTCTAAGAATATTGAGTATAAGTTAAACATAATAAAATAACATTCCTAGAAATTTGACAAAATATTCCCAGAAATATTTTTAACAAACCAAACACTTTTAGTCACATTCCTGAGAATAACATTTTTGGAAATGATATTCCCGGGAATGAAAAATCTATATGTGAACCAAACGCTCTCTTATGTACTCTCTACCTTATACGTAATCCATTAAGTAGTGATTCTGCTAACAACTAGTTATTTTGGGGTCCAGCATGTGATTAAGTATTGGATTTTTCTCCTATGAGGCTATGGTAGATTTGTCACAGTCACGTAGACTAAAAATCCTTCAATTGGTTGATAAATGTCAACCAATTGTCATAAGTGGGGTCATAAAATTAAGTAAAAATACCAACTTAGCCTTGATATGACTCCACCAAACATGTCTTTTGTTTATCCAAAATATTTCCCACGTGTGACTTTAATCTCTCTTTTATTTAATATTTTTTTTTGTTTAAAACGTATACTAAATTAACACTTCAAAATTGCAAGTTATCCATGATTTTTTTTCCATCTTTCTTTAGCATAATAATTTTCATAATTAACACTCAAACTTCGCAATAAACTATAAGAATCGTTCTTCTCTTTTTCAAATTGATTAAGTTGTGAATTAATTTGTACAAAAAGAATAAGATCTATTCCCTTTTCATTATATTTCTCTATTTTATTTTCCCTTTCATTTGAGCTATAAGAATAAATTGTATAAGCCATACATTACTATTGTGAGTGAAAATCGAATGACCTTAATTACACATCCGAATAGTCTATAATTAATCATTGTTGTACACTAATAGCATATTTTTCAATGTCTTCATCGCTTAAAACATAGATACAGGTCTTATCAAACGATCGTATTCAATTATAAATGAAATCTTTGTTTAGATACAAGTCTTATCAAACGATCGTATTCAATTTTAAATGAAATCTTTGTTTATTAACTTGGCAAAATGAAGTATTAATGAATTAGTCACCTCAAATCAATGTCCTATCTCATAAATAAACCACAATAAGTTACAAGTAACACAATAAATGTATCTTCTATAACTAAAAGAAACTCATATGAATGGTAGAAAAATGTGAATTTCACATATATATTTGTAGAAGAGTTATATTGTTGAGGAAGAAGAAAATACCGATTATTTATCAGGTTAGTAGGATTGATCCAATACTATTTTATATTTTTTTTAACGTATTAAAGAATGTTTAGAATTATGGTTAATATTTCTAGAAAAGTAATAATCTTCATGTATATTTTATTTCCCTTCTGCATATACACGAGTTGAAAAAATTTAAAAGCTAGTAGTTTTACTTATCCCATTCTTTGGTCTTCTTGCAAAAATAAAAGAATAAAAAATGTTATTTTCGATAATTTGTCTTGATTGAGTTGTCAATAAACACACATCCTTTGGTTGTTTCTTGTTAAAAAAACCGAAAAAAAACAAAAAATTTAAGTTTAACTTGTACAAGATTCGAACCTAAGACCTTTTGCTTGAGTTTAGCTTGCTTGCCGATAGGCTGGGCATATCCCTTAGCATTCAAAAGGACATGAAAATATAATTATTCACTTTACTGGTTAAAAAATGAAAAAATTTATGTACAACTTGTACAAGAATTGAACCTATAACCTTTTGTTTGTGTTTAGATTGTTTGCCGCTAGGCTGAGGATATCTCTTGGCATCAAAACGACATGAAAAAGTAATTATTCGCTTTACTGTTTAAAAAATGAAAATTTTATGTATAGCTTATACAGGATTCAAACATGTAACCTTTTGTTTGAATTTAGATTGTTTGCCGCTAAGCTAGAGATATCACTTGGCATCAAATGGACAGACATGGTTCTTTATTCTCTTTACTCTAAAAAAAAAACTAAAATTTTTAATTTAGCTTGTGAAGATTTGAACCTGAGACCTTTTGCTTAAGTTTAAGATTGTTTGCCATTAGGCTAAGGATATCCCCTAACATCAAATGGACATGCAAAATTCTTTATTGTTTTTACTGTTAAGAAAACTAAAATTTTAATTTTAGCTTGTGCAAGATTTGAACTTGAGAACTTTTGCTTGAGTTTAAGATTGTTTGCCACTAGGCTAAGGATATCCCTTAGCATCAAATGGACATGCAAAATTCTTTATTCTCTTTACTATTAAAAAATTAAAATTTAAGTTTAGGTTGTGCAAGATTCAAACCTGAGACCTTTTGCTTGAGTTTGAGATTGTTTGCTGTTAGGCTGGGGATATCCCTTGGCATCAAATGGACATGAAAACTTAATTATCTATTTACTATTAAAAAAACAAAAATTTAAAGTTTACTGTTCATAATTAATTTATTATTCTCTTTACTGTTAAAAACGAATTTCTAATTTAAAGTCATAGTCCATCGTAATTTTATTAGACATACAATGCTTAGTATTTCTAATTTTATTGTGTATCGTATAACGTAATTGCATTTGATATTTTCAATGCAAAAAGGCTTTGAGAAAGTAGCATTGGAATTCAGGAAATGGCAAACATATAATTGCATTTGATATTTTCAATGCAGAAAGGACATTATGGTAATTGGAGTTGTAAAACGGCATCATAGTAATTTAAAATTTTGTAAGGCCAAATTAGTAAAAAGGAAAACTCTTCTTACGTGACATGCTGACGTAGCATGTCCGCATGGAAGAGGCTGACGTGGCATGTCTGCATGGAAGAAGACCCCTTAAGTATTCAGTGGCATATGACATCACTGAGTGGAATTTGACATAAATTTGGGGTGGATCGACATAAATGACATTGTGGGGGCTACAACCTTTACTAGTATACAGATGATTGAAGTCTTTGGCTGTAGTAGTCTCAACATAGGAAAACCCACAGAAACTAGAGGAAAATGATTTCAGTGAATATTGAGGCTCTTTCACATAATTTGACGTGAAAACGTTTATGATTGTTGCAGGTTTGCAGTGCACATGGCCACATATTTAATTTTCATTTTGGAATTGAGACGCGAATTTTACTACTTTTCTCGTATATTCCAAGTGTTGGTACTAGTTTCTAATGCCATCCATTTGTATATGTTCCTTTACGCATTGAAGGGCTTATCATCTCTAGCATCTTATGAAGTCCTACTTAAAAGCAATGACAAATATAGTCCAATAAATATTGTACTCTTGTCTTGTCTGGCCGTTTTGTCCACCGAGAGAGCGCGCCTGCTAAACAAAGAGACGCCATGGAAACAATGAAGCTTTTCTATTACTTTTTTTTTTTCATTATTGATTTTCTAAGATGTATGGATGTAATTTCTCTCTCTCTCTCTTAATATATGTATGTATGTATATTTACAGAGAATGCCATGTAATGTTGTCAATAATCTCAGTTACGCTCAAAACCTCTACACTGGTATAATTTTTATTAGAGAAAATTTAAAAGCTGGTTGACATCTATGTTTTTACAGTATCCCAACTCATTGTTTATGGCCACCAATTCAGTAATGGCGTGTCTATCTTAATAAAATAACAATTATTAATTTATCGATAAATTAATATCTCACTAAATTAATAAAATTTTGGTGGTCTCAATACTATTAATCTAAAGAGGTTATATTGTATATCTCATTTAATAATTTTATTTACGATATTTTCTTAATGTACATTGGGTTGGGAAAGCTCAATTAGTATATATATATGGTTTTCAACATATCCTCTCATGTGCAAGGGGATTATGCCTTGCACATGGACAAATCTTTTTCAAATGGATGGTAGCGAGACTTTCCAAACATTTGTTAACTTGACTACTATGATCTTGTACGACTTTATCTAAAAATTTAAAATGTTAGAGAAGAGTTTATTATTTTTGTTTATTGTCTACAACATTCTTGCTAGTGAACCTTCAAGGTTTTTCCCACGTACTTCAATATATATTACTTTTTGTACAGACTTTTGTAATCTTAGCAAATAGATCTTATTCTTTTGTGGTCAGAAGTAATGGAAATATAAAGTCCACACAAACATTAAATTGAAAATTTACAAGGGCCCAAAAGTAACCCAGTCCAACATAGACACACACACAAACACTGAGACAAAAAAATTGGGCCACAATCCACACAAACATTGTCATGGAAATATAAAGTCCAACCCAATCAATACTCCAAAAGCATAACATCCTCAATAAAAGCCACTAGCAGATCGGTAAACCAATGGCCAGTTTGCCGAAAGGGCAACTCCCATCTATTATGGAATAGAAAAGGAGATGCACATAATTCTAAATACCTGCTATTAGAGCCCTCTTGACATGTTTTTTCAATTTGGGCTTGGTTCTGTACAAACGAGTTTTGCACTCCAAGATTGTAAGAGAAGAAGGCCCAATGATTGCTCATGCACATGAATAAAAATCTCTTCATTTAAACCCCAAGGAAAAAAAAGAACAGAAAAAGGGAGTTAATAATTTTTTAGAAGCTCGAAGGGGTCAAACTCATCGAAGACAAGTTCCTCAGGTTCCTCATCGAAGACTATAAAAAGATTTTAGTGGATCATGAAGGATACCAACTCCAGCATGCGTTTCACGAGCCCAACCAGTGTGTTGACTGGATTGCGAACTACAGCTTCTAATTACCCTTGGGTTGTACCTCATTTGAGGCTCCACCAACTCAGCTTATGACAAAGATTGAAATAGATAGACAATGAGAAATATACCTTAGAAACGTTGTTCGATAGTTTGGGTTTGTCCCCCATTTCATAAAAAAGGGGTCAAACTTAAATGACCACATTGAGACTCACCGACTATAGTTGAACCGCGTATATTAAAGTTTATGTACTTCTTTAAATTATATTTGTCGGCTTCTAATAAGCATGTAAGTTTTTTATTTGTTATATATTGTGCTACAAGCATTTTATCCATCCTAATTTATTCCATTTTATTACACCATTTACAAATAAATTATGTTATTGACATTCTCTTTTCTCTTTTCTATGTAGAACATATATATATATATTTTTTCTTTGAAAGGCTCCCCTCATTCAATCTAGAGTTGAAGACAAATAAGAGCTCAAAGTTCAACAATTTCCTCAGTCAAACTCACAAAGTTTTAATTTTCTAATTAAATGCTTGAAGTTTAAGTTTATAGACAATGTAGCCCTTATTCAATTGCTTAAATAATCTTTGCTTTATTGTCCAGATCTTCACATAGTTAGTTCAAAGGGTTTATATATTTTGCTAAACTCAAGCCATGAGAGCTTAATGAAGAAAAGTAAAATTTCATATGTCTAATTGGAAATGTCAGCAAACTTCAAGAATTTATGCATCTTTAACCCCTTTAAACATAGTAAAATTAACTTCTTTCTATTTATGTTCTCATGAATTGCTTAATTTTACCTTATCTTTTTCGTGTTATTGGGAGTTGAAATGGGCTTTCCTATTTTAGGTAGCTTCCTATTTGTAATAATAATTTTATTATTTTTTCATTTTTTTGTTTTTACATTTCAACATGTAAATCTGGAAATTCATATTCTTTTCAATGATCATATTCTTTCTGATGCCACAACAGTCATATCTTTTCTACCATTTAACTAATCCACCTTGAAGTTATAGAAAAATTAGCAAATATTGAAATAATATTTTGTTATTAATGATCCTGTTATTGACATTTTTTACATAAAAATATTTTTTCATTAAATGTCTTGTGCATAAAGTCAAAATAGAAATATATCCAAATAATTGAGAATAAAAAAATTTGTGATTTTTTTCAATTAAAAAATTAAACCACAAAACCTATCATATAAATAAGACAACATAATAAAACATGATAATAGAGGGATAATTAGTGGAGGAGGTGTATGCACACCCTGAGTTGGATTTTTTTTTTTTTTGTATGTTAAAATTACACACACACACACACACACACACACACATATATATGAACAATTGAATGGTGTTTTTTATCCAATTGTGATAAAAGTTTGTCGATAGGTTTACAACTTAAGCTTCTACAATCTAAAGGGTGGAGATCAATTTTGGAGCTTTCTAAGGCTAGTAATACAATTTTTGGTGATTTTCTTCATTATTTAAACAAGTTTATTCAGTTTAGTTTTTAATCTATGAATTATTTTTATTAATTTCATAATTCTTAAGTTCTGCTTTTATATACAATGATTCTCTTTACATATTGGATTTCTTGAATTAAATGAGAGGGAGTCATGTCTTGAACACTCTACATGTGCTATAATGAGTTAAATTAAGTCTTTGTTTAGTTATAGTATAGTGTAAGTTGTCATCATAAAAAAAAAAGATATTAAGCATAAAACCAAACATTTTTTTATTACAATTTATATAAAAATGTGTGCTCCCAACCCTTGGTTACTGACACTAACATTGTAGTGCCCCTGATCCCCAATGCTTGATTTTGTCATTGATAACGAGTCAATCTCTCTCTCTTCAAATTTAAAAAGTTATAAAGAAAAATGCAAGGAGCTCTCTAAAACAGGGAGTACAATAAGAAGTGTGTTAAATAATGAAATATGCATTTTGGTTATCTACTTTAGCTAAAGAGCTAAAATAGGGAGGTTTTTGGAGTTGTTCTTATTTCTAAATTACAAAATATGTGTTTAAATAATTTTTATTATTTATCGATTGTAATCGTTACACTGTTTTGGAATATTGAACTAGAGGACAATAGTAGAGTTTTCCAAATAAGAAAGAAGTCAGAAGTATATGTTTGGAAGTGAAAACCTACCAAATCCTCCACTTGACGAAAAGTCTAAGCTTATTCGCTATAATTGAGACCTCTTCTTAGTCTTCGCCTCCATCTTCATCTTCATGTTGGAGTCCTCACTTAATAGCAATCAGAATAACGACCCT
This sequence comes from Ehretia macrophylla, assembly GCA_037974665.1. NCBI lineage: Eukaryota > Viridiplantae > Streptophyta > Magnoliopsida > Boraginales > Ehretiaceae > Ehretia > Ehretia macrophylla. The sequence continues at coordinate 8,451,033 of CM075774.1, forward strand.
TGAGAACCTCTGTTGGCAGATATCATTATTACTGAACCCAATGCCTACATTTTATTTGCGGATAAAAGAGTAATTGAACAAAAATTAAATAAAACAGTACCAGAAGGTTCAAAAGTGACTGAATATTTATTCCAGAAGGGCTTATTTGACCTAATCGTACCACGTAATCCTTTATCTTTTGATTCTCTCCCAATTGGTTGGACCGTAGGTGCAATGATTTACTTCACAGGCAAGGTCTTTGGTTCAAGTCCAAGATGGGCCAGCTGCGCCAGGAAAAAGAATGGAAGAAGCATCTGACTACTTCATGTATGCTCCACTTGGCTCGAGGGGATATAGCTTAGTTGGTAGAGCTCTACTCTTGCAATTGGGTCGTTGCGATTACGGGTTGGATGTGTAATTGTCTAGGCGGTAATGATAGTATCTTGTATCTGAACCGGTGGCTCACCTTTTCTAAGTAATGGGAAAAAAGACCGAAACATGCCACTGAAAGACTCTACTGAGACAAAGACAATAGTCTTAGTCTTCAATGCGCTAGAGCCTCCCTCGATAGCTATCAACACATCTTCATCACAACCGATTCACATAATAATTTCTAACATATGTATATATATATACACCCACACGCGCGCGTGCACACACACACATATATATACATCTATGTCTATATATTTGTTTGTAGTAAGTAGGTAGAGTGGGCATGATGGCGTGATGATTGGGCTTTGGTCTAGTGATAAAGTTATTCGCTGTGTATGAAATAAGTTGCGAACTTAAGTATCGCTGGTTACGTTATACGGTCTTCTGACATCCCTTAATATATATATATATATATATATATATTTATCATAGCATTTTCTTGAAACAATCATTAAAAACAGCTCGTGTCAAATAAGTTCTTTTATTTTTTGTTTCCCAAAAAAAAAAAAAAAATAGCACTTCCAAACAGGCCGGTGTCCCAACCTAATTGTGAGTTCTTTTTTTTTTGGTAAAGCTAATCGTGGAGTTCGATTGCTGGAGAGGAGATAGAGGTTTTAGCCTTTTAGGATTCACCATTTTACTTGGAAACGAACAAAAGAGAAAAGCAATGCAACTATAAAATTTTAATAACATGGAGTGCATTTCGCCCATAACTACTTTTACAATATTAATTTACTTTTACATTATTAATTTACCACAATATCCTAACATTTAAGTTATCAGAGAAAATCTTTCTTTACTTGTACATTATCTTTAACACAACCCTTTATGTGTCGATGTATTATACTTTTTACGTGGACATATTCTTTTAAATGCATAGTAATGACACTCGAACCTGGAATATTTTTTAACTGGACTTTAAATACCATATCAATTTAACACATCATCTGGAAGTTTAAGTCATTAGAGTCGTTAGAGAAGAGTTTTGCTACATTTATTAATTTTCTCATCTTTATTAAAATTCACCACAGTATTCCAATTCTTGGTGCATAGCTTAATTGTCAAATTAATCCACATATTGTAACTTCCCTAGCATGGAGTTAAAAATTGCTATACAGGTGATATCACTATAGGGCTCCTTACACTATGCTTTCCACTCTCTTCAGCCCAGTTTAGCCAACCAAATGTGGTGCTATTAGTGCCACTTTCATAGCTTATAGTCAACAAATAGCTCTGCCTCTCATATTTCTTCATGAAAATCAATGTCTCTGGCGAGACTGTGACCTTGGAACTCCCTGGTGCAGTAATCTTAGCTATGTATTTGGCTTCTCCATCTCCAACATTTGTGACCGTCCTACAAAAACTTTGAACCATTGTTCTTGATTCGTTACTTTGTAACGCGACAAATGCTGGATAATTGAGATCACCAGATGGGGTTGAGCAATTGTAATGGTTTGATCTTATGATGGTTAACATCTGTTTTTGTGTATAATTCATGGTGCATAAAAAATTGACGTAGTCCTGTGGTGCAATGTCGTATATCAGGCCTGGATCAAGAGCGCGATTTGGATCAATTTGGCCAGCACCAAAGTCCAGTGGGGAAGCGATTTTCATTTTCTGGCCATTGTCGCGTATAGGACCATTGGAGTTGTCAAGTGGATTTGCTGTTGTCATCATAGCAGAACGAATTGCTGATGGACTCCAATCAGGATGAGCGCCTTTTAGTAGTGCAGCCACGCCAGCAGCATGAGGACAAGCCATTGAGGTTCCAGACATCATCGTGTATTCACTTGATAAAACAATGTTAAAACTAATCCTGGCTGAAGATTGGCTTGGAATAGAAGCCGCCAAGACTAGCGAACCTGGAGCCATCAGATCTGGTTTTAGGATTCTGGGAGAGTTCTTTGAAGGCCCTCGCGAAGAATACAGGGCAACTGCAGGTGCAGGCTTTTTACCAAGTATGGTTTGCTGGAATTTCATACTAGCCGAAGGATCTTTCCCAGTTTTTGCATACTCAATCACTGCTGGTCCTTCCTTTGGGCTAATTACGATGACAGGCCACGGGACGTCTCCCTTCTCGAATAGTACAGGATCAACTGAGATAAATATGGCTCCTACTGAATTTGAACGCGTGACATGCTCCAATTGTTCAAGAATATGGCCAGTGTCATCGCATACGATTATCGCGTATGGGGATCTGGATAACAACTCAGGATCATCACATAAGGCCAAAGTTTTGTTGTAAAATATAGGAGTGTTTTCCAATAATACACTTGCAGGAAACATTGTCCATCCGATGATGGTCTTTCCATTTCCGAGCGTCAATGTTCCAGCAAACGTACGATCAATCGTGCCTGCGGCCACGGTTAAAGCCCATGGGATATCATTGTGCAATGTCTTAGGTCCTGGACCATCATTTCCTGCTGAAGCCGCAACAAGCACGCCTTTCTCCATTGCGCCAAAGGAAGCAATCGCAATTGGATTCTCATAATACGGATCAATACCATAGAAGCCAAGAGATATCGATAAAATATCAACACCATCCGCAACAGCTTGATCTATACCTGCAATAACATCAGAAGTGTAGGCTCCTTCTCGCCAGGTGACCTTATATACAGCCAACTTTCCACGCGGCGCCACTCCTTTCGCTGTCCCCTTAGCATAGCCAAAGAATGAGACATTATCGACATAATTTCCAGCAGCTGTTGATGAACAATGAGTTCCGTGGCCATCAATATCTCGAGGCGAATTCATCGTGATCTTCACACCAGGATTTTTTGCAATCACAGCCTTGTTAAAATATCTAGCTCCAATGAGCTTCTTGTTACACAACGAAGAATTGAATTCTTCACCTGCCTCACATATCCCCTTCCACCTTTCTGGAATTTGTGTCATTCCCTCGTCTTTGAAGCTCTCACTCTCAGGCCACACCCCGGAATCAACAACACCAATGATAACATCCCTGCCGAAATCTGAAGCTGGCCATAAGCCTGTGTTCAGATTGAGCGAGAGAAAATCTGTGGTGTGAGTAGTATGTTGTTTCACAACTTTGTCTCGATAAGCCGAGATGAATCCAGGCATGTCCTTGAGGTTCTCTAGCTCATTTTGTGAGAGAAGAGCACTGAAACCATGAAGGACATGGTCATAAGTGTATAAAAGATCTGGGGTGGATTTAGAACCATCTGATGCTGATAAAGTGACTGATTGCAGAGAAGTTACCGTGGAGGAGTACCAATGGTGATGGCTAGAAAAAGCATTGGGCATGGCAGACTTGTCCATGTGGATGATGTAGGTAGACCTCTCCATTGAACTTGATCTTCCATGGCTAATGAAAAGAAGCCATACAAGAATAATAAATTGTGAGATTTGAAGCTTTTTAAGAACCATTTTCATGGCTTCTACAATTCAATTCTGACGCTCAAGTCACACTTGTAAACATATTGTGTGAAGTTAAATATAGTGATTTTTGAAGGTGGTGCACGAGAGCGTTAAAGAACCTGTGGTGATATAATAACAATATGAACTGGCCTTGATTTCTAAGATTAGTATATTTTTATGGGTAAATAGCGTATTATCCCCTGTGTTTTGCTAAAAATGTATAATACGTTCTGTATTTTAAAAATTAGTTGATTACTCTCTGTGTTTTATTAAAAGTGCACAATATCCCCATTTGTTTTAAAAATTAACTGATTACCCCTATGTGTTTTGCTAAAAGTAGCTGATTACCCTTTTTATAAAAGTAGCTAATTGTCCCCTTATATTTTTTAACAAAAGCGTTAATTTTTAAAAAGCACAAGAGGGTAATTAGCTACTTTTATAAAACACAAAAGGGTAATCAGCTAATTTTTAAAACACAAGGAAGTATTGTACATTTTTAATAAAACACAGGAGGGTAATACACTATTTACCTATTTTTATTGACCACCTTATAGAAGCATTCTGTTGACTGTTGAATTGAAGATTGGAGCACTAAACTAAGCAGATAATGTAACGGACTAAAGTAAGCAAGAAATATTATCAATTGGAGCATCACGAGTTTGGCTTGATATTATATTATTCAATTGAAGCCACTTGAAAGCCTGTGATAAAACATGACTCTCATGTTTAACTTTTATAATTCGTTTATTTTTGTATAAAAAATTATTTAAAAGACTAATAATGTTACAAAATTAAAAAACAACGGACAAAATTGTTTTGTTTTGAAAATTATTTAAAGGACTAAAAACGGTGCTACAATATTAAAAGATAAGGGATGAAAATATTGCGTTTAAAAATTAGGGACGAAGTTATCAAAAACAATTAAAATAAGGAGCAATGGGATTTCGTGCTAAAACCAATTAGTGATAAGTTGAGTAACCCAAGATCTTATAAGTTGGTCTTAGAATTTATTATATTTCGATGTTAGGCAATAATATTTTTTAACATTTCTCTTTACGTGTGATTTGATTTTTTTAGATGGCTCACACATGAAAAATAATGTTGTTATTGAGTTATATCCCAAGTGATTTTGACCAACTTTGACTCAATTATTAAGTGGGTCTTACATCTTGTGGAGAGAAGAACCAGGTACATACGCATTCTTCTCCTCGAGGAGATACATGTAATATATTCACTTGGTTAAAACCAATAAGAAATTAATGAAAAATTGAAGCTCAAAGTTGGAGAATTGAAAAGGAGTAATATACAAAGTCAACTTAGAATTTGAAACATTATGAAATTTGAAGAGTTCTATATTGAAAAAAAATTAAGCCACTTATTTCAGTTTATATATCCCAAGTTTGACACTTGAGGTTGGGCCTCAAGGGGCACCAATAGTCTTTAGACGCGAGAGTACCTAACCAAAGTTGGGTTTGGTCTGAACAACCACACGTGTGCGCCCCCGCCCGGCACGACACGTGGACGTAGATGTGAATGTGGGTGTGGGTCCTGGGTCTAGTGGCTTTATCTTTTTGGACAAAAGAATAATAAAATTACATTAATTAAAATTTTATTTAAGAAGCTTCCAGAATTATCTATGTGCGGAAGCTTCTACAATTATGTCGAAAAACTATCAGGCAGTTTTGTCTCAACTGGTCAAATCTTGCATATACTTGTCTGAATAAGTACCAACTTTCTATAAATAGCCAGGAAAACTTAAAACATTTTCATTTAGATTTTCGTCATCTTCATAGTCTGTTAGAGCATATTAAGAGAGAGAGGTTTTGCATTCTTTTGGTTCGGGTTTCTTACGTTTTGTAATACTGCTAACGTAAGAGATATCGTTTTATTGTTGGACGTTTGCTTCATTGAGCCATTAGAGATTGAATCCAATCCAATACTAGATATGCATTTGCATTTTGTTTTGTCAAGTGAGTTTTTACTATTTTTTTTTGAATTCCAGAAAACCGATTTCCAATTTTATCAAAGGTTCAACCACATCAATTATACAACAACACTATTTTTTTTTAATAAATAATACATATAAAAGATTGAACATGCGTAGAAATAAGTACACAAAAAAAATAAAAAAGACTAGAACAAGACCCAAGCTCTAATAATTGATTTTATTAAGTAAGCAAAAAATATTATTAATGGGGTATCACGAGCTTGGCTTGCTATTATATTATTCAATAATGGTCTTATGGTGGGTGATATGGACTGCACATTAGGCTATCCTCAATGGAGTTCCTAAAATACAAAATTTTTTTAATTTGGGTATTTTTAAAGGTTCCAGTATCTAAAAACAATACTATTCATAAAAAAAATACCTGAGATCCACCACTTTTAGCTTAAAAGATGTCAATATAGAGACCCAGTCTCTATTTTTTTAACAAATTTGTGGAAGAAAATGGAGACTGAGTCTCTATTTTGGCATCTTTTAAGCCAAAAGCGGTGGATCCCACGTACTTTGATCATGAATAGTGTTATTTTTAGAGACTGAAGTCTCTAAAAACACCTAAATTAGAAAAATTTTGTATTTGAAAACTCTATTGAAGATGCCTTTAGCATTTTGTGATCATTGCCACTTAAGTTCAATGTCACGCGAAGCCCCAAAGATATTGCTTCATTATATTGGCTGCTGATCGATAATTCATCTCTATCCGCAGCCAATTACGGACGAAGTTTCTCTAATGGGAAAACACATGGACAGCGCAGACTTTGTGATGAAATGCAGAGTTCATAAATATTGGGGAATCGTATCCTACGTCGATTTTGACGGAAAAAAAATAATAAAAATCGTACGTCGATAAATCAGGATTTTAGAGATCAATATATAAGATTTTAAGTTACTCTATTTAATACTAATTGATTTTAAGTTAAAATTTTAGACAAGTTCAATGTTATCCAACTATGTTCGTGACTTTCTCTTTTCAAATGTCTAACTTTGATATGTAGCTCGTTTAAGTACATAAGATTTTGAATTACCCAATTAAATAACAATTAATTTTAGAGATTTATGAGTAATTTAATAGTGGATTACTTTTTTTGGCTGTTGGGAGAACAAAGTTCGAATTTCATAATAGTGGGAGTTAAAAAAAAAAAGAAAAAAAGTCTCTCTGACAATAAAAATGTCGAATAATAGCAAGAAAAGGGAGAAGGGAGATAATATTTTAATATATTAAAGTTATTAAGACTCGTTATTGACGGTTACTCTTGAAGAAGAAAAAAATAAGAATTTTTACATATTAACGTTTTCTCTAGAAATATAATGAGAGAGACCATTTACATGTTTCAAAGTTTGATGACCAGAATAAAATACGAATCTAATACAGTAACAAGGAAACTACTCTAATATCGGTAAAGAGGAAGTAGTCCAATAAGAAGGAAAAAAAAAAAATTAGTTTATTGTAACTATCCACAATCAAGGCTAAACTAGTTTTGCAACATAAAATATTATATTAACTTCCTAAATAATTAAAAAAAAAAATCCAATTTTCAGCTTTAAATTATGTTATCCTCTTTTCGTTATTTACTGGAAGGTATAACAGCAAAATAAAGACAGGCCAAACGTAGGCAAAAATTATTCATTCGTTATTTTCTTTTACCTCAGAAAAGATTATATTAGATCCACACCAAGACTATAAATCTCGTAGTGTAGAAGTGTATTTCAACACATGCTCAAAGTCAATTAAAGATCATACAATATTTATAATAAAAGGACATAAGTTCGATTTTAGGACCTTTAGTCACCATGCGTCTCTCCCCGATCACTCTACCCAAGCAATGGATGCATTATATTCATTCCTAATTTTTATTGACAAAATTTTGAAACTTTTCTTTGGATGTGGACGAGCTTCAATAATATCTATAATTATAATGCATTTTGCATTATTATCTGATTATGACCTCGGCTGAGTGGTTCAAGTGCTTATCTCAACCTGTTAAATTGATTAAAGTGATGATTTTGTTGGTTCGAGATTAATGTACTTTAAAAAGCATGCTTAAGGAATGACAATGGATCGAGTATCCACTAAAATCTATAAATCCAAATCGGAACCAGTTTAAATCATCTTTTTCCAAACCCGTAGCAAAAATCCGACTAGTTTAAATTTTGCTTACCAAACTAGAACCCGATAAGCATTAAGAACCTGCAAGTACTTGACCTGACCCTTTAATGAATACAAATGATTTTTTAATAAAAGAATAGCCTAAAAATGTTTTAAAAAACAATTAAAATAAATACACTATTAAGTTCTGAATTAAAAACATAAGATTTAAATGTTAAGAAGACCTATAAAATAAAAAAATAAAAAATTAATAAAAGAAAAGATGATAAAATTCAAAATAAACAACATAATACGATATTTGTCTATAAATAAATGATCAATCTCAATAAAACTAAGAATTATAAATTAAATTTTTTGTCCAGAAACAAGCTTAAAGCAATCTAAATATGATATATAGAAGCATTCAACATAAAGTTTCTACTGAGAAGTTATTGTACTTCCATCAAATTATTATTTTGTTAGAAATTATATTATGTGTATTTATATAAATACATAAATATTTTTATTTATTTATTTATTTACTAAATTTATAATCGAATTTTTGCATTTCGGGTTTTTTAATTGATATTACCAAACCCTATCAAACTATTTGTCGATAATCACTTATAAAAATCAAATCTCAACAGATATCCTATCAATCTCGTAAATAACTAAATCATTAACGAAGTTTTCTATTGAAGCAAGTGGATTCTTGTTGTGCATTTGGGTTTTGCTATGTAGTGCATTTTGGTAGTTGCAGATAGCTTGTTGATTGCAGCTTTAGGGACATTCTGAAAAATGAAAGAAGTGCAGCGATGGGAGTACTTTTATTCTATATCAGAGAAGTCATTACGCAATCTTTTTCATATCAGAGGGGTTGTTTTGCAACCTTTGCATCAGAGCGGTTAGTATGAACATTTTTCATATCAAATGAGGTAAATTATAATCCCTTTTCAGACATATAAATACAAAAATTGCATTATCAACTTTCATTCTTGAAAACATTAAAGCTACAAAGGAATAACAACAAATAAGTGCATATTGTAATATATTTAACTCAAAAAGAAAAAATTGTGCACAGGCATACTCGTAGCTTTTCTTAAAACCACTTGAATATAACGTTTTATCTACTAGATTTAATCCACAAATGCAATTAGGGTTGATTTTGGCTTGATTTAACTTGAGTAAGAGTTGATTTTGGTTTTGGTTATGGTTGATTTCATTGATTTTGTGTTCCTCTCTTTAGGTTTCAAATTCTCTCTATACAACTTTACACTCTGAAGCGGGAAATAAAAGGAGTATTGAGTGGTTGCTTTTTTAATTTAAATTAGGGCGATTGGTCTTTTATGTGTTGTCATTAATAGATATTAACAGAAGTAACCAACTAGGTTAGTGTGCAATATTTTGTAAACACGAGCCTAATTACGCTAATTATTTTAACATGGTATATTATGCCAATTTTTGAATAAAATAGGGGGAGTAAAGTGTATTTTACTCGTTTTATGTTTAACTAGGTAGGTGCAACTTGAGGTTAGTAGGGACTACAATCTTAAATATGTAAGACATCATACTCCTAAGTTTGTCGAATAACCTACCCCATGTGGTACCAAAATAACCTCATAAATCATTAGTACTTTTCAGAATGTACCACAATAACCTCATAAATCACTAGTACTTTTCAGAATGTTGCAAATACTCCTTCGTGTTGGTTGATCCATCCAAATTAGCAGTGTGCATTTCATGAGCTAACTATGTGATTTTCGGTCATAGACGTATGTGACCATGATGGTAGGGAGCTATGTGCGACACTTTAGAAAAACAAGGGCTTAATGGGGTCAATTCTATAAAATAGAAGGCGTAACTAGCTTTTAAGACAAGGGGTAATGAGCTTATTATGGTAAGCTCAACCGGTATTGTGTATTTTAAATGGAAAGTACAAGAAGGTATTGTGTATTTCAATAAAAAGTACAAGGGAGTATTGTGTAATTTGATGTGATTATTCAATACGACAGGAGATACCTAACTTGTTAGGCAAAGTACATAAGGGCGTTTACATATTTAGTGAAGGGCATTCTATCGACATTTCATCTTTTCTATTATCGGAGTTAAGGTTTAAAGTAATTTTGTGAGGGAGGCTTTGTCATTTAAAAAATAAATGTGAAATTTTCTTTTTTGCTTATTTATGATTTTTACTACATGAATCAAATATTTAATTTTTTGGATAGACCCCCCCCCCTTTTTTTTTTTTGTAAAAAGGTGCTTATTTTCTTACACGTGGTATGATATGTTTCACGGAGGAATGCTCTTTTGTTTACACGTGAGAAGATGGATTTTCTTGTCGCTTATTTATGATTTTTTAACTTTGATTTCTACTATATGAATTGAATATTCTGAATTAATCAAGCTTTTAATTGAAAAAATAATAACTTTATGAATGAGGCATTGTAATTTAAAAAATGAAGATGGAATTTCTTTTGGCTTATTTATCATTCTTTAATGTGATTTTTACGATATGAATTAAATTTTCTAAATTAAGCAAGCTTTTAATTGAAAAATAAAGTAATGTTATGAGGAAGGCTTTGTCATTTAGAAAACGAAAGTAGAATTTTCTTTTCATTTATTTATGGTTTTTTTAATTTTATTTTTACTGTATGAATCGAATATTTAATTTTTTGATAGAAGTAAGATTCTTTTTTTTTTCTTTTCTTTTTGTGAGAATGGTGTTTATTTGCTTACACGTGGCATGATAGTTTTTCCTAGAAAGATATTCTATCTGACAAATTCAAGATAGTAAATGTAGATTTCTTTTTCATAGTGGGGGTGCTTATTTGCTTACACGTGAGATAATGGTTGTTCTCAAAAGAGTTATCTAAAGGGTGCTTAATTAAAAAATGAAAGTGGGCTTATCTTTTCTTTTATTTATGATTCTTTAATTTGAGTTTTACTATATGAATTGAATATTCTAAATTAATCAAGTTTTTAATTGAAAAATGAAGCAATTTTGTGAGGGAGACTTTGTCATTTAAAAAACGAAGGTGAAATTTTCTTTTTGATTATTTATGATTTTTACTATATGAATCGAATATTTAATTTTTTGTATAGAAGTGAGATTGCTTTTTTGTAGGAAGAATGCTTATTTGGTTACACGTGGTATGATGATGTTTCCTAGAGGGATATTTTTTTGCTTACACGTGGCAAGATGGGTTTTTTTTTTCTCTTATTTATAATTTTTTAAATTTGATTTTTACTTTATGAATTGAATATTCTGAGTTAATCAAGCTTTTAACTGAAAAATAAAATAATTTTATGAGGGAGGCTTTGTTATTTAAAAAACAAATGATGAATTTTCTTTTCGCTTATTTATAATTCTTTAAGGTGATTTTTACTATATGAATTAAAATTTCTAAACTGACTAATCAAGATTTTAATTGAAAATAAAGCAATTTGTTTAAGGAGGCTTTGTCATTTAAAAAACGAAGATGAAATTTTCTTTTCACTTATTTATAGTTTTTTAATTTGATTTTTACTATATGAATCGAATATTTAATTTTTTAGATGGAAGTAAGATTCCTTTTTTTGTCAAATGGTATTTGGTTCCACGTGGCATAATGGTGTTTCTTGGAGGGTTTTTTTTTTTTTTTTTGGCATCGCACATGTGTAATGTAAATTCTCTAAAAATATATAATGTGAAATCAATTTATTCAACTTTCTAATTATAATATTAAAATATTATAATATTTAACAACTCTAAATACTATACCATTAAAAAAATAAAATAAAATAAGAACTTATTTTCTCAAAAATATAATAGTAAGCACTATTCGACAAAGATCAAACCTTTCAAAGACACATGTATGTATCTTCTTTCCTCAAGCAGTTGTCTTTACAAAGTTTATGTAGTGTGAAATCAATTCACAATAGCATTGCCTTTTTACAAAATTATTAAATAAAAAAGAGAAAATAGCCTTATTTTGAAGCGATGAATGTACAACAACACTTGAATGTGAAACGATAAGGAGATAAAAAGACTCTAGCTCATATAAATTCACACTAAGGCCGGTTTATTTATTTGACCCTACAAAATAAGGACTCCTACAGATAGAGATAGAGTTTAAATAAAGATAAGATACAATTCTAAGATATATAGGATGCAAACTTAAGATATAATCTTATTTAAATTTCTTGGTTAGATGTGCATATAGATTTTGTTCTACCAGATAAATTCAAGATAGGAAATACATAATTTTCTTTTTGTAGGAGGGTGCTTATTTGCTTACACATAGTATGATGGTTGTTCTCAAAAGGGTACTTGAAAGGGCGCTTATTTTAAAGATGAAGGTGAAATTTTTTCTTTTCACTTACTTACGATTTTTTAATTTGATTTTTACTATATGAATTGAATATTCTAAATTATTCAAGCTTTTAATTGAAAAACAAAACCATTTTGTGAGGGTGTCTTTATCATTTAACAAACAAAGATATAATTTTCTTTTTGCTTATTTATGATTTTCTAGTTTGATTTCTCACTCTATGAATCGAATATTTAATTTTTTGAATAGAACTAAGATTCCGATTTGTTTAGAAGAAGTGATTATTTGCTTACACATGGCATGATAGTTTGTTCTGAAGGGATTTGTTCTATCAGATAAATTCAAGTTAGTGAAAACTATTTTTTTTTTAATAGGAAGGGTGTTTATTTGCTTACACCTAGCATGATGATTGTTCTTGAAAGGGTGCTTATTTAAAAAATAAAAGTGCAATTTTCTTTTCGCTTATTTATGATTCTATAATTAGATTTTTACTATATAAATTGAATAGGTTAAATTAATCAAACTTTTAATTGAAAAAAAAAAATTATGAGGGAGGCTTTATTATTTTAAAAAATGAAGGTGGAATTTTATTTTCGCTTATTTATGATTTTTTAATTTTTATTTTTACTATATGAATCAAATATTTAATTTTTTTGGATAAAACTAAGATATTTTTTTTTTGGGTAGGAATGGTGTTTATTTGCTTACTCATGACATGATAGTGTTTCCTAAAGGGATGCTCTTTTGGTTACATGTGGTAAGATGGATTTTCTTTTCGCTTATTTATGATGTTTTTAATTTAATTTTTACTATATGAACTAAATATTTTAAATTAATCAAGCTTTTAATCGAAAAATAAAACAATTTTATTAGAAAGGCTTTCTTATTTAAAAAATGAATATGGAATTTTCTTTTCACTTTCTTATGATGTTTTTTTTTTTTTTTTTACTATACGAATCGAATATTTAATTTTTTTTATAGAAGGAAGAATTTTTTTTTTGTAGGAAGGGTGCTTATTTATTTATATGTGACATTATGATTTCTCCAAGAGGGATTTGTTCTATCAGATAAATTCAAGATAGTAAATACTGAATTCGTTTTTTAGGAGGGGTTCTTATTTGCTTATACTTGGCATGATGGCTGTTTTCAAAAGGATACTTATTTAAAAGATAAAAGTGAAAATTTATTTTTGCTTAGTTATGTTTCTTTAATTTGATTTTTACTTATATGAATTGAATATTCTTAATTAATCAAGCTTTTAATTGAAAAGCAAAGAAATTTTATGAGGAAACCTTTGTCATTTAAAAAAATGTGAAAATTTTATTTTCTCTTAATTATGATTTTTTACTTTTGATTTTTACCATACAAAACAAATATTTAATTTTTGGATAGAAGGAAGATTTTTTTTTTTTTTGTAGGAAGGGTGCTTATTTGCTTAGACGTGACTAGGAATGACAACGGGTCGGATACCTGTAACACCCCGATCCCTCTCGAGACTGGAGTTCCCGAACCTAATACCCAAGTCATAAAAAAAGAGAAGAAACGGACAGAGTCTCCCCTGTTTATAAGGCTATCAATTCACCTGCAAGCAGTAACTTATCATCAAAAATCACAATCCAACACTAAGGTACAATCCCATTCACACAAGCATGCAAACTAACTAGGCAATCAAGTAAATCATTGAAGTTATTACAGCCCATCTACAGTTATTAACTCATAAAAGAATACAAGCTTACTTTAGAATACAAGCTTACTTTATATTACATCTTTTTAGACAATAGAAACATATACAAGGTTTCAAAATCTCAAAACAAAACACATACAACCAGCAACTTGCATTTCCTGCACATAGCACCAACCACAGTTTTCCCTGAAACATGTTAAAACGAGGAATGAGTAACCAGAGTTACTCAGTGAGGGAGGTGATACAGTAAACCAGGGTGTATTTTCGTGAGATGCAACAAGATAATAACATTAATAATACAAATAAACAAGTTAATTAGACAAGTATTTAATCACGTATAAAAAGGATATGGTTCTACTTTGTCTTCAATTACGAGCCACGAGCCAAGATCTTCAACCAAGTGCCAGCAAAACCCTTATTCCTCCAAAATGGGGTACTCCAGATGTACCCTGATCCTACTACCCTTTCACCTGAGATAGGTCCATATGCCCAGTAGGTGAACCATACCTCTAGAATAGTGGAGTATACTCAGCGAGAGAAAGGGAATAGGCACCATGGTAGTCGAGGGAGCACGGCAAGCCCGTTGCTGCCTGTGTTCTCGACGCTACCATGTCCGAAAAGGTTGCGCAACCCCGAGTCAAGATCACGAGAAGCAAGAATATCAAATAACGTAAGAAGAACGACAAAGTAGGCCACCCTCGCAGTTAATCACAAATAACACGAAAAGACTCAAGAAAGCAAGTAAATAATAGATATAAACTTTATCGATTACTAAATAATACAATCCAGAGACAATAATATAAGTTAAGTTGCACAGAAGAGATAAAGACTCCCTCACCTTTTCCAAGCCTCAAGATGTAAAAAATGGCTTAGTTACTCCAACTTTCCTTGGATTAGCTTGAATATGAATGCCCTAGTTTTCACAGTATAACACTTTAGCAATTGACTATAGAAGGTTTAACAATTATCTTTCACATCTAAGAATCTATATTACATACTTTATTTTATTGTAACTTAATTAAACATCATAGCTCTGTAACAATAGAGAAGCATTTACATATATATAAAGTTAAGCTAACTATAACTAATCAAAATTGTACTTAACATATAAACTAAATGCCAACTGTACAAGTGGACTCAACTAACATGTATTGGTTAACATCTTTACATTTAAGTTACATTCTAATTAATTCTTCAAACATTCAACACAAGTTTCCAAGTGCAAAGTTAATACCGCAAGCTCAACTAGGACATTTTTCAATTCCTCTAACAGAAGCTTAACTTAATCAATTCGGTTACCTAGGGTATTGACCTCCAATTTATCTGATTTTTAAGTATAATCATAGCTCTTTGAGTGTAGTTAATTTTAGGTTCAAACGGTGCTCAATTCCAAGTTAAATTCCAAAAGTTATAACCCTTACCGCGCAACCACGCATAGCTGGGCAGAACCAGCCATTTTTTAGCTATATTTCGGAAATGATGCGATCAGAGGGTCAAAACGTTAGAATTAGCCTTAGTCCTAGAAATCAACATTTGCTCTAAACTGCCTAATCTAGCTTCTATACAAATTTCGTTAAGTTTCGAGCACGTTTACCAGGTCAAAAGAGCTTCGAAAGATAGGGGCAGTAAGCTGATCCGAACATAACATTAACTTATATTATCAAGTAACAATTCATAACTAGGTCATTTATGTTAGATAAACTTCTTTCAAGCAATTTCACAAACAATAGAGCCACCACACACTATCATCTTCATCCTCAAGATAATACAACAACCAATACACCACCAATTCCAAGTTAGCTAACCACAACCCTTCAAATTCACACAATTCATACAATAAACAAGTTAACTAGCTAAAACTAAGCTTAGATCATCTTATTTCCACATTTTCCATGTAGCTTAAAGACAACTCAACCATATAAAACAAATTACTTCACAATTAATTCACTTCAACTTGATCACAAGCTTTCATTAAGCTAAGCATCCAATTAGAATACTACATTTTAACCCCAAACATACTTACTATAAAGCATGCTCCAAGAATCATTTCCATATTCCACACTTCACTTACATAAATTACCTACCACATGCTTTGACAATCTATTTACTCTATGATTTACAAGTCTCCCTGATTATTGATCATTAACATGTATACATTCTCCATTAATTACTTAGCATGCACGGCTCTAAGCATCTAGAATCTTTAAACACATTTAATAAACTAGAATTACCAAGTTAACACCTATGAAACACTTAAAATACTTAACACATAACTTTTTCCATTTTAACAAAACATGCCATCTAAACCTATTATTCACGTAACATGCTCAAGGGTCAAGCAATTGTAAGTATTCCATAATAGTACTATCAATCAATAAAACTATTAATTCATACTTATTTTTATTACAATTAACTCAACTATAAAGCAGTTATCATGAAATTAACTATGCAAACACAAATGGTTCAATATTATACTTTTCACAAAACTTTACCAAAAGCTTACACATGCCTTAGAATTGCATTTAGACACGCTAGGAGCAACCACAAAGCAATACAAGTACTAAAACAATTAATTCATTCATTTTTCCTTTGTTCAACTAGGCTATTTAGCTTCCTACCGGAATTCAAGGATTAAGTTAAGGTAGCTAACCATCCTACCAATCTAAGGATACCTAAATACCTCATTTAGAGCCTCTAAATCATAACCTAGAGCACAAGTAAACGAAAGCACCGAAAATTTCTCTTTGTGGGTTTACACTACAAGTATCAATTTCAAAACCCAAACAAGCGAAACAAAGGCACTTCTAAGGCTTCAATACTTAATAAAGACAATCCATAACGTCGAAAGTGCCTGGATTTGAGTTAACCCCGAAACCCCTTATTAAAGTAGCCTATTTTGATCAAATATTTTCAAAATTTTCACATGGAAAGCATAACGAATATTTTTCTCATGCTCAAGGACCAAATTAACAACTACTAGAAGTCTCGAATCGAATTAAATTGTAACTTTTTTCGGAACCCTAGTTTCGACACTATTCATCATCTTCCTCAAGTGAATCAGGCTAAAAACTTAGTTCTAAGCTATACAAATGCATAAGGATGTTCTTTCACATGTAATAACACTATATCTAACAAGAATCAAACAATTTATGGTGTGAAATAGTAAAATCCAAAAATTACAAAAACTTGATATAAACTTTAAATAGCAAGGATGATACTGAAGGATCTTGTATATTTAGAGCTATGAACATCATCAAGCTAAGAATTGAGCAGAAGCGAAACATGACATTCAAAAATTTCTGGAATTCAAAGCATGATGTTCATATGAAACTCCAATCTTGATATCATGTGATTAACATATGCAAAACATATATATAGCAAATATATATATTGACAAGTGATAGAACTAGGAGATACCTCTTGTAGACAACTCATAGGAGGCATGAATCTGAAATTTCTCATCACTTGATGGAAGACACCATCCCTTGAAAGCACAAGAGCTCTAGTCCATCCACACGAGCAAAGAATGGCTTCTCCATTTTGTTTTGTGCTAGATAACCATGGAAGATTTATGAGCTTGTTTGTGAGGAATAGAGCAAAACCATTTCCTTCTCCCTTTCCTTGACTGCGTTTTTATGAAGAAGAATAAAAGACAAGTGCATCTAGTTCATCTTCATTTTTCAGCCATGGTTCTCTCAAGATGATAAAGAAGAAAATACTTTTTCTTCTCTTTCTTCTTGCTGCGTTTTTCTCTAATTTTTCAGCCATGGAGGCTTGAGAGAGAAAGAGATGAAGACAGCTCTATTATTGGTTGAAGAAGAAGGCAATTCTTTTCTTCATCTTTTTCTTTCTCCAACGTGTGGAGAGAAGAAAATGTGACAAGCCTTGTCATCTCTTTCCCTTGATTCCTCAATGTTGTCCCCTTGGGTGAAGAAAAGAGTAGACAACTCTTTTCTCAATGTGTTATTTTGTCTCTTTGTTAGAAAAGAAAAGATGACAACCTTGTCATCTTTTATTTCTTTTATTGTAGTATTTTTTCACTAATGTATTTAAATATTCAACCTAATCACAATTAGTTGAAATTATGAAAACAACCTTTTCATATTTTCACATTAGCCCCAACACTTAATAATAATTGCATATTGACCCCAATAACTTTTAAAAGGTCAATTACACAATTGTTAACTCCTTAACAATATAAGAGAAACAAAATATAATTGTTAACACTTTAACAACTCAAGAGAAGCTAAACGCAATTGTTAACACTTTAACAATTCAAGAGAAAATAAATGCAATTGTTAACACTTTAACAATTTAAGAGAAACTAAATCAAGCTCAATAGAAAAAATATTCACTATGCTCTATTGTGTGTGACTTTCAAAATTCACCGTTATATAGCATTGAAGAAACATTGAACACTTTCAATATTAATCAAACTATTTGATTTGTTTAGAGAATATCTCCCGTCATTCTCAAAACACCTTCAGAGTTCTTGAGTGACGTTCTAGCTACCAACGTATCGAGACAGTTTATAAAGCAATGAAGTCTTATTTAAGTGAATCTATTTATGGTCGCCGATTATCGTACAATCCAATCATTCCATTAATTGTCCCGTCAAGCAAGAACCATGGTCCGAGTAAGTTCAGAGACTCAAAACGATGCATAGATCCAAATGGTGGAATGAGATCTGACACAAGGAAAAACCCATTTCCATCATTCATGCCTTGGCCAAGGACTTCCTCATTCAACAACCAAACTTGGATCGCATAGGACATCGCTTTATGCCAGAGGTTAATGGATCCTATCTTGACCACTACCTGTCAATCACTATACCAGACGAATGAAACTGCGAGAAGACGTATCTCATCTCGTTTGTCGAGACAATTATTGTCCAAACGCTAGAATCAAACCCCAATACATATGACAGCCGTAATGTCTTAAGTCTAAGGATTACATGTACAATCGCAACGAATAACAAATTATTAATCCAAAGTCATGTAATTTGTTATTCACGTCACATTCAGTGAACTATTCAACTAATAGTCACCCACATGTTTGTTAGTCACATCCCTATGCTGTTATGGCATGTGGCTCACCATCCTTTATCATTAACATCTCTATGTTAATCAAAGTTAACAACACATGTGATAGTCGGTAATAGATTATTGAAATCCCAATCAAAGAATCTAAGGACTATAAATACTTTAAGTATTTATCATATTAAGGAAATACGCTAACATATTCTAAACGCTTTTAGAATACATTCCTATAATGAAAATACTAGGGACTCATTCATACACATATAAGAAGAAGAATATGAATGTGCTAATTATGTCAATATAAGAGCACACATATAGACATGAATGTCATAATATACAAGTTAATGTCAAAATGCCCCAATATATGTCATCTAAGTATGTAGCATTAGGGCATATCTCCAACAATCTCCCACTTGTACTAATGTTATATAACATAATATTAGTACAATAAACAATGATATCTCATATCCATCTTCTCAAAACGAGGACCTAGCTGTGACAAATTCATCGCTACGGTTAGTGGGTCAGCTACATCAAGTGATGTGGCCATTTTCTGCAATGAATATCACAATATGATTATTGGCTACAGATGCAACACATGAAGATGAAAACAATTTTTCAAATGTTTGGACATATAGTGAGACCTTGGTTCCATAAGCTTATGCAGTAGCTTCGTATAGTCATAACACAAAAGGATCACAACTTAACGATAAGAGCCATACGCAACTCGTATGATTTCTTCGATCCAAACAACTTATTTCGTAATATTACATATCACAAAAGACATGAGTTATATAATGGAATCTACAATTTTCTCAAAACCATTCTAAATTACTGAGCTCCTACTACAAATCAACGTGAACCCTAATATAGACATTCTATTATAAGATTCAGATTAAGAATCTGAACTAGTAAATCTGTCACTACAGAATTTACCTCCTTCGTGAACTAAAATATAGTTTTAGTGCTTCCCAAGTACTTAAGAATATACTTCAATTTTATCCACCATTCCGAAACCTGGATTGGACTGATATTTACTCGTAACACTTTACAGTTTACGCAATATCAAGTCTTGTATATAGTATAACAAATATGAAGTTACTATAACTTTGAATACAAATTTGCTACGCAACTAGAGTTTCTTGAACACCTTCAAAAATACTTTTATGTACAATCTAAGAAATATGCCGAGTAATCTATTTGTACTATCATTATAGCTACAAATTCACAAGATACGAACGACAAGTTCTAAATGGAGAGCATTTAATATGACTAGACTATAATTAATATTATATCACACATATCATCAACTATGATATTGAAGTCATCATTATTGCAATCATAGAAAAGTGGATGCACTCCCACTATTCTTTTGCAATCACAAAGTTCATCTACATTTTAAATGAAATCTAACTCTTTAATCTCATTTGAAATGGGTGAAACATTTCCAAGAAGTTCACTTAAAAATTCACAAGTGGATTTATCAAGTATGCACATATTACTCATATCAATAGATCAGAATCATCAATATAGTAATATAATGTGTTATAATGACTAGCATAATACAACGAGACTAAAGCACAATAATTGGTAAAAGGACTTCATCATAGCTAACACTTTGGCTTTGATGATATCTTTTAGAAACCAATAGAGCTATAAAAGGTCATTACCTTTTTCTATTAACTTCAACCTTGATCTCGGAGATCAATATCCAGATTAAGCTAAATTATATGGAGTCTCATTATTATGCTTTGCATTATATAGTTTCTTGGAGTCGTTATCAAATATACCGTTTCTTTATAAATCATAGGATCAACTAATTGATAATTATCTCAAATACACAAACAACGTTTGTGCATCCTAAAATGATATCCATATATTCCTTTTAAGTATGAGATACACTACTAGATTTGTAAAGATCTTGTGTGATGACACATTCCATACCTTATTGAATAGATTCATTATTTTGGTCTGTGTGATTTTATAGCTTTTGAGGATACTTTCTCAATTTCCATTTTATTAGAAAGTAATATTTTCTTGAACAAAACCTTTTCTTCAAAAAAGATTATTATCTAATAAATCAATACACATTGATCATTAAATAGAAATCATATCCTACAAAATTAGGATATACTATAAAATTACCTTTAATCAAAACTCCCACTAGTCCCTATAAAACTTTTCAATAAAAGTAGGACAAATCAAAATTAACACATTTAATCCTTGATTGTTTTTCAACTTATATCAAATATAAAGTTCTAGCAACAATAGGGATTTACTATTCAATATAATATTAAATTAAGGAAAGCATGACCCACAAATAAATAGAATGATTAGTCAAACTAATCAACAACTCTACTACGTCCAACAAAGCACGGTTTCTTCACTAAGAAAACCCTATTTATTTGTGGTACACCGGGCATTATTAATTTTGATACTATATCAAAATTTTAGGATACTCAAATAAAATAGTACTTAAGTATTTTACCTTCATGATCTAATCATAAGACACTAATACATTTTTCTATACGAGCCTATTCACAAATAGCTCTAAATACATCAACATGTACTAATCCAAATAGCCTAGTAGTTTTAATCATTTATCAAACAAAGGATGACTTGGTTACCATTCAAATAAATAAGATGTATAAGTTGATCAAACCAACCTAATCATCATCTTATTATTAGAAAAACCTAATCATGTAGAAACTATAATTAATTTGGATTATTTGAGTAATCTTAAAATTCCGTGGATGGTTATAACGGTTGACAATATGCTTGCAATACATTCTTTTGTCCATATCAAGATAATAAAAACTACACCATAATGCGCTTTTACAAGCTTTAGGAATATACATTTTATTCCTAATATCATTTAGGTATAATCCTTAAAATATAAAATATATCCATAAGGCATCCAAACAAAGTGTCTTTAGCTAACGCAACAACCTTTGTTTCATTTGCTAACACTGAAAATATTCCACGCTTTCGAAAGCGTACTACTGAGATTAAGATTCGATCCTCGAACAAATTTACTAAAGTTTCACTAGAAACCAAAAAGTAGTAACAAACTCAATCAAAAAAGATTTAAAATTCATAGTAGCTTTACAACCTTGACATTCAAACTATAAAGATACTTTGGAATAAAACCGCTTTTAATGTCCGGTTTTAAGACTATGAAAACATCTTTTACACATGCCTATACAATCCTTAATTTTCTTCTTAGATATGCTCCCACTGGCTAATATAAATCATCTATTTTTGTTTTTCTTCTTTGCATTACCATTAATTAAACAGGAAATACAAATATAAGAATGAATTCCATTTATATCTAATATCATGCATTAAATATGCTTACCACAAAATCATTTGCTAGTTTAGAATTATATTCTTTACATCTTGCATACTCTTATGCAAACTATGAAAGAATACAAATCCTTAGCATATTTAATTTGTTTTGCTTATCATTCATAAGTACTATAACTTTTCGTTTTGATACATTATCAAGATGAAAAATAACGGAGCATGTAATTCTAAGATTTTATTAAGTTTCTAAGAATCATTCTTAGATGATAACGTTAATCAAAGAGTTTGGTCCGGTTGCGCGATATAAAATCTAGTTAATTAAAAATGACGAGTTCATAGTTGTAGCCATAAACGTATGCAGAAAATAAGATCGCTAGTTGACATAAACTTGTTAAAACATTTAATTTGGCCTTTAATTAAATAATACCTCTTGCTAATTTTATCGATTCCCACACTTCCTAAATGAGATCGTGAATCTAATTTAAAGATTCATTAGTAGGTGACCATAGTTCTCTTTAATATGAATACCCCTCAGCTTTGGTGCATTACAAATAGTTAGCAACGATTACTATCTATATCACTATATAGGATATGGCCATTTTGCCCCTAAATCACCGTAACCTCAGCTTTGGTGCATTATTGAAAACGTGATCTAGTTAGATTATACCCACCGTCACAGCGTTGCGACAATTTGAATCTCGGACCTCAGCTTTAGTGCGTTATTGGCCTCGTGATATTGGAACAACACAACATCACTATGCTTGCTAGGTAAACATAATACTTTCATGGAATATGTCTTCCTACCTTTGGGTTAGCCAAGACATACCCAATCGAGCAAATATAACCTAGGATAGTGGAGGGCAACGATAAACACTTTTACCGCTTTACAATCTAATATGTTTGCACGTAGGAATATTTTGAATTTAATTAGGTCTCACTTTGCACATTAGTTAATTTTCAAGCATACATCACATATAAGCAAATAAATAAACATACATGCAAAACCATACATTATGGTGGATCATGGACTTGGACTATGAATTAAATCAAGACAAAAATAAAATCTAAACAAACACATCAACATGTCTTCTTTGGTTTTGTCTTCTTGAATTCTTCAAAGATCCAATGCACCTCTAACTCCTTGAAAGTCTCCAATGGTCTTCTTGCAAACTTCTTGTAGAAATTGCATACATTATGTCTCACTACAAATTTCTCTCAATTGCAAGAAAATAAAACGAGACTTATGTCTCAATTACATACTAATGAATGATATAATTAGTTACAACGCCATCTAATGAAATTACAACTAATTAACCATTCATTAACCAAGTTCATGATCAAATTCACCATTTATCATCCAACATCACAATGTAAGATAAAATTCATAAAGCATAGGATATGCATCATATACATAAACAATAAAGCTAAACAAGTAAGCTAACACAAACTAATGTATCCAATACATTAAATAAATAAAAGGCATGTTTGCAATAAGTTTAATATATTGAGATTTTATCATCTCATGTTAAACAACACAAAAGAACTAGATAAAACCAATTTTAAGTCCATACTTATTCAATAAGGCCCAATGCAAATCATTTGTTAATTTTATGGCCCAATTTGAGTTCCAATGCTCATTTTAATCTTTACTAAGAAAAACAATCTCATATAATCTTATTAGACTAAAGCCCACTGATTTTTAAGTCCTTTGGACTTAACTAAACTGAAACCACTTAGTCATTGTTTTCAATTTATGACCCAGCATAAATATCCTGCACATGTACCAACTATTTTGACTCGTTTATCCTATCCACAATTCTCCAAAAATTATGAAATTTTACAAAGACGTAGCTTTTCGAGTATAGAGAGTTTTAGAATCAAACGGAACTCAATTTGAAGTTAAATTGACTGAGTTATGCCTCTTAGAATACAACTGCACAAACTGTCCTGCTTTATGCGAGAATCATTGAACTTACTGATTTTGATTTTTTTGAAACCCTTAGCCACGAAATTAGGAGATCCATATTAGAGGATGAGATGTTCTACTATCTCTATAGCATAACATATCCAAAAATCAACCAAATCTAACAAAAATTACTATGCCAAAACAGTCACGTAAAAACAGTGGACAGAAACATTTTCAGAAATGTTGAAACTATTTCCTTGTTCTTTTGTGCTCAAGACTTTAGAAACTTTAAGCAAACACATATGTAATCACATGAACATCAAGTCCTTGCTCTGATACCACTTGAAGGATCTTGTATATTTAGAGCTATGAACATCATCAAGCTAAGAATCGAGCAGAAGCGAAACATGATATTCAAAAATTTATGGAATTCAAAGCATGATGTTTATATGAAACTCTAATCTTGATATCATGTGATTAACATATGCAAAACATATATATAGCAAATATATATATTGACAAGTGATAGAAGTAGGAGATACCTCTTGTAGACAACTCATAGGAGGCATGAATCTGAAATTTCTTATCACTTGATGGAAGACACCATCCCTTGAAAGCACAAGAGCTCTAGTCCGTCCACACGAGCAAAGAATGGCTTCTCCATCTTCGTGGTTGTTTTGTGCTAGATAACCATGGAAGATTATGAGCTTGTTTGTGAAGAAGAGAGCAAAACCATTTCCTCCTTCTCCCTTTCCTTGACTGCGTTTTTATGAAGAAGAAGAAAAGACAAGTGCATCTAGTTCATCTTCATTTTTCAGCCATGGTTCTCTCAAGATGATGATGAAGAAAATACTTTTTCTTCTCTTTCTTCTTGCTGCGTTTTTCTCTAATTTTTCAGCCATGGAGGCTTGAGAGAGAGAGAGAGATGAAGACAACTCTATTATTGGTTGAAGAAGAAGACAATTCTTTTCTTCATCTTTTTCTTTCTCCAACGTGTGGAGAGAAGAAAAGGTGACAAGCCTTGTCATTTTTTTCCCTTGATTCCTCAATGTTGTCCCCTTGGGTGAAGAAAAGAGTAGACAACTCTTTTCTCAATGTGTTGTTTTGTCTCTTTGTTAGAAAAGAAAAGATGACAACTTTGTCATCTTTTATTTCTTTTATTATAGTATTTTTTCACTAATGTATTTAAATATTCAACCGAATCACAATTAGTTGAAATTATGAAAATAACCTTTTCATATTTTCACATTAGTCCCAACACTTAATAATAATTGCATATTGACCCCAATAACTTTTAAAATGTCAATTACACAATTGTTAACTCAACAATATAAGAGAAACAAAATATAATTGTTAACACTTTAACAACTCAAGAGAAACTAAACGCAATTGTTAACACTTTAACAATTCAAGAGAAAATAAATGCAATTGTTAACACTTTAACAATTTAAGAGAAACTAAATCAAGCTCAATAGAAAAAACGTTCACTATGCTCTATTGTGTGTGACTTTCTAAATTCACCGCTATATAGCATTGAAGAAACGTTGAACACTTTCAATGTTAATCAAACTATTTGATTTGTTTAGAGAATATCTCCCGTCATTCTCAAAACACCTTCAGAGTTCTTGAGTGACATTCTAGCTACCAATGTATCAAGACAGTTTATAAAGCAATGAAGTCTTATTCAAGTGAATCTATTTATGGTCGTAGATTATTGTGCAATCCAATCCTTCCATTAATTGTCCCGTCGAGCAAGAAACATGATCCAATTAAGTTCATAGACTCGAAAAGATGTATAGATCCAAATGGTGGAATAACAGATGACACATGGAAAAATCCATTTCCATCATTTATGCCTTGGCCAAGGACTTCCTCATTCAACAACCAAACTTGGATCGCATAGGACATCGCCTCACGCCGGAGGTTAATGGATCCTATCTTGACCACTACCTGTCAATCACTATACCAGACGAATGAAACTGCGAGAAGACGTATCTCATCTCGTTTGTCGAGACAATCATTGTCCAAACGCTAGAATCAAACCCCAATACATATGACAGCCGTAATGTCTCAAGTCTAAGGATTACATGTACAATCGCAACAAATAACAAATTATTAATCAAAAGTCATTAATTTGTTATTCACGTCACATTCAATGAACTATTCAACTAATAGTCACCCACATGTTTGTTAGTCGCATCTCTATGCTGTTATGGCATGTGGCTCACCATCCTTTATCATTAACATCCCTATGTTTATCAAAGGTAACAACACATGTGATAGTCGGTAATAGATTATTGAAATCCCAATCAAAGAATCTAAGGACTATAAATACTTTAAGTATTTATCATATTAAGGAAATACACCAACATATTCTAAACGCTTTTAGAATACATTCCTATAATGAAAATACTAGGGACTCATTCATACACATACAAGAAGGAGAATATGAATGCGCTAATTATATCAATATAAAAACACACATATAGACATAAATGCCATAATATACAAGTTAATGTCAAAATGCCCCAATATATGTCATCTAAGTATGTAGCATTAGGGCATATCTCCAACAGATACATCTCACTCACCTAGGAGCCTTGTGGAGGGTGGAGGAGGACTTTGGAGAGGTGGAATGAGGTCTAGGTTAATGATTCTTGAGCAAATTTGAAGAAAATAGAAAAACTTTATCCTCTCTTTTCCTTTCTTGAGGTCGATGGGTTTGGGGTAGTTGTAGGGATTTTTCTTTTTGTTTTTATGAGCATTTGTATGCACATATGGTAAATGATGTATATATATGTGTTGTATATTTAGCTTAAGTCAATTACCACAAAATCTTGGTCAAAGTATATTAAATCTCAATTTAAATGCCAACTAGTTTAAAAAAAATGTTTACACTACGTAACACTATTCAACGAAACACTAATCATTTTTCAAACACAAGTTCCCGACCTCCAAAGTCCAAAACTACAAGTTCCCGATTTCTTTTATAAGTTATACTATCTAGGAAAAATATTAATTCGAGCAAATTAGACAGTTGATTTTCTTATAAATAGTAGCTACTAATAAAACATATAATCAAGAAAAAGAAATGCACATTAAAATGCTCAAAGAGACATGCAACAGTTACGAATGAACGTGATGAGAAATCTCGAGCATCACAATACTAGCTAAAATTTAAAAAATCAAATCCAAACCCGTTTAAATTATATTTTACTAAACCCGTGATGAAAACCTGTTGGGTTTAGATTTTACTTATCAAACCGAACCCATTAAATATTTAAAAATTCACGGGTGCTCGACCCGACCCATTAATGAATAAAAAAATAATTTTTAAAAGAAAAACTTAAAAGGTTTTTAAAAGAAATGAAAAGAAGTCATAAAATAATGACAAATCGCAATGGATTAAAAATAAATAAATTAAATTTTTTGTCTATAAACAAACTTAAACTTAATAGAAACATTCAACAAAATCTTTATACTAAGAAGTTATCATCATTCCATAATAATATGAAATAACTTGAAGAAAAAAAAAACATAAAGTACTTGTAACAGTCGTAAATTATCTTTCTCGTTTGAATTATTCAGCAATTGAGTGGTTGTATTATTTGAATTAGATAAAAGAATAGGTAAACATAAATTATGAGGGTTAATAACTGATAATAAGAGTTGGGCTATAATCCACAACTATTATTCTTGGACCAATATTAAGAAATTATATTTTCTTAAATAATATCTTATTTGTATATATATATATGTAAATATATAAATATTTTTATTAATTTGTTTTTACTAAATTACTAATCGGGTTCTCGGGTTTTGAATTTTTAAAATTGCTATTACCAAACCCTATTAGACTACATGTCGGTAACCATTTATAAAAAGCAAATCCTAAAGAATACTTAATTGGTTTCGTAAACGAGTTTATAATTGGGTCAGATACCCGTCGGATTTGGATTTAAACTCTACCCATTGTCATCCTTAGACGTGACATAATGGTGTTTCCTAGATGGATGCTCTTTTTCTTACATAGAGCAAGATGGATTTTCTTTTTTCTTATTTATGATTTTTTAATTTATTTTTTTCTATATGAATTGAATATTCTAAATTAATTAAGCTTTTAATCAAAAAATAATACAATTTTATTAGGTAGGTTTGTCACTGAAAAAATGAATGTGGAATTTTCTTTTTGCTTATTTATGATTTTTTATTTAATTTTATATGAATCGAATTTTTACTTTTTTAGATAGAAGTAAGATTTTTTTTTCCCTGTAGGAAGGATGCTTAATTGCTTACACTTGGCGTGATGATTTTTCCAAGAGGGATCTTTTCTATTAGATAAATTCAAGATAGCAAATATTGATTTTTTTTTTCTTTTCTATAGGAGAGTTGCTGTCACGCCCCAAACCCGGTCCACCGGAAATCAAGCTCAAGACGCAACTATGCTAAATCACATACGCTTGAAAAACCATACAAACCTAAACATACATTCGTTCACTTGGCAAACGTTGACAATATCCTTTACAAGCTAAAGCAATCTTGATTATAAACATGCAATAATATATAAGACTAGTTAGTTGTGATCACGATCCAACGTGACCAACCATATATACATCAAAACAACTAGACTTTAAGAAAACAAATGACCAAGAATACATTACATAAACTTCAAAAGTCTTCCAAACATTGAAACCAAACATCTAACAACATTGTTTCTTGACAAATAGAACACAGCAAACATATGGCACATTCTCGATTTCATTAACAGATTCTTCGTGCACATACTCAACATCGGGCACACCTGTTACATGCATTAAAGAGGGGGAGCTAAACAGGTTCAGTGAGGGAGGGTAAAAGGAAGTTTTGAAAGCATTTTAACTTTGAAAACCCTTTCGAAAACATGTCACGCAATAATAAAACGCATCAACTATAACTTGCTCGAATAATACAAGATAGGTAAACACTTAATAAGGATACGCTCGTTCTATTGATGTCGTTCCCCTAAACACCATTCCAAACTCTTCCCCCACCAGATGTACTTCAAATATACTCTGACTCGACTCACACGACCCAGACCCTTATGAAAAACTCTGTTAATTAGGGATAGGGATTAGAACATCGGTAGTTGTGTCATCGCCTAGTAAGCCCGATTCCGCCCAGGGTGACACGAACCTACTGCATCTGTTTTAAAGGTTGCAACTTTACGCTTTGCTTCGCTTTCGTATTTAACACATAACACACATTCACATTCGCATCGCATCGCATTCATGACATTTTGACAAGACAACAAAGTAGGTTGTCCCTCAATTCACATTTAATAGTTAAACACTTCAACACTTTAATATTGCAACACTTAGTAATTCAATACTTTAAAATCTAGTTACCGAATCTCAAGCATACTCTTTCATGCATTAACCAACTTCGACCACATTTGACACCAACTCAACCTTTAACAACACATTCATTCTCTACAATACATTTAAACATCTATTCATTTCCATCAACCAAGCTTCAATAGAACATATACTCAACACATTAATACCAACATTTAACTATTGAAAGAACATGATCTCTACACATTAACATCACCTAAACTTCAAAGGAACATGATCATTACACGTTAATACCAACATTTAAATATCATATAAGCCATTTTCAATGTCATATCATTACACAATTCTTAACACCACCAACATTTAGACATCATTTAACCATTTTATAAATCTCTACAACACATAACCCTTGCACAGTTAATATAGTAACAAACTACAATGCATTATAAACCCATTACAATAGCATAACTAGGCATGAAACAAGCTAAACAAGCCAAACACTAAAATGTCACCTTTGTTGGAATTTTTAAAAATTAATCAAAATAAGCCCCAAACTCCACTAAATTCACACCAAAGCCATGAAATCATACCACTAGCACATATATATAATCATAAGTACCAAAGCTAGCTAGAATTCTCAACTTTCAAATATCAAATTTAGGTAAATCACTTGAAATACTACAAACAAGCTCTAATGCATATATATAGCTATCAAATCATTACTTTAACATATATTCATGTCCAACTAGCATTTATAACACATATATATGAAATTTCATAAATCAAAGTAAGCAACAAACATGCAAGACTTGAAATATCTCACCTAAAAGTGTTGAAAAAGGCTAGAAATAGCAAGAACAAGTTATGTAGAAAAAAGATTGAGCAACTTCCACTTTGTATTGGCCTAAAAATACAAGCTTTGTTCTTCAAAAATGGCAAAACCCTTGATTTTTATTTTCCCCCAATTTTCCCACCATGGCAGATTTTCTCTCTCTTGTTTTTGGTGTTGTTAGCTTTTTTTTGTTATGTGTATAATGTATGTATATAATGTATATAATAGCTAAGTGGTCAAATGGTCAAAATAAGTCAAATAAGCTAAGTCAAAGTAGTCAAAAATGGTTGGCTTTGTAAGATATGACTATATTTATATGTATATATGTAATTTAAATGCAAATATGGTGTATTAATATAGACAAACATATAGTTAGCACATAATACTTCCAAATAATATTTAAAGTAAATAAATGCACATGAAATGCATGCTCGGGTCTCACATCTATCCCCCCTTAAAACAATTTTGCCCTAGAAATTCTTATTTGCTTCCTAAGGCAATCCCCGCTAATCTATAGCATATACTCGAGCCTGAACTTGTGGCTATGAAGGTGCATTGCCCATAGGCCTTCCTTGATTACCTATAGCTGTTGTCTGCCCATGCACAGTCTTAAATCTCGGGCAATCCCTTACCCTATGTTGATCGCTGCCGCATCCTATGCATTTTTCGGACTTCTTCTAACAGTTGGCCTCAATATGGCCCCTCTTATTACAAAAAACATACACGAGAGTCGGTATAGTAGCACTCCCCCCTAAAGAACCTTGTACTGAAGAAGCAGCTAAACCAGTCTGCTGAGCTCTCATAGTAATTGGCTTAAACTGGCCCTGCGTCTGTGTCGGCCTCTGCTGAAACTGGGACTGGTCATGTGGATGATAAAATCCTTAATAGTCCTCTGATTGGGTCTGGAACTGAACTAACCTCTATGGCTCCTAAGGTTGGAATGGCTTCTTAAACTGCTGACTCGGCCCCGGCATAACCTCTCTCTTTCTCTTCTCCACTTTAGAGGTTACTTCAAAGGCTTTATTGAAAACAAGAAACTTAAGTGGAGCCAAACTATCCTGAATTTTGGGCCTCAGCCCCAGAATAAATCTCTGAATCCTTCTCTTCGTAGAGTGCACCATTTCAGGCGCATACAGGGACAACTTGTTGAACTTTGCCTCATAACGAGCAACTGAAAGATCACCTTGCCTGAGGTTCATGAATTCTTCTTCTCTCATTTCTCGAGCAAATGCATAGATGTAATTGTCCTTGAATGCGTTCACAAAGTTCACCCGTAGATAAAGAGTGAGTTGATGTTCCCCTTGAGCCTTCATGATCCGTTACCACTGCTTGGCGTCATTGTCAAACAAGAACACAGCAAAAACAATCTTCTTCTCATCAGAATAGTCTGAAGCATAAAAAATACTCTGAACCTGATCCAACCAATACTCAGCTGCCTCATCATCTAGCTCTCCAACAAACCTTGGTAGCCCATAACGGAGAAACCGATCCAATGTACCATTACCACCTCTAGCATAGCCACCACGATCACCATTCCCACCGTGACCTCCAATACCCACATTACCACCATGATAATTGTTGTTGTGTTGGTGGTTGTTGTATTGTTCCTCATGGTCAGCCTATTGTCTTTCTAATACAATTGTTACTCGGTCCATAGTCTGAGCCATCTAACCCGAAACTTGCGCCCCAATCGGAACTGACATAACCAGCTCGGGCTCTTTACGGAGCCTACCTCTTAGTGCCATCTTAGGATATAAAAGGGTTATGAACAATTATAGCACATAAACAGGTTATAATCAATTATTATCACACAAGAATCAAAATTCATATAAAGCACATTAATCACGTAAAAAACATTGACCACTTAAACATGTTGAGAACATAAAGCACATTGACCACATTTGGTTCACTTAACACATAATGCATGTATGCATTCTTTCAAAACACATTCATATCAAGACTTTTACCCGATAGTCTAAGGACCTTATTCCGGCTTACGATTAGACAAACTAGGCTCTGATACCACAAATGTCATGCCCCAAACCCGGTCCACCGGAATCCAAGCTCAAGACGCAACTATGCTCAATCACATACGCTTGGAAAACCATACAAACCTAAATATACATTTGTTACTTGGCAAACGTTGACAATATCCCTTACAAGCTAAAGCAATCTTGATTATAAACATGCGATAATATATAAGCCTAGCTAGTTGTGATCACGATCCAATATGACCAACTATATATACAACAAAACAACTAGACTTTAAGAAAACAAGTTACCAAGTATACATTACATAAACTTCAAAAGTCTTCTGAACATTGAAACCAAACATCTAACAACATTGTTTCTTGACAACTAGAATACATAAAACATATGGCACATTCTCGCTCTTATTAACATCTTCTTCGTGCACATACTCAATATCAAGCACACCTGTAACATGCATTAAAGAGGGGGAGCTAAACAGGCTTAGTGAGGGAGCGTAAAAGGAAGTCTTGAAAGCATTTTAACTTTGAAAACCCCTTCGAAAACATGCCACAAAATAATAAAAAGCATCAACTATAACTTGCTCGAATAATACAAGACAAGTAAATATTTAATAAAGATACACTCGTTCTGTTGACGTCGTTCCCCTAAACACCATTTCGAACTCTTCCCCTAAACACCAGATGTACTTCGGATGTACTCTGACTCGACTCACATGACCCAGACCCTTATGAAAAACTCCATTCATTCGGGATAGAGATTAGATCATCGGTAGTCGTGCCATCGCGTAGCAAGCCCAATCGCGCCTGGAGCACCACGAACCTACCGCATTTGTTTTAAAGGTTGTAACCTTACGCTTCGCTTTCGTCTTCGCATTCACATTTAACACATAACACGCATTCACATTCGCATCACATCGCATTCATGATACTTAGACAAGACAACAAAGTAAGTTGTCCCTCCATTCACATTTAACATTTAGACACTTCAACACTTTAATATTGCAACACTTAATAATTCAACACTTTAAAATCTAGTTCCCGAATCTCAAGCATACTCTTTTATGCATTAACCAACTCCGACCACATTTGACACCAACTCAACCTTTAACAACACATTCATTCTCTACAACACATCTAAACATCTATTCATTTCCATCAACCTAGCTTCAATAGAACATATACTCAACACATTAATACCAACATTTAACTATCAAAAGAACATGATTTCTATACATTAACATCACCTAAGCTTAAAACGAACATGATCTCTACACATTAATACCAACATTTAAACATCATATAAGTCATTTTTTGTGAGACCCAAGCATTTCATCGTATGTGCATTTATTTATCTTAAACATCATTTGGTAGTATTATGTGCTAATTATTTGTTTATTTATTTTTACTACATCATATTTGTATTTAAATTGCATTTATACACATAAACTTGGTCTTATTTTATTAAGTCTACTATAATTGACTTAGTCTTACTCATATATATATAATGCATACATAAATACATATTAGCATACAAATAAAGATAGAAAAATGCTTAATATGCCAACTTTGACTATTTGCCTTTGCATATTTGACTTCATTTGACCACCTAGCATTTATTTTCAATACATATACAATATTTACACTTAGAAAAACACAAGAAAAGACTAGAATAAACTTGAAGGGGCGGCTAAAGAGGGAAAAAAGAGGAAAAAATAGAGAAATAAGAAACAAGGTTTTGATCATTTTTAAGTGATTTCTTGCATTTCTAAGCCAAATCAAAGTGGAAATAGCTCAAAGATTGTTCTCCATAGCTTGTTCTTGCCATATCTAGTCTTTTTCAATAATTTTATGGTGAGGATTTCAAGTTCTTGCATGTGGATGCTTACTTTGATCCATGGAAATGTTATATATTTGTGTTATAAATGTTTGTAGAGATGAATATATGTTGTAGTAGTGATTTGAGAGCTTTATATATGCATATGAACTTCTTGGAAGCAAAATAGTTGAAAATAAGCTAACTTTGTTGATTGGAAGATGAGAAATTGAGTTAGTTTTGGTGTTTATGATTATATATATGTGATTGGTATATGATTTCATGGCTTTTGAGTGAATTTGATGAATTTAAGGATTTATTTTGATGAATTTTAAAAAATTCCAACCTTGGTGCTGTGAAGCCCCATACCTAATTTCCGAGCTTTAGCATATTAATATAGTTGCATTACAATATGTGCTCGTATTTTCCATGTTAAGAACTAATGTAAACTTAGGAAATATATAAAACTAGCGTGTCAAACTAAGCATTCATTTCAATTAAAAAGAAAGAATAACTTGATAGGTGTATTTGGATAGTCAGTTTATTGAAAAGTTAGAAACATTAAATTTAGTACTCTACTTTTGATTTGGATTAAATAACTTGTATAGCATTTAAGCATGATTTAGCTTTTTTGTTCTATTGACTACCTATCTTAGTTAAAATATAATAACCTTGAGAATACAATGATTCATAAAACTATATAGTAATCTTAATTAAATAAAAGAATGAAATTAGTATGCCAGTTAAGTAATTTCATAAGTACGGTGAATAATTAGGTAATATTAGAGTTTATTAGGTGTTTATAAATAAATTAGAAATGTTAAATGAACTACTTTTCATTTAAACAATTAGAAATGTTAAATACTACATTTCATTAGAATGAAAGATTGAAATAGATAGATATAACAAACTTAGCTTATAAAATAGAAGAGTTAACTAAATAATTTAAATCTAATACGTACATGGATACTTAGAACATATTTGGATAATAATAAGACAATTCAAAGTTATAAGAACATGAGTTATAGAGTTAGGTTAAACCATATATACATATTAGAATTATATGAAAATACCTTCACGTGATAAGATCCTAATAAAAAGATTTAGTATAGTATATATATTAATAGGTACATTAAATAATTTAAGAATGCCAGGGATTAAAAATAAATTAGCTAAGCTAGGAAGCAATTTTAACTCCTGAAATAAAACTTAGAATGTTGGCCAAGTAGTTAATCTAATAGATAAATACTTAGGTGTAACATTCAGGTGTAATATTAGTACAAATAAACTAGTTGGAAATGCTAACTTATATTAATATTAGATCAATACCATTTAGCTATTAAAAGGGGCTTGAAAGAAATTGTGACTAATAGGTTAGATAAGTTTAAATGGTTGGTTAAAAGTTTAACATAAGAATTAAATAAATTATTAATACTTGCATAAGTAGGCTTAAATCTGAACTAGGGTTAAATGGAAAGAAACACTACTAGGAAGTTTAACTATTAGGTATAATAAGATCCTAAGAATTAGTTGAGGTACTCTAAACAAATGTTTAGTTCTTTTGTTAATACTGGTAAACTTATTATTTGAAGAAATCTAAGGAACATTTAATTAAATAAGGTTTCAATTGACTTAACTGGCTAAGGTTACTGAATTTGCAGGAAACATGCATTTTATTGAAACTTGAGTTTATCTGGACTATAACATATGTATATAGTTATCTACTTTTGCTATTAATTATCAACTGGAATGGTATTAAATGTTTTAAGTAACAACAATGAGTGATTATAAGTTATTTTCTATTGACTACTTGTGCAGAGACGATCTACTTTATCGTCCCCTCAAATTGCTACAAATTGTGTGTGATATGGTTACTTGTGCATGCATGTGTTCCTATTTGTTAGTGCCATATCTCGCTTGGTGTGTTTCCTTGGAGAGTTGGGACGTTCTTTTGATAGTGCCCTCTCTTGTTGGGGAGCTTGACCCCCTGGGAGAATTGGGACGTACTTGTTCAACCATTATAGATCAAGCAATTTAATAAACCCCATGGTAGAAGTTCCAGTATCGCTTGGGTGGCATCGGGCTTGCCAGGACGGCTCGACTACCATGGTAATTCATGGTGTATATCCGGATTTCACCTTCTTGTTTGGCGTTTGGGGATATGATATTGACAAAAGACTTGAGATTGGCAATCTCTACAAATGCTCGTGGGATTGTATCATTTTACTGTATGGTATCCTACTCTCGCTTGGTCCCTAGAGATCCTTGGAGAGTAGAGTTGATTGTTTATTATCATGCTCAATTCCGTTTCTTACTAAGTGCCAAGATATTGTGTTCTAATTGTAACTCATGTCCGTTCATACATGGCATAGTTTTATTTATCATGTATGACCTCGTATCTTATTAACTGTACTTATAATGCATCGCATCATGGTTTTCAAAAGCCCCGAAATATTTTCAAAACTCCCCCTATTCCATCTTCACTAAGCTTCCAAAAAGCTTACCCTTTTTTTTTCCCTCCCCCCCCCCCCCCCCCCTGCAGGTAAAGTTTGAATGGAAGTTGTCATTATGTGCCGAAGTTGATTGACTACGTGCTCAAAGTTTCTTGCCTGACATGTTCTTATGTGTGATCCAAGTTGAAAAGGCTAAAGTGTGACGACCCAGACCTAGCATATAGCATACAATACATATTTGCATATATTTATGTGTTACTTTAAAAGTTTGTTTATGATTAAGTGAATAATTTAATTTAATTCAATCATTAATAGTACTATTTATTATATTTTCGAAATACATGTGAATAGAGTTTAGTAAAATTAAATAAGGTAACTATTTTAATATTATAATTATTAGAATTTATTAATTTGTATTTAATTGCTAGATTCAATTATTTTCCATTAATTGTTTAATAACCCGAGCCCGAACAAGAAAATTTTTCTATTTCTTTTTCTGAATTTCATATTTTTTCCTTAATACTTGCTATTTTAGATGCATACATCTATTGAGTTTGCGTGCATACCATATCAGGATCAACGAGAAAAAATTTGTAAGTGAACGTAATGAATAGTAAATTTTTAAAGCATTTTTCAGCATTTTTCTACTTAGAATACTTGACTCATTTGACATAAAATTTGATCCATTTGCATACAATTTGACCCACAACTAAACCCATCTACCCATATATCATTTATTATATACATATAATAGCTTTAAAAAATGCTCAAAATACTCAAAATAAGCCAAAATGTCAAAAAAATAAGCAAAAAACCCTATTACGGGAATAGTAATTTTTCTTACAAATTTTGCTCAATTTGATCTTCCAAACTCTTCCAAAGGACTTCAAACCATCAAAAAGCTTCTCCTTTGTTCCTACATCTCTAATTTGGTAAGGGAGTTTCATCTTTTAGCTATTTAAAGTTTATGCCATAATTTTGAATTTTCGGATTTTGCTTGTTCTATGCCATAAGTTGCTTGTTTCTTGTTCTATACAGTATTATTACATGCTAGAAACCTTGTGTATGCATTGGTATAGCTTAGAACTAAGTTTTTAGCAAGAATCTACATGAGTAAGATGATGAATAGTGTCAAACTAGGGTTTCCAGAAAAAATTACAATTTAAATCGATTCAAGGCTTCTAGTAGTTGTTAATTAGGTCCATGAGCGTGGAAAAAATATTAGTTGCGCTTGCTATGCACAAAAATTGGGTAATTTGATCAAAATAGGCTACTTTAACAAGGGGTTTTGGGGTTAACTCGAATCCGGGCACGTTTCGAGATTATGGCTAGTCTTTATTAAGTATTGAAGCCTTAGAAGTGTCTTCGTTTCACTTGTTTGAGTTCCGAAATTGGTACTTATAGTGTAAACCCACAAATAGACATTTTCGGTGTTTTCGTGTACTTGTACTCTAGGTTATGATTTGGAGGTTCTAAATGAGATATTTAATTATCCTTAAATTGGTAGGATGGTTAGTTAGCTTAACTTGATCATTGACTTCCGGTAGGAAGCTAAATAGTCTAGTTGAACAAAAGAAAAATGAATGAATTAATTGCTTTAATACTTGTATTGCCTTATAGTTGCTTCTAGAGTGTTTAAATGCAGTTTTGAGGCATGTGTGAGCTTGTGGTAAAGTGTTTGGAAAAGTAAAATATTGACCCCTTTGTGTTCGCATAGTTAATTTCATGATAATTGCTTTATAATTGAGTAATTAAATGTTTATATGCCTTTGTGTAGCGTACGTATCATAGTAGTGAAGTTTTGTGAATTAAGTTACTTGGTTGCATGACTTTAGTTTAGTATGAATTTGAAAGAGAACTAAAGGAACTAGTTATGAACCATGTTGATAATTGTTGTTAATTGACTCATTAATTGATTGGATAAGTGTTTAATTGTTCCTATATAGCATGTTCATCTATTTAGAGAAGTTCGTAAGTTGAAGTACATGTTACTTGTTAAAGATTGAATCAAAACGACTATATTTACTTTATATTGGTTATATTGCTTGTTAATTGTATTATATGTGTAAAGTTATGATTGTGACTGGTAAAGAGCATTTAATTGCTTAACTAAGAGTTCAAATGGGTTGCATAGTATGTTTATCCTTCTGGGAGAAGTTTCTAAATCAGCTAGCATGATTACTTGTTTAATGTGTGACTATATCCTGTTGTGTTGCTAAACTGATTATATGATGTGAACTTTAGTGCATTGACTGTGGGTGACATCTATAAGATTTCTTGTGATAAGTATGTATTTACTACATGATAGGATTTGTTTCCTTGAGCCAGTCCAAAATGTTCATAATAAATTGGCGCTAGTCCTTGTATCCTTGGCTAATTCTCACAGGTTTGGTTGTAATAAGATGAGGGAGTTGCATCTTATTTGCATTGCTCTGTTGTATATAAATTTTGTTGGATAATGCCCATGCTATAAATGTTAGTTATTTAGCTTATATTATTATCTTGCCTATATTGCTTGTAAATTATCCGATATATGTTACTTGGCTCTCGTGATCTTGACTCGGGGTTGCGCAACCTTTTCGGACATGATATGTAACGCCCCGATCCCTCACGGAACTGGAACCTCTATTAATCATACTATTCTCAACCCAATTCCAAACTCCGGGCACGAAATTTTAGGAAAAACGGTCGGAGTCTCCCCTGTTTATAGGACTAATAAAAAACCTGCAAGCAGCAAGTATAATCATAATACAACACTCCAACTTCAATTATCCAACTTTTCCTAGTCTCAAGGCCATCCGAGCCTTAGACAAAACATAACCATACAAGCATGCAAATAAAAGGCAATAAAATCTATCTTTAGCTATTACATACCAACTACTCTATCAAACCACATAAGTTCTTAATTTAATTTACTATC
Source organism: Ehretia macrophylla (assembly GCA_037974665.1). Classification (NCBI taxonomy): domain Eukaryota; kingdom Viridiplantae; phylum Streptophyta; class Magnoliopsida; order Boraginales; family Ehretiaceae; genus Ehretia; species Ehretia macrophylla. The sequence continues at coordinate 8,490,500 of CM075774.1, forward strand.
CAACAAGCTGTACAAAATACATACAAGACTTCAAGGGGTTTCAAAACAGAACAAAAATACATTATGTCCCATCTTCAGAAACAACTTCCAACCACAGCAAGATAAGCAACCAACAACACAGCACACAAGGTAGTTATTCTAACTGCATCTAAAACATATTAAAACGAGGAATGAGTAACCAAAGTTACTCTGTGAGGGAGGTGATGCAATAAACTAGGGTGTATTTTCGTGAGATGCAACAAGATAAAAACATTAATAACACAAATAAATAAGTTAATTAAACAGGTATTTAATCACATATATAAAGGATATGGTCCAACTTTAAGTCCTCAATCTCGTACCACGAACCACAAACTTCACACAAGTGCCGCAAACCCTTACTCCTCCAAATTGGGGTACTCCGAATGTACCCCAATCCTACGACCTTTTCTCCTGAGGTAGGTCCATATGTCCAGCAGGTGAACCACGCCTCTGAGGTAGTGGAGTATACTCAGCGAGAAAGGGAATAGGCACCATGGTAGTCGAGGGAGCACGGCAAGCCCAATGCCGCCTGTGTTTCTCGACGCTACTATGTCCGAAAAGATTGCGCAACCCTGAGACAAGATCACGAGAAACAAGAATATCAAATCACGTAAGAGGAACGACAAAGTAGGCCGCCCTTGCGGTTAATCACAAATAACACAAAAAGACACAAGATGACAAGTAAATAATGCATATAAACTTTATCAATTACTAAAGAATATAATCTAGAAATAGTAAAGTAAGTTAAGATGCACAGAAGAGATAAAGACTCCCTCACCTCTACCAGGTAGCTAAAGGATACAAGAACTAGCGTCAGTCTACTTTCAACACCTTGGATTGGCTCAATGGATCAACCCTAGCATGTAATAGAACATATACTTATCACAAAGAATCTCCTAGAGACATTCGTAACCAGCACAATAAAATCACATTAATGGCTCAACTCACAAACTTTTCCAAGTAGTTAAACACTCCACACAAGCGTAATTAATTATTAGTTGACCAATTCCAAGACACTAACATGTAATAAGAACAGTACAACAATATAGACAAGATACAACATATTCTCACATAATACTATACAAGTAACTTTAAATCATTTCTTTGATCTTGCAAATGACATTCACTACACTAGAATTCTAACAGCCTAGATAATGAATCATTCAACATCATAGCAACAAAAGTGACTACACTTTAAACTTATAATATAATACAATTATCATGTACTTCTCATTCTCTACCATTCATTTAACTCATTAATGCCCTCGCATATAGGTACAATTTAGAAGTTATATAACAATACAATCAAAATATGCTCATATCCCAACAAGGTAGCTAAACAACTCAAATCATAAACCTCACCAATAGGGTATACACATGCTATACAAATGCATATAAACACCTAATCAATCAATTAGAAAGCAATCTCCAACATTTAATTAAACTTTGACACTATTTTCCCTTTGACAACTAAGCAATTTTACTTACATACGAGATTCAAGGTTCTAATCCCAAAAGAGGCAAACAACTTATTTTTTCCCACAACCTTCTCAAATAGCTCAATTACACTTTAGATAATCATATAAGTACATAGTAACACATTTTCAAACACTTATAAGCATCAAAGTAGTTAAATACTACTTTTCCCCTTTCTTTAACCAAGTTATTATTCTCCTATACGCATTTCAAAGTTATAAAACTACAATCTAATCATCCTACATTCCTAATTAAGCCAAAAGACACCTTTCAAGGCCATGAAAACTTGTTTTGGAAGTAAAAGCTCGGGAAGGCCCCGAGCGGGTTTTAACTACAACTACCCTATCCGGACCTCAATTTCACGCAACGAAAGCACCAAAAGTACTTCCGTAACCCAAGGATACCTAATCTAAAGCCCAAACGTGCCCGGATTATGATTCATGAAAAACTCCATTTTTAAAGTTAGCCAATTTTGCATTTTAACTCATTTTCGAGCAATCTAACTACGTGTGAGTGTTTAACTAATTCCAATAATGTCATAAGCACCTAAAGTAGGGATCAATTCACTCTAATTAGCCAATTACATCAAGACCCTAAAATCTCGTCACTATTCATCATCTTCTTTGTGTAATTCAAGCTTTCATCCATAGAATTTGCTATCAAACTACACAAACATGGTCTATATAATAAACATGTATATCACAATATATTTGCATATCAATAGCTATAAACAACAAATCATCAAATCTCAAAAAAAAATTGACAAAACTTTAAAATGTGTTTAAATGCAATCTCCCTCACTTAATCAACTTGTAGAAGTCTTGTTGTTGCTCTAGGTTGCTCCAAGAACCTCCAATTCCAAGCTCAAGATCAACACTTGCAAGGTTTGATGAAGATTTGTTTTTTTTTCTTTCCTTGGTGAACCCGATGGGTTTGGGGGGTTCTTGGGATATTTTTTTTTTTTTTGTTCTTTTTTGCTTTGTTAACTTGACTAACATGCATATAAACTAAACTAATGCCAAATATGTTGATGCTGACTAGATCAAAGCATTTCAAAAATTGATGCCTAAGTTACTGCTTACCTTGTTCACGGTTGACTTTTCTTTTCTTTTTTTTTTCTTTTTGTTTTATATTATAATTAACTAGTTAACTAATATAGTGACTAAGTTCATGCATTTAAAATGTCTACTAGTGCCTTAACAAAATAAAACTAGGCCCGAGTAAAATAACACCCACGTCCGAACATATTAAATTCACTTAATTCTACCATCCCGGGTATGCAATGCACAAAGATTTCACTAAACGAATGCACAAAATAAGTTAATTAAAGTAAATAGGGAAGTAGATAAAATAAATAAAAAAAATAAAATAAAAAAAATTAACTCCGGGCTCGGGAAAATATAAGCCAATTAAATGTGGACTAATAATAAAATAATAAATTATTTATTTCATGTAAATCATTTAGATGTAATTAAATAAATATAATTATTAAAATAATACACTGGTTCGTTCAGGTCCAGGCAATTAAAGGTAAATATTAAAGTAATAAACTAGCTCGTTCGGTCTGGGCTCGGGCTTCCTATTCAAACAGTAAAATGAATTAATTAAAAAGGCATGAAAGATAATTTTAATAAATAAAATAATAAAGTAATTATCCCGGGTAAACTATTTAAATATAAATTAAATAAATACAAACAATGACAATAATAAATTAATTATTTTATGTAAATCAATTAAATAGAATTTAAATAAATACAAATAGTGATAATAATAAAAATAATTATTCTCGGGTTCGGGACTTCACATTCAAATAGTAATTTTAAATCAATTAAAATGTTAATAAGGTAAATTTTAGTAAATAAAATAATAAAATAATAAAATAGTTATTTTATGTGTTTATATGTAGATAGAAGATTAGGCTATGGGCTTAGAGAAATGAAGTTAAATAATTAAAGTTAGTCCAAAATAAAGATAAAACACTAAATGACCCAAAATGCATTCTAGCTTATACTATTCACTAGGGAATACTAACTGTTTTATATTTCACGTTCTAGATATGCTATGCACATACTTTCAGTGAACGAATACTAGATAAATACCAAGTAACATGAGAAAAATAAAATTTTAGAAAAATAGAAGACTTGAAAATTTAACCCGGGCTCGGGTGCTACTTATTCAATTAATTAAAAATAATGTAAACTAGCACCTAAATGCAATAAAATAATTTTTAATAATTATTTTACCAAGATAATTGTCTCATTTAGATTTACTAAATATTGTTTGCACGTATTTCAAGAAATATAAAAATAGTGTAAATAAATGAATAAATTAACATAAACATGTAATTATAACCAAACATTTAAAGTAAACACATAAATATATGCAAGTAGGTACTATTCGCTACATACTGGGTCTGGGTGTCACATGGTAGCGTCGAGAAACACGAGCGGCATCGGGCTTGCCGTACTCCCTTGACTACCATGGTGCCTATTTCCTTTCTCTCGCTGAGTATACTCCACTACCCCCAAAGGGGTGGTTCACCTCGTTGGGACATATGGACCTACCTCAGGAGAAAGGGTCGTAGGATTGGGGTATATCCGGAGTACCCCATTTGGAGGAATAAAGGGTTTGTTGGCACTTGCTTGAAGATCTTGGCTCGTGGCTCGTGATTGAAGACAAAATGGAACCGTATCCTTTTTATATGTGGTTAAATACTTGTCTATCTAATCTTGTTACTTTGTGTTATATATATGGCTATCTTTGTTGCATAACATGTTGCACGCTCGGTATGCTGCATCACCTCCCTCACTGGGTGACTTTGGTTACTCATTCCTCGTTTTAACATGTTTCAGGTACAGTTAGAACAACTACCTTGTGTGCTGTGTTGTTGGTTGCTTATCTTGTCGTAATTGGGAGCTGTTTGTGAATATGAGACTTGATGTGTTTATGTTCTGTTTTGAGACCCTTGAGGTCTTGTTGGTATTTTTGGTATGCCTTGTTGAATTGTAAACTAAATTAAAGACTTATGTGATTTGATAGAGTAGTGGCATGCAATAGCTAAAGATAGACTTTATTGTCTTTTGATTGCATACTCATGTGGTTATGTTTTTGTCTAAGGCTCGGATGGCCTTGAGACTGGAAAAAGTGGGACGGTTAGAATTGGGAAGTTGTATTGTGGTTATACTTGCTGCTTGCAGGTTTTTGATTAATCCTATAAATAGGGAAAACTCCGTCCGTTTTCCCTAAATTTTACGACCGGGTTAGAATTGGGTTGTGATTAGCATGGCTATTAGAGCCTCCGGTCTTGTGAGGGATCGGGGCATTACATAAAGTTTATTTGGATTACTCTTGGGTAGAAGGGTAGCTGTTGTTGAAAACCTAATTTGTAAAGCAGTAGGGTAGTTTCCATGTCTCGGGTGGTGGTGTAACACCTTTTTGTACTTAAACTATTGTTTAATAGCTAGTTATTGAAAAGATCTTTATACTTTATCCCTCTTAATATTATAGGAAATTATTTACATGAAACCGCAACGACAGTGAGCGTAGACTCTGACCTAATCTTGAGAAGGGTCGGGTTGGGGTCGTTACAGGTGCATTTTTAGAGTTTGACTTATTTAATGCTTGGTTTTGTTGTTGTAATGGGTTTATAATGCATTGCAGTTAGTTACTATATTGATTGTGTTGAGGTTATGTGTTGTGAAGATTCATAGGTTGGTTAAATGTTGTTGAAAAGTTGGAGTTGTTTTGTAGAGATCATGTTCTTCTATGGTTTAATTGGTTTAATGTGTAAAGGTCATGTTTTTATGAGCTTAGGTGATGTTAATGTGTTGTAGAGATCATGTTCTTTGATAGTTAAATGTTGGTACTAATGTGTTGGATATATGTTTAATGAAGTTTAGTTGAGTTAATGGATGTGTTGTTGAGTAGTGCATGTGTTGTTGATTAACGTATGTGTTATGAGATATGATGTGAAGTGTCAGTTTGCAATCTTAGTTCGTCATGGTAGCGTCGTCTCGTGTTGAGAGGCGTAGGGCTTGCCGGTAATTGCATGACTACCATGTACTAGTCCTTTCTCTCGTGTGGTTGGTGAAGGCCATGGTGAGATTGGTCGTAAGATCGTGTACATCATGAGTACACACAGGCGAGAGAAGTGTTGAGTTTGTGGCGGAGTTATAAGGTGTCAGCTTCAACAAGTGTCTGAAGCAGTAACTTCTTGATGTGTTGTTTAGCGTGAATGTTTCAAGATTGTTAAGCGTATGTGAGTACGTGGTTGCTAATGTGATATGTTGTTTCTAATGTGCTACAAAAAGGTTTTCGGGTTAAAGCTTTCAAACTCCATTTTATCCCTCCCTCACTGAGTCTGTTTAGATCACACATGTTTAATGCATGTTATAGGTGTACATGATGTGGATTATGTGCGAGAGGAAGGAACTAATGAGTTTGATCATGTAGTGCATGAGTAGTTGTTGTATTTAACTTTGAATACTATGTTTTACTTGCTTTAGTAGTTTTGAAGCTTATGTACCAAATACTTGATAGTTAACTTTCTTTTAAGTCTAGTTGTTTTGGTTGTACATATATGATTGGTCATGTTGGATCGTGATCACAACTAGCTAGTTTATATCTTAGCATATGTTTATATTTCAAGAATGCTAAAATTATGAAAGTGTTGTCTACTTTTTGCTAAACGAATGTATGAATGTAAGATTAGTGTATTTTGCAAGAGAATGATGAAAAATTGTTGTATATGAATGACATGAACCTTTGAGAATGTAGGTTGTGTATTCTTTGTTATGTTGGTTGTTCATATTACAGGAGTTATAATGTTCATGTGTCGTCGTGACCAGGCTTGGTTTCTGATAGGACCGGGTATGGGCGTGATATTTTCAATGCCATATCATTACACAATTCTTAACACCACCAACATTTAAACATCATTTAACCACTTTAGAAATATGTACAACACATAACCCTTGCACAATCAATATAATAACCAACTACAATGCATTATAAACCCATTACAATAGCATAACTAGGCATGAAACAAACTAAATAAGCCAAACACTAAAATGTCACCTTTGCTGGAATTTTTAGAAATTAATCAAAATAAACCCCAAACTCCACTAAATTCACACTAAAACCATGAAATCATATCACTAACACATATATATAATCATAAACACCAAAGCTAGCTAGAATTCTCAACTTTCAAATATCAAAGTTAGGTTAAATCACTTTAAATACTACAAACAAGCTCTAATGCATATATATAGCTATCAAATCATTACTTTAACATATATTCATGTCCAACTAGCATTTATAACACATATATATGAAATTTCATAAATCAAAGTAAGCAACAAACATGCAAGACTTGAAATCTCTCACCTAAAAGTGTTGAAAAAGGCTAGAAATAGCAAGAACAAGTTATGTAGAACAAAGATTGAGCAACATCCACTTTGTATTGGCCTAAAAATACAAGCTTTCTTCTTCAAAAATGACAAAACCCTTGATTTTTATTTTCCCCCAATTTTCCCACCATGGCCGATTTTCTCTCTCTTGTTTTTGGTGTTGTTGGCTTTTGTTTGTTATGTGTATAATGTATGTATATAATGTATATAACAGCTAAGTGGTCAAATGGTCAAAATAAGTCAAATAAGCTAAGTCAAAGTAGTCAAAAATGGTTGGCTTTGTAAAATATGACTATATTTATATGTATATATGTAATTTAAATACAAATATGGTGTATTAAAATAGACAAATAAATAATTAGCACATAATATTTCCAAATAATGTTTAAAGTAAAAAAATACACATGAAATGCATGCTCAGGTCTCACAGGTACTTATTTGCTTGCATGTAGAATAATGGTTGTTCTCGAAAGAGTGCTTATTTAATAAATGAATGTGGAATTTTTTTCGCTTATTTATGATTATTTAAATTTTTAATATGTGAATTGAATATTCTAAATTTATAAAGCTTTTAATTGAAAGACAAAGCAAAAGCAATTTTATGAGGGAGGCTTTGTTATTTAAAAACCAAAGGTGAAATTTTCTTTTTGCTTATTTATGATTTTTTTTTAATTTGATTGTATTATAAAAGATTCAAATATATATTTTTTTTGGATAGAAGTAGATTATTTTTTTTCTAAGGTGCTTATTTTCTTATGCATGGCATCATAGTTTTTTTTGGAGGTATTTGTTTTATAAGATAAATTCAAGATAGTAGATACTGAATTTTTTTTTGTAGGTTTGCTTACAAGTGCGATAATGGTTATTCTCGAAAGGGTGATTATTTAAAAAATGAAGGTGAAAATGTTTTTCACTTATTTATGATTGTTTGATGTAATTTTTACTATATGAATTGATTTTTCTAAATTAATTAAGCTTTTAATTAAAAAATAAAGTAATTTTACGAGGAAGAATTTGTCATTTAAAAATGAAGGTAGAAATTTTTTTGTTTATTTATGATTTCTTAATTTGGTTTTTACTTTATGAATCGAATATTTAATTGAAGGAGAAATGTTATAATCTTTGAATGGAAGCCTTGGTAAACAGCGGACGTGGCGAGAAATGAAAACTCGACAATGTGTCGGCCCTAGCGTTAGACAACTATATATGCATGTATTTTCAGCGTGGACTCTCGAATCTTTTGAAGTTCGGCCATATTTTTTTTAGTGTCGTAGAAGAGGGATTGACCTAGAAGTCTTTGGGCATTGCTTGGGTCGAATTTAGTAAAGATACCTAGAAACTAAATTTACCTTTTGCTTGTCAAGGATAGGTTGGGTCGTATGTGGAGTAGTCTTTGGTTGAAGGATCTTTTATATATAATTATGCATGTTCTTCTTGCTCACTGATCTGCAAGCACCATCAAAAGCCTTTGTGGCACTAAGTGTGACAAAGAAGTCATGGGTGAAGTTCGGTCAGATGAAGAATGCCCAATGTCTTGGTCTTGACCTTCGCTTAGAGGGAGACGTGGCAGGAATTCACTGAAATAGTGAATTCTCACATGTTCTTGCTTAGTTCGCATTTCGGGTATATGGCAAGCAAGAAAAATGTTTTTAGATAGAAGTAAGATTCCGCTTTTTGTATTAATGATGTTTATTTACTTACACATGACATTATGGCATTTTTGGAGGGATGCTCTTTTGTTTATATGTGGCAAAATGGTTGTTATCTTATAATATTAATAGAGATATTATCTTTAACAGACCCCTTCACGTGTCGATGTATTATGCTTTCCACGTAGACATATTCTTTCAAATGCATGGCAGTGACACTCGAAGTTGGAACATTTTTTAATTGGATTTAAATACTAGGGCAAATTGGACAAATAGTCCCCCCTATTATTTACAAGTTTTGGACAAATAGTCCTCATTATTTTAGAAGTCACGCAGTTAGTTCCTATTGTTTGTAAAAATCCCACAAATAGTCCACATTGTTTCAAAAGTCACTCATTTAGTACCTATTGTTTGCAAAAGTCTCTGTATTAGTCTCCAATATTTGTAAATGTCTCACCATTAGAGGTGAGACCTTTGCAAACAATGGGGTCTAATGGTGAGACATTTAGAAACAATGAGGACTAATGGTGAGACTTTCGCAAACAATTGGGACTAACCATGTGACTTCTGAAACAATAGAGACTAGTAGTGAGACTTTTACAAACAATAGAGACTAATCGCGTAACTTCTGAAACAATAATGACTAATTGTCTAAAACAGGTAAACAATAGGGACTCATTGTGAGATTTGCCCTAAATACTATATCAATTTACTACATCATTTGAAAGATTATGTCGTTAGAATCGCTAGCGAAGAGTTTTGTTGTATTTATTAATTTTCTTTAACACAATCAATAGATATTGAGGTAAAGTTTCTCATCTTTATTAAAATTCACTGCAATATTCCAATTTTTGGAGCATAACTTAAATTGTCAAATTCATCCACATATTGTAACTTCTCTAGCATGGAGCTAAAAAGTGCTATAGATGTGATATCACTATAGGGCTCCTTACACTATGCTTTCCATTCTCCTCAACCCAGTTTAGCCAACCAAATGTGGTGCTATTAGTGCCACTCTTATAGTTTATAGTCAAAGAATAGCCCTGCTTCTCATATTTCTTCTTGAAAATCAATGTCTGTGGCAAGACTCTGACCTTGGAACCCCCTGGTGCAGTAATCTTAGCTATGTATTTGGCTGCTCTATCTCCAACATTTGTAATCGTCCTTCGAAAACTTTGAACCATTGTTCTTGATTCGTTACTTTGTAGCACGACAAATGCTGGATAATTGAGATCACCAGATGGGGTTGAGCAATTGTAATGGTTTGATCTTATGATGGTTAACATCTGTTTTTGTGTATAATTCATGGTGCATAAAAAATTGACGTAGTCCTGTGGTGCAATGTCGTATATCAGGCCTGGATCAAGAGCGCGATTTGGATCAATTTGGCCAGCACCAAAGTCCAGTGGGGAAGCGATTTTCATTTTCTGGCCATTGTCGCGTATAGGACCATTGGAGTTGTCAAGTGGATTAGCTGTTGTCATCATAGCAGAACGAATTGCTGATGGACTCCAATCAGGATGAGCGCCTTTTAGTAGTGCAGCCACGCCAGCAGCATGAGGACAAGCCATTGAGGTTCCAGACATCATCGTGTATTCACTTGATAAAACAATGTTAAAACTAATCCTGGCTGAAGATTGGCTTGGAATAGAAGCCGCCAAGACTAGCGAACCTGGAGCCATCAGATCTGGTTTTAGGATTCTGGGAGAGTTCTTTGAAGGCCCTCGCGAAGAATACAGGGCAACTGCAGGTGCAGGCTTTTTACCAAGTATGGTTTGCTGGAATTTCATACTAGCCGAAGGATCTTTCCCAGTTTTTGCATACTCAATCACTGCTGGTCCTTCCTTTGGGCTAATTACGATGACAGGCCACGGGACGTCTCCCTTCTCGAATAGTACAGGATCATCTGAGATAAATATCGCTCCTACTGAATTTGAACGCGTGACATGCTCCAATTGTTCAAGAATATGGCCAGTGTCATCGCATACGATTATCGCGTATGGGGATCTGGATAACAACTCAGGATCATCACATAAGGCCAAAGTTTTGTTGTAAAATATAGGAGTGTTTTCCAATAATACACTTGCAGGAAACATTGTCCATCCGATGATGGTCTTTCCATTTCCGAGCGTCAATGTTCCAGCAAACGTACGATCAATCGTGCCTGCGGCCACGGTTAAAGCCCATGGGATATCATTGTGCAATGTCTTAGGTCCTGGACCATCATTTCCTGCTGAAGCCGCAACAAGCACGCCTTTCTCCATTGCGCCAAAGGAAGCAATCGCAATTGGATTCTCATAATACGGATCAATACCATAGAAGCCAAGAGATATCGATAAAATATCAACACCATCCGCAACAGCTTGATCTATACCTGCAATAACATCAGAAGTGTAGGCTCCTTCTCGCCAGGTGACCTTATATACAGCCAACCTTCCACGCGGCGCCACTCCTTTCGCTGTCCCCTTAGCATAGCCAAAGAATGAGACATTATCGACATAATTTCCAGCAGCTGTTGATGAACAATGAGTTCCGTGGCCATCAATATCTCGAGGCGAATTCATCGTGATCTTCACACCAGGATTTTTTGCAATCACAGCCTTGTTAAAATATCTAGCTCCAATGAGCTTCTTGTTACACAACGAAGAATTGAATTCTTCACCTGCCTCACATATCCCCTTCCACCTTTCTGGAATTTGTGTCATTCCCTCGTCTTTGAAGCTCTCACTCTCAGGCCACACCCCGGAATCAACAACACCAATGATAACATCCCTGCCGAAATCTGAAGCTGGCCATAAGCCTGTGTTCAGATTGAGCGAGAGAAAATCTGTGGTGTGAGTAGTATGTTGTTTCACAACTTTGTCTCGATAAGCCGAGATGAATCCAGGCATGTCCTTGAGGTTCTCTAGCTCATTTTGTGAGAGAAGAGCACTGAAACCATGAAGGACATGGTCATAAGTGTATAAAAGATCTGGGGTGGATTTAGAACCATCTGATGCTGATAAAGTGACTGATTGCAGAGAAGCTACTGTGGAGGAGTACCAATGGTGATGGCTAGAAAAAGCATTGGGCATGGCAGACTTGTCCATGTGGATGATGTAGGTAGACCTCTCCATTGAACTTGATCTTCCATGGCTAATGAAAAGAAGCCATACAAGAATAATAAATTGTGAGATTTGAAGCTTTTTAAGAACCATTTTCATGGCTTCTACAATTCAATTCTGACGCTCAAGTCACACTTGTAAACATATTGTGTGAAGTTAAATATAGTGATTTTTGAAGGTGGTGCACGAGAGCTTTAAAGAACCTGTGGTGATATAATAACAATATGAACTGGCCTTGATTTCTAAGATTAGTATATTTTTATGGGTAAATAGCGTATTATCCTCTGTGTTTTGCTAAAAATGTATAATACGTTCTGTATTTTAAAAATTAGTTGATTACTCTCTGTGTTTTGTTAAAAGTGCACAATATCCCCATTTGTTTTAAAAATAACTGATTATCCCTCTGTGTTTTGCTAAAAGTAGCTGATTACCTATTTTATAAAAGTAGCTAATTGTCCCCTTATATTTTTTAACAAAAGCGTTAATTTTTAAAAAGTACAAGAGGGTAATTAGCTACTTTTATAAAATACAGGGGGGTAATCAGCTAATTTTTAAAACATAAGAAAGTATTGTACATTTTTAACAAAATACAAGAGGGTAATACGCTATTTAACTATTTTTATTGACCACCTTATAGAAGCATTCTGTTGACTGTTGAATTGAAGATTGGAGCACTAAACTAAGCAGATAATGTAACGGACTAAAGTAAGCAAGAAATATTATCAATTGGTGCATCACGAGTTTGGCTTGATATTATATTATTCAATTGAAGCCACTTGAAAGCCTGTGATAAAACATGACTCTCATGTTTAACTTTTATAATTCGTTTATTTTTGTATAAAAAATTATTTAAAAGACTAATAATGTTACAAAATTAAAAGACAAGGGATAAAATTGTTTTGTTTTGAAAATTATTTAAAGGACTAAAAACGATGCTACAATATTAAAAGATAAGGGATGAAAATATTGCGTTTAAAAATTAGGGACGAAGTTATCAAAAACAATTAAAATAAGGAGCAATGGGATTTCGTGCTAAAACCAATTAGTGATAAGTTGAGTAGCCCAAGATCTTATAAGTTGGTCTTAGAGTTTATTATATTTCGGTGTTAGACAATAATATTTTTTAACATTTCTCTTTACGTGTGATTTGATATTTTTAGATGGCTCACACATGAAAAATAATGTTGTTATTGAGTTATATCCCAAGTGATTTTGACCAACTTTGACTCAATTATTAAGTGGGTCTTACATCTTGTGGAGAGAAGAACCAGGTACATACGCATTCTTCTCGTCGAGGAGATACATGTAATATATTCACTTGGTTAAAACCAATAAGAAATTAATGAGAAATTGAAACTCAAAGTTGGAGAATTGAAAAGGAGTAATATACAAAGTCAACTTAGAATTTGAAACATTATGAAATTTGAAGAGTTCTACATTGAAAAAAAATTAAGCCACTTATTTCAGTTTATATATCCCAAGTTTGACACTTGAGGTTGGGCCTCAAGGGGCACCAATAGTCTTTAGATGCGAGAGTACCTAACCAAAGTTGGGTTTGGTCTGAACAACCACACGTGTGCGCCCCCGCCGGGCACGACACGTGGACGTAGATGTGAATGTGGGTGTGGGTCCTGGGTCTAGTGACTTTATCTTTTTGGACAAAAGAATAATAAAATTACATTAATTAAAATTTTATTTAAGAAGCTTCCAGAATTATCTATGTGCGGAAGCTTCTACAATTATGTCCAAAAACTATCAGACAGTTATCTCTCAACTGGTCAGATCTTGCATATACTTGTCTGAATAGGTACCAACTTTCTATAAATAGCCAGGAAAACTTAAAACATTTTCATTTAGATTTTCGTCATCTTCATAGTCTGTTAGAGCATATTAAGAGAGAGAGGTTTTGCATTCTTCTGGTTCGGGTTTCTTACGTTTTGTAATACTGCTAACGTAAGAGATATTGTTTTATCGTTGGACGTTTGCTTCATTGAGCCATTAGAGATTGAATCCAATCCAATACTAGATATGCATTTGCATTTTGTTTTGTCAAGTGAGTTTTTACTATTTTTTTTTGAATTCCAGAAAACCGATTTCCAATTTTATCAAAGGTTCAACCACATCAATTATACAACAACACTATTTTTTTTTAATAAATAATACATATAAAAGATTGAACATGTGTAGAAAATAAGTACACAAAAAAAATAAAAAAGACTAGAACAAGACCCAAGCTCTAATAATTGATTTTATTAAGTAAGCAAAAAATATTATTAATGGGGTATCACGAGCTTGGCTTGCTATTATATTATTCAATAATGGTCTTATGGTGGGTGATATGGACTGCACATTAGCATTTTGTGGTCATTGCCACTTAAGTTCAATGTCACGCGAAGCCCCAAAGATATTGCTTCATTATATTGGCTGCTGATCGATAATTCATCTCTATCCGCAGCCAATTACGGACGAAGTTTCTCTAATGGGAAAACACATGGACAGCGCAGACTTTGTGATGAAATGCAGAGTTCATAAATATTGGGGAATCGTATCCTACGTCGATTTTGACGGAAAAAAAATAATAAAAATCGTACGTCGATAAATTAGGATTTTAGAGATCAATATATAATATTTTAAGTTACTCTATTTAATACTAATTGATTTTAAGTTAAAATTTTAGACAAGTTCAATGTTATCCAACTATGTTCGTGACTTTCTCTTTTCAAATGTCTAACTTTGATATGTAGCTCGTTTAAGTACATAAGATTTTGAGTTACCCAATTAAATAACAATTAATTTTAGAGATTTATGAGTAATTTAATAGTGGATTACTTTTTTTTAGTTGTTGGGAGAACAAAGTTTGAATTTCATAATAGTGGGAGTTAAAAAAAAAGGAAAAAAAGTCTCTCTGACAATAAAAATGTCGAATAATAGCAAGAAAAGGGAGAAGGGAGATAATATTTTAATATATTAAAGTTATTAAGACTCGTTATTGACGGTGACTCTTGAAGAAAAAAAATAAGAATTTTTACATATTAACGTTTTCTCTAGAAATATAATGAGAGAGACCATTTACATGTTTCAAAGTTTGATGACCAGAATAAAATACGAATCTAATACAGGAACAAGGAAACTACTCTAATATCGGTAAAGAGGAAGTAGTCCAATAAGAAGGAAAAAAAAAATTAGTTTATTGTAACTATCCACAATCAAGGCTAAACTAGTTTTGCAACATAAAATATTATATTAACTTCCTAAATAATTTTTTAAAAAAAAATCCAATTTTCAGCTTTCAATTATGTTATCCTCTTTTCGTTATTTACTGGAAGGTATAACAGCAAAATAAAGACAGGCCAAACGTAGGCAAAAATTATTCATTCGTTATTTTCTTTTACCTCAGAAAAGATTATATTAGATCCACACAAATACTATAAATCTCGTAGTGTAGAAGTGTATTTCAACACATGCTCAAAGTCAGTTAAAGATCATACAATATTTATAATAAAATGACATAAGTTCGATTTTAGGACCTTTGGTCACCATGCGTCTCTACCCGATCACTCTACCCAAGCAATTGATGCATTATATTCATTCCTAATTTTTATTAACAAAATTTTGAAACTTTTCTTTGGATGTGGACGAGCTTCAATAATATCTATAATTATAATGCATTTTGCATTATTATCTGATTATGACCTCGGCTGAGTGGTTCAAGTGCTTATCTCAACCTGTTAAATTGATTAAAGTGATGATTTTGTTGGTTCGAGATTAATGTACTTTAACAAGCATGCTTAAGGAATGACAATGGATCAAGTATCCACTAAAATCTATAAATCCAAATCGGAACCAGTTTAAATCATCTTTTCCCAAACCCGTAGCAAAAATCCGACTAGTTTAAATTTTGCTTACTAAACTAGAACCCGATAAGCATTAAGAACCCGCAACTACTTGACCTGACCCGTTAATGAATACAAATAATTTTTTAATTAAAGAATAGCCTAAAAATGTTTTAAAAAATAATTAAAATAAATACACTAATAAGTTCTGAATTAAAAACATAAAATTTAAATGTTAAGAAGACCTATAAAATAAAATAAAAAAAGATGATAAAATTCAAAATAAACAACATAATACGATATTTGTCTATAAATAAATGATCAATCTCAATAAAACTAAGAATTATAAATTAATTTTTTTGTCCAGAAACAAGCTTAAAGCAATCTAAATATGATATATAGAAGCATTCAACAAAAAGTTTCTGCTGAGAAGTTATTGTACTTCCATCAAATTATTATTTTGTTAGAAATTATATTATGTGTATTTATATAAATACATAAATATTTTTATTTTTTTATTTATTTACTAAAATTTATAATCGGATTTTTGCATTTCGGGTTTTTTAATTGATATTACCAAACCCTATTGAACTAGTTGTCGATAATCACTTATAAAAATCAAATCCCAACAGATATCCTATCAATCTGGTAAATAACTAAATAAATAACGAAGTTTTCTATTGAAGCAAGTGGATTCTTGTTGTGCATTTGGGTTTTGCTATGTAGTGCATTTTGGTAGTTGCAGATAGCTTGTTGATTGCAGCTTTAGGGACATTCTGAAAATGAAAGATGTGCAGCGATGGGAGTACTTTTATTCTATATCAGAGAAGTCATTACGCAATCTTTTTCATATCAGAGGGGTTGTTTTGCAATCTTTTCTTCAGAGCGGTTAGTATGAACATTTTTCATATCAAATGAGGTAAATTATAATCCCTTTTCAGACATATAAATACAAAAATTGCATTATCAACTTTCATTCTTGAAAACATTAAAGCTACAAAGGAATAACAACAAATAAGTGCATATTGTAATGAATTTAACTCAAAAAGAAAAAATTGTGCACAGGCATACTCGTAACTTTTCTTAAAACCACATGAATATAACGTTTTATCTACTAGATTTAATCCACAAATGCAATTAGGGTTGATTTTGGCTTGATTTAACTTGAATAAGAGTTGATTTTGGCTTTGGTTATGGTTGATTTCATTGATTTTGTGTTCCTCTCTTTAGGTTTCAAATTCTCTCTATACAACTTTACACTCTGAAGCGGGAAATAAAAGGAGTATTGAGTGGTTGCTTTTTTAATTTAAATTAGGGCGATTGGTCTTTTATGTGTTGTCATTAATAGATATTAACAGAAGTAACCAACTAGGTTAGTGTGCAATATTTTGTAAACACGAGCCTAATTACGCTAATTATTTTAACATGGTATGTTATGCCAATTTTTGAATAAAATAGGGGGAGTAAAGTGTATTTTACTCGTTTTATGTTTAACTAGGTAGGTGCAACTTGAGGTTAGTAGGTACTACAATCTTAAATATGTAAGACATCATACTCCTAAGTTTGTCGAATAACCTACCCCATGTGGTACAAAAATAACCTCATAAATCATTAGTACTTTTCAGAATGTACCACAATAACCTCATAAATCACTAGTACTTTTCAGAATGTTGCAAATACTCCTTCGTGTTGGTTGATCCATCCAAATTAGCAGTGTGTATTTCATGAGCTAACTATGTGATTTTGGGTCATAGACGTATGTGACCATGATGGTAGGGAGCTATGTGCGACACTTTAGAAAAACAAGGGCTTAATGGGGTCAATTCTATAAAATAGAAGGCGTATAGCTTTTAAGACAAGGGGTCATGAGCTTATTATGGTAAGCTCAACCGGTATTGTGTATTTTAAATGGAAAGTACAAGAAGGTATTGTGTATTTCAATAAAAAGTATAAGGGACTATTGTGTAATTTGATGTGATTATTCAATACGACAGGAGATACCTAACTTGTTAGGCAAAGTACATAAGGGTGTTTACATATTTAGTGAAGGGCATTCTATCGACATTTCATCTTTTTTATTATCGGAGTTAAGGTTTAAAGTAATTTTGTGAGGGAGGCTTTGTCATTTAAAAAATAAATATGAAATTTTCTTTTTTGCTTATTTATGATTTTTACTACATGAATCGAATATTTAATTTTTTGGATAAAAGAAAGACCCCTTTTTTTTTTTTGTAAAAGGGTGCTTATTTTCTTACACGTGGTATGATGTGTTTCACGAAGGGATGCTCTTTTGTTTACATGTGAGAAGATGGATTTTCTTGTCGCTTATTTATGATTTTTTAACTTTGATTTTTACTATATGAATTGAATATTCTGAATTAATCAAGCTTTTAATTGAATAAATAATAACTTTATGAATGAGGCATTGTAATTTAAAAAATGAAGATGGAATTTCTTTTGGCTTATTTATCATTCTTTAATGTGATTTTTACGATATGAATTAAATTTTCTAAATTAAGCAAGCTTTTAATTGAAAAATAAAGTAATGTTATGAGGAAGGCTTTGTCATTTAGAAAACGAAAGTATAATTTTCTTTTCACTTATTTATGGTTTTTTTAATTTGATTTTTACTGTATGAATCGAATATTTAATTTTTTGATAGAAGTAAGATTCTTTTTTTTTCTTTTCTTTTTGTGAGAATGGTGTTTATTTGCTTACACATGGCATGATAGTTTTTCCTAGAAAGATATTCTATCTGACAAATTCAAGATAGTAAATGTAGATTTCTTTTTCATAGTGGGGGTGCTTATTTGCTTACACATGAGATAATGGTTGTTCTCAAAAGAGTTATCTAAAGGGTGCTTAATTAAAAAATGAAAGTGGGCTTATCTTTTCTTTTATTTATGATTCTTTAATTTGAGTTTTACTAGATGAATTGAATATTCTAAATTAATCAAGTTTTTAATTGAAAAATGAAGCAATTTTGTGAGGGAGACTTTGTCATTTAAAAAACGAAGGTGAAATTTTCTTTTTGATTATTTATGATTTTTACTATATGAATCGAATATTTAATTTTTTGGATAGAAGTAAGATTCCTTTTTTGTAGGAAGAATGCTTATTTGGTTACACGTTGTATGATAATGTTTCCTAGAGGGATATTTTTTTGCTTACACGTGGCAAGATGGGTTTTTTTTTTTCTCTTATTTATAATTTTTTTAATTTGATTTTACTATATGAATTGAATATTATGAGTTAATCAAGCTTTTAACTGAAAAATAAAATAATTTTATGAGGGAGGCTTTGTTATTTAAAAAACAAATGATGAATTTTCTTTTCGCTTATTTATAATTCTTTAAGGTGATTTTTACTATATGAATTAAAATTTCTAAACTGACTAATCAAGATTTTAATTGAAAGTAAAGCAATTTGTTTAAGGAGGCTTTGTCATTTAAAAAACGAAGATGAAATTTTCTTTTCACTTATTTATAGTTTTTTAATTTGATTTTTACTATATGAATCGAATATTTAATTTTTTAGATGGAAGTAAGATTCCTTTTTTTGTCAAATGGTATTTGGTTCCACGTGGCATAATGGTGTTTCTTGGAGGGTTTTTTTTTTTTTTTGTGCATCGCACATGTGTAATGTAAATTCTCTAAAAATATATAATGTGAAATCAATTTATTCAACTTTCTAATCATAATATTAAAAGATTATAATATTTAACCACTCTAAATACTATACCATTAAAAAAATAAAATAGAATAAGAACTTATTTTCTCAAAAATATAATAGTAAGCACTATTCGACAAAGATCAAACCTTTCAAAGACACATGTATGTATCTTCTTTCCTCAAGCAGTTGTCTTTACAAAGTTTATGTAATGTGAAATCAATTCATAATAGCATTGCCTTTTTACAAAATTATTAAATAAAAAACAGAAAATAGCCTTATTTTGAAGCGATTAATGTACAACAACACTTGAATGTGAAACGATAAGGAGAGAAAAAGACTCTAGCTCATATAAATTCACACTAAGGCCAGTTTATTTATTTGACCCTACAAAATAAGGACTCCTACAGATAGAGATATAGTTTAAATAAAGATAAGATACAATTCTAAGATATATAGGATGCAAACTTAAGATATAATCTTATTTAAATTTTTTGGTTAGATGTGCATATAGATTTTGTTCTACCAGATAAATTCAAGATAGGAAATACATAATTTTCTTTTTGTAGGAGGGTGCTTATTTGCTTACACATAGTATGGTGGTTGTTCTCAAAAGGGTACTTGAAAGGGCGCTTATTTTAAAGATGAAGGTGAAATTTTTTCTTTTCACTTACTTACGATTTTTTAATTTGATTTTTACTATATGAATTGAATATTCTAAATTATTCAAGCTTTTAATTGAAAAACAAAACCATTTTGTGAGGGTGTCTTTATCATTTAACAAACAAATATATAATTTTTTTTTTGCTTATTTATGATTTTCTAGTTTGATTTCTCACTCTATGAATCGAATATTTAATTTTTTGAATAGAACTAAGATTCCGATTTGTTTAGAAGAAGTGATTATTTGCTTACACATGGCATGATAGTTTGTTCTGAAGGGATTTGTTCTATCAGATAAATTCAAGTTAGTGAAAACTAATTTTTTTATAGGAAGGGTGTTTATTTGCTTACACCTAGCATGATGATTGTTCTTGAAAGGGTGCTTATTTAAAAAATAAAAGTGCAATTTTCTTTTCGCTTATTTATGATTCTATAATTAGATTTTTACTATATAAATTGAATAGGTTAAATTAATCAAACTTTTAATTGAAAAAAAAAATTATGAGGGAGGCTTTATCATTTTAAAAAATGAAGGTGGAATTTTATTTTCGCTTATTTATGATTTTTTAATTTTTATTTTTACTATATGAATCAAATATTTAATTTTTTTGGATAAAACTAAGATTTTTTTTTTTTTGGGTAGGAATGGTGTTTATTTGCTTACTCATGACATGATAGTGTTTCCTAAAGGGATGCTCTTTTGGTTACATGTAGCAAGATGGATTTTCTTTTCGCTTATTTATGATGTTTTTAATTTAATTTTTACTATATGAACTAAATATTTTAAATTAATCAAGCTTTTAATCGAAAAATAAAATAATTTTATTAGAAAGGCTTTCTTATTTAAAAAATGAATATGGAATTTTCTTTTCACTTTCTTATGATGTTTTTATTTTTATTTTTACTATACGAATCGAATATTTAATTTTTTTTATAGAAGTAAGAAATTTTTTTTTTTTGTAGGAAGGGTGCTTATTTATTTATATGTGACATTATGATTTCTCCAAGAGGGATTTGTTCTATCAGATAAATTCAATATAGTAAATACTGAATTCGTTTTTTAGGAGGGGTTCTTATTTGCTTATACTTGGCATGATGGCTGTTTTCAAAAGGATACTTAATTAAAAGATAAAAGTGAAAATTTATTTTTGCTTAGTTATGTTTCTTTAATTTGATTTTTACTATATGAATTGAATATTCTTAATTAATCAAGCTTTTACTTGAAAAGCAAAGAAATTTTATGAGGAAACCTTTGTCATTTAAAAAAATGTGAAAATTTTATTTTCTCTTAATTAAGATTTTTTACTTTTGATTTTTACCATACGAAACAAATATTTAATTTTTGGATAGAATGAAGATTTTTTTTTTTGTAGGAAGGGTGCTTATTTGCTTAGACGTGACTAGGAATGACAACGGGTCGGATACCTGTAACACCCCGATCCCTCTCGAGACTGGAGTTCCCAAACCCAATACCCAAGTCACAAAAAAAGAGAGGAAACGTACAGAGTCTCCCCTGTTTATAAGGCTATCAATTCACCTGCAAGCAGTAACTTATCCTCAAAAATCACAATCCAACACTAAGGTACAATCCCATTCACACAAGCATGCAAACTAACTAGGCAATCAAGTAAATCTTTGAAGTTATTACAGCCCACTTACAGTTATTAACTCATAAAAGAATACAAGCTTACTTTATATTACATCTTTTTAGACAATAGAAACATATACAAGGTTTCATAATCTCAAAACAAAACACATACAACCAGCAACTTGCATTTCATGCACATAGCATCCAACCACAGTTTTCCCTGAAACATGTTAAAACGAGGAATGAGTAACCAGAGTTACTCAGTGAGAGATGTGATACAGTAAACCAGGGTGTATTTTCGTGAGATGCAACAAGATAATAACATTAATAACACAAATAAACAAGTATTTAACCACGTATAAAAAGGATACGGTTCCACTTTGTCTTCAATTACGAGCCACGAGCCAAGATCTTCAAGCAAGTGCCAGCAATACCCTTATTCCTCCAAAATGGGGTACTCCAGATGTACCCTGATCCTACTACCCTTTCTCCTGAGATAGGTCCATATGCCCAGCAAGTGAACCATGCCTCTAGAATAGTGGAGTATACTCAGCGAGAGAAAGGGAATAGGCACCATGGTAGTCGAGGGAGCACGGCAAGCCCATTGCTGCCTGTGTTTCTCGACGCTACCATGTCTGAAAAGGTTGCGCAACCCCGAGTCAAGATCACGAGAAGCAAGAATATCAAATAACGTAAGAGGAACGACAAAGTAGGCCACCCTCGCAGTTAATCACAAATAACATGAAAAGACTCAAGAAAGCAAGTAAATAATAGATATAAACTTTATCGATTACTAAATAATACAATCCAGAGACAATAATATAAGTTAAGTTGCATAGAAGAGATAAAGACTCCCTCACCTTTTCCAAGCCTCAAGATGTAAAAAATGGCTTAGTTACTCCAACTTTCCTTGGATTAGCTTGAATATGAATACCCTAGTTTTCACAGTATAACACTTTAGCAATTGACTATAGAAGGTTTAACAATTATCTTTCACATCTAAGAATCTATATTACATACTTTATTTTATTGTAACTTAATTAAACATCATAGCTCTGTAACAATAGAGAAGCATTTACATATATATAAAGTTAAGCTAACTATAACTAATCAAAATTGTACTTAACATATAAACTAAATGCCAACTGTACAAGTGGACTCAACTAACATGTATTGGTTAACATCTTTACATTTAACTTATATTCTAATTAATTCTTCAAACATTCAACACAAGTTTCCAAGTGCAAAGCTAATACCGCAAGCTCAACTAGGACATTTTTCAATTCCTCTAATAGAAGCTTAACTTAATCAATTCGGTTATCTAGGATATTGACCTCCAATCTATCTGATTTTTATGTATAATCATAGCTCTTCGAGTGTAGTTAATTTTAGGTTCAAACGGTGCTCAATTCCAAGTTAAATTCCAAAAGTTATAACCCTTACCGCGCAACCACGCATAGCTGGGCAGAACCAGCCATTTTTGAGCTATATTTCGGAAATGATACAATCAGAGGGTCAAAACGTTAGAATTAGCCTTAGTCCTAGAAATCAACATTTGCTCTAAACTGCCTAATCTAGCTTAAGTACAAATTTTGTTAAGTTTCGAGCACGTTTACCAGGTCAAAAGAGCTTCGAAAGACAGGGGCAGTAAGCTGATCCGAACATAACATTAACTTATATTATCAAGTAACAATTCATAACTAGGTCATTTATGTTAGATAAACTTCTTTCAAGCAATTTCACAAACAATAGAGCCACCACACACTATCATCTTCATCCTCAAGATAATACAACAACCAACACACCACCAATTCCAAGTTAGCTAACCACAACCCTTCAAATTCACACAATTCATACAATAAACAAGTTAACTAGCTAAAACTAAGCTTAGATCATCTTATTTCCACATTTTCCATGTAGCTTAAAGACAACTCAACCATATAAAACAAGTTACTTCACAATTAATTCACTTCAACTTGATCACAAGCTTTCATTAAGCTAAGCATCCAATTAGAATACTACATTTTAACCCCAAACATACTTACTATAAAGCATGCTCCAAGAATCATTTCCATATTCCACACTTCACTTACATAAATTACCTACCACATGCTTTGACAATCTATTTACTCTATGATTTACAAGTCTCCCTGATTATTGATCATTAACATGTATACATTCTTCATTAATTACTTAGCATGCACGACTCTAAGCATCTAGAATCTTTAAACACATTTAATAAACTAGAATTACCAAGTTAACACCTATGAAACACTTAAAATACTTAACACATAACTTTTTCCATTTTAACAAAACATGCCATCTAAACCTATTATTCACGTAACATGCTCAAGGGTCAAGCAATTGTAAGTATTCCATAATAGTACTATCAATCAATAAAGCTATTAATTCATACTTATTTACATTACAATTAACTCAACTATAAAGCAGTTATCATGAAATTAACTATGCGAACACAAATGGGTCAATATTATCCTTTTCACAAAACTTTACCAAAAGCTCACACATGCCTTAGAATTGCATTTAGACACGTTAGGAGCAACCACAAAGCAATACAAGTACTAAATCAATTAATTCATTCATTTTCCTTTTGTTCAACTAGGCTATTTAGCTTCCTACCGGAATTCAATGATTAAGTTAAGCTAGCTAACCATCCTACCAATCTAAGGATACCTAAATACCTCATTTAGAGCCTCCAAATCATAACCTAGAGCACAAGTAAACGAAAGCACCGAAAATTCCTCTTTGTGGGTTTACACTACAAGTACCAATTTCAAAACCTAAACAAGCGAAACGAAGGCACTTCTAAGGCTTCAATACTTAATAAAGACAAGCCATAACGTCGAAAGTGCCTGGATTTGAGTTAACCCCGAAACCCCTTATTAAAGTAGCCTATTTTGATCAAATTTTTCAAAATTTTCACATGGAAAGCATAACGAATATTTTTCTCATGCTCAAGGACCAAATTAGCAACTACTAGAAGTCTCGAATCGAATTAAATTGTAACTTTTTTCAGAACCCTAGTTTCGATACTATTCATTATCTTCCTCAAGTGAATCAGGCTAAAAACTTAGTTCTAAGCTATACAAATGCATAAGGATGTTCTTTCACATGTAATAACACTATATCTAACAAGAATCAAACAATTTATGGCGTGAAATAGTAAAATCCAAAAATTACAAAAACTTGATATAAACTTTAAATAGCAAGGATGATACTGAAGGATCTTGTATATTTAGAGCTATGAACATCATCAAGCTAAGAATCGAGCAGAAGCGAAACATGACATTCAAAATTTTCTGGAATTCAAAGCATGATGTTCATATGAAACTCCAATCTTGATATCATGTGATTAACATATGCAAAACATATATATAGCAAATATATATATTGACAAGTGATAGAAGTAGGAGATACCTCTTGTAGACAACTCATAGGAGGCATGAATCTGAAATTTCTTATCACTTGATGGAAGACACCAGCCCTTGAAAGCACAAGAGCTCTAGTCCGTCCACACGAGCAAAGAATGGCTTCTCCATCTTCGTGGTTGTTTTGTGCTAGATAACCATGGAAGATTTATGAGCTTGTTTGTGAAGAAGAGAGCATAACCATTTCGTCCTTCTCCCTTTCCTTGACTGCGTTTTTATGAAGAAGAATAAAAGACAAGTGCATCTAGTTCATCTTCATTTTTCAGCCATGGTTTTCTCAAGATGATGATGAAGAAAATACTTTTTCTTCTCTTTCTTCTTGCTGCGTTTTTCTCTAATTTTTCAGCCATGGAGGCTTGAGAGAGAGAGAGAGATGAAGACAACTCTATTATTGGTTGAAGAAGAAGACAATTCTTTTCTTCATCTTTTTCTTTCTCCAACGCGTGGAGAGAAGAAAATGTGACAAGCCTTGTCATCTTTTTCCCTTGATTCCTCAATGTTGTCCCCTTGGGTGAAGAAAAGAGTGACAACTCTTTTCTCAATGTGTTATTTTGTCTCTTTGTTAGAAAAGAAAAGATGACAACTTTGTCATCTTTTATTTCTTTTATTGTAGTATTTTTTCACTAATGTATTTAAATATTCAACCTAATCACAATTAGTTGAAATTATGAAAATAACCTTTTCATATTTTCACATTAGTCCCAACACTTAATAATAATTGCATATTGACCCCCAATAACTTTTAAAAGGTCAATTACACAATTGTTAACTCCTTAACAATATAAGAGAAACAAAATATAATTGTTAACACTTTAACAACTCAAAAGAAACTAAACGCAATTGTTAACACTTTAACAATTCAAGAAAAAATAAATGCAATTGTTAACACTTTAACAATTTAAGAGAAACTAAATCAAGCTCAATAGAAAAAATATTCACTATGCTCTATTGTGTGTGACTTTCAAAATTCACCGCTATATAGCATTGAAGAAACGTTGAACACTTTTTGTTTAGAGAATATCTCCCGTCATTCTCAAAACGCCTTCAGAGTTCTTGAGTGACGTTCTAGCTACCAACGTATCGAGACAGTTTATAAAGCAATGAAGTCTTATTCAAGTGAATCTATTTATGGTCGCCGATTATCGTATAATCCAATCCTTCCATTAATGTCCCGTCGAGCAAGAACCATGATCCAATTAAGTTCATAGACTCGAAACGATGCATAGATCGAAATGGTGGAATGAGATATGACACATTGAAAAACCCATTTCCATCATTCATGCCTTGGCCAAGGACTTCCTCATTCAACAACCAAACTTGGATCGCATAGGACATCGCCTCATGCCGGAGGTTAATGGATCCTATCTTGAACACTACCTGTCAATCACTATACCAGACAAATAAAACTGCGAGAAGACGTATCTCATCTCTTTTGTCGAGACAATTATTGTCTAAACGCTAGAATCAAACCCCAATACATATGACAGCCGTAATGTCTTAAGTCTAAGGATTACATGTACAATCGCAACGAATAACAAATTACTAATTCAAAGTCATGTAATTTGTTATTCACATCACATTCAGTGAGCTATTCAACTAATAGTCACCTACATGTTTGTTAGTCGCATCCCTATGCTGTTATGGCATGTGGCTCACCATCCTTTATCGTTAACATCCCTATGTTAATCAAAGGTAACAACACATGTGATAGTCCGTAATAGATTATTGAAGTCCCAATCAAAGAATCTAAGGACTATAAATACTTTAAGTATTTATCATATTAAGGAAATACGCTAACATATTCTAAACGCTTTTAGAATACATTCCTATAATGAAAATATTAAGGACTCATTCATACACATACAAGAAGGAGAATATGAATGTGCTAATTATGTCAATATAAAAACACACATATAGACATGAAAGTCATAATATACAAGTTAATATCAAAATGCCCCAATATATGTCATCTAAGTATGTAGCATTAGGGCATATCTCCAACAATCTCCCACTTGCACTAATGTTATATAACATAATATTAGTACAATAAAAAATGATATCTCATATCCATCTTCTCAAAACGAGGAACTAGCTGTGACAAATTCATCGCTACGGTTAGTGGGTTAGCTACATCAAGTGATGTGGCCATTTTCTGCAATGAATATCACAATATGATTATTGGCTACAGATACAACACATGAAGATGAAAACAAATTTTCAAATGTTTGGACATACAGTGAGTCCTTGGTTCCATAAGCTTATGCAGTAGCTTCGTATAGTCGTAACACAAAAGGATCACAACTTAACGATAAGAATCATAAGCAACTCGTATGATTTCTTCGATCCAAACAACTTCTTTCGTAATATTACATATCACAAAAGACATGAGTTATATAATGGAATCTACAATTTTCTCAGAACCATTCTAAATTACTGAGCTCCTACTACAAATAAACGTGAACCCTAATATAGACATTTTATTATAAGATTCAGATTAAGAATCTGAACTAGTAAATCTGTCACTACAGAATTTACCTCCTCCATGAACTAAAATATAGTTTTAGTGCTTCCCAAGTACTTAAGAATATACTTCAATTTTATCCACCATTCCGAAACCTGGATTGGACTGATATTTACTCGTAACACTTTACAGTTTACGCAATATCAAGTTTTGTACATAGTATAACAAATATGAAGTTACTATAACTTTGAATACAAATTTGCTACGCAACTAGAGTTTCTTGAACACCTTCAAAAATACTTTTATGTACAATCTAAGAAATATGCCGAGTAATCTATTTGTACTATCATTATAGCTACAAATTCACAAGATACGAACGACAAGTTCTAAATGGAGAGCATTTAATATGACTAGACTATAATTAATATCACATCACACATATCATCAACTATGATATTGAAGTCATCATTATTGCAATCATAGAAAAGTGGATGCACTCCAACTATTCTTTTGCAACCACAAGGTTCATCTACATTTTAAATGAAATCTAACTCTTTAATCTCATTTGAAATGGGTGAAACATTTCCAAGAAGTTCACTTAAAAATCCACAAGTGGATTTATCAAGTATGCACATATTACTCATATCAATAGATCAGAATCATCAATATAGTAATACAATGTGTTATAATGACTAGCATAATACAACGAGACTAAAGCACAATAATTGGTAAAAGGACTTCATCATAGCTAACACTTTGGCTTTGATGATATCTTTTAGAAATCAATAGAGCTATAAAAGGTCATTACCTTTTTCTATTAACTTCAACCTTGATCTCGGAGATCAATATCCAGATTAAGCTAAAGTATATGGAGTCTCATTATTATGCTTTGCATTATATAGTTTCTTGGAGTCGTTATCAAATATACCGTTTCTTTATGAATCATATGATCAACTAATTGATAATTATCTCAAATACACAAACAACGTTTGTGCATCCTAAAAGGATATCCATATATTCCTTTTAAATATGAGATACACTACTAGATTTGTAAAGATCTTGCGTGATGACACATTCCAGACCTTATTGAATAGATTCATTATTTTGGTCTAGGTGATTTTATAGCTTTTGAGGATACTTTCTC
This sequence comes from Ehretia macrophylla, assembly GCA_037974665.1. Classification (NCBI taxonomy): domain Eukaryota; kingdom Viridiplantae; phylum Streptophyta; class Magnoliopsida; order Boraginales; family Ehretiaceae; genus Ehretia; species Ehretia macrophylla. The sequence continues at coordinate 8,518,968 of CM075774.1, forward strand.
AATTTCTATTTTATTATAAAGTAATATTTTCTTGAACAAAACATTTTCTTCAAGAAAAATTATTACCTAATAACACAATACACATTGAACATTAAATAGAAATCATATCCTATAAAATTAGGATATACTATAAAATTACCTTTAACCAAAACTCCCACTAGTCCCTATAAAACTTTTCAATAAAAGTAGGACAAATCAAAATTAACACATTTAATCATTGATTGTTTTTCAACTTATATCAAATATAAAGCTCTAGCAACAGTAGGGATTTACTATTCAATATAATATTAAATTAAGGAAAGCATGACCTACAAATAAATAGAATGATTAGTCAAACTAATCAACAACTCTACTACGTCCAACAAAGCGCGATTTCTTTACTAAGAAAACCCTATTTATTTGTGGTACACCGGGCATTATTAATTTTGATACTATATCAAAATTTAGGATACTCAACTAAAATAGTACTTAAGTATTTTACCTTTATGATCTAATCATAAGGCACTAATACATTTTTCTATACGAGCCTATTCACAAATAGCTCTAAATACATCAACATGTACTAATCCAAATAGCCTAGTAGTTTTAATCATTTATCAAACAAAGGATGATTTGGTTATCATTCCAATAAATAAGACGTATAAGTTGATAAAATCAACCTAATCATCATCTTATTATTAGAAAAACCTAATCATGTAGAAACTACAATTAATTTGAATTATTTGAGTAATCTTAAAATTTCGTGGATGGTTATAACGGTTGACAATATGCTTGCAATACATTTTTTCGTCCATATCAAGATAATAAAAACTACACCATAATGCGCTTTTACAAGCTTTAGGAATATACATTTTATTCCTAATATCATTTAGGTATAATCCTTAAAATATAAAATATATCCAGAAGGCATCCAAACAAAGTGTCTTTAGCTAACGCAACAACCTTTGTTTCATTTGCTAACACTGAAAATATTCCACGCTTCCGAAAGTGCACTACTGAGATTAAGATTCGATCCTCGAACACATTCACTAATATTTCACTAGAATCCATAAAGTAGTACCAATCTCAATCAAAGAAGATTTATAATTCATAGTAACTTTACAACCTTGACATTCAAACTATAAAGATACTTTGGATTAAAACCTCTTTTAATGTCCGATTTTAAGGCTATGAAAATATCTTTTACACATGCCTATACAATCCTTAATTTTCTTCTTAGATATGCTCCCACTGGCTAATAGAAATCATCTATTTTTGCCTTTCTTCTTTGCATTACCATTAATTAAAGAGGAAATACAAATATAAGAATGAATTCCATTTATATCTAATATCATGCATTAAATATGCTTACCACAAAATCATTTGCTAGTTTAGAATTATATTCTTTACATCTTGTATACCCTTATGCAAACTATGAAAGAATACAAATCCTTAGCATATTTAATTTGTTTTGCTTATCATTCATAAGTACTATAACTTTTCGTTTTGATACATTATCAAGATAAAAAATAACGGAGCATGTAATTCTAAGATTTTATTAAGTTTCTAAGAATCATTCTTAGATGATAACGTTAATCAAAGAGTTTGGTCTGGTTGCGCGATATAAAATCTAGTTAATTAAAAATGACGAGTTCATAGTTGTAGCCATAAATGTATGCAGAAAATAAGATCACTAGTTGATATAAACTTGTTAAAACATTTAATTTGGCCTTTAATTAAATGATACCTCCTGCTAATTTTATCGATTCCCACACTTCCTAAATGAGATCGTGAATCTAATTTAAAGATTCATTAATAGGTGACCATAGTTCTCTTTAATATGAATACCTCTCAACTTTGGTGCATTACAAATAGTTAGCAACGATTACTATCTATATCACTATATAGGATATGGCCATTTTGCCCCTAAATCACCGTAACCTCAGCTTTGGTGTATTATTGAAAACGTGATCTAGTTAGATTATACCCACCGTCATAGCGTTGCGACAATTTGAATCTCGGACCTCAACTTTAGTGCGTTATTGGCCTCGTGATATTGGAACAACACAACATCACTATGCTTGCTAGGTAAACATAATACTTTCATGGAATATGTCTTCCTACCTTTGGGTTAGCCAAGACATACCCAGTCGAGCAAATATAACCTAGGATAGTGGAAGGCAACGATAAACACTTTTACCGCTTTACAATCTAATATGTTTGCACGTAGGAATATTTTGAATTTAATTAGGTCTCACTTTGCACATTAGTTAATTTTCAAGCATACATCACATATAAGCAAATAAATAAACATACATGCAAAATCATACATTATGGTGGATCATGGACTTGGACTATGAATTAAATCAAGACAAAAATAAAATCTAAACAAACACATCAACATGTCTTCTTTGGTTTTGTCTTCTTGAATTCTTCAAAGATCCAAAGCACTTCTAACTCCTTGAAAGTCTACAATGGTCTTCTTGCAAACTTCTTGTAGAAATTACATACATTATGTCTCACTACAAATTTCTCTCAATTGCAAGAAAATAAAACGAGACTTATGTCTCAATTACATACTATTGAATGATATAATTAGTTACAACGCCATCTAATGAAATTACAACTAATTAACCATTCATTAACCAAGTTCATGATCAAATTCACCATTTATCATCCAACATCACAATGTAAGATAAAATTCATAAAGCATAGGATATGCATCATATGCATAAACAATAAAGCTAAACAAGTAAGCTAACACAAACTAATGTATCCAATACATTAAATAAATAAAAGGCATGTTTGCAATAAGTTTCATATCTTGAGATTTTAGCATCTCATGTTAAACAACACAAAAGAACTAGATAAAACCAATTTTAAGTCCATACTTGTTCAATAATGCCCAATGCAAATCATTTGTTAATTTTATGGCCCAATTTGAGTTCCAATGCTCATTTTAATCTTTACTAAGAAAAATAATCTCATCTAATCTTATTAGACTAAAGCCCACTGATTTTTAAGTCCATTGGACTTAACTAAAATAAAACCAATTAGTCATTGTTTTCAATTTATGACCCATCATAAATCTGCTGCACATGTACCAACTATTTTGACTCGTTTATCCTATCCACAGTTCTCCAAAAATTCTGACATTTTACAGAGACGTAGCTTTTCGAGTATAGAGAGTTTTAGAATCAAACGGAACTCAATTCGAAGTTAAATTGACTGAGTTATGCCTCTTAGAATACAACTACACAAACTGTCCTGCTTTACGCGAGAATCATTGAACTTACTGATTTTGATTTTTTTGAAACCCTTAGCCACGAAATTAGGAGATGCATATTAGAGGATGAGATATTCTACTATCTCTATAGCATAACATATCCAAAAATCAACCAAATCTAACAAAAATTACTATGCCAAAACAGTCACGTAAAAACAGTGGACAGAAACATTTTCAGAAATGTTGAAACTCTTTCCTTGTTCTTTTGTGCTCAAGACTTTAGAAACTTTAAGCAAACACATATGTAATCACATGAACATCAAGTCCTTTCTCTGATACCACTTGAAGGATCTTGTATATTTAGAGCTATGAACATCATCAAGCTAAGAATTGAGCAGAAACGAAACATGACATTCAAAAATTTCTAGAATTCAAAGCATGATGTTCATATGAAACTCCAATCTTGATATCATGTGATTAACATATGAAAAACATATATATAGCAAATATATATATTGACAAGTGATAGAAGTAGGAGATACCTCTTGTAGACAACTCATAGGAGGCATGAATCTGAAATTTCTTATCACTTGATGGAAGACACCATCCCTTGAAAGCACAAGAGCTCTAGTCCGTCCACACGAGCAAAGAATGGCTTCTCCATCTTCGTGGTTGTTTTGTGCTAGATAACCATGGAAGATTTATGAGCTTGTTTGTGAAGAAGAGAGCAAAACCATTTCCTCCTTCTCCCTTTCCTTTACTGCGTTTTTATGAAGAAGAAGAAAAGACAAGTGCATCTAGTTCATCTTCATTTTTCAGCCATGGTTCTCTTAAGATGATGAAGAAGAAAATACTTTTTCTTCTCTTTCTTCTTGCTGCGTTTTTCTCTAATTTTTCAGTCATGGAGGCTTGAGAGAAAGAGAGATGAAGACAACTCTATTATTGGTTGAAGAAGAAGACAATTCTTTTTTTCATCTTTTTCTTTCTCCAACGTGTGGAGAGAAGAAAATGTGACAAGCCTTGTCATCTTTTTCCCTTGATTCCTCAATGTTGTCCCCTTGGGTGAAGAAAAGAGTAGACAACTCTTTTCTCCATGTGTTGTTTTGTCTCTTTGTTAGAAAAGAAAAGATGACAACTTTGTCATCTTTTATTTCTTTTATTGTAGTATTTTTTCACTAATGTATTTAAATATTCAACCGAATCACAATTAGTTGAAATTATGAAAATAACCTTTTCATATTTTCACATTAACCCCAACACTTAATAATAATTGCATATTGACCCCAATAACTTTTAAAATGTCAATTACACAATTGTTAACTCCTTAACAATATAAGAGAAACAAAATATAATTGTTAACACTTTAACAACTCAAGAGAAATTAAACGCAATTGTTAACACTTTAACAATTCAAGAGAAAATAAATGCAATTGTTAACACTTTAACAATTTAAGAGAAACTAAATCAAGCTCAATAGAAAAAATATCCACTATGCTCTATTGTGTGTGACATTCTAAATTCACCGCTATATAGCATTGAAGAAACGTTGAACACTTTCAATGTTAATCAAACTATTTAATTTGTTTAGAGACTATCTCCTGTCATTCTTAAAACACCTTCAGAGTTCTTAAGTGACTTTCTAGCTACCAACGTATCAAGACAGTTTATAAAGCAATGAAGTCTTATTCAAGTGAATCTATTTATGGTCGCCGATTATCGTACAATCCAATCCTTCCACTAATTGTCCCGTCAGCAAGAACCATGATCCGATTAAGTTCATAGACTCGAAACGATGCATAGATCCAAATGGTGGAAGGTGATATGACACATGGGAACATCCATTTCCATCATTCATGCCTTGGCCAAGGACTTCCTCATTCAACAATCAAATTTGGATCACATAGGACATCGCCTCACGCCGGAGGTTAATGGATCCTATCTTAACCATTACCTATCAATCACTATACCAGACGAATGAAACTGCGAGAAGACGTATCTTATCTTGTTTGTCGAGACAATCATTGTCCAAACGCTAGAATCAAACCCCAATACATATGACAGCCGTAATGTCTCAAGTCTAAGGATTACATGCACAATTGCAACGAATAACAAATTATTAATCCAAAGTCATGTAATTTGTTATTCACGTCACATTTAGTGAATTATTCAACTAATAGTCACCCACATGTTTGTTAGTCGCATCTCTATGCTGTTATGGCATGTGGCTCACCATCCTTTATCATTAACATCCGTATGTTAATCAAAGGTAACAACACATGTGATAGTCCGTAATAGATTATTGAAATCCCAATCAAAGAATCTAAGGACTATAAATACTTTAAGTATTTATCATATTAAGGAAATACACCAACATATTCTAAACGCTTTTAGAATACATTCCTATAATGAAAATACTAGGGACTCATTTATACACATACAAGAAGGAGAATATAGATGTGCTAATTATATCAATATAAAAACACACATATAGACATGAATGCCATAATATACAAGTTAATGTCAAGATACCCCAATATATGTCATCTAAGTATGTAGCATTAGGGCATATCTCCAACAGATACATCTCACTCACCTAGGAGCCTTGTGGAGGGTGGAGGAGGACTTTGGAGAGGTGGAATGAGGTTTAGGTTAATGATTCTTGAGCAAATTTGAAGAAAATAGAAAAACTTTATCCTCTCTTTTCCTTTCTTGAGGTCGACGGGTTTGGGGTAGTTGTAGGGATTTTTCTTTTTGTTTTTATGAGCATTTGTATGCACATATGGTAAATGATGTATATATATATGTTGTATATTTAGCTTAAGTCAATTACCACAAAATCTTGGTCAAAGTATGTTAAATCTCAATTTAAATGTCAACTAGTTTAAAAACAATGTTTTCACTACGTAACACTATTCAACGAAACACTAATTATTTTTCAAACACAAGTTCCCGACCTCCAAAGTCCAAAACTACAAGTTCCCGATTTCTTTTATAAGTTATAATATTTAGGAAAAATATTAATTCGAGCAAATTAGACAGTTGATTTTCTTATGAATAGTAGCTACAAATAAAACATATAATCAAGAAAAAGAAATGCACATTAAAATGCTCAAAGAGACATGCAACAATTACGAATGAACGTGATGAGAAATCTCGAGCGTCACAATACCAGCTAAAATTTAAAAAATCAAATCCAAACCCGTTTAAATTATATTTTACTAAATCCGTGATGAAAACCCGTTGGGTTTAGATTTTACTTATCAAACCGAACCCATTAAATATTTAAAAATTCACGGGTGCTCGACCCGACCCATTAATGAATAAAAAAATAATTTTTCAAAGAAAAACTTAAAAGTTTTTTAAAAGAAATGAAAAGAAGTCATAAAATAATGACAAATCGCAATGGATTAAAAATAAATAAATTAAATTTATTGTCTATAAACAAACTTAAACTTAATAGAAATATTCAACAAAATCTTTATACTAAGAAGTTATCATCCTTCCATAATAATATGAAATAACTTGAAGAAAAAAAAAAACATAAAGTACTTGTCACAATTGTAAATTATCTTTCTCGTTTGAATTATTCAGCAATTGAGCGGTTGTATTATTTGAATTAGATAAAAGAATAGGTAAACATAAATTATGAGGGTTAATAACTGATAATAAGAGTTGGGCTATAATTCACAACTATTATTCTTGGACCAATATTAAGAAATTATCTTTTCTTAAATAATATCTTATTTGTATATATATGTAAATATATAAATATTTTTATTAATTTGTTTTTACTAAATTACTAATCGGGTTCTCGGGTTTTGAATTTTTAAAATTGCTATTACCAAACCCTATTAGACTACCTGTCGGTAACCATTTATAAAAAGCAAATCCTAAAGAATACTCAATTGGTTTCGTAAACGAGTTTATAATTAGGTCAGATACCCGTCAGATTTGGATTTAAACTCTACCAATTGTCATCCCTAGACGTGACATAATGGTGTTTCCTAGATGGATGCTCTTTTTCTTACATAGAGCAAGATGTATTTTCTTTTTTCTTATTTATGATTTTTTAATTTATTTTTTTCTATATGAATTGAATATTCTAAATTAATTAAGCTTTTAATCAAAAAATAATACAATTTTATTAGGTAGATTTGTCACGGAAAAAATGAATGTGGAATTTTCTTTTTGCTTATTCATGATTTTTTATTTAATTTTATATGAATCGAATTTTTACTTTTTTAGATAGAAGTAAGATTTTTTTTCCCTGTAGGAAGGATGCTTAATTGTTTACATGTGGCGTGATGATTTTTCCAAGAGGGATCTTTTCTATTAGATAAATTCAAGATAGCAAATATTGATTTTTTTTTTCTTTTCTATAGGAGAGTTGTTGTCACGCCCCAAACCCGGTCCACCGAAAATCAAGCTCAAGATGCAACTACGCTAAATCACATACGCTTGAAAAACCATACAAACCTAAACATACATTCGTTCACTTGGCAAACGTTGACAATATCCTTTACAAGCTAAAGCAATCTTGATTATAAACATGCAATAATATATAGTTAGTTATGATCACGATCCAACGTGACCAACCATATATACATCAAAACAACTAGACTTTAAGAAAACAAATGACCAAGAATACATTACATAAACTTCAAAAGTCTTCCAAACATTGAAACCAAACATCTAACAACATTGTTTCTTGACAACTAGAACACATCAAACATATGGCACATTCTCGATTTCATTAACAGCTTCTTCATGCACATACTCAACATCGGGCACACTTGTAACATGCATTAAAGAGGGTGAGCTAAACAGGTTCAGTGAGGGAGGATAAAAGGAAGTTTTGAAAGCATTTTAACTTTGAAAACCCTTTCGAAAACATGTCACGCAATAATAAAACGCATCAACTATAACTTGCTCGAATAATACAAGATAGGTAAACACTTAATAAGGATACGCTCGTTCTGTTGATGTCGTTTCCCTAAACACCATTCCAAACTCTTCCCCTACCAGATGTACTTCAAATGTACTCTGACTCGACTCACACGACCCAGACCTTTCTGAAAAACTCCGTTCATTAGGGATAGGGATTAGAACATCGGTAGTTGTGTTATCGCCTAGTAAGCCCGATTCTGCCCAGGGTGACACGAACCTACCGCATCTGTTTTAAAGGTTGCAACTTTACGCTTTGCTTCACTTTCGCCTTCGTTTTCGCATTTAACACATAACACACATTCATATTCGCATCGCATCGCATTCATGACACTTAGACAAGACAACAAAGTAGGTTGTCCCTCAATTCACATTTAATAGTTAAACACTTTAACACTTTAATATTGCAACACTTAGTAATTCAATACTTTAAAATCTAGTTACCGAATCTCAAGCATACTCTTTCATGCATTAACCAACTTCGACCACATTTGACACCAACTCAACCTTTAACAACACATTCATTCTCTACAATACATTTAAACATCTATTCATTTCCATCAACCAAGCTTCAATAGAACATATACTCAACACATTAATACCAACATTTAACTATTGAAAGAACATGATCTCTACACATTAACATCACCTAAACTTCAAAGGAACATGATCTCTACACGTTAATACCAACATTTAAACATCATATAAGCCATTTTCAATGTCATATCATTACACAATTCTTAACACCACCAACATTTAGACATCATTTAACCATTTTATAAATCTCTACAACACATAACCCTTGCACAGTTAATATAGTAACTAACTACAATGCATTATAAACCCATTACAATAGCATAACTAGGCATAAAACAAGCTAAACAAGCCAAACACTAAAATGTCACCTTTGTTGGAATTTTTAAAAATTAATCAAAATAAGCCCCAAACTCCACTAAATTCACACCAAAGCCATGAAATCATACCACTAGCACATATTTATAATCATAAGTACCAAAGCTAGCTAGAATTCTCAACTTTCAAATATCAAAGTTAGGTAAATCACTTGAAATACTACAAACAAGCTCTAATGCATATATATAGCTATCAAATCACTACTTTAACATATATTCATGTCCAACTAGCATTTATAACACATATATATGAAATTCCATAAATCGAAGTAAGCAACAAACATGCAAGACTTGAAATCTCTCACCTAAAAGTGTTGAAAAAGGATAGAAATAGCAAGAACAAGTTATGTAGAAAAAAAGATTGAGCAACTTCCACTTTGTATTGGCCTAAAAATACAAGCTTTGTTCTTCAAAAATGGCAAAACCCTTGATTTTTATTTTTCCCCAATTTTCCCACCATGGCAAATTTTCTCTCTCTTGTTTTTGGTGTTGTTAGCTTTTGTTTGTTATGTGTATAATGTATGTATATAATGTATATAATAGCTAAGTGGTCAAATGGTCAAAATAAGTCAAATAAGCTAAGTCAAGGTAGTCAAAAATGGTTGGCTTTGTAAGATATGACTATATTTATATGTATATATGTAATTTAAATGCAAATATGGTGTATTAATATAGACAAACACATAGTTAGCACATAATACTTCCAAATAATATTTAAAGTAAATAAATGCACATGAAATGCATGCTCGGGTCTCACATCCATCCCCCCTTAAAACAATTTTGCCCTAGAAATTCTTATTTGCTTCCTAAGGCAATCCCCGCTAATCTATAGCATATACTTGAGCCTGAACTTGCGGCTATGAAGGTGCATTGCCCATAGGCCTTCCCTGATTACCTATGGCTGTTGTCTGCCCCTGCGCAGTCTTAAATCTCGGGCAATCCCTTGCCCTATGTTGATCGCTGCCGCATCCTATGCATTTTTCGGACTTCTTCTAACAGTTGGCCTCAATATGGCCCCTCTGATTACAAAAAGCACACACGAGAGTCGGTATAGCAGCACTCTCCCCTAAAGAACCCTGTACTGAAGAAGCAGCTGAACCAGTCTACTGAACTCTCATAGTAATTGGCTTAAACTGGCCCTGAGTCTGTGTCGGCCTCTGCTGAAACTAGGACTGATCGTGTGGATGATAAAATCCTTAATAGTCCTCTGATTGGGTTTGGAACTGAACTAACCTCTATGGCTCCTGAGGTTGGAATGGCTTCTTAAACTGCTGACTTGGCCCCGGCATAACCTCTCTCTTTCTCTTCTCTACTTTAGAGGTTGCTTCAAAGGCTTTATTGAAAACAAGAAACTTAAGTGGAGCCAAACTATCCTGAATTTTGGGCCTCAGCCCCTGAATAAATCTCTGAATCCTTCTCTTCGTAGAGTGCACCATTTTAGGCTCATACTGGGACAACTTGTTGAACTTTGCCTCATAACGAGCAACTGAAAGATCACCTTGCATGAGGTTCATGAATTCTTCTTCTCTCATTTCTCGAGCAAATGCATAGATGTAATTGTCCTTGAATGCATTCACAAAGTTCACCCGTAGATAAGGAGTGAGTTGATGTTCCCCTTGAGCCTTCATGATCCGTTACCACTGCTTGGCATCATTGTCAAACAAGAACACAGCAAAAACAATCTTCTTCTCATCAGAATAGTCTGAAGCATAAAAAATACTCTGAACCTGATCCAACCAATACTCAGCTGCCTCATCATCTAGCTCTCCAACAAACCTTGGTAGTCCATAACGGAGAAACCGATCCAATGTACCATTACCACCTCTAGCATAGCCACCACGATCACCATTCCCACCGTGACTTCCAATACCCACATTACTACCATGATAATTGTTGTTGTGTTGGTGGTTGTTGTATTGTTCCTCATGGTCAGCCTGTTGTCTTTCTAATACAATTGTTACTCAGTCCATAGTCTGAGCCATCTAACCCGAAACTTGCGCCCTAATCGGAACTGACATAACCAGCTCGGGCACTTTACGGGGCCTACCTCTTAGTGCCATCTTAGGATATAAAAGGGTTATGAACAATTATAGCACATAAACAGGTTATAATCAATTATTATCACACAAGAAGCAAAATTCATATAAAGCACATTAATCACGTAAAGAACATTGACCACTTAAACATGTTGAGAACATAAAGCACATTGACCACATTTGGTTCATTTAACACATAATGCATGTATGCATTCTTTCAAAACACATTCACATCAAGACTTTTACCTGATAGTCTAAGGACCTTATTCCGGCTTACGATTAGACAAACTAAGCTCTGATACCACAAATGTCACGCCCTAAACCCGGTCCACCGGAAACCAAGCTCAAGACGCAACTACGCTCAATCACATACGCTTGGAAAACCATACAAACCTAAACATACATTTGTTACTTGGCAAACGTTGACAATATCCCTTACAAGCTAAAGTAATCTTGATTATAAACATGTGATAATATATAAGCCTAGCTAGTTGTGATCACGATCCAATATGACCAACTATATATACAACAAAACAACTAGACTTTAAGAAAACAAGTTACCAAGTATACATTACATAAACTTCAAAAGTCTTATAAACATTGAAACCAAACATCTAACAACATTGTTTCTTGACAACTAGAATACATAAAACATATGGCACATTCTCGCTCTTATTAACATCTTCTTCGTGCACATACTCAATATCAAGCACACCTGTAACATGCATTAAAGAGGGTGAGCTAAACAGGCTTAGTGAGGGAGGGTAAAAGGAAGTTTTGAAAGCATTTTAACTTTGAAAATCCTTTCGAAAACATGCCACGCAATAATAAAAAGCATCAACTATAACTTGCTCGAATAATACAAGACAAGTAAACACTTAATAAAGATACGCTCGTTCTGTTGACGTCGATCCCCTAAACACCATTTCGAACTCTTCCCCTAAACACCAGATGTACTTCGGATGTACTCTGACTCGACTCACATGACCCAGACCCTTATGAAAAACTCCATTCATTCGGGATAGAGATTAGATCATCGGTAGTCGTGTCATCGCCTAGCAAGCCCGATGCCGCCCAGAGCAACACGAACCTACCGCATCTGTTTTAAAGGTTGTAACCTTACGCTTCGCTTTCGTCTTCGCATTCACATTTAACACATAACACGCATTCACATTCGCATCACATCGCATTCATGATACTTAGACAAGACAACAAAGTAAGTTGCCCCTCCATTCACATTTAACATTTAGACACTTCAACACTTTAATATTGCAACACTTAATAATTCAACACTTTAAAATCTAGTTCCCGAATCTCAAGCATACTCTTTCATGCATTAACCAACTCCGACCACATTTGACACCAACTCAACCTTTAACAACACATGCATTCTCTACAACACATCTAAACATCTATTCATTTCCATCAACCTAGCTTCAATAGAACATATACTCAACACATTAATACCAACATTTAACTATCAAAAGAACATGATTTCTATACATTAACATCACCTAAGCTTAAAAGGAACATGATCTCTACACGTTAATACCAACATTTAAACATCATATAAGTCATTTTTTGTGAGACCCAAGCATTTCATCGTATGTGCATTTATTTATCTTAAACATCATTTGGTAGTATTATGTGCTAATTATTTTTTTATTTATTTTTACTACATCATATTTGTATTTAAATTGCATTTATACACATAAACTTGGTCTTATTTTATTAAGTCTACTATAATTGACTTAGTCTTACTCATATATATATAATGCATACATAAATACATATTAGCATACAAATAAAGATAGAAAAATGCTTAATATGCCAACTTTGACTATTTGCCTTTGCATATTTGACTTCATTTGACCACCTAGCATTTATTTTCAATACATATACAATATTTACACTTAGAAAAACACAAGAAAAGCCTAGAATAAACTTGAAGGGGCGGCTAAAGAGGGAAAAAAAGGAAAAAATAGAGAAAAATAAGAAACAAGGTTTTGATCATTTTTTAAGTGATTTCTTGCATTTCTAAGCCAAACCAAAGTGGAAATAGCTCAAAGATTGTTCTCCATAGCTTGTTCTTGCCATATCTAGTCTTTTTCAATAATTTTAAGGTGAGGATTTCAAGTTCTTGCATGTGTATGCTTACTTTGATCCATGGAAATGTTATATAATTGTGTTATAAATATTTGTAGAGATGAATATATGTTGTAGTAGTGATTTGAGAGCTTTATTTATGCATATGAACTTGTTGGAAGCAAAATAGTTGAAAATAAGCTAACTTTGTTGGTTGGAAGATGAGAAATTGAGTTAGTTTTGGTGTTTATGATTATATATATGTGATTGGTATATGATTTCATGGCTTTTGAGTGAATTTGATGAATTTAAGGATTTATTTTGATGAATTTTGAAAAATTCCAACCTTGGTGCTGTGAAGCCCCATACTTAATTTTCGAGCTTTAGCATATTAATATAGTTGCATTACAATATGTGCTCTTATTTTCCATGTTAAGAACTAATGTAAACTTAGGAAATATATAAAACTAGCGTGTCAAACTAAGCATTCATTTCAATTAAAAAGAAAGAATAACTTGATAGGTGCATTTGGATAGTCAGTTTATTGAAAAGTTAGAAACATTAAATTTAGTACTCTACTTTTGATTTGGATTAAATAACTTGTATAGCATTTAAGCATGATTTAGCTTTTTTGTTCTATTGACTACCTATCTTAGTTAAAATATAATAACCTTGAGAATACAATGATTAATAAAACTATATAGTAATCTTAATTAAATAAAAGAATGAAATTAGTATGCCAGTTAAGTAATTTCATAAGTACGGTGAATAATTAGGTAATATTAGAGTTTATTAGGTGTTTATAAATAAATTAGAAATGTTAAATGAACTACTTTTCATTTAAACAATTAGAAATGTTAAATACTACATTTCATTAGAATGAAAGATTGAAATAGATAGATATAACAAACTTAGCTTATAAAATAGAAGAGTTAACTAAATAATTTAAATCTAATACGTACATGGATACTTAGAACATATTTGGATAATAATAAGATAATTCGAAGTTATAAGAACATGAGTTATAGAGTTAGGTTAAACCATATATACATATTAGAATTATATGAAAATACCTTCACGTGATAAGATCCTAATAAAAAGATTTAGTATAGTACATATATTAATAGGTACATTAAATAATTTAAGAATGCCAGGGATTACAAATAAATTAGATAAGCTAGGTAGCAATTTTAACTCCTGAAATAAAACTTAGAATGTTGGCCAAGTAGTTAATCTAATAGATAAATACTTAGGTGTAACATTCAGGTGTAATATTAGTACAAATAAACTAGTTGGAAATGCTAACTTATATTAATATTAGATCAATACCACTCATCCTTAGAATCTCGAATATAACTCGTTAGCTCTTGTATAAAATTCATTAGTATTCACGCCGTTATAGCTGGAACCAATCTAAACTATACTTATAATAAGTAATTAGTATTTAGAAATAGCTAAGGTGTTGCCACCTATTTCCTACTACTAATCCCACTGTCCATTACATGCGATAAGCTAAGCCAAGCCATAGCCGAAATCTCCTCTAGCGTCCTAACCATCATGAACAACAAACAAACGTTGCGCCTAAGCCTTCATCATTACTACCCCACTGTTTTATTTTTATCATGACATTTGTGCTGATTCACCATGCTATTGCTAAAACAACACCACTTGCCAAGCTAGGAAATAACATCATCACCCGCTAGTATTAACTTAGGCCAAATGCATCACTACCTAATGCCTAGCTTGGAAACGTTGGCATTCACTTAGGCCTTCACCATGCTTCGTTGTCACCACTGCTTATAGTAATCCTCATCAGCAAACCATTATCAAAACACCTCATCGTCTAAGCTCACAAAATCGCCAGGCAAGCAAAGATACAAAAAAAATGATCACCGTCCTATTATCTAGCTAATCACCATGGTATCATATAGCCTTCATCAATTCCTCAAGCTAAACACTTACTAAGCATTACATGTTGCTTTCTCTACAATCAGACTTATCACACAAAACATAAATAGAACTAAATCTTTTCACCATCGACGGACTGAAGAAGAAGAAAGCAAAACTAATTCTTAGTACCTTCATCGAGCAAACCAGCTAATAGATTCATGATTTATCACCCCACTGCCCTAGCCAATATATTAACATTAATTCACCACCAAAGTAAACAAACAAACCACCAGTAACCAAGTTGCTAAATGATCTTATCTTCAGCCTATTACCAAACACCAATAATTATACGCCACCATGATCCAATAAAAGTTTAGCCTCATGTATTCGGTAGTTGCGTCTTTGGCAAGCAGTAAGGTGAGGAAATTTTAGAAAAATAGCATGTAAGGTTATATATGTACTTCAGATATATTAATTTTCTTTTAGAAAAGAAAGTGTACTGACAGTGAAATCTTATGTGAAGAATTGTCTGTTGCAACCATATGTAATGATAATGTTTATGTGAAAATGTATTCGAAATGAAGTTATGTGAGGAGATTTTAAGAGCTGCATCTTTATTGTAAATATGCTTATCGTGTAGATATAAATTGCTTTAGATAGTCTATATGTGAGGGAATTTTATTAAGTAGCATTACTTGTGTTTGAATCTTATATATTTACTGTATGAATTTAGTGATGAGGTTTTATTTACATGTTATGAGTTAGCTAGGTGGTTATAATAGATTTATACTAGGTCACTTGAGATGTAAGAATAGCTATAAATAAATCATGTAGTACGATTGTGTATCATTCAGTGTAAAGCGAAAATTTTGATTCATCTTGAGTGTATAAGTCTTTCATGTGTTAGGAAATTGTTACTATATGAATTTAAAAAGGGGCTTGAAAGAAATTGTGACTATTAGGTTAGATAAGTTTAAATGGTTGGTTAAAAGTTTAACATAAGAATTAAATAAATTATTAATACTTGCATAAGTAGGCTTAAATCTGAACTAGGGTTAAATGGAAAGAAACACTACTAGGAAGTTTAACTATTAGGTATAATAAGATCCTAAGAATTAGTTGAGGTACTCTAAACAAATGTTTAGTTCTTTTGTTAATACTGGTAAACTTATTATTTGAAGAAATCTAGGGAACATTTAATTAAATAAGGTTTCAATTGACTTAACTGGCTAAGATTACTAAATTTGCAGGAAACGTGCATTTTATTGAAACTTGAGTTTATCTGGACTATAACATATGTATATAGTTATCTATTTTTGCTATTAATTATCAACTGGAATGGTATTAAATGTTTTAAGTAACAACAATGAGTGATTATAAGTTATTTTCTATTGACTACTTGTGCAGAGACGATCTACTTTATCGTCCCCTCAAATTGCTACAAATTGTGTGTGATATGGTTACTTGTGCATGCATGTGTTCCTATTTGTTAGTGCCATATCTCGCTTGGTGTGTTTTCTTGGAGAGTTGGGACGTTCTTTTGATAGTGCCCTCTCTTGTTGGGGAGCTTGACCCCCTGGGAGAATTGGAACGTACTTGTTCAACCATTATAGATCAAGCAATTTAATAAACCCCATGGTAGAAGTTCCAGTATTGCTTGGGCGGCATCGGGCTTGCCAGGACGGCTCGACTACCATGGTAATTCATGGTGTATATCCGGATTTCACCTTCTTGTTTAGCATTTGGGGATATGATATTGACAAAAGACTTGAGATTGGCAATCTCTACAAATTCTTGTGGGATTGTATCATTTTACTGTATGGTATCCTACTCTCGCTTGGTCCCTAGAGATCCTTGGAGAGTAGAGTTGATTGTTTATTACCATGCTCAATTCCGTTTCTTACTAAGTGCCAAGATATTGTGTTCTAATTGTAACTCATGTCCGTTCATACATGGCATAGTTTTATTTATCGTGTATGACCTCGTATCTTATTAACTGTACTTATAATGCATCGCATCATGGTTTTCAAAAGCCCCAAAATATTTTCAAAACTCCCCCTATTCCATCTTCACAAAGCTTCCAAAAAGCTTACCCTTTTTTTTCCCTCCCCTCCGCCCCCCCCCCCCCCCCCCGCCCCCCCCCCTGCAGGTAAAGTTTGAATGGAAGTTGTCATTATGTGCCGAAGTTGATTGACTACGTGCTCAAAGTTTCTTGCCTGACATGTTCTTATGTGTGATCCAAGTTGAAAAGGCTAAAGTGTGACGACCCAGACCTAGTATATAGCATACAATAAATATTTGCATATATTTATGTGTTACTTTAAAAGTTTGTTTATGATTAAGTGAATAACTTAATTTAATTCAATCATTAATAATACTATTTATTATATTTTCGAAATACATGTGAATAGAGTTTAGTAAAATTAAATAAGGTAACTATTTTAATATTATAATTATTAAAATTTATTCTTTTGTATTTAATTGCTAGATTCAATTATTTTCCATTAATTGTTTAATAACCCGAGCCCGAACATGAAATTTTTTTTATTTCTTTTTCTGAATTTCATATTTTTTCCTTAATACTTGTTATTTTAGATGCATACATCTATTGAGTTTGCGTGCATACCATATCAGGATCAACGAGAAAAAATTTGTAAGTGAACGTAATGAATAGTAAAATTTTTCAGCATTTTTCTACTTAGAATACTTGACCCATTTGACATAAAACTTGATCCATTTGCATACAATTTGACCCACAACTAAACCCATCTACCCATATATCATTTATTATATACATATAATAGCTAAAAAAATGTTCAAAAATACTCAAAATAAGCCAAAATGCCAAAAAAATAAGCCAAAAATCATATTACGGGAATAGTAATTTTTCTTACAAATTTTGCTCAATTTGATCTTCCAAGCTCTTCCAAAGGACTTCAAACCATCAAAAAGTTTCTCTTTTGTTCCTACATCTCTAATTTGGTAAGGGAGTTTCATCTTTTAGCTATTTAAAGTTTATGCCATGATTTTGAATTTTCGGATTTTGCTTGTTCTATGCCATAAGTTGTTTGTTTCTTATTCTATACAGTATTATTATATGCTAGAGACCTTGTGTATGCATTAGTATAGTTTGGAACTAAGTTTTTAGCTAAAATCTATATGAGGAAGATGATGAATAGTGCCAAACTAGGGTTTCCTGAAAAAGTTATAATTTAATTCGATTCAAGGCTTCTCGTAGTTGCTAATTAGCTCCATAAGCGTGAAAAAAATGTTAGTTGTGCTTGCTATGCACAAAAATTGGGTAATTTGATCAAAATAGGCTACTTTAATAAGGAATTTCGGGGTTAACTCGAATCCGGGCACTTTTCGATATTATGGCTAGTCTTTATTAAGTATTGAATCTTTAGAAGTGCTTTCGTTTCACTTGTTTGAGTTCCGAAATTGGTACTTATAGTGTAAACCCACAAATAGGCATTTTCGGTGTTTTCGTGTACTTATACTCTAGGTTATGATTTGGAGGTTATAAATGAGATATTTAAGTATCCTTAAATTGGTAGGATGGTTAGTTAGCTTAACTTGATCATTGACTTCCGGTAGGAAGCTAAATAGCCTAGTTGAACAAAGGAGAAATGAATGAATTAATTGCTTTAATACTTGTATTGCCTTATAGTTGCTTCTAGAGTGTTTAAATGCAGTTTTGAGGCATGTGTGAGCTTGTGGTAAAGTGTTTGGAAAAGTATAATATTGACCCCTTTGTGTTCGCATAGTTAATTTCATAATAATTGCTTTATAATTGAGTAATTAAATGTTTATATGCCTTTGTGTAGCGTACGTATCATAGTAGTAAAGTTTTGCGAATTAAGTTACTTGGTTGCATGACTTTAGTTTAGTATGAACTTGAAAGAGAACTAAAGGAACTAGTTATGAACTATGTTGATAATTGTTTGTTAATTGACTCATTAATTGATTGGATAAGTGTTTAATTGTTCCTATATAGCATGTTCATCTATTTAGAGAAGTTCGTAAGTTGAAGTACATGTTACTTGTTAAAGATTGAATGAAAACGATTATATTTAGTTTATATTGGTTATATTGCTTGTTAATTGTATTATATGTGTAAGGTTATGATTGTGACTGGTAAAGAGCCTTTAATTGCTTAACTAAGAGTTCAAATGGGTTGCATAGTATGTTTATCCTTCTGGGAGAAGTTTCTAAATCAGCTGGCATGATTACTTGTTTAATGTGTGACTATATCCTGTTGTGTTGCTAAACTGATTATATGATTTAAACTTTAGTGCATTGACTGTGGGTGACATCTATAAGATTTCTTGTGATAAGTATGTATTTACTACATGATAGGATTTGATTCCTTGAGCCAGTCCAAAATGTTCAGAATAAATTGGCGCTAGTCCTTGTATCCTTGGCTAATTCTCACAGGTTTGGTTGTAATAAGATGAGGGAGTTGCATCTTATTTGCATGGCTCTGTTGTATATAAATTTTGTTGGATAATGCCCATACTATAAATGTTAGTTATTTAGCTTATATTGTTATCTTGCCTATATTGCTTGTAAATTATCCGATATATGTTACTTGGCTCTCGTGATCTTGACTCGGGGTTGCGCAACTTTTTCGGACATGATATGTAACGCCCCGATCCCTCACAGAACTGGAACCTCTATTAATCATACTATTCTCAATCCAATTCCAAACTCCGGGCACGAAATTTTAGAAAAAACGGTCGGAGTCTCCCCTGTTTATAGGACTAATCAAAAACCTGCAAGCAGCAAGTATAATCACAATACAATACTCCAACTTCAATTATCCAACTTTTCCTAGTCTCAAGGCCATCCGAGCCTTAGACAAAACAGAACCATACAAGCATGCAAATAAAAGGCAATAAAATCTATATTTAGTTATTACATACCAACTACTCTATCAAACCACATAAGTTCTTAATTTAATTTACTATCCAACAAGCTGTACAAAATACATACAAGACTTCAAGGGGTTTCAAAACAGAACAAAAATACATTATGTCCCATCTTCAGAAACAACTTCCAACCACAGCAAGATAAGCAACCAACAACACATCACACAAGGTAGTTATTCTAACTGCATCTGAAACATATTAAAACGAGGAATGAGTAACCAAAGTTACTCTGTGAGGGAGGTGATGCAATAAACTAGGGTGTATTTTTGTGAGATGCAACAAGATAAAAACATTAATAACACAAATAAACAAGTTAATTAGACAGGTATTTAATCACGTATATAAAGGATATGGTCCCACTTTAAGTCCTCAATCTCGTACCACGAACTACAAACTTCACACAAGTGCCGGCAAACCCTTACTCCTCCAAATTGGGGTACTCCGGATGTACCCCAATCCTACGACCCTTTCTCCTGAGGCAGGTCCATATGCCGAGCAGTTGAACCACGCCTTTGGGGTAGTGGAGTATACTCAGCGAGAAAGGGAATAGGCACCATGGTAGTCGAGGGAGCACGGCAAGCCCAATGCCGCCTGTGTTTCTCGACGCTACTAACTAGTGTCAGTCTACTTTCAACACCTTGGATTGGCTCAATGGATCAACTCTAGCATGTAATAGAACATATACTTATCACAAAGAATCTCCTAGAGACATTCGTAACCAACACAATAAAATCACATTAATGGCTCAACTCACAAACTTCTCCAAGTAGTTAAACACTCCATACAAGCGTAATTAATTATTAGTTGACCAATTCCAAGACACTAATATGTAATAAGAACAGTACAACCATATAGACAAGATACAACATATTCCTACATAATACTATACAAGTAACTTTAAATCATTTCTTTGATCTTGCAAATGACATTCACTACACTAGAATTCTAACAGCCTAGGTAATGAATCATCCCACCTCATAGCAACAAAAGTTACTACACTTTAAACTTATAATATAATACAATTATCATGTACCTCTCATTCTCTAGCATGCATTTAACTCATTAATGCCCTCGCATATAATTACAATTTAGAAGTAATATAACAATACAATCAAAATATGCTCATATCCCAACAAGGTAGCTAAGCAACTCAAATCACAAACCTTACCAATAGGGTATACACATGCTATACAAATGCATATAAACACCTAATCAATCAATTAGAAAGCAATCTCCAACATTTAATTAAACTTTGACACTATTTTCCCTTTGACAACTAAGCAATTTTACTTACATACGAGATTCAAGGTTCTAATCCCAAAAGAGGCAACCAACTTATTTTTTCCCACAACCTTCTCAAATAGCTCAATTACACTTTAGATAATCATATAAGTACATAGTAACACATTTACAAACACTTATAAGCATCAAAGTAGTTAAATACTACTTTTTCCCTTTCTTTAACCAAGTTATTATTCTCCTATACGCATTTCAAAGTTATAAAACTACAATCTAATCATCCTACATTCCTAATTAAGCCAAAAAACACCTTTCAAGGCCATGAAAACTTGTTTTGGAAGCAAAAGCTCGGGAAGGCCCCGAGCGGGTTTTAACTACAACTACCCTATCCGGACCTCAATTTCACGCAACAAAAGCACCAAAAGTACTTCCGTAACCCAAGGATACCTAATCTAAAGCCCAAACGTGCCCGGATTATGATTCATGAAAAACTCCATTTTTAAAGTTAGCCAATTTTGCATTTTAACTCATTTTCGAGCAATCTAACTACGTGTGAGTGTTTAACTAGTTCCAATAATGTCATAAGCACCTAAAGTAGGGATCAATTCACTCTAATTAGCCAATTACATCAAAACCCTAAAATCTCTTCACTATTCATCATCTTCTTTGTGTAATTCAAGCTTTCATCCATAGAATTTGCTATCAAACTACACAAACATGGTCTATATAATAAACATGTATATCACAATATATATGCATATCAATAGCTATAAACAACAAATCATCAAATCTCAAAAAAAAATTGACAAAACTTTAAAATGTGTTTAAATGCAATCTCCCTCACTTAATCAACTTGTAGAAGTCTTGTTGTTGATCTAGGTTGCTCCAAGAACCTCCAATTCCAAGCTCAAGATCAACACTTGCAAGGTTTGATGAAGATTTGTTTTTTTTTTCTTTCCTTGGTGAACCCAATGGGTTTGGGGGGTTCTTGGGATATTTATTTATTTTTTTGTTCTTTTTTGCTTTGTTAACTTGACTAACATACATATAAAATAAACTAATGCCAATGTAACAATATGTTGATGCTGACTAGATCAAAGCATTTCAAAAATTGATGCCTAAGTTACTGCTTACCATGTTCACGGTTGACTTTTCTCTTTTTTTTTTCTTTTTTTTGTTTTATATTATAATTAACTAGTTAACTAATATAGTGACTAAGTTCATGCATTTAAAATGTCTACTAGTGCCTTAACAAAATAAAACTAGGCCCGAGTAAAATAACACCCAAGTTCGAACATATTAAATTCACTTAATTCTACCCTCCCGGATATGCAATGCACAAAAATTTTACTGAACGAATGCACAAAATAAGTTAATTAAAGTAAATAGGGAAGTAGATAAAATAAATAAAATTAAATTAAATTAACTCCGGGCTCGGGAAAATATAAGCCAATTAAATATGGACAAATAATAAAATAATAAATTATTTATTTCATGTAAATCATTTAGATGTAATTAAATAAATATAATTATTAAAATAATACACTAGTTCGTTCAGGTCCAGGCAATTAAAGGTAATTATTAAAGTAATAAACCAGCTCGTTCGGTCCGGGCTTGGGCTTCCTATTCGAACAGTAAAATGAATTAATTAAAAAGGCATGAAAGATAATTTTAATAAATAAAATAATAAAGTAATTGTCCCTGGTAAACTATTTAAATATAAATTAAATAAATACAAACAATGAAAATAATAAATTAATTATTTTATGTAAATCAATTAAATAGAATTTAAATAAATACAAATAGTGATAATAATAAAAATAATTATTCTCGGGTTCGGGACTTCACATTCAAATAGTAATTTTAAATCAATTAAAATGTTAATAAGGTAAATTTTAGTAAATAAAATAATAAAATAGTTATTTTATGTGTTTATATGTAGATAGAAGATTAGGCTATGGGCTTAGAGAAATGAAGCTAAATAATTAAAGTTAGTCCAAAATAAAGATAAAACACTAAATAACCCAAAATGCATTCTAGCTTATACTATTCACTAGGGAATACTAAATGTTTTATATTTCACGTTCTAGATATGCTATGCACATACTTTCAATGAACGAATACTAGATAAATACCAAGTAACATGAGAAAAATAAAATTTTAGAAAAATAGAAAACTTGAAAATTTAACCCGGGCTCGGGTGCTACTTATACAATTAATTAAAAATAATATAAACTAGCACCTAAATGCAATAAAATAATTTTTAATAATTATTTTACCAAGATAATTGTCTCATTTAGATTTACTAAATATTGTTTGCACGTATTTCAAGAAATGTAAAAATAGTGTAAATAAATGAATAAATTAACATAAACATGTAATTATAACCAAACATTTAAAGTAAACACATAAATATATGCAAGTAGGTACTATTCGCTACATACTAGGTCTGGGTGTCACATGGTAGCGTCGAGAAACACGGGTGGCATCGGGCTTGCCATGCTCCCTCGACTACCATGGTGCCTATTCCCTTTCTCTCGCTGAGTATACTCCACTACTCCAAAAGCGTGGTTCACCTCGTTGGAGCATATGGACCTACCTCAGGAGAAAGGGTCGTAGGATTGGGGTACATCTAGAGTACCCAATTTGGAAGAATAAGGGGTTTGCCGACACTTGCTTGAAGATCTTGGCTTGTGGCTCGTGATTGAAGACAAAGTGGAATCGTATCATTTTTATATATGGTTAAATACTTGTCTATCTAGTCTTGTTACTTTGTGTTATATATATGGCTATCTTTGTTGCATAACATGTTGCACGCTCGGTATGCTGCATCACCTCCCTCACTGGGTAGCTTTGGTTACTCATTCCTCATTTTAACATGTTTCAGGTGCAGTTAGAACAACTACCTTGTGTGCCGTGTTGTTGGTTACTTATCTTGCTGTGATTGGGGGCTGTTTGTGAATACATGACTCGATGTGCTTATGTTCTGTTTTGAGACCCTTGAGGTCTTGTTGGTATTTTTGGTATGCCTTGTTGAATTGTAAACTAAATTAAAGACTTATGTGATTTGATAGAGTAGTGGCATGCAATAGCTAAAGATAGACTTTATTGTCTTTTGATTGCATACTCATGTGGTTATGTTTTTGTCTAAGGCTCGGATGGCCTTGAGACTGGAAAAAGTGGGACGGTTGGAGTTGGGGAGTTGTATTGTGGTTATACTTGCTGCTTGCAGGTTTTTGATTAATCCTATAAATAAGGAAAACTCCGTCCGTTTTTCCTAAATTTTGTGACCGGGTTAGAATTGGATTGTGATTAGCATGGCTATTAGAGCCTCCGGTCTTGTGAGGGATCGGGGCATTACATAAAGTTTATTTGGATTACTCTTGGGTAGAAGGGTAGCTGTTGTTGAAACCCTAATTTGTAAAGCAGCAGGGTAGTTTCCATGTCTCGGGTGGTGGTGTAACACCTTTTTGTACTTAAACTATTGTTTAATAGCTAGTTATTGAAAAGATCTTTATACTTTATCCCTCTTAATATTATAGGAAATTATTTACATGAAACCGCAACGACAGTGAGCGTAGACTCTGACCTAATCTTGAGAAGGGTCGGGTTGGGGTCGTTACAGGTGCATTTTTAGAGTTTGACTTGTTTAATGCTTGGTTTTGTTGTTGTAATGGGTTCATAATGCATTGCAGTTAGTTACTATATTGATTGTGTTGAGGTTATGTGTTGTGAAGATTCATAGGTTGGTTAAATGTTGTTGAAAAGTTGGAGTTGTTTTGTAGAGATCATGTTCTTCTAAGGTTTAATTGGTTTAATGTGTAAAGGTCATGTTTTTATGAGCTTAGGTGATGTTAATGTGTTGTAGAGATCATGTTTTTTGATAGTTAAATGTTGGTACTAATGTGTTGGATATATGTTTAATGAAGTTTAGTTGAGTTAATGGATGTGTTGTTGAGTGGTGGATATGTTGTTGATTAACGTATGTGTTATGAGATATGATGTGAAGTGTCGGTTTGCAATCTTAGTTCGTCATGGTAGCGTCGTGTCGTGTTAGGAGGCGTAGGGCTTGCCGGTAATTGCATGACTACCATGTACTAGTCCTTTCTCTCGTGTGGTCGGTGAAGGCCATGGTGAGATTGGTCGTAAGATCGTGTACATCATGAGTACACACAGGCGAGAGAAGTGTTGAGTTCGTGGCGGAGTTATAAGGTGTCAGCTTCAACAAGTGTCTAAAGCAGTAACTTCTTGATGTGTTGTTTAGCGTGAATGTTTCAAGATTGTTAAGCGTATGTGAGTACGTGGTTGCTAATGTGATATGTTGTTTCTAATGTGCTACAAAAAGGTTTTCGGGTTAAAGCTTTCAAACTCCATTTTATCCCTCCCTCACTGAGTCTGTTTAGATCACACATGTTTAATGCATGTTACAGGTGTACATGATGTGGATTATGTGCGAGAGGAAGGAACTAATGAGTTTGATCATGTAGTGCATGAATAGTTGTTGTATTTAACTTTGAATACTATGTTTTACTTGCTTTAGTAGTTTTGAAGCTTATGTACCAAATACTTGATAGTTAACTTTCTTTTAAGTCTAGTTGTTTTGGTTGTATATATATGGTTGGTCATGTTGGATCGTGATCACAACTAGCTAGTTTATATCTTAGCATATGTTTATATTTCAAGAATGCTAAAATTATGAAAGTGTTGTCTACTTTTTGCTAAACGAATGTATGAATGTAAGATTAGTGTATTTTGCAAGAGAATGATGAAAAATTGTTGTATATGAATGACATGAACCTTTGAGAATGTTGTGTATTCTTTGTTATGTTGGTTGTTCATATTACAGGCGTTATAATGTTCATGTGTCATCGTGACCGGGCTTGGTTTCTGAAAGGACCGGGTATGGGCGTGATATTTTCAATGCCATATCATTACACAATTCTTAACACCACCAACATTTAAACATCATTTAACCACTTTAGAAATCTGTACAACACATAACCCTTGCACAATCAATATAATAACCAACTACAATGCATTATAAACCCATTACAATAGCATAACTAGGAATGAAACAAACTAAATAAGCCAAACACTAAAATGTCACCTTTGCTGGAATTTTTAGAAATTAATCAAAATAAACCCCAAACTCCACTAAATTCACACTAAAACCATGAAATCATATCACTAACACATATATATAATCATAAACACCAAAGCTAGCTAGAATTCTCAACTTTCAAATATCAAAGTTAGGTTAAATCACTTGAAATACTACAAACAAGCTCTAATGCATATATATAGCTATCAAATCATTACTTTAACATATATTCATGTCCAACTAGCATTTATAACACATATATATGAAATTCCATAAATCAAAGTAAGCAACAAACATGCAAGACTTGAAATCTCTCACCTAAAAGTGTTGAAAAAGGCTAGAAATAGCAAGAACAAGTTATGTAGAACAAAGATTGAGCAACATCCACTTTGTATTGGCCTAAAAATACAAGCTTTCTTCTTCAAAAATGGCAAAACCCTTGATTTTTATTTTCCCCCAATTTTCCCACCATGGCCGATTTTCTCTCTCTTGTTTTTGGTGTTGTTGGCTTTTGTTTGTTATGTGTATAATGTTTGTATATAATGTATATAACAGCTAAGTGGTCAAATGGTCAAAATAAGTCAAATAAGCTAAGTCAAAGTAGTCAAAAATGGTTGGCTTTGTAAAATATGACTATATTTATATGTATATATGTAATTTAAATGCAAATATGGTGTATTAAAATAGACAAATAAATAATTAGCACATAATACTTCCAAATAATGTTTAAAGTAAAAAAATACACATGAAATGCATGCTCGGGTCTCACAGGTACTTATTTGCTTGCATGTAGAATAATGGTTGTTCTCGAAAGAGTGCTTATTTAATAAATGAATGTGGAATTTTTTTCGCTTATTTATGATTATTTCAATTTTTAATATGTGAATTGAATATTCTAAATTTATAAAGCTTTTAATTGAAAGACAAAGCAAAAGCAATTTTATGAGGGAGGCTTTGTTATTTAAAAACCAAAGGTGAAATTTTCTTTTTGCTTATTTATGATTTTTTTAATTTGATTGTATTATAAAAGATTCAAATTTTTTTTTTTTTTTTGGATAGAAGTAGATTTTTTTTTTCTAAGGTGCTTATTTTCTTATGCATGGCATCATAGTTTTTTTTGGAGGTATTTGTTTTATAAGATAAATTCAAGATAGTAGATACTGAATTTTTTTTTGTAGGTTTGCTTACACGTGCGATAATGGTTATTCTCGAAAGGGTGATTATTTAAAAAATGAAGGTGAAAATGTTTTTCACTTATTTATGATTGTTTGATGTAATTTTTACTATATGAATTGATTTTTCTAAATTAATTAAGCTTTTAATTAAAAAATAAAGTAATTTTACGAGGAAGAATTTGTCATTTAAAAACGAAGGTAGAAATTTTTTTGTTTATTTATGATTTCTTAATTTGGTTTTTACTCTATGAATCGAATATTTAATTGAAGGAGAAATGTTATAATCTTTGAATGGAAGCCTTGGTAAACAACGGACGTGGCGAGAAATGAAAACTCAACAATGTGTCGGCCCTAGCGTTAGACAACTATATATGCATGTATTTTCAGCGTGGACTCTCGAATCTTTTGAAGTTCGGCCAGATTTTTTTTAGTGTCGTAGAAGAGGGATTGACATAGAAGTCTTTGGGCATTGCTTGGGTCGAATTTAGTAAAGATACCTAGAAACTAAATTTACCTTTTGCTTGTCAAGGATAGGTTGGGTCGTATGTGGAGTAGTCTTTGGTTGAATGATCTTTTATATATAATTATGCATGTTCTTCTTGCTCACTGATCTGCAAGCACCATCAAAAGCCTTTGTGGCACTAAGTGTGACAAAGAAGTCATGGGTGAAGTTCGATTAGATGAAGAATGCCCAATGTCTTGGTCTTGACCTTTGCTTAGAGGGAGACGTGGCAGGAATTCACTGAAATAGTGAATTCTCACATGTTCTTGCTTAGTTCGCATTTCGGGTACATGGCAAGCAAGAAAAATGTTTTTAGATAGAAGTAAGATTCCGCTTTTTGTATTAATGATGTTTATTTACTTACACATGACATTATGGCATTTTTGGAGGGATGCTCTTTTGTTTATATGTGGCAAAATGGTTGTTATCTTATAATATTAATAGAGATATTATCTTTAACAGACCCTTCACGTGTCGATGTATTATGCTTTCCACGTAGACATATTCTTTCAAATGCATGGCAGTGACACTCGAAGTTGGAACATTTTTTAATTGGATTTAAATACTAAGGCAAATTGGACAAATAGTCCCCCCTATTATTTACAAGTTTTGGACAAATAGTCCTCATTATTTTAGAAGTCACGCAGTTAGTTCCTATTGTTTGTAAAAATTCCACAAATAGTCCACATTGTTTCAAAAGTCACTCATTTAGTACCTATTGTTTGCAAAAGTCTCTGTATTAGTCTCCAATATTTGTAAATGTCTCACCATTAGAGGTGAGACCTTTGCAAACAATGAGGTCTAATGGTGAGACATTTAGAAACAATGGGGACTAATGGTGAGACTTTCGCAAACAATTAGGACTAACCATGTGACTTCTAAAACAATAGGGACTAGTAGTGAGACTTTTACAAACAATAGAGACTAATCGCGTAACTTCTGAAACAATAATGACTAATTGTCTAAAACAGGTAAACAATAGGGACTCATTGTGAGATTTTCCCTAAA
Source organism: Ehretia macrophylla (assembly GCA_037974665.1). Taxonomy (NCBI): domain Eukaryota; kingdom Viridiplantae; phylum Streptophyta; class Magnoliopsida; order Boraginales; family Ehretiaceae; genus Ehretia; species Ehretia macrophylla. Next base: position 8,547,995 of record CM075774.1, read on the forward strand.
TACTATATCAATTTACTACATCATTTGAAAGATTATGTCATTAGAATCGCTAGCAAAGAGTTTTGTTGTATTTATTAATTTTCTTTAACACAATCAATAGAGATTGAGGTAAAGTTTCTCATCTTTATTAAAATTCACTGCAATATTCCAATTTTTGGAGCACAACTTAAATTGTCAAATTCATCCACATATTGTAACTTCTCTAGCATGGAGCTAAAAAGTGCTATAGATGTGATATCACTATAGGGCTCCTTACACTATGCTTTCCATTCTCCTCAACCCAGTTTAGCCAACCAAATGTGGTGCTATTAGTGCCACTCTTATAGTTTATAGTCAAAGAATAGCCCTGCTTCTCATATTTCTTCTTGAAAATCAATGTCTGTGGCAAGACTCTGACCTTGGAACCCCCTGGTGCAGTAATCTTAGCTATGTATTTGGCTGCTCTATCTCCAACATTTGTAACCGTCCTTCGAAAACTTTGAACCATTGTTCTTGATTCGTTACTTTGTAGCACGACAAATGCTGGATAATTGAGATCACCAGATGGGGTTGAGCAATTGTAATGGTTTGATCTTATGATGGTTAACATCTGTTTTTGTGTATAATTCATGGTGCATAAAAAATTGACGTAGTCCTGAGGTGCAATGTCGTATATCAGGCCTGGATCAAGAGCGCGATTTGGATCAATTTGGCCAGCACCAAAGTCCAGTGGGGAAGCGATTTTCATTTTCTGGCCATTGTCGCGGATAGGACCATTGGTGTTATCAAGTGGATTTGTTGTTGTCATCATAGCAGAACGAATTGCTGATGGACTCCAATCAGGATGAGCGCCTTTTAGTAGTGCAGCCACGCCAGCAGCATGAGGACAAGCCATTGAGGTTCCAGACATCATAGTGTATTCACTTGATAAAACAATGTTAAAACTAATCCTGGCTGAAGATTGGCTTGGAATAGAAGCCGCCAAGACTAGCGAACCTGGAGCCATCAGATCTGGTTTTAGGATTCTGGGAGAGTTCTTTGAAGGCCCTCGTGAAGAATACAGGGCAACTGCAGGTGCAGGCTTTTTACCAAGTATGGTTTGCTGGAATTTCATACTAGCCGAAGGATCTTTCCCAGTTTTTGCATACTCAATCACTGCTGGTCCTTCCTTTGGGCTAATTACGATGACAGGCCATGGGACGTCTCCCTTCTCGAATAGTACAGGATCATCTGAGATAAATATCGCTCCTACTGAATTTGAACGCGTGACATGCTCCAATTGTTCAAGAACATGGCCAGTGTCATCGCATATGATTATCGCGTATGGGGATCTGGATAACAACTCAGGATCATCACACAAGGCCAAAGTTTTGTTGTAAAATATAGGAGTGTTTTCCAATAATACACTTGCAGGAAACATTGTCCATCCGATGATGGTCTTTCCATTTCCGAGCGTCAATGTTCCAGCAAACGTACGATCAATCGTGCCTGCTGCCACAGTTAAAGCCCATGGGATATCATTGTGCAACGTCTTAGGTCCTGGACCATCATTTCCTGCTGAAGCAGCAACAAGCACGCCTTTCTCCATTGTGCCAAAGGAAGCAATCGCAATTGGATTCTCATAATACGGATCAACACGGTAGAAACCGAGAGATATTGATAAAATGTCTACACCATCAGCAACAGCTTGATCTATTCCTGCAATAACATCAGAAGTGTAGGTTCCTTCTTGCCACGTGACCTTATACACGGCCAACCTTGCACGCGGCGCCACTCCTTTCGCTGTGCCCTTAGCATAGCCGAAAAATGAGACATTGTCAACATAATTTCCAGCAGCAGTTGATGAACAATGTGTTCCATGGCCAATATAGTCTCGAGGCGAATTCATCGTGATCTTTTCACCAGGATTGTGTGCAATCACAGCCTTGTTAAAGTATCTAGCTCCAATGAGCTTCTTATTACACAACGAAGAATTGAATTCTTCACCTGCCTCACATATCCCTTTCCACCTTTGTGGAATTTTTGTCATTCCATCGTCTTTGAAGCTCTCACTCTCGGGCCACACCCCGGAATCAACAACACCAATGGTAACATCCCTGCCGAAACCTGAAGCTGGCCATAAGCCCGTGTTCGGATTGAGCGAGAGAAAATCCGTGGTGTGAGTAGTATGTTGTTTCATAAGTTTGTCTCGATAAGCCGAGATGAATCCAGGCACGTTCTTGAGGTTCTCTAGCTCATTTTTTGAGAGCAGAGCACTGAAACCATGAAGGACATGGTCGTAAGTGTATAAAAGATCTGGGGTGGATTTAGAACCATCTGATGCAGATAAAGTGTGTGATTGCAGAGAAGCTACTGTGGAGGAGTACCAATGGTGATGGCTAGAAAAAGCATTGGGCATGGCAGACTTGTCCATGTGGATGATGTAGGTAAACCTCTCCACTGAACTTGATCTTCCATGGCTAATGAAAAGAAGCCATATAACAATAATAAATTGTGAGATTTGAAGCTTTTCAAGAGCCATTTTCATGGCTTCCACAATTCAAGATTGATCTGACATCACTTGCAAAATGAATTCAATCCTGCTGGCTAAATTCTTACGCTCAAGTCACACTTGTAAATATATTGTGTGGAGTTATATATAGTGATTTTGAAGGTGGTGCACATGAGCATTAAAGAACATGGGGTGATATTATAACAATATGAACTGGCCTTTTTCTAATATGAGAACATGATCACATTGTTGACCCTTATGGAAGCATTGTTGAATGTTGAATATTATTTGGGGCACAAAACTAAGCAGATAATGTTATGACTCAAGTAAGCAAGAAATGTTATTAATTGGGGCACCACGATTTTGGCTAGCTATTATAATATTATTCAATTGAAGCCACTTGAACGCCTGCAATGTAAGGGATTAGGAATAAATTTGACAAAAACAGTTAAAATAAGAAAAGATTGGTAGCTCCCTGGCATGGCTCGAGTGGTTAAGGTGTAGGACGGTTTGTAGTTGGTTATAGGTTTGAATTCTCATTTTGCTTTTAAGGTTCTGTTCCTAACTCACCTGATACATCCTTGGGGTGAGGCTTTGCATCCAAGGTTTTACCCGTTGACGGTCGGGTTCCACCAGATAATTCGGTAGTCGAGCTCTGCCAACTAGGTTTCCTTTGTCTTCCAAAAAAAAAGAGAAGATTGGTGTTATTTACCTTAACGTGTTAAGAATCAATGGATTTTATTCTAAAATTAATTGGTGTTAAGTGGAGTAAGTCAAAATCGTATAAGTTGGTCTTAGAGTTTATAATATTTCAATGTATGGACAAGTTTATATTCTTCCTTCACGTGTAACTTAATTCTTTTAGATGTGTTACATGAGGAAGATTGGATCCATGTGGGATACACATGAAATATTAAAAAAGCGTGGAAGATGACAAACGTAAAAAAATTAAACACACGTAAAAGATGAACAAGATTAGATCAAAGACCTAGTTTTAATACTGTATTAAAAATCATAAAATTTTATCTTAAAATTAATTAATTTTAAGATAAATTCCATGGTTATTAACACAATGAGATCCTAAAGTAAGGAAGACAATTAATTTTAAGATAAATTCTATGGTTATTAACACAATGAGATCCTAAAGTAAGGAAGACATATTGTTAATGGGGACCATCACGAGTTTGGCTTGCTCTTATATTATTCACTAAAGGTCTTATGGTGGATGACATGGACTGCCCATTGGCATTTTGGGGTCGGAGGTGGTTTATTTAATAAATAATTACTTAAGCTCAATGTCACGCGAAGCCCCAAAAATATTGCTTCATTATATTGGCTGCCGATCGATTAATCACTTAAGCTCAACGTCACGTGTGATTTGATTTTTTTAGATGAGTTACACAGAAGATAATACACGTAAAAGATTAAATACGTGTAAAAAATGAGTATACAAAAAAAATAAAAAAGTTAAGACTAAGAGCCAAACTTTAATAATTGATACTTTTGTAAATGGCTTAGCCATCTTTGATAGTGGAATAAAAATCTTATTTGCTGACTCAGCAACAAAAAAAATGGGTAAATGATTGAAATGGTCCCTTATCTTTGAATTTTGTGATATTTTCATCTCTTATCTATCAAACGTGACAAATTAATTCCTTATCTTTAAATTTGTGATACTGTTAGTCCTTTTAACAAATTTCGTTAATTTTTTTAACGTAGATTGCATGTGTTTGATACGTGACCAACTTAAGTCAAATTTTAGAGAAGTAAAGGACTAATTGGTCACGTACCGGGTACATGCAATCTGCATTAAAAAATTGGTGAAATTTGTTAGAAAAGACTAAACGGCGTCGCAAATTTAAAGATAATGAATTAATTTGTCACGTTTGATAAATAAGAGACGAAAATGTCACAACATCCAAAGATAAAGGACCATTTCGATCATTTACTATAAAAAAAAAAACCAAATTCTAATCATTAATTTTAAGATAAAATTTTACAATTCTTAATTAAAGAAGCAAAAAATATTATTAATGGGGGGATCACGAGTTGGCTTGCTATTATATTATTCACTAATGGTCTTATGGTGGATGACATGGACTACACATTAGCATTTTTTTTTTTTTGCTAAGTTACACATTAGCATTTTGGAGTCATTGGAGGTGGTTTGTTTAATAAATAATCACGCAAAGCCCCAAAAATATTGCCTCATTATATTGGCTGCTGATCGATTATTCACATCTATCCGCAGCCTATTGCGGACGGTTTCTCCAAGTGATAGTGAGTTCATAAGTACTAGTGTTGTATCTAAGGATGGTAATAGGTAAAGTTTAAATTTGAATTTGACGGATATTCGATTTAATTATAACTCATTTACTAAATCGATTGAGTATCCGTTAAGGTTTAGTTTTTACAAATAGTTACCGACGAGTAGTCCAATAGAGTTTGGTAATAGTAATTTAAAAAAACCTGAAATTCGAGAACCCGATTAGTAATTTAGTAAAAATAAATTAATAAAAATATTTATATATGTACATACATATACAAATAATATATTATTTAAGAAAAAATATTTTTTTAATATTGGTCCAAGAATAATAGTTGTGGGCTATAGCCCAAATCTTATTATCAGTTGTTAACTCTCATAGTTTATGTTTACATATTCTTTTATCAAATTCAAATAACACAACAACTCAATTGCTGAATAATTCAAACGAGAATGATAATTTACAATTGTGACAAATACTTTATGTTTTTTTTTGTTCAGGTTATTTCATATTATTATTGAAGGATGATAACTTCTCAGCATAAAGATTTTATTGAATGTTTCTAGTAAGTTTAAATTTGTTAATAGACAAGAACTTTAATTTTTTTTAATTCATTGTGATTTGTCATTATTTTAGGACTTCTATTCATTTCTTTTAAAACTTTCTAAGTTTTTTTTAAAAAAAATTATTATTTTTATTCATTGAAGGGTCGGGTCGGGTACCCGCGGGTTTTCAAATATTTAACAGATTCGAGTTTGGTAAGCAAAATCTAAACCTGACGGGTTACCGTCACGGATTTGGTAAAATATAATTTAGACGGGTTCGGATTTTATTTTGTAAATTTTAATGGGTATCCGACCCGTTCCCATTCCTAGTTGTATCCATGCATCGCACAAGTGTAATGTTCATTTTCTAAAAATATGTAATGTAAAATCAATTCATTTAATTTCCCAATCACAATATTAAAAAATTATAATATTTAATCACTCAAAATACTATACCATTAAAAAAATAATAATAAACTACGCACTTATTTTCTCAAAAATGTAATAGTAAACACTCTTCTACAAAGATCAAGCCATTCAAGACATATGTATGTATCTCATTTTCTCAAGTTGTTGTCTCTACAAAGTTCACGTCATTCTCGTCCAACTTTGACGTCATTCTTATTCCTAGCTCATGTTATATTCTTGTAAATTCATTCTCTATCATCAGAAGTTTAAAAGGATCCAATGGTCAAACTTGTCATACATATGCTCTCAACAAAAGATACTGGAATATTCTATGTTACACAAAAAAATTTATTATTTGACCATGAATAACATGAATATATATACTCTATAATGTATGGACTACCAGTGGCGGAGCTACTCTTATATTTGTGGGGGATGTAGCCCTCACTCAACTCAAATTTTGTCTAAAAATGTATGTATTTTTAAGATATTTTTAGGTTAAAAAATTAGTTCAGCCCTTACCGAAAAATAATTATTTATATATGAGTGTTAAATTGTATAATTTTAGCCCCCACTAAAGATAAATTTGGATCCTCCCTTGTGGACTACCTACCAATTTATCACTGATAAATTTATAGTGTTCCAAGAGTCTCCGCTAGTTGAACCACCCGACAATTATACCACGACAGTAAAAAAAAAAGTGTTCCCTTTAGATATAACGCACCGTAGACCATCCTCGGCTTTCTTCATTTTCGATGAAAAACAAATCAAATCTCATCTCGATCTTCGAAAGCCTTTTCCTTTCCCGCCGTATCTCCCTCCCTTTGTCGAGCCCTATGACTCTAGTTCTAGTGAAAGCGATAAAAGTATAGTTGTGCTTAACCTCCCGTCCTAAGCTAACTTGTTAGCTGGGTTAAGAGCTACTAAGGAAAATCCTATAGGAGAAGACCCTGGCTGCACGAGGCCAGTGCAGGCCTTTTTAAGCAAAGGCGATCCACTATAGGTTGTAGTCTTCTTGACATATCAAGTCAAGAGGTGAATAGAAAGGGAAACTGCTTCTTGGGCTTGGCTAATGCTACTGGTAGGCTTTTTTGTAACGCTCCGAACCCAATCCCACGCTACAGGTCAAGTTCGGACCCGTTGCACGGATAGAGTCTCCTCTGTACCGTGGACTAACTGGTAGCTGCGAATAACCACATTCCACCTCCAATCTACAACCAAACATCTCATATAAGCCCATCCTTCAACATCAACACAATCAACAAACTCCTCAAGGTCATCCGAGCCTTAGAACTCAACAAAAGTATAGCATACAAGCATGTAAGACATGTTTATGCCAACTTTAAAACGCAACTAACTTGTCTTACCACTCTAATTATATTTACAAGTTATACTTATATACTAAGTCTACCATTTAACATGTCTTAACACACAAGCATGCAAACAAAAATGTTAAAGCCTACCGTTAACTATTACATGCCAACGACTCCAACAACATCCAAGACTACAAGTTAATTACAAGGTTACAAATTCAACACAACTACATACAAGACCTTAAAGGTCTCAAAAGAGAAACAACACAACAACTTCACATAGTCCACACAGAACATCTAACATCACACACAAGTAATCACGGAAGCTGGTCTACTTGAACTTCCTTTTCTTCCTTTACAGCTACCAGCTGGGGATTTACCTCAGCCTCTCCTGAAACATATTAAAAAAGGAGTGAGCAACAAAGTTGCCCAGCGAGGGAGGGGTTATAGTAAACCGGGGTGTTTTTGCAAATGGTTTTCGTGCAATGCAACAAAGATAGCAACAAAGACAATACACAAATACTACAATATAACAAGATAATAGAACAAGTATTTAAACACATATAGAAATGATACGGTTCATCTTTTTGTCTTCAATCACGAACCATGAGCCACGATCTTCAAGCAAGTGCCGGCAAACCCTTTATTCCTCTAAATGGGGTACTCCAGATGTAGGTCCGTATGCCCTAACGAGGTAAACCATGCCTCTAGGGTAGGGGAGTATGCCTCAACGAGAAAAGAAATAGGAACCATGGTAGTCGAGGGAGACCGACAGCCCAATACTGTCTGGAGTTTCTCGACGCTACCATGTCCGAAAAGGTTGCGCAACCCCGAGTCAAGATCATCAAATACCACATAAGAGGGACGACAAAGTAGGCCGTCTTCGCAGTTAATCACAATATAAACCATAAAACATGAAATAATTGTATAAATACAAAAGAGGCAACTAACATACTTTTCCACAAACTCTTCCACTAGTTTGATTATATCTTGGACATACATTTAGGCACATACTAAGCATCAACAAGCTCATACAAGCACAAAGGTATCCATTTCTCACATTTTTCCCTTTGACAACTATACAATTCTTCTTCTATGCGAAATTCAAGGCCTCAATTCTACAAACCAATCATACTACACTCCTAAGAATACCAAAAGACACATATCTAAGCCTTGACAACCCACTTTGGAGATAAAAGCTCGAGCAGGCCCCGAGTAGGTTTTAACTACAACTACCCTATCCGGACCCCAATTTAACGCAACGAAAGCACCAAAAGTGCTTCCATGCCCCAAGGATACCTAATATAAAGTCCAAAAGTGCCCAGATTACATTTTGTGAAAAAACCCCTTTTAAAATTTTAGCTAATTTGCATATTAACTCAATTCCGGGCAAATTAACTACACGTGAGCTTCTAACTAATTTCAATAATATCTAGAGCACCTAAAGAAAGTATCAATTCACTCTAAATAACAAGTTATAGCAAAACCCTAAAAACAAGCACTATTCATTGTCTTTTTCGTGTGATTCTTGCATTCAACCATTCCAATGGCTAACAAGCATCAAAAGAGAGTTTTATAGGTTCTAGAGATGGTGTAGCAAGCAACAATAGCCATTTTCATAGCCATATCCAACAATAGAAGAAATTCAAAATATTGACATAAACTTAAACATAAAAATTATGCATGCTCCCTCACAATTTATAGGTATAGGCTTGTTGGTGAAGCTCCTAGATGTTTCAAACTTCTTCTAAACCAAGCCAAGAGACCATTTGCATGCATAGAAGTTGAAGAATTTCCTTCTCCTTTCTCCTTAGGGCTGTCGGGTTTGGGGGGGATATATTGTGTATTATTTTTTTTTTGTTTTGTGAGCGTTATATAGATATATGTGATATATTAAGTATATATGTATGAGTATGTGTTATATTATAAGTCAAATGCTAGCAAAAGCTTGGTCAAACTAAGTTAAAACTCCAATTAAATGTTAACTAGCTAAAACTAATGTTATACTAATGTTACACTATTCAACGAAGCACAAATTATTTTTCGAATGCATGTTTCTGACCCCCAAAGCCTAAAACCACAAGTTCCCAATTCGTTTTACGAGTCATACCATCTAGGAAAAATATTAAACCGAGCAATTCAGACAGTTGAATTTTTATGAATAGTGATCATCAAATAAAACAAATAATCAAGAAAAAAGAAATGCACATTGATATGCTCAAAGAGATACGCAACCGTTATTTATGAATGTGATGCAAATTCTCGGGCGTTATATTTTCTGCTTGACAATTGAAAAACATTGATAGTAATTGAAGTAGATGAGTTATACTATGCTATTGTAAAATAATCCCATATGCTTGTAAGATAACACTGGAAAAATATGGTCTAATTAAAATAAAATAAAAAAGAATAAACAAATCACATCAAAAGTCATATAGCAAAATACTTTATTTCTATTGCTATCATTATAATGTAATGTAAATAATGATGCATACAGAACATAAAAATGTTAAATAGAATTAAATGTATGATAAAAATAATAAGAAAGGCATACTTACCTAAATTATTCTTGGAATAATTTTTTGAAAACCACATTGTAGTTGTTTTTTATACTTTATTATCACCATCTTTTGTCAAAATCTTCAATCATTGTTTATTTGTTACTCTTGAAAGTGCAACATATAGTTTCTTAACCCCAAATAAAGTCATGACATAAACTTCTCCTTTAGTTAGTGGAGGCTTAAATCTGTGAGCCAAAATCCTTATAACAATTGCATGTATCTTCCTTCCCTAAGATAAAAAATGGATTGAGAATTATTAATAAACAACTAGGATATAATTAAAGATTTTGAAAAATAAAAAGATTGGAATGAATTTTTAATTATAGATTTCTTCATCGAATAAAACCACCTCAATCTAGTTAGTGAGGGAAGGATATATTATTGAAATGAGGCATTCAAAAATGGACTACCGTGACCTAAATTCTCCATGTTTCTTTTTCATGTGTAATTTCTTTGTCAGGATGAATACGAACAACCATCTAAAACTTTCAAGAGCTAGCAACAAAACCCAATATCATATTTAAAGTAGGAAAGCATCATTAAAAAATAATTAAACAAAGGATGGAAAATAACCTGATTTTATAGTTAATGCACAATAATGTTTGAATGAGAAATGATAATCAAGAGAAAGACTGTAGCTCATATATATTTACAGTAAGGCCATTATAAACATTTCATGCAAGTACCAATGCTATACGAAAATAATAGAAAGATTAAAGCAAAAACGTGCAGAGAAAACATATTAGTTAAAACCATACTACACACATTAGAACTCTTGGTACCAGTTAATTTCAAATAAACAATGCCCTACATATAGCTAAGGCTACATCAAACTAAAACCATACTTTATGAAATCTCTACTCTGACAGGAGATAATAAAAATGGAAGCTTTAACAAAAATTGTAAATTTTCACACTAACGGAAATACAAATCAGGATGTCAATGTTCCTAAGAAAGATTATGGTTCGTTTTCGATGTTTGCACTTTCTGTCTTCAACAAGTAAAGAGTTTCATATTAGGTGAGTAATAGAACTCCACAGATAAATAAAACAAAAAATTGTATGCGTGTTCTTTTAGTAACTGATAAAAGATGCATATGCTTTACACCGACATTATTTGTCATCAAATTTTTTAATTGTAGTTTGGTCAAAAGAAATTAGAATTATTAGTCAACATTACATTTCCATATTCGAAAAATATAGTACAAATATTGATGTTATGGAGAGCCCAAAGAATAAGAAAACAAATAGGCCATAACACACATTTGTAGAACTCAAATATTGACCCAAAAGCTTAAGTTTTTTGGTCTTGAGTCTACACATATTTATTAATAGCTCATTATTCTTCTAATCTTTCTATGTGGGAGATTTCTTTCTCTTTTCTCATTAGTTCACCATGTGAAACTCCAAACAAATCTCTCTCTTTTCACGTGTGAACTCCAATTGGGCCTTAACTCTTCCGTAATCCACATTCAAGGCCGATGTGTAACGCCCCGACCCCTCACGAGATCGGAAATTCTATTAAACATGCTATACTCAACCCAAATCCAAATCCGGGCACAAAATATAGGGAAAACAGACAGAGTCTCTCTTTTTTATAGGACAAACCAAAACATGTAAACAAAATATAAATGGTCCAGTACCGTGTCCAACACATGCAACAACTTCTCAAGGCCATCCAAGCCTTGGTTCTCAACAAACAAACCTGAGCAATTATACATCTCCAAATTCAAAGGCTATCCTAACTCTTTTTCTTTAGACATGTATGCTCTATAACGCCCCGAACCCAACCCCACGCTATAGATCAAGTCTGGACCCGTCCCTCGGACAGAGTCTTCTCTGTACCATGGACTAAACCGGTACCTGCAAATAGTCACATATAATTTATGAACCACAACAAACATCTCATACAACCTAACTTCCAAGATTAATATAGTCAACCAGTTTCACAAAGCCATCCGAGCCTTGGAACAACTAAATAGATATCATGCAAGCATGCAAATTATATCTCTAACTTTAATTTCAAGTAGTACATCATAGCTATAAGCCAAGCTTAACAAGCTAACTACTAAACACCCAAGCATACAACAAAAGAAATAACTCTACTATCTATTATTACATGCCATCTACTTTTGCTATCCAACATACAAGATTACAAGTTAATTACAACCACTAAATACATACAAGACCCCAAAGTCTCAAAAAGAACAACAATCAATACCTTTACACAAGCTTCACATTATAATCGACCTTATCACACAAGAAAGTCACGGAAGTTGTTCAACTTGCTCTTCTTCCTCTTCAACTACGGCTACTAACTAGTAATTCACCTCAGCTTCTCTTGAAACATGTTAAATGACGAATGAGCAACAATGTTGCCCAGCGAGGGAGGTGATGCATCATACCGGGGCATACAATATGATATGCAATGTGACATGCAACAAGACAACACATATTCAACATCAAATAACATAACTAGATAGACAAGTAATTAACCACATATAAAAAGGATACGGTTCATTAGTCTTCAATCCTGAGCCATGAGCCAAGAATCTTCAAGCAGGTGCCGGAAAAAATCTTTATTCCTTAAAAAATAGGGTACTCCGGATGTATCCCGATCCTACGACCCTTTCTCCTGAGGTAGGTCCATATGCCCCAACGAGGTGAACCACACCTCTGGGGTAGTGGAGTATACTTAGCGAGAGAAAGGGAATAGGCATCATGGTAGTCGAGAGAGCACGGCAAGCTTGATGCCGCCTGTGTTTCTCGACGCTACCATATTTGAAAAGGTTGCGCAACCTCGAAGCAAGCCCATGAGAACCAAGAATATCAAACAACACATAAGAGGGACGACAAAGTAGGCCGCCATCGCATTTAACCACAATATGCACAAAGTTGCGATTTAAACATAAAGGAGACAATAACATATTTTTCTTCCACAACCTCCTCAAATACCTCAATTATACTTTAGACAAGTATATAAACACATAATAACACATCTACAAGCACTTATAAGCATCATAGTAGTCAATTACTACTTTTTCCCTTTCTTTAGCCAAACAATTCTTCTCCTATATGCATTCGAAGTTACAAAACTACAACCCAATCATTCTACATTCCTAATTAAGTTAAAAGATACCTATTAAGGCCATGAAAACCTGATTTGGAGGCAAAAGCTCGGGAAGGCCCCGAGCGTGTTTTAACTACACCTACCCTATCCGGACCCCAATTTATAGCAACAAAAGCACCAAAAGTGCTTCCATACTCCAAGGATACCTAATCCAAAGTTCAAACTAGCCTGGATTGTCTTTCGTGGAAAACCCCATTTTTAAAGTTGGCTAACTTTGCACTTTAACTCAAATTTGAGCAAGCTAACTACATGTGAGTGTTTAACTAGTTCCTATAATGTCTAAAACACCTAGAGGAAGCCTCAATTCATTCTAATTAGTCAATTATATCAAACCCTAAAATTTTGTCACTATTCATCACCTTCTTTGCAAATCAAGCTTTTATCCATGACAATAGCTAACACACAACCCAATCACGGTCTAAAGATCATAATAAACATGTATCTCACAATAAATAAGCACATATATAGCCATAAGCAACAAATCACAAAAATGTAAAACTTGACATAAACTTTAAATCAATGAAAATGCTATCTCCCTCACATGTATAAGGATTAGAAGGCTTGGAGAAGCTTGGAATTAGATGTAGGATGCTAGCAAGAGATCAAGCCACCAAGAATTGATGAAGAAAATGTCACTTTTTCCTTTCTTTGTGCCGTCGGGTAAGGGGTTAAAATGGGGGTTATTTTGATTGTTTTGTGAGCAAATTATGTGCAAGTGTGAAGCTAAGGCATAAATGAGTATGTATATACGATAATTCCTAAGTCAAATATCACTAATAATAGGTCAAACTAAGTTAAAATGTCCCTTAATTGTTTGTCAATCCAAAACCAATGTTTAACTTACGTAACACTATTCAAATAAAGCAAAAATCATTTTTCAAACACATACTCCCGGCCTCTAAAGTCCAAAACGACAAGTTCTCGATTCCTTTTATCTGCTATATTATCTAGGAAAAATATTAAATCGAACATTTAAGATAGTCAAATTTATTGTGAATAGTAGCCTCAAAATAAAACAATTAAGCAAGAAAAGAGATGCACATAAGAATGCTCAAGTAAATATGCAACAGTTATTTAAAAGATGTGATGAACTTCCCGGGCGTCACACCCTTTCCCTCTTAAACTAATTGCGTTCTCGCAATTCTTACATGATTCAGCAAACAGCTCTGGGTATTTTCCTCTTATCTGATCTTCCCACTCCCAAGTGGCATCCTCAACTCCATGATGATCCCAAAGAACTTTCACCATAGGAATACTCTTGGTTCGAAGTTCCTATATCTTCCTATCAACCACTCGAAGAGGTTTCTCAACATATGCCAAAGACTCATCAATCTCCAACGGTTCCGGATCTAGAATGTGCGAAGGATCTGGATTATATTTCCTCAACAACGACACATAGAATACATCATGAATCTTGCCCAAACTCGGAGCTAATGCTAATCTGTAAGCCAAATCACTAACTTTTTCAATAATTTCAAATGGCCCCACATATCTAGGACTGATTTTATCTCCCTTTTCATGTCATATCAAACCTTTACGCGGAGATACTTTCAAGAACACATAATCACTCGCTGAAAACACTAAGTCGCGTCAGTGTCTATCAGTATAACTCTTATGTCGACTCTGTGGTGTAAGCATTATTTTCTTTATAAATTTCACATTATCAACCATCTTGATCATCTCAGGTAGAATAGCTGGATCAACAGTTTTCATTTCACCTACTTCATCCCAATACAACGGAGACCTACATTTCCGCCCGTACAGCGCCTCGTAGGGTACCATACTAATAGTAGTCTAGTAAATATTATTATAAGCAAACTCTGCAAGAGGAAAATACATTTCCTAACTCTTACCGAAATCTAGAATGCAAGCTCGCAACATGTCTTCTAAAATCCTGATAGTCCTCTCAGACTGGTCATCTGCCTGCCGGTGATATGCTGTGCTAAAGCTCAAATCGGTCCCCAAAGCCTTCTGTAGTTTCTGCCAGAACTGTGATGTAAACCTGGGATCTCTATCCGACATTATTTTAGATGGAACTCTATGCAGTCTCACAATGTTTTCAACATATAGCTCGGCTAACTTATCAAGAGAGTCAGTCTTCTTTGTAGCAATGAAGTGTGAGGTTTTCATCAATCTATCAACCACAACCCATACAGAATCATTACCTTGTGGTGGTCTTGGCAAATCGAATACAAAGTCCATGTTAACTTGGTCCCATTTCCATACTGGAATCTCCAAAGGTTGCAGCAATCCTGCAGGTCTCTGATGCTCAGCCTTAACCTTCTGACAAGTCAAACATTTGGCCACAAACTCAGCTATCTCCCTTTTCATGTTGTTCCACCAGAAACTTTGCTTTAAGTCCTTGTACATCTTAGTGCTACCAGGATGAATCGTGTATTTAGTACTATGAGCCTCAGCAGGAATTTCATATTTCACAGCTGAACTACTAGGAATGCAAATTATGTTCTTATACTTGAGTAATCCATCATCATGCAGCTTGATGTCGGACTCTCCCCCTTTGGACTTCTCTAGAATATTCAACAACTGAGGATATGACTGTTGTGCTTCCTTGATTCTAGATAGTAATAAAGACTGGATTCGTAAACTAGCAAATTGGATACCTGTTCTAGAAGTCTTCGGTTTCCATAAACACAATTCCTCCACAATTTCCCAGTCCTTTATTATCAAACTAGCCACAGTAACTTTTCAGCTCAATGCATCTGCAACAGTGTTAGCTTTTCCTAGCAAGTAGCTAATGGTACAATTATAATCATTCAACAATTCTAATCAACGCCTTTGCCTCATATTCAAATCCTTTTGAGAAAACAGATACTTTAGACTTTTATGATAAGTAAATATCTCAAATTTATTACCCCACAAGTAATGACGTTATTTCTTCAAAGCAAAGACAACAACAGCAAGCTCAAGATCGAGTGTAGGATAATTAGGTTCGTATGGTTTCAATTTCCTTGAGGCATAAGCTATCATCTTACCATTTTGCATAAACACACAGCCCAAACCTTCTTTCGAAGCATCACTGTAAATTACCAGATTATCTGTTCCTTTAGGCAATGCAAGGATAGGTATAGTGGTAAATCTCTTCTTCAATTCTTGAAAACTGGCTTCGCATTTATCATCCCAGTTAAACACAGTTTTCTTCTGAGTTAAGAAAGCTAATGGTCCTGCAATTTTAGAAAATTCCTTAACAAACCGCCTATAATAACCAGCAAACCCAAGAAACTACGAACCTCCGTGACAGTCTCGGGTCTCTTCCAGGACATTACTACCTCAATTTTCGAAGGGTCAACAGTTATTCCCTCCTGTGAAATGATATGGCCTAGAAAGGCTACCTGTTTCAACCAGAATTCACACTTGCTAAATTTGGCAAACAATTTATGCTATTGCAATGTTCGCAGTATAATTCTCAAGTATTCTTCATGCTCTGCCTCAGATTTAGAGTACACCAATATACCATCAATAAAGATCACAACAAAATGATCGAGGTAAGGTCTAAACACCCTCTGCATCAAATCCATAAAGGCGGCTGAAGTATTTGTCAACCCAAACAGCAATACAACAAATTCATAGTGGACGTACCTAGTTCTGAAAGCTATTTTTGGCACATCTTCTTTTCAAATTCTTAACTGGTAATAACCCTGTCTCAGATCAAATTTAGAATACACAACGACATATTGCAGCTGGTCAAACAATTCTTCAATTAAAGGCAAATGATATTTATTTTTCACAGTCACCTGATTAAGACCTTGATAGTCAATGCACAACTGTAACGTACCATCTTTCTTCTTCACAAACAACACATGAGCACCCCAAGGCGAAGAGCTAGGCTGAATGAAACATTTTCAAGTAAATCCTGTAGCTGAATTTTCAACTCCTGCAATTCAGGGGAAGCCATTCTATATGGGGTTCTAGAAATAGGACTAGTTCTTGGCAACAAATCAATCACAAACTCTATTTCTCGGTCAGGTGGTAACCCAGGCAGCTCCTCAGGAAATACTCCTGGAAAGTCTTTTGCAATAAGTACCTCATTCAATTTTAATTTATCCCTATGATGATTAATTAAATAAGCTAAATATGCATCACAACCCCTACTCAACATTTTAGTAGCTTTAATAGAAGAAATGATACGAGTCCCAGTAGATTTCTGACTCCCAACAATTTTAATGACAGGTTGTTCAGGTACTTCTAAAGTTATAATTTTCCTCCTACAATCCAAATATGCATAATACTGCCCCAACCAGTCCATACCCAAAACAACTTCAAAGTCCCGAAATGGCATGATTATCAAATCAATAGGATACATATGCCCCTCAATGCAAATATCACAATCTTTATACACAGACTCCGTAACAACTTTGATACCCATAGGATTACCTACTGCAATTACATACAGTAGTTTATCAACTTTTAAAACAGTAGATTGTGCACATGCAGGAGTGATAAATGAATGTGTAGCCCCGGTGTTAATCAAAACTACTACTGGCTGACTATTAATAAGAAAAGTATCTTCCACTACCACTGTCGTGTCTGGGAGCTCCTTCTGATCTAGTACAAACACCCGTGCCTAACCTCATGGAATGGTAGCTGCTCCCGAAGCTCTAGTCTGAGCACTCTGGCCGGAAGTCTGTCCTTGTCCCTGTTTAAACCTGGGACAATCTCTAGCTCTATGCTGGTCACTATCACAACCCATGCATTGACCCAATTTCCTCCAACATTCCACCGTCGTGTGGCCCTTGCGATTGCAGTGACTGTACTGTTGGTTTTTCTTTGCAGCAGTACCTCTCGTAGGAGCTCTAAAAGTAGATATAGTGGAACTACCCTGCTGAGATCTAGTGGTCACTGGTCGGGTCTGTGATTGTCCCTGTGGCTAGCTCTGAGCTGGCCTCGGCTAAAACTGTGCCTGAACTGGTCCTGGGTAGCTCTGGGTCTGCCTCGGCTGCTGAGTCTGAACAGACTGCTGATACTATCTCTGATAGCCCTAATTATGGGACTGATACTGTCGTTTACTCGACTGACTGGACTAGACCAACACATCTGCCTTGTGTTTCTCATATCTCGAGGCGGTCCTAACCACTGCAGCATAATTCGAATAATCCAGCGAAGACAAATTTAGCATAATATCACTTCTCAAACCTTTAATGAATCTCTGAATCTTCATGTCCTCTGGCTGCACTAAAACTAGCACGTATCGAGAAAGTCTAGTGAAAGTAGCCTCATACTGATCTACAGTCATGTTTCCCTACCTCAAAGCTATGAACTCTTCTTGATGTCTCTCGCAGGCTACCACAGACATATACTTATCTCGGAACTCTCGAACAAAGTCAGCCCACGAATGTTGTACTCTCTCGGCCTCCCATTTCTCTCTAACAGTGCGCCACAATTCCTCGGCGTCCCCTTCCATTAAGAATGCAGCATAAGTGATCTTTCTCTCATCATTACACTCGAGTATTGCAGCAACTTTCTCAAACTTACTCAACCACATTTATGCCTTCATATCATCTAGTTCTCCATAAAAATAGTACGCCGTGTGATGAAAGAACTTATCAAACAAGTTTTCCCCTGCAAACCGCTACCCTTGGCTTTAGCAGCTTGATTGCCTCTGCCAGTCCCTGCCTAACCCTGCTGAGTCACAAACTGAGCAATAGTATTCATGGCGGTGGCCATTGTGGCCATAATCTGTGCACTGGTCGGTTCCTGCCCCTAAGGTACATTCCCTGCCTGCGGTACATTCCTAGCTACTCCTGCACCCTGCCTAGGTATATCCTGCCTAGGAGCCTCCTCCGGTTCTCTTCTCGGTCTTCCCTTACTCTTCATCTCAATGCTAGAAGAATGCAGTGTTATAGTAGGCCAAAAGATAACATGTACATGTTTCAAAACACCTTATACACAAAAGACAACATAGAAACACTTAACAAGCATTAAACACTAAACTTTTCATATTCATATCATATCATGCATTTGACATTCTTTTTCATGCTAGCATGTCCTTTACTCAAGCAATTACTCACTTAAACAATTAGACAATCACAAAGTCACGTAGTTCAATTTCCACATATGGACCTCTACCCACATACCGAGGAAATTAACTCAGCTTCATGCATTCAAGTAGCTCTGATACCACCTAAATGTAACGCCCCGAATCTAACCCCACGCTATAAATCAAGTCTGGACCCGTCCCTCGGACAGAGTCTCCTCTGTACTGTGGACTAAACTGGTACCTGC
Organism: Ehretia macrophylla; assembly: GCA_037974665.1. Taxonomy (NCBI): domain Eukaryota; kingdom Viridiplantae; phylum Streptophyta; class Magnoliopsida; order Boraginales; family Ehretiaceae; genus Ehretia; species Ehretia macrophylla. The sequence goes on from CM075774.1 coordinate 8,566,928, forward strand.
AAATAGTCACATATAATTTATGAACCACAACAAACATCTCATACAACCTAACTTCCAAGATTAATATAGTCAACCAGTTTTACTAGGCCATCCGAGCCTTGGAACAACTAAATAGATATCATGCAAGCATGCAAATTATATCTCTAACTTTAATTTCAAGTAGTACATCATAGCTATAAGCCAAGCTTAACAAGCTAACTACTAAACACCCAAGCATGCAACAAAAGAAATAAGTCTACTATCTATTATTACATGCCATCTACTTTTGCTATCCAACATATAATATTACAAGTTAATTACAACCACCAAATACATACAAGACCCCAAGGTCTCAAAAAGAACAACAATCAATGCCTTCACACAAGCTTCACATTATACTCAACCTTATCACACAAGAAAGTCACGGAAGTTGTTCAACTTGCTCTTTTTCCTTTTCAACTACAGCTACTAGCTGGTGATTCACCTCAGCTTCTCCTAAAACATGTTAAATGAGGAGTGAGCGACAATGTTGCCCAGCGAGAGAAGTGATGCAGCATATCGGGGCATGCAATATGATATGCAATGTGACATGCAACAAGACAACACATATTCAACACCAAGTGACATAACTAGATAGACAAGTAATTAACTACATATAAAAAGGATACGGTTCACTTGTCTTCAATCACGAGCCACGAGCCAAGAATCTTCAAGCAGGTGCCGGCAAAAACCCTTATTCCTCCAAAAATAGGGTACTCCGGATGTACCCAGATCCTACGACCTTTTCTCCTGAGGTAGGTCTATATGCCCCAACGAGATGAACCACGCCTCTAGGGTAGTGGAGTATATTCAGCGAGAGAAAGGGAATAGGCACCATGGTAGTCGAGGGAGCACGGCAAACCCGATGTCGCTTGTGTTTCTCGACGTTACCATATCCGAAAAGGTTGCGCAACCTCGAAGCAAGTCCACGAGAACCAAGAACATCAAATAACACATAAGAGGGACGACAAAGTAGGCCGTCCTCGTATTTAACCACAATATGCACAAAGTTACGATTTAAACATGTTAGAATATACACTTGTCCCACATAGAAAAATCATAAACTCTTAGACCACTTAATAAGATCCTGAGCTATTTCACTTGGCACCAATTGGTTTTAAGATGGAAACCCATGATTCTTCACATGGTATCAGAGCTACCATCCTGGTAGCCTGTGTCATTGTTATCTCTTTATTCCTACCACCATCATTGCCACTGTCGATCGTCTAGGCATCCGAGTATCCGTTAGCCATCGTCGTGTTTGTCTTTAGCTGTGGTCCTTTAATCGTACATTTTCTCTCATTATGTGGTAAGAAGATGTTCTCTTCTTCCTCAATCGTCCCTTCTAGGCATTGGAGCATCCAATTGCAGTTGTTATTGTATGCATTCAACCATGATCCTGATTGTACCTTCTTTCTCATGATGACGTTATATTTCTTCCTTAGTCTTCCCTTGTCTCAGCGTATCGAGTGTCCAGTTGTCGTCGTCGTTGTGTACCTTCAGGCATGATCCTTTGATTCCGTTTTGGTTTAATTCTAACTTCAAACGGATATCCTTTTGGCTACTTTGATCAATGTCTTCAAGATGCCTCAACAAATATCAGTTATCAAACTCAAGTTTCTTCAGATTCACCATACTTGAGTTTGAGATGGGCTATTAAAATATTATAGGTTTTAATATTATTCCTTATTTTATGACACTAGTTTAGGCAATAGTCTAGATTTAGGCATTATTATTTTGTTTCTTTGTTAGACTAGATTTTAGGTTTCCGTATTGAATTATATTCCTAATTAGTCTGATTCTTATTCTTGGTCACCAAGTTATGATGCCTATAAATAGGCACTCTCATATTGTATTTTAAAACATCAAGAATTCAGTATGTAATCATTATATCTATCTCTTCTAGAGCTACCGTTGGTGGTGGCTCCTATTGTCTTGAATCAATATATATTTTCTTCATATTTTTATATGTTCTTTTTCTTTCAACATAGTATCAGAGTTAGGCTCATAGTTTAGTCTCATTCATCTTCCGCATGCGACCCATCTCAAATCAGGTTCACTTGTCTTCAATCTTTCGCGTGTGCATAGTCCACGCACTTTCAATCTTCCACATGTGTTATCTATCACATATGTGTTCAATCTTCCATGTGTGATCCATCTCAAAAAGAAATTTGGTCCACATGTATTCAATCTTTCAAGTGTGACCATCTCAAAATAAGGTCCATGTGACGCCCGAGATCTTAGCCGTACTTTAAGCCACTGTTGCATCTACTATTTGTGCATTTCTTCTGTGCTTTACTTGTTACTTTATGTGGTTACTATTCATTCTGTTTTTCAACTGCTTAACTATCTTGAATTAGCATTTTTCTTAAATCATATTAATTGTTTTAGGAATGAGAAAAATGTGTGTTTGAGCTAAATAAATTAGGAGCTTTCGTTTAGAAAATGTTTTTGCAAACTAGTGAATAGTGTTACGTAACTAAACTAGGTGTTTTAATTAGCTAACATTAATTGCACAATTAGGACTTGTTTCTAGCTAGCTAAACTCCTTTTAATAGTCAATATGTGCATCCAACTTGACCCTCACCCTTTATATTGCTCAACATACGCATAACAAGCTCATAAAAACAAAAAAAAAATAAGAGAGCAATGCTGAAAACACTGATAGCAGGGCCGAAAATCAGCATAGGAGGAGAATGAGAGATTTTTGCTCAACAATCATTCCAAGCCAAGCCAAGCTAGGTGCAAGTGGTTTAGGGTGTTTACTAGCTTTCTAGGAGCTCCTTCGCGCAATAGGTGAGGGATTTCATACTTATTTTTACATTTGAAAAATGTGACAACTTTCTTGAATTCTTAGATTTGCTATCAAATGCTTATGTAATGCTTAAATATGCTTATGTATGGTGTATATAAGTAGTAGAGACCTAATTTATGCTATTGTTTCATAGTTTAAATGGTTGAAGTTGCTTGTTGATCGTATGGCATGAACAGTGACGGGAAAACTAGGGTTTTGCATAATCGGACCTTATAGCTTGAATTAATGGTTCTAATAGATACTTTAGGTGCTAATGAAAGTAGTGTAAAGGCCCCGTAGGGTTTAATTGCTCATAACCTATCAAAAGCATAAAATAACTGACTTTTAAAAAGGGGTTTTGGGGTTATCGCGAATCCGGGTTGAATTGGCCTTCACTTTTGGTGTTCCTAGGCTAAGTAGACTCTAGTTATGCTTTTCTAGCTTCCATTTGGGTCCCAGGTGAGATATGTGTAGTACAAAGTCAAAAGAGAAAATTTGGGACTTTTGGGCTAAATGTGGGTAATTAGGTGACTTTGAGAGTCCTAAGGGTGTCTAAAGGGTTAACTAGGAGCATGGAATAGACCACTCACGAATCTAGAACCGTAACATGAGTTGGAAGGAAAACGGGTTGGGTTATAAAGGGGTTTAAGTACAATTTTGATTATCTCACGCTTCTAAGACCTTGACATGACTCCTTGTGTGTTTAAATGTGGTTTCAAAATGTTTTGGAGCTTTTGGTATAGTTCTATATGAATCTTGATTATGCCTCTTTGTAATTTGCTTAATTGTTATACGAAATTGCTTCTTTTCTAACTGTTTCGAGGACAACCTACTTTGTTGTTCCTCCCATGTGTTATTGCTTCTATTGTTATTGTTATATTGCCATTGATAAGTGCATTGCATAGTGGTTGCGCAACCATAGTGTCAGGGGTGGTTGTATTAAATATCGGTTGGGCGGCAGCGGGCTTGCCAGTGGATATTCGATCTCCGTGCCCTAGTCCCTCACTTGCCTGGTCCGGAGATTGCCAAGGGGTGTTGGGTCGTAGGATTATCAGGGTATATCCGGAGTACACCCACTGGAGTGATTGAGAATTTGCCAGCATATTGATCGTGGTTCGTGGCTTGTGGTTTATGATCGAAGTTAAGAGAATTCTGGAATGTTGGGGTTAAGTATATCGTATCGTTTGATATGTGTGGTTATCTACTGTTTCAAATGTACTTTACTTGTCTTCTTGTTTAATTGCTATAACTGTTGCATTGCACGTCCCGGGTAGTCTTTATCCCTCACTGGGCAATAGTGGTTGCTCATACCTCGCTAATATGTTTCAGGAGACGCTAAGGTTGAACCCCAGCTAGATTTGGTAGAGGATGAAGAACAGGAGGTCCAGACTGATCAACTACCGTAGTTGCAGTGTCTAGTTGGTTGATGTGGATTTATGGTTCTTGTTGTAATGTGGGGACCTTGTTTGCTCTACTTTATATCATATTTTGTAGCCTAAGTGCTTATGTACATGTTGTATGGTTGTAAGCTGAATACTAGATGATTATGGTAGAAGGCATAGAACTATGGCATGTAATAGCTTATGTTTTTACTTTTAGCTACTTTTCATGCTTGAGTGTGAATGTTAGGATGTAAGGTTGTTTTCAATTCATAAGGATGTTTAAAGGCTATCATGGAGTGGCATGATAAGCGGTTTTGTAAAAAAATATATATTGTGAATGCATGCTTGTGTGTATCTAAACCGTTTGTATGTCTTAAGGGTCGGATGACCTTAAAGTTGGGATCTTTATTTTGGAAATAGCTTTATTGTTGCTCTATAGCTTATTGAATGCTTACAGGTTTTCAAAATGTCCACGTTATAGGGGAGACTCTGTCCGTTTTTCTCTAAAATTTTGAGACCGGGTTGGAATTAGGTTAAGAATAGCATGGTTATTAGAGCCTCCGATCTTGTGAAGGATCGGGACGTTTCAGTCCACGCGTGTTCAATCTTCCACGTATAACCCCTCTCAAATCAAGTCACACGTGAGGGGGAGTGTTAGAATATATACTTATCCCACATAGAAAAATCATAAACTCTTAGACCACTTAATAAGATCTTGGGCTACTCCACTTAGCACCAATTGGTTTTAAAATGAAAACTCATGATTCTTCACAAAACATAAAAGAGACAATAACATATTTTTTTCCACAACCTCCTCAAATAGATCAATTATACTTTAGACAAGCATATAAATACATAATAACACATCTACAAGCACTTATAAGTATCATAGTAATCAATTACTACTTTTCCCCTTTCTTTAACCAAATCATTATTCTCCTATATGCATTCGAAGTTACAAAAATACAACCCAATCATTCTACATTCTTAATTAAGTTAAAAGACACCTATTAAGGCCATGAAAACCCGATTTGGAGGCAAGAGCTCGTGAAGGCCCCAAGCGGGTTTTAACTACACTTACCATATCCGGACCCCAATTTAACGCAACAAAAGCACCAAAAGTACTTCCATGCTCCAAGGATACCTAATCCAAAGTCCAAAGGAGCCCAGATTGTCTTTCGTGGAAAACCCCCTTTTTAAAGTTGGCTAACTTTGCACTTTAACTCAAATTTGAGCAAGCTAACTACATGTGAGTATTTAACTAGTTCCTATAATGTCTAAAGCACCTAGAGGAAGCCTCAATTCATTCTAATTAGTCAATTACATCAAACCCTAAAATCTCATCACTATTCATCACCTTCTTTGCAAATCAAGCTTTCATCCATGGCAATAGCTAACACACAACCCAATCATGGTCTAGAGATCATAATAAACATGTATCTCACAATAAATGAGCATATCTATAGCCATAAGCAACAAATCACAAAAATGTAAAACTTGACATAAACTTTAAATCAATGAAAATGCTATCTCCCTCACATGTATAAGGGTTAGAAGGCTTGGAGAAGCTTGGAATTAGATATAGGATGCTAGCAAGAGATCAAGCCACCAAGAATTGATGAAGAAAATGCCTCTTTTTCCTTTCTTTGTGCTGTTGGGTAAGGGGTAAAATGGGGATTATTTTGATTGTTTTGTGAGCAAATTATGTGCAAGTGTGAAGCTAAGGCATATATGAGTATGTATATACGATAATTCCTAAGTCAAATATCACTAATACTAGGTCAAACTAAGTTAAAATGTCCCCTAATTGTTTGTCAATCCAAAACCAATGTTTAACTTACGTAACACTATTCAAACGAAGCAAAAATCATTTTTCAAACGCATACTCCCGGCCTCTAAAGTCCAAAAAGACAAGTTTCCGATTCCTTTTATATGCTATATTATCTAGGAAAAATATTAAATCGAACATTTAAGATAGTCAAATTTCTTGTGAATAGTAGCCTCAAAATAAAATAATTAAGCAAGAAAAGATATGCACATAAGAATGCTCAAATAAATATGCAACAGTTATTTAAAAGATGTGATAAACTTCCCGAGCGTCACATGTTTATGCTTGAATTGAAATAATACTAACCTATTAGATAAACTAGGTTACCATACCACTCTAATGACCTAATTAAACTTAAATAATTTTTCTTTATTCATTGACTACGTACAACTCAAAAGTAACATCTTTACAACCCACACCACATAACACATTGATTCCCAAGCAAGGACCAAGCACTGTAAGTACGAACATTCCTTCTCACACTGCAATACCTGAAAGGTGAGTAATGAGGAATGAGTATACAATCATGTATACCCAGTGAGGAAGGAAAACATTATACGGGAAGCATTTATAAGGGGATTCGTGCAATGCAACAATTATGTACAAGTAAAACCATTAAACAATTAACATGACAAATAAGCAATCGGATACCACTCATTGAAAAAGGATACGATCGATAACCCTTATCATTCCAATTCTCGAATCACGATCCACGAACCAAGATATGCCGGCATCCCAAACACCAATGGGTACTCCAGATGTACTCGATCCTACGACCCATACCCCCTGGCATACTCCATACCAAGCAAATGAGGGACTAGGGTACGAAGCTAGAGCAACACCCTGGCAAGCCCGATGCCGCCCAGAGAGGCCCATTGCACCCATCCCAAATGATAAGGTTGCGCAACCATCGAAACGATACACAAATAACAACTATAAAAACAATATAACATTAAAAGCCAATAAACACAAAATGAGGGACAACAAAGTAGGCTGTCCTCGCACATGAACTACAATTTACAAGCAACTGTAATCTAGATAACAATAACATCTTCTAGTCGACGTATAAACAGAACATAGACAATACAATTAAAGTTCATAAACAATACTCATTAACTACACAAAAATCTATCATAATGAAGAGCAATAAACCAATTAAGATGGCAAGTACGATGCATCTCACCTCTACCAAGCTCCAAGATGTAAGTTTGGCTTAATGGATCCACCTAGCATGTAATAGAACACATATTTATTACAAGAAATCCCATGGATGTCATTCATAGCCAAATATAACAACAAGAATTCTAGCTAAGTAGGAAATATTAGCTCAATGCAAGAAAACTACCAAGAACACTATTCAAGCTCCAACTTCTAAAAGCAATTACAACCAAACGAGTTATGGGATTGGGAAACCGACTTCACTACCCTAACTTAGGCACAACAGGGCACGTTTCTATGCTATTAAACCTTGTTTTTCCAACCGAAGCCCGAAAGTCCACCTAGTGCGTTTGAACTACAGCTATGCTAACTGAACACCTAATCAATGCCACAACCATGCCAAAAGTGCTTCCATGCCCCACTATGACTATGCCAACACTCAAAACGAGAAAAGCAAACACTTAGTCAAATGGCCCCTTTGTCTATTAACCATTTGAATCACAATTGAAGGACGAGGTTCAAGATTCTCAAACGAACTATTTCATTCTCCTAATTACCCTTTATGACACCCCTAGGACCCTCGAGTTTACCCGTTTAACCATGTTAACTGCAAAGCCCCAATTTTTCCTTAATGCGTTATAACTATAAGTACCTTAACCGATTCCCAACCAAACATTAGAAAAGCACTACTAGTACCTCCTCACCCTAACAACACCAAATATATCAACCAAATTCACCCGGATTTACGTTTGACCCGAAACCCCTTTGTAAACCGAACCATTTTTAGCATTTTTTCCAAGTTTCGAACAATCTAAAGTAATACAATTATATTTCTATGTTAATTAACATCCCTAGCACCTATAGGAAGCATTAAATCAATCCATCAAGCAACTTTTTAACAAAACCTAAAATGATACTATTCATTGTCTTCTTCAATTTCAATTCGCATTTCTAATCGTAAAAATCTCTAAATAACTGTCAAGCAATGCTTTACGAACTCAAAGGAAGCTATTTCAACCAATAATATGCATTTAAACACAATATATATCAAATCTAAGAATTTGAAACTTAAATCAAACTTTGAAAAAAATACACAAAAAGGTGAAATCCCTCACAATGATTGTAGAAGAAGACTTGTAAGAACCCTAGACAAGCTCCTTGTTCGATTCCATGCAAGATTGTAGAAGAAAAATGGAAGCAAAAATCTTTTTTGTTGGCTTTTGAAACTCTCGGCCATAGGGGGACAAGGGCATTTAGGTCAATTAGCAAAGTCAAACTCAAGTTAAATTGGTCAAACTATGGCTATTTAGTCTATTTCAAGTCATAAAAATGCATTACCAATTAAAACTAACTAAAACCAACTACTAAATACTAGAAATAGTGCTGAAAACACTATTCACTAAGTCCTAAAAACAATTTTCTAACTCTTGTTTTCAATGCACTACGAACGAACGATCAATGGAAGAATGATTTAAATATGATAAGTAATGTTAGAAAAATATAATTTTTTAAAAGTAGGATAGTTTAAAATTTACTCCGGGTTCGGAGCTACTTTTCCATTTAGTTGAAAATAAAGTAGTTAAGTGCAAGAGAATGAAACCAAGTACTACAAATAATAAGGTAGTTAGTATTCATTTCAAATAATTATTCTAGCTATTATTTAAATATTTTTGAAGTAATATAAAAAATAGTGCTTAAAATGAGTAGATTAAGTAAAATAAACACATAATTCAATGCTAACATTTAAGATAATACTTAATTAAATGTAATTAGATGCTATTAAGTATATGTCGGGTTCGGGGTATCACACGATAGATCCAATCTACCACTCTCACAAGCTTTTTAGATCTTCTATGCACCCTAGCTACCGTGGTGGCTCCAGTAGCTCTTCCTCGTGCATATAGATCAACCATGAGGCACCACGATCTTACTCTCGTACGAGCCCACTTGGGATCAACCAAATCATCATGCCTTACTCCATGGCGTTACCGTAACCTCATACAACTTTGAGAGTACAACCCAATAATTATGCTTACCGTGACCCTACTCTATCCTCCGAGCCTTGCTGCCAAGCTCCACTTAGAGTCCTTCACGATAGTGTACCATAATTCTTCAAGAGTCCGGGCCAAGATCTTCGAACCATTGGCTCTGATACCACTTGTTATGGTGAGCTCAAAGAATCAGAGAACAAATGGGCCATAACACACGTATAGAACTTAACTATTGATACCATAATTCTTCAAGAGTCCGGGCCAAGATCATCAAACCATCGGCTCTAATACCACTTATTATGGCGAGCCCAAAGAATCAGAGAACAATTAGGCCATAACACACGTGTAGAACTCAACTATTGAACCAAAAGCTTAAGCTATGGGGTCTTGAGCCTATACATATTTATTAATAGCTTATTATTCTCCTAATCTTTTCATGTGGGAGAAATCCTTCTCTTTGCTCTTTAGTTCATCATATGAAACTCCTAACAAATCTCCCTATTTTCACATGTGAACTCCAATTGGGCCTTAACTCCCCCTTGATCCACATTGAAGGCCGATGGATCCAATTTACCACTCTCACAAGTTTTTTAGATCTCCTATGCACCCTAGCTACCGTGGTGGCTCCAGTAGCTCTTCCCCGTGCACCCAGATCAACCATAAGACACTACGATCTTACTATCATACGAGCCCGCTTGGGATCAACCAGATCACCATGTCTTGGTTCATCGCGTTACCATAACTTCATACAACTTTGAGAGTACAACCCAATAATTATGCTTACCGTGACCCTACTCCATCCTCCGTGCCTTGCTGCCAAGCTTCACCAAGAGTTCATCACGATAGTGTACCATAATTCTTCGAGAAACTGGGCCAAGATCATCAAACTTGGCTCTAATACCACTTGTTATGGCGAGCCCAAAAAATCAGAGAACAAATGGGCCATAACACACATGTGTAGAACTCAACTATTGACCCAAAAGGTTAAGCTATTAGATCTTGAGCATACATATATTTATTAATAACTCATTATTCTCCTAATCTTTTCATGCGAGAGAAATCCTTCTCTTTGTTCGTTAGTTCATCATGTGAAACTCCTAACAATTGACAAAAGAAAAGCATAATAACAATAATAATACTAGCAGTGCCTTGTTAAAAAATAATTAAATAAAGAAGAGAAAATAACCTTATTTTTAGCGACGAATGTACAACAACACTTGAATATGAAACGATAAGGGGAGAAAAATATTGTAGCTCATATAACTTCACAGTAATGCCATTTTATTTATCTAACTCCTTAGATAAGTGTATAAAGTAAGGACTCCGACAGAAAGAGATAGAGTTTAAATGAAGATAAGATATATACAATCCTAGGATACAAACTTAAGATATAATTTGATTTAAATTTGCTGGTTAGGTGTGCGTATGGATTTTGTTCTACCAGATAATTTCAAGATAATAAATACATAATTTTTTTGTAGGATGAGTGCTTATTTGCTTACACAAGGCATGATGGTTATTCTCGAAATGGGTCTCAAAATGGTGTTTATTTAAAAAACGAAGGTGAAATTTTGTTTTCGCTTACTTATGATTTGTTAATTTAATTTTTCCTATATGAATTGAATATTCTAAATTAATCAAGATTTTAATTGAAAAACAAATCCATTTTGTGAAGGCATCTTTATCGTTTAAAAAACAAAGGTGAAATTTTCTTTTCGCTTATTTATAATTTTTTAATTTGACTTTTTACTATATGAATCGAATATTAAATTTTTTGGATAGAAGTAAGATTCCTTATTTTGTAGAAAATGTGCTTATTTTCTTACATGTGGCATAATAGTTTATCCTGGAAGGATTTGTTCTATTAGATAAATTCAAGATAGTAAATACTGATTTTTTTTTTGTAGGAGGGGTGCTTATTTTCTTAGATGGTGATTGTTCTCAAAAGGTTTAAAAAATGAAAGTGGACTTTTCTTTTCACTTATTTATGTTTCCATAATTTTATTTTTACTATATGAATTGAATATGCTAAACTAAGCAAGCTTTTAATTGAAAACAAAAAAGAATTATGAGCGAGGCTTTGTCATTTAAAAAATAAATGTGAATTTTTTTCTTTTTGCTTGATTATAATTTTTTTATTTTTATTTTTTACTGTATAAAACGAATATTTAATATTTTGGATAAATGTAAGATTTTCTCCTTTTTTATAGGAAGGGTGCTATTTTCTTACATATGGCATGCTAGAGGGATGTTTTTTTGCTTACACATAGAAAGATAGATTTTCTTTTTGCTTATTTATGATTTTTTAATTTAATTTTTACTACATGAAATAAATATTCTAGATTAATCAAGCTTTTAATTAAAAATCTAAAGCACTTTTATTAAGGAGGTTTTGTCATTTAAAAAATGAATGTGGAATTTCTTTTCGCTTATTTATGATTTTTTCAATTTGATTTATACTATATGAATCGAATTTTTAATTTTATAGATAAAAGTAAGATTTTTATTTTTATTTTTTTTGTACTGAGGGTAATTATTTGCTTATACATGGCATGATGATTTTTTTCAAAGAGATTTGTTCTATTAGATAAATCCAAGATAGTAAACATTGAGTTTTTTTTTCCTTTTTTGTAGGAGAGGTGCTTATTTGCTTGTATGTAGAATGATAGTAATTCTCGAAAGAGCTCTCGAAAAGGGGTTTATTTAAAAAAACAAAGATGAAATTTTCATTTCGCTTATTTATTATTTTGTAATATAATTTTTGGTATATGAGTTGAATATTCTAAATTAATCAAGTATTTAATTGAATAACAAAGCAATTTTATGAGGGATGCTTTGTCATTAAAAAAATGAACGTAGAATTTTCTTTTCTCTTATTTCTGGTTTTCTAATTTTTTATTATTATTATATCAATTGAATATTTAATTTTTTTTGCTTACTCGTAGCATGATGGTTTTTATTGGAGAGATTTGTTTTATCATATAAATTCAAGGTAGTAAATACTTTTTTTTTTTTTTTGGCAGAACGGGTGCTTATTTTCTTACACGTGGAATGATGATTGTTCTCGAAAGAGTGCTTATTTAAAAAATGAAGGTGGAATAATCTTTACACTTATTTATGATTCTTTAATTTGATTTTTACAATACGAATCAAATATTCTAAGTTGATCAAACTTTTAATTGGAAAATAAAATAATTTTATGAAGGAGGCTTTGTCATTTAAAAACAAAGGTGAAATTTTCTTTTCGCTTATTTGTGGTTTTCACTATATGAATGGAATATTTAATTATTTGGATGGGAGTAATATTCATTTTCTAGTAGGAAAGCTGCTTATTTGCTTACACATGACATGATGATGTTATTTGGAGGGATGCTCTTTTATTTACACGTGGCAAGATGGTTGTTGCCTTATAATGTTAATAGAATAGATTGGTCGGAAATTGCATCGTATGTCGATAAATCAAGATTTTCGTGATTAATATATAAGATTTTAAATTACTCTATTTAATATTAATTGACTTCATGTTAGAATTTTAGACAAAGTTAGTGTTATCCATTTATGTTTGTCACTCTCTTTTCAGATGTGACTTTGATACGTAGCTTGTCCAAGTATGTAAGACTTTCAATTACCCTATCAAATTTTAATTAATTTTAGAATAAAGGTAATTTCTCTGACAATAAATGATGTTGAACAATGACAAGAAAAGGAACTTCAAGTTTATAAAAATGTCGAATAATAACAAGAAAAGGTAAAAGGGAAACAATAGTTTAATATATTAAAGTTATTAAGACTAGATATTGACAGTGACTCTTGAAGAAAAAAAAAAGAGAATTTTTCCATGTCAACGTTTTCTCTTCAAATATAATGAGAGAGACCATTTACATTACATGTTTCAGAATTTGACGACCAAAATAAAAATACTAATCTAATATATTAACAAGGAAACTATTCTAATATCGGTATTAAGGAAGTCGTCCAATAAGAAGGAAAAAAAAAATCAGTTTATAGTAACTATCCACAATCAAGCCTAAACTAATTTCACAACGTAACATAAAATATTATATTAACTTCCTAAATAATTAACAAAAAAAATCCAATTTTCAGATTTAAATTATGTTATCCTCTTTTTGTTATTCATTGGAAGGTATAACAGCAAAATAAAGACAGGTCAAACGTAGGCAAAAATTATAATAAAAAAAAAAATGCAAACTCTTAGACCACACCTAGCTTCTGTTAGCATCCAAAATTGGTTGAGAGGAGTTGGTTTATTATCCTACAAATTCTACCCGATTATTCATTCTTAATTTTTATTAACAAAATTTTTTAAACTTTTCTTTGGATGTGGATGAGCTTCAACAATATCTACAATTATAATGCATTTTGATTGTTAAAACGATTATCTGATTATGACTTCGACTGAGTGGTTCAAGTGCTTATCTCAACCTGTTAAATTGATTAATGTGATGATTTTGTTGGTTCGAGATTGATGTGCTTAAACAAGCATACTTCAGGTATCCTTGGAGTTTTTGATTGGGTAAAATATGAGATCAGCCCTTATATTACTCTTAATGTACGTACAAAATAAATCTTGTATTAAATAATTTATAGAATAGGTCTCGTGTTCTTTAAAATGTTGCACGGAAGACATCTCTGTTGTTAATTTCAACATGTTATTTAAAACGAGTTGGGTCAACCCAACCCGTGAACTCATTTAGCCCGATTAATAAATGGGCTGAGTTAGTCCAAACCGTTATTATCTGGGTTGGGTTGAGATTAAAAATAAATAAACTCAACTCGATCCATTAATTTTACACTAGTTAAATGAGTTAATTGGGTTGGGTTCGGGTCAGCCCATTTTTTTAAGCAAAAAAATAAACAATATATATCAATGAATTATTAATCATGAGGCAATACAAAATTTTAAAAATAACTCAAAATGTTACTAGTTAAAAGTTTGAACTTACAAAAATTGAAAGTTGATACAAGAAATAATACAAAAATCAAAACAAAAAAATCATGTTCAAACTAATTATTTATAGTTGTAAATAAAAAATTGTGGTCATGAGACTCATGACTCATGCACGATCTGACTTCTATTATGGTTATAACTCTACGATCTGACTTTACAAAAAAAATATTTACGATCTGACTTCACTATATATATATATATAATATTATGGTCATAACTCTACAATCTGACTTTATTATTAAAAAAAATGTAGTCATGCACGATCTGACTTTACTTCAAAAAAAAAAAAAAGAATTGTTTTTCTTAGAAAAATATCTAAATTGAATTGATTAGTTTGGCGAATCGAGCTGGGCTAATTTATTAAATTGAGTTGAATTGGGTTACCGAATTGAGTTGGGTTGGGTTCTTATTTAGGTTGGGTTTATAATTTTTAAACTTGAATGCAGCTCAACCAGCAATATTATATAAATTATAACCCAGCCTAATATTTTAACAATTGGATTAGACTGAATTGAGTTAATATCGACTTGGGTTGAGTTACAACCCAATAAACCTAGTCCAATTTACATGTTAGGTTGTTATTAATGAAATGTGATCTACGCACTCTGAAATTGAATGTAATTGTTGATTGCAACTTAAGTAGCACGCGTGATAGGACGAAAATGTCTTCATCTTCTTCACAAATTCCTTTCATTAATAATAAGCTGACCATCATCCCCATTACCACCACCATGCCCACATCACCTTCTTCACAAAGCTAGCCACTATCAAAGTCACCATCATGCCCACTACCACTAAACTACCATACCCATCTCATCTTCTTTACAAAACCTATCACTATCAAAGTGACCACCATGCCTACCACCACTATCATACCAATCTCACCTTCTTCACCAAGCTTACCATTATCAAGGTCGCACAAATTCGAAGCCTATATACTCATCTTCTTCACAACTTCACACAACCTACATAACAAAGTTTTCCATTGAAGCAAGTGGATTCTTGTTATATAATTATAATTTTGTATATCTTCATAATACAATTGTGCATTTGGGTTTTGCTGTGTAGTGCATTTTGGTAGTTGTCGATAGCTTTTTGATTGCAGTTTTAGGGAGCACTTTTTTTTTTTTTTTTTTTTCTATATCAGAAAGGTCATTATGCAATCTTTTTTCATATCAGAGGGGTTATTATGAACATTTTTCGTATCAAATGAGGTAAATTATAGTCTCTCTTCAGACATATAAATACAACCATTATATTTCCAACAAGCACTTTCATTCTTGAAAACATTAAAGCTACAAAGGAATAACAAATAGGTGCATATTATAATAAATTTAACCCAACAAGAAAAATAGCGCAAACACATACTCTGAACTTTCTTAAAAATACTTGAATATAATGTTTTATTACTGGGTTTAATCCACAAACGCAATTAGAGTTGATTTTGGCTTGAATTTAACTTGAATAAGAGTTTATTTCGGCTTTGGTTGTGGTTGATTTCGTTGATTTTGTGTTTTTCTCTTTAGGTTTTAAATTCTCGATACACAACTTTACTCTCTCAAGTGGAAAATGAAAGATTACTTTGTTAATTTAAATGAGGACGATTTGGTCTTTTACGTGTTTCCATTAATAGATATTAACAACAATAACTAACTAGGTGAGTGTGCAATATTTTGTAAACACGAGCCTAATTACGCTAATTATGTTATCACATGGTCAATTATGCCAATTTTGAATAAAACAGGGAGTATAGTTTATTTCACTCGTTTTATGTCTAACTGGACGAATGCAACTTGAGGTCAAGAGGGACTACAATCTCATAAGACATCATATTCCCTGTAGTTTGTCGAATAAACATTCCGCCCCCTATGGTACCACAATAACCTCATAAATCATTAGTATTTTTCAGAATGTACCACATTAACCTCATAAATCACTAGTAATTTTCAGAATATTGCAAATACTCCTTCCTTTTAGTTGATCCATGCAAATTAACAGTGTGTATTTCATGCGCTAACTTTGTGACTTTGGGTCATGGACATATGTGACCATGATAACAGAGAGTTATGTGCAACATTTTTAAAAATGGGGGCTTATAGGGTTGATTCTGTAAAATAGAAGGCGTAAATTGCTTTTAGGACAAGGGGTAATGAGCTTGTTATGGTAGGCTCAAAGGGTATTGTGTATTTTAAACAGAAAGTATAGGAAGGTACTGTGTATGTAAATTATGAAAAGAAGGAAGTATTGTGTAATTTGATGTGATCATTCACTATGACAGGGAATACCTAATTTATTAGGAAAAGTACATAGGGGTGTTGTACATATTTAGTGAACGGCATTATCGCCATTTCATCTTTTCTGTTACTGGAGTTAAGGTCTAGGGCGGGTGTATCACCTTTCGAAAAGTACAAGTAGATTATGAGGTAATTGTTATACCGCAAAGAAATAGAGTACTAATTTAACAAACCACAAGGGATAGTGTACATTTTATCCCTTTTTTTAATATTTATGAATCTTTAGAAGAAAAAATTAATTAACTGTAATGAACTAAAAATGCTCACCTCTTTGTAACTACTTTTCATTGTTTGCGTGACTTAGTATTTCTGAAATATGTCATAAGAGATGATAGTTTCTCTTCGGCTTGTAACAATGCTAATTAGTTTCCTAACTCAATTCGTTCACAAGTAACAGAAAGTTTAGTTATCTACTAGTAATTAAAATCTTTATATAGTTGATTCATTGGTGCAACATTTTTTTTTTTTAATTATGATGAAAAGTATTTATGAAAAGCCTCTTTGAACTCTTACTAGGATTCAAATTCTGTGATACATGATCCAACAAAACCTTTCTAGTCATTCCAAGTATTTTGACCATTTCACCAGCTTTGGCAGATTTTAGGTAGGGTCTGTTTTTGGCTATAGAGCACCTCGTTTACACGTGTGCCAATATTTTTCGATCAATCTAGCTTGAATTTGCAATGACTTGAATGCTAAACGGAATCCATTATAAAGGGTCTCAAAATCATAGTTGTCAAACCAATTTATTAATATTTTAGAATCCATATCAAAAAGAACTAGGACGCTGGGCTTTACACTTTGGCCCCTGAAAATACTACTGATTAAGTGAAAACAAGATTTGAACCTGTAATTTTTAGGTCATGAGTCTTAAGCACGTAAAATTCTTGACCCTCGTGTTTAAGGTAGAAAAAAGCCCAAAAGACACCGGCTTGAAGAACCGAAGATTCTCTTCAGAGCCCAAGTTAAGAAATCAGAAAAGAAAAAAGAGAAAGCAAAAAGAAAAGGAAAAAAAAAATAAAAAAAAATGAGCTACTAGAATGAGGAGCGCAAGATAATAGCCCACTCAAGTTGATGGTTGATGACTGCAGGCGGATTTCACTAAGGCATGGCGAATATTCGATGTTGTACGTGTTCCGCGAAGCAAATTGTTGTACAGACTGATTATTTAATTTTAATTTGCAACAATATCTTGAGAGTATGTATTATTAGTCAGTTTCCACATCACGTTCCACCTTCTGATTGAGAAAAATAAATGGGGAAAAAACTTCCCCAAAAATGACCATTTATTTATTTATTTTGCTGTTGACTTTACCTCCTTTGTAAAAAAAAAAAGGAACTAATAAAGTGAGCAAAAGGAAGCAGGAAAATATGAGAAAAGATTTAAAAAAAAAAAAAATTGCTCCAATGTAATAATTAGATTCTTTTGTTTGGATTAAAATAGTTGATCATGCAGATTATATGGACGCAAATCGCAATATTCAAGAAAAAATGACAAAATTTTGCTGATTATTTCATTGTAGAACAATATTATTCTACTAAATACAAGTTAATCATTTTAATTGCAATTATCATTTTCTACTAATTTACTTGGAATGACAAGAAAATGAGAGTTATTTTTTACCCCCATCCCCACCTCCATCTATCTCTCACTCTCATGAGATTCAAACTCTAATCTTCCAACTGTTAGAAGAAATAACCCATCATTAAATTACTCCTAAATCTCGAGAGCCTATACCTATTGGAAACCTAATTTCGCGCTATTAAAGAGTCTATATAGTTGAAGATATGAAATGCTACTTGAGGCTTTACCTAATTTGAGTTTAGGGATGGTTTGAGGCATAATAGTAATTGGAATTATAATAACGCTACACGAGAAGTTAAAAATACCTCGTAAAAAAATTCATAAAAATCTAAGCGTGTATAGATATATTTTTTTTGCTAAGTAAAATCTAAGCATATATCTAGTAGAGATGTTATATTGAGGTGAAACATAAAGTTGAAAAATCTTTTTATGTCCCTTTTTAAATAGGATCAAAGACACGTAACCCCCCAAGTAAATGGTTAATATTAATGTCTTACTTTAGGACACGTTTTCAAAATAATAGTGGTAGGAGAAAAAGTAACACGTAACAAACTATAACACCATAAGATAGCAAATTAATGATACATGACCGTATAACAACAATTTCGTTGTTCCAGTTCAAAATGCAAATGCCTTGTAAGTTTTTCCTTTATTTTATACTATACAAAAAACAGTTGAAACGAGGGTGAATGCAATGTGATTTTACTTAAAGTGAAATCCTCCTTAAAAATAATAATAATAATAATAATAATAACACATGACAACATCATAGTTGTCGTTGCCATTCAAAATGGAAGGCAATCGCTTTTTAAATATATTTCCTAATTTTTTACAATACAAAAGATAGTTAAAACGAGAATGGACCTCATTATATTTAAAAAGAAATAAGAAAGGAACAAATATATATATATTTTTATGATGTGCGAACTCGACTGGCGAAACTCAACCATCAACTGGTTAACTCCTGAGTACAACAGTACGTCCTTACACACGCACTAGATCAATCAAGGACGGAATTTCAAAATAATAAAATATATCAAACTCATAACTTCGCAGTAGCGATTTCACCCCACTACAAAAGAAATGGCAACCGCTTTTTTAAGCTTTTGCACTTATTTTTGTTCAATACACAAGACAATTGATAGGAGAGCTCCAAAGTAATTCTAAAAGTGTCACACCCTAGCAGTCGAAGTATAGTCACTATCAAGGACCTAGCTTTCAAGATTGCACCAGTGATGCATGTGAGTGGCAACTTGTAGAACTTACGTATTTCAAATTAGTCCCCACCTATAAAATGTCACACACCTTTATCTTATCTAAACAAGAAACTCAATGTTGAAATATTAAATGCGAAGGGACAATAATGCTAGCTAGTAGATGTTATAAAGTAAAATATTTGAATACAAAGAACAAAAGAGGTAAAGGAAAAAAGGACAGTTGCTTTATTACAACGAATGTACGTAATAACCAGGGCATTGACCAACTTAGATTTGATATCAATCAAACTAAATTAGGCATTTTCTCACTAGGTAAAATTAACGATATAGATCTGACAACGTCACTCATTTCTGTTGAGAGCGATCTCCGTTGTTAGCTCCACGTAAGCCAAGTTCTATTTAAGTGTCTCTATCCAATTTATCTTAGATCTTTCTCTATCCATTTTACAAACACTCTCTCCGTACACATTTGATACCACCAAAAAAAGAAGAAAAAAATCCTAGATTGATAGCATACAAACAGATGATTGTCATAGAAATTTGTTTTTTTGACTTTGCATGTCCCTTGTCGATGATGTTAGAACACTACATAGGCACTAAAGTATGCTTCTTGAAGATGAATGCAAAGTATAAAAAAAAAAAAAATCAATAGATGTCATGCATCTTTCAAACTAATACTAAGATAATCGGGGTAGAAAGTTAGTAATATCTCGTCTCATGTTAGTTTGGTAAAGAATATGTGTTTATTTTATAATGACTTGAGTTCTCCATTACTATCAAACTAGTTTAAGCATTTTAGATCAGTTGATTAGGCTTAGTGTATTAACAGGCATTGTTGAACCTAAATCGATACAAAAAGTTGCAGGATAAAATCAAATTCCTTTTTTTTTCCCAATGGAAATTAACCTATTCAGAGAAACTTAAAAAGAAGAAAAGAAGCAAAAATTGAACACTCAATCTGAATTATTATAGACAAATAAGATAGTTTTGTTACAAAACTCAAATGCACAAATGAAGTGAATGATATGTACAGAAGCCAAAACTGACCAGAAAGCAAAATGGTGAACCAGGGTTGTCTGAACCTTTAAGATGCTAGGTGAGGCTACTGCTCATCATCAGTTTCTTGCTTCTTTAACAAAGACCGGTTAGTCTGGACGCTACTTTCATACCCGCTGCTATCACCTGATTCTATCACGCGCTTTTCCATTACTCTCTCCTTTACATCGCAAATTGAGCGCGTGGGCTCCCTTCCAGCTCTACGGTCCTGAAATGAATGCCAGCCAAACATAAAATGACAACATTCCGGGCAAGGGATTAAGATATACACCAAGACGAAGCTAAATATAGCTATAATTGACATGTTCTATGTAAATCCTATAATCGCTCTGAAGTCACAACAAATGTTATTAGATGTCACATCTTTGATTAAGTTCGGTTCTTCGCCATGACCGCAGATCATCTCATGACTAGGTGAAAGTACAAGTTTAGAAATATAACTGATATTGTTCCTTATAATTAGAGATGAAACCAATCAAGCTTTTAGACTAAAATGGATAAGAATGATGTTCAATTTGTCAGGATTTAGGAAATATAATCTTATCACAATTCATATTTTTTTCAAATATATTTATAAGATTCAACATCAGTAATGACAACCATTTTATTACCGACTGCATTTTATCGTATCAAATTGAAGAGTCCACCCCAAAAAAGTTCGATATGTTAATTACTCTGGACTTCATACAAGCAGGTGAAGCTTTGAATATGTTTGTATTCTTTAGCAGAAAAGAAGGGGTTGTTGGGACTGTGACATTAATCACCTTAACATGAAAACAGATATTGGCCTTAAATGCCTTGCAGTCTACAGGATGAAACTCCGGGCATCACATTTCACGACACGGTTCTATTTAGCAGAATGAGAACTTACATCCCGGAAAGGAAATTCATCAGCCTCAAGCATGTGTATCACATGCCCCATCTTTGGCCTCTTCTGAGCATTTGGGTCTACACAACGTAAAGCGACTAAAAGAGCTCGCTTCAATGCCCTCGAAGAAGGCTTGTCGGGTAATTTAGGATCCAAGACTCCCTCTGCATTCCGGTTTGAAACCATTGTTTTAAGCCAATCAACCAAGTTGACCTGAAAATGCAATTTGGACATAAAATGAAAGTGCAGTCGGAGTGATTTTACAGGGATCGTATCATAATAGTACTCAGGTACAAACCTCCCCAGGAGGACGGCTATAATCCACTGGGTTTCTCCCTGTAATAATCTCCATAATAAGAATTCCAAAACTATACACGTCACTTCTCTCGTTCAGCATGCCAGTACTAGCATATTCTGGAGCAACATAGCTACAGACAGAAAACAGAAATGGGTCAGCTTATCATACCCGTAATCCAGCTAACTGGTTTTTTAAGACAAAACAATTTTTAATAAGAAACTTAGACTACTAACCCAAACGTTCCCATAACCCGAGTAGTGATGTAGCTCCTCTCTGAACCCAAGAGCTTAGCTAAGCCAAAGTCAGACACTTTTGGATTCCATTGCTTATCAAGCAAAATGTTGCTTGATTTGATGTCACGATGAACAACCTTGGGTTCAAGCCCTTCATGTAGATAGGTTAATCTGAAAGAACCAAGCTTCAGTTGCAATCAACTTTTGAAAGAGAAAACCCCTAATGTTTTTTTTAAAAAAAATAATAATAATTAATTAAATTCTAAGCATACCCTTTTGCCATTCCAAGGATGATTTTCATCCGTATTTCCCATGTAAGAGGGCTATAAGGCCCTACATCACCATGAAGCCATTGCTCTAAATTCCCATTATCCACGTACTCATAAACAAGCATCCTGAACACCCGATACAAGTAAATTAAGGCATTCATGTGATACATTCAACATCATCGAAAATTCAAGAATGCCAAATATTTCTTCAAGCCAACTATATAATTTGCTAGCATATGATGCTGTAATTCCAGATTACATACGAAATCAAATCAAAAGGAAATCACACCTGTGAGCTCCTTCTGCACAGTAACCAAGCAACCTCACCAAATTCTTATGCCGAACACGCCCAATTGCCTCAACCTCAACCTTGAATTCCCTCTCTGCTTGACCCCTGTACAGAAAGATTAAGCAATATAAAATCCACATAGTAATAGAAATTAGAAATAAAAAGCAAACCACGAACTTAAGCATACATGATCTTTGTAATCAAATCATAATCAATCAAACAATTACATCATCAAACCTCTCCATTCACCTCATATCATCACGAATTATCTCCAAATGACACAATTTCCACTTTAAGTACTCAAGTTATCTACGACATGCAAACATACATCCATGATGTATCCATACATCCACTTAGAAATGCATTCATCAAGTGTGTGCATGACAAATATTATCTGCACACATACTATATAACTATAATGACGTGAGTTCACTACTAGATTGCTAAACACATCAATTCTAATCAACGAACACAAAATGCTTAAAGACCTATTTATATTAGTAGGGTCAAATCATTATACACCGAACACTTATACTTTACATAAAAAACTAATATTGGACGGGATGTTACACGAACATATATAACAAAAATGCATGAAACAAAGGAATTTCGAAAGCATTGGACCTGTTATTAAGCAAATTCTTGACAGCAACTCTAGAATTATCCTCCATAACACCACTGTAAACAATCCCATACCCACCTTCACCTATCACATTCTCATCAGCAAAACCATTAGTAGCCACCTCCAGCTCTCTCAAAGTATACCAATGCCCCCACCCCAAATGAGAAACCTCCGGCACTGCTATCCCTCCCACCTGGTCCCCGGGCCGGGCCTCCACGCTGCCCCCACCAGGCCCGGCCCGTTCAGGGTAAGTTATCCTATGCCCCTTCCCAATCTCCACATGAATCCTCTTCTCCTCTGACGAACTACGCTCGGGCTCGGGTTCCGGGAGCAGGAGCTTCGGGTTGTCGGGCAGGAGGTGGGTTCGGGCCGGGTCGACCCGAATTTCCTGGATTTCTTTGGAAACGTTTGGGAGTGGGTTGTTGTGGGCGTGTGATGACGATAACGATAAAGATAAAGACTTGTGATTGCTTTTGGGCTTTGTGGTGAGCCAAACAGAGATGATGAACAGCACAAGCACTATTGCAGCGCCTACACATATGCCCAACACAACCCATAATCTCAACCCGAATATGGAGGTCTTATCATTGAGAAACGCCGTCGTATCATCAGACATGTTTTCTTGCACTAGTTAGAAGAACAAGTAGCTTATTGTTACAGAGAAGTAGAAGAAGAAGAAGACGACATTGTTGTACAAGGGTTTTGCTTAGTAGTGAGTGGAGAGGGTGAAGAATGAAGACAAGTAGAGTTGAACAGGAGTTGTAATAATGGTCCTTCTAGTAAATGGAGGGGCCTCAATGGTTTTGGCCGTTTTGTTTCTTTGCCCCGTGACACATGAAAACGTGTTGATTTATGTTTTTTCTTCTGTTCTTTTACCATTCTCCCGTTTTATATGCGAATGTCTCGAAATTTATTTTTGTATGTATATTTTAAATGATGTAAAATATTTTAAAATTTATTATTGTGTGTACGTTAAATTATAAAAAGAAAAAAAACTAGTATGCAGGAGTTTATAAATTCATACGAGTGTTAGACTAACTTTAGTTCTATAATAGACATCGTTATTCTTTCTTTTGTTGGATGAATTAGGAAACTATTTAGCGCTAAATTCATATTGCCTTTTTTGTAACTTTCTTTTTGTGGGAAGTTGTGACTGCTAAAACTTTAAATGAGATGGTAATTTAAGACGGTATTAAGTTCAAATTTATTATTATTCGTTTAAAAATATTAAAATTATCATGAAACGCATTAAAAATAATAAATAAATATAATAATTTTTCTCCAATAATTTAAACTTTTAAATGAGATAATAAACTAATACTCTACACCAATTCAGCCACTACAGATGATAGAATATTTTTGTGATAATAGTTACTCCATTTGTTTTATTATTGGACTTATTATCGAGTCAGATAACTTTCGATTTCTTATTTAAATTCTATTCACCACCATCTTAACCGGTGGGTTAAGCAAAGAGCACGAGTAAGTTTATGCAATAGTAGTGTGAATTCATTAATGGACTATAGTTATAGAGTATGCTAGTTGAGTTAGAGTAATAGTTTTTGTACATTTAAGAGATACTTATTAATTGGATAATATATTATATCATTCGTATAAGGTTCTTCCATCTTTGTACATTAAAAATTCATATAATATATATAAAGAATCTTATATAGATAAGGATAAAGTAGTCGTTGAGATCATTTATTTGTAATTGATGTAGGAAACCATTTTTGTTGGATTTGGAATAGTGATAAACTTTGTTCTTTGTTAGTTGGTGGTGTTATGGGAAGTGGGGCACTATTAGATTTTATAGTTTAATTAAAGTGGGATGTTTTGACTTTTTCTATGAGAAAAAGGGGTGGAAAGAATGTGTGGAGATAGTGAGTGATTAATTTATTAATAGAAGATTTAGGATTCTTTGCTTTTTTATTAAGAAGATGCATCTTTAGTCAAAGTTGTGGGCCTTTTAATTGCTTTATTAATTACTATGATAATAAGTTTAGAAGAAAGTGATGCTAAATGCTTTGTTTGGATTTGGAAACGAGTTTATATATGTTTAAGTGATTACTATTCCTAATGCAGTTTTGTAATTAATTAATGTTTAATTTATTCTTCCATAGTGTCGGCATGGGCTATGAAGTAGTTTATTAATGTAATGGTTTAGAGAAAATTATATATTATTTTTTAAAAAAATTAAATTTGTCTTTATTATTTAAAATTAATCAATTAAATCTCTATTATTTTTTAAAAAATTTAAATTCTTTCTTATTTTCAAAATCAACCAATTTAGTCCCTATTACTTAAAAAAAAAAATTAATTTAGTCCCTATCGTTTCCCAAAAAATTTTAATTTGGCCAATTTAGGCAAGAACTAAATTAAAACTTTCTAAAAAAGAATAGGAAGTAAATTGTTTAATTTTGAACAATAGAGATGAATTTAAAATTTTTAAAAGATAATAATAAATAAATTTTAAAATTTTAGAAAAATAATAAAGACTATTTGTGCAAAATTCTCTAGTGGTTTATATACAAAAAGGAAAAGAAATAGGTGAACCATTGTAAAGTACTCGATGACAAGTCATTTCCAATCCCATTTTATAGCTTCAGCCCATATTTTATAACGGTAATGTACTATGTCTGTAATCAGGATGGATCCAGAAATTCTTATTATTGGGGATTAAAATATATAATTTTTTAATTATATGTGTTATATTTTTTTTTCCGTAAAAGCTAATTAATTTTTTTATATAAATACATAAATATTTATTTTTTTAAAAAAAATACATATAACATTTTTAATATTTTTCTAAGTCAATGGGAACTACAGCTCCCATCGATATCCATATACATCCGCCTCTGTCTGTAGTGGGATATGAATTGTTTATAAGTAAATGATTTCAATATAAGTAATAATTTAAATTAACTTGAAATTTACGCTCAAATAGTTATTCGTAAACTTGTAATAGTCGTTTCACTTGTGGACCTGTTTTGAATTTTGAAGCCCAAATAGTAATTTTTAAACCTATAACACTAGTCTCTCTTATAAGCTTAGAGTTCTAAGCCTGAAAGGTGACAAAATAATATCCAAAACCAACATCAATAATAGCTTTTGCTGAGTTACCATTTTGAACCATTAAAATTGAGGCCCAAATAAGTATTTTTAAACCTACAACACTAGTCTCGCTTAAACGTGGAGCATAACAATGACATTTTTCTATAAATGATAACAGAATCCAGAACAAGTTAACTTTCACTTTCAGAACAAAACATGAGACTTGGTGAATGTTTGTATATAAGTTAAAAGTTTCCTGTGATTACAGAAGGCACAATGGTCTTTATGAAGAGTTCAAAAGATAGAGAAGGACACACAACTGCCTTCAAAGCTTTTTTCGAAATAATTAAACTAAACGATTAGTGTCAGTACTCGTCAAAGATTTCCAAAGCACTTGGCGGAGATGTTGAAACAATCGTATATAAAAATCTCCAAGAATTCCAAATATACACAATCTTCTTTAAATAGATTACCCTTTTTGGTTAAGAAGAGATGCCCGGTGATGAATTGTTCCCAGAACGGGTTATATCTAGCTGCAACCTTGACAGCGTGTCATCCCGGCATACATCCTGCACGTCAGAGAGAACGGGTTTAACTCCCAAATAATATGAAAATGTTTTGTTAAATCTAAGCATAAGATGTCAAGCATACAATAGTTGAGAGAGAATTTCTATTCGAAGTCACCTTTGAAGCTGCCAAATGGTTAAGCAGCCCATAACGATTGTGAATTGATGGTTGCATGGGAAATGAGGTTTCTGAATTGGTATTACTAGTCATTGAGGGGAATACAATCGGCTGGTTTGACGGATTTTGGTTCGAAATATCAAATGCAGTGTGCATGAGGACTTCTTGATTCCCAGGATATGTATCGGCTCCTCTGTTTGCAGTCAGTAACACATTTCCCTCTTCGAAGTCTATTCCAGTTGGGGGAGCTTGCATTGGTTGCAACGGCCCCGGCAAGTACCCTGGGTACAAACTCAATCCATTTCTCATAGTTAACATCTGTGAAGCCAATGACATCAAAAGCAACATGAAGAACGCCATGAGATATCACTTAAAACTTGTGGATTCGTATTGGAGCCAAAAAGAGGAAAAAAACGTGAAAACAGTACTCTAAAAGACATACACATAAATGAAAATTACAAGGCATGACCGATCACCATTGGCTTGTTAGGAAGAGAGACTTTCAGTTTGACATGAGTACATTACATAAACATAAAGAGGAAAGGAATATTTGAAGCACCAAAATAATACTATTTGAAGAAGTTTCATATCATTGTATTGAATGAAGGTATGTAAGAAACCATGAAACTACTCTCACCTATCAAACTAAAAGAGCAAAACAAGAAAAACCACTGCTCAACATTTTACTTCATCTTTCAAAAACATGAAAAGCTAAGTTGAGCAATAATCACAAAAAATGAAAAACCAAAAAACAGAGGATGACTATGTGTCTATCGTGAAAGAGCCACATGTACAGCCACGAAAGAGATTATCAAGCTCTTCTATATATTTTTGGAGAACTCAAATTTGAACAAAAAAACCAAACCAAGACTTTAATTTTAATATGGAGGAAGTATACCATCTGCATCAACTGGAGACCACGTACTTGAAAATACCATCCTTTAGCCCAGTAGGCCTAATGGTTGTTCACCTAGAGACGACTTGCAAGGTTAAGTGTATCCATACTTTATTTAAATCATTTAACATTCCAGTGTATTCCTGACACTATTTCTTTAACCTCTGAGGTGGTATCTGGGGCATCACAAATTGACAAAGGAAGTCACAAATCTACATGTCATTTGCCTTATGATGCTTGTACTTATGACTGCATTGTTTCCATTTTAAATAATATTTTATGACTAATAAACGTGAAAGATGTTTATTTTCCTAGGCTCTTATACTTTTCCTTTTCCTCTTCCTCACCACATTCAACGTCAAAAGGAAATCCCAAGGCTGTTAAAGTTAACATGTACTCCTTTCACCTACTAAAAGTATCACATTTCCAAAACTTACATTCATACTGATAAGTCATAGCTTTTCCAGTAAAAATTCACCACCAACTTTATAGTTCTCCATTAAGATCTAAAGTTTTAAAAATAATTGTTCGTATCATTTCTTTTAGAACTTGGAATTCCCAACTTTAAGAGCCAATTAGTAGCTCTTTTATAGTTTTCACAATATCATCATGGAATTTGCAGCTAATAGCCAAAGTATATATGGGTGCGAAAAACTTGCTAGAACATGCAAAAATGCATGTGATGGTATCCTCATGGAATCTGCAGCTCAACTATCTCAGCATCACACATTGACATGGAAGAGTTATGTAGACCCCCTGAATATAAATCCACTTAAAATGAAATTAAAAACCTGAACTTGTAGTTGAAGTTGTTTCAGATACTCAATGGCTTCATCCAACATTGATGCCTTGTCAGTCTGCAACACAAAAGAACCACAAAAATTCACTTGACAAATCGAGCTAAGTTGGGACTCTTAGAGAAAAAGAAAAGCCAATATAGCTCACAGAGTTGGCATGAGTAATACTTTGTTTGAATTCGGAATTAAGTTTTGTAATGCTTTCAACTTCTCATTGATCCTACTTCTTCTCCTCTGTAAACCAAAAAGTAATAAAAATATCATTCAGAGTAGACAAGCATACGCCACTATAATAGAACTCTAAATTGAAATATCAAAGAGAGACCTTTTCAGATAAATTATGAATTTCTGCTGATCGACTCCTCTTTGAGGAACGTGTTTGAGCTTGATTCACTGCCATATCTGAAGCTTCAGCTCCACTCTAATTTGGACCATCATCAACAAGCACCCAGAAGTTACGAAATTTAAGGTATTCACTAAATACATTACAGATCTACTCTTAAAAAATAAATCAATCAACCGAACACTATATGCAGAAGAATCAGAGGCCATAATTTCCTATGAAATTCAAGCCATACCAGAAAACACAGCAATTACTGAATAAGTTTAATTGCCAGGAAAGTTCTGAACTTTCAGAAGAAGCATAAACATAGCAATTATCAAACAGCCGCAAAAACTCACCAAACTTTATTTGAATATTCACTAAATTAGGAAAAAGTATTTACAAGAAAAACAATTATATACAAATTTCACCTTTCATGCTGCAATCAGAAAAACATCGATTTATTAAAAAAGAGAAAAAGCAAAAGATTATTAGGTTAACTAGCAAAAACATTGATTAAATTATGAAGCCAAAAGTAAGTAATGATGTAAATTACCACAGGAAAATGGAAAATTGCTAAAATTATACAGTTTTAAACAGAAAATTCACCTCACCATTTTAAATTCAAAGTTTTCGATCTTATTCTCACGGAAAATCCTCCTCTCTTCACTAAATTATTTGAATAATCACTAAATTAGGCATAAAAGAAATATTAGGTAAACTAGCAACAAGAAAAACATTATTTAAGTTACATTAATTGTTAACATAAGCTAAAAAAAAAATATTAGGTTAACTAGCAACAAAAACGCATTAATGAAATCATTGAAGCTAAAAGCTAGTAATTATGATCAACCTAAAGTGAAAATTCAATATCCAAAAATAAAAACAAAAACAAATTACCACAACAAAAAATATAAAACTAATTAAATTTAACGTTTGAACAGAAATTTCACCTCGCAATTAAAATCGAAGTTTTCAACCTGATTATTCTCAAGCGAGAATTCTCCTCTCTTCATCGAAGAAGTGCTCGCATCAAATTCACCCGAAGAAAACGCGTTTGCCATTCCCACGCCGCTTTCCTTCACCTCCGCAGCAAAGAAACCTCCGGGATCGGAAAAATTGAAACTCCCCCCCGCCGCCGCCGTTCCTCGGCCGTCCGCCACCGCCGGAGTGACATTATCAGTAGCATTCGTCGGTGAACTCTGCAGCAAATTACGCAGAATCGAATTCATTTCCTCCGATTCTCCGTACAGATCCGCCATTTTTCGAAATTCACTATAATTAAATAATAATAATAATAAAAAACCACAAATCTTTTTATTTAATTCTTCAGCTGCTTATGACAACTTGACTTACGCGTTTGTGCGTGTTTTTATGTGTGTTTTGGTGTGTGTTTTTGTGTGTGTTTTTGTGCGTGCGTGCGTGTGTGTGTGTGTCTAGGGAAAAGAGCTTATAATGCTTTCAGTGTCCTATCTATCTTTGTTTGAGGGATTATACAGTTTTTTTTTTTGGTCGAAAGGGATTATACAGTTAATGAAGTTTGATTTTGATTACTCTCCCGCCTTAATTAATACTGTTTGGATTTTATTTCGGATAGGAGGACCTCAACTTTTAGGTTATTCGTTGATTACCCCTTTACATTTTCATTAAGTGTGAATCTTGCTCGTATAGAATTGTCTTTTTCTATTTACGGTATGAAACGAAACTTCTTAATTTGTAAAGAAAGAAAGTTTGAATACAAAATATCAAATAAAATGTTTCGTACCTTAAAGATCCAATCAAAAAGTAAGAGGTTGGTTTTGCACTGTTATTTGGCAATTCGAATGGTAATTTGCGTTGGCTGAACTTTGAGGTTGCATTGCAGTTTAGCTTTCTACTTTTGGATATTAAATTGTTTTCTTTCTTTTTAGTATCAAAGATGTTGTTCTAATAAACGTTGAACATACTTTATATGTTGAATAAATTAGTATATTGAGGCATCTTTTTTTCTTTTTTCTTTTTTTTTTAATGGTTACACATGGTAAAGGCAAAAATGCAACACAAAATAGTCACGTAAAAGTAGGTGTAATTGTCTATGATTTAAGAAGAAGGCTAGATTTGGTGAGGAAATAGCTATGCACTTTAGCATTGATGTCAGCGAGGCTATTGGTTTCTAGTTGGTATATGCAAGTTCAAAGTAAAGAAAGACAAATTTGAACAACTTTACTCATTGCTCCGTAAAGATTAGATGGTTACAACCCAATAAAGAAAATTACACTTTCAGAAGAATACAAAGTCTCAACATTCTATTTGAAAAAACAAATTCCTTATTTGGAAATGTTAGGGCAAATTTTTTTTTACAAGTAAATTTCAATCAGGCTTTCACTTTTATTGAGGGGTGTGCAGTAAAATCGTCAACCCGTCCAAACCGCTTAACTCAATCCAAACTAATTCACTTTTGGTGATTTTTTTAAAATTTCATTGGTTATGGTTTAAGATTTTATAAAAACCTACTATATGAGTTGGTTTATGATTTTTAACATTAAAATCGATAAACCTAAACCGCCCCAAATATATATACATTTAGGCCCAATACAAGTGCTGATTTTTTTCATTGCTGCACTTTCCTTTGGTTCAAGTGCTGTTTTTTTCATTTTGTGTTTGGCTATATTTTGTTATTTTGGGGATTACTAATATCTTATAGTTATTTTATGTTATGGGAAATACTATTTTGAATTTGGGGTCAATGTAAAAGCTAGTTTATGGTATTTTGACATAGACAAGTATATTGTTTCTTTTTGTTTATTGTTCCTATTTACATTTTTAATTTAAACAATTATATTAGCAAGTAGTGACAGATACCAACCTGAAAAACCGAATCAAACCTAACCAAACCATTGTAATGGTTTGGGACCCGCCCAACTTTAGGTGGTTTTGATAAATGTATGATTTGGTTTTGGTTTCAATTTTTTCAAACTGAATGTATTGGTTCGATTAGAAAAATATCCTTCAAACCGTTCAAACCGACCCATGCACACCCCTACTTTTACCATTCAAGTTTCTCCCCATTCAAAATTAAACCATGCCTTTTTTTCATCATTTCCAACAATCTATTTCCCTTGCCATTGAAGTCACTTGCTTCCTTTAATTTACAATGCTTACTAAATTAGAACAAAAGTTTCACAATTA
Organism: Ehretia macrophylla; assembly: GCA_037974665.1. Taxonomy (NCBI): domain Eukaryota; kingdom Viridiplantae; phylum Streptophyta; class Magnoliopsida; order Boraginales; family Ehretiaceae; genus Ehretia; species Ehretia macrophylla. The sequence continues at coordinate 8,598,719 of CM075774.1, forward strand.
AAGAACTATTTAAAAGATTCTAAGCCTAAACGGTAAATTGAGATCTTAGAACAATTTTGACCGTTAAAGTAAAACTTGTACTATCAAAAAAGAAAAGAGAAAGAAAAAGATAAATGTGCACGTAGTAATATCTTTAAACACGAGAAGACAACATATATATTCACGAAATTAATTTCAAGAATCTAAGTTCTTCAAAGTTGACAAAAGATTCATTCTCTTACATACATCTTGGTGTTAATAGTCAAATAAATACCTTAATGGACATATCTTACCAACATGTTAACATTAAGTTGACAAGTACATCACTGAAAAGAAAAAGACATGTTTTGCTTCAATTACTTGCTAATGTCTGTAAATTTTGAGCTATCCTGTACGGTAAGAAAACTTCTATGGATCAGTAATGAAACCAAAAGTTCTGTGGAACATATGGAGGAATAGATGCCAAGAAGGCAAGAAATTTGCAGCATTGGTCAAAACATTTTTATTTTTTTTTCCTTCTAAAGGAGGCAAGAGGCGATTACACAAGAATAAGTCTAGAAAAAGTTTTTCTTATTTTATCTTTCTTCAAAAATAACGTCAATTATCATGGAGATTCTTCACGTATGAAAAATTCAAAGGACTACTATAATTCATAGTTAGTCAATCAATCTATATAGTAATTTGCTTCACAGTATATATGAGCTAACTCGTACCTATTTCGGCAAGCAAGCACCAGCTTGCGGTCTTCAACGAGGGGCTTCAAAAGACTAGACAATGTCAGACTGCCCTCGATGAGTTGAGATGTGATATGATACTTTCTAAAATTATAAATACGATAATATAATTATATATCCTAATATATGTGTTAAAATAGTTAAAAAGTAAGCTCGAATTTAGAAATTATAATTTATAAAATCATACTTTTATCGTTTATTCATATCTTTGAGGACTAACTGATAGAAACATTGCTTGGAAAAATTCTTGCAACTTGAAGAATTATTTATTCTTATCAATTTCTGAATCTTTGACCATATGTGTTCTTTTTTTTTTTTGTCAGGACCATATGTGTTCCAAGCAACGGAAAATCTGACTTGGGCATCTTTCCTGGATTGCCTTATCCAATCGGATGTCACCTTAGCTGAAAAAATAAAAATTTTGATAAACAGAAAGTCCCATTCCCTAGGTAAGCTACGTGTGGAAAATATGCTTCTAGGCTTCTACTCACAATAATTCTCAAAATGTTCCTCATTATTGAATTTTAGAATCATCTAACATATCAACTTATTGAAAAAATTGCACAAACAGTGCCTATTATTTTTCTAAAATTTTAAGTTCGTTCATATTATTTAAAATTAGTCAATTTAATTTTTATTATCTTTTAGAAAGAAAATCAAATTCGTCCCTATTACTTAAAATTAGTTAATCTAGTCCTTATTATTTTCTAAAAAAAGTAATTTAGTCCTTAATATTCTCCAAAAAAAATTAATTTAACCAATTTAGGCAGGAACTAAATTGAATTTTTTAAAAAATAATAGGGACTAAATTGACTAATTTTGAATAATAAGAACGAATTTAAATTTTTTGAAAAATAATAGAAACTAAACTGACTAATTTTAAATAATAAGGACGAATTTAAAATTTTAGAAAAAAACAATAACAACTATTTGCGCAAATTTCCCTCAACTTATTCATGCAATGGCAAATGTATAACATTACCAACGAGTTGCTAGCCATATAGCAAGTATAATGGACATTAATGGGTGGATCGAAGATATTATTTTGTTAATAACAACTAAATAATTTTGGAGATCAAATTTACTGGATTTATAAGAGATGATTGACTTTGCATAGTGAAAATATAAAAGTATTTGAAGTATTTTGTGAAATCAATAAAAGTTTAAACTATATAGTAATGTCATGATATGCATTTTTCAGTTAGCTTTCTGAAAAATGCTTAAATAATTGTAACAAGTTTCTTTTCCACACAAAAATGCACTCGTGTCTGATTACCAAATGCATCGGGCTTTTATATTTATAGACCTCACATGCATGTAAAAAAAAAAAAATTAAAAGGAAAAATTTATTAAATTCGCTTAATCAAACTTTACAACTCACAGTATTTATAAAATCTGCACCATGTAAATCCCACTAATAAACAGATCCGTTAATCATTCTCCTCAAGAATGAGCTATGACAATTCATAGTAGTGCCAATAAATAATCAAATCAGAATACATCCACTAGGGCACTCGATTCTGATTGCATATTCAAGTGGAGAACACACAAATGAATAAAAAAACAAAATATGATTGATAAAAAAATCACATCACTTTTCGATCCTTCAAGATATAGGCCGAAAGCCGTTTTCCCATCTATAGAACAAAGACAAGCGGCTTAAATAAGATAATATTGTTAAGCGCATCGAATGATTCCTTGAGGAATATGGCTACGTAGACTTGTTCAATTTCGGATGCCTTTTAACGGGATTTAGATATCTCGTAACATTAAACTTCTTAATTGAATGTCTAATGAAAACTTGTATATTTAAGTTAGGGTCGAAATGTAAGCATGTGAGGCTAAGTCTCACAATTAACTTCTACAAACCACGTGACAAGAAGGGATTTCGTGCAACTTTTTTTAAAACTCGATCATTTATGCAATGAATGTTAAACTACATGGAGGTAATGTGTTCATTAGGTGAGATACATGAGAGTTTTGTGCCTTTTACTTTATCTTTTTATTGTATAAGTAGAATTTGGTAACACATCACCTCAAAACTTTAATTTCAGCAAGCGATTAGATCTTCTTATAACGTTATATCAATGTGAGAGAGACTCAACAATAATAAATTAATGATGTAGTTGTAATGAAATGATTTAGTTCACCATTATTAAATCTTTCTCATAAGATAAAAAAACCTCACGGATAAATCAATTTTCTACTAGGCTAAAACCCCTTATTTTGTAAGCAACTTAAGTTTGTTGTTTTTCTATCATTGTGAAAAAGGTGAAAGAAATTAAAGATATAAAAGTTTTAGCCAATCCACATCTATGTTTGCGGGTAAGGCTCTCTTTCAACAAACGATCATTCAACTTATTAATATATAAGTGAGCCCTATACACATATAAAGTCCACCTATATTTCACAGCCAAATCGCTTTAGCTAACAAAGAATTTCTTTTATATTTGCATATATGGAATAAAAAGAACTGCAAGACGTGTGAAAAGCTGTGAAGTAGTCAATCTTTTCAGGCTGGTGCATCAAATTCCACCAATGCTGCATGAATCATACAACCACGAAGATTTCTTATGTTACAATGACTGAAGTGCAACAAACTCATACAACCATAAAGATTTTTTCTCATTTGAATTTCTTCAAAAAATAATAAAAAAATCAATAATAACAAAATAATAATTCTATTATAATGAAATGATCTAAATTATTGAATGCAAAGATTAATAACTATATCGTTACTTAACCATCTTTAATATCTCTTATAACATTATAAAATAAGAGAATCCAAATCCGATTTCTTCTCTCTCCAACTTGCCCCTCAATCATGGCTTTGTTTGAACCTGGAGGAGTGTGCATCACTTTTAACACGTATGAATTCATATGATAACTTATAAAACATTATCATTTATGTGTAATGAAGAGAAGATAAGAAGAAAAATATTAAAAGGGAAAAATACTTACACAGGCACACTTATGTCCGTGATGAACTAACATTTGATATTCATATTTTAGGTGAGTACTATTAGGGATGTGTAGCGAAATCGTCAATCCGTCCAAATTGCCTAATCTAACCCAAACTAACTCATTTTTGACAGTTTCTTAAAAGTATGGTTAGTTATGATTTAAATTTTCATAGGAACCCGACTATATGGTTTGATTTATGATTTTTACTATTAAAACTATAAACCTAAACCGACCCGTATATATATAACTTTTCACTTTCCTGCACATTTTTCAATTTATCTCTCCTTTTATTGAAAAACCAAAAGACACTATGAGTAACTCCTCTATATTTTAGATTTCTACAATACAATTAATTTATTCAAATGTAATTATAAGTTAAACCGAATGTATGATTTGGCTTGGTTTGGGTGGTTTGATTTCTTCAAATGTATTGATTTAGTTTGGATAGTTTTGAGAGGCATATGAATTGGTTATGATTTTAATTTTTTCAAACTGAATATATCAATTCAAATCGAAAAATATACTTTAAACCGTCCAAACTGATTCATACACACCTCTAAGTACTACTGCTAACTCATTTTAAACTGGTTATACTGGACTTGTTAACCCTATGTAACAAACTAAACTCATCCCTATCCTTTAGGGATTAGGCACTACCTAAACAATCTACTATACTACAAATATAGCATTCTTGAGCCAAGAGCTGGCCCTTTCAGTTGCATTTACAATTGCTGCAAGCAGCTTCAAGGGAGAAGCATGTCATTGACATCTAGGGGATACATATTTACATTCAAAACTTCTTGTATTTGGCCATCGGTCCATGCGATTGCAACACATAAATGGGTCCCACACCTGTGTATTAGTGGACCGGACCGAAAGACCGTTGGCCAAACGGTATACCAACCCTTTTCATTCTTGTAGTATAAGTTACAGCTCTTCTCACAAATCCAAGAAACAAAAGTTCTTATTGCAACTAATGGGAAATCAATATTATCCAAAAGGTAAACATAACAAATGAAATTCTGCCAAGATTTTAAAGTAAAAGTCTAGTCTACTTGCAATTCCTGAACACTTGTAAATGTGCTGAAGCAGCAGACTAGGGGGTGGGGGGAGATATTGCATACTTAGTGGTGTCAACCATGCTAAGTAGAAAGGTTTAGCTATTTCTTAATGGTCTCATCCACCCGACTTGAATCGAACGAGTACTCAATGACCAGAAAGATTTGGCTTCCTCTCATTTAGTCAATCCCGTTGTTTTACAAATGGGACACAGATTCTTCTGCATAAGCCATTGTTTGATGCATTCGGCGTGAAAATCATGCCCACACTCCAGCGTTCCAAGATCTTCTCCATCATTATATTCCTCCTGCAGACCATGATAGGACGGACAAAGGAATATGAGAAAAAGAAAGAACTATATGTGCTTGGAGGAAATGGAGCCTTGGAAGCAAAATCCGTGCCAGTAGAAACAACATTGACGTTACCTGACACACGCAGCATGGCTCTGCTTCTACCTCCCCTTCTGTCTTAATGCATACATACTTCCTTTGCTTCAATTTACTCATGATGGTTTCTTCATTCAAACCGGTACAAACATTCCCAATGCGTTCTTCCAGTGCCAATAACTCCTGTACGCATGACATTATGAATAGCTGAGGATGCAAGAAAAGATCCAGTTATACTATTGAAAGAGATCATTGGCTATCTAACCTCATACGACATGTTATCAACATCAAGTCGCATATCCCTATGCCGATCATCAATATCAGCCATCCCGAAGAAGACTGACTGATCAAGGACCATAACATCCTGGAGAAAGATAAATGCAACCATCTCCAAAAGTCAGAAAAATTATTGAACAAAACATGAAATTTCCAGTTCTTATCCGGTCACAATCTAGAGCAGACAAGAAGCTATGGACTATCACAAGACTGCCGTCAAACAGACATCTTGACACGCTCACGACACCTACATCTTAAAAGCTTTCTGTATTTTATTGCTAAAAGTAAACAGATAAATTTAAAATCCAAAAGCTCCAAGTCCAGCTGTAACTACCACTAGTCCCCCCACCCTAGAAGGAAAACAAACAAGGAAAGAAAATTTATAACAAGATTCATATTTTTCTTTTTTCCCTCAGATGTTAAAAATGCACTCTCGTTAAATCGTTTCTTATTCTCTCAAACAAACTAGTTACAGCATCGAGGAAGATCAATGTCCATTTACCATCAAAATTAGGAAAAACTTCATATTTAGTCATCCCTATGCCACTCACTACACCATTTTGCAAGAGCAAACTCAATTTCCACCTGACAAAGACTGATAACAAGATAGGGTAATCCTTGGTTTACTTCATTTAACTCAATTTGGAAGAAGCAAATTATTCAGCATCAACCCTAGCACCATAATTATTTAACTCAATTATATATGTGATTCAAGGGTGAAAAGGATCTTTCTTCAGTTCAAGGTCCATTCTATCCCGTTGACCACAATCCATGTGTTTGGCCTCTTATTGAAGCTTCTTGAACCTTCTGTCATCCTTCAGCATCATTGGCTCATGCTAACGATAACATAAAATTTGCATCTTAACAAATCTTTACTTGCTCATGGCAAATACTATCTGTTTTAAAGAAACCGGCACAGATATAATGCCAGAAGATCTAACCTCAAATCGTAGCCCCTCGCCCCTACGCATGAGATCCAAGACATTGCGAATCTGCTTGATAAATTAAAGGGAGAGAAAGATTAATTGCATGTACTTTTAAAATTTCCAAAACAATATGCAGAATATTAAGAAATTGAAACTTTTCCTCTCATTACCTCAACAAATATTGCATAACCGACATTAATGGCATACACTTATGAAACACGTAAAGTCCACTCAACAGATGTCTTCCGGTATATGACCAACAACTATTGTAAAACAATAGAACAGTCTATCCACCACATAACAAAGAGAAACCAAAGAACACAATAAGCATTCAACTCACTTACGATAATTTCTGAGGATATAGAAAATAATTTCAAAGATTATTTTCTTAGTTTGAGAAATCAATTCACTCAATATGTTATTTATTCATTAAGATGTCCAATAAGCAAAAAATAAATCATTTACTCCAAGTGGGTTAATATTACAAACAAGGTCTATCTTAATAATATTGTAACATTCTCGCAAGAAACAGAAAAACACATGATAATCATCTACACATTCCTAGACTCTGTTGTAGCATATCAATAAAGGTAGCATTCACAATGGACACAAAACCACCAAACTATGTCAACATCAACAAGAAAAAGGAAAAGAATTTTGGGAATCTACAGTTCTAGAAGTAGTTACAATATAATTCATGAGTAAGACAGATGATATGATTTAGAGACTATCAAATGCACAAAATACAGGAACTAAAAGCATACAAACTATATGGAACAATAGAGTTATACAAGAAAGAAAAAAGATTTCAATATTAACCAAGTGCGCAGCCTGATGCCAAAGGGGCCTGTCAAAAGAGGTTGTCTCGCATTTATTATTAAAAATTCAAATAATCAAACAAAACCCATTGCATCCAGGTGACTATTCATTATGAGTAGAACTACATAAAACATAGACTAATTATGATGAAAACATAATTAACATAAATGAACAAAAACATAGACTAATTATCATGAAAACATAATTAACATAAATGAACAAATAATCAAAGTAATATGAGAAATTGGCTTTCAGTCACCTGTATACAGTCCAAGAATAGATGTTTGTATGGCATACCTCAGAGACTAGCCTGTTCCGTCCTTCGGTTGCAGCAACCGAAGTGCGACCTGAGTAAGGAAATCCAAGAGCACTACCAAGGTGTCTCTCCAACAACACTGCAGACCTTGTATAACGACGGTGCCCATGATGACCTGATCCAGAGCCATGTGCGATCTCTCGTGAGGAGGAAGCAGGACCAAGATGTACTGGAGTGTAAGTGCTATTGTGACTTCCAGACTCAGTACCGGTTGAGGACAACAAAGACCTACGAACAAATTCTGAGAGTCTCCTAGGATATTGTGGAGAATTCCGGTTGGGTACCAAAGAAGGAGCAGGCGGGTTGACTCCTGAACTCAAACCAGCATGAGGTGTAGATGCAGCATTGCCAGCAATACTAATGTTTCCAGGAGCTAAACTCCAGTTAACAGGACTTTGAGATGAATTTCCCATCTCAATAGCTGGTAAGAACATAGGATGTTCTGAAATGTTTCTTGGCACACTTCTGGGAAAAGGTCCCTCATAAGGCACAGCATCTCTTTCTCCAGAAAAAGCAGAACTTGAACTGCTTGCTCCAGAACTAGATGCTCTATACCACCGAGAATGTGGATTTTGACGGAGAGAAGGAGCATGTACTGCAACAGACTGCCTTTGAGCACTTCCATTGTCTGCTGCAGAAAATGGCCCCAAGTCCATAGAATTATTATTGGGTTGGAGTCTCAACGAGCGTTGAGCGGATAAAACATTAGAACTTCCACCAACACTCTCTGTTGAAGTAACGTTACCAGGTACGTAATCTTGCTGGTGTGAGGCATTAATCCTCAAGCGGAAATTTCTACGAGAACTCTCTACACTTGCTGAAGCACTTAAAGTAAGAGGAACTTCAGAAGCTGCTCTGCCGACACTTAATGCAAGTCTAGGATGTACCTGTTCAGGGAGATTGATACTAAGATTATTTCCTGGTGGGGCAAGAATAGTGCTGGCTGTATTATGGTGCGCTGTAGCAGTATGCCAAAAACTGCTTTCACCATCCTGGAGAGGGTTTGAACTTCCACTTCCAGATGATTGTCCAGCACTTCCTTCTATTGTTTTTCTTTTGCACGATAAGCGCCTACCATCTAATGAACAGCTTGGTCTGTTATCACTTTCCTCCAGTAAATATCCACCACTTGCAGAAGGTGTGCCACAAGGTTCAGAACTACTCGTACCAGGCAATCGTTCACTGGATGAACCAGACTTGTAAGCACCGGGGCATTCTATTATTTGACAATCATCATCATCACGTCCAGAAAATTCTGAACTTGCATATTGATCCAGAGGAATAGAGGCAGAAATAGAATTTTGCATAAACAAACGCCCATTTGCAGCCTGATCAGTAATCATGTCAGCATTATTTAGTGAAAGAATGTCGGAGGATCCATGTTGCCTCCCCCCCAAGACCTGAGCAGCTCCAGTGTAGACACTCACCCGCTCATTTTGATTGACTAGATCTCTTGCAACACTTGAACTACTTTCTCCTAAATTCCATCCACCCGAGGTATGCCCTTCATGACCTGCAGAATTCAGGTAGGCAACACTTGCATTGCTGGCCGATATCACGCAATCAGATAGCTGGTCTTGTGCCGGATTTCGCATGTTATTCCAGCACCTTTGTGGATCCATACCAGAATCACTTGTTGCAGAATCATTGTGAAAGATTAATTCAGGCAAGGAACCAACAGCACTCCTTTGCCCTTGCATTAGAGCTACAACACACTATGTTCAGAAATACTGGTATAGAGCAAGACGTCACGAACACCTGATCTCCTTTGGATCTGAAATAATTCCAAAAGGAAAGAGATTCATATGTTAATGAATAAAGAATACAATAAGTAAAATACAAAGAAGTATGAAATTGCAAAATAATTCATGTTAATTGAACAGCGAAACAATAACAAGTACCAGAAATGGAGCAGGCAAAACAGCAAAATAATGGGCTTAAACAACAAGCCTATATTTCTCTACGCTTAGAAATTTGCAGGCACATAATATGCTCTTGCTGAAAGTGCTAACGCAGCTAAGAGGCTTTATAGCGCAATGCAGCATAGCTCTACTGCTTGGGTGCTAAAAGATTCCTTTCATGACTCCTGCTGTCACACCCATCAAATACCATGAAGTCGCAAGACCAAACATATCATGCATGAATAGCCAGCTGTCTCACACGTTTTAATTTATCGCGACACTAAGCACAACACTATAATCCTGTTCTCTTCTGTCAACACGTGATTCCTACCAGCTACATTATCACTTAAAACAAACTTGCATTTATCTCAATCTTAGCCAAACATTGTACTCTTAGACAGGCTTTTTACATACCTCAATAGAATTAGTACAAAGGCCATTACTTTTTGCCTTAGGAGAATGCAATTTTTCAGCTTTTCTTTTATTTTACTTTTATCACCATCCCATTTTGCAAAAGCTTGGGAATGAATACCGGTCTGCCAACTTCAATCATGTTCTTAAATGCCACAAGCCCTCATCAGAAACTCAACTATACACAAATTTTCTAACTCACCAACAACCTAAAGCACCAACTGCAAATATATATATATATATATAGAAAACATCTTGTAAGCATCCAAACAACTTATAGCACAAAAATGAATACAAAAACTTTCTTTGATCCCCAATCTTTGCATGAAAGCAAAGAAAAGATGAAGCATCACCTACGAGACAGCAACATTGAACTTACAGAACATTATCAAAGATAATTCTACCAATTAGAGAATCACCTCAGTTAGATGCTTTACCAAGACAATTTAGGTACACATAAGACCACAAGCATTCATGTTACATACCATATAAACATATCAAAATGTAGAGGCAGAAACATAGTTAAGTACATGAATTTTGCAAAGAGTCTAAAATTTTTGGTCAAATGAAGCAGCCATTAAACACATTCCATTTTAATTCAGCTCTATATTAAAAAAGACTCGCAAACCAAACGGCCAAATAATGATGACTCAAATCTGACTATGTTTATGCTGGCTGCCGACCACAAAGACTCACAAATATAACAAATAAATATAGAAATAAAATCTGTTCCACCTACCCATTAGTCCTTTTTCAAAAAAATGAATGAAAAATCAAAAATTTTATTGATAACCTGCAAAAAGATTAAAAACTTTGCAGAAAAATACCATAACATGAAATGAAAAAACTCAAAAAGATTAAAACTTTAGCAACCCAAATGGCCAAAAAGGCCAAAAATAAACAAGAAAATAATCAGATGAAGAAAAAAAAAACAAATACCGAGATGAAAGCATCAGATAGAAATAACAAAGAAAGAGAGAAATCTGATGGATTTTTACCAGCAAAAGAGCAGTAGATGAAGGTATAGATCTAAGTTACAAGACCTGAAATGCAAAAAAAACAAGCATTAGAAAATGATCAATTTAATAAATAGATAATAAAAATCCCACCTTTATATTTCAGATTCTTTTTCTATGTGTAGAAGAAAAAGATATCAAAACAAAGCCATACAAACCTCAACTGCTTGATAACAAAGGAAAAGAGGAAGGAAAAAGAGAGGGGTTTTGCAAGGGAAAAAAGAAAGAGGGATGAGATGAGATGAGAATAAAATGGTAAGGTGTGTGGTGTGAATGAGAAAAATTTAGTCTTTGTTTGTGTGTGTGTGGGTTGGGGGGGATTGGGTTGGATTAATGCAGACAGTAATGTTGTTGATTTACACACAAAACAACCCCACATAAAGATTAAAGAGAGAGAGAGTGGAATTGGGTGGAAAATTTTGAAAGGTAAGGAAGGGAATGAAAAATGTGGAATGAGATATAGTATGTTCGAATAATGAAGAAAAGATGGGGGCATGTACTTGTTATCGAGTTTATACTTTAGGGTGAATTTAATGTGTTTTTGTTTAAAATAAGTTTCTTGTTATAAAAATGTAGAATGAGGTATGTATGTTCAAATAATAAATAAAAAATAAGGAGCACGATTGTATCAAGAAATTTATAATTCAAAGTGGATATAATATTTTTTTGTTTAGATTGAGTTTTTCATCATAAAAAAAATAATAAAGAAAAGATGTGTGCTTTTTTTGGTGGTTGGATTCAAGCAGCAGCAAGATTTTATTGACTTAAAACACCCCCTGATAGCATATAGTAGAGAAGGAAAATGGGGTGGATTCTTGGAAGGAAATGAGAAATGAATGGAGAGTGGGAAAATTAATAAAAGATAGGGAGATATGCTTTGTTGAGGAGGGGGGGTGTTTGGATTTTAAGCATATTTAGATGGGGAAAAGAGAATTGGTCAAAAGAGTATGGCAAATTTCCAAACACAGAGAGATAGAGAATAGGTTGAATGGAATTGAATTTTTGGAAGGAAAGGGAAGGAAACGAAAGAAAATGAGATCAAGAAAAGAATAACGAATTATAAGGTAGATTTAACAACGGTATCATATTATCATAATTAAATTATTAATTTATTCTTATTAAATTTTTACCCATAATATTATTTACGTTATAAATATATCTATTTTCTATTTTCGTTTTCCGTTGTTGTGTTAGCCTCGGGCCTTGGGGGGGCTGTTCTAGGCGTTTACCAAATGGCTAACTTGTCTGCCTGCTGTCTTTCTGCAAAATCTTGTCAATTGGTTGATATTTTACCTAATCTCTCTCTGTCTAATTAAAACTCTTATTCCAAGGCGCACCTAGGGGCAATTTTCCTTTACTTTCTCTCTCACTGTGTGAAGTGTGTGTAGTGTATGTGTGAGTTTACCTCACAACCTCACACATACATGTTCATGCCAAACACCTGTCCTTTCTTGGTATCACAATCACATGCCTATCTGTCTTTTTTAACTTTTTTTTTTGTTCAATAGATGTTTAGGTTGAATTTAAAGACTTTAATTATAGCAAATTATTACCTAATTATTTTATCAAACTTTTAGTTATTTAATTCTTTTTTTCTAAGGTTAAACGTTTCTAAGATTTTGTATGTGTTTTTTGGGTAATATTCCTCTCATTTGGGCATTTTTAAGCTTTCAGAGTGTTTGGAAACAGGTGGGATCATATCTAATATGGTCTCTGACTTTTTCTCCTTTTGGCTATGCTAACCTTCAACACCTTTTTTGTTCTTTGTTTTTGGGACTGAAATTAAATTGTTTTTCACCTTTGGATGGAGGAAATGGGTAAAAATAAAGTTCAATTTTTCTCATCCTTTTGAAGTAATGTGAAATTATTAGCTTTTAAATATTTTTTCAGGTGTTTATAATTGTATTTAATGAAGGTTTAGAGGCAAAAATTACTCAAAAGGCAAATACTAATATTTAAGCGGGAACATTCACTTTGAATTTCAAAGAGTACTTCGATCATTTATTAAAAAAAAAATTGAGTATAATTGTTTGTTAATATTTAAGTAAGATAAGGTTTAATTTGATTTAGCAGAACTCCATTTTGAATTTCAAAGAGAACTTCGTTCGTAATCAAATATAGTTGTTTCTTATTTTTCTAGTGGGATAAGTTTTACCTTAGTTTAATTTGATTTTATATAGTTGTTCTCCTAAAATGTGTAAAAAACAATTAATCAAGCAACGATTGAAACATTTTATACAATAACTACTCGAATTATCAAATTTAAATTCTGAATCTTTCATCTAAATTTTCAAAAATTATCGAATCAAAAGAGTTTCATGGAAATTACAACCTAAAATTTTGATTTAAATGATATTTGTCAATATATAATTTTGTTAAACCTCTAAATTGGCTTAGTTTGTAGTACTTTTGGAAATATTTCTTCAGAAATTTGACAAGAATTACATCGAAAAGTCTTCTTTCTTTCCTTTTTAGTATAATGAGGTTGAAATAGTGGTTCTAACTCAAAAATCTCTATTTATGACAAGTATTTTTTGGATAATATGAAAACTCAACTAACAGAGTCCAATAATTAACTATTAAAGCCCCGAATACAATAATACATCCTTATATATACATTAATAGAGTAACAAGTTATTACTTAAATATTCTCCTCAAACTCTTTGTTTTATTTTGTTTGTGTAGCGTTCATATGCAATGGCAACAATCATAATGATTTCTGATGATTATCAAATACTTTAACTGCAAAAGCATTTCATTAAGCATGATATCCATCCATGACCACAAGGCATAAACACGACTAGTGGGACCCAACGTTTACATGGAACACACACTACATACTTAGGTTTCATGTACAAAAATATCTGTGTATTTGTATAATATAGATGATTTTTCGAATAATTCCTCTCAAGTGACCGCAAGAATGGGATAAGAATTCACTCGTAATGACTACATATTTTAGACATTTGTCTAATAAAAGATTCGAATCCCCTAATAACATTACATAAGATTTGACTCGTACATTCAAATAAAATTAAATTTTTAGATCTACCTTTAATGTAATAATCATAACGATCCGCTCAAAATCAAATTTTCAAAGAAAGACTAACCATTATGAGATGATCGATGCCAAAGCCACATAGTATTCAAAATATGTTTGTGAACACTCTTAATTATAAAATATTATATTAGATAAATATATCTATTGATCTCTTTCACTATACGAATATATTCGTTGACCCTGAATCCAGACTTCATCCCAAGGGATGGCCCATACCCCCGAGAATTACCCTTAATGCTGATTAATCCACTTAATTACAAGTGCATGCGTGCTGACGCAAACATCTCACTTAATTAAATTACTACCTTTTACAAAAAAAATTGGCTTCATCTTCATTCATTTACGAAATAAATTAAATACTTTAGTTTGATATAATAAAGGGAGATAATATCATTTTTGGTCCATTATTTTTGATTTTATTGAAACTTTGGTCTCTTATCTTCAAAAGTGAAATATTTCAAACCCTTATCTTTTAAAGTTGGACACCGTTAGTTCTTATTGCTGATTTCGTTAAAAAAAGACAAAAAAAAAAACGTAATTGACCAAAATACCTCTGCCACTACCACCACCAAATTGTAGGGGTATTTTGGTCAATTATAATTTTTTTTAATTTTTTTTTAACGGAATCAGTAACAAAGACTAATAATGTCCCAATTTTAAAAAATAAAAGACTAAAATATTTCACTTTTAAAGGTAAGGGACCAAAGTATTAAAAATGATATTAACCCGAATAAAGGTGATGTGAATACAATGACTTGGTGGTGCCTAAGTTTTGTTAATGGTCCAACGTCATTTTAATTGCCAGCTCTTACCATACTGCGCATAACATCAACAAGTGGAAGAATTCTTTTGAGTCTTAGGCCTTGATGATACGCTTACGAAAAACTCTTAACAACGATAGTTATTTTGAACGGTTACTTTCATAGTGGGATGTTAATGACAAAAAAGAAAAAGAATGACGTATGATAAAGAAATGAGAATAAGGGTGTTTTTACTTTTTGTTTGAAAAATGATTGTTGTTTAAAAATGAGAAAAATCTTACTAGAAGTCCTTATTGTTTCATTTTGTCTCAAACTAATCTTTATTGTTTAAAGTGTACTAAATTAGTCCCCAATATTTAGAAAAAAAGTCTTAAAATGGTCCTCACATCCAAAATTCTGTTATCTTTGATAAAAAATTAGTAAAAAGACTAAATTAACCTCACAAATACTAAATTATAGATTTTTAACTAATAATAATTATGAATCCATTCATGTGCACCACCACGTGACCTCTAACATTTTTTCTCTTTAATTTAAAAGAGATTTACAAAGTAATATTACATAACTTAGAATATTAATTTTAAAAATCAATATCAATATCGATATCTCTTGCACATAAAATGATAATTGTATCACTAAGTCACATTATATTACTTAGAATGTTAACTCTAAAAACCAATATTAAGACTTCTTGAACTTTAAACGATAATTATATCATTATATCATATTACATTACTTAAAATATTAACTTCAAAAATCGATATTGATACAATTATCATTTTATGTGCGAGAGATATCGATATTGATTTTTAAAATTAATATTCTAAGTTATGTAATATTACTTTGTAAATCTCTTTTAAATTAAAGATAAAAAATGTTAGAGGTCAAGTGGTGGTGCACATGAATGGATTCATAATTATTATTAGTTAAAAATCTATAATTTAGTATTTGTGAGGTTAATTTAGTCTTTTTACTAATTTTTTGTCAACGATAACAGAATTTTAGATGTGAGGACCATTTTGAGACTTTTTTTCCAAATATTGGGGACTAATTTGGTACACTTTAAACAATGAGGACTAGTTTGAGACAAAATGAAACAATGGGGACTTCTAGTGAGATTTTCCCTTTAAAAATGTTAATCGTTTGAAATATTCAACACGTTTAACTCTTTTTTTTTTTTTTCTGCCTTCTCTCTTTTCAAGGTGGTGGTTGCTCTGCTTTTTTTCTCGGATGTATTTTATTGGGTGCTTCCTTTTAATAATGGATATTTTTTCTTCAAAAGTTTTTCAAGTTCACATTAAGGGTATTAAATTTTTAGATGTTTTTAGTTATTCACCATCATCTGGTTTCAAAATACTCGTACGACTTAAATTTTCCAGGCTGTCCTCATAACCAAATTAACTAGGCATGAGGCCTACTGAAATTGGCTCCAAAATTATTAATTTTTTGATTGATTCGACCCCAAAATATAAATATATCATTCACTTATATCTTAAACACTCTACTATTAGAGTAACTGTTGGAGTTTAATTATGCTTTCTTTCTGCCTCTCCTTTCAAGGTGGTTGCTTTGCTTTTTTCTCAAATGTATTTCATTGTGTTTGGTTTATGTCATGAGAACAAGCTTCCAAACCTTTCCGTATGGTCTACTTGAACAACCCTTTGCGTAATAGCCGCTTTGATTTATTAACCAAAAGATAATGATTCCTTGGCTATAAGGGGATTAAATGGAATTTTCCATCCTTTTGAGGTCAGGCATGGCTGGTATAGCAACACTTGGGCTACTCTTAATCTCATATGTTGACATGTGACCCAAGGAGATTTATTTATGCATGTTTCTTTGGTATATTCCAAGATTTCTTCTTTTGATATTATTTGGTTTAGAAGAGAGGTGTAAAGTATCACTAAGTTCTTTGGGTATTTTCTTCCTTCATGTACTTTTCCCTTGTGATATTATCATTCTTTATAATACTAAATCATTCTTTAAAGCAATTGTCACATCACGTTATGTTGTTAATGGAAAAATTTTCAAAAAATTTAACTGACCGATCAGTTAGGTTTTTTTACTCATAATGAATGGTCCTCATATGTGTTTGGTCCCAATATTTTGTATGTAAAAACCTTGACTGATTCGTCATTCAGATTTTTTGAAAAATTTCCTGTTATTAATTAGAGGGCTAAACCTATTGGGAAAAAAAATGAATAGGAATAATAGTAGCGAGTTTTGTAAGTACATGTTCCATTTTTGTCTTATAGGACATTGGAGTGAGAAATAGAGAATGGAGTGAGGGGTGGGGGCTATACATTCATAGTAATTTTTTAATATTTTTTTCTTACACATGTACTGTGATTATAAGGTTACACATATAAAATCCTAGAGAAATTATATTAGAAATTTTTTTTCTAGAATGAGAGAAAAGAAAAAGATGACTAAAAAATATTTACAGTTTTTTTTTATAAATCAAGAGACTGCATGCCACTACTTAGCTTTTACGATCATTTTACATGAGTAATTTCCAGTTATACTTCAAGATAGTTTCAAAAAATACAATTAAGAGTGATATCATAGGGAATCATCATTTGATAGTAGAAAATATTTCAATATTCAAGAGTAAAGTAACGATTATTACTAATAAATGAACATCCAATAATAATAAAAGAAAGTTTTATGGTAATCAATGTGCATCCAAGAAAACAAAAAAGAAATATGTTTTTCCATATCTAGCTCTCATATGAAGTGCTTCAAGTATTTAACACTTATATTTCTATTCGTTATTATTATAACTTTAGTTTATATTTTAGTATTTGTTTTGAATTAAACTCAATGTCATACAACAATTTTCTTAAGATAGCGGCAGCCTATGCGATTCAAGTTGTGGGTATTACAAATTCAAGGGTTCTTTTAGAAAAATTACAAACAACACATGGGAATTTGAGGATAGAACGGGGACAAGAGATGGGAGTGAAGGACACATAAATAGGATAGATGTTAGGATAACTTTTTAAATGACGAAAATAAATATAGAAATAAGTATCCCTATTATAAACTTACTCATTACGATTCCTAATTATGAAACACATTAAAAAGATTATAGTTGAGACTTCTTGTACGAGCTTTAGTGTATTTTACGGATTGATAACCAACCAACTAATTTGACTAGTAAAATGTAACACTATTGACAATTTAACCGTGGATTGGATGGTCAATATCGTTCCTCCTTGGAAAAATCTATTGTTAGCAGGAGATATTTATCTCCATTGTGTAGGATAACTATTGTATGTCTTGTTCCATATAAAAGATATCCTCACTTTCTTGAAAGAAAAAACAAAAACAAAAAAAGAAATCTACTCTCATCTTTCACCATCTCATGCCTACTATCAAAAGAAAATAAAGAAAATACTCATATGCTAAAGATTATTAAAAAAAAAAAAAAAGGATAGTTTTAAATTGTATTAAAACCCAAATGATGTTTTTGGATAACATAAAAATCTAATTTACGGAGTTCAATCATCGAATTATTCAGTAAAACTCAATCAAAAGCCAAAATGATGTTGATGTTGGAAGGTTCACCACGCTAGAAGATACGTTGAGTTTTAGCATCTGCTATAGTATGCATCAAGTGGACTGTGGACTCATTCAATCTAATCAAGGATAGGTAAGAGCAAATCAAGGGATTTGACCTCCATTGATACTGTTTCTTCACACTTAAAAGTAGGTGGTTTGGTGACTCAATTCAATCATGAAGGGAAAACTCATTCATTCATGATATTATAACGTTATAAAAAAATTTAAATTTGAACTCACGAGTATCCTGTTATTGGAGACCACAAGCCGGATGGAAATGTGCACTAATTATTGTGTGTAAGCATGTGGGGAGGCTCCAAACTGCTTTGAATGATAATGTAGATGCACATGAGGAGTGTTTCAAATTTTCTTTGAAGCATGGACAAGTTAAAACTGGATAAGAGGACAGTTATAAGTGTCAACTAATAATTAAACGGTCAGAACATTGAAGAGTTTGGCGAAATAGTCAGATAATAACTTGGTGTAATTAGAAGTTTTAAATCTGAATACGACTTTTACCTTCATTGTATCAATAATAATAATAATGATAATAATAATAATAATAATGGCCAGAAAATGAATGAACCAAAACTTGGAATTAATAGTGCCTTGTAAGCTAACCACCAATATCTCCATTAAGGCAATTGCACATCATATTATAAGAAACATTACTAATCTTCTTTCTTAATAGGTGCGAAAAAGACCAAATTCACCGGATGATTCTTATAAACTTTAGACATATGATATTATCTTTACGCTTTCACTACTTATTATGATGTGTTGTTTTAATATTTAGATAAAGTGTCGTGCATAGAATTAAGAGCAAAAATAACTCTCAACAAAAATGAATAGCATTGTCCGACTGTTTTTTTCAATAGCATATGTTAGAAAAAATAGTAGATCAATGGTGTCCCCATAATGTTTAGAGAAAACAAAGAACAAAAAACTAAATTAGTTTCATTGGTAAAAGTAAACATCACTGTATTTCAATGAATGTGATAAATGTATAATTCTTTATCTAAGAATTTCTCTCTCATACATAAAAAGTTTGTTTTCTTTCATTCTAATCCTCTTTAGGACTAGCAAATTGAATATTTCTTTTTATAATTGAAGAACCAAAGGTCAATTTTGACATATAAGCTAAACTCGAGCTCCAATGTAAACTCCATTTTAAGCTCAATCTTAAATTAGGATGATATAGAGAGGTTCAAGCTTTACTGATTAAATTATTGAGGTCTCAAGCCCAAGCCCAAGCCCAAGCCCATGTCTGAGCCTAGCTTCGTAGTAAACTCCTAAAACTTCATTAATTTGGAGTGTCAATAAGTTAATATAATAAAAATATGTATGAATATACTTTTATTTTATGTGTCTGATATTTATATAATAAAATAGTGTAACTTACCAAATTCACGGACATTTAAAATTATTGAATAAGCTATATGTTAAGGTAAGAACTAGATGAACAACCTCATGAGATTCGCTAACTGAAAATTAGGAATGACAATGGGGCGGATTAGAGGCAAGAAGAGCTATATCCCTACGCCCCACCCCGTCACTTAGAAAGTTCCCCTATCCCCCACCCCGTCCCCGCATTCTATACTCCCGTCTCCCGCCCCGTCCCCGTCCCCGTCCCTGTCCCCGTCCCCGCCCTTGAATCCCCGTGGAAAATGGGGATTACCCGTGGGAATTTTATTTTTCTTTTAGACCTTAAAAATTAAAGTCAATTTGAATCATGTAACTTTAAAATATAAATTAAAGTTATAGTAATGATAAATATAAATATAGGTCTTAAATAAAGTTTAAATATTAATTATACATTAAAATCTTATGTTTGCAGTTAAATAGTAAAAATAATATTATGGTAATGACTCTCAAGTATTTAAAATAAATTATGACTTAACCATTGTGTATGAAAACTATAATTGAAAAAGAACACTTCCTTGTGTTAGTGAGATTGCATTTATTATTATAAATTTTTTTTTCTTATCACATGTCACATATAATATTAGTTGCAAATTTTTAAAATTCATCATTAATTATGTTATTTGAAACATTTTTGAAGTACAACTGAAATAACTAACAAATTTCTTAAATCCACTATGATCAATAGTGAAATTGAAGTATTTATGTCAAATGATACCAAATCTCAAGTTACGCCATGCAATGGTCTTAAGAATGATTATAAAATCTTTTTAAATAATCTAATTTTTCTTTACCATTTTTATAATAGTTTGTTTAATGTCATTTTTTATACTTTTATATTTATAATTTTAAAATTCCAATAAATATATAAAACTAAAATAATAAAAAAAAACTATCTATGTAGCCGGTGCGGGTTATATGCGGCGGGGAATACTTATCCTCGCGTCCCGTCTTGCCCCCGCGTGGGGATTAAAAGTTAATCCCCATCCTCATCCCCCGTCCCATTCCCCATTTTCCACCCCAATCCCAGCCCCATTTAGGGCTAGGGCGGGGACAAGGGCGGGGGCGGGGGCGGAGGCAGGGGCGGGGTGGGGCGAGTACCCATAATCCTTGTCCCCATTGTCATCCCAATTAAAAATTTACAAAAGGAACGATGTGGAATTAATCCCAGGAGATATAGCTCGTTCAAGTCAGTAATCTGTTAGCCTAAAGGCTTTGATCTCATATTTTGATGATAACTAAATCTAAATCAAATGATTATGGTGTATAATCATAATTTGTACAAAGTATATGCATCTCAATCAGTCATAGATGAGAAGCATCTTCAATGTCTTCAAAAGCCAAGAAAGAATGATCAAACCCCAAGACTTATACGATCAAAATCCAAGCCGCTCAAAATGGCAAAATCCAAATTGCTCAAGTAAAGATTCAAGATAAAATCTCAGAAATCAAAGATGGAGTCATATGTGGAGAAATGTCGACATAAGGGGTACCAGCTTTATTTGTTGTTGTTTGCTTTTTTCTGATTTCATGATAAAGCTCAATGAAAAATGTGTTAAACTCTTGGTTTACAAAATCGTTTTTAAATCTTTACAAGAGTTTTGGAAAAATGCTTTTTGGGCCTTTGAATACTTGAAAACTCTGTCCTTAAAGATTGTTATGTTTATAGGTTTTCGAGGAAATCATCTTTGAACCTTTAAAGCTTCAACCTGCACGCAAAACGAGTTATCTAGAAGAACATCCGGTCAATCGGACCCTTGATGACTCGCTCGACAGTGAGTTTAACAAAAGGGGATGGTTGATCCGGTCGAGCATCCGATCGAACGGTTCCCTGATGACTCGCCTGACAGTAGGTAATTCGGGCAACCATCCAAGCGACTACCCGGTCGACCGAATGGTGCAGATGTTTGAAAAATATAGCCGTTGCAAACCATTGACTTCAATTTCTATATATTTTCAAACACCCAATTTGCAAAAATCACATATTCTAACATCAAGCAAGTGTTCTATAGCTTTCATATCTTCAAAACACATTTGCTTGATCATTCATTGAGCTTTAACTTGCAAATAATTGAGCATTCAAAAGCTTCATTTGTATTATCCAACTCATAGAGGAGTTATTGCTTTATATCTTTTATACATACACATTGTTGGTTGTATTGCTCTCTAGATCTTAGATTGTGAGAATTATAGAAAATGAGAGTGTTGTAAAGTCCTTTGTGGATTCAAAGGATGAGAGGTCATAGGTTTGAGCTTTACCTACTTGCAAAGAAGCTTAGTTGTTCTTTTGGATTCAAGAATGGAATTATATTATTGGTTTGTGATTCACCAACTTGTGAAAGAACACTACTAGTGGAGCTAGTGAATATCCTAAGGGAAAGATACCTTAGGTGGTAGAGTAGATTAGCGAACCACCCTAAAATCGACGACTTCATCTCTTTATCTCTTTTCTCCTTACCTTTTTATATTTGTGATATATTGTATTTGATAAATTGCTTCAAAGAATCAACTAGTTACAATCATATATGAAAAAGTAGTATACTTGTTTTCTTATCCTAATTCACCCATCTCTTAGGATATTTTGGACCTACAAGTGGTATCAAGAGCTAAGACTTTACCAATAGCTTAACTGCTAGTAAAGAAAAGATTATGGAAAATCATACTACATCTCCTTACATGGAAAGACACTCAACTAATAGACCTCATCTTTTCATAGGTATAAATTATGTCTATTGGAAAAATAAAATGGAGACATACATTCAATCAATGGATTATGATCTTTGGTTATTGGTTGAAGAAGGACCATTTGTGCCTATGAAGGAAGTTGATGTCAAGACAACCTCAAGCTCAATGGAACAAGTATCAAAACAAATGGTGAAGAAAAACAGAGAAGAATTCACTGATCAAGACAAGGCAATGCTAACAAAGAACTCAAGAGCCAAAAACATACTATATTGTGCTCTAAATGACACTGAGTACAGTCGAGTAAGTAGCTGCAATTCGGCTCATGAAATTTGGCAACTACTTGAACTCTCCCATCAAAGAACAACCTTGGTTAAGAAAACAAATATAGGATTGTTTGTTCATGAGTACGAAATGTTTCGGATGAAAACAGGTAAAACTCTAAATAGGATGCATCAAAGGTTTGCATCTATCATCAACAATCTTAGTGCTCTAAAAAAAAGCTATCCAAATGAGGAACTCAATCGAAAGATTTTGAGTTCATTACCAAAAGAGTACAAAGCAAAGACAACAAACTTATGATCCTCACACGACCTTGATAAAATGACGGTTCACGAGCTCATTTGTGATTTAGAAACAGAAGAGCTAGTTCTAAATCAAGAAAAATCAAGAGATGAAGAAGATAGGAAAGAAAAAAAGGCATTAGCCTTCCAAGCTTCAAATACTCCATCAAGTGACGATGAAAATGAAGAGGATGATGATGAAATGGCCTTGCTTGCAAAGAATTTCAAGAGATTCTTGAAATACAAGAAGATGAGAAGGGGAACTTCATCAAACAATAGTTCAAGGTGGAAAGGCAAACCAAATGAAGAATCAAGATGCTATAATTGTGATGAACAGGGACATTTGAAATCAAATTGTCCAAAGTTGATAAAAAACAAAAGGAAAAAAGCTATGAAGGCAAATTGCATTGAAGATGATGTTTCAACCGAGGGAGAAAGTGATAAAGAGGAAGAAGTAGCCAACATTGTATGTCTTATGGAAAATGAAAGCGATGAGGTATGCTACTCTTCTAGTTCTAGTTCTAGGTCTTGTTCAAGCTCCACATCACTATATAATGATGAATGTTCATTTGAAAAATTACAAAATGAGTTTTCAAAAATGTATGACAATTTTGCAATTGTTCTCTCAAAAATCAAAGAATTTCAAAAAGAAAAAGATGAGTTGAAGATTGAAAACATGAGTCTTGAAGAGGAACGCGATTGTGCTCATAAAAAGGCTCTTCAATTCTACAAAGAGAAAGAAGAATTTCAAGCAAAAAATGAAATATTTGAAAAAGAAGTTCAAACCTTAAAAGGAAGCCATGCAAAATTCACAAAAGGAAAAGAAACTTTGGATAAAATGCTTGACTATAAAAAAATGGCATTTGATAAAAGTGGAATTGGTTATGAGCCATTCACAAAACAAAAAAATTTCAAAAACTATTTTGTTAAAGCATCTACTCCTTCAAATGAAGCTTCAACATCAAAAGTTTTTCAAAGATTATGCACATACTTGAGAGAAATGGTCATATTGCATCACATTGCAAGTTTAGAAACATGGTCGGTAGAGATGCAAGAATACCCTATTGGCTTAAGCCCAAATGGGTTGTTAGATGTGTTAGGGCTTGACACTAACACATAAGGACCCAATAGAAACTTAGGGACCTAAAAAGGACAACATGTGTATGCCTTTTTTGTTTTAGGTTGCTCTAAGGGTCAAGTATGAAGGAAGTTGGGCTGTTGATAGTGGATGCTCAAGACATATGACCGGAGATCCATCTCTCTTCTATGAGCTCAACAAGAAAATCAAAGGAAATGTGAGCTATGGAAATTATAGGAAAGGTAAAATTATTGGAAGGGGTAGCATTGGTGATGAACATTCTATATCCATCCATAATGTGCTACTTGTGAATGGTTTGCAACGTAATCTACTTAGTGTTAGTCAATTATGTGATAATAGATTTAGAGTTGAATTTAAAGTCTCATGTTGTATTGTTTATGACAATTTGAATAAGGTGTTATTTATTGCAAATAGACATGAAAATGTCTACACCATCAATTTTGAAAGTCTTTCATGCCAAAATGTTGATTGTTTAATAACTATGAATGAGGACTCTTGGTTGTGGCATAGAAGATTAGGACATGCAAACATGAATTTACTTTCTAAACTTTCTAGAAAATAGCTTGTAAAAGGACTTCCAAAAGCTAAATTTGAAAAAGATCATTTATGCCATGCATGTCAATTTGGAAAACAATATAAATTATCTTTCAAACCCATTAACAAAGTAACCACATCAAAAGCTTTACAAAAACTTCATATGAACCTTTTTGGACCAATGGACGTGGCTAGCTTAAGAGGATCAAGATATGTCTATGTTATTATAGATGACTATACTAGGTATACTTGGGTTAAGTTCTTGTCCCATAAAAATGAAGCCTTCAATAAATTTGCGAAATTATGCAAAAGAGTACAAAATGAGAAATGCTATTACATCATTTGCATTCATAGTAATCAAGGTACGAAATTTATAAACTCATTTTTTGTGAATTTTTGTGAACAACATGGCATTGAGCATAATTTTTCGGCTCCTAGAACTTCTCAACAAAATGGGGTAGTAGAAAGAAAAAACCGAACATTACAAGAAATGGCAAGAACCATGTTGAAAGAAAACAACTTGCCTACATACTTTTAGGGTGAAGTTGTTAATACGGCTTGCTATGTGCTTAATAGAGTCTTAATTACAACCTTTCTTAAAAAGACCCTTTATGAATTATGGAAAGGACGAATACCGAATGTTACATATTTTAGAGTATTTGGTTGTAAATGTTTTATCCTAAACACCAAAGACCATCTTGGAAAATTTGATGCCAAATCCGATGAAGGATTATTTATTGGATACTAAAAAATGAGTAAGGCCTATAGAGTATATAACAAAAGAACTCTAGTTGTTGAAGAATCAATGCATATGAATTTCAATGAAGCTATTCCCTTTGTGTCGAGAAAGAATGATGATGATGATGATATAGGTATTCAACAAGTTGAGAATCAAAGTCAACTTATCACATCAAATCAAGCAAATCAGGCATCCAAGTGATCCAAAGGATTCATCAAATAAAGGAGACCAATAAACATCGAATACAAGGGATCAACCAACGTCAAATGATCGATCCACTTCAACAAATCAGGACTTACCAAGGTGTTGGAAGTTTGTAAAAGATCATCCAAATGATCAAATTCTCGGTGATCCATCCAAAGGGGTAAGAACTCGCTCTAACTTGAATACCTTTTGTGAACACATTGCATTTCTTTCTCAAATTGAACTTAAAAATGTGAAAGAAGCCTTATTATATGATATTGGATAATGGCCATACAAGAAGAGTTTAATCAATTTGAAAGAAGCAAAGTGTAGAAACTTGATGAAAGACCAAAGGACTATCCCATAATTGATACTAAATGGGTGTTTAGAAATAAACTAGATGAATCCGGAATTGTTACTAGAAATAAGGCAAGGTTAGTAGCTCAAGGCTATAATCAAGAAGAAGGAA
This sequence comes from Ehretia macrophylla, assembly GCA_037974665.1. Lineage (NCBI taxonomy): Eukaryota > Viridiplantae > Streptophyta > Magnoliopsida > Boraginales > Ehretiaceae > Ehretia > Ehretia macrophylla. The sequence continues at coordinate 8,624,583 of CM075774.1, forward strand.
TAGACTATGATGAAACATTTGCACCCGTGGCTAAATTAGAGTCTATTCGTATGCTTCTTGCTTTTGCAAGTTTTATGAACTTTAAATTATCTCAAATGGATGTCAAAAGTGCTTTTTTAAATAGATTTCTTCAAGAAGAAGTATATGTGGAATAACCTCCCGGATTTGAAGATCCAAATTTACTTAATCATGTCTTTAAACTTGAAAAAGCTCTTTATGGATTGAAACAAGCTCCTAGGGTTTGGTATGATAGATTAAGCGGATATCTTCTTGAAAATGGAATTACTAGAGGTAAATTAGACTCAACTTTATTTGTCAAAAGAAAAGGTGAAGATATTTTGCTTGTTCAAATATATGTTGATGACATTATTTTTGGTGCTACTAATAAATCTCTTTGTGAGTATTTCTCTAAGTGTATGCACAAAGAGTTTGAGATGAGCATGATGGGAAAATTGAATTTCTTCCTTAGACTTCAAATCAAGCAAACGAATGAAAGGAATTTCATTAATCAAGCCAAGTACACAAAGGAACTCATCAAAAAAATGGGACTTGAGACTGCTAAATAAATGAGTACCCCAATGGGAACATCAACCAAACTAGACAAAGATGATAAAGGTAAATCAGTTGGTGAAAAGATGTATCGAGGTATGATTGGAAGCCTTCTAAATTTAACTGCATCTAGACCTGATATCATGTTTGTTGTATGCTGATGTGCTCGTTTTCAATCCAATCCTAAAGAATCGCACCTAAATACAGTAAAAAGGATTATTAGGTACCTTAAAGGCACGATTGATTTAAGTATTTGGTATCCAAAGAATACATCTTTTGAACTTACAGGCTATTCTGATGCCGACTATACAGGATGTAAAGTTGATAGAAAAAGTACAAGTGGTAGTTGTCAATTTCTAGGACATTCTTTAATCTCATGGTCTAGAAAAAAGTAAAATAGTGTTGCCTTGTCTACAACCGAGGCTGAATATGTATCCGCCGAAAATTGTGTTGCCCAAATTCTATGGATGAAACAAAATTTGCTTGACTATAACCTTGAATATGATCATGTACCCATTAGATGTGATAACACAAGCGCTATTAATCTTACTAAAAATCCAATCCAACATTCTAGGACTAAGCACGTAGAAATTAGTTATCATTTCATACGTGATCATGTGCAAAAATGTGATGTTGTACTTGAATTTGTTGATACATTGCATCAATTAGTTGATATTTTTACTAAACCCTTGCATGAAAATCAATTTTGTGTCATTCGATGTGAAATGGGCATGCAAAAACTGGCTTAAAGCAATAAAAAATGTCAATTTTTGAAAAAAAATAGAGCATCCGAGCGAGTGACTGGCTGATCCGGTCAACTGGATCAGCGCGGTAAGGGCCTCTAAACTCTATTTTTTGAAGCCTTTTTAACTCATTTTCCTCTCTTTCTTTCAAACCCATTGCTTTTATTCTCTCAAACCTCACTCTTTCAACTCTCAAATCCTCAAAACTCTAAATCAATTGCTCAAAGTGCTTGAATCATTCATGGCTCCTAGACTAAAAATTAATAAGAGAAAAACTACCTCCACGTCAAGCTCTTTGAGACAATGGGCATCTCATGATGATTATCCAAAGCAACAAATCATGTGGGGTAAACAAGAGGATGATTCTCTACTTCAAGGTACTAAAATTCTTGAGTTAATTGAGTTTCAAGGTTGGATTCCGTTATTAAAGCTTGAAAATACTGCTAGAGAAAATTGGGTTAGAGAGTTTTATGCTAATCTTGAACTAGACAATGGTGTTTTGCATAGCAAAGTGAATGAAAGGCTTGTTACTCTTAAGAGAGTACAATTGCTAGTTTGTTAGATATTCCCAATAGAGGCTTGAAATTCTATTCTAGCAAAGGCATTGATTTTCTCCCAACACCCTTACAATAAAGTGTTGTAGCATTTTTGTGGGAAGGATCTGGAAATTCTAATCAGTTTATGCCATTTAAGAACCAAATATCTTTGGAAAGATGACTTATGCTTTATATTCTTATGGAAGTAATTATGCCTAGAAAAGTTAAGGATGGTTCAATCCTCTTTTCACCGGCTATTCATATATTTCATGTACAACCACACCAAGATTAATCTTTCACACATCATGATTCAACATATGTCTCATACCAAAAAGGCTAAAAACCTATTTGCTTATGGAATGCCATTGTGTCATATGCTTTTGCTATTGGATGTTCCTTCTCCGGGTTAGTTTGAAACTGTGGCTGCTAGGACCTATTTGCTTGATAGTAGTTCTCTTGCGCGTATGAAACTTAAGATTATGAATGGTGAGGTCCTTGCTTTGGGTGGTGGTGATAATGAGGATGATTCAGATGAGGATCCGATAAGGATCGAACAAAGAACCAAACACAGGGGAGATCCTCTTGGTGGATCAAATGGTGTTGGTTCAGGAACACATGTGCCTCTATCTACTACTCCACTACTCCTCTGTCTGATACTGATAGATTAATTGCAACAATGAGTCAAATGCAAACTACTACGAACATAAGGATAAATGCCTAGGGTAAGTCATTGCGTAAGCAAAAAAATGATCTAGGATGCACAACTCAAAGAGATTTGGAGACGGTTCGTATCCAGGCATATAATTTGAATCAATGGGCTAATAGTTATACTACTTGGATTCAGGAGCTTGGTAGAGTACCTCCTATGCCTCTAGACTCTCATTATGTTCCACCTCAACCTGAGTATCAGGAGTACCGAGATGAGCTAGATGATAAGGATGACGAGGATGATGAGGCTGATGAGGAAGAAGATTGAAGTTTAACTGTCCAAGCCTTTAAAAAAACTTTTCTTGCACATCTTTCTATATGTTTTCCAAAACCTACTGCTTTAGTTTGTTTTAACATAATTGTCAAATTTAACTTTTCAATGTTTTTAGTTTAACTCATGATGATATTGCTTTTCTATTATGTCTCTTGTGCTTAGCTTGTGAAAAAATCATGCTTGTGATTAATTGCGCATATACTCAGGGAGAAGACTACGGTCCTTTGATGTTGTCAAAAAGGGGGAGAAAAGTAAGAAATAGAAGTATGAACAAAATTGATATATGTTATGCTTGCACAATTGATAGCTTATTTATCTCATCCTTGTAAAGTATGCTTATTATGAGGGAGAACATACAGTGAGGGGGGGCATATGCAAGAAATCATGAGTTAAATGGTTTTTATCTTTAAAGTGTTTTGAGCTTATGTATCTATATCATGCTGTTCTTTCAAATGGAAATATGCTTATCTATGTTAAATTTTGTCATCATAAAAAAAGGGGGAGATTGTTAGCCTAAAGGCTTTAATCTCATATTTTGATGATAACTAAATCTAAATCAAATGATTATGGTGTATAATCATAATTTGTACAAAGTATATACATCTCAATCAGTCATAGATGGAAAACATCGTCAATGTCTTCAAAATCCAAGAAAGAATGATCAAGCCCCAAGACTTCAATCACAATCAAAATCCAAGCCGCTCAAAATGGCAAAATCCAAATTGCTCAAGTAAAGATTCAAGATAAAATCTTAGAAATCAAAGAGGGAGTCATAAGTGGAAAAGTGGCGACATAAGGGGTACCGACTTTATTTGTTATTATTTGCTCTTTTCTGATTTCATGATAAAGCTCAATGAAAAATGTGTTAAACTCTTGGTTTACAAAATCGTTTTTAAATCTTTACAAGAGTTTTGAGAAAATGCTTTTTGGGCCTTTGAATACTTGAAAACCCTATCCTTAAAGACTGTTATGTTTATAGGTTTTCGAGAAAATCATTTTTGAACCTTTAAAGTTTCAATCTGCACGCAAAACAAGTCATCCGGTCAAGTATCCGGTCGACCGGACCCTTAATGACTCGCCCGACAGTGAGTCTGGCAAAAAGGGATGGTTGATCTGGTCGAGCATCCGGTCGACTGGGTCCCTGATTATTCGCCCGACAGTGGGTGATCAGGGCGACCATCCGGGCAACTACCCAGTCAACCGGATGGTGCACGTGTTTGAAAAATATAGCCGTTGCAAACTGTTGACTTCAGTTTCTATATATTTTCAAGCACCCAATTTGCAAAAATCACCTATTCTAACATCAAACAAGTGCTATATAGCTTTCATATCTTCAAAACACATTTGCTTGATCATTCATTGAGCTTTCACTTGCAAATCATTGAACATTCAAGAGCTTCATTTGTATTATCCAACTCATAGAGGAGTTATTGCTTTGTATCTTTCATACATACACATTGTTGGTTGTATTGCTCTCTAGATCTTAGATTGTGAGAATTATAGAAGATAAGAGAATGTTGTAAAATCCTTTGTGGATTCAAAGGAGAAGAGGTCATAGGTTTGAGCTTCACCTACTTGCAAAGAAGCTTGGTTGCTCTTGTGGATTCAAGAGTGAAATTGTATTGTTGGTTTGTGATTCACCAACTTGTGAAGGAGCACTACTAGTAGAGCTAGTGGAAATCCTAAGGGGAGGATACTTTAGGTGGTGGAGTAGATTAGCGAACCACCCTAAAATCGACGGTTTCATCTATTTCTCTCTTCTCTTCTTACCTCTTTATATTTGTGCATATATTGTGTTTGATAAATTGTTTCAAAGAATCAACTAGTTACAATCATATCCGAAAAAGTGGTATACTTGCCTCCTTATCCTAATCACCCCCCCCTCTTAGGAAATCTTGGACTTACATAATCTATCAATGGAAAGGGTTTATGCTTGAAAGCAAAGATAAAGTATATGCTAGAATGAGTTACCTTTTACAATTGATGCATGGGTTATTTTATGGAATGACCTCCCTATTTTTTTGGACTAGGTAACTCTCCAATATGTGACTTGCGACCAATGATTTTTTTTTTCCTAAACAAAACTTCCCTTATTACAGAGCTTTTTCCAGATGGTCTCCCCTCTGGTAACCTCGGGCGTGTAATCCCAACCTAAATTATTGGCCTTGTAGGCAGCTCATATAGGTCAGGAAGTCTTTTAGCTATGCATAGTAGGTCTCTTGGAAATGGTCTTTCATGAGGTCAAGTCGGCTAATTATGCCAAGTCATTATCTAATATTTTTCACTAATTAGTAAAAGCATCTATATATCACCTTATTTTTATAACTAATTTATCATCTCTACATATATGCTTAGTTAGTATGCTAAAATAATAATTTATTTATTTATTTATTTTAATATGCTAACTAAACATCCACATGAAAAACGATAAACTTATGATAAAAATAGGGTTGTATCTAACATTACTCTAACATGACATATGATATTACAATATAACTTTTTTGAACTGATAGTGTTAGGACCATCTAAATTCTATTAATTTGGAGAGATATCAATTAATTATTAATTTATGAAGATATTTTTAATTTTTGGCTTAATAGAAAACATATTACAATTTTCGCTATTAAAGATACCATGCAAGGAAAACATGACCTTCTAGACTTTTAATGAATCCTTAGATAGAGAAGCCATTAATGAATTATGGGTTGAAATCAATGAGTTGGGTTACCGTACAAAAATAAATGTCAACTATCTCTTGAATTTTTCAAAATGACACTAGTACGAAAGTTTTGAGCGTAGATAGGATCATTGACCATATGATAAGGTGTTCTCATGATAAAGTTGAAGGATGATATGGAACCTTTAGAAAAGCAGGGAAACACTCAAAATCAATGATATTTTAAAACTTATTATTGCAATACAAGAAATCAACCCCTGGACTTTTGGGTGCATTACTAACAATTAAAAATGAGATTCATTTAGATTTGAAATTCAACAAAAGACAAGCTACTATTAATTCATATTTTGAGAAAATCACATAGTGAATTTATTATGTACTTTTTAACGAATTATTAATTTACAAAATATTTGGACCTATAAAATACAAAAGAAATATTTTTAATGTATTAACTTATAATTTTATTAACATTATTAATTTTTTACACTTGTTCCAAATCGAGACCTAACAATTTTATTATTTAAAAGAAATTATTAATTTATCGAGTATGAATTTAAAAAAATTTTATTGTACTTTCTCGTCGAGATCTCACTAATAAAAGGGTAAGAATGACAAAGAAACAAATATGTTAAGGGTAAGTTGGTAATTGGGCAGGCCATCTTTTACCTTTCTTTTTCAATTATATTTTCAAATTAATTGAGACAATAGTCATCAGTAAGTAAATCCTCTTCTGTTAATCCTCAACCCTTACACCCTAACACCTCTGTGTGTGTGTGAACAAATCGTATGGCAAGCCAAGAAGGTGTTAAACAACTTGAAGACTGCTCTGTTTCCAAGTAATTTATTTTCTTCTCTTCTCTTTTATTAATTCTTTTCATATTATACATGTATATATATGTATATGTTTCTAATGAATTCATCATGTATGTGTTATAGTGGCTCTTTTGATATATTCAATCAAGAAATGTTGATGTTGCTTACGTCTGTTTAATGGGTATAAAGGGGCAGTTCGGTGGCTTTCCCTATGTGCTGGGTTTGGGGAAGGCTCGGACCCACTATGGAATTAGTGAGATAAAAAAGAATAGAAATTTTTGCTATTAATGTTTATATACAATAAAAATAAAAAACTTGATCATAAATATATTAAAACTCATATTAGTGCTTTAAATTAACTCTTATTGATTGATGTAGATTGTTTTGAGTATTAGAAATATGAACCTGGTACGAAATCGAAGTCAAGTACTTATAACTATACAAGAATGTGATAAAGATGAAGTTGACTCTACATCAATAATAAGAGAAGATTCTGTGTTAGTGTATTGTGCTTAGATGAAAAGTATCCATAGATTTGGTGCTCAAAAGATCGATAGTAAGAGCAGAATCTGCATTACTTAGTAATGTTTACACAAAAGTACCTGTAGTTTTAGTGCTCGATTGATAATAAGAGCGGAATCTGCGTTAATCTATAGTGCTTACACGATGAGTACCTGTGATTTTGGTGCTCAAATTTGTATTTAGATAATCTGATCATATCTGAAAGAAAAGGAGAGGAAAATATCGAATAGAGGAAGAACAAATAAGATGCCTCCACTCTCCAGTCAGTTGACTAAAGAATGATGTATTATGAAAGACCCTGGCATACTATTTACTGAAGACAAGCCTCTTTAAAAATTTTAACGAAGAAGCAAACTTGAATCTTCCAATTTGTGTGAACTCACAGAATCAGAGCCTTCATTTTCCATGTATGTATGAGTCACTAGCTGATAGTTGCAAAGTGTAATGAAGATTATACAACTTCTTAAAATAATCGGCACTGTTTGAAAAATTACTACCTCTTCAAGTAAATCCAAGGAAGCCTTTCAGAATTTAGATGTGGATATTATATTGTATCTTTGTGTAAATGCAAAATCTGACATCGGTGTGGGCAAAAAGTAAGAGGGGAAGTTCAGTCATTTTAAAGTTCACTCGTGTATGCAAACTACCACATGCCTCAAGGATTTTACTTCAAGAAGATGTCATTTACGAAATGCCTTCATCCTGAAGTATTCAGTACATTCCTGAACCTACCATCAATGTGGTCGGTAGTAAAACATCCGAAAGACTTGGGGTAGGAAACATTTTAAAAACTTTCTTTCAGCTAATCATATCTGAAGCTTATTTAACCCATCAAAAGTCGAGTTTTTATTGTACCTCTGAGATCACATGGATAAGTTTTAGCAAAGTCTTACTAGATCACAGAAGTTTCCTGTCAGCAGGCAGCTAAAGACTAACCTGCTCATTTAGAGGTCAATGTTTGACTTAAACAGTCCGTTATGAGCACCAAAAAGTAGGGAAAGTAAAAAGAGAGGAAAATGACAGAAAGATCAACATTTGAGCCATAGTTAAGTGAAAGTCATGAAACTCTTCTAGCACTTATTTGGAACAGTTAATTTCTTTAAGACATTTAAAGTCTTTGCATTGAGACCCGTACATACAAATTTCCTGCTGTTCTTGTCCTCTAGCATTCCAGGGTAAATCAGAGGGAAATGTCTCCCCGAAATCCACTAGATTAGGTAAAGCATGTTCTCCAATGAATATATGAAGAGAATATATAGCTCTGTTCCCTTGGTAGAGTATTCTAGGAACCAAATGGTCTGTTCTTTGAAGACTCAAATGCATTTGGACACTCTATACACCCAGTTGAATCTATCTATCCGAGTAGGAATTTGGAATTAGATTATATCTTCATAATCATTTTCTGCAAGTGATCTAATTCAGTTTTACACCATTTTCAGTTTTGTCACACTCACTAAGGATGTAGTAAGTAGCTTTAGCCAAGCTAAATAATATTTGCAATAGGTCATGTAAGCCAGAGTTTTGGCTAAAAGACAGGATTTTCTTTTGGTGGTTATAAGGTATGTGTAACTTTTGTTAGTTCAATTCTTATAGCTACTAAGATGCACTATCACAATCTATGCATAATGGCAGGACTTAAAAGAGTATTTACCTGAATTAAGAATCAGCTAATGCTTATGGGGCAAGCTCAGTGACTCAGAGTTAGTGTCTCCTTCTGTTAGTAGATTCGAGAGTTTTAACTCAGAAGATAGTTTAAAACATTTGATTGAACCTCACTGCTGAAATCAGATGAATAGACTATCCCAGCCTTTCTTTATCGCTGCTCGAATCTCTTTTGGTTTGCAAAGTTCTCAAACAATTCTCTCCCAAGTTGAGGCTTTAGGATGAAGAAGCTTTTGAAGCATCATTTCTATAACTTCAGAAGTTCCCACGTACGGGTGTCTCTTGTATAGCCATAATACTAGCTCATCCATAAATTTTCTGCCACATTGCAGCGTATGGACCAAAATGTTGCATCATTGCCAATATTAAAAGGTTGGTACTAAACGGTAAACATTGAGGTCATCTGTGTCAATACATCCATCAAGAAATGTATCATATCTTGTAATATCAGAATATGTTTTATGTCTCCTGAGAAAGCATTGAATACCTGACAATCAAAATTATCGATTCTGTTTTCAACTGATCACCATATCTCCTTTTTTGCCAGTGCTCTTGGCACATGGGTATTCTCTGTGGCTGGCGCTTTGCTTGCAATACCAGTGGGAATAAAGAGGAAATCGTTGGCTCCCCTTGTATTCTTCGGAACAACTGGTACCATGCTTGATATAATCATGGGAATAAGTGCCTGTGAAAGGGAGCACGCTGAACGCCAAATGCAGCTCTTGGAAGCACAAAATTCTGCAGCAGCAGATTCTTTAACTGATGCTGCAGCTGAATCTTGATGGCATCTGTACACTTATGTTGCGGTTTGTTTTATCTGTTTCCAAATTTTGTGGCTGTCAAATGCATCACACAATTAGGCTCTCTATCTCTCCTGTTCGACTTTATTATTCTCAAGTTGAAGTTCATCCTTGTTGCATCTTTGGTTACTTTTCGATATCTAGAAAAAAGTCTCATTTTGATCTGCCATAAGCGGAGATAGAGAAAGGGAATTTCAATACGTGTGTTTAGTTCTCTTATGCTACTTGTTTCATCTTCTACTTCGTTCGTTTTACTTGCAGACTTGTACATCTCCTTTTTGCTGCATGCATTGCTTAAGGTCAGGTTCTCGTGGAGAAGTTTGGTAAATGGATTTCACTTAATTTTTCAAGCGCAACGGTAAGGTTGTCACCCTGATTTCAGCTGCTATATTATGTAGCAAGCAGAGAAATTGAGGTTTTCTAATGGATAGAAAACGCTACCATGGCAAGGATATTTAAAATGATCTACGTGACTGTTTGCCCCCCATGCCAAATCATAAAGGTTCTCAATTTTAATGGAAACTTTTAGCGGGGTTGTAATTCCTGATAAAAGGCTCTCTCCTTTGGATTCCTCTAGGTCTTTTATGATTCGTGTGAAGGAAATGCGATAATAGTGTTCTTATGGCAATGCAATGCATGAAGCTCTTGTTATTTGTGTCTACTGTTTGGTTCACTCTATGATATTCTATAAAAAGTGATAGAGGAATCTCGCTATGTGTCACGAATTAGATGGCATGCATAATTTTTACTAATTCTCTGCACTACTTTTTTTATCCCAATTGTCGAATCCAAAGCCTAAAGCCTAAATCCTAAACCGTCACTCCGCTCATGAGGTTTCTCGATTGGTACTACTTAAAGTAGATCTTAAACCATTGAAGAGTAAAAGTTGATTATGTTAAAGTTGTCCTCGATTAAATTGAAGAAATAAATTGGGTGAAAAAAGATAACAAGAAGATAGTGATAATGAGAAAGTCTGATTAAAATAAAAAAAAAGTGAAATCAGACTTACTTTATCTCCTAATTTTCATCTCGTGTTCATTATATTAATATGCTTTTTATTTTTCTATTTTTCTTTGTTCTATTTCATAGCGAACCCTTGAAGAATTTGGAATAATGATTCTAAGATAAATTGAGATTTCATATGCTTTGGAATAAACTAAAAAAGAAAAATAGCCAGATTTTAGCTAAATTCAAGAAATAATTGAGTAAAATAGTGGCTCGTGTTTTTTTCTTCGTAATTACAATAAATGTAACCAATGGATTCTCTTGAATATTGCAGCATATGTATATGCAAAGAGTGTTTTTTTAATTTTTTTTTCAAATAAAACCACTTAAGCTAAAAGGGAAGTTGTATAAGATAACCGTTAGACTTGTTATGTTATATGGTTGGAGTGTTAGGCGATGAAATATCAACATATTCATAAAATGTCAGTGGCTGAGATGAGAATGTTGAGATGGATGTGTGACAAAACTAAGAATAATAAAATTAGGAACGAGGTGATACGTGAAAGAGTAGGAGTGGCCCCGATTGAGGATAAAATTAGGAAAAATCGTTTGAGATGGTTTGGCCATGTCAGGAGAAGACCTGTCGAGACGCCTATTAGAAGGTACGAAAGTTTAAAAATAATGTACCAGAAGAAGGGTAGAGGTAGATCTAAGATGATTTAGACGAAGAGAATTAGACAAGACTTTACGTGAATGAAATTTATAAAGGAGATGACTCTCGACAGAAATGTATGACATCGCATGATCTATATAACTGACTTTACCTAGTGGGATAAGACTAATTTAGTTTGATTTGGTTTGGTTTGGTTTATTAATTTCAAATGAAAAAAACTTAATATATGCTAATAGAAAGGCCCTTGTTTCTAATTCTAATAGTTAGAGGTCAAAGTCAAACTCACCCATAGCTTTTTTTTTCCCCCTCGAACTCACCCATAACTTTTTCACGATTATTGCCAAAAGTTTAAGGGGAAATATGATTTCATTATTATCCATTTTAGATGGTAATATTAACAGAACTTTAAATAAATGGTCTAGATCTCAATTTTTGATAGTACAAGGGGTCTAAGTGAAATTTACCCTATAAACAATTGATGGATGAAACATCACATTGCACGAAAAATTCTAAAAAAAGTTTTCAAAGGTGAGCAACCCCCTATCCTTTAGTAGCCCCCTAGCCTTTATAGTCGTAAAGGGCTTTTCAGAAAAAATAAAGAAAGAGCCATTCGAAAGACTGACCACTATATCATAGGCATTTTGGTGACAAGACTGACAACTACACGACTCTATATCAAGTCATTAGCATTAGTAAAGCCAAGCCGTCATCTATAGGCAAACGTTTTGAAACATCAACCATTTGTTGTAAGTGTGGTGCATGAGTCCCACACGCACATGGACCCACGCGCCTATGTTGGACGTTTTTAAAATTATCCCCATGTTACACTCATGGAAGCTTACATGACGAGTCTAGACGATACTCTTTTCACTTAATCATCCAAGTCTTAACTACATCCAATACAATACAAGAAATTAGATAAATTGGATCTTGATATATTTGAGATTGTAACTTTTAATTGTAATCAAAAACGTTTTTAGCTATTTTATAGTAGTCATGATTGGAAAATCATTCTCTACAAAACTTGAATAATATCATGATAGAACTTGCACTATTTTTGGATTTGCGACGAAAGACCAAATGAAGAAAAGTTGGAGGAAAGAATCATAATGAAAAGAGAATGAATTAAAGTGTACTTTTGAATAGCTAAAAGTAGAAAAAAGAAAAAGAAAGAATATAAAGTGATTTTATAATTTTTATTTGAATTGGAGAAGCAAATAAAAAGAAAGTTAATTTTAAATATAAAGTTGCTAAAGTTAATTTTAAATATAAAGTTGCTAAAATATAAAATTGCAATGATGAAACTTTTTGTTTAGTATTTTTGTCTTTCAATAAACTATCATTTCATTAACTCCCATTTTCTCCAATTTTGATAAAGCAAAACTAAACTTTTTTTCTTCAAAAAACAAAAAAACAAAACAAAACTAAAAACTAAAAACAACACAACACAAAACAAAACAAAACAAATCAAAAAATGGTTAAAAGGATTCTCCAATACTTCCATTTCATTCTCCCTCAAAACGAAGTTCATCCAAACAACCAGAGCAATTCCCCCATCGCTCCCCTTCCTTTCCTTTCCTTTCCTTTCCTTTCCTTTCCGCACATATTACCCAATCCATACATGGTGTTTGAATAGTAAACACAGTTGCAATTTGGGGTCTGCTATACAAGAAGTTCCAAACATCAGATAGCAAGATTCTGCAGAAAGAGGGTAAAACCACCAGTCTATCTGAAGATGTTCCAGCCTGCTTTGCATATATATATATATATATATATATATATATCATCAACAAAATCAGAATGCAACAATGCGACAATGTGAAAACAGAAAAGAGGAAACTGAAAACATGTTTGCAAGAAGCGCACGATGCACTATGCAGCATTACTCAAAAGAATTATGAAAGCAGAAAATGGAAAAACTAAGCATAAAATCACTGAATTGTAATAAATTAGAGATCCATAATTTATACGTTCATAAAACAATTATGCTACCTTTTATAGGCAGGAAATTCAGAAATAATTACACATAGCCTGAATGGGGGTTTCTCTAATAAGAGTAATGAAAGGGAATTTACTTAAATAGAGAGCTGCCAATATATCCCCCGTGTAAGCTCTCGTTAGAATTCCCACCAATGAGAAAATTGCCCAAAGGCAAGGTAAAGCGTCTCATAATTATGAATTTGATCAAGCCACCATCTTCTGATATATTTATCTCCCTTATTATACACCAGAGTAAATGCCCTGTCGTAAGGCACAAGGCAAAAACGTCAAAATGTCAAAACACGGTTCAGTTATTTTCTGTTTACTGACAGGGAAAGATGGAAACAAGAAATTAATACAAATATTAAGCAACTACCTTCAAAGATAGGGACTCCAGCCATGACCTATTTGTCATTTTGTATTTGACATATATGTACTTTCATTGAACCATCTCCTGCAACTCATACATTTTCTTCACACAATCTTTAAGACGTCTTTTTAAGTGACTGTGATCCGATCATCACTATCTATGTTCATTCTTTTGGGAAATTTTGCAAAATTGCAGTTACCTCCACAACAGAAAAGTCCGCCGGGATAAAGCCTCATCTGTTTCTTGAAAACAATGTTTTCTTACACCACCTATGACACTTAGTCAATGCCCGGAAGTGGGCAGAGAAGGTCATCTAACTCTATAAAATCTTCTTCTGCAATAGCTATGAGCTGCTGAGCAGTCAAAGCATCAACAGCAGCAGCATCACTAATTACGTATCCAATTGTTCCCATCTGCATAATTCAAAAAATAGATTATCAAGGTGAGCGTCTTCAGAAGATCTGGAATCAACATTGCTACTTTCCCCCGTTGGTTGTTCTAAAGTAAGCTACTATTATCTATGGCATGGCTCCTATTTCAATTCCATAGTTTAGATTTTGGCTAAGCTATGCATAAAGTGAAATTAAGTTCACGAAGCTAGTTACAGTTTAACTATGTCAAACATAGACGGCGTGCCAATAGACCAAATTTTCACACTGTTGGGTCTAAGGTTACAAAACATGTTCTTGTACCCAGATGGAAGGAATTCATTTAACAGCAAAAAGAAACCGAGATATCAAGAAACGAAAAATGAAACAGTGAAGCAATTGAACACCAACTCCATCATAGCTTACATCAGATTTAGAATTTTCTTGCAATATCAGAACTACATTTCCAGTTCCGCAGAAATGTTAGATTGGTCTTCCAAAACTCTTTTTAATTTTTTTTTTCCCCATTATAGTTCTGAGTTGTCTGCATCAAACTGCCACTCACACTCCATTCACTTGAGAACAATCCTATGGACTGTGGTTCATATATCGATATCAAAGGATGAACTATTCCATTTAAGTTTTGATGCCAAAACAAACTTAAGAATATCTAACAAAGTGCAATAAAACGCTGCAGAATTCTACATCAAAAGTGCATCGAGGGACTATGCCCTATTTGACATTGAAAACAATTCCCCATCCCACTCTCCAGCCTCCGGTTTGTGGGACTACTACTAAGAAAGCAGCATCAGATTAAGGAAGAATAAAAGTGTCTTCGGGTGTAATACCTGGTCAGCAATTGGCTGACTAGTAATGCGATCATCTAACTCATTAATCAGTCTCATTGGATACTTTAAACGCTCATTGTCACAATCAGCAGAATCGTCATCATGAAGTTTAGCTTCAGCAATGGGTGATGTGACAGTTCCATCATACTGGACACCTACATGCCGCACCGTTGCAACACTTTCCTCAGCACACGAACTTAAAGCATGCTCTGACAGGTTATTTCCTTGATGGGATTTGACAAACACTCGGCAAAGCACAAACGAAGCCTACATGTAAACACAAGCATGAAAATTGCTGATACCGGTGATTGTAATTAGTGTAATCAAACATTCTTCACTCCTCGGTATCAACTGTCAAAAATCAAAATGGTGTCCAAAACACAATCTTAACACTCGTGACAGAATCATTGCTAAGTTTTGTAATCATTACACTCCCCTTTCCTCAAACTCAGCTGCCCAAAAGATCTCCTGAATAAAATCTTAAAGCTTGAATGGATCAGTCCTAAACCTCTGAACATTCTGCGATACACATTGCACAAAATCAAAAGCAAAATGATTCCATTTTTAGAACCAGTCATTAGTCTTTGAAATCCAATTATCAATTTAAAAAAATGGAAGAAAATTATGTGACTAGCCCAAAGAACTTGGAAGAGGAAAATAACCAGACAGCCCGATGTTTGCTGAAAGAAACAAAATAAGAAGATTAGGATGCTATATGATCGTGTTCCAGCAAAGTAGATTGTATTGTTTCTCAAAATTGCAGATCCTACAGAAAAAATACGTAAACTCCTACTCATACACACACAAACATATGTGTATTATAGCTAATGTGTATTATAGCTAATGTTCTCTATGGACTCTTCATTACTCCTTTGAGCTCTGTAACTACAGCTTCATATAGCTTAAAAAGTATTCATGCATGAACAGTCATTTTCCATGGTCAAACAAGTTACTTTACCGAATATTACTCAATTTTTGTGAATTATATTGCCAATATCTCATCTTCCTCCACAGAATGGATGGGCACAAGGTACATACAGGAAAACCGTACATAAATGTAAATGAGCAAGTGGATAAGTTCACCCATTTAGCTTTTTACATAATTAAAATGCAAAAAACCATATTTCACCTTTCACCATAATCACATTAACAAATACCCAATTCAAATCAAATCAAACTAAGCCTTAACTCAGGATTGACCATATGGATATCACAATACCAGCCACCCAACAAATGAGTTCCACTATGGATCTGATGATGCAATTCACCCTGACTGAAAGTCATAAAAACACTCAGACACACTTATATCCAAACACACACACACACATATTATAAATGGTTGAAATTGAGTCATACCTTAAGATGATGAAATCAAATCAAACTAAGTTTATACTCGGGGTTGACTATCTGGGTATCACGAAACGATTCAGCCAGTAACTGAGTTTCACTTATGAATTGCACGACACCATTCAGTTCAACTCAGGGCCATACAAACACTCAAATACACTAATGTTCAAACACCACACATAAACACACATGCATATCTATATTATGAACAGGTAGAAATTGAGTTGTACCTTAGGATTATCACGTCAAGTCAACCTAAATCTTATCTCGGGTTTGACTATATGTATCTCAATATGATTCAGCCAGTAACAGAGTTTCATAATATGAATCTCACAATGTGATTCGCCCCGACTCAGGGTCATTAAAACACTCAGATACACAAATCAAATCAAACTAATCCTTTATTCGGGTTTGACTTTACGGGTATCATGATACCAGTCCTCTAGTAACTGAGTCCCACTATATGATCTCACGAAGCCATTCACCCTGACTCAGGTCCCATAGGAACACACACACACACACACACACACACACTATATATATATATATATATATATATACACCTTAGGATGGTCAGATCAAATCAAAGTAATTTCTTTATTCGGTTCGACTGTATGCGTATCACGATACCATTCCTGTAGTAACGGAGCCCCACTGCATGATCTAAAGACGCTATTTGCCCCAACTCCGGGCCATAGAAACACTCCCACACACACTATATTCAAATGCACACACAAATAAATTTATTTATACGAGCAAGTGGCAATCAAATCCTGAGTAGTACCTCTAAATACAATAACAACGCCATTTGCCATCACTGAGTGCCCATAAAAACACTCATAAACACACATACACACAAACAAATAAATTTATTTATACGAGCAAGTGGTAATCAAGTGGGAATTGAGCAAGTGTCTGGACTATGCAAGAGTCTATTATACGCAACCTTATCTAGTATTTTCATAAATGATTCACACATACACGCGCACATAAACAATATAAGAAAAGCAGAGTCTGTTGTATGCAATCTTATCGAGTATTTTCATAAATGATTGACACATACACGCGCACATAAACTATATAAGAAAAAGCGAGAATTGAATACTACCTTAGGACGATCAACGAGGGCATATTCATACATAATCCAATGAGTCCTAACAGCAGCAGCACCACCACCTTTACTTTCATCACCTAAATAAAACACGAAAGTTTTACGCGTCCCCACCACAACTTTCCCTGCACCACCACCAACACCCACAACATCTCTAACTCTACCCCTCTTTTTCCAATACCCACAACCGGCGACTCGCCTTTTTCCTCTTCTCTCCAAAACCCTAGCTACGAAACAATACCAATGCCTCCTCCTCCCACCTCTCCCGAACCGGAAACAGGCGGCTTCCGGTAAATCAAACCGGTCGAAATTGTACAAATTTAGCTCTTTAATTACATCAATGCCACTGGCGGTGGTGGTGTTGTTCTTGGAGGTTAGGTAGTGGCAAAGGAGTTGTTCATCGGTGGGGTAGAATCGGCATCCTGGTGGGAGTGAAGAGGTGGTATACGACGTCGTTGGGTTGGTCTCGATTGTTGATTTTTCTCCCATTAATGGGAGTTTTTTTTTTTTTTTTTTCTGGGGTTGGGGTTTTATGCGAAAGTTCAAAGAGTGTGTGTGTAGAGTTTCATGAAGTGGGGAGGAATGGGGCGTTTTATAGGTCGAGGATGCCACAAAGAAGCGTGAAGGTGAAGTTATTCAACTTTTCTTCTTTTTTTTTTTTGTCTTAAGACTTCGTTTGGATTCTTGAACCCAAAAAAAAAAGAAAAAAAAGGAAGAAAGAAAAATTCGAGAATTGGGTGGAATGGTCGAATAATGACAAATTTCATCTTATTATAATTAGAGATTTTAAATTTAAATTACGATTTAAGTCTCCAATATACCAAAAGGAAAAAGAAAAGATAAAAAAGAAAAAGGAATTAAACAAATCATAAGTGAAATGATAAGAATGAATAAAGCTTATTTACCACTAGGTATTTTTTTTTCTTTCTAATGGTATGGTTCTCACTTTATCTGTGAGAAGTTCCGAGATCAATTTTTGATAAATTTAACATCCTAAAAGAAATAAAAGAAAAAAGAGGTTATTTGAATTGTCTAAAGTCTAGATAAAATGACAAAAACTAATTACATATCTTTTTGTTTGAATTGAAAAATAAATTGAAAAAAAATGGATAAATTTTATATGTAAACGAAGTATTTACTTTTCTCTTACACAACAAACCCCAACAAACCCTATATACTCTCACAGTCCATTTAAGATCCTTATACAAGGATATAGTTATAATTTTAGGAAAAAGTAGAAGAAAAAAAAAGGAGAAGATGAATATCGCATGAAATGTAGAATCGAATAAATCCACTCTATTACCAATTGTTTAGGTTCAATAAGTGAATAATTAGAATTTGAAAATACTCCTTTTTATTCCCAAAATTCTCTATATTTTACAACTATTTATCTCAAATTCTTTTGCCACCTCATGAATATTTTTCATTTTTCTTTCCGTCCTCATTTATTCGAGGTCAAGAGTTATTGCTATCAATAAATCAAACTTATATTTGAATTTTATTTTTGTAAATTAAGTCCAATTTTTATTTGAATTTGATTCGTGTCCAATATAAAATGATCATGAGGTTTTATATTTATTTTTAGAATTGGCAATTCTACCATAAACAGAAAAATGTATTTACCAATTTGATAAAGAATATAAACTTAGTTTTATTGTTATTGTTAACTTTGCCCAAAACTAATCATGCAGAAAACCAATCACCCAGAAAATTCTGTCTCGTGTGATGATGTACACATTTTGAGATACATCATCACGTACTATGTTCAAACTAGTTTCTCACTTCATCAGTTAGACCACAACTAAACCTCCCTCGTAACATTATAAGAGATCCAAACCCGTCCTCCGTTGTAAGAACCTCACATACGAATTTTCACACTTCTTCTGCACCTAGAGCACAGCGCATCAACCAGCAAACACACACAATCATCACCAACATCTCCAAAAACCAAGGAGTTGCAGAAACGTACCAGATGGGGGAATGGTCGAATCAACCAATCGCCACAAGAACAAATCTCTAACTAAATGAAATAAAAGAAACACACAAGCACCCTAAAGTTAAATAGAATAGTTAGGCAGTGACCTATTGTAGTAAGAAATTCTAAGTTCGAACCACGATTTTAACCTCCATCATACAAAGAATAAAAAGAAACCCACCAGACCATTCAAAAAATCCGCAAGCATGGCAAATAATCCATTCAAAACTCTGATGGCAAACTCAAGAATAAAAAGATTGTATGATCTGAGCAACTCCAAAAAGAATATCTTAAACCCAGAGCATAAAGTAATACAGCATCAAAACCCTAGATAGTGTCCAAAAAACTCATCCTAGTTCTACTGCCTTCACTGCCAACGAGACTATAGATTCAGACTGAGAGATCCACAGCCGGCCGCACTCGTTTCAATCACCCGGAATACTCAGGAAACAAGGTTGTCATTAAGGGATAGTGACGTGAGTTGATCAGCTGGGCTGTTTGCCTGCTGGACATTCCTCAGGACCTCCATGGCCTCAGCA
This sequence comes from Ehretia macrophylla, assembly GCA_037974665.1. NCBI lineage: Eukaryota > Viridiplantae > Streptophyta > Magnoliopsida > Boraginales > Ehretiaceae > Ehretia > Ehretia macrophylla. The sequence goes on from CM075774.1 coordinate 8,644,023, forward strand.
ACCTTGGCCTTGAGAGCATCAGGCGACTCGAGCAGATGCAAAACTTCAGTCTGGTCCATCTCCAGAAGCATGCCTGTCACTTTGGCAGCATGCTCATGCTCCAGCTGGTCAACCAGTGGGTACAGATTTTCACCCAACATCTGCCACACACCAAAGAGATTGGTTAGTGAACATGATCGAAGCAATAAGAAAGGAAGTTTAAAGGGTAAGCCAAATAAAGAGCTTACAGTCCTCTGCTGCTCAGGTGTTGAATTTGCAAGTTGAGATGCTAGGGCCCCTATTTGCATAGGCTGCTGTATGGCAGCATCACGAGGTAGCATGCCACCCATTTCATATGGAACAGAAAGCATGCCTCCAGCAACTCCAGGCATTGGCATATCTGGCACATTGCGACCAGGAGGATAACGATACATCCGTCCCCTTGGGAGCATCTGAAAGAAAATTTTTAGCATGGCTTCTCTATGGATATCTCTGGGAAAAAGTGGTGATATCATTATAATCAAATGGAACATCACAGACCTGCTGCTGCATCAATGGCATGGGCTGTTGAGCTTGTTGCACAGGACCTGCTCCACGTCTACCGCCAGGCCGCTGCCCCTGCTGCACCATTGGTACAAAGAAATTTGGCATAGGAGCCCCACCTGGCCGCATTCCCGGAACAAGCTGCTGTTGATAGCCAAATCCAGCCTAAAACAATTTTAAATGTAAAGGTCACTACCATAACTTTCTAAAGAACATGCACACACAGGTAGCTCTGTAATATAGGCAGCAAAAGATAATAATACCCTTCAAACCATGAAAGGCAGAAGACATCTAGAGGTAAAAACCGGAAATTCAAATAAAACTTTTGTATACAGAAACTCTTGAATATCCTCCAAGCTGATCACAACACAGTCCAGCTTGTCAAACATTCCAACAAAGAGCAGAACCTCAATTTCCCAATCTCCATCTAGAATGGGGGTTTTACCAACAAAACCCAAGTTTTCATAACCAAAAGATAACCAAACCCATCCAAAGAAAAAGTAAACTGAAGCTGATTGAAAAATAATGATATACTGTAGATAATGAACAATCTATTTACCTAGGGGTACCAACACTTCTAAACTAATTAATAGACCTTCTCCCCCTTTTCATCACTAAAAGAATGTAAGGCTGACGTTCAGCCCATCGACCTATATCCAAATTAAAAAATGTGCATCTCTTGACTTGGGCTTACCAAAGCATCTAATTATATACCACGAGCAAAAAAAAAAAAAAACTTACAACTTTCTTACAGCGAACAGGACAGCAGAACCATACAAAATATGAGAGCTAGACAAAATTCAGCTATCACAATTTGAGAAGATTAATATATAAAAGATGCAGCGCCCTAAAAAAATTTGGAACTAGGAAGACAACTGTTACCTGGGGAGGAATTATGGCAGGGGGAGCTTGCCCATAAAATAACTGCTGTCCAATACCAGGAGCACCATGAGGATATATTGGCACACGAGGAGCCATAGATGGTGCCATGGCAACGGGCCTCATTTGTGAAAACTGAGCCTGCATTAAGAGAATCGTGGTGGAAAAAAGAGGCTGTCATTCGTTGCATCAAGGAAAAACACAATATCCACAATACTTTAGTTGAGGAGGTTCAACAGGAACGGATTTTATAACCATTCCTCGGCCCAACTGAGGCTTGGGAAGGAAAAGAACCATGATTACCATTGTTTAATTCCATTTTAGGGGTGCACTACAATCCACAAGATGACTCATTCAAACAAAAATTTAGCATCAAAAGTTGGCACAACAAAGCAATCAAGAGCATAACGTCATTGAGATGCTTTTCTGGACTTCTCCCATTTCTCCATTTCTATTTGCCTCTTCCTTTCCCATTGTTCTCCGGGCGGGGGAATTACTACAAATTCGGGCATACAAGGCTTCTTAATTCAAAACACAAAATCTTACACCTCTATGATAATCATGCATCTTAGCCTTCCAAACTCATCATTCAAAGCATCATTATATGATACATGTGTCAAAAAGCTCACTCTAATCTGTCAAACACGTAGCAGTGTCCAAAAATCAAGTATGAACTAACCCTCGATTGGCTTTTGCAAGAATAAGATTTCTAAGTTACCTGTAACCTTGCCCTTCTCTCTTCTTTTCGCTGTGCAAGTGCAACATAGAGAGGCTTGCTTACTACCATTTTTCCATTCATCTCAGAAAGCTACATAGAAAGATTAAGAGGTGTGGAAAAACTTAATAAACTCTGTAAAGGTCTAAATAAGCAAGATCAACATTTAAAACATCAACTTACAGCTCTAGAAGCTTCTTCAGGAGTTGAAAAAGCAACAAATCCAGATCCTCTGCTAATTCCATTAGGATCTCGCATGACCTGCAGCATCATATCAAAGAAGTTCCAGTTCATAAAAAGAGCATGAAATGATCCACTGACATATTTGAGGAATACTGGACGAAGAAAAAAATTGAGAAACAGCTGAATCTTAACATTAAACACTAACATACCTTGCACGAAGTAATCGTACCAAACTCAGAGAACAATTCCTTGAGTTTTTCATCATCAATGCTGTCATCCAAATTCTTAACATACAAATTGGCTCCCTGAAATTTATCTGCAGCTTCTTTAACAGTCTGCTCAAATTTACTTTTGAGCTCTTGCTCTCTTTCAGATTTCTTCTGGGCCTTACCCACATACCACTCCTTCTCACCAAATTTCTTTCCATTTAAAGCCTCAACAGCAATAGCAGCATCATCTGCATTCTCAAAGTTGACAAATCCAAAACATTTGGATTTTCCATCTGCATCCCTCATCACAACTGCACTTGTGATGGTTCCATATTCACCAAAGACATTCTTCAGTTCTTCGTCCGTAACAGACTCAGAGAGATTTTTCACATAAACATTATTGAATTTTGTATTGCTCATCTGAGATTCTCTTTCCTGCTTGCGAAGGAAATGTCCAACATAGACTTGTTTATCATTCATAAGCATGCCGTTTAAATTATCTATGGCTTTTTGAGCAGCCTCTGCACTATCAAATTGTACAAAACCATATCCCTTGGACTGCCCATTAGGATCAGTGGCAATTTTGCATGAGAGGATATTCCCAAAGCTTGAAAAAGTATCGTGCAAGGCTTTGTTGTCAATTGATTTGTCCAAATTCTGCATGACGAAAATTTGAAATCAATGTCAAAACATGTCAAACAAAAGGTTAATAAGACTTATCAGCAACTCCTAGTAACCATTTCATTTCCAAGATACATAAAAGATCTTAAAGTTGAAGCTCTTGTGAATCTCACAGGATCCAGGAAGATAATTATATAATCTCCACGTAAAATCAAATACTTCTAAAAAACAAAGACAAGCATAGGTATAATAGGAATTAAGAAAGAAGAAAGCAATTCTGATTAAATTCTAAGATTAATTATAAGTTCTTCCACACAACTGTGCCTCCAACTCCATGCTATAAGGTGCGAGAATTGACTAGCTTCAAGATATGAGATTAGGCGACAGCACCAAATGTGAAACACTAAGTGTTCTTTAGATTTGGAAAATAATATATTTCAAATATGATGCAGCTATGATTTTTCTTAAGAAGATTGAAAGAGCTCTGATGATGTATAGCTGCATCACAGGATTTGAGAGTTCAATACAAATAATTACATCTAGTGAAATGAGTATCACCAAATTTTAACCTTCCAAACCACTACTAATTGTGGCAGCATCACATACACTAACAGCTCTTAATGAACCATCATTTCCAAGATGCACCATTATCTTAACTTGCCTGAATCCCTTAGATCCAGGAATAAGAAAGGCAGGGGGAAATGGGAAACACGAAAGTAATTTGAAAGCCATCAAGCTTACATTTCAATGTTCTAGCACAATTTCATGCTACATAGGGAAAGGAATGTTGAAAAACGTGAAAAAGACCACGCATAAAATAGGGAACAATAGCAGAAGAGTTCTTTAAAATGTTGAGGAAGTTTTAAGGATAAATAAGCCCATTAAGATGCTCTAAAAGTTTCATTTAAATCATGTTTTCAAAACCATTAAATGCTCCATTCATATGGGTAACAGGCTCTCGAATAGTTTGAATCACCAAACTTTGCATTCCATATATCACTGGCATACCATATCCAAAATGAATTACGCCGATTTGCCATATGGTTCACAACTGCTGGGGTCTATAAGATAACATTAGCACCAAATCAATTCTCAGAAAGTTGTAGTGAAACTCATCAAACAAATTAGAAGCAAATGCCCTTAAGATCACATAGTAGCTGGCACTACATGTGGAAAACAAAAATCACATCCTCATATGCAGCAAAGGCCAACAACAAGACATTGAGAACAGGAGTGCAAGATAGAGAATGGATACCTTGATAAATATATTTGCAGTTCCACTTTTCCGGATACTGGGGTCTCGATGAGAATACATGATCCTGATTGCCTTGCCATTGAGAGGAGTGAAGTTAAGAACTTCCAGTGCTCTTGCAGCTGTTAATTAGAGACATCAAAAAGACACCAATTACTGTGAATAGGAGAACAGAAGGGAAAAATTGCAAGAAGTTAGATGTTGTGAAGCATCCACACCAAAGACTACATCCCAAGAAACTTTTCTTGTAACTGAAGACTTAAGAGCACAAAAAGCCCCCTTAACAATGAGTTTGACTCTATGACCTGCCCCATTAAGACAACAAGAGAAAATGACAGAAAGACACTTTATTGGTGCTCCTTTCAAGAATGTTCATCCAATAATTGAACAAACGAGTGCCCTAAGGTAATCAAGCAGAAACAGCAAAAGACAGCCTACCCAAAACGAGCCAAAAATCCTAAAAGTAAATATCATACAGAAATGATGGAATTACTCAGTAAACAGAAAATCTATGGAAAATCTAGTACTACCTTTGTCCTATTCAACACAACATATCCAAAAAAACACAAAATTATCCACCACATGTAACACTCTTGAGATTTAGACAAATTATCTGTTTTTACTCATTCCCAAAGTACTAGAAAACCAGCAAGAGAAAACCTCAAATTCATCCATAAAAGGTTGCCCCTTCAATAGGCAAACTGAGCACACATCCAGTTATTAAGCAAAACTACATAACCAACCTGAAGGCATTTGACAAAAAAACAAAAGAACTCCAGTCAAAAGCAAAACTACATCCAGCTATCTAAGTTCAGACCTAAACCATCACACATGAACCTAACATTACCAGCAAAATTTTATTCCTGGATACAACTTTTACCCAAGAAAAACACACACCCTCATACACACACACACTCACACACACACTATTTCTAGAATGCAGACCACATTAGACACTGTTACTCCTAAACACCAATGCATGCAAGTCTTTCACATATATATACATACACACACATGCTACACACATGTACAAGTGTTATGGATTTAACATGAATATATACACATTTTAGAGACAAATATATATTCACACACATACGAGCGCATGCACACACATACACTTGTACCTGCACGCATACACGCTTACACCCTGCAATATGCACATACACGGCTGCGCACACACACAGTCAATTATATATACACATATATACACGCGCACAAATATATACATAGATACACACAAAATGCTAACCATCCTGAGGGGAGTTGTAGTTGACATAACCATAGCCGAGGGAGCGGCGAGTGCTGAGGTCCCTACAAACCCTAACCGAAACCACCTGACCGACCTGGTTGAACAGATCGTACAGCTGTGAGTCCGTCACACTCATGTCCAAGTCCCCTACATACAGCGACGTCGCCAAAAATGCACTCACTCCTCCTCCACCCGCCGCCGCTGCTCCACCAGCCACAGTCGCCACTCCATTCGGTCCCCCTACCCCACCCTGCTGCTGCTGCACCTGAATCTGCGCCATTACAAAAACCCTCGCCAACAAAAATTTCTCTCTTTTTTTGGGCAAAAAACAAGAGAAAATTTACTATTTTCTTTTTCTAATTCCCTCTCCTCTTTTTATTATAATATTCAAAAAACACAAAATTAAATTAAAATTCAAACACTAGAGAGATGAAATGAAGCAAATTTAGTGGCTTTTTTAGGTAAATAGAGAGGAGAGGGAAGGGTAAAATGGGGATAAAATTTTTCTCGTCGGAGATAAAATTTTTGATTTTTGATTTTTTTTGATAAAATAAAATAAATATAGTAGGGGAGGGCAGAGAATAAACTGCACCGCAAACCGGCGAAGGAAACTACTGTGAGTTTATATAGTGGTGGACTGAGGAAAAAACCCTAATTTTTTCATTTTATAGATGAAATCTCAACCGTTGCTTGTAACAGGGGCGTGGACATGGGTTTTTTTTTTTTTTACGGTTAGCGGATGTGATCTAATGGTTCGCCTTGGGCATGGTGTTTGATGAGGTTTGACTACGTGTTGTGGGGGAGAAATTTTACGTACATTTTAGAACAAATAAATTCTATTTTGTGAAATTTATTTGTAAATCTAACTTTTTATATTGAAAGTATCGTATTAAAAAATTAGAAATTTAATATTTATAAATTCTATATTTATTTAAATTTTATGTAACGCTCTGAACTTAATCCTACGCTATAAGTTAAGTCCAGACCCATCACACGGATAGAGTCTCATCTGTACTATGAATTAAACTAGTACCTATAAATAGTCACATATAATTCCAGAACCACAAACAAACACTCCATACAACCCAACTTCCAAGATTAGTATAATCAACCAGTTTCACAAGGTTATCCGAGCCTCGAAACAACAAACTAGATATCATGCAAGTATGCAAATTATAATTCTAACTTTAATTTCAAATAGTACATCTTAACTATAAGCCAAACTTAACAAGCTAACTACTTAACACCCAAGCATGCAACAAAAGAAATAAATTCACTATCGGTTATTACATGTCATCTACCTTTACTAACCAACATACAAGATTACAAGTTAGTTACATCTACCAAATACACACAAGACCCCAAGGTCTCACAAAGCTCAACATTCAACACATTCACACAAGCTTCACATTATAGTCAACCTTATCACATAAGAAAGTCACGGAAGCTGATCTACTTGCACTTCTTCTTCTTCTTCTACTGCTACTAGATGGGGATTCAACTCAGCTTCTCCTGAAACATGTTAAATTAAGAGTGAGCAACAATGTTGCCTAGCGAGGGAAGTGATACAGCATACTGGGGCGTGCAACATGATATACAACAGAATATACAACAAGGTAATATCATGTTCAACATCAAATAACACAACTAGTTAAGCAAGTAATTAACCACATATAAAAATGATACAGTTCACTTCTTGTCTTCAATCTCGAACCACGAGCCACGATCTTCAAGCAAGTGTCGGCAAACCCTTATTCCTCCAAAGTGGGGTACTTCGGATGTATCACGATCCTACGACCCTTTCTCCTGAGGTAGGTCCATATACCCAGTAGGTGAACCATGCCTCTGGGGTAGTAGAGTATACTCAGCGAGAGAAAGGGAATAGGCACCATGGTAGTCGAGGGAGCACGGCAAGCCCGACGCCGCCTGTGTTTCTCGAGACTACCATGTCCGAAAATGTTGCGCAAACTCGAATCAAATCCACGAGTACCAAGAACATCAAATAACACGTAAGAGGAACAACAAAGTACGCTGCCCTCACAAATAGCCATGATATGCACAAAGTCACGATATGAACATAAAGGAGACAATAACATATTTTCCTCCACAATTTCCTCCAATAGCTCATTTATACTTTAGACAAGCGTATAAATACATAATAACACATCTACAAGCACTTAGAAGCATAAAGGTAGTCAATTACTATTTTTTCCCTTTCTTTAGCCAAGCAATTCTTCTCCTATATGCCTTTCGAAGTTACAAATCTACAATCTAATTATACTACCTTCCTAATTAAGCTAAAAGGCACTTATCAAGGCCATGAAGACCCGCTTTGGAGGCAAAAGCTCGGGAAGGCCCCGAGTGGGTTTTAACTGCAACTACTCTATCTGGACCCCAATTTCACACAACGAAAGCACCAACAGTAGTTCCATACCCCAAGGATACCTAATCCAAAGCTCAAACGTGTCCGGATTGTATTACGTGAAAAATCTCATTTTTTAAAGCTAGCTAATTTTGAAATTTTGCTTGATTTCGGGTGATTCAACTTCACATGGCCTCCCAACTAGTTTCACTAAAGCCTAGAGCACCTAAAGGAAGCCTCAATTCATTATAATTAGCAAGTTTTATCAAAACCCTAAGTTTAAGCACTATTCATCATCTCCTTTGCAATCTCAAGCTTCAATCATGAACATAGCTTTTACACAACACAATCAATGTATATAAAGCTTGTAAAAGATATATTAAATAACATTTAAGCATAATATAGGCCAATAGCAACAATTCAAGAAATGTTGAAACTTTAACATAAACTTAAAACATCAAGAAAATGCAAATCTCCCTCACAAAGTAGTTGTAGATGCAAGGAACAAGCTTGAGCTAGGTTGAAATCCCTTGTAGAAACTTAGTTGACATCCAAGATCAAGATTAGAAGATGAAGAAATCCCTCTTTTCCTTGCCTAGGGCTGTCGGGTTTGGGGGGCTCTTTTGAATTTTATTTTTTTGTTTTTTGATCAATATAATATATGTATATGTTATGTTGAGTATATATGAATAAGCATGTGTAATTACTTAAAGTCAAATACTATTAAATCTTGGCCAAACTAAGTTAAAAGTGCCAATTAATTGCCAGCTAATGTAAATCAAAGTTTACTCTTACGTAACACTATTCAACCGAAGCGAAAATTATTTTTCAAATGCATACTCCCGGCCCCCAAAGCTCAAAACTACCAGTTCCCGGTTCTTTTTATAAGTGATACTATATAGGAAAAATATTAAACCGAGCTTTTAAAACAGTTAAATTTTTTTATGAATAGTGCCTAACAGTAAATCAATTAAACAAGAAAAGTAATGCATATAAAATGCTCAAGTAATTTATGCAACAGTTATTTAAAAGAGGTGATAAAACTTGCGTCACATTTTACCTGAATTTTTACTCAAGATGTGGAATTTTCAATTTCAAGCCACTCAATCAGTTGTTCATATTTTAAAAACTAAACTGCCTTCTAAGTTTTCTTTTATTTTTTTATTTATCATATTCTTTCACTCTCATTCCCTATGTAGTTAGTTCATCTTATTTTTCTTGCAAGCTTTCTTCAAGGGAAATTTCTTTTCCATAATTCTTAATCCAAGCCTTTTTTTTTCGTCTTCAAATTAGAAGCCCAAATAATAAGTTATTGAGAAAATAACTCAATTAGTTCTAAACGTTTGATTGTTTTGACATTTTAGTTTTAAACATTTCAAATAATACACTTTAGTGTCAAACATTTTACATAAAGGATACAGTTAGTCCATTAGCTCATTTCTGTCAAATTTGTTATGTTAAGGTCATGTGATTCGCACGCCCAGCGTAAAAAAAAAAATACAAGGTTAAATTGGTCATTTACCTTACAACTCATTCTTACAAAATATCACCTGATCCACAATTTAACATTGTATGTTTTTTTACGCGCAACGTGTGAATCACGTGACATTAACTGAAGAAATTTAACAGAAATGAGCTCATGGACTAACGGTGTCCCTTATGTAAAACGTTTGGAATTAAAATGTCCAATTTGAAATATTTTAGACCAAAATGTTAAAACAAGCAAACAGTTGGGACTATTTGAGCCATTTTTTCTCAAAGTTATTTATTTATCCATGCTTATTTTCAGTAGTCTAACATACTTAGGCTCCGTTTGTTTGTCATAAAATATTTTTTTGGAAAATATTTTTCTTATTTTTTTATGTTTGGTAACACTCAAAAATTGATCAACCGAAAAAAAAAATATTTAGTTGAAATGAATGGAAAATGTTTTCATCTCGTTTGGGATAAAAAAATATTTTTTCACCTAACGCAACCCAACCCTGGACCCCACCTCATTCCACTATACTCCCGTCACATTTTAATTAGTTATTATTAAATACAAATTAACTAATTAAATAAAAAATATTTATTTAATAATAAAAAATTAATTAATTTTAACTTAATGCTAATGAATTAATAATTTTTGAAATTATATTAAAGATTAATTATTATTAATTAATTAAATAGCTAATTAATTATTTAATTAATTTAATATTATTTATTTATCTAATTTTATAAATTATAGTACTTTCACATTAGTTATTATTAATCTATGAAATTATTAATTATTCAATATTATTATGGATTTCCAAATTATTAATTTAGTTGAATAATTAGTTAACAGTTAATAATAATTTTAATTAATAAATAAAAATATTAAGTTAATTAATAATTAATTAATTATTATTAATAAAATTATTATAATTTTAATTAATGAATAAAAATCTTAAATTAGTTAATATTAATATAATTGTTAAATATAATTTTATTCATTATTAATTTAGTTAATTAATTACTCATTAATTAAAATTAATTAGAAATAAGTAATTTATTAATTTTTATTATTAAATTAATTAATAATAATTCATTGAAAATGTGAGGGAGTAGCGTTGGGGTTGGGGTTTGGGTCGGGGGTGGGGGTGAGGGTGGGGTAGGGTTGGGTAGGTGAAAGTGAGGCAGAGTGAGTAGAAAATATTTTTCTTATTCCAAATGAGATGAAAATATTTTTTACTCTTTTAACTAAATATTTTTCTTTGACCAAAAAATATTTTATGGTTAACCCATTTTCCAGTGTTACCAAATATTTGAAAATTATGACAAATGAACAAAGTCTTAGCTATCTAAAATTGCAAATTATTTTTTCATATTATATATTCATCAATACTAATTATTAAGTTTAATTTTAAAATTGATTGTGCTATTGATGGAATACATATTCATATCAAAGTTTCAAAAGAAAAGCTTCAAGGTATAGTGACAGAAAATGAATACTTACAATAAATATATTTACAAATCACACAATTGACTTAATATTGTTTTACAGTTTCAAATAAGAGAATTTATTTTTAAATACAAATTCTCACGGAATTTATTTATAAATCAAATGAATTCCACACCAAAAGTGCTTCCAAACAGTCTGCTAGTATTTTACATTGTGGACAATTACACAAATAGTCCCGAATGTTTATCCATTTCCTCAATATTATAAAAGTGACACAAACGGTCCTTATTGTCTACAAAAAGTAACATGGTTAGTCCTTTCCATCAATGCAACGTTAAAATTGAATGGAAAATGCACATGACCATTTTTGGAGGGGTAAAATGATCATTTGACCATAAATTTGTATTTTGCTTTTCTTTTTCCTATTTTCTTTTACTTAATTTTTTCCCACCTTTTTTTATTCCCTTCTCCTTCCCCATCCTAGCCTAACTCACCTACCAACCCCTTCAACCCGCAACTTTGGCCTACCACTATCCCCACATTTACCTTGCGCAATCTACCTCTACTTACACCTTCACCTAGCGAGACTTATTGCCACCACCACCATGCGCGACCTATTCCCTTTTCCCATTTTGCTTGAACCCCCCATTTTTGCGCAACCCTTACCTGAGCTGCATCATATGATTGTATGCTTTGATGTGTATTGATGATGTGTGTGTGAATGATATTTGTGAAGAGTATTGATCAGTTTTGTTGGCTGTAACAAATTTGAGGCATAATGATTGACCAAGTTTTAAACCTCCGCAAGTGCACGAGTCATGGTAGTGAGTGGACAAATGCGGGAATAGTATCCATGAGGATGCTCCTAAGTAATTTCTAACGTGTGCTCATGTACGAAGTGGTTAAAAACATGGAAAGGAAAAATATTGATTGCTTGAAGAAAAACTAAACTAAAACTAAACTTAATTAAACTAACTAAATGGATGGATCAAACCAATAATTGGGTCAAAATGAAGTTGGATTGCGTATAGCTCCTCAAGCTATGCCTATGATGTTATATTTAAGTCTAGATTTGGATATTCAAATTGCTTGGACCAAGCTATAAGCCCGTTTAGTTGAGTTCATCTAATTAGCCTAAGTTAACAATTCCAGATCGATGTGCAACTCCATCCACTTAGTCACTCTATTGGTCGAGGTGCTGATTTATCCTAACAATCCTAGGGTCAATGATTAGATTTATGAGTAAATTATGATACAACCTATGATTTAGTTGGAATTAAGCCAGGTCAAGTGAATGTTCTAAGCATACAATAATTTTAAGCCCTTTACAAGCATTTTTAAGACCCAAAGTTGAAGCAATCAATAATTAAGCGTAAGACCCGGTTGGGATTAAATCTAAACAAGTAGATTCAACACATAGAAACTCGCTACAAGTATTTTTATTGTAGTTATAGATGAATCATAAGCAATATAAGCATAAATTCTATTAGATCTAAATATTCAACAAGAGCAAACCGAACTAAATATCCAAATCTAGATCTCAAATATAAATCATATAGAAAGCATGAAAGAGCTTTCATTAACCACTACTAAGTCTAGTTCATACTTGAAACAAAACTAAAAATATGAAAAAGTTGAAAAGAAAGTTTCCCTATGCAAATAGCTTTGATTGTTGCTAAAAAATGCTTTGAATCCAAGCTCCAAAAAACATACTAATTAATCATTTTTAAGCATTATGTATGTTAAGACTCATTTGTCAACAAATGCTAAATGACTAATTAATAACTCAAAAAAGCACAAATACTTTTGAAAAGTACATACAATTAAGCTCAAAATGCAAACACATCAACTATGTGTGTGTGTATATGTGTGATGACTTTATGGTGTGGCAAGCGTCTTATTGTGCTTGTGAAGTGTGTGTGTAGTGTAGTGTGATTGTGTGCATGAAGTATATGTACAAAGTGTATGTAGTGTGATTGTTGAATATGTATTAAGTAAGTATGTGTTGACTATGTGTGGACTGTGTATGAAGTGTGTGTGAACTATGTGTGTATTGACAGAGGAAGAGAAACAAAAAAGAAAGAGAAATTATTAGAAGGTTAATTTCATGGTTAAAAGGTCATTTTTTAAAATTTACTTAATTAGTTAAGGGTATAATGGTCATTTTACATAAATAGTAAGACTTTCCATCCATTTTTAACGGAAGGACCATTTTGTCACTTTTTACAAATGTTGAGAACCAGTTGTGTCACTTTTGTAATAATGAGGACTAAATTAAAAAATCCAGGCAACATGGGGACTAATAGTGAAATTTGTTCTTACATGGTAGAATCCACTAGAGATAATGATCTATTTATTTAGAACTTTTAATTAAAATATAGAAAGTGATTCTTACATTTATTAGGAAGGTCATCTCTCATACTAGCCTGCCCATTCAGACCTCTAACTCAAAGGTTGCACATAAATTTTGCATAGAGTTTAACCCATTGTATGTGAGGTGAATCAGTGTGTGCATTGTTATCAAATTTTGGACTAACGTATTTCCTGGAGAGTAAGTTGGATATTATATCCCATTGAATAATTATTGAGTAATACCTGCCCTATCGCCTTATAAAAAAATGTATGAAATGTGATGTGTATATGTAAGGAAAATTATGGACTATATTTAGTGATGGAACGAGTTAGAAAGTTTTGAATTGGATAAGGAAAGTTTTATAATAACAAGTGATCCAAGTAATAGTTCATGGCAAAAATGTACAAAATTTAATGAGAACATGATCGAATAAGATCAATATATTTGAATCACAAGATTTTTTTTGGATAACAAAAAACTCACTTTAAGTTGGTCGCGTTGGATTTACTCCAAGGTTATAAATCTTGTACTGAATCATGAGATGATTTGATGATCTCTATTAGGTATATATGCTTGCATTAAAAAACATAAATAAAGGAAGGATACACAAATATGAAAATGTTTATCGCTTTCTAATACCTAGCAAAAAAAAAAAAAGAAGAAGAAAAGATGTAGTTAAAAAAAATGATGGATTATACTTTAGGATGACAATGCCAACACGAATGTCTCTATTTTTTCACGAGAATGCGAAGTTATAGGCTCTTCTTGATGTATGTATGCTCTTTTTTTTAATGAAGATTGATCAGTTTGCTTTCATGCCCTTAGGACAACTTTAGTTTGCAGCTTTGACAAGCCTAATGTGTTTTGGGCTACCTTCAAAATGTCAAAAGTATTTTGTTCCACATTTTCCCAATTTTTTAGAAGCCCAAAAAAAAATAGTGATCAATAATTACATGATAGCATACAACATATTTACATAATAAGTGGTTAGGAGGGATTTTATCCTACTGTATATGTAAAAATAATCAAGATAGAATTTGAGTTATGTGAAAGTGATATATTAAAAAAACAGCAAGTGTTATATTAAAACTAACTATCTTGAAATAGTTAATGAATTTTGTTGTTGTTTACATCTACCTAGAGAATTGAACTTTTGATGAAGGATACTAAATCTTAGGCTCTGTTTGGCTTAACTGTGAAATATTAGCTTTTAAGCAGGATTAGAAGTGTCGTTGAACAAAAACCGTTGACTGTTTGGCATATGTTGGACAATGTTGAGCTTTTAAAAAATTTGAAAGCAATGTTGGACTTTAAAAAAATATGAAAGGGTATATTTGAGAAATAAAAAGAAAATAACTTATGGCATTATATAAAAACAGTTTCGCAAAAACCTATTTTAAAAAACTCCAATTTGGAACTTCTTGTTTTTTAACTTCAGCTTTTACCTAAAAGCACTTTTAAAAATGGGCCAAACAGGTTAGATCAACTTCTAAACTCACAAAAAATACTTTTGAGTGCCAAACAAAGCCTTAGTTTTCTTGATTACTAAGTTATAGTATCAATTATGCTTCCAAATTAGTCAAACAAAGTGCAAAGTTACCTAACTAGGAGTGTTAGACTTGGATCCCTTCCACCAAGTTGGTTGTACGATCCTCCAATGGTGCTCATCAATCTGCTATGCTCTAACTTTGTTGCTACTTCCATTAGTAGATATTTTTTGGATGATTAATATATTTCCAATTGTTTACTGATAAAAATAAAGCAAGGTAAAATGAAATTTATCCTTCACTTTATTATAGGAAAAAATCTAATTTTCTTCCATGAGGTTAGATTAGTTTTCAAACTTTCCCATAAGGTTTAATTTTTATCCAAATTTCTTTGTAGTAGTTAATAGATTCAAACCGATGTTTAAGTTGGAAGGGTATTTATCTCTTATGCTTTATAATACATGAAACAATTATTTTATTTTTTGTCTAACAATACTACAACAAGTGTACATTATTTTTCATTAGATTTAATAACCTTCACTTTCTCTTTGTCAAACGCATAAAATCCTACAACGCATACTTTCTACTCAGATTTAATAGGCACATTTGTTTTCTTACAAAAAAGGTCAAACTTTGGACAAAATTTGAGGTGAGACTAATAACGTCACACTATTATAAGTTGAGGGATCAAAAGGTTTACTTTGAAAGATGAAGAACAATTTGTCATATGTCTTATAGTTGAGGGACCGTTTAAATAATTTACCCTCCTAAAAAATTATCTATGGACCTACTTTTATGTCTCTCAACTTAGCAAACAGATCAAATCTAACCTCAGATTGCTTAACATATTTCAACTTAAATAGAGGGGATTTGGAAAGACTATGTTGTATTGGATTGCATGTGTTGTATGTGTATGATACAGAGAAAGACAAGGTTATCAAATCTAAAGAAGAAAAAGTTAGACATAGGTCAAAATATTATTGGACCAAAAGTACAATAATTCTTCTTTAGATTTACAAAAGTGTAAAAAAATGTAAATTTCTTTCCAACTTAAGGATCTGTTTGATTCCGTTAACTACCATGGGAGAATTTAAGTAATAGTTAAACCCCGTGGGGAGTTTAAAAAATTGGTCTAACCTCATGGGGGAAATTGGGATTCCCTTTTTTCATAATAGTCACTAAGGGCATTTCGTCAAGAATTATTTAGACTAGAATCCACATTAAAATTCTTCACAATCACATTTTTGTGCATGTATTGAATGTGTTTTAACTGTGGATAGGGTTTACTTTACGTTAGAGCCTTAAGTCATATTTCTCAAGATTACTCGGAGGTTGTTGTAGATCTCCCGTAAACCTACAATCAAGATTAGGTCGAACCCTTCACAGAAAACCCACTGTCTCTCTGGCCCTTTCTACTATGAGCAAGTGATGCTATTTATAACCGTTGGAGAGTAGACCCTATGGCTTCAGTCATTAGAGATTATCTCACCTTCTGATTTATTACAGCTTACTTGAGGTAGTCACATCATGACAAGTGGATACTTTTACAGGCCTTTGATTGGTGAAGAATAATAGCTTGATGTTTTAGTCAACAAGTGGGGTGATCCGAACTTCTTCTCATTGGCTGAGAAGACGCTTGTTGTATACCTTACATTTTCCTTACGTGCTTCGTCTGATGGCACACATATCAAAGCAATAAATGCAACCACCTTTGGGTCCCATCGACCCTATTCACTTGATGCCTTTGTATCCCTTCGATGTTCTTAAGATCACTTGCATTCATTGCATCTTTCTTTGGAGGGGAAGTTTGACAGTTGTTTAGTAGATCTGCTATGATGAGTCTTCTTCGGTCTCTATGCCCGAGGCATCTGTCCTACACAATAATGCCTCTAACGCTGTTACCTTTGCCACGTGTGAGGTCCCAAGGTATTTACATAAGCTTTATCTTGACATGTCACGGTTTCCTTTTGGTGGGAATCTGGGATGGTATTGTTTTGCTTTGGCCATGGCCATTGATTCTTCCATCTTTCTTCTGAACCTTCTACTTTGGATCAATTTTAAGGTATGACTATTTCTGGCATCTACAATTGTCATACCCCAAGTTTATCACAAGATATTTTTAAGGCGTAATATGTTGCGCAAGAGAAGGAATGACCTTCCTAAATGTGCAAGACATTAATCCAAGTATAATTATATTCACAATATAATATTTAAATAAGAGTAAAATGCACCATATTCCCCTATGTTTTCAAAAAGTTGCATCATAAACCTTGTATTTTTAAAACTCGTGTTATAGACCTTATGTTATAAACAATGTTACATAGTCACCCCAATTTAACCTCTCATTTAACTCTGTTAGTCAAAAGGCATAAAGACCAAATTACCCCTGTTTAAAAAATATTTTTTTATCTAGCCTTTTGAATTTCTTTCATTAACATAGACATAATAATAGAATATTGATAAAATACAAAATTCATATAACTTTTATTTCTCTTCATTGTACTTAAAATTATGAATCCAACGCTTCAAGTTTCATGCTATTTGAACAAGAAATGAAAAAGATATGAATTTTTTAATTTTGTTTTCATGGCCTAAAATGCTGCTGGGTGGAGGTTGAAGACAACCCAAAAACGACATCGTTTTGGATTTTAAGGAGAATAAAGCTATTAACCAATGCCCTAATGACAAGTGGCAAGTATATTAACACAAAATTATAAGCTTGCTGCTAAAAGGATTCGATCCCGCGCACTGTAATGATCTTACATTGTAATCTTACCCTCACAATGGGTGCTTCTTAAGTACAAGGGGTTCTCCCACCTAACAGACTAGTCTTTTGGGATGGGCTCTTCATTTGGGCTTAAGTTGTTACATTCTTGGGCTTATTTTGTTACATTGGTGCTTTCATTGAGAATGGACTCCATGGAGGGGAGACTATAGGCTAGATTAAGTGTAGTAAGTGTTACACTGAATACTGTTAGACGAGTGCAACCGCCAAGAGAAAAGGGCTACCGCCAGGTCAGTGTCAATGGATGACTATAGGTTGGATTAAGGTGTAGTAAGTGTCACACTGAATACTGGTAGACGAGTGCAGCCGCCAAGGGGAAAGGGCTACTGCCAGGCCAATGTCAATAGACTAATCCGATGTGGACGTCGACTCTTAATTTAAAGGGGTGAAATGTAATGATCCTACATTAGAATCTCACCCTCACAAGGGATACTTCTTAAGTACAAGAGATTCTCCCACCTAACAAACTAGTCTTTTGGGATGAGCTATTTCTTTGGGCTTAAGTTGTTATATTCTTAGGCTTATTTTATTACACGCACTTTAGCCTACAAACTTCACACTCTACCACTATGTTAAATAGATTCATCTGTTCATTTTGCTTGCTGACCAATATTTATTTCCTTTTGGCCTACAACCACCTGAAACCACATCTGTCGTTTTCGCAAGCCACCTCTATCAACTACCTCACCAACCATCAACCTTTGAGAAATCATCAACACAAAGATCCAGATAACAAATAGACAACAATAAATATTTTGAGATTATAAAATTTTGTAAAAATTGAAGTTTAGCTTGAAACCCAACAACAAGGTTAAATTAAATCAAACAATTTTCGAAGTTAAATTCTTATACGAAAATTATGTATATGCGATAGGATTCTCAAAAGATTATTAATGGTGAGCTTTTAAAGTAATTTATGGTGGAGAAATGTGGTGATGGTGGGATGTCCAGATGGTGAGGAAGAAGAAGAATGAAAAAGAAAAAAAATGGGTTAAATTTAAAAGAAGGCTACTGATAAGAGAATGGGTATTTTCGTCATTTTTCATTTGTTTTACAGTATGATAAATGCCATCTTCGCATCATTGGCACGTGTAGGACAATCCACGATAAAATTAACAGAAAAATAGACGTCGGGGGGCAATATGCAACATTTTTCATAATACGGGATCTATAACGTAACTTTTGAAAACACAAGGTTTATGATACAACTTTATAAAAATACAGGGGGTATAATGCATTTTACTTTTTAAATAACAACAAATAAACAGATCATCTAAATACTATTAGCTCAAACAACTATATTCAAAGGCCAACCAAGGGTCTTTATCCCAACCAAGCCAAGTCCAAAATTTATTCCTCCCCTTTTTCAAAATAAATAAATTTTATAATACAAAAATAAGACACAATCCTCAGTAAGAGTGATCTATAAGAAGACCTCTTGGGACCGTTAAAAGATTCATTTACATAAAAATAATCATAATATCAAAATTTGTACATCCCATAAATTTGAATATAATGAGGTTCATGTGAAAATCATAATACTTCCCGATAGTCATAATAATTTATAGCAAAATAAATATATGGGCCAAGGATGCATAAGTGTCAGAGACAATAGTTGACCCAATGCAATACAAGATCAGAAATTGGCATTTATCCCCTTATCAAGGGTTAGAAATTTAGTATTTATTCCTCGTCAATAAGGGTCAAAAATTTGGCATTTATCATCCGCTAATATGGATCATAAATACACAACCCTTTCCAAGCCTTGAGTATCGAAGAGTGTAACTCCATGTTACCAACAAGGGCTAATACAAGTCCTGCAGATACATAAAATAAAAAAAGAATTGAAAGGGCCTTTGGTCCCGCCTTATAATGTGAAAATGATATAATAAAACGATTTAAATTTTCATAATGAGATGTGATAATTACCAATTACTCATGCTGGGTTAATAAATTATTAGAATTTTGAAATAACTCCTTTTTATTTCTAAAATTCTCTATATTTCATAACCACTAATGCCAAATCCTTTTAGTTTCTCATATAAAAGCATAAAAAAGAGACGCTTGATTCCAACGGAGGAAGATGACTGAATACTCCAGATAGCGGAGTAAGAATTCAAATCTCTAACAGTAAAGACAAAGTCTACTTGAATCCTCCTACTACACCCACATGAATGTTTAACATCAAAATCGTGAGGGGTTAGAAGTAACAATAGCAAGTAACAAAAAACAGCAGAAATAACTCAAAATATCTTGTTGAATTTAAATTTTCTCGTAACATACTACATTACGAGAGCTATCAACAATAATAAATTGTTCAAATTACATCAGAATGATCAATTCAAACCCCACTTTTGATACTTGTGCGCCTCGAAACACAGCGCATCAATCAAGCATTGTGTGGGAGGTGCGACCTTGCTCATTCGAAGTACTGAATAATCAATCCACACACACACGTCATCCTCCCCTGCATCTCCAAAACCAAGGAATTGCATAAACGTACCAAATTGGGAAGTGGTCGAATAAACCCATTACAATTGTGAAGTTAAATATCCGTGTGGGTGTAGTAAGAGGACTCGGGTGGACTTTACGTACCAAATCGTGAGGGGCTATAATGCTTACCTCAACATTATCTCAGTGATATCCATTCAATAAAAACCGCAAGCATGGCAAATATTCCAATTCAAAACTCGATAGCAAAAGTCAAAAAGACAAAAAAACATTGTATGATCTCAGTAACTCCAAAAAGAATATCTTAAAATCAAGAACACAATAAAGTAATATGGCACCAAAAACCCTAGATAGTCTCCAAAAAAACTCATCGTGGTTCTACTGCCTTCACTGCCGACGAGACTAGGATTTCGGATTGAACGAGAGATCATCGATAGCGGGCCTACTCAGGAAACAAGGTTGTCATTAAGGGATAGTGAAGCGAGTTGATCAGCTGGGCTGTTTGCCTGCTGTACATTCCTCAGGACCTCCAAGGCCTCAGCAACCTTGGCCTTGAGAGCATCAGGCGACTCGAGCAGATGCAAAACTTCAGTCTGGTCCATCTCCAAGAGCATGCCTGTCACTTTGGCAGCATTCTCGTGCTCCAGCTGGTCAACCAGTGGGTACAGATTTTCACCCAACATCTGCCACACACCAAAGAGATATGGTTAGCGAACATGATCAGAGCAATAAGACTGAAATTTAAATGGAAAGCCAAATAAAGAGAGCTTACAGTCCTCTGCTGCTCAGGTGTTGCTGCATTTGCAAGTTGAGAGGCTAGGGCCCCTATCGGCATAGGCTGCTGCTGTATGGCAGCATCACGAGGTAGCATGCCTCCAGCAACGCCAGGCATTGGCATATCTGGCACATTGCGACCAGGAGGATAACGATACATCCGACCCCTTGGGAGCATCTGAAAGAAAATTTTTAGCATGGCTTCTCTAGGGATTTCACTGAGATAATGTTGAGGTAGCATTATAATCAAATGGAAGATCACAGACCTGCTGCTGCAGCATTGGCATGGGCTGCTGAGCTTGTTGCACAGGACCCGCTCCACGTCTACCACCAGGGCGCTGCCCCTGCTGCACCATTGGCACAAAGAAATTTGGCATAGGAGCCCCACCTGGCCGCATTCCTGGAACAAGCTGCTGTTGGTAGCCAAATCCAGCCTAAAATGATTTTAAATGTAAAGGTCACTAACATAACTTTCGGAAGAACATGAACACACATGTAACCCTGTAATATTAGAAGCAACAGATGATAATATCCTTCAAAACATGAAAGGGAGAAGAAGTCTAGAGGTAAAAATGGATATACAAATCTATCATATACAGCAACTCCCAAAGATCCTATGAGTTGATAACAACATAGACCAGCATGTTGAACATTCCAACAAAGAACTGAACCTTAATTTCCCAATCCCCATCTTGGTTCGGGGTTTACACCAACCCGAGTCTTCATATATCCGAAAGACAATCAAACCCAATTCCAAAGCAAAAGTAAACTGAAGCTGAGTCAAAAATAATGATATATTGTAGACATTGACCAATACCGAGGGGTACCAATGCTTCTAAACATGTAATTGAGACTTTCTCTCTACCCCCCCACTCGCTAACAGACCATAAGACTGTAGCCAATCTACCTATTTCGAAATAAAAAATATGCATCTCTCGACTTGGGCTTATCAAAGCATCTTATATACCACTAGAAAAAAGAGAAATTACGACTTTCTTACAGCAACTGGGACATGAGCCATAGAAAGATATGAGAGGTAGACAAACTTAAGCTATCACAATTAAGAGAGATTAATAAATATAAATGTGGTTCCCTCAACTAATGTGGAACTAGGAACACAACTCTTACCTGGGGAGGAATTATAGCAGGGGGAGCTTGCCCATAAAACAACTGCTGTCCAATACCAGGAGCACCAGGAGGATACATTGGAATACGAGGAGCCATAGACGGTGCCATGGCAACAGGCCTCATTTGTGAAAACTGAACCTGTGTTAAGAAAATCATGATGGAAAAAAGAGGCAATCACTCTTTGCATTGAGCAAAACCGCATAATATCTATAATACTTTTCCCGACTTCTCCCACTTCTCCATTTATTAAGCTCTATCTCCTTTTTGATTTTACTTTCCCATTCTTCTGCGGAGGAGGGGGGTTACTACTCTGGCAAACAAAGCTCCTTAAAATTCAGAAGCACAAACATCTTACACCTCTAAAATTATGAAGTATCTTAGGCTTCCAAACTCATTTTTCAAATCATCATAACATGTCACCAAACAGCTTACCCTAATCTGTTGAACACGTAGCAGTGGTCCAAAAATCAAGTATGAACTAACCCTCAATTGACATTGCATGAACAAGATTTCTAAAGTTACCTGCAACCTTGCCCTTCTCTCTTCTTTTCGCTGTGCAAGTGCAACATAGAGCGGCTTGCTTACCACCATTTTTCCATTCATCTCAGAAAGCTACATAGAAAGATTAATAGGTGCAGAAACACTTAATAAACTCTGTCAAAGTTCTAATAAACAAGATCAAAATTTAGTACATCTGCTTACAGCTCTAGAAGCTTCTTCAGGAGTTGAGAAAGCAACAAATCCAGATCCTCTGCTGATTCCATTAGGATCTCGCATGACCTGCAGCATCATATCAAAGAAGTTCCAGTTCATAAAAAGAGCATGAAATGATACAACAGCATGGATAGAGGAAAATAGGAGGATGAAAACAATCGAGAAGCAGGTGAATCCCGACATGAGACATTAACATACCTTGGATGAAGTAATCGTACCAAACTCAGAGAACAATTCCTTGAGTTTTTCGTCATCAATGCTGTCATCCAAATTCTTAACATACAAATTGGCTCCCTGAAATTTGTCTGCAGCTTCTTTAGCACTCTGCTCAAATTTACTTTTGAGCTCTTGCTCTCTTTCCGATTTCTTTTGGGCCTTACCCACAAACCACTCCTTGTCACCAAATTTCTTTCCATTTAAAGCCTCAACAGCTTTAGCAGCGTCATCTGCATTCTCAAAGTTGACAAAACCAAAACATTTGGATTTTCCATCTGCATCCCTCATCACAACTGCACTTGTGATGATTCCGTATTCACCAAAGACATTCATCAGCTCTTCGTCTGTAACAGACTCAGATAGATTTTTCACATAAACATTATTGAATTTTGTATTGCTTATCTGAGATTCTCTTTCCTGCTTGCGAAGGAAATGTCCAACATACACTTGTTTATCATTCATAAGCATGCCATTTAAATTATCTATGGCTTTTTGAGCAGACTCTTCATTGTCAAATTGTACAAAACCATATCCCTTAGACTGGCCATTAGGATCAGTGGCTATCTTGCATGAAAGGATGTTTCCAAAGCTTGAAAAAGTATCGTGCAAGGCTTTGTTGTCAATTGATTTGTCCAGATTCTGCAAGAAGAAAATATCAAATCAATGTAGAGGCATGTCAAGCAAAAGGCAAATAAGACTTATCAGCAACTGCCAGTAACCATTTCATTTCCAAGATACATAGAACGATCTTAAAGTTGAAGTTGTTGTGAATCCCACAGGATCCAGGAAGATAATTATATGATATCCATGTAAAATTAAAAACTTTCAAAATAAGGACAAGCAATGGTACAACAGAAATTAAGAAAGACAAAAGCAATTTTGATTGGACAAACTTAATTTGAAGCTCTAGCACAAAACTGCACATCAAAGTCCATGCTACATGGTGTGATGATTGATGAATTTCAAGATATGAGATTAGGAGACAGCACAAAATGTGAAATACTAAAGGGTACAGTTCTTTAGATTCAGAAAATAATATGCTCCCAATGTGATGCAGTTACGATTTTTCATAAGCATATTGAAAGAGCTTTGATGATATACAGGTGCATCACAATATTAAGAGTTCGATACAGATCTACTGAAATGAGTATCACCAAATCTCAACCTTCCAAATCACTGTTAATGTGGATTCATTACATACACTAGCAGCTCTTACTGAACCATCATTTCCAATATGCATAACATTATCTTAACTATCCTAAATCCCTAGGATCCAGGAAGACAATAATAACATCTATAGGTATATCTACCAAGTAAGGATGATCAAAGTCAGGGAAAATGAGACAAGAAAGTAACTTGAGTCCAAGCTAACAATGCTATGTTCTAGCACAATTTCATGCTATACTAGAAGAATGTTAAGATATGGGCACGAGACCAGTCATAAAATATAGAAGAACAGAAGAGTTCTTAAAAATGTCGAGCACATAAAGTTTTCAAAATCATCCCATTACGTAATGTAAAAGTCCGATTTAAATCACGTTTTCAAAATAATTATACCATCCCTTGATATGAGTAACAGTCCCTAGAATAATTTGAATTGCCAAATTTTGCATTCCAAACATATATCCAAAATAGATTAGGCCACTTTGCCATAGGGTTCACAATTGCAGGGAACTATGAGAACATGGTGCAGCATAAAAAACCTACTAGCACCATATCAATTCCCAGAAAGTTATAGTGAAACTCAACGAACAAATTAGAAGCAAATGCCCCTACAATCGCAGAGTAGCTGCACTACATATGTAAAACAAAAATCACATCCATACAAAATTACAACTTCTCATGCTGCAAACACCAGCAAGACATTGAGAAACAGACAAGGAATAAAAGTTAGAGAATGGATACCTTGATAAATATATTTGCAGTTCCACTTTTGCGGACACTGGGGTCTCGATGAGAATACATGATCCTGATTGCCTTGCCATTGAGAGGAGTGAAGTTGAGCACTTCCAGTGCTCTTGCAGCTGTTAATTAGAGACATAAAAAAGACACCAATTACTGTGAATAGGAGAACAGAAGGGAAAAATTGCGAGAAGATAGATGTTGTGACGCGACCACACCAAAGACTACATCCCAAGAAACTTTTCTTGTAACTTACGAGCACAAAAAGCACCCATGACAATGAGTTTTACTGTACTACCTGCCCCATTAAGACAACGAAAGAATGTTCGCCCAATAATTGGACAAATGAGTAGCCTAAGGTAATCAAACAGAAACAGCAAAAGATACAGCCTACCCCAAAACAAGTCAAAAAACCAAAAGTAAATATCATATAGAAATGAGGAATTACTGATGAAACAGAAAACCTATGGCAAACATAGTACTGTCTTTGTCCAATTCAACACTATATATCAACGAAAACACAATTATTTACTGCATGTAACACTGGTGTGATTTAGAAAAACGATATCATTATTCATCTGCTTTTACGCATTCCCAAAGTACTGGAAAACCAGCAAGCAAAAACTTCAAATTCATCAATAAATGGCTGCAGCTTCAGTTAGCGAGCTGGATTCACATCCAATGATTAAGCAAAACTACAAAACTAACCTAAAGGCATTTTACGGGAGACACACACACAATTACCATAATATAGCCGCATTAGACTCTGATTCTCCTAAACCTTAATCCATGCAAGTCTTTCACACAGAGAGAAGCATATATTATATATTTAGTATGTATATGGACAAATATAGAAACAGAGACACATACACACACATCCGAGCACACGCGCACACAGAGACATATATATACATACACATGCACCTGCATGCAAACACATACACCCTGCCCACAAGTGCACATATACAGGGGTGTGTACACACAGAGGCACATATATATATACACAGATACATGCACGCAAACATATATATACACACCCGGACAGGCACATTTCTACAGATATATACACATATACACACATAAGAATAGGCATATACACATACACTTATATATACGAGTGATAAAGAGGAGGCAAAATGCTAACCATCCTGAGGGGAGCTGTAGTTGACATAACCATAGCCGAGCGAGCGGCGAGTGCCGAGGTCCCTACAAACCCTAACCGAAACCACCTGACTGACCTGGTTGAACAGATCGTACAGCTGCGAGTCCGTCACACTCATGTCCAAGTCCCCTACATACAGCGACGTCGCCGAAAATGGACTCGCTCCTCCTCCGGCCGCCGCCGCTCCATTACCGCCACCAGCCACAGCCGCCGCCACCACTCCATTTGGCCCCCCTACCGCATTCTGCTGCTGCACCTGAATCTGCGCCATTACAAAAACCCTAGCCAACGAAAATTCTCTTTTTTTTTGTAAAAAAAAAAAGAAAAGAGAAAATTACAAATTTCTTTTTTTAATTCCCTCTCCTCTTTTTAATTATAATATTCAAAAAACACGAAATTAGAATTAAATTAAACCATAGAGAGAGATGAAATGAAGCAAACTTAGTGGTTTTTTTAGGTAAATAGAGAGGAGAGGGAAGGGTAAAATGGGGATAAAATTTGATTTTTTGATTTTTGATTTTTTTGGATAAAATAAAATAAAAATACTTGGGGGAGGGCAGGGAAAAAAACTGCACCGCGAACCGGCGAAGGAAACTACTGTGAGGTTTATATAATGGTGGAGTGTGGAGAAAACCCTAAAATTTTTCATTTCAGAGATGAAATCTCAGCCGTTGGTTGTAGATGGGGCCCACATTTGGCGGTTTTCGTTTTGACGGTTAATGGATGAGATCTCTAATGGTTTGCGTCTTGTATGGTGTTTGATTACACGTGTGGAGGAGAAATGTTACGTGGTAGATTCTAGTGGAGATTGGATGATGATTTTTGGTATTTCTACCACTTTTATTTGGAATTGTGTTTTGTAAAATCCAAGTATTAAAAGTTATTCGAAAAGTGATCTCTTCTGTTAGCTCGTTTAAATTCATAATTTAAGACTGTAAAGAGATTTTACATTTTTTTTGGATTAGAAAACATATTTCATTAGCATAAATAAGAAACATATTTAATTAGCATATATAAAACAAATATACAAATAATCCAACTCTAATATTTTTAAAACAAAATAAAAGACATTAAATATCCCTATTGGAGGAAGCAACAATTCCATTTGCTCGACAACAAATGTGATTGATGCTAGCGACTCTATTGAAGCACAACTTTCGCATTAATCACAATGTGTTGAATTGTCCAGTTCAACGTAGATGGAAAAGAGAAGCCTTCCTATGGTGTGCAAGGACACCCTTAACTTTAAAAATAAAAATATATATATCTTTTTTGATTTTTTTTTTAAATAGTATATTGGACACTGTCGTTTATCAGTACACACTCTGACATTTCACACTGTACGAGTACATATTCTAAGTTTATGTGCCTAGGTCCGTCCCTGTCTATTCTGAGTGCTTTTGATAAGGATAAGTGGGGTATCGTATTCTTTAAATGATTATTGAGTTGTACCAACTCTGCCTTCGAGTAATAGAGAAATGTAATGCGTATAAACAAGGAAAATTATGGACTATATTTAGCTAGTTATGGAAAGAGATCGAAAATATTTGAATTGTAGAAGGGAAATAATATGATCTACTGAATTGAAGTAGAATATGATTGAATCAGATTAAATTTGTAAGTGAACCCGGAAGAAAAGTCTAAATCTTTTATTTATGGATAACTCTTTCAATTTTCTTGATACCATACTTAGTTTTGCTAACTCTCTTGCTGGGAATAGAAACTTTAAAGCTTACATGTCCAGGCTTCTTTTCTGCACCTGCATTTATTATGTGTGGATGGAAAGAAATGCACGTGTCTTTAAAAATGCGGTGACCATTGAGGAACTGCAACTCATGATGAAGATTCGAGAGGATATGCTTACAAAGATCAGAGTTGGCTGAGTTTATCAAACACAAGTATAAATAGATATTTCGTCAATAGAACTTTTCTAAATGTTAACTTGAGATAGATGTTACGCTTCAATTTTATTATTAGCACGTAGAAGCCTCTCTCCTTACCTAGTTATTCACCTACGGGTCCATTGTACATTCTCCTTTTGAATTTCTTTTTGAAATAAACGTTTTGCTTGCTTAGTAAAATAAAATTTGTAAGTGAATCACAAGATGACTTGATGATCTCTTTTATCTGTACGTGTATAGAAAAGCATATATAAGGGAATGATGCACTCATAGTTCATAATAATGCACTTGGTTGATGATATCAAGCAAATTGTCACTGATTTTGGTATATTAGTTTTTTGTGTCTAAAAATGATGGCAATTTTGTTGTTGATTTGATTGCTAAGTGTTACGTTAGTGGAAATTTTGTCTTGGATTGGATCTCTAATATATCTTTATCTATGTTCGAAATCTTATTGCTTGACCTCTATTTCTCTGAGATTTGAATTACCTTAACGCCTTATTTATTTCAATTACAAAAAAAAAGGGGAATGAGCGCAAAATGAAAATGTTTCCCTCTAATTCTTTTTCCAATACTTGGCCAAAAGAAAAGGATGTAATAAAAGAAGAATGATTTGATTATATATTTGGCTTTTACGCTCATTTTTCAAATGAAGATTAATTGGATTGCTCCCATTCTCAAGAAATGCTAAATATCACCTTATTTTTATCACTCAAATACCACTTTTTATGTGTATATTTAGTTGACATACTAAAATAGGTAAGATAAATTAAAAATTTGCCACTTTGACAAGGCCAATGTGTTTTGGGCTTTCTTCGAATGTCTAAATCCGACAAGAAATACCCTTAATTGCCATTAATACTTACAATGATAGCATAAGCAAGGCTAAATATATATGCAACATGTTTACATAATAAGGCTATGTTTGCTTGCTGTAGAATTTTTTCTTTTTTATAAAATGTTTTATTTTTTATTTTTATTTTTTTGGTGTTTAGTTACACCGTAAAATAAGTCAATTAAAAATTCATATATGCATGTGTGTGTTTATGTTTATATATATATATATATATATATATACACATACCCATATATGTGTGTGTTTATAAAAATGGGAAAATGGCACCAGTAGTCCCCATTGTTTCACATTGGTTCAAATTAGTCCTCATTGTTTAAAACAGTTCAGATAGGTCCTTATTGTTTCAAAATGGTGTCAAAATAGTCCCCAATGTTACATCGATAGTGTCATTATGGTCCCTGACGTTAATAAGCACATTAACTCTGATAAAAAAAGAACGAAAAGACAATATTACCGCTTCCTCTTCAAAACTTCATCCTTAACATCATTTTCATCCTTATCATTCTTTCACCCAAATTAAACCCGATTTTGAACCCTAATCATAAACCCTATCTAGTTCCTAATTTAACACATGTATAATCCCAAAATCAAAAACCCAACATATTTTGCTGAAGATTTGAGTGTCCATTTCTGAGCCGCCGACGAATTTACACCCCGCGATGGTGACTGTAAGCGGTGGCTACCATTAAGTCGGCGACGAGCTGCTTGTGGTAGATCAGGCAATTTGCATCGTACCCGAGTCGATTGTTTCATATATTTTGCTCACAATGGCTTATTTTCGAAGGATTAATGTGAATGAAGCACCCAGCTACGGTATGTTACGATTTCGTTATTAATACTATAATGGCTTAGCAAATTTCAATAATAGCTTCTTTTTTTTGGGTTTGAATTGCTTTTCTTATTTTTTAGTTTTTCATTTCTTCTATTTGAAAACCCCAAATCGATTTAGGTTTCAATGTTGGAAACCCTAATTCGATTTAGGGATAGTAAATTAAGGTATGATAGTAGAATATGTGCGTGCCTGTGAGTTAACCATGTGTGTGTAAATATTTCTAGAGCATCGTAGCTGGTTATACGTATATTTGTGTGATGGTGTCTTCGGCTTGCAAGGGTGTCGTGATGGATGGGGAAAAAACATTCAACATGATGATAGTAGGATAAAGTAAGAATTAAACATGGATATATTTTAAATTAGCGTAACTAATCTTTTTTTTTTTTCTAATTTTCTGACTTTATATTTTTTTTCTGAATTACCCCAACCCTATTCTTTATGCATTTGTAACGTTAGCTTTAATACTAATTTCTAGTGTACATTATTAGACATCTAGTCAGATGCTGCAGTCTATAGTATTAAAATGTGTCATGGTAGGGCTTTACTGAAAAGACCTATTAGAAATTATGTTGGTGGCAGGGTTGACTTCTTTGATTTCGTGGATGGGAATTCAATAGGGATAAAAGGCATACTTATAATGGCAGAATCATGTGGCTACAAAAAAGAAATGGTAAGGGTATGGCACAAGTATGGGCATGATCTTGAGGGAGGCAGTAGGTATATAAAGACCGATGATGGTGTTAAGGGATTTCTTAAGTTCATTGTTGCTGAAAAAATTGTTCATATCTATCTTGAACACATGGATATAGACAATGTAGTTCTAAACCAGGAGGGTAGAGTAAATGATGGCAATCTGGTGGAATTTAGGCTTGATAAGACTACTCAGGTGCAATTTAACTTTCGTATTGAGGAAGAAGAAATTGAAAAATCTGGGGATGTTAATTCAGTTGATGCAAATCTTGATGGGGGTGCATCTAGTTATAGACAAAATGATATATTGGTAGATAGTGGTGAACCGGATTTGTTGGGTTCAGATGACATAACTACTTTCAATGGTTTAAGTAGTGATGATGAGTGTCCTATATATAATCCTAGAATTGATATGAAGGATCTCGAATTGCATGTAGGAATGATTTTTCGTTCTAAGGAAGAAGTTAGGGATGGATCAACCACCTACAGTGTGAAAACGAGAAAAAGGTTTCGATATGAGAAGAATGATTCACTTAGAATTAGGGCTGAATGTACAGAAAAGGGATGCAACTAGTTGATTTATGCAAGGAAAATGAATTGTGAAAACAGTTTCCAAATCAGAACTTTTAGGCCTGAACACTCGTGCTATTGGGCCTTTTTTAGAAGAAGTGTTAACTCACAATGGTTGGCAAAGAATTTTGTCCAGAAGTTTAAACATAATCCTACCTTAAGGGAGAATGAGTTCAGAGATAAGTTAACAGTGGGCCTTAAGGCACACATCTCTAAGAGTATGGCTTATAGAGCTAGGGCATCTGCAATAAATCATATTCATAATGATCGTGAGCAGCAATTCAAGAAGTTGTGGTCTTATTGTGAAGAACTTTTAAAAACTAACCCCAATAGCACAGTTATTGTAAAGATGGTGGACCAATATGATCCTTCGAAACAACCTAGATTCATGAGGAGGTATATGTCGTTTGACGCATGTAAGAGAGGGAGCCAAGCAGGTAGTAGGCCAATTATAGGGGTTGATGGTTGTCACATCAAGGCAGCACAAGGGGGGCAACTTCTAGCAGCGATTGGGGTAGATGCCAACAATAATATGTACCCACTTGCATGGGCTATTGTTGAAAATGAGAATACAAGCAGTTGGACTTGGTTCTTGACATTGTTTAAAGAAGACTTTAAGATTGATAACGATGACAGACTATGAACATTTATGAGTGACAAACAAAAAGGTTTGATTGAGGCATTTGAGCATACATTACCTCATGTTGACCATAGATTTTGTGTGAGGCATTTGCATGCGAATTTCATACGGGCTGGGTATAGAGGTCAACCATTAAAAGATGCATTATGGTCAGCTGCCTCATCAACAACTATTCCATGGTTTGAGGCTGCAATAAAGAAGATGCCAGTGTTGAATGTTAATGCTGTGAATTGGTTAGCAGATAAACATCCTTCACATTGGTCTAAATCTTATTTTGACACATCTGTAAAGTGTGATATGCTATTGAACAACCTTTGTGAAAGTTTCAACTACTTCATTATGGATGCAAGGGACAAACCAATAATATCCTTGTTGGAAACAATTAGAGTTTTGGTAATGACAAAAAATCAATTGAATAGAGAGAAGGCAGAGAAATGTTATGGAGTTTTGTGTCTTAGAATACGAGAAAGACTTGCAAAGCTTTCTGAAGCTGGTTGTGAATTCATTCCTTTGAAGTCTGATGAAAACCACTTTGAGGTTGTTGGTAGTTATCAAGACAGGTATGCTGTGGACCTAGTCAATCATACATGCAGTTGTAGGCAATGGGAGTTGACTGGCATCCCTTGTAAGCATGCATGTTCAGCATTGGCAATGAAAGGAAGCAATCTAGAAGACTATGTACATAATTGTTATAAAGTGGAGACTTTCAAGAAGGCCTATGAACATGCTATAATGCCTTTAAATGGCCCTGATTTATGGCCCAAGACTGATAGGGTTCCACCATTGCCTCCAAAATATGATAAGAAGGCAGGAAGACCAAAGAAAGTCAGAAGAAGGGACCCACTTTTTGAGCAAACTGAGGACCCTACAGTGCATAGACCCTCCAAGAGAGTTAATCATTGCAGAAGGTGTTGGCAAAAAGGCCATAACTCGAGAAGTTGTCTTGTATACAAAGAAGTAAGTATCTCTAATTTGTTAATGTATATTTGATCAATTTTAGTAAAACTAACACATACTATTTTCAGGTTGGTGATGACAGTGGTATGCAACCAGAAAATTCAAGGGCAGATGCTGCAGATACAGGCATAAATATGCAGTCAGAACAATTTGGAGCAAATGGTTTGGGTGAGGATAATGAGTTGTAGTACGAAAATGCAGGTACAACTACTTTTGGTGAGGTAAGAAGCAACCAAGGTAACGGGAACAACAGAATTAGGAGTAGCAGCCAAGGTAGGGGTAAAACTTAAGTAGGGAAATCTCTCCAGTGATGGGGAAAGTTGTGGGGAACAACCAGGGCATGGGGGTTATTCTTGGAAGAGGAAGTAGCCAAGGAATAGGAAATTCAAAAGGAAAGGAACCAGTCCATGACATTAGCAGCAGCAACACTATTAGAGGTTTTGGAGAGCATGGTTTGAGAAAAGGAGGTAACAGTTTGGGGAGTAATATGGGGCCTACTAGTTTAGGAATGGGGAGCAGCAAATGTACAAGGGGGCATGACTTGGGTAGAGGCAAAAGCAACAACCAAGGTATGGTTTCCAAAAATTTGGAAAGGGGGTAAAACTTGGGTAGAAAGAGCAACAATCAAGGGATGGTGAGCATGAACTTTGGCAAGGGCAACATTCAGGGGAGGCCCATCACTTTCAAGCCACCAAGAAGGCAGAATAACCAGGTTTACAACTTATTGGCCTTTGTTCCATCTTGTAGTAGACCAATTAATTATTACATTATTAACATTTTTCATATTCCAGGCTGCAAAGGTTGTAAATAATGGCGTTTCGAGTCAAGAACCTCTTATTCAAGATGTTCCAATTTAAGCTAATGAGGCACCAATACCTTCTGCACCAATTCCAAATGATTTTACAGCTGTTATTGATGATGCAACAGCTCCAAATAGTCAAATTTCAGTTGCTGCTGATTATGCAAAAGGGTCACAAATAAGCACAGCAACATCAGCTTTATGGTGATCATTTAGTCAAAGAAGCTAACTTGGAGCTTATATCCATGTTTTTTGACTTTTAGACAATGATTGATAGCTTATCACAACTGGATGATAAGATAATTTTTTGAACTATTTATGATGTATGATGTAAATGGGGTACATCAATGGTTTTGCCTTTTTGTATGTAACTTGTAAATGGGAATTGTTACAAGTCAAGTTGTGTAGGCTATGATTCTAATGATTTTTGTATATTGAATTGATACAAGTCCAGTTGTGATAGGTTATGATTTTAATGGCTTTTGTATATGGTTTGTGGATATCCAACATATGAGAATGGTTAAGTATATAATGACAGGTACTGTTTATTTCTTCGGTTGGTTTACATTTGTGATTGTGTTGAAGCATTGTTAGTTTTCTTAGTATTAGCACTGTTAGATTTTAAATGTT
Organism: Ehretia macrophylla; assembly: GCA_037974665.1. Lineage (NCBI taxonomy): Eukaryota > Viridiplantae > Streptophyta > Magnoliopsida > Boraginales > Ehretiaceae > Ehretia > Ehretia macrophylla. The sequence goes on from CM075774.1 coordinate 8,677,785, forward strand.
GATTATGTGGTGAAACACTGTTAGTTTTTAGCATAAAAGCAGCGTGGTTTCTTTCTCATTTAAATTATTGGTTTAAATAACTTTGACAGGTTTCATTGCTCAAATCAAGGGACTAAAATAAGTAATTGTTGTGAACAAAATTCTCCAAAAACTCACGTATCAAAAAAAAATTTCGCAGGCACAAATTATTTCGTTAAAATTAGTTTGACACTGGGAACTCAAAACCCTTTTTTTTTACAACATTAGGTACTATATTAATTTTTTTTTCAAACATTGGGGATTATATTGAACTTTTTTACAAACAATGGGGACTACTTTGAATTTAATTTTAAACAATAAGGACTAAATTGAATTCTTTTACAAATATTAGGGACTATTTTGAACTATATAATTGAATTTACAAATTTACCCTTCGAACAGTGACCACGTTATTTGCACGTGAGCACTGTTCTGTTAAATTTGACAGAGTTTTGGATGTTGGGGATTATTTTGACACCATTTTGAAACAATGGGGATCTATCTGAACTGTTTTAAACAATGAGGACTAATTTGAACCAATGTGAAACAACGGGGACCTATCTGAACTGCAACTCATGATGAAGATTCGAGAGGATATGCTTACAAAGATCAGAGTTGACCGAGTTTATCAAACACAAGTATAAATAGATATTTCATCAATAGAACTTTTCTAAATGTTAACTTGAGATAGATGTTACGCTTCAATTTTGTTATTAGCAATAGAAACCTCTCTCCTTACCTAGTTATTCACATACGGGTCCATTGTATATTCTCCTTTTGAATTTCTTTTTGAAATACAAACGTTTTGTTTGCTTAGAAAAATAAAATTTGTAAGTGAATCACAAGATGACTTGATGATCTCTTTTATCTGTACATGTATAGAAAAGCGTATAGAAGGGAATGACGCACTCATAGTTCATAATAATGCACTTGGTTGATGATATCAAGCAAATTGTCACTGATTTTGGTATATTAGTTTTTCGTGTCTAAAAATGACGGCAATTGTGTTGTTGATTTGATTGCTAAGTGTTACGTGTTAGTAGAAATTTTGTCTTGGATTGGATCTCTAATATGTCTTTACCTCTGTTCGAAATCTTATTGTCTGACCTCTATTTCTCTGAGATTTGAATTACCTTAACGCTTTATTTATTTCAATTACCAAAAAAAAAAAAGAAGGGGAATGAGCGCAAAATGAAAATGTTTATCTCTAATTCTTTTTCCAATACTTGGCCAAAAGAAAAAGATGTAATAAAAGAAGAACGATTTGATTATATATTTGGTTTTTACGTTCATTTTTCAAATGAAGATTAATTGGATTGCTCCCATCCTCGAGAAATACTAAATATCACCTTATGTTTATCACTCAAATACCACTTCTTATGTGTATACTTAGTTGGCATAATAGGTAAGATAAATTAAAATTTTGCTGCTTTGACAGGGCCAATGTGTTTTGGGCTTTCTTGGAATGTCTAAATCCGACAAGAAATATCCTTAATGGCCATTAATACTTACAATGATAGCATACGCAAGGCTAAATATATATGCAACATGTTTACATAATAAGGCTATGTCTGCTTGCTGTAGAATTTTTCCTTTTTTATAAATGTTTTATTTTTTATTTTTATTTTTTTGGTGTTTAGTAACACCGTAAAATAAGTCAATTGAAAATTCATATATGCATGTGTGTGTTTATGTTTATATATATATATATATATATATATATATATATATATATATACACACACACCCATATATGTGTATGTTTATAAAAATGGGAGAATAGCATGAATATACCTCATTGTTTATAAAAAAATCAGTTTAGTCATCATTGTTTCAAAATATTCAAAAAGGTCTCCCAATATTTTTCAAAAGATTCAGTTTAGTCCCCATTATTTTAAAAGATTCAAAAAGATTCTCAATTTTTTTCAAAAGATTCAGTTTAGTCCTCATTGTTTCAAAAAAGTTCTTAATGTTTTCCAAAAGATTCAGTTTAGTTCCCAATATTTTTCAAAAGGTTCAAAAAGGTCCCCAATATTTTTTAAAAGACTCAAACTGGTCTTCATGATCAAAACAATCATGAACTTTGACAAGTATATATACATTTCCAGTTGAAAAAACTATCTTATCTCTTCTCATCTTTGACAAGTATATTCATACTTGGCAATTAAACTATATTAACCTATTGCATAAAATAGACTATCATACCATTCTAATAAACCTAGTTAAGTTAATTACATAACCTTTAACACTAAATACAAACAATACATGAAAACATATATCTTTGCATCTTTCTACAACTCAGCCACATAACACGCAAGACAACTCTTCAAGCACGAACTTTCACGTAACCATGAACTTTGCAGCTAACATGGCATTACCTGAAATGTGGTGGTGAGGAGTGAGTATACATAACACGTATACTTAGTGAGGGCGAGACAGATATCGAGGTGGAGAAAAAGAAAGTCGTACAATGCAAATAAGGCAGTTAAGCAATATAACTGACAAGTAAGCAATCAATATAAACAATCAATACAATAAACAATTAATAAAAGCATTAACACAACCATTCAAAGCTATACCACACTCTGAAGGCTATGGTTCACTCATACGAGCAATGTACCATGCGATTCAATTCCACGAGCATTACATCAATCTCGAGCTTGATGTTGACAACGATGACAATAAGCGCGCAACCACCTTATAACATCCACTGGGTGTATTCCGGAGGTACCCCGACACATCTACGACCCAAACCACCTAGGACGGCATCCCTAGCGAGAATAAGAATAGGACACGGAGCTAGAGCAAACCAACCCTGGCAGCTCGAGACTACCCAGAGAGGTCCATCACTCACGCTCCTAACACTATGCAATGCAATACGAGATACGAGCAATAAACGAGCGATAGCACGAAAGTACAGATTAGTGGCGATAAACGAGATATCAAGCATTTACAATCAATAATAGCAATCAATTAACTTTTCAAGCATGATTATCATTAACTTCAATAAGAACATTAATTAAACACGTAATAGCAGTTCAAACACGAAAACGACAAATATCACTATTCAATCTCTAATTTCCAAAGACAATTACGAACAAACGAGCTACGGGATTTTGAAACTGATTTCACTACTTTTACTTAGGCACTATAAGGCACATTTCTATGTCACGAAACCTCACTTTTCCAACCGAAGCCCGAAAGTCCACCTTCTGCGTTTGAACTACAACTATGCTAACCGGTCGCTCAATCAACGCCACAACAGTGCCAAAAGTACTTCCATGCCCTCAATAGCAAAACCCCCAACTCAATTCGAGCACGGTCAACACTTGGTCAAATGGCCCCTTTTCGTTTCTTTGTCTAATTTCCAATTTTAACAAAGGTCGATCCGTTTTTATTGCACATTTTATCTTTCTATCACTAATGGCACCTATCCAAATCAAGAAATCGCAATTCGGATCAAAATTCAAAATTCTAGGGTTTTACTATTCAAAATCACTATTCATTATTCTTCCCCAATTTCAAATACGCAATTTCAGCCATAAAAATCGCTAAATAACTAACAAGAAATGCTTTAGGAACTCAAAGGAAGCTATATCAAGCAATTTTAGGCATTATAACACAATATATATCAAATCTAAAAATTTGAAACAATAATCAAATTCAAATAAAAATGCACAAAAACGTGAAAACTCTCACAGAGATTAACGAGGAAGACCCGCAAGGACCCGAGCCACGACCCCCGGCAATTCCAAGCAAGATTGGAGAAGAAAATGCAAGCAAAATTCTTTCTATTTTGGCCCTTGAAGTTTCGGCCAAGAGGGGGACAAAATGGGCATTCATGGATTTGTTTTGCTTTGATTTTTGCCTTGTTTTATTATTTAAAAGGTGACAAAGGGCATTTTGATCATTTGTAAAATCAAGCTTAAGTTTAAAATGGTCAAATAAGCTATTTAATTAGCATTTAGTCTAATTCAAGTTAAAACATTACAATTTTAATGAAAACTAACTAAAACTAGCTAAATTAAACTAAAAACGCTATTCACGAAATCCGAGAAATATTATTCTAACTTTCATTTTTGAAATGCTACGATCGAATGGTCAATAAACGATCGATAATCAAATGATGAGCAATAATATAAAACTATAATTTTTGAAAAGTAGAATAGTAGAATAGTTTAAAATTCACTCCGGCTCGGAGTTACTTTTCTTATTTAATTGAAAACCTAGTAATTAAATGCAAGAATATTAAAATCGATTATTAAATTAATCAAAACAATCAAAATAATCAAAATTCATTTAAAAATAATTAATTTAACTATTTCTAGAATATTTCCAAGAATTATGAAATTAATGCTAGGATACGAATGAACAAGTTAATATAAACACGTAATCAAATGCAATTAAATACTAACATTTAAGATGACACTTAATTAAATATCAAAATAGTGCAAAATGGTTGATTAACTAATTAAACATTTAATTAAATGCAGTCAAATGCTATTAAATGCATGCCGGGTTCGGGTTATCATATTCTTCCCCCCTTAAAACAATTGCATCCTCGCAATTCTTCTTCCAATAGAACTCAGCATCATCTGAAATCCAACTCTGACCACTCTTCATTGGTTGCTGAGCAGGATACCGATTAAGATACTCATAGGAAGACCCCAATAGAAATCCCAACCAAGAATGCCGAGAAAATACCAACTAAAGACTGAAGCAAAGATATTGTAGATAAAATTAACATCACATATTAATGACAAGAAGGATGCTGAAGAAATACCCCACATACGAATCTCCAGTAGAAGTTCAACTATTATCGCCCGAGAATACCCAAGCAGGAGGCCAACTAAAGGTTCAAATAAAGGTTCCATCCAGAGGTCCAAAGAAGTACCCCACTGGTCATGAATTTCATAGAAGAATTCCCTGTTAGGAGTGCTGAGGAAAATACTAAGAAAACCCAGTCAAATATACTTCAAAAGTTCTAGAGAAGTCTTCCAAATAATAATCCCATAGGATAACCAATTAGATCCCGAGTACCGCTATCAAATGCTGAGAAGAATGTCAAAGGAAATAGCAGAGAAAATATAATGTGCCCAATAAGACAATCAAGTTGAATAACAAATATAGTTTCCCAGCTAGACGAAAACCCTAAGGGAAAATACCAAGCTGGTGCACAATATACAAAACCAAACTCCTAGGCCTTTTCACTATTTGCCAAGTGAGAACTTTGTACATCCTTACCAATAAGGAAAATACTAGTAGAATGCCCACTAAGAATTCCAAAGAATACCGTAAGTAGTACTGTACAATAAGTCTGATAGGAATTCGAAATACCAAACCTACTGAGGAACACTAAAGAAACTACCCGAAACAATGCTCCAGTAAGAAAGTAGCAAGGATTGCCCAATAAGTAAGTACTAGATAAATGACCACTAAGAATTCTATAGGATTCCATTGAAGAATTTCCAATAAGGAATGCCAGTAACACACCAATAAAGACCGAGACACATATGCCATAGATAATACCATACAGTAAGTCCGATTGAAACCCCAATAGCCAAGTCTACCAAGAAGTGCCAACAAAAGTTTCCAAAGAATATCCAATAAGAAAACAAAAGAATGCTCCAAAGAACAACCACATAGAACCCCAAAAGAAAGATACTCTTTTACAACTGCTAAACACAGAGGAGGACCTTAGAGATTAGCCAATAACCGAGCTTCAAAAACAAACACCAACTCTTAAATAAAGGCTAGTCAAATACTGCTCATTCCCGTCAATCCACATAACTTGGAGGGCCTGCTACTAACCACTTCTCTTCAGGGGAGGAAGAAGTATTTCTTACCATTTCAATAGGACATGTATGAATATCAATATATCACATTTATACACACATGCCTTAAACTATTATGCAAGCAAGTTTGTAAAACAGTTTATAAAACAGTTTATTCAACAAAGTCACTCAAGCACGACAATCAAGTCAAGCACAACATAATCAATTCAAATCACGGCACAACCAATTCAAGACATTCTAATACACACATTACAAGCAATACTTCAAGCAAATAACAATTCACGAGGTTGATTCGATTCACGATGCCAATTCGATACACGAGTAGTCACTTCACTTTACTTGAGAAACATTTAACACATAACACATAACTATATCATATGGGTGCATACATTCAAGTCAAGACACACAATCTCACATACAGACACACACTTTCAAGACACACTTAACAAGCACATATTCAAGGGTCACTACCCACCAAACCGAGGACCCTGTCCCGGCTTATGAGCTAAACAAGCTCTGATACCACCTGTAACACACCGATCCCTCTCGAAACCGGGAGTTCTATCAATCAATCTAATCACAACTCAATTCCAAACTTGGGCATAATTTTTAGGGAAAGACGGACGGAGTCTCCCTTGTTTCTAGGCAAAATGTAAACCTGTGACAGCATATAAGTGGACCAGCACCGTGTCCAACCATACAGACACCTCAAGGCCATCCGAGCCTTGTTTCTCAACAATTAAACATAACAAGTATATATACATTTCCAGTTGAAAAAACTATCCTATCTCTTCTTATATTTGACAAGTACATTCATGCTTGGTAATTAAACTAAAACTATCCTATCTCTTCTCATCTTTGACAAGTACATTCATGCTTGGTAATTAAACTATACTAACCTATTGCATAAAATAGACTATCATACCATTCTAATAAACCTAGTTAAGTTAATTACATAACCTTTAACACTAAATACAAACAATATATGAAAACATACATCTTTGCATCTTTCTACAACTCAGCCATATAACACGCAAGACAACTCTTCAAGCACGATCTTTCACGTAACCATGAACTTCCAGCTAACATGGCATTTCCTGAAATGTGGTGGTGAGGAGTGAGTATACACAACACATATACTCAGTGAGGGCGAGACAGATATCGAGGTGGAGAGAAAGAAAGTCGTGTAATGCAAATAAGGCAGTTAAGCAATATAACTGACAAGTAAGCAATCAATATAAACAATCAATACAATAAGCAATTAATAAAAGCATTAACACAACCATTCAAAACTATACCACACTTTAAAGGCTATGGTTCACTTGTACGAGCAATGTACCATGTGATTTGATTCCACGAGCATTACATCAATCTCGAGCTTGATGTTGATAACGATGACAATAAGCACGCAACCACCTTATAACATCCACTGGGTGTACTCCGGAGGTCCCCCGAAACATCTCCAACCCAAATCACCCAGGGCGGCATCCCTAGCGATAATGGGAATAGGACACGGAGCTAGAGCAAACCAACCCTGGCAGCCCGAGACTGCCCAGAGAGGCCCATCACTCACGCGCCTGACACTATGCAATGCAATACGAGATACGAGCAATAAACGAGCGATAGCATGAAAGTACAGATTAGTGGCGATAAACGAGATATCAAGCATTTACAATCAATAATAGCAATCAATTAACTTTTCAAGCATGATTATCATTAACTTCAACAAGAACATCAATTAAACAAGTAATAGCAGTTCAAACACGAAAACGACAAATATCACTATTCAATCTCTAACTTCCAAAGGCAATTACGAGCAAACGAGCTACGAGATTTCAAAACTGATTTCACTACTTTCACTTAGGCACTACAAGGCACATTTCTATGTCACGAAACCTCTCTTTCCCAACCGAAGCCCGGAAGTCCACCTACTGCGTTTGAACTATAACTATGCTAACCGGTCACTCAATCAACGCCACAATAGCGCCAAAAGTGCTTCCATGCCCTCAATAGCAAAACCCCCACCTCAATTCGAGCACGGTCAACACTTGGTCAAACGGCCCCTTTTCGTTTCTTTGTCTAATTTTCAATTTTAACAAAGGTCGATCCGTTTTTATTGCACATTTTATCTTTCTATCACTAATGGCACCTATCTAAATCAAGAAATCGCAATTCGGATCAAAATTCAAAATTCTAGGATTTTACTATTCAAAATCACTATTCATTATTCTTCCCCAATTTCAAATACGCAATTTCAGCCGTAAAAATCGTTAAATAACTAACAAGAAATGCTCTACGAACTCAAATGAAGCTATATCAAGTAATTTTAGGCATTATAACACAATATATATCAAATCTGAAAATTTGAAACAATAATCAAATTCAAATAAAAATGCACAAAAATGTGAAAACCCTCACAAAGATTGACGAGGAAGACCCGCAAGGACCCGAGCCACGACCCCCGTACAATTCCAAGCAAGATTGGAGAAGAAAATGCAAGCAAAATTCTTTTTATTTTGGCCCTTGAAGTTTCGGCCAAGGAGGGGACAAAATGGGCATTTATGGATTTGTTTTGTTTTGATTTTTGCCTTGTTTTATTATTTAAAAGGTGACAAAGGGCATTTTGGTCATTTGCAAAATCAAGCTTAAGTTAAAAATGGCAAATAAGCTTATTTAATTAGTATTTAGTCTAATTCAAGTTAAAACAATGCAATTTTAATGAAAACCAACTAAAACTAGCTAAATTAAACTAAAAATGCTATTCACGAAATCTGAGAAATATTCTTTTAACTTTCATTTTCGAAATGTTACGATCGAACGGTTAATAAACGATCACTAATCAAATGATGAGCAATAATATAAAACTATAATTTTCGAAAAGTAGAATAGTAGAATAGTTTAAAATTCACTCCGGCTCGGAGTTACTTTTCTCATTTAATTGAAAACCGAGTAATTAAATGCAAGAATATTAAAACCGATTATTAAAATAATCAAAATCATCAATATTCATTTAAAAATAATTAATTTAACTATTTCTAGAATATTTCCAATAATTATGAAATTAATGCTAGGATACGAATGAACAAGTTAATATAAACACGTAATCAAATGCAATTAAATACTAATATTTAAGATAACACTTAATTAAATATAAAAAAGTAAATCCAATTTCTATAAATAATAAAAATAGGTGATAATATTTTAATTAATCAATATAAAAATTATTGAATGCTTCCAAAAGAAATATCAAAATAGTGCAAAATGGTTGATTAACTAATTAAACATTTAATTAAATGCAGTCAAATGCTATTAAATGCATGCCGGGTTCGGGTTATCACATTAACCACCTACAGTGTGAAAACGGGAAAAAGGTTTCGATATGAGAAGAATGATTCACTTAGAATTAGGGCTGAATGTACAGAAAAGGGATGTAACTGGTTGATTTATGCAAGGAAAATGAATGGTGAAAGCAGTTTCCAAATCAGAACTTTTAGGCCTGAACACTCATGCTATTGGGCCTTTTTTAGAAGAAGTGTTAACTCACAATGGTTGGCAAAGAATTTTGTCTAGAAGTTTAAACATAATCCTACCTTGAGGGCGAAGGAGTTCAGAGATGAGTTAACAGTGGGCCTTAAGGCACACATCTCTAAGAGTATGGCTTATAGAGCTAGGGCATCTACAATAAATCATATTCATGGTGATTGTGAGCAGCAATTCAAGAAGTTGTGGTCTTATTGTGAAGAACTTTTAAGGACTAACCTCAACAGCACAGTTATTGTAAAGATGGTGGACCAACATGATCCTTCGGAACAACCTAGATTCATGAGGATGTATATATGCTTTGATGCATGTAAGAGAGGGTTCCAAGCAAGTTGTAGGCCAATTATAGGGGTTGATGGTTGTCATATCAAGGCAACACAAGAGGGACAACTTCTAGCAGCGATTGGGGTAGATGCCAACAATAATATGTACCCACTTGCATGGGATATTGTTGAAAATGAGAATACAAGCAGTTGGACTTGGTTCTTGACATTGTTTAAAGAAAACTTTAAGATTGATAACGATGACACATTGTGGACATTTATGAGTGACAAACAAAAGGGTTTGATTGAGGCATTTGAGCATACATTACCTCATGTTCACCATAGATTTTGTGTGAGGCATTTCCATGCGAATTTCACACGGGCTGGGTATAGAGGTCAACCATTAAAAGATGCATTATGGTCAGCTGCCTCATCAACAACTATTTTATGGTTTGAGGCTGCAATGAAGAAGATGTCAGTGTTGAATGTTAATGTTGTGAATTGGTTAGTAGATAAACATCCTTCACATTGGTCTAAATCTTATTTTGACACATCTGTAAAGTGTGATATGCTATTGAACAACCTTTGTGAAAGTTTCAACTACTTCATTATGGATGCAAGGGACAAACCAATAATATCCTTGCTGGAAACAATTAGAGTTTTGGTAATGACAATAAATCAATTGAATAGAGAGAAGGTAGAGAAATGGTATGGAGTTTTGTGTCCTAGAATACGAGAAAGACTTGCAAAGCTTTCTGAAGCTGGTTGTGAATTCTTTCCTTTGAAGTCTAATGAAAACCACTTTGAGGTTGTTGGTAGTTATCAAGACATGTATGCTGTGGACCTAGTCAATCATACATGCAGTTGTAGGCAATGGGAATTGACTGGCATCCCTTGTAAGCACGCATGTTCAGCATTGGCAATGAAAGGAAGCAATCTAGAAGACTATGTACATAATTGTTATAAAGTAGAGACTTTCAAGAAGGCCTATGAATATGCTATAATGCCTTTAAATGGCCCTGATTTATGGCCCAAGACTGATAGGGTTTCACCATTGCCTCCAAAATATGATAAGAAGGCAGGAAGACCAAAGAAAGTCAGAAGGAGGGACCCACTTTTTGAGCAACCTGAGGACCTTATAGTGCATAGACCCTCCAAGAGAGTTAATCATTGCAGAAGGTGTTGGCAAAGAGGCCATAACTCGAGAAGTTGTCTAGTATACAAAGAAGTAAGTATCTCTAATTGTTAATGTATGTTTTATCAATTTTAGTAAAACTAACACATGTACTATTTTTAGGTTGGTGATGGCAGTGGTATGCAACCAGAAAATTCAAGGGTAGATGCTGTAGATACAGGAATAAATATGCAGTCAGAACAATTTAGAGCAAGTGGTTTGGGTGAGGATAATGAGCTGTAGTACAAAAATGCAAGTACAACTACTTTTAGTGAGGTAAGAAGTAGCCAAGGTAATGGGAACAACACAATTAGGAGTAGCAGCCAAGGTAGGGGGAAAAACTTAAGTAGGGAAATCTCTCCAGTGATTGGAAAAGTTGTGGGGAACAACCAAGGCATGGGGGTTATTCTTGGAAGAGGAAGTAGCCAAGGAATAGGAAATTCAAAAGGAAAGGAACTAGTCCATGACATTAGCAGCAACAACACTATTAGAGGTTTTGGAGGGCATGGTTTGAGAAAATGAGGTAGCAGTTTGGGGAGTAATATGGGGCCTACTAGTTTGGGAATGGGGAACAACAAATGTACAAGGGGGCATGACTTAGGTAGAGGCAAAAGCAACAACCAAGGTATGGTTTCCAAAAATTTGTAATTTGATTATATATTTGGTTTTTACGCTCATTTTTCAAATGAAGATTAATTGGATTGCTCCCATCCTCGAGAAATATTAAATATCACCTTATGTTTATCACTCAAATACCCATTTTGTATGTGTATACTTAGTTGACATAATAGGTAAGATAAATTAAAATTTTGCCACTTTGACAGGGCCAATGTGTTTTGGGCTTTCTTGGAATGTCTAAATCCGACAAGAAATATCCTTAATTGCCATTAATACTTACAATGATAGCATACTCAAGGCTAAATATATATGCAACATGTTTACATAATAAGGCTATGTTTGCTTGGTGTAGAATTTTTTCTTTTTTATAAAATGTTTTATTTTTTATTTTTATTTTTTTTGGTGTTTAGTATCACCGTAAAATAAGTCAATTGAAAATTCATATATGCATGTGTGTGTTTATGTTTATATATATATATATATATATATATATATACACACACACACACCCATTTATGTGTATGTTTATAAAAATGGAAGAATAGCATGAATAGACCTCATTGTTTCTAAAAAATTTAATTTAGTCCTCATGTTTCAAAATGTTCAAAAAGGTCCTCAATATTTTTTAAAAGATTTAGTTTAGTCCCATTATTTTAAAAGATTTAAAAAGATCTCCAATATTTTTCAAAAGATTCAAAAAAGTCCCCAATATTTTTTAAAATACTCAAACTGGTATTCACCGTCAAAACAACCATTAACTTTGACAGAATAGTAGCCACATGCATGTCACGTGACCAGTATTTAAAGGGCAATTTCGGTAAAAGAAATAATTTTTTTGAAATTTGAATCACATGACTATTACAGATTATGAATTCTCCTTAAAATTTTCATTTTAACAGGCCAAATTTTATTAAATTTGGACAAAAATTGAAGGAGTTATGATTTTTTAAAGATTATGCATAATCTGTAATTTTTTTCGCATGGTATGAGAAAGAAAATAACCCATACAACGTTATTTTGCATATTAGTAGTGAACCAATTAAATTATGCCACATGTCAAACTGTATTATGAAAGAGAGTCTGTCAAAGTTAACGATTGTTTTGATGGTGAGGACCATTTTGAGTCTTTTGAGAAGCATTAAGGACATTTTTGAACATTTTTAAACAATGGGGACTAACCGAATCTTTTGAGAAACATTAGGGACTTTTGTGAATCTTTTGGAAAATATTGGGGACCTTTTTGAACCTTTTGAAATAATGGAGACTAAACTGAATCTTTTGAAAAACATTAAGGACTTTTTTGAACATTTTGAAACAATAGGGACTAAACTGATTTTTTTAGAAACAATGGGGATTATTCATGCTATTCTCCCTATAAAAATCTTATGCCGAAAAATTGTTGGCAAATGGATCATTTGACTCAAGTTCAGCCACATGAGACTCCATCAGTAGGAATCATCATATTTAGAGAAATACATGTCTTTTCACTTAAAAGACATGACTCCTCATGTCTTGATCTATATATATCCCTTACAAGGCTCTAAGGGATCTATCCAATTCACCCTACATGTATTCACATAGCAAAAAAAACACAAAGAGTGAATTGCCCTTGGTTGGTGTTGTGTGACTATGATATTGAGTGACTTTAGTAGCACTCTATTAGTGAATAAAAGCAAAAGTGAAGAACTTTTTCAACAAATTATAAATGGGTCTTTGATTATGGATTAACAGTACATTTTTGCTTCCGTTCATAGTGTGTGTATTCCTACAAAAATATTTTCTACTATGGTAGCCAATGACCAAAAATTATTTTGTTTTTTAACAAATATTTTCTATTGCAAATATTATTTTCCGATCAAATTATTTGGGAAACCAGTCAAGGAAGAATTTGAGTTATTTGAACATGACTTATTAAGAAAACAAGAATGTACAATTGAAACTAAGTGTCCTTGGGTAGTTAATGATCTTTTTATTACCATTTATATTTTGCTGGACAATTGAACTTTTAATGTAGAATGCTAAATCTCATGAGCTTACCCTAGTGCTAAGCTTTCGTATCAATTATGTGCACAAAGTAAAGAATAATGTTAGACGTCATCATTTTTTCATTTACTTATTATCTCCTCCTAGTTGGCATGTCAACTAGATAAAATTATTTATTTCTCAATTAATGTTATATTAGTTCTCTCTCTCTTATTTTACTAATTTTTTTTTCTCTCTCTCTCTCTCTCTCTCTTTATTTTTCCTTTTTTGTCTCCCGTAATTAAGGTTTCCTATCTTCCATTTCTTTCTCTTTTGTTTAACTCAGACGTTCACTTTTCTCTTTCTATCATTTATTGCATATTTTTTAGATTTTTTTCTTTCTTCTTGATGAACTCATAATTGTCAAAAATGGAAGAAATTGTTTAGAAAATGAAATAAATTTGAAGATCAGAAATGGGCACCAAGGCAAGTGAGAAGAATAAAAAAGGAATACAACATGCTTATGTCTTGGCAAAATAATTAAAACTGCTCAATTTTGCACTTGAATATTATGAAATATTCTACAATACAATTGAACTTTTTGTATCAATATAAGCACAGGGGCTCTGACAAAAGCAATAAAAAGGATTATTCATAGCATATACACCTGACATAAAAGTATTCATTAATGGTGAAAAGATTAGAGGACAATATTAACATTATTAGTAATCATTAATTATCTAAAGAAGTATATTTGATATTTCATGTAAGGAAAATATCTATATTATATCAATTCTTCAAGGCAACAACATACAGACAATCAAAGAATATTACTTAGCCAACAACTTGACATTTTAGATCAGAAAAATAAGAGAAGAGAAATTATACTCCATTCAATAACTTCTTATGTGCGTTATGAAGCTTTATTTATTTATTTATTATTTTATGATGAGGATTGAATCTACCACAAGTGATCAAATGCGTTCCATGCGTATTATAAAGTTATAATTGTGTTACAATATATTTTTATTGTAGCAAAGAAAAAAAGAAAAAAAAAGAGGATTTCGCAACTATGAATTTGTATTGAAGAAGAAAAAATTCTAAAAGATATGCAGTGAATGGTAGAAATAAAAAACTAATGTATAGTAGAATTAAACAAAAGGGGAAGAAAGAGAAGAATGAAAATATTAATAAAGGGAGACAAAAAATTAAGGAAAAATGAGGAGAGATAAATAATATAAAATAAGTTTATCTAGTTCGCATGACAACTAAGAGGTGATAAAAATATAATAACGTCTAGCATTACTATTTTAAAAATTGGCCTAACCTCATAGGATATTGCATTTTCCCTATTATAATTGCATTTTACCCCACAAAATATTTATCTTTTATCGGTTTACAATTGGAAACATATTAACCATCCAAAAAGCATCTACTGATGCTAGTACCAACAAAGTTAGAGTTGAGCTGATTGATGAGTTCCAATGGTGGATTATACCGCCAACTAAGTGGAAGGGGTCCAAATCTATCACTCCTAGCTAATTACTTCAAAGCTTTATTTGCTAATTTATTTATGAGTATTGTTAGATATCACCTTATTTTCATTATTTATTTAACATCTAATATGTAGATGCTTTGTTGACATAATAATTAAAAGGTGATAATAATGTGATAAAAATAGAACGGCGTCTAATATTTCTCTTTTTGAGATTCCCCTATGAGCGGTGGAGGAGCCATTCTAAAATATGTGGGGGCTCTGTAGTCCCCACTCAACTCATATTTTGTATCAAAACGTATGTATTTTTAAAATATTTTTGGGTTAAAAAATCAATTTAGCCCTCAATAAAAAAATTACTTATATATGAGTATTTGATTGTGTGATTTAGCTCCCACTAAATACATAACCTGATTCCGCCCCTGCCTATGAGGTTTTACTTTTACTTAGATTTTCCTGTGGCAGTTAATATATAGAATCAAACTGGTTTTTTAGTTGAAAAGAGATTTATGTCTTTTTACACTTAATAAAAGAGAAAAATTATTGTATTTTCTTTCCAATAACACTTCAACAAATGTCCTTTTCTTTTCTTCAGATTCAATTACCTTCTCTTTCTCTCTCACATACACAACAAACTTGAAAACAAAGCACACACAAAACATATAAGGGAACGATGCTGTTTAGCAACCTTAATTTAGTAGACTCTTCTCCATTCTAGGCAACTCCTCTTTCTATTTTCTTTCATCCAATTTCTCCTTTCATGTGCTGTACTTCTTTTCTTCTCATCTTTGATAAGTAGACCCCTGGATGTGATTTCCCACTAATTTTCTGGCATTTTAGCTCTTATAGGTTTACCATGTTTTTAATGTTGGAATTTGGGTTTTAACCTTAAGTAAAAATGCAATGTAGACTTAATATTTAAGTGGGCCATAAACTTTTAAGTAGGAAAGGACCAACATATTCATATGTCAAATTCTAAATGAGTGATGAATAGAAAATTTAATGACAAAGTTAGAGTCAACTTGGGAAAATAAATTGAGAAAATGGATTTGTTACACATGAAAAAAATAAAGTTAATTATGTTAATCATTGGGTTCGGTCCAATCCATACACACATGTTGTTGCCCTGGTTAGCATAACTTGGTTTGGTTCGGCTCGAACCATGGTCGTGGGTATGGGCCCGACCATGTAATGTGTTTTGGAATTGATTCCATGATTTATTTCAGAATCTATTCTAGAAATAAATATATTTAGAATTTAATTATTTCAGGATTTATTCAAGAAATAAGTATTAAAAATAAACGTGTTGTCAGTTACATCCATTTTATTTTTCAGCAATAAGTGTCATTATTCAGAATTAATCCTAGTTATTATTTGAGTCAGGAAATTATTTTTTTCCTAAGAATACCAGGTTGTTTTGATATCAAAAGAAAGAACTTTTCATAACATTCATGCATTGGAAGTCTGCATAATGAAAGATAGAGTTCTACTTTATCTGGTATTCTTTTGCATTTATTTTGCAAAATATTTTTAAGAACAAAACAAGTAAGTCTTCTTTCCTATTTTCATATATTATTTTACTTTTCATTGTATGAGGAAATCAAAATATTAAATTCTGATTTTCTGTTATATTATAATAGTAGTAACTAATTATAATGTCACATGCAACTTGTATACATAAATCATTTTACTAAAAATCAAGCCTTTCAACATTAAGATTATAAGAACAATTTTATTGCACCAACTACTGCAATATATGACATAGCGAGGGATACCCGAGAGTCCCTTGTTAATTAGTGACGTATTTAGCGAGGGATTTAGTGAGGGACTCTCGGGTATTCCTCACTAATTCCGTCGCTATTTAGTGACTGATTTAGCAATGAAAATACGACATACCGTGACTATTCCGTTGCAAATCTATCAACCGTCACTAATCTATCACGATTTTACGAGGGATTGTCGTTAATTTGTCACGAATTAGTGACATAATTTTTAAGTTGATAAATCCATCGTTAAGTAGCGACAGACTTTTTTCCATCGCTAAAATCCGTAGCCCGTTTTAATTTTTCTTGCAGTGATATATATACATATATATGCATATATCTATATATAGATTCAACTAGCCTTAAAAGGAGGGTAATCACTCATTCTTAAAACTAGCCTTACAACTCTATTGTACCGCAATTGGTGATTTTCCTTGGTTAACAATAATTGTAGTTTTGCCAATATTTACAGGTTCCCCAATTTTCTTTCTTGGAGTAGAAGCAATTTGCTTCGCTTTACATCCGTCCCAAGGTATCATTTTCTTGGTCTTCGACCCCCTCAGTCACTACGAACGCCCCCGATCAGTGCAATGGGAGCGGATATAGATTCTTACATATCTCGCTTGTTAATAGTAAAAATCACCACACATTCATGACTATACTTAACAATAAAATACTCTGAAAAGCCCACATACTACGAAGATTTTTTGTTGCTGTAGAAATGTGTGGTTGGTAAATAAGGATACAGAACCCGTCGTAAAAATATAATATAAAAAAATGAGTATTTTTTGAAAATGTTCGAGGGGAAAATGAGAGATATTTTTTTCTTGGGGGGTTGAAAATTTTCTATTCCGTATATATTCATTTATTATTATTTTTCTAAATATAATGTTTTTCATAACATTGAGAATACTCATTGATTGAGCAATTCAATAAGAGAGCTCGAGCTGAACCTAAACCTGTGCTCGAGAGATAGCAAAATAGGTATTAAACGATGACTTTGGTTTACTAGAGATATCGACATATTATTTTAGCTCACAATAGCTTGCCAAATAAAGGGTAAGAGAAAAAAAATAATTTCATTGAATTGAGTATGATTGTATGGAATTTTTTATTTTTACCGGGCATTGGTCTAAATGAATTCTTGGAACATAACAAAATTTAACAGTATTCTAGAAAAATTCATAAAATTAGAGGAACTCTTCTTTGAGATATATATAAACAATATTTTTTTATTATTATTTCTTATTGCATTGAAATATACTATGAATATCCTATGAACCTCCACTGTTCAGTGAATTATTTCAGAACAAGGGTTAATAGAGCCATTTTATATCACCCTTCAATTCAAATTAGCAAAAGCAGTGTCTCCTTGCATAATATGGATTCCAAACATTCATGATTTGAATGCGCCCCTCTACTATATCTGTACAAATAGACAGTGAGTAGGAAACAAAAAATATCTATGGAAAGGGTGGACAATTAGCTAAAGCAGTGGGTGCTGTAGCGAAACTTATTGCAAAAGATTCTTCCTATGGAGCCCGTAAAGGGGTCGTGGATACTGTTGTATGAACATCAGATGTTAGATATCTCACGCGCAGAACAGAACGTACAATCCTTGAATATCTAATTATTATTTTTCTAAATATAATGTTTTGGGGTCAAGGTCAGCCAATAAGATGATAGGGGATAAAATGATTTTTCATCATCTTAATTGAAATAATGAGCCAAGATCCTTCTCCTTCTCTTTTTTCGGAAGAGGCTTTTGTTTATCGAGGGTTCGAATTCCTCCTAGAGTAACTGTTAATATGAATAAGAAAAACTCTGTTATAGCCATTTATGTACATTCAATGTACTCTACGGATGGAAATGAAAAACAAGAGATACTTTTTCAAGATCTTTCTTTTGTTCCTTCTAGCGATCGGAAAATAGATTAATGGTTAATATATTCAAGATAATTATGTTTTTACAAAATACCGTTTAGGTGGTTTACGGGCTGCTGCTCAATCAATTAGTTATGAAATACCATTAACTCTATGTGTAGGGATTCTTGATTGGTACCGCTCAGGCATTGATCCAAGAGGAAGAAATTTTAAATTGAGAATCCCGAGTAATTGGTCGAGCCGAAAGAATCCCTACGGTTAAAAAGATAAATCCTAGCACAGGTTTAGGTTTGGCCTCAATGGAAAAATAAAATAGAGCAGATATTGGGCATTCTAGAAAAAAACATTTCTTATTATTTATTAATATTTTTTTTCGGTCAATCGTGGAATCTATACATTGATTCTTTTTTTTTTTTGCAATTTTTTTTAATTAATTTTTCTATAGATCTCTGAATTAATATTTTTGCAAAGTCCAAAGAAATAAAATTTAAAAAAAAGGGACGATATTGATACTCCTAGAAATCCTTATTTTATTTTTACAATCCAATTCATTTATTTCCAAAAAAAAAAAATCAAACACGAGCCCAGTTGAAACACCAAAGAGGAATTCACATGGATCTACTACAGAACTGGACCTGAGAGTTTCTTCAATTTCATAGGAATAGAAATACATGTCCTACCAAGTCTATCATTTTATCCCTATGAAATACCAGATGAATTAGAAAAATCAATATGTTGGTCCTTAATAACCTAAAAGAGGGGGGGGGGGGGGGTGGGGGGTGAATTAGGTTGTTTAGGCAAGGTTAAGGAATTTAAAATTTCAATATGAAAGCAATGTCAAGTAATGATTGAAACAACACTAGAAACTCTTGTAGGCGATTTATCAAACACTTTGTGAGCATATGAGTATTTAACACTAAATATGCAATTTGAATTTCAAGGTAGAATTTCAAATAGATATCTCAACAACTACCAAGCAATTAAGATGAGCAATGACCACACGAAGGTAAATGACTTGAAAATAAAGAGAATAGAGTAAGAGAAATCAAACACGATGATTTTCAAGTGGTTCGCACTCCCGGAGACCTAGTCCACCACCTAAGGTCTTCTTTTCCCTTAGGATTTTAGTAACACTTCACTATGATGCTTCTTCAAATGTTGGTGAAGCAAGAACCAATTACAATTACTCTTGAGTCCACAAGAGTTACACAAGCTCCTTCAAATGTAGGTGAAGCTTAACCTACTACTCTCTCTTCCTTTGAGTCCACAAAGGATTACAATACTTCTTCTCACAATGATTCTCTCAATCTATGTGAAAGAATGTATTACAAAGATTATGTGATAGAATAAATGACAATTGCAACTCCTATTTGAGTTTGATATTACACTTTGGAAAATGGCTTTGAATGCTCAAAAGATATGATAATGATAGCTCAAGATTTTT
This sequence comes from Ehretia macrophylla, assembly GCA_037974665.1. Classification (NCBI taxonomy): domain Eukaryota; kingdom Viridiplantae; phylum Streptophyta; class Magnoliopsida; order Boraginales; family Ehretiaceae; genus Ehretia; species Ehretia macrophylla. The sequence continues at coordinate 8,697,740 of CM075774.1, forward strand.
CAATAGGAATGATATGAAAACTCTTTTGAAAATCTGAAAATTATGGCTTGGAGAGATAATTTTGAAGGTGAGAAGGCATAGCTTAAAAAGAGGGAAAGATTAGACAAAAATCGGATTTTAAGCAAGATTTTCGGATTTTCCCGTTAACTCATCCGGGCGCTGAGGCACTGATCCGGGCGCCCGGAAATAGCGTGTATCGCCCGGAAAGGACTTTTCTGCCGGGCGTTGCACCTTCTATCCGGGCGACCGGAAAATGCCGGTAACGCCCGGATACCATAAAAAATGCTGAAAAGGTATTTTTAGCCCTGAAATATTTGGGCATATTGAAAAAGAGATTTCTTAGCATTTTTTAACATCCCAAAAAAATTTCAAACTAATTGAAAGGTATTTTTATAAAATGATTTCAAAAGCAAGAGTTTGAAATAGAAAATATTTTTTCTACGAAAGATTTTGAAATAAAAAAACATTTTTTTTGAGAAATTTTAAGCGATACAAATCATACTTAGGCAACCGACAACTTTTAAGGCCGGTACCCCTTATGTCACCACTTCTCCTTCCTTGTGACTCCCTCTTTATCTTTGAGTCAATAACTTGAATTCTTTAGGGCTTGGATACAATTTGATAGTGCTTGGTCTTTGATCCAAAAAGCTTTCTACTCTTGACTAAAACAACTTGATCCAATGTTGATGTAGACTTGCTTTAGAATGAAGGTCTCACAAAAAAAGCTAAAGCACAATTAAGATGTTTTGTTATTATTAAAATAAAGATTATAGACTTTTCAGGCCAACACTCTCCCCCTTTTTGATAATGACAAAACATTGAAGTTAACAAGTATGAAATAGTTGAAATATAAATAATAAAACTTGAATTGAGGTCTCCCCCTCAATTTGTGCTTGATAAAATTTAGTCTTGATCCTGTAAAGCAAAAACTCCCCCTGAATAAGTGCAATGATAGGCATATTTACTTCAATACTTTCTCCCCCTATTTGTCATCACAAAAGGGCATTCAATAGCAAATGAAGACAATAGTAGGCGACAACAAGCATAAGACAAGAGATAAGCAAGAAAAAAAATGCAACGCATTAATGACAAAAAGGCAAAAAAAAAAAAAATCCAATCAACGTTAAAAGATAAGGGAAAAAAAAGCTAAGGAGTGTTTGAGGAAAGATCCAACTGAAGCAAAAAAAATTGTTTGAGGAGAGAACACAACTTAAAGCATCCACAGACTAAGAACCAATGTGGTGATCATATAAAGCCTTCAGCATCTGCTCCATTCTGTCCAAACGATCATCTTGTGCATGCAAGTGTGCACGAATTTCATCAAGGGAGGAGGAGTGAGAGGAAGATGGTCTAGCCCTTTGTCCTTGAGAAGTGCCAATACCACTGTTGCCTTGCCATTCCATAGGATCTCTAAAAGTAGTGGGGTCAACATCAAGGGATTCAAATACAAGAGGATCATCACTCGTATCATCACTAATATTAAGAACTCGAGAGTTATGAATTTTCAGCTTTTGGCGAGTGAGGCTGGTAACATTGAGAAGATAGGATCTATCGCTAATGGCCTCAAACTCGTGATCTCGCGGAACTTCTAAAGACTCAAAAAGGTGAGTTAAGGGTACCCCATAAGCAAGTTGATTTTGAGCCTCCTTGGTATGAATGATATGGTTAATGATGATGTGTGGAAGATTGATACGTTTAGCTTCATACATCAAATACATCAATAGTGCAGTGAATTTTGGAATTGAACCATCCTTAACTTCCCGTGGAATAATGACCTTATGAAGAATATAAATTAGCAGCTTCTTTTCTGGAGTGAGATCCTTAGTCTTAGGATATCCTAAGGAGCTTGTTCCTGTTCCTTCCCACAGAAATTCTATAACATTGGCTTCTAAGTTTTCAAGAACACCTTCTGGCATACCTCTATATGAATAAAGTTTGGTGCCTTGATTAGGAATCCCAAAGGCTCTAGCAACAATACTTGCAGTTAATTCTAGTTCCTTAGACTTAACTTGACTATTCAGTTTCATGGTGGTGAAGTCTAAGTTAACATAGTAGTAGAATTCTCTAATCCATGCAGTAATGCCTTTGTTTTCAAACCTTAACATAGGTAGCCACCCTTGAGCATCTAAAAGCCGATAAATTCTAGTACCATTAAGCAAGGTGGGAGGATCTAAAATCTTACCCCATAGGATATTTTGTTGTGGAAAAGCATCTGGATTTACAATGATCTGAGGGCCTGAGGATGAAGATTCTCCTTGCTTGCGTTTCCTGGAGTCAGCTCTTGGTGGTGCCATTGGAATTTGAAGGTTTGACGAAGCCTGTTAGAATAAAGGCTTAGTTGAGGAATTTCACCGAACACCTTGTAAACAAGGTTTTTTAAGGATTGGATGAAGAGGATTTTTTAAAGCTTTGATGATCAAAATATAAGAGTTTGATGATTTAAAGAGTGTTTTGATGCAAATAATGGTGAGTGATGGTGAAGATGTTGGTGATTAAATAGGAGAAATTGAGAAAAGAAGGAGTTTATATTTGAGAAGATGTGAAAAAGTGAGGAGAGAGGAAGGAGATTTCGGTTTTTCAAACAGCCCGATCCGGGCGATAGGCCCTTTTTCCGGGCGCCCGGATGAGGGCAGTAACGCCCGGAACCTCGCTCTCTGCCGGGCTGGATTCCCAAGGATTTGATCATTTGGATGATTTTTGAAAAATTTCCAACACTTTGGGAGATCTTGATTTGTTGATATGATTTGATCATTTGAAGTTGGTTGTTCTTCCTCTATTTGAGTATCAATTTGATTGCTTGTGGATGTATTGCCTTCTTCACTTGTCGGAATAGGTTGACTTTGTTCTTCAACTTGTTGAAAGCACATACTATCGTCTTCATCCTTTCTTGACATAAATGAGTTAGTTTCATCAAAGTTAATATGCATAGATTCCTCAATTACAGAGGTTCTTTTATTGTAAACTCGATATGCCTTGCTTCTAGAAGAGTATCCAATAAAAGTACCTTCGTCGGACTTTGAATCAAATTTACCAAGATACTCCTTATTATTTAAGATGAAGCATTTACATCCAAAAACTTTAAAATGTGAGATATTTGGAGTACGTCCTTTCCATAATTCATATGGAGTTTTCTTTAGAGAAAGCCTAATTAAAACTCTATTTAGAGTATAGCAAGCTGTATTGACAGCTTCTCCCCAAAAGTATGTAGGCAAGTTGTTTTCTTTCAACATTGTTCTTGCCATTTCTTGTAAAGTTCGGTTTTTCCTTTCAACAACCCCATTTTGTTGAGGAGTTCTAGGAGCCGAAAAATTATGCTCAATGCCATTTTGTTCACATAATTCCACAAAAGATGCATTTATGAATTCCGTGCCTTGATCACTGTGAATGCATGAAATATAGTATCCTTTCTCATTTTGCACTCTTTTACAGAATTTTGCAAATTCATTGAAAGTATCACTTTTGAAAGCAAGAAACATCACCCATGTGTATCTAGTATAATCATCAACAATAACAAAAACGTATCTAGATCCTCCTAGACTTATTACATCCATTGGTCCAAAAAGGTCCATATGAAGTTTTTGTAGAGCTTTTGATGTATACACATGGCTAATGGTTTTAAAAGATGCTTTATGTTGTTTTCTAAATTGGCATACATCACATAAATGATCTTTTTCAAACTTGGTCTTAGGAAGGCCTCTCACAAGATCCTTTCGAGAAAGTTTACCAAGTAGATCCATACTAATGTGTCCTAATCTTCTATGCCATAACCAAGAACTTTCATTTGTTGTGATTAAGCACTCAATGTTTTGGCATGATATACTTTCAAAGTCAATAATATAAACATTTTCATGTCTATTTGCAGTAAACAACACATTTTTCATTTTGTCAAAAATGGTGCAACATGATGATTTAAATTCAACTAGATAATCATTATCACATAGTTGGCTTACACTAAACAAATTATGTTGCAATCCTTTCACAAGTAGTACATCATGAATGGATATTTTATTTCCAATACTACCTTTACCAATGATTTTACCTTTTTCATTATTTCCAAAGCTCACAAAACCTTTGTAATTTTTGATAGGCTCATAGAAAAGAGATGGATCACCGGTCATATGCCTTGAACATCCACTATCAATGACCCAATTTCCTTCATACTTCATCCTTAGGGTAACCTATATACAAAAACAAAATTTAGGTTCCCAAGTTCTATTGGGTCGTATATTGTTAGTATTGACTTTTAACACTTTTGATAATCCATTTTGGTTTAAGCCAAGAAGGAATTTTGGAGTCTCTACCTATCATATTTCGAAATTTACAATGTGATGTTATGTGACCTTGTCTTTCACAATAGGTGCATGTTTTTTGAAATCCTTTAGATGTTGATGCTTCATTTGTAGATGATGATGCTTTAACAAAATAGCTTTTTAGAGATTTTTGCTTTGAAAAAGGTTCATATCCTAATCCACTTTTATCAAAAGCCATTTTTTGAGAGCCAAGCATTTTATCAAGGTTTTCTTTTCCTTTTGTAAATCTTACAAGGTTTCTATTTAATCCTTGATTTTCTTTTTCAAGCTTTTCAATTTTTGTTTGAAGATTATTATTTTCGAAATGAATTTTAAGTGCCTTTTCATGAGCAAAATTTCGATCCTTTTCAAGCGATTTATTTTCTTCTTTTAAGGTATTATTTTCTTTTTGAAGTTCAAGTATCTTAATAATTGCAATTTCAAAACTATCATGCATTTTTGAGAATTCTTTTTGTAATTCTTCAAAAGAACATTCATTTTCAATTAATGAGCTAGAGGTGTAATATTCAGAGTTAAAAGAATAACATACCTCATCATCTTCTTTTGTCATAAGACAAACAATGTTTGCCACTTCTTCATTTTCACTTTCCTCACCGGATGATGTATCGTCGTCAACGTATGTTGCCTTCAAGGCTTTTCCTTCCTTGGTTTTGTTTAGTTTTGGACAATTTGCTTTTATATGACCCGTCTTGTCACAATTGAACCACCTTCCTTCTTCTTTTGATTTGTTTATTCCTTTGTTCATAAACCTATTGTAGGGAGCTTTGCTTACCTTTTTGAATTTAAGAAATTTCTTAAAATTCCTTGTAAGAAGAGCTATCTCATCATCATCTTCTTTGTTTTCTTCTTCTTCATCACTTGAGTAAGCCTTTGATGCAAGAAGCGCAAGTGACTTTTTATTATTCCTTTTTTCTTCTTCTCGATCTTTCATTTTTAACTCATGGCTCATAAGAGATCCCATAAATTCACTAAGAGTGAGAGTTTTGAGGTCTCTAGCTTCTTCTATAGCCGTTACTTTAGCTTCCCATGGCTCGGTTAAGCTTCGGAGAACTTTTCCTACCAATTCTTCATTAGAGTACTCTTTTCCAAGAGATTTTAGAGCATTAACAATATCAGTAAATCTAGAGAACATTCGTTCTATATTTTCATCAAAAGACATTTTGAACATTTCATATTTATGAACAAGCATGTTTATTCTAGTTTCTTTAACTTGGTTGGTGCCTTCATATGTGACTTCTAATTGATCCCAAATTTCTTTAGCACTTTTGCATCCGGAAATTTTATTGAACTCATTTGAATCTAAAACAAGATATAGCATATTCATAACTTTATAGTTTCTTTCACACATTTTGAAGTCATCATCATTATAATCTTTTTCCGGTTTGGGGGTAGTGATACTTTGTTCTCCTTCCTTTTTAGTTAAAGTAGGATTGATTGGTCCATTTTTTATCACATTCCAAACTCTTAGGTCATTTGCTAGAATATAGATTCTCATCCTAGTTTTCCAAAAAAAATAGTTTGTTCCATTAAACAATGGTGGTCTAGAGGAAGATTGTCCTTCAACTATATTAGACATTGATGAGCTTGCCATAAGGATCCTCTACTAGATGTTAAGCTGTATGTAGAGTACTAGCTCTGATACCACTTGTTGGTCCTTAATAACCTAAAAGGGGAGGGGGGAGGGGGGGGAATTAGGTTGTTTAGGCAAAGTTAAGCAATTTAAAATTTCAATATGAAAGCAATGTCAGGTAAGGATTGAAACAACACTAGAAACTCTTGTAGGCGATTTATCAAACACTTTGTGAGCATATGAGTATTTAACACTATGCAATTTGAATTTCAAGGTAGAATTTCAAATAGATATCTCAACAATTACCAAGCAATTAAGATGAGAAATGACCACACGAAGGTAAATGACTTGAAAATAAAGAGAATAGAGTAAGAGAAATCAAACACGATGATTTTCAAGTGGTTCGCACTCCCGGAGGCCTAGTCCACCACCTAAGGTCTTTTCTTCCCTTAGGATTTTAATAACACTTCACTATGATGCTTCTTCAAATGTTGGTGAAGCAAGAACCAATTACAATTACTCTTGAATTCACAAGAGTTACACAAGCTCCTTCAAATGTAGGTGAAGCTTAACCTACTACTCTCTCTTCCTTTGAGTCCACAAAGGATTACAATACTTCTTCTTACAATGATTCTCTCAATCTATGTGAAAGAATGTATTATAAAGATTATGTGATAGAATAAATGACAATTGCAACTCCTATTTGAGTTTGATATTACACTTTGGAAAATGGCTTTGAATGCTCAAAAGATATGATAATGATAGCTCAAGATTTCTCAATAGGAATGATATGAAAACTCTTTTGAAAATCTGAAAATTATGGCTTGGAGAGATAATTTTGAAGGTGAGAAGGCATAGCTTAAAAAGAGGGAAAGATTAGACAAAAATCGAATTTTAAGCAAGATTTTCGGATTTTCCCGTTAACTCATCCGGGCGCTGATCCGGGCGCCCAGAAATGGCGTGTATCGCCGGGAAAGGACTTTTCTGCCTAGTGTTGCACCTTCTATCCGGGCGACCGAAAAATGCCGGTAACACCCGGATGCCATAAAAAATGCTGAAAAGGTATTTTTAGCCCAGAAATATTTGGGCTTATTGAAAAAGAGATTACTTAGCATTTTTTAACATCCCAAAAAATTTCAAACTAGTTGAAAGGTATTTTTATAAAATGATTTCAAAAGCAAGAGTTTGAAATAGAAAATATTTTTTCTACGAAAGATTTTGAAATAAGAAAACATTTTTTTTGAGAAATTTTGAGCGATACAAATCATACTTAGGCAAGCGACAACTTTTAAGGCCGGTACCCCTTATGTCACCATTTCTCCTTCCTTGTGACTCCCTCTTTATCTTCGAGTCAATAACTTGAATTTTTTAGGGCTTGGATACAATTTGATAGTGCTTGGTCTTTGATCCAAAAAGCTTTCTACTCTTGACTAAAACAACTTGATCCAATGTTCATGTAGACTTTCTTTGGAATGAAGGTCTCACAAAAAAGGCTAAAGCACAATTAAGATGTTTTGTGATTATCAAAATAAAGATTATAGACTTTTCAAGCCAACATAATCTGATTTATTTCGTACCCTTCGTTCAATGAGAAAATAGGAAAATCAAATTTAATGAGGATTTGGTTACGGGGCATGCGAGTTTGATGTGGCCCATTTAATATATTCGTATCTGAGAATATACGTCAGGTAATTCAGGTTGGAAAAGAAAATGTTCCATACTAACGGATTCAGGTGTGAGTTTCGGGAATATTCCCATTCATAGGTCTGAGAATGTTAGTAATGTCCAGTGGTCAATTATAGGGCAATATGAATGTTCTATCATGTTCCATCAACTAAGAAACTGAAACAAACCTCAAGAATGGCTCGGCTATCCTACCTAGCCAATCTTTGACAAACAAGATCAAGAATCATTACTCTTTATTCTGCCAGATCGGTCGCTCAAAATCTTTGGTCTTGGAGGCTCTGGGGAAGTCGGAATAGGACATCACTCATCGATCAAGACAATTGGTTGAATCCCTTGAAACCATTGGTTTATTCGTCTTTATTTACAAAAAAAAAAAAAGGAGTAAGCTGACACGTTCACTAAAAAAAATCATTTTGTATTACTGTTTTTGTTATTGTATGGATATTATGGGCGAACAACGGGAATTGAACCTGCGCATAGTGGATTGTGTACAAATTAGTAGCATAAAAAAAAGGGGGCGTCAACTGTTCGAATTTTTTTTCGTCTATTTTTTTTATATCATTCCTTACCGCTATTCGAAATCTTAGTGAAACACTAGATTTCTTATCTCATGGGGCACGTGGAATCCCATGTGAATCAGCAAGGACCACCTTGTATCGATAGATAATTTGATAAGTTAATGATTTTTTTCTGCTTATGTACCCGGTATTGACCATAATTTACAAGCACACACACATATATACATACATACATACATATATATATATATTTATATTTATAGATGTTGTTAGTCTCCAAGCTAATATTCCATCCAATCTTAACGGTTTTGACACAAATTTCATCCAAAACTTGATAAACATGGGTTGTTTTTATGCCAAAAGGTTAACTTTTTAAAAGAATTTGGAGTGATGATTAATGTCATCACACTATTATAGTTGACATCCCAAAAAGTTTATTTTAAAAGATTTAGGAACCAATTTGTCCTCCGCCTGATAGTGAAAGACCATTCTAATAATTTATCCTCTTTAAAAAATATCTATAGACACATTTTCATGTCTCTTAGCAAGTAGCAATTAGATCAATTTCTAACCTCGGATTGTTGCTTAATATATTTCAACTTAAGCAGAGGGTAACTAGGGAAAAGAAAATACAAAGCTCTATGTTTTATGAGCGTAGGGTATTTAGTGATTTGTTTAGGAATTTTATGTTTTATAAGCGTAGCGTACCGCCCACTGGGCACTATATACAACACATATAATTATTTAGTGATTTGTTTAGGAATTTTATGTTTTATAAGCGTAGCGTATTTAATGATTTTCAGCTTTGTAGTAAATAATTATATGTGTTGTGGTGGCTGTATAGTGGCCAGTGGGTGATAGGCTATATAGTGTGTATGTCTTGTTTGGAGAATTTGAAAATACTAATTGGATCTAATGAAAAAAGAAGGACATGTGTCGGATTATTATAGGATTAAAAATACAACTTGACCATGACTATCGAACCTTGTTCAATAAGTGAAACACATTAATTGTCCGCTCTCATACTGAGCAATAAATATCAGATAAATGCAATCACTCATTCTTTGAACCAACCTTTTTAAGAATAATAAGGATTTTTTTTTTATTCATCCCTGAAGTTACTTTGTATCTTATTGGTAAAACTGAATTTGAAATACAACACAATTGTAATTCTTCCGACTCATCCTTGGAGTTGCTAGCTAGAGTTGGCAAATGGGCCAATTCGGCACAACTCGATCGAATCGTGGATTAAGAAAAATGAGTCCGGCTCGACACATATGTTTAGTGGGTTGAACTGAGTTGGGCTCAATTCTTGAAATATAGGACTCAGCTTGGCCCACGAGCCAGCTACCACGAGTCACGAGCTGGGCTGAGCTGGGGTGGGCCAGCCCATCTTTTTTTTTTTTTTTTGTGATTAGTGTGTTATGAATTTTGATAGTTGGATTAAGAATGAAAAAATGTTAAACTTAACTTTTTTTTACGAAAAAAGTTAATTTAATGATTAACAAGGTATAAGTTGATTGATAATATTAATATAAATGATAAAAAATTACTTAACAAACCACAAGTTCACAAGACATATATACGTTACTAATAAACATAAAAAAAGAACATTACATAAATGCTTGAAGAAAGTTGGTGGAGAAGTTCTCCATTTTATTGTGTTCCTTGTGCGGGTGCTAGGCCTGGTGGTGGCGGTGGTGACGATGGTTGATGATTGAAATAGTTTGGAACATTCGAGTATTGAGATACAAGATGTCTTACAAGCGTGTCAGTTCCAAATTGACGACGAAATATATATTTATGTTCATAATAGTTACAAATTATATACCCATGTTCTTTAAAGTAAGCAAAATGATTCCAAACATCTAACATTATGGGCTGAACTAGGCTCGAGCTGGGCCTGTGTTGGGTTCAAGGTGGGTTGGGCTGGGCTTGGACACAAATGTGTTAGGTCAAAAAATATATGACCGAGCTCGATCCACCTATTTGTAGTGGGTTAAACCGAGTCGAACCCACTTTTAATCAAATTGGACTGGTCCTAAATTTCCGTGTGCTAAACTGAGTTGGGTCTGTATCGGCTCGGCCCAAATGTCACGTCTATTGCTAGCTCTTATCTTATTTGTAAAACTCAATACATGAAATTCAACACAACCTTTGTTTTCTTAACGTTAAGCCCCTGTTTGGATTGCAAGAGGGAAAGGAAAGGAAAGTAAAGTGAAGGAAGAAAAATAAAGGAACGGAAAGGAAATGAATTATTTTGTTCGGATTGTAAAAAAATAATAATGGAAAGGAAGGTAAATAATTTTATGATTTTTTGTTTGGAGAAGAAAAGGAAATGAAAGTTTAATTTTAAATGAAAAATTACTTGAGTACCATTTTTTATTTTTTTAACAATGAAATATGTAGGGACAAAAGAGACTTTTTATAACTTTACTTTCCTTTCTCTCTAAAAAACTCCAAATTAAAATGATTGTAAAATATTTCTCATTAACAATCCTTCTCATTAAAGGAAATGGAGAAATTTTAAAACCTCTCCATAACATTTCCTTCATCTAAAATTGTAATTCAAACAAGAGAAATAATTAAAAAATCTCTTCCTAACTTTTCCTTTCCTTTAATATTGCCAATCCAAACAAGCTGTAATAGGCATAAATGCCTTTGCTGCTTAAGGATTCATTTGACTCTGTTAACTGCCATGGGAAAATTTGAATAAAAGTGAAACCACGTGAAGAGTTTGAGAAATTGCTCAAGGGAGAAATTGAGAATTGTCCTTTTTGTAATAGTCACTATAGAAGATAACTATAGTCAATTTTTAGATCCAAAAAAAAAAAAAAACTATAGTCAATTTATGAAAGCACAGAGACTAAATTGCAATTTACCCATTTTTGATAAATCGTCTGATGCAGATTTTGCGTTAAAATACTTGTAAATATATTAGACGACTGAAGCAACTTCTCGAGAAAAGCAATTTTGACTAGAGCAAATTTATAAGTCATTTATGGTCGCATAAAGCCACAAAGGTAGAAAATGGGACACGTTCATTAATTAGAGCTATCTGCCACGGACTGCGACATCTTTATATCGGGTGCTTAATTTAGTCATATAAAACACTTATATATTTATTGTGTACAAACATATGATATTCATGATAAAAACGAACATTAATTCTAATCCCTCTTAGCTCGATTAGTTATATTGACTTATTGTTTGTTACTCCAGTGTAGAAGCACTAAACCCATCTTCTCTCTCTAGAAATAAACGCGGTGCATGAATGATTTGCGCTAAGTCCTAACATAATTATTGTTTAAATTTTAAGTTTCGATGATATCCCTTCAATTCTTTTTTCCTCTAAAAAATGTCATGTCTACAACGGATCCTTGACCCCACAAACAACTAAAATAAGAGAAATTTGCATGTCCCTCGATAATATATTTCTTCACAAAAGTCTTAGTCATGCCCTTACAGGAAAACGAAAACACTAATAGTTTCCAATTATGAGACTTCAAAATAAAGTTGTAGTGGGCGTACGTGGAAGAAGATGTTAAATCTAGGTGCGAGGACTTCACTTTCCTGCCATCCAGTCCATAGTTTATTAATTCTCATAGAATATCATAATATGTTTGTTAGATAACGTAAAAATCCGGTTAGTAAAGTTTAAATACTGAATTATTCGACAGAATTCGACCACTAAATTATAAATCTTCAAATGTATTGGTGTGCTCACATATGTATCAGGTTAGTTAAGAGCGGATTCCAAATCAGTAAGGAATGTCGAATTTGTGACTTTACATGAAAGATTTCATCTCACTACCACTGAACTATGCCCCTGAGAAGTAATATATTAATGTTATGAGCATGAATTAATATTTATAAATTGTCCAGATCTTATCATCATGACAGTATCAATAATTTAAAATCGTTAAATCTTATTAATAATATCGAGCAAATCCATTCCCCTTAGCTTCACCACCCCTTTTAACCTAAAAGCTACCAACCTGTTTTCGACTATAGTCAAAAGGATCGGCATAAATGAGAACAAATAAAGAGCAGTAGCAGCAGTTTCCAAGAAAGACAAAGCACTTTGCCAGCTTGAGGTTAGGAATGACAAGAATGATCAGGAGAATACAAATGATACTACAACTTGTCTTTCTTCTTTCCAAAAACAAGGAAAGACAAAAGTAAGATGAGCACTCTAGAGTGAGATAAAAAGTTTGAGAAATGTTCTATATCACCAATTAAAGCTGGAAAGCATAAGTGGAGAGCGATAAAGTTTCACCCGAGTAATATATAACATTTCTCTAAAACAATGTCGAGTCTCGTCATCTGCCTTCGGGATGTAGTGGGAACAGTTCTAGGGTCCTATCTCCCTCCTCTCTGCAATATATCTTGTCTTCCTCGAAGCATCCAAATGTCCAAGATCTGCACTTCCTCTTGTAACTAGAGCTGTCTTCTTCCCTTCCTACATCTCCCTACAGAAAATTTGCATTTTTGCATGTTAAACATCGTCGCAAATAGAAAAAAAAACCAGTAAAATTACACCATGTTCATAAGTATAATTTTGTCACGTCTTGGGTCTAGAACCTTAGAACCCAAGCGAGATTGGTGTTGTAAGGTTAAGTAATATCTGATCCAAAATAATTAATCAAATTATTACTTAAATGCAAAACAACTACGTATAAACTACACACTCAACACTTCTCCCACTAACATGGGACGTTACAGATTTATGTGTCACGAGGCATACCCTAATGTCCAATGTTAAAGGGCAGCTAATTATGGTAGTTGTTGATGGTGTTCTTGAACTATGGCTAAGACCAAGACTATTGCGCTTCTGCTTCTGCCTCTCGCGAGCTTTGTGGTTTTGGAACCAGTAAAACACATTCTTGCCTTCAATCTTGCCATACCTACCGAGCTGTGCAGTGATTTGCTCAATCTGTTGGGCGTTAGGTGTGCGCATTCCCCCTCTATACAACATTTCTAGTATCCCTATTTGTTCCTGTGTTGGATTCCATCGTGTGCCTCCAGGGTGTGTTTCCATCTGCATGACAAAATTCTTAAAAGTCAACTACTATCTTTTATATAGCATTATGAGGGAGAACAAAGTACATGGTAAAATGATAATATAATTACGATAAAATAATATAAACTGTTAAAATTAAATAATTATATTATCACCACTGATCTTGCTTATAATATTACGAGATAATTCAAATCTAGTTTGTACTAGACTTAGATCTTTATTTCGAGGGTTATACTAGTCATGTCTTAAGCCCTTGGCATAGCTATTAGGATGTTGTAACTCCTATAAACCTTAAGAGTGAAGTTATTAAGGAGTGAGTTGGGATTACATTTTTAAAAAACATGCATATTTTTAAATTATTTTTAAATTGAAAAATTATTTTAACCCCCACTAAAAAAAATTGTCGATATATTAGTACTATATTGTATATGTTTAACCTTCATTGAACAATAACCCTTTATCTGACCCCTGCTTAAACCTAAAGTCATAACTTGTATCTTAGTAAATAACATAAATAGGCCAATCTAGTAACTTTGGTGCAATACAATTAGCAAAAAAAAAGAGAAAAACTTTGGTGCAATACATATATCTTTGCAGTGTTTGTAAAATCGAAATATATGTCCACTCTCCAGTGTCATAAGGTAGGCTTTTTTTTTTTTTGTCATGAGGTAGGTTAAGTTCCCAGATTTTAACACCATTTGCTTGTTATTTCATTTAGTCAATATGCATGCAGTGCAAGCAACAGGCAACATGCAAAGCATGCTACACCTATTTTAAGCTAAGTGAAGTCTTCGTATATAAATATAGCTCGGTACACGAAACTTCTGACACGATGATATAAAATTGACTAATGAATTACCTGATTTGATTCTCTCTTCTCGTCCGAGGAACCAAGTTTTCTAGGACCACTCTCTGGCCTAATGAAGCTTTTGAGGTCGAAAGGTGTGAAGCTGCTGATCACACTATGATCATTGTTAGCTAGCTTAGGAGCAAGAGGGCGAAAACGCTTGCAACCAAGCGTGAGTGAAGAAGCCTCATGCTCCAAAAATCCACGTGCTGCAAACTGATGCACCTTCATGCCTCCTCCCATGGATGATAACAATTTTGATGATCAACCAAAGAGTGCCAATTATATAGAAGGCTTAGAGTAGTAAAAAGAAAACTAAGTGGGAATTGGGAAATGAGGTGGTGCCTAGAAGAACCAAGACCAAATGATGAGGTGAGGTTGACTTAAGATTACCATATTTGAAAAGTTAAAGGAAAAAAGTGGCCCTAAAAGATTAAGTAGAGTGGTTGGGTAATGATTTATTATAGATGAAAGTTTCAAATTTAAACTTATTTTTCTATCACAAATATTATTTGATGTTTGATTAATCTAGAGTATTATCGAAATGCATCACTGTACTACAAAATTTATAACTTTAAGATGGATCTGATATAATTTTATCTAAAGTAAATTATACATAATGAAAAAAGAAAAAGGAAAAAGTGAACGCAAAAAAGATGGTGAAATCTTATGATTGTATGAATGCATATAAGCGTGTGGATGATTGTATATGCGTGTGCGTTGGCTAGTCTAATCAAGTTTGTTCTCTTTTTTTCTTGCTTTCATGATAAGGTGTGTATGCTTTTCGGTGGCCTTTTTGGCTCTCTTGTAGACTTTATCAAATATAAATTGAAAAGCGAGGGAATGAAAAAGATTATTGTAATCCCAAAAACTTGAAAATGGAACACTTTCTTTTCAAGATACGGATTTGGTATTTGTGTTGGAAAGAATTGAATGCCGTCTTTCAAGGGTAGAATATTTCATCATCGACTATTGGTTAGACTAATCGAGTATAACGATTTTTCATTATACTTATAAACTCTGAGTTTAAACATTTATTCACCTACCTTTAATTGAATGTTCACTTTAAAAGTTGGTTGAAATGATTGAGAAGTGATTCATGATGATCATTGATTTCAAATTTGAAATTTTGCTCTCCTATCATAAAATATTACTTGATCTTAATCAACTTAAAATATAAAATTTATAATTTTAAAATTAATCTAATATAATTCTGCCTAAATTAAATTTATCGGTATCAGAAAAGGAATAGGGTAGAACATGTTGAGAACAACATAACGTATTATGAAATCTATGTGATGGCCATATGATCTCAACCTCTTTTCATTTGGTCCAATTTCCCAAATAGTGTGAAACCACCATCTAACTTTATATCCAATTTTTCTATGATGAAATCTTGCATGATTCCAGTCACATGCCTGCTTACAACCATTGATATATTAATTTAGTACCATACGGTTATTTTAGACTTTTTTTTTATTTTTTATTTTAGGCTGGAACAACTTCTTAGACGCAACAAGAATTGCATGTATCTAATGTTTTGTGCTTGATAGTCCTTTACACTTTATAGTGGCTCCATTAACAGGGTTCTATGTTACATAGCGTCTTACTTGATTCTGTAAATGTTATGTATTCAATTTATCGTACTGTAAGTTTTTTGTTATTATTACGAGTTTAAGCATCTTAATTTAATTGATAACGTTCAATGTGTTAACAGGTTAAAATTACACTATAAACATCGATTGCTTACAATTAAAAAGTAGCTATAAAAATGCATGAATAGGATGGTGGTGACGATTATATTCCCAATTGTTGACACTGTTTTGCAAGAAAAACCTTGAAATATTCCATGTATAGTTGTAAAAGGATCGATTTATAGTTGCAAAACAGTGTCAACAACTTATTGAGCAGTTTTCTAAATTTTTCATATGATTTTATGAAGAGGTTTACAGCAACTTCATTGTCTATTATTGGTATTGTAAATATCATTTTCAACAACTATTCACGGTTGTTTGGATTATGGACATTAAGACAAGGAATGGTTGGATACCTTTGACTTTATAGCACTTGAAAAGAGAACACTCCAAGAATTTTCTAATAGTTGAATTAAAGTTAACACAGCGACATAATATATATATATATATATTTTAATATAATAAGAAAAAGCTACTACAAGACTAACAATTTTGTAGTACAACAATGCGTCACAATACATATATCTCTTTAGTTAAAACGAAAATGACTCGAACTCGAGACCTCATTTCATGAGCCCGTATCCACTGTTGGAGTAATATTAGAAACTTGGAGAAAGAATGACATAATATTAGAAAACTGCAAATACCTTAATTTCCTTGAAATTGAAACTGATTCAAAGGTAACACTAAAACTAGCAATGGGGTGGGTTTGAAGCGAGAGACGTATTCCCATGCCGTGTCATGTCATCTAAAAGGTCCATTCAACACCCGCGTCCTGACCCACCTCGTCTCTGAATCTTCGTGGGAATGGGTATTACCCTTGATTTAAAAAAAAAAAAACTAAATCGTGCGATACTAAATTTAATTTGAATCATGTAACTTCAAAATATAAATAAAAATAAAAATAATAGTGAATATAAATATATGTGTTAAATAAAGATCAGATATTAATTATATATTGAGTTGTGAGCATCCATTTAAATAGTAAAATAATATTGTAACAATTAGTCTAGAGCATTTAAAAAAAATTGACTAAAATTAATCATTGTGGAGAATTATATGTGGAAGAATAATACTTCTTTGGGTTATTAGAAGCGCATTGATTACCATAATTTTTTTATTGCATGCTCACATAAATTAATAAACGTAAATCTTTAAAATATCTAAAATATCATTCTTAATTATATTGTTTGAAACCATCTTGAACTAGGACTGAGAACAACAAACAAATCTCCTAAATCTATTATAACCAATGGTGAAATGGAGGTATTCATATAAAATAATTGCAAAGATAAAGTAATGGCATGTAGTGCCTTGATTAAAAGAATGATTATAAATTTTTTTTTCTAGTAATTCATTCATTCTTTTCCATTTTAGTAATATTTTGTCCAATTTTATTTTTCTATACTTTTATATTTATAACTTTAAATTTTAATACATATGTAAAACTAAAAATATAAAAATAACTATATATATATGCGGTGCGGGTTGTGTAGGGCAGATAATGCTTATCCACGCGCAAAGATTAAAAGTTAATCGCCATTTCCCACCTCATTCTCTATTTCTCACCTCAATTCCCTCCCTGTTTGGGGTAGGAGTGGGGTAGGTATCTATAAAATTCATCCCCATTATCATCCTTAAATAATAGTGTACCTCATGCAAAGACAAACATCCCCACGCACCCCTTTGAAATTAACCGATGATTGAAGTTTGAAAACTAATACTAGGTGAAAATCCTGGATTTTACCTTTTCCTTCACCATATTTATTGTGCACTAAAAGTGCTAATATTGCAGATTTTCCTAATACTCTTTTAGTCCTTTTTTTTTAAAAAAAAAAGAGAGGTGAAACATTTTTGAAAATGATTGTGGGGTAACCAATATAGCTACCCACGTTGCTATATTTGATTTCATCAAAGACCAACTAAGCCTCCGTTCAAACTTGAAAGAAAAAAGGAAGGAAAGAAAACAATGTTTCAACTTTGGATTCTTCAAATGCATTTTGTCATTATTACTGTTCCTTAATTCACATCCACACCGGATTATAGACGCAACGAATAGCAACAAGACAGGTAGATCATTTATCCTTCATATTCAAACATTTACGACGAAATATATGGGAACATAGAACAATTGACAAGATTTGCATTCATAATGTTCATTTTGACATTTATCTTCATATGATCTTGTGCTTTCGTCGTAGCCAAAACTAACGTGAGTAAATTGATGATTAGTCTGAACATCGTAAATATATACGAGTTTTACATCTCACACAAACTAACGTAAGCAGATCCAAAAATGATAGCCAAAAAATATCCCATCAAATCACGACGAGAATTTCTCCTTATGTACAAAATCTCCACTGCCTAGCTTCTTAGGGCTCATGATGCTGTACCTAACTTAGATTCGTGACTAGTAAAGGAATGAAAAGTTTTCAAAACGTGTCAGACATTCAACGTTCAAGACACAAATTATTTGTCTCACCTCAGTCCGTGAGTTCACGTTAGAATGAAAGGGCGGAACTCACCGACGTTTGTATAACAAATCCTTAAAAGAAATAGAATGATGCCTCATTGCTTGTTTGAGCCAACTTGTGACTGCGCCTAGTTCGATCATTGCGGTGAGGCTCTGTTATAAATTTCTGACCACATTTTATATCCTCTAAAAACATTATACTCTCACATTTATTAATCACAAATTTTAAAATTCTTAATACCAGTTATTGAATATGAAATCCAACTTTAATCTAATCTTATCCATTTATATATAACATAATGAGTCTTTAATTTTAATTTTATGATGAGACCTATGTTACTCGCCAATATCATCGTCCATGTTAGCAGAAGTAAAATTTAAGTAGTTGTCCCAAAAGGTTAAGTAGAGTGATCGTGTAGTGATTTATTACGGTTAAAGGTTTGAGATTCAAATTTACGTCTTTCCATTACAAATATTATCTGACCTTTTACTGACGTGGAACATGCATTGAAATGTGCCAATATCCCACAAAATTTATAGCCTTAAAGAAACCGAAAATGAAAACATGAAGAATTTTGAATTTTGGCGATTTTATATTCGGCGAGTAAACCCTTTCGTCGACGGGTTCAAGGCCGTCTTTATTAGTCGACGGTTATTGAACTGCTTATTTGCCAGAAAGTTGGCAAGCCGCAAGCAAAACATTTTTTTTACTTGTAGTGAGTTGATTCCTTTGAATCCGAACTGAAGCATTCAGTATGATAATTACGTTTTATATTATGCAATTTTGTATATTGGATCCATTAGTGGATCCAAACACCCAATCTTAGGGTTTATACTTATACAATAAAAGAGGTTAGGTTATGCACTCATATAATAAAAGTGTCTAATATAATGATATAGTCTTGATATAGGTCTGCAATTGGCTGGATCATAAACTTGATCACATAAGTACTGATACGGCATATTTCCCGACCCTGACTAAGGAAGAATCTTTTTTTTTTTTTGTCTAAGGACTTTAGCCAAGTGGATCCCAAGTAGCGAGTAGTCCGAGGTTTTCACCCTCACATTAAGGGAAGTTATAATCTACCCTCATCCCTGAACTACTGAACTAAGTTGAGCACTTCGTATATCATTAGCACTGACGGAATATACTATGGCCCTCCATAAAAATGTATGGGGAATTCTTGAGAGAGTACCCCAAAAATTGGGAGACCTGTCTGGGAATATCCAAATTATGCTGAGTAGTCAGGACCTCGGGAGAATGTCCTAGCATCTGAAAAAAGTGGAGGATCAGACAAGGGCTGATGAGGATGAAAATCACCGACCTGACCTCTATTCGATGCATGATCTGATCCCGATCAGGGTCATCTGATCGAATCGACGTGAACCTCCCAATCGTGTTAATGATTCATTAGATCGGGTCAGGACCGACCTGGCTTCTCCGTTACAGTCAGTACCCGAAGTTCGACCAATTTTCGATCTAATGACTGGGCCGACAGAATCCCATAAAATTCGAGATGTGTCAGAAGGAAATGTATAAATAGGAAAGTGGCATCCCAAAAAAGGTAACTAATCCCACACACCATACACTATACTTTCTAAATTATAATGACTTTCACAAAGAAGGAAACTAACTTAAACATCAAAGTGCTTACGTGGGCAACCCCCCACCCGTTTCTCTTGCAGGTCGACGTGGGAAGCACCCGACCAAGTTTGTTCATCAACACTTTGGCGCCGTTTGCGGGAAACGAAGTGTAATCTTACTGAGTTTCCACATCATGGTTAATACTCGCAGTAATAGTCAGGCTGGTGGCCACATACCGCCACTAACGTAGGAAGAAATAGCCCAGTCCGAGCTACCGCCACTAGCAGGAGTCAACCTTCCCATCGCCAACACATAACCACCTCCCCAGGAATCACAAAATAACAACTCACTAGTACCAACCATCATCCCGGGACTAACCTCGCAAGCGCAGACCTCAACATCACAAGTCCTGAATCTTGATTTTCTCCTATAGCTTCGGGACATCTTAAATTTCCTCTTGCAGCCTCAAACAGCCCAACCAACCCTTAATCCACCTAACCAAATAAACCAAATAGTATCTCAACCCTTGAACCAAAATCCCACTCAAGTGCAAGGGCCCAACCTGCCACTTGTAGTGGTGGATGAAGAAGCAGCTTCTTCCGGATCGTCCCGACGACTCGAGACGGCGAGGCCCCGGCGGTAAGTAACAATGCACATAGGCTCAAGGACTACTGGTGGGAGAACTCAGACTGGGACATGCCCCAATTCTTTTATCCCCGAGATCATGGCAGTCCCGTGACCCCCAGGGTACAAGATTCCCTCTCTGCTTGACTACGACGGAATAGGGATCCTTTGGACCATGTAGCGGTTTTCTAGCATAAAATGGATTTCTATGATGTGCCGGACGCATTAATGTGTCGAGCTTTCCCGACCACTCTAACAGAGGTAGCAAGGCGTTGGTAAGATGGCTTAGAGCCAAACTCTGTTGAGGATTTCGACCAACTATCAGAGGCCTTCATTGGGCAATTTTCCAGCAGCAAGAAGCCTACCAAACATTCGGCAACTCTTCTAAACGTCAACCAGGGACACGAGGAATATCTCCGATCTTACTGTGATAGGTTCAATAAAGCTGCCCTCGAGGTGACCGATCAGGATGATAAGTTTGCAGTAACGACCTTCATGAAAGGGCTATGACAGATGTCATGGCGAAAGCGGAAGGATATATCCACTTTGAAGAATTGATTAATGCTCAGAAAGAATAAGACAAGCTGATAAAGAAGCCAAACAATAGTTCGGGGCGAGACAGAGGAAAAGCAGAAGCTCAATCTCAAAACAATACCCGTCCCGCACCAATAGGCAGACAGAGGGAAGAAGACAGCCCGAGGTTCCAGAGTTTCGCATAGTTAAATATGCCAAGGGGGGAGATCTATACGACCATTAAGAACCGATTTGTGATCAAACCCTCGTTGCCGATGAAAGAAGGGCTAGATAGAAAACCTCGGGACAAGTTTTGCCAGTATCATAATGATCACAGGCATATGACAGATGACTGTCGGGAGCTCAAGAATGAAATTGAGGCATTAATTCGCTAAGGTCATTTAGGTCAGTACATAAAGAGAGAGTAGACACGAGAGGAAGAAAGAAGCAGGGAAATGAGCCCAAGGCAGGAGAGAGAGTAGAGCCCCTGGAGGGAACAAGGGGGGCCCGTAAGGGAGGTGGACATGATCACTAGAGGGATGCCTCAGGAGGAGAAGGCAAAGCTTCCCGGGCTACATATCGCAAGTCCAGAAAGCACGATCCCCTATCAAAAAGGCCTCGTTTGAATGAACCGATCATGTTCACGGACGCTGATTTGGAAGGTTTGGTGCTCCCGCATGATGACCCTCTAATCGTCGCAGCTTAGATCGAAATTATCCTCGTAAGAAGAATCATAGTCGATACCGGTAGCTCAACTGACGTACTTTTTTACCAAGCTTTCCGTAGGATCGGATTGGACAAGGACAACTTAAGGCCGATGAGTGGCACATTGTCGGGATTCATGAAAGAAGAATTCCGACCTGAAGGGACCATCACCCTAAACCTAACCCTTGGTCGGGGTGATTGGGTTCGCTCGGAGCCATTGGAATTTGTGGTTATAGATTGCCCTTCAGCGTATAATGCTATCTTGGGAAAGGTCGCACTGGCAAAATTTCGGGTTGTGGCATCGACTTACCATTTGACTCTTAAGTTCCCAATTCCGATGGGTATTGCCATAGTTTGAGGAGATCAGAGGAAGGCTCAAGAGTGTTATACAACGGCCCTAAGCATGCAGAAAGTCGAGCCCTAGAAGCTCGAGATCCCAAAGAAGAAAGTCAAGAAGGGTTAAGAGCTTAAAAAAGTAACTCTAGCAGAGGAACTTATCGAGATCGAGCTGGGGCAGAACCACAAAGTCAAGCTTGGGAGCGAGCTCAATCTCAACATAAAAAAAGGTATAACCAATTTCCTTTCCCTGAATGCCAATAAATTTGCTTGGTTTACCACTGACATGACAGGGGTAGACCCGAGTGTGGCAATACACCGATTGAATACCGATCTGGCTTTCCGACCATCAAGTAAAAGCGTTGGCACTTCCATACAGACAAAAACCAGATAATATAAGAAGAAATAATGAAGCTGTGGAAAGTGAACCATAGCAGAGAGGTCGATTACCCGACCTGGTTGGCCAATGTAGTGCTCGTATCAAAGGGATGAGGTAAATGGAGTCTCTGTATTGATTTTACTGATCTGAACAAAGCTTCTCCAAAAGATTGTTACTCACTGCCAAGGATAAATCAGATGGTGGATGTCACGTTGGGCTGTGAAATGCTGAGCCTTATGGATGCCTTCAAAGCATATAATCAGATCCAGATGACACCTGAAAACTAAAAAAAGATGACATTTGTCACAGATCGGGGGATCTACTATTATAAGATAATGCCATTTGGATTGACAAATGCAGGAGCTACTTATCAAAGAATGGTGAATAAGGTCTTCACAGATCAGATCAACCGTAACATGGAGGTTTACGTCGATGATATGTTGGTCAAAAGCAAGGATGCTCGGACTCATGTGGATGACCTGGGTGAGGCATTCTCAATTATGGGAGATGTCGAAATTAAGTTGAACTCGGAGAAGTATGCCTTCGACATCAAAGCAGGAAAGTTTCTCGGTTTCATGGTTACCAGCAGAGGCATCGAAGTAAATCTAGAGAAGGTACAAACTATCCTTGACCTCGAACCGCCAAGGACTACCAAAGACGTCTAAGTCCTAGCAGAAAAAGTGGCTGCTCTGAGCCATTTTATGTTGAAGTCGGCAGATAAATGTACACCATTTTTTAAAATACTCAGAAGTCTGAAAAATTTTCAGTGGACCACGGAATATCAAGAGGTGTTCGATGAGTTGAAAAGATATCTTGGCTCACTACCCCTCATGTCCGGACCTGAAAGGGTAGGGGTGACCTGTACCTGTAGTTGGCCAGCTCGATGACAGTCGTGGCGGCATCCCTTGTCAGAGAGGAAGAACGGACTTAAAAACCGGTGTACTATGTCAGCCAAATACTTCGAGGAGCAGAACTCAGGTACCCGACCATAGAAAGGATTACTTTGGCGCTAGTAATGGCCTCTAGGAAGTTGAGGCATTATTTTGATGCCCACCCAATTCGAGTAATAACTGATATGCTGCTGAGGCAGGTCCTCAGCTGGCCAGAGCTCTCCAACATATTGTTGAAGTGGTCAATAAGGCTCAGCCAGTTAGATATTACCTATCAACCGCGAACAGTGATCAAGGGGCAAACTATGACAGATTTTATAGTGGAGTGTTCGGGAAATGCAGAGCGGGACAAATCTCCTAATCCTTAGAAGGTTCAGGTCCATGGAGCTTCCGGAAGGCAGGGTAGTAGGACAGGAGTTGTCGTCATTGACCCCGAGGGAGTTGAAATGCAATACTCCTTAAAACTCGAATTCCCAGCCACTAAAAATGAAGCAGAGTACGAGGCCTTGATTGCCGATTTAAAAATTGTTCGATCACTCGGGGCCCGGGCTGTGGACGCCGTCACGGACTCACAGTTAGTGGCCAATCAGGTAACCGGAGAGTTTAAAACAAGGGATCCAACCATGGCAGCATACCTAGCTAAGGTAAAAAAGTTGATTTCCCACCTATATAAGTTCAGCATTCACCAGATCCCTAGGGAAGAAAATGAGAAGGACGATGATTTATCCAGATTGGCGCTGGGAACTAACACCCCGATCCTAGTTGAGGTAAGTAGGGTCGAGGTGCCCAGCATAAACCTCAGGAACAAAGGGGTAGCCGTGATCGAGGTGGAGGATGACTGGATGAAGCCCATTCGGGATTTCTTAGAAAAAAGGTCAGACCCCGGAAGGTCGAGATGAGGCTCGAAGCATTAAAAGACGAGTATCTAGATTCATTATCATTGGGGGGCAGCTGTATAAAAGGTCTTACACTTGGCCTTTACTTAAGTATGTAGGTCGAGAAGAAGGTCGGTATGTTTTGAAAGAGGTGCACGAGGGAGTGTGCGGAAACCATGGCGGGTCGAGGACCTTGGCAGGAAAAGTGCTACGGCTGGGATACTTCTGGCCAGCCTTGAGAATGGATGCAACGAGTATAATCAAGAGATGCGACAAATGTCAAAGGTTCGTCAATATACCTCGGGCACCAACAATCGATCTGGTAGGAATGACTAGACCTTGGCCTTTCGCCCAGTGGGGTTTAGATATCATGGGCCCGTTACCACAAAGTACGACGCAGAGGAAGAATATATTCGTGGCCGAAGACTACTTCACTAAGTGGGTTGAAGCAGAAGCAGAAGCTGTTGCTAAGATCACTGAGAAAGTGGCTTAGAACTTTATATGGAGGTCGGCAATATGTAGATTCGGGGTACCACGGGCCGTGATCACAGACCATGGAAAGCAATTCAACTGTGCATATTTCAGAAATCAGTGCAAGGAGCTCGGGATTTCATTAAAATTTGCCTCAATAGCATACCCCCAGTGTAATGGTCAAGTCGAGAGTACTAATAAAACTATTTTGTAGAGCCTAAAGAAAACGTTGACCGAGGCAAAATGACTCTGGCTAGAGTTGTTTTCAGAGGTCTTGTGGGCCCAAAGGACAACGCCAAGCTCAGCTACAGGGGAAACTCCTTACAGCCTGACGTTTGGGACAGAGGTAGTACTTCCAATCGAGGTCGGGTCACCGACCCCTAGGATTCTAGCCTATGAAAAAGAAGTCAATAACCAGGCCCTTAGGGAAGACCTGGACCTTGCAGAAGAGTTCTGCGAGAAGGCTCAAATCAAGATGATAGCAGGAAAATAGGCAATGGCTAAAAGTTTTGCAAAAAGGGTGAATCACCGATCAATCAAGAAAGGAGATATGGTGCTCAGGAGGGTCGGATTCAAAACTGACCTGACGCAAGGAAAGCTAGGACCCAACTGGGAAGGGCCATACCTGGTGACCAAGGAGTTCGTGCTAGGCACTTATAGATTAGCTGAGGTCGGCGGAGGAGAATTGAAGAATGCTTGGAACATTCAACATTTGAAAAAGTACTATGTATGAATTTTTGTATCAGCCTCAAATGATCACTCTTTCTAGTATTAATGAAGAAAATAGCTTCATTCTCTAAGACAATTCTCCAAGCGGCACTGAGTCGAACTAACTGCCGTATAGCAAACAACTAATGAGCTGAAATTCGTTCGTATGAACACGGCACCGAGCCGAACTAATTGTCGTATGGCAAACAACTGATAAGCTGAAATTCGTTCGTATGAACACGGCACCTAGCCGAACTAGTATGGCAAACAACTGATTAGCTGAAATTCGTTCGTATGAACACGACACCAAGCCAAACTAGCCACCATATGGCAAACAACTGATGAGCTGAGATTCGTCAATATGAACATAAAGCCGAGTCGAGCTAACTAATAAAGCTAGACTTCGTTCGCACAACGAGGTAACGAACCGAGCTAACTAAAAGCCAGATAAACTAAAGAAAAAATAAGTTACAAGGAATGAATGAATAACTGCTCGATCTGGGATGACACAACAGAAAGCGAAGTAAAGCATAAACGAACCAAAAAGGTAGACTTTCATTAAAAATAAGAGGAATTATAAAGAGAAATTAAGCCAAACATCCCAAAACAAATCTATCATATTCGACAGGGTGTTGGCCTTGACCTTCTTGTGCTACTTCTTGTTCACCTAAAGCTACGTCTTCGGCCTTGATCTGGTGGTCACCCACAAATTGATAATCATCAGCATCCAAAAAAGAGCAATCAAACTGGAGACCGTGGATATTAGCAAAGTCTTCCATTTGAGCCCGAGTCTTCCTAGCCTCATTCTTCTGGGCTGCATCGTAGGCAAGCTCAATCAAATCTAAGAACTCGTCGGAATTCTTGAAATCTTCAATAACTCGGGCACAAGCCACTGGAAGCTCCTTCTCTTTCTCTTTCAGAAGGTTCTTCAGGTCAAGTTTTTGCCTTTTTAGCTCGAAAATCTCATTTTGGGCCACTTCCTAGGCCGTTTTCAGGTCCTTGGCACTCTGATTCTGGACAGACTCCAGCTTAGTCTTCTTCATGGCCATGTCAGATTTCAACTCCCTTACTAAGGCTTTTTAACCATCGTACCGGCGTTGAAGATCATTGTACACCTCATTGGCCTTGCCCGCAGCAGCCGAGAACTCAGCAACTAGCTCGTTCATCTGCAGTAGGACCAAAAAGTGGTCAGAGGTATCCATAAAGATAATAGAAACATATAAAATACGGTAGTACTTACCCTTTGGTGGCATAGGTCAGACGCGAGACCGAGTTGATGTGACTGGAGGTCCTTAATAATAGCGGTCATGACCTCTTATGTCTGCACGGTCCCTTGGCTCGAGCTTGGAGGGGGAGTGACGGCTCGAGGAGGCCGAGGAGGAAGGTCATCAACCAGCGTAAGGTCGACA
This sequence comes from Ehretia macrophylla, assembly GCA_037974665.1. NCBI lineage: Eukaryota > Viridiplantae > Streptophyta > Magnoliopsida > Boraginales > Ehretiaceae > Ehretia > Ehretia macrophylla. Next base: position 8,724,356 of record CM075774.1, read on the forward strand.
TGAATGGGTTCACTACTAGTACCCGTAACAGCCTCCAAAAGGTGGCCAGGCTGGGGCTGATGTGGGAACTTGCTAGCCTCGGTTGTCGAGCTAGATACAGACGCCTTATTTCTGACACGGGTCAGTTCGGGAGCTTTCCTCTTCAAAGACTGCTCGACTTTCTTGTTCTGGCTTCGGGCCTCGAGTTTTTGGGTAGCATCCATATCTGAAAAGAAAAAATACTGGTCAGAATCAGACTCCACATTCACGTATAAACGAAAAGTTTTTACCCACACCATCTTCAGGAGGAAAGGTCGAGTGTGGATTATTAGCCTGCTTTTCAAGGGGATCGTCATACATTCCCGAGGCGTGAACTGCCTTGATGTTGTCTAAGTCGCTCCCATTGATAGGTTCCATAGTGCGGAGAGCATGGGTAAAAGTCTCTAACTCGGTAGGCAAGACTAACGGATCGGGATAGGGTTTGGGCAGGATATGCCAATCCCTCCTAAAGTGCTAGGGCGGCGAGGATTCGATGAAGAAGAACCTGTTATGCTAGCCCTTGTTCGAGGAAGGCCAAGTCCCGAACTCAAAGATATTTGAATAAGAAAAAGTTGTAAAATAATAACGTCCTCGACCTTTGGCTTTGATTGTATAGAAATTGGCAGAAAGGTCAGATGTAGGCTGTTGACCTAGATTCTTGACATAAATATAGAACGCAATAATCATTCTCCAACTGTTCGGAAGCAACTGACCCGGACTCAAGCCAAATAAGTTGAGGATATCAACTATGTACCTCGGGAATGGGAGACACAGATATGATAAAGTATCATAATAAAATCCCATCTCCCCATCTCTCGGACTGCAGGCCTTGTCATTGGGATCAGGTAACCGAACGAAAAAATCAGTAGGAAAAGTACCTTTCCTCATGAGCTTTAAGACCCAGGAGTATATGTCGGCGGAAAGAGGTCTTGCCCAGGCCTCAAGGGGCTCGTCTCCCTCACCAGAAGGGCTCACTCCCTGAGTTGGATTGGCGGCGGTGGTACCTGAGGAAGGAGTTTGGCCTGCGAGAGTAGCAGAAGGAGTGGGAGCGGACCTAACCACTGAACTCGCCCTAGCGTTCGTGCAAGGCCGGGAATGAGAAGGAGAAGAATCTGAAAAAGGACCTCGGGCCCGAACTTGCCTAATTGGAACGACAGGAACAGGAATTCTCCTGAACAAATTATGGATAGGAGGACTCGGTCAAACTTCTAAGTTCTCTAAACCCTCAAGAACTCGGGAAGATGTCATGGGATTGGGGTTCGCTAAGGTCGCGTCTATTTCGGGCATGACAACATTATCACTATCACTCTCCACATCACCCCTACGGTCATAAGAAAGAAGAGATTCATTTTAAGAATCACTTTTAGAGTTTGATCGAGCCATAAAAGAAACAGAGAAGACAGAGAAAGATATGTACCTAAGAATTAGAGTTCAGGGAGCTCGGACAAGCAAGGGAGGACTTCGTAGATGAATGAAAATAGAAGAAAACTGAAAGGAATGAGAAAAGTGAAAAAGATTGAAAAGCAACCCTATTTATAGAAGAAAATCCGAGGGAAAAGTTAGTGGCCCTGATTTCATGGAGAAACGCGCCCATAAGGCTCCGCGATTGACGGACACGTGGCCATTTCCAACTAAATATCATGGGAAAAGTTAATACGTCAGAGGTCAAGAAGATCTCGTAGAATAAATTTGCTCTGGACAATAAAGATTCCCGGACCACCTACAACAGTCCAGTGAATCGGGGTGCAAGTGATGTGGATGAAAATCACTGACCTGACCTCTATTCGATGCATGATCCCACCCCAATCAGAGTCATCCGATCGAATCGACGTGAACCTCCCAATCATGTTAATGATTCATCAGATCGGGTCAGGACCGACCTGGCTCCTCCGTTACGGTCGGTACTCGAAGTCCGACCAATTCCCGATCTGATGACTGGGTCGATATTATCCCATAAAATTCGGGATGTGTCAGAAGGAAAGGTATAAATAGGAAAGTGGCATCCCAAAAAAAGTAACTAATCCCACACGCCATACATTATTCTTTCTAAATTATAATCACTTTCACAAAGAATGAAACTAACTTAAGTATCAGAGTGCTTACGTGGGCAACCCCCACACCCGTTTCTCTTGCAGGTCGACGTGGGAAGCACCCGACCAAGTTTGTTCATTAACAGGGGCCTTTCTATAGGTCCTTTTAAGCGATGTTATCGGCTTAGAGAACAGTTAAATTAAGGGTTAGCTCTGTCTTTAAGTGATAAGGGGCTGAGGAGTGACCGATTCGGAGAGCTCTTTTCTTCGATGTAGCACTGGAAGGAGTGGTTGAGCATGCCAAATCTCATCATGATATTGGCCTTGATAAAAATGACATTCTCTAAAATAATATAAATATCCACTCATTAACAATAATAGATAATTTGTAATCCTATATTTACACTCTCAAATTAACATTATTTTAATTTGAGTCAAATAATTACTAACTTAGGTATCAAAATTATTCCCAAATTAAACCTACAGTAATCTTTTACAGGCGCACAGCTCGAAAGTAAGCATTTGTCAATTTTTTACCTTATGAAGTACAAATGTGATAATTCAACAGAAATGGAATAATCTACCTGACTATATCACACCTTATGAGACAGATAATAAATCTATGTAAGATTCTATATTAAGATACCCCTGAATATTACAGATACCAAGATCAGATATAAGGTTAATTTCGCTTTGTCATTACAAACATACTCACGGGCAGTGGTATAGGTTTGGTTGGAGGCAACACACAACAGAATAGCCCTCTAAACCTCTGGCTTGAAGATTGTAAGAGTCTACTACAGGCTCACCGGGAGTTTCGTGTGTGTTTATCTTAAAATCAACAAATGTGTGAATTGATTTATAAATTTTATATTGCATTTTAGCCAATAAACAAGTGTTTTTTGGATCGAGTATCACCGTCCCTTGTAATGTTGTTTGATAATGATAAAAAAAGGTGTGACATCCCCTTACTAGGTAATTATATTATTGTGTAGGCTACCCTTTTCTTCTTCTTTTTATTCTGTTTTTGTATTCCTCAGTTCGGCCTCCTTCTGAAAAAAAAAGAAAAAAAGAAAAAGATTGCTTTATCATTTGCAAAATAATGTGTTTGAAATTTCTTTGACATCTAATGTTTTAACAATTTCAGTTTGTCATCTACATATAAAAAGATTATTTAATTTCTCATCTCCCTTTTGCTTTATTTACAATTAGCAAAATCATCAATTATTTCGTCACGCTAAGAGGGTCAAATTTAAATTTTTCATAGTGGAAGTTATAACATTCAATTTAAAATTCATACTAATATCTTTTTTTCCAATTGAAACAAATCAATTTTTCACACTAAAAATAACTTAAAAATATTTGATTTTTTTTCACTTCCTCTTTATCCCCGAACTACTACTTGCATATTTTTTTCCTCTGAAACCTTTAAAAGGAAGGCTTATATTCTTGTAAATTAGAAAGAAGCACGTCTGTCTGAAGTAGAATAGTCCATTTAAACATCCAATCTTACCAAGTACATATATTTAAAAAAATAAAATAAAAAACTCCACTGTCTCATACGTACGTCTGACTCAATCACACACCACACATTACTTAAAATAGCTTGTTTGGGAAGGGAAAAATGGGAGGAAAGGAATGGTGGTGGGGGGAGAGTTTTCATCTTTACCTCTCTGTTTGGTTTGGGAGGAAAAGGGTGGATGGGATATAAGAGGAACTATACTCCAAACTTGCATCGGTCCTTCCAAATTGGGAGAAAATTTAATTTTTTTGTGATGACTATTTGTTCTTAGGTCTTATCTTAAGTGCAAGTTTACCAAACAATTTCAATATGTAGAAGGCAAATTAAAAAAGGGCATAAATATCAATTTGTACATAAAATTTATCACTTCTTTTTATTTTTTTTATCAAATCCCAACAAAGAAAATTAATAAATTAGTTCATTTATAAAATTTTTCAATCCAAACAAGATATTAACCATTTCCTTCCATTTCCTTTATGATTCTATTATTTTTTTTTGTTAACCTTGAAAACATTCTCATTCAGTCAGTCTATGATAAATAAACTGAATTAGACACTATTATGAGATAAACACCCCAATAATAGACATGTCAATATCTCACTGCTTAGTCTAAAGATTAAGTGTGTCTTAAATTTTTTTTTGGGGCCAAAATACCCCTGAATCAAAACAAGGTGATATGGTCTTTATAGAATGTTTTTGTTTTCTTTTTGTTTTTTTGTTTTGTTTTTTGGGATCTTGTGCTTCTTGGAGAGGTGAAGATTATAAAACTTAACATCAAGTTAAGAACGATGAAAAATCTTGATTTGACGGGGTTTTTTGTCGGTCAAAGAAAAAGTTGTGGAAGTCGAGTGGCATGATTGGGAGTGGTTCCCACACAGTGGAAGAAACGGTGGAAATCATCATTAACTAGCAAGACTAATGCTATCATTTGCACGTGTCCATGGACCACCCCATAATTCACGATTCATGAGAAACACCATTATTTTCGAGTGAGGATTTTTTTATAATATTATAATATTATAAATGAAATTTAACAGTTATTAATTATTTATATAATTTTTTTTAATTATATTTAGAAGTGAAATTAAGACTTTATAATTAGTAAGTGTATTTTTACGGTAAGAAAGGTCAATATGTGTATTTATATAATAAGAAACATCTAATATAATGACCAAAAAAAAAAAAAAAATTCTATAACACCCCCCCAAAAATGTATGACTCCGCCATTGGTTGTATTTATAATTCACAAAATATTAGATCTCACTAATAATATCTAACGTCATGAGCAAAACCATTCCTTGTTATCTCCATCTCAATTGTGAAACTCTTGCAGCTTTACAGGAAGAGATCAATGCAGCTGTATGCATGCAAAACATTTATAACTAATGTGAAATTTTCATTTCGACAAAAAAAAAGAGTGAAATTTTCATTCAATAAAATCCTTTGGAACTTGGAGAATCAATGACATTATTCAAGAAATTGTCACAACTAGCTTTTTTTTTTTTTTTTTTTTTGTGGCGGTGGGGGGTGCAGGCAGTGGCAGAGCCAGGCACTAGAGGTTAGGGTGTGCACTACAGTATCCAAATCAGTAACCGAGATTTCGGGGCAATAATTTATGCATAAGTTTTTATATAAACTATATAAAAAAAACTAATAATTTTATGTTTAAAATTATATTTTTATGCTATAATTAAATCAATGCTTAATTTAAGCACTCTATAATACAAATATCTTCAAGGCATGACTCTTCACATTTAATTCAAGAAATAATATAAATTCAGGAATAAATTATTCCAGAAGTCATTAAACTATTATTACAATCTTGTTTTGACTATTTAACTATTTTTTGTCAGAACCATTAATTTATTAAATGAGTTATGTTTCAATCATTCTGTTAATTTTTTCGTTAAAATTGTCTAACGACTTATTTTATATGGATACAATCGTAAATTATTTAATACAATTAAATTTATGCAACAAAATAAAAAAATTATTTACAATCTTACTCTAATAAATTTAAATCCCTTATATAAAACAAAATGATAGATATTATACACCAAGAGCTCAACGTTAAAATTTTCACTCATGGTGTTGTTTCTATTGACAAATAAAGATTTTTTTTTCCCCAAGATTTGAGGGTGTGCCATTGCACACCAATAGCCTAATAGGAAAATTACCAATTTATATTTTAATGGGTAGAGGTGAAGCTAGGGTGTCCATTGGCACACCTAATCGTAGGTGTGCCTCCACCCCTGGGTGCAGGCAAAGCTATCCTCCAGGTGGTATACGGTTGAATGTGGCAGTTGAGTGGGTGATTAATTTTGTTAGAACCAATGAATTATTTTTTAGACTGGTTCAAAATCTCTTTGCACTTAGACAGTTTTTAAGCATAAATATGTTTCAATCAGGCGTAAACTAATTTTCGTATTAATGATAAAGGAATAGTTTTAGAAAAAAATGAAAAAAATACTACAATTGTATATGCACAGGGGTGGAACTAGAATTTGTTATTAGTGGGGCTAAATGCATGCAAAAGAATTAAAATTTAATGTTAAATTTCCATTCAATAAAATCCTCCTTAACTTTGAAAATCAATAACATTTTCCAAGAAATTGTTAAGACTAGTATTTTCTTTGGCACATGTTAGCTACTTTTTAGGTGGCAGTAAAGTCCGTGACCAATTCTATTAGAACTAATGAGTTGTCTTTAGACTAGTTCGAAGTGAAGAAATTACTGCAACTATATGCAATGCGAAAAAAAAATTATAATTAATTTGACATTTCCATTCAATAAAATCCTCCTGTACTTGCTTGTCAGCTAATTTTTGGTACCTAAAAAATGAATGTCCTCAATAATGTAACTTAATTAGGTCATGAAGAATTTTAATACTAGATTCAGTATTTTCATACACTGTTTAATACCATAAAAGAATACTAACATTTTATGTTACGTAATATGTTTGATCGTTGAATGTGCTTGTTCCACTGCGTGTATCGTGAATCAAAGTGTACAATACAATCTTGTGCTCTGATAATTCACAGCCTAAATATCTTTTTAAGTAGATATGCTTTTTAGAGAGTTTTATCTTCTGTTTCTTGTGTCTGATACTAATTGAATGTACGTTGTTCTATTAGTTATTGGACTTAAATACCCAGTGATGGAAAGTTACCCAACTTCCCATACTTGGGTCTAATGGGTTGGGTTAGCCCATCTAGGGTGACCCAGGATCCAAATCCAACAAGTCAAAATGATGAGATCTTCAAAAGAAAAAAACCATGCAAACTTAATTGGTCATGAATCCATTTTTACCAGCATAGGCATTTTTTTTTTTTTCCTTTTTTGGGGAAAATGCTATTTGTTAGAAGTCGGATTACGGCAAAAGAAAACGACACTAATAAAAAAATTAGAGCACGAAAAAATTAGATAAATTAACTCTAACAAGTTTAACAAACTAGTAAAAATATTCTCATAAGAAATTGAAAAAAGATAGACAAATTCCCCGATATCTTCGAGAGGACATCAACTAGTAGACAAACGCATATCACCAGCTTCTGGCATGCGGAAAAGGAAAATCCGACATGGTTTCCATCAATAATCTAATTGACTTGATTCTGGCGGGAATCATAAAGAATGAAAACAAAAAAATATCAGAATTGCATGAGTGTGAAATTATGATGGTATATATTAATTATATAGGTATAAATTAATTTGAACGACAACAAAAAGGAGTTAAGACATAAGTAAAAATGTAAACTGACAACCCAACCTCACTTTCTACCAAGTAGAAAAAGATTTACAAAAAAAAAAAAAAAGTAGAAAAATATTGGGAGTCCAAAAACACAAAAAATGAAGTACAAGTGATGACTTGTGTATGGATTCTTAAATGAAATCATGTGTGACAAGGAGTTCAGCATGAAGATCCAATGATAATATAAAGTCAGAGAGCCATCACTTCACATTTTTCTTGGTTTTATCGTGGAATTGTTTTTAAAAAGGTTTTTCGAATTCATATTAGGTTATTAAATGTTGAGACACATGACTCCACTTAGATGGTGTATGATCTAGGAAACAAGGATAGAGGCATAGAGCCATTTACGAGCCAGTGTGACTCTAAGAGTAGAACCATTAATGAGTGAGTTGACTGCATTGTCAAGTCCCACTTACTAAGTGATCATCTTATTTAAAAGTGAGGGGTTTGTTGCATTTGTTTTATTGTGTTCAATACCCCCCTCACATGTGCACTAGATAGTCTTCGATTGAGCCTTACACTTGCAAGTAATTTTATCAATGGGTAGTTGAAAGTTTTGAATCTAAGAATGTTTGGTACCTAGATTATCATACCCTATTAAGCAACTACCTTATCTAAAAACTTAATTTGATAGAAAAAGGGTTGTTGTATTTATTTATTGTGTCCAACAATACTAAACAATCATCATAGATTTGCCTCTAATTGAAACTGCTCTAATGAAATTAATTTCATAACTAATTTAAACACGAAATATATGCAAGTCTCTTATTTATGTCTTAAATACTCTATCACTAGACTAAACTCTTTCAGATGCACTTTGCATATCTTTGATTACAAAAAATAATGTAAATCCTTCTTAGGTATTTTTGAATAAGTGTATATTTGATGAAACTTGTCGGCAAGAAAAAGGTTTTGACATATACCATCAAACGTCAAATTAAAAGAATTGCAATAACTACAAATGTAAAGACAAATTCCTTTTGCCATTACAAAAATCCTAAATAAGGACAAGATTGTCATCTTCATTCCCTTTTACAAAAGGCTTTACATTTCTATACCCCTAGTTTTCTTTTTGCTTGGAAGCCTTTTTTAGCATGGAAATTGATGGAAAAGGATAGGTGATTCCATTGCCATTGACCCCCTTAAATGAATTCTAAATAAAGGTAACATGGATAGGCATCATTGTCTTGATTGAATTTTATTCCCAACTAGATTTAAAGGGGGGCATCTTTACCCACATTTTAGCCCATGACTTTACATTCCACAAGTGTAATTCTCTTTCCTTTTCCTTTTTCCTATTCCTTTTCCATTTTCCTCGAAAAAAGAGAAGAGAATGTATTGATGAATGACATGATCGCATGGGGAAAAATTTGTCATATCGTGTAAGGGAAAGTGGGTACATACATGGAGGAAAAAGGGATTTGTTTTTAAAGGGTGTAAATGGATGACAGTCTAAAAAAACAATTTGGTGAAGTGACGACACTTTTCTTTTACTTTTTCTCTTCTTCTTTTTTTTTTTTTTTTTTTTTTTCATTTTATTCTTCACTTGCTTTTGTTGTTTGTTGTCTTTTATATATTCATCTTAGTTTTATAGCAACTCTTTGTGGTAATTGCACAAACTCAAAGAGTTAAATTTTGACCCTTCCCAAAGTCCAAATGCTTCTTTATCTTGCTTTTTGCTTTTCAATTATGAAATATTGTTTTTAAAGTGAGTAAAAAATCTCTTTTCACTAAAGTGGGGATATGTGAATCCCCATGGGCTATGAGTTTGTTATGGCTCTTTAGTTTCCCGCCAAATAAACAGGAAGCCTGGTGTATCCCTATTGCCAAAAAAAACAAGAAATTATAATTTCAAGAGCGGAATTACTACATAACGAGATTTGTAATTTTAAAATTTATTATGTGATTTTATTTAGAATAAGTTTTTCATTATCAAATAATAAAAAAGGCATCGGTCCTGATTTTCTCAATTCATCACTCCAAGTATATATATACCAAATTTCCTCTCCCTTCACCTACAACCTATAACGTGGAATTTTGTCTTTTCGATTACTTAGACTTTGCTCCGCTTCTTGATTCTATTTAATGGTCTAGATTTATAAAGAAATTAGAGTAAAATACATGATATCCCCTTGTGTTTTACTTATAAAGTTACATGTAAAATTTTGTGTTTTCAAAAATTGCATAATACATTTTGTGTTATTCAGAATGTTGCACCATACCAACTGCATATATATATATCGACGGAAATGCTCCTGGTTTAGCCTAGTTAGTTAAAATCAGCCTACTCCAAACCCAAGTCAAATGAGACATAATGCGTATTGATAATCTAGTAATCTAATTGATAGACATTAGACACTTCAAAGAAGGGCCCTAAAAGTCACTGTTCAAATTATAAATCAAAGCTCAAAATATATAGAATTAGTTAGATTTCTTATATATTTGATGCACTTAAAATCTTTTTTTTTGCTAAGCCCTTGAAATCTTGTTTTTGTACAAAACGTCCCATGTCGGTGCATGAAGACTTCTTTTCATTTTGTGTGTTTTGTTCTTGGAGGACAAAATCTATATGCAATCTGGCAAAAATCTGATAGTGAGAGATCAATTAGGGATTACAAAAAGGAAATGAAGCAACTCAATTTTATAGAGGAAATAAATTCACAATAGTAGTCAAGTAGAAATTCCAATGTCGCAGGGCTAAACAATAAAATTTTGGTGAATTCTGGAAAATCATTCCCGCCATACAAATGAAAAAAGTGTGAAAGGATTTGAATATACGGGTGAAAGAATAGATAATAGCTAATCATAAGAAATTACTAGAGACTCGAGAAACGAAAGAAAGGGAAGAGTGAGAGAAAATTATAGAGGGGCACAGCCTAAAGCGCAGAAGTCAAATTGGTCCATCGGCAGAGATTAGGCAACTCAAAAGTTATAGATGTGAAAAAATGGGGTATTGTTCTCCTTGGCGATAATTCCAAAGTTTAATTTATTAGGTAGGCATAGATTGACAACCAATTTTGAGAAAGTTTTATGTTATTTCACATTCCGAAATTGATTGTGAATAGTAAGGCATATGAAGTATTTTCACGATCAATCTTAAAGATTTGTACAATCATTGGGGATAAAAAGACGCCCTACTATATATGGTTTATCTTAATTATCTCAATTTCAAGATTATTAATGATCATCAAGATCAAGATTGCCTATCATGCATGTTGCAAATTGATTAGCCACAGTTATCAGATCTGACTGATCTCTTTCTCTAGATATTGGACGTTCAACATCAAACTGTAATGGGACTTTTTCAATCATACAAAGAATTATATTGTAACGTCGCAAATAAGGGTATAGTTCCCTTGTGATTGACTTCAAGACTTGAATAGAAAAATTAATAATTTTTTAGATCTGCTGGTAGTTGATGCATTATCTTGGTTTCAAGTTTTAACGATTTAATAAGTTGTTAAGAGTCAGAATTTAACATCCGAACTTAATATCTTAATTGCACAGGATATCATCCGAACTTATGGTAGGAAAGGTAAAGGGCAACGATGTACATTAAAGGTGGATATCAGGAAGGCCTATGACATTATCAGTTGGGATTTTATTTTGAAAGCAATGACTGCTTTTGGCTATACTGAAAAATTTGTCAAATGGGTTGAAATGTACATTTCCTCCTCGAGATTCTCTATTGCTATAAATGGTCAGCTTGAGGGTTTCTTCAAAAGTTCTAATGGTCTCCGACAAGGGGACCCTCTTTCTCCCTATCTGTTTGTGATTGGGATGGAAAGTGCTCTCACAAATTCTAAATGTCACGGTGGAGAGGAAGGATTTCACTTTCCACCCTAGATGTGCAAAGTTGAAATTATCTCATTTATGTTTTGCGGACAATCTCTTGATCTTCTTCAAAGGGAATCCAAGCTCAGCAAAGGCTATCAAGAAAGGACTCAACTTCTTCTCTCATATGTCAGGTATGTCAACTAGTCCAGAGAAAAGTGTTATTTATTTTGGAGGTTGCTCTGCCCCGCTCAAGTCCTTAATCTGCCAAATCTTGTATCTCAAAGAAGGAAGCCTGCCTATGAATTATTTGGGTATCCCTCTTATGACTGGTAGGCTAAATGCTACGATCTGTAATGGCTTGTGTAACAAAATCACTAGCAAGGTGCAACATTGGACTACAAGGTGGGTATCTTATGCTGGTAGACTACAACTTGTGAAACATGTTTTGATTAGCATGTTCAATTTCTGGGGCAGTGTGTTTTTTCTTCCTAAAGGGGTTATCAAGATGGTCCAAAAAAATTTATCTGCTTTCCTTTGGGGAAATAACCTGGTTGATTCTCATAGGCCAAAGTGTCTTGGATGGATATATGCAAGCCTTGGGATGAAGGAGGACTGGGCATAAAACCGCTTGAAGAATCTAACAAGGTTACGATTTTAAAACAATTTTGGTACATGTACTCTGATAGAAATTCTATATGGGGCATGTGGTCTTCAAAGAATCTTCTCAAAAATAGTAGTGTGTAGAGTGTGGACATACCTGATGATTGCTCTTGGGCTTGGAGGAAACTCCTAAAGTTGAGAGATGAAGTTGGTAAATACATTGAACATAGAGTTGGGAATGGAATGGACACTTATCTGTGGTGGGATAACTGGCACCCAAGGGGAAATCTTGTTTGCCAGGTTGCGAAGGAACATATTGTTGCTTCAAGACTTGGTAGCCAGAGTAAAGTGTGTAAAGTCATTCGTAATAACAATTGGCATTGGCTGAGAAATTTGCTGCACCTAGGAACCGAGCTTCATGGAACCATATTTGATTTTATTATCCCTAATGTTTTTCGCTGGAAGATTGGAACAAGAGGTGACTTTGTTACTGCAACAACTTGGGAGGAAACTAAGCAAAGATTTGACAAGGTGGATTGGTGGGGATTACTTTGGAGAGGTGATTATATCCCACGGCACAGTTTTTGTGCATGGCTTGCAATCAAAAATAGATTAACAACTAAGGATCGTATGCTTAGCTGGGGGATGCAAGTTAATAGTCTCTACTGCCTTTGTCATATGATGATAGAAACTTGAGAACATTTGTTCTTTGAATGCCCCTTTAGTAGAAGAGTCTGGAGAAGAATTTTGAAGAAAGTAAGGATCAAATTTATAGGTGTTAGGATTTGATTTTAGCTAATGTTTTTATTGGCTATGTTTTAGCAAAATTATGGATATTGCAAATAGAGTTTTGATATTGCAGGTAAGATGATTGAAGTATTCCAGTGCAAGTGTAATTCGAGTTAAGAGTAGTTCTAGTGCAAGAAATATTCAAGCCAAGAAAAGTCCAAGTTCAAATAGAGTTTATGTATTGAAGAGTTCTACATCTTTGGGGATAAGGTGATAAGGAGATAAAGTTTCAAGCTATCAAGAACTCTTATGCTAAAGAGATATCCTTGAAAACACTCCTACATATACTCGACATCTGCACCAAAGCTTCATTAATAGGCGTGTCAATTCTTAGTTGAAGATACAGCAAGCAGTGAGCAGAAAATAAGGAGCTGAATCGTGAGTTAGCTGTAGGTTGTCTGTGTCAGGTCGTGTTGTAACATATTGTGTAACAGAGTATACTAAATGTTCTAATTAGTGTTGCAACATAGTCTGTTTTTGTCATATGTATCGACCAATCCATCTAGAGTTTCAAGACTCTTTTTATGTATTTTGTATTCATTCTTTGGGAGAATAAGGTGTGTTCTTGGGAGAGAACTTTGTAAGTCGAGGGGAGCTCACCAAACTAGTGAATCTACTAAGGGAGTCTTTAATTGCGTAAGTTTCCGTTGGTGTTTGTAATCTCTTGAAACTTAGTGGATTGATTTGTTAGGCCAGGGAGTGGCCTCGTGGGCATAGACCCGGTTGGTCGAACCACGTTAAAATTTATGTGTCCTTACATTTGTTGCAACAAATTTACTTTCCTGTAAATTTTACTTAGTTGATTTGGTTAATTATCAAATTGATTAAGAGCCAGAAATTAACAATAGGCATCCAGTGGGATAGAGTGCTTATTGGATATTTCCGGTTGGAAAGTTTGAGGACTCTGCAAGCTAAACTGGTGAAGTTGTGTTATGGTGCTGCCATTTATTTCCTGTGGAATGAGAGAAATGCACGATTATTCAAGAGCGGAGTTTGTTAATGAGGAGCAAGTAGCGCAAAAAATTGAAAGGAATGTTCGCCTTAAGATGTTAACCAACACGAGGATTAGAAAAAATAGATATAATAGGGAGCTTTGTAATGAGTGGAACCTTAATGAGCTTATTTGTTGAGTTTCAGGGATTTTTTGTCTTTTGTAAAGAGATACACCTATAAATGGCTTTGCCATTGTTTTAGTTCATGGAATATAAATTTTTACTTGTTGATTGAGCAAAAAAAAAAAGAGTTAGAATTTAATTTTTATCTTATTCTAATTCAAAATGAGCAAACCTTTTTGCCAACTATCTGATCAAGAATTAAATAAAATCCGACATGATTATATGCACAAGCATAGTTGTCAAATCGTGAATCAAAATACCATTTTTTTGAATTGTGAATCGTATTGAATCGTGAATCGTACCAATTTGGTTACAAATTTAAAACTAAAATACTAGATGATAATTTATATATTATTTTTTCATTAGCAAAATTAAACAACAGAAAACAAATGAAAGCCATAACTATACGTTAATAATGCCAACTATCAAAACTAAAGCCATAACTATACTTCTGTTTTTATTTTCCGGAAGCCATAACTATAATTTAAAAAATTGAAAAAAGCACTCAGCAAGTCAGCTACTCATTAAGTCACGACTCACTAGTGACTTAGTCAATAAAGAGTAAAGACAAAAACTATCTAAACCACTCATGACTTAACTAAGAAGCAAAAAGTAAAACAAAAACCACTCATGACTTAAGTTTTTAGTAAAGCAAAGATGAAAACTCTTTAGTAAAGAGTAATAAACTTCTCAACTAAGAAGGAAAGTTCAGCATCTCACTTACAAAATGGAAGCTTTCGAGTTTCAGTCTTGTTGTAAGTTGAAATTGAATTTGATCATACACCAATAACAGTGAAAAATAGTACGTTTTCTCCCTTTTTCTTTTTTAGGGATTTTGACTTTTGAATTTTTGATTTGAAAACTGATGTTAAATCATAAATAGTTTTTATTTTATTTTATTTGTTCATGTTTTTAATAATGGGCTAATTGTATATTGCTTGCAAAAAATTGAAGTGGGCTTTTGTTTTTATTTTTTTTGGATTTTTTTTTGGTTTGACCCAAATCGGGAACAATTAATCGAATCGCACGATTCACTACAATTCAGTGACCGATTCCTCCAAATTAGCGATGTAATACCCGATCCCGGAATATAAAATTTTTCTGTTTATTTTTTTGAAAATTATATTTTTCTTAAATTCCTTGATATTTAATTGTTATTCGTTCTTTGTCGCAAAGTGCATTGCATATCGAGGGTGTTAGTTAGGAAATAATTTCTAGTCCTCAACAAATAGTGAAAATTAGTGTTTAGTGTTTTAATTTTAGTATTTTAGTTGTTGTTGATTAGAATTATAATGGTATTAGTTGTTTTAAGCTTAAAATGCATAAAATGAACTAGTTTGACCAAGTTTAGTTAGCTTTGACCAAAGCCTTGACCTTTGACCTTTTGTTGTCACCTTATATATGCATATTATAAGCAAAGCATAGCTAAAAAAGAAGCTGAAAAAAGGCCAAGGGCCGAAACATCAAGGAAAAGAAAAGAAAAAAAAAACCATTCGACTTCAAATCTTCAAATCTTCGCGCGGGGTTGCACGGGATCATTTTCAAGGCTTCTAACGTCGTCTTCCTAGCGTCTAGTAGCGTCTAAGGTGAGACATGCATCGTTATTTGCCAATTTGAATATATTGTGTCTAAACTTTAATTTTTATGATTTAGCCGTAGATCGTTATTTTATCTGTTTTGTTGCTTGAAGAATGATCCTTGATGATTGTAGAACATGTATTTGTAGTTTTTAGTATTTTCTACGGTTGAATATAACTATTGCAATTTAAATTAACAATGGAATAGTAAATTGTGAATAGTAAACTCCCGTTTCGTAAAAGTTACTCCGTTTTGCGTTCTGTTGAAGTAGAAAGATGGTAGATATGCTAGAATGCTTAAATGTATGGTTTAATTGGATTGTGTAATGAAAAAATGAAGAAAAATGTCTTGGTACATGTTAGGGTCGTTTTGGTTGAGTTTAGCGTTTTCTCATTTTGCGTAATGGGGGAGGCCATGAAAGTACTGTTGGTGTGGTTATGGCGTTGGTTGGGTGTTTGGTTGGGGTAGCTATAGTTCAAACGAGCAAAGGGGAAAATCGGGGCTTTGCGGGAATTCTAGGGTAAAGTAGGGTTTTATTGCTTCTGGGTATGCCTTATGGTGTCCTAAGATGAGTGGTGAAGTCGGTTTTCAAAACTCGTGGCTCGTTTAGAAGTAGTAGCATTCTGAAAGTTGGGACCGTTGTGTGATTTTGCTGGTTTTTATGATGTTTTGGCTTTTAGAATACTTAATGTCGCTTATTATACTTGTTGTAGTTGATTGTGATTGAAATGGTTATCAACTGTTGCTGTTGCGTGCGAGAGTAACCTATTTTGTTATTCTTCCACGTGTGGCTATATCGCTCGATTGTTGCATTGTATAATGTATTGCATTCATAGAGTCAGGGGCGGGTGTGATGGGCCTCTCTGGGTAGCCTCGGGTTATCAGGGTTGGTTGCTCTAGCCTCGTGTCATATTCCCTTTCTTGCTTGGGTTGCATTCCAGAGAGATTTGGGTCATAGAATTGATTGGATGCTTACGGGGTATTCCAAACTAAAGTTATAAGGTGGTTGGGCTGGTGCGTTGTCATCGGATTCGTGAATTGAAGTTGGTCGTGGAAAGTGAATTGTATCCTTTAATTGATTGGTTATAGCCTTAATGCTTGTCTTGATGTATTGTTGGCTTAACTTGTATCTCTAAATGTTAATTGATTGATGTACTTGACTATTTGCATTGCATTCCTCTTTCACCTCCGTCCTTGAGACCAATTAACCCTCGCTGAGCAAAGTTTTTGCTCATCCCTTTCTATACTATATTTTACAGGAGTAGTTGAGGCTGTTCCTATTGAGGTGGTAGAGGAGGAGGAGGAGCAAGTGGAGGTGTTTCCTTGATAGCATTTTTTTTGCTTAGCTGGTGATTGGTTGCCAGACTTTTGTGCGTGTCATGCCTGATGTGTATATTGCTTGGTTATCGCTTTATTTTGAGGCTTGTAGCCTTGTATGTAGTTTCTATTTTGAGGCCTCTATGGTCTTATGTTGTATAAGCTGAAAGGTTGAAAAGTTGTAAAATTGTACTCGAGTATCTAGTAAAGAACTGCATGCTAATGGTTTAACAACTTAGTGGCACAAGTACCTGTGTAGTATGCATGACATTTTGGGTTTTATAAAGTTGGTTAATGAAAGGATGTATGTTTTCAAAGGGAATTGTTTTGTTATAGATGTATGTTGTGGTTTCCGTGTATATTCCATTGAATATAGGGTTTTTCAGATCGTCCACTGTATAGAGGAGACTCCGTCTGTGTGTCGGGTCTGGACTTGGCCTTTTGCGGGGTCGGGTCGGGGCGTGAGATCTTAGGTGCTATTAGAGCATGATAGTATTGCATGAGACGGGATATGTTTCTCGGTCTGTGGGGTGAAGGTCTAAAATGATAAAGTGTTATTGTGTGATTGTTAAGTGAAAATTGTTATAGTATGATTATGTGAACTTGGAGTCTTTATGTGTTTAAGTGAACTAGTTTGACATGTCAATCTCGTGTTATGTGAATTGTATGATAAGATATTTGATTGTTATTGACTTGAGTGTTATTTAATCTTATGTATTATATTTCTGTCTATAAACTGTTTTTATATGTTGCAAGCTACTGTAAGTTGTTACTATGCCGCCACGTCATAGTACTCGAGGTCAAGAGGCAGAGGTTGAGGCAACAGAACATGATCAGCAACCGATGCCTGAGCAGTTTATGGCTACTATGACTGCTGCAATTGATCGGATTACTCAGGTACTGCATAAACAGAAGCAGGAAAGGAATAATAATCCCCAGGGAAATCAAGCTAATCCTGGTGGGCAGGGGTATAGGGCTGAGAACAATCAGTTGGAGAAATTCCTTAGGCACGAGCTGGGTAAGTTCTTCGGAGAGCCGGATGACGAGGCAACTGAGAAATGGCTTAACTGTATTAAGAAGATTTACGCTGCTTTGAGGTACACTGACGAGGCAAAGATAGCATATGCAATATTCCTGTTTGAGGGCGACGTGGAACAGTGGTGGAACACTGTTAGGTTGAGGTGGGACTATGAGGATGTTCCGCATTTGTGGGATAATTTCGTGAGTGAGTTTCGGGACAAGTATATTCCTGAGATGGCTAAGGAAAGGCTGGAAGAGGAATTTGTGAGCCTGAGGCAGGGAAACATGACTGTCGCTCAGTATGAGGCTCGATTTGTTAGATTGTCGAGGTATATGCTTGAGTATTGATATACAGCTGCATTTGACTGGGCAGACTTATGCTACTTATCCCGAGGCATTCCAAGCAGCCTTGAAGTTTGAGAAACAGAAGTCAGAGATTATAGCTGAGAGTAGCCAGCCGAGTAAGAAACAATACTTGGGCTAGAGCAGCCAGAGTCAGCAGAGGCAGTATTAGACTTTTGTTCAAGTTCCTCAGCAGCGTCCGTATCAGCCTCAGTATCAGATTCAGGGGAGACCAGCTGTGACTAGACCCTAGCAGGGAGATACAGTTCCTACCACTGCCAGAGCCCCCACACTTCTAGTTGAATCAAATATCTTTTATGGGCCATATCATTTCACATCAAGGAGTTTCAGTAGACCCAGCTAAGATTGAAGTTGTTTCATCTTAGAAGAGACCTGAAACGGTGTCTGAGATCCGTAGCTTTCTAGGGTTAGCAGGTTACTATCGGAGGTTTGTCAAAGACTTTTCTAAAATTTCTGGGCCTTTAAACCAGTTGACTTGAAAGAAAATTGGCTATAACTGGGATGCTAAATGTGAATCTAGTTTCCAAGAACTGAAGAAGAGACTAACTACAGCTCCTATACTAGCTTTACCTGAAGGTACAAAAAACTTTGTTGTCTACAGTGATGCATCTAAAGAGGGATTGGGCTGTGTTTTAATGCAGAATGGTAAGGTGATTGTCTATGCTTCTAGAAAGTTGAAACCATATGAAGTCAATTACCCTACTCATGATTTGGAGTTAGTCGTAGTGGTGTTTGCTTTAAAGAAGTGGCGTCATTACTTGTGGGGTAGCAGATTTGAGAATTTTACTGATCACAAGAGTCTCAAATACTTGTTTTCACAAAAAGATTTGAATATGAGGCAGCGAAGATGGCTAGAGCTATTAAGTGGCTATAATTGTTCTATAAACTACGTGCCAAATAAGACCAATGTTGTTGCATATGCTTTGAGACGAAAGGCTACTGTTGCAAGTCTAATTATCAAAGATTGGGAGACTTTGGAGGAAATTTGTTCGTGGAAGCCAGAAGCTACTGAAACTGGGATTCGGTTTACTAGTTTGCAAATTCAATCGGGATTATTAACACAAATCAGAGAGGCTCAGAAGACTGATCCTCAGATATTGAAAATCCAAGAAAAAACAAAAGAGAAAGAGTCAGAGTTTAAATTACATAGAGATAGTATCTTCAGATACAGGGACAGGGTATGTGTTCCTGGTGATCCGACTTTGAAGAATGAGATTCTGTCTGAGGCACATAATTCAAGATATACAATTCACCCAAGCAGTACTAAAATGTATAGAGATCTGAAACAATACTTCTGGTGGAACAATATGAAGAGGGAGATTGCTGGGTATGTATCCAGGTGTTTGACTTGCCAGAGGGTTAAAGCTGAGCATCAAAGGCCAGTTGGGCTTCTGTAACTGTTGTCGATTCCACAATGGAAATGGGTGCATATAACAATGGATCTTGTTACTGATTTTTCGAGATCTCCAAGGGGGTATAATTCTGTTTGGGTTGTTGTGGACCGATTGACTAAGGTTTCACATTTTATTTCCGTGAACAAATAGGATAGCCTTGATAAACTAGCTGAGATTTATATTGCTAATATTGTGAGACTTTATGGTGTGCCATTGAGTATAGTGTTAGATAGAGATCCCAGATTTAGGTCTCGATTCTGGTAGAAGTTATAATCGGCCATGGGAACTAAATTGAGCTTCAGTACTGCATACTATCCACAGACTGATTGCCAGTTTGAAAGAACTATCCGGATCTTAGAAGATATGCTTCAGGCATGTGTGTTGGACTTTAGGAAAAATTGGGATAAGTTTTTGCCTTTAGCGGTGTTTGCCTATAATAATAGTTACCAATCTACTATAGGTATGACTCCCTACGAGGTGTTGTATGGTCGTAAATGCAAATCCCCATTGTACTGAGAAGAGGTTGGAGAGATGAGAACAATTGATCTGATTGTGTTACCTGAGATGATTATGATGGTAGATAATGTTCACCCTATTCGCCAGCGTATGCTTACGGCTCAGAGTCGTCAGAAGAGTTATGTTGATAAACACCGTCGGGATCTTAAGTTTGCTTTGGGCGACCAGGTGTTTCTTAAGATTTCTCCTCGAAAGGGGTTGATTCGGCACGGTAAGGGCAGGAAACTTAGTCCCAGGTATATGGGTCCGTTTGAGATCACCGAAAAGGTGAGTCCTTTAGCTTACCGGTTAGCTTTACCTCCAAGCTTGTCGAGACTGCAGGATGTCTTCCATGTGTCAATGTTAAGGAAATATCATCCAGATCCTTCATATGTACTTGAACCAGAGCCTTTGCAGATTGAGGAAAAACCGATTCGGATTGTGGATCAAAAATTTCAAGAGCTTCGCAGGAAAAGTATTTCGATAGTAAAGGTTCTGTGGAATCATCATGGGTTTGAGGAAGCAACTTGGGAGAGAGAGGACCAGGTTAAGAGTCAGTATCCGGAGTTGTTTGTCGATCAGGTAAAAATTGCGTGGACGCAATTATTTTAAGGGGGAGAGGGTGTAATACCCGAGCCCGGAACATGAAATTTTTCTGTTTCTTTTTCTGAAAATTATATTTTTCTTAAATTCCTTGATATTTAATTATTATTCGTTCTTTGTCGCAAAGTGCAATGCATATCGAGGGTGTTAGTTAGGAAATGATTTATAGTCCTCAGCAAATAGTGAAAATTAGTATTTAGTGTTTTAATTCTAGTATTTTAGTTGTTGATTAGAATTATAATGGTATTAGTTGTTTTAAGCTTAAAATGCATAAAATGAACTAGTTTGACCAAGTTTAGTTAGCTTTGACCAAAGCCTTGACCTTTGACCTTTTGTTGTCACCTTATATATGCATATTATAAGCAAAGTAAAGCTAAAAAAAAAAGCTGAAAAAGGCCAAGGGCCGAAACATCAAGGAAAAGAAAAAAAAAAAAAACCTTTCAACTTCAAATCTTCAAATCTTCACGCAGGGTTGCACGGGATCATTTCCGAGGCTTCTAACGTCGTCTTCCTAGCGTCTAGTAGCGTCTAAGGTGAGGGATGCATTGTTATTTGCGCATTTAAATATATCGTGTCTAAACTTTAATTTTTGTGATTTAGCCGTAGATCGTTATTTTATCTATTTTGTTGCTTGAAGAATGATCCTTGATGATTGTAGAACATGTATTTGTAGGTTTTTAGCCTTTTCTATGGTTGAATATAGCTATTGCAATTTAAATTGACAATGGAATAGTAAATTATGAATAGTAAATCCCCGTTTCATAAAAGTTGCTCCGTTTTGCGTTCTGTTGATGTAGAAAGATGCTAGATATGCTAGAATGCTTAAATGTATGGTTTAATTGGATTGTGTAATGAAAAAATGGAGAAAAATGCCCTGGTACATGTTGGGGTCGTTTCGGTCGAGTTTAGCGTTTTCTCGTTTTGCTTGATGGCGTTGTCTCGGGAGGCCATAGAAGCACTTTTGGTATGGTTATGGCGTTGGTTGGGTGTTTGGTTGGGGTAGCTGTAGTTCAAACAAGCAAAGGGGAAAATCGGGCTTTGCGGGAATTTTAGGGTAAAGTAGGGTTTTATTACTTCTGGGTGTGCCTTATGGTGTCTTAGGATGAGTGGTGAAGTCGGTTTCCAAAACTCGTGGCTCGTTTGAAAGTAGTAGCATTCTGAAAGTTGGGGCCGTTGTGTGATTTTGTTGGTTTTTATGATGTTTTGGCTTTTAGAATGCTTAATGTCGCTTATTATACATGTTGTAGTTGATTGTGATTGAAATTGTTCTCAACTGTTGCTATTGCGTGCGAGAGTAACCTACTTTGTTATTCTCCCACGTGTGGCTATATCGCTTGATTGTTGCATTGTATAATGTATTGCATCATAGAGTCAGAGGCGGGTGTGATGGGCCTCTTTGGGTAGCCTCGGGTTGCCAGGGTTGGTTGCTCTAGCCTCGTGTCCTATTCCCTTTCTTATTTGGGTTGCCTCCCAGGGAGATTTGGGTCGTAGAATTGATTGAATGCTTCCGGGGTATTCCAAACTGAAGTTATAAGGTGGTTGGGCCGGCGCGTCGTAATTGAATTTGTGAATTGAAGTTGCTCGTGGAAAATGAATTGTATCCTTTAATTGAGTGGTTATAGCCTTAATGCTTGTCTTGATGTATTGTTGGCTTAGCTTGTATCTCTAAATGTTAATTGATTGATCTACTTGACTATTTGCATTGCATTCCTCTCTCACCTCCGTCCTTGAGACTAATTAATTCTCACTGAGCAATAGTTTTTGTTCATCCCTTTCTATACTATATTTTATAGGAGTAGTTGAGGCTATTCCTATTGAGGTGGTAGAGGATGAGGAGGAGCAAGTGGAGGTGTTTCCTTGATAGCACTTTCTTTGCTTAGCTGGTGGTTGGTTGCCAGACTTTTGTGCGGGCCATGCCTGATGTGTATATTGCTTGGTTATCGCTTTATTTTGAGGCTTGTAGCCTTGTATGTAGTTTCTATTTTGAGACCTCTATGGTCTTATGTTATATAAGCTGAAAGGTTGAAAAGTTGTAAAGCTGTACTCTAGTATCTAGTAAAGAACTGCATGCTAATGGTTTAACAGATTAGTGGCACAAGTACCTGTGTATTATGCATGACATTTTGGAGTTTATAAAGTTGGTTAATGAAAGGATGTATGTTTTCAAAGGGAATTGTTTTGTTATAGATGTATGTTGTGGTTTTTGCGTATATTCCATTGAATGTAGGGTTTTCGGATCGTCCACGGTACAGAGGAGACTCTGTCCGTGTGTCGGGTCCGGACTTGGCCTTTTGCGGGGTCGGGTCGGGCCGTGACAAGCGATTCACTAACTGATTCGAATCGATTTTTGTGTGCAAATCGACTAATCATACAATTTCAAAAACTATGTGCACAAGAGATATATATGTCTACATGAATGTATGCGTGTCCATGTACATAATTAATCAACAAACGAGAACACAATAAAATAATAATAGATGTAAGATTTTACGTGGAAAACCCTCCAATGCGGAGGGAAAAAAAAACCACGGGAAAAGTTGAGTTCTTCACTAATAAAATCAAATGGTACAACGTTACAAGGAGTTATCTTTAACTTAATAATTCTTTGAATCTAAACCACAATAAACCTTCAAAACTAGTTTCTTGAAGAAGCCATATCATGAAGCGATTTCCTCCAAAGAAGGTGGCGGCCAAATTGTTGCTCGTAGTTGCTCAAACTCCCTCTTTTTTTTCTTTTCTTTTTTTTTTCTCTTATCTTGTCTCCTTTTTTTTTGGTTTCTTCTTTTTTTTCGTTTGTTTTTTTTCTTCTTTTTTTTGTTTGTTTTTTTTCTTTTTTTTTTCTCTCTCTTTTTCTTCCTACACTTCTCCTCCACATCTTGAAAGAACACAAGCCAAGCCACTTTTTGTACATAATTTTGGTACAAACACGTGCATGATGAAACTTCATGACTTGATCATTTCCTTTGTCTTCATAGTTGTTGAATTTATAACCTCTTCTCAGCTTTAACAAGGCTGAGAATTTTCTCAAACATCATAATTGAACAAGGTAAAGTAAGTGACTGCATGGATTGAATCTCTTCTTCATATTGAGTAAGTAATGCCTCAAACCGCACCGATGACAAACATGCAACTGGTATAACGTATCTTTTATACTCTTGATCACCAACATATACAGGGATGAACCCCTTTCGGATTGGCTTCTTCTTGTGTTCATCATCTCCATTATCATGATGATATTTGCATACAATCTTTTTCACGAAACAAGAAATTTTCTTGGAAACTACAATAGCCATGTTAAACGTACAGATTTGGGAATGTGGGTTGAACAAAGAAAAGAAGGATGAAAATGGTGTTGTTGTATGCTATGAAATGGATAAGAAAATTAGGGTTTTGCAAGTGGCTAATGAACAAAAAGGATTAATTAATGAGTTTTTGTGATGAATGAGAGAAAGGTTAGCTGCATACATACATATATATATAAAGGATCGAAATCTCACCGCCAATATTATATATATAGTCTTCCTATCCTAAACAAATTAGGAAATCTAATACTAATTAACAACAGATTGAATTAATCTTGAAGAGATTGATTTCAATTAGTCTTCTAATTAATTCTAAAGATATATATTTACCTAGACCTAAAACCTCATTATTTCTCATTGGGATTTAAAAATTTTAACCTATATCTAGACTAGATAGCAATTCTTCAGCACCAATAATTGTGATGCCACATATATATATATATATATATATATATATATATATATATATATATATATATATATATATATATATTTAGGAAAGAGATTGCTTTTCTTTAATCTTTTGCATAGTCTATCAGTTTAACGTGAATAAAATTTTCTTTATCATCTAAGTTTCATATTAATAAAACAGATCCAGAATACACTGTTACCACTATGGACTTATAGCAAAAAACTGTTGGATTTTGGGGCTGGGTCACCTAATATGGGTTGACCTGGCCCGACCCATTTTTGTATGGGTCATGGGAAGTTACTTCCATAACTTCCCATCCTATTAGAGAAATTAGAAATAGAAAAGAACTAAACGTATCAATTCTTGAAAAATTAATAGAAGATCGTGAGTCTTTTTTTATGTTTTTTCTCTCATCTCCTCTCTCACCATGTTTACTGTGCATAAGCAATCAAATCAAAGGGGCTCTTAAGTTGTGAAAATATAGTTCTAAATTCCGTATTTAAAACTCCAATTCGCGGTTTAAATGGTGGAACGAACGAAGGCTAATTCTTAAAATTTCTTTCGCATCTACTACAAGGTTAGACACATACGAGAAATTTAAAGGGTTTTGGAAGCATTTTGGGAGATGGGACTATAAATTGTGACAAATCTGAGAGGAAGGCCTCCTAGTAACATAAAAGGCTTTTTTATGGCTCTAAATTCTACTCTCAAGTCTTACATAGTGTTTGGAAGCAATTCATGTGTGAAATTCATTTCATTTATAAATGAATTTATAAGGAATTCGTTTACAAGTGAATTCTCTTGTTTGGAAATGTAAAACAATATTAAATCAATAAAAAAAAAATCATGTATATGGAGTCATGATTCTATATATAGACTTGGCTTATGTAGAGCATGACTCTACGCACTACTTTTATTTAATTGTTTATTAATCAACTCTATAATGTGTTAAATATAAACAAATAATTAATTAGGTCTCATGTATATAGAGTTATGATTCTACGTATAGACTTGGCTTCGTTTTCTTTTTATGGCTTCTTTCCTGATGATTATTTCTGATTTCAAGGCCTAGTTTGGAACAAGATTCTACATACAAGTCAATCAGGTAGGATACATATTGCTCAGAAGAAAATTTGTAAAAAAAATTGTAAGGAAAATCAAACGAATACCTGAAAGAGGAGTGAACGGAAGATGTTGATTTTGTTTCTTTTTTTGTCATGAAAGAAAGAAGAGTGGAGAAGACATTTATTTTTTTCTTTTTTGGGTTTTGACTATTCCTAGCAAAATCAGTCACTTAAATCTAATGGTAGTTTTGTCATCAAAAGATTAGCGGTAGAATTAGAAAACATGGATTTGCAAATTCCACTTCTTGGACTCAGATTTGAGTAAGACTTGTAGAAATCCAAGAATTGTAAATCTTGGATTTGTAACTTTTTAAAAAGGTGCAACCAAACAAAAAAAAATTAGATTTGCAAATTCCACTTCTTGGACTCAGATTTGAGTAAGACTTGTAGAAATCCAAGAATTGTAAATCTTGGATTTGTAACTTTTTAAAAAGGTGCAACCAAACAAAAAAAAATTAGATTTGCAAATGAATTCCACAAAATTTTGTAAAATTCATTTATTCCAAACAGTTTGTTAAATTTGGCACCATCATATCGATTGAGCTAAAACCCGCTAATGCAAATTATTCCTATATCTATATCATGGGGAAGAAAACTTGTGAATTTGTTTCTCAGAGGATTAATTATTTATTCAATTGTTGCAACACGTATTCGCAATTAATTTGTTCCATTATCAGAGATAGTACAAACAATAAGCTCACGGTTGTTTCATCTTCTCATTTTGGAGAAAAAAAAAAAAACAGAATTTGACAAAAAAAAGAAGAATAAAAAGAAGAAATGATAAGTTTTTACTCTTTTTTTTTGTCGTTACATATATATATAGGGGTCTGTATAGCTCAATTTACGGACTAGTTTGGGCCATACTTGACTGGAAGGTTAGAACATATACACTTTTTTTTTCACCTCAAAACAAATAAACGCCCAAAACAAATACTTTAATAAACAATTTAAATTTTCATATTCAATAAGATCTTCCATATGGAAAAAGAGATCACGGAGAAAATGACGACTAAATTATGAAATTCTCAACGTCAATATTAGCAAAAAAGAAAATCTAAATTTGAATATCACGCATAAATAGTACATCAATCCATATAATATCCAATAATAAGACAAAATCTAAAAGGTGATAAGAGCTTTACAAGCAATTAAAACATGTTTATAAGCAATTGTACAATTAAACTTACCTTTCTTCTTAAATAATTACCTCTAAATTCTTCGATAGTATTATAATTAAGTACTTATCAAACCGAAGAAATTAAAGAAGGTGAAAGAAAGGATCATAATATTTTTTCATCTCGTTTTAATTATTTAGAAAGGCAAAGAAATTATAAGATAAGTATAACAATAGGTGATCTCAGACTAGGGAGAAGGCCACAAAATAATAGTTACTTATATATTACATTGTACCCATTAGTACATGGAAGTAAATACATTTTCCCTTTCATAACGCTAAATGAGCCTTTCAGAATTAAAAAATGAGTCAAATTAGAGAACTCCAAATAAGATCCATTTAGAACAAAAGGTACTGGTGCAAGACTCAAAATGAATTTTGCCAATATGTGAGGTGGTATATTGAAGATAATAAACAAATATAATAAGCCTTTTCTCTAATAGTTTAGTTCTGTTTAGCTTAACTGTGAAATTTTAATTTTCGAGCTATAGAGTTTTCAACAATGGGGTTTTAATTAGAAGTGCTATTGAACAAAAGCAGTTAACTATTTGGCCTATATTGAGCTTTTAAAAATTTAAAGGGCAATGTTAGATTTTCAAAATATGGAAGGGTATATTTGAGAAAATAAAAACAAAAACGGCTTCATGCATTATGTAAAAATACATTCAAAAAAGTCTTTTTAGAAAAGTTTTAATTTGGAACTTCATATTTTTTAATTTTTTTTTAGCTTTCGGTTCTACCTAAAAGCTCTTAAAAAATGAGTCAAATAAATTAATTTTACCTTTTAAATTACAAAGACGTTTTTAAATGTCTAAAAATTAACTCAAATGATCGTTAATGGCAAAAATCACATGATATGGTATGGTAGTGCCCATGTGAATACAGCTGTAAATGATTAATCGAGTTGTTCAAATGACTAAGAATACTGATTTTGATTTAAACTTGTGTCTTACATACATAGGTCTTGGTTTTGATGCGAACTCGTAAATTGGAGTCTTGTAGTTGTGTTGACAGAAAGAAAAACTAATATTTTCATCTAGTATCTCCTATGCAAATTATATTTACGATCTCATTAAGTGAAATAATTTATATATTTACATGATTAATGAAAGAAATCTTGTGGGTATGTAGTTTTTAGGGTTAATACAATTTTTTATTTTTTATCTTTAACTTCATTGATGATGTAATCCTTAATTTTTAAAAGTGATACATTTCAGTTCATTCTTTATTTTAAGTTGGGACACTGTTAGTCCTTTTGTGTGAATACGTTAAAAATTTGACGGTAAACGCACGTGTCCAACATGTGTCTTTTGTGAAAAATAAGACTGTCATTAGATTTTAGTATCATTTTCGTCCTTATTATTTCAAAAGTCACGCTATTAGTCCCTATTATTTATAAATATATCATTATTAGTCTCTATTGTTTACAAATGTATCACTATTAGTCTCTATTATTTATAAATGTAATCAC
Organism: Ehretia macrophylla; assembly: GCA_037974665.1. Lineage (NCBI taxonomy): Eukaryota > Viridiplantae > Streptophyta > Magnoliopsida > Boraginales > Ehretiaceae > Ehretia > Ehretia macrophylla. Next base: position 8,752,208 of record CM075774.1, read on the forward strand.
TTTTAGTCCCATAAATAATAGGGACGAAAATAACACGAAGTATAAATAATGAAAACTAATAGTAATGTATTTGTAAATAATGAACACCATTTGTGAGATCAGCCCATTTATCGCAGAGTTTCAAATTTTATTTGGCCCAGATCAAGCCTAAAGAAGGAGCCTGTCCATTGCTCACACTGTCACGAAAATGGTTCAATGGGCTCGGTAGCTTAAGGGAATGGATAATTATAAATATACCCCAATGCATGAAAGAGAAATTGGGAAATTAATTTTCGTAGATAACGTTTTTTAATATAAGTTGTATGACTTAAATCTCTCTTAAATATAAAAAATAAAAATAAAAACAGAAAAACCAAAAAAAAGTCCATTTCTCTGAGGAAATGATAAGCAATTAATGATTCTTTGGCCTGAAAAGTGGAAGATGCCCATATAAATAGATGCTGGTGCTGTAATGAGCTTCCCAGTTTTTAGTATGCTACAACATCATATTCTCATGTGATAAGGGTATCAGGAGCGAATTGAGAATTTTATTTTCGTGCAGGTTATAACACTATTTTTTTTTTATTAGTGAGAACTAATTTAATTTTTTATAATAAATGTACACATATTCAAAAAACTTTTGAGGTAAAAATATATAATTTTAGAAAAAAATTAGTAGTAGTGGCCCAACTGCAAACGGATCTGCCCTTGGAGGGCATCACATAATGAGGAACTTATGAATAAGCTAAAGAGAGTGAGGAACTTGTGGTCCAACAAATATAAACTATACAGAATTACAATTCGGGACTATCATGCTTACTCTTAGACTGCCTGTAATAATTTAGGTTCAACTACTAAATTGTCAATAAATTAAATTTAATCAATTGGCTCGAAATACTTATATTTATATTGACATATCTTTTTCTTAACCAACACAAAATATGGCGTGAGCTTATGGTCCCGCTGCCATGGAAACACACCGAGTCTGGGACATTTTGGGTGGCTGTACTACCCAACCTGTATGATTTTTTTTTTTTTTTTGGTCTAAAAAATGAAATATCATTAAAAAAAATCCAAATACAACTTAACCGACTCCTTACGCCTACTCTTTGTCAACCAATCACAAAGTTTATTGGTCGTTCTTCTGACGCATTAGAACCGCACTCGCGGGTTCTTTGCAACAATCTTTTTTATATCCTCCACAATGGTGACTGCTCTCCAACAAATGGCATTCTCCGGAGAAGCGATTGCTTTAAAAATATCATGTGCATCGTTTTCAATGATGATGTTAAATTACTGTATTTGTCTCACGAAGAGACATGTATAGCGGATTGCAAAGGTTTCAACTTCCGCAACTAAAAAACAATGAAGAGAGTCAGTATAGCCAAAAAAATTGCACCATCCCATCAACGTCCGATAAATACAACAAGAGCTCTTCCGTCCTTTTCAAATTATGCATTCACATTAATCTTGATCTCCCCTGATGAAGTAATGGTTAACTCCATTTTTCTGTGATGTTGACCGCCGAGGACGTACAGGTACCCACTGATATGTTGCTGAAGGACTCTGAAAAAGGCCCACTATTGAGTGGCTTTGCTTTAACTAGCTAGAGCCTCTAGGATTGGCCAATATGAGATGTTATTGTTAGCAGATAATGGTGCTAGATTTTCTTCATTTTCACATTTTCTTTTCCAAATTCATCAGATTTTCGTTTTTCAGGTAAAGCAAAATATAACCATTTTTTTTTTCTTTTCAGTTTGATGGGAGGCAAAGCCGATGATAGAAAAAATTGGAAAACCAGGAAGCCTACTAAGGCATTACAAATAACCCATTTATATTTCACTTTCTCATAAAATTGAACAAGCACAATAAATAGTATCAAGGCTATACCTTCTTCCCGCCCAACCCCAAGTACTCCTATCCAATTTTATTTTTTATTTTTTTTATTCAAAGAAAGGCTGAAAAGTCAATTTTACATTATTTATACATTTTAAAAATTGATCTTAAAATTTTTTACATTTAAAACGAGAATTATACCAATACTCTTATCAATTTTGATTATATGCTAAACCTTAGCATTTCTTTCGGTTGTGGTCGAATGATGAAAAACCTAACAGTAGTTGTAAATAAAATTTGCGGACTAAATTGCTAACTTTGGTCTGAATCAAAAAGTAAAAGTCATATCATAAATCATCTACGGGTCCCTCTAGGTTCTATTATAGATAGAGAGATATATAGGACGAAACATCCTCGTTCACTAAGTAATCAAATGAAAAAGAACGATCAGAAGACGACACAATCTTTCCACAAATTATTCAGCCATGGCAAAAGGTTGAAAGGACCCTTTGTTGTGTAATTGGCAGACATTTCTCTTTCACCATCGAAATACATCTTCCAAATACAGACCTCCTAGCCCAACCTCAAAAACAATAAAAATGTAACATCGAAAGAAGAACTAGATGGTCGTGAGGGCGAAATTAAAATTTTTTAAAAATAATAAAAATAAAATTAATTTTTATTTTTAAAATAATAAGGACTAAATATACTATTTTCTCCACACGTTTATATCGGCAAACTACTAGTAATATGGGCGAATTTACGATTCTTTATCAAAGAGGCTAATTAATCTAATAATTAATTAATGGACATATGAGTATTAAGTACCTAGCTCAGTGAAATTATAACCTCCACGACCAACCAATGATAGAGTCACATTATGATGAGCGTTTTAAAAAAAAAAAAAAAATTGTTCAAACTAAAAATTTCATTATATTGCATCCTTAATATATGAACGCTCCGCTGACTATAAAATTTGTCCCCGCTAACCATTAGATCTTGACTCCACCCTGCGACTAACCATGTAAATCCGCCCCTATAGTAACATGTATATAACATGCATGACCAAGTTTCAAAGATGAGGTCCTCAACACAACTAGAATTAGCTAAAATGGTCGTCGACACAACTAGACTCAGCTAAAATTAGTATGCAAAAAAAAAAAAACAAATAGGATAAAGCTAATGAACGACCTAGAACCAACGTGCATATCAAGAAAAATGAGATTTAATCTTAAAATTAATTAATACTAAGTAAAACTACCTTGCATACTAGAGTTTGGTTACACGTTGATAGACCAAAATTTAGCTCGCGTACAATATTAGATAAGAAACATGATTCTATCCTAATATAGAAAAGACTCGTATAACTAATTATGATTTTACACTTCCTTTTAGATCTCTTTCCTTTTTATTATGACAGCAAAAACACTTGTGAAATTCTCAAGACGACATCTCGAAAGACTTTTCACTTGTCTTTAACAAGTGTGAGACCTTACTTAATTTTGCATGTATTCGACTTTTGTAAGTTCTTATCTCTAAAAGTATAATAGTCTCTTTCATCTCATATTTTTTTTTTCTTTCTAAAATTCATTGATATCAAGTAAAATAATTCATCATCTACGAACATGACATTGAAATTTAGGATTTTTGTACATGGGAGAAGTATATATATTAGCAAAGAAAAATTGATGTTTTTGTTTTGGTCGGAAAAATGATATTGATGTCAAAATAAGATATGATGGGGTTTTTCCCCCCCTTTTTTGTCAAGATATGATAGGATCAAGAATGAAGAATTTAATTGGATGAAAGTTAGGCGGCGGTAGATTTTGTGAACAAACAAAGAGAGCCGTCCAAAATGTGGAAAAAGGTGACACCTAAACTATGTTTTCTCCCCGACAAAAGAAGGAAAAAAATTATATTTTTTCGGACATTTGATTTAATAATATAATTCTTACTTTAAACACAAAAAATTTCAAAATTTATATTTATATGTAACATTTAAATAATATAAAATATTTTAAAATTTCCTTAAATAAAAATATAAACTACGTACGTTTTCTAATTGGTCCCATGCATACAGATTCATATTAGGCACTGGACATATATGTATAAACAAACGACATAAAAAGATTTACTTTAATCGCCATAATGGTCCCTAAATTTGTGAAAATCATTGTAAAATTCACCCACCGCCCACCTCCCTATCATGCATCACCGTCACTAGTGAATCAACCTTTCAAAGTTCCCACCATCTCATGACATTCATTGAGGACCACTGCTTTGTCTTTGCGTATTCGCAAAGATTCTCTTGTAATATTATGAGCAGATTGAATGATTATAAATTGTTAATATTATTTTATTATAACTATATTAATAATTTACATATTGAATTTATAACATCATAAGAATTTACAGTTGAAGATAATAATTAATATAACAAACCCCTCTCTAATAACTTAACATTTTAGATGAGATGGTCACTTAACATGGTATCAGAACTTAAGTACCAAAGAGTCTTGGGTTCAAAACTTACCGCCACCCATTTGAAAACATTAAACTGTCCAAGTGTAAGGCTTAAAAATTAACTCCGATTTGTCTACACTTGCGGGAGTGTGTTGAAGATAATAATTAATATAACAAACCTCTCTCTAATAGTTTAAACTTTTAGATGAGGTGGTCACTAAACATTTACTATGATTGGATTCATAACATCATAATAGTTTACACCTATTGGATTCAATAATTTATCATAACTGTATCAACAATTCTTTTTTCTAAGAAAGCAAAATATGTCATTGAAACTCAACTCAAAAGACAATGTACAAAGTCTTAACCAAAACTATTAACTGGTAAGACACCCCTCATTTAATTTTCATATACTATAAAGTTCAACATTGATAATACTCCTTCTAAATTTCTTATTACAAAGTTCAATTGTATCAACAATTTGTATGTGAGTGTTACTTTTTATTTTTTATTGGGTCCTCCCATTATAAGACTATAACATTGTAAATGATAATACAGTTATAATAAAATAATTTCAACAAATTGAACATGGAAATCAAATAACTATACATCACTTTACCATCATCTATATCCCTCATAACATTACATAATAATCTAAATCAGAGTTTGGTTACTTGAGGACAAGGGTAGAGGTATTTACAAATGAGTGGAAGCTGCCCCACACCCCTCAATTTTTTTTCTGAAAAAAAAAGATGTATTTTTTATCTAAAAAATTAATTTAAATTATATATTTTTAATTTTAATAAATAAAAATTCTGAACCCGTCCATCCTTAAACAGATTCTGTATGTGAATTTTGTGTGAATTTTGTGTTGTGTGGTGTGGTGTTCTCAAGGACGTCATAAATACTGGCTTGGACACCCAACTTCAACTTATTTTATCTGTTTGTTTGCCAACTTATTATGGGCCCACCATGGCTTGTTGCTTAGTTTCTTTATCATGTCATTCCATGACCACCCCCTCTTGATTCTCAAATTATTCAAGACTTTCAAACACATTACAAATCATTCAATCAAACAGTTAAATTTAGCAAAAAATCTTGAAGAAAAATTATTTAACAATCTAGTAATTAACCAAAGAGGGAAAATAGAAAAAAGGAAAACGAGCTTCATCATCTACCAAATCTTCCTTGTTAATGTTTCTTTAAATAACTATAAAACAAAATATCGACATATAATCCCTTTGGATTATAACTGAAGCATTCCTATCCATAAAAAACACGCCATAATCACCGCGGATCAGACCTTACGCAACCCTCTTTTATCTTTCTTGAAACTCCCGTTGTGTGAAATACATGAGAAGGAGAGAACAAGAAAAGGACTGTTTTAGTGATTTCGTTTTCTTTTCATGGAGGCCGAAAATCAGGATTCAAGCTCGAAACTTTTATCACAGGTCATTATCCAATTATTTCACACAATTCTTGAATGTTTCAATGATCTTCACAACTCTCGGGACTAGGGTATTCGTTCAAGTCAGGCGTCTCCCAAACTCGATTCGAGCTCGATTCCTTACACGCATGATGATTCTGCAATACTTTACTTTGGAGAGCATCAACTCTAGCTCCAACTTCAATAGCTTTCTTTCTTATAGCAGCAGCAGACAAGTCATGATGCAACTGATCATCAACATGTTCAAGTATGCATTCTGGGAAATTAAGCCTCGCAGAAGGGCCTCTAAGATAGAACACTGCAATGTCGTAAGCTCGCGCAGCAGCCTCAGGGGATGAATATGAGCCTAGCCAAATTCTTGACCTCTTGTTTGGCTCTCTAATCTCAGCCACCCACTTTCCCCACTTCCTCATCCTTATTCCTCTATAGGGTTTGTCGTGTTGGTGTTGCCTAATTTGCTTTCTTTTCTCTGTGCTTGAACAACATGACCCCCCTTCCATGACAGAAAAATCTCTTCGTTTTTCTTTGTGTTTTGTGTGTGTGTGTTCTTTTAGGGTTGTGCAAGAAAGGAGGTAAAGAACCCTAATAAAACAAGTGTTGGAAAATGATATCTAAGCTCATCAAGTGCATAAGAAAACGTATGATTTTGAAGGGTATGGTTTATATATATATATGGAGGTGGGGGTAATGAAGACAATAGAAATTATACATACAGGAGATGGGGATGGGTGGATGAGGTATTTGTGTTGTGTGTGTGTATGATTGAAGGAGAATGCCTAGGCAGCACGCATAAGCATTTACTATTTGGCTACTTGTCTGTCGTCGGCCGCCACGTTTAATCTTCCTTTAAGATAAGTACAAGCTTGGCCGACATATTCCATCGCTTCTCTCTTCTTCTTTTTATGGAATATTATATATGTATATAAAATACATATGTGAAGAAAGTAAGAATATTTTCTTATACAATATACGTTATGAGTAAAGTTTAATAAATATGAATTATTTAATTATTGAACTATAATTGTATTAATAATTGACAACTGTTACTAACTCCCTACCCCTCCTTTACTCTTATCCAACCCCTTTTCCTCCCGTTGAAGGCCTCTTTGTCAGTTTTAACTTCCTCTTTGGTGCTTCGACCACCGGCCGGTAGCACCCTTCCCTCATTTTCTTTCTTTTTGCTTTTAATTTTCACTTCTCTTCATTTTTTGTTTTTCTTTTTCTTTGGCTTTTTTGTTGTTTGTTTGTATAGATTTGATCTTTTGCTCTCTTTTATGCATGTAGTTTTTATGTTTTCTGTTTCTCTTAGGTAGTGATTGGTACACTAGAATAAATTTGGGTAGAAATACAATGAGCCAATGAATTGAATGAAACTGAGAATAGAATGAACTTGAAAATGAGAATGACATATTTGGTATGCTATACGAATTAAGAGTAGTAATGTGAATGACTTGTATAATATAACATGATTGTCATTTTATTATCATAGTATTAAAAATTAAAATAAATATAAACATAACCCTAAACAATATAAACATAAATAATAATAATAATAATAACAACAACAACTACAACAATAAATAATAATAATAATAATAATAATAATAATAATAATATTAATATTAATAATCATTATTATTATTATTAATAACAAAATAAAAATAATAATAACAATAATAATAACAACAACAACAATTATTATTATTATTATTATTTTTTTTTAATTTTTAATTTTTTATCATTATTTTTTTCTTTTATTATTATTAGTAGTATTTTTTTATTATTATTATTATTTTATTTTTATTATCTATTTTATTTATTTATTTATTTATTTATTTATTTATTTATGTATTTATTTATTATTATTATTATTATTATTATCATTTTTATTTTTATTTTTATTTTTATTATTTTTATAATAATTATTAGTAATTGCAAAAGTATATTATTATATTTTTAATTATTTTTATTATTATTATTTAATCACTATTATTATTATTTATTTTTGTCTTTATTATTTTTTTATTTTTTTATTTTTATTTTCATTATTATTTTCATAATAATAATTATTATTATTTATTAGCCTAAGGGTGTTAATCTCATATTTTAATGATAACGAAATCTTAATACAATGCCTATTAATTGACTAATCATGCATGCTAAAGTAATATTTGTTTAAAGATTAGTCATAGAATGAGAAATGATCTTACATGAAGAAATGATTGGCCCATACTTACTCAAAACAACTCTAGTCAAGATTGAAGTACTAGTATTGATAAAGATGTGAAGTTTTTATTTCAAGAATCAACGACTTGAAGATTCGAAGAAAGAAGAGGGAGTCATAAGAGAAGACGTTGCGACATAAAGAGTACCAACAAATTAGAATGTCTAGTGACTTTGTTTTGCTTAGTAAAAGCTCAAAAGAACCTTCTTTGAGATTTGTTTTTGAAAGTTGTTTTAAAATGATTTATTGAAAAGTGTTTGATTTCAAAAACAATGTTCTAAAAGTGTTTTGAGACTTTGGGTTTAAAAGTTTGTTACGGTTTTTTGTTCTAAATTGTTCCATCATTGCAAAAAACGTTTTTAAAACTTGGTCTTTCATTTGTCCTATTGTAATGAGAAAAGACAGGGCAAAATCGGATGAATCAAGTCGAATCATTCATCCGACTTCATTCAACCAGCATTCCCAAGGAATGCAAAGGACAAGTCGGAAGAGCAAGTCGGATGAATGGCTCATCCAACCTGACTCAGCCGACTTGTCTAGTGAGTGCAATGGACAAGTCGGACGAAGAGTCGGATAAATGGCTCATTCGACTCCTCAGCCGACTGTTTGAAAATATAGCCGTTATAATTCCGTTGAAGACTTTTTCTATATAGTTTCAAACACCCATATTGCTGAGATTACCTCTTCTAACTTCAAACAATTGTTCTATAGCTTTCATATCTTAAAAACATATTTGCTTGAACATTTATTGAGCTTTAACTTGCAAATCAATTGATCATTCAAGAGCATTGAATTGTATTCATCTACTCTTAAAAGAGAGTTTATTGTATTCATCTTTCATTTACTCTTGTGTGAGATATACACTAATATAGATTTGAGAGAATCATTGTATAGGGAGTGTTTTATATCTTCTTAGTGGATTCAAAGAAGTGAAAAAGCTTGTACAAACTCTTGTGGAATCAAGAGATATTGTAGTGTTGGTTTGTGTTTCACCAACTTGTGAAGAAGCATTATTAGTGGAACTAGTGAAAGCCTAAGCGAATAAAGACCTTGGGTGGTGGAGTAGATTAGCGAACCACCTAAAAATTGACAGATTCATCTATCTCTCTCTTCTCTCCTTATCTCTTTTTATTTGTGCATACATAGTGTTTCATAAATTGTCACATAGAATTTGCATATCCGAAAAAAGTAGTATTATTGCCTCCTTATCCTAATTCACCCCCCCTCTTATGATATCTTGGGATAACAAATGGTATCAGAGCTAAGGCTTTACATATAGCTTAACATCTAGTAAAGTTAAGATCATGGCAAATACTACTACATCTCCCTACATGGAATGATATTCAACTAATAGACCTCCATTTTTCACAAGTACAAACTTTGTTTATTGGAAGAACAAAATGAAAACTTACATTCAATCGGTTGATTACTCTTTTTGGAGGATTGTAGAAGAATGTCCTGTTGCTCCTATCAAAGTCACAGAGATTGTAAACGAAGATGGTAGCAAGTGCAAGAAGAAGACTCCAAAAACCAAAGATGAATTTGATGATAGCAATATAGCTATGTTGACCAATAACTCTAGAGAAAAAAACATACTCTATTGTGCTCTAAATGAAACGGAGTATAGTCGAGTGAGTCAATGTGCATCGACTCATGAAATATAGGAGCTTCTTGAGCTATCCTATCAAGGAACAACTCAAGTCAAAGATACAAAAATCAGTCTCTACATTCATGAGTATGAACTATTTTAGATGAAGTCCGAAGAATCACTAAATGAGATGTATCAAAAGTTTGCAAAAATCGTCAACATTCTTAGTGCTCTTGACAAGTCCTATCTAAATGAGGAACTCAATAGGAAGATTCTCCTTGCACTACCAAAGGAGTACAAGCCAAAGGTAACTTCAATTAGAGAGTCAACAAATCTCTCAAAATTGAAAGTGCATGAGCTCATTTGCAACCTTGAAACTGAAGAACTTGTTCTAAATCAAGAGAGACTAAGAGGTGAAGAGGAAAAGAAAGCAAAGAAGACACTTGCTCTCCTTGCATCAAAAACTCATTCAAGTGATAAAGATGAGAGTAAAAATGAAGATGATGAAATGACTCTACTTGCAAAGAACTTCAAGAAGTTCTTAAAATACAAAAAGATGAGAAGATGACCCTCTTCAAACAACAATCCAAGGTGGAAAGGCAAACCAAAAGAAGAATCAAAGTGCTACAATTGCAACAAACCAGGACATTCGAAAGCAAATTGTCCAAAGTTAATCAAGTCTAAAGGAGGAAAGCAATGAAAGCAAGTTGCATTAAGGATGATGTTTCAACCGATGGAGAGAGCGAAAATGAAGAAGAGGTAGCTAATATCGTTTGTCTTATGGCAAAGGACGATGAAGAGGTATGTTCATCTTCTAGTTCTACTTCTAGCTCTCATAGCTTATTACATGATGATGAATGCTCATTTGAGGAATTACAAAATGAGTTTTCTAAAATGCTTGACAATTTCTCAATTGCTCTCTTGAAAATTAAAGAACTTCAAAAAGAAAGAAATGATTTGAAAAGTGAAAATGAAATGCTTGAAGAAGATCTTTGTTCATCTCACAAGAAAACACTTGAATTTTATTCTTTGAAAGAAAAACTTGAAGAAAATGTTGTTGTCTTAGAAAAACAAGTTCAAGATTTGAATATGAGCTTAACAAAGTTTACAAAAGGAAAAGAGACTTTGGATAAAATGCTTGTATCACGCCCCGACCCTGATCCATTGCTAGGACAAGGCTAGAACATGACGAGTACTAGAAAGATAACATGTACAATCATCAATTTATAACCTAAACGTTTATAAAATCCACAAGTAACTTCAAGAAGGGTGCCCATAATTATCGGCACTACACTTTCATTAACCTGATCATTCACATATACATGGCCTAGTGTTACCCGCAAAGCATGACACAAACATCAATGCCCTCTAGACCTCAAAAGAATAAGGCATTAGGGAGATTACAATCCAACGTTTAGCAGGTTAGTTACATAACCAAATCCAAAAGAATATTACAGTACTTAAAATTGTTCAACTTAACATAGTTTATAACATCCAAAAATTTAAAAGTACAAGCAAGCAGGATCACAACAAGCAAAAGTCCGACTCGTCACACAAGTAAGTCTCGCCATCTGCTTGAGTCCCTGGCTCTGGCTCAGCCTCACCTGAAAGATTGTCATGAAAAGAGATGAGCTACACTTAGCTCAGCGAGGGTTAAAGGTCACGGTAGGTTTTCGCAAACACTTTTCAACATTTAGAAAGCCTTTTAAAAAAAACCGTGTCATGCATGAGTTGCAATTAAGTACAAGAATTAATAACAAGTAGTAACACATAACTCTACCCCCCGAGGTCCTCAAGGGCCCAAGCGAAAGTAGGTTTACCATATATCAAAGGATACAGTTTTCCTTGCAGTTGCTGTAGACGGTCGGCCTTGAATCAACCTTTATCACTTTTTCCCAACTCCAAACATTAGGTGATATCTAGATAATCACTGGGGACCATGGTAGTCGAGACCGTCTGGTAACCCGATGCTACCCATAGGAAACGAATGCCACTATGCCCATAATTGTGGTTGCAATCGCCGCGCCAACAGTTATTGACATTGTCAGCAATATATATACATCAATTATAACAAGGGAAGGCAACAAAGTAGGTTGCCTCCATCACATAATCATGTACATAACATTGAGCATACTCCATCGTATAAACGTGTAAACAATTATAATATCTTGTATGTATACTCATTTAATCATGTAGCCTAACATTAACCATGTACTTCTACCTCAATTAAGCTCATATTAACCTACATTTTGATCCATATCATCAAACAATTGATAGCAATTGAGAATAACACAAAACAAACAAAAGCAGGACCATCTGGTCTAGTACCGGGGCGACCATCCGGGCCCGACAGTAAGTTGACAAAGGACCCGGGCTACTACCCTGTCGACTTGATCCATCCAGGTGAGTGTCCGGGTGACTTCGTCGCCCAGCAGTAGCCTTGACAACTGGTCCAGGCTGGTACCCGGGTGACTACTCGGGTGACTGGACTCGTTCGGATCCGACAACACAGTGACGAAATTCGACTTTTTCCAGCTTTTCTTGTTATTTTAACTTATTGGTTTTGCTTAGATTCATGTTTAACCATATTGTCAACCTAAAGCACTTGTTAAACAACATACTAAGCTCAAGAATCATACATCATTCTCCATGAATCAACCAATACTTTACAAAACATCCAAAAAACATCTAAGCCCTAATGTCCTTGATTTCCATTTTCATGCATTGTAAGCCAACAAACCTTCTATCACCTGAGTACTACACCATTTATAATTCCTAAGCTCATCAACTTCATCAAGGCACAAGTAAGATAAAACCCTAGTTCAATAATCCATAGCTCAAGCTTTCTCAACAACACATATATACACATAGATCAAGCTAGATAAGGAAAAAGAACTTATAAACACACATAATATGTCTTTTGTATAACCTTTAGAAAACATCCCTCACCTCAAACTTGAGTTTAGAAGCAATAGGAAGCAAGAGAGCACTTGGGACTAGCTGAGAGATATAGAAAATGGCTTGATAAAAGGCTGAAATTCCCTTCTTTCTTATTTTTCTTCTTCTCTTCTCTTTTCAAGCCTGTTGTGTGTGTGTGTGTGTGCTGAAAAATGTGTTGGTATATGTGGTTGAGTGTATTTGTGTGTTTTGAGTGGTAGAAAATAGTATTTGGTAGGTGAGATATTATTTTGACATGTCAAATGACCACCTTGCCCTCCAACTAACACACGTATTGCTAGTTGCCCTTCTTAGTTGAATTGTAATTAATTAATTACTAATCCTTACTTGCTAGAATATTTTTAACGCCTACAACACGTAAAATTCCATAATGCACGTAATTGAACATTTTGGCACATAAAATGATGAAAATGCACGTTAAATGATATTAATGCTTATTAATTATTGCTATTGCTTATGAAATGATATGAATGCACTATGAATAATATAATTATGTATAGATTCTCATGCCAGATTTTACATCTTCTCATCCTTAAAAGAATTGCGCCCTCGCAATTTCTTCTTACCTTGCAAATAACTCTGGATATTGTTTCTCTATTTGATCCCGTAACTCCCAGGTTGCTTCCTCAGTACCATGGTTGTTCCACAATACCTTTACCATAGGAATCTTCTTCCTACGCAACTCTCGTTCTTGCTTATCTAAGATCTGCATGGGCCTTTCTTCATAGGAGAGGTTTTCTCAAAGTTGTAGCGGTTCCGACTCCAAAATATGAGAAGGGTCGGGTTGATACTTTCTCAACATCGAGATATGGAACACATCATATATACCGAAAAGATGGGGAGGTAAACCCAACCGGTATGCTAACTTGCCAATTCTCTTTACAATCTCGAACGGTCCCACGTACCTCGGACTTAATTTGCCACCTTTGCCATGCCAAATCAATCCATTCAGATGAGACAACTTCAAAAATACCTTATCACCTACTCAGAACTCCAAGTCTCTTCTTCTTTTATTGGCATAACTTTGAGCGGTGAGCATCATTTTCCTGATCAATTGCACATTTTTTATCTTCTCCATAATCTTAGGTAATAATGTAGGATCAATGGCTTTCATCTCACCAACCTCACTCCAATATAGAGGGGATCTACATTTCCGTCCATACAAGGCCTTGTAGGGTGCCATGCCAATAGTCGCTTGGTAGTTGTTGTTGTAGGCGAATTCCACCAATGACAAATGTTTTTCCCATGTTTCTCCAAAATCCAATACACAAGCTCGTAGCATGTTTTCCAAGATCTGGATAGTTCTTTCGGACTGCCCGTCAGTTTAAGGATGGTAGGCTGTACTGAAACTCAACTTCGTCTCCAACGCCTCTTGAAACTTTTGCCAAAACCGAGATGTGAACCTTGGATCTTTATCAGACACTATGCTTGCAGGTACTCCATGCAATTTCACAATTTTAGCTATATACAAATCAACTCGTTTCTCCAAGGTATCCGTCTTATTCATTGCGATGAAATGGGCTGTTTTTATCAACCAATCCACGATCACCTAAACAGTATCACAACCTCGAGGTGACCTCGGCAATTCCGTCACGAAATCCATTGTTATGTGCTCCCATTTCTATTGTGGAATTTCCAAAGGTTGCAAAAGTCCTATGGGTCTTTGATGTTCTACTTTAACCCTTTGACATGTCAAACAACGTGACACAAACTCCGCAATCTCCCGCTTCATATTGTTCCACCAATAAAATTGTCTCAAATCTCGATACATCTTTGCTCCTCCAAGATGTATTGTATACCTCGTGTTATGAGTTTCTTCGAGTATCTTCTTCTTCAATTCTAGGTCATTTGGTATACAAACTCGGTTACGAAATCTCTACAATCCATCTTGCTGTTTGAAATCCGGATTGTCTTCTTTTATCTTCTGAAATTGTGGATCTTATTGTTGAGCTTCCTTGATTTGAGATAAGCATTCACCCTTAACTTCGCCAAACTTACCTTTCGGCTCAATGCATCTGCCACCACATTAGCTTTTCTGGGCACATAGTTGATGGTGCAATTGTAGTCCTCCAAGAGTTTCATCAATCTCCTTTGACTCATGTTCAGTTCCTTTTGAGAGAACAAGTATTTTAGGCTTTTGTGGTCAGTGAAGATCTCGAACTTACTTCCCCACAAATAATATCTCCATTTCTTCAATGCAAACATTATCGCCGCCAATTCCAAGTCATGAGTGGGGTAATTAATCTCATAAGGCTTTAGCTTCTAGGAAGCATAAGCGATAACTTGACCATTTTGCATCAACACACATCATAACCCTTCATTTGAAGCATCACTATAGATGACAAACCCTTGGCTTCCCTCGGGCAATGCTAAGATAGGAGCGATTGTCAATCTCTTCTTTAACTCTTGGAAGCTATTTTCACACTTATCATCCCATGTGAAGCTCACCTTCTTTTGAGTCAATCTTGTAAGGGGTCCTGCAATCTTTGAGAAGTCTTTCACGAACCTCCTGTAGTACCCAGCTAACCCAAGAAAACTACATATTTTCGTAAGTGTGAAAATACCTTCAACAACTGCAGTCGTATCAGGAAGCTCCTCTGCATCTAAGGCAAATACTCGGGCCTGACCCCGTCGGGCTGATGCTGCAGCTGGTGCCCTGGTCTGAGTACCCTGACTAGATGTATGACCTCTGGTGTTCTTGAATTTCAAGCAGTCCTTAACCTCGTACTGGTCACTCCCGCAACCTGTACACCTATTCAATCTCTTCCAGCAATTCTCCTCAGTATGGCCCTGACGCTGACAGAAGCTGCACTGCTAATGACGTCTTGTAACAGTGCCTCCCATAGGAGCTTTGTAAGAAGAGGTAGCTGAACTACCCTGTTGAGATCGTGTTACAGCTGGTCTAGACTGCCTTTGATTCTAACTCTAAACTGGTTGTACCTGAGTCTGAGTAGGCCCGGTATAACTCTGAGTCTGCCTCGGCTGTTGACTCTGGCCAACTAAAATATTCTGCCTCTGATACCCCTGACTGTGCGTCTGATGTGGTTGTTTACTGGGCTGACTCGGCTCCCCAAATAAATCTGCTTTACGTTTCTCATATTTGGCAGCTATTCTGACTGCTGCAGTGTAAGTGAAATAATCCTGGGTAGACAAACGAAATATCGGGCCTCAGCCCCATAACAAATCTCTGAATCCTTTTACTCTCCGGCTTCACTAATGCTGGCACATAACGGGACAAGGGGGTAAAAGCAGCGTCATATTGGTCAACAGTCATGTTGCCTTGTTTCAGATTAATGAACTCTTGCTCTCGTCTTTCAATAGCTATCTCAGTAATGAATTTATCCCGAAACTCTCTGACAAACTCATCCCAAATCCGCGGTACTGCCTTAGCCTGCCATCTGGACTTCATGGTATGCCACCACTGCTTAGCATCTCCCTCGAGCAGAAACTCAACGCAAGCAACCCTCCTTGCGTCATTGTACACGAGGCCAGTAAGAATTTTTTCCACTTTATTCAACCACTGCTCGGCCAATATATCATCGGGCTCTCCGAAGAAGCTAGATGTACTCCGATGCAGAAATTTCTCAAAGTAGTTACCACTACCGCCCTCTGCTCCACCTTGACCCTGACTTACCTGCGAGTACAAATCCTATCTGCCTCTGCAATACCTGTGCTATCTGGCCTATTGCAACAATTAACTGTGCATTGAGAGTCTGTTGATCTACTTCTTCTTCCCGGTATTCTAATTTTTGGTCCGACGGCGGGGCCCCATTCTGAAATAACAAGATTGCAAAGTATTATGACAGGCATACATATATATATATATATATATATATATAAAATTCGCAAGTAAATCACATAAGGAGAAGTTCAAATAAGTCCACGTAACATTACACATAAGATCACACAAGCATTTTATACATAAAAGTCACGTCCCGACCCAACTCCACACTAAAGGTTAAGTCCGGACCCGACATACGGACAGAGTTTTCTCTGTACCGTGGACATTCTGGAAACCTAAAACATTCAATAAAGTCATAAAAACAAACTAGAACTCCAATTCTGACTAAATCTCAGCTTCGAGGCCATCCGAGCCTTAAGCAAAACAAGACAATATAAATACAAACAAGCATGCAAGCAACAACCACAGGATCTTTATCTTACATTCGTTTATCATACCACTCCATGTTAGTAACTAAACATTCTTAAGGATTTAAAGTCAACTATTTAACTATTTCAACACCCCAAGCATGCAACAGACCAAAAGTAGAATATTAGTTATTACATGCCACGGATACATATCATACATTACAACTAAACAATATATACATGAGCTCAAAGGCTCCAAAATAGAACATAATAAACAACAAGCAGATTCTTCACATAACAGCAGAAACACATCCACCTCAAGCACAAGAACACAACAATTATGGCAACTACTCCGCCTGCACCTCCTGCTCCTCACCCTCAACTAAATCAAGCTGGGGTTCAACCTCAGCACCTCCTGAAACATGTTAGCGAGGTATGAGCAACCACAATTGTCCAGTGAGGGATAAAGTCTACCCGGGGCGTGCAATGCAACAATTAGAGCAAATAAGCAATAAAAGCAAGTAAGGGACAATTGAAATAGCAAGTAACCACACATTTAAAAAGATACGATACACTTAACCCCAACACTTCAGAATTCTATTTATCTTCAATCATGAACCACTTTTCTCGATCCACGAACCTTGATCAATGTACCAGCATAAATCCCAATAACTCCAGTGGGTGTACTCCGGATGTACCCCGATAAACCTACGACCCAACACCCCCTAGCAATCTCCGGACCAGACGAGTGAGGGACTAGAGCACGGAGACCGAATATCCACTGGCAAGCCCGCCGCCTCCCAGCCGATACTCAATACATCCGCCCCTGACACTATGGTTGCGCAACCACTATGCAATGCATTTTAACATATGACAATATAACAACAATGGAAGCAATAACACATGTGAGGAACAACAAAGTAGGTTGTCCTCAAACAGTTAGAATATAATCATTAGCATATAACAACTAAAAAGATTACAAAGAAGCATTAACATATTTCACATAGAATTTTACCAAAGGTTCAAAAATGTCTTGAAAGCACATTTAAACACTTAAGAAACATTTACAAGGTCATAGAAGCATGAGACAACCGATTTTCTACTTTATCCCCTTTGTAACTTAACATATTTTCCTTCCAAACACAAGCTATTATTCTAGATTAGCGATCGGGCTATACCATACTCCTAATTAACCAATAAGGCACTCCTAGGACCCTCGAAACTACCCAATTGCTCTCAATTACCATGAAAGCCCTGATTTTTCCCTTGTGAGTTTGTACTACAAGTACCCTAACCGGGACTCAACTGAGGTTTAGCAAAGCATATATAGCACCTATATAGCCTAAGTACACTAAATGTAATGGCCAAATTAACCCAGACTTGCATTAACCCCGGAACCCTTTTTTAAAAGTCGCATATTTCATGTTTTAGCCAAGTTTCGAGCAATTCAACCTCACGGGGCTATCAATCTATCTTCATTAACATCTAAGGAATCTATTAGAAGCAACGAATCAAGCCATATCACACAATTTCACAAAACCCTAAAATCTCGTCACTATTCACACCCTACAATAAAAACATCAATTTTAACCGTTTAAAAGACGAATCAATGACATAAATGTGTTCTCTAGCACTTGTATACAATGTATATTACCATATTTGAGCATATCATAAGTATTTAATAGCAATTCTACAAGATCAAGAAAAGTCTAACATTTAGAAATGCAAAATTAACCATGCAAATCCCTCACCACAAGTGCGTAGGAGCTTGTAAGATGCTAGAAGACAACAAAAACACTTGTTCCTAGCTTGCAAGGGCTTGAATCCAAGAGTTGATGAGCAAAAATCTCTCATTCTTCTCCTATAGGGCTGTCGGGTTTGGCACAGCACTATTCACCCCTTGTTTTTTTTTGTGTTATGTTATGAGCTATTATGTGTATGTTGAGTATATATTTAAGTGGTGTTATATTTAAAGTGTGTAGGTTGATCATAATATAAGTCAAACTGGCTTAGAATGAGTCCTAAGGTACAATTATGTGTTAGCTAGCTAAAATATAAAGTTTAATTACGTAATACTATTCACTAGTTTCAATAAAACGTTTTCTAAACGGATGCTCCTATCACTTTTGCTCAAACGCACATTTTTTCATTTCTAAAAAAATTAATATGATTTAAGAAAAATGTTAATTCGAAGTAAATAAGTGATTGAAAAACGTGATGAATAGTAACCATATTAAGTAGCAAGTAATGCACAGTAAAATGCACAAATAGTGGATGCAACAGTTAAAAGATATACGGTAGAATCTCGGGCGTCACAAGAGACGTAGTGACATAAGGGGTACCGAAAAATTAGAATGTCAAGTGACTTTGTTTTGCTCGATAAAAGCTCAAAAGAACCTTCTTTGAGATTTGTTTTTGAAAGTTGTTTTAAAATGATTTATTGAAAAGTGTTTGATTTCAAAAACAATGTTCTAAAAGTGTTTTGAGACTTTGGGTTTAAAAGTTTGTTACGGTTTTTTGTTCTAAATCGTTCCATCGTTGCAAAAAACATTTCTAAAACTTGGTCTTCCACTTGTCCTATTGCAATAAGAAAAGACAGGGCAAAGTCGGATGAATCATTCATCCGACTTCATTCAATTGGTATTCCTAAGGAATGCAAAGAACAAGTTGGAATAGCAAGTCAGATGAATGGCTCATCCAACTTGACTCAACCGACTTGTCCAATGAGTACAATGGACAAGTCGAACGAAGAGTCGGATGAATGGCTCATCTGACTCCTCAGCCGACTGTTTGAAAATATAGCCGTTATAATTCCGTTGAAGACTTTTTCTATATAGTTTCAAACACCCATATTGCTGAGATTACCTTTTCTAACTTCAAGCAATTTTTCTATAGTTTTCATATCTTAAAAACACATTTGCTTGAACATTTATTGAGTTTTAACTTGCAAATCAATTGATCATTCAAGAGCATTGAATTGTATTCATCTATTCTTAAAAGAGAGTTTATTGTACTCATCTTTCATTTACTCTTGTGTGAGATATATACTACTATAGCTTTGAGAGAATCATTGTATAAGGAGTGTTTTATATCTTCTTTGTGGATTCAAAGAAGTGAAGAGGCTTGTACAAACTCTTATGGAATCAAGAGACATTGTAGTATTGCTTTGTGCTTCATCAACTTGTGAAGAAGCATTACTAGTGGAGCTAATAAAAGCCTAAGGGGAGGAAGACCTTGGGTGGTGGAGTAGATTAGCGAACTACTTAAAAATCGACGGATTCATCTATCTCTCTTCTCTTCTTATCTCTTTTTATTTGTGCATACATAGTGTTTGATAAATTGTCACATAGAATTTGCATATCCGAAAAAAGTAGTATTATTGCCTCCTTATCCTAATTCACCCCCCCTCCCCCTCTTAGGATATCTTGGGATAACATTATTATAATTATTACTATTGTAAAATAAATTATTTATAAAAGTTATGTTATATAGCGGTATGATAGTCAATTTTATTTCATAACACATGAGAATAGGCTATTCCCATGTATTTGGTCTGGAATGGCTATTTTCATGTATGTGGGAATGGGATTCCCTTGGAAATGAAATTCCTAAGTCATTCCCTTATACCAAACATGGAAATTAAAATAAAATTAGGAATATCATTCTATTTCTAACTCATTCTCACATATCAATCACTGCCTTATGGTGATAAACTCATATATGGGTTTTGAAATTCCCCCAACCTAGATCTTGTGTAACTTTTGTCTTTTTTGCATTTTTGTCATCATGGCTCTAGTAATAATCTCAGCCCCTCAGCTCTTTCTTACCGTGTTCTTTGACCACTAGTTTTGGTGGAGTTTTTGGAAGCCCTTTGGTGGACTGCGCCTTCACCACCTCTCTACTTGCCCAATGTTGTTTCATCGGCTTTTAGAGTGTCTAGTGTTTGTTGCTTCCTGCGAGTTGGCGTGACTCATATCACACGTTTTTTCCTGGCTCACCGTTGGTGAGCTTGTGGCCATGCTTATGGCATCTCAGGCAAGTTTGTTGGTTTGGGTTGCTGGTTGGCTTCTTCTGTTTCATGGTTTTTCGTTTCGTGGCCGTGGCTGTTGTCGTCGACTTTGGACAGCTTATGGATAAAATTTGTTAAGGTTTGTGATGTTAGGGTTAGGGTTTGTGTTATTGGGCCTTGGGCTATTAAGTTTTCTCTGGTCCTAATGGCTTTAGTGTGTTTGCCCATAGTTTGTATATTTTTTTTCTTTTAATGTTAAATATTTTCTGATAAAAAAACTAACAACTGTAATTAGACTTTGCTCATAATACTGTAAATAAGAACAGTTCAATTCCTTATATATTTCTATTGCTCAAATTTTACATTTTAGTTAATATCTTATTTTAGTAGTATAATATAGAAATTAAGCTTACTTTTTCTAAAGAACATGTGATAGAGATCATAAGTAAAAGAATAAGTGATGTTAAGTATGTAATGATATAAAAAAAAAACTCTTTTTTTTCTTAGTTTGTTCTTTTCTTGAATAAATTTATTGTACAGATGTTAAAATTTACAAGATCTAGCACCAGAAAATAGAACATTATGAAAAAGACATATTAAAATCGAGATTTAGAATATATCGAAAGTCTATGCCATAACTTATTTATTTGCTGCAATCATCTCTTGAAAAAACTCATGTGATAATCTTGCAAAAAATTTTGAGCGGTGTTTTACGATAAGCACACTTAAATTAGGTGCTCCTTCTCTCTCTTCTCTTCCTGTATGATGGCTCTCAATATTGCAAGTCAGCCCTAATGGTCTAATATATAGATTATTAGTATTTTGGATAGGAGATAAGCTTTAGCCTTGAGTCTTTATTGGGCCGCCCTCCATCAAGCTACTTTAATAATTAAATAAGTTTTACATCTTGCATACCACACAATCACTAAAAATTATATTAATGAGACGGACCTAGCCCAACTAGAGTGGATAATCATATAAAATTACATATGAGTTTTACCGGTCAACCTCCCTCATTTGTTTTTTGAAATAATAAAATATTTCAATCAGTAATAGCTCACAACTAGAAAAATTCCAACAGGAAAATCATGTCTAGAATTTGACATCCCTTGGCCTTTGCTCATGTAATTATTATATATGTGCTAATGAATTTATTTTGATAATTTCTTAATATTATTTAATACATTAATCTATTAATTACCAAATCTATTAGTTGGACTTGTGTGACATATTATTGATTTCATTTATACATGAATCTTATTTGATGATTCTAATATGCGATAATTGTTAACTTGATAATCATATTATATTCATAATACATTTTTCTTTTGTTGTTGGGGTTTTTCTTAGCTAAAAATCATCTTATTTTCTTTCTTAAACCGCCTCTCTCTCTCTCTCTGAACCCTCGCAAGATTTTTTCTCTTATTGAAAGTTATCTCATCACTTTTGCGTAATTATTTTCAATACTCTGGCCTTCAGGTACCCAACTCTCAACTTTATTTCTTGGTTCGTTGTTTTTTGTTTTTCTTTCTCTTTCTTTCATTTTTGCTACTTTTCTATATATCTTCTGCAAGTTTTCGTTGGCTTTGGTCTTTTTTGTTATAGGTTTGGTTGTGATGTGTGTTTGAGTTGTGACCAATATATACCTCTACTTTTTTTGGTCAACTACTGCTACTGCCTCTAATCCTTACCCATGTGATGTTAAACACCCGTGTGGGTATAGTTGGAGGGTTCAGGTGGACTACGCCTTCACCGCTAGAGGTCTGGATTTTTACTCTACCATCTAGAGTATCCAACCGTTTTCCTCCATCAGGGTTATGCGTCTCCTTTTCATGTGTTGTTTCTCGGCTCGCCTTGATGAGCTGCTTGCCACTTGTGTGACAGTTCCAGTAGGTGTTTGGTGGTTAGTTGTATGAGTATTAGCTATGTTGGTTCCGGTCGAAGTTTTGGGTGAGGCTTTTAGTTTTGGGCCTTTGTATTTGGCTTGTATTTGTATGTACTTTTGTTTTATTTTCTAGGTTCTTGTATAGTTTAGGCTCAAATCTCCTTTGTATTTACTTTGTTTAATTAATAAATATGCTACTTGACAAAAAAAAAAAACTAGTGAGATCACATAATTTGCTTAGTGATTTTTTTTTGTCAGATTGTGAAGTTTACATCAGGTTTTCACTAGCCAATCCCTGAGGGATCAACATCATGTCGTACAAGGTGAGGTAATTCCAAGGAAAGATTATGACACCAGTCTAATGTGAGAGTGGCTATCCAAGCTATACAAGCAACCCAATCTGTCACACAGTTGGAGATATGAGGATCTACCGGAAGGAGATAGAGTTGTGAACAATAAAGGAAAAACTTCAGTCACAAGTGGATGGTCCCCTAAATGCCTCAATGACATTTTGCGCGTTCGATGTAATGGTCGCTTAAGTGGTAGGATGGGATATAGTGAGTATCGAACAAGCCATCTTTAATGCCTCCGACTAAGAAGCTAAGTGACATCTGGTGGCCCTAGCCTGACCATTCAGAATAGTACCAGATGCATCCCGACAGACGACGACAACCCCCACAGGGAGGTCTAGGGAGATAAAAAAAAATGCTTAGTGATTATTAAATGTCAATGAATTTATTAATAAATTGGATAACTTCACTTGTGTGATATCTTATTAATTTTATTTTAGTAATTGTTAATTTGATAGTCATATATCATTCACTATATATATATATTTTTATTTAAACATTCACTAGATATTCTATTTTCGTTGTTCGATTCCTTCGGAGCATTAACATGCCACTCAACTAAATAAGAAGACTTAGAAATTAATTAGATTTGTGAGATCCTCGATTCCTTCGGAGCATTAACACGTTTTTTTTCTCGCTCACGTACATTTCAATGATGCTAGAATACTCATAATATTTATCAATAAATTTACCAAAATGAATGTGGCAAGCAAGAGAATTGTCAATGAATTCCATGGAAGCCTATTGAATTAAAATAAAGGACTCGGACATGTCACATCAGTTTATGTCTTATGAAGTTTTTCTTTTCCATTTTTTTTATAAAGACATTTTGATTAGGTGACGTTCAAAATTATATTTTATCGTCTAATTATCGTGAAAAAGATATTATGTTATAAATAAAATTTAACAGTTATGAATTATTTTATAATATCTACATCATCAATTAATTTATTATTATTATATTTTACCTATAGTATAATGACGTTATAAATAAATTTATTTTTCGTAGAAGATATATGATAAGGGTTAGTCTATGCAAGATGTGGATGGTAATGGTTAGGGGGCTACTGTACGCAAACTATAATATCACAACCCTTTCTTAGCTCGACCAAAAAAACAACCCTTTCTTAGCTTCTATTGCTAAAGAAGTTTTGTTTGTCAAACATACATAGGATAATTATGACATATTTCTTTTGTCAACCTAACTGATAAACTTTCGACAAAAAAAAAAAAAAACTTAAAAGTGATAAAGTAGATGACGTAGGATACTTGTGACGGCAGAATAGGACTTTTTTTTTTTGGTCAACAATACTGTTACGGCAAACCAATAATTACAACTGAGGGAAAGGATTTAGATTAACATCTTACTTAAAAATTTAAACTGTTAAAAAAAAAATTTGTTATATTATTTATTATATTTAATAATTTTTTGTATGTGCAGATGAGATTCGTTTTTTAACTTTATATATGAACAACTTTAATATTTAAATGAATGGTAGTAAGACTTGAACCCATAATTTAAATTTTGATACCTTATTAAACTATCATATTATCTAAAGGTTTAAATTATTATGAAGGATTTATTATGTATTTATTGTATTCGACGAAAAATTCAATTCATGGGAAGGGCAACCAGGCGATTATTTTGAGCCAAAATATCAGACAACCTATTAGCAGAATAGTTCTCTTTTTCTTTTTTGGTCAAATAGCATATTTATTAATTGAACAAGGTAAATACGAAGAAGATTTGGGTCCAAACTATACAAGAACAAAAAATAAGTAAAAGATACAAATACAAGTCTATATAGAAGTCAAAATCAAAAGGCCAGCCAAAAATTTCATTAGAGTCAACATGGAATACACTCCCAACTTTCAACCAACCACCAAACACCTAAGGAAATCGCCATACAACTAGTAAGTAGCCCACCAAGACGAGCCATGAGATAATGCGTGTAAAGAAGACGTGCGACTCCAATAGAAGAAGACAGTTGGATACTCTAGATTGTGGAGCAAAAAATCAAACCTCTAGCAACGGATGAAAAATCTACCCGAGCCCTTCAACTATACCCACACTGTGTTTAACATCACAAGGGTAAAGGCTAGAAGCAATAGTAGTTGGCCAAAAATAGTAGAGGTGTACATTGGCAACAATTCAAATATGCAACATCACAACCAAACCCACAATAAAAAGAAGACCAAAACCAAGAAAAACTTCACAAAACATATATAAAAATAGCAAAAACAAAAGAAAAAGAAAGAACAAAAAAAAAGGAAGAAAAAAGAAGAGGAATAGAGTTAGGTGCTACCAACCAAATGATCGAAGCACCAAAAATGACGACATAGAGTTCAATATAATTAGTCGTGGATGTGTTAATTATTAAAACAGTTATATGAGTTTGGACAATTACTCGTGCGATAGTCTAAAATGACGATGATTGTTGTAACTTGTTGAAGAGAATGAAGGTCGGTTGTGGAAGAATAGAATTCGAAATAATAGGTCGTAGCCTTTCCGTCCACGCAATGACCAATCAAAGAAGAAGGGTGATGATGATTAAATTGAATCTGTTCGGAAGATTACAACTTAGTTGACTAGAAAAATAAAATTAGCACTTAGCTCAACTCGTCTTGGGACACTTCTGCAAGCAACAGTCATTTCAATCGAGACTTTACTTGTTGTAGAATGCAAACTGTCGGTTTGTTTAGAACACGTATTCTTATCTGATTGAACGAGTTAATTTTTCATTTATTAAGGTGAATCACTATCTATTTTCTTTCTTTTTTTCAATTTTTTTGTCAAGCACTACCTATTTCCTTCGAAGTCCTATATGACACCTTATTTTATCCAAGTAAATTGCATACATGTATTTTCCACGAAATCAACTTGATGGAAGGTGTTTAGCAAAAAAAAAAAAAAAGAAAGAAAAAGGACAAACAAGCATGTCCTCATTTGTTCCTTCTTTTTATATCTTTAAAAATATTTTACAAACCAGAGATTATAAATGGGCAATCACTATATTAAAACTACAAATGATTTTGTCAGAGATTCTACAATTATCTCCCAATATCAATAAGCCATAAATTATATATTATCAAAACCTTTTAAAAAATACGAACAGACCCAAAGTATGTGCTCATTCGTGATCCCAAAATATGGGACCCTAATTGAAAAAAAAAAATAAATTCCAACCCCATATTGCAAATTTGAATTCTCCCATTCGTGAAATATCCTCCGATCTACCTGTAGATGATTTTTTTTGTCCGAGAAAGATGATGTTGATTATCCAAAAGAATGATTCCCATCCAAATATAGCATATGTGCATGTCCCTACACTCCCGAGTCAATTTATTTCACACCAAGAAGTTGCCTGTTTTTTTGGCTAACCAATTTTGCTTCAGTTTTAGGCTTTTTTTTGTTTGTGTCACTTTAGTGTCAGACGTGAAATTGGTTATTGTAAACAACAATCGTAACATCTCGTTTCATATCTGTCGAGATCAGAATCTCGACGTTAATGTTGAGAATTACTTCTACCGAGTTAAAAATTTGGGTCGGCTTCTTGACCTGTATTTTTTAGTCGGCTATCTGACCTATATAAGGAAAAGGAAGGAAAATGCGGGGTAATGACCCGAATTTTTTCCTCGGGTGTGCGAATGATTAGTATGTCCGAGCTAGAGAAGTAGCTGAAAGTATTTAATGACGAGTTACCTCAGAAATGAAGGGGTGGAGCTCTATTTATACTAAATTCGAACCTGATAGCATTTAATGTAGTGCAGCTTTATGTCCCATCAGGGCTTTATGTCCCATCAGAACAGCTGTTTGCCGAGGTCGGAGTTTTCCTGGGTCGGGGTGAGGTTGAATCAGTATCCAGGTTGGGCATTAGCTGAATGTGTTAGGCTTGACTCGGATTAGCCCGCCTTAGCTCGGGATGGGCATGATACCACAACTCGAGGTCCCCCTCGTCAATCCCTCCCCCCCCAAGTCGAGATCGAGAGGGCGAGATCTAGATTTGGGAGTTGATCCCGAGCTGGAGGTGCTTGACCCCGGCAGAGTGGGGATGGCCACGTCAACGGTGCATACCCTTCAGATGGCTGACACGTCACCTGGCAGTTATGACAAAATGCGACGTTTGGGATTCCCGAGGTGGTTACAGGAGTTGCCTATAAATAGGGCTTTGACATCCAAGATTCATTTCACACTTTATTAATGAAATTTGGAGCTTTCAAATCAGCAACCAGAGTGGTCGGACACTTTTAGCTCGGCAAATATCTTCTCGGGGTATTCAGCTCGGAATCTACTAACTCGGAGCCAATTAGGTCGGAGACAGTTAGATCGGGTCATCTTCGACAACTAGAGCGGTAAGTACGCCCCGACTCCCTTTAGTTATCCCTACACATATTTTAATTTGTAAACAGGATGGGGAGGTCAGAGTCAGAAGATTCTCAGGCGATGGAGGTGAGGTCCTATAGAGGGGAGGAGAATCCGTCAAGTTCGGAGTCCACCTCGGAGGGAGGTCACGGTGATGATAATACCGGGGCTTCTCAAGGATCAGCTCGGCCATCTGGGCCTAAGGAGAGTAATAATGATTGCCAAGTGATCGGGGTCAAACGGGTACAAGAGGAAAGCGAGGCGGATCATTTGGCCGACCTGGGAGACTTGGATGATAGGGAAGATGAGGAGCCATTGAACCAACTGGAAGGAGTTGAGATATCTCAAGAGTACTTAGCTGGAGTCTTCACGTCGGAACCGATTGAAGCAGTCCCAGTAGGGTAGTTCGACCTCGGAGCTCAGCTACAGCCAATGGTTCGTCGGCTCGAGGGAAGAGGATTGAGCAACTGTTCGCCTGTTGCAAGCGTGAGTGCCATTCCACGGTACAGATGGCCAACGCCCGGCTAAGGGACTGGTCAGTGGACCAACACCACAAGCTGAAGGTTCCATGTCGGAATGAGCCCGCCTGCTATCCTCCACCCGATCACTTCACTATCTATGACCTCGCCTTCGATGTCATCCGGTTTCCACTTCCCGACTTCATCACCGACATCTTGAACTACTTTGAGCTTAGCCCGGGTCAGATGTCACCAAATGGTTGGGCCGTGATGGTGGCATTTTATGTATTCTGCCTTGAGAGGAAAATAGAGCTGACCCTGCGTCGGTTCAGGTAGTTCTTTGTGTGCAAGCCCAACCCGAAGCAGCTAGGGTGGTTTTATTTAGCAGCTCGGGCCGGCAATGCCATATTCACCAAGTGGCACTCCTGCAATAAGGGCTGGCATAACGACTACTACTGGGTCGAGCTGACTGTGAACCAGGGGTGCAATGTGGATTGGAACCCCTCACAAAAGAAGAATGTGAACGATAACCCCAAGCTTTCAAAAGCCGAGCTCGCCGAAGTCGGGGTATTGAGACCCGAGCCGGGTATGCTGATAGATATTGACAGTGTCCTCAGGTGGGACAGAATCTGGAGATCCAAGTTATTCAGGAAAGAACCCGACCTGAGGAAGGAGCACCCCCATCTACTTCCCGAGCTAGAAGAGAATGCAGATTCCAGCTCAGAAGAGGGTCAGTTCGCAGGATCAATGTCCGATATCCCTGTCTCCTTGTCTACCGTTGTTCCCCTCAGTTTGTATTTGGCTATTTCTCACCTCTCTTTCTTTCGTTTTTTGCAGATATGGCGGATACGAGAAAGCTCGTGTATGCCCAGATGAAGAGGAGGACCGAAGCCAGTGGCGAAGTCTCGGCTCTGTCTGGCTTGGCGTCCACTGTCCCTCAAGAGCAAATGCAGCGACCCGAGGTCTCTTCCAAGGGGACGTCGGGCGTCTCCCTTGACCAAAAAATCGAGCTCGGATGTGGCGATCCCTGAGCGTTTAGCATCCCACCCCGATAATAGGAAACAGTCTCGGCTCGAGTACTCCGGGAAAGGCAAGGCCACGGAGGTGAGCCCTCCCAACAAGGATTTCGTGGAAGCGGCTAAGGTCGCCTGTGATCCCAAGTTGGTATCGGTCCCGGCGGAGCAGCTTTCGCTCGACCTGAGGACGGCCATAGTCACGGTACGGTATATTTGACCGTGTGAATATGGTTAAGTTTTTTGGCTCGGCTGATTGTTTTGTCGTCTTTTGTACAGGCCAAGTCCCACATCTTTTCGGCACCTGGCTTACTCGCCCGAGCCCAGGCTCACTGTATCGAGCTCGAGCAGCGATTCATCGACTCTCGAGCCAAATTAAAGGCCCTAAGGGAGGATGTCGTCCAGAGGCGCAAAGTGGACGAGACGGAGATCGACCGACTGAAGAGGGAGCTCGAGGCGGAGAAGTCCCGACGCGAGACCGCGGCCAAGGATATCGAGCTCTTCAAGAAGGATAAGTGCGAGGCCGAGGTGAAGCTTAAGGATCTGGTAGATCGGGTCAGCCCACAGGGGAAGAAGGCGGTAGAAGCCTTTAAGTCCAACCAAGAGGCCGTGGACTGGTTGGCCACGGAGGGTAGGGCGATGGCCAGGTACGTCGAGTTGGAGTACTACTTCCGAGGCCAAGTCGCAGCTCGGGAGAGAGCGAAGACCTTATTCCCTGCTACCAAGAATGATTACATCAAAATCTTAGAGGCTCCACCGCAGGAGTTCTGGGAGATTCCTGAACTTCCGGCCGACCTGACGTCCCAAGCCAAGGAGGTGATTGAATTTGTTCAAAAGGGCATGGATCAAATTGGGGATAAAACCGATGCCACCACATCTACCGCCACTCCTAAGTAAATTTTGTAGTTGCTCGGGTCGGGCTTTAGTAGATTTGCCCTGGTCAGCCTCTTTGTAATTGTACTCTTTTTTACTTTCAATGAAATGAATTTTCTACTTTTATTTGCGTTTTGTTCGAGTTTGTACATGTGTACTTTTCTCTTCGCAAATTTTCCTCAAGTAAGTGGGGTCGGGCCAATATAATGAACCTTTCAAACTTAATTAAAATATAAAGAATCAAGCTGGATGCGATTAATGAATTACCATCCTAATCCGAACTGGTTAATTGGGCAACTATATAATTGTCGTCGACCTGAACTCGTCAGTCCGATTTAAAATTGGTTAAACTAATGTTGACAAATGTTAAGCTTGAGCTTAGACCCAAACTAACATGCCGACCTGGAGCCGGATTATACCGAGTTAGACCTTAATCTGAATTGCCAAACCTAATCAAATTATTATTGATTATACCCGAGTTGGAACTTTGTCCGAGCTGGTTTACTTGGATCATTAGCTCGTAATTAAGCGTAGCCATCGCGTTAATCCGAGTCGGGAGTAGCTCAATAGCTGAGGCATTTGAGCCCGGGTCGGGCATTGCACTAATTTACAATATATATTTGCATCAAAATTGTACATAAAGTACTTGGGCTTGGGAACCAATTACAAGCAGTGTTTTGGCTCGGGGACTTAGCAAAGACTTTGGCTCGGGGCCTGTACAAAAATTTTCGACTCGGGGGCTGTTACAAGAGTTTTCGGCTCGGGGCCGTTACACAAAATATCTCTTCAGGTGCTCTGCGTGCCATGCATTTTTCAATTGTTGCCCAAACATGTCGCGGAGGTAGAAGGTCCCAGGTCGGGCTTCTTTCACGACTTCATACGGTCCCTCCCAGGTCGGGGAGAACTTGTTGCTCGAGTGCGGCAAAAGATGGCATTTCTGAGTACAAGGTCGCCAACCTTAATAGGCTTAGGCTTGACTTGCTTGGCAAATGCTCTCTGTATTGCAGCTTTGCTGGCTAGCATTCTGATTTGAGCTTTAGCCCGGAGCTCTTTGGCGAGGTCAAGCTCTTCACGGATAAGTGCTCTGTTTATTTCTAGATCATGGTGGAGGGAGACCCAATATCCACTGGCAATACCGCTTGAGTACCGAAGGTCAGCTCGAAGGACGATTTTCCCGTTGCCGAGCTACTGGTGGTCCGCCGAGCCCACAATACCTCGGGAAGAATCGATGCCCACTGGCCCTCTGCTTCCTCCAGCTTGGTTTTTAGGCCCTGCAAAATGATTTGGTTAGTTCTTTCGACTTGGCCATTACTTTGAGAGTGAGCAATAGATGAGAATTTGAGATCGATCCCAATCTTAGCACATTTGCCTCGAAAGTATACATTGTCGAATTGCTTGCCATGGTCAGTAATGATGACCTTTGGCACCCCAAATTTACAAATGATGTTTTTCCACATAAAATCCCAAGCTGCCTTTTCTATTATTCTAGCAACACCTTCGACCTCAGGCCATTTGGTGAAGTAGTCTACTGCTACGAATGCGTGCTTCTTTTGGCCAACGTTGGTTGGCAATGGGCCGATGATATCTAGACCCCATTGATAGAATGGCCACGGGTTCATCATCACTGTGAGGCCTACCGCTGGCTTCCTCTGTACATTGGCGAACCTTTGGCAGGTGTCACACTTTTTTACATACTTTTTGGCATTTTGTTCTAAGGTTGGTCAGAAATAGCCTTGCCTCAATGCCTTCCGAGCCAGGGTCTTGCCACCCAAGTGGTTTCCACATACTCCTTCATGGATCTCTCGGAGTATATAGTTTCCCTCATTTGGCCCAACACACTTTAAAAGAGGCCAAGTGTAGGCTCTCTTGTAGAGTTGTCCGGCAATTATGACAAACCTTGAGGCCTGTTTCATGAGTTTCAGAGCTATTTTTTTATCCTCCGGCGTCATACTCCCCTCCAAATAGTCCACGATTGGTTTGGTCCAATCTAGGCTTAAATTGAGCTCGGCTACGGCCTGCATTCCTAACTGGATACTTGGTTCGGATACTTCTTCCACATGGACCAGGGTAGGTCGGCTCTCGCCCAAGGCCAACCTGGACAAGGCGTCAGCCTTCATATTCTCTTCCCTCGAAATTTGTTGTATCGCGAATCTTTTGAGCCCTGAGGTCAAATCCTTGACTCTGTTGAGGTAGGCCAGCATAGTACTGTCCTTGGCTTCGAACTCTCCCGATATCTTACTAGAAACCAATTAAGAGTCGGTGCTCAGGTCGATTACTTGTGCCCCGAGCTGAGCTGCAATCTTCAGCCTCGCAATCACCGCTTCGTACTCAGCTTCATTATTGGACGCCAAAAAAGTGAACTTGAGGGAGTATTAGTGCTCATGCCGGGTCGGGTAGAGGATGACCACCCCAGCTCCGCTTCTAGACTTCCCTGAGGCCCCATCCACATGGACCTTCCACATATCCTCCGGGTCATACTCGGCTCAGCCAGTGTATTCCACCACAGAGTCCGCAATGGCTTGGGCTTTGATGGCTGTTCTGGGATGGTAGGTGATGTCAAATTGACTCAGCTCAACTGCCCATTTCAGCAGCCTGCCCGACGCCTCCGGCTTGTGCATGATAGATTTGAGTGGGGCATCTGTCATAACCTTAATTGGATGAGTATCAAAGTACGGTTTCAGCTTTCTTGTGGCCGTGATAAGCGCGAGGGTGAGTTCTTCCAAGGAGGAGTACCTCACCTCGGCCCCTTACAAGGTTTTGCTGACATAATAGACCGATTTCTGCTCCTTCCCTTCTTCGCAGACCAATGTCGCTGCCACTGCTGTCCTTGAGCATGCTAAATATAGTACCAGCTTTTCCCCCATCTCAGGTCGGGATAGCAGGAGTGGCAAAGCTAGACACCTTTTTAGCTCT
Organism: Ehretia macrophylla; assembly: GCA_037974665.1. Lineage (NCBI taxonomy): Eukaryota > Viridiplantae > Streptophyta > Magnoliopsida > Boraginales > Ehretiaceae > Ehretia > Ehretia macrophylla. The sequence goes on from CM075774.1 coordinate 8,784,659, forward strand.
TAGAAGGCGTTTTGGCATTCCGTAGTCCATTCGAAGTTCTTAGGATTCCTCAATATTTTGAATAGAGGTGCACACTTGTCAGCCGACCTGGACATGAATCTACTCAATACTGCGACCTTGCCCGCGAGCACCTGGATGTCCTTTACGTAGGTCGGCGGTGCCAGGTCAAGTATCGCTTGAACCTTCTCCGAGTTGGCTTCTATTCCACGAGCTGTGACCATGAAGCCCAGAAATTTTCTTGCCTTGACACCAAATGCGCACTTTTTCAGGTTCAGCTTTATCCCAAAGTGCTCTATTACGGCGAAGGCTTCAGCCAGGTCGGCTACATGATCTTTCGCCCTTCTGCTCTTGACCAACATGTCATCTACATAGATCTTCATATTTCGATCAATCTGATTTTTGAAAACCTTGTTCACCATCTGAGTATAGGTAGTTCCAACATTCTTGAGGCCAAAAGGCATGACCTCATAGTAGTAAAGACCTTTATCGGTGGTGAAGGCAGTCTTCTCTTTATCTCCGGGAGCCATCTTGATTTGGTTATAGCCTTTGAAGGCATCTATGAAAGAGAGTAGCTCGAATCCGGATGTGGCATCCACCATCTAATCAATCCGAGGTAGGGGAAAACAGTCCTTAGGGCAGGCTTTATTAAGGTCGGTAAAGTCAATACACAATCTCTATCCACTTGAGGACTTGGTCACCAGCACCATGTTGGATAACCAGGTTGGATACTGGATTTCCTTTATGTGGCCAGCGTCTACCAATTTGTCCACCTCTTCTGCTATGATTTGTTACTTATCATAATGGAAGTGTTTGCGCTTCTACTTTACCGGATAGTGATTTGTGTCGGCATTCAGGTGATGCTCAATCACTCACGAGTCAATACCTGTCATGTCAGAGGCAGACCGTGCAAATATGTGTTCATTTTTCATAAGAAATTAGCTTATACATTTCTTGAGGTCGGCAGAGAGTTCACTTCTGATTTTTGCTCTCTTTGTTTCATCGGAGAGTTCCACCTCTTGAAGGTCTTCAGCCGGGCTGCCTCTCTTAGAGTCCCTCTTCTCCTCGGGTAAATCTGGTCCCCAGCCAACCTGATATTTGGGTCGGAGGGAGTTTTCATAACATTCCCGAGCTGAGAATTGGGCTTCGCGAATGGTGGTCGTGCCGGCCGGGGTCGGGAATTTCAGGGCCTGGTGGTAAGTTGAAGGGACAGCCCTGAAATGATTGAGTGCCACCCGACCTAAAATCCCATTGTAAGTGGAATTGCAATCCATCACAATGAAGTTGGCTTGCAACGAAACCCACTTGTCTCCATCTTCCAACTTCAGCGGGAGGTTGATGACCCCTTCGGCTCGGTGGGCTTGCCCGGTGAAATCAGCTAAAGTGCCCCTCAATGGCCTGAGTCGGCTCCTGTCCAACCCTATCTGCTCGAAAGCGCTAAGGAATAAAATTTCTGCCGAGCTCCCGGTGTCCACCATCAGCCTCTTCACAGTGAAGTTGGCTATTTCAGCGTTAATCACCAGTGGGTCGTCATAGGGCAATATCACCCCCTCCAAGTCTTCTAAGGAGAAGGTGAGCTCCTCCATCTCTGGGGTCGGACCTCGCACCAGTCCATACTCCCTCCCGGCCCGAACATAACCCTTCCTGCCTGCCGAGGTATCCCCATCCGACGCCAATCCTCCTGCAATGGTCTCAATCACAGCCAAACGTCCGCCCCCGGCCTGGCGCCTGGGTAGACTCCTCTCTCTATCTCTTTGATCGTGATTTCGGGTCAGCTGTTGATCTACGTACCTCCGGAGGTGACCTCGAGCTATCAGTGCCTCGATCTCCTGTTTCAAGTCTTTGCACTCCTCGGTGGTATGGCTGTAGTCCATATGATAGTGACAATACTTAGTCCTATTGTGCTTCTCAGGTCGGCCTTTCATCCTTGAAGGTGGAGACAGGTAGTTCTGGTGCTGGATCTCCATCAGGATCTGCTCCCTTATGGTGTTAAGGGGAGTGAACATAGTGAATCGGGGGTTCTGCTTCGGCTGATGAGGCTGTTTACCTCGATCGTTTTGGACTTTACCCCCAGGTTGGGCTCGGGAGGTCTCTCCCTTCTTACTGGCTTCCTTCTCCTTGTTATCATCCCTCTTTGCCTGATGGATTTCTTCCGAGTGTATGTACCCTTCTGCTCGTACCATCAGCTCGGCTACAGTATCCACGGGGTCGATGGCCAAGGAGGATGTAAGGGGGCCTGACCTGAGCCCACTCTGGTAAGCCATCAACGCCATGGAGTCCTCCAGGTTGGGGATTTTGAGGGACTCTTCATTGAATCTAGCTGTGTAAGCCCTCAAACTTTCCCCTCTATGTTGTTTCACCAACAGCAATGTAGAAGTGTGGCGGGTGGCGCATCGGCTTCCCGCGAAGCGAGATAGGAAAGCTTTAGCTAGCTGATGAAAACTTGAGATAGAACCGGGATGAAGTTTTTGGAACCAGTCCAAGGCATTGCCAACCAGGGTGGTCGGGAATGTCTTCGTCTTCATGAGGTCGGACATGTCATGCAGGGTCATATGGTGATCAAAGTTGAGCAAGTGGCTGGCTGGGTCGCCGTCCCCATTGTAGACTGCCAAGTTGGGCATCCGGTTGCCGGTGGGTAGTGGCGTTGCCAGTACCTCGGTTGATAGGGGGCTTACGCCGAGCTGGTTAATAACCTTGGCTATGGCAGCCGCGGTCTTGGCCTGCTTGGGGTCGGCTTGAGCAGCCTTTTTACCTCTCGCCTCCTCGGGTCCCGCCACCGGCTCTATGAAGCCTTCTTCGTCTTGCGTTCATTTTTGCCTTAGGGCTAGGATGCGGAACTGTGGACGCGTGGGCCGCAGCGTAGCTACTTGCGGAGCCGGGGGGTCCCTAGCTAGCCGGGCTACCTGCTCCTTAAGTTCCTCAAACATCCTCAACTTCATCTTTATCTCTGGTGACAGGCTGGAATTGAGGTCTACATCCGTCGTGGGGTTGGTTTGGGTGGCTAAATGTATACGTTGACTCGTTCCAACGTCGGCTTGGGTTGGGTTTTGGTTAGGCACCTGCGTGGTTTCGAGGTACCCATCCGGGTTGGGCGAATCCTCTACCGGTGCGCTGTAGCTTCTCGTTTCTACCATGGTGGTTTCTCAATGAATGGTGAGAAGAGTGATAGGAAGAACTCGGGGTTCCCACAGACGGTGCCAAAATGTCAAGGTCGGAATCTCGACGTTGATGTTGGGAGCTACTTCTGCCGAGCTGGAAATCTGGGTCGGCTTCTTGGCCTGGATTTTCGGATCGGCTACCTGACCTGCACAAGGAAAAGGAAGGAAAATGCGGGGTGATGACCCAGATTTTCCCCTCGGGTGTACGAATGATTAGTATGTCTGAGCTGGAGAAGTAACTGAGAGCATTTAATGACGAGTTACCTCATAAATGAAGGGGTGGAGCTCTATTTATACTAAATTCGGACTTGACAGCATTTAATGCAGTGCAGCTTTATGTCCCATCAAAACAGCTGTTTGCCGAGGTCCGGGTTTTCTTGGGTCGGGGTGAGGTTGAATCAGCATCCAGGTTAGGCATTAGTTGAATGTATTGAGCTTGGCTTGGATTAGCCCGCCTCAACTCTGGATGAGTATGATACCTTAACTCAGAATCCCCCTCGTTAATATCAATTTTGTAAGAAATTTATATTCAATTTTTACTGACTTAAATTCTTTGTTACTACCAACACAAACTTCAGTATTTTAAGCTTGTTAATAATGTTTAACATCTTGACAAGTTAATAATCCAACACGGGTCATTTCAGATAGTATTTAATAGTCTAACAAGGACCTTTCCAAATAGTATCAGCATAGACTACTAGGTGAAAAAATTGATTAGGCTCATGTTTCAACCAGCATAAGATTAGATTACTAAGCGGAAGTATAAACTCTCTATTAATTACCTCGTGACCTTGGATTGTGGACAAAGAGAGAAGATTGTATTATCTCATACCACATTAATTTTGTAAAAAAAAATTATTTTCAATTTTTGTAATTAAGTTTTCAACTACAATTAACACAGGTACGAGTTTTTTGAACCAGTTGATCAAACACAAAGTATTAATAAATAAATCCAAGTAATTTACAGTAGTTTTTATTTTTAGATGACGTGAGAACTCAACTGATAAAATTTTATTATTAATTAATAAACTTTTAAATGTAACAATATATCCTCTATATATATATCAGATTAATTAAAAATAAAATTTTAAAATAATGAGAAATGTCAAATCCAATACATATATATCATGAATAATGTTTGACATTTAGCGTTAGGGGGAACTGCCGACTACGGGAATTTAAGACGATTTTCGGTTGGCGGCCGCGACCGTACACGTGCAGCTGAAGAAAAACAGTTTTATGCGGCTTTTGTCATCACTCCTGCATATAGGGGCCCATTTTGTTGACTTTCTTCTGGTGGGAAATTTCTAGGTTATTTAAGAGGGGAGGGAGGCGTCAAACTTTCACAATCACAATCCTTAGCGTTAACTTGTACTTTCTTGATAAGGAAGATGATTAGATGGAACTCTGCCACCACAGAAATTTCCTAGTACATTGTTAAATATATAAAATATAGAGAGGTGACGGATTCAAAAATTTAAGATTAAAAAATATATTCATACAATTAAAAAGATGAAAGAATATATTTATATAATAAAAATAGAGATGAAAGAATACATTTATATAATAAAAATATCTAATATAGTAATTTTTTTCCTTAAAAAATCCAAAAAAAAAAAAATTCCAAATTGAAGGGGTGCACATGCACCACTGTAATCGCTAGTATCAAGATTCAGTCCATCATTGCCTGAACTCAAGAATTTTCCTAACAAAATTCTTAGTTGAATACGACTCACATGTAATATTCTATTAGAAGCAATGTATGAGCTATTTTGTAAATTTGGTCGTATCTTGGATGGTAGGTTACGGTTTTAATGGCGACCGAAAGTGTTGTTTCTTCCCCTGCTTCGATTTCTGATTCTAGGGTTAAGATTTTCCTGATCGGGTTTTTTGAACTTTTGTTTCTCTCTTGGTTTAGCCTACCGATTGTTTGGTATTTTTTTTCTCTGCTTTGTCCATATTTTGAATTTAAACTTATAATCTCTGTTTTTGTTTAATCACAGTTACTTTTCGACCAAAAAAAAAAAAAAATACATCCATCCAACAATGTATGAGTTGTTTCATGGACAAAATATCCATCTAACAACACGATGCATGATAGTTGGACTAAGCCAAGGAAATCCATACCACACCACTCACAAGTGACCGCTTCATGACGCACACGCCCATCAAACATCCTGATGCATTACAATCAGACTCAGCCACAAAAATCCATGCCATACCACTCAAGGTGACCGCAACCATATCTAAGAAACGATGAGAAGTTGCTTCCACCAAGAGGGAGGTCACTATGGAGGTTGATAAAACTAATTTTGTCTGGTTTTCAAGAGGAAGAGGCTTCAACATTACTCTACACAAATAGTTGGAGAATTTAACTAAAGCTGCTAATATAGAGTATTGAATACATATGTATATACGTTTATCCTTCATCCTTTATGAAGTTTCGATTAAAAGATTTCTCGACCAACGCAGTCAAACTATGAAGCAAGGAAATGACAACTTAAATTCAGAATACATACTCTTGGTATAAAGCCAAACTAAGTTCTTTTTTAAGAAATACCAGAACTGAGTCAAGCTCCAATGAACTACAATCATATATCTCAATCAATTACAGCACATCCGAAAGGGAACCAAGATAGCAGATTAGCAGCAAATTATATGAAGTAGATTACATACCAGGAGACGATCGAAACCGATGTCAATACAAAGAAAAACATTCAGATTATGCAATATCCATTTGAGCAAGTCTGCTTGCTGCCAGATTGAAGGAAACTCCCTCACCAATTTAATTGAAAATCTACCCGGAAGGAGAGACGAAAACGTGAAGAAAGTAGAATACATCCTCTGTATACCTGCTTCAACGAGGAAATGGATCAGGAAAGAAACAGAAAACCAATATCACCGTCACAGTAGAGATGCAATAATTTGATAAGCATTGGTTAATCATTTCACCTATAGTCCGGAAGGAGACAATAGGTGAGCGCTGGTCGTATAAAACTGGCATGCGTCCTGGCTCTGAAGAATTTGATAAGCATTGATAATCATTCCACCTATAGTCCAAAAGAAGGTCCATGTCTTAGAATATCATATAATAGCAAATATTTCAATCATACAGCATGTTAACACACAAGAACAGATCCAAAGGAAAGTTGAATACAACAAGAAGATTCTCATCATAGGAACACGAAAACTGATTGCCAGTTTTGTTAATATCATAACAGGATCTTCCGATAAAATTAGAAATTAGCACCTTAAATGGGTCACCTAGCTTCCTTTTCTACAGTTTAGAATGGTCTCGGTGTTGAAGAAATACAAACTAGAATATTGAACGTCAATTCTTGCTCTGTGCGAGGGCCTAGAAAGAAGCAATATGACAACATAAGATTTCATATAAAATAACGATTATCCCACCAAATATATCACAATTATACAAGAGACTTGTCAATAAGTGGGAGCAGATAGACAGATTTGACATTTCCATTACATACCTCAAGGGTATTCGATTCTTCATCATAACATCCCCTCAATACAGAAGCCCCTCCTCCAGCCAAAAAATAAACAAACAAATAAATAAAATAAATAAATAGAGGAACAAAAAAGACAGCAAGGAAAAGGTAAAGAAGTTTGTAAATAGAGAACACCAAAAAGATGAGTATGTTTTCAACAAAATAAATGTAAATGGATATCAAGTGGTAAAGAAACAGCGCAAATGCTGAATTAGAATTATGGAGTGAGACAATGAACGCCAAGAGATTTAGGTTGTTTTCTCAGATGGAAGACATGGAATCGAAGTTGAATTAATGCAGGACAATAGATAAGATGAAGGTAAGAATGGACAAGCAATGGTACTAGAGAAGCAATGCACATATATCTTAAATCAATAATTCAACAACGCAGTGGAACTGATGCAGATGTTTGTCATCGAATCAAAGCTGGATGGATGAACTAAGAAGTGCACACAATGTAGTGTGACCAACATATAGTGCCCAAGTTAAAGGAAGTGTCATATGAAAGCTAAAAGACTAGCTTTATTATATGGATCGGAGTGTACGATAGTAAAGTGCTAACAAATGCAGCAAACGGCAGTTGCCCAGTTGAAAACGTTAAAATGGATGTGCAGTAATACCAAAAGACACCATTAGAGACGGTGGCTATTCCACAATAGATAGATTGACATCGATCAAAGACAAGATAAGAGAAAATCATTTAAGATGATTTGAACATGTGAAAATGAGACAATTACATGCACAACCGATTAAAAGAACTAACAAAAGCCATGTAATGAATTTGATTCAAACCCTTAGCCGAGACCTTGCACTTATGGCATTAGTAGAGAAGACAACCCTTGTTAGAACTGAATATCGACTACATGTAGTCTTACCGCACCTATTGGGAAAGGGTTTGGATCCTAAATGAAAACCTGGAAGCAAGAGTAAGAATGAAGTATCAATGCCTTGTAGAATACGCCTAAGAAATGAATATTTTGCCTATTTCATTTCAGTCATTAGTAAAATATGAAGATTGAAATTGCATTAGACGTGAAATCCGCCAAGTTATGATGTTCTCCCCTTGATTAGAAGAAGGTAAAAGTTCAAGATAGACTACAATAATAACACATTAGAAATAGCAACACCAACCAACATATTCAATTATGAGCCAAAAGGTCAAGTTGTTGCTGTGACTCGAGTACATTGAGATCTAAAGAGTTGCTCCTGCATTCAAAATAAATAGCTCAATGCTTTCAAGAAAATTCTACTATAATCATGTACATACAGAGACTTTAGACATAAAAGAGGTCAAACCTCTATCTTCCTCCTCTTCAAAATATCGTTGACCATGTTATGCAATGCTTTAACCTTGCCACTAGTAATAGGAGAAGTGTAACAGTAACAAGCATGCATGCTCAGATATTTTGAAGTCATGTGATCTGGTTATTAGACCTCTGCTCAAATAAATTCATCCCTCAGAAATCCTTTTCCCAACATATTCCGTATAGGGTCAAGTATCCTCTTCACCTAGAAGCATTGGGTCAGTTAATAGGTAAGTGCTTGTTACTGAATACTCCTATACGCAATCTGTCCATCCAGAACATTTACTCTAGTTTCATTTTGTAACTTATTTACTTTTCAGATAGAGTTCCTTCGACAAGTTATTATACCCGAACATCATCATTCTTTTTCCTCTTTTACTTTTCACCATTTATCCTGGCATAATCTCAATAAGTAAATAAGATATCAAAACTTTCCACTATTTTCTGACTTCATCTCAAAATAATCTCCATCAACAAGGCAAACTTACGTTCTGGATAATTGTTCAATGTCCACCAAAGGAGAACACATTTATGTAGATCAAACTCAAAAGATCATAAGATTCATATCTACAGAAGTCGCATCTAGAAAGAAAGACAACATGGAGATACAATTTACTGAAGCAACAATTACATCTACATTCCTTAACGTGAGTTGCATCTAGAAAGAAAGACTAAAGACCTGATATCTACCAGAATTCTTGATACACACAGAACTGATTCAATTGCATTTTTCTGGGAAATGCCATTCTAAGGTGTCATCTGGTAAAAGCATATTGCCCAGTTCAAACAGAGACACAACTTTAATATGAAAATGAGTAGAAGGAAGCAAACCGCAATTAGAGCTATACTGGTATTAATCCTTCTGCTTGCACACCAAAAATATCAATTCTTCCATGTCAAATAGAAGTCATATAACTTAAAATCTATGGTATCTGAACTATGCCCCAAACAAACCTAAATGCAATAGTGTTAGATTCAGCCAACGTAGAACTTACATCTTGTTACCCCCATTCTCAAATGGCAGATGTAGAATTCATCTCTTGCTACCACCATTCTCAAAATCTGATGAACATAACCCTCTAGATGGACTACCACCACCAAATTCACCTCCAAAAACCAATAGATCAATAAGTACAACTTGCAACCTCCACCAGAAGTGCACTTCATTGTCTTTCGCTGTCCTTGCTATCCAATAAGTAACTCCTCCTTATTCCGTCTTCATTCTCCTCATCACCCCCTTGCTTCCCACATCAATCTTAGCCAAAATCCTCCTCATCCTTGCTCTTCTCATCATCATCATTGTCTTCTTCCACCCCTTCAGAAAAGGCCAAAATTTCAATCCCTTCAACTCCACTCCCCCCTCAAGCTCATCCTTTGCACTATCCAAACACAGTTCATACTATCCAATGCTTTTGACCTTGCCGGTAATAATAGGCTTAGTATAAATGTAACAAGCATCATATGGACCAAGGCCAGACGATCCTTGTTAACATTCACCCAGGTATAATTAATCAGACATTTATATAAAAAGAATCCGGATTTTCATGGGTGAAAAAAAGAAGAAAAACAAGCAACATATGACAAGGGCCAGACGATCCTTGTTAACGAATTCCAGTTATAATTAATCAGACATTTATATAAAAAGAATCAGGATTTTCAAACAAAACAAAAAAAAAAGAAAGAATCAGATTTGTTCACCATGTGTTCTCTAATTTCCTGTGGTTATTAGAACCTCAATCATCAAGGTATTACTTTTTGCCTACAACTTCATGGAAAAAGTACTTAATTTTGTGAAAGTTGAATATTGATGCTAAATCATTAGTGAAGAATCTGATAAAGTTCTATGCTGCACGCATCGACATGTCTGACTCACAGAGAACAGAGAAGATTCATTCACCCTCACACCTCCCAGACCTTCTTCTGCCAATCACATTACCCAGCATAAGCTGTTCAAAATAGGCACGAAAAAAAAAAAAAAAAAAAAGATATCTTAGGTGCTGCTTTTGTACTCTTGCTGCCTTCAATTTCACAAAGCAATCAAGTTAATATATAACTCCTGCTAATCCAAATTGAGTCTTAACTTCAACATCCCACCTAATCTCACAATCCACATAAAAGTTCCCACCTGTTTCCAACATTTCCATTAATTTCACCATTTACATATCTTTTGTTAAGTATGAGACCCACGACATCAAAATCCTAGGCAACATCACCTGCATGTCCAGTTCAGCCCGAAACAGAAGCACATCTGTTAACTGATATCCCACATAACTTAATGTTAGCTTTTTTTAAATTTGGTCCATGCCCCAATCTGTTTAAAGAACATGTTATACGATCTTATCTGAACTTCAATGTATGCATTGTGCAGATAACATAATTATTGGCTTTGTGGAGACAATATAAGTGAGGTCCTTATGGTAAATTTCCATTTAAAGTAATATGAGATAAGAATATCCTTGAAATATGGGGACACACAATGGTCTGATTTCATTTGAATAGAGCAGATTACTGCAACCTGCATGCCTGTTGTTTTCTGCTCATCATTGTGCAAAAAGGAAGGAAAATAGCCTGGATATAAGCCTAATTTGAAGTCTTCTGATCTAGTCGTCCGACCTCTGCTCAAAAGAACCTCATCCCTCACGAATTATTTTTCCAGTCTACTTCATATATGGTCAAGTATTATATTTACCTAGAATCACTTTGGTCAGTTACTTTCCTTCCTCATGATTAAAACCAAGGCAGAGGAACTCTCTTGTTGCTCGACACTCTTATAACAATATCTGATACATTCACTCTAGTTACAAAATAATCTCCATCAACAAGACAAAACTTATATTCTTTAAAATTGTTCATTTTCCACAACAGGAGAAAACATATTCATGTAGATAAAATTTCAAAAATATAAGATTCTTAGTTACAAAAGGAAGCAGCATTTACATAATGGTAGCATCTGTTGTCTTAACATGAGTTGCATCTAGAAAGAAAGACTAAAGACCTAATATCTAATACAATTCTTGATATAGACTAAATTGGTGGAAATGTACAAGATCTGACGGTCACATATTTAGTTATGAAACATAATCATATCTTCACACAATCAGACATTCCACGAGTTGAAGGAAGCAAACTGCAATAATGTGGGAAGACATAACATTCCCGAAGTACAATCCCAAGAGCAACAGAGATATACATGGTATTAATCCTTCTGCTGGCAGGCCAAAAAAAATCAATTCTTCCAGCTCTATAGAAATCATGTGAATCAAACTCTAAGGTATCCAGATCATGCCCCAAACAAACCAAACTGCAACTGTGTCGGATTCAGCTGATGTAGAATTCAACTCTTGCTACCACCATTCTCATATCCGACGAGCATACCATACCCCTCTAGATGAATGAAACAATCACCATCAGATTCACCCCCTAAAACCTCTAGATAAGTAAAACTTGCAACCTCCACCAGAAGTACACTTCATTTTCTTTCTCTGTCCCCGCTGTCCAATAGATAATCTCCCTCCTCTTCCTCTTCACTATCAATATATATTCCATCTTCATTCTCCTCATCACTCCCGTGATGCAATCTAAATCTTAGCCAATCTTCCTCACGTCATCTCTCCTCCTCCTCATCATCATCTTCTTCCTCCTCCCCTTCAGAAAAGGCCGAAATTCTCATTCCATTAAACTCCACTCCCCCCACGAGCTCATCCAATGCATTATCCAAACTCCCTTCCCCACTTGGCACTCCCATCAAACTCACTAACCGAAAACTTCCCACCACCCCTTTCCCAAAACTCCATCCTCCTCTCCCTCATCAACTTCAAATCACTCTCAGAAATATCCCCATTCTCCACCCTTCCGGACGTGACACAATAATTCGCTATGTGGAGACAATTATAAAGGACATCCTCAATGTGAGACAATTATAACGGACATCCTCAATGTCAAGCCGCCATGTATAGTCACACCAGATTAGAAATTCCCTGTTCCATAAGTGTTATATGCTTGAAATATTAGTACATACATTGGTCTGATTTCATTTGAATAGAGTAAATTGTAGAACTGCAACCAGCATGCCTATTGCTTTCTAATCAATCATTGTACAAAAGGAAGGAAAAGAGCACGGATGTGTTGCCTAGTTTGAAAGCTTGTGATCTGGTCATTAGGCCTCTGCTCAAAAGAACCCATCAAGCACTCCTTTTCCAATCTACTCCATATATGAAATAGGGTCAAGCAATCTATTTACCTCAAAACATTTTGGTCAGTTACTTTCCTTAAGATTATAACAAGACATAGGTAAGTTATTTTGCTGAATACTCCCTTACTGTATCTGTCCCTCCAATACATTAACTCTAGTTTCATTTAGTAACTTATTTGCTTTTCAGACAGAGTTCTTTCCACAACTTATACTACTAGAAAAATATCATTCTTTTTCCTCTTTTACTTTTTCACCATTTATCTTGGCATAATCTAATAGGTGTATAAGATAACAATTACCATTTATTTCTCTTACATTCATCTCAAAATAATCTCCATCAACAAGGCAAACTTATGTCCACGAATGAGAAAACATATTTATGTAGATCTATTTTGAAAGATTATTAGATTCTTAGTTACAAAAGTTGCATCTAGAAAGAAAAAACAAAAGGGAGATAGGATTTACTGAAGCAACATGTACATCTGTATCCATTTAACATTTATGGAACCATCCATTCTCCTATTATGAGTAAGCAAACTTAAAGGTCAGCAAGTTCAAAACCTGATATCTACTACAATTCTTGATATACGCTAAACTGATTTTAAATGAATTTTCAAGGAAACAGCAATCTAATGCGATATCCAGTAAAGCATATTGGCCAGAGCAAATAGAGACACAACTTTAATATGAAATTGGGAGCCTTTATGGATGGAAATGTACAAAATCTCAGCGTATTTAGTTATGAAACATAATCACATCTCCATGCAATCTGACATTCCATGAGTTGAAGAAAGCAAACCGCAACACTGTGGGGAAGACGTAAAATTCCTGAAATACAATCCCAAGATCATCAGAGATATACATGGTACTAATCTTTCTGCTTGCACGCAAAAAAATATCAATTCTTCCAGCCCAAATTGATGTCATATGACTTAAAAATTTATGGTATCTGAAGCATGCTCACGAGAAACCAAACTGCAATAGTGTCAGATTCAGCCAATGCAGAATTCACCTTTTGCTACCACCATCCTCAAGTCCGATGAGCATAATCCTCTAGATTAATGAACCTATCACCATCAAATTCACTGCCAAAAATCCCTAGCTCAATAGGTAAAACTCGCAACCTCCACCAGAAGTACACTTCATACTCTTTCATTATCCATGCTATCCAATAAATAATCCCCCTCCTCCACATCGTCTTCACTATCAGTATATATTCCGTCTTCATCCTCCTTATCACTCCCTTGATCCAATCTCAATCTTAGCCAATCCTCCTCATCGTCACTCTCCTCATCATTGTCATCATCTTCTTCCTCCTCCCCTTCAGAAAAGGCCGAAATTCCCATTCCATTAAACTCCACTCCTGCAACGACCTCATCCAACGCACTATCCAAACTCCCTTCCCCACTTACACTCCCATCAAACACACTCACCGAACACTTCACACCACTTCTTTCCCGAAACTCCATCCTCCTCTTCCTCCCGAACTTCAAATCACTCTCAGAAATATCACCATTCTCCACCCTTATCCACGGCACCCACAAATCTGCATGCCTACCTAATGCCCTATCCCAATCCCCCACCACCACCGTCCCCAAATTCGCCTCCCTCGCCCTCCTCAACATCTCCGAAAAATCTGAATCATCCGACACCAAAAACAACCAATCAATCCCTCGACTCATTGAATGCTGCATTTGCCTTTTCAATGCCCAATCAGCCGCCTGAGGCTTATCCGCCACTGTTTTCACAAAAACACCCGCCCGCCTAAGCTCAGCGGCTAATCCATACCCAACTTTTGGTGTTATTAAACTCCTCGCCGCCTCGTTGTACTTCTCATTCCCAATAATATACCTCTCCTTAAAACGCTGCCGTTTCTTCCCCTTCAAAGACTTCATTCTATTCAATTTCTTTTGCCTCTCTCTCTCATGTAACTGCCTAAAATGCTTCTTCAAATCCAAATGCGTCTTACACTTCCGCCCGCAAACGGAACATACATAGGGCTCCGACGGCGTCGCCACCCCTTTGCGTTCAAGAAAATCCATCTGCCGCTGCTCACGGCGTTCTTCCACGACCCACTGGGGCAGGTGAATGAACGCGTGGCGGTTGGCGTACGCCGACATGTCGACAACCTCGCCGAATTTAGACCCCACGTGTTTTAACGACAGCGCCGCCTGGTACGGCGGCCCACGTGGCGGCTTGTTGTCTAAGTCCCACAAGATTACGACTTTTTTGGGCTTGGCTGTGTAAATTCCTTGCTTGGTTCTGACCATGTCGATTTCGTGGTCGGAGGCGTGTGAATTCACGCGCCATGTGTTGTGGTGGGATGTTGTGAGGGAGAGTAAGGGTTTAAGTTTGAAGGGTAGGGTGAGAAGGTGGGGTAGGGTGGGTAGGGGGCGTTGAAGGTGGAGGAGTTGAGGTTTGAGAGGGAGGAGAGGTTCAATGGAGGTGCAGAGAGTGATCATCTCTACTTTTTAGGGGCAGTGTGTGTGTGTGTGTGGATATTGTTTGAAGAGGAGGGGGTGAGGGGAGGGAAATGTTGGCTTTCTTTTGTTTTTTGTTTCTTGTTTTTCCTTTTTTTCCTTTTCATTTTCTTTTTCTTTTATTTTTTTTTTAAATATATAGTTTATAAAAATTAATTTCACAATTTCTCATACTCACAACGAGGAGCGTATCACTAGATTAGACCAAAGGCCTAGTGGTTCATTTTTTCTTTTCAATCGTTACAATTCTTTAATTAGAGTTTAATGTTATGAGTTGAATTCAGATTAAATGCTCAAGATCCATCTATTCAACGAAATCAATAAACACAAATATATATTTTTTTTTGCTTGGTAAGTAAGGACTTGTATTAATCACAATTCAAACAAAAGTTACATAGTACAATACAACTCAAGGCCTATCTAAGGATGCTTACATCAATGCCTCATAATCTACGGAGTCTGTAATTTACATCATTGTTTCTAAATCATTTAACCATATAAAGTTTTTGTTTAACACAAAAACAAATCTAGTTAAAGAGTTGATCTTCATTGAGAATATTATTGTTGTGGAATATGTTTTTCTCTCGCCAAATAAGACCTAAAATAGGATACACATTATTTTAAAATGGATATATACGAACTTCGTAAGACATAAGAACTTCTAACGAAATATGCCAAGTATAGAAAAACTGTTGATACTATGCTTTCTATCGTCAAAATCTCCATCTAAAGGCCTTTAGACATGGACACAAGGTTGTATGGCATGTTTTTTCTCTCCAATTCTCTGTCAGTGTAGGCTCTATTACTAGATTGGATGACTAGTTTATTAAAATGATCAAAGATTACGCAAAATGTAGGGTACTTGAAAGGAAAAGTTGAAGCTATTATTGCTAACTATTGCTGACAAATTTAGAAGGATAATAATATTTTGAAAATTCTTAAAAACAGCCCGAACTAACCAAATAAGTACTCGGAATACTTTCGTCATCTTTGAAGGCTTTTTGTCAACTTAATGAAAAAAGTCCTTTAAGTAAATGCAAAACTGGTTGAGTACTATAAAGCTCACGAGCAGTCTGAGGCAGCAAATAATGCAATAGCACCAATTGAAAGAATTATCCCAACAACTTGATTTCCCTATCCTCCTTAACTTCATCAAAATTAAGTGTGATGCAGCTTTTTCTATTGAATGAACAGTCACTGCAACTACCATTTTCAAAGACGATGATGGTATTCTGAAGAGGGTAATGTATATAGTTTCAATACAAGATCAGCAGATATAGCAGAGGCAATTGCCTTATGCAAGGCCTTCATTTTGGCTAGGCACAGTTGCTCAATTGGCATCATTCTGGAGAATGATGCAGAGGTAATTTACAAGGTTGTTAACGCTCATGGATCCATAGTGGATTGGAAAGTGTTATTGATTATTGAAAATATCCTCAAATTTGCAGTTGAATTTCCTTTAGTACAATTCCATCTTATGAGGAGACAGAGAAATAAACCAGTGGTCTAGTTAGCTAAAAATAGATTAAGAGATAAACTTAAATTGAATTAGCTTGTCAATCCACCTCAAACCCTCTGTAATTTACTAAATGCTAATCGAGAGTTAACTAGTATTAACTGAACTGGATGTGTAATGATTATTTGCAAGACAACTTGTTCTTATGACTCAAGAAGAAAAGACCTTTAGGTAGCAATTGGTACACTATAATTAATTTAAACATGAATGGAATGAGCTAAAGAATATAATAGAATTGGGAATGGATTAAACTTGAGAATGAGAATTACATGCTTTGTATGCTCTAAAAATTAAGATAAGAATGGATATATTAATTTCAAACTCATGTTTGATAGTTAATATATAAGAGTAGTAATGAGAGTGACTTGTATAATATAAAAAATTATTTTTTTATTATTATAGTATTAAAAATAAGAATAAACATGAATAGAACCGTAAACAACATAAACATAATAATAATAATAAATAAATAAATAAATAAGTAAAATAAAAAATATAATAATAATTGTTCACTATTATAATTATTATAATTATATTGTTAATATTATTGTTTTTATTATTATTATTATTATTATTATTATTATTATTATTTATTTTTATTTTTATTTTTGTTATTATTATTATTATTATTTTAATTTTATTGATTTTATTATTATTATTATTGCAAAAAATTATTTATAAAAGTTATGTTTTTATAGGGGTATGTTAGTCATTTTATAAATAAGTTTATTCCCAAATACATAGAAATGGGCTAATCCCATGTGTTTACTTTGGAATGGCTAATCTCATATACGAGGAAATTGGATTACTTTGGGAATGAGATTATCAAGTTCCTTCATTCATACCAAGCATGTGATTGAAATAGAGTTGGAAATATCATTTAATTTTTGGCTCATTCCAGTGTACCAACTACTACCTTAGAATTAAAATTAGATATTTGGGATATGGATAGAGGTTGATTGAAACTGGACAAGCCCAATGAGATATAGGCATATCATGTTTTGTATTCTACCCTTGGTGTAGAGTGTTATCCCTATGCTATAGTAGAAAGGAATATGCCTCGAAAAGTCTGCAATTAAGATATATGATTCTCAGGGGCATCTCTTTAGCATCCTAGCAATGAGCTTACCTTATTGCTCTAAAACTAGTATCACCAAGTGATATATTCTAAGAATTGAGTGTCTTTCTTTGGCTGTTAGCAAGTCAATTAATTTACCTAGCGGGAGGCATTTTGCTAAGAGTGAGATTTCATACAAGGATAACCTGTTATCGGCTTGTAGAGGGAGAATTTTCACTACCATAATTGTTTGACTGTATTACCGGATTGCCTTTCCTGCTTTTCTTGCCTTGGAAAAATAGCTGAAAAATGCAATAGGTTTTGCAAGTGAAACAGAAGGCCCTGCCCATGAATGATGCATAGAATCCAAAACAAAATAATTGATGAAGCATGGTGTACAACAATGCATTAGGGAATTTTCTTCAAAACCTTCAAAACGGTTAGGACGTTACGTTGGGAGAGTAAGAGAGAGAATGGTGATAGAGAAGTGAGAGGTGGGGTGAATTCTAGGTGAGAGAAAGAAAGAGTTAGGGGTATGAGTTGAGATGGGGTAAACCCGAGGTGAGAGAAAGTAGAGTGGGTCTAGACATTTTTAAGACCATACATTAGAACTTCCTTTTCCTTTTTATTTGGATGAAGGGATTGTTATCAAAAAGTTTGATTTATCAGTAATTTCTACCTAAGTTCACCAACTTATTCACCCATTCTAGTACAGAAAGCGAAGCAAACTAAAAGTTGCTTTGAACATGGAAAAATAAAAATAAAAATAAAAATAAAAGAAGAAGAAGAAGAAGAAGAAAAATGAAAAGAAGCAAATTTGGCTACCTTTAAGCAACTATTATCATCTATGTTGTATTACATTAAGGGGGAGTTTGGTTTGCGGAATCATATAGGATTCTCAAGAATATAAAATTTGGAATATGTTATTCCCATAATTATTCACGGAATAAAAAAATATTTTCAGAAATATCACATTCTTGATAATACAATATTCTCATAATTTATTCAATTTCTATTCACATGTGAGAAGATGAGAATCTTACATTCCCAATAAGTGGAAATATTTTGGAGAAAACAAAAGACATAAATACCCATTCTAAAAAATACAAAATTAAAACAAATATATATAACATAATTCAAAAAATAACTTAAAAAAAAAAACATAAAAATAAAAAAAATTAAAAATAAAAAAAATAAAAAAAATAATAAAATAAAAATAAGATAAAATAACATAAAATAAAATAAAATAAACAAAACAATAAAATATAATAAAATGAAATAAAAATAAAAATAGGATAAAAAATAAATAATAAAATGAAATAAAATAAAATAAAAATAAGATAAAATAAAATTATGTAAAATAAAATAAAACTAAAACTAAAATAAAAATAAAAAATAAAATTAAATAAAAATTAAATAAAATTAAATTAGAAATTAAATTAAGATATAATAAAAATAAAATAAAATAAAAAAATAAAATGAATAATAATAAAATAAAATAAATGTAAAAAATTATAATATTTAGAAAAAATAAAATAATAAAATAAATAAAAATTTTTTTTTTATTAAGTTAAATTAACATTTTATAATTTAAATAAAAATTAAATAACATAAAATAAAATTAAATAAGAATAAAAGTAAATAAAAGTAAAATAAAATAAAATATTTAGAAAATAATAAAATAAAAATAAATTAAATTAAATAATTTTTTTTTATTTTTTAGTTAGGGGCATTGTTGAAAAATTGTTCAAGATTTCTAAGAATATTGAGTCTAACCAAACATAATAAAAATATATTCCTAGGGATTTGACAAAATATTCATGATAATATTTTTGACGTATCAAATAGTTTTAATCACAATCTCGAAACTAACATTATTGGGAATGTCATTCCCAATAATGTTATTCTCATGAATGAAAAATCAATACATGAACCAAACGCTCCCTAAGGTAGAAGGAAATGAAGGAGAAGTTGATCTAATTAATGGCATAATGGCTCTATATTAAACTACCACCAATATGTACCCTTTTTATTCTACTTTTCATAGTAATAGTGTATCCTATATGCTAATTTATTACAATTTCAATAAACAAAAAAGCAAATTGGAGGAACAACATATTATTTTTATTCACTTCACTTCATCCTAATAGATGCCACAACAATCGTCTTCCAAGCCAACTCCGAAAGTGAAACAATTTTTTTCTCATTAAAAAGCTCCATATTCAAACTTCAATTCAACAGTATTCGCTATTTTCACTAGCATACAAATTTTTTATTTATTTTCATAATCATCATGTTATTAATTTTTTTTATATAAAAGTTAATTTTTATTGAAAACCAAGTGCATAATTAGAAATAAGTTTAAATGAAATCATAAGTATAAATTTTGTGGCTTTTTTGCAATTAAAAACGTATAATATAAAATAGGGAACAATAATAAAAACTTTATAAGAAGTGGAATAGGAAGCCATTCTCTCTTTCCGAATATAAGGAGTGAATAAAGAAAGATAATGAATTAGTCAAAATAGAGAATGAATAGGGAACTTATTACAGCGGGTAAAATGCATTTAAATTTTCTATTTTATATAAAGGCCCAAAATAGAGTCTTTTAGAATTGCTCTTATGTGTTGTGTTTACACATTGTACTTGGTGACACGAAGATTAGAGCAGAATAATAGCCAAAACAGAGACAAAAAAAAAAAAAAAGAGAAAAAGAAGAGAGAAATAGATTTCTAAACGACCAATATAAGTTAGGCATGAAAAGTGAAATAAACATTAATAAAGTCTTCCACCAAAAACTAATTCTCAAGCAATATCATGAAAGTATACTAGTTACAAATAGACCAAAACTTCAATCAAACTTGAGATAAGCACCACATTTTTTGGATTCATTTCAAGTTTATAAATTTCAGGGTATAACGATGCATCTTAAATCATAATTCAGATTAGTCAAAAGTCAAGTAATATTTGCGACAACAGGACATAGGTTTAAATTTGAAACTTTTGACTACAATAAATCATTCGGCGACGACCACTCCACGCAACCTTTGCGGGTAAGACAAACACCACATTTTAGTGGTCAAGAACTGTGTTCCTATGGAAACTGGGAGGACTATTACCAGAAGTTGCTTGAAAGAAAGAAGCAAAATAAGCTGCCAGTCCAATATAATTACAAGTAAATATCCACATAATATACAAGAGGTGTTGAGAGAGTCCGAGGGCTGCTCCAGTCTATGCTGGCCCAAAGGGAAGTGCAAGCCTAGGTTTGATAAATAGTCTGCACATCTATTAGCTTCTCTGTAAACATGACATGTTTGGCACTTTGCTCCCTCACGTTGCAACTACATTAGTTTAATAATAATATAGACTATCTCTATATACATGGGTCTATTTCGCCTAACTTTAAACACTTAAAAGTATTTTATATGAGTTTAGAAGCTAAAACTAATTTGTTTGACCAATTTCTGAAAGAGCTTTTAGGTATAATTGAAGCTGAAAAAAAACTAAAATTTTTCAAATTGGAGCTTTTCAAAAAAGGTTTTTGCAAAACTACTTTTACATAACAAGGGAAATTGTTTTTTTTTTTCTTTCTAAAATATACCCTTTCATATTTTTGAAAGTCCAACATTGTCCTCAAAATTTTTAAAAATCCAACATTGCCCAATATTAATCAAACAATCAAGAGCTTTTGTTGAACAGTATTTCTAACCAAAGTTTTACTGTTGAAAGCTCTACACCTTAAAAAACTAAAATTTCACAACTAGGTCAAAAACAATCTTACTAAGATTAGATGGCTTTTTATTTTCCTTGGGAGTGTGGCTTTTTAATATCATTCTCTATAAATCTATAAAATTTTGAGCTTTATAAAGTGCAAACATGAGCTCAATATAATTTCATGGAATAGAATGTATCAAATATTTTTACTCCTTAGTTTTATAGCCAACTCTTTTTGGTTTTTACATCTTCAATAGGTTATAGGAAAGAAGTTGTTCAAAACATCAAAAAATATTGATTATTATATACCTATATTCTTTTTACTTTATTTTTCTTTTTGAATAATCTCTTTTTCAAACTTTTAGTAAATGGTAAAAA
Source organism: Ehretia macrophylla (assembly GCA_037974665.1). Taxonomy (NCBI): domain Eukaryota; kingdom Viridiplantae; phylum Streptophyta; class Magnoliopsida; order Boraginales; family Ehretiaceae; genus Ehretia; species Ehretia macrophylla. Next base: position 8,805,961 of record CM075774.1, read on the forward strand.
AAGAAAATTTGCTTATCACAATGAAATTTTGATTAAATATTTTTTTATTTTCTTTTACTCCTAAGACGAATCCTTTTTTCAATTTCCAAATGATTGAAATCAAAACATTTACTTATATTTTAGATTATCATGATGCATCAAACACATTTTTTATAATGTAGGGGCATGATCTCTATAGTCATTGCATCACATTTGCAACACATAAATACTTTGCATGTTTTCATGTAGTGCAAATTAGGAAGCATGGCCAGACAATGCTATAAGATTATAGATGTGTGATAGCTAAAAGAATTTCAATTGCTTTATAATTGAAACATGTGTTATGTCACTTGTTAATTAAGATAAAAATTAATTTGGACATCTATAATGTTATATTCTGAGACAATTTTTAATGCAACTATTTAATATTTTATCAATTTTTGTACATAGTTGGACATTGCATCATTTTTTTATTAATAGAAGTACTTAGGGCAAGATGGTGATTGGTAATTATTTCCTAGTATTCACATATTTTTCGTGTCTTGAAAATTAGTTTGTTAGGTAATATTAACAATTGTTTATGCTTTAAGTTTAGGTTTTTCCACTAGAGTGTAACTGAAAAATGAAAAAAAAAAAAAAAATCAGCAACTTGACACTAATTTTAGAAAGACAAATCCTATCAAATATCTATTACTTCTGTTAGCTTTTTCATATAAATTGGAATCAGATCTCTAGTAAAATTACTTTGATTTAAAAAGTTGCTTACAAAAATCGATGGAATCTCAATAATGAATTTATCAATTTAGAGTCTTATTAGATAACCCTTCTATGCTTTTTCTATTATTTTCAAAGATTCATATTAGAGTATAATTGAAAGAGTTCAATAAAATTTCGATAATTCTTCCATAAAAAATGAGGCATATTTAACTTCTTTTTCAGTTCCTTCTACTTTTAGATGAATGTTCTTTTTTTTTTTTTTTATTGTGACCGGAAAAAGTGTATTTTTTTAAAAAAATAAAAAAAGCTTGACAAACTCAAAAATCTCAATTCTAAGGATATACAAGGCCGTGAAGCACCTATCCATAGGCTCACAGATTTAATAGCCAGCCCAATCTGTGTATAGAGTTATGGCTCTATTAGCAGCCCAATCTGCGAGGAAATAATCCAATAGCCAGCCCATTTTGTTTTACTAAAACACCTGCCCATTATTTCTTAAGGTAAATTGCACGTCAAGATATTAAATTGATACGAAGTTTCAAGGCACATATTAAGCTTTACTTTGTTTCAAGTCACTCACTAAACTGATTATTTGTGTCATTTACTTGTTCCGTTAATTTTTCTGATTAGGTTTAACGGATCTCTATTTTTAGTTGGGTAAAATCGTCATTTCCTATATTTTTAGTTGGGTAAAATCGTCATTTCTTATAATACTTTTTTTTTCAGCCATATTTTTTACAAAGTATTTGTAAAGACCAAACATCCATGTTATATTTCCCCAAATCCCAACTATAGGTTATATTTTTAGGTAAGCAAAAAACTAATACGAATATCATAGTTTTTGGTGAAATTGAAGAATTTAATTAGTGTATATTTGTTGTGCCATTTGAATATGAGAAACCCACAATTTGCTTCACCTCTTGTTTGAATTCTAGACCATAGAATTCAAATATGTGAGGCATTATGTTCTGTTTGTTTGCCGCAAGAAAATATTTTTAAACAACAAAAATTAATTAATCGAAAAATATTTTTTTTGTTAAAGCAAAACGTTTAATTAAAAGAAAGGAAAATGTTTATGTCTCTTTTGAGAAATGAAAACATTTTTCCCTTCACTCTATCCAACCCCGCTCCGACCCCATGGCGGAGGTATATTCAACTTAGTGTACACCTTGAGTTGGAATATCTTTTTTTTTTTTTTTGGTGTTAAAGTTATATATATATAAAGAAAATTATACAGTTTTCATTAAATGAATAATCGAATGGTGATTTTTTATCTGATTGAGGTGAAATTTTGTTAGTAAAACAACTTAACCTTCTACAATCTGAACGGTGCAGATCGATTTGGGAGCTTTCTAAGGCTAGAAGTCTCTTTTTTGGTGATTTCCTTTATTATTTAAACAAAGTTATTCATTTTAGTTTTTAATCTATAAATTATTTTAATAATTTCATAATTGTTAAGTTTTTATTTGATATTCAATGACTCTTTATTTAGTACTTTAGTTAATTTTCATACATGAATGGCAGATGTTTGTTATTTTTGTGTAGTACATATTCGATTTATATTCTTTCTTGAATTAAATGAGGGGAGTCATGCCTTGAAAATTCCATTTATGCTATAATGCGCTTAAATTAATTTTCGTTTAGTTATAGCATATTGTAATATGTCATTATCAAAAGCATGATATTAGGCATAAAGCTAACAATTTATTTATTATTTTATTTTTTGGAATTTATATTAAAAAAATTATGCATAAATGAATGCTCCTAACCCTTGGTTACTAATATCGGCACTACACTGCCCCCTTGACCCCCAGTGACTGGCTTCACCACTACCCCCACCCCCAATTCATCGACCCCCCCCAATACCCTTATCCCCTATCTCATCAGAAAATATATATAAGTGTGTTTATATATATGTGTGTGTGTGTGCGCGCGCATGTGTGTGTTTTGTACCCTGTTGGCATATGATGATTTTATACTCCCAAAATTAGACATGTGTTAAAACTAATTGAAAAAAGTAATATATAGAATAGGCAAAATGAAACAAAAAATTAATTTAGTCGTTGATTTAAAACTGAAAAAATTTTAATGGGTGATGAAACTTCATGTTAATTTAGTGGCCTGTGGTGCAATTTATCCTATTTTTTAAGTTGATTTTTCATTTAAACTATATCTTTTTAAATTTTTTTTAAAGTAAACGGTTTCGTTTTCAATTACTACTAACATTTTTTTGACAGCATTCATCTCTCTCATATTCACCTCAAGGTGCTAGGACTCATCAATTTCGGTGTTAGAAAGTATAGGGGTTCGGTTTAGGTTTTGATAACAGATTATGCTAAAAAGTTTCAATTGCAAATGCTCCATTTTTTAGGAGTAAGTAATTGACTGTAAGTTCTAACTTCTCATTTGACATGATCATTCAAACAGGAAACAGATGTTCCACAATCCAATGTGATGATTGTTGATTAAAGAATAAATCACCAACTAATACACAAACTGCCTCTTAAGATTAGATTAATCCATTTCCACAACTCTTGTGCCCCATCTGAAATAAAAATTGTTGTGTCAAAATAAAATTTGCTGTTATTGCTGGTCCACATGTGTTGTTAAAGCATAGTTACTGAAAATAAGGGGCTAGCTTGTTAAGTTTTTTTTTTTTTTTTTTTTTAACCCCCTCCACCCCCACCAGTCCCCTATACCCATGAAATTCGAGTTCTGATCTCCCAACTGTTAGGAATAATAATTCACCACTAAACTACTCCTAAGACTTAGACGCTTGTGAAACCCTTCATGAATTATTTTGTGAATGAAGGAAATAACCTGCTATTCCCACATGAGCCAACATGGACTGATGCAGTTATAGCCCTCATTGGCCACAAAAGTTTTTTTTTTTTTTTGAATATTTATGTATTTTCACTATTGACCCCAAAAATGCCTTTTTTTTTTTTGTTCTAAGAAGTTAACAAGACCCTACTGAAAAACAAATATATTAATATGATTGTGAAATTTTATATTAAAATTCTTATTAAGAAAAATTCGAAATTCGTTCCTACTTAACGCCGACACCCGAAAGAAATTCTCCTTGATTGAACAAGAGGCGATTCCTTCTTAGTGTACTCTAGGCTGTTAGCCACCCTTGTTTCTGGAAATTCATGAGCAATGATGTAATAAGTTTACTGAGGTCCCATCTGTATAGAGTTTCAGCGTAGATGTATTGAATTGAAGCAGTTTCATAAAACCTTTTCACAACATGTATTAGCATTTTGTGGTATTGAGGCTGAAGTTAGAAATGAATGATGGAAACGATTTTATTCTTGAGATATGAATTAAAATATGTGACCAATTGCAAAATATAAGCTATATGCATGCAAATAAGAGCATAATCTTTAACTTTTCCATTATTAAAGAAATCTTGAGCTATATGTTGAGAGTTTTATAAATTTTTTGTACTTCGTTCTTGTTATTTATTAGCAGATGCAACATATGTACAGTTAGTTTCACACTTGGGGTTGTAAGGACTACAACCGTGGGCGGATCTATAAAGGTAAGAGCGGGGGTTGTAGCCCTCACTCATCCCAAATTTTTATTTAAATGTGTACATTTTTAGAGTAATCTTAGTTTTAGAATTTAGTTTAGCCCTCATTGACAAAAAAAAAAAAAAAAATTCATATATAAATATTAAATTATGTGTTTTAACCTCCATTAAACAACAATTCTGCATCCTTCTTCACACAACCTTTTATTAACCTCACAAAATATTTTAAGATATCTTTAAAAACCTTGATATATTTTTTTTTTAATCTAAAAAAACACTTAACTCCCAATACAAACTCACAACTTTTGATATTCAAAATCACTTAACCCACATGATAAAATATCATAGATCTGCCCGAAACACGTAGACTCCTCTATCAGGAAAGGTAAGGAAAGGAGCTTAGGAAAGTTAGCAAAAATGCTCTGCAACTCATCACTTTCCCAAATTTCACCTAGACCTCAAGTAGTAGTATTCCCACATTTTGATGCATGCTTCATAAAGGAACATTTGCAGTAATACCACATGATATGTCAACAGTCCTTTTTATGCTTAGAGCTTTTTTTTTTTGGTCAAAATGCTTAGAGCTCAACAGTAGAGAAAAAGAGAGGTCAAAAGGCATCCCAGTAGTATTCTCATCCAAGACAATGCATGATGGAAGACAAAATCAAAGAACCACAATCAGATTGCACAAAATGCATGCTTTGAAAGCACAAAAGGGTCACAGTGATATGATTACATTCACAGGAATCATTTTACATTCTATGAACCATAATCTATGTTTAGTGTACTTAAAAAAATGAGTGCACTGATTAACAGAACTGCCCTATTATTGGACCGAAAGCAAACCTTAGATCGTTTAATAATGTTACTAATGATTTTTGTAAATAAAGAGATTTTTACTCAAACGGCCGAAGTGTTAGTTTAGTAGTGTAGTATTTATAGTATGGATAAAAACACTTACTCTCACATCTTTTAAGTTATCACCTTATTTAAAAGTTTAAGCGATTAAAAAGGAGGTTGTATATTTATTTATTTTATTCAAAGGGAGGCGTAAGACCATACATAGATGTAGTTAGCAAGATTCGAGCTCACAACTTCTCGCAAACAGTGCGAGTGTCATGCCGCTAGACCAAAGAGTCTTTGGCAGGTTTTATATTAATTTATTGTTACTAATACGTCCCCGCACATACATGAGAGATTATTTTAGTAGCCTTGTACGTAAACAATTTTAATATTTTTAAATAGATGACGGTAAGACTAGAACAATACCATTTGGTTACCTGAATTCTATTACCATACTAAGTTACCATCACATCTAAAACTTTAAGTTTAACGAAAGCACAATGGTGGAGCCATTCATGGCCAGCGGGAGCTGTAGCCTCTACTAACTCCAAGAGTGAAGGGATTAAAGAGTGAGTTAGGGCTGAACTTTTTGAAAATGTGTATATTTGTAAGGTGTTTTTATGATGAAAAATTAATCTAGTCCCCATTGAAAAAAATTATCTATATATGAGTACTAAAATTGTATTTTTTTGCTCTCAAAGAACAATAATTTTGAATCCACCCATAGGAGATGATTTTTTTATATTTATCTATTATCACAGTTAATTTTTTTGGGATCAATCCTAGTAAACCTGAGACCGTGTCTTTTTCGAACTAAATTGTGTTCATAGTTTAAAATTTCTAGTAAGAGCTTAAATTTTTTTTCAAAAAGAGGTTTTCCGTCTTAAAAAACAGAAATTAAAAAAAAAAACAAGAGATATTTACTTGTGGGAATGATCCACTTAAAGGAGACAAAGAAAAAAAAGAGAGAGGGTAAGAATAATTTGTTCATGGAAAGGAGGTGGGAGCATGTGATGCAAAGCTCCACATGGCTAGAAAAGCTCAAGGAAGATAAAAAAGAGGAGAATTGAGAATAAAGTATGTTAACAGCTGCACAAGTTAGTGACCTCTCTCTCTCAAACTTGGTGGATAAAAGCAATTGCATTGGTTAATTAAAAAGATGTGATTTTTAATCAATCATGTGGTTTGTCCTCAGGGTGTAATGAGAATGCTGTGTTGGCTTAACAGTAATTATAAGCATGCGTTAATATGGCCAAAAGCTGTAAACATCTTATTGCCAACTAGAAAGGTGGAGAAAAGAAATAAATGGAGTAGATGCAGACAGGGTGATAGATTAGAATGAATACCTTTGATGATTAACAATTTGGTGAAATTATCACTCATTTTAGTACTTCACATCGTTTAGCTTACCTCTTTCCATCAGTAAAGTTAAAGTATAAAGCACCATGGCCTCCGACATGGTTCAATATTAGTAGGGTGAAATCGTTCTTATAAGGTCATATATTTGACATTTTTTATTATTTTAGACTTCTGCCTTTATTGATCTGATGTATGTTTGGAGGCGTACCGCCGCATTCAAAAGTTTATCAATTAGTGATTGGGCTCCTTTTAGATAATTTGGTGGTCAGACTCTACCAACTGAGTTTTCACGTCATCTAAAAAAATAGTATTAAGCGATACCACATTTAAAAGTCTAAGTCGTGAAAGAGTAGTTTATTATATGTATTTACTACTCTCAACACGCCCGTCACATATGGGCAGTATTAGTTTTACATGTGGACAATCTTCTTGTTTTTTTATTTGGGTAGTGGTAAGAGTTAAATCCAAAACTATTTGTTAATCTTAACTCTGATATCATATTAAGTGATAATTTCATCTACCTTGAGATGAACTCTGCTAATTTTTGCATGTTTAACCTAAGAACTTTCACTTTTTATGAAATGCAACCTTTTACTGATCCAAAAACATGCTAAAAATGTATGTGTCGTTTCTCTTTGTTTATTTTCTCCCTTGAAGTTGGAGAAGGGTATGATCGTTGCTGAAGACAATAAGAGTCCCCATTACAGTTTGACATACTTTTAAAAAGGTGTTGCTTGTAGACAAGTTCCGAAGTTCAGGTGTCTCTTTTAATTGAATTCAGGACGGATTCAGGAAATATTTTTAATGCAGGTTAAAATATATAATTTTTTAATTATACAAGTATATATTTTTTAGTCGAAGTTAATTAATTTTTTAATTAAAAATATATAGATATATATATATATATTTTTAAATATATAGAATTTTTAACATTTTTTAAGGTTAGTGGAGGTTGCAGTTCCCGTTAGCCTGAACGTAAATCTACCACTGATTGAATTAATGTATGTATTAGAAACTACCGTCACACTATATGTTCTTTTTAGCCTTGGAGATGATTCAAATGTAATTTTAATTAAGATAAATTTTTCGTTAGCTAAAGATTTTTTTTAAAAAAACAGTGGAAAAAAGTTAAGTTTTATCGTTCCTGTGTCATTTATATCATTCTGATCTGGTGTCTTTTTATTTTCGAAGAAGAGGTGCATATCTCATTTGTCAATCTATATTTAATCAAAAAGTGCTTCTTTCACTTTCTTGAGGAGTCCAAAAAAAAAACAGCTCGAATCCCATGTGAATCAGTAAGGACCACCTTACAAGATTAAATACTCTTGGGTAACCGATAACGAAATAATACTGTGAGAGAAGGGTGAAAAGAACTCCCATTGGAGAATAAAATAGAACATGAAACCGTAAGCTCCCAAGCAATTAAAAAAAAAAAAAGAAGCAATATATTGATTTTGGAAAAAGAAAGAAATGCTTTACCAGCTTGGGCTGTGAGGGAAGGGTGAAAAGAACCCCTCATTGGAAAATAAAATAGAACATAAAACCGTAAGCTTCCAAGCAAGTAAAAGAAAATAGAGAAGCAAAATATTGATTTTGGAAAAGAAAGAAATGCTTTACCAGCTTGGGCCTCGAATTAAAGTTCTTAAACGAAATTTTTTTGATTCAAGGGAAGATTAAGGACGTACAACATAACCAACGAGACTCAAATTCACAATCTCTCAAATACAGCGAGTAACCTTACCATCAGACCAAAACCCTAGTGGCCTTAAACAAAATTTTCATGTAGTTGTAGATGACTGAATAAACTTTAATAGCATTATTCTTCAAGAGTTTTTTTATAAAATTTTTATTCTTCTTCTTTTATAACGAGAAACTCACTTTAAATAACAATACATTAAATACACCCCCAAGTCCATAAACTCCTTAATACAGTGACACGTCCTAACACATACTCCAAAAAATATTGTTCAAGAGTATTAACTTAACTAATCGCGGGTCACTTACTTAATGCATCACTTACATGCCATGAATGGCCCTAATTAACAAACAAGTAAAGCAACGTACATTAAACTGAAATCATCAATGGACAAAATAGAAAGGGCTAGATACACATGTGACACCATCTAATGTAATGGGGTAACAACCTCAACGTGGCTTTCAAGATCCCCAAATTGCATTCCTAAACTTACTTTTATGTAGCAGTTGCACCATTATTTGATTCTAAACCTTCGGATGAGTTGGTAAGATTGGGTCCAATCTTCAAAGATAGAAAACTTATCTAGCCAACAAATTTAAATAAAACAAAAGTGTAAACACTAATCAAGCTAAACTAAAACCTTATCCACTAACTGAGATTTATTATATGAATTTGACGGTGTCATTTATTTCTGTCTAGAGTCCATACAAGCGAAATCTTGTTAAGTGTCTCCATCTAATTGATCATAGGTCTTTCTCTACCTTTTTTACGATATTCTACCTCCATACATTTGTATCTTCTGTCTACAACAGTCGTTCCTAATATGGCCAAACCAATATCATATGATTTTTCATCATTTTCTCCTCAATCGGCGCCACCCACATTTTTCTTGTATCTCCTCATTCTTAATCTTGTCTTTCTTAAGTTTTTCACACATTCATTTCAACACTCTCACCTCTGCCCTCGATATCTTATAAACATATTGATACTTCACCGCTAATACTCTAAACCACTATAAAGCTTGTCTAATTGCTATCTTATAATAATTCCCTTTTAACTTGAGTAATACTTCTTGATCACACAAGATTCATAACACACTTCTCTATCTCATCCATTTTGCCTTAATTTTGTGATCAACGTCAAAATTAATCTTTTCAAATTGTAAACCCCAAACAATTGAAACAAAATAGGTGGGGCCTTAACTTTGAAGGTGTAGTTATTTGGCCTGCATCCAAGCTAACGGTACATTGAAGAGAGGGTTAGGTCAAGAAAACGAAAGCTGAGGTTGGCATCTTTTCTGTCACCTTTCTTTCTACTTCTAATTCTTCCTTCATTTTGAAGGTGGAGAATATAATACTTCTGGTAAATGTTGAGTCAGTTTGCTTTAACTTGCAGTCTACCACATCATAGGAAGAAAAAAAAGAGGGTAGGGGTGGGGGTGGGGGTTGGGTGGGTGACTATTCCAATAGCTAGCCAAAACGTGCTATAGTTGGATTTGATTTTTGGTTACAATTAAAACTTCATTTTCATTTGCAAATTTATATTGCTCGATCAATTGAGTAGTTAAAACAACCAGTTAACTGAAAATCTGTAGAAAATGATCCAATCTATCTAATCTGACAAGTAATCTAATCAACTTTGATAACCATTTGCCCCTCAGGGCATGATATAGTAATAATGGGGTGAAATTGTTTTTATAAGATCGTGAGTTCGACACTTTCTACTGTTTTGGAGTTGTCTTTAACTGATTTGATGTATATATAAGGACACACCGGGACATCTAGAGATTTACCAATTGGTTATTGAGTTTCATTGAATAATTCAATAGTCGAACTCCGTTAATTGAGTTTTTACATAATCCAAAAACTTTTGATAACCATTTATTTAGTGTTTAAGTTTGTATTCGTTGCAAGTTTTCAATTTATCAATTCTTCCGTCACATAGGTTGATGGATTGAAATTAGGAGCACTTCTCCTTGACGTTCAAAAGCACATATAGAGTCTACAGGAAAAAACTTGTGGCTTCACCAATAATGACATGTATTATTATCTTAGAAGGAAATGATTGATTGTTTTAAATGATTAACCATTTGTAAGAAAATTTCTTGAAATTATATCAATATTTAATCAGCTGAACACACTTCAAGACGATTTGTTTTTAAGTTTAGAGCTCGAACATACATATGGGAGAGGAAATGGACAAGGGATTAATTAGACATTTGATGACATCCAATATTTTCTTAGAAGACTTCATATATAAGAAGAGGCAATTTAGTACACGACAAATTTTATTACTTGTAAGTAATTTTATCTTATATGTTTATAAAAATATTATTTTTAAAATTTAAACTTATAACATTCAAATCACACGACAATAATTTTATATTTATGTTTATTATTTCTTTCTTTCCAAAAGAATGTTGAGTAATATAAAAATCAAAATCATAGGTATAAACACTAAAATCCAAGGGTAGGAAGTGTCTAACAATAACCTAGCCACTCAAAAGGATTAATTAAAATATTCATTCATGCTCAGGACATTAATCTAAGATTAAGACCAAAATAACAATTTTCTATTGTTCATCACAAGATTATCCCATAGAATTTGCAAGATGCAAATAAAAAATTGATTAGCTGCCACAAATTCTGTGGCCCACCAAGAGTCTTGAGTCTGACTGAGACAATGTGGGTCCCACTAGGAGACTAAAAGGCCATGTGAGGTAGGAGACCACCAAGCTGGCTATGTCTAAATACGTGGGTCTCTCTTGCCTACCTCTCACTTTCCCGTTTCCCTACCATTCCATTTCATTGCCTCTTTCTTAGGCCCTCAAACGATTCTTTTATAATATTATAATATTAAAAATAAAATTTAATCATTAAATATTAATGTCAATTCGATATATATATATATAGAATGGGAGATATTCATAAAAAATATTCTCAATTAACACTAAATTCAAATAATGAACATATAACCCCGTTCGAAAGACACATGATCTTATTTATTTAGACACAACATCTTTTAAGATTGCCTCAAAGAGAATAGTATGTTGGTTGATTTGAATCCATAACGTAAATATATTTTTTTTTCTCACATTCCAAACACTCTATCACTATTTTTTTCTTTTTTTGGTCATGAACACTCTACCACTCGATTAATCCCTTAAAATTATAAAATAAAATCTAGATCAATGATAAGATTATGATAGTATGCGTGTTATCTATATAGTAATACGCAACACTCATAAAAAGTCTTTTAGACTTACACCAAAATTTAAATCCTGGACACATGACCTGATTTGAAAGGCATATGATCTAGTTTATTTAGACAGAGAATTAAGGAATATAACATCTTGGCTAATGTGAATTTAAAATATAAATAAGTCTGTTGCCCATATTTTAAATACTCCACTATTAAACTAACCTCTTATTTAGAGTTAGAATTACAAATTCAGATCTAGTACAATGATAAAATTATGATATACTATGTGTTCATATGTGTAGACGATTGTGTCACTAGAATTGATATGTATGATAAAGTAGTTGTCAAATTTTTTGTTTCTGGAAAATGAAAAGGACCAAGCAAAGGATACTCGAGCCTTTCTATCTTTGTAATGTAGCTAAAATTAATAATGACATTCACCATAAAGATGAAAAATCTAATAGGTGTACAAATAATTATTGCAAGTAAAGCACTCATAGGACCCATAAATGGATATCAAGATCAGTATGATACTACTCCACATTACCATCCTAAAGAGCTCCTTTCCCCACCAATGTGTATAGTTGGGTGGTGGGAGTTGAATGTCTATTAACAAAATGGGTCCATTTGCTCAATCTATATAATGTTGCCTTACAAAAAAATTCAACATGACCTTTAACACATTCAAATATATATATATATATATATGTATGTCAAGAATAACACATTCATAGGCATTACATGCAAATGATTTTAATCTTATTGTTAATAAATTTAATTATGTTGGATATATGTCTACATGAGATTCAACACAATGCATAGAGCGGCCAAATATATAAAACTGACATCACCTTATGAAAAAAGTCTTAATCTTTTTTCATAATGGGAAACTTAATTCTCCTGAGAAAGCTTTTGGGCTTATACTAGGCTGTCAAACCTAAAAATATATGACCCTACGCATGGTCCAAACTAATTAGCATAAGGTCTATCAGGGCTGTTATTAAAGAAATTAATTTTCTAATTGATTCGAACTCAAGACGTAAGTAATTTTTCGCCTATATTCCAGACGTTCTACCACTAACCCTGGGATTTTCTTGATTTGGATTTGTTTGATTATGTTGGGAATTTGTAGTTTTTATACAAGTACAATTGGTATTAACAATGTTGTTTTCCATACCATATTTCATGACCTATCATTCTTAATTGGAGGTGGGTATAACTGGAAGTTAGCCACCCGAGCAACAAACGTACCTGTTGGTTACTCAAATTAGATTTGCCAAATAAAGTTGATAACATACTTAAAAAAAAAAAAAAAAAAAAACCAAATCCAATACTCAAGATTTGTTGGTCTGTAATTATCAAAGAAAACTTTAATTTGCAGTATGAGAAAATAAAATGTACTAATTCTGGTCAAAGCTATCCTAATATCTGTTGATATAATCAGTTAGACCTCGTTTCAAATTAAAAGAAAAATAAAATAAAATAATGCAGTAATTAATTAAGTGATAGCCGCTGCAAATATCAAACAACTCTTCGCAAATCGCGTATGATTGTTTCTCACGTGGTTTGCGCTGTGTTATACCCTTTTTCTACCATATATTCTGGGCAACTATAGAATCACAAGACAACACACATTTAGACGTGTACATGCACATTGTATATATTGACTTTAGACTTCTGAGGAAATTAATGTAAAGAAGAAAGGAATTGTTTTTTTTTTTTTTTTCACGTTGAACGTTCCATGAGCAGTGTGACTCTTCAGATTCATCCCAAGCGGCTGAACTTTGGGTACAATAGTGTATTAACGCATGTATTAGGTTTTGTGAAAAGCGATCGTTTAGAAACTTAGGTATCACAATGTGGCTCAATGTATAATCAAGAGTCAGATCATAAATATCATCAGGAGGTTCGAGTCGTGGGTATTATAAATGTATTAACAGAAAAAGAAGAAAAAGAAAATGTATAACTAAGAGTTGGGTGAAATGATTAACTAATAGTAATAAATTATAATTAAAAATTTTGAGTTCAAACTACGGTTTTGTCATCCGTTATACAAATGATGGGCAAAAAGGTAAATGGAAAAAAATGAAAAGGAAGACAACTGTTTTTGGTGGAAAATCAGCAAGAGCCGTTGAGTGCCGCCAAGGGCATTTTGGGAAAGAGTGCGATTTAAGTTTCCAATTCCACACTCCAACTCCAACCGTCTTGGCTGGTGTGCTGCAAACACAACTCATATTCACACAAGCTGCATTTTCTTTTCTTTTTAATTTCCTCCGATAAAATGAAGACTGAAACCGTAGTTCAAGTTTAAATTTTTTTATCATAATAAATCACTACGGGTTCATCTCATCCAATTCTTGCGTGTGTAAACTTTATATTTATGTAGTATATTATGTTTATTTTTATTAAGTTTACGAGTCTTGTGGGATGATTTGAATAAACTTAAATGAGATTGTATGCATACTTTATCTTTTTTTTTTTTAGTCGAATGCATACTCTAACTTAGCCGAGTGATTTACTCACATGGATATTAGGAATTGGTTAAATTGAAGGCAAAATTAGAATTACATTTTATTTTTTATCTAGAATTCGAAAGGATAGACTAATATCACGAGTTTTACTCAATTTAGATGTATTATTAGGACTTTACATGTTCCAAATTAGTAAAAGTACTATTACCAAAAGAAAATTAGTGAAAAATACTTTGATAAATTCTGACAGAAAACTGTTATTACTAATTATTGAAAAAAACAAAAAAAAAAACCCCTCATTATAACAAAACCTCCAAACCACAAGAAAATTGTAGTAGTTCGATGTACAAAATTCTCATCATGTATGATATTTTTAAATTTATTATACGTTATCGTATTTATTTTTCAAAAAATTGTTTTAATGACTAGAACGAAATACAAAAATAAATAAATATATATATATATATGTGTGTGTATATATATTTTGTTGTTGTTGTTGTTTTTTGGATAATATAAAACTATCAGAATATCCGATAAAGTGACTGTCAATTGATAAATCTTTAAATATAGTAATGCACCCTCATATATACATTAAATTAATCAAAAATAGAACTCTATCAATCTCACGATCTTATAAAAGCGATTTTATATACCATGGCCTCAAGTGGTTGTTGTCAATGTTGCTGTCCCTGCAGTTACACTTAACACACACACTTAACACACAGCAAACTTCTTTTGACATACACAACTCAACACAAAGCAACTTCTTCCATAGTTCCATTCCCTCAACTACCCTTTACTATATTTCACACACTCTCTCTCTCATATTCATCCCACTATCTTACATTTTTGTTCTGGCTTGTCTTTCTTGTGTTCTCTTTAGTTGCTGCATCATTTTCTGGTCCTTACACTTCATCTCCATATCTGTGCTTAACTGTTTGTCAACACACAAACACACAAACACACTCACACACATAGATACAAAGATTCACTTACTAATCTTAGACTTGTTTCTTATTTTCTCTTGGTCAAGTGTGTGTGTGTGTGTGAGTTTTTTTTTTTTTTTTTTGCTTTTTATAAATTTGATGGTTTCCATGGATGCTGCTGCAAATGCTTCTTCTGGGGAAGATTGTTGTGTCAAAGTGGCAGTTCATACCAGACCCCTTATAGGTGATGAGAAGCTTCAAGGTTGTAAAGATTGTGTTACTGTTGTCCCTGGAAAGCCTCAGGTATACTCACACTCCATAATGTCATATTGGTTAGCTCGGTGTATGAAACTCCCACTAGTACATATTCGGTGAAGGTTGGACCCACTTTGAAGACTTATGCAAGGTTTTGTCTTCACGACTTAAACAGTGAATCAATAAAAAAAATTTAAGATTTTTCTGTTTTTGGCTTAGTGATGGGTAGTGCAATGCTTTTTTGATCAATTTTGCTTGAACACTTGATGGTTTCATGGAGATCTGAGACTTTAGTATGACTGTAGATATAAAGATGTTAACTTTGATGTTGGGTAATCTGGGAACTGTTCATGCATCAGTTTGAGAAGCAATGCTCTTATGATCTGAATTTATGGCTCTGTAGCTATAAAGGTGTGTTAACTTTATGATTGAGTAATCTGGGAACTGTGCATGCATCAGTGTGAGAAGTAATGTTCTTATGATCTGAATTCCACGGGACGAGTGAATGAGCTTGCCCCTGTATTTAAGTCGGTCTGTCTGCAATAGGGGAAGAATCTAGCGAAGTCACCTTGGGATTCAATTCGTGTTGAGTTCGAGTGAATATCCGGTGAAATGGATTTAGGAAAGAAAAAATCATGACTATGATTGAATTGTCTGAATATAGATAAAATACCCACATTTTTGCTTGATTGAAGAAATGGTTGTCACACTTCTTTTTGTGTAGCTCTTAATTTTGGAAGATTTTGGCATGTAAATGCATACTAATGTAGATTATGCGAATATATGAATTGAGGCATTTCGATGCGACTTTGTGAATGTGGTCCTGAATTGAAGAAAGATAATGTAGGAAGTAAATGTCATCTGGGAATATAGACATGGTCTGGTTGCTTCATTCTCTTTCTTTCAAGGATTTCTCATCAGTATAATTTCTTTGCATTCTTTTGATACTCAAGTTTTGCATAGCTGAGAATGCAAATAGTTGTTAGTCTCTTCTTGTTTCTTTTTCTAGCATATTTATGGTAATTGTGAAATTTATGATATGATCAAAGAGTCTACCACTAAGATGTGATATTAATTGGATCCGACCTCCTTCAGCCTCTTTATCGTTTGAACCTTATGGGATGCCTTTTTCTCCTGCTGCTTCTCACATTCTGCATTCAAGTTTGGGGATTTTGGGTTGAATGATTAGTTCGTTTATTGTTTTTCTGTAACTCTGTGCATTATCTCCTACTCTTTTAAATGCTTGATGACCTTATTTGCAAAAGTAATCTGGAAAAGGCCACAGCTTCTTCATGGCTAAATTCATCCACTTACTAAATCTTGAATAGCTATTAGCTTTTTAGAGTGTTTAGTAACAAATTCCAAGGGCATCAAAAGAATAAAAAAATGTTTAAAGAACGACTAAGTTGTAAATTTGTAAAAGATTGTGTTAGTAACGTTCATGATACCTATTGAGAGTATGTTCTAGTTTTGACATGCATGAAAACAAGAGCGCTAAGTGTTTGCCTATCTGACATTTCATGCTTGGACAAGCACTGGATAGTTCAAGTTGATTCTTATATTTTTAATGCCGTTCTTCTTGATGCTAATTGTGATATTATGATGTAGGTGCAAATTGGCACACATTCTTTTACTTTTGACCATGTTTACGGTAGCACCGGATCGCCATCGTCTGCAATGTTTGAAGAGTGTGTTGCTCCACTAGTTGATGGCTTATTCCAAGGATACAATGCCACTGTTCTTGCCTATGGCCAGGTAAAGCTTCTGGGATTTAAAAGAAGTACGATTTATACTGATATAATTGTTGAACGTTGTATTTGACATGTCAAAATAGTTCAGACAGGATCAGGAAAGACGTACACAATGGGGACTAGCTTCAGAGATGGTTACCAAGCTGGACTCATTCCCCAAGTTATGAACGCTTTGTTCAGCAAGATTGAGACTTTGAAGCATCAAACTGAATTCCAATTGCACGTGTCCTTCATTGAGGTTCTACTTTTTACTTTACCACCTGTCAAGTTTTCAATATTCTCCACCTTTCTCCCCAAATTTCTATCGTGAAAAGATGCAACATCTAGCCTGATTGTAAATGCTGTTTCTTAATTCTTTATATTGACTTGCAAAAATTTCTTTCTGCACTGTGTATAGTGCACAGTTTATAGTCCCGTGTTACTTTTACGACATGGAGGTTCTGATTCAGTTACAAGTGTATAACTGGAAGTTTGTTCTGTGTAGATACATAAAGAAGAAGTAAGAGATTTGCTGGATTCCAATTCTATCAACAGATCAGAGACTACGAATGGACATGTTAATAAAGTAACTGTCCCTGGAAAGCCACCAATACAAATTCGTGAATCATCAAATGGTGTTATTACTCTGGCAGGGACAACAGAATGCAGCGTAAAGACTCTAAAAGAAATGGCTGATTGCCTGGAGCAAGGATCATTAAACCGCGCTACTGGAAGTACAAACATGAACAATCAGTCAAGGTTGATTTAAAGCCTCTCCATTTTGATTTTGTTTTCATCATTGTGGAGAATCTGTTGCCGTCCAATTGGTTATCTTGGAACGTTAAAGTACTCTCTTTTGTTTTTCCTGTTAACTTTATCAAATAATAAAACGACAATTTTTTGAACACAGTCATGAGAGCAGTCTAATATATATTTTTTTTAATTGTCTGAAACATTTTTTAACTTCTTGGTTAGCAACACCGGAGCTATTTTTATATTTTATGGACATGAACATGATAAAAGGTGATATGATTTTTGCAGAGCTATTTAATTTCTGTATTTTTTTTACTGGTGCTATTGTTAATCTTGATCCCTAGGTTTTTCACTGGGATAAAGGAAAATGTTTAGTTGAAGGCCATTATATATCAATATCCTGCATTCTTAGATCTGTATGATGAAGTGACCAGTATAACTTGTTGCATTTTACGCTGCCTAGGTGCATAACGATAACTCTTTGGTATTGACTCCTTTATATATCCTGAGAATCTAGATTGTTCAGTTATCTAATGACGTAGCTGCCAAATAATCATTTGAGTAAAATATGTGAAATGTTTGATTTCCTACTTGTATTCTTGCTTACATCTCTTTTGGTGACTCATCATTTTCCGTCAACAGTTTGTATCTATCATGACTTTCCTCATCTTGTTGTGGTGTTTAGTCGCTCTCATGCCATCTTCACGATCACAATGGAGCAAATGCGCAAGCTTAATCCTGCAATTTCTAATGATGGCGATGTGACTGATTGTATGACTGAAGAGTATCTTTCTGCAAAGTTGCATTTGGTGGATCTAGCTGGATCAGAGAGAGCTAAAAGAACAGGCTCTGATGGCCTCCGTTTTAAGGAAGGTGGGTGGAGGTTTATTCAGAGTTTAAAGGTACTTCGGTCATAATGTGGTGCATAAGAAATTTGTTCTTTTAAACAGGAGTTCACATTAATAGGGGCCTTCTCGCGCTTGGTAACGTTATCAGTGCGTTGGGGGATGAGAAAAAGAGAAAAGAAGGTGTTCATGTTCCATATCGGGATAGTAAACTTACTCGGCTGTTACAGGTTTGACACTAACTCACTTAAGAATATTCAGATAGCTTGTTCTGAGAAGAATATGCTCAAATTTGTTTTTGACCTTTCCTAATATTGTGTTGTACATGTTTAACTTTATGAAATTCTAGGCACTAGTTGGGTCTTCGATTATTCATCAAGAAGTTTCATTTCACTTGTCTAAAAAAAAAAATCAAGAAGTTTCATTTCTATATCTCTTTTTCACACTAATAATTCTTCACGTAAAGCACCTTTCTTTAGCTATAGGTATTATTAAATTTGTCACTGTAGCAATCTATGAACTAAATGTTCTTATTAGCACAAGGCTTTATTGGCCCCATCAATCAAATTTCAAAGTGTTCGGGATATGATTCTATGAGTTTCTAAAGTTGTTTAGAAGAAAGACATAAACCAATTACTCACAAACCTGGGAAAGAAGGAAATGAACCCTGAGAAGTAATTGTAATCTTCTCAAGGACTTGGTGATGAACACGAATGAGGATTAGAATGCTCGAGGGCAATCAGCTTACCTCAAATGGTTGGTTGGCTGTCAGATTCCTATAGGATAACAATGACCTAATGGTCAATCTGTTGAGGACATAATTTGGGATTTCCTTTTCGGCCAAAGCATTTTATGAGCAAATTCTGCTATACCTTCTTAGTTTTCTTATTCAATTATTGTTATTTCAAACTTATTCTGAAGTTTAGGTCATTGGCAGGATTCCCTTGGTGGTAACAGCAGAACGGTCATGATAGGTAACTTTTACGGCACTGTCTGTTTCTCTTTTCCTATTGGTCAATTTCTCATGCTTCTTTGCATACTAGATCCATTCTCTTTCGTTGGTTTAGACTTATTATCCTAAAGCCCTCCCAACTGGAAAAAAAAAAAAAAGTAAGAAACTTTTTGGCTCATGCTCATGTTGGATTATTCAACACCAGGCGTCTACTACCACTCGCTTCAAAAGCTTTTGCCTTTTCTATTTTGTTATGTTCAATGTATATGTGCACACTTCTTGTCTACAGAGAAGATGATTGAATACATCATTATTAATCAGTTAAATTATCCTATTTCTCCCTGCCATTGCTATGCTATAAATATCTGGCCATAAAAAGTAGAAAATTTGGTCTCTCTTTCTTTTGGGGGTTAATAATTGGCCTCTTCTCATGTATTTTCATCTTGTTTTATTTTTTCCAGCCTGTATAAGTCCTGCTGATATAAATGCTGAAGAAACACTGAACACGCTAAAGTATGCAAATCGTGCTCGAAATATCCAGAATAAGCCTGTTGTGAGTTTTAAGAACAGTCCTTTTCTTTTCCTTCTCATCATTATATTTAAATTATCGACTCATGTCGATCAAGTTTATTTCTTTCGCGAAGGTGTTAAATATGTTTGTTCTGCTACTGGTTGGCCAGATTAATAGAGATCCAATGTCCAGTGAGATGCTGAAGATGCGCCAACAACTAGAATATCTGCAGGCAGAACTATGTGCTCGTGGGGGAGGAGCTTCTTCAGATGAGTTACAGGTGCTTAAAATTCTTCTTTGCTGGTAATTCTGAATATTGTAAATACTTTCAAGCTACTTAAATGTCTTAATCACTAAAAATTGATGTAGGTCCTCAAGGATAGGATCACTTGGCTTGAAGCTACTAATGAGGAGCTTTCTCGGGAGATCCATACATACCGCAGCAGATGTGGTGTTACAGAAAAATGTGAAACAGATGCTAAAGTATGTTATACAAAGCGATATATATTGCTGAATTTGCAATTTTTTTTTTTCTGTTGATTGTCTTGCCTTAAAAATGTTTGTCACGGTCATGTAATAATTTGGATTAGCTGCTTATAAAAACTTGCGATCTAAATTTTCTAGGTTAGTGGTGCCTTCTCCGTGAGAACTGAAGGGCTTAAAAGGGGCTTGCAGAGTATGGAGTCTTGTGATTATCAAATGAGTGAAAATGGTATGATCTTTCACAGCTTTTGAACTAGCTTAGCCTTTGATACTGCAGCTCGAGATCTCTTTTCAGAATGAAAATGATGAATATATTTTTGTAAAATTTTTTTACTCTTCTGTATAAATGTTCCAACAAAAATACTTATATGCATAAAAAAACCCAGGTTCAGCGGGGTAAATGCATTAAAAAGGACAAATTTTAGCGGATGGTGCTGCTATATGCAGAACCATATTTCTTTAGTGGGTCTTAATCTGTTATCTTTAATTGCTATTATGAGCAGGGGATTCTGTTGACATCGATGAAGAAGCAGCTAAAGAATGGGAACATAACCTTCTTCAAGATTCTATGGACAAACAGTTGAGTGAGTTAAATAGACGTCTCGAACAGAAAGAGGTACTTTGAATTCTTGAAAAGGTTGCTTAAGTATCAGTCCTAACAGTTATAAAACTTTGTGAAAACGTCCACTATTACTTTTCTCAGACTGCAAAGATAAAACAAAGCATCAACATTATTTCAGCCCGATTACAAATGCACAACATTATATATGACAGAAGTTGAGTACGTATCCATGGGAGATATAGAAAGTCAAGTTGTCTAGCACTTACCGTGAAGAAGTTTTAGTCAGCTTGCTAAGGATGATTAGATCGTACTTAACATGAAAGGTGCATTTTCTTATTAACAATCCAATGAGAGCAAGCTGAAGTGCCAGCTATGACCTTGTGATAGGGAGAAGTGATTAGTGCCTTCTGTTTTTTCCATTCTTCTCCTTCTCCTTTTGGTCATTCCTTTAGATCTCTTTGTGATATCTTCATGGACAGTTGTACTATTTGTAAATTATTCTCCTCATGGTTCTACAATATACATAACCCACCTGAACTAATGAACTTCTATGGTTTAGATATAATTTTTTATTGCAACACCTATCTCTCATTGAGCTGTCTTTACGGATGAGATACGTAATGGTTAATGCATACATTCACATCTGTGCAGTCGGAGATGAAACTATTTGGAGGCATTGACCCAATGGCTTTTAAGCAACACTTTGGAAAAAAGATTATGGAACTTGAGGAGGAAAAAAGAACAGTGCAGGTCATATATATTAACAAAATTGATTTTAGTCATTTTCTTAGAGTGATGTATATTCTGATGTTTTTTTGCTTAACCCTTCTCTGATGCAGCAAGAAAGGGATGGATTGTTAGCTGAAATTGAAAACCTTTCTGCTAATTCGGATGGGCAAGCACAAAAAGTGCAAGATATGCATGCCCAGAAACTAAAAGCCCTTGAGGCACAGGTCTGCATTTTTCTCTAATATATGTAAGGACAAATTAGATCATTTTCCATGATGTTGACATAAGTTAATAAGTTTTCAACGTATGCATATTAGATACAAGAACTTAAGAAGAAACGAGAGAACCAGGTTCAGCTTCTTAAGCAAAAACAAAAGAGTGATGAAGCAGCTAAGCGATTGCAAGAGGAAATACAGTACATCAAGGCGCAAAAGGTTGAATAAACGTTTCAGTTCTTGTTATGAAATATCTTGGATTCTACTTGCTGTGTGGCTGACTAATTCTTTGTGGATCTATAGGTTCAGTTGCAACAAAAGATTAAACAAGAGGCTGAACAATTTCGACAGTGGAAAGCATCTAGAGAGAAGGAATTGCTGCAGGTACTGAGAGAAATGCCGTTCAATTGTAAATCAAACTTTCTTAATTATGCTCGTGTAAGTCCACCTACTGACAATATATAAGAATTCAGTTAAAGAAGGAAGGCAGAAGAAATGAGTATGAAAGGCATAAATTGCAAGCTTTAAATCAGCGCCAGAAAATGGTAAGTGATGTACTTATTTTTGTACTTATGCTTTTCCATTTACTCTGGAAAAATTCTGTAGAACATCATATGCTACTAGCTAGTGCTAGATTTTCGATAAACTAATTTTTTTTATGTGCAACTGGTTCAAGGTTCCTTCTGTGAAGGAAATTTAATAGCTGTTTTCTACCTGAAACTGCATTCATATTATACATAAGGGAAAACAAGATCTTCACATTTTTTTCTTTATAAGGTTAAAATCAGTTATCATCCACAACTCTAAGAAAAGCCACCTATTTAATATGGTTTATTCATACTAATCATTTACTAAAATCAGTCTTCAAATATCAACTTTTGCTGGATTGAGGGCATTGACATCCTAAACCACTCATATGCTTGTACTCATGCATTTTGGGGTGAGGGAGGAACTACCTAATAAGTTTACGGCAATCTTCCATACATAATATAATGTCCTTTTTTGAGCAAGTGTAACACAATAGTTACCCTGTTGTGGTCCAGTTTAGAATACTTCTGCAAAAATATGAATGCTCACGAAACTTCAGTGGAGTCTGTTCTTGTTTTACAGAAGATTCCATGAGGTAAAACAAATATGGAACAATTTGGGGTGGTTTGGCAGAAGATATTTTTTCTATCGTTCACTGTCCTTTCCAAAATTTTGATTACATAAACATGGAAACATGTAGAAATAAATTTATTTTCTTTGCTTCCCTATAAATGTTTGAGACATTGATCCTAGAACTGATATGAAAAATGTGTTATATGGAACTATTTGAAAATCATGTTCACTACTGTGGCTAAGTGAGATTCTTACTCTTACTGGTCTCACTGCTGGGAGTTTGGAACAAGAATAGGTCTACCTTAGAAGCACTAATAGAATCTTTATTGTCTCTGTTCACCATGAAAATATTATTTCAGGTTCTCCAAAGAAAGACGGAGGAAGCCGCGATGGCTACCAAGCGACTAAAAGAGTTGTTAGAAGCACGTAAATCATCAGCTCGTGAAAACCCAGGTTTGCATTTCCTTTGGCTTGTAAAAATCTCTTAAGGTAGCTGATTTGTGAATATGCACCTTCATTCTCAAAGTTCAGTTTCCACCTTGTCTGCATCACTAGAATAAATAAATTACTCCATTTCCATTTTCTGTCTCTGATACAATTTTTGTTTGACAGTCACTAGCAACGGAAATGGAACAAATGGGCAGGTACTAAGTTTCTATTCATGAAACCAATTTTCAAAACTTCTTTAAACAAAATAATTGACTAAACTATAGATCCAGAGCAATGAGAAGTCCTTACAACGTTGGCTAGATCAAGAGCTAGAAGTCATGGTGAATGTTCATGAAGTTCGTTTTGAGTATGAGAAGCAAAGCCAAGTGTATGTATTAGTTTATCTTTTTGATGTGTCTGTTATCTCCAAACATTCTTATATGCTCTGTAATTACAAGTTTAATCTTTCTGCTCCTTTCCAGGCGAGCTGCATTGGCAGAAGAGCTTACTGTTTTGAGACAAGTTGATGAATTTGCTTCTAAAGGTCTAAGTCCCCCAAGAGGGAAAAACGGTTATTCTAGGTGTGCATTTGGATACTTTTATCATGTCTATTATCATCATATTTAGCAGTTGCCTTGGAATCTGTAGATTTAGAATGATATTCAGTAACAGCATCAAATTGCAGAATTCTTGGTTTAAGGGTCTAATAAGTTGTCTTTTATCTGTCAGGGCATCTTCTATGTCCCCAAACGCAAGAATGGCCAGAATTGCTTCTCTTGAGAACATGCTAAGTATCACATCAAACTCACTAGTTTCAATGGCTTCGCAATTATCAGAAGCAGAAGAACGGGAGCGTGCCTTCACAAATCGTGGGCGATGGAACCAGCTACGTTCAATGGGGGATGCAAAAAGCTTACTTCAATATATGTTCAATTCTCTTGCAGATGCAAGGTGCCTTTCAGTGACCTTCTAGATCTCTTCTTGGTTGCCTTTTCCTTTCTTACTGGATGCTTTTGTTTATATTCCTCTTAATATATACAGCATATTTCCAACATCTTAAACTTTCTCAAGTTATCGAGACTCTGGTTGTCCTTGAGAAAGTTATTTAAAAATAAAAAGGAAATTTGCATGCATAAGAAATTTCATTTTCTTTATGTTAGATGATGAAGGAAGAACTAATGTTGTCCATTTCATTTATTTGACCCATGTTATCTGCCTTGTTGATCCTCTTTATGTTGTTTTTCTCTATTTGTTTGTTAATCGTACAATAGGCACCTTAAGTCCCTGCATAGAAAACTGCCATATGCTCGTACCAAATTGTAAAAGATGTAAATTTAGTCATTGTATGGATAATTTGTACCTGCTGATGTAGAGAAACAGAAAAAATTCACAGGTTTCATTAGTCAAACAAGATAAACCTCCTAGTTTTGGTGAGTGAGTGGCTGATTTTTGCAGCATGTCTGGATTTTTCCCCATGTGCATCACATTTGGAAACCCTATTAAAAGAAAAATTAGAGGAAAAACTTGGAGTCCATGAATCTCTAAAATCTCCACCCATATAATTTGTTATAGAAACAGGAACCAGACTTTTAAAACATTTTTAAGTAATTCTGTGGATATCTGTTTTTTTTAATCGAACTGGTGGGAATGTAATAAGCAAGAAATTGGATTGAAACAATAAGCAGATTCTGGATACATATTATCAATAGAATCATGTTGCTGATGCCTCTAGTTTCAGAAAAATTATGGATAACTCATTTGAGGTTGAAATCTTGTTTTCAGCATGCAAAAACTTATTTCTTCAAGAATTCTCGTTATTAGACTAGGTAAATTTTGAAAATGGGGAAAGTAAGTAGCATTACGTTAATGCTCGGTGGAAAAGATCACATTGATGTTCTCATTTTCTAAAATAGTATTTTTTTTCTTTTCCTTTTTGGCTAGCAACCTGCCCATTAGAACTTTATCACCTACACTCTCTCTGTAGCCACCATCCATCTTTGAATGTGAAAATGTTAATATGATCTCGACACTGAACTGCCCTCAGCTTCTTGAGCTATATTCTGTAGACGATTGGTATTCATAGTAGATCGTAAAGCAAATTTGTTTTTCATCAGTATGCATATTCTCATGTTTTCAAGCCCAAAATAGGTGCCAAATGTGGGAGAAGGACATTGAAATCAAGGAGATGCAAGAGCAACTGAAAGAACTTGTTGCTTTACTACGACAGAGTGAAATTAGAAGAAAAGAAGTCGAGAAGGAGCTCAAAATGAGAGAGCAAGATTTGGCAGTAGCACTGGCCACATCAGCTTCGGTAGGACACAATGTGGTTTTATTTTATTCTCATTCTGCTTTCTTATTAGTTAGTCTGTCTATACTTTTTCATCAAATTATTTTATCTTATTCCTATGCGGGACATAGAAGCATCTGTAGTTTTTCATCAAATTATTTTATCTTATTCCTATGCGGGACATAGAAGCGTCTGTAGTTTTAAAGCAAGTATATGAAGAATTGACTCAAATCTAACTTCAACATTTCAAACTTCTTATACATATCAACTCTTTACATGGAAGCCTTACAGTTTCTTTGCAGGCCTATATATAATAACCTCATGTAGTCTTTATTTCTCAAAAAATAAAAAATAAAAGAACCTCATGTAGTCTTGGTTGTTAGGTTGTAGTTGAAGTAAACGAGCTCTTTTCATCTACTCTGCTTTAAAAAAAAAAATCTTAATTTTCCACGGAAATGTCACTTGTTCCCAATAGAACTATTGGATTTTGAAGAGAATAGATGAGAAAATGATGTTTCGCATTTCTTGGGAATTATTCTGTTCAGCATCTGTTCTCTTCCCGACCTGAATGCAGTTACCTGATTTCTCTTCTTTTCTGCCTTAAATAGCAATATTCAGTGCTTTGACCTTCATTAATGAACAGGGGAATTCTAATAAACATTTAGCTGATGGCATGAGCGGGCCTCTGTCCCCAATCCCTGTTCCAGCACAGAAACAGCTCAAGTTCACAGCAGGCATTGCTAATGCCTCAGTCAGAGAATCAGCAGCCTTTGTTGATCAAACACGAAAGGTTAATTTCTTGACCCTTCTATCTGTGCTTTTGTTGGGCATTGTCTTCTCAAGTTTAACTAACTTCGGGTGAGTGCAGATGGTGCCAATTGGGCAGTTGCCGACGAAGAAATTAACAGTTGTAGGGCAAGGTGGGAAGCTGTGGAGATGGAAGAGGAGTCATCATCAGTGGCTATTACAGTTTAAGTGGAAATGGCAAAAACCTTGGAGACTTTCAGAATTGATCAGACACAGTGATGAAACGATTATGAGGTCAAGGCCTCGTCCCCAAGCTTTGGCAGATGTTATGTACAGAAATGGTCGTTAGCTTGCACATTTCAGTGTATATTCTTTCTCAATCTCTGTTTAGCCTCCACCACATGGCACGGTATGTTACATGGGAATAAGTGCAGGTAAGCGTCAATAATATGGAATAATATTCCTTATTTTTTGTTTCATATAGTTCTAAATCTCCTCTTGAGTCAATATCCACTTTATCTCAAACGTTGCTAGAAAATTATGGGCCACCTATCATATGGCTTTGTTACAATTACGAGGCAACAGCTTGTCATTTGGTCTGCTAACTTGAAGCTTGACTTACTAAAATGCATTTTAAATCTTGACTTAGTTCAGCCGAGAATAAGCATAACATATTCCAAGAAGTAGAGAAACAAATAGCAAGCTGTCCTTTTCACTGAGTAATAGCACTTGGAAAGGTAATCAATTGAAGCTGAATAATTCTGCAGCAAGGTTGATATGTGGCTCCGGGCAACATTCTCTCAACACTTTCTATCAGTTTCGTTATCAGATTTCTCTCTTAATCAGTAAATTACTCCTAGAGATGTTATATACCAACCAGTGACCTCTACCAACTTGGAACTATTTTGTCTTCCATATCGTATACGTTGATTCTTCTCGTCATCCTTGGTTTGTATTGCATTATGGATAACCATTTACGCGGTATTATAGTATAACCTCTAAATACTGTGGCACAGGGTGCAGAAGAAGTGGCAGTTGTGGAGAATACTGCTTATATTGGTGTTGGAGTTGGACTGTGGGTGAAATAGGTGTTGGTTTTCACTTAGTAGCTGTGGTTGCATTCACATCACAGACTTTAACCGTGTAATCGTTGGTGTTTAACTGGAGGTTCCAGTGAAGTTGCAATCCGTTCATGATGGTAGATTTTTCACCTCATCGTGGCAAGTGATATTCACCTCATCATTCGCGTCTTAGTATGCTTTTGGCCAGCATATAATGGCCTGTCAAAAATTTACTTACTTTTTTTTTCTTTGGCTTTTTAATCGTTTGTGCAGTGTATAGTGTGTGTAAGCACAATACAGTTGCAGCATTCTTTTATAGGAGGAAATTATTCTTTTGTAAAATTGTGTTTTTTCTGTGTGCAATAGTGTCCATTTGATGTAAAAAAACTGGGGCAAAATTGCTTTATGATAGCAAAATTTGTCCCAAACATAGTGACAGTTTTCTTGACAGCATCAAAATTCTGTAAGAGAGGCTTGATCACAGTCTCCGTCTCTGTGCGTGTGCGTGCGTGCGCGCGCGCACCCGTTGCACGTGCAGAGATGACTTCTTTGTAAATCTTCTTTGATAGAGAACCTTTCCTGATATTGTTTACAAAAATTAAATAAGAACCTGTCTTGATATTCCTCAAATTATGTATGTTATTTGTGTTGCCATCCAAATGATTTTAAGAACAGATGTTGAGAAAATGGAATTGCCATGTTTGGAACGGGTAATATTTTAGTAGATAATAGCAGAATTCAATTGAAAGAATCATCGTATGTTTCGAAAGATAGATTATTTCGAACCATACTTGATATTTATTTATTTACTTCAAAAGAAACTTATTTAGAACAATTTATAGGCGGTCAGGTCTAGTAATTAAGCGAGGTGGGTTCCACATGTAGGGGTTTTAGTTATAATATACTTTGCAAAAACGTGAAATCATAGTAGGCGGGTTCTACATGTATTGGTTGTAGGGGTTCTAGTTATAATATACTTCGCAAAAATGTGAAATCACAGTAGGTGACAAAGTAGTTAGAAGGTATGAAAAAAGGGGATCATTTCTTAAGTTTTGGCTTGTAAGACGTAAACTTGACACTTCCTAATCTGTTACAAAGCATCATGAACTTATTTCCAATAGAACAGAAAATGAAAGACTACGTAAGAAAAAAAAGGGATTTTATGATTTTTAGTTTGGATTAGAGAAAGAAAATAGAAGGAAAGATAGTAAAATTTCAAATGAAAAAGTACTAATATAACCTTTTAATAGTCTTTTCATGTTAAATAACTATTGACATTTTAGTTTTTTCACGCATCATCCTTTCCTTTTATTTCATTTCATTGTACCCTAATTTAGGAGAAAAGGAATGACATTTTATTTCATTTTAGTCTTCTCTCTCTGAAGCAGTAGATATCATATCATCACATTGGACATCTACAACCACATTGGACATAAATCTTGATGACTCAAACGAAATAAAGATCTCCCTTTCTTAGGAAATGAAATTTTGCCCCCGACCCCCTTCACAAAAAAGAGAGATGAATTGATGCATTTATTGAATTCGTTAGGATTGACGAAGCTCGAACCTGCAGCTTCCACCTTAACAAGGCTGTGCTCTGATCGTTTATTTTTGTCAAAATCACTTCTTTTTTTGTCCAAGTTGCTTTTCTTTTGTCTAACTCACTTCTTTTTTTCTATGTGAGTTTCGGGAATATCCCCATTCATATGTCCGAGATGTTCATCTAAGAATTGAAAGGTTCAAATGATCAACTCTCCAATCAGTTATTAAAGAATTATTGATTATACAGGTAGAGTACATACTAGTACAAATCCACCAGCATGTTGTTCATCAACAATCCACTGGCTTATTCTATATCGACAGTCTCATCAGTAACTCATACACGGCCTTTGGGCAAAATTGAGGTCGACTGCCAAGGTCTGTCTACTCTTATCAGCCGCTCGAATTTAACTCGCAAAGTTCGGCTTGCGCGCAGCAAGTTTACTCGCACAACTGAGAAAAGATGCGCATTCACGAGCAGACCAATTAGAAAACTGCTATACACATATGCATTACATCACAGAATGCAGTCACAAACCTTGAGGAAGAAGTTACTACGACAATTCAATGCGTAGCTAACTTAGATTTTGCCACACCAGAACGCAAAGTGCTCCTCCTTCCGATCATTACTCACGAGACCCCCACACTGTAAGCAAACAAAGCTGCTTCCATCAGAAACTGCATCCAGTACAATCTGCTTCCTGCCAGTCTCTGCCAGTATTGAAGTTCCATGAGAATCTAGTTCAATAAATTGCCCCGCGATGTTCTGTTCAGATGGTTCAGATTTTGATGGCAGCGCTTCAGCAATTGCACATTCTGCAAACAAAGTAGCCAGCTCATCAGCAGCAGCACTTGCTTGTACTTTGTTTCTGTATAGCTCTCGAGCACGGTTGAGGGCTTGAAAAACAGCCTCCTCTCCACCTTTTGCTCTCATCGCCATCACCACCTGTTGACAAGATTAAGTTAGCATCAAGGTTGAAAATGTTTTCATTATACAACAAAACCACATTTCTATCATTCGTCATTACTGACAAAGAAACTATGTGAGCCTGAATTGACAAGATGGAACAGCACATAAAAAATGAAACAGAAAAAAAAGAGTAGATGCTGATCACGAAATTTTAGG
Source organism: Ehretia macrophylla (assembly GCA_037974665.1). Taxonomy (NCBI): domain Eukaryota; kingdom Viridiplantae; phylum Streptophyta; class Magnoliopsida; order Boraginales; family Ehretiaceae; genus Ehretia; species Ehretia macrophylla. Next base: position 8,836,013 of record CM075774.1, read on the forward strand.
GGGACCACCAACTAAAGGACAAGACGAGGGGGAACTATTTGAGATAGTTTAAGAGACCTGTGGAGGCACTTGGTGTGAAAGCATCCTCAAAATAATTCATATAGTCGAATCATACTTTAGTTATTTGTTTCAGTTCCTAATCATGCAAGCGACTGCAATATGATATACTGGTTAACTAAAGAGATTCTAAATCAAGCTAGAGTTATTCTAAAAAGTGGTAGTCTGGAAGGTATGAATTAAAGTTATATTCTAATAATTTTAAGTACTAAAGTCTGAAAGATTAATGCTCAAAGGTAGGAAGCGAACGAAGCATAAAAAGAACTCTAAAACTTATTAAGAAGTTTCCAATAATTTAAAATTAATAAAGTATTGGACAAATGTAAGCAATCAAAAGATGATATTATTCTCAAAGAAACACAAAATTTAAAGCGTCCAGAACTTGCAGTTTGACCACTACTGAAATGAACAATTCATCTAAAAGTTGTTAAGTTTTCATATCAATTTAACTTATTTATATATTTTCATATCAAGTTTAAATTCTTTCAGGGGAATAAGGGCAGTTTAGAATCCATTCTCACAAATATTTGCTTTCCTCAGTATTAGCATTACCTCGAAAAACATCTTTTTAATTGATGAACAAGGATATGAAACTTTGCACTTTTATCAACAATTCTCAACTCCAAATGATATACAGGTTATAACTTTGAGTCGATAGATAAAGATATTTTGGCAGAATATCATAAATAATTTTGTTCCCATTTTACACTGCCATATGAACATGCGAAATTTAAAGGCAAAAAACACAAATAGGTCTTAGTCATAGGGAGTCGAGCAGGGGCGGATTCTGTGGGGGCTAAAATCATACAATTTAGCACTCATATATAGAGGGGGGGGAAAAAAAAAAAACTCAGTGGGGACCAAATTGATTTTTTGGCGTAAAAATACCTTAAAAATACACATACTTTAAAAAAAAATTGAGTTGAGTGGAGGCTGCAGTAATACATCCACCATTGGAGTTGAGGAATCTCACAAATATGTGCTAGCTCGTATATACATCTCTCAAATGCTGCCTCTTGACCAGATAAACCTAGATGATTATTGAAAAATATTTTCCCCCTTCATCACTGTCTTCATCGCAGCATAGATGCTTTGTCTTACGACCATTGCATAATTGACCATAAACTTCACTAGGTTTACATTACGATCATAATTCACAATTGCCACATTAGTCACATTCCTTAAAACATAAAAAGACATAGATAACAAACAAATGAAACGAGTCTCCTCTTTTCCTAAATTCAACCCAGACATTAGTTGATTCCAAACTAGAGTACTACACTTTACTCCGCCCCTACCGGACTATACCCTTAGACCCTATACAGCAGCCTAGGGGTCGACTAGGCCAAATCATGAGTGAATAGAAAATCGAAAATGTAACATAGCTGTATCACCTGAAAGAGGCGTATTGCACAGAGCTATCACACCAGCATCCATGCCTATATCAATACCTCAAAAGCTTCCCGTAAACTAATATACACCCACATCATTAAGGAGCAGCGTTTTTCCATAAATTAAATTGCATTTCTTATTTATTAGTGTAAAATATTGCATTTTTTTTTTTGGGAAAACTCGTAGTGAAATGCTACAGACTGATGCTTTTAAATTTTAATCACGCTTATTTACTTCGCGTCACAAATTCAAACCCATTAAATCCTAATAATTCTAAAGCAAATCATAGTTATACTTAAATAAATTCACCAAATTTACTTTAAACTAACTAAAATATATAACAATTGAAGGCATATACATATGTTAATCGCAATGCAACAACAAAGTTAAATCTTTTACGACAAAATAATATTCAAACACTACTCTTGAACAACTTAGTGTGAGGCCTTTAAGTTGAGTTGCTTACAATAAACTGGGTCCTAACCTTTCCTGTAACACCCGTGCATAGCAGGAGTTTCGTGGTTGGGATAGGCCTTTTGTAAAGTTAAAAATGCATAAAAATGTAAAATTATTTGCTATTAAAAAAATAAAAATTGAAGAAGAAAAAACAAAAAAGTTTTAGGTTTTTTTTTTTTTTTTCTTTACCGCTTGGAGAGCTTGGGAAGGCTTGTCTTGATCGATAAGCTGGCGAGCCATTGCGAGCAATTGCCTGACGACGTCGTCTCCGTCCGGCTGCGGCGGAGGATGCTGTGGCGCCGCCGCGGCCTCCGCTTCCCTCATGTCAGTGTCCGTACTATTACTGTCCATGGCATTTCAGTCTTTTTACATTTCCAATTTCTGTCATTTATTTTCTCCGATTACATATATGCATGTGTAGAAAATTTATTTATTTTTAATTTGTTTTTGTGCTACGATAAAAAGGAAAAAAAAAAGAAAATGGAAAGTAGAGATGATTCTAGCGATTTCTTCCTAAGCTTTTTTGTTTGTAGCGATTTTTTCATAAGCTTTTTTGTTTGTAGCGATTTCTTTAGCGAGTTGGGCTATTGGGCTTGATAGATTTTGGGCCGACGGCCTAGTATTGACTTGTACCACGTGTTTCCATATCCACATGTATAAGTTTGGTTTTTGGTAAATACTTGTTTCATCCGTTGCTTATAATGAGAGGACAAATTGGTCTCCAATCGTCATTAAAAATAAATATTTTGATAACTCACTTACAATAGCGTGATATTCTTGGTTCTCACTTTAGATTTGTCCAAAATTTAATATTTCTTAGTATGACAAAAGTACATGACTGTCAAATTTTGTACGTAATCTTTGTCCGAAACTAGTAGCATCATACAATTATAAGTCTAAAAACCAATGGATTTATTTTGCAAAAGCGGGGACCAATTTTTTCTCTGTCTTATAGTTAAGAGATCATACAAATAATTTATTCTTTTAGTTTTTCTAGCCCAATTATGTATGCTCCCTTCCAATAACAGAATTTGTGTAACTGTTTCAGAATTTCTTCAAATCACAACTAAATGTTATCTCCGGTTAAACAATCCATTTCAACCCCCCGTTTGTCAATTCAATGTTAGGTTTTCACTTTTCTGATTAATTCAAGAGAGACCTAAATTATACAACACATATTAAAATATTTTATACACGAGAATTGATCTTGCAATCTCTCTCACTCATAACAAGAAGCATACCACTAGACCAAAGGCAGCTGCTACTTTTAGGCTTGTTTGCAATGTATTTTCAATAATGGTGTAGGGACTTGTATATAATTATAGACTCTCAAAATCTACAATTAAGATTATGTGTCTTTCACCTCCATAAATCTATAATTTAGACCACATGGTTTTGACCTCTATAATCCCTTTGTTAATAGGCATTGACAACTCACTAGTTCTAGAAGGCGTAAACGGACAAGGAAAAGGACATAGACCACTCATCGTGGAGATGGTGTTGTCCCCCAGAGTTTTCCTCTGATAGGGTTATTCATAAAAAAAATTTAATTTGTGGCTCAAGTTAGACCTTTGACGAATTAGGCTTAGACCTTTGCTAGATTTTAGCCATTACTTTAATAAGATTGTTATATGACCAAAACATTCTTAATCATTTGTACTCCATTTTGTAACATGACTTATCCCAATATGGGATCGTACACGAGATTTTTTTTTTTTTTTTGCTAAGTCAACAAGTAAAAAAATTCTTTAAATTCCAAATTTACAAGAGAGTCCATTGGCGGTACTTAAAACAAACAAATCAACAAGAAAATACAATCATTCAATTGCTACGGTACTTTCGTTGGCCAGAGTTCTCTTTATCTGCCCACAAGAGTTTGGTTTCAATTAATACCTCAAGAAATCAACTAAATATACTTTGTTGTTTGTTATTCAAATCGCTAGAATGGAAAATTTGCACAAATAGTCCCTATTGTTTTCATAAATTTTAAATTCGTCTATTTTGTTCAAAATTAATTAATTTAGTTGATCTTATTATTTTTTAAAAATTTTAAATTCTTCTCTATTGTTCAAAATTAGCCAATTTAGTCCTTATTATTTCTGAAACAATTAATTTAATCCGTGCCTAAATTGGTTATATTATAATTTTTTAGAGAATAATAAAGACTAAATTAAATTTTTTAAAAAAATAATAAAAATTAAATTGACTATTTTTGAACAATACAGACAAATTTAAAATTTTTGTTAAAAAATAATAGAAATTAAATTAACGAACTTTAAACTAAAAACAAATTTAAAATTTTGAAAAAACAATAAACACTGTTTGTACAATTTTCCCTTGCTAAAATCTAGCAAGCTACAACGAGATGTGGAATACATGGCCACAAAAGCTGAGCTAAAACTAGTGGAAAAGGTTAGAAGAAGCAACCTTATAGCTAGCTCAAGCCTAACAAAAAGTGCTTATCAGCATTCAATTCCTATTCCATGTAGTTCTTTGGACTAGCCTCAGATCTAGAATTTTTCTAGAAGGCGGCTATAACATGCCATTTTAAAAAAACACGTGCATAATATTATTTTTTTTTTTGGGTAGAAATTTAGTAATTTTTTAAATTAAAATTATCTATAAACATAACATGCTTGACACGATTTTGTGGGTCAAAGGGGATTTATAGTCCCCACTAACATCCACTTGTATCTTTCATTGTTTTAGAGGTTAGGTCACCCGCACAGCCTAAGTTTTTTTGTTTGGGTCAAAGCGATATCATTAATAGAAAACAAACAATACAAATGTTATCGAATCTCATTAGGTTGAAAGTGCAAGTTTAATAGTTGATACAACATAAAAGGAATATTAGAAATACAATCAAGAGGCAACTCTTCTTTCAATTTTTCTTTAACAATCTAGTCACAGGATTGATTGGCAGTTCTCCTGATGCAGCAAAACTCGATATTTTGACATTCTGCCACAATCTTTTGAACGTCCTTCATGATGACTCTTACCCTCCAGCTTGGGGCAATACCTTGTGGACCGATTGTGTTGATAACTGTCTGAGCATCACATTCAATTGCGATGTTAAAATGGCATAGATGGCTAGCGAAAATGCAAGCATTTCGGACAGCCAGTGCCTCTGCCTCCGGAGCAGATCTACAAAAGACTGAAGAAGCTTGCCCAAAGATCAGCTTTCCTTCGTTGTTTCTGCAAATGAACACAATAGCTGCTTTCTTCTTGTCACAAAACGAAGCATCAATATTGAACTTAAGCTCATTGTACTGTGGAGGTGTCCAAGTAATTGGTGCATTAGAGTTATCTTGTATTGTTATCTAAGTACTACATTGAACCAAGTCCATAGCTTTGTTGAATTCAATCAACTTGTTGTACTGTGCTTTATGAGCCCAACTCGCACAGCCCAAGTTGGGCGCATAAGCCGATTATTATGTCATCACGCCCTTTTACAGACATAATAGGAGAAAAAAGAGATTAAAAAAAAAGATCAAGAATTAAAGTTTTCACATATTTATAAAAAGGCAAATAAATTAACTGGATTGGATAGTCAATTATGTACTTCGACGATCATTGGACAGTCATATGACGAAAAACTTCAAGTTTTCAACTGCTCTTCATGACCTTTTGGACAAATATATGCAAGGGATGAAATTGTTGAGTAGCCATAATGACTACTCGTATTATCTTATTGGAATATAAATCGACTAGACTTCCTTTCAAATCAAAACAAAAAAATTTTGATCTTATGCAGTTGTTGTTCAAACAATTAGCTAAATAGTGCCTGTGACATGAATTTTTTTCCGATTCTAACAATAAAGAAATAGGTAAAATTGAAAGAAACTTTGCAATAGAAACAAAAACAATGATGGTGGAAAACACGTCAAAAAGTGGGTGTTGCGTGGTCGCTTTCTTTAACCTGAAGAAAATGGGGCATTTTTGACCGTTGTAGTTTAAAGACTTTGATGGGCAAACAAATTCGCGTAGTGTGTCTTTGACGATTGACTTCATGCATCACTTGATGAAACAGCGTAACCTCTATACATAGTCAACGGATATTACAATTTAACACGGTTAAAGTTTGAAATTTGATCACAAAGGTTGAGTAAAGTGGTATGATAACTATTTATTTGTTATCAAAGATTTCGAGTTTGAATTTATATCGTTTTATTACAAATATTATTTGTTCTTGATTAGTTTAAAATATGTGTTGAGTTTATTACGTTACGGTGTTTATAGCTTAGAGTAGTTCGTAAGTGACACTACTCAGATTGAGTTCCTTGTTGTAAAAGTTTGATATTGAAATAAAATTCTCAGGTAGTATTTGGGGTTTTTTGACACTGAGTACCACCAAAAAAAAAAAAATCTCCTAATTCCATTCTTAAAGGACTACTAGAAGCTTCATTACCCCTTTCTGAGGGACTAAGATTTTTTTTTTTTGCATAAACTTAAACCATGAACTAAGAATCTTTCCGACTTTACATTCCTTTCCATTTGGTATAGGGTAAATATTTAAAGTTTCTTATTTTTAGAGTTTGTGTCAATTTAATTTATATTTTTTAAAATGTATCTTTTTAATTTTATATTTTTATTATTTATTCCAACTTTCTCTTTATTTTTTAAAATATACATTTTTAGTCCTGTATTTTTACTATTTATCTCAATTTAGTCCTTACCTTTCAAAATAATTGAAGACTAATATGGATCATAATAACAAAGGTAAGGACTAAGTTAGAACAAATGAAAAAAATGAAGGACTAAAAAGTTACATTTTGAAAAATAAAAACTAACTGAGAGAAATGATAAAAATATAAAATTAAAAAAATACGTTTTACAAAATAAAGATTAAAATAATATAAACTCTGAAGATAAAAGATCAAATTTAATATTTACCCTTTGGTATATTAAGTTTGATAGTAACCTATTTTGAATATCTCTACATCCTAATGAGTAGGGGAAAATGAATGGTACCCAGAGGTCAAATTTCTATCTTTTTCATGTTTACACCATAATTGCTTTTTACACGTCAATTAGATAGTTTTTTATTAAACCTTTTATATGGATATAATTTTATAAATAGGTGACAGTGAATTTTAAACACAATATTTTTTGATATTTAAACTCTGATATCATATTAACTGACTGCTTCATCTAAAAATTTTACTTATTAAAAAAAAATTTATTATATTTATTTATTATTTTTAACAAAATAACACTATACGTAATAGGAAGCTAAAAAACATTTAGTGATTGATGAGGCAACTACCAAGTCACGTGTGCTATCAAAAGATAAGTATTCATGGTAATCAGTTAAAGTTGATTACCGATGTTTATATCGATGGTTAGTAAATTATTTAAATTTATAAAAGTATATGTTAATTAAAGAAAAGGGACCGCCATAAGGTCTTTGGTTTAATAGTATACCCTCATTATAAGTATGAGAGATTACAAAATTAATTTTTGTGATTGATATCTTTTAATATAAGTTATGTCACACCTTAAAATTTGACGGAGTAAATCCGATAACATGACCGTCGCGAACCTAAGAAGAATAACTTCTTAAACCCGCAAAGCTCTAAAACCATAAAAGTAACAATAAGTTAAACTAAAATAATTCTTGAAATACGATAAATTAAACTAAAATAATATTCTCATAAATACCAACAACAGAGCGTCTAAAGTATTCAAACAGGTAAAAACATTAAAAATTCGAATAAATACATATATTCATTAAAAACTTTGATACAGAACAATCTAAATATTTCATTTGTCAAATCTCGCAGTCAAAATCAAGGAGTCTCTACCTTTCTATTTACTCGTTCTTATCTGCAAGAGTCAAATAAAGAAGTGAACGAAACAATGCCCAGTAAGTAAAACTCACCCCAAGGAAAGCTGAGGCTCGAAGATCAATAAAAGTTAGAGGTCAATAATCGATACAAAAATCAATAATTAATGCAATGATATAATATCGAAACTAATAAAACTATAACAAGTTGTGTCTGCTTAATAACGTGATTCACAATACGAAGTTCACAATTCACACTAAAACAGATAGCGGCTAATTAACTCCCAACCGTTTAGAATTCGATACACACCTTGTATAGTCCATAGGGTCAAAAAAATGTCACACACTTAATCATATCCAGAGAATCAAGAAACATGATTCAACAATAATCAATAAAGAGTGCCAAAGAAGACGAAGAATGAAATAAAATTTATTGATCAACAAAGGAGTACAAAAGAACGGTAAATTCTACTTACTTCAAAAACTACGAAATCAGAACTAAGAATTAAAGACTTCAAAACCTTCAGAACTCGATAAAATTCTCTTATAACTTTTTTGTTTTTCTCCAAAACTTATGAGATTCTAAGGAGATATGGTTCAGAGATTTGATTTTAATCCGATATGCACTTAGAATTCAAAATCAATTAAAATTTTATCTTTATTTTCTAAAAGGATTTCTACTTCCATCAAAAATCTTATCACAAATCTTACAAGATAAAACTCTTATTTTCAACTCACTTATCTTATCTTATCTTTTTTTTATTTTTTTATTGAAACTCTTGAATTAATAATAAAAATTTGGATCATTACAAAGTTGTACGGTTTATATCGAAAAAGAAAAAGAAGGGACCGGTAAACAAAAGCCGAAAGGTGTTATCTTGGGGAGGTTCATCCAAGATCTTGGCATGTGATCCAGCTATTGCAATGAGACAACGCAGTTTAATACTATTATAACCTATGTAGTTTAATACTATTTTAGACTTCAAGGTCACGGCCAATTTTTTTTTTTTCCTTTTTTTTTTTTCTTAAAAAGGAGGTCATGGCCAATTTTATAGTCCATGAAGGCATAACAGTGTTAAGGTCGGGTGGATATTAGGAATGGTTATATAGCGATTCATTATGACAAATTTTTAAATTCGAGCAGGTGTTGAGGCGTGTCACCCAATATAGCTTTAAAATGAATTCTATGTAGTCATTATTAAGATAAGTTCCTCGTCATGAAAAAAGTAACTTTGAAATAAATTCAATTTAGTCATTCTTAAGATGAATTTTTCATCATGAAGAAAAGAGTCATAATATTTTAAAAAACTTATTAATAGGATAAATACATTTATTGGTCCATTAATTTTGACAAAAGTGATAATTTGGTCTTCTAACTTTAGAAATAAGTATTTTCATCCTTTAACTAATTAAAGTAGGACCTCGTTAGTCAATCTCCAATTTTTTGTCCATTGTTAACCATTAGTTCTTCACCAATTTGAATTGATACGTGCCATTAAAAACAAAAAATTGATAATAAAAAAAAAATACAAAGATTAATGTTATCTTATTTTATAAATTTAAAAGACAAAAATACACATTTTCAAAGTTAAAAAATAAAATTATCATTGTTGGTAAAATTAAAAGATGAATGAAGGTATTTATCCTTAAGATTTTCTCGAGAAAATGAATCCGAGTCATTCACCATTATGAACCCCACTGTTTCTTTTTGACTTTGCCATCTATATCATGGGCAATATACAATCTTAGATAGTCAATGGCATATTTCTCAATGTCATACTATAGCTAAAGTCCAAACATGACCTCAACCCACATTCATGAACCATAATCTCCACTATTATGCATAGTAGATATCATTGTCTCTCTTGACCTAAAATAAAAAATAAAAAAAAAATCATTGTCTCTGTATCCAAATCTTCTAGCCTATATTACATATTAATAGAATCACCTCCTACTCCACAAAATATAATGATCTCCCACAAGGCTTCACGCACCACATAAATTAATTATAATTCATTGTCAACCGTCCCCAAACACGACAAATCCAGCATTAATTATGCCCAATTGAGTTACTTTCTTTAGTTGTTTTGCAATGACTAACTTTGTGTCGTGAAGTGTGTGTGTGTGTGTGATGAGCCATTTTAATTGACTTTTGAGTGGAATGTGGAACAAGTAAGTTTGGCATCCTCGAGAGAACCACCCATTTGTATTATTGTATAATAAGTCTAAAAAAAGTTTGAGTCAATAGTATCATATTCTCTGTATTTTGTCGGGAGTTTGTATTATTTTTTGTGATAATGACCAAAAAAAAAATATATATATATATATATATATATTTTTTTTTTGAGATATTAAATCAAATCAAATCAAATTAAAGTTCTATTTGATTTAGCTATAAAATTTTAATTTTTAATTTATAAAGTTTTCAACAGAATAGCTTTTGTTATAAGTGTTGTTGAATAAAAGCAGTTAATTATTTGATTTATGTTGAGCAACGTTCGAATTTTAGAAATTTTGAATGTAATATTTAATTTTTAAAAATATAGATGGGTATATTTAAGAAAAAAATAACTTATTACATTATGTAAAAACAGTTTTATTTTAATTTTTTTTAACTTCAACTTTTATTAAAAGATCTTTCAAAAATGAGCTAAATAAGTTACTTTAATTTCTAAACTTCCATGAAGTATTTTTAAGCATTTAAAAGCTAGGCCAAATAAAGCTTAAATTAAGATTTGTCCTGTTAGGTAGGCTCAGATATATAATTTCAACATCATGTCTTGGTAGGTGCGTTGTTTTATATTTTTTATTCATGTTAAGAGTTATTTCTTCTGTTAATTCCATACAATTGAGGTTTCACATAAGTGTCCCTTTAACTCATCTTAGGTATTCTTTTACTCCTCTTATAGGCTATCTCCATACATTTGCACTTCCGAACATGTGACTCCATGAGTCATCTCTTAATATATTCATGCAATCTTAAATATTCTCCCTCATCTTATAGTCAATTAACACCGTCTCACTTTTTCTCTTATGAATATGTTGATCTTCACCACTAACAACTTATAGATTTAATGATACCATAATTTTCTTTGTTGTTGTCAGACTGTATTTATCATTTTAATCTTTAAATTTTTAAAAGGGTTGTACAATTTAATATTTTCGTAATGGTTATATGTAATTTTAAAAATTCAAGAATTAAACATATAATAACAAAATAATATACACTTTCAATAAATTATAACAAGGAACGGATCGTACGATGGTGTTTATACAAAAATTAAATTAAAGAAAAAAAAAATCATTGATTTATACGAGGTATAAAAAATAAAAATAAAAAAGGAAATTCTCACAACTTTGGATGATTCAATTTCCCACCAAACCCACAACTTGCTCTCATTGTTGTCTACTTTTCTAGATTTCCACATAGAATCGAAAGTTTTCAACGGGAGAATAAAGAAGAACAATCATATAAACAAATGGACCCGTAATATCTACGCAGCTAACCACCCAACGTTGACCAAATTCTAAGTTTTTGATTTCTTCTTCATACTCTTCGTGCCTTTGTCGGGCTCTGATTGGACTTCATCATTTCTTACTGGGGAATCATTTTGTTTGACCATTTGTAATGATTTATGCTTTAAAACGAGAACGGTCAAGAGATTAATGATACGTAACAGTAATAGTAAATTTATAACATGCTACAGCATCATGACTGAACGACAACCGTTTTGAACAGTTTTTAACAAAAAAATTATAACACGTGACAGTACTGCATTCTAACGGTAACCGTTTTGAAGATTTTTCCGATGAGTTTAAGATGATTCGAGAACAAGAGCAGCTGGTGCATCCGTGATGGAATGCGTGTGATTATGGTCGCCTTCGTATGTAACAATCAACATAGATGGATCATCCAATGCCCTCTCCACATGTTTACGAGCTGGGCATCCCCGTACACTGCTACACTTGTAATATCCCCTGCAATTTTGCACCCAAGACACGCATATATTGTCGTTAGATTCTATTAAAGTCGTACAATATATAATTATAATTTTCGTGACACTTAATTTTATATTAATTTTGTAAAAGATTCATATTTAATTTATAATAATTCGAATTATCAACTGCTATTAATATGAGTCTGTACATTGATTAAACCTAATGTATTAACAAATTAATAATTAGATGTGAATTTTTATACCTTAGGATAACAAAATTGACTCAATTAAGAAAATAGAAAGAATCATCAAGACTTCAATTAATTCTCAAGTTATTTAAAGATATAATTAAACAATTTTATCTAAACCCCAAAAAGTGTTGGCTTGGATGTCAAAAGATTAATGGAAAAAATTTAATTTAGTCCTTGAAGTTTAGTATAAAAACCAAACAAATTCCTGTGCTTTAAAAAAACAAGGCTTTACAAAAACCTATTTGGCCTTTATACTAAACTTCAGACACTAAATTAGTTTTTTTCCAAAGATTAATTATTAACCAAGTAAATTAATGAAGAAAAAAGAGGAAACTAATTGTCCATAACGATGAGCAATTGATATACATTATGTAACTTGAAAACGTAAAAGTCTAAATCTTTAAACGAGGTTATTAAGTTACTTCAATTCTATGCATGTGTATTAAAGCCCGTTTATTCTTACAACTCCAACCTCATTATGATATTAATTACAAATTCAATATTCCTAGAATTAAATATTTTCTCCCAATTTGAATAATCACAACAATCATATGCTAGTAAAAAGAAAAATAAGTTGAATGAAAAATATTATTACCTTGGATGAGGAGAGCCTTTAATGGGCTTTTGACCATATTTTCTCCAAGAGTAATCATCTGGTGGAATATCAGCCATCTTCATGCTTATTGCTGGTATTCTAACAACTCTCTTGACCCTTGACTTTCTACAAAACCATTATTACAAAAAAAATCTGATTAATCAACGGTTAAAAATAATTCAACTAATCCAGTCAATGGTCATAATGATTTCACACTTAAATAATTTACAGTAATAAATTGATTATACAATTACAATAAATTTATTTAAACAGTTCATTAATAAATGAAAAAATCCAATTTAAAATAGTTGAACAATTTATAAGTATTAAATGTTTCTGATAATATAATATAACGTTATGAGAGAATTATTCTGTAAGGTTGACTTTTCGTACCTTTTCTTAGGACAATGGCAACGACTAGAAGAAGACCCATTTCCACCATCCATGGAGCTACACTTCCTCTTAAACGACGACGTAGAGAGCGGCGGCTTGCCGGCGGACGACACCTGGGAAAGATTGGTGATCTGAAACCCCGATGATGACATTGAATGTTGTAAGCTATCAGTATCACAAGTAGTACTAGTCAACGATGACATAAATCCATTCCCTGCCGATGATGCTGCTGCTGCTGCAAAATTAATCGTCGTACATGATTCTTTCCTAGGTAATGGAGGCAAACGTTGTTGTTGTACTTGAACAGGTGTTGTACTATACACTCTCGTAGCACCATCAGTAGTGTTGTTGTTGTATTTGGTTTCTTCTATTTGTTTATTTAAACTCGAGTCAGATTTAATGGTGGTGAACTCTGTCGACACGGCTTGTTGTACGTGTTGAACAGGGGGAGGAGGAGGAAGAGTCGTAACGGGGCCTCTCCTGAACCGGGCATGACCGGTCCGGGTCCGATCGAGGACGGATATGAATTTCCTGAATTTGTTCACGGCAGAATCTGCAACGGCTAAATAGTCAACAACGTTGTTGTCCGCCATGAGTTTTGATGAACAAGGATCTTGGTACTTTTGTTGTTGTTGTTGTTGTTGTTGTTGGTGAGAAGATTGGGATAGCAATTTGATTAGCTTCTCGACGCTTTGAAAACCCGCCGTGGCGGCTTCTTTCGCGGCGTTTTCCTCCATTTTTGAAGCGAAGCTATTGTTTGTGTAGCCTGCAGGCATCAACTCCACGGCCATATCTGCAAACTCCGAGTTAAAAATACGTTTAAGATAAGGGACTAACGGGATAATAATATTTTTACTCTATCATTCACAAGCCCACAAAAAAGCTTTTGATGGTCAAAAGCTTAAAGGGGTTTTAGACTCGAGAGAGAGAAAGAGATTGAGAGAGATTGAGAGAGAAAAATGGGTGAAGGAAAAGTTGAACTTGAAAGAAGGAAAAAGAAACGAAGAGAGGATGATTTATATAGAAATATGAGATGAATGGAGAAAATGTATTTCCGAGTCAAACCCATGATGGTTTTATTTTTTTTTTTGTTCTCTTTCTTTTGTCAGCATTGAATAGATAAAAACTGAAATGTCTCTTCATTTTTGCAGTCAAAGGCTATAACCTATGAGATGGTGCCATGTGCAGTTTCTTTGTTAATTTGTTTTGACAAGGAGACTTTCTTGAGATTAAATTTTTGACTAAATTAATTTATTTTTTGGGATGTACATCACATCTTAGGAATTTAGTCAAATACAAGTATAAAAATATAATAATGTGTGTAGAAAAGTGAATGTAAGGTTCTATACAAACATGATATATTTCTGTTCATTATAGGCTGGTTGTAAGGAATTTTGTTTAGCAAAGACATAATTTTTTTTTTTTTTTTTTTGTGGAAAAGGAATTAGGATTTAAAATGCTCACATTCCGGGTGTCAATTTTTTTAAATATATGATCTCATTTAGAGAGAATATGATTTAAATTAGTCAGATATAGTAACTACCAAGACTATCTCAGAAGAAAAAAAAATGACTGCATGACTAATTGTACCAAACGCAAATAAACGTTTATGTTTCAGTCGCTTCACCACTATCTATGTGTTCAAGTTTAAGTCAGTCAAATATAGTAACTACCAATATCATCTCAAAAAAAAAAAAAAAAAAACTCCAAATTGTATCAAAACGCAAATAAAAGCTCACGTTTCAATCACTCCACCAGCATAGATATCTTAAGATTTACTTTCTTTGTTTTTTGAGAGGATTGAAAGGCATAGGAGAGGGCTCCTAAGGTCATGGTCCAGTATTAATAGCGTGAATCACTTTTATAAGGTCGTGAGTTTGACATTTTTTACTTTGAAATTTCAATCTTAATTGACCTGGTGTATATATGGAGTGCACTACTGTATTTAAAATTTATTAATTAATAGTCAAATTCTGTTAAATAATTCAATAGTTGAATTTCGTCAATTAAAATTCCACATCATCCGAAAGAAAAAAGCCTAGGAGAGGGCATTGACCAATTTGCAATTTTATGGTGGGGACAGGTTAACGGGTAAATCAGTACAAGGAATATGTAGGGAAGTGATGATGATGGGATTTGGGGATGGAGAAAGTCAAAAGGTAGTAATGAGCCGTTTTGAATTTTTTTTTGTTGGAAAAAGTCGTTTTGAATGACTAGGTAAAAATTAAGAAGGGGATAGTGCGTGGAAAAGAAGGTGGTAGGTGGTGCCAGCGAGGTAGAGTTGACTTTTATCATTTTTAAGTCAAGACTTCCCATTTGAATATTTGGAGTGAGGGAAGGGTTTTTGGGTGTGTGAGGCCCACTGCTTTTGTGTGCGCGTTAAAGTCTGAAATTTAGCCAAAGGTCCTTTAATTTAAGGGTAAAAACCATTTTGGTCCCTGAAGTTTAGTATAAATACTAAACTGGTCCCTGAGGTTTGGAAGAAAACCAAACTGATCCCTGAGGTTTGAAAAAAGACCAAATAGGTCTCTCCCGTCATGTATGAGTTAACAGTAAAAAGTTTGACCAGATGAAAAGACTTGAATGCCGCTACTTTAGTGGTTCGAGATTTAGAGGGAAGAAAAAAAAAAAAAGATTGGGACCATGCAGCAGGCACATATATTTAAGCACTCAAGCCATTTTTTTTTTCTTTTCTCACTTTCAATTCATGCTCTTTTTCACCCAAAAAAAAAAAGAACAACGACAACAACAAAATTCTTGCTACTTAAAAGAGTTTGGCTCTTAATTTTTTTAGAATACACTTTTTTTTTCTTTTTTTTTCTTTGGTAATGTTGATTGGGTTGTATTTAGTTTGTTTTTCCTTTAATCTTGAGTATAGTTGTAGGGCAAAAAACATCAACTATGTAATCTCCTTCATCATTTTCAGATTATACAAATATTATGACTGAATAATCTGTAATTTTTAATATTTATAATAGTGTAAATTAAATATAAATTAAAGAGAAAGCCATGTATATCTATAACCACTACTTTGTCCCCGAAAGTTGGATACAGTATCGGGTAGTGACTAATTGTGGCTTTTAAAGTCTTAAATTTTGGATATATGTCCTCCAACTACAAATGTTGTCTGACTTTTAACTAACTTGAAAAATGTACCGAGGTGCAATATTAGACAATAGAATTTATAACCTTGTGATAAATTCAATATAATTCACACATAACGAATTCCTCGTCATTTGAAAACCAAAAAATAAAAAATAATAATAGATGAAAAAAATTACAAAGATTAACAATATATATGCAATAAACCCGGATCATATAATCTCAAGGAAAAAAATAACCCTAAAAACTAGAAAAAAAATTATACACCACAAATAAATCACATGCAAAGCTAATAAATAACAAAATCAAATATAATACGTCTAAAATAAACTCTAAACTAACATAATATACAATATTATTAAATTTTTTATCAAAAAACTAAACCCCAAAACCTACTAACCTTTTTAACATGAAGCAATTTCGCATAAAAAAAATTGCTACGGGAATGAAAGAAACTAAATACAACCCAATCAACATTACCAAAGAAAGAAAAGAAAAAGAAAAAAAGGTGTATTCTAAAAAAATTAAGACCCAAACTCTTCTAAGTAGCAAGAATTTTGTTGTTGTCGTTGTTTTTTTTTTTTTGGGGGTGAGAAAGAGCATGAATTGAAAGTCAGAAAATAAAAAAAAATGACTTGTGTGCTTAAATAGCTGTGCTTGCTGCATGGTTCCAATCTTTTTTTTTTTTCCTTCCCTCCAAATCTCCAATTCAAGTCTTTTCATATGGTCAAACATTTGACTGTTAACTCATACATAACGGGAGGGACCTATTTGGCCTTTTTCCAAACCTCATGGACCAGTTTGGTCTTCTTCCAAACCTCAAGGACCAGTTTGGTCTTTATACCAAACCTCAGGAACCAAAATGGTTTTTGCCCTTTAATTTGACAGCATAACACTCGTAATGTTTGCAAAAAATTGTGAGTTCGAGTTTCGTTAATTACATTTTTAAGCCTCCCTTTGAATAAAAAAAAAGTTTGAAATTTAACTAGATAAATATGGTGGCATTGGATTCTTTTGTTTTTGTTTTTTTGTTTTTGTAGAGAAACAAAGTCGTGTTAATATACTATTATATTATTTTATAAAATGGCTCACTCCTCCTTTTATTTTTTTCTCTTTTGATTTAAAGAGAAGTCTAATATGATATTATATCACATATAAATAATATTATATCTATCGAGTATCGATCTCGAAACCTCTCGCACACAATGCGAGAGCCATACCATTAGAGCAAATACCTATTGGTACCCTTTCTCTTATTTATTGGCACAAATTTTTTGAAGTAGCTCAATATTATACTACTCGTTGTAAGTGTGAGAGGTTGAGAGATTAATTCTCGTGACCAACTTCTTTTAATATGTGTTGTACGATTTAGACCCCTTTGAATTTAAATTAAAAAAAATAATAATAACCCTTCAATTTTAAACATCATCTTTTTGTTAAAATACAATAGACCATATGACCACCTACATCCTTTTTTTCCAGAAAAATCACTTGGAAATATGAGCAACTATAGATGGGGGACTCATTTAAATATTTAAGTAAATATCGGTGGATCAACTTGAAAATTTAGAATATAATTTTGTGGGGATACAAAAATAAATTTTTGAATTTGTATCCAAACTCAATAGAACGATAATAAGATAGATCAAATTGACGACTTTCTTTTTCTTGGTCAAACAACACTAAGAATTCATAATATGGTTCCTGTAGCCTTAAAATATATATATATATTTTTTGTCGGAAGATAGATTTATTAAAGTACAAAACAGTACAAGAGATTCAGTCGATATTAGATACCAAAACATTTGATTGTATACGCAAAGCCAGCAAAATTCAAATACATATTAGCTACTAGTATAGTTAAATCTACCCTTGTTTATCAAAATATTTGATAAGGTAAGATCTCCAATATGGAATACACATAAAATTGAAGGGGAATTATGCATCATGGTAGACCTTAAAGCCTTTTTATGAGTAACAAAATACCAAGTGGGTGTCTTTGGAATTTAGCAGAATTGGACAAAGCAAAATATAAAGAATTTTATCAAGCAACAAAGCCTTTATCTTGAGAGGCATTGACTTAGCTTGTTGCTTTATATAATTGTTTGTTGTTTCAAGTATGGGGTGATACAAGTGGGACAAAAGATGTCGAAGAATAAATTTATTTAGATATTGAAACATAAAAAGAAGTTAAGTCCACTCAATCGAATGCTTTGTGTGGAAATTTCTTTATTGACAATATCTCAAAAGCAAATCTAGACGATTAGGGGAAGATAAAGTTTGGTGACAACATAATTCACTTTTAAGGCAACTAGGAATCTTTAATTTACCACGTTAGAGATTTAGTTTGGTATATGTCACGTCTCAGGTTTATTATGATACGCGATTTATAATTTTAAATTATTAATATCGTAGGTGTTTGAGTCTCATTCGTCACGATAGATGTAATAAATGTATCAACTAATTTCTTCCTTTTTATAAAATGAAGCTTTTGATGCTTTGGAATTTTTTATTTTTTTTCAAATTCGATGAATTTGAACCCAAAACTAGTCATATTGAGTAAATAGCTCCTTCATTAAGTAAGTAAAAAACCCTTCTCAATCCGTGCTTATAAGTTATATGTATGCCTCGTCAACTTTATTCTCTCTTTGTTTATATTTGATAAGTATTGTCAACTCTATTAGGTGTTATTATTCTTTTACTCGTGAAAACGTGCAAAAAGGAATATCACATTATTAAATTTGACTTGCTTAAGCCGGCTGGTTATATATTAATGTTAGGGTTAATGCTCTATTTGTCTTAATTTTTTGATACTCAAAAGTACTTATTGTGAATTTAAAATTTGAGCTACCCTATTTGGCTAATTTTTTTAAGTACTTTTAGGTAAAAGTTAAAACTGAAAAAAATTGAAAAATAAGTACCAAATTAGACCTTTTCAAAATATGCTTTTGTAAAATTGTTTTTATATAATGTGAGAAACTGTTTTTTTTTCTTTCTCAAATATACCCCTTCATATTTTTTAAAGTTTAACATTGCCCTTAAATTTTTTAAAAGCTCAACATTGCCCAACATAGGCCAAACAGTAAACGACTTTTGTTCAACAATACTTCTAACCACTATTGTTAAAAGTTCTACAGTTCAAAAGCTAAAATTTCACAGTTAAGTCAAACATAGTCTAAATTTACTTTATACCTCTCACTTTAACATGCGATAATACTTATTACCCTTCAGCTTTAAAAATTCCACTTAATAACTCTTTTGTTCACACACCATTAAAAACTTAACGTAATACATTATTGTTCTAATTTTATAAACAAAAATTCCCCCATCATTTAAACCAATCTACATCCCTACACCAAACACTCATGCACAACCCTTCCCAAAACACACACTTCATTATCAACACTTACACACCTTCTTCACACGCTGATATATGCACACACACACATGTACACACACATACAGATATACACACATAGATACACATGCACGGACACACACACACCAACATACTCTAAGTAAAAGAAAATCGTCGATGGCGGGGTGGGGTTGTAGGTTCAGGGTGTGGAGGGTGGATGTGTGGTTCAGCTTAAGGGTAGGGGTGGGGTGGGGTGGGGTTTTAAGGTGTAGGGTTTGGTTTTGGAAGATAATAGGGTTTGTGATTTTTGTAGGAAGGGTAAAATTATCTTTAGCCTTTAATCATAAAGGTAATTTAGTAATTACAAACTTTTGTTTTAACAGAATTATAATGGTGTTAAAGTTGACCAAAATCAAGGTTATTAAGTGGAATTTTTAAAGGTAAAGGGTAATAAGTGTCACTACATGTTGAAGTGAAGGGAACAAAGTAGATTTAACCATTAGTGTAATGGCTTGAAAATTTATTGGAAACATCCACCGGCATGAGAGAAAGAAAAAGTGAAGAGCACATATCTCACAATTTTTTTTTTTTTTACTCAACTCCTTTTTAATTCTTCTTTTTTTGTTTGCATGAAGGCAAAACCAAAAAAAAAAACAACTTATACAACTATTCTTGGGGATCCTACTCCCTTTTCTATCCCTCTCAATGAGTGTACATAACGGTCCCGAAGGATGTTCAAGTAGATAACTCTTAAGAAATTGGTCAATATCTAAATTGACAAGTCAGTCGGCACATTTGTTTGCGTCTTGATATACGAAGACTATCTTAAAATTTGGTTCTCTTTGTAGAATTCTTTTGCATTTTTCAATCCAATGAATCAGTCTCAATTTGTAAAAGGATGCGGTTGCCTAGACTCTAATTATAGAACTTAAAACTCAAAATAGGGAAAAAAGGAAAAAGTTAATTATATGGACAGAAAATACTTTGGGAAAGGTTTTCAAACTCATCCTAAGGTCCAAATTTTGAGACGGCTTTGAAGAAATATGATCTAGTTTAATTAAATACAACGCATATCAAGATTGAGCAAAAGAGAATAGTCTTAACTGAAAGAACCATAAACTTTTGTTGCTAAAGAAGTACTTATTAAAGGAAAAGCTAATAACCATGACTAACAAACCATGTTTCCTATTTCCAAAACTAACTTTTACCCACTTAAAAGCATTTTCTGTAAGTTTAAAAGTTGAAACTAACAACTTTTGCCTATTTTTTTAAAGAGTTTTTTGGTAAAAATTTAAAAATAAGAAGCTCCAAATTGAAATTTTTCAAAAAAAAATTACGAAACTATTTTTAAATAATGCAATAAGTTGTTTGTCTTTTTTTCCCCAAACATACCCTCAATATTTTGAACACACAACATTACCCTCAAATTTTCTAAAACCCTAGCATTGCCAAATATTAACAACTTTTGTTCAACAACATTTCTAACTAAAGCTCTATAACTTAAAAGCTAAAATTTCACATCTAGGTCAAAAAAAGCCTAAATGAATAGAGAATTACACAAATACACACATATATAAATATGTGTGTGTGTGTGTGTGTGTGTGTGTGTGTTTGTGCATAATTAATAGGGTTAAATCCACTTTGTATCCCTGTGCTTTAAGGGTGGTCCTGACACTTATTACCCCTGACATTTAAAAATTACACTTTTTAATCGTCTTACTAATCGTTAAAAATCTAACGGAATATATGGTTGTTTAATATTGTTGGACAAAAATATCCCAAACCCAACTTTGAACCCAAAAAAAAAAAGGGTAAATTATCAATTTGGTCCCTTATCTTTAGGGTTTGTGCCATTTTAGTCATTATCTTTCAAAATGTACATTTTTAGTCATGTATTTTTATCACTTATCTCAATTTAGTCATTATCTTTCAAAATATATCATTTTAGTCCCGTATCTTTATCATTTGTCCTAATTTAATCCTTATATTTCAAAATGCTAGAGGACTAACATGGACCATAATGACAAAGATAAGAACTAAGTTGGGACAAATAGTAAAGTTACATGACTAAAACGATACATTTTGAAAGATAAAGACTAAATTAGAACAAATGGTAAATATATAGGACTAAAAGGGTACATTTTGAAATATAAGGACTAAATTGGGACAAATTCTAAAAATAAGGGACCAAACTGGATATTTACCAACAAAAAAAAATCCAACCCCCTAACCCCAACACCCCATTCCAAACACATCGGGAAAACAAACACCACCCACCACCCACCTTCTCTACTATCATCACCACCCACCCACTTTCCTACATTCTTTACACCCAACACACATACCCATCTTACTCATTTACCATCACCACTACACACTCACATTCTACCTTCATCACCACCAAACATTCACTTTATTTACACCCAACACACATACACACAATCATACTCAAAATACACAATAGACACATACACATACCACCTACACACATACCAATCACATATTACACAGTCACCCACGAGCACACACACTACATATACACCAGTCTTGAACATACACACCATACACACAAGTATGGAACACACACATAAAAGTCTGGAAAACACACAAACCAAACAAAAAATGCGCAAATACACACAGTAACACACAACCATGGGCTTGGGAATGGGGGGTGACGGAGCTGTGGGCTTAGGGGTGGGGGTACAAGAGCCGTGGGTTAGGTAGGGGTGCTAGAGTCATGGGCTTGGGAATGGGAAGCAGTAGAGCTGTGGGCTTAGGATGGGGGTAGCAGAGCTGTGGGCTTGGGATAGGGGTAGCAAAGCCGTTGGTTTGGGGATTAGATTTTTTTTTCATTCAAGGGTAATTTAGGTATTATAATTTTTTTGTTAACATAATTTTAATTTTGTTAAAATTAACTAAAATCTAGGGTTATTAAGTGGAATTTTTAAATGCCGGGATAATAAGCGTCAGTGTTCTTAAACCTCAAGGGTACAAAAAAATAGAAAGCTACAAAATAGCGTCACAAGTATTTAAAAACTAGGCATATGACAAAGTTTCATTTATTATTATCATCCTTAAAATTAGTAGTACTATTGATGTTCCTAATAACCTTGTGAATTTTGCTACCTTCAATCGAGAATAGGGATGACAACGAGTATCTGTTTTAACTGAAACTGACGGGTTTTCGCCCGATAAAAATCTAATAAGAAAAATCGATGGAAAAATCAATAGGTTTTGGTTTTAAATGTTCAAAAAAATCAAAATCCAAAACCCGATTATTAATTTATAATTTAAATAAATATATATAATGATATTGAATTTACAAGAATAAAAGATTATTAACTAATTAATAAACATGCACCAAATATAAACAAAAAATTCCAATCCTCTATATTTCATTTCGTGTGAATTAGCAGGCCATTCAATTTGCATTTTAATGTCATTTCATTTTCATTTCTCTTCATTTACTTCTCTCCTTTCTACTCTACTTTCTTTTACTAGAAAACAACACACAACTCTACTGTCTCACCAACACCAAAAACAAAAAAGACCTACACTTTCTCTCACCAACTCCAACTCTCAATTTATCTCTACGGATCTCCTCTGTCACTCTCATCTATAAAGGCAAACGAGTTGAACTCTGTAGGTAGTGTAAGTGGTGTAGGCAGACCAGCTGAGAATGTCGGAGTTTCTCTTTCGTCCCTAACTCCTTCCAGCGATTCTGTAACGGTGCATGAATTAAGCAAATCTTGTACCACTTTTGACAATTGTGAAATAGTTGTTGGTTTCATCTTCCTTTCTCACTCTCTATCTCTCTAGTTTTCTAGATTCCATGAAGGGAAACACTTGCATATAGGTGTGTTAGTTTGTCAAACCTACAACCAAGAACTCAAAAATATAGACGAGGACAAGCCGAGATGGGCTCGGGCTTGATCTATGATTTTGGCTCAGATGATAATGTGGTGTTTTCAGTCAGATCTATGGTTCTCATGTACATGATGTCTTGTAGATCTGATTCTTGTATTTTATTTCATTCCTATGTTTATATTGTGATCTTCACGTTTCTATATGTGTTGTTGTTGTTCTTGTTCTTGTTCTTGTTTTTGGTTTTGATGCTGATGCTGCTGCAATACTTGAGAGGAAATAGAGATTTTATAGATTGAAGATTTTCTCCAATTAATTGATTTTTTTTGCTTTAAATAGATTTCTAATTTTATTGTCTTGTGTACAAATATTAATTTATTTTGTTTTCATGCTTTTTCAACATTTAATTATTTCAACATATTTTGGAGTAATTTTTCTATTAAACTAATTTTTTGGCACATATTTTTTATTTTTTACATTTAAATTAAATTTTCCATCATATTTTTAGGCTCTTTTTCTATTTAAATTAATTTTTTTAAATTTTCGGTTTCTGTTTCGGTTATCAGCAGTTTTTTTAAACCCGTCGATTTCGGTTTTAGATAATGATTTTTAAACCTGTCGGTTTTCGATTTCGGTTTCGGTTTTGGTTTTGCCAAAACCACGGTTAACTGAACCGTTGTCATTCCTAATCAAAAACTAAATCTACGACCAAAAAAAAAAAAACCAAGAACCAAATCTAAATTTTTATATTCATTTTTTTTTGTAGAAAACTAAAATCTAATTGGAAAATTGTGATGGTTACGAAACCTCAGTTTAGGCCCAGTTTCTGTAAACCATGCTAGGTCCATTTCCCGAGTTGTAAACTCTACTTGACTCACATTTGGTGGGCTAAATATCCATGCAGGTTTTGGGCTGAGGAAGACCGTATTGAAATTGATCCATGAATCAATGTATTGACCGTGATGACTGAATTGGGCCGATGAGCAGAAAACTTTATAATTGCCCCATGGTCCATGTCCACCCAATATCAAATGTATCTCAGATTTTTTAATTTATTATCATTTACAAAAGAGACAAAACTATAGGACTAAGCTATGATCCTCACGGAAGTCTCTCCTGTTTTATTCTTCTCTACGAGTAAGAATAACTGTGTGAAAAGATGATCTACATAGCATGCACCCAAAGGTTGAAGTAAGGGCAAAATTGACCAATAAATTCGCACAACAGTTAACTTATCGATAAACATGTAAAAGTTGAATCAGAAGTTTATGAAATTGACAATGATTTGGAGTCAATCTCAACTGGGAGATAGTCAATGCCCATATGTTCAGCCCAGCGCACACCTTCCTTTAGAGCCTCAATCTCGATGCTCGTGTTGGTAGCCATGCCCAAATTGATGGTGTACCCTGTAATCCACTCTCTATTTTCATTTGAGATAAAGATTCCTGCATCAATCAGTTAGAACAATCATTAATATTTAGTTTCTATTGATGTCGAGATTTCTCCCAACCAATTTGACTTTCTTAATGAAGAAAATCTAAAGTATGGGTTGACATTTTGAAACACTCTTTTTAACGCGTAAGCCTCACGTATTAGTAAGGCTCACATTTTTAAAAAAATAATCAAAACGTTTAACGTTTTGAAGGCTCCCAAAATATAGCATAATTCATAAATGTTGTGTCACATCTTATCTTCTTGTTTGAGCGCCGACAATTATTATACTATATCTTATCGTGAGAGTAAATCCTGCAAAAATTCTGGTCAAAGATGGTTGATATCCATCTCGTGGCCCTAATAACAAACTTCAAGATGGCCTTTTCCTTGCCCCGTAGAGGGGTTATGTTTTTTCTTTTTTATGAAATATTAAAATATATATTTTCACTTTAAAGAGACATAATTCTTATTTATATATGAAACTTAATGTAGACCAAAAAAAGAAAAACCAACAATGATGCAATACAAATCAATTTTTATAAAAAAAAAAAAAAAAAAAAATTTACCTGATAAGATGATAAACTCTAATGGGGAACCTAATTATATTTAAGAATTAGTACTATAATTTTTTTATGATTTTAAAAATTATAATCGAATGGTAAACCTTACCACTATAATAAATAAAAGTATTAAACGTCATCCCTAATATTAAATAAGCACCGTATGAAAAGTCAGAGATTACTATATACGCAAAGAAGTTAGAGGTTGAGCAAGTAATTTGAATCACAAAAAATACATGCAGAGCACTAATACTTTGTGCAAATAGACTAGAGTAAACGACTTAACATCCTGTGTTTTATTAAAAGTGGGGTATTCAAAAAATATAGGGAGGTAATCAGTTATGTTATAAAATACAAGGGATAATCAGGTACGTTTTAAAACACAAAAAGTGTTAAGTTATTTACTCAATAGACTAAAGAATTAGTTCTTACCAAAGTGGTCGTTGTGCTTTGATAATCGATCCCTATTATATTAATGTTTTTGTCTAAGTTAGTAAGGGTTTCTCTTACGAGGGGTTGGTTATTTTCTCTCAAAACGGTAACACGTGTCATAATTAGTGTGATTCACATATTTTTTATAAGTCTTACTTGTACTTTTTGCACGTTTAAAAAAGGTGTATGTTATCGAGTACTCTATTCATTTCAAAAAATTTACACCCTATTGTGTCAGTGTTATATACACACTTTGTTAACATTAACGACTATGATTCAGTCTAGCTATTTTTATAATTGTTATGCTACAAACTCAGGATTCCGAACTTATAAATAAGACTAGTATATTATACCTTTAACACAAAAATTTTCTTGAGTCTCAGATCAAGCGGTTTAATATGATTAATCTAAGTTGTTTATTTAAATCGATAAATTTATATCATGTCTTTCATTAACATAAAAAATTATAATGAAGATGTTAACGTGCTAAATAGAATAAAGCTCAAATAATATGGGCCTTATGTCGATCCGATGAGGAAACCAACCCAAACCACAAAGAGCACATATCAACAGCTAGATCACTGGATAATCTGATCTCACGTTCAGTTCCATTTTAATTTGGTATATAACAATATGTTCGGGTGACTTGTCGATAGTTTTTTTATGACAAAAAATTTACTTTAATTAAAATCAAATTAAACTTATTTGAAAGTTAAAAATATATGGTGCATCTCAATGCATTCTTTAAATCAATCAAGGGTCAAATAATAGTTGTGATAAGAGGATATAAGTTTGAACTTGAGATTTTTAACAAGTCATTATCTGATCATTTTACCTAACCTCTAAAGACATCTCATATGGTACCATATTATAATTTAGTCTTTAAATTTTTCAAAAAATTACACACTATCGCCCTATTAACATTCATATAGAAGTGATATCTGACCTTTTAAAAAATTTTAAGGACTAAAATTGAAATTATAGCTACACTAGAAAATATACGCACTTTCAAAAAATTACAAGGGCGCTGTGCCGTTTACCCCTTTTTAATTATTTATTATATTGTTTTGGAATAACACGAAAACATCAAATAGTATTTCAGAACATGAGCAAGAGAACGATAATTCAAAAGCCTATGAATTTTGAGGTCATGTTTAGAAACGTTCTAACAACGATGTGTGGAGCTCACATAAAAAACACGTGTTATCATCACTGTACGCAAAGGTAACACGCGTTTTTGTGAAGCATTGTTTCTAAGAGTTGATAAAGTTAAGAGATTTAATTTAAAAACGTCATGAATTTCATATATTTTGTTTCTAATACATGTATCTTACGAATTAATAGAGTTCACATTATATATAAAAAGAAATATTTTTAACGTCAAACATTTTGAAACCATTTTAGAGTTTAAGAGTTAATGACAAACTTCACATGGAAGGCAAACTAAAGCCAGTTTGGACACTAGCGAATTCTCAGAAAATAATCAATGAGGATGGATCTCTTCCTTCAATGATGGGTATGTAGATGTTTAACTTTGTCTACTTTTGGTTATTGGGCACTGGGGCCCACATTCCCATGCTTTTGACCATTTGGGCCAGTTATGGTTTCACACGTAAGCTTGGTCAGGCCGAACCTATATCACTATTGTGCAGAAAATCCAAGGAAATAGTAGTTTTTCACTTTTTTTGGTTTGAAAAGCCTCGTAACAACATCAACGATATAAGTGGATTCAATAGTTATAAATTTTTTATATTATTTTCTTATAATTATAGGAAATTTTTTTTATAAGACAGTTTCATATAAAATTGTATAATAAAAAAGTGTATAAGATTCACATATTTGTGAGCAATAAATGGTCTTATAATATTATAACGTTATTAATAGATTTATTTTATGTATATGACATTTTGAATTAGCCCTAGTCTCTAGAATTTTTTTTATTCTTCTTAAGAAGCCTTTTGAACTCACATTAAGAATGTCAAACTTTCGAATGCATAACTTTATTAAAAGAAAACATAGTTGAGATTAATTAGCAACAAGATCTATCAGAATTGATCTAAAGAAATTAGGACTTTATGAAGAGAAGAACAATTGCCGAAGTCCTTTTAATCTAGTAACATGATACTCACAGTATTTACAAGAGATTGAAAATCCGAATCTCACTAATTAAATTTATATAGCCTAATGCCTCCCTTTGAATAAAAAAAGACAAAAAAGAGAAGACCAATTTATATACTAATGATGACACAATAACCAATCTTCCCATTTTAATAAAGAGCCTATGAAAAATATATCAACTTGACCCCCCATTGAGCGTTTTTATTTCACTTTCAATAAACTTCATTTTCAACAGATATTTTTGTAGCTGAACGTAGGCAACGGTGCCGCTTATAAGTAATCTAGGCTCCGTTTGTTTGCTATAAAATAACTTATTTATAAAAAATATTTTCAGTAAAAAATAAAATAAAATATTTTATTTTCTTATTAGGGATGAAAAAAATATCTTATGTTTGTCTGAAAGCATTTCTTTTAGAAGTGAAAGTAATGCTTTGATGTGATTACTAACAGAAAAATTCAAAGAGCCTCCTTTGTGGTCACCGGTTGTTATCAAATGACATCGTTGTCCTTGTCCCTTCTAAATAATTTTTTTTTCTTTTTTTTTTTGTCATACCCTTCTAAATAATTGGTATACAAACATCACCCATCTTTATCTTCTTTCATTGTTTTGACTTTTTGAATGGTTTCTAGTGTATATTTCCTTAATTAAGTGTTTTGGAATCAAAATATTGAAATCAAATTTTGAGACGTATAACTCTATTTAAATAAAATATAGTTCAAATTAGTCAATAATAAAATCTAAATTAGCATCTTGAACTATGGTGTATTTTTGTTATTGTACCTTTTTCCTTTCAAGTGCAAAAGAAAAAAGCACCAAATGGGAGGGGGTGGGAAAGTAATCTAGGGTTTATTTCCTCTTTTTCCTTTTTACTTTTCCTATTCCCTTTTCCGAATTGCTTAGGGGTGAGGGAAAGAGATCGCAAATTACACTTTCTGTTCTTGAAGCTCAACTGAGTAAATATTCAAAATATACAAAATTGAAATTTTTTATATTCATTGGTGAGTGTTGATAAGTTAAAATTTTGAATGGAGTTTTCGGGCAGCTATTCGAGCTTAATAACCTGCAAAAAAGACAATAAAGTAAAATGCAAATTCAATCTTAAAGAATAGACTCCGACAATTAAGTTAGTATTGAGTTTAAAAATTCATCCACATATCTATCTTGTCTGAAGATCAATTATTGGGAACTTACAAGATTCATCCACTATAATTAACTTACAAAGCAAATAAAAGAGTATAATATTTTATAGCCATGTTTTCTCTTAGCAAAGTCACACTATAATAATTTAACTTATATATCACATGCCAAGTTGCATTCCATCTCGAAACTGTTACCATGATCTTGATGAACAAACACGAGCTCATGTGCAACTTTTCGAGTTGTTGAAAACAGAGAAGTAGTAGTATATATTTAGGTTGGATCTAAGAATTTTTTTTTGGGATTACAACATATAAATTTTTAATTATATGAGTATAATTTTTTTTAATGGGGTATAATTAATTTTTTAATTAAAAATATTTAAATATTTAAATTTTTTTTTTTAAAATACATAAAATTTTCAACGTTCTTCCCGATCAGTGAGGGATGCAGCCTTATTGGCCCTTATGTAGATCTGCCTTTGTATATATTGGTATCTTTTCTCTGTTTTTTTTTTCTTTTCAAAATATTAACTTCTAATAATGGAGAACTTTTCTGAGAAATTTTTCAAACTTACGTTAAGATTGTTAAATTTAGAAATACATGATCATGTATAAAGAAGGCATGGTTTATATTAGTCTGTGAATTTAAGATTTTTATTCAATAGGAGCTAAAAATATATAATTTAATATTTATGTATGAACAATATTTTTTTTTCAGTATATACATTTTAAAAATAATACAACTCTAACTCACTGTTTTATAACTTTGTTCTTGAAATTAGTACACGTTGTAACCCCTATTGTCAATATTGGTCTCAAAAAAATTATTTTCCTAACTAATTGAACTAGAGAGATGAATAAACCGTCCTCAAACACTCTAAACGTTCTACTAATAAATTAACATTTTTAAAGTCTAACAGGTCATTCAGACTTTTAAAATAATTTTTTTATTGCAAGTAGCAGATTCATTGACGGATATTCTTGCTTATTCTATATTTCCATTATAACCAAAAAAAAAAAAAAAAAATCTATGACAAAAACATGCATGTATGGAGCTTCTTAAAAATGTTATCGTGACTCGTGAGAGTAATAATGCAGACTGCAAGCAACTAGCTCAACTCACTGAAAACACAGTGGGCCATTGCAGATGACAGTTAAGGTCACAAAAAGACAATGACCCAAATAAAAATAAAAATAAAAACTTTACAAAAAGACAAGTGCTCTATAATTGATGTACACCATAAGCTTAAAGATACTTTCTCTATGCTTTGGTGGGTCCTGGAAAAAGTCACCTACTTCTTGTAACGACCTATCAAACGTGGCCTTTTCTTGTCCCCGTGCAATGGTTTGGCACTTAAAAATTCTCTACGGTTGCAAATCGTTGTGCAAATTAGTTTGTAAATTTTAAACTGTATCAACTTATTGGAGTTTTTAACATAGATCACCCCTCCATATAACTACGAGTACTTTTAGAAAAAGATAAATATGATAAAATATCTTTTAAAATAATTTTGTAATTTACTGGCTTTTTCCTCCTATGTACCAAAAAAAAAAAAAATCTCTATAAGTTACTCGAGGACGAATACTCTTCTATACATCGGGTGGACAATTTAGCTCTAATATAGGATAGACTTCATACTCGAAGATGGGTAACTTTAATACATCAGGCAAGCGGTCCAACCCTAATACGTGGTTTATATTTATCCCATTTTATTGAAATTGAAACTTCTTGTAACGTAACATATGAATATTTGAATTATTCATTATTTGATTTGATAATAATATATCATTTTTAGATGGAAAAATGAATATTCTAAGGCTCCGTTTGTTTGTCGTAAAATAACTTATTTTTGAAAAATGTTTTCAAATAAAATTATTTTCTTGGGTTCTGTTTGTTTGCCGTAAAATAACTTGTTGAGAAAACGTTTTCCTGAAAAATAGAATATTGTAAAATATTATCTGGTGTTTGAGTTCTGGAAAATATTTTATTCTTTCAAAAGACATGATAATATTTTATCAAATTTTGTACTTGCAGTAGTAATATTTAATCAGAAAATATTTTTTAGTTGACTAATTTTTCCGGTGTTATCAAACACCAGAAAATTAGAAAAAAGTAACTACCATTTTTAACTAGAAAATATTTTTCAATTAACTAATTTTTTGGTATTATCAAATACCAAAAAATTAAAAAAATATTTTTTGCAAAAATAAAATATTTTACGGCAAACAAACGGAGCCTAAGTCACTGTGAGATACTCAATATTATTGGAGGATTTTTATTTCGTTTTTATCAACAATTGTGTAATTGTTGACTCTAGAAGTAAAGAATCCCTTTTGCTTCGTGGAAAAAGATGAAAAGAAAAGAAAGAAAGAAACACACTGATTACTTACATTACTTTTGGATTTAACAAACTGACAAATTTAATGAATAAATAATTAAGCACCAAAGATGCATCATCAGCATGAATACATGATAGCAAAAGTCACCTTTATATATATATAAATGTCAATTAGTGATTGATGATATTGATATTGATGATAATGATGATATTGATGCTAGTAACATGCTCATTTCTTATAATCATTCATTCACTAAAAAACTTCCTTAATCAAAGTTGACTTTTTGGCTTAGGTAGTCTCTACTAAGCTGGAAACAATTGATAATATTGCTATCCATGTAGGAGGTGGCATATTAAAAGAAGAAAAATAAATTTAAAAATTTATTATTTTAACATGTCAACTAATTATTTATATAAAAAAATATTGAAATAATAAAAATAGAGTAGTATATAACAATACTCTTTTCATTAATAGTGGAGTATATTGAAATGTATATATATAGTTGACATTCATTTTGTGAAGATGGGAAGCTTATCCATATAATAGCTCTAGTGAACACGAAATTTTAATGTATATTTCTAAAGAATTTCTCTTAACAAACTTTTGTATATAAAAATAAGAGGTGTAATGCATAAGATTTCTTAAATGGAAATGTAAGCCAAAGATTGATTTGATTAGATACGAAACACTTATGATTTGAGATACTTTAGGTTGAGGATTCCATGTTAATAATTTGATGAAGATTGAGTGGAATCAAACTATATATATATCTTCTGAGAAACTAATAAATGTGTGAATTAATTTAGTAGTTTTGAGTTACACCAAACTTTGGGAGTTCAAACTTTAAACTATTCGTCGAATGAGCTTTGTCCTCTTCATGAGTATGACAAACGGAGTGAAATATCTTCTAAATTTGTAAACTTTTAAATTCTTAGCATCACCCTCGTTTTAATAATATATATATATATATAAACTTCATATATTATATTTTACAAATTTTTCTTCAACCTTTTATATTTGATGCTCAAATAAAAAAAAGTTGAGTAGAACATGAAAATCACAGAAATTCTATAATAAAGTCATGATGGTTGATACTTTTGATCTTGTTATGTAGCAATATGAAGACACGGTAAATTGTTAATACAATTACGTTAACCATTAAATCTTATTTATAACATAATAACTTTACAAGAAAATTCTTACCTTTAAATAATACACTATCAAGGACCGCCAACAATGAAAGTTGATATGGTGAACAAGAATCAAAGACAGTGAAATGTTAGTACAATTACAATAAAATAATTTTAATCAATTTATAATATAATAACGTTATAAGAAGATTATCATCCAAAAATCACCTAGAGTCACTAATTATAATTTAGGACAAATTTCATAATTAGTCTTTATTGTTTACATATTTTAGATAATTAGTCCTTACTATTTCAGAGGTCACATAATTAGTCCTTATTATTTATAAAAATCTCACTATTAGTCTTTATTGTTTGTGAAAATTTTACTATTAATCTCTATTATTTGCAAATATCTTACCATTAATTTCTAATATTTATAAATATCTCATCATTAATGGTGAGATATTTATAAATATTAAAGACTAATAAAGAATTTTTTATAAATAATAAAAATTAAATGAATAACTTTTTAAATAATAAAAATTACTGATAAATTTTTTATAAATAATAAAAATTAATTATGTAATTTTTAAAATAATAAAAATTATTTATTTAAAATATATAAATAATAAGGACTATTTGTCCAATTTACCCAATCATATACGTAAAACATGACCCTTCTTACACGTTCCTACTCGTTAGCCCACACTTTCCGGATATTTTCTCCATTGGTTGGTAACTCACTTTTTCTGCCAAACATCATCTCATTCTCAACCTATCACATCTCATCCACATGGCTCCACACATCTTCTTATCCATCTCTTCTTAAAATAAAGTAAATAATATAATTTCCATCTCCTTCAACTTTTCCCTATGTCCCCAGGACATTAAAGAAAATATCTTCTCCCATGCGTATTGAAAGCATAACATGCAAAAAAACCAAAAAAAAAATAATAATAATAATAATACATTATAGACCATAACGCCCCTCACCATTCTTTTTTCTATATAAATTCAACACCCCTCCACCATTTTTCCACCATCCCCACCATTCCCACAAAGCCAAAAAGCTCAACAAAAATGGCTAAACCTACATTTTCTTTCGCCATGTTCGTAATTTTTATGGTAACGTTTTCTTTCTTGTATTCGTCTTCCGCCGCGGACATGTCGATCATTACCTATGATCAGACACATATGTCATCGAAGTTCTTAGGACGCACAGACGAGGAGGTGAGTCAATTATACGAATCGTGGTTGGTTAAACATGGAAAATCGTATAATGCAATTGGTGAGAAAGAGAAGAGGTTTGAAATCTTTAAGGATAATCTTAGGTACATAGATGAACAAAATGACGTGCCGAACCGGAGTTACAAACTTGGTTTGAACCGGTTTGCTGATTTGACTAATGAAGAGTATAGGAATATGTATCTTGGTGCTAAGACCGATGCCAAGAGGAGATTCTCAAAGGGTGTTAGGAGTGATCGCTATGCTCCTAAGGTTGGTGATAGCTTGCCTGAGTCTATTGACTGGAGAGAGAAAGGTGCTGTTGTTGCTGTCAAAGATCAAGGAAGCTGTGGTAAGCCTCTTTTTTTCATTTTTTTTTTTTAATGAAAATTCTTTGATCAATCCGAGTTGATTATGAGGTCTATTTGTATATGAGTGAGTTAATGATTATCCCGTATTGACCAAAGAAATTTTTCTTTTTCTTGGGTTGGTCTTCGGTCCGACTGTCGAATTTGGGGTTAGACTTCTATCGGGTCACTAGTCGTTCGGCTCAAATATATATGGGGCTCACATTGTGAGGCAGATGAATAGATGCCTGATGGTAGAATTTTCTTCAAATTTGATCGGTGTTAAAAAAATTATTTTCTTTTGTGTCATTATTTAAATATTTGAAATTTTAAAATATCGTGAAGACAATTGATTTTTGTTGTTCTTTTTTTTGTTTAAATTTTATTTTATTGTCTTCACGATAAATGGAAAGAGAATAGTAAGAGGAATATTGTGAAATGACAATACTGCCCCTACTTGAGTTTTGATATTGGGTTTTAGTAATACTCCATGTTATATGTTTTATCATCGTGTTAAATAATTGATGTTAGTGTGTAGAATTTTTTTGGGGTAAAAACTTGTTTGGTTAAGGTTCTATGGTATTACTTGATGTTTTTGTAGAGGGAAAAATAATTACAAGAGTAGTAGTAGTAATTTTAACGGCGATGAACTATTTATGAAATTATGATAAAATAATTTCAATAATTTATTATTATTAAATCTCATTTTAGATCCAAATTACAAATTTGGTGTTTATTTTTAGACTAAAACGATAAGGTTAGAATATGATCAGTGGAGCAAAAACGCTGTAGATTTGGTAATATTTTATTAGATTTTGTTCTAGTGGGGAACAATTGTTAATAAATTACCATTAAATAGCGCAATTATTGAATTAGCTGTATAGCTTCTGTTAGTGGACTATTGTTGTTTTTTATGGTAGTTGTTTTGTTTTTCTTTTTTTGTCCAACTTATGGTAGGTTCATTGCTCATGGTACCATCTTATAGTTGGGGAAAATGATTCAAAATGTGGCACATGTTATTATTACTACATGTGATGATGTCACGTGTCTTTTTTTTAGTGAGGTTTACATATTTTTAGTAGGTCTTACACTTACTTTTGGATGTTTTAAAGCACGATTTCAATTTTCCAGCTGAATTTTGGGTGGGCAGTGGAATTCAATTTTTAAATATGTCCTAGGATTATCAAAAAAATTAATGGTGGTAGAATAATAATGTTGTTATAATAAAATTATTTGAACTACTTGGTGTGAAGATCAAATAATTATATTATCATTTTTTTTTAATTTTTTTTTTTAAAGATTTGCTTAGTTCTGGTTGAAAATTTCAAAAAAAATCAATTCAAAACAGGATATTTCCTGGAGTCAACACATTTTTAACTTGGTCATGGATGAGTATCACTTCACTTTAGTTTTCCAAAAGAAATCAAATTAACAAGCAAAATATCAAATTCTAAAAATAAGCTGTTCATAGCAAACTAAAAGAACAATGAAAACATCCAAAAAGGCATATTAGGATTAATAGTAATTGCTGACATTATTAGGGGTCCAGCTAGCTGTTTTCACATGGGAGGTCTGATCTACCAACTACCGATTGTGCTTTAATACGTTCAAAACGACATATCAAGTCCACTAAAAAGTATGTAAGTCTCATTAAAAAAGACACGTGTCACCATCACATGTGCATGTGTTATCGCATTTTGAATCATTTTCCGTAAAATTGTACAAGCTAGATACTTTCCTTCGTAGGTGGAAAAGGATCTAAGCATGTAATGGCCTTGGAGTTGTTTAGAGGGGTTTGGATCTTTTCATTTTTCAATTTTCTCATTTTCAAAATACATATAATTTTGAAAATAAGAGAAATATGGAAGGAAAGGATCTCCTTTGTCACTGTTTGTCGTCAAGATTCATTGGCCATTACTACTAGTTGTACAATGAGTAACAATTCCATTGATATTAGGAAAACTTTTCGATCAGTTTAAATTGATCGTTAATTTCTCATATATTGGTGGTCTTCACAAGTGTGAGGCACACTAATGATGTGAGAAAACTCTTCATTCAGTTTAAATTGACCGTCAATTTCTCACATATTGATGGTTCTCACACGTATGAATCACATTAATAATGTAAAAGATTAACGATCAATTTAAATTAGCCCAAACATTTTCCCAATATTTATGAGATTCTTCATATCTCGTTAATGGCCAACCTACCACCATATGTCATGCATGAAGTCACTTTGAAGTGGACACATTGCATGATTTGGCCCATAGGCCGGCTAATTTGTTCGACCTTGATAATTGAGACATGTTCAAGGTTCATTAATGAATTTTTCAATCATCTATATTATAATTAGTTGACAAAAAAATCTTTATTAGTATTTTTTTATTAGTTTCATGTTACCTACTTGTCTTTCATTGTCAATCACTTAATAAAATAAGATTTAATATGATTACCAAATTTTCTTTTTTAAAGTTACCACTCTAATAATTAAGACTCATCCAATGTTCATTAATGAATTTTTAACCATCTTTATTAGTATTATTTTTTATTTTAAAGTTATTTGTCTGGCTATAAAATATCACTCGACAATTAAGACCCATTCAAGGTGAATAAAACTTGATTTAATTTAATTTGATTGACGTTATCTTTGTTACGTCATCACTATTGACTTTTTCTATATCAAAATTTTATTGATGAGATTTAATAATGTGTATTAATTAAAATTGGAAATGAAGGGAGTTGCTGGGCTTTTTCAACCATTGTTGCTGTGGAGGGTATAAACCAGATTGTGACAGGTGACCTAATATCATTGTCTGAACAAGAATTAGTGGACTGTGATACATCTTACAATGAAGGCTGCAATGGAGGTTTAATGGACTATGCATTTGAGTTCATTATCAAGAATGGTGGCATTGACACTGAGCAAGATTATCCCTACACAGGAAGGGATGGTAAATGCGACACATACAGGGTAGGTCTTCAATTATTTTCCTGAATTAAATTCTTATCTAAGAGTAGTTTGATGTTCGAATTTCTTGTTATGTGTGGAATTCGAGGAAGGGTAGGAGCCACTTTCTTAAGAAATAAAAAAATTGAAGTTTTTTTTCAATTTCAACCAATCTGTAATTGGTAGTCAAGGCTGTGTAATTAATACTTGGGCTGATATCATTAATTGTGCTAACCTTGACATGGAAATTATACATTAACGTAATGCTCATTACTTTTGGATAGGGAATCCCTTTCTCTAGATATTATTGAAATAAGGACTAGTTTGCCTAAAATGTATGATCCTTTTTCATACCTGGCCCGGAAACACACACTATAATGAAAGGTAGAAATTTATTGCTAATGTGCTCAATCGAACGAGTTATTTTCTTTTGCAGAGAAATAATGCCAAGGTTGTTTCAATTGATTCGTACGAAGATGTTCCCGCAAACAATGAGGCGGCACTAAAAACGGCAGTTGCAAATCAACCAGTGAGTGTAGCCATTGAAGCAGGTGGCAGGGATTTCCAGCTCTACCAATCGGTAAATTCTCTCTCTCTTTGCATCCGGAGTAGGGTGCTTTTACTTATGGGAAACTCTTCAATCAGTCTCTCACATATTGATAAGACTTACATGTGTAAGTTCATCAGCAATGTGAGAGACCGATGACTGACTGAAAATTTTGCCTCCACTTACTATAAACTTATACAGTGTATGCTGAAACTTAGACTTGCGTACAACCATTTCCTTTCCTTGATTTCATACCTAATAGTAACGTTTTGTGTGAGATCCATGTGAAAATGTATGCCTTTCATCAAGAATTACGTGGTATAATCTGTTATGTTACAAATACTCGTCCCACATAAAAAAATCATTAATCTCAAAAGCCACAATATATAGTTCTGGACTATTTTTGGTACCAATTGATTTTAGGACCGAATCACCTTTATGAGAAATTTGGAAGGGTGACAAATGGTTTTATGATATTGAACTAATTTATGCTTCATTTAGTTCCAACTAAAGCTAGTGAACATCTCTATAATGTGTATCCACCTGAAAAGATTATTCCTCGTCGTGGTTTAGTCTGATTTTTCCTACTTATTTCAATCTGCATAGGGTATATTTACTGGAAAATGTGGTACTGCCCTGGACCACGGTGTGGGTGCTGTTGGCTATGGTAGTGAAAACGGCATTGATTATTGGATTGTGAGGAACTCGTGGGGTGCTAGCTGGGGAGAGCAGGGTTATCTAAGAATGCAGCGTAATGTGGCTGCGAAAACAGGCTTGTGTGGTATTGCGATTGAGCCCTCTTACCCTGTTAAAAAGGGTGCAAATCCCCCGAACCCTGGTCCATCTCCTCCATCGCCAATTCAGCCACCAACAGTTTGCGATCAATACTATGAATGCACTGAGGGTACCACCTGCTGCTGTGTGTTTGAATACTACAATTACTGCTTTGCCTGGGGTTGCTGCCCACTGGAGGGTGCCACTTGCTGTGAAGACCATTACAGTTGCTGCCCCCACGATTATCCTGTGTGTAATGTGCGCGCAGGCACCTGCTCTATTGTAAGTGAATCCTTTTCGTACTTGCCGAAGTTTTGTTGTTTTAGGTGGTCGCGTCATTACTCAAATTGTTGCATTCTTGTTTTTGCAGAGCAAGGACAATCCTCTTGCTGTGAAGGCACTGAGACACACTCGTGCCAGGCCTATTGGCAGTCACAGCAGCGCAGCAAAGACGAGCAATGCTTAGACAGACATTTCGCGCTCTGTAACAGCAGGTCAGGGAGCAAAGGTAAACAAAGGATGCGAAAATCACACTGGCTCTTTGATGATTCCGTGCATTACATTTGCACGCTGCACGTCCACCTTTGATAATAACAGAGACAGAAAATCAGTTTCAGATTATTAAGTTGCTGATTTGTATATTTCATATTTCTAGTTCTGCATTTGATTCTGCTATAAACACGTTCAAATTTCAGATGTGATGGTCAAGGTTAACATTCTTGATTCTGCTTGTAATAGCAAGACTATTTTCATCTTATTTGATCATTTGAATTTCTATTTTAGTTATAATTTAAATGTTTTTTTCACATCTATCTGATATTTTACTGTAGATTAGAGTTACTCAATAATCTACTAGAATAAAATTCAGGCTAAATAATTTAAATGTTTTTTTACATCTATCTGATATTTACAGTAGATTAGAGTTGCTCAATAATCTACAAGATTAAAATTCAGGCTAAGTGTCTGAAATTTGATGGTGACAATAAGCACTAGATGTCCTGGACCCATTGCTGGTAAATTTCTCAGCTTCATTCATAATGCAGTCATTCTGCATAATTTGAACAATCATGGCACTCTGATTTGTGTCACGCTCCCAAATTCGCCAAAACAAACTTGGGATCATGATTGCTATGAGCCTAACAAGATAAAGTGGTATTAGAGCCTTGCGAGTTTTGGACGAATGAGCTTCTTAGACTTTTGTGGTCACGACATTGGGCTTTCCTTGCGAATTTAAGGATGTGACAATTTGTCTATATATTCTTTTCCACTTGTATTATTATTTTTCCCTCCTTGTGGAAAATAGGACATAATCTGTCTTGCAAAATGGAAATCGAGCACGAAGTGATTATCATGAAGATATCTGTGCAGTTGTTATTAGAGAATTTGATTTTCCTATATGCATTAATTAGGATTTTCTATATCAGAATCTAAAATTTTGAATTATTCTAATTAACACAAATTGATTTTAAAATAAAACTCTATGTTTCTATTTCGCCGAGTCTTAAACAAAAGTTATCAATCCATGTTTATCCATTTTTGTTTCTAACGACTTTTCTTTGATACTTAACTCTTCTAAATTCACTGCTTCTTTTACCACGTTATAACATTTACAAAAAATCAATCATTAGTCATACGTGAAGGGAGATATTAAAGAATTCAATTGTCCCACATGAATAAATCAAGAAGCTTAGATTTCACAAACCTTGATTATTGAAATTAAGTGGAGATTTATCTTTCCATATCATCTCCAATGGCTGAGATAGATTACCAAAGGTTATTCGAGTTTCAGAAATGTGGTTGCGGATAAGAAACATGCTATCTTTTTTTGATAATAAGAAACATGCTATCTTAACACTAACTAATGTTTTGCTTCAAAATATCAACGTTAAATTATAAGCTAGTAGACTATGCAATGCAAGTAGCTCAAATTGATTTTCATGTCACTTGATATTGTTTTACTCTAAAATTATTTAGTCACGTCACATCTTTCCGATATAGGGGCCACTTACCCAAACCACAACTCATTGTCATCGATTAAACAGCATAGCATCTTCATGATTAAAACAGAAAAAAAAAAAAAAATCAAGATTTAAGGATAGGACCATACATTTTGTCTGGTAAGATATCCAGTGTTTGTGCATGGCAACTTGATACTAGCTAGCTCAATTTGTTTTGTCTGTCTGCTTTGTCCCCTTTCACTTTCCGAAGATTAGTACATCATTAATTTCCTAAAGTTCAAAGTTTAACATGATTTAGAAATAAAAGAAGATGAAAAGAAAATAGATGATATCTAACCTAAGGGAGAAAGAAAAGTATGTAGGAATGACAATGAGGTGGGTTAGGGGCGGGGGAGTTATTTCCACGTCCCGTTCTGTCACTTAAAAAGTTCTCTTATTTCCAGTCCCGTTTCTGCATTCTATACCCCTGTCTCCCGTCCCGCCCCGAAATCTCCGTTGGGAATGGGAATTACTCGCAGAGTTTTTATTATTCTTTTAAACCTTAATAATTTAAGTTAATTTGAATCATATAACTTCAAAATATAAATTAAAGTTAAAGTAATGATAAATGTAAATATAGGTCTTAAATAAAGTTTAAATATTAATTATATATTAAGTTTTATACTTGCAGTTAAATAGTAAGAATAATATTATAGTAATTGAGACTCATGTTTAAAATAAATTCTGACTTAACTATTGTGTATGATTACTATAATTAAAAACTCTTTATAGCAGCTTTGACAGTTTTCAATGGGACTAATAACTCATGTTTAAAATAAATGTAACGTCCATCGTTGTTCAAATACATAATTAGTAACTGATTTATAAGTAAATGTTACAGGTTTTAGTAGTAATTTGAGTCAATTATTTTGGATCAATTGATTTGAGGCTCAAAGTAATTATTTTTTATATTTATAATACCAGTTTCACTTATAGACTTGAAATTCTAGGCTCGGGGTATAATTTTTGAACTAAAAAAATTTATAGAATTATTTAACGGAACTTGCAAATTGCCCTAAATATGGGGTTCTATCATAAAATTAAT
Source organism: Ehretia macrophylla (assembly GCA_037974665.1). Lineage (NCBI taxonomy): Eukaryota > Viridiplantae > Streptophyta > Magnoliopsida > Boraginales > Ehretiaceae > Ehretia > Ehretia macrophylla. Next base: position 8,877,239 of record CM075774.1, read on the forward strand.
TAATATTTGAAGAAGTAGCCCATAACTTACATTGTGTTCTTGATGTATATAATTCTTCTATTTGGGACAAACGTAATATCATAGTAACTACAATCATCCATGGCGAAGGCAATATTTTGCAACTTGAGATTGAGTCAGCTTGATAGCTAGAGGCCAGTCATCTTACATATGTTGAAAAATTTTATAAAGTGTGGGGTTATATTAATTAATTATTTTAGTTTTTATAAAATGGGTTGATAGATAGTCTTTATATTGGTAAGCTCATATGTGATCATATGATTTTTGGACTTAGTGTCTTGATTATTAAAAGTTTAATTGGACTGTTAAGTATAGATTATTAGTTTTACTAAGACCCGTGATGGGAGGGCCTAATACAACTCTTACTTGAGTTAGGTCCCTTTTCTAACCTTTACACTATAAAAGGATCTTACAAGTATGGTAGTGTTATCCTGAGCTAGCCCCATTAAAAATTATCAAAGCTATAAGAAAGCAATGGATAGGGAGGAAGACCTAGTACGTTGTATTGCTCAACGTTTTAGCTAATTACATGGCGCAAATAGGTACGTTTATTCATCTTTTGGATTTGGTGTTCTAAATTATATATGAATCCTAGAAATTATGTGACGTTGTGAATCAAAATTATGTAATAAATAAATTCAACAACATAAACAAGATCTCATTCCATGAAGTTAAGAAAGATTTATGAAATCTAAGGGTAAGACCGACCCTCAAAACTAGGAACCGGTGGTCAAAAGTTGCATATCCATGATCAGTGAGGACATTCATATATAAGGGGTTTAACGTAATATAATTTTTCTTTTGTAAAAAAAAATAAAAAATCTCTAAATCCTATGCACGCCTTAACAACAACGTGGCTCACACTGATAATACAAGTTGTGCTTAGTATGCATTTACTTCCAAAAACTTATAGTTTAGAAAATTGATAATGGTATATAAGGCCAACTCCAAGAGGCTCCTTACATGATTGGTGCAATTCTTCTCCAACAGATTCCCTACTCTATCCCCTAAATTGTAGGGAATCCTTACACATATTTTTATCTTTTCTACATGGAGAAAAACCATCATCCCATGGTTTACTAAACTAAACTTTACTCTATGAAGAGAATTAGAAAATCTCTTTTGAACCAGGCTATTATTAGAGCCTGGAATCTAGATGCTACGTATTTTAGATAGGCCCCTCTGGGGACATGTTACTTTTGTAAATTTTTTGCGATATGAATACAATCCTTGCTTTTAGCAAAAAAAAAAAAAAAAAAAAACCATCATCCCCTACTCTATCCTCTAACATTGTTCACTGTTAGAAAGGCATAAAAAGAAAATGTAAGGAAACTGTTGGAGTGAAACTGAAATAGGGATTTCTTAAAGTAAGAGATTGATTAAATGTAGAGAATCTGTTTGAGTAAAACTAAAATAGGGGATCCCTAAATGTAAGAAAAGTGTTCCAAATTCTCTATATGTAGGGAGAAAGGTAGGAAAACTGATGAAGATACTATATTTGAATTTAAACTTGTACATATCTCGTCAATTACTCAGTCATATCATTTAGTATGATTCTCATATCACTTATGATTCTTTGTATCTCTTTGTATCACTTATGATTCTTTGTAATATCCTAGCATATCTGCAGATACTTACATGTACTATAAAGGTAGGCTTACATATTGTACAATGCACATCAGTTTAATAAACATTTTTCCAATACTTACATGGTATCAGCAGAGACATACGACTCACTTCCTTTTTCTACCAATTAGCCCACTCACGTTATTCTCTGCTCAGTTTACTTTCTTCTCTCTTATCAAACCTCATGGCTGAAACAAACACGCCTGCTTCTAACACCACGACTTCCCCACTTACTCTTAGCACCACACCTTTCGTTCTTCCAACTTATAATGTTAAGGTCTATGTTACTATTACTTTAGACCATACCAACTATCTTACATGGAAGACACAGATCACTAACTTTTTCACGTTCAATAATCTACTTGGTGACGTCAACGACAAATGTCCTAAACTGGATGCCGCTGTCACCACGTCTTCGTCCTCCGCTACTCTATCACTCGAGGACTGGACACTTTTTGACAACTTTGTGACATCGTGCATAATGGCGACTCTCTCTGATTCACTTGTTCATCAAGCTTCTTGTTACTCCTCCGCTCGTGAATTATGGGAATCGCTTGAAGAGTCCTTCTTTCAACAATCTTTGGCACGAAAATCTCTCCTCCGTGCCTAACTTCGCTCTCTCAAGAAAGGGTCTCTCACTGCAGCCGAATATCTTCAATCCATTCGTCTCACTTCTGCTGCTTTGGCTGCAATTCGGGAATCCTTGGTTAATTGAGACTTGGTGTTAGTTACATTGAAAATCTTTCAACACCACCTACCTTTAACCAATTGAAAGCTAAATTGTTAACTTATGAGCAGAGGTTGCTCTTGGACAGTGAAGAAATCTCACCATCTATTGATTCCACGACGACAGCTCTTGTGGCCCAAACTCGTCCCACGCAATTCTCCAATCGTGGGAACACTGATTCTACTATGCCTAAAAAATTCTCTCCACTCTAATGCATCCCCTGCTCCTACTTCAAAAAACAACCAGTCCCAACGATCATCTTCTTCCTCTTATCGAGGCAAGTGTCAAATATGTCAAAAAATTAGGCACTCTACGGCACGTTGTTGTTACCGATATTCTCAATCTCGAAATAGTGATTTTAACACTCAATACGCTAGTTTTCACTTCACAAACCAGAATTCTCCAGGTCTCTTGCCGATTCCTACTTCTTCATCTTAGCTTCCAGACTTGGGCGCTACTTCGCACATGATTTTAGACCCATCCCTTATTCAAAATCTAAATCCCTATAATGGCTCCGATCAAGTGGTGGTGGGTGATGAAAATGTACTACCTATTGCACATACATGTTCTTGCTCCTTTTCAAATTCATCTACAATTTTTAAACTCAAAAATATCTTACATGTGCCTCGCATCACTCGAAAATTGTTATCTGTTTGCCAGTTTACAAAAGACAATAATGTTATACTTGAATTCTCACATTCTTCTTGTTGTGTCAAGGACCTCCACACTGGGATCCCGCTTCTCAAAGGACGGGTTGAATCAAATCTCTATACACTACCATTGCTGCCCATCTCTCCTCCATCGTCTTATGCCTATGCTGCTTCTCACATCTCCTCTGTAATTTGGCACTCTCGCCTTGGTCATCCGTCATCATCCGTTCTATCAAGCCTTCGCTCAAAAGCTTTAGTTCAATTTTTAGATTTTATCTCGCATAATAAAAATGTTTGTATGGATTGTATGCTTGGGAAAAACCACAAGCTCTATTTTTCTGTTTCCAGTAATAAAACTTCATTTCCTTTAGAAATTATTCACTTCCATATTTGGGGTCCTGCCCCAGTTGAATCTTGCTCTGGGTTTCGATTCTTTATTCTCTTTGTTGATGACTTTTCCCAGTACTCATGGATATATCCTTTGGTGCATAAGAGTGATTGCGTAAATTCCTTCTTACATTTAAAAAGCTTAGCTAAAAATCAATTTAACACAACAATTAAAGCTTTTCAATGTGATGTTGCAAGAGAGCTAACTCAAGGTCGTCTTCGAAATATTCTTACCTCAACAGTAATTCAATATCGTATTTCTTGTCCCCATACTCCCGAACAAAATGGCCTTGCCGAAAGAAAAATTCGGCATTTGACAGAAATGGGACTCATACTCATGTACCATTATGCTATGCCAAAGAAATTATGGCTGGAAGCTTTTGTTACTGCAATTTTTTTGATTAATCGCCTTCCTACTCCTGTTTTAAAAAATTGATCTCATTTTCTAACTTTAATTAAACGGCATCCAGATTACTCCATTCTTCACACCTTTGGCTGCTGTTGCTTTCCCTACCTTGGTGCTATTAAATCAGATAAGTTGGCTGCAGAATCTCTTGCTTGTGTCTTTGTTGGTTATGGACCTGAATATCATGGCTATAGATGTCTACGTCCTGATACTCGCAGAGCTTATGTTTCCCGGCATGGAATTGTTTATGAGGTACACTTCCCCTATGCACAATCATCTACTGCGTCCCTATCTTGCACTGGTTCATCAAATAATAGGCCATCTATTCATTCAATTTCATCTAGTCAACTTCATGAGAATGCACTGGTTCACAATCACCTTCTTCTACGTCACCAACATCTCCTAGCCTTACTACATCTCAATCTCCATCTTCTTCAGTGCTCAACACATCACTTCATCAATCACCCACCAATACTCATGCGCAATCGAGCTTCCCTATGGATCAATCTGTTACCACATTTCGTGACGATTCTACCTCGTCGTCGAACACCAACTCTCACTCGTTACCTACATCTACTGAAAATCAACAAGCATCTGTTCAATCTAACCCCAACACTCATCAATGATAACTCGTACCCGTGATCAAACACATCATGCGAAAAAGTTTTCAGATTACATTACTTTTCATGCTAACAATCAATCAGCTCCTCAATCGTCATGTTCTAAAATTGATTATACATCTTTTGAGCCTTCCACTTTCTCCCAAGCTTCGAAATTTTCTTGTTGGTGCAAAGCAATGGACTCTGAATATAATGCGCTAATACAGAATGCCATTTGGTTATTAGTCCCAAAACCACCCACGGCTAACATTTTAGGCTGCAAATGGGTCTTTCGAATCAAACGTAATGCGGATGGCTCTATTGATTGTTACAAGGCTAGACTTATTGCGAAAGGCTACAGTCAAGAAGAATGTGTTGATTATACAGAAACCTTTAGTCCAGTTGTAAAACCATCTACCATTAGAGTTGTCCTTTATCTAGCCTTAGCTAAAAAGTGGCCCATTAAACTGCTTGATGTTAATAATGCATTTCTTCATGGTTTACTCAATGAGGAAGTGTACATGACGCAACCTCCTAGGTTCACTCATCCATCCTTCCCTAGTCATGTCTGTAAACTTCAAAAGGCTCTTTACGGTCTTAAGCAAGCCCCACGAGCTTGGTTCTCTCGGCTTAGTTCCTGTCTCACTCATCTTGGGTTTTCTCTTTCGAAGTCTGACTTTTCACTTTTTACTTGTCATACTTCGCAGGATGTCACATTTGTCTTGGTTTATGTCGATGACATCCTTCTTACTAGTAATAACATGGATGCTCTTACCTCTCTCACAACCTTACTTAACAAGCAATTTTCTCTTAAGGACTTAGGGTCTCTCTCATTCTTCCTTGGAATTGAAGTCCTACCAACTCCAGATGGTCTTCTTCTCTCTCAAAGAAAATACATTCATGAAATTTTGCAACGCACCAAGCTTGATGGTATTAATCCTATTGCTTCTCCGATTATCGCAAACCAGCAGCTCACACAACATATTGGCGATCCTTTTTTTGACCCCTCTTTTTATCATAGTACAATTGAAGCCCTCTAATATCTCACTGCCACACGACTAGACATTGCTTTTTCCATAAACAAAGTCAGTCAATTCATGCATAATCCCACTGAACTCCATTGGACAGCTGTTAAGAGGATTTTACGGTATCTTAAACTCATAGCATCACATGGGTTATATCTGAAACACTCCACTGATCTTTCTCTCCATGCATATTAGAATTCTGATTGGGCTGGTTGCCTAGATGATCGCGCAACACTCATGGATATTGTATTTTTCTTGGTCCTAATCTTATTTCTTGGGCATCTAAGAAACAATCTACCACGTCACGATCAAGCAATGAGGCAGAATATCGTGCCATTACTTTTGCCACTGCCAAACTTTGTTGGCTTCAGTCACTACTAGCTGAACTTCGTGCTCTTCCTCTCACTCCACCTACACTTTGGTGTGACAACATTGGCGCCACCTATCTCACTGCCAATCCCATTTTTCACGCTCACACCAAACACATAGAGATTGCTATTCACTTTGTTAGGGAGAAAGTTGCAAATGGACAATTGCAAGTTCGGTTTATTTCTACACTGGACTAGTAAGCTGATATTATGACCAAAGGCCTCTCTATCTCATGGTTTCATGCTCTTCGATCCAAGCTCACCGTCAACGATCCGGATTCACTTGAGAGGGCATGATGAAGATACTATATTTGAATTTAACTTGTACATATCTCGTCAATAACTCAGTCTTATCATTTACTATGATTCTCGTATCACTTATGATTCTTTGTATCTCTTTGTATCAGTTATGATTCTTTGTAATATCCTAGCATATTTGTAGATACTTACATGTACTATAAAGATAGGCTTACATATTGTACAATGCACATCAGTTTAATAAATATTTTTTCAATACTTACAAAAACTGTTGGAGTTAGTCTAAAAATTCAAATTTAACGGTTAAATTTTCGAAAAGTAGGTTACAAAAAGATGAATAGTTAGGCATAGCACAATCAGTGGAGCATTAGCTCGTGGCTGCAACTTTTCTTAATCTATATTTTGCATATGTGTAAGTGGGAATCAATTAGGCAACATACCAACATCAAAGATGATCTAACAGATGAGGACCGTGAGATGATGTGCATTAACATGTTGAACATGTCCACAGTTGCCAACTGACTGAGAAGCTCTTTCTCAAAAAGCAATTATTTGAAGTAATACTAAGGACTCAGGTCCCAGCAATGCACTTGATTTTTTTTTTTTTTTTTTTTTTTTTTTTTTTTTTTCTTTTGGGTCAAAGCACTTGATGTTAAACAATAAATTTTTATTCAGCTAAATAATTTAGTATATTTACTTTTCTCTGACCCTAATGAAGTTGTAGATTATTATAGAGTTGGTTTACTAGGTTAATTATGCTACAGAGAGGGACCTAACTCAAGTAAAAGTGCAAATCAGTTCTCGTTATTTCGAAAAAGTAAAAATACAATTTTGGAAATTAAATTGAACTTTTATGAAAATAATAAAAACTAAATTAATCATTATTAGTTTTTTTTTTTTTTCAATTTTACCCTTCAAACGGTGGTCATGTCTACCACACATGACCACTTTTCTTTTAATATTATTTAGATCTTAATAAAAGGGACTAATTTGACTATATTTGGTATACGTGGGGAACTGATTGTAATTTTTAAAACAATAAGGACTAACTTGAAAAACAGTGAAACAATAGGGACAAATTGTTAAGTAACCCTTATCTACTAATAATTTCCTAAAATCATGAAGTTCAGATTTCGCGGAACGAAAATTATGTGGTATTATTCAGTGAAAGATCATGTAATTGTGATTGATAATGACAACTGAATCTCTAGTTAATCATGATTATTGTATTTTATTCAATGAAATATCAATATAAGAATTATTGGACAACAATTGCATTTCATGTTGAACTCACCAACCAACAAGAGCCTAGGTACTTAATATCATGTAATCATGATTGATGAAGACAGCTCAATCTCTAGTTAACTAAGATTTAGAGCACCCTCTCAAAGAAGATTTCCTCGTAATATCGTAATATTATGAGTAAGATCACATGGTTGTGAACTGTCCACGTTATTTCTTATAACTCTTGAATCTCGCTTATAACATCATGAGGTTACGAGCAGATCCATTCCCCCCTTCTCTGGTAGGAGACTCCCATCGTCCTATTCCCAACTTCCCATTTTGCAAGCTTGAAATATGGTTTGAGAAATCTGGCTCCTTCTTCTGAGCTGCCTTTAGTACACATGATGCTTCCACCTTTATATCAGGAATTTGAACATCCCTTATCACATCTTTACCAACCTTCATATTTTGGCTCGTTGTCTTCGTGTTGTTGAGCAAAATAGCGTCTAGAGTTTCACAGGACGGTGCAACAGAAGGCATCTTTGTCAAAAGAGCTCCAAGTCCGCAAGACATGGAAGGCAGAAGAGGAGGAATCGACCATATGTGTGATGGTCCAGAAATGCCATTCTGAGCACTGTTATAGCCTAAGTTGATGGACTTGGCTGGAAAATTATCTGGTGATTCACAATGAAGTCTTTTTGATCCGATTAACTGGCGTTTGTCATCCATTCGACAAGCTGTTTCGCTCGTTTCCAACATTTGTTGAGAATTGTTAGGCTTGAAGGTGTATGGATATTGAGTTTGTAAGTATGGTCTCTGTACAGCATAGATGCCTGGAATGCTCTGCAGGTAGCTAAATTTCTTCTGTATACTTATCACCAGGTTGAGATCTTCAGCTACCTGATATAACCAACAATGTGTATAAGATTTTCTCTGATTGTCATCAGAAATATGAAACAAATGTGTAGCACGAGCACTCCACGAGTGGATTAGTTGCGACTCCAAACGATATCAATCTACGAGAGGAGGGACAACAAACCTTGTTGAATGAGCCCAGTTGAATGACACCTTCTCTTAAAGATATCATAGCAATTGTCTGCCCAGAAGAATAAAACTTCTCAAATTGATGTACTATAATAAGGAAAGAAGCTTGAACTGTTAGGTCCTAGGTTCAAGCTTCGGTACTAGCATCCCTTTACCACGCGCAAGGTTCAAAACTCGCTTACACGTGAGGGGCATGATGGAGAACATAAACCAATAAAGTTCACACTTTTGTAAAAACTTAAAATTTTAGATGAGATGTTCACTTTGACATAAAGTAAATTTGGAATATAACCTGGATGCCTGATTTGAACTGAGCCTCCCATGCTCTTGGCTGCTGTTCAAACAAACAGATTAAAGGAAATTGAATTAATAGAACGCGAATCTGGAATTGATTTTTACGCGAAAAAGTTGGTTTCTGGTGATCATATAGGACATGAAGCTTGAAGCATTATGAATTTGCTCACAGGATCAAGAGATACATTCCAGGGGGATATGAAGCTAGCATCCTTTTCACTTGGACTATCTCTAAACACCCATTTATGACTATTATCTGCTGCTACTTTACCCACCACTCTGCAAAAACATATATATAAATCAACCACTGAATTTTTTCAATTTTGACTTGAATAGCTTTCTACGTTTTAATATAAAGGAAGGAAAAAAGGGTAAAAAAACGTGGTTAGTCAAAAGTGCATAACATGCGCCTGAGATTTTCAAAACCCCTGATAATCTTTCTCATATTTCAGAATGGATGTGCCCTCTGAATGGTTGATGGGTGGAGCAAATGGTGGCAAACTAGGTGTTGGTGACAGTAGTTGAGGAATCAGGACCCATACAGTCAGAGGGTTTATTAAAATATTTTTTTTAACCAGAAAAAAAAAAAAAAAAAATTTTAAGCACATCGTCATTGACATGTGACTCCGACACTAAGTGGCAGAGGTGCAGTTGGCACTGGGGGTGCTGGTGGCAGAGGTGTTGTGCACAGGGGATTATAAAGGGGTTTTTAAAACTCAAGGACACGTTGTGTACTTTCGACTAACTACATGGTTTGTAATTTTTAGCTAAGGAAAAATATCGTACCCTTCTCCAAAGTTATACACCTCGTGAGACATTTTGAAGAAGATATCAGCTCCAAACATTCCCTTAACATATCCACTCCCTGCTCGTTCACATTCACAGAAATCACAAAATCCATCTTCCCAGACTAGAATCCTGAACAAAAAATTCATATGGCACTCAGAATCAAAACAAGACACAATCTAGTGGTGTAAATAATTGCTAAAGTTTGTGTAATGGATAGTCTGCCAATATATTGAGCCTAATTAACTACTTCAAAATGTTTAACCCCGTGTTAACATATTGTAAGTCATTATAAATTGGATAAGTATCTTTTACAGAACTAATGTGACGGAATGTTATAGTTTACCAGTTCCTTTTGTTGCCTTTAGCGCGATCAAGCATACCTCCTCCATGATCCCACCTGTAAAAAACCATCAACACGAGCTTAGTACATCTAAAAATGACAGCATTTCGAAAACTCAATGCACAAGAAAAGCTAATCTTTTGGATGACGTGGGAACCAGCCAGCGAAATACGATCACCGGATTATCCGGCGGAGCGCGGTGCACTCCACACATGCACCAGGTCGTTAAAAGCGAAACTTCAGTGATGTGAGGAGTGTCGAACCGCAATCTCGCATGAACAATTTCACCCCATTACCGCTGGACCATGCCCCGAGAGCCAAGAAAAGCTAATCTTATCAAGCTTATAGTTAGATGAATTTAGTGTTGCATACTTTGGTGGAGGAAAATTCCTAGGGAGGATTCTCCAGAAGACAGCATATACCCATTTGGAAGATTGAGAAGAATCTGAAGAATGTGTGCAGCATAGGCTTCTCAGTGTGTGCTGTAAGAGACAGTTAAGCATAGGAAGTCCAGCTTCCATTGTCTGTCTAGGGAGAGAAAGTGAAAGAAACTGATTTTGTTCAGACAACATAAGCTACAAATTGTAGTATTAAGTACCAAATCCCACACACAATTAAAGCGAAAAGAGCATAGATGGGAATGGCATGGGATATGTCATGACCACGCGTATTGAAAGAGAGTGGTAACTACTTTTTACGTAATAATATAGTTACAACTATTAATTTGTCAACATATATTCCTAATTATTTAGTTCAAAATATTTAAATTTATAAAATACGGTGATAACATAATCAAGGGCGAGTACATATTTTCTTTTGGTGGGCCCAAAAACACAATTCTATACTCAATTTTTTTTTTCCCCCCTCAATAGGACTAATTATTTTTTCAGAATAAAAAATTCTGAAAGTATCCTTATATTTAAAGATTTTCGTGGTCAGTCAGGGCTGAAGCTCCTTCTATAAAACTTTTCATATATAACTATATTTGATTTTGCTACCAGTGAATTCAAATAATTATAAATTAAATATAAATATTTTATAAAACTAATGTGAAATAAATTCACACGGTATAAACCCCAACTTTTAGTATGCAACAAGAAGTTAACCTCATTTTATTTATTAACCACCCACCAGATATCAATAAGCTTAACTGTTACAGTTAGCAATGCCTTAAAATTCTATAAGTGATTCTAAAATGATGTCATACGTGGTCGCATATTCATCTATCATATGTTCTTAACAACCCAAAAACCCCCCCTTCAAAAGAAAGATATATGTGAAATGAAGTATGTTATGTCCCAAACTTATAACTTCAAGCTTGTAAGTGAGATTAAGTAATTGACTTATTAAATTTATCGGTTCAAAATGATTAACTCAAAGTTATTATTTAAATATCTAACGCTCTCCTATAAATTACTCATTTATCATATCTCTGGCCTACTAATGTAGGACATTACAATTAACCTAATTGAGGATCTGAACAAGAAGAGTTAAGCTCAATGGGATTAGCCTTCACTTGAGACTTAAATGGTCTTGAGTTCAAGTTACTTGGAGGTAGGTGGAGAACCATTGTTGATATATTTAAGAAAAAAAACAAATCTCATTGAGGATCTGATGTCCTTGCCAGGGCACGGACCAAACCTGCCTTTGAATGCCATTACATCACGTACTAGGCTTGGGCCAAGCCCGCAAACGAGACTAGCAAATTAAATAACTATCTCGAGTCTTAAATCAATTGACTCAAAATAGTTAACCTGACTTATTATTTTTTAAATTTATAGCACTAACTCATAAGTTACTCACTTATCGTGTCTTTTATGTACCAACAACACATATGGTTTTATCCTTGGACCGGAGGAGGGACAGGCAGCTTTTGGACAATAATTTTGGTTTTACTGTGCTTTAAGTTTCTTTATGGAACAAACTGTCTCATAGGGTCAGCAAATAAAATGATACATCATCTCTCACAAACTCAAAATGTACACCCAACTCACTCATGGAATTAGGTTAATGAACTTATTGGGACAGCTTGATTTGATTTCAAGTCTAGATATCAAATAGTAAGATGTTTCTTTTTCATGTTGTTTCGGAACAGTAAGTAGCACCAAACCATTGTCAGTTACTAGTCATGGCTGGCTGAATCACTTGCTAGTTGTTATGCAGCAACTATTTATAACTCTTTTCACATTTCTGATTACACGTAAAGTGGTGTTCTTAATGATTTACACCGATGAATACTGTGAATTGACTTGCAACCTATAGGGCAGATCACTTCTTGCTACTTTTGTAATGAGAGTTGTATTTAAGATTTTTGTTCGGTAAAAGTTAAAATACATATTTAATACTTGTATATTTTTTTTTTTTAAACGGAGGCAAATTAATTTTTCAAATAAATATGTTAGAAAATGTATATTTTCAAAAATAATTTGAGATGAGCTCATCTTTAAATGCATCAATCCCTGTAAGTAATTTCGTATTAAGACATATTTTAATTAAGCATGGATGACAATGGATAGGGTTTAACACAACTTTAATTTGTATCCGACCCGATTATAAACCCGTATATGATACTGATAGAGTATCTGTCAGGGTTTAATTTTTATAAATGGTTACCGATTGATAGTCCGGTAAGGTTTGGTAATAGAAATTAAAAAAAAATCTGAAACCTAAAAACTCGATTATTAATTTTAATAAAAAGTAGATTAATAAAAATATTTATATTGTTAGATACATACATACATATATATATATATATATATATATATATATATATATATATATTATATATATATATATATATATATATAAAATTATTTCATATTGTTTTATGGAAGTATGATAACTTCTCAGTAAATTTTTTTTGTTGAATGCTTATATTATATTTAGATTGATTTAAGTTTGTTTATGGACAAAAAATGTATTTATTATTTTTCATTTTATGCAGATTGGTCATTTATTTATGGATAAATATCCAACTATATTGTTTGTTTTGAACTTTATCATCTTTTCTTTTATTATATTGTTTTCATTTTATTTTTTAGGTCTTCTTAACATTTAAATTTTATTTCTCTAATCTAAATTTTAAATGAGTATTTACTTTAATTGCTTTTAAAAATATTTTTAGGCTTTTTATTAATAAGAATTTACTTATTAACGGGTCGGGTTAGGTATCCATAGGTTTTTAAATGCTTATCGGGTTTGAGTTTGGTAAGTAAAAATTAAAACCTCCAGGTATCTATTACGAGTTTGGAAGAAAATAATTTAAACAAGTTTGAGTTCAATTTTATAAATTTTTACGAGTATCCGAGCTGTTGCTATTCTTAATTTTAAGAGTTGGAAAATCTTACTTTGCATGATCATGAAGGCGCCCTATAAAGTGCACTTGCTTAGGCTGCTTACTACAGAATAACATCGGCATAATGTTTCAGAACTATACCTAAGAAGCATGTTACTTTCTTAGTTTATTATTCTTCACGTTTTAAGTTCAAAAAATAATTGTCAAGTATTGGAAAAAAGCTTAAAACCCATTTATAACGTGATAATAACATGACAAATTATCTTATAGTCGCGAATCTCATAATTATGCAAAAGAATGGAGGCGTGTACACAAATCAATTAACGTAGAAATGAAAGTTTTCATGGGATAGAGAAGAGAGTATTTATTTTAATCGTCTGGAAACAAAAAATGAACTGGTTTGTTTTACAAATATTCATGAGTTCTATTCCTTTATTTTAGTGCGTGAACTCACGTACTGTATGAAATTTATAATTTGTGTCTCGATTGTTAAAATGTTTTGAAAACTTTTCAAAAGTGGACACCCAAATAGGAAACAGACCCCTGAAAATTACCTCATATTGTTTTTCTTTTTCCTTTTTAGGAGAATAAATTCTTACACATCCTCCTATCTTCGTGGAGAGTAAAATATCTCATAACATCATAACATTCTAAGCGTGATATAAACGGTCGTGTATTGTTCACATAATATCATTAAAACTGTATAAATAATTTAAAATTAATGAATCTTACTTATAATATTATAACATTCTGTAACTTTTCAGTGGTCCTCCAAAGTTCACTGAACTTTTGTCTTTCGTGTGCAAAACTTGGTTATTATCTTGATCAAAAACAAGAAATTCTAGAGCTTAAAGAAGAGTGTGAATCCATCTCCAATAATCACAAATGAACCATATCCCGCTCAAAATGTTGAGTTTTGGTTCGAGTTTCAAGTCCAAGCTAATATGGATAGACGAGAAGAAGTTCAATGATAGTATAAATAGAAATCCTAATCCTGTTAGGTTCGATACGTGATTTCTATAAATATGACATTTTAATTTGTGATTAGTTGTCAGTTGTTTTACGTATGAGGTGAGCATGAGTTTAAGAGGGTCTTCTATAGTCTTTAATCCTTCCAAAAAGTTGTAATCATGTGGAGAGAGTTTAGGATTTTTCTTATATAAAGTTCGTTATAGAAAAGTTTAAGCTTTCTCGGTGTAAAATCATTACTGTTATTTTATATAGTGAATTTTTTTAAGGATGGATCGATTAGAGCGAACCACATTATGAATATTATTATCTCCATATCCATGTTACCATTCCCTAACACTAATTCCAATGTTCCATAATGGATCTTGAATATGCTAGAAATCTCCCTCTTAAACAAAAAGGAAAAAAAAGAAAGAAAAACAAAAGGATGTGCTAGACATAATTATGTATGACTAATTTAGACTCTAAAACCATCTTAATACATCACACATGTATTTCACAAGAATGGATAAGCTCGTAATGTTATGAAGTTATGAACGAAATTCAACAATTATAAATTATTGATATTTATAATTCACAATTATTAAATCATGCCTATAACGGTATAATATTATGAGAAGATTTTTACTCGTATTCCACTGAGTTGAAGTGCAGCACAATACATCATCCTTTATCAAAATAAAAAATTGTTTGCAGTTTGATAAGAAACACCAGCCACCATAGACGAATGAAACCACTCCAAAGAAACACCAGCCACCAGCCACCAGCCACTTCATGTAACCAATAAATAGTACTGGTGGTCCTCCATCAATCCATTCAGTGAGTGGCCTAGCATCCACAATGGCCTCCTTGAAGGCGACCCCATTGTATTCTGCATTATTTGGTTTGCTGATTCAAGTTTTGTATTGAAGCAAAGTCTAACGCGTTTCGCTGAAAATGCGAGAGATCAATTTTCGTGAGTGACATTCTTTGATATATGTTATACGGCTTGGGACCTCCCTTAAATAAAAAAAGGAAAAAAAAAGGTCAAGCTTGAAGATGGTATTGTTCCTTTACAATATGCATCCCAAAAAAGTCGATTTCAGTGTTTTAAGTATTAATAGAGTCGAGCAATAGGAGAGGGTATGATGGTTATGGTGTAAGATATTTATGAGTTCAGAATATGTAGAAGAGAGATTAAGAGCAAAAGGGAATATTAAGTGACCATCTCATCTAAAAGCTTAAGTTAGACATAATTAGTTTTTGAGTTTTGCAATTAGACAATTTTAAAATTTTAAATGGATAGCCGTAAGTTTTGAACCAGGACATTTTAGTATCTAAACTCTAATACCACGTTAAATGACCAACTCATCTAAAAATTTAAGCTATTAAAGAGAAATTTTTATTTATTGTCTTTAACAGCAAAAGTTAAATAATACGATTAACATCTAATGCACCTGAAGATGTTGCACGCAGTGGACTCCAAATCCACTAAACTCGTCCAAAATGGGTCCTGTAGGATTTGAGAAATTGACAAAGTATCCTCTTTTTCTTTAAATTTTATTTTATTTTATTATTTTATTATTATTATTATTATTTTGTTGTCAAACCAATATGCTGGAAGAGTCAAACTTCAGTTAGTGGGATAAAATTTCATTTGATTTAACATGTCGAGAGACTGAGAAATTAATAAGAAAGTTCAATGATAATGATAATTTAAACACAACTCGCACGTAATTTATTAACACCCAATGGTAATAATAAGTTTATTTTCATATTCAAAATAGTGGGAAAAGAAGGCCTAGCTCAATCTATTAAACTAGAAGTTAAAAGAGGGTATTTATGCCCGTGGTATCCACAAGTACAACTAAGCAGACACTAAACATCTCCAACAATCATCAACTCAAGATAATCATAAGACAACCTAAAATGCTCAACTACCAACTCAAATGGACATTGTATATAACGTTATGAGGCAGATTCAATTAGTAGTGAACTGTTCATATAATTATAATAAAATAATAAACAAATCTCTCTCATAACATTAATACATTATCCATAAGTTACTGAAATAACACAGCAATGCAATGTATAGCTTAGCTTAGAAGGCTGATATCTGACTGGCCTTTTGGCAAGTACACAAGCATTATGAGACACCAGCACAGCTTGAAAGTCCCAAGAGAGAAAAATGCACCCCACAGGGTAGGCAAGTATAGGGACTTTGACAACTACAATTTGTAGGGCAAAGGGAATTCTACCCTTTCTATGAGGACATCAATGGGCATGGCCCTCTGAAACTTCAACAATAATCTCTTACCCTACCTTCCTTATCTTGAGAATAGATCATTTCAATCAGAGTCCTACTAGTGCAGTTTCTCCCATAAAATTTTGAGGTAAGGATTTGTTGTAACATTATAATATTATGAGCGGCATCCAATGGTTGTGAACTGTGCTCATAATTTCATTATAACTGTGTCAATAATTCACAACCGTTACATCTCGCTCATAACATCATCCATTCCCTAAATTTTGATCTATCCTCAATTATAGTTCTCTTCCTTCTCTTTATACACAATAGAAAATCCATATCCTAACCTTTAAGGGGTAGCTCAATTGGTCAGACCTTAGGTGTGCTCCAAACTGAAAAAAAATGCATCTTCACGGATGCAGAAGCCAATGTGAAGGCTTCGCCAATGGACTAAATGTCACAAAAAAACTGACCATAACATCCCAGTATATAGCAGCCCAGGCCACTTGGATTACCGATAAGTAGTATATATTGCTTGCCTACCAGATGGACAATCGGCAACTAATGCCACTAGAATCATCTTGACAAGGAACACACAACCAGGACTCCTGAAACACAAATCTTTACGAATGCAGAAGCCAATGTGAAGGCTTTGTCAATAAACATCAGAAAGAAATTGTCCAAAACATCACTCGTACTGACACAGTTCTAGAGAACTAGCACAGTCCACAAATTAAAACGATAAGATTGTAACATTGAATGTCAGAGAACTTCGAAATTTTCATTAAATTTCTGTAGCTAGTACAATTCATAGGGAAAATGCACGATCAGCATTTACAGTGAAGCAAAATTTAACTAGAGTTACCAATCAAAATGGTGGAGCACCCAGAAAGATATGGTGGCATCGGGAGTACCTAATGCCTTGTGTTAAATATACAACACTTGGCAGCTTCTTCAGAGAGAAAATATAAGATTTCACACAGCAACTATAAAATTATTTGTTTGTACATTATCCTTAAAAAATCCTGCTTGGAAAATTTAATCCCACCTAAACAACCTACAACCTTTTTGATTGTGTCTTTTTGGTTTGAGGGTAAGCCCTATATAACCTAAAACATATGCATAATGTTGTCAGCATAGAGTGACCTGATCTACCTGAAAAATCAAGGTCTAGCGATGCTTTCATCATCAGTTGAAGGTACTTTCTTCCCAGTGTAACGCTGTCAAAAAATGGGTCAAGTAAAAAATATTAAGGCAAAAGCAGACTATGGGGAAACATCTAAGACGTGATCAAAATGACCATATATAGGAATAGATATTATCGTTACCTGCTTGCCAAGGGTGAAGGGAACATATTTATATTTGACCATGTGCATTATCTGCCTCTTCATTGTTGAAATGAAGAGCACCAACCAATAGAATAACAATATTGGCCAGAATACAGGCACATCAAATGCACTAAAGAACGTCAGCACAAAAGCAAAACAGATGGCTTTTACGAGTGAGTGCCTGCATGACAAGTCGGAGATATTAAATCCACTTATATTCCAGCAGCAGAGCACCATTTTGTGACAGGCAGAAACGATCCCAAGAATTAGAAAAAGTTAATCTGATGGGAAAGATGCAAAAGAAGACGAAGTTACTTCATCTATAGAAAGCAATGAAAAATATTACAGGGGTAAAACCAAAAAATAGAGAAAAGACTGGTCGAATGGGTCACTACTGCATATGCAATTAATCAACCTATTATCAATTTAAATAATTGGGTATCACATAGAGAAAGATGAAAAATTAGGACCATATAAAGTATTACCACAATTGGCTAAGGTTATTGCCAATTGCTGAATCATTTCCCCTCACGTGTCAACAAGCAAGTTGGGTGAGCGACATCATGTACGAGCAGCAGATAAGCAAGGATGACCCTCCACCAATCTTAGGTAATGCTGTACTATGAGATTCCCTCATTTCATTCATTCTACGTTTTTCTTCAATTTTTTTTGAGAAGTGAACTTTTTCTTCAATGTTTAGCTGCATTATTTATGGATTAAAGACATTCAATCATATATACATTCAGTTATGATATCATGCTTCAGCCTACATTTTCTAAGAAAAAAGATTGTGTGACTAATGAATCAAGAACGAACTTGAGTTTAGCCGGGTTCTGGGACACTCCAAAGCCTAAATATGATAATCTTTTATAAACGTAAATCATCCAACTGATGGAAAGGTGACAAATCCAGTATAAGCAACTTCCAAAGATGGGCAAAAAAGACTAGTAATATGACGCATAGACCTAATCACTTACATGGACCATAGAATCAGTGAAAATCTTAAAAGAAGGAGACACATAGTAGCTTCACATGGTATTTCAAGTACAAATAATTACTTTGGTGCAGATATTGGCAGTCAAATTAGTCAATGTATAGTGTATAATGAAAACAACACATCAATTTCTTTCATTTGCTCAAAACAAGAAACAATATGCAACTTCATCACTACAATCTTAGGAGAAACACTCAACTGTGGCACAAAAAGTTCAAATTCTTAAAATCAATTTTGGATTTTTTTAATTCTTGTATAAGCCACCATTTTGGATTCTACTGCTCTCCAATATCTGTCCCCATATTCTAGGCGCACCATGGGGAGCATTTCCAAGATAATGGAATGATCACATTATTTATGATCATCTCAGCAAACAGGAGGTGGCATGTTGGCAACTGATGAATAAGCAGGTGACAGACAAGACCTACCCTTGGCACTAATGGCTAGAAATTTTGCATCAGAGATTGAAAGGAACATCCCAATCAGGTTGGAACACATAGTATTAATGAATCACTACAAAAGGATAGCAACTTTTAGAATCACATGCCTTAACTTGATTTGGGTGTTGCCACGTATTTTACTAACAAACTTGTTAACGCAATGTGTCTACCTGTCACTTATACTGAGGTAGCCAAGTCATTTGTGTCAAATGTTGACTCCTATTAACTACCTATTGCTACTGACTTATACATATCGCATGCTTCATTGGAAACAAACTATATTCATTCAAATCTAAGGCTTGTCTAGATACAGAGACCTTTCTCAAGAGTCTTAAGGCAAAATATTCATGCATGAAGAGAGAGAGGAACAATAAAGGTATAACATAAACGATGAGCCATAAACTCAGATATGAGATTTACCAACCTGTTAAGCCAAATCATTAACATCCGTAAGATAATACTATATGACAATCACACACAGTTCTGCATATGTTAATATGATCATTTATCTGAGAATTGCCGACCTTAACAATGATTTCAATCAGATGTTTAAAGTTTTACAGGATTATTCAGATCAGTACTTGGGTCTCTTTTCAATCTTTTAACTCTACATGTAGTAGGATAACAAGGCAAATTCTATGTGACGCATGCAAGATCAGGTCTTGATACATTATCTAAAGAAGCAAGAATCAGAAAACCAATATGAGAATATAATCTTCAGAACTACACCATCAATAACCTTAACTGAGCTCAAAACCATCAAAGTTATCATTTCTTTCTTTCTTTCATTTATGCAGTAAATAATTACACCTTTGACATAAAACTCATTGAATAATCTAAATCCAGAAATACAACAAAAACTTAAAATAATCCCCAAAATTTACACATACACACACTCACACGCTAAAAGAAAACCCAATTGATAAGAAAAATCACTACATAACACTATATAAAAATCAAATCTTTAGCATTAATTAACTTTCTAATCATGTGTCCTGCTGAAGACAACAAAGAAGTAAAATATATCACTCTCTAACTGCTGAAAATTTTAAACGAGAAGATTAATATTCAAGGTAATAAGATATCACCCATTTAAAAAGAATATATCCACGTGAATGACTCAAAAAAAATAAATCCTTCTATGAGAGGGCGTGCCCAAAATTACAAATAAATCAACCACTCCGGCAAGACCTTAAAATTTTAGTTCAAGTGATCACTTTACACAACTGTCACTCAAAATTTCTCTAAGATTACTACCATTATAATACATAAACCTGTGTGCGTTTATCTGTATATATAGGCCCAATACATAGAGATAGACACACACACATATATATCTACATAGGTGGTATTACCGTTATGAGTTTAAGTAATAACCCAGGTTAAGTTTAAGTAACAAATCAGGTTATTTTTTTCCAAACAAAATCATTGTCAAGATTTATAACACTAGTCTCGCTTGCAATCAAGGATCTTTATCCGGGAGACTGACAATATATATACAGAGCCACACACACGCTTGCATGCACACACACATATATATGGAGACACACATACCTATATACACATGTGGCATACGAGGTATAAATTAGTATTGCGAGTTTATTTAACACCAGTTAACAGTTTTGGACACTGATTCGAGTCCAAAGACAGTTATCATCAACATACGACACTAGTCTTCCTGGCAGAAACGGGTTTAGATCCTCGAGCGTAACAATATCATACATACTGTGATTGTTGCTAGTTTAAGTAACAATTCAAGTTAACTTTTTTAGCAGTAATTTGAGGTCAAACACGATTATCGTCCGACCTAGGATCCTAGTCTCGCTTGCAGACACGGGTTTTGATCCACAACCGTGACAATATATATAAACATACATATACACACACAAAGCCACACACACACTTATACATATAGATGGAGAAATGAAGGGGCGGACCAGAATTTGAACTCAGGGAGGCGGCGGACGAAGGGGCGGAACTCATCGGAGCCACGGGTGGGGAGGGTGGGCCCACCATCATCACCATCATCAACGGCGGAGGTGAGCGATTGCATTTCCGGATCGACCTGAGGCGAGAGGAAGGCGATCAAGAGCTGGATGACGTAGATTCCGAGGCCGTAGGTGATGATGTAGAAACCTTCGACTACGTACACGCGTACGGCGTAGATCAACGCCAATACGGCCAACAAGATCCACCTGTGCAGCACGTGCGGCGTCGACTTGTCCAGCACGTACTGGTACCGCTGAGAGATTGCGAAGGTCCACTTCGTCACGGCGGAGGGACGGTGGTCATCGCCGGCTGCTCCGCCACCGAGATTCATCTTCTTTTTTTCTTTTTTTTACTTAAAAAAAGAAAATTTGAAAATGTCTTTTGGTTTTTATTGTTTTTATATATATTTCTTTTTATATTTTGCGGGAAGAGGAAAGATAAACGCCTCTCTCTAGTTAAATGGGCCTATGTTAAAAGTTGGGCTTTTCATTTCTTCCTTACATATGCCAATAAAGTTAACATGGAACTAACCCGGCCCGCAAAAATGAGCTTGAACATAACTGGACCGTGCAATCTATTATATTATGGATTTTTTTCCATTTTTTGTGAAAATGGTAAACGTTTGAAAATGTCCACCAAATAAAGGGTGGACTCTACTTGAGTCATACCCAGCACGTGAGGCCCACACATTAGATAGATGGGTGGAGGCCACCATCATTAAATGAAGTCACCTTTGGGTCCTATTGTTCGTGTTCAGTCTTCGCATCCTTACGATTTTTTTAAGATCACTCGCGTTCGTTGGATTTTTACTTGAAGGAGAGGGTTGAGGGCTGACTAGGCGGCTTGTTATGATGGATTTCCTTTGATTTTCTGTGCCTGAGGCGTCTGTCTCGCATGAATACGGCTCCTAATGCTGTTAATTTTGCTAAGTTTAAGGTCTCGAGATGTTTACATCAACTTTCTTTGTAATGTGCATTTCCCTCATCTAGGAGAGAATCATGGGATGTGCTTACTTTGCTTGGGCCAAGCTCTTTTGTCACTTATTGGACCATATTTGGGATGAGACTATTTTTGAATTCTACAGAAAATAGAAGGGGAAAATAATTTTTTTGTCATTCGAAAATAAACACTAACTCATGGAATAATTGCGCTGTATTATTCGATCAGAAGTCAAAGTAAACGATTGACCAAAATGGCCGTTGACTTTATATACTGTGGATCGAAATTCCATCCACTATGCATTGATAAGTATCGAAAATATCAACTCTCTATGGGAAGAATTTCCTACATGGTTCCTTTTGCAACTTGAGCTTATATAAACATAAATGGCATGTTCTCAAGTCTCATTCTTAGCTTAATCATGGTAGGAGCTCCCATTTCTGTCTCCACCGATCAAGCACCGCCAGTAGAGGCCAGCCAGGCCACCGGTACAGATGCTAATAGCATGCTACTTCCTTATATACGAGAATTCCCTCAAAATATCATAACGTTATGAGTAGAATAACCGTTGTCAATTGTCGATATTATTTCTTTGTAATTATATCAAAATTTCGTTAATGTTTAATCTCGCTCATAATATTATAATGTTATGAGCAAATTTAGTAGCTAACGACATTCAAGAAGTTACTAATTGTCTTCCATGTATTGATTTTTTTTTTTCTAAATTTCATCTTATTGATAATGCTGTGTTGACATTGTAGTGTTCTTTTCTTCCTAGCTACTGCAGGTAATGCGCAGCAGAATTATTCAGACTCATCAACGAATAATTCTCCACCACCACCACCCCCACCGATGTACGCAACCCCAAATGCAACCATGTCGATTCTCTTGCCATATAATGGAGGAGCACCACCACCAGGATCTGCACCGGTGCCGCACCAGGATCAGAACTACCACCGGCAGCTCCTTACCCATGTGGCGCTACCTACCCTGGAGCATATCCAAACATAACAAACCCTCCAAGTTTGACAACACCACCCGCAACCGCGCCCCCACCAGGGGCTCTTTACCAGGCTGCTACTAGCTACCCTCCAGCATATCCCAACGTGACACCTCCACCAGGCTCAACAACAGCACCGGCGCCGGGGATTGCTTACCAAGGTTCCACAACCTATCCACCAGCATATCCTAACAGCATGCCAAACCCTCCAAATCCAGCAAATTCATCTGCTCCTTATGCTTCAGCGCCAAACCCTTCTCCATTCCCTACATATCCTCCAACTTCAGGTCCTTACCAAGCACCATTATCTTATCCGGCTTCTACTCAAGCACCTTCCAGCTTTCCCCAGCCATGTCCTCCACAGGGCTACCCTCATCAGCCTGCACCTGATGCCCCAAGTGGTTACCCTCAAGGTATGTTGTGATGCTCATCAATTGAATGTTTTTCGATGCCATTTTTATTCAATGCTGTGCACATGATTTATTGGATATGGAAAGTGAAATTCTTCATAGCTTTGTAAGGAAAATCTGTGAACCGTTGCTAGAAATTAGCTTTAGCATAAATAGTATTGATCAATAGTTTGCATCAAAATGCATAAGTTTTGCAAAAGTATTTCATAGACTTCGACTGAAATGTCATGCGGTTTATGTTGGAAAAATTTCATACTTGAGCTACATTAATTAACCAATTGAATTTAATCTTAAAACGACTCCTGGTTGATAACAAAAAAAAAAAAAAATTGACATGGCCACGATTTTCTTTAAAAATAATAGTCCGTGAGAAAACATCTTAGACCTACTATTATGGATAGAAGTAATGCTAGACGTTACCTTATTTTTGTCACCCAATTAAATTCAAAACACGTGTGTATATAAGGTGACGTCTAACATTACTCTTAATTAAAACATGTGTGTATATATATATATTACAAAATTGACATTTTTTACATAAAATTAACCAACGTAGAACTAGCTCTAAAAACGACAAAATGTTAATGTTAACTATTTCTTTAGATAAAGAGCCTAACTCTTGTAGATTTACACAACTGTGTTATTAATGTAGACCACATGGAGAATTTCTTGAGTCCTCACTTATTTTTCCATCATTGGTCTATGGGATATAGCCTTGTTGAAGAGATAATCATAGCCATTAGTCAAAGAAAATAATGGTTAATCAAAGAAAGGAGAAATAAGGTTTGATAAAAGTTGTAAGTAAAATATTATTTGCCATTGCTAGGGTTTGAACCCGGAATTTGTATTGAGTTTTTAACAAATTTGTCAGTGCTTTTACCAATGGTATGCAATTATCCTTGGTAATAAGCCTCTATCATTCTCTTAAAATTATCAAACTAATATAAGAACACAAAAAATTATTAAGAGCTTGTACAACGAGTTTTTAAAGAAATAATATTTTGAGTAAATCTTGCTATAGAAAATGTTAAAGGGTGGTTTGACATGGGCATTAGAGTTTAAATTGGCCTTTTATATGAAGTATATAGAGAAAAAAACCACATGTTGACTTTGCTATGTCACAATTTGAATTGTATCACAATTGATAAATGATTATTATAGATTTTACTATATTGACATTTTTTTTACATAAAATTAACCAATGTAGAACTATCTCTATAAATGACAAAATATTATTGTTAATTATTTCTTCAAATAAA
This sequence comes from Ehretia macrophylla, assembly GCA_037974665.1. NCBI lineage: Eukaryota > Viridiplantae > Streptophyta > Magnoliopsida > Boraginales > Ehretiaceae > Ehretia > Ehretia macrophylla. The sequence continues at coordinate 8,901,844 of CM075774.1, forward strand.
AAGTCCGACTCTTGTTGATTTACAAAACGATTATTAATCTGGACCACAAGGAAAATTTCTTGAATCTTGGTTTATTTTCCCATCATTGGTCTATGAATATAGCCTTGTTGAATACTATTGGAAGAAAGAGATAATCATATATAGTCGTTAGTCAAAGATAATGGTTAATAAAAGAAAGGAAAAATAAGGTTTGATAAAATTTGTAAGTAAAATATTATTTGCCGTTGCCGAGGTTTGAACCTAGAATTTGTATCAAGTTTTTAACAAGTTTGTGAGTGCTACAACGGCTCATGTTTTACCAATGGTATGCTATTATCCTTAGTAATAACCCTCAATTGTTCTCTTAAAATTATCAAACTACTATAAGGACACGAACAATTATTAAGAGCTTGTACCAAGAGTTTTTAAACAAATAATGTTTCGAGTAAATCTTGTTGTAGAAAAAGTTAAGTGTGGGTTGACATGGACTTCAGAGTTTAAATTGGCCTTTTGTACGAAGAATATAGGCAAAAAAAACCATATGTTGACATTGCTTTGTCACGATTTGAATTTTATCACAATTAATAAAGAATAAGTATAGATTTTACTAAATTGGCATTTTTTCACATAAAAATAACCAACGCAAAACTATCTCTAAAAATGACAAAATATTGTTATTAATTATTTCGTAAGACAAAAAGCCCGACTCTTGTTGATTACAAAACTGTTATTAATCTGGACCACAAGACTAATTTTTTGAATCATCGTTTACTTTCCCATCATTGATCTAAGAGATATAACATTGTTGAATACTAAAAGAAGAAAGAGATAATCAGGTAGCGATTGGTATATTAGAATGAGCTGGGAATAAAATGACATTCACAACTCTATTTCAAATCTCGTACTTGGTATCAGGGGATTAATTTGGGAATCTCATTTTCAAAGTAATCTCATTTTTTCATATATGGAATTAGTCATTTCAGAATAAACTCATGGGATTAGCTCATTTCTATGTGCTTGGTATACACTTATTACTCAAGTGACCAAAATAACCTTAAAAAAACATATTACATAATAATAATAATAATAAATATCAATAAATATAACAATAATAAAAAATAATAACCATAATAAACAAAATATAATTAATAATAATAATAAATATAAAAATATGAATCTTAATAATATAAAATTAATAATAGTAATAAATATAATAATATTAATAATACAATAAATAATAATGATAAATTTGAATAATAGTAATGATAAGTAATACATATATAAAACAATGAAATAAATATTTTAATGATAATAGTAATATAAAAAATAAAAATATTAAATAAAATAATATTATTAATATAGTAAATAATAATTATTATAATAATGTATATAAAATAATAAAATAAACATGCATTTGGAATCAATACATCCATTAATATCTTCATTCTTCGAGCATACCAAGCATGTCATTCACATTTCCAAGTACATTCAATTCCTAGTTCTATTCCATTCCTATCCAAATTTATTCTAATATACTAATCGTTAACACATAGTAGTTAGTCCAAGGTAATGGTTAATAAAGGAAATGAAAAATAAGGATTGATAAAAGTTGCAAGCAATATACTATTTGTCATTGCCAGGGGTTTGAACCTAGAATTTCAATCAAGTTTTTAACAAATTTGCCAATGCTACAACGGGTCATGTTTTACAATGATATGTGAGTGTCCAATGTAATAAGCTTCTGTCGCGCTCTTAAAATTATCAAACAACTACAAGAACACAAACAATTTTTAAGAGCTTGCACCACGAGTTTTTAAAGAAATAATATTCTGACTAAATCTTGATGTAAAAAATGTTAACTGTGGGTTGACATGGGTATTAGAGTTTAAATTGGACTTTTGTTTGAAGTATATAGAGAAAAAAAAAAAAAAAAAAAAACCACATGTTGACATTGCTATGAAACGATTTGAATTCTATCACAGTTAATAAATGATTACTATAGATTATACTATATTGATATCTTTTACATAAAATTAACCAACGTAGAACTATCTCTAAAAACGACAAAATATTATTGTTAATTATTTCTTCAAATAAGGAGCCCGACTCTTGTTGATTTAAACCACTTCTATTAATCTACTCCACATGGAGAGTTTCTTGACTCTTTGCTTATTTTTGCATCATTGGTCTAAGAGATTTTGCCTTGTTGTATACTATTGGAGGAAAGAAATAACCATAGTAATTTGTCAAGGGTAATAGTTAATAAAAAAAAATGGAAATATAAGGATTGATAAAAGTTTCAAGCAAAATATTATTTGTCATTGCTAGGGTTTGAACCAAGAATTTGTATCAAGTTTTAAACAAATTTGCTAGTGCTACAACAACTCATGTTTTACCAATAGTATGCTATTATCTTAGGTAATAAGCTTCTATCGTTCTTTTAAAATTATCATACTACTATAAGAATACAAACAATTTTTAAGAGCTTGTACCATTAGTTTTTAAACAATTAATATTTTGAGTAAATCTTGTTGTAGAAAAAGTAAAGTATGGGTTGACATGGACTTTAGAGTTTAAATTGGCCTTTTGTATGAAGAATATAGGGAAAAAAACCATATGTTGACATTGCACTATCACAATTTGAATTGTTTTTTTTTTAAATTCAAGGGAGGCCTAAACTCATATATATACACAGATGTAGTCAGCGAGACAAAAATTCCAACCTCTATCACTATTTGAATTTTATCACAATTAATAAATGATTAGTATAGATTTTACTAAATTGATATTTTTTTACATAAAAATAACCAATGTAGAACTATCTCTAAAAAGGACAAAAAATTTGTTATTAATTATTTCTTCAGAAAAAAGAGCTCTACTCTTGTTGATTACAAAATTGTTATTAGTCAGGACTAAATGGATAAATAATTTCTTGAATCTACGTTTACTTTCCCATCATTGGTCTATGGGATATAGCCTTGTTGAATACAATTGGAAGAAAGAGATAATCATCGTAATTAATCCAAGATAATGGTTAATAAAAGAAAGGGAAAATAAAGTTTGATAAAAGTTGTAAGTAAAATTTTATTTGCCATTGCCAGGGTTTGAACCCAAAATTTGTATCAAGTTTTTAACAAATTTGCCAGTTCTCTTAAAATTATCAAACTATTATAAAAACACAAACAATTATTAAGAGCTTCAATCTCGAGTTTTTAAAGAAATAATATTCCAAGTAAATCTTGTTGTAGAAAAAGTTAAGTGTGTTGACGTGGGCATTAGTGTTTAAGTTGGCCTTTTGTATGAAGAATATAGAGAAAAAACCATATGTTGATATTGCTCAGTCACGATTTGAATTTTATGACAATTAATAAACTTTTAGTTTAGATACTAAATTCACTTCTTTTTTTTTTACATAAAACTAACCAACGTAGAACTCTCTCCAAAAATGACAAAATATTGTCATTAATTATTTCTTCAGACAAAGAGCTCGACGACTCTTGTTGATTAAAAAATTGTTACTAATCTGGACGACAAGATCAATTTCTCGAATCTTATTATTTGTCTTTGCTGGGGTTTGAACCCATAATTTGTATCAAGTTTTAAACAGATTTGCCAGTGCTACAATGGCTCATGTTTTATCAATAGTATGCTATTATCTTAGGTAATAAGCTTCTATCATTCTTGTTACGCTCTCTACTGCACTCCTTGCTGCAACAAGAGCTGTGATATTAATTGACTTGTGTTTTGTCAAAATTATACTTTAACTGAATTTAATTATGGGATATGCATATCTGTTTGAAAAATTGTGATTGACAAGTTTACCATATTTACAAGAGATTTGAAAAGGCAAATTGACATCTACATTCAAAGTGATTGAAATTTCCTTATTCAAGTAAGGAAGGTTGCCTTATTCAAGAATGGCTTGGAGACAAAGTTTTTCCATAAAACTCAAGGCCCAAGCACGGATTACCTTGTGGAGGTTTAGGCAATTAATTCAACATATATACAGAGCCCCACACGACTGAAGGTGTATACGAAAGAGAGTTGAAAATGAGGATTTATTTGAGGATTTTGAGCTGTCAGGTTTTGTTGTAGCAGATTGACGATATGCTGCGACAAAAGTCAGTAACATAAGAAATCTAATAGAGCATGTGTTGTTGTAACAGACTGTGAAACAGACAGCTTATTTATGCTTCTGCTATGCTTATTGTTTTAATATTTGATAGGAAGAGTTTTTAGTATGTTCATTGTTTTATTCATTCTTCGGGAGAAGAAGGTGTAATTCTCGGGAGAGAACGTTGCAAGTCGATGGGAGCTTGCCAAACCGAGGTTCATTAAGGAGTTCTTCATCTAGGCGTCAAAGGTCAAGAAAAAATATTTACTTGTGTAAGTCCATTGATGTTGTAACTTGTTATTTATTAATGAACAGATTTGTTGGACCAGGGGAGGTCCCGTGGACGTAAATTGTACGGTTGAACCACGTTAAATCTCGGTGTCCTTACATTCTGCATTCGTATATTTGATTTGTTTAACTCTTGTTATAACAAGCAAATAACCAGAAACTAACAGTTCTTTTAAAATTATCAAACTACTATAAGAATACAAACAATTTTTAAGAGATTGTACCACAAGTTTTTAAACAATTAATATTTTGAGTAAATCTTGCTGTGGAAAAAGATAAGTGTGGGTTCACATGGACTTTAGAGTTTAAATTGGCCTTTTGCATGAAGAATATAGGGGGAAAAAAACCATATGTTGACATTGCACTATCACAATTTGATTTTTTTTTTTTTTGACTCAAGAGAGGCCTAAGGCCATACATATATACAGATGTAGCTAGTAAAACTCGAGCTCACAACCTCTATCAAGATTTGAATTTTATCACAATTAATAAATAATTAGTATAGATTTTACTAAATTGATATTTTTTTACATAAAAATAACCAATGTAGAACTATCTCTAAAAAGGACAAAATATTATTAATTATTTCTTCAGACAAAGAGCCCGACTCTTGTTGATTACAAAACTGTAATTAATCTGGACTAAATGGAGAATTTCTTGAATCTACGTTTATTTTTCCATTATTGGTCTATGAGATATATAACCTTGTTGAATACTATCGGAAGAAATAGATAATCATAGTAGTTAATCAAATGTAATGGCTAATAAAGGAAAGGAAAAATAAGGATGGATATAAAAGTTGTAGTAAAATACTATTTGCCATTGCCAGGGTTTGAACTTGGAATTTCATTCAGGTTTTAAACAAAATTCGTCAGTGTTACAACGGCTCATGTTTTACCAATAGTATGTTATTATCCTATGTATATATTGGCATTTTGAATTTGGGGTAACTATCTTTTTCTGTTCAGTAGGTGTTTTGGCTTGTTAACTCTCGAGACAATTGTGATTACGAGTTGGATGTTTAATTGTCCAAGCGATATTGATAGTATCTTGTACCTAAATTGATGGCTTACTTTTTCTAAAGTAATAGAGAAGAGAATCGAAATATGCCAGTGAAAAAATCTACTGAGACAAAGACGGAGTATCAAGAATATAAAGTGTAAGATCTCAGTCGAACTTTTAAGAACGTGGAGGAAGTAGGATAAGCAGTTAGTTAGATTTAAATGTTAAAATATAACCTTTGTCCCATATCAAAAAATCAAAAACTTTAAGAGCACCTTATAAGATCTTGAATTACTCCACTTAGCACCAATTGGTTTTAAGATAGAAACCTCAGTTATCTTAATATGGTATCAGAGCTGGGTCCTTGGTCCAACTTTATTCATCCGCATGTGATTCATCTCAAATCAGGTTTACATGTGTTCAATATTTCGCGTGTGTTATGTTTCATGCATCTTCAATCTTCCACGTGTGTCCCACGTGTATTCAATCTTCCACATGTGTTAATCTACTATGTATATTCAATCTTCCAAGTATGACACATCTCAAAATTAGGTCCACGCGTGTTCAATCTTTCACGTGTGACTCCTCTCAAATCATGTCACACGTGAGGAGAAGTGTTAGAATATAGCACTTTTCTCATATCGAAAAATCAGAAACTCTAAAGCCACCTAAGTTACTCCACTTATACCAATTAATTTTAATATGAAAACCTCAGTTATCTTAACACTAAATTGGATCAACTTAATCGTTGGTTTTTGGGGTTGGTCATTGGCGAATTTATTACATATTCACAACAAATTCCAGGCTCGAACCCTGGCAGCAACATACTTTTTATTTACCTGTGCGATCTTTGCTTTATTCCCCAATGCCCATAACTAATATGTATTTATATACTTTGAAGTTGCTAAATTGACAAGAAAGAAAATTATTTTTCCAATAAGCAAATTTCTGAAACCAGCTTTGCTATTGTTTGCTTCCTTTGATGTCTTGGCTATTGCATCATGGCTGCCTCCACCAATATTCCAATTTAATAAGAGAGCTCGAATCGAACCCTTATATCAAAATTTCCCACTCGGATCGGATTGGTATATCAAAATTCCCTACGTAAAGATTTTCCGTTTCCCTTTTCAAAGCGAAGATCTTTTATATTTTTCTTCCTTTTTTCTTTGGTTTAACATCTCTGGCAAGGTATGAAAAAACAGATTTCTTTTCAATTTTACCTCATGAAATGTCAATTAAGTTTTTTCGATCTCTGCTGTTGGGTATGGATTGCATATTTGTTGAATTGGCTTATTAACTCTTGAGCCAATTGGTATATCTTTATGGGGTATAATAAAGACTTGATCTTTGTACTTGGTATTGGGCACAAATTTGGCTGGTAAAGATCTTAATTACTGGGAAAAAGTGAGAATGAAATTCTTGAACTTCCTATCATTGTATATGAGAATTTGATCATATTGTACTACTGCATTTCATGGTAAACAATAGTTCATGATCTATTTCGCAAGGAAAAGAAAAAAAAAAAAAAAAAAGTTCATGATCAATCTCTATTTAGTCAAACAGACATAAGATGATGGGGGTTGGATAGAGTGGTCACCTAACAGCTCTTTATGATTAAAGGTCTCGAATTTAAAATCATATCTTTTTATTATAAATTGAAATATGTGCTAAGTCGTACTCCTACATCACATGATATGTAACCTTAAGAGTGTATTATTATGATTTTAGTAAATATCTCAATCATTTCTGCCTTCAGGAAATCAATCTCATGGACATGCACGCTTCTATTAGTAAAGAACAGATTCCTTTTCAACAAATAGTTCATGATCTATTTAGCAAACAAAAAGAATTAGTTAATGATCAATCTCTATTTAGTTAAAACAGACATAAAATGATGATGGAATAGAATGTCACGTAACGGCTCGTTATGAACAAAAGTCTCGAATTCAAAATTATAACTTCTCATCACAAATAGCCTTTGATTGATTTGAAATATGTGTTGAGACGTGACTACATCACCGAATATATAACCTTAGAATGGATTCAGGTGAATTCTTCGTCATTTCTGACTTCAAGAAATCAATCTCATGGACATGCACGCTTCTATTAGTAAAAAGGACACTACATTTTTTTTTCTAGTCCTCTTTTTCTGGGGGAAAATATTTGAAGCATAGTCTATACTCTAATAGCAACAATTTGCCAATGAGGTGACTAAAATTTTTTCCGAAATCAACTACCTTTTGCATGAAAAGAAGCCAGTGATAGAGTTTTCAGGGTTATATAATTGAAATGAAATGGTCTTATTTACCTTTCCCTCCAATGATATGCATAAGTAGCATATATAACATTATCTAGCTGAAACTTCCTATGCTGAAAACTTTGATAGTATCAACATTGCAAGGCAGAAAGGAAATGGCAAGTCAATCTCAGCATACTGTTCCGGCCCGGCCTGGCCCCGCCCCGCGCCACACCCGTCCCGTGTAATGTGAATTTAAATTCCCTCATAACATATAACATTATGAAAGATCCAAAGGTAATAAGTGTTATCATAACATTATATGATCCAAGTCCGCTTATTGGGAATGATCATTGCCACAAACATCAAGTCCTCGACACTAGCATCGCCGATCATTAGTCAATGTTACTAATCAAAACTCAAAGGTTTCAGCAATTTTGAAGGCTCAAATGATTATCCTTCAATGAAATCACACACAAAATAGAAGAAACATAATCTTTCACTCAGAAGATAGATGATGCTCTAGAAGGGTTTGAGATGATCCTACCTCTATCTCTTAACTAACATCCAGGGCATGTACAATTCTAACATTGAATTAAACACAAAAAAACAAAGTGTAACTAAATAAGTATGGAAGAAGACATACAGTGACATCACGACTCTATCGATCGCTGAGAAGAAACTTTGAATAAGCTGCAGGTTTCTTAAATGCCATCCTAATGTTCAACTGTTACCGATGCAGGGATAATGAAGCAGACGACAAAAACTAGCGTCACTTTTGACGAATATGAGAAGGGGAAAACTCAATGACAACTCCCAATCGCAGGGACTCGGTTCAAAATGGGAAATGGCATGAAGCAGCAGATGGAATTGAATACACAGAAATTCAGAGCCGGTAAGTATAATGCAGGAGGATGTAACAACAGACTGAGTGTCTTCTTTCCCCCACTTCAAATCCTAATCAGTTCCTCTGTTATTCCGAGAATTGTTACCCGATCCTGACCACATCCTGAATGTGCAAGCCACCCAGTTTCTCCCTGAAAATAGTCCCAACCTCGACTTGAATGAAGCTGACCTCCTAGTACTGCCCGACGCAATGTTACCACCCATGGTTTGACCACCTGCCTCATGATTCTCCATGCCACCTTCTTGGGCACCACTCTCACTAGCACTAGCATCCAGATTTTCCAACTCGGTGATATCCAAATTCACAGCAAGCGAACCCCTGCTCGCCCTCAACCATTCCGCAGCCTCAGAAGTCACCAACCTACATTTCTTAACCTTAACCTTCACCAAATTCGGACACCCATTCGCAAGCGCTTCCATCCCCTGATCAGACACTGGACAACTCTTTATACAAAGCTTTCTCAAAGCAACACATTTCTCAGCAATACACAAAAGTTCCGGATCCCCCACAGTCTCACTTCCACACAATGCTAACCTCTCTAAATTCTGACAATTTGTCGCCAACTTCTCCAAACTCACACGAGTAGGATTAACCCCAATCAAAACCAATTCTTGCAAATTACCACAATTTTTAGCGACAGCTATTAACCCTTCATCACCTATCCTATTCGTTTTCCATCCATCAATATGTAGCTTCCTTAATAACTTACAATTTTCCGCGACAGTAATCAATCCAATATTAGAGCATTCAGGCGTTTTCACAAGATGTAATACTTCAAGATTCGAGCATTTAGATAACACAGTTAGGCCAGCATCACTAACCTGAAGCCTTTCGAGATGGATTTGGGTTAATCCATATGCGCGATCCGCGATCGCTTCTAGAAGCTTATCCCAATCACCTGAGCATCTAAACAGCTTAAGCGTCCTCAAATTTTTCGATCCAACAATTAATGGACCGAAACATTGTCCATTGTATAGCTCCTTTAAGCATATTACTTTCAGTGAAGATGAAGCCAAGCCAGAGCCGATTGGCTCGGCTGCGGCTCCATCGGTGATGCCACGTAAGCGCTTAACGGATAATTCTTCAAGCGATGGGCAGTTGTCGAGCACGGCGTTCATGCCTTTAGCTCCGAAAGTGCACGATCCGCATGAGAATTTCTTCAAATTCTTACAATTTTTCGCAAATTCAGCCATTCCGGCATCGGTGAGCTCGCGGCACGCGCGGAGCTTGAGGCGCGTGAGGTTACGGCACTTCAAGGAGATTGAAATGAGCGCGTTGTCATCAATGCTCACCGATCTTCGATCACATTTGAGTGCCAGCTTCGTCACCGAATCGAACCGTGAAAACAGCGACGGAATCGCCGATGAGAGCTCAGATTGAGCGTTGAGCGATAACCGATGACGGCTTTCTCCTTCGATCCGTAACCACCGCCGGCAAACGAGCGAGCACCGTTTCCGGTCGCCGGAACTCAACAACTGGAATATGCAAGCTAAACACTCATCCGGAAGCTTATCGCTATTATCCAAACCATTGCTATTATCGATGACGTCATCCGCATCCTCAGCGACCTCGTCTATCATCGGAGAAACAGCCACAGCCGACGCCGAAGCCACCGCCGCCGCGGCAGGAGCGGAGGACGTAAATCTGGACTTGTTGAACACGTGGCCGTGGTTTTGATAAGCGCCGGCAGTGGAGGTAGCCGCCGCCGCGGCGTTGGAAGCTGATTGGCCCATTCACGGCGAGAGAGTATCGTGTATGATGGACCTGCGAAGCAGCTAAACAAAAATGCTAATTTATTTATTTTTTGGCTTAAAAAAAAGGAAAAAGAAAAAGAAACATTTGTTAGGCTATGCTGTTGTTGAGGTGGTTGTGGAGTTGAAGAAGAGAGAAGAAAAGTTGAGAGAGCTGAAAGAGAGAAATAAATAGATATATCCGGACGTGAAATTAGATTTAAATTCGGATTTTTCTGGGTGTTTGTTATGTGTTTGTGATAAGTTTTTTGTTTAAGCAATTTTCTAATAGGAGATTTAGATTGATCCAAAACATACACAAGCCATGACAATTTCGTCTACTTTTTTAACCTTTAGGTGTTGTGCCTCATATATCTCTAGTCGTCTTTTCAAAGTCCACGTCTTTTCAAACTCGCATCCAATTCAAATAAATGCGAGTCAAATTTATAAAACGTGTTGGGTCCAATTCAAATAAATGCGAGTCAAATTTATAAAACGTGTTGGGGTCCAATTTTAGGAGTCAAAATTTTTGTATAACATAATAACGTTTTTGTAGATATTAAAAATAGTATTAACCTAAAATAGTCCAAAGAGAAGATAGCCCCACGGCAGTCCTAGAGGAAACCGTGACCTAGGCTCCGTTTGTTTGCTACAAAATAATTTATTTGTGAAAAATATTGTTAATATAAAATATTTTTAAAAAAAATAAAATATTTTTTTAAGTTCTGTTTGTTTACCGTAAAATAACTTATTGGTGAAAAATATTTTTTTTAAAAATTAAAATATTAAAAAATAGTTTTTAGTGTTTCGATGTATAGTGAGTTTCGTAAAATATTTTCTTCTCCCAAAAGACATGAAAATATTTTTTTAAATTTTGTACTAGCCGTAATTGTTGACCGAAAAATATTTTTCAGTTGACTAATTTTTCAGTGTTATCAAATACCAGAAAATTAAGCAAAAGCAGCCGCAATTGTTGATTGAAAAATATTTTACAGTTGATCAATTTTTCGGTATTACCAAACACTAAAAAATTAAGAAAATATTTTTTGAAAAAATATTTTACAGCAAACAAACAGAGCCTTAATTAAAGCCCAAAACGACTGGCCCAATATGGTTTCCCTCCAAAAGAAAAAGGTGGGAAGGTGACGTGTCAAGAGAAGGCTAACGTAAGAGTCTCGGGCTTTTGGCTTCCAACATCGGTTTGAGTTTTTTCTCGGGCACAAAGACCGAAGTAGATCATCATGGCAGAAGCCGTTGGTAAGCTGTCAACCTTACCCTCCAAGAAAGGATCCAGCGGATGCGAGTGGATCTAGGAGAATCAAACGAATGTGAAGGCATCAGACGAACGAAGATAGGGGGCCCAAGGGCGGTTGCATTTAATGCTCTAACGCACGTGTTACCAAGGAAAGTGCGTAAAGATACGTAAGATTAGCAGCCAAGCGCCACTTTCAACCAATAGGAAAGAGAGAAATCTACTTGCTTACTGAAGAAATTGAACACAAAGTACAAATTCTTCATAAACCATAAATTAATAGTAACCTAGTAGTATATGAGCGGAATAATTTTTCAGGAATTTGACCACGTTTGTTCTATTATTTCTCTATCACGAATCGAAATCCAAAATACTAAATAATGGACTATTGGCTACAACCTAAATGCCCTCCAGTCGATAATTTTACACAAAGTAATTTGAGAGAGATTTAGAGAATAAGACTTTTTGGTCTTCTATTTTACTGATGTTTGAGAAAAAAAAAATGTTCTTTTTCTTAGATTATATTGAAAGTGGTGTGAAGTTAGATAACTTTCTATAACTTTCACTATCCATACACAATGGGTTAGATCGAATCAACCCATATTGGATGACCCAAGCCAAAAGAAGACTTAGCTCTTTGTTAATTTTGAATAATTAGCCGTATAATCTTTTCTGAACTTGTTCCACAGATGTTAGCGCGAAATTCCATACTACAATACACAATTGTAGGCTTCTTTCCACAACTTAAATGCTATAGTGATTATGGAGAATAAGTGAAAAAAAAATCAGAGAGTTTTTACTTTTTGTTTCTATATATTTTGAGAACTGAAATGAATGTATCATTCATTTTTTTAACTATCTGGGATTTTAAATGACTCAGTGGGGGAGTTTCTTAACTTCCCATTTATTTGTCCAATTGGGTCGGGTCAGCCCATCTTGGGTGACCCAACCCGATATCCAACATTGACTAAGACGTTAGACTCTAAAACTCCACCAATCATAAGAGTGCTATAGCATCCACTTAGCATGACTCGACTATAGAACCAACCAATCAGAGGCCATAAGGGGTCCATTGATCCATAACCTAAGACCCAACACGCAATGGTTATAAATAACAAACCTTCAAGACAAGCAAAAGCCAATCAAGCAATTTGGTCAGCTAGGTAGTTAAGTGCTAAAGTACTAGAGAATGTATATCTATCGGCTCTAGGGAAATTCCCCAAGCCAGGTTCTCTTCCTATAGGCCCATAGACTGGTCATCAAACACCCGATCTAATAAGACCGAAAGTACCCCAATCCATCAAGAGACCTGTAACTTGATAGCAGAACTCCTCCAGGGCCCTGCTTGTAAAATCTAAAAAAAATTCGGGGCAACAGTGGATCTTCCTCAAAGGGTCCGGTCAGATCTTGGTTGTAGGTTCACGGAGAATCTACAGTTATAAGTAAAATTCATTAGTTATAAGCTATTTACATATCAATAATTCATAAATACTCGATTTTATTTTTTTGGTTTCCAAGGGAGGCACGAAGACAAAAGAAAAAAAAAAAAAAAAAAACTAAGCTATTACAAGTTTGGGGAACCATTCAAATTTATCATATAATTCTTGAATCTTGATTTTTGATATGGTATTTGGTAAAATTTAAACACCAAATTTTATAGAATCAATGATTAAATAAAAAATGATCGTATTACTAATGGTTTTTTTTTTTTTTTTCTCTTTTGTCATTGAAAAATATTTTACAAAAAACTGTAATGCTCACCTATAGAGAAAAATGGTGTTGTAAGTATAAAAAATAATTACTTGAACTTCAAATTAACCGACCAAAAATAGTTAATATAAGTTATCTTTTATACCCACAATATCTACTTATAAACTACACATACACATTTTCTCCCATCGATGTGAGATATCACAACTTTCTCCTTGATCCACTCGTAATTTCTTTTTTCTTTGAGCCTTCTCGTTTTTGACAAAAGAAAAAAAAAAAACCGTAAAGCCTTCTCGTTTGAACCTTTTGTTCTATTCTTCTATTATTAATATAAGAGAATTTTTCTTGAAAAAAAAATTTCTTTAGCTGGGGAAGACTATTGTTTCAAAACTTATTGTTTGACATTAAACAATGAACACGAAAATGTGAAAATTGATGAAGAAATAAGGAGCATTAACGAGTGGTGGAGAATGTCTTCACCTGCATGAATAATTTTTCTTTTTTTTTGCTAATCTTTTGGAAAAATATTATCGCTCAATCAGCCACGAAACATGTATTGAATTAGTCACCATTTACTAATATCGGATAAGATATGCCAACATCCCTTCTTTGGCTTAACAATTGAATATAAATCAAAATTCTTTAGGTACAGTGGCCCAACTTAAGGTATGTATCAAATAAGTCAATATATATTTTCAGTGATAAAAAAATAATTTGAACTCGAAATGAATAAATTTTTATTAAATTGTTATCATAACGTTATAATATTATAATATAAAAATAATAATTAAGTTGTTGATGAATGTCTCACAAGAAAATAGCTCTAGGAGCAATAATGGGATATGCCCACGTTTTGTCTACAAAGCATTCCATACTCATATTGATGGAGTCGGCCATATTCTGGCATAGAAAACATCACCTGCACCACGTGTGTCTCCACGGTTGGCTACAGTACAAAATTGCGCAATAAGTTTTTGGCACATCCAATGCACACACGCTCTCTCTCTCTCTCTCTATATATCATTTTTATTTTACTTTTTTTTTTCTCATTTTTTTTATCATATGCACTAATATTTGAACCAACTCATGGATTCTTTTCGTGTTTTACATCAAAAATAATCTTGTCAAATATTTGGTTTTCATTCATTATCTTGAATTGGTGTAATTTTTTACTTCTTTCGCCTCAAATATGATAAATAATTACTTCAAAAAAAAGTTTAGTGACTATTACTTTAACGATATCTAAAATAAAAGGGAATAGAATGGAATAGATATTCATTTCCTTCTTTATCCTTTATAAAAATTAAACTTTGTTCCTTCCAAATTAGAAACAAGTAGAAGGGGAGGGTCTCAGCATTTTATAAAATATCTTTCTTGGCCCTCAACTCATAATCACAACCATGCCCTTGTATAATAATTCTAATGGAATATTGACGTTATGTGTGTGTGTGTGTGTCATTATGTCCATGTGTTTGTATAAGAAGGATAAATGCGCCGATTTACATAAAAATTAGGGTATATTTAGCTTAAGTTTTAAACATTTAAAAATAGTGCCTTTAAATTTAAAATTTAATATTACTTTTTTTTTTGTCAAAAAAATTGAATATAACTTGTTTGTCTCGTTTCTTTAGGGGTAAATTTTACACTTAGTCCCTATTGTTTAAATATTTTTTCAATATAATCTCTAATATTCTAAAAAATTTACAGAGATTTCTAATATTTACAAAAGTTATTCAAAAGCCAATTTAGTCCTTATTATTTTTCAAAAAATTGAATTTAGTCCCTATTATTTTTTAAAAAAATTCAATTCAATCAATGCATGTTATCCCTATTTAGAGACTAAATTGAATTTTACGAAAAATAATAAGAACTAAATTAGATAGTTTTAAATAATAAAGACTATTTTGAATCACTTTGTAAATATTAAGAACCTCTATAAATTTTTTAAAATATTAAGGATTAACTTAAAAAAAAAAAACAAACAATGGGACTAAGTGTAAAATTTATCACTTTTGACTTAAAAGATGTCAAAATAGAGCGTGGGCTCTATTTTGTTCAACAAATTTAGAGCCCAAAATTTAGATTAGAGCTCTATTTTGACATTTTTTAAGCCAAAAGTAGTGAACTCCACGTACTTTTATCATAAATAGTATTACTTTTTATATTTGAAAGTTCTAAAAACAGGTTTGAAATACCCAAATTTAAAAAATTTCTAAATTTAGATACTACATTGAACTTGCTCTTAGCTTGCGGCCTTTTAATCTTCGTGGATTCTATCTGCCATGTAGCTCTGTCAACGTGTCATTTGACATGACTATAAGAATATGATTGCACTTTGATGGCTGCTCCATTGAAGATTAAACTAAAAATTCCGATAATATACCTAAAAAAAAGGCTAAAATAATTACTGTACATTAACATTTACAATCGAACTTTTAAGTTCCGTTTTAGTTTTTTCTTTATGATAAAACACTTGTTTAGGCGTGATCACATTATATTTATTTTAAAATTATAAATTATGTAAAATAATAATACATCTCAATACATATTTTAAATTAATTAAAAATTAAATGATATTTGTGATAGTCGAACGTACGTTAAATTCGATAGTCCTATAGCATGTGGACATCTAGTCAAGATTATGAACCAAAGGATGACAACGAACTTCTTATGAAAGTCTTCTCAAAAATGATTCAGAATCGTAGTGGTCCCTAGACTTGTAACTTGGAGCACACATTGGTTGGTTTTTCTGACGAATGACTGGACTGGCAAAAAGAGATTTGGTCTAAAGCTAAATACTTTGAATTGTAAAAGGACGTAGAGGTTGGTGTTGGACCTTTACTAGCATTACATGTAAGGTTAATTCTAACAGTTTTTTTATTTTTTATTTTACATGTAGAGATTTTAAAACATTTCTTTACATTTATAGATTCTCTATTTTAGTTTTACTCTAACAGCTTCTCTACATTTACCCAATCTCTATTTTTAGAGAATCTCTATTTTAGTTTCACTACACCAGTTTCTCTATTTCAGTTTCACTCCAACAACTTCTCCACATTTACTCAATATTTGTTTTTAAAGAATCTGTAGATGATCTCTACATGTGGAGATGGTGAATCTAATTGTAGAGATCATCTACAAATTCTCTACATTCTAGAGAATTTGTAGAGATGCTACTGGAGACAAAAGTCTCTAAAAACATCTCTACATGTAGAGATTTTGCATTTATAGAGATGCTGCTGGAGAAGGCCTAAGAAAGGTCGATTCAATGATCATTTACTCGAAGCACTTGTTATTACCGTGGAAATTTTTTTGAAAACGTCTCGTACTTTTGAATGTTTTTAAATATTGTAATTTTAAGTTAATACATGTCAGTGTAAATGAAATAAAAGTAAAATGTGTGAATAGAATCGAGGTGGGAAAAAGAGAGAGTTAGAGTGTAGTGAACTTGAGGTGAAAGAAAAGTAAGATGTGTAGTAAATTCAAAGTGAGAAAAAATAAAATGTATAAGTGGATTCAAACGTTTTAAAACTAACCCATTACCATGTCTTAGGTCATGGTCAATTTTAATTTTCTCACCTCAATACTGAGTCAAATATACTGTTTCCCGTGGTAGAAAGTGATCAAAGTTAGCTAAATCTATGTTTTTTTAAAAAAAAAAAAAAAATGGGGTTATATAATCATCAGAGAATTACAACAGCAAGTCCAAACACGACAAGCTAATACAAGAAGTGAGCCAAGCTCATGACATTGCACTAGAAATAGAAAATACATGAGCCCACTTATGAGCCTAGTCCTAAAGCCCAAGACCAGAAACCAAATACTAGCAACTAGGACCAACAACGTGGATGAAAACTAGAAACAAAAAACCATCCACGGTTTTTACTCAAACCGTTGGTGAAAATCAAACTCCGGATAGAATTGGGAATCACCAGTCACCGAATAGAAAAAATTCTATGTTCATAATTGAATAGGAAAATTGGGCACTTCACTATATTAAAGTTATAATGAGAGAGTCTCCTAATTGAAGGGTGACCTATCTTGATCATTAGAGGTCTTTTTGGACTTCTCTCATTAGTGCATATGAATGCATTGAACATGAACACAGTAGATGTGATCTCAGTAATAGTACTATTATATGTATGAGATCAAAAATATCTCAAGCTACTAAGTAGTCAATTCTCTTACTCTTGAGCATATGTGCATGGACTAATGAACTTAAGTACATGTATTTTGATCCACTATAGGTGTAATCTTATATGGGTCAATAACTCAATGTTTTGGATAAATGAACTTAATTCAATTGGGACATGCATATATGTTAGAGAATCTATACCATTATGTCGTTGGATTACTCTCCCTTGAGATTATCATATTAATCATCTAAATTTAATTACTTAGTAATATAGTCAATTAGGACTATATTTGGATATTAAACTTGTGGGTCGCTTCCTAAATCAAGATAATAATATCTAGATAATGATTATTTGTGGATTAGAGGTTGATAGTATAAGCAAAACCTAGTATTGATTGTGGGTATTACATAGAGGGGCAATTCGTTCATTTTGCTTAGTAGGTCAAAAACAAAGGTCAAACTAAGTTTGATGAGCTTTTAGATAATTAGTATTCATCCTAGAGTGCAGTCGTATCTCTTTCATGAAATGAACTAGGGCTAATATGAACAAAATGCAAACTAAGGACTAACGAGGGTATTTTGGTCCTTTTAAAGCTTGGATGGATATGTCTTTTTGGTCACACTTCTAGCTTCTATCCAAATTGGCAATACACTTTCTATTTTCTTAGTAAGTGGCATGTGGAGTATGATTTTGGAAGTAGATAGGCATGCGGATTAAAAGAAAATAGGAGAGAGAAATATTGGGGGTTAGCTTAATTCATAGGACTGTTTATTTGTGATATTTTCTTTTTGATAAAATAAAAACATGACAAGATAAATAAAGAGTGATATTCAAATCATTCTAGCAGAAAAATAATCTAGACACATGCATGGCAATATACATTCCTAAGGTGTATAGAAGTCTAGATTGCTAAATATCTATCTATCTCTATATATCTCCTATACGCTAAGGACTCTATTGGGCTAGATCATCAAAAACGTTTTCTCTCAAGAGACAAAGTTACACACACGGTTGCTTCTTAAAAGAAAAGGAAAATCAAAATGAGACATTGACGAGTGTGAATATTGTGTATACAAGCCAAGAAATTTCTTTAAGCGCAATGTCTAATTTTTTATGACAAGAAATAAATTATAACATTTTATATTAATCTTGAATTGTTATTTTAAAAATAAATATATGAAAATCCCAAAATAATCATACTATTTTAAGGTGAAAAGAAAAATAAATATTTGAATTTGCCAAAATAGTCAAATTATCTACAAACTAATGCCATCCACATCAAGGGGAGAATTTGATAATTTTCCAACATTGACAGGGCACTAATAATCACATTTGACCCAAACCCTATCTGTAACTTGGTTTCATGAAAGACTTTTGTGTGGTGAAAACATTCTTTTGAATTGGTCTGTGATAGAAAGTCTCTTTTTGCTGCAGAAACTTGGTTGTTACATGAAAGTTCTATTTAATGAAATGCTGCACATTCCACAGAAAGAAAACCAACAAGTTTCTCGTATAAATGCAATGAATGTTATGCTCATAATTAGTTTGATTGTTTCAAATGAATTATTGAGATGAGCATTAATGCAAAGCCACTGAGAACTTTCATTGACCAGTCACATTACCCCCAATCTAAGGTGCCTACTTTTATTCCCCTTCACATGTCAAAGTTTTCTGGAAAGTTTTTTTTTTTTTTTTTTTTCTTATGGTATAAATGGAGTCAAAATCGCGGTTTAAATTCTAAGGGTCACTGGAATTTTGTTCATTGGGGGTTAAAATACATAATTTAACACATATATATATATAAAAAACTTTCAATGGAGGCCAAATTAATTTTTCAGTTTAAAAATACCTTCAAAATACATACATTTTCAAAAAAAATTGAGGTGAGTGGGGGTTGCAGTCCTTGCTCGCTGTAAAGTAGCTCCGCCCATGTTGAACTCAAAATTTGTTATTACAATAAGTCACTACTTGACTATTTTACCTGACTTTTGGTTGTAAAGGTTTTTTATTTTTTTATTTTTTTTATTTTTTTTTATTTGGGGGTCATACTCTGAAAGGTCCAAGGCCGTCACGACATTTCTTTATAGAACGACAGCTTTAGGTATCATATGGGTTTAACAACCGCAATTAGGATCATGTTCTAACAAATTCATTGGTCTCCTGCAAGAATATCATTTTCTTTGCTTGTTTCTCTTTGAGTCATAGCAAAATTATTGGGCTTTTCTGAAACAATTAAAAAAAATGTTATAACTGCAAGGACAGATTCAAGATTTTATTTCAATGAGATTAATAACATACAATTTAACATTCATATACATGATTATTATTTTTAGTGAAGGTTTATTGATTTTTTAAAGATTACTCTTAAAATATCCTAAAACTATCCGTATATTTCTTTAATAACATTAGAATCAGTGGGACTACCCTTAAATAATTGCATCATCTTTTGCTAATGAGTAATTTTTGGAATACTTATCAAAACAAGTATATTAAACACTCAATTGTTAAAGATAAAC
Organism: Ehretia macrophylla; assembly: GCA_037974665.1. NCBI lineage: Eukaryota > Viridiplantae > Streptophyta > Magnoliopsida > Boraginales > Ehretiaceae > Ehretia > Ehretia macrophylla. The sequence continues at coordinate 8,921,714 of CM075774.1, forward strand.
TAAAATTCGTGGTAGGGAAAATTGACAAACATTCTCTATTATTTTTATAAAATTTTAAATTCGTCCATATTATTCAAAATTTATCAATTTAGTTCCTATTATTTTTTTTAAAAAAATTAAATTTGTCTTTATTGTTCAAAATTAGTCAATTTAGTTCTCACTATTTTTTAAAAAATTCAATTTAGTCCCTATCGTTCTCCAAAAAAATTTAATTTAGCCAATTTAGGCAGAGATTAAATTAAAATTTTTTAAAAAATAATAGAGACTAAATTGACTAATTTTAAACAATATAGACGAATTTAAAATTTTTGAGAAATAATAGAGACTAAATTGACTAATTTTAAATAATATAAAAGAATTAAAATTTTAAGAAAATAATAAGGACTATTTGCACTAATTTCCCTTTTCTTGGACTAGAATTCAAACTTTAATTCTTCCATTTCAAATGAAAAACTTTGAATTTTGTATTGGTAATATCATATGAAAATAAAATTGATGTCAAAAGTCAATGAAGGATCCGCCATACAAAATCCCTATAAGTTCAAATTCTTGGCATAGAGCCTATACTATAAAATTATAGTACTCCTTTGCTTTGTGAAAATGAAAAATAAGATTGTTTCGTTAGGCTTACTCGACATGTCTTAATAAAAACTATCACGTAAAAATATTAATCATCAATATGCATCATGTTATATAAGTGGGGACCCAAACATCTAAAGTCAGAGTGTGCATTATAGGCATTTGGATTTAGGGTTAATAACTGAGAGTCGGAAAAACTCATTTATGGATAAATTATCTAAGCACATTATAGCAATTATAAAGAAATTAGCATTAAAGCATATAACAATTATAAAAATATAAACACTAAAACAAATATAAAGTTTTTGTAAATAGAAAATGTACATTTTACAATTATTCTGACGTTACTTTATCTTTTGAAATTGTTCAATAATAACTCATTGTCAATGTTATTAAATACAACTCTCTATATATAAGTTACCAATCAATCATTCATCCAAACATATCTCATTTTCAGAAATTTATCCATCAATTCAAAAACCAATAACCTACATATAAAAATAACAATTATATCAATTCTCGAATGCACAACCTCAATTAGCTCAAGATTGTCCATGAATAAACATATGCAAAACATGAAGACAAACATATGCATAGTGATCAATTCATACAAAACTAAGACACATTTTTATCTCTATACGCTACAGTAATCAATTAAAATAAATTATATAAAAATAAAAATTATATCAATTAAAATAAATATATAAAAATAATATATGTAAATTAAAACAATGAACAATAATAACAATGTTACGCTCCGAGCCCAGAATCCTGCATCTGTAAGCGAGACTAGTGTTGTAGGCATAAGAAATAACTATTTGAGTCCTCTTTTCTTCAGGCTCAAAATGGTTAACCAAAATTATCATTTATACCCACAACACTCACTTATAAATCACTCACAAACACTATATTATACCGATACACATACCCCCTGTTAAAGACCTGGTCAGGGGCACATATACTCAAGACCAACTAAGTGGTGGAGGATTCTAAAGGTGGCTCCTACAGGTTAAAGAGGTGGCTCACACAGTCTCTTTGGTATAGCACTTTGTCATGCATAGCACTTAGTTCCTGCACCAGCTAATCACCTGCTCTGAATATCATTATGTCACGTCCCGAGCCCAGAATCTCGGACCCGCAAGCGAGACTAGTGTTGTAGCCATAAGAAATAATTATTTAGGCCATCTTTTCTACAAGCCCAAAATGGTTAATCCAAGTTATCCCTTATACCCACAACACTCACTTATAAACCACTCACAAATACTATATTCTACCGATATAGAATATTACAAACAATATATGCATACTAGGTGCGGACAGCTGGTGTTCACTTTTTTTAAAAAAAATAAAAATTAAGAAATTACAAAAATGTTAGGGTGTGCATTTTTTTAAAATAAAAAATAAGAAATTATGAAAATACCAATATGTGCACGTGCATATGTTAGCCAAGCTATAGGTCTGCCTCTGTGTTATATATACCTTTTAAAAATGCATAAACCTTATATCCTAAACCTAACGGTGTGTTTGAAAGTCGTTTCTAAACTTTATATTCCATTTGATTGTGGTTCATATTTGTTAGAAAGTTTCTTGATGAATTTAGAAAAAGAATATATATTGTTTATTCTGTATTGAAGTAAGTTGAGTATCACAAATTTCTACTGATATTGAATTTTCCACTATTATGCAATATTGTCATCACAATGAATTTATTATATATGAAGATATTGTTCGTTCATAATTTCTCTTGCTAAAATAACGTGAAAGAAAATATAAGATCTAAATTTAGATTCTAAGCTCATTTTCTTTTACCTAAGAAAAGTTGACTTGTTCATTATTAGCTCAAATTTTTACATTACAAAATAATACAGTTGTTCTAAGAAAAATTAATGTTAAAGATTATATACATATCTAAGTAGCTATCTATCACTTTAAGCATTTTATTGATATTTCACAATGCATTACAACATGTGTTGGGAGGAAATCCGAAATCAAAGATAACAATAACAACAAATCAGAGAAATGCATAACAGAAATAACACAATCCCACCTTGTATAAACCTATTAGGAAGCAACAAATAGAGCCAACAACAATATGCACGAATCTGAAAAATTTCAGAAAATAGAGCAACACCAAGATTTTAACTTGAAAAACCTCCTCAATGTGGAGAGTAAAACTCACGGGACCGTAGTCTACACAAAAACTTCCACTATCAACAAATAATGGGTACAAGAGAGTCTTCTCTAGCTACAACTAGAGGTATGCACAATACATTCACCAAGAATAACATATTTTTGCAAACATTGCACAACAAAAGAGATTAAATCAAGAAATAGGAGAGAAATCACCAAAAACGTTGTTACTGTTCACGTCAAAAAATAGGGATGTAGAGAGCTCCAAATATGATCTTCACCGTACAAATTGAAGACCCACGAGTTGTGAACGTGCACAAAAAATTTCAGCTCGATCGGACCACAAATAACTCTCCGATCGTCGACTTGATCAAAACTGAGCTATAGAAATGTTTTCTCTCTCTGTTTCTCACTCTCTTTCTTGTTTTTCTCTTCACACCCACATACTCAAAGTGATAGACCAGTCAAAGCTGGTTTGTCCACTCCATTCTTTTTATTTTTTTTTATTTTTTTGTTTCTTTGGTCAAAAGGCAAAGACAAAATTATTACCAACCACATGGGTTGGTCTATTCAACAATCTCCTTTACCAACTCATGTGAGTGGGTCAATCAACCCGGCAATCCAACGACATATCTCAAGCTTCTCTCTTGGTAACGCCTTCGTCAATATATTGGAGCCATTGTCATCTGTATGAACATTTTCAAGTTTCAACAACTTCGAATTCAAAACATCTCTGATCCAATGATACCTCACATCAATATGTTTCGATCTTGAATGAAATCTAGAATTCTTACCAAGATGTATTGCACTATGTTGGGTGTATTATTGATATATTATTTCAGTACTTTTTCACTTAAATTTTGTTAGTTCTTGAGTAGTTTATGAGCAATTTGATTGGTTTTGTGTTTGATTTGAATTGTAGGTAATTTCCAAGTGACAAGCTAAGTTTTGAGGCAAAGATTGAAGAGAAATAGCAAAGGATTAGCTTTCGTGCAACTGAAGGAGAAATTGAAGAAAAAATAGAAGTAGCGCAGTCATAGCACAGCTGCACAGTATCACAGGAAATTTAAGGGCAATTTTATAAAAAGGTGTGAAAAGAAGAAACCCTATGTTAAAAAGAAGACAACAGACTTTAGAAGGAGGAACTTTTGCTAGCAGCTACTTTTTGCAGCAGAAGAAACATTCTAGAGGGGAGAAAAACTTCAGGATTCGCGAGTTGAAGACGAAGAAAAATCCGGAGACGGACTTCTAGTACGATTCTTCTCCAAATCCTAGTTTTCTCTATCTCTATTATCATGACTTATACTATGCTTTGGATTTTATTTAATTTCTTTATGATGTTCTAAGTTATTTTTCTAGGGCTACGATGTAGCCAGATTATGAATATTTGATGCTTTTGGTTTTGATTGATTGATGAACTATTCCATATATGCGTTGAGTATTTCATACTAAGTTTAATGTTTGTGATTGTCTGATCAACAATTGCATGATTCGTGGTTTGGTTTGAGACTGAGAAGTGATAACTAAATTAAACCACGTGTGAAATACCATTAAATCGTCATAAGCTATAGATAGTTATGAGATCTAGTGCAGTGTTTGAATTTTTGAGGCTTAATGCGTTCCATAAGTTCACAGTTATCACAGAGATGTAGTTAGCTTGCTTATTGGGATAGGTTATTGATGCTTTAGAAATATTAGTATCTACTTTAGCGAAATTGCTGGCAACGTAGGGAATAGACGTCAGTTGATTTAAATAAATAGTTTCAAGTATGATTAATATCGGTAAAATCAGAATTCCTAGAGCCTTTTAATTATTGAATTACCATCTTTTGTTAAGTTCTTAATTGCTTTAGTTGGTATTTTTTATAAGTTTCATAGTTTCTTTAATTGTTAGTTACAAATTCTCAAATTTCGTGATTGTCCAAATAAAGTTAAAACTAAATCAATTTTGGTACTTAATAATCATAGTCCTCGTAGGAACGATCTTTACTTATCACTTTATTACTTGTTGCGATAGGTGCACTTGTGTTAAAAATCACACAATAAGTTTTTAGCGCCGTTGCCGGGAATTGTGTCAATTATTAATATCGATACCAAATAGCTTTGATTTTACTTTGGATTTTATTTTGTTTTGTTTTGTTTTCTTATTTTTGTTACGTGTGTTTCAGGAACATATTCCTTTACGTGCATGCGAAAGTCAGGAGGTAGCAATTTGTTGCCTTTCGACCCTGAGATAGAACGGACCTGTCGAAAGAACAGAAATGAGAAAAGAGCTACTGCCCATCATTTGCAAGGGAATATGGCTGAACTCATGGTAGGACAGACAGGAAATAATCAAGCAGTTAGTCAGGAAAATTCGCCTAGAACACTGCGAGAATATGCATTACCACCCACTGCAATCCAACCTGTGATTAGGAGGCCAGTGATTCAGGCGAATGATTTTGATTTGAAGACAGTGACACTACAGTTGATTTAGAATATTCAATTTCATGGACTTCCTTCTGAAGATTCTAATCAGCACATCGTGAATTTTCTAGAAGTCTACGGAACTGTTAAATACAATGAAGTCACTGATAAAGCTTTACGCCTTCGCTTGTTTCCTTTCTCCTTAAGGGATCAAGCTAAGGAATGGTTGAACTCGTTGCCTTCAGATTCAATCACCACTTTGGAGGATTTGGTGCACAAGTTTCTGTCAAGATTTTTCCCACCTGGAAAGACAGCGAAGCTGCGCATAGAAATCAATAATTTTGCGCAACATGAAGGAGAAAATCTGTGTGAAGCGTGGGAGAAGTATAAGACATTGTTGAGGAAGTGTCCTAATCATGGAGTACCCAAGTGGATACAAGTTCACAATTTTTACAATGGGTTGATTAGCACTACAAGAACTTTAATTGATGCATCAGCAGGAGGAGCTTTAATGAACAAGACAACAGATGAAGCTTATGAGTTGTTGGAAGATATTGTTTTGAACCATTTGCAGTGGTCGAGTGAGAGAGTCACACCAAAGAAGACAGCTGGGATCCATGAGATTGATGCCATAACTGTTTTAGCAGCAAAAATTGATAATCTCGCAAAACAGATGCAAAATAATCAGGCAACTGCTAATGTTGTCCAGGCGGCAATGGTGTGTGAGTTTTGTTGTGGTCCACATTATAGTGCAGAATGTCAGGTTGGAAATCCATTTGTGCAAGGCACATCAAAACAAACACAGTATGTGGGGAATTTTAATAGGCAGCAGCACAATCAGTACTCTAACAGATATAATCCAGCATGACGTAATCATCTGAATTTCTCTTGGAGAAATACTCAGAATGTGTTGCAGCCTGAGTAGAATAACCTACCACCAGAGAAGAAGGTGAACTTGGAGGAGGTAATTGCTCAGTTGGCGAATTTGCAGACTCAGTTTATGAATGAAACTAGGACAAACTTCCAGATTCAATTTGCACAAATCATGAATTTAGAGGCACAGTTTAGCCAAATGACTACGATGTTATCAGAAAGACAGCAGGGGAATTTACCTAGCACTTCAGAGGTGAATCCTAAAAGAGATGACACGGAGCATTACAAAGCGATCACTTTGAGAAGCAGCAAGGAGTTAGAGGAGCCAGTGAGAACCAAGAAGGTTAAAAAAGGTGAAGCGAAAAATGAGGAGAAAGATGAAGAGCAACCACAACCTCCTCAAGAACCACCTCTGAAAGTTTTTTTTCCACAACGCTTAAAGAAGAATAAGCTTGATAAGCAGTTTTCTAAGTTTCTTGAAGTCTTCATGAAACTTCACATCAACATACCATTCGCAGATGCGCTTGAACAGATGCCTAGATATATGAAGTTCATGAAGGACATTCTTTCAAACAAGAGGAAGCTGGGAGATTGTGAGACAGTTGCACTTACTAAGGAGTGTAGTGCTATTTTGTAGAAGAAGCTACCACAAAAGCTCAAGGATCCAGGGAGTTTTACTATTCCTTGTGAAATTGGCAATGTTATTTTTTAGCGAGCTTTGTGTGATTTAGGTGCTAGTAATAATTTAATGCCTTTGTCTATTTTCAGGAAACTTGGTTTAGGAGATGCAAGACCCACAACTGTAACATTACAGTTAGTTGATCGCTCGCTAAAACATCCTAGGGGAGTCATTGAAGATGTGCTTGTCAAAGTCGATAAATTCATATTTCCTGCAGATTTTATAGTGCTCGATATAGAGAAAGACAAGGAAATTCCTATCATTCTTGGAAGACATTTCCTTGCAACTAGAGGAGCACTTATTAATGTTCGAAAGGGTGAACTTCGGTTGCGAGTACAAGACGAAGAGGTAACCTTTAATGTGTTCAAAGCTTACAAGTACCCAGAAGCGAGTGATAGTTATTTTCGCATTGATGCCGTAAAAGTTATAGTGTCTAACCATGAGGGTCAATTGGATCCCTTGGAGGCTAGCTTGTTACAAGATGATTCTTTTGTTCCGGTGGGATTGAAGCACAAGGAATATTGGTCTATTAAACAACTAAACATAAGTGTGCAAGTAGCGAATGAGAAAGAATTGTTGCAATTGAATGAGCTGGAAGAATTAGGTGATGAAGAAGATGAGAATGCAAGAAGTTACAAGGAGATGACAAAAGAGTGGCGTGACAAGCCCGTTTCGGGAAAAGATTTATCTCCTAGGCAACAAATACTTCTTTATAACCCACGGATTCCAGGAAAACGCAAGTCAAGATGGTCAGGTCATTTTGTTGTGACTAAGGTGTTTCCTTATGATGCTGTTGAAGTCATCCATCCAGAGAAGGGGACATTCAAGGTTAAAGGACAACAATTGAAGATTTATTGGGATGATGGGTTTGACAAGCAAAAAACCGTTGTCCATCTCAACTTATCGTGAAAAATTACTCCGTCGGGCTGTCGACGTTAAAATAAGTGCTTTTCGGGAGGCAACCCGAATTTTCTTACTTTTCTTGATTTAATAGTTTTAGTTGTTTTTAGTTAATTTTTTCAGTTATAGTTGTCGTAGCTAATTGTTAATTTTTATTGTCATGTTAGGTTCAAGAACAAGTTTGGGAGAAGTCGAGCCAAAGAGTGGTTCTACCAAGTCAATTAAGGGATAAAATATGGAGAAATTGGTATTTGGAGTGAAGGGGATGCGTGCATGGAAGAAAAAAACAAGAAAAATAAAGTTGTGAAGTAGCGCTGTTGCACTAGAATTTAGCGCAGCTGCGCTGGCATCCCTAAAAAGTTATGTTTTTTTAGAGCTGTTCAAAAACAAAGCAGTACTGTTGCACTAAAAAATGGCGCAGCTGCGCTGGTGTCTCTTCCTTTGATGTTTGAAAAAAAAAAAATCATTCACCCACTTCCCACCTACCCGACCCAGACCCACAATTCTACCTACCAAACCATATACCCAAAATCTATTTTCTATCAAACCTCAATTCTTACCTACACAACCCAAAACCCAAATCAATAACGCGTGAATAATAAAACACACATCTCTCTCTTTCAAGCAAGCAGTTCACGTATCACCAAGACCTTCTTCGACAAAGTGGATTTCATGAATAAAATTGGGGTGGCAAAAATTGTCCTCTTCAACTACAATTGAGCACGAATTTCAAATGCAAAGCTATGCTTTTAGCATTAAGTCATGGTATGCACATTAAAGTTTGTGGTGTGTGTTACGTTGCAATCTGAATGCTTGGGCCCTTTTATTGATTGAAATGCAAAGTAGTTATGGTTGAGACTGTGTTTTTTAGGTGGTGTCAACTGGAAGAAATTGTTTAGCATATCAACATGCCAATGATATCTACTGGAACAAGCTGTTTCGCATAGTCGGAGCTGGCATATATGAGGAGCCTTTGGACAATGAATGACATGGATATTCAGGGAAGTCCTCTGCTTTCTTTTCTTTAATTTTTTTCATTGAGGACAATGTTTTTCTTTCAAGTTTGGGGGTGACGTCTCTTTATTTGTTTTGTGAACCTGTCTTAATGAGTTTTGTGTTATATATATTTTTTCTTTGTGTTATGTGTTTTTTTCTTGTGTTAGGTGTTTGCTTTTCATGAGTCTTGTTATTTTTATTTTGTTTCATTGAGTTTTGAAAAAAAAAGACAAAAAGAAAAAAAAAAGTTGAAATTTTTTTTTGAAAAAATAAATAAATTAAAAGTGATGCTGGAAAGATAAGAAATAGGCCGATGATGAGTAGTATAAGGAGTACACAATAGAAATGAGGATAGTTGACTAAAACAGAGTTTTGTTTTACGGAAAATCCCCACTTATTGTGCACTTAGCCTCGCCTAGTTATGTTATTGCTTAGAGAAGGATTATGTGAGCTTAAGTGAACCGAAAAATGATTATAGGACTTTAGAACTGCTTAATTGTCACTCGAGGTGAAATCATAGGTTGCATAGCATTAGGGAAATGATTTAGGCCATCTTTGGATCGTTTGAGCCTTTCAAGCCAACCCTTGTAAAAAATTAAATATCCCTAATCCACCCCTTTGAGCCTAATTAGCCTTTTCTTTCATGTGCAACCTATAATAGTTTCCTTAACTTGTCAAGTTGATTTCCCCAATTAATGACCTTCCTACTTGTAACATGTGATTGTTTTAGGATGATTATTGGAGCTATGTTCTATATTGAAAGATGGGAGGTTTGATGATTTGGTGATGTGTTGTTCTGTTTTAGAAAAAAATGACATTTTGAGAAAGAAAAAAAAAAGAATGAAAAGAAAAGAGAAGAGCCACACTCCTTGTAGTTAATATCAAAATGCAAGATTGAAGGAGTGTGGATCCTTATTGTGTTTATAAATGTTGTGGATACATGTTGAGGAAGTGAAATGAAAGAAGAAAGAAAAGAGATATGTTGAATAATTGTGGTGGTAAGAAGTAGAGTTGGCATGTGCTCCACTGAACATCCTAGAATAATTGTGTACTTACGGGTAGTTTAGCCTTATTTTATATCCATTATCCTACCTTGACCCTAGTCACACATTACAACCAAATGTAAAGTCCTACTGATCTTTAATGCTATGATTAACCTACATTAGTGGAGAGTGGCATGAAAAGTAAGCCTATGAAGTCTTAAGTGATTGAAAATAACAAATTCACATTGGAAATTCGCTTAACTTGCATAAACTCATCCGGGTACAATAGATTGGGATAGAGGCTATACATATACTCACTTGGGGGATTTGAAGTAAAATGAAATTTATGTGAACTTGAGATTTCTCATGTTTATGATTGAAAATTTCCTTTTAAAGTTGAGTTGTTAAATACTACTACTGAGGCCATGAAAATTTACTATCCTACAACATTGCTTTCATGAGTTGTCTTGTGTCGAGTTTTTAGTTTTTAGGTTGTTTCTTTCTTTAGTTGTGTCTTTTGCTTCAGGACAACCAAATCTTAAGTTTGGGAGTGTTTCTTGGGTGTATTATTGATATATGATTTCAGTACATTTTCACTTAAATTTGGTTAGTTCTTGACCAATTTATGAACAATTTGATTGGTTTTGCATTTGATTTGAGTTGTAGGTAATTTCCAAGTGACAAGCTAAGTTTTGAGGCAAAGATTGAAGAGAAATAGCAAAGGATTAGCTTTCGTGCAACTGAAGGAGAAATTGAAGGAAAAATAGAAGTAGTGCAGTTATAGCGCAGCTGCACAGTATCGCAGGAAATTTAAGAGCAATTTTGTAAAAGGCGCGAGAAGAAGAAACCTTATGTTAAAAAGAAGACAACAGTCGTTAGAAATGAGAGATTTTTGAGCGGCTGGTTTTGGCAACAGAGGAAACATTCCAGAGAGAGAAAAACTTCAGGATTCACGAGTTGAAGACGGAGAACAATCCGGAGACGGACTTCTATTACGATTCTTCTTCAAATCCTAGTTTTCTCTATCTCTATTATCATGGCTTATACTATGCTTTGAATTTTATTTAATTTCTTTATGATGTTCTAAGTTATTTTTCTAGGGCTGCGATGTAGCTAGATTTTGAATATTTAAAACTTTTGATTTGAATTAATTGATGAACTATTTTATATCTGTGTTGAGTATTTTATGCTGAGTTTAATATTTGTGATTGCCTGATCAACAATTGCATGATTCGTGGTTTGGTTTGAGACTGAGAAGTGATAACTAAATTAGACCACATGTGAAATACCATTAAATCGTCATAAGCTAGAGATAATTATGAGATCTAGTGCAGCGTTTGAATTTCTAAGGCTTAATGCGTTTCATAAGTTCATAGTTATCTCAAAGATGTAGTTAACTTGCTTATTGTGATAGGTTATTGATGTTTGAGAAAGATTAATATCTAGCGAAATTGCTGACAACGTAGGGAATAGACGTCATTTGATTTAAATCAATAGTTTCAAGTATGATTAATCTCGGTAAAATCAGAACCCCTAGAGCCTTTTAATTATTGAATTACCATCTTTTGTTAAGTTCGTAATTGCTTTAGTTGCTATTTTTTATAAGTTTCATAGTTTCTTAGTTGTTAGTTACAAATTCTCAATTCGTGATTGTCCAAATAAAGTTAGAGCTAAATCAATTTCGGTACTTAATAATCACAGTCCTCGTGGGAACGATCTTTACTTATCACTTTATTACTTGTTGCGATACGCGCACTTGCGTTAGAAATGACACAATACACTCTGATTGCCGCAATATAAAATATAACTATCTTGCTCAAACCCAAGTTCTTCTAGAAACTTTTTCATCCATAGCAACTCCTTGTATGCTTCAGTTGCTGCAATGAACTCCGCTTCAGTAGTGGAAAGAACAACACATTTTTGCAATCTCAATTGTGCCACAGCTCCCCCTGCAAAGGTAATCAAATAACCCAAAGTAGACTTATAAGTATCAACATCTCTAGCCATATCAGCATCTGTGTAACCCACAAGCATAGGCTTATCACATGCAAAGCAAAGTCTCAGTTTAGATGTGGCTCGAAGATATCTCATAATCCACTTCATTGCATTTCAATGTACTCTCCCAGGATTTGAGAGAAAATAGCTCACTGTACTAACTGCATGAGCTATGTCTGGTCGTGTACACACCATAGCATACATCAAACTTCCCACTGCCGAAGAATATGGAACGTTTTGCATATCTCTCTTTTCTTCATCTGTAGAAGGACACTATTGAGTACTTAGCTTAAAGTGTGTAGCAAGAGGAAAACTAACCACTTTAGCTTTATCCATGTTGAACTTTTGAAGTACTTTCTCGATGTACTTCTCCTGTGACAAATATACATTTTTGCCATTTCTGTCTCAATGATTCTCATGCCAATAATTTGTTTTGTCAGTCCCAAGTCTTTCATAGCAAAAGACTTGTTCAACTGTTTCTTCAACCTGTTAATTCTTGAAGAATTCCTGCCAAGAATCAACATATCATCAACATATAGCAACAGGATAATAAAATCATTATCAGAGAATTTTTGAGTAAAAACACAATGGTCCGAAGAAGTTTTCCTGTAGCCTTGCTCCTCCATAACAGATTCAAACTTCTTATACCATTGTCGAGGTGCTTGTTTCAATCCATAAAGACTTTTCTTCAATTTACACACATAATCCTCTTTTCCTTTTTCTTTGAACCCTTCCGGTTGCTCCATATAAATTTCTTCCTCCAAATCACCGTGAAGAAAAGCAGTCTTCACATCCATTTGCTCGATCTCCAGATCAAGACTGGCAGCCAAACCCAGAACAACTCTAATGGATGACATCTTCACAACTAGAGAAAATATCTCATCAAAGTCAACACCTTTTCTTTGACTGAACCCTTTCACAACCAGTTTTGCTTTGTATCGTGGTTGTGAAATATTTTTCTTATTGTTTTAACCTGTAAACCCATATGTTTTTCGAAGCTCTTTTGCCTTTAGGCAGCTTCACCAACTTAAATGTGCAATTTTCATGCAAAGATTTCATCTCATCTTGCATAGCTTCTATCCACTCATTTTTATGTTTATCATCCATAGCTTCTTCAAAGCTTTCAGGCTTACCTCCATCTGTCAGTAAAACATACTCATCAGAAGAGTATCTCGTGGAAAACTATCTGTCTCTAACGGAGCTCCCGAGTGGAACTGTTGGTGGAACCTCAGGCTGACTATCATTATCACCTACCTCAACCTGTGTAGGACTTTCTGCATGATCAACATCCGAAAAATTACCTTGATCATCATCTTCAACCTGCTCTGTTGCTGGTGGCATTGAAGGCATTATATCAAGATCAACCAATTCATCTAACCGTGGGGGTAACTCTTTCTCTGCTTTGCCAATATCCTGAATTGTTTGATCCTCCACAAATACAACATCTTTGCTCCTGGCAATTTTTTTCTCAACTGGATCATATAACCTATAACCAAACTCATCAAGACCATAACCGACAAATATACATTGTCGTGTCTTCACATCAAGTTTGGACCTTTCATCATTTGAAATGCGTACAAATGCCTTGCATCCAAAGACTCGCAAGTGATTATAAGAAATATTTTTCCCTGTCCAAACTTTGTTAGGAACATTAAGCTTTAATGGAATACATGGTAAGAGATTCAACAAATGAACAACTGTATTCAAAGCCTCACCCCAGAATGAATGTGGTAGATTTGCATGTGAAAACAACTATCTTACTTTTTCAATCAAAGTTCTATTCATTCTTTCATCAACACCATTCAACTGTGGTGTCTTTGGTGCTGTATTTTGATGCCTGATGCCTTGCTCTCTGTAATACTTGTCAAATGGACCACAATATTCACCTATATTATCTGTAAGGATGCATTTCAACTTTCTTCCTGTTTCTCTTTCAACAGATGCCTGAAACTGCTTGAATACATCCAACACTTGATCTTTAGACTTCAAGGTATAAGCCTAAGTCTTCCTGGAATGGTCATCAATAAATGTCACAAAGTAAAGAGAACCTCAAAGAGTTTAGTTTTCACTGGTCCACACACATCCGAATGCACCAACTCAAGTACATTTTCTTTCCTGGAAGGTGGATGACTCTGGAAAGAAACTCTGTTTTGCTTTCCTGCAAAACAATGATCACATTTTCTCAAATGTGGATCTGTTAGTCCCGATAGAATATTTTTCTTGGATAAAATTGAAATTCCCTACTCACTCATGTGACCCAGTCTTTTATGCCACAACTCTGTTGCATTTTCATTTTCCACTGCATTGATAATGCTCCTGGAAACCTTTGAATTCATCAAATACAAAGTTGAACATTTCTTACATCTGGCTACCTCCATAGAGCCCCTTGTAAGTTTCCATTGACCATTACCGAAGGTATTGAGAAAACCTTCATCATCAAGTCTACCTGCAGAGATCAAATTCAAGGAACATGTTTCACATCTTTAAGAATTAATTTGTTGGCATTTTCGGTCTCCAAGCAAATATCTCATTTACTGGCAACTTTGGCGACGCCATCATTACCCATTTCTACAACCCTATAATCACCAGTTGTATAAGACATAAATAAGTCCTTTTGAGAAGTAGCATGAATAGAAGCACCACTGTCAATCACCCAACATGTATCATGACATGCAAGATTAATAACATCACTGTCACATACAATGAAAAACTCCTGTGTAGTGGACAACATGATCTTTACCACTATCATCATCTTTCTTCTTATCATTATCTTTGTTTTTATTTTCATTTTGCAATATTCTGCAAAATCTCTTTATATGACCCATTTTTCCACAGTGATGACATTTGACATTACTGTATTTCTATCTTGACTTGCTTCTACTACTTCCTCTATTTCCCGAACCTTTTTGCTTATTCCTCCCCCTAGATTCAGTAACCAAAACATCTTACTCTGAAGAGGAATTTTGTGACTTTTTTCTAGCTTCTTCATTTACAAGTTTACTTTTAGCTAGATTCAAAGTGATTCCACTATTTGGGGCTGAGTTACACAATGACGTTCTACATGTCTCCCATGAGTCCGGTAAAATACCAAGAAGTAATAACCCCTTAAGTTCATCATCCAATTTAATTCCAAGATATTCATTTACATGATCAATTATAGGGGTTTTATCTCAATATCTCAAGCCTATCAATTGTTTTATCAAAAACAACTTGTTGCTCCCACACTTATGTGCATATAATTCTTCAAGTTTGTTCCATAAACTACGTGCATGTGTTTTCTCACTAATGTGGTTCATCACATTAGCATCTACCCATTGCCTGATATACCCACACACTTGCTTGTGAAATAACTCCTACTCTTCATCAGTTTTATTTGCGGGTTTTTCAGCACTAGACACTGGTAGATAATAATCTTTCACATACAACAAGTCTTCCATTTTTCTTTTCCATATGGCATAATTCAAACCATTAAAAAATATCATTCTACTTGTATTACTTCCATTGTTTTCACAAGACAACAATTCAACAACCAATCTCTGAGGCCATTTTGTTAGGAGGAAACCCAAAACCAAATATAACAACAACAACAAATCAGAAAAATGCACAGCAAAAAGAACACTCTCCCACCTTGTATAAACCTGTTAGGAAGCAACAAATAGAGCCAACAACAATATGCACAAATCTGAAAAATTTCAGAAAATAGAGCAACACCAAGATTTTAAAGTGAAAAACCTCCCCAACGTGGAAAGTAAAAACCACAGGACCGTAGTCCATCCAAAAACTTCCACTATCAATAAATAATGGGTACAAGAGAGTCTTCTCTAGCTATAACTAGAGGTATGCACAATACATTTACCAAGAATAACATATTCTTGCAAACACTGCATCGACAAAAGAGATTAAACCAAGAAGTAGGAGAGAAATCATAAAAAATATTGCTACTGTTCACATCATAAAATAGGGATGTAGAGAGCTACAAATTTGATCTCCTCCGTACAGATTGAAGACCCACGAGTTGTGAACGTACACAAAAAATTTTAGCTTGATCGGACCACAAATGACACTTTGATCGTCGACTTGATCAAAACTGCGTTGCATAATTTTTTTTTCTCTTCTCCATCTTTCTCTCTCTATTTCTCATTTTTCTTTTCACACCCACACACTCAAAGTGACAGATCAGTCAAAGTTGGTCTGTCCACTCCATTCTTTTATTTTTTATTTTTTTTGTTTCTTTGGTCAAAAGGCAAAGACAAAATTATTACCAACCACATGGGTTGGTCTACTCAACAACATCAAATTTATGTTATATGATAATTTCATCTCCTTTGCTCATTACTTATCCGCCTTTTCTTTTTTACTTAAATAATTGATATTTTACTTATACAAAAAACATAAACTTGTCATTTTTTTTTGGGGTTGATGTTCATCTTTCTATGCATTTCAAAATGAATAAATGACCAACTAAGGTTAATTCCAATAGCTTTTCTATTTTTTTTCTTATATATAGAGATTTTGGACAAATTCTCTATATTTAGAGATTCCCTATTTGAGTTTCATTTCAACAACTTCCCTACATTTAATCAATCTGTTATTTTAGGGAATCCATTTTTCAGTTTCACTCTACCAGCTTTCTTACATTTAATTAATCTTTTTTTTTGTGTCAGATGAGTTTAGGGAATGGGTAGGGAATTGTTTCAACATCTCCATGTTAGGAATAATGCCCAAAAGCCAATAAATTGTATTTTAAAATTATGGATAATGTGTTATTTAATTTATTAATTCATTTAATAAGGGAAGTTTATTTATTTATTATAAATATTTTAATTGTATAAATAAAGTCCTCAGAATACTATTTATAGATTCTATCATTAGGAGTAAGGATATGAGTGACGGAATCTATAATCATGAATATATTCTAAAAGTTGTTCGTGATCATAGGATAACTTAAATGGGCGTTAGTTTATCCGGATAGATCGGATTACAGTCTACTAATCAAATTATATGAGATATCAGTTTGAGCGATTTGTCTCATATCGTTATAGTAGATGTATAAGTACTTATTGTGAATAAGTAACTAGACTTGACCACCGATACAACGAATTACATGGAATGTCAATAATTCATTGTATCATGTAATTATGCAATTAATCCTCAGACCTGAGACGCTACGATTATCTCATGATTAGGAATGCCATGATTTACTGGTGCAGATAAGCTAGTCCTAATCATAGATTATACAATGTATTCAGTGGTTGTGATTTATTCTGTCATGCAGAAATGTATGTGTAGACACAGAAACTGTCAATTGGGTGTCCTATGCAATCTGATTAATTGAGTGACTTGAAATCCTTGGCCAATGTGCAATAGTGAAAATCGTTTCACGAATTATTCATTAGTCAGTAATTAATTGGGTTTTGACATATGGTCGAGTAAGAGAGTTTGACGACCCAATTCATGATTCTGGCTTGATCGGGATAGTTGAGACAATAGGATTTGATTGCATATAAATTATTATTTGTGTTCGCATGCTTGCACTTCATCTTTAATTGGGTAATCGTGATACATTGCTAGGTGTCACTCATGATTTGTGAATTAATTAGAAAGAGTTCTAATTTAATTAATTGGTTGAATTAATTATCTGCTGTCGATTAAACATGAACCCGAGAGGTCACACACAAATGGAATTTGCAGATTAATTGGACTAGAAAAAAGATTAAATTAAATTTAGGATTGTCCTAAATATTAATTTAATTGGGCTCGTAGTAATTAGATGGTGATCTGATAAATATGGAGCCCAAGACTGGTAAGTTTAAGACCAGCCCACTTATGACTTAAGTCATATATGTTTCCTATATATAGAACTATTATGACAGAGAAAAGCTAGCACAATATCATCAGTCAGAAAAATATATAGGATTTCTCTAGAAACCTAGTAGGGGCAGAAATCCAATTAGCAAGTGCAGATTATGTGTGGATCAATCTTGGAGACTTCACACGTAGGGAGCTTGATTCAGATTCTACATCGAACTACGCTTCAAGAGGTAATCCTAGAACTATTGTGAATTTAATTTAATTAGATTAAATTATTATCTAATTTAGATTTGCATAATTAAACATGGACGGATACATGATTTATTTTTCACTGCGTAATTATTTTAATTGTCATGTATATTTCCCGACAGTGGTATCAGAGCCACCGTTCATGTTTGTTATGCGGTTTAACGTTTATGGCACGATTTCCTATATCTCTTATATTGAAATTAAAGTTGTTTAATTTTGTGATTGAAAAAAAAAAAGCCCAAAAATCTTTCTTCCCAACTTATATGGAAAAGGTGTTTTTCATAATTAAAATTTTTGAAAAGTGTTTTTCTGAAAATTTTAACTATTCTGTTTTTATATATATGGTATATATTTATCAGAATATTTTGAAAAACTGTTTTGAAATAAAAAAAATAAAAAATTTTGAAAAACCCACCTACCCCAGGCAGTGGCTAGGCCATTGCCAGCAACGGCGCACGGTACTGTTGTGGCAGCAGCGCTGGGTGCTGCTGCTACAGCGGCGCCGAGGGCGCCGCTACTAAGAACAGCAGCGTTGCTGCTAGGCAGCGGTGCTGCCTCCACCAAGGCAGCCACCATGGTTGCAAGGTACAGCCATGGTAGAAAAAGGAAAAGAGAGGGGGGGGGCGCAGGGAAGAGGAAAGAAAGAAAAAAAAATGTTTTTTTGGATCTAGGGTTTCGACTCATATCTAAATCCAAGTGGGGATTCGGATCCAGGTCCAAACCCACGACCCAAGGGTTGGGGTTTATAGGTTGTAGGCTTGTTTTTGTTTTATTTCTTTTAATTGGGCTATTTGTTATATGGGCTCTTTGGGTTGTTTTTAAAAATATTGTTAGGCTGAGCTTATTTTAATAAAAGGGTTGGACTGTTTTATTTAAATTTAGCCCAAGATTTTATTTTTAAAAAAACCAAATTTATTTAAAACCCATATATTATTAAGAGATTTTAATTAATAAATTATTTATTAATTATTTTAAATAATAAATAAAAGAGTTTTTATTTATTTAAAATATGAGATATTTTGCTTATTTAATAAATGGTTTATTAAATTTAGACAACTAGATATAATGAGATTATATCAAGGAAATTAATTGTGCCATATTCGTAGATTACCTATTTTTATGATTATGTACTTGGATGATCATGGACTAGAATGGATAAATGAATGGATGTGTGTTTATTTATTCATTTGGGTTTTATGTAAATTATTTAAATGGGGCATGCATGCCTCTTACCCATTTTGATAATGTAAAACCCCTATTCCCATTTATGTATCCCACTAGATTAGGAATCTATTTACATAAATGTAACAAGAAGATCAAGTAGGACGCATCAAGGAGTTGGTGGACCCGGTTCGCAAAAAGAGTTTTGTGAACCCCAACAAGAAATAGCCCAACTATTGGGCCCAAATTTTATTTTAGGAATTCATCCCAGTGGCTTGGGTTGATAGTGCTCTTAGTCCATGATCATCCTATTTATTTACATGCATTTATTTATTATGCGATATATATTTCAAATACGCGGATGGTTCTAGTTTAGTTTATGTGATAAATTGAAACCAAAAGCATGTGAAAAGTGAGACCTTAATTAAAGACCAACAAATCTTCCCACTCTAAATATTAAGTTAATAACGATGTAATCTAATAGTAGATTATATCGTTGCCTTCCATTATCATAGATTAGTTTATGTGTTAGGCAAGTGAGTAGCTGGTTGTGGACACATATAGGCTATTTATTTGTATTAATATATAAACTAAGTCTATAAAACATGAGATGTAGGAGAATTTGGATTCTTACTGGCTTCCAAAAATCTATCATGTGAGAGGTCGGTATTGCATTGATCCAAATTTTCTAGGATAATGGGTTTGACTTAAATAATTCTTAGAGACCAAAAATCTATAATGTGAGGTCAATGAAATTGTAGGCAAGTAAATTAGGATTTGTATGTGATGTATTGAATAAGGTGTTATTCACTCATTATTCTTTGTATCACCAAGAATCTATAATGTGAGGTGAAACAAAAATTAATGGGCCCCCCAATCCACAAAGAAAATCATTTATTTGATTTTCTATTTTCTCTTAGGGAAGTGTAGAATTCGAAAAATTTAGTGGGGGTACTATTTGATTTAAAGACCCAAGTCAAGCAGTTAATAATACATTATCTAATTTAAATTAATTATTTTCTGCAGTTACATGTCAAAAATGAATCCTCTTGCAACTATCCTAGATAAGAACTGTTTGACTGGACCAAACTATGCTGATTGGTTCCGTAACTTGAAAATCATACTGAGTTCTGAAAAGATTGAGTACGTGCTTGATGGTCCACTTCCTGAAGAAGCTCAAAGGGCATCTGAAGAGGAACTGGAAACCATTAGGAAATGGCGTGATGATACGTTGATGGTCAAAAGCTACGTTTTGGCTTCAATGACAAATGAGCTGCAACGTCAACACGAGGACATGGAAGATGTCACTGAAATTATCAAACACTTACAAGAGTTGTATGGTGTAAAGAACAGGGTTGCTAGGTATGAGATATCTAGGGAATTGTTCCGATTGAGGATGAGTGAGGGATTAGATGTCAATATGCATGTTCTTAAGATGATCGGTTTGATTGAGCGTCTTGAATCTTTGAATTTCTCTATGGATTTGAACTTGCAGACTGACTTGATACTTCAATCTCTACCTGAATCATTTCATTCCTTTATTGTCAATTTCCAGATGAATGACATTGAGCGCACCTTACCTCAGCTCTTGAATATGCTGGTTATATATCAAGGGCAGATGAAAGGAAAAGGTAAGGAAACTATGTTGGCATTTGTCTCTTCTTCATCTGCTAAGAAGCATAAAAGGAACAAGAAGAAAGGTAAAAATGCCTCTCAGGGCAAGCCTACAGGAGGCGTGTCCAAGAAAAAGGGGAAGGTTGCAAAGCCTGGAACTTGTTTTCATTGTGAGAAAGAAGGACATTAGAAGAGGAATTGTCCAGAGTACCTCAAGAGTTTGAAGGGAAAGGGCAAGGCTTCTGCAGGTATGTCTCAATTGCTCATGTTTGAGATTAGTCTTTCGATTAATCATGATTCTACTACATGGGTGCTAGACTCTGGCGCCACTTCTTATATTTGTACTTCTGTACAGGAACTAAGGAGAAGTAGAGTTTTGGGAGAAGGCGACGTGGTCCTAAAGGTGGGAAATGGAGCAATAGTTGCTGCGTTAGCTATTGGGACATGTTGTCTTACTTTGTCGTCTGAATTTACTTTAGTTTTGGATAATTGTTTATTTTTGCCAAATGCTTGGAGGAACATCATTTTCGTTTCAGTATTAGTTCAAAATGGTTTTGAATTTAAGTTTATGGATAATGGATGTTTTATTTATTTACGAAATAAATGTGTTGGCACTGACAAATTAATAAATGGGCTTTATATACTTGATATAAAGAAAGACGACAATAAAATGAGCAATGCATGAATGTACAGACCTTTAAAAGGTCTAGAGATACCATTAATTCTAAATATTTGTGGCACTTAAGATTAGGTCACATAGGGGAAGCTAGAATCACGAAGTTGGAGAAAGAAGGACTTATAAGCCCATGTGGCCCGAATCCATTTCCAGCATGTGAATCTTGCATCCTAGGTAAAATGACCAAATCACCCTTTGCGGGACAAAGGCAAAGAGCTACAAACATTTTAGAATTAATACACACTGATGTGTGTGGGCCTTTTGGTGAATTGGCCCGAGGTGGTTTTGCCTACTTAATTACTTTTACTGATGATGTGTCTCGGTATGGGTATGTGTATCTTATGAAACACAAATCTGAATCCTTTGAAAGGTTCAAAGAATACAGAGCAGAAGTAGAAAACCAAACTGGGAAAAAGATTAAGGCTCTTCGGTCTGATCAAGGAGGGGAATACTTTAGTACTGAATTCCAGGAGTATCTTAAAGAAAATGGTATAATCGTATCATTGACTCCACCTGGAACACCTGAGCTTAATGGTGTGTCAGAAATGAGAAATAGGACTCTGTTGGACATGGTCAGATCAATGATGAGTTATACTGATTTACCTATTGGCCTTTGGGGCCATGCTCTTCTCACTGCGGCATACATCTTAAATAGGGTCACTTCCAAATCAGTTATAAGCATTCCTTATGAGATCTGGAGAAATAAGAAGCCCAACTTTAATCACATTAGAGTATGGGGTTGTCCTGCTTACATTAAAAGACTTAAAACTGAGAAATTGAAAGCGAGATCTGACAAAGTCAGATTCATTGGTTATCCCAATGATTCATTGGGATACAACTTTTATTCCCCTATTGACCAGAGAGTCTTCGTCAGTAGACATGCCATATTCTTGGAGGATGAGTTCATCCAAGAAGGTGGTTTGGGAAGAAAAGAAGAGTTTAATGAGGGAAACATTGAACAACCAATTGACCAAGTAAAAACTCAGGATTTGATCCAGGATGAAACTATTCAAGAAGAACCAATTGCTTTACCACAGATACGTAAATCTTTAAGGACTGTTCGTCCCCCGACAAGATATAGCTACCTTCATAGCCAAGGACAAGAGTTGTTCACATTGGATTATGGTGATCATGTCGATGATCCCCTAACCTATGAAGAAGCTATTTCTGATAGGGACTCAGGAAAATGGCTTGAAGCCATGAAATCAGAGATGGATTCAATGTACACCAATCAAGTCTGGAATCTTGTAAATCCACTTGAAGGTATTGTACCTATTGGGTGCAAATGGGTATATAAGAGAAAGAGGGGTGCAGATGGGAATGTGGAAACCTTCAAAGCAATGTTAGTGGCAAAAGGTTACCGTCAGTGACAAGGAGTTGACTATGAGGAAACCTTCTCGCCAGTAGCAATGCTAAAATCCATTAAGACTTTATTGGCTATAGTTGCACACTATGATTATGAGATATGGTAGATAAATGTCAAAACGGCTTTTCTTAATGGCTTCATTGAAGAAGACATTTATATGGAACAGCCAATGGGTTTTGAATCCATGGGTGAAAGTCACAAAGTGTGCAAGCTAAGGAGATCCATCTATGGACTCAAACAAGCCTTAAGGAGTTGGAACAAATGTTTTGACGAGGTTGTCAGAACATTTGGCTTCATTAAGAATGAAGAAGAACCTTGTGTTTACAAGAAAATTAGCAATAAAGCAGTAACATTCCTCATCTTATATGTAGATGACATACTACTGATTGGGAATGACATTGGTATGATGTCATCTATCAAGGTCTGGTTATTAGGAACATTCTCCATGAAAGACTTGGGAGAAGCAACCTATATCCTAGGAATTCGAATCTATAGAGATAGATCAAAAAGATTGATACAGAGTACGTACATAGATAAGGTGTTAAAGAGGTTTAACATGCAGGATTCTGAAAGAGGGATGTTACCTTTTAAACATGGCATTCATCTCTCTAGGACTATGAGTCCTAAGGCAGCTGAAGAAAGAGAGAGGATGAATAGGATTCCATACGCTTCAGTAATTGGAAGCCTTATGTATGCCATGCTATGTACTAGGCCTGATATCGCTCATGCTGTAAGTGTTACTAGCAAATATCAGTCAGATCCAAGTGAGGAACACTGGATAACAGTCAAGAATATCCTGAAGTACCTGAATAGGACTAAGGATATGGTCTTGGTATATGGAGGAGGGGAATTGAAAATCGAGGGTTTCACTGACTCGAATTTTTAGTCTGATGTGGATGATCGTAAATCGACATCTGGATTCATTTTCGTTTATAATAGAGGAGCGGTCAGTTGGAAGAGTTCCAAACAGAGTAAGACTGCAGATTCCACTATAGAATCCGAATACATCGCAACATCAGATGCAGCAAAAGAGGCAGTTTGGATCAAGAAGTTTGTCTCGGAACTTGGAGTGGTTCCCTCCATTGAGGTTGCAGTGCCTTTGCATTGTGATAATAATGGAGCAATAGCACAAGCTAAGGAACCAAGGTCTCACCCGAAAACCAAACATGTAAAGAGGCGTTATGACATTATTCGAGAAATTGTGGGAAAGTGATGCAGAAAGTAGCTTCGGCAGATAACACTGCTAATCCATTGACCAAGGCTCTGATAAAGCAGTCTTTGGATTGACACTTAGAGGGGATGGGTATGAGATATCATTCTGATTGGCTTTAGTGCAAGTAAGGGATTGTTAGGAATAATGCCAAAAGCCAATAAATTATATTTTGGAATTATGAATAATGTGTTATTTAATTTATTAATTCATTTAATATGGGAAGTTTATTTATTTATTATAAATGTTTTGATTAAATAAATAAAGTCCTTAGAATATTCTTTATAGATTCTATCATCAGGAGTAAGGATATGAGTGACGGAATCTATAATTATGAATATATTCTAAAAGTTGTCCCTGATCATAGGATAAACTAAAAGGGCGTTAGTTTATCCGGATAGATCGGATTACAGTCTACTAATCAAATTATATGAGATATCAGTTTGAGCGATTTGTCTCATATCGTTATAGTAGATGTATAAGAACTTATTGTGAATAAGTAACTGGACTTGACCACCGATACAACGAATTATATGAAATGTCAATAATTCGTTGTATCATGTAATTATGCAATTAATCCTCAGACCTGAGATGCTACGATTATCTCATGATTATGAATGCCATGATTTGCTGGTGCAGATAAGCTAGTCCTAATCATGGATTAGACAATGTATTCAGTGATTGTGATTTCTTCCGTCATGCAGAAATGTATTTGTAGACACGAAAACTGTCAATTGGGTGTCTTATGCAATCTGATTAATTGGGTGACTTAAAATCCTTGGCCAAGGTAGAATAGTGAAAGTTGTTTCACGAATTATTCATTAGTCACTAATTAATTGGGTTTTGACATATGGTCGAGTAAGAGAGTTTAACGACCCATTCCATGACTCTGGCTTGATCGGGATAGTTGAGACAATAGGATTTGATTGCATATAAATTACTATTTGGGTTCGCATGGTTGCACTTCATCTTTAATTGAGTAATCGTGATACACTGCTAGGTGTCACTCACGATTTGCGAATTAATTAGAAAGAGTTCTAATTTAATTAATTGGTTGAATTAATTATCTGCTGCTGATTAAATATGAACTTGAGAGGTTACACACAAATGGAATTTGTAGATTAATTGGACTAGAAAAAAGATTAAATTAAATTTAGGATTGTCCTCAATATTAATTTAATTGGACTCGTAGTAATTAGATGGTGATCTGATAAATATGGAGCCTAAGACTGGTAAGTTTAAGACCAGCCCACTTATGACTTAGGCCATATATGTTTTCTATATATAGAACTATTATGACAGAGAAAAGCTAGCACAATATCATCAGTTAGAAAAATATATAGGATTCCTCTAGAAACCTAGTGGGGATAAAAATCCAATTAGTAAGTGCAGATTCTGTGTGGATCAATCTTGGAGGCTTCACACATGGGGAGCTTAATTCAAATTCTACATCGAACTACGCTTCAAGAGGTAATCCTAGAACTATTGCGGATTTAATTTAATTAGATTAAATTATTATCTGATTTAGATCTGCATAATTAAACATGGACGGATACATAATTTATTTTCTGCTGCGCAATTATTTTAATTGTCATGTATATTTCCCGACACTCCACATGTAGAGATGTTGAATATTAGTTGTAGGGATTTCCTACAAGGTAGAAAATCTGTAAGGAAGTTGTTGGAGATCAAAATCTCTAATAGTTTTCTTACATGTAGAAATTTTACCCTTTTAGGGTACCTGTTGAAGCCAACCTAATAGAAGAAATTCTCCCGCCACTTTAAATTCCCAAGTTGCTCGAGCAGGTTAAGCTTCATTAGTTACTCGAGCTCATTTATGCCAATTTTATCTTTTTTTGCTCTTTTTTTTAATCCAAATTGTCTCTTTAACATCGGACACTTGCAATAAATAAGAAATCTCTCAAATATACGACAATTGAAATCAATTTCATTACGCAATGCAGACAAAAAGATGTGTTTATCTAACAAAATTATGAATACATCCACAAATAGTTAAAATTGTTCCTATATTATGTCAAACATCCCAATAGATAGTCTTAATAGTTCAGAAAGTTTGTTCGACACTCCAATTTACTCATTAATATTTAGTTGTATCACTTTGGTCCCTAATTTTTTCACTTGTATCAAAATGGTCAATCAGATGATTTTTGGTTGCTTTGGAGATGGCAATTCTAACACAAGACCAGACACTTGATGAATAACGAAAAGCAAGAGAACCTCTATAAGCAGGAAAATCTTTCTTTTTGTCATTGTTGCCCAGTCCTACCGTAGTGGAGATTGAAGAAGGAATTAGGTACGATATGTAGCAAGCAAGAATTCAATCTTTTTGGCTAAATTCACTCGTCTGTCTAGCTGGGATGACAAGCCAGCCAACCAACCTTTAAGTTTTTCTATATATTTCGTCACTCCCGCTTTGACGACTTGCGGGTTTCTAGATTCCTATGGCCAATCAGATGATTTTTTTTAGGCTTTGTGGGCTGTTTTCGATTTCTAGATCTTGCCCCTAGTTCTTGCTCCCTATATACGAAACCGGACTTTGGCATCTCATTTCTGGTTTGGGCTATTGGACCGGATATGTGTTGTGGGTTGTGTCTTTCTGATAATTGAGCTTATATCATATATTTTATTTCCATTTTAGGCTTAGCCATGTGTTACTTTTTCTCTTCGGGCCTTTGTGTTGGGCCCTTCAACAATACATATCTTGGTTGTCCAATATAATTTCTGTTCTTGACCATTAAAGAATAAATTAAAATAAGGAAAAATTGCATAAATAGTATTTCTTATTTTTTTAAAATTTTAAATATATTTTATTATTTAAAATTAGTCAATTTAATCTCTATTATTTTTTTAAAAATTTTTAATTCATCCTTATTATTTAAAATTAACTAATTTCTCAAAAAAATCAATTAGTCCTTATTATTTGCATCAATAGTCTTTATTTTTTTAAAAAAATTTTAAACATGTCCTATTATCCAAAATTATTCAATTTAATTTTTATTATTTTTTAAAAAAATTTAAATTCGTCCCCATTATTTAAAATTATTTAATTTCTCAAAAAATTCAATTAATCCTTATTATTTTAATTTTTTTAATTTTAGCCAATTTTAGAAGGACTAAATTGATTTTTTATAAAAATAATAAAGAGTAAATTGGATAATTTTAAATAATAGAAAAGAATTAAAAATGTTAGGAAAATATTTAATTTTATTATTTAAATGAAATTATTAATTTATCCGAATTAATTTATACTGTCATTTCTTGAATTTGAATTATTTCTTTTTTAATGTTGACCGAAAACATATATTTTAAAAAATAAAGAATTTGAGCTTTTAGGATGAACCCAGCAAAACCCTCACTCTTTACACGCTGGAGCTAAAATGGCCGCGCCACCACCGCTCCTTCTAAGAGGCCTACCCCCCCTCCGCCTCCATCTCCTCCACCACCGCCACCCACTTAGACTTCGTTTCCTCAACCACAACCACCGCACATGTTTCACCGCCACCGAGTCAACTCGGACCGACGAGAACTCACACACTACCACCACCATCTCCGCCACGGCCACCGCTTTGAACGCCAAGGACCCGCCCAAGTACCCGAGATTGGACGACCCGGATTACCGGAAATGGAAAGATAAAGAAGCGGAGATTCTCAGAGATGTGGAGCCCATTATTTTGCTTACCAAGGATATTCTCCATTCTGATAGGTCCCAATCACTTATCTTCTTCTTTATCTCTTTTGCTTTATGTATTCTTCTTTTTATTTATTTATTTTTTTCGAATGCTAAAAAGATCAAATGAAAAGAAGAAAATGTTGATATTTTGTTGAAATTGCATGTTAGACCGTAATAATGTAATAATTTAATAACACGTAAACCTTGGGTAGCTTAATTGGTTAGGCGTTAGATAGGCTGCCTGGGGATCGTCAGGTTGAGTCCCTTTCCCTTAGACCTTAACAGAAGGCATATCCAACCGTTAACATTAGGGCCGTAGAATCAGTTGAGCAAAGTCCGGATGCCCACATCTCTCAAAAAGAAAAAAGAAAAAAACTAATTTAATAACATGTAATAAATTAAGAGGTTTATAAGGACGTGACAAATAACACTCTAACTTCAAATATTATAATAAACCGTGTTTTTTATATAAAAAAATTCCAATTCCTAATAATATAGTAACTCATGGGATTTATGGGGACGTGACAAGGAGATCTTTAGCTGCTAATATTTGAAAGAAAGTGGTAGTGTACTACGATTCTTATAAACCATAGTGGTTAGCAAGATGTTGCGTTATTCAAATTTGGCACAGTGTAGAATTTTTTTTGCATATTAACTGGTATTAAATTTACGTATGCTCGAGAAATAGTTTAATCATATCTAGGAAATAAGTAACATAGACCTATGGTTCAAGGCTTTAAGCATATATTTTGAACTTATGTATAGGGAGGTGTTTGGATAAAATGGAGTTTTACTAATGGAAGAGTAATGCCAATAGTGCACAAAAATTAGAATAGAAAAGCTGCTAATTTGTGACGATAATTTGAACCACTTTATTCTCAATGAGAATACGATGTGAGGCACGTGTTGTTGATATAATTATGCTAGATTTTACCATCTTTTTCTAAATATGGTTATGCTACTTGTTTTTTTTCCTCTGTCCTATACTTAAAAAGGTCAAATGCTTGATCAATGTATGCAAGGATTCATTTCAGTGTCTTATGGTTCCCTAGTGGTTTAGCAATTGTATTATGGAGAGGTCAAGTACATAGTTCATAACACGACCTTAATATATACAACAAGTAAGGCACTTCCCTCTCGAGAAGAAGCGCTTTGTCTTGCCTCTCGTAATGATAATTTTAAGCAACTTATATCATTGCTGGTAAGTCCAGCTTTGCTCAAACCTAGTTTGTTGTGAAGATCATCTTCCATTTGTGAGAGGAACCTTAGTTATAAATTATCTGGTCACTTTAGCTGCGTACATGAAGTGTTGTAGTGTTCTCCTAGAACTGTAGTAGTGTACATTAAGTGTGTAGTGTTCTCTTAGATCTGTAGTATTAAGTATGTTACCACATAAGATGTAGAGGTGCATGAACGTAGAATATGAGATGCACTAAACACTGTGCAGGAAAGACAAAGCAAAATAGGAATGGGTGGAAGGGTACATGTAGAAAGGCTGGCGTTTCTCTGGATTAATAAGTGAGTGTTCTTGATCTTTTTGGTAAAGTGATTGAGGTTCCTTGAACAATTGGAGGAATTGCCTCTAAAATCAACGAGTTGTTACGGGTGCAATGTGCGTACAATGCATGTTATGGGTGCTGGATGCATGACTTCATACACCCTCGCATCTTTGTTTGCTTGGGCTTTCTTCAACTTTGAGTACATTGTCATAAGGATAGACTTTAAGGTGATGGTCATCGACACATTGCCCATATATAATTCCTTTAGCCACTCAATTGGAAAACCTTGAATTATTGAGGATGGGTTTGTTACAGAGCCCATGCAAATGATTTAGGCTTTTCTTTCAACCTCCATAGACTTAACTGTTATTACAGGCTGTAAGAAGGTACTTGGCATCTCTTGACAAATAAAGGTCCATACATAGCCACCTGTCTCCTAATATATACGTTATAGATTCTCATGTGGCACTTATCAATTAACTTTGCACAAGCTATGATGTAGTTAATGAGGGAGATAAATCCCTCTTAAATGTGTATGAGAATGGTTAAAATTTGTCTCTCAGGGTACAATAGTCACACCTCTTGAAAAAACACTTACAACAAAAAGATCGAACAATCCAAAAAAATCTTTCATCTCTCTGTAAAGACTTAAAATATTATGCAAAATGGATAGCAGAATAATTCTACATCTTTGAAAGGAAGAAATAATGTATGAGGGAAGGACTTTGATATTTGAGTATTTCAAAGTACACTTTTTCCAATATTTGAAGAAGTTCAATTACGATGATTAAATGCTTGATGGGCTAGCATTTTTATAGGCCACATATATCTGTTTGCAATAGATCATCACTCTAACTAACACTTTTTCAGTCCAATGGGTTCCTTCTCAAAGTATTGAATAACTTATGGTCCATATTGAAATTATTCATAAAATTTGAGTATAAAGATTAAATTTAAATGACCCATAAAAAATCTGTATAGTATTTTTGGCCAATCACACACCTGTACTAGTGTGTGCCCGGGACCACGCCTAAGCCCAAGCGAAGCCTGAGTTTGGGCGAGGTGGGCAGGCACCCGTGTGTGTTTTGTGATTTGGGATCAAAACCACCATTAGGTAGGTCTTTTTTGCCCCGCAAAACTTGGGTACTCTAAGGGGCCAAACCCCTTGTTAAATGTAACCTACATAAATTGACTTATCTTTCCATATCTTCTTGATGTGGGGACAACACATTGAAAATCTTTTCTTGAAGGACTCACTGGTTGTCAAATTTCATTTGCCTATTAAAATATTTGACTGAGTAATCACATCTCATTAATAAATGAGCTTTGGACTTAATCACATCTCATTAATAAATGAGCTTTGGACTTACCAATATCAATGTGTAAGACCCATTAATTATTATTTCCACTTTAAGCAAAAGTCTAAAGTTATTAACAATTCCCCACAAGAATGAAAGTTGGCTTGACATTAGCGTATTGTCACAACATTTAAAGATTTACATGGTAGAGAGAGTTAGGTGGAAAGTCACTGCATTAGGAAATAAAGCTTTTGGCCTTGAACCTTTCATACTTAATATTATTAGATCTACTCGCCATATAGTAGACATGATGCCTTGAACTATTTGACTTTTGATGTAAACCAAGACAATAATTACACACATAGTAAGCTCCCTAACATTTTTGGTTCTCACAACTGTGTTAGTTTGGTCTTGAACACCTTCTAGTTTCATGAGTGGTTTGGATAATTTAGCCTTATCATTATCCTTTGTTAAGAAAATATGGGGTTCCATCAATTTTAGGATAGAACTCTGAATTCTTAACATGAAATCAGAGTGGGCCTTGGTCCTCTCATATCCATCCACGTGTAACCCATCTATTACCTGTTGTCTGTTTCTCTCTCGCTAACTCGTTTGTCTCAATGTCAGTTCTTGGTTCTCGGTTCTCTCGGTCACACGTGAAGGAGGTGTTGGAATATACATTCTTCCCACTTACAAAAATCACAAACTCGAAAAGACCATCTTATAAGATTTTGGGCTGCTAAAGTGGAATCCCATGATTCTTAACTTCCTTGAACTGACCCAGTACATACTCACATAGGTAATGCCTATTAAGAGTATTTTGCCACTCTATTGGATTTCAAGGTATAGGAATCATTTAAACCATATTCTGAAGCTGCTGCAACAGTCACTCTTCTCATCATACGAATAGGCAGCGGATAAAATCCTTAGTGGCTTTGGGAATTCATCCATAATTAGGTTGTCCCATAGAACCTAGATCTTGGGATCTTCAATCAGCTAGGTTCGTATATTTAGGCTTGTGCCTAAAGTTGAACTAATAATTAATGGGTCTCATATATTGATACTAGTAGGTCCAAAACTCATCTATTAATCAGGTGTAATGATTTGGTCAAGTGCTTTATAGGTGAATGAAATTTGGCAATAAGAGAATCCATTAAAAAAGTGGTTTTAAGGTGTTGCTCATACATTCTAAAGATATGGGAAGATAAATCAATTTATATAGACTAGATTTTAACTAGGGATTGGGCCATTGGAGCACTCAAGTTTTGTTGGGGGAGGAGAGTTATCTAATGGTGACTTCGAGCCAAATCACAAAAGACGTGTGCATCGGAGTTGGTCCAGGCTTGACGCTAAGAGCATGTATATTTTATGGGTTGTTTGGATTTTGACTTTTAGATTCAAAGTCTATGAATGGTTGAAATTGAATAAAATAGTGTTCCTTTTTTGAGAAATAACAGAATAGTGTACCTTTTGAAAAAGGTACTTTGGAAGATACCTCTTGGACTGAAAAAGTGTCGGTTGGTTTGACTTGTTTGTTGTGCATAAACACATGTGCCATATAAAAAGGCTAGACCATCAAGTTAAATAACTGATACTTGAACTTCTTTGTATAGTCAAAAAACGAACTTCAAATACTCAAATATCAGATTCTTTCCCTCTTGTCATTCTTTCTCCCTTTCAAAATTTATAGCATTATTTTACAATTATTTCTTCATAATATTTTAAGTGTTTATAGAGAGTTCAAATATTATTTTGGTTCGCACCTCTTGTTGTAAGTGCTTTGTAAAGAGGTGTGACTATTTTACCCTGGGAGACGGTCATTCAAGAGACTCCAAGTACATTGGGGAGGGACTACATCTGTATTAAGGTTATATTGTCTAAAATTAGCCTCAGTCAAAACAAATTCTGCAACTGTGATTCTGCAATAACTTCACCACAACTTGTGAGTTTTTAATTTTGCAAATATATATTTTGACTAGAATACTATTACAGATTGCTTGTGCTGTATTCTGTTTTTAATTTTCTCGAGTATTGTATTATACTGTTGCATCAAGCTATCATATAATATTTGTTGGTGTTATTAGAAAGTTTTATGTTCATTGTTTCATCATTACATCAGTATACATAAACCACACAATATAGAAATGAAAATGCACAATGGCCAATTACTAATTGATTGTCTTTTTATTTACTTGGCCTATTATGAGAATTATTTTGAAGAATAATGATGAATCTGATATCCATTTAATCAAATTCTTATCTGACATTTCGAATTAAAAGTTATCAAAAGATTATGCTATAGCCATTCAAATCACAAATAGCCTTTCTCTTGAACATTAAAGGAAAAACTTGCCTTACCATGCTTTGCAATCCTCCTCTGCCTTAGTCATCAAAGAACTAGATGCAGGATCTCGAATAATTCAGCAGGCCAACTAGATGGGTCCTAATCTTGAATTCTTGGCTTGACAGAGGGCAGACTGGAGTTGATTTGTCCTGTTCTTATTGTTCCAACTTGGCCAGAAATATGCACCATACTAAAAAGAATAATGTTGTTTTAATGTTAAAGCAGTACCAGAAGCCCCCCTCTGTCCTCCCACCAGTAAATAAGAATTTTATCAGTGGACACTGCAGCCTGTGTACATAGAGTTAGAGGAGAATCTCCGCTATAAGAAGCTATCTCTGTCTGAGCAGACTTTCTTGAAAAGTTCCAGCTAGTAACTAAACAGAAGAACTGAATCATTTATACTTTAAAGCAAACATGATACTTGAAATACTCAATTCTCCTCAAAATTCTCGATTCTTTCAGAGGCTGATCTGTTTTTCTTTTGCCGTATAGCTCACCTAAGCCCTAGAAGGTTACTTGCCATGCCTGGTTCAGTGATTCGATAATACTATCTGCCCTCCAACACAGCACAAGACCATTTCTCTTCTTGGAACTCATTCTTAAAAACCAGAAAACATAATAGTCCAGAATAACCAAATTGCTTTCACAAACTCCAACCGCAAGAAACTATCTGTGTTCTTTTAGTGTGATGTTTCAGCGTTTTACTGCTCATGATTATTAAAATTTTAAGCAGACTATATTTGAACTGTTGCTTGACATTTTGGTATTAGATTTGAGGCCCAGAAGTTCTCCCTCTAGGTGCATAAGTGCTATTACCCATTGCTAGTACAAGTTGAACTAGTCTTGACCTTAGATACCCTTCTCGTAGTCTTTTCAATGGTCTTGCCACGATCAGAATTTTTTAGTATCTGTAGCTTCATGGCTAAGAATGATCTGTTATTGGTGCTCTGAGCCAGTAATACATACACATGCAAAAGACACAAAGAGACGCAGCTGAAGGAGGGGAGAGACGGGTGCAGAGAGAGATAAATAGATGCAAGCACACATGCATAGATACAAGGAGACTTGACGGGTGCAAAGAGATAAATAGATGCAAGCACACATGCACAGATACAAAGAGACTTGTATTCGTCCTTTTATTCCCATATTTTATTTGGAAGCTTCTCTTATAGTATATGTCATTCATCGATCAACGCTTGATAAAGTGAATATTCCACATTTAAGCCATTACATCAACTGAAAGCGGAGTCTACTTTGAAATTAGATTCTGGGCCAGGAAAGAGATTTATTATGATTAGTCACAAACTCACACCTGATGGGAGATTTTTATTCTTTTCAGTGAATTCTTTTGGATCTCTGGAGGCATTTGTTGCCAATTTCTTGCACTTTACTTGTTTTTACATGAAGTCGTGGTATCTATTAACGTGTCCCTTTCCCTGCTATTTCTATTTTCTTCATGTTCCGAATAAATAACCATTGTGCAAGAGTGATGCAAGTCTAGCTTTCTTGTGTATAATTCTTAGATCTCCAAAGCTGTATTTGCATCTAAGGCCATATTTGGATTTCTTCTTTTTATGATGTTATGCACCCTCAAATGGTCCTAATTGTTTGACTGCATCCTTTTGCCTGCCAGGTATATGGATGGGGAACGTCTCACAGCAGAGGATGAGAAAGCTGTCGTTGAGAAGCTTCTTGCTCATCATCCTCACTCTGAAGACAAAATTGGATGTGGTTTAGATTCAATTATGGTGAGTGGATTATTCTTTTAGTATCATGTTTGTTTTACTTGGTTAAGGTTCATTTTTTCCCTTCGGTTTTCATATTGACTTCTCAACATAGCCATTCTGCATCTATGTGCAATGTACTTTTATTCCACTTCTAAGCTCTTAAGTGGTACAATTTGTATCAAACATAGAACTTTTCTAAAGGTTTTTTTTCTCTGAACTTGCTTTCGATAAGATACCCTTGAGTTCACAGTTTGGCTCCCTCACTCCCTCATTTTTTTGTTTGTGTACCTACACTTGCATTCATATCCTATACGGATGTTTATTTATGAAGATTGGCTATTAATTTCTTATTTCACTATGTTGACCCATTTTAGTTTATTTTGGAGATTTATTTATAATGTTATGTTTGTTTGGGTTTTATCTTAAATTACTCTCTCCACGATGGTGCTCTCCTTATCCTTCACCTCCAACCAAAACCTTCACCTCATAAACTCCATAACCTTCACTTCACATACTACTTCTCGAAAAAAAAGTTTGCGTTTTATCTTAAATGAGATAGCTTTAGGTGGTATCTGGTTCTACTAAACATAGGTACATGCCTGATTATCTTCATATCTTATTTGAATTTTATTTCGCATCTCCAACTTGCTTTTGTAACATATTCTCTGCATTTTTTGTGATGTTCTCTCCCTTGGACCTTGGTGTGTCCTTATCTATGTGCCAAAAACTATGTCAATCCGTGGATGTTGTTGCCATCCTGTTGATGAAATGCCAATGTGATTTATGCTACATAAGATTGGCATTCAAGCATTTAATGGCTGTGGGAAGGCATAATCATCACATTGTGAATATGCAATTCAATCTTACTATGAAGTTAAGTAATATTAGTTTAATTAAACCTGACAAATAGTGTTTGTTGTCATCTATAATCACTAATGAGGTAGCTTGCCAACATGGTCCCTTTATACCACTTGTTGCTTTTGAGTGGAGGGAGAGGGTTGCGATAAGTGCATGTTAAGAGTCAACAAAAGCAGTGGTGTTTTTCTTTGGCTTGTTGACTGACCTGCAAGTAAGTGTCGGCGCATACATTGACAGTTGTGATTAAGTCGGAACATTGCTTGAACTAAATTGTTCGTTTTTAGGCAATATGTAAAATTTTCAAAAGAAAGCTGCACCAAAACGCCGAAAGATGAGAAAAAATGTCACAATGATGTTAATTTGTCAAAGTTACCATCTCTTTAGCATTCGAGGGGCATTTCAGCATTCTACATTCACCTGTGATTAGTTGAGTGAAGGAGTTTTTTGTCTGAATACTTCTCTTTCCCTCTCTCTTTCACCCCCTCCTCTCTCTCTCTCTCTCTCTCTTTCTCTCTCTCTCACAGTCACTCTATCCTTTTTTTCTCAATTTTCAAAGATATGCTTCCTTGTACTAATGAACCAGTGGAGTATATGGCTCCAATTAGCTGGCATGTAAATTTGTAGATTTGACCTCTTAAATAGTTTGGACTTACCATCACAATCATAAATTTGACAAAACCAGTTAGCAATTGATGATTGATAATCATGATTCTTTTGCGTGTTCTAGGACTGAGACCTTGATGAATACTCTGTTTTAACTGCAAGTTAAGACTTAATAAATGTTGTAGTTTTCTTTTGTTGCTTGTCGACTGAACTGCAAATTAGTGTCAGCACATACATTGGCAGTTGTAATTTAGATGGAATATGTAATGATCCCACATCGTAATCTCACCCTCACAAGGGGTGTTTCTTAAGTGCAAGAGTTTTCCCACCTAACAGACTAGTCTTTTGGGATGAGCTCTCCATTTGGACTTGAGTTGTTACATTCTTAGGCTTATTTTGTTACAAAATGTTGCTTCAAATAAATAAATGGTTTGTCTTTTGAAAATTATGTGCAAGTGTCGCAAGAAAGGTACAAAGGAAGATTTGATTTGCACCATAACACCTAAATATGTGAAAAAATGTGTCACAATGATGTTAACTTTGTCAAAGTTTTTTAAGTCTTCAGTATTCGAGGGACATTTAAGCATTCTTAATTCACTATGATGAATTGAGTGAAGGAGCTGTTTGTCTGAGCAGTATCTCTCTCTCACAGTCATGCTGTCCTCTTTTCTCCATTTTCAAAGATATGTTTCCTTGACTTAAAGAACCGGTGGACTATATGGCTACGATTTGCTGGCATGTAGGTTTGCATATTTGACTTTTTATATAGAGCAAAGGACTGAAAATCCTTGTGTGGTTCAAATAAGTGTGACACTTATCATCACAATCATAAATTTGACGAAACCAGTTAGCAATTGATGATAGATTATCATGATTTGTTTTTGTTTTTCACCTTTCTAAGACCGTGTGGGCTTGATGAATGTTCTGCTTTGGGAAGGTTGTCACCTAAAAAGGAAATTTTAGTTTGACCAAAACGCCTAAAGATGAGAAAAATAAAAATGTCAAACTGATTATAACTTATGTCAAAGTTACTACCTCTTTAGCGTTGGAGGAACATTTAAGCATTCTAAATTAACCGTGATGAGTTGAGTGATGGAATTGTTTGTTCAATACTTCTCATCTCTCTCTCTCATGCTCACTGTCTTCTAAATTTTAATAGATATGTTTCCTTGTCTTAAAGAACTGGTGGAGTATATGGCCTCAATTAGCTGGCATGGAAGTTTGCAGATTTTGACCTCTTAAATAGTGTGGACTTATCATCACAATCATAAATTGACGAAACCAGTTAACTATTGATGATTGATTATCATGATTTCTTTGACGTGTTTGTTAGTAATTGATGATTGATTTATCATGATTTCTTTTGATGTGTTCTACAACTGTGGCCTTGACGAATGTTCTGTTTTAGAAGATTGTCAATTATATTTGTACAGTTATTCTCTAAAGAATCTTGTTTTATTACTCCTCGTGAAGGTTGATCGGCACCCGCAGTTTAGACATTCAAGGTGCCTCTTTGTTGTTAGAACAGACGGTGGGTGGATAGACTTCTCTTACCAGAAATGTCTCCGAGCATACATTCGAGATAAGTACCCTTCACATGCAGAAAGATTTATAAAAGAACATTTTAAACGCGGTAGCAGTTGAGTTTCTTTTCTTGAAGAAAAGTTTATGTAATGTTCATATCGATCTTTTGCTGCACATTTGGCTTCCGTTGAACCATCTCTGTTGAGCTTCCAGTTGTTGCGTATAATTTGTTGTTCTGGTGAGCAGAGTAATTTGTGGCGTTCAGCAACCCATGTTCCCCCTCTACTATTTTCAACATGGTAGATAATTGTTGACTAGCACTTCATCTTTGTTTTTTGGGTGAAATAAAGGACATTGATTAACACTGCTTGTGGATACATTTTTTGTACGTGTCCTTTTTGATGGCAGTGGATGATTTTATTCAACCTATGAGAAAATTCTTATATTAGACAGTGTCGAATAGTGCAATGTGGGGACCATCCCCACAGAGAGCACACATCCGCTTTGTTGCGTCTTTCTGCATGATGAACCTCTGGGTGGAGCAACGAGTAGTTTTTGTGCTTGTCTAACCTGTGTATACTCGAGGCACTTTGTTTGATACACAAGATCAAGTGAAGGGAAAGTAAGTCTTTAATTCCTTGAAAAATTGGACCACCAAAAAAATGGCACTGAATGAATTTTTAGCTTTTTGGTTTCCCATCGGGTCTAAAGAAAGTTATTTGAACTCTAAACAGGATCTCAGTGAAATGTAGGATCAGGGATACAGACCGCTTTATTTTTATGCTTGTCTAACTTGTTTTTGTCAAGTAGCATATTATTAATGAAACAGGATAGATACATATTAGAGTTGGGCTCAAATTATACAAGAACCCAGAAAACAAAACAAAGAAGCAAACAATGCACGCAAAAATTACAAACATAATGCTAGAAGGGGGTTAAAACACTAAACATGGGGAGAGGACATTTTCTAATTGTATAAGCAATTCAAATTATCACAAAATTAGCTCAAGAAGATATGAGCCAGTAGTGACCTGACGAGAAAGATAAGCAGGGCTAAGAATTGTGAACAATAGAGGAAATTTTTCGGTTACAATTTGAGAAACCCCAAATAGCATTCAAAAGTAACTGTGCGAAAGTAGTCAAATCATATGAACAAGACATCAACACACCAAAAAATCCACCATCACCAGTCACAAGCCATAACTGCTGAAATTGGAAAGTACCACCATTAGAGGAAGAAAATAGAACAAAAGGGCAAGAGACCAAAAACCAAACGCAAAATTTGAATTTTTACATAAGAGAAATAGGAACTAAGAGAAAATAGTATAGGAGAAGGGAAAGGAAGGGAAAAGAGAAGGGCAAGTAAGTCTTTTCCTTGAAAAATTGGACCACCAAAAAGAGGTTGGAGAAGTCAGAATCTAAGTCAAACTTTGCATCCAACCTTGTTCTGATGAAACCAGAAACGCAACAACATTATAATTATCGAAGGCGTGCTCTCTGAGGAATTTGAAAAGGCAAAAAGGAAAGCCGATTGTGACCGTAGGATCTTGTGATCTTTGAACTGATCATCTCCAAACATGAGTTACATTAGCTAGAAAATTTTTCGTTGAGGTTGTCAGAAAGCAACCTCATTTGCTTCAAAAATTTTGCAAGTCTCTAATTGGCCGACCATACTACAATGTTATGTTGACGGATTTTATTTTTTTATAACATATATTGTTATAAAAAAGATTGAATGGGTTGTAAAACGTTCAAATTATCTTATCATGATTATATCAATAATTACCACTATTGACTCACCCTTCAACGTTATAATTACCACTATTTAAGTCATGTGACGATTGTTGATTGGTAGCTAAAATAGGTTGGTATTAGGCAACTGTATATGGGTTTCCATAGTTTGCATTGGAAAGAAATTACTGGTTTTAAATAAAACATGGTTTGAATTATAAGAAAATAATTGGTGTGGGGTGTTGCGTAATATGCTAGTTGTGTGTCATATTATCAATCATTTTATACTGTACGCTTATTTATCAAATTCCGTTATGATTAAATTTAATTCTACCTGCATTATTTTATTATTCAAGAAGAATAAAAAAAGTGAGAACCTGTAGAGTAATGAGCGTATAGGCGGATAGCATTGTTGGGCATCTCAGCTTTGACTCCATTTAGATCTTAAGATAACTTTATGAATATTACTACTTTTTAAATTTTTGTTTCAAGTTTAGAATACTTTTTCATTGGTAAAAAAATAAGATGCATTACAAACAATGAAGACTTTCCATTACCCATCCATTATACGTAAATGATAGGCCTCACATGTGTGTGTTAAATGTTCGACTAAGCCGACCCAAAGGTTTTTCCCTTATCCATCTTCTAAATCCGATCAAAAGGTTTGCTAACCAGTTTGTAAGCATTGAATTAATCAAGTATCAGCATGGTCGTCTACACATACCTAGAGTTATCATGTGGGTAAATTATACATATAGTCCTTATTGTTTACACATATTTTTTAAGTTAGTCCTTTTATTTTTAAAAAATTATATTAGTCCCTAATGTTTAGAAAAGTGATTCAAAATGGTCCTTATTGTTCAAAACTAGCCAATTTAGTCCATATTATTTTATAAAAGTTTCAAATTAGTCTCTAAATAGGGGTCACGTGCAGGGCTAAATTTTTTTTTTTTTTAAATAGGGACTAAATTGAATTTTTTGAAAAAAATAAGGGTCAATTTGACTAATATAGAATAATATATTACTGTTTTGAATCACTTTTATAAATATTGGAGACTACTATAAATATTTTAAAATATTAAAAATGACATTAAAAGAATATATAAACTATAGGGACTAAATACGAAATTTACTCTTATCATGTTATCATATTGTCCACCGCATTGAAAACGTTTTAATTCAATGGTAATAATAGAGTCAACTCTTAGCTATCATGATACATACAACTCATTTTAGTTACTTCAACTGCTTTATGTAGTTAACATTAACATTAAAGAATAATGTTGCTATGTAAGTTGAGTTATAATTATTAGACAAACATGACAGTTGAATTCTACGTTTTGATTATTATATAGGCCCAACCTACAAGCAGAAGAAAGGATTCGTCTTGCGTCCGGTTGAACATTAAATTATTTTTAAAATCTATATCATTGATATTAATATAAGAAATTCTAAAAATACATTACAGAAATTTGTTAAGGTATAAATCTGTTGTATTCGAGTTGAGCACACAATCTGCAAAATAAATGAACTACAAGTGTTTTTTTTTTCAGGGACCTCATCTGACGATCTAGTAAGTTTAGAGTATCCGAGCACGAACTGAATGCAGGGAAATTTAAAGAGTGGATATTTTAAGAAAAAAAGAATAAATTACCTTTTGTGACTGTTGGAATTCTATTTATACTATTTGTTAAGGAATTTTATAGAATATATGGCGGGTTCTAGAGATCTGAA
This sequence comes from Ehretia macrophylla, assembly GCA_037974665.1. NCBI lineage: Eukaryota > Viridiplantae > Streptophyta > Magnoliopsida > Boraginales > Ehretiaceae > Ehretia > Ehretia macrophylla. Next base: position 8,962,351 of record CM075774.1, read on the forward strand.
AAGATCTCTTGACACCACTGAGCTTAATTTGGTCGGGACAAGATCCTAATGCGCTCTCAAGCTCTTTCCTCTCAATTCCCAAGTATCTTAACATAGTCAGCTATCGAGGTAGTAGGTTGAAAATTTACCCCATATCAAGACTCTTTACATTTCAGATTTGAATTAATCATGAAGTTAACTTTTCGCAGTCAGATGTGATAGGTTTTGTGTTTGACTAATTTGAATCGTGTCTCTTTCCAATAAAATTATATATGTCTAAGTGTTTAGTACTCTTGATTTGAGCCGAAGAACTCCGAAGGGTTTTACGTCATTAGAGAAAGTAACAATCAGCAAAGAGATCACCCATTTCAGAGCAGAAAACCAACTGGAAGAAAATTTATGGCGGTCTTCCGCCTAATACCATAACGTGTTTTGAAACATTATAATTCCCATACATAACAATAATTTGTGAGACATTGAAAAATACTTGCTCACTAATAGATCTTCCCTATATGTTGATCTGTAGGAATACTTGCTTTGCAATTGGTCTATCCAATAAGAATTATCTTATAATGTCATAACAATATAAGTAAGATTTAATAATTATAAACTGTGTACATCATTTTAATGTGACTATGTTAATAATTTATAATTATTAAATTTTGTTCATATAACATACGTGTGAGCAAATCCATTCCCTAGTCCCATCAACTAGCCGGTATGGTATATTACCAGCCATGCATAGGAATGGAGGTGATTGCTGATTTCCAATAATGAGGTTTTGGCCACTAGAGCTTCTATTGAGATGTAGAGAAAAAGGTGGCTACTTTTTGTCACTAAAGAGGAGAGAGATCTGCGTTGACTAGAATGATGATGAAACAAAGAGCTGTTTTTGTTATTAAAATTTGCAATTTGTCTTTTAGGTCCCGTTTGATTGCCGTAAAATAATGTCGGAGAAAAATATTTTTTTTGAAAAATAAAATATTAAAAAATATTTTATGGTATTTAAATATACAGAGTACAACTTCTCCTTTTATTTTTCGATATGAGATTTTATAAAAGAAAAATATACACATAATATATATATTAATCATGAGGATAGAGCGAGGGAGGAAAGGAGGGAAGGTGGGTGGTGGGTAGGTGAGGGTGGGGCGGGGATGGGGTAGGGGGTGAGGGGTGAGGGGGTAAGGGGCGAGGGTGTGGGAGGTAAAGTGTAGGGGTGATTGAGTTTCAAAAAATATTTTCTTCTTTCAAATGACATGAAAATATTTTCTCAAATTTTGTACTAGTCGTAATATTTGATTGAAAAATATTTTTCAATTGACTAATTTTTCATTGTTACCAAATTTCAGAAAATTGAGAAAAAGTAGCCACCATTTTTTACTAGAAAATATTTTTCAGTTAACTAATTTTCGGGTGTTATCAAACACTGAAAAATTGAAAAAAATATTTTTTGAAAAAATATTTTACGGCAAACAAACGGAGGAGTTGTGTAAATTGTTAATCCAGTGGTTGTTATTACAAAAGGTTTCGAATTTAAATTTAATATTTTTTTATTAAAATATTGTGTGTATTAGAGTGTGACACTTTATTACAAGGTTTGTAATTTTAAACTGAATCGAATGTGATTTTTGAACATGAGTTTTTCATTATTAAAAAAGATTACCCTAGTATATCTCATAAATAACCATTGAGTAAGGATTCTCTTAATTATCAACTGAACGTATCAATAATTTACACTTATTTATCAAATTTCGTATGATTAAATTTAATTGTGTATTCTAGTGTTAAAATAGGGACTTGGATCTCATTACATTATGAGATGGTCCAACGACAATAAATTAATAATATAATTATAATAAAATAATTTAAATATTTCACCAAAATTAAATATCTAAGCTATACATATAAATTTATTTATGAATCTATATGATTCTATTGGAACTGAAATTTCCAGAACAGGGGCTAGTATACCCATTAATGAACTCGTAAATTTTTTATCAAAAAAAAAAAAGAACTCGTAACTTTAGATATTATTAGGGAATACAAATGATTGATACTTTAATATCATGTCAGCAAGTGGAACAACCTTTCGGGTTGGTCGCCGAATGAGGACAGGTTGTTAACACTTAACATGGCATAGCCCTCCTGGATTTTAATTCTGGTGCAATCAATAAATGTATCTTGGTTTTTTCTTTTACTCTTTTTTTTTTTGTAAAAGAAATAATTTCATTTAACAAAAGTATCATCCTACACCAGTAGGGTAGAAGTCATACAATAGTAGATTCCTAAGACAAGAAGGGATATTAGCACACCAATCAAAAGAAAGATTACTACTAACAAAATACTTAGCAACTCAATCAGCGCAGTAATTGGCTGATCTTTTGACATACTAAAACCTAATTTTAATATAATCAGTTACAATCTTGCGAATATCATCCACAATTTGCCTTGCTTTCCAATTAATGGTTGCATTAGGAGTGGATATCGCATCAAAGATCGCTAATGCATCATTCTCAATTATAATGCTTGAGTAATGAAGGTCCTTAGCAACTTGGCAAGCATTCCAGACAACTAAGGCCTCAGCTTCACGTGCAAAGTAGCAATGAATCCGCCAGACATGACTTGTAGCAAAAGCCCCATTGTGATCTCTACAAAGCGTTGATGCTGCTGCTTTATCAAGTCCTGAATAAGCGACATCGACATTAATCTTGATGGTTTCACAAGGAGGATTCGTCCAGGAAATATTTGTACTCTGAGGGGGTGTTTGGTTCGTAGAATGTTACATGATTCTTGGGAATGTGAAGTTTGGAATATGACATTCTCATATTTGTTCGCAAAATAAAAAAATATTTTTGGGAATATCACATTCCTGATAATGCAATAATCCCATGATTTGACAAATTTCTATTCCCATGTGAGGATGTGAGAATCTCACATTCCCAAGTCATAGGAATAACTTTGAAAAACTAAAAGAACCAAATACCCATGGTAGAAAATACAAAATTAAAATAAATACAATAAAATAATTTGAAAATATAAAAAAAATAAAAAGATAAAATAAAATAATGTAAAAAATTAAATTAAATTAAAAAATAAAAATAAAAAATAAATAAAAAAAAAAAAAAAAAATAAATAAAATAAATGATAGAAACAAAAAAGAAAAAAAAAAAAAAAAAAAAAAAAAAAAATTAGAAAAAATAAAAAAAAATAAAGCTACACAAAATAAAATATTTAGAAAAAATAAAATAATAACAAATAAAAATTAAAATAATAATAATAAAAATAAAATAAATAAAAATAAAATTAGTAAGAATAAAATAAAACTATATAAAATAAAAATATTTTGAATAAATAAAATAATAATAAAAAAAATAAATAAATAAATTATCAATTTTCTATGTTATACTAGAATTTTATATTTGAAATTATTTTTAATGCTAAATTGTAGATTTTAAAATTTTAAATTAAATAAATTTAAAATTTTGAAAATAAATAAATTTTTTTTAATTTTTTAATTTTTTAAAAAATAATAAATTTAAGTTTCTAATTTTGAAGTATCAAGTTAAAATTTACAAATTATAAAAATAAATTTACTTTCATTGTATTAATATGTTAAACATTTTTTTACTCCTGTATTAGCAAAAATATGCAAAATGTATCGTTATTTGTACACTTTGTTTGATATTCTTATTTTTTTGAGTTAGGGGTGTTATTGAAAAATTGCTCAACATTCTTAGGAATATTGAATGTAAACCAAACATAATAAAATAACATTCCTAGAAACTAAACAAAGTAATCTCAGGAATATTTTTAACAAACCAAACACTTTTAACTACATTCTCAGGAATAATATTCTTGGGAATGATATTCCCAAGAATGTCATTCCTGGAAATAAAAAATATTTTCGTGAATGAAACGCCCCTTGTGAGTGGTGATAAATATACACAGATTGATGGTGTTGAGCATTGAGAAACTCAGCAATATCAAGGTTGACTTGAGCAATTGTACTGATGGCATTAATATGTCTTCCTTCAAAGAGACATCTATTTCCCTCTTTCCAAATCTGCCAGCAACAAAAGGCCACTTTTGTTTCTGCTTTACCATTCAAGTATCCGGCTTTAGAACATCTATCCACCATATCAAGCAACCAATTATCCATTCTGGTAATGTTATCTTTATCCACGGTATACTGGATTGGAGAACCAAACCAAAAGCAACGCTTCCAAGGGCAAAGAAGAAAAAGATGTTCAGTTGACTCAACTTCCTCATTGCAAATCAAGCACTTTGGATCTGCTGTAATTTTCCTCTTGAAACGATTGAGTTGGGTTGGAAGAGCATCTTTGCATAATCTCCACAGGAAATTTCTGATCTTAGTAGGAGCATTAACATTCCAAATAAACTTCCAAAGCTGCGGTGGCACATGGAAAGAAGAATTGCATTTATTGGATTTATAACCTTCTAAATTAACTGATTAAATTAGGATAATGCATAAGAGTTTAGGATGCTTCATAGTTTCGTTCGTGCTTGCATTTTATTGTCATTCTGAGTTGTTTTAAGGTATCCTTACACCCTCCTTTGGTATATGACTATGTTGAGTTCTTCTACATGGTATTAATATGGTCAAGCATGATGAGTATTAGTTTCATGAATATCTAAACAATGCGCATATCACTACGTGTTCGTATGAGGTCGTTACACGGTTAAACACTTGCATGATACAGCAACTTTCCTCGTTGACCTCCACTTGCATGTTTATGTATTATACGAACTCTATTTGAATCATGATTTCACTATTATGTCCTTGATTACTGTTACTAACCGATGACAACCTACTTTGTTGCTTCCGAGCCTGTTTGCTATTTTGAAATCCTCTCTCACTGGGGGCGTCACCTGGGAGAGATGGACGGTATATATATGACACAATTAAGCATTGTAATGAACCCACGATAGAAGTTCTGGGCTGCCTGGGCGGCGTTGGGCTTGCCAGGACGGACTTGGGCTACTGTGGTTTGGGTTGTCTCCGAGGTACCCTCTTTGAATTGATGTAAAGAAGATGATTTGACAAGAAAGCTCGAGATTGGCCATCTCCAACAAAGTTTGTGATATTGTATCCTTTTATTATGAGAAGCCTACTCTCACTTGATCCCTTGAGGTTCTCGGAGAGTAGAGATGCCTGATTAGTACGATGTTAAATTTGTTCTTGTATACTTGTCTGCCATGAAAATCTTGGTATAGCATGAAACCAATCTAGCTTGGTCCTTAGAGGACTTCGGGGAGAAGAGTTGATTGCTTGTTACTATGTTTAATTTCGTTTCTTATTACTTGATTAAGATTGAGGTTAATTTGTTCTGGTTATCCTTGTAAATTTTGACATTCTTGTAACTGTCATGTATGCATAGCACGTTTTTAGAAAAAAAATTTACGAAAAAACAAAACCTTTGAGAAAACCTTTCCTTGTCTCCATTCTCACTGAGTTATATGCAGGATTAGCTCACCCCTCTTTTAACAATTTCAGGTGAAGATTAGCTCGAGTAAGCTCCTATGTGGTTGTAATCTTCATTGATGTGATGAGTTGGACTCCTGCTTACGTGATTTATATGCTTGCCTGTGAAAATGTATTCCTTGTTGTAATAAGCATGATTTTGTATAATTGAACTATTTAATTTATTGTAAAATTCTTTTGGTCAACTAGATTCCTAGCTAAGTTGAATACTCTACCTAGTAGACGTAGGTTGAAATGTTGACAGGTGGACTCGGGTATTGTAACATCTAACAGTGTGTTGTAAACCTTTAAGGCTGATGTGTTAGGAGAATTTTGGAAGTCTTTTGAAACTTCTTATAGAATATTATAACTATTTAGGTTTCTACTTTCAAAACTAGCAGGGTTTAAGCGTTGACATGTCATGTTTCGACCTTAACCTAGCGATGGGTCGGGATCGGGGCGTGATACATCCTCTAGTAATTTTAAGGCCTTTAATCAAGTCTTGCCTTTGTTGTTCATAAAGAATAAAAGTAAGACATTGAGTTAAAATAGAGTAAAGGAATGGACAAATAGGACCCCTTTGTCTTAAATCTCTCTGTGGTTAAAAAAGATCATGAGGGCAACCATTAATAAGCACCCTATATGTGACAGAGGAGATACAATTGTAAATCCAGTTAACCCATGTGGGGTGAAAATCCAATTTCTTAAGGAGATTTACCAGGAAATCCCATTCCACTCTATCGTATGCCTTTTGCATATCCAGTTCCATTGCAACAAAATATTTCTTAGAGTGTTTTCTCTTTTTATTAAGAAAGAAAGCAACTTCTTGAGCTAATAAGATGTTATCTGGAATGATTCTTCCTGGGATAAAGGCACTTTGCGTCTGCTCAATAATGCTACCCATGAAAGGCTTAAGCCTCAAAACAAGGATTTTTGACAGGACCTTCTAAACAAAATTGCTACAGCTAATAGGTTTATAATCTATGACCTTAGAAAGGGATCTAGACTTAGGCACAAGAGTTATGTGAGTCTCATTAATTAGGGAAATCTGGGCATGACCCTTTAAAAAGCTATCAACTGCTTGAAAAAGATTATCTTTGATGATATTACAATACTTTTTAAAAAAGAGACCAGGGAAGCCATCTAGTCCTGGAGCTTTATTTGCGGTAAGACTACAAACAGCTTCTTTAAGTTCCAACAAAGTAAGAGGCTTGATCAGCTCAGAGTTAATATCCTCAGTAATGATATGAGGGATACAGTTAAGCATAACATCATAGTTTCTAGGGCCAAAAGAATGAAACAAAGACTGTGCAAAGACCATACAAGACTGTGCTGGAGAAACACCGTACAAGACTTGTCCCCTGGAACTTCTGCAAAGACTGTGCTTAAAAAGATAAATCCAACAACCACGAATTGCTCAAAGGGGGAGAAGATCGAGTCATAATCCATTGTTATTATGTTGCAAGCGAAATTCAATAATTTTTAATTGTTAAGATCATTTCAAATTCAGTTCACCCCTAAAACTTCTGCAAAGACTGTGCTTAAAAATGAGGAATTCAACTACAACAAATTGCTCAAAGGCGGAGAAGATCGACACAAAATCCTTTCATAATGTTATTACGTTATAAGTGAAATTTAATAATTATTAATTGTCAATATCATTTCATATTCAGTTCAATACTATTGATTCTGTTCATGACAATATGAGCGAATTCATTTCTGAAGAAGATCTATCAGCAAATCTTGTAGTGGTAGTAACACCATGAAAATTTTTGTAGCGGGAAAAGGCATCTTAATTCGAACAACCCTTTTTAACGCTTTTATTGATGATTGTAAAAGGATTTTATAATTTAATACTGAATTTTAAGTGAATCATATTAATTCTACAAATCGACAAACATGTATTGTAGATTGACTAGAGAATCATGGCTTGAACCAACCTTTACACCTTGTTTGCATTGCAAATTTCAAAAGAAAGGAAAGGATGAAGAGGGATTAATTGGATTACAATTTTAGAGGAAAAGGTTATGGAGGGATTCTAAAATCCCTTCATTTCCTTTAATGAGAAAGATTTTGCGATCCTTCCAAATTAGGGTTTTCTGGAGGGAAATGAAAGGTTTTGTATAAAAAAATATGTTTTTTTTCTTACATATCTCATGATTATGAAAATAAAAAGATACTTAAGTAATTTTACATTTAAGATTATCATTTCCTTTCCTTTTATTCTCTAATCCAAACAAAAAATTATAAAATCCTTTCTTTTCTTTTCTATTATTATTATTTTTTTTGCAATCCAAATAAGGTATTTCATTTCATTTTATTTCCTTTATTTTTCTCCTCCACTTGACTTTCCTTTCTTTTCCTTTACTTTATTTTTCATAATTTATTGTTCAGAAAAGATAAAAGAAGTGAAACAATCTCTTAATGACAAAAAGTAGCCACATTTTTCTCTACATCTCAATAGAAGCTCTAGTGACCAAAACCTCATTATTGGAAATCAGCAATCACCTCCATTCCTATGCATGGCTGGTAATATACCATACCGTCTAGTTGATGGGACCAGGGCATGGATTTGCTCAACCATTATAATTTTATAAACGAAATTTAATAATTATAAATTATTGATATAGTCACATTGAAATGATATAAACAGTTTATAATTGTTAAATCTCGCTTATAATACTATAATATTATAAGAGAATTCTTATTCGATGGGACCAATTGTAAAGCAAGTATTCCTACAGATCAACATATTAGTGAGGAGCTATTTTTCAATGTCTCACAAATTATTGTCATCAATGGGAATTATTGTGTTTCAAATCTCATAATGGTATAGGCGGAAGACCGCCATAAATTCTCTTCCAAGCTCTGAAATGGGTGATCTCTTTGCTCACTGTTACTTCCTCTAGTGACGTGAAACCTTGGGAAGTTATTCGGCTCATATTAAGAGAACTAAACACCTAGACATATATAATGTTATTAGGAGGATACATTATTTAAATTAATTAGGTACAAAGTCTGTCACGTCTGACCACGAAAAGTTAATTTTATGATTAATTCAAATTTGAAATGTAAACAGTTTTGATATGGGATAAATTTCCAACCTACTACCTCGATAGCCGACCATGTTAAGATACTTGAGAATTGAGAGGAAAGAGCTTGAGAGCGCATAATGATCTTGTCCCGACCAAATTGAGCTCAGTGGTGTCAAGAGATCTTTTCAAATCTCTGGAACCACTATATATTTCATAAAATTTCCTAACAAATAGCATAAATAGAATCCTAACAGTCACAAAAGGTAACTCATTCTTTTTCTAAAACATCTACTCTTTAAATTCTCGTTGCATTCAGTTCATACTCGGAAACTCTAAACTTACTTGATCGTCGGATGAGATTCCTAAAAAAAAAAATACCTGTAGTTCATTTATTTTGTAGGTTGTGTGCTCAGTTAGAATACAACGGATTCATACCTTAACAAGTCTCTTTATTGATACTAATTTTGTATTATACGTCAATGCATTGTTATAATTTTGAATAATAATATAATGATATAGATTTAAAAAGATAATTTAATGGTCAGCCGGCCACAAGACCAATCCTCTCATTGCTTGTAGGTTGGGCCTATATAATAATCAAAACTTAGGGTTCAACTATCATGTTTGTCTAATAATTATAACTCAACATACATAGCTAGGTTATTCTTAATGTTAACATTAATTACATAAGCAGTTGCAATAACTAAAATGAGTTGTATGTATCATGATAGCTAAGAGTTGACTCTATTATTACCATTGACTTAAAACGTTTTCAATGCGACGGAGAACTTGATAACATGGTAACACTAGATATGTATATGACCGTGCAGATAGTTGATTAATTCAATGCTTACAAACTGTTTAGCAAACCTTTTAAGCGGATTTAGGTAATGATATTAATTAAATTGTATGACTTTAGATTTCTCTTAAATTAAAAAAAAAAATCTTTGGGTCGACTCAACCGAACATTTAAGAGTTAGGGGGCTGGCAGGGCCCCAAACCCTCCAAAGTTTTTTTTTTTTTAAAAAAAAAAAATCTATCTAGTATCGTTAAAAAAAATTATCAATCCCCATATTTTTCTTTCTTGTCATTAATCTTCTTATTTAAATTTTGACCACCAATATTAAATTTTTAACTTCACCCCTAATTTAAAGCACACATATGAGACTTACCATTTACATATAATGGATGGATAATGGATAAGTCTTCATTGTTTGTAATGCATCTTATGTTTCTACCAATGAAAACGTATTCTAAACTTTAAACAAAAATTTAAAAAGTAGTAGTATTCTTAAATTTATCTTTAGATTTAAATGTAGGTGTTTGGTTCACGAATATATTTTTTATTTTCGGAAATAATATTTTCAGGAATGTTATTTCTGAGAATGTGGTTAAAAGTGTTTGACTTGTTAAAAATATTCCTGGAAATATTTTGTCAAGTTCATATGAATGTTAATTTTATTATGTTTGGTCTATACTCAATATTCTTAGGAATGTTAAACAATTTTTCAATAATGCCCATAACTCAAAAAAACAAGAATATCAAACAAAGTGTACAAATAATGATAAATTTTACAAACTTTTGCTAATACGCGAGTAAAAAAATATTTAACGTATTAATTCAATGAAAGTAAATTTATTTCTAAAATTTTTAAATTTTAACTTGACACTTCAAAATTAGAAACTTAAATTTATTATTTTAAAAAAAAATTAAAAATAAAAATTTGCAAATTATTTATTTTATTTTTAAATTTTTTTAATTTATTTAATTTAAAATTTTAAAATCTAGAAAATTGATAATTTATTTTATTTCATTTCATTTTTTTATTTTTATTGTTATTATTTTATTTATTCTAAATGTTTTTATTTTATATACTTTTATTATATTTTATTCTTACTAATTTTATTTTATTTTATTTTACTTATTTTATTTTCTTATTTTTATTTTTATTGTTATTATTTTATTTGTTCTAAATATTGTATTTTGTGCACTTTTTATATTATTTTATTTATTTTATTTTCTTATTCTATTTTATCATTTACTTTTTTATTTTTATTTTTATTTTATTTTATTTTTATTTTATTTTATCTTTATTTTATTTTATTTTATTTTTTAGTTTTTATTATTTTATTATTTTATTATTTTATTTTATTTTTATTATCTTATTATTTTTTATTTTGATTTTTGAATTATTTTATGGTATTTATTTTAAATATTTTATTTTCTAAGATGAGTATTTGTGTTTTTTATTTGAGTTAATATCACTTTTGGTCCCTTATCTTTTACATCATTAACATTTTGGTCTATTATCTTCAAAAGTGATACATTTCAGTCTCTTATCTTTTAAAATTGAGATATCGTTAGTCCTTGTAGCTGATTTCGTTAAAAAAAGACGGAAAAACACGTAATTGACCAAAATACCCCTACCACCACCACTGCTACCACCACCAAATTGCAGGGGTATTTTGGTCAACCACAAACTTTTTTCATTTTTTTTTTTTAACGGAATCAGCGACAAGGACTAACGGTGTCCCAACTTTAAAAGATAAGGGACTGAAATGTATCACTTTTGAAAATAAGGGACCAAAGTGTCAATGAGGTCAAAGATAAGGGACCAAAAGTGGTATTAACCCTTTCTATTTTCTCAAAGTTATTCTCATGACTTAGGAATGTGTCCCACCCCTCACATGGGAATAGAAATTGGCCAAATCATAAAAATATTGCATTCCCAGAATTGTGATATTTTAAAAATATTTTTTTATTTCGTGAACCAAATATGAGAATATTATATTTTAAATTTTACATTTCTAGAAATCTTGTAATATTCCGCGAACTAAACACCCTGTAAAGAGGAGAGAGATCTGTGTTAACTGGAATGATGAAACAAAGAGCTGTTTTTGTTAATTGGGGGGCTTCTTCTTACAATTTGCAATTTATCTTTTAGAGTTGTGTGAATTGTTAATCGGGTGGCTTGTTGTTACAAAAGGTTTCGAATTTAAATTCAATACCCCGTTATTATTTTTACTAAAATAATGTATGTAACAGAGTGTGACACTTTAATACAAGATTAATTTGTAGCCTTAGATTAAACTGAGTGTAATTTTTTAACATGAGTTTTTTGTTATTAGAAAAATATTACCCTAGTATACCTCAGAAATAATTACTGAGTAAGAATTATCTTAGTTATCAACTGCACACATCATTTTATCATCTTTGTATTAATAATTTACCATTATTAAATATCTTCAATAACATCAATTCTCTTATAATTGCAGCTATAATTGAATTATGGTTTGTGGTTTATAACCTTTGAAATTTGGCCATTACCGTTTATATCCAACCACCACAACAATCCATGGCCATAACCCTTTCTCCTTTCCAGCACCATTGATAATTCTCTCTCTCTTTCTCTCTCCTGCCTGCAATTGTCCTTTCTTGTCTCTCTATCTTTCCCTCTAGATTCAGTCCTCGGAGCTTGAGCCTTTAAAGAGGTGGAGGGAAGAAAAAGCAAAGCAAAGAAAAGAAAGAAAGCAACATTTCATAGCAGAAACTCCTAAACAATTTGTACCACATAACAGAACGCTTCTACTTAATTAAATACTGCTAAAATGCATTTATATGACAGCTTTTTGTTGCTTCATACATATAGTAGATGAAAAATGCTTGTATATGACAAACAATTATTCAACCGTTGTAATAAAAAGTAGGCTCCACAAATTTGGAGTTTAGTTGTTTGTGTTAGGGATCGAATGACTAGAGAGCACATTAAAGAACTTCCTATAGTTGATATTTGTAGTTAGGTGTTAAAATATGAAATAAAGGAATTATAAAAGTCCTGACAAAACAAAAAAACTATGAAGGCATTATGTCCCTTCTTGGGAAAATAGCACACATACTCCCCTTTGTTTTACTTTTTTTAAATTAATCCCCATTATTTCAAATAGTTGAAATTAGTTCTTAATATTTTTAAAAAGTGTCAATTTAGTTCTCAATGTTTTGCAAAAATTATCAATTTAGTTCCTACTTCCCAGTGTTTGTAAACAGCAGGGAATAAATTGACACTTTTTGAAAATATTAGAGTCTAATTTGAATCATTTAAAACAATGAAGACTAATTTTAAAAAATAAAAAATAATGGAGACTTGCAGTGTAATTCTCGCTTCTTTCTTTAACAACCCCATTTTGTAGAAAACTTTTAAACTATAATCACTTTTTATTCAAAAAGTTAAAGATGTCTTTATCTCCACTTCTACATTATACACTACCCTATTTCTTGTTTAATTATTTGTAGTAGCCTAACAGAGCAGCTATTTGGAATGACTGTCATTTTTAAGAATCTTCCACATTATTCATATAAAGAATACATGGCACTATGTTAAATAATTACATGATCTAAAATGTTAAACTGTTATAGAATGGGTTATTTTTATATTTATTTATCATTTTCAACATGTTCCCTCGTGTTCAGACGAGATTTGTTTTTTGAGTTTTGCACGTGAATAGTTTTAATATTTTCTTAAATAGGTGACAACAAGACTTGAATACAAAGCACTATGTTAAATAACTATAAGATCTAAAAGTTTAAATTGTTATAGGAGGGGTTATTTTTTATATTTATTTATTATCTTCAACATGTTTCCTCGCGTGTAGAAGATATTAATTTGTGAGTCTTGCACATAATCAGTTGTAATATTTTCTTAAATGGGTGATAACGAGACTTGAACTCAATACTGTGTGTGGTAACAAGTCTCTGATACCATATTAAACAATCATGTCATTTAAAACTTAAGTTGTTAAACATAAATTTAAATAAGGGATTTTAGGTAGAGTAACATACGATCTTATAAGGTGGTATACATGAAAGATGAACAAGATTGAACCTAGAATCCAACTCTAATATTGTTGAATATAACAAAATAATAGAAGGGTGAAGTGCACCAGACCCCCTTATACTTTAGCGAAAGTGCACAACACTCCTCTATAGTTCAAAAACTCCCTAAACTAGTCCCTATATTTTTTAAAAGTGCACAACACCCCCCTACAATTATCCGTCATATTTAACGGATTTTGTAAAAAAGACGTAAATACTCTCATTTTTTTTCATTTCTCTCTTTTACCATTTCCTCTTTTGTTTAGGCCAAAAAAAAAATGGTAATTTGGTCAATTCATATAATTATTTAATGAATAAATTCGTTAAAAAAAAAATCTTACTTAACGCGTATGAAGTACACTCTCCGTTAAATTTAATGGATTTTTTAACGGTAGGGGGGTGTTGTGCACTTTTGAAAAGCTACAAAGACTAACTCAAAGAGTTGTTAAACTATAGGGAGGGGGGGTGTTGTGCACTTTCGCTAAAGTACAAGGGGGTCTGATGCACTTCACTCCTAATAGAATAAACCCCTCTCTAACAATTTAAACTTTGAGATGAAGTGGTAACTTAATATGATATCAAAGTCTGGGTAATAAAAAAGTCATAAATTTAAAATTCACTGCCATCCATTAAAAAATATTAAAACTGTCTAAGTGTTAAGATTCAAAAACTAATTCCGCCTGCACTTGCGGGGTCATGTTGAATATAAAAAAAGAATATAATAAATCCTTGTTTAATAACTTAAACTTTTAGATGAGGTGCTAGGGGTGTTGAATATAACAAAATAATATAATTAACCTTTCCTAACAACTTAAGCTTTTAGATGATGTGGTAACTTAACAAATATCATGTTAAGAATCACAGGCATCTATCCTAAAATCAATAAATGTTAGGTGGAATAACCCAGGATCTTATAAGGTGATCTAGGAATTTATGATTTTTCGATGTAGGAGAAGTGTAAGTTCTAACAATTGTCTTCAACACTGATCACTCAAAGAGAAGATAGTAAACTAAGGGAAAACTATTTAACTAATTTGGACTGATATCAACCTCTCACATATTGGTAGAAACCACACGTGTGAACCGCACTATGTAAAAGACTAATAAGTCGGTCTGTCTAAACTGATACAAGAATTTTTCTAAAGGGTAATTATGTAGCATTAGTGCCCATTGTTTCACTAAAAGTCAGTTTAGTTCCTATTATTTTAAAACGCTCAAAAAGGTCCCTAATGTTTCAAAAAAAACCCATTTTAGTCCCTATAGTTAAAAACCTAACAAAAAATTAATAAAATGACTAAACTATCCCTACTTAAATCAAAAAATGACTAAATTATCCTAACCTTCTTCTTCCTCTTCCAACCACCCCAACCCATTCTTTTTCCTCTTCCACCATTATTGTCCATCCTTTTCCACCGCTACCCCCACCCTTACCCTGCGAACCCAGCCCCCTATTCTACCCTGTGAACCCCCTGCGCACCCCAACCCCCCACCCCTGTGAACCATTTTTTTTGGTCAAACAAACCACTGTGTGCGTGCCACCCCCACCCTACGCACCAAGCCCCTCAACCCACCCTGCGAATCCCTACAAACCCTACCCCCCACTCCTGCAAACCCTTGCGTATCCCAAGCCCTACTCCTGCGAATCACTTTTTTTTTGGTCAAACGAACCACTATGTGCGTGCTTGTGTATGTGTTTGTATGAGTTTTGTGTATGTTTTTGTGCGATTGTTTTTAGATTTGTGTGTTTTTTGTGTTAGTGTATGTAATTGTGTGTATTTTTTCAGTGTGTGAGTGTGTGTTTTTAGGTGTATTTGTGTGAGATTGTATATTTTTGTGTGAATTTTCAATCTTACCCTTGAAACACTGTTTATATATGTTAAAATTAACCAGATTTTTAACGGTGGGGACTAATTTGAACCCTTTGTAAATATTGAAGACCTTTTTGAATATTTTAAAATAATAAAAACTAAACTGACTTTTGATGAAATAATGAGGACTAATGCTGCATTTTACCCTTTTCTAAAATACAAATTGGGCATTGAGTGCTTCCAAAATTAACCATGCAATTCCACAGTGTTGAAATCTGAAAATGGTTAAAGAATAAAGATTGGCAGAGAAAAGAAAAAGGAATGATATTTACGTCCTCTCACTGCATTCAAAATCTTCTTTGGACTTCGGCGGTAGTAGAGTCTACTCTTTCGAATCCTAGTGTGTGGTCCAGAGCAAGCAGAGTAACTTTTGGCTGCTTTTTATTGCGACTCTTGTACGCTTTTGATAAAGAAGAGATCTAAGGGTATATATAAATTGATTTCCAAAAGTGATGGTAGAATTTTGGGATGTGGAACCAAGTATAAACATTTCAAGGATTTTTATCTCTTTGTAACGATGTTCATTACATTATAATATTATAAAAAAAATTAATAATAATTAAATAATGATAATTTGATTTTCAACTAAATAATTTAAATTATTTTATTATAATGACATTATTATTTTATTATTATTAATTTCTCTCACAATATTATAATTACATGAGGGAGTCCAAGACATTTGAACCATATATAGACTTTTTCTTTTTTTTTTTTACAGTATCATTAGCTATAAATTAACTGCTAACTTTACTCTCTTTATGTTGCCCTTATCCTTTTTTCATTCCTTTTCTTTTTCTCCTCATTTATTTAGTTATTATTTTTGTTAAGGAGGTGCATAACTTTGTTAAAAAGTTATACTTCATAGGAGCTTAACATTTAGCGTGCAAAATTAGTAGGTTTATACCGATAGAAAAATATGCATGAAGTTTATGATGGAAATAAAAAGACCAATGTCAAATAGTTGTCAAGATGTATATCACTACCAAACTCTTTCAATTTGTCACATTGCTTTAGACAGTAAGGCTATCTTCAATGAAGTCTCTAAAATACAAAACTTTCTTAATTTGGATATTTTTAGAGACTCCAGTCTCTAAAAACAACACTATTCATAACAAAAGTACGTGAGGTCCACCACTTTTGACTTAAAAGATGCCAATATAGAGACCCAGTCTCTATTTTTTTCAACAAATTTGTGGAAGAAAATGGAGACTGAGTCTCTATTTTGACATTTTTTAAGCCAAAAGTGGTGGACCCCACGTACTTTTGCTATGAATAGTGTTATTTTTAGAGACTGGAGTCTCTAAAACCACCTAAATTAGGAAATTTTTACATTTGAAGACTCCATTAAGAATCCCACCAGAACATTATAATATTATGAACGAGATTCAATAATTGTAAATTTTTTATATTATTTTATTATAACTATATCAATAATTCATAACCATTGAATTTTTATAACACTATGAGCAAGCTCACTACTTAAAATGAGAGGATAATGCCATTTCCAACCGATGCTAAAGTAAAAATGACTAGTTAGATAATCCTCTCCTAGTTACTAGTGTATCCAACGAACGAGGAAGTGAAATTTTAATCATTTATCTCATATTGAATCATTGAAATTGAAAGAAAAGAAAGAAAAAAAAAAGAGGAGAGAACCAAAAAGAGAAATAACATACGAGAGAAATTTGAATTTTAAAATACATAGTTAAAATTGACTCATTTATGAGATGAATGATTAAAATTTCACTTTCTAATCATTTGAAGATATTAGTAGTTGAAAATTGACTTGTGTATGAATTTTTATTTATTTTTGGTCAAAGACTTGTGTATAAGATGAATGATTAAAATTTTACCTCTTAATCACTCAAAAACACTAGTATCTAAAGAAAACTCTATTTTTTTTAAATGACGTGAGAATTCAACTGTCGAAATCTGATTACCAACTGATAAACTCTCGGATATAAAATGCACCTTCACATATCTATCTCATAGGTGGGTCCAAAATATATGCCAGACGTACAATATGTCACGTGTCGAGTTATTGTGCTAGCATGACAGATGATGTATTCAGGTTTCTATTTAAAATCTCTCCCCCAATAACAAAGCAAGAAAAGCTCACAACTCAAAGCCCACAAGACAAAAATTAAAAACCACCTTTGGCCTCTCTCTTCACTCTCCATTGTCCCACCTTCTACTACTTAAAAATCTCTTCTCAACTCTACTCTACAAACAAGAGAAAGAGAGAAGAGATAGAGAGAGATGGCTCAAGGGATGCCTTTGGGCCAATTTCTCTATTTCAATATCTTCTTTTAACTAGAAAATGTATGTGAACTTATTAAAGATGGCGAATCATCATCATCATCATCAGCAAAGCCAACAAAACTTTCAATTCATGTTAGATGCATTGTACTGCGAAGAAGAGCATTGGGAAGGTGTTGAAACAGAGGAGGAACAAGAAGAAGAGAGCTTTAACAATGGTGGCATAAACCATAAACCACCATTAATACTATTGGAACAAGACTTTTCATGGGAAGATGAAGAGTTGAGCACTTTGTTATCTAAACAACAAGTAAATGAGTTGTACAATGGCATTAAAAACAACCCATCTTTGGCTAAGGCTAGACATGAGGCGATTGAATGGATGCTGAAGGTTGTTTCACACTATTCATTCTCTGCTTTAACTGCAGTTCTTGCAGTCAACTACTTGGACAGGTTTGTATTAAGCTTTCAGTCTCATACTGAGAAGCCATGGATGACTCAACTTGCTGCTGTGGCATGTCTCTCTCTTGCTGCTAAAGTTGAGGAGACTCAAGTGCCTCTCCTTCTAGACCTGCAAGTATGTTTTCACAAAATTCTTGATGGATCTTCATTATTTTTCTATATCTACATTGTAGAAAAATTATCGATCCAGTCTAAATTGATTTGTTAGTTTCTCACATAATTAATGGGACTCACATGTTTAAGTCCTGCCAATATGCGAGAGATTGATGGCCGTCGGCCGTCCGGACTAACCGAATAGTTTTCTCTCATTGTAGCTTATGAGTTTATGGATGCTTTGAATTTGTATAGGTTGAAGAAGCTAAGTATGTGTTTGAGGCAAAGACCATTCAGAGAATGGAGCTATTGGTGCTTTCAAGTCTTCAATGGAAGATGAACCCTGTGACACCAATCTCATTTCTTGATTACATTACAAGGAGGCTAGGCTTGAAAAGCCACTTATCTTGGGAATTTCTTAAGAGATGTGAAGGTCTACTTCTTGCTATCATTTCTGGTAGGCATTTAGATGTTATTTTAATTTGTCAATGTGGTTTCTATAGAAGTTACATTATTAATTTTTGCTCTTGAAATTGTGCAACATTAATGGCAGATTACAGATTCATGTGTTATCTTCCTTCTGTGATGGCCACTGCCACAATGCTGCATGTTATCAATAATATTGAGCCTTCTACTTTGGTAGAGTTCCAAGACCAACTACTGGACATGCTTGGAATCGACAAGGTTTTCTACTTTTCTCCATCTTATTGCTTTTTCTTAGTAATCTTATCTTTGTTTTAGTTTGTCACACCTAAGCTATAAAAATCGAAGTGGCAAGTGAGCAGTCGCGGATTCATGATTTTTGTTCAATAAATACTACAATCACACAATTTAGCATTTACATATTAATAATTTTTTAAAGAAAAACTGAATTGGTGTTTCAGTTTAAAAGACCTTCAAAATATACATGTTTCTAAAAAAAATTGAAGTGAATGGGACTGCAGCCCCCACTAAAGTCAAGGTGGCTCTGCCCTTGCAAAAAGCACAATATTTTCATTTAAAAAGACATATACAACCCCACCAAGGGGTAGCTTAGTTGGTAATGAGGGAGAAGTTCCATGCTTTGGTGTGGGTTTGAGTCTTCAGCTACCAACTGAGTTCATTAATTAGTTTGGTGCATGTATTGGGACTCTGCACCCAAAATTTCGCTACTTCGGGTAAATTCAAAGGGTCCTGTCCATAGTGTGTACCATGTTATTAGGAAAAAGAAGAAAGAAAAATGTAACATTTACTTATAATCCGTTCTTACTATATGTTTTGGTGAAACATTATATATTTGTGGTAATCTTTATTTAGTTGATTGCATTCTTGAGATTACGATTATTTATATCACTTTGTATAATGAAACAGGGAAAAGTGGAGGATTGTTGTAGGCTAGTCAAAGAAGTGGCGTCAACTGTTCAATTTTACCCATCCAACAAGCGCAAATATGCATCATTGCCTGGCAGCCCAAAAGGAGTAATGGATGTGTCATTTAGCTCAGATAGCTCCAATGATTCATGGGCAGTGGCAGCACCATCCGTTTCTTCATCACCAGAGCCTTTGGCAAAGAAGAGTAGAGCTCAACTGGAACCAGCATCTGGAGGGCCTTAACAATCCAACTGCAGATATTCTCAGCATCCCTCGGTAGACCCTCAAGGAGTTTCGTGTAACGAGCTGTGTTTACAAACTCTATCAGCAAGAGTTTCGTGTAACGAGCTGCTTTTAAGACTAGTGACTAGTTAGTCTTATATATGTTTCCAATAAATGTAGTTACTTGGTTCACTAGTGGAACGTGTTAAATTGCTTACCCATCTTTGCATTTCAATCCATGCCCAAATTGTAGTATCACAAACAGGCCATTGATACGGTACTATTTGTGAATAATGGGCCATGGATGCTTGGTAAAGGTGGTTGGCATTTTTTCCGGAAGAAATCAAAAAACAAGAAATTAGCAATGAAGAGTACATTTTCTTAATTTTGATTTATATTTTGTATAATCTATTTTTAGGTTAAGTGCTAGTAATGTTAATAATAAGGTTGTTATTTATTCAATCCTCTAAATCTACACACGTGAAACTTAACTGGTGAAAGAGTTTTTATTATTAATAATAAGAAGTCTCCAATTCAACATTGTCTTGTCAATACTAATGGTGTGACATTTTTCTTTTGGTCAATGTGAAAACTTCCATTAAAATAACAAAAACAGTTCATATTAGCCTAGTCCTATAGGGACGAAATCGTCCTTAAGGATGGAGAAAAAAACATGTGAAGGGTTGCAAACTAAATTTAGGGGCGTTTCGTATAGGTTGTATTGATTATGTCAATCACACTTCTGGGGGATCCACACAACTGCCTCACTATACAAAAATTGTTACATTTTTGTCAACCAGACGTGGTAACAAATGCTAAAAGTATTAATTTATCGAGCAAAATTTTTTAGTTTTAGTCTTTTTTTTAATTAAATTGATACATATATTAAAGTTTTTATTACACTTTAAAAATTATAATCTTTAAATAGATCTAATATTATTCGACTTAGGTAAAAAAAAATTCTTATTGAAAAAAAAATTGCAGCGCTTTCCAACAAAAGATAGAGACGGGTGTAATAATATGATATGAGAGTAATAAATAGTAATTTTCTTTGCATGTGGGAGGAAGAAAATTTTGTCGGCCACTGCTATAAATATTTTGGGATTTTAGATTTGCGGATTTGACCTCGTTGGAAGAGCTGGTCTTTGTGAGACTCGTGTTCGATTTTGGGCGATTCATTACGCATCACTTCCTCAAACTACTCAACCGAACTTTAGTTTGTTGTGCCACCGGGCCATGGCTACGGCTGAAATTATTTTTACAAAATTTTAATTTGATATTTTTTAATATATTAAAGTTTTATTTTGAAAATAATCGTTATATTTAAAAATTTATTAATTAGTGATCATATTTTTTGGTAGGAGAGGAGTTAAGAATTTAATATTGAAGAGTTAAAATATTTTTTTTTAATGATATTACATAATTTTTTTAAAAAAAGAAATAGGAAGACTGGGGGTCCTTGCCGGTCCTCTCTTGATACCTCACTTGATAATCGGATTTCGCCAATTTACTTTTCATATCATAAAAAGAATAGAGTTTGTTGTATAGAATAAAAGACACCGAGAAGAAGTCTCGAATGTGCTTTTTCTCAACCACTTCAAAAGCTAAATTAAAGAAATAATGACTTGATTTTGTTTCTAATGCTAGGTACACAATTGGTCCATCTACAAATAGTCAAGATATGAATAAACTATGATTTGAGTAGTTAGTAAGTAATCTTATAAATTTTTATTTACACAAGTGTTGTTACAAGTAACGGAATGATATTAATAACATAAAGATTAAAATTAATTTCCGCTCATGTTGACGAGGTCATGGATGTGCCTATGCTAGCTATGGATCAGCAATGAGCATACTTGATAGATGCATCCGTAGGGCGAATCGATCTACTCTTTAGATTGTAAGAGTTGTGATCTCTATGATCTCATATAATGCTTTAAAATATATGATATTTCAGGTATGCAAAACCATTTTAATTTGCTCCCTTCTAGTCCTTACATTTTCACTAATTTTAATTTCAATATTATTTAACTTCTATTGACAAAACATTCTAGATCCGTCCCTAACATCCTCACTTGTGTTGTGTTGTGTTTTCCTCTAACTTTCTTCTTTTGAGAATATAAATATTCACTATTGGTGGATAAAACTAAGAATATATATGGATTAACAAATATTAGTTTTGATAGAATCTCCAAAAGGCAAGAGGAAGATTTAGCACCATTAAGAACATATAAAAGTCAGCTTAAGATTAGGTTAAAAGTGAATATGGACACAATTAGCTAGATTCACCTAATAAATATACACACGAAAGGGAGAAAGGTGAAAGCAAAGAAAAATGGGGGACAATATCTTTTGATTTTGTTCGAAATGTCTTTGTTGAGCTTTTGTAATTCATTGCTTTTGATAGTTTTTTTTTTTTTTTTTGATAGACTTTAGTGTTTTTCAACCCACAAAGGAAAAGTGAAAAGACAATATCACAAGAGAGAGTTGGTTCCAGTTAACATATTCTCTCCTTTTATGGGGCAGTGCCATCTTTAATATCCTTTTGAAGACAACATTTTAATATCCTCACCTAGCAAAAAAATAAAAAAATAAAAATTATGTTCTAAAAGAGTTTGATCACAAATTATTTTAATATCCTTAACTAGGATATAGTTAAATTTTATGTTCTTAGCACATTATGTATAGAGTTCTAGTCTGCTTAATATGTATAATATACAAGTCATATTTTTGAATTTATCTTATATGTGATGAGAGTTTTCATTATAGAGGAAAATGGAAAATGCCAAGGCAATTACTATATACTGAAAGTAAATAAAGCAGAATCTTTAACTACAAGAAAGAGTTTCGGTCTAACAATTACTACCATTTAAGCCACTTGATCAATTGCAATGGCATAAGATTCTAGTAATTAACACTGTTATTTATCCTTTATTTTGTAATTTTTGATAAATAATAATTGTCATGACGGTGTAAATATTCTATTTCACTATCAACAGTAACGTTCTGTTTATATCGAAAAATTAATTTACACGTTGACTAAATTAAATAAGAATATGTGTGCATAAAAGTCACTTCACATAAAAAGCCTCGTGGTTTTGCAATTAAGGGGAACGAAATGGAGCTAAGTGATCATCAATTAAATAATAGTAATAATAATAAATAATGTAAATTTAATAGAAAATATAATATTATAGTAATATAAAATAAATAATAAGAAAAATAAATATAAATAAATTTAATAATAATAATAATATGTCTCAAACTAACCATTATTATTGATATGATACTTATTTTTATTCTTAAAACAATAATATATCTATAGCAATAAAAAAAGGGTATTCTTATCATTTTATATAAGTCATTTTAATTACTGCTCTATTATACGGACCACTAAATATGAACTGAGAATCAATATATTCATTCCTATATTTATTTATAGAGCATACCAAGCCTGACATATATATCCTTTTCCAAAATTATTCTATTTTCCAAAATCATTCCATTACTTAATTCATTCTATTCTTGCCCAAAACCATTCGAGGATACCAATCGCTAATACGAGTAGAGTTATCAAGAAATGAGTTGGGGCTGCACTTCTTGAAAATGAGAGCATTTTTAAATTTAGTATCCACTGAAAAAATTATTCATATACGAATACTAAATTATATATTTTTAATCTCCACTAAACAAAAATCTTAAATTCACACTGTAGCATTCAATGCAGTACTAGTACTAACATTGAGAAAACCCTAGGTCAGAAAAAGCTAAATAGATCGAGACAACTTTCGAAGAAATTAAAGTTGATAGTATCATTTGTCCTTCTCCATGGTGTAAGTAGCAAAACAAAATACTTGAAAAAGAAAATGACTTTAGCAAACCAGTCATATTCATTGTCAAAACTGTTTCCTCAAGATTGATGAAGGAAGATGAGGTGCAGTTCACATGTCTGGTCAACTAGTTGTACAAATATTGTGAAATCTGGAGCTTAGTTGTTTTTTTATTTTTTTTATTTCTGGCTAAATAGCTTCAGTTGCCTGTTATTTATTCTAAATCTATTATGGATTTTTTTATTTAACATAAGTTATTTTACATCCCTTAAAATACGAAATATGAGAATAGATTTTGAAAACTCTTACATTTAAATCAATAATCATACCGCTAGACCAAAGGGCCACTAATAATCCATTCTAGATTTAGTTTCACTATAATATATATATATATATATATATATATATCTGATAAGAGAAAATAACACACATAACCCTTATTATTTAAATTTAGTCAATTTAGTCTCTATTATTTTTTAAAAATTTTAAATTTGTCTATATTATTCAAAATTAGCTAATTTAATCTCTATTATTTATATAAAAAAATTAATTTAGTCCTTGTTGTTTTCCAAAATATTCAATTTAGCCAGTTCAGGTAGGGGGTAGATTGATTTTTTTTCGAAAAATAATATGAACTAAATTAATTTTTTTGCAAACCAATAGAGATTAAGTTGGCTAATTTTGAATAATAAAAATTAATTTAATTTTTTTAAAAAATAATAGAGATTAAATTAACTAATTTAAACAATAAAATTAAATTTAAAATTTTAATGAAATAATAAAGACCATTTGTGACATTTTTCCTTTCCTATAATTTTGCGAAATATACGTTATTATTGATACCACGTGTGAACAACTATCTATCCTAGTACAACTACCTCTCCCGTATTTGGTGGCCCCATAAACCATACACATTGATTTACTCTTTTGAATCTTTCTTACAATCCCAACTAAACCATACACATTTTTTTTTTTTTTCTAATGAGAAGAAATTCATATTAGGCACAATGATACGTAATTTACTTTAAGGGCTTATTTGGATACGAAAGGAAAAAATTAATAAAAGAAAGTGATAAGAGTAGAATATTTTTTGGTCTAAACTTAACTTTAACCTGCAGAACAGAGTAAGGAACTACATGTGTTATAACCCGAAAACTTCCTCTGATGTGAGAGTAAGTTAGATTGTTCGAGCTCAAATAATTACTAAGATAGATATAGGAATAAATGAGTTATCAATTACCTTAACTAATGCATTCAATGGACTATTTATACTAATCAGGTTTTCACTTTAAATGTGCCTTAAGCATGCTTTTGTGGTCTCTACGTGATGTGACTTCTATCACATTGATGTCGAGCCACAAATCCCCCCTATGGACTATGGATTGTTCACTGGATCACCAATCCGGTTCGATTTAGGTTGGCGGGTCGGGTCTAATGATCAGATCTATACCCATATCAGAAAGGAAATGAAGGTAAAGGAATGAGAATATTACATCTTGTTTGGATTGAGACGGAAATGAAAGGAAATGATTAGCTTTATAAACAAATTAACATTTTTTTCGTGTTCTATGAGTATCAATATAATAAATAAAAGGGTAAGATAAATATCGTGTAATAGTTCGGAGTCATGATTAAATAATTCTAGAAATCCCACCCAATCCAATCATCCCCCACACCCTCAAATTAGAGAAAAGAATTAAAAATCATTCCAAATCAATTAATTTCCTCTTAATCACCCAATCCAATCAAACTCTAAGATTACAAATTTTGTTGAGCTAATAACATGCCCTAATGCATGCTTTAATTATGTTAAGAGCGATAAGATGTCATAGATTTCAAACTTTAGAAGCCGGAGATACTCTCCAGCTGACATATGTCTCTTAATTTTTCGGTCCTTCTAGTCGAGTGGGTGTTGGCCAGTCTTTCGATCAGATCCTGCTAAAATCGTGTGTGCGAGTCTCCATGCATGCGACTAACGCCATTGCCGATTTGCCCTTTTTTTAATTAATCACCTACGGTTGGCCAAGAAGGCTCCGAAACAAACAAAAAGGTGCGGCAAATCACCCAATCCAAGCAAATTCTAAGACTACAAATTTCGTTGAGCAATGACGGCCCCTAATGCATACTCTAATTCTTTAAAGAGCTATACGGGGCCATAGGTTTCAAACCCTGGACAACTTGTACCATTGTTTAATCATATGCGAGAGTCAAATTAGGTGAGTGTAGCCAGAATTATTATCTATCATAACTAAAGCAAAAACATGAAATAAATTTACATTCATATATAAGTATACATTGCTATATATACACTATTTGGCGATATTTTACCATCTTCTATAAAATAAAAATTTATGTCATACAAAGGGAAATTTCCACATCTAATATAAGAATTCTCGTTACAAAAAAGGGGGTAAGTATCAGGTGATTAACATGAAAGATAACCCTTATAATTAGTTGAATATATGATAAAAAAAAATGTAATTTTTCCTTTTTGAGGAAGGTTAAGATAATTGCAATATAATGGTACACTAAGAAAAAAGGATGAAAAAAAACAATGTTGGCATCGAATACTGAGCATCAGAATTCACAATCAAACTGCAAAACAATTTATGTTAAGGGCCCATATCTACAGACATTCCATGCGTGATTGGCATAATTGCAAGCAGCCTCTATCTGATACCTAACGATGAAAGTTCCAAGAACACACACAAATGTTTCGATGCAGACGAAGGTGAGTACTGATCAGAGGATGAGTATCCAGTGGCTTTGGTCTGGTCTGTACAGATTACTCTCTGCAATATTTGAAGTGTCTCCATCTCAGATAATGCCAAATGTAACATTCACCTGTGCCAGGTAATTGGTAAAGGACTGGCCTGCATTTAGTTTTGTTTGTTGATTAGAATTATGCGGGCCAAACTTCTATGGTCCAATAATCATGGATGTCCAGTAGATGTCTAGCTGCCTGTCTGTCAGCCTTTGCCTGTGAAGAGACTCAGACATTTAAATTCAAGAGGTATACTTGTATCGTGAGAAAGGTTAGAGTGTGCCAGCATATAACGAAATTGTCTAATATATAATTTTTTAAAAAAAAAAACCAAAAAAAAATAAAAATTCTCAAGTTGCATCCCCCTCAATTTTATGCAAGTCCGCCACTATACTGATTGGATTACAAAGTATATTAGAAATAACAAATTATCATTTAATTGGATTAGTAATGTATTGATTTTGTATAATAACTTCTTCCCGAGATTGATTGCTATGTAATCCGACTTTGTCTCTTTTAGAAACAAAAAAAAAAAAAAAAGAATTTTTCCCCGAGAAGGACTGGCTGAATTTTATCTTTGGTAGAAGAGCTTATTTTCAGACAAAAAAAAAAAATTATTCTAGTGTCCTGGGCTTCATGCGGACTGCGGAGTGCTACAAAGGGGTTAGAAATTCACATAATGGAAGAATGTATTCAGCTTAAGTTGTGTAGGTATTGAATTCTTGAGTAGAATTCGCATTTGGTTCCAGTGATGGTAAAGGTCTTTCCATTGAGCTTTAATGAAAATATATTTGCTTTCCTAGTAAAAAAAAAAAAGGTGTTATCGGTAGGGAATCCAGAATCAAAATAGACTATCATAATGATTTCCTTTTTTTTTTTTAGACAAGGAATTCACTTATATAAGACCATATTAGATATACTTTAAGATTATAAACCCGATGGCCTGGCAGACCATTATAAAAACTGAAGTTCTTATGTATATGTATACCTGTAGAGAGCACTGCCATTCAGATGGTCAAGCAGGTTAATACCTGCTCGAGCAGGTTCAGAAGATGCTCGAGCAGGATTAGACGTTGTTGCGTCAATAAAGTAATCGTATAAGTTTGTTAAAATAGATGCATAAAGATAATTTTCCTATATATCAATATACAAGTCTAAAAAATAATTGGACAATTCAGTCTAAATTTTATATGGTATCTGTCGCTTAGGAAAACAAAATATTAAATTTGAAACATCACAAATATATAAGTTTATTTCTTTTATTAAATTCTAATGATCAAATGAACATGAGAATTGGAATTCTCTATGACAGGGATTTGTTGTGTTCAACACGCTCCGTAACGTGCAACCTATATAGTTTTTTAATTAGTCTTATACATGGACATAATTTTATAAATGAGTGTTGATGAGTTTTCAACCCGACACCTTGTGATACTTGGACTTTAATACAATGTTTAGAGACCACTTCATATGAAAGCTTGCAAAACTTTTAATTCTTAAATTCAATTCTTTCGGAAGAAATAGACCTATGGTGTTCTTTGTACTCATCAACGATAGTTATAAAATTGGAAAACCGTGTCATATATTGAATTCCGTTCAAAAAAATTAAGAGGGTTGATTTTGTGAATAAATTTCGGAAGAATTAATCCGTATAAAGAACAATTAGTTAGTATAATGGGCAATGCGATCTTCAAGTGGGGTTGATGGAATTATTCAAAGGCACCATAATTACTAATGTTGAGCTAAACGTCCGGCTTTGAGGTTCAGATGTCTCTATACATAGTCAGAGAGAAAGGGACCGAACAAATTCTTCTGGGCACGTCTTCAGGGGTTGGCCCATTCTCTATCAATGCAATTTGGAGGTAAGCAAATGTCTGGTAGGGAAAGGCAAGATCCTTTCTGGTATCTCTTCTGCCAACCTAGGTTGTCCTAGACACTATCACTTGGAACTTTAGGAGGCATACAAAGCCATGAATTGTATTGTAGCAAGACATATCTATTTTTTGGTCTCGTATTGTATAACGCAAGTCTTAGTTAGTGTAATAGTAAAGTTATTTTATGTGTCTTGGAGGTGAAATAGTCGAATCTTAAAAATAATTTCTTGTGAAAATGCAAGAAAAGATTACATATAAT
Organism: Ehretia macrophylla; assembly: GCA_037974665.1. Taxonomy (NCBI): domain Eukaryota; kingdom Viridiplantae; phylum Streptophyta; class Magnoliopsida; order Boraginales; family Ehretiaceae; genus Ehretia; species Ehretia macrophylla. Next base: position 8,990,704 of record CM075774.1, read on the forward strand.
AGAGTTTAATGTAGGTCTAATCATTTGCCTACTCCCACTACCCCGCGTATAGGTGGGGAGAGATTTCATGCACCGGGCTAAGAAGCAGATCTAGAATTTGTTTGAATGAGGACTATGATACTATTACTTTTTTCAGAAGAGGTTAACATGATTAAAAAGTTTAGAGGTAGTAAAGACTACACTATATTAGATCTGTGCTTGACCTAACTTGCCTTTTTTATCTGATACGGATGAAACAAACTCTCTTTTTCATTTTTAATAAGTAAACACACTCTTTTACCATCTTATGAAAACTTCCTACACTGCATGAAATAGAAATTCCTTACACTGCATGAAATAGAAATTCCTAACTCATTTTCTAATGTCTATTGAGGGAAAATTATACAAATGGTCCCTATTGTTTTACAAAAATTTTAAATTCGTCCCTATTATTTAAAATTAGCTAATTTAATCTTTATTATTTTCTATAAAATTTAATTTAGTCCCTATTGTGTCCAAAAATATTTTAATTTAGTCCCTGCCTGTGACTCTTGGACTAAATTAAATTTTTTTGAGAAACAATAGGGACAAATTTAATTTTTTCTAAAAAATTATTGAAATTAAATTAACTAATTTTGAATAATATAGACGAATTTAAAATTTTAAAAAAAAATAATAGAGAGCATTTATGATATTTTTCCGTCTATTGATGATACACCCTGGAGATGCACCTTTCCTGTGGTAATTCCTTACAGGGTCATGCACATTGAATAAATCTGCAATTCGTCTACCTACTATAAAGGATTATTGTTGTGCGTAAAGATAACAATTGGACATACTAATGGAGGGATCATATGTTATTAAAAAGAAAAAGAGAAGTCTAAATAAATTTTTATTACCGAAAAGTTTAAATTTTTAGATGAAGTGAGAATTTATTATGGTATTAAAGTTCAGACTACTAAAAGATCATGAATTTAAGTCTCCCTACCACCCATTTATTAATATTAAAGCTTTTTATGTGCTTGGTTAAAAAATGAATCTCTCTCGTATGTGTAAGGACATGTTGAAAATAATAATGAATATAATAATTCCTTTTTAATAGTTCTTTTTGATGAGGAGGTAATTTATTTAATTAATTGCAGGGTGGAATACCATGATTCTTGATCAAGTACTAGAGTTGAGCCTTCAATCCAGTCATGTTTACCAATGTGTGACCTATTACTCACGCAGATGACTCACTCGCTTCAATATCAACTCACATATTAAAGAAAAACTGCTTCTTCAAACCAGCTCACACGTGAAGAAGAGTATTAGAAATATACTATCCATCCCACCCGTAAAAGTACAAGCTCCAAGATCACCTTGTAAAATCGTAAACTACTCCTCTTAACACCAATACAGTTTAAAATGGTATCTCATAATTTCTTGACAGTCACTGATAAAAAAATATTAGGGGCCCAAAGTCTTTAAACGTGCATTGTCGAATCAATGGTTTCTACCTTGGGCCTCATTGTAAGTGAACTCTTCATTTGTATTGTTCCTTCAAATTATGCATGTTTAATGGGCCTATACAGTGTGGAGGTGTCTTTCTCAACATCATTTACTAGGATCCTAAGATTTTGGATAGGTGTTTGAGAGCTGTCATTTTCAAAAGTTCTCTCAATTACACGACCTAAGTTCTCTCTCATCAAAAATCTCACATTCTACACAAGCATCTATATCACAACCGTATATATGTGTGCGTATACATACATACATACATACATATAAATATATATAGACACAAATAATGATATCTAACGTGTTCTCTTCTTCATTTAGATCATTCAATTATCTAACTTGAGCATTAGAATGACTCCAAAGGAATCCAGGGGCGCTCTTGTGGTTATTGTCTTATAAGAACTCTCTTCCTTAACCATGTTGAGTGGATCATTCCAAGGCGTGCTTAGATACTTTGTTAATGAGACCAGCTCTCACATCCTTAAAATTTGACTAAGCAAATATTAGAAAGGCAATTGTTGCACACTAAACAAGAATGACCTTCCTGATTAGCAAGGCACTAAACTATCATCAAATTGAAACCGAACTAGTAGATAGGCGGTAAACTATCAGAGCATCTAAAGCAAATAGAACATAGCAAAATTAAGTCTCCAAATTTAATAATTTACTTACAGGAAATGAAATCACAACAAGAAAGAAAGAATACACAAGATAATTAATTTCTTACATGGTCTTAAACCAAATGGTAGAATTATAATTCAATGCTTAGACAAAACAAATTAATTGACCATAACTAACAAATCTAAATATCCCACTCAATCTTTTGTCAATGGGAAGTCTACCCCAAGAAATAGTGAAACTCAAATGTGTTTTTTACCTTCTACAAGGAAAAATCATTTTTGTAAAAATAAGACACAAATCTCAGTAAGTGATAATTTCTAAAAAAATCTTTTAGGACCGTTACTAAACTAAACGTCATAATTGAAAAATAAATATGGTTCATGCAAAAATTAAAACAATGCTAGAAGTCGTAATAATTCATATCAAAAGACGTTCATATGCCAAATACTCCTAAAATTCAAAAATCAATAGTCGGATGTGTCTAATACATAAGTCAAGGGAGGCAGTTGTTGCTACAGACATGTATCACTATTCTAACGCAGTGTTGTTTGATAGGAATCAAACCACCAAGTCACGTAAACTTTTGGTTCTTATGATACTACACTACCCTTGAGATGTTGGTATGTAACCCCAACCAACAAGCTCCTAAATTTATTGCCTTTCCAAGTCTCATATATCAGATAGTCCAAAAATTTGTCCAATAATCATATGATGCACAAAATAAATATCAAAGTGTAAAGATGTTTTCATAAGGTTTTGCTTCTAACCCTTAATTTCAACTAAAATAAACTAATCAAGTTAGACTCAAAATACAAGGTGATACAGCAGCAAAACTAACAATGTGTTTGGATTAAGGGAAAAAAGTTTAATAAAGAAAAGAAAATGACAGAAACATAAAGGAGAGGAGAGGAGATGATTAAATCATGTTTGGATTAGATAAATTGAGAGAATGAGAGTATCATAAAAGATTATGTGCGTCTTTTGTTTAGATTAGAAAGAAAAGAGGAGGGAGATATAAATTTTATATGCAAAATGACTTTTATGGAGGAGTTAGAGTCTCACTCTCCTCCATTTAACCCCAAATTGGGGGGAAAGAAAAAAATGAGTTTGAAAGGGGTTGCTTTGACTCTTCCATTTCCTTCCTCCTGAAAAACTTTCAAAACAAACAAGTGAAATTTTTTTTCAATCTCTCCCTTTGCTTCTCTTTTCCCCATTCCCTTCAATCCAAACAGAGTAAGACTCAAACAAGCAAGAGGGTCCAATATCAGGATTGTCAATGCAATCAGATTAATTGGTGTATTTATTCTATTTTTGAACTATAAGTAGGTTACAAATATTAGAAAAATTTGTAAGAGAGTTAAGGGGCCGCGTCACCTTGTTAACTGGGATCAAATTAGTGAGCGATTCAGCACCAATACTAGCCGAAACAAACTTCAAATCATCACAACTAAGCTCTTTTTGGGTGCTTTTCTTTATTATCTGTGGAGAGAAAGGAATAAACGATTGTTTACCAATGAAACTCTTATGAAAGATCAACTTTTTGAAAATATTATTTTTGATGTAAAAATTAAACTTGTTTCGGTGAAAACAATTAGAAGGACTCTACTAGACCAAGCTATTTGTATTGCTTGGAATCTGGAAAAGAGACAATTTGATTAGAAACTGTTGAAACAATCTTTATAATTATGACTATAAATTTTTTTGATTGTGGGTAATATATTCCTTGCTTTTAGCCAAAAAAAAAAAGAAAAAAAAGAAAAAGAAAAATTGAGACTTGTCATTTTTCAAGTCTTATGTAAATATATATTGAAATCACATAACAAATACAGTTGAACCTCTTTAAATTAATAATGTTGGGACTATCAAATTTTATTAATTTAGCGATATATTAAATTATCGATAAATTAATAATTATTAATTTATAGAGATTTTTTTTTTAGTTTTATAGTAAACATATTATGATTACGATGTCTTTTTTTTGAAAAGTGACTTGTATTTTTTCGGTATAATTTAAAAAGATAAGTAATGAGAATAGAAGATAAAATTTAATTTAGTAGGATTAAAATAAAGTTTCTCTAATCTCGTATCCAAGTTCTTATAGGATTATAATGAGAACTAATTTCTCTAATCTTGTATCATAATTCTTGTAGGATTATCTCAATTTTTTCTCTTTAAATAATTAAATATGTGTTTCAACTAGATTTGAAATTTAACAAAAGACAAGCTATTCTTGATTCATATTTTAAGAAAACCTCATAGTCAATGTATTATATATTTTTTAGTTAATTATTAATTTATAAAATATTTGGGTCAATAAAATATAAAGAAATTTTTTTAAATATATTATCTTATAATTTTATCAAATTGATTAATTTTTTATACTAATTCCAAGTCAAGACCAAATTTTTTATTAATTAAAAATAATTATTAATTTATCGAATATTAATTTAAATAGATTCTAATGGAATGTGGTTGATCATGAGGTATCTAATCAGTCCGTTAATGTCCATTCCCATCTGAGAGTTGACAGAAAATGGTAGTCCATGGTGGCCACAGAAATAGGCATATCGTACCATACTTTGATTTTGAGGGCCCTTTTGCGTCTCTATCGTGGGTGTATAGTATCTTGAACAGGGACAGATTTAAAACTCATTTTTCAATAGAGATTATAACAAACATTTTAATACTTATATATATATATATATATATATATAATTTTTTATTTTATTTTTTGTTTTAATATAATAAAAATGTGAAATCGTAATTTAAATTTAAAATTTTTAATTAAAAAAAGTTAAATAACTTGTTTATCCAACTCTTGGGTACAATTTTTTTAATAATGGTGAATTAATCTTTTTTGACTACAAATCTACTAAATATACCATTACATTTTAGAAAATTTTAAATCAGTAAAAACTACAACGCTTGCCATCTTTCGTGACATCCGTCCTTCATCTTGAAGATTCTCCTAATCGGGAAGGGATTGACGTGGTGTCTACACATGATTCCCCCAGATATTGGCCCCTCGAACTTTGTATTTTCTTGGCTGCATGACACTGGACCCTTGGAAAAGGCACCAAAAGGAGTGGGAAGATGTCGCAATTGTGGCATCTGCATCATCCTCCATGTTAAGCCAACTTGCTAGTGCGTGAAAGATTAGACCAGTGATGGCTCTTTGTTATGCTATTACTCCTTTAAGCTATGTTTGGAATTTCGTAGTTAAAATAAATAAAGGGACGTTAGAGAAAAAGTATTATAAGACCAACTCTAAAATAGATTATCTAAATACTTCACTATTTTATATATAGGGAAGATTTTAATGCAAATGAGCTCTTTAATAGATTTCTTACATGATCCCTTAAATTGTAGGAGATTTTTAATATCTCTACATGTAGGGTAAAAGACACAATACCCTATCACATCCCCTAAAATTTGTCAATGGTGAAAAGAGCAAAGTTTATGAAATATATGAAAGTTGTTGAAATAAATTAAAATAGGTGATCCCTAAAATAAGGATTGACGAAATATAAAGAAGTCGTTGGAATGAAACTAACATAAGGAATCTCTAAATGTAGAAAAAAAATTACAAATCCCCTATATTTAGAGATACAAATAAAAAAGCTGTTGGAGTTGGCCTAAAAAAATGACTGAAAATAAGATTCTCTAAAAAAAAAACTAGTTTTAGATATAAACTTACGTAAATATACAAGAACAATAATGAAAAATTACATCTGTCCCAAGATTATAAATCTAATAATGTAACAATACAAGCAACACATTCTTCTTGTCAATCATAAATCAAACAATATTTATGATAAAACTTTATTTCACAACAAATACTACTCAGAATACTACACCGGACCCTTAGGCACTTTCACAAACTATCATTTTATTTCTTCTCGTTTCCCCTCAATCTGGGAGAACAAAAATAACAAAATTCGGATTCCCTATTTAATCCAAACATAGTGTATTTTATTCCTTGAGTTCCCTAAAGTGATACTAGCGTGTATCATGCACATATAGAGAGGTCACAATCTTGAACTAGATTCCACCACCCCAAAAGAAGGGGAGATAAAGGAAAAAGTGAGCAAGAGAACAAGATGTTGCTTGTCGAGTCAAGTAGAAAGAAGACGAAAGATTAATATGCAAGTTGACACGATATGTTTTGCCTTAAAAGTTTCAAAGCCTAAAACTAGAGATGAATCTAAAATAATTGATAGAGATTACGTGAAAAACTAAAATAATTGATAGAGATTACGTGATTTTGATCATTAAATTCAGTGGGACTATAAGAATTAAGAGTATTACTGATTAAAAATATTAATGTAATTTAAAATATTTTATAAGGTTAATAAAGACCGTAACCTTTACCTTTATTTACGAAGCTTTTTGGACAAACATTTCGATATTTCCATTCAGTTGTCTTTCATCTAGCTGTCCATTTAACTATATCTTAATTTATAGTAAGTGTATGCCTCGTTATTTATCTTGCACTATTAACGAACTATACAAAATTTAGCCTCATCCAATGATTTTACACTATTAGTTTTTATGATATTTACAGTGAAGAAGCTATCAAAATTAAGTTAAAATGAGAAAAAGTATCAGATCATATAAGAAGCTAAGTGAAAATTCTTAGAACAGTCCGCACTGACCATTAGTCCTAAACACATAGAGTAGACTCTACATATTTTAAAACTTATTTGTATATAAGTGAGTTGATGGTCAGCTTCGGCTGACCATAGAATTACTCTATAAGAAATTTTTTTTATTGTCAAATATAAGAAGAGGTTAATAAGTTTGAAAAGCTATGAAACCTTTAGATTGAAGCAATTAATTACCTGGAACCACTTGAGAGTTCTTTTAGAAATAATTGATGGAGTCTTATCGTGATGAGTGTCGATTAATTATATTGTGACATCTATGTTAAAATATAACACTTGTTCTATTTCAAAAAATTAGAAATTTTAAAACTACCTTACAAAATTATGAACTACTTCACTTGGTACTAATTGGTTTTAAGATGTAAACTCATGATTCTTAACATAGTATAAGAGTTGGGCTCTTAGTCCAGTCATATTTATCTATGTGCGACCCATCTTAAATTAGGTCTACTTGTGTTCAATCTTTCGCATGTGCCATGTTCCACGCATCTTTAATCCCCCACGTGTTATCTACCGCGTATGTTCCATATTCAATCGTCCATGTGTGACCCATCTAAAAAATTAAGTCCACATGTTCTTCAAGCGTGTTCAATCTTCTACGTAAAACTCCTATCAAATTAGGTCACATGTGAAAGAGAATGTTATAATATAACACTTGTCCCATATCAAAAAATCAAAAACTTTAAGACTACCTTATAAGATCATAGACACTAATTAATCGCCAATTAATTTTAAAATAGAAACTCATAATTCTTAACAATCTATCCAAAAGCAAAAGCTCTTAAGCATATTCAACTATCTTTCTTTCTCTTATTAATTTTAAACAACAACTTTAATTTATTATGCGTTAAAGAATATTAGGTCAAATCTGATTTATAGGAATCGCACTCATGTTGAGCATAATAGAAAGTTCTGATGCAACTCTCTAAAGCACCTCCCTACGTCATTATAAACTAATTTGTGAATTGAAGCCTTCTCAATCTCAAAAGTTAATTCATAAAGTGAAATTTTCACTCACACTTATAAAGCGGCTACTAGACTCTTTATAGTAGATGAGATAACCTAATGATCCTCACACTTTAGGCCTTGATCGGCTTACCATCAACCTAATTTCTCTCGGCTCAACAAGAGACTCGTGAAATCTTGGTTGTGTTATTAGTGGTTGGGCCTTTTTAACTCCAAAAACTAGCTCATAAGGTGAGAATTTGCCTCACACTTGTGAATACTATTATCCATTGTCAGAATATATCACTTGTCTCATATCGAAAAAAAATTAGAAACTTCAAGTCTACCTTATAAGATTTTGAGTTTCTCTACTTGTCACCAATTGGTTTTAAATTAGAACCTCAAGATTCTTAACATGGTATTAGAACTGGGCTCTTAGTCCAATTTTACTTATCTGTTTGTGATTCATCTCAAATCAGGTCCACTTATGTTCATTTTTCCACGTGTGCCATGTTCCATGCATTTCAATCTTCCACATGTGTCCCACGTGTGTTTAATATTCTACATGTGTTAATCTATCATGTATATTCAATCTTTCAAGTGTGACCCATCTCAAAATTAGGTTCACGAGTGTTAAATCTCTCACGTGTAACTCACTACAAAAAAAACTGGATTTTGCGACGGACCGTCGCCAATCCGTCGCCATATTGGCGACAGTACAGTGAAGGAAAATTTTGACACTAATTTTATGACGGTACAGTTACGGGCAACAATAACTGTCACCGAGCCGTCAATAACAGTGACGGCTAATAAGCCGTCACTTATTCGGTGACGGCCCAAATACGATCGTCACTAATTTGGTGACGGCTCAGTGACAAGTTTGTCCCCTTCTGATATATGGAAACGGTTTGGTGACGGTACGGTGACAGTCCGTCACCATGCCTTCACCAAATAGTTTGCCGGTCAATTTGTCATATTTCTTTTAACGAATAACGTCTTTAAACACTGAGTAACAATATCAGTTACTAAGTGTTTCCGTGACAATACCAAGTGCTCATGTATTCTTAACTTCGAGTATATAAGTAGTCATTATTTAAACACAATTTGTAAATACCACCATTAAATTTGTCTACATATATAGTTTTTACTACAAATTTATAGAAATTTCATAACATAATTTACAATGAACAAGATTTTATTTCATAACATTCGATAATTAGGGATTACATTAACAGACGGTTAACTTAATTAGATGGAAACCATACAAAAGTCCATAACAAGTTACACACACATATTTTGTGAATATATGACATATTTGTGCACCTTAATTACTTACTACGTTTTTACAATATTTTTCACTCGAACAACTTCGGCAGAAGGATCCGATACATTTGCTCCACATTCATTTGATGGTGTTGAGCCATCGAAATGTAACCATCTTCTTTTGGTGGTTCGTTTAGATCAAATCTACCTTCAACTCTGCTACTGCTTGCCTTCGATAAATCACATTTCTTTGTCGTTTTCTCTTTTTTCACGGTGACCCACTCACCTTGAACTTCCTTACTCATCGTTTAGTTTGATATTTAAGTATCGATGAATAAAGATGGCTATAAATATGGATGTCTTGAACATGCGGGATGGTTTACTCTTTATATAGAACTCAAATGACTGAAAATTTAGCGAGGGCACGGTGAGGGGCCTTTCCCCAAATTATTGGTGCCATCTTCACGTGACTTCCAAAATTGGAGACGGGCTGGAGACGGGTTGCTAGTCTCCACAATGGAGACGGCTTTTCCCATCTCTAATGGAGACGGGCTGGCGACAGTAGGCCGTCACAACGTTCGAGACGGGCGTCAAGACCGTCTCTATATTGGAGACGGGCAGATGTCCGTCTCCAATTAGAGGCACACAAACGTGGGCCTCTATAATTGGAGACGGGCGTCCGCCCCTCTCCAGTTTAGAGACGGGTAGATGCCCGTCTCCAATTAGAATAAATGGAGATGGGCATCAGCCTGTCATTATTTTGGAGACGGGTATGCCCGTCTCCATGTTGGAGACGGGAGTCAGCCCGTCTTCATGTATGTTGGAGACGGGCTTCAGCCCGTCTCCAACAAGAGGCCCACAAACGTGGGGCTCTCTAAATGGAGACGGGCCTCTGCCCGTCTCCATGTTGGAGACGAGCTTCCACCCGTCTCTAACAAGAGGCCCACAAACGTGGGCCTCTCTGACGCCCGTCTCCATGTTGGCGACGGGCCGATGCCCATCCCCATGATGGAGACGGGCATGCCCGTCTCCAATAAGAGGCCCACAAACGTAGGCCTCTTTAAATGGAGACGGGCTGAACCAATAAGAGGCCCACAAACGTGGGCCTCTCACGCCCGTCTCCAATTAGAGTAATTGAGCCCGTCTCCAGTTTGGAGATGGGCACCGGCCCGTCTCCAATTTAAAGAGGCCCACCGCGTAGGCCTCTTTAATTGGGCGACAGCCCTAGCTCATGCAGGGTTGCCGCCCAATTTTTTTCATTTACCAGAGGGCAGAACCATTCTGCCCTCTGTCACGTTTTTTTTTAAAAACTTTGAGAAAAACCCCACCCCACCCCTCACGCCCCACTCCACTCCCCACCCCACCCTTCACGCCCTACCCCCTTCCCCCCTCCCCCCCTCTCTATATACCCTTCATTTGCATCTTTTTTTAGGTAATACCTTTGTTTTTTTTTGGTTTTTATACAAGTTATGTATATATATATATATATATGTATGTATGTATGTATATATATGTGTAGTTCTAGCTAGCTATATATATGTATGTATGTATATATATGTGTATGTAAATATGATACATTTTTAGTTTATTTATATGCACATTTTTATGATTTTATTTTTCATTTTTTTTGGTCTATTTTGTTTATTTGTTAAAATTTCTTTTTTATTTATTTATGTGTTTTATTTTTAACACATTTTGGTTTTGTTTTTATGAATTTTGTTTTTATTTTTTTATTTTTTTTCGGATTTAATTTTTTTTTTTTATGATTTTTGTTTTCGTTTTTTTTTTGTCTATTTTTGTTATTTGTTATAATTTCTTTTAATTTTATTAATATGTTTTATTTTTAACAGATTTTGGTTTTTTTTATTGAGTTTTGTGTTTATTTATTTATTTATTTATTTTCGGATTTAATTTTTTTTATGATTTTTTTTTCAGTTTTTTTTGGTATCTTTTTTTATTTTGTTATAATTTTTTTTTTTCGTATTTAATTTTTTTTTCGAGTTTTTTTGTATATTTTTTTTATTTGTTATAATTTCTTTCTTTTTTTATTAATTTGTTTTATTTTTAACACATTATGGTTTTTTTTTTGAATTTTCTATTTTTTTTATTTTCTATTTTTTTTATTTTCTATTTTTTTTAATTTTTCGATTTAGTTTTTTTTTCCTTTTTTTTCTATTTTTGGTTTTTTTATAATTTTTTTTTTATAATTTGTGTTATTTTTAACACAATTTATTTAATATGATTTTATTTTTTGATTTTTTGTATTTTTTGTCGGATATTTAGTTTTAAAATTTCAGCATTGTTTGTATTTTTTGGTTTTTGTTATTTTTTTTAATAATGTATTGTTGCTATGTAAATCTCTTAATTGCAGGTTATTAAATTATAAGGGGTGTTGCAGAGAACTGCTTTCCGTTTGTCCCGTCCGGAGTCTACAGATGTGAGGGTAATATTTTTTGAAACTTTGCTTACTCTTATATTATATTCACAATTTGGATATATATATTCAGATTCAGATAATCGTCAACCATAAAATTATTAATTTCAATGTCACGTCATAGCCCGGATCAACTATTAACCTTTTTTATAATGAATGCTTGTAACTTCATTTTTATTGAAGTTTTCTCATATTTATGTTGAGTAACCTTGTACATTGTACTTTACGCCCTTTAACGCTTTATTTGTGAACATTGTACCTTACACACGAAGATGTTTTAATTATTTGATTAATATTTTTCAAATAATTTAAAGTTAATTTCATGTATGTTTTTTGTTGCACAATTTTTAATGTTGATATCATCTTCTGCATTGAATAACATTGTTGTTGGTTTGGATTGTTCTGTATCTTTGCCATGTTGTCAAACTCATGCATGATAAGTCTCACTCATCGAATTCGGATAGTTCTTTTACATAATAATATATTATTTAAAACGAAATGATACATTTAACAAATTTCTCAGTGTATCATTTCATGGAATCAAACCGGGAATGGATGTATCAGAAATAGATTGACGGTAATCTTAATGAGGCCATTATCCAAGGTGTTTCGGATTTTGTATCCTTTGCAAGTAACCAACATTATTATATGGATGGCACCAAGATAAGATGTCCATGTGTAAGATGCCCAAACTTAAAATTCCAAACAACAGGAATTGTGGTAGATCATCTGTATAAGAAGGGTTTTATGCCTTTTAACTATCAATGGATTGCACATGGTGAACATGTGTATAACAATAGTAGTCAATGTGCACCAACATGGGCGTATAATGAAGAACAACAACTTGATCAAACGAATAATTACCGAACATTAGTTTATGACGCTGTCGGTATGCAGTTCATCAACGATCACAATGTTGAGGTTAATGAAGAACCTAACATGGAAGCACAAGCATTTTTTGAGTTGTTGAATGCCGCTGATAGGCCATTGTTTGATGGTTGTTCTAAACTTACTCAATTGTCAGCCGTGGCTCGCTATATGAATACGAAGTCCGAGCATAATATGAGCAACTCCCTATTTAACAGGTTTATAGAAGAATTAAGGGAAGTGATGCCCGAGAATCATAACTTGTCTGAAAACCTTTATAGATTTAAGAAACTAATCAAGCCATTGGGGTTGGGATATCAGAAGATCGATGTTTGTGTAAATGGTTGCACCTTGTTTTACAAAGATCGGAGACTCATGGAAAATTGTCCGCGCTGTGGCCACGCACGTTTCAAGGATATAGCTGGTGGTAAAAAACGGGGCAAACCTATTTCCCTCAAACAGTTAAGATATTTCCCTCTGACACCAAGGTTGAAAAGATTGTACATGTCAACTGCTACAGCGAGACACATGATGTGGCACAAATATCACAATGTGGACGATGGACAGATTTATCATCCATCAGATGTCGAATCTTGGAAATATTTAGACTCCGTGTATCCAGAATTCGCAGCAGAACCAAGAAATGTTCGGCTAGGCCTTTGTTCAGATGGTTTTAACCCGTTCAGTTCAAATGTTAAACCTTACTCTTGCTGGCCAGTTATCATGACCCCATACAACCTTCTACCATGGATGTGCATGAAGGATCCCGTAATATTTTTGACACTAATCATTCCTGGTCCCAAGCATCCCGGTCAGAATATTGATGTCTACCTAGAGCCTCTAATAGATGAATTGATAACTCTATGGTCGGAAGGAACATTATGTTATGATATTGCTATGAAGTCTAATTTTTGTTTGAGGGCAGTCTTGATGTGGACAATAAAGGACTTCCCTGCTTATGGTATGTTGTCGGGATGGAGCACAAATGGGAGGTTATCGTGTCCTATTTACATGAAAAAGTCAAAAGCTTTTCGCTTACCAGTGGGGAAGAAGCATTCATTCTTTGACTGTCATCGTCAATTCTTACCATAGAATAGTTCATTAAGACGTGACGGAAATTTTTTTATCAAAGATAGGCACGAGATATCTACACCTCCACCACGATTATCTGGGCAACAAATTTGGGAACGAGTGCAAAATTTCCCAACAATCCAAGAGATATCTTGCAAAAAGCTAAATAGGTTTGGTATTGATCATAATTGGACGAAAAGAAGTATTTTTTGGGAATTGCTATACTGGAAGACGCATCTTGTTCGTCACAACTTAGACGTGATGCATATTGAGAAAAATATTTTTGACAATGTATTCAATACTATAATGGCAGTTAAGGGTAATACTAAAGACAACCTTCAAGCTCGAAAAGACATGTACACTTTTTGCAATCAGCTAGAATTGTGCGAGAACAATACGAACATGTTAGGTGTATACACCCTTACCAGAGAAAAGAGAAAAGTGCTACTACAATGGGTTGAAGACATAAAATTTCCCGATGGTTATGCTTCTAATCTATCAAATTGTGTCGATATGAAGGATTTGAAAATGTCACACATGAAGAGTCACGATTGTTATATCTTTATGGAGAGACTACTTCCCATTGCATTGAGAGAATTATTGCCAAAACAGGCTGCAGAGCTATTTGCTGAACTGAGCTTATTTTTTAGCAATCTTTGTTGTTCAACATTGCAAAGAACCGATTTGGAAATGATGCAAGATAATATTGTCATGACGCTGTGCAAACTGAAGAAGATGTTGCCTCCTGCATTTTTTGACTCAATGGAGCATTTACCTGTCCATTTGGTTTATGAAGCTATATGCTGTGGATCTGTTCAATATCGGTGGATGTATCCTTTCGAGAGATTTTTGCAAGGCCTGAAAAGAGTAGTTAAGAATAAAGCACGTGTTGAATGATCTATTTGTGAAGCTTATCACGTCCTAGAGACATCAACTTTTTGTTCATATTATTTTGAACAACACGTGTCAACTAAAAATAGAAGGTTAGGTCGAAACAACCAGTATAACGAGGTAGAATATCCTGAGGGTTGCTTATCTATATTTACTTGTCCGAGTTGTCAAATAGGGGCGAATGCAGAGATCTCACTACCGGAGTATGATCTCCATTTGGCACACTTATATGTACTTATGAATTGCCCAGAGGTGCAGCCTTATGTAAGGTATGTTCGCAACGATTTGTTATGCAATTTCTTGCGTTGGGATTATTACACATTGTTTAATGAGTAGTTTGAAAAATTTAATGCAGATTGTTTGAGGAATACTTGGAAGAACAATACGGCCCTATTAACAACAGAGATAGACAGTTACATATTGACAAATCTTTCCCGAGATGGTTATATTGGCAGGTCAGTATTTTGTATGGAATTTATACCTATTCATTAAGGGCACGGGTAGTTGAGTATTAACCAAATGTAATCACTTTGTAGTTAAGAGATCGGTATGATGTAGATGATCGTGTGAAATATCTCTCCAAATGGCCGTACAGAAAGGCACGCAGATGGTGTAGATACATGGTAAACGGATACAAGTTCTCTACGATTGAATATGGGTCTTCAAAATCCACGAACAATAGTGGAATTTTTGTAAGAGGTACAAGCGATGGTACAACTGAGGAAATAGGGTACTATGGGGTATTGAAAGACATTATTGAACTAGAATATTCTAATCCAACATTACAACATACAAGAGTTGTTCTGTTTTAGTGCGATTGGTATAATACCACAAATGATAGAGGTGTGAAGTCAAATTATAGGACCGGATTGGTTGAGGTGAACGTGAAAAAAAGATATCCCAAGCACGAACCATTTGTATTGGCAGGTCAAGCCCAGCAAGTGTACTATTGTGTTTATCCAGGGGCCAAGAGAGATAGAGTGGATTGGGTGGCCGTCGTTAAAATCCGTCCAAGACATTTTTATGACATGGACAGATAGGAGATAGATATGGATGATAACACAAGTTTTCAATCAGATCACATGAATGTGCCCCCAGTGGAACCGAATGTTTTTTATTCTAATTCACATATTAATTATTCGGATGTATATAGTGAAAATGTAAGCGAATATCTTAATGACGAACATAGAGAAGTATAAGAATATGTACATGACGAAGAATATGAGCATGAAACAAATGATAATTGTGATGATGATGATGATGATGATGCTAATGATGAAGATGACTATGATGATGATTGTGACCCATATGATGATGAAGATGACGATGATGATGAGGATGATGAGGAGGAGGAAGATGGGGAATGTTCAACCAGTTTTTAATCATGACGATGATAATGAGGGAAATGATGAATTTTGAAAAAAAAGATAGGCCAGTGAACAAATATTTGTTTGAGGAAGTATTTCAATTGATCAAGCAATGATTGCTAGTGATATACATATATATATGACAGTTATGGTATGTTGTGTTACATAATTACATTTATTCAGTCATTTTATATTATTTATATATTCTAATGCTATTGTGTAAAAACAGGCAATGGGAGGCGGTGAAGATCCAGCTCGCAAGGGGAAAAAACAATTGAAGCAGAGCAGTTTGTTAGGAAAAAGGACATCATCGACAAATACCCCCCCTATTGTGCCCGAGACGCAGCGATTCAATCAGGCTGGACCGAATGACGCTCAACATATGGGTGGCCGTGGATCTATAGGTGCACATCATATGAGTGGACGTGGATCCACAAGTGCACATACAACAACTGACCGTGTTCGTGGTAATGTCCCTGTGGTAATTGGGCATGGTTCATCTAATTCATCAGTGGGAATGCGACATCGGATCCCAGACGATGCGGAACCCCAACAAGAGCAGCCATATGTACAGGCCACGTCCACTAGTCATAATGAACAACACTGTTCATCAGCTGGACTGCCACAGGAGCTACAAGACTTATGTGTAGATGGTGATGGCTCTTCAATACCCGGTGGTGCGCAATTTTTTAATATGCCCGAGTCATCGCACGCTGCTGAGAGACGGGCTGCAGGTATTGAAGATTGGCAATTTTATGGATTCCAATCTGAAGCCAAATATTTGGTATGGCAAAATGACAAGCGACGCTATGTGAAGGTGGTAGGAAACGGGTATGTAATAATTCCAATTTGAAGTTTAAATATTCTCTTTGTTGTACCCTAATGTATCTGTTTGGATTATGTTATGTTACAGATGGGATCCATATAATGCTGTCAAAGGTGTTACAAGAGCTCTACATGCTGGGTATGTAGAGCCGTGGTTGACATACAGACATGTTCCAAGTGATACAAAGAAATTATGGTTCGAATATTTCAGGGTATGAACTGTTAAATCAATAGATATTGTGAGAACTATTGTGTAATTGTATATTCCATTGTTGAATTAGATGGATGATAGTATTAACGGTTTCAGAGGGAGTACAAATGGCTTCCAATTGATGAAGCTGAAGTTTAGTGCAAGTTTGAATCAACTGCAAGACGCCGAATTTCAGATCTGACAAACAAAGGACGGACAAGAACGAAAAAGCCATATTTCATACCACTGGACATATGGAACGAAATGCTGGAGCAATGGCAAAGGCCAGAATGGCAGGAAATATCAAAGAGAAATTCAGCTAATCGAAAGGACAATCCATCTATTCATCATTTGGGTTCAATCCCAACCCATGAAGCAGCTAGAAGAATGGTTTTGATTTCGTCATATAATCTTGTTTACTCTTACATGTTGTGTATGAAAAAAAATTCGTAGAACTACACAAATATATGTAAGTTGATTTTGGGAAATTGCTATTGTAGGAAAAAGAATTAGGGAGAAAAGTGACTTATGCGGAGGTTTTCAAGAAGGCTCATCGCAAGGGGACTAACGGACCGTACACAGACTCTCGGGCCGAGTAGACAATGGTATGTATTTTTCATGTATTGTCTATAAGAGGAAGGAAGACATCGGGTTTATATTGAAGATAATATGAGATTCACAGTTTTATCCAAGGTTCATTGGTTTTGCAAAGTATCTATAATTGTTAAAGTTACAGTGATAGAGGGAAAACATATTTCGTGATTAGTGAGCATGAATACGTATGTACACGGTGCCAAAACATTGCACAAATGTACTTTGGATACCTATTTTCCTCCGTTGTGTTGTCTAATTTTTTTGGAAATGTCTCCTTATGGTTGTAGTAGAACATGATTAATTTGTTGAGATGAAGTGTGGTACTGTATGAGCTTGGATACTACATAGTAGGTTGGCTTGATTCAGAAACAGGTAATTGGGAAAAGTCCTAAATACAGAGGAGACTATGTCCGTTGTATTTTATTTTTACGAGTAAATATTGATTAAACACAGATGTGGTAACTTAATAATGTGTGTTGGTATATTAAGTATGTGTAGCTTAACAAAATTTGGTGGTAACTCACATCGATTATGTAACAGTAACTTGTTGTGTTTTATAAAGTATTTAAAAATGACTCATTATGGTTGTAGTAGTACATTATTAATATGTTGAGGTTAAGGGTGGTAATGTATGAGCTTGGATACTATGTAGTAGGTCGGCTTTATTCACAAATAGGTAATTGAAAAAAGTCCTGAATACAGAGGAGACTATGTCCCTTTTTTTTTGGAGTAAATATTGATAAAAGAAAGATGTGGTATCTTAATATTGTGTATTTCAATATTAAGTATGTGTGGGATTATAAACATTTGCATGTTGACTTCGGTTATTTAACACTAACTTGTTGTGTTGTCTAATATAATTAGAAATGTCTTGTTAGCGTTGTAGTAAAACATGATTAATATGTTGAGGTTAAACGACGGTACTGTATGAGCTTTGATACTATGTAGTAAGTTGGCTTTATGCACAAACAGGTAATTGGGAAAAGTCCGAAATACAAAAGAGACTCTGTCCGTTTTTTTTTTTCATCTAAAAAATGCATTAAAGACACAACAACTTAATGTTAATATTTTGTGTTTCAATATTAAGTATGTGTAGTATATAAACATTTGGTTGAAACTCCGTTTATTTTTTGACGAGTAAATGCATTAAAGACAGATGTAGTAATTTAATATTGTGTGTTGCAAAATTAAGTATATGTATCTTGTTATCATTGCGTTTAAACTAACATCGGTGATTTAACAATAACTTGTTACTATATGTCTTTGTAGGCTCGTTACGACGAAATGCTCCAAACGGCAAGGAATGCATCTGAATCAGACTCGAATCCAACGCCTGTGGATGAGAACGTAGTATTTTTGCAGGCTGTTGGACCACCACGAAAAGGTCGGCTGTACGGGGTAGGTTCTCAGGTATCCGTTGAGTCCGTGTCAAATACCACATCCCATCATTGACGTGGTATGACAGAGGAACAACTGCCTGCCGTCGTTACACGTGCCACAGAGAATTTGAATGAAACTGTACGAAGTCATTGCCAACGGATCGAGAGTTAGGACGAGTTAATCATTCAACTTCAGCAACAAATAACGAAGCAGAACAAAATGTTGGAAGTTCTCTACGTGAAAGTATATGGTCAATTTGAAGACTGACAATCTTCATCTTCACATAGTGGTGAAGATGGAGAGTAGTTTGTGAGAATGTTATCTTTGTAGTTTGATGTTTAATACACTGGCATGTAAAATACATTTTCTTTTGATTACAGTTTAACATAACAGTCTGTATTTTAAATATATGTAGATAATATTGTATTTGCGTCATTATTGGAATTGTATTTCATATGTGAAATAGGTTCAATTTGGGAAAAAATTTCAGGAATTTTTCAAGGAATTATGAGTAGGTTAATTAGATGGAATGGTTAAGTTGGCGAGGGCTATGTGAAGGGAATGGTTATTGACGGTTTGGTGAGGAAAAATATTGGTGAAGGCTTGGCGACGATAATTTTGTGACAGTTTGGTGTGGGGTTAAGTTGGCGAGTGTTCAGTGATAGCAAATAATGGTGACGGCCGAGTGAGGGGAAATGTTGGCGAGGGCTTGTCTATGGGATATACAGTGACAGTTGTGAGACGGCTTTAATTGATAAGGGGATAGTGACAGGAACGTTTGGTGACGGCCTGGAGACGGAAAGTGATGGTGAGGGTTTGGTGAGGGCGGACTAACAGTGACGGCCTGGAGACTGGAACTGATGGTGAGGGGTTGGTGAGGGCAGATTTGGAGACGGGATGGAGAGCGTTTTTAGCTGTCGCCACATTGGCGATGGCACGGTGACAGGAACCATTTTGGCGACAATCTCCTGTCTGACGGACAATTCCCTTCATGGTGCCGTCGCAAATTACATATTAGCAACGGCACGGTGAGGGGAACTGTCTCTTGCAGAATCCAGTGTTTTTTGTAGTGACTCCATTCTAATTAATTAGGTCACACGTGAAGGAGAGTATTAGAATATACAACTTATCCTATATCGAAAAAATTAAAAACTTCAAAACCACCATATAAGATCTTAAGCTACTCTACTTAGCACTAATTGGTTTTAGGTTGCAACCTCATGATTCTTAATACCCCTTTCACGATCGAGGTAAGATATGCAAGTTACCATTTCTTTTAAAAGATTAAATTGAAGAATAACCGATGGTTTTTGAGCTATGCAAGTGTCAAATAAGATTATTATAGTGGTGAGACTTATGTGTCTAATACATTCCCTCACATGCAACTATGTATAATTGTAGTGAGATTTGAACCTATAATCTTTTAGGTAATAGTACTTTTTGAGACAATGAATAAAATATAGCAAATTCTTCTCTAACAGTTTATACTTTTAGAAAAAGTAGTCACTTAATACGGTATTAAAGTTCAGGTTATGAGTTGAAGCCTCACTGTCACTTATTTAAAAATATTAAAAATGTCCACGTGTAAAGCTCACAAACGATCCTACTTGCACATGTTAGGCGTATTAAGATAATAAATAAATATAAAAAACTCATTCTTAACAACTTAAGTTTTTAAATGAAGTGGTCTTTTAACATGATATCAAAACTTAATTACCAAAGGACTTTGAGTTCAAAACTCAGTGCCAAATATTTGCAATCAAAAGTAACAAAAACTATCTAATTTACATGTGAAAAGATATATTAAAATATAATAAATAAATACAATAAATCTTTTAGTTGAATATATATAGCCACGACAAAGAGGCCAAATGAATATATATATATTTTTTCTTTCTCTTTTTTCTTTTGGTTTTTTTGGGGTCAGGAAAAGGAAAGAACAAGGCCGACTTACAAGGTGTGTATCTGACGTGCCAATTAGATTAGCTATCGATGCTAGCTGTGCTCCTCTAATTCAAATATATCATTAGACTAATTCCATGCTCATCAGAAGCTTTCACGCAGCTTAGTCATCAATCTAAGCAAATCCAACCAATCACGATCCTTATCATTTTGTAATTGGATTGTGTCAAAGAAAAGATATAAAAAAGTTGGTGATCCCACCCTCATCATCTCAGGCATATCTTAGACCCGTAATTAGTGTAGGGGCGAATTTAAAACCTTTTGTTATATAATTTTTTAATTATATAAATATATATATTTTTTTCAGTAAGATTTAATTAATTTTTTAAAATTAAAAATATTTAGATATTTAATTTATTTTAAAAATAAAATACATAAAAAATTCGAATATTTTTCTGAGCCCTATTGTCCCTCATGTGGATTCGCCATTTAGGGCTGCTGCCTGCCTTGGTTTTATGACTATTAAAAGACAACTTTTTCCAGTGCATTGCTTGACCGACCCCAGGTCCTAGTGTTATTTATTAGGAGTTGATTTAGAATTATTATTATTTAGATAAATTATAATAGTTAAACTTGAAAATCATACAATATTATTACTTCAAATGGGGATTAATTTATTTTTTATACTAAAAATATCTCAAATTTTAGTGAGATTTGTAGAAGTTGACCTCCTATTGGATTTTCCCATTGT
Source organism: Ehretia macrophylla (assembly GCA_037974665.1). Taxonomy (NCBI): domain Eukaryota; kingdom Viridiplantae; phylum Streptophyta; class Magnoliopsida; order Boraginales; family Ehretiaceae; genus Ehretia; species Ehretia macrophylla. Next base: position 9,011,948 of record CM075774.1, read on the forward strand.
TATTATTGCTTATATATTCTTTAAATAAATCCCATTAGACGAGAAGGTGAATTAGTGTGGGACTATTCAAGACAAGTAATAAATATAATGATATCTCTTTAATAGTTTAAATTTTTAGATAAGTTAACAATTTAATATGGTATTAGAACCCTAATTACTAGATAATTGTGAGTTTAAGTCTCGCCGTCATCCTTTAAAAATATTAAAACTGTTTATGTGTAAGGTTAAAAATGAAATCTTGCCTGCATATTTGGAAACGTGTGGAAAACAATAAATAAAAATAATAATATTTTTTTAACCGTTTAAAATTTTAAATTAAATGCAACAGTAATTCAATAGAGATTACATTACTTTTTCAATAATTGAAAAGAGGCTACTAGCACAGGGGAAAATGTGACACCCAAATAAACCTCAACTATTAGGACCATCAGATCCAAATAAATAAGCCTCAACTATTAGGACCATCAAATCATTCATTTGGAAACTATGAGAGTAGCTCAAATTTTCGTTTTAGATGCAACAATAGCATTAGAAAAACATCTACAAGGGTTTAACTTCACATTTATTCACTACCACAAATTTATCCATTATTTACAATTTATTACATCTTCTTTGAAAATTCATTTGCCCTAAAAAGATTGAGTGCACTTTATACAGGAAAAGATGCAACTTTTTTTTTTGAATGATGTGAAAATTCAGATGGTAAAGTCTCGATTATCGGATTATTCTATAAAGCCCGACCACTAACTAATAAATCCTTAGATATAGCGGTGTACCCTCACACATGTACAAAGTCAATTAAAAGTGAAATTTTAAAATAATAAAAAGTATCGAAATCGCATATTCAATATCAAATTCACCCCACTCCCGCTGAAGGATGCCCTGGAGGCAGGAAAAGATGCAAATTGATAGTCGTGATTTATTGTTAAGCTGCAGTGGAGATGGTGATGGTAAATAGGGTCCAAACATATTGGATAGGGTCCAAACATATTGGAAGGGCGACTGAATCTTACAAATTACCACGACTGAATGACACAGCTCATGAGATCAAGATTTCAGTCTTCCTTGGTTTTTGTAAAATTTTCGATATAGAAAAGTTTAATAATTAGTACATTTTTTTTTTTTTGAACAAGTACTTAAATGCAGGACGTGTCATAAAGATATTTATTATTTCTCTCTCAATTTTCGAAGGATCTTTGAAGGACCAGCAAAAATTTAAGATATATGGCCCAGGTCTTGAGTGTAAGACAAAAAATTTGTAGCTATATGCACTGAACGATCGAAACATCATTTTCATTTGAACCTAAAAAGGTAAAAGGTTTGGCTAGGCACAACTTTTATATGCTAAAGATTTTGTGATTATTAAGATAATCACCTTTGGAAAAGAAGGATGATCAAAATGTTAATTTATTTATGTTGATCACAAATGAAAAAGTTCAAAATATATGAAGTGTAAATTTCTATTTAATTTGATATATAATTGTTTAATCTACATAAACCTATTTTGGGAATTAATTAGTTTGTTAAATAACTAGTAGAATTATTAGTCGCAACGGCTAATCGTATTCACAATTTCTCTAAATTTTCTTATAATGTTCCATTATTAACTATGCATAATTTTACCTATAAGATTTCCTTGTTTCTTCCTCATGGCTCACTTAATGATACTTCTACATTTATGGAGAGATGTTATACATATTTATCATCATTATAGAGCCCCGAGTTTCCATGATTCCGTGAACAAAAACTGATTATTTTAATTTTAATTATAAAAATAATACTTAAACATTGATTTGGGAGTAAGACATTACTAAGTTGTCAATTCTATATAAAATTTAATGACAACTTTAATAGCTCGGAAAAATATGTATTGAACAATGCCCGATTATTGACCTAAGTAAAACTTAATTTTCATTTTGTTTATATAAATTGAAGAAATGAAGTTTTACTATAAATCTGATTTTAGTTGAAACGTAAAAGGAGATAAGTGGGATGATAATAACATATGGTAATAGCATTAATTTTTTGATTTGGTAAGATATGTTTAATTAGTAAACAGGGTTAGTGGCTTTTCATTACTTTCTAGTTTAAACCAAAGAAACAAGTGAATGTTAAGAATCATGGTGTTTCATCCTAAAATTAATTAGTATTAGGATGAGTGAATCATAATCTTATAAAGTAGTCTAGGAATTTATGATTTTTCGATATGGGATAAATGTAAGTTTTAATATTTCGCCTCACGTATAATTTGATTTGAGATGGATCACACGTAATTGAACACATATAGACCTAATTTGAAATGGATCACATATAGAAGATTGAACATACATGGAAGATTGAACATACATGTGACCTGATTTGAAATGTATCACACGCAAAAGATACACATGGAAGATTGAATACACGTGTAACTTAATTTGAAATGGGTCACACGCGAAAGATTGAATATACGTGAAAAATGACACACGAAGATGAATAAGATTAGACCAAGGGCCCAATTTTGATACCATGTTAAGAATCATAGGTTCTATCCTAAAATCAATTGGTAGTAGAAAGAGTGGCCCACAATCTTATAAAGTGATTTAGAAATTTATAATTTTTCGATATGAGATAAGTGTAAGTTCTAACAGTGAAAGCAATAATATGTTATAAGAATAATAGTGCACCTAATAAAAACTTTGCAATAAAGTGTATGAAATTTGAAGTTCTTTTAACATTTTATCAAGCGCAATGTATACAAATAAAGCATTTTATAATCCGTCATAAAGAAAGGATGAGATTTTGATCCTATGCAAATGTAGAAAAGTATAATTTTGGATACCGAACAAAGCTCGTGGGCATGTTGAATATTGGTCAGGAAAGTTATTCGCTCTTTTTTTTCTTTTATATCATACTTAACATGGGGAAAATTAGTTTTCCTATATAATCATGGAAAACACGATTTATAAAATATTAAGTCAACATTTTTTAAGATACTAAAGATCAAGAATTTAGAATGCACTCCTAATTAAGATGCAAAATTGTGAAAATGGAAATCTAGGTCGGATAAACACTAGGCATTTTGATTTAGTGATATGATTCTCACTTTAAATGCGAGATGTCCTGAGATCCATTCTCAAAAATAATATAATATTTGCTTATAAGCTTCCATTAAAAAAATATTAGGCGGATTAAATTGACATCAAAATACATGTTTTTAAATTAATTATCCGCAGACACGAGACGTACACGTGCATAAAAATCTGATAGTAATCCGTTACAAGTGGAATAAATCCAACAAATTCTGATTCATTACAGGATTTGAATTCCCAAAAAAAAAAAAAATTACTGAAACGCCACCGTACTATTTAATTTGGTGTTGGTTGTGTATAAATAGAATATGGAGGAACAAAAATAGACGCACAAAAACAACCAAAAAGCATACAAAATTAGAGAAGAAAGAGAGAGAAGAGAGAGGAGGGTGAGAGAGAAGAGAGAGAACATGGGTGGTTGGGCTATAGCGGTGCATGGTGGCGCTGGTGTGGACCCAAACCTCCCAGCAGAACGTCAAGAACAAGCCAAACAACTCCTCACCCGTTGCCTTAATCTTGGCATCTCCGCTCTTCACTCTTCTCTGCCTGCTATTGATGTTGTCGAACTTGTTGTAAGTGTTTGCATACCCTATTTTTCTTTTCCTCTTTTTTTTCTTGAGACGGTAAACTTTCCTTATCATTCGGACTTATATCAGGAATTTTAAAACCCCAAATAACCTTATTCAAAAGAAACATGATACGATTTTCGCTCAATGATATCATGGATAATTTCACGTTAAAAGTGTCAAATCCTAAATAACTCCGTCCAAAAGAAACATGACACGGGTTTCGTGAATGATCAATATTTTAGATTTCCTCTGATTCTTTATTCGTGTTGTTATAATGATTGCAGTTTCATAAGTCATTATTAAGAGATTGTTATTTATTTTGTTTGCTTTTAATGTTGTTTACTTGATGATCATAACGTTTTTGATTGTTGAAGGTAGGCCTATGTCTCCTGGAAACTATTTGATGCATGTCTTTTTTTGTCATTATATGATGCATGTCATTAGTTTCAAAAGTACGAGTCTTTCAGTTTTGGGCTTAATTTCATTGGCAAATTTCAATTTGTCAACTGCAAAGTCTTTGCACGACATCTTTTTGCTTTTTTGTTTTGTGTTCAAGTACTTTCTTTTGTTCGTTTCTGACATGTTTTTGCCGTTTCGTCGTTTTTTTTTTTTTTTTTTTTTTTTGGCTTTTGTGTTTTTTATTTATTTTTGTTTGTTTCATTTTGTTACATGACATAGGTTAGAGAACTGGAAACTGATCCACTGTTCAATTCTGGCCGTGGATCTGCACTCACCGAGAAAGGAACGGTTGAGATGGAGGCCAGCATCATGGATGGGCCTGGTAGGCGGTGTGGGCCCGTCTCCGGCATCACCCCCGTGAAAAATCCCATCTCCCTCGCCCGCCTCGTTATGGAAAAGTCCCCACATTCCTACCTCGCCTTCTCTGGAGCTGAAGAATTTGCCAAACAACAGGTACAAAATTTATCGGGATTATGACTTGTTCGATAAATTTTATATTAGACTAATTACAATCATGTACAGTAAAAATTTTTAAAATTAATACTCGATAAATTAATAATTTCTTTTAATTAATAAAATTATCCGGTCCTAACTTGAGCTAGTGTAAAAAGTTGATAAATTCGATAAAATTATAAGATAATACATTTAAAAATTTTCATTTGTATTTTATTGACCCAAATATTTCATAAATTAATAATTAGCTAAAAAGTACACAATAAATTAATTATGAGGTTTTTTTTAAAATATGAATCAAGAGTAACTTGTATTTTGTTGAACTCTAAATCTAGTTGAATCTCATATTTAATTATTTAAAGAGAAAATATTTAGATAATCCTACAAGGATTAGAATACAAGATTAGAGAATTAATTTTCATCCTAATCCTACAAGAACTTGGATACAAGATTAGAGAAACTTTGCTCTAATTATACTAAATTAAATTTTATCTTTTATTCTTATTACGTATTCTTTTCAAATTGGACCGAAAGAATACAAATCACTTAAAAAAAAAAAAATCATAATCATAATATATTTATTATAAAGTTAAAAAAATTAAAAAAATCTCTATATATAAATTAATAGTTATTAATTTATCAATAAATTAATATCTTGCTAAATTAATAAAATTTAATAATCTCAATACTATTAATTTAAAGAGGTTTTACTGTATTTTAAAATTTAACATTACTAATGTTAAATGATATTGTTGAAAAAAATTGTGTTAGAAAAATTGAAATTCTACTTTGTGGTTTTCCTTTTTTTATTTTTTATTTTAAAAATACACACTTTTTCAAAAAAAATCTCATCGATTCATGGGATGCACGTGTACAAGTTCATGCAATATCTAGCCATCTGGTTATGATTTTTGCTGTCAGACAAGAGAAAAAATGGTTTATGACTTTTTTGGGTCACTTTTAAAAGTTTTCTTAACGAGTTAAAATGGTTTGTCTTATTAGGGGGTGGGGATGGGGGAGAATGAATACTTTATCACTGAGGAAAACGTGGGGATGCTCAAATTGGCTAAAGAAGCCAACACCATTTTGGTATGTTACATCTACACTTTTTTTTTTGGTCAAGATTACATCTAGACTTCACTCGTGACAAGCGTAATAGTTTATGTATTCTGATGATACTTCATCCGTTTTTCGTATAATAAGAATTTATATTAAATATCAAATCTTTTTTTATATAGTAATAGAACTTACAATATAGTGATGTGAAGTATCATCAAGATGATATATAGTAATATTTTGGTGAGAAATCATGTATTTAATATCAAATTATTTTTTATATAATAAGATTTATATTCTGATGTAAAAAGGATCAAAGGATCAAAATATCACTCTAGTTATATATAACTATATGTATTGTCAAATGTGACTAATGACTTTTCATTTCTTGCTTTACTGGAATAGTTTGATTATAGGATTCCAACTGTAGGATTGGAATCTTGTGGTGCGAGCACCAAAAGCCCAATAAGAATGAATGGGCTACCAATAAGCGTGTACTCGCCAGAGACAGTTGGATGCGTGGTGGTGGACAGCCAAGGAAGGTGCGCGGCAGCCACGTCAACCGGTGGACTCATGAACAAAATGGCGGGTCGAATTGGTGACTCACCCCTCATTGGTGCTGGGACCTATGCTTGTGACCTATGTGGGGTCTCATGCACAGGTGAGGGCGAGGCCATCATACGTGGGACCCTCGCTCGTGACGTGGCGGCGGTGATGGAATACAAAGGGCTGAGCCTCCAAGAGGCAGTGGACTATGTTATTAACAAGAGGCTGGACCAAGGCATGGCTGGGCTGATAGCTGTGTCCAACAATGGTGAAGTAGCTTATGGGTTTAATTGTAATGGAATGTTTAGAGGCTGCGCTACAGAAGATGGATACATGGAAGTTGGTATATGGGAGTAGGCCATGTTTTTGGTTGTTCCAGAAGTGGGCTTGTATCTCCATGCTTTGGCTGGTCCAGAAATGGCATTGAAATTATGCTTTGGTTGTAACAGAAATGGCTATTAATAAATATGCCTATGCACATTAATTAGTTTAGTATGTCATTAGAGTATTGAGTTAATATTTCAGTAGGTTTCGTTTCTATGTTTAACTCTTGATTGGTGCTTTTTTTTTTTTTTTTTTCTCTTAATAGGTTCGCCTTGAGGCCAACCATGTGTCAAGGGCACAACTCAGAGTGTATAGTGTGTGGCTTAAGGTCTCCAACCTAGGCCTGAATATGAGGGCACAAGTATAGCACAAACAGTGGCGAATCCAATCACTCGATCTCAATCACTCGATCTCAGGGTGTGCACGGTACGAAATTAAAAGGATCGCAGTCGCAGGTTCTTATTAATGCATTAACCAATATTTGATAATAATAATAAACAACTAAAATTAAAAATAAAATTGCATAAATTAAAATAACAATGAAAGTAATAAAAAAATTATAATTAAAAATAAAAAATAAAAACAACTATAACTAAAAATAATAATAAAGAAGTAAAAATACAAATAGAAAATAAGAAAATACCTAGAATTAATAATCAACTACTATAACTAAAACTAAAAACAAAAAATTAAAAAAAACTGAAAAAATAATAAATAAGTGAAACTACAAGTACAAAATTAAAATAACAATGACTAGACACATAATAAACGGACAACTAAGATATGTAGACTGTAGTCACCCAAAAATGTTCCGGGCTCACTTGTAACATATTATTAGACGTAGTGCAATGACTTAAGGGCCTCTTCATTAACAGATCAAAACATGGGAAAATTGCGATCCATGATACTAGTCACCTTATGACCAAAAAAAAAAAAATACTAGTCACCTAAATATGTTTTAACATATCAAATATAAGGAATCTGCTATCCACTACACTAGTCACCTAAATAAGTTTTGCTACAAATACCATACCTTAAGGCCTCTTCATTTGTAGCTTTAGTAGACTAGGGATAATTGCGAAAAATGAAAAAAACGTAATCAAAATCGTTTAGTAAATTTATAATCATAATTGTAACTGAAACCTAATAGGTTAAAAAACCACAAATCATAATCGTAATTATTAAGGATTCGAAAAATCGATATTAGTTATAACCGTAACCATTTAATTAAAAAAAATTAAAAAAATAGTTTTAAAAAACCTTTAAAAATGTAATAAATTAATTTAAATATAAAGAAACAAAAAATAAAAGGAATCTAAACCAATGATAAAATTTGAAATGAATTACATAATGATTTTATGAACAAAAATCAAAATCAAGAAATTATAAAAAAAAATGGGTATAAACCATTTTAGTCCCTGAGGTTTGGCAAAAAATCCAATTAGGTCCTTGAGATTTGGAAAAAGGCCGTTTTAGTCCCTGCTGTTAGTTCTGTTTAACAGTTAATGGTTTGACCAAGTCAAAAGACTAAAATGCCCTTAGAGAAAAAAAAAGATCAGATAAAGCTGTAATTTTTTTTTAATACTTTCATCTCTCTTCCTTCTATTCTCTCACACGACACACACACACACACACACACACACACACACACACTCTATCATCATCTTCCACACACAAACATCATCACCACCACCACCACCAACAAATTACCAACACCAACACCAACACCAACAACTACCAACCACCAACACCGAAAACCATCACCACCAAATCACAACCCCACCATGATCATCATCTTCCACACTCAAACATCAACACCACAAACTACCACTACCAACGAACTACCAACACCATAAACCACCATCACCAACACCATAAACCATCACCACCAAATCACAATAGACCACCACCACCAATTATTTGCAGTGTTGGCTATTTGCAGTATTATTTTGCATCTTACATTTTTCTTAAGTTTCATTAAGTGTCAAGTTTAGTCTCATCTGCTACTCTAGTTCGGATAAGAAGAAGGATTAAGTAATTACTATTGCAACACGAGTGCATTAATTTTATGACTCATGAAGAGAATTGCTCTATATATTATCATTTCTCCGAAGATCAAGACTTGTTAATGTTCAATTTGCTGATTTTTGTTCTAATTTGATGTTATCTAACACTGAAAAGTGAGCGGATTCCTTTTAGTTTTTGCAAACGAGTTCTCTGTCATATAGTAAGAGTAATGTGTAAGTCATCTCTCTTTGTGTCTTCATCTGTTAGCTGAATTTACTTACAATGGTGCATTATGCCGATGAAGCTAATCTCGAGGTTTAGTTTAATATCCGAATTTGAAGACGAGAAACCTTGTGAGAAGACACTAATTTTCAACTCCACCCTTATACTTTGTTGAGCAGTCAAGTATGATTCCCTTGTGTTTTCTCTAGATTTGGAAGAACCGACAATGAGTTGCAGAATGCAGTGTATAATGTTGTATGTTTAGGATAATTTGAATACTACTAGACATTGAAGTTTAAAGTTGCAAAGCTGATTTCTTTCTCCAAATTTTCCACTTTATGTCAGGCAGCTTCCATGTCAAGTGAAATTAAGTTAGATACCATTATACGCCGAGATGGAAAAGATCTTAGACGAAAGGCATCATTTGGTGAAAAGACGAATGTGGTAGAGAAGATCTTAAATGGTTTTCGTAGGCATGAGAAATGGTCGACTAATGGTCTTCCGGTGACTGGAGACTATGGATTGATAAATGACTGGTCAGGATTCTAGACATTTGTTATCTGTTCCGGTTCACCAGTAGATCTCATGACTTTTTCTTACATAAATATATCATGATATGAAAAGTTAATTTTCCATTTCCCGGACAAGCTTATTTGGGATAGATGTTTCTATCATGCACGTCTTGACATGGTCTTTAGTTGATATATCTACATGAACTATTTTTCATCGTTTGGGTTCTCAATGTTTATGATTAGTAGAACAATGTCACATTGATGATCACTGCTCTGTTAAATTTTTTCATTAGTGCAAATAATGCTAAGGGAATGATCTCTATGCAGAGGAGCCCTATGTGCATAGAATGCTTCTTGAATTTCTTTTCTTTCTTTTTTTCTTTTTAAGTTGGAGCAGTCATCCACAGGTTTGTTGGGTTTTAGTATGTGTGTGTGTTTCATTTAAAGAAGAAGAAGGCTAAAGGCACAACCAAAAAAAAGGTCAAATATCCACCTACATTGCATTTTTTTTTGGTTGAAGGACAAAATGACTGGAATGCCCTTAAATTGATTAGTTTTAATGGAGGTCCACTAATGGGAGGGACCTGTTTGGTCTTTTTCCAAACCTCAGGGACCAATTTAGTCTTTATGTCAAACCTCAGGGACTAAAATAATTTTTATTCGTTCAAATTTTTATCATTTTAATTACCAATTTAGTCAGTTTTCTACTCTTTTAAGTGTATATATATATATATATATATATATATATATACATATACACTTAAAATTTTATATATATATATATATATATATATATATATATATATATATATATATATATATATAATTTTTTATTAAATTAATAATCGGGCTTCAGGTTTTAATTTTTTTAGTGTTTAAAACCAAAACTTATCTGTTTTTCCATCAGTTACCTCTTATAAAAACTAAACCCTAACGGATATCCTTCAGTTTTTGTTATTGATTTTTTATCGAGCAGATATCTATCGATTTTGGATTTAAATCTTAGCCATTGACATCCCTAGAGTAGACCACTTCAAATTAGTTGCTAAATGACCCAAAACTGTTTCATTTGTAGCTTTCTTCACTTTGAGGATTAAGGCTCTATTTGGCCTAACTGTGAAATTTTAGCTTTTGAGTTGTAGAGCTTTTGCAATAGGGCTTTGGTTAGAAGTACTGTAGAACAAAAGTCGTTGACTATTTGGTCTACATTGGACAATATTGAGCTTTTATAAATTTGAGGGCGATGTTGTACTTTAAAAAATATGAAGGAGTATATTTGAGAAAGAAAAAGAAAACAGCTTCTCGCATTATGTAAAAATAGCTTCGTAGAAGCCTATTTTGAAAAGCTTCAATTTGGAGCTTCTTGTTTTTCAACTTTTTTCATTTTCAACTTTTACCTAAGAGCACTTTTAAAAATGGGTCAAACAAGTGAAATCAACTTTTAAACTCACAAGAAATACTTTTGAGTGTTGAAAAATTGGGTCAAACAGAACCTAAGTGCCAAACCATATTTGTCACGCAGTACTACTTGGGTAATGTAGCGCTCCTCATGGCAATAGGCTTGTGAACACCTTGTATGAGTCGTGTTCGCCGCCTTCTCTTAGGGAAAATGATAAAGAACTTTAATGCCACTAATGAGGTAATGTAGCTACTCACGACACTAGACTAGTCAACACCTTGTATGAGTTGTGGCGGCCTTTTGTTAAGGCAATGATCAACAACTTCAATCCTATGTCTGGATTGCACGGGGTAAATAAAGGAAAGTAAGGTAGGCAATGATCAATAACTTCAGTCCCTTTTCTAGATTGCACGAGGTAAAAGAAAGGAAAACAAGTCAAAAGAAAAAAAAAAGAGTAAATGCTCACGAACTTTAGTCATCTGTAATATGCGAAACTATCACGCTACTCCCTTGTATTCTCAAAACTATCAAAAATCCCCCTGTGTTTTTTAAAACTCACCACCCCGCCCCCCTCTGTTTGTAGTCCATTAGTTTTGTCGTTGAATGTGCAATCTACGTGCATAAGAAGCAACTTGACGAGTTTTTGAGCTTTATATGAGATATAAATTGGCCAAAAAACCATTGAACTGGAAATGTATATAAAGAAACATATATTTATATATACACACAAATTAGAATATATATACATATATAGATATATAGAGGGGTGGGGGAGGGTAGCTGAAGGGGGTGGAGGAAGGGGTAGGGGTGGGGGTGGGGAAGGAGTGTCGGGGATAGGGGTTAGGTGGGGGTGGGGAAAGGTGACGGGGATAGGGGGTAGGGAGGTGGAAGGGTGAGGGTTTGGTAGGGGGTGACTGGGATAGGGGTGTGGGTTGACGGGTGAGTGGAGGGTGGCTGACGGGGATGAGGGGTGGGGAGGGTAGAGCTGACGACAAGTAGGGGTGAGGGGTTGAGGAAGATGATCTTTAAAAGACAAAAGGAGAAAAAAAAAACATATTTTCTCTCTTAAAAGAGGTTGGCGGTATGGTGAGTTTCAAAAAACACGGGGAGTGGGGGTAGGAGGGGGGGGGGGGGGGGGAGAAAGGTTTATAGTTTTTAGAACACAGGGAGGTAGAATGATAGTTTTCCATAACACATGAGGGTAACATGATATTTACTCAAAAAAAAATATAAAGGAAAGAAAAACAAAGGGATTGCTTTTTTAGACTGCAAAAACAAATAACATATCCCTTTAATTTGTTTAGATCGGAGAATGAAAGGAAATGAAATGATAATTTTAAATGAAAGATTACTTATACACCATTTTTATATCCATAGCTCGTATGGTTACAGAGGGGAGTTTTGCAAGGTACCCATCTTGCCCCCTCATAAATGAGAGGGTATTGGGATAGGAAATGGGAAATGAGGTGGGGTGAGAATTAACTTTTAATTCCCACGTAGGGTGGGGGTGGAGCGTAGCGCAGGGATAATTAAGCATTCCCCACATTGCATACTTAGCTTGAAAAGTTATTTGTATATTTTTACTTCTTATATATGTAGTTTAATTTTAAGATTGTAAATATAAAAGTGTAGAAAATTAATAACATTAGACAAATAATTATTGAAATGGAGAAGGAAAAAAAAGATCACTTATAATAATTTTATAATCATTTAAAGTCTATTTTATTGTTTATTTTTACTTCTTATATATGTACTTTAATTTTAGGATTGTAAAAATAAAAGTGTAGATAATTAATGAAATTAGACAAATAATTTTTGAAATGGAGAAGAAAGAAAGATCACTTATAATAATTTTATAATAGATAAATTACCTATTTAGTCTCCTATATTTACCATTTGTCACAACTTAGTGCTTATCTTTGTAAATGTACTCTTTCAGTCATGTATCTTTATCATTTGTCCTAGTGTACCCTTTTCGTCCCGTATATTTACAATTTGTTCTAATTTACTCCTTATTTTTAAAAACTGTACCATTTTAGTCACGTGAATATTTTGTTAGATTTTTGAACAAAAAAATGGTGGCTGACTAACATAGACCATAATAACAAATATATTGGACTAAAATGGTACATTTTGAAAGATAAGGACTAAGTTAGAACAAATGGTAAAGATAAGAGACTAAATAGAAAATTTTTCCTTTTATAATCATTTGAAGTCTATTTTATTGTGGATCATTATGGATTTAAGAAACTTGTTAGTTGTTTCCAGTCATATTTCAAGATAGTTTCAAATAATAAGGTGAATTCGATTTTATTTTTGATTACAATAGATTTAAGAAACTTGTGAAATCTATTTTATTGTTGATCACTTTGGATCTAAGAAACTTGTTAGTTGTTTCTAGTCATACTTTAAGATAGTTTCAAATAATAGGGCGATATTTTAAAGATTTGATGTTTCACATTTAGTTACTATAATATTATTTTTACTATATAATTGAAAGCACATGAGTCCATATATAATTCATAGATTTTTATTTAACACCCACATTTATATTCATCATTTATTATAGTCTTAATATATGTTTTGAAATTACATGGTTCAAATTCAATTTAATATCACATGATTTCAAATAATAGTAAAAATCCATGGGGATCCGCATTCCCTACAAGGAATTCTTAGATAGGGCAGGGGTCGGGGATAGGGGTGAAAAATACGGGGGTAGGGTGTGAATTAAAGTGACCTTTTAGGTGATGCAGTGGGGCATGGGGATAGGTTCCCCCACCCCATTGTCATCCCTTTAAAGAGTCAAGAAATAGGTAAGGACAAGAAAGATTTTTAACATGTTAGTTTTTCTTTTTTCCCCAAAAACAACCCAAATTACAAAGGAACTGCAAAATCCTCCCAATTAAAGGATAGAGAATCCCTTAGTCCATATCCTCTCATTCCCCTTAAATCGCACTCCATATAAGGAAAGAGGTTCCCTAATCCCTTCCATTGCTTCCCTTTCCTTTAAAAATTGAAATTCCAACGAGGGTCTAGAACACTATCAGCAAGTAAACATGCTCATGAATCAATCATCTATGGAATTGTTAATTAGAATGAATGCGCTAATTATAAACATGACACAAAAAAATATATCTTTGTGATTTGATTAGTATTATTTACAAATTTAAAGCTATATTACATGCATATCTAGAGATTTCATAATTTAATTAGCTAATGTGGGTAGACATCTTATTTTCCCGGAGAAGAGAAAATACGGATAGATTTATGAAGTCGTCTAAATTGGTGAATCTAAACATGAAATCAAGTGATTTCTCCACAATCAACTTTATTTTATTTTATTTTATTTTTTATTATTTTATTATTTTATATTTTTATCTCCATAATCAATTTCGTGGCACTCGTCTGATCTTCTTGAAAGGACATGAAGTGATAATAATTTGACATGCATGGAAATAATTTTTTATAAGGATATGAAGTTGTTTGACTGACAATGTCAGATTTTTCATTTTTAAAAAGGAAATCTCTTCAACCAAAAATTAGTAGTTAATATGATATTTTAAGAAAATATTACCATAACCAAAATGATCATGGACTTGTGTGTCTATTCATTTAGTAGCTAAACCAAAATTATGAACTTGTGTGTGTGTTTCATATTGCTTGTCGTGTTGGACTTGGCTCCTCTACAATTCCATGCAATAGTAATCCCGATTAATTCTAAGTGTCGTTAAATATCATCTACAGATTATATTAATGTTACTAAACTAACTTTTCAATCATGGTTAGAAACCATTAAATACCAAAATCTTAACTACTATATTTAATTAGCAAAAAAAATATAGAAACATATGATTCTAAAAAAAAAATCCATTCATGCCCCAAAAATAACGATTCACTAAAATTTAAGATAATCACAAATAAAGTTACTAACTCTACTATCAACACGAGTTAGCTCAAACAAAGAATAAAAGAAATAAACAAAAACTTTGAAGCTTTATAAAAACAAGGTAGAAAAGTAGGAAAAATAATTGCTTTGCAGTGTTGAAATCATGTGATCTAAGTAAAAAAATAATAATGGGTATCTCTAAAATTGTGTAAATGAACTTCGTTTGAAGCTGTTTTTCTCTAATTGCTTCAACTGTAACAATAAAAAATGCTACCTACTCTCTTTTTCATATATAATTCTGAAGTCTTTTTCGTCTTTATTACTTTCTCTCTAAATGATGAGCAGGAATTATAAGGCTTTTTATGTTTCACTAGACAAGTTGGAGCAAATATTATATGGGTTCTTTTATTTTTATTTTTATTTTAAAAAATAAATCTTATGACTTCTTGGAGCAAAAATCTAATGACTTAAATTTTTTTTTGTCCAACTTCTATAGATTTTTCTTGGGATTTTAATGACCATTTATTTTTCACACTAAACACTTTGTGTATTTTTGGCTGAACCTATAATTAACGCAACAAAAATCTTTTTTCTCAAGACTTTAAAGACCATAAACTACTTGCCATAAAAAATGCTCATGTAATATTTTTTGGAGCAAAAAAAAAGTATGACTTCAAAAGCTAAATATGGATTCTGTTAAGGTGAAAAACTTCGACAGCTCCAAGCTGCACTTCAAGCTGGACCTAAACCTGCAAAACAAAGGAACCGAAGGGGTTGCCCACGGTGCCCACTCCGACGTGCAAGTCAGTTAATGTGGGATGGAGCTTGTAAGTTATGTGAAGTGGTTATTTTTCATACCTTTTCTTGTGGAACTATTCCCATTTTATACTTGTGATAAGGAGATTTCCTAAATGAATAAGAATTCCATTAAGATCAGAACTTTTAAGAGTCCTCCTTTGCTCAGCAATCCATGGGGATTATATCACCCACGAATCCTTATTCATCCAGTCTCCTTGATCTTATCCTTATCCTCATGGCTCCCTTGCTTGCGTGCCTGCCCAGTGGCTCCGCTGGGTTCAGGGCTTGAAGAAGAACAAGGCTGGAGCCCACTAGAAGGAAGACAGGGCTGACCATTATTACCAGGGCTGGAGCCCCACCCCTATCATCTGCCCCCCCAATCCCTTGAGCTGGCACACAGGTCTAGGGATTGTCACAACATTGGGGCTCTTTATTTTCCTCAGCGGTTACTAGCCGTTGCAACCGCCCACTGTACACGTTTCTCCAACTTTGCTGCCACTTTGCAGGCACGTTTCCTGTAATTCATGTCGCCATTCCCCACGATCCTACGTGGGTCGGCTCATTCGTAGTTGGGGCCCCATAGGGTCCTTTATAAAGGGAGCCCTCCCTGGTTCGTGCTCCATTCGCATTCCATTATCCTTCAACTTTTTTTTACTCTTTTGCCAATCCTCGTTCGCTATACCTTATCACCGTCTAGGTACGCTCTTTCCCTTCTCCTCCACTAATGGATAGGTCCCCTCAGTTAGGCGCTGCCTATGGCCCTAGTGACGGTCTCAGAGATGTCTTTCGTACCCCTAGAGGTTCCGAACCCATCGCTGCCATCCCGATTTCCCAGAGTCCTCCTCTCACTAGAGGTACTAGAAAGAGTTCCAAGAGACCTAGGTCTAAGCTTTCCCACCATCGTATAGGCGCGACGCCCTTGGGTCCTACTAGGATTGATGACCTCTTGGTTTTTGGTGCCGAGCGTAAGGTCTGTACGACCCAGGAGAGATCCATCACCCACCTTAGAGGCATATGAGCCATTCCTTCTGACTTCAAGGTTTGTGTCCTGAGTGATGGTAGGCCAGCATCCGCCTGTGGGCCTGGCCCAGGAGAGGTTACCTTCTACTACGAACAACTCCTTATAGGTCGTCTGCCTCTGCTGCCTTATTTGGTAGAGATTTTCAACTACCATCAAATTGGTCCTGCCCATGTCACCCCTAACAGTTGGAGGCTCATGGTAGGTTTTTACATTTTGTTGAAGGAGCTGGGCTATACCCCCACTTCCAGGATTTTTCTCTTCTGCTATCACCTTAAGACCACTAACAAATCTTCTGGCTAACATTATTTTTACGCCCGCCATCACCCCTTAATCGTTGACGTCCCTGACAATTCCAAGAACTGGAGCCATAAATTTTTCTTTGTAAAGTCCCCACGGGTTGGGAGGTCAGGAGTATCTGGGTTGTTCCTCTTAAGACAGCCAATGACCCCTCCATCCTTGATGAGGTTGAGAAATCAGTCATCGAAGAGCTTAAGAGAGCCATCCCTGTTAGATGCCACGACCTTCTCTCATCCAATAGGGTAACCGCAAGTGGCTTATTTTCACGGCCCATAACGTCAAGAGTCAGGGCTCTTCCTTTACCCACTTCACACCATAGTATCAGGGCTGAAGGGAAGGCTCTTACCGCCCATCATCCAATTATTACCCCTAACCTTGAGAAACCTAAGCCTCCAACCTCCTACTCGTCATCTGACACTAAGGGATAAGTTTTATCATCGTACCTACTTTTACCTTCTTATTTGTTTATGAAGTTCTTACTAACTTTGTTTAAGCTTTCCTTTGTGCAGATAACATGAAGATCTCAGAGCTTATTACTTCCGCCCGAGGTGGAAGAGTGACCAGAAGGTGTTTGGCTAAGGTTTTCGGGCAGCCTGTTCCGAAGAAGCAAAAGACAGCCTCTCCCAGAGGTAATGCGGAGGTACAGATCCTCGAGGAGCCTCCCGTTCTTGCCCCGGAGAAGCCTGTTTCCATTTAGGGGCACCCGGTTCCTCCCCTGGACTGTCCTGGCTTACCCACCACCGGGCCTATCAAAACTAGGGCTATTAGTTCCCCATCTTTACTTGAAGTAACACCGGCCCTACCTCGTAGGCATTTGCCGTTTTCGCCCCTATCTTCTATCGCCCCCAGGGCCCCGTTCTTCTTCCCTCAGATCAAAGCATTGCGGGAGGAGCAACGTTGCCCTCTTGGCGAGGCCTATCAGATCAACACCCCACGTCTACGCAAGAGTGGTGGGTCCGTTCCACCTGGCCCTATTCTTGGCTTTGACGACGAGATAGAGATTGATGACGGGTAAGGTGGTACCACTCGTGTTTTATACTGTTGCCAGGGCTGACCAAGAAGTCAGGGAAGCTTTTTACGAGGTAATTTATCCCATTTTCCCCTCACCGGATTACTTAGCTTTTTCCTAATGCTTTGCTCTTGTATTTTCAGAGCTGGTTAGACCTGAACCACCTCTACAGGATGCTCCATAAGGCTTTAGTGGCTTACGACAGGATCGAGATCAGCTCCTCCTTGGCCGTACTCTGAGCTGAAAAGAAAGCCGAAGTGTATAAACGGAGGCTTGAGGAACACCACCGGGCTTGTGCCAAGGCTTTCGACAATGACTTGGGCACCTTCAATAAAATAGAGGCCCTGACCGAGAAGCAAAACACTGTTATCCAGGAGGCTGGACTTTATCAATCCCTTTCTGGGACATCCTTACAGTAGCACTGAGGTCGCAATTGTCAGAGGCTCAAGAGACCTGCCGCCGCATCCTTGCTGAATGAGAGCTGACCCTACAGTCTTGCGAGAAGCTCGAGAAAGAGTTAAAAAAGGCCTTTGCTCTGGCCGTTGGTGCCCAGGCCAATTATGATCAATTGATGCAGGCTGTTGGCTCCCATGGAGAAGTTGCCATTGCTGCCTATAAGGAAAGTGATGCTTTCAAGGCTCTATTAGGGGAGCTGCTTTGTCCTGCCATTAACAAAGCTGAATACGACGCTGAAGTTTCCCTTATGGAGGACGTGCAGGGCCGCTTGCAAGGCCAGGACATTCAGATTAATTTGTCAGACCTCCTTGGTGAAGCCCCTCCTGACCCAAAGATTCACCTGTGATCTTCCCCAAGTCATAGGCATAGTTAGAGGAAGCCCGCCTTCCCTGGACATGCTTTAACATTTTGCTAATTTTTAGTTGTTGCTTTCACTCAGGGGCTTTGATCCCCTTATTGTACATTCTTCTTTTGTTTTTGATGAAATTTTATTTCCAAGATCTCCTGAGCTGTTAATATGCAAACCCTTTCTAAGTTTGCTTTCTCGTTTTCTTCTACGAGTTTTGTTTGATCATCTTAGTCGTATTTCGACTCTGCTTTATGTATGCTAGTTTCTTTGAACCTCTGGCCCTTTTTCTTTGGTGGTACTTCCCTTGGATCTCATGATCCTTTTCAGGGATAGCCCTGTCAACGGAGAGAAGTCATTTTATCCACAAAGCGCAGCCCTTTCAGGGTACAAACCATTTTGGATCGTGATATCAAATCCTTCAAGAAGAGCTCTCTAAACATAATACAGGAGCAAAACAAAATCTTTGGGAGGGGGGGAACAGAGCTTTTATTATTTCAAAGAGCATTACATAGACTTCTATCGAATACTATTTATTCACTAACATTATTTTGGAGATGTTATATGAAATATTTTCTAAGATGTTCAACATTCCATGCATTAGCTAACTCCTTTCCATTAGGTTCTTCTAACCTAAAGACTCATGGCCTGATTTCCTTTGACGCTAGACAAGGGCCTTCCTAGTTTGGCCCCAACTTTCCCTGTCTAGGTTGGGATTTGAAGATGGCCTTCCTGAGCATCCAATCTCCTTCTCGGATATTTTTGAGTTAGACCTTCCTGTCAAATGATCTGGCCATGGCTCTTTTCCCCTCTAGCATCTTTATCTGTGCTTTTTGCCGAAACTCCTCGATCAGGTCGAGATCCTCACAGAGTCCCTGATCGTTTATTTCTTCCTCATAGAGCTGCACCCGACTACTTGGAATGCTCACCTTCACCGGGAGCACCGCCTCTATGCCAAATGTTAGCGAGTATGGGGTCTCCCCTGTTGCGATACTTGGGGTCGTCCAGTGAGTCCATAGGACCTCTGGCAGCACGTCCGCCCGTAGTCCTTTTGCCTGCCCCAACTTGGTTTTGATGCCCTACAAAATAGCTCGGTTAGTCACTTTGACTTGCCCGTTAGTTTGAGGGTGAGCTACAGAAACAAATTTTAGTTTAATCTCTAGCTCCTCGCATTTGCCATGGAAGTAACTAGAGTCAAACTGCCTGCCATGATCTGTGATCAGGGCCCGAGGTACCCTAAAGTGGCACACTACTGATCTCCAAACAAAGCTCTAGGCTGCTCCTTCAGAGATTCTAGGGATGGCCTCAGCTTCTACCCATTTGGTGAAGTAGTTAACCGTCACGAACACAAACTTCTTCTGACCCTTGGCCAGAGGTAAAGGTCCCAGAATATCCAGCCCCCACTGGGCAAAAGGCCAGGGGCTGACCATGTAGGTTAACTCTGTTGCCGGCTGCCGAGGTATCCTGGAAAACCTCTAGCACGTATCACATCTTTTCACCATTTCCAACGCATCCTTCTGCATCGTGGGCCAGTAATATCCCTGCCGGAGGGTCTTCTGGGCTAACGCCCTGCCCCCTAAGTGATTTTCACATACCCCTTCATGTATCTCTCTGAGCACCTGACCGCCCTCTTCTTGAGTTATGCATTTCAGCAGAGGCCAGGCGTAGGCCCGTTTGTATAACTGCCCTCCCAGCATAATAAATTTCAAAGCTCGTCGTTCTATGCTCCTAGCCTCCGCCCAATCATAGGGGAGATCACCTTCCTCCAAATAGGCCTTTATGGGTTGCATCCAATTTCTACACATGGCTATGGTTGCAACCTCTAATGCCGGGGCTTGAATTGACGGGGCTTCTACCTCGCTTACTTTTATAATCACTGGGGCTGAGGAACTCACAGCCAGTCTTGCGAGAGAGTCTGCCCTCTCATACTCGGATCGTGGTCCCTGGCTAACATGGAAATGCTCGAGCCTCTGGGCTAGCTCCTTGACCTTGCTAAGGTAGGCCAACATGGTCGAGTCTTTCACCTCATACTCACCTAGCACCTGATTCGCTACTAACTGTGAGTCTGTAATCATATCCACCTTCCTTGCTCTGAGTGAGATAACCGTTTTTAAGCCTGCTATCAATGCCTCGTACTCAGCCTCATTGTTGGAAATCGGAAACAAAAACTTGAGTGAGTAGTGACTTTCTGTTCCATCGGGGCTGGTGATTAGAACCCCAGCCCCGCTCCCTTGCTTCCCAGAAGCTCCATCAACCTGTACCTTCCAGGAAAAATCGTCTTCCTCGATCTGGTCCCCTGTACATTCTACCACAAAGTCAACTAGGGCCTGTGCTTTAATGGCTGTTCGGGGCTGGTAGATGATGTCATATTGACTGAGCTCCATGGCCCATTTTAGCAAGCGCCCGAAAACTTCTGGCTTTTTCAACATTTGCCTGAGAGGTATATCCGTCAAAACTCGATTGTGTGGGTGTCGAAGTAATGTCTAAGTTTTCATCCTGCAGTTAACAAAGCCAACGCCATCCTCTCCAAGGTCGAGTACTTGAGCTCTGGTCCCCGCAGGACCTTGCTCACGTAATAGACTGGTTTCTGGAGCCGATCCTCCTCTCTTACCAGGGCTGCAGCCACCGCCTTGCTTGAACTAGCGAGGTACAGCATCAGGACTTCTCCCTTTTTAGGCCTTGACAAGAGTGGAGGTGATTCCAAGTACCTTTTTACCTCCTCGAAAGCTTCTTGACACTGATAAGACCATTGGAAGTTTTTCAGATTCCTCAACACCTTGAAAAAAGGTGCACATTTATCCGTAGACCTGGACATGAATCTGCTCAAGGCTGCTATCTTTCCGGCCAACTTCTGCACATCCTTGACACTCCTTGGGGGGTTCAGATTTAGTATGTCCTGGACCTTGTCTGGATTCGCCTCTATGCCTCGACTGGTAAGCATGAAGCCTAAGAACTTGCCTGCTCGGACCCCAAAGACACATTTTTCTGGGTTGAGCTTAATCCCGTACTACTCCAAGGCAGCCAAGGTTTCTGCTAGGTCTACCACATGGGTGTGAGCGTGCTTGCTTTTAGTTAGCATATCGTCGACGTACACTTTCATGTTCTTCCTAATTTGTTTGTCAAATACCTTATTCACCATGCGCTGATATGTGGCCTCGACGTTTTTCAGCCCAAAAGGCATTACTCTGTAACAGTAGGTCCCCATGTCCATAGTAAAGGCTATTTTTTCCTCATCTTCTGGGGCCATCATGATTTGATTATATCCCTTAAATGCATCCATGAATGTAAATAACTCACAGCTAGTTGTAGCGTCTACTAGCTGGTCTATCTGAGGCAAAGGATAACAATCCTTAGGGCACGCCTCATTGAGGTCTTTATAATCAACGCACAACTGCCACTTCCCAGGGGCCTTGGCCACCAAAGGCACGATGGCCAACCACTCCGGGTATTGTACAGCCCTGATATGGCTTGCTTCCAGCAACTTTTGGACCTCTTCCCTGATATTCCTGCTTCTCTCTTCCACAAAAATCCATTTTTTCTGGCGGGTGGGTTGGAACATTGGGTCCATGTTCAACTTGTGAACCATCACAGATGGGTCTACTCATATCATGTCAGTCGTACTCCAAACAAATATATGTAGGTTATAAGAAAGTAAATTGATTATACTTTCTCATAGGTCCGGAGAAAGGTCCCGGCCTATTTTCACTCGCCGGCCCTGTGAGAAGTCTACCTTTTCTAATTCCTCAGCTGGAGCAAGTTTCTTCCTCTTCTTGCCTTCTTATTCATCGGGACTCCAGGGCTCCGGGCCTTTCATCTTGAAGGAGATAGCATAGCAGCGATGAGCGGCCAACTGATCTCCTCTAATGGTGGCCACTCCTCCACGAGTTGGGAACTTCAGGGCTTGATACAATGATGATGCCACTGCCCGGAACTTCATCAGTGCTACCCAGCCTAGGATTCCGTTATACGCCGACTCACAGTCAAGGACAATGAGGTCTGCCATAATCGTCACTTTCTTATACCCTTTCTCTAAAGTTATGGGTAAGTTTATGACCCCTTCCGGGCGGAAAGCTTCTCCTGTGAACCCTGACAGTGAACCATTCAAAGGGCGGAGCCTCTCATGCCCTATTCTTAACCTGTCAAAGGCCTTCAGAAACAACATCTCTGCTGAACTGCCGGTATCCACCATCAAGCGCTTGACTATGTAATCGAAGATTTGGGCCTCTACCAGCAGTGGATCATCATGCGGGTAGATTACACCTTTGAGGTCATCTGCAGTGAATGCCAACTGCTTTCCAACTCCTTGTCCCTAATACCAGGGCTCTTCTGTCATGGCCTTGGCATAGGACTTTCTTGCCTTTTTACTGGTTCCACCAGATGCAAACCCCCCAGCTATGGTATCCACCACCCCTAGGTGTCGATTACCTTGATCTCTTCCGCGTCGGGGGCTGCGCTCCCTCTCGCGTTGGGGGCTGCGTTCTTTATCTCGCCTGGGGCTCCTTTTTCTCTCTCTCCAAGGCTTTTGATTTCCTACGACAAATTTATTCAATAGCCCTTTCCTCACCATGACCTCTATCTCAGCTTTGAGCTACTTATAATCTTCTGTGTCATGACCGTGGTCTCTATCGTACCTGCAATATTTATCTTTAGCCCTTTTGTCTAGGTTACCAGTCATCCTAGACGGCCAGCGAAATTCGCGGTGGGTCTGGATTTCATGCAATATCTCTACCCTGGGCATATTCAAGGGGTATAGTTCCGATTAAACCTCCCTCGATTACCACTACTTTGCCCTTCGGATCAACCACCCGGGGGTCCTTTTTGCCTGCCCCCTTCCTGAGCTTTTCCTTTCCCTGCGGCCTCTTTTTCCTCTTCTTTCTTGGCGGACATGACCTCTTCTGAACTAATGTACTTGGAGGCCCGCGTCATGAGCTCTTCTAAATCTCGGGGCATCCTTTTCCCCAAGGACGCTTACAAGGGTCTGAAGTGCAAGCCTTGTATGTATGCGACCATGGCTACTGACTGGTCGATGTTTGGTACTTCCAGGGCCGCTTGATTGAATCGCTGAGTATAATCTCGGAGGGTCTCCCCCCTTTGCTGCTTTGTGGAGAGCAAAGACGCAGTGAGTCTCGGGGGTTTCTTACTGCTAGCAAATCGGGCAACGAACAACTTAGTGAGCTGGTCGAAACCATGAACTGAGGCCTCTGGCAGGCCAGCGAACCACTTCCGTGCCGCACCTACCAACGTTACGGGAAAGGCCCGGCATTTGATTGAGTCCGGGACATCCTGAAACGTCATATGGTGCTTGAAAATGGTAAGGTGATCCTCCGAATCCCCAGTCCTGTCATAAGTCTGGAGACTGGGGAGTTTGTACCTATATGGCATTGGCTCCCGCATAAACTCTCTGGCAAAGGGATGATGTTTCCCCTGTCCTACCAAGACTTGATGCTGACCTCCATGACTACGGGTGTCCTCTGTCCTTTCCTGCCTAGGGGTCTCCCTTGCCTTTCCTACCCTGGCCTTCCCTGTAGTTATGCTGAGGCTGTTGTATCTGCCGAAAGAGCCAGGACCTGGGGCAGGTTCCCTGCTATCGAGTCTTCCCTCTGATGAAGAACACCTTCTGGGCGTGCTAGTCCCTAGGTTTGGAGAAACTGGTTAAAAGCTCATCTCAGACCATTGAATAATTGCACCAAGGTGGGCAAATCGACCTGCTGGGATGAGGATGACATATCTTCTAGAACAAATATCGGGGAGATTATGGTGGTAGTTTTCCCTGGTGCCCCTGTGTTTGCGGGAACGGGAACCACTAGAGGAGCAATACCTTCAGGAACCTGATGCTCCTCAGGTGGGTTATGATTCCCCCCGGTATTGGCTTGACTTCATGTGTATACCATCGTGGAATCTCAGTGGGGTTATTGGACGTTCCCACAGACGGTGCCAAACTGTTAAGGTGAAAAACTTCAACAGCTCTGAGCTGCACTTCAAGCTGGACCTAAACCTGCAAAACAAAGGAACCGAGGGGGTTGCTCATGGTGCCCACTCCGACGCGCAAGTCAGTTAATGTGGGATGAAGCTTGTAAGTTATGTGAGGTGGTTATTTTTCATACCTTTTCCTTTGGAACTATTCCCATTTTATACTTGTGATAAGGAGATTCCCTAAATGAATAAGAATTCCATTAAGATCAGAACTCCTAAGAGTCCTCATTTGCTCAACAATCCATGGGGATTATATCACCCACGAATCCTTATTCATCCAGTCTCCTCGATCTTATCCTTATCCTCATGGCTCTCTTGCTCGCGTGCCTGCCCAGTGGCTCCGCTGGGTTCAAGGCTTGAAGAAGAACATGGCTGGCCATTATTACCAGGGCTAGAGCCCGGGCTAAAAGGAAGACAGGGCTGACCATTATTACCAAGGCTGGAGCCCCATCCCTATCAGATTCCATATTTGTTTTGCTAATTAAATATGGTAGTTTAAATTTGGTATTTAATATTTTCTAATCATAGTTGGAAAGCTAGTTTAGCCAGATTAATATAGTTCGTTGATGACATTTAATAACACGTGACATTAATTGAAATGACAATTAAGTGAAATTGTAGAGGAGCTAAGTCGTGTGGTATTAAGGTCCTGATTAGAAGATAGAATTTTTAAGTGACTTTTCCATAGAAAGTAACGAAAAAGGTTTAGGGGTTCTCTTGTTTCAGGAATACATAAAGAAAAAAATATTTTGTTTGGTAAAGGTATTTCTTTTCTTGTTGGGTGAACATATTTTCTTTTGCTTGTCAAAAGATTATGTTTTGTCTTGTTTCAGGAATAAATAAAGAAAAAAAAATATTTTGTTTGGTAAAGGTATTTCCTTTCTTTGTGGGTGAACATATTTTCTTTTGTTTGTCAAAAGATTATTTTTTTGTCTTTAAAATGTGAAGACCAAAATATCCATTCAACCTTAAGGCAGTGATTGGTATGTGGGAATGAGTTAGGAATTGAATGACATTCTCAATTTTATTTTAATTCCCATGTTTGGTATGAGAGAATAAACTTGGGAATGTCATTCCCAAGTGAATCCCATTTCCACATACATGGGAATAGCCATTCTAGACCAAATACATGGGAATGACTCATTCCCATGTGTTTGGGAATAAATTAGACTACTATATCCTTATATAACATAACTTTTATAAATAATTTGTTTTACAATAATAATAATAATAATAATAATTAAAAAATATAATAATAATTATTATAAAAATAATTATAAATATTAAAAAAATAAAAATGAAAAAAAAAATAAAAATAAAAACAAAAATAAAAAATAATAATAGTGATTAAATAATAAAAATATTAATAATTAAAAATATAATAATATTATTATGAAAATAATAATAATATTAATTATAATAAAAAAAATAAAAAATAATAATAATAATAAATAAATAAATAAAATAAAATATTAATAAAAAAAAAAAAAAAAATAATAATAGTGATTAAAATAATAATAAAAAAAAACTAATAATAATAATAAAGTAAAAAAAAAAAGATAAAAACAAAAACGAAAATAAAAATACTAATAATAATAATAATAATAATAATAATTGTTGTTGTTATTATTATTTTTATTTTTGTTTTTATTTTATTATTAATAATAATTTTATATTTATATTTATTCTTATTTTTAATATTATAATAATAAAAGGACGATTCTGTCATATTATACAAGTCATTCATATTACTACTCTTAATTCCTAGAGCATACCAAGTATGTCATTCTTATTCCCAATTTCATTTCATTCCCAATTTCATTCCATTCCTTGGCTCATTCCATTCATTTCCAAATTCATTCCAGTATATCAATCGCTACCTAAGTATTTGTTTGATAAAAGTGGATATCATGGCGGAATCTGTGTAAAACTAAAATTTCGTAGGGAAGTGTATAGGAATTAGGCTGAATAAAATGGGATGGGAATTTGAAGAGTAATACCAAATTTTAGCCCAAAAAATAAAAACGAAATACCAATGCCTATACATCAATTAATTTATAATGGCACCAAAAATAAAAAGAATTGAAAGCAAAAATTAACTATGCTATTTGCAATTCTAATCAATATTCCACATGTGTTGCTCTTTGTTCTTGTTATTGCCCTGAAAAATCATTGATGGTAAAAATTGTCCTGAAAACGTTATCAATGTGAGAGTGATCAAAAGAGGTCCAATAAAAAAATGCTTCAGCCATGATTTCTCCAAGGAGCACATGGGCTGGGGTACTGAGGTGCAGCCTATCTGGTTCGAGTGGAAAACCCTTGGCGTCTATGGTTAGCACATCAGGGAGATCAACTGTCAGTTGGGCTTCTCTCACAGTGTCCACGAATGGGCCTTGCCCCGATGCTAGGGCGATCTGTAAAAATAAGGGTAATTATATGATCGTGATTTGTCATTACGTGTAACTATCTTTACTATAAAAAGAACAAGAGAGGAAAATAAAACCTGCTTACTACTCAAATCACCCTCAGGAGGGGAAGAGTGAATTGTTAGTATGGACAATTTAGAAGATATAATTGATAAATCTTAAAACTTATTGAAAAACAAGACACATATCCCTTATGTTAGGGATGTGTTAAGTCTTTTGTCAAAATAAGGGTATATATGTAATTTGCAACATTATTGCAATCACAATGCATGAATTAATTAACACAATTGCAAAGGTTAATTAAAGAGAATCAGAATATAAACAGAGAAATAAGGATGCTAATATTCAATCATGATATTTTCATAATTGTGCACTGCAATCCTAATATAATATAGTATTTTTTCCCCCTTTCTTTTCTACAAAATTATGGAAAACTTCTTACCAAAAACAAATTATGGAAAACTTGATATTTTGATCTGAAGGGAGGTAATATCAACGGATCAAAATTTAAGGTTGGTACCTTTAAGGATATTTTTAGGTGTATTGGATGCTTTATGTCTCTCCTTGGGATTGTAATTTGGAACAAATTTTTTTCTTTCCCCTCCACACCACGCCCCCCGGCCCCCCCCCCCCCCCCCCCCCCCCCCCCCCCCTCCACCCTAAATGGGGCATTGATGATTATTCACAAATCACTATGTTATTTTCGAATTTTAAACTTTTGATATTCCTTACTGAATTAATTCGCTTAGACTTAGTTGTAGGTCTTTTTTCTGTTCACGTCTACGACAGTTTGTGACAATCTAGTGTAAAATTATATAACATATAAATCGTATAGGAGATGTAACAATAGTGAACTATTCAAAATTTTTTATCATTACTATATGAATAGTTCACACCATTAGATATCCATTATAATGTTATACCGGTGTGATAACTAAATACCTACATTAGATTTAGATCACTTATCCATTCCTCTCCCAATTTCATCAGAAACCCCATGACAGTTATTCTTGTTCTGCCCCTGTTGACTGCATATGACATTTTGAACCCATCATAGATTAAGTAGGAGTATACTATATGAAGCATTATGAGTTATTTTGGCCCCAATTCATATTAAAATTTCCATCTAGAGATTTTGATTATATAAATCATAGTTACTAGAGTTCAAGTATAGGGTACGATACTTAAGAGTTTATAAGATATGATGATAGTAGACTTTTTCCATATGCTAATTGGGTTAATTGTATGCTACAAAGAATTATTGGATTCATGTATTAAATATTATGTAAAATAATTAATGATATTTTATGTTTACTAGTTATTAAAATCAATTTGCTACAAAATTTAGTCTAAAGTCCAAAACCAAATATAACAGCTAAGATAACTTTTCTCGTAGAAATTTAGGATCTCTATTCTCTCTTTCTCTTTTTTTTTTTGTAATTTTAATTTTTCTAATAAAAATTTGTATAATGTTTGGGACACGAATAGCAACATTTTAGTATAAAAACATACCGCGCATTAGAACGTGCAATCCCATACACGATTTCAGGGAATATGATGAATCTTGTAACTATGGTATGAATTAAAGGGCCAGGGGGTTCTTAGTTAGGCCTCAGAGTACTTGAGGAAGAGCCCTTCATAAAACTTAACGCAATTTGCCTCAACTTGAAAGATCATGTAAAAAGTACCTGGATAAAAGGTAGCTTTGGCATCTGTAGATCATCACGCAAATCCTGAATGAGCTTTGCCAATTTCGTTTTGTATCCTTCTGCTTCTATTTGAGTCACAGTATCCCTCTCGCCTTGATACCATAAAACCGCCTCAATAGTTCCGCCATCTCTTGAACCCGCACGAGTTCTTTTAATCAAATCATTGTAAAGCCTCGAGCCGCGCGACCATTCAGTAATACTAGTCCCTCCTACAGCACAAGGGACTAAACCTATAACTTTCTTATAGCTTCTCCTCAAAACTGAATTGGCAAACACCATTCCAGGGCCAATCCCACACGTCTTGTTGGCGTCAATATCTGCGTGCAGAGGCTCGCGTGCTTTCACCCAATTTAGTTCTGCATCGAGTCGAAGAATTGCAGAATTTGGCTGGCTTTCAGGAGGAACCACACCATCCCAAATTCTATTACTAACGCCTCCTCGTCCTGCCATGTTGCTTTGCCCAGCCAATATGAATATTTTCTTTGGTTGGTCGTTTCGTGAACTAAGTATATCTGTTTTGCTTATTACCAGCCATGAATAATATAAAAGCACCATAAGCAATAAGGACATTATCGTTTTCTCTATTTTACTTTGCATCTTGACATGCCTAGGATGAAACATTCTGTTGTAATAAGAGAAATAAGTTCTCGAAGAACTAGGTTTGATAATCCAAGAGTTTGGTGAAATTGTCAAATAGTTACCTGTTATATTCGGAGGTTCTATGTTCAAATTAATCTCGATTTCAGCATCTATTATACCGAGAACAAAAACTAGGTTTATTTGCCTAATAATGTACTAGTACTAGGTATATATATAGAAAGATACGATTTTACTAATACCACTTCTTTTCCAATAAGGAAACGGAATCGTATCAAAGCATTCTACAAATAGGACACTAAATACTTTACTCCGAAACCAAATATATAACCCCCTATGACAAGCCTTTGCTGCTGAATACAATTCCAAAAATTTGCTAGAGCTAAATAAAATTATTGGATGACAGCAGTACGGGTTTGGGATGGGCCGGATTAACCCTATCAACCATTCTTTTTTTCTTTGTTTTAACCGTCCTACTCTCCCCACATCTCCCGCCCTTAGGCTGAACTCAAAGCCTCCCTAAAATAGATTTTTAGTCATTTTAGAGAAGCAAATGCTTAAATGGAGGTCCAACAGTCTTCTTACAACGAGCTCCCTTAAATTTGGAGCCCTTTTTTTTTTTTTTCTTTTTGCTTGGCTCTTCAAATATGGCTTTCTATATCTGCAAAATCTCTCCAATGGTCTTTTTTGACCGTTAGAGAGTGCTATAATCTTTATGGAACTTCAAGTTTTGAAGACAACTTTCTAGCGAGTCGATTCTATCTTTTTTGATTGAGACAAAAGTAAAATAAAAAATAATATTAATGAAAAATAAATGAACAAATGTAAATAAAAAAAAATCAAATGGTGTATTTAATCAAAATAGAGATATATTGAATTAAAACAAAATAGAGATTTTCTAAAATAGGAAAGTTGTTGGAGTGAAATTGAAATAAGAAGCCCATAAAATATATACATTAAAAGTAGGGATGCTGTTGGAGTGAAACTAAAATAGGGGCCCTTAAAACTAAGGAAGCAACTCCAAACTTTTTACATGTAGAGAAAAAAAAAATAATATTAATGAAAAATAAATGAACAAATGTAAATAAAAAAAAATCAAATGGTGTATTTAATCAAAATAGAGATATATTGAATTAAAACAAAATAGAGATTTTCTAAAATAGGAAAGTTGTTGGAGTGAAATTGAAATAAGAAGCCCATAAAATATATACATTAAAAGTAGGGATGCTGTTGGAGTGAAACTAAAATAGGGGCCCTTAAAACTAAGGAAGCAACTCCAAACTTTTTACATGTAGAGAAAAAAAATAGAGAGGTTATTGGAGTTGACCTTTCTCCTTTCTCGAATCCTCATTGGGATCAGGAATATTACCCGCTATATTATTTTATTTTTTAATCATGAAATATTGAGAGTAATTTAAAGGGTAAATACCCTAAATAGTCTCTTAACTTTCACCAAAATAATAATTTGGTCCTGGATCTTTCAAAATGAGCTTTCTTTTACTTTAATCCACTAAAATGGGACACCGTTGGTTCCTAAGCCTATTTTCGTCAAGATTCCACCGTTAAAAGCATGTGGCTTGCACATGCTATTAGAAAAATTGACTTTTGGAGGGCAAAATAGGAAAACTGATAATTTTTAAAACTTTTTTTCCCTCTTTCCTTTATTTTTTCTTCCTTTATCCACCACCACACCTGTCACCATCACTACTACCATCTCCTACCTCTATTACCACTAGACTCCACCCCTACCACCACCACCACCACCACCACCACCACCACTACCACCACCACCACTACTACTATCAACCAATATCAACATAACCATGTGAGCTTAAACCCTCATTTCCTTTTTCCTCGAGAACACAAACCCAAACCACTACCTCAAATCACCACCCTTACCACCTAAATTTCCACCGTTACCATTTAGGGTAATTACCCTTCATATTAATAAACAACATGTTGAGCTCTATTTGACTAATATATTGGAATTGAAAAAGAACCCAAAATATTGAAATAAAAAATAAAAAATGTCCACTTAAAAATTTGTATATGTAATATGTATAGACAACATATATATGTGTATTTATATGACCAAGTGTTGAGTTATGAAACTGAGAAAAATTTGTTGACGAGTTCACAAAGCTCGAATTTAAGCAACATTTTTGCAATGACCTTTTTCAATATAAACTGTTGGAATATGGAAGAGGCTATTTTATCGTAGAGAGAAATAAGAAGGAAAAATAATATGGAGACTCTAAATAAAAACTTATTGCTCTAATATTTGGTATGACTATAATTGAAAGGACTGACCTCTATTTATAGATTCACAAAAATCTTATGTCAATTAGGATATGGTTCTAGGAAATCATTACCCACTAGGAAAAGACTATCTAGTCAAAAACCAATTTAAAACTAACTAGAACTTATTTAATAGAGTCTTAATCCTAATCAAGTTTATCTTCTAACATCCCCCTTTAAACTTGATTTGACTCTCGTAACTTCGAGCAAAGCTCTAAGCTTCATGAACACGTCACTCTTGAGTGGTTTTGTAAGAATGTTTGCAACTTGATCTTGAGACTTCACAAACTCTATCTTCACTTCCTTCCTTGTGATGCATTCTCTGATGAAATGGTAACGTGTGTCAATGTGTTGGCTTCTTTCATGAAAGACTGGATTCTTGGCTAAGGAAATTACAGACTTGTTATCAACATAGATCTCTACTAGCTCTTCTTGAGGCATCTCAAGTTCTTTTATCAAATTCCTTAACCATAAAGCATGACAAACACATGAAGTAGCAACTACATATTCAGCTTCATATGTAGAAAGTGTGGCAATGGGTTGCTTCTTGGAATTCCAAGTGAATGTTATATCTCCCATGAAGAAAAAATATCCACTAGTACTCTTTCGATCATGAAGATCACCATCCCAATGGCTGTCACTATACCCCACAAGTTTGAAATCCTCAGAGTGGGAATATAGAAGTCCATAATCAATAGTTCCTTTGATATAGTGAAGTATTCTCTTAGCAGTCTTTAGATGTGAATTGGTAAGGGCCTCCATAAAGCGACTCACAAGTCCTACACCAAAAAGAATATCTGGTCTTGTGTAGGTCAAATATCTCAAGCTTTCAACCAGGCTCTTGAAAAGTGTTGGATTTACATGCTCTTCTTCATTAACCTTTGACAATTGTACTTCACATTCAATAGGGGTGTTAACAGGTTGACAATTTTCCATCTTGAATTTCTTGAGAATTTCTCTTGCATAGTCTTCTTGAGAAATAAATATTCTTTCATCTGTTTGCTTCACTTGAATTTCAAGATAATAAGACATCATACCAATATCATTCATCTCAAATTCTCTTGCCATTGTCCTCTTGAAGTCTTCAAATAAACTTGAATTGTTGCCAGTGAAAATTAAGTCATCCACATACAAGCAAACAATCAAAACATCTATATTATCATGTTTGGTATAGAGAGTATGCTTGTTTGAACACTTGGATAAATTATTATGACAGAAGTATTCATCAATTCTACTATACCAAGCTCTTGGAGCTTGTTTTAGGCCATAGAGAGCTTTATTTAACTTTAAAACTTTATTTTCATACCCTTTCTCCACATAGCCTAATGGTTGTTGAATATATATCTCTTCATCAAGAAAATAACTCAGGAATGCAGATTTAACATCCAATTTATAAATTTTCCATTTGTGTTGGGCTGCTAGAGATATAATAAATCTTATAGTTTCCAAGTGTACAATAGGAGTAAATACCTCATCATAGTCAATGTCAGCTCGTTGACTATGGCCTTTTGCAACCAGTCTTGCCTTGTACCTTTTAACTTCACCTTTAGCATTCATCATCATCTTGTAAACCCACTTTACTCCAATGGCTTTGTGACCTTTGCGTAAAGTTGCAAACTCCCAAGTGTCATTCTTTTTTATTGCCTTGATTTCTTCATCCATGGGTTGTCTCCATCTTTCACTCTCATTAGCTTCCTCGAAGCTTATTGGTTCACAATCAGCAAGTAGATAAAAGAGAGCCAGTTCATCATTTAAATTTTGAGTTACCTCATGAATTTCATCCAAGCTTCTGAAATGGGGGGTCTTTTCATGTAAACTTGAAGTTGTTGAAGTTATGTTTCCTTGAGATGAAGTTGGAGCTTGATATGGAGATGGAGTTTAAGTTGGTGTTGGAGATATAGAGTCTTCATTGACTTCTACTTCTTGTTCCTGTATGGGTAAGAATTTATATTCTTTTTGCTCATTGACATTCCAATCCCATTCAATTTCTTCATCAAACTGGACATCTCTACTCACAATAATTCTTCCATCAATAGGATTGTAGAGCTTGTATGCTTTGGAACTCTTTTCATACCCAATGAAGACTAGCTTTTGGCTTTTGTCATCAAGTTTGATTCGATTTTGATTAGGAACATGAGCATAAGCAATGCTTCCGAAAACCCTTAAGTACTTGATTGTTGGCTTTCTTCCACTTCATGCTTCTAATGATGTCTTGTTAGAGAGACTCTTTGTGACACAACGATTCAACAAATAGATTGCACAATCAACTGTTTAAGCCCAAAATTATTTAGGCATACCTTTAGGCTTCAACATGCTTCGAACCATCTCAAGAACCACTCTATTTTTCCTCTCAGCAACTCCATTTTGTTGAGGTGATCGAGGAGCTATCAAGGGCATCGAATACCATTCTCTTCACAAAAATTATTGAATTCTCTTGATATGAATTCTCTACCTCTATCAGATCTCAAGGCTTTGATATCCCAACCGCTTTTTTTCTCAGCAAGAGCTTTTAATTTCTTGAACTTGTAAAAAGCTTCAGATTTTTCTTTTAAAAAATAAACCCAAGTCCTACTACTATAATCATCAATAAAAAGGATAAAATATTTATTTTTACCGTAGGAGCAAGGATTAATTGGCCCGCAACTATCAGTATGGACAAGTCTAATGGTCTCGTTGCTCTTGATGTAGCCTCGTTTAGAAAACTTTTCCTAGCTTGTTTTTCCAGAAAGACATCCCTCACAAATTTATTCCGAATGATTGATGGAAGGCAATCCATGCATCATATTTTTTCTTGACATTAAGGAAAGATTTTCAAAATTTATGTGCCCAAATCTCAAGTGCCATAACCAAGAAATTTCTTTTACACAAGCTTTAAGACATTTTGCAACATCGTTTTGAATATTTAATAAAAAATAATTATTTCTTGCCATGGGCACTTTTGTTATCAAAAAATTATTTTTATCTTTTATTACACAACGTTTATCTTTCAATAAAATTGTGTAATTTTTCTCTAGAAGTTGACCCAGACTCAAAATATTAGTTTTTAATTTTGGCACATAATAAACTTTAGAAATAAAACGATGCATTCCATATCTTTCAAACAGATTAAAATTTTACTTTTTCCTTCCATTGAGACAATTGAGGCATCTCCAAATTTAACATTGCCCTTGACAATTTCATCGAGTTCTGTGAATATGCTCGTTTGTTCAGTCATGTGATTACTTGCACCTATATCACGATGCCATGAAGTATCTCCTCCATCTTGTTCGCCATGATGAGTTATCAACAAGGTAATCTCTTCTTCTCTTTCTTGTCTTTCAGCAAAATTCGCTTTTTCGTCCACAACTTTATGATTACTTCTTCATGCATTAGCATAATGACCATATTTTTTACAATTGTAACATTGAACTTGCAATTTGTCATATCTTTGTCTTGAATAATTACCTCTTCCACGCCCAGGTTTATGTGAATTTTGATTTTTCTCTTCTTGATTAAATTCTCCTCTTCTACCACATCCTCGTCCTCGTCCTTGGTTTTGGCCTCGGCCTCTACCACGTCCATATCCACGACCACGTCCTTTTTGGCTTCCATCATTGCCAAAGTTTTCTTCTTTCTTCAAAACGAGATTACTTTGAAGTACTTTTTTCAAGATTTCTTGATTCTTCTTCTTGTGTCTTTCTTCATGAGTTTGTAATGAGCCCATGAGTTCATCAATAGACATGTCATCTAACGCTTTTGATTCTTCAATAGCTACAACAATATATTCATATTTTGGATGCAAAGGACAAATGATCTTTTTCACAATACGAGTATCTTTTAAATCTTCTCCATATCTTTTTAGTTTGTTAGAAACTATCAAAACTCTCAAAATATAATCTGAAATAGATTCACCATCATTCATATGGAAAGATTCAAACTCACCTCTTAAAGTTTGTAGACGAACCTTTTTCACCTTGTCTACCCCATTTTGTGATTTTTGGAGAGTTTTCTATGCTTGTTTGGCAGTAGTCGCGCATGAGATTTTCTCGAACATAGTTTCATCCAAACATAGATGGATGATAGAAAGAGCTCGTTGATCCTTCTTGCTATTCTTCACTAATGCGTCCTTTTGATTTTGACTTAAAACTTCATCTTGTTTAAGTTTCACGTAGCCTTTCTCTACAATCTCCCAAGCATCTTGTGAGCCAAGGAGAGTTTTCACACGAATGGACCAATTATCATAATTGTATTTAGTGAGGTGAGGAAATTGAAAAGAAAACATACCATTTCCCATCATCTTTACCTAGCTCTGGATACCACTTTGTTGGAATATGGAAGAGGCTATTTTATGGTAGAGAGAAATAAGAAGGAAAAATAATATGGAGACTTTAAACGAAAACTTACTACTCTAATATTTGGTATGACTATAATTGAAATGACTGACTCCTTCACAAAAATCCTATGCCAATTAGGATATGGTTCTATGAAACCATTACCCACTAGGAAAAGAATATCTAGTCAAAAATTAATTTTAAACTAACTAGAACTTATTTAATAGAGTCCTAATCCTAATCAAGTTTATCTTCTAACAAACTCTGCTCTTTTAAGCGGGTCATAGTGGTGGTAGGTTTGGATTTGTGTTGGTGGGGAAGATGGTGATTTGGGTGGTGGGGTTGGTAAATTTGATGGGTTGGTTTGGGTTTGGGTTTAGGTTCTTGAGAACGGAATAGGGGGTTGACGTTGTATTGACCATATTGATGTTGTTTATGGTAGTAGTGGAAGAGAAAAAATAGATTGTGATGGAAATGAGAGGTGGTAGTGGTGGTGGTGGTGGTGGTGATAGTGATGGAGGATTAAAGAAAAAAAAATTAAATGGGTAAGGGAGAAGATAACAAAAAAAAAAAAAAAATACTACTTTTACTCTTTTTGCCTTAAAAAAAATCAACTTTTCACATGTCATGTGCATATCACAAGATAATAACATGCAAAATTTAATAGAAAATAAAAAAAGGAGTATCGGTTTCCTTACATGTAAAGTTTAGGGCCTAAAAGACACGTTTTCAAATTTAGGAGACCATATTATCATTTTGGAGAAAGTTAAGGGACCATTTAGGGTATTTATCCTAATTCAGATGTTTGACACCCCTTACACTTTTTATAAGTGTGATTTAAATCCTATATTTTTTAATATATGAGTGTTACACCCCTTTTACTAGTGGCCCGTTAGTTTTTCTGTTAAAAAATTAATAAGAGTCATTGTTACACTTACTATGCAAGAGAATCAATAAATACCCAAAAGTTCTCATTTAACTACTGATGAGGGACAAAATGATCGACCTAATAAAAGGTACCGACCTAATTACTACGATGATTATGAGGTCTGCATTCATTCTGTGAGGTCAAACATGTCCGACCTCAGATGGCCTAAGCCAACGTTCGACCCTTTTGAAATTTTATCAACGTCAAGAGGCGGTAGGTCAGACTAACAGAATCCCATGAAATCCGAAACAATATTATATAGAAAGATATAAATATGAGACATCCACACTCACAATGTAATTGATATTTCTCTCTTACACACACTTTAACTGGCATTTGATTATCTTAAAAGATCAAATCACTAACTTGAGCATTGGAGTGCTCACGCGAGATCAACCTGTAGTTTGTTCATTGTAAGCAGAAGTACTAGGAGCTTGGTCATGTGCCCGATGTCTACGAATATCAATTTTCTACCTTGACAACTTTTTTTTTTGTGTTCACAGTATCTAACACTACAAATATGTACCTCTATTCTAATTTTACCAATACTTTAGTAGGATTCATGTCTCAAGTCATGAAGATATTAACTTTTTTGATTTTCTTTGTAATTCTCAAATACTCAAATACACAACTTGGAAGTTTATGGAATGTCAACGAAATACAATTTCACCATTTTGTTAATGGAATAATTCTTAATTTTACATATTAAAAAAAAAAGAGAGAGAAGAAGATAGCAAAATAAAATAAAGTTCAGAATAAAAATTGTGGTGATCTAGCTTACCAATTTGACTTGTCATTAATTTGCTTTCACTTTTCTACAATATGTGAAACTAAAAGTTATAAAATTCGGAGTCAGATGAGATTAGATCCTGATTTGATCGACTAAAAATAAAAAAGCTTGTGACTAATTAAAGAGTGATGCAAATCAGGCCAACAACATACATATTTCTCATATACTACGTACAATAATACAAACTTATTTACCACATAAGCAATAGTCATTTGCGGAGTCTAAGATGTAGAATAGATAAATAGTAACCATGATCTTTATGTTCGTTGAAGTTGGAGTAAAGTATTTCAATAGTTGTTGTATGTCTTTCTCTCAAGATAAAAGTACATATATATTTACATAGTTAGATATGTGAACGTACAAAAAAAAAAGTAGTTAAGTGAGAACCTTAATTTGAGTATTTATTGATTCCCTCATGTTGTAAGGATAAAAATGATTTTTATCAATTTTTTAACGAAAAACCTACTAGATCACTAGCGAAAGGTGTGTACACTCATATATTAAAAAGTGCGGGTAGGTCACACTTATCAAAAGTGCAAAAAGTGTCAAACAAAGTTACCCAATTTAAAAATGTAGTTAATGGGCATAAACTAATATTACAATAATTAAAAAAGCAAAGTCAAATATGGATTACAAATTGAGTTTCACTTAGAAATTAAGAATGAGAACTACGTATAATAAAATATATATCATATGATGATTAGTATAAACATCCCTAGGGGTTTAATAAATATCTAAAAGAAAAACTTTAGGTGAAATCTAATGTAGATCCAACGTCCGATTCACTCGTAGGCGGTCAAGGAGAGGGGGAGGGGGTGGGGGACCATCACAACTAGAGAAGTAATCTTGTGGAGCTAATTTCATATGTATTGAGGAAAGAATGTATATCCCTACCTCTTGGCTGCTCCCACACTGAGTAATTCTTTGCCTCAATGGTCTTTATTTCTAAAATAACAACGGAAGAGGTTTCGCAAAACTTATTCTTAATGCAATCTCTAATCAATTAAACTCTTTAGTATGTAGTTGGATAATGAGCTCGGACTTGCTTTTTCCTTCTATATAATACATCTCAAGTTCTTAGTTCTTGATCGAGTAAGAGTTGTACAATCCCCTCACCCTCTGAGTCAGCGAAGTGTTAAAATTGTCCCTATGTTTTGTCAAAATGTTCCATATTGCCATTTGACCTCATTTTAGACTAAGTTTGCTAACGAAAATTTAAAATGACTATTTATTAAGTTAAGTTGCTCTTAAGATAACAACCAGTTATTAGAAAATTAATAGAACACAAGAGTGCTTCACGTTATACTTGTTCATTTACCTCATACTCCTAGCACTGATATCTTTGCTAACCTGGGTAGCATGCCTCTCAGCTCATGGACAGTGCCTTCGGTTGGAATCATCAAATGTAATGTTGATACAGCTTAAACTAGTCCCACTGATTACTCAGGCTTTGCT
The DNA here is from genome assembly GCA_037974665.1 of Ehretia macrophylla. Lineage (NCBI taxonomy): Eukaryota > Viridiplantae > Streptophyta > Magnoliopsida > Boraginales > Ehretiaceae > Ehretia > Ehretia macrophylla. The sequence continues at coordinate 9,050,868 of CM075774.1, forward strand.
AGGATTTTTCAGAATCATGAGGGATCCCTTATCACTGGCTTTTAGCGGACGTGCGCTACCTCTGATGCCTTCTAGGCTTAGGCAAGTGCGTTGCAGCATGCATGCTCGATGGCTGAGTCATGCAGCTTTTCCCATGTCGCTTTTGACACTGATTGCAAGGAGCTTAGTCAAGTGGTTATGCCTTGTTCTGTGTTACATGCTAGATGAAACTCCTCGTGTATTGTCGAAGATATCCGAGAATTGGCCAAATCACATCCACAATGGTCTTTCTCCACTATACCACGTGCTGTCAATCGAGTAGCAGACTGAGTTGTGAAATAGGCTCGACGACTCTCGTTCTCCGTTGATTGGCTCAGTTGTTGTCCCTCTAGTCTACGTAGTTTGTTACATACTAATAATGTAAATAGTATTTCGGCCTCAACTGGTGTTGGTTGATGGTTAATAAAATGACATGTTTGACAAAAAAAAAGTTATACTTGTTCGTTCTTTTTTTTCTTCCTATTTCTTTTCTTTTCATCCATCACACACAGACACACACTACACATCCACTACAATCACCAACTGCCACCCGCCACCCGCCACCCGCCACCCACATCTGTCAATCCAATCCAGTTTCATGTTTAACAAGTATTATTTAGTTTTATTGCAAAATTAAAAAAAGTTGTTGCAATAGGTGCCTTATTGCAACAATCTTTTACTAAAACTTTTTGCAATGATTTTATTTAATTGCAATGGTTAAAACTTTTTTTTATCACATTTTGTTAATAATTGGTCATGACATTATTTTATTGCAACACTTTTAAATTTATAGCATAATTTCAATGGTTCTTTAAATTGTTGTCTATTATTTGTAAAAAACTTTCATAATAAAGAATTTTCAAAGGAGCCATATGCAATGCTTCTAGTTATTTGCAACAATTTATAACTTTTTTTTGCAATAGTTTTAAATATTTTTAGATATTTCAATACATATAAAATGGTGTAGTGTATAAAAATGGTATAGAAATAATTTTTCACTTAGAATTATCTTTTTCTTTCCTTTCCTTTCATTTTTCCCCCCTAATTCAAACAAAGAATCATAAAATCATTTCTTTCCCTTTACCTTATTATTTTATTTTTCTAATCCAAACGAGAGAACCTCTTTTCTCTGTTTTCTGTTCATTTTTAACCTTACTTTCCTTTCTTTTCCTTTCCCTTCTGCAATCCAAACATAGTGTTAGAGTCACGGTGAAATAGAGAACAACGAACTAACTAAAACTTGAGAATATGAGGCCTTCATGGTATTGAAATCTAGAAGAATGATAACGATATATTTTGACAATAAAACTTTACATGGTTCACAAATACATTTAGTTATATCTGCATGTTATTTGAATACGACCTGAGTTTCGAGAAAGAATATATAACAGGCCCTATGGACCTGTAGTGAGATAGGCTTGCAAGGGGGCCTAGAACTTCCCTGGTTCAACAAGTTAGGCTAGCACCTACTACTAGGTCGAGGCCCGACGGGGCGTCGATGCATTAAGCCGCGGCGTGAGTCCATGAAATCAGCTCTGAACCCTCTCCCGATACGTGCCCTAGTGAGGCTGAGGACCCAACCCAGGCTGAAGCAATGGCTATAATGTACAGGAAAGGAAAGGACAAGCACTGCGGTTTTCGGGCTTTGCCCTAGTGAGGCTGAGGCCCCAACCCAGGCTGAAGCAATGGCTATAATGTACAGGAAAGGAAATAACAGGCACTACGGTTTTCGGGCTTTGGGGAGGAAGGCACGTGGTTGTGTTGGTTAGGGCAGCCATCGCTCTTAAGATCGCGTAATAGAGGCCTATTAAAGTGCCAATATGAACAGTCGCTGAGGACATATAAGTATTACCAAAAAACACTGTCCACCCCTCATCAAACCAGCCTCAGACAACAGAAGTCCTTGAAGTCACTCACTTGCTAGGGCCTATTAAACGAAAGGAATCTCGGAAGGTTACCCAATCAGCCTGCCTTGATCTTAATTGTTAATCCTGAGGGTTCACAATTTGGCGCCCTTTGTGGGAACCTTAGCAGTTGAAACGATATGAGGACAGTCGCCTAATGACGAGATAATTGAGGGATCAACACACAATAGCCTGGAAATTTGCCCGAGTGTTATATAGACACTCATGGAAAACCAACTTCGAGAAGTCAAGACTCGGACAATTTGGTGCCATTCATAGAAGAATTCTCCAATACTCTATCAACACCACATTCAACCACAACTAAATCGACACTACCACATATAACCATAGACTCAAACAATTTGGCATCGTCTGTGGGAACCTTATCAACTTTCTGCCAATCCCAGAAGGATTCTCCAAAACTCTATCAACACCACCTTCAACCGCAACCAAATCAACACTGCCACAAACAACCAGAGAGCTAATAACAATTTACCATTGTACTTCTCCAAAATAGGATTTCATAGGAGTGATTTACCTGCAAAAAGTAACAAAAAAATTCATTAAGCCAGAAATTCAATAGATTAATTTCTAAGCAGGAAAAATACAACAGGAAACTGTCACCACTATACAAACAATGCACAAAAGATTTAGGAAACAGATTCATTTTCATTTTCACCAAAACACCAAGCCACATTGAGTAGCAAAAATGCAAGTCTACTAAAGAACATAAACTTGTGGTACGGAACAAATAGTGCAGGAGAACAAAAATACACTAACATAGAAGATACTAAGAAGAATAGGATCTGGAAATGGAATCTTCACGCAGGTGAAGTTCTGATTTTTCAGAACAAGGGCAGCCCATTGCATATCCACCTGGCCTCACACCATAATTCACCCAGCTACTGAGAAATAAGACACTGACAAGCATCAAGAGAAAAATAAACCACTCTTCAGGAAAACTTGAGTTGGTTTAGTTATCCAATAAACATCGAAAACACAACTACCCACATTGGTGTAAATTTAAACAGGGGATTATAGCAGCTAAAAACATGTTTAAGAAACTTCCTAATCGTCTCTACAATGAAATTAGTTATCCATAACATATTTTGCAAACACCACAAGGCACAAAAATCACACAAAAGTAAAGCTTAATGAATCCCACAAACGGCAAATCATTAGAAAGATGGAGCTTTAACTCCTATAAAGATACTCAAATACAATTAGTTATCCATAACATATGATACCAATATAACTTACAGCCACTCAAGTTTAAATCAGTTACAACTTTACAATTCTTCACCAAAAACTTCAAGTCAATATCTATAACACTGAAACAACAGTAAACTAAGGGCCTTTTTAGCTGAGCAGTGGCAGAGAAGTGAAATATTTTTGCTAAATAAGCAGGCTAACATATATATGAGTGAACTGAATACAACAACAACGGGGATCATTCTCCATTACGATAAAAGCCACTTCACCTCTAGTTTACCAACTCGCAAATGACCACATTTTGGTTGAATTTCATTTTGCTGCCAGAAACAAGTACAAATAGCATATAAACAAAGAGATGAAATGTTGATTGACCACGCTTACATATTTACAGCCCCCAATATGATATATTAAAAACATTAATCGGGGAACTTATTAAGTAGTATTAACAGTTGTCTATGTCAATCAACGCTAAAAGTTGATTATAAGGCCTAGCTTTTTGTCCAGCCCCCTTAAATAATTCATGCTCAAATTATGCAAAACATAGCTCAATGTCCCAAAACAGAAACTTTGGAACATAATTTTCAATCTGTCAACTTGTTTTTAAGCCTATTTCCTTGGTTGACAGCTACCAAACCCATAATCTATGTCTTTTAATCTACGATGAAGACAATGATATTAAGATGCTAGACCTCTTGTCGAGCTTTAATAAATCGACAGGTTATGACACTTTGCCCCTATGCAGATTCTAGGGTAGGAAGGATCGAAAATGAGACAGCATGATTCAGAGACCTTTCTGCACTGCTAAATGATTTGAATAAAGTTGAACTATATAGCATTATTTTACAGATTTTTTACCCTATTATCATATACATATACACACAATCTGCCAAACTAATATGCTTTATGGTTAAATTTTATATTTCTCTTCCCTTATACATACATATACACAATATCTGCCAAAACAAAATTTACCCTATTATCATTCTCGATACCCAGAAACTAATTGAAATTTATGAACAAAATTAGTAACCAAAAGAGAAGAAAATAATAATTACAAAAAATGAATTAAAAAAAAGGCAAATAAGGAAAATAGGAGTACCTGAAGCTTGAGAAGGTGTATATGTCTCCAGTACTCTAACAGGCAAAGTCTCTCCTTTCTCTTGACAAAATATATTTAAATTTGAATACTTGAAAGATAACTAATATGGTTTTAAACTCAATAATTTAATTGAAAAGTCACTATAATTATTATCACATACAGTAGAACCTTTTTAAATTAATACTCGATAAATTAATAATCTCTTTTAATTAATAAAAATATTCGGTCCCAACTTAGGACCAGTGTAAAAAGTTGATAAATTCGATAAAATTATAAGATAATACATTTAAAAAAATTTTCTTTGTATTTTATTGATTCAAATATTTCATAAATTAATAATTACCTAAAAAGTACATAATAAATTGAGTATGAGATTTTCTTAAAATATGAATCAAGAGTAGCTTGTCTTTTGTTGAACTTCAAATCTAGCTGAATCTCATATTTAATTATTTAAAGAAAAAAAATTGAGATAATCCAACAAGGATTAGGATACAAGATTAGAGAAATTAGTTCTCATCCTAATCCTACAAAGACTTGGATACGAGATTAGAATTTTTTTTTTCTAATCTTACTAAATTAAATTTTATCTTCTATTCTCTTTACTTATCTTTTCAAATTGGACCGAAAAAAGACATCATAATCATAATATGATTACTATAAAGCCAAAAAAATAAAAAATATCTCTATTAATTAATAGTTATTAATTTATCGATAAATTAATAACTCGCTAAATTAATAGAATTTGGTGGTCCCAACGCTATTAATTTAAAGAGGTTCTACTGTATATAATATTTACACTTTTATATGTATTATATTTCAAGTTAAAATCATATTCAAGTATATTCATATTTTTAATATTAGTCTATAAACTTTTCCTTAATACTAGAAATAAGCGGCACTTTTAACAATAAATGGCCGTTGAAGTTTAGTGAAAAATATAAAAAACTTAACTTTTATACTTGTCAAAGAGGCTACTAAGAAAAGTTTTCTTAAAAAAAATATTCATCAACTGTAGCCTCCACCTATATTATGACAAAAAAATAAAAATATATTTTACATTTCACGTATATGTCAATAATAATAAAATGCATATTAAACAAATAAAAAAAATTCTAATACTATAGGCGGCGGTTTTCAAGCTGTAGAAAATTTGGAGGCGGGAACACTTCACTCGTGGGGTGTGGATAAAAGTTTGACCTTTAGCGGCGGTTTCTCAAAAGTGCCGCTAATAATGGACATTAGCGGCGGTCTTAGCTAACTGCAACAAAAAGTCTCAAACATTTAGCGGCGTTTCGTTAAAACCACCGCTAATAATGATTATTAGCGGCGGTTTGAGGAACCTCTGCAAAAAAGTGTCGCTAATGCGAACTTTTTTTTAGTCTATGCATTACACGAAAACGGATTTTCAAAAACTCCCCGACTTTACTTCCTCCCTCACCGAGCATTGTGTATGCTCACCCTTTTCATCTACCATGTTTCAGGGGAAGCAAAGTTGTGTCTCGGATTGTAGAGAAAGAAGAAGTTGAAACATTTTATTGATTGCTTGAGATCAGATGCTTGTGTTATGTGATCGAATATATTGTAAAGTGAAGTCTTAATTGATATTATGACTTTGTACCCATTTTGAAGTCTAGTTAATCTTGTATGTAATTCATGTTTGTAAAGGCCTGTAATTAAACTTGGATAACTAATAAGTTGCATGTAATAAGCTTATATAACTGTTGTAGTTTATTAATGTCTAGCTTAATATGCATATGTTTAGGTCTTGTCAAGGAAAAGAAAGTTAGAACAATCCCTTGGACTAGAATTGGAACCTTATATATGTTGTGGTTGTTGTATGTGTTGAGTTCTTCTGCGTGCAAGTTTTTGATTTGGTCTAGGTACGGGGGAAACTCCGTCTGTTTTTTCAGACCTTGTTGGGTGAAGCAAGATGCTTAAAATCAATATATGAAATGCTTCCATAGATTGATTATGTTTTGATAGATCCAAAACATGAAGCCAACTACACAGGGAAAAGATTTTAGAATAAATAAATAAATAAAACTACGCGGTGAAATGTTGCCTCAATTTTTATCAGTTCTATGGTTGTCTGTTGCAGTGTCGATTTGGAGAATTCTTCTGAAAGTTATTAAGGTAGAATAAAGAGTGAGCCAATGCATAGCAGAGTATCAGAGGAAGATGACCCTATACTACGATAAGCATGTGTACCAAGGGAGTTTAAGGTGGGAGAGTAGGTGCTAAGGAAGTCATTTCAGAATACCGTCAAATTTGTTTGGATTGAAGGGAATGGGGGAAGGGGAGAGATTAGAAAGTTCTCTCCCTTGTTTGTTTTGGAAGTTTTCCAAGGGAGAATCAAAGCAACCCCTCCCAAGCTCTCCTTCCCCCTTCCCCCCTTTTCCCCTCCAATTTGGGGTAAAATGGAGGGGGAGGAAGAGTAAGTCTTCTTTATAAAGTCATTTTACATATAAAATTCATCCCTCCTTTCCATTTTCTTCCTAGTCTTCCTAGTCTAAACAAAAGACATTCATACTCTTTTATGATTTTCTCATTTCCTCAAATTATCTAATCCAAACCTTTTCTCTCCTCTCCTTTATAATTCTCTCATTTCCTCTCCTTTATTAAATTTTTCCCCCTCAATCCAAACACACTTAGGCTAGCAAACTGGGGGCCAACCTTCATTTCCTTTCTTTTCCCTTTTGCAATCCAAACATAGTATTAGAGTCATGGTGAAATAGAGAACAACTAACTAACTAAAACTTGAGAATATAAGACATTCATGATATTGAAATCTAGAAGAATGATAACAATCTATTTTGACAATAAAACTTTATTTGGATCACAAATAGATTTAGTTACATCTGTGTGATATTTTAACACGACCTGAGTTTCAAGAAAGAACATATAAGAGGGCCATATGGATCAACTGCATATCCTACCTCCTCTACGGTCTTCATTATTTTGCGTATAGGATGTTGCCTGACCTGCATTTATTGCTAAGTTACCTAAATAGATGATATCATCGTATAATTTGGTTAAAAAACTCTACCTAAATAAACAAGGGATATAGTCCACCACAAAATTGTGGTAGTCAGACTTGTGGAGACATTACGCAGTGCTTGGAATGGCAGAGTTTGAAGAAAGGCATCAGCTAACATTTCACCAAGCTGGACCTGGGCAGGAGTGGTAAGATGCAAGCCATCAGGCTCCAACTGCAGTCCCTTGGCATCAACACATCTCACGTTTGGGAGGTTAATTCCTAGTTGAGCTTGTCTTACAATTTCTACATAAGGTCCTCCTGACACATCTCACTTGTCCCATGACAATCCAAAGCAAAGTTAGGCAACAGACGCACAATCTAAGGTAAGATTATGGCTTTGCATGTAAACATATACATAATGTGTTATTATGACTTTACACGTGAACATATTAATGAGTGGACCATTTTTGTAACTTGAGCTCTAAAACTATTTTAATTTATCACTTCGTTTAAAAATTTAAACTTTTAGTTGAGTCGGTTATTTAAGAGCAATTAAAATTCTTAAAGACATTGGAAAAACTGCACCGGTGATGGGATAATCTTGTGCAATTAAGTTGTTTTGAACATAGGTCATGCTAAGAGCAATAACTTGATGTATAATTTATAATACAAAGGTCTTTACCTGGATCACAGGAAGTGTTGGTGCAAGCAGATCAGAACGCATACCAATCAAAAATCTAGTAAATCTCTCTTTGTACAATGTTGCATTTTCCAGGGATGTCGTGTCTGACTTGCCTTGATACCATAAAAGTGCTTGTATCATTCCTCTACTTTGAAAGGCTGCATTTGTTCTCCTTAGCATTTGATTGTAGAGGTAGATACCACGACCCCACTCGCTAATGTTTGTGCCACCAATGGCACAAGGGACTAAACCAATCACTCGTAGGCTAGGATCTTTGTTCAATACTGAATTGGCAAAGGCCATTCCAGGCCCATCCCCACAAGTCTTGTTCCAATCTATGTCTTTGTGTAGAGGCTCCTGAGCCTCCACCCATGTCAGTTCCGTGTTGAGACGGAGAACTGATGGATTTGATGTGCACTGAGGAGTAACGACACCATCCCAGGTACCGTTGATCGCCCCACCTTGGTCGGCTATGTTACTTTGTCCGGCCAATATGAATATGTTGCTGATTTGTGAAATCGAGCCATCAGTTGCATCTTAAGTGGTAACCTCCCTGGCGTATGCCAAAAGCATCACCCAGATGAAATAAAACATCGTTTCCAGGTCAATGGAGGACGTGGAAGGCTTCAGCCTCCTATATTGAAAGGACTAATACCATTCTGAGAGCAAGGAGATTCCTCAGTATTATATTGCACAACTTGGTATTTAATATGGTTACATCGAAAACCTAAAAGTTTGGAGCTATTCAGAGTTTAAAACATAAAAACTTATGGGCTATGCTTCAATTACAGGACATTCATAATTGGTGCTATTTAAGATGACTTTGAAGCATATTTTCTAAGTTTCTCTGTACCAAATTGTTAGCCGCTTAGATTCAGCCCAAGATTAGGGGCAATTTTCCTTATTTTAGTTGTCTTTATTTTTGGCAAAAGCTTATGTTTTTTAATTGTCTTTATTTTTGGTAATAGATTGTGCAGGATCTCACTTATATGGAAAGTTATCAATTTGCTGCAAAGATAATTATGAAGTGATTCTAATAAGGCAAAAAGATCCCAATTAAAGCAAAAAAGATTCTGATTGAGCAAATATTTGATTGAACAAATCTTTGGAGATTGACTTGGGTAAAGACTCCTACAAAGGTCATTAATGCTCATGATTTCTTGGAGCCCAAGATTGCAGCACTCACACCTATATATATATACTGATGATCTTGCAAGATTAAGGTAGAGAGATAGACAGAGAGCAAAGTCTATAAGGGCTGCTATGAGTTTATTGAGTCTGTTTGGGAAAACACTGTGGTGAATGTTTAGTTTGTTTAGGAACTGTAATGCGCTGAGTAGGTTTTGTTTGTAAACACTCTGATTATTTATCTTATGAAGACATCCTTCGGGAAAATGAGGTGAGTATTCGGGAGAATACGCTAAGTTGAGGGGATCTCGCTAGGTTGTAAATCCTTAGGTGGGTTAGATGGTTTAGGCGGTGAGGGTTACAAGGGAGTTGTCAATCATATAAGTCCATTGATTATTGTAACAGTGAAAACATCTAGTAGATTGCATATTTTAACCAGGGTTTGGTCACGTGGTTTTTTTTTCCAGTTAGATTTTTTACGTTAAAATACTGTGTGTACTTTACTTACTATTTTTTCATATGTTTCATTGTCTGAATTAGGCGTATCACTGTAGTGGATTCACTTATCACTGTGGTTAATCTGCAAACATGTTTAATTGTTTAAACGCACAGTCGGACACGAAGCTAGAAATTGGGTTTTTCAAGTGCTATCAAGAGCTATAAACTGAAACATTAACTCAGTTTAGATTCGGGAAGCTTCTGGTTGTTTTGCAGGAATAGATAACATGCGTGATGGAGGGTCAATCAACAGGCCACCACTTCTTGATGTCTCCAACTACAGTTATTGGAAAGCTAGAATGCGTGCGTATATCAAAGCAATTGATGAAGGTGCCTGGAGATCCATGGTTAATGGCTGGACTACACCCACTGTTGAGACTGCACTATCACAAACCGGAGGTACTAGCACACAAGGAGCATCATCTGAAGGGTCTAGAAGTTCTTCCACTGCTGTGGTCAGGACCATTACAGTTCTAAAACCTGAGGATCTGTGGACAAATGCTGAAGAGCGGCTGGCGAATTGTAACTCAAAAGCATTAAATGCAATATTTAATGCAGTTGACATCAATCAGTTCAAACTTATTTCGAACTGTGAGACGGTGAAAAAAGCATGGGATGTGTTGCAAACTGCGTTTGAAGGTACAGAAGCTGTGAAAAGATTCAAATTACAGTATCTAACCACAAAGTTTGAAGATCTAAAAATGCATGATGATAAAACAGTGTCTGAATTTTATGCACGACTTTGTGATATAACCAATGAAGCCTTCACTCTAGGAGAACGGTACTTTGAGGTGAAATCAGTGAGAAAGATCCTTTGATCCCTACCAACAAGATTTGCATCAAAAGTGGATACGATTGAGGAATCAAAGGATCTTGACACTATGTAGGTTGATGCGCTTATCAGTTCATTAAAGATTTATGAACTAAAATTCAAATAGCAAAAGAAGGAGAAAACTCTTGCTCTACAAGCTGAACTCTCTGATGAATTGGATGGCGGTGATGATAGCTTGGAGGCCTTGTCTCTATTGACAAAATTTTTTACTAGAGCTGTTGGTAAATGGCAAAAACATAAGAGGTTCGCCATGCAAGGAAATAACAGTAGACAAAACTTCAGCAGATCCAATAATGACATCCCTGGTTGAAGGAGTAATGGTGAAACACCCAGAGAAATTGAAAACAGGGTTAACACAAACGTCTCTAGAGAAAAGAAAAAGAAGGGTATACAGTGCAGAGAATGTGAAGGTTTTGGGCACATTCAAGTGGAATGTGCAAACACATTAAAAAAGAAGAAGAAGTTTTTAATGCCACATGGAGTGATGAAGAAGTAGAAGAAGAAGATGTGCCTAGTGATGACAGTACATGAGACTACATTGCACTCACTGCTGTTTAGCAATGTCATACTGTGTCTGAATCTGAGGTCACTATGACGAATTATGAAGATACCAATGATAACGATTCAGAGTCAGAGAAACCCGTGAGTAATGAACAACTCCTGGAAACTTACGAAATGTTTGAAAAATGGGTTGTGGTGTGTAAAAAGAATGAAGAATTGGTAAAAGTCAATTTGAAACAAAGTACAAAAATTGATGATCTTGAAAAGCAAAATGAAATCCTCCTCCAACAGTTAGAAGAAAAAACCCATAAACTGTCGGATCTACAAGGTGAATTGCAGCAGTTGTAGCGAGATGTTCGCATAATGAACTTTGGGAAGCAAAAACTTGATCATGCACTTTCAATTCAGAAATCAAGTGGAGATCGCACTGGTCTCGGGTATCAGGGATCAAGTTCCGGTTATGCCACAGTGTTTGTCAAAGCCTCAGAATCTTCACAGACAGTCCTCTCATAAGCACCCACAATAAAGAAAATTGGAAACAGGTTTGTACCAATTTATCACTACTGTGGCAAGGCTGGTCACATTCGACCCCAGTGTTTTCGTCTTATACGAGAAGCAAATATGTCTACCTATTTTTTCTCATATTAAAGTTATAACTCAAAAGCAAAAGCACAACAAAAGGTGAGAAGAATATGGGTACCTAAGCATGATTATACTTGTCTTGTTATTTACACTTCTTTAAAAGCTGGTGCTACTAACTCTTGGTATTTGGACAGTGGCTGCTTGAGACACATGACAGGTGATCACAGTATCTTCACAGACTACCAAGAATTCCATGGAGGACAGGTTAAGTTTGGGGATGGTATCTCTGGAAGGGTAATTGGTCGCGGTACAGTGGCTATAGAAGGTTTTCCCAAACTGACGAATGTACTCCACATTGATGGTCTTAGGGCAAACCTAATCAGCATAAGCCAACTGTGTGACCAAAATTTATTTGTTCACTTTACTAAGGAAGGGTGCAGAGTGATTGATAGTGATAATAACTGTGTTCTTGTAGGGAAACGCTTATCTGATAACTGTTACACTTTACCAATTCCGGCCAACTAGGCCATGGTGTGCTTTAACAGTTCACTTCAAACCACTGAACCGTGGCATCAGAAATTAGGTCACCTAAATTTTGAAATACTAACCAAGATTGTCGTTGCAGGAATTGTTAAAGGAATGCCTGGATTATCAGGGAAGAAGGAAGGAGTTTGTCGTCCATACCAATTGGGAAAACAGATTCGAGCACCACATAATCAACTATTATGGATGAAGCAGGTGCTTGCAGACTATGGTACTGGTAATCAATTACTTACTGTTTACTGTGATAATATGAGTGCAATCAATATTTTAAAGAATCCTGTTCAATACTCCCGTACCAAACATATTGATATTAGACACCATTTCATACGGGAATTAGTGGAAGCAAAACAGGTTGTACTTGAACATGTTGTGACTGAGAATCAACTAGCAGACATTTTTACCAAGGCACTCAATATAGTGAGATTTGAAACAATTCGCAAAGCCTTAGGCATTTGCACACTCTGACTGTGACGATCACAGAGAAACACAGTAGAACTACACTGATATAATATTACTTATACTGTGTTTTAACTATATGGTACAGGAACCTTTTCTGCATTACTATGAGCAAGCGTGTTGCTACTATGTAAACATCGAAGTTCGAGTGCTGATCAGCTGTATTAAGCTTGTGACTTTGGAGTATCTTCATTCCCGAACACTAATCAGTATAAAAATTTTGTGTAAAAAAAAAAAAGGGAAAAAAGGGGACCTTGCACTTAGATCTGAATTGTTTCAGACAACTATTGTGTTGTGCAAATTTCAAGGTCAACAATAATGTGCCAACCTGGAAAAAGCTACCTTGGGCTACATAGAAATGCACAAGAGTGAAAGCTATCAGGACAAACAAGGTATACAATAAGCTGATTAGTCGAGCGGGTAGTTTGAACAACTGTTATAGTTGATCTGTCACTTGATTCCACTGTCCACTGTGCGGCAAAGCCCAATCACAGTTCATACACACACCCTGTTCATATGTGTTAAAGCTCATGTGTAATGAATGTTATGTCCTTGTATTAGATCTTCTTGTGGGGCCCTATTGGTTGTTCACACTTTGTGTGCATGAATTTCGGCATGACATATGTCTCACGATTGAGTACTGTGACAGATCTGTTTAGTCTTTGGCCTTGCTTTCTGGCAAAAAAAGGGAGAACTTTAGGATTTCGACTGATGTTGTTGGGCAGTTCAGTTTTTGTTTTATGTGAATTGCGTTTGAGGGGGAGCTCAGTGTTTAACTTTGTTACTTGTTTGATATTATTGTTCCTAAGTTGTCTACTGTGATTTGTTGGTATCATTGTCACAATTTCATTCTTACAGTTATAGGTACTTAACATGGTTTTGCCAAAAACAAAGCCAAAGGGGGAACTTGTTAGCCGCTTAGATTCAGGCCAAGATTATGGGAAATTTTCCTTATTTTAATTGTCTTTATTTTTGGCAAAAGCTTATGTTTCTTAATTGTCTTTATTTTTGGTAATAGATTGTGCGGGATCTCACTTATATGGAAAGTTATCAATTTGCTGCAAAGATAATTAAATTTTGATAAGGTAAAAAAGATCCTGATTAAAGCAAAAAAGATTCTAATTGAGCAAATTTTTGATTGAACAAATCTTTGGAGATTGATTTGGGTAAAGAATCCTACAAAGATCATTAATGCTCACGATTTCTTGGAGCCCAAGATTGCAGCATTCACACCTATATATATACTGATGATCTCGCAAAGGTAGAGAGACAGACAGAGAGCAAAGTCCATAAGGGCTACTATGAGTTTATTGAGTCTGTCTGAAAAAACATTGTGGTGAGTGTTTAGTTTGTTTAGGAACTGTAATACGCTGTTGTTTGTAAACACTCTGATTATTTATCTTATGAAGACATCCTTCGGGAGAAGGAGGTGAGTATTCGGGAGAATACGTTAAGTCGAGGGGATCTCGCTAGGTTGTAAATCCTTAGGTAGGTTAGATAGTCTAGGCGGTGAGGGTTACAAGGGAGTTGTCAATCACACAAGTCTATTGACTATTGTAACCGTAAAAACATCTAGTGGATTGCCTATTTTGACTAGGGTTTGGTCACGTGATTTTTTTTCCCAGTTGGATTTTTCATGTTAAAATACTGTGTGTACTTTACTTACTCTTTTTTCATCTGTTTCACTGTCTAAATTAGGTGTATCACTGTGATAGATTCAATTATCACTGTGGTTAATTTGCAAACGTATTTAACTATTTAAACGCATAGTCAGACACGAAGCTGGAAACTGATTTTCACAAATTATTATTAATTGTTCCAAATACTCAGACAATAATCATTTAATGTTTGCTCAATTAGAAGTTAGTAGAACAATCGAACTTTTTGAACAATGAAATATATATGTTACGGGGCTGAAATAAATGCAAAGAATACGTTATTTTGGGTTGTTACAAGTTGTATGCAAAAGTGTGGGCTCTCTCCAAGGTTAATGGTCTTGAACAATGTACAGTGAGCTGAAGATATATGGTCATAGGGTCATAACATTCCAGAATTGAGTTCGTGTTAAGTCTTTACAAAGCAAACCATATTTTTACTAGGAGTAAAATGCATCATACTTCCTTGTATTTTCACGAATTTGTATCATAAATTTTATGTTTTAAAAAGTTACGTTATAAATCCTATGTTATGGAAAATGTTGCATATGACCCCCCGTCGTCTATTTTTCTATCAATTTTAACATGAGTATAATATACACGCTTAAGATGCAAGTATCATTTATCAAGCTGTAAAACACATAGAGAAAGACGAAAATCCCCATTTTCTAACATCAGTTGCTAATTGCCCTTATGTTTTTTATAAGGTTGTAAATTGTCCCCTCCAAAAATAAAAATAAAATTGAAAACCCTCGAGGGAGACTCTTTCAAAGTGACTTTCCTTCGATTTGAAACTGATTTTGCATCGATTTAAACGTGTAATCTGCTTGTAAAAGAACGTGGTTCCAAGTAAATGTACGATTATTGCTTAATCGCAATATGACTTTGGGTCAATTTTGATTTCTCGATTTTTTGGCCTATTTTTTTGTTATATTTTAAAGTACAAAACAATGTCTATTTTTCTTATTCATAAGCTTGTAGTTGATAAACGTTTTGATGATAGACATCAATATTCTATTGTACATCTCTTCAGTAACCTTGAACTTCAAGCATAAGCTTTACTTTTATTTTTATTTTTATGGTAGACATAAAAGTTCTGTTATATAAGCTTTACATTTTTGATTCTTTTAATTAAATAATATTCATTAGTTTCAGGTTATAAATCTCCTCACGAGGTAGACTAGCACATGATTTTGATATTACAAAATGAAGAATGCTGTAAATACCTATCTCTGATATTAAAAATGTGACAAATACCTCTTTCTAATATTAAAAAGGTTACAAATACCCCCTCTGACTAATTTATCTTTAAACGAGAATAATTTTATCTTTTTACAAGGCTAACTAACAGAGTTAAACGGAATTTGAGTTTGGGATGTATGTGCAACATTTTTCATAACACATGATTTATGATGTGGCTTTTTAAAATACAAAATTTATGATGCAACTTTTTAAAAATATAGAGGGATATGATGCATTTTATTCTTTTTGCTAGTGTAATCTTTGGTCAATGATGACCAATTTTCTTAATTTTTTAGTTTCTTTTTGCAATCTACCTTTTCGCTTTATTTGTAGACATTTTTTTAATTTCCTATACAGAAGGAAAGAAAAAGGTAAACACTGTAAGTTTTTTGAAGTAATGAAAAAATTACAAGTGCACATATTCATATACATTTTTTTTCTTTTTTTTACTAAGCAAGCAAAATCGTATCTTTCATAAAGAAAAAATGTACAAAAGTTTTTACATGGAGAAAAGAAAAAACCTAAGATGGTCAAGCGCAAAATGGCAAAGCCTGAAGCAATGCTCAAAAAATCATGAAGGAAACAAGTGACAAATAAAAAACACTAACTTATGTCAAGTGTCAAATAAACTCTTTTGACATAACACAGACTTTCCCTTGAATCTTTTAAAAATAGTTTCTCAGTCTTTCATAGCTTGTTCAGCTCTCTACTTCTTCTTTTTTCTTTTTTATTTTTATTTTTCTTGTGAAGCTCTTTCAAACAAAAACAAGAAGAGCTTAATGAAAGAAGGAAAAAGAAAACAGTCACGTCTGCTTGTGAGGGTTTTTAAAAAAAAAAAATCATATTGGTTGTGGCTTTGTATGTGGATAAAATTGTGAGTTTTTTGTTTTAGTTTTATATTAAAGGTTGTAAATATTTAATATAATTATTACTAATTATAGAATACCCCAACTAACTTATTAATTATTATTGTATTAATCCTCATATTTTGTTATGGTGCTTTTATATAGGTATTTGTTGTTAGTATTTTAATTTGATTTATGATATATATTTTTTTAGACAAGATAGATAATTTATAAAAGTAGAAAGTTAGAAATAGAGAGTGTTGTTGGAGTAAAATTGAAATTAAGAGTTTGTAAAATAAAGAATCATCAATTTGACTCTCTATTATAGAGAAAAAATTGAAATACTTTTGGGATTGCTCTTACAACATGATATAATTTGTTATGATAAATCTACCTAAATGGACTAGGCATATAGTCTAAGCCAAATTTGTGGTATTCAGAGGGGGCATTACGCTGTAGATGGTGTGAAAGAGTTTGAAAGAAGGCATCTGCCAAAATTTCACCAAGCTGGACCTGGGCAGGAGTGCTGAGATGCAAGCCATCAGGCTCCAGCTGCAGTCCCTTGGCATCAACACATCTCACGTTTGGGAGGTCAATTCCAAGTTGAGCTTGTCTTACCATTTCTACATAAGGTCCTTCTCCTGATGCCAATGCCACCTGCCCCATAATGGTCCAACCAAATTAGGTAACATGGATGGATTTAGGATAATTAATTACTAGGGGTTATGTAGGAGATATGTTGTTTTGAAAATCAAAATTTGTAGATCAGTAGAAGTTAATTAATTTTTTTTTCATTAAAATCACAGATAAATTTAGTACATTTAAAATAAGTTTGGGAGTCAATCTCCACTCACCCACACATGCATTTGCCCAGTGACGGGGCCAATCACCCAAGGTCAAGGTGTACACTCATGCCATGAGAGAAGTTAGGTTGTTCGTTCATCCAACAAAAGTGTCTAATATAATGATTTAAAAAAAAAAAAAAAAAATTTATAAAAGTTGTGCAACCCCTATTCTCAAATTGCTCTGCCACTGCATCCCCCACTAGTAACAAACATGCAATCGACAATCTAGTTTGTTAGGAAAAATTGATAAAATTCATGAGTTTTTATCTTGAAATTACGTAGTTCAAAAATTTATATAGTTGTTTTAGAACTTATTATTTATCTAACGGGGACATTTGAATTATCCAACAAAAGTAAAATTCTGGAACAAATTACAACATAGGAAAAATTGCACCAGGCAGTACATTAATCTTTTCTAAATTAAATGAAATTCAAAATGAATTTTCAAAGAATTACTAAGATCTTACCTGGATCACAGGAAGTGTAGGTGAGTGCAGATCAGAACGCAAATGAGTCAAAAATCTACTCAATCTTATCTTGTACAATTTTGCATCTTCCAGATTTATCGTGTCTGACTCGCCTTGATACCATAAAAGTGCTCGGATCTTTCCTCCACTT
Organism: Ehretia macrophylla; assembly: GCA_037974665.1. Taxonomy (NCBI): domain Eukaryota; kingdom Viridiplantae; phylum Streptophyta; class Magnoliopsida; order Boraginales; family Ehretiaceae; genus Ehretia; species Ehretia macrophylla. Next base: position 9,068,508 of record CM075774.1, read on the forward strand.
TGCAAGGCTGCACTTGTTCTCCTTAGCAGTTGATTGTAGAGGTAGGTACCACGGCCCCATTCGCTAATGTTTGTGCCTCCAATGGCACAAGGGACTAAACCGATCAATCCTAGGCTTGGATCTTTGTTCAATACAGAATTGGCAAAGGCCATTCCAGGGCCAACCCCACAAGTCTTGTTCCAATCTATGTCTTTGTGCAGAGGCTCCTGACCCTCCACCCATGTCAGTTCCGCGCTGAGACGGAGAACTGATGGATTTGGTTCGCACTGAGGAGGAACGACACCATCCCAGGTGCCGTTGATCACCCCGCCTCGGCCGGACATGTTACTTTGTCCGGCCAATATGAATATGTTGCTGATTTGTGAAACTGAGCCATAGTTTGCATCCGAAGTGGTAACCTTGCCGGTGTACGCCAAAAGTATCACCCAAATGAAATAAAGCATGGCGTTCTAAGGTCAATGGAGGACGTGAAAGGCTGCAGCCAGCTCCTATATTGAAAGGACTGAGACCATTCTTAAAGCAGGAAGATTCCTCAGTATTATATTGCACAACTTGGTATTTAAAATGCATGGTTACATCGACAACCTTAAAGTTTTGAGCTGATCAAAGTTAAAAAAATAAAAACTTATGGGCTATGCTTCAATAGATTGAAGTGTACCAAACCCTCTTATATTTTAGCGAAAGTGTACACCCCTTTATAGTTCAAAAACTTCATGAACTAGTCCCTATGTTTTTTAAAAGTGCACAACACCTCCCTACAGTTATAAAATCCGTCATATTTAACGGATTTTGTAAAAAAGACGTAAATACCCTCATTTTTTTTTCATTTATCCCTTTTGCCATTTCCTCTTTTGTTTAGGCCAAAAAAAGATAATTTGGTCAATTTATATAATTATTTAATAAATAAATTCGTTAAAAATAAAAAAAAATCTCACTTAACGCGTGTAAAATACACTTTCTGTTAAATTTAACGAATTTTTTAACGGTAAGGGGGTGTTGTGCACTTTTGAAAACTACAAGGATTAACTCAGGGAATTTTTAAACTATAAGAGGGTGTTGTGTACTTTCACTAAAATACAAAGAAGTCTGATACACTTCACCCTGCTTCAATACTACGCGGCATTCATAATTGGTGCTATTTAAAATGACTTTGAAGCATATTTTCTAAGTTTCTTTGTACCAAATGATTGTTAATTGTTCCAACTACTCAGAATATAATCATTTAATATTTGCTCAACTAGAAGTCAGTAGACCAATGGACCTTTTTGAACAATAAAAAAATTTATGTTACGGGGCCGAATGAAATTCAAAGAATACGTTATTTTGGGTCGTTACAGGTTGTATGCAAAAGTGTGGGCTCTCTCCATGACTTAATGGTCTTGAACTGCCGTTTCGTTTGTCTGGCGCGACGAGGATATCGTGGAGGGAGATTTGGAACAGCTCATTCTACAGTAGTTTTTTATAAGATATGAAACTGTAAATTTTGTATTTAGATGATGAATTGAGAGTCAAAATAACTACAAAAAGTGTACAGTGAGCCAAAGATATATGGTCATAGGGGCAAAATGTTCCAGAAATGAGTTCGTGTTTAAAAGGTTCTGTTCATTTCCCGTAAAATGTTTTCCCGTGTTTTTCTTATTTTTTAATGTTTGATAACACTAAAAAATTAGTCAATTTCTTCTTTTGTAATATTTTATGAGACTAAAAAATTTGTCAATTGAATAATATGTTTCGGTAAAGAAAATATTAGTTCGAAGTAGTGAAAAATATTTTCATGTTTCTTGAGAGAAGAAAATATTTTTCACTCACTCCATTCCATCTTCACCAATTCCAACCTCACCCCCTCCCCCACCACCCTCCCCCCACCCACTCCCGTCATATTTCTGATTAACTATTATTAAAAAATCAAAAAATTAATTATTTTTAATTTAATGATTAATTAATTAAAATGAATATTTAATAAAAATTGATTTAATAAATTAATATTAATCAATAATAAGTAATTAATTTAATGCTTTTTATTTATTTTATTATCTATAAATTAGTTATTCTACTATTACGATTTAAAATTAACAAATTTATATATTAATAAAAAATAACCAAACAATTATGATTTATAAATTTATTATTTACTTTATTTATTCATTATGTACTAATTAAAATTATTATTAATGAATTATTAAAACTAGATTAAATTTTTGGTAATAAATTAATAATTTTAATCAATTAATTAATTAATACTGATTAATTATTAATAAATTTTTAAAAAACTAATAAATTAATAATTTTAATTTTTTAATAAATTAATAATTTTAAACAATTTTTCACTATTACATCCAAAACTAGAAATTATTTTTCTGTGTGAACCAAACATCAAAAAATATTTTATTTTGTTGAAAAACATTTTCTTCTAAAATATTTCTACTAGCAAGTTATTTTATGTCAAACCAACAGAGCCTAAGTCTGTTACCAAAAAAAAAAAAAAAACAGAGCCTAAGTCTTTACAAAGTTCAACATATTTTTTCTAGCGAAATCATTGGTCAATGACGACCAATTTTTTTAATTTTTCAGTTTGTTTTTCAATCTACCTTTTCACTTTGTTTGTAGACATTTTTAAATTTCCTATACAGGAGCCAAGAAAAAGGTAAACACTAATAAAAAAAAGTACAAGTGCACATATTATAATAATTTTTTTGTTAAGCAAGCAAAATCATGTATTTCATCAAGAAAAATGTACAAAAGTCTTTACATGGAAAAATGAAAAGACCAAAGATGGTTAAGCACAAAACGGCAAAGCCTAAAGCAATGCTCAAAAGAACATGAAAGAAACAAGCAACAAATACAAAACAGTAATTGATGCCGAGTGTCAAATGAACTCTATTGATATAATGTCCGTTACAAGAAAAAGAAAAGAGGGTCGGGTGACGAATTTGGCAATGGAAACCACTTCTGTCACCCAGTGGAGGCGGAAGGGCAATAGAATCATCGTGTTTGTCACCCCTCCATCACGAGCTTGGGCGCCAAATTTTGACGCCTCAAATTCACAACTGGTTAGGGAGAAATTTTTCTAACAAATAAAGTTAAGAAATGAAAATTAACAATTTGTCCCCATTTCGTTGCCAAATGGCGACGAAATGGTATTTTGAGATGAAATGACGACAACTCTTAAAATAATAACAAATTTAAAAAATAATAAATACACCACTTTGTAGCAAATTCCGTTGCCACGACATTGCGAAGAAACTTTACATTTTTATTTTTTTATTAATTTTTTATCATATTGTCGCAATTCATATTGTCACAATTCTTTGGCCAAGAGGCGGCATAATTGCAACAAAATGTTTATTTTATTAATTTTAAATACTTAACGAGTTTTAAAAGAAGTAAACAATACTACGTTTGTCGCATGGTGACAGAATTACGACAAAATTTATATTCTTATTATTTTTCAATTTGAATTAGTTTAGAAAAAAATAACAAACTTAAAAAAATGATATGAAATTGATTTTGTGTTTGAACTATTAATCTTGTGTATTTTATCTATGTTTTATTTTTAATTTATTATTTTTATTTAGTTTTATTTTTTTGGAGAAAATGGATTTTGGTGATCAGCTTTGTAGTGCTTTTCCTTAATAAAAAAAATGCAATTTTTCTTTAAATGATGCTAGATGGTGTTGAAGATTCAGAATATGTAATTTTTTTATTTAAATCAAAAAATTCAATTTATTTTTTTTTTCAATTTTTTCTCTCTTGTTTATGAAAAGAGAAAACCTACCCCGAGGTGGAGAACTTATTCTTTCAAAATTCCACCATAATATTAAAGGCATGTTTGGTCTAGTTTTTAAATACTTAAAATTATTTCTTGTGAGTCTAGAAATTGATCTAATAAACATAAAGACAAAAATAGTTTACAAGCTAAAAATATTTACATATTTGACCTATTTTTTAAAATACTTTTAGGTAAAACTTAAAGTTAAAAAAAAAACTAAAAGATAAGAAATTTCAAATTAGAGCTCTCAAAAAAGGGCTTTGGAAAAATATTTTACATAATACGAGAATGGTAAATGCCACCAGTGGTCCCTTATCTTTGGAGGTTATGACACTTTAGTCCTATATATTTCAAAATAAATTTTTTAGTCCTAAATGTATTGCAAATTTGACACCGTTGACCCAACTTGCTTATTTCATTAGTTTGTTAACGTTTTTTTGCACATGATTAGCACGTGTTTTTTATGACACTTATTTTTTATGGTAAAATTGAACAATTCCTAGCTATATACACGTGTGGTGGGTCAAGGTTAAAAAAGAAAAGAAAACAAACAAATTTTGTGCCAATCACGTACATAAAAGTTAACAAACTAACAGAATAAGCAAGTTAGACCAACAATGTCAAATTTGTAATGCATTTAGGACCAAAAGGTCCATTTCAAAAGATATAAGACCAAAGTGTCACAACACCCAATCATAGGAGACCACTAGTGGCATTTACCCATGCAAGAAGTTGTTTTTTTTTTTTTTCTCTTTCTCCATTATACCTCTCCACATTTTTGAAAGTCCAACATCATCCTCAAAATTGTTAAAAGTCTAATATTGCCTTACATTGACCAAATAGTCAAACGATTTTGTTCAACTACACTTTCAATAAAAACTCTATTTTAAAAACTAAATAACTCAAAAATTAAAATATCACATTTAGACAAAACAGAGTTGAAAACTTTCTTGTTCTCCGTTGAAAAATTCCACCACAATATATCAACTTTCTTGTTCTCTGTTGAGAATTTCACCAAATTCTTTCTCTATTGATGAGTTACATAAATTAGATTATAACATGCATGGTAACTTGTCACGAAAAATCAACCTAAATGGACTAGGCATATAGTCCAACCTATTGTTGTGGTATTCAGAGGGGGCATTACGTTCTACATGGTGTGGAAAAGTTTGAAAGAAAGGCATCAGCCAACATTTCACCAAGCTGGACCTGGGCAGGAGTGCTGAGATGCAAGCCATCAGGCTCTAGAGGCAGTCCCTTGGCATCAACACTTCCCACGTTTGGGAGGTGAATTCCAAGTTGAGCTTGTCTTACCATTTCTACACAAGGTCCTGCTCCTAATGCCAATGCCACCTGCCCCATAAGTATCCAACCAAATTTAGGTAACATGGACAGATTTATGATATTTAAATCATTCAGGGTTATTTAGGAGTTATATTGTTCTGGAAATAAAAATTAGTAGCAGTGGAAGCTAATTAATTTTTTCTATTAAAAATACATAAATATTTTTCCCACTCACACACACACGTATATCTGCTATTGGTTACAAATGCCCATTCCACAATGTAGTTTAGGAAAAATTGATAAGATTCATGAGGTTTTATTCTAATTATTAATTGTTGATATTGAAGTGGTTCAAGAACTTATTATATACAAGTTTTAGAACTTATAATTTATCGAGAGGGGACATTTGAATTATCCAACAAAAGTAAAAACTGGAACTAATCACATCATCGAAAAAATTGCACCAGATAGTACATTAATCTTTTTCGGTTAAATTATCAAAATGGTTCCTTATCTTATCAGTTTGAGATAAATGCGTCCCTCATCTTCAAATTGTGACAAATTAGTCTCTCATCTTTTAATTTCTGATGTTATTGGTCCTTTTTGTGAAAAAAAAGTCAAAATTTAATGGGAAACTAACATGAGTTGCACATGACCATCATATAAAATGACAAATTTGCCCCTGTTATTTCTAAAAAATGGTGGTCACGACTCACATGCAATTCATCTGAGTTTTCTGGTAGATTTTTAATTTTTTTTCACAAAAATAGACCAATGGTGTTACTACCGAAGATGATGAACTACTTTGTCACTATTTGAAGATGATGGACAAATTTGTCACAAATCAATAAGATAAAGCAACATTTTGGTAATTCTTAGCTAGTATATATTTGTTACATCATGTTAAGAGCAATAACACCTTATAATGTAATTCAAAATGAATTTTCAAAGAATTACTAAGATCTTACCTGTATCACAGGAAGTGTAGGTGAGTGTAGATCAGAACGCAAATGAGTCAAAAATCTACTCAAATCTTATCTTGTACAATTTTGCATCTTCCAGATTTATCGCATCTGACTCGCCTTGATACCATAAAAGTGCTCGGATATTTGCTCCACTTTGCAACGCTGCACTTGTTTTATTTAGCAGTTGTGTTAGCTGTAAAACTCATTTGGTCAACAATAGACAACAAAATAATGGAAAATAGAAGGAAAATGATGGTGATTTTGATGGGTGGCAGGGAAAGTTACCAAGCAAATCTATGCAAATGAAAATTGTCAAAGAATGGTGCAGATATTTGAAGAAATGAAATGAAGGCACACGACGCGAAAGAAAAATGAATGCTGCGAATGGAAAATTGACAATCCAGCATTGCACCATTAAATGCATTGTCTCCCAATTTCTCCTATAAGAGGAGGAACTCAGATGAAGCAGAATCATCAGCAAGCATCCGGAAAAACCAGAGAGAAGATATAGTGTTCTTCTGAGTGTGTTCTCTTTCTTGTTTGTTGTCTTTTTAATGAGTAAGAGTTAGTTTCTCCTATTATTTGAGAGTGAGTAAAAATTATTATTTCCTTATAATAGAGAGAAGGTCATTGTAAAATATTCCATATCATAGTGAAATCCTCAATTACTTGTTCGTGGTTTTTCTCTCGATTTGTTTGAGGGTTTTCCACGTAAATCTTGTGTCTCCATTATTTCTTATTCTCATTCATATTTTAGCTGCGTGATATTGTTTGTCTCCGAGCATTCCGCTGCGTCGATACCCAACAGTGGTATCAGAGCCACTGGTTACAGATCACTGGTATACATACGAGATTACTGTTTACGGTTACTATCCACAAATATGGTATAGTACTATTCACGCATATGGTATAGTACTATTCCCGTATACGGTAACGATACTTTTCCCGTATATAGTTTTGGTACTATTCACGTATATAGTACTATTCACATATACGGTACTATTCACAGTAAAATAGTGGGAGCCGGTTCAAGTTGCAAAGCAAATTGTCATTAATACTATGACAGCAAAATTTGAAATTGAGAAGTTCAACGGGGGTAATTTTTCCTTATGGAAATTGAAGATGAAAGCAATTTTAAGAAAGAATAATTACTTGGCAGCAATTGGAGACAAACCAACGAGGGTGACAAACGACAAGTAGAAAGAGATGGATGGTAACGCTATGGCTAATCTGCACCTAGCATTGGCAGATTCAGTATTGTCAAGCGTTGAGGAAAAGAAATCGACAAAAGAAATTTGGGGTGCGCTGAGCTAACTGTATGAGGTTAAGTCACTTCACAACAAGATCTTCTTGAAGAGGAGACTCTACACCCTTCAGATGAGTGATTCAATATCGGTGATAGATCATATCAATACTTTAAATACGCTATTATCTCAATTGACTGCAATTGGACATAAAATAACGGGGCTTGAACGTGCATAGATTCTACTTCAAAGTCTACCTGATTCGTATGATCAATTCATCATTAATTACACCAACAATGTTCTTTCAAATTATGTTACTTTTGATGATGTTGTACACGCTGTTCTGGAAGAGGAATCAAAGCGTAAAAGTAAAAAAAAAGGATCAAAAGTTCACAACAAGTAGAAGCGTTATCAGTGGTGAGAGGTAGATCAACGGAACGTGGCTCGAGTGGGAGCAACAACCATGGTAGATCAAAGTCAAGAAGTAGAAAGAATATCAAATGTTACCACTGTGACAAGAAATGACACTTCAAGAAGGATTGTCAGAGTAACAAAAGGAATCCCGAGGTGACAAATTCTCAGCGATGTGTGGTGACTGCACCAGATGATGGAGATATTTTATACAGCGAAGCAGTAACTGTATCTAAAGGCAGAAAGGAGCTCACTGATCTTTGGATAATGGATTCGGGAACAACATGGCATATAACCTCTCGTAAAGAATGGTTCCACACCTATGAACTTGCCTCTGGAAGATCTGTGTACATGGGTAATGATCATGCCTTGGAGATTGCTGGTATCGGTACCATCAAAATAAAAATATATGATGGTACCATTCGCACCATTCAAGGGGTACGACACGTAAAGGGCTTGAAGAAGAACCTATTGTCTATTGGACAATTGGATGACCTTGGCTGCAAGACCTATATCGAGGATGGGATCATGAAGGTCGTCAAAGGAGCGCTTGTGGTGATCAAGGCAAAAAAGATCGGGGTAAATCTATACATGCTTTTAGGAGATACGTTGCAAGAGGCAGATGTATCTGTTGTATCAGCCGGACAAGAAGAATAAACTATAATGTGGCATCGCAGATTGAGCCACATGACAGAACGAGGCTTGAAGATTCTCGCTGAACGTAATCTCCTACCCGGGCTTAAGACGGTAAACTTACCTTTCTGTGAGCACTGTGTTACCAGTAAGCAGCATAGATTGAAATTTGGGAGATCTACTGCCAGAAGCAAACGCATTATAGACTTGATTTATTCAGATGTTTAGGAATCATCGGTTTTATCCCTAGGAGGAGCAAATTACTTTGTATCATTTATTGACGATTACTCCAGGAGATTGTGGGTATATCCAATCAAGAACAGGTCAGATGTGTTTCCAATATTCAAAACCTTCAAAGCGCTAGTGGAACTTGAATCCGGGAAAAAAGATCAACTATTTGAGGACGGACAACGAATGAGAATACACTGACGAGAGCTTCCTAGCATTTTGCAAGCAAGAGGGTATTTAGAGGTAGTTTACTGTTGCACATACACTTCAATAAAATGGTGTGGTAGAGCGGATGAACATGACTCTTCTTAAAAGAATGAGAGCTATGTTGGAAACTACAGGTCTAGCCAAATCATTTTGGGCAGAAGCAGCTAGAACTGCTTGTTATGTGATAAACCAGTCACCGTCAACTGCAATTGGGTTAAAGACACCAATGGAATGTGGACTGGAAAATCCGCAGATTATTCTACCTTGCACGTATTTGGATGTTCAGCATACGTGATGTATGATCCCCAAGAAAGAACAAAACTGGATCCAAAATCCAAAAAATGTTTATTCTTGGGAAATACTGATGGTGTTAAGGGGTATTACCTGTGGGATTCTACTGCCCACAAGGTTGTCATCAGTAGAGATGTGATATTTGCAAAAGATAAAATGCAAAGTGAAGACAACAACAACACTTCAAAGGAAAATACTACAGTACAGATTGAGGATAAGTCCGAACAAAGAGATGCTTCTTCTGAAGTTGCACTGGAGCACGAGGAACAAGAACCAGATGATGCTGAGGTTACAGAAGTCCGACATTCATCGCATTAGACAAAAGACCAACTTGGTATTCAGATTATGTAATGGCGAGCAATGCTGCATACTGTCTTCTAACGGAGGATAGAGAGCCATCTACCTTTCACGAGGCTATAAATAGCCCCGATGTTGATTTGTGGATGATAGCAATACAGGAAGAAATTGAAGCTCTCTATAGAAACAATACGTGGGAACTTGTTCCACTATCAGCTGGACGGAAAACCATTGTCAACAAATTGGTGTACAAGATCAAGCGAGATAGAAATGACCAAGTAGAGCGATATCGTGCAAGATTGGTGGTGAAAGGATATGCTCAGAAAGAAGGAATTGACTTCAACGATATATTTTCTTCTGTGGTAAGACTTACAATTGTCAGAGTAGTCTTGGCCATGTGTGTTGTGTTTGACTTACATCTAGAACAGTTAGATGTAAAAACGGGTTTTCTTCATGGTAAGCTTGAAGAAGAGATTTATATGTTCCAACCAGAAGGTTTCGTTGAGAAAGGAAAAGAAAAATTGGTTTGCAGGTTGACCAAATCTCTATACGATTTAAAGCAGGCGCCAAGTTGTTGGTACAAGAGATTTGATTACTTCGTAATTAGCCTCGGGTACAATAGACTCAATTCAGACCATTGTACATGCTACAATAGGTTTGGTGATGATGATGATTTTATTGTTCTGCTATTGTACGTGGACAACATGCTAATAGCAGGCCCCAACAAAAATTGAGTCCAAGAATTGAAGGCACAATTGGCTAGAGAGTTTGATATGAAGGATTTTTGGGACCAGTAAACAAGATTTTAGGGATGCAAATTCATCGAGACAGAGAAGGCAAGAAAGTATGGATTTCCCAAAATAACTACTTGAAGAAAATCTTGTGGCACTTCAATATGCAAGATTGTAAGAAAATATCGACCCCGCTTCCTGTCAGTTACAAATTATCCTCAAGTATATGCCCTAGCACTGAAGCGAAGATGATAGAAATGTCTCGAGTACCGTATGCATCAGCAGTAGGAAGTCTCATATTCGCTATGATATGTACGAGACCAGATATTGCTCAAGCAGTTGGTACGGTCAGTCGATTCATGGTGAATCCTGGTAAAGAGCATTGGAATGCTGCTAAGAGGATCCCAAGATACATCAAAGGGACCTCGGACGTTGCATTATGTTTTGGAGGATCAGAATTTACTGTCAAGGGCTTTGTTGATTCGGACTTTGCAGGTGATGCCGATAAACGGAAGTCCACTACAGGCTATGTGTTTACACTTGTAGGAGGCGCGGTAAGCTGGATATCTAAGTTACATACTATTGTGGCTCTATTTACAACAGAGGCTGAATACATGGCAGCTACACAAGCCTGTAAAGAAACAATCTGGATTAAATGGTTAATAGAGGAGTTTGGACACAAACAAGAGAAAATTCCCTTGTATTGTGACAGTCAGAGTGCCTTGCACATTGCAAGGAATCCAACCTTTCATTCCAGGACGAAACACATTGGTGTTCAATATCATTTTGTTCATGAAGTAGTGGCGGAAGGAAGTGTGGATATGCAGAAGATTCATACCAACGAGAACCTAGCAGATATCATGACAAAGCCAATCAACATTGACAAGTTTGTTTGGAGTAGATCCTCTTATGGCCTAGTAAAGACGTAAGCAACATGGAATTGACAGGTATGGAGAGATTTGAAAGACATTCCAAAATGAGTTTTAAGTGGGAGAATGTTAGTTGTAAAACTTGTTTGATCAACAATAGACAACAAAAGAATGGAAAAGAGAAGGAAAATGATGGTGATTTTGATGGGTGGCAGGGAAAGTCACCAAACAAATCTCTGCAAATGAAAAATTGTCAAAGAATGGTGTAGACAATTGAAGAAATGAAATGAAGGCACACGACACGAGAAAGAAAAATGAATGTTGCGCATGGAAAATTTACAATCCAGCATTGCACCATTAAATGCATTGTCTCCCAATTCCTCCTATAAAAGGAGGAACTCAGATGAAGCAGAATCATCAGCAAGCATCCAAAAAAACCAGAGAGAAAATATAGAGTCTTCTCTTGAGTAACTCTTCCTTGTTTGTTGTCTTTTTAATGAGTGAGAGTTAGTTTCTCTTATTATTTGAGAGTGAGTAAAAATGTTATCTCCTTATAATAGATAGAAAGTCATTGTAAAATACTTCACATCATAGTGAAATCCTCCATTACTTGCCCGTGGTTTTTTTCTCGATTTGTTTGAGAGTTTTTCACATAAATCTTGTGTCTCCATTATTTCTTATTCTTATTCATATTTTAACTGTGTGATACTGCTTGTCCTCGACCATTCCGTTGCGTCGATACCCAACAGTTGTAGAGGTAAGTACCTCGGCCCCATTCGCTAATGTTTGTGCCTCCAATGGCACAAGGGACTAAACCGATCACTCCTAGGCTTGGATCTTTGTTCAATATTTGAATTCGCAAAGGCCATTCCAGGGCCAATCCCACAAGTCTTGTTCCAATCTATGTCTTTGTGTAGAGGCTACTGAGCCTCCACCCATGTCAGTTCCAAGCTGAGACGGAGAACTGACGGATTTGGTGTGCACTGAGAAGGAACGACACCATCCCAGGTGCCGTTGATCACCCTGCCTCGGCCGAACATGTTACATTGTGCAGCCAATATGAATATGTTGCGAATTTGTGAAACTAAGCCATAAGTTGCATTCGAAGTGGTAATCTTCCCGGTGTACGCCAAAAGCATCACCCAAATGAAATAAAGCATGGCGTTCTAGGTCAATGAAGGACGTGAAAGGCTTCAGCCTCCTATATTGAAAGGACCGAGACCATTCTTAAACCAGGAAGATTCATTTTCAGTATTATATTGCACAACTTGGTATTTAAAATGGTTACATCGACAATCTTACAGTTTTGAGCTGATCAAAGTTTAAAAAATAAAAACTTATGGGCTATGCTTCAATATTACACGGCATTCATAATTGCTGCTATTTAAAATGACTTTTGAAGAATATTTTCTAAGTTTCTCTTACCAAATGATTATTAATTGTTCCGACTACTCAGACAATAATCATTTAATATTTGCTCAATTAGAAGTCAGTAGACCAATGGAACTTTTTGACCAATGAAATATATATGTTATGGGGCTGAAAGAAATGCAAAGAATACATAATTATTAAGTGAGCACCTCATCTAAAAAATTAAATTGTTAGAAAGTGGTTTGTTATATTATATATTAGCCTCAATACGCCCCTACAAATGTAGGCGGAATCAGTTTTTTAGCCTTAAACTTTGACAATTTTTTTAAAAAATGTTTTTAAGTTTTTAGATGAGTTGTTTACTTAATATGCTATCAGATACTAGACACCAAAAGGTTTTGGGTTAAAAACTCACCGTCACTCATTTCACAACATTAAAATTGTCCAACTGCAAGGATAAAAAATAAACTCTGCCTGCACTTGCAGGGGCTTATTGAATATAATAAACCCCTCTCTAACAACTTAAGTTTTTAGATGAGGTAGTGGTAAGTTTTGAACTCCGGATCTTTTGGTACCTAACCTCTGATATAATGTTCAATGACCACCTCAGCTAAAAGTTTAATCTGTTATAGAGGAGTTTATAAACTGTAAGGTAGCGATTAATACGCTGGAATATATTTGGGCAAGGAATGGAATGATATTGAGAATGAAATAAACTTGGGAATGAGAATGACATATTTGGTATGCACTATGAATTAAGAGTAGTAATGTGAATGACTTGTATAATATGACAGAATTGTTCTTTTATTATTATAGTATTAAAAATAAGAATAAATATAAACATAACTGTAAACAATATAAAATTAAATAATAATAATAATAATAATAACAACAACAACAACAACAATAAATAATAATAATAATAACAAAATAAAAATAATAAATAATAATAACAACAACAACAACAACAACAATAAATAATAATAATAAAAATTATTATTAATAACAAAATTAAAATAATAATAAAAATAATAATAACAATAACAATAACAACAATTATTATTATTATTATTATTATTATTATTATTATTATTATTATTATTATTATTTTTATTATTATTATTATTATTATTAAATTTGTATTATTTTTATTTTTTTTTTCGTTTTTATTTTTATCATTATTATTTTACTTTATTATTAGTATTATACTTTTTATTATTATTATTTTAATCACTATTATTATTTTTATTTTGTTTTTATCATTATTTTATTATATTATTTATTTATTATTATTATTATTATTATCATTTTTATTTTATTTTTATTATTATTATTTAATCACTATTATTATTTTTATTTTCATTATGATTTTCATAATAATAATTATTATTATTTTTATAATAATAATTATTATATTTTTAAATTGTTATTATTATTATTATTATAAAATAATTATTTATAAAAGTTATGTTATATAAGGGTATGGTAGTCAAGTTTATTCCTAAACACATGTATTTGGTTTAGAATGACTATCCTCATGTACATGGGAATGAGATTTCTTTGTGAATAACATTCCCAAGTTCATTCCCTCATACCAAATATGAGAATTAAAATAAAATTGGGATTCCATTCCTAACTTATTTTCACATACCAATCGCTGCCTAAGATTTTGGGTCGTTACAGGTTGTATGCAAAAGTGTGGGCACTCTCTATGGCTTAATGGTTTTGAACTGTGGTTTCATTCTGACGTCGTGCATGGAAGGAGGGAGGAACAACTGATATCACATTAGTTTTTTATAAGATATGAAAATGTAAGATTTGTATTTAGATAATGAATTGAGACTCAAAATAACTATAAACAGTGTACAGTGAGCCACATATATTATACTCATAGGGTTATAATGTTCCAGAAATGAGTTCGTGTTTATGTCTTTACAAAGTTTCATATTTTGTTACTAGGGTGTTGGTCTAATGGTATATTACTCGCTATATATATGAGAGGTTGTGAGTTTAAGGAAGTTAACCATATTTTTACTACCATAATCTTTGGTCAATGATGACCTATTTTCTTAGTTTTTTAGTTTCTTTTTGCAATCTATCTTTTCGCTTTATTTGTAAACATTTTTTAATTTCCTATACAGAAGGAAAGAAAAAGGTAAACACTGTAAGTTTTTTGAAGTAAGAAAAAAAAAAATTACAAGTGCACATATTCCTATACTTTTTTTTTTTTGCTAAGCAAGCACAATTATGTATTTCATAAAGAAAAAATGTACAAAAGTTTTTACATGGAAAAAAAAAAAGACCAAAGATGGTCAAGCACAAAACGGCAAAGCCTAAAGCAATGCTCAAAAAATCATGAAGGAAACAAGCAACAAATAGAAAACTCATGTCAAGTGTCAAATGAACTCTATTGGCATAACGCAGTCTTGCCCTTGAATCTTTTAAAAATAGTTTCAAAGTCTTTCATAGTTTTTTTTTTTTTGCTCGGTAAGTAATAATTTCATTCCACTGCCAAAAAATTTGAGAAGTACAAGCCAGCAACAAATAAATGATGCTAAACTATCATTCACATAAGCCTATCTGTAATTTTCCACATTGTGCAAATGTTTCTATTCATTGTATTGTACATATTTGCTTTGAAGGTTATTCATTTGTCTCACATCCAAAAGAATTTTCTCGATGATTTGCTCTTCCGTGTTAACTCCTGAACCATTTTCTCTGCAATTTCTTTCATGGAAGATTTGATACACACAAAGCTCCCAGGGTCGCTTTAGCTAAGTCCGCTCTCAAACACTTCTTCCTGCACAACCTGTGAAGCCTCATTAGGATTAACTCCCAATTAACATTCAGGTTATTCACCTTGAGGAGTAATAAGAAATGTTTCCAAATTCTATTTGAAAATGGACATTCAAAGAATAAATGATCACAGACACTCCATCCCAAGGCCGCAAAATTCACACTTAGCATAAAAAATTATGCCCCAATTAAGAAGTCTTTGTTTTATAAAGTTACGATTAAGACACATCAACCAAGTACAAAAGCCATGCTTTGGTATCACAACTTTGTGCCAAATTAAATTTGCCCAGTGCACTTTAGTGCCTTTGTTTCTAATCTGGTCCCATGTGGAAGATGAAGTGAATTTTCCTTTACGATCAGTAAGCCAATAAATATTGTCTTCTCTGCTGCGTGGATTAGTAGAACCCACTAAATGGTGCATGAAACAAAGATTTCTCGGCCAAGACCACTGTCCCTGAATGATGAACTGCTCAACCTTCGAATTTTTGAACGCTGGCGGAAGAAAGATACTATTAGCAGTGGCATAGTCCATCGGCCTACCACATGGAAGCCAATGGTCCCAATAGAGCGACGTCCTCCTCCCATTACCAACTTTGTGCCTCACAAAATTAGCAGCCATATATTTCTCTGCAATTCAAAAGATTTCTCCAGGTCCAAGTAGCATTCGGAGGTATATCAACATCCCAAATACTAGCTTGATTGAGGATAATATTGTTGGCCCAGGTGCCCCATAAAGATTAATGAACATCATAGTAAGTATGCCAGAAGAGTTTAAGGATGGCAACGTGGTTAATGTCACTCACTACAAAAAAAAACTGGATTCTGCGAGAAACGGTTCCCCTCACTGTGCCGTCGCCAATGTGGAATTTACGACGGCACCGTGAAGGGAATTGTCTGTCAGACAAGAGATTGTCGCCAAAATGGTTCCTGTCACCGTGCCATCGCCAATTTGGCGACAGCTACAAACGCTCTCAATCCCGTCTCCAAATCTGCCCTCACCAACCCCTCATCATCAGTTCCACTCTCTAGGCCGTCACTGTTAGTCCAACCAAACCCTCACCATCATTTTTCGTCTCCAGGCCGTCACCAAACGTTCCTGTCACTATCCCCTCATCAATTAGAGCCGTCTCACAACTGTCACTGTATATCCCATAGATAAGTCCTCGCCAACATTTCCCCTCACTTGGTCGTTACCATTATTTACTATCACTGAACACTCGCCAACTTATCCCCTCACCAAACTGTCACAAAATTGTCGTCGCCAAGCCTTCACCAATATTTTCCCTCACCAAACCGTCAATAACCATTCCCTTCACATAGCCCTCGCCAACTTAACCATTCTATCTAATTAACCTACTCATAATTCCTTGAAAAATTCCTGAAATTTTTTCCCAAATTGAACCTGTTTCACATATGAAATACAATTCCAATAATGACGCAAATACGATATTATCTACATATATTTAAAATACAGACTGTTATGTTAAACTGTAATCAAAAGGAAATGTATTGTACATGCCAGTGTATTAAACATCAAACTACAAAGATAACATTCTCACAAACTACTCTCCATCTTCACCACTATGTGAAGATGAAGATTGTCCGTCTTCAGATTGACCATACACTTTCGCGTAGAGAACTTCTAACAATTTGTTCTGCTTCGTTATTTGTTGCTGAAGTTGAATGATTAACTCGTCTTGACTCTCGATCCACTGACAATGACTTCATACAGTTTCATTCAAATTCTCTGTGGCACGTGTAACGGCGTCAGCCAGTTGTTCCTCTGTCATGACACATCGATGATGGGATATGGTATTTGACACGGACTCAACGGATACCTGAGAACCTACCCCGTACAGCTGACCTTTTCGTGGTGGTCCAACAGCCTGCAAAAATACTGCATTCTCATCCACAGGCGTTGGATTCGAGTCTGATTCAGATGCATTCCTTGCCGTTTGGAGCATTTCGTCGTAACGAGCCTACAAAGACAGTAGTAACAAGTTATTGTTAAAGAACCGATGTCAGTTAAAATGCAATGATAACAAAATACATTTACTTAATTTTGCAATACACAATATTAAATTACTACATATGTCTTTAATGATTTACTCATCAAAAAATAAACGGAGTTTCAACCAAATGTTTATATGCTACACATACTTAATATTGAAACACACAATATTAACATTACTACATGTGTCTTTAATGCATTTTTGATATGCATAAAAAAAAACAGACAGAGTCTTCTTTGTCTGTCGGACTTTTTCCAATTACCTGTTTGTGAATAAAGCCAACTTACTACATAGTATCAAAGCTCATACAGTACCATCGTTTAACCTCAACATATTAATCATGTTTTACTACATCGCTAACGAGACATTTCTAATTATATTAGACAACACAACAAGTTAGTGTTAAATAACCGAATTCAACATGCAAATGTTTATAATCCCACACATACTTAATATTGAAACACACAATATTAAGATACCACCTCTTTCTTTTATCAATATTTACTCAAAAAAAAAAAACCGGACATAGTCTCCTCTGTATTTAGGACTTTTTCCAATTACCTATTTGTGAATAAAGCCGACCTACTACATAGTATCCAAGCTCATACATTACCACCCTTCACCTCAATATATTAATAATGTACTACTACAACCATAATGAGTCATTTCTAAATACTTTATAAAACACAACAAGTTACTGTTACATAATCGATGTGAGTTACCACCAAATTTTGTTAAGCTACACATACTTAATATACTAACACACATTATTAAGTTATCACATATATGATATATCAATATTTACTCGTAAAAATAAAATACAACGGACAGAGTCTCCTCTGTATTTAGGACTTTTCCCAATTACCTGTTACTGAATCAAGCCAACCTACTATGTAGTATCCAAGCTCATACAGTACCACACTTCATCTCAACAAATTAATCATGTTCTTCTACAACCATAAGGAGACATTTCGAAAAAAATTAGACAACACAACGGAGGAAAACAGATATCCAAAGTACATTTGTGCAATGTTTTTGCACCGTGTACATACGTATTCATGCTTAATAATCACGAAATATGTTTTCCCTCTGTCACTGTAGCTTTAACAATTATAGATACTTTGCAAAACCAACGAACCTTGGATAAAACTGTGAATCCCATATTATCTTCAATATAAACCCTATGTCTTCCTTCCTCTTATAGACAATACATGAAAAATACATACCATTGTCTGCTCGGCCCGAGAGTCTGTGTACGGTCCGTTAGTCCCCTTGCGATGAGCCTTCTTGAAAACCTCCGCATAAGTCACTTTCCTCCCTAATTCTTTTTCCTACAATACCAATTGCCCAAAATCAACTTACATATATTTGTGTAGTTCTACGAATTTTTTTTCGTACACATAACATGTAAGAGTAAACAAGATTATATGACGAAATCAAAACCATTCTTCTAGCTGCTTCATGGGTTGGGATTGAATCCAAATGATGAATAGACGGATTGGCCTTTCGATTAGCTGAATTTCTCTTTGATATTTCCTGCCATTCTGGCCTTTGCCATTGCTCCAGCATTTCGTTCCATATGTCTAGTGGTATGAAATCTGACTTTTTCGTTCTTGTCCGTCCTTTGTTTGTCAGATCTGAAATTCGGCGTCTTGCAGTTGATTCAAATTTGCGCCAAACTTCAGCTTCATCAATTGGAAGCCATTTGTACTCCCTCTGAAACCGTTAATAATATCATCCATCTAATTCAACAATGGAATATACAATTACACAATAGTTCTCACAATATCTATTGATTTAACAGTTCTTACCCTGAAATATTCGAACCATAATTTCTTTGTATTACTTGGAACATGTCTGTATGTCAACCACGGCTCTACATACCCAGCATGTAGAGCTCTTGTAACACCTTTGACAGTATTATATGGATCCTATCTGTAACATAACATAATCCAAATAGATACATTAGGGTACAACAAAGAGAATATTTAAACTTCAAATTGGAATTATTACATACCCATTTCCTACCACCTTCACATAGCGTCGCTTGTCATTTTGCCATACCAAATATTCGGCTTCAGATTGGAATTCATAAAATTGCCAATCTTCAATACCTGCAGCCCGTCTCTCAGCAGCGTGCGATGACTAGGGCATATTAGAAAATTGCGCACCACCGGGTATTGAAGAGCCATTACCATCTACACATAAGTTTTGTAGCTCCTGTGGCAGTCCAGCTGATGAACAGTGTTGTTCATTATGACTAGTAGACGTGGCCTGTACATATGACTGCTCTTGTTGGGGTTCCGTATTGTCTGGGATTCGATGTCGCATTCCCACTGATGAATTAGATGAACCACGCCCAATTACCACAGGGACATTACCACGAACACGGTCAGTTGCTGTATGTGCACTTGTGGATCCACATCTACTCATATGATGTGCACCTATAGATCCACGACCACCCATAAGTTGAGCATCATTCGGTCCAGCCTGATTGAATTGCTGCGTCTCGGGCACAATAGGGGAGTATTTGTCGATGATGTCCTTTTTCCTAACAAACTGCTCTGCTTCAATTATTTTTTCCCCTTGCGAGCTAGATCTTCACCGCTTCCCATTGCTTGTTTTTACACAATAGTATTAGAATATATAAATAATATAAAATTACTGAATAAATGTAATTATGTAACACAATATACCATAACTGTCATATATATATGTATATCACTAGCAATCATTGCTTGATCAATTGAAATACTTCCTCAAACAAATATTTGTTCACTGGCCTATCTTTTTTTTCAAAATTCATCATTTCCCTCATTATCGTCGTCATGATTAAAAACTGGTTGAACATTCCCCATCTTCCTCCTCTTCATCATCCTCATCATCATCGTCATCTTTATCATCATATGGGTCATAATCAACATCATAGTCATCTTCATCATCAGCATCATCATCATCATCATCATCATCATCATCATCACAATTATCATTTGTTTCATGCTCATATTCTTCGTCATGTACATATTCTTCTACTTCTCTATGTTCGTCATTATGATATTCGCTTACATTTTCACTATATACATCTGAATAATTAATATGTGAATTAGAATAAAAAAACATTCGGTTCCACTGGGGGCACATTCATGTGATCTGATTGAAAGCTTGTGTTATCATCCACATCTATCTCCTGTTTGTCCATGTCAAAAAAATGTCTTGGACGGATTTTAACGACGGCCACCCAATCCACTCTATCTCTCTTGGCCCCTGGATAAACACAATAGTACACTTGCTGGGTTTGACCTACCAATACAAATGGTTCGTGCTTGGGATATCTTTTTTTCACGTTCACCTCAACCAATCCGGTCCTATGATTTGACTTCACACCTCTATCATTTGTGGTATCATACCAATCGCACTTAAACAGAACAACTCTTGTATGTTATAACATTGGATTAGGATATTCTAGTTCAATAATATCTTCCAATACGCCATAGTACCCTATTTCCTCAGTTGTACCATCGCTTGTACCTCTTACAAAAATTCTACTATTGTTCGTGGATTTTGAAGACCCATATTCGATCGTAGAGAACCTATATCCGTTTACCATGTATCTACACCATCTTCGTGCCTTTCTGTGTGGCCATTTAGAGAGACATTTCACACGATCATCTACATCATACCGATCTCTTAACTGCAAAGTGATTACATTTGTTTAATACTCAACTACTCGTGCCCTTAATGAATAGGCATAAATTGCATACAAAATACTGACCTGCCAATATAACTATCTCGGGAAAGATTTGTCAATATATAACTGTCTATCTCTGTTGTTAATAGGGCCATATTGTTCTTCCAAGTATTCCTCAAACAATCTGCATTAAAATTTTCAAACTGCTCATTAAACAATGTGTAATAATCCTAACGTAGGAAATTGTATAACAAATCGTTGCGAACATACCTTACATAAGGCTGCACCTCTGGGCAATTCATGAGTACATATAAGTGTACCAAATGGAGATCATACTTCGGTAGTGAGATCTCTGCATTCACCCCAATTGGACAACCCGGACAAATAAATATAGATAAGCAACCCTCAGGATATTCTACCTCGTTATACTGGTTGTTTTGACCTAACCTTCTATTTTTAGTTGACACGTGTTGTTCAAAATAATATGAACAAAAAGTTGATGTCTCTAGGACGTGATAAGCTTCACAAATAAATCCTTCAACACGTGCTTTATTCTTAACTACCCTTTTCAGGCCTTGCAAAAACCTCTCGAAAGGATACATCCACCGATATTGAACAGGTCCACAGCATATAGCTTCATAAACCAAATGGACAGGTAAATACTCCATTGAGTCAAAAAATGCAAGAGGCAACATCTTCTCTAGTTTACACAGCGTCATGACAATATTATCTTGCATCCTTTCCAAATCGGTTCTTTGCAATATTGAACAACAAAGATTGCTAAAAAATAAGCTCAGTTCAGCAAATGGCTCTGCAGCCTGTTTCGGCATTAATTCTCTCAATGCAATGGGAAGTAGTCTCTCCATAAAGATATGATAATCGTGACTCTTCATGTATGACATTTTCAAATCCTTCATATCGACACAATTTGATAGATTAGAAGCATAACCATCGGGAAATTTTATGTCTTCAACCCATTGTAGTAGCAATTTTCTCTTTTCTCTGGTGATGGTGTATACACCTAACATGTTCGTATTGTCTTTGCACAACTCTGGCCGATTGCAAAAAGTGTACATGTCTTTTCGAGCTTGAAAGTTGTCTTTAGTCTTACCCTTAACTGCCATTATAGTATTGAATACATTGTCAAAAATATTTTTCTTAATATGCATCATGTCTAAGTTATGACGAACAAGATACGTCTTCCAGTATGACAATTCCCAAAAAATACTTCTTTTCGCCCAATTATGATCAATACTAAACCCATTTAGATTTTGCAAGATATCTCTTGGATTGTTGGTAAATTTTGCACTCGTTCCTAAATTTGTTGCCCAGATAATCGTGGTGGAGGTGTAGATGTCTCGTGCTTATCCCTGAATTTTTTTTTCTGTCACGTCTTAATGAACTATTCTGTGGTAAGAATTGACGATGACAGTCAAAGAATGAATGCTTCTTCCCTGCTGGTAAGCGAAAAGCTTTTGACTTTTTCATGCAAATAGGACACGATAACCTCCCATGTGTGCTCCATCCCGACAACATACCATAAGCCGGGAAGTTATTTATTGTCCACATCAAGACTGCCCTCAAACAAAAATTAGACTTTGTAGCAATATCATAACATAATGTTCCTTCCGACCATAGAGTTATCAATTCATCTATTAGAGGCTCTAGGTAGACATCAATATTCTGACCGGGATGCTTGGGACCAGGAATGATTAGTGTCAAAAACATTAAGGGATCCTTCATGCACATCCATGGTGGAAGGTTGTATGGGGTCATGATAACTGGCCAGCAAGAGTAAGGTTTAACATTTGAACTGAACGGGTTAAAACCATCTGAACAAAGGCCTAGCCGAACATTTCTTGGTTCTGCTGCGAATTCTGGATACACGGAGTCAAAATATTTCCAAAGTTTGGCATCTGATGGATGACAAAACTGTCCATCCTCCACATTGTGATATTTGTGCCACGTCATGTGGCTCGCTGTAGCAATTGACATGTACAATCTTTTCAACCTTGGTGTCAGAGGGAAATATCTTAACTGTTTGAGGGAAATAGGCTTGCCCCGTTTTTTACCACCATCTATTTCCTTGAAACGTGCGTGGCCATAACGCGGACAATTTTCCATGAGTCTCCGATCTTTGTAAAACAAGGTGCAACCATTTACACAAATATTGATCTTCTGATATCCCAACCCCAATGGCTTGATTAGTTTCTTAAATCTATAAAGGTTTTCAGGCAAGTTATGATTCTCGGGCATCACTTCTCTTAATTCTTCTATGAACCTGTTAAATAGGGAGTTGTTCATATTATACTCGGACTTCATATTCATATAGTAAGCCAAGGCTGACAATTGAGTAAGTTTAGAAAAACCATCAAACAATGGCCTATCAGCGGCTTTTAACAACTCAAAAAATGCTTGTGCTTCCATGTTAGGTTCTTCATTAACCTCAACATTGTGATCGTTGATGAATTGCATACCGGCAGCGTTATAAACTAATGTTCGGTAATTATTCGTTTGATCAAGTTGTTGTTCTTCATTATACGCCCATGTTGGTGCACATTGACCACTATTGTTATACACATGTTCACCATGTGCAATCCATTGATAGTAAAAAGGCATAAAACCCTTCTTATACAGATGATCTACCACAATTCCTGTTGTTTGGAATTTTAAGTTTCGGCATCTTACACATGGACATCTTATCTTGGTGCCATCCATATAATAATGTTGGTTACTTGCGAAGTATACAAAATCTGAAACACCTTGGATAAAGGCCTCATTAAGATTACCGTCAATCCATTTCTGGTACATCCATTCCCGGTTTGATTCCATGAAATGATACACTGAGAAATTTGTTAAATATATCATTTCCTTTTAAATAATATATTATTATGTAAAAGAACTATCCGAATTCGATGAGTGAGACTTATCATGCATGAGTTTGACAACATGGCAAAGATACAAAACAATCCAAACCAACAACAATGTTATTCAATGCAGAAGATGATATCAACATTATAAATTGTGCAACAAAAAACATACATGAAATTAACTTTAAATTATTTGACAAATATTAATCAAATAATTAAAACATCTTCGTGTGCAAGGTACAATGTTCACAAATAAAGCGTTGAAGGGTGTAAAGTACAATGTACAAGGTTACTCAACATAAATATGAGAAAACTTCAATAAAAATGAAGTTACAAGCATTCATTATAAAATAGCTTAATAGTTGATCCGGGCTATGACGTGACATTGAAATTAATAATTTTATGGTTGACGATTATCTGAATCTGAATATATATATCCAAATTGTGAATATAATATAAGAGTAAGCGAAGTTTCAAAAAATATTACCCTCAAATCTGTAGACTCCGGACGGGACAAACGGAAATCAGTTCCCTGCAACACCCCTTATGATTTAATAACCTGCAATTAAGAGATTTACATAGTAACAATACATTATTAAAAAAAATAACAACAAACAAAAAATACAAACAATGCTGAAATTTTAAAAACTAAATATCCGAAAAAAATACAAAAAATCAAAAAATAAAATCATATTAAATAAAGCTCATTCAAAATAACACAAATTAACAAAAAAAATTATAAAAAAACCAAAAATAGAAAAAAAAAATGAAAAAAAATAGAAAAAAAATAAATCCAAAAAATAAAATAAAAATAGAAAATAAAAAAAAACAGAAAATTCAATAAAAAAAACCAAAATGTGTAAAAAATAAAATAAATTAATAAAAAAAAGAAAGAAATTATAACAAATAACAAAAAATATACAAAAAAACTCTAAAAAAATCAGAAAAAAATTTAAATATGAAAAAAAAGAAATTATAACAAAATAAAAAAAGATACCAAAAAAACCGAAAAAAAATCATAAGAACAAAATTAAATCCGAAAATAAAAAAAAAAACAAAAAAATCAATAAAAAAAAACAAAAAGAGATAAAAAAAAAACACAACCATAAAAAAAAAAATTTAACATATAAACAAAATAGACAAAAAAAAACATAAAAAAAATCAACAAAATGTGCATATAAATAAACTAAAAATGTATCATATTTACATACACATATATATACATACATACATATATATAGCTAGCTAGATCTACACATATATATACATACATACATATATATAGCTAGCTAGATCTACACATATATATACATACATACATACATATATATATATATATATATATATATATATATATATATATATATATATATATATATATATACATAACATGTATAAAAACCAAAAAAAAAACCAAGCTATTACCTCAAAATCGTTGGAAAAGAAGGGTATATAGAGAGAGGGGGAGAGGGGTGTGGTGGGCCCGTCTCTAGTTTGGAGACGGGCACCGGCCCGTCTCCAAATTAAAGAGGCCCACCGCATGGGCCTCTTTAATTGTAATTGGAGACGGGTTGACTCCCATCTCCATTTAGAAAGGCCCACGTTTGTGGGCCTCTTATTGGAGACGGGCTAAAATGGAGATTGGCTGACTCCCGTCTCCACAATGGAGACGGGCGTCAACATGGAGACGAGCTGACTCCCGTCTCCATTTAGAGAGGTCCACGTTTGTAGGCTTCTTATTGGAGACGGGATTTAGCCCATCTCCAACATGGAGACGGGCAAATAGAGACGGGCTGATGCCCGTCTCCATTTATTCTAATTGGAGACGGGCATCTGCCCGTCTCTAAACTGGAGAGGGGCGGATGCCCGTCTCCAGTTATAGAGGCCCACGTTTGTGGACCTCTAATTGGAGACGGACATCTGCCCGTCTCCAAAATGGAGACCGGCAGCTGCCCCTCTCCATTTTTGGAGACGGGCTGACGCTCGTCGCCAACATGGAGACGGGCGTGGGCCTGTCTCCAATATAGAGACGGGCTTGACCCCCGTCTCGAACGTTGGGACAGCCTACTGTCGCCAGCCCGTCTCCATTGGAGACGGGAAAAGCCGTCTCCATTGTGGAGACTGTCAACCCGTCTCTAGCCCGTCTTCAATGTTGGAAATCACGTGAAGATGGCACCAATAATTTGGGGAAAGACCCCTTACCTTGCTGTCGCCAAATTTTCAGTCATTTGAGTTCTATATAAAGAGTGAACCATCCCGCATGATCAAGACATCCATATTTACAGCCATCTTTATTCATCGATACTTAAATATCAAACTAAACGATGAGTAAGGAAGTTCAAGGTGAGTGAGTCATCGTGAAAAAAGAGAAAACGACTAAGAAATGTGATTTATCGAAGGCAAGCAATAGCAGAGTTGGAGGTAGATTTGATCTAAATGAACCACCAAAAGAAGATGGTTACATTTCGATGGCTCAACACTATCAAAGGAATGTGGAGCAAATGTATCGGATCCTTCTGCCGAAGTTGTTCGAGTGAAAAACATTGTAAAAACGTAGTAAGTAATTAAGGTTAACAAATATGTCATATATTCACAAAATGTGTGTGTGTAACTTGTTATGGACTTTTGTATGGTTTCCATCTAATTAAGTGCCACGTCTGTTAATGTAATCCCTAATTATCGAATGTTATGCAATAAAATGTTGTTCATTGTAAATTATGTTATGAAATTTCTATAATATTGTAGTAAAAACTATGTAGACAAATTTAATGGTGGTATTTACAAATTGTGTTTAAATAATGACTACTTATATACTCGAAGTTAAGAATACATGAGTAATTGGTATTGTCACTGAAACACTGAGTAACTGATATTGTTACTCAGTGTTTAAAGATGTTATTCGTTAAAAGAAATATGGCAAATTGCGAGGCAAACTATTTGGTGCAGGCATAGTGACGGACTGTCACCGTACTGTCACCAAACCGTTTCTATATATCGGAAGGGGACAAACTTGTCACTGAACCGTCACCAAATTAGTGACAGCCGTATCTGGACCGTCACCGAATAAGTGACGGCTCGGTGACAGTTTTTGTTGCCCGTAACTGTACCGTCATTTTTCCGTCACAAAATTTGTGTCAAAATTTTCCTTCACTGTACCGTCGCCATATTGGCGACGGTCCATCGCAAAATCTAGTTTTTTTTGTAGTGACTGATGCAACGAATGCCCAAACCACCTTCTGACTGAGGTTTCCAAATGTCAAACCAAGCCACTTTAGCTCCCCTTGCACTGTCCTCTCCACCTTTCCAAAGAAATGCTGCAAATTTCTTTTCAATTTCAAAAATAACTCATCTGGGAAGCATAAAAACATTACACCAGTAGCAGGTAATGCTTGTAAGCACTGATTTGATAAGCTGCACTTTCCCCGCAAAAGAAAACCATCGATTCGCCCAATGATCAATACGAGCTATGATTCTAGCACAAAGTTGGTTGCAGATCAGTTTATTGAGCCTACCTGTAATCAGTGGAATTCCCAGGCAAATGGCCGAGCGCGAGGTTGATATTCAAGAAATCAGCCAGACGAGCTTTAAAATTGTCATTGCATCCCCCAATATAAATCTCATTCTTAAGATTGTTAATACACAGACCTGACATCCTGGAAAAGATAGTAAGAGCTTTGCCAACAATGCTAAGAGATTGAAAATTTGCCTTAGAAAAGTCTTTCATAGTTTGAAAAACTTCAAACGAATTTCGGACTAAAGGTTTTAGTATAGTTTGACTCTAAACTTACATTGATTAAATGATTTTGTAAACTCAAAATAAAACCCAGGGCCTAAATGCTTACATGATTTCCGAGGACTAATTAAGCGTCATGAATTATTTTACACGTAAATTGGTTTTTATGCATCATTTCACTATCAAAATGTATAGACTATTTGATCTCGAGGGTTGAAATAGCAGTTAATTTTTTATTCTTATTAGAGGGGGTTAAATGCCAAATTCCTGACCATGCGGGCTGGCGATAAATGTCAATCCTTCAAGGGTAGTGCATGTAAGACCCGACATGAGAACCTATACATAATTACGCTAGTAATGCATTTATAACATTTCATATGCATTAGCATCAATTACAAGCATTAATATCATTTAACGCACATATTTATCATTTTATGTGCCAAAAAGGTTCAATTACGTGTATTAGGGAGTTTTACGTGTCGTAGGCATTAATTTTACTTCAATAAGTCAAGGGTAGTAACTAATTAGTTGCAATTCAACTAAAATGGCAAACTAGCAATACATGTTTTAGTTGGAGGGCATTCTCGGCATTTGTCCCTTTTGATATTTGTTTACCTAACAATTACATACATACACATTACATACATACACAAAACAAAACACAACACACTCACACACACAAATATACTTGACCAAAGAGGGAAAGGAGAGGGAGAGAAGAAGAAAAAGAAAGAAGAAGAAAGAAAAGGAAGGAGAAAGGAAGGAAGCTTGGTCAAGCCCTTGCTAGCCATTTTGAGCATTTTCTTGCACCTTCAACCTAGTTCTTGCATCCTAGC
The DNA here is from genome assembly GCA_037974665.1 of Ehretia macrophylla. Lineage (NCBI taxonomy): Eukaryota > Viridiplantae > Streptophyta > Magnoliopsida > Boraginales > Ehretiaceae > Ehretia > Ehretia macrophylla. Next base: position 9,096,743 of record CM075774.1, read on the forward strand.
ACTCATTCAAGGTGAGGGTTGTTTTCTTAAAAGTTTTCCAAATCTACATTGAGTATAATTGTGACAATATATGTGTATTAATCTTGTTGTAGATTGTGTATGAGAGCTTAGATGTAAAGGCTTGAGGATTCAACCTTAGTTGGATTATGATTTGTTGAGTTGTGTTTTATTTGATTCTTGTTGGTGATTGTTGATTGGTTGATGTGTTAGCATGCTTGGTTGAGATATTGAAGAGTTGATGAATTAAGAATTAGGTTGTGTATTCATATGTTCCTAGAGGAAGGAGTTGAGTTGTTGAGTTGTTTGGAGCAAAACCCAAATTTTTCCCGTCCAGCTCTATCCGGGCGATAGGGCCTTAATCTGGTCAACCGGATGAAGCAGGTAACACCCGAATGAGAGTTCTCTGTCGGGCATTAGGGCCTTTATCCGGTCGACCGGATAGAGCAGGTAACGCCCGGATCCTCCAATATTGAAAAGAGGTTTCGTTGAGCCCAAACCAAATAGCTTAATAGTAAAACATTACCTACTTTCGATGGGCTTTAGCTATAGACCGAGACTAGGTTAATTGGAATTAAGGGACGTAGGTATTGTAATTGATTAAACTAATCTAATGTAAAGTATTGGGAAACACTTGTGTGATGAAACAACCTTCCTTGTGAACCTCCACCTCGTGTCTATGAATTCCAAATATAAGATGTCCTAATTGTTTAAACGTTTATATGATTGGAACACGCTCAATGTTAACTGCATGATTATGTGCTCGGAAGCAACCTACTTTGTTGCCTCCCTTACATGTTAATGCATATATCTTGTTTATCATGATGATGATTGCGTGCGCGATGGTTGCAACCACAATTTTGGGTATGGTAGTGTTCGTTTCCCCTGGATAGCATCGGGCTACTAGTCGGTCTCGACTACCATAGTCCCGAGTGATTATTCGGATATCACCTAATGTTTGGAGTTGGGGTAATTGGATGAAGATTGATTCAAGGTCGGTCGTCTACAGCAATTGCAAGGAAAACTATATCCTTTGTTATATGATAAATCTACCTTCGCTTGGGCCCTTGAGGACCTCAGAGGGTAGTGTTATTGTTTGTTATTATTTCTTGTACTTAATTTCACTCATGCATATCATGTTTCAAGAAAGGCTTTCCAAATATTGAAATGTTGCGATAACCACCTGAGACCATTAACCCTCGTTGAGCTAAGTGTAGCTCATCCATTTCATGTTAATCTTTCAGGTGAGATCGCGCCTGAGCCAGGGACTCAAGCTGAGGGCGAGACTTACTTGTGTGACGAGTCGGACTTCTACTTGTTGTGATCCTACTTGCTTGTATAGTTGGATTTTTGGATGTGTTATCTGTGTTAATATTGAACGATTTCATGTACTGTAATATTCTTTTGGAACGTTAGGTTGTAACCTTATTACTAGTCTATTCTTTTGAGGCCTATAAGGCATTGATGTTGTGGCATGCCTAAAGGTTGAATTTAGGCCTTGTATATATATGAAACAGGTTAATGAAAGTGAAGTGCCCTTAGTTTTGGGCACCCCTCTTGAAGTTACTTGTGGAACTTATAATTATTAGGTTATGATTTGATGTTTGTACAGGTTATCTCTCTCGTTCACATCACGTTTCGGCCTTGTCCTAGCAATGGGTCGGGGTTGGGGCATGACAGTGCACTACTATAGGAATTGAAATTTCATTTGGCTTTCGATGGTACACTACATTGGAATGATGCTACTCTTCTTTAGCCACATGTACCTTTTGACTTGTATATTTGACTCATTCAACTATTTTGTGACAAATAATTGCATAGTAAATAGAATTTATCCCTAAAAAAATACCGAGGGGCTAATAAATTGGGAACTCATAGTGTAATAACCCAACTAGATTAAGGGGCACTACACTATTTTATGGGATATGATCTCTATTAAATTTGAAGTTAGCTAAACTTTAAGGCTTAATTAATTAATTGGTTGGGTCGTTAGTTACCAAAAATATCAAAAGATCCTTTTGTCAAATACGTTTAGGTTACTCGTTGTATGTGAAAGTTTATGAGTTTTAGTCTCGCTAGTTACGTTGTACAATCTTAGACTTCCCTTGAATCAAAAAAAAAAAAAAAATTTAAACAATCCGGGCTAGAAATATAAATTTAGCTCTAACACTAGCAAAACCTTACATATTGTTTAGCCCTTGAAGAAGGAGAATGCTTGGGTGAATAAATTATGTCTAGCGGCATGACACTCGCAGTGTTTACAAGAGATTGCAAGTTCGAGTTTCACTGGCTACATATGTATATATGTATGGCCTTAGACCTCCCTTCAAATAATTAAAAAAAAAAAAAAGAACGTGAAACACAGAGGAACTTTGACTTTTGTATAGGTAAGAACCTAATCTTTATTGTAACGACTGAGAGTTATTTGGGGCCATCCATGTAACCACATTAAGTAGTGGGGTCTTCCATTAAGCCACATAGGATTATGCCCTTCTAACTAGCAACTAGTTATGAGTTCAAAAAAAAAAAAAAAAAAGAGGGGAGGGGCTAAACATAAGGAAACGAGTTCTAGTAGGAGTCTTTTTAGTACTTCTTATATCTAGACTCTAGAGTACATAATGTACTGACTTTAGCCAACTTATGTAAGCGATTGCAAGTGAGAAGAGACTGTCAACAAATAGTACGTGCGACAAGTATTCAAGCTTTTCTTTTCTCGTAAGCCCTCTCTCTAGCATTACTTGTATTGGGGAAAAATTGATTGCTATTGAAAAAGAAAACCTGGGTTGGATATGAAAGAAATCTTGGTAAAATTTTTGTGTGCTAGTATTGTCATGGCTGATTTCTTCTTTTAAATTTTTTTATTGGTTTAGGACTGAAAATTGGAGGCTAAGAATGTGTTTGATACTTCTAAAAATCCGAGGTAAGTGGGGGTATTCCATTGTTTTGTCATCCTGTTCCCCTTCGCGGTACTTGATATATTTGGCGCAAGACATTGTCCTTTTGTTAATTTCTTTATTCTAAAATCTGAATATATAACGTTTCGGTTGAAACCATACAACCCCGTAATGAAAGTCTCGCAGCCTGATTGTTTCTGTTTGTTTCTAAGTTGTTCAAACCTGGAATACTTCATTATACTGTTGATTCGCATTCCCCATAAAATCATGGTTCTGTTAGCAAACACCATTTGACTTAAGTTTTCATAGTTTTCCTTTCGTTGTCATTTTAATTTCTTATTTTGGCTTGATGATAATTATTTTATTCCTATAGTAAAATGACATATGTCAATGCCATGACTTTATGAGGAATCCTCCATGCCACCATGATTACATTTATTTCTACTTAGCACAAGTCATAAATGACCTGTTGATTTTGAAGCTAATTATGTTTACCGATTTGCTAATAGGTTCAAATGGTCTAAATATGTATTAGTAAGCTCTTATCTTTTGTATAAATTTTGATTGGGTACTTTTACAACAGAGATGATAATCTCCTTTATTACAATGCATAGTTATGTCTCTTAGTGATATATATCATGCCTTGGTTGAAACAGATTGCTTATCATTTTAGTACAAGCACATAAACCATACGTGATGCTTAATGAGTCAGATTGTCTTCAATGTTTTCCCTTGGTTTCTGAGTGTTCCTTATACATTCGTGCATTATTCACTAAATCCATGTCATGTAAACAGTGCTATAGCGTGAAGTGAAGTGACATGTTTCGCGGATGCCCGCCTTATCCCAAAATGATTGGAATCCCATAACATGGGTGTCTGTAGGGGTCTTGTACCCATGTCGTGTGCGCCTATAAAGACCTTGTACTTACAACAGGTTATTATTGCGATTGATGTGCTAAATTGTTGACAATTTAATTTTCATGACATTTTATTGGTACGTATTATGAATACTTCATTTTCCTGTTTATAATATATAAGTCACATTCACATGTTTTTTTTTTGTTATCCTCTCATTCTTGTCTCGGCTATGAACTTTCAAGCATTTAGTATTCTTTTGCATCTTTTTTTTGGGGGAACACCTTCCCCACTTACTGAGCTTTTGATTGCTCACCCTATTATTTTTTTTCCCTTTTCTTTCAGATATTAATGAGTGAAGAGCTCTAGCCAATAGAGAGGGAGGGTTGTTAGGAATAATGCCCTAAAAACCAATTAATTATATTTTTGAAATTATGGATAATGTATGATTTAATTTATTAAATTATTTAATATGGGCAGTTTATTTATTTATTAATATTTTAATTAAATAAATAAAGTCTTTAGAATATTATTTATAGATTTCATCCTTAGGAGTAAAGATATGAGTGACGGAATCTATATTCACACATATATTCTAAAAGTTGTCCTTGATCATAGGATAAATTAATTGGGTGTTAATTTATCCAGATATATTGGATTACAGTCTACTAACCGAATTATATGAGATATGAATCTGGGCGATTAGCCTCATGTCGTTTTAGTAGATATATAAGTTCTTGTTACGAACAAGTCATTGGACTTGACCACCAATACAACGAATTACATGGAATGTCCATAATTCATTGTATCATGTATTCATGCAATTAATCCTCAGACTAGAGACACTATGATTATCTCATGATTAGGAATATCATGATTTGCTGGTATAATTAAACTAGTCCTAATCACGGATTAGACAATGTATTCAGTGGTTGTGATTTATTCCATTATAGAGAAATGTGTGTGTAGCTATGAGAATTGTCAATTGGGAGTCCTATGTAATCTAATTAATTAAGTGACTTGAAATCCTTGGCTGAGGTGGAATAGTGGAATTCATTTCATCGATTATTCATTAATTACTAATTAATTGAGTTTTGGCATATGATCAAGTAATAGAGTTTGACGACTCAATTCATAACTCTAGCTCGATTGAAATAATTAAGACAGTAGGATTTGATTGTATAGAAATTACTAATGGGTTCGCATACTTGCATTTTATTTTTAATTGTATAGTCGCGATATACTGTTAGGTATCACTCGCGATTTGTGAATTAATTATAAAGAGTTCTAATTTAATTAATTAGTAGAATTAATTATTCGCTACCAATTAATGGTGAACTCAAGAAGTCACACACAAATGGAATTTGCAGGTTAATTAGATTAGAGAAAGATCAAATTAAATTTGAAATCGTTCTAAATATTAATTTAATTAGGCTCGTTGTAATTAGATGGTGATCTGGTTATAATGAAACCCAAGACTGATTAGTTTAAGTCCAGTCCACATATGACCGTCTCCGATATATTGTAGTATTCTGACAAATAATTGCTAGCACACTTTTCAAGTCAGAAAAATATATAGGATTTCTATAGAAAACTAGTGGGGGTGAAATCCAATTAGCAAGTGCAGATACTGTGTGGATCAATCTTGGAGGCTTCACATGTGGGGAGCTCAATTCAGATTCAACCTCGATCTACGTTTCAAGAGGTAGCCCTAAACTATTGCAGATTTAATTTAATTAGATTAAATTATTATCTGATATTAAATCTGCGTAATTAAACATGAATGGATACATGATTATTTTTTGCTGCGTAATTAGAATTTTTTAATTATCATGTATATTCCCAACAGTGGTATCAGAGCCACCGTTCATGCTTGTTACGGGATTTGACGTTTATGGCACAATTATTTGATATCTCTTATGTCCTGCATTAAAGTTGTTTAATTGTACAATAGCCAAATAAAAGTTGTTCTTCCCTAACTTTATGAAAGGAGTTTTCATAGGATATTATTATAGAAAATTATTTTCTGTAATCTGGGTTTATTTATTTTCCAGAATTTTAATTATGTTTAAAACTGTTTTTATTAATTAAAAAAAAAAATTTGCCCCTCTCTCAGTAGTGGCGCTGCGGCGCTGGCTGCTGTTAAGCAATGGCGTTACCTTTATGGCAGTGCCATTGCCAAGGTTTTGCACATGGGGGAAGGGGCGCAGGGAAGAAGAGAAAAAAAATGTTTTTTTTTGGGTTAGGGTTTTCTGACTCAGATTCGAATCTGATTAGGATCCGAATCCAGATCCAAGTCCGAAACCCATGGCCCAAGTGTCATGGGTTGGTAGGTTTTGGACCTTGGGCAATTTATTATTTCTTTTATGTTGGGCTATTAAAGTATTGGGCCTTCTTGGGTTGTTTTAAAAATATTATTTTAATTGATTGGGTTGAATTGTTTTAATAAAAAGGTTGGACTGTTTTATTTAATTTAGCCCAAGACATTATTTTAATAAAACCCAATTTTATTTAAGGCCCAGAGATATTAAGAGATTTTAATTAATAAATTATTTATTAATTATATTGAATAAATAAAAGGTGTTTTATTTATTTTTAAATATGAGATATTTTTGCTTATTTAATAAATGGTTTATTAAATTATGCAACTAGATATAATGAGATTATATTAAAGAAATTAATTGTGTCATATTCGTAGATTACCTATTATATATATTTATGATTATATACTTGGATAATCATGGACTAGAATTAATAAATGGATGAATGAATGGATGTATGTTTATTTATTTATTTGGGTTTTATGTAATTATTTAAATGGGGCTTGCATGCCTCTTACCCATTATCTAGATTAGGAATCTATGTACAAAAATATAACAAGAAGACCAAGCAAGACGCATCAAGGAGTTGGTGGACCTGGTTCGCAAAAGGAGTTTTGTGAAGCCCAACAATGAGTAGCCCAATTATTGGACCCTAATTTAATTTTAAGAATTCAACCCAATGACTTGGGTTGATAGTGCTCCTATTCTATGATCATCCACTTTATTTGCATGCATTTATTTATTATGTGATATATATTGAATGCATAGATGTTTCTATTTTTGTTTATGAGATAAATTGAAATCAGAAGCATGTGAAAAGTGAGGCCTAAATTAAAGATCGGCAAATCTTCCCACTACAAATATTTAGTTAATAATAATGTAGTCTAGAGTAGATTATATCATTTGTTTCAATTGTCATAGATTAATTTATGTGTTAGACAAGTAAGTAGCTGGCTATGGACACATATGAGTTATTTATTTGTATTAATATGTAAATTAAGTCTATTAAACATGAGATATATGAGAATTTGGATTCTTACTGGCTGCCAAGAATCTATTATGTGAGGTTTTTGTATTGAATTGATTCAAATTTCCTAGAATGATGGGTTTAACTTAAACAATTCATGAAGGCCAAGAATCAATCATGTGAGGTCAAATGAATTGTAGGCAAGAAAATTGGTATTTGTATATGATACATTGAATAAGGTGTTATTTACCCATTAGTCTTTGTATCACCAAGAATCTATCATGTGAGGTGAAACAAAAATTAGTGGACCCCCAATCTACTAAGAAAATCTTGTTTTGTTTTTCCTTTTTCTACTAGGGAGTTTAGGATTTGAAAATTTTAGTAGGGGCACTGTTTGATTTAAAGACCTAAATCAAATAGTTAATAATGCATTATCTAATTTCAATTAATTATTTTCTGCAGTTACATGTCAAAAATGAATCATCTTACAACTATCCTAGAAAAGAATTGTTTAACTGGTATCCACTTTGCTGACTGGTCCCACAACGTGAAAAAGATTTTATGTCCTAATAAAGATTGTGGCATAGAAGAACTGCTTTCTTTAGAGGTACCTGAAAAGGCAATGTTAGAAGAAAGGGTAATAGTTCAGAAATGGCGCGATTCAGCACTGAAAGTTAGAGACTACATTTTAGTTTCAAATGAACTTTTCAACATTAGAATGGAAGAAGGATCAGACGTTAGATCACATATTATCAAAATGTTTGGTATGATCAAACTTATTGAAACCCCATGCTTCGAAAGAAGTTCAAATTTTTGGGTGGATTTGATCCTTCAATCATTGCCAGAATCGTCCAAGCCATTTGTTATGGATGTTTATCAGAATAACATCAAATATTCCATGCCTCAGCTCTTGAATATGCTTGAAATATTTCAAGGGTAACTTGTGGAAAAGAAAAACAATAAAGCCCCTTAGGGAAAACCTACTGGAGGTGTGTCCAAGAAGCAAGGGACGGTAGCTAAGCCTGAAACTTGCTTTCACAGTGAGAATGAAGGACATTGGAAGAGGAATTGTCCAGAGTACCTCAAGAGTTTGAAGGGAAAGGGCAGAGCCTCTGCAGGTATGTCTCGATTGCGAATGTTTGAGATTAGTCTTCGATTAATCATGATTCCACTTCATGGGTGCTAGACTCTGGCTCCATTTCTCATATATGTATTTCTGTACAGGAACTGAGGAGAAGTAGAGTTTTGGGAGAAGGTGATGTGGTCCTGAAGGTGGGAAATAGAGCAACGGTTGCTGCATTAGCTGTAGGGACATGTTGTCTTACTTTGTCATCAGGATTTACTTTACTTTTATACAATTGTTTATTTTTGCCTAGTTCCTTAAGAAACATTATTTCTATTTCGGTTTTAGTTCAAAATGGCTTTGAATTTAAATTTACGAATAATAGATGTTTTATTTATTTGTGAAATAAATGTGTTGGCACTAGCAAATTAGTAAACGGTCTTTATATACTTGATATAAAGAAAGATGACAATAAAAATTAGCAATGTATGAATATCCAGACCTTTAAAAGGTCACGAGATACTTCTAATTCTAAATATCTATGACACTTGAGATTAGGTCACATAAGGGAAGCTACAATCACAAAGTTGGAGAAAGAAGGACTCATTAGCCTATGTGGGTCGAGTCCGTTCCCAACATTTGAATCCTGCATCCTTGGTAAAATGACCAAATCACCCTTTGTAGGACAAAGAGAAAGGACAATAGACATTTTAGAATTAATACACACTGATGTGTGTGGGCCTTTGGGTGAATTGGCCCCAGGTGGTTTTAGATACACATACCCTTTACTAACGATATGTATGGGAATGTGTATCTCATGAAACACAAATCTGAATCCTTTTAAAGGTTTAAAGAATACAAAGCTGAAGTAGAAAACCAAACTAGAAAAATGATTAAGGCTCTTCGATTTGATCGAGGAGGGGAATACCTTAGTGCTGAATTCCAAGAGTATCTCAAAGAAAATGGTATAGTTGTATCATTGACTCCACCTGAAACACCGGAACTTAATGGTGTATCAAAAAGGAGAAATAAGACTTTGTTGGACATGGTCAGATCAATGATGAGTTATCCTGACTTACCTATTGGCTTATGGGGCCATGTTCTTCTCACTGCTGCATATATCTTGAATAGGGTCACTTCCAAGTCAGTTGTAAGCACTCCTTATGAGATATGAAAAATAAGAAATCCAGCTTTAATCATACTAAAGTGTGGGGTTGTCCTGCTTTTATTAAAAGGCTTAAAATTGAGAAATTAGAAGCGAGGTCTGACAAGGTCAGATTCATTGGTTATCTCAATGATTCATTGTGATACAACTTTTATTCCCCTATTGATAAGAGAGTCTTTATTAGTAGAAATGTCGTATTCTTGGAAGAAGAGTTTGTCCAAGAAGGTGGTTTGGGAAGAAAAGTAGAGCTCAATGAGGGAAACATTGAGTAGCCAATTGACCTGGTAAATACCCAGGATTTGATCCAGGATGAAACCATTCAAGAAGAACCAATTACTTCACCACAGATACGTAAATCTTTAAGGACTACTCATCCCTCCACAAGATTTAGTTACTTGCATAGCCAAGGACAAGAGTTGTTCACAATGGATGATGGTGATCATCTTGATGATCCCCTAACCTATGAGGAAGATATTTTTGATAAGGACTCAGGGAGATGGCTTGAAGCCATGAAATCTGAAATAGATTCAATGCACACCAATCAAGTCTGGAATCTTGCAGACCTACCTGAAGGTATTGTACCTATAGGATGCAAATGAGTTTATAAGAGAAAGAAGGGTGCGGATAGGAAGGTAGAGACGTTCAAAACAAGGTTAGTGGCGAAAGGTTACCGTCAGAGACAAGGAGTTGGCTATGAGGAAACCTTCTCGCTAGTACTAATGCTTAAATCTATTAGGATTTTATTGGCTATAGCTGCATACTACGATTATGAGATATAGCAGATGGATGTTAAAACGACTTTTCTTAATGGCTTTATTGAATGAGACATTTATATAGAACAACCAAAGGGTTGTGAATCCGTGGGTGAGAGTCACAAAGTGTGCAAGCTGAAGAGGTCCATTTATGGACTCAAGCAAGCCTCAAGAAGTTGGAACAAGCGTTTTGATGAGGTTGTCAAAACATTCGGCTTCATTAAGAATGAAGACGAACCGTGTGTTTACAAGAAAGTCAGCAATAAGGCAGTTACATTCCTTATCTTGTATACAGATAACATATTGTTGATTGGGAATGACATAGGAATCATGTCATCTGTCAAGGTCTGGTTATCAAGAACATTCTCTATGAAGGATTTGGGAGAGACGACCTATATCTTAGGAATTCGGATCTATAAAGATAAATCGAAATGACTAATAGGTGTCTCCCAAAGTACGTACATAGATAAGATGTTAAAGAGGTTTAACATGCAAGATTCTAAAAAAGGGTTGTTGTAATGCCCCGAACCCAACCCCACGCTATAGGTCAAGTCCAGACCCGTCACTCGGACAGAGTCTTATCTATACCGTGGACTAAACTGGTACCTGTAAATAGTCACATATAATACTTGAACCACAAACAAACAAACATCTCATACAACCTATCTTCCAAGATTATCATAGTCAACCAAATTCACAAGACCATCCGAGCCTTGAAACAAAAAAAAAAAAAAAACATCATGCATGCATGCGGTTATAATTCTAACTTTAATTTCAAGTTGTATGTCATAGCTATAAACCAGCTTAACAAGCTAACTACTACACCCAAGCATACAACAACCAAAATAAGTTTACTATCGATTATTACATGCCATCTACTTTGTTATCCAACATATAGGATTACAATTTAGTTACAAACACCCAAGTATAAATACAAGACCCCAAGGTCTCAAAAAAAACACAACAACCAACATCTTCATTACAAACCACACACAATAATCAACCTTATCACACAAGAAAGTCACGGAAGTTGATCTACTTGCACTTCTTCTTCTTCCTCTATTGCTACTAGCTGGGAATTCACCTCAGCTTCTCTTGAAACATGTTAAATGAGGAGTGAGCAACAATGTTGCCCAGCGAGGGAGGTGATGCAACATACTGGGGTGTGTAACATGATATGCAACAAAGATAGACATAAAACAACGTAGAGTAACAAAACTAGCTAGACAAATAATTAACCACATATAAAAAGGATACGGTTCTGCTTCATATCTTTAATCTCGATCCACGAGCCACGATCTTCAAGCATGTGCCGGCAAACCCTTATTCATCCAAATATGGGATACTTCGAATGTATCCCGATCCTACGACCCTTTCTCCTGAGGTAGGTCCATATGCCCAGTAGGTGAACTACGCCTCTAGGGTAGTGGAGTATACTCAGCGAGAAAAATGAAATAGGCACCATGGTAGTCAAGGGAGCAAGACAAGCCCGATACCGCCTGTGTTTCTCGACGCTACCATGTCCAAAAAGGTTGCGCAACCCTAAACAAATCCACAAACTCAAGAACATCAATTAACACGTAAGAGGGTCAACAAAGTAGGCCACCATCGTATTTAATCACAATATAAGCCAACATACGCGAAATAGGTATATAATCTCAAAAGAGGCAAACAACTTATCTTTCCCCATAACCTTCTCAAATAGCTCAATTACACTTTAGATAATTATATAAGTATATAATAACACATCTACAAACACTTATAAGCGTCAAAGTAGTCAAATACGACTTTTTCCCTTTCTTTAACCAAGTTTTCTTCTCCTACATGCATTTCAAAGTTACAAAATCACAATCTAACCATACTATATTTCTAATTAAGCCAAAAGACGCCTATCAAGGCCATGAAAACTTGTTTTGGAGGCAAAAGTCCGGGAAGGCCTCGAGCGGATTTTAACTACAACTACCCTATCCGGACCCTAAAGTCACACAACGAAAGCACCAAAAGTGCTTCCATACCCCAAAGATACCTAATCCAAAGTCCAAACGAGCGTGGATTGCATTACGTGAAAAATTCCCTTTTTAAAGCTAGCCAATTTTTCCATTTAACCCATTTTTGAGCAATCTAACTACGTGTAAGGGTTTAACTAGTTCTAATAAAGTCTAAAGCACCTAATTGAAGCTTCAATTCAATCTAATTAGCAAATTTTAACAAAACCCTAACTTTTGGCACTATTCATTGTCTTTTTCGTGCAATCTCAAGTTTCAACCATAGAATTTACCAACAAGATATATATTCTAGGTCTATGTAGCATAATTGAGAAATGTACAACATTATATGAGAATTTCATAAGCTAACAATATCAATTCAAGAAAAGTTAACATATATACACAAACTTTAAACAACAATATATATAACTCCCTCACAATTTTAAAGGTGGAGACTAGTTGTAGAAGTCCTAGAGGCCTCAAAAACTCCCAAAGATCAAGCCAAAAAGTCAAGCTTGCAAGAATTGATGAAAAATTTCCTCATTTCTCTCCTAAAGGGTTCATGCGTTTGGTGGGACTTATAGGGCATTTTTTGCTTTGTTTTTTATGAGTATTATGCTTGTATGTGTTTATAATATGTATATAATATATGTACATTATGATATCCTAGGTCAATGTTTAATATTACATGGTCAAACTTTGCTAAAATTGAGCTCAAATGCCAACTAGTTGAAAACAATGTTAACTCTTACGTAACACTATCCAACCGAAGCGAAAACTTCTTCAAATGCTTACTCCCAGCCCCCAAAGCTCAAAACTACCATTTCTCAACTCTTTTTATGTGTTATATGGTCTAGCAAAAATATTAAATCGAGCATTTAAAACATTCAAATTTCTTATGAATAGTGCTCAATAGTAAATCAGTTAAACAAGAAAAGTAATGCACATAAAATGCTCAAATAATTATTCAATAGTTATATAGAAGATGTGATGAAATTCCTGAGCATCACAGTTGTTAACTTTTAGGCATGACATTCATCTCTCCAGGGTTATGAGTCCTAAAACAGCTAAAGAAGAGAGAGGATGAATAGGATCCTATATGCTTCGGCTATTGGGAGTTTTATGTATGTCATGCTATGTACTAGGCCTGATATTGCACACGCTGTAAGTGTTATTAGCCGATATCAGTCAGATCTAAGTAAGGAACACTGGGTCGTCATCAAGAGTGTCCTGAAGTACTTGAATAGGAGTAATGATATGGTCTTGATATATGGAGGAAGAGAACTGAAAATCGAGGGTTTCACCGACTCAGATTTTCAATATGATGTGGATGATCGTAAATCTACATCTAGATTCATTTTCGTTTGTAATGGAAAAGCTGTCAGCTGGAAGAGTTCCAAGCAAAGTACAACTGCATATTCCACTATAGAGGCCGAATACATCGTAGCATCAGATGTAGCAAAAGAGGCGGTTTGGATCAAGAAGTTCGTCTTAGAACTCGGAGTAGTTCTTTCCATTGAGGTCGCAATACCTTTGCATTGTGATAACAATGAAGCGATAGCGCAAGCTAAGGAACCAAGGCCTCACCAAAAATCCAAACATGTAAAGAGGCGTTACCACATTATCCGAGAAATTGTGGGAATGGGAGACATAACAGTGCAAAAAGTTGCATCAGCAACAACATTGCTGATCAGTTAAACAAGACCCTAACCAAGCAGTCTTTGGATCAAAACTTAAAAGGGATGGGTATGAAAGACTATTCTAATTGACTTTAGTGCAAGTGGGGGATTGTTAGTAATAATGCCCTAAAATCTAATTAATTGTATTTTTGAAATTAAAGATAATGTATTATTTAATTTATTAAATCATTTAATACGGGCAGTTTATTTATTTATTAATTTTTTAATTAAATAAATAAAGTCCTTAGAATATTATTTGTAGATTCCATCCTTAAGAGTAAGGATATGAGTGACGAAATCTATATTAACACATATATTCTAAAAGTTGTACCTCATCATAAGATAAATTAATTGGGCGTTAATTTATCCAGATAGATTGGATTACAGTCTACTAACTGAATTATATGAGATATGAATTTGGGTGATTAGCCTTATGTCGTTTTAGTAGATGTATAAGTTCTTGTTACGAACAAGTCACTGGACTTGACCACTGATACAACGAATTATATAGAATGTCAATAATTCGTTATATCATGTAATCATGCAATTAACCATCAAGCCTGAGACACTATGATTATCTCATTATTAGGAATATCATGATTTCCTAGTGCAATTAAACTAGTCTTAATCACGGATTAGACAATGTATTCATTGGTTGTGATTTATACATCATAGAGAAATGTGTGTTTAGATACGAGAATTATCAATTGAGAGTTCTATGCAATCTGATTAATTAAGTGACTTAAAACCCTTGGCCGAGGTAGAATAGTGGAAGTCGTTACACGGATTATTTATTAATTACTAATTAATTGGGTTTTGGCATATGATCAAGTAATAGAGTTTGACTACCCAATCCATAACTCTGGCTCGATTGGGATAATTAAGACAGTAGGATTTGATTGTATATAAATTACTATTGGGTTCGTATACTTACACTTTATCTTTAATTGGGTAGTCACGATATATTGCTAAGTGTCACTCGCGATTTGAAAATTAATTAGAAGGAGTTCTAATTTAATTAAGTAGTAGAATTAATTATTCGCTACCGATTAATGGTGAACCCAAGAGGTCACACAAAAATAGAATTCGAAGATTAATTGTATTAGAGAAAAGATCAAATTAAATTTAGAATCGTTCTAAATATTAATTTAATTGGGCTCGTAGTAATTAGATGGTGATCTGGTTATAGTGAAGCCCAAGACTGGTTAGTTTAAGTCCAGTCCACATATGACCCTAGGTTATATATGTCTCCTATATATTGTAGTATTCTGACAGATAATTGCTAGCACACTTTTCAAGTCAAAAAAATATATAGGATTTCTCTAGAAAACTAGTGGGGGTGAAATCCAATTAGCAAGCGTGGATTCTGTGTAGATCAATCTTAGAGTCTTAAAATGTGGGGAGCTCGATTCAAATTCAACATTGATCTACGCTTCAAGAGGTAACCCTAAACTATTGCAGATTTAATTTAATTAGATTAAATTATTATATAATATAAAATCTTCGTAATTAAACATGAACGAATATATGATTATTTTTTACTGCGTAATTAGAAATTTTTAATTATCATGTATATTCCCAACAAGGGTTAGAGTTTCTATCATTGAATAAAATTTTTAGTGATGAGACACTACTAAATTTTACAATTCTATCTAATGTTAGAGTTGTCGGTTGGCAGTTTAATTGTAATCGCTTCTTTTAAGGCTATCTCTGGAACACTTGGAGTGGCTAGTTTCAATTACGGTAGATTTTCTTTTAGCACTCTATTGTTTCTTTTTGATTGGTGGGTTCATATAGCCTTGTGTCTCGGAAAGGTTACATTTTTTGGTACACGACGTATTACGCCTCGAACCCATTTGGGTCCATGAGTTTGAGGTGTGACATCTATTCTAGTTAAGTTTTCCGCAATGTTAAGTTTTCTGCAATAAGTCTTGATGTTAGAATATATACTTGTCTATATATATAGAGAACTGATTGTGACATAGATACAATTTGGTTTGGTTTTTGAACTAGGATAAAGAGTTTTGTGCGAGGGGTTTCATCCTCAAATTTTAGGCTTCTAGGTTTTGTTTTTGCTTGGCTTGGGATAAGTAGCAAGGTCTTTTCTCAAATGAATTTCACCTTTTTTTTAATGAAAAATAAACTTCATTATGTGTTTTAGTATAAGTATTGATTTATGAATTTTCTTTTGAATTCCATGGAATTGAGTATCTTGGGTTTTGAGTGACAAATCATTATAGCACACATTCTCACTAATTGTTTTATGTTCTAAGTTGGTGCATTAAACATGGTTTTGTTGTTTAAATCTTTTTTTTTTTTTTTATAAAAAAAACTATTTTTTTTTTCAAACAAAACATAGTCCTTGGTGGAAGATGTCCATCTCATTCTTGGAAGGGGTATTCCTAATAATTTAGTGCAGGCTCCTAGATGTGGTATTTGAGTTGGGCTAACATAGGTCCAGCTCCACTCACTACATGAAAATTAGAGTCCAACTCAATTCGGTTTAAAGTGGGCTCGATTCGATCTTACCCATCATATATGGATGGGTGGAGATGTGTCATATAATTTTTAACCCAACCCATCTGAGCCCAAACCGAGCACAAATTAAGCATAATTGGAGCTCATTTTTACAAAAATTGAATATTATGCATTATGGTAATAACTAGTAACTATTTTTTTTATACAAACTAACAAGTCGTAGTAACTATTTTTTTTTTTAAAAAAAAATCTAATAATAACAAATAATAAATTTATTTTTTAAGTTGATATGAAATAACTTGTTGTCAAATCTATATTATGATATTGTAAAATGCAACTTGCAACTTGCAACTTTAATTAAAAAAATATATGTATATAAAGTCAAAGTTTAAAAAAGTGGCAAAGTATACACTTTTTTTCATTTTTTGTCTCTCAACACTCAAATGTCTCAAACTATTTCAATCCTTAAGTGATCGTTCAACCACCACCACAGTGACCACTAGAATAAGTATTTGAAGAGCTACTATCACCAAGTCCACCACCACCACTATCAGACCCAATACCCATATAAGGAGCACAATAAATGGAGAACTTCTCCACTAACTTTATTCAAGTGTTTATGTAATATTTTTTTATATTTATATTACTTATGTATTTGTGTCTTGTGAACTTCATATTAATATTATTTATCAACTTATGTCTCATTAATCGTTAATCGATAGTTGGATTAATAACAAAAAAAAAACTTAATTTTAATCTTTTTTACGAAAAAAGGGTTGAGTCAGATTGAACTCAGTTCTCATAATATTTGACCCAACTCTGTCCACGAGCTTACTAGATATTTGTGCCTAGTCGAAGTCAGTATTCTCAACTTATGATTTGACCGGACCATGTCAGATTAGCCCATACGCCAGGCCCCTTGCTTTCCATTCCTGGATTCTCTATTGCCATTAATGGAAGTCTTGAGAGGTATTTTAATAGAAGGAAATTTTGTCAAGGAGATCCCATCTCTCCTTATCTATTTATTATGGTATGGAAGTCCTTTCTTGCTTTCTAAACAAGCTTGCCTCTAGGAGGAATTTCTTGTATCATCCCTGATGTGCTAAAATTAAGCTCAATCACCTTTGATTTGTGGATGATATGCTCATTTTTTGTAAGGCTATCTTCCCTTCAATTTTCAGCTATTTCGGATGCTCTAAATATTTTCAATCATTTATTTCATCTTCATATCAATAAAGAAAAAAGTGATATCGTCTATGGTAATTGTGATCCTTCTCTCAAAAAGCCATCTCCTCAGTTTTTGGCTGCAATGAGGGGACCTCGCCCATTTAAATGAGCGGATCATAAACGATGATAAGTGTCATTTATTTTGATGAGAAAGAAAATGAGAGGCAAAGATGAATTTTATGTGTAAAATGACTTTTATGCATTTTTCTTATTTTATATTCAATTTTTATAAAGCCAGAATACTTTCTTTAATTTCATTTTTCTTCCTGGTGCAGTTCTACGGACAGATTAGATCAAGTCTTTGAGCACCATTTTTTTTTTTTCACATCTCAGCATCACTTTCTCCAAAACAAGACTTGACCAAAAAAAAAAAAAATCAACTCACTGCATTCCAACTTTGCACTACAAAACCACGTCCTCACATTTCTTTTTGGTCATTGGCATCACCTTAAACTCAAATTTGACCAAAAAAATCAAAAGAAAGAAAAAAGAAAAAAGAAAAAAAGGGGGTTAGGCCAATCCCTCCTATACCCCAACCATCAATTTCCTTCTAAACCAAACAGAGGGAGCTATTTCTTCCCCCCTCGCCAACCATCCTCTTTCACCCATTCCCCACAATCCAAACAAACCCTTAGAGCTGGGCATTGTATTGGCCTACTTGATAAGTCTCTCATAAAATCAAGCATTGGATCCAAAGGGAAAGCTAATTTTGGAGGGTCGAATCAAAAAATACTTATTGATATTGAAAATATTAAGTTTTGCATAAAATTAATATCAAAGAGGTGTAAATAGTAAAATATGACAACACATTTACATAATAAAAGTACTTATATAAAACATTACTCTACGTTCTTTTAAATTTAAAGTCATTAATAACTAAAATTAGAACTAAAGAAATCCGCCATATGGCCCATATCCCTTTCGATATGAACCACCAAATTGTCTGCAAGAAATTCATCTTCCATTTTATTCTTTTAACTATTTCTATAGTTGACAAGGCTCATTTTGTGGTAGTTGTAGAAACTGGAAGAGTCAAACTAAGATGAACCAATCTATCATGAAAATATTAAATTTTCTCTTGATCATTGAAATAGGAAACATACTATTTCTTCTTGAGCATGCAAATATCATTAACACTAGGTTATTCATAAGCATTTTTAGGAATCGAAGATGTGCTAAGTGTCAAAAGCTCAATTTCTTCCCTACAAAATCAATTATTCAACTTATTATATATAGCCACTCGATAATAATGTTCCACTAACATTATGTTGCCTGTGAACTCAATACCTTTACCTGCTATAATAAAAGCATAAAAATTAGGAATATTAACATCATGTTGTTGACAAAATACCTCTACCTTTTTAACTAGACCATGCTATCCATATCTCTCAATTTCCAAATGAGCAATTTTGTATTTTCAACTAAGTGTAAAGCATTAACAATGCCCTGAGATTCTTGTTACAAAGAACTTTTACTTGTTCAAATAACAATTAAGGTGAAGCAAGAACATTCTGTAGTTTTAGTAAAAAGGGGAAGGGTAAGAGAGTTGGGATAAATCGGGTTCATAGTATCCTTCTTCTGTATACTGATTTTGATCCTTTTGGTGAGGAGATTCAAATTGAATGTGACTTGGAAAAGGGGGTTAATAAAACTGGTTGCTGATACCTTCCTTCTCAGTTCCTTCTTCCATAACCTGAGCTTGGAAAAGGAAAACATAAGAGGGCCCTATGAAGAATATGGTCATAAATCCATGTTTGTATTTCAAAAGGAATTCAGATGACAGGAAATTTATTCTAAGTATTTTCTACCTACCCACTTGTGTCGGTGATTATTTTTTTATTTTTTAAATAAAGGTGATCAATTTCTTTTATACAGAACATTCGTGATTCTCATAATTTCTTGCTCTAAAATAAAAACAAATTCAAATGAACGTATCAACTTAAGAGCAAAGTCAGCATCACCTCGTATATGATAAGATGATCCATCCTTCGTAATGCTTTTCAAGACTGAACTAGTTGCACCAAGCATTTGTATCTGTTGGACTTAGGGCATATTGCACCCAAGTTGGGGTGACCCAATTAAATGACTCAAATAGTGGAGGCCCACTACTCCACATAAAAGGGAAAACCTAAAACTGAAAATAACATACGTGATCTGTAGGTTTTAGCCACCAATAAAACAGAAGCAGAAACTCTCTCTACACTCTTGGTGCAAATCAGTGGGTGGTCTTGTACTACACACTACGACTAGTGCAGTGGAACAAACACTATGGTTGATTACTCGCTTCCGCAATTTAGAGGTATGTGTGAATATTTCACTCTGAATCAACAGTATCAAACTACATACAAAAAAAAAATGAGACGCCAATGAGTATATGTTGCTCGTGTCAATTTGCTACAGTGTTTTCCTTTTTGTGTATGTTCGTTTCTTTTCATAAATATACGGTGTGTATGTTGTTCGTGTGATGGTGGGGGTGAGAGAAGAATAAGAAGAAGAACGGGGAATTAGGAGCTTGATTATGTTGGTGATATAACGTGTACGTGTTTTATGTTTCGGCTCTTTAATTCAGAAAAAACTTTTATTTGAAATCAAAAAATAGGTGCTTCAACAATGGAGTATGACGTTTTGATAAATCTTTCTGTTCATCCCAACATCTAAATCCTGATTTTTGGATCGAGCCACCACGGTAGTAACGCTACTAGGGATGAGGCTTGCGCTTTTGATTCGGTACTATCCTCTACTGCTGTGACTCATTTTATTCCCTGGGCAAGCCTATAGCTAATGTCCACAATTACCGTTTTACCCTTATTCCATTAAATTTGACAAACCGTGATAAAATAGAGTCTTGACAAACCGTTTTACCCTTATTCCATTAATTTTCTTTTTCAAATCTCATTTTTTCTTTTAAAAGGAAAACACGAAATTATTTATGCCTGCATGCATAAGTATAGACAAATGGCTAGCTAAGTAAATTTTTGTAATGATCCCACATCGAGATTTCACCCTCACATGGGGTAGTTTTTAAGTGTAAGTGATTCTCTCTTATAACAAACTAGTCGTTTGGGTTGAGTTTTTCCTTTGAACTTGAGTTGTTACAATTTCCGAACAAATTGATGATAATTGGATTGATGCAAAAATTGTGTAAGAGGCTTTTTCTTTTTCCACAGTCGAGGAAAATATGATTTCTATCCTCGGGCGCCAGGCCACACAAAGGACACATACAATTTTCAATAACAGTACCCCAAGCAAGAAGCTGAGTCTTAATTAGAAGGAAGGCAGTTAGTTAGACAAATTGTTGTATAGATTTGGCTTCACTCATATTGTTTGCAAATCTGTTTTTACACTATTTCTCCACTTACACATGATATATATATATCTATAACTATCAGAATGACAAAAAATAGTTGACCAAGATGACAAATTGGAGAATGGTTTTGCATAAGATAATAAATTATACAACAAACCCCTTTCTAACAACTTAAACTTTTCAAGTAGAATCAACTGGTACTGGTCACTTAACATGGTATCAGAGCCTAGGTACAAAAGGTCCTTAACATGATATCAGAGCCTAGGTATAAAAGGTCCTGGGAAAACTTACCGCCACCCATTTATAAAACTGTCCAAGTGTAATACAACAAACCCCTCTCTAACAGTTTAAACTTTTAGATAAGGTGGTCATTTAACAAAACTTTCTAAGTGTAATACAACAAACCCCTCTCTAACAGTTTAAATTTTTAGATGAGGTGGTCATTTAACAGTAAGTCTACGCACAAATTTCTTGATTAGAACTAATTTCGATCTTCTCCATAGTATCGGGTGACCAAGTATGCAATCCTCTCTGTGCGGATATTTAATATAAGATGGAGGATCAAATTCCTTCTTCTCCCTCTTATTGCTATCTTCTAATCTGTTGTGTAGTTCCCTGAAAACAAGCATGAAAATCATGAAGGACTTGAAGAATGTGCATGCGGATCAAGTGGTGGTCGAAATTCAGTTGAACAAAGTGGGCGCGGATGAGATGGTGGTGCCTGAGGTTAAGTCGAATTACAATGTGTCTGCGCTTGCAACTACCCAGTTTTGGTGCCATGAACCAATAATACCTTTCCTGACGTTTCTTATGGTTGTATTTTAATAGGGTTGGTATATTTTTTTATCAAGTGCGTACATGATGGTGGTCAAAAAGAGGATTGCATGCCATGGATAAAATTAATGTTGGTCCTGATTTTAACTGTTGGGGTCCCTATTGGTATTATGGCTGATGCCTTTCTTAGAAACCCAAGTAGGTGACTGGGACGAAAATTACGATGAGAAAACATGCGTAAAAAACCCTTGCATACTATCCAGATTTGTCTCCAAAATTATGGGATTTTTCATGTTATATTTATTATCGAATTATCTTTTCATGCTTCTTGTGAATTAAATGTTGTGACTATTATTTCCCTGGGCAAGCCAACTCTCCCATGCACTTATTTTTATTTATAGCTCATGTCTACAATTGCCGTTTTACCCTTATTCTGTTAAATCTTTCAAACCGGGATAAACTAGAAAGACTTGTTATAACTGTAACATTTAGGATTTTTTGCAGAGCTCTAATTTGAAAATAAAAAAATTCATTGAATATGTGCCTTATTTGTAACGGTTTTTAACCATTGTATAAGGTAAACTTTTTTTCGTAACAGTTATATCTTTTTAATGATCTTTTGCTAATAATCGCTTTAAAATTCTTTTTGGCAACAACTTTGAAATATTAGTTATCAATTTATAAAAACACCGGTTGCAATAGAGAATTTGTAATGAGACCATATGCAACGGAGCTATATGCGATGATTAAAGTTATTTGCAACGGTTTTTAACCTTTTTATAATAGTTTTAAATATCTTTCAATGTTGCAATAGATGAAAAATGTGGTAATGTGTGAATCGATTTTCAAATACCTAGAGATTTATTAATTTGGGACAAAACATATTATTCTAGGGACTAATGTGAGTTTTTCCCTATTTCATGCACACATCAAACCCACTTAATTGTGATTAATTGGTCATACTTATTCCTCACCAAATCCTGCCCTATTTAGGAGACATCAATTTTGCATCGACTAAACTACACAAAACCTCAACTCACTTGTGATTGGACCATCATATTTGTCCTCATCAAATCATTTTGCTAACTAAGTCCTCATCAAATCATGTCTATATAAACCTACATCTTCACATGTTCTTCACGCCGCTCCATCCACTCCAGATCTATCTGACTAATTGGCTTTAACTATTATAATAGGTTCTTGTCCATATTCATTACTCCATCTCTACTTTTTCTCGCAATTACGTATTCATTTGCTATTGAATTTCCATTATTTGCTCGTACAGTTTACTTTACAAGAAGTAACTAGTTATGAAGTTGACATATATACTATGTTAAATTGATTTTTTCGATTCTCATTCTCTTTTTGAAAGAAAACGTGGAATCATTTTATGCATAACTACAGATAAACTGGCTAGCTAAGTAAATTTCTGAGTTTGAATAAGAAATAGCATCACTCGTTATTAGCTTTTCTCCCTCTTTGACGAGATAGAGATTAGGATGAAGTTTGATGAATAATATAAGAAATGGTCGTGTTTCTTGAATGCCTTTGTACTGTAGTCTAGTCTAGTTCGTAGAACTTACTATATGCTTAACACAAAATTTTCGATCCTCTTTCTAGCACAAGTTCTTATGGCAGAGCACGAGGAGCTTTATCATCACATTGATTACAAGGATTGATGCGAAAACCGGTCTTTTTATCACATTATTTCTCACCTTACATAGGTGATATTCTTTTAATTATCAAAAATATATTTTAAGTGATGTGACACCAAATTGGACACTGGTTTAAGTGTTCTCACAAATTTCTTGGTGATTTTTTTTTTGATGACGACGTGAGAATTTAGTTGAGGAAATCCGATCATCCCTTAGTAAACTCCCAAGTGTAGTGTCACATTCTTCATACATGCACCAGTTCAGTTAAATTGGACATTGGTTTAAGTGTTCTCACAGAAGCATACACTACAAGAATCTTTCAAATACGCAGCAGTTTTATGTTTAAAAAGTAATAGTTTACTATCACCTTTGAAAATATAGCACTTTTCAAAATCGTCACTAAAGTGCTACCTATACTCGTGTTGCCTATACTATAGGTGATGGTTTAAAAAAACCGCTACCTATACTATAATCCACATAGGCAGCAATTAAGATAGTCGTCACCTATTTCACTAACTCTTGAACTGCTACCTATTATGAATGCATTAATAGGAGGCAGTTGGCTGCAACTGTCACCTTTTCTTACTAGAGTGATAGGTGGCAATTTTCAACAGCCACCTATTATGAAATATTCAAGGGATGAAAGTTACACATCGACATTTGATGCCCACCCAAATGCAAATAATCAAGAATATTATACAATCATTGGTTTTCCCATGGACAATTGATTCCCTTGCTCGCACAAAAACATTAGTCATCCAAGATTCATATGAACTCTAGAAAGCTCATTATTCAAAAAGAATTATAAGAATAAAGACAATTGGAGATTTTCCTTTTCTCTTTCATTTGCTTTCTGTGCCGACTCAAAAGTCAACTACAAAGGTCAAGTGCTTAGATTACGTTTAGTGCCGGGCTGAAATGGTATGCATCTTCTCAATCTTAGAATCAGATGAAACCTGCAGCACGCATGTGAATCATGGAGATAATTAAGAAGGCTGAAACCTGTTGCAACATATACATCTACCACAAGGCTATAGCTATAAATTACTTACTTCAACAGTACAAAATGGCAAAAGGGCAAGAATAAAAATCACAAGTCGAGCCATGACTGTTAGCTAGAGCTGGACCCCGATTCCTGAAGCTACAGCAGCATGAAGAGCTGGGCATGCATTTTATAGAGGGTTGGTCTTGTATTTGGCTTTCGGCCTCTCACAAGCATATCAACCTCGGAGCCTGCTTTTTCATTTGCTAACCTTAACCTTCCAGAGAGTTTGGCAGGTTCCAAATTCGCCAAGGCACTTGCTAGACTTTTCAGTAGTTCTAGGACCAGTTCGAAATCTTCTAGCTGTTGAAATATAAGCATGCCAATTTGTTAAAACTGGAAAAGGGTACAAGGCCACACAGATTTGTATTTGGTAACAAAGTAACAAAGGCACTCAACAATAGAAGCATCAAAGTAATACAGCCTAAACGGACAGCAACATTGAACAACGAATAATGAAACTCTTAAAAGGGAATCAAACTTACAGCTAAACACATGATGAACTCCAGGAGTCTATATATCTCCAACCCTTTCACTACACAATACAGTCCAATCAAAGACCTTAAAGAATGTAAAAGATAGGATCAAGTTGGTGATACTATCCATTCTAGGATCTGTTTCAAACTCAGGTCCATGTAAAAGAACACCTACAAGAGTGAAAATGCAATTATGTCATTCACTGCCAAAGAATGACTGGTTAAAACGATTTCTAGATACAATGGTGGATTACTCACCGGTATGTCAATCTGTTCTCCAGGAAGAAGTAGTTGTTCCTTAAAGAAAAAGCATTGAATTTTGTTGAAGTAAACTGCAGCCTGAGAAGATGAAAAATTAGATTATATTTTTACCCAACCAAAACATCCAAAGTTGTAGTAAAAGGCGATGTGGTACCCAATCATTGCCAACTAAGCTCATCAGTAGGTAAAAATTGTGACACATCTCATACTTAAATCACTGTATCATTACTGAGACACACTCTTCCAGTCTTATACTTTCGAATTAGTTCTACAAACATAGAGATAGCATGAAAGAAGTGGATCAGAGAATTTAAAAGTTACCTTCATGGAAGTTATTTTATATGTAGATACCCCGGTTATAGGCTTTGAACTTCTACTCTCAGCAGTATAAAAGGAAAGTGCACTTTCCCTTCCCTTCACCCTTAACTGCAATTAGAAATCACAAATATTATTGCACATATCTGTGTAGAAGTTATGCATTTATACATATAAACTCAACAATTGTGTGCATATATATATATATATATATATATATACATACACATGCCTATCACACAAAATAAACTTCCAAGGCATTCCATTAGCCACATCAGCGTTGAATTGCACAACAATCTCCCTGTTGCCAGGATAACAATTATTTAGAATCTTCTTCCATGGATGGAGTACATCGAAAATGATATGTTCAATAAAGGAATAAATAATATATCAAAGGGATCACTTTGTGCTTGTTAGATAACATTTAAATAGTTTTGATATGTCTCAATCCAAGGTGACCTTTGCGATTGTCAGACAAAGAAGCTACTGAGTCAAAGGAAACTAATCTTCATGTATAAAGATGCAAAGGGGAAAAAGATCAAGCATCTGATATTCTAATAGCCCATGGTAGCATAATATGAGCTAGAGAGTTTAAGAAATATGAAACAAGTTGAGATGTAACAGAAGGGGAAAGGGGACACTTTCAGAATATTTTGCTAAAGATAGAAATTACTGCAAAGGTTTGTCTTCCTCCATTTTCTCTCTATTATATCAAAATATATAGTGAACAAGCCTTTTACCTGATTCATAGACCAAAATCCTCCAAACATTACTTAATCAACAAAGTAAGAGAATTTTTTTGTTCATTACATGAGGGAAATAGAAAATAATGAAAGTCAAGACTAAAACCTAGACTTGGTAGCGACTGTTCTATCTTTGTTATGGAGAGCAATCTTTTCTTCCTCACTCTGCAAGATAGCAAGAAATGACCTCACTTGGACAAGGACAAAACCCAAGTGCATTGGATAAGTAAAATCAATAGAATCTTCACTTACCTCACGCCGTTGAACCGTACCCCCTATCCAGTAGCCAGGCAAAACCTCCTACATAGCGAAAATGCTGCATAACTACACCCCACCATTGCAGATACCAACCCCGTCAAATACAAAAGCATCTTTTGTGATTTCTTCTCCATGGCAGCATGGATTGTATATCCACGCCAATTATTAAGCAAAGAACAAGACCTCTTGAAACCATTATTTCTCAAAGGAGAACCCTGATAATGCTTATCAAATTTCAGCTTATTGTATTCACCTGGAAACAAAAGGTGAAACAAATGCTTATAAGTAAAACAGAGAAATTCATGCATTAATTAGAAGTGTACATGTACGACGACTAGGCCTAACGGGACATAGATCCATAGCTATCAATTTTAAGCAGCACAACTATACATCTACTACACTATTAAGCCAAAATTCAACTCAATTAAATCGAATCTTTGAGAAAAAAAATTGCAAAATCCATACAGCTGAAATCATTATAATCAAATAATTGAAATTGAACTGCAATTAGTAAATTACTAACACATTAAAGGAAAACAATGCTAAAATGAAAATCGTGCATATAGTGACCCATAAATTTAGATACTTTTGGAGGAAAAAAAATCACTTTGCAAAATTAAGACTATCCAACTAAGCACTAGCACATGACCCACATCCTCCTTAATTCTTTTCAATATAAGTAGATAGAACTTTGCCACTAGATTAGTTAGCCATGTTTTTTGGCTTTAAATCATACAAAATCTATAACTGAAATCCACTATTATCTCATAACTTATACTAATCCATTTCTAAATGATTCCTATAAATTAGTCAGCATTAATATATATTATGTGATATATCAAATTGGGTCATAAATAATTCATTCCCATAAATTACAACTAATAAAAACACTTTAATATGTAAAAGTCAACACCTAAAAACAATTTTAATACATACATAGAGGTATATATAATAGTAATATTTAACTCAATTAAATTCACTTTTCTTACAATAAAATTTGCAGGACCAGTGTAGTTGAAATCACTATAATCAAATATTTGAAATTAAACAAAAAATAGTAAATCACTAACACATTAAATATAGAAATGCTATAATGCAAATCGATGCAAATGACCTCGAAATTTAGCTTTCTTGAAAGAAAAAAAAATAACTTTGCAAAATTAGGGCTTAACAGGTAACGACAAACCTTATCACTTCACATGCAGTATAATTACGACTGACCATCGATTAAATAGTTGATCATTGATGTTCGTTGATGATCGTTGAGGATTGTTGGTATTCGTTGATGATCGTTGAGGATTGTTGATGTTCGTTGATGATTATTGATGGTCCTTGATGGATTGTTGATGTTCGTTGACGATCGTCAGTGAGTGTTGGCGATAGTGATCGTCGATGAGCGCTGACGATCATCGGTGAACGTTGACAATCATCGATGAGCATGGACGATCTTCGATAATCGAAAGTAAGGAGAGAGAGAAAGTGAAAAGAGAGAGAAAGGCGAAGAGAGAAAGTGAAGAGTCATTTTTCTTTTTTTCTTTTTGTATCGAAAAAGTGAAGAGTCATTGAAGAGAGTGAAAATTTTTAGGGAAAAGAGATAGGCGGTGGAGCAAAATTTGGTGGGGAAATCTGTTCACTTTTAAAGAGAGTCAAAATTTTGGTGGAGGAATTTGGTTTAAAGAACCGCTGCCTATTTTGTATAAATGTAATGCTTAATACGTGATAGTTAAATTAAAAAATTATCATTTTTATTGTGAGGTATATTTCATATAGGTAACAATTAGAGATAAAAATTATTATTTATGTGACTTTTTTTTTATAGTGATACCGTATTCGAAATACGCTCTTAATGTTGGATTGTTCCTTTGGGACAATTTCTTGGTGAAGATGTTGATTTCTGTCTTCTAGTTCCCTGGAGACGAGCAAGAAAATCATGGGAGGACTTAAACAATGTGCATGTGGATCAAGTGGTGCTTGAAATTCGGTTGAACAATGTGCGTGCGGAACAAGTGCTGACTGAAATTAAGTCGCGTGCGGATCAAGTGGTGCCTCAAATTAAGTCAAAAAATGTGCGTGCGGATCAAGTGGTGCCTGAAAATAAGTCAAACAATGTGCATGAGTATGGAGCTCAGTTTGGGTATATTAGCCTACGTGTACGAAAAGCAATTATTTTCGTGATGTGTTTCATGGCTGTATTTGCAACGTTGTTAGTACATTTTGTTCTGATGTACGTAAATGAAAACAATGGTAGCAAACCGGATCACATAACGCGGCTAGGAATATCATCGATCCTGCTTATAAATTGTATGGTCGTAATGGTTTTCTCAGTTGTAGCCTCCCTTAATTAATGACCTAGAAGTCATTAGGACTTTGGTTCAGTAATATATTACTCGTTGTCGATGCAAGAGATTACGAGCTGAGTTTGAATATCATTGGTTACATTTTTAATATGTATTATATGGTTTCAAACCTCTTTTGAATAGAAATGACCTAGAACATGTATGATGGTAACAACTTTACCTAGTATAAAAAATTGTCTCGAAAATTATGGAATTTCATGTTATGATAATTGAATCATCATCTTTTCATGCTTCTTTCATTAATTTTAGCCAGTCTGAAAGGACTTATTACCATATACCATTGCAAGTATGGCTATTGACTAGAGAACATCTAGTTTAAAACAGTTTCTTTAATACGCTATATAACCATTATAGCTTAAATGTTAAAACAAGAAACAATTTTTTAAGGCATGAAATCAGAGTTTGACCATATTAATATTTCGATAAAAATTATATCCATTTTGATGCTGGATTTGGGAATCTTCCAATTAATAAAACATTGATCATATTTGCTTCACCTTAGTATTCACTTGTGTTTAATATCATTCATATATTTCCAAGAAGCCAAAAATTTGGCAATGTTAGACTCAACCTTCTGGTCACTCTTGACGAGTATGATCATGTGTAACACATCGTTGTACATGTTCCAAAATTGTGCAAAAAACCCTATATATATTACAGAGTTTCATGACACATTATGTGATATTTTAAATGTTGGACATTTTCCACAACGTTGATTTTTGTTATAGTCCATTAACTGAAATTCAGTAAGTCTCTCCAAGTCATGACACAAATATCTTACCTGAAGCATCAGATTCGCCTTCTACAGCTTTAACTCCAGGCTTGTCACCTTCTTCCATTGTGCCAACACAAATTCATCATATGATAACTAGAACATTAATGGATGGTACAAGGCGACCCAAAGCTTTATTCGCAACACGATATTTGCTATCATCTGCTTTTCTGGCTATCAATCAAATTTTGCCTTTAGAACCTACTTGTTATTCACGAGCTCATAAAGGTCGTCCGAATTGGCAAACAGAAATGATTGAAGAATTTATCTCTTTGATAAAATATCAAACTTGGGAACTAGTTTCTTCATGAAGTAACCTCAAGGCTTCGTCAATCCGAATCACCCAATTATGATTTCAAGCTCGAGAAGTCTTTGTATGGTCTTAAGCAGGCTCCACAGGCCTAGTATAAAAAATTTAGCTCACATTTATTCTCTTGCGATTTTATGAATTCTCCTCATGATGCCTCCTTATTCTACCGGAAACATCCAATCATATACTCATTTTGCTCATTTATGTTGATGACATCGTCTTGATTGGTAGCTCCTCTGAGCATGTCACTGACTTTTTTCATTCTTTGTCATGAAGGAGGATTTGGGTTCCCTTTACTACTTTCTGGGAATAGTTGTCGACACTCATGGAGATGGTCTTCTCCTATGGCAAACAAAGTATGCTGCTCAATTGTTGCAACAATATGGCTTAGAAAGTATCAAACCAATTGCAACGCCCCAAGCTTCTACATCTCTCAATTCGACAGACGGTGAACCTTTGGCTAATCCAACTGAATTTCGCAGACTAGTGGGTGCCTGGCAATATTTAACGATGACTCACCTAGATCTTTCCTATGTAGTAAACAGTGTTAATTTGTCAATACATGCATGCGCCGTGAGACTATCATCTTGTGGCTCAAAACGCATTTTGTGTTAGATTTCACACTTTGAACCATAAGTTACATCTTCGTCCTTGTACTACAATGAAAGAGGATATAGTGATGTTTACTGGGCTGGTTGTGTTGAAACTCGTCGTTCCACCTATGGGTTTGCAATATTTTTGGGCCAAATTTAATTGCATGGGGTTAGTAGATGCACAGCCTACAGTGTCTATATCAAGCGCTGAGGTAGAGTATCGATCCTTAGCATGCCTCAGCTTTGAGCTATTATAGTTTCTTGAATTAGCCAAATTTCTTCACATTCCAATCTCACTCCAACAACCATCTTTTGTGACAATGTCAGAACTATCTATATGGCCATAAATCCACTTCTACATGGAATTGGATATTCACTTCGTTAGAGACAAAGTGAATGATGGAACCTTTAAATTACAATACACCTCTACCAATGATCAACCAATTGATAACTTCACCAAGGCATTTTATTGTCCACGATTTGAATCGCTTCGAGCCAAGCTTCCTATTGTGTCCGTATCATCACCTTGCGATGGTGTGTAAAGGCGTATTATTCAAGAGTTATCCGATACATAACTCAATCACTTATAGTCATCTATCTTCTTGTTGTGTGATCCATTACATGTGTGTATGGTTTTACACTCCTTGTAAACTTCTTCTGTATTTCACCTTTAAAAGTTCAATGACATAATAGCATTTTGTGTGGCAAAATATTCCTTTCGAGTTTATAGCAACTTGGAGAGAAAATGTCACGCCTCAAATTCACTGAAGTAAGTCATCAAATAAAATCGTTGTGCGCCTAAAAAGATAAACTTTCTTAGGCCTACGAGGCTCTAAAATCCCAATAAAATGAATTAGTCCATTAAATAATACAGACCTCAATAAATAAATGATTATCCTTTAATTACATGGCAGAAGAAAAAAGACAACATTATTGATTTTTGTGCTAAAGTAGAGACAAATATTCTAAATCTATTCTGATTTTTTTCAATCTTCTCATGATACTTTTAGTCCAATAAAATTCAATCTAAACTTTGTTGTCATTAAAGAGAAAAAAATGGAATGAGCAAAAAAATGCTCCCCAAGTGGTTGAGAAGGCATATTTGATGGTGTTGATATGGAAATATGCTATAAATGTAATACTTTTAAAATGTAAAAATTTATAGAAAGCAATTGCGATGATATAAAGAAGTATTTTTAACAATGACAATATATCAATGAATCTTGGTCACACGTGAGATAGATGATTAGAAAAATGTAATTCTACCACATGGATAAATCATGACCCTTAATACCATTATATAAGATTTTGGACTACTCAAGTAATACTAATTGCTTAAAGATTTTTACCAAAAAAAAATTATCCACAGTTTTAAAACTAAAAAAGAAAATATAATCATTTCTATTCACAAAAAAATCAAAATAAAAAATGAGAAATATGAATGTCAAATTATCTTTTATAGAACGCACCCTTAACAATTAAGATGATGCTTGAGGGAGAATAATTGGAAATTCTTTGCCTATTAAGTAATTCAGAGTAATATTGGACAAACAAAATTCCAAACACAATTAAGTAAAATATATAACTTGAAAATATACATCAAAAAAATATAAATAAAATAAATTCAGTTAAAAATTGAACTAAAAATATTACGTCATTGAATTGCTTCTCTCGGAACGCTTTGTTGCCACTCTCCATAAGACCATACAAAATATTGTATCTTTCCATTGACATCAATGATGCTTCTTCATATCCCTGCATTTCATTCGTGTTTATATATTCATATACACATATACGTAATATCATAATAGCATTTAATTTCAACAAAATACGATACATTTAAAGAAAAGTGGATTAAACTCACTAAAGGAAAGTCTCGGACATCGTCAATCCCTTCCAAAGTGAATTTCGGCGAAGAAGAAGAAGCAGTTGCTACTTGGCTCGCCATTTTACGCAGAAAGAATTTTCAAGAAACGTGAAAATTGATTTATTTTTTTATTATTTATTTATGTAGCAGTTTAGAGGTTAAGAGCTTTTTGCAAGTTGGTTGATAGTTAAAACTTAAAAGTACATTGGGGTCCATTGCAGTGGTTAATTCAGTTGGTTTGAAGCGGTTATTTAACAAGGTGACATGACTGGACTCAGATTTGGATCGACTCCTATTAAATAATAGGGTGCATAAATTTTTAATTATAACGAATTAATATGCATACAGTTATATTTTGATTCACTCGTATCAATTAACATTATGCAAAAATCTCTAACTATTCACCACCGTTAAATCTCTCTTATAATATTATTTGAAATGAGAGAATCCAAATTTATTCTGCATTCATTATCATCCTATGAAGGAGGAGGTATTAACCGTGAAGAAAGCCATTGCTGCACGGTCCATGTGATGTTCTTCTATAGGCTAGTTCAAGTCAAAATTAGCTAGTCAAACCACCGACTTATTAACTTCACAATACATATGCTTTACGTGAAATTCCTAAATAAAGTACTAGTAGCATATTGCATGCCTCAATCCAAGATCTCAAGGGACTTGTTGCATGGAGTGTTCGTGCATATCAGCTCAATTAGCCCATGGGAGTTTGGAATGTCCAACATCAATGGGAGAAGTGTTAAAACGAATAATCTATATATAAAAAGGATGTTTCAAATTATTTACAAAAAGTTGATATGTTCTCTGGTATCAGGCCAAACCATAGTCTTTTGAGATTGCTTATCGAAGACTGCTAACATATCCTTCGTAGACATGATCGGTTCAATCATGTCCACATTTATTGTGAAGCCAACTACTGCACCAACTAGCTTGTGAACCACGAAGCTCTATCTCCCCATTAGGACCGTCTTAGCCTAAATCGTTAAAAACTTTGTTGGAGAAGGACAGAAGAAGAGAAATGACCTCCAAGATGATCAGCTAAAACCATTAGGACCTTACCTCCAATTGGAAAAAGCTTCTTCATGTAAAGTTGTTGAAGGAGTTGGTCATTTCTCTCCTCTTTTTTTTTTGAAACTTGTATAATTCAATTTAGTTAAATTGTCATATGTGTTATTTTTTTGGTCTTGAAAACAATTTTGATAAAGTTTTTGGAATATGTGTTCTTTTCATTATATTGAAAATATGAATAATTTGGCGATATAATTGCACTTTTCACTGGATTTTGCATTGATAATAGTAGACGATTTTACTTCTATTTGAGAATGTACTAAATTGCTTCCTAGTGGGTGTATATATTGTTAGAAACTCTTTTGTGCGAATACAGATTAGGCAGCAGAAAAGGGAAATAAACAACAGAAAGGAGAGTATTAAAAAGTAACAGTACACGATGTAAAACTGATATAATAAACAACAAAGAAGAAAGACAATATATTAATGCGAATAAATTAGTACACAAACCGAGGCTCGAGTTAGATTCGATGTCCTTAAGGTTTATTACTCCTCTAGGTACTTACGACTTCAACATCAACAACCTCCTAGGATACAACGGCTATATCTTTTGTATTAAAAGTACCACAAAATACAAAAGCTATCGAACTGTCAGTGTATAAACTCTTTCTTGACAAATGCTATGCTAGCCTAACTATTCTCTATATGCAATGATGCAAATGCTCCAAGTTGATCTCTTCCATGTTTCGAATGAAGTGAGCAAAGGTCCTATTTATAGATGAGCCATCTGACCAGCCAAATTTTCCATCTTCATCGTGCAACTGAGGTGTTGAAAAAAGGGATAATTGTTTCATCCCACTACTTTCAATTTGAATGTGCAGAAATGTGGGGTAACTTCCCCAGCCCACCATCTCCATTTTGTCCATTTGTGAATAGGCATTGAACATGGGGAGACTACCCATTAACTTCATGCATTATCCCATATTCTCGATGCATTATGGGCAATTATCATTCACCCATCACAATCTTCCAACAATCCCCCACCTGAGTGGAAATTGGCCAGTCAAATAGAGATGCAGACGTTAAAGAGAGAGTTCAATAGAAAGATACTGCATCAGGATATGTAGTTTTTGGCTTTGAACCTTCCTTAGTGAAAACTATCGGGTTTACTTGCTAACTAGTGAACGCGATGTCTTGAACTGTTCAGCTTTCATGTAAACCAAGACAATAGAGTTCACATAGTATCCCTCAGTACACTGTCAAGTTCTCACGGTTGTGTTCATTTTGGCCTTGAACAACTCCCAGTATTCATGAGTACTCTAGAGAATTTAGCCTTCAAAATTCTCGTAGGACCGGCTCTGTCCCTACTCACATAGGTGATAACTTATTAAGAGTATCCCTGCAATACCCCACTTGGATTACCAAGATATAAGTATTATTAAAAGCATAGCTTAACCTAAACTGCATGCAGGCAGTTCTGTCTGCTCGTCATAGGAATATGTGGGAGTATTACTCCCACAGTGCTCCCAGTGAATCATTTATAGGTCAATTTTTTCCTTTGAACCTACATCTAGGGATCTCTTGTCACGTAGATAGGGTTTTCCACTATGATGACTCTTTAGATATAGGCTTAAGACCCATTCACCTCGACGACTTATAAACTTGCTCTCTATTCAAACCTTTAGTAAGCGGATCCGCAATGTTATCCTTTGACTTTGCGTAATCAATTGAGATAACCCCATTAGAAAGCAATTGTTTAACGGTATTATGTCTGCGATGAATATGTCTAGACTTACCGTTGTATATACTACTATGTGCCCTTCCAATAGCAGATTGACTATCGCAGTGTATGCAGATAGCTGGCATAAGTTTCAGCCAGTTTTGAATATCCTCTAAGAATTGTTGAAGCCATTCATCTTCCTCTGCAACTTTATTTAAAGCTATAAACTCAGATTCCATCGTGGATCTAGCTATACATGTTTGCTTAGTGGATTTCCAAGAGATGGCTGCCCTACCCAACGTAAAGATATATCTACTCGTGGATTTAGAGTCTTTAGTATCCGATATCCAGTTGGCATCACTGTACCCTTCTAGTACAACTGGATATCGTGTATAGTGCAGCCCGAAGTTCAAAGTGTACCTTAGATACCTTAGAACTCTTATCATAGCTGTCCAATGGGCTTGCCCTGGATTGCTAGTATATCTACTCAATTTGTTGACGGCATATACTATATCGAGCCTCGTGCAATTCATCAAGTACATTAGACTACCAATAATTCTTGAAAACTCCACTTGAGATATCCCATCACCAGTATTTTTAGCTAGATATACGTTAACATCTACTGGTGTCTTAACTAGTGTCTCGTAGTCCTTATTGAACATGTCCAGTATCTTCTCAATATAATGAGACTGGGACAACACTTGTCCATCAGATGTTCTGGTGATCTTAATACCCAAAATAACATCTGTTACCCCCATATCCTTTATATCGAAGTTACTGGATAGCATCTTCTTGGTAGACTTAATGACATTAATATTGCTTCCTATACTTAGCGTATCGTCAACATAGAGACAAACAATGACATACTCTTGGCTCGTGCCTTTCACATAGACACATTTGTCACATTCATTGATCCTAAAGCCATTTGCCATCATGACTTTATCAAACTTCTCGTGCCATTGTTTGGGTGCTTGTTTTAATCTGTAAAGGGATTTTACAACCCGACAAACCTTCTTCTCCTTACCTGGAACTACAAACCCTTCGGGTTGTTCCATATAGATTTCTTCATCTAACTCTCCATTCAAGAAAGCTGTCTTTACATCCATTTGGTATATCTCTAGGTTGTTGATAGTCGCTATGGCTATCAGCATCCGAATGGATATGATTCTTGTAACTGGTGCATATATATCGAAATAGTCAAGGCCTTCCTTTTGCTTGTAACCCTTAATTACAAGTCTAGCCTTGTGTTTGTCGATAGATCCATCTGCTTTCATCTTCCTCTTAAAAATCCATTTACACCCAAGAGGTTTATTTCCAAGAAGAAGATCCACCAGTTCCCAAGTGTGATTTTGCATGATGGACTCAATTTCACTATTGCAGCCTCTCTCCTCAAAGGAGCCTCAGGGGTTGTCATCGCTTCGTTAAAGGTACGAGGCTCATTTTCTAACAGATACGTTAGAAAATCCGAACCAAAAGACTTATCCGCCCTTGCCTTTTTACTGCGTCTCGGTGCATTTTTATCTAGATCATGACTTCCGTCATAAGTTCTTTCCGAAGAACTTGGTTCTTGTATGTCTTTGCAAGGAAATTTTTCTTCAAAAAATTCTGCATTCTTTGACTTAATAACTGTATTCTCATGTATATCAGTTATTTCTGATTTGTACACAAGAAACCTATATGCAGCACTATTGTGTGCATATCCGATAAAAATACAGTCCACAGTCTTCGGACCTATTTTGACCATTTTAGGAGCTGGAACTCCAACCTTGGCTAAACACCCCCACACTCTTAAGTATTTGTAGGAATGTGGTTGACCTTTCCACAATTCATAAGGTGTCTTGTCAAGTTTCTTTTGGGGTACCTTATTTAGAATATGGTTTGCAATTAAAACTGCCTCCCCCCACAAGTTTTGAGGTAGCCCTGAATGAATCAACATGGCATTCATCATTTCTTTTAGGGTTCAGTTTTTGCGCTCAGTAATACCGTTTTGCTGAGGAGTGTAAGGAGCTGTCGTTTGGTGAACAATTCCATGTGCAGCACAATATCTCTCAAATGGATATACGTATTCTCCTCCTCTATCACTTCTCAACATCTTGATCTTCTTACCAAGTTGATTTTTTATCTCGTTTTTGTATAGTTTAAATACTTCTAAAGGTTCATCCTTGCTTCGAAGTAGATAAACATAACAAAACCTTGTGCAATCATCAATAAAAGTAATGAAATAATTTTTTCCATCTCTAGTCTGCACAAATTTTAAGTCACAAATATCATTGTGAATTAATTCTAGAGGTTCGGTACTTCTTACAATCGATTTAAAAGAAGTTCTCGTTAATTTTGATTCTATGCAAATTTTACATTTTTGGTTTGAATTAAAATCAACTTTAGGTAATGAACCTAAATTGACTAGCCTTTGCAAAGAACCAAAATTCACATGTCCTAATCTGTCATGCCACAGGTTAGGAGAATCTAAGGCATAAGCATCAAATTTATTCTTGCTCGCTAGCTCACCAGTTGATACATAAGTAGGGGCAATGGTTCTTACATTGAGTTTAAATAACCCATCATATATATAACCTTTGCCCACATCCATTCCATTCTTGGAAAGTAAAAATTTATTAGATTCAAACTCCATTTTGAATCCTTTCTTACTCAACAATGATCCAGATATTAGATTCTTTCGAATATCTGGAACATGCAACACATTGTTGAGGGTAAGTTGCTTTTCTGAAGTCATCTTTAGGATTATTTTTCTCGTCCCTTGCACCTTAGAGGTGGACGTATTTCCCATATATAGGGTTTCATCAGTAATTTGATATGTGGTGAACATATTCTTATCTGAACACACATGTCGGGTAACACCAGTATCTAGCCACCACTCTTTGGGATTACTATCCAGGTTGACTTCTAACACCATTGCAAAATTATCTACCTCAGTGACATCTACTTGTCCACATACAAGTTTGTCACTGAAATAGTAGTTCTTAGTGAATCCCTTGTTGTCTTCCTTGTCACTATTGTGACTTTGGCAAAAAGCCCAATTTTATTGTTAAGTCCTTGTTCCATGTTCATGTCTCCAGAAGTCAGGGGTAATTTTTTTTTTTTTTTTAAAGTCTAGAAAGTTAATTGCTGCACTAAAAAAAATCAAAATTAGTCCTTTGGCAGTTAAGCAAATAATTCAATAATTCGAAGAAAAAAAATGACTCAGATAGAATTGCAATCCTTGGAAATAAATACAACCAAAAGAGCTAGTGAAAAACAGATAAATACACGAATTAACTTAACAATTAAACTAATATATCTTCTCGAATTTATATAACAATGGCATGCAAATACCATCAAATGCATATTATATTATAATGCAATCAAGTACAATGAACTTCTGCAAGTTCTAAAAACTATTATAAAACATATGCCTCATATAATTAACATGCAGCATGCAGTAGAGTATAGATATCATGGCACTCTTAAACGTAAGTGTCTAATTGATTCTAAAGGACCAGAACCAATAGGAATATTTAAAGTTATAAAACAGATGAGGAGAATTAATGTAGCAAACTGAATCACATGTATATATATATATAATTGCGGATGCTTATCAAAAACTCAGCTCAGCTTAGTGTTAGTGTAGTGTCAAATGAGATAAGAGGTCAGGGGTTTAATGCATGGCAGGAATGAAAATTCTTGCAGCTTTTCCTATTTTTTTATTTATTTCCTTTCTTTTCCAGTCAGATGCTATTTCTTTTTAAAACCTATTTGCAACTATAAACAATTAGCAAATCAGACTCGCACAAAAGAAACAGAAACAGCAGATGCTAATAAACCTTAAGATTGTTAGAAACTCTTTTGTGCGAATACAGATTAGGCAGCGAAAAAGGGATATAAACAACAGAAAGGAGAGTATTAAAAAGTAACAGTACACGAATGTAAAACTAATATAATAAACAACAAAGAAGAAAGACAATATATTAATGCGAATAAATTAGTACACAAATTGAGACTTGAGTTAGACTCGATGTTCTTAAGGTTTATTGCTCAGTTAGGTACTTACGACTTCAACATCAACAACCTCCCGAAATACAACTACTCTATCTTTTGTATTAGAAGTACCACAAAATACAAAAACTATCGAACTGTCAGTATATAAACTCTTTCTCGACAAATGCTATGCTAGCCTAACTATTCTCTATATGCAATGATACGAATGCTCCAAGTTGATCTCTTCCATGTTTCGAATGAAGTGAGCAAAGGTCCTATTTATAGATGAGCCATCTGACCAGCCATTTTTTCCATCTTCATCGTGCAACTGAGGTGTTGGAAAAAGGGATAACAGCTTTATCCCACTACCTTCAACTTGAATGTGCAGAAACGTGGGGTAACTTCCCCAGCCCACTATCTCCATTTTGTCCATTTGTGAACAGGCACTAAACGTGGGGAGACAACCCACTAACTTCATGCATCATCCCACATTCTCGATGCATTGTGGGCAATTATCATTCACCCACCACAATCTTCCAACATATATAATGTATTTGGACTTGTTGACTTTCCGTGTAATAAATATTTCTTAAGCCGCCTACAAAACTAGTCTTCATCTGTAAGCGACTTTAACTTGGGTTATTCTTTACATGCCCATCCACAATTACAACCACCATCACCACTACCACTACCCCCACCCCGACCAACATCACCACCACCCGCCATTGACAAACACCTCCACCACGCGATCACACCATCACAGACCAAACCACCACCCCTTTGCGACCACACCACCAACAAACAACCACCGACCACACCATGGCAACCAAACCACCACAATTTGGGTTAGGCTTCCTTTGATTTGGGTTAGAGTTTTCTGATTTGGGGTTAGGGTTTTTGATTTGGGGTTGATGGTGGCGATTTTGGGTATAGGTGAGGGGGCAGCGGGTGGGGGTGGGGTGGCGAAGGGGGTAGGGGTGGGGGCAACAAGGGATGGGGTGGAGTTGGGTTGGGGTTAGGACGGTGAGGGGGTGAGTTTTTTTTTTTTATTTTAATTTTTAAGTTTAAAATTATCATTATATTATTTAAGGGTATTTTTGTCCATAAAATGTATTATTTTCAGTCAAAAATAATATAAAAACTTGCAGCATTTCAAAATCAGCGCGTGCATTACACTCACTGTCAATTTGGACGGTACCCTTTTCTAACAGAAGGGGAACTCGTGCACTCTTTTATAAATCATAAAAGATAAACGTGCACATTATAAAATATAAAAAGTAGATATACACTTAGTTTAAACCACAGGAAGGTCGCGTACCGTTTACTCTTTTTTTTATATCAAACATTACTTAGACTCACTATACCAAAAACGCTGAGATCAATTTTTAAAAAGGCGTACTTCTAATCTGCGCCAATTTCCCCGCCATTAAAGAACAGGTAGGGCACAAGTTAACAAAATATAAATTTGACCATGAGAATGTCAAACCATTACGTGACTAACATCTAATATATATATATTTCACTCTTCTAAATTTGTTGTTTGAAATTTTTTTTTTTAATGTTAAAAAAAAAATATATATATATATATATATACATATACATCTTTTCTTTTTTTGTCGAAAATCTAATTGATAATGAAGTAGACTTGAAGACTAATATTGTACAACTGTAAAGCATTTTAAGGCACACAAGTTTCTAATGTGAAAAACATTATAAAGTAAGTAAATAAAAAAAGAGAAATTCGTTCTTGATTCTCTCATTTCTAAGATGAGCTAAATTACAATTCATCATATTTGATCAATTTACATCTTAGCTATTAAATGTGGACTAATAAACACCGGCGTCCAATGGCGGATTCAGACACCCAAATTCAAGGGGTGTACTCATATTGTAAGAGAGGTTATGAAGTGTCGATCATATAATTAAAGTGTCTAATATAATAATTTTTTTTATTAAAAAGGTATTATAAAAAAGAAGAATAATATTTTTTTTCAAGTTGTGCACCCCCTCAACAATATGTAAGTCCTAAGGTCGCTTGCTTTTTCTTGTCCTTCAAATGCAGCTGTCGCAGCGGTCTGCCGTGACTCCCAAGGTCGCTTTCTTTGTGGTTCTGCTTGCAAAATTCCGTGCAGCTCTGTGTTGGAGGCAAAAGCGTTGGCTTTGGTAAAGGCTTTGTCGTTTGCCAAAAGTCTGGGTTACTCTTTCATCATTTTTGAAAATGATGCATTAGTTGTCTTCGATGCCATTAACTCATCTAGCAATGGTGCTTCGTGGGAGATCAAACTAATTGTGGATGATATCATGTTAATTGCAGCTGAAATCGACCATGTTAAGTTTCAGTTAACCAGAAGGTCAGCGAATCGTGCTGCGAATTGGGTGGTGAAACAGACTTTATCTGATAAATTAGCACTTGATTGGATTACTAACATATCCCCTCCTTTAAAGGATATTTTTGTCTTTGATTTCTCTCCTACTGGTGTAGGCTAATTACTTAGTACTCCAAGGTTTCATTTTAATGAATTTCCTTCCTTTTTCAAAAAAAAAAAAAAAACAATATGTAAGTCTGCCACTGCCTGCGCCCGACAGCGTCCTGACCCCCATCCAATTTTTGGGCCAAGGAACCCTTCATACTACCAAAAAATGAGATTCTTGTTGAATCCGAGTTTGCTACTCCAACTATAACAAAACTAATACCTATTATATTTAGTACTTCAGGTGCTTCTGTTGCATATAATGTAAATACCGTAACGGATCAATTCCAACGAGTATTTCAAACTAATACTTTTTGTAATCGGTTCTATAACTTCTTTAATAAACGTTTTTCAATCAAGTTTTGAATGACTTTCTAAATAATTATTTTTTAAGAAAATAAAAAATGTGTTTAGCATATATTTTTGAAACAAATGGTTAAAATTTACAATAAGGTGACACACACATGAATCAGCCATTAATATTTGGATAGAATTGGCTAAGTGGACAGACGTTGTTACAACTAATAAACTCTAGGGATCAAATTATTCATTTTTGAAATATAAGGAACTAAATATGCACATAATCTCCCCGTGCAGGGCCGAGGCCCCTACAGATAGCTTGTCATAGTCTTCTTTTAGATCTATTATTACATTAATGAAATTTCAAATCTCGGGTGCAGAGATTTATCCCAATGATGCATCAGGTGAGTTAAGAACAAAACTTTAAAGGTAGGGTGAGAATTCAAACTCGTGATCAATCACAAATTTTTTCCACATCTTAACTACTCAAACCATGTCCAGAACGTTAAACTTTTCATTTTGTTTGTTTCTATTAGCGTGCTTTTTCTTTCAATTTGGGTTCATTCCATATATTGTGCTTTATATCTGTCTTGGGTCCATTTGGTCCATTTTGGCCTTTCTGCATATAATAAGCCTGGACTTTGTGCATAATCAAACGTGTCAGTTACAGCAAATTTTTTAAAAGCAAATTTAGCCCCCGCTGAATTTGATCGTTGGCTCCGCCCTTGATATGAGGTCCAAAAGTGACATTGTGCCCCCAAATTTTTTGTCAAAATGTTGTACCTCATCATGCGAGTGTGTTAA
The DNA here is from genome assembly GCA_037974665.1 of Ehretia macrophylla. Lineage (NCBI taxonomy): Eukaryota > Viridiplantae > Streptophyta > Magnoliopsida > Boraginales > Ehretiaceae > Ehretia > Ehretia macrophylla. Next base: position 9,139,149 of record CM075774.1, read on the forward strand.
ATGCGTAGTTCAATTAGACCGAAAATCTGACAGAAGGGTAACATGGACGCTTGTAGAAAATTTAAGGCAGTAAAATTCCACTTTTGAACTACCAACGGAATTATGTGCAAAATCGATAATTATAAGTAGCGATTAGTACAATAAAATGAATTTAGGTAAGAATAGAATGAACTAAGAAATAGAATAAAACTGGAAATTAAATGAATTTGGGAATGAGAATAATATGTTTGTTATACTCTAAGAATTAATGTAAATGAATTATATAATATGACAAAATTACATTTTTATTATTATAGTATTAAAAATAAAAATAAAAATAAATATAATCGTAAAAAATATAAACATAAATAATAATAATAATAATAATAACAACAACAACAACAACAACAACAACAACAACAACAATAACAAAAAATAATAATAACAATAACAAAATAAAAATAAAAAATAATTAATAATTAATAATAATAATAATAATGATAACAACAACAATAAATAATAATAATAATTATTATATTATTATTATTATTAAAAAATTAAAATTAAAATAACAATAATAATAACAACAATTATTATTATTATTGTCATTATTATTATTACTATATTGGTATTATTATTATTTTTATTTTTATCATTATTACTTTACTTTATTATTATTATTAGTATTGTTATTATTATTATTATTATTTTAATTACTATTATTATTTTTTTTTTTTTTATTTTTATTTATTTATTTATTATTATTATTATAATCATTTTTATTTTTATTTTATTTTTATAATAATAATAATTATTATTATAATAATTCTTATTTTTTTCATAATAATAATATTATTATTTAATCACTATTATTATTTTTTATTTTTTCTTTTATTATTATTTTATTATTTTATTTTTGTTTTTGTTTTATTTTTTATTTTCATTATTATTTTCATAATAATAATTATTATATTTTATTATTATTATTATTATTATTGTAAAATAAATTATTTATAAAAGTAATGTTATATAGTGGTATGGTAGTCAAATTTATTCCAAACACATGAGAATTGACTAATTCTACGTATTTGGTTTGGGAATGACTATTGCCATGTATGTGAGAGTAAAATTCTCAAATTTATTCCCTCATATCAAACATAAAAATAAAAATAAAAATAAAAATACTATTTCATTCTTAATTTATTCCACATATCAATCACTGCCTAAAGAATTTTTGCAATTGATCACCCTAGTAATTTTAACTAGTCATGTAAAAGACTGAAGTTGTGAACCATATATTTATGTTCGTAATATCTAAAGCTCAGATCTTTCCACTTGCAATCACCAACTAGGAACCACCCATTTTGATCAGTTCAGCCATCGACCTTTTGTGAAAGAGACAGAGAAAGGTGAGTGCATGGCGTGGTTATTGTGGCACAGTTCCTTCAGAATTATTAAATTAGCCAGGCATAGACTCCTGCGTTCGACAGCATTAGGTCATCTCCAATTATAATAGTTCTTTAGTCATTTTAGAGAGTTATTTCTTAAAATACTTTTGAACAATCTCTCTATCTATCAGGGTCTCTTTAAAATTGAAAGTTCTTACTTTTCGTGAGAATTTCAACAAATATAGAAAGTCACAAAGTAGTTTCATATATTGTGTGTTTAGAAACTATTATTAGAGTAAAATTAAAACACATAACTTTAAAAAAAAAAAAAAAAAGATTATTAGAGTTGGCCTTCGAATAACTACACAAACGAAGAGAGGAAGAATCATTCCCATGGACCACTAGGGAGTATTTGTTTTTAGAAAATTCTAACTTGGACTTGGATAATGATTTTTGTTAAAAGTAAAATTTCGGGAACAAAACCCAACGTGATCCTGTAAAAGAAACAGATGTGGGGCATGCCCACGTAAGCACTCTCAATTGATATCTTCACTAAGACATTTTATTGTCCATGATTTGAATCACTTCGAGCCAAGCTTCCTGTTGTGTCCCTACCATCAGCTTGCGAGGGAGTGTAAAGGCCTATTATACAAGAGTTATCCAATAGATAACCTAATCACTTATAGTCATCTATCTTGTTGTTGTGATCTATTACATTTGTGTATGGTTTTACACTCCTTGTAAACTTCTTCCAGTATTTCACCTTTTAAAGCTCAATGACATAATAGCATTTTGTGTGACAAAATATTCCTTTCCAGATTATACCTACTTAGAGAGAAAATGTCATGCCTCAAATTCACTGGGGCAAGTCCTCAAATGAAACCGTTGCGCGCCTAAAAAGATAAACCTTCCTAGGCCTACAAAACTCTAAAATCCCAATAAAATGAATTAATCCATTAAATAATATAGACCTCAATAAATAAATGCTATTACTTTAATTACATGACAGAAGTCCAAACACAAAATTATTGATTTTTGTACTAAAGTAGAGACAAATATTCTAAATCCATTCTGATTTTTTCAATCTTTTCATGAAACTTTTAGTCCAATAAAATTCAATCTAAACTTTGTTGTCATTAAGGAGAAAAAAAAATGGAATAAGCGAAAAAATGCTCCGTAAGTAGTTGAGAAGGCGTATTTGATAGTGTTGATATGGAAATATGCTATAAATGTAATTCTTTTAAAATATAAAAATTTATAGAAAACAAATGCAATGATATAAATAAATATTTTGCAAAACAATCACAATATAAAATTCTTCTACATAGATGAATCTTGGTCACACATAAGGTAGAGGATTAGAAAAATTCAATTCTACCACATGGATAAATCATGACCCTTAATACCATTATATAAGATTTTGGACTACTCAACTAACACTAATTGCTTGAAGATTTTTACTAAAGAAAATTCATCCACAGTTTTAAAACTAAATAAGAAAATATAATCATTTCTATTCACAAAAAAAAAAAAAAAAAGAGAAATATGAATGTCAAATTATATTTTATAGAACACACCATTGACAATCAGGATGACACTCGAGGGAGGGTAATTGGACATTCTATGCCCAATTAAGTAGTTCAGGGTAATGCTGGACAAAAAAAAAAAATCCAAACACAATTAAGTAAACATAAGAAAGATAGCACTCCAATATTTAAAAGTAATTGTTACCTCTTGTCGGACATGTTCAAAGCTTCCCCTATCTACTAGGGAAAATACGATCAAAATCACACTCGATGTAGAGTAAGATAATGGACAAAATTGATTAATTTTTCCTCGGCTTCCACCAATGCATATGCCTAGTCTGAAAGAACGCTGATCAAACTGGATATGATGGTGCAACGTGCCCACAAACAAAGAATCATCATTTTCTTACATATTATGAAAAGTACAATTAGAAACATAATCTATCTACAATATAGATACAATGTTAATAGACATGATTTCGTACAATGTGATGAGCCACCTTGTAAGTTTCCATAACAGTCTTCTTCCCAACATTATCATCTCCAACAATCATGATTTTCAACAAATTTGGAGCATTGTTGAAATCTCTACTCCAATCAAATAATTTGTCGATCATATTTGAAATCGCGAATACAAATGGCACACCAATCAACATAATCTTGTATTTATCACATTTGGTGTGCCATTTTGGCTCAAGAAACATCCTCACTAGCAACTCTGCTAGTCTTAGTGGAATAGCCACACACAAAAGATAAAATTTCACTTTCTCCCTCTTAATTCCCAAGTACTTTTCCACCTTTCTTCTTATACATACATTCCATATAATGCCAAACTAGCATACCAACAACATTGCCCAAGTGCAATGCACTCAACAACAACAAACTACTTTGGGTCAACACTTGTGCTAAGACTGAAATACTAAGTTCCATCTGTCCGCAAAGAATTATCAATGATAACATGAATTGTTTGAAGGTCTACGAAAGAAAAAAAATATTAAAATGAAGATAAAATAAAATTGAAACAAAAAAATAACCTAATTTAGGCATCTTACCATCACTACCCAACAAAAGAGGACACGAAATGGAACGACCAGAGCAGTCCAAAGCTACTGATACTGTATAGCCTGAGTAGGAGCCTAAGCAAGAGCCTATAAACAAAACCAAAAAAAATTGGTGAAGTGTTACGGTTTAAATATGAGAAGGTTTAAAGTTTGAGTTTTGGCAAACAACATGCCCTCACAAGCTTGAGAATATGTTCAGACCATTATGTTTTCATAGGGTATTGCATTACTACAAAAGTGTATAAATGCTCAGATTTAGCTACAAACTAGGCGTATATATCTAGAACTGCAAGACCTGCATACATGTGTAGTTGATTTTATATTTTTAGTTTTACATATGTACTAAAATTTTAAAATTATAAATATAAAAGAATAGAAAAATAACATTAGATAAAGTATTATAAAAAATAGAGAAGAAAAAATAGATTATTCAAAATGATTTTATAATCATTCTTTTAATCAAGACCACTGCACACCATTAATTGAGATTTGCTATCATTTCACATAACATAATTAAGGATGATATTTTAAAAATATGTAATTGTTATTATATGTGGCATGCGATAACCAAAAAAATTAGAATAATCAATACGATCCCATAACACAAAGAAATATTCTTTTTTCACATATAGTTCTCATACACAATGGTTTTAGTTAAAATTTATTTTAAATGCATAAGATTCAATTACGATAAATTAATTTTTACTATTTAACTGCAAGCATAAGACTCAATATATGATTAATATTTAACTTTTATTTAAAACATATATTTATGTTTATAATTACTATAATTTTAATTTATATTTTAAAATTACGTGATTCAAATTAAATTTAATATCATAACATTTAAAGAATAATAAAAAAATCCGCAGGTAATCCCCATTCTCCATGGGGATTTAGGGATAGGGCGGCGGTAGAGGATAAGGGTATAAAATGTGGAGGTGGGGCAGGTGTTGGGGGAACCTTTTAAGTGGCGGGACGGGGTATAGGGATTGGTCCCCTCACCCCAAACCTGCCCCATTGTTATTCCTAGTTGTTGATACTAAACAGCTCCAACAACTCCTCTATCAAATCCCTTATTTTTTAGGGGATCTTTAAACTCAAATGTAAGTCCAAATTTGAGAGAGTTGCTGAATTTTAGCCATAGTCCAAATTTGAGAGAGTTGCTGAATTTTAGCCATAGGTTTATATATATAGTGTAAATTATGGTTAAGTAATTTTAGTTTAGTGATATTTTATTTTTCAATTACAGCTAGGGTCTTAATTTTTTTATTTTTATTTTTATAAATGTAGCATAGAGAATATTAATAATAATAAAAATAGAATATCATTATGAACAATGAACGAATATAAATAAAAAATAAAATTATTGGAAAAGTTTTAGTTTAAAAAGTAAAATGTAAAATGATATCAATAAAAAATAATAGTAGTAATTAAAAATGAAATATTATCATGAACAACAGATGAATATAAATAAAAAATATTAAAATAATTTATTTAATTAAATAAGTATAGATATTGGAGTAGAACAAAATTAAATAGTCTCTAGAATATGAAAGCTATTGAAGTAGAACTGAAATAGAAATTTCTTAAAATAAGAAATTTACTAAAAGTGAAGGACTAATTGAGTGAAACTAATAAGGGATTCCTAAATATAAGGAAATGTTTTAAATTTCATAAATATAGGGGGAAAAAAAAACAATTATTGGAGTTAGCGTTATAATTCGTTTCGCGAGTTTGTCGAACTGAAATATGGTCCAAATTAGAAATTTCCTGACGAATACTTTCCATTATAAAATTGCTCCTTCATCCTCCACCACTCTTTTTAATTCCATTCCCAAAAGAAATTGTGTTAAAATGCACTCAACAGTCATCATTAAACTTAGAGGAGTCAAAATACTCTTTCAACTCTACAGGACATCCTCGGCCTCTAGGGGGTAACCTTCCTTTGTAACTTCGATGGGTTTAGTTAGTTACATGAACTCCCTTGAGTGGACTATTCTTCTTGATCCCCTTTTTTCAAGTTGGTGTCTGGGGATCATGTAGTGCATTTAGCAACTTCATCTAAATGTTCCTCATCATTAACGTTCTCAGCGCAAGTGATAGGCTTTCTACGAGGTAACATTTCCAATGTCAGAAGAAAATTGGAAAGCATTCGTAAAATTAAAAAGAAAAGACACTAAAATATACCATGGTCAACACAAGTCAAACTACCTAAAACCCATCTTAAGTCCAGATCGTAACCTATGCTTTGATATAGAACATGTTTGGTTCCAAATTTATCATGAAGGGAACTTGGGATGCAACAGTAGCGTACCTAGAATGACAATTCTCCCTCAGCGACAAGACCCTAGTTCCAAACTCATAATGAAGTTTATTCTTCATAAGAAAAGGGGAAATTCATTGTAGGAAAGATCCTCTCACTTGGCTCAAGCCAAGCAAAAATAAAGGGGTAATTTTGACACAATGTAAGTATTATGGCAAAGTGGATCCTTCTATTATTATAAAGTGAGATAGATTAGTATGAAACTATAGGATTGTTGATAAGGGAAGAGATTACAGACTCGTAAGGATAGCTTCAAAAGAAGAACTAAATAGTCGGATATTAAAGATCTTAGTCTTACATAAATGCCAACATATATATATATATATATATAATTAGAACTTATACTAATGAGAAGACGATTACAAAGGCCTTATGCGTGAGAAGTGAATCGTAAAACTTGACCTCTTCTTGGACAACCATGCTCTTCCATTTTCACAATAGATGCATTGGGCTAATAGTCGTATTCATTGCATTGAAGCATCTGTATTACTTGCCTCATAGTTGGCCTGGCATCCTTGTCTTCCTCAACACATTGCAAAGCCACTCTAACCAATTGTTCCATTTTTTGCTTTTCATAGTTTTCATGGATCAAGGGGTCTACCACTTCTTCAATCCAAGATGTCATTTGTGCAATCCCATTCACCTTGTCCCTCACCCACTTAACTAGCCTTCTTTCTTCCATCTGTCCTCCAATGTCAAAGGCTTGAATGGCACTATTTGGGCTTTTTCCGGTTACTAACTCTAGCACAACGACGCCATAGCTGTAAACGTCCACTTTAGAGGTGATTGGGAGGTTCAAAATCCATTCAGGAGCCATGTAACCTCTTGTTCCTCTAATTCTTGAAAATTTTGAATTCGTTTCGCTGCCTCTTTTCAGTAGCTTGGAGAGGCCAAAATCTGCAATCTTTGGCTGGTAATTGGAATCCAAGAGAATGTTTTGAGGCTTGACATCACAATGTAGAACCCACTCCAAGCATTCTTCGTGTAAATAAGCAAGGCCTTTCGCCATACCTGATGCAATTTCATATCTCTTCTTCGAATCGATGGCATTGGAATATAAGTTGTGAGCTAAAGACCCATGCTCCGCGTACTCGTACACAAGAAGCCTATGCTTTCGCTCTGCACAATAGCCCCACATCTCCATCAAATTCATGTGGTTAAGCTTCCCAATGATGTTGACCTCTGCTAAGAATTCTTCTTCTCCTTGGTTAGCCTCGTTAAGTTGCTTGATTGCTGCAACGCGACAATCGGGCAATACGCCTTTATAGACCACACCACCACTACCTCTACCTATTTCTTCACTGAAATTCTTGGTTGCTTTTTTCAGCTCAATGTAGCTGAATTTTCTGAATCCAGTTACCACATCTATGTATTGCTGCATAGCTTCATCTGAGCCTTGTTGAGATTTATGCAAGAAGAGACATATTGAAACTATGCAGATTGTTTCAATTCCTCCAAGTATAGAGGCAAACCACAGCAAACTCCGGACCAATTGGCTATCTTTGCTTCTCTTGTAGTTTCTATTCAGCAACTCATTTCTTTGGCTTGAGCAATCCAGTTTGAACGACATAGACTCATCTATAGGGTGTGCAAAAGACTTGGGCACTTTCAAGAACAGAGCTCCAGAAAAAGTTGTTGGAAAATATCCGTTTAGAAACGCCCTCTTCAAATAGCAATCATATACTCCATCTTCAGCATATCTATACTGGAACCCTTTACAGTTCCGTAATTCCAGACATCTCTTCTTACATCTTTCTAATGTGCAATCACGCAAAATGTTGATATTGTAGCCGTGGAAATCTAAATAAGGGAATTTGCGAAAGTTTGCCTCACTGCTATTGCGTGATAAATCAAATTCAGGCTCACATCCATAGGACCAATCTGTATGGTTGTTCATCTTGAATCCCTGAAGGCATGAACATTTTCTGCTAGAACCAGGTTCAAAAGTGCAGAAACTATTCGGTCCACAAGCACCATGAATCCTGCATGGTCTTTTCATTGCTTGCCATGAGACAACCCAAGTCCCACTATTTTCTTCTAGGCTGTACAATCGAAGGTTACCATCAAAATCCAGTGTTAATCTTCTCTGTGGCCTTGCACCAAAATCAGCTGCCCAAAACTCAACTCCATCTGACGACCTAAAATAACCCCGTGAATTGAATATCGCGATTCTAGTATCATTATACCTTGACCTTCCGGCTTCATTGCTTAACAACCAAGGGTCAGGCCAATAAATGCTAGATGTCTCAGGACCATCATAGACGAGTCGAAGGACATTATCATCGTCAAAAAAGAGCCTATAAAAACCAATCGAATGATTAGTCTGGCTTCTTGATGCTATAAGGCTCGTGCTTCGAGTAAGATTTTGTGCAGGAAGAAGGGTATCAGTAGGTGAATTAAAACTTTGCCACAACATATTATCTTCTGCAGCAAGGAGAACAAGATTGCCATTGTTGTATAGGACAAGTTTCTTTCCAGAATTAGTATTAGTTGCCCAAGCAATGAACTGACCAGCATCAGTTAAGATAAGATTGCCATCTTCACTTAAGGAAAGCTTTGAGAGTCTTCCATTTACTGGCTGGTCTCGGTTTGCCATCCACACTACAGTGCGATTGTGATCATAGACTTGCTTGGCGTACCATATTGCAAAAGAGTAAGCATTCACACCAACTGGGTGGAAGCCGGCAGTGAACAAACCATTTGCTGAAATCAAAACATCGTCAGGTTTCTCCACCGATAGAGATGAGCCCTTACTCAAGCTATCCATGGCAGGAGATGATAATGTTGATGATAGCATCAAAGACAACAAAAAGAGATCGACCGAAAAGCCCATCTTTTCATATAGACCAGACAAATTTTGCGTACGCTTTGGCGTGGGAAGTTGAAAGGTGTATATAAACTAGCGAACATTTATAGGAGAATTTGATTATCTTGAAGCTCCAATGTGGGTGTGTGACTAGGGACATAGCCGAAGGAGGAAGACTAGCCGTCAAATGAGACGGAGACTATTATTCTTAGGAATAGCAATGGGGCGAGTTAGCTCCCTTGCCCTATCCCGTAAGTTACGTTATCTAATTTTTTTTTCCATCCTTTATTCAGTCCTCGCATTCTATACTCCTGTTCCTCGTCCCGTCTCTATCCCTGCCCCGCTCCCGAATCTATGTGAAAAATGGGAATTACCTACGGATTTTTATTATTCTTTTAGATTTTAATAATTAAAGTTAATTTGAATCATATAATTTCAAAATATAAATTAAAATTAAAGTAATGATAAATGTAAATATAAGTCTTAAATAAAGTTTACATATTAATTATATATTAAGTTTTATACTTGCAGTTAAATAGCAAAAATAATATTATAATAATTGAGACTCGTGTTTAAAATAAATTCTAGCTTAACTATTATGTACGAAAACTATAATTGAAAAAAAACACTTCCTTGTATTAATGAGATTGAATTGATTATTATAATTTTTTTATCACATGTCACATATCATAGTAGTTGCAAATCTTTAAAATCCATCCTCAATTATGTTATTTAAAACTTTTTAAAGTACTGAATTAACTAACAAATATCTTGAATCTACTATGATTAACAGTAAAATTGAGGTATTTATGTCAAATGATAGCAAATCTAGTTATCGCATGTAGTGATCTTAAGAATGATTATAAAATCCTTTTAAATAATCTAAATTTTTCTTCCCTATTTTTATAATATTTTTTTATACTTTTATATTTATGATTTTAAAATTTCAATACATATGTAAAATTAAAATAATAAACATAACTATCTATATAGACGGGATGGGTTATAAGGGACGAAGAATGTTTATTCCCGCATCCCGCCCCGCCCCGCCCCCGTGTCAAGATTAAAAGTTAATCTCCAATCCCATCTCCATTCTCTATTTTTCCCGTCCCATTTGGAACAGGAGAAGGGCATGTACCCACAATCTCTATTCCCGTTTTTATTCCTAATTATACTTTGACTCTTCTTTTGTAGAAGAGGGAAAAAATGCAAAATATCTTTTGTTTTTTTTTGGCGATAATCACTTCTAAGAAAGTGAAAGTTAGATTCCACCACATGAACGAATGACAAATGGAAGTGAATGACGTTATGGAAAATGAAGGTCTCGTACCCGGGTCAATGTTCAAAAGAGAGTTCCAAATTGTTAGCATAGTAACGTATTGAATGAGAATATAGAAAATGAAGGTCTCCTACCCGATTCAAAGTTCAAAGAAAGTTCTCACTGATTAGCAGAAGATAAGGTACTGATGGACATCCATAGCTAACATCCAATCGGATTCGTGTACAGTAAACTTCGAAGATATGGGTAAGGCATTCAAAACGAACTAGTATTGTATCTGTGCGATGCACGGTATAATGTAAATATTCTAAAAATATGTAATATAAAATCAATTCATTCAACTTTTTAATCACACTATTAAAAAACTATAATATGTAGTTATCCTAAGTAATATATTACTACTAAAGAAACCAAGTAAGCATTTATTTTTCAAAAAATGTGACAGTAAGAAATACTTTACTAAGATCGGACCTTTTAAAAATGTATGTATCTCCTTTATCTGAATTGTTGTTTTTACAAAATTCACACATGCCTAATTCTAGTTTGGCACCATTCTTACTCTTTTCACATGTGATCTACATGCAAATCCATCTCCTACCAAAGTTTGAATGATCCAATAGCCAAATAATATGTTGCGAACTTGCGTAGATACGCTTCTCAACAAAACATGCTGGAATACTCACATTAATTACACAAATATATAACATGAATATAAGGTGAATAACATGAGCATATACTATAAAGATTATTATGGAATACCTAATAACCGGTTGCTATAATGAGTTCATTAGTAATATTTGAAGTAGATTTGTTATATGATCTAAGTGAAACTCAAATGATTGAGCTTTCACCTGAGAAGTCATATAACATAAGACTTTATTTCTACTACTACCATTATATTATAAGATAAAAATATTGAATAAGGAACATAAAATGTTAAATAAAATATAAAAAAAAAGAAATAAAAGTTCCACATTGTACCTCTTTTTTCAATGAATTTTATCTTTTACTAAAAAAAGAAAAAGAAAAGTTCCACATTAGATCTCTTTTTCGATGCAAATTTATTTTTTAATAAAAAAGTCCCACGTCATACCTTTTTTTCAATGAAATTTGATTTTTGACCAAAAAAAAAGTTTCACGTTGGAACTCTATTCAATGCAATTTCATTTTTTTACAAAAAAAAGAAAAAAAAATAAAGAGAATAAGTTCAACTTGGACGCCTTCTTTCCAATGCAATTTCATTGTTTATAATAAATAAATAAATGTTAAATATCTTTTCAGTGCAATTTCATTTTTTGACTAAAAAAAATAAGAAAAGTTCTACATTTGACGTCTTTTTCTATACAATTTCATTTTTGACAAAAAAAAGAAGAATAAAACTCCATCGGCAAACCTCTTTTTTAATGCAATTTCATGTTTGACAAAAAAAAAAAAAAAGAAGTTCCACACTGGACCTCTATTCAAATGCAATTTCATTTTATACCAAGAGAGAAAAAAAAAAAGTTCAACTTGAACCTCTTTTTCAATGTGATTTTATTTTTGCCAAAAAAGAAAAAGAAAAAAAAACATTGGATCTATTTTTCAATGCAAATTCATTTTTGATATATATATAAAAAAAAATAGAAAAGAGACCAAGCCTAACCATTGATAGGAAGCTCGTGAGATGACAAATTATCATAAATAAATAAAAAATAACAGATGAAGACAAATTAAATATAATTTTTTAATTTAAATTTTAATTTTATTATCTCCTATCTAAATTTGTTTTTATTTCACCAATATGCACATGTCATTTAACAAAAAAAGAACAGATAAAGACAAATAAGTGTCGAATATTTGTTTTTTTTTTAAGTAAGATTCTTTTTTTGTTAGATTGAATTTATTAAAATTAATCAAACTTTTAATTGAAAAATAAAATAATTTTATGAGAGAGATTTTGTCATTTTAAAAACGAATGTGAAATTTTCTTTTCATTTATTTATGATTCTTTAATTTAACTTTTACCATATGAAATTGAAATTTCTAAATTAATCAAACTTTTAATTGAAAAATAATGTAATTTTATAAGGGAAGTTTAGTCATTTAAAAAACAAATATAGAATTTTATTTTTGCTTATTTATGATTTTTTTTTCATTTGATTTTTACGGTATGAATCGAATATTTGATTTTTTTAGATAGAAGTAATGTTCCTTTCCTTTTTTTGATGACTATTTCTTTACACGTGGCATGATAGTGTTTCTTGGAGCAATATTCCATGTTGGACCTTTTTGTATGCAATTTTATTTTTGACTAAAAAAGCCATGTTGGACCTTTTTTCTCTATGGAATTTTATTTTTGTTTAAAAAAAAAAGGTTCCACGTCTAACTTCTTTTTCCATACAATTTTATTTTTGACCAAAATTAGTTTTTTAGTCATGTAAATAATTCCTCTGCAGTGCTCTTGCCTATCTAAGGAATTCTATTGTTGAACCACATTGACCATGTTGTGTGATGCTTGAGTATTAAAGAGCTAATTTTGCAGGATGAAGAAAGCATGCTTTTCTAAGGTTCTAACTATTTTTGAAGCAATTGTTGCTATGCTATATGGTGCGGTCTCTTGAACAATTTTTGTTAGATATTCTGAAAAGGACTTTCTTTTTGTCATTAAAAATGAACTTTTTTATGAAAGGCTTTGCATTAAATCTTTGACAATAACTGGAGTTCTCCTACTAAAATATAAAAATTAGTCAACTAAATAGAAAAATAACTAAGTGTGTGAACCTTACAGATTATAGATTGGAAGTCACATAAAAATAATGAAAAAGTCAATGTTTATTTAATTCTTTAATGAATAATTTCGATGGTCAACAATTGTCAACTTTGAACCAAACCCTTCAAGAATTTCAAGAAGAGATGTGATCAAACATAAAGAAGAATAAAAAGAAGAAGGAGAAATAACCTTGATTCTGAATGATGAATGCAAAATAACGATAAGAAAAAAAAAACATGCAGCTCTTTGATTTAATTTCATAAATCAATATATAGCTTTTATAATTTAATTTAATTCAATTTAATTATCATAAAAATATTAATAGTAAAAGAGTTTAAATAATGATAAGATAAAGTTCTAATATACATAGAACACAAATTTATGATATGATTTAATTTCATAAATCAAGCATTTTTTATTAATTTAATTATCATAAAAATATTAATAATTTACACATGGCATGATATAGTTATTCGTAGAGGAAGCTAATTTTTTGACACAACCCATAGTATTTGTTCTTTTAGAATATTAATAGAATAGAATAAATTAAGATATAAATAATTTGGAAAAATCTACCTAGTAGACCTAAATCATGAAGGGCCTCTTCGAAAAATTTGTAAGCAAATCATGTAAGCCCTACAAGGCGATTCAAATCAGAAACTTGTACCCCAGTGATCAGTCTCAGCAAAAAAAGAAAAAAAGAAAAAAATAACATTGAATATATACTGCGTTTTATAAGGTTTTTTAGTTAGTCAATCTACACTAATGCTATTTTATTTATCTGAATCTTTGGAAACATACAAAGTAGATATAGAAAAAGAGTTTAAATAATGATAAGATAGAGTTCTGATATATATAGGACACAAATTGATGGTATAATTTAATTTCAAAAATCAAGACTTTTTATAATTTAATTTAATTTAATTACCATAAAAATATCAATAGATTTACACAAAGAAGACTTAATTGAAAAAGAGCTTTAGACTGCTTTACCTTATGCTCATTAGTTGATGGGTTACCATGTGCATTATTCTCCATTCGGTAGTCCAATCCTAAAACAAATAGTCAGCACAAAAATTCAAAATCTCAATGAGAAAGGGCAAGTAAATAATTGCTTAAATAAAAAATGCACGGACTCGCTTGAATCAAAAAGAAAAAAGAAGACAAAATTGGAACCACAAAATATGAAATTAAATACCTTAAAGCCAAGGTTCACATTCAAAGAGTTAGGTGAAATGGTCTAAGTAGTGATATGTTATTTTTAGAGGTTTTGCATTCGAACCACGACTACTCCCGCCTTTATTGTAATAGGAAAAGAAAAAATAAAAAAGGACACCCCGAAGGTTCGATTATACAATTAACAATGTATGACAAAGTAGACAAAGACATTAAATCGCCACTAAAAAGAAGCCAATTAAAATTGAACATAAAATGAAAATTTTGTCACCCACTAAAACTAACGGAATAAATTAAAATAAAACAAAATGATGTATGTATGTACTTGAAATATATATATATATATATATATATATATATAGTTTCACATGAGCCAGCAAAATCATAATGCTTACACTTAATTAACTGATGGATTATTACAATAAACCTTAAGAATGCTAGAATATTTGTGTGAATATGAGCTTAGCAGCAGGGACAAAACGATAAAAGAGATAACAACAGAAACAGACTGTGAAACTATTCCGTGTTAACTAAAATGGATCTCCAAAATATAGATCAATCATTAATTAAAAGCATTAGTAGATAACTACTCACACAAATTAACTTAATGACTAAGCGAATATATCTTCTCAAAATTATATCTCAATACAGAATATACTATATGCACAGATGTCATAACCCAAAGCATATTATATTATAAGATAACGCGCCAAGACAATAAGCTATAATACAAATTCTCAAAGCTATTATAATGACATATGCTTTACATTAGATGACAATACGCATGCAGTAGAGCTCATAAGGACTTTATATCAAAGTCAACTAGAATAACATGGACTTCACATAAGCAAAAGCTTACCACGTTATTTAATGAAACATGTAAGGACTGTAATCAAGAGCAAAATTGATTCATAATTCGCAAGCAATAAATTATGTATGGACTAATGAAAATTAGCACTTGGTATTACTCAAGTGCTGAGACACCCAAAATATTGGTATAGACGTTAAATACTTGTAAAAAACCATCAGTTCATGAATATTATATATAATTCTAGAAACATGATTGGATAAAAAGCATTAATAAGCTAGATCATTCAATCATAGACTAACATGTCATCACATATGAAATAGCAAAAGAATATAATAAGCTAGATCAAAATTGCACAGGAACTTGCCTGTAAAACTATTCCGTGTTAATGAACTTCAAGACAAGCTCTGTGATCAAATTGAAAAAAAAGTTGTAACTGCACCAATCAATAGAAATATCATTAGTTGTTCTGCATATTCAAGAGGTTATTAAGTATATTGTTGGAACTATGAAAGGCAACTCACGATGAGATGAGTGAAAGATATGAATGTTTATAATTTGTTTATGATCATTTTGGAATGGACGAAGGCCAAATAGAAACCCTTTGCTGAAAAGAATGTTAAGCAGCATAAGAATGTGAACTTCGAAACTTTCTGAATGTAGTCTATAGTGAAAAGCATTAGATGACCAAATCAATTGTCATCACATATGAAATAACAAAAGGATATAATAAGCTAGATCAAATTTGCTCAGGAACTTGCCTGTGAAACTATTCCGTGTTAATGAACTTCAAGACAAGCTCTATGATCAAATCGGAAAAAATAAAATAAAATAAAAGTCTTGATTGCTCCAATCAACAGAAATATTATTAGTTGTGCTGCATATTCAAGAGGTTATTAAGTATATTATTGGAACTATGAAAGACAACAAACCATGGGATAAGTGAAAGATGCATATTATACTGATAAAGTTGAAAGGCAAAAAATTCTACTGATAAAGATAACCTTAATTAAATTTTAAATTAAGATTTGATTGAGTCCTACGACAGATAAGAAATCTTATCAAAATATAATTTATAAATTTAAATAATATGATCAGGATAATTATTGGTAATATTAATCTGTAAAAAACTTTTCCAAATTTCAAAATTAATTTATTTTTTTGTAAAAATGTTTAAAAATGCTCATAAAGCGACACATGACACTCTTGGTTGTTCTCTTAGAATATATAATAATTGTTTTTTTGCCTTTTAGACCTTGCACTTTTATTTAATTGTAAAGTTTAAACCAAAAACTGAACCTACTCGGGCAGTTACCGAACATGTGCGGGTGACTATTGCAATTGTCGATCAGGGCTACTACTGAATTTGCTCGGACGTCTATTTAATTTATTCGGACAATTATCACATCTATCCCAACAACAAAATGGGGTCAAATTACAATATTAGAAAGTTGTAAATTGATCCTGAGAAAACCACAATCGTTTTTTTATTTTTATTTTTTATCTTTCTTTTATCCCCCACCCTTATTTGTCCCTCTCCATGAGATTCGAATATTGGTCTCTCAACTGTTAGAGAAAGTAATCTACCACTAGGACTCTATTTGTTTGCCATAAAATATTTTTCTGGAAAATACTTTTTTAATTTTTGGTGTTTGGTAATACTGAAAAATTAGTCAATCGAAAAATATTTTCCGATCAAAAGAAAATATTTAGTTAAAAAGCGTGAAATATTTTCATGTCCATGTCTTTTGGGGGAAAATTTTTTTCACTCACTCTACCCTACCCCCACCCCCATTCCATTGCAGTCACATTTTCAATTAATTATAATTAATGACTGATTAATTAATTAATAATAATTTATCATAATTAATTTAATATTTTCTATTCATTTATTAGATGCTAATTAATTATTCAACTAACTTAATTTTAAATAATTTTATAAATTAATTAATTCATAATTAATAAATTATATTTAATAAATTAATATTAATTAATTAACTAATTAGTTTAATATTTCTATTCATTCATTAGCTATTAATTAATTATTCAACTAACTTAAATTGAAATAAATAATTTTATAAATTAATAATAATTAATTGTTCATTATTATTAATTTATGAAATTATTAATGAATTAATTGTTAAAAATAACTAACTAAGTTTTTTAATTAATGCACAAGATAAATAAATAAATTAACCATAAAATATTTTCAGTGTGACAATCAAATACTAGAAAATGTTTTATTTTTTTTAAAAAAATATTTTTTCTTGAAAATATTTTATATGAACAAGTTACATTTTTGAAAATATATGAATAATTAGTTATTTTTATAAAATACAGGGGTAATTTCAGATTGTAAATTTAAAATGCGCTAAAATATTCACCCTTGTTAGTCATGACACTCTTAAGCTAAGCTCGAGTAAGAAGAGTAAAGTTATATATCACCTATTTTCTTATTACTCTTTTATTACCTCTTACGTGGCATGACAACTAATTTTTATTTATTTATTTCTCTTTCTTCCTTTTTTTATTTTTCTCTCTCTTATTAATTTCTTTTTCTTTCCTTAATTAATAACTTTCTCCATGATATCAGACTCACCAAAACTAAAATTTCTTCTTCTCCTTCAACGCTTCTTCTTCTTCTTCTTCTTGACCAATCCTTATTTGCAAAACCAATCCAAAAATCAAGCCACATCACATCGTGCATCATGGAATCTCTCGATCCATCGTCTTCTCTATCTACTCCTACTTCGATATCGGTCTTCCCCTTGGCGAACACCTCATCTCCAACAAAACTGTACGTTTTTCAATCCTCTAACACGTATATAGAATCAAATATATTTGTGGGTATGTGAATATATATATATATATATATATATATATATATGTATAATATGATTAATTCTTAAACTTTTATTAAGAGCAATTTTTATCAGTATACTATTGTATGGCAAAGTTAACGTTTTATATGTAGCTACAGCAACTTAAAGTCTTTGAACAATAAAAGAGAAGACTATTTTATGGTTGTCTTTCTCTGCTAATGATATAGAGATTATGTTCTAAAGTAATCTTATGTTGGAATGTTTTATTAAGTAGATGAGGATAAATTAGTTGCATAATAGCGCTTCAGGAGTCAAACCCTCAGGGATGCCTGGAAACCAGTAATGGATGATGGTAAAACAATTCTTTTTTTCCTGGATGACGTGGGATATATTAATGTGTATATATCCAATTAAAGTTACATAGATTAGGATTCTTTTCCCTTTGTTGACGGTTATTTAGTTTTAGATTTAAGCTATTTCTTAAATATTGGGAGAATTTACTTGACTAATATGTAAAATTATGACAAATATATGTAAAAACATGAGAAAATATTATTTTGATCCATTATTTGAACTGCAAAGAAAAAGAAAAGAAATATTCTTTTAATTATTTTTATTTATGCTCAATTAATTGCAAAACTTAGATATCTTTTTTTTTTCCTTTTAAAGATATCTTTTTTGAAGATGTTGATTTAATTTGACAGGGATGATGACATATCTATTAAGCACTCTGATAGTCAGAATGAAAATAAAACTTTAAATAGAGGTGATTTAGAAATTCCTAAAGTAGGAATTCTATTTGAGTCATATGAAGATGTTTGTAGCTTTTATAATGAGTATGCAAAAAGTATCGGATTTGGAACGATAAAGAAAAGGTCAAATCCCGGAGATGATGGACAAACGAGATCATTCACCCTTGCATGCTCTAAATCAGAAGCCTAAGCACACTGCCCAAAATGATTTTCGAAGAAAACCATCAATTAAAAATGATTGTATGGCTAGGATAGGAACAAAATTGACGAAGGATGGTTTGTACTGTTTAACGGTGGTTGCATTGGAGCACAACCACCGTGTAACTCCATCTGATGCATACATGCATCGAAGTAACAAAAAGCTTGATACACCTACTAAAAGGCTTCTTGATTTGAATGATAGAGTCAGTATCAAAATTAGTAAAAGCTATAGCTCTTTCGCTATTGAAGCAGGGGATATGAAAATATGCGTTTTGGAGAAAAAGATTGTAGAAATTACATTACTAAACAAAGTCAACTAAGACTTGGTGAAGGTGATGTTAAGGCTCGACTCAGTTACTTTAGAAGAATGCAAAAAAGAAATTCTAATTTTTTTCATGTCATGGAAATAGATGAAAAGAATAGGATGAAGAATATCTTTTGGACTGATACAAGGTATAGAGCAGCACATGAGTCATTCAGTGATGTTGTTACATTTTATACAACTTACTTGACGAATAATTATGATATGTCGTTTGCTCCATTTATTGGGGTAAACCATCATGAACAATCGATATTATTGGGTTGTGGATTACTTTCCAATGAAACTACTGAGACATATGTTTGGTTATTTAAGGTGTGGTTAGAATGCATGTAACGCCCCGATCGCTCATGAGACCAGATGCTCTAATAATCATGCTAATCACAACCCAATTCCAACCCGGTCACAAAATTTAAGAAAAACGGACGGAGTTTTCCCTATTTATAGGACTAATCAAAAACCTACAAGCAGCAAATATAACCACAATACAACACCCCAACTCCAACCGTCCTACTTTTCCCAATCTCAAGGCCATTTGAGCCTTAGACAAAAACATAACCATACGAGCATGTAATCAAAAGACAATAAAGTCTATCTTTAGCGATTA
This sequence comes from Ehretia macrophylla, assembly GCA_037974665.1. Taxonomy (NCBI): domain Eukaryota; kingdom Viridiplantae; phylum Streptophyta; class Magnoliopsida; order Boraginales; family Ehretiaceae; genus Ehretia; species Ehretia macrophylla. The sequence continues at coordinate 9,158,948 of CM075774.1, forward strand.
CATGCCAACTACTCTACCAAACCACATAAGTCCTTAATTTACTTTACAATCCAACAAGCCGTACAAAATACATACAAGACTTCAAGGCTTCAAAACAGAACAAAAATACATCAAATCCCATCTTCACAAACAGCTTCCAATCGTAGCAAGTTAAACAACCAACAACACGGCACACAAGGTAGTTGTTCTAACTGCACCTGAAACATGTTAAAACCAGAAATGAGTAACCAAAGTTACCCAGTGAGAGAGGTGATCCAATAAACCAGGGTGTGTTTTCATGAGATGCAACAAGATAATAACATTAATAACACAAATAACCAAGTTAATTAGACAAGTATTTAACCACGTATAAAAAGGATACGATTCTACTTGTCTTCCATCACGAGCCAAGATCTTCAAGCAAGTGCTGGCAAAACCCTTATACCTCTAAAAATGAGGTAATCCGGATGTACCCCGATCCTACAACCTATATCTCCTGAGGTAGGTCTGTATGCCCCAACGAGGTGAACCACGCCTCTGGGGTAGGTGAGTATGCCTCAGCGAGAAAGGGACTGGGAAACCATGGTAGCCGAGGGAGCACGGCAAGCCTGATACCGCCCGTGTTACTCGACACTACCATACCCGAGAAGGTTGCGCAACCCCGAGTCACGAATCACATTTTCGAATCAAGTGGGGAGGTAGCAAAGTAGGCTAGCCTCACCCCATATATAACATATAACACATTTGATAATCAAATAGAGCATTTATAGCAATATAAACAATTACTCCTGTAACTAATTCAAGTGACTCACAAGATAGCAAGTAAATAGTACATATAGACTTTATCAATTTAAACTAAATCATACAATCTAAAAACAATAAAATAAGCTAAGATGCACAAAATGAATGAAGACTCCCTCACCTTAGTAAACCAAACCTGTAAAAATCTAGCCAAGAATACAAGGACTAGCACCAATTTATTCTCAACATCTTGGACTGGCTCAAAGAATCAAATCCTATCATGTAGTAAACACATACTTATCACAAGAAATCTTATAGATGTCACTCACAGTCAATGCACTAAAGTTCACATCACATAATCAATTTAGCAACACAACAAGATACATTCACACATTAAACAAGTAATCATGCCAACTGGTTTATAAGCTTTGCCCAAAAGGATAAACATACTATGCAGCCCGTTTGAACTCTTAGCTAAGCAATTAAAGGCTCTTTATTAGTCACAATCATAACCTTATATATATAATACAATTAACAAGCAATATAACCAATATAAACTAAATATAATCGTTTTCATTCAATCTTTAACAAGTAACATGTACTCCAACTTACGACCATCTCTAAATAGATGAACATGCTATACAGGAACAATTAAACACTTATCCAATCAATTAATAAGTCAATTAACAACAATTATCAACATGGTTCATAACTAGTTCCTTTAGTCCTCTTTCAAGTTCATACTACACTAAAGTCATACAATCCAAATAACTTAATTCACAAAACTTCACTACTATGATACGTGCACTACACAAAGGCATATAAACATTTAATTACTCAATTATAAAGCAATTATCATGAAATTAACTATGCGAACACAAAGGGGTCAATATTATACATTTCCCAACACTTTACCACAAGCTCACACATGTCTCAAAACTGCATTTAAACACTCTAGAAGCAACTATAAGGCAATACAAGTACTAAAGCAATTCATTCATTCATTTCCTCTTTGTTCAACTAGGTTATTTAGCTTCCTACCGAAATTCAAGGATCAAGTTAAGCTAGATAACCATCCTACCAATCTAAGGATACCTAAATACCTCATTTAGAACCTCCAAATTATAACCTAGAGTACAAGTACACGAAAACACCGAAAATGCCTCTTTATGGGTTTACACTACAAGTACCAATTCCAGAATCAAAACAAGCAAAACGAAGGCAATTCTAAGGCTTCAATACTTAATAAAGACTAGTCATAACCTCGAAATGTGCTCGGATTCGAGTTAACCCCAAAACCCCTTATTAAAGTAGCCTATTTTGATCAAATTACCCAATTTTTGTGCATAGCAAGCGCAACTAACATTTTTTCTCACGCTTATGGACCTAATTAGCAACTACTAGAAGCCTCGAATCTAATTAAATTGCAACATTTTTCAGAAACCCTAGTTTGGCACTATTCATCATCTTCCTTATGTAGATTCTTGTTAAAAAACTTAGTTCCAAGATATACCAATACATACACAAGGTCTCTAGCATGTAATAATACCATATAGAACAAGAAACAAGCAACTTATGGCATGGAACAAGCAAAATCCGAAAATTCAAAATCATGGCATAAACTTTAAATAGCTAAAAGATGAAACTCTCTTACCAAATTAGAGATGTAGGAGCAAAGGATAGACTTTTTGATGGTTTGGAATCCTTTGGAAGAGCTTGAAAGATCAAATTGAGCAAAAATTTGTATGAAAAGAACTATTCCCGTAATAGGGTTTTTGGCTGATTTTTTTTTGGCATTTTGGCTTATTTTGAGTATTTTGAACATTTTTTGAGCTATTATATGTATATAATAAATGATATATGGGTAGATGGGTTTAGTTGTGGGTCAAATTGTATGCAAATGGATCAAGTTTTATGCCAAATGAGTCAAGTATTCTAAGTGGAAAAATGCTGAAAATTTTCACTATTCATTACGTTCACTTACAATTTTTTCCCGTTGATCCCGATATGCTATGCATGCAAACTCAATGAATGTATGCATCTAAAATAAAAACTATTAAGGGAAAAAATATGAAATTCAGAAAAAGAAACAGAAAAATTTTCATGTTCGGACTCGAGTTATTTAAACAATTAATGGGTAATAATGGAATCTAGCACTTAAATAAAAAAGAATAAATTCTAATAATGGTAATATTAAAATAGTTACCTTTTTTAATTTTTCTAAACTCTATTCTCACGTATTTAAAAAATATAATAAATGATGCCATTAATGAATGAATTGAATTAAATTATTAACATAACTATAACAAACTTTTAAAGTAACACATTAATATATGCAATTATGTATTGTACGCTATATGCTGGTTTTGGGGTCTCATATCCTCCCCTCCTTACAAAAATTACGTCCTCGCAATTCCTTATACTCAAGAAAACCCCCAACAACACACACCGGAAGAATAACAAGAATATCCACCACAATATCATCAAAAGTCCAGTAAGAGTACCAGAGAACTTCACCAATGAAATCCCGAGCGAGGTAGCCAAATAAACGCTATTATGAAAATACCAGTTAGAAAATATCGAGAAAAAGCACGTATATATATACTGGAGATGTAGTTTGAAGAGAATCCAGTAGTAGTTCTTGTATACTTATTTTACCAAGAGATACCCAATAGAAATACCAAACGAATGTCATAGGTAAAGCCCCAAATAAGAATCCAAGTAAGAATTCATGTCAAGAATATTGGTTGAATGTTTATAAGAGTGAACTCTTCCAAATATAGATACCAAACATAAACTTTATATACAATGCCACATAGAGATTCCTTCCGAGATGCTCAAGAGATATTACCGTTGGAATGCCACCAAATTTGCTGCCACAATTAGTCTCAGATAAGAATATCAAGATGAATACCCCTCTTCTTGTTGATTCAGATTCTTGGGAGATTCGTTACCGACCATCGCATTATTGAGGGGAGAGATCACTTACCAATTCAAATGGTATTATGTATGTATGCAAGTGAAATTACATCAAATATACATTTCTTAATACATAAACAACTTATTGAATATAAGTTTCACATATCAAATATTTATCACATAGACATAGTTAGTATTTTAGATTATCATGCAATCATTGACTATACTAGAATGCATTATCACCTACTTTCCCTAACAAGTTATTTAAACATAAATGACAGTTTTACCTCGTGAAATTAAATCGCAACTGTTATTATTAATAAACAGGATAAGTATTTCTCCGGGAATCAACAGAATGTACACATAAACACCTAATTGCATCAAATAATACAAATCTGACATACATATGCATATATTCCAGATTAACTCTTTCTAGCATGTAAATGTAACTCAAATGTTATACTACATTCAACATGTTAAACGCTTATATGCAACATAAGATTCTCAAATCAATTCCAAACAACTAAGTGTGAAGCTAGTCATTCAAACAAGATTAAACTAATGGTTACTTGCACAATCTGAATAATTAGGTAAATATGTACATAAGCTCAAATATCAATTAACAATCATGTAAACAACATTTATTCCAACTCTAAATTTTCAACATAATGCACAAAAAGTGATCTCCCTCTACCTAACTTGATGATCATGCAAATTTTGATTTGACAAGCTTATTTTCTTGACAATGTATGACATGCATACAACTAGTAATTAAATAGACATATAACACGTATAAACAAATGTTTACGCTCAAGACACATTATTCACACAGTCACATACGATGAACGTAATTTGCAAAACAATCTAGACATTCCATTAACTCACGTATTCATGCAATAGACTCTTCATACTCCCATTCTCGTGCTAGTATGCTAGTCATTTAGACAACTATACACCTAGGTAACTAAACAATCGCATAATCATATAATCACACAAGGTCACTTAAACTATAAAAAGAATGCAAATGCATAAGCTCTCATTAAAACACAATTTGACACATTCCAAGCACATAATACTTTATCATACTTAACACACAAGTCACGTATACTATCCTATCCACGTAACACACTTGACAAATACATGATCAAGTTCACTACCCAGTAGGCCGAAGATCCTTTCCCGGTTGAGAGCTAACTAAGCTCTGATACCACCTCTGTAACGCCCTGACCCCTCACGAGACCGGAGGCTTTAATAGCCATGCTAATCACAACCCAATTCCAACCCGGTCATAAAATTTAGGAAAAACGGACAGAGTTTTTCCTATTTATAGGACTAATCAAAAACCTGCAAGTAGCAAGTATAACCACAATACAACACCCCAACTCCAATCGCCCCACTTTTCCCAATCTCAAGGCCATCCAAGCCTTAGACAAAAACATAACCATATGAGCATGCAATCAAAAGACAATAAAGTCTATCTTTAGCTATTACATGCCAACTACTCTACCAAACCACATAAGTCCTTAATTTACTTTACAATCCAACAAGCCGTACAAAATACATACAAGACTTTAAGGCTTTGAAACAGAACAAAAATACATCAAGTCCCATCTTTACAAACAGTTTCCAATCACAACAAGTTAAGCAACCAACAACACGGCACACAAGGTAGTTGTTCTAACTGCACCTAAAACATGTTAAAACGAGGAATGAGTAACCAAAGTTACCCAGTGAGAGAGGTGATGCAGTAAACCAGGGTGTGTTTTCATGAGATGCAACAAGATAATAACATTAAAAACACAAATAACCAAGTTAATTAGACAAGTGTTTAACCACGTATAAAAAGGATCCGGTTCCACTTGTCTTCCATCATGATCCACGAGTCAAGATCTTTAAGCAAGTGCCGACAAAACCCTTATTCCTCCAAAACTGGGGTGCTCCGGATGTACCCCGATCCTACGACCCATATCTCCCAAGGTAGGTCCGTATGCCCCAATGAGGTGAACCACGCCTCTAGGGTAGGAGAGTATGCCTCAATGAGAAAGGGACTGGGAAACCATGATAGCCGAGGAAGCACAGCAAACCCGATGCCGCCCGTGTTACTCGACACTACCATGCCCGAGAAGGTTGCGCAATCCCGAATAACGAATCACGAATCACATTTTTGAATCAAGTGGGGAGGTAGCAAAGTAGGCTAGCCTTACCCCATATATAACATATAACACATTTGATAATCAAATAGAGCATTTATAGCAATATAAACAATTACTCCTATAACTAATTCAAGTAACACACAAGATAACAAGTAAATAGTACATAAAGACTTTATCCATTTAAACTAAATCATACAATCTAAAAACAATAAAATAAGCTAAGATGCACAAAATGAATGAAGACTCCCTCACCTTAGTGAACCAAACCTGTAAGAATCTAGCCAAGGATACAAGGACTAACGCCAATTTATTCTCAACATCTTGGACTGGCTCAAAGATTCAAATCCTATCATGTAGTAAACACATACTTATTACAAGAAATCTTATAGATGTCACCCACAGTCAATGCACTAAAGTTCACATCACACAATCAACTTAGCAACACAACTAGATACAATCACACATTAAACAAGTAATCATGCTAACTGGTTTAGAAACTTCACCCAGAAGGATAAACATACTATGCAACACGTTTGAACTCTTAGCTAAGCAATTAAAGGCTCTTTACCAATCACAATCATAACCTTACATATATAATACAATTAACAAGCAATATAACCAATATAAACTAAATATAATCGTTTTCATTCAATCTTTAACAAGTAATATGTACTCCAACTTACGATCATCTCTAAATAGATGAACATACTATACAGGAACAATTAAACACTTATCCAATCAATTAATGAGTCAATTAACAACAATTATCAACATGGTTCATAACTAGTTCTTTTAGTCTTTCAAGTTCATACTAAACTAAAGTCATACAAACCAAATAACTTAATTCACAAAACTTCACTACTATGATACGTTCACTACACAAAGGCATATAAATATTTAATTACTCAATTATAAAGAAATTATCATGAAATTAACTATGCGAACACAAAGGGATTAATATTATACATTTCTCAACACTTTACCACAAGCTCACACATGCCTCAAAACTGCAGTTAAACATTCTAGAAGTAACTATAAGACAATACTAGTACTAAAATAATTAATTCATTCATTTCCCCTTTGTTCAACTAGGCTATTTAGCTTCCTACCGGAATTCAAAGATCAAGTTAAGCTAGCTAACTATCCTACAAATCTAAGTATACCTAAATACCTCATTTAGAACCTTCAAATCATAACTTAGAGCACAAGTACACGAAAATACCGGAAATGCCTCTTTGTGGGTTTACAGTACAAGTACCAATTCCGGAACCCAAACAAATGAAACAAAGACACTTCTAAGGTTTCAATACTTAATAAAGACTAGTCATAACCTTGAAACGTGTCCGAATTCGAGTTAACCCCGAAACCCCTTATTAAAGTAGCCTATTTTGATCAAATTACCCAATTTTTGTGCATAGCAAGCGCAACTAACATTTTTCTCATGCTCATGGACTTAATTAGCGACTACTAGAAGTCTCGAATCGAATTAAATTACAAAGTTTTTTGAAAACACTAGTTTGGCACTATTCATCATCTTCCTCATGTAGATTCTTGCTAAAAAACTTACTTCCAAGATATACCAATGCATACACAAGGTCTCTAGCATGTAATAATACTACATAGAACAAGAAACAAGCAACTTATGACATGGAACAAGCAAAATCTGAAAATTCAAAATCATGGCATAAACTTTAAATAGCTGAAAGATTAAACTCCCTTACCAAATTAGAGATGTAGGAGCAAAGGAGAGGCTTTTTGATGGTTTGGAATCCTTTGAAAGAGTTTGAAAGATCAAATTGAGCAAAAATTTGTATGAAAAGAACTATTCTCGTAATAGGATTTTTGGCTGATTTTTTTGGCATTTTGGCTTATTTTGAGTATTTTAAACATTTTTTTAGTTATTATATGTATATAATAAATGATATATGGGTAGATGGGTTTAGTTGTGGGTCAAATTGTATGCAAATAGATCAAGTTTTATGCCAAATAGGTCAAGTATTCTAAGTGAAAAAATACTGAAAATTTTTACTATTCATTACGTTCACTTACAATTTTTTTCCTGTTGATCCCGATATGCTATGCACGCAAACTCAATGGATATATTCATCTAAAATAACAACTATTAAGGGAAAAAATATGAAATTCTAAAAAAGAAACAGAAAAATTTTCATATTCGGGCTCGGGTTATTTAAACAATTAATGGGTAAGAATGGAATCTAGCACTTAAATATAAAAGAATAAATTCTAATAATTTTAATATTAAAATAGTTACCTTATTTAATTTTTCTAAACTCTATTCACACGTATTTCAAAAATATAATAAATGGTGCAATTAATGAATGAATTTAATTAAATTATTCACATAACTATAACAAACTTTTAAAGTAACACATTAATATATGCAACTATGTACTGTACGCTATATGCTGGGTTTGGGGTCTTACAATGCATGTCAAGTGTTGCACCAAAAGCAATAATTACAGACCAATGTAAGGCAATTCAAAATGCTGCTGCACAAGTATTTCCAAATTCTCGTTATCAATTATGCTTGTAGCATATAATGAAGAAAATTCCAGAAAAGCTAGGAAGATATGTAGGCTATCAAGAAATTAGGAGTAATTTACATATGGTTGTGTATGATTGTCTAAGAGTTGATGATTTCCAATTGAAGTGAAAAAAAATGGTCAAGGAATATGATTTGGAGGATAATGAATGGTTAAAAAATTTGTATGAGGATCAACATCATTGGGTTCTAGTTTACGTAAAAGATACTTTTTGGGCAGGAATATCAAGCAGTCAAAGGAGTGAGAGTATGAATTCTTTCTTTGATGATTATGTGCATAGTAGAACCAGTCTTAAGCAATTTGTTGAGTAATATGACATGGCCATGTTAAGAAAGATCAAGATCGAACGGGATGAAGACTTTCGATCATGTATTGCAAGCGTTCCTCATATTACAGATCTTTTGATTGAAAAGCAAGTTGGGAAAGTTTATACAAATCGAATATTTAAAATTTTCCAGGATGAGATTAAGAACCTTATGTTTTGTAGTAGTGTTGCACTTCTTGAAAAAAATAGGTCTATGTCGACATTTGAAGTTAAAGATCATTCAAAGAGATTTGATGAATATGGAAAGGATCAGATTGAATATGAAGTTACTCTTGATATGCAAAACTTAGATGTGAGATGCATTTGTCGACTATTTGAGTTTTGAGGGATTCTTTGTAGAAATGCATTATGTGTACTCATGGATCAGAAAATGGATATCATACCCGATAAATACAATTTATTACTTTGGCGAAAAGATATAAATCGGCCTCATACAGATATAAAAATCTTTTATGATGAATTTGAATTTAATGAAGAGATTATCTGATATAATAAGTTGTACTCACGCCTACTTAGAATTGCACGAATTGGAGCAAAATCTGAAAGACAATGTAATAGTGCAATGACATTCTTCGAATGAGTGAGTCCACATCGGTGACAGATCATATCAGTACTTTAAATACGCTATTCTCTCAATTGACTGCAATTGGACATAAAATAGCAGAGCTTGAACGTGCAGAGATTCTACTTCAAATATTATCTGATTCGTATGATCAACTCATCATTAATTACACCAACAATGTTCTTTCAAATTTTGTTACTTTTGATGATGTTGCAACTGCTGTTCTGTAAGAGGAATCAAAGCGCAAAAGTAAAGAAGACATGATCGAAAGTTCATAACAAGCAGAAACGTTATCAATGGTGAGAGTTAGATCAACGAAACGTGACTCGAGTGGGAGCAACAACCATGGTAGATCAAAGTCAAGGAGTAGAAAGAATATCAAATGCTACAACTTTGGCAAGAAAGGGCACTTCAAGAAGGATTGTCGGAGCAACAAAAAGAATCCCAAGGTGACAAATTCTCAGGGATGTGTGGTGACTGCACCAGATGATGGAGATATTTTATACAACGAAGCAGCAACTGTATCTAAAGGCAGAAAGAAGCTCATTGATGTTTGTGAAAGGATCGTGCTTACAAGAGGTGAATCACAACATATAGTGAGCTAGGTGGAAGCAAAAACTTGATTTCAAAAATTTTCAGCAACACATATCATTTGTATTCACCATAATACCTTATGTCTAGTCCATGTAATCAACATATCTACTACATATATAAGCATATATATGAATGAACAAGAGTTATCAAGGTATACATCTTGAAGATCTAGCCAAAGGAATGAAGAAGCACCACAAGAATGATGACCAAGTCTTTCACAAGTACAAAAGGTCTAGTTCGTCCACACGAGCATCCAAGAGCTTCTTCTCTACAAACCAAATCTTTGTACTAGCTATTTAGTTGGATTGATGAGCTTACACAAGTGTTGAAAGCATGAGAAAAATTCTGCCCAAGCTCTCTAGCTATGGCTGAAAATATGAGAGAGAGAATAGAGAGTGAAGAGAAAAATTAATGTGCATAATTTTTCCACTCATCTTTTGTTATATCTCTCTTCATATTTTCTATGCATATATTTTTCCTATGCAAACTTTGTGTCTTGTGCATTACATACATATATGTCTCCAATACATCCTAGTGTCTTGTGTATTCCCAACATATATGTCTCCAATGCATCTATGTGTCTTGTGCAACAATATAATACAAGTATATTAGATAGTGGAAAATTATGGAATTATCCATTATTCTTGCCACAATAAATCCTAGCCATTGATCTAGTCAAGATCAAATCTTGGCCTTAGATTATAATTAATCCTAATCAATATTAGATTAATTAATTGGAAACTAACTTTCCATATTTATACTTTGGCCCAAATACTTTCAATAATTACACTTTTGGCCCATTATGTTTTAATGACCAAACACAATAACGTTAACTCTTTAACGTTTCCAAACTTATTGTAATGTGTAGACATATAATATATATCTCTTATATATATATATATATATTGTGTTGTATACGTTAGTGGAAAAATATGTAATTTTCTACTAACTTGCCAACTAAATCCGAGCCATAGAATTCAAATAAGATCAAATCTTGGCCCTTGGATTATAATTAATCCTAATCAATATTAGATTAATTAATAGGAAACTAACTTTTCATATTTATACTTTAGCCCCAACACCTTCAATAATTACACTTTTGGTCCATTACAACTTAATAACTAAATACAACAACGTTAACTCTTTAACGTTTCCAAACTCCTTGTAAGCTTATTATAGAAACTCTATTCATGATACTCAAACGTGTGTGACTCTCTAGATTCACCACCGTATAGCAATAAGGGACGATTAAACCCTTTCAATATATTCCGAAAATGTCTCCGTCATTCTCGGAATACCCTCACGTTCTAGAATGACGCCTAGTAACATATCAAGACAATATATATGGTAATGAAGTCAATTTCTTGTGAATTTATTTATAGTCGCCGATTATCGCGCAATCCAATCCTTCCATTAATTGTCCCGTCGAGCAAGAACCATGATACGATTAAGTTCATAAACTCGACTATGCATAGATCTAATTCGTGTAATGAGAGATGACACATGGAAAACCCTTTCTTCATCATTCATACCTTGGCCAAGGATTTCCTCATTAAACAACCAAGCTTAGATCGCATAGGACATCGCCTCACGCCGGAGGTTAATGGATCCTCTCTTGACCACTACCTATCAATCACTATACCAAACGAATGAAACTGCGAGAGGACGTATCTCATCTCGTTTGTCGAAACAATTATTGTCCAAACGCTAGAATCAAACCCTAATACATATGACAACCGTAATGTCTGAAGTCTAAGGATTACATACACAATCACAACGAATAACAAATTATTAATCCAAAGTCATGTAATTTGTTATTCACGTCACATTCAATGATCTATTCAACTAATAGTCATCCACATGTTTGTTAGTCGTATCGCTATGCTGGCTCACCATCCTTTATCATTAACATCCGTATGTTAATCAAAGGTAACAACACATGTCCGTAATTGATTATTAAAGTCCCGATCAAATAATCTAAGGACTATGAATATTTTAAGTATTTTTATCATATTAAGGAAATACGCCAACATATTCTAAACGCTTTTAGAATACATTCCTCTAATGAAAATACTATGGACTCATTCATACACGTAAAGAAGGAGAATATGAATGTCCTAATTATGTCAATATGAAAATGCACATATAGACACGAATGCCATAATATACAAGTTATTGTCAAAATACCCCAATATATGTCATCCAAATATGTAACATTAGGGCATATCTCTAACAATCTCCCACTTGCACTAATGCTATAAAACATAGTATTAGTACAACAAACAATGATATCATATACTTATCTTCTCAAAACGAGGACCTAGCTATGACTGATTCATAGCTACGATAAGTGGGTCAGCTACATCAAGAGATGTGGCCGTTTTCTGCAAAGACATATCTCAATATGATTATTGGCTACAGATACAACACATGAAGATGGAAACACCTTTCCAAATGTTTGGACATATAGTGAGACCTGGGTTCCACAAGCTTGTGCAATAGCTCCTTATAGTCGTAACACAAAAGCATCACAACTTAACGGTAGGAACCATAACGAACTCGTATGATTTCCTCGCTCCAAACAACTTCTTTCGTAAGATAACATATCACAAAAGACATGAGTTATATAATGGAATCTATAATTTGTTCAGAACCTTTCTAATTTACGGAGCTCCCACTACAAATAAACGTGAACCCTAACATAGACATTCTATTATAAGATTCATATTAAGAATCTGAACTAGTAAATCCATCACTACAAAATTTACATCCTCCCTGAACTAAAATATATCTTTAGTGCTTCCCAAGTACTTAAGAATATACTTCAATTCAATCCACCATTCCTAAACCTGGATTGGACTAATATTTACTCACTCATAACACTTTACAGTTTACACAATATCAAGTCTTGTACATAATATAACAAATATGAAGTTACTATAACTTTGAATACAAGTTTGTCATGCAACTAGAGTTTCTTGAACACCTTCAAAACCACTCTTATGTACAATCTAAGGAATATGTCGAGTAATCTATTTGTACTATCATTATAGCTACAAATTCACAAGATATGAACGACAAGTTCTAAATGAAGAGCATTTAATATGACTAGACTATAATTAATATCACAACACACATATCATCAACTATGATATTGAAGTCATCATTATTGCAATCATAAAAAATGTGGATGCGTTCCCACTATTCTTTTGCAATCACAAGGTTCATCTACATTTTAAATGAAATCTAATTCTTTAATATCATTTGAAATGGGTGAAATATTTCCAAGGAATTCACTTAAAAATCCACAAGTGGATTTATCAAGTATGCACATATTACTCATATCAATAGATCAGAATCATCAATATAGTAATACAATGTGCTATAATGACTAGCATAATACAACGAGACTAAAGCACAATAATTGGTAAAAGGATTTCATCATAGTTAACACTTTGGCTTTGATGATATCTTTTAGAAACCAATATAGCTATAAAAGGTCATTACATTTTTCTATTAACTTCAACCTTTATCTCGGAGATCAATATCCAGATTAAGCTAAAGTATATGAAGTCTCATTATTATGCTTTGCATTATATAGTTTCTTGGAGTCAATATCACATATACCATTTCTTTGTGAATCGTAGGATCAACTAATTGATCATTATCTCAAAAACACAAACAACTTTTGTGCATTCCAAAAAGATATCCTTATATTCCAGATTAAGCTACAAGATTTGCAAAGATCTTGTGTGATGACACATCTCGGACCTTATTTGAAATAGATTCATTGCTTTGGTCTAGGTGATTTTATAGATTTAGATGATACGTCCTCAATTTCTATTTTATTAGAAAGTAACATCTTCTTGAACAAAACCTTTTCTTCAAGAAAGATTACAATATAATAGATCAATAGACATTGATCATTAAATAGAAATTATATCCTACAAAACTAGGATATACTATAAAATTACCTTTAACCAAAACTCTCACTAGTCCTTTAAAAACTTTTTAATAAAAGTAGGACAAACCAAAATTAACACATTTAATACTTGGTTGCTATCCAACTTATATCAAATATAAAGTTCTAAAAATAGTAGAGATTTACTATTCAACTAAAATTAAATTGAGGAAAGTACGACCCATAAATAAATAGGATGATTAGTTAAACTAATCAACAAATGTACTATGTTCAACAAAGTACTATTTCTTCACTAAGAAAACCCCATTTAATTGCGGTACACCAGACATTGTTAATTTCGATACTATATCAAAATTTTGGGATACTCAAACAAAATAGTACTTAAGTGTTTTACCCTCATGATCCGATCATAAGACACTAATATTATTTTCCTATATGAGCCTATTCAGAAATAGCTGCATATACATCAACATGTACTAATCCAAATAGCCTAATAGTTTTAATCCTTTATCAAACAAAGGATGACTTGGTTACAATTCCAATAAATAAGATGTATAAGTTGATCAAACCAACCTAATCATCATCTTATTATTAGAAAAACCTAATCATGTACAAACTACAATTAATTTGGATTATTTGAGTAATCTTAAAATTTGGTGAATGGTCATAACGGTTGACAATATATTTGCAATACATTCTTTTGTCCATATCAAGATAATAAAGACTACACCATAATGCGCTTTTACAAGCTTTAGGAATATACATTTTTATTCCTAATATCATTTAGGCATAATCCTTAAAATACAAAATATGTCCAGAAGGCATCCAAACAAATTGTCTTTAGCTAACGCAACAACCTTTGTTTCATTTGCTAACACTGAAAATATTCCACGCTTCCGAAAGCACACTACTGTGATGAAGATTCTATCATCGAACACATACATCAATGTTTCACTAGAATCTAAAACACATAGTAGTACCAATCACAATAAAAGAAGATTTATAATTCATAGTAGCTTTACAACCTTGACATTCAAGCTATAAAGATACTTTGGATTAAAAACCTTTTTTAATGTCCGGTTTTAAGGCTATGAAAACACATTTCACACATGCCTATACAATCCTTAATTTTCTTCTTAGATATGCTCCCACTAGCTAATAGAAATCATCTTTCTTTGCCTTTTTTCTTTGCATTACCACTAACCAAAGAGGAAATACAATTATGAGAATGAATTCCATTTATATCTAATATCATGACATTAAATATGTTTATCACGCAAACATTTGTTAGTTTAGAATTATATTCTTTACATCTTGTATATCTATATGCAAACTATGAAAGAATACAATCCTTAGCACATTTAACTTGTTTTACTTATCAACCATAAGTACTATAATTTTTCGCTTTGATACTTTATCAATATGAAAAATAACGGAGCATACAATTCTAAGAGTTGATTAAGTTTCCAAGAACCATTCTTAGACAAAATCGTTAATTCAAAAAGTTTGGTCCGATTACGCGATATATAGTCTAGTTAATTAAAAACAGGTTCATAATTGTAGCCATAAACGTATGCAAAAAATAAGATCGCAAGTTGATATAAACTTGTTAAAACATTTTATTTTGGCCTTTAATTAAATGATATCTCCCACTAATTTTATCGAGTCCCACACTTCCTAAATGAGATCGTGAATCTAATTAAAGATTCATTAGTAGGTGATCATAGTTCTCTTTAATATGAATACCCCTCAGCTTTGGTGCATTATTGAAATATACATACAAAAAGTTAGCAACGATTACTATCTATATCACTATATAGGATATGGCCATTTTGCCCCTAAATCACCGTAACCTCAACTTTGGTGCATTATTGGAAATGTGATCTAGTTAGATTACACCCACCGTCAAAGTGTTGCGACAATTTGAATCTCGAACCTCAGCTTTAGTGCGTTATTGGCCTCGTGATATTAGAACAACACAACATCACTATGTTTGCTAGGTAAATATAATACTTTCATGGAATATGTCTTCCTACCTTTGGGTTAGCCAAGACATACCCAATCGAGCAAATATAACCTAGGATAGTGGAGGGCAACGATAAATACTTTTACCGCTTTACAATCTAATATGTTTGCACGTAGGACGATTTTTGAATTTAATTAGGTCTCACTTTGCACATTAGTTCATTTACAAGCATACATCATATATAGGCAAATAAATAAACTTACATGCAAAATCATACATCATGGTGGATCATGGATTTGGTCTACGAATTAAATCAAGACAAAACTAAAACCTAAACAAGCACATCTTCATGTCTTCTTTGGTATTGTCTTCTTGATTTTCCTCAATGATTCAAAGCACCTTCAACTCCTTGAAAGCCGCCAATGGTCTTCTTGCAAACTTCTTATAGAAATTACATATATTATGCCTCACTACAATTTTCTCTCAATTGCAAGAAAGTAAAACGAGACTTATGCCTCAATTACATACTAATGAATGGTAGAATTAGTTACAACACCATCTAACCATTCACTAACCAAGTCCATGATCAAATTCACCATTTATCATCCAACATCAAACATCACAATGTAAGATAAAGCTCATAAAGCTAAGTAAATGCATCATATACATAAACACAAGAAAGCTAAACAAGCAAGTTATCACAAACTAATGTATCCAATACATTAAATAAATGAAAGGCATATTTGCAATAAGTTTCATATCTTGACCTTTTTACATCTCATGTTAAACAACACACAAAAGAACTTAATAAAACCAATTTTAAAACACATACTTGTTGAATAAGGTCCAATACAAATCCTTTGTTAATTTCATGGCCCAATTTGAGTCCCAAGGCTTATTTTTAATCTTTACTAAGAAAAAACTTCATCTAATCTTATTAGACTTAAGCCCACTGATTTTTATGCCCATTAGGCTTAACCAAAATCCAATCATTTAGTCATGGCATTCAAATTTATGACCCATCACAAACTTACTGCACATACACTAAATATATTGATTCTTTTCGCCTATCTACTGTTCTCCAAAAATTCTAAAATTTTACAGAGTCGTAGCTCTTCAAGTGTAGATAGATTTAGAATTAAACGGATCTCAATTCGGAGTTAAACTCACTGAGTTATGCCTCTCAGAGCAGACACTATGCAGTCTGTCCAGAATAGCGCGAGAATCAGTGAGGTTACAGATTTTGCTAAAAATGAAAATCTTAACCACGAAATTAGGAGATGAATATTAGAGGATGAAATGTTCTACTTCTCTATAGCATAACATATCCAAAAATCAGCCCCAAACAACAATATTTACTATGTCAAAACAGTAACGCAAAAACAGTGCGCAGAAACATTTTTCAGAAAACTTCTAAGCATCAAACATGCAAGTATTGCGTTCTAGTTCTTTTGTGCTCAAAACTCTTGAAACTTTAAGCATATATATGTGACTACATGGACTATATAAACAAGGCTCTGATACCACTTGAAATGATCGTGCTTACAAGAGGTGAATCACAACATATAGTGAGCTAGGTGGAAGCAAAAACTTGATTTCAAAAATTTTCAGCAACACATATCATTTGTATTCACCATAATACCTTATGTCTAGTCCATGTAATCAACATATCTACTACATATATAAGCATATATATGAATGAACAAGAGTTATCAAGGTATACCTCTTGAAGATCTAGCCAAAGGAATGAAGAAGCACCACAAGAATGATGACCAAGTCTTTCACAAGTGCAAAAGGTCTAGTTCGTCCACACGAGCATCCAAGAGCTTCTTCTCCACAAACCAAATCTTTGTACTAGCTATTTAGTTGGATTGATAAGCTTACACAAGTGTTGAAAGTATGAGAAAAATTCTGCCCAAGCTCTCTAGCTATGGCTGAAAATATGAGAGAGAGAATAGAGAGTGAAGAGAAAAATTAATGTGCAGAATTTTTCCCATCATCTTTTGTTATATCTCTCTTCATATTTTCTATGCATATATTTTTCCTATGCAAACTTTGTGTCTTGTGCATTACATACATATATGTCTCCAATACATCCTAGTGTCTTGTGTATTCCCAACATATATGTCTCTAATGCATCTATGTGTCTTGTGCAACAATATAATACAAGTATATTAAATAGTGGAAAATTATGGAATTATCCATTATTCTTGCCACAATAAATCCTAGCCATTGATCTAGTCAAGATCAAATATTGGCCTTAGATTATAATTAATCCTAATCAATATTAGATTAATTAATTGGAAACTAACTTTTCATATTTATACTTTGGCCCAAATACTTTCAATAATTACACTTTTGGCCCATTACGTTTTAATGACCAAACACAATAGCGTTAACTCTTTAACGTTTCCAAACTTATTGTAATGTGTAGACATATAATATATATCTCTTATATATATATATATATATATATATATATATATATATATATATATATATATATTTTGTGTTGTATACGTTAGTGGAAAAATATGTAATTTTCCACTAACTTGCCAATTAAATCCGAGCCATAGAATTCAAATAAGATCAAATCTTGGCCCTTGGATTATAATTAATCCTAATCAATATTAGATTAATTAATAGGAAACTAACTTTCCATATTTATACTTTGGCCCCAACACTTTCAATAACTACACTTTTGGTACATTACAACTTAATAACCAAATACAACAATGTTAACTCTTTAACGTTTCCAAACTCCTTGTAAGCTCATTATAGCAACTCTATTCATAATACTCAAACGTGTGTGACTCTCTAGATTCACCACCGTATAGCAATAAGGGACGATTAAACCCTTTCAATATATTCCGAAAATGTCTCCGTCATTCTCGGAATACCCTCACGTTCTAGAGTGACGCCTAGTAACATATCAAGACAATATATACAGTAATGAAGTCAATTTCTTGTAAATCTATTTATAGTCGCCGATTATCGCGTAATCCAATCCTTCCATTAATTATCCCGTCGAGTAAGAACCATGATACGATTAAGTTCATAAACTCGATACTATGCATAGATCTAATTCGTGTAATGAGAGATGACACATGGAAAACCCTTTCTCCATCATTCATACCTTGGCCAAGGATTTCCTCATTAAACAACCAAGCTTAGACCGCATAGGACATCGCCTCACGCCGGAGGTTAATGGATCCTCTCTTGACTACTACCTGTCAATCACTATACCAGACAAATGAAACTGCGATAGGACGTATCTCATCTCGTTTGTCGAAACAATTATTGTCCAAACACTAGAATCAAACCCTAATACATATGACAACCGTAATGTCTGAAGTCTAAGGATTACATGCACAATCGCAACGAATAACAAATTATTAATCCAAAGTCATGTAATTTGTTATTCACGTCACATTCAATGATCTATTCAACTAATAGTCATCCACATGTTTGTTAGTCGCGTCGCTATGCTGTTATGGCACGTGGCTCACCATCCTTTATCATTAACATCCCTATATTAATCAAAGGTAACAACATATGTGATAGTCTGTAATTAATTATTAAAGTCCCGATCAAATAATCTAAGGACTATGAATATTTTAAGTATTTTTATCATATTAAGGAAATACGCCAACATATTCTAAACGCTTTTAGAATACATTCCTCTAATGAAAATACTATGGACTCATTCATACACGTAAAGAAGGAGAATATGAAAATCCTAATTATGTCAATATGAAAATGCACATATAGACACGAATGCCATAATATACAAGTTATTGTCAAAATACCCCAATATATGTCATCCAAATATGTAGCATTAGGGCATATCTCTAACAGTTTGAATAATGGATTTGGGAGCAACATGACATATGACCTCTCGTAGATAATGGTTCTACACCTATGAACCTACCTCTGGAGGATCTGGGTACATTGGTAATGATCATGCCTTGGAGATTGCTGGTATCGGTACCGTCAAAATAAAAATGTATGATGGTACCATTCGCACCATTCAAGGGGTATGACACGTGAAGGGCTTGAAGAAGAACCTATTGTCCATTGGACAATTGGATGACCTTGGCTGCAAGACCTAAATCGAGGATGGGATCATGAAGGTCGTCAAAGGAGCGCTTGTAGTGATCAAGGCAGAAAAGATCGGGGTAAATCTATACATGCTTTTGGGAGATACGTTGCAAGAGGCAGATGTATTAGTTGCAACGTAGATTGGAATCAACTATAATGTGGCATCGTAGATTAGGCTACATGACAGAACGAGGCTTGAAGATTTTCGCTGTACATAATTTCCTACCCGGGCTTAAGACGGTAAACTTACCTTTCTGTGAGCACTTTGTTACTAGTAAGCAGCATAGATTGAAATTTGGGAGATCTACTGCCAGAAGCAAATACATTTTAGACTTGATTCATTCAGACGTTTGGGAATCACCAGTTTTATCCTTAGGAGGAGCAAAATACTTTGTATCATTTATTGACGATTACTCCAGGAGATTGTGGGTATATCCAATCAAGAACAAGTCAGATGTGTTTCCAATATTCAAAACCTTCAAAGTGGTGGTGGAACTTGAATCCGGAAAAAAGATCAAGTGTTTGAGGACGGACAACAGAGGAGAATAAAATGACGAGAGCTTCCTAGCATTTTGCAAACAAGAGAGTATTCAGAGGCAGTTTACTATTGCACATACACCTCAGCAAAATGGTGTGGCAGAGCTGATGAACAAGATTCTTCTTGAAAGAATGAGAGCTATGTTGGAAACTACAGGTCTACCCAAGTCATTTTGGGCAGAAACAACTAGAACCGCCTGTTACTTGATAATCCGGTCACCGTCAACTGCAATTGGGTTAAAGACACCAATGAAAATATAGACCGAAAAACCCGCAGATTATTCTACCTTGCACGTATTTGGATGTCCAGTATACGTGATGTATGGACCCTAAGAAAGAACAAAACCGTTTCCAAAATCCAAAAAATGTGTATTCTTGGAAAATGCTGATGGTGTTAAGGGGTATCGCCTGTGGGATCCTACTGCCCGCAAGGTTGTCATCAGTAGATATGTGATATTTGCAGAAGATAAACTGCAAAGTGAAGACGACAACAACACTTCAAAGGAAAATACTATAGTACAGATTGAGGATAAATCAGAACAAGGAAATGCTTCTTCTGAAGCTACATCGGAGCACAAGGAACAAGAACCAGATGATGCTGATGTTACAGAAGTCCGACGTTTATTGCATCAGACAACAAGACCAACTTGGCATTCAGATTATGTCATGGCGAGCAATGCTGCATACTATCTTCTAACGGAGGATGGAGAACCATCTACCTTTCACGAGGCTATAAATACCCCTGATGTTGCTCTGTGGATGATAGCAATGCAGGAAGAAATTGAGGCTCTCTATAGAAATAATACGTGGGAGCTTGTTCCACTACCATCTGGACGGAAAGCCATTGATAACAAATGGGTGTACAAGATCAAGCGAGATGGAAATGACCAAGTGAAGCGATATCGTGCAAGATTGGTGGTGAAAGGATATGCTCAGAAAGAAGGAATTGACTTCAACGAGATATTTTCTCCTCTGGTAAGACTTACAATTGTCAGAGTAGTCTTGGCCATGTGTTCTGTGTTTGACTTACATCTAGAACAATTAGATGGAAAGACAGCTTTTCTTTATGGTGAGCTTGAAGAAGAGATTTATATGCTCCAACCTGAAGGTTTCGTTGAGAAAGGAAAAGAAAACTTTGTTTGCAGTTTGACCAAATCTCTGTACGGTTTAAAGCAGGTGCTAAGGTGTTGGTACAAGAGATTTGATTCTTTCGTGATTAGCTCGGGTACA
This sequence comes from Ehretia macrophylla, assembly GCA_037974665.1. Taxonomy (NCBI): domain Eukaryota; kingdom Viridiplantae; phylum Streptophyta; class Magnoliopsida; order Boraginales; family Ehretiaceae; genus Ehretia; species Ehretia macrophylla. The sequence continues at coordinate 9,180,541 of CM075774.1, forward strand.
ACAGATTCAATTCAGACCATTGTACATACTACAAGAGGGTTAGTGATGATGATTTTATTATTCTGTTGTTGTACGTGGACGACATTCTAGTAGCAGGCCCCAACAAAGATCGAGTCCAAGAATTGAAGGCACAATTGGCTAGGGAGTTTGATATGAAGGATTTGGGACTAGCAAACAAGATTTTAGGGATGCAAATTCATCGAGACAGAGAAGGCAGTAAAGTATGGATTTCCCAGAAGAACTACTTGAAGAAAATCTTGCTGCACTTCAATATGCAAGATTGTAAGGAAATCTCAACCCCGCTTCCTGTCAGTTACAAATTATCCTCAAGTATGTGCCCTAGCACTGAAGCGAAGAGGATAGAAATGTCTCGAGTACCGTATGCATCAGCAGTAGGAAGTCTCATATTCGCTATAATATGTATGAGACAAGATATTGCTCAAGTAGTTGGTGCGGTCAGTCAGTTCATGGCGAATCCTGGTAGAGAGCATTGAAATGTTGTTACGAGGATCCTAAGGTACATCAAAGGGACCTCGGATGTTGCATTATGTTTTGGAGGATAAGAATTTACTATCAAGGGCTTTGTTGATTCGGATTTTGCAGGTAATGCTGATAAACGGAAATCCACTACAGGCTATGTGTTTACACTTGCAGGAGGCGCGATAAGCTATTGAAAGGACCAAGACCATTCTTAAAGCAAGAAGATTCCTTATCAGTATTATATTGCACAACTTGGTATTTAAAATGGGTACATCGACAACCTTACATTTTTGAGCTGATCAAAGTTCAAAAAATAAAAACTTATGGGCTATGCTTCAATATTACACGGCATTCATAATTGCTGCTATTTAAAATGACTTTTGAAGAATATTTTCTAAGTTTCTCTTACTAAATGATTATTAATTGTTCCAACTACCCAGACAATAATCATTTAATATTTGCTCAATTAGAAGTCAGTAGACCAATGGAACTTTTTGACCAATGAAATATATATGTTACGGGGCTGAAAGAAATGCAAAGAATTCATAATTGTTAAGTGACTACCTCATCTAAAAGTTTAAATTATTAGAGAGAGATTTGTTATATTATATATTAGCTTCAACACGCCCCTACAAGTGTAGGCGGAATCAATTTTTGAGCTTTAAACTTGGACAATTTTTTTTTTAAAAAAAATGTTTTTAAGCTTTTAGATGAGTTGTTCACTTGACATGGTATCAGAGATTGGACACCAAAAGGTTTTGGGTTAAAAACTCACCGCCACCCATTTAACAATATTAAAATTGTCCAAGTGCAAAGATAAAAAATTAACTCTACCTGCACTTGCAAGAGCTTATTGAATATAATAAACCCCTTTCTAACAACTTAAGTTTGTAGATGAGGTGGTGGTAAGTTTTGAACTCCGGATCTTTTGGTACCTAAGCTCTGATACAATGTTCAATGACCACTTCATCTAAAAGTTTAATCTGTTAGAGAGGGGTTTATAAACTGTAAGGTAGCGATTGGTATGATGGAATGAATTTGGGTAAGAATATATTTGGGCAAGGAATGAAATGATATTGTGAATGGAATAAACTTGGTAATGATTGGTAATGAGAATGACATGTTTGATATGCACTAAGAATTAAGAGTATTAATGTGAATGACTTGCATAATATGACAAAATTATCCTTTTATTATTATAGTATTAAAAATAAGAATAAATATAAATATAACTGTAAACAATATAAACTAAAATAATAATAATAATAATAACAACAACAACAACAACAACAATAAATAATAATAATAATAACAAAATAAAATAATAAATAATAAATAATAATAATATTAATAACAACAACAATAAATAATAAAAATAATAATAATAATAATAATAATAATTATTATTATTAATAACAAAATAAAAATAATAATAACAACAATTATTATTATTATTATTATCATAATAAAATTTGTATTATTTTTATTTTTATTTTCGTTTTTATTCTTATCATTATTATTTTACTTTATTATTAGTATTAGTATTTTTTTATTATTTAATCACTATTATTATTTTTATTATTATTATTATTATTATTATTATTATTATCATTTTTATTTTTATTATTATTATTTAATCACTATTATAATTTTTATTTTCATAATAATAATAATTATTATTATTTTTATAATAATAATAATAATTATTATTATTATAAAATAAATTATTTATAAAAGTTATGTTATATAAGGTTATGATAGTCAAGTTTATTCCCAAACACATGAGAATGAGTCATTCTCATGTATTTGGTCTACAATGACTATTCCCATGTATGTGGGAATGAGATTTCTTTGGAGATAACATTTCAAAGTTCATTCATTCATACCAAACATGAGAATTAAAATATAATTGAGAATGTCATTACATTCTTAACTCATTCCCACATACACTGCCTAAGATTTTGGGTCGTTACAGGTTGTATGCAAAAGTGTGGGCACTCTCTATGGCTTAATGGTTTTGAACTGTGGTTTCGTTCTGACGTCGTGGAGGAAGGTCGGAACAGCTGATTTCACATTAGTTTTTTATAAGATATGAAAATGTAAGATTTGTATTTAGATAATGAATTGAGACTCAAAATAACTATAAACAGTGTACAGTGAGCCACAGATATTATACTCATAGGGTCATAATGTTCCATAAATGAGTTCCTGTTTAAGTCTTTAGAAAGTTCCATATTTTGTCACTAGGGTGTTGGCCCAGTAGTATATTACTCGTTGTATATATGAAATGTTACGAGTTTGAGGAAGTTAACCATATTTTTACTACCGTAATCTTTGGTCAATGATGACCTATTTTCTTAGTTTTTTAGTTTCTTTTTGCAATCTATCTTTTCGCTTTATTTGTAAACATTTTTTAATTTCCTATACAGAAGGAAAGAAAAAGGTAAACACTGTAAGTTTTTTGAAGTAAGAAAAAAAAATTACAAGTGCACATATTCCTATACATTTTTTTTTTTTTTTGCTAAGCAAGTAAAATTATGTATTTTATAAAGAAAAAATGTACAAAAGTTTTTACATGGAAAAAAAAAAACCAAAGATGGTCAAGCGCAAAACGGCAAAGCCTAAAGCAATGCTCAAAAAATCATGAAGGAAACAAGCGACAAATAGAAAACACTAACTCATGCCAAGTGTCAAATGAACTCTATTGGCATAACGCAGTCTTGCCCTTGAATCTTTTAAAAATAGTTTCAAAGTCTTTCATAGTTTTTTTTTTTTTTTTGCTAGGTAAGTAATAATTTTATTCAATTGCCAAAAAATATGAGAAGTACAAGCCAACAACAAATAAATGATGCTAAACTATCATTTACAAAAGCCTATCTGTAATTTTCCACATTGTGCAAATGTTTTTATTCATCGTATTGTCCACATATTTGCTTTGAAGGTTAATTATTTGTCTCACATCCAAGAGAATTTTCTCGATGATTTGCTCTTACGTGTTAGCTCCCGAACCATTTACTCTGTAATTTCTTTCCTGGCAGATTTGATACACACAAGCTCCCAGGGTCGCTTTAGCTAAGTCCGCCCTCGAACTCTTCTTCCTGCACAACCTGTGAAGCCTCATTAGGATTAAATCCCAATTAACATTCAGGTTATTCACCTTAAGGAGTAATATGAAATGTTTCCAAATTCTATTTAAAAATAGACATTCAAAGAATAAATGATTACGACACTCCATTCCAAGACCGCAAAATTCACAGTTACCATAAAAAATTATGCCATAATTGAGAAGTCTTTGTTTTGTAAAATTACGATTAAGACACATCAACCAAGTAAGCCATGCTTTGGTATCACAACTTTGTCCCAAATTAAATTTGCCCAGTGCACTTTAGTGCCTTTGTTTCTAATCTGGTCCCATGTGGAAGATGAAGTGAATTTTCCTTTACGATCAGTAAGCCAATAAATATTGTCTTCTCTGCTGCGTGGATTAGTAGAACCCACTAAATGGTGTATGAAATGAAGATTTCTCGGCCAAGACCACTGTCCCGGAATGATGAACTGCTCAACCTTCGAATTTTTGAACGCTGGAGGAAGAGAGATACTATTAGCATTGGCATAGTCCATCGGCCTACCACATGGAAGCCAATGGTCCCAATCGAGCGAGGTCCTCCTCCCATTACCAACTTTGTGCCTCACAATTTCTCTGCAATTCAAAAGATTTCTCCAAGTCCAAGTAGCATTCGGAGGTATATCAACATCCCAAATACTAGCTTGATTGAAGATAATATTGTTGGCCCAGGCGCCCCATAAAGATTAATGAACATCATAGTAAGTAGGCCAGAAGAATTTAAGGATGGCAACATGGTTAATGTCACTGATACAACGAATGCCCAAACCATTTTCTGACTGAGTTTTACAAATGTCAGACCAAACCACTTTAGCTCCCCTTGCACTATCCCCTCCACCTTTCCAAAGAAATGCTGCAAATTTCTTTTCAATGTCAGAAATAACTCCTCTAGGAAGCATAAAAACATTACACCAGTAGCGGGTAATGCTTGTAAGCACCGATTTGATAAGCTGCACTTTCCCCGCAAAAGACAACCATCGATTCACCCAATGATCAATACGAGCTATGATTCTAGCACAAAGTTGGTTGCAGATCTGTTTATTAAGCCTACCTGTAATCAATGGAATTCCCAGGCAAATGGCCGAGCGCGAGCTTGATATTCAAGAAATCAGCCAGATGAGCTATAAAATTGTCATTGCATCCCCCAATGTAAATGTCACTCTTAAGATTGTTATACACAGACCTGACATCCTTGAAAAGATAGTAAGAGCTTTGCCAACAATGCTAAGAGATTGAAAATTTGCCTTAGAAAAGTCTTTCATAGTTTGAAAAACTTCAAACGAATTTCGGACTAAAGGTTTTTAGTATAGTTTGACTCTAGACTTACATTTAATGATTTTTATGTATCCTTATCCCATGTTTTTTAATAGATTAATATAATCAAATGATTTTGTAAACTCAAAATAAAACCCGGGGCCTAAATGCTTGCATGATTTCCGGGGACTAACTAAGCATCATGAATTATTTTACACGTAAATTGGTTTTTATGCATCATTTCACTATCAAAATTTATAGACTATTTGATCTCGAGGGTTGAAATAGCAATTAATTTATCATTCTTATTAGAGGGGGTTAAATGCCAAATTCCTGACCATGCGGGCTGGCGATAAATGTCAATCCTTCAAGGGTAGTGTACTACTATAGGAATTGAAATTTCATTTGGCTTTCGGTGGTACACTAGATTGGAATGATGCTACTCTTCTTTAGCCACATGTACCTTTTGACTTGTATATTTGACTTATTCAACTATTTTGTGACAAATAATTGCATAGTAAATAGAATTTATCCCTAAAAAAATGCCGGGGGAACTCATAGTGTAATAGCCCAACTAGATTAAGGGGCACTACACTATTTTATGGGATATGATCTCTATTAAATTTGAAGTTAGCTAAACTTTGGGGCTTAATTAATTAATTGGTTGGGTCGTTAGTTACCAAAAATATCAAAAGATCCTTTTGTCAAATATGTTTAGGTTACTCGTTGTATGCGAAAGTTTATGAGTTAGAGTCTCGCTAGTTACGTTGTACAATTTTAAACTTCTCTTGAATCAAAAAAAAAAAAAAAAACGTTTTAAACAATCAGGGCTAGAAATATACACTCGCCAAACCTTACAAATTGCTTAGCCCTTGAAGAAGGAGAATGCTTGGGTGAATAAATTATGTCTAGCAGCATGACACTCGCAGCGTTTGTAAAAGATTACAAACTCAAGTCTCGCTGCCTACATATGCATATATTTATGGCCTTAGACCTCCCTTCGAATAATTAAAAAAAAAAGAACGTGAAACACAGAGGAACTTTGACTTCTATGTAGGTAAGAACCTAATCTTTATTGTAACGACTGAGAGTTATTTGGGGCCATCCATGTAACCACATTAAGTAGTGGGATCTTCCATTAAGCCACATAGGATTATGCCCTTCTAACTAGCAACTAGTTATGAGTTCCAAAAAAAAAGGCCGGGGGGGGGGGGGGGGGGGGGGGGGGGGGGAGAGGGGTGGCGGGGAGTGGGGGGGAAATAAAAAACGTATAATACTTCTTATATCTAGACTCTAGAGTATATAACGTACTGACTTTAGCCAACTTATGTATGCCTGAAGTAGATTGCAAGTGAGAAGAGACTGTCAACAAATAGTACGTGCGACAAGTATTCATGTTTTTCTTTTCTCATAAGCCCTCTCTCTAACGTTACTTGTATTGGAAAAAATTAATTGTTATTGAAAAAGAAAACCTGGGTTGGATATGAAAGAAATCATGGTAAAATTGTGTGCTAGTATTGTCATGGCTGATTTCTTCTTTTAAAATTTTTTATTGGTTTAGTACTGAGAATTGGAGGTTAGGAAAGTGTTTGATACTTCCAAAAAATTCGAGGTAAGTAGGGGTATTCCATTGTTTTGTCATCATGTTCCCCTTCGTGGTACTTGATATCTTTGACTCAGGACATCGACCTTTTGTTAGTTTCTGTATTCTAAAATCTGACTATATAACATTTCGATTGGAACGATACAACCCCATAATGAAAGTCTCACGGCCTGATTGTTTCTGTTTGTTTTTAAGCTGTTTGAACCTAGAATACTTCATTTTACTGTTGATTCGTATTCCCCATAAAATCATGCTTCTGTTAGCAAACACCATTTGACTTAACTTTTCATAGTCTTCCTTTCGTTGTCGTTTTAATTTCTTGTTTTGGCTTGATGATAATTATTTTATTCCTATACTGAAATGACATCTACCAATGCTATGACTTTATGTGGAATCCTCCATGCCACCACAATTACATAAATTTCTACTTAGGACAACACAAGTCATAGATGACCTGTTGATTTTGAAGCTTATGTTTACCGATTTGCTAATAGGTTCAAATGGTCTAAATATGTATTAGTAAGCTCCTATCTTTTGTATAAATTTTGATTGGGTACTTTTACAACAGAGATGATAATCTCCTTTATTACAATGCATAGTTATGTCTCTTGGTGATATATATATGCCTTGGTTGAAACAGATTGCTTATCATTTTAGTACAAGCACATAAACCATACGTGATGCTTAATGAGTCAGATTGTCTTTAATGCTTTCCCTTGATTCCTGAATGTTCCTTATGCATTCGTGCATTATTCACTAAATCCATGTCATGTAAACAGTGCTATAGCGTGAAGTGAAGTGACATGTTCTGCGGATGCCTGCCTTATCGCGAAATGATTGGAATCCTATAATATGGGTGCTTGTGGAGGCCTTGTACCCATGTCGTGTGCGTTTGTAGAGGCCTTGTACCTACAACGTGTTATTATCGTGATTGATGTGCTAAATTGTTGACAATTTAATTTTCATGACATTTTATTGGTGCGTATTATGAATACTTCATTTCCCTATTTATAATATATAAGTCACATTCTCGACTATGAACTCTCAAGCACTTAGTATTCCTTTGCGTCTTTCTTTTGGGGAACACCTTCCCTACTTACTGAGCTTTTGATTGCTCATCCCATTATTTTTTTTCCTTTTTCTTTCAGATATTAACGAGTAGGTGAGAGCTCTAGCCAATAGAGAGTAGGGGTTGTTAGGAATAATACCCTAAAAGCCAATTAATTGTATTTTTGAAATTAAGGATAATGTATGATTTAATTTATTAAATTATTTAATATGGGCAGTTATTTATTTATTAATGTTTTAATTAAATAAATAAAGTCTTTAAAATATTATTTGTAAATTCCATCCTTAGGAGTAAGGATATGAGTGACGGAATCTATATTCACACATATATTCTAAAAGTTGTCCCAGATCATATGATAAATTAATTGGGTGTTAATTTATCCGGATAGATTGAATTACAGTCTACTAACCGAATTATATGATATATGAATTTGGGCGATTAGCCACATGTCATTTTAGTAGATGTATAAGTGCTTGTTACGAACAAGTCCCTGGACTTGACTACCGATACAACGAATTACATGGAATGTCAATAATTTGTTGTATCATGTAATCATGCAATTAATCCTCAAATCTAAGACACTACAATTATCTCATAATTAGGAATATCATGATTTGCTGGTGTAATTAAACTAGTTCTAATCATGGATTAGACAATGTATTCAGTGGTTGTGATTTATTCCGTCATAGAGAAATGCGTGTGTAGATACGGGAACTGTCAATTGGGAGTATGTAATCTAATTAATTAAGTGGCTTGAAATCCTTGGCCGAGGTGGAATAGTGGAAGTCATTCCACGAATTATTCATTAGTTAGTAATTAATTGGGTTTTGGCATATGATCAAGTAATAGAGTTTGACGACCCAATCCATGACTCTGGCTCGATCGGAATAATTAAGACAATAGGATTTGATTGTATAGAAATTAGTAATGGGTTCGCATACTTGCACTTCATCTTTAATTGGGTAGTCGCGATATATTGCTAGGTGTCACTCGCGGATTTGCTATTAATTAGAAGGAGTTCTAATTTAATTAATTAGTAGAATTAATTATTCGCTACTGATTAATGGTAGAACCCAAGAGGTCACACACAAATGGGAATTCGCAGGTTAATTAGATTAGAGAGGAAAAGATCAAATTTAAATTTAGAATTGTTCTAAATATTAATTTAATCGGGCTCGTAGTAATTAGATTGGTGATCGGGTTATAATGAAGCCCAGACAGAGTCGGGTCAAATATTATGAGAAATGAGTCCATTTTGACTTAGCCCACTAAATATTTGTGCCTAGTTGAAGTCAGTATTCTCAACTTATGATTTGATAGACCGTGTTGGATTAGCCCATACACCAGGCCCCTCAGTTTCCTATCAGCCCTTCCCCCCCCCCCACCCCCCCCCCCCCCCCCCCCCTTTCCCCCCCCTCCCCACCCACACACACACACACACATACACACACACACACCAAAGAAATCAAGAAAGTGATGTAGTCATATGGTTTCACGCCACACTTCTATAAAGTGGCATGGGATATTGAGGGAAACGATGTTGTCAATGTCATTCTCTCTTTCTCTGATCCATGTTCTCTCTTAAAGAAAGACAACTCCACTATTATTACGCTTGTGCCTAAAATTTCAAATTCTTGTATGATCAAGGAGCTTAGGCCTATTTCTTTATGTAATACTATTCACAAGTGTATCTAAAAGATTTTCTCACAGTTATCTCTTGGAACCAATCGACGTTTGTGGAAGTTAAACTTATTGTTGAAAACATCCTCATTGCTCAAGATATTATTAGGGGTTATTCTATGAATCATATTTCTCCTTATTGTGGTCTCAAGGTTGATATAAAAAAGGCTTTTGAATTCTGTTGATTGGAATATCATCATCAAAATCACGTGTGCTCTTGGCTTTCCTCATACATGTATTTTAAAGATTTGTGTTCGTCTTTCCATTCCTAGATTCTTTATTGCCATTAATGGAAGTCTTGAGAGGTATTTCAATGGAAGGAAATTTTGTCAAGGAGATCCCATCTCTCCTTATCTATTTATTATGGTATGGAAGTCCTTTCTTGCTTTCTAAACAAGCTTGCCTCTAGGAGGAATTTCTCGTATCATCCCTGATGTGCTAAAATTAAGCTCAATCACCTTTGATTTGTGGATGATATGCTCATTTTTTGTAAGGCTATCTTCCCTTCAATTTTCAGCTATTTCGGATGCTCTAAATATTTTCAATCATTTATTTGATCTTCATATCAATAAAGAAAAAAGGGAGTGATATCATCTATGGTAATTGTGATCCTTCTCTCAAAAAGCCATCTCCTCAGTTTTTGGCTGCAATGAGGGGACCTCACCCATTTAAATGAGAGGATCATAAAAGATGATGAGTGTTATTTATTTCGATGAGAAAGAAAATGGGAGACAGAGATGAATTTTATATATAAAATGACTTTTATGCATTTTTCTTATTTTATATTAAATTTTTCTAAAGCCAGAATACTTTCTTTAATTTCATTTTTCTTCCTGGTGCAGTTCTACGGACAGATTAGATCAAGTCTTGAGCATCATTTTTTTTTTTTCACATCTCAGCGTCACTTTCTCCAAAACAAGACTTGACCAAAAACAAAAAAATCAACTCACTGCATTCCAACTTTGCACTACAAAACCACGTCCTCACATTTCTTTTTGGTCATTGGCATCACTTTAAACTCAAATTTGACCAAAAAAATCAAAAGAAAGAAAAAAAAAAATAGGGGTTAGGCCAATCCTCTTCTATACCCCAACCATTAATTTCCTTCTAAACCAAACAGAGGGAGGCATTTCTTCCCTCCTCGCCAACCATCCTCTTTCACCCATTCCCTTCAATCCAAACAGACCCTTAGAGCTGGGCATTGTACTGGCCTACTTGATAAGTCTCTCATAAAATTAAGCATTGGATCCAAAGGGAAAGCTAATTTTGGAGGGTTGAATCAAAAAATACTTATTGATATTGAAAATATTAAGTTTTGCATAAAATTAATATCAAAGAAGTGTAAGTAGTAAAATATGAAACACATTTACATAATAAAAGTACTTATATAAATTTAATCTCATTAATAACTAAAATTAGAACTACAGAAATCCGCCATATGGCCCATATCCCTTTCGATATGAACCACCAAATTGTCTGCAAGAAATTCATCTTCCATTTTATTCTATTAACTATTTCTATAGTTGAAAAGGCTCATTTTGTGGTAGTTGTAGAAACTGGAAGAGTCAAAATAAGATGAATCAATCTATCATGAAAATATTTAATTTTCTCTCGATCATTGAAATAAGAAACATACTATTTCTTCTTGAGCAAGCAAATATCATTAACACTAGGTTATTCATAAGCATTTTTAGGAATCGAAGATGTGCTAAGTGTCAAAAGCTCAATTTCTTCCCTACAAAATCAATTATTCAACTCATTATATATAGCCACTCGATAATAATGTTCCACTAACTTTATGTTGCCTATGAACTCAATACCTTTACCTGCTATAATAAAAGCATAAAAATTAGGAATATTAACATCATGTTGTTGACAAAATACCTTTACCTTTTTAACTAGACCATCCTATCCATATCTCTCAATTTCCAAATGAGCAATTTTGTATTTTCAACTAAGTGTAAAGCATTAACAATGCCCTGAGATTCTTGTTACAAAGAACTTTTACTTGTTCAAATAACAATTAAGGTGAAGCAAGAACATTCTGTAGTTTTAGTAAAAGGGGGAAGGGTAAGAGAGTTGGGATAAATCGGGTTCATAGTATCCTTCTTCTGTATACTGATTTTGATCCTTTTGGTGAGGAGATTCAAATTGAATGTGACTTGGAAAAGGGGGTTAATAAAACTGGTTGCTGATACCTTCCTTCTCAGTTTCTTCTTCCATAACCTGAGCTTGGAGAAGGAAGAGATAAGAGAGCCCTATGAAGAATATGGTCATAAATCCATGTTTGTATTTCAAAAGGAATTCAGATGATAAGAAATTTATTCTAGGTATTTTCTACCTACCTACTTGTGTCGGTGATTACTTTTTTATTTTTTAAATAAAGGTGATCAATTTCTTTTATACAGAACATTCGTGATTCTCATAATTTCTTGCTCTAAAATAAAAACAAATTCAAATGAACGTATCAACTTAAGAGCAAAGTCAGCATCACCTCGTATATGATAAGATGATCCATCCTTCGTAATGCTTTTCAAGACTGAACTAGTTGCACCAAGCATTTGTATCTGTTGGACTTAGGGCATATTGCACCCAAGTTGGGGTGACCCAATTAAATGACTCAAATAGTGGAGGCCCACTACTCCACATAAAAGGGAAAACCTAAAACTGAAAATAACATACGTGATCTGTAGGTTTTAGCCACCAATAAAACAGAAGCAGAAACTCTCTCTACACTCTTGGTGCAAATCAGTGGGTGGTCTTGTACTACACACTACGACTAGTGCAGTGGAACAAACACTATGGTTGATTACTCGCTTCCGCAATTTAGAGGTATGTGTGAATATTTCACTCTGAATCAACAGTATCAAACTACATACAAAATAAAAATGAGACGCCAATGAGTATATGTTGCTCGTGTCAATTTGCTACAGTGTTTTCCTTTTTGCGTATGTTCGTTTCTTTTCATAAATATACGGTGTGTAACATGTTCGTGTGATGGTGGGGGTGAGAGAAGAATAAGAAGAACGGGGAATTAGGAGCTTGATTATGTTAGTGATATAACGTGTACATGTTTTATGTTTTGGCTCTTTAATTCAGAAAAAACTTTTATTTGAAATCAAAAAATAGGTGCTTCAACAATGGAGTATGACGTTTTGATAAATCTTTCTGTTCATCCCAACATCTAAATCTTGATTTTTGGATCGAGCCACCACAGTAGTAACGCTACTAGGGATGAGGCTTGCGCTTTTGATTCGGTACTATCCTCTACTGCTGTGACTCATTTTATTCCCTGGGCAAGCCTATAGCTAATGTCCACAATTACCGTTTTACCCTTATTCCATTAAATTTGACAAACCGTGATAAAATAGAGACTTGACAAACCGTTTTACCCTTATTCCATTAATTTTCTTTTTCAAATCTCATTTTTTCTTTTAAAAGGAAAACACGAAATTATTTATGCCTGCATGCATAAGTAAGTATAGACAAATGGTTAGCTAAGTAAATTTTTGTAATGATCCCACATCGAGATTTCACCCTCACATGGGGTAGTTCTTAAGTGTAAGGGATTCTCCCTCCTAACAGATTAGTCTTTTGGGTTGAGTTTTTCCCTTGAACTTGTGTTGTTACAATTTCCGAACAAATTGATGATAATTGGATTGATGCAAAAATTGTGTAAGGGGCTTTTTTTTTTTTTCCACAGTCAAGGAAAAAATGGTTTTTATCCTCGGGCGCCAGGCCAAACAAAGAGCACATACAATTTTCAATAACAGTACCCCAAGCAAGAAGCTGAGTCTTAATTAGAAGGAAGGCAGTTAGTTAGACAAATTGTTGTATAGATTTGACTTCACTCATATTGTTTGCAAATCTGTTTTTACACTATTTTCTCCACTTACACATGATATATATATATATATATATATATATATAACTATCAGAACTATATATCGAAAGTATATAATGTGACAAAAAATAGTTGACCAAGATGACAAATTGGAGAATGGTTTTGCAGAAGATAATAAATTATACAACAAACCCCTTTCTAACAACTTAAACTTTTAGATGAGGTGGTTACTTAACATGATATCAGAACTTAGGTACAAAATGTCCTGGGTTCAAAACTTACCGCCACCCATTTATAAAACTGTCCAAGTGTAATACAACAAACCCCTCTCTAACAGCTTAATCTTTTAGATAAGGTGGTCATTTAACAAAACTGTCTAAGTGTAATACAACAAACCTCTCTCTAACAGTTTAAACTTTTAGATGAGGTGGCCATTTAACAGGTTTAAGTCTACGCACAAATTTCTTGATTAGAACTAATTTCGATCTTCTCCATAGTATCGGGTGACCAAGTATGCAATCCTCTCTGTGCGGATATTTAATATAAGATGGAGGATCAAATTCCTTCTTCTCCCTCTTATTGCTATCTTCTAATCTGTTGTGTGGTTCCCTGAAAACAAGCATGAAAATCATGAAGGACTTGAAGAATGTGCATGCGGAACAAGTGGTGGTCGAAATTCAGTTGAACAAAGTGGGCGCGGATGAGATGGTGGTGCCTGAGGTTAAGTCGAATTACAATGTGTCTGCGCTTGCAACTACCCAGTTTTGGTGCCATGAACCAATAATACCTTTCCTGACGTTTCCTATGGTTGTATTTTTAATAGGGTTGGTATATTTTGTTATCAAGTGCATACATGATGGTGGTCAAAAAGAGGATTGCATGCCATGGATAGAATTAATGTTGGTCCTGATCTTAATTGTTGGGGTCCCTATTGGTATTATGGCTGATGCCTTTCTTAGAAACCCAAGTAGGTGACTGGAACGAAAATTACGATGAGAAAACATGCGTAAAAAACCCTTGCATACTATCCAGATTTGTCTCCAAAATTATGGGATTTTTCATGTTATATTTATAATCGAATTATTTTTTCATGCTTCTTGTGAATTAAATTTTCATGTTGTGACTATTATTTCCCTGGGCAAGCCAACTCTCCCATGCACTTATTTTTATTTATAGCTCATGTCTACAATTTGCCGTTTTACCCTTATTCCGTTAAATCTTTCAAACCGGGATAAACTAGAAAGACTTGTTATAACTGTAACATTTAGGATTTTTTGCAGAGCTCTAATTTGAAAATAAAAAAATTCATTGAATATGTGCCTTATTTGTAACGGTTTTTAACCATTGTATAATGTAAACTTTTTTTTTGTAACGATTATATTTTTTTAATGATTTTTTGCTAATAATCGCTTTTAAAATTCTTTTTGGCAGCAGCTTTGAAATATTAGTTATCAATTTATAAAAACACCAGTTGCAATAGAGAATTTGTAATGAGACCATATGCAACGACGCCATATGCGATGATAAAAGTTATTTACAATAGTTTTTAACCTTTTTGTAATAGTTTTAAATATCTTTCAATGTTGCAATAGATGAAAAATATGGTAATGTGTGAATCAATTTTCAAATACCTAGAGATTTATTAATTTGGGACCAAACACATTATTCTAGGGACTAATGTGAGTTTTTCCCTATTTCATGCACACATCAACCCCACTTAATTGTGATTAATTGGTCATACTTGTCGCTCACCAAATCCTGCCCTATTTAGGAGACATCAATTTTGCATCGACTAAACTACACAAAAACTCAACTAACTTGTGATTGGACCATCATATTTGTCCTCATCAAATCATTTTGCTAACTAAGTCCTCATCAAATCATGTCCTATATATAAACCTACATCTTCACATGTTCTTCACGCCGCTCCATCTACTCCAGATCTATCTGACTAATTGGCTTTAACTATTATAATAGGTTCTTGTTCATATTCATTACTCCATCTCTACTTTTTCTCGCAATTACGTATTCATCATTTGTTATTGAATTTCCATTATTTGCTCGTACAGTTTACTTTACAAGAAGTAACTAGTTATGAAGTGGACATATATACTATGTTAAATTAATTTTTTCGATTCTCATTCTCTTTTTGAAAGAAAACGTGGAATCATATTTTATGCATAACTACAGATAACTGGCTAGCTAAGTAAATTTCTGAGTTTGAATAAGAAATAGCATCACTCGTTATTGGCTTTTCTCTCTCTTTGACGAGATGGAGTTTAGGATGAGTTTTGATGAATAAGGCTCTGTTTGGCCTAACTGTGAAACTTCAGCTTTTGAACTGTAGAGCTTTTAGAGTAGAGCTTTTGTTAGAAGTGCTGTTGAACAAAAGTCGCTGATTGTTTGGCCTGTGTTAGGTAATGTTGAGCTTTTAAAAATTTTGAGGGTAATATTGGACTTTAAAAATTTTGGAGGGATAAATTTGAGAAAAAGAAAAAGAAAAACAGCTTCCCGCGTTATGTAAAACAGCTTCACAAAAACCTTTTTTAAGAAGCTCCAATTTGGAGCTTCTTATTTTTTAGCTTTTTTCAGCTTCAACTTTTACCTAAAAGCACTTTCAAAAATGGGTCAAACAAGTTAATTTAGCTTCTAAACTCACAGAAAACACTTTTGAGCGGCTAAAAGTTAGGCCAAACAGACTCTAATATAAGAACTGGTCGTGTTTCTCAAATGCCTTTATACTGTAGTCTAGTCTAGTTCGTAGAACTTACTATATACTTAACAAAAACTTTCCGATCCTCCCTTTAGTATAAGTTCTTATGGCAGAGCACGAGGAGATTGATTTATCATCACATTGATGACAAGGCTTGATGCGAAAACCAGTGTAAGAGGTAGTTAGTTAGGCTAATCTCTTTTTGCCACATTATTTCTCACACTACACAGGTGATATTCTTTTAATTATCAGAAATATATTTTAAGTGATGTGACACCAAATTGGACACTGGTTTAAGTGTTCTCACAAATTTCTTGGCGAAGGTTTTTTATTTTTTATTTTTTTTATGACGTGAGAACTCAGTTGGGAAAATTTGATTATCCCTTAGTAAATTCGCGAGTGTAACATTACATCCTCAATACATGCACGTAAATCGAACCCAAAAGCACGCCGCATTCAAAACACGCTCTTACTGTTGGGTTCTCCTTTGGGACAATTTCTTGATTTCAATCTACATATAAAATATCCTTCTTCTCCCAAGTTCTTGCTATCCTCTAATGCTATCTTCTCATTAATCTGTCTTCTTGTTCCCTGGAGACGAGCAAGAAAATCATGGAGGACTTAAACAATGTGCATGTGGATCAAGTGGCGCTTGAAATTCGGTTAAACAATGTGCGTGCGGATCAAGTGGTGACTAAAATTGAGTCGCGTGCGGATCAAGTGGTGCCTCAAATTAAGGCGAAAAATGTGCGTTCGGATCAAGTGGTGCCTGAGAATAAGTCAAACAATGTGCATGAGTATGGAGCTCAGTTTGGGTATATTAGCCTACGTGTACGAAAAGCAATTCTTTTCGTGATGTGTTTCATGGCTGTATTTGCAACGTTGTTAGTACATATTTGTTCTGATGTACGTAAATGAAAACAATGGTAGCAAACCGGATCACATAACGCGGCTAGGAATATCAGCGATCCTGCTTATAAATTGTATGGTCGTAATGGTTTTCTCAGTTGTAGCCTCCCTTAATTAATGACCTAGAAGGCACTAGGGCTTTAGTATATATAAGAGATTACGAGTTTGAATATCATTGATTATATTTTTAATATGTATTATTTGAATAAAAATGACCTAGAACGTGTATGATGGTAACAACCTTACCTAGTATAAAAAATTGTCTCCAAAATTATGGAATTTAATTGAATCATCTTTTCATGCTTCTTTCATTAATTTTAGCCAGTCTGAAAGGACGTATTACCATATACCATTGCAAGTATGGATATTGACTAGAGAACCTCTAGTGTTTAATATCATTCATATATTTCCAAGAAGCCAAAAATTGGCACTGTTAGACTCGACCTTCTGGTCACTCTTGAAGAGTTTCATGTGTAAGACATCGTTGTACATGTTTCTCCAAAATTGTGCATAAAACCGTATCATAATGTTTGGAATCAATTCACATGTGAAATTCATTTCATTTATAAATAAATTTCTCATGGAATTCTCTTGTTTGGAACTGAAAATCAATATTAAGTTAATTCTGTTATTTGTAAATCCAAATTGTGGTTGGAACACATATAAAATAGGAATTAATAGTAGAATTTTATTTAAATGCCCTTCTTTTATTCAATTGAAATTACGCTATCATATAAGTATTATCTTCTCAATCTATTATTGATTTCTAGTACTATCATAAAAATCCAAAAGAAAAAATAAAAAATAAAAAAATATTTTCAAAAAAGTTAAACATCACAAAATAATCATAATAATCATAATTTTAACATAATAGTACTATAATAATAACAAAAATAATATATAATAGAAAAGATATCCCGAATAATTTTGCAAAATACCTGAAAAGGAGTGAATGGAAGAAGATAACTTGTTTCTCTTTTTGCCATCAATGTGGAAGAAAAGAGAAGAGTGGAGAAGAAGAGTGAAAAAGAAGTTTATTTTTTTCTTTAACCTGAGGGTAGTTTTGTCTTTAAAAGATTAGCAATAGAATTAGAAAACGTAGATTTATAAATTCCACCTTTTGGGCTCCGATTTGAGTAAGGTTTGTGCAAATTCAAGAATTGTAAATCCTGAATTTATGATTTTTTAAAAAAGTGCAACCAAACAAAAAAACTTGAATTTGTAAATAAATTCCACAAAATTTTATAAAATTTATTTATTTCAAACAGTCTGTATATATATTACAGAGTTCCACGACACATTATGTGATATTTTAATTAATGTTGGGCATTTTCCACAACGTTGATTTTTGTTATAGTCCATTAACTGAAATTCAGTAAGTCTCTCCAAGTCATGACACAAATATCTTACCTGAAGCAACAGATTCACCTTCTACAGTTTTAACTCCAAGCTTGTCACCTTCTTCCATTGTGCCAAGACAAATTCAACATATGATATACTCCAAGCTTGTCACTTTTTCTTTTGTATTTTTGACCGGGGAGCATATATATTCCTTTGTACTTAAAATAGTTGCAATGAAATTTCCCTTTACTGATTGAGCAAAAACAATGGATGGTACAAGGCGACCCAAAGCTTTATTCGCAACACGATATTTGCTACCATCTGCTTTTCTAGCTATCAATCAAATTTTGCCTTTAGAACCTACTTGTTATTCACGAGCTCATAAGGGTCCGAATTGGCAAACAGAAATGAGTGGAGAATTTATCTCTTTGATAAAATAACAAACTTGGAAACTAGTTTCTTCATGGTGATTTAGCTAAAACTAGTTTCATGAAGTAACCTCAAGGCTTCGTCAATCCGAATCATCCAATTATGATTTCAAACTCGAGAAGTCTTTGTATAAAAAATTTAGCTCACATTTATTCTCTTGCGATTTTATGAATTCTCCTCATGATGCCTCCTTATTCTACCGGAAACATCCAATCAATATACTCATTTTGCTCATTTATGTTGATGACATCGTCTTGACTGGTAGCTCCTCTGATCATGTCAATGACTTTATTCATTCTTTGTCGCAAACATTTGATATGAAGAACTTGTGTTCCCTTCACTACTTTCTGGGAATAGAAGTCGACACTCATGGTGATGGTCTTCTCCGATGGCAAACAAATTATGCTGCTCAATTGTTGCAACAATATAGCTTAGAAGGTGTCAAACTCAAACCAATTGCAACGCCCCAAGCTTCTACATCTCTCAATTCGACAGACGGTGAACCTTTGGCTAATCCTACTGAATTTCGCAGACTAGTGGGTGCCTGGCAATATTTAACGATGACCCACCCAGATCTTTCCTATGTAGTAAATAGTGTTAATTTGTCAATACATGCATGCGCCGCGAGAGACTATCATCTTGTGGCTGCAAAACGCATTTTGCGTTATATTTCACACACTTTGCACCATAGGTTACTTCTTCGTCCTTGCACTACAATGAAAGAGGATATAGTTATGTTGACTCGGCTGTTTATGTTGAAACTCGTCGTTCCACCTATGAGTTTGCAATATTTTTGGGCCAAATTTAATTGTCTGGGGTTAGAAGCAGCAGCCTACAGTGTCTATATATATATATATATATATATATATATATATATATATATATCAAGCGCCGAGGTAGAGTATCGATCCTTAGCATGCCTCAGCTCTGAGCTATTATAGTTTCTTGAATTAGCCAAATTTCTTCACATTCCAATATCATCTCCAACAACCATCTTTTGTGACAATGTTAGCACTATCTATATGGCCATAAATCCAGTTCTACATCAGTGAAGTATGCACATCGAATTGGATATTCACTTCGTTAGAGACAAAGTGAATGATGGAACCATTAAATTACAATACACCTCTACCAATGATCAACCAATTGATATCTTCACTAAGGCATTTTATCGTCCACGACTTGAATCGCTTCGAGCCAAGCTTCCTGTTGTGTCCGTGTCATCACCTTGCGATGGGGTGTAAAGGCGTATTATTCAAGAGTTATTTAATAGATAACTCAATCACTTATAGTCATCTATCTTGTTGTTGTGTGATCTATTACATTTGTGTATGGTTTTACACTCATAGGCGGAGCTATGTGGCCACCAGTGTATGCAAGTCTGGATTTTTCTAGGTGCATGTCAAAATATGGTGTGTCCAACTTCCATAATTTGGATGAGAAAACAAATAGTAGTGATTGTTAACTACTGAATTAGTGTTATTAGTTTTTACGGGTAATCAAAATTATTGATGCCATTACTAAAAGCTTTTTTTGCTTGTGCGAATCTCAGATATAAAAGAAACCAATGAAAGGGGAAACAGAAAATGACGAGATTCTTGAGCTTCATAGCTCATATCATCTTTTGTTGATATCGAATATAAACTACATGATTTGTGTCTAATTCTAAACAGCTAAGTTTTTCATCATCATGAGTTCAATAATGACTGTCATTTTGTGTGTTTTTTTTTTTTTTGATAATGTAATTCAAATTCTTATGGTTCAAAATGAATACTCCAAAGTTTTTGTTCATAGCTTAAAGTAAAAAGTTTAATGTGTGCTAATTAATCTTTTTAAGAGTGTGTAATTATTAGAACTTGTTTTTGTTCATTTTCATATGTTTATTTTAATTGATGCAATTATTATTCTTATGTATAGGTTATGACCAATTAAGCATCGACAATGAGTTTATTATTTAACGATTTCAAAACATGAAGTCACGCTGGCCACAATTATAAGATGTACTTTTTTGTATTACTATAATTATTTTTTTTTTCTCTTTTATATGTTATGTCATTATTATATAAGGAGAGTCATGTCTTGAAAACTCTATATATGTTTTAGTGCTTATATTTTATAATTGTTATAATGTACATAAATTAAGTATTAGTTTATGTATAGATAAATATTAGTACTAGTTGTGTCACTGTAGTACCTACCTTGATATCCAGTGTCGGGCTCCGCCTCTGTTTACACTCCTTGTGAACTTCTTCCTGTATTTCACCTTTAAAAGTTCAATGACATAATAGCCTTTTGTGTGGCAAAATATTCCTTTCCATTTTATACCTACTTAGAGAGAAAATGTCACGCTTCAAATTCACTGGGGCAAGTCCTCAAATGAAATCGTTGCGCGCCTGGATAAACCTTCCTAGGCCTACAAGGACCTAAAATCCCAATAAAATGAATTAATCTATTAAATAATATAGACCTCAATAAATAGATGCTAATACTTTAATTACATGAAAGAAGTCCAAAAACGAAATTATTGATTTTTGTACTAAAGTAGAGACAAATCTTCTAAATCTATTCTAATTTTTTCAATCTTCTCATGAAACTTTTAGTCCAATAAAATTCAATCTAAACTTTGTTGTAATTAAGGAGGAAAAAAAGTGGAATAAGCGAAAAAATGCTCCGTAAGTGGTTGAAAAGGTGTATTTGATAGTGTTGATATGGAAATATGCTATAAATGTAATACTTTTAAAACATAAAAATTTATAGAAAGAAATTGCGATGATATAAAGAAATATTTTGCAAAACAATGCAATATACAAAGTTGATTTTTAATTCTTATATTATTAGCTATATAATATTCATACAAAATGATCGACATGGTGATTCAACCTAAAATCTATCTACATGGATGAATCTTGGCCACACGTGAGGTAGAGGATTAGAAAAATGCAATTCTACAACATGGATAAATCATGACCGCTAATACCATTATATAAGATTTTGGACTACTCAAGTAACACTAATTGCTTGAAGCTTTTTACTAAAAAAATTAATCCATAGTTTTAAAACTAAAAAAGAAAATATAATCATTTCTATTCATGAAAAATCAAAATAAAAAATGAGAAATATGAATGTCAAATTATATTTTATAAAACGCAAAAATGAGAAATATGAATGTCAAATTATATTTTATAGAACGCAACCTTAACAATCAGGATGACGCTCGAGGGAGGGTAATTGGACATTCTAAGCCCTATTAAGTAATTTAGGGTAATGTTGGAAAAACAAAATCCTAAACACAATAAAGTAAACATACGAAAGATAGCGCTCCAATAATTAAAAGTTATTGTTACCTCTTGCCGGACACGTTCAAAGCTTCCCCTGTCTACTAGGGAAAATACGATCAAAATCACACTTGACATAGAGTAAGATAATGGAAAAAATTGATTAAGTCCTCCTCAGCTTCCACCAATGTATATGCCCAGTCTGAAATGTTGATGATCAAACTGGGTATGATGGTGCAACGTGCTCACAAACAAAGAATCATCATTTTTCCTACATATTATGAAGAGTACAATTAAAAACGTAATCTATCTACATTATAGACACAACGTTAATAGACATGATTTCATACAATGTGATGGGTTGCCCGATAAGTTCCCATAATAGTCTTCTTCCCAACATTATCATCTCCAACAATCACGATTTTCAACAAACTTGGAGTATTGTTGAAATCTCTACACCAATCAAATAATTTGTCGATCATATTTGAAATCGCGAATACAAATGGCACAGCAATAACGTAATCTTTTATTTATCACATTTGGTGTGACATTTTAGCTCAAGAAACATCCTCACTAGCAACTCTGTCAGTCTTAGTAGGATAGCCACACACAAAAGATAAAATTTCACTTTCTCTATCTTTTTAAGTACTTTTCCGCCTTTCTTCTTATACATACATTCCATATGTTCAAACCATTATGTTTTCGTAGGGTATTGTATTACTACAAAAGTGTATCAATGCTCAAATTTAGCTATAGACTATATGTATATATCTAGACATGTAAGACCTGCATACATGTGTAGTCAATTTTATATTTTTAGTTTTACATATGTACTAAAATTTTAAAATTATAAGTATAAAAGTATAGAAAAATAACATTAGATAAAGTATTATAAAAAATGGAGAAGAAAAAATAGATTATTCAAAAGAATTTTATAATCATTCTTTTAATCAAGACCACTGCATATCATTATTTGAGATTTGCTAGCATTTCACATAACATAATTAAGTACGATATTTTAAAGATCTGCAATTACTATTATATGTGACATGTGGTAACCATAAAAAAATTAGAATAATCAATACGATCCTATAACACAAAGAAGTATTATTTTTCCACATATAGTTCTCATACACAATGATTTTAGTTAGAATTTATTTTAAATGCTTAATATTCAATTACGATAAATTTATTTTTACTATTTAATTGCAAGCATAACTCAATATATGATTAATATTTAAACTTTCTTTAAAACCTGTATTCATATTTACAATTACTATAATTTTAATTTATATATTGAAATTATGTGGTTCAAATTAAATTTAATATCGTAAGGTTTACAGAATAATAAAAAAACCTGCAAAAAATCACCATTCCCCATGGGGATTCGGGGATGGGGCAGGGACGGGAGATAGAGGTATAAAATGTAGGGGTGGGGCGAGTGTTGAGGGAACATTTTAAGTGACAGGGCAGGACATGAGGATAGGTCTTCCCATCCTAAACCCGCCTCATTGTCATTTCCAGTTGTTGATGCTAAATAGTTCCAACAACTCCTCTATCAAATCCCTTATTTTTCAGGGATCATCTTTAAACTCAAAGTAAGTCCTTCAAATTCGAGAGAGTTGCTGAATTTTAGCCATAGGTTTATATATATTGTGTAAATTGTGGTTAAGTAGTGATTAAAAATGAAATATTATCATGAACAACAGATGAATATAAATAAAAATATTAAAATAATTTATTTAATTAGAATAAGTATAGATATTAGAGTAGAACAAAAATAAAGAGTCTCTAGAATATGAAAGTTGACTAAAAATGGAGGGCTAATTGAGTGAAACTAATAAGGAATTCTTAAATATAAGGAAATGCTTCAAATTTCATAAAAATAGGAAAAAAATTTTTAAAAAAAAATTATTGGAGTTAGCGTTATAATTTGTTTCACGAGTTTGTCGAACTAAAATATGGGCCAAAATTAGAACGTTCTGATTTCCTGGCGAATACTTTCCATTATAAAATTGCTCCTTGATTCTCCACCACTCTTTTTAATTCCATTCCCAAAAGAAAAAGTGTGTTAAAATGCACTCAACGGTCATCATTAAACTTGGAGGAGTCAAAATACTCTTTCAACTCTACAGGACAATCCTCGGCCTCTAGGGGGTAACCTCCCTTTGTAACTTCGATGGGTTTAGTTACATGAACTCTCTTGAGTGTGTTGAAGAAATTAGATTCCATAATAATTAGGGACATTAATTAAGGATAAAATTAAGAAAATTTCAAAATTTTTTAATTTGATTAAGTTTCTTATTAGTCAAGTTTTATATTCTTGTCCAACAAGTTTTGTAACCTATAAATAGGCACTTCTATTGTATTTTATAAATTAGCAAATTATTCATAATGTAATCGTTTTAGTTATTCATCTCTTTTAGAGTCACCGTTGGTGGTGGCTCAACTGTTCGCTTCCGCATACGCATATATTTTCAATCTTGTTCGATTTTGTTTAACATGATATCAGAGCTCAGGTTTAGATACTGGGCATAACATGAAGAAGATGTTCTGAGTGTTATTGAAGTTTTTTCAACAAGTTAGATCTAACTTTGCAGTTCGTTTTGTTAAATTTGGTGTTCTTGAAGTTTTGAGTGTTCTTGTTGAGCCTTGAATTTTGGGATTGGTGTAGTTATTTTTCGTTCTCTTTTTTGTTTATTGTGCCTTTGGGCATTTGGGCCTTCGGGCAATTGGGTCTTCGGGCATTGGATCTTCAGACATTTGTTTCGTCTTCTTTCTTTCGCCTTCGGGCATTGGTTTTTCGTTCTTTTCACTTGGTGGATGTATTATTGCGGATTTGTTACGTATGTTGGAAATGACTTCAAGACACTCAATTTTCTCTACTTGAGTTTGAGGGGGGCTGTTGAACAAATTAGATTCCATAATAATTAGGGACATTAATTAAGGCTAAAATTAAGGAAATTCCAGGTTTCCATAATTTGATTGGATTTCTTATTGGTCAAGTTTTATATTTTTGTCCAACAAGTTTTGTAGCATATAAATAGACACTTTTATTGTAAGTTACAAATTATCGAATTATTCACAATGCAGTTGTTTTAGTTATTTCTTTTTTTTAGAACTACCGTTGATGGTGGCTCAATTATTCACTTTCGCATACGAATTTGTTTTCAGTCTCTTTTCTTTTATTTTGTTTAGGATTATTCTTCTTGATCCCCTTTTTCAAGTTGTAGCACATGGCTGAATTTGGTGGCTGTGGTATCATATAGTGCATTTAGCAACTTCATCTAAATGTTCCTCATCATTAACGTTCTCAGCGCAAGTGATAGGCTTTCTACGAGGTAACATTTCCTATATCACAAGAAAATTGGAAAGCATTCGTAAAATTAAAAAGAAAAGTACACTAAAATATACCATAGGCAACACAAGTCAAACTACCTAAAACCCATCTTAAGTCCAAGATCGTAACCTATGCTTTGATATAGAACATGTTAGGTTCCAAATACCTAAAACTCATAATGAAGTTTATTCTTCATAAGAAAAGGGGAAATTCATTTTAGGAAAGATCCTCTCACTTGGCTTAAGCCAAGCAAAAATAAGGGGGTAATTTTGACACAACTCTTCTATTATTGCAAAGGGTAACACTTAAAAAAGTCAGACGTTTTAGAAACGTCTGACTATCATGGCCCACTTTTTTTTTTTTAATTCAATATATGAGAGATAATGACTAAATTATCCTTTAAATTCAAAAATAATTTGTATGAGTAAAAAGTCTACTTTATCCTTAAAAGAAAATTACATTATTGACCTTTCACGATTTACAATAAGAAAACCAACTTTTCATGCAACAATCAAGTCAGTGTCTTTCAAACCTGCAATATTACTGTTCATCTTCTTTTTTCTTTCTTTCTGTCGATGAACCTTTTTTTTTTCCTTTCAATGTGACAAATACATCGGCGTCCTCCACATTCTTCACCGAAAACAACCCTATCGTTCTCCTCCAAGCACACGCCGGAGCAACATATCACTACCTTCTCCACACTTTTCTTGAACTGTGCAACTATAGTGTAGTCAACAAATCCACTGTCAAAAGCGTCACCGCCACTGTCATCTCCATCACAAGTATGTCTTTTACCCCCACCGTAGTGGTAAAATACTGTATATTGTAAATCTATTTATATATATATACATATTATCTGTAAATCTGTTTTATTATATATTTTAACACACACACGCTATAGATATGTTTGTAGTTTAGAGACTGTTAGTAAATGCATTTCACCAAAAGCATTTCCATTTTGTTGCCTCCAATGAATATACATGCTTTTATTTTGTTTTTGGTTTGCGATAGTTTTCTCAAGCCGTCTAATCAATTCTTTGTCCCATTCTTGAACTTTTGATCATCTCCTCTCTGCATATGGTAACTCTGTCTATAAGAAGACTTAACAGATTGCTTTATCTTTTATATGTTGAGCACTTAATTTGCACTGCTTCCTTGTTAACACCTATTTTAGGGGGCTACCATTCTCAGATGTCATTGGCTTGATTATTGCTTATGGTTTCATGGTAAGAAAATAAGATAATCATGTATGAACTTATCAAGATATTATCCACATCTTAATGACTCAAATCTCCAGGTATTGGTATGTGAAAGCCTGATTTGTGATTATTATGACCAGTTGATCCATATTTGAAGCAACATTAAAGAGAAATTCTTAAAAACGTTAATCGGATTATTTGATATGGGCCCTACCCCCATACTTACAACAGCTGAATGAATCCAGCTGGCGTTTTTAAGAGTTTTTCAACATTAAAAATGAGAGTTGTCTGTTAATCTCGATGTTGTAGGTGTCAAAATATTGGATGTTGGCCAAAATTCCATTGAGAATACATGCATCTTGGAAATAAATAATACATAGTCACTTGCAATAGTTATCTCTTAGTTTTCTGTTAATTAATGTTGGGTGCATTATATAATATTGTTCCTAGTTTTTTTGTTTTTTAATAATAACAATCATCCTTCTACATAATCTATCACGTTATGTTGCAGACAACACTTGTTTTATATTACATTGATTTGCTTTTAATATGTCCTAATATATCTTGTTTATTTTAATAATCAAATCACATGGAATGCCTAATACTGTACCCCCACATGCTTAGTTTAAAGTCTTCCTTTCGTTTGGAGGGACATTTCTTTATTGATTTTTAATCTGCATTCAATATTAATCACTAGGGGTTATTACATTACCTTCCCCCAATACTTTCTGACAAAATACACTTAAGATCGCGTGACATTTTTGGAAACCTACCTTGATGTGTACCAAAATGCTGTTAAAATAGTCTTGTTTCTGACAAGATTTGTAACGAGGCCTCTTTAATTGTTTCATAAGAGTGTTGATTAATGTTTAAAACATATTCTTTATTAAACAAAGTTTTGGGTTTGATTAGATAGCAGGGATGGTGACAGACTGACATGTGAGTTTATCCTTGAGCTTACTCAATTTGAGTTTCTTGTTGCAATTACCTTATCATCAATATGGGCTTTTCACTTTATGTAAAACACTTATTGTTGGAAAGGTGCAGTTTTTTAATTTTAGAGTCAAACTAATAGGTGTAGTTCTTTAGTCATTTGAAACAAAGGTCATTTATGTTTAAGAATGAGGCGGTTCTTTATTTTAGGCAGTTACAGCTGCTTGTTTTTTCTTTTATTTGTAGTAAACTGCATGTCCATGTAGATGGTATCGTCCAAAAATTCTCATGATCAGTAGTTGGTAAACATCTGGCAACCATATTTACCCTTCTAATAAATATTACGAAACATATTTACTGATATGCTCCTCTGATTTTCACATTGAAAATGTGCTTAGCAATGATTCAATCTTAAAGGATCTTCCTTACTTACTTCTCATGGTTACTATAGGCAACAGCGGCTCAATCATTGGGAGTGAAATCGAGATGTTTTATATAAAGTCTAGCTGGCTTGTAGTAGTCCAAGTTTGAGTTGATTTCACTTCCATTATCTGATGTCAATTCACTATGAAGAGGAGCCACAGAGCATCTATGACTAACAAGTTCTATGTGATTCCTCCACTAACTTATTTGACCATGTAATGTGAGCTCCATCACTATGCATCAGCTGACTGCGATAAATTTTTATTCTTAGAGAAGATGAAGAAAATTATTTGTAGTCATTTGGGTGTGAACATATTGTGTAGATCCTGTATTCTGCGTGCACACATGTGTGATTATACAAATTTGTTATAGTTCAGTCGTCCGAGTCACTGACTACTATTATATATATGCATATTGTATTCGTTGTTTGAACTTGATACATGTAATCTGACATAAAAAGTCTGTTGATATCAGAAACGATGGTATCGACACGAAAACATTATTCTTTAGGGGAAACGGGTCCTACTCCATCTTCCTCGAGGAAGAAGATAAAGATAACAACTGAGCTTAGTTCGAAGACAATAAATAGGCCTACAAACTCTGATGGATCCTTTATGTAAGTGTGGTTTGTCGTTCGCATTATTTATGAACTACGATAGCATATATTAATTAGGACTTGTTATTATTTACTAGGAAAAAGAAAGAAAAACAAGATGTGGATGCTAGCAAAAAGGTAATCCAAACATAATCAGAACATAAGGTTTCTTCTATTAAGATGATTTGTAATTTATATTGATCCTTATAATTTGGTATTGTAGGATAATTTTCAAACTCGGCTTTCGTTGTTAAAGATTGTTGAGTTAAACAAGAATCTAACTGATGAACAAAAAAATGCTGTTAGAAGTGTTGGGTTTAGGGGCTTGTTGGAACTCCAATGCACTGTTTTGAAGCATCCATTGTGTAAATGGCTGGTGGACCATTTTAATCCTCTTTCATGTACTTTGGAGATCCACGGGCATGAAATAAAGATAACTTATACCGATGTAGGGAAGATGTTTGGTTTGCCTAGTGAAGGACAACCCGTAATTTGCAAGGGACTGGACAATGAGATTGATGAATGGTGTGAGAAGTTTGAGGTATATAAGTCTCATATACCATTACAAAAGTTGACTAGTAGGATAATGGAGTGCAAGAACGCAGAAACAGAATTTAAAGTAATGTACTGTTTATTTGCTTTGGGATATTTGTTATGCCCAATAACTGATTTCGCAGTGAAAAAGGAGATGTTACATGCAGTGAAAAATGTCGATGTTATCTCACAGTTCAATTGGTCACAACTCATGTTAGATTCATTAGCAGATGAAATCCAGCGTTATAGGTGTTTGGAGCAAAACTATGTGGGTGGTTGTCTATTTCTTTTGGTGGTAAGATAAATATTTTGCGTATTGAGTTTGATTTGTATTTAAATAATAAATTTAAATAAGTAAAAATTAAATTAACTTGTTCATTTTTGGTATGCAAATTTTCTTTTTCGAAAAATTCAACCCCGCTCATGACAGACACTTTTCCCATAATATCCGCCCTTGTATTGCTTATTGGACCAATAAAAATTTGAATACAAGGTTAAAGAACTATGGAAAGTGTGGTGGATATGAGTGCAAGAGATCAATTGCTCTAGTTTGTGAGCCGGGTGAGAATGTTGATGTAAAAGATGGAACACAAGATAGGTTGTCCACACTTGAGAACAAAATTGAAAAGTTGTCAAAAGACCAAGAATAAATTAAACAGGTTCTAACAGATATTCTTACTACAACTCAAAATATTGAACGTTTTTTGTTGAGTGCAGTTATTGTACAAGATAAAGGTGACAATGGAAGTGACAGTGATGCTGATGATGGTGATGATGGTGATGGCAATGGTGGTGATGATGATCATGATGATAATGGTAATGATGATCATGATCATGGTGGTAATAATGATGATGATGATGATCGTGATTGTGATAGTGTTGAGGATGATTGTAATAGTAATGGTGATGGTGATCATGATGGTCTTGAGGATGATTGTGATCGTGGTGATGATGATCATGAAGATGGTGGTGATAATGTTGATAATAATGATGATGGTAGTGATCATGGTGATGGTGGTAATGCTGACGAAGTACAGAATGATGGTGATTTTGGAGGTGATTTGGTGTTTAAAGCTAGTGAAGTTGATGAAACTACTTATGTTGATTATGCTCATAAATTTCAGCAAGTGATTGGGAATGAAAAAGAATTGTTAGTGCCTAAAGTAGAGCCATTTGAGGAATCCACATCATGCAATTCTCCTTTTAACATGGCTAAGGAGGAAAGTCATAAAAATTCTCTCATTCGTAAATGTTTGTTCCGAACAAACAATGATGTCAATTTGGAAGATGTTAAGAATATTATTGTATGGGGTAGTCATACCGAAGGAAGTGATGAAATTGGGGTTGACAATTTAAATGATAAAAGTTTGATCTCATTCTTATTCAAAGGGAGTGAATTAAAGTAAGTTGCATAAATAAGTTTTCCAATCAAAACATTTTTTTAATTCTTTTGATGATGATTCTAATGAATGATATTACTTGTGTTGTAGAGAGATTGTTGTAAGAACCCAAATGTATCATATTGACAGAAATGATATGCGTGGTCTCATGCCACGGAAGTGGATACCAGGAGAGGTTAGTGCCTTAAAACTGAATTTGGTTCATTTGTGGGTTTAATTGTCGCAAATATTGTGCCGTTCTAACTTTGATTTTCTGCATTTCTTTAGATCCTTGATACCTTAGCTTGGCAATTGACAGTATCTGGTCGAGATAATGATTTTACAATGCCTAATTGGTTTCTACCATCATTGGTGTCGGTATGTAGAGTACACATTGCATGCCTAATTGGTTTATATCATATTGGTGTCGGTATGTAGACTCCACATTGCATGCGCTTGGAAAATGTGATACTTTTGGAATAATATTAATTACTTGGATAGTGGTATTTTTTCTAGCAACAAATTTTATGCGACGCTCCGCCAACCCCACAAAAGTTGAGAAGTGATTATTTTATGTGAAAAGGTAAAATTTTGATTTTTAAATTTTTATAATGAAGGTATTTGCCCTACGTGAAAGTGAATTTGTTGGAAATCATGTGTCTTACGTATTTAAACACTTTGCAGATTTTCATTCCAATGAATTACTGCAACAACCATTGGTTATTGGTTATTGTCAACATTGGTAAGAAATGTTTAGAAGTATGTGATTCGATGGTTAGACAAAGAACAATTTTCAGGGTTAATGCTGAAGTGAATAAACTGGTACATTTTTCCTTTGCTGAACTTTGCTGCCTTTGATTTTATAAATGTGCAGTTGTAATTTCTTAATTGTTTCAACTATCATCATAAATTACTTATTTAATTATAGGTACGAACTTTGGTGGAAGTTTTAAAGGAGGTTGATAGATCTACTTACGTAAATGATAATCTAAATTTGAGTGTTTTTCCAATTGTACGTCCTGCTTGGGTACCCCAACAAAACAACGGTTATGAATGCGGACTCTACGTTGCTATGATGATGCAATTGTATGATAAAGCTCCCTACTTGAATGAGATTGAATCAATTTATGAGCGAGAACAGCTAGCCTTGAGGTTGTGGCGCCATCATACAAATGAGCTCAAGCAATGCAATTTATGACTGGAAATAACATGCACATATTGTATTTAGGCTTATTTTTTGTGGGGTTACCTTTATAAACACCTTTTTTTTGTAGGGTATAAGAATATTTTTTGAGTCTTTTGTATATCATATGGAGCTGACCCACATAATGATTGATGATGAATCCAGTACCCTATCCACATGCCTAATTATGAGTGCCAACAGGAATACATATGTAACACAAACTTTTCACCTTCTCTGTTTACTCAGCTTTCTATATGATGATTCATATTTTACAATATCTAGCAATTTAACAATTTTTAGTCCTTTGCAATTATTGTGCTTCGACAACCAGGAACCAGTTTGTCCTATGCAAGCTGTTTGATATCATGTTGGGTTTCTACATATCAATGATATTAATTTGGTGTGCTCCCGGAAAGACTGGATCTTAGACTCTGATTTTGTACCATATATGTCTACTATTCAAGGCATGGCCTGCACAGTTAGGATTTTATGCTAAAGAGAATTGCCATCATTTTAATTTCTTACATTTTCATATGGGATTATATTTTACTATAGTAATTATTTAATAGTTTTCAGGTGATTTTAGTCTTCCTTTGTTATGCAGCTCCTTCACACTAACGGGGTAAAATGTACTGCCCCAACAAAGCTCATTAACTTATACATGGCCCAAAAAATATTCACGATATGCATTCAGCAATTCCATTCCAAGATAATGAATTTAATTTGCAGTAATCTCATAGATAACATTTCATTTCTTGAAGATTAACACAAGAAGTAGTAGCAGCAACAAAATACAACAAAAAATGAGAAGAAACGTATTCAAATTCTCATTATAATTAATATTTTTCTTCATCTTTTTCTTCTTTATATTCTTTTTCTTCTTCAAAGGAAATGTCACATCTTCTTCGCTCTCTTCATCATCAAGATATTCAGTAGCTTCAATGTCTCCCAATCTCTTTTCAACAGGGAGTTCAGTGCCGTTCCAAGATGCAAAAATAGGCTCGCACCATCCGAAGAATTTGCACCTATTATAGTTATAAAACAAACGCCCTTTTGTAGGCTTCTTCTCATCTACTACAACAATAATTTCTGCCTTGTTATAGCAATAACAGTTCCTGTTAATATACTGCAAATCAAGTGCTGGGTTTTCATAACTTCGACTACGCGTACGACTTCGGCTACTCGATGTTGACATTTTTCACTTGTGCTACAAAGCATTTGTAAAAATGAGGAGTAATTACGTGATGAAAAAAAATGTAAATTTAAATAAAGAAAATCATAAACTAATTCTTTTGTAAAAGAAAATCATATTCCTAGAGAAAATGTACACATTTCCACATGTTGTCACAAACAGAGAAAAAAGAAGACAATAGATATACAATAAGTAAAGGAAAATCCAATTACATAACACAAGCAGATAGTAAAAGACCGTAACTTTATAGTGTTTCACAAGCATAAACAAAACCAGTCAAAGATAATAATGATGAAAGTCGTAAGAGTAGTTACAAATTCTTTAACTCCACATACTTCAAGGAAAATCCACGTACTCCATGACAACATAAACACCATCACGGTCATCCAATACTCAAAACCCAAAAACAGATCTTCTAAATCTCTCCAAAACATACACATAAAACCTATACATACAAAACCAGTGCCGATGAAGATATCTAGCATATATCTAAAAATTTGATTTGATTTTCATTTTTAATTATTTTGTGGTTCGATGTTGTGTTTGATTTTAAAGCTATGTGCGGCTCTGTGTTTCATTACGAGCTTAGAAGCATCGGTTTCAGTTCAAATCAGCGGCGGATCGCAATTGATTCTGCGAGCAATTGACGATAACAACAATAACAACAAAGACAGAGACAAAAATCAATATTCAGAAATGGGAAACCAGTCAATCTTTATTTTTTTAATCTTTTTTATTTTTATTTGCCTGAGTGGTTAAGTGTGGTGAAGTCTTGTCATTTGAAGAAAGTTTTAAGTAAAACCTTTCTCTCTCTCTACACACACACACACATACACACACACACACATACACACATATACAAAATCATAGATATGAAGCTTCTCATATTCAAAAGCACTTCTACACTAACCACCTATTCCACAAAGCGACTTTCTATCTCACGTCTAAACCATCTCTTCCCACGTCCTTTCTGTGTCCCAACTCTAATACTAACCTAACACCATTTTTGCCCTTCATTAAGCTTATTAAAAAAATTAAACAAAAAACACCTAAAAAATCATATATTTATTCAACAAGAATCACAACCCATATAATGCTTGCACTCGAAAACTCTACAACAAAAGAGCAACAATTAAAAATAATAATACACAAAAATTATCAGAATATTAAAAAAAAATATACAATATTCACCTTGTTCTGATCGCAGGTGCTTGCAAGATTTTAGCTTCAATATTAGAGGAAAAGAGAGAGAGAGTCTGAGAAACCCAATATAAAAAGAAGAAGAATGAATGAATATAGAGTAGAGACATGGTAGAGAGGTAAGAGAGAGAGAGATAAGCAAAGTAGGGTAGGTAAAAGCCTTTGGGAAGATAACGTTTTCTGCAAATGTCAGGATTGGAGAAATCAGATCAAGATCAATAAAGAAAAAAAAATGGAAAAAGACAATTTCAGCCCTTACTATTTAGCATGTACACTTCATTCAAAGGGTTATAACGTCAATCACCAAAAAAGCATTAAATGTGAAGCTATTATGTCATGTCATTTAATTAAAAAGCTGTTTTGTTGTCATTTCAATCAAAACGATACTGACTTCAGAAGTAGTAAATTAGGCAATTAAAGTGCGCGGCTGAAATTCAAATTTTAAAAAACCAAAAAAATGTATATTCTACGGAAAAAACTAAACAACGTAGTGAATTACCTCATTATTGATTAGTTGGGTCGAAATATTGGCATGTGTGACGACAAACTAGATGACGCATTATCCCCATACGAGTTAAAATATTGCAGCAGTGATGTGTTATCGTAACTATACCCAAACAAATTATTACTACCATGCCTCAGTTTTGGCATACTCGATTGACTAGGATTATAATCGAACCCATGGTACGTTGAATTAGTATCCTCCGATGCATCAACACGTTGTTTAGGACACCTATTTGCTGTGTGTCCAATACTCCTGTAACAAAACATCTAATATAAGAATTTCAGTAAAATTTATTATATTTTATTAAATAAATATATATATTGACATACTTGCACTTTTTACAATGTCTTGGTTTACGTTGTTTTTGACTGTTTATTTCCTTTGGTTTGCCTTTTGGTTTTGCAATGTTGGGATCCAATATCCTAAATTCTACCGGTTGAGACGATTCTGCTTGATTTCCAATGGTGTTCACCTTTAATAACCATAAAATCCTTTGCCCGAGTAGTTAGTTTTGCAATGCCATCAACAATTTCTGTATACCTGTCTAGCGTCATCTTCGCATAATACCCCATTTCGTTACACCTTGACATTATGTAACCGTGGCGGGCCATCTCAATTTCGGTAGTTGTACTGGATGACAAATTCTTATCACGAAAATGCTCACTAGTAACAGTTGTCCAACGTGGATTGATGCAAGATGGTGGGATATGGTCTACGCCTTCGCACTTAAGCACATATAAAAAAAGCTTACATATCATCCCGCACGATTCAAATCTCAAACAATCGCAGCTAATGAGTAAACCATTGCCCCTAAATAGCACATTACGTAACAACCCTTTGTTATTATAATCGGCAACAACATATGTACGAGCATCACTATCCACGTGGGATATAATATGCTTGTGCCAAAGCATTGATTGGGATTGAATCTCTTTTCGAATCTTCTTGAAAATTGCATGGGTATACACATTGGCAGCATGATCCTCAATTTCCTTCCACGAGGTCGTCGGCACTGGTTTTGTATAGTTTGTCACCACTTCTTGCCTCACATTGTTAATCCGGAGACGTTCCAACCCTCTGTGTTAATCTCTGACGAAGTCTATCAACTTCCTATTGTTCTGAAGAAATTTATTCAAGAATGCATTCATACTTTCACAACGTTGAGTACTCTTGACTAGAGCAAAAAATTGACCGCGAAGGTATACTTCAGACCACATGTGTCTCTTTGCATGCACATCCACTATCCACTTGTGATTCTCAATACTGTGACGAACAACCATTTTCCTCCACTCAAATTCAAATTCCTCAATTGAACATTTGAGAGCCATCATTTTTTTAAAAGTTTTACCAAAATCATCTACATGCACATTTGAAGTGGCATTACGTCCAAGATGCCAACGACAAAGCCTGTGTTTCGCATTTGGAAAGACAGTGGCAATGGCTGCTTGCATTGACTTGTCTTCGTCCGTAACCACCGACAATGGTATCTTGTTGTTCATCGCAGACAAAAAAGTATTGAGCACCCATAGATAGGATTCTGTGCTCTCATTTTGAATCAATGCAGCACCAAAAATACATGTGTTGCGGTGATTGTTTGCCCCAGCTAAAATTACTAAAGGAAACTTGTACGAATTCGTCTTATAGGTTGCATCAAATATCAATACGTCTCCGAATGCTGCGTACTCATCCCTAGACCTTTCATCTGCCCAAAACAATTTATCAAGTCGATTCTTCTCATCAACTGTGTACTAAAAAAAGAACATTGGGTCTCCTTCAGACTTCTCGTATAGATAATCAAGCGCAATGTTGGCATCTCCATCTTTTATTTCTTTTTGGCGATCCCGATACATTTTATTCCACAAATCTGGCCTAGTAAAACCCACATTCTCGTATCCGTCAACACAGTAATTAAAAAAATCCATTGTTTTACTAGGATTTATACCGGCATGACGCATAGCGTGTGCTGCGTTGCTATGGCCCTCGTCAACGTGTCTGTGTGAGCGTAACTGTGGAACGCCATATTTGGGTACAAGTTCATGATTGTGCTCATCGACAAAGAGGGTTACTGTGTAACGCATGGTTTCTCTATCAAGCTTTATGCGAAGTTTAGCACCACATTCACATCTGGTCAATGGACGGTGTTCCTGTTGTCTACCAGGCATCTCCAAGAATTCTTGCCTTCGCAACCCTTGGCAAGAACAAACAAACAAACGATTCTTTATTACGTTAGTAACCGCATCTTTTTGTACCGTGTCTTTCCTAATATTGAATCCTCTTGCACGTGCATAGCTGTTGTAGAAATCATATGCCTCTTCTACATATCTAAATGTCATGTTACCAATATCTACATTGCTAAAATCGTCATCCATATCTACAATAATTAACATAAAAATTTAGACTGCGAATTATGGTGAAATTCTAAACATATTATATATATATATATATATATATATATATATATATATATATATATATATATATATATATATATATTATACAAGTAAACAAAATGCATGGATCAAAACTTATAAATTTATGGAACAATTGCAACTACACATTAGCAATAAACAACAACAGATCTATAGAAAACTTATAAATTTAAAACACAATTGCAACTACACATTAGTAAGAAGCAACAATATATCCATAGAAAACTTTTAAATTAACGAAACAATTACAACTACAAATTAGTAAGAAACAACAACAAACTATAAAACTCATAAATTTATGAAAGAATTACAACTACGAATTAGTAAGAAGCAACAACAGATCCTTAGAAAACTCATAAATATATATAATTTCAACTACACATTCTTAAGAAATAACAACATTTCCATATAAAACTCATAAATATTTACAGTTCTAACTACATATTCGTAAGTAACAGTAACAGATCTATAGAAAACTTATAAATTTATGAAATAATTGCAACTACACATTAGTAAGAAGCATCAATAGATCCGTAGAAAATTGCAACTACACATTCGTAAGAAGCAACTACACATTTGTAAGAAGAAACAACAGATCCATAGAAAATTTAAAAATTCTATTTAAAAACAAACTTGATATGATTTTCTTCTTATTCCTTTCTTTTTGACATTAGCTATTGCAATTCGTGGAATTTGAAATATTGAATTGTTACATATATTAACATTTTGATGCATTCACGTTTGTATGGCTTTAAATTGACTTGACGTTTAACTAATGGTAGTAGCTACATTGACATTTAATTTGATTGGATAAATTATCCATTCAAAAATCTGTCTACGGATATCGAAATGTCTATCTACGGATATTAAAACCTTAAACAACATATAACATACCCCATATACTATTCGTTACAAACCATTTCATATTTCAGATGTATTAAAATTTCCATAAATTTGATTTGATGTTTATCTAGTAGTGGTAGTTAGTTAATATTATTTAATTGGATTGGACAATTACGTACGTCTATCTACGAATATCGAAATGTCTGTCTACGGATATTAAAACCTTAAATAACCGATAACATACCACATGTACTATTCGTTACAAATCATTTCATATTTCAGATGCATTAAAATTTCCTTAAATTTGATTTGATGTTTATCTAATGGTGGTAGTTAGTTAATATTTAATTGGATTGGACAATTACGTAGTGTATATTTGTCTACAAATTTTGAAATTTAAGCAATAGATAATAAACACATTCAGAGGGTTACTCTGTCTACGGATATTGAAATTTAAGCAACGAATTCGATTTGGGCGGGAATATTTTTTGCTAGAGGAAAGTTGACTTTGTTGCATTGAATGTGGTTGAGAGTTACTTTAGTCTTTTGATACTTATTTTGTCTTTTTGTTCATTACTATTCAGTCTATTTTAGTCATTGTGTATAGTTAGTTGGGGGTATAATAGTAAAAGCGTACATATTATATATTGAGACTAAATTCATTCAATGGGTCCCACTATAATCTCATTAATATCGCATTAAAAAACTAAAGGACAAATCGGTAAAGTAACATCTTACCATAAAATTCTAATATGACTAACTATGTCCACCTGTCAACATTTTATTGGCCCTCAACAAGACTAACAAACAATTGACTTTTTTTAAGTGTTTCCCTATTGCAAAGGGTACATACTTAGACCCTTCTATTATTGTAAAGTGGGAGATAGAGGTAAAGTGGGAGATAAAGCCATTCGATTAGGGTACGTCTAACAAGGAACTATAGGATTATTGATAAGGGAAAAGATTATAGACTCGTAAGGATAGCTTTAAAAAAAGAACTAAATAGTTGGAGACTAAAGATCTTAAGTCTTACATAAATGCAAACATATAAATAATTAGAACTTATAATACTAATGAGAAGACGATTAGAAAGCCCTTACATGAGAAGTGAATAGTAAAACTTGACCTCTTCTTGGACAACCATGCTCTTCCATTTTCACAATAGATGCAATGGGCTAATAGTCGTATTCATTGCATTGAAGCATCTCTATTACTTGCCTCATAGTTGGCCTGGCATCCTTGTCTTCCGCAACACATTGCAAAGCCACTCTAACCAATTGTTCCATTTTTTGCTTTTCATAGTTTTCATGGATCGAGGGGTCTACCACTTCTTCAATCCAATTAGATGTCATTTGTGCAATCCCATTCACCTTGTCCCTCACCCACTTAACTAGCCTTCTTTCTTCCATCTGTCCTCCAATGTCAAAGGCTTGAATGGCACTATTTGGGCTTTTTCCGGTTACTAACTCTAGCACAACGACGCCATAGCTGTAAACATCCACTTTAGAGGTGATTGGGAGGTTGAAAATCCATTCAGGAGCCATGTAACCTCTTGTACCTCTAATTCTTGAAATATTTGAATTCGTTTCGCCACCTCTTTTTAGTACTTTGGAGAGGCCAAAATCTGCAACCTTTGGCTGGAAATTCGAATCCAAGAGAATGTTATGAGGCTTTACATCACAATGTAGAATCCACTCCAAGCACTCTTCGTGTAAATAAGCAAGGCCTCTCGCCGTACCTAATGCAATTTCATATCTCTTCTTCCAATCTATGGTATTGGAATATAAGTTGTGAGCTAAAGACCCATTCTCCGCGTACTGGTACACAAGAAGCCTATGCTTTCGCTCTGCACAATAGCCCCACATCTCAATCAAGTTCTTGTGATTAAGCTTCCCAATCATGTTGACCTCTGCTAAGAACTCTTCTTCACCTTGATCAGCTTCGTTAAGTTGCTTGATTGCCGCAACACGACCATCCGGCAATACGCCTTTATAGACCACACCACCACTACCTCTGCCTATTTCTTCACTGAAATTTTTAGTTGCCTTTTTCAACTCAGTGTAGCTGAATTTCCTGAATCCAGTTGCCAGATGAATGTATTCTTGCGTACCTTCATTTGAGCCTTGTTGAGTTTTATGCAAGAAGAACCATATTGAAAGAATGCAGATTATTTGAATTCCTCCAAGTATAGAGGCAAACCACAGCAAACTCCATACCAGTTTTCCATCTTGTCTTCTCTTGTAATTTCTATTTAGCATCTCGTTTATTTCGCTTGAGCAATCCAGTTGGAATGATTTTGACTCATTCAAAGGGGGTACAAAAGACTTGGGCACTTTCAAGTAGAAGGCTCCTGAAAAATTTGTTGGAGAATATCCATTATGCAGCGCCCACTTTGGAGAGCAGTCATATACTCCACGTTCCATATTATATCTGTATTCAAACCCTTTACAATTCTGTAATTCCACGCATTTATTCTTACATCTTTCAAATGTGAAATTGTGCAAAGTGTCGATGTTGTAGCTATAGAAATCTACATCAGGGAATTTGAGAAATTTCAAGTCACTGTTAGTGCCTGATAGATTAAATTCAGCCAAACATCCGTAGGACCAATCTCTATCATTGCTCATCTTGAACCCGTGAAGGCATGAACATTTTCTGCCAGAATCAGGTTCGAAACTACAGAAACTATTCTGTCCACAAGCACCGTGAATCCTGCATAGTCTGGTCATTGCTTGCCATGAGACAACCCCAGTCCCAGTACTTTCTGCTAGGCTGTACAATCGAAGGTTACCATCAAAGTCCATTGTTAATCTTCTTTGTGGCCCTGCACCAAAATCAGCTGCCCGAAACTCCACTCGATCAGACGACTCAAAATAACCCCGTGAATTGAATACTGCAATTCGAGTATCATTGTACCTTGACCTTCCAACTTGATAGCTCAACAATGAAGGGTCAGGCCAATAAATGCTAGATGTCTCAGGACCATCGTACACCAGACGAAGGATATTATCATCACCGAAAAAGAGCATATAGAAACCAGTGGAGTAATTAGTCTGGCTTCTTGATGCGATAAGCCTTGTGTTTCGAGTCAGAGCTTGTCCAGGAAGAAGGGTATCAGTGGGTGAATCGAAACTTTGCCACAATACATTATCTTCAGCGGCAAGAAGAACAAGATTGCCATTGTTGTGGAGGGCAAGTTGCTTTGCAGAAGGCGAATGAGTATTAGTTGCCCAAGAAATGAAGTGACTAGCATCAGTTAAGATGAGATTACCATCTTTTCTTAGGGAAAGCTCTGAGTGTCTTCCATTTACTGGCTCGTCTCGGTTTGCCATCCACACTACAGTGCGACTGTGATCATAGACTGGCTTGGTGTACCAAATTGCGAAAGAATAAGCATTCAAACCAACTGGGTGGAAGCCAGCAGTGAACAAACCATTTGCAGAAACCAGAACATCATCTGGTTTCTCCACTGATAGAGATGAGCCCTTACTCAGAGTATCCTTGATAGGAGAGGAAAATGTAGATGATAGCATCAAAGACATCACAAGAATATAGACCAGAAAAGTCATCTTCGGCTATAAACCAGATAAACTAGTGAAAGTTGAAAGGAATAATTGAATATCTCAAACAGCTGAATAACGATATATAAAGTGAAGGTCTCCTAGAATGCTTAATGGGAGTTTCAATTGATTAGCACAAACTAGCACATTGATGGAACTATAGCTAGCATTCATTTGCTGCCGTGTACAATAAGTTCTAAGGCCATCTCCAACAGCTTCTCTATTTTTTTCCTTACATGTAGAGAATTTTGGTTATTTCTCTACATGTAGGGATTCTCTATTTCAGTTTAACTCCAACAGCTTCCCTACATTCTGATTTTAGAGAATCTTTATTTCAGTATCACTCCAACAACTTCTCTATTTTAAAAACTCTTTACTTTTGTTTACTCCACATGTGTAGATGAAGAGAAAAGTTTAGGTATTTGTTATTGCATCTTCACATGTAGAGATAGTATGATTTGAATATAGGAATTCTCTACATGTAGGGATAAGTGTAGAGATGCTGTTGGAGACCAACATCTCTAATACCATCCCTACATGTAAAGAATATGGTGATTTAGGGTACTTGTTGGAGATGGCCTAAGAATTGAGAGTTTTGAATGTGTTTGCACCATAAATTACGACTTCCTTAATTAGGTCCCATCAATACAAAGTCGCATAAATAGATAGAAAATTCTTCCAACAGTTATAGTTGTTGGTCAGTTCAAAAAGTCACGTCATCATTGTGGAATTAACATTTAGAGAACTTCAATAATTGAAATAATTGTCATCTCAACCAAAATAATCTCCATAACTGAAATATTTTTAATTGATTATCAATCATGACTGATGGAAGAAGTCCTCTAAATAAATACCAACTTTCCGTGGGCCATAAAGTACAAGGTTGTATTAATGGGGATTAACTTCCTGAGGCCATAAAGGACAAGGTTGTCTTAATAGGCATTAACTTTCAGGTGGGTCCCTTGAGTTACAAGGTTGTATAACTTTAGTGTGCACCAACTTGCTGTTCAGGTTGATTTATCATGGTCCCAAAATTGGTTTTACTCAAGTTTTTTATACCTGTTTTATATCTTAAAATTAATTGATGTTAGGTGAAATTAGTCAAAACGTATATACTCATCTTTAAAATCTTAGTTTATGAATGTTAAACAATTGGATACTCCAATAATCTCTTCATGTATGATCCATATAAAGGGTTAACAAACCCGATAATAAAATTGATGAGATATCTATTAGAGTTTAATTTTTATAAAAGGTAACCTAATAGGTTTAGTATTAGATGTTAAAAAAAATCGAAATTAAGAACCCAAATATTAATTTATTAATGTATGTAAAAATAATTTATTAATATATATATATATATATATATACACACACATTATACATATGTTGCAATTATTATATAATTTAATTCAAACTTTTTCATCTTATTGTATTTGTGTTTGATTCATTTTATTTTTGGGCTTTTTTATATTTAAATTAATTTTTAATACTTTTTAGGTTGATTTTCTACTTAGGCTCCGTTTGTTTGCCGTAAAATAACTTGCTTGTGGAAAATGTTTTTAGTGAAAAATATTTTCTTGGAAAATAAAATATTTTCCTTCGTTTGTTTACCGTAAAATAACTTGTTTGTGGAAAATATTTTTTTGGAAAATATTTTCAGAGGAAAATATTTTCCTGAGGTCCGTTTGTTTGCCGTAAAATAAATTGTTAGATGAAAATATTTTCCTGGAAAATAGAATACTGAAAAATATTTTCTGGTGTTTGGATGTACAATAAAAAATATTTTCCGACATGAGATTTATAAAAATAAAATAAAAAAATACACATAAAATAGGGGTGGTTAAGTTCCGGAAAATATTTTCATCTCCCAAAGAAATGAAAATATTTTTTTAAATTTTGAATTAGCCATCATTTTTGACCGGAAAATATTTTCCAGTTTACCAATTTTCCGGTGTTACCAAACACCGAAAAATCTCCAAAAAGTAGCCCACCATTTTTGACTGAAAAATATTTTACAGTTAATCAATTTTTCGGTGTTACCAAACACCGTAAAAATAGAAAAATGTTTTCCGGATGAATATTTTACGGCAAACAAACGGAGCCTTAAACTATTTTATTAAGTGAACGGTTATAGGTATAAGTACTCACTATTTTTGGATACCTAACAGTTAAGGTTATGAATAGTAATTTCAAACCCATTGTGTATCTATTACATTTTTAGTTATAGGTTATGCGCAAATAACTATATTGCTGTCATTGCTCCCTCTATATCCCAATTCACGTTTGACCCATAATTGAAGGCACATGGTAGAAGAACTAGTGAATTTGGAAGAGTTGGGTATACTAAAGTAAATGTCGAATGATTGCTAAAGGCAAAATTAAAGACAATGACCATTGGCCATTTTGTCTAGTTTTATGATTCTCGCTTTAGGCGTGATAAGTTTCGAGATCAATTCTTGTGTATAACTTTTAAGGTGGCGATTGGTATGTGAGAATATGTTGGGAATAAAATGGTATTCTCAGTTCTATTTTAATTCCTACAATCACTACAAGAAAAAGGACCTGACACTATGGATAGAT
The DNA here is from genome assembly GCA_037974665.1 of Ehretia macrophylla. Taxonomy (NCBI): domain Eukaryota; kingdom Viridiplantae; phylum Streptophyta; class Magnoliopsida; order Boraginales; family Ehretiaceae; genus Ehretia; species Ehretia macrophylla. The sequence continues at coordinate 9,224,160 of CM075774.1, forward strand.
TCTGTAGCCATGGCTCCATTGGGATGGGCAAAGGAATGGCTATGAAAATGGGTCAGTAGGTGTTGGCCCCGTAGTCAAATTCAATTTCCATAGGCATTTTGTGGCCAATTTTAGAAATTAATAAATAAATATTTTTTCGATGTCCGTAGTCAATCTGTAATTAAATTAAATAATAATTTTTAATTATTTTATTATTGGTCGTAGTCAATCCGTCATCAATTCTTTTTTTATTTTATTAATTGTCGCTGCCAATCTGTAGCCAAAATAAATTTTTATTTTTAAATAATTTATTAATTTCTATCAACATTTCTTTAATTTAAAATTAATTCATTCACGGTCATCGTCATTCCGTAGCCCAACTTTTATACCTATTACATAGCCAAATTTTCGTTACCATTTCGTAGCCTAACTTTTGTAGCCATTTCGTTGCCAAATATTTGTAGCTAATCCATCGCCAAACTTTTCGTAGCTATTCTGTCACCAATTAATTATTTAATTTTTTTAAAAAAAATTTAAAATATAAAATATATAAAAATTAATGTTTACAAAAAATTAAAATTAAATATACTAATTAATATTTACAAAAATTTTAATATTCACAGCAAATCTAAAATATTTACAGAAAAACCTAAATTTTATACAAAAATAATATTTTAAATTTTTTAAAAATAAAATTATCTACTTATTGCTTTCTAATCATCTTGCTCACATGGTGTACAATGTGCTTTAAGCTGGTTGATCACCTCGATTCTGCATGCATCTGCATATCCAAGGCATCTTATAACACAAATATTTTAGCACGAGAACAAGAACCACATGGTAACTTTCGATTTTCTCTTGGTTTGAGCTAACTAATTTTATGAGATATCATCATCAAGATTCTCATTTTTCAATAAGGAGACATGAACATAACATTATTTCTTTGATCCTAAATCTGAAGAAATAGTGGTGGGTGTCACGTATTAACATATACGTATTGAACTATAAGCATGGTGCATACTTAAAAATATAAATTAACACATAACTTCATTATTTCAATTCTAAATTAGAACGACTCCATTATTTCAATTTTAAATTAGAAAATGGCTCCATTATTTTCACATATTTCAATGCTAAAAAGAAATGAAACTATGGATTGGGAAGCTACAAAATAACATATTCAATTCACACAATATGCATATTCAATTCTCCCAATATAACAAAAGAATAACACTACCAACCAAATAACATTTTATATTCACTATATCGGCACTAACATATACATATTAAACTATAAGTATGATACATACTAAGAAAACATATACTAGTACATGACTCTATTATTTCAATTTTAAATTACCACACAACTTCATTATTTTACATAGTCAATACTAAAAAGAAATGAAATAATGGATTAGGAAGCTGCAAAACAACATATTCAATTCTCGCAATATGCATATTCAATTCTCACAATATAATAAAAGAATAGAACTACCAACCAAATAACATTTCATATTCACAAATCGGCATTAACATATACATATTATTGGCGTTAACATAAACATATTGAACTATAAGCATGGTACATACTAAAAAAACATAAACTAGCACATGACTTCATTATTTCAATTCTAAATTAGCACATGGATCTATTATTTCAATTCTAAATTAGTACATGATTCCATTATTTCAATTCTAAATTACCACATGATTCCATTATTTTACATATTCAATACTAAAGAGAAATAAAACTATGGATTGGGAAGCTACAAAATAACATATTCAACATATTTTATAAAAATACGCATGGTAATGAAATACGGACCAAGTTTGTTTTTATTTGAAAACCTTGCTAGTCACGTGATATTTTCATCCATTATAGGTCGAATCACATTTCTATAATTCAAATTGAAAGCTGTATACTTTATTTTTATTTAAAAGTTTGTATCCGTGTCATGGCCAATGGTCATCGCATGGCTATGGACCGATAATATCCGTAGCCTTTCCATGGCCAATGTTTACCAATAATACTCATTTTTTTATTATCTATCTTTAACTTGTTAATAAATAAGAAAAACGTATAAAAACATGTTAATATCTTCATATTTTTCTTGTTTATAAAGTTCTAACTAAATGAGAGAGTTTTAAACTACTAGATTAAATGTTAATTAACATTAACGCAATGTTTAATGAAAACTTGTTAAGTTTATTGAAACAGTTATTGAATTACTATGAGATTTTACTATAAAAATATGCATGGTAATAAAATTCGGACAAAGTTTATTTTTATTTAGAAACCTTGCAAGTCACGTAACATTTTCCTCCATTGTAGGTCAAATCACATTTCTATAATTCAAATTAAAAGCGATATACTTTGTTTTTATTTAAAAGTCTATAGTCATACCGTGACCATTGGCTATGGATTGACTACATACACATACAAGTCCGTAGTCATTCCTTGGCCAATTGCCACTGTATGACTATAGATATATTAAATAGGTGTCATTTTTTTGTTAACATTTTATATTAGTATATTTTTATTGGAATTAAAATATTTTATTTTTTATTACTATTCAAAAATAGCCACGGAGAGGCGATAGATATTTTATTAAAGCAACAAAAAAATAATAAGTGATAGTTCGTAGCCATGTCGTCGCTAATGGACGATGGCGAGACTACATAAATTCAATATTTATTTATTTTACATTAATATTTTATTATCTATTAATAAAAACTAAAAATATAAATAAAAGATATATTCCGCAAATAATCTGGGGCTAAATTACGATGGCATGGCCACAGACTTTGTTATTTTATTTTTTTCGATTTAATTAAAAAATCTGTCGCCATTCCGTAACAAATTAGTCACGGCAAGGCTAGGAAAATTTATATTTTAATTTTTTTTGAATAATAAATATAGTATGTCGTTAATTCATAGTATTTGGCCACCGAATGACTATGAAATATTACTTTTTATTATTAAAATTATTTTTCATCGCCATTTGGTCGCCACTTCACCGCGTCTAATTTGGCCACAACTACATATTATATTTTTTTGTAGCCTTTCCGTCGCCATTTGGCTACTGAAAAATTTCATCGGCCAAATCCGTCACCAGAGAACTGTTTTCTTGTAGTGGCTTGGTATAAAGGAAATAATAAATAATGTAAATTTAATAGAAAATATTATATCATAATAATATAAAGTAAATAATAAAAAATAACTGAATATAATAATAGTAACATGTCTCATACTAACCATTATTATAATATGATACTTATTTTTATTTTTAAGGCAATAATATATCTATAGTAACAAAAGGACATTTTTGTCATTTTATACAAATTATTTTCATTATTGCTCTGTTATACTGACTACCAAATATGGGTTTGGAATCAATATATTCATTTTTATCTTTATTCCTAGAGCATACTTAGCATAACATATCATTTATCAAGTTCATTATATTCCCAAGGTCATTCCATTTCTATCCAAAATCATTCCAAGATACCAATCGCTACCTAAGTGCAGTAAAATGGCTTAGGTCTTTCTTGAATCAAAAAAAAAATTAATGAAAATGCTTGAAACATGAATAGGTCGAACATTGATGTATACCACAACACCAAGGCCCAACTTTGGTACCGTATTCAAATAACTAAGATTTTCTCTTAAAATTAATTAGCATTAAGTAGAATAACCCAAAAACTTATATATTATCTTAAAAGTCTTTTTTTTTTTTTTAAATTTATGTATGATAATTGAATACTTCAATATATTCATGCATTTTAGTTTCACCATAAAAAATACTACTCAGAGCAATTGAACCAATATGATTACATAGAACAGGTTTGAGAAACAGAGTTATACGGGGTACTAAAAGTTGCAAAAAGTTCCAATATTTTAGAGTATCAATTGGTCCATGGATTTTGTTTGAAAACGACAAATATTTTTTAATGATCCATCCACAATTTTTTGATATTATAATTTGGCCCAATTGAGTTGTCTAGAAAAATTTAATAATTATCTGGATAGGTACAATAGTTGTACGTAAAGGTCCAAGAGAAGTCCGAACAAGTCTAATAGCAATCCGAGAAGGTTTAATAGACGTCAGAACATGCGCAATAGCATCCTGGGTAGGTCCAATGATCACCCTTACAGGTCCGATTGCCACTCGAACAGATTCAATAGTTGTCCAGACTGAACTTTGGAATTCAACAAAAGTGCAAGGACCAACGAGCAAAAAAGCAAGCCTAACCCATTGGTACATTTAATCGGGAAAAGAGAAACCTTGATGTTAGGGCAAATTATGCATTTAGTCCCTATTATTTTTTTAATTTTCTCCTATCGTTAAAAGTTAATTAATTTAGTCCTGGTTACTTCTAAAAATTTGTCAATTTCACCCTTATAGTCAAAATTAGAGTCAATTCTAACAAAAAGTTACCATTATTTGTGGCGCAAATTTGAAAAACAAAATTAAATTAACCCCTATTATTTTACATAAATTTCAACATAATCCATAATGTTTGACATATCATTCAACCCCCGACAAAAAAAAAAGACAAATAATTCAACCTTATCTTAAAAATTTTGCACCCCATCTCCCGCACCTCTTATTTAACAATGAAGACTAAATTGATTAATTGTATATAATAAACTCAAATTAAGAACTAAGTGTGTACAATTTGCCGTATTTGGCACTATCAAACTTTTTTTTTTGGTCGAGACACTGTCAAACTTAGATCTACAAGAAATGGCATCCTACCTTGTACTATGCCGCGTCTTACACGTTCGGAGTTGTGAACGGTTGTTACAACTTTTGTCGTAGATAGATTATTTTTTATTTTTTATTTTTTATTTCTTGTCAAGTCGTAGATAGATTCGTTGCCAAAAAAAAAGTCGTAGATAGATTATTAAGGGCCACGGACACGCTCTAAATTCTTAATTGGATTGAGCTTGACTTCATTGTGACAAGACATCAATACTCTTGCCTTGCCAACATGACAGCTGCATTGATTTGACTTTTTTTTTAATTTAATTAATACATGTTATTTCAAGTATAATTATAAATTTGTCCTTAAGTAGATATAGAATAAATTAGTTTAATCGTAATATTTTAATTTCAATTTTTAATTAAAAATACTTTCAAATATAAGTCAAACAAGTTAATTTCAGTTTTTAAACTCACAGTAAATGTTTTTAATTGTTTCAAAATTAAGTCAAATTAAAGTTTAGTCAATTTATACATCTTTTAAGAGGTTACCTTTAATTTCTAATGTCACAGTCAGGTTAGTTTGGACTTCTAAACTCACAAAAAATACTTTAAATATTTAAAAATTGGGCCAAATAGAATTTTAATTATTTCACAGATCTTCTAAATTTGAGTAATTTTATATTCATTATAAAGGGTATTATGGACTTTTCGTTACTATTGAAATCAATTTTATTAATAGCTTGTGGGCTCCATGCAACAAGTGTCTATTTCTGACTGATTTGATTGTCTTGTCAATTTGTGACTATTTTGCCGTTGCCGCTGAGAAGAAGTTTCCTAAAGAAAGTTTGGTTGGATATTTCAGTTGTGTAGGGATGTTTTATCAAGTTAGAAAAAAAAAAAAAATTGGTTGGATAATTGGATGATGATGATGCTAAGATTGGTAGTGGGCCCGGTTTTCTGCTTTTTTATTCTTTATCTTTTAATCCTTATTTTCTATAAAATGACGAAGAAAAGAATTAGTGAGGCGATGGAACAACTTCTGTATTCCAAAATAACAAAATAAGTTGCAGAAGCATTCATGGTAAGCTGCGAAAAAATCGTAGGTTGCCACCATAGAACGCATCTTGAGAAGCTCCTCAAATACTTTCCATTATAAAATTGCTCCTTGATCTTCCACCACTCATTTTAATTCCATCCCCAAAAGGAAAAGTGTTGTAAAATGCACTCAAAAGTCATCACTAAACTTGGAGTCGTCATAAGAAAAGGGGAAATTCATTGTAGGAAAGATCCTCTCACTTGGCTCAAGCCAAGCAAAAATAAAGGGGTAATTTTGACACAATGTAAGTATTATGGCAAAGTGGATCCTTCTATTATTATAAAGTGAGATAGATTAGTATGAAACTATAGGATTGTTGATAAGGGAAGAGATTAAAGACTCTGTTAGGATATTTTCAAAAAAAGAACTACATAGTTGGAGATCAAAGATCTTTTTGATCTTAGTCTTACATAAATGCAAACATATATATAATTAGAACTTACAAGAGTGAGAAGACGATTATAAAGGCCTTACATGAGAAGTGAAAAGTAAAAAGTAAAACTTGACCTCTTCTTGGATAAAGCAGTACTGAAACCTAAGAAGAAATAAAGCACTCTTCCATTTTCACAATAGATGCATTGGGCTAACAGTCGTATCCATCGTATTGAAGCATCTCTATTACCTGCCTCATAGTTGGCCTGGCATCTTTGTCTTCCTCAGTACATTGCAAAGCCACTCTAACCAATTGTTCCATTTTTCGCATTTCATAGTCTTCATGGATCAAGGGATCTACCACTTCTTCAATCCAAGATGTCATTTGTGCAATCCCATTCACCTTATCCCTCACCCACTTAACTAGCCTTATTTCTTCCATCTGTCCCCCCATGTCAAATGCTTGAACAGCAATATTTGGGCTTTTTCCAGTCACTAACTCTAGCACGACGACGCCATAGCTGTAAACATCCACTTTAGAGTTGATTGGGAGGTTGAAAATCCATTCAGGAGCCATGTAACCTCTTGTTCCTCTAATTCTTGAAAAATTTGAATTCGTTTCGCTGCCTCTTTTCAGTAGCTTGGAGAGGCCAAAATCTGCAACCTTTGGCTGGTAATTGGAATCCAAGAGAATGTTTTGAGGCTTTACATCACAATGCAGAACCCACTCCAAGCACTCTTCGTGTAAATAAGCAAGGCCTCTCGCCGTACCTAATGCAATTTCATATCTCTTCTTCCAATCTATGGCATTGGAATATAAGTTCTGAGCTAATGACCCATGCTCCGCGTACTCGTACACAAGAAGCCTATGCTTTCGTTCTGCACAATAGCCCCACATCTCAATCAAGTTCATGTGGTTAAGCCTCCCAATCATGTTCACCTCTGCTAAGAATTCTTCTTCACCTTGATTAGCCTGGTTAAGTTGCTTGATTGCCGCAACACGACCATCCGGCAATACACCTTTATAGACCACACCACCACTGCCTCTGCCTATTTCTTCACTGAAATTCTTAGTTGCCTTTTTCAGCTCAGCATAGCTGAATTTACTGAATCCAGTTGCCAGATGTTTGTATTGTTGAGTAGCTTCATTTGAACCTTGTTGAGTTTTATGCAAGAAAAACCATATTGAAACGATGCAGATTATTTCAATTCCTCCAAGTATAGAGGCAAACCACAGCAAACTCCATACCAATTTGCTATCTTGTCTTCTCTTATAATTTCTATTTAACAACTCATTTCTTTGGCTTGAGCAATCCAGTTTGAATGATTTAGACTCGTCTACAAGGGGTACAAAAGACTTGGGCACTTTCAAGTAGACGGCTCCAGAAAAATTCGTCGGAGAATATCCATTACGCAGCGCCCACTTTGGATAGCAATCATATACTCCATCTTCATCTTTAAATCTGTATTCGAACCCTATACAATACCATAATCCCAGGCATGTCTTCTTACATCTTTCAAATGTAAAATTACGCAAAAGGTGGATATTATAGCCATAGAAATCTTGATAAGAGAATTCGCGAAAACTTATTTCACTGTTTGTGCGCGACAGATTAAATTCAGGCTCACATCCGTGGTACCAATCCCTATTATTTTTCATCTTGAATCCAGGAAGGCATGAACATTTTCTGCCAATGTTAGGTTCAAAGCTGCAGAAACTATTCGGGCCGCAAGCACCGTGAATCCTACATGATCTCCTCATTGCTTGCCATGAGACAACCCAAGTCCCGCTACTATTTTCCAGGCTATACAATCGAAGGTTACCATCAAAGTCCAGTGTTAGTCTTCTCTGTGATCCTTCACCAAAATCAGCCGCCCGAAACTCCACCCGATCAGACGATGTAAAATGACCCCATGAATTGAACACTGCAATTCTAGTATCATTATCACTTGACCTTCCAGCTTCATTGCTTAACAACCAAGGGTCAGGCCAGTAGATGCTAGATGTCTCAGGACCAACGTAGGCCAGACGAAGGACATTATCATCATCGAAAAAGAGCTTATAGAAACCTGTGGAATAATTAGTCTCGCTTCTTGATGAGAAAAGCCTTGTGCTTCGAGTCAGAGCTTGTCGAGGAAGAAGGGTATCAGTCGGTGAATCGAAACTTTGCCACAACACATTATCTTCTGCGTCAAGAAGAACAAGATTGCCATTGCTGTGCAGGACAAGTTGCTTTACAGAAGGTGAATGAGTATTAGTTGCCCAAGAAATGAACTGATTAGCATCAGTTAAGATGAGATTGCCATCTTTACTTAAGGCAAGATTTGAGAGTCTTCCATTTACTGGCTGGTCTCGGTTTGCCATCCACACTACAGTACGATGGTGATCATAGACTTGCTTGGTGTACCATATTGCAAAAGAGTAAGCATTCTCACCAACTGGGTGGAACCCGGCGGTGAACAAACCATTTGCTGAAACCAAAACATCTTCTGGTTTCTCCACTGACAGAGATGAGCCCTTACTCAAATTATCCTTGGCAGGAAGTGAAAATGTCGATGATAGCGTCAATGAGAACAGAAAAATATCAACCAAAAAGCTCATCTTTTGCTATAAGTTAGACAAATTTTGAGTATGCTTTGGCTTGAGATCATGAACGGTTATATAAACTAGTGAACATCAAAACGAAAAACAGAATACCTCAGAGCTCAAATGAGGGCAGTGTATGAACAGCTAAGGACAAGAATTGTATTAATGGGCACCACACAACGTTGTATTAATGGACATCAACTTCCTGAGATCAATTTAATACAAGGTTGAGTAATTGGACACGCACTAGACAGTAGAGAAAGATCGAAAGGTTGACTCAAAATATTGAGAGAGTTCTGGCATCTTGGAAAGAATAGGGGGAAAACGACAATGAGGAGACTTATAGGCTGGGTTCAGTTCGGAAATGCCGTGTTGTTAGATGTAAAATTGAAGTGTGTCCAGGGGCAACTCTTAACAGATGTGTTGCGTTGTTAACATGGGGCATTGTATTTACAGGCCAATGGGGCCGTAGTCTCAACTAATTCTAGTGATGGACTATTAAGAGTGAGTACGGATCATTTTTTTAAAAATGTTTGCATATTTTGAAGGTAATTTTAAATTAAAAAATTAATTTAACTCTTAATGAAAAAAAATTATCTATATATATAAGGGCTAAACATCGTATTTTTAGCCACCAATAAAAGAAAATCGTTAATCCACCCTTGACTATTTGCATAGTGAGACATGATGTTCTTAAAACCTTACTTTTCTATATCCTTCTCTTTATGATATGATTGATAGAATATGCATTTCTTCTTCTTGTGATTATTTTGACTGTTTTCCTGAGCTAATTCATTTCTCTATTTTACCTGAACTGAACTGAGTTCGAGTAAAACTGATCCATCTATGACCATCCTAATCAAACCTAAGAACTATAGGTCAAGAAGATATTTATAGATGACGTTGCACCATCGATGTTCATGTAGTATCGAATCATAGGGTAAGGCTTTAAAAAACGTGGGGGAAATTTTACATTTAGTTTTTATTGTTTACAAAGTATTTTAATTTAGTCTATATTATTTAAAATGTCTTAATTTAATTTTTATTATTTTATTAAAAATTTTAATTTCATCCCTATTATTTAATATGTCTCAATTTAGTCCCTATTATTTTTAAAAAAAATTTAACTTCGTCCCTATTATTTTTAAAAAGTTTCAATTTCATTCATATTATTTTTTTAAAGTTTCAAATTCGTCCTTATTATCCAAGGACTAAATTAAATTTTTTTGAGAAACAATAAGGATGAATTTGAAACTTTTTAAAAATGATAAGGACGAAATTGAAACTTTTTGAGAAACAATAAGGACGAAATTGAAAACTTTAAACAATAGGATGAAATTGAAATTTTTAGGAAAATAATAGGGACTAAATTGATATATTTTAAACAATAAAGACTAAATTAAAACACTTTGCAAGCAATATGGACTAAATGTGAGATTTTCCCTAAAACTTGCATAGACTTTTTCTTCTTAGCCCTTGCACTTTTTTTTAATTGTGAAGTCAGCTTGGATAACTTTTTGAATCCGCCCGGGTTGCTTATGGACCCATCTGGGTGGTCATTGGACCTGTTCCGATGGATATTAGTCTAGTCTAAGCAATTATTGGACTTATTTAAAATACTACTGAATTCGTCCCAATTATTACTGGACTTGTTTGGACGGGTATTGGACTCACCCGAACTACTATTTGATGCTCTCGGTCACATATTGGACCTGCCTGTGTACTCAATGGGGCGATATTACAATTAACATGAAACAAAAGAATGGCATGTTATCAAAATGACGTTTTGACGCCAAATCCCGAATTATAATCAAAATGGTCCACAGATACGGATAGGTATTCACAGTAGTACAAATTGCAGTAGTTCCAGCTTTTCATTGAAATACATACTGTAACGACCCCAAATTTGCGGCCTTGAATTTTGGCCTTCCAAAAACTTTTTAACTTTTAAATTATTTATGATTGTGTAAGTATTTGGAAGTTATTTAATATAAGAGATATGGTTTGACTAGCTAGCTAAATTATAGTCCAAGTATGTGACTGACTTTTTATGTGACTATATTTTTTCTTTAAATAAAAGGAAATATTTAATGGGTTATATAAATCAAGAATTTTAGTCATGGTAGGCTAAGGACTCCTTAGCGGATTTTAGTAATAGATATAGAATGTGTGGGTCACCTTTGCAGGAAAAAACCCTAAGACTTTCTCGTTCACCTAACGATACAAAGGAAAATAAGAGAGAACCCTGTATCCTGATAAACGTTCCTGGTTTGGAGGAATAGCCTTTTGCTTCCCTACACTCGACGATGTAGGAGAAGAGTCAAATAGTGATCAGAGTGGATGGACAAAATACTATACTTGGAGCCTTGCTAAATTACTGAAAACTCGCCTTTACAACTCGCTCAAAGTACCACTATGCTAAACATATGAGTACGTTCATAGTAACTTCAATGGATGTCTTTCGTATTGCTGGCTATGATATACATCTAATATTTTATCAAAACATCTATAACTCCTATGTTGCATGCATGCCGTGACTTTCCTAAAGCAAGATTGCTGAAACTCTCCTTTGAATGCAAGACTACTTGCTATATATACCTTCAATTCTAGTGTAGTACTACAATGTTTGTTAGGTATTAATTGGGAAGGCTCTTGCAATAGCTTTTCAGTGGCGTCATGATGATATCCTTATTGGAAGTTTTGTGTCGACCAAGACCCTGCAACTTGGCTTTACACCATGTGAACTGTGAATTGATACTTGCAACTTGCTCAGTGTATGATCATGTGTGACTATTTCCCTACAACTAACGAACTTGTTCATTGATTACTCTAATTAATTAGTTTCTGAGTCTATACATATATATTCCAGTCCAAGGTGTTATCTATGTCGGAGTTTTTTTCTAGCCATATATTGAGTTTATGCATTCTTTTAATGAGCACAACTAAACTAAATATGAAACAATGAGTCCTCATATCTTCGCATCAATCTTTGACTAGGTGTTTTTGTGTCAAATATAGTATTTTTCTTCTTTTATCTTATTCTAAATCACTCAATCATATTTTGTAAAACATCACATGATGAGCTTATTTTCCTTGATGGATGGGCTGTAAAATAGCTTTTATATTATATATATTTCTCTTGAGAAATCAACGAATTTTTAGATGAATTGCCTTGGTTTATCCTTCTAGAAGTTATCATATAAGAAGAAAAGCCAACTTTGAACCTCTTGAGCTTGGGTTTTCTATTTACTCGTTTAGTTAATTATTCATTTATTTTACCCATCCCTTTAATTAATTTCTTGTTAATCCTTTTGAAACAACCTACTTCATAGTCTTGACTTTCTGGCTATTTATCTCGGTTAAATTTAGTTGAACTGGTTTCTTGAGACCCATTTACTCCACCCACACGTATATTTCTTTCGTAAGCCTATTTGTCCATGGAGTAAATGAACTCGATAGGTCATGTGACGTGACTGACAAAATTTATGCCCTATCGCGAAATAGTTGACCTATCCATCACTTGAGATCCTTCATATAGAAAAGCTCTTTTTAATATCATTCAAATTACATAAAGCTTGCTTTTCCGACCACTTGATATAATCGTTGTTAAAATATTAATTTGAACGAGTATTATGGTATTTATTTTCTTTCTACCTTATTACGCAAATTTAAATAATTGTTCCTTGCAAACTATCTTTTGGAAGCGTTGGCACTTGATCTTTAGATAGTTTTAAATTGTCTTTTTGGAAGTGAATTTGTGCACCTACGTGCATGATTCATTGATTAGTAGTTTTATTATTATGGTCTAATTTTTCTGATCGAGCCGTGTTACTACCTCCTCCATAAATTTGTATCATGTCCACATCAACAATCCTTGTAAGACCATCCCTGCTATAAACGGTTAATGAGTTAAACTTGCCCGTGAGACCCCTTTCGATCGTGTTTGTCTTTCATTCTACGTATTACATGGATCTCTCTTGTGCCCTCGTGTTCCTATGTGGAGTCACGTTATGGCAGTATCTTGCTCGTCTCATGAACACTCTACTTTCCCCCTTGAGATAATACAATAAGACATGCTTCTATTCTTGAACCTTGTGAATCTCGATTGTTAAAGACTATCATTGCATCTGTTTAAATTGAGTAAATCTTCTTTTTTCGTGACATCCCATTATTGATAAAGTTGTGTACGTGATGTGAATTTGAAGTGCTGGAAACTTAACGCGGTATCGTGACGTGACTGAGATTTCATATTGTGTGCGTTTGTGGGGGTCTTGTATCCATAATGTGTTACTTATCATGCTCTTGATGCTAGTATCTGTAACGTGTCAACTCAACCCTCCTTACGATCAGTCGGGACGTAACGAAATTTCGACAGTATAACGACTTTAACACGTACATCAGGGCTCTAAACCAACCCTTTATAACATCATACAACCAACTCCAAAGATCAACAACAACTCCACAACCAAATTAACAACATACAACGCAACCATCTCCATATATTAAACATTCTTTCAACAATTCATCCATAAGTTATACGCCTACGTTCCAACATCATACATAGGCTATATCATACATTCGCAAAATAAATTATAAATCAGTCTAGCAATCTAATCATGTTCAAAAGGAAGACTATTAAACCAGGTTTATGTAAGCCTAGCATTTATCCTTAAGTAAGTTATACAATACATCATACTACAAAAATTAAGACAAACTCATGGACATGACTCCGTCACATAAGACTCATCCACAGAAGGCACATACTTAGCTTCCTGAGGCACGTACCCGTAATCCAGTTCAGTAACACCTGATTGCAGATAACGAATGAGAGGGAGCTTATATAAAACAAAGCCCCAGTGAAGAATCCAATAGATCTTTGAAATCATTAACTTTACCACTTTGGAAATCATCCTTTGAGCAACAAACACATTAAACATCAATAATATCAACATTTTAATTCAAACACATAAATGACCACCCAATCGTAAAAGGATACTCTAGTTGGTGTAGCTCCACACGCTATCACTATTTCAATCATCTTCTTGTAACTCCCCATTACTTATGCACCCGAGGTACCTCTCTAGCCCCTCCTTCCATAGCATGCGAGCTGAGGGTAGTCTATAATAGTCATGTCATTTTCAACCTGATAGCCCGATGCTGCCCGAGAGGTGGAACACACTTATCAAGACTCATGACAATAATAATAAACATTTATATCACAGGAGGACAACAAAATAGGTTGCCTATCTCTCGGCTCATCAATAATCAATCAGTTAATATCATTTAAATAACATAACTACCAATAATCAAATTAATAACTAACAACTAAGTAAGATGACAAAGTAGGCCATCCAACTTAACATGCATTAAACCACACAACCAATCCCGAGTCTAACCAACAACAACACAAGATTCAACCACTCAAACACTACCCAATCAACCAAAACAATATTTCAACATTTAAAGAAAGGCTACACAAACTTCTAAAAGTCATAACTTACAATCTAGAAATCCAATAACCTCCAAATCACTTTCTAACAGTCAACCACACATGCAATTTCAATAACCCTATTAGAAACCAACCAAAAGCCATTCAAAACAAGCCCGACAACCCTAATTTTGGCAATGCACAAGGCCGGATTTTTTGGACCTTTGCTACGTCATCCAAATAAAAAATTTGGCATTACAACATTACTACGCCACAATTAAGAAACTTTTAGAAACAACAATCAATCAATTCCAACCCTTATAACAACAATTAATCAATAAACAAGCCAAATTATCAATTAAATAACCAGAAAATAAAAATACACGTTACAACCGTTCAAAATGGCTATAAACTCATCAAGTTGGTCTTTATCAACTACTTAGCAATAATCTATAAACAATTTAACAAAACAATAACTATACATGCATTAAATAAAATTTGACATGAACTTTAATTTCTAGATCTATTTTTTTTCTCACCTTTGATGCCAAATGATGTTAGAAATGTGTGAAATGGGTGTCCAACAAGTAAAATCAAGCTTTGAACGACTCAATTCGGCTTTAAAATGCAAAATCTATGAGAAAAATACTTTGAAAACCTTGAAAATGTTCTTCATTGTTCTCCTCCAAGAAGCCACGATTTTTGGTGTATTTTTGTGGTGTTTTGGCTGATATTTGAGTATATATTAAGTTAAGTAAAAAGTCAATACAAAAAGAATTGGTGAAAGTTGTCAAAAATTGGATTTTTAATGACTAAAATCTAAATTAGCCTTTGTTTTTAATTCTAATTGAAATTTTACCTTAGTAAAATATTTAAGATGATGAAATATTTATTTACAATATATACTTGGTCAACAAAAGTCAACGCAAGAATCGGGTTTAGCAGAAATCACTATTTGACTAAAAAATGCTACTTTTTCGCCCGAAAAGTCTATTTTAAATTCCTAATCTGTTTCATAAATAATTTATAGTAAATCATGGGTCTTTTAATAATGGAGGAATAGTTTTTAAAATGTTTAAAAGACTAGTTTCAAAAATTTAGCGAAAGGGTGTTCAAATGTCATTTAACGACACTTTAAATGAAATTTTCTCCGAAAATGTTTATTAAAATTTTATGAATGCACATATATCATGTAAAAGGAGTAGAATTTAAATAAACCTAGTTTGGTCAAATAATATAAAAAGTCAAAGTCAAAAGAGACCTAAAAGTCAATATTTACAAAAAGGCAAAGATGATAAAAGTCAACATTTTCTAAAAGTCAAAGTTAATAAAAGTCGATATTTTTCAAAAATTCAAAGTAAATGAATGTCAACATTTTTCAAAAGTGAAGGTAGATGAAAAGTCAACGCAATAATCGGTTTTAATAAAGTCAAAGCTAGAAGTCTTGGTCAAAGTTGATAAAATAGTAATATTAATATTAATATTATCCAACTTAAATACTATTTTTAGTAGACTATTTTTGGGGATAACATTTATTCATAAGCATTTAATTACATATAGTCTAGTTATACTACAAAATTTTACAAAATAAAAAGAAAAGTAACATTATTTATTTTTCAAATGTCTTTTAAATGCACATTTAATGCAAGATCATTTAATAACTCACATATAAACATATATACTAATTCTAATAGCATTTAAAAATGTGAAAACATGTAATTACAAATAGGGTAAATTCTGGGGTCTCATAGTATCTTTAGCTTTAATAATACCCTCATATACTTATGTTGTAATTGTTACTGATTGTTAATGTTTGTTCTTGATTTCTTTTATCAATTGCTCAGTGTCTCTTGTACTCGTGAAATTATAAGGTGACATTGTTTCCTAAATAGTAATGCTTGTTGTATGAGCCTTGTCTATCACACACATTCGCAAAGCGTTCCCTTTTCAATTATTTTCTTACTTTGATAATAATTTTATCACATTTTAGCATAAATACCTGATTTTAACTATTTGCAACTGTATAAGTGACTAACCTAGCGTATATTCTCACTTTTTCTTGATAAATCGTGCTTTATTTCTATTTTCTAAATAACCATGTATAATTATCTAAAGCCAATGCTCATCCATATTAGTGTTCTCATTGATCATTTTCACTTGACTATCTATTTGAGTTATACTTTTACCTCTAATGATTGCTTAGCATTTTTTGGAAAAATCCTCTTACTGAGTTTTATTTCGCTCACCCATTTTGCCTCTGCACTGTTTCCTTTGCAGATTCGGGTCTTCTAGTAGATTGTTAGCGGAATAAGGTAGCCCTATTTCTCAATTAAGAAGGGAAGACCAAATGATAGTTAATGTTAATTAGTGAGTTTTCTTTTTAATGAAATGTGGCATGATTGAGCTAAGCGACAAGCTGTGTGTATAAGAGTATTAATATCATGGCTATAAGAAATATTTATTGAAAATTCTTTTTGTACGTTAGCGTGTTTTGTGTTCCGTAGGAGATTTTAGTCCTCTGATTGAAATTTTGTAGATTGAGTGCGTCTTGCGTGCTTGAGGGGTTAAGGCTTCTTAGGTGCGCAAAAGTTGCGTTTTTGAATTTTGTTATGACAAATTTCGGGACGTGATAGATACTCTAAAACATTAGTTGGTACATCTAGCTGCAAAAAAAAAGGGCCTTAACATTACTTTCAAACTTAGATCAATAAGAAACTAGGCACTGGGAACCATATGCTGGAACGTACCTTGTAGCATGCCGGGTCTTACACATTCGGAGTTGTAAAGTTCTTACAACTTTTGTCACTCAAACTCATATTCATCAACTACTATAATTAACAAGTGTTCAAAGAACATTAATCATAGTTAGATTATTCAAGGCACAAGGAAACTGACTATTCTAATTAATTGAGTCAAGGTTGGCCGTGAGGAGATATTACTACCATATTTTTTTTATCTATTATAATATTTAAAAATATTTAAAACTATTACAAGAGTTAAAACTGTTGCAATTAACTATTGCATATGGTGAATTTGCAACTGTTTTTATAAATAATAAGCAACATTTAAAAACCATTGTCAAAAAAATAATTTCATGAGTAATTATATTTTAGTTTATACAATAGTTAAAAATAGCTGCAACAATTCAGTTTTTGCAATGATTTTTTAATTTTTCAATTTGAGTGTTGCAAAAGATCTAAAATATTAGAGTATATCAGTACTTCTTTTGCATGAGAAAACTTATTCTAGATAAAATTGAATGATAATGCAAGACAAGTTTGAATGTAGAAAACTTATTCTGGATAAAATTGAATGATAATGCGAGACAAGTTTGAATGTATACAATTACCCTTGAGGGGTTAAGCCGAGCTGAGCCATTATCTTCAGCCCTGCAATAACTGCTTCACACTCGGCCTTGTTGTTTGAGGTCAGAAAAACAAACTTGAGGGAGTATTGATGCTCATGACCCATTGGGTCAAGGATGACTACTCCTGCTCTACTGCCAGATTTCCTGGATGCTCCGTCAACGTGGACTTTCCATACCTCCTCCGAGTTATGCTCAGTTCGGCCAGTGCATTCCATAACAAAATCAACAATTGTTTGGGCTTTGATGGCTGATAGGTTATATCAAATTGGCTCAGCTTGATTGTCCATTTGAACAGCCTACCCGAGGCTTCTAGCTTGTGCATGATGGATTGAGTAGGACATCAGTCATGACTTTGATTGAATGAGCATCGAAGTATGGTTTCAATTTTCTTGCTACCGTGACGAGCGCAAAGGCGAGTTTCTCTAGGGAAAAGTATCTCGTCTCGGCTTCTCGAACTAACACCGCTACCACTGCTGTTCCTGAGCATGCCAAGTATAGTACTAGCTCCTTCCCCACCCTGGGTCGGGAAACCAAGGGTGGCGAAGCTAAGTACCTCTTCAGTTCATCAAAAGCTTTCTGGTATTCCTCCGTCCATTCAAAGTTCTTGGGATTTCTCAGGACTTTGTATAAGGGCGTACATTTATCGGCTAACCTGGACATAAATCTGCTTAATGCTGCCACTCTACTAGTGAGCTCCTATACATCATTTACGCAAGTCAACGGTGCTAAATCTATTATTGCTTAGATTTTCTCTTGATTGGCTTTAATACCCCGGGCTATGACCATGAAATTTCCCAGCCTTGACACCAAATGCATATTTTTCCATATTCAATTTGATTCCAAATTGTTCCATCACGGCAAAGGCCTCGGCCAAGTCGGTGACATAATCTTCTGTTTTATTAATCTTCTGTTTTATTGTTCTTCACTAACATGACATCCACATAGATTTCCATGTTACGCCTAATTTGATCTTTGAAGACTTTGCTTACCATCCGAGTATAAGTGGCTCCAACATTCTTGAGGCCAAAAGACATTACATCATAGTAGTAGATACTTTTATCGGTGATGAAGATTGTTTTCTCCTTGTCCCCTGGTGCTATCTTAATCTGGTTATAGCCCTTAAAGGTGTCCATGAAAGAGAGTAGCTCAAACCCCGAGGTAGCATCTACCATCTGATCGATTCGAGATAAAGGGAAACAATCCTTTGGACAAGCCTTGTTAAGGTTGGTGAAGTCAATGCACAATCTCCAATTCCCGGTCTTTTTGGCAATTAACACCACATTGAATAGCCAAGTCAGCAATACGATTTCCCATATGTGGTCGACATCGATCAACTTGTCCACCTCATCAGCTATGATTTTTTTCTTGTCATAATAGAAGTACTTGTACTTATGTTTCACTGGATAGTAATTCGGGTCAATATTCAGGCAGAGCTCGATCACAGAAGGATCAATACCTGTCATGTTAGTAACAGACCAAGAAAATATATGTTCATTTTTCAGAAAGAATTAGATTATACCTTTTTTGAGGTCGTCTGGATGTTCACTTCCAATTTTTGCTTTGTTGTTTTCCTTGGAGAGCTCAATCTCTTGCAAGTCTTCAATCGAGCTCCCCTTCTTAGCATCCTTCTTCTCCTCGGGCAAATCTGGGCCCCAATCTGGTTGGTATTTCAGGCGAATAGAGGATTCATAGGACCCCTGAGCTGAAAGTTGGGCACCTATAATCGCCGCAATACCCATCGGTGTCGGGAACTTCAAGGCCTGTTGGTATATGGATGGGATAGCCCTAAAATAGTTAAAGGCAACCCAACCCAGGATGTCATTGTAAGCCGAGTTACAGTCCATTACAATGAAATTCACCTACATCGAGGGCCATTTATCACCATCTCTTACAACTTGTTTAGATTGGGGGAAATGAGGGGAAAGGGAGAGAAGGAAGGGGTTAATACCATCATTTCCCTTGTTTGTTTTCAAAGTTTTTTTTAAGGAAAGAGAAATGAAAGTAAGGAGACAATGCTTTAATGAGCACTTTTTCAGTCCCTCCAAATCGGGGTAAAAGTGAGGGGAAAGAAATCTAACAAATTATCTTGCCCATTTTGTCCTTATTATTTTAATCTAATACCAACTTTACCATTGTACCCAAAAGAATTTGCAGACAAGAGAAATAGCACAGGCTAAGCTTCAACACCTTCTCCACCATTACCATCATACATATTATTGTCTTTTCTTTGCTAGGTTCGGCTTTTTTTTTCTTTTGTGATTGTTAATATAAAATAAAAAAGGGCATAAAAGTCATTTTACAAATAAAATTTATCCCCTCCTTCCATTTTCTCTCTAATCCAAACAAATGACACTCATCATCCTTTATGATAATTTCATTTTCTCAAATTATCCAATCCAAACATGATTTAATTCACTCCTCTCCTTTCCTTTATACTTCTCTCTCTTCCTCTCCTTTACTAAATCTTTTCCCTTCAATCCAAACATACCCTTAAAGTTAGGGGAAGGTTGATCACCCATTCGGTCTTGTAACCGCGCGTAGTGAATCCTGCAAGAGTTCATTTCAAGGGCCTTAACCAACTTCGGTCTAACCTCATATGCTCAAAGCTTTCAGAAATAGGACCTCTGCCCGAGCTCTCTTTGTCTATCATCAATCTCTTCATTGTGATATTTACAATCTCGGCACTGATCATTAGTGGGTCATCATGGGGGAGTATCACCCCTTCTAGTTCGTTTGAGGAGAAGGTGATTCTTTTCATTCCTCTGGTTATCACTTCGACGGGCTCATACTCTTGTTTGGCTCGGACGTATTTCTTCCTTCCTGCCAAGGTTTCACCACCAGACGTAAGTCCTCCAATAATTGTCTCAACACAGCCAAATGTCTACCTCTTAGCGTCCGCCTTGGTGGACTTTTCTCCCTATCTTTCCCCCCCTCCTTGGTCGGGATTCCTGGGCGGCTGGTGGTCAATGTATTTCCTCAGATGTCCTCGGGCTGTCAAAGCCTCGATCTCCTACTTTAGTCCTTGCATTCTTCAGTAGTGTGCCCATAATCCATGTGATAACAACAATATTTGGTCCTCTTGCACTTTTTAGGTTGGCCCCGCATCTTGGGTGTTGGGGGCAAATGGCTTTAGTACTGAATCTCTACAATAATTTGTTCTTTCAGGGTGTTCAGTGGTGTGAATACTAAGAACCTCGAGCCTTGTCTCTACTGCTGCCTTCCTTGGTCACCTTGGGCCTTATTCCCGGCCTGGCCCTTTGACGAGGACTCACCCTTCTTCCCGTTCTCTTTCTCTTTGTCATCATCTCTTTTGGCTTGGTGGATTTTCTCATAATGGATTTATTCTTCTACTCTCACCATCAGCTCTGTAACCGTGTCCATCAGTTCGATGGCCAAAGAAAAAATTAGTATCCCTGACCTAAGCCCACTTTGATAGGCTATCAATGTCATGGAGTCCTCGAGGTTGGGGAGTTTGAGTGACTCCTTGTTGAATCGGGCAGTATAGGCTCTTAAGCTTTATCCTTTTTGCTGTTTTATCGACAACAGCGATGAAGTATGTCAGGTCGCACGTCGACTTCACGTAAAATAAGACAAGAAGGCATCGTCTATTTGATGAAAATTTTCAATCGAGCTGAGGCAAAGTTTTTAGAACCAGTCCAGCGCATTTCCCACCTAGTGGTCAGGAATGCCTTCACCTTCATTAGGCCCGTCATGTCATGCAAAATCATATGATGGTCAAAGTTCAGCAGGTGGGGAGTAGGATCACCATATCCATTATACATAGCCGAGTTTGGCATCCTATTGCCCGTAGGTAAGGATGTAGCCAGGACCTCGGGGGAAAAAAGACTGACACTGAGCTGATTAATGACCTTGGCTATGGCAGCCGCAGTCTTAGGTTGCTCGAGGTCAATGTAAGTACTCATTTTACCCCTAGTCCAGTCAGTCAACTGATCGGTCCTGAGGATGCCTCGTCATCGTTCCGTGCCTGAGTTTGTCCCAAGGTAGGAATATGGAATTGTGGCAGTGGTTACAGTGGTACAGCGGCTGGTGGGGCTAACTGATTTGCTGCTAGTTGGGCTACTTGCTCATTGAGATTGTCGAACATCTAAAATAGTAGGTTCATCTCCGGGGCCATATTGGCCATAGGGTCAATTGCTTCTGGTTAGGTAGTGTCTATGGCAAAGTGTATACGCTGGCTCGCTCCAACGTCGGTATGGGTGGGGTTTTGGCTAGGGGTTGATGCAGTTTCTTGGATTCCATCCGAGTTTAGAAGGTCTGCTACTGGCACGTTTTGGCTCCTAGTATGTACCATGGTGGTGTTTCTTAGTAGGTTGATGGAAAAAATGAGGTTTCGAGTTTCCCAAAAACGGTGCCAACTGTTGAGGGTAGAAAGTTTGCCTTTTCCCGAGCTCGGATCCTGACCTCAATACTTGGACCTGCACAAGGAAGAGAAGGAAAGACGGGAGTGACAGTCCGTGTTTCCCCTCGGGTGTGAAAGTAATTAGTATGTTCGAGCTTAGCAAGTGGTAGTTGGAAAAATTGAATGAGAATGAGTTACCTTATAAATGCTAGAATGGGCTCTATTTATACCTGTTGGACAAAGCTATTATCCACTGGACATAGTTATTAACCGTTGGTCCAAGCCAGGAATCCATTTTATGTCATTTCAAGTATGGCTGGCATTACCGTTGGAGTCCATGCGGGTCAAGTATGGGTCAGGTCAAGTGTTTCAAGTCGAGGGAGACCCGAAGGCGATTGTTCTTGGCTCGGGTACCCCCTTGTCACAACCCCTTGAGCTTTTGGTTATAAATTAACTATTCATGTGATTGAATCTTTAGCCATCTCCGTGATTTATGTTTTGACAACTTTCCTAAAATAATCTATTTTATCAAATGATAAATAAACTCGAATTGTTAGTCACATTCATTTAATATAATGGAGTAAAAATGTGTTATCAACACTTCTTGCTCGTGTTTACCTTTCTTTCCTATTGTGATGTGGATATCTTTTGCACAATCACATTTTCTTATCGAACTCAAACTCTATAACTTATATTCCTGATGTGAAGTATTGAGTAACTTATTGTCTTTTCCTTCAAGTGTTTGTGATATTCCTTCTCATTTGAACCATTCATGATAATCAGTTGCTTTAATAGATATTCAAGACTGACTAAAACTTACTCTATTGCGAATTCTTATTGTTATTAAAGTTGTACATGTGAAAGTGTATTGAAGTGTTGGCGAAATATAGCCTTATCGTGAAGTGTTGATGAATTATCGCCTTATTGTGAAGCGACTGGGATCCCATATCGTGAGTGTCTATGGGGGTCTTGTACCCATAACGTGCTATTGATCGCGAACTTAATACTACTTGGTGTCCACAACTTTAATGACACTCTTATCTCTTTATATGTCTTTACTGATTATCAACATTTCTTTAACTAACTACTCAGTGACTCTCTTGCAAGCTAAATTATTGAGTACTATTATTTCATGAATAAGCACATTCATTCGTTACTACCAAGCCCTTGACTATCATAAGTGCTTGTGTAGTTTTCCATTGTCAATGTTTTCCTTACTATAATAACAACCCTAATATTTTTCAATGTATATTGTCCATGAAAGTGTAAGTAACTTTCTTGGTGTCTATTCATGAATATGCTCGTTAAATCATGCCACCTTACTTCTCGCCCCTAATTAATCATGCGAGAGTAATGGCCTATTGTTACCAACAATCTAGCACCCCATTATTGATTATTTTTATCCAACCCATTTTTCGAGCCATATATACATATATATATATAAATATATATATTTATATATATATATATATATATATATATATATATATATATATATATATATATATATTTATATTTATATTTATATTTATATTTATATTTATATTTGATTGATTCCGATTGCAACTTTTTTTTCTTTTGGGATAAACCCTCTTACTGAACTTTGTTTCGCTCACCCATTTTTGCCTCCGTACTACTTCCTTTGCAGATCATAGTGCTCTAATGGATTGTTAGCAAGATAAAGTGGCCATGTTTCTGTATTAAGAAGGGAAGACCAAGTAGTGGTTATTGATAGTGAGACTTCTCTTTAGTGAAATTTAACTTGATGTGGTTAAGCGACGAGTATTGTATATCAGATGAGTTTATGTCATGGTTGTAAGATTTATTTATTGAGAATTCTTTTTAGCAAGTTAGTGTGTTACACATTTCATAATGAATTTTAGTGCTCTGATTAATATTTCATGGATTGAGTGACCCTTCGTGCTTGAAGGG
Source organism: Ehretia macrophylla (assembly GCA_037974665.1). NCBI lineage: Eukaryota > Viridiplantae > Streptophyta > Magnoliopsida > Boraginales > Ehretiaceae > Ehretia > Ehretia macrophylla. The sequence goes on from CM075774.1 coordinate 9,247,990, forward strand.
TTCATGCCTCTTAGGCACGCGACAGTCATGTTTCCAAAATGAGCAGAATGAATAAAATAGTAACAATAAGTGCATTCTAACTTACCATTGGGCTCATTTTTTGTTCAAGGCCTTCTTCGCAAAGCATCCAGAGTTCACCAAAAATGACTTTTACATAACTGGGGATTTAAAGGTATTCTGATGTGGTATTTATTAGTATTTTTAGTAGCATTCCATCATCTCTTATTGCTTTTATTTTTTCCTATCACTGTGCTTAATATGAGATTGTCAAATAGGGATTTGCCATAGGTGATGGTCTTACTGATCCAGTAATTCGGTATGCAGCGTACACTGATTATGCACTGATGAGATTATTTTCAATAATCTATTATGGGCTTATACATAATTAACAATTATATTTGGGCTACTATTCTAAATAGGATAATTAAGTGATCTAATTCTAGTAAAGATCCTAATAACACATCTTATCCAATATGGACTTTGTAATGTGTGGTATCCAATAGCAACCTAGTTAAGGCTTAGTGGGATTCTTATTAGGTTGTCTATATAAAGGGATCTTGGTCCCTAAGGCTAAACACACCATATTCTCTGTTTTCTCAAATCCCTACCTTGAGCAACATACAACAAGAGAATCCTGTTTAGTCTATGGAAGGCCTTGCACCAAATTCTCAAAGGTTTTCCTGCTTTTACGTTATTATTATCATGGATTTAGGTACGCCATTCTCATAGTTTTAAATTCTGCAATCCTGATATTCTGAACAATGTGTATGGTTTATGTGAATATATTAATTATGTTCTAACAACTGGTATCAGAGCCACTCTTCATGTTAGATTATTAGGATTGATTGTGTGATGTTGATTAATGAATTTTTGTGCTTATATGTTTAATACACATGATTATACGTTTTTGTTGAATCCATATGGTTTTAGGATTTGATTTATAATTATATGTATAGTTTATTTTCATTAATCTTGATCACATGTTGATTTGAATTAAGGGCTTTCTTGAATCTAAATAGCTCGTTCTTTTGGCATATAACATGTTATTTTACATGATATTATGCTATATGAATTTGAAGAATTAAAAACTCTAATTTTGGGTTTAAAACCGAAGGTTAATCTCTTAATCTAGCAAAATCTATGCATTAATTGGTGAAATTGATGCCAAAATTGGATTCTTTGGCGTAAAAAACCTAGGATTATGGTATTTATTTGCGAAAAATGGATAAGAATTAAGCTATTTGTAAGATGGGTTCGGGTTGTAACGGGCCACTTCAACCCAATTTAGAGGTTAAAGACGACTCCGGTTGATTACGGGTTATATTTTATATTGTTGCAATTTGCTTTAAAATCTATGGTCGTCCTACTGGTTAGAAGCATACATTAAAAGCTTGAGGTCCTAAGTTTGAGCCCATCTATGTTAGTTTCTTTACTTTTTTTTGTTGGTTGTTGCCTAAAGCAATAAAAATTAAAAGCCTACAACACAAGCCTCTGGCAAGGCTTGAACTCGTGACCTTCTACTTAGGTATAAAGCTCTTAACCACAAACGCCACGCCAGTAGATATGCCAAATTGAGGCTACTTAAATCCTATATAGTTGTTAGGTTAGGTTCAATCCTAGCAAATGAAGTTTTTAAATTTTTTAAATTTTAAATCTTATTTTGTATATATGTCTTTTATTTTGGAATAAATTAATTGAAACTTAATGTTGTCAAAATGATCTCTTTTGTATAGATTAGTTTATTTTGAGATAATAAGATATGTGTGTTTGTTATTTATGCGATTGATGATCGGCCCAAAGGAAGGTCGTTGATTGGCCAAATAGCAAACACACCTACGGAAATAAATGTGTGATAATTATAAAATTTCCATGTAGACAACACATTCGGATTTATTATCAATATTTGATTTCTGCATGAAGAGTACCACTAGTAAGTTAATGATTGGTCCAAAGGAAGGTCATTAATGTTGTGCTAAATATCTTGTTAAATGGGCCCACCATTATAGTCTTGTGAAATTTATGTCATACATTTACATGTTTATTTTGTTTCAACTTGTATATTTATCTTGATATAAATTTAAGTTAGTGAGATTATATTATCTGTTTGTTCTCTATTTTTTAGGTACATCTACTGTTGTTAGTATCGCTACCAATATAAATTCAATTCATGTACTTAACGGCACAAACTTTAAAAGCTAGAAAGAGAACATTCTGTTAGTTCTCGGCTGCATGGATTTAGATTATTCATTAAGGAAAGAACAACTCACTCCTCTTATAGATGAAAGTTCATCTGAGCATAAAGTGAACTTTGAGAAGTCGGATCGTTCAAATCGCCATAGTGTAATGATGCTAACGAAAAGTGTTCCAGAAGCATTCAGGGGCGGTATGTCCGATGAGGTAACTGCTAAGGATTTCCTTACAAAAATTGAGAAAATGTTCGCTAAGAATGAAAAAGCTGAGACAAGCAAGCTTTTAGCTGACCTTGTCCAGATGAGGTATAAAAGAAAAGGAAACATAAGGGAGTACATTATGGAGATGTCTAACATCGTTTCAAAACTCAAGGCACTAAAGTTTGAGCTGTCTGATGACTTGGTCGTGCATCAGGTACTAATATCCCTTTTTGTACACTATGGACAGTTTAGAGTTATAACACTCAAAAGGCTAAATAGTCTCTTAATGAGCTCATTTCTCACTATGTGCAAGAAGAGGATAGATTGAAGTGAGACAAGACTAAAAATGTTCATGTGGAAACTACCTCAAAGAACAATAAGCGAAAAAGGGAAAAACAATAAGGATGCTGTAGTGGGAACTTTGCAACCCAGCAAGAAACAAAAGATGCAGGATTAGGAATTCACCTGCTATTTTTGCAAAAAAAACCTGGGCATATGAAGAAGGATTGTTCCAAGTACGTAGCATAGTGTGCGAAGAAAGGTACACTTCTCACTCTGGTTTATTCTGAAGTTTATTTAGCTTTTGTACCTATTGATACTTGGTGAGTAGATTCTTGTGCTACTACTCACACAAGTATGTCCATGCAAGGTTGCTTGTGGAGCTGACCGCCAAGTGATACTGAAAGATTCATAGCAATTCCGGTTGAAGCCATTGGGACCTTTGATTATCTTTTAAGACTGGTCATTTTATTGAATTAAGAGAGACTTATGTTGTACCATTATTTAGGCAGAATTTAGTTTCTGTTTCCGTTTTGGATAAATATGGTTATTCTTATTCTTTTGGAAACAATAAAATTAGTCTTTTCCTTAATTATACTCTTATTGCGACTGGTTCCTTGATTAATAAGTTATACAAGTTAAACACCATAGCTTCATTTAATGAAACCTTGCAAACAACTTCAAGAGGTACAAAATGCAAATTAACAAACGAGAATTCCGCCTCTTTATGGCACAGGCGTTTAGGTCACATCTCCGAAAGGAGAATTCAGAGACTTGTGTCATACGAAATGCTTGAACCCCTTGACTACACAGGCCATAATATGTGTGTTGAGTGTATTAAAAGGAAACAAACAAACATTAGGAAGTTAAGTGCCCAAAGAAGTTCTGGCATCTTACAACTGATACATACTGATATTTGCAATCCATTCCCTACGACTTCTTGGAATGGTCAACAATATTTTATCACCTTTATAGACGACTATTCTCATTATAGGTACTTATACTTAATTCATGAGAAGTCATAGTCCTTGGACATTTTTAAGGCCTTCAAAGCCGAGGTTGAAAATCAACTGGGTAAGAAGATTAAGGCTGTCAATTTTGATCGTAGTGATGAGTACTATAATAGATGTGATGGATCAGGTGAACAACGTCCAGGGCCTTTTGCCAAATTCCTAGAGGAATATGGAATCGTCCTACAGTACACAATGTCGGGGTCATCTAGCATGAATGGTGTTGTTGAGAGACGAAACAGAACTCTTAAGGATATGGTAAGAAGTATGATTAGTCATTCTTCCTTACCAGAATCATTCTGGGGAGAGGTACTAAAGACTATAGCATATATACTGAACAGAGCACCTAGTAAGGAGGTAGCTAAAACCCCTTATGAATTACGGTTGGGCATTGAGAGCATAAAGCACTTACACATTTGAGATTGTCCAGCTGAGGCAAGACCTTATAGACCACATGAAAAGAAACTGGACTCAAGAACAATTAGTTGCTATTTTGTTGGGTAAGTTGAACGGTCGAGGGGTTATAAGTTTTATGATCTCTCAACTAAGTCCCTTTTCGAGATGGGAAATGCGAGATTTCTTGAGGATGTTGAGTTTGAGGGGAAAGAGGGTTAGGGATGTTGTCTTTGAAGACGAATCTATTCATTTCCCTTCAGTTATTATTGACAATAATCAACCTGTTGACATTGTCCAAGACAACAATGAGGATTTCCCTATAGACCTTCCTACTCAAAATCAGGGTGTTGCTCCAAAAAAGCAAACCCAACAACCTCAAGAAGAAGTGCCACTTAGGCAATCCACTAGAGAAAGAAGAAGTGCAATTTCCAGTGACTACATTGTGTTTCTTCAAGAGCATGAGTTTGGCATAGGGACTATGGAGGATGATCCAATCAACTTTCAACAAGTCAAATAAAGTGTTAACTGTCAAAAGTGGATCAATGCCATGAATGGGGAGATAAAGTCCATAAAGGACAATGACATTTGGGATCTTGTCAAGTTGTATGACAGTGCAAAGCCCATTGGCTGTAAATGGATTTTTAAAACCAAGATGGATTCAAAGGGCAACATTGAGAGGTATAAGACACATCTAGTCGCTAAGCATTTCACTCACAATGAAGGCATTGATTGTAAAAAGACTTTCTCTCTAGTTTCTACGAAAGACACTTTTAGAACAATAATGGCACTTGTAGTTCATTTTGATTTAGAGCTACATCTGTAACACTCGGACCAAGCATGTAGTTAAATTATTTAAATTGCATATGCTTATATGTGCATTTTAAGTATTTCCGTGTAAATGCATGGTTATTTAATGAATTACATTTAATTGTTAACATACTTTTTGAATTTCTTGGAAAACTCACAATTTATGTTTAATTAATTTATATGAGATAATTATTTTAGTATTATATTTATTTGAATTTTTTTTTTTTTTTTACATTTAATTGATAGTTTCCATTATTTTCAATTATTTAAATAAGTAGTCCGAGCCTGGGGTGAAAATTAAAATATTTTATTTTGTGAATTTTATATTTTCCCCCACCATATAACTGTTTATTAGCATACATTCATAAACATATCTTGCATTGCATGTCGGGAAGATAGGTAGAAAAATTGTCAAACTTAACGAATGAATAGTAACTTAAAGAAACTAGAATAAGCCATTTCATGAAGTTAGCTAACTTGGACCTTGTTTTGATTAAATGAAGACTTAATTATAACTCAGTTGAAGTCTAAAACCCAACCCATATACATTATATATGTCTTATAGCCAAGCAAGAGCAAGAAAACAAAACAAGAGAAAAACAAAGAAGTAAAGAACCCGTCGGTTCTAGGAGAGATGAAAGAAGAAGAAAACTCCATTAGGGCTTGCTCTTTAAGGCTATACAAGGGATCTTGAGCTAATTTCACTTGCAACTAAGCTTTTAGGTGAGGGCTAGCATCCTTTTGTGCATTTATTTTGTCAATTTTTGCTTCTTTAAAGTTAGAGAAAATGTAGATAAGTGAGTTATAGTGCAAATAATCTTATCTAGCTAATATTTTAGAGTTGTTAATGGTAGAATACCTTTGTTTTATGAAGATTTGCTAGTTTAGTGGCAGATTTGTAGAAATAATGATGTTAAGCTAACTTTAAATATGCTTAATGTAGCTTATGAACAAGGATTCAAGTATAATTTCATGTGTTTGGTTGGTGTGGAATTTCGGCCATAAAGGGGTCATTTCGGCTTTAGCTTTTCCTTTTGCTCCATTGGGTTTTATAATGTTTAACATTGTTTGGTAGTTAGTTTAGAAGGCCTATTATTAAAGTATTAAGTGCTAATAGAGTTTGTATGTTAGTTAAGTTAAATATAAAGTTAATGGAATTAATTCGTTAGTTAGGAATTGTTGTAGCTAATGAGCATTTGAAGTTATTTGTGTTCTAATAGCTATGAATCAAGAATGTGCAAGCAAGAAAATAGCGAGAGAACTTTAGGTGCTTGTGTGTGTGTTTCGGCCAAGTGTCCTCATCGGCCTTAGCGTTTCTCTTATCATTTCCTTGAGCTTTATATTGTCTAGTATTGCTTAGTAGATAGTTTATGTAGCATTCTACTTAAGGTTGAATTCTAGTAAATATGGTATCATAATTAAGAGGAATGTAAAGTTAGCTTAGTTAGTTAGATAGTTAATGAATGTTGTAGCTAAAGAGTACTTGAAGTTAATGTTAGCTATAAAAAAAAAAAGGTCCAAGGAGTATTAGAGAACGATTTCCATGCTAGCTCGTATAATTAAGTTAGAGCTTGAATATATATCTACCTCAATGTATTAAATGAAAAAGGTCAAAAGGATTCAACAAGTCAAATGTTTTTAAATGTTTATAAGTAGGCAAAGCTAACCTTCAAAGAGAGTTTACAAGTCATGTAGCAATATATGTTTTCAAAGCATGTTATTTAACTTTAACTAAAGTAAGCATACCATTTAGCTTAAGTGTAAAATAATGCAAGTCTAGTGTTATAAATGCATGCTAATGTATATATATAGGTACATGGTAGCTAATGAAGGTTAATTAATGATACGATAATGTACATGTTCTAAGTGTGGTGAACTTATTATGTGTTAATGTGTCTTACATGTCAAATCTTGTGTTGAAAAGAGTTAAATTCTAAAGTAAGCTAATGCTTAGCTATTCATGAAAGTATTAAGTCATGAGAACAAAGTAAGATACCAAGTTATGACTTCTAACTTTATATTGAAGTGTAGTGTGTTGGTAAATCTTTTATAATGACTATGTGTTAAGTATAAGGTTGTGGCCTACTTTGACATCCCTCACTTACATGGCATTCTATGTTTAATTATACTGTTAGGTGACAACGTGTTATGTGCTTATTATGTTAACCAAAATGTGAGCGAGGACAACCTATTTTGTTGTCCCTCGATTATGTGTTTATTGAGTTATTTCGTTTATGCTATCTTGTATGTATCGTATCGTGGTTATGCAACCATATTGTCGAGGCGGATGTGTTTGATATTCATTGGGCAGCTGCGGGTTTGCCAGTGAGTATTCAATCTCCATGCTCTATTCCCTCACTCGCCTGGTCCGAAGATCGCCAGGGGGTGTTGGATCGTAGGATTTCGGGATATATCCGGAGTACACCCACTGGAGTGATTGGGGTTATGTTGGTAAATTGATCGTATTCGTGGTTCATGGTTCGTGATCGAGATCAAGACTTTGGAGTGTTTGGGGTTATTGAAATCGTATCCTTTTTAATGTGTGTTATTTAGTTGTTTAATTGATTATCTATCTTGTATTGTTACTTGATCTTGTGATTATTTGTTGCATTGCATGAAAATGGTTTTGAAAACTCCCCGGTTATATATCCCTTCCCTCACTGGGCATAGTTGTATGCTCATCATCTTTCTAACATTTTTAGGTTTGGTACGGAGGAATTGAAGTGCTTACAAGTTGTTTAGGCTTCTATGCGTTGGAATGTTGTTTGCTTGTGATTGTACAAATTGTAAAGTAAAGGCTTAATTGAATTCATGACCTTCTATTTATTTTGAAGTTTAAGTGGTCTTGTATATAATTCAATGTTGTAAGAGTTGTAATTAAAGTTTAAATTAAAATTTATAGAGTGGTCTGATAACTTGGTAAATAAATTAGATTAGTATTGTTTAAGTCTTAGTATGTACGTACCTTATCTAAGAAAAGGAAAGCCAAAATCATAATTTGGACAAAGGATGGAATTTATATATGTTGTGATCCTCCGTTTTTTTCTCATTTTTCGTACCTTTGGGAATGAAATCGGGGACTTGATTTCGCAAGGAATCGGGTCATTACAACATCAGATGGACGTCAAGACGGATTTAATCAATGGTGACATTAAGGAGACCATATACATGGTACAATTAGAAAACTTTGTCTTAGATGACTCGAAGTCTATGGTTTACAAACTCAAGAAGTCCATCTACGGTCTCAAGCAAGCTTCCCGTCAATGGTATCACCAGTTTCATCAAGTTATTATCTTGTATGGTTTTAGGTAAATGCAGTCGATGACTGTGTATATCACAAGTTCAGTGAGAGTAAATTTATCTTCCTAGTCTCAATCAGTGGCCCAAGAATGAAATTGAAAGAAAAGGTGATGTTAAAGTTAAGGAAATTCACAAGGTCCCTTATGCATTAGTTGTAGGGAATCTAAAGAGAACTCAAATATGTACGTGTCTGTATTGTGCGTACATAATAAAGATGTTAGGCAGTAACTAAGGAACCCTGTAATAGATCATAAAGAAATTAGGACACAAATGGGTTATAAAGAATTGATAGAGAACATAAGGTTACATGCTCACCTATCGGAAGTCAGATCAGTTGGAGATCGTTAGGTATTCTGATTTCGATTCTTTGGGATTCCAAGACATTGAGAGATCCATCAAGTGTCTAAGTACTTAAAGAAATAGTTCAGAGTAAGATAGTGCCAATTGAACATATAGGAATAGACTCCATGCTTGTGGATCTACTTACTAAAGGTTTACCACCCAAGGTTTTTATTGAGCATATTGTTCATATGAGTGTTGTCTTATTTGATGATATGCAGTTTTAGTAGGAGTCTATGTATGTTTTCAATTTTTTTCCTTGACACTATGTACGTTCAGTTTTCTACAAAATGAAGTTGATGATTTTACCTCTATTTATTACTTTGAATGTTTTATCTTTCAATTGTGGTTTAACATAAGGTTTGAAAGACTAAGGTTTGATCTCACTACAGAATAAAGTTCGGACCAATTGGAAATAGGTATGTTTGAGATCACTTTGCATGTAATTTCCAAGCCACACATCCATATTTGATTTATGTCATTGAATATATTTGGTATGTTGATCATTGATATGTCCCGTTACGGTGTAATGTAACGAAGGTCGCTTTGGTCTTATACTGGTATAGGCGATACACCAGATTGTTTCAGAAGATGTTTTAAGAATATTTAGCAATTTTGTGCACATAAAGTTATCAAATATAATTGTCTCTGGTATTACTATGTAGCCCAAGTGGGAGATTGTTGAGATTATTTTCAATAATCTATATGTCACACACAAAGTAAGAAATAACTTACTATTTCCAACATCTCCGAGAAAGTCAATGCCCCCAAGCGAGAAGAGGATTATAAATCATATAACAAGCGATGGAAGTGGCCTGCCTCGCTAATAATTGAAATGTTCAACATCTCCTTCCTTATCAAAGTTCCCGAGTGAGAGGGGAATAGGACCATGGTAGACATAAGATCACCGACACCCCGAGGATGTCCGGTGTAGTATGCACACTACCATGCCAAGACTAGGTGGTTGCAACCCCTTTTGGATACCAATTTTAATGCAAGTTTATGCAAACAAGCAATATAGCAATTATGTAGTCATCGAGATCACAACTAGCACATATTTGTTCATTTATAGCATATCGAGTAGTTCAATGAGAAATCAAGTAATATAATTCAAATTAAATGACTCCATAATTGTTCTAACATATATAGAGGTGGTATAATAACACTACACATTAATAAACCAAGTACTTAGCTATTCAATCAATAGCAGTTTACATTAGAGCTAAACTTATTGGCTTAAAATAATATTTATCTCACTGCATTAATATAACTTTAGCCAATCCGTAACCTATCTTCCTGAACTTCAAATTATTCGAATTAGATATAGAATTACGCTCTTCGAGTGTAGATAATTCTAAAATCAAGCAGAACTCAATTTTTCCTTAAGTTGACCGACTTATGACTCAATTAGTGCTACTATGTTTTTTTTTTTCTGTCCAGATTGAATGCTATTCTTGCGTCATTTCGGAAATGGAAAATTCAGAGCCTTTTAGAGATATAATTTGGCAATCCGGAAAATACAAAGTTTGTTCCTAACTTCCTAATCTAAATACTGTAAAAATTTCATTCAATTCCGAGATCGTTTACTATTTTTAAAATACATAATACTACATGGGTAGTAGCCTGTCCAGTAGCAGCATATTTTCCAAAACCTACTGTCTTGTGTGTTTTCGAGCATGAAAATGATTTTTACTCATGACATGGCCAACAGAAGAAATGTTCCTCTATGAGTTTCTACATTTCCTGAATTTTTCAAATTTTTATAAAATCATCGAACCATAAAAACGGGCTAAAATTTCTGATTGGACAAATCTGTCCAGTAACTATTCCGAGATTTTCATTGCATGTTCTAGCTTCTAAATCATCAACAACAACTACTATACAACCAAGCAACCTCTAGCAACCTAAATAAGCAACAATCAACCATATTTACATAGCTAGATACAAGCTTCATTATCAAGAACAATCAAAAATTTCAGCAACATCATATTTCATTTAAATCATCAATAGCAAGCTCCAACAACATTTCAACCATAGGATTGCTAATATAACTCCATACAAACCTCATAAATCCAGCAATATGCATTTATATCTCACAAAACTTCATTTTGAAAGAACCCTCACCTTATGAAGATTAAAGTCAAAGATGGTTGAGAAATGGTAAGAACCAAGCAAGTTGAATCAAAGTCAAGTGCTTCCTTCTTCTCCTAGCAAAACCGAGCAATCTTCTTCTTCTTCTTCTAACTTCTAGCTTCTAGTCTAGTGTGTTTGTATGTGTGTTGCAGAGATTGAGAGGAGAAGGAGAATAATCTGAATTTGATCTAAAGCTAAACAATAGTAGACAAGTTGGGGACAAGAAGACAACTTTCTCCCAAATTCTTCATGTTTTCTTCCTACTTTTGGCTAAAGCAAGACTTCTTTTTCTTTCTTTTTTTTCCTCCTATGGCCTGCTATGGCCTCCCTTTTGTCCCCCAATCATCATATGTTTTTATCCAAGTTAGGTAGAAGAATAACTAAGGTAATTGGGTGAAAGGCTAAGTCAAATGGACAAGCTTCGTCAAACCCGCGTAACAAAATAGTTCTGCGACACTTTACCAAAAGATCATAACTTCTTCTAGAAAACTCCAATTCACGAACGGTTTGAAGAATTAGAAACTAGACTCATAGAGCTTTCCATCCATATATAATTTTCCACCTAAATCTTTCCCAATTGGTACAGTTTAATTCTAAAGTTGACCTCAAAAATTTATAAGTTTTACTATTTGACTCCAAGTGTTTTTCTAGCTTTGTAATTCTTCCCTTTTCCTTTTCTTCCTATAGCCAGGTGTTTCAAGTGTAGTTTATAAGCTAATCCTAGTCCTATGTAGTTTAATTGGTGTCTAAGTCAAAGTTTAATTAATTGGACTTTGGCCCCAAAGTTTTCTAACATTTGCAAAGACTCTCTACTTAGTTCCTGTAATTCTAACTTAGTTTCGGACTTATTTCTATTGCACCTAGTAAACATTTAATATATATAGTGCACTAAAAGATATTTAACTAATGTCTACTTTATCTAAAACACTTAATGCACGTAAAACGATGTAAATGTACACAAAAGTTTGTGAATGTAAGTAAAATGATACAAGTGCACGTTAATACTCATAGCTCATATAAATAAATGCATGAGTGTGTGTGCGGGGTTTCACATTGTACATTGCCAAGTTGGGCATCTAGTTGCCCGTGGGCAAGGGCATAGCCAAGACCTTAAGAGAAAGAGGGCTGATGCTAAGCTAGTTAATGACTTTGGCTATGGCTGCTCCGGTCTTAGCTTGCTCGGGGTCAATGTAAGTACCCATTTTGCTCTTGGTCCCCTTAGGTCAGCTGATTGGCCCTGAAGAGACTTCTTTGTCATTCCGATCCCGAGTTAGTTCCGAGGCGGGAATGTGGAATTGTGGTCGTGGCTGCTGTAGTGCAGCGGGTGGTGGGGCTGACTAATTCGCTGCCAATCGAGCTACCTACTCCTTGATTTCACTGAACATCTGAAACAAAAACTTCATCTCCAGGGCCATATTGGCCATGGGGGGAACAGCTCCGAGTGGGGTAGTGTTTGTGGCTAAGTGTATATGCTGACTTGTTCCAGCGTTAGTCTAGGTAAAGTTTTGGCTAGGTGCCAGTGCGGTTCCTGGGACCCCGTTCGAGGTAGGCAAGTCTTCTACTGGCATGTTTTGGCTCCTAGTATGTACCATGTTTGTTTCTCAAGGGGTGGTGGGAAGAAAATGAGATTGTTCATTCCCACAGACGGCGCCAACTTTTGAGGGTGAAAATTTCCCTTCTGCCCGAGCTTGAAATTCGACCTCAACACTTGGATCTGCAGGAGAAAGAGAAGGAAATACGGGGTTGATGGCTCGTGTTTTTCCTCAGGTGTGAGAGTGATTAGTATGTCTGAGCTGAGCAGTAGTAGATGAGAGTATTTAATGATAACGAGTAACCTCATAAATGCTGGAATGGGCTCTATTTATACTAATCTTGGATTCGGGCAGCAATTAATGCTTAATGCTGCCCGTACCGTATACTTAGTGGACAAAGCCATTACCCTGCAGTTAAGGTCGGTACTCAGTGGTCCGAGCCGGGATCCAACTTTATGTCACATTTGGCCGGCTGGCATGGCCGTTGGGGTTCGCACGGGTTAAATATGGATGGGGTCACGCACTTGAGGTCGGGAATGACCCGAATGCAGTTGTTCTCGGCTCGGGTACCCCCTCAACATTGCGTAATCATTGACTTATTAATACAAGAGTTGAGTGAAATTATCGTGTAGGTGCATAAAAATTGATAATGATTCATAAGTTAAAGTTTGCGTAAGGAAATTATTTTCCTCTAATCGAAACTTGGACTTTTCTCATTTTCTTTTTATCAAACATTACTTACTTAGACTCATTATCCCAAAAACGCTATCAATTTTTAAAAAGGGGTACTTCTAATCTGCGCCATTAAAGCACTGGTAGGGCATATATATATATATTCTCGTTCGTCGAAAATCTAATTGATAATCAAGTAGACTTGAAGACTAATACTGTACAACTGTAAATCATGTTAAGGCACGCAAGTTTCTAACGTGAAAGAAACTATAAAGTTTTATATATATATATATATTTATATATTCATATTCTCTTTTGTCAAAAATCTAATTGATAATCAAGTAGACTTGAAGACTAATACTGTACAACTGTAAATCATGTTAAGGCACACATGTTTCTGACGTGAAAGAAACTATAAAGTAAATAAATAAAAAAGTACAAAATTCGTTCTTGATTCTCACTTTTTCAAGATGAGCTAAATTACAATTCATCATATTTGATCCTTTTATATTTCAACTATTGGTTGAATTACAAAATTGATAACTACCAACAGAATTATGTACAAATTCGATAATTATAAGGAATTTTTTCAACTGATCACCCTAGTAATTTTTCTTTTTTTAATTGATCAAGAGAGACTTAAAACCGTATAAATCACCCTAATAATTTTAACTAGCCATGTAAAAGACTAAAATTGTGAACCATGTATTTATGCTCGTAATATCTAAGCTCAGATCGTTTAGCATGCAATCACCAACTAGTAACCACCCATTTTGTGAACAAAGAAAAAAAAAACCACCCATTTTGATCGGTTCAGCCATGGACCTAAAGAGACAGAGAAATTATTAAATTAGCCAGGCATGGACTCCTGCCTTCGACAGCATTAAGTCATCTCAAATTATAATAGTTCTTTCATTTTATAGAGTTATTTTTTAAAATACTTTTCAACAACCTCTCTATCAAGGTCTTTTTAAAATTGAACGTTCTTACTTTTTCGTGAGGACTTCAACAAATATCGAAAATCATAAAGTACGTTCATATATTGTGTGTTTAGAAACTATTATTAGAACACAGAATTCTTAAAAATAATAAACTATATATTTTCTTTTATATTATAAGAAAAAAAAATTATTAGAGCGGCCTTAGAATAACTAAACAAACATGGACCACTAGATAGAGGGAGTATTTGTTTTTAGAAAATTCTGACTTGAACTCGGAGGGAAATTCTTTAATTAGTTCGAATTAATATCAATCATTTCATATAGAATAAGTTTCACATACACGTGGGTCTCACTCTCTCTCTCACAGACTAACATTAGTCTGAATTAACTGAAGAATTTTCATTACTTTATTTACACAAACGGTATTTTACTACCTATTAGACTTTATATGTCAACAATCATTACTTTCGAACGACTCTAATTAATATCAACGAAAGGAAAAAATTATTAATCTGAACTAATAGTAAGGTCAATGTATTACACCAACCAAGAATTTGCTTTTTTCAACGAAGGACTTATCCAAAGGATATAGGCATCTACTGATATTCTAATTTTTGTATTGTAAATTGTTGTTATTTCCGTACATCTTATTAGAAGATACTCATGTATTTAACTTGAGGTGACATTTGGACTAGGTTAACACGGGTTTAACCTAATTTAACACACAAAAATTCAAGTTCAGTCCAATATGATTAAAAGTGAGCTTGATTCGACATAACTCATCACATATAAATGAGTGAAATTGAGTCATATAATTTTTAACTCAACCCATTTGAGTCCAGACCTATTTTGACACAGGGCTAGCCGAGATAAAGCCATCTCAATTCTCAAGCCCAACTCGCACCGACCACAATTCAAGCACACTTATTAAAATAAATTAAAATATTATGCATTATGCAATGTAAATTGTAGTAACTAGTAAGTATTTTTTTTAAAAACAAATTAACAAGTCGTAATAACTATTATTTTTATAAAAAAAAAACTAATAATAATAAATAGTAAATTTATTTTTTAAATTGATATTAAATGACTTATCATCAAACCTTTACTTCTTAGCTAGCCGTTGCCAGTTGGCAACGACGCCTTTAGACCAAAAAAAAAAAGTTGCCAACAGTTATGTTGCACAACTTTAATTAGTAAGTAGTTGTTGGACACATAGCATTGCCAACAGCTACTTTATTATTTCTAAAAAGATATTAATTTGTTTTCACCTATTATTTACGTTTTAGTCTCTCAATAATTCATATAATTCCTAAAATCCCAATAAAATGATTAATCCATTAAATAATATAGACCTCAATAAATAAATGCTAATACTTTAAATACTTGACAAAAGTCCAAAGACAAAACTATCAATTTTTGTACTAAAGTAGAATCAAATATTCTAAATCCATCCAATCTTCTCATGAAACTTTTAGTCCAATGAAATTCAATGTAAACTTTGTTGTCATTAAAGGAGAAAAAAAAAATGGAATGAGTGAAAAAATGCTCCGTATGTAGTTGAGAAGGCGTATTTGATAGTGTTGATATGAAAATATGTTATAAATGTAATACTTTTAAAATATAAAAATTTATAGAAAGCAATTGCAATGATATAAATAAACATTTCGCAAAACATTAGACACAATGTTAACAGACATGATTTCGTACAATGTTATGAGCCGTCTTGTAAGTTCCCATAATAATCTTCTTCCTAATATTATCATCTCCAACAATCACAATTTTCAACAAATTTAGAGCATTGTTGAAATTTCTACACCAATCAAATAATTTGTCAATCATATTTGAAATTGCAAATACAAATTTCACAACAATCAACATAATCTTGTATTTATCACATTTGGTGTGCCATTTTGGCCAAAAAAACATCCTCACTAGAAACTCTGTCAATCTTAGTGAAACAGCCAGATAAAATTTCACTCTCTGTCTTTCCAGGTACTTTTCCGCCTTTCTTCTTATGCATACATTCCATATAATGCCAAACTAGCATACCAACAACATTGGCCAAGTGTAATGCACTTAACAGCAACAAGCTACTTTGGGTCAACACTTGTGTTAAGATTGAAATACTAAGTTCCATCAGTCCGCAAAGGATTATCAGTGATAACATGAATTGTTTGAAGATCTACAAAAGAAAAGAAAATGTTAAAATCAAGATAAAATAAAATTGAAACAAAAAAAATAATCTAATTTAGGCATCTTACCATCACTACCCAACAAAGGAGGAAAATAAATGGAACAACCAGAGCAGTCCAAACAATTAATGTTATCACTGATAATCCTTTGCGAAGTGATAGAGCTTAGTATTTCAGTCTTAGCACAAGTGTTGACCGAAAGTCGCTTGTTGTTGTTAAGTGCATTACACTTGGGCAATGTTGTTGGTATGGTAGTTTGGCATTATATGGAATGTATGTATAATAAGAAAGGCAGAAAAATAAAGATAGTGAAATTTTATCTTTTGTGTGTGGATGTTCTACCGAGACTGACAGAGTTGCTAGTGATATGTTTTTAGATTATGTTGATTGATGTGCAATTTGCATTCGCAATTTCAAATATAATCGATAAATTATTTACTTAGTGTAGAGATTTCAACAATCCTCGAAATTTGTTGAAAATCGTGATTGTTGGAGATGATAATATTGGGAAGAAGACTATTATGGGAACTTACAAGGCAGCTCACAACATTGTAAGAAATCATGTCTATTAACATTGTGTCTAGAGTGTTTATTTTATGGTAATTTTTTTCTCATAATTTTTCAGAATTATCGAAAATTTATGCTAACACTTATCATAGTTTGTGGAACTTTTGAAAGCTCTATTGCAATTTTTGTTAGAATCTAAAAGTTTGAATGGAAATGATATTATATTCTATAATAATAACTTGTACCAGATGTTGTGCCCCATGCGTGTATTAATTATATTTTTTTTGTGCACCATGGCTTTATCAAACTTTGTGTAACATGCTTGTTTAGTTTTGTGTGCAAATATGCCTTGTCTGCTATAAAGTTCGTGTACACTTGCATGCTTGCTAGAATATTTGTGCATTTATTTATATATATATTGGTGGGTAATGATGACTCCCACTATAAAGTTTGCCTATATATTTGTGTGTGTTTTGCTGGATTGAGAAGAGAAAGAACAGAGAGGTAAAGAACGAAAATTTTTTTATTTTATCATTGTGTCCAATAGAGAGAGTTTGTCATATTCAGTTCAATAGTTTCGTAGTTTGGTGTGCTCCTACTACGAAGAAAATATCGTTGTATCCTGGAAGACTTGCGTTAATCAACCGAAAGCACCGTAGCGGGATGTTAAAGTCTTAAGGATATCGAGTCTAACTCGAGCCTCGATATCATCTATTTGGTTTATTTCTACATCCTTAAATTTTAATATTGTTAATTTTACATTCTGATATTTTAATCTTTATTGCACATCTTGTATTTATATTTTCAGGATTTCTTTCATTTTAATTGTTCAACAATATTTAAACTTTTAATCGGTATAATTCCTTTAATATGATTCTGTGAAGTATAACAAACTGAAAAATAAATTACATTTTTATATACCTCTTAATTTTCTGAAGTTAATGATGAAAATTTCATCAAATTTGGACTTAAAATGAGAAAGATATAAATTTTTTAAGGACCTAATCTTAAACTGTTCAATACCGATTGCACGTTTCTTTGTTATCATTTTCTTGCTATTACTGCATACGCAGTACGAGAAATCATGCAGTGACTTTATATTATAATATATATTATTATATTATATTAAATCATTATAATATAGTATATTAGTTTATATTATATTATATTAATTATAAATTTTAATGCAGTAGCTTTAGTTACAGCTTTGTATTATAATTATGCTTTAGTTGCAGCTTTGTATTATAATATTTATTATTATATTAGTTGTTGTAACTTTTAACGCAGTAACATTATAATATATATTTTTTATTTGAGAAGCAAAAATTCTAATTATTCTTCTTACTGCTACAAAGATTTGATCCCAGGACCTCAAGGCTACTAATCAGAAGAGTCTACCACTGAACCAAATGTTACTTCTTGTTTCTTAAGTGACAAAATAATTTATTAGTCCACTATTCTTTAATTGATTCGAGAAAAGACAATTTGAATAATTGTTTTACTTATTTTGTTTGGACTATTTACTTGACAGTCTAATATAAGTATATATATACATATAGTAGACTGTGTGATTTTAATATTTCTTTTATTTTTGTATCAGAAATATTATTTCCTTAATTGTTACTTTAAAATTAATTTTGGTATTAAGTTATTTTGCGACTAACTTGATTTTTGTATTTGTATTTGGGTGTATAAACATGGATTTAGACTTAATATAAATAATATTAATTATGAATACCAAAAATGGAAATATGAATTATGGACAATCTTTTGGACTTAACAACCCAAATATGCCGTTGACTGGAAGTGGATCAACCGATGGATCTACAGGACATGAGAATGTACCTTTGGCTAGGCCATCGGTGACTGTTGCTTCGGCTGTGCCATTTATGGCGTCAACTCCTGTTGGACATGGTGAGAGGCTAGAAAAGTTCAACGGGAGAGATTTTAAGAGGTGGCAACAAAAAATGTTGTTCTCCTTGACCACATTGAATCTTGCTCGATTTTTGAAAGAGGATGCACCACAGTTGGGTGACGATCCTGATATGCAGACTGTTGCTACTGTTGATGCTTGGAAGCATGTAGACTTCCTTTGCAAAAACTATATCCTCAACGGGTTGGACAATGCGTTGTATAACGTCTACAGCCCAATAACAACTGCTAAGGCACTGTGGGAATCTTTAGAGAAGAAGTATAAAATGGAGGATGCGGACACAAAGAAATTCGTTGTGGCCAGATTCCTTGACTGCAAAATGGTAGATTCCAAGCCTCTGATGCTGTAAGTAGATGAGTACCAGGTACTCATTCATGAGTGTCATGCAGAAGGTATAAATATGGGAGAACGTTTTGAATCTGGTGCACTTATTGAGAAGTTGCCTCCCAACTGGAAAGACTTCAAGAGGTATTTAAGGCATAAGCGAAAGGAGATGACTCTTGAAGATCTAGTTCTGAGATTGAGGATTGAAGCAGACAACCGTAAATCTGAAAAAAGAGTTGGTTTTCCGCCTTTGGAATCAAAGGTTAATGTAGTTGAGCATGGTCCGAGCAACAAAAAGAGAAAATTCTCCAACCAAAGTCAAAAAGGGGGAGAACATAAGAAGCAGCAGTTCAGTAGGAATTGCTTTGTCTGTGATAAGCCGGGGCACAAGGCAAGAGACTGTAGGCACCGCAAGAACCAGGGCAATCTGAAGAAAAGGAAAGCTCAGGCAAATGCTGTGGAAGACCTGGGCAATGATCTCTCTGACATTAATCTGTCAGCTGTCGTGTCAGAAGTCAATCTGGTGGGGAATCCAAAGTATTGGTGGGTGGACACTGGGGCCACTAAGCATGTTTGCTCTGATAGGAGAATGTTCACTACCTATCAAAATGTTTCTGAAACCCTTTACATGGGTAACTCCGCCACTTCGAAGGTGGAATGAACTGGAAAGGTAATCTTGAAGTTTACCTCTGGAAAGGAGCTGACACTCAACAATGTGCTGCATGTCCCAGACATCCGAAAGAATTTGGTTTCTGGATCCTTGTTGAGTAAGAACGGATTCAAATTGGTGTTTGAGTCTGGTCAATTTGTGTTAACCAAATTTGGAATGTTTGTAGGCAAAGGCTATGAGTGTGATGGCTTATTTAAGCTCAATGTAATGACTATTGCCCCAACTGTTGTAAAGGCTAATGAGCCTACTAAATTTGGTATGAATAAGAATAGGTCTGTTGCTTTTGTCTTGGATTCTCCTAATTTATGGCATGATAGATTAGGACATGTGAATTTTGATTCTGTGCGAAAATTAATCAATTTAGGTCTAATACCTAAAGCTGATTGGAACATAAATAAAAAATGTGAAGTATGCGTAGAATCAAAATTAACGAGAACTTCCTTTAAATCAGTAGAAAAGAGTTCAGAACCTTTGGATTTAATTCACAGTGATATTTGTGATTTAAAATTTGTACAAACTAGAGGTGGAAAAAAGTATTTTATTACTTTTATTGATGATTGCACAAGATATTGTTATGTTTATCTACTCAGAGGCAAAGATGAGGCTCTGGAAGTATTTAAACTATACAAAAATGAGGTAGAAAATCAACTCAACAAAAAGATTAAGATGTTGAGAAGCGATAGAGGAGGAGAATATGTATATCCCTTTGAGGAATACTGTGCTGAACATGGAATTATTCATCAAACGACAGCTCCTTACTCTCCTCAACAGAATGGCATTGCTGAACGCAAAAACCGAACTCTTAAAGAGATGACGATGCTTTGTTGATTAATTCGGGTTTACCACAGAACTTGTGGGGGGAGGCAGTGTTAACTGTGAACCATATTCTTAATAAGGTACCCTATAAGAAATTAAGCAAGACACCTTATGAGTTGTGGAAAGTTCGACCACCTTCCTACAATTACTTAAGAGTGTGGGGGTGTCTAGCTAAGGTAGGAGTTCCAGCTCCTAAAATGGTCAAAATAGGACCAAAGACTGTGGATTGTATCTTCATTGGATATGCACACAACAGTGCTGCATACAGGTTTCTTGTGTATAAGTCAGAAATAACTGATATACATGTGAATACAGTTATTGAATCAAGGAATGCAGAATTTTTCGAAGAAAAATTTCCTTGTAAAAATACGCAAGAATTAAGTTCTACGAAAAGAACATATAATGAGAGTCAAAAATTAGATATAGATGATGAGGCTATATCTAAAGATATTGAAGATAAACCAAGACGTAGCAAGAGGGCTAGAACATCTAAGTCTTTCGGTCCAGATTTTCTAACATATTTGTTAGAAAATGAGCCTCACACTTTTAATGAGGCAATGTCTACTCCTGAAGCTCCTTTATGGAGAGAGGCAGTAAACAGTGAAATTGAATCCATAATGCAAAATCATACATGGGAACTGGTGGATCTTCCTCCTGGAAATAAACCTTTAGGGTGTAAATGGATTTTTAAGAGGAAGTTGAAGGCTGATGGATCAATAGAAAAATACAAGGCCAGGCTTGTCATTAAGGGATATAGACAAAAAGAAGGTCTTGATTATTTTGATACATATTCACCAGTCACGAGAATTACATCCATACGGATGTTGATAGCTATCGCAGCTATCAATAATCTTGAGATACATCAAATGGATGTAAAAACAGCATTCTTAAATGGAGATCTAGATGAAGAGATCTACATGGAACAACTTGAAGGGTTTGTAGTTCCTGAGAAAGGAAAAAAGGTTTGTAAGCTTGTAAAATCGCTTTACGGACTAAAACAGGCGCCTAAACAATGGCATGAGAAATTTGATAAAGTCATGTTGTCAAATGGCTTTAGGATTAATGAATGTGACAAGTATGTCTATGTAAAAGGCACGGGTCAAGAATATGTCATTGTTTGTCTCTATGTAGACGATATGCTTATTATCGGGAGTAATGATAGTGTCATTCAGTCTACCAAGAAGATGTTATCCAGTAACTTTGATATAAAGGATATGGGTATGGCAGATATGATTCTGGGTATTAAAATTACCAGAACATCTGACAGACTAATCTTGTCACAGTCCCATTATATAGAGAAAGTACTGGACAAGTTTAATAAAAATGATGCTAGTCTCGCGAAGACACCTATAGATGCAAATGTACATCTTACCAAAAATACTGGTGAAGGAATATCTCAATTAGAGTATTCAAGGATTATTGGTAGTTTGATGTACATTATGAATTGCACGAGGCCCGATATAGCATTAATTGTGAGCAAATTGAGCAGGTATACGAGCAATCCAGGGAAAGACCATTGGGTAGCTATAATAAGAGTTCTAAGGTATCTGAGATACACATTGAACTTTGGGCTGCACTATACCCGATATCCAGCTGTACTAGAGGGATACAGTGATACCAACTGGATATCGGATACTAATGACTCCAAATCCACGAGTGGATACATTTTCACTTTGGAAATTCACTAAGCAAACATGTATAGCCAGATCCACGATGGAATCTGAGTTTGTAGCTTTGGATAAAGCTGCAGAGGAAGCCGAATGGCTTCGACAGTTCTTAGAGGACATTCCAAACTGACCCAAACCTGTGTCAGCTATCTGCATACACTGCGATAGTCAATCTGCTATTGGAAGAGCACAGAGTAGCATGTACAACGGTAAGTCTAGACATATACGTCGTAGACATAATACTGTCAAACAATTGCTCTCTAATGGGTTATCTCAATTGACTACGTAAAGTCAAAAGATAACATTGCGGATCCACTTACTAAAGGTTTGAACAGAGAGCAAGTTTACAAATCGTCGAGGGGAATGGGTCTAAAGCCTATGACTACAGAGTCATCATAGTGGAAAACCCTACCTACGTGACAGGAGATCCCTGGAAGTAGGTTCAAAGGGAAAAACTGAGCTATGAATGATTCATCGGGAGCACTGTGGGGGTAATACTCTCACCTATTCCTATGACGAGCAGACAGTGCTGCCTGCATGTGGTTTAGGATAAGCTATGCTTTTAATGATACTTATATCTTGGAAAATCCAAGTGGGGTATTGATGGGTGCTTAGCTTAGGATAAAATTAATGTCAATTCTAAGCCAAGTTTTAACTCGCAAGTGCACGAGTGATTGTAGTGTAGTGTGCTAGTGCGAGGTCGAATCCACAGGGAGACAATTTGAAAATTTGTAGAAAAGTGTAAGTAAAGTGCCTAAGTAATTAAACTAAATTAAATTGTAAATTGAGTGATTTGAACGAAAGTTAACTAAAAATAAAATAAAAGTGAAATTAAATGCGAAAACTAAAATTAAATATGAAAGTTGAAATTGAAGTTTGATCACTATTGGGAAAGGTTTAGGGATCAGATTCCTATGCAAAGTTGAATTCTAGGCTCGAACTTAGGATTTCCTATTTTGATGCAAAATTAGACTACAAGCCTAATTAATTAAATAATCACCTAAAGTTAACTAATTAACGAGTTAGACCTAGTTTAGAGGTGCAACGCTATCTCCAAGTCCTTTATCTAGCCAGAGTGTAGATTTGTCCTAAAATCCTAGGCTTACGAGTTAATTAATTAAGTGGAGGAAAACTACGGTACAACCTATAGTTTTCGCAATAAAGTTCAATTTATATATTTGATCTATTGTATGAATTCCTATAAAACACTAGCTACAAGCGTAATGAATTAATAGGAAATAAATAATAAAGCACGTAAATCAAATATATAAAACTCGCATCAAAATATTCAAACCAAGTTCAAGACCATAAAATTAAACTATTACATAGTAATCCTACCCTAAACAATGAATTAATTATTCATGTTCAACAAAACTGAATCAATATTATAAAAAGAAAGTAAATTAAACTTCTCCATAAATTAATTCGAATCTGTTGAAAATAATAATTTAATCTAAATCCCAACTGAAAATTGAAGAAGAATTTATGAAAAGAAATAAACCGAACTTGCTGCTGTTTTTTTTTCCTCGTCGCCAAAGCTTTTTTCCTTCGTTGCTTGCTGTTTTGCTCTCTTTTTTTTCTTTTTCTTTCCTCTGCGCCGGGCTCCTTCTTCTGTTTTTCCTCGGTTTCCATGCTGCTGCTTTTATAACAAATTGCCACCGCCTATTCACGTGGGCTTTTTTCCTTTTCCAAGTCCAACGTGGACTTCTTAATTTTGAAAGCTGATTGTGGCCAAGCTTTTCATTGTTTTTTTCTTTACCAAGTCCATGTTGGACTTGCGTTGACTATTGGCCAAGGCTTAAGCCTTGGTCAAATATTTCTTTTTTTTTTAATTATGGTTTTCTTTTTCTCTTTTTGTTTTATTCTTTCATGTTTTGTCATTTACTAACAAACTTCATCATCTTCCTTTCATCCAATTTCTTTTCAAAGTTAGCTTCAATTGCTCTTTTACGAGTAAATCCCTACATGCACAAAACACAATAAAAGTGATCAAACATTTTAAGTAATGTGAATAATTAATGAAAAGAATGCAAACAAGTAGGCCAAAAAATATAGATACATCAACACCCCCAAACCTACCTCTTGCTTGTCCCCAAGCAAGATTAGGATCTAAGCAAATCTTCAAGTCCTCAAGAGGTTACTCTAATGAATCAATCAACTCTAACAAAAGGACAAGGTTCGGGGAACGATTGATTTTATGGTGTAGTAGCGAAGCGAACTTATTCAGATCTCTCTCTTTAAAGACAAAACATGTTTACTACAAGGTTATACCAAACATTATTAAGTCTCCACGTAACAGAGTAGCAAGACAACTTAATACAACTAGATCATAATACTTGCACCCTCATTCCCTTCATAATCCTCCATACATGCCTTTCACCCTTTTATTCATTCTAAAACATAAAAGTAAACACACTTCATCTCTTTTTATTAGGTGCTTGGTCCTAAACGGTCAACTCAACACCCCGTGTAATGAGCTTTCGAGGTCATCAATCCCAACCACTTAAGGCTTAGGTTGATAGGCTTTGAAAGGCCCCATGCGTACCCTACTTACTCGAAGCGTTGAACACCGAAACACCGCACACCTTAAGCACATATCCCTAAAAATAAACAATGAATACAAGGATAGTGGTGCTAAGAGATAGAAGTAAATAATAATTTTTTATTTTCTTTTTTTTGTTTTGTTTTGTTTTTTTTTTTTGTTTTTGTTTTTGTTTTTTTTTTTTGTTTTTTCTATTTTTTTCTTTTTTTAACTATAAGGGCTCAAGCACGCAAACAAGACTACTCAAGCGAGGACACTCATATAACAAAAAAAGAATATCTCATCATCTTACAACCAAGTCATGGGACCACAATAGTCTAAGCATAATCTCACAATCCCCACGCCTCGCATTCATCAAAATCAATCCTAAAAGTTCAACTCAAAACTACCTCATAAAATCAAGAACCACCTACTCTCCTCAATCACTTCAAAAGAGCTAATCAATACATCATCACAATTCCTCAACTACCAGAAAATTCACCACAAATCCACAAAAAAGATATAAAGATCAAAAACTTTTTCATAAATTTTCACATTTCGTTCAGATTTTTCCCAAAACAATAATAGACACGATTAAACACCCACACCCCCAAAGCTAAAGTTTGCTTGTCCTCAAGCAAATAAAATTAAAATATGTTAGGGGTATGCGAAGGGGGAAGAAAAACACATAATGAGAACCCAATAGTGAACGCGTATCAAAAGAAAACAATTAAGAGAAATAGAGGGAGTAGATGGACATACCTGAAGTGATCGATAATGAAAAGAAAGGTAACCCTTCACATCTACAACTTGTAATTAAGCTCAAGAGAAAAACAATAGAGGATAAGGCAAGATAAAATGAAAATACAATAAAATAATAAAAATAGTTTTTACTTTTTCATTTTTTTATATTTTTTTTTTTTGTTGGCCGACCATATTTACATCCCCATACAAAGGCTCCGAACTCTGGGAGGCACTAAAGCCGACTTACTAAAAATAAATAAGCACAATGAAACAATAAAGATAGCTAGAATGCAAATACCTGGATTCATTTAATGTCAGCCAGTAAGACAAATCTTGTGAAACTTCAGAAATTGAGTTAACTAAGTACATTAAAAATGCGGAGGAGAGGCCATTAATTTCAAACCACCAACGTACTCAAACCCCAGACATCTTCCCATACTTAAGAGGGAAGGCCAGGCATTACGCTTTCGGCCAGTGATTTTACTTTCATAGTATCCATCCTAATTAACCCCAAGACTTCCATTACACAAGATAATCCATTTTCGAGAAAATGGTAAAGCCCACTATAACCCAGTGGAGGTCCAACCGAAAAGTTGAGAAACATAATTAAAGAAAGTAAAATAAAGTAATTATTCCTAGGGTGCCTCCTAGAAGCGCTGCATTTAACGCCGACAGCCAGGCGAATGTCATTGTTCATGTAAGGTCAGAAGTGTCCCGTAGTTCTACAGATTCAACTTCGTGAGGGACCGAACTCGGATCAAGAGCATGTTTCAAACGTTGGCCATTAACTATGAGGACTCGCCCATCTTTGAGGTGTTTAATTTTAATAGCCCCTGAAGGGTATGCCTCGAGCACCTCATAAGGTCCATCCCATCTAGTCCTCAATTTTCCTGGAAAGAACTTCAATTTAGAGTTAAACAACCAAACCTTATCTGAAGGGGCGAAGGTTTTGCGCAAAATAGATTTATCGTGGATTCTCTTCATCCTCTCCTTATAAAGCTTGGCATTCTCATATGCTTCATAACGAAGTTCCTCCAACTCACTCAAGGCCAATTTTCTACTCTCACCTGCCTGCTGCATGTCAAAGTTCAGGGCTTTAATAGCCCAATAAGCTTTATGCTCTAGCTCAACAGGGAGGTGGCAAGCCTTACCGTAAACTAATCTATATGGAGACATGCCTATGGGAGTCTTAAAAGCTGTGCGATAGGCCCATAACGCATCGTGTAAACGACATGACCAATCCTTACGATCGGGCCTAACTGTTTTCTGTAAAATGGATTTTATCTCCCTATTTGACACCTCCACTTGCCCACTCGTCTGAGGATGATAAGGTGTTGCAATCTTATGCCGGACTGAATAATTTCTCAATAATGACTCAAGTGTCCTATGGCGAAAATGTTTTCCTCCATCACTCAAAAGCACACGTGGCACCCCAAACCTAGAAAAGATGTGCTCTTTAATGAACTTGACCACAACTTTGTGGTCATTGGTTCGAGTTGCCACCGCCTCCACCCACTTGGACACATAGTCTACAGCCACAAGAATATAAGTGTACCCATACGAAGGAGGAAAAGGCCCCATGAAATCAATGCCCCACACATCAAATATCTCACAAACTAAAATGGGTGATAAGGGCATCATGTCTCTCCTAGAGATAGACCCAAATTGTTGACATCGATGACATTTCTTACAGAATTGTTGGGCATCTCTGAACAAAGTAGGCCAAAAGAACCCACACTGGAGGACTTTAGCAGCTGTCCTCTTACCTCCAAAATGACCACCACATGCCTCCCCATGACAAAAGCTAAGGATGCTATCAAACTCTTCTTCCGGCACACATCGTCGGATAACCTGATCAGCACACACCTTAAAGAGATAGGGATCCTCCCAAATAAAATGTTTTACTCGAGCCATGAAACGATCCTTCTCTCCCCGCCCCCAGTGAGCAGGCAACTCTCTCGCTGCCAAATAATTAACAAAATGGGCATACCAGGGGATCCTATGTGAGACAGCAAATAGTTGCTCATCAGGGAAGCTATCATTAAAAGGAAGAGAGTCGGTGGGAGACCCAAGGACTAAACGCGACAAATGGTCAGCAACAGAATTCTCACTCCCTTTTTTATCTCTAATATCCAAATCAAATTCCTGAAGTAATAGTAACCACCGAATCAGACGGGGCTTAACATCCCGTTTGGCAAGTAGGTAACGCAAGGCCGCATGATCTGTGTAGACTATCACCTTTGACCCTAGGATGTATGATCTAAACTTATCAAGGGAGAAAACTACAGCTAGCAATTCCTTTTCTGTGGTAGTGTAATTCTTTTGAGCATCATCTAAGGTCTTACTGGCGTAGTAAATCACACATGGCAACTTATCCCTACGTTGTCCCAAAACAGCCCCCACTGCGTAGTCGGATGCATCACACATAATCTCAAAAGAGAGGCTATAATCAGGAGGCTGGATGATAGGTGCGGAGGACAGTAAAGACTTCAGCTTCTCAAATGACTTGGCACACTCATCATCAAAATGAAATGGAGTATCATGTGCCAAGAGGCTGGAAAGGGGTCGAGCAATGTGGCTAAAGTCCTTGATGAAACGTCGATAGAAACCGGCATGACCAAGGAATGATCTAACGTCACGTACCGTTTTTGGTGCTGGGAGTTTCTCTATCAACTCAACCTTGGCTGGGTCCACATGAATACCATCCTGAGATACAACATGACCAAGTACTATTCCCCGTCTAACCATGAAGTGACTTTTCTCCCAACTAAGCACCAAATTCATCTTAACACAACGTTCTAGCACTAGAGAAAGGTGTGTGAGACACTCATCAAATGTAGCTCCAAAAACTGAAAAATCATCCATAAAGACCTCTAGAAACTTCTCAATCATATCAGAAAAAATGGCCATCATACACCTCTGAAAAGTCGCTGGTGCATTGCATAAACCGAAGGGCATACGACGATAGGCAAAGGTCCCATATGGACAAGTGAATGTGGTCTTTTCTTGGTCATCGGGGAAGACTGGGATCTGATTATACCCGGAATACCCATCTAGGAAGCAATAGTAGCCCTGTCCGGCTACTCTATCTAATATCTGGTCAAGAAAGGGTAAAGGAAAATGGTCTTTCCGGGTCTTGGCATTAAGCTTTCTATAGTCAATACAAACACGCCAACCAGTAGTGGTGCGTGTAGGAATAAGCTCACCCTTATCATTAGGGACTACTGTGATCCCAGACTTCTTTGGTACCACCTGTACCGGACTGACCCATGAACTATCAGAAATCGGGTAAATGATACCTGCATCAAGAAGTTTAATGACTTCCTTATAAACAACCTCACTCATGTTTGGGTTCAGCCTCCTTTGCATCTCGCGGGAAGGAGTAGCACCATCTTCTAAGTGAATCCGATGCATACACAACGAAGGGTCTATACCTCGTAAGTCAGAAATGGTCCACCCTATGGCCTTTTGATGATCACAAAGGACTCCTAACAATCTCTCCTCATGCTCAGTGGTCAGGTCTGATGCGATAATTACTGGGAGGGTATCATTAGGTCCTAAGTACACATATTTAAGATGCACAGGCAAAGGTTTGAGCTCTAAAGCTGGAAGAGACTCAACCGGAGGGGGATCAGGACAAACTTTGGATGGAAGGGAGCTAAGACTATCATTAGCCTTGTCAAGGCTAGGATTAGACACGACAGAAGTAGAAGCTACTAGCTCTTTCACAAATGAATCAGAGTCAAATTGAGTCAAGATTGCCTCAAGCTCTGCAAGCTCATCATCGGCAGTCAACATCGAATGGGCATGTTCCTCAACACAAGGGTCAATGATATCAACCAGGAAGCACTCATCCTCAGAATGTCTACTTACTCGATTAGCCGCCTCTGCGACCCTCACCTTAACTCTCATATTCCCAAAGGTTAACTCAATCATCCCTGTCCTACAATATATCACCGCATCAGCTGTGGCCAGAAAAGGTCTCCCTAGAAGAACTGGTGTCGCATGCCTAGTGTCTAGTCCTGAGTCCATGTCTAAGACAATGAAGTCAACCGGGAAAAGAAATTCACCAACTCTAACTAAGACATCCTCAATTATCCCTCTAGGTCGTCTCTCAGATCGATCTGCCAACTGAAGTGTAACATTTGTGGGAGTCAACTCCCCCAAACCTAAACGCTCATATACTGCAAATGGAATGAGATTCACACTAGACCCTAAGTCAAGGAGGGCATGATCCACCTGTTGATCTTGAATGATGCAAGGAATGGTGAAGGCTCCGGGATCATTAAACTTGGGCGGAAGGCCCCTAGTGTATATGCTACTTACTTTCTCTGTGAGCCTCACCTTCTTTGGAATGTGGGTGGATTGCCTCTTCCTAATGCACAAGTCTTTGAGGAATTTGGCATAAGCCGGTATCTGTTGGATAACTTCAATAAGAGGCAGGTTTATCTTAATATCCTTCAAGTGGTCTAATACTCGAGACTGCTTATCATCTTTCCTAGGTCGCTCTAAAGCAGTAGGATAAGGCACCCTAGGAGGACTATCATCACTGTGATCTACAACCTGCTTCTCATCTCTCTGTGAAGGAATGGTATTTTCTTTACTATCCTCTATCTCATCTCCCAACTCACTTCTTACTCTCTCAACTTTATCCTCAACCTCTTTTGTATCCCTACTCTTGTCACTCACTCTCTTTGCTCCATTAGACTCATCTACCTGATTATCTAACTGGTAACCACTCCGAAGGGTGATAACAGCTTTGGCTTGCTCATGGGTGGTCTCATTGTGGACATTGCTACACTGGCCACGTGGATTCTGGACAGTCTGAGCAGGGATCTTACCCTCATCCCTCCTAGTAATTTGTTGGGCCAGTTGCCCAACTTGAGTTTCCAACTTAGCAATAGATTGCTGCTGAGCATGAATTACTTGAAGTAACTTGTCAAACTTATCATCAGGCTTGTTAGGAGGAAGAGGAGGGCTAGGCTGAAATTGATTCCCTGGTTGCGGTTTAAAGTGAGGCCCATTAGACACATGATAATATCCAGGAGGATTAGATTGAGGCTTTTGCACTTGAGCCTGCGAAAATGAAGAGTCATGATTTCCTTGACGCCATGAGAAAGCTGGATGATCTCGCCAACCAGGATTATATGTATTCGAATATGGATTGTAATTGCGAGAATAACCCTGGGCAGCACAAACCTGTTCCTGAATAAATTCAGGGAACTGAGAGGCAAGAGGACACCCTAGTGTGGGGTGGTCTACTGCAGAACATAAGGCACAACATTGAACATTTGGCAGGGCAGGTGAGGAAGTAGACCCTAAAGATATAAACTGATCAAATTTCTTGGTCAAAGCTGCCACTTGTGAGTTTAAGTCCCCATTTGTGCTCACCTCATATAGTGTCCTCCTAGAAGTGGGCTTACCCATTCTATCCATTGTTGAGTCTTGAAATGAGTCTTTGGCAATACTATCAAGTCGGGCCCATGCCTCATTTGGGGTGAGGTTATAAAACCCTCCATTACTCATTGAATTCACCATCGTTTTCTGTTGTGGTGCCAACCCTCTATAGAAATACTGAAGCAACCTAGGTCTATCGAACCCATGGTGTGGGCAGTGACGAATGAGTCCATTAAACCTATCCCAAGTTTCATGAAATGCCTCTAGATCGGACTGGGAAAAAGTCATGATGTTCTCTTGAAGAGATGAGGTCTGGGCCATTGGAAAAAATCTAAACAGAAATTGTGTCAAGAGTTCTTCCCAAGAAGTAATGGTTCCCTCTTCAAGGGAATGAAGCCATTCTTTAGCTTTGTCCTTAAGAGATAGTGGGAAGAAGCGCAATCGGATATTTTCTTGAGTAACATTTGGAACATGCACAGTGGTACATATCTCAAGAAAATCACGAATATGCGCATGTGGATTTTCATTGCTTTTCCCGTAAAATGATGGAAGTATTGCTATCGTACCAGGTTTCATGTCAAAGTCCACATTATGGATGGCAGGTGGTCGGATAGCAATATTCGGCTGATATGTGGTCGGGAGAAAATGCTGCCTAAGAGGTATATCATCAGGATCAGGATTATTGGGGACAATGGGAAGATGGGGAATTTGAGGATTATTAACATTTTGAGGCACATTCAGATTTCCTTCATGTTCCGCCATGATTGTAGTTAAGACCTTCTGATTCCTATGGTGTGGGATTCTTTGTGGCTCGGGGTCAAAGGGTTCTAAAGGCAATCCTAAAGAACGACGTCCAAGCATACACAAAAAGCCAAGCTAATGGGAAATTACTAAATTGAAATAAAAACCTAAAACTAGAAATAAACTATTTAAGAAAAATAATCAACTAGAAAACTAGATAGATAAATAAATAAACGAAAAGTAAAATAAATGAATTACTAAATGAATAAAAAGCAATAAAATCACTAAGATAATAGAGAAAGGAAATAAAATAAAAAATAAAAAATAAAAATAAAAATAAAAAAAAAATAATAAAAAAAAAATTCAAGATAACTATTTAACCTAAAACAACTAATAAAGTAATCTAAAAATAATAAAGTAAAACAAGAAAAATAATTTTTTTTTTTTTTTTTTTTTTTTTGCAAAAATAACTAATTAACTAAAAACTAACACTTAAACAAAATACTACACTAGTCCAAAAATAATACTGTGCCTCCCCGGCAACGGCGCCAAAAACTTGATGGGTGCTTAGCTTAGGATAAAATTAATGTCAATTCTAAGCCAAGTTTTAACTCGCAAGTGCACGAGTGATTGTAGTGTAGTGTGCTAGTGCGAGGTCGAATCCACAGGGAGACAATTTGAAAATTTGTAGAAAAGTGTAAGTAAAGTGCCTAAGTAATTAAACTAAATTAAATTGTAAATTGAGTGATTTGAACGAAAGTTAACTAAAAATAAAATAAAAGTGAAATTAAATGCGAAAACTAAAATTAAATATGAAAGTTGAAATTGAAGTTTGATCACTATTGGGAAAGGTTTAGGGATCAGATTCCTATGCAAAGTTGAATTCTAGGCTCGAACTTAGGATTTCCTATTTTGATGCAAAATTAGACTACAAGCCTAATTAATTAAATAATCACCTAAAGTTAACTAATTAACGAGTTAGACCTAGTTTAGAGGTGCAACGCTATCTCCAAGTCCTTTATCTAGCCAGAGTGTAGATTTGTCCTAAAATCCTAGGCTTACGAGTTAATTAATTAAGTGGAGGAAAACTACGGTACAACCTATAGTTTTCGCAATAAAGTTCAATTTATATATTTGATCTATTGTATGAATTCCTATAAAACACTAGCTACAAGCGTAATGAATTAATAGGAAATAAATAATAAAGCACGTAAATCAAATATATAAAACTCGCATCAAAATATTCAAACCAAGTTCAAGACCATAAAATTAAACTATTACATAGTAATCCTACCCTAAACAATGAATTAATTATTCATGTTCAACAAAACTGAATCAATATTATAAAAAGAAAGTAAATTAAACTTCTCCATAAATTAATTCGAATCTGTTGAAAATAATAATTTAATCTAAATCCCAACTGAAAATTGAAGAAGAATTTATGAAAAGAAATAAACCGAACTTGCTGCTGTTTTTTTTTCCTCGTCGCCAAAGCTTTTTTCCTTCGTTGCTTGCTGTTTTGCTCTCTGTTTTTTCCTTTTCTTTCCTCTGCGCCGCGCTCCTTCTTCGTTTTTTCCTCGGTCTCCATGCTGCTGCTTTTATAACAAATTGCCACCGCCTATTCACGTGGGCTTTTTTCCTTTTCCAAGTCCAACGTGGACTTCTTAATTTTGAAAGCTGATTGTGGCCAAGCTTTTCATTGTTTTTTTCTTTACCAAGTCCATGTTGGACTTGCGTTGACTATTGGCCAAGGCTTAAGCCTTGGTCAAATATATTTTTTTTTTTTTAATTATGGTTTTCTTTTTCTCTTTTTGTTTTATTCTTTCATGTTTTGTCATTTACTAACAAACTTCATCATCTTCCTTTCATCCAATTTCTTTTCAAAGTTAGCTTCAATTGCTCTTTTACGAGTAAATCCCTACATGCACAAAACACAATAAAAGTGATCAAACATTTTAAGTAATGTGAATAATTAATGAAAAGAATGCAAACAAGTAGGCCAAAAAATATAGATACATCAGGTATTACAGGGTTACTCTTAATAAGTGGTCACCTATGTGAGTAAGGAGTGGGCCGCTCCTATGAGAATCTCTAAAATTCTCTAGAGTACTCATGAAACTGGGAATTGTTCAGGGCCAAAATGAACACAACCGTAAGAATTGAAGTATGGTTAAGAGGATACTGTGTAAGTTCTATTGTCTTGGTTTACACAAAAGCTGAACAGTTCAAAACAACGCGTTCACTGGACAGCAAGTAAATCCGATAGCTCTCACTACGGAAGGTTCAAGGCCAAAAGCTACCTATCCGGAAGCAGTGTCTTTCTTTTAAACTCTCTCTAGTGTCTGCATATTATCTTTGCATTGAGTATTGTTGATTTCCATTCATGTGGGGGATTGTTAGAATCTAAAAGTTTGAATGGAAATGATATTATATTCTATAATAATAACTTGTACCAGATGTTGTGCCCCATGCGTGTATTAATTTTTTTTTTGTGCACCATGGCTTTATCAAACTTTGTGTAACATGCTTGCTTAGTTTTGTGTGCAAAGATGCCTTGCCTGCTATAAAGTCCGTGTACACTTGCATGCTTGCTAGAATATTTGTGCATTTATTTATATATATATTGGTGGGTAATGATGACTCCCACTATAAAGTTTGCCTATATATTTGTGTGTGTTTTGCTGGATTGAGAATGAGAAAGAACAGAGAGGTAAAGAACGAAAAATTTTTCATTTTATCATTGTGTCCAATAGAGAGAGTTTGTCATATTCAGTTCAATAGTTTCGTAGTTTGGTGTGCTCCTACTACGAAGAAAATATCGTTGTATCCTGGGAGACTTGCGTTAATCAACCGAAAACACCGTAGCGGGACGTTAAAGTCTTAAAGACATCAAGTCTAATTCGAGCCTCGATATCATCTATTTAGTTTATTTCTACATCCTTAAATTTTAATATTGTTAATTTTACATTTTGATATTTTAATCTTTATTGCACATCTTGTATTTATATTTACAGCACTTCTCTCATTTTAATTGTCCAACAATTTTCACTGTCATTTGGCCAAAGCAGTTGCATTTCCTGAGTTTCATCAACATGGTAAATATGGGATTGATGATAGGTTAGGAGAATCTTGATCAAAGGAAGAAAATAAGAAGAGGAACAGTTCTTGGGTTGAGGAGATTTCACGTGCCGTCGGGCTATTCTCAGTAGAGCAAACAGGACAATGAGGAGCAGTACACCAGCAAGTGTGTCCTAACCTAATTCCTACAAATAAAAAATTAATGAAAACTTCTTAATATTTCGAATTCAACTCTAATCACTACATTCATAGCGTACGTAAAAAAATTTAAATCAACTCACCCTAATTGATCTTGAGAGTGTGAATTGTTTGTAAAAAATCAGCAACAATAGAGGAGCCTTTTTTAGCAGAACGTAATTGAGAATGAAGTAAAGATTTGCGGGCCAGTGATTGTTGAAGGAAGGACTCCTCAAGCGACGTCCAGAGAGCATGAGCAGATTTGTGACCAATGGCGTGAGGAAGGAGAGACTCAGAAAGTGTGGCTCGGATACAGGCAGTAACAAAGCTATCGTATCGACCCCAGTTAGAGAGAGACACCACAGTGGATTGTGGCAGATGTAGTATCGGAGATGGAAGAGGACGTTGTGGAGCTTTTGGTGGGTTTTGGGATGGTTCGTCGATGTATCCTAAGCGATAGGTAAGGATTTGAGTTTTTCAAGATATGTGGTCAAGGTTGATGGTGACATAGAGGACTTCACGTGAGATTGGTAGTAAGAAAGTAGTTGTTGTGGCCATTTGAAGGTGTTGGCAGAGATGTAAAGTAACAAGTTGACAAACAACAGTAGTTGTGCCCCTTACTACCGCTTGTTATTTCTATTTATAATGGTCACGCAACATCATTCATGGCTCCAACTGCAAGCGGATAGGGAGAGCAATGACAAGAGCTGGGTTTTGACGATGACGTTTCATTAAGTTTTTACAGTTGGGTCTCTTCTTTTTCTGACCGAAACTGCCATATTCTTCTTTTGTGTTAGTCATGCTGCGTACAATATATATATATAGTGCAACTGTAAATGTTATCTAAGGCTATGAAGATCAGATTTATCAAAAGATAGGGAAAGTGATAATAAATGTGTCCTGTATACCTACTCGGCTATCACATACTCTGGTGTCCTGAATACCTACTGGGCTTTCTTTAGCGGATGAAAAGCATATCTTTTCCATCTTTTGTCTGTGAAACTTCATATTTATCACATCCCAAATATATTGCAAGAAACTATTAAGCATTTCATCATCATACATAGGATTCTCTTTAAATTGTTGCTCTTCATCTTTTTCTCGTTCCTACCCAAATTGTCCGAGGAGAATCTTGACCCCAACGTCTGGGAACTCACAAAAAAAGGCACGCTTGAGGCTCTGTTTGTTTGCTGTAAAATATTTTTTTGAAAAATATTTTTCGAATTTTACCATATTTAGTAATATCAAAAAATTAGTCAAATATAAAATATTTTTCTGTTAACAATTGCGGGTGCTTTTTCTTAATTTTACAGTATTTGATAACACTGAAAAATTAGTCAACTGTAAAATATTTTTTATTACAGCTGGTACAAAATTCTGTAAAATGTTTTCATTTCCTTTGAGAGAATAAAACATTTTACGAAACTCACAGTACATCCAAATACTAAAAAATATTTTTTAATATTCTATTTTTTTTAAAAAATATTTTACTCCAATAAGTTATTTTACGACAAACAAACGGAGCCGGGTCAAGTCAGAAAGTTAAAGATTCTAGCAGCCTGTGCATTCGAAATCTAAAACAAATGGAACAGCTAGAAAGTAACCAATATTTTTTGGTGTTTGGACTCCGTTTGTTTGCCATAAAATAATTTATTTATAAAAAATGCTTTTAGAGAAAAATATTTTTTGATATTTAAAAAATGTAAAATATTTTCATCTTTAAAAGAAAATGAAAATATTTTCCTAAATTTTGTACTAAACGTAATGTTTGATTAGAAAATATTTTTCTGTTAATCAATTTTTCGGTATTACTAAACTCCAAAAAATTAGAAAAATATAACCATCATTTTTAAATGGAAAATCTAATACTTTGCAAGGTTTTTCTAAGCATATTTCTTTTTGTAAATTTTGTACAGTCCCCTATTTAGGTCTTTAAGAAAGGCTTCAGCTAGAAGAGCCATAAAGACCATAAGATGTAACATCACCCCTAAAAATATTGTTATCCGTGCTATGCAATCCTTTTTTTTACAAGGGTCCTTTTTATATATCCACGTGATAACAAGATATACCAACACTATTGCTAATACAACCATTCAAAACGTCAGGAAAGGCATTTGCTCACGGCACCAAAACTGAGTTCCAAGCGCATACACATTGTTCCACTTAATCTCAGGCACCACTTGATTTGCATGCACATTTTTTTACTTAATTTCAGGCACAACCTCATCCGCATGCACGTTGTTCAAGTCCTTCATGATTTTCTTGCTTGTTTTCAGTGAACCACACAAAAGATTAGTAAATAGGATTAGAAGATATAGGATGAACAAGGAGAAGAAGGAAGCGTTTGATCCATCTTATATTATCTGCACACAAACGATTGCATACTTGGTCACCCGATACTATGGAAAAGATTGAAATCAGTCCTAACCAAGAAATTTGTGCGTAGACTTAAACCATTGTCCAATTGTTTTCGAAAAATATTTTTTTGTCACATTACTTTCAATATATTTCTGATAATCAAAAAAATATTGTGTGTAAGTCGAGAAATAATTTGGTAAAAACTAATTAGCACATAATATGAGTGAAGCCAAATCTGTGCAATTTTTTTTTTCCAACTAACTGCCTCTTACACAGTTTTTGCATCAATCCTTACCATCAATTTGGTCAGAAATTTACTAAGCTAGCCATTTGTCTAAAGTTATGCACAAAATAATTCATTGTTTTCCTTTTAAAAGAAAAAAAAAATAAAGATTTGAAAAAGTGTCATCTACAAAAATTTCATTAATATGGAACTCGATAAATGGACAAAACAATGCTAACAAGCTAGAAAAAGTGAAGTCAACATATACGAGAGACAATAATAACCAAAGAAGAAATTAATTTTGCACTATATATTCTTTATTCCGAGAATGAATCGATCTAATGACTATGATATCGTAAATAAACTATGTACATTTATCTAAGTGTTACCAATTTTAGATCGTCCCTCTTAGTTTCCCAAAAAAAAAAAAAAAAAGGTGCAAAGCAGTAAGCAATTACTAAATCAAAGGATGAATAATTACTAGAAATTTGGTCTAATAATTAATTAAGCTAGTATTCTTTTGACTCGATTTGGACTTTTAGAATTAAAATAGAAAAAAATAAAAACAAAAGATTATTGAAATTTGAAATTGATTTCCTCCAAATCCGATTTAATGCTTTGAATTGTAATCACACAAACACTACCAGAATTCCTTCTATTTTCCTAACTACAACTATTTCGGCAGAAATTTTTTCCATCCTCATTAAGGAATATGTCATCTTCATATCTAATTGCATGTCGGAAAAGTAAAACTGTACAAGCAAATAATGGAAATCTAGTAGCAATTTCATACTTAATTGCAAGAGAAAGTAGAGATGAAGGAATAATGAATATACTTACTGTCACACTTCCAAATTCGCTGAGGCAAATTCAAGAACGAGACCGTCACGAACCTAAGAAGATCAACTTCCTAAACCCGAAAGGCGCTAAACAAAGTAACTAAAATCTATAAGTAAAATGACAAGCCTTTGGAACATATATCCAAATATATATATATATATATATATATATATACAAATTTAGTTGTACTAAGTCTTTAACATAAATAAAGGATAACTCCAAAGGTTAAATAACTTTTAAATGAATCTAAATAACGAAATTTACTAAGTCCATGACAAAGTAACTTTCTAAATTGTTCAAAGATCCAAAGAGATCCAACACTACATATACTCTAGAAGGTCTCTTTCTTAAGCTGCTTACTCTCAATAACGTCTTGCTTCAACCCAAATCCAAGTATTTATTTACCACCATCTATAAAAATATAGATTTCAAGAAAAATAAAGCTATAAAGTGAGATAATAATCTCAGTAAGTAGTACGACCTCCAAAATAACAACGTATCACACTTTTATCAAAAATAAATATCTTATATACATTACAGAGTGCTAAGAAACACAAATATGATATGTACAAAAGAGGTTTTAATTTACCATTCAAAGACTTTCATAAAATCATAACGAAGTATGTAAAATTTCTTATTGAACATATGCGAATGCGAATCATTTTTAAAAATATAATGCCAGTACTTACTTATCAAAGATACGAAATACATATCACTACTTATCAAAATAAACGAAGAACAAAATGACCCAAGATATGCCATAACAAAACATAGTCAAACTTCAAAGAGGTAGATGGCCGAAGCTGCAATCCTGGTAACACAGGTCAAAGACGAAAAATGGGTTGTTGTCGCACATACCACCAAAAGCAAGCAGGAGTCCCAACTAAATAGTAGTGCACTACCCAAAAAATGGTGAACGATCCCCACCACCGAGGGTCAAACGAAGTCACGGCGTCAAAGTAAATGGCATATGGGTCCAGAAACTTTGTCTCAAGTCATTCAATGAACTGCAAAAACATTTTTAATGAATGGTTTATGACATTTTAATGCAAACAATCTTTAAGTCCTAAACTTAAAATGTTTAGTTTTCGAAGTAATTTAATACATCTGATATGTGTAAAATCCCTAAATTTTTACAAAATTGCAAATCAACCCCAGTCAGAAAGAAGTATCTTCGTCCGGGGTCCGCAAGACCTCGAACAGAGGGACATGGCAACGTCCGAGGTCCAAGGACCTCGGACATCTACAGCCCGAGGTCCAGGACCTCGGACAAGAAGAGTCCGAGGTCCAGGACCTCGGACACATGCTGTCCGAGGGCCAAGGACCTCGGACATCTACAGTCCGAGGGCCAAGGACCTCGGACAGCTCAGGCCGAGGCCCAAGGACCTCGGACAGCTCAGTCCGAGGTCCACGGACCTCGGACACAACTTGTCCGAGGTCCACGGACCTCGGACACAACTTGTCCGAGGTCCAGGACCTCGGACACATGCTGTCCGAGGTCCAAGGACCTCGGACAGCACAGTCCGAGGTCCACGGACCTCGGACACAACTTGTCCGAGGTCCAGGACCTCGGACACATGCTGTCCGAGGTCCAAGGACCTCGGACATCTACAGTCCGAGGTCCAAGGACCTCGGACAGCTCAGTCCGAGGTCCACGGACCTCGGACACAACTTGTCCGAGGTCCAGGACCTCGGACTGCACAGTCCGAGGTCCACGGACCTCGGACACAACTTGTCCGAGGTCCAGGACCTCGGACACATGCTGTCCGAGGTCCAAGGACCTCGGACAGCTCAGTCCGAGGTCCACGGACCTCGGACACAACTTGTCCGAGGTCCAGGACCTCGGACACAACTTGTCCGAGGTCCAGGACCTCGGACAGCACAGTCCGAGGTCCAAGGACCTCGGACAGCTCAGTCCGAGGTCCACGGACCTCGGACACAACTTGTCCGAGGCCCAGGACCTCGGACACATGCTGTCCGAGGTCCAAGGACCTCGGACGCCTACAGTCCGAGGTCCAAGGACCTCGGACAGCTCAGTCCGAGGTCCAAGGACCTCGGACGCAGTATTCCGAGGTCTACAGACCTCGGACGTTTATTTTCCGAGGTCCTGTTGACCTCGGACGGGTTCACAGAGACAAGTTTAAGTCCTCGGACTTTGATCGTCGTGCGCAAAAGGACTCTTTCTAGAGCCAAGTGAGGTAGGACTGTCTGAGTTACCTTTTTTGCACTGGAATGCTTTATTCTATAAACTTAGAGAATCCTCAGCTAATCTCTCACTAAGCCATCTAAATAATTATCCACTGGCCTTTTAATAATCCACACATGTTTGTAATGATGATCCACTACTGCACCTTTAATCTTTTGACTCAGCTGCAATGATGACATCTCCTTTGTGACTCAGCAACCATGTGACTTGTCTTTTAAACCAGAAGCCAAGGTGTCTATAAAAGGCAGAAGATTGAGCAAGGAAGGGAGGGAGGTACATCTGATACTTACACATATACACATATATACATTTCCTTCTCCACAGAAGCAAGAAGCTAACTTAAGCATCGGAGTGCTAATACGGGCTAGACCCGTCAAGCTCTCTTTGTTTTTTGCAGGCATAGAGGCGGAGCGTGAGGACCACTTGCGGCACGTCATTTTTCTACCTTAACAGGTTGGCGCCCACCGTGGGGCCGATTCTAAATCCCCCACTGAGAACTCACAAGATCACACCATGGTAACTACCCGAAGTCATAATGTTGCAAGCATACATGAAGAAGAGGCTGTAGAACAGCCAAATGTGCAGTTCTGTCCCGGAGAGCCCTCCAACCTCGGACAGACTGATCTACCGCCTCCAAGGGTAGAAATACCTACAGGAAACCATCCACCCTACACCAATCCATACACAAATCCATACCCCAGTTACCTACCTACATATCCGCAAAACTATTCGCAAGGACCTACTTGGTACCCAGGGTGGCAGTATCCCACTGCCACAATGCAAGCTCCACAAACTAACCAGCCTGTAGATCTTGGATATATCCTACAAACCCTGGAGGAGTTGAAGAAAGCCATAAATAACCCAACACCTCAGCCAGCACAGCACTTCTCAGAAAACCAACCGCGTCAAGCATCGCAGCAAAGTCCCACACACCAAATAACCCAACCAACCAAAAGCGCAGCCAACCCAAGAGAATCAGTGCAGCAGATTCATACTGGGAGGCAACACAGAGAGGCAATAAACTCCACCGGATCTTCACAGGGCTCAGATACAGCAGAACGAGGCCCATCTAGAAGTGGCCAAAGAGAAGGCACTACTTGTACTGTCTCGGTAGCAGGAGCTTTCAGGGGCCCAAACCCTTTCAATCGTACTATCAACGAAGTTCCAAAGCCCGCGCGATACAAATTGCCATATTTGCCCACCTATGATGGGCATGGGGACCCCAAAGATCACTTGGCAATTTTTAGACACAAGATGGAGTTCACGGAATTGCCGGAGGCCTGGGTGTGTAAGGCTTTTGCAGGAACGTTGGTGGAGGCGGCTAGGGTGTGGTACGACGAATTGGAAGAAGGATCGATCGATTCTTACTCACAACTGACAGAATTGTTTGTAGGAAGATTTTCTTCGGCTATCAAGCCAACACGTCATACCACCTCGTTGCTCGGTCTAAAGCAAAGAAAGGGAGAAACACTTCGGCAGTATGCAACCCGTTTTAATGAGGCTACCCTGCAATGTACGCAATTTGATCAGAAATTTGCGATACAGGCGTTTACGAAAGGGGTAACAAATGAATTGCTCCAAGCTTCTCTAGCTAAAAAGACTCCACAAAATATGACAGAATTAATGACTAGAGCAGAGAAGTATATCAAAGTAGAAGAGGTGGCAATGGCAGAGAAGGAGGAAGACCCTAGGAGAAAAGGGCAGAGCAGTCAAGCTCATATAACCCAGAAAGAAAGAAAGGTTGAGGAGGGCCGACAAGAGCAGAGAGGAAGGGAAAGAAGGGAGCCACCTAGATGGCGGGGGTTCAACAACTATACTCCTTTGATGAAACCCAGATCTCAGATATTGGCTGAAATCCGAACACGGATGAATCTTCCAGATCCGCCAAAGATGAAAACGGAAAAGGAGCGCCGTAAGGGCAAAGGGCAGTATTGCAGGTATCACAAAGATTTTGGGCACGATACTGAGGCCTGCAGAAATTTGAAAGATGAGATTGAAGCCCTAATCAGGCGTGGACACCTGCAAGCCTACGTCAGGAGGGACAACCAGGAGGGGAGACAGAGGGAGAGAAGCCCGAGACACGCTCAAGCAGCACGTGCTCAGGTGGAGGTTGATATGATAACAGGAGGTATGGCTTCGGGAGGGGAAAATCTTCAGGCCAGAAAGGGTTACCGTAGAGCAGGTCGCGGGGATCCCCCGATGAAGAGACCAAGGGTGGAAGAAGATATCACCTTTGGAGATGAAGATTTGAATGGTCTAGTATTGCCCCATGATGACCCTCTGGTGATTGCAGCAGACATCGCTGGGATCGTGGTGCGCAAGATCATGATTGATACAGGAAGCTCGGCGGAGGTTCTTTTCCTAAGCACATTTGAGAAGATGGGTTTGAAAAGAGAACACTTGAGGATGATGAAGGGGACCTTATCAGGTTTCAATGGCAGAGAGGTAAGGCCCGAGGGTATGATAACACTAAAGATGATCCTCGGGCGAAATGAACAGAGCCGTAGTGAGATGCTCGATTTCATTGTGATAGATTGTGAATCACCATACAATGGGATATTGGGGAGAGTAGCATTGGGAAAATTCAGAGCGGTGGTGTCCACCTATCACCTGGCCATGAAGTTCCCGTCTGAGGCTGGAATAGTGACGGTTAAAGGTGACCAGAGAAGAGCCCAGGAATGCTACGCAGCTTGTCTGAGGCTGCAAAAAGAGGAAGGGGAACTAATT
Organism: Ehretia macrophylla; assembly: GCA_037974665.1. Lineage (NCBI taxonomy): Eukaryota > Viridiplantae > Streptophyta > Magnoliopsida > Boraginales > Ehretiaceae > Ehretia > Ehretia macrophylla. The sequence goes on from CM075774.1 coordinate 9,290,913, forward strand.
GAGATCCCGGAGAAGAAGGTTAAAAAGGGACACGAATTGAAGAAAGGAGAACCCGCGGAAGAATTGCAGAAAGTAGAACTGACAACTGGAAAGGAGGTTCAGCTCGGAGCAGAGCTTCCTCAGAACCTGGCGGAAGGTATAACTCATTTCCTATCTTGTAATAAAGATGTATTTGCTTGGTCTGTACATGATATGACAGGAATAGACCCACGAATAGCCGTGCATCGGCTAAACGTAGACCCAGCATTCAGGCCGGTAAAGCAGAAAAGGCGGGTCTTCCATGCAGAAAAAAATCAAGCAGTCAGAGAAGAAGTAAGTAAATTGTTGAGGGCTGGGCATATACGAGAAGTGGAGTACCCTACCTGGTTGGCAAACGTGGTGATGGTTCCAAAGGCATCTGGAGCTTGGAGGATGTGTATAGACTTTACAGATTTGAACAGGAGCTGCCCGAAAGACTGCTACCCATTGCCTAGGATAGATCAAATGGTGGATGCTACCTCAGGTTTCGAGATGCTGTCATTCATGGATGCCTTCAAAGGGTACAACCAGATTAGGATGGCACCAGAAGATGAGGAGAAAACCGCGTTCATAACAGACCGAGGGGTGTTTTGCTATATGGTAATGCCATTCGGTTTGAAGAACGCAGGAGCTTGTTACCAGCGCATGATGGACAAGGTTTTCAAGGAGCAGTTGGGGCGAAATATGGAGGTGTATGTTGATGACATGTTGGTGAAAAGTAAGAAGGCAGAGACTCACATCGAGGATCTGTCCGAGGCATTCTCGGTAATGAGGAAAGTCGGCATCAAACTAAATCCTGAGAAATGTGCTTTTGGGGTCCAGGCAGGGAAATTTTTGGGTTTCATGGTTACTCGAAGAGGCATCGAAGCTAATCCAGAAAAGGTGCAAGCCATTTTGGACCTTGAGCCACCCAGAAGTGTTAAGGATGTTCAGAAATTGACGGGAAAGATAGCAGCCTTAAGCAGATTCATGGCTAAGTCAGCAGACAGGTGTGCTCCTCTGTTCAAAATCCTGCGTAAACCAAAGAATTTTCAGTGGACGGTAGAATGTCAAGAAGCTTTTGAAAAATTGAAGGAGTACCTAAGCTCGGCACCTTTGATGTCCAGACCAGAGCCCAGTGAGACTTTGTACGTATATTTGGCAGTATCCCCAGTAGCTGTGGCGGCAGCACTAGTACGACAGGATGGAAAACAGCAGAGGCCAGTTTACTATATCAGCCAAATACTTAAAGGAGCTGAGCTGAGGTATCCTCCTGTAGAGCGAATGACATTAGCTCTACTGGTGGCCTCAAGAAAGCTTAGACATTACTTTGAGGCACACCCCATATGTGTTATGACAGACATGCCGTTTAAACAGATGCTGCAAAAACCAGAAGCATCAGGAAGGCTCCTAAAGTGGTCTGTGGAGTTGAGCCAATTTGACATCACATTCAGACCAAGGACTGCGATAAAAGCTCAAGCTGTGGCAGATTTCATAGTGGAATTCACAGGAGAGCCATCTACGGCTAATCCAAGGCCGTGGAAAATTTGGGTAGATGGAGCCTCAGGAAAAAGCGGCAGCGGAGCTGGAGTCATACTTCGAGATCCAGATGGCGGCGAATTACAGTTCGCTTTGAAGTTCCGCTTCTCAGCCTCAAATAATGAGGCTGAATATGAAGCCCTTATTGCAGGTATTAAAACAGCTCAGGCGATGGGGGCTGATGCAATAGAAGCTCACACAGACTCACAATTGGTGGCAAGCCAAATAGAAGGAGAGTACGAAGCCAAAGATGAAACCATGGCGGCTTACTTAGCCAAAGTAAAAAGTATAGTGGCAGGATTGAATCAATTCACAATCAGCCATATACCCCGGACGGAGAACGAGAAAGCAGATGTTCTCTCGAAGCTTGCAGTAGGAGTAACGGGGCCAATAACGATAGAGGTGGAGGAGGTTTTTGAGCCAAGCATAGTCCGGGAGCGCAAGGAGGTAGCCCAGGTGGAACACAGTGAGTCATGGATGTTGCCTATGGTCGATTTTCTTGAAAAGGGGATCTTACCAGAAAATAGTGAAGAGGCAAGAAAGGTAAAAAACCGAGCTCCAAAATATGTAATGCTCGGAAAGCAACTGTATCGAAAAGCATTTACTTGGCCCATGCTGAAGTGTGTAGACAAAGGTGAGGGCGATTATATACTCAGAGAAATGCACGAGGGGATTTGCGGTAATCACATAGGCCACAGAGCTTTGGCTCGAAAGATATTGAGATATGGGTATTTCTGGCCAACCTTGAATGAGGACGCTCGGCGCTTGGTGCAAAAATGCGATACATGCCAGAGGTTCTCAAGAGTTCCACGACAACCTGCAGTGGAGTTGACTGTGATGGTAAGCCCCTGCCCATTCGCTCAGTGGGGTCTGGATATATTAGGACCTTTCCCAATGAGCACAGGTCAGAGGGTCAAATGTTTTGTGATGGTGGATTACTTTACCAAATGGGTGGAAGCCGAGCCCGTCGCCAAGACTACAGATAGGAATGCTTGGAATTTTGTGTGGAAACATGTTGTATGCAGATTTGGAATTCCAAGGGTGATAGTTACAGATCACGGAACCCAGTTCGATTGCCACTATTTTAGGAAACAATGCTCGGAGTTAGGCGTTTCCCTTAGATTTGCTTCTGTAGCACATCCGCAAACTAATGGTCAAGTAGAGAACGCTAACAGATCTATTTTGCAGGGTCTGAAAAAGAAGCTGGCAGCCGCCAAAGGCCTCTGGGCCGAAGTTTTGCCAGAAGTGCTATGGGGACACAGAACAACGCCAAACGAGTCGACAGGCGAAACCCCTTTCAGCCTAACATTCGGGGTAGATGCTGTCCTGCCTGTAGAAATTGGCTCGACAAGCCAAAGAGTCGCTGAGTATGAAGAAGAAGTTAATAACCAGGCCCTACGAGAAGACTTGGATTTGGTGGAAGAATTCAGAGAGAAAGCTAGAATAAAGATGCTCGAAGGCAAGAGGGCTATGGCTAGGAATTTCAAAAAGAAAGTAAGGAACAGAGAACTTAAAGAGGGGGATCTAGTCCTTAGAAGAGCAATCTTCAAACCTGATTCAAATCAGGGAAAACTCGGACCAAACTGGGAAGGCCCATACACGATAATTAAAGAGGTCAAACCCGGAACTTACAGGCTCAAAGACCTCGATGGCAAGGAGCTAAGAAATGCGTGGCATGTGGAGCATCTAAGAAAATATTGCATGTAATCATTTTCCTTGAATATTTGGGTACTATTTATGATTATTTCTTCTTTTCGTCCAAAGTTTCCATTAGTGATTGAAGAAGAGGAAAATTAAGTCCCAATAGAGGGAAGCCGAGGGTCAAGGCAATGGGGCACGACTCCCAAGATTTAGACCAAGGAGCACGATCCTCGAGGTCCAAGGCTGGGGGCACGACCCCTCCCAAAGACATCAAATTATCCTTCAATCAGATAAAGAGTTTTGAAAAGGCATGACCTAACAAAACCAAATACGAAAAAAGGAAACAATAAATCAACAAAAAGAGAAACTCTTTTCATTAAAGACGAAAGTCTTCATTACAAAAGGCAAAAAAAAAAAAAAAAACTTTACATACAATGCCTATCACTCATCCTCAGAGCTCGAAGAGTCATCAAAAAGTACATTCTCCCTAAGAATTAAACCATGCCTTTTGGCATAACGATCAAGCTTCTTCTGAAGCGCAGCAGTGACGTCATCCGTGGTGTCAGCAACAGATTGAGCATAAAGACTCTTCAAGTCATCTTTGTATCCCTGCCCATAACGGAAATCCTCTACTGCCTGTTCCTTTATATCCTCTAGAGAAGCTTGCAGATCTCTGAATTGAATTTCCACGGAACCACGAGCTGTCTCTGATACCTCTAACTCAGACTGAAGTCTCTTATACTCAGACTGAAGCCTCTCACACTCAGCCTTGGCCTCCTCTTGAGCCCGCAGGGAGGCCATCCAGTCAGTCCGAAGTTGACGACACTCAGAAGATGCTGAAGCAGCCTCTTCTCGAGCTATTCTAGTTGTCTCGCGAGTGGCAATAAGCTCGGCCTGGATTGCAGCCTCCGAGCTCCTAGAACGCTCCTCAAATTCCTTAAAAGCAGCCTCAGCCCCAGCAAGTCGCCGCTCATATTGTCCCACAAAGCGGTAGGCCACACTGAGACCCACGGACATCTGTGACAATCAAAGCAAGGTCGGAAAAACGCAACTCAGATAAAAAAAAAAAAAAAAAAAAAAAAAAAAAAAAAAAAAAAAGAAAAGGGGTACCTTGTGGCGGGCCTTTTCGAAAGCCTCTTGAGCAATGAAGTGTAACTGATCCCTCGGAAGATCATCCAGGGAACTCACCACAGTATCAGGATCCTCAGGAACAAAGGGAGACCTTGGACGAGGATGAGTCGAACCCTCAGAAGCAGGTCGAGATTTCGGACGAAGCGGGTCAGAAGATCTGGCAATGGAAAGAGGTGCGTCCTTAACCAAACCACTGCCCTCGGGCATGACACCAAGCATCTCTCCATAAGCGGGATTTTTATGAACGTTGGCAACCTCTTTAAAGGCCTCAAATCTTCGAGCATTGCTTTCAGGAGTAGGCAAAGAGAAATCCTGCAGGACAAAGGGCTCAATCGGAATATACTCGGATGAACTATCTGACTGAATTACTTTCCTTCGTGGCCGAGCAACCTTCTTTAGTCTTTTGCTGGGACCTCCTTTAATCTTCTTCTTTTCAGCTCGTTCAGCAGCGCGAGCTCTTTGTGCCTCAGCTCGGGATTCCAGAGCAGCCGCTTTAACCGGATCGAGTCTACCAGCCCTGGTGGATCGAGCCCCGGAAGCGCCAAGAGGCATTTGCTGCTGAGCCTCTGGGATAGCGGTACCTGCAACGGCAAAATAAAGAGTCAGCTATGCAAAAAGAGAAGCTTAAAAATACATGTACGAAAATTTTAATTACCTTCATGGATCAGAACATCAGCCTGGAACCCAGTAACTGGAGAAGATGGAACCGCCGCGACAGGGCATCCATGTAATGGAGAGTGAGCAGCAACCGAAGGTCCCACCTCGGCATTAACATACCTCAACTGACCATAAATGCCAGAAGCTAGAATAGCTTCACGTGTTAAATAGGGGATGCCGCACACAGGCCGAGCTCGACGAAGAATGAAAGAAGTCATAAGCCTCTCGGCTGGCGACAGGAGAGGAGGCTCGCGATAAGCATCAAACTCAGTGCGTGGTAAATGCCTAAAAAGTCTTCTGACTGGACATTTGAAAGGATGAGTGACGAATACAAACTTGTTATGCCATCCTCGGTTGCTAGAAGGCCAATTTAAAAATAAACGATGACTGGGCCTAGCGGAGAAAGAGTAGACACCAAAATTCTTGGAGTCATGAATCAATTGATGAAAGTGTCGGAAGAGGTTAAGGCTCGGAGTAAGACCAAGCGACTTGACCCAGACATAATAACCTACTACCTCCCTCCAGCCGTTAGGAGCAAGTTGACAAGGAGCAATGTCAAAGAAATTAAAGATGCGAACAATAAAGGCCGGGAGAGGAAGATGAAGAAACTGAAGAGCGAGATAGGGTAAGGCCACTTCCCCTACCCCGGGTCGACATGCCACATCCTTATGGCGAGGAATTCTGATTTCGTAATCATGAGGAAAGACACCTTCGTTGCAAAGCTCGTGCAATTCGGCTTCGCCAAAGGTACAATTGTAATGCAAGGCAGAAAAATCAGTTTGGGCGTCAGGGTCAAGATCAGGGGTTACGGCCCTAGAAGGAGGAGGAGACGGCTCGGGTATTTCAGGAATCATCTCTAGAGTAATGTAAGGAAGAAAAGGATTCGGATCACATTGAGGGATAGTTTGAGAAGTTTTGGACTCAGTAGGATTAGAAGGACTAGACTCCGAAGGCCCGACCCTATCAGTCCTAAAAGACCTAAGTGGTCGAGCGGGAACAGGAACCCCAAGGGGTGGAGGTGAAAAAGATGGGGGAATAGCTGAGACTAAAGGGTCAGTGTGAGTAACCCCCTGGAGGCCGAGGCCTTGAGTCGCAGCGGGAAGAGCAACAGTAACCCCCATCATTTTCGAAGAAGAAATCGAAGAGGAAGACGCCATAAAATTATATATATATGACTGATGAATGTAAAAAGAGGTCAAATGGTAGAGGAAAGGGTACCGGAAAGTTCGAGGTGGTTGGCGTCGACGAGGTGGCGGCGTCGAGATGGTTGGCGTCGACGAGGTAGCGGAGTCGAGGTGGTTGACGTCGACAAGGTGGTGGTGCCGAGGTGTTGGTGGCGGCGCCGCGGTGGTTGGCGTCGACGAGGTAGCGGAGTCGAGGTGGTTGGCGTCGACAAGGTGGTGGTGCCGAGGTGTTGGTGGCGGCGCCGCGGTGGTTGGCGTCGACGAGGTGGCGGCGTCGAGATGGTTGGCGTCGACTGGGTGGTGGCGCCGAGGTGTTGGCGGCGGCGCCGAGGTGGTTCCCGTCGACGAGGTGGCGGTGCCGAGGTGGTGGCGGCGGCGCCGAGGTAGTTGGTGTTGACGAGGTGTTGTACCGAGAATAATAAAACTAGCTTAAGGTATATGAGCCTTGGAGAGAGGGAGAGGAGAGAATGAGAGAGAGGAGTGTTTGAAAATAAGGTGAAGTGTTTGAATGTTGGAAAGGGGTATTTATAGGAGTGAGTGGGAGGGAAACCAAGAGTTTCAAATTTGAAAATGGGAGGGAAACCAAGAGTTTCAAATTTGTAAATGGGAGGGAAACCAAGAGTTTCAAATCCTCACCATTCATTTAAAAGTCATTGCACCAGATCTTGACAAATGGCAAGACAACATTAATGGTAGTAGGTGGCAAATTACACATATGACAAGGTGATTTTAGAATGATTTGTCGACTATATTCGACATAGCCATGGCATCATAATCAGTTCTCGAACCTATTTAATAGCTCCAAGAACTGAGGGGGCATCATGATATGTGTAAAATCCCTAAATTTTTACAAAATTGCAAATCAACCCCAGTCAGAAAGAAGTATCTTCGTTCGGGGTCCGCAAGACCTCGAACAGAGGGACATGGCAACGTCCGAGGTCCAAGGACCTCGGACATCTACAGCCCGAGGTCCAGGACCTCGGACAAGAAGAGTCCGAGGTCCAGGACCTCGGACACATGCTGTCCGAGGTCCAAGGACCTCGGACATCTACAGTCCGAGGTCCAAGGACCTCGGACAGCTCAGTCCGAGGTCCAAGGACCTCGGACAGCTCAGTCCGAGGTCCACGGACCTCGGACACAACTTGTCCGAGGTCCACGGACCTCGGACACAACTTGTCCGAGGTCCAGGACCTCGGACACATGCTGTCCGAGGTCCAAGGACCTCGGACAGCACAGTCCGAGGTCCACGGACCTCGGACACAACTTGTCCGAGGTCCAGGACCTCGGACACATGCTGTCCGAGGTCCAAGGACCTCGGACATCTACAGTCCGAGGTCCAAGGACCTCGGACAGCTCAGTCCGAGGTCCACGGACCTCGGACACAACTTGTCCGAGGTCCAGGACCTCGGACTGCACAGTCCGAGGTCCACGGACCTCGGACACAACTTGTCCGAGGTCCAGGACCTCGGACACATGCTGTTCGAGGTCCAAGGACCTCGGACAGCTCAGTTCGGGGTCCACGGACCTCGGACACAACTTGTTCGAGGTCCAGGGCCTCGGACACAACTTGTGCGGGGTCCAGGACCTCGGACAGCACAGTCCGAGGTCCAAGGACCTCGGACAGCTCAGTCCGAGGTCCACGGACCTCGGACACAACTTGTCCGAGGCCCAGGACCTCGGACACATGCTGTCCGAGGTCCAAGGACCTCGGACGCCTACAGTCCGAGGTCCAAGGACCTCGGACAGCTCAGTCCGAGGTCCAAGGACCTCGGACGCAGTATTCCGAGGTCTACAGACCTCGGACGTTTATTTTCCGAGGTCCTGTTGACCTCGGACGGGTTCACAGAGACAAGTTTAAGTCCTCGGACTTTGATCGTCGTGCGCAAAAGGACTCTTTCTAGAGCCAAGTGAGGTAGGACTGTCTGAGTTACCTTTTTTGCACTGGAATGCTTTATTCTATAAACTTAGAGAATCCTCAGCTAATCTCTCACTAAGCCATCTAAATAATTATCCACTGGCCTTTTAATAATCCACACATGTTTGTAATGATGATCCACTACTGCACCTTTAATCTTTTGACTCAGCTGCAATGATGACATCTCCTTTGTGACTCAGCAACCATGTGACTTGTCTTTTAAACCAGAAGCCAAGGTGTCTATAAAAGGCAGAAGATTGAGCAAGGAAAGGAGGAGGTACATCTGATACTTACACATATACACATATATACATTTCCTTCTCCACAGAAGCAAGAAGCTAACTTAAGCATCGGAGTGCTAATACGGGCTAGACCCGTCAAGCTCTCTTTGTTTTTTGCAGGCATAGAGGCGGAGCGTGAGGACCACTTGCGGCACGTCATTTTTCTACCTTAACAACATCGAAAATCATTTTAAAACACGCTGATGAGAAAAGAGGACATCAATCCAAATATAAATTCTAAGCATGCATGCGAACAGTTTGTCTTGTAAATCAATATAATGCATCAAAAAAAACTTTTTACTAATACTAAGATTAAAAGAATAACAACAAAGAAAAGGATATTTGAACTCCTCAAAATTATTTAGTGAAACAAATGCAATTGTTATCTCTGTTCAACCGTGACAGAACCGACAAGTCATCTCTATGTGAACAGTGACATGCAAATATGTTTTTCTTTTTCTTTTTCTTTTTTTTCTTGACTGCACTTAGTAAAAATAATATAATAAATAATTAGAAACCACGATCTAGGCGATAAATCTAAGATCAATGTCATAGAACATGTTTAAATATGAGGATAGACTATTTATAAAATAAATGCATATAGTTTTTACAACTGTGCAATCTAAAGGTCTTAAAATATTTAAAATATCATAAACATATGATCAGTTAATTGTTGTGAACATAAATATATAGCCGTAACAACTTTAATTGATTTAACAAGGCAATATCTTTTATTTTTTTTCTTTCGGTCAGACAACATAGCAATACCAATGCTCTAGATTTGCTAGTAAACTCTTAAAGAAATACATCAAAAGGGTATATAAAAGAAAAAAAAGGGTCTTCTTACTTACATTATACCAATAAAGCCTTATCAAAATCCCAAATATTGCATCAAAGCCTACAAGATACCAAAAGTGATTGTGACTTAAGTCTCCATCCCGATAATTTCTATCTAATTTCCTTTTTCATTTTGGTTTGGAATTATTCACCTACCCGGGTTGCTGCCCTCCATACTTAGAATGAGAGGAAGTCTATTTATTTACTTCTTCTTTTTTTTTTCTTTTTTGAAAACCTACCGTATTTTGCTTGTAAGGTTTCCTTGTATTTAGTAATTACCCCCTAAACTCTAGCTAGACAATTGATCACTTCTCACATTCATCGTAACTGACCCATTAAAATAGTTAAAGTGGGCTACTGTCATGGGTTTTAAAAGTTCCCAAAGGAAAAAGATCAAGTTGTTACAACTTACCAACTTAACAAGAGACATAACTTAATACAAATTCTTGTTTCAAATCTTACTCCCAATAAAATAATTTGATTTAGTCAAGGCCCCCAATTTCGACAGTTAAAGCAGAGACAGAGAGATCTAGAGTAGATGGAGCGGCATGAACAATTTATGAAGATTAGGTTTAGATCTAAAGTAAAAACAGGAAAGTAAAAATAGGACTTACTATATATATAGAGAGAGATAGAGAGAGAGTTTGAAAAATATGATGGTCCAATCACAAGTGGCTTGAGTTTTTTATCGATGCAAAATTGATGTATCCTAGATAGGGCAGGATTAGCTATGAAAATTGGTTTCTTCTCTTGGCAAGCCTGGAAGGAAAAGAGTATCAAAAATTGGAGACACAGAAGCTTGTAGACTGGACAATGGTACAATAGAGGTTAGAGGTTCGCTGAAGTAGTAAAGTCTATTGTGCTCATACCCCTTACCAAAAATCTTCTTTGAAGTCAGGTCCTGCAAGAAACAACTGTTAGGTAAGAAGACAACGGCACAGTGAAGACTCTTGGCAAGATGACTAACATACAATAGATTATAAGCAAAGTTGGGGACATAGTAAACAGAGTGAAGAGTGATATTTGAGGATAAACATGCATCTCCTTGACAACGGATAGGAATAGACATTCCATCAGCAATTTGAACTGATTGATTTACGGAACTGACAGGTGAGGAAAAAATGGAGAGCTTACCAGTCATATGATTATCGGCCCTGGAATCCAGAATCCAAGACGGTTGACCTAACTTATCATGAAGGGTGGTAGGAGTACCCGTAGCAAAGGCAGTCGTGGGGCTAGATGATAAAGTGAGGCCCAAGTGAAGTTGAAGTTGAGCAATCTGAGTCTGAAGTTGACTATAATTTGGTTGGGGAGAGACGAGTTTTGTTAAGGCTAAAGGGGATGCCAATTCTGTCACAGCTCCAATATGAGGACCTCATTTCTTTTGTCCACCACCACGATTTCTAGAATATTGTTGCTTTAATTCAAGATGAAGATTGAAACATCGATCAATGAGGTGACCAGGTTTCCGACAATGTTGGCAATACAGACGAGTACCTGTTTGCCGAGAACCTGAAGGAACAGCAAATGCCATCTGATCTGGAATAGACTGAGTGGGTTCAGGTGCAAGAAGAAGACGCCTTCGATCATTACCATCCACAATTTAGAATGCCTCAAATAGAGAAGGTAGAGGAGATGTATTTAAAATTTGAGTCCGAAGATTCTCGAACTCAGGCTTTAGACCCATCAAGAACTGATAAGTCTGACGATGATCTAGACGTTTAGTCTCAATCTCAGCATTATTTGGGAAGTCACTCAAAGGCTCATATTGAGCTAGTTCTTTCTATCTAGTTTGGAGATACCCAAAATAATCTGCAACAGAGAATCCCAAAGTTGTTTGAGAAGCATGAGAAATTTCACGATAAAGCTCAAAGATTCGAGAATCATGACGTGTATGGGCATACATCTTTGTTAGGGAACTCCATAGACCATGAACTATCTTGTGATACATAAACATATTATAGATTCGGTCCTTCATAGAATTAAACATCCAACCTAAGATAACACAATTATACACATGCCATTAAGCAAAAAAGGATATGTTTCTTTCGGCTTAGGCTCCGAACCTAAAATCCATCCAATTTTATGTTTTCCACCAAGATAAAGCTGGAACGAACGAGACGAAGCATGAATTTTTTTTCCATTTAATAGCACACTTGTGACTCGCTGTGCGGGTGCATTAGGCTCACGAGATAAGTCCGTACGTGAGGTAATAGTTGATTGACTGGTTTCTCCTGTGCCCTTAGATTGAGTGAGTTGTTCTTTTTCTGAGTCCATAGATGACATATCTAACGTGGTTCAAAGTAGTAATAACAACCCAACTATTCCACATAAGCAAATAAGGTAATAAAATTAAAAAGAAATTGATACTTATCAGAATAGAGAAGAACTCTGGCAGATGAAGATAAGAGAAGCATGATGCCTGATGAGGACGCCGAACACTTGGCTTGGAAAGCTACAACTCGATCAAAGTTTGTAGACTGCAACACCTGGTATACATTTTAGCCCAATAGACAAGAAACTACCATAGATCCGTGATGCAGTTAAGAATCTCTATTAGCATCAGTAACATCATGACTTTTATATGCATCTGTTCAATACAACTTCAAAACACAAAAAATGGTCCCCTCAAGTACCAAGTTGCAGAGAAAGAAAGATATGAAAGCTTCACTTATCGACGGAAGCATACGAGGCTCGCCGGTGGCCAGGAGATCCAACGCGAGGTGCGCTGGCGATGACGGGATCTAGAGCTTTCGAGACTATGGCAGCCGATGATGACGACAACGAGGGCGAGGATGATAGCAGTCGACAACGATGACGACGAAGGCAAAGATGGCAACGAGATCCGGCTACACCTACAGAGCTTGCAAGCGAACGATGACGACGACGACGAGATCTGCTTGCAAGCGACTGAGATAAGTTTCCCTTTTTTTATGTATATGTGTTCTGTTTATGTATGTGGCTCTAGATACCAAAATGTAAATCGAAATATTGAAAAATACATTCTTACAATCTATTTAGAAGATTATACAATCATAGTTTAAATAAGCAAAACTAAGGTACATTGTCAAACCTAATAAATGCATCACACTGCTCTAGAAATCTGATTCTGACTAGGCACATTGCTCAAGAAATCTTACAATTATTGCAGCTGTATTATTCAGATATTTCAACAGTATCTCTGTTTGTTATAATCATCACAAATATATCTAAAATGATAAAGACATTTGAAACAAACCAAATCAAAACTGAATATTCAGCAAATAGTAGGAAAGTTAGCTTCAAGAAGGCAAGGGGCACGAGAGAAAGCCAGAATTTCTATGTTTCATATGTCATAATAGCAGACATCAGAACTTGAACCCATTGGGTAATGTCATGTTTTAAATGAAAATGAAAATGAAAGAATAGAACTGGTCTATAATGCACTCGAAGGAAAATAAAGTTTCAGTGGATTTCAATAATGCATTGTTTCCTCTATAGCAAGCAATTTATAAATGCTTATGCACTTAGAAATTCATTCAAGTTGTCTCCATAAACAATAAATGAAATGCCTAATCACTGCTAATGCAAGTCTCTCTGTTCATCATGACACAGTAGACAACAAAGAAAAATAATTTTGAGCTAGAATTCGCCTACAATTATTCAATGCCTTGCCAACACATCATTTTAAAAGAGGGAGAGGAATTCAGAAGATAGTAAAGGAAGAATTGTCATCATTCTTGAAAATCTAAGATATCTGACCAGTAGTACTCTTAGGTTTCATCTGTGACGCACGCCTCAACGCTGCATTCTTGTATATACCCTCTTTCTTGTTAAGCTCCTGCTGTTTCCAAATATTCTCCTCGGTCTTTTTCAGCAGGCGATCAACACCTACCCATTCATCCCAACTGATAATAGACAACAAAGAATCAAAATTCCTTTATATCTACAGGCCACGTAAGAATATATATTACACAACACTTAATACACATTTGTGGCTAATAAAGCTCCTTGTGCACTCTCTGTCGTGTCAAAGACTGTGGATGCAAATGTTTATGAACAAGTAGTCGACCTCAGAGAAAGCATGCTTCAAGAAAAAATATAATCATAATGTATGTTGTCATTCACATATAAGATTTATCAAGGATGATAATCATGGAATGACAAATCTGGAAATTTTGATCGAGTTAAATACACTTTTGCCAAGTGTCTATTGCATTATAAACTCATTTTCATGCACTTTTCAAGGCAGTTAGGGTATATCCAATGAGGCTTTAAAATTAGAGACTTTTCAAAATTGGGTAGTTTTAGGGCCTCAAATGTCCAAAAATCAATACTATTCATGACAAAAGTATATAGGGTCTACTACTTTTGGCTTAAAAGATGTTAAAATAGAGATCTAATTTACATTTTTGTCATCAAATTCAGAGCCCAAACATTAGATTGAGTCTCTATTTTAGCATCTTTTAAGCCAAAAGTGGTGGACCCTACATACTTTTGTCATGAATAGTATTATTTTTTGAGCATTTAAGACTCTAAAACTATCCAATTTTAAAAAGTCTTTATTTTTAAAACCCCTATTAAAGATACCCTTACAATTTATCTCACACCCCAGGCCCCTCAGCCCCCAGCCCACAATGTGAGCCTGTGTATTGGGCTTTGAGGTATAACTATCTTGAGACTACCCAAAATAGCTACCTAGAGTTATTACTAAAGCCTACAAAACCCACTCCTAAATGATTCCTTCTTGTATTCCACAGAAGTGGGACACATTGTAAGGTCCTGTTCAGTTAATGCAAGTTTAACAAATAGTAAGGTCCCGTTCAGTTGCCCAAACCTTTTCTTAAAGAAAATGAAAGTTTACTGTATTGAAATAACAATTTGAAAAGATGAGCTTAGAGAACTGAAGAGATAAAAAGTGTTGATTTTAAGCCAAGCTGGAGAAAAGACAATTGTAGTTGTGCTTTTTGTCTAAAATTCACTTCACTTTGGTTAGCATTCTAGATATCGCGGTCTCATTAATACACTTCCCCTTCCTGTACTCATTCATTTTCAGAAAATTCAAATAGAAAACGAACGTGCCTAAAGTGACCCAAGGGTCTCATATTAGGGGATTGGGTACATGAAAGACACCCGAGGATTGTTAAAATTGGAGCTTATTAAGTCTTTAAAAATCTAATAAAAAAGTTATGATAAAATCTTGGGGCTTCAAATTTTTCAGTACAAGTTCTTGGTCTTCAAGTCATGACTCTTCATCATATATAAAATTTGTAATAGCTATGCATCGTTCGAGTAGTGAAGAAATGGTTTTGCTATGATGCTCTGGGTCATCTTTAGGTGTAGATGGGAAATCCAATGATAAATTTTTCTTAAGGAGGGCATTGCCAATGAATTCCAGGTACAACTCGGTGCTTCATTTTTCCTCTCTCCATTCCCCCATATTCTTCATGTTTCTTCCTCTCTTCATCCACCATTTACACCGAAAAATAAACCAAACAAAGCTTCACCTTTACAAAACATTAGTCCATTTAATTTCACTTTGCCCATTACAAGACATTGGTCATGTGTCAAAAGTTACCAATTAAAGCAATAATTTTGAACAAAACAAAATGTATATGCTATAGCATTTGCACTAATTGTAATCCTATCGTTAATCAACCTTGCTTGAGGTTTACCCATACATCTTTATATGTCTATCAGGATAACCACGAAAACACCACGGTCTTGAAAACGGGATAGCAGTTACCACACACTTCCATGAAAAAAATGCACTTGAAATAAGCTCCCCTCACATTGCCAATTAAAAGTTCTATAAACAGCGGAGGCAACTAGACTCTACAAAAACAGTAAGCCTTAGGGATGTAAGATTAAAGCCACTCACCTTTTGTTCCAACCCTGCAGAAAAAGACAGAAAAACCTGTTAATATGAAGCAATTGGAACGAGATATGTTATATGCAAACCAAGAGACTCAGCTGCTAACTTTTTACCAATTCAATGATAAAAAGCTAAAATTTTGAAAGACAGAAAGGTAAAGAAGTTAAATGATTGAATAATGTGTTGAAATCTAAGAAGGATGCACTCACACAAAAGTATTTTAGAGTCTAAGTGAAGAGGAGAAATAACACTTTAATTTTTCACTCTTACTTCAAATGCTAGATTACATAGCTATTTATAGATACTACAAGACATGAATCTAAATCTAATACATGTACTATAATTAATAGATACATGACTCTTCATTTTGCATACATGAATTAACCCAAAAGTCACAACTCAAATTCATGATACATTCTTTCTTCATTTTGGTACTATGAATGTATCAATGTCTAAATTCTTATCCTTCTTTAAATCAAGTTTATCATTCAACACCCCCTCTTAAACTTGACTTGTCACTCCAAGCATGGTCCTCAATATGGAAAATAATTCCGATTTGAGGGGTTTGGTCAAAATATCAGCAGCTTGATCTTGTGACTTGACATATTTGATTTGCACTTCCTTCTTCTCTATGCACTCTCTAATAAAATGGAATCTTGTATCAATGTGCTTACTCCTTTCATGGAATACTGAATTTTTGGCAAGTGCAATAGCTGACTTGTTGTCCACAAAAATTTTTGTCGCACTCTCTTATGGTAATTGAAGTTTCTCCAATAACTTTCGAAGCCAAATTGCTTGGCAAACACATGAATTAACAACAACATACTCAGCTTCACAAGTAGAAAGAGTCACTATAGGTTGTTTCTTTGAGCTCTATGCAAAAGAAATATCTCCCATAAAGAAAGTGTACCCTGTAGTGCTCTTTCGGTCATCAGTATCTCCTGCCCAGTCACTATCACAATATCCCACAAGCTTGTAATCTTCAGAAGGTTTATAAAGTAATCCAAAATTAACTGTTCTTTTAATGTACCGAAGAATCCTTTTTGCTGCCTTCAAATGTGATGTGGTTGGAGATTCCATGTAACGACTCACAAGACCAACTCCGAATAGTATGTCAGGTCTAGTACAAGTCAAATACCTCAAACTTCCAACAAGACTTTTGAAAAATGTTGGATCCACTTTTTCTCCTTTGTCATTTTTGGACAACTTTACATCAATTTCAACTGGTGTACTCACTGGCTTGCAATTCTCCATTTTGAATTTCTTGAGCATATATTTAGCATAACTTTCTTGAGAAATGAGAATGCCTTCCTCCATTTGTTTCACCTTAATGACGAGATAATAGGACATAAGACCAATGTCCGTCATCTCGAATTCTCTAGCCATCTCATTCTTGAATTCTTCAATCATACTTGGATTATTACCTATGAAAATCAGATCATCAACTTACAAGCATACAAGCAAAATGTCACCATTGGCTTTCATCTTCACATATACAGCATGTTCATAAGGGCATTTGATGAAATTGTGTTCTTGGAAGTATTTATCAATTCTGTTGTTCCATGCCCTCGGTGCTTGTTTCAATCCATACAACGCCTTTCTCAATTTCATCACTTTGTCTTCTTGTCCTTTGACCACATATCCCATAGGTTGTTGAAGATAAATTTCTTCTTCTAAGAACCCATTCAAAAATGCAGATTTTACGTCCATTTGATGAATTTTCCAATGATTTTGTGCTGCCAGAGAAACTATCAATCTAATAGTTTCTAGTCGTGCTACGGGGGCAAAAACTTCATCGTAATCAATGCCATACCTTTGATTGTATCCTTTTGCGACTAATCTCGCTTTATATTTTTCAACTTCTCCTTTTGAATTCTTCTTTCTCTAAATACCTATTTGACACCAATAGCATTTTTTCCTTCTGGAAGTATAATAAGCTTCTATGTGTCATTTTTCTCTATGAACTTAATTTCCTCATCCATTACATATTTCCATTTTTTGTCTTGGACTGCTTCCTCAAAAGTCAAAGGTTCACATTCTGAAAAGAGACAAAAAAGAGTTAAATCACTTAATCGTGATGTTACCTCTTCAATTGGATCATATATTTCTTGGATGCTTCTTGTGCGAATTGGCCTTTCACTTGAACTTCCTCGTGCAGATAATGGACTTGCTTGATCAAGAGTGGGAAAAGATGGAGATTGAGGAGTGGGCTCCATTTCTTCATCTGTTTGTTCCTCATCTTCATAAAATGGGACAAAATCATAATCATCATTTGGAATGTCCCAATCCCATGCTTTTTCTTTATCAAAATGAACATCTCTGCTTATGATGATTTTTCCAGTGATTGAGTTGTAGAGTTTGTATCCTTTGGATCTTGAATCATATCCAATGAATACTAGCTTTTCACTCTTATCATCTAGTTTAGATCTTTTTTCATCTGGTACATGTGAATATGCAACACTTCCAAATACTCGCAAATGGTGAATACTTGGCTTAAATCCATTCCAAGCTTCTTGAGGAGTTTTCTCATGAACACTTCTTGTCAAGCATCTATTTGACAAGTACACTGCACAGTCAACAACCTCGGCCCAAAATTCATTTGGCATCATTTTGCTCTTCAACATGCTCCAAGCCATGTTAAGAATAGTCATTTTCTTTCTTTCAGCAATGCCATTTTGCTGTGATGATCTTGGAACCGTCAAAGGATGGTGAATTCCATTTTGTTCGCAAAATTTTTGAAATTCTTTTGAAGTGAATTCACCACCTCTGTCGGATTGCAATGCCTTGATCTTGTAGCCACTTTGTTTTTCAACCATTGCTTTAAATTTCTTGAAAATCTCTAAAACTTCTGATTTTTCTTTGAGAAAATAAACCCAAGTTTTTCTACTAAAATCATCAATGAAAAGAATGAAATAGTTATTTTTACCAAAAGAAGATGGCTTGATTAGACCACACATGTCTGAATGAATGAGCTCCAATGGTTTCTTGCTCCTTGTGGTTGATTCTTTGGGAAAACTTTTTCTTGTTTGTTTTCCAAAAAGTCATCCTTTGCATAATTGATCTGGATGGTCAATTGTAGGCAATCCTTTCACCATTTTTCCTTTGCTCATTTTCTTCAGTCCATCAAAGTTGATATGCCCAAATCTCATGTGCCAAAGCCAGGAAGAATCTTTGACACAAGCTTTCAAACACTTAGCTTTATCACTTTGAATGTTCAAACAAAACATTCTATTTCGAGTCATTTTTACCTCGGCCAACAAGAATCCGCTTGGTTCTTTTATGGACAAAGTGTTATCTTTCATAAAAATTTCAAAACCCTTTTCCAGAAGTTGCCCCAAGCTTAAGATGTTACTTTTCATATCAGGCACATAATAAACATGAGAAATAAAATGATGATTTCCATTCTTCAAACGAATCAAAATTTTACCTCTCCCTTTAACTGGAATTTGTGAAGAGTCTCCAAAGGTGACCTTGCCTCCAATTGATTCATCAAGGTCTATAAACATGTTTCTATTTCCACACATATGGTTACTTGCACCAGTATCAAGATACCACACATTTTTCTCTTCACACTCTCCTCCTTTGTATGCCAAAAGCAAAGTTGGGTTAACTTCCTCATTTTTATCTTCCACAAAGTTAGCCTTTTCATCAACATCACTAGAGCCACACTTACACTCCCAAGCATAGTGTCCAAGTTATGATAATTATAACATTCAATTTTTGACTTGTCATACCTTTTTCCATATGGTTTGGAATTGTTTCCTCTTCCACGTCCTCTTGAATGATTTGAATTTTGATTATTTTCTTCCTTGTTGGATGATTGATATCCGCCTTTTCTACCTTGTCCTCGTCCACGGCTACGGCCTTGACTTCGGCCACGACCTCTACCTCTACCCCTTTGACTTCCTTCATGTTTTTCATCTTTCTCTTTTAAAGAAAGTTTTGATTGTAGAACTTTCTCTAAGGACTCCGTTGTTTTATTCAACCTTACCTCATGAGCTTGTAGTGAGCCTATAAGTTCTTCAATGCTCAGGGTGTCTAAATCTTTTGATTCCTCGATAGCAACAACAATATAATCAAACTTTGAATCTAAAGATCGAAGGATCTTTTCAACAACTTGAATGTCTGTTAAGTCTTCACCATGCCTTTTTAATTGATTTACAATGGTCAAGACTCTTGAGAAATATTCCGAAATTGATTCGGATTCCTTCATATGCAATAATTCAAACTCTCCTCTTAATGTGTGAAGTCGCACCTTCTTCACTTTGTCAACACCTTTAAAAGCATTTTGAAGAACATCCCAAGCATCCTTGGAAGTGGTGGAATTTGCAACTTTTTGAAGCATGTCATCATCCAAACTTTGATGAATGATTGTGAGTGCTTTTTGGTCCTTCCTTTTTGGCAACCTCGCTTGGTGCCTCACCAAGTCCATTCTCCACGGAATCCCATGCATCTTGGGATCCAAGTAATGCCTTCATGCGAATACATCAATTTCTATAATTGATTTGTGTAAGTCAGGGAACTTGAAATGGCATCATTCCATTTGCCATTGTTTTACTCACAAAGTTTTGAACCTAACTCTGGTACCACTTTATTGAAATCTAAGAAGGATGCACTCACACAAAAGTATTTTAGAGTCTAAGTAAAGAGGAGAAATAATATTTTAATTTTTCACTCTTACTCCAAATGCTAGATTACATAGCTATTTATAGATACTACAAGATATGAATCTAATCTAATACATGTACTATAATTAATAGATACATGACTCTTCATTTTGCACACATGAATTAACCCAAAAGTCACAACTCAAATTCATGATACATTCTCTCTTCATTTTGGTACTATGAATGTATCCACGTCTAAATTCTTATCCTTCTTTAAATCAAGTTTATCATTCAACATAATGTATGTTTTAAAAATAGTTTCTTTACTTACAAGGTAATGAACATAATATTTCCATGCCTTCATCTCCAGCTCAACTTTTTGCACCTAAACAAGAATCAAAATAAATTTCACCACACAAAACTATAACAGGGCTCAAGTGATTCACTGAAGCGACATGACCTTGAAAGCAGTAATACACTATCTCGTGCACACGACCCTCGACCCTCCTTCGTCTAATACTCTGTCACTTTTAATGCAATGTGTAATACATGCACATGCATTGCAATTTGGATTAGTTTTCAACAATTTTAGAAATAAAATAAATGTGTTAATGGACCAAAAGTCTCAAACACTATTACTCCTCTCCAACTTCATACTTCTGGCTTTTCTGTTAAGCATATACACAATCAGCCGCTGAAAACTGGGGAAGAAACAGAAGAGGACGATTTGTTCTTCGAGCTGGTCTTTGCAGCGCCTGATTTGCAATCAAGATTGCTCAGAGAAGAAGGTCAAAGCAGGCTTCAATTTTGGTTATACATATATAACTAAAAGAGAAAATATCACATAATCCCCAGTGATATGTAAAACTATCACCCTACCCCCCTGTGTTCCTAAAATTTCAAGAATGTCCCCTGTGTTATTAGAAAGTCATCACACTACCCCTTTCGTGTCTTTTTTAAGTTATTAAATGTCAGTTTTGCCCTTTTATAATACATATATTTTTTTTCTTTTTTTTTCTTTCATTTTTAATTATTTATAACTAAATAAAAAAATTAAAAAAATTAAAAATTAAAAACTATTCATCTCCCACACACCTCCCCCCTCCCCCACCGCCCCCCATCTCCCTGCTGCTTCGTCAGAGCAGCCAAGCTGCTGCTCGTCACGTGCTCGTCGGAGCAGCAGCAGGGGGTGGGGGGTGGAGGTGGGGGTGGGCGTGGGGGAGGGGGGGTTGTGTATGTGGGGAAGATGAATAGTTTTTTATTTATTTATTTATTTAGTTATAAATAATTAAAAATGAAAGAAAAAAAAGAAAAAAAAATATTATAAAATGGCAAAATTGACATTTAATAACTTAAAAAAGATATGAAGGGGGTAGTGTGATGACTTTCTAATAACACAGGGGGCATTCTTGAAGTTTTAAAAATACAGGGGGGTAGGGTGATAGTTTTACATAACACAGGAGGGTTATATGATATTTTCCCTAACTAAAATCGGCGCCGAAGTGTCGAGTTTTCATGCTAGGTCAGAAACTTGGTCAGAAACTTAGCTAAATATGATTTGCATCAATCCAATTATCATGAATTTAGTCAGAAACTTAGCTAAATATGATTGAGCCGAATACAAAAAGCCTATATTGACGTTTTCCCATAAATTTTCGCAAACGTCATATATATATATATTCACGACTTACTTTGTTGGAATCTTGGGTTTGGGGTGCCTACGCATCAGATGATAGACCATAAAGTGGGGTTTGGAGGAGGTTTCGAGGCCTCAGGATTTTCTGGTGTTATTTACTCTTTTTTCTTTTAAAAGGGAAACACAGAATTATTGTATGCATAACTATAGACAAATGGCTATATATATATATATACGACGTTTGCAAAAATTTATGGGAAAACGTCAATATAGGCTTTTTGTATTCGGCTCAATCATATGTAGCTAAGTTTTTGACCAAATTCATGATAATTGGATTGATGCAAAAACTGTGTAAGAGGCAGTTAATTAGACAAATTGTTTTATAGATTTTGGCTTCACTCATATTGTGTGCAAATCACTTTTTACACTATTTTTCCACCTACACAAGATATTTTTTTTTAACTATCAAAATTAAAAGTGTTGAAAATAATAAATAATATAATAAATTAATCTCTAACAATTTAAATTTTTAAATAAAGTATTAAAAGGTAATGAGTTTAAAACTCACCGCCACCTATTTAACTGTTCAAATATAAAGTTTAAAAATTAATTCCGTCAGCACTCGCGGGGACATGTTAAGGTGTAATTTATCTAAAAGGAATGTGACTTAACATAGTTGACCAAGATGACAAATTGGACACTGGTTTATGTCTTGGCACAAATTTCTTGGTTAGGGTGCATGCGGATCAAGTGGTGGTGGAAATTCCGTTGAACAAAGTGGGTGCGGATGAGATGGTGGTGCCTGAAATTAAGTCAAAAAATGTGCATGCTGATCGAGTGGTGCCTGAGGTTAAGTCGAATTACAGTTTTGGTGCCATGACCCAATAATACCTTTCCTGACGTTCTGTATGGTTGTATTAGTAACAGGGTTGGTATATCTTGTTATCACGTGCATACATGAAAAGGATGGTGGTCAAAAAGAGGATTGCATGCCACGGATAGAATTAATGTTGTTCATGATCTTAAATCTTGTGATCGCTATGGCTATTATAACTGATGTCTTTCTTAGAGACCTGAATGGAGAACTGTTCGAAGAAAGACTTCTCTTACTAAAATTTATTGGTTTGATTAATAGATCACTTATCTTGATCCAGAATCGAGCATCGCGAACCGGACCCCTTCCCTTTTTGTGCCATATTTGAAAAAAAAAAAGAGTGATTTTCTATAGCTAGAATAACAAAATTTACAATGAGAAACATGCTTAAAAAACCTTACATAGTATCCAGATTTGTCTCCAAAATAATGGGATTTTTCATATTTTGCTCTAAGCTTAAATTTTTATGTTATATTTATTGAATTATCTTTTCATGCTTCTTGTGAATTAAATTTTCATGCTGTGACTATTATTTCCCTGGGCAAGCCAACTCTCCCATGCACTATTTTTATTTATAGCTAATGTCTACCATTACCGTTGTACCCTTGTTCTGTTAAATCTGGCAAACCGTGATAAAATAGAAAGACTTGTTATAACAGGATCTTTTGCAAAACTCTAATTTAAAAATAAAAAAAATTCATTGCAATAGGTGTCTTATGTGCAACAGTTTTTAACTATTGTATAAGGTAAACCTTTTTGTAACAGTTAAATTTTTTTAATAATTTTTTGCTAATAATTGCTTATAAAATTCTTTTTGACAGATTTTAAAATATTAGTTATCAATTATAAAAAACTGGTTGCGATAGAGAATTTGACAAAGATTAGGACGAGTTTTGATGAATAAAATAAGAATTGGTCGTTTCTCGAATGCCTGTATACTTTAGTCTAATCTAGTTTGTAGAATTTACTATATGCTTAAGACAAACTTTCTGATCCTCTCTCTAGCACAAGTTCTTATGGCGGAGCACGAGGAGATTTATTATCACAATATTTCTTGGTAAAGATTTTTTATTTTTTTTTGATGATATGGAAACCCAGTTGGCGGAACTAGAAACTGGTGGAGCCCGACCGCCCCTTAGTAAACCCCCACGTGCAACAGTACATTTCAAATACATGCACCAGTTCAGTCAAGGTTATCCAAAGCAGAGAATCTGAATCAAATCCAAGAGTATACCGCATTTGAGACACTTACCCTGGACTGTTCTTGGGAGACAATTTCTTGGTGAAGATTGATTTCAATCTACATATAAAATAGATCAAATTCCTTCTTCCCCCAAGTTCATGCTATCCTCTAATGCTATATTCTAATTAATCTGTCTTCTAGTTCCCTGAAGACAAGCAAGAAAATCATGGAGGACTTGAACAATGTGCATCTATATCAAGTGGTGCTTGAAATTCGGTTGAACAATGTGCGTGCGGATCAAGTGGTGACTGAAATTAAGTCACGTGCGGATCAAAAGGTGCCTCAAATTAAGTCGAAAAATGTGCGTGCGGATCAAGTGGTGCCTGAGAATAAGTCAAACAATGTGCATGAGTATGCAGCTCAGTTTGGGTATATTAGCCTACGTGTACGAAAAGCAATTCTTTTCGTGATGTTTTTCATGGCTGTATTTGCAAAATTGTTAGTATATTTTGTTATGATGTACGTAAATGAAAACAATGGCAGCAAACCGGATCACATAACGCGGCTAGGAATATCATCAATCCTGCTTATAAATTGTATGGTCGTAATGGTTTTCTCAGTTGTAGGCTCCCTTAATGACCTAGAACGTGTATCCTTACCTAGTATCAAGAATTGTCTCCAAAATTATGGAATTTCATGTTTGATAATTGAATCATCTTTAGATTTTTCATGCTTACTTTCATTCATTTTAGCCAGTCTGAAAGGACGTATTCCCATATACCATTGCAAGTATGGCTATTGACTAGAGGACCTCTAGTTAATTAAACAGTTTCTTTAATACTCTTTAACCATTATAACTTAAATGTTAAAACAAGAAACAATTTTTTTTAAGGCATGAAATCAGAGTTTGACCATATTAATATTTCGATAAAAATGATATCCATTTGATACTGGATTTGGGAATCTTCCAATTAATAAAGCATTGATCATATTTACAAATTTTTTGTATTTCTTTAAAATATTCAAATATCTATATATTTTGAGTTAAAAAATTAATTAGCTTTCACTGAAAAAATATACTAATATAATTAAAAAAATTTATGTTTTAGTCTCCACTGAGAAGAATTCTTGAATCCACCCCTCTCTGTAAGAGTTGCCTTTGACACACTTCCAAAGTACATCTGACAACACGTGGTTTTCAAGTTAACTAAACCTAGAAATTTTCCTCATAAGAGTTGTCATTCATATATTTCCAAGAAGCCAAAAATTTGGCAATGTTAGACTCAACCTTCTGGTCACACTTGACAAGAGTATCATGGGTAACACATCGTTGTACATGTTTCTCCAAAAATTGTGCATAAAACCCTATACATTACAGAGTTCCATGACACATTATGTGATATTTTAAATGTTGTACACTTGCCACAACTTTGATTTTTGTTATAGTCCATTAACTGAAATTAGCAGAAGGCAAAAGTACCTCATTTAATAATAAGTAATTAACCCGCTTTCACCATCTTGAAAAAGTTTATGTAAAGGCGTATTATTCAAGATAAGTCAATCACTTATAGTCGTATATCTTATTGTTGTGATCTATTACGTTTGTATATATTATATATAAGTCAAGGTTTTCAGTATTATCTTATATTGTTTGATGATTTTACTCGTTAATTACTCATGGTACTATCCATTGTTTCGTAAACCAAATGTTACAACAACATTCTCACAGTTTATTTCTATGGTTGAAAATCAATGTAGTTTGAAAACTAAAATTACATAAAGTGATGCTGGGGTGAATTCATTTATGATAATCTT
Source organism: Ehretia macrophylla (assembly GCA_037974665.1). Lineage (NCBI taxonomy): Eukaryota > Viridiplantae > Streptophyta > Magnoliopsida > Boraginales > Ehretiaceae > Ehretia > Ehretia macrophylla. Next base: position 9,316,064 of record CM075774.1, read on the forward strand.
CACTCCTTTTTAAGCAGCGTGGTATTCTTCATCAAATGTCCTGTCCAGGAACTCTAGAGCAAAATGGAATCACAGAACTTAAACATAAACATCTTGTTGAAACTGGACAATGTTGGCTCACAATTTCTTACCACGCCAGTTTTGGAATTTGCATTTTCTACAGCCATCTGTCTCATAATTTAAGACTCACAACTCCTGTACTAAATAACAAGTCTCCATTTGAGCTTTTTGGATGCTCGGTTCGTTATGTTATTCATGCCTGAGTCTTTTTGGATGTAACAAGCTGGACTATAAAAGTTGTCAATGCATATTTTTAGGATACAGTCCATGCCGTAAAGGGTATAAATGATTCAATCTTCAAACAAGTAAGGTCAAATCACGCGAGCTCTTCATTGCCGCGTGCCAATGAACATGCATGCACTGAGGTTGTGCCTATTGATCAGCAAGTCTCTCCAAGTCATGACACAAATATCTTACCTGAAGAATCATCCACTTCACCGTCGCACACATTTGTGCAAGACTAATTAGTCTCCTCATCAGATTCACCTTCTGCAGTTTTAACTCCAAGCGTGTCACCTTCTTCCATTGTGCCAACACAAATTCATCATATGATCAACTAGCTAGAACAATGGATGGTACAAGGCGACCCAAAGCTTTATTCGCAACACGATATTTGCTACCATTTGCTTTTGTAGCTATCAATCAAATTTTGCCTTTAGAACCTACTTGTTATTCACAAGCTCATAAAGATCCGAATTGGAAAACAGCAATGATTGAAGAATTTAACTCTTTGATAAAAAATAAAACTTGGAAACTCGTCCCTCCTACCTCTGTATGAATATCATGGGTTGCAAATGGATTTATCGGGTAAAACAGAAATTAGACGGCTCCCTCGAATGCTACAAGGCTCAACTTGTGGCTAAAGGTTATAATCAATAGAATGGCCATGATTATGGGGATACCTTCAGTCGTTGAGAACCCAAGCACCATTCGCTTAATCATCTCTTTAGCACTATGGCTGGCCTCTTCGCTAACTGGACATAAAAAATGCGTCTCTTCAAGGTGATTTAGCTGAAACTATTTTCATGAAGCAACCTCAAGGCTTTGTCAATCCGAATCATCCAGATTATGACTGCAAGCTCGAGAAGTCATGGTCTTAAACAGGCTCCTAGGGCCTAATATAAAAAATTTAGCTCACACTTTACTCTACAAGGTGATTTACCTTGCACATAATGTGATCTCAAATATGCATATCATCAAATAAGACAACACCCATATGAGCAGTATGCTCATGAAAGACCTTGGGTGGTAAACTTTTGGTAAGTGGATCCACAAGCATAGAGTCTTTTCCTATATGTTCAATTGACATTATCTTATTTTGAACTCTTTTCTTCAGTAGTGAGACACTTGATAGATCTTTCAATATCTCGGAATCCGAAAGAATCGGAATCAGAATACCTAATGATTTCCAACTGATCTGAATTCTGATACGTGAGCATATAACCTTATGTTCTCTATAAATTCTTTATAACCCATTTGTGCCTTAATTTCTTATGATCCATTACAGGGTTACTTAAATATCTGCCTAATATACCTACTATGTACGCAATATCCGGACGTGTACACACTTGAGCATACATAAGACTCCCTACAACTAAAGCATTGGGAATCTTTTGCACTTCTTGTCTTTCAATTTCATTCTTGGGGCACTAATTCTCCTGGTGCACAATCTATCATGCCAAATCTAGCAAGTACTTTTTCGATATAGCTCTTTTGTGATAACCCAAGGACACCCCGAGAGCGATCCTGATGTATCTTAATTCCTAATACAAAAGGGGTATCACCAAGATCTTTCATTTCAAAATGCTTAGTTAAAAATCTATTGGTTTCATGCAGTAAGCCTATATCACTACTAGCCAATAGTATGTCATCAACATAGAGCACTGGGAAGATAAATTTGCTCCCACTGAACTTGTGATATACACAGTCATCAATTGCATTAACCTCAAAACCATATGAGATAATGACTTGATGAAACTTGTGATACCATTGACGGGAAGCTTGCTTGAGACCGTAGATAGACTTCTTGAGTTTGTAAACCATAAACTTTGAGTTACCTAATACAAAGTTTTCTGGTTGCACTATGTAAATAGTTTCCTCAATGTTACCATTGAGAAAAGTCGTCTTGACGTTCATCTAATATAGCTCCAAATCAAAATGAGCCACAAGTGTCATTTATAGTTCTAAAAGAGTCTTTCGTAGAAACAGGAGAAATAGTCTCTTTATAGTCAATGTCTTTTTTCTGAGTAAAACCCTTAGCGACTAGACGCGCCTTATACCTCTCAATTTGCCCTTTGAATCCCTTTTGGTTTTAAAAAGCCATTTACAACCAATGGGCTTCGCACCTTCAGGCAACTTGACGAGATCCCAAACGTCATTGTTCTTCATGGACTTCATCTCGGCATTCATAGCATCGATCCACTTTTGATAGTTGGCACTTTGTTTGACTTGTTGGAAGTTGATTGAAATATCCTCCATTATCCCTATGTCAAACTCATGCTATTGAAGAAATACAATGTAATGACTGGAAATTGCACTTCTTCTTTCTCTAGTGGATCGCCTAAGTGGCACTTCTTCTTGAGGTTGTTGGGTTTGCTTATCGGGAGCAACATCCTGATTTTGAATAGGGATGTCCATAGGGAAATCCTCGTTATTGCCTTGGACAATGTTAGTAGGCTGATCATTGTCAATAGAAATATTTGGAAGAGGAATAGATTCCTCCTCAAAGACAACATTCTTGACCTTATCTCTCCCCTTAAACTCAACATCCTCAAGAAATCTCGCGTTTCCCGTCTCGAAAAGGGACCTAGTTGAGGGATCATAAAACTTGTAACCCCTCGACCATTCAGTATACCCAACAAAATAGCAGCCAATTGTTCTTAAGTCCAGTTTTATCTTATGTGGGCTACAAGGCCTTGCCTCAACTGGACAACCCCAAATGTATAAGTGTTTTATGCTAGGCTTCTTGCCCAACCATAGTTCATTAGGGGTTTTAGCTACCACTTTATTAGGTACTTTGTTCAATATATATCCTGTAGTCTTTAGTACCTCTCCCCAGAGTGATTTTGGCAAAGAAGAATGAGTAATCATACTCCTTACTATATCCTTAAGAGTGTTATTTCGTCTCTCAACAAAACCATTCATGCTAGGTGAGCCCGATATTGTGTATTGTGGGATGATTTCACATTCCTCTAGGAATTTGGCAAAAGGCCCTGTACATTGTTCACCTAATCCATCATATCTACCATAGTATTTATTACAACGGTTAGATTTAATAGCCTTAATCTTCTTTCTCAGTTGATTTTCAACCTCGGCTTTGAAGGCCTTGAAAATGTTCAAGGACTGTGACTTCTTATGAATTAAGTATAAGTACCCATAACGAGAATAGTCATCTATAAAGGTGATAAAATACTGTTGACCATTCCAGGAAGCCATAGGGAATGGACCGCAAATATCAGTATGTATCAGTTATAAGACGCCATAACTTCTCTGGATACTTAACTTCCTAATGTTTATATGTTTCCCTTTAATACACTCAACGCACACCTTATGGTTTGTGTAATCAAGGGGTTCAAGTATTCTGTTTGACAAAAGTCTCTGAATTCTCCTTTCGAATGTATAATCTAAATGCTTGTGCCATAGGGTGAGAGAATTCTCATATGTTAATTTGTGTTTTGGTACCCTTGACGTTGTTTGCAAGGTTTTATTAAATGACGCTATAGTGTTTAACTTGTATAACTTATCAATCAAGGAACCAGTCGCAACAAGAGTAGAATTAAGGAAAAGACTAACTTTATTATTTCCAAAGGAACAAGGATAACCAAATTTGTCCAAAACAGAAATAGAAATCAAATTCCACCTAAATGACGGTACAACATAAGTCTCTCTTAATTCAATAAAATGACCAGTCTCAAAAGATAATCTAAGGTCCCAATGGCTTCAACCATAACTGCTTTGCCATTGCCCACATAGATGAATCTTTCAGCATCACTTGGCGGTCGGCTCCACAGGCAACCCTGCATGGACATACTTGTGTGAGTGGTAGTACCAAAATCTACCTACCAAGTATTAATAGGTACAAAAGCTAAATTAACTTCAGAACAAACCAAAGTGAGAAGTGTATCTTTCTTTACAAGCCATACGGCGTACTTGGAATAATCCTTTTTCACATGCCCATGTTTCTTGCAAAAGTCGTAGGTAGATAGATTCCTTATCCTAACTCTTTTGTTGCTTATTGGGTTGTGATGTTCCCACTACAACATCTTTATTATTATTCCCTTTTCGCTTATTGTTCCTTGAAGTAGTTTGCATATGAGCACTCTCAACAGTCTTATCTTGCTTCAACCTATCATCTTCTTGCACACAATGGGAAATGAGCTCGTTAAGAGACCATTTATCCTTTTGAGTATTATAACTTACTATAAACTGTCCATAGTGTGTAGGAAGGGATATGAGTACCAGATGCATAAGCAAGTCGTTAGACAACTCTAACTTTAGTGCCTTGAGTTTAGAAGCGATGTTAGATATCTCCATAATGTACTACCTATGTTTCCTTTAGCTTTGTACCTCATCTGGACAAGGTTAGCTAAAAGGTTGCTTGTCTTAGCCTTTTCATTCTTAGCGAACGTTTTTTCTATTTTTATAAGGAAACCCTTAGCAATTACCTCATCGGACATGCCGCCCTTAAATGCTTTCGGAATGCTGCGCTTTAGCATCATTAGACTAAGGCAATTAGAACGATCTTACTTCTCAAAGTTCCCTTTATCCTCAGTGGAACTTGCATCCGTAAGAGGATCGGGTTGTTTTTTCCTTAATGCATAGTCTATATCTATGCAGCCGAGAACTAACAGAACATTCTCTTTCCAGCTCTTAAAGTTTGTGCTATTAAGCACATGAATTGAGTTGATATTGGTAATAGTAGATGTAACTAACAAAATAGAGAACAAACAAATAACATAAGCTCACTAATTAAAATCCATGTCAAGACATATATACAAGTTAAAACGAAACAAACATATAAATGCAAGACATAAATTTCACACAATTGTAGTGGTGGGTCCATTTAACAAGATACCTAGCACAACATTAATGACCTTCCTTTGAGCTGATCATTAACTTGTAAGTGATACCCTCTATGCAGAAATCAAATGTTGATAATAAATCCGGTCAAACAACAACATTCCTTTGGATCGACTGTTGTCCAGATGAAAACTTTATAATCATCACACATTTATTTCCGCAGGTGTGTTTGCTATTTGGCCAATCAATGACATTCCTCTGGGCTGATCATTGATCGCATAAACAATAAACATATACATCTTATTATCTCAAAATAAACTAATCTACGCAAAAAAAAAAAAGTTACTTTGGCAACGTTAAGTTTTAATTAATTTATTCCAAGATAAAAGAAATAAGGGCAAAATAAGATGCAAAAAAACAACAACAAAAAAAAATTAAAACCTTAAATTGCTAGAATTGAACCTAACAAAAGCTATATAATATTTAGTTGTCCTAAATTGATGTAAGCAATGTTGTGGTGCTATTGGTTAAGAACTTTAGTGTTGAGCAGAAGGTCATTGGTTCAAGCCATGCTAAAGACTGGTTTGTAGGCCTTTATTTCTTTTTGTTGGTCTTTAGTTACAAAAGGAAGACTAAAAGAACTAACATGGGTAGGGCTCGAACTAAAGACCTCAAGGTCTAAAATGCACGCTTCTTACTACTGTTACAACCATAGCTTTTTGAAACCAAATGCGAAATTAATAATATAAACCCTAAGAAACTAAAGTCGTCTTCAACATCCAGAAATCAAACCCATCACACATAGCTCAATTTTTATCCATTTTTTGCAACTAAATACTCTAATCCTAGGTTTTTTATGCCAAAAAATTCAATTTTGGCATCAATTCCACCAATTAATGAATATATTTTACTAGATTAAGATATTAACCTTCGGTTTTAAACCCAAAATTAGATTTTTTAATTCTTCAAATTCATATAGCATAATATCACGTAAAATAACATGTTATATGCTAAAAGAACGAGCTATTTAGATTCAAGAAAGCCCTTAATTCAAATCAAACATGTGATCAAGATTAATGAAAATAAACTATACACATAATTCTAAGTCAAATCCTAAACCCATACCGATTTAACAAAAACAAAATTATGTGTATTGAACATATAAACACAAAAAAATCATTAATCAAAATCACATAATCAATCCTAATAATCTAACATGAAGAGTGGCTCTGATACTACTTGTTAGAACATAAGTAGTTATATTATATTATTCCTTAATCTTTGTTTAGAATATCAAGATTGCATAACTAAATAATGAGAATGGCGTACCTAAATCCATAATGTTAAATAGCGAGAAGATGAAATCACCTTGTAGAGAAAATTTAGGGTGAAATCTTCCACAGACTAATCAAATTATCTTTGTGGATGTCTCTAAAGAGATGAGAAATTGAGGACGAAAGAATAGAATGATTGGCCTTGGGGACCAAGACCCTTTTTATATAGACAACCTGATTAGAACCTCATTAATCCTAAACCAAGTTGCTACTGGATACTACACATTACAGAGTCCATACTGAATAAGATGTCTTATTAGGATTAACCACAATGGATCACTTAATTATCCTAATTAGAATAGTAGCCCAAATATAATTGATAATTACTTGTAAATCCACATTAGATTATTGGAAATAATCCCAACATTGAGCTATTATAATTTCTTGAACTTGCCAAATTTTTTCACATTCTAATCTCATCTCCAACAACCATCTTTTGTGACAATGTTAGACCTATCTATATGGCCATAAATCCACTTCTATATCAGTGAAGTATGCACATCGAATTGGATATTCACTTCGATAGAGACAAAGTGAATGATGGAACCTTTAAATTACAATATACCTCTACCAATGATCAACCAATTGATATCTTCACTAAGGCATTTTATTGTCTATGATTTGAATCGTTTCGAGCCAAGCTTTCTATTGTGTCCGTATCATTACCTTGCGATGGTATATAAAGGCGTATTATTCAAGAGTTATCCGATACATAACTCAATCACTTATAGTCATCTATCTTGTTATTGTGTGATCTATTACATGTGTGTATGGTTTTACACTCCTTGTAAATTTCTTCTATATTTCACCTTTAAAAGTTCAATGACATAATAGCATTTTGTGTGGCGCAAAATATTCATTTCGAGTTTATACCTAGCTACTTAGAGAGAAAATGTCATGCCTCAAATTCACTGGGGCAAATCATCAAATGAAACCATTGTGCGCCTAAAAATATAAACCTTCTTAGGCCTACAAGGCTCTAAAATCCCAATAAAATGAATTAGTCCATTAAATAATACAAACCTCAATAAATAAATGATAATCCTTTAATTAAATGGCAGAAGAAAAAAGAAAAAATTATTGATTTTTGTGCTAAAGTATAGACAAATACTCTAAATCTATTCTGATTTTTTTCAATCTTTTCATGAAACTTTTAGTCCAATAAAATTCAATCTAAACTTTGATATCATTAAGGAGAAAAAACTGGAATGAACGAAAAAATGCTCCGCAAGTGGTTGAGAATGCGTATTTGTTAGTGTTGATATGGAAATATGCTATAAATGTAATACTTTTAAAATATAAAAATTTATAGAAAACAATTGCGATGATATAAAGAAATATTTTTAACAATGACAATATATGGATGAATCTTGGTCACACATGAGATAAAGGATTAGAAAAATACAATTATACCACATGGATAAATCATGACCCTTAATATCATTATATAAGAGTTTGGACTACTCAAGTAACACTAATTGCTTGAAGATTTTTACCAAAAAAAATTCATCCACAGTTTTAAACTAAAAAAGAAAATATAATGATCGCCAATTTGTAGCCAAAATAAAATTTTATTTTTAAATAATTTATTAATTTCTATCGGCATTTCTTTAATTCAAAATTAGAAACTAAAAATTAATTCATTCACGGTCATTATCATTCCTTAGCCCAACTTCTGTAGCTATTCCATAGCCAAATTTTCATTACCATTCCGTAGTCTAACTTTTGTAGCCATTCCGTTGCCAAATATTCGTAGCTAATCTATCACTTAATTTTTCGTAGCTATTCCGTCTTCAATTAATTATTTAATTTTTTAAAAAAAATAAAAAAATAAAAAATATATAAAAATTAATATTTACAAAAAAATTAAAATTAAATATACTAATTAATATTTACAAAAATTTTAATATTCACAACAAATCTAAAATATTTACAGAAAACATAAATTATATACAAAAATAATATTTTAAATTTTTTTAAAAATAAAATGATCTATTTATTGCTTTCTAATCATCTTTGTCACGTGGATTTCCTGAACTTGAAGTTGTTATCAGCAGAGGGTAAAAATTCAAGACAGTTCACGTAAAGATTTGAAATTATTCTGTCTACTAATTATCACATTTACGATAGTCAAATAATACTTTAATATTATCCAAATATATCATCAATCACCCTCGCTTTTTATATAAGAAAGCAAAACAAAATAATGGAGCAGATCGTTTTGCCAAGTAACAATTCCTACTTGATCCAATGAAACGTACTCCCGACAAATGCACTTCAGAGATTCTATTTTTTGGCTAGGTTACCACATGAGGATTCTCAGTTAGCCTTGCTATGATATAACCATCTGCAAAGCATGTAACATCAAAATTAAAAAACATGTCACATGTCTCCAATTTGTTCCACGGAAAACAATCGGAAAGAAAAAGGACTTTCAAAGATATTTACTGCACCATCATAGGTATATTGGGATATTCTTCTTTCTTTTCTTATTATCTTGTCAGTATACCTTGTCAGTATATATAACTTTAAAAAACACACGAAAGAAATATAGATAAATTAATAAATATAAAAAGACTACAAATAAAAATTGAAAAACAAAAAATCTTACTTGATCGAACTGCTTCTCTCGGAATGCATTGTTGCCATTCTCCATAAAGTTATGCAAATGCTCCAACATTGCCATCAACGATAATGCTTCACATCTCTACATTTCTCACATGATTTGTTCATATAAATACATTTAGGTACTACCGTAATAATCTCATAAACAAAAAACTCATGCAGTTACAGGGCATAGGAGTCGCATTATGACATGTCTAACACGTAACTTCAACAAAACACGATATATGTATAGTTAGGCACAAAAATACATTTCAAGAAAAGTGAAGTAAACCCACCGAAAAAAAGTCTTTGACATCGTCGATGCCTTCCAAAACATATTGAGGCAAAGAAGAAGAAAAAGAAGCAGTCGCTGCTGCTTGGCTTGCCATTTTACGGAGAAAGAATTTTCAAGAAACGTGAAAATTGATTTTTTTTTTTCTCTTTCTTTCTTTGTTTCTTTATATTTTGAAGAATGATGAAGTATTAATAGACATCACTACTACCGCTTGGCTCGCAATGGCTTGTTGTTCTTGAAAAAAATTTGGTGAGAGAGGGATGAGTTGGTAGTTCAGGGGTTCATATATATTTTGAAAGTTCATTTGTACATTGATGTTCTACAGGTATTTAATTATGTTGGTTTGGCCTATGTATTTTATCAAAAATACACATTATTTTACAATATTTTATATTAGTCGAAGGTGCAAACTACCCCTCCGTAAAATTTTTTGTCCCATTTAATCGGATAGTGAAGCACACACTTACACAGTGCAACTTCTGGAGTGTTCCCGCCTATTCCCCACCGGCCTTGCCGCGCACACACATATTCTATCATATAGTTATTCTTCATGGGTTTAAGTACTTAACCATGCACATATACTGATGCAGCAGAAAAATGCCAAAACTTGGGGAATGAATATATATATTGTAATGCCCGAGAATTTCATCACATTTTTTTTAATAACTGTTGCATATCTTTTTTAGAATTTTTATGTGTATTTCTTTTCTTGCTTAATTGTTTTATTTAAAGGGCACTATTCATAAGAAATTTGACTGTCTTAAATGCTCGATTTAATATTTTTCCTAAACCACATGACATATAAAAGGAATCAGAAACTTGTCATTATGGACTTCAGAGGCCGGGAGTATGTGTTTGAAAAATGTTTTTTGCCTCGTTTGAATAGTATTATGTATGTAAAAACATTAGTTTTGAAGTAGTTAGCAAACAATTGAAGTTTAAGCTCATTTGACCAAGATTTTAGTAGCATTTGACCTCAATTAATTACACATGCACATACATTTATTCAAATTATCACCTTATAAGCCATTTACTCAACAAAAACAAAAGCAAAAATTATGAAACCCCCCCCCCCTTGAACCCGACAACCCTTGGAGCCAAAGAGGAAAATTTTCTTCAACTTTTGAGCAAGAATTTGGTCATTTGACTTGGTCTAGGAGGAGTTTGGAGCACTAGAGAGCATCAACCACTTGTCTACAACACCATTGTGAGGGAGTTTTTGCATTTTCATGGAGTTTTAAAGTTTATGTTCAATTTTGTAATTTTTGGATTTTGCCATTAATGTGCCATAACATGCTTGATTCTTATTCTATATAGTATTATTACATGCTAGAGACCTTGTATATGCATTGGTATAGCTTGAAACTAAGTTTTTGACAAGATTTCACTTGAGGAAAATGATTAATAATGCCAACTAGGGTTTCTGAAAAAAGTTTCAATTTAATTCGATTCGAGGCTTCTAGTAGTTGCTAATTAGGGCATTGAGCATGGAAAAAATGTTAGTTGTGCTTGCCATGTACAAAATTTGAATAATTTGATCAAATTAGACTACTTTAATAAGGGGTTCCGGGGTTAACTCGAATCCGGGCATATTTCGAGGTTATGACTAGTCTTTATTAAATATTGAAGCCTTAGAAGTGTCTTCGTTTCGCTTGTTTGGGTTTCGGAATTGTACTTGTAGTGTAAACCCACAAAGAGACATTTTCGGTGTTTTCGTGTACTTGTGCTCTAGGTTATGATTTGAATGTTCTAAATGAGGTATTTAGGTATCCTTAGATTGGTAGGATGGTTAGCTAGCTTAACTTGATCCTTGAATTCCGGTAGAAAGCTAAATAGCCTAGTTGAATAAAAAGAGAAATGAATGAATTAATTGCTTTAATACTTGTATTGTTGTGTAGTTGATCCTAGCGTGTCTAAATGCAATTCTAAGGTATGTGTGAGCTTTTGGTTAAATTTTGTGAAAAGTATAATATTGAGCCCTTTGTGTTCGCATAGTTAATTTCATGATAATTACTTTATAATTGAATAATTAAATATTTATATGTCTTTATATAGTGTACGTATCATAGTAGTGAAGTTTCGTGAATTGAGTTACTTGATTTACATGGCTTTGGTTGAGTATAAATTTAGAATGGACTAAAGAAATTAGTGATGAACCATGGTAATAATTGTTGTTAGTTGATTCTTGATTGATTGGATGAATGTTTAAATGTACTTGTGTAACAAGTTTATCTATTCGCAGAAGTTGTGAGTTAAGCTATATGGATACTAGTTAAAGATTGAGTAAACATGTTTATATACTTATTAATTGCATTATATGTGTAAAGATACGCTTATATAACTTATTGGTTAGATGTTATATAGTGTTTCTACTTATATGAATTATCATGGCTATGTATATGTTATTTAATATGCTATTGTCTTTGTGTGATACTTGGAACTTAAATAATGTTGCATATGTGATCACTTGAGTTTATGTATTGTTTAAATATTGATTAGAGTGATTGTTAAACAATGAAATATATTGTTAGTTATTTAAGTTCAAGGGAATCAAATAAAGTTGGATAAGTTAATGGCTTTATGAATTAGCTTTAGTAGAGAATAAAAGTATAACTTCATATGCATATAGTTAATTGTATTGGGTAGTGATAATTGAAGGAATAGTACATTTGGAGCATAATGAAGAAGTTCTTGGCTAATTCTCACAAGTTTGGTTCACTAAGGTAAGAGAGTCTTCATCTCTTCTGTGCATCATAACTTATTTTATTGTTTCTAGATTGTATGATTAGTAATTGATAAAGTTTACATGTACTATTTACTTGTTATCTTGTGTTTTCTCGTGTTATTTGTGTTTAATTGCGAGGGCGGCCTACTTTGTCGTCCCTCTTATGTGATCTTGACTCGGGGTTGCGCAACCTTTTCGGACATAGTAGTGTCGAGAAACACGGGGTGCATTAGGCTTGCCGTGCTCCCTCGACTACCATGGTGCATATTCCTTTTCTCTCGCTAAGTATACTCCACTACCCAGAGGCGTGATCTACCTACTAAGCATATGGACCTACCTCAGGAGAAAGGGTTATAGGATCGGGGTACATCCGGAGTATCCCATTTTAGAGGAATAGGGTTTTGCCGGCACTTGCTTGAAGACCTTGGTTCGTGGCTCGTGATGGAAGACAAGTGGGACCGTATCCTTTATATACGTGATAAACTACTTGTTCATTTAGCTTTGTTAGTTGGTGTTGAAAATGTTGTTATCTTGTTGCATATCATGTAGCACTTCCCAGTTTACTGTGTCACCTCCCTCACTGAGTAACTTTGGTTACTCATTTCTTGTTTTAACATGTTTCAGGAAAAGCAGTGGTTGGATGCTATGTACTGGCCTATGTACAGGAAATGCAAGTTGCTGGCTGTATGTGTTTTGTTTTGAGATTATGAAACCTTGTGTATGTTTCTATTGTCTAAAAGGTTGTAATATAAAGTAAAGCTTTCATTCTTGTATAAGTTAATAACTGTAGATGGGTTGTAATAACTTTAATGATTTACTTGATTGCCTAGTTAGTTTGCATGCTTGTGTGAATGGGATTGTACCTTGGAGTTGGATTATAGTTTTGAGGTTAAGTTACTACTTGCAGGTGAACTAATAGCCCAATAAACAAGGGAGACTCTGTCCGTTTTCTCTCATTTTTTGTGACCTCAGGTATTAGAACGGGGCTTTGATCTCGTAAGGGATCGGGGCGTTACATATATATACACACACACACACAAATGAATGAAAGCAATCAAAATAACTTTTTAGCTCTTGGATTATGCTTTGGTTACAGACTGATGAAACAATGAGAAAAAAAAATGCACATTTACGAACTCGGCAATTAAACGAACACTTAATGTGTATCTTGACAACAAATCCATTTAACAATTTCGTGTAAAAAGTGACTTGATTGCTCGGGTAAAGGATTTTCTTTGTGCATTTGTGTCTAATTTAGTGCAAAATGGCAGATTGGAAGATGCCACCAAGGTTTAGACTGAATTCGAGAAAAGGAATGATGAGAGAGATGATTAGATTCATGCTTACAAAAACCTCTAATTTCACATATATATGTTGTAATATCTCATATCGGTGGAATATAGTATAATTGTGTGGTTTATAAGTAGGTGTTGTGGGTATAAAGAATAACTTTGGTTAGCCATTTTAGGCCAGTTTAAAAGAGGGCTCAAGTAGTTATGTCTTATACCCTACAATACTAATCACCCCTGCGGGCTTGGGGTCTAGAGCTAACCAAAAAAGGCTACACTAGTCGCCCCTGTGGACTTAGGGGTCTGGGTTCGGGATGTGACAGAATGACATTCAGAGAAACCAATGGCCATCTCTAGAATCCTACACCGCCTGATTGGTCCTGGATATGTGTGACCCGGGTATGTGTACCCCTGATGAAGAGGATGTTGTGGTTATAAGGAATAACATGAGTTAGCCATTTTGGGACAGTTGAAAAGAAGGCCCAAGTAGTTATGTCTTATGCCTACAACACCAGTCGCGTCTGCGAGCTTGAGAGTCTAGATTCGGGGCGTGACATATGTATATATATATATAGTTGAAAAGAAGGCCCAAGTAGTTATGTCTAGATTTGGTCAATGGTAATGGTTGCAATTTACGGTTTACTTTTTAAACATTGATTTTTTCACTAAATAAAAAATTATGAGTTTTAATATCGATGAGTGCAATTTAAGGTTTACTTTTCACTATAAAAAATGGGGTAGAAAATTGCCTAACCGCCGCTAATGTGAATTTCAATAGATCTTAAACCACCGCTAAAAGTCTACTTTAGCGGCGATTTTGTGAAACCGTCACAAAAAGTGAGGCAAAAGCTTATACCAATATGTGGGTAAAAAGCGGGATCAATTATAACGTCTCCCTTTTCACTCTCAAATACTGTCAAGGAGGAAAGATAAGAAATAATGTCATTAAGGATATCTTGTACAAAGTACTTATTTGGCTACTTCTGTATAATCTTGTTAAGGTTGATATATGTATGCGTGTATGTGTGGGTGTACAAATAGGGTGTGAGTATCTGTGTGTGTATTATAAATATAGGGGTATTTCTGGAAGTGTGGTAGCGTGCTATATAGGTGTGTAAATTTGAAGAGTTGTGAGTATTATGGTACCCTTGTGTATATTTTGATAAGGTAATATGTGTATTGTGGTAATATCATGCATAAGTATGAGTTTCATATAGAATTTTGGTGGATTAGTTTAGGGGCAGTAGCAAAGGATGAGAAAACAAAATAGTAAAAGAAAGAAAAGTTAGAAGTTGAAAAAGGTTTAAGGGAAAAGAAAGGCAAAGTCATGTACATGTACATATTGTAAATGATAACACACAATTGTTCAAATATGTGTAGTAACGAATATAAAAACCAAGTCGTCTTGAGAGTAAAATTTGGGAAAGGGAAACCTATTATTTGAAATAGCAGGAACTTGTCGAACAGTTCACTCGATTGAATAGTAATTTGGGAATATATATCCAGGACTTTGAATGGTGAAATATGGTCATGTTATTTGCTTATGTTCTTTTCTAAAATTTAAGGAAGTTCTAAATGAGAAAATAGTGGAAATGTCAAGTAATTAAACTTTAATATATCTATATTCTTGCGCAACACCACGTTAACTTGAGGTTATCTATTTAGGAAGGAAGATGAAATTATTTCTAAAGCTCGCTTTGAGATAAGTTGGATTTCTATTGTATACCATTCTTTATCTTCTAAGTCCTTTTGTATTTGTATTAGGCACTTGTTGACATAGTTATCGTCCCTTGATATTTATGTTGGCTTTGTTCATTCATTGTTGACGGACTTATTCTTCTACAATCGTTGCTTCGCTTATTGATCTATTATCTTGTTGGTTCTTTAACGTATTGGCCTCCTATGACAACTGATTATTGACTCCTACCTAGTTTTTCGTCATTTGTAATCACTTGTAACTTAAGCTAAGCTTTATTATATCTGTGGAAGGTGTAAATTTAGAGGTGAACTTCAATCCAGGCAGTCCTTGGATGGTATCTGCAGAAGGTATAAATTTTATCTTGACAAAGTCATGATTTTGAAGTTTTCATGATTTTGTTCTCAAACCGCCGCTAAATGATATTTTTCGCGGCGATTGGCAGAACAGCTGCTAATTGCTTTCGTGACAGATTAATTTGAGGCGGTAGAAAATATGAACTTGCATCCACTTGGGCAACCCATAATGCAGACACTTTCTCAACAATGCTTTATACCTCTCCTATGCTTCACAAAGAGTTTCTTTTTTATGCTGAGGAAAATTATTAATCTCCATGTGCATCTTTGCTGTCTTTCTAGGTGGGTAGAATCTAGCTAGGAACTTGTGTACTAAGTCGTCCTATGTGGTGATTGAGTCTGAAGGTAGCAAATTTAACTACTCCTTAGCTTGATCCCTCAAAGTGAAAGGAAACAAACGAAGGTGCAAGACTTCATCTGTGACTCCATTATACTTGACAGTACCGCAAACTTCCAAAAAAATTGTAATATGTTGATTAGGATCTTTAGTAGGCAGTCCATGGAATTGGATGGCTTGAATCAACTGTAGAGTTACTATCTTCAACTCAAAACTATTTGCCTGAATGGTTGGCTTCCTAATCACGGGTTGAACACCAGTGGGTGGTAATGCAAAATCTCATAGTGCTCTAGGCAGATTCTCCTGATTATTTTCAACTTGTACTTGTACAATTTCAGCCATGGTTTCTTGCAATGGATGAACAACAGCTGTTTGCTCCTTTTTATTCTATTTTAGGGTCAAAAGGTAACAGATTGTCAATACCAAGCTTTCGCATGCACTTGAAAGAATATTCCTAAAACACAAGTAGCGAATATAAGAAAATGAATAACAAAATAAAATAAAATACAAAGTAAAATTAAAGCTATTTGGTATTGATATTAATAATTGACACGATCCCCAGCAACAATGCCAAAAACTTGTGTGAAATCTAACGCAAGTGCACGTATCACAACAAGTAATAAAGTAATGAGTAAATATCGTTCCCACGAGTACTGTGATTACTAACTACCGAAATTAATCTACCTTTAATTTTATTTGGACAACCAAATTGAGAGAGTGTGGATTAAAAGTAATAACCAAAGAACTACAAAAACTAACTATGACAATAATAAAATCAATAAAAGTAGATAAATCAACGATTAAAAGGCTCTGGGATTTCCGACTTCACCAAGATTAATCCCACTTGAATTTATTGATTTGAATCAATTGATGTCTACTCCCTATGTGTAACACCCTGATCCCTCTCGAGACCGGGAGTTCTATCAATCAATCTAATCACAACCCAACTCCAAACCCAGGCATAATTTTAGGGAAAGACGGACGGAGTCTCCCCTGTTTCTAGGCAAAATGTAAAACCTGAAATAGCATATAAGTGGACCAGCACCGTGTCTAACCATTCAAACACCTCAAGGCCATCCGAGCATTGGTTCTCAACAATTAAACACAACATATAAATATATACATTTCCAGTTTAAAAGCTAACCTATCTCTTTTCATCCTTGACACGTACATTCAAAATTGACAATTAAACCATACTAGTCTACTACATAAAATAAACTATCATACCATTCTAACTCTTTTCTTTAGACAATAACATACATGCAATGAAATTAAACTATTCTATCTGAATACATAAACTAGCTTTTCCAAATCACTTCAATAACCTAGAAAACTCAAATTACATTCCTTCTTAACTTTAAATACAAACAGCACATGAACATACATCTTTGCATCTTTGACAACTCAAGCCACATAGCACGCAAGATAACTCTTCAAGCATAATCTTTCATGTAATCACGAACTTTCCAGCTAACATGGCATTTCCTGAAATGTGGTGGTGAGGAGTGAGTATACACAACACGTATACTCAGTGAGGGCGAGAAAGATATCGAGGTAGAGAGAAGGAAAGTCGTGCAATGCAAATAAGGCAGTTAAGCAATATAACTAACAAGTAAGCATTCAATATAAACAATCAATACAATAAGCAATTAATAAAAGCATTAACACAACCATTCAAAGCTATACCACACTCTGAAGGCTGTGGTTTACTCGAGCGAGAAATGTATCGATCACAATTTTCGATGACTTTAATGATGACACACCGGCTCACCCACCTTATAACTTCCGTTTAGAGTACTCCGGATATACTCTGTCAATTCTACGACCCAAAACTCCCTGGGCGGCAACCCAAGCGAGAAAAGGGAATAGGACACGGAGCTAGAGCAACCAACACTGGCAACCCGAGGCTACCCAGAGAGGCCCATCACTCACGCGCCTGACACTATGCAATGCAATACAAAATACAAGCAATAAACGAGCGATAAGACAACAATACAAATTAGTAGCGATAAACGAAATAACAAGCATTTAAAATCAATAAAGTAACAAGAACAACACTAACAAGCATTATCAACAATTGATATACAATTCAATCATAACCAACTTTAACAAACATAACAAGCAATATTAAGCAATCTATAGGCATTACACTATGAAAACACACAAAATCACAAAAATGATCCCAACTTGTAAAACGCTACTACTTTCAAACAAGCCACGAGTTTTGGAAACCGACTTCACCAATCCTCCCAGCTCACCATAAAGAACATCTAAAGACCCCAAAAACCTACTTAGCCCTAGAATTCACGCAAAGCCCCGATTTCTCCCTTTGCTCGTTTGAACTACAACTACCTCAACCGATCACCCAACCAATGTCATAACTGTACCAAAAGTGCTTCCATGACGTACCTCGACAATGCCTTCACGCAAAACAATAAAATGCCAAACTTGACCTAAACGACCCCAACTTTCACTAAGCCATTTTTCTCCGTTTTTCCATTACACAATCCAATTAAACCATACATTTAGGCATCTAGCATATCTAGCACCTTCCTACATCAACAGAACGCGTAACGGAGCAACTTCATCCAAACGGGGGTTTACTATTCACTATTTACTATTCAATTATCAATTTAAATTGCAATCTCAATATTCAACCGCAGAAATTGTTAAAAGGCTATAAATACATATTCTACGATTGCTAGGGAACATTCTTTAAGCCTCAAAATGATCAAAATAACATTCTACGGATAAAACCCAAAAATTAAAGTTAATACATAAAACATTCAAATGCGCAAATAAACGTGAAACCCTCACCTTAGACGCTCCTAGACGCTAGGAAAACCACATTGGAAGCCTCAGAAATAACCCCGTGCAAGCCCTCGCGAAGATGTGAAGATTTGAAGTTGAAATTTCTTTTTTTTTTTCTCTCTTTCTATTTTCGGCCCTTAGCATTCTGTTTTTCAGCTTTTTTTTTTGTGCTATTTTAAGCTATTATAAAAGATGACAATAAGTCAATTTGGTCAAGGCTTGGTCAACTAACTTAAAAATTGGTCAAATAAGCTTATTTTATGCATTTTAAAGCTAAAACAACCACCCCAAATCTAATTCTAGTTAAATACAACTTAAAATACCAAAATTAAAACACTAAATACTAGTTTTCACTATTTGCTGAGGACTAGAAATCATTTCCTAACTATCGCTCTCGAAATACAATGCACTTTGCGACAATAAAAGAATAACAATTAAATCTCAAAGAATTTAAGAAAATATATCATTTTTGAAAAGCATCATAGTTTAAAATTTACTCCGGTTCGGAGCTACTTTTCATTTAATTGAAATCCGAGCATTTAAGTGCAAGAAAAATAAAACCGATTATTAAAATAATCAAAACAATTAAAATAATCAATATTCATTTAAAAATAATTAATTTAACTATTCCTATAATATTTTAAAGAATTATGAAGTTAATGCCAAAATACGAATGAACAAGTAAATATAAACATGTAATCAAGTGCAATTAAATATTAACATTTAAGATGACACTTAATTAAATATAAGAGAATAAATTCAATTACTATAATTAATAGAAAAAGATAATAATATTTTAATTATTCAATATACAACTACTAAATGCTTCCAAGAGAAATATTAAAATAGTGCAAATTGATTGATTTAACTAATTAAACATTTAATTTAATGCAGTCAAATGCTATTAAATGCATACCGGGTTCGGGTTATCACACAATGTTTCCAGCAATTTCGCTAATGTTGGTTATTAATCTTTCTCAAGCATCAATAATAACATATTCCAATAAGCAAGCTGTCTACATTTCTGTGATAATTGTGAACCTATGAAACTCATTAAACCCTAGAATTTATAGTCCTACACAAGAACTCATAAATATCTCTATTTTATGATGATCTAGTGGTATTTTAAACATAGTCTAATTCGATTATCACTTCTCAATCTCAAACCAAACCACAAATCATGCAATTATTGATCAGACAATCACAAGCATTAAGTATAGAATGAAATACTCAAGATAGAATTGGAATAGTGCATCAATCAATTAAAACCAAAAAAATTCAAGCGTTCATAATCCAGCTATATCGTTTCCCTATAAAGTAATTTAGAACATAATGAAGAAATTAAACAAAATCCAAAACATAGTGTAAATCATGATAAGAGAGATAGAAAAAACTAGAATTTGAAGAAAAATTATGGTAGAAATCCGTCTTTGGATTGTTCCTCCGTCTTCAACTCTTAATTCCTTAGGATTTTCTCTCCCAAAGTGGCTGCCAAAATCCCCTTTTTATAGTTAGGTTTTCGTCCTTCTAAAGTCTCCTACCAAAAATAAACTTCTTTACACAAAAGGAAATTTTCGCAACAGTTTCAACCATGTAGCGCCCAGCGCTAGTTAAGTAGAGCCGCAGCGCAATCTATTTTATCTTCCAGGCACTATTTCTTAAATTGCAGCACTGCAGCGCTATCTGTTTTGGGGCTACGGCGCTGATCGGTCTATTCAAATCTTCTGTATTAACTTCTTCAACGTTCAAATTCGCGCAAGGGTACTATGTATGACAAAATGTAAATTAGCTCCGCTCCTCAAAATCAACCTTCTCCATGTTTCCATGCACGTCTAAACCTTGATATTTCTCTTTCAATTTAACTCAGAAATCAGTCTTTCTCACAAGTAAAACTTATGCCATCAAATAAACACAAAACCTATAAGATCGCTAATAAAACTAATCAAGAACTTACAAATATTAAGTAAAAAGGTATTGAAATAATATATATATATATATATATATATATATATATATATATATATATATATATATAATTCACCCAATTGTAGGAATTTTCTCTGTAATTTATGGACCAATAAACTTTATTTTTAGACTTGGGCTTATTAAAGTTTGATGATATTATATTGCCAATTGAAGATGATAAGCCACTACAATATTACTTGGGAATTATGGACCATGATGGGTGGTATTTAAATCTCATAATTATAGAATTTATTTAGTTAAGTAGTGGATGACCTTATGCCTACTTTGGTATTGATTATGGCATAAATGGTGTGACTCTTGACCCTCTTTTCTCCTCTATAAAAGGGCACCAAATTCTTGTAGTATCAGTGTACTTCTTGGAAGACTTATATCAGATTACTACATATTCTTTTCCCATCACTTAAGCTAGTGTCAATCAGAGACATAGAGAAGAAGAAAATCAGGATTCCTTACTATAATTCAGAATTTTTTTGTAGTAAATTCATGGCTAACAATGGTATATTTTACTTCGATCCTTTAAGTTATTATTTTCGCATTATTACGAATATTATAGTTATTTTATTCTTTCAATTGGTATCAGAGCCAAGGTTGTCCCACTGCTATGACTTACATCTGATTATTATACATAACAACTTATATTAGATAGCTATATAGTGAAAGCATGATAATCATGAAGTGATATAAATCTTTGCGTATAAGTAGACATCTTTCCAAAGATGATTCTTATGTATGTTCCGCAAGGTTATCATAACATGTATCATCTTATGAATTAGAAGGCTAATAGATATTTATTAGTTAATGCTTTATGTCCTTGAGCGATACTATCTTTACAATAACATTAAAGAATTAACATAGCCAGGTCTTTACATCATCTCTCAGTGGCCATATGAAGTAAAATATAATAGTTATTAATAAGAATTGGTTCTTATGTATGTTCCGATGCAATTTAATGATTGGTGTATATTTTATTAAAGAAAGTCATCATAAAGTGATAGATTGGCAACAAACTAATATCTTATGGTTATGATAAGTTTAAGTTTCTATTTTGGATTTATATGTTTATTATATTTTATCAATAAATGCTTGTTGTTTGTGATGTACCGAAAATATTTTTACACCTGAGCTTGCATGTCCTTACGTTAGTTGTTATGGCCATAAACTATAGTGCATTATTGATACCTTTTATATGTTAAGGAAGTGTTAAAACACATTACGTTTTATTTGTGAGTTTTAATTTTAAGTTTAATTTCTAAAAAAAATTTTGTATTCAGAATATTTTAGTTTTAAAACTCAATTAGGGTCTTTTTTTTTTTTTTGGGTTATCAAAAAAAATCCATATTAAATTGCGACCCAATGAAAGATTTATTAGAGAACATTGTTGATTATTTTATACTTTAGGATTTACTAATCTAGTTGTTACCAAAGTGACCTAGATTATTGAATCTTACAAGCATAAAATAATATTCTCGAATGGCAGTGATAATTAGAAGATTGAGACTAGCCCAAAGGAAAATCACTTTTAACTAATTATACATTGGATAGGGTGATATAATTTTGTAATCTAAAATTTTAGTGTATGCCTAAAGGTGACACAACAATTTTAATATTAAAATTATATCAGCCCTAATAGGTGATTATTTTTACACCTATAAAATGGACAATATATGTGCTTAAGGTTTACCCAAAGGTGACTTAGGTAACATAAGTAGTCCATGACCTCACTGTGAGGATATTTTTGTCTCAGTATCGACTCCTACGCGTCAAGTATTCCGGTCCTAAATGGTATGAATTTCTCAGAGTGGCATGAACATATCCAATTTACTTTGGGTGTAATGAAGCATGACTTGGCACTTTTGTATGATAAACCCGAAAAGCTAACTGATGATAGCATTGAAAAACAAGTTAGTGCAATGAAAGCATGGGAGAGATCTAACAGGCTCAGTCTGATGTTAATGAAGATGACTATAGCGAATAACATTAAGACTTCACTACCGCAGATGAAAAATGTAAGGGAATTTCTAAACTCAATTAAAGATCGTTTCAAAACCGCTGATAAGTCATTAGCAGGAACACTTATGGCAGAGTTGACTACCATGAAGTATGATGGAAGTCAAGGAATTCAGCAGCACATTTTCAATATGGCGGATAAGACTGCAAAATTAAATGCTTTGGGAATGCATGTAAGTGATTCCTTCCTGGTTCAGTTGATACTAGCTTCACTTCCTTCCCAATTTGGTCCGTTTAAGATTCATTACAATACTAATAAGGACAATTGGAGTGTGAATGAACTCACAAACATGTGCGTTCAAGAGGAAGTTCGTTTGAAGCAAGAAGGACAACATGTTGCGATGTTTGTAGCTCAAGAAGTTCAAAACAAGAAAGATAAAGGAAAAACAATTCCACCAAATAAAGGAAATACTTCTAGAAAGGCAAATCAAAAGCAGAAAGAAAAATTCGTTGTCAAATGTTACTTTTGTGGTAAGAAAGGACACGTGAAAAAGGAATGTAACAAATACAAACTCTGGTTCGAAAAGAAAGATATGAATCTTTCTTTTGTATGTTATGAATCAAATCTTGCTGAAGTTCCTTCTAATACTTGGTAGATTGATTTTGGTGCTACGGATCACCTGAACAATACAATGCAGGGATTCCTTACAAGCAGGAAACTGAGGAAAAATGAACAATTCGTTTGTATGGGAAACCGTTTCAAGGTGGAAGTGATAGCTGTTGGAACTTATCGCTTACTCCTAGAAACAGGACACAAGATGGATCTTAAAGACACTTTATATGTATCCTCGATTTCTAAGAATTTAGTTTCATCATCAAGATTATATATTTCTGGATATTCAGTTTTATTCAGTTGTGGCAAACTCAGTTTAATGTTTAATTCAATTACAGTTGGTTTAGGTATTTTATATGATGGTTTATATAAAATTTCTTTGAATAATGAGTTTGCACAATCTTTGATGGCCCTGAAATCAAATGTTGGATCAAAACATAGCCGAATTGATGAGAAATATTCAATCTTGTGGCACAGACGACTGGGTTATATATCCAGGGAGAGAATTGAGAGATTAGTGAAAAATGAAGTTTTGGAGAACCTAGATTTCACTGATTTCGATTTATGTGTGGATTGCATTAAGGGAAAACAAACCAAACATAGTAAGAAAGGTGCCACAAGAAGTAATGAGCTTCTTGAACTTATTCATATAGATATCTGTGGACCACTCTCCATTCCTTGTTTTACTGGAGAGAAATACTTTATCACTTTTATAGATGATCTGTCATGTTATGGATATGTGTATCTAATGCATGAAAAGTCTCAAGCCGTTGATATCCTTGAGGTGTATATTACTAAGGTAGAGAGACAATTAGATAAAAAGGTTAAAGTTATCAGATCAGATAAATGTGGTGAGTATTATGGTAGATATAATAAGTCGGGACAAAATCCTGGCCCATTTGCCAAATTCTTAGAAAAATGTGGCATTCGTGCTCAATATATAATGTCAGGAATGCCACAGTATAATGGAGTTACTAAAAGGTGTAATCGTACTCTTATGGATATGGTAAGGAGTATGATGAGTTACTCCAAGGTACCCGATTCTTTGTGGGAAGAAGCAATAAAGACCGCTATGTATATCTTGAACAGAGTTCCTAATAAAGCAGTTCCATTAACTCTTTTTGAGTTATGGACTGGTAGGAAATCTAGTTTAAGACATTTACATATTTGGGGTTGCCCAACGGAAGCTAGAATTTATAATCCACATGAAAAGAAATTAGATTTAAGAACGGTTTCTGGATATTTCATTGGTTATCCAGAAAAGTCTAAAGGGTATCGGTTTTATTGTCCAAACCATAGTACGAGAATAGTTGAGGAAATGCCAGATTCTTAGCTAATGGTGAGAATAGTGGGATTGATGAAACAAGAAAAGTTAATCTTGAAGAAGTGAGGGTAAATATCGCATTATCCTCATCTTCTCAAGATACTGTTGTTCATCTTCATATTATTGTTCCTCAACCTACTCAACAGGTTGAAGTAGTAGTACCTCAGCCTATCCAGCAGGTTGAAGAAGTTGAACAACATAATGAGAATGTTACACTTCCTCACGAAGTACAACCACCACAACCGCTAGTTTTGAGAAGGTCTCAGAGGGAAAAGAAACCTGCTATCTCAAATGATTATATGGTGTATCTCTTGGAATCTGATTTTGATATTGGGATTAAAAAAGATATGGTTTCATTTTCACAAGCCATGAAAAGTGATGATTCTAGTAAATGGATTGATGTCATGAGTGAAGAGTTGAAATCTATGGATGAGAATGGCGTCTGGGATCTCGTCGAATTGCCTAAAAAATGTAAGAAAGTCAACTGTAAGTGGGTTTATAAAACCAAGTGCGACGCAAAAGGCAATATCGAACGATATAAGGCTAGACTTGTCGTCAAGGGTTTCACTCAAAAAGAAGGCATTGATTATAAGGAAACTTTCTCTCCAATTTATAAGAAAGATTCCCTTAGAATTATCATGGCAATTGTAGCTTATTGTGATTTAGAACTACATGAAATGGATGTGAAAACTGCTTTTCTGAATGAAAATTTGGATGGAGATATCTATATGGAACAACCTGAAGGTTTTATAAAGGAAGGAACGAAACACATGGCTTGCAAATTAAAGAAATCCATTTATGGACTTAAACAAGCTTCCAAGCAATGGTATATTAAGTTTAATGATACTATTACTTCTTTTGGATTTAAGAAAAATATTGTTGATCAATGTATATATCTGAAGTTCAGTGGGAGTAAGTTTATCTTTTTAGTCTTGTACGTGGATGATATTGTGTTGGCCAGTAGTGATCTTGGTTTATTGCACGAAACCTAAGAATATCTTGCCAAGAATTTTAAGATGGTTGATATGGGTGAGGCATCCTATGTTATTGGTATAGAGATTTTTAGGGATCAATCTCGAGCATTGCTAGGATTGTCTCAGAAAGGTTATATCAATCGAGTCTTGGAAAGATATAATATGCAGTTCTGTTCAAGCAATGATGCTTCTATTGTGAAAGGTGACAAATTAAATGAAAGACAGTGTTTGAAAAATGATTTGGAACGAGAAAACATGAAGAAGTTTCCTTATGCGTATGCTGTTGGGAACCTAATGTATGCTCAAAATTGTACAAGACCGGATATTAGTTTTGCAGTGGGAATGCTTGGTAGATACCAAAGTAACCCAGGGATTGAACACTGGAAGGCAGCAAAGAAAGTTATGAGGTACCTACAAGGGACAAAAGATTATATGCTCACATATAAAAGATTTGATCAGCTTGAAGTGATTGGGTACTCAGATGCGGACCTTGCTGGCTACATAGATAGTAGGAAATCCACATCAAGATATGTATTTATGCTAGCTGGTAGTGCAATTTCATGGAAGAGTACCAAACAATCAATTATTGTTTCATCCACGATGGAAGCTGAGTTCATAGCATGTTTTGAGGCAACAAGTCATGCTTTGTGGCTGCGGAATTTCATCTCAGGACTTGGTGTTGTTGACTTGATTGCGAAGCCACTGAAGATATATTATGATAACACTGCAGCATTTTTCTTCTCTAAGAATGACAAGTACTCTAATGGGACAAAGCATATTGAGTTGAAGTACTTGATTGTCAGAGAGAGAGTCCAGAAACATCAAGTATCAATTGAAAATATCAGTACCACTTCTATGATTGCTGACCCATTGACCAAGGGATTGCCTCACAAGGCTTACAAGGAACATGTTATTAGGATGGGTCTTTTAAGCAATCTAGAATTGTGATAATTGTATTGATACTTATGCGCATTTATTTTATATGTTTCTGTCATTATATTCATCAGTTATGTATGTACATGTTATTTTTATTTGATGAAGATAAATTGTCCTAACAAGACAAATTACAGGGGTTATGACAGTATAAGAATTGTACTGGTAAAGGTTAACAATATTGTAGTACATGGAAGGGAATTTGATATACAAAGTCTTATAACCCCTATGACTCATATTGCTAACTTGAGCTAATTCCAATATTATGGCATCTTTTAATTTGTTATCAGCAATTTTGTTTTCAAACTAAATTTACATGATCATATGTCAAAATGTTCTTGAAAAATTCCAAGTGAGTCAAAAATTTATTTTAATATATATATAATATGTATAAAGTCTTAATCAGTTTATTGGTCCAAGTGGGAGAATGTAAGAATTTTCTCTATAATTTATGGACCAATAAACTTTATTTTTAGACTTGGGCTTATTAAAGTTTGATGATATTATATTCCCAATTGAAGATGATAAGCCACTACATTATTACTTGGGAATTATGGACTATGATGGGTGGTATTTAAATCTCATAATTATAGAATTTATTTAGTGAAGTAGTGGATGACCTTATGCCAACTTTGGTATTGATTATGGTATAAATGGTGTGACTCTTGACCCTTTTTTCTCCTCTATAAAAGGGTACCAAATTCTTGTAGTATCAGTGTGCTTCTTGGCAGACTTATATTAGATTACTACATATTCTTTTCCTATCACTTAAGTTGGTATTAGTTAGAGACATTCCTATCACTTAAGTTGGTATTAATTAGAGACAGAGAGAAGAAGGAAGTCAAGATTCCTTGCAATAATTCAGAATCTTTTTTGTAGTATATTCATGGCTAACGGTATATTTTATTTCAATCCTTTAAGTTATTATTTCCACATTATTAAGAATATTATAGTTATTTTATTCTTTCACCAATTCCTTTTGCTTTCGGATATGTGCTCTTTTGTGTTCGTCTACCTAGCCTTATAATTTGTTCTTAACTTCGGCTCACACAATTATATGCCCTAAAATCTTTTGCCCTTCTCATATCAGATATGTTTCTTATGATTGGACTCTTAATTCCTTTTTATGTAATCTTGAATTTATTTCATACTATATATGCAAACTCGAGTATTCGTGAGACTCGTTTTGCACTACATGTTCCGACGTCATTTTGTCAATCAACCCTTTGTGAACTTCTTTCCATCTACTCTATTTCATACTCTTTGTATACGTGCAAACTGGGTTCTGTTAGTGCCATAATTTGGTTATCAAATTACATTATGTAATGCGTAGTGGTAAATCTTATATCTTTCTTTATATTGCTACTCGAGTTTAGATTATACAATTCGTTATTTCATAGTTAACCTTTTCATTTTCTTCATTCTTTGGAAATTCACACTTACTGAGCATTTGTTTTGCTCACTTTCTTTTTTGTATTTCTTTGTTTGCAGAGGAAAAATAAGATGTTAACTAATGGTTGGTTAGAGCTTACCGGGGCGAGAGATTATCGTTGGGAAGGTTAATTGATTTCGAACATAGGTTATTCTATTATCTTATATTTGGGAACATTTAATCGACATTTATAGAGGAATTGTGGTTTGGATTTATACTTGAAACTATTTGTAAGAATGTAACTTTTATTTATATTTTGTGGTTTAGAGCAATGCTATTTAATCGATCGATTATACTTCTTGTGAAAGTAGCCTTGCAGGCTTAAGAACTGGCCTTCTTAGACTTGTAGCAATCATGTCATCATGGAAACAATAGTAAAGTTTTCAAGACGTGACACAATAATTAGCGAGAAAACTCCAATAATTCCTCTAAAACTCCAAACGTTTTATTTTGGGTCGAAAAAATCAAAGCTAATACAACATAATGCAAATAGTTAGCGAGAAAACTCCAATAATTCCTCTAAAACTCCAAGCGCTTTTTTTTGGGTCGAAGAACTCAAAGCTGATGCAACATTTAATTCAACAAAAAATCAAAGATTTATTCAAAAAGCAACACAAGCCACTAAAATTAAGAATTAAGATTCTATGAATCTAGAATTACACTCGGTCATAGTCAAACACCATAAATGGGGTTGCTATTGGGTCTGGCAAACCCAAACGGTCCTCAACATTTTACGATGATTTTATCGGGATTTAAATTTTAAAACAACTAATATTTGTCCAACTTTCTTTTTATTGCATCGCGTCAGCACCTGACAAGCACATGACAGACAATTCTATATTGATCTTTCCAAAAAAGGACATAGAAAAACCACCTTGAATCTATTAGACTGAAAATTTATAAAACAAGCTACTCTATGGGATTGGCTTGATTCCTTTTTGTTACTTTAAAACATTGCAAACAAATGCAGTCAACATCCACACCTTCATTTGAATGTTGTCCTCGTTATGGCAGAAAGAAATTAATCGCTCGTAATCTATGCTCAATCATTAAATAAAGAGATTTATAATGGACACATAAAATCGATCCTTTTCCTAATGAATTTTCATCAAACAAGTACATCCCAAGCCAAATTATATATTAAGATAACAGTGTAAATTTCATATTCCATTGGGCATTCTACTATATAA
The DNA here is from genome assembly GCA_037974665.1 of Ehretia macrophylla. NCBI lineage: Eukaryota > Viridiplantae > Streptophyta > Magnoliopsida > Boraginales > Ehretiaceae > Ehretia > Ehretia macrophylla. Next base: position 9,344,989 of record CM075774.1, read on the forward strand.
GCAATGGATATGCCCTCTGCTAAAAACATTCATCCGTGACCAAAAATAAATAAATAAATAAGACAATAATCATACTATGAAATATGTTCAAGTATCTCTTTTGTTAATTCTCACCTGTTAGCTCATTCATCTAATAAATAAAACTAATTCATGATTTCAAGGACAAAATCAGTGTGAGATATCACTAATTTTAACAGCTTCTTAGAAAGCTCCGTTAACTTCTTCACAAATACTATTCTTCGGCTACATTTAGGGACAAAATATTTCCATGCTGGAGATGGATCAATAACAACCTTCTCAAGTTTGGGGGCAGCTCCAGATAAATGCTTGACAAATTCAACTAGATTAGGATAGACATTGAAACCAATAATCTCTAACACCTTCAGATGTTGATGAGGACATACCGCATCACTCTTTTCATCTAGTAATTTGTTACACTTATAACACTCATATAGTTCACTCTGAATGAGACAAAGTGTTGAAACAATATAATTAGTTCTTAATTCCTATAGAACACAAAAAATAAGAGTACACACATCCAAGTAAATGTATTTAGACGCAACCAAAAAAAACAAAAAACACATGCAAAAAGAGGAAGATAGAGCCTAAGCCTACTGCATGTGTAGTACCAACAAATAAGCACATAACTAGAAGAAGTCTGAAGAGATATAATGTTCTGATCATTCTCACAAGGTGGGTTAACTTCAGATTTAATTTTTGGGTGAACTGCACCAGATCATCCTGTGCTTTTACGAAACTACACTATATCTTCTTGTTGTCCAAAAAATGCACCATACCCTTCAATACTTTGTTAAAATAAGCACAATACCTCCTTCTGTCAAAAAATTCATCTAATTTAAAGGATAGTGTACTACACGCACGCCATATGCGATTATTCATATTGTTTTGCTTAAATAGGTTATTTTTTGGACAAAAACCCTTGTTATCTTTTTTTTTTTCCTTTTCTTCTCTCACCAACCATCTGCCTCAACCAACTATCCCCCACACCATCCCAACACCGTCAACTTCCCCCACTTTCCTACCCTGCCGCCCTCCACCTCAACTCATCCCAGTCCCTGTCAGGTTAAGGAGAACAGAAGTTGCAGTAGTAGTCAGTCATTTAGGCTTAGCTAATAGTTAGTTAGCTTAGATGTTATGTTAGTTATCATGTTTAGTTAGGAATATATACGGCTGTACAGAACTACAGTTCAAGCTGCATGTAATGTTCTAAATATAGCTCTCTATTGTAACAAACATTTTGAACAATCAATGAATCACAAATACACCCCAATTGCCCAGTCAGATTCATGCCCTATCATGATCCAACACAATTCAGGAGCTTGGTAAGGGCATTGCAATACAAAACAATTACAAGGCCTAATCTACAATTTACAGTCAACACCATTTGTCAACATATGCACAACTTTACCAACAAAGATTACAATGCTTTAAAAGAACCTTGAGATATGTTAAAGGCACACTCCATGGTATTCTCTTCTCTCTAGGACCGCTATATCTCCAAGCATACAGAGTATAGGGCAATGGCCCAAAGAACAACTGAAATAAAGTGAATTACTTATCTACTTAAGGATCTACATGTCTCCTACTCAGGCCCTACTCTTTTATGCAACAATGCTTCAGCCCTTGCCTTTGCATCTAATCCTGTCTATCATGCAAGGACCAAACACATTGAAATAGACTATAATTTCATTAGAGAGCAAGTGATGGCCAAGCATTTTTAGATCTCATACATATCAACAACTGAGTTGACAACAGACATGTTCACTAAATCACTACCAGCATCCAAGTTTCAGTATCTCAAGTGCAAGTTACCACTAGCTTATTCCAAGCCCATGTCCAACTTGAGGAGGGATGTTAAGGAGAACAGAAGTGCAGCAGTAGTCACTCACTTAGGCTTAGCTAATAGTTAGTTAGGCCTAGTTGTCAGGTTAATTGTCATGTTAGTTAGAAATATAACTAACTCTGTACAGCTACAGTTGTACAGATCTGCAATTCTAACTGCATGTGATGCTATAAATATAGATCTCTATTGTAACAATCATTTTGGACAATCAATGAATCACAAAATTTCATCTCTCTAGAATTTAACATCAGGCCCACCCCACCATATATATATATATATAAATGAAATGGAAAAGGAGAAAAGAAATTAAGGGCACTTATGTTTTTTTGTGCAAATCTGTTATCTATGTTGACGGAAATGTGGGAAGGGGGCACATGTGATGAGTTTTGTAACATCACAAGGGGGTATGGTGTAATTTTTGAACCTTAAAGGGGTATGATGCAATTTTGTAAAACCGCATAGGGTCCCGTGAAATTAGTTATGAGTTCTAAGAATTTAGTTCGCACGATTCTTTGTTGAAACAACATAATTTAAATACCATTAGTATCTATAACAACCTTTTGAAGGTCAAAGCTTGAGTACATGTTCAAAGAAAAAAGATACTTGGCCTGGAAGAGCACATGGTTCCATTCCAAGCCGTGAATCCATAGAAAACCCAAGAGAATAACCCCAAAAGCTAACTAAATTAAAATATTCATATTTTTGGGTTGTACTAAATATGCACCAAATTTTTTTGCTTCATTAGAAATTCTGGATTTCCGACTCACTTTGTGCGCATATTCATTCCATCTTACTTAAGTTTCACAAAGTTTTGCTTTAATACTATATCAAAGTGTGTAATATTTCTCTCTTACGGTATCTAAAAATACAAATCAGATTAGTAATTTCCCGGAATGAGCCATTCTTGCAGGGACTTGGGATGACGGGAGATATTTGAAATGAAAAGAGAAAAAGGTTCTTGAGATCCTATATATTGAATCAACCAAATTGCAGATCACACAAAGTAATAAATCCAGTCCAAGAGCTGTAACAGAATTCAAAAGAAAATTACCTCTAATGTTAATTTCTCCAGAAAAGGTGTCGCCTTTAAGAATAAGAGTATAAAAAGAAGGTTTTCACAATCACGTCCAAAAACATTCACCGTCAACACCCTTAGTGAAGAAAATTTCCATGAGTATTGCTGAAAGTCCATGCATATCTGATAAATGATGACTTATAAACAGGTCAAAACACAAGGAATTGTCATGTAAACATTAATTCATTAGGAAAATATGAAAATACCTCTGGACGGGAGGAAAATGCAGATTGCGAAAGCAGCACAAGAGTCTGAAGCTGACAGAGATAACTTGATAGTGCCCGGAATGCCCAAGTCGGACGATCTCTGAAATGCCCACCAATACATACATGACAAAGCAAAGGAGCGTCCTCAACATGTAAGTTAATTTGTTGACTCTTATACTGAAAATTGGAGAGCTTTGGAGTACAAATCTTAAGATCTCTTAGTTTCAGACAATAGGATATCTCCAAGGATTTTAAATTAAGCAATGGTATCCAACTCCAACGTTGAGAGTTTTCAAATGTTGGGATTTGCCGATAGTTATTTGCTCTAATGATTGGCAATGGAGAAGAAAATGCTCAAGAGTCTCCCCCGATATGTTGATGGACCATAAAGTAAGTGATCTCAAATGCTTATTAGTAATGCCTGATGAAGCAGGGTAGGAAAAAATATAGCAATCAAGGCATTGGGAATTTGCCGGCATAACCAACTTAAGATCTTTAACTCCCTTTCTCATGGCAAAATCGACCCATTTGTCGATATTGTCTCTACCCTTCCCATCCAAAGCAGAAATCATTCTAAACTCTTCGATTCTTGGAGACTGGATTGACCAGCAGACTTTATTCACCCAATTTATGCGCTGGGAGCTATTCAGATAACCGGCGATAATGCTAAAGTTGAGACAGGTTATATGTATCCATAAATGCCTCCATCTTGTTGATAGAACACTCATCATTTGTGCTTGCTTTACTGTCAATGAAGATAGAATCCGAATAAGGATTTCATCTGGCAGGCAACTAATCCAATCTTCCGTGTCAAATTCACTCTTCTGATCTTGCCTCCTTTCTTGTCATTGCATCATCGATGCCTAAAATAACACGTACACACACCCACACCAAACAAGCTTATCAGCAGCAGCAGCAGCAATTACAATTGACAATGTCAATATTGAGATATAAAGCATAAGAGCCAAACAATATCAGAAAAATAGGAATTAATAAGATAGATTAAATGTGCTGCAAAAGAAAAATAGGAATTAATAAGGAATAGATTAAATATGCCGTAAACTATGCAAAAGAAACTTTTAACAGAAAAACATCAAAAGAATATGAAAACGGTAAAAGAAGAATAAAACAACATGGGTAAACTAATAAGAACTTTACGTTTTTTGTCGATGATACCATGATTTATAATAATTTGGCAAACCACTTCCTATTATAACCGGACATAGACCGTTGTTCTTTTTCCAGCCCCCCTCTCCCAACCCCTAACCTCCACTTGTTCTTTCACTATCATGAGATTCGAATTCTAGTCTCCCAATTGTCACCGGATTGACATAGGCGGTTCACCACGTTGTTATGATCAAGCATAATTAAATATTTAAATTACTATGTCAATATGTATAAGGTCTAATAAAATGCAGCTTCGCCAGCCACGCTTTTCAGCAGAGTTGGTGTCAATATTGAAATATACATCATGGGGCCAAAAACGATATCAGAAACAGGAATTATTGAATTAATAATAGAGACCACACATGCAGTAAAGTATGCTAAAAGAAACTTCAGAAAACAGCTAAAGAATTTGAAAAAAAAATGTAAAAAAAAAAAATGCAGCAATATGCGCAAAAAGAACCTACGAAAAAACCTATAGCCCATTACCGGAAACAAGGACAGTCAGCAAATTGTTAAAGATTAGTAATTACGAAGCTAATTGTGGTTTACAAAAACGTGACAGAAACCTCCCCACTATTACCATGATATCATAATTTTTAACGTTCAATTTTTGCAAAACATGTTGGATCAATTACATAAACAAGTACGAGAGATGTGGTAGAGGTTAGAACAATTTAATAATAGCTAATATAGATTAGATTGTGTGCCATGATGGTTTCATAATTAATTTTTCCTACATAATGGTTGAATTGTTAACTTGCTTCGATACTAAAAATAAAAGAAGCTTCGACCATTCAACCTTACCTGAAACCAATTTGGACAATTGGACTGTGTTTCTTGAGCTGCGAAAACTAATGTAAAATCGCTATTCCTTTAATACTTGTTGTAACAACTCTTAAATTTAAAAAATAAAGGAAAAAATTCACATTTAGTACCTATTGTTTACAAAAAATTTCAGTTTAGTTCTTATTGTTTTAAATGTCTCAATTTAGTCCCTATTATTTTCCTAAAAGTTTCAATTTCATTCCTATTATTTAAAATTTTCAAATTCGTCCTTATTATTTCCCAAAAAAATTTAAATTCGTCTCTATTGTTTTCAAAAAATTTCAAATTCATCCCTATTGTTTCTCAAATTTTTTAATTTAGTCCTTAGATAATATGGACAAATTTGAAACTTTAAGAAAACAATAAGGACGAAATTGAAACTTTTAAAAATAATAGGGATAAAATTGAAATATTTTAGAAAATAATAGAGACTAAATTGAGATATTTTAAATAATAGGAACGAAATTAAAACTTTTGGTGAAATAATAGGGAGTAAATTGAGACATTTTAAATAATAAGAACTAAATTAAGACACTTTGTTAATAATAGGGACTAAATGTGAAATTTTTTCAAAAATAAAAATAAAAGATTTGAATGTCGGCGGTAGCTCTGACGTGTTTGATTTAGAATAGGAAAAGGTTTGAAGGATTGTTAAAAACGTTTTTCTCTCTTTAGGGTTGATAGAAATTTAATTTTATTAAGAATAAGTTGCACGTAAAACTTTAGAAACTCACGTAAAATTCCCTTTCAATTTTGATATTTCAAACATTTGCGTACCTGCCCCCAGTTTTTTTTTAACTTCCGTTACAGTCTGCTAATTTAAATTAATTAAAAATAAGTAATTGCAGGTTTTTCATCAAATTCAACTTTTTGAAATTTGGTTTTACCAATGTTAGGGAGAGAAAAAAAACCTAGAGAGAGAAAATACCAAAAACTTATTTGAATCTTAAGTATGAACTATACAAAAAGTTTTTAATTCCTCATCCAAAAAAAATTAAGGGCAAATTTCACAAATAGTCCCTATTGTTACTCTTTTGTCTCAGTTTAATCCTTATTGTTCTATTTGTCTCAATTTAGTCCCTATTGTTTACAAAAAAATTTCAATTTCGTCACTTCCGTCAAATAAGGGATTAAATCTAACATAAAGTTGGTCACGTGCGGTGCACGTGACCACAGTCTCAGGGGCAATTTTGGAATATAACAATAAAAGTTTAATTTAGTCCTCAATATTTTGAAAAAGTTTCATTTGAGTCCTCAATGTTTTAAAAAAATTCAAATAAGTCCTCAATGTTTTAAAAATATTTCAAATAAGTCCTCAATATTTTAAAAATATTTCAAATAGGTCCTCAACGCTTTAAAAATATTTCAAATAGGTCCTCAATATTTTAAAAATATTTCAAATAAGTCATCAATATTTTTAAAATGTTTCAAATAAGTCCTCAATGTTTTGAAAAGATTTCAATTAAGTCCTTACTGTTCTATAAAGTTGGAAATAAACCCTTAAGGTCCCCCATCTCTTAAACACACAAGGTTTGGATAGTTAACAAGGAGGAAATAGACTTGTCTTGATGGATGTAGCTCAAAAAATTTAGTCGATTTAGCTTTTAACTAATAAGTGATAGATAACTAAGATAGCGTCCGTGAGACCAAATTCGAATTTGTCAAAACCAAAATTAGGGAAGTCACAATACGTAAACAAAGAGGCAAAATAAAGACGCAATATACGTTACCAACTACAAACCTTTAGCATTTTTCATTTGAATACTTGTTATGAAAACAATTATAAACACATCAACATTAGAAAAAATGATGTTTCTTCATCCTTAATCCAAAAAAAATAACAATAATATCATCAAAGCATCAGTCATAAAAGCTTGTCATAATCCCATAACCTGTCATAAAAAAAAGTCATTAAATATGGTTAAAGTCATTACATTTAGCTGTCATAGTCCCATCCATATACAAAAATTATCTTTACATATCCTGTCATAATCCCATCCATCTACAAAAATATCCATCAGTCATGTCATAACCTATTTATAACCCATCTACAAAAACCATTGGGTTGACTAACTTTGTTCATAGCATGTTCATTCATCAATATGAATAAAGTTACAAAAAATATCCATCAGTCCTGTCATAACCTATTTGTAACTCATCCACAAAAACCACTGGGTTGACTAACTTTGTTTATTCATCAATATGAACAAAGTAAGGACTTAATTGAAATCTTTTCAAGACATTGAGGACTTATTTGAAATATTTTTAAAACATTAAGGACTTATTCAAAATATTTTTAAAACATTGAGGACCTATTTGAAATATTTTTAAAATATTGAGGACCTATTTGAAATATTTTTAAAACATTGAGGACATATTTGAAATATTTTTAAAACATTGAGGACTTATCTAAAATATTTTTAAAACATTGAGGACTCAAATGAAATTTTTTCAAAACATTGAGGACTAAATTGAACTTTTATTGTTATATTTCAAAATTGCCCCTGAGACTGTGGTCACGTGCACTTTCTGTTAGATTTAACCCTTATTTGACGGAAGGGACCAAATTGAGATTTTTTTATAAATAATAAGGACTAAATTGAGACAAATGAAACAATAGGGACTAAACTGAGACAAAAGAGTAACAATAGGGACTATTTGTGAAATTTGCCCAAAAAATAATATATAAATTTAAAATCTCTTATCGCTTTTGCAAACTCTTTTCCTTTGAAAAACTTTTCCTATTCTATCACGGCTTGCATTGGTGGTTGTCACAACACAGTCAGATCTTTGTCACATGTGAGTAAAGTGTTGTTCTTTTATACCACTAGAGCTTTGGTGCAGTGCTATGTAACTCATTATGTATGCGTTGCGAGTTCGAGTCTTGGTTACGGTTTTACATCTCCTGAATAAATAAATAAAAAAGTGTTGTTTTTTTTTAAGTAAATAATAATTATGAACATAACCTGCTACATAATCTGTTTGCTATAACTAATTGTTCTGACCTCTACAACACGCCTCGTACTTGTTTATATTATTAATTTTTGGGTAAATATCATTTTTAATTTCTTATCTTTGACTTCATTGACACTTCGGTCTCTTATCTTCAAAGGTGACCCATTTTAGTCCTTCATCTTTTTGAAATGTGACACAGTTAGTTCTTGTCACTAATTCCGTTAAAAAATGACTAATAATGTCATTAAAACAAAAAATAAGGGATTAAAATGTCTCAATTTTTACACTTGAAATTTTGGAATTTTAGTATCATGTGATTTTCACGTGATTGTTCTGTTAATTTTTTAATGGAATCCCTAAAAAGGACTAATAGTGCCCACTCCGAAAAAATAAGAGACTAAAATATATCACTTTTGAAAATAAGAGACCAAAGTGTCAATGAGGTTAAAGATAAAAGACAAAAATGTGTATTTACCCTTAATTTTTTTTTCAACTCAACTGTATTTATTTGGTTATACTGCAATGATTCATTGTCGAAGTTATACCTTAGACGCTATAGTATGTGTGAGATGGTAATGTGGGTTATTGCCTCACATGTCTGGCAATGAGGGGAGATTTTTATCACATTCTTGTGAACAAAACACCGGCAATTGTAGTTGCTGCTGCTCATAGGTGTTTCTGTCGGTCGAATTTGCATGCTAGACTTTATGTTAGCATGAGAATGTGGTTAACTGTGTGCCTGGTATCTAGCCACATTTTTATAAATCTTATAACTTCGACAAAAGACGTGTGTGTGTGTTTTTAAAAAAAAAAATTCTTTTGATGTTTTCTGTTACAAGTTATGCATAGTTTACTACACATTTACTCTGTCATACTAATTCCTATTTTTCTGACATTGGTTTGACCTTATGCTGTATATTTCAATATTAACATTGCCAATTGTATTTGCTGCTGCAGATAGATAGGCGACTTTGGTGTGTGTGTCTATGTGTTTTTTTAAGCAACGATGATGCAACGACAAACGACGCAGAATGAGAAGGAAGATTGGATTAGTCGGCTGCCAGATGAAATCCTTATTCGGATTCAATCTTTATTGACAGTAAAGCAAGCACAGATGACAAGCGTTTTATCAACGAGATGGAGGTATTTATCGGAGTGCATAACTTGGATGAATAAAGTCTGCTCGTCTATCCAGTCTCCGAGAATCGAAAACTTTAGAATGAATTCTACTTTGGATGCAAAGGTTGATTGACAAATGGGTTGATTTTGCCATGGAAAAGGGAGTTAAAAATCTTGAGTTGGTTATATTCAAAAATATTCCCCTGAAGTCATCTAGCCGCTACATCTTTTCTTGCCCTACTACTTTTTTCATCAGGGATTATTGATCGAGCAACTTCTTCTCCATTGCCAATCATTAGAGCAAATAACTATCGGCGACTCCAAACATTTGAAAACTCTCAACGTTGGAGTTGAAGGTCCATTGCTTAATCTAAAATCCTTGGAGATATCTTATTGTTTCAATCTAATACATCTTAAGATTTCTGCTCCAAAGCTCTCCAATTTTCAGTATCACGGTCAAGAAATCAGCTTACACATTGAGAATGCTCCTTTGTTTTCTCATTCATGTATTGGTGTGCATAGTGGAGATCCTCCATCTTGGGCATTTCGGGGCACTATCAAGTTATGTTTGTCAGCTTCAGACTCTTGTGCTGCGCTTGCGAGTTGCAATGTGCATCTTACTACCGTCCAGTGGTATTTTTCATATTTTCCTAATGAGTCAATGTTTACTTTGGCAATTCCTTGTGTTTTGACCTGTTTATTATATGTCATCATATATCAGATTCGCATGGACTTTCAGCAATCATGGAAATTATCTTCTCTAAGGGAGCTGACGGTGAGAGTTTCTGGAGGTGATTGTGAAAACCTTCTTTTTATACTCTCATAATTCTTTAAGGCGGCTCATTTTCTAGAGAAGTTAAGATTAGAGGTAATTTTCTTTTGAATTATGTTATAGCTCTTGGACTGGATTGATTACTTTGTGCGAGTTGCAATTTGGTTGATTTAGTATATAGAATCTCGGGAACCATTTTCTCTTCTCATTTCTAATGTCTCTCTGCAGTATGACCGTCAGAAAGAATAGCTCATTTGTGGAAAAATACTATATGGTGTGTATTTTTGAATTCTGATATCACCGCAAGAGAGTCAACACGTTGTAATCTGGTAAGATGGTATGAATGTGCGCACAAAATGAGTAGGAAAATCTAGAATTTCTCGTGAAACAAAAACTTTTGGGCATATTTAGTACAAGCTGAAGATATGAATCTTTTAATTTAATTAGCTTCTGATGTTATTCTATTAGGTTTTTTGATCTTGTACTAATGGTATTTAAATGGTTGTTTGGACAAGGAATTTTTTTTTTTTGGTCATAAAAGATATATTAAGAAAAAAAAACGAAATACAAGAAGGTCAACCAATACCAACAGGTTCAAGGTCTGCCTTAAGAAGATTACAAAGATTATAAAGAGGTTTAGACAACCAATCAAATCTAAGTCTATCACCAATCTTACATTTAGCTAACCAATCAGCTGGTTTGTTACCTAACCTTTTAACCAAAGCGAACTGCACTGAAGAAAGATCTGCAATTAAGGAGCGAATATCATTTACTATTGGTTGAACTTTCCAGTCCAACGAGCAACCAGTAGCAGAGAGAGCCATGAAGATAGCCTGAGCATCATTCTCCACGATGATGTTGTAGGTGCTATAATGCCTAGCCATAATACAAGCATTACGGATAGCAATAGCCTCAGCCATTGATGCTGAGTCAACAAGAAAACTCCAAACATTATCATCCAGCAGATTACTGAAATGGTCTCTGCAAATGACAACTGCAGAAGCTTTACCTTCCGAAGTATAGGCCGCATCACAATTAAATTTGATCCAATTTGGAGGAGGAGGGATCCAGCGAGTTGGGACAGCAATCTCAGACGAAACAGAACTAGGTGAAAGGGAAGCATTAGATTGATTTGCATTCTTAAAATCAATCCACAAACTGTTGGCCTTGCAAACTGTCTTGATAGGATCCACCGTCACACTATCAAACAAGAAAGAATTACGATCCTTCCAAATTTGCTAGCAAAAACAAGCTAGAATGGCTTTAGCTTCTCCTTTCAAGTACCCTCTAGCAGTACAACACTTACCAAGGTTGAGAAACCAAGACTCAAACCTCGATATAACCATAGAATTTATAGAGAACTGGATAGGGGAAGCTATCCAAACTGCTTGAACCCAGGGGCAGGTGAGCAACAAGTGTTCAACAGATTCAAAGTGGGAGTTACACAACTTACAAAGCGGATTATCAGCCAAATTCCTCTTAAACTTATTCTCTTCAGTTGGTAAACCTCCTTTACAAGCTTTCCACATACAGTTTTTGATTTTTGGCTGGACATTGAGACTCCAAATGCACTTCCATAACTCTTTTGGGGGCGAGTAAAAAGATCCACTTTTTGAAGAATGCTTAGCAGAATTTTCTTTTTCCTGTTATTCTTTGATGCAGAAATACCCAGATTTGACAGAGAAGGATCCAGATCTTGCATGTGGCCACCAGAATGCATCTTCACAATCTTCAATAGGAACATATATGGCTTTGATTTTTTGAATAATGTCCTTGCAAAAAAGAGACTTCAAAAGTGACTCATTCCACTCCTTAGTGCCAGGTCTAAACAACTCATACACTTTTTTGATCGCAGCATTATGTGGTCTGCTCAAAAGAAGGCCCCCAAGCAGCCACTTATCAGACCAAATATCAATAGAAAGCCCATTTCCAATAGACCAACAAATTTTATTTTTAAGAATGTCTCTTCCTGCCAGTAGACTCCTCCAGCTCCATGAAGGTTTACACCCAACCTCCAAGAAAGATAAACCCGAGAAATAGATTCCTTTGAGAACTTTTGCAACCAAAGAATTTGGATTTGTTAAGATTCTCCAAGCCTGCTTTGTAATAAGAGCCTTGTTCATACAATGGAAATCCCTAAAGCCAATGCCTCCACAACTTTTTCTTTTTGTCATTTCATTCCATCCAATCCAGTGAGTCTTCTTTCGACCAAAGGATCCCTACCAAAACTTTGCAATTTTTCTACACAGTTGTTTACACACAGATTTCGGAAAGAGAAAAATTGACATAGGATAAGAAGGAATGGTTTGTAAAACAGAATTTAACAAGAGTTTCCATACCTCCTGATAAAAGGGAGCTTTTTTAGCTTTCAATCTTAGAGATAATTCTCTCTTGGATCCAATCAAGGGCCTTGATCTTTAAGTTACCCCAATCCGCAGGCAAGAGGTACTTCGGACAAGGAATCGTGTGAACTAAATCTTAAAAACTTGAATAGAAGTTGATTTTTAACTGTTCATTGTCAGAAACTTGTACACTCCTTAGGGCCAATCGTGTGAATTCTCCTCTACCAATCAACCATGCACCTTTCAGTTTGAGCACCACTTGTGGCCCTAAGACATCAATTGGGTAAAAATCCCTGTTGGGTCGGATTCTAACTAATCTTTCGATACTTCGTAAGAAAGTCTTTCTTTATTAAATTAAAAGACAAAGAAATGAAGAAAAATAATAAAATAGATTATCATACATATCTTTCATGTAGAAAGATGAATAAAATAAGTCTATTTATTTAGTTCGACATTCCTTGCACTTATTCTATATACTCACTTAGATATATAGATACTTAGATCTATACTAAGAATTTATTATTTAATTAATAAAAATTAATTATCTATGAATTTACGAATTAATAATAATTACAATTCTTAAACCTAGAAAGTATCTACTTACCTTTCCTAATACGTGAAGTCACGCTAAAAAATGATAGTCGGATGTTTTCAGCTTTCATGCACGTGGGTGGAACATTCACACTCTTACAACAAGATTGATCGTCTTTTAGTTTTATCCTGAACTAATTTTACAAGTAAAAAGTTAACTTCAAGTTAACCCACCTTGTGAGAGTCATTATGTCTCTAAAGTCATCTTCTGATTATGTACTTATTTGTTGGTACTACACATGTTGTCCAGCGTAAGCTTAGCCCCTCTCTCTCTCTCTCTCTCTCTCTCTCTCTCTCTTTCTGCATGTGTCTTATTTTTTTGCTTGTGCATGTAAATACCACTACAACAAAAATATGTTTCAGTGACGGGTCATTGCCGAGCCCTCGTTGAACGGCAAGGGCTGGGCGAGGGAGGACATTCCCTCGCCATAATGGCGTGGGGTAGGTGAGGGACCCTATTTCAGTGATGAAGCTTTCGGTGAGGGACGATTTTCCTCGTCGGGCCCTCGCCGAGACCCTTTCTGCAAGGGCCAGGCGAGGGGAATTGTCCCTCGCTAAAGGCTATTTTTGTTGTAGTGTACATTTACTTTGATTTGTGTACTCTCATTTTTTGTGTTCTATAAGGACTCTGTTGTCTCTTAATTAAACCTAAGAGGGGGGTGAATTAGGTTATATAGGCAATAATACTATTTTTTCGAATAGGCAATATACTAGCAATGATTAATCAATAACAATCTTAAATAGATATGTACTCTAGCAATATAAAATGTGAGTGAAGCAATTTTTCAAACACTTGGTGTGCAGAAAATAATGTAAAGAAAGAGTTGAGAGAAACAGATTGCAAATCGCGATTTAGCGTGGTTCGGCTCCCGCCTAAGTCCACGACTTAAGCTCCCCGCTTAGGATTTCAACAATCTTCACTATGGTGGCTCTTCAAATATTGGTGAGTCCACAAACCAACTACAATGGTAATTCAAGTTTTACAATAGAAAAACAACTATTCTCAATGCAAAGCTTTCACTCCAACACCTTTGACAAGGAAATCCTTCTTTTTGAAAGTGTTTAACTCTCTCTTTTGATAAGTATTTGAGAATCACAATAAAAGCCCTCTTTTTAGGGTAGATGAATACAATGAATGCTTTCTCACAATATTGCTCACAATTTCTTGCTCAAGTATAGCTCAATGATGATTCAAGGATTAAGATGATGAAAGAACTCAAGAGTAAATGCTTTGAATCAATATTTTCAAAATTTGCAGTTGAGAGCACTTAATAGAGCTGAAAAAATGGTGGAATAAATACTCCCAACGTTCAGAAACAGCTATATTTTGAATCAGCCCGATTGGTTGACCCCTGTTCGCTGGTCGACCGGTCAAGAGACCCTCGTCCGATGGACAGGTCTCGGGCGGACGACCCTCTGGCCACCGGTCGACAGGTCGCCAAAGGGTCGTCCGGTGGAACCAAGACTGTCAGGGTTGGATTTTTTAAAATAATTCTTTTGAACAAGTTTTGTAAGGTATAAAACACACATTTCAAAAATGTTGTTTGAGAATCACTATTGAGCATATACTATTTACAAGCCCCAAAACCCCAGCCAAGTTCTAACCGATACCCCTTATGACTTCCATCTTCATCCTTATAACTCCATCTTCATTCTTCAAATCTTCTCCTTAAGTTGATGGATGTTCTTCTTCCTTCTTTAGCTCGATAATCTTGGAGTCGAAGTCAAACTTGATTAATCTTTGCTTTTGCACACTTAACAAACTCATTAAACACATTTATGGTTTGTAATCATCAAAACCAAGATTTAAAAACCCTTTAAGCTAACAATCTCTTCCTTTTTTATCATGACAAAACTTATCTCAAATAATAACAATGTAAGCATAAATGAGTTTGAGAGAGTATATATATAAGCATAAATGAGTTTGTATTTAGCATTTTGTGCATTGTGAGTTTGTTTGAACCTAAGATATAAGTTTGTTCAAAAGATTCCCCCTCAATGGGTGTGTACATAACAACTCTCCCTTAATGTATGAGTTTTTTTTTTATATGCTTCTATTATTTATACAATTTTTCTCCCTCTTTTTGTCATTAGCAAAACATGAAGAATATTCACACAACAATACAAGCTTCCTAGGTGACATTAACAAACAAAGAAAAGCATGTTGAGATTTGAACGCCAAACACTTGACACAAAATCACAAAGTAAAGCAAGTCATAGTAAGGAAAATTTCCAAAGCAATGGAGTTGAAATATCAAATAAACAAAGTATCAAAACCATGGAAGAGAGTGCATGACAAAGTAAAACATGATTGTGTAAAAAGGAAATTGCAAAGTGTAAAGCGAAAGGGGAAAGAGGATCATCCTATGCATCGCAAGGCAACAGACTTAATCCTTCATGAATTTCTTATGAAGCTTCTCGAGCATCGTCTTCATTCCCTGCATCTCAGAGTTGACTTCTCCAACAGTCAAGGATAACTGATCAACTTTCAAAGTCAAATTATCAACTTTGGCATCTACTCCGTCAAGAGTAGCTGGGCGAGGTCTTCTTGTTGTAGACGAACTATCCCCTCCAATATCAACCTGTGAAGGTCCAGCATCTCTGCCTTCATCACTCTCGCTTGCAGCATCACTTTCATCACCTTCTTCCCCAAGGTCATAGTTCTCTAGATCATCAACTACCTTAGTTTGTACCTTGCGGAATTTACATTGCGTAATGTAGATAATGTCATTATTTTCACGAGCCATGTATTGTCGATCTAGGCAATATTGGTCAAGGAGGTATGTGGCATCATTCAAGGGTGCAAACTGACCAAAACGATCAATACCCTTAAGACAGAAGAAGTGACACAAGATCATCCCATAGGGCAAGGATTTCTTTTTAAAAGCCAACATGTGACTGAGCATGATGTAGGGAAGCTTGATTTTTACCTTTGTGTATATGAGGTGCATCACATTACCTGTGAAGGATGGAATTGTCCCGTCTCTTGTAATGCGAGACATGATGGAGTGATTTAGAATGTAAAGGAGCAAACGTTTCTTGGCACAGAGTTGATCTCTCTTTGGCATAAACTGTTCTGATATTCCCGAGTCTTTCCACAAGGTAGTAAACATTTCCGTTGGGGCAGTGTCGTGTAGTCCGCTTGGTAAGTTAGCGGCAGAATAAAGTTTTAAGCCACTATTTGGTATCCCAAGCAAATCAGCCAAATCTCGTTCGCCCACAAATATGTCAACTCCATTTACCCTACTCTTTGGCCCACACATACCTCTATCTTCTCCTTCTACCAAATATGCATAGAATTCACAAACCCACATATCACAATTTATGTCCTCTAGTCCAAAAAGAGGAAGCCACCTTTGATATCTAATCAGTTTATGTGGACGAGTGTTGTCCAAAAAGTGTGAAGGATCAATACGCTTACCCTATATTATTTTCTTTTGTGAGAAATCTCCTGGTGCGATGACATGCATGCGAACCCAGGGATCAACGGTATGAGGCCTAAATACAGTCCTTTGTTTCTTGGATGCTTGTCTAGATGATGATGCCATTGATAGATAAGAAAATTTGCAAGAAAAGGTAGAAAAAATTTGGTTTGGGCACCTTGAGTGCACAAAGATTGCTAAAGAGTTTTGGAAAAGATTTAAAAGAAAATTGGATGAGTTGTGAAACTTGGGAGCTTGGCCTTTTTGTTTGCAATATAAGGATGAGATTTTAAAGATAATAGAAGACAATGCAAAGTAGTGGAATTGAAGTGGGAGAGAATTTGAAGAGTTGTGAAGGAAGATGAATTGTGGTTTGAAGATGAAATTTGAAGTTTTAAACATTTTGCCCGTCAGTGCCATGACCGGACAAGGGTGTAAGCGCCAGTCGACCGGTGCCAGACCCTCTTCCGCCCGAGGTACTTCCACCGGACGAGGGGAACTCCACCGGTCGACTGGTAGGCACACCCTCCTCCAGTTGGGCATATTCTGCCGGGAAGTAGTCTTGTGCTTATGAAACTTCATGAAATGCAAGTGTACTCATATTTTGAGCATGCCCAGCTCCCTTCTAATCACACAAAATTGATTCTCATGTAAAGGTTTGGTAAAAATATCAGCTAATTGATGCATAGAGTCAACAAAGTTAAGCACAACATCCCCTTTTTGAACATGATCACGAATGAAATGATGCCTAATTTCAATATGTTTATTATGGAGTGTTGAATGTGATTTTTAGTAAGATTAATGTCACTTGTATTATCACATTTAATAGGCACACTATCGTACACAAGGCCATAGTCTAGTAAATTTTATTTCATCCAAAGAATTTGAGCAACACAATTTCCGGCAGATACATATTTAGCTTCGACCGTAGAGAGAACTATACTATTTTGTTTTTTACTAGACCAAGAGTTCAATGAATGTCTTAAAAATTGATAGCATCCACTAGTACTCTTCCTATCCACTCGATATCCTGCATAATTTGCATCTGAATACCCTATAAGTTCAAATGATGTACCTTTCAGATACCACAATCCTAAATCTATAGTCCCCTTAAGATATCTAATGATTCTTTTTAGATCATTTAAGTGAGACTTTTTAGGACAAGATTGAAAACGAGCACATAAGCACACAACAAATACAATATCGGGTCTAGAAGCAGTTAAATAAAGAAGGCTTTCGATCATACCTCTATATTGTTTTTCATCTACCTTGTTACCTTACTCATCTTTGTCAAGTTTGATTGATGTTGACATTGGTGTACTCATTTCTTTTGCTGACTCAAGCCCAAACTTTTTGATAAGTTCTCTAATGTACTTGGCTTGATTGATGAAAGTACCTTCTTGTGTTTGTTTGATTTAGAGTCCAACAAAGAAATTCAATTCTCCCATCAAACTCATCTCGAATTCCTTGTGCATACACTTAGAGAAATACTCACAAAGGGATTCATCAGTAGTACAAAAAATTATATCATCAACATAAATTTGCACGAGCAATATATCTTTATTTTTTGTTTTGACAAAAAGGGTTGAATCCAATTTTCCTCTAATAAACCCTTTTTCAAGCAAATAATTGCTAAGTCTATCATACCATGCTCTAGGTGCTTGCTTAAGGCCATATAATGCCTTATCTAGTTTATATACATGATTGGCAAGTTGGAATCTTCAATTTCGGGTGGTTGTTTCACATATACTTCTTCCTTAAGATAGCCATTTAGAAATGCACTTTTTACATCCATTTGATATAATTTAAAATTCATAAAACATGCAAAAGCAAGAAGCATACGAATTGATTCAAGTCTAGCCACTAGAGCAAAAGTCTCATCATAATCTATTCCTTCTTCTTGATTATACCATTGAGCCACTAGTCTAGCTTTGTTCCTAGTTACAACCCTGGATTCATCTAACTTATTTCTAAAAACCCATTTTGTACCAATAGGATAATCCTTAGGTTTTTAAACTAGATGCCACACTTTACTTCTTTCAAATTGATTTAATTCTTCTTGCATGGCAACTATCCAATCTTCATGATCTAAAGCTTCTTTAACATTTTTAGGCTCTACTTGAGAAAGAAAAGCAACATGTTCACAATATGCATTTAGATTAGAGCGAGTTCTTACTCCCTTTGAAGGATCACCAAGAATTTGGTCATTTGGGTGATCTCTTACAAACTTCCAACATTTTGGTAGATCATCATTTGTTGTCACTTCTTGGTCATTTTGCATTGGTTGTACAATTCCTTGTGGATTTTCTAGAGTTTCACCATCCTTTGAGGTTTGACCCTTTTAAACATTTGTCTCCTTTGGATCTCTTGAGGTTCCCTTGTTGCCGATAGTTGTAGGTAAGATTTGAGTGTCAACTTCGGAAACACTTACCTCATCATCATTCTTTCTCGGAGCAAAATGATTAGTTTCATCAAAATCCACATGCA
Source organism: Ehretia macrophylla (assembly GCA_037974665.1). NCBI lineage: Eukaryota > Viridiplantae > Streptophyta > Magnoliopsida > Boraginales > Ehretiaceae > Ehretia > Ehretia macrophylla. The sequence continues at coordinate 9,363,814 of CM075774.1, forward strand.
TAGACTCTTCGATAAGCATATTTCTTTTGTTAAAGACTCTATAAGTTTTACTTCTTGAAGAGTAACCCATAAAAAGTTCTTCATCCGATTTCGAATCAAATTTGCCAAGATGTTCTTTTGTATTAAGGATAAAACACTTACAACCAAACACTTTAAAATGAGATACATTTGGTACTCTACCTTTCCATAATTCATAGGGTGTTTTCTTTAGAAAATATCTAATTAGCACACGATTTAACACATAACATGTGGTATTTACGGCTTCACCCCAAAAGTATGTTGGCAAGTTATTTTCTTTCAACATTGTTCTTGCCATTTCTTGTAGTGTTCGATTCTTCCTTTCTACTATCCCATTTTGTTAAGGAGTTCTAGAAGCCGAAAAATTATGTTTAATGTCACGTTCTTCACAATAATCCATAAAATATGCATTTATAAATTCGGTGCCATGGTCACTATAAATGCAATTTATGTAAGTTTGCACCTTGTTACAAAGTTTAGCAAATTCATTGAAGGCATCATTTTTATGTGCAAGAGGTCTTACCCATGTGAATCTAGTGTAATCATCTATAATAACATAGACATATCTAGATCCACCTAGACTTGCCACATCCATTGGACCAAATAGATCCATATGTAATTTTTGTAAAGCTCTTGATGTGGTTACCTTGCTAATTGTTTTAAAAGATGTCTTATGTTGTTTTCCAAATTGACATGCATTACATAGATGGTCTTTTTGAAATTTAGTCTTAGGAAGACCTATGACAAGTTCTTTTCTCGAAAGCTTAGCAAGTAAATCCATATTAGCATGACCAAGTCTTCTATGCCATAACCATGAATCTTCATTAATGGTAACTAAGCATGTTACATTTTGGCACTTTAATTCTTGAAGATTGATTACATATACATTATCACATCTATCTCCAACAAATACTACTTTATCATCTTTATCATACACCTTGCAACAAGTAGATAGAAATTCAACTCTAAATCCATTATCACCAAATTGACTTACACTTAGTAAATTATGTTTAAGACCTTTAACATACAAGACATCATGAATAGAAAGAGAGTTTATATCTCCTATGCTACCCTTACCAATGACTTTGCCTCCTTCATTTCTTCCATAGCTAACTTTACATTTGAAGTTTCTGTCAATCTCATAAAAGAAAGATACATCTCCCATCATGTGCCTTGAGCACCCACTATCAATAACCTAAGTATCTTCATACTTCACCTTTAGGTCAACGTATCATTCATAGAAACAAATCAAGTTCATTTTGGTCCCCACGGTTCTATTGGGTCCTTTTGTGTTAGTACGAAGTCCTAACACATCTAACAACCCATTTGGGTCTGAGCCATAAAGGAATATGAGAATATTTTCCCACCATGTTTCTAAATCTACGTCGTGATGCATTGTGACCAATCTTCTCACAATAAGTGCATCTTTTAAACGATCCTCTTGATGTTGAGGCTACATTCCAAGAGGATGATGCTTTGACAAAATAATTTTGCAACCCTTTTTGATATGGCTTATAGCCAATTCCCTTTTTTGTCAAATTGTACTTTTTGTGATTCTTTTAATGGTAGATGGACAATTGAGGATTGAGAAGCTTTTACAAAGTTTTTGAAGACTTTGGTTTAAAAAATGGCTCATAGCCAATTCTACCTTTGTCGAGTGGTGATTTTTGAGAACTAAGAATTTTATCCAAAGCCTTTGTTCCTTTTGAAAATCTAGCAAGATCATTTTGTAGGCCAAGAACTTGTTTTTCAAAATCTTTAATTTCCAGTTCATTTTTGGAATTTAAATAATAGTATTCATATATTTCTTTGGTAAGAGTATCATTTTCATCTCAAAGTTCCTTAATTTCCTTTTGAAGTTCATCATTTTCTTTTTGAAGATTCTTTACTTTTGAATGTGCAAGAAGAAAACTATCATGTAGTTTTGAAAATTCATTTGTTAGTTCCTCAAATGTACATTCATCCTCATTAGAAGAAGAAGAAGAAGATTCATCACAAGACGAAGAAGTTACCTCACCACCTCTAGCCATGAAGCACACAAAGTTGGCCACCTCAGTTTCGCTTCCACTTTCATCACCGGTTGATACATCCTCCTCAACACACGCCTTTATTGCCTTTTGCTTTCCTTTGATCAATTTTGGATATTTTTCTTTGATATGTCCCGGTTTGTCACAATTTAAGCATTTTATTTCTTCTTTGGTCTTTTCTAATCTTTCTTTGAATCTTCTCTTGACTTTGTTGTTGATGGGCTCCTCTCTCTTCATCTTTGTATACTTTAAGAACTTCTTAAAATTCTTTGCAAGAAGTGCAAACTCATCATGATCGCTATCATCTTTGTCTTCATTACTTGATTGAGATTGAGCAATGAGAACAAATGATTTCCTTGTCTTCTTTTCTTCTTCATCTCGTATTTTTTCTTGATTCAATACAAGTTCCTCCATTTCAAGGTTGCAAATGAGCTCATGCACCATAATCTTAGAGAGGTCGGTTGATTCTCTAATTGATGTCACCTTTGGTTTGTATTCTTTTGGAAGAGCCATAAGAATCTTCCGGTTGAGTTCTTCATTTGGATACTTCTTTCCGAGAGCACTCAAGTTATTTACGATTTTGGAAAATCTTTGATGCATTTCATTTAGTGACTCTCCGGACTTCATATGAAACAACTCATACTCATGAATGTGAAGATCAATCTTGGTATTCTTCACTTGAGACGTTCCTTGATATGACATGTGTAACATTTTTCAAATTTCGTGAGCGGTTTCACATTGACTTACATGACTATACTCAGTTTCGTTTAAAGCACAATAGAGGATATTCTTGGCTCTTGAGTTCTTGGTCATCATGATGATGTCTTGATCATTGAACTCTCCCCTTTCTTTGGCACTTAAACGGTTTTGACTTTCTCGACTCCACTTGCACTTGAACCTTCTTTGACGGTTACCTCATTCATTGGAACATAAGGGTCATCTTCTACCAATGACCATAGAGCATAGTCAACGGATTGTATATATGTCTCCATCTTGTTTTTCCAATAATTGAAATTTGTACCTATAAATAATGGAGGCCTATTAGTAGAGTATCCTTCAAAATAAGGAAAAGTAGTATTGTTTGCCATTTATCTTTTCTTTGCTAGATGTTAAGCTATATGCAAAGTCCTAGCTCTTGATACCACTTGTTGTCCCTTAATTAAACCTAAGAGAGGGGTGAATTAGGTTGTATAGGCAATAATACTACTTTTTTGATTAGGCAATATACTAGCAATGATTAATCAATAACAATTTTAAATAGATGTGCACTCTAGCAATATAAAATGTGAGTGAAGCAATTTTTCAAACACTTGGTCTGCAGAAAATAATGTAAAGAGAGAGTTGAGAGAAAGAGATTACAAATTGCAATTTAGCGTGGTTCGGCCCCCGCTTAAGTCCACGACCTAAGCTCCCCGCTTAGGATTTCAACAATTTTCACTATGGTGGCTCTTCAAATGTTGGTGAGTCCACAAACCAACTACAATGGTAATTCAAGCTTTACAATAGAAAAACAACTCTTCTCAATACAAAACTTTCACTCCAACACCTTTGACAAGGAAATCCTTCCTTTCAAAGTGTTTAATTCTCTCTTTTGATAAGTGTTTGAGAATCACAATAAAAGCCTTCTTTTTAGGGTAGATGAATACAATGAATGTTTTCTCACAATATTGCTCACAATTTCTTGCTCAAGTATAGCTTAATGATGATTTAAAAATTAAGATGATGAAAGAACTCAAGAGTAAATGCTTTGAATCAATGCATTCAAATTTTGCAGTTGAGAGCACTTAATAGAGCTGAAAAAATGGTGTAATTAATGTTCCCAACGTTCACAAATGGCTATATTTTGAATCAGCATTTTTTGCCCGACCAGTCGACCCCTGTTCGTCGGTCGACCGGTCGAGAGACCCTCGTCCGGTGGACAGGTCTCGGGCAGACGACCCTCTGGCCACCGGTAGACCGATCGTCGAGGGGTCGTCCGCTGGAACCCAGACTGTCAGGGTTGGATTTTTTAAAATGATTCTTTTGAACAAGTTTTGTAAGGTATAAAACACACATTTTAAAAACGTTGTTTGAGAATCACTATTGAGCATATACTATTTGCAAGCCCCAAAACCCCAGTCAAGTCCCAACCGATACCCCTTATGACTTCCGTCTCTTCATTCTTCAAATCTTCTCCTTAAGTTGATGGATGTTCTTCTTCCTTCTTTAGCTCGATAATCTTGGAGTCAGAGTCAAACTTGATTCATCTTTGCTTTTGCATACTTAACAAACTCATTAAACACATTTATGGTTTGTAATCATCAAAACCAAGATTTAAAAACCCTTTAGGCTAACAGACTCTGAACTAGTAATACTGATTTAGTATTTTTGTGTGATCCAGAATGAACTAAAAGAGTGTACTAAGTTACTAGACGAAAAGACTGATGCAGTATGTCCACATAAACATCTGGGTGTTAGAAATTATTAGTTTTAATGCCTCTCCTAATCTAGTCAAATTTGTCAAGCATCTATGTGTAGCTACCCCCGAGCTTGAGAAGGTTGTTATTGATATCCATCTCCATCGCGGAAAACTTTTGCCACAAAATGTAGCCGAATAGTATTTGTGAAGAAGTTCACAAAAGCTTTCTGAGAAGTTGTTGAAATTAGTGATATCCCAAACTGATTTTGTCCTTGAAATCATTGAATAGTTTTATTTACTAGATGAATGAGCTAGCAGCATAGAAATAACAAAGGAGATACATGAACATACTTCATAGTATGGTTGTTGTCTTATTTATTTATTTATTCACTTTTGGTCATGCATCAGAGAGCATCTCCAATGCTTATATAGTATAATGCCCAAAGGAATATGAAACTTAATCTGTTATCTTGAACAATAATTTGGCTTGGGAATGTACTTATTTGATGAAAATTCATAGGAAAAAGAGCGATATCATGTGTCCATAGATCTCTTTCTTTAATGGTTGATCGATGATTACAAGCGATTAGTTTCTTTCTATCATAACCAAGACAACATTGAAATGAAGGTGTGGACGTTGACTGAATTTGTCTGCAATGCTTTGGGGCAACAAAAAGGAACCAGGCTAATCCCATATTCGCTTGTTTATATAAATTTTCAGTCTAATAGCTTCAAGGTTGTTTTTCTGTGACCTTTTCTGGAAAGATCAATAGAATTGTCTTTCATGTGCTTGTCACGTGCTGAAGCGACGCAATAACTAGCAAAATTGGATAAATGCTAGTTGTTGGTACCATTCTATCTTCATTTCCTGTAGAGTTGTTGGTTTTCTAAAATTAGATCAAATGAGTAACAATGCAATGTTAACATGGTGTTTGGATTTGAGAAAATGGAGGAAATAGAGCTACTAGGGCTTTGGTCAGTGGAAACATTACTTGTTGTATATGCGAAAAGTTGCGAGTTCTACTCTCACTAGTAATGTTGTACGACCTCAAGCCTCCCCTAAATCAAAAAAGGAAAAAAGAGAAAACAGAATGGTTAGGGAGGGATTCTGTAACGCCCCGATCCCTCACGAGACCGGAGGCTCTAATAGCCATGCTAATCACAACCCAATTTCAACCCGGTCACAAAATTTAGGGAAAACAGACGGAGTTTTCCCTATTTATAAGACTATTTGGAAACTTGTAAACTACAACATACAACCACAAGACCATAATCCACAACTTCAATCTGTTTCATCCTTATCAGCATGCAAGTCAACTAAATAGAAGAGTAAACAATTGAAGTTATTACAAACCACTAGCACCTAACTATCACCCAAGACTAAAACTTTAATATTACATTTCTTAAGATAACACAAATACATACATGATCATAAGGTCTCAAATAGTATACAGGCATATAATGTACACATTCTTCCTTATTCTACACACTGATAGAGCAGACAGGCCACACAGGAGGCAATCCCATTTCCAGCTTATAACACTGATCCTGAAAGGTGTTAGAAACGAGGGTGAGTATACAACATGTATACTCAGTGAGGGAGGTGATACAGCAAACCGAGGAATGCTTTCATGAAATGCAACAAGAATAATCACATATACAACACAAAATAACAAAGTTAATTAGACAAGTATTTAACCACGTATAAAAAGGATACGGTTTTATGTTTGTCTTCAATCACGAGTCCACGAGCCAAGATCTTCAAGCAAGTGCCGGCAAAACCCTTACTCCTCCAAGTTGGGGTACTCTGGATGTACCCCGATCCTACGACCCTTTCTCCTGAGGTAAGTCTATATGCCCAGCAGGTGAACCACGCCTCTGGGGTAGTGGAGTATACTCAGCGAGAGAAAAGGAATAGGCACCATAGTAGTCGAAGGAGCACAGCAAGCCCGATGTCGCCCGTGTTTCTCGACACTACCATGTCCGAAAAAGTTGCGCAACCCGACACGAATTCAAGAATTCACGAGATAATATCAAACAAACACAAGTAACCACGAGATAACAAATAAATGGTACATGTAAATTTTATCAATTAGCTAAATCATATAATCTAAAAACAATGAAATAAACTAAGATGCACAAAAGGGTTAAAGACTCCCTCACCTTTACCGAGCTCCAAGATGCAAGAATTGGCTTCACTCTCAAACATTTTGGATAGTCAACTGAAGCATTCTTGTGGCTATAAAACATTTCATAACCTCCTAGATGGCATTAACTATATTAATATTTTACAAAGTAACATTTATAACAAGCTCAATCAAATACCCCTTTTGTAACAATCATCAATAATCCAATAATTCACATATAAATAGCAATTTACTTTTAGGCAATTAAACTAACAATTTGAATCCATTAATTTCATGAGTTAAACAAGTGGAAATATTACATAGCCTGATCCTGAAATAAGTAATTTAAGTTAGAAGTTTCTCACTAGCAAACTTTGGGTTAAAAGCAAAAGGATGACTTAACAACTCAAGAAGGGAGTGTTTCAACTAGAATATTAAAGTTAGGTGTATTTAAGTTAAAATATAGTTAACCCAAGTTAACATAATACCTTACATTGTTCATGATTTTTTTCATTCTAGATTAGATAATAACTTACATGTGAAACTAGTTCAACTCCACCTAATAATGGACTAGCAATTAACTCAATTTAAGGAATCCTCTTAGGAGTTTATAGCTAAAATAAGACAAGTTCCATTAAGTGTTCAATAATACATTCATTAATATCGACTTCCAAACATTTACTACTTAAAAGACTTCTAAATCATACATTCTCTTACTTTCCAATGATTATTAGTTAGTAAATAATATTTAACTCAACCAACATTCAAGCTCTTAGTTAGCTAACTATTCAAGAAATAAGTGTTTCACTTAAGACTTCATAACTGATAACAAACCATCCTAATCATATCATTAGCTAGCACGACAAGCTTTAATATAACTTATAACTCATTATTTCATAAGTAGGACACGGGGTAGGGAACCTATCTATCAATAACTTCAACATTAACTTGACAGCAACTTAATATAAGAACAATTTCATCTCACTTTCATAGCAAACTCAAGTTAAAGATAACATTTAACAAGCCGATAAATAACTACTTCACAATTAACTTACATTCTAACTAAACCCCTACACAATTAAACTAACTCTTCAATTTAAAATTAAATCATAAGCTTAAAGAATAAATGCTACACCAAAACACTTGTCTTCATTTCCAATCAAATTAGCATTCAAGATAACCAATAAATCTAAATCACATTCATTTATAACTAAACAATCATTTTCATGTAGGTAGTATGACATTCAAGCTATAGTTAACCTCTACATGACTTAATAAATGAGTTCACATTTTAGCAAGACGGGGAAAAGGGCAAGAGGAAAGGCAGCTACATTCCATACTAACTCATGATTTCTATTTACTCATTCAATCTTAATTATATCACAATTTACATAATTATAAGAGCTCCATTACGCTACTAATCATCCAAGAACACTACACAATAAAGTCTTGATTGAATATATCTAATTAGAGTTGAAATATATCATCGCTTTAGCAAAATAATAATGAAATTCAGATTCTCACGTAATAGGATAGTTCTGACACATCTCACCAAATGGTCATAACTTATTCTAGAAAACTCCGATTAATGCACCGTAAAAAGCAATAAAACTAGACTCGCAAAGCTTTCTAATGGTATATAGTTCAACCCCTAATCCTTCTCCAATTAATACAGTTTTAAGCTCAAAGTTGGCTCAGTTTTGCTGAAAAATCTGGACAGCCAATCACCTTTAGTTCCCATTTCAACTTACATGTTCAACAAGCTAACCATTTTGTCTAAACTCAACTCTAGCTAATTACAAGATAATTCAAGTTATCATACTCATTTTCCCAATTTACATTTTATAACTCAATCGATAGACAAATATAGCAATTATAGCAAGTATAGCAATTCAAATAGCTACTTATGCAATAAGCTTAACTAATTCACATAAGCTTCAATTAGACACTTTTCACATGCTTGGTATTTAGGTCATAAACATCACACTTATATAACAAATAACTCTATGATGATCAATTAAAGCAAATATAAAAATATAATAACTACTAATGCAACTAATTCAATTAATTCACAAGAAATCCAATAAATCTCCTTCTAAATGCTTACAAAACAAGCTCTAAACTTCACACAAGATAACGAACCTCAAATCTAACTATACTTCATCTCTAATGACACTTTATGGTACCATTGAAGCTCTTGAAATCTCACTTTAAAGTACAATTACCCGAAAAGTCTGAATTTGCCTCTTTATGCATTACACTACAAGTACTCTAATCGGAGCTCAACTAAGCGAAGCGAATACATTTCTAGCACCTCCTCACTTACTAGACACTAACCCTAATGCCCGAACGCACCCGGATTCACTTTCAACCCGAAACCCCTTTGTCAATCTTTGCTATTAAGCTCCAAACCGAAAGGCAAGGTTTAAGATTCCCAAACGAGTTATCCTATCCTTCAAACCACACCTTATGGCACCCCAAGGACCCTCGAATTCACCCGTTAAACCTTGTTTACCATTAAATCTCCGATTTTCTCTTTGTGCGTTTACGCTACAAGTACCAATTTTGGAATCTAAACAAGAAAAACGAAGGCACTTCTAAGGCTTCAATACTTAATAAAGACTAGCTATAACCTCAAAACGTGCCCGGATTAGAGTTAACCCCAAAATCTCCAATTAAAGTAGCCTATTTTGATCAAAATTCTCAAATTTTTCACATGGCAAGTATAATGAATATTTTTCCCATACTCAAGGATCTAATTAACAACTACTAGAAGTCTCGAATTAAATTAAATTGTAACTTTTTTTTTGGAACCCTAGTTTTGGCACTATTCATCATCTTCCTCAAGTGATTCATGCTAAAAAAACTTGGTTCTAAGCTATACCAATGCATAAGGATGTTCTCTAGCATGTAATAACACTATATCTAGCAAGAATCAAGCAATTTATGGCATGAAATAGCAAAATCCGAAAATTTAAAAAAACTTGACATAAACTTAAACTTAGCTAAAATGATGCACTCTCTCACCTAAGAGCTTTGAAGACACAAGGAGAAGACTTTGGAGAAGAGGATATGGGCCTAGGATGAGAGCTCTTGAGCAAAATTGAAGAAAAAAAAATTCACAAAATCTTGCTCACTGCTACAGTAAAAACTGTGACTGTTTGGGGTTTTTTGAGCTTGCTTTGTGCTATTTTTTCTAAGTGTTTTGTGCTAATAAGTATAGTATATGTGTTGTGTAATATGTGTGGGCTGATTTGAGTGGTCAAAATAAGCTAGACTTGATCAACTTTGGCTTAAAACAATACAAACAAGTTTACTAGTTTGAAACCAATGTTTCACCTACGTAATACTATTCACACGAAGCACAAATCATTTTTCAAATGCATGTTCCCGGCCTCTAAAGTCTAAAACTACAAGTTTTCGATTACTTTTATAAGTTATACTACCTAAGAAAAATATTAAACCAAGCAATTTAAACAGTAAATTTTCTTATGAATAGTGACCATCAAATAAACATATTTAAACTAGAAATAAAATACATTAAATTACACAAAAGATATGCTACAGTTATTTATGACTATGATGCAAATTCTCGGGCGTCACAGATTCTTCTATCCCTCTCCGTGTTTGTTTTCAGAACTTTTTAATGGGAGATGATTTTGAGATATACTATGCGTCCCTCCTCACCCGCAAATTTGGTTCCTTCCAAATTGGGGTTGAATATATAAAAATTGCTATGCCTATTTTGTCCCTACCATTTCAACAATAAAATCACCCATTAGAACATAATATTTTTTTTTAAAAAAATAAACAAATAGAGACAATTATCGAAAATCTCAAGTGATGGCGATAGGAAGCGATAGATGTTCGATCTAGCTGTGGAGATTAAGGCGTTTGTGTAGCTTTGTTGTTGAGGTGTGTTTGTTCACTTGTGTATGTGTTATGTTATATATGTGTTTGTGTGAGCACTGTTTTAACGGCCTATATCACTAAACATAATTTTATCCAATCCAAATACTAATTTTTTTTCCCCTTCTTTTTTCTTTAGTTTAATTTCTTTCCTTTCTTTTATTAATTTTCCTCTTGAATCCAAACAAACCCTAAAGCTCTACTGTAAACCCCTTTCTTGTGAGGATTCAAGAAAATACCTGTATCTTTTTTTTTTTTTTTGGTCATAAGAAAATACATGTATCGCTAAACAAAATATGTTAGTTATCACATTATTTTGGTTTGGATCTCTTGCTTTTCTAATTTCAATCCAAGTGCTGACAATGGAAAAAATTTAAAAACGTCCTACGGGATATCCGTTTGTGACTCTAAGTGAGGTGGGTCCCATATGTGAGGCCCTAACCCATATTAGACAGAATGAACTCTATTTGTCGTTCTTAAAAGTTTATTGCTATGGTTCAAGCGGTTAAGGTATGGGAAAAGCATGTGGTAGATCACAGGTTCAAATCCTCATCCTTGCCTTTGAGGTTCTATTCCTTACTTATCTGGTGCATCCTTGGGGCATGGCACTGCACCTGGGATTTATCAGCTGGTGGTTGGTAGTGATCACATGTGTACTCCCCTTGTTAGTGTTTTATAGTAATTTTAAACTTGTGTTTCTAATTCAATATAATTTGACAGATTTATAAATTTCATCATATTGTGCAGTGGTCGGGGAGGGGAAAACTAATAGAGTGGCGATTTATAATGCCTAATGGATGGAGATTTGCAAAGATTGAGGGTTATAATCTGACAAAATTTAAAAATTCTAATAGAGTATAGGCAGTTGTAATAAAAAAATAAAAATAAATAAAAAGAACCGCTAGCAATAGTGCCTAATAGAGTGGCAATTTTTGACTATATTCTGAAGAAATTGTTTAAGAAAAGAAACAAGAAATTATAACACACAAATTAAAACGAATATACAATTTTATTTTTTTAAGGGGATTAATTGATTTCTCAAATTAAAAATACCCTTATATTTCAAAGCAATTCCCAATCAAGGGGCTTCTACTCCCACTACCTTCTCTATACCGATCCTTATTTGTGATGCTTCTCATAGCAGTGAAATCTACAAATATTTTATTAGATCTAAACAAAGAAGTTGGAGAAGACATACATTTAAAGACTACTATTCTTCCATATTGATAAACTCTAATACGATCATGCAAGATCTTTGACTATTTCGAACCACAAGTTTTTTAACAAGAATCCAAATTCTTACAAGCTTATCCAACATCAAATTGTAAATCAAAGAGACATTAAAAAATAGGTTTCAAGACTTCGTCAAGAAAGTCTTTATAGAAAACAAGTGACAGAAAGGAAATGAAAGTGATACTCAGGCCTATTAAATTACGAAGATTACAAATCTGGAATGACAATCAGATAATAGCTAATTACCAAGAATGATGCAGCTCCCAGGTGGTGGCAAACAATACTAGGAATGCCCTTCGATAACACCATTCCTCCACGACCAAAATAAATAAATAAATAAGACGACAATCATAAGTATGTCCAAGTATATCTCTCTTGTAATTTTTTGACTGCGGGTTCATGCGTCTTGCATCTAATAAATAAAACTTAGTCCATGATTTCAAGGACAAACTCAGTCCGTTGGGAGATTACTAATTTCAATAGCTTCTTAGAAAGCTCCGTAAACTTCTTCACAAATACTATTTGGCTATATTTAGTTGCAACAGCTCTCCATTGTAGAGATGGATCAATAACAACCTTCTCAAGTTTGGGGGCAGCTCCAGATAGATGCTTGACAAATTCGACTAGATTTGGAACAACATTGAAACCAATAATTTCTAACACCTTTAGATGTTTATGTGAATATACCGCATTTGTCGTTTCTTCTAGCTAATAACATTGTACACTCTTTTAGTTTACTTTAAATCAAACAAAAGTATTGAATCAGTATTACTCGTCAGAATTACAATATAACATAAACAAGGAGAGTACACACGATTCCTTGCCGAAACAACATAATTTAAATACCATTATATGTATGACAAACATTTGACCGTCAAAGCTCAAGTTCAAGATCAAAGAAAAAAATATACTAACTCAAGAGCATTCATACCATATGTTGGCCTAATGCCAAAATACATGATTTTGATAATAACAAATCAAGAAAAATTGGATTTGTAAGTGTGTTTGTACTAATGTATTTACATGCTTAAAATACACATTTGTTAGCTTATGTGCATTAAAAGTATATATCATTATAAGCCCAATTGTTCTTTTTAATGTTTTGGCTTGAGTGCATTATATTGTACTAATAATTTTATAAGCCAAAATATGTTGAAAATGATTGGTGTTGAAAGAGGAAGAGTATTTTGCATTAAGAGGTAAGTGATTTTCATTAAAGAATGAAAGATATAAAAGACGCAAACTTATATGTGCCATTGAAGAATACATAATGAAGATCACCACAAGCATAAAGAAATGAAGTCTTGAAGAGTTGAAGAAATGAAGATTTTATCTCATGATTCAAGACTTGAAGACATGAAGACGAAATAGTGTTATAAGGATAGAGACGTGACAACATAAGTGGTAACGGCCTAAAAATATAGTTTGCCTTAGTTTTGCATTTTTATGGTTCAAACTCTTGGTAAACTTTCTAAAATGTCCTTAAATCTTTACTCAAGAGTTTTGAAATGATTTTAAAAGGTTAATTGGGTTAGAACATCTTTTAAAGAAGTGTTTTTAAAAGGTCCAAATGATTTATCTTCAAAATATTGAATTTTTGGATGAAAAATGTGTTTTAAACTCTTGAATTCAAAAATAGGTTTTGATCTTCCTACAAGAGTTTAGAAAATATTTTGAAGTATCAAAAATATTGGAAACACTTTAGAAGAAATGTTTCTGAAGTGCCTAAAAGTTTCCCCTTCAAAAAATTGAATTTCGGGCTCAATTTTGAAAAATTTAAAAATGATACTATTTGGAACTATTCATCCAGTCGATCGGGTCACTGTTCACTCACTTGGCAGTGAAATTTGGGCGACTGACTAGCCCGGGTACTCGACCAGATCGCACATAATTTAAAAAACTAGTCGTTATTTGTCTGTTGCAACATTTTTTATAAATACCAATCCAACTCAAATCATCAAACAACTCTTCGAACGACTCCAAAACATCATATATTGATTCTAAACTTCAAATTTCATATATTTTAATCAATATACACCAAGCTTAAGCTATAACTTGCAAATCTATTGAGCACTCAAGTGATTTCAATTGTATTATCTACTCATAGAGGAGTTTTGATTGTTCTTCATTGTACTATAATTCAAACACTCAATATTTGTATTGAATACACTCTTGGGCTTTAGATTAGGATTGAGAGAATCCTTATAAAGAGAGGAGTGTTGAAAAATCCTTTTGTGGATTCAAAGAGTAGAGTTAATACGTTTGAAGTCTCACCTACATTTGAAGAGATTTTGGTTGATCTCTTGTGGACTCAAAAGATTGTTGTAAGTTTATTTTTGCTTCACCAACATTTGAAGAAGCAACTTGGTGGAGTTTAAGTTAAATCCTAAGGAGGAAGACCGTAGGTGGTGGACTAGATGTTCAAGAGTGCAAACCACTTGAAAATTCCGAGTTTGATTTCTCTCTCCCTACTCTATTTATATTCATTGTCATATATATATATATTGCTTAGAGTAACTATCTTGCTCTTGTGTGTAATTTTATTTATCATAATATCTCTTATCAAGTTATCCACATAAGATGTTTGATAAATTATCTCAAAGAAGTATTTGTTGTAAATTTTAAAATAGCAATACTCTACTATAATCTTAATTCACCCATCTTTTAAGTTTATTTGCCACTAACGCCATCTCTTACTTAAGTTCCACCAACTGGCACTTCTATAATTTTTCACCAGATTATAACATGTAATATAGGCATAGTTATACGATTCTATTCAAGATTTGTATCTTATGATTTTGTTCGATTCATGATCAAAATAATATGAATCAGTATTTGGAAATGTGCATGAATAACACCAAATCGTAGTGAATCTTGCGATTCAACATATGATTCAAGATTAGGTACTGATATGGGTATGAAAACTAACCCAACCTAGGAACGGGCATGAACCGACCCGGACCTGACCCATGAAGTATGACCCAAGCCATCATTTATGACAAATGGGACATAAAAGTATTATCTGTAGGATAATAGCTTTACTCCTCTGACAAAAGGTTGAAGTCTGACATGAACAGTAAGGGCACCATTACGCATATAATGCTTGCTCATTATTAGTGTTAGTATAAATAGCCTATTCAATGCACCCACCAAAGGTAACTGATACTCATTTAATGTTATTTCTCTCTTAGTAATTATTTGAGTTCGGGCGTATTAACTTACTCTCACGCCGGAGGGTGAGCACAGGTCACAACCCCATCATCCCTTACCTTCTTTTGCAGATTATTACTGAGCTCGGGCTAAAAGACATCTTCAACCCTTATTAGGTACGATTCACTTCAATGCTACATACAGATCAAGTCAGATTTTCTTCTCGTTGTTTTTTCTTCTATGTTCAAAAATAATTATCTAAACAATAATAAAGCTTAGCCAACCATAATAACAAAGGCCAAAGTGAAGACACAAAGACTTCTTCTACTGTTGTCAGCTAGAATCCTCGGTGAAGATGAAGGTGATGAAGAGAAAGTGTAGTTGTTAATAACTTCTTTCTGGATGATGATGTTGTTATGATGACCTTTCCCATGCAAATATAGTTATAAGTCTATTTTTGAAATGTTAACGAATTATTAGAGTTTACAATTTAATACGATTCACGATTCAAATAAATAATATTTTGATTCACGATTTGACAACTATGAATATTGGTAATGCACTATACAAGGGGGTCAACTTGTATAGTTCATACAAGTTGGGTCTAATGCGGTGCTTTCAGAATTAAAATATAGACCAGATTAGTATTTTCCCAGGAATGGGCTATTCTTGCTGGAACTTGGTATGACAGGAGATATTTGAAATGAGATAAGAAAAAGGTTCTCGAGATCCTACATAGTCAATCAACCAAATTATAGTTCACACAACATAATCAATCCAGTCAGAGAGCTATAACAAAATTCAAAAAAAAAAAATTACCTCTAATCTTAATTTGTCCAGAAAAGGACTCGCGAATTTCTTTAGTTAATGTCTTGAATATGTCACGCTTAAAACAAAGCAATAATAGCCACGATACACATACAAAGGAATTTTCAAGTGTGTTTTCTATGATCTTGAAGTGTAATAACAACATAGACTCTAGGGCTTTGGTCTGGTGGTAATATTATTCACTGTGTATGCGAGAAGTTGTGAGTTTGAGTTTTACTGGTTACGTTATATGGCATTAAGCCTCCCATGAATCAAAAAACAAAAAACAAAAAAAACAAGACAAAAACTAAGGCAAACTCGGTGCCAGAAGATGCTCCAACATTAACCCTTTGGCCACCAAAAACAACCTCTCTAGTAGTCAAACAATGAGGGGCCACTTCTCTTGGCAGCGTAAACGTTAAGAGTTTGGTGGTGCTTTATTAGGAGGTGTAAAGATATTATTGTAATCACCGTCGAAAGCACAATCAAGAATGTTGTTAATGTCATGCTTAGAGCACTACAAGAAAAAATATGACGCGGGTGACAGATTTGGCACGAAAAATAATTCCTCACCATCATGAGGGACGTTCTTAAGGAAGCTATTGAGGCCATTACGTTGCCCAATTGGATGCCAAAATTGGCGCCATAAATATGCGACAGATTGTTTTATTAATTTTTTAAAAAAATAAAAAAGAAATTAACGCCCATCGCCAATCGTTGCCTACTTGTGATGGATTGGCAACAGAAGTAATCTATTTATTAATCGACAATAGAATATTCATATAACTAAATATCCGTCGCAAATCTAACTAATTTTTCCATCAATGTGCAACAAAAATAATGTTCGTAATCTTAATTACATAATAATTACATGAGAAATTCATATGTTTTATTTTGTTAAAAAAAAAAAAAAACCCACTACTTAGGAAAATCAAGTAGTACAATCTACACCAAACTCCTCATCACAATAAGCAAAACAAGATGTATTATTTGCTTGCAAACAAATAGCTAACGATTAATTTATAGTACTCAAAATTATAAAGTCCTTAAAATCAGCTGTTAATAATTTGACAATAAATTCCTATATTTGTAAACTCAAGAGTTCTAGTACTCATAAATTAGTATAGTGTTTAAATACATGTTGGGAAGGGAATGTGGGGTGGGACCTATCCCTGCCCCCGTCCAGTCCCCAATTGTGAATCAAAGTCAAATCCCACGGCCCATTTCTCAACCCATAGTACCGTCATGCGGGGCAAGACGCTTCAAAACCACCATTGTTGTTCTTAGTTGGATGAAGATGTTGAATATATAATGCCCTGTTCTAGCCTAAGATTCTAAATTCGAACCTATACTCTCTCACTACAAATATTGTTACACTCTTGATCGATAGAGCACACCGCCACACCACATGGTTTATAACTTTAGCCTAAGGTAAATTAAACAGAAAAAATAATTACCCTTGCAAAACACAAAGAACCGAAGCCAGACAACTATATTGAGACAAAGGTTTCTATACAAAAGAAATCAACTCTTCACCGTGAGCAAAAATAAAATTTACAAGGCAGGCAACATTGTCAACCCAACCATGGAAAGCTTCTGCATATCAAAACCCGAAAAGATGAAGATAGAACAAAAGAAAACGAGTTGCAATCTTGCCAAAAATTTTGAGCCACAACCCAGCTAATATTCTGGTATTCGACAACATGCTGGTAAGGTTTCAACTCGCTTAGTCATGTCTCTTGGCAATTTTATCCCTATCTTCTGGCGACTGGTAAGCAGAGAGGAAGAACGCGCTCTGGTTCTTCTGCAGGAACCTGAATGAGCAAATGAGATCATATGACTAACAGAAGCGCACTCAAACATGATACGAAATAAGTAACCAAAAGCAGTCTTGTGACTAGAAGCCATAAAGACAAAAGAGCAGGGCAGTGCCTTTATCAACGTGAGCTACCGATCACTTACAATGAGGGATTGTTGCAGAAAGAAAGTAATAAAGACATTAGTTCAGGATGAAAAGAATACTCATACTTGAGGAAGTCCATTAAATGCTGTCGCAACTCCATTAACGTAACCTCCTCAATACTTGCATGGTACAATATCTCAGGTAATTTAACTGCAGATAACAAGAGCAAAACTAGTTTAGCAGAGTGCTCCAGTTTGTTTCAGTGTTGGCTATGCCACTGAAACATGTTTCATCAACCATCAACACTTCAAACTCGGGCAAGTAACATAGACACAGAACATCTGGAAACAAAATACTGAGCATTTAATATCATTAGGTGTTCATATGCTATAGTAAAAAGACTTCTCACTGATTGGAACTTTCAATTTTATGACAACTATGATCAAGTACAATCATAATCTGAGCTCATATTTCGTAAGTCATTTCTAATTGTATTTTGAACCATGCAATGCAACATGATCTTCAGACTCCCAAAATGCAAATGTAATAGAGTATGCCAAGCAACACATAAGATATAACAAAGTGCGTGGATTTCAGAATCTCAAGTGATGTCATACAAACCATGATCCGCAAAATGGCATGGTTGCGAGTTGACCAAATAATAGTTTTTTGTCAAAATTTGCATTGAGCTAGCACCAATTTAGAAATACCTTCAGCACAATTTTAAATACACTAAGGGCAAGCATACAGTCCAATTACAAAATATATGTTTAATTTTCTCATCTATGTCCAATGGAGGAAGCAATCTGCCCAAAAATTGGCAGACATCAATTTTAAACATACCAAAGAGCCTTAAAAAGTGTTCTGCTCCATAAACTGACGAGGGAGTGGTATCTGCACTTGCTTCTTGGTATTGTTGACGCTCATTTTTGTAGAGGAGCATTGCTGGCAATGCTTTGTCAAAATAACAACGCAACCCATTTGCAATTTCTTCAACTGTATCAGCCATCCTTCATCCACCAAATCATAATGAAAAATACAAGTATTAAAAAGGCAAGAAAAACTCACATGACAGGTAAATGCAATTATTAAATATCAAATGAAATGAAGCTTTAACCTCATGGTACATATGATTAGATTCTGACATGATAATAAGCTTGGAGTTAAAAGAAACCATCCAAGATGCCGATATATTGGAGACAAAAGATGAAGTTTAAAGATAAAGCTCCAACAAGCGAGCACATTCCACACTCACAGATATGTTTAAGAATATGATGTCCAACTATAGTAAAACAATTAAGACTCAATAAACAAGCAGATATTCATTAGTAAGTGGCAAAACTTTCTCACAAGTGTCGGAGGGAAATTGTTAATCTCAAGATGGATATTGGCGAAACTAGTGCAGCAAATTTCTAGTCTATCATCATTGGCTAATAATACACATGTAACAATCAGGGTACAAGCATGTTACCTGTTTCACTGATCTAGCCTCCACGAAATTACAGCATTAAATTGTGTGCCCAAGAATTCCAAGTTCGATCAAGAAAGTTATTACAAGACATTATTCAATTAGATTTCAAAGACAGGTCACAATCTACAAGGTTCAAAAACTTTTCAAACATACATGCGCAGAAAATCTTTCCAAAGTCCAAACTCTAACCAGTCCTAATGAGTTCCAAAATGAGCTAGTTTGCACGAACTGAAATAAATAATGCATATATCCAAATATAAATCATAATAAGCTGCCAATAACTCAAAGTAAATGAATGACAATAGGAAGTGAAAAACTTACATTGCACGTTTCCTGGTTTGGTAATTAAGATACTTGTTCAATATTTCAGCTACATTTGGAGAACGTGGAAGATTTACAAGCTGCAACAGAGATTCCAAGGAAATATAAATAATCAGTGATAGATGTCTTGAGAACACTAAATGCACATGTGGTAAGTATAAAATGAAGAATATCATGGGATCCTTCAATTGGTTGGTGTGGTTCCCAAGATTTAGAAATATTTATGGCCAGAAATATAAGAGTCGTAGACAAGGCGTGCAGTCAGCCCCATTCTCCATATGTATCATCTCAACATTTCACTGGGGAGGGACAAATGTTGGTGCATTTGTTAATTAATGCACCGAATTATGTTGATTATGAGATAAACTACTATCCAAAGCTATAGAAAATGACAAGAAGAGCAGAAATAGAGAAAAAAGTTAGCATTGATTGGATGACCTGCTGCTGTTCCATATTTTAAGCCAGTCTTTTCCATTTCTATTTACCCAGTTCATATCTTTGTTTCGTGTGTTCCCGGGAGTGCTGGGGGGGGGGGGGGGGGTGGTGTGGAAATGGATAATTTTTGTACATTTGGCAAGTAATATCTAACTGGTGAAAGAACTCTCAACACCGTGGTGGCAAAAAACTGTTGCAAAGCATATTGTCAAATATAGGTTCTTTGCTACTATACCCTACACAGGTATATTGTTATTTGTTATACCACAAGATATCAGGCAAACAAGATATCTTCCCCACAATATAATATTTTGAAGAACTTAAAAAACTAAAGTTGATCCTTCAAAGTAACAGAAGAACTGAAGTTGGGTGCCAGAAACACGTTACTAAAGCGTAGGTATTGATCCTAGCAACTTGAGGATATTATCAAACCATATCTTCTACTTAATGCATAATTACTCAAACATATAAGTTCAAGATTTTATCGAAAATCAACAGCAAGAAGATCAAGAAAATAAAAAGTAGTAATAATCTGCACAAATCAGAAATCAACTCCAACCAGCACTATATTTGGCAAAAAAAGGATAAAAAGAACTCGCAACAGATATTGAAGTTAATTACCTTGCCCAAATGAGTTACAGCTTCATAATCATCTACCAGCTGCTTCTTTAATGTAGGTGGTATTTGAATGTTTACTTGATTCTCTGGGTTACCTACACCTTTTTCCTGACAGGAAAAATGCAAGATTAATCATACGTCAATAGAGACAACTAAACAATGTTCAAACTAATTTCATTTTACATGCGAAGCAAAAGTAACCTCAAAGGACGATTGGGATTAACATAAGACAACAAGCTGCACTAACTGACCAGCCTAATAAACATTAATTACCTGCATACTGTTTTTCCTCTCATTCCTGCTTTACGATTTTCATGAGAGTGAAACCCATGTCTAGGGGGATTGCTAAACAGATAATATCACACAGAGAGAGCTAATGTAAACGGAAGGATGAATGGGGAAATTCAAGTGCAGTGGTACCCTGAGTTAGGATACATAAGCTACAAGTAATGTCATGAGTAAAGTGAGAATATTTAAATGCTCAGGAAACAGATATTTGGAGGAGAAATTGAAAATCAGAAAATCTTTGATTAGGAGTATCTGAATATAGGAAAACCTTTGATTAGGAGTATCCACCCTTTTGACAAGTTTCTCCAGCAATGGGAGTTCATTAAAACTGTTAGTTTACATCAGCAATTGATTTCGGTCATTTCAATTTCTAGATCCTGATGATGCATCACCACATTTAATCTATTATGAGGGAGGCTATGAAACTGTTTGGACACTAACATCCATCATTTCATGCAATTGTACAAGAAGTACATGAAGATGCATAAGATGGAGGTGCGCCAGAATATTCACAAATTAAAATTAAAATACAAAAAGATATTGTTGAACCAGAGATGTGCCTTTTGATCTGAGGCAAATTAAAATTGAAATACAAAAAGATATTGTTGAACAAGAGATGTACCTTTTGATCTGAGTCAAACTAAAATTGAAATACAAAAGCATATTGTTGAACCAGAGATGTACCTTTTGATCTGAGTCATGCTTTCGCTTCTTCCCTCTAGCCACTGCAGGGACCACACCAAGATAAAGATTCAAATTAAGAAGCCAATATCTTACATAGTTAATTAATGAACTCTTTTCTGTATGAAAATGGTATATAACACAGAGGCAGAGAGATGTACAAATATTTCTACAAATGTGCATAGCTGCAATATTGACATATTTGTATCTCTGTGTGTTATAATCATCACAAATATATCTAAAATGATAAAGACATTTGAAACAAACCAAATCAAAACTGAATATTCAGAAAATAGTAGGAAAGTTAGCATAAAGAAGGCAAGGGGCACGAGAGAGAGCCAGAATTTCTATGTTTCATATGTCATAATAGCAGACATCAGAACTTGAACCCATTGGGTAATGTCTTGATTTAAATGAAAATGAAAAAGAAAGAATAGAAGTGGTCTATAATGCACTTGAAGGAAAATAAAGTTTCAGTGGATTTCAATAATGCATTGTTTCCTCTATTATAAATGCTTAATTGCTTATGCACTTAGAAATTCATTTAAGTTGTCTCCATAAACAATAAATGAAATGCCTAATCACTGCTAATGCAAGTCTTTCTGTTCATCATGACACAGTAGACAACAAAGAAAAATAATTTTGAGCTAGAATTCTCCTACAATTATTCAATGCCATGCCAACACATCATTTTAAAAGAGGGAGAGGAATTCAGAAGATACTAAAGGAAGAATTGTCATCATTCTTGAAAATCTAAGATATCTGACCAGTAGTACTCTTAGGTTTCATCTGTGACGCACGCCTCAACGCTGCATTCTTGTCTATACCCTCTTTCCTATTAAGCTCCCGCTGTTTCCAAATATTCTCCTCGATCTTTTTCAGCAGGCGATCAACACCTACCCATTCATCCCAACTGATAATAGACAACAAAGAATCAAAATTCCTTTATATCTACAGGCCACGTAAGAATATATATTACACAACACTTAATACACATTTGAGGCCAATAAAGCTCCTTGTGCACTCTCTGTCATTCCTCTAACAAACTTATGTGACAAAGACTGGATGCAAATGTTTATTAACAAGTATTCGACCTCAGGGAAAGCATGCTTCAAGGAAAAATATAATCATAATGTATGTTGTCATTCACATATAAGATTTATCGAGGACGATAACCATGGAATGACAAATCTGGAAATTTTGATGGAGTTAAATAGACTTTTGCCAAGTGTCTATTGCATTATAAACTCATTTTCATGCACTTTTCAAGGCAGTTACAGTTATCTCACACCCCAGGCCCCTCAGCCCCAGCCCGCAATGTGAGCCTGTGTATTGGGCTTTGAGGTATAACTATCTTGAGACTACCCAAAATAGCTACCTAGAGTTATTACTAAAGCCTACAAAACCCACTCCTAAATGATTCCTTCTTGTATTCCACAGAAGTGGGACACATTGTAAGGTCCTGTTCAGTTAATGCAAGTTTAACAAATAGTAAGGGTCCCGTTCAGTTGACCAAACCTCTTTTTAAAGAAAATGAAAGTTTACTGTATTGAAATAACAATTTGAAAAGATGAGTTTAGAGAACTGAAGAGCTAAAAAGTGTTGATTTTAAGCCAAGCTGGAGAAAAGAAAATTGTAGTTGTGCTTTTTGTCTAAAATTCACTTCACTTTGGTTAGCATTCTAGATATCGCGGTCTCATTAATACACTTCCCCTTCCTGTACTCATTCATTTTCAGAAAATTCAAATAGAAAACGAACATGCCTAAAGTGACCCAAGGGTCTCATATTAGGGGATTGGGTACATAAAAGACACCCGAGGATTGTTAAAATTGGAGCTTATTAAGTCTTTAAAAGTCGTATTTAAAAATTTGAAAAGTACAAGTTCTTGGTCTTCAAGTCATGACTTTTCATCATATATAAAATTTGTAATAGCTATGCATCGTTCGAATAGTGAAGAAATGGTTTTGCTATGATGTTCTGGGTCATCTTTAGGTGTAGATGGGAAATGCAATGATAAATTTTTCTTAAGGAGGGCATTGCCAATGAATTCTAGGTACAACTCGGTGCTTCATTCTTCCTCTCTCCATTCCCCCATATTCTTCATGTTTCTTCCTCTCTTCATCGACCATTTACACCCAAAAACAAACCAAACAAAGCTTCACCTTTACAAAACATTAGTCCATTTTCACTTTGCCCATTGCAAGACATTGGTCATGTGTCAAAAGTTACCAATTAAAGCAATAATTTTGAACAAAGCACAATGTATATGCTATAGCATTTGCACTAATTGTAATCCTATCATTAATCAACCTTGCTTGAGGTTTACCCATACATCTTTATATGTCTATCAGGATAACCACGAAAACACCACGGTCTTGAAAACGGGATAGCAGTTACCACACACTTCTATGAAAAAAAATGCACTTGAAGTAAGCTCCCCTCACATTGCCAATTAAAAGTTCTATAAACAGCGGAGGTAACTAGACTCTACAAAAACGGTAAGCCTTAGGGATGTAAGATAAAAGCCACTCACCTTTTGTTCCAACCCTGCAGAAAAAGACAGAAAAACCTGTTAATATGAAGCAATTGGAACTAGATATGTTATATGCATACCAAGAGACTCAGCAGCTAAGTTTTTACCAATTCAATGACAAAAAGCTAAAATTTTGAAAGACAGAACGGTAAAGAAGTTAAATGATTGAATAATGTATGCTTTCAAGAATAGTTTCTTTACTTACGAGGTAATGAACATAATATTTCCATGCCTTCATCTCCAGCTCAACTTTTTGCACCTAAACAAGAATCAAAATAAATTTCACCACACAAAACTATAACAGGGCTCAAGTGATTCACTGAAGCAACAAGACCTTGAAAGCAGTAATACACTAAACAAATAAAAACACGTCTTTTTAACCAATAAAACATTTTATGTCTATTTCTGCACATTGGGTTTTAATAAAATTGCCATCTATATTTTTTATTTTCGTTATACACACATACACCTATATATATGCACAATATACCCAAAGTGATCTGACCCTTTCTTAGACCTGCACCATCCAGCACATGGTTGAAGCTTTCTGCTCCAGGTTACAATTTGTATACACTATGCACATATATAAGTACAATACACCGAAAGTGGTACGACCCTTTCTTGGACTCTGGCAAGAGTTTCATGCAACAAAATGCACTTTTTATACACACATACACATCTATATATGTAAAATATATCAAATGTGGTCCGATCCTTGCCCATACTCGTGCATAGCTGACCTTCATATACCGCTTGCACTTTTTATACAACACATTCATAAATATGTACAATATACCAAAAATGGTCCCATCCTTTCTTAGACTCTCCCATAGCAGGAGCTTCTTGTACCGGGTTGCACTTTTTAGACACACCTTATGTACGGTATACCCAAAGTTATCCGACCCTTTATCAAACTTGCACATAACGGGAGCTTCGCAAATTGCACTTTCTATACCCATATATATGTCCAATATACCCAAATTTGGTATAATCCTCTTTTATCTTGCGTATAGCTGGATTTTCATACATCTGTTGCACCTTTTATACACATATATACACACACACATATATATATGATATGTATGTAAAGGTATACCTTAGCTTCATAAAGGCGTTGGTTATGAAAAGCGAGGACCCTTTCCCCTTCTTGGAAGGGGCTAGAGTCCACGGCGGCTTCGTCTCTGCTGTCATCAGCATTGGCGTCCACGTCCGTCTCCGTGGTGGCGCCTTCGTCGTCGTCGGAGATGGTGGCGGAATCATCAGTAACTTCAGTGTTTGAGCTCCCCATTGTTGCCCCTAATAAATGCCAAATAATAATCAAAGGGTTCTATATATATGTGTTTGTATGTGCTCTGTGTGGGTTTTATACATATATACCTTTATACGCTGTGGTGGTGAGGGGTGGCGTACGGCGGTGGTTTTAACAGTAACTGAACAATTTATGTTTTTTATAGCAGTTCAGGTTCAGCTATTATTTGTACCATTGTCAAAGTTCAGCTATTAAGAAAATGAAAATTTTACAATTGTCAAAGTTATGAATTAATTTGTACCAGGGCATGGTTCGGGTAGTTAAAATGTGAAAACCCGTGTGGTTGACCACAATTTAAATTTTTATTTTACCTTTGAAATTTCATTCTTGACTCATATTTTTGAATAAAGTTTTGTATTTTCTTTTGAATAATTTGGTAATCGACATCCATTAATTAAATTTTCCTCGTCTTAAAAACAAAAAAAGTTATAAATTAAGTTGTTCCCTAATTTATGTGATAGTTGCGATTGTACTAGCACTAATTGAAATTCTTAATTTATTTGCAGAGCTTTTTTTTTTTTTCTTTTTAGTCTAAAATCAAAACTATTGTTAAAAGAAACGACCCATTACAAACTTAACCTACCCTAGGGGATTAAAGTCCTGATCAAGAAGGTACATCAAATGGGGGATACACAAAAGCCAATTATCAGGCAGTTTATCTCTACGCTTACCCTTTACCAACCAATCACATGATTTATTGGCTGTTCTTCTGACGTATTGGAACCGCACTCTCGGGTTCCCCGCAACAATCTTTTTGATATCCTTCACTATGGTGACTGCTTTCCAACAAAGGACATTCTCTGGAAAATCGATTGCTTTAAGAACGTCCTATGCATCGCTTTCAATGATGATGCTAGAATGCTGCATTTGACTCACAAAGAGACACACACAGTGGATCGCAAAGGTTTCAGCTTCTGCAGCCGAAAAACAGCGAAGAGACGCAATTTGCCCAAAAAGAACTAAACCATCCCAACCACGCCCAATAAATGCAACAGCAGCTTTTCCATCATTTCCAAAAGATGCATCCACATTAACCTTGATCTCCCTTGATGAAGGAGGTGTCAATTGCACAATCTCTCTCTATCTATCATTGGTCCTTGTGACGCCCAAGATCTTAGCCGTACATTTATCTACTGTTGCATTCACTATTTGTGCATTTCTTCTGTGCATTACTTATTACTTTCTTTGGCTACTATTCATTACAATTTTCAAATGTTTATTTTCTTTGAATTAGTATTTTTCTTAAATCATATTAATTGTTTTAGGAATAAGAAAAATGTACATTTGATCTAAAAGCGATAGGAGCGTCTGTTTAGAAAATGTTTTACCCAACTAGTGAATAGTATTACGTAATGAAACTTTATGTTTTAGTAAGCTAACTTAATTAGTGCGCATTAGACTCGTTTTAAAGCTAACTAGACTCATTTTTATAAGTATTACATACCCCTAGCTTGACCCCACCCTTTATATACTCAACCTAACACTTATAACTCATAAAACAAAAAAAAAAAACAAAAAAAGAGAAAAGCTGAAAAAAAAAATGGCTGGAACCCGAAAGCAAGAAGGAGGAGAAAGAAATAATTTTGGCTCATCAAATCCTCATTCCAAGCCAAGCCAAGCTAGGAACAAGTGCTTTAGGGTGTTTACTAGCCTCCTATGAGTTCTTACGCGCTTTAGGTGAGGGATTTGCATACTATTTTTGCATTTTTGAAATGTGACAACTTTTTTGAATTTCTTGTTTTGCTCTTAAATGCTAATGCAATGCTCAAATATGCTAATGTATGTTGTATACAAGTAGTAGAGACCTTATTTATGCTATTGTTTCGTAATTTAGATGGTGGAATTCATTCGTTGATTGTATAGCATGAATAGTGACGGAATTTCTAGGGTTTTGTGAAATTGAACCTTTTAGCTTGATTCAATGGTCCAAATAGGTGTTATAGGTGCTAATGAAAGTAGTGTAAAGGCCCCGTAGGTTTTAATAGCTCGTAACATAACAAAAGCACGAAATAGGCGACTTTTTGAAAGGGGTTTCGGGACTATCGCGAATCCGGGTAAAATTGGCCTTCACTTTTGGTAATCCTAGGCTAGGTAGGCTCTAAATATGCATTGCTAGCTTCCGTTTGAGTCTCGTTGAGGTACGTGTAGTACAAAGTCAAAAGAGTAAAATTGGGGCTTTTGTGCTAACGCGGGTAATTAGGCAATTTCGAGGGTCCTAAGGGTGCCTTATGGGTTAATTAGAAGCATGGAATAGGTCACTTATCAATCTAGAACAATAGCTTGAGTTTGGAAGGAAAATGGGTTGAGTTTCAAAGGGGTTAAAGTAAGAAATCGGTTGTCTCACGCTTCTATGAGCTTGTGACTTTTCCTTAGGTGTTTAAATGTATTTTAAGTCGTACTTGAGCTTTTGGTAAAATTCTATGTGAAATGTGTTAATGCTCCTTTGTAATCATTTAGTTGTTTATATGCTATTGCTATTGTTCTAACTGTTTTGAGAATAAACATCATAGTTAAAGAAAATCAAAGCTATATACATGTTTATAATGAAGTTGGGTTATTTTAATGCTTAGCTTATTGAAGTCTTGTGTGATAATGTTATTCGGAGGTATAGTAGTATATAAGTGAACTAGAATGTATTCAAAAACTATGATTAACCTAATTGCTACATGTGCCATATATGTCCATAATGCTAAATTAACCCTTGAATTGATTAGAGTATGGTTAGAATTCATTGTAGGTGTTTAAGATTGAATTGGAGTCATATATGCGTCTTGGAGCTTGGTAAAGGTAAGGGTTGCATCATACTTGGCATCTTAACTGATTTATTGATTTTCATTATGATGGTTATTACGTAGATTATGAGTTAATGTTTAATTACTTTAATTGTATTGTTATGTGCTCGTTTATATGTCAACTAGGAAGTATTATTGTTATCTAGGTTACAAATGCTTGATAATAGAAATTCATGTGCAAGGACAACCTACTTTGTTGTCCTTATATTGTCATTGTCATCATACTTGCATTGCATCGTGGTTGCGCAACCTCATTGTTCGGGACGGATGCGATGGGCCTCTCCGGGCGGCATTGGGCTTGTCGGTGTTGGTTGCTCTAGCTCCGCGTCCTATTCCCTCGCTTACCTGGTATGGAGTATGCCAGGGGGTGTTGGGTCATAGGATTGGGTACATCCGGAGTACCCATTGGAGTGATTGGGGATTATGCAGGCACATGGTTCATGGTTCGTGGCTCGAGGTTCGTAATCGAAGATAAGAGAATTCTGGAATGTTGCGGTTAAGTGTATCGTATCTTTTGATATGTGTGGTTACTTGCTATTTCAGTTGTACTTTACTTGCTTTCATTGCTTAATTGTTATAATTGTTGCATTGCACGCCCCGGGTAGACTTTATCCCTCACTGAGCAATTGTGGTTGCTCATACCTCGCTAACATGTTTCAGGAGGTACTGAGGTTGAACCCAGCTTGATTTAGTTGAGGGTGAGAAGCAGGGGATGCAGGCGAAACAGTTACCATAGTTGTTGTGTTTTTTACTCTTGAGGTGGATGTGTTTCTGCTGTTATGTGGAGAATCTGCTAGTTGTTTATGTTCTATTTTGGAGCCTTGAGCTCATGTATATATTGTTTAGTTGTAAGTTTGAATTTAATGTATGATAAGTATCCATGACATGTAATAACTAGCATTCTTACTTTTAGTTTGCTACATGCTTGGGTGTTGGCTGTGGGGGTTGAAATGGTTGTCTTTAATTTCTAAGTATGTTTAAATGCTATCATAGAGTGGTATGATAAGCGGTCTTATGTAAAGAAGATAGTCTTGTAGGATGCATGCTTGTATGTATTTATATTGTCTTGTGTTGTTTAAGGCTCGGATGGCCTTGAAGTTGGAATTTCAATTAGAAATGTTGTTCTTTTTGCTTCGTGGTTTTTATTTGAATGCTTACAGGTTTTCGGAATGTCTACGGTTCAGGAGAGACTCTGTTTGTTTTTCTCTAAAATTTTGAGACCGGGTTGGAATTGGGTTAAGAATAGCTTAGTTTTTAGAACATCTGGTCTCGTGAGAGATCAGGGCGTTACAGGTGGTATCAGAGCTTAGTTTGCTCTCAGTCGGGACAGGGTCCTCGGCTTGTCGGGTAGTAACCCTTGCGTGTGCGCTTGTTAAGTGTGTCTTGGAAGTGTGTGTCGTATGTGTGATTGTGTGTCTTGAATTGAATGTGTGCACCTATATGATATAGTTATATGTTATGTGTTAAACGTGTGCTAAATGAAGTGAAGTTGCATCGACTTGACCTCGTGAATTGTTATCTGCTTGAATTATTGATTGTAATGTATGTACTTGAGCATTTCGAATTAAGTTTTGTTGTGAATTGAATTGGTTATTTATGATTTGCACTTGAATGACTTTGTTGCTTACATTGTTTTTATAAGTTCTTTTATAATCATGCTTGCATAATAGCTTAAGGAATATTTATACATATGCAATATTTTAGCATTCATACATAGCCCGTCGAATGGTAAGAAATACTTTTTCCTCCCCTGAAGAGAGGTGATTAGTGGCAGGCCTTCCAAGTTATGTGGATTAGCGGGAATGAGAGGCAATTAATCAGCCTTTATTTGGGAGTTAGTGGATATAGTTAGAGCTCAGTTATTGGAATTCTTCTAAGGCATTCTTTTGTACTCCGCAGTCATGAATGAGTGGTTTCCTTTGGAGTTCTATATGATGGTTCTTATTGGGTATTCTTTGGTATTTTCTTATTGGCACTCCCTGGTGTGTCTTGTATTTGGGATTCCTATCATAATTATTACACAGTATTATCTACGGTATTCTGTGGAATTCGCATTGGGTTTTCTTATTGGCAAGTTCGTACAATGCTCTTACTCGGCAAATGGGGATAGGGCCTCAAAGTTTGGTTTTGTATATGGTGCAATTGCTCGAGACTCTCATTCGGCCGGGATTTGATATTCAACTTGACTATCTTACTAGATACACAATATTATTCTTTGGTATTCTTCTTTGGCATTCTTCTCAGCATTTGGTAGCGGTACTCGGGATCTATGTGGTTATTCTATTTGGCATTTTTCTGGAGCTCTATTTGGAAAACTTCCATGGAACTTCTTGTAGTATATTTGCCTGGGTTTCTTGCTTGGAGTCTTCTTGGGATGTATTTGGGTTCTCATTCATAATTATTCTTCGAATTGCTTATCTGGTATTTTTCTTGACATTCCGCTTGGGACTTCTACTTGGCATTTTCATATGATGTTCATTTGAGGAGACCGTGTCTTTCTCAGTAACTATTGAAGAGTAATCAGAGTTGGTTTTCAATTGATGCAAAGTTCTCTTGTGAAGAAGAATTGTGTGGACGCAATTAGTTTAAGGGGAGAGGGTGTGACGCCCGAGATCTTAGCCGTACATTATCTACTATTGCATCCACTATTTGCGCATTTCTTCTTTGTATTACTTATTGCTTTCTTTGGCTACTATTCATTACAATTTTCAACTGTTTATTTTCTTTGAATTAGTATTTTTCTTAAATCATATTAATTGTTTTAGGAATGAGAAAAATGTATATTTGAGCTAAAAGCGATAGGAGCTCCTGTTTTGAAAATGTTTTACTGAACTAGTGAATAGTATTACGTAATGAAACTTTATGTTTTCGTAAGATAACTTAATTAGTGCGCATTAGACTCGTTTTAAAGCTAACTAGACTCAGTTTTATAGGCATTACATACCCCTAACTTGACCCCACCCTTTATATACTCAACCTAACACTTATAACTCATAAAACAAAAAAAAAGAAAAAAAAAGAGAAAAGCTGAAAAAAAATGGCTGGAACCCAACAACAAGAAGGAGGAGAAAGAAATAATTTTGGCTCATCAAATCCTCATTCCAAGCAAAGCCAAGCTAGGAACAAGTGCTTTAGGGTGTTTATTAGCCTCCTACGAGTTCTTACGTGCTTTAGGTGAGGGATTTGCATGCTATTTTTGCATTTTTGAAATGTGACAACTTTCTTGAATTTCTTGTTTTGCTCTTAAATGCTAATGCAATGCTCAAATATGCTAATGTATGTTGTATACAAGTAGTAGAGACCTTATTTATGCTATTGTTTCGTAATTTAAACGGTGGAATTCTTTCGTTGATTGTATGGCATGAATAGTGACGGGATTTCTAGGGTTTTGTGAAATTGAACCTTTGAGCTTGATTCAATGGTCCAAATAGGTGTTATAGGTGCTAATGAAGGTAGTGTAAAGGCCCCGTAAGTTTTAATAGCTCGTAACATAACAAAAGCACGAAGTAGGCAATTTTTGAAAGGGGTTTCGGGACTATCGCGAATCTGGGTAAAATTGGCCTTCACTTTTGGTAATCCTAGGCTAAGTAGGCTTTAAATATGCTTTGCTAGCTTCCGTTTGAACCTCGGTTGAGATACGTGTAGTACAAAGTCAAAAGAGGGAAATTGGGGCTTTTGTGCTAACGCGGGTAATTGGGCAACTTCGAGGGTCCTAAGGGTGCCTTATGGGTTAATTAGAAGCATGTAATAGGT
This sequence comes from Ehretia macrophylla, assembly GCA_037974665.1. NCBI lineage: Eukaryota > Viridiplantae > Streptophyta > Magnoliopsida > Boraginales > Ehretiaceae > Ehretia > Ehretia macrophylla. The sequence continues at coordinate 9,395,587 of CM075774.1, forward strand.
CACTTATCAATCTAGAACAATAGCTTGAGTTTGGAAGGAAAATGGGTTGAGTTTCAAAGGGGTTAAAGTAGGAAATCGGTTTTCTCATGCTTCTATGAGCTTATGACTGTTCCTTAGGTGTTTAAATGTGTTTTTAAGTCGTACTTGAGCTTTTGGTAAAGTTCTATGTGAAATGTGTTAATGCCCCTTTGTAATCATTTAGTTGTTTATATGCTATTGCTATTGTTCTAACTGTTTTGAGAATAAACATCATAGTTAAAGAAAATCAAAGTTATATACATGTTTATAATGAAGTTGGGTTATTTTAATGCTTAGCTTATTGAAATCTTGTGTGATAATGTTATTCGGAGGTCTAGTAGTATATAAGTGAACTAGAATGTATTCAGAAACTATGATTAACCAAGTTGCTATCTGTGCCATATATGTCCATAATGCTAAATTAACCCTTGAATTGATTAGAGTATGGTTAGAATTCATTGTAGGTGTTTAAGATTGAATTGGAGCCATATTTGCATCTTGGAGCTTGGTAAAGGTGAGGGTTGCATCATACTTGGCATCTTAACTAATTTATTGATTTTCATTATGATGGTTATTGCGTAGATTATGAATTAATGTTTAATTACTTTAATTGTATTGTTATTTGCTCGTTTATATGTCAACTAGGAAGTATTATTGTTATCTAGGTTACAAATGCTTGATAATAGAAATTCATGTGCGAGGACAACTTACTTTGTTGTCCTTAAATGTGTTTATTGATTATATTGTCATTGTCATCATACTTGCATTGCATCGTGGTTGCGCAACCTCATTGTTCGGGACGGATGCGATGGGCCTCTCCGGGCGGTATTGGGCTTACCGGTGTTGGTTGATCTAGCTTCGCACCCTATTCCCTCGCTCGCCTGGTATAGAGTATGCCAGGGGGTGTTGGGTCGTAGGATTGGGTATATCCGAAGTACCCATTTGAGTGATTGGGGATTATGCCGGCACATGGTTCGTGGTTCGTGGCTCGAGGTTCATGATCGAAGATAAGAGAATTCTGGAATGTTAGGGTTAAGTGTATCGTATCCTTGATATATGTGGTTAATTGCTATTTCAGTTGTACTTTACTTACTTTCATTGTTTAATTGCTAAAATTGTTGCATTGTATGCCCCGGGTAGACTTTATCCCTCACTGAGCAATTATGGTTGTTCATACCTCTCTAACATGTTTCAGGAGGTGTTGAGGTTGAACCCCAACTTGATTTAGTTGAGGGTAAGAAGTAAGAGATGCAGGCGGAACAGTTACCATAGTTGATGTATTCTTTACTCTTGAGGTGGATGTGTTTCTGCTGTTATGTGGAGAATCTGCTAGTTGCTTATGTTCTATTTTGGAGCCTTGAGCTCATGTATATATTGTTTAGTTGTAAGTTTGAATTTAATGTATGATAAGTATCCATGACATGTAATAACTAGCATTCTTACTTTTAGTTTGCTGCATGCTTGGGTGTTGGCTGTGGGGGTTGAAATGGTTGTCTTTAATTTCTAAGTATGTTTAAATGCTATCATAGAGTGGTATGATAAGTGGTCTTATGTAAAGAAGATAGTCTTGTGGAATGCATGCTTGTATGTATTTATATTGTCTTGTATTGTTTAAGGCTCGGATGTTCTTGAAGTTGGGATTTCAATTAGAAATGTTGTTCTTTTTGCTTCGTGGTTTTTATTTGAATGCTTAAAGGTTTTCGGAATGTCCACGGTTCAGGGGAGACTCTGTCCGTTTTTCCCTAAAATTTTGAGACCGGGTTGGAATTGGATTAAGAATAGCTTGATTTTTAGAACCTCCGGTCTCGTGAGAGATCGGGGCGTTACAGTCCTTATGCCACTTCTACTCCATCTCCCATTCTTCTCATTGAACCATTCCACAATAACACATTGGCCACTGATAATAGCTTTTTGAACATCAATCTCCATCCCATTAATTGCTACTTCATTTCTCTCTTTTCCAATTTGCCAACAGCACAATGCAAATTTGGTAGATGCTTTCTCCTTATAATATCCCGCCTTGCAGCACCGTCTAGTAATGTCCAGAAAACATTCACTAAACCTTACTGAAACAACCTGATTAAAGGTACACTGTAAGGAGGAAGCACACCAAACGTAAGTTGATAGTCAAATGATATTTGGACATACCCTAGCAAAATTGGTCGGGTTCATAATTTATTTGTCCCCTCGCACTTTTAAGAAGTTCTCTTAATCTAAGTTTGTTCTCTTAATATTTGCCAAATATAAGTTGATCGTAATTTTATTTTGAATATTTTTCTTATTTTGAAATACATTATTTAAATCTGTCGAAGTTCATCATTTATTTGCCTCCTTACGTTTTATGTTGTTCCCTTTATTTTATTTATCAATTATAAGTTGATCGTTATTGATATTGGATTTTTTTTTTCATATTTTGAAATACTCTATCATATTCTTCTATAAAAATGAAAATTTTTATATTAATTTGATATTTCAAAAAAAATTAGAAATTGATAATGTGACTAAATTTAACAATCGATGTTAGCAGGAGATCTATATATTTCCTGGCTTGCTATTTAAAAGGTTACTATGGACATCTATCTCATTTTTCGTCGGACTACTTAAAAGGTCACTCCAAATCTTTATTCATAAGTTCTTAACGCTCCGTTTGTTTGTTGTAAAATAACTTGCTTATGGAAAATATTTTCAGTGGAAAATATTTTCAGTGGAAAATATTTTATTAGAAAATAAAATATTTTCCTCCATTTGTTTACGGTAAAATAACTTGCTTGTGAAAAATGTTTTCAGTGAAAAATATTTTATTGGAAAATGTTTTCAGTGGAAAATGTTTTATTGGATAATATTTTTAGAGGAAAATATTTTCCTGAGCTCCGTTTGTTTGCCGTAAAATAACTTGTTAGATGAAAATATTTTCTTGAAAAATAGAATACTGAAAAATATTTTATGTTATTTGGATGTACAATAAAAAATATTTTCCGACATGAGATTTATAAAAAAAAAAATACACATAAAATAGGGGTGGTTAAGTTCTGAAAAATATTTTCATCTCCCAAAGAAATGAAAATATTTTCCCAAATTTTGAATTAACCGTCATTTTTGACCGGAAAATATTTTACAGTTGACCAATTTTTCGGTGTTACCAAACACTGAAAAATCTCCAAAAAGTAGCCCACCATTTTTTATCAGAAAATATTTTCCGGTTGACCAATTTTTCGGTGTTACTAAACACCGAAAAATCTCCAAAAAGTAGCCCACCATTTTTTATTAGAAAATATTTTTCGATTGACTAATTTTTCGATGTTACCAAATACCGTAGAAGTAAGAAAATATTTTCCAGAAGAATATTTTACGGCAAACAAATGGAGCCTTAGAAGCATCACTTGTTACTCTCATTTAAATGATTGTTTTGTTGTTTCACATTGCATTTCTTTTAGATTATTGAAAGAAAGTAGAGGAAAATAACGAAAGAAAGCAAAGATACGAAGTAAGCAATAAGGAGAAGATCGATAGTAAAGAGTAACGAACTAGGAACTCAGAGAGTGATCAAAAGTAAAACTCAGCAAGGAGAATGTTAAACCCAAGTGCTACACCTAAAATATGCGTTACTTGGGGCCACACGACTCAAGCAAACTTTCTACCCATGCACATGCCTATTTCGCTTTATGAGGTACTAGAGCAAGTTTTGGGTGAATTCCTTTCTATGCCTACTAATTTTTTTTCTTGTTTACCATGTCCAAATCATGACAGACTAGGTCAACTTGAGGGGCTTACTATGGAGATGGGTTTTTGATTCATGAACCGGTTGTCTCATCTACAAATCTTCACGGGGATAAATACTACCAACAATATATTTCTATCATTGAAAGCCCTATAAAGATGAGAATAATTTATGACAAATCATTTCAAGGAATAAACTAAATTACAATAGATAAATATATAAATATAGATCTAAAGAAAATGTCAAATGTATAGATTGAGTTATGTGTCTCTCATTAGAAATAAATTATAAAATTCTCATAATCGAGTTTTCAGTATCTAAAACAAGTTATTAATAAAATCATTGAGCATGAAACAATAAATGCAAAAAGAAAAATGTTGTCGGATAGATAAAGTCGAATCACAAAACATCCTAGTTAATGTATTAACTCAATTACACAAAAAAAAAAATCATGTTACAGCATGGTACATAACCAAAAACTAATTACATAAAAAATGATATATTTACTTTTGTTCGAAAAATTGTAAAACAAAATTTAAAATTTTTAAATGTGACCATGGTACAGTATTTCGAAAAATCAAAGAGTACAATCTACTCCAAGCTTCTCCTTATGATGAATAAGAGAAGTGTTGGGCTTATACGCCAATAGTGCACTCATTACAAATACTGGTTTAGAACAAACATGAAAGTGAGAAATAAACACACAGGTTTTATATAATTCGATCTAAAACTTATGTCCACGGCATTAGGAGAATATTTTATCATATGATGAATCTTATTACAAGCACTCTCTTATAAGGCTTCTCATCTCTCTTGAGCTAGCAGAATGCTTTAGAATGCAATGTAAACAATATAATTGCTAAGTGAGAGCTCAATACCCTCTTCAAATGTTGTTGTTACCCTTTTATAGGCGAGGTATTGCTTATAATTCCGTTAAGGGGTAATGGGACTGACCCACAATAGACGTGGAGTTGTTCTCCATACTCTCCGAGCTCTTAAGAGTATGTTTGTTTGCATTAATTGAATTAGTTGTGATTGCATTGGACTTGGTCAATAATATATTTGACTTAGTCTCCTACAAGGCCACGATCCAACCACATTTATAGCCTTTATTTGATCCATACATAGTGTATAGCTATTGGGCCTTGCTTCTTAGCTTGGGCTTTATTTTATGACCCATCAGTGACAATAAAGTTAATGTAGTTCTTTGACTCATGGTGCTCTTATTGGCATGTTGAGGACATCTGAAGTCCACACTACCAACCGTCGGCTTCCTCTTTCTCTCCCTCACTCTCTCTTTTCTCTTTCTTATTTTATATATTTTTCTTGATGATGAAGAATTTTCTTCATATAGAATTACATTAGATCCATCTCTAAGGTTTGTGGTGGGACAATGCTCTTATTGACAACTGCAGAGACATGTCATCATCATTGGTGGGTGGGGATTGCAGCGCCCCCTCACTCTAATTTCTTTTTAAAAATATGTGTTTTTAAGGTACTTTTTATTAAAAAAATCAATTCGACCCCCCGTGTACATATATGTTAAATTGTATATTTTAGTTCCCACTAAATAAAATTTTTGGATCCGTTTATCCTCTCTCTCTCTCTCTTTTTTTTTTTTCTTTTGTCTTTTTAATATGAAGAACTCATTCTAATTAAAATTACGTTAAATTTATATCTAAAATTATAAATTTTGTGATACAACGATGTTCTTATTAGTAAGTTGAGGACATCACATTCGAAGTCCACACTAGCCATCTGCCAGTGTACCTTTCGTGCACTCAATACTAAAATATAAACATCGTTATTTTCTTTCTTGTGTTTGAAAACAAGACTTTATTATCTCGTGCATTGATTAGAGCAGCTAATGAAAGAAATTAAGGATGAAGCTATCCGCATCTTTATAATAAATATGTTCATGTCAACTCAAGACTCATTTTCCAACTTCAGGCGTTGGCTTGTTTGAAAAGTCATAAGCTTACAAAAGTGTCATTATCTATTAATTAATGAAGTTTTCCATAGTCACAGCAGGATGATGACATTTATGTGTGAAATCAAGGAAAGTTATGAATAAATGAAATAGTCAAACCATAAAAACCCATGAAAAAAAGTTTCAAACCAAATCTGAATTGATGGCATCATGGAAAGGTCTGCGTAGAGCCGAGAATATGAATATGAATTGTCTGGAGAGGAAAACACTTATTTATGGCAGTTGAATACAATTTTAAGATAAAGTGAATTCCACTATTCACTCAAAGTCAGACAAATTATCTGTCGTTTGTAATATTTTTCCATCCAGAGATGAAATTTGACACGCATGTTGTTCTTAGTTGGGGGGTTAAATTTCAAAGTTGTCTTTCTAAGGTTCGTGGTGAAATGGTGCTCCAATTGAGAATTGCGGGGTACTCATTGGTGAGTGGGGATTGCTGCTCCCCCTGCATCAATTTATTTATTTATTTTTAATATATATATATTTTTTTTAAGTTACTTTTTTTGAAAGGAAAAATCTTACATTTAGCCCTTATTTTGTAAAAAAATTCAGTTTAGTTCTTATTGTTTAAAATATCTCAATTTAGTTCTTATTATTTTTTTAAAAGTTTCAATTTCGTCCTTATTGTTTAAAATTTTTTAATTTTGTCCTTATTATTTCCCAAAACGTTTCAATTTCGTCCATATTATTTTTAAAAAATTTTAAATTCATCCCTATTACTAAAAAAATTTCAATTTAGTCATTGAATAATAGGAACAAATTTGAAACTTTAAGAAAGTAATAGGGACAAAATTGAAACGTTTTAAAAATAATAAGGACGAAATTAAAACTTTTTAAAAAATAATATGAACTAAATTGAGATATTTTAAACAATAGAGATGAAATTGAAACTTTTGGTAAAACAATAAGGACTAAATTGAAATATTTAAAACAATAGAGACTAAATTGAGATATTTTACAAATAATAAGGACTAAATGTGTAATTTTCTCTTTTTGAAAAATAATCAATTCAACTCCAGTGAAAAAAATTATTAGTACAGATGTGTTAAATTGTATGTTTTAGTCTCACTAAACAAAATTCTTGAAACCCCTTATTGGTGAATGTTTGAGGACATCCAAAGTCCATACTAATCAACTATCAATCTTCCTCTCTCTCTTTCTTTTTTCTTTTTAATACAAAGAATTTATTTTAATTAAGATTACATTAAATTAACATCCAGAATTAGAAATTTCATCGTACTAACGTTGTTCTTATTGATAAATTGAGGACATCACATCCGAAGTCCACACTAGCCAACTGCCAGTCTTTACCTTTCATGCATTCAATACTAAAATATAAACATCGTGATTTTCTTTGTTGTGTTTGAAAACAAGACTTTATCATCATCGGGCCTGCATTGATTAGAGCAGCAAATGAAAGAAAAGATGAAGTTACCCGCATCTTTATGACAAGTCAACTGAAGACGCATTTTCCAACTCCAGGCGTTGGCTTGTTTGAAAAGTCATAAGCTTACAGAAGTGTAGTTATATATTATTATTATTATTTTGGTCAAGGGTAGTTATATATTAATTATTGAAGTTTTCCATTGTCAACATGCAGTAGGATGATGACATTTATCTGTGAAATCAAGGAAAGTTATGAATAAATAAAGTAGTCAAACCATAAAAACCCATAAAAAAAGTTTCAAAACCAAATCCGATTTGATGGCATCATGAAAAGGTCAATGTAGAGCCAAAAATATGAATGTAAATTAGACACTTTTATACGACAGTTGAATTCAATTTTAACATAAGATGGATTCTACCGTCCACTCAAAGTCGAACAAGTTCAGGTGTCGTTTGCAAGTCGGGGGTTTACATCCCAAAATAGTCTTTCTAACCTTTCCAACATGTTCGATCGATAGATTGCAAAAGAATTCTATAATATAATCTTAGGTCCAAGGTAAACCTTTGTTTACCTAGAAGCAAATAGGCATGCTTTGCTTGGGAACTTTGGCTTGAATCAACTTTTGAAAAGTTACCCAAGTGGTCAAAATATAACAGCATTTCTTCTATGAAAAAAAGGTGCGACATCTGTTAAAATAATCACCGTGTAAATATTTCACTGGGCTAAAAAGCATGCAAAAAGTGATCATTTGTGATTCACTATCCATGTACTATCCAGAAAGTTACAGATACAAACAACGTATACAAAGCTAAACGCATTTAAATCAAACCCGTAAGCTTTCAATGGACTTCACAAGATTGTTCATCTCTGCTTATCATCATTTTCATAGGACTGAAGCATCTGCACAACATGATTCATGGTTGGTCTTGCATCTCTGTCTTCCTCCACACATTGTAAAGCTACTTCAACTAGTATTTGCATCTTAACAATGTTACTTCCGTCTCGTAGCATAGGATCAACTATGTCTTCAATCCAAGACCCCATTGTTGTGCCGCTTTTCACCTTCCCTTTGATCCAGTTAATCCATCTTCTCTGCTGCATTATTCCACCATCACTGTTTTGAAGCTCGCTAGTGGCGCTTTTTCCAGTAACCATCTCTAACAGTACCATACCATAACTATAAACATCGACTTTGGATGTAATCGGGAGATTGTAAATCCACTCGGGAGCCATGTAACCTCTTGTTCCTCTTATCCTTGAGAAACTCGAATCGGCACCACTCACCCGGCTGAGAAGTTTAGAAAGTCCAAAATCTGACACCTTCGGATCGAAATTTGAGTCCAGCAAAATGTTTTGAGGCTTAATATCACAGTGTAGAACCCACTCCAAGCACTCTTCATGTAAATAAGCAAGCCCTTTTGCAGTGCCAATAGCGATTTCAAATCTCTTTTCACCATCAAGTGTGTTTGAGTAGAGATTTTCAGCTAAAGATCCATGTACCATGTACTCATAGATCAAAAGCCTGTGTTTTTCTTCGGCGCAGTAGCCCCAGATCTCAATCAAGTGCATGTGGTTAATCTTCCCAATGGTGTTTACCTCTGCTAGAAACTCTGCTTCTCCTTGATTAGCATCAGTAAGCCGCTTAATTGCCGCGACTCGACCATCATGTAACACACCTTTGTAGACTATCCCACCACCTCCTCTTCCAATTTCTTCACTAAAATCTCTTGTTGCCGCCTTCAGCTCGGCATAACCGAATCTTTTGAATCCGTTTACAGCGAGTAAATAGCCATCCATCACCTTGCATGAGCCTCCTCGCGTTCGGCTCAAGAGACACCACACAGAAAAGATACTGATGATCTCCACAACTCCCAGCCCACAGGCAAACCAAAGCAGAGCTTTTAAGATTTCATTGTTTTGCTTTTCCTTGTAAATTCTATCTAGCTTCACTATTACTTCATATGAGCAATTTAAGTTGGTGTTTTCTATAGACTCATCTTTGGTGGATAATTGATTTCTTGGAACTTTTACATAAAGATCTCCTGGAAGACTCGGTGATCGATGTCCATTACGAAGCAACCATTTCGGGTTACAATCATAGGCTCCACTGCTATCATTAAATCTATGGTGGAAACCTTTGCAGCTGCACAAGTCTAAGCATGTCTTCGTGCATTGCTCTAATGTATAGTTTCGGAAGATGTGAATATCATAACCATAAAAATCAGCATTAGACTGCTTAATGAAGGGATTGTTATTGTTGCAGGAGAGATTAAATTCTTCCACGCATCCTGATGACCAGTCGGCAGGATTTTTCATCCTGAATCCAGGTATGCAGGTGCATTTGCGTCCGGAGACAGGACTATAGCTGCACATCCCATTAATCCCACAGGCGCCATGGATTCTGCACGCTTTGGTCTTCGCTTGCCAGGACACGATCCATCTCCCAATTGTCGCGTCTAGGCTGTACATACGAAGATTGCCATCATGATCAAGGGTCAATCTCCTTAGAGGTCCTGGACCGGAATCAGCAGCCAGAAACTCCAAAAGATCGGATGACAGAAAGCGGCCTGATTCGTCAAATACTGCGAATCTTGTATCATTGTACCTTGATCTTCCTGAATTATCAGACGAGAGCCAGGGGTCTGGCCAGTAAATGCTAGACGTCTCCGGACTATTGAAAACCAGACGGAGAATGTTGTCATCATCGAAAAACAACTTATAGAATCCAGAAGAATGACCGGTCAGGCTTCTGGACGAGACGAGTCGAGTGTATCTGGTGAAAGGTTGTAGAGGAAGAATAGTGTCACTAGGTGAATCAAAGCTTTGCCACAAGACTACACCGTCTGAAGTGCGGAGAACAAGGTTTCCTGTGTCGTGCAAGTGCAGCTGCGCCATAGACGATGAATTCGTATTTGTTGCCCAAACTGTAGACCGACCAGCATCAGTTAAGAAGAGATTGCCATTTTTGTGCAAAACAAGCTTTGAGAGTCTCCCATTAACTGGTTGGTCGCGATTTGCCATCCAAACTATGGTGTGATCACCATTATACAATGGTTTGCTACACCAAATAGCAAAGCAATAAGCATTATCTCCAACTGTGTAAAACCCAGCAGTGAAAATTGCCTCTGGTGAAACCAAAACATCTTCTCGTTTCTCGACTGAGATTGATGATCCTTTGCTCAAACTAGAGAGAGTTGAAACACAAGAAAAATGGAACAGTAGAAGAAGATAGAATAGATCAACGGGAGATGGTATGACCATGTTGAGAGGTGAATGAAGCATGAAACTTTGAATTGTTTATTGGTGCATCATGCATTTGCTGAAACTATTTATAAGCTTATGATGATCACATACAGAAAATAAAAGAACATAAATGGAGGCAATTTTTTTTTTGTTTTTTTGTTTTGTTTTTTCTTTTGTTTTTTGTTTTTTTTTCTTTTTTATTTTTCAAAAAATGAGGCCTAGTTAATAATCACAAACCAACAATTATCTTGAGGATGTTTTCCTTCTCTTATCCTTCTTGATTTAGGTCATATAATGTTTTCTAAGTGATTGTTTAAGATCAAAATTAACTAATTAATCTTTGTATTTATTTGTTTTTCAATAGATTTTTATCATACGAATACCCAGCTTTTGCTGCAAAATTAAGGCAATATGTTTACATTTAATCGATTTGAATATACAATTGATGAAGACAGCAAGTCAGCATCAGGTTGTCTCCATTTTCAAAAGTTTGACTGTTTTGGTCTTTACTTTTCATCGATATCGCAGTCACCCTCCCCCCTCCAGTGGCCAGCTCCGTGGCAGGTCAACTGCTGATTATCTGCAATGCCGGGGCTGTCACTGCTTTAGAGTCAAAAATAAAGATTTAGTTTTTATTTTAGCTTAAAAGTTGAGAAAAGTGATGAGTTTTATGTATATTTAAATTATTAATAATGTATTTTAAAGACTGGAGTCTTTAAAAATATTCAAATTTAAAAAATTTTGTATTTTGAAGACCCCATTGAAGATACCCTCAGAAAATTTTAGCCGTATGATCATCAAATCATGAAATATATAATCCACTTGAGAAAAGTTCTGAATAAGCCCGTGAATGAATCTATTTTTTTTTTGTTCGGTAAGCAAGAATTTGTATTATTCACAAAAATATGTGCATAACTTTACAAATAAACGAGTCTTCTCACAGTTTGTCTAAGAATATTAGCATCTAAGTTTCATACTCTACACAGTCTCCTACTCAACTTATTGTTACAAAAACGTTTAGACCTATACAATTTTTGTCTAATACAAAAACAAATCTGGTCATAAATCTGTTCTTCGTTAAAATTGTTATTGTCGTGAAAAATGTTATTCTTTTCACGCCAAATAACATAAATTGCAGCCTGGAAAAAAAGGACCAAGATAGAGTGAAGAGAAGAATCAGTGCACTTCCTTCTGAGCCAGCAAATAATGTGATCCCATGAATAAATCAAATGAGACCCTTTCACCAATCGCATTCCCCGTATCCAAATTATGCGTGTAAAGTTACATTGAAAAAAGAGATGGTCTCTACCTTCAATATACAGTTTACAAAAAGCACAACGAGCATCCACTTGAAGGCCCCAATTAATAAGTCTTATTTTCGTTGGATTTTTGTCGCACCAGAAGAGCCAAGTGCAGTAAGCATGTTTAGGGATGTGATCTTTGAACCAGATGCTTTCCACACAATCAATATGTTATTGCTTAGGCCTAATGAATTCCCAAGCATAATGCATAGTGAACTTCCCGTCCATAACAAGGTGTCTTCCTCCTCCAAATTTGGCATAACATTACCAATATGAGAGAAAATATAGGCAAGGACCACATTAGAAGCTCACTGCCATATACCATCAACAATGTAGCAATTAACCTTCTCATTGATATCAACCCCCAACTCTTCAATAGCAGATGTACCAAAAACATCAATGAGAGGACCCAATGGATGCCAAAAATCCAGCCAAAAAGCCACATTAGTCCCTTTGCCAACTTTATAGAAAACCAATGATTTCATAGAGGGCCTAAGTTTGAGAAGTTTTCTCCAATACTATGCACAGTCCTTTGGCTCAACCATCTCCCAAAGATTGCTAACTCTTCTCATATGGTATTCATAAACCCATTTGACCCACATCTAATGAGTATCATCCATAAGTAGTTCACTTGGGCTGCTCTATTCATGTCAATCAATCTTTTAATGTTGAGGCCTCCTTCTTCCTTGGTTCTGCACACATCCTACCATGCAACTCTCGCTTTTCTTCCATTCATCTCGTTGCCAGACCAAAGAAAAACATAAAGTTTCCTTCCAATCTCCAAAAGAATGCCTTTCAGAAGAGTAAACATTCTAGCCCAATAAGCATGAATATTCACAAGAATAGAATCAGCCAGCAATTTCCTTCCTGCCATTGAAAGCCATTTGTTCGACCACCCCTCAATACGGCAATCAATCCTATCAAGGAGAACTTTACAGTCTCTTATGTGTAGTTTGCCATCGATCAATGGAACTCCGAGATACCTAACAGGAAGTGTACCAATTCTAAAATCAAAGATGCTTTTGATTCTAGTTGCAGCCGCTTCACTACAACTTCCCAGATAAAGCTCACTTTTTTCAAAGCTAAGGTGTAGCCCTGAAAGTTTTTGAAAGAAATTTAGTCCATCTTTGATGAGTGAAAATAAGAAGATCGTCAACAAAAAGTAAGTGATTGAGCTTAATGCGACTGCACTTGGGGTGGAACTTGAATCCCCCCTGCTTGCTGCAATATCCATGATGCTAGAGAATACTTGCATTCCTAGAACAAAGAGATAAGGGGACATAGGATCCCCTTGTCTTAGACCACGAGCTCCTTTGAAAAATCCGTACAGCCCTCCATTAATAGCAGTAGAAAACATCGGGGTCGTAATGCAACTTTGGATCCATGAAATGAATAAGGGAGGAAAATTAAGAGCCTTCAAGGTAATAAGAATGAATCTAAAGTCCATGCTATCATAAGCTTTTCGAAGGTCCTCTTTTAATGTGCACCTTGGTACCCCATTTTTCCTTTTGTATCCACGTAACAACTCCTGTGCCAGGTGGACATTATCAGCAATATTCCTTCTTTTGATGAAAGCTGACTGTGATTCAAAGATAATCTCATTCAAGTAGGCCTGCATTCTTAAACCAATAATTTTAGAAATGCATTTATATACAGTATTGCAACAAGCAATGGGTCTAAGTCATTAAGAGAAGAAGGATGTTTAGATTTTGGCACAAGGGTCAAAATAGTAGAGTTCAGTTCTCTAAGCAATGCTCATGTTCTGAAGAAGTCTTTGACTGCAGCAACAACATCACCACCCAAAATGTCCTAAGCGGATTTAAAAAAATGTGAATTAAATCCATCCGGGCCCAGGCTCTTATTACTGTCAATACTAAACAAGGCCTTCTTGATCTCCTCCGTCGAGACCGACTTAATCAAATCATTAGCAACATGGGCAGAGAGCTCTTTCCGTAGGATTCTTTTAATGTCACCAACTGAGTAAGACATATTAGTCTTGTCCCTCCCTAACAAATTTTTAAAGTAGTCTGCAGCTTCTCCTCCAATTTCCTCTTCAGTAGATAGTGTCTGACCCTTAATACTTTGCAAACATGAGATTGAGTTGCGAGAAATATTTTTCTTGATGTGCCTGAAATAGAAGGCAGAATTAATATCCCCTTTAGTAATCCAGTTGACTTGCGCCTTTTGTCTCAAAATACAATTCTCTGCCACCTCCAGGTCCCCAATCTCCTTAATAAGCCTCTTTTCCTCCTCAGCTTGCACATGAGACCGAAGGCCTTGCATGGTACTCTCTTGCATAATATCAAGCTTAGCTTTTGGTTCCGCAATTCGAAAAGAAATGTTGTGAAAGTGTTCGGTATTGAATTGCTTCAATTCCTTCTTGACCAGCTTCAATTTTGTACATAACCAAAACATATGAGTTCCTTTAACAAGAGTATTCTACACTCTATCTACCAACGTCAAAAACCCCTTGTGCTTGGTCCATGCATTGAAAAATTTAAAAGGCCTTTACTTTTTCCCCACAACCGTGAATGGACTAAGTAACAGTGGGCAGTGATCCGAAACCCCAGGCTTGTCAATTAGCAAAGATGAATCTAAAAAAATGTTAATCCATTCCTCATTGGTTAGAACACGATCTAATCTGTTAGCCCTCTGACCATCCCCTGATCCACTGGTCCACGTAAAAAATGGCCTACCACTTCTATGCTCCACCAGTCTAGCAAGATCAATACAGCTAGCAAATTCTTTAGCACTCTGGTTGATAGAGGTACATCTCAGCCTTTCCTCCTCATGCATAATCTCATTAAAGTCCCCTCCAAAACAAAGTGGTAAGTGACTATATGTAGAGCTCCAGAAGATAATATCATTCCAAAGATTCTTTCTCTGCATAGCATCATTACTAGCATAGATAAAACAAGACAAAAAACTCCTGGTAGATGCCTTATCTTTAATTAAGCAAAGTATTGATTGACTTGTAAAATCAACACGGCTAGCTTCGACTTTTGTATCATCCCAAAAGATCCAGATGCGCCTTGATAGATCCTTTTCATAATTTGCAATAAACTATCAGCTTCTAAATTTAGAGTTCAAAATGGATTTAGCATTACAATGCTTTATTTTTGTTTAAAAAAGACAACAAATATCACAAGCTTTATTTCTCATCATTCTCCTAGTTTCAAGTTGTTTCCAGGGCTTGTTAAGACCCCGGACATTCCATAATAAATCAGGGAGTGGGTTAGAAAAATCAGGAGGAGGATCACCCTCCTTCAATTCTTCAGACGCACCTGATGCTCCAGTAACAAATTCGTCAATAGCCTCAGCCAATTCAGTACCAACTTGATCTAACGTGTTGAAAGAGTTAGATGTGAAGCCCTCCTTAGCCGTGGGGCTAGAAGGGCCACTTTTTCTTGGGCTTGGAGTTCGTCTAACTCTTTCACTCCACTGCTGCTTATCCTGTTTCCTTGGAATAGTCATCTCTTTCCCTATAATTTATTGGGGGTAAAACCACAGGTTTAGGCTAAACAACAATTCTTTTAGAGGACAGGTCTTTAGGGCCTTGTTGAGTCAATTGGTTCATCAAGCAATTTTTCTCACTATGCCCAAATGCATTACACCTTTTGCAAGTTTGTGGAACCCACTTGTATTCCACCAGGATATTCACAATCTACCCATCTTCAAGCTTTAATTCGAATGAATCAGGAAGCTCATCTTCCATATTGACTTCCACGCACACACGAGTATAGCTCATTTTGGTTATTTTCTCTGTTGGTTCAATATTCCACATGAATATTAGACAGTTTGATCCAAATAGGAACCTGTTTTACTCTAACATGTAAAGGTTCAATGCTCGGCTGCCATTTCCTGAGGAGTAAGTGGCGATGATTAACATGCCAGTGATTCTCAAGCACCTCTTCGCAAATTTGAGCATTCTCAAGCTTGAAGATAAACATCCATTTTTTCTGTAGTTTTAAGCTCAACCTTGCCAAACCGTTTCAATTGTCACTCCATCATACAACGAATCAAAAACAAAGGGAAAGGTTTACCAAGAAATTGCCCAACAAGTGAGTTTTTCCACAGTTCAATGCCTTTCGCTACCATAGAGCTTAGAGGAATGACTTTAATCTTACCATTGACCACTGAAGGTTTATGATATTGTAGCATAACTGACTGTTTAGTCTTACCTCCAAATAGGTTGGTCCAGCTCTGGCCAGTTAAAATCTTCCTATCAGCAACATTAGAGGACCAACACTGTCCTTCACCAACGGTTCTGCAAGTGGATTAACCACCTGAATCAAGTTCCCAATAGCACTAGAACCAACATTGACTTCACCTTCTTCAACCTCTACTGGAAAATCCACCAGATCTGAACTACTTATTGGAGCGAACTCAGCTATAGAAGGCAAAGCAGGAAAGTCATTGCAGTCCTGAAGATGAGAAGCATTAGAACCGCACAAATCTAGCTTCTTAGGAGGAGAGCTAGCTCTATTTTGGATCTGTTCCTTAGCAGCAGGAGGGGTATCTACAAACCGCTTGAAAAACTCCTTAGATCTAGCACGGTCAGCGGCGGCGGCATGACGCTTGTTGGCCATCAGATGTAAGGCAGAGTGTGATGGCCCAGACCCAGCATGTAGTATAATATACTTAATTGCATATAAATTGGTGCTAGTTTAAGTGTTATATGTGTGAAAGTGTTTATTTTAGCATTTAAGATTTTAACTAGTAGTTTCACTTTCTTTTTAATTCTCTTATTTGTTTTAAAAAATGGACTAATACTATTAATTCAGGTAAATTATTTTTAAATACTATTTTGACATTTACTGTGTCACCCGAGAATTTTTATCATATTCATAAATAACTGTAGCATATCTCCTTGTTCATTTTAATGTATTTTATTTCTAATTTAAATATGTTTATTTGAGGGTTACTATTCATAAGAAATTTGACTGTCTTAAATGCTCGATTTAATATTTTTTCCTAGATAATATAACTTATAAAAAGAATCGGAAACTTGTAGTTTTAGACCTTAGAGGCCGGAACATGCATTTGAAAAATATTTTGCGCATTGCTTGAATAGTGTTATGTAAGTGTAACATAGTTAATTAGTAGTCTTTCAAATTGAGCTTATAACTTGGTTGGACTAAGTTTTTGCTAGCATTTTGACTTCTAATACAACACCTATTTAAACTATAAACATAATACATCACATATACAAGCAAATGAGCTCAAAAACAGTTGAAGAAATCCCCATTTTGTCCCCCTTACCCGTTGGCTCAAGGAAAGGAAAAAGGAGCATTTTCTTCATCAAATTCTTGGTGGTTGATCTTTTGCAAACATCTTACATCTAATTCCAAGTTTTCCTAAGCTCTTACAGGCCTTCTAAACCTTGTACAAGTAAGGGAGTTTCACATTTTTGCTATTTAAAGTTTATATCAAGTTTTTGTAATTTTTGGATTTTACTATTTCATGCCATAAATTGTTTGATTCTTGTTAGATATAGTGTTATTACATGTTAGAGAACATCCTTATGCATTTGTATAGCTTAGAACTAAGTTTTTTAGCATGATTCATTTGAGGAAGATGATGAATAGTGCAGAAAGTAGGGTTCCGAAAAAAGTTATAATTTAATTCGATTCGAGGCTTCTAGTAGTTGCTAATTAGGTCCTTGAGTATGGGACAAATATTTGTTATGCTTTCCATGTGAAAATTTTGGGAAATTTGATCAAAATAGGCTAATTAATAAGGGGTTTCGGGGTTAACTCGAATCCGGGCATGTTTTGTCATCATGTCTAGTCTTTATTAAGTATTGAAGCCTTAGAAGTGTCGTCGTTTCGCTTGTTTGGATTCCGGAATTGGTACTTGTAGTGAAAACCCATAAAGAGTCGTGTTTGGTGTTTTCGTGTACTTGTGCTCTATGTTATGATTTGGAGGTTCTAAATGAGGTATTTAGGTATCCTTAGATTGGTAGGATGGTTAGCTAGCCTAACTTGATCCTTGAATTCCGGTAGGAAGTTAAATAGCCTAGTTGATCAATGAGAAAATGAATAAATTAATTGTTTTAGTACTTGTATCGCCTTATAGTTGCTTCTAGAGTGTTTAAATGCAGTTTGGAGGCATGTATGAACTTGTGGTAAGGCGTTGAGAAATATATAATATTGACCCTTTGTGTTCGCATAGCTAAGTTCATGATAATTGCTTTATAATTGGGTAATTAAATGTTTATATGTCTTTGTGTAGCGTACGTATCATAGTAGTGAAGTTTTGTGAATTAAGTTATTTGGTTTGTATAACTTTAGTTAGTATGAACTTGAAAGAGGACTAAACGAACTAGTTATGAACTATGTTGGTAATTATTGTTAATTAACTCATTAGTTGATTGGATAAGTGTTGTATGTGCCAAAGTAAAGCCTAAAGCTAGCAAGCAAAGCATGAAACCAAGGTAGAATTCAACTAGGTGCTTGTGTGCGTGTGAACTGTTTTGGGTCAGTCCACTGCCCCTGTCTTTCAAAGCTTCTTTGACCTAGCAAACGTGCTCGAAAATTAACAAATTTGAATAGAAGCTAGATTAGAGAGTTTAGAACAAATGTTGATTTCTAGGACTAAGGCTAATTCTAACGGTTTAGGCCTCTGATCACATCATTTTCGAAATATAGCTAAAAAATCACTAGTTCTGTCTAGCTACGGGTGGTTGCGCGATAAGGGTTATAACTTTTGGAATTTAACTCGGAATTGAGCACCGTTCGAACCTAAAATTAACTACACTCGAAGAGCTACAATTATACGTAAAAATCAGATAGGTTAGAGGTCAATAGCCTAGGTAACCAAATGGGTTAAGTTATGCTTCTATTAGAGGAATTGGAAAATGTCTTAGTTGAGCTTGCGGTATTAACTTTGCACTTGGAGACTTGTATTGAATGTTTGAAGAATTAATTAGAATGTAAGTTAAATGTAAAATATTAACCAATGCATGTTAGTTGAGTCCACTTGTACAGTTGGCATTTAGGTTATATGTTAAGTACAATTTTGGTTAGTTATAGTTAGCTTAACTTTATATATTAGCAAATGCTTTTATGTTGTTACAGAGTTATGGTGTTTAATTAAGTTACAATGAAATAAAGTATGTAATATAAATTCTTGGATGTGAAAGATAGTTGTTAAACCTTCTATAGTCAATTGCTAAAGTGTTATACTTAAATGACAACTAGGGTATTCATATTCAAGCTAACCCAAGGAAAGTTGGAGTAACTAAGTCATTTTTACATCTTGAGGCTTGGAAAATGTGAGGGAGTCTTTATCTCTTCTGTGCATCTTAACTTATTTTACTGTTTCTGGATTGTATTCTTTAGTAGTTAATAAGTTTATATGTGTTATTTACTTGTTATCTTCTGTCTTTTCGTGTTATCTGCATTTAACTGCGAGGGCGGCCTACACTATCGTTCCTCTTATGTGATATTTGATATACTTGCCTCTCATGATCTTGACCCGAGATTGCGCAACCTTTTCAGATATGGTAGCGTCGAGAAACACAGGCGGCATCAGGCTTGCCGTGCTCCCTCGACTACCATGGTGCCTATTCCCTTTCTCTCGCTAAGCATACTCCATTATCCCAAAGGTGTGGTTCACCTGTTAGGCATATGGACCTACTTCAGGAGAAAAGGTCGTAGGATCGGGGTACATCCGGAGTACCTTATTTTGGAGGAATAAGGGTTTTTCTGGAACTTGCTTGAAAATCTTGGCTCGTGGCTCGAGATTGAAGACAAAGTGGAACCGTATCCTTTTTATACGTGGTTAAATACTTGTCTAATTAACTTGTTCATTTGTGTTATTAATATTATTATCTTGTTGCATCTCACGAAAACACACCCTGGTTTACTGTATCACCTCCCTCACTGAGTAACTCTGGTTACTCATTCCTCATTTTAACATGTTTCAGGGAAATCTGTGGTTGGATGCTATGTGCAGGAAATGCAAGTTGTTAGTTGTATGTGTTTTGTTTTGAGATTATGAAACCTTGTGTATGTTTCTATTGTCTAAAAGGTTGTAATATAAAGTAAAGCTTGTATTCTTGTATGAGTTAATAACTGTAAATGGGCTGTAATAACTTCAATGTTTTACTTGATTGCCTAGTTAATTTGCATGCTTGTGTGAATGGGATTGTACTTTGGAGTTGGATTGTGGTTTTTGAGGATGAGTTACTGCTTGCAGGTGAACTGATAGCCCTATAAACAAGGGAGACTCCATCCGTTTTTCCTCATTTTTCGTGACTTGGGTATTGGAATCGGGAACTCCGATCTCGAGAGGGATCGGGGTATTACACAGAGGAGTAAAAAGGTTTGGATAAGTGTATGAGTTAAGGTGTTTAGGTAGGAAGCTGATAGGTAAAGTGTTTGGGTAAGTTGTATGCATATAGTGTTTGGGTAAAGGGTGATTTAATGTACAGAGTATTCGAACATGATTTAATCTATTTTTAATTTGCTATATATTAGTATTTTTTGATGAGTAGACTCATGAGATGACGTTTTTCTCAAACTTAAAAAGTGGCCACTAGTCGCTTCTACAATTGATGTGGGAATAATCGAATAATCTTTCCCTCACAAATTGAATCTTGGGTTAGTTAATGTAAACTCTCAAAATTTATAATTATAATCACGTTATTTTTGTTGTTATTGGATTTTACCCAAGTGATTTTTGATTAACCTTGACTCAATTATTAAGTGGGTCCTATATCTCGTGAAGAGAATGACTAGGTACTTACGTGTTCGTCTCGTCGAGTAGATATGTGTAGTATATTCACTTGGTTAAAACCAATAAGAAGTGAATGAGAAATTGAAGCATAAAGTTAGAGGATGAACAAGGAGTAATATAAAAAGTCATCTTTGTGAAAGTTAAAATATTGTGGAACTTGTAGAATTCCACAATGGAAAAATAGAGTCACACTAAACTGTTTAAATATCCTAAGTTTGCGAGTTGGAGTTGGGCCCCAAGAGGCACCAATAGTTTTTAGATAAGAGAGAACTTATGTAATATTGGGTTTGATTCAAACCATACACGCTCGTACAGCATGCACGGGGCTGGGTGGGGCGAGGGTATGGGCCCGGGCTGAAGTGACTTTATTTTTTAAATAACAACATCTTACTGTTTTTATAGAAACAGTTAAAGACAGAAGAAACACAGTTGTTTAGTTTTTATTTTCAGATAGAAACGGTTGTATCCTGGGAGGTTATCAACATTGAGCATGAGCACCAATGCCGGACGAATAAGTCTTAACGATACTAAATAAAATTCAGGCCTTGGTCTCATTTTTGGTTTTCAGCAACTTTATCTTCCAAAAACGTCAAATAAATGTGGATGGCAGTACTTAAGGAGATTCAGGACCTGGGGGAGCAGGAGGCATAATTTGTGACTGGTTTGGTTAATAGGTTTTGAGGTTTGCAGTTAATCTTGGAATCTCTTCTAGTCTTCAAGCTGAATTATATGCTATTTGGGAAGGTTTGAACTTGGCGGAGGCTTGCCATTTTGAAGAGATGATCATTGAAACGGACTCTAGTTTAGTCGTTAACTTGATTAATGGAAGTCCGTCGAACTCCAATCCATTGCACCCAATGATTGAAGATTGTAAGAGAATTTTATCTCATCATGATGGTTTCAAACTCACTCATATTTTTAGAGAGACCAATAAGTGTGCGGATTTTATGGAGAGTGACAAACGAGGTGATTTTTCATCTAGAAGTACTATAGCATAGCCGGCTTTTTGCCTCACTTTAATAAATTTTTTTTTTCATGATTTACATTTTGTTTCACATGGAGACTTCATTCTGTCCATTATGCACTTTATTTAGTTTACTACATCTGAAGCCATTTCCTGCATGAACAATCAAAACTAATTTTTAATTTATATTTGTTTGCATATAAACATTTGATCACATTCACGGTTCAAGCCTTTGCATATATTATTATAGTATATGTTATGCATACAACCTGTATGATCAATTTCATGAGCGAATCACTTGTAGAAGTGATTTGATTCACCTTACGACTAACAATTTTCACTCCCGTAATCTCTGTGTTACAATTAGAATCAAGTGGGTTTTACCTCGATAATCTCTTTGTTAGTGGACATTAACAACCTGCTAATCCTAAAAGATATAGATGATCCAAAAAGGATAGAGAGACCACTCATGATGGAGGCAATGTTTGAGGCCAGGGATTGACTCGGCCTCCCCATTTAGCAAGGCCAATAGAGTTATTTATAGGGATTCTCCAACTAGTAGCTTAAATTAGGTCTGTTGTCACGTGATTCTGAGCAAACCCAAACCCAATCTATTAATTACCTACAAATTAAGCCTCAACTTAGGTTAGATTTTGGTCACTAAACTTCCCATCAACCCAATCTCTCGCACATGAACAATCTCCTTCTTACACATTGGACCTTGGGTTGGCTTACCATCAACTTGGTGCGGACTTAGGTCTTCTGAACCCCAAAAGCTGGGTCATAAGGTAGGGGGATTGACATTGCAACCCCCACTGACCTTGGAATTTTTTTAACAGTATTTTTATGGTACTTTTAGTTTGGAATACCAATTAGCCTCCATTGTAAAAAATAAAAAATTATATATGTTTATTAAATTATATATTTTGTCTCCATTTGAAGAGAATTTTTTTATCCACCTTTGTCATAAGGTGAGAGTAGTCCTGCTCATACTTGTAAAGTGACCATGAGTCATTTCCACAATTGGTGTAGGATAATCGAACGGTAATTGGAAGTTTTCTTCCCATGTGAGTTGGGGTGACTGTAATAGCCAGACCCAGCATATAACATACAGTACATATTTGCATATACTTCCGTGTCACTTTAAAAGTTTATTTATAATTATGTTAATAACTTAATTCAATTCATTCGTTAATTGCTCTGTTTATTATATTTTTGAAATACATGCAATAGAGTTTAGTAAAAATTAAATAAGGTAACTATTTTAATATTATAATTATTATATTTTATTCTTTTGTCTTTAAGTGTTAGTTTATATTATTTTTCATTAATTGTTTAAATAACCCGAGCCTGAACATGAAAATTTTTCTATTTCTTTTTATGAATTTCATATTTTTTCCTTAATACTTGCTATTTGAGATGCATACATCCATTGAGTTTGCGTGCATAGCATATCAGGATCAACGAGAAAAAAAATTGTAAGTAAACGTAATGAATAGTAAATTTTTTCAGCAATTTTTCAGCATTTTTCCACTTAGAATCCTTCACCCATTTGGTATAAAACTTGATCCATTTGCATACAACTACCCAAACCCACAACCCATGATCCATAACCCACTTAACTACCCATATATACACATAACACTTACATTAGCAAAACAAAAGAAAAAAAAGGGGAAAAAAACTAAAATCGTCCAAGAGAGAAAATAGTGTAAAAAATGGAAAAATGATAAGATTGATCTTTGAGCTTGCTTGGGGGAATACTAGTGTAACACCCCGATCCATCTCGAGCCGGAGCCCCAAACCCAAAACCCAAGGCACGAAACACGAGAGAAAACGGACGGAGTCTCCCCTATTTATAAGGCTAATTAAAAACCTGCAAGCAGCAAGTACGGCCACAATACAACACCCCAACTCCAACCATCCCACTTTTCCTAGTCTCAAGGCCATCCGAGCCTTAGTCAGAAAAACATAACCACACGAGCATGCAATCAAAAGACAATAAAGTCTATCTTTAGCTATTACATGCCAACTAAGCCGCTAACTATTCAAGACTACAGCTTTAATTACAACCCACAAAATCTATCATTAATACATACAGGACCTCAAAGGTCTCAAAATAAGACATAATACAATAACACACATCTTCAAAGGGATTCAACCTCAACAAGATAAGCAACCAGCAACACAACACTCAAGGTAGTTGTTCTAACTGCACCTGTAACATGTTAAAATGAGGAATGAGTAACCAAAGTTATCCAGTGAGGGAGGTGATGCAGCATACCGGGCGTGCAACATGTTATGCAACAAAGATAGCCATATATATAACACAAAGTAACAAGACTAGATAGACAAGTATTTAACCACATATAAAAAGGATACGGTTCCACTTGTGAGGCCCGACCCCAAATAACGTGTCTTACCTTGATTTGCGTGCCATAGACCCAGAATTATATGACCGACATTGGATTATGTGCCCTATCTTTATTTTTGTGCATGCCTCGTTATACGTGCCTTAACCTAGAATTGTGTGCCCTAATTCTTGAATTACGTACGATACCTAGATATACGTGCCCTAATCTTAATTTACGTGTATTACCTTATTTCATGTGTATTAACCTTGAACTGCGTGCCTTAACATAGGTTTAAGAGTCGTACCTTGAAATTACGTGCATTCCATTGATTTACGTGCATTCACCTTGGGTTGTGTGCATTTACTTTGGAATCTGTGCATTTGTCTTGGAGTTCGTCCATTATCTTGTAGTGCGTGTCCTAGACCTAGGAATACGTGCCTGCACGCTAATCAATAAAGATTCCTGCACAAAACACTAGACTATAAAATAATCCTACAAACTCTACTAACATTAAAATACTATTAAACTATCCTAAGCATTCCACTAAGCTATATTTAAATCCTAAATCAACCCACTAAAAGACAAAACTTCACCAAAATCTATATCCTATCATTAAACACTAGAATTCAAAAAAAATAAAAATAAACATCACACGCACACACAAGGCCTACACGGCCAACAAGGATTCTTACTCACCCATACACATAAAATTATAATTAAACTCACACAAGACAAAAAGAAACATTCCTATGACAACACACAAAGCATAAAGCATTAAAAAATTCCTAAACACCCTACCCAAGCTTCACTTTCTTGGTCCTCTCAATACACATGCTAAAAAAATTCAAATTGTACATTAGATGACATAAAAATTGAGCTTTGCAAAGCCCCAAGGCCGACACACACATGCAACATTCAAGAACATCTTCAAATTTTCATTTTTCCTCTCAAACTCTCCCATTCTCTCCCCAATTCGGTTCAAGCTGCCTCTTGAGCTTCCAAGGCTCAACTTTGCTCTCAAGCACACTTAGGTGCTCGGCCATAGCAAGCAACAAAGCAAGAAACACTCCACTCCCTCAAACGCTCACTATTTTCGGCCTAAGGTAAGCTTTATGGGTTATCTTCTTCCTCTTTTGGTTTTGAGCACATGCACACCCTCTACACTTGTTAACTAGGCTAGGATTTAAGGAAAATCAAGCTACCATTCTACCAAAGCAAGGAAAAAGGGCTTTTCGTGCGATTCAAGAGCATTTTTTTGCATTTCATCCATCAAATTGCTAAGGTGAGGGTTAAATCTTTTCAAAAGCTTTCAAAACTCACATGCATGCTCTTATATGGCTGTATTTACTCTTGAAGTTAATGTACATGTGTTTCTATGAGCTTATCTCCTCGTGCATGGCTTAGAAATTGCTAGAACCCTTGAAATAGGAAGAGAAGTTTTCTGGCAGCTTTCTGCCAATGTAGAACGAAGCATTTTTGGCCTAGCAAAAGATGTTGAAAATGCTTGAAATTTGGTGATTCACTATATTTTTCAGTTTTGAACATATTTTGCAGAAATAGGCTAAGGCTAATTTTGAGTTTAAAACCCCCAAAAATGGAAACTATCGAAATGTGTATGAAAGTGGACAGTTTTGCGTAGTTTCACGATTTTAAATGCAGCGAGGTTTGTTTCTAGATTTAGAGAACTTCTTAAGATTCAATTTGATGTTTGAATCACTGAATTTTGAAGTTATTTTCTTGGTTAATCGAATGAGGAAATATAGGCTATTGTAGTGAGGTTTTGCTTGAAAAATTGCCTTAAATCATGTTGTAATCGTGCTTTGAGGTATTGATTGCTTGAACTTGTGGAAATTTGAAGTTGCATGGGCTGTTTTGGTTGGTTGAGATTGTTTAAATTGGTTGATGCATGACTTAGGCTCATCTTATGACGGATTCTTGCTTAATCGTACGTGTGAGCATGAATTGAGGCCCTGTTGCTTATGAACGCTTGCTAAATGATTATCCTATGGTTAAATGAACTTATTTGAGTAGTCAATAGGCTGTCCAATAATCTCTAAGTATGCATGAAATGGTTTAAATGATTCTTGTGGTTTTTAGCAAGTTAAACCAATGCCCGAGCATGTGTATTGTAAACCCTAATGGCTACGGAGGTTTCCAAGTTCTAAACTATTCATGTGTATCTTATAATCGATGTTGAGGAATGTTAATTGACTGCCCGTAATTGTCTTTATAGCTCTAAGCGTGATTCTCGATGATTGCATATTGATAAATTAACTATTCGTGTACCCGGTCTTGTGTAAGAGTCGTAGCATGTTCGTATGTCTTCAACACTTGGTGTGTGCACTAAAATGAGTTAAATGACTTGTTTTGTATGGTGTTACTTGGCTGCCTGTTAAATGTTCATATGCTTCTAGGTGTTATACAAAGTAGATTTACATGTCAAAGCATGCCTCGTATGTTTACTTGTCGATATGTGATCATACGTGTATCCGGAGGCAACCTACTTTGTTGACCTCCTAATGAGAATTGTTAAAAGATATTCTATGGCTTATTTTGAACATGATTACTTGGCTGCCCATGAAAGTTTAATTGCTTTCAAATTGATATATGAAGTGATTATATGTTCTTACAATGCCTTATGTGCCAATATGTCAAAATGTGATCATATACTTGCTCGGAGGCAACCTACTTTGTTGACCTCCTAATGTGAAATGTTAAATGGCATAAATGTGCATTGCGTACAAGGTTGCAACCTTTCATTGTGGCATGGTAGCGTTTCACTAACGCCGGGCGACATAGGGCTTGCCGGTGCTCCCGTGACTACCATGGTCCAATTCCCTCTCTCGCTTGACATTCCACCCTTAGAGAGTTGGGTCGTAGGTTTGGTGTACATTCGGAGTACACCCATTTGGAGTGATAAGTGGATGATTGATGTCAACAACAACAATGGTTATTGGAAATGATCTTTAGAACAAATGCTCACCGATTGATCTTGAGAGCGAAAGCTCACCGTATCCTTTAAATGTTATGGTAACTGTATCTATCTTTCAACTTGATTCTTATGCTATGCTTACATTCTTATTTGTATTATATGACATGTTTTCAAAGGAGTTTTCACAAATTAACCGGAAAAGAATTTCAAAAGCTTTGTCACTTGTTTCCCCCTCGCTGAGTTCATAAGAACTCACCATCTTTTGTCATTACAGGTGAAACAGATTTGGAACAGGTACCTGAAGAAAATGTGCTAGTTGATGAACCTTTAGAATGACTATGTGCATTGCGTGCTTTTTGTGAACATGGATGCTATTAGGGATGTTGTGTTTGTTTGCGGACTCTTTATTTCGTTGATGTAAATGACCCCATTGTAATTTGGGTCTAATTTTGGCTTGTATTATCTATAACCGGATGAACTCTTTATTTGGTTGTTTGCTTTCATTATCTTGATTAGTAGTTATCATAAACGTTTAAACCACTAGGTAAGGAATCAACGAAGTTAACTCTAACCAATTTCACTTAGGTGCTCATTCGTAAGCTAAAGGATAATAGGTAATTGCATAATAGGAAATTGACAAATAAATGGAATATAGTTACCATGCTAGGCTTATTAACCAAATAAGACTTTCAAGATAAATTAGTAGCCATATCGGTTGATGACAAAATAGGAATTTTAGTTGGAATCAGATTTAAGATTTGGAATATTGAGGTGTTCTAGAAATTAGGTCAAACCAAAGGTCCTAAATACAGCCGTTATGCTGCCGATTTTTCGAAAAACTATTGGAGTTCTATGCTAACGGATAAGCATTAACCTTCGTCAATCGGTTATAGTCGTAAAATAACGATAATGATTAGGCCACATCCTAGTCTAGCCTCTATAGGTTGGGTTGAGGCATGACAACTATACTGAAATGGTATCAGAGCGTAGTTTTCATATTAGTTGGGTTCAACTCTCGGACCGTGGGTAGAAGCCCTAAGGTAATTATGATGTCTTGTTTATATGTGTTAATGTGTGCTAATGTGCTTTAATTGCTTTGAGCATTGAATATTATGTGCCTTTGTGGACCATATGTATTATGTGTCATGTACACCAATACATTAGTGCCCTCAATAAGGCATACATGCTTTTATACTCCTTCCTTGATACATGTGCATGTTATATAACCATGAATGACTGTTTATACACATAGATAGTTAGGATTAGGACTTTCAGGGAAATGAATTTATGCAGGAAGAACGAAAAGGCTCAGTTAGAGATTTCTCGCATCTTCACAGGTACTCGATGGATCATATGTATTATTGGATATGCATATATAAAATGCGTAGCACATGTATAATTGCTGAGGTAAAGTTATCTCCTTATCTTTGGAATACCCATGCCTGTGATTAAGTTATCAATCTTATAGCTATGAACTTCTTGATTCTGTTAAACTGTTCTTCTAATTGTGGTTCAAGTATAAGGGTTAAGGACATACAACTTTCCTTAGATATAAGAGTATACTATTGGACATGTGGAGTAGTATATATATTCATATGCTTATAATGGAAGTTTGCCTTAGGAGTTACTTTTGAATCAAATTCTTATATCTTAAATTGGTGTAATAGACTATTTATATGATTGAATCCTTACTTGATTGAAATTAAGCCTTGATGAATCTAATATGGTGTATACTAGCGAGTTTCAAGTTCACTAAATGGTAAGATCGTGACCTATAAATTAAGAGATGAATTCGTAGAAGTTGACGATAGTTACTTTTAGGGGTTAAATTATTAAGACATGGATAGTGTATTTAAGTGACTTACCAATGGATAACCTCAAGACATGTAGCAACTCTGGAGACTGAGTTTAACAAGGTTGATGGTTCTTTAGTATAACAAGATATAGGGATGTTGGAATCGAGGAATTCACGTAGCTAGAACTTGTGTTCGGAAGACTACACCTAAAATGTTAGGTCGAATAGAAGTGTAAGGTATTGAATTATGCATTAGATGACTAACGTTGTTAAATGTCCTAAGTTGGATATTGGTGATATTAAGAACCATGGTATTAGTTTGGTACCCCTCGGATTTAGTTGTGATTATACAAAGTGAGTTATTCTACACACTCGTTATTTGGATACCATAGAGGATGTTAGGAAGCATATATCCCTAAGTAATACCAATGGATCTAGTATATAAACCATGAAAGTGAGATTAAGCATCTGGCTACAAGTGGAGTCGTTAGGGTATGATTAGTAATCCTAAATAGCTAATAATTATTATGTTTGACAATTCACGGTAAACCCTAGAACCGAAAGTCGATGAGCCCTGATGCTCTTAGCTAGTTGAACATGTAAATGAGAAGAGTAAGATTTCATATAGTTAAGATAGAGATGAATTAGAGTCATGATGACCCAAGAGACTGCTATTAGAAAACCATATTTATGTGCACCGTTTCATGTCTAGAAACTAGCCGTTGGTAGACTTCGAATCGTGGTCGTTGAATAGAGGGTAGATCTTGTAGTGATAGTTAAACGAATGGTTGATTACTTTTGAAGTTCTATTAGATTATATTGAAGGATGCCTCGTGGTCATAATTTTTATGTTGACACAGCCTTGAAGTTATTTCGTGTAACAAGCTACTTGGATTAATATGGTAAGTATCTTATGTGTTGGATCATTTTGGTACTCGTTTATAGTCCTAGGATTGTTGTTGTACGGCCGATAACTTAGTGGAGCATTGATATCCTTACATGGCTATAGCCCTAACCTAGTAACACTAATGTTGAAGATATATTGGCGAGCGTTAAATGTTCGAAGGAATGACTAGGTCGCTAAGTGAGTAGACTATTGTCCTCCTAATTATGACGTAACCTTGGATTGAGGTGAGTGGAAGTTATTTGAGGTTGAAACTATTCGCCTTAGGAGTCTTGGTTAAGATTAAAAGAAATTCTGAAGCCTCATGACTTGAAGATAGAGATTTGAATAAGGAAATAAATTGTGGATCATGAGTTGATGAAATTTACTTGTAAGAGTTGAGCTAGTGCAACATGATTAGTTTACCCATGCAATTTCGATGACAATTTGTTGGTGGTACTTAATAAACCTTAGAGTTTGAGTTTAACGAATCTCAACGGTCTTTCTCATTGATTATGAGCGTGAAGGGTAACGAAGCTGGAAAAGAATGTTAGTGAATAGGAGCCTGTAACCAAGAGACTAGTCATTCAAAGATTTGTTAATCTAATGTACCTACGAGATAAGGACTATGATACTGTCAATAGATGACGACTTGAGATGGATTAGTTTGTTTGGTGAGTTCTTCCTAAAAATAGGGTCGTATTGTGGAAATGATCCATAACATGTGTATGTCCTACATGTTCACAATTTTGAAACTAGTTGATATGATATGTAAATCGGATATAGACCTATCATCTTGAGATTAGTGTATGTCACCATAGGATCATAATATTATTGTGATATTCCTTTTGAGGTATGAATGCAAGATTGACACGACATAAGTCACGATTTTGGAGTTATAGTTATATTGTTAGAATACCGATGCAGCTTTGATTACTATGCTTGGAGATTCTAACCTTAGTTAATGAACTTGACCTTAAGATCAAATGGAGAGAATAGAGTCGTTCAAAGGAACAAACTATAAATGTAGGGGTTACACCGAATTAAATGATTGGAGAAAGCTAGGAAGTGAATTGGTTATAGTAAGAGAGATCACAAAACACAGGACGAACCGGAGTGGGAAAAATAACAAAGGTTAGTATCCGTCTAAATGACCTCAACAAGTAAGAATGAATTTCGGGATGAAATTCTTTTAAGGAGGGGAAGATGTGAGGCCCGACCCCGAATAATGTGCCTGTAATACTCGAGCCCGGAATGTGAGATTTTCTTGTTTATTATTTTGAAAATTATATTTTCTTAGATTCTTTGGAATTTAATTGTTACTTCTTTATTGTCGCAAAGAGCATTGCATTTTGAGAGTGATAGTTAGAAGGTGACTTGTAGTCCTCAACAAATAGTGGAATTAGTATTTTGGTGCCTTAAATTTTATGTTTTATTTGTTGTTAGCTAGAATTAATTTGGTGGTAGTTATTTTAGCTTAAAAATGCATAAAAATAGGCTATTTGACCAATTTTAAGTTAGTTGACCAAGGAGCCTTGACCTTTGACCAAGTTGTCACCTTAATTAGCTTATAACATAACAAATAACAAAGAAAAAAATAAAACAAAGCTGAAAATCAGGAGAGAAGGCCGAAACTTGAAGAAGAAAAAAAAAACATTTCAAATCTTCGCGTGAGCTCGTGCGGGGTTGGTTCCGGGGTGTCTAGCGTTGTTTTCCTAGCGACTAGGAGTGCCTAAGGTGAGGGAAGCACGTTAATTGCGCATTTGAATAACATGTTTATCAACTTTGTGATTTTTGAATTTTATCCGTAGATTGTTGTTTTAATCGTTTTAATGCTTAAAGAATATTCCTTGACAATTGTAGAACATGTATTTATAGCTTTCTAATATTTTCTGTGGTTGAATATTGAGATTGCAATATAAATTGATAGTTGAATAGTAATATGTGAATAGTAAACCCTTGAAACGTAGAAGTTGCGTTGTTATACTTTCTGTTGATGTGAAAAGATGCTAGATATGCTAGAATGCCTAAATGCATGATTTGTTTGGGTTGCGTAGTGGAAAAATACGAAGAAATGCCTTGGTGAAAGTCGGGGTCGTTTAGGTCGAGTTTAGTGTTTCCTCGTTTTGCGTGATGGCATTGTCTCGGGAGGCCATGGAAGCACTTTTGGTGCGATTATGGTGTTGGTTGGGTGTTTGGTTAGTGTAGTTGTAGTTCAAATGAGCAAAGGGGGAAATCGGGCCTTTGCATGAATTCTAGGGTTAAGTAGGGTTTCGGGATCTTTAGACGTGCCTTATGGTGACCTAGGAGGATTGGCGAAGTCGGCTTCCAGAACTCGTGGCTCGTTTGGAAGTAGTAGCGTTTTGATAGTTGGGGCCGATTTGTGATTTTGCTTGTTTTCTTGATATTATGCCTATAGAATGTTTAAAATAGCTTGATATGCTTGTTAGAGTTGATTTTGATTGGAATGGTTATCAACTGTTGCTATTGCGTGCGAGAGTAACCTACTTTGTTATTCTTCCACGTGTGGCTTTATTGCTTGATTGTTGCATTGTATATTGTATTGCATTCATAGAGTCAGGGCGGTGTGATGGGCCTCTCTGGGTAGCCTCGGGTTGCCAGTGTTGGTTGCCCTAGCTCCGTGTCCTATTCTCTTTCTCGCTTGGGTTGCCTCCCAGGGAGATTTGGGTCGTAGAATTGATGGATACTTCCGGGGTATTCCAAACTGAAGTTATAAGGTGGTTTGGGCCGGCGCGTCGTCATCGAATTCGTGATTGAAAGTTGCTCGTGGAAAGTGAATCGTATCCTTTGAATGAGTGTTTATAGTTTTAATGCTTGTCTTGTTTTATTGTTGGCTTTGTTTGTGTCTTTATATGATAATTGAGTGAATTCCTTGGCTATTTGCATTGCATTCTCCTCTCATCTCCGTCCTTGAGACCATTTGCCCTCGCTGAGCAATAGTTTTTTCTCATTCCTTTCTATACCATATTTTTACAGGAGTAGTTGAAGCTGATCCCATTGAGGTAATAGAGGAGGAGGAGCAAGTGGAGGTGTTTCCTTGATAGCACTTCTTTGCTTAGCTGGTGGTTGGTTGCCAGACTTTTGTGCGAGCCATGCTTGATGTGTTTAATGGTTGGTTATCGCTTTATTTTGAGGCTTGTAGCCTTGTATGTAGTTCTATTTTGAGGCCTTTATGGTCTTTTGTTGTAAAGGTTTAAAGATTGTAAAGTTGTAAAGTTGTACTCTTATGACTAGTAAAGAATTGCATACAAATGGTTTAATTGTTTAGTGGCATAAATACTTGTGTAGTATGCATGACATTTTTGGTTTGCAAAATTGTTAATGAGAAGATGTATATTTTCTAAAGGAGAGTTGTCTTGATTCAAATGATTATTATGGCTTTCGCAAGTATTATGTTGAATGTAGGGTTTTCGGATCGTCCACGGTACAGAGGAGACTCCGTCCGTGTGTCAGGTCCGGGCTTGGCCTTTTACGGGATCGGGTCGGGGCGTGACAGTGTCTTACCTCAATTTGCGTGCCTTAGACCCAGAATTATATGACCGACCTTGGATTACGTGTCCTATCTTGATTTTTGTGCATGCCTCGTCATACGTGCCTTGACCTAGAATTGTGTGCCCTAATCCTCGACTTACGTACGATACCTAGATGTACGTGCCCTGACCTCAATTTACGTGCATTACCTCATTTCGTGTGCATTAACCTTGAACTGCGTGCCTTAACCTAGGTTTAAGAGTCGTACCTTGAAATTACGTGCATTGCATTGATTTACGTGTATTCACCTAGGGTTGAGTGTATTTACTTTGGAATCCGTGCATTTGTCTTAGAGTTCGTGTCTTACCTCGTAGTGTGTGCCTTAGACCTAAGAATGTGTACCTACACGCTAATCAATAAAGATTCCTACACAAAACACTAGACTATAAAATAATTTTACAAACTCCACTAACATTAAAATACTATTAAACTATCCTAAGCATTCCACTAAGTTATATTTAAATCCTAAATCAACCCACTAAAAGATAAAAGTTCACCAAAACCTACATGCTATCATCAAACACTAGAATTCAAAAAAATAAAAATAAACAACACACACACACACAAGGCCTACACGGCCAACAAGGCATAAAAAATTATAATTAAACTCACACAAGACAAAAAGAAACATTCCTATGACAACACATAAAGCACAAAGCATAAAAAAATTCCTAAACACCCTACCCAAGCTTCACTTTCTCGGCCCTCTCAATACACATGCTAAAACAATTCAAATTGTACATTAGATGACACAAAAATTCAGCTTTGCAAAGCCCCAGGGCCGACACACACATGCAACATTCAAGAACATCTTCAAAATTTCATTTTTCCTCTCAAACTCTCCCATTCTCTCTCCATTTCGGTTCAAGATGCCTCTTGAGCTTCCAAGGCTCAACTTTGTTCTCAAGGACACTTAGGTGCTCGGCCATAGCAAGCAACAAAGCAAGAAACACTCCACTCCCTCAAAAGCTCACTATTTTCGGCCTAAGGTAAGCTTTATGGGTTATCTTCTTCCTCTTTTGGTTTTGAGCACATGCACACCCTCTACACTTGCTAACTAGGCTAGGATTTAAGGAAAATCAAGCTACCACTCTACCAAAGCAAGGAAAAAGGGCTTTTCGTGCGATTCAAGAGCATTTCTTGCATTTCATCCATCAAATTGCTAAGGTAATGGTTAAATCTTTTCAAAAGCTTTCAAAACTCACATGCATGCTCTTATATGGCTGTATTTACTCTTGAAGTTCATGTACATGTGTTTCTATGAGCTTATCTCCTTGTGTATGGCTTAGAAATTGCTAGAACCCTTGAAATAGGAAGAGACGTTATCTGGCAGCTTTTTGTCCGTGTAGAACAAAGCATTTTTGGCCTAGAAAATGATTTTAAAAATATGTGAAATTTGGAGATTCATTAGATTTTTCAGTTTTGAACATATTTTGCAGAAATAGGCTAAGGATAATTTTAAGTTTAAAATCCCAAAAAAGGGAAAATA
The DNA here is from genome assembly GCA_037974665.1 of Ehretia macrophylla. Lineage (NCBI taxonomy): Eukaryota > Viridiplantae > Streptophyta > Magnoliopsida > Boraginales > Ehretiaceae > Ehretia > Ehretia macrophylla. The sequence goes on from CM075774.1 coordinate 9,429,955, forward strand.
TCGAAATGTGTATGAAACTGGACAGTTTTGCGTAGTCTCACGGTTTTGGCCATAACTCCTAAGTCCGAACTCTAAATGCAGCGAGGTTTGTTCCTAGATTAAAATAATTTCTTAAGATTAAATTTGAAGTTTGATTCACTGAATTTGGAGGTTATTTTTTTGGTTAATCGAATGAGAAAATATAGGCTACTGCAGTGAGGTTTTGCTTGAAAAATTTCCTTAAATCATGTTGTAATTGTGCTTTGAGGTATTGAATACTTGAACTTGTGGAAATTAGAAGTTGCATGGGCTGTTTTGGTTGGTTGAGATTGTTTAAATTGGTTGATGCATGACTTAGGCTTATCTTATGACAGATTCTTGCTTAATCGTACGTGTGAGCATGAATTGAGGCCCTATTGCTTATGAACGCTTGCTAAATGATTATCCTGTGGTTAAATTAACTTATTTGAGTAGTCAATAGGCTGTCCAATAATTTCTAAGTATGAATGAAATGGTTTAAATGATTCTTGTGGTTCTTAGCAAGTTAAACCAACACCCGAGCATGTCTATTGTAAACCCTAATGGCTACGGATGTTCCCAAGTTCTAAACTATTCATGTGTATTTGATAATCGATGTTGAGGAATGTTAATGGACTGCCCGAAATTGTCTTTATAGCTCTAAGCATGATTCTCGATGATTGCATGTTGATAAGTTAACTATTCGTGTACCCGATCTTGTGTAAGTGTCGTAGCATGTTCGTATGTCTTCAACACTTGGTATGTGCACTAAAATGAGTTATATGACTTGTTTTATATGGTGTTATTTGGCTGCCTGTAAAATGTTCATATGCTTCTAGGTGTTATACAAAGTGGATTTATATGTCAAAGCATGCCTCGTATGTTTACTTGTTGATATGTGATCATACGTGTATCCGGAGGCAACCTACTTTGTTGACCTCCTAATGAGAATTGTTAAAAGATATTCTATGGCTTATTTTGAACATGATTACTTTGCTGCCCGTGAAAGTTTAATTGCTTTCAAATTGATATATGAAATGATTATATGTTCTTACAATGCCTTATGTGCCAATATGTCAAAATGTGATCATATACTTGCTCGAAGGCAACCTACTTTGTTGACCTCCTAATGTGAAATGTTAAATGGAATAAATGTGTATTGCATACAAGGTTGCAACCTTTCATTGTGGCATAGTAGCGTTTCACGAACGCCGGGCGGCATAGGGCTTGCCGGTGCTCCCGTGACTACCATGGTCCAATTCCCTCTCTCGCTTGGCATTCCACCCTCAGAGAGTTGGGTCGTAGGTTTGGTGTACATCTGGAGTATACCCATTTGGAGTGATAAGTGGATGATTGATGCCGGCAACAACAATGGTTATTGGAAATGATCTTGAGAGCAAATGTCACCGATTGATCTTGAGAGCGAAAGCTCACCGTATCCTTTAAATGATGTGGTAACTGGATCTATCTTTCAACTTGATTCTTATGCTATGCTTACATTCTTATTTGTATTATATGACATGTTTTCAAAGGAGTTTTCAAAAATTAACCGGAAAAGAATTTCAAAAGCTTTGTCACTTGATCCCCCCTCGCTGAGTTCATAAGGACTCACCCTCTTTTGTCATTACAGGTGAAGCAGATTTAGAACAGGTACCCGAAGAAAATGTGCTAGTTGATGAACCTTTGGAACGACTATGTGCATTGCGTGCTTTTTGTGAACATGGATGCTATTAGGGATATTGTGTTTGTTTGTGGACTATTTATTTTGTTGATGTAAATGACCCCGTTGTAATTTGGGTCTAATTTTATCTTGTACTATCTATAACCGGAAGAACTCTTTATTTGGTTGTTTGCTTTCATTATCTTGATTAGTAGTTATTGTAAGTGTTTAAACCACTAGGTGAGGAATCAACTAAGTTAACTCTAACCAATTTCGCTTAGGTGCTCATTCGTAAGCTAAAGGATAATAGGTAATTGCATAATAGGAAATTGACAAATAAATGGAATATAGTTACCATGCTAGGCTTATTAACCAAATGGGACTTCAAGATAAATTAGTAGGCATATCGGTTGATGACAAAATTGGAATTTTAGTTGGAATCAGATTTAAGATTTGGAATTTTTAGGTGTTCTAGAAATTAGGTCAAACCAAATGTCCTAAATATAGCCGTTATGCTGCCGGTTTTTCAAAAAACTATTGGAGTTTTATGCTAACGGATAAGCATTAAGCTTCGTCAATCGGTTATAGTCATAAAATAACGATAATGATTAGGTCACATCCTAGTCTAGCCTCCATAGGTCGGGTTGGGGCGTGTCACCACTTGTCTTCAATCACGAGCCACGAGCCAAAATCTTTAAGCAAGTGCCGTCAAAACCCTTATTCCTCTAAAATGGAGTACTCTGGATGTACCTCGATCCTACGACTCTTTCTCCTGAGGTAGGTCCATATACCCAGCAGGTGAACCACACCTCTGGAATAGTGGAGTATACTCAGCGAGAGAAAGGGAATAGGCACCATGGTAGTCGAGGGAGCACGGTATGCCCGATGTCGCCCGTGTTTCTCAACGCTACCATGTCCGAAAAGGTTGCGTAACCTCGAGACAAGATCACGAGAAACAAGAATATCAAATCACGTAAGAGGAACGACAAAGTAGGCCTCCCTCCCAGTTAATCACAAATAACACGAAAAGACTCAAGATAGCAAGTAAAATAATACATATAAACTTTATCAATTACTAAATAATTCAATTTAGAAACAATAAATTAAGTTAAGATGCATAGAAGAGATGAAGACACCCTCACCTTAGATTAAGCCAAGAATCCCCCCATACCTTCTCCAATTGCATGCATTATAGCTAGAATTCAAATAGAATTCATAATTAAGAACAAGTTAGATTTGATTGCAAATAAATTAGCACACACTCTTTAAGGTTAATTTTAAGCCTACTTTAATATATCTAATATGCACTACATTACCTTAGCTACATAACATATCTTGATATTGCTTCTTAATTGACTTAGCTTGCATTCCCTATCAAACATTCCACATAACATACACGGGCTTCGAACTATCTACATTCATTAAGCATCACTTGTTACAGAAAGTTAAAGCAAGAATTCTAGCATTACAATCATTCACATTCAAACAACATTTTCTAGTTTAACATAAAGTACAAAGATAAGTTGAGGCGCTTTAGTTGACAACTTACACTTTACTCAATCTAACTACATTTCATTAACTCTTCACTATAATTAAAACTCAAGAAAATAGTATTCAAACCAAGGTTAACACAAAATACATTAAAGGCACTAGATAGTATGCTTTAATATTACACTTTAGTTACTAAGTTATAACATGCTAATTACTCAATGACAACTCAACTAAATCATGTTCAAACTTCTAAGAACATTGCACTAAACTACTTTAACTACATAAATAACAATTATGACACTCCTTAATTCATGAATCTTACATTCGTTCTCATACATCTCATTAAGCACATACGGGGTTCTAAAGCATTTAACTTCGCTAGGAGCATTATTTACATTCATTAAGCTAAGATTACCAAGCTAAACCATCCAAAGCACTAAAATCACTTAACTTAATTTACAAGACTTGACCACATTCTTGAGTTTCCTAACTTGCAATAACTCCCTCTCATAGCTAATACTAGCATTCATGGAACTACTCTTTCTCTTGATTCACTAGATGGCAAGTAACTATCTCCAATTCAATTAAGCATTCACACATAACCACCATCATCACCATTAAGCTTCTTACTACCTAAAATTACTCATTATTCACTAGAACCAATCATCAAGGCATCTTAAACCTGTAGCAAGATAAGTTGAGATTCTAGTCTACATTGGCTTGAATTTGCTGCTTCGGTTACCAGCTTAATTGTTCTCCAAAAATTCTGAAAGTCCACAAAAATGTAGTTCATCGAATGTAGAAACTGGAACTATAAATGTGAAACTAGTTTTTAAGAATTGAATAAGAGACTTACCACCGCTTCTATCCTTGCATTACCTGAAGGAACAAATAATTTGGTGATCTATAGTGATGCTTTGAAAGAAAGTTTGGGTTGTGTTCTTATGAAAAATGGCAAGGTGATAACTTATGCCTATAGAAAATTGAAGCCATATGAACTTAATTACCCTACTCATGATCTTGAGCTTGCTGCTGTAGTCTTTGCTTTGAAGAAATGGCGTCATTACTTGTGGGGTAACAAATTTGAGATATTTACAGATCATAAGAGTTTAAAGTATCTCTTTTCTCAAAAGAATTTGAATATGAGGCAAAGGCGTTGGTTAGAGTTATTGAATGATTATAATTATACCATTAGTTATTTGCCATGAAAAGCTAACACTGTTGCTGATACATTAAGCCGAAAAGCTGTTGTGGCCAGTTTGATAATAAAGGATTGGGAAACTGTGGAGGAATTGTGTCTGTGGAAACCGAAGGCTTCTAGAACAGGTATCCAGTTTGCTAGTTTACAGATCCAGTCTTTATTACTGTCTAGAATCAAGGAAGCACAACAATCAGATCCTCAGTTGTTGAAGATTTAAGAGAAGTCGGAAGGGGGAGAGTCCGATTTCAAGTTGCATGATGATGGACTACTCAGATATAAGAATAGAATTTGTATTCCTAGTAGTTCAACTATAAAGGATTAAATTCTTGCTGAGGCTCACAGTGCTAAATATACTATCCACCTGGTAGCACTAAGATGTATAGGGACCTAAAGCAAAACTTCTAGTAGAACAACATAAAAATTGAGATAGCTGAGTATGTAGCTAAGTGTTTGACTTGTCAGAAGGTTAAGGCTGAGCATCAGAGACCTACGGGATTGTTGTTGTGATAACCCGAACCCGGCATGCATTTAACGGCATTTAATTGCATTTAATTAAGTGACATTTTAAATGTTAGCATTGGATATGTGTTTAATTTTAGTTAAACATTTATTTGTAGCTTTACTTTCATATTTCTTTTAGAAGTAACTAGAATAATACCTGAGCTAATCATATTAACGGAATATCAACTACTTTTCATATTTGTGTCAATCGGTTTTATTTTTCTTGCACTTAAATGCTCGGATTTCAATTAAATGAAAAGTAGCTCCGAGCTGGAGTAAATTTTAAACTATGACACTTTCCCAAAATGATATATTTCTTTAGTTCTTTGAGATTTAATTGTTATTCTTCTATTGGCGCAAAGTGCATAGCATATCGAGAGAGATAGTTAGGAAATGAATTCTAGTCCCTAGCAAATAGTGAAACTAGTATTTTAGTGCCTTAAATTTTATATTTTAATTGTTGTTAGCTAGAATTGATATTTCCTTAGTTGTTTTAGCCTAAAAATGCATAAAAACAAGTCTTTTGACCAACTTAAGCAATTTTGACCAATGCTTGACCATTTGAACAACTTTGTCAACCTTTATTAAGCAAAATAACAAAGAAAAAGAAATAAAAAAACCAACTGAAAACAGTGAAGAAGGGCCAAAAATATGAAGGAGAGAAAAAAAAAGATTTCAAATTCAAATCTTCGATTCTTTGCGTGAGCTTGCACGGGGTGGTTTCTGAGGCGTCCTACGAGGTTTTCCTAGCGTCCAGGAGCGTCTAAGGTGAGGGTTTCATCGTTATTTGCGCATTTGAAATATTTGTATCTAAACTTTGATTTTTGGATTTTATGCGTAGATCGTTAGTTTAATCGTTTTAATGCTTAAAGAATGTTCCTTGTTGATTGTAGAACATGTATTTATAGCTTTTTAACATTTTCTGCGGTTGAATATTGAAATTGAAATATAAATTGTGTAATGAATAGTAAATTATGAATAGTAAACCCCCGTTTCGATGAAGTTGCTCCGTTACGCGTTCTGTTGATGTAGGAAGATGCTAGATATGCTAGAATGCCTAAATGTGTGGTTTAATTGGAATGTGTAATAGAAAAAATGGAGAAAAATGGCTTGGTGAAAGTCGGGGTCATTTAGGTCGAGTTTGGAGTTTTCTCGTTTTACGTGTTGGCATTGTTTCGGGAGGCCATGGAAGCACTTTTGGTGCGATTATGGCGTTGGTTGGATGTTTGGTTGGTATAGTTATAGTTCAAACGAGCAAAGGGGGAAATTGGGACTTTGTTTGAATTCTAGGGTAAAGTAGGGTTTCGGGGTCTTTAGACGTGCCTTATGGTGACCTAGGAGGATTGGCGAAGTCGGTTTCCAAAACTCGTGGCTCGTTTGGAAATGGTAGGGTTTTGATAGTTGGGGCCAATTTGGGATTTGCTTGCTATCTTGATATTATGCCTATAAAATGCTTGGGGTTGCTTGATATACTTGTTTAATTGGTGTTATTGTTGCTTATTATTACTTGTTATGCTTGAAAAGTTAGTTGAATGCTAGTATTGATTGTGATTGCTTGTTATCTCGTTTGTTGTCACTAGTTTGTATTGTTGTGCTATCGCTCGTTTATTGCCTTGTATCGAGTCTTGCATTGCATAGTGTCTCGCGCGTGAGTGATGGGCCTCTCTGGGTAGCCTCGGGTTGCCAGTGTTGGTTGCTCTAGCTCCGCTGCTATTCCCTTTTCTCACTTGGGTTGCCTCCCAGGTAGATTTGGGTCATAGAATTGATGGATACTTCCGGGGTATTCCAAACTGGTGTTATAAGGTGTATGCGCGCTTATTGTCATCGTTGTCAACATCAAGGTCGAGATTGATGTATCGCTCGTGGAATGGTATATTGCTCGTAAGAGTGAACCATAGCCTTCAGAGTGTGGTATAACTTTGAATGGTTGTGTTAATGCTTTCAATAATTGCTTATTGTGTTGATGGTTTGTCTTGGTCGCTTATTTTCTCAGTTATATTGCTTAACTGCCTTATTTGCATTGCACGACTTTCTTTCTCTCCAATTCGATATCTGTCTCGCCCTCACTGAGTATACGTGTTATGTATACTCACTCCTCACCACCACATTTCAGGAAATGTCATGTTAGCTGGAAGTTCGTGATTTCGTGAAAGTTCGTGCTTGAAGAGTTGTCTTGCGTGCTATGTGGCTTGAGTTGTCAAAGATGCAAGATGTATGCTTTTATGTATTGTATGTATTTATTGTTAAAAGAAATGTAATCTAAATTAGCTAAATAGTTGAGGTAAATCGATAAGCTAGTTATGTAATTAGTTAGCATAGCTTAACTACAATGCATGTTTGTAATGTCCAAAGGAAAAGATTTAGAATGGCATGATAGTTTATTTTATGTAGTAGCTTAGTATGGTTTAATTGTCAAGTTCGAATGTACTTGCCAAAATGAAAAGTGATATGTTAGCTTTTAAATTGGAAATGTATGTATAGTTGCTGAGTTTAATTGCTGAGAACTGAGGCTCGGATGGCCTTGAGGTGGTTGAATGTTTGGACATGGTATTGGTCCCCTTATATGCTGTCGCAGGTTTTACATTTCGCCTGAAAACAGGGGAGACTCCGTCCGTTTTCCCTAAAATTTATGCCCGGGTTTGGTTTGGGTTGTGATTAGATTGATTGATAGAACTTCCGGTCTCGAGAGGGATCGGGGTGTCACAGTTGTAACCATTGGAGATTCTAGTGTGGAAATGAGATCAGGTTACTATGGACTTTGTATCTGATTTGTCAAGGTCACCTCGAGGTAATGATTCTGTATGGGTGGTGGTTGATAGGCTGACAAAAACCTCGCATTTCATTGCTACAAATAAGATAGATTCTCTGGATAAATTAGCTGATTTATATGTTGAAAACATTGTGAAACTACATGGAGTTCCATCTAGTATAGTGTCAGATAGAAATCCCTGATTCACATCACAGTTCTGGCAGAAACTACAGAAGGCTTTGGGAACTGATTTGAACTTTAGCACGGCATATCTCCCGCAAACAGATGGTCAGTCTAAGAGGACTATCAGGATACTAGAGGACATGCTACGAGCTTGCATTTTAGACTTTGGTAAGAGTTGTGAAAGGTATTTGCCACTTGCATAGTTTGCTTATAATAACATTTATCAAGCTACTATTGATATGGCACCCTACGAGGCACTTTATAGGCGGAAGTATAGATCTCTATTGTATTGGGATGAGGTAGGAGACATGAAGACTGTTGATCCAGCCATTCTACTCGAGATGATCAAAATGGTTGATAATGTGAAACTTATAAAGAAAAGAATGCTCACAGCACAGAGTCGATAGAAAAGCTATGTTGATAGACGCCGACGTGACTTAGTGTTTGTAGTGGGAGATCATGTGTTCTTGAAAGTCTTTCCACGTAAGGGTTTGATTCGGCACGGAAAGAGAGATAAATTGAGTCCTAGATATGTGGGACCGTTTGAAATTATTGAGAATGTTAGTGATTTGGCTTATAGATTAGCGTTACCTTCGAGTTTGGGCAAAATTCGTGATGTATTTCATGTGTCGTTATTGAAGAAGTATAATCCAGATCCTTTGCACATTCTAGAGCCTGAACCACTGGATATTGATGAGTCCTTGGCATATGTTGAGAAACCTCTTCGAGTGGTTGGTAGGAAGATTCAAGAACTTCGAACCAATAGTATTCCTATGGTGAAAGTAGTTTGGGATCATCACGGAGTTGAGGATGTCACTTGGGAGCGGGAGGATCAGATCAATGAGAAGTATCCGGAGTTGTTTGTCGAATCATGTAAGAATTGCGTGGACGCAATTAGTTTAATGGGGAGAGGGTGTGACACCTGAAATTTCTTCATATTTTTAAATAACAGTTGCATATTTTTTTTGAGCATTTTATGTGCATTTCTTTTTCTTGCTTAATTGTTTTATTTAGAGGGCACTATTTATAAGAAAATTAATTGTCTTAAATGCTTGATTTAATATTTTTCGTAAACCACAAGACATATAAAAAGAGTCAGTAAGTGGTAGTTTTGAGCTTTGGGGGTCAGGAGTATGCATTTGAAAAATGTTTTTCGCTTCGGTTGAATAGTGTTACGTATGTAGAAACATTAGTTTGACTTAAGCTAGAATTTAATTGGAGTTTTAAGCCTATTTGACCAAGTGTTTATGACATTTGACCTAACATAATATAACATACTCATGCATATATTCTTAATATCATACATAAACACAATATACTCATAAAAACAAAGCAAAAAATAACCAAAATAACCCCCAAAACTCGACAGCCCTAGGAGGCAAATAGGAGCATTTTTTTCTTCATCCAACCTTGCATTTGACTTCTTGGCTTGATCTTGAAGGTTTTTGGAACACTTGGGAGCTTCAACCACTTGCTTACACCTAAAATTTGTGAGAGAGTTTGCATTTAAATATATGTTAAAGTTTGTCAACTTTTTGAGATCTGATTATTTGTTGTATATAGCTAATGATATGCATATAAATGGTAGTATACATATTTATTACGCACTATAGACTATGTTTGAGTAGTTGATAACAAGTTTCCATGGTTGAAGCTTGAATTCTCAAGAAGATGCTGAATAGTGACGTGATTTTAGGGTTTTGATGTAATTGGCTAATTAGAGTGAATTGATCCCTCCTTTAGGTGCTTTAGACATTATTGGAACTAGTTAAACACTCTCACATAGTTAGGTTGCTCGAAAATGAGATAAAATGCAAAATTGGCTATCTTTAAAAAAGGGGTTTGTAATGCCTTGAACCCAACTCCTACGCCTGCAGGATACCCCGTGGGACATAGGCCCAAGCGAGCACCGGGGCCATGGTGAGCAGGCCCAGAAATGTACTATGCACGTATTGTCCGCTTTGGACCCATACCCCTCACGGATTTGTCGCCTCTCAGCCACAGCCAGGAAAACGCGCGTGCATGAATATACGAGACATCTCTATATATTCAATAGCCCAGAGACCTCTGCGTTCGATGTGGGATATTACACCCGCCTCCCCTTGGGGACCCAGAGTCCTCGCTGGCCATACAAATGCGTCGGATTTAATATCACTTTGTAACGGCCCAAACCCAACTCCCACGCCTGCAGGATACCCCCTGGGACTTAGGCCCAAGTGAGCACCGAGGCCATGGCGAGCAGGCCCAGAAATACACTATGCACGTATTGTCCGCTTTGGAGCCCATACCTCTCACAGATTTGTCGCTTCCCAGCCACTGCCAGGAAAATGCGCGTGCACGAATATACGAGACATCTCTATATATTCAATAGTCTAGAGACATCCGCGTCCAATGTGGGATATTACAGGGTTTTCCACGAAAGATAATCCAGGTTCGTTTGGACTTTAGATTAGGTATCCTTGGGGCATGGTGTAACGCCCCAATCCCTCACGAGACCGGAGGCTCTAATAACCATGCTATTCTCAACCCAATACCAAACCCGGTCACAAAATTTTAGGGAAAAACGGACAGAGTTTCCCCTGTACTATGGACATTCTGAAAACCTGTAAACTCTCAAATAAGGTAACTAGAAGGTAAACAAACTTTTCATGGCTAAATATTTAAAGATTCAAGGCCATCCGAGCCTTGAAGCAAACAACAGTTCCAAAACCACACAAGCATGCAAGTAACTTGTTTATAATATAGTCTAATAACCATGCCATTCTAGGATAACATTAAAACATACTTAGAGATAAAACATTCTACACTAAGCCATTCACTCCCAAGCATGCAAAGCAACTAGAAATAGAAATATAAGTTATTACAAGCCATAGAATTACCACTGCTACTACATTACCAGACTTCCAGCTTACATATTACTCAAATACATACATGAGCTTTAAGGCCCCAAAATAGATTATACATAGAACAACAAATTCTTCACATAGCAACCAGAAAGCACATCCGCCTCAGACAAATATCACACAGCAGCTAAGGCAACTCCACCAACTGTGCCACCTGAAACATGTTAGCGAGGTATGAGCAACCACTGTTGCCCAGTAAGGGATAAAGTCCCGGGGTGTGCAATGCAACAGATAACACAAATATACAATAATAACACTTAGACAATTAAAGAAACAATGATAACTCAAATAACTACACATTGAAAGGATACATTTCACAAACCCCTATACACCAATCCTCACAGGTCTTCAATCACGATCCACGAACCACGAGCACGATCACGATAAGCAGGCATAATCCCCAAACACTCCAGTGGGTGTACTCCGGATGTACCCCGATAATCCTACGACCCAACATCCCCTGGCAATCTCCGGACCAGGCGAATGAGGGACTAGGGCACGGAGTTTGAATATCCACAGGCAAGCCCTTTGCCGCCCAGCCGATATTCAACACATCCGCCCCTGACACTATGGTTGCGCAACCACTATGCAATGCACTTAACAATGGCAAGTTAATAGCAATAATATAAGCATTAACACATAGGAGGATCAACAAAGTTGGTTGACCTCGATGCATTTAGGAGAGAAGCAATTATAGAAGCTAATAAGCAGTTTACAAAGGAACATATACAAAATAACCATAGAATCATACCAAAAGCTCCAAATCAATTTAAAATCACATATAAACACTCAAGAAGTCATACCATGGGTTTAGAAGTGGGAGACAACCGAATTTGCACCTAAACCCCTTTGTTTTTCAAACTATTTCTCTTCCAAACCAAGGTTAACGATTCCATTTTCAAAGGAAACTCTCCCAACCTTCTAAGTAACTCTCAAGGTACCCTCTCAACCCTCTAACTCATTCAATTTCCCGCGATTACGCCGAAAGCCCCAAATTCCCTCTTATGGCTTTAAACTACACATACAATGTCCGGGCTTCATCTAAGGGATATCAAGGCTTCTATAGCACCTAGGTAACTTAAGGATACTAGAATTGAAGCCCGAATCCACCCGGATTCGCATTAACCCCGAAAGCCCCAAATTAAAGTCGGCTATTTTCCATTTTAAGCGATTTAAGGACAATGCAAGTGCACGGGGCTATTAGGTTACCTTCACTAGCACCTAAGGCATATATTAGAAGCATTGAATCAAGATAATTCGAGCAATTACGCAAAACCCTAGAAAAAATGTCACTATTCATCCTAAAAATCAAACTAACGATTCTAACCGTTTAAATTGCGAAACGATGGCTCAAATATGTTCTCTAGCATTCATATACATGGTATAATAGCATAGATAACTAATAAAATGGCATTTGATCACATTTTCAACAAATCAAGAAATTGACAACTATTTAGAAATGCAAAAATAAGCTGTGAAATCCCTCACCAATGCACGTAGGAGCACCTAGGAAGCTTGCAAACACCCTACACTAGTTGCTCAAGGCTTGGAGAGGCTTGGATTGGAGGCTTGGTGAGCAAAATCTCCTTCTTTTCTTCCCTTGGAGCTGGCGGCTTTCCTGCTTCTATTTTCAGCTTTTTTTTTTTTTTCTTTTGCATTTTATGAGCTTATAAGACTATATAATGACTAAGCTTAGGTAGGGTCTTGTTTGGGTACTTAAGTGGTCCAATAAAATGCGCTTAGTTAGCTTAAAATGAGCCTAGGTAGTAGAGTGTATGCTAATTAATTAAAAACTAAGTTATGTTACGTAACACTATTTATTGAACTACTAAAATCATTTTCTAAACGAGCTCTCCTATCGCTTCTAGCTCAATTGCACATTTTTCCCACTACTCTAACAATTAATATGATTTAATAAAAATGCTAATTCACTAATAGAATGCAGTTTAAAAATGAAGTGAATAGTAGTCACATAAGTCAGTTAGTAAAGCATAGAAGTAAATGCGCAAACAAGGGATGCAACAGTAATTAAATGCATGGCAAAATCTCGGGCGTCACATCCTCCCCCCCTTAAACTAATTGCGTCCACGCAATTCTTCTTCACAAGAGAACATCTGCATCAACTGAAAACCAACTCTGATTATTCGTCATCAGTTGCTAAGCAAGAATACCATATACGAATTCTCGTGGAAGCTCATTAAGAAATCCCAGTAGTATTGTCTGCGAACCTCACTTAATAAGGCCAAATAAAGGCTCCAATAGAGATGTTACTTCGAAATCTAAATAAGAATCCCGCTGACACGAATACCATAGAAGAATAGAATCCCAACTAAGAGCGGAGAGAAAATACCAATAAAAGTTCCGAGTAAGAGTATTGTAAATAATACCAGATAATAAGGCTAAAAAGAATCCCATATACCAATTCTTCTGAGAGATGCCGGCAAAAGAATACCTGATAAGAAAATACCAAGAATATGCTCCAGAGAACTGTCATATAGAAACCCCAAAAGAAGCTACTCATTTATGACCGCTAAGCACTGAAGAAGGCCTTAGAAGAATCCCAATAACTGAGCTCCAACTATATCCACCAATTCCCAAATAAAGGCTGATTAATTGCCTCTCATTTCTGCTAATCAACATAATTTGGAAGGCCTGCCACTAATAACCTCTATTCAGGGGAGGAATGAGTTTTTCTTACCATTCGACGGGTTATGTATGCATGTCAAACAATTGCATATGTATAATCATTCTTTAAACTATTACGTAAACATGTTAATAAAAGAGTTTGTGAAACAGTGTAATCATCAAAGTCATTCAAGCACGATAATCAAGTCAAGCATAACACAACTCAATCAAAGACATTCAAATACACACATTACAAGCAACAGTTCAAGCAATTAATAATTCACGAAGTCAATTTGATGCATAACTAGCCACTTTACTTCACTTAGCATACATTTAGCATGTAACACATAATTATATCACATAGGTGTACACATTCAATACAAGACACACAATCAAACATGCAGGCATACACTTTTAAGACACACACTTAATCAAGCACACACGCAAGGGTTACTACCCGACAGGCCGAGGACCCTATCCCGGCTTAGAGCTAACTAAGCTCTGATACCACCTGTAACGCCCCGATCCCTCACGAGACCGGAGGCTCTAATAACCATGCTATTCTCAACCCAATACCAAACCCGGTCACAAAATTTTAGGGAAAAACGGACAGAGTTTCCCCTGTACTATGGACATTCTGAAAACCTGTAAACTCTCAAATAAGGTAACTAGAAGGTAAACAAACTTTTCATGGCTAAATATTTAAAGATTCAAGGCCATCCGAGCCTTGAAGCAAACAACAGTTCCAAAACCACACAAGCATGCAAGTAACTTGTTTATAATATAGTCTAATAACCATGCCATTCTAGGATAACATTAAAACATACTTAAAGATAAAACATTCTACACTAAGCCATTCACTCCCAAGCATGCAAAGCAACTAGAAATAGAAATATAAGTTATTACAAGCCATAGAATTACCACTGCTACTACATTACCAGACTTCCAGCTTATATATTACTCAAATACATACATGAGCTTTAAGGCCCCAAAATAGATTATACATAGAACAACAAATTCTTCACATAGCAACCAGAAAGCACATCCGCCTCAGACAAATATCACACAGCAGCTAAGGCAACTCCACCAACTGTGCCACCTGAAACATGTTAGCGAGGTATGAGCAACCACTGTTGCCCAGTGAGGGATAAAGTCCCGGGGCGTGCAATGCAACAGATAACACAAATATACAATAATAACACTTAGACAATTAAAGAAACAATGATAACTCAAATAACCACACATTGAAAGGATACATTTCACAAACCCCTATACACCAATCTTCACAGGTCTTCAATCACGATCCACGAACCACGAGCACGATCACGATAAGCCGGCATAATCCCCAAACACTCCAGTGGGTGTACTCCGGATGTACCCCGATAATCCTACGACCCAACATCCCCTGGCAATCTCCGGACCAGGCGAATGAGGGACTAGGGCACGGAGTTTGAATATCCACTGGCAAGCCCTCTGCCGCCCAGCCGATATTCAACACATCCGCCCCTGACACTATGGTTGCGCAACCACTATGCAATGCACTTAACAATGGAAAGTTAATAGCAATAATATAAGCATTAACACATAGGAGGATCAACAAAGTAGGTTGACCTCGATGTATTTAGGAGAGAAGCAATTATAGAAGCTAATAAGCAGTTTACAAAGGAACATATACAAAATAACCATAGAATCATACCAAAAGCTCCAAATCAATTTAAAATCACATATAAACACTCAAGAAGTCATACCATGGGTTTAGAAGTGGGAGACAACCGAATTTGCACCTAAACCCCTTTGTTTTTCAAACTATTTCTCTTCCAAACCAAGGTTAACGATTCCATTTTCAAAGGAAACTCTCCCAACCTTCTAACTAACCCTCAAGGTACCCTCTCAACCCTCTAACTCATTCAATTTCCCGCGATTACCCCGAAAGCCCCAAATTCCCTCTTATGGCTTTAAACTACACATACAATGTCCGGGCTTCAACCAAGGGATATCAAGGCTTCTATAGCACCTAGGTAACTTAAGGATACTAGAATTGAAGCCCGAATCCACCCGGATTCGCATTAACCCCAAAAGCCCCAAATTAAAGTCGGCTATTTTCCATTTTAAGCGATTTAAGGACAATGCAAGTGCACGGGGCTATTAGGTTACCTTCACTAGCACCTAAGGCATCTATTAGAAGCATTGAATCAAGCTAATTCGAGCAATTACGCAAAACCCTAGAAAAAATGTCACTATTCACCCTAAAAATCAAACTAACGATTCTAACCGTTTAAATTGCGAAACGATGGCTCAAATATGTTCTCTAGCATTCATATACATGGTATAATAGCATATATAACTAATACAATGGCATTTGATCACATTTTCAACAAATCAAGAAATTGACAACTATTTAGAAATGCAAAAATAAGCTGTGAAATCCCTCACCAATGCACGTAGGAGCACCTAGGAAGCTTGCAAACACCCTACACTAGTTGCTCAAGGCTTGGAGAGGCTTGGATTGGAGGCTTGGTGAGCAAAATCTCCTTCTTTTCTTCCCTTGGAGCTGGCGGCTTTTCTGCTTCTGTTTTCAGCTTTTTATTTTTTTTTCTTTTGCATTTTATGAGCTTATGAGACTATATAAGGACTAAGCTAAGGTGGGGTCTTGTTTGGGTGCTTAAGTGGTCCAATAAAATACGCTTAGTTAGCTTAAAATGAGCCTAGGTAGTAGAGTGTATGCTAATTAATTAAAACACTAAATTATATTACGTAACACTATTCATCTAACTACAAAAATCATTTTCTAAACGACCTCTCCTATCGCCTCTAGCTCAATTGCACATTTTTTCCACTTCTCTAACAATTAATATGATTTAATAAAAATGCTAATTCACTAATAGAATGTAGTTTAAAAATGAAGTGAATAGTAGTCACATAAGTCAGTTAGTAAAGCATAGAAGTAAAGGCGCAAACAAGGGATGCAACAGTAATTAAATGCAGGGCAAAATCTCGGGCGTCACACATGGAAGCACTTTTGGTTCTATCGTTGCGTTAAATTGGGGTTTAGAGATGGTAGGCGTAGTTAAAACCCGCTTGGGGCCTTCTCGAGCTTTTGCCTCCAAAGCGGATTTTCATGGCCTTGATAGGTGTCTTTTGACTTAATTAGGGATGTAGAATGATTAGATTGTAGTATTGTAACTTCGAAATGTACATAGGAGAAGAATGACTTGGTTAAAGAAAGGGAAAAAGTAGTAGTTGACTACTTTGATGCTTATAAGTGTTTGTAGATGTGTTATTATGTAATTATATGCTAGTCTAAAGTATAAATGAGCTATTTGAAGTGGTTGTGGAAGAAAATATGTTATTGTCTCCTTTATGTTCATATCGTAACTTTGTGCATATTGTGACTATTTACGAGGGTGGCCTCCTTTATCGTCCCACTTACGTGTTGTATGATGTTCTTGGTTCTCATGGACTTGTTTTGAGGTTGCGCAACCATTTCGGACATGGTAGTGTCAAAAAACACGGGCGACGTCGGGCTTGCTGTACTCCCTTGACTACTATGGTGCCTATTCCCTTTATCTCGCTGAGTATACTCCACTATCCCAGAGGTGTGTTTCACCTCGTTGGGGCATATGGACTTACCTCAAGAGAAAGGGTCGTAGGATCGGGGTATATCCAGAGTACCCCAATTTTAGAGGAATAAGGGTTTGCCGCCACTTGCTTGAAGATTGTGGTTCGAGACTGAAGACATGAAGTGGAACCGTATCCTTTTTAAATGTGGTTAATTACTTGTCTATTTGATCTTGTTGCTTGTGTTATATATATGGCTATCCGTGTTGCATATCATGTTGCATGTCCCAGAATGCATCACCTCCCTCGCTGGGCAACATTGTTGCTCATTCCTCATTTAATATGTTTCAAGAGAGGCTGAGGTAGATCCCCAGCTAATAGTGGTAGTAGAAGAAGAAGAAGTGCAAGTTGAGCAACTTTCGTGACTTCTTGTGTGTGAAGGTTGGCTTATATGTGCGGCTTGTGTGAAATAGTTGGTTGATGTTCTTTTTGAGACCATGTGGTCTTATGTATATTTGGTGGATGTAATAACTTGTAATCTTGTATGGTGGATAGCAAATTAGATGGCATGTAATAATGGATTCTAGTTTACTTTTCTTATTGCATGCTTGTGTGCTTAATAGCTAGACTGTTGAACTTAGCTTATTGTTGTATCCAACAACTTATAGTTAAAGTTAGAATTGTCTTGTGTGCTTGTATGTTATATGTAGATTTTGTTGTTCCAAGGCTCGAATGGCCTTGAGAAGCTGGTTGGCATGTAAATCTTAAAAGCTAGGTTGTATAAATGTTTGATTGTGGTCCAGGAAATGGTATGTGACTATTTGTAGGTATCAGTTTAGTCCATGGTACAGAAGAGACTCTATCCGTGTGACGGGTCCGGACTTGGCCTATAGCGTGGGGTTGGGTTCGAGGCGTTACAAATAATGCCTTGGCCTTCAAGAAATTCCTTATGAATATGCAATTAATGACATTCCATAATTAGCACAAACTTTATATGGTAAGTTACCATATTATTTTACCTGCACAACTCAAAAGGTAAACAACACAAGTATGGTAATATCATGATTTTTACAAAACATAGCCAATCAATAATTGCCTTAATAATTTTCAATTAATCTATCAATCACCAATCAATCTAATTGTCTTAACAATTTCCCCATTTGACTTTGTTTTGGCAAAACCTTGATATCACAATCAATGTAGCTCATGTTGTAACGGTTAGTAAAACATGAAGCCAATTTAAAGAGTATCAAAGCAAATAGGAAAGTATCACAACAATGATCAGCCTGTTGTAACAGACAGTGGAACATAGGTATCAGAGAAAACAAAAAATGTCCCTGCAAAAGATATTAACCATGGTACAACATAGACTAAAACACAAGTCAGACAAGACGCTAAACAGCATCATCAACCTCAGAATTAGTAGCCGCATCATCAACCTCATAATTAGTAGCAGTATGCAGTAGCGACATAAATCTTCTCCCCTTTTTGCTAAACCAAAGGCAAGAAGGCAGAGAGAAAAGATTAAAGTATCAGAGCAAACTTAACAAAAAAGGAAAAAAGTTAAAACATAAAAAAAATAAATTGTTCAGCAATCCAATTGAAAAGGAAGCCTGAGAAAGTCAAACATTAGGACCCATGAGATGATCCATGATAGTCTTCTATCCTTCAAGCAACTGAGCCAATGTCTTAAAGATTGAAGTTTGATTTGCTTGAATATTGCCTTGCTCTTTCCTTAATTCCTCAACAGCCTCTTGAAGATGCTGCAATTATTGTAACATTGTTGCCTGATCAGTTGAAGAACTGGCACTCCCTGTGGCAGGGGCTGTTGCAGCACCGGTGTGTTCCCCCTGGATATCAACTTTGTGTGGACTCTGCAAAAACTTCTTAGAGAAAAACAGGGGAGAGGGAATTTTGTGCAACACTTCATTCTTATGGAGAACCTTGTGTTGTGACAGGAGAAATTCACAAATGCGAGGGATAGGGCAAGTATTGGCTTGCAAAGTCCATAGCAGTTTCCTCAATAATGCGATCAAATATAACCTGACCCAAGTTAAGGTTAATCCATTTGCCCATAGAGTAAAACAATCTTCCCATTTCAACACTCGGGGTAATGGAATGCTTGGTGGGATACCAATTAACAATGGCCATCTTATGTAGAGTAGCATACTTGGTGGTGAGTTTATTGCCTGGCAACTTGGTTTCAGACTTCCACTCATATGGCTCTCCTACTAACTCCATAGCAATAGTAGATAGGGGGATGTAAGGGTTAAACTCTGTAACAGGCTCACAACCTAAAAATTTGTTGATGGTAGTGGGGGAGAACTCAAACACATGATTGCGCACAAATGTCTGATGGTAGTACTTTGATAATGCAACATGATCATTTGTGTGCAAATTTGAATAAAACTCATAAACCAGATTGCTTGAAAATGATTTCACAGAATCAAACGACCCTAACAATTTCCTCTCCCTAAGTAACTCAATCAACCCAGACCCTTGATAAGATTTCACATTAAGAGGTTTTTCCACAACAAACTTTCTTTGAGACAGGATCTTAAATTGTTTTTTTGATTCAGAGAAGAAAAACTTTGTAGAGTAAGCAGATGAAGGATTATACCCTAGACAGGCACGCCTCTTAGGTTGTGAAGACTCTGGAGGTTTAGTCTCTTTACATTTGTAACTTCCAATATACTTATCCTTCCCATTCTTCTTGGTACGACGGAGTTCCTCTGCAAGCGTGGCCTCTGTGCCAACTGTTGTTGCATCTTCGTCTTCTGTGTCTGATTTTGCACGCAAAGTTGCAATATCTCCTATGATAGAGACAAGAGTCTCCTTAGAATGTTCGCTGGGTAGTTCCACAGTGGTGTGGCCTGTTATGGTGGGTGTTGCGACATTTATTTTCACCTCAGCACTCGTCGTCGTGAGTTTTGTTATGGAAGATAGTGTTGCGGTTGTAGTTGCAGTTTCAACTTCAGGCATAGCTTCAGAGCCTGAGGACTTTTCATCTTCTACATGGCGTTGAGTTGTACTGGTGTGTATAATCACGTTCATCCCTGTCGGAGTCCATGATGGGTTAATGATGTCTCTTCGGCCCTAGATTTAGTGGTTCGTGGAAGAAGAGACCCACTATAGCTGGTGTTGCTTGATGATGGTGCAACGCCACCTGTAGTTACTGTGGGAGAAGATGGCTCATCAATGGAGATGGGTTGTGTTGAAACACCTCCTGGTGCTCCTAGTCTAGGGTTTCCTTAATGTCTACCTCCTGATCTTGTTTTCGCCATGGCTTGTTCTACAAATGCATAAATAGCAAAAACTCGAAGAGAGAAAGTGAGAAAGTGAGAAAAAGAGAAAGCACGAGTAGCAAAGAAAGCAAAGAAATTGAAATTTGGAAAGTCACAAAATTGCTCAATTAAATTGTGCCCTAATAATAGGTAACTGCCCATTAAAGATATTCAATCCCACGATCTTGGGAAATTCAAAAGGCTGCAAAATTGAAGCAACTTCCAATTATGGATATCCAAAATTCCCGCTCAAAACTTTCCTTCATGACCAACAAACATGTGGTACCCTGAAGTTGCAACATACTGACATAAGCTATACACAGTTATTAACAAATAATTTAGAAGCCATGTTGCAACAAAAATTCCAACAGTATCTTTCACAATTCTCAAATCCTCCGAGATTTCACTCCCTTTTTTTTTAAAAAAAAAAAACATTAAAATGCAAGATGTATTCAGGAAGCATGAAGTTACTCAATAAACTTTACTCATCAATACTCATTTCAGTCAAGGATTTAATTAATGAACCATGTGTATGTGTGTGTGTGTGAACTAGGATTCAGATAGTTTTCCCATCAAATCTACAAAGTGTAGGACCTCTCCCTATCAGCTCAAACATACCTAATCATCTATTCATCTCATAGGAAAACAAAATATTTTTCTTGTTTCAGCTCATGTTGTAGCTGGTAGCTTGCACATAGTATTTCTTTTCATATGTATTTTTTTCGATGTTTCAGCTCATGTTGCAACTGGTAGCTTTCACACTAATCTATTTTATTTTGGATTAGGTAGCTCTTTCCAATACTTGATAACCACATTATTTCCTGCCTTTTTTTGTTTTTGATCTTGAAAATGAATAGAATACAGGAATGGATTCAGATAGACTTCTCCCTTTATCCCTAGTCATCAGAAAGTTCAAGCTCCTGCACTTGCAGACTATCAAGATTAGCTTTTTCAATTCAAAGTTCAAAGTGTACAAGAGATATGACACAAATTAAATCACCAGTTGAATTGAATATCAGACTTTCAGATTTTTCAAGCTTCTTTCAAGCTCTTGCCCAATTCATAATGTAACATTATAGACTACAAATCCCTAAGGCTTTTCTCAGGGTTTCAAATCTTAAAGGATCTAAAGCTTTAGTGAAGATATCTGCCAATTATTTTTCTGTTGCAACATGTTTCAAAACAATGGTTTTTCTTTCAACAAGTTCACGGATAAAATGAAGTCTTATGTCAATATGTTTAGTGCGAGAGTGCTGAACATGATTTTTGAATATGTTAATGGCACTCATATTATCACAAAAAACTATCAAAACTTGATTTTCAATTCCATAGTCATCGAGTGTGAGACCCCATATTTTATATTTGCCTCGATTTGCGTGTTTTGACCTGTTTATGTGTTATATGAATTAGAATGTGCTAATTCTATTATTTATATTCCTATTGCATGCTAAGTGTGCATTCATGAAATTTTTATCAAAATCGGCATCATAAATTTTATCGATAATTTTTATGAATAGTATTTTAGCAATTGTTCGCTAAAATTTTTACAGGGGTGTTTCAAACATTTTAAATACTAGTCCTCGAATATTAATAGACCTGTGTCTGATTAAAACGGATTTTGAATCGGCTTAGGATTTTTAAAAGGGTTTTTACACATTCTTTTGCGAAAAATGAGGTTTAAACCGAGTCGGGTGAAAATGTTGGCTTGTGAAATTCTTTGTCAACTAAAAATATGCTACCTAAATTAGTCTAAGTTTCAATTGCATGTTGTGAGCAAAAATAGTCAAGAAACTAAATTAAAAAACTAAAAATATTAAATAAACTAACAAGTGTTCACCTTTGACCTTTTATTATTTTCTTGACTTTTCTTATATATGCAAAATACACTAAATAACTCATAAAACAAAAGCTCAAACCCACTCAAATCTCACATACATGGCCGAAACTCTCAAGGCCATTTTTGCTTGAATTTTGATCAACTTTTTCAATTGATTTTGCAATACAAAGCCTTTACACCTGAACCAAAGTTTGATTGTACTTGTTGAGCATCCATTCTACACTTTTCTTGCATCATATAACATCAAAGGTGAGAGAAAAATTCTAGATCTCAAAATGTCATTTTTATGTTAATTCATATAATCGAATTTTTAGCCGTTGAAATGTTAAATTGATGTTAGATTATTACACAGTAGATGCTAAGGATTGATTATATGTGTTTATATAAGTTTTGAACCGTTGTAGCATGGATTTCTATTTTTCAGGTATTAAAATTGAGTTGTTGGCTATTTGTTGAATAATTGGAGTTGTGGTGGTTGGAATCGATTGCTGTTAGCTTGTAAACGTTTGTTAAATACGTGGTAGTAATGTTGTAATGCCGAAATTTTGATTGCGATGTCGTGGTGAAAGTCCAGAAATTTCAGCCATGGTGCATTGAGGTTTTAGGGTTGTTGGGCTTAATTTGGATGGATTGTAGTTGGTTTCCAAGAGGGTTAATGTAGTTGCTTGAGTAGGTGAGTGATAGAAACTGGTTTGGAGGTCATTGGATTAGTAGATTGTAAGTTATGATTTTTAGAAGTTTGGGTTGTCTTTATTTAAATGTTGAAACAATGTCCTTAGTGGTTTGGGTGGTGTTTGATTGGTTGAATTATGGGTTGTTATTGGTTAGAATCGGGATTAGGTTGAGTGGATTAATGCATGTTAAGTTGGATGACCTACTTTGTCATCTAACTTAGTTGTTGAATTGTTAATTGTTTAATTGATGATATGTTGTTTAAATGTTATTAATTGATTATTGATTATTGATTATTGATGAAACCGGGAGATAGGCAACCTACTTTGTTGTCCTCCTGAGATATGATTGATTATTATTATTGTCATGAGTCTTGGTATGTGTGTGCCACCTCTCGGGCAGCGTTGGGCTGTCAAGTTGATAACAGCATGACTATCATAGGTTACCCCCAGCTCGCATGGGCGGAGGTGCCATGGAGGGAGGGACTAGTGAGGTACCTCGGGTGCGTGAGTAATGGGGAGTTATAAGAAGATGGATGAGATTATGATGGCGTTTGGAGCTACACCAACTAGAATATCCTTGATTGATTGGTTATTACTATTAATGTGCTTATATTGTTAATGATGTTTATTATGTGTTTACTGCTCAAATGATGATTTTCAATGAGTATAGTAAATACTGTTAAGAGATCTGTCGAATCCTCACTGGGCTTGTTTTATATAAGCTCACTCTCAATTATTGCATGCATACAGATGAAATTGAACAAGATTACGGGTATGTGCCTCAGGAAGCTGGGAATGTGCCATATGTGGACGAGTCCTATGTGCCTGAGTCTTGTCCTTGATATCTGAGATGTTGTACTCTTTTGTTATCTTGTATATTAAAACTAGTTGGTTTGTATTTACTTAGAAGTTTATGATGTATAAGATGTTGTAAAGATAATAGATTAAATGTTGCTAGCTTAGTAGTCTTGTTTTGGAACATGATTAGGTTGCTAGATTGGTTATAATCTATTTTGGAAATGTATGTTATATAGTAAATGTATGATGTTGGAATGGAGGCGTATAACCTATGGATGCAATGGTAAAAGAATGTTTAATGTATATTATGGTTGTGTTGTTTAATTGTTGAATTGTTTGTGGAGTTGGTTGTATGAGTTGCGAAGAGGTTGGTTTAGAGCCTCGATGTCCTAATTACTGTCGTTATACTCCCGAAATTCCATTGCGTCCTGACTGATTGTAGGAGGGGTCGAGTTGGGGCGTTACATCTAGCATCTGTTTCATCCATAGAAGTTGTGCACAACAACTTCCTGTAGCTATGTATCCAGCTTCAGCGGTTGACAAGGAGATTGAACTCTGCTTCTTACTGTACCATGACACCAAATTATTGCCAATATAAAAACATCCATAAGTTATACTTTTCCTATCATCTATATTACCTGCCCAATCAGTATCACTAAAACCAACAAGATTTGTGTTAGTGTCATTAGTAAACCAGATTCCAAGATCCATAGTTCCACTCATATATTTGATTATCTTTTTCACGCAACTAAGTGCGATTCTTTAGGATCTACCTAATACTAGCACATATTCCAACACTAAAACATATATCATGTCTACTTGCAGTAAGATACAACAAGCTTCCTATCATGCTTCTGTATAGGCTAAAGTCAACTGATTTCTCATTCTCACTTTTAGTCAACTTGGTGGTCACACTCATAGGAGTTCTTGATAACTTTGATGATTATAGTCCAAATCTTTTGATTAGATTTCTAACATACTTTTCTTGAGATATGAAGATTCTATCTTCACACTATTTGACCTGCAAGCCTAGAAAGTATGTTAGTTCCCCAACCATGCTCATTTCAAACTCAGGTTTCATGTGCTTAACAAACTCATCAACTTTATTATTTGATGTTGCACCAAAAACAATGTCATCAAAATAAATTTGAGCAATGAGAATACCTGAACCAAACCTTTTAACAAACAAAGTTTTGTCTACTCCCCCTTTCTGGTACCCTTTGTCAATCAGAAATTTTATCAACCTATCATACCAAGCTTGTGGAGCTTATTTCAATCCATACAAAGTTTTTTTTGATTTTATACACATATGTAGGATAATGTAGATCCTCAAAACCTTTTGGTTGCTCAACATATGCCTCCTCATTCAAGATTCCATTTAAGAATGCACTTTTCACATCCATTTAAAATAATTTTAATTTCAGCACACATGCAATGGACAACAACAACCTAATGGATTCAAGCCTAGCAACTGGAGCAAAAGTTTCATCAAAATTCATACCCTTTACTTGTATATACCCTTGAGCTATAAGCCTAGCTTTGTTCCTTGTTATGTTCCCATTTTCATCAGTTTTGTTTTTAAAGATCCATTTAGTCCCAATGATGTTAACATCTCTAGGTCTAGGAACTAAGGTCCAGACATAATTCCTCACAAATTGATTCAATTCTTCATGCATGTCATTTACCCAAAACTCATCCTTGAAGGCTTCATTCATGTTTTTGGGTTCAATCAAAGAAGTGTAGCAGATAAACCTTACCAAGTCCCTGTAGTTCAGTTTAGGTTTACCTCTGATTTGTATCCTTTCGTGAATTGAACCAATCATATCCTCAACAGCATAATTTCGGTGAACTTGTGGCATTTCAACCTGGATTTCCTTAGAGGCAGTTTCTGTTGTTCCATAGCGTGTTGCAACATCGCATGAGTCACTGTCTTTCTACTCAGCTTCTTTTTTTGATGTTATAACTGTATCTGCCACAACAGGTGTTTTCATCTGTTCTTCCTTTGGTGTTGCAGCACCCCCTACAACATCCGTATTCATTTTGCTGGTGCTTGCTTCTTCTGTCGATTCACCTGCACAATTAACTACCACATTAGCAGATTCAATCATAGTCCTAGTGGCTAAATTAAAAACTCGAAAAGCACGGCTATTTGTCGCATAACCAAGAAAAATACCTTTGTCACTTTTAGCATCAAACTTACCTCTTTGATCTCTATCATTCAAGATGTAACATGTACTCCCAAACACATAAAAATAACCCAGTGAGGGTTTCTTACCTTTCCAAATTTCATAAGGAATTTTGGTGGTACCTGGTCGTAGAAACACTCGATTGATGATGTAACATGCAGTGTTAACTACTTCTGCCCTAAACCTGTGGGGAATGTTTTTATCTTTCAATATAACACAAGTCATTTCTTGAATTGCTCTATTCTTCCTCTCAACCACACCATTTTGTTGTGGGGTTTTTGGTTCAGAGAATTCATGAATTATTCCATGTTCATTGCAAAACTCAGTGAAAGAATGATCTCAAATTCTTTACCATGGTCACTCTTTATTATGATAATTCTCTGGATGTTGCAACATTTTTCAGTTTTTATCCTTAACCATAATTTCTTAAAAAGGGAAAATCTCACTACAAGTCCCCATTGTTTCCTTTTGTTCCAAACTAGTCCCCATTGTTTCAATTGTCTCAAACTAGTCCCCTATGTTTCAAAAAAAGTCTCAAGTTAGTCCCTTCCATTAAAAATCTAACTGAAAACCTATTAAATGACTAAAATAGCCTTAAAACCCAATTAAAATTAATAAACCCCCTCCCCACACCCATCTAATCACCCTTACTCTCAAACGAAAAACAAACACCCTCATCCTCAACTCCTCTCCCCGCTGTCCCCTTCCCACGCCCTAGGTTCCCCATCCCGTTGCACCCACCCCACTGCTTCTACCCCGTTGCCCTATCCTCATCTGATCAAAAAATGAAAAATAACAAAAAAATGGGTATGTGTATTATGTGTGTTTTATATGTGTATATATGTATGATTTTTGTGTGTCTTGGTGGCGGAGATAGTGTGTGTTTTATGTGTATATATGTGTGTTGGTGGGCGGCGGTTATTGGTGGTGGTAGTGGTTGATGGCGGCAGTAGTGTGTGTTGTGTATGTATTGTGTATGTGATTTATGTGTATGTGTATTGTGTATGTGGTTTGTGTGTATATGTGTGTTGTGTATGTGATTTGTGTGTATGAGTGTGTGATTTGTGTGTGTTTTATTTGTTGGTGGTGGCAGCGACGGTGGTTTGTGGTGGTAGTGACGGTGGTTGGTCGTGGTAGCAGCGGTGTATAGTGGTGATGATAGCGGTAGTGTGTGATTTGTGTGTGTAAGAGGAAGATGGACGTTTTTACAATTTTACCCCTTTATTACTATTTATTTATGTTAAATTTAACACATACTTTAACAGAAATGACTAACTTGAGATGTTTTTTGAAACATTGGGGACTAGTTTAGGACAATTTAAATAATGGGGACTAGTTTGGGACAAAGGGAAATAATGGGGACTTGTAGTGAGATTTTTCCTTCTTAAAAACATCAGAAGTGTCAAATTTTTCTCTAAGGAAATCCACAAACATACATCTAGAGAAATCATCCACACAGACAAACACATATCTTTTACCTCCAATGCTTTTGGTTTGCATTGGACCTATGAGATCCATCTACAACAGTTCCAAGATTTTCTTGGTTGAGACATGTTGTAACAACTTGTGTGACGCTCTTACCTGTTTGTCCATTTGACAGGAGGCACACATACCTAATTGCCTATTTTTCAGCTTTGGCACACCTCGTACCGCACCTACATTCACAATTTTGGTCAACAGTTTATAATTTAAGTGTTTCAATCTCTGGTGCCAAATTTCAGAGTTGTCACAAGTATTGTTGTAACAAGACAATGATTGTTCTTGAGGTAGGGTAAGCATGTAGCAATTGTCAGATGCCCTTTTTCCTGTAAGCACCCAATTGTTAGTCATTTTTAACACCTGACAACCATATTTTCTAAATTTTACATACAAGCCCTGATCACACAATTGACTAATACTAATAAGATTAGCCTTTAGCCTTTCAACATGCAATACTTTCTTGAGCCTTGGAAATCCTTCAATCTCAAGTGTTCATTTTCCTAGAAATTGTCCTTTAACACCATCTCCAAATGTAACTTGCCCTTCATCATATTTCCAGTAGTTGCTGAGAACTTCACGCATACATGTCATGTGTCTAGAACATCCACTATCAAAATACCAAGAGTTAGTAGCACAGGCTTGTGTAGAAGTATATGCAACAAAGCAAGTTAAATCAGATTTCTTTACCCAAATGTGTCTCACCTTATGTTGCAACACAACTTGAGATGATCTCTTTTGTTGATTAAGAAACTTACCTTTTTTCCAGCATTCTTCGAAACTTGAAACACACAGGTCTGATGTGTCCAGGAATGTAGCAAAAGTGGCAGATGGGAACGGACCTCTTTTTTTGTTTCTTATGTGCTGTCACTGTCTGTGTTGTAACGTCAGTGACTCAAACAGTTCTTCTGGCATTCTATGTTGTTGTAGCATTATATTGTAGTTTAGGTTCTCTTGAACCTTTGACAAAGACGGTATTTCCAGATGATTCTCTCCCGTAGAAACCAAGTCCTATGTAGTCACTGCTTGCTTTTTGAATGGACATCATATAGTCAATCTTCTCAGTCCCGGAATTCAACATTTTCACGTTACGCTGGATTTATGTCATTTCATGTTGCAAAATCTTCACTTCCTGCAGTCTTTTGGCAGCCAATTTTTCCAGTTCGAACTTTTGTTTCTCCAATTCTATGATTCTCATCTCCAATTCTTAATTTTTCTTGCACACAATCACCCATTTTTTGTGCATATCCTCGTATATTTTTATGATTTCTTCATCATCCAAATCCTCATCGTTTTCCGACTCAGTACCATCGGTTTCTGTCACAACATTTGTACCATCTTCTTCTTCGGCTAAACTGATTTCTTGTTGGACTGTTGTAACAGTGAATGCAACAAAGTTACTGGTGTGTTCTTTGTCACTTTCTGTGTGTTCATCCAACTCATCATCACTCCATGTAACCTTCATTGTCTCTTTCTTTTTCTTTAAAGTGTTTGCATACTCAAATTGAATGTGTCCAAACTCCTCACAGTCACGACAATGAATACATTTACTTCTTTTCTTTTCATCCGCTGATTTAAAATTTTGTTTCTTAACTGTGTCAGGCATTGTTGTAACATGGGGTTTCTTTTCAAAGTTTGATTGCATAAAGTTCCTTCTCTGTTTGTCCCATTTTTTTAGAACTTTATTGAAGTTTTTAGTTAGCAAGGCCAACGATTTAGACATCTTTATATCCTCATCATCTAAGGAGCTTATTGTACCTTTCTTATCAATTTCAGCTCGAAGAGCAATGCCTTTTTCTTTCCTCTTTTGTTTGAACTTTATTTCAAAAGTCTGAAGTGACCCCATCAATTCATCAATCTTAAGTTCATCAACATTCTTGGACTCTTCTATGGAAGCCACCTTGATTTCAAATCTATATGGGAGAGAACACAATGTTTTCCTCACCAGTTTAGAGTATGAATATTTTTCTCCCAAAGCAAAAGCTTTATTTGCGATGTCACACGGCCTGGTATTAAACTCAGCAATTGTTCCATCCTCATGCATCCTTAGCTCTTCAAATCTAGTAGCAAATATTTATAATTTGAATCTCTTCACCAATGTTGGACCTTCATATGCAATTTGCAATATCTCCCAAGCTTCCTCGACAGATTCACAGGTCGAGATTAACTTGAATTGATTCAAGTCAACAACATTGAAGATTGCATTCAGGTCATTGGAGTTCCAGTTTGCCAACTGATCTTCCTCATTGGTCCAAGCTATTTCAGGTTTTGTTGCAACATTGCCATAAACATCCGTAGTGGTAGGGGTTGTCCAACTTGTTAAGATCACTTTCCAAGCCTTTTCATCAATTGACTTGATGAATGTCATCATTCGAGCCTTCCAATATGAATAATTTGCACCATCCAACAGTAGTGGTTTAGTGATTGAGCCCCCATCACGCAAAGTGTCCATACTTATTTATGCAAGAAACAACTCAAAACTCCCAAGAATCTAACTGAATTAGTTTGCAACCTGCTCTAATGCCACTTGATAGAGTTTATGCAATATAAGTATGGATTAGTTTAGACTCAATGTGAATAATTTAACCAGTTAATGGAGATCTTTGGTGTAATTGCACGGTTGTTACAGACGATGTTGTAACATTAATTGAAACACACAATGTTGCAGTTCATAAGCTAACAGCTTCCAGTTTTTACTTTAATATGTTAAAGAGTTGTTTCACTTAATGTTTCAATACGGTCAATGTCAAATCACACAGTAACGAAAAAGTACGATGTACTAGAAAATAAGAACACTAAGATTTAACGTGGTTGAACCGTGCGGTCTACATTCACGGGACCAACCCCTGGTCCAACAAACCAATTCATTAAGAAATAATAAGTTACAACATCAATGGACTTACACAAGTAAAGACTCTCTCTTGACCTTTGACGCCTCAATGAAAAACTCCTTAATGAACTTCGGTTTGGCAAGCTCCATGTGAGGCCCAACCCGAAATAACGTATGTTACCTCGCTTTGCGTGCCTTAGACCTCAAATTATATGACCAACCTTAGACTACGTGCCCGGTCTTGGTTTTCGTGCATGCTTGGTCATATATGCCTTGACCTAGAATTATGTGTCATAATCCTCGACTTACGTATAATACCTAGAGATACATACTCTGACCTCGATTAACGTGTAAAAACCTCGATAAACGTGCATTAACCCTAACCTGTGTGCCTTGACCTAGATCCAAGTGCCTTACATTGAAATACATTCATTATAGTGATTTACGTGCATTCACTAGAATTCAAAAAATAAAAATAAACAACACACACACACACACACACACAATGCCTACATGGCCAACAAGGATTTCCTACTTACCCATAGACACAAAATTATAATTAAACACACACAAACACAAAAAAATATTCTCTTACACACACAA
Source organism: Ehretia macrophylla (assembly GCA_037974665.1). Lineage (NCBI taxonomy): Eukaryota > Viridiplantae > Streptophyta > Magnoliopsida > Boraginales > Ehretiaceae > Ehretia > Ehretia macrophylla. The sequence continues at coordinate 9,460,511 of CM075774.1, forward strand.
AACACAAGAAAGCATAAAAAATATTCCTACACACCACCCCACCCTCCCCTTTCTCGGCCTCCTCACCCAAAACATCCCTACAATTCAAAACATGCTTAAGATGACAAAACAACTCAGCCTTGTATGCCCAAGGCCGACACACACACATGCAAACATTCAAAGAGCATCTTCAACTTCATTTTCCTCTCAAGCTCTCTCATTCTCTCTCCATTTTGGCTATGGCTCTTTCTTGAGCTTCCAAGACTTCTAGCAAGCTCTCAAGAGCACTCCAAGCTTCGACCATAGCAAGGAAGTCAAGCTAGATAGCTCAAGTCACATGCAAAGCTCACAAACCTCTCATTTTCGGCCATAGGTAAGTTTTAAGGGTTTTCTTCCTTGCCTTTTGGTTTTACACACATGCATACCTTCTACACATGCTAACTAAGCTAGGATTTAAGGAAAAACAAGCTACCATTTGGCCAAGCTAAGGGTAGGAAGGATTTGGCACCTCCCAAGCTCAAAAACAAGGATTTCATGCAGATTTGCTAAGTCTTCAAAGATGTGAGGGCTAAATCTTTTCAAAAGCTTTCAAAACTCACATGCATGCTCTCATATCGCTGTATTTGCTCTTGAAGTTCATGTATATGTGTTTATATGAGCTTATCTACTCTTGCATGGCTTGGAAATTGCTAGAAACTTTGATATATAAAGTGACGTTTTTCTGGCAGTTCTCTGCCCATGTAGAACGAGATTATTTTGGCCTAGTAAACGTTGATAAAAATGTATGAAATTTCGTAGGTCACTATATTTTTCAGTTCTGAACATATCCTGAAGAAATATGCTAAGGCTAATTTTGAGTTTAAAGCCCCCAAAAATGGAAAATATCGAAATGTGTATGAAACTGGACAGTTTTGCGTAGTCTCACAGTTTTGGTCATAACTCCTATGTCTGAACTCGGAATACAGCGAGGTTTGTTCCTAGATTTAAATCACTCATTAAGCTTCAATTTGAAATTTGATTAACTGAATTTGGAGGTTATTCTTGGATAAACGAATGAAGAAAAATAGACTATTGCAGTCGGGTTTTTGCTTGATAATATGCTTTAAATCATATTGTAATTTTACTTGAGGAATTTAATGCTTGGAAATGTGGGAATTAGAAGTTGTGTGGACTGTTTTGGTTGGTTGAGGTTGTTTAAATTAGTTGATGTATGACTTAGGTTCATTACATGACGAATTTTTGTCTAATCGTATGTGTAAGCACGAAATTGAGGCCCTATTGCTTATGAATACTTGCTAAGTGAGTATCCTATAGTTAAATGAACTTAATTGAGTATTCAATAGGCTTTCCAATAATCCCTAAGTAAGTATGAAATGCCTTAAGTACTTCTTATGGTTCTTAGCAAACAAAATCAACACCCGAGCACGACCCTTGTAAACCCTAATGGCTACATAGACTCCTAAGTCATAAACTACTCTTGTGTGACTTATAATTGATATTGAGGAATGCTAATAGGCTGCCTGGAAATGTCTTTACAGCTCTAAGCATGATTCTTGATGATTGCATGTTGATAAGTTAACTATTCTTACACCCTATTTTGTGTAAAGTGTCGTAACATGTTCATATGTCCCTAACACTTGGTATATGAACTAAAATGAGTTATATGACTTGTTGTAAGGTGTTGCTTGGCTGTCCGTTAAATGTTCACATGCTTCTAGGTGTTGTACAAAGTGAATTTACATGTCAAAGCATGCCTCGTATGTTTACTTATCGATATGTGATCTTATACTTGCTCAGAGGCAACCTACTTTATTGACCTCCTAATGAGAATCATTAAAAGATATTCTATGGCTTTTTTTGAACATGATTACTTGGCTGCCTGTGAAAGTTGAATTGTTTTTAAATTGATATATGAAATGATTATATGTTCTTATAATGCCTTATGTGCCAATATGTCAAAATGTGATCATATATTTGCTCGGAGGCAACCTACTTTGTTGACCTCTTAATGTGAAATGTTAAATGGCATAAATGTACATTGCATACAAGGTTGCAACCTTTCATTGTGGCATGGTAGCGTTTCACGCACGCCGGGCGGCATCGGCCTTACCGGTACTACCGTGACTACCATGGTCCAATTCCCTCTCTCGTTTGGGGGCTAGACTTCCTCGGAGAGTTAGGTCGTAGGTTTGGTGTACATCCGGAGTACACCCGTTGGAGTGATAAGTGGATGATGGATTCCGGCTACAACAATGGTTATTGGAAATGATCTTGAGAGCAAATACTTACCGATTGATCTTGAGAGCGAAAGCTCACCGTATCCTTTTTACTATGTGTTTAAGTACTCTCGCTTGGTTCCTAGAGGACATCGGGGAGAAAAAATGGGTAAATGTGTTCATTTATATTTATGTTATGTTATGAACTTACTTATTTTATATGACATGTTTCCAAAGGAGTTTTCATAAGATTAACCGGAAAAGGATTTCAAAACCTTGTCACTTGTTCCCCCTTGCTGAGTTCATAAGGACTCACCCTCTTTTTGTCACAGGTGAAGCAGATTTGGAATAGGTACCCGAGGAGAATGTGTTTATTGATGAATCCTTGGAGTGACTACGTGCCTTATGTGCTTTTCCTGAATGTGGATATTTTATGGATGTTGTGTTTGATTTGAAGATGACTTATGTTGTTATTGTAAATGACCTCCGTTGTAATTTGGGGCCTAATTTGGCTTGTACTAACTATAACCGGATGAATTCCTTATTTGGTTGTTTCCTTTCATTATCTTGATTAGTAGTTGTTGTAGGCATTTAAACCACTAGGTGAAGAATCAACTAAGTTAACTCTATCTAATTTCACTTAGGTGCTCATTCACAAGCTAAAGGATAATAGGTACTTGCATGATAGGAAAATTGACAAATAAACTAGACATAGTTATCATGCTAGGCTTGTTAATTCAAATGGAACCTTCTAGATAAATTAGTAGGCATATCGGTTGATGACAAAATAGGAATTTTAGTTGGAATCAGATTAAAGATTTGGAATTTTGAGGTGTTTAGAAATTAGGTCAAACCAAATATCCCAAATACAGTCGTTATGCTGTCGGTTTTTCTGAAAAACATTTGGAGTTCTAGGCCAAGGAATAGGCATTAATCAAAGCCAAATAGTTAAGGTCGTAAATTAACAATAATGATTTAGGTCATACCCTAGTCTAGCCTCTATAGGTCGGGTTGGGGCGTGACACTCTACTCGACTTGCAACGTCCTCTCCCGAGAATAACACATTTTTCTCCCGAAGAATGAATAAAGAAGACAGTAAACAAATCACTCAAAGTTTAATTCACTCATTACTTACTGTCAACAAACAATCACAGTTTCAACATTAAATAACTAAGTTCTCAATGACAGGTTGTGGTGCAACATGACACGGAACATAGAAATCCTATGTGTTCTTTTGCAGCTCGTCTGCGCTATTTCTTGCCTCAATATCTCCATCAATTTACTGTGACCTTAAGCTTCATATATATACTCATCAGCGGCTCATCAATCACGCCTTGGCCTTCAAGAAATTCCTTATGAATATGCAATTAATGACATTCCATAATCAGCACAAACTTTATATGGTAAGTTACCATATTATTTTACCTGCACAACTCAAAAGGTAAACAACACAAGTATGGTAATATCATGAGTTTTGCAAAACATAGACAATCAATAATTGCCTTAATAATTTCCAATCAATCTATCAATCACCAATCAATCTAATTGTCTTAACAATTTGGTTTTTTTCTTCCTTCTTGGTCTCTTTGAGCATTCTCCACGTACAAGTTCCGTTTGCCTTATATCATCCTTAGAAATTTCTTTACGACCTTCCAGCAAAACCAAACATTTTAAATAATCACCATTATTGAAGGAATTTACTGGACCTTTGGTCTAGTGATGTGTTTCTTACTATGAGTACGAGAGGTTGCGAAATCAATTCTCATGGGTAACATTCTTTTAATATGTTTTTTAGGCTTAGGTCTCCCTTGAATTTTAAAAAAAAAATGTAGAAAGAATTTGGCCATGAAGAGATTTCAAGCTCCCTCTTAATCAACTTAGACTTAAAAATCATAAAGCACAAGCTCATAATTCCTTGACGAAATAAACAAACCACCATTTTTTTCTAAATCCAAAAGCATTCACCACAACATTTATCAAATCAAAGTTGTGTAGCCAAGTCCAAGACTCCTTAATTTCATACTCATTCATCACCCAAACATTAAACATTGTACGAATTGAATTCCTATACTTAACAGTTGCAAGACAATCCCAAAGTAGAATAATTTATCAATTTCTTTCAAAAAAAATTATAAAAGCATCTGACACTATCATTTATCTAATTAAGCAATTCATCATAAAAATCAAATGCTAGTATCAATGGCCTCACATTATGACCATCCATGTTTGATTTGGTTTGGACATAACCTAATGAACGACCCTATCTATTCACAAGAGCCGGACTACCAATGAATCCAATTTTGCGACATTGAGTTTCATCTTTTAATCGATTGAAGTTGATCGAATAATTGTGATCCTAACCTAAATTGTAATCGAAAAAACTAGAAGAAAACATAAGGTTATCAAGTGCTTATTTGTTTTCTTTATGTTTTTTATTTTAACATAGTGTGGTTAGACTTCCTAAATGCATAATCAAGAATATAGTTTTTGAAAAATAAATAAAAGAAGACTATCACGATACTGGATCATCTAGTTAATCAACATATAAGAGGATATGTTAATTAAGTTAGAGAAAAATTAATTAAAAAAGAAAGAAAAATAGAATAAATTTATCTAGTTGACATGCCAACTAGGAGGTGATAATGTTATAGTTCCAGCAGCAGCCCAAGCCCAACCATAGAACAGCAGCCTAAGCTCATCTTCAGAGTTCCTTCAATCCAACAATACAAGTGAGCAGCCCATTCACCAATTCAGGAGGAGCACGAGGGTTAAGACTCAACCTAAATTCTTTATGGATTATATGGCATAATTTGTTAGTTAGTTACAGAAGTGCATGATATATGCAAGGCTAGAGCTCACATAGATATAGAGACTTAGCAGTAGAGGCTAAGTTTGAACGTTGTTTTTTTTATTGTATTTTTCTTCTTCTTTAATAGAAATTTGTCTTCTTATTGAGCCCTCGTTACAAATTGGTGCTCTTGTTGAGTTCCAATGGCGGAAAGTACCTGTAACATCTCCAATTTTTTTTTATTTTATTATATATTCATAAGAAGTCACATACCGCAAATTAAGAAGGTACGTCTTTCCTAAGAACACAAGGCATTGAAGTTCCAAAAAATAATAATCACGATATTAATTAGACTACAAACCAACAAGGTGTCTAAACCAAACGCAGTGAAATAATAATATTTGAAGTCCAGAAATACATAATTTTAAATATTAAGATCCTTACAAACTTCTCAAACCACCATATGAAATTAAATACTCAACCAAAAACAAAAGGAAGACAATGTCCATGGCTAAGCAATCTAAGTGACTAGTCGAATCTTACGTTAGGAAGTCACTACCCAGTCAAAACCGTAAGGCTACTCCTCCTCTTCTACGAGAAAAAAAATATTTTAAAGAATGAGACAAAAATCTCAGTAAGCAGCAATTCCCCAAGAAAAATTCTTGGAACATCAAATATTTCTATGATCCAAATAGTCATATTTTTTGACAAGTCGTAACACATTCTGAAAACTAGATGTTCATGCATAAATAAAATTGGGTCATGTTCACCGTAAAATTTTCTAAAGTACCATAACAATATCTATGATTTAAAGAACACATTGAGAGACAACTATATCTACTTACTATTGAGTATGCCTAAATAGTATTCAATAAGCGCAATTCCATCAAAAGAATAGTATCTTACTCGATTATTGGCATTTATCCCCCACCGTAAAGGGTCTTATCACATTGGCATTTGTCCCCCGCCTTTAAAGGTCTAAACACATTGGCATTTATCTCCCGCTGTCAAGGGTCTTACCACATTGGCATTTATCCCCCGTCAATAAGGGTTTGAATATCACAATCTATTTTATTTACCTTTTCTATTTCATCGTATATATATCTAAATGATAATCACTAAGCTTTTAGTGCAAAACAATTTTATATGACAATTTTGAGGAGATTAAAGGTTTTTATTCTGGGACTTTCCCATTTTAATATGTATAAAAATAAAGTTTACATACAAACAAGGTACTAAGTTTGCTTGAAGAAAAAGGGACTGTACGAAGGCATTTATATATGTTCAAAGTTGTAAGATTGCAAGATGACTATTTTTTTTTGAGCAACTAATGAATAGTGACCTCATTCACAATTCATGAACAGTGTCTGCGGTTACTATTCATGAATAGCGATCAGTCATTGTCCAGTATAAGTTTGTGATGGCTACATGGTTATCAAAATCCCTTATGCAAGACATAGTACATAAATATTGTTCTTTTCTTTTCTATGCCTAACGAAAGTTCATTTCAAATCTTATGAATATATATGGTGTTTATTCTAATTATTAAAATTTATAATTCCATACTTATCATTTGACCCTAAACACAATTGAATGTTGTTTGTCAATTTCAAATCTATGACATGTTAAACCTAATGATGCATAATATGTCTACATCCAAAAAAAATCACATATGCTAAGGGATTATAAGAGTAACATAAAGTCAAATATAAATTAAATAAAGAAGACGTAAAGTTAAATATAAAACCATAAAAATATGAAACTCAAAATTTTAAATTCTAAATCTACATAGGTTGCATGTAAACATAAACCCATATTTTCATAGCTGTAACTTCATACGTATTATCATACAATAAGGGGTAATTTTCAAAGAAGGGAATCAACTGAATTAGCTAAGATGTGTTGCCAACAAAGTATTAAGTCTGAAGTTACCAAATCCAAAACCACAAAAATTGCCACTCGAAATTACTAGCTTGTCTCTGTTTTGTGTATCCTTTTTTTTTTCTTTGTAGCTTTGGAGTCTAAAAATCTCAAAACATCATTCCTATGACTTTTTATAACCAAAATATTATTATGTTTCATGACCATTCTCCCACTTGTCAACCTTCTAATAAATTATACAAAAGATAAGTGTACACTTTAGTGTAATGATGCATGCCATAACATTATGTTTGCTAAAGATAAGCTATAATACTACTTGAAGTAACAGAAGAATTGTTTATCCTGTCATGAAATCTTAACATAGGGATTGTTTCTCTTATTTATTACCTCTATTGATGATCATGTATGTTAGAATATATCAACATGGTCAGAATGTTTCTTTCCTCTTTGTTTTTACCATCTCTATTAATCTTGCCATTAGCCTTTCTTAACACCAACCCACCAATTCTACTTGTGGACACTTATCCCGATAGATTCTACCATTTTTTACACCAAAATTCTAACTTTTTTTTTACAAAAGCAACAACAAAAGTGAAGACATGTGCACGTTGAAAAAAATTGGAAAGTTGGAAACAATCATACGCATGCTTAATTTTGTGGACTGAAACTCACAAGTGAGAGACATTACAGTACCCTCTTAAAAACACTAGATGAAACCCTTAAAAAGGTCCAAGAGGACTCTGTTCTTCAAGCTCAAATGACACAAAAGATGCAAGAGGAATCTGTTCTTCAAGCTCAACATTTGGATGATCACCAACATTCCTTGGGGGATATCATGGTGAATGTGACAATGCTGGATAGGAAATTAGACCAAACCTTGCACCTGTTATCAGAGAAAATTGTTGGCTCTAGCACCGCTTTCGGGATTGGTCATCTATGGTGCAAGTACAAGCTGGACAATTTTCGGGTACACCATCTCCGACGACTGCTCTGCATATACCACTACCTACCATGGCCACAACTAGGACTGTTGGGAATGGTGTGCCCAAAAGGCCACTAGCACTTAGTCATAATTACATTTGGATTGTTTGCAATAAGATAATTAGTGTCATCATATTTATATGAGCATATTTCTCTTATTATGACATAGGTATATATGTGAATACAAGGTCTTTGCTTTAAATGTTGACTTAGTAACGTGGTGGTTACGTATAGAAGGTCTAAATCATGGTTACTTGTAAACAAAATTGTTTAGTCCATAACTTAGTAGTAAAGTTAGGTGCTTTACTATGGCAAAAGTTATAATGCAGTAAGTTCCCCTTGTAGTAGGGTGGTTTGCCTTGTCATGGACTTGTTCCAGGCTTATTACACTTATGTATGAGTATGCATTGGACATACTGTGACGCCCGAGATTTCTCATCACGCTCATTCGTAACTGTTGCATGTCTCTTTGAGCATTTCAATGTGCATTTCTTTTTCTTGGTTATATGTTTTATTAGTGGCTACTATTCATAAAAAAATCAACTGTCTAATTTGCTCGAATTAATATTTTTCCTAGATAGTATAACTTATAAAAGGAATTGGGAACTTGTGGTCTTGAGCTTTGAAGGCCGGGAATACGAGTTAGGAAAATGATTCGTGCTTCATTTGAATAGTGTTACATTGGTGAAATATTAGTTTTAACTAGCTAGCATTTAATTGGAGTTTTTAACTTAGTTTGACTAAGTTTTAGTTAGCATTTGACTAATATTACTACACATACTCATACATATATCACATAATACCACATATACATGCATAACACTCATCAATACAAAACAATAATACCAAAAATACGCCCCCTCCCCCCAAACCCGACAGCTAAAAGAAAGAAAAATGAGAAGTTTCTTCATCAAATTCTTGGTGGTTTGATCTCTTGCAAGCATCCTACAACTAGTTCAAGCCTCCTTAAGCTCCTACAAGTGGTCTACAACCTATATATTGTGAGGGAGTTAACATTTTTATTGATTTAAAGTTTATGTCAAGTTTTGCAATTTTGAGATTTGTCACTTATGGCTATATTTATGGTTATATATTGTTATATACATGTTTATTTTGATCTAAAGACCATGTTTGAATAGCTTGTTAACAACCTCCATGGATGAAAGCTTGTTTTGCAAAGAAGATGATGAATAGTGACATAATTTTAGGATTTTGATGTAATTGGCTAATTAGAGTCAATTGATCCCTCCTCTAGGTGCTTTAGACATGATTGGAACTAGTTAAACACTCACATATAGTTAGATTGCTCGAAAATGGGTTAAAATGCAAAATTGGCTAACTTTAAAAAGGGGGTTTTTCACATAACGTAATTCGGGCATGTTTGGACTTTAGTTTAGTTATCCTTGGGGCATGGAAGCACTTTTGGTGCTTTCGTTGTGTTAAATTGGGGTCCGAATAGGGTAGGTGTAGTTAAAACCCACTCGGGGCCTACCCGAGCTTTTGTCTCCAAAGCGGGTTTTCAGGGCCTAGATATGTGTCTTTTGTCCTTCCTAGGAATGTAGAATGATTGGCTTGTGAATTTGGTATCTTGAATTTTGTGTGGGAGTCGAAATGGTATAGTTAACAAAGGAGAAAATGTGAGATTTGGTTGCTTTAGTGCTTGTATGAGCTTGTAGTTGCTTGTTATGTGTCTATATGCATGTCTAATGTAGATTTAAGCTATTTGTAGAGTTTCGTGAAAAATGTGTTGATGACCCCTTTGTGCACATATATAGTTATTCTTATGTTTAATGCTTATATATTGTTAGGATGTTCATATTACTTGTATTTAGTGTTGCATGATTGAAGTTATGCTTAAGACTTGTACACTAGACTACTAGAATGGTTGCTTGGAACATATGTTAAGTTTAAGCATATAAGGTGGCATCTTGTTAAAGATAGAATTTTAATAGGTATTGTATGCTAAATGAGTGAGACTATATGTTAGCTAACCTGGATGAATAATTGATAAATGTTGTAGTTAAGGAATAATTGAAGTAATGTTTGGTCTTAAGTACAAGGCGATTGAAAGTGATGTGAATACAATCTTGTATCTTGGAGCTCGATAAAGGTAAGGGAGTCTTCATCTCTTCTGTGCAACTTAACTTATTTTATTATTTCTAGATTGTATTATTTAGTAATTGATAAAGTTTATATGTATTATTTACTTGTTATCTTGAGTCTTTTCGTGTTAACTGTGATTAGCTGTAAGGGCGGCTTACTTTGTCGTTCCTCTTACGTGATTTGATATTCTTGGCTTTCATGATTCGTTACTCGGGGTTGCACAACCTTTTCAGACATGGTAGCATCGAGAAACACGGGCGGCATCGGGCTTGCCGTGCTTCATCGACTACCATGGTGCCTATTTGTCACGCCCCAACCTAACCTATAGAGGCTAGACTAGGGTATGACCTAATTCATTTATGCTATTTTACAACTTAGCCGTTTGTTTCGATTGACACTTAACGTTAGCCTAGAACTCCAAAGGATTTTTTCAGAAAACCGACAGCATAACGGTTGTAATTAGGATATTTAGTTTGACCTAATTTCTAAACGCCTCAAAATTTCCAATCATAAATCTGATTCCAACTAAGATTCCTATTTTATCATCAACCGATATGCCTACTAATTTATCTTGAAGGTCCCATTTGGTTAACAGGCCTAGCATGATAATTCTGTCCCGTTTATTTGTCAATTTTCCTATCATGCAAGTATCTATTATCCTTTAGCTTGCCAATGAGCACCTAAGTGAAATTAGATAGAGTTAACTTAGATGATTCTTCAACTAGTGGTTTAAACGCCTAAGATAACTACTAATCAAGATAGTGATAACAAACAACCAAATAAAGAGTTTGTTCGGTTATAATCAGTACAAGCCAAAATTATACCCCAAATTATAATGGGAGTCATTTACAACAACACAATAATTAGTCTTCAAAACAAACACAACGTCTATATAGCAACCACATTCAGGCAAAGCACAAAAGCACGCAATCACTCCAAGGATTCATCAACAACCACATTCTCCTTGGGTACTTGTTCCAAATCTGCTTCACCTATGATGATAAAAGAGGGTGAGTCCTTATAAACTCAGTGAGGGGGAACAAGTGACAATGTTTTGAAATCCTTTTTTCGGTTAATCTTATGAAAACTCCTTTGAAAACGTGTCATGTAATACAAATAAGGAAGTAATCATAGTATAAGAATCAAATTGAAAGATAGATACAATTACCACATCATTTAAAGGATACGGTGAGCTTTCGCTCTCAAGATCAATCGGTGAGCATTTATTCTCAAGATCATTTCCAATAACCATTGTTGTAGCCGGCATCAATTATCCACTAATCACTCCCAAATGGTTGTACTCCGGATTGTATACCAAAATCATACGACCCAACTCTCCGAGGAAGTCTAGCCCCCAAGTGAGAGAGGGAATTGGACCATAATAGTCACGGTAGCACCGGCAGCCCGATGCCACCCAGCATGCGTGAAACGCTACCATGCCATAATGAAAGGTTGCAACCTTGTATGCAATGCACAATTATGCCATTTAACATTTCACATTAGGAGATCTACAAAGTAGGTTGCCTCCGAGCAAGTATATGATCACATTTTGACATATTGCCACATAAGGCATTGTAAGAATATATAATCATTTCATATATCAATTTGAAAGCAATTAACTTTCACGAGCAGCCAAGTAATCATGTTCAAAATAAGCCATAGAATATCTTTTAACAATTCACATTAGGAGGTCAACAAAGTAGGTTGCCTCCGAGTAAGTATAAGATCACATATCGACAAGTAAACATACGAGGCATGCTTTGACATGTAAATTCACTTTGTATAACACCTAGAAACATATGAACATTTTACGGACAGTCATGTAACACCTTACAAACAAGTCATATAATTCATTTTGGTTCACATATCAAGTGTTAAGATCATACGAGTATGCCACGACACTTTACACAAGACTGGGTGCAAGAATAGTTCACTTATCAACATGCAATCATCAAGAATCATGCTTAGAGCTATAAAGACAATTCTGGGCAGCTTATTAACATTCATCAATATCAATTATAAGTCACACAAGAGTGGTTTATGACTTGGGAATCTACGTAGCCATTAGGGTTTATAAGGGTCATACTCGGGTGTTGGTTTTGTTTGCTAAGAACCACAAGAGGTACTTAAGCCATTTCATACATACTTAGGGATTATTAGATAGCCTATTGAATACTCAATTAAGTTCATGTAACCATAGGATAATCACTTAGCAAGCATTCATAAGCAATAGTCTCTCAATTTCGTTATAACATATACGATTAAGCAAGAATTCATCATGTAATGAACCTAAGCCATGCATCAACTAATTTAAGCAACCACAACCAGCCAAAACAGTCCATGCAACTTCTAATTTCCACAAGTCTAAATATTCAATACCCCAAAGTACAATTATCACATGATTTAAAACAAGTTTCAAAGCAAAACCTCACTGTAATAGCCTATTTTTTCCTCATTCGGTTAACCAATAAAATATCTTCCAAATTCAGTGAATCAAATGTCAAATTTAAGCTTAACGAGTGCTTTAAATCTAGGAACAAAACTCGCTGCATTTCGAGTTCGGACTTAGGAGTTATGACCAAAACCGCGAGACTACGCAAAACTGTCCAGTTTCATACACATTTCGATATTTTCCATTTTTGGGGGTTTTAAACTCAAAATAATTAACCTTAGCCTATTTCTTCAAGATATGTTCAGAACTGAAAAATCTAGTGACTCACCAAATTTCATGCATTTTTAACATCGTTTGCTAGGCCAAAAACATTTCGTTCTACATGGACAAAGAGCTGCCAGAAAACGTTGCTTCTAGTCTCAAGGTTTCTAGCAATTTCCAAGCCATGCAAAAGGAGATATACACATACAAACTCATGCACATGAACTTCAATAGTAAGTAGAATCATATAAGAGCATGCATGTGAGTTTTGAAAGCATTTAAAAAGATTTAACGCTCACCTGTTTGAAGATTTAGCTAAGATGCATGAAATGCTCTTGAAAACGCAAGAAACGTCCGTTTTCCTTGCTTTTGCTGAGTGGTCTCCTTATTTTCCTTAAATCCTAGTCTAGTTAGCATGTGTAGGAGGTGTGCATGTGCTCAAAACAAAAAGAAATGGAAGAGAAGTCTTAAAACTTACCTATGGCTGAAAATAACACCATTTGAGCTTATTTCTTGTTGTCTTGTCTTAGCTGTGCCTTGAAGCTTCCTTTTCCTTTGTGAATCAGTTTAAGCAAGTGTTCTAGTGTGTGAAGTCGTGAGAGGAGAGAAAACTTAGAGGATGTTGGGTGTATAGCCGAGAGAGAGAGATAAATAGGGGTTTTAGGATGTTTTTAGTGGTTTAGAAAGCATGGTCAGCTCTTGGGACTTGTATGGTAGAGAATATAATGCTTTGTGCTATTGTGGAATAATAGATGAGGCATGGGTGGGTGGTCTGGCTGAGAGAGAGAGAGAGAGAGAAAATAAGAGAGTGAAATTGCAAGGTAATGAATTTTTTGAAGCAATTTGCATGTGTGTTGTCTATTTGGCCGTGTATTGCACTGATTTCTGGTCAGAATTTCTATTGTTCTTGATTATTTTATTGTTTTAGGGGATAATAGGTGGTAGAGAATGTATAGGTTTTAGTAAAAGTGCATAGGAATTATGTAAAGCATAGAATATTCTAATGAGTATTGTAAGGCATGCATTTGACTTGGCAATATTTGAATTGTATGGTGTATGGCCGGCCAAGGCTTGAAAATTTTGAAATTTCAGATTCTTTTTAAGTATATAATAGATTATGGTAAGTGTAGTATTTGAGGTGCATGGGTTTTAGAATAGAATAAAGAATGTTTAAGGCTTGGTGAGCTTTTGTTCTTTAGTGGTTTGACTTAGAATAAAATAATGCCAAGTGGAATGTGTAGGATAGTTTTAATAATATTTTAGTGTTAGTGGAGTTTGTAGCATTTGAATTTAAGAATATAATAATGTATTGTGCTTTGTGCGGAATCTTCCTAAATTAACGTGGTAACACGGATTCCTAGGTTCTAGGGCACAAATTACGAGGTAAGGCATGCACTTTTTGATAAATGCACAGATTCCAAAATAACTGCACGCAATACTAGGTGAATGCACGTAAACCAATACAGAGCACATAATTCAATGCAATGCACGTAAATCAAGGTACGACTCTTATATCTAGGTTAAGACATGCAGTTCAAGGTTAGGGCACACGAATCGAGGTATCGTACGTAAATCAAGGTCGGGCCTCATACTATTCCCTTTCTCTCACTGAGTATACTCTACTACCCCAGAGGCGTGGTTCACCTGCTGGGCATATAGACCTGCCTCAAGAGAAAGGGTTGTAGGATTGGGGTACATCTGGAGTACCCCATTTTGGAGGAATAAGGGTTTGTCGGTACTTGTTAAAGATCTTGGCTCGTGGCTCGTGATTGAAGACAAACGTAGAACCGTATCTTTTTTATATGTGGTTAAATACTTGTCTAATTTACATGTTACTTTGTGTTATATATGTTATTATCCTTGTTGCACCTTATGAAAGCATTTTGCAGTATGCTACATCACCTCCCTCACTAAGTATACATGTTATATACTCACCCTTGTTTCTAACACCTTTCAGGATCAGCGCTATCCGGGGTAGAAAAGAAGGCTTGAGAGTTTTGTAATTGATTATGTTGGCTTACGTGGATTTCCATTGAATTCAGTTTTGTACTTGTAAAGTTAAGTTTAGAATGTATTGATAGTTATGAATGGCTTGTAATGTTATAATAACTTGTAATCTTTACTTTATTGTCTGGTAGCTACATGCTTGAATGTTTTGACTGGTTGATGGACTTAAATTACAAGAAAAGAAACTAGATAATATTAGAGTGGTGATGAATTAATGGAGTTAGATCATAATTTTGTAGTTATAAATATTGTTTACAGGTTTTTGATTAGTCCTATAAATAGGGGAGACTCCATCCGTTTTTCCCTAAATTTCGTGCCCGGGGTTTGGAATTGGGTTCAGGATAGTTTGATTAATAGAAGTTCTGGTTCCGTTAGGGATCGAGGCGTTACACAAACCCCATAGGTGTGAACTCTAAATACGTTCTATCAAAGAAATAGTCCACTTATACTTACAAGCTTCTAAGTGGGCCATTGCTCTTAATCTTGAGCATGTGTGGATGAACTGACGAAGTCGGGTACTTGCACTTTGAGCCATTATATGTGTGGCCTAAATGCTTAGGTCACTTACTCTGTGGTTTGGGTATATAAGACTTGATTAAAAGGGACATGCATATGCAATAAAGAGGCTATACATTAGTCACTGCCTTAGAATGATCCAAGCTAGATTATCCTAAATTTGTGTGCATAGTAACATTAATCGTGTAACGCCCCGAACCCAACCCCACGCTAAAAGTCAGGCTCGGACCCGTCACTCGGACAGAGTCTCATTTGTACCAAGGACAAAACTGTTACCTGTAAACATTCATTCAAAACATCTGAACTAGAAGCAACAACTTATCAACAATAACTCCAAAACCAAAACACAATCACAAGGCCATCCGAGCCTTGGAGCAACAATATTCTACTAAAGCACACAAGCATGCGAGATAAGTTGGTTTTAGTCATAAGTAATTAAATACAATAAAATTCTAAGTTCCATATGAAGATTAACAAACACTCCAAGCATGCAAGGGAAATTAAAGTCTAGAATTCATTATTACAATCCAACAACTTTCTTTAACATCCTAGTACACATCTACTAGACATATATATATACAAGACCCCAAAGTCTCAAAATACATTAATAACAAGAACTCCACTCAAGAAGCACATAAAATCCACCTCAGCACACTAGATCACGGATTCTGATCTACTTGAACTTCTTCTTCTTCTACTACTAACAGCTGGGGATTCACCTCAGCTTCTCCTGAAACATTTCAAATGAGGAGTGAGCAACAAAGTTGCCCAGCGAGTGAGGTGATGCAGCATGCCAACGTGCAATATGATATGCAACACAAGTACACATATACAAGCCACATAAACTATCAAGACAATAAATCAAACTATTAATCACTTTAAAAAGGATACGGTTCCACTTCCAAGACTTCATCCACGAGCCACGATCCACGAGTATCACGAATATGCCGGCAAACCCCAAACACCACAATTGGGATACTCCGGATGTATCCCGATCCTACGACCCTTTCTCCCGAGGTAGGTCCATGCCCAGCAGGTGAACCACGCCTCTGGGGTAGTGGAGTATGCCTCAGCGAGAAAGGGAATAGGCACCATGGTAGTCGAGGGAGCACGGCAAGCCCGACGCCGCCCGTGTTTCTCGACGCTACCATGTCCGATTTAGGTTGCGCAACCCAATACAAGTCACAAACAATCAATATATCACATAACACGTAAGAGGGACGACAAAGTAGGCCGCCCTCACATATATGCACGATAAAAGTTCATATATGCACGATATTAACTAATAGATGCCAAAAGAAGCAATCAACACAATTAATTCCAATAATCTACTCAAATAACTTAAATACATCCTAAATATTCAATGCAAGGCATTACTAACACACACCAAGTTCCAATTGCAACTAAAAAGGCTAAAAACTACTTTTTCCCCTTTCTTTAACCGAGCTTTCTTTCTCCTAAGCATGGTTCGAGATTCCCAATCATACCCTAGTCTTTCTATATTCCTAATTAAGCTCAAAGGTACCCTTTAAAGTCACTAAAACTCATTTTTGAAGCAAAAGTTCGGGAAGGCCCCGAACGGGTTTGAACTATAGCCATACTAACCGAACCCCAATTTCGCGAAACGAAAGCACCAAAGGTGCTTCCTTAGCTCAAGGATACCCAAATCGATGCCCAAATTTGCCCGGATTGCCTAACGTGCAAAACCCCCTTTTTAAAGTAAGCTATTTATGCACTAAAGTTCAAATTCGAGTGATTCAACCTAACGTGGCTTTTCAATTACCTTCCCTAGGGTCTAGAGCACCTAATTGAGGCATCAATTCAAGCCAATTAGCAAATTTTCTCAAAACCCTAGTTTTAGGCACTATTCATCACCTCTTTGATCAATCTCAACATTCAACCATTAAATTTGTTATCACACTACAAAAGTTAGCTCTATAGACATTAAATAACTCATAGGAAGAATTCATAACAAGATATATAGCTATAATTGACAAATCAAGAAAATTAAACATATGCACATAAACTTTAAACTCAAGAAAATGAGACTCCCTCACAATTTTGAAGATGGAGAAGCTTTTTTGAAGATCCTAAGTTGCTCAAAACCCTCCCAAGATCAATCTAAGAGCTCAAAGTGCAAGATTTAAGAAGCAAAAATCCTTTTTTTTCCTCCTTGAAGTGGACGGCCACCTAGGGGACATGGATGGAATTTTTGCAATTGTTTTGTTGACAAGAATAAGCTTATGTTTTAATTTAATAAGTTGGCTAATATTATATGTGGTGCATGACTAGATAATGTAAGCTAATTAGTCTCTAATCTTGATCAACTAATGGCTAATTGAAATTCCAAATGCTTTTAATTTAATACTAGCACTATTCTAACGTAACACTATTCAAAGCTCACGGAAAATATTTTTCAAACGCATACTCCTAAGCTCGAAAGTTCAAAACGAAAATTTCTTGGTTCCTTTTAAATGTCGAGTGACCTAGGAAAAATTTAAAATCAATCTTTCGAAACAGTCGAAAATATTATGAATAGTAACCCACCACAAAAACAATTAAACAAGAAAAATGATGCACGTAGAAATGCGCACATAAGTATGCAACGATTATAATAAATTTAGGGTGAAATTCTCGGGTGTCACACCCTCTCCCCCTTAAACTAATTGCGTCCTCGCAATTCTTACATGATTCGGCAAAGAGCTTCGTATACTTCTCTCTGGTCTGATCTTCTCGCTCCCACGTGGCATCCTCAACCCCATGATGATCCCAGAGAACTTTTACCATAGGAATATTTTTAGTCCTAAGTTCCTGAATCTTTCTGTCAACCACTCGAAGAGGTTTCTCAACATAAGCTAAGGACTCATCAATCTCCAACGGCTCCGGCTCAAGGATATGCGACGGATCAGGATTATACTTTCTCAGCAGTGATACATGAAAATCATCATGAATCCGACCCAAACTCGGAGGTAGTGCCAATCTGTAAGCTAAATCCCCAACTTTCTCAGTGATCTCAAATGGTCCCACGTATATAGGACTAAGTTTACCTCCTTTGCCGTGCCAAATCAAACCTTTTCGCGGAGAGACTTTCAAGAAAACATGATCACCCTTAGAAAATACTAAGTCCCGTCGACGTCTATCAGCATAATTCTTCTGTCGACTCTGAGCTGTAAGCATCCTTTTCTTTATAAGTCTCACATTATCCACCATTTTAATCATCTCCGGAAGAATAGCGGGATCAACTGTTTTCATCTCACCTACCTCATCCCAATACAACGGAGACCGACATTTTCGCCCATAAAGTGCCTCGTAGGGTGCCATGCCAATAGTGGCCTGATAACTGTTATTGTAAGCAAACTCTGCTAGAGGCAGATATTTCTCCCAATTCTTGCCAAAATCCAGAACACAGGCTCTCAACATATCTTCCAGTATCCTGATAGTCCTCTCCGACTGACCATCCGTCTGCGGGTGATAAGCAGTACTAAAACTCAAATTAGTCCCCAAAGCCTTTTGTAGTTTCTGCCAGAACTGTGATGTAAACCTGGGATCCCTGTCTGACACTATCTGAGATGGAATTCCATGCAGTCTCACAATATTTTCAACATAAAGCTCAGCCAATTTATCGAGAGAATCTGTTTTCTTTGTAGCAATAAAATGCGAACTCTTCGTCAACCTGTCTACTACAACCCACACCGAATCATTACCTCGTGGTGATCTCGGTAAATCCGACACAAGATCCATAGTAACCTGATCCCATTTCCAAACTGGAATCTCCAACGGTTGCAACAATCCTGCTGGCCTCTGATGCTCTGCCTTAACTTTCTGACAAGTCAAACATTTAGCTACATACTCAGCTATCTCTCTCTTCATGTTGTTCCACCAGAAATTCTGTTTCAAATCTCTATACATTTTTGTGCTTCCAGGATGAATTGTATATTTAGAAGCATGAGCCTCAGCAAGAATCTCATCTTTCACAATCGAATTACTAGGAATGCAAATTCTGTTCCTGTACCTGAGAAGCCCATCATCATGCATCTTAAAGTCGGACTCTCCCCCTTTTGACTTCTCTAAAAGCTTCAATAGCTGAGAATCTGATTGTTGCGCTTCTCTGATTCTAGATAGCAATAAAGATTGGATTTGTAGGCTAGCGAATTGGATACCTGATCTAGAAGCTTTCGGTTTCCACAAACAAAGTTCTTCTACAATCTCCCAATCCTTGATTATCAAACAGGCCACAGAAGCTTTTCGGCTCAGTGCATCTGCAACAGTATTAGCTTTTCCCGGCAAATAGCTAATGGTACAGTTATAATCATTTAACAATTCTAGCCAACGCCTTTGCCTCATATTCAAATCTTTTTGAGAAAACAAATATTTCAAGCTTTTATGGTCAGTAAATATTTCAAATTTATTGCCCTACAAATAATGCCGCCATTTCTTCAAAGAAAAGACAACAGCTGCAAGCTCCAAATCATGTGTAGGATAATTGAGTTCATATGGTTTCAATTTCCTAGAGGCATATGCTATGACTTTACCATTTTGCATCAAAACACAACCTAACCCTTCTTTCGAAGCGTCACTATAAATCACCAAGTTCTCGGTTCCCTCAGGCAAGGCAAGGATAGGTGCAGTGGTAAGTCGCTTTTTCAACTCTTGAAAGCTAGCTTTACATTTGCCATCCCAATTAAACACAATTTTCTTCTGAGTTAAAAGAGGCAAAGGTCCTGCAATCTTTGAAAAATCTTTAACAAATCGCCTATAATAGCCCGCTAATCCCAAAAAACTACGGATTTCCGTGACAATTTCAGGTCTCTTCCACGACATGACTACATCAATTTTAGCAGGATCAACAGATATTCGTTCCTGGGAAATGATATGACCTAAAAAGGCAACCTGTTTCAACCAGAATTCGCATTTGCTAAATTTGGCAAACAACTTGTGTTCTTGCAGGGTTTGAAGTACAATTCTCAAATGCTCTTCATGCTCTGACTCAGACTTAGAGTATACTAATATATCATCAATAAAAATCACAACAAACTGATCAAGATAGGGTCAAAATACTCTCTGCATCAAATCCATAAAAGCGGCTGGAGCATTTGTCAACCCGAATGGTAACACAACAAACTCATAATGGCCGTACCTGGTTCTAAATGCAGTCTTAGGTACATCCTCTTTCCAGATCCTCAACTGATAATAACCCTGCCTCAAGTCAAATTTCAAAAATACAACAGCACCCTGTAGCTGATCAAACAACTCCTCAATTAAAGGCAAAGGATATTTGTTTTTCACCGTTACCTGATTCAGACCCCGATAATCTATACACAAACGCAGAGTACCGTCTTTCTTTTTCACAAATAACACGGGAGCACCCCACAGTGACGAACTAGGCTGAATAAAACATTTCTCAAGCAAACCCTGAAGCTGAATTTTCAATTCTTGTAACTCAGGGGGAGACATTCTATACGGGGTCCTCGAGATAGGATTAGTTCCCGGCAACAGGTCAATCACAAATTCAATCTCCCTATCAGGTGGTAACCCAGGCAACTCTTCAGGGAAAACCCCCGGAAACTCTTTTATAACAGGTACTTCATTCAATTTCAATTTATCTCCAGGCTGATTAATTAAATAAGCTAAATATGCATCATAGCCTTTACTCAACATTTTAGTAGCTTTAATGGATGATATAATACGAGTCCCAGTAGACTTTCGACTCCCAGTTACTTTAATAATAGGTTGGTTAGGTACTTCTAAAGTCAAAACTTTCCTTCTACAGTCCAAACATGCATAATATCGCCCCAACCAATCCATCCCCAAGATAACCTCAAAGTCTCGAAATGGCATGATAATCAAATCAATAGGATAGATGCAACCCTCAATGCAAATATTACAATCCTTACATACAGACTCCGTAACAAATTTAGTTCCCATAGGATTACCTACTTCAATCACATACGGTAGTTTATCAACTTTTAATGTAGCAGACTGTGCACATGCAGGTGTAATGAATGAATGTGTAGCCCCGGTGTCAATCAAAACTACTACCGGCTGACTATTAATAAGAAAAGTACCTTCCACCACCACTGTCGTCTCTGGAAGCTCCTCCTGGTCAAGTGCAAATACCCGTGCCTGACCTCGCGGTACGGTAGCTGCTTCTGAAGCTCTAGTCTGGGCACCCTGGCCTGAAGTCTGACCCGGACCAAATTTAAACTTGGGACAATCCCTAACTCTGTGCTGATCACTACCTCAACCTATGCAACGACCCAGTTTCCTCCAACACTCAGCCTCTGTGTGACCCTTACGGTTGCAATGAGTACACTGAAGATTCTTCCTAGCAGCAGTTCCTCCTGTAGGGGCCCTATAAGTAGATGTGGCAGAACTACCCTGCTGAGATCTAGCAGTCACTAGTCGGGTCTGTGACTGTCCCTGTGGCTGGCTCTGAGCTAGTCTCGGCTGTGACTGCACCTGAACTGGTCCTGGATAGCTCTGAGTCTGTCTAGGCTGCTGAGTCTGAACAGGCTGCTGATACTGTCTCTGATAACCTTGACTCTGAGACTGAAACTGACGTTTGCTTGATTGACTAGACTGAGCTAACACATCTGCCTTACGTTTCTCATATCTCGATGCAGCCCGAACTACTGCAGCATAGTTCGGATAATCTTGCGAAGACAAGTTAAGCATGATGTCACTCCTCAACCCTGTAATAAACCTCTGGATTTTCACATCTTCCGGCTGAACTAAAGCTGGCACATATCGAGATAGTCTCGTAAAGGTAGCCTCATACTGGTCTACAGTCATGTTCCCCTGTTTCAAAGCTATAAACTCATCCTGATGCCTCTCACGGGCTACAACCGATACATATTTATCTCGAAACTCACGAACAAAATCAGCCCATACGTGCTGAACCCTCTCAGCATCCCATTTTTCTCTAATAGTGCGCCACCAAGCCTCGGCATCACCCTCCATTAAAAATGCAGCACAGGTGATCTTTCTTTCATTGTCACACTCAAGTATCGCAGCGACTTTCTCAAATTTGCTCAGGCACAACTCTGCTTTCATATCATCAGGCTCACCATAAAAACTATATGCTCCATGATGCAGAAATTTATCAAATAAGTTACCTCCTGCAGTACCACTGCCCTCTGCTCTGGCAGTCTGATTACCTCTGCCGGCACCTGCTGTACCCTGCTGAACCACAAACTGTGCTATGGTATTCATCGCAGTAGCCATAGTAGCTAAAATCTGGGCAGTGCTCGGCTCCTGACCCTGCTGTACATTCCCGGCTGCCCCAGCATCCTGCCCCGGTACATTCTGTCTAGGAGCCTCCTCCGGCTCACCCCGTGGTCTACCCCGTCTCCTCATCACAATGCTAGAAGAACATCATATTATAATAGGCAAATAAACTATGCAAGATAATTTACACATTGTTTTCAAGCATTTTACTCACATATGAACACACAAAACACTTAACAACATTCAATACTAACTTTTCATATTCTTATCATATTAAGTTTCATCATTCATCTTCATGCTAGCATGTCTTAAGTCTAAGTACTTAAACAACTAAACACTTACATATTCACATAATTTACTTCCACATATAGACCTCTACCCACATGCCAAGGAATTTAACCCGGCTTCAAGCATTCTAGTAGCTCTGATACCACTTAAGATGTAACACCCCGAACCCAACCCCACGCTAAAAGTCAGGCTCGGACCCGTCACTCGGACAGAGTCTCCTCTGTACCAAGGACAAAACTGTTACCTGCAAACATTTATTCAAAACATCTGAACTAGAAGCAGCAACTTATCAACAATAACTCCAAAACCAAAACACAATCACAAGGCCATCCGAGCCTTGGAGCAACAATATTCTACTAAAGCACACAAGCATGCGAGATAAGTTGGTTTTAGTCATAAGTAATTAAATACAATAAAATTCTAAGTTCCATATGAAGATTAACAAACACTCCAAGCATGCAAGAGAAATTAAAGTATAGAATTCATTATTACAATCCAACAACTTTCTTTAACATCCTAGTACACATCTACTAGACATATATATACAAGACCCCAAAGTCTCAAAATACATTAATAACAAGAACTCCACTCAAGAAGCACATAAAATCCACCTCAGCACACTAGATCACGGATTCTGATCTACTTGAACTTCTTCTTCTTCTACTACTAACAGCTGGGGATTCACCTCAGCTTCTCCTGAAACATTTCAAATGAGGAGTGAGCAACAAAGTTGCCCAGCGAGGGAGGTGATGCAGCATGCCAACGTGCAATATGATATGCAACACAAGTACACATATACAAGCCACATAAACTATCAAGACAATAAATCAAACTATTAATCACTTTAAAAAGGATACGGTTCCACTTCCAAGACTTCATCCACGAGCCACGATCCACGAGTATCACGAATATGCCGGCAAACCCCAAACACCACAATTGGGATACTCCGGATGTATCCCGATCCTACGACCCTTTCTCCCGAGGTAGGTCCATGCCCAGCAGGTGAACCACGCCTCTGGGGTAGTGGAGTATGCCTCAGCGAGAAAAGGAATAGGCACTATGGTAGTCGAGGGAGCACGGCAAGCCCGACGCCGCCCGTGTTTCTCGACACTACCATGTCCGATTAAGGTTGCGCAACCCGATACAAGTCACAAACAATCAATAGAACACATAACACGTAAGAGGGACGACAAAGTAGGCCGCCCTCATATATATGCACGATAAAAGTTCATATATGCACGATATTAACTAATAGATGCCAAAATAAGCAATCAACACAATTAATTCCAATAATCTACTCAAATAACTTAAATAGATCCTAAATATTCAATGCAAAGCATTACTAACACACAAGAAGTTCCAATTGCAACTAAAAAGGCTAAAAACTACTTTTCCCCTTTCTTTAGCCGAGCTTTCTTTCTCCTAAGCATGGTTCGAGATTCCCAATCATACCCTAGTCTTTCTATATTCCTAATTAAGCTCAAAGGTACCCTTTAAAGTCACTAAAACTCATTTTTGAAGCAAAAGTTCGGGAAGGCCCCGAACGGGTTTGAACTATAGCCATACTAACCGAACCCCAATTTCGCGAAACGAAAGCACCAAAGGTGCTTCCTTAGCTCAAGGATACCCAAATCGATGCCCAAATTTGCCCGGATTGCCTAACGTGCAAAACCCCCTTTTTAAAGTAAGCTATTTATGCACTAAAGTTCAAATTCGAGTGATTCAACCTAACGTGGCTTTTCAATTACCTTCCCTAGGGTCTAGAGCACCTAATTGAGGCATCAATTCAAGCCAATTAGCAAATTTTCTCAAAACCCTAGTTTTAGGCACTATTCATCACCTCTTTGATCAATCTTAACATTCAACCATTAAATTTGTTATCACACCACAAAAGTTAGCTCTATAGACATTAAATAACTCATAGGAAGCATTCATAACAAGTTATATAGCTATAGATGACAAATCAAGAAAATTAAACATATGCACATAAACTTTAAACTCAAGAAAATGAGACTCCCTCACAATTTTGAAGATGGAGAAGCTTTGTTGAAGATCCTAAGTTGCTCAAAACCCTCCCAAGATCAATCTAAGAGCTCAAAGTGCAAGATTTAAGAAGCAAAAATCCTTTTTTTTCCTCCTTGAAGTGGACGGCCAAGGCTTAGGACAAGGATGGAATTTTTGCAATTGTTTTGTTGACAAGAATAAGCTTATGTTTTAATTTAATAAGTTGCCTAATATTATATGTGGTGCATGACTAGATAATGTAAGCTAATTAGTCTCTAATCTTGATCAACTAATGGCTAATTGAAATTCCAAATGCTTTTAATTTAATACTAGCACTATTCTAACGTAACACTATTCAAAGCTCACGGAAAATATTTTTCAAACGCATACTCCTAAGCTCGAAAGTTCAAAACGAAAATTTCTTTGTTCCTTTTAAATGTCGAGTGACCTAGGAAAAATTTAAAATCAAGCTTTCGAAATAGTCGAAAATATTATGAATAGTAACCCACCACAAAAACAATTAAACAAGAAAAATGATGCATGTAGAAATACGCACATAAGTATGCAACGATTATAATAAATTTAGGGTAAAATTCTCGGGTGTCACAAATCGTGTTGGATGTTACACTTATGGGTCGCTCCCATAATCAAGTGGATAACTTCCGGAGGATGGTTGGATGGTGGATTAAAGGTTTTAAGGAGATAAGATGTAGTCAAAGAGGTGATAATATACTTTGGGAACCTGCCTTTGACTATGAGTGAATATAAAGGGACAGAGTGGCCAAGACAACACTTAGTTGATCAAAGGACAAAGTGTCTTGTATAGATTGACTAACTCATGTTTAATCAGTAATTAGCCTGGAGTGCAGCCATAGCCTTTTAGTGGTATAGACTTGGTTAAAATGATAAAGTATTGCTAGGGGACTAGCGAGAATATTTTATTCATTTTCAAATGAAGGATAATTATGTCTTTGGTCCCTTTTCTAGCCATTTACTTTGTAGTTGTCTAAGCTAAATAAAGATGTACTATTTTGAGAGAGAATATAATCCATTGACAATTAGAAATCAAAGTAGACTTTTTATTTTGGGAAATAATTTATATTTTGATTATTGACATAAATTGGATTATAGGATTTATATGATTAATTGAAGTCTAAAGACTACTATAATATTTAAGATGATTTTTTTCACTATTGGAAAAATAGTTTATTCTTAAATAGTAGTTGAAGTATGGACTTTGGGAATTAATCAAAGGTTATTTAATTCATTGACAATTAGATACTAAAAATAGACTTTCTATTTTATAGAAAGGGGATTTCTATTTTTAATTATTGATTGTAATTGAATTAAATAATTAATTAATTAATTAATTAAACCACACTAGCTAAGCGAGGATCCTTGCTCGCATACCATGATGGACTCGTAGGTCCAAGGGCATTCTTGGCATAGCAATTTCGGCCATAGGTAGGAAAAATAGAAGAAAAGGGTAAAAAAGGAAAATGGGTTTTTTCTATCCCACATTGATTTTCCAAGATTTTTTTTTCAGGATTCTTTCTCAGGATTCTTTTCCTATAGATAGGCCTCTACCCTTAAACTCTTCAATTGCACCATCTCCTCTTGATATTTCTCTTGTCTCTCTCTCTTTGAGTAAGCTTCATCTTTTGAGGAAACTCGAAATAGTTTTTGTAAATTTCTGTGCCTTAATCAATTTGATAATTAAACAAATTAATAAAGTAAATTTGCAAGAAAGTAAATTTGTTGCAACAAATATAAGGACACATAAACTTTAACGTGGTTCGACCAACCTAGTCTACGTCCACAAGGCCATTCCCTGCTAACAAACCAATCCACTAAGTTTCAAGAGATTACAGACACCAATGGAACTTACAGAATTACAAACTCCCTTTTAACCCTTGCTGCCTAGGTGTAAGACTCCCTTAGTAGATTCTCTAGTTTGGCAAGCTCCCCTCGACTTACAAAAGTTCTCTCCCGAGAACACACCTTCTTCTCCCGAAGAATGTATACTAAAACATAAACAAAAGAGTCTTGAAACTCTAGATGGATTGGTCAATACTTATGACAAAAACAAACAGTGTTGCAACTCTAATTAGAACACTCAATACACTCTATTACACAACATGTTGCAACACGACTTGACATAGACAGCCTATAGCTAACTTCACGGTTCAGCTTCCTATTCTCTGCTCACTGCTTGTCGTACTTCAATTGAGAATTGAGACGTATATTTATCAAGTTTGATGCAAATGTCGAGTATAGGTAGGAGTGTCTTCGATGTTATCTCTTTAACACAAGAGTTCTTGATAGCTTGAAACTTTATCTTTTTATTATCTTATCCCCAAAGTGTTGAAATTCTTCACATCCACTTGGACTCTTCATGCTTCGAATAC
This sequence comes from Ehretia macrophylla, assembly GCA_037974665.1. Classification (NCBI taxonomy): domain Eukaryota; kingdom Viridiplantae; phylum Streptophyta; class Magnoliopsida; order Boraginales; family Ehretiaceae; genus Ehretia; species Ehretia macrophylla. The sequence goes on from CM075774.1 coordinate 9,487,562, forward strand.
TTCTTGTACTAGAACTCCTCTCAACTCAAAGTATACTAGCACTTGAATACTTCAAGCAACTTACCTGCAATAACAAAACTCTACACACAATATCCATACAATACTATCCATATTTTTTGCTAAAACATAGCCAATAAAACAACTACTTAAACTCAAATCTTAACAATCTCCCCCTTTGGCTTTGTTTTGGCAAAAATTCACAAGCAATGGTCACTAACACTGTCAGCCAAGTCAATCATAAAAAACATAAATCAAACCAAGCAAAAATCAAACCATAAATAACCATTGTCTTATGGGATCTCCCCCTTTGACAAAATAAACCAAAGCAGTAACTCAATGTAGCAGAGTAATAGAATTAAAAACTATAAAACAACAAAGAGGATAACGAAACATTGTAAAGTAGTAGAGCAATAAACATCAAGCACAAGAACATTTAAACAGCGGATTTGGAGACAAAAGCAAGTATGGTCTGTTGACCTTCCATCAATTTCTCAAGATTAGCCATTATCTTCTGCTGGTTAGCTTTAACAGTGGCTTGATCATTGCGCAACTCATGGACTTCACTTTGAAGTTTCTGCACTTGTTGCAACAGGGCATCAGAAACTGTTACAGGAGTTGGTCCAATATTCCCTTCAGTTCGAGGCTCCCCCTGAATAACTACTTTATGCTGACCCTGCAAAAACTTGGGAGAAAAATGTAATAGAGATGACAACTTCACAAGGGGTTCAACCTTGTCATGAATAGTCTTTTGAGCAGATAAAACACCAAAGATCAAAGCAGGATATGGCAGATATTGTGTTTTCATTTCTTTGGCTAGCTCATCAACAATTCTGGCAAAGATAATCTTACCAACATCTAAATTAATTTCAGCCCCTATTTGGTACAAGATTCTTGCCATTTCAGCATTGATACTCGTGGTATGCTTGCTAGGGAACCAATTAGCTAAGACCATCCGGTGCAAAACTCTATATTTCGATGTTAAAGAGACTGCATTCAACCTACATTCATCTAACCCGACAGCTTAACTTCCAATCAATTCTTGTGCAATTACACCTAGCGTGATTTGCTCCTCAAGGATAACCTCTTATGATGGGTCAAATTCAAGGATTTTATTTATGACAGTGGGAGAAAATTCAAACACATGATTCCTTACAAACACATGATGATACAATCTAGATGTTACAACAATTATGTCCTTGTTTATGTTGGCATAAAACTCATGGACAGCTGAAGCTGAAAAAGGTTTTAATTTAGCAAAAGATTTACGCAAGCCCCTTTGTTCTAACAGCTCTAAAATCCCATAGCCTTTGTATGAAGCCTCATTGACGGGCATTTCAATCTGAAAAGGTCTTTGAGACAAAGTTTTCCACCTAATCTTACTCACAGCAAAGAAGAATTTTTTAGAGAAAACAGTTGAAATATCATACCCATGTCTTTGTTGGCGTTTTGATATGCCAGTGGGTGTTCGACCCTTTTTCTTGTACTTACCCATATGTTTTCTACTGCCTTTATCCTTCAAATCGGCAGGTGGTTCTGCTGTTGTTGCAGCAGCCTCTGGGACATCACTTGCAACCTCTTTCTCAACTGCGGCTTCTTTTGGGGTTGTTGCAGGAACTGGTGCAACATTCGTAGGCACAGGAATGCCTTCATCAGGTTGGGTTGTACCTTTGGTTGGAACAGGTATCTCAAGCATTGCCAATGAGTCTGATGATTGTTCAAGACTTTCAGATGGTGTTGCAACATTCTGTCGAACATCTGGTGTGCATTATTTTTGAAAGATCACAAATTTTCATCTTCCCAAAGCAAACATGCAGCCGCCTTTTCATTAATCAGAATTGGCGCCAAAAACAAAAACTTATATTCCATTTTTTTTTTCATGGCAAAAGTTTAGTGAGATAGATTATTTTAGTATATGTTACAACATAACTTTACCAATCAGCCACTTAAGCACTTAAATTTATGAATTATTTCTTAAACATAAAAAAATGAATGTCACACCTAATCCACATTGATTGTGATTTCATTAACACAAAATTAGATTTATTCAATACTTAAATCACACAAAATTTATAACTTGAACCTTGTGTGTGTGTGAAAGCTATATAAAGATCTTTCTTCAGATTCCTCATAATCAGGACTTGCAAGATTTAGAATTTAAAACAACATGTTCAAACAACCTGATCACCTAATCTCATTACAAACATTTTTTTTCTTTTTTTTTTCAAATGAATATTGGACTTGGTAGCTTTCACTCTAGAACCTTCAATCTGGTCTAGGTAACTTTTTCCAGTCTCCACTTTTTCTCTCTTTTTTTTGCTTCTATTTTTTTTTATATCTTTTCCCTTTCATGAGTGAATAGAGTACGTGAATAGATAAAGAGACTTCTCTTTGTATCCATAGTCACTAGGAAGTTCAAATTCCTATACTTGCAAACCTTTAAAATCAATTTCTCAATCAGATCAAAAAAATAGTATGCACAAGAAGTATGGTTCAAATAATAAATCTCAAGTTGATTTAATAATTAAATTTTCACATCTCTTGAGACTTATCACTTTCATGTTTCAATGCATGTGGCAACATTAATTGGTACAAACACCAATTATTTTTCTCAAAACTTCAAATCTCACAGAGCAAGTGCCTTAGTGAAAATGTCTGCTAGCTGGTGTTCTGTTGCAACATAGTCTAGAGCAAACTTTTTTGTTTCAACAAGTTCACGAATAAAATGATGTCGTATATCAATGTGCTTAGTCCGTGAATGTTACATAGGATTTTTAGAAATCTTTATGGCACTAGTATTATCACAAAACACAGTTAATACTCCCTGTTCAATGCCATAGTCTTCCAACATTTGCTTCATCCACAAAAGTTGAGTACAACAACTTCTAGCAGCTATGTACTCAGCATCAGCAGTTGACAAAGAAATTGCATTTTTTTTTACTGTACCAAGACACAAGATTGTTTCCAACATTGAAACAACCTCCAGTTATGCTTTTCATGTCATTTGCATTTCCTGCCCAATCAGCATCACTAAAACCAACAAGATTTGCATTAGTATCATTTGTGTACCAAATACCATAATTTGCAGTTCCACTTATATATCTTATAATGAGCTTAACTACAACTAAGTGTGACTCCTTTGGATTGGATTGATATCTAGCATACACATTAACACTAAAACAAATATCAGGTCTACTTGATATAAAATACAACAAGCTTCATATCATGCTTCTATGGAGAGTCCCATCAATAGATTTTTCATTCTTATTCTTGGTTAGCTTAACAGTTGCTCCCATGGGTGTTCTCATATGCTTTGCTAATTCTAGTCCAAACCTTTTAACCAGGTTTTTTGCATATTTTTCTTGTGTGATGAAAATGTCATTCTCATATTGTTCATCCTGCAAACCTAGAAAATAACTTAATTCACTAACCATGCTCATTTCAAATTCATATTTCATTTGCTTCACAAATTCATCAGCCTTGTTTTTAGATGTTGCACCAAAAACTATATCATCTACATAAATTTTTGCAATCAAAATTCCTGAACCAAATTTCTTAATGCATAGAGTTTTATCAACTCCCCATCTTTTGTAGCATTTTTCAAGAAAAAACTTGGTCAATCTTTCGTACCAAGCTCTTGAGGCTTGTTTCAACCCATACAAGGCCTTTTTTAATTTATACACATATGTGGGAAAATGTGGATCTTCAAAGCCTTTTGGTTGTTCAACATAAGTTTCTTCATTTAAAATGTCATTGAAAAATGCACTCTTTACATTCATTTGGTAAAGTCTTATGCTTAGCACACATGCTATGGACAACAATAACCTAATAGATTCAAGCCTTGCTACTGGGGCAAAAGTTTCATCAAAATCTACACCTTCGACTTGTGTGTATCCTTGAGCAACTAACCTGTCTTTATTTATCGTTATGTTGCCACATTTATCAATTTTATTTTTGAAGATCCATTTTGTTCCTATCACATTTATGTCTTTCGCCCTATGTACTAATGTCCATAAATCATTTCTAACAAACTGATTTCATTCTTCTTGCATGGAATTAACCCAACATTCATCTTCTAAGGCCTCTTTGACATTTTTTGGTTCAAACTGTGAAGTAAAGCATACATACCTGACCATCTCTCTGTAATTCATTTTAGGCTTACCTCAAGTTTTGACCCCTTCTATCAAAATACCATGAGTTAATGGTACAAGCTTGTAATAAGGTGTAAACAACTAGACAAGTATGTACAGATTTCCTTACCCATATTTGTTTCAAGTTCTGTTGCGACAAATCAACTCTTACCTTTGGCGATTTCCTAGGTTTAACATAAAAGAAGGGATTGACAAACATACATCTTTTTAGATTCTCAATATACTTGTAGTATTGTGGTCTGATGTGTCCAAAAAATACCGCAGTAATGATAGAATGGAACAAATCTCTTTTGCTTTCTTTCTGAAATTTTTGCCTTTGTCGCAGGAGATCTTGCAACATGCAGTTCCAATTTTGTCTTCTTAGTTTCTTTGACAAAGATAGTTTTACCAGTTGAAGTACCTTCATGAAACCCAAGTCCAGTATGATCTCCATTTGGCTTTTGAATTGACAACATATGATCAAGCTTCAAAGTTATTGAATTCAACATCTTCATATTTTGCTCAGTTTGTTTTAGCTCCAGTTACAACTCTTCAATCTTCAGTTGACTCTTGGCTGCTTGGGTCTGATGGTTTCTCACAGATTTTGTTAAGTTAGTTTTTTGTTCCTCCAATTCATTGTTTTTTTCTTCTAGCGCTTGATTCTTCTTGCATACAATCAGTCATTTTTGTACATTTTCTTGTATGCTTTCATGATTCCTTCTTCATCCAGATCATCGTCACTCTCTATTTCTGAATTCGTGATGTTGTCATTTGATAGCACATGTTCTGTTGTGGATGAGGTTGCAACAGCTGGTGCGATATCAGTTGAAGCAGTCTATCCGCCATTCTATCCTATTGTAATAGCAAACGCAACATAGTTACTAGTGTGCCCTGTGTCACTTTCAGAAGAGTCATCTGAATCTTCATCACTCCAAGTGGTGTTCATGGCCCTGCTCTTTTCTTCAAGGTATTTGCACATTCAGCATATATATGACCAAATCCTTCGCACTCCCTGCACTAAATGCCTTTATTTTTCTTTTTCTCTTTAAACGATTTTCCATTTTGCCCTATTTTGCCTTCTGAATGTCTCAGGATTTGTTGTCACAGTCTGCTTTCTTTCAAAAGTCCCTGGCCTTGATCCACTTCTCTGTTTTTTACATTTTTTTAGCACTTTGTTGAAATTCTTTGTGAGGAATGCTAAAGATTCAGTGATTTTTGCATCTTCATCATGGTAAGAGCTTTGATCATCTTGACTTTGAACTTCAGCTTGGAATGCAATATTTTTCCCTTTTCTTTTATGTTTAAATTTTATTTCAAACGTCTGAAGAGAACCCATTAATTCATCCAGCTTCATGTCATCAATAACCTCTGCTTCTTCAATGACAGTAACCTTGATGGCAAATCTATCAGGAAATGACCGTAAGACTATCCTCACAAGCTTTGAATCTTAGTATTTTTCACCTAATCCAAACGCCTCATTTGCAATGTCACACAACTTACCATTGAAATCCGCAATGGTCTCATCTTCTTGCATCTTCAATTCCTCAAATCCTCAAATCTTGTTGCAAGAATTTGAAGCTTTGACACTTTAATGACTATAGTTCCTTCATATGCAGTCTGTAAAATAGTCCAAGAATCCTTAGCAGTTTCGTAAGTTGAGATCAACTTAAATTGATTTAGATCAATTGCATTAAAAATCGTATTCAAAGCCTTGAAACTATTGTTAGCCAAACGATCTTCATTTACGGTCCACTGATCCTCAGGTTTTGGCACATCAACTCCTTCATAATTTTTCATTGTGGGATGCGTCCATCCCACAACGACTGCCCTCCAAGCTCTCTCATCAATGGATTTAATAAATGCCCACATCTGAGCCTTCCAATATGAGTAATTTGATCCATCCAGTAGTAGTGGTTTGTTAATTGAACTTCCATCACGAATTGTGTCTATATCTACAAAAACAACCACAAAAACTTTCCCAAAGATCTAACTGAGTTAGTTCAGTAACCTGTTCTTGATGCCAATTGTAAATTTTTACCCTTAATCAATTTGATAATTAAACAAATTAATAAAGTACATTGACAAGAAAGTAAATTTGTTGCAACAAATATAAGGACACAAAAACTTTAATGTGGTTTGACCAACCTAGTCTATGCCCATCCGCTAAGTTTCAATAGATTACAGACACCAATAGAACTTATGCAATTAAAGACTCCTCTTAACCCTTGCCACCTAGGTGTAACACTTCCTTAGTAGATTCTCTAATTTGGCGAGCTCCCCTCAACCTACAAAAGTTCTCTCCGAAGAACACACCTTCTTCTCCCGAAGAATGTGTATAAACAAAAGAGTCTTGAACCTCTAGATGGATTGGTCAATACATATGACAAAAATAGACTGTGTTGCAACACTAAATAGAACACTCAATACACTCTATTATACAACATGTTATAACATAACTTGACACAGAAAACCTATAGCGAACTTCACGGTTCAGCTTCCTATTCTCTGCTCACTGCTCGCCGTACTTCAACTAAGAATTGAAATGCATATTTATCAAGTTTGATGCAGATGTCAAGTATAGGTAGGAGTGTCTTCAATGTTATCTTTTTAGCACAAGAGTTCTTGATAGCTTGAAACTTTATCTATTTATCACCTTATCCCCAAAGATGTTGAAACTCTTCACAGCCAATTGGACTCTTCATGCTTTGAATACTGCTTGTACTAGAACTCATCTCAACTCGAAGTATACTAGCTCTTGAAGAGTTCAAGCAACTTACCTACAATAACAAAACTCTACATGCAATATCCATACAATACTATCCATAATTTTTGCTAGAACATAGCCAATAAAACAACTACTTAAAATCAGATCTTAACAATTTTCTTTTCATTTTAGTCTAGCAAAAACTTATCCCACAACTAGATTACACTTAGGCTAAAAATTTGGGCATAGAAGAGGAGATCCAAGAAAATGAGTGGAAGATATTTGTTCCATGCATGTGGTTCATCTAAAGAAAAAGGTGAAATTGTTCTTGTTTCGTTCTTCGCAAGAGGTATGCCTAGATCTTTGTTTATTTTGGAATTAAACTATAAATTGTTAACGTTTTACTATTTTATGTTTAATCGCATTAAGATCCCGAATGATTGTTTCTGCCATGTTCATAGAATTTTGTTTTTTTGAATATGTATCATGCTAGCCTATATCGTTTTCCTTCAAGGACGACATCGACAATGGTAAGTGTGACGCCTAAGGTTTCCCATCATATCATACGTAACTATTGTATATCCCTTTGAGCATTTTTATGTGCATTTCTTTTTCTTGATTCTATACTTTATTAGTGGCTACTATTCATAAAAAAAATTCAACTATCTAAACTGTTCAGTTTAATATTTTTCCTAGATAGTATAACTTATAAAAGGAATTGGGAGCCTATAGTTTTGAGCTTTGGGGGCCGGGAACATGCATTTGAAAAATGTTTTTCATTTCGTTTGAATAGTATTACGTAAGTATAAACATTAGTTTTGAATAAGCTATTAATTAATTGGAGTTTTAAGTGTATTTGACCATATGTTAGTAGTATTTGACTTATGATATTAACACATACATATACATATAACACCTAACAACATGTATACACACATAATGCTCAAAAAACAAAAAACTTAATACCCAAAACGTCCCCCTAAACCCGACAGCCCCAAGGAAAGGAAAAGAGGGATTTTGCTCTTCAATCTTTGCATCTCAAGCTTGTCCAAGCCATTTGAGGGTAACTTCAAGGGTTCCTAGGTCCTCTACAAGCTTCTACACACCTAGGTGATGGACTTTTTGCATGTTTTTGCCATTACAAAGCTTATGACCATGTTACCATATTTCTTGACTTGCTAGTTTAGGCTTATGTATTGCTTTAATCTTGTATTGTATACCTTCTACATGATATTTAGAACTTGCTTGAGTAGTTTATTAGCATGCTCCATGGTTGAATGCTTGAAACACATGAAAGAGACAATGAATAGTACTTTAATCTAGGGTTTTACTTTAAGTGGTTAATTGGATTGAATTGATGTTTCCTTTAAGTGCTCTAGACATTATTGAAACTAGTTAGAAGCTCATGTGTAGTTAAATTGCTCGGAATTGAGTTAAAAAGCAAATTGGCTAACATTAAAAAGGGAATTTTAACATAACGCAATCCGGGCTCATTTGGACTTTAAATTAGGTATCCTTAGGGCATGGAAGCACTTTTGGTGTTTTTGTTGCGTTAAATTAGGGTCTATATAGGCTAGGTGTAGTTATAATCCACTCGGGGCCTTCCCGAGCTTTTGTCTCCAAAGCTAGTTTTCAAGGCTTGGATAGGTGTATTTTGGTATCCTTAGGGATGTAATATAGTTGGTTTATAGAATTGGAGTTTTGAATTTCGTATGGAAGTAGAATTGTCTAGTTGTAAAAAGGGGACTTTGGAACGAGTGTTTGAATTTGTCATGTTTGAATAGCTAGATAATCTTAGACGTGCTAGGTCTAAAATGTATTTATGACGTGGTTTGGTTAATCGAATTAGGTAACTGTAGTTCAAATCACTTAAGGAGCTTTTTGGTGTTTTGTGTAATCATGCTTGGAAAATGTGGTTTCATGGCATTTAGGTGTACCATAATGTGGCTAAATGGGATTGGTAAAGCTAGATTTGAAGTTCCATATCGTATGTGAAGTTTAAAACCTAATTCGTAAACAATTGGAAAAAAAAGTTTTGTTAGAATTTATATGAATTGGTTGAACTTGTTGCTTAGTTAGTTATTTGGACTACTTAATTGCTATATTTGATTTTTTTTGATTGAGTTATATATGTTGTATTTGGGTGAATAAGCATGATAATGATTCTTAGAACATGTTGTAGTTGAATTATGTTTAAGTGTTAAAGTAGTTGTCTTGACTGGATGTTTAACTTAATATTCCTTGTGGTATAAACGAAGTTAAGTTAGTTAGGGAGTTTAACTTGTTAGATGGTAACGTAGCTAATGCTCTTGCAAGACTAAAGAAATGCTTTAGAGTCATTTGTGTGATTTCTTGGGCTATGTGGTAATATGATATAAAGGTGATTATATATAACTTCTATTGTTGTGAATTGAGTTAAGTTATAGTTAAGTTGAAATTGATATAGTTAATTGTTAAAGTGCTAAACTTATATGAACACGTTAGGATTACATATTCGAGCTAATTTGAGGAAGTTTGGAGTAAATCGGAGCTATCTTCTTGCGTATTTAGCCAGATCCAAGGTGAGAGAGTCTTCATTTCTTCTGTGCATCTTAACTTATTCTATTATTTCTAGAATGTATAATTTAGTAATTGATAAAACATATATGTATTATTTACTTGCTATCTTGTGTCTTTTCATGTTATTTGTGATTAACTGCAAGGGTGGCCTATTTTGTCGTCCTTCTTATGTGATACTTGATATTTTTGGCTCTCGTGATCTTGACTCGGGATTGCGCAACCTTTTCGGACATGGTAGCGTCGAGAAACACGGGTGGCATCGGGCTTGTCGTGCTCTCTCAACTACCATGGTGCCTATTCCCTTTCTCTCGCTGAGTATACTCCACTACCCCAAAGGCGTGGTTCACCTGCTGGGCATATGGATCTACCTCAAGAGAAAGGGTCGTAGGATCGGGGTACATCCGGAGTACCCCATTTTAGAGGAATAAGGGTTTTGCCGGCACTTACTTGAAGATCTTGACCCGTGGCTCGTGATGCGAGACAAGTGGAACTGTATCCTTTTATACGTGGTTAAATACTTGTCCATTTAGCTTTGTTAGTTGGTAATAAATATGTTGTTATCTTATTGCATATCATGTAGCACTTCCTGAGTTACTGCATCACCTTCCTCACTGAGTAACTTTGGTTACTCATTCCTCGTTTTAACTTGTTTTAGGAAAAGCTGTGGTTGGATACTATGTACTGGTCTATGTACAGGAAATGCAAGTTACTGGTTGTATGTGTTTTGTTTTGAGATTATGAAACCTTGTGTATGTTTCTATTGTCTAAAAGGTTGTAATATAAAGTAAAGCTTGTATTCTTGTATAAGTTAATAACTGTAGATGGGCTATAATAACTTCAATATTTTACTTGATTGCCTAGTTAGTTACATGCTTGTGTGAATGGGATTGTACCTTGGAGTTGGATTGTGGTTTTTTAAGATAAGTTACTGCTTGTAGGTGAACTGATAGCCTTATAAATAGGGGAGACTCCGTCCGTTTTTCCTGAAATTCTGTGCCCGAGTTTGGAATTAGGTTGAGAATAGCCTGGTTAATAGAAGTCTTGGTTCTGTGAGGGATCGGGGCGTTACAGTAAGCCCTTACCACTTTGGTTCGACGGTGTCTTTACAATCAGCTCCAATGCCACCAACTCAGTCAATGATTCAAGCAAGACAAATGCATTTGGATTTTCCTCCGTTTTATGGCGACAATCTATCGGGATGGATTTTTAAGGCAAAATGGTGTTTTGCCTATTACTATACCCCAAATGATCAACGTTTGATGATCAATTTGTTTCACATAAATGGTAAGGCCTTACAGTGGTTTCAGTGAATGACTAAAAATAAACAATTCAAAATTGGGAGCAATTTACTCGGGCTTTGGATATTTGGTTTGGGCCCTCGGAATTTGATGATCATCAGGGTGCGCTGTCCAAATTGGTTCAATCATCATCAGTCGAAGAGTATCAATTGTAGTTTGAAGCTCTCGCCAATCGAACAATGGACCTCACTCCATCATTTCTGATTAGTTGTTTCATAGCGGGCCTTCGTACGGATATCCATTCCGAGGTCTTAGCTTTTCGACTCACTTCATTGGCCCAGGCAATGAGCTTTGCAAAACTCCAAGAATCCAAGTTCGCAAACAAAGAAATCAATAGGTTTGTTGGGAGAAAACCAAATGGACTAGTCAGTAGCCCACATATACAACCCACCAAAATTAGCCCACATTTCCCGTATACCGAACCCAAGCCTCACATTTTACCAATCCTAAATTTGCTTACATAGCCCCAACTGGACCACTAATACCCATCACCCATACCTTCTATTACCTTATACAACTATAGCCAAGTAGCTTTTTCACCCTTACTTTATACTAGAGGTGGCATTTGGGCCAGCCCGGTACAGCTCGACACAGTCTGGCCGAATTGTTTGTCAAGAAAATTGAGTCCGACTCGACAAATATGTTTGGTGTGCCGAGTTGAGCTGGGCTCAATTTTTAGAATATAGAACACAACTCAGCCCACGAGCCCGTTATCACGAGTCGCGAGTTGAGCTGGGCTGGGTTGGACTAGCCCATATACATATATATTAAAATTTAAACTTAATTTTTTAAAGAAAAGTTAATTTAACTATTACCGAAATAGTACACAAGTTAATTGATAATATTAATTATTAATTAAACGATAAAATATAACACAACATAACAAACTATAAATTAATGAGACATAAGTACATTAGTGATATAAATATAAAAATAAAACATTACATAAATGCTTGAAAAAAGCTAGTGAAAAGTTCTTCATTTTGTTATGTTCTTTGTACGGGTGTTGGGGCTGCTGCTGCTGTTGGTGGGCTTGGCGGTGGCAATGGTTTAATAACCACTTCAGTATTAAAATGATTTATGGCATTTGGATATTGAGATGTAAGGTGTCTCATAAGCGTCCCAATTCCAAATTCACGTCGAAATATATATTGACGTTGACAATAATTATAAATCGCATATTCCTATTCGATAAAGTATGTATAATGATTCCAAACCTGTGACGAATGTAATCGTTGTGGAAGATTTTCTCATCCCATGAACTTAATTATAACGCTGAAATTATAACTAAAATATATATATTTTTTTAAATAATAATAATTTAATCTCTCAATAAAAACACACGAACAGACGGACTTATCTAGATCTAGTAACTTTTCATGTTTTATAGAGGGAGTGAGAGGTTGAGACGTCTAATCCCTATAATTATAATAACATTTGCTTTACAATAAATATATTAAATATACAAATACTTTGCTATAAAGCTAAAGCAAGTGTTGGCATCATTTTTTTGGTCAAAAGTCTTGGCATCTTGGTAGTTGAGACTTGATGTCTCTAAGTTTTTTTTTTTTACTCAGTAAGTAAAAAAGTGTCATTTTTCATGTTTGCTTAAATTATAATTTTTATTTTTTAAAAATTTAATTTTTATAGAAAATTAGAAATAAGAAATTTAATATAATATAAATTTATTTAAGTATAGATTAACTATTATATAATCATTTTATAGAAAGTTAACTTCAAAGTAAGTGTACATTTTATTTTCTCATAAGGTGAACTTCAAGATGTAAAAATGAAATTTTTGAATAAAAAGAAAAATAAGATAAAAACAAATTTATGAATAATGCTCAAATTTTATTCACTTAATTTGATAATTGCAACATAAATTATATAATACATCGTTCTTTTATTCACTAACTTGATAATCACAACTTACAATTAAGTTAAAAATATAAAATACATGTAAAGAAAAAAAATATTATTTTTCTAAAACAAATTAAATCTTATATAACTTCGATCTTCCATCTTGATTTGTCAACATTGATCATTCGACTGGAGCATTAGTTGAATTTTCCTTTAAAACTTGTTGAATGTCAATATCAAGTTCAACAAGATTTTGCGTCCTGCTTTCTGCAGCAATCCAATCTTTACCGCAGACTAGTGTTTCTAAGGAGTTTGGTGCCAAGTTACTCCTCAACTCACTCAATATCCTGCAACCAAGACTAAAAGCATTTTTCGATATTACAGTAGACACCGGAATTGTTAGTAGATCATGGGCCATGATGGAAAACACCAGGTACTGACTAAATTGTACTTTCCACCAGGCCAATATATCAAAATCAATATCAAATTCGTTAGTTGGAGACATAGTTACCAAATAAAAATATAATTCCTTAATATGTGACGATGAAGAACCAGTTTTTGTTTTTTTGAAAAGTTGGAAAAAATTTGTATCAGACTTTTTACTACTACTACTACTACTTACAGAACAAGACGAAGAGGAAGTGTCATTATAATATTGAGCGACATACATATCAAATAATAATTGCAAAGTTGAACAAATTTCGTTCCAAGTTTGATTATCATTGATGTCATTATTTCTCATATTTTTTTGATATTGTTGTAAAATACTTTCAACAACAGTTTTTTTTATCCTTGGATCCATAATTGCAGCAATACAATAAACTATAGGCACATTTTCAAAATATTTTGAAAGTTTTTCTTTCATGTCATGAATTATTTTTTGAAGTACGAAATCATCTTCATGTTCAGAAAAAACATCAGATATTTTCCACAATACATAAAGTACCATGTTTGATGTAGGATAATATGATCCAGAAAGTAAGTTGGTCATGTCATGAAAAACACTTAAAAAATCACAAAATATGATAGCTTTTTTCCCAATCTGTATCTTCTATTGATTCATTAGATTGATCTTGTCTAGGTGAATAGTTATAAATTTGTGAAAAAAGATTTCTATAAGGAATAAGGCCACTTAACATTTTATATGCAGAATTCCATCTAACTTCCATGTCACCTTGGACATTTTTGGATTTTAATTTGTATTGTTTACATAAATCATGAAATTCTTGACTTTTTGATGGATTAGATTAAAAAATCGTACCCCACTTCTAATTTTTTGAATTTGAGGGCGAAGATTATCTAGACCCGCTTTAACACATAAATTTAAAATATGACAACAACAACGAATATGAAAAAAAATTCCACTTAAGATCGGTTTACACATATTTTGAAATAAACGTATAGAAGAAGTGTTGTTGGTAGCATTGTCAAAGGAAAGGAAAAAAAATCTTATCAGAAATATAATATTCATTTAAAACTGTTAACATAGAAGTATAAATTTTGCCACTATTATGTGGATATGGAAAAATACGGAAAGAAAGTATTCTTTTTTGTAAATGCCAATCAGGGTCAATCCAATGAGCAGTTATACACATAAAAGGAAGATCAGTTCTACTACTCCAGCAATCACAAGTTAAACAAATTTTAGTTGAAAGAGAAGAAAACTTTGATTGTAAAATTTATTTTCCTTCATTAACAATTGAAACAATTTCTTTTTTCAAAGTATTTATTGGAACTCTTACAAAAGTAGGTTGTAAAGCTTTTTTCACATAGGTTTCAAAATCAGGATCTTCACCAAAATTAAATAGTTTTTTAGATGCAAGAACAAATTTTGCTAATTCTTTCATGTTTACTTCATGTGAATAACGAAAATTAGTTATACAATTGGATGAAGAAATATATAATTGGATTTGAATTCCATCATTAAATAAATTGGGGTTGATACACTCCAAATATCTTTTTAAAGTACCTGTTCCAAAAAATTAAAATTAAAAGAAAATACTTTTTGGCAAATATTACAAGTAGCGATTTATTTTTCTTTATCCTAGGTACAAAATTTTCAAACATCTGAACTTGTACCTCTACCTCCTTTTGGATTACTTATGGGAATAATAGGCGAATTGGAGTCAAAACATGATAATGATTGTGATTGTGATTGTGCAATATTTATATTTTCTAATTCAACATGTGGAGTACTGCTTTGTGAGTAAGGATCCATGACAATGAAAATAAATATTCGAATAAAATTACTAGTATAATTAGAAAAATACCTCAGCCAAAATCAAGTGAAAAAAAAGTGGAGCTCCTCTTCTTGAAAATAAATTCAAACTTGAGAACTTTGAAATTAACTTTGAACAATTGAAATTTGAATCTTGCAAAATAATCAACACTTAAGAAGATATAGAGAATTTAGAGAAAGAAGATTGATTTGGTGTGAGAAAAATGAAAGATAATTAGGGTATTTATAGAAATTATTTAGAAACTAAACTATAATAAAAAGTTAAAAGAATTTAATTTTAAAAAAATTAATGAAATAGTCGTTGATGCCAATGGCTACTTCCAAAATTTTAAGCCTTTATGGCTCTATGTGTTTACCAAGACCAACGGCAACAAAGCATAGTCGTTGGTCTTTTTTTATTTTTTATTTTGATTAATAATCTACTTGGCAAATGTTTGTTTTTTGTGTCAAGTGTCAATGGCTAACTAGCTAAGTTGCCTCTGGTCTTTTTTTTTTTTAATAAATCTAAATGGCTAGTTGGTAGCTTTCTTTTTTTTTTCTTTTAATTTTAAACTTTAAATTTAAAACTGGGCTCGAGTTGGGCCTTATTTGGGCTCAAGCTGGGTCTGTGCTGGACTCAAGTTGTACCTGAATTGGGCTGGGCTCATGGGCTGAGCTAGGCTGGGCTCATGGGCTGAGCTGAGTTAGGCCTGTGTCGAAATGGGCCTAGGTTTATGTGAGACCCCAAGTTTGACCTTAAGTGCAAATACATGCTTATTTGACTTTTATGCGCAAATAACGTGTTTATTTAACTTCTATGTGCAAAAGTTATATGTATATTAATTTAATATCTAATATGCTCAAAAATATGATTCATAGATGTTTACTAATTCAAAAATGCATTTGAAAACCGATTTGAGAGCAAACTTTGACTTTTCACCTTCTTTGACCATTTTCGGGTTTTAATTGCTTAAACTAGCCTAAATTCTGTCTAAACTCACCTGCCAACATTTTAAATAATTGGCGGAGCGTTTTGGTGGAGTTTAGAAGCGATTTGGAGTGAAAACGAGCAAAATTGACTATTTTAAGTGACTTTGATCAAAAGTTGACTTTTGAATATAATTTAAATGCCAAAATTAGTTCAAAAAATCACAAAAATCAGCTTTTTCTCCTTCCTTTAAGCCGTGAGCAGCCATACCCTAGGAACAGTAGATTTTTCACTATTTTGCTTATATCTTGAGCTAGAAGCGGAACCGAGACGCAAGACCAACTTTTTTTGAGTTCGTGGCGACTTCTAGCATCTTTCTACCATTCTTTTTCTGTTTATTTTGCGATAAATTGGTAAGGGAATTTTTTTTCAAATCTTTCAAAGTTCATTTTTATGTTATATAATGCTAGAATTAAGTTTCTATCTTGTTAATTAGGGCTTAGAGAGTATATTTACCAATTAGTTTTTAGTTTATAGCTAACTTTAACGAATTTGATTTTAAATGAATAGTTAAATTCCTAAACGAATTAATTTGCGTAAAACCTCGTAACTTAGCTTGAATAAGTTATTCATAAACATTTTTAAGTTGTCCTAGCATCACGTAGTGGCTTAGAATCGCGATTAGAGGGGGATTTTGTAATTTGCGCGGTTGCTGGAATTTTTGTTAATTAAGGGGTTTTTGAGCTTTTTGAGTGGTTTCAATGATTTTAAGTGTTATCTAAGTATAGTAGATGTTAAATAATGCTTAGGGAAATTTAGAAGCACAAAGTTTTTAATGGTGAACGTTTTCAGCTAGGTTTGTTAAGAAATTTAGTAACTTTTGCCTATTTTGGAAATTTTGCATTTCTAAGTATTCTAATGCCTCTATTAGTTGCCATAACCTCATAGAATGTTAATTGTATCATGAAAATGGATATAACCTAGTTAGAATTAGAATTTAGCTTGAAAATCAAAAGGGGACTTTGGAACGAAGGTTAGAGTTTGGCTTGTTTGAATAGCTAAATAGTCTTAGATGTGTTAGGAAGCTTCTAAAATGTAATTATGGTGTGGTTTGGCTAATCGGATTAGGTAGCTGTAGTACAACTCACCTAAAGGGCTTTTCGGTGTTTTTGAATTAACATAGCTAAAAATGTGATTTCGTGGCATTTTGTTGCATCATAAGGTAACTATAAGTGATTAGTAAAGTTAAATTTGGAATTCGTTATCTTGAGTGAAGTTTAGAACCTAAATTGTAAGCATTTGAATAGTATTTTTGTTAAATTTTTGCAATTTATTTTAGAAGTGTGTTTTGATGCTTCTAGTAGGTGCCATAAATTCTAGATAGCTTAAATGTATGCTCAAACCCATTAAAAGTTGGCTAGAATTTGGTTAGAATGACTAGAACATAAAGGGAGACATTTTGGGCAATTGGTTTGTTCTAGTGTTTTAGGTGCTTGTAAAGCTTCTTTGTAGTTGGTTAATGACTGTTGAATGTCATGGAATATTTATAATTACTTGATTCTTGAACATGTATGTGAATAATGTGGTAGAGTTATCTTTAAGTTGCATGGTATTGTTGTGTTTAGTTAGTAGTCTTGAATAGTATGTGGAAGGTGTTGATGCTTTGGAGTTGAATTGGAGGGGTTCTTGACTAGACTTCTACATGTTTGATTTATTAAAGGTGAGGGAGTTGCATCTTATTTGTATTTCTCTGTTGTATATAAATTATGTTGGATAATGCCCATGCTATAAATGTTAGTTATTTAGCTTATATTGTTATCTTGCCTATATTGCTTGTAAATTATCTTGTATTTGTTACTTGGCTCTAGTGATCTTGACTTGGGATTGCACAACCTTTTCGGACATGGTAGTGTCGAGAAACACGGGCGGCATTGGGCTTGTTGTGCTCCCTCAACTACCATGGTGCATATTCCCTTTTCTCGCTGAGTATACTCCACTACCCCAGAGGTGTGGTTCACCTCGTTGGGACATATGGACCTACCTCAAGATAAATGGGTCGTAGGATCGAGGTACATCCGGAGTGCCCCATTTGGAGGAATAAGAGGTTTACTGGCATTTGCTTGAAGATCGTGGCTTGTGGTTCGAGATTGAAGACAAGAAGTTGAACTGTATCCTTTTATGAAGTGTTTAATTACTTGTTTCAATAGCTTGCTTAATTGTGATATTTATGTGTTATCTTTGTTGCATTTCATGAAAGCATTTCCCGGTATGCTGCATCACCTCCCTCACTGGGTATACATGATTGTATACTCACTCCTCATTACCCACCTTTCAGGTATTGCAGTGTTAGAAGCAAATGTTCGTGCTTGTGGTGCTTGATCTTTGCTTGGGCGTCAATGTGCTATGTGGCGTAGGGTATAAAGATGTTATTCTTGAGTTGTATGTATTCAATGAATAAAGAAATGTAATTTAAGGTTAATTGGGTCAATAGAGTTGTACGGTAACCTAGTTGATGTAATAGGTTAGTATTATTTTAATTCAAGAATGGGCGTACTTGTCTAAAGGAAGAGAGTTATGATAGCCTTTGAATTTGGAGATGTATAATTGCTTGAGTTTGTTTGTTGAGAACCAAGACTCGGATGGCTTTGAGGAGCTGTTGAATGTGTTGGACACGGTACTTGTCACGCTCCAACTCGACCCCTCCTATAATCAGTCAGGACGCAACGGAATTTCGGTAGTATAACGACGGTAAATAGGATACCGAGGCTCTAAACCAACCTCAATAGAACATCATACATCAATTCTATAAACCATACAACAAACAACTCCTCAATAAAATAACAACATACATCATAACCATATTATACAATAATCAATCCTCGTTATACGCCTCCGTTCCAACATAATACACGAATCTTAATATACATTGCAAAATATATTGATACCAACCTAGCAGCCTATACATAGACAAAAGAAATACTACTAAGATAGCATCAACTAATTCATTATCTTTTCAACATCTTATACATTATAAACTACAAAGCATATAAAAGTCTACTAAGTTAATTTACAAGATAGTAAAACAATACAACATCAAGGATAAGACTCCGGAACATAAGACTCATCCACGTAAGGCACATTTTCCTCTTCAGGAGGCACGTACCCGTAATCCTGCGAAAGTACACCTGTATGCATGGAATAATAGAAAGTGAGCTTATATAAAATAAGCCCAGTGAGGATCCGATAGATCTTGAGCAAGGTTTACTAAACTCCTTGGAAATAATCCTTTGAGCAAGTAAACACACAATAACATCAATAATACTATCATCACATAATCTATAATGACCATTCAATAAATGATACACTAGTTGATGTAGCTCCAAACACCATCACGATCATAATAGCCTTCTTATGACTCCCATAAACTCACGCACCCGAGGTACCCCAATAACCTCTCCCTCCATGACACCTCCGTCATGCGAGCTAGAGGCAGTCTCTGGTAGTCATGTCATTATCAACCCGACAGCCCGATGCTGCCCGAGAGGTAGCACACACATACCAAAGACTCAGCAATAAAAATAAACATCAATCATTCACAGGAGGAGAGTCTAGCAGAACTGCCTATCTCCCGGCATCAATCATCAATCAATAATCATATTATCATCATAATATCATCAATAATCAATTTAACAACAAATAACTAAGTTAGATGACAAAGTAGGCCATCCAACTGAACATGCATTAAACACACAATCAAACCCTAGTTTACCCATCATCAACTCACAATTCAATCACTCAAACCGCACCCAATCAACTAAAGGCATAATCTAACATTTTAAAGAAAAACAACCTAAACTTCAAATAATCATATCTTACATTCTACTAATCCAAACAACTCCAAATCAGTTTCTATCACTCACCCAATAAATCAACTACATTAGCCCCCTCGGAAACCAACCAAAACACATCCAAATCATGCCCAACAACCCTAAAACCCTAGTGTGTCATGGCTGAAATTTTTGGATTTTAGCGCGGACATCACAATCGAAAATTCGGCATTACAACGGCGCTACCATGTAATTATCAATCTTTTAGAAATCGACGGCAATCGATTCCGATCAACACAACTCAAAATAATCAACATTTAGCAAATTAATCAACTTTAAATACCCGAAAAATAATAATTATGCTACAACGGTTCAAATCTCGTAGGATTACATATAAATGATCCCTAGCATGCATGAAGCAATAATCTAACATCAGATTAACATTATAACAGTTCGATAATCAATTCTACGCAAAAACACAAAAGATGAGTTTTGAGATCTAGAATTTTTCTCTCACCTTTGATGCGATATAAGCCTAGGAATGCGTGCCCAACAAGCGGAATCCAACTCGGCACAAAGTTCTACGGACAAAAACTAGATTTTTCTTTGAAAATTTGCTTGGAAAACTTTGAAAAAAAGCTTTGGTTTTTCTCCTATGGTCTCTCGGCCATGTGTGTGAAAATGAAGGTGTTTTTGTGCTATTGCAATGTGTGTTGGTGATATATGCATGAAAGTCAACAATTTAAATGAAAGTCAAAGTTGAAATTTTAGTATTTTTAGTGTTTTCTTGACTTTAAATGTATTTTCTTGATCACCAATGTTCAAAATAATTATTCAACACCCAAGATAGTTCAAGTAGGTTATTTTTAGGCGACAAGAAGTTTTACAATTAAACAATTTCACCCAAGTCGGCTTAAAACTCGATTTTTGCAAAAGTCAGTGTAAAAACCCTAATAAATTCCTAAGCCGATTTTTAAAACTGTTTTAATCAAACACAGGTCTATTAAAATCCGTGGACTAGGTCTAGAAGGGTTAAAAAGACCAGTTTCAAAATTTTAGCGGACGTGCTTCGAAAACACTATTTACTAAAAATCGACGATAAAATTTATGACTCCGTTTTTTATGAAAATTTCATGAATGCACATTTAGCATGTTCTAGGAGTATTGATATCAAAATTATCACATTCTAAGTCACATAGCACATAGACAGGTCAATTCACGCAAAACGAGAATAAACACGCAAAACGAGACATGATAGAAAAGTGGGATTTCACAGTACTGGTCAATTTATATTCTGTTTGTAGGTTTTGATTTGTCCTATAAACGGGAGAGACGCTGTAACGCCCCGAACACAACCCCACGCTATAGGTCAAGTCCGGACCCGTCACTCGGACAGAGTCTCCTCTGTACCACGGACTAAACTGGTACCTGCAAATAGTCACATATAATGCCTGAATCACAACAACACTCACATGACCTAAGTTCCAAGATTATCATAGTCAATCCAAGATCACAAGGCCATCCGAGCCTTGGAACAACAAAATCTACATATAACATACAAGCATACAAGACAATTCTAATTTTACTATAAGTAGTTGGATACAACAATAGTCAAGTTCTACCACCAAGCTATTAAAAACACAAGCATGCAATAAAAGAAGTAAACTAGAATCCATTATTACATGCCATCTAATTTTGCTATCCATCGTATAAGATTACAAGTTATTACATTCACCAAATATACATAAGACTACACGGTCTCAAAAAAAAAAACAACAACCAACTATTTCATATAAGCAGCACATGTCAGCCAACCTTCACACACAAGAAGTCACGAAAATTGATCAACTTGCACTTCTACTTCTTCTACTACCGCTACTGGCTGGGGATCCCTCAGTCTCTCCTGAAACATGTTAAATAGGGAGTGAGCAACAATGTTGCCCAGCGAGGGAGGTGATGCATCATACCGAGGAGTGCAACATGATATGCAACATGATATATATATATATAGCAAGGTAGCAACATATTCAACATCAAATAACACAACTATCAAGCAAGTAATTAACCACATATAAAAAGGATACGATTCACTTCTTGTCTTCAATCTCGAACCACAAGCCACGATCTTCAAACAAGTGCCGGCATACCCTTATTCTTTCAAAGTGGGGTACTTTGGATGTACCCCAATCCTACGACCTTTTCTCCAAAGGTAGGTGCATATGCCCAGCAAGTGAACCACGCCTCTGGGGTTGTAGAGTATACTCAGCGAGAGAAAGGGAATAGGCACCATGGTAGTCGAAGGAGCACGGCAAACCCGACGCTGCCCGTGTTTCTTGATGCTACCATGTCCGAAAAGGTTGCACAACCCCGAGACAAGACCACAAGAATCAAGATCAACACATAACACGTAAAAGGGATGACAAAGTAGGCCGCCCTCGCAAATAGTCACAATATACGCAAAGTAATTAAACAACATAAAAGAGACAATAGTCATATTTTCCCACAACCTTTGCAATAAGCTCAATTATACTCCAGACAAGCATATAAATACATAATAACATAACCAAAAGCATTTATAAGCACCAAAGTAACCATTTATCGCTTTTCCCCTTTCTTTAACTAAGCCATTCTTCTCTTACATGAAGTTCAAAGTTCCAAAACTATAATCCAAGCATCCTACATTCCTAATGAAGTCAAAGGACACCTATCAAGGCCATGAAAACCCACTTTGGAGGAAAAAGTTCGAGAAGGCCCCAAGTGGGTTTTAACTATAACTACTCTATCCGGACCCTAATTTCACGCAACAAAATTACCAAAAGTGCTTCCATGCCCCAATGATACCTAATCCAAAGCCCAATCGAGCCCGGATTGCACTACGTGAAAAGTCCCCTTTTTAAAGTTAGCTAATTTTTCCATTTAACTTATTTTCGAACAATCTAACTATGTGAGAGTATTTAACTAGTTCCAATAATGTCTAAAGCACGTAAAGGATGGATCAATTCACTCTAATTAGCCAATTACATCAAAACCCTAAAATCATGTCACTATTCATCATCTTCTTGAGAATTCAAGCTTCAACCATGGAACAAGCCAACAAGTTGCACATACTAAGTCTTGATAGCATAAATAAGCAATATATATCAATATATGAACATTATATAAGCTAATAACATCAATTCAAGAAAATATATAATGTGAGCATAAACTTTAAACAACAATATATGCAACTCCCTCACAATTCAAGTGTTGAAGACAAGTTGTAGATGTCCTAGGGCCTCCAAAAACTCTTCAAGTCCAAGCTAGAAGTCCAAGTTTGCAAGGGTTTGTGAAGAATTTTTCCTCCTTTCTCACCTAGAGGGCCATGGGTTTGGGAGGGACTTATAGGGTATTTTGCAAAAAGTTTTCAATGTGTTATGCTTGTATGTGAGTTATAATATGTATATAATATATATATATATATATATATATATATATATCTATATATATATATATATTTTGAACCAGGATGACACAGATAACAAGAGCCATAACAGAAAGCGGAATAAACAGGGATAATAGACAGATAAGTAATGGAATTACAAACAAGATGGAGATAAAAGGAGGCAAGACCTCTTACTTGTTATTAACTGTGAATGGAAGTAGAGCTACACTGTTGGTTGTACAGGAGTACAATGTTCAAAGAGTGATACCGAATTAAAATAAAATTTAGAAAGAAAGAAAATTCGGATCCTACTGAAACATTACTGCTACTAGATGCCATTACAACTGTGTTACTAGTCCTGCCCTTACTATCTGCGAACCGACTTACTATCTTCGAGCCAACGACGCCTACAAGGGAAACCTGGAGCCCACTGCCCTTCCTCGGGTCTTACTTACTCCCTAACCCTATCACGACCTATCGCGGCAAAGGTAAGTTGTCGATACAGGTAAGTTGGACAAAACTAACAACCTAGTTACTCTGGCTCTGATACCAGAAAGGAACCAGGACGGAGTTGATAACAAGAGCCATAACAGAAAGCGGAATAAACAGGGATAATAGACAGATAAGTAATGGAATTACAAACAAGATGGAGATAAAAGGAGGCAAGACCTCTTACTTGTTATTAACTGTGAATGGAAGTAGAGCTACACTGTTGGTTGTACAGGAGTACAATGTTCAAAGAGTGATACCGAATTAAAATAAAAATTTTAGAAAGAAAGAAAATTCGGATCCTATGTTAATGAGACAGACTCTGTCTTATATAGGATATCGAATCTGAAAAAGAAAAATGAAATGTGAAAAAGAAAAGTCAAAAGTAACTTTTCCTAAAGTGAACAGTAAAAAGTGCTTTTTACTATTCATGAATAGTCGGCTTTTACTGTGGCCGAATCTTGTTCTGTCGTGACTTGATGATCATGTCTGCCTTTTACTGTGGCCGAAAGATATCTTGTCGCGATGTGATGATTCTGTCTTTTTGACTGAATTACTTTCACTGTGACCGAAAGTAATTTTGTCGTTATATGATGATGATGTCTGAAGGCGGAATCTTGACTGTAGATTCATCTTCTTCATCGTCTCTGAATCTGACTGGTTCTGTGCTGAAGATACTGTCACTTCTTCAGTCTGGTACATATAAGCAAATGGTGAAATACATACAAGTACATTTGATCGAAGTGTATTTCCCACTAATACAAAGAAAATTAACAAACTAGTCTATTTTCCCTATAATCTACCCTGTACCGTACTTAGTCTTACTATCTTCGAAGCCTAACTATCTCTCACCAAACCGCCACATGGCCAACACGGAGTCTTACGCCCTCTGCTCCTTCAATGCCGTGACCTTACATGGTTGTTGAAATAGGTTTGCTAAAGGTAAGTTGGCTAAAGGTAAGTTGACTAAGCAAAATACAAAATAAATACAGGCTAGAAGATAAACTAATTTCTAAATTTCCTTTGGCTTTTTGGGAAAGCCACACCCATCAATGGGCTTGATATGTCTTTACCGGTTGCCGTTTGACCCGGACTAGCTGAAGTTTCATGGAACTCTTCAGAAACCATATGACTTCAGAGAGGGGAAGTCTTACCGTTTCATCCTAGTTTTTTGAAGGGAACTTAGAAGAACAAAACCCTATCTGTCCAATGTTTTTGGAGAACATTAGAAAACACATCTGTCCTGTGTTTTTGGAGAGAACACCGGAAAACTCATAATGCCTAGTTTATACTCATTGAGGAGTATTACAACTGTTTTCTATACTACTGTCTGTTTCCAGTTTATACTCATAGAGGAGTATAAATGCCATAACAGTCATCTTCGTTGTCATCGGCATGATCTGTTGAAATTGATGCTTGATCTGAAGCATTCTCAAGTTCTTCTAATTGTAGCATGATGGCCTTGACTTCGTCAAAACTGGTGGCCGCTGCTAACTGTGTAGTGAGGAAGTTCTTAAATGAAAGAAATTCCTGTTGTTCTGGTTGGATTTCTTTTTTCTGTTTTTGGTTGGTCTCGAGCCATGCTTGTACCTTTGGTGTTGAACACGAAGCATTGTTCATCTTCTTCCACCACATGACTGAGTGAGCTCTTCCAAAAGTCAATATGTCTTGCTGATTTCCGAAAGAAACATGTTTGTACGCGAATTCTGATCTGAAAATCCACGTGACAAAGAAGATTCTGTAAAACACAAAAAATGGAGGAAGATACGCTAATTGAGCTGGCGTCTCCCAATGCTTTGTGAAATACTGGAATCCTTCTAGTACTGGTTCTGGTAAAATTTCTGGAATTGGTCCAAAAGATGCCCACCACTGGATGAACCAATTTGGAACTTCTAATGGGAATGTTTTGGTGAAAAGGAAGAACCATGACATATCATGATTGTCATTCTGGCGATTGAATGCCCTGAACCACGCCTGAATGTAGTCATAATAGTTGTAGTCCTTAAGAGGAATGTCCTCTGGAATCTGCTTGGTTTTCTGTGGGGGTTGTCCCCATTGATCAAGGGTGATCACTTTCTGGAGTTTAGCCTTGACATGGCTGTACTGTCCTGGAGGTTTGTTCTTGTCATCTGCAACAAACTCAATAGATTCTGTTTTTCTGAGAATTGTCTCATAGTATTTCTGGTCTTTATAGGTGTTTTCTGGGATGTAGTTTGAATGAGGGTGAAGGAACGCTCTCGCAAACTCATCTGGAGTAATGTTGGGGTTCTGTTTGAAATGAAAAGGTTCTGTTACAAGAATTTGATCAAACACATTCTTGTATATGTATGTGGGTGATGGTAACTGTGGTTGTGTCTGTTTAGGTTCTGGAGTTGTTACCTTCTTCATTGTAACAAGTGGCTGAAACCTGTTACTGACAATCGTGTTGGAAGATGATGGACCTGCAGTACTTGCACGAACATCTGTTAACTGTTTTTGTGGGGTAACTGTCCCTAATACTGTGAGGTTTCTACCTAGGGGTGACTGGGTAGAATATGGTGTATATGCAATCTGTTTATCTTCAATCTTTACTGGGGTTGAAGATTGGACTGGGGTTGCTGCTGGAGTTCTAGCTTTTTGAGCATAAGATGTGAGATCTAATGCTTTTGTTTTTCCTTTGTCTTTCCTAGGTGCCATTGCTAAGTGTGAGGAGTAGATGATCCCTGCAGAATGGTTAGCAACAATATAAAGGAAAATTGCGGAATTGAAACAATTATCAATTACGCTTCTGGATTTGAATCTGTGTTTCAATCTACTTAATTGCGGTGGACTTGAAACAATCCATCTAAATCAACTAGCTTGATTTTTGGTGTCCGCTTCTGTGATCTGTAAAAGAAAACAAAAATGAAAAGGTATTCCCGAAGGAATCCTAAGTGATAGGCACATGGCCCGTTAGAAATTCTCTGGTTAGGAAATCAGGGATGGAGTTATCCTCTCCCTTGATGTACTGAATCTCAAAATCAAAAATTGACAGTATTGCCTGCCATCTGGCAAAAATCTGTTTAGATGCAATGTTTTTAACATCCTTAGTAAGCACATCTTTTGCTGACTTGCAGTCAACACGAACTAAGAATTTCTGGTTTAACAGGTCATCTTGAAATTTTGAAATGCATTTGACAATGGACAAAATTTCTTTTTTAACTGTTGAATAGTTCTGTTGGGTTTTATCCCAAGTTCCTGAATGGAATCGAACAATGTGTTCTTTTCCTTCTAAAATCTGGATAAGTATACCACCAAATCCTAATTCAGAAGCATCTGTCTGAACTATCTTTGGAGTATCTGGTTGACATAAAGTCAAAACTGGTAAAACTCTAACCTGACGCTTAATTTCCTTAACAGCGTTTGTGTGGACATCAGTCCAAGCTGGAGGATTCTTTTTAAGACGTTCAAAAAGAGGTTTACATAAATATCTGATGCCTGGGTAAAAGTCTGCAACATAGTTTAAAGATCCTAAAAATCTTTGCAACTGTGTTTTCTCACGCAGAATGTCTGAGAATTTTTCTGCAAAATCAAGTGTTCTTTGGATCGGTGTGATTTTCCCGAAAGAAATCATATTACCAAGAAACCTAATTTTGGTCTGGAAAAGTCTAATCTTGGGTGCAGAAACCACAAGACCGTTTTCTTTAATAACTTTAAAGAAAATATGCAAATGTTTCCAATGCTGATGAATGTCGTTACTGAAGACTAACACATCATCAATGTAAACAATTGTAAAATCTGTATACTGGTTAAAAATCTGATTCATGATGTTCTGGAATTCTGAAGGTGCATTCTTGAGCCCAAAAGGCATAACATTCCACTCATATTGTCCAAATGGAACGGTGAATGCAGTTTTGTACCTTTCTGATTCATTGACTTGGATTTGCCAAAATCCAGATTTCATGTCAAATTTACTGAAGACATGGGCCTGATTTAATCTCTTAAGGAGATCATTCTTGTTGGGTAATGGGTATCTGATCCATTGCAAGACCTTATTCAAGGGCTTATAATTGATGACTAAACGAGGGACACCTCGTTCCTGTTCTGCATGTTTATTAACATAAAAGGCTGCACATGACCATGGGCTTTTGCTGGGTCGAATTAGCTTTTTATCTAATAAACTCTGGATCTCTTTTTTACAAAGAGTGAGATATTCCTGATTCATCTGAATGGGCCGAGCCTTGGTAGGAATATTCTGTTCTGAAAAGTCCTTCTCATAAGGGAGAGAGACAGAATGTTTTCTACGAACCCAAAAGGCCGTAGGGAGTTCTGAACAAACTTCTTTTTCAAGTTTGGTCTGGAATTCATTGATAGCCTTTTGCTGTTTAGCAATCTGCTCATCAATTCTGAGGGTCTTGATATCCTGTTTAAGAAAACTGATTTGGTTTTCTTTCTGTTGGATTGAGTTAATATCTCTTCGCTGTGAAGGGAAATAAAACTCAAAAAGGATAGGTTTACCTAACACCTTGGTAGATACACCTTGTTCTGTAACAGTCATGGGAAATAACTGTTGAAGGAATGGATTCCCGAGAATGACTTGGGAATTTAACTGTTTTATTAGCACAAAGCTGGTAGGAAAACAAATACCTTGATTGCAAACATGTGCATTAGGTAATTTGTACTGAATTTGAAGTCTGGTAGAGTCAGCTGTAGAAAGCTTCTCTCTGGTTTTCTCAAAGTATCTGGAAGGAATTAGACCTTCTTGGATGCAATTCATATCTGCACCTGAGTCTAATAAGGCAATGGTTTCAAACTTGAAATCATTAACCTTGATGATTAACTGGACATACCATTTCTGGTAAGTGATTCTGTTTAGAAGATTGAGGTAATCCTCTGTTGGTTTGGAGGTACTAGCTCCTTCTGTAAGTTTGCCTAAAGCAACCTGGGTCTGTTTATCAAGTTCATCGTTCTGGGAAAGATGTTCTTGACGTTCTAAAGATTCTATTTGTAAGAGTTGGACATCCTGTTGGAGATGTTCATGATCTAACCTGAGATCACAAATCTCTTGTCTATACTCTTGTCTGAGTTGCTGAATTTCTGATTTTAACAGTTTAATCTCATGCTGGAGATCAGAGATACCTATTGGCTGGGTTTTTCTCTTCTGGAAGTGACTGAGGACATCAGAATAGTTGGTATTCTTGATGTTATTCTGGATAGGAATGGATTGAGGTTTTTCTTCCTCTTTCTGGTCCATAATGTCTTTGAGTCTGAGAAGATAAGCTTGCTTTTCTTCTGGGTCATTGATCTTACAGATCATATCGATCATAAGACTATGAGTGTCTGTAAGGACATTTAATCCTTTCTGACAGAAATATGCTCCTCTGTTGGGGCACGCACATTCCTGGATGGAGTTGGAAGAACTACTGGAATAGTAGTTGTCTGTTCCAATTTGATTAATGTTCTCTTCATCAGAGTAGTCTGAAGAAGAACTGGATGATGATTCAAGATCATCTATGGACTGGATTATTTTGCTCTTTGTAGCTTCATCTAATTCTAATGATTGAATTAGTGATCTGATTCTACAATCTTTTGCAAAATGTCCTGATTTACCACATTTGAAACATCCTGTGGTTTTCTGTTCTTTTTTAATATCCTTTTGATATTTCCAATTTCTTCGTGGAAACCTCTGGTAATGTTTCTTCTTATGGGAAGTGTATGGTTTGTTGCCATACTTCTGGTTATACTTCTGTCCAATGGACTTGAAGTGATTCTTGTATTTTCTGGCAGAAATTCTGGACTTATGTGTTTTCTGAGTATGGGGTGGTTTGACTCTTTCCATACCATACTGTTCACACCAATTTCCTAATTCTTTTCTGTTAGACTGTTTCTTTAACTGAGCCTTGAGACGAAGGTCAGTGCATAGTTTCAAAGCTGTCTTATTAATATGGGAAATGATGTCACCATATGTCATAAGATCATAGTCTAGGCTGGGATAATCTGTTGAGAGAGATTCTCTCACTTGCTGAGCAAACAATTTTGGAAGTCCACAAAGGAACCTTTCTTTCCAATAACTGGCATTGTTGTCAGATCTTTGGTATAGTTTACTAAGGAAGACATCCTTATACCATCGGAAGTCTTGGAGTGTTCTACATCTGAGGTTCTGAAGGATTTCAGATGTTCTTTCTTGATAAACTGTGGGATCACCTATGAAATGGTAGGTGATATCGAAGACTAAGGCTGAAAGAGCACAAGACTCTGTCGGGCCATTCTGATTGAGAACAGGTTCTCCATTCTCATTGGTTTTCACCATATTGAGTATGCCTTCTTTGGTAGCTTCACTGAGGTGGTCATCCCACCATCCTTTTAGCTGCCCATTGAAGCCAAGAATGATGCTTCTGGTTGCTGCTCTCTCAGTAACAGCTTGTTTGTAAATGTTACCGATTATGATCATCTGTTTGGTAACATTGAGAATCTGATATTCTGACATCCCATCTATGTTCCATTCATAGATCTGAGATCCTGAAAAAGATCTTTGGGTATGTGATTCTTCAATTTGAAGATCTGGAGGTGAAGGTCTAGGATATAAATTCTTTGTGTCTGGGAAAGAAATTATATTGAGATGGATAACTTTATCCCTCCCGGAATTCTGTGAAGATGAGGAATCGCAATCAGAATTACTGTCTGACTGTTTTAATGTTTGAAGAGCCAATTGGCTGGATGAAGGTTCTGATTTCTTAGTTCTGGAAATCAGTTCCTGGAGAAGTTTGGTATTCTTCTCTTCTGTAGATTCCAAATTTGGAATATATTTTGATATTTTAAAAGGTAAAACCTTGATCGGAGATTCTGGCTTAACCTTAGAACTGGATAGTTTAAGTGAATCAAATGGTTTTGTCAATGCAACAGTGGTCTGTTCAGTTGACTTCTGTTTTGATTCATCAATCTTAACTGTAGTAACCGTATTCTGTTTTTCAAGAATATCTTCGATATTCTGAATCTGTTTTTGTAATGTAACGACTGAAAGATTAGTCCAATTATTTTGTTGAACTATGTCTTTTAGTTCTGGTTTTTCTGAAACAATAACTGGTTTAAGGTCTACAGTTCCTTCTGATATAGGAAGCTGTGTATGTTGAAACGGAGGGTGCTCCGATTCAATCACTTTTGTGGAACCAGGCAAATTCCATTTTCTTGTTCTTGCAGTAAGAACATTAATGTTCATTGGCTTATTCCTATGTTTGAACCACATAAAAAAATGGCACATTTAACCTAACAAGTTGCAGGTTTTGAAGCCATTGGCTTTTTAATTCTGCTAATTGTTCATTGTTATGGTTCTCAAAATACCATTCTCTAATCTGTTTATTTTCTTCTGACATGAATTCATCCTTTAATCCTTGAACATCTCGTTCAAAGACTTCAGATAAAACACTGACGCCGAAGTCTGAAGCTGAAGGATTGAAATCAACAGATGAAGTATCTGTTGGCTCAAATTCTGGATAGATTGGACGAGCAGTCTGTTCTTCAATTCTGATTCCTATGGGAACAGATTGAGTCTGGGTTCTATGTGTTGAAGAAAGATCAACAAATCCTGGGGTTGGATCTGAAATGCTGATCCTAGAGATACTAGAGGCTGAACGGGATAAAACTGATCCTCTATTTCCTCTATCTATCTTAATGGAAACAGTACCATCATCATACTGGATGATTTGTTCTATTCTGGAGTTCTGGACGTTCTGGTCCTGAACGACTGGTTTAGTGGCATTTTCAATATCCCACCTGTCTGGAAGTGAAA
Organism: Ehretia macrophylla; assembly: GCA_037974665.1. Classification (NCBI taxonomy): domain Eukaryota; kingdom Viridiplantae; phylum Streptophyta; class Magnoliopsida; order Boraginales; family Ehretiaceae; genus Ehretia; species Ehretia macrophylla. The sequence continues at coordinate 9,518,737 of CM075774.1, forward strand.
CTTCATTCCACATGATTGTTCTGGGTATGTTAACTATTGATCTGTTTCTGTCCATGTTCCAAAGGATAGTTTCACCTTTAGGACGATGTCTAGTTATGGATCTAGGATTTAATCCTGTTGTCATTAATTTATAATTAAGACGATAAATAACTTCATATGCATGTGTACCACAATCAACATAATAGTTATGCGTCTTAATATCTAACTGTAAAGCTTTCATGATATGAGGACATGTAAGCGATATGGTATGATCTGGAAAACAATTAAAGAAAATAGGTCCATTACAAAGACTCGTTTCTACTAATCCTAGTAGTGAATCATTGTATCTGAGTAACCTACAATCTCTAAGAGCTAGATATACACTGGTATCTAGTCCTTCTCTGATTAAAGGCTTGAGTGCGACTTGCACATGGCCAATATGTAGAAACCTATAGCTGTTTCTAATGGCTTTGTCTATACTTTTATGGGAGAAAAGTCTGATACTCTGTTGGTCACTGGTCAGTGGCACTACTACTTCCTTACATTTAATAGTAAGTAGAGATCTAAAGTCGAAATGACTTTTTCTGTAAATCTCTTCTATTTTCATCTTAGGAGGTTTCCAATTACTTAACTCTCCTACTGTCCATGTCTGTTCTGTTTTTGCTATAGTGTTGTTATCTGATCCTACTGATGCATTACTGCTACTAGATGCCATTACAACTGTGTTACTAATCCTGCCCTTACTATCTGCGAACCGACTTACTATCTTCGAGCCAACGACGCCTACAAGGGAAACCTGGAGCCCACTGCCTTTCCTCGGGTCTTACTTACTCCCTAACCCTATCACGACCTATCGCGGCAAAGGTAAGTTGTCGATACAGGTAAGTTGGACAAAACTAACAACCTAGTTGGTCTGATACCAGAGGTGATACTCTGTTGGTCACTGGTCTTTCAGTCGTTACATTACAAAAACAGATTCAGAATATCGAAGATATTCTTGAAAAACAGAATACGGTTACTACAGTTAAGATTGATGAATCAAAACAGAAGTCAACTGAACAGACCACTGTTGCATTGACAAAACCATTTGATTCACTTAAACTATCCAGTTCTAAGGTTAAGCCAGAATCTCCAATTAAGATTCTACCTTTTAAGATATCACAATATATTCCAAATTTGGAATCTACAGAAGAGAAGAATACCAAACTTCTCCAGGAACTGATTTCCAGAACTAAGAAATCAGAACCTTCATCCAGCCAATTGGCTCTTCAAACATTAAAACAGTCAGACAGTAATTCTGATTGCGATTCCTCATCTTCACAGAATTCCGGGAGGGATAAAGTCATTCATCTCAATAGAATTTCTTTCCCAGACACAAAGAATTTCTATCCTAGACCTTCACCTCCAGATCTTCAAATTGAAGAATCACATACCCAAAGTTCTTTTTCAGGATCTCAGATCTATGAATGGAACATAGATGGTATGACAGAATATCAGATTCTCAATGTTACCAAACAGATGATTATAATCGGTAACATTTACAAACAAGCTGTTACTGAGAGAGCAACAACCAGAAACATCATTCTTGGCTTCAATTGGCAGCTTAAGGGATGGTGGGATGACCACCTCAGTGAAGCTACCAAAGAAGGCATACTCAACATGGTGAAAACCAATGAGAATGGAGAACCCGTTCTCAATCAGAATGGCCAGACAGAGTCTTGTGCTCTTTCTGCCTTAGTCTTCGATATCACCTACCATTTCATAGGTGATCCCACAGTTTATCAAGAAAGAACATCTGAAATTCTTCAGAACCTCAGATGTAGAACACTCCAAGACTTCCGATGGTATAAGGATGTCTTCCTTAGTAAACTATACCAAAGATCTGACAACAATGCCAGTTATTGGAAAGAAAGGTTCCTTTGTGGACTTCCAAAATTGTTTGCTCAGCAAGTGAGAGAATCTCTCTCAACAGATTATCCCAGCCTAGACTATGATCTTATGACATATGGTGACATCATTTCCCATATTAATAAGACAGCTTTAAAGCTTTGCACTGACCTTCGTCTCAAAGCTCAGTTAAAGAAACAGTCTAACAGAAAAGAATTAGGAAATTGGTGTGAACAGTATGGTATGGAAAGAGTCAAACCACCCCATACTCAGAAAACACATAAATCCAGAATTTCCGCCATAAAGTATAAAAATCACTTCAAGTCCATTGGACAGAAGTATAACCAGAAGTATGGCAACAAACCATACACCTCTCATAAGAAGAAACATTACCAGAGGTTTCCACGAAGAAATTGGAAATATCAAAAGGATATTAAAAAAGAACAGAAAACCACAGGATGCTTCAAATGTGGTAAATCATGACACTTTGCGAAAGATTGTAGAATCAGATCACTAATTCAATCATTAGAATTAGATGAAGCTACAAAGAGCAAAATAATCCAGTCCATAGATGATCTTGAATCATCATCCAGTTCTTCTTCAGACTACTCTGATGAAGAGAACATTAATCAAATTGGAACAGACAACTACTATTCCAGTAGTTCTTCCAACTCCATCCAGGAATGTGCGTGCCCCAACAGAGGAGCATATTTCTGTCAGAAAGGATTAAATGTCCTTACAGACACTCATAGTCTTATGATCGATATGATCTGTAAGATCAATGACCCAGAAGAAAAGCAAGCTTATCTTCTCAGACTCAAAGACATTATGGACCAGAAAGAGGAAGAAAAACCTCAATCCATTCCTATCCAGAATAACATCAAGAATACCAACTATTCTGATGTCCTCAGTCACTTCCAGAAGAGAAAAACCCAGCCAATAGGTATCTCTGATCTCCAGCATGAGATTAAACTGTTAAAATCAGAAATTCAGCAACTCAGACAAGAGTATAGACAAGAGATTTGTGATCTCAGGTTAGATCATGAACATCTCCAACAGGATGTCCAACTCTTACAAATAGAATCTTTAGAACGTCAAGAACATCTTTCCCAGAACGATGAACTTGATAAACAGACCCAGGTTGCTTTAGGCAAACTTACAGAAGGAGCTAGTACCTCCAAACCAACAGAGGATTACCTCAATCTTCTTAACAGAATCACTTACCAGAAATGGTATGTCCAGTTAACCATCAAAGTTAATGATTTCAAATTTGAAACCATTGCATTATTAGACTCAGGTGCAGATATGAATTGCATCCAAGAAGGTCTAATTCCTTCCAGATACTTTGAGAAAACCAGAGAGAAGCTTTCTACAGCTGACTCTACCAGACTTCAAATTCATTACAAATTACCTAATGCGCATGTTTGCAATCAAGGTATTTGTTTCCCTACCAGCTTTGTGCTGATAAAACAGTTAAATTCCCAAGTCATTCTCGGGAATCCATTCCTTCAACAGTTATTTCCCATGACTGTTACAGAACAAGGTGTATCTACCAAGGTGTTAGGTAAACCTATCCTTTTTGAGTTTTATTTCCCTTCACAGCGAAGAGATATTAACTCAATCCAACAGAAAGAAAGCCAGATCAGTTTTCTTAAACAGGATATCATGGTCCTCAGAATTGATGAGCAGATTGCTAAACAGCAAAAGGCTATCAATGAATTCCAGACCAAACTTGAAAAAGAAGTTTGTTCAGAACTCCCTACGGCCTTTTGGGTTCGTAAGAAACATTCTGTCTCTCTCCCATATGAGAAGGACTTTTCAGAACAAAATATTCCTACCAGGGCTCGGCCCATTCAGATGAACCAAGAGTATCTCACTCTTTGTAAAAAAGAGATCCAGAGTTTATTAGATAAAAAGCTAATTCGACCCAGCAAAAGCCCATGGTCATGCGCAGCCTTTTATGTTAATAAACATGCAGAACAGGAACGAGGTGTCCCTCGTTTAGTCATCAATTACAAGCCCTTAAATAAGGTCTTGCAATGGATCAGATACCCATTACCCAACAAGAATGATCTCCTTAAGAGATTAAATCAGGCCCATGTCTTCAGTAAATTCGACATGAAATCTGGATTTTGGCAAATCCAAGTCATTGAATCAGAAAGGTACAAAACTGCATTCACTGTTCCATTTGGACAATATGAGTGGAATGTTATGCCTTTTGGGCTCAAGAATGCACCTTCAGAATTCCAGAACATCATGAATCAGATTTTTAACCAGTATACAGATTTTACAATTGTTTACATTGATGATGTGTTAGTCTTCAGTAACGACATTCATCAGCATTGGAAACATTTGCATATTTTCTTTAAAGTTATTAAAGAAAACGGTCTTGTGGTTTCTGCACCCAAGATTAGACTTTTCCAGACCAAAATTAGGTTTCTTGGTAATATGATTTCTTTCGGGAAAATCACACCGATCCAAAGAACACTTGATTTTGCAGAAAAATTCTCAGACATTCTGCGTGAGAAAACACAGTTGCAAAGATTTTTAGGATCTTTAAACTATGTTGCAGACTTTTACCCAGGCATCAGATATTTATGTAAACCTCTTTTTGAACGTCTTAAAAAGAATCCTCCAGCTTGGACTGATGTCCACACAAATGCTGTCAAGGAAATTAAGCGTCAAGTCAGAGTTTTACCAGTTTTGACTTTATGTCAACCAGATACTCCAAAAATTGTTCAGACAGATGCTTCTGAATTAGGTTTTGGTGGTATACTTATCCAGATTTTAGAAGGAAAAGAACACATTGTTCGATTCCATTCAGGAACTTGGGATAAAACCCAACAGAACTATTCAACAGTTAAAAAAGAAATTTTGTCCATTGTCAAATGCATTTCAAAATTTCAAGATGACCTGTTAAACCAGAAATTCTTAGTTCGTGTTGACTGCAAGTCAGCAAAAGATGTGCTTACTAAGGATGTTAAAAACATTGCATCTAAACAGATTTTTGCCAGATGGCAGGCAATCCTGTCAATCTTTGATTTTGAGATTCAGTACATCAAGGGAGAGGATAACTCCATCCCTGATTTCCTAACCAGAGAATTTCTGACAGGCCACGTGCCTATCACTTAGGATTCCTTCGGGAATACCTTTTCATTTTTGTTTTACAGATCACAGAAGCGGACACCAAGGATCAAGCTAGTTGATTTAGATGGATTGTTTCAAGTCCACCGCAATTAAGTAGATTGAAACACAGATTCAAATCCAGAAGCGTAATTGATAATTGTTTCAATTCCGCAATTTTCCTTTATATTGTTGCTAACCATTCTGCAGGGATCATCAACTCCTCGCACTTAGCAATGGCACCTAGGAAAGACAAAGGAAAAACAAAAGCATTAGATCTCACATCTTATGCTCAGAAAGCTAGAACTCCAGCAGCAACCCCAGTCCAATCTTCAACTCCAGTAAAGATTGAAGATAAACAGATAACATATACACCATATTCTACCCAGTCACCCCTAGGTAGAAACCTCACAGTTTTGGGGACAGTTACCCCACAAAAACAGTTAACAGATGTTCGTGCAAGTACTGCAGGTACATCATCTTCCCAGACGATTGTCAGTAACAGGTTTCAGCCACTTGTTACAATGAAGAAGGTGACAACTCCAGAACCTAAACAAACACTACCACAGTTACCATCACCCACATACATATACAAGAATGTGTTTGATCAAATTCTTGTAACAGAACCTTCCCATTTCAAACAGAACCCCAACATTACCCCCGATGAGTTTGCAAGAGCGTTCCTTCACCCTCATTCAAACTACATCCCAGAAAACACCTATAAAGACCAGAAATACTATGAGACAATTCTCAGAAAAACAGAATCTATTGAGTTTGTTGCAGATGACAAGAACAAACCTCCAGGACAGTACAGCCATGTCAAGGCTAAACTCCAGAAAGTGATCACCCTTGATCAATGGGGACAACCCCCACAGAAAACCAAGCAGATTCCAGAGGACATTCCTCTTAAGGACTACAACTATTATGACTACATTCAGGCGTGGTTCAGGGCATTCAATCGCCAGAATGACAATCATGATATGTCATGGTTCTTCCTTTTCACCAAAACATTCCCATTAGAAGTTCCAAATTGGTTCATCCAGTGGTGGGCATCTTTTGGACCAATTCCAGAAATTTTACCAGAACCAGTACTAGAAGGATTCCAGTATTTCACAAAGCATTGGGAGACGCCAGCTCAATTAGCGTATCTTCCTCCATTTTTTGTGTTTTACAGAATCTTCTTTGTCACGTGGATTTTCAGATCAGAATTCGCGTACAAACATGTTTCTTTCGGAAATCAGCAAGACATATTGACTTTCGGAAGAGCTCACTCAGTCATGTGGTGGAAGAAGATGAACAATGCTTCGTGTTCAACACCAAAGGTACAAGCATGGCTCGAGACCAACCAGAAACAGAAAAAAGAAATCCAACCAGAACAACAGGAATTTCTTTCATTTAAGAACTTCCTCACCACACAGCTAGCAGCGGCCACTAGTTTTGACGAAGTCAAGGCCATCATGCTACAACTAGAAGAACTTGAGAATGCTTCAGATCAAGCATCAGTTTCAACAAATCATGCCGATGACAACGAAGATGACTGTTACGGCATATATACTCCTCTATGAGTATAAACTGGATGTAGTACTCCTCTATGAGTATAAACTGGATGTTTTTGGAGTATCTGGTTGACATAAAGTCAAAACTGGTAAAACTCTAACCTGACGCTTAATTTCCTTAACAGCGTTTGTGTGGACATCAGTCCAAGCTGGAGGATTCTTTTTAAGACGTTCAAAAAGAGGTTTACAATAATGTCTGATGCCTGGGTAAAAGTCTGCAACATAGTTTAAAGATACCGATTATAATCATCTGTTTGGTAACATTGAGAATCTGATATTCTGTCATACCATCTATGTTCCATTCATAGATCTGAGATCCTGAAAAAGATCTTTGGGTATGTGATTCTTCAATTTGAAGATCTGGAGGTGAAGGTCTTGGATAGAAGTTCTTTGTATCTGGGAAAGAAATTCTATTGAGATGGATGACTTTATCCCTCCCGGAATTCTGTGAAGATGATATATATATATATATATATATATATATATATATATATATATATATATATATATATATGCTAAGTTCTACTAAGTCAAATGTTACTAATGTTTAGTCAAATGAGCTTAAAACTCTAATTATGTGCTACCTAATTAAAATCAATGTTTCACCATACGTAACACTATTCAAGTGAGACGAAAATATTTTTCAAACGCATACTCTCGACCCCTAAGGCTCAAAACTACCATATCTCGACACCTTTTATATGTCATGGGGTTTAGGAAAAATAATAGATTGAGCATTTAAAACAATCAAATTTTTTTATGAATAGTGTCAAATAGTAAAACAATTTAATCAAGAAAAGAAATGCATGTATAATGCACAAGTAGTTTATGCAGCAGTTATTTAAATGATGTGATGAAATTTCTAGGCATCACACCCTCTCCCCTTAAACTAATTGTGTCCACGTAATTCTTACATGATTCGACAAATAGCTCTGGGTACTTATCTCTTATCTGATCTTCCCGCTCCCAAGTGCCATCCTCAACTCCGTGATGATCCCAAAGAACTTTCACTATAGGAATACTCTTGGTTCGAAGTTCATGAATCTTTCTATCAACCACTCGAAGAGGTTTCTTGACATATGACAACGACTCATCGATCTCCAAAGGTTTCGGCTCTATAATGTGCGAATAATCGAGGTTATACTTCCTCAACCATGACACATGGAATACATCATTAATCCTGCCCAAACTCGGAGGTAACGCCAATCTATAAGCCAAATCTCCAACTTTCTCAATAATTTCAAACGGCCCCACATATATAGGACTGAGTTTACCTCCATTTTCGTGTTGAATCAAACCCTTACGCGGAGAGACTTTCAGGAACACATGATCACCCATTGAAAATACCAAGTCCCGTCGGCGTCTATCAGCATAATTCTTCTGTCGACTTTGTGCTGTAAGCATTCTATTCTTTATAAGTTTCACATTATCCACCATCTTGATCATCTCTGGTAGTATAGCTGGGTCAACAATTTTCATTTCACCTACCTCATCCCAATACAATGGAGATCTACATTTCCGCCCATAAAGTACCTCATAGGGTGTTATACCAATGGTAGCCTGATAACTATTATTGTAAGATCGTAACATATCTTCTAAAATCCTGATAGTCCTCTCAGATTGGCCATCTGTCTGCAGGTGATATGCAGTACTAAAACTCAATTTAGTCCCTAAAGCTTTTTGTAGTTCCTGCCAAAACTATGATATAAACTTGGGATCCCTGTCTGACACTATTTTAGATGAAACTCCATGCAATCTCACGATGTTTTCAACATAAAGCTCAACTAACTTATCAAGAGAATCAGTTTTCTTTGTAGCAATAAAATGATAAGTCTTCGTCAATCTATCAACCACAACCCATACAGAATCATTACCTCGCGGTGGTAAATCATATACAAGGTCCATAGTAATCTGGTCCCATTTCCACACTGGAATCTCCAATGGTTGTAGCAATCCTGCCGGTCTCTGATTTTTAGCCTTAACTTTCTGACAAGTCAAACATTTAGCCACATACTCAGCTATCTCCCTTTTCATGTTGTTCCACCAAAACACTTTGCTTTAAATCCCTGTACATGTTAGTGCTACCAGGATGAATTGTGTATTTAGAGCTATGCGCCTCAGCAAGAATCTCATCTTTTACAGTTGAATTACTAGGAATGCAAATTCTATTCTTATACCTGAGTAGTCCATCATCATGCAACTTGAAGTTGGACTCTTCCCCTTTGGACTTCTCTAGAATCTTCAACAACTGAGGATCTGACTATCGGCCTTCTCTGATTCTAGATAGTAATAGAGACTGAATTTGTAAGCTAGCAAATTGGATACCTGTTCTAAAAGCCTTCGGTTTCCACAAACACAATTCTTCCACAGTTTTCCAGTCCTTTATTATCAAACTAGCTATAGTAGCTTTTTGACTCAATGCATCTGCAACAGTGTTAGCTTTTCCAGGCAAGTAGCTAACAGTACAATTATAATCATTCAACAATTCTAACCAACGCCTTTACCTCATATTCAAATCCTTTTGAGAAAATAGATATTTTAGACTTTTATGATCAGTAAATATCTCAAATTTGTTACCCTATAGGTAATGACGCCATTTCTTCAAAGCAAAGACAACAGCAGCAAGTTCAAGATCATGAGTAGGGTAATTAAGTTCATATGGTTTCAATTTCCTCGAGGCATAAGCTATTACCTTACCATTTTTCATAAGAACGCAACCCAAACCTTCTTTCGAAGCATCACTGTAAATCACCAAATTATCTGTTCTTTTAGGCAATGCAAGATAGGTGCAGTGGTAAGTCTCTTCTTTAATTCCTGAAAACTAGCTTCGTATTTATCATCCCAGTTAAACATATTTTTCTTTTGAGTTAAAGAAGTTAATGGTCCTGCAATTTTAGAAAAGTCCTTAACAAACCGCCTATAATAGCTAGCCAATCCCAAGAAACTACGAACCTCTGTGACAGTCTCGGGTTTTTTCCAGGACATAAACACCTCAATTTTTGTAGCATCAACAGTTATTCCTTCCTGTGAAATGATATGGCCTAGAAAGGTTACCCGTTTCAACCAAAATTCACATTTGCTAAATTTGGCAAACAGTTTATGTTCTTGCAATGTTCACAGTACAATTCTCAAGTGTTCTTCATGTTCTGCCTCAAATTTAGAGTATACCAATATATCATCAATAAAAATTACCACAAACTGATCAAGATAGGGTCTAAACACCCTATGCATCAAATCCATAAAGGTAGCTGGCGCATTTGTCAACCCAAATGGCAGCACAACAAATTCATAGTGGTCATACTTGGTTCTAAAAGCAGTCTTGGGCACATCCTCCTTTCGGATTCCCAGTTGATAATAACCCTGTCTCAAATCAAATTTAGAATATACAACAACACCCTACAGCTGATCTAACAATTCCTCAATCAAACGCAACAGATATTTATTTTTCACAGTCACCTAATTAAGACCCCAATAATCAACGCACAACCTCAAAGTACCGTCTTTCTTCTTTACAAATAAAACAGGAACACCCAAGACGATAAGTTAGGCTGAATAAAACCTTTTTCAAGTAAGCCCTGTAGCTGAATTTTCAATTCCTGCAACTTAGGGGAGCCATTCTATATGGGGTTCTAGAAATAGGATTAGTCTCTGGTAACAAGTCAATCACAAACTCTATCTCACGGTCAGGTGGTAACCCCGGCAACTTCTCAGGAAATACCCCCGAAAAATGTTTTACAACATGTACCTCAATTAGTTTCAACTTATCCCCGGGCTGATTAATTAAATAAGCTAAATATGCATCACAACCTTTACTCAACATCTTAGTGGATTTAATAGAAGAAATGATACAGGTCCTAGTAGATTTTCGACTCCCAGTGATTTTAATAACAGGTTGATCAGGTACTTCAATAGTTACAATTTTCCTCCTACAATCCAAATATGCATAATACCACCCCAACCAGTCCATCCCCAGGATAACCTCTGTAACGCCCCAACTCGACCCTTCCTATAAACAGTCGGGACGCAACGGAATTTCAACAGTATAACGATAGTAATTAGGACATCGAAGCTCTAAACCAACCTCTTCGCAACTAATACAATCAACTCCACAAACAATTCAACAATAAACAACACAACCATAATATACATTACACATTCTTTTTCTATTGCATCCATAGGTTATACGCCTCCGTTCCAACATACATTTGCTATATAACATACACTTTTAAAATAGATTATAACCAATCTAGTAACCTAATCATGTTCCAAAATAAGACTACCAAGCTAGCAACATTTAATCCATTATCTTTACTACATCTTATACATCATAAACTTCTAAGTCAATACAAAACAACTAGTTTTAATATACAAGATAACAAAAGAGAACTACATCTCAGATATCAAGGACAAGACTCTAGCACATAGGACTCGTCCACATACGGCACATTCTCAGCCTCCTGAGGCATGTACCCGTAATTTTGTTCAATATCACATGTATGCATGCAATAATTGAGAGTGAGCTTATATAAAACAAACCCAGTAAGGATTCGACAGATCTCTTAAAAGTATTTACTATACTCCTTGAAAATCATCCTTTGAGCGGTAAACACATAATAAACATCATTAACAATATAAGCACATTAATAATAATAACCAATCAATAAAAGATACTCTAGTTGGTATAGCTCCAAATGCCATCACGATCTCAACCATCTTCTTATAACTCCCCATTACTCACGCACCCGAGGTACCTCACTAGCCCCTCCCTCCATGGCACCTCCGCCATGCGAGCTGGGGGTAGCCTATGATAGTCATGCTATTATCAACCCGACAGCCTGACGCTGCCCGAGACGTGGCACACACATACCAAGACTCATGACAATAATAATAATCATTCATATCTCAGGAGGACAACAAAGTAGGTTGCCTCTCTCCCGGCTTCATCAATAATCAATAATCAACTAATAACATTTCGACAACATATCATCAATTAAACAATTAACAACTCAACAACTAAGTTAGATGACAAAGTAGGCCATCCAACTTAACATGCATTAATCCACTCAACCAAACCCGATTCTAACCAACAACAACCCATAATTCAACCACTCAACCACTACCCAAACAACTAAAGACATTATCTCAACATTTAAAGAAAGAGAACCCAAACTTCTAAAAGTCATAACTTACAATCTACTAATCCAATGACCTCCAAACCAGTTTCTATCACTCACCCACTCAAGCAACTATATTAGCCCCCTCGGAATCCAACCACAATCCATCCAAATTAAGCCCAACAGCCCTAAAACCCCAATGCACCATGGCTGAAATTTTTGGACTTTCACCACGACATCGCAATCAAAATTTTGGCATTACAACATTACCACCACATATTTAACAAACTTTTACAAGCTAACAGCAATCGATTCCAACCACCACAACTCCAATTATTCAACAAATAGGCAACAACTCAATTTTAATACTTGAAAAATAGAAATTCATGCTACAACGGTTCAAAACTTATATAAACACATATAATTGATCCTTAGCCTCCACTGAGCAACAATATAACATCAATTTAACATTTCAACAGCTAAAAATTCGATTATATGAATTAATATAAAAATGACATTTTGAGATCTAGAATTTTTCTCTCACCTTTGATGTTATATGATGCAAGAAAGGTGTAGAATGGATGCCCAACAAGTGCAATCAAACTTTGGTTCAAGAATATTGGCTTTGTATTGCAATTTCTATTGAAAATTTTGATCAAAAATCAAGCAAAAATGGCCTTGAGAGTTTCGGCCATGTGTGTGAGTTTTGAGTGTGTTTGAGCTTTTGTTTTATGAGTAGTTTTAGTATATTATGCATATATAAGAAAAGTCAACAAAAATAATACAAAGTCAAAGTTGAAGCCTTTCTTAGTTTTTAGTATTTTCTAGTCTTTTAATTCTATTTCCTTGACTATTTTTACTCAAAACATTATATTGACACTTAGACTATTTTAAGTAAAATATTTTTGGGTGACAATAATTTTCTCATGCAAGGACTTTCACCCGACTCGATTAAAAACGCGATTGCAAAAGAAAGTGTAAAAACCTTTAAAATTTCAAAATCGATTCAAAATCCGTTTTAATCAGACACGGGTCTTTTATTATCCGAGGACTAATTTTTAAAACGTTTAAAACACCCCTGTAAAAATTTTAGCGGACAGGTGTTTAAAATACTATTCATAAAAATCGTCGATAAAATTTCTGATGCCGATTTTGATGAAAATTTCATGAATGCACTTAGCATGTAATAGGAATGTAAATCACAGAATTAATACATTCTAATTCATATAACACATAAACAGGTTAAAACACGTAAATCGAGGCAAAGATAAAATATGGGGTCTCACATTCTCCCTCTCTTAAAGAAATTTCGTCCTCGAAATTCTTACTTGCTGTACAGAAAAGATCTGGATACTGCTGCTGCATCTGATCTCGTCTCTCCCAAGTAGCTTCCTCAATACCGTGTTGCTTCCATAACACTTTGACTATCGAAATCTTCTTCGATCTCAATTCCCGTTCCATCTGATCAAGAATGCGAATCGGCCGCTCATCATAAGTCAGATTCTCATGAAGCTGTAACGGCTCTGGCTCTAGAACATGAGAAGGATCTGGATTATATTTCTACAAATTAGACATGTAAAAAACATCGTGGACATTAGAGAAGTTCTCCGTTAAAGCCAACCAATATGTTAACTTGTCAACCCTATTGGTAATCTCAAACGGCCCTGCAAACCTCGGACTCAACTTACCACCTTCACCATAGCGAGCAAACCCCTTTCGAGGAGACAATTTCAAGAAAATTCGATCCCCGACTGCAAACTCCAAATCCCAACGACGCTTATCAGCATAACTCTTGTATCTGCTCTACGCTGTAAGCATTCTCTGCCTGATCAACTGAACATTCTCAATATTCTCTAGAAGCTCTGGCATGATAATCGGATCAATAGCCTTCATATCTCCTACTTCATCCCAATACAAAGGTGATCGGCATTTACGGCCGTAGAGAGCTGAAAAAGGTGCCATTCCAATAGTCGCTTGATAACTATTATTATAGGCAAACTCGGCAAGTGGTAGATGTTTCTCCCAATTCTTCCCGAAGTCTAGTACACAAGCCCTGAGCATATCCTCCAGAATCTGAATAGTCCTCTCAGACTGACCGTCGGTCTATGGATGATACGCTGTGCTGAAGTTTAACTGAGTACCAAAAGTCTCCTGAAGTTTCTCCCACAAATGTGAAGTAAACCGAGGATCTCGATCTGAGACAATACTATATGGAATCCATGAAGTTTAACAATCTGATCCACATAAAGATCCACCAACTTTGCAACCCATCTCCTAACCTCATCGGAATGAAATTAGTTGTCTTCGTCAAACGGTCTACAACAACCCAATCGACGTCGTTACTTCTCGGTGTTCTAGGAAAATTAGAGACAAAGTCCATCGTAATATGTTCCCACTTCCATTCTGGTATTGTCAACGGCTGAAGTAACCCTACACGACGTTGATGTCCGGTCTTCACTCGCTGAAAAGTCACACATCTGGATACAAACTAAGCAACCTTCATTTTCATGTTATTCCACCAATAATGTTATTTCAAATCCCAGTACATCTTGTTTCCACCGGGATGAATGGTGTACTTAGAATTATAAGCCTCCTCCAAAATACCTCACCTCAAGTCCGGTTCATCGGGAACACAAACCCTGTTCCAAAATCGAAGAATACCATCCTCATGTAATTTGAAGTCAGACTGATCATCCGTGATCTGATCCTGATCTTCTGAAGTTTTGAATCAAGTTGTTGGGTTTCTCTGATTTGAGACAGCAATAAAAGTTGAATACGGAGATGTGAACACATCACCCCAACCTGAGTCAATTTCGGTCTCCAATAACTAAATTCCTCAAGAACCTCCCACTTTTTGACAGCCAAACAAGAAATACTCGCCTTACGGCTAAGAGCGTCTGCTACAACATTTGTCCTCCCAGGCAGATAACTGATAGAACAATTATAGTCTCCGAGAAGTTCCATCCACCTCCGTTGAAGTATATTCAACTCTTTCTGTGAGAACAAATACTTCAGACTCTTATGATTGGTGAAAATCTCGAACTTACTGCCCCACAGTTAATGACGCCATTTTTTCAGTGCTAACACAACGGTTGCCAACTCAAGATCATGAGTCGGATAGTTCACCTTATACGACTTTAACTTTCTAGAAGCATAGGCAATAACCCAGCCATTCTGCATAAGTACACAACCCAAGCCCTCCTTAGATGCATCACTGTAGATAACCATATTATCGGTCCCCTCTAGTAGAGCAAGTACTGGAGCTGTAGTCAATCTCTTTTTCAACTCCTGAAACCCACTCTCACATTTCTCATCCCAAATAAAGTTGGTCCGTTTCTGAGTTAACTTAGAAAGTGCCCTGTAATCTTAGAAAAGTCCTTCACAAACCTACGGTAATAACCCACTAAGCCAAGGAAGCTACGAACCTCCGAAACATTCTCCGGCCTTTTCCAAGATATCACCACTTCAATCTTAGTGGGATCTACTGAAATACCGCTCTGTGTAATCACATGGCCAAGAAAAGATATCTGTTGCATCCAAAATTCACATTTGCTGAACTTCGCTAACAACTGATACTCCTGCAGCTTCTGTAAGACAAGCCGTAGATGTTGCTCGTGCTCCGATTCAGTCTTAGAATAAACCAAAATATCATCAATAAAGATTACCACGAATTGTTCCAAGTACGGCTGAAAGACCCGATGCATAAGATCCATGAATGCTGCCAGTGCATTAGTCAGTCTAAAGGGCATAACTACAAATTCATAATGCCCGTACCGAGTCCTGGAAGTAGACTTTGGAGCATCCTCCTTACGAATCCAAAGTTGATAATACCCTTGCCTCAAGTCAAACTTAGTGTAGACTTTGGCCGCCTAAAGTTGATCGAACAACTCGTCAATCAGTGGCAAATGATACTTGTTCTTGATGGTTACCAAATTCAAACCGCGATAGTCAATACATAATCTCAAGGTACCATCCTTCTTGTTCACAAATAAAACAGGTGCTCCCCATGGTGAAGAACTCTGCTGGATGAAACCCTTCTCTAACAACTCCTGCAATTGTGTTTTCAATTCCTTAAGTTCAGTTGGTGCCATCTGGTACGCTGATTTAGAAATAGGTTGAGTACCAGGAATCAAATTAATCACAAACTCAACATCTCTTTCTGGCGGCAATCTTGGCAACTCCTCGGGAAATACATTGAGATATTCCCGAATAATAGGAACTTCCTCCAACTTCAGCTTATCAGATGGCTTGTTAATCAAATAAGCTAGATAACCCGAATACCCCTTACTCACCAGCTTAACAGCTTTAGTTGATGAGATAATAAAACTGTCTTAGCATCCTGGTTCCCTACTACCTTAACCACTGGCTGATCTGGCAAACGAAACTGTACTACCTTTGTTCTATAGTTTAACTGGGCATCGTACTTAGAAAGCCAGTCCATACCAAAGATAACATCATACCCCCGGATAGGAAATAAAATAAGGTCCGAAGGAAAATCTTGACCCTTAACATGTATTTTACAGTCTTTACATACTAAGCCAGTCACATACTTATCAGTTAAAGAAGTACTAATATCAACCATATAAGACAATCTTTCAGGTTGCATGCTAACATGTTGCACACAAGTAGGCGTAATGAAAGAATGCGTAGCACTAGAATCAATCAACACTTTAACAAGTTGATTGAGTATAAGGAAGTTACATTCAACAACTGCCGCTGCCTCAGGTATTTCCTCCAAATCCACTGTGTAGGCCCGAGCCTGAACCCGCTGCTGCTGAGGTGCACCATCGGTAGGTCCAGGGTCGCTGTCTGACCCTCAGTCCTCTGAAATCTAGGGAAATCCCTCACCCTATGCTGATTGCTGCCGCAACCCAAACATGTTCCTGCCTTCACCCTGCAATCGGCCTCCACATGGCCCTGACGTTTACAGTAAGTACACTGCGGTGACGAAGCACTAACACTGCCCCTCGAAGACCCAGAAGCTGAATAAGTGGTTGTGCCAACCTGCTGCTGGGGTCTCGCAACACTAGGCCTATATTGACCCTGAGAGTTTGTCGGCCTGTACTGTGACTGAACCTGGAAGGAGCCCTGATGAAACTGGGGCCTGTAAAAACCCTGTTGACCCTGCAGTCTAAAAGAGCTCTGCTGAACTGGCGGCTTGTACACAACCTACTGTACTGGAGGCCTATACATACCATGCAGTTGAAATGGCCTCTTACTAGGCTGACTAGGTCCAATCTTTTCCCCTTTCATCTTTTTCAACCTAGGTCCAGCCTCAAAAGCCTCAGAAAATCCATCATAGTGATTCAGGGCCATTGTATCCTGAATCTCCGACTTCAAACCCAAGATAAACCTCCGGGTCTTACGTTTCTCATCAACTACAAATTTCGGTGCATACCGGGACAGTCTGGTAAAAGTGGCCTCATACTGAGCCACCGTAGCATCCCCCAGAACCAAGGACAGGAACTCCGCCTCTCTCCTTTCCCGTGCAATCCTCGGGATGTACTTAGCCCGAAATGCTCAAAGAAAGGTATCCCAAACATACGGAGTACCTCTTGCCTCCTAACCAGATTTCACTGTACGCCACCACTCTTCGGCCTCATCATCAAACAAATAAACTACAAAAGTGACTTTCCTCACATCAGTATAGTCTAGAGGATCGAATATCTTCTCAATCTTATTAATCCAAGCCTCTGCCTTCCAATCATCTGGTTCACCCTGGAATCTAGGTGGATAGTAACCCAAGAATTCCTTCAACACATTTCGCCCGTGGTAACCACCCTGTGTATTCATCATCTGTGTCTGCACAGCCTCTGCCAGGGCAGCTTACCCTGCTAATAACTGTGTCTGTCCTGCCATGATTTCCGTCATTCTATCCATAGCTGCAGCAATACGGTCATCACCCTAATCTCGGTCGGTGCCATATTACCTGGTACCTCATTATCTGCCTCCGGTCTACCTCTTGTTCTCAGTCTACCCGTCATTCTACTATCAAAGAGTTAGCACAGGTTATAGCACATAGACAAGTTATAAATAATTATTAGCACATATGTAACAAACTCACATAAAGCACATAAATCACTTAAGTATCAATCACATAAACAAATTGATCACATAATCACATAGTCACTAAATCACATAATCACTTAATCACCTAATCATATTAACACATATTTCACTTTTCTTTCACTTCATACATACTTTCATGCTAAGACCATTACCCACATTCCAAGAATACCCCGGCTGACAACTAAACATAATCTCTGATACCACTTAATGTAACGCCCCAACTTGACCCCTCCTATAAACAGTCGGGACGCAACGGAATTTCAGCAGTATAACGACAGTAATTAGGACACTGAGGCTCTAAACCAACCTCTTCGCAACTCATACAATCAACTCCACAAACAATTCAACAATAAACAACACAACCATAATATACATTAAACATTCTTTCACTATTGCATCCATAGGTTATACGCCTCCGTTCCAACATTATACATTTACTATATAACATACATTTCCAAAATAGATTATAACCAATCTAGCAACCTAATCATGTTCCAAAACATGACTACTAAACTAGCAACATTTAATTCAATATCTTTACAACATCTTATACATCATAAACTTCTACGTAAATACAAAACAACTAGTTTTAATATACAAGATAACAAAAGAGAACTACATCTCAGATATCAAGGACAAGACTCTGGCACATAGGACTCGTCCACATACGGTACATTCTCAGCCTCCTAAGGCACGTACCCGTAATCTTGTTCAATATCACAAGTATGCATGCAATAATTGAGAGTGAGCTTATATAAAACAAGCCCAGTGAAGATTCGACAGATCTCTTAACAATATTTACTATACTCCTTGGAAATCATCCTTTGAGCAGTAAACAAATAATAAACATCATTAACAATATAAGCACATTAATAATAATAACCAATCAATAAAGGATACTCTAGTTGGTGTAGCTCCAAACGCCATCACGATCTCAACAATCTTCTTATAACTCCCCATTACTCATGCACCCGAGGTACCTCACTAGCCCTTCCCTCCATGGCACTTCTGCCATACGAGCTGGGGGTAGCCTATGATAGTCATGCCGTTATCAACCCGACAGCCCGACGCTGCCCGAGAGATGGCACACACATACCAAGACTCATGACAATAATAATAATCATTTATATCTCAGGAGGACAACAAAGTAGGTTACCTATCTCTCGGCTTCATCAATAATCAATAATCAATAATCAACTAATAATATTTCAACAACATATCATCAATTAAACAATTAACAACTCAACAACTAAATTAGATGACAAAGTAGGTCATCCAACTTAACATGCATTAATCCATTCAACCAAACCCGATTCTAACCAACCACAACCCATAATTCAACCATTCAACTACTACCCAAACAACTAAAGACATTATCTCAACATTTAAAGAAAGACAACCCAAACTTCTAAAAGTCATAACTTACAATCTACTAATCCAATGACCTCCAAACCAGTTTCTATCACTCACCCACTCAAGCAACTACAATAGCCCCCTCGGAATCCAACCACAATCCATCCAAATTAAGCCCAACAACCCTAAAACCTCAATGCACCATGGCTGAAATTTTCGGACTTTCACCACGACATCGTAATCAAAATTTTGGCACTACAACATTACCGCCACGTATTTAACAAACTTTTACAAGCTAATAACAATCTATTCCAACCACCACAACTCCAATTATTCAACAAATAGCCAGCAACTCAATTTAAATACCCAAAAAATAGAAATTCATGCTACAACGGTTCAAAACTTATATAAACACATATAAATGATCCTTAGCATCCACTGAGCAATAATATAACATCAATTTACCATTTCAGCGACTAAAAATTCGATTATATGAATTAACATAAAAATGACATTTTGAGATCTAAAATTTTTCTCTCACCTTTGATGTTATATGATGCAAGAAAGGTGTAGAATGGATGCCCAACAAGTCCAATCAAACTTGGGTTCAAGATTATTGGCTTTGTATTGCAATTTCTATTGAAAATTTTGATCAAAAATCAACCAAAAATGGCCTTGAGAGTTTGGGCCATGTGTATGAGTTTTGAGTGTTTGAGCTTTTGTTTTATGAGTAGTTTTAGTATATTATACATATATAAGAAAAGTCAACAAAAATAATGCAATGTCAAAGTTGAAGCCTTTGTTAGTTTTTAGTATTTTCTAGTCTTTTAATTCTATTTCCTTGACTATTTTTACTCAAAACATTAGATTGACACTTAGACTATTTTAAGTAAAATATTTTTGGGTGACAACATTTTTCTCATGCAAGGACTTTCACCCGACTCGATTAAAAACGCGATTTTTGAAAAAGAA
Organism: Ehretia macrophylla; assembly: GCA_037974665.1. Classification (NCBI taxonomy): domain Eukaryota; kingdom Viridiplantae; phylum Streptophyta; class Magnoliopsida; order Boraginales; family Ehretiaceae; genus Ehretia; species Ehretia macrophylla. The sequence continues at coordinate 9,538,790 of CM075774.1, forward strand.
AGTGTAAACACTTTTAAAATTTCAAAACCGATTCAAAATCCATTTTAATCAAACACATGTCTTTTATTATCCGAGGACTAATTTTTAAAATGTTTAAAACACCCCTGTAAAATTTTTAGCAGACAGGTGTTCAAAATACCATTCACAAAAATCGTCGATAAAATTTCTGATGCCGATTTTGATAAAAATTTCATGAATGCACACTTAGCATGTAATAGGAATATAAATCACAGAATTAGCACATTCTAATTCATATAACACATAAACAGGTCAAAACACGCAAATCGAGACAAAGATAAAATATGGGGTCTCACAACCTCAAAGTCTTGAAATGGCATGATTATCAAATCAATATGATATATATGCCTCTCAATGTAAATACTACAATCTTTACACACAGACTCTGTAACAAATTTGTTACCCATAGGATTACCTACTTCAATTACATACGGCAGTTTATCAACTTTTAAAGTAGTAGACTGTGCACACATAGGAGTGATAAATGAATATGTAGCCCTGGTGTCAATCAAAACTACTATTAGCTGACTATTAATAAGAAAAGTACATTCCACTACCACTGTCGTGTCCGAGAGCTCCTCCTGATCAAGTGCAAATACCGGTGCCTAGCCTCTCGGAATAGTAGTTTCTCCTGAAGCTTTAGTCTGGGCACTTTGGCTGGAAGTCTGTCCCTATCCTTGTTTAAACCTGGGGCAATCTTTAGCTCTATGCTGATCACTACCGCAACCTACGCATCGGCCCAATTTCCTCTAACACTCTGCCTCCGTATGGCCCTTGTGATTGTAGTGACTGCACTGTAGGTTTTTTTTGGCAGCAGCACCTCCCGTAGGAGCCCTGTAAGTAGATGTAGCAGAACTACCCTGCTGAGATCTAATGGTCACTGGTCAGGTTTGTGACTGTCTCTGTGGCTGGCTCTGAGCTGGCCTCGGTGAGACTGTGCCTGAACTGGACCTGGGTAGCTCTGGGTCTGCCTCGGTTGCTGAGTCTGAACAGGCTGCTGATACTGTCTCTGATAACCCTGACTCTGAGACTGATACTGTCGTTTACTTGACTGACTAGACTCGGCCAACACATCTGCCTTACGTTTCTCGTACCTCAACACGGCCCTGACTACTGCAGCATAACTTGAATAATCCTGTGAAGACAAATTAAGCATAATATCACTCCTCAACCCTTTGATGAATCTCTAAATCTTCATGTCCTTCGACTGTACTAAAGCTGGCACGTATCGAGAAAGTCTAGTGAAAGTGGCCTCGTACTGATCCACAGTCATGTTTCCTTGCCTCAGAGCTATGAACTCTTCTTGATGTCTCTCGCTGGCTACTACCGAAACATACTTGTCCCTGAACTCTCGAACAAAGTCAGCCCACAAATGTTGTACCCTCTCAGCATCCCATTTCTCTCTAACAGTATACCACCACTCCTCGGCATCACCCTCCAATAAGAATGCATCATAAGTAATCTTTCTCTCATCATTACACCCAAGTATTGCAGCAACTTTCTCAAACTTATTCAACCACATTTTTGCATTCATATCATCAAGTTCCCCATAAAAGCTGTATGCCCCGTGATGTAAGAACTTGCCATACAAATTACCCCCAGCAGTACCACTACTGTAACACCCCGATCCTTCTCGAGACCGGAAGTTCTATTAATCAATCTAATCGCAACCCAATTCTAAACCCGGGCATAATTTTTAGGGAAAGCCGGACGGAGTCTCCCCTGTTTCTAGGCAAAAAGCAAACCTGCGACAGCATATAAGTGGACCAGCACCGTGTCCAACCATTCAAAATTCTTCAAGGCCATCCGAGTCTCGGTTCTCAACAACTAAACACAACAAGTATATATACATTTCCAAGTACCCAGACTATTCTAACTCTTTCCTTTAGACAATACAAATATGCATTGAAACCAGAACTTACTAACCTATACATAAAATTTAAATGACTTTTCTTTACACATTGATTATATACATCTCATGAAAGTAAAATCTTTACATCTTTGACAACTCAAGCCACAAAGCACGCAAGGCAACTCTTCAAGCACGATTTATCACATAACCACGAACTTTCCAGCTAACATGGTATTTTATGAAATGTGGTGATGAGGAGTGAGTATACACAACACGTATACTTAGTGAGAGCGAAACATATATCGAGGTGGAGAGAAAGAAGATCGTGCAATGCAAATAAGACAATTAAGCAATATAACCGACAAGTAAAGCAATCAATATAAACAACAATACAATAAACAATTAATAAAAACATTAACACAACCATTCAAAGCTATACCACACTTTGAAGGCAATGGTTCACTCATACGAGCAATGTACCATTTCACGAGCAATACATCAATCTCGAGCTTGATGTTGCCAAAGATGACAATAAGCGCGCAACCACCTTATAACTTCTACTGGGTGTACTCTGGATGTACCCCGACACATCTACGACCCAAATCTCCCAGGGCAGCACCCCTAGCAATAATGGGAATAGGACACGAAGCTAGAGCAAAAGAACCCTGGCAGCCCGAGATTGCCCAGAGAGGCCCATCACTCACGCGCCTGACACTATGCAATGCAATACGAGATACAAGCAATAAACGAGCGATAGCACGAAAGTGCATATTAGTGGCAATATACGAGATATCAAGCATTTACAATCAATATTAGCATTCAATTAACTTTTCAAGCATGATTATCATTAATATCAGCAATAACATCAACTAAACAAGTAATAGCAGTTCAAACACGAAAACGAAAAATATCACTATTCAATCCCTAACTTCCAAAGGCAATTACGAGCAAACGAGCTACGGGATTAGGAAACTGATTTCACTACATTCACTTAGGTACTACAAGGCACGTTTCTATATTACGAAACTTCACTTTCCCAACCGAAGCCCGAAAGTCCACCTACTGCATTTGAACTACAGCTATGCTAACCGGACACTCAATCAATGCCACAACAGCGCCAAAAGTGCTTTTATACCCTCTATAGCAAAACCCCCAACTCAATTCGAGTACGGTCAACACTTGGTCAAACGGCCCCTTTACGTTTCTTTGTCTAATTTCTAATTTTAATGGCACTTAACCAAATCAAGAAATCGCAATTCGGATCAAAATCTGAAAATCTAGGGTTTTACTATTCAAAAACACTATTTATTGTTCTTCCCCAATTTCAATTACGCAATTTCAGCCGTAAAAATTGCTAAATAACTAACAAGCAATGCTCTACGAATCCTAAAGAAGTTATTTCAAGCATTAACAGGCATTATAATGCGATAAATATCAAATCTGAAAATTTGAAACAAAAATCAAATTCAAATAAAAATACACAAAAACGTGAAAACCCTCACAGAGATTGAAGAGGAAGCCTTGCAAGAACCCTAGCCTCGATCCTCGTTCAATTCTACGCAAAATTGTGGAAGAAAAATGCAAAGCAAAAAAAAAAATTTGGTTGAATTTCGGCCAAGGGCTGATTTTTGCCTTGTTTTATTATTATTTTTCTTTTCCTTTGTTTAAAAGATGACACAAAGGGGTAAAATGGTCAAAGGCTAAATGCTTGGTCAAAATCAAGTTAAAAATGGTCAAATTAGCCTATTTTGATGCCATTTAATCTAATTCAAATTAAAATCCTTGCAATTCAATAAAAATCAACTAAAAACTAGTTAAATTAAACTAGAAACACTATTCACAAAATCCGAGAAATATTCCTCTAACTTTCATTTTCAATGCGATACGATCAAGCGGTCAATAAACGATTACGATAAGTATGGTAAATAATAATATCAAAATATAATTTTTGAAAAGTAGAATAGTAGAATAGTTTAAAACCTACTCCGCCTCTGAATTACTTTTCCATTTTGTTGAAAATAAAGTAATTTAAGTGCAAGAAAATAAATCTGAGTTTTGAAAACAATCAAAATAGTTAATACTCCTTTAAAATAATTAATGTAAGTATTACTGAAATACTTTTTAAAAAGAAATATGAAATCAATGCAAAATGAATAAACTAAGTTAAACAATCAATTAAATGCATCTAAATGCCATTAAATGCTTGCCGGGTTCGGGTTATCATATCATTCCCCCCTTAAAACAATTGCGTCCTCGCAATTCTTCTTCCAATAGGACTCGGCATCACTTGAGATCCAACTCTGACCTCTCTTCATTGGTTGTTAAGCAAGACACTGAATAAGAATGCTCATAGGAAAACCCAAATAGAAATCCCAACCAGGAATGCCGAGAAAATACCAACTAAAGACTGAAGCAGAGATACTGTAGATATTATCAATACCACTTATTATTGACAAGAAGAATACCGAAGGAATATCCTATATATGAATCCCTAATAAAAGTCCAACAAGTACCAAATGGCAAGTCAAAGGATAGCCAGAGTCGATGCATCACATATAAGACCAAACTCCAAGACCTCATCGCCATTTGCCGAGTGCAAACTTTATACAACTTACCACCAAGAAAGCCCAAAGTATTCCACAGCATACTGTAAGCAATATGAGATAATAAGTCTGAACAAGATTCCAAGTGTAGGACTTCCAATAAGTGCCAACAAGGAAAATACTAGTAGAATGCCCACTAAGAATTCCAAAGAATACCGTAAGTAGTACTATACAATAAATCTGATAGGAATTCCAAATATCAAACCTACTAAGGAACACTAAAGAAAATACCCAAAACAATGCTCCAATAAGAAAGTAACAAGGATTGCCCAATAAGTAAATACTAGATAAATGACCACTAAGAATTTTATAGAATGCCATTGAAGAATTTCCAATAAGGGATGCCAGTAACACACCAATAAAGACCGAGACACATATGCCATAGATAATACCATGCAGTAAGTCCGATTGAAACCCCAATAGCCAAGTCTACCAAGAAGTGCCAACAGAAGTTTCCAAAGAATACCCAATAAGAAAACCAAAGAGTGCTCCAGAGAACAACCAAATAGAACCCCAAAAGAAAGCTACTCTTTTATAACTGTTAAGCACAGAGGAGGACCTTAGAGATTCGCCAATAACCGAGCTCCAAAATCAAACACCAACTCCCAAATAAAGGCTAGTCAAATACTGCTCATTCCCGTCAATCCATATAACTTGGAGGGCTTGCTACTAACCACTTCTCTTCAAGGGAGGAAGAAGTCTTTCTTACCATTTCAATAGGACATGTATGAATGCCAATATATCACATTTATACATATATGCCTTAATCTATTATGCAAGCATGTTTGTAAAATAGTTTATAAAACAGTTTATTCATCAAAGTCACTCAAGCACGACAATCAAGTCAAGCACAACATAATCAATTCAAATCACGGCACAACCAATTCAAGACATTTTAATACACACATTACAAACAATACTCCAAGTAAATAACAATTCACGAGGTCGATTCGATTCACGATGCCAATTCGATACATGAATAGTCACTTCACTTCACGTAACACACCTTTAGCACATACCATATAACTACATCACGTAGGTACACACATTCAATTCAAGACACACAATCTCATATACAGGCAAACACTTTCAAGACACACTTAACAAGCATACAACCAAGGGTTACTACCCGACAGACCGAGGACCCTGTCCTGGCTTATGAGCTAAACAAGCTCTGATACCACTTGTAACACCCCGATCCCTCTCGAGACCGGAAGTTCTATTAATCAATCTAATCGCAACCCAATTCCAAACCCGGGCATAATTTTTAGGGAAAGACGGACGGAGTCTCCCCTGTTTCTAGGCAAAAAGCAAACCTGCGACAACATATAAGTGGACCAGCACCGTGTCCAACCATTCAAAATTCCTCAAGGCCATCCGGGCCTCGGTTCTCAACAACTAAACACAACAAATATATATACATTTCCAAGTACCCAGACTATTCTAACTCTTTCCTTTAGACAATACAAATATGCATTGAAACTAGAACTTACTAACCTATACATAAAATTTAAATGACTTTTCTTTACACATTGATTATATACATCCCATGAAAGTAAAATCTTTACATCTTTCACAATTCAAGCCACATAGCATGCAAGTCAACTTTTGAAGCACGATCTATCACATAACCACAAACTTTTCAGCTAACATGGTATTTCCTGAAATGTGGTGGTGAGGAGTGAGTGTACACAACACGTATACTCAGTGAAGGCAAAACATATATCGAGGTGGAGAGAAAGAAGATCGTGCAATGCAAATAAGACAATTAAGCAATATAACCGACAAGTAAAACAATCAATATAAACAACAATACAATAAACAATTAATAAAAGCATTAACACAACCATTCAAAGCTATACAACACTTTGAAGGCTATGGTTCACTCATACGAGCAATGTACCATTTCACGAGCAATACATCAATCTCGAGCTTGATGTTGACAACGATGACAATAAGCGTGCAACCACCTTATAACTTCCACTGGGTATACTCCGGATGTACGCCGACACATCTACGACCCAAATCTCCCAGGGCGGCACCCCTAGCGAGAATGGGAATAGGACACGGAGCTAGAGCAAACCAACTAAGGCAGCCCGAGACTACCTAGAGAGGCCCATCACTCACGCGCCTGACACTATGCAATGTAATACGAGATACAAGCAATAAACGAACGATAGCACGAAAGTGCAGATTAATGGCGATATACGAGATATCAAGCATTTACAATCAATATTAGCATTCAATTAAATTTTCAAGCATGATTATCATTAATATCAGCAATAACATCAACTAAACAAGTAATAGCAGTTCAAACACGAAAACGACAAATATCACTATTCAATCCCTAACTTCCAAAGGCAATTACGAGCAAACGAGCTACGGGATTAGGAAACCGATTTCACTACATTCACTTAGGTACTGCAAGACATGTTTCTATATCACGGAACTTCACTTTCCTAACCGAAGCCCGAAAGTCCACCTACTGCGTTTGAACTACAGCTATGCTAACCGAACACTCAATCAACGCCACAACAGCGCCAAAAGTGCTTCCATGCCCTCTATAGCAAAACCCCCAACTCAATTCGAGCACGGTCAACACTTGGTCAAACGGCCCCTTTACGTTTCTTTGTCTAATTTCCAATTTTAACAAAGGCCGGTCCATTTTTATTACACATTTTATCTTTCTAACATTAATGTCACCTAACCAAATCAAGAAATTGCAATTCAGATCAAAATCTAAAAATCTAGGATTTTACTATTCAAAAATACTATTCATTACTCTTCCCCAATTTCAATTACGCAATTTCAGCCGTAAAAATTGTTAAATAACTAACAAGCAATGCTCTACGAACCCTAAAGAAGTTATTTCAAGCATTAACAGGCATTATAACGCGATAAATATCAAATCTGAAAATTTAAAACAAAAATCAAATTCAAATAAAAATGCACAAAAACGTGAAAACCCTCACATGGATTGAAGAGGAAGCCTTGCAAGAACCCTAGTCTCGATCCTCGTTCAATTATATGCAAAATTGTGGAAGAAAAATGCAAAGAAAAATTTTTTTTTCTTGTTGAAGTTTCGGCCAAGGGCTGATTTTTGCCTTGTTTTATTAATTTTTTTCTTTTCCTTTGTTTAAAAGATGACACAAAGGGGTAAAATGGTCAAAGGCTAAATGCTTGGTCAAAATCAAGTTAAAAATGGTCAAATTAGCCTATTTTAATGCCATTTAATCTAATTCAAGTTAAAACCTTGCAATTCAAAAAAAATCAACTAAAAACTAGTTAAATTAAACTAGAAATACTATTCACAAAATCCGAGAAATATTCCTCTAACTTTCATTTTCAATGCGATACGATCAAGCGGTCAATAAACGATTACGATAAGTATGGTAAATAATAATATCAAAATATAATTTTTGAAAAGTTAAATAGCAGAATAGTTTAAAACCTACTCCGCCTCGGAGTTACTTTTCCATTTTGTTGAAAATAAAGTAATTTAAGTGCAAGAAAATAAATCTGAGTTTTGAAAACAATCAAAATAGTTAATACTCATTTAAAATAATTAATGTAAGTATTACTGAAATACTTTTAAAAAAGAAATATGAAATCAATGAAAAATGAATAAACTAAGTTAAACAATCAATTAAATGTATCTAAATGCCATTAAATGCGTGCCGGGCTCGGGTTATCACAACTACCCTCTGCTCTACCAGCCTGATCACCTCTACCGATTCTTGGTTGCCCCTGTTCTGCCACAAACAGCGCAACAGTATTCATGGCGGTGGCCATTCTGGCCCTCAGCTGTGCCCCAGACGGTTCTTGCCCCTGAGGTACATTCCCCGCTACTCCTACTACCTGCCTAGGAGCCTCCTCCAGTTCCATTCTCGGTCTTCCCCTTCTCCTCATCTCAATGCTAGAAGAATGCAGTGTTATAATAGGCAAAAAGATAACACAAAGATAACATGCACATTGTTTTCAAAACACCTTATTCACATAAGACAACATATAAACTTTTAACAAGCACTAAACACTAAACTTTTCATATTCATATCATATCATGCATTTGACATTCCTCTTACATGCTAGCACGTCCTTTACTCAAGCACTTAGGCAATCAAGCAATCACATAGTCATGTAGTTCAACTTTCACATATAGACCTCTACCCACATGCCGAGGAAATTAACCCGGCTTCATACATTCAAGTAGCTCTGATAACACCTAAATGTAATGCCCCAAACCCAACCCCACACTATAGGTCAAGTCCTGGCCCGTCACTGGGACAAAGTCTCCTCTGTACTGCAGACTAAACTGGTACCTGCAAATAGTCACATATAATGCCTAAATCACAACATCTCACATAACCTAAGTTCCAAGATTATCATAGTCAACCCAAGAGCACAAGGCCATCCGAGCCTTGGAACAACAAAATCTACATATAACATACAAGCATGCAAGACAATTCTAACTTTACTATAAGTAGTTGGATACAACAATAGTCAAGTTCTACCACCAAGCTATTAAACACACAAGCATGCAATAAGAGAAGTAAACTAGAATCCATTATTACATGCCATCTAATTTTGTTATCCATCATACAAGATTACAAGTTATTACATTCACCAAATATACATAAGACCACATGGTCTCAAAAAAAAACACCAAATATTTCATATAAGCAGCACATGTCAGCCAACCTTCACACACAAGAAGTCACAGAAATTGATCAACTTGTACTTCTACTTCTTCTACTACCGCTACTGGCTGGGGATCCACCTCAGCCTCTCCTGAAACATGTTAAATGAGGAGTGAGCAACAATGTTGCCCAGCGAGGGAGGTGATGCAGTATACCGAGACGTGCAACATGATATGCAACAGGATATATATATATATATATATATATATATATATATATATATATATATATATATAGCAAGGTAGCAACATATTCAACATCAAATAACACAACTAGTCAAGCAAGTAATTAACCACATATCAAAAGGATACGATTCACTTCTTGTCTTGAATCTCGAACCACGAGCCACAATCTTCAAGCAAGTGCCGGCAAACATCGTCCGTTTTTCCTAAATTTTCGTGCCCGGGTTTGGAAATGGATTGAGAATAGTTTGATCAATAGAAGTCTCAATTCTATGAGGGATCGGGGCCTTACAACTTAAATGGGCTGGGTCAAAAATTATATGACCCAGCTCGGCCCACCTATTGTGGTGGGTTGGGCCGAGTCGAGCCCATTTTTAAACGAGCTAGGCTGGGCTCGAATATTTATGTACTAGACTGAATTGGGCCTGTGTCAGCCCAGCTCTAATGCCACATTTGCCTTTTACTACAAAGAAACTAACCTAACGTGAAATGCAGTTGCGACAGGAGCAAGGTTTATGCTCCAATTGTGATGAGAAATACACATTTTGTCACTAGTGTAAAACGAAATCGCAGTTGTTTATTCTGGATTTTGACGGAGATTCCGATGCGGATATAGCGGCTCAACTCCAGTTGGTCAAGCTAAGTGCCCAACTTGAAATTTTACTAAATGTTATTTTAGGTAACCATTCGCCTAGCACTCTTCATTTTTTGGGAACACACAGTTTTATGCAAACATGAGTAGCCAAACATTTGGGTTTACCGATCGAAATAATACCACAGTTGACAGTGGCAGTAGGCAATGGCCAAAAGCTCCTTAGTGCTAGCTGTGTGCGACAAGCTTAAGTTTTGATATAGGGTCATCAGGTGCGGGTAGATCTATATGAGTTACCATTAGAAGGATCAGAGGTGGTGTTAGGCGTCTCTAGGTTAGCAACCTTGGGACCTGACGAGGGGTTCCCGAGCTGAGGTGAGCCAACCATTCCGAACTGAGACGGGCTAATCTACGCTCCGTTACCAGCGCGTTCAGCTCAATGTCCAATCTAGATGACTGACCCGACCCTGTTAACCCCGACCTCAGTTCCAGCTGTTCCGATGGGACATAAAGCACTGATGGGACATAAAGCTGCATCGCATTAAATGCTGTTAGACCCGAACTTAGTATAAATAGGGCTCCACCCCCTTCATTTATGGGGATCTCGCTATTAAATTCTCTCAGCTACTTTGCCAGCTCGGACATACTAATCATTCGCATGCTTGAGGGGAAAATTCGGGTCGTTACCCCGCCTTTTCCTTCCTTTCCTTGTGCAGGTCTGATAGCCGACCAGGAAAGTACAGCTCGAGGCCAACTTGAAAAGTCCAGCTCGGCGAAAGCAGCACCCAAATTCAACTGTGAGATTTTCAACCTCGACAGTTTGGTGCCGTCTGTGGGAAGCGACGAGTTCTTTTATAACTCTCTTCGCCACTCATTGAGAAACCATCATGGTGCAAACTAGAAGTCACAACATATCGGTAGAGGATTCACCCAACCTGGAATGGGACCTCGAAACCACGCAGGCGCCCAGCCAAAACCTAACCCAAGCCGATGTTGGGACGAGCCAACGTATACACCTAGCCACTCAAACCAACCCCGCAGCAGAAGGAGACCCCAACTCCAGCCTGTCACCGGAGATAAGCATGGTGTTGAGGATGTTCGAAGAACTTAAGGAGCAGGTAGCCCGGCTAGCTGGGGGCCCCCTGGCCCCGCAAGAGGCTGTGCTGCTGCCAACGCGCCCGCAATTCCACATCCCAGAGTCTAGGCGAAAGCGGACGCAGGACGAGAAAGACTTCCTAGAGCCGATACTTAGATCTGACACGGCGAGAGGTAAAAGGGCGTCTCAAGCTGACCCCGAGCAGGCAAAGACAGCGGCTGCCATAGCCAAGGTCATCAACCAGCTCGGCGTAAGCCCACTCTCCCCCGAGGTACTGGCTACGCCTCTGCCCACCGGCAACCGAATGCCCAACCTGGCCGTTTACAACGGAGATGGAGACCCAGCCAGCTACCTGCTCAATTTTGATCACCACATGACATGCCAGATCTCATGAAGGCGAAGACATTCCCGACTACTCTAGTTGGCAATGCCTTGGATTGGTTCCAAAAACTTCGTCCTGGTTCAATTGTAAGTTTTCACCAGCTGGCTGAGGCTTTCCTGTCCCGCTTAGCGGGGAGCCGTCGCGCTACCCGCCATACTTCTACATTGCTGCTGGTAAAGCAGCATAGAGGGAAAAGTTTGAGGGCTTACACGGCCAGATTCAATGAAGAGTCCCTCCGAATTCCCAACCTGGAGGACTCTATGGCCCTGATGGCTTACCAGAGCGGGCTCAGGTCGGGCCCCCTCACATCTTCCTTGGTAATCGACCCCGTAGATACTGTGTCCGAGCTGATGGTGAGAGCAGAAGGGTACATACATTTGGAGAAAATCCATCAGACAAAAAGGGATGATGACAAGGAGAATGAGGCTGGGAAGAAAGGAGAGGCCTCCCGAGCCCAACCTGGGGCCAAAGCCCAGAACGACCGAGGCAAGCAGCCTCAACAGCCGAAGCCGAACCCCCGGTTCACTATGTTCACTCCCCTTAACACCTCGAGGGAGCAGATCCTGATGGAGATCCAGCACCAGAACTACCTACCTCCAGCTCCGAGAATGAAAGGCCGACCCAAGAAGCGTAATAGGACTAAATATTGCCGCTACCACATGGACTACAGCCATACCACCGAAGAATGTAAAGACTTGAAACAGGAGATTGAGGCACTGATAGCCCGAGGCCACCTCCGGAGGTATATAGATCCGTAGCTGACCCGGAATCCAAACCAAAGGGATAGGGAGAGGAGTCTGCCCAGGCGCCAGGCTGGGGGCAGACGCTTGGCCATGATTGAAACCATTGTGGGAGGATTGGCGTCGGGATGCGAGACCTCAGCAGGCATGAAGGGTTATGTTCGTGTTGGGAGGGAATATGGACCAATGCGGGGATCGGCCTCGGAGATGTAGGAGCTCACCTTCTCTTCGGAAGACTTGGAGGGGGTAATATTGCCTCATGACGACCCCCTGGTGATCAGCGCTGAAATAGCCAACTTCACCGTCAAAAGGTTGATGGTGGACACCGGGAACTCGGCAGAAGTCTTGTTCTTCAGCGCTTATGAGCAGATGGGGTTGGACAGGAGCCGACTCAGGCCGTTGAGGGGTACTTTGGCAGGGTTTACCAGGCAGTCCCACCGAGCCGAATGAGTCATCAACCTCCCCCTGAAGCTGGGAGATAGGGATAAGTGGGTGTCGATGCAAGTCAACTTCATTGTAATGGATTGTAATTCCACTTACAACGGGATCTTAGGTAGGGTGGCACTTAATCACTTCAGGGCCGTCCCCTTAACTTACCACCAGGCCCTAAAATTCCCGACCCTGGCCGGGGTAGCCACCATTCGCGGAGCCCAACTCTCAGCTCGGGAATGTTATGAAAACTCACTTCGGCCCAAATATCAAACCGGCTGGGGACCAGATCTGCCCGAAGAAAAGAGAGATGCTAAGAGAGGAAGCCCGGCTGAAGACCTTCAAGATGTGGAGCTCTCCGATGAAACCAAGAGAGCAAAGATTGGGAGAGAACTATCTGCCAACCTCAAGAAAGGTATAAGCCAATTTCTTTTAAAGAATGAACATGTATTCGCCTGGTCTGCCTCTGACATGACAGGAATTGACCCGAATGTGATTGAGCATCATCTGAATGCTGACCCAAATCACTATCCGGTAAAGCAAAAGCGCCGGCACTTTCATCATGATAAGCAACAAATCATAGCAGAAGAGGTGGACAAGTTGGTGGACGCCGGCCACATAAAGAAAATACAGTACCCAACCTGGTTATCCAATGTGGTGCTGGTGACTAAGTTCTCGGGTGGATGGAGATTGTGTATTAATTTTACCGACCTTAACAAAGCCTGCCCCAAGGACTGCTTCCCCCTACCACGGATTGACCAGATGGTGGACGCCACCTTCGGATTCGAGCTGCTCTCCTTCATGGATGCCTTCAAAGGTTATAATCAAATCAAAATGGCTCCCGGAGACAAAGAGAAGACCGTCTTCACCACCGATAAAGGACTCTACTACTATGAGGTCATGCCTTTTGGCCTCAAGAATGCCGGAGCCACATACACTCGGATGGTAAACAAGGTCTTCAAAAGTCAAATTGGCCGGAATATGGAAATCTATGTAGATGACATGTTGGTCAAGAGCAGGAGGGCGGAAGACCACGTAGCCGACCTGTCTGAAGCCTTCGCCGTAATGGAGCACTTTGGGATAAAACTAAACCCGGAAAAGTGCGCATTTAGCGTCAAGACAGGCAAGTTCCTGGGCTTCATGGTTACAGCCCGCGGAATAGAAGCCAACCCGGAGAAGGTCCAGGCGATACTGGACCTGGCGCCACCGACCTGAGTGAAGGACGTCCAGGTGTTAGCAGGCAAGGTCGCAGCGCTGAGTAGATTCATGTCCCGGTCGGCTGACAAGTGTGCTCCTTTATTCAAAATATTGAGGAATCCTAAGAACTTTGAATGGACTGAGGAATGCCAGAACGCCTTCCAAGAGCTGAAAAGGTATCTAGCCTCGCCACCCCTATTATCCTGACCTGAGGTGGGGGATGAGCTAATAATATACTTAGCATGCTCGGGACCAGCAGTGGCGGCGGCACTAGTCCGAGAAGAAGGAAAGGAACAGAAGCTGGTCTATTATGTTAGTAAAACCCTGCAATGAGCCGAGGCGAGATACTCCTCCTTGGAAAAACTCGCCATCGCGCTCATCACAGCAGCAAGAAAGTTGAAACCATACTTTGATGCTCATCCAGTCAAGGTCATGACTAATGCTTCGCTCAAGTCCATCATGCACAAGCCAGAGGCGTCGGGCAGGCTATTGAAATGGGCAGTTGAGCTGAGTCAATTCGACATCACCTACCAGCCCAGGACAGCCATCAAAGCCCAAGCCATTGCGGACTTTGTTGTAGAATACACTGGCCGAGCAGAGCATGACCCGGGGGATGTGTGGAAGGTCCATGTGGACGGGGCCTCAGGGAAGTCCGGAAGAGGAGCTGGGGTGGTCATCCTTGACCCAAACCGGCATGAGCACCAGTACTCCCTCAAGTTCATCTTCCCGGCGTCCAACAATGAAGCAGAATACGAAGCGGTGATTGCAGGATTGAAAATTGCAGCTCAGCTCGGGGCACAGACAATCGACCTGAGCACCGACTCTCAGTTGGTCTCTAGTCAGATATTGGGAGAGTTCGAAGCCAAGGACAGTGCTATGCTAGCCTACCTCAACAGAGTCAAGGATTTGACCTCAGCACTCAGAAGGTTCACGATACAGCAGATTCCCAGGGAAGAGAATATGAAGGCTGATGCCCTGTCCAGGTTGGCCTTGGGCGAAAGCCGGCCTGCCCTGGTCCATGTGGAGGAAATATCCGAACCTAGTATTCAGTTGGGAGTACAGGCAGTAGTCGAGCTCAATCTAAGTCCAGATTGGACCAAACCAATCATGGACTACTTGGAGAGGGGTATGACCCCAGAAGATGAAAAAGCAGCTCGAAAACTCATGAAACAGGCCTCAAGGTTTGTCGTAATCGCCGGACAACTCTACAAAAGAGCCTACACCTGGCCCCTTTTGAAATGTGTAGGACCCGAAGAAGGAAACTATGTACTCCGAGAGATTCATGAAGGGGTATGTGGAAACCACTTGGGGGGTAAAGCCCTGGCTCGGAAGGCATTAAGGCAAGGCTATTTCTGGCCAACCTTAGAACAAGATGCCAAAGAGTATGTAAAAAAGTGCGACACCTGCTAGAGGTTCGCCAACGTGCAACGGAAGCCTGCTGTGGACCTCACAGTGATGGTAAGCCCTTGGCCATTCTATCAGTGGGGTCTAGACATCATCGGCCCCTTGCCGACCGGTGTCGGCCAAAAGAAGCACGCCTTCGTGGCTGTAGACTACTTCACTAAATAGCCTGAGGCTGAAGGTGTTGCTAGAATAACAGAAAAGGCAGCTTGGGATTTCATATGGAAAAACATCATTTACCGATTTGGGGTGCCAAAGGTCATCGTCACTGACCACGGCAAACAATTCAACAGTGCATACTTTCGAGGCAAATGTGCTGAGATTGGGATCAACCTCAGATTCTCATCCATTGCTCACCCTCAAAGTAATGGCCAAGTTGAAATGACTAACCAAATCATTTTGTAGGGCCTGAAAACCAAGCTGGAGGAAGCAGAGGGCCAATGGGCATCAATTCTTCCCGAGGTGATGTGGGCTCAGCGGACCAACACCAGCTCGGCCACGGGAGAATCGCCCTTCGAACTGACCTTCGGCACTCAAGCGGTGCTGCCAGAGGAGATCGGGTCTCCGACCAGTAGAACCTTCCACCATGATCCAGAAACAAACGGAGCACGAATCTGTGAAGAGCTCGACCTCGCTGAAGAGCTCCGAGCTAAAGCTCAAATCAGAATGCTGGCCAGCAAAGCTGCCATGAAAAGAGCCTTCGCCAAACAGGTCAAGCCTAAGCCTATCAAGGTTGGCGACCTCGTACTCAGAAAGGCCATCTTTTTGCCGCGCTCCGTTAACAAGCTCTCTCCGACCTGGGAGGGGCCCTACGAAGTCATGAAAGAAGTCCAACCCGGGACCTTCTACCTTCGCGACAAGAACGGAAAATTGTTGAAAAATGCATGGCATTCAGAACATCTGAAGCGGTATTTTGTCTAAAACGGCCCCGAGCCAAAATATTTTGTAAACGGCCCCCAACCGAAACATTTGTAAAAGGCCCCGAGCCGAAGTATCTTGTAAAGGCCCCGGGCCAAGACATTACTTGTACAAATTCAATACAATGCAATTTTGTAAACTAGTGCAATGCCCGACCTGGGAACAGACAACGGCGCAATGCCCAACCCGGGCCCAAGTGCTACAACTACAAAATTACTCCAACTAGGATTAACGCAGTAGCCACGCTTAATCACGAAGTAAACCAGCTCGGCTACGTTCTAGCTCGGTTATAATCAATAACAACTAGATTAATTTTGCCAGTTCGGATTAAGTTCCAACTCGGCGTATCCCGACTTCAGGTCGGTATATTTGTCAACATTAGTTTGACCTATTTTGTAACGGACTGACGAGTTCGATTTGGTAACAATTATAAAGTTGCCCCGGTTATTCCGGCTCGGATTAGGATGGTAAAACATTCAATCACATCCAGCTCGGTTCATTAAACTTAAGTTTGAATGGTCCATTAAATTGGTCCGACCCCACTTACTTGAGAAAAAATTTGCGACAAAAAAAGTACGTGTACGAACTCAATTAAAACGCAAATGAAAGTAAAGCAAACATTTCATTAAAATTGAAAGGTAATTACAAAAGCCCAGCTCGGGCGGGATTACAATAACCCTACTCGGGAAACATTGCAAAATCTATTTTTACGCAGCGGCGGAGGTGGTGGCCTCGGCTTCATCCCCAACCTGGTACAGGCCCTTCTGGACAACCTCAATAACCTCCTTGGCCTGGGATATCAGGTCGGACGGAAGCTCGGGGATCTCCCAGAATTCCGGCGGCGGAACCTCCAAGATCTCGATGTAGTCGTTCTTGGAGGCTGGGAAGAAGGTCTTCGCTCTCTCCCGAGCTGCGACTTGACCTCGGAAGTAGAATTCCATTTCCGCGTACTTCGCCATGGCCCCGCCTTCCGTGGCCAACCAATCCACCGCCGCGTCGCTGGACTTGAAGGCCTCCACTGCCTTCTCCCCCTGGACGCCGACCCGCTCCACCAGATCCTTTAACTTAGCCTCTGCCTCCCGTTTCTCTCGCTTATAGCGATCAACGTCCTTGGCCGCGGCTTCGCGTCGGTCCTTTTCCAGATCCAGCTCTTTCTTCAGGCGGTCGACCTCCGCCGTATCAGCCTTCTGCCTCTGAGCGGCCTCCTCCCTCACGGTTTCAAGCTCGGCTCGGGCATCCACGTATCGTTGCTCGAGCTCGACGCAGTGAGTTTGGGCCTTGATTAGGAAGTTGGGGGCAGAGAGGATGTGGGACTCGGCCTGTTCAGCAGAAAATAAAGCAATCAGCCGAGCTAAAAATACAACCTTACCAGAAGATGGTTAAGGGCTCACCGTGACTAAGGCCGTCCTCAAGTCAAGCGAGAGTTGCTCCGCGGGGATTGTCGCCAGCTTGGGGTCGCGATCCACCTTGGACGCCTCCATGAAATTTTTGTCGGGAGGGCTCACCTCCGTGGCCTTACCCTTTCCAGAGTGTTCGGGCCGAGGTCGCTTTCTACTCTCGGGTCGGGAGAAAGAGCGCTCCGGGATCGCTAGGCCCGAGCCCGATTTCTTTGGCAAAGGGGACCCCGAAGCCCCTTTTGAAGAGACCTCGGGACCGACCTCTCGTCCTTGGCCGCTGGGGCGCTGCCTTTGTCCTTGGGCAGTACCTCCCAGTCCTGACTGAGCCGACGCGTCGCCACTGACCTCACTCTTCCTCCGCACCTGGGCATATGCAAGCTTCCTCATGTCCGCCATATCTGCAAAAAGTAGAGCAGAGAGGTGAAAATAAGTCGAGGACCCACCTAAAAAAGCTAATAAACAGAACGACGGGGAGGTCAGGCGCCGATCCTGCAAACTGACCCTCTTCTGAGCTAGACCCGTCATCCCCTTCTGGGTCGGGAATCAGGTGGGGATGATCCCTCGAGGGGTCGGGCTCCCGACCAAACAACTTGGAATCCCAGATTCGCTCCCATTTCAGCACGCTGTCAATGTCTATAAGCGTCCCGGGCGTGGGCTTGAGCACTGCAACTTCTTTGAGTTCCTCATTCGAGAGTTTAGGGTCATCGTTGGCAGTCTTCCTCAGGCTCAGGATCCAGTCCAACCTGCAACCAGGGTTCACGGACGACTCTACCCAATAATAGTAATTATGCCAGCCCTTGTTAGAGGAGTGCCACTTGGTGAATATTGAGTGGCCGACCCGAGCAGCGAAGTGGAACCATCCTGGCTGCTTCGGGTTGGGCTTACACACGAAGAAATGCCTGAACCGGCGTAAGGTCGGCTCCACATCCTTCTCCAGGCAGAACACGTAAAAGGCCACCATCACGGCCCAACCATTCAGTGACATCTGACCCGGGCTGAGCTCGAAATAGTTCAGAATTCCAATAATGAAGCCAGGGAGGGGGAAGTTGGATGACGTCGAAGGCCAGGTCATATATGGTGAAGTGGTTGGCTGGGGGATAACACGCCGATTCCTGCCGACCTGGAACCTTCAGCTTGTGATACCGGTCAACCGACCAGTTCTTCAGCCTTGCGTTCGCCATCTGCACTGTAGAATAGCACTCACACTTGCAACATGCGAACAGCTGCTCGATCCTCTTCCCTCGAATTGAAGAAGCGCTGGCTGAAGCCGAGCTCTGAGGTCGAACAGCACTGACTGGGACAGCTTCGATCGGCTCGGTGGCAGAGACCCCGGCTAAGAACTCTTGTGGTATCTCGATGCCCTCCAGCCGATTCAGTGGCTCCTCATCATCCCTGTCATCGAGGTCTCCCAGGTCGGCCAAAGGATCCGCCTCTGCTTCTTCTCGCACCAATCTGACCCCAATAACTTGGCAGTCGTCGTCGCTCTCCCCGCGACTAGGTTTCTAAGCCGGCCCTGAAGACGAACTGGTGCTCTCTCCACCACGGACCCTGTTCGAGGTGGATGCCGAGCTCGACGGACTTTCATCTCCACCATAGGACCTTACTTCCATAGCCTGAGAATCTTCCAATTCCGACCTCCCCATCCTGTCTACAGCAAATATAAATGTACAGGAATGACTAAAGGGAGTCGGGACGTACCTACTGCTCTTAACTGCGGAGTACGGCCGACTAAGCTGGGTCCGAGCTGAAATATCCGGAGAAGATTCTTTCCGAGCTAGTTGCGTCCGACCACTTTGCTGTCCGACCTGAATTCCTTGAGAAATTGAAAACGAAGTGTGAAGTGAATCTCGGAGGATATGGCCCTATTTATAGGCGCCCCTGAAAGTCGCCTCGGGTAGCTCAAACGTCACGTCTCGTCAGAACCGCCAGGTGACGTGGCAGCCGTCCATTGGGCATGCACCGCTGACGTGGCCATCCCTACTCTATCGGGGTCAGGCACCTACAGCTCGAGATGAACTTATATCTCCAAATCTCACCCTCTCGATCTCGATTTGAGGGGGGGGAGAATTAACGAGGGGTTCCCCAGCTGAGGTGAGCCGACCATTCTGAGCTGAGACGGGCTAATCCGCGCTCCGTTACCAGCGCGTTCAGCTCAATGTCCAATCTAGATGACTGACCCGACCCCGTTAACCCCGACCTCAGTTCCAGCTGTTCCGATGGAACATAAAGCACTGATGGGACATAAAACTGTATCGCATTAAATGCTGTCAGACCCGAACTTAGTATAAATAGGGCTCCACCCCCTTCATTTATGGGGATCTCGCTATTAAATGCTCTCAGCTACTTTGCCAGCTTGGACATACTAATCATTCGCACGCTTGAGGGGAAAATCCGGGTCGTCACCCCGCCTTTTCCTTCCTTTCCTTGTGCAGGTCTGATAGCCGACCAGGAAAGTACAACTCGGAGGCCAACCTGAAAAGTCCAGCTCAGCGAAAGCAGCACCCAAATTCAACTGTGAGATTTTCAACCTCAACAGGACCTATTATTCATGACTATGCCGATCTCACTATGAAATTCAACCTAGATGGTAAGGAGGTGGTTTTAAGGGGAGATAGACGGGTGTCAATTGAGCCAGTTCAATACAATTGTTTGCGAAGGCTTGCAACAACAAGATCAGTGGCTGAATTATTTAGTTTGACAGTAACATATGAGGAGGACTTAGAGCGCAAGAAGTACAACGATGAGATAGAAAAGTTACTGAAACAATTTGAGAGTGTATTTGCTACTCCACGGCCTGCCACCAATAAGGGACAAAGATCATGTAATACATCTATTACCAGGGACGATGCCAGTGAATGTGAAGCTGTATCGCTACCCGTATTTTCAAAAAACTGAAATTGAAAAAAATTGTTTCAGAAATTCTAGCTGAAGGTATTATACAACCGAGTACCAGTCCCTTCTCGTCGCCGGTTATACTAGTCAAGAAAAAAGATGGCACATGGTGTTTTTGTACTGACTACTAGGCACATAACGTAGTTACACTAAAAGTCCGTTTTCCAATACCTACTGTTGATGAGTTATTGGATGAATTACATGGGCGAAGTTTTTTTCAAAACTAGATTTACAGTTCGGATGCCATCAGATTCGGGTCCGAACTGAAGATACTCATAAGACAGCCTTCAGAACACATGACAGGCACTATGAGTTTTTGGTTATGCCGTTTAGATTAACTAACGCACCCTCAACTTTTCAGGCTATCATGAATGACACGTTCCGCCCCCTATTGTGCAAATGCGTGCTTGTATTCTTTGATGATATATTGGTGTACAACCCATCTTTCAGCTGACATCTTCAACATTTGGCACAAGTCCTTAATCTTTTGCACCCTAATAACTTTTTTGCCAAGAGATCAAAATGTGTCTTTGGGGAGCAGTCGGTGGAATATTTAGGGCATATTATTACTTACAATCAGGTTGCTATGGACCCTATTAAGATAAAGACTGTTCTCGATTGGACAGAACCACACATTGTGAAAGGCTTGCAAGGGTTCTTGGGGTTGACCGGCTACTATCGCAGGTTCATAAGAAATTTTGCTACATTGGCGCACTCACCGATTTTCTTAAATTAGATGCCTTTCATTAAAACGATGCCGCAATTGAGGCTTTTCGAACGTTGTAACAGGCCATCACCACAACCCTAGAAGGGCATCCCATTGCATTTTTTAGCCAAGAACTCAACTATAAATGGCATGCAACTTGCACCTATCAAGGGAGATGTTTGCCATTACTCAGGCAGTAGCTAAATGGCGCCAGTACTTTATTGGGAGAAGGTTCATGATTAAAACAGACCAACGTAGTCTCAAATCATTAATGTAGCAGAATATTCAAACTCTAGACCAACAGAGGTGGTTAACGAAATTACTTGGATCTGATTTTGAAATTGTGTACAAGCTTGGCAAGGAAAACATTTCAGCCATTATACTTCCAAGAAATCCTATTGAAGCTACTTTTGCAGCTATTTCCTCAGTCTATCTTTCTTTCTTAGATGTGCCGCGACAACTTAATGCCACTGACCCTGAGATGATCAACCTTCATCAAAAGTTTCAAGAACAGTCAGCTAGCTTACATGGGTATATGCAACACAATGGTTTATTGTTCTTTCAAAATAGACTTGTTATTCCTATGGCTCTCAGACCAACTGTTTTGAAAGAGTTCCATGAGACGCCACTGGGGGGGACACACTGGGTTCTGGCGTACTTATCAGCGCATCGCCGCAAGTTGTTTATGGTCTCAACTTCGTTTTGATGTGAAGAAATTTGTGGCTACTTGTTTGACTTGTCAACAAGCTAAAACAAGTAATTTAGCACTAACTTGTCTTCTTCAACCATTACCGGTGCCTGAAAGGATATGGGAAGATATTTCTATGGATTTCATTTAGGGCCTGCCTTTGTCTCGTGGATATTTGAAAATAATTATGGTAGTTGATAAACTCTTAAAATATGGGCATTTCATTCCACTGCAAAACCATGCTACAAGTTTGAAGGTGGCGAAGGTGTTTGCGCGGGAAATGGTTAGATTACATGGGCTGCCTAAATCCATTGTTAGTGATAGAGATAAACTTTTTATGAGCGCACTTTTGGAAGGAGCTATTCAAATTACAAGGGACGACTCTAAAATTGAGTAGTGCATATCACCCCCAAACTGACGGTCAAACCAAACGACTCAACCTTACACTAGAAGTGTATCTTAGATGTTTTGTCATGGATGAGCCTCAACTTTGGGCTAAATATTTACCCTAGGCTGAATTTTGGTACAATACCTCATATCACTCTTCAATTAGTATGACGTCGTTCATTGCTGTTTATGGCCGACCCCCGCTAACATTAATCAGGCACACTCCTTTTGCAACCTCTAATGCTACAGTAGAACAAGAGTTGCAGAGTCGGCATGATATATCAGCTTAAAAAGAACCTGCAAATGTGGCTCAACAGCGTATGAAGGAGCAAAGTGATAAACGACGAACTGAAAAGGAATTTAAAGAAGGTGATTGGGTACTGGTGCGTTTGCAGCCGTATAGACAATTGTCTATACGAGGACACAACAACAAAAAATTGAGTCGCAGGTTTTTTGGTCCGTTTTTTATTGAATATCGCATAGGTCCAGTGGCTTACAAGCTTCGACTGCCACCTACTGCGAAGCTTCATCCTGTCTTCCATGTGTCGTTACTTTAAAAGGCAGAAGGATCTCATGAGGTGAGCACCGTGTTACCACTTTCACCCGACATACCTCAGCTGCAACCTCAAGCCATTCTGGCATAACGTACTATAATTCGCCATGGACAGCACCAGCCTCAGTTACTTGTTCAATGGCACAACGTGCCTCAAGAAGAGGCCACTTGGGAAGATGCACTTCAGTTCCTACTTACCTATCCACACTTGAACCTTGAGAACAAGGTTCCTGCTGATCCGAGGGGCAGTGTTATGGTTCCAGTAGCAGCCCAAGCCCAACCATAGAACAGCAGTCGAAGCTCATCTTTAGAGTTCCCTCAATCCAACAGTACAAGTGAGCAACCCATTCACCAACTCAGGAGGAGCACAAGGGTTAAGACTCAGCCCAGATTCTTTATGGATTATGTGGCATAATCTGTTAGTTAGTTACAGAGGTGCATGATGTATGCAAGGCTAGAGCTCATATATATATAGAGACTCTGTTAGCAGTAGAGGCTAAGTCTGAACATTTTTTTTTTATTATTGTATTTTTCTTCTTTAATAGAAGTCTGCCTTCTTTTTGAGCACTCGTTACAGATAATTAAGTGATAAAAAGATGATTGAGTCACAAAAAACTCATGATATGCAAGCCTAAGGAAGGGTTAATTGCACTATCTCCAACCCACACGACAACAATTTTATCATTATTGACCCCCTTTCTATTAACAATTACTCCATTGATAATTAGGAAAGATTATAACAACCAAAAAGTAAATAAACAAATTAATAAACCAAAACCAAGAATTTATTATGTTTCACTATAATTGTAAATCGTAAAATTCATTTGTTAAAACCAAAAACAATGAAGAGAATAGAGGCAAGTTTTACAAATGCCCCACAAATAAGCTAATGTCCTACAACAAGGCTTGGAACGGAATATTTGTGTCCTTTGCCCCTCCGACTTGGACCACTAGCTTTAATTCCTCTAAATAATTTGTCGTTGTATTTCTTTTCATCTTTAGGAATGCCGACCTCAGCAGCATTGTGACGATGAGCTTCAATATTGATGAAAATTGAAGAGTTGAGCATGAGAAAAACAATGAACAAGCTTAGAGACTTGTGAAATTTGGCCATTGAATTATGGGAAAGAAGTATGTTATATGTACGGAGCTTTACCGATCAACCTTGATTCGTTTTTTGAAATAGTAAAATATTCCAATCACTGTAACTAACCATTAGAAGAATTCTGACAATGCTTGCTTAGAATGTAAGCTAGTGTAGAAGGATATGGATTCACAATGGATAGAAGCCAACAATTTTATAGTACTGCATGGCAATTCCGGGCAGACCAATTTGACAAAAGGGATAAGAATTGAAGCGAGCCCTTCACACACGTGGGCGATTGGAAGTGTTCCTGAGCTAGGTGCCGCAAGATTCTAGGTTCACTTGAGTGGAAGAGAAGAGGGAGCTTCATTAACATGAGTTTTGAGGGAAGATACCAGAAATTTGTTTATTTTTATCTTTTGTATTACCAATGAAAAATTCACCTTAAATAAGATTACATTAAATATATTCTAAAACTATAAATTTTGTTATGCTACAATACGTAGGATACTGATTTCAAATCTAGAACCTTTTGTTACAATCCACTATTACCTTTTACTCTGTTTGAATTACCTTTTCTAAAAGAAAGTAAAGTAAAGGAGGGATTATGTATGGAATCACTCCTCTGGCTTGAATTGCGTTTTGAGATGAAGGAAGAGTTTTGAAGAGATTAAATATTCCACTAAATCCTTTAATTGTGATGATTTTACAATCTCTCAATCTAGTGTAAAATGGAAAAAAGACAAATTTAGTCTGTGAAATTAAGGAATAATGTGTGTCCCTAATAGTTTTCATGGTCATATTATAAAAAAGGTAGTTAGGTAATATTTCTTTTAAAATTAACGTTTTCTTTCCTTTACTTCTCTTATCCAAATAAAAATGATAAATTTATTTTTTTTCCTTTTCATTATTATTATTATTATTTTGCAATCCAAATAAAAGAATCTCGCATTCCTTTTCTTTCCTTTTATCTTTTTTCTTCTACCTTACTTTCCCTTTTCTTTCCCTTGTGCAATCCCATGGGTTAGCAATGCACCCAACCCTTCGGGAATTTTTGTCTACCTTTTTGTAGCTTTTAATTTCTGGACATTGAACTTCGTAAAATACATTTGATTTGTCATGGCAGAGAGAACCAGGCTCTGCCTGCTTCTTTGCGTAGTTTAACAACCACCATGCCGAATGAGCTTGTAAAAAGAGGTAATAGGCTCGATAGCAACCACGAATGCCATCCAACGATCACTCCACAACGGAAAATTATGACAATTAAAAAAATTCAAGAAATGTACAATGTATCAAGCTGAGTGTATAATATTCACAATTATTCATTCTAGTTTGATTTCAATTAGCTAGTTGATCAATTAATATAAGTTAATACATCATCTTCAAGCAGCTCCTTCCTCAGCATATTCAAGTGGATATCTTGGCTACTTATATATCCCATGTCTGTAAGGGACTAAGGAGGTCTCTCTCTCTTTTGGCCTTGCTCTCAAACTATTTAGTACTATTTTATCTTTTTTTCCCTTACCAACACCTCTTTTTTCATCACTTTTTATGAATATGTTTAGTTGACATACCTAAAGAAAAGAATAAAAACACTGTGAAAGATAAAAGTACAAAAAAGTTTATTATGTTATATGTCAATTAGGTATACAAGTGATTCATGGGAAGCGGTCGATATCATAATCTCTTTTTTTTTTTTTCTTTGTCAACCTCTTTTGAAACTAGCACTACAAAAAAAAAAAGAGTAAAATACACTATATCCCCCTATGTTTTCATAAAGTTGCATTATAAACTTTGTTTCTTAAAAAGTCACGTTATAAATTTTATGTTATGAAAAATGTTACATATGACTTCTCGCCTTCTATTTTTCTGCCAATTTTAACATGGAGTATTAATGCCATTGTCAGTGGGGATAAAAGCGCCGCTAGTTTTAGCGGCCTCTGTTTATCATTTTAGCGGCGTTTTCTAAAAATGCCGCTATTTAGCACTTACAACGGTATTTTTCGAAAATGCCATTGTTTAAGTGTTTTGCGGGAGTTTCAGAAACTAGTTAATTATATAGTGTCAGATTCCAACATGTTTGAAGAGAGATTGTAGATGAATTCTCTTACAGTTATTATTATTTCGAAGAACTCTGAACAAGCACACTTGCAGAAGGAGAACAAATTATCTCTGTTGATAATTTGATTCATATTTTTGAAGAATGTTTTTTTAGAACTCAATGACAAGGGTCATGAATTATTAAACAAATTTCTTCACATGAATTTTGATAAACTTAATATGTATTTAACAAAACTTGATTTGAGTAGAGTTAGTGGTCCAACGAGCATGGATAGAAGCATAAATATTAGTTTTTTACTATAATTATATTATATATTTTTACCCATTTTTGGTTCCGCCATTTTAGTGTCATCCTAACTCTCGATGCCTGGTTTTAGTACTATCTCAAGGCCACCGATGTTATTGTTAAAAAAAGACAAAATGAGTGAAACATTTTTAAGGATGGTTGTAATGTACGTTTTGCATCCAACGAATCCAAAAAAAATATTAATGGTTGTCCTAAATTGTCAATTTTGAAATGGTAGTTTTATACACTAAAGTATGTGTAATATTCATTTTCACATACACATATATATATACACGTCTATAAATATAACATATATAGATCACTCATAACTGATATGGAACTTGAACTTCCCGAACATTTCTTACTGCAAACGTTTTCTGTTTATTTTTTCTTTATATACTATTTTGGATACATAAGCCAATGTGAATTTAATTATATAGAGTAGAACTCTTAGCATAATGTGAAAATGAAATGCGACTCTAAAACAAATAAGCCATCTCTACGCTAGTCTCCTTCCCCAGGACTTGGACTAGATCTTTTCTTATTCGCACGAGCTTCAGCATTCATATAATGGTGGTGTGGTTGTTTCTCATGTTCTTTACCCTTCTGACTTGAACTTGCTCTTTTAATTATTCCCTCAATGAGAATATCATCATAATGCTCATTCTTTGTCAATTCTCTTGAAGGGGTGAGAATTTCGTTAGCATTAAGACGACGAGTTTTATTGATGAAGATTAAATAGTTGAGGAGGAGAAAAAAAAAATGAAGAAGCTCACACCTTTAGCCATTGAAATATGGGGAGACAAGGTAGTATTTTTTGTATTTCTAGCTTTGAATGAAAGCAATTATTGTAGAATGGATTTGCAAATGGGCGAGCTCAACTAACAACTATATATAACACATACATGGCATAGAGGAGCATTAAGCACATGGATGATTTTATTAAGTGCTGCTAGATTTTATGTTCTTTCAATCGGAAAAAATCAAGGTAATTTAGGAGCATTTGTCTACTTCTTTATGAGAAATGAATGAAAACACCTACCTAGTGAGATTTGAATCGAGGTCTATTGCCTACTGGAGAATCTCTTATCATTTGAGGCAACTCTTTGTCTCTTGGTATCTGTCCACCTTTGAAAGTCATTTTCATGTTTAATGGTGTATTTGGTTTAGTTTTTAGATACTTAAAGTGCTTCCTATGAGTTTAAAAGTTGAAGTTAATTTGTTTGGGCCAAATTTGAAGAACTTCTAGGTAAAAGTTGAAGTTGAGAAAAAATTAAAAAATAAGAAACTTCAAATTGATCTTTTCAAAAAATAATTTTTGCAAAGCTGTTTTTATATAATGCGAGAAACTATTTTTCTTTTTCTTTATCAAATATACCCCCTCCATATTTTTGAAAGTCTAACATTACTCTCAAAATTTCTAAAAATTCAATACTGTCCAAACAATCAACGGCTTTTGTTTAACAACATTTCTAACCAAAAGCTCCAATATTGAAAGTTCTACAAATTAAAAGCTAAAATTTCATAAATAGGCCAACCAGAGCCTAAATGGTATATAAGTCCGGCCAAAAGGAAAAGGAAAAAGAATATATGCGAAAATATAGTGGAGAAATTTGGGTTCCTCAGACGTGTATATCATGATTCTTCTATCTATCAATAACTGCATGCATTGCACAATGGATATGAAGAAGTAGACCATTATCTCGGCAATAACTAGCCAAGCTAGTATTTGCAGTGGATCCTCCTGTTAAGTAGTCATATTTGAGATATCACAGTTATATGAAATACTCATATGTTGGGATGCCCCTATGTTGAGATGGCTCTATGTTGGGATGCTCATATGATGGGATGTATATGATTTATCTGTCTACTCGATACCTCTGTGATGTAATGCCTCTAATGTGGTATTATATAATGTGGCATGGACCTGAGTAAGGTCAGACATGTAATTATTCTTAGAAGTATTTTCTATTAGACATTTTATTTATTTATATTATATTTTACATAATGAGTCAAATCTAGAAGAGTTAAAATAGACAAAACTCAGTTCAGATTGAATACAAATAAATAAAATCCATATAAAAAAATTTACTTTTTGCGTTTCATTGATGTTTTTATAGCTTTGCACTTGCACTTGTCTTTCCATCTTGGGATTCTTCTAATGGTATTCTTATTACTGAGCACTGTCTCATTTATTTTATTTTTACCTATATACATAGGGTGGTCGGTATGAACATTAAGGAAATAATCCGATATATAACCTTAATTACCATTTTCGATATTGGATTCCTTTTTGTTGGAGGGATCCAATTGAGGTTTAGATGTAATATAACAATTTGACTTCAGGATGTGATTTTCGGGAATTTTGATATATGGTTGTAAATTGTTTATTAATAGTATGTAGTTATATAAAAGCTATCATTAGATTTTTGCTTATTGGTCGTTGTTATTCACCATAACCTTAGAAATGTAATTAGTAGGAAAACATCTATTCATAAATATCGTTTCATCGAACAAATTAAATAACATTACTAGCTGCATCACACACGATAAAAATGTGTGAAAAGGGAATAATTAAATGATAATAATGAGAAATGAAATGCGACTCCGAAAACATATAAGTCAATCTCTATGCTAGTGTCCAACACCAGGACTTGGCCTAGATATTTTCATATTGGCACGAGCTTCAACAATCGTACAATGGTGGTGTGGTTGTTTCTCCTGTTCTTTACCCTTCTGACTTGAGCCTTCTCTTTTAATTGCTTCAATGATAATATCATCATAATGCTCATTCTTTGTCAATTCTATTGTACGGGTGAGAATTTCGCTAGCATTAAGACCAGGAGCTTCATTGATGAAAGTTAAGTAGTTGATAAAGAGAAAAACAATAAAGAAGCTCAGACCTTTAGCCATTGAAATACAGCGAAGTAAGGCAATACTTTTTGTGTTTCTAGTTTTGAACGAAAGCAATTACTATTCAGCGTAGAGCAAAGAACATAATTTTAAGGTTGCAGTCTCCCGATGGAGAGTGGATCGATGACATTGATCAAATCAAATGTTCCATTCAGTCTCACTTCGAAGCGGTTTATACCTCTGTCGGCCCAAGAAATTTCAACCATATCTTTGATTGCATCTCGCCTGTTGTCTCAGAAGACATGAATACTGATCTCTTAAGGCCTCTCACCGTGGAAGAGGTCAAGAATGCTGCTTAAAGCCTCAGTCCTACCAAGGCCCCTGGCCCGGATGGATTCACAGGTACCTTTTTCCATACTTATTGGGAACAAATAAAGCATGATGTTTTCGCTGCTGCCTACTTCTTCTTCAATTACGGTGATCATCTTGGTGATTTTAATCACACAACCAACTCCCTTGTGCCAAAAATTCCAAACCCTAAAAGCATTTCCCAATATAGGCTAATCTCATGCACAAATTTTCTTTACAAAATCATTTCAAAAATCCTTGTTTTAAGGCTAAAACCATACTTGAATGAGCTCATTTCTCCAAACCAAAGTGCTTTTATTGCAGGCAGATTAATACAGGATAACCTCATTGTTGCACAAGAGATTTCTCATCATCTTCGAACTCTCAAAAATTCTAATCGATACAAAGCTGCGATAAAACTTGATATGCACAAAGCTTTCGATTGTGTCGAATGGGATTTTTTAGAAAAACTTTTTGAGAAACTTGGTTTTCACTTAAGATGGATCAACCTCATTATGCATACTATTAAGACTGTGAAATACACCATTGCAGTTAATGGCGATCATTTGCCCCTCTTCTCTCCGAATAGAGGAATCCGACAAGGGGATCCACTATCTCCCTTTCATATTCTCTATTCTCACGGAGGCACTCTCAAAGTACATTGTCAGGCAATCAGAATTTGGGCAGCTCAACAGTATAAAACTTGCAAGAAAGTGTCCTCCAATCACCCATCTGCTCTTTGCGGATGATTCTCTCTTTTTCATTGTAGCTAAGGCCAAAGAAGCTCAAGCACTAAAGGATACCATTTATCATTATTGCTTTGCTATAGGGCAGAAAGTCCATTTTGATAAATTTGGTTTTATCTTTAGTGCTAATGCTCCTCAGAATGTGAAATCTGAAATCAGTAGCATTCTTCGTATCCAAAACAACCAAAGCCTAGGTAAATACCTTGGGATCCCTACCTCCTGGGGTAACTCAAAAACCATTGCCCTCAAGTGGCTCATTGAAAAAATTTCCTTGAAAGTTCAAGGCTGGAAAGAAAAGTTTCTCTCTGAAGGTGGTAAAGAAATTCTTATCAAATCAGTCCTCCAAGCTATTCCTAGCTACATTATGTCCCTTTTCATTGTCCCAAAGTCAATTTGTAAAAAATGTGTTCTATTATATCCAACTTTTGGTGGAGTAAAAATGGAAAAACTAGCTTTCATTGGATAAACTGGAACACTATGACCGATTCTAAATGGGATGGGGGCATGGGGTTCAAAAATTTTGAACTGATGAATAAAGCTCTCCTTGCAGGTCAAGCATGGCGCATTTTGAAAATTACATCTTCATTAGCAGCTAAAACTCTCAAAGGAAAATATTTTCCAAATTGTACTTTTTGGCATGCGCGAGCTGGATCTCGTCCCTCTTGGGCTTTTCAAAGTCTTCTTGCTGGGCTTGAAGTCATTAAAAAGGAAGCTCTTTGGCGTGTGGGCAATGGTTGTGACATCAACATTTGGAAGGATCCTTGGCTTGCCATGAGTCGCACCCTTGTCCGTCCTCAAAACTGTGATCTTCAAACAGTTAATGAGCTCATTCATGAAGGAAACTGGAAGAGAGATCTCATTGATCAGGTGTTCGATAGAAGCACATCTAACCTTATCACCAGTATCCCGCTCCCATCATCTCAAAGGGTTGATTCTCTAATCTGGCCCCATACAAAATCAGGCTCATTCTCAGTCAAAAGTGGATAACGCAGTCTCAAAAAGAACGAAGGAAGACCATCTACCTATCAGAGTTCCTCTCATGTGTTTTCAAGCCAACTTTGGAAAACAATTTGGAACACAAAAGCTCCAACAAAAGTCAATGCTTTCGTTTGGAGGGCCTGTCGAAATCTCATATCTACAGAGGACAACAAATTTAAAAAGAAATGTTCAGATAGTCCGATTTGCAAAATTTGTCAAAAAGAGGCTGAAACAATCGAGCACCTTTTGCTTCTTTGTCCTTGGAGCCGCCATTGTTGGATTGCTTCTACGCTGCAATATCTCCCGGACGAAAGATCAATCACAAGATTTGATGTGTGGTATCTTAACATCATTCAGAGGTACAGAATACCAGGTTATGAAAAAGGAGCTGCAGAGGAAATTATTGCACATCTTTGTTGGCAAATTTGGAAAAGCAGAAACTCTTTTATTTTTGAAGGGAAGAAAACATGCCCAATCAAAACTGTTGCTGCTGCAAATGCTTTCATTGCTGAATACAAAGAAGCTTCTTCTTTTAGAGCCAATGCCACCTCAGATTTTAATGGTAGTTCATCTACTGTCCCTACTCATTGGTCTCCACCCCCCAGAGGCACCTTCAAGCTAAATTGTGACGCCTCTTTCAACAAGAACTCAGGTACTGCGGGTATTATAGCCATTTGCAGAAACCACACTGGTTCACTTATTGACGGGTTTGCTCTTGTCACAAGATGTGAGTTCCCTCAACAAGCCGAAGCTTGGCCCTTCTTAATGTTATTAAGATGGCTGGATCTTTCTCTTTCATGCCTATGATCATTGAAACAGATTGTCAAGAAGTTTACCAAGCAATCACTCACACCAATTCGGAGAGCAGCTGGAAGGTAGATACGATCATCCATGACATCAATCATGAGCTTTCAGGAAGAAATGATATCAATCTCAACCTCATTAGAAGAACGGCAAATGCTCCTTCTGATTGGATTGCTAACCAGGCACATCGTTTGCTTCTTCCGTCTGACTGGTTATCAAATGTTCCTTCACCTTTGTATTCACTGCTACAAGCAGATTTACCTACCTTGGGAGTAGGCTAATGTTTCTTTGTTTTATTAATGAAATCTTTCTTTTGACAAAAAAGATTTGCAAATGGGCGAGCGTAGCTAACGATTATATAGTACTTGCATGGCATAGAGGACGGTTTAAAAATGCTTTATGTCACCCTTTCATACTTCTATTCTTGTTTTGTAGGAAAGAATTAATTAGTGCATTAGAAGTCAAGTCTTTTATATATATTGTAAAAATTCTACTGTGTAGGGAATGATGAATTAATTGGTGATATGAAATAGGAAGTGCCCCATTAAGCACTTGAATGATTTTATTAGGTGCTGCTAGATTTTAGATTTTATGTTCTTTCAAGCGGAAACATTTTAGGTAAATTAGGAGCATTTGTCTACGAGCAATGAAGGAAAACACCTACCCAGTGAGATTTGAATTTATTCTATTGCGGAGAATCGCTTACCATTTGAGGCAACTCTTTGTCTCTTGGCATCTATCCACCTTTGAAAGTCATTTTATGTTAAAGTGGCATATAAGTCTGGCCAAAAGAGATGAAAAATAATATATGAAAAAATATAGTGGGCTTCCTCCATCAAAGGCTAATACGGGAGACCAATATAACGAATAAGTAGCGTGAGGAAAGAAGAATATTGATTTCACTTGTTTAATTTGTATATGGAAAATCACCATCCTGAAAGGACTTGCAAAGAAACCACAAATAAAGATGATGCATCCATGTGATTTAATTCCATTTTGCACGTGTACAAAAGTAATGTTAGATTTCACTTTGTTTTCGTCACTCAATTATCACTTTTTAATTAACATGCTAATTAGTTAAATTTATTTTATTTCTCTCTCTCTTCTTTTATTAATTTTATTTTATTTAATTTGTCTTTCTTTTTTTATTAATTTTTCTCTCGCTTTAGTTTTCCTTTTTCTCTCACTTAATTAACGTTTCATTTGATATGTTGATTAACTAAATGCTGATGGATCTCGATAATCTTCTTTTATTCATTTTCAGAAATTGCATTTCTGATTATGCCTCTAGGAAGTCTAATAAATATGTTAAAATCGCAACAACAACAAAAAAAAAATCACATCATCCCTTGTGCTTAGTTCTTTTCATTAAAGTTTAAGCTAGGATCACACTTATTTGATCAGCTTCAATCGATGACAAGAAATAGAAACGCCTTAAACATTAGGCTTACACTAAAACATTTGTAACTCCTATATTTTAATTATTTAGTTTTCTTCTTCCTTCTCTTTGAGCATTCTCCACGCATTCCATTTGCTTTATCAGCCTTAGAAATTTCCTTACTACCTTCCAGCAAAACTAAACATTCCAAATAATCACCAATGCAGACGAAATTTACCCCATTTTTTATGTAGTGGTATGTTTCTCGATTTGAACGAGAGATTGCGAAATCAATTCTCATAGATGACATTCTTTTTATTGGATTATATGCCCTAAAAGCCAATTAGTTGTAATTTTTACAACATAATAACTATATTATTTATTTAATTATTGGGCAGATTATTTTATTATAATTGAGTTGATAATTATATTTAAATAAAGTCCTTAGAATTATCTTATAGATCTTATTCTTAAGTTGTTAAGTATATGAGTGATAAGATCTATAATGAAAGATAAATTCTAGAATAAATCCCAGATCGTATGATGAATTAATTGGCCGTTAGCTCGTTCGGATAGATCGGCATACAGTCTACTACCTTGATTAATATAAGTTATTAATGATGAGGGCAACAAGTTCCATGTTGTATTAGTAGATGTATAAGTACTTGTTAGGAACAAGTAACTGTACATGACCGATCATATAACAAATTATATGGATGGTCAATAAATTTTTTTTTTTTGCTCGGTAATGATGGTCAATAATTTGTTATATGCTATAATTGCATAATTTGTTATATGCTATAACTGAAACACCACGATTATCTTGTGTATGGGATATCATAATTTGCTAGTGCAAATAATCCAATTCTAATCAAGGACTAGATAATGTACTCAATGGTTATGATCGATTCCTACATGGAGATATATGCCTATAGATATGGAATCTGTCAATTAGGGGTCCTATGCGATCTATTAATTAAGTAACCAAAAATCCTTGGCCGAGGTGGAATGGTGCAAGTTGTAACACCCCGATTCCTCACGAGACCAGGGTCCGGATCCCAAAACCCAAGGCACGAAAATTTAAGAAAAAACAGACGGAGTCTCCCTTATTTATAGGACAAACCAAAACTTGCAAACAGAATATAAATGGATCAGTACCGTGTCCAACGCATTCAAAAACTCCTCAAGGCCATCCAAGCCTTGGTTCTCAACAAACAAACCCAAACAATTATATATCTCTAATTCCAAAGGCTACCCTAATTTTTTTTCTTTAGACATGTACATTCATGCTTGAATTGGAATAATACTAACCTATTACATAAACTAGGTTATCATACCACTCTAATGATCTAATTAAACTTAATTTATATTTCTTTATTCATTGAATACATACAACTCAAAAGTAACATTTTTACAACCCACACCACATAACACATTGACTTTCAAGCAAAGACCAAGCACCACAAGCACGAACATTCCTTCTAACACTGCAATACCTGAAAGGTGGGTAATAAGGAGTGAGTATACAATCATGTATACCCAGTAAGGGAGGTGATGCAGCATACTGGGAAATGCTTTCATGAAATGGAACAAAGATAACACAAAAATATCTCACATAAGCAAGCTATTGAAACAAGTAATTAAACATTTTATAAAATGATACGGTTCAACTCCTTGTCTTCAATCTCGAACCTCGAACCACGATCTTTAAGCAAATGCCGGCAACCCTTTTTTCCTCCAAATAGGGTACTCCAGATGTACCCCAATCCTACGACCCATATCTCATAAGGTAGGTCCGTATGCCCCAACGAGGTAAACCACGCTTCTGAGGTAGAAGAGTATGCCTCAACGAGATAGGGACTGGAAAACCATGGTAGTCGAGGGAGCACAGCAAGCCCGATGCCGCCCATGTTACTCGATACTACCATGCTCGAAAAGGTTGCGCAACCTCGAACAAGGTCACGAGAGCCAAGAATATCAAATCACGTAAGAGGAACGACAAAGTAAGTCGCCCTTGCAATTAATCACAAATAACAAAAAAAGACACAAGATAGCAAGTAAATAATATATATAACCTTTATCAATTACCAAATAATATAATCTAAAAATAATAAAATAAGTTAAAATGCACAGAAGAGATGAAGACTCCCTCACCTTTGAAAGTTAAACTTCTAAGCATTTAGCTAAAACTCCAATGAATACCTCCAATAGCACCAAAACCCTACAATTACCACTATGTAATACAATTACTATTTATATAATAAACTAAACACGCAAATTCAATTCACGGTAGTAACCAATAAACATTAAACACATTCTTGAATCAAAGGCACATAACTATTCTTATTCTTCCAATATAGCAATTTAACTAGTTTTTACTACTTAAGCTCATTCCTCCCATTCCTACCTAATTCCAACAATCACTCGTCACTAGCTCAGTGATTCACTTAAAAGTAACCCTTTCAACTAAACAATTAATCTTACATTTCCAATCCAAGCTATCATCAAACCTTCCATTTAACATCCCAAAGTCCTAAGGAAATCAACTTATATCAAGAATAGTCATTATCACTCAATAATGAAAATAATAGCCTTGACATTCATTCCAAGTTCACTTAACCACTTAACCCACCAATGCCCATTAAAAACCAACACTCAATCTAACTTTCCCCCAATTAGCCCTTTATACTCCATAACCACAAATCTAGCCATTTATCAATGGAAACACGTTATAGGCATTCTAAACACTCCATAATCACATATGAACCATAACCAAACTCTATAAACCACTCACACACTCACACCACCTAAAATCCACAAATGGCCCTTTATGCTCAATCAATCCACTCCAAGTTCTAGTCACATTGCACTAATTCCAAACATCAACGCAACACTTATAGCACCTATTTAAAGCATCAAAACATTTATTACAACCAACTTATAAAAATTCATCAAAACACTATTCGTTCCTCTAACTTTATCAAACTACTATATCCAAATGAGCTACGCTACTTGAAAGCCGATTTCACTACTCAAACCTATACACTTTATGATTCATCTAAATGCAAGAAAAAAAAACCCTTTTAAACCACAAGAACCAATAAACCCCGTTTAACCCCTTAGCACATTTTAACTACAGGTACCTAAACCAAAACCTAAATTAGCACCATAAATACATTTTAAGCACCTCCTCGCCTAATAAACACGATATATAACATTCAATTACATCCAAACTAACATTTTACGCCAAGCCCCTTTTGAATTTTAGCAAAAAATGCATATTTATCCAAGTTCCAATCAAATCAATTGCATTAAATCATTAATCTATGTTCATTAACACCTATAGATAGCATAAAATCAAGCTTACAATCACATTTCACAAAAACCCTAAGAAAAATACTATTCATCTTCTTCTTCAAGTGTCTCTTTGCATTTGCACTATAACCAAGCTAATAACCAACACAAACAAGTTCTCCATAGCATGTATACAACACTTTGTAAATGATTTAGGCATAAAAATAGCATATAACAACAAATTTAGTAAACCAAAGTTTATATCTCAAACTTATAATTATACTTTAATGAAATTCTCTCACCTAAAATGGCTTCATAAATGCAAGAATTAGCTTAGATAGACTTGAAAAAACATTTCCTTGTCCTACTTAGCTCTAACACCTAGGCATCAACTAGCATCATTTTATCACTCCAAATTAATCCCCAATAGCTCCAAATCACAGCCACACCACTGTCCAAAAACGAAGCTCAAACAATCCCAAGCCAAGTTCCTATACTTGGCTAAATCACCCACACACACAAGCACAATGATCTTACTTCGTTTAGGTACGATTTCTTATCATTTACAATCATATAAACTTCAACATCAAGATAGAATAGCAATGCACTAGCTAATTTTTACAAATCAACAATCTTATGGATTTTACTATTCATCCAAGAATACAATTTTTAACTCCAATTTCATCTTCCTAATGTACAAAGCTCGTAGTACTTCTAATACAACTTTTACAACACCTAAGAAACATATACACATCATTAATTATTAACAATTTTGCAAGAATTTACAACCTATGGTTTCACTATTCATTAAAGTAAACATTCTAAATCAAATTCAGCCTACACTAACATACCCCAATTTGATATTTTCACCTAAATAGAACAAATTTAAGCTTAATTGAGGCTAATTGAATCATCAAGCAACAAGCCAAAACAGTCGATTTATAGAACCATCAACTTAAGCTTACTAACCACATTTCTACTTATTGAATTTTATCATTTTTCCTAGCTCAATTCTAAGCCAACAAAAAATATATTCCTTAATGTTTCGACACTAGGAACACATCCAAGCCTTCGTTGTAGCTTAAGGTGAAACTTCATTTCAGGTTACTATTCATCAGCACACAAAAGAATTTTGTATATTTTTTTCTACTTAGCCTTCGAGCATACCAAACTTATAGAAAATATCAATTTGATGGTAGGAACACTTGTGTACCATCGTTAGGTCCTAATTCCATACTTTGTTTTGGGGTACTATTCATCAAACCACCTAAACAATTTCCTACAATTTTTCTACTCCATTCCTAAGCAAACTAAGCATACCATTCAACTAATTTGACCTCAAAGAACCTTTACATAACATCAATTTCAACCATCTTGCTAGAATTTTCAACCTAGGTTTTACTATTTACCAAAGTAAACTTTCTAAATTAAAATTCATCATTCAATATAAATACAAGCTAGCTAAACATGTAATCTACCTCTAACAACATCATAGAACAATAATACATACAATACATGCTTATATTTAATCAAAATATGAATTTCAAAAATAATCCCTCACCTTGAATAGTTGAAGAAAATGCAAGAAAATGGCATTAGAAGCTTGAGGATGATGAAGACTAAGTTAAACTTCTCCAAAAGCTCCAAAAATCTCCTCTTCCATCTTGTTTTCTCTCTTTTTCCTTCATTTTTCTCTTCTTTTTCTCCTCCTAGGCAGCCACGGTTTTGGTGGTGATGTTGGTGAGTTTTTGGCTCTTATTTTTATGTTATAAACTTAAGTAGAAGTCAAAAACGGTCAAACCCGCGTAGGCCAAAAACAGCCCTGTGTGACCTTACGAAAACGACCATAACTTCTTCTAGAGAACTTCAATTTACAAACGGTTTGAAGCGTTAGAAACTAGACTCGTAGAGCTTTTTAACCATATATAATTCACTACCTAACTCTTTTCCAATTGGTTCAGTTTTAACTCCAAATTTGACCCAAAATTGATTCAAAACTTCCAAGTAAAACTTATTTAATTGAACTCGGTAACCCCCTTAAATGTTCCTAAGTTTCTAAGGAGCTCTTAGAAAGTATATTCCTAGTTCAGAGTATTTAAATCAAGTCCCGGGTAAAGTTTTTTTATTTACAGTTTAGCCCCGAAACTATCAAAAATTACCAAAGTGGCCCCGAAGCTAATTTAACTTAATTCTCGTTCTAACTTGCTTCTAACTATCCTAATATGCACATAAATCACTTTAAACACATACTTTTATATTTAATTATACATATTAAGATATTAATGTATATACTCTCGGGACTGGGCCTCACACAAGTTGTTCCACAATTCATTGACGTGTTACTAATTAATTAGATTTGATCATATGATTAAGTAAGTGAGTTTGACATCCCTATCCATGACTCTCTACTTAATCAGAACGTTAGACAGAAGGAATTATTTATGCAATAATTATATTATATAGGGTTCGATTTCACTTCATCATTAATTAGGTAGTCGTGATATACTACTAGGTATTACTCACGACTTGTTGAAATTAATTAGAAGAGTTATAATTAAATATTAATTGGATTAATATAATTTCCTGCCAATTAATTATGAATCTGAGAGGTCACATACAATAGAAATCAGGCAGATTGGTAGACCAAAAGAAATAATTAAATGAATTGTTAAGAGTGTCTTGATATTAATTTAATTATTAGATGCATAGTAATTAGGCTACTAGTCCATTTAGACTACAAGCCCAGGACTAATAAGATTAGTCCGGCCCACGATTGACCAATGATTCTTATAAATAGGAGCATTCTGGAAAAAAAAAACTTTGCTAGCACAAAAATTAGTCTTTCAAAGAAAATATGGGTTTTCTCTCTAGGATATTAGTGGGGGTAGCTACTAGTCTTGAACGGGTTTCGTGTGGATACTCTTGGAGGTTTTACGCTTGGGGAGCTTGATTCTGATTCACACATTGTTTTCTAATTTTCGAGGTAATCCTAAAATCTCCATGTGTATTTAATATTGATTATATATGCGTGTTTAAATTAATCTACGTATGAGCCATGAACGTGATACATGTGTATTTTTCGCTGCGTTAAAATCAAATAAAATTTTAAATACTATGTATGTAAACTAACACTTTTAATATGTATTTTATAGCTTAGACCTTCCTTAAATAAAAAATAAATAACAAAAAACAAATATAGAAGGAATTTGGCCATGGAAAGATTTCAAGCTCCCTCGTAATCAACTTAGACTTGTCATAAAGTACTAACTTGTAATCCTTTGATGACATAAACAAATTACCATTTTTTTAAATCCAAAAGCATTCACCACATCATTTATCAAATCAAAATTGTAAAGCCTAGTCCAAGAATCGTTAACTCCATATTCTTTCATCACCCAAACATTATACATCGTAAGAGTTGAATGCTCATATTTAATAGCTGCAAGACAATCCCAGAGTTGAATAATATATCCATTCCCTTGAAAATCTTTCACGAGAGCATCTAGCTGTGTCATTTCTCTCATTAAGCAATTCATCACAAAAATCACATGCTGGCATCAATGGCCAAATACCACGACCATCCATATTTGGTTTGGACACAACCCAATGAAAGACCCTAGATATTGACAAGAGTCGAACTACCAATGAAGCCAATTTTGCGACATTGAGTATCATTTTGTAAGCGATTGAAGCTGATTGAATAATTTGGGGCCTAAAGGATTCGTTCTAGTCCTTGGAATATGTAGATCTTTTGGGTTTCAAAATTCCCTTACCCATCATTCGTTCGGGATTATAAGTCCTATTAAACTCATCTTTGTGAGTTGTTTTTTGAGGTTGTTGTTAACCAGTTTTCCACTTGTTTGCTCCTTGGGTTTGCGGGATGCTTACAACATCGGATATGTTTTGGTGGGCAGGTTGAAAAGTTTGGGATGGTAAGGATGGCAGAGTGCATGTTGTTCTCCGACGGTTTTTGTTGTAGTGTTGATTGGTGGTGCCTTTGCTTTGCTGTTAATATTTCATGTTTTGTTAGGCCAGGATATTCGAGTTGTTGTTTTTTGTGCGTGTGGTCTGTATATTTTGTATGTTACTACCTTTTTGTTACTTCGTCATGTTGTTCTTCTCTTAGATCAGATTGCTCCTAGTCGTCCCATGTTTGTAATGTATGATTTTTTCTATTAATAAAATTTGTGTTTTCTAAAAAAAGAAAAAACAGAATAATTGTAATTCTAACCTAAACTTTAATGGAGAAATGTAGAAGAAAATACAAGATTATTATGTGCTTTTTTGATTTCTTTTTATTTTAATATAGTGTTGTTAGACTTCCTAGAGGCATAAACAGGAATACAATTTGTGAAAAATGAATAAAAGAAGATTATCAAGATTCTGAAGCATCTAGTTAATCAACATCAGAAGAAATGTTAATTAAGGGAGAGAAAAAGGAAAACGAAGGGAGAGAAAGTTTAATAAAAGAAGAGATAGAAATAAAATAATTTTATTTAGTTGGCATGCATACCAACTAAGAGGTGATAATTAGGTGATAAAAAAAATAGTGAGGTCTAATATTACTTGGTGCACAAAACTCTTATTATATGCGAGGTATGGGAAAGGGTTAATTGCATTACCCCTAACTTATATGACAATAATTTTATCGTTATGCCAAGATACCCTTTCTATTAACAATTACTCCATTGATAATTAGGAAAGATTATAACTGTGAGACCCCAGACCTGCATTTATGTGCATTTATTTCTTTAAATATTTAATTAAGAATAGTTACTATTTATAAGAAATTTTGACTGTTTTATTTTCCTGGTTTTGCATTTTTTTCATTTTACTTGTCATTTAGGAGGCATGAGAAAATTGGAATTACGTGCATAGTATATTGGGAGATTGTATTAGAAAAATAATTTTCATATCGCATAAATAGTATTTTCAGCATTTAGTTTAGCATTTAGTGTTGTTTTATTTGCCTAGCCAACTATTTGATCCATATTGCAAATCATTTGACCTATAAGCTTGACCCATTGATCCACCCAAATACCATGGACCCTTTGACCAATTGACCAAGTCTTCTTATAACCTAAAATTTCTCAAAAAATGCTCCAAAATGTCAAAAAATCATCCAAAAACCCACCCACGGGAATAGTATTTTTCTTACAAAAATTGCTATAGTTGGTCATTTCCATCCATTTCAAGCTTGAATCTTGAGTTCTTGAACATGTCTAAGTCATCTCCAAACTTCTCTAACCTTGTATCTAGGTGAGGGATGTATTTATTTGAGCATTTTTAGTTAGGGTTATATTATGTAAAATTCCTAGATTTGTTCTAATGTTTGAACTATTGGATTATATTGCCTCTAATGATGTTTATATAGTTAGTAGAACATTCTATATTGCTTGTATTAATTGTTTAGCCATGGAAATGTATAGAAGCTAGTTGGAGAAGATGATGAATAGTGATTTTCATCATTTTTTTTGTGATTTGGTTGCAAAGTGTGTTTTGATATTTCCATTAGGTGCCATAAATGCTAGATAGCTTAAATGAATACTTAAACTCGATAAAATTCGGCTAGAACCTTGATAGAATTGCTAGAACATAAAGGAGATTTTTTGTGCAATTAGTTCATTTAAGTGTTTTAGGAGTTTATAGAGCTTCATTGTGGTTGATTAGTGATTAATGAATTCCTAGTATGCTTGTAGTGTCCTTCCGTTGCTCGGAAGATACCTATTTAGTTGGAATTGCAAAGGGGCTTTTGTAATAAAGTTGTGTTGTTTGTTAAGATTTTGATTGTAGTTGATTGGTTGGGTGTTTATGAGTTATTGTTTAAGTTATGGTAATAGTCAGAGGAGTTTTCATGAATTGAAATTTGAGAAAACTAGTGAAAATGACTCGATTTGCAAAGGGGTTTCGTGTAAAAGGGTGTTCCGTGTGTAATTGAATGCTAGAATTGGTATTGTCTAGGCGGGGAAGCACTTTTGGTGCAATCGTGGCATTGAATTGAGGAATGGATTGGGTAGCTGTATTTCAAAGCGACCTCGGGGCCTTCCCAAGCTTTTGTGTCAAAAGTGGATTTTTAAAGCTTGAGTAAGTATCTTTTAGTGTCCTTAAGGATGTAGGATAGTTGGTTTGTGAAAATTATGCTTTGTGTTCCATACGGGCGTAAAATTGAACAAGGAGACAAAGAGGTAAAGTGTCGAAGTTGTGTTTATTGTTGGAAATAGCTTGGAAACCTTCTTATCATGTTATTTTAGTGCTTATTGAATTGCTTATATATTGAAATTCATGTGTGAAAGCAACCTACTTTGTTGTCCTTCATTTATGTGTTTATTAGCTTTTATTGTTATATTGTTTTATCGTTGTTTTTTGTGGTTTCGTATCGATGTTGCGCAACCTTATCATTCAGGACGTTTGCGATGGGCCTCTCTGGGCGGCATCGGGCTTGCCAATGTTGGTTACTCTAGCTCCGTACCCTAGTCCCTCACTCACCTGGTATGGAGTATGCCAAGGGGTGTAGGTCGTAGGATCGGGTACATCCGGAGTATCCATTGGTGTTTGGAACGCCGACATATCGAGATTGAATTCGTGGTTCGTGTTCGTGAATCGAGAACTAGAGTGATAAAGATTATCGATCGTATCCTTTTTAAAGTGTGTAGTATTCTATTGTTTAATTGTTTCATTATTTGTATAGTTACTATTTCTTGTGATAACTGTTGCATTGCACGAAAATATTTTCAAAAATCCTCTGAATCACTGTTCCCCTCCCTCACTGAGTATACATGTATTGTATGCTCATCCCTCTTTCTAACATTTTTTCAGGTTTAATACGAAGCAATTGAAGTGCCTGCAAGCTGTTTGGACTCCTGTGCATTGAAGTGTTGCTTGCTCGTGGTAGTATAATTTGTAAAGTAGACGTCTTGTGTGTATTTGAATTATGTTGTGGATGATTGTAATAAAGTCTAAAAGAATCGTTGGCTTGTAATAACTTAGTGGTTTACTTTATCGCTTCATTGTCTTGCATGCTTGTTGGGTTAAAGAAGATTGTTTTGGTGGACTTAATAGATAAGGAAATTGAATAGATAAGATTAAAGTGGTATGATTAGCGGGTTATTGTTAAAAGAATCTCATTAATGAAGAAATTGCATGCTTGTTTGTAGATAGAAAGACTCAGATGGTCTTACAGGCTTGGAAAGTCATGTTATGAGTGGTGTATATTGCTGTTGTAGTTATTTCTTCTGAGTACAGGTAACTAATTAGGCCTAGAAACAAAGGAAACTCCGTCCATTTTCTCTCGTTTTTCGTGACCTCGGGTTTTAGATCGGGGCTCCGATCTCGTAAAGGATCGGGGTGTTACAGTAACAACCAAAAAGTAAATAAACAAATTAAAAAGGGTGAATTGCTCCAGACCCCCCTGTAGTTTGTCGAAAGTGTACACGACCCCCTAAGGTCTCAAAACTTCCTCCAAACCACCTATGGTCTACCAACCTACAATGCATATGAGCCCTCTCTGTCAAATATTATGTCACTTTTAACGGAATGTATAATACACTCACGTGTTGCAACTTGGATTAGTTTCCAACAATTTTGACAATAAAATAAGTTTATTGATTGACCAAAATACCTTTTTTACCACAAAAAAAAAGAATTAAAAAAATTAAAACATTGTCATCTTCCCCACCCACGCCCTCTCCAAAAACCCCCTACCCACCTTGTTAGCCCCGCCATATTCCCACCCCCCACCCCATCAGCCATAATTCTCCATATGTAAGAAATAATTTGCATAAATAAATAAAAAAAACTGTAAAACAGTATATGATGGCTTGATCAAGATCAACAGCGTCCCAATCGAGCTCATCTAGCCAGATATCCTCCACTCAAGGCCTTCAAACTGATCCTTCTCGTCGGCCGTCACCGCTTTGCTGGCATCAACATGCGCATCTAGGTCAAAGGTGGAGGTCACACTTCTCAGATCTACGCCATTTGATTATATGACATCATAAACAATTGGGTTTGGATTATATGAAATCATAAAGTTCACAAACAGTTAGGTTATGAGTATATGAAATTATAGACTATTGAATGAATGAAATTTACAAACGGTGAGTATACATACATACATGTATGTATATATATTTTAATTTTTTTGGTGTGACAATATATATATATATATATATATATATATATATATATATACTTAGATGATACAAAGCTATATGATAGCACCCAATTTTTCCGAT
The DNA here is from genome assembly GCA_037974665.1 of Ehretia macrophylla. Classification (NCBI taxonomy): domain Eukaryota; kingdom Viridiplantae; phylum Streptophyta; class Magnoliopsida; order Boraginales; family Ehretiaceae; genus Ehretia; species Ehretia macrophylla. The sequence goes on from CM075774.1 coordinate 9,583,586, forward strand.
TCGGCAGTTCGATCTATGATTTATCATTCATGGACATTGATAAGATCCATACATTTAGCAGTACCTTAGAATGGCATAGCCTTAAAAGTTAAGGGCTAGGTTCAAATGAGAAAAGACTTACGGTGGATACCTAGGCACCCAGAGATGAAGAAAGGCGTAGTAATCGACGAAATACTTCGGGGAGTTGAAAATAAGCATAGATCCAGAGATTCTCGAATAGAACAACCTTTTGAACTGCTGTTGAATCCATGGGCAAGCAAAAGATAACCTGGCGAACTGAAACATCTTAGTAACCAGAGGAAAAGAAAGCAAAAGTGATTCCCGTAGTAGCGGCGAGCGAAATGGGAGCAGCCTAAACCGTTTCATTTCCGCTTAAGCTTCTCCGGTTTTGGGGATTAATTGATTGGATACCCGAGAACCATAATCTTTCTTAGGATTAGCTTCTACGACGATAGATAGGGGTCAGGTTTGTTTGGCATCTTTGTCCCATGCCCTCCAAACAGTATGGGAGCCTTTCATCTCGTACTACTCACACTTCTAAATCCTCACGGCGCCTCTTCCACCATAGTGTAAGTTGGGAGCTGCTCCAAAAAGTAAGGCCTACTTCAAAATTCGCGTTCAACAAATGTCAACAACACCACGAAAAGTCAACTATGGTTGCCCACTGATCTAATCATAGGTGAAATCCAGTCCATTTGCTTCGCGTTAGGCTTGGAAACCGTAAGTTAGGCCCCCTTCGCCTCTCGGTAGCAAGAAAGCGAGGAATAAGCTGAAAAAACCAAGTCCCTTTTTATTAATAATAAGGTAAGTTTCATAGCTTCAACCTATCTAAGGGGAAAGGCAAAACTAGTTAAAGGAAGGGCTTCATAGTCTTACCTTTTTCCTTATTAAAATGAGAGTTTTTTCTTATTATTCTTAAATTTTAGTATTTTTTGAATATAAGAATAAGCTAAGAGGGCTAGAAAAAGCTCTCCTTTTAAATATATATATATATATATATATATATATATTGGTTAATTAAAACGGGTTAATGACACGGAATCCCCCTGTACTTTCACTGATATGCACGTTTCCCTTTTATAATTTAGAAAGTACAAAAAACCCATTTATAGTTTGTAAATGCATGCACACGTCCCCCTTTCCGTCACAAAAATCGTTAAACTTAACTGAGGATGTACGACACACGCCACTTTTACGAATATTGGACGATATTTTGATGGGTTAACTGCACAGGACCCCCCTGTACTTTTACTTATGTGTACGCTTTTTTTTCCTATACTTTATAAAGTGCAAATAACCCCCTTATAGTTTATAAATGCGTGTATACGTCCCACTCCTTGTGGAATGTTTCAAATTTTAAAATAATACATTAAATTATAAAATCTTATTTGTTACATATGACAAAGATCGAGAGATTTAGGGGTGGCCAATTGGTGATTACCTCTCCTGATATACAATATAACATCTTCAAATTAATATTTGATAATTTAATAATATATTTTAAACAATAAAATTATATGGTCCCGACTTAGGATTAGTGTAAAAAATTAATAATCTCGATAAAATATAAAATAATACATTAAATTAATAATTTGTTGTCTTATTTTGAATATTTTTGTTAACTTATGTACAAATAAGATTTTATAATTTAATGTATTATTTTAAAATTTGAAACATTCCACACGGAAGGGGGACATGTGCATGCATTTATAAACTATAAGGGGTATAGGGGAAAAACGTGTACATAAGTAAAAGTAAAGGGGGACCCGTGCCGTTAACCCATTAAAATATCCTCCAATACTCACAAAAGTCGCGCGTGTCTTACACTCTCGGTAAAGTTTAACGATTTTTGTGACGGAGGAGGACGTGTGTACATATTTACAAACTATAAAAAGGGTTCTTTGTACTTTTTAAAGTATAAGGGGAAACGTGCATATTAGTAAAAGTACAGAAGGGTGCCGTGCCATTAACCCAATTAAAAAACATGCACATGGATTGAGGGTGCGTATGCACTGGTTGGTAGACCACAGGGGGTTTGAAGGAGGTTTTGAGACTTTAGGAGAGTCGTATGTACTTTCGATAAACCATAAAGACATCTGGAGCAATTCACCCAATTAATATACCAAAACCAAGAATTTATTATGTTTCCCTATATATACATGTAAATCGCAAAATTCATTTGTTAAAACCAAAAACCGTGAAGAGAATGGATGCAAGGTTTACACATGCCCCACAAATAGGCTAATGTCCTATACCAGGGCTTGGAACGGAATATTTCATCACCCGAAGAGGTGAGCATTTTCTATTTATTTGTGTCCTTTACCCCTCCGACTTGGACCACCAGCTTCAATTCCTCTAAATAACTTCCTCTCTTCTCTTTTAATTCCTCCAAATAACTTGCCATTGTATTTCTTTTCAACTTTAGGAATGCCGACCTCAGCAGCATTATGACGACGAGCTTCAATATTAATGAAAATTAAAGAGTTGAGAATGAGAAAAACAATGAACAAGGTTAGAGACTTGTGAAATGTGGCCATTGAGTTATGGCAAAGAAGTATGCTATATGTCCAGAGCTTTACCGATCAATCTTGATCCGTTTTCTGAAATAGTTAAATATTCCAATCAGTGTAGCTCACCATTAATTGGAAAATTCTAACGATGCTGGCTTACAGTGAAAAGCCAGTGTTGTAGAAGGACATGGATTCACAATGGATTAGGAACCAACAATTTTATTGTGCTGCATGGCAATTGCATGCAGACCAATTTGGATAAGAATGGAAGTGGCCCCTTCAAACACGTGGGCGATTGGAAGTGCTCATGAGTTGGGTGTCGCAAGATTCTAGGTTCACTTGAATGGAAGGAAAGGGGGAGATTCATTAACATGAGTTTTGAGAGAAACAACAGAAGATATATACCAGGAATTTATTTTTTTATTTTTTGTGTTTACAATGAAAAATTCAGTTTAAATAATATTATATTTGACCCATTTCAACAACTATAAATGTTGTGATGGTATAGTACGTCGAAATGCACGCACTAAGCTAGTTGAGATCATTAAAGGATACTGATTTCAAACCTGGGAGCTTTTGTCACACTCAATTATTACCTTACACTCTGTTTGGATTATCTTTTCTAAAATTAACCTTTATGTTTCTTAACTTCTCTTATCTAAACAAAAATGTTGGAATATATATTTATCTCACGATAAAAAATCAGAAACTCTAAGATCACCTTATAAAATTTTAGACAACTCCACTTAGTACCAATTGATTTTAAGACGAAACCTCAGTTATCTTAACAAACAAATTATAAATTTCTTTTTCTTCCTTTTTCTAATTATCATTTTTTTTTTTTGCAATAATTCAAATAAGGAAATTCCTTTCTTTTCTCATCTTCATCTTTTTTCCTCTACCTTACTTTCCATTTCTGTCCCTTGTGCAATCCAATGGGGAATTTGGGTCCACCTTTTGTAGCTTGGCAAAACATTGAACGTCATTTCTTACATTATGAAATATTAGAAAGTAGTAATAGGCTCAATAAATTGCAACCATTAATGTCATCCAACAATACCTCCACAATCGAAAATTATAACAATTAAAAAAAGAAAAAAGTACAGAATGTACGATATATCACATTAGTATATATAACATTACACTATTAATATTCTAGTTTGTTTTTAATTATCTAAGGCTCCATTTGTTTGCTGTAAAATATTTTTTCAAAAAATATTTTCTCAATTTTACGGTATTTGATAATATCGAAAAATTAATCAACTGAAAAATATTTTCCAGTAAAAAATAGTAGGCTACTTTTTACAGATTTTTCGGTGTTTGGTAACATCAGAAAATTGGTCAACTGTAAAATATTTTTTAGTAAAAAATGGTGGGCTACTTTTTGGAGATTTTTCGGTGTTTGATGACACCGAAAATTAGTCAACTGGAAAATATATTCCTGTTAAATATTACGACTAGTACAAAGTTTGGAAAAATATTTTTATATTCTTTGAGAAAGAAAAATATTTTCTGGAACTTAACTATCCCCACCCCGTACCCTACCCCCACCCACTCCCCGCCCCTACCTACTCACCCCCTCCACCCTCACGATAGATATATATTTATGTGTATATTTTTTTTTATAAATCTTATGTAGGAAAATATTTTTCATTGTACATCCAAACACTAGAAAATATTTTTCAATATTTTATTTTTCAGAAAAATATTTTGCCCAAATAAATTATTTTACGGCAAACAAACAGAGCTCAGAAAAATATTTTCTTCTAAAAATATTTTTCACAAATAAATTATTTTACGACAAACAAACGAATAAAAATATTTTATTTAAAAAAAATATATTTTTTATTAAAAATATTTTTTATAAATAAATTATTTTACGGGAAATAAACAGAGCCAATAAAGAACTTGAATGCGACATGTCCAAGGGCTTGAGGAAAGTCCTAAGATTTTTTCGGTAAGCTTAGTAGGCTTATGAGATGGCTCAGTACGTTTCAACATTGGCTTAGAAAGGCTCCAAAAATAGCTCTGATAGCTCAGGTTATAGCTCAACAAGACTGAGTGAATCTCCAAACCAATGTAGAGACAACGACACGCGATTAGTACTAACTGCCATAACAAATGAACCTAGGACTAGCATTAGAAATCTAGTTGAACCAGCGGCAGATTCTAACACTCAAGTTTAGAGAATGTACTTTTTCAGTGAAAGAAATTAAAGTGTATTATTATACAATAAAAATATTTATATAATAATTTTTTTTTAAAGTATTTTTTTTCAAGTTAAAGATACCACCTTAAATATATGTAGGTTCGTCCCTCAATAGAACCATTCTATGATTTTCACTGGATTGTCTAACCTACATAACCGGCTTGCTAGATCCACGCGTAAAGAAAGGACATGTGGACCAAGGATCACCCTTAATTGAAAGGAAAGATCATACTAGCAGATACCTATAACTAGAGCCCAACCCGTAAGGGTACAGACTATCCATTCACAATAACTTCGGCTAAATCACTCCAAACCCTCTTCATTTATGAACCTTTGTATCTCTTGGTTAAGCAAAGCTACTAGTGGTCAATGACGAAGACGCTATGTTGCTGCTCAATGGGCCATCGAACGCACACTTAATACCAGTATTCAAGAGGCCCATAGCTTATGTCCATGGGCACTCCAGCATAGTAGTTCTGGCATGTCCCTTTAGAGGACCTTCTTGCATATGTATTTTGTGGCGATCATATTTGTGTTGAGGACTATTTGAGCCCCCTTAAAAGTTTTCTCCCCAAAATTAAAATCTTTTCTTCACTTAGCAATACAACCAAAAAAAAGAAAGAAAAAAAATAAACAGGATGGTCGGGCCGCATAAAATTGAATGGTGGCTTCCATCAAAATAAAAACGTCACTTGGGGTTTGTTGTTAATAAAAAAATAATTACCGCTTTAGTTACAGAATCTTCAGCATTACGCGAGGGTCTCAAAAGGGTTAGGAATCTTGATATTCAAAATTTTTATATCGAAACAGATTCTGGAGTACTTGTATCCTTGATTAAACATGAATTGCCTAGGAGCCATCCACTTGGACTGGAAATTGAGGAATGCAAAGATATTCTCTCCATGCACAAAGATTATAAGGTTAAACAAATCTACAAAGAAGCTAATAGATGCGCAGATTGACTTGCGAATTTGGGTTTGAAATATCATCTTGGATCATGGCCTATTGATCGTCTACTATAATTATTGATAAAGCTACTTGAAAGGGACAAAAGTAGTGTTCTAACTCCCAGAACTATTTTGTAATAACACGGCGCTGAGCCTCCTGATCAAGAAAAATATATATATATATATATATTACTATCAATAAAGTGGTGGTGACACGTGTAGGAGAGATATTAAAAATCACTAAAATAAACAGGTGCCACTATCAGCCTTTCAACCAATGATGGATTTCATGCTCTAAATGCTTTCGGCCAATGATGGATTTTAATTTATGTCTTCCTACCTCTAGCCGGCGTACCAATATTGGTGCATGTGCAAAAAGATCGTCAATATAGTAGCTGGTATTCTCTCTTTTAATTTTTTGTCAATAAAGTAGTTCATTTGTAATACCTATCCAACATCAATTGGTATAAATCCACAAGAAACAACAGCTTTAAGTGTATGGAAAATGTTAGACATCGCATCAAAAGGCAATTGATTCCTGAGGAAGCACCATTAGTTTGCATCCCAAGTGGGTTGCTCTCTTCAACGGGTCTTTGAAAAAACAAAAAAACAAAAAAACAAAAAAAATCTCATGTCCTTTACTTCACATATTGGTTCAAAATCGAATGGAATGAGTTTATCGAATTCGATATAATTGCTCATCAAAGTGAAACCTTTGGAATTCCATTTCCAACGATGAAAACAAAGTAAAGAAGGACTATTTAACAGTATGTCTGGATTCATAAGGAAAAACAAAGAAAGTAGGAATTCCAAAAAATTATAATAGAAAGAAAAGAAAAGGGGTCGCTTCTTTTGGATTGAGAAAAACAAAAACAAAAAAAAGAATTAAAAAATTGTTATTATACTTTATATTATAATTATTTGTTTCAAATGGAGAAAGAAATGAAAGAAAATGATAATTTTAGATATATTTAAATATTGTCTGCATATTCATTGTAATGTGAAATACTAGGAACAGTACTAGAATAACATTAGAATTAGTAAAAATACTAGGAACAATTAAAATCTTTCATTGGTTTACTTTTTATTTCCCTTCATATGCTCCAAATTAGAGAATTACAAAATCCTCTCAACAAAAGAAGTCATTTTCCTTTTAAAAAAGTGAATCTAAATAACTTAAATAGTCCTAAAAATCTTGTACTGCTCCATATCCATTTTCGGCTGAGTATCTTAATGCACTCAGTACTCTCCTAATCAAAGAAGAAGACATCGAATGCGACACACAACTGACAACACGAATTGGTACTAACAGATCACGTATCTCCATCAGGCTCAATGCCATTTCTAGCTAGGGAAATATGTTATTCGGGTGTGAGATAAAAAATTGATTCTACTGTACATAAAAGGAAAAATTGATATGTTGCTTTGATCTTTTTTTGTTTCAAACTCCATATCCTATAATAATGGTAGAGTAAGGAGTGGCCCTAAAGTTGAATTGACCGGTGGTAGTTGGTTGGAGCTACAGTAAGTAATCACTCCCTTATCAGAAAATCGTACATGATACTTCTGCCTCATACGGTTCCATCCCGAGCATCCACTTCTGTCTCATACGGCTTCGTCCCGAGCATCCCTCGTCAGCCTTGGCATCAGACCACTATTTATGTATGTATTTTCAGCTTGGACTCTCGAATCTTTTGCTTTTCAAGTGGTGGCGAATAATGATGCTTGCCTTGCGAGAGATGCCCGCCCGTAGGGCCTAGCTTGCTTCCTACCCGAAAGAACCGCTCACTAGCTAGCCGGACTAATGGAGACCCTATCTGTAGACATACTCAAAACCATGCATTTCGGCCAAACACATTTTAAGTAATTGTAGTAAAACTTGTCTTGTTGATCTTTCTGACGATATGAACATATTTAAATCAATATCGTTCTGTAAGACCATAATGAATGCAATTTTTCTCTGTTTGTTTCCATTCTCAAATGGCATCTGAAAAACACCATTTAACAAACATTCTTATTTATATAAGGGAGGCAAAGGCATAAAGCCGTGAAAAATTAAAATAATTATCTCTTCTATCTTTCTTTAAAAGCAAGAGAAGCCCTTGTGATTAATTGTCCATAATGTGATCCCCTAGTAACTATTGAAGTCCAAACATCACAAATCAATCTTCACAACGATTTATTTCCCGATAAATTTGAACTCACACGGCAAGGAGGGTGATAACATTTATTTCGAGCTCTCAAAATCAGATTTCTGAAGATTCACAATTTTGTTTACTAGCAAAACAATATAATATGTTAGTGATGTCTCGACATAACTTTTGAGTTATGACTTTGTAACTTGTTTAGAAGCGTTATTTTTCAATTAACAACTTTCGTAAAATTAATCAATTATGCTTCTAAATTCTTAATGAAAGTGAGAGAAAGATATACAGTGTAAACAATCTCAAATGAAGTAATATTTTATGTCATATTTTTATATCGTTATCTTTTTTTTAATGATAAAATTAGTGCATTAATGTCAAATTTCAATTATAAGAGTAAAAAAATAATATATAACAATTCACTTTTAAATAATTATTGAAAAACTCATTTCCTATATGTTTGGACTTTTTGAAGGACACCACTAATGTTTTTTCTTAATTAATAGTGTAAACACGTCCAAATCACCCTATAAATTTTGTATTTTCTCTATTTTGATTTCTTCAAAAGTTTTAAGACTATAATATATTTCAAAAATGAAATTCTAAAAACGAATTAGGAAAAACCTTTTAGATAAATGTACATCTAGTCTTCACTAATAAGAGAATTAATTAGATCTAAGATTATCATTTACCTTGAAAAATAAAGCATCCGATAATTAACTCAAAAACGAAAAAAAGAAAAAGATAGTTAACTCAAATCCACTCAATAAAATTACAATATCGTACACTTAAAACTTCTTAAAATAAATGAAAAAAAGAACAAAAATCACAAATTGAAATTAATTCTCTAACTAATAATATTACAATTAGCAGGGAAAAAAATTTTATTATTTTATTTTCCTCGATTTTTGAAATTCATCTTCCCAAAGTAGCTAATCGAAAGCTGCGAGAGGGAGAGGTTGAACTCATCCTTCCCCCACCGCGTTTTTCCGGCAGTGGACCTCGCCGGAACCGCCGGGGCAGGCGGCGTAGGAAGGCAAGGCCAGGTGGAAGCCTGAGGAGGAGCCGAGGAGGATGACGAAGAAGGTTTGAGCAGCGGCCAGAGGTAAAGAGAGAAGAGATGGCAGAAACCGCCGAGGGCGAGGACGATAGAGCGAAGCTAAAGCTGATGGTGGCGGCCGGCGGTGTGCTTGGTGCAGATCAGCTCCCAGAGACGCTCATCCTGCGCCGTACGATTCCACTGCTTGCTAACGCATGCCGCCGTCGCTAACGTGCGCGCGTCGTCGACGTGCTTGAAAACCTCGTACAACAAGTTCTCATCTAACAACACCGCTTCGTCAGATGTCTCTTCCTCTTGGTTTACCTTGACCTTGACCTTCTTCGCCATCTTGGACTCGTCGCCGTCGCCGTCGCCGTCGCCGGAGGTGGTTTTGCGTTTCATCGCCGGATGGGAAAATTAGGATCTGTTAGGGTTTTTTTTTATTTTCTTGGTTTTTTGGGCTATACAATGGAATAGAATATATGCTATTGCAAAAAAAGGTGTTGAGGCTCGATTAATATGGGGAATGGCAAATGGGTTTTGTCGTTTTCTATGAAGACAAGATTGGTAATGAATGTGTTTTTTCTTCATGCAGTTGAAAAAGACAGCTTTGTGGTGTATCCCTTCAGATTCTCCACTGACTTTCTAAGTTTGTCTTTATCAGGCTAGTTTAACTTTTTCTACATGACATTTTCATAATTCTCCATAATTAAAAAATAAACCCAAGAAATTGACATTTCCATAATTTTAATATTTAAATTACAAAGCAGATTTAAAAACATATGATCTAATTTTAGGAAGAAAAAAAAATTCAATCAAACTAAACCAAGGACTAACCCTTGATTTAGGACAGGAAAGAAAACAATTGACTGAACTGCTAAATACTTTAATATATTAGTCCCACAAACAGGGTGAATTCAGAATTTTTGCTTAGTAAGAACTAAAAATGCATAATTGAAAACTTATATACATAAATAAAAAATTAGTGAATATTAAATTAATTTTTTAATTTAAAAAAATTTTAAAAATTTTTAAATTTTTTAAAAATAAGTCTATTTATTTTATCAATAACTTTATTTTTAAAATTAATAAGAATTGCAGCCCCACTCATCCGCCCTGTTCACAAGAGTAGAATGAATTATTGTATTCTTCATTCTAGTGAAAATATTATCTCTAGCTAGTCCATAAGATAGAAAGGAACAGTTGATTGGACTGGTAAAAACTCTAAAGCTGACGGCATCTCATTAGATTGGTGCTTCAGTGTACTCAAAGCTTAGATTAACTAGTTGCAACTAATCGTAGCCCTACAAGAATAGGATGAACTATTATATTTTGCTTCATTTTAATTAAATCATTTTTTAAACTCAAAAAAACCCTTCGTTTTTTTTTTCCTTTTTTTTTTGTCGTTACCCTTCGTTCATTGGTAAATATAAATTGGATGTTAATATGTTTTATTTAAAAAATTCCAACTACAAGCAAGTTCTGTTATATTCAACACTTTACTACCGTTTGCTTTTCCTTTTCAAAAAGTATGACATTTTGCATTAGTGAGAAACTTATAGCAATTATGATAGATTTTCTCTTTCGTGTGGTTGGTATTTTTCTTTAGCATATTTTTTGTTGGTTTTGCATGTGTAATTAGCTGTTTCGGTATCTAGTTTTGGTTAAACTTCTTGTACTGTTTGGTGGTTGTAATGAATGTATCTTTTGACAAAAAAAAAAAAAACTAATCAAGCTATGGTGATGGCACATTTTGCTTGTGAAAGTGAAAATGGGCTGCATTTGCTTGATGATATATGACGAGGGGTCACCGAGCTGGGGTGAGTAACCCACGCCAAGCTGAGACGGGCTAATCTGAGCCGAGCCCAGCGCATTCAGCTAAATGCCCAACCGGAATGCTGACCCGACCCCGGAAAAACCCGACCTCAGTGCCAGCTGTTCCGATGGGACATAAAGCACTGATGGGACATAAAGCTGCACCGCATTAAATGCTGTCAGACCTGAATTTAGTATAAATAGAGCTCCACCCTCTTCATTTTGGAGGTAACTCGTCATTAAATGCTCTCAGCTACCTTGTCAGCTCGGACATACTAATCATTCGCACGCCCAAGGGGAAAATCCGGATCATCACCCCGCATTTTCCTTCCTTTTCCTTGTGCAGTCAGGTAGCCGACCTGAAACGTTCAACTCGGAGGCCAACCTGAAAGTTCAGCTCGGCAAGCGTGGCCGACCAACTCAACTGCGAGAATCCGAGCTCGACAGTTTGGCGCCGTCTGTGAGAAACGAGATCTTTTGATCACTCTTCTTCACCATTCACTGAGAAACCATTATGGTACAAACGAGAAGCCACAACACACCGATAGAGGATTCGCCTAACCCGGATGGGGACCTCGAAACCATGCAGGTGCCTAGCCAAAACCCAATCCCAGCCGACGTTGGGACTAGCCAACGTATACACTTAGCCACTCAAACCAACCCCACGGCGGATGGAGACCTCAACTCCAGCTTGTCACCGGAGATAAAGATGATGCTGAGGATGTTTGAGGAACTTAAAGAGTAGGTAGCCCAGCTAGCTGAGGGCTCCCTGGCTCCGCAAGAAGCTACGCTGCGACCCTTGCGTCCACAGTTCCGCATCCCAGACCCAACGCCAAAGCAGAGGCAGGACGAAGAGGGCTTCCTGTAGCCGGTGAGGCGAGAGGTCAAAGGGCAGCTCAAGCTAACCCCAAGCAGGCCAAGACCGCGGCCGCCATAGCCAAGGTCATCAACCAGCTCGGCGTAAGCCCCCTCTCACCCATAGGTACTAGCCACGCCATTACCCACCGGCAACCGGATGCCCAACCTGGCCGTCTATAATGGAGATGGAGACCCAGCCAGCCACTTACTCAACTTCGATCACCATATGACCCTGCACGACATGTCCGACCTCATGAAGACGAAGACATTCCCGACCACCCTGGTTGGCAATGCCTTGGATTGGTTCCAGAAGCTTTGTCCCAGTTCAATTGCAAGTTTCCATCAGCTGGCTGAGGCTTTTCTCTCCCGCTTCGCAGGGAGTTGGCGCGCCACCCGCCACACTTCTATATTACTGCTGGTAAAGCAGCATAGAAAGGAAAGTTTGAGGGCTTACACAGCCAGATTCAATGAAGAATCCCTCCGAATCCCCAACCTGAAGGACTCCATGGCGTTGATGGCTTATCAGAGTGGCCTCCAATCGGGCCCCCTTACATCCTCATTAGCAATCGACCCCGTGGATACTGTATCCGAGCTGATGGTACAAGAAGAATGGTACATACACTCGGAAGAAATCCATCAGGCAAAGAGGGATGATGACAAGGAAAAAGAAGCTAGCAGGAAGGGAGAGACCTCCCGAGCCCAACTTGGGGGTAAAGTCCAAAATGACCGAGGCAAGCAACCCCAGCAGTCAAAGCAGAACCCCCGGTTCACTATATTTATTCCCCTCAACACCACAAGGGAGCAGATCCTGAGGGAGATCCAGCATCAGAACCACCTGCCTCCAGCTCCGAGGATGAAAGGCCGACCCGAGAAGCGTAATAGAACCAAGTACTGCCGCTACCATATGGACTACGGCCATACCACTGAAGAGTGCAAAGACTTGAAGCAGGAGATCGACGCACTGATAGCCCGAGGTCACCTCCGAAGGTACGTTGACCCGCAGCCAACCCGGAACCATGATCAAAGAGATGGAGAGAGGAGCCCTCCCAAGCGCCAGGCTGGGGGCGGACATCTAGCTGTGATCGAAACCATTGGGGGAGGACTGGCATCGGGAGGCGAGACCTCGGCAAGCAAGAAGGGTTACGTTCGGGCTGGGAGAGAGTATGGACCGATGCAGGGCCCAGCCCCGGAGGTTAAGGAGCTCACCTTTTTCGCAGAAGACTTGGAGGGGGTAATATTACCCCATGATGACCCACTAGTGATCAGCACTAAAATAGCCAACTTCATCGTAAAGAGGCTGATGGTGGACACCGGGAGCTCGGCGGAAGTCTTATTCCTCAGCGCTTTTGAGCAAATGGGGTTGGACAGGAGCCGACTCAGGCCCTTGAGAGGCATTTTAGCTGGTTTCACTAGGCAAGCACACCGAGCTGAGGGAGTCATTAACCTTCCGCTGAAGCTGGAAGACGGAGATAAGCGGGTTTCAATGCAAGCCAACTTCATTGTGATGGATTGCAACTCCACTTACAATGGAATTTTAGGTCGGGTGGCACTCAACCATTTCAGGGCCGTCCCTTCTACCTACCACCAGGCCCTAAAATTTCCGACCCCGGCCGGCACGGCCACAATCCGTGGAGCCTAGCTCTCAGCCCGGGAGTGTTACAAAAACTCCCTCCGACCCAAATATCAGGTTGGCTGGGGACCAAATTTGCCCGAAGAGAAGAGGAATGCTAAGAGAGGCAGCCCGACTGAAGACCTTCAGGAGGTGGAACTCTCCGATGAAACAAAGAGAGCAAAAATCGGAAGTGAACTCTCTGTTGACCTCAAGAAAGGTATAAGCCAATTTCTCCTAAAAAATGAACACATATTTGCATGGTCTGCCTCTGACATGACAGGTATTGACCCGAGAGTGATTGAGCATCACCTGAATGCCGACCCGAATCACTATCCGGTGAAGCAGAAGCGCAGGCACTTCCATTATGATAAGCAACAAATCATAGCAGAAGAGGTAGACAAATTAGTAGACGCCGGCCACATAAAGGAAATCCAGTCCCCAACTTGGCTATCCAACGTGGTGCTGGTAACTAAGTCTTCGGGAGGATGGAGATTGTGTATTGATTTTACTGACCTCAATAAAGTCTGCCATAAGGACTGCTTTCCCCTACCTCGGATTGATCAAATGGTGCATGCCCCCTCCGGGTTTCGAGCTACTCTCCTTCATGGATGCCTTCAAAGGCTATAACCAAATCAAGATGGCTCCCGGAGACAAAGAGAAGACTGCCTTCACCACCGATAAATGTCTCTACTCCTATGAGGTCATGCCTTTTTGCCTCAAGAATGCTGGAGCCCCCCACACTCGGATGGTGAACAAGGTTTTCAAAAATCAGATTAGCCGAAATATAGAGATTTATGTAGATGACATGTTGGTCAAGAGCAGAAGGGCAGAAGATCATGTGGCCCACCTGGCTGAAGCCTTCGCCGCAATGGGGCACTTTGGGAGAAAGCTGAACTTGAAAAAGTGCGCATTCGGCGTCAAGGCAGGAAAGTTTCTGGGCTTCATAGTCACAACCCGTGGAATAGAAGCCAACCCGGAGAAGGTTCAGGCGATACTTGACCTGGCACCATCGACCTGCGTGAAAGACGTCCAAGTATTGGCAAGCAATGTCGTGGCACTCAGCAGATTCATGTCCAGGTCGGCCGACAAGTGTGCTCCCCTGTTTAAAATATTGAGGAACCCTAAGAACTTTGAATGAACTACGGAATGTCAGAACGCCTTCCAAGAACTGAAAAGGTATCTAACTTTGCCACCTGTGTTATCCTGACCTGAGGTGGGGGAGGAACTGGTACTATTCCTAGCATGCTCGGGGACAGTAGTGGCAGCGACACTAGTCCGAGAAAAAGGGAAGGAACAGAAGCCGGTCTATTATGTCAGCAAAACCCTGCAAGGGGCCTGGGTGAGGTACTCTTCCTTGGAAAAACTTGCCATCGTGCTCATCACAGCGCCAAGAAAGTTGAAGCCATACTTTGACGCTCATTCGATTAAGGTCATGATGGACGCCCCACTCAAGTCCATCATGCACAAGCCGGAGGCGTCGGGCAGGCTGCTGAAATGGGTAGTTGAGCTAAGCCAATTTGACATCACTTACCAGCCCAGAACAGCCATCAAAGCCCAAGCCATCGCGAACTTTGTGGTGGAATGCACTAGCCGACCCGAGCATGACCCGGAGGACGTGTGGAAGGTCCATGTGGATGGGGCCTTAGGGAAGTCTGGTAGCGGAGCTGAGGTAGTCATCCTCGACCCAAAACAACATGAGCACCAATACTCCCTCAAGTTCACATTTTCGACGTCCAACAATGAAGCGGAGTATGAAGCGGTGATTGCGGGATTGAAAATCGCAGCTCAGCTCGGGGCATAAACAGTCGACCTGAGCGCCGACTCTCAATTGGTGTCTAGTCAGATATCGGGAGAGTTCGAAGCCAAAGACAGTACCATGCTAGCCTACCTCAACAGAGTCAAGAATTTGACCTCAGGACTCAAGAGGTTCACGATACAGCAAATTCCGAAGAAGGAGAATATGAAGGCCGACGCCCTGTCCAGGTTGGCCCTGGGTGAGAGCCGACCTACTCTGGTCCATGTGGAAGAAGTCTCCGAACCAAGCATTCAGTGGGGGTTGCAAGCCGTGGCCGAGCTCAATTTAAGCCCAGATTAGACCAAACCAATCATGGACTACTTGGAGGGGGTATGACCCCAGATGATGAAAAAGCTGCTTGAAAACTCACGAAACAGGCCTCAAGGTTTGTCATAATTGCCAGGCAACTCTATAAGAGGGCCTACACTTGGCCTCTCTTAAAATGTGTTGGACCTGAGGAGGGAAACTATATACTCCGTGAAATCCATGAAGGGGTATGTGGAAACTACTTGGGAGGCAAAGCTCTGGCTCAAAAGGTATTGATGCAAAGCCAACCTTAGAACAAGATGCCAAAGAGTATGTAAAAATGTGCGACACCTGCCAAAGGTTCGCTAACATACAGAGGAAGCCAGCAGTAGACCTCTCGGTGATGATAAGCCCTTGGCCATTCTATTAGTGGGGTCTAGATATCATCGGCCCGTTGCCAACCAGTGTTGGCCAAAAGAACTACGCCTTCGTAGTAGTAGACTACTTCACCAAATGGCCTGAGGCTGAAGGTGTTGCTAGAATAACGAAAAAGGCAGCTTAGAACTTTGTATGGAAAAATATCATTTGCCGATTCGGGGTGCCAAAGGTCATCATTATTGACCACGGCAATCAATTCGACGATGCATACTTTCGAGGTAAATGTGCTGAGATTGGGATCGACCTTAGATTACAAATGTGCTAAGATTGGGATCGACCTTAGATTCTTGTCTATTGCTCACCCTCAAAGTAATGGCCAAGTTGAAAGGACTAACCAAATCATTTTGCAGGGCCTGAAAACCAAGCTGGAGGAAGCAGAGGGCCAGTGGACATCGATTCTTCCCGAGGTATTGTGGGCTCAGCAGACCACCACCAGCTCGGCAACGGGAGAATTACCCTTCGAGTTGACCTTCGATACTCAAGCAGTGCTGCCAGTAGAGATCGGGTCCCCACCAGTAGAACCCTCCACCATGATCCAGAAATAAACGGAGCACGGATCCGTGAAGAGCTCAACCTCGCCGAAGAGCTCCGAGCTAAAGCCCAGATCAGAATGCTGGCCAGCAAAGCTGCCATGAAAAGAGCCTTTGCCAAACAGGTCAAGCCTAAACCTATTAAGGTTGGCGACCTCGTGCTCAGAAAGGCCATATTTTTGCCACGCTCGGGTAACAAGCTCTCCCTAACTTGGGAGGGACCATACGAAGTCGTGAAAGAAGTCCGACCTGGTACCTTCTACCTCCGCAACCAGAACGGGAAACTATTGAAGAATGTATGGCACTCAGAATACCTGAAGCGGTATTTTGTCTAAACGGCCTTGAGCTGAAATTTCTTGTAATAGCCCCGAGCCAAAATATTTTGTAGCAGCCCTGAGCTAAAATCTCTTGTTAAGGCTCCGAGCCAAAACATTACTTGTAAACGGCCCCCGAGCCTAAGTACTTCACATATAAATTCAATGCAACACATTTTGTAAAACAGTGTAATGCCCGACCCTGGCCCAAGTGCTTCAGCTATAAAGCTACCACCAACTCGGATTAACGCGGTGGCCACGCTTAATCACGAGCTAAGGATCAAGTGAATGAGCTTGGACCATATTCCAGCTCGGGAATAATCAACAACAAATTGATAAGCTTTGCCAGTTCGGATTAAGGTCCAACTCGATGTAATCCGGCTTTGGTCGGTATATTAGTTTGGGTCTAAACTCGAACTCAATATTCGTCAACATTAGTTTGACCAATTTTAAACCGGACTGACGACTCCGGATTGGCAACAATTATAAAGTTATCCAGTTAACCAGCTCGGATTAGGATGATGATTCATTAATCGCGTCCAGCTCGGTTCTTTTTAATTAAGTTCGAATGGTCCACTATATTGGTCCGACCTCGCTTACTTAAGAAAAATTTGCGAAAAAAGGGGGAGAAAAGTACACAAGTACGAACTCTGATAAAAAGCAAAATATTCTTTTCATTAAATCGAAATATAATTACAAAAGCCCGACTCGGGCAATTTTACAAAATTTACTTGGGCGCAGCGGCAGAAATGGTGGCTTCGGTTTCATCCCCAACCTAGTCCATACCCTTCTGGACAAACTCAATGACCTCCTTAGCCTGGGACGTCAGGTCGGATGGAAGCTCTGGAATCTCCCAGAACTCCGGCGGCAGAGCCTCCAAGATCTCGATGTAATCGTTCTTGGTGGCTGGGAAGAAGGTCTTCGCTCTTTCCCGAGCTGCGACTTGACCCCAGAAGTAGAATTCTATTTCGGCATATTTTGCCATGGCCCCGCCTTCCGTGGCCAACCAGTCAACGGCTGCATCACTAAACTTGAAGCCTTCTACTGCCTTCTCTCCTTTGGCGCAGACCCGGTCCACCAGATCCCGGAGCTTCGCATCGGCCTCACGTTTCTCCAGCTTGTACCGCTTGACCTCCTTGGCCGCGGCTTCGCACCGGGTCTTTTCCAGATCAAGCTCCTTCTTTAGGCGGTCAATCTTTGTCGTGTCCGCCTTGCACCTTTGAGCGGCCTCTTCCCTCACAATCTCTAGCTCGGCCCGGGCATCCACATATCGCTGCTCGAGCTCAACGCAGTGAGTCTGGGCCCTGACAAGGAAGCCAGGAGCCGAAAAGATGTAGGACTTGGCCTGTTTAGAAGAAATCGAAACGATTAGCCGAGCTAAAAAACAACCTTAACAGAAGGTTGGATGAGACTCACCGTGACTATGGTCGTCCTCAAGTCGAGCGAGAGCTGCTCTGCCGAGACCGTGGCCAGCTTAGGGTCGCGGGCCACCTTGGACGCCTCCATGAAGTCCTTGCTAGGAGGGCTCACCTCAGCGGCCTTACCCTTTCCGGAGTATTCGACTCGAGGCCGCTTTCTACTTTCAGGTCTGGATGAAGAGCGCTCCGGGATAGCCACTCCAGAGCCCGATCTCTTGGGCAAGGAGGACCCCGAAGCCCCTTTGGAGGAGACCTCGGAGCTGACCTCCAGCACTTGGCCACTGGGCCGCTGCCTCTGACCTTGAGTGGCACCTTCCAAGCCAGACTGAGCTGAAGCCTTGCCGCTGACCTCGCTCTTCTTTCGCACTTGGATGTACGCAAGCTTTCTCATGTCCGCCATATCTACAAAGGGTAGAGGAAAGAGGTGAAAAAGAGTCGGAGGCCGACATAAAAAGACTAGCAGACAGGACAATTTGGGGGGTTAGGCGCCGGTCCTACAGACTGACCCTCTTCTGAGCTAGACCCCGCGTCCCCTTCGGGCTCGAGAAGTAGGTTGGGATGATCCCTCGAGAGGTCGGGCTCCCTACCAAACAGCTTGGAATCCCAGATCCACTCCCACTTAAGCACGCTGTCAATATCTATCTGCGTCCCGGGCGAGGGCCTGAGCACCGCGACTTCCTCAAGTTCCTCCTCTGAGAGCTTGGGGTCATCATTGACGGTCTTCCTCAAACTTGGAATCCAGTCCAACCTGCACCCAGAGTTCACAACCGGCTACACCCAATAATAGTCATTATGTCAGCCTTTGTTAGAGGAGTACCACTTGGTGAATATGGAGTTGCCGACCCGAGCTGCAAAGTGGAACCACCTTGGCTGCTTCGGGTTGGGTTTGCACACAAAGAAATGCCTGAACCTGCGCAAGGTCGGCTCCACTTTCTTCTCTAAGTAGAACACATAGAAGGCCACCATCACGACCCAACTATTCGGCGACATCTGACTCGGGCTGAGCTCGAAATAGTTCAAGATGTCGACTACAAAGCCGGGGAGAGGGAGCTGTATGACGTCGAATGCAAAATCGTATATGGTGAAGTGGTCGGCTGGAGGATAGCAAGCTGATTCGTGCCGACCTGGAACCTTCAGCTTGTGATGACGATCTACTGACCAGTTCCTCAGCCTGGCGTTGGCCATGTGCACTATGGAATGGCACTCACGCTTGCAACAGGCGAACAGTTGCTCAATCCTCTTTCCCTGAGTTGAAGAAGCCTTGGCCGTGGCCAAGCTCCGAGGTCGAACAGCGCTAACCGGGACTGCTTCGATCGGCTTGGTGGCAGAAACTCCAGCTAGGAACTCTTGTGGCATCTCGATGCCCTCCAGCTGATTTAGCGGCTCCTCATCCTCCTTATCTTCCAAGTCTCCGAGGTCGCCTCGGTCTCCTCTTGCGCCAGTCTGACCCTAATAACCTGGCAATCATCATCGCTCTCCCCGGGCCCAGATTTCCAAGCCGACCCTGAAGACGGACTGGTGCTCTCTCTACCTTGGTCCCTATTTGAGGTAGATTCCGAGCTCGACGGACTCTCATCTCCACCATAAGACCTTACTTCCATAGCCTGAGAATCTTCCGACTCCGACCTCCCCATCCTGTCTACAGACTAAATATAAATGTACAGGAATGACTAAAGGGAGTCGGGACGTACCTACTGCTATTGACTGCGGAATGCGACCGACCAAGCTGGCTCCGAGCTGAAAATCCCGAGAAGGTTCTTTCCGAGCTAAATGCGTCCGACCACTCTGGTGTCCGACCTAAAACTCTTGAAGGTTGAAAGCGAAGTGTGAAATGAATCTCGGATGTCAAAGCCCTATTTATAGGCGCTTCTAAAAATCGCCTCGGGAAGCCCAAACGTCGCGTCCTGTCAGAACCGCCAGGTGACGTGTCAGCCATCTGAAGGGCATGCACCGCTGACGTGGCCATCCCTACTCTGTCGGGGTCGGGCACCTCCAGCTCGGGAAAAACACCCAATTCTAGATCTCACCCCCTCGATCTCGACTTGAGGGGAGGGGGATTGATTAGGGGTCACCGAGCTGGAGTGAGTAACCCACGCCGAGCTGAGACGGGCTAATCTGAGCCGAGCCCAGCGCATTTAGCTAAATGCCTAACCGGAATGCTGACCAGACCCCGAAAAAACCCAACCTCAATGCCAGCTGTTCCAATGGGACATAAAGCACTGACGGGACATAAACCTGCACCGCATTAAATGCTGTCAGACCTGAATTTAGTATAAATAGAGCTCCACCCTCTTCATTTGGAAGGTAACTCGTCATTAAATGCTCTCAGCTACCTTGTCAACTCGGACATACTAATCATTCGCACGCCCGAGGGGAAAATCTGGGTCATCACCCTGCCTTTTCCTTCCTTTTCCTTGTGCAGGTCAAGCAGCCGACCTGAAATGTTCAACTCGGAGGCCAACCTGAAAATTCACATCGACAAGCGTAACCGACCAATTCAACTGCGAGAATCCGACATGGACAATATAAATCCTCAACATGAATAACAGAGTAAAAGATGTCCTTTTGAAGACCTTTGTTTCAAAAAGCTGTAAGAATATTTCACATGAATAGCAGTTGGCTAGGTAAAAAGAAAATGAAAGTGCGATTGTAATGTTCGTTAAGAATATTTCACATGATAGGATAAGCATGACGAGGACACTTGTTTACTATCACAATTTAAAATGTATTGAATTCGGTGGTTAGCTAAAGTATCGGAGTGGATTTCTTTGTATGTGAGTTAATTAATTTTTTAAACTAAAAAATACTTATATATATAAAAGATATTTGGAGTTAGTAGCAGTTGTAACCTCTACTATCCCATTGCTATATACACCCTTGTCAACAAGATTCTTCCTTTTCTCAGAAAAGGATATGTATAAAGAAGAGAATTTGAAAATGCAAAAACATTTTATTGCAACCTTAAATTTGGAAAAAAATAACATTTTGCTCTGGCCTAAAACTATTTTGGTGTGAGAATTTACTTATTTAACAATATCATCATTCTTTATAAGTTAAATCCTTGGAAGTCTAATTGAAGAGTGTGCCTTTGTAGTGAGAGAGAGAAGTGGAAAGTGGAAACAATCCAACAAAGAAAAGTAAAGTTGCATTTGGTGTTGGCCTTTCTCGGTTTGTATCAGATAAGTTTTTTTTTTTTTTAATTTTTTAAAGACAATAGTAATTTAAGGGCAAGTTAGGGGGTGCACGTGCACCCCCTGAGACCAATGTCCCTCTGCCACTGAATGTAAATTTAATCGAATCATGCTAAATATTGTATCCATGTTATTTTCACGTTTATTATTCGTTCTAACCCTTGATCCCTAGCATGAACTTCCACAATTATGAAACTTTAGTAGATTAGTTGTGGTTGTTATCTCATTTTTCATACGCATAGGTGTTGGTTCTTTTCTTTTCTCTTTTCTTCTTTTAGGGTAGTGATCAAGTCACCAAGTGGAATTAAGTGGTGAATGTGAGATCTAGCAAAAGTGGATTGGGCCTTTGTGCCTTTAATGGCCCCATTTGAAGCTTTTGAGCGAGCCATTTGCGGCTTTTTCAAGGTCCGTTTCAGCTACTCATTCAGGGTCTGGTTTCGAGTATTGAGTGACCTTTTGGAGCTTTTAGCCTATTTGGGTCTTCAAGTATTCTGCATGCCCTTTTTCATGCCGATAGTAAATTTTAACCATTTTTTTTTTTTGGTCGGGCATAAGTTACACCAATCGAATCATGTTAAATTATATATCTCACTCTCCCTACCAAACCCCTAAGAATGATTTTTTTCTCCTCTAATTGAAAGTTATCTTACCATCTTTGTGTGCTTGTTTTTAGTGCTTCGGTCCTCTGACAGGTAGCACACAACTCTCACCTTTCTCTCTTGGTTCATTTTTTCTTATTTTTCTTTCCTTTTCCTTTGTTTTTGCTATTTTTGTGTATATTTTGTTTAAGTTTTTATTGATTTTGGTCTTTTCTATTAAGTGTTTGGTTGTGATGCTGTGAATTTGGATTTGTCACCGATATATATCCCTGTTCTTTTTGGTCAATTATTATTGCTTCTCTGATCTTCACTCCTGTTGGAGGACTTAGGTTGACTATGCCTTCACCGCTAGAGATTTAGATTTTGCTTCATTGTCTGAAGTATCCAGTCGTCTTCCGATCCTCCGTTGGGGTCGCGTGTCTTCCTTTCATGTGTTTTTTCGTGGCTCACCTCATGGGTTGCTTGTCGCTTGTGTGACGATTTCGATAGGTGTTGAGTGGTTGGTTGCATATTGGGAGTGTAACCCATGTTGGCTCTTGTTGAAGTTTTTGACTAGCTTTTTAGTTTTAGGGTATTGTATATGGCTTGTATTTGAATCTTGTACTTTTATTTTGTTTTCTGGGTTCTTGTATAATTTAGACCCCGTTCTCTTTTGTATTTACCTTATTTAATTAATAAATATGCTACTCGACAAAAACAAAAGAATCATGTTAAATTATGTGGCTTTTTTTTTTTAATTAACGAGAAATTCTTTTTAGACAAGATCCTAATACAACTACTCTAAAGTTCTAACCCATGTTTCAGGCCAATTAAGAGTCCAATAATATTTGTGATAAGAAGATATATGAACGTATGACTTTTGACTACCAAAAATTATTATTTGACCACTTCACCTAATTTCTGTGACTATTTTGTCTCTCGTTTCTCTTGTTACGTTTGCTTTAACTAGTTGTGAGATTCTCTTCTATTTATTTCCAGTTTAACTATTTTTTTTTTTTTTAATCTTCGACGGTTCCTTAACAATAAAGAATTAACAGAAACAAAATCCTTCAAAGACTTAAAATGGATAAAAATGTCCAGGCTTGAAGCTCGCCCAAGATATCTGATCTTCTTACTCACGAAGAAGAAATTTACTTCTTAACTGTACATGCGTGCGGCTTAAACACCAAATTGAAAAAACATTTAAGCTAGCTAAACTTTGCCCAAAAAACAAAAAAAAAAAGCTAGCTAAACTTGAGGTGTGAAAATGAATATTGATGTGGGTAGGATCGAAGCCGAGGTTATACATCGTTTCCGAGGTAATACCATAGTTCGGAGTAATTAGTCTACATCTTACAATCCGAGCCCTCCAAGCCCGGATTATCTTTACCGAGCTTAGAGTGTCCAGATTGGATCCGTACTGATGAGCTGGGACTATAGTGGTAGGCAGGATCTCATGAAATCAGAGGAAATGTTCCTAACAAGGTATAAATAGATAATTCCACGATCCGAAGAAGGTAACTATTATTGTCTTCGTTCAATTAATATTATTTTTCTTTCTAAAATCATTACTAACTTCAGCATCAGAGTGTTCACGTGGGACGAACCCACACATGTTCCCTAGTGAACGGATCATCAGAGAAGTCGGCAATCAGCTCGGAATAGATCTCGACCTTATCAAATATCACTCTTGTTTCAAATATGGTTACAGCAAAAACTAATACATTGATGAAATTGGCCCTCACCACGGCTTCACCATGCTCTTGGTTCAACTGAGAGGACCAAGATGAAATTGACATTTAGGCTTAGTAGCCATAACTAAAATTCACATAGACACTATCCTTGTGAGGACTCAATTACTAGTTTAATAATGAGCAAAAGAAGAAAATAAATTACTAGGTTATTTGTTCAACTTTTGAAGGGTCAATATGAAATGCACTACCTTTGGAAATTGATAGTCAAGAAATAGAAGCAATCCTAAAAATAAATTATTGACGAAATAGAAGCAATCCTAAAGAAATTGATAGTCAAGAAAGGATTCAAGTGCAGGATTGCGATGATTGTAATTATCACTAATTTTTAAAATTTTCACATCAGTGAGATACATGATTATTAAACGGTTATTTACGTGAGTATTCTGGATTTAAATAATAACTTGACGGGTTACCATTTTCAATCAGTTGATTTGAGACTCAAATAGTTATTTAATAAGCTTACAACACTAATTCACTCACTGTTTGAGGTTCTAAGTTTGGGGAATGACAAATCCTACCAAATGTTTTAAAATATTATTAATATTTTTAGTCTAAAAAACTAATTAACCTTATAACAATTATAATTTTGATTTTCAGAATTATTTAGACCCCACTGATAAAATGATTAGCTTCAATTGATATTGACAAGAAATTGATCAAGCAAAAAATGCTAGTGATCAGTTCCCCTTCTGCCGGGGCCAGAATATGATTGAACAACTTTCATGCCCATGCTATCATTTGGCAAAAGCTGGATCACGGAAAATTAGCTAAAGTACTCAATGCTTAGATATGAAAACTTTGAGTTGACTTCAACTTTGGCAAATGAGGATGCCTCTAAGATGTCGTAAGGCTTCCATATCCATTGAGAATAAAATTTAGCATTAGTAATATTTATTTGTACCCAGGTCCTATATACACCTCCCATCACATTATGGAGAATTGGTTTTGCCCGAAGTATACATATATATATACATATATATATACATATATATACATATATATATACATATATATACATATATATACATATATATACATATATATATACATATATATACATATATATATACATATATATACATATATATATATATATATATGTATATATGTATATATGTATATATGTATATATGTATATATGTATATATATATATTTCCTCTTTTACATTTTAATATGCATGAGCAAATTAAGTACATTATGTATTATATTTTATAGTAGGAAGGTGCAAATTGACAGGCAAAATTGATAGTAAATAGATAAAATAAGGTATAGACTTAGCCAGTGTGTTGATTGTTGACATTCAGGCTAGAAAACCAGATTGAGCAGCAAGATTGTTTTCTACATTTTTATAATTTTCATTTTCTCCTCTTTACGTTTTCTTTTTCTTCTCTTTTTTTTTTCTTTTTCTTTTTGTTGTTTGGGTTGCAGTGATTGGGTTGGTTGGTTGGTTGGTTGGTTGGGGTGGGGGGTTTGTGGAGGCAGAATGGCTGATACAGGTGGTTGTAGTGGACGCTAGAACCCAAACGTATGAGTAATTTTAGTTTAAAAATTAAAATCAAATAGTTCACACTAGAAAACAAATTATTCCTATGCTCATTAATTAATTTTTTTTTTATATAGTCTTTATTGGAAGAAAATTTTAGACTAGGTCTGAGTTGAAGTTAAACTTCATATCTCTTGAGGGTCCGATTTTGCGACCAGACAACTTGAAAAGATCGGACCGACAACAAGCCTGACTAGCTGAGCTCACCAGAATGAGTCATAAAATCCCTCGACTCCCTGATGTTCCGGGAAAATTCTCTTAAGACCTACACAAAATGCTAAG
This sequence comes from Ehretia macrophylla, assembly GCA_037974665.1. Lineage (NCBI taxonomy): Eukaryota > Viridiplantae > Streptophyta > Magnoliopsida > Boraginales > Ehretiaceae > Ehretia > Ehretia macrophylla. Next base: position 9,608,810 of record CM075774.1, read on the forward strand.
GGATTTCATGATTAAGGATCACAACATTCGAGGTCTTGTCAGGGTAAGATTTTTTTTTTCCATGGGCAAAGCAGACTTTGGGAAAGGACTCACGCGTCTGTAAATTTTGAAAAATATTACAAAAAATAATATAAATACTTCAATCAATACCATGCAATGAATAACTAATTTTAAATATTCTCACTCTCTTGAAATTATTTCACTTCCAATTTTATATAACAATCACTAATTTGATCATCAAAATTTCTCCCACTAAATTTAACTCAATTATTTACTTAAGGTAGCTCAAATTGTTGACCGATGACTGGTCTAAACTTTTACCTTTATCAAATACCCATATGGTAGGTGGATTTCCAAAAAAAATTCGCAAATGTTGATAAGTGTAGGACTAGCACAAAAGTTTACATGAAATGGCGGAATTAGGGTTAAAACCATTTTAGTCCCTGAGGTTTACACTAAAGATCAAATTAATTTTTGAGGTATGCAAAAAGCTCAATTCAGTCCATGTTATTAGTTTTTTATTAACGGTCAACTTATTGACCGTGTAAAATGACGCTCATGTCCTTGTCTTTTAAATTTTTGCTAATGTGTTAAATAAAAACAAAAAAAACATGATAGCCGTTGAAAATTCAACGACTATTTTACGTTGTTCTTCCTGCCATGCCTGTAGTGCATTACCAACAAAAAAAAAAAAAGCAATCTCATGGACGCGATATTCCAACGGCTAAAATCCAACGACTAGCATGCCTTTTTTTTAACACATTAGCAAAAATTTAAAAGACAAGGGCATGAGCGTTATTTTACACGATCAATAGGTTGACCGTTAATAGAAAACTAATAGCAGTGACTGAATTTGGCTTTTTGCATACTTCAGGGACCAATTTGGTCTTTAGTGCAAACCTCAAAGACTAAAATGGTTTTAACCCGGCGGAATTACTTTATGGTGAGGGGTGCATGAACTTGAAAAAATACATTTTTTTATTTGTTTTTAAAAAAATTAATTATATTAAACACTTTTACTTTATGATGACATATCCTAATTTCTCTCACAATAAAAATATACTCGTAAACTTAAATACCTGAATCCGTCACTGTTTACCTGCCATCCTGACGCTCTTAAATTGGTACAGCCAGGTAGTCATTTTGTCGGGGATTTAAGGCCAAACGACCCACAACATAGAGCAATTCGTCGATCTCCAAAATTGGTACAGCCAGGTAGTCATTTTGTCGGGGATTTAAGGCCCAACGACCCACAACATTGAGCAATTCGTTGATCTCCATAAATTTAGCAGTGTGCTCAAGTTAGGTTCATTTATTAGTAATTAATTGTATGGTGCTTGTATAATCAACTATGATGCTCTGATTTCTTATTAATATTTAGTACAATGCTTATTCATGACAGAATTTGCCAATTCAGCCAGATTGGTACCGAAGGATACCCGGAGAACTGTATTTTTCTCCTCACGTGTCATTCGAGTCGAGACTAAAGAAATAACTTTTTCAGTACAAAAATTGTTAAAGTCCAACTTTGTTATTATGTTAAAAAATAATTAATATTACTGTAATACAGTAGAATCCTTTACTTTATTACAATTCAAGACCCGATTATGGCATCGTGTTCATGAACCCTGCAATCACTTGACTAGCTATCTGAAGTTCTAAAGGAATCGATTAATTTGGAAAATGGGTGGCCATGGATCATGGTCATCAAAAGACGCCTGAAAATTAAGAAATATATTCTACGGACCCCTCTTACAGTTCTTCTTGGGGCAAATTAAGTGTGCATCTTGCTTAACATGCATACTCCACGTGAAATCGCTATTGTACCTCTTTTTCTTTTCTTTCATTCTTTCTTTTAAAAAAAAAATCAGGAAATAATTAAGATCGTACAATATAACTAACGAATCGCAAACTCACAAAGAGAATTGATTTATCAACTTTTCGTACTTATAGCAAAGATTATATCACTAGACCAAAAGCTCGGTTGTTAAGCTTCTAGTAAGTTAGGTTATGGTAAGAGCATGAAGCAATCAACACTTTCACTACGTATAAATTATTATCTACATTCGGTTTGGAATTGGTATCTACTCGGGCTCATTTTTCCATCTTATTCAACTTATTGTGTGGAGTAGTTGACAATATCTAGCTTCATAGATCATCAAGATAATTAAAGAATCCAGTTTGACTATTGTGTGTTGCTTGGATGCTGCCTTGAAGCATTGTTCAAACCTTGACACAAATATTAATTGATTATCAGAATAGCAGTTAGGTCATGCTTATAAACTAAATCTTTTCTAGTGGTCGCATTCGACTTCTTTGGACGAGCTTTTTTTTTGTCCTTTTTTTTTTTATCTTTAATTTCTGCGCATTAGAAAACTTTAAAAATGTCCAATAAATCTAAATTCTCTCAACATGTTACAATATGTATTGTTAAATATCATGGATTTCAATTTTAAAATCAATTAGTTCTAAGTAGAGTAGTCTAAGATTTTATAAGGTGGTTTTAGAGTTTCTGATTTTTCAATATAGGATAAGTGTCGTATTCTAATACTCCCTTTCACGTGTGACTTGATTTGATAAGAGTCACATGTGGAAGAGTGAACATACGTAGTCCTAATTTTTTAGATGAGTTACACTTAAAATATTGAATACACATGGTGAATCAATACATGTGGAAGATTGAATACATGTGGGACACGTGAAATATTAAAGATGCGTGAAATATGATACACATGAAAGATTGAATACAAGTGGATCTTATTTGAAATAGGTTATACACGGATAATTAAAACTGGACCAAGGGCTTCATCTTAAAACCAATTGGTTATAAGTGGAGTAGTCCAAGATCTTATAAGGCGGTCTTAGAATTTTTAATTTTTTGATATAAAATAAGTGTCATATTCTAACATGTATCATCACTTCACTACTATTAATTTCTCCTGTACCGTTATAACAAATTCAAAACCATGCTCAACTGGTCTAAAACTTTTATCTAAGAAGTTGTTATTGTTTATAATTTTAAAACAATAGTCGTCGTGATATATGCATTGTTTCGAAATTCTGTCGCCCGCCTTTGTATAGCTTATTTCGACTGACGAGAGCATCTACGATATAAACGATTGAGCTTTCCTTTTGAAAGAAGTATAGTTTACTCGTTGTTCAACTACAGAAAGCTTAACAAGTTAGATAGAAGGTGGCCTTAAGGGCTAGATGGAGGGAGTGGTCTTGTAATTCATTATAGTTAAAAGTTTAAAATTTAAATTTATGTTATTCTTAAATAATTTTTATTTTTTATTAATTTAGAATATATGTTAGAATGTGTTACTGCACCATACTTTATACCCTTGAAGTAAATTTGATGTGATCTGACAATAATAATATATAAAAGAAGGAATCCAATAGAAAGCATTTTTTTTTCTTGTTCAAATAAACTCCTATTTTCTTTTCACATTTACCTCCTTTTCCAAGAGTCTTGGGTCAGTGTTCAAACTAGTAAGGTGAGTTAGTAATAAAATATGATATTAATGCTAAATTATAGTTCTACCAAATTTAAAGGCCAACTAAACTTTCAAAGGTTAGTTCAGTGATGGAATGTTTAGGGTGTGAATAAGAGCATTAATCACAGTGGCGAAACTAGGAGAATCGGTGGGGGCCCCAGTCTCCCCAAGATTCAGGAAAAAAATTAATATATGTAATAATATTTTTTTTTTAAAAGTCGGTCCCCCTATCTTCAAAAATAAAAAAGAATGCAATAGTTTTTCTTAACAAGCCCCTTTGCTTTATGCCTTTGCTTCTTCTTTTTCTTTTTGGTCAATGTCATTACGTTAATCATTTCATCCACTACAACCTTAAAAAAGAATTTGTTTTGATATTTCCTTCTTCTTCCCCGAAATTAAACCAATTTCCTCTTCCCTAACTTCACCAACCACCACCTCCTATTATTCTCATTCCATTATTCAATCTTTGTAAAATTTTATTCTCACTGTCGAAAAGGATATTTATGCTTCTTCATATTGCCAATTTATGTAATGAATATTTTATTGGATAAATTTAAGTAAGGCTTAATTTATTCAATTTTTTGCTAGTTAATTTTTGAAATTTTTTTTATAGAAAAATGGGGGAGTATTTATATTAATTAGAATAATTAAATACATAAAAATAGTTAATTTGAATTTATCTATTCTAATTGTTTTTCAAATTATTTTCAGATTAAAGTATGTATAAGTCTAAAATAATTTATTCATTCTTTAAAAGAACAAAAGAAATGGTGTTAACTCAGAACCCGGTCAACCATACACAAATTCTGAGTAAGATTTTTTTTAGTTGTTCATGCTTGATGTTATTTAATTGATTGTATTAATTCTTGTAGTGGGTGAATGACCTAAGGCATAACAATGATAAAGAATTTGACTTGAGGAATATAGTCTACTTAAGGTAAGTAATTTGTTCAAAATAATATTCGTAATTGGTTTTTTTAGTGTGCAATTCTTTTCTTTTGTGTGTGTGTGTGTGTTTTGTTAGATAATTTTTTAGTGGATGGATAATTTAGGAGGACAAATGTCAATAACGATTTTATGGATATGCAACATTTATAATTGAATGCCTAAGTTGAATTTTGAATGACTAATTATCTAATACTATTCGTAATTGAGTAAATACTTCCCATATTATTTGATGTGAGTAAGACTTTACTAAAACATGACTCTGCCCATACATTTGGTAAACCGAATGTGCAGTTCACATATACTTGAGGGTTTCACTGAGAACCACTAATTATGCATGAGCAGGGACAATTTTACATATTTCTGTCAAATCCTTCTATTATTAAGTATGGTCGTCCGTAAAGTAGTCCCCACGAAGCTTTCGAGAAGAAGGGTAGTGAAGGGAGGGAAAAGGTTGTTTGACTAAAGCCTGATGGTCAGATACTTACAGTCGATATATCTTTTAAAGCTCAGACGGAAAGAATAAACGGACTCTTTGAGGGTTACTTAAACCACCATTCTAGTAACTTGCATTTTTCTAAAGGAAATAAAAAACATTTGCTCTATGACTTTCACTCGTTTCTGTGAACTTAATATCCTATCAAGCTGACATATTCTTTTCTTCGTGGAAACATTTAAATTTTCTTTCAAGAATGCGCAATAAGAAAGTAATTATCGAATTAGTAGTACATGAAAAGTAAGATTGGCTCAAGTTTAATTTTAGAGGTACCCTAGAGCGCAAGTAATTGGGCATGAAATCATCCAAAAAAAAAAAGTGATTGGGCATGACGGTTGTTTGACTTTTGAACCACCGGCGATAAAAGGACAGTTCAAAAGTAGGTTCTTTCCAAGGAAAACTCCTAGTACAACGTGGCACACAAATAGGGGACCTAATTTTTCTTCTTTTTTTTTGTCGGCACAGCTATATATGTTCATGCCACCTGCCATTTGCTGTCGTCTTCTCATTGGCTGCTTATCCATGCAAACTACCATGAAAAAATTATAGAAAAAATTAAAAGCAGAAAAGAGAACGCGTATTGTACGTAAACCCCCACAAAGCTCGTGTGGAAGCCAAAAATTAACAGGGCGGAGCTACTTTACGTACAGTTCTACACATCTCAATTTTTTTATAATAAAAATATGTATTTTTTGAAAATATTTTTTAGTTAAAAAATTAATTCAAGCCCGGCCCAATTAATTTTTTTTATATATAACTATTAAATTGTATGATTTTAACTTTTACTGAACAAATTTTTTTGAATTTGTCCATGCTGGGTAAAATGGTTGCAAAGCAAAGAAAGGGAAAAGAAAATGGATCAATTTATTCGTGAAAGGAAAGAAATGGAGGGATTAGAAAATTCTTTTATAATGTCAAGTTTTTTCCCTAAATTTGGTAGACAATAGAAAGAAATAAGTGATAATTTATAAAAAAAAAGATAAAAATATCCTTATCTAACAAAAATCTTTACCATATGTTTGATTATTGCTCTTATATATTTTAGTAACTTTATATTCAAAATTAACATTCCATTTTCATTCATTCTCCAATCAAAATTAGAATTTTAACTATATCCCTTCTTTACTTTTTCATTCTTCATTTTTGCTCTTCAAACCAAAGAACCTTATTTCCTTATGATACTTCAACCTAGCCACCGGCGCTAGTAGAAGTTATAGGACAACGGGTGTTACAGACCTCACTGACTCCAAATGTTTATAAATATATAACTATTTTTAAACCAATTTTAATCTACAAACAACAACTACTCCCTATTAAAAAAATTATTTAATAAATAAATAATTGAATTATGAGTTACAATTTTTACCGAGAAAAAGAAAATCTAGATCCGCTCCTAACTCTAACTTCCATTCTATTCTTTTCCTTCTTATATCCAATCATAGTATGACCAAAAATAAATAAACAAATTCCGATCACAGAGTATGTTAAAAATAACTGATATTTCATTCTAAAATTAATTAGTATTAAGTAAAATTATTTAAAATTTTATATAATAAATTTAGAATTGATAATTTTTTGATGTGAAATGAATTATATTCCAACAGAGTAAGAGTATCCGTACCTACCCGTGTGCGTAGAATCGTTCAATGTAGACGTGACATAATCTGTGTGGATGCAAGTCAAATTCGAACCAAAAAGAAAACATTTTCAAAGTAAAAGCTAGACAACTAGCTCACAAGTCAGCCTTACCAAAAGTGGGGTAGGACCGCGTCAAATCATCTAAAGGGCTCATTCAAAAGCGCTTCACCGTCCTTATACAAAGCCCTTATATATAGACTAGCCCCACTTCATAAGCTTGCAATCCAAACCAACATCTTTACACACAACCAAACCCTCTTTGAGTGTTGAGAGAATACAGAAAAAACACAAGCAATATTACTACAAGATGGCAACTACATCAATGAAGAAACTTTGTTCTATACTGATTCTTATACTACTGATAACAACAACACAGTTTAACGTTGTCCTCTGCCGCGCCTTAAGAGCAACGCCGAATGCAACCACGGCGAGTGTTGGATGCGAACAAGGTGAAGAGGGTAATTCAATGGGGGTGGCTAGCTTTGGTGTGTCTTCTGATAACTCTAGCAGCAGCAGAAGTATAGGCAATAAGATAAGGAATTTAGCATTCAAGTTGGCTTCTGGACCAAGCAAGAGAGGACCTGGCCATTAGAGACAAGTTTTTTGAGATTCTTCAGTTTATATAACGTGTTATAATTCTTGTTTCTTTTGCACAAATGAAAGGTTAGAATTTTTTCCCCCTATGTTAGAAAAGGGTGGATGACATTAACATACTTGTATCTTTGTACGTCTCTACAAGGATAGATCTAGATTTTAGATTCGAAGGTTTACTGATACTGAGGTGATAGGTTATTACACGATTTTTTTATTTTAGTTTGGTTCATTCTTTAAAGAAATATATTCTTATTTCAAGGTGAAATGTTCATATCTAATCAACAATCTGTTCAAATATGTTTTGAGATATCAATCGCAACACAAGTGATTCTCTGCCCACTCTTATATAGTTATCTTTTCTCTCTTTTTTTTTCCGTTTTATTTCTTGCTTCTACCCAGTTTGGTTAACATAATTCGGAAATGTCAAATTCAATGTGAAGGGTCAATGGGAGATCACGAGGAAGAATTTTCCACCCATATATATTGACTAAAGCAAATAATCGCACAGTAATGACTTTTTCTTTGGGCATGTTGGTTAGTCGTTCGATAAATATGTATGTGACTTTTTCTTCGGACATATTAGTTAGCCTTTTGATAAATATGTATGCATAATTAATTCATATTTTTAACTAAAAATACATATTAGTGGCTATGAATTTGGGGAAGGGCTGAAACTATGGCACTATGGGAAGAGCTGAAATTAGCGTCAAGTTTGAATATTGGGTTGCTTATGATCGAAACAGATTCAATCACAACATATAACCTGGTGTGTGATGGTTCAATGGTACTTAGTTCACTAAGGCCCTTTGTTGAGGACTGTAAAAGAATTCTTGCCTCTCATAGTAGTTTTAAGTTGGTCTATGTCTACTGTGAGAGCAATTATTGTGCAACTTGGCTTGCTAATTAGGGCATTCGTTAACCTCAGGGAGTGACAAGGTTACAAGTTTTGCCGGATCCGCTATAGTGGCTGGTGGAGAGAGATAAAATAAGTGAAAAGTTTTATCAAAGTGTTAGCATGTAACCGGCTTTGGCCTCCTATAAAACCAAAAAAAAAATGCATAGGTATATATGGGGGCATTAGTAGGAATTGCTGCCCCCTCCGGCTAAATAAAATATTAAAAATTCTATGATTTTTTTTTTAAAAAAAGTTAAATATCTATGTATTTTTAGTTAAAAAGATAAATTAGCCTCCACTGAAAAAAAAAAATTTATATAGTTCAAAATTAATGAATTTTAGCCCCCACTTAAAAATGTTTTTGAATCCACTCCTGATCAAATCATTGCTTTAGCCGTATCAATTGTGGTTCTGATCTTCATTGCAACTTCTATTATTACTACAACCAAACTATTAGATAATATGCCCTAAATTCAATTAAATACTATTTTAGGATATTATTAATTATGTTATTTATTTATTTAATAGATAATTCACGTTCTTAAAATATTGTTAAATTGATAATTATATGAGAGCCCTTAAAATGTTAGGAAAATATAGAATATAAATATAATTTATATGAATTATAATTCAGATTTAACAAATTAATTATATATAGATATTCAAAATACAAAAAAAAAATTGAAAAGAAGACTTACATGTTATAGGTCGAAGGTTTTATAAAATTAATGTAATAAGAATTCTAGAATACATTGGAATACCAGAAAATACTAGAATGCTATAAAATTCCGAAAAAATAATAGAATTGTAACAAGTGTATAATTAGATCAATGGCTAAATTAGATTCGGTCTTGTTAAGACTTTTATTTGACCCACTATGATACTTACTGTCACTGAAGCAAGTCTCTCAAGATACAACGATCTTCTTCTTGGAAAAGAGACATTCTTAAGATAATAATGTTTGTCCTTGCGTAGATTGTCTAGATGGCATGTGCCAAACACACTCTGGCATATGGATTGCATGTGTAGGCGTGTGGAAGAGATAAGTTAGAGGAGTGGATAATTTATTATTTTAAATTAAGAAGATAATGTGAATTATCTTTTGATAATTTAAGAGATATTTAAGAAATAAACTCCTAAGCTAACTAAAATTATATCTCTCTCTTTCCACTTTTCTCTAAAAATCGGCTATAACCTAGCCTCTACACATGCACACCACATGACACAACAAACATACACACACATATAGTACAAGGACAAAAAGAAAAGAAAAGGTAGAGAGAAAAATTTCCACCAATTTTTTGTACATACGTAAGGAAAGGGGAATAGGCGAGAAGATTCGAAATTCTCGTGCCTTGGAGGATTTTCTCGAGCCTTGGAGGGATTTTCCAGCCATCCCACAATCCGTGTAAGCATTGTGTGTTAAGGTTGTAAGCCAACACAAAAGGTAAAAATCACATACCAATTGTACTAGTGCTAAATGTTGATTTTGGCGATGTTTTATGCACGATTTCATGTCTATTCCGCTTGTGGATTAATGGCTGCCATGTTTAGTTTATAATCTATATATAAATTGTAAAATATGCCTAGGATGCCTTAGAATCGACAACCTTCATACTGACCTTCAAAACTCTACCTTTAACAGTGTATACATACCCGCAAGAATCAAGGGTACTTATGGATATCAGGTTTATCTTTAAATCAGGGATATGTCTCACTTCAGTTAATGTTCTAATGACACCATGATACATTCGAATTTTCACAATTCCTATGCCAACAACTTTGCACAAGGCATTGTTACCAACAATAACTGTACCTTTAAAGATAGTTTCATAAGTTGAAAACCAGTCCCGATTAGGACACATATGAAACGTACATGCAGTATCAAGAACCTTTTCAGAGTTTGTCTTGGAACTATCATAAGACACTACTAAGAGATCCCCATTACTATCTGTATCGGTGACAACATTGGCTTGGCCGGGTCATTATTTCTTTATTTTTTATTTTTATTCTGCAATTTAAAATAATTCTTTTTGATATGCCTTTTTTTCTTACAATAATTTCAGGTCATGTTCCTATACTTGGATTTTGATCTAATTCTATCAATTTTCCTGACTCTTTTTCTGTAGATCGTCCTCAAACAAGCAGACCACTCTACATGAGTTTCTGAGACATTAGTAATCTGCTTGTCAATTTTATCCTTTGACTTTAAGCTTCTTGGACTTTATCTAACGTGAGTGTGTCATAAGAATATAACATTGTATCTCCAAGGTTCTTGTAGGAAGAAGGCAAAAAACATAACAGTATCAAGGCTAGATCCTCATCATCATACTTAACATCCATATTTTTTAGGTCATAAATAATTTCTTTAAATTCATTCAGATGAATGAAAATAGCCGTACCTTCAACCATACGATGAGAATATAGATGTTGCTTCATATGGAGTTTGTTAGTCAAGCTTTTAGATACACATAACGTCTCCAATTTCTTCCATAAAGCAGAAACAGATTTTTCTTTCGTGACATCTCTTAAAATTTCATTAAATAAACACAAATGAATTTGAGATAGAGCTTTACGATCCTTACTTGCCTTTATACTTTGATCTTATGTTGACGGCATCTTCTCAATTCCCAACAAAGTCTCATCTAGATCTATCTAGGTCAGAACTGCCCACATCTTAACTTTTCACAACGAAAAATTGGTATTGTGATCCAACAATGGAATGTCATACTTTATTGATGCCATAACGCAATGATCAATTTCTGAGCTCTTATACCAGTTTGTTAGAACAAAAACAAAATAAGAAGAATAAAGTAGACAATATAATAGAATGATCACACAAACTTAACACTAAGATTTACGTGAAAAATCCAATACGGGAAAAAACCACGGGCAAAGGAGAGAGTTTCACTAATAATGGATGAAGTACAAAGTTTGGAAAATAAACACTCTCATTCTAAAATTCTCATCTTATAAATTTTGGGATACCCTCAACAAAAGACTTCACCTCTATTTATAGGCTTACAAAACTTAGCCCCATGACGACTTGGTTCCTAACACTTCTTGCTTGACTAGGAAACTTCTCAAGACTTTCCATCCATTACAAAACTTGTCTTCCAAGACTACTTGTTGTCCAAGCAAGAGCAATTAAATTCGAGATATAACATAACATTCTTAATAGTGGTAGTCAAGGATATGATGGAGCTAGCAATATGTGTAGAGAGTAGAATGGGTTACAAACTTTGTTTTTTAAAGATTGTCCTTATACTTATTATGTGCATTCCTTGTCTCACTAGTTACAACTAGCTCTTGTTGCTACATCTAGAGAAGTTTTTAATATACATACCTATTTTGAAAATTTAAATTTCACCGTTAATAGGGTCTTCTTCCAAGTACAATGATGAATTACAAGCTATCCAAGTAGCTAAAAATGCACGTTTGATTGAATGTGGTGAGATTGATACTGGTAAAGAATCCAATCAAATAGGAACTTTGTAATGTCCTTGAGATATGGATGAGATTCTCATTTTAATTCAAGTTATAGTTTGATAAGGATTTGTGGTTCAACTTGTGTAGCTCTTCAGAACATGGCTATTGAAGAGTTTTTTTTTTGAGTTTTACACGTGGACACAATTATACAAATGGGTAACATTAAGTTTTGAATCCAAGATGTTTTGGTAATACATAAATAAAATTTACCGGTTCATAGTTTTTTTTTTTTGTTGCTAAATGGGTTTACAGTATTTATTAATTGTGTTTAACATGTTGATAATTTTTCTCGTAGTACTAATAAATTAAGCACCCGTTCTTTATCTTCGTTGAACATGAAATCTCACCAAGCAAGACCATACTAATAGTGAGAATATATCCACCCGTGGCCGTGTACGTAGAAGCGTTCTATATATGTAGACTTGACATCATCTGACTGTGGATGGCAGTCAAGTTCAAACCAAAAGAAAAAATCTCCAATGTAAAAAGCTTTAATTCAACCTCACAAATGAGCCATACAAGTGGGGTAGGACCGCGTCAAACCAACACAAGGCTCATTAAGCGCTTCGTACCTTCCTCATACCAAAATCCTTATATATAGACTAGCCCCCACCTCATAAGCTTGCACTCCAAACCAACATCTTTGCACACAACCAAACCCTCTTGAGTCTTGAGAGGGTATAGAAAAAACACAAGCAAAATTACTACAACATGGCCATAAGAAGCAAGAGTCTAGCAGCTACATCAATGAAGAAGCTTTGTTCTATATTGATTCTTGTACTACTGATAACTACAACACAGTTCAACGTTGTCCTCTGCCGCGCCTTAAGAGTAACGCCGAATGCTACCACGGCAAGTGTTGGATGCGAACAAGGTGAAGAGGCCAATTCAATGGGGGTGGCTAGCTTTGCTGTGTCCTCTAACAACTCTAGCAGCAGCAGCAGTAGTGCTGGCATTAGGATAAGGAATTTAGCATTCAAGTTGGCTTCAGGACCAAGCAAGAAAGGACCTGGCCATTAGAGACAAGTTATTTGAGATTCTTCAGTTCATAGAAGCCGTTTCTTATCATAATTCATGTTTCTTTTGCACAAACATCGTAAGGTAGAATTTTTTCCCCGTGTTACAATAGGGTTGATGACATTGACATATAGTTGCGGCTATGTACATGTTTTGATTGTAGATTTGGAGGTGCGGTTACACGATTTTTTGAATTTAGTTTTGTTCATTCTTTAAAGAAATGTATTCTTATTTTTAAGGTGAAATGTTCATACCTGATTAACAATATGTTTAAATATGTTTTGAGATATCAATCACAACATAAGTGATTCACTCCCACTCTTGTTTAGTTTTCATTTCTTTTTTTCTTTTCTTATGTCTGCCGAGTGTGAATAATCTGAAATGTCAAAGTTTAATGTGAAGGGTCATACTGACCGAAGCAAGTCAACACCAAAAGGCTATATGTTTTAATGACTTTTTCTTCAATCTTATTTTTTTATTGGGTAAAATGCACCATTGGTCCTCATTGTTTTACCAAGAATCATTTTAGTCCTTATTGTTTAAAAAAAATCAGATCAGTCCCTAATGTTTGCGAAACGAATCAAATTAGTCACTATAATTGAAAATATGATTAATTTTAACAAAAACAAACAATTTTTCAAGGGTAAATTTGAAAATCCACACAAAAACACACAATCTCACACACACCCCTAAAAGTACACCTAAGAACACACACACCTAAGAACACACACATGAACACCGAAAAACACACACATAGACACACATGAACACACAAATCACACCTAAAAACACACACTCACCCAAAAACACACACAAACATACTCACTCATACTTATACACATATACAAACATGCACTCATACAGTAGTAGAGCAGGGGATGGGTTCGTTGGGGGGAGGGGGCTGGGGTCTCAAGGTGAGGGGGCTAGGTTCGAAAGGAATGGGGGGCTGGGTTCGAACACCGAGGGATGGGGGTTTTGGATAGGGTTTTGGGTGGGGGTGGGGGTGGGGTGATGGGTCTTGGTTCACAAATTTGCTAGGTGGGTGTGGTAGAGCTTGGTTCGCGGCAAGGGGTAGGGGGCTAGATTAACATTTGTGGGGTGGCTGGCAGTGGTGGGAGGATAGTAAGGATGGGGTTGGGGTTTGATTGGAAAAGGAAGAAGGTGTAGTCTTGTACTTTTGTTCATTTTAGTGCGGGTTGTTTAGACAATTTAGTAATTTTCTGTTAGTTTTTTAAGCATGGGGACTAATTTGAGTCATTTAGAAAACATTGGCAACTGTTCTGAATCTTTTAAAATAATAAAGACTAAAATAATTTTTAGTGAAACAACGAAGACCAATAGTGCATTTTACCTTTTTTATTTTCTATCTTTTTTTGAGAGAAAACTTTCTCTAGAAAAGTCTTTTTGGCTCGTATACTAAAAATGCTAAATTTCAGAATACATAGGCTCTGTTTGTTTGCCATAAAATAACTTGCTTGTGGAAAATATTTTTCTCTGAAAATATTTTTCTTGAAAATAAAATATTTTCCTAGGCTCTGTTTGTTTGCCGTAAAATAACCTGATAAGGGAAAATATTTTTCTGAAAAATAGAATACTAAAAAATATTTTTTGGTATTTGAATGTACATTGAAAAATATTTTCCGACATTAGATTTTATAAAAAATAAATATACACATAATATATATATATATATTAACCGTGAGGGTGGGGGCTAGGGGATAGGGGTTGGGGGATAGGGGTTGGGGATGGGGGGTAGGGTAGGGGTAGGGCAGGGAGGTAGGGATACGTGAATTTCGAAAAATATTTTCTTCTCACAAATGACATGAAAATAATTTCTCAAACTTTGTATTAGCGTTAATATTTGACTGAAAAATATTTTTCAGTTGACTAATTTTCCAGTGTTACCATTTTTTAGTGAAAAATATTTTTCAATTAACTAATTTTCTGGTGTTATCAATACAAAAAAATTAAAAAAATATTTTTTTAAAAAATATTTTACGGCAAACAAACGGAGCCATAATTTCACTCGAAAAAGACATGGTCCAAAACGTGCCCTTGAAAAAATATTTTACGGCAAACAAACGGAGTCATAATTTCACTCGAAAAAGACATGATCCGAAACGTGCCCTTCAGCTTCTTTTACACGGCATCTTGAAATCTCAATTTCTTTACTAATATCCTTTTAGAGAATGATTCAATGTCAATAATATACACGCAATCCAAAAGGTAGATAAAATAAGCAAGGGTAGATAAGCAAGGTGCTTAGTCTACGGGTGTATAGTAAGCAATAAGATAATGCAGCCAACCAGCCATTGTGCATTCTTGGAGTCACTTTGACTCATACCGGGCATGCAAATATTGACTAACTAATGTAAATAGGGTGGTCAAAATAGCAGATGATAAATACCTAGTGTCCAAGGGCAAGAGTTTCGTTGATGTTAGTCAAACATACAAAAAGAAATAAACGAACTGAAAGAATGTATACAAAGAAAAATGGAGCTTAAGCATAACAAAATCGTTGATCATGCTTTTGGTTCAATGATAATTTTCATATTTATATATTCAACTATTATCTTGCAGGGAGAAAAGAAAACAATTAATTAATGGGGTCTCGCGGGTGCTCAATAGGGCGTAGGATATTAGATATTTTATCGGTGAAAATTACAGTTCTCTACGATTTAATTATAAAATTTTAGCTTTTGAGTTATAAAAGTTTCAACAGTAGAACTTTGGTTAGAAGTGTTATTGAACAAAAGCGGTTCACTATTTAGCATATATTGGGCTTTTAAAATTATTTAGGATAATGTTGGGCTTTCAAAAATATATAAGAGTATATTTGAAAAAGAAAAAGAAAACAGTTTCCCGTAATTAGGGCAAATCCAACTAACTCCTTATTTTTTCTCTATAATAGAGGGCGAAATTAGTGATTCCATACTTTTTATACTACATAAACCAAAAAAAAATAATAGTTTGACCACAAAAAAAAAAAAAATTAGCGAGAGATTTTGGCTTGCTTGCTGTAGCAAGCAGTGCAAACTAGCGAACAACATAGCTAACTTGTTGGAGCAATATTTTTTTGTTTGGCTCTCCACTTTGGCTGAAAATCTAAAGTGAAGAGCTTGTTGGACTTGCTCTTATAGCAAAACAGGTTCACAAAAAACTTTGTTGAAAAACTCTTTATTTTTTATTTTTTTAACTTCACCTTTTACCTAAAAATTCTTTCAAAAATAGGCTAAATATGTTAGTTTCAGTTTCTAAATTCATATGACGTGTTTTTAAGTATCTAAAAGTTAAGCCAAACAAACGTTAAATAATTTTATAGATTAAAATAAAAATATCAAAATATTTCAAATATTTTTGTAGAGATATCGAGGGTTGCTACCCTAACAATGTTAAGTGTGTAATCCATCCAGAGTGCTCATTGGTCTTAAAATAAGTTATTTCAACATATACATAATTTTTGTTAGAGGAATCAACAAATTGCAAAAAAAAAATTTGACTCTGGAAATTTTCGATTTCATTCGAAAAAGAAAGATTTTCATAGAACTTGACTCTATAAAGGCGGCTTAATTTCATAGACTTATTTCAACAAACAAAATCAAATAGAGTGTGTCTCCAATGCTAGGTGGAGTGATAAAATAGTGACTAATTTGTAATTAAAAATTTCAAGTTCAAATCCATCTTAAAACCAATTGGTGCCAAGTGGAGTAGTTCAGGATCTTATAAGGTGGTCTTATAGTTTCTGATTTTTCGATGTGAGACAAGTGTTATATTCTAATAGTCTAATTGTGAAATTTTAGCTTTTGAATTATAAAGCATTAAGTAATAAAATTTTGATTAGAAGTGTTATAGAACAAAAGTCGTTCACTGTTTAGCATATGTTGAGATTTTAGAATTATTTATGGTAATGTTGGGTTGTAAAAAATATAGAGGAGTATATTTGAGAAAGAAAATAAAACACATTTTCGTAATTATCGCTAAACAGATTCGCAAAAACATTTTTTGAAAAACTCTTTATTTTTTATTTTTTTAGCTTCACCTTTTACCTAAAAATTCTTTCAAAAATAGGTCAAATATGTTAGTTTCAGTTTTTAAATTTGCAGGACGTGTTTTTAAGTGTCTAAAAGTTAAGCCAAACAAACCTTAAATAATTTTACAGACTAAAATAAAAATATCAAAATATTTCAAATATTTTTGTAGAGATAGTGAGGGTTGCTACCCTAACAATGTTATGTGTGTAATCCATCCAGTGTGTGCTCATTGGTCTTAAAATAAGTTATTTCAACATATACACAATTTTTGTTAGAGGATTCAACAAAGAGCAAAATTATTTTTGACTCTGGAAATTTTCGACTTCAATCGAAAAAGAAAGATTTTCATAGGACTTGACTCTATAAAGGCGGCTTAATTTCATAGGCTTATTTCAACAAACAAAATCAAATAGAGTGTATTCCCAATGTTAGATGGAAGATTTTAAGTCCAAATTTATATCTTTTGATCACAAATATTGTCTGACTTTTGACTGACTTAGTACACGTTGGACTTGCTGCTACATTATATTATTTGTAACTTTGAGGTGAACTTTTTTGATTTGCGACTGTCAATTTTCTTGTCAAGGAAGACGGCAGCGGAAAAGACGGGAGAACGAACAAGGTAGCTTATGCTTTCTTTTTTCCTTATCACAAACACTTGTGTCTTCTGACGTGTTTATCTCTAAGATCAGTTTCTTGTCATCCGAAAACGAAAAAGAAGGAAAAGAAAAGAAAAATCAAATAGAATGCTGTTGTTCACTTTGAGGCTCAATCCACAATGTTTTTCACTCCGGATATTTCTGGATAAGATGTTAAAAAATTTTCTCCGACCAAGAGCTCACAGTACATAGAAATTGACTCACATTTTCAATGTTCAGCAGGCAAGGCACAATTAATTTTCTTTTGTTGATTTTGTTATTTGAAAATTATGCATGTGTTCAATACATAAACTTTGACAGTCCCCAATTATATTTTCCATTCCTTCATATCTGGTGTATGTTTAAAACTATTCTACAACTTTTTTCTCAATATTGAACTGAAAATTCTCCTTGACCCAAAAAACAAATAAAGATCTGAAAATTCTCGTCTGCTACTCTCGCATTACTTTTCTTTCCTAAAATTTCCTCAATATTGACTAATTAATGTAAATAGGGATAGGGTGGTCAAAATAGCAGATGATAAATTCCTAGTGTCCAAGGGCAAGAGTTTGGTTGATGTTTGTCAAACATAGAAAAAGAAATAAACGAACTGAAAGAATGCACACAAAGCAAAATGGAGCTCAAGCATAACAAAATCGTTGATCATGCTTTTGATTCAATGGTAATTTTCATATTTATATATTCAACTATTCTCTTGCAGGGAGAAAAGAAAACAATTAATTAATGCGGTCTCGTGGGTGCTCAATAGGGCGTAGGATATTGGATATTTTATCGGTGAAAATTACGATTCTCTACGGTCTATGTTAAAAAGGATCTTATAAGGTGGTCTTAGAGTTTCTAATTTTTCGATGTGAAACAAGTGTTATATTCTAACACTTTCCCTCACGTGTGACTTGATTTGAGAGGAGTCACACGTGGAAGATTGAAGGTGTGTGGATTATGCAAACGCGAAAGATTAAAGACAAGTGGACTTGATTTGAAATGGGTCGCACACGGATGAATATGACTGGTCCAGCTCTGATACTATGTTAAGAAGTCTGAGGTTCCATCTTAAAACCAATTGGTGTCAAGTGGAGTAACCCAGGATAAGGTGGTCTTAGAGTTTCTGATTTTTCAATGTAGGACAAGTGATATATTCTAACAGTCTAATTATGAAATTTTAGCCTTTGAGTTATAAAGCTTTCAGCAGTAAAACTTTGATTAGAAGTGTTATTGAACAAAAGTCGTTCACTGTTTAGTATATGTTGAGATTTTAGAATTATTTATGGTAATATTGGGCTTTCAAAAATATAAAAGAGTATATTTGAGAAAGAAAATAAAACACATTTTCATAATTATTGCTAAACAGCAAAAACACTTTTTGAAAAACTCTTTATTTTTTATTTTTTTAGCTTCACCTTTTACTTAAAAATTCTTTCAAAAATAGGTCAAATAGATTAGTTTCAGTTTCTAAATTTGCAGGACGTGTTTTTAAGTGTCTAAAAGTTAGACCAAACAAACCTTAAATAATTTTACAGACTAAAATAAAAATATCAAAATATTTCAAATATTTTTGTAGAGATAATGAGGGTTGCTACCCTAACAATGTTAAGTGTGTAATCCATCCAGTGTGTGCTCATTGGTCTTAAAATAAGTTATTTCAACATATACACAATTTTTGTTAGAGGATTCAACAAAGAGCAAAACTATTTTTGACTCTGGAAATTTTCGACTTCAATCGAAAAAGAAAGATTTTCATAGAACTTGACTCTATAAAGGCGGCTTAATTTCATAGAC
Source organism: Ehretia macrophylla (assembly GCA_037974665.1). Lineage (NCBI taxonomy): Eukaryota > Viridiplantae > Streptophyta > Magnoliopsida > Boraginales > Ehretiaceae > Ehretia > Ehretia macrophylla. Next base: position 9,627,847 of record CM075774.1, read on the forward strand.
TTATTTCAACAAACAAAATCAAATAGAGTGTGTCTCCAATGTTAGATGGAGTGATCAGATAGTGACTAATTCTAATCAAAAAATTTAAGTTTAAATTTATGTCTTTTGATCACAAATATTATCTGATCTTTGAATGACTTAGTACACGTTAGACTTGCCACTACATTATATTGTTTGTAACTTTGAGGTGAACTTTTTTGATTTGCGACTGTAAATTTTCTTTCTAAGGAAGATAGTAGCGGAAAATACGGAAGCACGAACAAAGTAGCTTATGCAAATTGTTCTCCGACCAAGAGCAGTACAAAGAAATTGACTCACATTTTCAATGTTCAGCAGGCGAGGCACGATTTATTTTCTTTTGTTGATTTTGTTATTTGAAAATTATGCATGTGCTCAATACATAAACTTTGACGGTCCCCAATTAAATTTTCCATTCCTCCATATCTGGTGTATGTTTAAAACTATTCTACAACTTTTTTCTCAATATTGAACTGAAAATTCTCCTTGACCAAAAAATAAAATATAAAGAACTGAAAATTCGCGTCTACTACTCTCGCATTACTTTTCTTTCCTAAAATTTCCTCAATACTTTTGGGCTTAATTTTTTTTTTTTTCCGACATTGTGGTAACCAAATTTTGAAGGGAAGTCTTAGCGCAATTATAAAGTTGTCCCCATATAACACAGAGGTCAAACATTCAAGTTGTAAAAATAATCTCTTATAAAATATAAAATAAAATTACGTATAATAAATCAAAATATATCTTATCCTTCCCTAAATCCTACACATTCGAGAATCTCATGCACAGCCTTTTATTGTTAATATACAATAAACCAACCCTAACCGATCACGGTATGCTGCATAACTCCTAAATAGCATGGTATTTGAGATGGTCCCTGGCCTTCTTCACCTTCCATGAAAAGATGGTACCAGATACAAACTATGTTTTGGAAAGCAAAGAACTAACCATTCAATCGCAGATAAATGTTTCACCAATATATAGTTCGCTACTTTGTTTTACAAAATTATGGCATCCAAATACTCAATTTACCGTCTTCATCACAGGAAGTATATTAGCCGTCGGTTCTCTCTTACAATCTAACTTCCGAGGAGGGATGATAATGGGTGGGATTTAAATTCGAACTCGACGGATATTCAATGCGATTATAAACTTATTTACGAAACCGATGAAGTATCCGTTAAGGTTTGATTTTTACAAATGATTGCCGACGATTAATCCGATAGGGTTTAGTAATCACAATTTTAAAAAATCTGAAACTCGAGAACCCGATCAGTAATTTAATAAAAATAAATTAATAAAAATATTTATATATTTACATACATATACAAATAATATATTATTTAAGAATTTTTTTTTTTTTTAATATTAGTCTAAGAATAATAGTTGTGGGCTATAACCCAACTTTTATTATCAGTTGTTAACTTTCAAAGTTTATGTTTACCTATTTTTTTTTTTATCTAATTCAAATAATACAACTACTCAATTACGAATAATTCAAACACCAATGATAATTTATAATTGTGACAAGTGTTTTTTTTTTCTTCAGGTTATTTCATATTATCATAAAAAAATGATAACTTCTTAACATAAAGAATTTGTTGAATGTTTCTATTAAGTTTAAATTTATTTATAGACAAGAAATTTTTTTTTTTTTAATCTATTACAATTTATCATTATTTTAAAACTTCTTTTCATTTATTTTAAAAGCCTTTTAAATTTTTCTTTTAAAAAATTATTTTTTTATTCATTAACAAGTCGAGTCAAATACTCACGAATTTTCAAATATTTAACTGATTTAAATTTAGTAATCAAAATCTAAACCCGACGAGTTACCATCACGAATTTAATAAAATATAATTTAAACAAATTTAGATTTAATTTTATAAATTTTAGTGAGTATCCGACCCGTTACCATTCCTACTTCTGAGATACTACTCCACCTTTTGCGGCGCCTTTCCTAATGAGATTACCTAACCCGCCTTCTGGCAAACAAAGGGTTCTTTCTTTACCCCCAGCTTCCTTTCGAAAGCACGTTCACCGATGGATTTTAGCACCGACGGGCAAGCTGATCACGGGGCATTATATGCACGGCTAACACAAGGAATTGAGAAGATAAAAGAAGAAATATAAGCTCAAGCAAAATCCACCATCATATTGTCAATACCACTAAAGTAAAACACCAATACATAATAGTTTGCTACTTGCAACACATACTTTTTAGTTCTTTTTCTGCTTTTAGCTGTGTTCCCCTGCCGAGCAGAAGAACAGAGTTGGACTTGCTATCATAACAACAAAGAATCTCAGAGACCGGCAAGAAACAATTGCATTAACAAGAAAAAACAGCCTAAAGAGCCCTGAGGAAACAAGTTAGCGATGTTGCACTTAAACGCTAATAGTTTGGGTTCTAAAGCCCCTCTCTATCTCTTGCAATGTTCAGACACAAAAGTAAAATCGACATGATTCAAAGAAAAACTACATAACATCATCAGTGTAGCTCTAAACCTTACCACCTCAATATGTAAACCAATGGACAATTTTTCTTAATCTTCTCTTATATAAATTACGACTGACATTTCACCGTGAGGTGGAGCCAGAAAATTAAAATTTTTAGATAAATTAACTTCAGCTGACATTATCGAGTTCATTTCCAAACTAAGCACTTCAAAGATGATCCGGAATTCTGCTACACTATAACAACACAAAAAATCAGTATTCCAATAACCAGAACAACATTATTCTTGAACATGCAAATTAAGATTTAAGTAAGTAACAAAAAATGAAACAAAAATAATCCAGCAAGAAATTATATAAGTTGAGAAATATCCCAGCTATGACGAAAGTTCAAAAGCAACTTGATGAAAAATTGTACTACTCATGTAGCACCATTTTGTGGTTCGAATCAATAAAATTCGTCTCGTCATCTATTCTTATCTTTCAATCATTGCAGAAAATACCAGTAGACCAGAACCCAATTCTAGCCCCGGAGGAACTTCTGAGATAGTGAAACAAATGCAGAAACTACTCTGCATTTTCCACCTAATATGTCAATTCGCGCACCATTATTTACTTTAGTAGTGCCCTTCTGATTCTCTGCACTAGCTGTTGTGAAACCCTAAATCTACTTCAACTACTTATCTCCACCTGTTCATATTATGAACTGATGTGCTTATAATTTCTATCTTTCTTCCTTTCATGCTTTCCTAAACTTTATTGACATACACATCCACGACAACATAGAACATTTCACTATATTATTTTTTACTCTTAGAACAACGTTCTTTTACCACATGTATGATATAAGTCATTATTATATTAAAAGAATTGTCGACCGAAGATTCAGAACTTTTGGTCATAAGACAAGTTTCAGAAATAAATTCTCAATACGGGGAAAACATGTAGCACCATTTGTTGTCTACTAACTGGTATTAGTATCTTCAAACAAATTGAGCAAGTTTCCTTGGCAGATACACAATAATATAAAGTCAAGGGTAGTGAATGTGATTTAAGATAATTTCCCTTGCGGTACTATTTGAGCTTCTGAGACCTAACCTAATCACAGGAACCGGAAGATTCCTAGACATTACCAGTATTTTGTAAGGGACTTAGAACTTGAGGAGATAGCTACTTGAAATCCACTAAAGGCACTAGAGTCGGTTACCAACTAAAAAGAAACTACATATAAAGCAGTTCTGGCACCAGAAAGGTTTATAAATTTCCTGGACAGAAATAACTTGAGGATGATGAGACAGAGGACAAAAAGTAAGCTGAAACAACCACTCAAACAGCAGTTCACAGCCTTACTGATTACTTCATGCATAATTCAAAACAAGAAAACTTGGTAGCAAGGAAATCATTTGCAAAAATGATGATACCAATACTCGAGAGAACTTGATCACACTACTATGTGATAGATTCCACATTCTGATAGCATCAGTCACCCAGGTAACCATCAGAGCATATCTTTAAGTTAAAGTTCTAAAACGCCACATATTTTCCGCCAAGAAGAAACTGCCTGCAAGACATTTTATCCAGGAACCATGTTCGCTTCTTTCTTATTTCTTAGTCAACAACAATAACGCAAATTATTAATGAAATAAAATTAACAGTTCACCGTGTTTTTTTTAGTACCACGGTGAATAGTAATCCCCCAAGAATGCAATATCGAGAAGAGACTGTTCAAGTGCTCGATGTTCTTGGGGCATTATATCTAGTGTTGTTCAAAGTGCTTCAAGTACATTAATCAATTATTCACATTAAAAAAAACAATACTAAAATGAAAAGGCAGCATTTCTAGACCTATTCATATAAATATATACCGATGTCAAATATGCAGCATTAACATCACATAATTAAGCATCTCAAATCACACAAACGAATACAAATTATGAGAAAAATAAGAAAACCCTAAATTATCATATATCATAACAGGGACTAATATATATAATCATAAAAAAAATCCATGAAAAGTAAAATTAGATCCCAACAACAAAATAATTCAGCGTAATTAACCAACAAAACCCTAACATATTTATAGAAAATAAAAATCCTAAGAAAACCTTTCACTCCTCACTCTTAGCAGCATCACCGGCAGCCTCCTCCGCGGCGGACTCTTCCGGCACCTTCTCCTCCTCCTCCTCCTTCACATGAAGGAAGGAAGCGGCAAAGGCAGTGGCCGCAGAAGAATCAGATCTGGATTTGGCAGCATCCAGCATGCGCTTGCTGATCTCTTTAGAATAAACCTGAAGAATCTCGATGCCGTCGTCGTCAGGTGAGGCGGACGACGTGGCGGCAGAAAAAGCCTCCTCCTCGATACGCTTGGCTAGTTCGGTGGCCTCTTCGTGCGAAACGGTGCCGTATCGCTTGGAGAGTACCGATGGAGAAGAGAGCGTTTCGATTAAGCGGTTAGTTACCGCGTCGCGAGTGCCTTGCGCTGGTGGCCATATGCTGAACGAGGATGGTTTCTTTGTCGTTGTTGTTCTTTCGGTTTGGCTTTGTTGAGTTGGTTGCGGCGCTTCAGTCTCGGCCATTGTTGTTGTTGTTGAGGAGGTTTGTTTCTAGATGGTTCGTGTTGGTGTTTGTGTTGTTGAGCAAAATTTTAAAAGCTTTATACTAGCATTTGGTCTAGTGGTACTAGACGCTCGTTTTAAGTACGAGAGATTCGATATCAATTTTTAAAATTAATATTTATTTATATTAATTTGTAAATTTTTTTTAAATTAAAAATAAAAATTGTTTTAATTGATTTCCAAGTTAAAAACTCTCTAGTCAAATTAGTTTGTCATTGACAAAAAAAAATACCTTCTTATTTACGTGGAAAAAGAAAACGTGGTAACCAAAGTTTAGGATTAGTTACTTGGCCTTAGATATTTAAATGAGCTTTCTATAGGTTTAGAAGGTGAAATTATTATTTGGCTTATTTTTAAAAAAGTTTATAAGTAAAAATTGTAGGTAAAAATAAAAAGTTTTAAATTATAATTTTTTAAAAATAGTTTTTATTAAATTATTTTAACATAATACAAGAAGTTAATCTTATTTTTTTTGTCAAATATATATTTCTATATTTTTGGATGTTCAATATTATCTTAAAAGTTTTTAAAAATCCAGCAGTATCCAACGTATATTATATAGTTAACGACTTTTTCCAACATCTCTATGGATATCTTTAATGGGGATTCTAAAATTAGAGACTTTTTAAAATTAGGTAGTTTTAGAATTTTAAATGTCCAAAAAGTAATACTATTTGTGATAAAAGTATGTGGAGTCCACAACTTTTGGTTTAAAAGATGTCAAAATAGAGACCCAATCTAATTTTTGGACTCTAAATTTGATGACAAAAATATAAATTGGATCTCTATTTTAATATTTTTTAAACTAAAAATAATAGACCCCATATATATTTTGTCATAAACAATAATCCTTTTTGAAAATTTAAAACTCCAAAACTACTTAATTTTAAAAAATCTCTGATTTTAAAACCCCATTAAAAATACCCTACTGCATGGACGAAACAAAGCCTTGTACGATCTTTATCTTAGAGATATTAAAATAAGTCAACAAGTAGGCCTAAAACTAAAGCCTACAGAAAAACACATATGGATGGGCCAAGCCCAAGACAAAGGGGTCGAGTCGACCCCAATGTAGTGTTGTATGGCGATGATAGGTTTTTTTTTTTTTGGGTCAAAGGTGATGATCACCTTGAGTGATGGATATTGGACAAGGATCATTGCTTATGTCGAGGGAGAAAATGCAGTAATGTTTGTCAAAGATTTGAGATTTTAACTTTACCCCCACCCTTATGACTCGAACCCTACCATTATACTTGGAAGGGAGTGCAGACTCTCACTGGGCTACACCATCGAGTCGATTTTATATTAAAATTAATTAATGTTAAGTTGAGTAATTAAGAATTTTAGGTTATATTTGGCTCAGTTGTGAAATTTTAGGTTTTCCACTGTAAAGCTTTTTGTTTTTTTAAAGAAAGGCTTATGTTATTTTACATCACATAAGATGTTATACACAAGACTTGAACTCAGGATTACTCGCATTTAAAGCGAGAACCATACCACTAGAGCTTTTAATATTAGAGTTTTTATTAAAAGTGTTGTTGAACAAAAGTCGTTAATTGTTTGACATATATTGGGCAATTTTAGATTTTTAAAAACTTTGAAGGCAATATTGGACTTTCAAAAATATAGAGGGGTATATTTGAGAAAGAAAAAGGACAGCTTCTCGCAACATGTAAAAACAGATTCGCAAATACCTTTTTGAAAAGCTCTAATTTGGAGCTTCTCATTTTTTAACTTTTTTTAACTTCAGTTTTTCTCTAAAAATACTCTCAGAAATAGGCCAAACAGGTTAGTTTCAAATTCTAAACTCACAGAAAATACTTTTAATTGTCTAAAAGTTAGGTCAAACAGATCCTTATACCCCTTAACCAATGACTCATAAATCCTAATTTATTTATATGGAATAATTAATTTTTTTCTACAACCCTTTAACGTGTGATTTGTAAATCCTAATTTATTTATGTGGATAATAGAGTTCTCCATACTCCTTTAACATGTGATTGCCAGTAAGATGGTGGAAGAAGAACGTTGAAGGCACAATAATGTGCTAGAAGAAGTAGTAAATTTTGAAGAGTTGCATATCATAGTTGAATAACATTGAAGCAAGATTTAACTTTGTACCATGTCAAAGACGTAAAGGTTCTATTTTGAAATTAATTAATGTTAAATAAAAAATGATCCAAGATCTTATATACTAATTTTGAACATACTAATTTATTAATGTGGTACTATTAAATTCTCCAAAAATGCTTCTCAATATAGCATGAGAACAAAACTAAGGAACATAACAACAAAAGATGAAACTGTATAATGCCATAATTCTGAGAGGATTTTAGCCATATTTTCACGGGCTTTGATGCTTGCCTTTTGGCATTGTGGGTCCTGCCCTTCAGACATGTCCATCAACTCTTCATCAATCCTCTCCCACTCAACGCACTGAATCAGTGAAGCCAAAGCCAACGCTACAACCCCATTAGCAAGGCTAGCACTAGGGCAGCTTCTTCTACCCAATCCTAATGATATCAATTTCAACTTGTACGCATCACCTCCCAGACCTTCAAACCTCTCAGGCTTGATACTCAATTGCGGATTTAAGCTTGTGTCGTTGGAATTGCAGCTCTTATTAATTTAGAAAAACGTTTTAAAAATTTATAAAAAAATTTAAAAATAATTAAATATTTATATATTATTAGTTAAAAAGATTAATTAACCCTTACTATACATATATTTCTGAATCCGCCCCTGTTAAAACTAGCAGGATCATCCCATAGTCGAGGGTCTCTGTGAATGGACTAAGCATTAACTAGCAACTTGGTTTTTGAGGAAATATCAAATCCTGCAATCAGTTGGTTAAAAAATTAGTTTAGTCCTATTGAACAAAAATTTTAGATCTGTCCTTGTCTGCAGTGGTACATTGATCTGATTATTCATCTGATGATGATAGTAGTGGTGCAGCCGGGTACAATCTCAATGTCTTGTTTATAATGGGTTGGATGTATGGCAGCTTGGTGAGATCTTGTTCGTTTACCAAATGTTCTTGGCAACCAACATTGTCGAATTCAGCTCTAGCCTTACTTAACACCTCAGGATGGTTCAGTAGAACTGACATAGCCCACTCTATGGCTACAGTTGAAGTGTCAGTGTCTGCAATTAGGAGTATACGCAAATTACAAAAAAATTTAATTACATGGGATTTTGAAAATTAATTCAATCACTCGTGAATGTATTGTTTTTACTGTTGGTGATATCGAACTAATTATATATACACTATTTAATAGTTTCAACTTGTAAAACAAGTGGTCCGCTAGGATGGTACCACTACTATTACCCATTTATCATGTGCATAGCTTAAATCTCTCTTGCACATAGCGGAACGTATTAGAAACACAAGTCTCTCCACTATAATCTCACTTACTTATCCAAAGAAAAAATGAGAAATATAAACCTTTTATATGCGACTTGATTTCATCTTCTTGAATAACTAAAGAAGCGTGGCAAGGCGACGAAGGTTCCTCCAAAGGGGCCATAAGGGGCAGCTCCAATTGTGGTATAGTTGTAGTTCACGTATTTGCCAACAAGAAATCGTGGCCTATTTGCAAAGATGATATCATTTTTGGTGAAGCATCCTTCAATGTACAGCAAATGGAAAAGATATGACAACTACCAATCTGTAACCAAAGCGAAGAAACATGATTGTAGACCATATTTATGCAAGAATCGCTGCAATTTTCGACGCAATGGTTCCTTTACTAGCTGGAGGTGGCATATTATTGGGAAATAAGGGGTCCCTTGGGGAAGGTTTTCGCGTCGCCTTTTACGTATAGAAAGCCTTGCAGATATGAAGAGTAACATAAAGGATATTTTGATAACTAAAGTTGAACCAAGATATTCTGCGACTATCTGCAATCGCAGAAGGCTAAGTGATGTTGAGTACATTACTAAAATCCTATCTGTAGCATATATAATGCATGATTGATGAGGTTGCTGAAACACGGTAGACATGGAGTATACCTTATGTCTTGAATCTCTTATGTCATGTCCTCCTGCTACTTTTAATCACAAGGAGTATAACCGTCTGGTGAGAGAACTGGAGTCTCTATGGGCTACTGAGGAGAAATATTGGGCTGATAGGGCGAGGCTAAAATGGCTACAAGCAGGTGACAGAAACACGGCCTATTTCCATGCTACTGTCAATCAAAGAAGATGTAGAAACAGGGTTCTCAGACTGCAAAAGGATAATGGTGATTGGACCCAAGACCCAGCGGAGATTAAGGATTTGATTCAAGATTATTTCAAGAATTTGTTTCAGTCGGCAGGGCCAAGAAATTATGAGTCTATTCTCGAATGTGTCCCTCACATAGTCTCGGATGACATTAATGCTGAGCTTATCAAACCTCTAGCAATGGTTGAGCTCAACGACGGAGCTAAAGGGGGGCAGGCAGGGGCCCGGGCCCCCCCTTTTTATTAAAAAAAAAAAAAAACCATGCAAAATTTTTTTGTAAAGAACTTGCCCCCCCCCCCCCCCCCCCCCCCCCCCCACATTTGAAACAAAATATATATATGCACAAAAGTAAGAACATCCACTGCCTTCAATTTGTCTTTGTCTACCACTTTCTTAAAAAGGTAATTTGTCTTTGTCTACAACATTCTTTAAAAAAACAAGAATATCAGCCCCTACCACTACTGCCCCCAATTTGTCTTTGTCTACAAACTTTTTTTAAAAAATCTTTTCTCACGACTCACGAGCTGGCAAAGACAGAAAACTTGGGCAGACTAAATTTATTCTTCTTCCTACTTCATTTCTTATTTTCCAATTCTTCCTACTTTCTTCATTTTTCTCCACACTCCAACAGGTAGCAGCTGCAGTTCAACGAGCATCTCCTAAGGTAAGGTTGAACATAATGTAAATTTTATTAAATTTATGTTTATTTAATAAATTTTGTTTGTTAGATAATTTTATTTATAATTTATTTTGTTAATGTTTTTTTTTTCAGTGAGTAAATATCTTGATTCTAGAGGAAAAAACTAATTAAGGTAATCAATTTGACTACAACACTTTTCTTTATATTTTTTAGTACCTATTCTTTGTCAAATGTCAATTATGTTTTAATGTCAATTTTAATATTTTATGTGAAATAGATAATTTTAGTTTTTAAATTTTAGAGAGGCATAATGTGTATAAGTAAGATTAATGTGTAGATTTTAGTATGATAAATTATCATTTTTCTTGTCAAATACAAAAAAATTATCAGATTTATTAGAATAATTAAATATATAAATATAGTTAATCTGAAACTATATATAATTTTTTAATTTATTCTAATTTTTAAAATTTATTTTCAGGTTAAATATGAGTAAGTCTAAAACAATTGATTCATTGTTTAAAAGGAATGAAAACAATGTTGACTCAGGACCTCGTGAACAATCTATTGTGTCTGATATTAATACTGATGTGGTTTTAGAACCTCCGACAAAATTTCGAAGGGTTGAAAATGATACAATAGATATAACTTCTTTAGTACGTGACCCAGGCTTACGTCCTCAGATTTGGGAGTATCCAGTGAATAAAAGAGATGAAATTCGTAGAGCATATATTCATTTTGGACCATATCATCATATTCAATCAAATTATCCGTATTCTACACAAGAATGTCATCCATGTCGATTTCAAGCTCATTGGTTTAGAATATTTCATTGGTTAGAGTATTCACCTGCAAAAGATGTTGTATTTTGTTTTCCTTGCTACTTATTCGCAAAAGAATCAATGGAAAATCCTGGATCTGGATCAGATGTGTTCATTGTTAAGGAATTTAAAAATTGGAAAAAAGTAAACGGAAAAGACTGTGCTTTTTTATCTCATGTAGGGAAGGATATAAATTCAGTTCATAATTCAGCTGTCAAATATTGTGAGAATTTGAAGAACCAGTCTTCTCATATTGAAAAGGTGATACAAAGGCAAAGTTCTTCACAAGTTTTAAATAATCGTTTGCGCCTTAAAGCTTCTATTGATGTTGTTAGATGGTTAACATTTCAAGCATGTGCTTTTAGAGGAAACGATGAAAGTACAGATTCCATAAATCAAGGTAATTTTCTTGAAATGGTAAAGTTGTTAGCATCTTACAATGAACAAGTTCATGAAGTTGTTTTGGATAATGCCCCACAAAATGCTAAATATACATCTCCTACTATCCAAAAAGACATTTTATCTATTTTGGCTAGAAATGTGCAAAATAATATTTGTAAAGAGATTGGTGAAGCAATGTTTTGTTTAATTGTTGATGAAGCTCGGGATGAATCTAAGAGAGAACAAATGGGTCTTGTTATAAGATTTGTCGATAAGGAAGGATTTGTTAGAGAGAGATTGCTGGACTTGATTCATGTTAAAGACACAACAGCATTAACTCTTAAGGAAGAGATTTCTTATGCATTATCTCATCATAACCTCAATGTTCTTAACATTCGTGGTCAAAGGTATAATGGAGCTAGTAATATGCGTGGTGAATGGAATGGGTTACAAGCATTGATCCTTAAAGTTTGTCCTTATGCTTATTATGTGCATTGTTTCACTCATCAGTTACAACTAGCTCTTGTTGCTTCATCTAGAGAATTTCCCGATATACATTCTTTTTTCCATAACTTGAGTTTCATTGTTAACATCGTGGGGTCTTCTTCCAAGTGAAATGATGAATTACAAGCTGCCCAAGTTGCTGAAAATGCACGTTTAATTGAATGTGGTGAGATTGATACTGGTAGATGAGCCAATCAAATGAGAACTTTGCAACGCCCTGGAGATACAAGATGGAGTTCTCATTTTAATTCGATTTATAGTTTGATAACGATGTTTGCTGCGACTTGTGCTGTTCTTCAGAATATAGCTATTGATGGATCTACATTCTCTCAACGTGGAGATGCTACATTTGCTGTTAAAATATTGATGTCATTTGATTTTGCTTTTATCTTGCATGTGATAAAAGAAATCATGGGGATTACTAACGTGCTTTGCCAAGTTTTGCAACAAAAATCTCAAGACATTTTAAATGCTATGCATATGGTTTCTAGTACAAAATCATTATTGCAAAAGCTCAGAGATGTTGGTTGGGAAACACTCATAGAAAATGTGACATCTTTTTGCTCTTGCCAGAATATACAAGTTCCGGATATGAATGTTTCTTACTCTGATATACTCCGATCTCGTCGTCAAAAGGATATTATAACAGTGGAACATCATTACCGAGTAGACATATTTTACGCTGCTATAGATCAACAATTGCAAGAGCTAAACAACAGATTTAGTGAGCAAGCAACTGAGCTACTTACTCTTAGCACGGCTTTGAATCCTAGAGATGGTTACAAGTCATTTGCAAGTAATTGTATTTGCAAACTTGCTAAAAAGTTTTATCCTTCTGACTTCTCTCAACAGGAGATGATTCATCTAAATTATCAATTGCAGCATTATGAGCTTGATGTGCCTAATCATCCTGAGTTGAAAGATTTGACCAGCTTATCAGATCTGTGTAGAGGATTGGTAAAAACTGGAAAATCTGAAGTTTATCCTTTGGTTGATAGGTTGATACGATTGATTTTGACTCTTCCAGTTTCGACAGCAACAACAGAACGAGCTTTTTCTGCTATGAAAGTTATCAAAACAAGGCTTCGCAATCGGATGGAGGATGACTTTCTCAAAGATAGTATGATTGTTTATATCGAAAAGGAAATTGCTAAAGATGTTGCTGTTGATACAATAATTGATGAATTCTATTCCATGAAGGAGAGACGAGCCCAACTTCGTTGATTGAACTGGTAAATACTATTTTATATACTTTTATGTTATTTTTTTGCATAATAGTATTTTGCTAAAGATGTTGCCGTTGATACAAAAATACTGTACCAAAAGTACTGTATAGAAAAAAAAATTTCGGCCCCCCCCATACTAAATTCCTGGCTCCGTCCCTGGTTGAGCTTAAAGATGCTGTGTAGAGTCTGGGAGCTAATAAGGCACCGGGGCCGGATGGGTTTCCTGGCTTCTTCTATAAGAGATACTGGGATACAATCAAGGATGATCTCTTCCAAGCTATTGATAGATTCTTCAAAGGACAGAACAATGTTTTCATCATCAACGAGACTCATATTGCTCTCGTCCCCAAATCAAATTCTCCGTCTCAGGTCTGCGACTATAGGCCTATCAGTTGTAGTAATTTCATTTATAAAATTTTGTCAAAAATCCTAGTGATGAGATTAAAGCCTTTTATGGGTGATATTATTGAAAGCACTCAAAGTGCGTTTGTGCCTAGTCGTGTAATTCAGGATAATATCCTGTTAGCTCAAGAGGTTGCTTTTTTCCTCAATAAAAAAAGAAAGTATTCAAATAAATTCTTTGCAACTGTTAAACTTGACATGCAAAAGGCATATGATAGGGTGGAATAGGACTTTCTCATCCAATTGCTGGAAAAAATGGGTTTCCATCCTACATGGATTAATTGGATTTTTTTGCTGCATCTCCTTGGTGACTTATAAAGTGCTTATTAATGGTAGTCCTTATATTCCCTTTTCCCCGGGTAGGGGTTTGAGGCAAGGGGACCCAATTTCCCCTTTTCTTTTCTCCATATTGACTCAAAATCTCACTTATATCCTCTATTCCCAGCAGAGAAGAGGCCTCCTTAAAGGCCTAAAAATTGCTAAGCATTGTCTTGCTCTTACGCATTTGATGTTTGCATATAATTGTCTTTTATTCTTTGAGGCTAATTTTAATGAGGCTTTGGCCTTGCAGGAAGCTTTGTACCTTTTCTGTTTTGCTTCAAGCCAGAAAGTCAACCTACACAAATCGGGTTTAATGTTCAGCAAGAATACTCCTGACAATGTCAAAAATGCCATTTCTGGTTTGCTGGGAATTTCACAGCTGAACTCTTTGGGTAAATACCTTGGGTTGCCGACTTCTTGGGGTAAGGCCAAAGTTAATGCTCTCAATTGGGTACATGATCGTATGCTATCCAAAATGGAAAGTTGAAAGAGCTGCTTACTTTCAGAAGGTGGTAAAGAAATGCTAATTAAAGCAGTGATTCAAGCTCTCCCCGCCCACGTGATGTCGGTGTTTGTTATGCCCAAAGCTACCTGTAAGCAACTCTCATCAAGAATTGCCAAATTTTGGTGGGAGAGAGATGGTAGAAGTGGAGTCCATTGGTTGAACTGGAATTCCCTTACTCGTGCAAAATCCTTGGGAGGATTAGGTTTTAGGGATCTACATTTGATTAATCTTGCTTTTGTGCAAAACAGGCTTGGAGACTCCTCAATAATCCTTCTTCATTGCTCTATCAAACTCTAAAAGGCATCTATTTCAATGACTCCTCTTTTTGGGAGGCTAAGCGCAGGAATAACTCTTCTTGGAGTTGGAAAAGTCTGCTTAAAGGCAGGGAAATTATTAAGAAAGGCGCAGCCTAGGTTATTAGGAATGGACAAAGTGTCAATATTTGGTCAGATAATTGGATCCCCAATTGCTCAACCTTGCATAAGCCGAATGGTGTTAACGTTGAGAAAGTTGCCGAGCTCATTGACTCTAGTCATCGGACTTGGAAGAGAAATGTTATCTTCGATCTTTTCCCTTGTTGTGTGGCGCACACCATTTGCTCTATTTTCCTCTCTGTGTTTGGTTCTGATGATCTTTTAGTGTGGTCGCTCTCAAAGGATGACAGTTATAGTGTGAAATCTGGCTACCATTTATTGAAGAAGGAAGTTGATGATGCTTGTATGTTGAGATCCAACAAAGGTAGTGCATCCTATCAAGTTCCAGCCCATCTCTGGAAAATGATTTGGAATATCAAAGCCCCACCAAAGATTCGAAATTTTATGTGGAAAATTGTCAAGAATGGCCTGCCCACTCAACTCAATCGCTTCAAGAGAAAAATTGCTAATGACCCTGTCTGCAAAATTTGCAATTGTGAAGTAGAAACCTCGGAGCACCTTTTTCTGCTTTGTCCTTGGTTGCGCAGCTTTTGGTTTGGTTCACCACTTTAGTATGTCGTGGATCGCTCTAAGATTTCTAGCTTTGATCGTTGGCTATTGGACTTGGTGGAAAAGTGCAGGCATGCCGGTTACATGAATGGTGAAGCAGAATCAAAGATTGCAATTTGCTGTTGGCAAATTTGGAAGACAAGAAATGCATATGTCCTTGAAGGAAAACCCATTAACGTTAAATTTGCCATTGATCAGGTTCATTTGAGTATTGCTGAGTTTCACTCTGCTATCTCCCCTCAACTGTTGTCCTCTTGGCACTTTGATGACCACTCCCAAAGCATTTTTCCAGTCAGGTCCTCCCCTCCTTCTGGTGAGCTCAAGATTAATGTCGATGCAGCATTTTCTGGTCCTGATCGTGCAGCATCAACAGCAGTCTGTAGAGACTCTAGAGGAGTATTGGTTACCGGAAATGTGTGGAAAATTAATTGTTCTTCTACTTCTGAAGCGGAGGCTCTGGCAGTTTGGAATGCGTGCCAAGTTGCCGGTAATTTTCAAGGTGTTAGCATCTCTATCGAAAATGATGCATTGGCGATCTGTAATGCGATACACAATCCGACTGCTCCTATCCATTGGAAGACTAAACTGATTGTGGATGATATTCGTAGATTTGCAGTTGTGAACCCTCATATTCGTTTCCAGTGCGTTAGAAGATCAGCTAATTCTTGCGCCGACTGGGTTGCAAAATGCTTTGTTAGTGGTAATCTTCCTTTTGATTGGAGTACTAATATCCCTAGTGAGCTTAGGGATCTTCTGTTGGTTGTACCCCCCCCTACTGGGGTTGGCTAATTATGTACTGTTTTTTAGTTAATGAAGTTTTCCTTTTACCAAAAAAAAAAAAAAGGTTGCTGAAAGATTACATACAGGATATTTAAAATTTTAATTTAATACAACGAAAAATAATTATGTATCCATTCATGACTTATTACGTAGATTTACTTGAACATGCATATATAATCAATAGAGATTTTACGATTATCTCGAGATGCGAAAATCATTGGCTCAAGACTAGTAGCTAAACCCCTCATTAAAATCCTACAGAAAAAAACTCACTATTTTCTCTTAAAGACTATTTTTATACTAGCAAAGTTTTCTTCCAAAATGCTCCTATTTATAGGAATCACTAGTCAATCAGTTTGCTGGTCTAATCTTATCAGACCTGGGCCTCTAGACTAACTGGACTAGCAGCTCAATTACCACAAGTCCAATAATTAAATTAATATTAAGACACTCTTAACAATTAATTTAATTATTTCTCTTTGTCTATTAATTTGTCGGATCTCTATTGTGTATGACTCTTAGGTTCATAGTAATTAGCAACGAATAATATTAAGTCCAATTAATATTTAGTTACGTACAACTAAACTAATAATTTTCGCAAGTCGTGAGTAATACTTTGCAATAAATCATGATTACCTAATTAATAATGAAGTGAAAACATACGAACCCTAAAATACGTAATTCCGATGCAATTAATTTCTTCCGTGTAAACCTTCATGATTAAGTCAAAGCCATAGATAGGTCAAACTCTATTATTTAATCATATAATTAAATCTAATTAATTAGTAACTTATCAATGAATCATGGAATGACTTCCATTATTCCACGTCGGCTAAGGATTTTCGGTTACTCAATTAATAGATAGCATAGGACTCCTAATTGACGGATTCCATATCACACCCGCACATGTCTCCATATAAGAATAGATCATAACTGCTGAGTATATGATCTAATCCATGATTAGGACCAGAAAATATTGTACTAACAAATCATGATATCTCATACACAACATAATCGTGATATCTCAGGTCTAAGAATTAGTCACACAATTACAACATATAACAAATTATTGACTATTCATGTGATCTATTATGTGGTCGGTCAAATTCAGTAACTTGTTCTTAACAAGTACTTATACATCCACTAGTGCAACATGATCAGACTCATTGCCCTCAATATTTAATATCAATCAAGATAGTAGACTGTATGCCAATCTATCGGGATAAATTAAAGCTCAATTAATTCATCGTAGGATCGGTAAAATGTTCTAGAATATATCATCAATTATAGATCTTACCACCCATATTTTTAACGCCTTAAAAATAAGATTTATAAAATTATTTTAAGGACTTTTATTTAATCAAAATTAACACATTAATTAAATTAAATAAACTTCTCATTAATAAATGAAATAATACAAAAGTCATGTACCAAAAATACAATAAATTGGCTTTAGAACACTTAGTCTAACACTTAGTCCAGCAATTTTTGTCTTGATTCGTATTAGGGTCCTTTTGTTCATCAACATTTATGGCAGTTGCTTGTCCTCACACTGAGCTTGTTTGATTCTCATAAAGATGTAGACGCTGAAATTTTTCTTGCTTATCAAGGTTATGGTGGAATATTCTGTGGCTGCTATGTCTAGTCGTTGGCACATTGTTTAATATACAGGATTTTTATTTTTTTTGGTCAAATAAATAATATTACCTCATAAAGCATAAACTAATTAACCAATCCTTGTAGAATGAAAATTTTGAAAAAAGAAATACAACAAATTAGATGAAATATAAGAACATCAACTTACAAACAACGCCTATACTTTACTACCCGGTCACAAGATTGGTTTAATATATTGGATAAATGCATTATTTTTGCATCAATTTTGTAGTATTCAATTGCCACTTGCTAGAAAAAAGATCAAGATCTGGTGGTCAGCTGGTAGGTAGAGAAATCCAAATTGCCATATTGATTGTTTTGATTGTATCAGTCACAATTACCTAGTCATTTTGACCGATCTTCTTCCTCTTCATTTCTTGTTAGACATGAGTTTTCACCGACTACTTATTATAAGTTTCTTAGTTCTGGGTGGACTTGCTAATAATATTTGTCAATCGTTCTTTGTTCATTATTATAAACCTGTTAAAGTGGTAGATCTTCGTTTCACTTTAATTATTTGAACTCATGTGCCAGATTATGGTTCAGATCTCCATTTGAATTAGTTTGTTGTTGAAAAACTCTTTCAATCTCGAGATCTCATTATCTGTTAGAATATATACTTATTCCACATTAGAAAATCAGAAATTTTAACACCACTTTATAAGATCTTGGACTACTCTACTTGACACCAATTAATTTTAAGATAAAACCCATGATTCTTAACAGTGTCGGTAGTGCTAACAACAACAATTGATGTGTGAAATCAATGAAAACAAAAGCATGGCATTAACAATTTCACAGAAGGCTTAAAACAACACTTATTTCACAGTGCAGTCCGGTAAAGAAATTATTGAACTCGCACTCCATTTGTGCACCATAATCAAACTGAAGTAACGCCAAACGAATGCAGAATGGTGGCTTCGCGTCTTTTGCAGATTGCTTCTAAAGGTTCACGTTTGGGGATACTGAACCCTCTGCCTTCAGTCATATCCACCATCTCTTCACCAACTCTCTCCCATTCAAACACCTGAATCAATGTCCCCAACGTTAAGCCAAGCACCCTATTCGCGATCCCTCCACCAGGACACGAACGCCTTCCAGCTCCAAACGGTAGCATCATGTACCCTTTCGCTTCCTCGCCTTCATGCCTTTCGGGTATAAACTTATCTGGATCCTGCCATAGCCTAGGGTCCCTGTGAATAGCCCATAAATTGACAAGCAACATTGTGCCTTTTGATATGTCATAGCCAGCCACTTGACAATCTTCTGAGGCTTCGTGAGGTATTAGAAATGGTACCGGTGGATACAAGCGCAGAGCTTCTGTGATTACGTTCTGCAGGTAACTCAACTTTGGCAGGTCGAGCTCTTCTATTAGCCGATCTTGTGGAACGTGTGCATCAATTTCAGCTTTTAGCCTCTTGATAGCTTCAGGATGGTTAAGTAGCAGAGCCATTGCCCATTCCATGCTTATTGATAGTGTGTCTGTCCCTGCTACTAAGAGCACCTAGCAACATTGAAACAAATTCAAGCATGTAATCTGTTTACGACATTTATTCAATTCACTTGATTACCATCATAAACAAACGGATTATAGTTTGATCAGGGAAACCACAGAAGAAGAATCTGGTAATGAAGGTTGCAGACTCAGTCAAAAGGAAGAAACTTATAATATCGTAGCTGCCCGTGGTTATTTTGGCAGATTGACTTCCAACAACTGTCATACGTTGGACAATAAAATACATACTAAAAGGATCTCAAACTGTTGATCAGACAAGTTGTTTAGTCTAATTAAAAGGCTTCCGGCTTTAATGAATCTGAGACAATCTCTCCTACTTATCAGTTTATCATGTTCTTAGAATGAACATCTCCCTCTTCAATAAACACATGACTTGTGTAAATTTGATTCCTTTGGAGCAAAATAATATTGCAGAAATGGTTTCTTATCGTTTGCTCAATTAGATAATGTATCCTATGCCCAGATTATTCAGAAGTCATAACAGAAGAACATTCAAGTATATTAAAATCTAAACGAAACTGAACTAGATCTAATTAAGTAATAGTACGACCTTACCATTACAATCCCTTTGATGAGCTCGTCCGTATAATGTTGAGGTTCGTTTTCTTGCAGGGATAGCAGATGATCAACCATTGTTCTTTTAGCTCGTTCATATGCTTCACTATCTCTGTTTTCTACCGACAAAAGTCTGCGACGATCATCAACTAAATCCTGCATAAACTTGTCAATCTTTTTCATCAATGCCTTAAATTTTTTCTCCAATCCTTTATAATCCACCCACTGCAGAAAAGGCAAAGAATCGGCTAAGTTCGTTCTTCCACTATTCTCAAGCATCTCCCTTATTAGAAACCGAACCTTTTTGGCTTCCTCAGCATCGTCTACATTCTCTCCGTAGTATCTTTTTCCAGCCATAGTCATTGATAGTGTATTGAATATAAGCTCATTAAACTTAGTCTTGAGATCCACCTTCGCTGATCCTCCACCAGAAACACAATCCTTGATAAGGTCATTCACCACCAGCATTAGCTCCCCTTTTCGCGTGTCGGTAAACATAGCAATACGAGTAGGGGAGAAAATCTCCAATGTAGCTATCCGGCGAAGATGGCGCCAGAGCTCTCCATAGGGAGCTACACTTAAGGTGGTATAGTTGTAGCTGAAGTGCTTTGTTGATAGAGTTCTTGGCCGGTTCGCGAAGATTATATCGTTCTTGGTGAAGCATTCTTCAGCAGCAGAAACTGAGGTGACTACTAAGGCCTTTCGTACACCTAACTGGAGAAGTAAGATGTCACCATACTTGGCAGACAATGCTTGAAGATTTCTGTTGACTGGTTCTTTCATGAGATATAAATGGCCAAATATAGGCCTTGAAGGTGGACTTGGAGGCTGTTTTTTGCTCTTTTGCTGTTTTGATATCAACAGCTTCAAGATCAGCAAGATAAATGTTACAAGGCCTAGAGTGTAACAGTATGATGACTCCATTTCTGCTCTAGATTTCTGCAACAGGGTCTCTTTGTTTCTTGTTGCTTATCTTCAAAATGATTGGGGGCAAATATCACAAATGGTTCCTAAGTTGAACATTTTTTTTATTGAAAAAATATCACATTTAGACTCTATTGTTTTTTAAAAAAAATTAATTTGATATTTATTATTTAAAATTTTTCAATTTCGTTCCTATTGTTTGTAAAAAAGTTTTAATTTAGATTATATCATTTGCTAGTCGTGCTTCAATGTAATTTCCTTTTGCTAGTTTTTTGTTTTTTGCAATTTCTTGGTCTGATGTAATTGGTCTTCAACCCCCCTATGTAACTTTTCTTTTTCAAGAAATACAAATTGCTGACTTAGCAAAAAAAAAAAAAAAGTTCAATTTAGTCTCTATTATTTTTAGAAAGTTTTAATTTTATTCCTATTATTTTCTAAAATAATTCAAATTCGTCTTTATTGTTTCTCACAAAATTTCAATTTAGTCCTTAAATAATAGGGAATGAATTTCAAACTTTAAAAAAATAATAGGGACGAAATTGAAATATTTTGAGAAATAATAGAGACAAAATTGAGAAATTATAAACAATAGAGATGAAATTAAAATTTTTGGCAAAATAAGAAGGACGAAATTGAGAAATTTTAAATAATAGAGATTAAATTGAAATATTTTTAAAATAATAGGGACTAAATGTGTTATTTTTTCTTTTTTTCTGTCATTTTTGTTTTAAAAGTAACGCTCTTGGTCTCTAATGTTTATACTTGTTTTTAATTTCATATCTATTATTTCGAAAGTGGCACGTTTAGTCTCCAAACTTTGTAAATTTTTTTTATTTAATCCTCAATATTTCACTTTTATTTTTTAATTTAATCCCCAAAGTTTCATGTACAAGTGAGAAAAGATAGAGACTAAACTAAAATTTTTTGTAAACTTTGGAGACTAATTGTATTGCTTTTGAAACAATGGGAAAGAAATTGAAAGAAAGTATAGATATTAGATATTAAATTGAAAATTTTGATAATCTTTTGATGGTCAAGCGCGTTACTTTTAAAATAATAAGAATAAAATTATACAAAGTGTAAACAATGTGAACGATTTGTGTAATTTATCCAAATGATTATTTACACATTAAGCAAAAGAAATGATCATTTGTACTAAATAAATATATGTCCATGTGCTACAATGAAAATGATTTCTTCTTATGCGGTCAACTTAGCTTGTGTGTCCTGATTCTTCAATCACGAGAAATTAAGCAATTATCTATTGCTATGCCAGCGCTAATAATAAAAAATATCTAAAGACATTATGAGAGATATTTTATAATAAAAAATTAATAATAATTATAATAAAATAATTTAAATAACTTGTAATCATTCACTTGACATTTTGACGAGATCCAAATCATTGGTTAAGCTTGGGGTCATGTTGTACTTTTTTATAGGGAAAATCTCACTATAAATCCCCATTGTTTCATTTTGTTCTAA
This sequence comes from Ehretia macrophylla, assembly GCA_037974665.1. NCBI lineage: Eukaryota > Viridiplantae > Streptophyta > Magnoliopsida > Boraginales > Ehretiaceae > Ehretia > Ehretia macrophylla. The sequence continues at coordinate 9,649,855 of CM075774.1, forward strand.
ATTAGTCCCTATTGTTTAAAGTGTACTAAATTAGTCCCCAATATTTAAAAAAAAAGTCTCAAAATGGTTCTCACATCCAAAATTCTGTTATCTTTGACAAAAAATTAGTAAAAAGACTAAATTAACCTCACAAATACTAAATTATAGATTTTTAACTAATAATAATTATGAATCCATTCATGTGCACCACCACGTGACCTCTAACATTTTTTTTCTTTAATTTAAAAGAGATTTACAAAGTAATATTACATAACTTAGAATATTAATTTTAAAAATCAATATCGATATCTCTCGCACAAAAAATGATAATTGTATCAATATCGATTTTTGAAGTTAATATTTTAAATAATGTAATATGATATAATGATATAATTATCGTTTAAAGTTCAAGAAGTCTTAATATTCGTTTTTAGAATTAACATTCTAAGTAATATAATATGACTTAGTGATACAATTATCATTTTATGTGCGAGAGATATCGATATTGATTTTTAAAATTAATATTCTAAGTTATGTAATATTACTTTGTAAATCTCTTTTAAATTAAAGAGAAAAAATGTTAGAGGTCACGTGGTGGTGCACATGAATGGATTCATAATTATTATTAGTTAAAAATCTATAATTTAGTATTTGTGAGGTTAATTTAGTCTTTTTACTAATTTTTTGTCAAAGGTAATAGAATTTTGGATGTGAGGACCATTTTGATACTTTTTTTCCAAACATTGTGGACTAATTTGGTACACTTTAAATAATAGGGACTAATTTGTCTCAAAATACAACAATGAAGGCGTCTACGAAGATTTTCCGTTTTGTATACTTACTCTAAATTATTGGATACCGTTGAAGAAATACCTATTACCTTGTTGCATTAGTGCACCTTCAGGCAGATTTATTTTATTTTATTTTATTTTTTAATTATAAAAGAGGTCTCAAGTCGTCATTCATTCAATTTTGTTTTTTATTTATATTTTATAGAAGAATCACCCATTTTATCTCTAGCTAAGTTTGATAATTGTGATGTGTGGGACCATTCAAATCTAAAAAGATTTTACTTGTTTTAAATGAAATTGTACAAGTTATAACTTACTTGTTTTGAATGAAAATGTAAAAGTTATGAGGGAAAAAAAATTGTTTTTAGGTACATGAAAATCAAACAGTTGCTAGAAATAATTGATTATAATTATAACTACATGCTTCTAATTGATTAATCGGGCCGGGCCTTGCACTTGAAGAGCTATTACTTTACTCGACTATGTCCAACGTAACCTGCTTTTTGTCTAATTCTTTCCCCGGAAGTCTATAACGAGGATAATAATAAAATGGTGTTTAGCATTTTTCTAATGTGATAATATCTAAGAAACGTCATCTCATATGCATATACTAGATATAATTATGCAAGTAGTACCCATTATTTAAACGTTTTTAAGTCATTCTTTATTGTTTTGAGAAGTACAAATTAGTCCTTAATGTTTGTTATAGTTAGTTAAATTAACTCCTACCGTTAAATATTCAATTGAATTTGGCGGATGTGAACAATGTTACAGGAGGTAAACTTGGAAAATTACTATGATGTTTAAATTAGTTTCATTATTTTCTTAAAAGTTTAATTTAGCCCTATATTTTCGAAATAATTTCAATTTGGTCCCCAAAATATATACACACCACTACAGGATATATACGTAATATATATATTTAGTCAAAAAATTAATTAGCCTCATTGAAAAATGAAATGTATATATATAATTAAAAAATTATGTATTTTAGCCCTCACTAAGAAAAAAAAAATGTATATATATATATGTCAATACCTTACCATTACATCTAATTTTTTAGGTGTCAATACCTAGCTTTCCTTGCATACCGTGGCAGAGCTAAGTGTAGGTTAGTTGGGGGTACAAAAATTTAAAAGTCTATGCTTTATTCAAAAGAAAGTTTAAAATATATATATGTACTTTAAGTTGAAAAATTAGTAAACTCCCACTGAAATTTAGAAAGTATATATTTGTGTAATTAAAAAATTATGTATTATAACCCTCATTGAAAGAAAATACTAAATACGCCTCTACTCGTGTAGATGAATGTCGATCGATAGACTAGGCAATACATATTCTCCTCCGATTCGGGGTTAATGTTTCACTCGTCACTTAATTTTTAAACTCCTCATCAGTTAACACTTGAAACGATTTTGTTGTGGGATTTTACCCGAATGCAAAATATCACATATATGCTATACTGGTTATTTGGCCTAGTAGTATGGTTTTTGCTTCAGTTGTGAAAGGTTGTGATGCACAAGATTGATATATATTAATTCTCATGTGTAATATTTTAAGTGATGTAAAATAATTTAAACCTCTTTTATTCTGAAACATTAGTTTTCAGTAATATATATTTTATTGCGAAGAAATAGCGGTTCAAAATAATGAAATGGCCTTGATTTGGAAATTCTAAATAAATTACCAATTTCTATTATAGTAATACATGCAGGCTTTGCTGGATTAAAGTCGAAGGGCCAAAGAAAGAGAGAAGTCATTTAATATTTGCAATATTGTATGTGAATAACAGTTGTGTAATATTGTCATATATGAGGGAAATTATATTTCAGAATTGAAAGAGGCATTAATTTGGTCAATAAGAAGCCTGAATATGAATGATCTTCACGGCATTGTTCTTTCCTTTATCTTGGCCTAATTCAGAAACAACATGAGTTTACTCGGAATTTTAGTCAAAAAACACTGAATCAAAATTTTTAGTTTGTGACATTGCGTCTCACATCGATTCAGTAGGATATATGTATTTAGTTTATAATAATTTGAGTTCACTATATTTGTTAACATGAACCGTTCAATTGATTAAAGTAATTGAGTCTAAATCTAAATATAGGTCTGATTTTCTATTTAAATATAAGGACGAAGGCTATAATTGCCCTTAATACAAACACAATGTTAAGAAGTTTAACTCCTCAAAATATACATCGCAAAATGAACATACTGTGTTGTTTATTTATTTATTTTTGTTTGTACAATGGAGGCCGAACATATATAGAATTCGAACTCAAAACCTTTCATTACAGTTGGTCGCTACCCGATCCTTTTAGCCAACTCTTGAGTGTAAACTGGATATAGTATGACGACATGTCATAAGCTCTAGCAAATTGATAGAACCATTAATCAGAGTTGAGAGAGAAGGTTGATCATAGATGGTCGTGGCATATACAGTGCCTCTAAAGGATGAACCCTGGACATTGTTAACCCACTTTTCTCTTCCAAGTCCACCATTCCAGGCCCTACTCTTTCCCATTCAAAGCACTGAATCAATATGCCCAATGTCAAACTAACAAACCTCATAGCCAAGCTAGAACCAGGACAAGCTCTTCGTCCCATTCCAAATGGAATGAACTTGAAACCTTCTGCTCCCACTTCATTTCCTTCAAACCTTTCCGGCACGAATTTGTTCGGCTCTTTCCAGACATTGGGATCTCTATGAATCGCCCAAGCGTTCACTAACAAAGTTGTGCCTCGAGGAATCGTAAACCCTTCAATGGTGCAATCTTTAGATGAAAAATGCGGCACCAGAAGTGGTGCAACAGGAAACAACCTTAGTGTCTCGTTGATTATAGAACGTAAATAAGGCAATTTCTGAAGATCTGAATCCTCTAGCAAGCGACCTGGAGGAACAATTTTGTCTATCTGATTTCTTGCTTTTTCGAGCACCTCCGGGTGATTTAACAGGAGTGACATTGCCCATTGCATAGTAAGGACTGAAGTATCTGTCCCTGCAGTGAACATTACCTGAAACAATATGGTAATGTTAGTCTCAATTGTCAACCGACTATTGTAACTTGAAAAATACAAAGCTTTTTCAGCTTAAGGTAATATCACTCAATTTTAAATTCTTTTAAGGGTAAATACCTATTTTGGTCCTCTATTTTTAATCTCATTAACATTTTCATCCCTTATTTTTAAAAGTAGTATATTTCAATCCCTTATCTTTTATCCGAATGACACCGTTAGTCATTTTCAATGATTTTGTTAAAAAAGGACTAACGGTGTCATTAAAATAAAAGATAAGGGACTTAAATGTCTCAATTTTTACCCTTGAAGTTTTGAGAATTTTAGTATTACATGACTTTCACGCAATTGTTTCGTTAATTTTTTAATGGAATCTTTAAAAAGTCCTAACAGTGTCACTCCGATAAAAGATAAGGGATTAAAACATATCACTTTTAAAAATAAGGGACTAAAGTGTCAATGAAATTAAAGATAGGACCAAAATGAGTATTTACCCTTCTTTTAACTAATAACATAAGGCTTTTGACTAGGGTATATCTGATAGGTAAAGGTTTTTGCAAGACAAATTGGAGTACTAAATTTTAAGAGAGGTAAATATTTTCATTGGTTTTTTTTATTTTGACAAAAATGATAATTTTGTTCTAACTTTATAAATGAGCATTTTTTTGTCATTTAACTAATTAAAGTAGGATATTGTTAGTCGTTCACCAATTTATTGTCCATTTTTAGCCTTTAGAATTCACCAATTTAGCATAACACATGCCATTACGTGCAATTAACAAAAAATGCGAAAAGAAAAAACGGGTTGTCAAGAACATAAAGAAAGGTAGAATGACTAGTTAGTTAGATCTAATATAGATCCACCTCACATCAATTACTGGATACCGATCCCCTATAGTTAATTTTAAACAAGATTCTTTTGAAGCAGAGTACCTACTTTTTTTTCTTTTGCCATCTCCGGTCTAATCTAACCAAGTTTTAGAAATTGGGTAAGGAAAGGGACATAATAGTAGTTATTTGTCTGTCAAATAACAAAACTCTTGAAAGGCCCATTGTCCGTACTATAAATAGAATCAATTCTAACCTTTGTCATTGTCAATACTGGTACTTGACCCTGTGGGTTCAACAAATTTTAAACACACACTGTAATTTTTAAACTAACACTGTCCTATTTTGTAAATTTAAAAGAGTAAAAGATTTGGTTTTTAAGTTAAAGGACTAAATTTACGTTTTCATCAAAATTAAAGGACCAATAGATATATTTACTCACTTAAATTTTAAGACGCTTACCGTTATCATTCCTTTAAGTATGTCATCTGTGTAATATTCAGGGTCAGCATCCTGCAGAGACAAAAATGCTTCAATTATAGTCTTCCTCTGTTCAGCTGAAGATAAGCCAGCTTTATTTCTCCTAGCCTCATCAATAAGACCCTGCAGAAACCTATCTCTTTTTCCATGCAATTCCACTAACTTCCTCTCGATGCCTCGAAAACCTATCCACCTCAACATGGGGATGTAATCACAAACAGTCATCAAAAAGCTTGGCCCGAACATGTCATACGATTCACACCATTGTTTTCCAGCAACCATCTTCATTACCACATCGTAGACCAATTCCAGAAACAAAGAACGCAAATTTATCCTTTGTTTTCCCCCTTCATAACCCGAAAACAATTTCCGGGCCGCGGAACGGATTCCTTCCGTTCGGATACCGGCTGAGTGGTGTAGACTGACGGAGGAAAAGATTTGTAGAGTCGTGACACGGCGGAGATTACGCCAATGGTCTCCGTAAGGAGAAGCTCCGAGGGTGGTGCGGTTATAGCCCAGGTGCATGTTGATAAGTGTTTTAGGACGATTTGCAAAGGTCACATCGTTCTTGGTGAAGCATTGCTCAGCAATGGATGGTGACGAGACTATGAGGATCGGGCATGAGCCAAAACGTAGATAGATAATGGGACCGTACTTGTTGCCGAGAGCTTGAAGGGATCGGTGGAGTGGTGTTTTGACAAGGTGGAGATGGCCAATTATTGGAAGAGATGGTGGACTTGGGGGTAAGTTTTTCTTTGTTGAAGAGAGGTAATATTGTAGTATGAAGAAGATGGAGAAGATTAGTATCATGGCGCACCAAAGTAGCTCCATGTGGACCATGTTTTCGTGTTGGTGCCAAGATAGTGCAATAGAGAGTCTTGATTTATACTAGTATGTCAAGCTCTCTTTCTTGATAAGATTGCATGGGGGCAATTTGTTTTTTTGTTCACTTGATTAAGAGATTTACGTCATGTATGATTAAATTTGAGTAAGCAGTGATGTCAAGAAGCAAGTTATGAAGTAGAAGGCTATAGTGGCTTTTTCTGATTTTCGTGATTTTCGTGTGTATAAAAGATAATAAATAAATATATTAATTTTTTAAAAATAATTTAATTTTTAGATGAGATAATAATTTATATAGTATTAGATTCCACATTATTAAAGAATTTAGAATTCAAGTATTACTGTCATTTATGTAAAAATATAAAAATTATTTATGTATAAAATTCAAAAATAAAATTTAAGTCATACATGAAAAATTGTGTTGAAAATAAATAAATAAACATAATATATTTTTTATTATTATTTTAAACTTTTAAATAAGATAATAATTTAATATTTTTAAACGGAAGATTGTATCATGTGTTATAATGAGTATGCATAACTCTGCAATTATCACGTTTGAAAAAGCAATAAGGGAATACCACCATTCTTTAGTATACCTTCTTATCTTGATTGATGTGATCGTCAAATACAAAGTTAATTACTCGATGCTTTTTCACTATCTAACAAGCTGGATAAACGAGTTTAGACATGGCCCCTCAAAGGAATTTGTTTGACTTATAACCGTTGAACATCGCTGGTTAATATTGTTAAGATAATTGAGTAACTATCTGAAAATCAATTAGTAATAAGTGGAGTAACTTATGATTTTATTAAGTAATTCAAAGTTTTTTAATTTTTTGATGTGGGACAAGTGTATATTCTAACACTCCTCCTCACGTGTGACCTGATTTGAGAAGAGTTATACGTAAAAAATTGAACACGCGTGGACTTAATTTTGAGATGGGTTACATTTGGAAGATCGAATACACACAGGCAGATGAACACACGTGGGACACACGTGAGGATTAAAGATGCGTGAAACATGACATATGCAAAAGATTAAACACAAGTGGACCAGATTTGAGATGGGTCACACACAGATAAATAAAACTAGACCAAAGACTAAGCTTTGATACCACGTTAAGAAGCCTGAGGTTCCATCTTAAAAATAATTGGTATCAAGTGTAGTAGCTCAGGATCTTATTAAGTGGTCTAAGAGTTTCTAATTTTTCGATATGGGATAACATGTATATTCGAACAAATATTGTTATGGGATGCTCACGAAGTTTTCAGAATAGATGACCCTTAATACACATGTATAGAACTTAATTATGACTAAAAACTTAAGTTATTGGGTCTTCAGTCTATACATGTATATTAATAGTTCATTATTCTCTTAATTTTCCAATGTGGGATGGCTAACTTGTTCCTAATTATCTAATTATTCCCATAGAAAATTCAAACAACGTGGTATAAGAGCCTAGGACTACATATAAGTACATTGGTCATTGTCATTGCCAAGAGAAGGTGGATTTGGTGTTAGGGCATAAGACAACTGAGAACAGGATGCTAGAGCAAGAGATGAGCTCGCATCGAGACATGTATGTTAGGATCAAATGCTTACTACTAGGATAAAAGCTTAAGCTGTTATCAAAGGCGTAACCTCATTTCCTTATTGTGGCAGTCCAAAACCCCATATCTTTGCGTGCTACAGGTAGGTTTAAGAGGCTTCGCAGTGCAAACAAGGCATATTGGCAAGATAGGCTATCAAGTACAAATGTTTGCACTTGTATATTATTTGCTCCAACAATGTGTAGTACTTGCTAGAAAGACAAGAGAGAAGAGCAACAAGTTAGATGTTAGAGTTGAGTCGCCCGTACCCTTATTGAATCCTCTATTGACGTGAATGAGAAATGAGAAAAGCTCGTTGTTAGAGATTGTTGGTGTGACGCATTTAGTAATTTGATGTCGCGTCGGAGCAAGGGACAACATAGAACATTGAAGTTCCTATTACAAGTCCAAATTTAAAAGTGATAAACATGGCCAATGGATAAGGGATGATGATGTTGCACATCGTTGCTTCTATACCATCGAAGAAGATGCATGGCAAAGAAAAAGCTTGCTCACCATGTTACAACTAGGAGACTGAACACAACCACACAAAACAGAAAAAACAAAAAAAGACAAAAAGCTAAAAGCAAAAACAAAAAAAAAAAATTATAGATCTTCCATGATATCAATGTTGAGGGAGGAGTTGTGTCACAGACCGATGTCGAATAAACTTGTTGTCATGTCCTAAGAAGATTTGAACGGGCCATGCTGAGTTTGAGATGACACCCACCTACGTGTTACATTGTCAGAAAGAAAAAAAAAACTTGTATTTTTACTATCAACGGAAATAAAGGAGAGACATTGAGGGTTTTGAATTTGGAGATTTGACCAAAGATTCGAAACTTGGTATTTTGCACCAAGGGAGGAATTTGTTAGATGTGGATCGAATCCCAAGTACAACCAAATATTAAAGTCAACTAAAAGTTCAATAAGAGTTGAAATACTGTGAAAGATATAACAAATCTATATAGGATTCGCATTAGAATCTAAGTTGTGTTTATTTGTCACACACCACAAGGTGCGTATAATATGTTAGATTATACTAGTATTATATGTTATACGCCTCTAAGTAGGTGTTTCAGAGTCATAATTATAGTTATTCTTATTACTAATAAAGAATAATGCTTTGTGGATGTAGATTATGTTGAACCACGTTAAAATATTATTTTGTTTTCACTTATCTATGTGCACGATCCTTCCAACAAATATCACTCAAAATGAATGTAATATCCCACATCGGTGGGAGTAGTGGCAGACTTACATTGCCCATCAACTTGATTTTTTTTTTTTTTTGATTTTTTAAAAAACTATTATATTGGACACCTTCTTATATGATGACACACCATGACCTATCTCACGGTAGGAGTACACCCCCTGAGCTTGGGTGACTGGGTCCGTCATTAGGTGATAGATAGTGTTTGTGAGTAGTTTATAAAGAAGTGTTGATGGTATAAAGAATAACTTGGGTTAACCATTTTGGGCTAGTAGAAAAGAGGGCCCAAGTAGTTATTTTTTATGCCTACAACACCAATATGACCTATGGGCTTGGAGGTTTGGGCTTGGGGCATGACATAATGGTATCAGAGCCGGTCATTAGCCGGTGCAGGAACTAATTGTTATGCGAGGTTAAGTACTACTCCAAGAAAGTGGTGAGAGCCACCTCTAGAATCTTGCACCGCTTGGTTGGTCCTGGGTGTGTGTGCCCTTGACGAGGACGTTAGGAACTTAATGGGAAATGTATATGGCATCCTACATCAATGGGAGATAGTGTGTTTGTGTAGTTTATAATTGGGTGTTTAAGTATAAGAAATAATATAGGTTAACCATTTTAGGCCAATAAAAAAGAGGCCGAAGTAGTTATTTTTAATGTATACAATACCAGTCTTACCTGTGGGCTAGGGAGTCTAGACTTGGAGGTGTGACAGAATGGTATTCACAACCGGTCACTAGTCGGAGTGGGAGCTAAGTACTATGTAGGACAAAATGCTACACCAAGAAAGTGGTGGGAACCACCTTTAGAATCTTGTACTGTCTAGTTGGTACTAGGTGTATGTACCCCTGACAAGGACGACAGGTCCTTAACGGGGAGTGTATGTGTAATATCTGACATCTGTCGAAGATACTATTTGTGAGTGATTTATAAAGATGTGTTGTGGGTATAAGGAATAACTTGGGTTAACTATTTTGGGCTAGTAAAAAAGATGGTAGAAGTAGTTATTTCTTATGCCTACAACACCAGTCTCACTTGTGGGGTTGGAGCATGACAATGAAGTAAATGGATATTGTTAGAATATACACTTGTGCCAAAAATCAGAAACTTCAAGACCACCTTATAAGATCTTGAGCTACTCCACTTAACGCCAATTGATTTTGGCATGGAACCTCAGAATTCTTAATATAGTATCAGAGCTAGGCCCATTATCTAGTCTTATTTATCTCCCGCGTGTATCCCACTCATCTTCTTCAACGTGTGACCCTTCTCAAATTATGTCATACGTGTGAATCTTCCCCGTATGTCTATGTATGACTCATTTCAAATCAGGTCATACTTGTATTCAATCTTCCACATGTATCCCCTCTCAAATTAAGTCATACGTGAGGAGGAATGTTAGAATATACATTTATTCCACATCAAAAAATCAGAAAATTTAAGACCATCTTATAAAATATTGGGCTACTGTACTTAATACCAATTGATTTTAAAATGAAATCTCAAAATTTTTAATAGGTATTGTTGAGGTCGGGAGCCTCGCAGTTGAGGTTGAATGGCTACTCATGCCGAGCTGCATTTATGGGTCAGCTACCTGACCTGGATTTTCAGGTCGGCTGCTTGACCTGCACAAGAAAAATGAAGGAAAAGGCAGGGTAATGACCCGGATTTTCTCCTCGGACGTGCGAATAATTAGTATGTCCGAGCTGGCAAAATAGCTGAGAGCATTAATGACGAGTTACCTCTTGAATATGGGGGTGAAGCTCTATTTATACTAAATTCGAATCTGATAGCATTTAATGTGGCGCAGTTTTATGTCCCATCAGAACAGCTGGCACAGAGGTTGGGGATTTTCCTGGGTCGGGGTGTGTCCGAGTTGGCATTTAGGTCAGGCACTCGCTGATTGGGTCCCTTTCAGCTCGGGTTGGCTTACCTCATCTCGGTGACCCCCCTCGTCAATCCCCTCCCAAGTCGAGATCGTGAGGGTGATATCTAGATTTGGGAATTGTTCCTGAGATGGAGATTCCCGATCCCAACGGAGGAACGAGGCCACGTCAGCAAAGCACGTCCCTCAAATGGCCGACACGTCACCCGCTAATTATGACAAGATGCGACGTTTGGGATTCCCGAGTCGGTTACAGTGGTTGCCTATAAATAGGGCCCTGATGTTTGAAACTCATTTCACATTTTGTATATAAAACCTCAAGAGATTTAGGTCGGCAACCAGTGTGGTTGGATATTTTTAGCTTGACAAGCAATCTGCTCGGGGTATTCAGCTCGGAATCTACTAGCTCAGAGTCAATTAGGTCGGGTTATCTTCCACAACTAGAGCTGTAGGTACGTCCCGACTCCCTTTAGATATTCCTGCACATTTTAATTTGTAAACAGGATGGGGAGGTCAGAGTCGAAAGATTCCCAAGTGATGGAGGTGAGATCCTATGGTGAGGACAAGAGTTCACCGAGCTCGGAGTCCACCTCGGATGGAGGTCAAGATGATGACAGCACCAATGCACCTCAAGGGTCAGCCCGACGATCTGATCCCAGGGAGAGTGATGACGATTGCCAACTCATCAAATTAAACGAGTGCAGGAGGAGGCTGAGGAAGATCCTTTGGCCGACCTGGGAGAGTTGGGAGACAAAGAAGATAGGTCATCTTTGAACCGATTTGAGGGGGTCGAGATACCACATGAGTACATGGCTAGAGCCTCTATAGTGGAGCTGATTGAAACGGTCCCAGTGAGAGCGATCCGCACTCGAAGCTCGGCCACGGCCAGTATTTCTCCATGTCGAGGAAAGAGGATTGAGCAGTTGTTTGCCTGTTGTAAGCGCGAGTGTCATTCTACTATGCAGATGGCTAACGCCAGGCTAAAGAATTGGTTGGTGGACCGACACTACAAGCTGAAGGTTTCAGGTCGGCACAAATCCGCTTGCTATCCTCCACCGGACCACTTCACCATCTATGACTTCACTTTTGATGTCATTCGGCTCTCGCTTCTTGATTTTCTCACCAACATCTTGAACTATTTTGAGCTTAACCCGGGTTAGATGTCACCCAATGGTTAGGCCGTAGTGGTTGCTTTTATGTGTTCTGCCTCGAGAAAGAAGTAGAGCCGACCCTGCACCGGTTTAGGCAGTTCTTTGTGTGCAAGCCTAACCCGAAGCAACTAGGGTGGTTCCATTTCGCAGCTTGGGCCGGTAATGCCATATTCACCAAGTGGCACTCCTCCAACGAGAGCTGGCATAACGACTATTACTGGGTGGAGCCAGCTGTGAACCCGGGGTGTAAAATGGATTGGAATCCCACTTTGAAGAAGAATGTGAATGACGACCCCAAGTTTTCAGATGCGGAACTCGACGAGGTCGGGGTATTGAGACCTGAGTCGGGGATATTGATAAATATCGATAGCGTGCTCAGATGGGATAGGATCTGGGAATCAAAGTTATTCGGGAGAGAACCCGACCTCTCAAAGAATCATCCCAACTTACTTCCCAAGCCCTGAAATGATGCGAAGTCCAGTTCAGAAGAGGGTCAATTCGCAAGATCAACGCTCGACCTCCCCATCATCCTGACTATTGTTACCGTTTTAAATCGGTTCTCAATAGCCTCTCACTTCTTTTCTCCCTTCTTTTGCATATATGATTGAGGCTGGAATGCTCGCTTATGCCCAGAGGAGGAGGAGGGTCGAGGCCAGTAGCGACGGCTCGTCTCAGTCCAGTTTGGTTCCTACCGTTCCTCAAGAGCAGAGGCAGCGATCTAGTGGCCAAGTTCGGGAGGTCGGCATTGAGGTGACCTCCAAAGGGCCTTCGGGGTCCCCTTTGCTGAAGAGGTCGACCTCAGGAGTGGTAGTCCAAGAGCGCTCGGCCACCCGTCCTGATAATAGGAAGAAGCCTCGACCCGAATATACCGGAAAGGGCAAAGCTGCGGAGGTGGGCTCCCATAAAAAGGATTATATGGAGGCAGCCTCGGTCGAGCGCAACCCCAAGTTAGCGAAGGTTCCGATTGACCAGCTTTCACTCAACCTGAGGAATGTTGTGGCCATGATGAGTTAAACTCAGTTACTTATGTATGATCGTTCCCTTCAGCTCAGCTAATTGCTTATGTTGTCTCCTTGTGCAGGCTAAGTCCCACGCTCTCACCATCCCCAGCCTCCTTACTAAGGTCTAGGCTCATTGTATCGAGCTCGAGCAACGATGGGCCGACGCCCGAACCGAGCTCAATGCCCAGAGGGAGGAGGCCTCCAAGAGGTTCAAGGAGGATACAGACGAGGTTAACCGGCTGACGGCGGAGCTTGCAGCCAGGGAGAAGGAGCTCGAGACAGAGAAAGCTCGACGCCAGTCGGCGGCTAATGACGTGGAGCGCTACAAGTCGGAGAGGCACGAGGCTGAGGTAAAGCTCCGGGAGCTTCTGGATAGGGTCGGGCCCAATGGGGAGAAGGCGGTAGAAGCCTACAAGTCCAGCGAGGCGGCTGTGGAGTGGGTGGCTGCGGAAGGCGGAATCATGGCCACATACGCTGAGCTGGAATACTACTTTCGCGGCCAAGTCACAACTCGGGAGCGAGCAAAGACCTTCATTCCACCCTCCAAGAATGACTATATCGAAGTCCTGGAGGCCTCACCGCCAGAGTTCTGGGAAGTTCCTGAGCTTCCAGCCGACCTCAAGTCCCAAGCCCAGGAGGTGATGGACTTTGTCAAGAAGGGCATGGACTAGGTTGGGGAAAAAGTCGACGCTGCTGCCTCTGCCTCTATACCTAAATGATTTTTGTAATCTCTCCCGGGTTGGGCTTTTTTAACCTGTACTTTCAATTTAATGAAATGAATATTTTGACGTTTATTTGTATTTTGTTTGAGTTTGTACAAGTGTATTTTTCCCCTTGCAAATTTTTTTAAGTAAGTGGGGTCAGACCAACCATAATAGGCCTTTCAAACTTAAGTAATTGATCTTTATGTAAAAAACTGAGATGGACGCGATTAATGAACTTTCATACTAATCCGAGCTGATTAATTGGACAATGATAATTGTTGCCGACCTGGACTCGTTAGTCCGATTTGAAATGGGTCAAACTAATGTTGAGTTCAGGTTTAGACCCAAACTAACATGCCGAACTGAAACCGGTTAGTACTGAGTCGGACTTTAATTCGAACTAGTAACGCGAATCAAATTGTTATTGATTATAACTGAGCTAGAACCTAGTCCGAACTGGTTTACTTGATTGTTAGCTCATAATTAAGCGTGGCCACCACGTTAATCTGAGTTGGCAAGAGTTGAATAGCTAAGGTGCTTAGGCCCAAGTCGGGCTTCACACTGATTTACAAAATGCACTGTATTAAAATCATGTACATGGTGTACTTGGGCTCGGGAGCCAATCATACATAGTTCCGGCTCGAGCGACGTTACAAAAGATTCCAGCTCGGGGGCTATTACAAGAGATTCTAGCTCGAGGGCCGTTACAATAGATTCCAGCTTGGGGGCTGTTATAATAGATTCCGGCTCGGGAGCCGTTAGATAAAATATCTCTTCAGGTGTTCGGCGTGCCATGCATTCCTCAACCGTTTTCCGTATTTGTCACGGAGGTAGAAGGTCCCAGGTCGGACTTCTTTCACGGCTTCATACGGTCCCTCCCAAGTCGGGAAAAACTTGTTACCCGAGCGTAGCAAAAAAAATGGCCTTTCTGAGGATGAGGTCGCCAACATTAATAGGCTTAGGCTTGACCTGCTTGGCAAAGGCTCTTTGCATGGCAGCTTTGCTGGCCAACATCCTGATCTGAGCTTTGGCTCGGAGCTCTTCAGCGAAGTCGAGCTCCTCACGGATTAGGGCTCCGTTTATTACCGGATCATGGTGGTGGGTTCTACTAGTTAGAGACCCGATCTCCGCTGGCAACACTGCTTGAGTACCGAAGGTCAGCTCGAAGGGCGATTCTCCCGTTGCCAAGCTGGTGGTGGTTCGTTGTGCCCACAATACCTCAGGGAGAATCGATGCCCACTGGCCTTCCACTTCCTCCAGCTTGGCTTTCAGACCCTGTAAAATGATTTGGTTAGTCCTTTCGACTTAGCCATTACTTTGAAGGTGAGCAATAGATGAGAATCTGAGGTCGATCCCGATCTCATCACATTTGCCTCAAAAGTATGTACTCCTGAACTGCTTTCCGTGGTCAGTGATAATGACTTTTGGCACCCCAAATCGGCAAATGATATTCTTGCATACGAATCCCAAGCTGCCTTTTCTATTATTCTAGCAACACCTTTAGCCTTGGGCCACTTGGTGAAGTAGTCTACGGCTACGAATGTGTGTTTCTTCTAACAAACACCGGTTGGTAATGGACCGATGATGTCTAGCCCCCATTGATAGAATGGCCATGGGCTTACCAACACATTCAGGTCTACCACTGGTTTCTTTTGTACGTTGGTGAACCTTTGCCAGGTATCGCACTTCTTCACATACTCTTTGGTATCTTGCTCTAAGATTGGCCAAAAATAGTCTTGCCTCAATGCTTTCCATGCCAAAGCCTTGCCACCCAAGTGGTTTCCACATACCCCTTCATGAATTTCTTTGAGTATATAGTTTCCTTCCTCGGGCTTAACACATTTCAAGAGAGGCCAAGTGTAAGCTCTTTTGTAGAGTTGCCCAACTATTATGACAAACCTTGAGGCATTTTTATTGAGTTTCTGAGCTGCTTTTTCTTCCTACGGGATTATACCCCCTCCAAATAGTCCACGATTGGTTTGGTTCAATCTGGGCTTAAGTAGAGCTCAGCCATGGCTTGCCTTCCTAACTGAATACTAGGTTCGGAGACTTCTTATATGTGGACCAGTGCAGGATGGCCCTCGCCCAAGGCCAACTTGGACAGAGCATCAGCCTTCATATTTTACTCCCTCAGAACTTACTGTATTGTAAACCTCCTGAGCCCCGAGTTCAAATCCTTAACTCTGTTGAGGTAGGCCATCATATCATTGTCCTTGGCTTCGAATTCCCATGATACCTGACTGGCGACCAATTGAGAGTCGGTATTCAGGTCAACTGCTTGTGCCCCGAGCTGAGCTGCAATTTTCAACCCCACGATCACTACCTCATATTCAGCCTCATTGTTAGACGCTGGAAAGGCAAATTTGAGGGAGTATTGGTGCTCATGTCCGTTCGGGTCGGAGATGACCAATCCGGCTCCACTTCTTGAGTTCCCCGAGGCCCCATCCACATGGACTCTCCACACATCGTCCGGGTCATATTCAGCTCGGCCAATATATTCTACCATAGATTCCACGATGGTTTAGGCTTTGATGGCTGTTATGGATTGGCAAGTGATGTCAAATTGACTCAGCTCAACTGGCCATTTCAATAGCCTGCCCGACACCTCTGGCTTATGCATGATGGACTTAAGTGGGGCATCCGTCATGACCTTAATTGGGTGGGCATCAAAGTATGGCTTCAGCTTCCTTGCCACCGCGATGAGCGCGAGGGCGAGTTTTTCCAAGGAGGAAAACCTCGCATCTACCGCTTGCAAGGTTTTGCTGACATAATAGACCAGCTTCTGCTCATTTCTTTCCTCCAGGACCATTGCCGCCATTACTACTGCCCCCGAGCATGCCAAGTATAATAGCAGCTCATCTCCCACCTCAGGTCGGGATAGCAGGGGTGGACTAAGCTAGATACATTTTCAGTTCTTGGAAGGCGTTCTGGCATTCCGTAGTCCATTCAAAATTTTTAGGATTCCTCAATATTTTGAACAGAGGAACAACACACTTATTGGCTGACCTGGACATGAATCTACTTAACGCTGCAACCTTGCCCGCGAGCACCTGGACGTCTTTCACGCAGGTCGGCGGCGCAAAGTCTAGAACCGCTTGAACCTTTTTCGAGTTGGCTTCTATCCTACGGGCTGTAACCATGAACCCCAAAAACTTTCCTGCCTTGACGCCGAATGCGCACTTTTCCTGGTTTAGCTTTATCCCAAAGTTTTAGTTAGGTCGGTCACATGGTCTTCCACCCTCTTACTCTTGACTAACATGTCATTTACATAGATCTCCATATTCCGGCCAATCTGATTTTTGAAGGCCTTGTTCATTATCTAAGTGTAGGTAGCTCTAGCATTCTTGAGGCTAAAAGGCATGACCTCATAGTAGTAGAGACCTTTATCGATGGTGAAGGCAGTTTTCTCTTTGTCTCCGAGACCCATCTTGATCTAGTTATAGCCTTTGAAAGCATCCATGAAAGAGAGTTGCTCGAACCTGGAGGTGACATCCACCATCTGATCAATCCGAGGTAGGGGAAAGTAGTTCTTAGGACAGGCCTTATTGAGGTCGGTGAAGTCAATACACAATCTCCATCCGCCTGAAGACTTGGCCACTAGTACCACGTTGGATAATCAGGTCGGGTATTGGATTTCCTTTATGTGGCCGGCGTCCACCAACTTATCTACCTCTTCTGCTATGATTTGTTGCTTATCATAATGGAAATACCGGTGATTTTGCTTTATCGGATAGTGATTTGGGTCGGTATTCAGGTGATGCTCAATCACCACCGGGTCAATACCTGTCATGTCAAAAGTAGACCATGATTTATATGCTCATTTTTCAGGAAAAATTGGCCTATACATTTCTTGAGGTCATTGGGGAGCTCGCTCCTGATCTTTGCTTTCTTTGCCTCATCGGAAAGCTCCACCTCTTGAAGGTCTTTAGCTAGGCTCCCTCTCTTGGCATCCCTCCTTTCTTCGGACAAATCTAGTCCCCATCCGACCTGATATTTGGGGTGGAGGGAACTTTCATAGCACTCCCGAGTCGAGAGCTAAGCTCATTGAATGGTGGCTGCGCCGCCCGGGGTCGGGAACTTCAAGGCCTGATGGTACATAGAAGGAACGACCTTGAAATGGTTGAGGGTCACTTATCCCAAGATCCTATTGTAAGTGGAGTTGTAATCTATTATAATGAAGTTGGCCTGCATCGAAACCCATTTATCTCTGTCCTTCAATGTCAGTGGGAGGTTAATGACCCCTTCAGCTCGGTGAGCATGTCCTATAAAATCGGTCAGGGTGCCCCTCAACGGCCTGAGTCTGCTCATGTCCAACCCTAACTGCTCGAACGCCTTCAAGAATAGGACTTCTGCTGAGCTCCCAGTGTCCACCGTCAGTCTCTTCATAGTGAAATTGGCTATTTCAGCACTGATCACCAACGGGTCATCGTGGGGCAGTATTACCCCCTCTAAGTCTTCATAAGAAAAAGTGAGCTCTTCCACCTCCAGGGTTGAACCCCGTACCGGCCCATACTCTCTTCCAGCCCGAACATAACCCTTCTTTCCAGTCGAGGTCTCCCCACCCGATGCCAAACCTCCTACGATGGTCTCAATCACAGCCAAATGCCCGCCCCCGGCCTAGCGCCTGGGCGGACTTCTCTTTCTCTCTTTTATTTGATCGTGATTCCGGGTTGGCTATTGGTTTACGTACCTCCGATGATGACCTCGGGCTATCAAGGCCTCGATCTCCTGCGTCAAGCCTTGGCATTCCTCGGTGGTGTGGCCGTAATCCATATGGTAGCAGCAATACTTGGTCTTATTGCACTTCTCAGGTCGGCCTTTCATCCTCAGTGCTGGAGGCAAGTGGTTCTGGTCCTGGATCTCCATCAAGATCTGTTCCCTCGAGGTGTTAAAGGGAGTGAACATAGTGAACCGGGGGTTCTGCTTTGACTGTTGGGGCTGCTTACCTCGGTCATTTTGGGCCTTTCCCCTAGGTTGGCCTCGGGAGATCTCCCCCTTCTTGCCGGCTTATTTTTCCTTATCATCGTCCCTTTTCGCCTAATGGATTTCTTCCGAGTGTATGTACCATTCTACCCATGCTATCAGCTCGGCTACAGTATCCACGAGGTCGATGGCCAAGGAGGATGTGAAGAGGCCCGACCTGAGCCCACTTTGGTAAGCCATCAATGCCATAGAGTCCTCCAAGTTGGGGATTCTGAGGGCTTCTTCACTAAATCGGGCTGTATAAGCCCTCAAAATTTCTCCTTTGTGCTGCTTCACCGACAGCAGCGATGATGTGTGATGGGTTGCCCGTCGGCTTCCCGCGAAGCGGGACAGAAAAGTCTCCGCCAGTTCATGAAAACTTGCAATAGAATCGGGATGAAGTTTTTAGAACCAATCCAATGCATTGTCAACCAGTGTGGTCGGGAATATCTTCGTCTTCACGAGGTCAGTCATGTCATGCAGAGTCATATAGTGATCGAAGTTGATCAGGTGCCTAGCGGGGTCTCTGTCCCTCTCATAGACTGCCAGGTTGGGCATCCAGTTGTCGATGGGCAACGACGTGGCCAGTACCTCAAGAGAGAGCTGGCTTACACCGAGCTGGTTAATGACCTTGGCTATGGCAGCCGCGGTCTTGGCTTGCTCGGGGTCGGCATATATAGCCCTTCTTCCTATCGCCTTTTCGGGCCTCGCCTACGGCTCCAAGAAGCCCTCTTCGTCTTGCGCCCGTTTTTGCCTTAAGGTTGGGATGTGGAACTATGGACGAGCGGGCTGCGGCGTAGCTGCTTGCAGAGCCGACGGATCCGTAGCTAGCCGGGCTACCTACTCCTTAAGTTCCTTAAACATCTTAAGCATCATCCTCATCTCCGGTGACAGGCTGGAGTTGAGGTCTCCATCTGCGGAGGGGTTGGTTTGTGAGGTTAAGTGTATACGTTGTCTCGTTCCAACGTTGGTTTGGGTTGGGTCTTGGTTAGGCGCTTGGTTGGTTTCAAGGTCCTCATCCAGGTTGGGTGAGTCTCTACCGGTGTGCTGTGGCTTCTAGTTTGTACCATGATGGTTTCTCAATGAGTAGTAAGAAGAGTGATAGAAAGAACTTCTTCCCACAGACAGCGCCAAATTGTCTAGGTCGGGAACCTCGCAGTTGAGGTTGAATGGCTACTCCTACCAAGCTAGATTTCAGGGTCGGCTACCTGACCTAGATTTTCGGGTCAGCTGTTTGACCTGCACAAGGAAAATGAAGAAAAATGCGGGGTGATGACCCGAATTTTCTCGTCGGGCGCGCGAATGATTAATATGTCCGAAGCTAGCAAAGTAGTTGAGAACATTAATGATGAGTTACCTCTTGAATGTGGGGGTAGAGCTCTATTTATAATAAATTCGGATCTAACAGCATTTCATGTGGCGCAGCTTTATGTCCCATCAGAACAGTTGGCACAGAGGTCGAGGATTTTCCTGGGTCGGGGTGTGTCCGGGTTAGCATTTAGGTCGGGCGCTGGCTGACTGGGTCCCCTTCAGTTAGGGTTAGCTTACCTCAGCTCGGTAACCCCCCTTGTCAGGTATGATAAAATTGCTTCATTAGTGACAAGGGGGATCCCGAGCTGAGATAAAAGACCCACACCAAGCTAAGGCGGACTAATCCGAGCCAATCCTAGTATATACAGCTAATGCCCAACCTAGATGCTGATTCGACTTTACCCCAACCCAGGAAAACCCCGACCTCAGTGCCAATTGCCTTGATGGGACATAAAGTCTTGATGAGACATAAAGTTGCACCGCATTAAATGCTGTCAGGTCCGAATTTAGTATAAATAGAGCTCTACCCTTTCATTTTTGAGGTAATTCATCATTAAATTCTCTCAGCTACTTCTCCAACTCGGATATACTAATCATTCGCACGCCCGAGGGGAAAATTCAGGTTATCACCCTGCCTTTTCCTTCCTTTTCCTTGTGCAGGTCAGGTAGCCGACCCGAAAATCTAGGTCGAGAATCCGACCCAGATTTCCAGCTCAGCAGGAGTAGCTCCCAACATCAACTTCGAGATTCTGACCTCGACAATTTGGCGCCGTTTGTGGAAAATAGTTCTTTTTATCACTCTCTTCACCACTCATTGAGAAACCATCATGGTACAAACGAGAAGCCACAGTGCACTAGTAGAGGATTCGCCTAACCCAGATAGGGACTTCGAAACCACGCAAGTGCTTAGCCAAAACCCAACCCAAGTCGACGTTAAATCGGGCCAACGTATACACTTAGCCACCCAAACTAACCCCACGACGGATGGAGACCTCAACTCCAGCCTATCACCGGAGAGAAGGATAATGCTGAGGATGTTTGAGGAACTTAAGGAGCAGGTAGCCCGACTAACTGGAGACCCCCCGGCTCCGCAAGCAGCTACGCCGTGGCCTGCGCGTCCACAGTTCCGTATCCTAGCCTTAAGGCAAAAACGGATGCAAGACGAAGAAGGCCTCTTGGAGCCGGTAGCGGGACCTGAAGAGGCGAGAGAAAAAATGGTGGCCCATGCCAACCCCGAGCAGGCCAAGACCGCGACTGCCATAGCCAAGGTCATCAACCAGCTCGGGGTAAGCCCACTTTCACCCAAAGTACTGGCCACACTACTACCCACCGGCAACCGAATGCCCAATCTGGCAGTCTATAATGGAAATAGAGACCCAGCCAGCCACCTACTCAACTTTGATCACCACATAACTTTGCATGATATGTCCGACCTCATGAAGACGAAGACATTCTCGACCACCCTGGTTGGCAATGCTTTGGACTGGTTCAAAAAACTTCATCCCGGCTCTATTACAAGTTTTCATCAACTGGTTGAGGCTTTCTTGTCCCGCTTCGCAAGAAGCCAACGCGCCACCCACCACACTTCAACATTGTTCTCGGTGACGCAGCATAGAGGGAAAAGTTTGAGGGCTTACACAGCTCAATTCAATGAAGAGTCCATCAGAATCCCCAACCTGGAGGACTCCATGGCATTGATGGCTTACTAGAGTGGGCTCAGGTCGGGCCCTCTTACCTCCTTCTTGGCCATCGACCCCGTGGACACCATAGCCGAGATGATGGTACAGGCAGAAGGTTATATACACTCGGAGAATAGCGATGATGACAAGGAGATAAAAGCCGGCAAGAAATTAGAGACCTCCCGAGCCTAACTTGGAGGGAAGGCCCAAAATGACCGAGGTAAGCAGCCCCAACAGCTAAAGTAGAACCCCCAGTTCATCATGTTCATCCCCTTAACATTACAAGGGAGCAAATCTTGATGGAGATCCAACACCAGAACCACCTGCCTCCAGCTCCAAGGATGAAAGGCCGACCTTAGAAGCGCAATAAAACCAAGTATTGCCGCTACCATATGGACTACGGCTATACCACCGAGGAATGCAAAGACTTGAAACAAGAGATCGAGGCACTAATAGCTCGAAGTCACCTCCGGAGGTACATAGATCAACAGCCGACCCGAAATCACGATCAGAGAGATAGAGAGAGGAGTCCACCCAGGTGCCAGGTTGGGGGCGGACGTTTGGCTATGATTGAGACCATCGCAGGAGGATTGGCGTCGAGTAGAGAGACCTCGACTGGCAGGAAGGGTTATGTTCGGGCTGGGAGGGAGTATGGACCGGTACGGGATCCGACCCCAGAGATAGAGGAGCTCACTTTCTCCTCAGAGGACTTGGAGGGTGTGATATTGCCCCATGACGACCCTCTGGTGATCAGCGCTGAAATAGCCAACTTCACCGTGAAGAGGCTGATGGTGGACACCGAGAGCTCGGCGGAAGTCTTATTCCTTAGCGCTTTTGAACAGATGGGGTTAGACAGGAGCCGACTTAGGGTATTGAGGGGCACTTTAGCTGGTTTCATCGGACAAGCCCACCGAGCCGAAGGGGTCATCAACCTCCCGCTGAAGTTGGAGGATGGGGACAAGCGGGTTTCGATGCAAGCCAACTTCATTGTGATGGATTACAACTACACTTACAATGGGATCTTAGGTCGGGTGGCACTCAACCATTTCAGGGTTATCCCTTCAACTTACCACCAGGCCCTAAAATTCCCGACCCCAGCCGATATGGCTACCATTCGCGGAGCCCAGCTCTCAGCTCGGGAATGTTATAAAAACTCCCTCCGATCCAAATATCAAGTTGGCTGGGGACCAGATTTTCCCGAGGAGATGAGGGATACTAAGAGAGGCAGCCTGGCTGAAGACCTTCAAGAGGTGGAGCTCTCCGATGAAACAAAGAGAGCAAATATCGAGAGTGAACTCCTCAATGACCTCAAGAAAGGTATAAGCCAATTTCTTTTGAAAAATGAGCATATATTTGCATGGTCTACTTCTGACATGACAGGTATCGACCCGGCTGTGATTGAGCATCACCTGAATGCCGACGCAAATCACTATCCGGTAAAGCAGAAGCGCAGGCACTTCCATTATGATAAGCAACAATAGCAGAAGAGGTGGACAAATTGGTAGACGCCGGCCACATAAAGGAAATCCAATACCCAACCTGGTTATCCAATGTGGTTCTAGTGACCAAGTCCTCAGGTGGACGGAGACTGTGTATTGACTTCACCGACCTCAATAAAGCCTGCCCTAAGGACTGCTTTCCCCTACTTTGGATTGATCAGATGGTGGATGCCACCTCCGTATTCGAGCTACTCTCTTTCATGGATGCCTTCAAAGGCTATAACCAAATCAAGATGGCTCTCGGAGATAAAGAGAATATTGTGTTCATCACCGATAAAAGTCTCTACTACTATGAGGTCATGCCTTTTGGTCTCAAGAATGCTGGAGCTACCTACACTCGGATGGTGAACAAGGCTTTCAAAAATCAGATTGGCCGAAATATAGAGATCTATGTAGATGACATGTTGGTCAAGAGTAGAAGGGCGAAATACCATGTAGCCGACCTGGTTGAAGCCTTCGCCGTAATGGAGCACTTTGGAATAAAACTGAACCTGAAAAAGTGCGCATTCGGCGTCAAGAATGGAAAGTTTCTAGGCTTCATGGTCACAGCCCGTGGAATAGAAGCCAACCCGGAGAAGGTTCAGGCGATACTTGACCTGGTGTCGCTGACCTGCGTGAAGGACGTCCATGAATTAGCAGGCAAGGTTGTGGCGCTAAACAGATTCATATCCAATTCGGCAGACAAGTGTGCTCCTCTGTTCAAAATATTGAGGAATCCGAAGAACTTTGAATGGACTACGGAATGCCAGAACGCCTTCCAAGAGCTGAGAAGGTATCTAGCTTTGCCACCCCTGTTATCCCGACCTGAGGTGGGGGAGGAGCTGGTACAATACTTACCATGCTCGGGGATAGCAGTGGCGGCGACACTGGTCTGAGAAGAAGGGAATGAGCAGAAGCCGATCTATTATGTCAACAAAACCTTGCAAGGGGCCGAGGTGAGGTACTTCTCCTTGGAAAAACTCGCCATCGCGCTCATCATAGCGGTAAGAAAGCTGAAGCCATACTTTGATGGTCATCCAATTAAGGTCATGACGGATGCTCCACTCAAGTCCATCATGCACAAGCCGAAGGCGTCGGGCAAGCTGCTGAAATGGGCAGTTGAGCTGAGTCAATTTGACATTACCTACCAACCCAGAACAGCCATCAAAGCCCAAGCCATCGCGGACTTTGTGGTGGAATGCACTGGCTTAGCCGAGCATGACCCGGAGGATGTGTGGAAGGTCCATGTGAATAGGGCCTCAGGAAAGTCTGGAAGCAGAGCTGGGATGGTCATCCTCGACCCAACCCGGCATGAACACCAATACTCCCTTAAGTTCACATTTTCGGCATCCAACAATGAAGCTGAATACGAAGCGGTGATTGCGGGGTTGAAAATTGCAGCTCAGCTCGAGGCACAGACAGTCGACCTAAGCACCGACTCTCAATTGGTTTCTAGTCAGATATCTGGAGAGTTTGAAGCCAAGGACAATACTATGCTGGCCTACCTCAACAGAGTCAATGATTTGACCTCAGGACTCAAAAGGTTCACGATACAACAAATTCTAAGGGAGGAGAATATGAAGGCTGATGCCCTGTCCAGGTTGGCCTTGGGCGAGAGCCGACCTACCCTAGTCCATGTCGAAGAAGTATCCAAACCAAGTATCTAGTTGGGCCTGCAAGCCGTAGCCGAGCTCAATTTAAGCCCAGATTGGACCAAACCAATCGTGGACTACTTGGAGAGGGGTATGACCTCGGAGGATGAAAAAGCAGCTCGGAAACTCATGAAACAGGCCTCAAGATTTGTCATAATTACCAGGCAACTCTATAAGAGAGCCTATACTTGGCCTCTCTTGAAATGTGTTGGGCTCGAGGAGGGAAACTATATACTCCGAGAGATCCATGAAGGGGTATGTAGAAACTACTTGGGAGGCAAAGCACTGGCTCGGAAGGCATTGAAGCAAGGCTATTCTTGGCCAACCTTAGAAAAGATGCCAAAGAGTATGTAAAAAAGTGCGACACCTGCCAAAGGTTCGCCAATGTACAGAGGAAGCCAGCGGTAGACCTCACGGTGATGATAAGCCTGTGGCCATTCTATCAGTGGGGTCTAGATATCATCGGCCCATTGCCAACTGGTATTGGCCAAAAGAAGCACGCTTTCGTAGCAGTAGACTACTTCACCAAATGGCCTGAGGCTGAAGGTGTTGCTAGAATAACAGAAAAGGTAGCTTGGGATTTCGTATGGAAAAACATCATTTGTCGATTTGGGGTGCCAAGAGTCATCGTTACTGACCATGGCAAGCAATTCGACAGTGCATACTTTCGAGGCAAATGTGCTGAGATTGGGATCGACCTCAGATTCTCATCTATTGCTCACCCTCAAAGTAATGGCCAAGTTGAAAGGACTAACCAAATCATTTTGCAGGGCCTGAAAACCAAGCTGGAGGAAGCAGAGGGCCAGTGGGCATCGATTCTTCCCGAGGTGATGTGGGCTCAACGGACCACTACCAGCTCAGCAACTGGAGAATCACCCTTCGAGCTGACCTTCAGTACTTAAGCGGTGCTGCCAGTGGAGATCAGGTCTCCGACCAGTAGAACCCTCCACCATGATCCAGAAATAAACGGAGCACTGATCCGTGAAGAGCTCGACCTCGCTGAAGAGCTCTGAGCTAAAGCTCAAATCAGGATGCTAGCTAATAAAGCTGCCATGCAAAGAGCCTTCGCCAAACAGGTCAAGCCTAAGCCTATTAAGGTTGGTGACCTCGTCCTCAAAAAATCTATCTTTTTGCCGCGCTCAAGCAACAAGCTCTCCCCGACCTGGGAGGGACCATACGAAGTCGTGAAAGAAATCCGACCTGGGACCTTCTATCTCCGCGACAGATACAAGAAGCAATTGAAAAATGCATGGTACGCAGTGCACCTGAAGAGATACTTTGTGTAATGGCCCCCGAACCGGAATCTCTAGTAACGGCCCCCAAGTTAAAATCTCTTGTAACGGCCCTCGAGCCGGAAACTTCTGTACAGGCCCCGAGCTGAAATCTTTGTTAAGGTCTCGAGCCAAAGCATTGCTTGTAATCGGCTCCCGAGCCCAAGTACTTCATGTACAATTTCAATACAAACATATTTTGTAAACCAGTGCAATGCCCGACCCGGGCCAAAGCGCCTCAGCTACTAAGCTACTCCCGACTCGGATTAACGCGGTGGCCATGTTTAATTATGAGCTAATGATCCTAGTAAACCTGCTCGAACAAGGTTCCAGCTTGGGTATAATCAATAATAATTTGATTAGCTTTGCTAGTTCGGATCAAGGTCCAACTCGGTGTAATCCGGGCAAGTACAAAGAGCCCGACATGGGCGAATCTACTAAAGCTTGACCCGAGCAAGTACAAAATTTACTTAGGAGCAGAGGTGGAGGTGGTAGCATCGGTTTCATCTCCGACCTGATCCATGCCCTTCTGGACAAATTCAATCACCTCCTTAGCTTAGGACGTCAAGTCGACCGGGAGCTCAGGAATCCCCTAGAACTCCTGCGGCGGAGCCTTTAAGATTTCGATGTAATCATTCTTGGTAGCAGGGAAGAAGGTCTTCGCTCTCTCCCGAGCTGCGACTTGGCCCCGGAAGTAGTACTCCAGCTCGGCGTACTTGGCCATCGCCCCATCTTCCGTGGCCAACTAGTCCACGGCCTCTTGACTGGACTTGAAGTCTTCAACCGCCTTCTCCCCTTGGGGGCTGACCCGATCTACCAGATTCTTAAACTTCGCCTCGGCCTCACGCTTATCCTTCTTGAAGCGCTCAACGTCCTTGCCGCAGCCTCGCGCCGGGACTTCTCCGCCTCGAGCTCTTTCTTCAGCCGGTCGATCTCTGTCTCGTCCGAGTGTCGCCTCTGGGCGGCATCCTCCCTCAGGGCCTCTAGCTCGACTCGAGAGTCGACGTATCGCTGCTCGAGCTCGACGCATTGAGCCTGGGCTTGGGCAAGTAAGCCAGGTACCGAAAGGATGTAGGATTCGGCCTGCACAAAAGACGACAAAATAATCAGCCGAGCCAAAAAACTTAACCATATTAACACGGTCAAAAATGTCTTACCGTGACTATAGCCGTCCTTAGGCCGAACGAAAGCTGCTCCGCCGAGACCGTTGCCAGCTTGGGATCGCGGGCGACCTCAGCTGCCTTCACGAAATCCTTGTTAGGAGAACTCACCTCCGTGGCCTTGCCTTTCCCAGAATACTCGGCCCGAGTTCGTTTCCTATTGTCGGGGCGGGATGCCGAGCGCTCAGGGATCGCCACACCCGAGCTCGGTCTTTTGGTCACGGGAGACGCCGACGTCCCCTTAGAAGAGACCTCGGGCCGTTGCCTCTGCTCCTAAGGGATGGTGGAGCCTAAGCCAGACCGAGCTCAGACTTTGCCGCTGGCTTCGGTCTTTCTCCTCCTTGGGCATACGCGAGCTTTACCGTATCCGCCATGCCTACAAAAACAAATGAAAGAGAGATGAAGAATGACCAAGTGCAAACCGAAAAGAACAACGGCAAACAAGGAGACGGGGAGGTCGGGCATTGATCCAGCGAACTGACCCTCTTCTGAGCCGGACTCCGCATTCTCTTCGGGCTCAAGAAGTAAGTGAGGGTGCTCCATCCTCAAGTCGGGTTCTCTCCTGAATAACTTGGATTTCCAGATTCTATCCCACCTGAGGACGCTATCAATATCAATCAGCATACCTGGCTCGGGTCTGTGAGGCCCGACCTCGATTTGTGTGCGATACCTCGTTTCGTATGCCCTAACCTAGATTTGCGTGCCTTGACCTAGGTTTAAGAGTCGTGTTTCGTTTTGTGTGTCTTACATTGAATTACGTGCATTCATTTAGAGTTGCGTGCATTTGCTTAGGAAACGTGCATTCGTCTCGCAGTTCGTGCCTTACCTCGTAGTGTATGCCCTAAACCTAGGAAAGCGTGCCCACACGCTAATCAAGAAATTATCTTACACGAAGCAGTAGATCATTAATTAATCCTACAACTCCACTAACTAATATTAAAATGCTAATTCAACTCACTAGAAGACAAAATTGCACCAAAAGCTAAGCATTCTTTATTCTTTATTCCTTATCCTTTTGCACATCCTAAACACACAATATTATATTGCTAAACCAAGACAAAAATTCAGAATTTTGCAAGCCTTGGCCGACCACCTCAAAATTGAACCTACACCTTCTATGACAAGTTATGACACAAAGCATAAAAAAAAAATGACTCAAAACCCTACCCAATGCACCCAAAATCTCGACACACTCAATCACCCATGCTAGACAATTCAAACATGCTCTTGAAGACACAAAAATCAGAATTTTCAAGGCCCTAGGCCGACACATGCATCAAAAACTCCTCAAGCTTTTCATTCTTTCTCACATTCTCTCTTTCTCTCATTCTTTTTCTCATTTCTTCTCTCTCTCTCTTGGCCTTGGCTGCAATTGTAGACTCCATAGCTTAAGCTCATAATCCTAAGGTTCTTCAAGACATGCAAGCCACCAAGGAACTCGACCAAGCAAGCTAGAAGCAAAAGAAACATGCATACAAGCTCTTAGAACCTTCATTCAGCCCGTAGGTATGTTGTTAGCTTCCATTTCATTTTCTTTGTGTTCTAACCACATGCACCTACTAAGGACATGGTAACTTAGCTAGGAATTAGAGAATCTCAAGTTGTCTCTCGGCTAAGCAAGGAAAAAGGACGACCTTGTGCATCATCAAGAGTTTTGGGCATCTTCATTGTTGTCTTGCTAAGGTAAGGGCTAAAACTCTCTTGAAAAGCTTTCAAAAACCACATGCATGCCTTTAAATGTCTATTTTTACCTCTGTACTTGTGATATATGTGTGTACATGAGCTTTTATGAGCATGCATGGCAAGATATTTGGCTAGAATGTGAAGATAGGTGAAATCGCATAAATGGACAGTCTTCTGACTTGTTGGAGTGAAGTGATTTTGACCAGGTAAATGATGTTGAAAATGCGTGATATTTGGTAGGTGACTAATTTTGCCAGTTCTAAGAATTTTTCGCAGAAATAGGCCAAAGCCAATTTTGACTATAAGGTCTCCAAAATGGCAAAACATCGAAAGGTATATAAATCTGGAAAATCTGAAAAATGAAGCAGGTTTTGGCAGATTCACTATCCTTGTAGAATGAACCAGTTTTTACTTAGTAAATGATATCCAAAATGCATAAAATTTTGTATTCTGCTAGATTTTTCAGTTCTGGACATTTTTGTCAGAAATGGACTAAGGCTAAATCTGACCCTAAGGTCCTCAAAAATGAAAAGTATTGAAATGTGTGCAAATATGGACAGTTTTGCGTAGTCTCACGGTTTTGGCTATAACCCTTGAACCCGAACTCTAAATGATATGAGGTTGTTTCTGGGTTTATTTCACTCCTTAAGCTTTAATTTGACATTTTGTTCACCGGAATTGGAGATTGTTTGCCTGTCTCAATGATTGTGAGAAAACAATCTATTGCAATGTGGTTTTCATCTAGTGATATGCTTTGAAAATTATTGTAACTTCTCTTGTTGCATTAAATGCTTGGGATTGTGGCACTTGGATATGGTGTGGACTGTTTTGAATACTTGAGGGTGTTTTAATTAATCGATGCATGGATTGAGTTTAATTACGTGACAACTTGGGGCTTAATCGCACGGGTGAGCATGAATTGAAACCCTAATGACTAGGAAAACTCGCTAAGTGTTGATCCTATGAATATTGTGTTTAATTATGTGATTAGTAGGCTGCCCGTAGTTGCCCTTATAGCCCTAAATGTGGTTCTGATGATTACATGTTGACAAGTAGACCTTTCTTGCGCCCGGTCCCACGTAAACGTCGTTGCATGTTGTATGACCTTATTATTTGATCACGTGAACTTCGAAATGAGTTATATGACTTAATTTACATGCGTTACATGGCTGCCCGTTTAATATTCATATAACTCCATGTCCCTTACGAGTGAAATTACCTGTCATATCGTGCCTAGCGTGTTTACTTGTCAATGTGCAATCTTATGACTGCTCGGAGGTAACCTACTTTGTTGTCCTCCTAATGTGATATATTAAATGTCATAAATGTGCATTGCATACAAGGTTGCAACCTTTCATTCTGGCGTGGTAGCGTTTCACGCTCATCGAGCGGCATCGGGCTTGCCGGTGCAACCATGATTACCATTGTCCAATTCCCTCTCTCGCTTGGGGGCTAGACTTCCTCGGAGAGTTGGGTCATAGGATTTCGGGGTACATCCGGAGTACACCCATTTGGCGTGATAAGGGGATGATTTGAAGTCGGCCGCAACAATTGATACTGGAAATGAACTGAGAGCAAAAGCTCACCGTATCCTTTTCACTATGTGTATAAGTACTCTCGCTTGGTTCCTAGAGGACCTCGGGGAGGCAAGAAGGGTAATTGTGTTCTTTTACTTTTACATTACATATGTACTTACTTGTGATATATGTCATGCTTGCAAAAAGAGTTTTCATAAGTTGAACGGGAAAAAGAGTTTCAAAACTTATTTCTCGTTCCCCCTTGCTAAGTTCATAAGGACTCACCCTCTTTTATCATCTCAGGTGAAGAAGACCAGGAACAGGTATCCGAGGACAACGTGCATTTTGATGATTCCTTGGAATGATTGCTTGCCCTACGTGCCTTACTTGACTATGGCCATTTTGTGAACAATATGTTGCTTGAAGACTATTTCTTATGTTGTTTGTTGTTGTATTGTAAATGACCCCCGTTGTAATTTGGGGTCTAATTTTGGCTTGTACTGATCATAACTAGTTAGACACTCTTGTGGTCGTTTTTGCTATCGCTACTGGCTAGTATCTATCACAAGCTTATGAAGTATCAGGTAAATGATTAAGTAAATGAATCTATCCAATCTTAAGCAGGTACTCATTGGTAGGCTAAGATCAACAGCTACTTTTATAACAAGGATTAACAAACAAACGAGACATAGTATCATGCTAGGTTGTTAATCAAACGAGACTTCAAGATAACTAGTAAGCGTTTCAATTTGTGATAAATAGTAATCTTAGTTGGAAATGAAATTGAGATTCGAAATTTTGAGGCGTTTAGAGAATTAGATCAAACTAAAGAGCCCAATTACATCCGTTATGCTGCCGGTTTTCCAGAGAATTTGTAGAGTTTAGACTAAACGTTAAGTGTTAAACTTTCATGAACGATTAAGTACGTGATATGACTTGAATGTTTAGATCACACCCTAGTCTAACCTTTATAGGTCGGGTTGGGGCGTAACAGGGTCTCAGCACCCTAACCTCAGCGAGTTCCTCATCTAAGAGCTTGGGGTCGTCATTCACAGTCTTTTTCAAAGAAAGAGTCCAATCCACTCTGCACCCCAGGTTCACGGCCGGCTCGACCCAATAGTAGTCATTGTGCCAACCCTTGTTGGAAGAGTGTCACTTGGTGAATATGGCATTACTAACCCGAGCAAGTGGAACTACCCTGGCTGCTTCGGGTTGGGCTTGCAAACAAAAAATTGCCTAAACCGACGCAGGGTCAGCTCTATCTTCCTCTCAAGGCAGAACACATAAAATGCCACCATTACGGCCCAGCCATTTGGTGATATCTGACCCGAGATAAGCTCAAAATAATTCAAAATGCCAGCGATGAAGTCAGAAAGTAAAAGCCGGACGACATCGAATACAAGGTCATAGATCGTGAAATGATCGGGTAGAGAATAGCAGGCAGGCTCATTCTGACCTGGAACCTTCAGCTTATGGTGTTGGTCCACTGACCAATCCCTTAGCCTGGCGTTAGCCATCTGGACGGTAGAATGGCACTCGAGCCTACAGCAGGCAAACAATTGTTCTATCCTTTTTCCCTGAGCCGATGAACCACTGGTTGTAGTTGAGTTTCGAGGTCGGACCGCCCTAACCGGGACCGCATCAATCGGTTCCGACGTAGAGGCTCCAGCTAAGTACTCATGTGGTATCTCAACTGTGACGCCCGAGATTTAGCCGTGCATTTAATTACTGTTGCATCCTTGTTTGCGCATTTCCTTCTGTGCATTATTGACTGCCTTCTTGAGTTACTATTCACTCCATTTTTAAACTGCCTTCTATTAGCTAATTAGCATTTTTATTAAATCATATTAATTGTAAAAGTAGTGGGAAAAATGTGCATTTGAGCTAAAGGCGTTAGGAGAGCTCGTTTAGAAAATGACTTTTGTAGTTGAATGAATAGTGTTACGTAACTAACTTAGGTAATTAATTAGCTAGCATATATTTTACCATCTAAGCTCGTTTTAAGCTCAATAAGCGCATTATATTAGATCACTTAAGCACCCAAATGACCCCACCTCAACTTAGCCCTTTTATATATCATTTAAACTCTCAAAATGCAAAAGAAAAAAAAAATAAAAGCTGAATAGGAGCAGGAGCAAACCCGACAGCAGCATTAGGAGGAAAGGAGGAGATTTTGCTCACCAACACTTCAATCCAAGCCCTTGCAAGCTAGGTACAAGTAGTTTAGAGTGTCCTCTAGCCTTCCCCGAGCTTTCACGCGCATTAGGTGAGGGATTTACACATTTATTTTCCATTTTCTAAATGTTATAACTTTCTTGATTTGGTGGATTTGCTAACAAATGGATATGGAATGCTCAAATATGATAATGTATGCTATATACAAGTGCTAGAGAACATATTTGAGCCATCGTTTCGCAATTTAAATGGTTAGAATCGTTAGTTTGATTTTTAGGGTGAATAGTGATGTTTTTCTAGGGTTTTGCGTAATTGCTCGAATTAGCTTGATTTAATGCTTATAATAGATGCCTTAGGTGCTAGTAAAGGTAACCTAATAGCCCCGTGCACTTGCATTGCCCTTAAATCGCCTAAAATGGAAAATAGCCGACTTTAATTTGGGACTTTCGGGGTTAATGCGAATCCGGGTGTATTCGGGCTTCAATTCTAGTATCCTTAGGCTACCTAGGTGCTATAGAAGCCTTGATATCCCTTGTTTGAAGCCCGGACAATGTAGGTGTAGTTTAAAGCCATAAGAGGGAATTTGGGGCTTTCGGGGTAATCGCGGGAATTTGAATGAGTTAGAGGGTTGAGAGGGTACCTTGAGGGTTTGTTAGAAGGTTGGGAGAGTTTCCTTTGAAAATGAAATCATTAACTTTGGTTTGGAAGAGAAATAGTTTGTAAAATAAAGGGGTTTAAGTGCAATTTCGATTGTCTCACATTTCTAAACCCACGGCATGACTTCTTGAGTGTTTATAAGTGATTTTAAGTTGATTTGGAGCTTTTGGTATGATTCTAAACTTATCTTGCTAATGTCTCTTTGTAAAACTGCATATTGCTTATATAATTGTTCTATTCTAATTGCATCGAGGTCAACCTACTTTGTTGATCCTCATATGTGTTAATGCTTATATTATTGCTATTAACTTGCCATCGTTAAGTGCATTGCATGGTGGTTGCGCAACCATAGTGTCAGGGGCGGATGTGTTGAATATCGGCTGGGCAACAGAGGGCTTGCCCGTGGATATTCAAACTCCGTGCCCTATTCCCTCATTCGCCTGGTCCGGAGATTGCCAGGGGATGTTGGGTCGTAGGATTTTCGGGGTACATCCGGAGTACACTCACTGGAGTGTTTGGGGATTATGCCGGCTTATCGTGATCGTGCTCGTGGTTCGTGGATCGTGATTGAAGACCAGTGAAGATTGGTGTATAGGGGATTGAGTGAAATGTATCCTTTTAAATGTGTGGTTATTTAAGTTATCATTGTTTCTTTAATTGTCTAAGTGATATTGTTGTATAACTGTATTATCTGTTGCATTGCACGCCCTGGACTATATCCTTCACTGGGCAACAGTGGTTGCTCATACCTCGATATCTGTTTCAGGAGACGCTGAGGGTGATCCCCAGCTTGTTGAGTTAGTTGAGGAAGAAGAAGTTCAGACTGATCCTCTACCTTAGTTGCCGTGCTTGATAGCTTGAGGTGGTTAAAGAATTTGCTGCTATGTGGAAAGTTCAACTAATTGTTTTATGTACTATTTTGTGGCCTAAGGGCTATGTATATGCTTGTTGTATAAGTTGAAGACTAGTTGGTTGTGTTGTAGCTTTGGAAGCTTATGTACTGTAATAACTTATGATCTACTTCTATTCGCTTTGCGTGCTTGGGAGTGAATGGCTTAAAGTAGAAATGTTGATCTTTCAATTATGTTTAATTGATTTCCTACGATGTCATGATTATAAAACTATGTTGATAATAAGTTCTCGCATGCTTGTGTGTTTTGGAACTATTGTGTACTATAAGGCTCGGATGACCTTAGAACTTTGTTGTTTATTTAAGAAAAGCTTGTATTGTACTGTTGGGACTTTGTTTGAGTGAGTACAGGTTTTAGAATGTCCATGGTACAGGGGAGACTCTGTCCGTGTGTCGGGTCCGGACTTAACCTTTAGCTTGGGGGTTGGGTCGGGGCGTGACATTTAAGTGGTATCAGAGCTATAGATTGCATGAAGCCGGGTTAAATTTCTCGGTCTGTGGGTAGAGATTTGTTATGTGACTTTGTGAATGCATGAGTCCTTGTTTTTGATTGACCTAAGTGAAATTTGAATTAGGAATGAACATGCTAGCGTGGAAAAAGAATATCAAGAGTCTAGAATGTCAAGTATGATCTAGTGATCTACGTGTACTTCAAGAATGTGGTATATTTATTTGAACTTCTATGTACTTGACTTTATGTGAATCTAATTGGACTTTTCTTTATGTGTTTACTTGTAAATTGCATATATACATATATATACCTGTCATAACACTTTGCATTCTAGCTATTCGAGATGGGGCCTCGCCGTCGTGTTGATAATCCGAATGTTGGTGGAGAACCCGAGGGGGTTCATGGACAAGAAGCTGAGGTGGCCGAAAATGCGCCGCAGGTTCAAGAACCGAGCACTGCACAAATCTTGGCCACGATGGCCACTGCTATGAACACTATCGCCCAGTTTGTTACACAACAGGGTCAGCCAGGGGTCGTTGGAGGTAATCAGGCTGCGAGAGCCGGAGGTAGTGGTCCTACCGGAGGGAATCTGTATGATCGGTTTATACATCATGGGGCCTATACTTTCTTTGGGGAGCCGGACGATATGAAAGCTGAGATGTGGCTAAGGAAGTTCGAGAGAGTGGCAGCAATACTGGAGTGCCATGATGACAGGAAGATTACTTATGCTACTTTCCTTCTCGAGGGTGATGCTGAAGATTGGTGGAATACTATCAGTGAGAAATGGGGAGCTGAGGGAGTTCATCATTCGTGGGCCGACTTTGTCCGAGAATTTCGAGACAAGTATATATCAGTAGTTGCCCGCGAGAGGCGACAAACGGAGTTCATAAACTTGAAGCAGGGAAGTATGACAGTAGATCAATACGAGGCTACTTTTACCCGGCTTTCCCGTTATGCACCAGCTTTGATTCAGCCGGAGGACATGAAGATCCAGAGGTTCATCCTGGGTTTGAGGAGGGATATTATGCTGAACTTGTCTTCAAATGATTTTCCTAACTATGCTGCAGTAGTCCGAGCTGCCTCGAGATATAAGAAACGGAAGGCCGATGTGTTAGCTGAGACCAGTCAATCGAGTAAACGGTTTCAGTCTCAGAGTCAAGGGTACCAGGGGCAGGCTGTATCAGTTGGGCAGAGTTCACAGCCGAGACAGACTCAGAGTTACACCGGGCCTACTCAGACTCAGGCACGACCAGTCCAGAGTCAGACTCAGAGTCTGTTCCGTCCAGCAGTTTCCCGTTCGCAGCAGGGTAGTTCAGCTACCTCTACTTACAGAGCTCCTTCGGGAGGCATTGTTGCAAGACGTCACCAGCAGTGCAGCTTCTGTCAGCGCCAGGGCTACACTGAGGATGTTTGTTGGAAGAAACATAACAAGTGTACAGGTTGCGGCAGTGATCAGCACAGGGTTAAAGACTGTCAGAAATTTAAGAACCCTAGGGGTCAGACATCAGCTCAAAACTCTCAGACCAGGGCCCCAGCTGCAGTACCACCATCACGAGGTCAGGCCCGTGTATTTGCTTTGGATGCTGAGGAGCTTCCGGATACTACCGCTGTGGTAGAAGGTATTTTTCTTCTTAATGATCAATCAGTTAAGGTTTTAATTGATTCCGGGGCTTCGCATTCTTTTATTACTCCTACTTGTGCACAAAATGCTACATTGAAACATGATAAACTATTGCATGAGATTGTGGTTTATACTCCTATGGGTCCGAAGTTTGTTACTAGATTTATTTGCAGAGCATGTAGCATTTTTATTGAGGGTCGTGTTTTTCCTGCTGATTTGATTATCCTACCCTTCAATGACTTTGAAATTATATTGGGGATGGACTGGTTAAGTAAATATTATGCCCAGCTTGATTGTAGAAAGAAGATTATGTATCTAGAAATGCCTGACCAGCCTATACTTAAAATAGTTGGTAGTAGAAAATCTACGGGAACTCCTATTATTTCTTCTATTAGGGCATCTAAATTATTGAGCAAGGGTTGTGAGGCTTATCTTGCATATTTGATTAATCAACCTGGGGATCAATTGAAATTGAATGATGTGCCTATCGTGAGGGAGTTTCCGGGGGTCTTTCCTGAGGAATTACCTGAGTTACCGCCTGATAGAGAGATAGAGTTCATGATTGATTTATTGCCGGGGACTTCACCTATCTCTAGGACTCCGTATAGAATGGCTCCACCTGAATTACAGGAATTGAAAGTTCAATTGCAGGGCTTGCTTGAGAAGGGATTCATTCAGCCGAGTTCTTCACCGTGGGGTGCACCAGTTCTATTCGTTAAAAAGAAAGACGGATCTCTTCGCCTATGCATCGATTACCGGGGTCTTAATCAGGTAACCATCAAAAATAAATATCCTTTGCCTTTAATCGAAGAGTTATTTGATCAGTTGCAAGGCGCCAGGGTATTCTCCAAATTTGATCTGAGGCAGGGCTATTATCAACTGAGGATTAAGAAAGATGATGTTCCTAAAACTGCTTTCAGAACTCGATATGGCCATTATGAGTTTGTTGTCTTGCCGTTTGGTCTTACTAATGCTCCCGCCGCATTCATGGACTTAATGCAGAGGGTATTCCGTCCTTATCTGGACCAATTTGTGGTCATATTTATTGATGATATCCTCGTCTATTCTAAATCTGAGGCGGAACATGAAAAGCATCTCAGAATTGTGTTGCAGACTCTTCAGGAGCATCAGTTATTTGCAAAGTTTAGCAAATGTGAATTCTGGCTTAAGCAAGTTGCTTTTCTTGGCCATATTATCTCGCAGGATGGTATTTCTGTTGATCCAGCGAAGATTGAAGTTGTGTTATCTTGGAAACGACCTGAAACTGTCACGGAGATTCGTAGCTTCCTTGGGTTAGCTGGGTATTATCGGAGGTTTGTCAATGATTTCTCTAAGATTGCAGGGCCTTTAACTCAACTTACTCAGAAGAAAACAATTTTTGACTGGAATGATAAATGCGAGGCCAGCTTCCAGGAATTGAAAAAGAGATTGACTACAGCTCCTATTCTCGCTTTACCTGAGGGTTATGATAATCTGGTGATCTATAGTGATGCTTCGAAGGAAGGTCTGGGTTGTGTATTGATGCAGAATGGCAGGGTTATTGCTTATGCTTCCAGGAAACTAAAGCCTTATGAACTCAACTATCCGACTCATGATCTTGAGCTTGCAGCTATCATTCTTGCATTAAAGAAATGGCGTCATTATCTCTGGGGCAACAAGTTTGAAATCTTTACAGATCATAAGAGCTTGAAATATCTGTTTTCACAGAAAGAGTTGAACATGAGGCAGAGGCGTTGGCTGGAATTACTTGAGGACTATAACTGCACTATTAACTATCTTCCAGGTAAGGCCAATATTGTTGCTGATGCTTTGAGCCGAAAGGCTACTGTTGCTAGCTTGATTATCAAGAATTGGGAATTCATGGAAGAATTATGCTTATGGAAGCCTAGTACTTCAAATTCTGGTATTCAATTTGCAAGTTTGCAGATTCAATCTCTGTTATTATCCAGGATTCGGGAAGCTCAACAGGCTGATCTTCAATTATTGAAAGTCTTAAAGAATTCTAAAGGGGGAGAGTCGGATTTCAAACTGCACGACGATGGTATTCTCAAATTCAAAGGTAGAATCTGTATTCCGAATGATCTGACTCTGAAGAAGGATATTCTTGCTGAGGCACACAGTTCCAGATATACTATCCATCCAGGCAGTACTAAAATGTATAGAGATTTGAAGCAGAATTTCTGGTGGAATAATATGAAGAGAGAAATTGCTGACTATGTTGCACGATGCCTTACTTATCAGAAAGTTAAAGCAGAACATCAGAGACCTGCAGGGTTGTTGCAGCCTTTGGCTATTCCTGTTTGGAAATGGGATCATATTACTATGGATTTCGTATCAGATTTACCGAGGTCTTCGAAGGGTAATGACTCAGTTTGGGTTATTGTGGATAGACTGACCAAGACTTCTCACTTTATTGCTAAAAAGAAGTCTGATTCTCTTGACAAGCTGGTAGAGTTGTATATTGAGAATGTTGTCCGACTTCATGGAATTCCAAAGAGTATCGTGTCAAATAGAGATCCAAGATTCACATCTCAGTTCTGGCAGAAGATTCAGAAAGCTTTGGGCACGAATTTGAATTTCAGTACAGCTTATCATCCTCAGACAGATGGTCAATCCGAGAGAACTATCTTAATCCTCGAGGATATGTTGCGAGCTTGTATTCTGGACTTCGGTAAGAGTTGGGAGAAGTACTTGCCACTCGCAGAGTTCGCCTATAACAATAGTTATCAAGCTACTATTGGTATGGCACCATATGAGGCACTGTATGGACGTAAATGTCGGTCTCCTCTCTACTGGGATGATGTTGGTGAGATGAAGACTATCGACCCTACTCTCTTACCTGAAATGAACAAAATGATTGATCATGTGCAGCTTATCAGAAAAAGAATGCTTACAGCACAGAGCCGGCAAAAGAGTTATGCAGATAGACGCCGTCGTGATCTGAAATTTGCTGTGGGGGATCGAGTATTTCTGGAAATTTTTCATCGCAAGGGTTTGATTCGGCATGGTAAAGGAGGTAAACTCAGTCCTCGATATGTGGGCCCATTTGAGATAACTGAAACTGTTGGTGATTTGGCTTACCGTCTAGCTTTACCTCCCAGTTTGGGCAGAATTCATGATGTATTCCATGTTTCTATGCTTCGGAAGTATCAGCCAGATCCCTCTCACATACTTGAGCCGGAACCGCTAGAGATCAGTGAAACTTTGACCTACACAGAGAAACCTCTTCGAATTGTTGATCAGAAAGTTCAGGAGCTGAGGACTAAAGGCATTCCGATGGTTAAAGTTCTGTGGGATCATCACGGAGTAGAGGATGCGACGTGGGAAAAAGAGGATCAGATGCGGGAATGGTATCCAGAGTTATTCGCCGAATCATGTAAGAATTGCGTGAACGCAATTAGTTTAAGGGGGAGAGGATGTGACGCCCGAGATTTAGCCGTGAATTTAATTACTGTTGCATCCTTGTTTGCGCATTTCCTTCTGTGCATTATTGACTGCCTTCTTGAGTTACTATTCACTCCATTTTTAAACTGCCTTCTATTAGCTAATTAGCATTTTTATTAAATCATATTAATTGTAAAAGTAGTGGGAAAAATGTGCATTTGAGCTAAAGGCGTTAGGAGAGCTCGTTTAGAAAATGACTTTTGTAGTTGAATGAATAGTGTTACGTAACTAACTTAGGTAATTAATTAGCTAGCATATATTTTACCATTTAAGCTCGTTTTAAGCTCAATAAGCGCATTATATTAGATCACTTAAGCACCCAAATGACCCCACCTCAACTTAGCCCTTTTATATATCATTTAAACTCTCAAAATGCAAAAGAAAAAAAAAATAAAAGCTGAATAGGAGCAGGAGCAAACCCGACAGCAGCATTAGGAGGAAAGGAGGAGATTTTGCTCACCAACACTTCAATCCAAGCCCTTGCAAGCTAGGTACAAGTAGTTTAGAGTGTCCTCTAGCCTTCCCTGAGCTTTCACGCTCATTAGGTGAGGGATTTCCACATTTATTTTCCATTTTCTAAATGTTATAACTTTCTTGATTTGGTGGATTTGCTAACAAATGGATATGGAATGCTCAAATATGATAATGTATGCTATATACAAGTGCTAGAGAACATATTTGAGCCATCGTTTCGCAATTTAAACGGTTAGAATCGTTAGTTTGATTTTTAGGGTGAATAGTGATGTTTTTCTAGGGTTTTGCGTAAGTGCTCGAATTAGCTTGATTTAATGCTTCTAATAGATGCCTTAAGTGCTAGTGAAGGTAACCTAATAGCCCCGTGCACTTGCATTGCCCTTAAATCGCCTAAAATGGAAAATAGCCGACTTTAATTTGGGACTTTCGGGGTTAATGCGAATCCGGGTGTATTCGGGCTTCAATTCTAGTATCCTTAGGCTACCTAGGTGCTATAGAAGCCTTGACATCCCTTGTTTGCAGCCCGCACAATGTCTGCGTAGTTTAAAGCCATAAGAGGGAATTTGGGGCTTTCGGGGTAATCGCAGGAATTTGAATGAGTTAGAGGGTTGAGAGGGTACCTTGAGGGTTAGTTAGAAGGTTGGGAGAGTTTCCTTTGAAAATGAAATCATTAACTTTGGTTTGGAAGAGAAATAGTTTGTAAAATAAAGGGGTTTAAGTGCAATTTCGATTGTCTCACATTTCTAAACCCACGGCATGACTTCTTGAGTGTTTATAAGTGATTTTAAGTTGATTTGGAGCTTTTGGTATGATTCTAAACTTATCTTGCTAATGTCTCTTTGTAAAACTGCATAATTGTTTATATAATTGTTCTATTCTAATTGCATCGAGGTCAACCTACTTTGTTGATCCTCATATGTGTTAATGCTTATATTATTGCTATTAACTTGCCATCGTTAAGTGCATTGCATGGTGGTTGCGCAACCATAGTGTCAGGGGCGGATGTGTTGAATATCGGCTGGGCGGCAGAGGGCTTGCCGGTGGATATTCAAACTCCGTGTCCTATTCCCTCATTCGCCTGGTCCAGAGATTGCCAGGGGATGTTGGGTCGTAGGATTTTCGGGGTACATCCGGAGTACACCCACTGGAGTGTTTGGGGATTATGCCGGCTTATCGTGATCGTGCTCGTGGTTCGTGGATCGTGATTGAAGACCAGTAAAGATTGGTGTATAGGGGATTGAGTGAAATGTATCCTTTTAAATGTGTGGTTATTTAAGTTATCATTGTTTCTTTAATTGTCTAAGTGATATTGTTGTATAACTGTATTATCTGTTGCATTGCACGCTACGGGACTATATCCCTCACTGGGCAACAGTGGTTGCTCATACCTCGATATCTGTTTCAGGAGACGCTGAGGGTGAGCCCCAGCTTGGTGGGGTAGTTGAGGAAGAAGAAGTTCAGACTGATCCTCTACCTTAGTTGTTGTGCTTGATAGCTTGAGGTGGTTAAAGAATTTGCTGCTATGTGGAAAGTTCAACTAATTGTTTTATGTACTATTTTGTGGCCTAAGGGCTATGTATATGCTTGTTGTATAAGTTGAAGACTAGTTGGTTGTGTTGTAGCTTTGGAAGCTTATGTACTGTAATAACTTATGATCTACTTCTATTCGCTTTGCGTGCTTGGGAGTGAATGGCTTAAAGTAGAAATGTTGATCTTTCAATTATGTTTAATTGATTTCCTACGATGTCATGATTATAAAACTATGTTGATAATAAGTTCTCGCATGCTTGTGTGTTTTGGAACTATTGTGTACTATAAGGCTCGGATGACCTTAGAACTTTGTTGTTTATTTAAGAAAAGCTTGTATTGTACTGTTGGGACTTTGTTTGAGTGAGTACAGGTTTTAGAATGTCCACGGTACAGGGGAGACTCTGTCCGTGTGTCGGGTCCGGACTTAACCTTTAGCTTGGGGGTTGGGTCGGTGCGTGACATCAACTCCCTCCAACCAGTTCAATGGCTCTGCATCTTCCCTATCTCCCAGGTCTCCTAGGTCGGCTAAAGGATCCGCCTCGGCTTCTTATTGCACTTGTCTGACCTCGATCACTTGACAATCATCATTACTCTCCCTGAGCCCAGATTGTTGAGCTGATCCTTGAGATGCACCTTCGCTGTCACCACCGCGGCCTCCATCTGAGGCTCGACGAATTCTCATCCCCTCCATAAGACCTCACCTCCATCACTTGGGAATCTTCCGACTCCGACCTCCCCATCCTGTTTGCAAATTAAAATATATGTACAGGATTATCTAAAGGGAGTCGGGACGTACCTATCGCTCTAATTGTCGAAAATGACCCGATCTAATCGCCTCTGACCTAATTGGCTCCGTGCTAATGGATTCCGAGCTAAATACCCCAAGAAGATATTTGTCGAGCTAAAAGTGTCCGACCACTCTGGTTGCCGACCTGAAAGCTCCAAATTTCGTAAGCAAAGTGTGAAATGAATCTCGGATGTCAAGGCCCTATTTATAGGCAACGTTGGTAACCGTCTCGAGAATCCCAAACGTGGCATCTCGTCATAACTGCCAGGTGACATGTCAGCCATCTGAAGGGCATGTTCCGCTGACGTGGCCATCCCTACTCTGCCAGGGTCGGGCACCTCCAGCTCAAGAACAATTCCCAAATCTAGATCTCACCCTCTCGATCTCGACTTGGGAGGGGGGGGCGATTGACGAGGGGGATCCCGAGCTGAGGTAAGAGACCCACACCTAACTAAGGAGGGATAATTCGAGCCAATCCTAGTATATACAGCTAATGCCCAACCTGGATGCTGATCCGACCACACCCCGACCCAGGAAAACCCCGACCTAAGTGCCAGCTGCCCTGATGGGACATAAAGTCTTGATGGGACATAGATGGGACATAAAGTTGCACCGCATTAAATGCTGTCAAGTCCGAATTTAGTATAAATAGAGCTCCACCCATTTATTTCTAAGGTAACTCGTCATTAAATGCTCTCAGCTACTTCTCCAGTTCGGACATACTAATCATTCGCACGCTCGATTGAAAAATCTAGGTCATCACCTCACCTTTTCCTTCCTTTTCCTTGTACAAGTCAAGTAGCCGA
Source organism: Ehretia macrophylla (assembly GCA_037974665.1). Classification (NCBI taxonomy): domain Eukaryota; kingdom Viridiplantae; phylum Streptophyta; class Magnoliopsida; order Boraginales; family Ehretiaceae; genus Ehretia; species Ehretia macrophylla. The sequence goes on from CM075774.1 coordinate 9,692,906, forward strand.
CATGAAAATCCAGATCGAGAATCCGACTCAAATTTCCAGCTCGACAGGAGTAGCTCCCAACATCAACGTTGAGATTTTGACCTCGACAATTAGCAATAATCTCCATTTTACCCATTTTGGGTTATCTACATATTCTTAACTAAGTTCAGTGTATGAGAGTGTATCTATGCAAAACAGGACAGTTAAGACTACTTTGAGCCATCCTCGAAAAAGCCTCCAATGTGAGCCATGTACCAGGCTCGGAGAGGCGTGGTAGGATAACAGTGGAAAATGGGCAATGATGTTGTAATATGAGTTGAGTGTGTGTATGGAAAGCTAAAGATAGGAAGTTCTAGGTGGCAATGATTGATTTTACCTTTCCCATCACTTGTGTGTGTCTGGATGTTCAACCTGCATTGCGTGTTTTAGGAGATTAAGTTTGCATGGCTTTCACGAAAAAAATGTGAGATACCTAGATGATGATGCGATATTGAAAACTGTGAAATAAGGTGCATCACTTAAGGGTAATATCAAATATTAGGACTCATCACTTTATCTTGGACCTCGCATTCTATTCGGGCATGCTCCTAAGTCTTCGTGACGCACTCTCAATGATATGGATTGTTGATGAAGCGTGCTAGAGTGACGTGGCATATTTGGTACCATTAATTCAAAAAAAAACTTTAATTTGCTATTAATATTTGAAATATATATATAATTCAGAATAAAGATTTTTCAAAAAAAATAATAATAAAATCGATCAAAAGTCTCATTAGGTAGTTGGTCATAAGTTCAAATCCTACTTAAAGAAATTTGATCTATTTTAAATTCTTTAATTAGAAATAAAGAACTCATTTTTACCGTTATGAATAAGTAAATCATTCACTGTTTTTATTTCTATTGTATTCTGTAATGTAAGATTTAAATATCAATGTTAATATCTTGGTGTAGATCGAGAGTCGTCAAAGAGTTAAAAAAAACTTATTAAGAGTTTGATTTATACTTTCTAGAATGAAACTATATGAAATGATAATTCGGTACATATGCCAAGTTTCTAAGGCTCGGGATATATTCTATATACTAGACGTCTGACACATTAGAAGTTTATGACGTCAGCCGTTTGGCATTTCACACACCTCCAATTCACTTCATGCTGCCGACAAAAAAAAAATCTCGCTTCATGCAAGTCTACGTGGCATGCACATCCACCTTCAAGTTTTTTTTTTCTTTTTTTTTTTCAGGATGTTTCCTTTTTTGGATCTCAATTGTTTTTCTTAGTAGGTTTTTTTTATTTATTTGATTTCTTTAGGCTTTTTTTTCAGGATATTTCCTATTTAGCTTCTCAGTTGTTTTTCTTAGGTTTTTGTTAAATCTTTTTTATTTATTTTAATTTGTAGGCTTTCTTAGCAATTAAATTGAATTCTTTTAGTTTAGATGTGTATTTATATCAAATTTAATCACTTTATCTTGGACCTCGCATTCTATTCGGGCATGCTCCTAAGTCTTCGTGACGCACTCTCAATGATATGGATTGTTGATGTAGTGTGTCTAGAGTGACGTGGCATATTTGTTGGTACCATTAATTCAAAAAAAAAACTTTAATTTGCTATTAATATTTGAAATATATATATAATTCAGAATAAAGACTTTTCAAAAATATATATATAATAAAATCGATCAAAAGTCTCATCAAGTGGTTGGTTATAAGTTCGAATCTTACTTGAAGAGATTTGATCCATTTTAAATTCTTTAATTCGGAATAATAAGACTCGCTTTGACCGTTAAGAATAAGTAACTCATTTACTGTTTTGATTTCTAAGGCTCAGGATATATTCTATATACTAGACGTCTAAAACATTAGAAGTTTATGACGTTAGCCGTTTGGCATTTCACACACACCTCCAATTCACTTCATGCTTCCGACAAAAAAAATTGCCCGCTTCATGCAAGTCTACGTGGCATGCACATCCATCTTCTTCAAGCTTTTTTTTTCTTTTTTTTTTCAGCCTTTTTTGGATCTCAATTGTTTTTCTTAGTGAGTTTTTTTTAAGTGTTTTTTTTATTTATTTGATTTCTTTAGGCTTTTTTTTCAGGATTTTTCCTTTTTAGCTTCTCAGTTGTTTTTCTTAGGTTTTAATTTTTAATTCTTTTTTATTTATTTTAATTTTGTAGGCTTTTTTAGCATTTAAATTGAATTCTTTTAGTTTAGATGTGTATTTATGTCAAATTTAATACTTTTAATATTCATTTGAAGGCTATTTTGACATTTAAACAGTTTTGTTTTAGTAATCAATTTTTGATTTGGATACCGTCAACATTGTCAATATTTATCGGGTTTATTTTTATAAGCGATTTTTAAACTTGTTGAATTTTGAATTTGGATTTGGTTTACAAGAAAGCTAATCAAATTGGGGTTCAAATCTGCCATTTCCAGGAGTACTTGACCCGTTGGTATTCATATATGCAACCAAATAAGCACTAAACTTTGTCCCCAAAAAAAAAAAAAAAAAAAATTGTTTTAAACATGTTTCACAGTGAAAATCTTCTCCTAGACCAAAATAGGTAAGGTCGAGGTTCAACTTTTAAGAGACGTTCCGCTTCTTTTCATACCTACTCAAAAGGCGTATCTAAAGCAGCCCGGGTTAAGCTATATAAAGTCACCACCTAGCCACTTGTCAATTGCCATGTTCACTTATACAAAAAGATTTTGACTGTACCAGGGTTTTTTTTTTTTTTTGTCAAAGACTGTACCAGGGTTAAGTAAACACTATTTTGTCTATTGTAATTAATGAAATTACCATCACAATCAAAAAAAAAAAAAAAGCACCCAATTATTGAGATATTTCACACAAACAAATTAACAGATCAATTCATTCATATATATGAGTATGGGATGACTCTTAGAGTTATCGGGTTGTACTCTTTACTGACTCTACAAAATATTTTAAAATATTTTTATATATTAATATGTAAAATATTTAGCCACACTTAATCCCTACATCTCCATTCATCTTATTTTCGAAATTACTTAAACCTAAAACCCCCACTAACCATTTTACCTCCACTTAACCCTTACATCTCCATTAATTCTTATTTTCAAAACTACTTAAACACCCCAGTAACTATTTTGCTCCACTTAACCCCTAAATCTCCCTTTAATTTTATAGATCTGCCCCAATATGAGAATATATAATACATGGGTCATTTATGCTTTGTTTGGCTTAACTTTTTAATACTCAAAAGTATTTTTTGTAAGTTTAAAAATAGAGACTAACCTATTTGGCCTATTTCTGAAAGTGTTTTTAGATAAAAGTTGAACCTGAAAAAAAAAAGATAAAAAACAAGAAGCTCTAAAGTTGGAGCATCTCAAAATAGGCTTTTATGAAGCTGTTTTTAATTAATGCGAGAAGTTTTTTTTTTTTTCTTTCTCAAATATACCCCTTTATATTTTTTAAAATCCAACATTTTCTTTAAATTTTCTCAACATTGCCCAACACAAGTCAAACAGTCAACGACTTTTATTCAACAGTACTTCTAACCAAAACTCTACAACTCAAAAATTCAAATTTCACAGTTACACCAAACAGAGCCTTAGTGTGGTCTCAAATTTTTAATTAAACACATTGACAACGAAGAGATCAGGAGTTATCATTTGATACAAATTGTAAGCATGAAATATATGTTGAAATGCACTCAAACCCCCTGTGATTCATTATAAGTGCAGAACTACTATAGTACCATAATTAGCTAATATCAGCTAATAATACATTTGCATAATTTCGTACAGGGAGAATATTAACTAATCATACATTTGCATAATTTTTCTTTGTTGCGACTTGAAAGCCTTTAGTTATTCGATTCATCTCCAAATGTTAGATTAGTTTAACTAGCAACTAAGGCTAATTAGGATTTTTTCTGGCTAATTAAAATGATATTATTTTATTTTTGGCTAATTAAAATGGTATTATTTTATTTTTGGCTAATTAGAATAATAGCACTTTATGTTGCTTTGTAATGGGTAAAGAGGGCATTTTTATCCAAAATTATACTTGGTGAGAATTGTGTAATTGCTTCAACAAAATCACAAAACAGGCACGTGTAACACAAGGATAAGCTAAATGGAAATCCGACAGAGGGAAGTATTACGCAACGCAACGGGAGAATGCTACAAATGGTAACTATTTTTTTTCCAAAATTTTAAATTCATCTATGTTATTTAAAATTTATTAATTTAGTTCTTATTTTTCTTTTAAAGTTTTAAATTCGTCTTTATTGTTCATAATTAATCAATTCAATTCATATTTCTTCTAGAAAATTTTAATTTAGTACCATAATAAGAGTCATATACAAAGACTAAATTACATTTTTTAAAAGAAATAATAGGAATTAAATTGATATTTTTGGAAAATAATAAATACTAAATTGCTAATTTTGAACAATCAGGATAAATTGGAATTATTTTGAAAAATAGTAGAGATTAAATTGACTAATTTTGAATAATAGTGACTAATTTAAAATTTTAGTAAAATAATAAAAATCATTTATGATATTTTTCCAATCTTTTAAGAAAATATAGGAGGTTTTTAGCTAATTTTGTCCATATAAAGGTAATATGAACATTTTTCCTAAACACCTAGGACTAAACTACATTTGACCCTCAAATATTAGACCAGTTTGACAAGCTTAAGCAAGACATTCTATGATTTTGTAGGACAAGGAAAAATAATATGGATATAGAGTTGGAAATCATTCGACCCACTAAGTTGTACTACTATATATTACTTTTTACTTGCGTGCGTGTGCCCAAAAGCTAGCAGTTTTGACAAGTACTGATAAGCCATGGAATCTCACGGGCACTGGAAATCTGTCTACATGTTTATCCTTAGGATAAGTTTAGATTGATGCATCAATCTTTTACGTTGGTGAAATTCATGTTTGTAAATTTTATTAATATATAAGAGATTGATAATAGTGCGGACTAACCAGATAGTATCTCTTTACCCATAAAACAGAATTCCGTGTTATGTTAGAATAGTTGGAAAATGTTTCTCAATACAAATGGTTTTTTATATTGGTGAGACTTATACGATGTGGATTGTTGGATCTGGCCAGCCGGACTCAATAGCAACCCGTATAGAAAAGTTTAATTTTTTTTATTTTTTATTTAAAAGAAACTTAAAACGTACAACACATATTAAAAAATATTACTAACGAAAATTAATCTTACAGTTACTCATACTCTCGCCCAAAGGCCTGTTGGTAAAAGCTTAATGTTTGCTTCTCGATGTAAAGCTATAGAAAAGTTCTGATTAAGCTGCTAACTACAATGCTAATTCACATGCGTGCTGGCTTTTAAGGAACTTCCTCAGGTGGCCAAAAACCCAATAATCAGCACAGGATACAACTTTAATGGGGCAATAATCATGCTGGAAGCCTGGAACTTTCACTTCTATTTTTCTTCTTATTAATATATTACTAGTATTACACTCTCCACTTGAACACAACAATATGTTACTAGTATTTTATTTGATTTTGAAAAGGATATAGCAGGTTATTACAAAGCCGAGGAGAATGGCATACCCTGATACAGCTCTTACAAATGCCTCAAAAGGCCTAACAGCATTCACCTTTCTTTGTTTTTTTTTTGGGTGAAAAATCTTATAAATTGACTACCAGTCATTTGATCTAGATACGCAAGTGTGAGACCCACCTGTTTGTGGGGCCGCCAATTGACTAATTTGTAATTTTTTTTCTTTTTTTGTTAACAACATTTTTCTTTCAAATAATGTCACATTGCATCACTGTTAGAAGTAGCGAATAGTGAAAATACATCAAGTTTATAAATAAAATTCCCTCTCTACTATAGAGGGTGAACATTTCTCCCAAAAGAAAAATGAATTGAATGGGAGAAGGGGCTTTGCTTCTTCTTGCTTGTCATCACCTCATCTGGTAGGTAATTAGAACTTGGGTTTGCTAAAAAATCATTAATGGTTAACTTGATTGATATACAAAACTCCAACTGTACGTAAATTTTAATATGAAAGTCAAATAAAGGGTTCTATGTAAATTTTAATGCAACGGTCAAATAAAAAGTTCTAAAATTTATTATATACTGTGTTACCTTTTATTTGATTTTCCTATTATAGTGGTACAATACTTGAATGAGATAAGCGATCATTTGCATACCAATTAATTACATCATGGAGTATTTCAATGACCCGGCAACTTACAATTCAGTGAAATCATAGCCAAGAATAATTACAGGCAGGGGCAAAAAAGTAGTGAACTAGTCCTCAAAAGTGTATGATAATCCTAGCTTTCTTCTCCTGACCATATATTATTGAGTTAGAAAATTCTTGGAAACGTCCAAATATTTGGACGTTTCCAAACGTCCCTTTCATCCCAATGCATTGGAGCGTGTATTGATGCCTACAACCCAATTGCATTGAGAAATATTCCAATGTAATTGAGTCATTTTGAAGAATGACCCTATTGATTTCTAGTCTCACATATTAAAACAAATCGTAACTTACAAAGTTTCTCTTACCACACTGGGCATACATGTTGATGGAGACATATTGAGCATGGGAACACACTTTTAGTCGGATTAGTCCAACTCTAATATGGGGTGGACTCGACACGCAAGTAGGATTTCCCTACTCACAGCCAGACTTGATGTTTGCAATATTATTCCTTGAGTGTGAACTATACTAAAGGTGTGTTTGGATTGAGGGGGAAGAAGTTTAATAAAAGAGAAGAAGGCAGAGTATCATAAAAGAAATGAATAGAATGAGTCAAATCATATTTAGATTGCATAATTTTATAAAAGACATGATCATAAAAGATAATGAATGTTATTTGTTTAGATTAGAAAGAAAATGAAAGGAAGAATTTTTTTTTATATATAAAATAACTTTTATACCTTTTTTTATTTTATATTAAATTTTCATAATTTGATAAAAAAAAAAAAAAAAGAGCAACATTATCATTACAGCAAACAATATTTTCTCCTCTCCTATTTTATCCCAAATAGGAGAGACCATATTCTGAAAATATAGAAAGGTGAGACTCATCCCCTCTATACCTCTTCCCTCAATTTTCTCACAAACCAAACAAAATAAAGACTCAACCCTCCCCCTTAGGCCATCTCCAATAGCTCCCCTATTTTTTTCTTACATTTAAAGGATTTGAAGCATTTTTCCTATTTTTACAGATCTCTTATTTCAGTTTCACTCCAACAGCTCCCCTATTTTTAACCAATTCCTTATTTTATAGAATCTCTATTTTAGTTTTACTCCGACAGCTCCCCTATTTAGAAAATTCTTATTTCTATTACATTAAAAACTATGGAGAATGGGATGGGAGAGATATTTGATCCCCCAGTAATGAGAAATCTAAATTTCAAATCATTTATCCCATAAAATATAAAGAATCATTTAAAGGAGCTGTTGGAATTATATAACACCAACAACTCCCCTAAATTTAATGATTTTAAATATTTGGAAGAGCTGTTGGAGCTCACTAACCATCCCCTTCCTCCATTTACACCAATCCAAACACTATGTTAAAGTTTCAAAATGGAGCATCAGCCTCATTCTAGTGAACATATGGAGACGAGAGAGAGAGAGAGAGAAAAAGTGGAAAAAAGACAAAGTACGAAAGAGCAGGAAAGTAAAGGTGAATCGAAATGGAAAAAGAGCCAAAATTGATGGAAACCAAGGTTTATTTAAAATACTAATATTATACGCCTACTGTTTCTTGTCAATTTACACTCAGTATACAAAGTATCATGATTTCATGAAGGCGTGAAGTAGCACGCCAAAGTTGAATCCAAGTACACAATTCAGGAGGGTTGATCATCATTCACCACAACTTTATCTACCATCTTTGACAAAAAATACACCACACCAAACCATTTGGAGTCCGGATTATTTCGTAATATTCTAACGTCATGAACAAATTCATCTCGACCATTTAGAGTGGTATTCAAACAAAACTGGTATCGGTTTGTTTTCTTCATAATGCTCGCCCATCGCTTGCTAGTTTTTAACCTCTGAAGAAACAAGAACCATTACGTGAGGTTAACCTTCAACGGTTGTGAAGAGGGTCTGAAGCATTCGGAACTTTCCTTTTGCTTGAGAAGAACACTTCCAAAAAAAGCTTCATACGTAGCTGCAATGGCTTCAGCTGCTGCTTCTCTGATGCTACCTTCCTGTTCATTCCAACCACCATCGCGTTATTCTCAGCAGCTACTAACAAGGATAACATCACCAACACTACTAGCTTCTGAAAAACTCCAACTTGAAGAGACTGCTTAATTTTCATGGTGTTGCTTTTTGATCAACTATGTGTAAGCTTTTCCAATGGAAATTTTGAGGGGCCAAGCTTGAGTGAGGAAAGGTAAGTGGCTGTGTGTGTAAAGTGTAGTGTGGTAGACTTGTGGAAGAAGTGAAGAGAGTTAGTAATAAATAAATTAATATGGGTAAGGGGGTCGGTACGGGTCCCTCAAGACTAAAAAAATAAATTAATTAATATAGGTAAAAAGAATTTAAAAATTGTATGATTGCCTATTTTTTTATTCGTTTTGTCTCGTTATTTCATTTTAATCCTTCAAAATAAATATTGGTCCTCAAAAATGATATTTCTAACTTTATTTTTACATATTAATAAATTTTATATCTATAAATTTTATTAATATATGAAAAATTAATATTAATTTAAATCGATTAAATAATTTCCGATAGTGTTATTGAGTACTATACCTGCAAACAAGGGACACAACACACGATGGGACCTTTTTTTTTCTTTACTTTATAAATACTTTATGCTTCACGAGAACTTTTCTTCAAACGTTGCTTTTTTCATCTCGCTTTCAGTCCCTAAAATAAGGTCACTCCATCCCGTATTTAGGTTAATATGCAATACGTATCTTGGCTCTAGTGCTTTATCTTTGTCTGTGTTGTGTTTTTCTGCCTTGGAAACTAGTCAAGCTACTTTTTATGGTCTACTTCTGATACGTGCAGAAAATGTACAACTGGTTTACTTCTGCTCTAGGACTTTGATCCAATAGTATGGTAAATTACTCATTTACATATATGTGTTATGCGATTTTTAAAGGCCCTTCAATAAATAAATAAATAAAAGAAAGGTGTAAAGATAAAATCTTGAACAATCGATTAAGAATTATGAAATTCTATTTTAAAATCAATTAGTGTTAATTAAAGTAGTTTAATATCTTATATACTAGTTTATATATCATATATAGCTGCAACGCGATAACATAGTAAAAGAAATAATAAATTTAAAAGAGTTACATAACAAAGTCATAGTCCAAAATGGGTTGAATGTGGATGAATAACTTTATGTTAAAGCTCAACTCTGATATTATATTAAGAATAAAAAAATTAAATTATAAAATCAATTAATACCAATAAAGTAACCTACAATCTTATACATTCTGATTTATTTTTGAAACAGTCAAATTTTCCAATAGACTCTGAAACGATCAATCTGATTGGGGTCGGCCTTCCATCCATATGCGGCAAATCTGCTTTAGATGATGAAGGCCATTGATTTTTTTAGAAATGTTTTCAATCGTGAGATTCACTTAGTTTTTTTTTTTGAAAAGAAAATAATTATTAGATGTAATAACCAAACTACCCTCACTTATATTAAATAGACGTGAGATGCAAAGTAAATATAATATGCACCAGTTGAATGATGTGAGAACTCAATTAGCAGAATCTGATTATCGGATTACATGCTAGATTATCGGATTATATGGTAGAACTCAATCACTAACTGATAAACTTATGAGTGCAACGATACGTCACTACACATGTATCAGGTTAAATTTCAGAGTAGTGGATAGTGTTACGGTTTAATCGCGTATATTCATGATTTTTAATATATTACATGCAATATACTTCTAGAGTATTGAAAAGTATTACGATTAAATCGTACATGTTCATAATTTTTAATATGTTACATATAATACGTTCTAAAATTAAGTACAAATAAAAATATTAAATTTCGCATGAAGCCTATTTTGGTCAATTTGTCCATTTCCATCTGCGGCAGATGGATGGAAGATTTTTTCGTCTGATAACGACTTTTCGAAAGTCTTTGATACCACCATGTACATCTGCTGTGGTAGGAATTTACGTTTTTCTTTTCTTGTGTAGACAATATGTGATATTGCGCAGCAAGTACGATTCGAATGGTCAATTCTATCATTTACGGACCTTCCCAATGAACTGTCGAATTTAGTCTCATTCGTACAATCAATATTCTACTCAAGTGACCAATGGATATTTTAGTTGTCCAGGGGTACACTACGCGCTCTCTGCTCCCCATCCCTCCCTAAAAGGAAAAGATAATACATATGCGAAATTACGAAAAGGGTGTTAAAAAGGTTGGATAAAGTGTTAGAGCAACTCTAATAATTATTTACTTTATCTTTTTAGTCAAAATAGAGAGTTAAATAAAAAAAAATTGTTCTCACAGTCTACCTTTCTCCCTCGCTAGAATTTCGAGCTCGCCAGGTGATATACTTTGGCTCGCTGCTTCCAGCGAGCAAATTAAGCTTACTACTGCAGTTTTTTTGGTCAAACGTGCAGACTTGCTTTTCTATTCTATGGTTTTTTTGTCTTCTTTTGTTTTGTTTGCTTTTTGTGGTTTTTTTTTTCTTCAGGTCTTTAAGATATATATATATATATTTTTTTTTTCATTTAATCGGTGAGGTAGCATCCAAAAGAAGTATAAAGTAGATACATACTATTGTTGTACGCTTCAAGTTTTAAACTTTAATTCGTAGGCAATATTTGTATTATAAATTTAAAAATAATTATAATCTTATGTCTCGAATTTTTTAATTTGTATCGGAATAGTACTAATATAATATTTAACAACTTAAATTATATAAATATTACAATTTTGTTAGAACATAGTTGTTAATAATTAAAAATTAAAAAAAAAAATTATGGAATAATGAGTTTAGATAAAATACAAAGAGTAATTGGACTGAAATTAAATAGAGAATATTTAAAATAGAGTTACTGTTATAATAAAATTAAAATAGAGAGTGTTGTTGGAGTAAAACTGAAATAAAAAATATATATAAAAGTAGAGAGTCACCAATTTCATTTTTTATTTTGAAAAAAAAGTAGAGAGTCTGTTGGAGTTACCCTTAAGGTGAGTAATATTATATATCAATTCATTTTTAACACCCTTATACCATTTTTTACTTGGCATGCTTACATGACATATCAAATTAGCAAATTTAATTTTTATATCTCATTATTTATTCTTTTCTCTCCCTTCTTTTATTTATTTTTTTCTCTTTTTTTCCCACTCTTCTTAACGTTAACGCTTCCTCTCTTGCTAACCTTAATCAAAACTCTCATATTCAATTTAGGAAAAAAATAAAAAAATAAAAAGAAGTCTCATATTCTCTTCTATTGTTCACTGTTCCAGCCTCTCAGATTTCACTTTCTAGGATTCCGAGCTATATCTGTTTGTTTAACCGAATCATCGGCGTCGCCACCATCAATTTCTTCCCCTCCATATCGTACAATTTTAGGACATTAGACTTGAAAGTCAATAGTCAAAGGAGAAACGTCATATTGGTACAACAATTTTAAATTTGATTAATATCATTGTTGTATATTTATTGGAATTTTTAAGTGTGGGGTTGTTTTTATGAAATTCATATTTATTTTCCTTTATTGTATTTCTGTGTTAATTTATTAACATGAACATTGATATGGTTTTTATTACTTTTTCTCATTATTTTCTCGAAGTGGAGAGTTTATATATTTAAGGTTTATACTATGACAAGACACCAAATATTTGTTATATTTGCTTCTAAGTACATGCTCCAGGTATTCAGTGTTAACAATTATTTTTTGAGTTAGGCATATCTTTGACTCTGAATCTTACAATTTTTATGGATGGTTAACATATAAAAGGTTTAGGAAATAATAAATCAATTTTTTGAATATTTTATTGAGAAGATCTTAAGAATTTTTTAGATAGTCGTTGGTTCACAGGTATTGCTGGAAATAAAACATTTTGAAGGAAAATAATATAATCTTATATATGTGTTTAGCTTCTTTATGGCTAAATAATATAAATCAGTAACATACCTGTTACTAAGCGGAAGCAAGAATTGACAGCATGTCCGTTCCACTGTATGTGCAAGAATCGTAATGCGTAATACAAGACTACACACCTATTTCCACAACTTAAATGCCAAAAACAAAGAGAGTATTTTTGATTATCTGAGAGCTAGAGTTTTCTATATCTTATGCATATATATATATAGAAAACTAATCCCATATACTGAACGTGCGTACAGTATATGGGTAGTGAGCAGTTCTATAACTGCCCACTAATTGGACTATGTGGCATGTAGTGGGTAGTTCTATAACTACCCACTACTTGCATTATATGGAGTAGGCTACCCCATCTTGGGCGACCTAAAGTCCAAGTCCAACATCTCCCATTCGAAAATGATAGGGAAACAAATCCACCAACAACCCTTCGGAAACTAATTCCAAGGCTTACTCTAATCATACAAGCAAATAAGTCGTGCGACTTGCGAGCACACACTAAGTGGAAGGCTCTAAAACCATGCACCTGTTAGGGAAAACGTGGGAGCCACTTCTTACAAAAAGGACATTGAATCTCGCTGCACCCTAGACTAATTAAGTTCTCATCAGTCAAATATGCCTATCCCTCTTAGGCCATGTTTGACCTTTCAAATCTCTGTATTCATATTTATATCCAATCACTAAGATTGTTCAATCACTTAGATTGTATAAATGGTCGATCAATGAACACATACAGAGCAAAATGCGAACAGTCTTCCCTTCATTCAATATCCCTGTAAGTCAAGTTAACTGCTTTCCTGGCCATGTTCTATATGATCGAATTTATCGTGATCTTTAGGCAACACACCAAAGTAGCAAGCATTAAACTTGAAATATCAGAATATGAATGTAGGTCATTAAGGGTACACTAAAGAAGCTTTTAATGCTTCAAGGGCTCACACAGTGATAAAACAGGGATTTATTCATCATCTTCCTTATATAGTCGCGAAAGCACACACGGTATGATATGTGTATTACAATGTGACCTCCTATAGAACAAGGCGTACATTAGGACTTTATTCAAACACCGTACAAATCTTGGTCTGGTTATCACTCAATAACCAACCTGAATCCTCGAACCTAATACACACATTAATCGAGGTTTCACATCTGGCTATTGACAGGTTATATATATAGATCGTGGGTATCCATATCGACCACACATAAGTCTTAAATTGCAACACATGCAATAAGAGGTCTCATCTTAGTGGTTGTCGTCAGAACTAATCCTTGACAACATTTAAGGAGACGGTTGAACGAGTATAATATTACCGACAAATACTAACCAACTCATTTTATCTTATCTCTGCACGCTTCATTTGCGCCAGAGGCAATTGCTCATGTGAGAGAGCCAATCTCTTTAACTTGTCGATTGTACATTCCGATGCCACTAGTATATGCTATCGTACTCACACACAGTCTTATACACGTTTATCACAAAGATAGAGACACTACATAAGTGTAATATATATCATTTATTTATATGACATCTGAAATATATATAAATGTATGAGTACAAAAGTGAACATTTCTCAAGAGAACCTGTACATAAAATCCTACGCAGTCCTAGGGACTTTACATGAAACACATAAACATCCCTAGGAATTGGCATAGTGAGAGGGTCAGCCACCATCTTGTGCGTAGATATATGTTCTTTGGTCACCTCTTTCTTTGCCACCAAATCTCTTACAAAATTGAACTTGATGTCTATATGCTTTGTTTTGCAATGATAATTTGGGTCTCTGGTGTATGCAATGGCTGCTTGACTATTACAAAAGATTGTCAGGGGTTTTTCAGCATTTGTGATCATACCCAAACCTGATATAAACCTCTTGAGACACACAGTTTCTTGTACAGCCGCTGAGAAAGCCACAAACTCTGCCTCCATGGCAGATAGCGTTATGCATGTCTGCTTCTTACTGCACCAAGAGATGGTCTCGCCATTCAGCAAGAAGGGTTATCCGGAGGTCGATTTATGCTCATCAGGGTCACCACTCAGTCAGCATCCGTAAAACCCTTGAGATTTAAATCACCTCCTTGATAGCATAGGCAGTAATCTACGGTGCCTTTCAAATATCTGATGATTATCTTGACTGCACTCCAATGAGGTCGTCCAGGATTGGATTGATAATGACTTACCAATCCTACGGCAAAACTTATGTCTGGCCTTGTACATAACATGACGTACATCAAACTGCCCACAACAGCAGCATAAGGAACATTTTTCATCTCATCTATTTCTTTTCGAGTTTTGGGACACATTCCATGGCTTAGGCTCTCATCTTTGGCTACTGGAGTATCTATGGGTTTGGAGTCTTGCATTCTAAATCATTCAAGTACTTTCTTGATGTACGATTCCTACGATTGGGCAATAAGCCTTTTGCTCTGATCCCTTTGGATTTTGACTCCCAGCACGTATGCTGCCTCACCCATATCTTTCATCTCAGAAGATGATGATAACCACTTTTTAACAGTGATTAAGTACTCCTTATTATTTTCGGCCAACAAGATGTCGTCAACATACAAAGATAGAATCATTTATCCATTTTGTGATCTTTTGACATATACACAATGGTCTTTCTGAACCATTTTAAAACCATACAAATGATTTCTCTATGGAACCTTAGATACCACTGTCTGGATGACTGCTTCAACCTGTAGATAGATCGTTAGAGTTTGCACACTTTGCTCTCCTGACCTTTTTGTATGAATTCTACAAGTTATTATATGTAAATCTCCTCATCTAGTTCTCCATTGAGAAATTCCGTTTTTACATCTATTTGATGTAATTCAAGGTCTAGATGAGCGACAATTTATAGAATCAATCGGATTGAGGCAAACCTAATCACCGGATAGAAGGTTTCCTTATAATCTATACCTTCTAACTGGGTATATCGCTTAACCACAAGGCGAGCTTTATATCTCTCAATGGATCCATCTGTCTTTCATTTGATTTTGAAAACCCATTTGTTCCCAATAGTTCTCTTGTTAGGCAGAAGATCAACCAAAGTCCACATTTGGTTTTTCTTCATGGAATCCATTTCTTCTTCCATTGCTTTAATCCAATTTTCCTACGCAGAAGATGAAAGGGCTTCAGATACATTCTTAGGCTCATCATCATCTTGTGCTGTAACCAAAAAAGATTCCCTTTTAATCTCAAAACGACGAAGAGGAATTCTTTACGACTACTTTTCCTTGTAGGGGTCTATAGTGAACTTGATCCACCAGCCGGTTCTAAAACTGATTCAGATTCAAAATGAGTAACCAGTGTATCCCTCCTACTTGGATCAGGGAACGGTAGTACCACTTCTATTATACGTGAAGGTGTAGAGGTACTAGGGATATCAAGATTGTCCAACTCGATCAATCGTATATCCCGATCGATGTTGCCCCTATTTAAAAACTCTGTCTCCAAGAATGTTGCGTCTCGTGATTCAATTTCAGATATACTCCCATCTGCTTGTTCTCTAATGAAAACGTATCCCTTGGAGTGTTCAAAATACTGAATGAAAATACACTTATTTCCTCTCGGTCCCAATTTGCCATGCATATGGGAACTATCATGAATATAAACAGCTGCCCCCAGGGCCGCAAATGACTTAGGTCAGGTCGCCTACCTGTCCATAACTCATAAGGAGTTGTACTCACAGACTACGTGGGCATACAATTAAGTACATACGTGGCTGTTAGTAAAGTGTCTCCCCAATACAAAATTGGTAGACTTGCTTGAGCCATCATAGACCTAACCATGTCTAGTAACGTTATATTCTTTCTTTCTGCAACGCCATTTTGTTGAGAAGTTCCGGGAATAGTAAGCTGTCTAGCTATACCTTTTTCATCACAAATATTTCTGAACTGATCAGAAAAGTATTCCCGACCACGATCGGTACGAAGTGATTTTACTTTTGTGTCTAGTTGATTTTCCACCAAGGCCACGTGCCTTTTAAAACAGTCTAACGTATCAGACTTGTGAGACATGAGATAGACATGGCCATATCATGTAAAATCATCTATGAATGTGATTAAATAGGAGGCCCCATGCCTCGCCTTAACATTCATTGGGCCACAAACATCAGAATGAACTAATTGCAATGGAAATTCAACTCTCAAGCCTTTGCCAAACGATTTTCTAGTGGATTTTTCGGCTAGGCAATTTTCACAAACAGGTAAATTGACCGTCGTTATAGACCCCAAAAGGCCTTCTCTGGCAATTCTATTTAGACGATCTTGCCCAATATACTCTAACCTGCTATGCCATACATTTACATCCACATCCATAGTGCTAGAAGATGTATGGAATGATAAACATTCATTATTTATAACATAACTTGTATGTTCAACATCCAACACTAAAAAATCGTCTGAAAGAAAACCAAATCCAAAAGAAACATAATTTAACATAAGTTCTACAGAAACACCAAACATATAAATAGAAAAGCCCAAACACAAAAGAACCAATGCGGAGACCAAATTTCGCCTAAAATCGGGGCACGAAGGACATCGTGGAAAAAGAGGGTCTTACCGTCATACAGCAGAATTTTGCAAGTGCCAACGCCCTTGACCTCCACCCTAGCGTTATTACCAATGTATATCCACCGAGTTCCAGTCGAGATACGTTGGTACTCCACATATGTTCCTCTGTCTCTAGCTATGTGGTCCGTAGTTGCTGAGTCAATAGTCCACATAGGAAAAGATTCAGTCAATAATGTACAGCTAGAAACACACGCTTCAAAAGAAGATTTGGTAAAACGCATTACCTGGGCCTTTGGCTCAGGGAAATCCCAAGCATAGTGACCTTTCTTCTGGCAGTTATAGCAGTTAACTTTGGCAATGTTCCTCGTGCCATTGCGTCTGCCCCTCTTCTTCTGTTGTTTGTCTTTGTCGTTCGATTTGCCATCTTTCTTACCATTTTTCTTTCCCTTTCTTCCAGATTGTCTTCCTCTTTTGCGTTTGGAGCTAGATGTTCCATGCCTGCTGGATTCAGCCACATAGGCTTGTCCAGTGGTCTTCATCGCTAAGAGATGCTCATCTTCGAGCTCCAAATGACGCGCAATATCCTCGAGTGTTTTTACACCCTCGTTATATGTCATGTTGACAATCATGTGTTCCTAACTGGCTAGAAGAGATCGAATAACAGCTTGCACTTGCTGCTCATCCGTAAGTGTATGGCCTGCTGCCTTCAACTCTCGGATCATGTTTGACATTTCCTTGATGTGATGCCTTATGCTAATATCAAGTTTTTTTTATATGTGTCAAACTTGATGGTAAGACGACGCAACCTCAAGACTGAAGTCCCACCGAACTTTTCTTTTAAGGCAACCCACATGGCTGCAGCGGTCGGGTAAACCTCAAATTCATCTATCAGGTCATCGTGCATAGTGTTCAGCAACGTGATGCGAGCTATAGAGTTTTTCCTTTTTGAGACCTGATAAGCTTCAGCATCCCTACGATGCTGAGCTCCATTACCCGCCTCTGATTCTTCTATTATATGGTTGAGTGTTTCATGAACCTCTTGTTCCTCAAGAATGTATTGGACTTTACGATGCCACACATTGTAATTGTCTCCGTTTAGTTTGTCACCTTTGTTAAGATCAACTATAATGGACTTAGATACCATTAGGAGACTCTACATAGACATACGTAAGAGATATTTAGCACATACTATTATTGCTAAAAATTTTGCAGAGTTCAGTCTTAGAATGTAACTAAGAGATACAAGTTAGAAAGTCAGTAAATTATTTCACAATCCACCATCATTTATAAACCAGGTATCTGAGAGGTACAACTAAACTTACGTCATTAAAAACACGTTTCCAAAAATGAATCACTGAAATTCAGAAGGAAGTAGTTCCTCGTGATAACCATATAGGTCCGGATTCTCAGAACTTCCACTCGGATAAATCATTCCATAATAGCAATATATTATTAATCCGAAAAATAAACAACAAATGTTCATGTAACATCAAAAGAACTTTAAATCTGAAAACGCCTAGAGGAAAAAGTAGATATGAACAACAAGAGATACAAGCAGTTCTATTCAACTTTCGATGTTGTTCTAACTATCTGTTTTCACAAGAATGCAGATTCAGACAACTCATAATTCAAAGCATCGCAGTCAACCGTTATCTCCAAAGCTTTGATTTTAACTCTTGTAACTCGATTAAATATGAAGGCTTTTTCATGCAATCCTCTGGCTTTGGTAAAGTTAGAAGAAATAGACAACAATGCAGTGCGTCTAAACCCTTGAAGCACTCGTTGCTTCTCAAATAGCTCTATTTCGCACACAGCTTCATGGAATAACATATCACCCTTTTGAGCTATTTTGTACTTTATAGGATCATACATGCTAGGGAGGAAATGAAGTAGTCGTTCTATTTCTTCTAGGTCTGTAGGCTTAACAAACATGAGCTCATCGCGCATATATAAAACAAAATTCTTCACAGTATTAAGGTTTTCATGAAATGACATTTTATTATCCCAACGAAGATTCATATACTGTTTAAGTAACCGTCCTCTAGGTTTTGTACTTGGATTAGTTCTTATCACTAAAGCTCTTTTTCCAGGGCGTCTCATCCTTACCCTTTGACTACTCAAGTCCTATGTTAAAAAAAAGACACAAAACTTTCTCAATTGAATCAAAAAGATCAATGCACGTAGCATTAAGTATGTTGTACAAAACAACAAATAAAATTACACAAATTTTATTTCATTGAAATTACTAAAATTTCATGATTTTCAGTTGTAAAAAAAAAAGTAACTTTTCTATGCTTTACGATAAATTTCACAAAATTTCATCTCTAGAAAAATAATTTTCTTACAGCATAAGTCACATAGATTTATACAATTATTTGCAAATGACGCAATTTCTAAATGTTCGTTTGATTTAATTGAAATTTTGTAGTCTAATTATGAAGGTAGATGATTTAATTAAGCTTATCACAAGATATAGGGCTTAATTAAAAACATGGGGTTTAGAAATACAATAAACACAAAGTTTTAAAGACATGGGGTCAAAACTGAAAATATCACAACATTTTGGGGTCAAAACTGAAAATATCACAAAATTATGGGGTCAAATCGTAAATAATACAAAGTTATGGGATCAAACCATAAATAATACAAAGTTATGGGATCAAAAGGTAAATAACATAAAGTTATGGGATCAAACCATAAATAATACAAAGTTATAGGGTCAAACCATAAATAATACAAAGTTATAGGATCCAAAGGTAAATAATATAAAGTTATGAGTCAGTTTGTAAATAACACAAAGTTATTGCCATATGGCCCCACATGACAGGCCCTACGTGCCAAGTACATGTGTCACCACCTAATTGGCCCCCATGGGCCCATGTAAATTCACTTTCTGGTTCACGCACGACACCAAGAACACACACTTATAAACGTACAAACACAATACAAATTCAAAACTTCAAAAATTCATAACTTATTCATATGAAGACCAAAAATTATGAATTTTATGTCCATAGAAACCTTTAAACACGTAGTTTCTAACAGTATCAGTTTTACGCACAAATTTGATACTGATCAGTAACGCATTTTAAAGAGCCAGAACGATATCCAGACTTTAAAAAATTCATAATTTACATTACATATCCAAAAATTACAATTTCAATTGCGTTAGATTCCATGGAAAAAAATACTTTCCAACAATATCGAAAACAAACATGTTTGAGACAAGTCACATAAATATTTTTCTATGATTTTTTTGCGAGGAGATCATATTTTTGGTAGAAATATTAACTCTCTCATGCATATCATGGAATGAAAATAGAGAACGAACTTAATGCGGCTCTGATACCAATGAAGAAAAATAATATAATCTTACATACGTGTTTAGCTCCTTTATGGCTAAATAATATAAATCAGTAACAGGCTGATTTATATTATTTAGCCATGAAGGAGCTAAACATGTATATAAGATTATATTATTTTCCTTCATTGGTATCAGAGCCACATTAACATACCTGTTACTAAGCTGAAGCAAGATTGACAGCACGTCTGTTCCACTGTATGTGCAAGAATCGTAATGCGTAATACAAGACTACACACCTATTTCCACAACTTAAATGCCAAAAACATATAGAGTATTTTTGATTATCTGAGAGCTAGAGTTTTCTGTATCTTATGCATATATATATATATATACAGAAAACTAATCCCACATACTGAACGTGCGTACAGTATATGGGTAGTGGGCAGTTCTATAACTGCCCACTAATTGGACTATGTGGCATATAGTGGGTAGTTTTGTAACTGTCCACTACTTGCATTATATGGATTGGGCTACCCCATCTTGGGCGACCCAAAGTTCAAGTCCAACACATTTAATATATATCTTCTCTGCATTAAAATATTATATGAAATGTGAATTAGATTAAGGGTGTAGAGTTTGATTCCTTTGTAGATATAGTACCTTTGGTTAATTTATACTAATCCTTTGAGTAAATTAGTGAAGAATAGGGGAAGTTAGAGGAGTATTATAGGTAAATGATGAAAAGGCATGACAACACTACAAATAACAGAGTGCTCCTTTGGCAAGAGTGAATAGACATTTATTTGGGATGTTTTTTCCTATGATATGTGAACTGTGAAGGACAGTTATATTATTGAGACCTTAATGCAACTGATATGTTGAGTACCTGCAAATATTTTGAAGAATTTTGGTAGGAACGATAATACATAGATGTGCATCAAATGTAAACATAAATACGTACAGATGTGCCCCAGGGAAACCCTAGGGATTTTAAATTTCTCTTTTAAATGCGTTATTTATTTTTTAGTTGATTTAGGGAAACCCTAGGGATTGGTTAATAAAAGCAATTTAGTAGTTTTGCTTTGCTTGATACTTTTAGACAGACTATATTAGATAGAGTATCCCTTTTATGGAGTTGAGTATCGTTATCGTTATACGGTGATGAAACATGGTTCTTGATTCCTTCTTTGAAATTGCTAGAATATTCTAAGCTGACAATTCTATCTTTTCTTTTCTTTGTTTTTAATGTTACTACAGGGAAAACAAGGCAGCATCTAGCAACAACTTCTTTGGAGTATTCAAACATTTGGAGGTGTCTTCCATATGTTGAAGAATACTAATATGAATCAGGGTAGAGTAAGAGCAAAAAAAAGGTGCTACACCAAGGAAGTCGTAAATTTACAGAGAACAGTTGATAAGAACGTGGCAAGAAACAGATCAACTCAATTGCATCCCTACCCTATTCCACTTTAGATCATATTTAATATATATATTATCTACTAACTAGGAAACTAGTGTTTGTAGCAGTTGTTGAAAGAACGTTACAAAATTGTAATACTATAAATACTTCTTTGTACTTCATCATGCATGTACCTTCTGTAAACTTTATTGAAAATTACTTGTGACAGAATCCTTCTAGTCAACACATTCAAAATCCAAAGATCTATGCTTGGCCATTGAAATTATTTTTCTCGTACATTAAATTGAGGTACTCTCATGTAGCACATCAAAAGATAAACAAGAAAGAAGAGGATAAATATGAGTCTTTGATTAAAAGTTTAAAACATATCGATTTTATGATAGCTTACTCAAATATTCAACTTCAATGCACCATTTTGAAGAATACCTAGAAGCCATAAGCATACATCTTAAAATTCAAAAAGCTAATAAAGGACTCCAAAAAACAACACCTACCTAGAATCTTATCATGTACATAAAAGCAAATCTCAATTCATAATTTCCTATTCCGTAGAGTTTAGTGGACAAATGGTAGTGTCCGTGGAAATTGTATTACTGAAGCTTCACAAAATTGATCATTAGTTATCAGCTGGTGCATTTTCTCCATCATTTAGATTGCAAGTCACAAATCCTCCACATTACTGGCATGTAATATTATCACAAAAAAGTGAAAAATGTCATTCACATGCAACAAAAGTGAACTGAAGTAAGAAAAAAGAGTAAACCTATAAGAGCTGCGTACAACTAGGACAAATTCCATAATCATTTGTAAGTTGTTGATCATGAATAAAACTATAATTAACGGATCATAGATTAGTCAATAAAGAACACTAGATGAATGATTAATAGAACTATAATACTTACTCGAATATTAATCAGTGAGTTGATTGAAGTAATACTTTCTTATGTTCAAATATTTGCAATTTGATATGTTCCAAGTGCATCATTTGAAAGAATATTTTCAGCATTTAAAGAAAAAGTTTCCTGATGTTGAACATCTGAGAAATTTCTCCTGTTCTATAGTAATAAATTCATGTAATAGTCAAGTTCTTATTCAAGTAACAAAGTAAAAAAACAAAACAATAATTTATTTTTCTTCACCTTTTGTCTCTTTTGAGTAGCCATGCCAGATTATGATTCTTTTTGCTTATGGTTTCTTTGAGAAATCTATACAACAAATCAATTGAAACAAATATAAATCAGTATAATAATAGAAGAATACCAAAAACCAAAAGCTGATAACATCAAAAAGAGAAAACATAGACATAATATTATACACAGCTTTTTCTTAGCTGCCTCTGTAAATTTTTCTACGTAGGACTCTTTTCCTTTGAAGCAGGGGTGTCCTTTTCTTGACACTTGTAAAGGGCTTAGAACTTTAGAACTTCAACGAGAATTTTGAAGATGCCAACATTATCAATTCTTTCAATTCTATTACTTTGAACCCCAAGATCTATACATTGAACATCTATCATATCATTATTGACAAGTTTTTCTTCCACCTCATCCAAATAAATCAATGCTCTATTACATTATCTTTCAAATTTTGTTCCCATTCATGCAACTATAATTAAGCGTTAGTACAACTTATTATATTGTATGAATTTTTCATTCGATTCAAATTCATTTTAAAGGATCTTTATAGATGTATGAGGACGCTTTATATCTTTCCGCCAACGTAATAGAATGTATTTATCTATATCTTATCCATTTTTTGATCCATGAAAATGTATAATGCATGTCTGCAAAGAATCCCTCGGAACTCAAATAGTCAACAAACACATTGTTGGAAATGGGATATACCCAAAAGACCATTAGCACTTTGCCATCAATGTATTTGAATATTTGCAATGAATAATTAAATGTCATTATACTTTATAAACATGTTTCTCTCTTATGTGGTTGACTTTTATATATATGTATATATATATATGTATGTATGTATATGTATATATATGTATATATATATATGTATGTATATATATATGTATGTAAGGTTCTAGCTTTAAGTGTTGACTTACGTACATAGTGGTTACGTACAGAAGGTCTAAGCCATGGTCACTTGTCAATGAAAATTGTTTAGTCCATAGCTAAGTAGTAGAGTTAGACACTCTGCTATGGTAGAAGTTATTGTGAATAAGTTTTTTTTATAGTAGGTAGGCTACCTTGATCATAGATAGGGTTCCAGACTTATTTAACTTATGCATGTGTATGCATTGGACGGGCCACCGTAGTTATAATACTCTAAATACGTAATATCTAAGAAAGAGGTCACATTTACCTACTAGCTTCTAAGTGGGCCAGTGCTCTTAATCTTGAGCATATGTGGATGAACTGACAAAGTCAGGTTCTTGCACTTTGAGTCACTATGGGTGAGATCTTATATATGGGTCAACAATTCTGTGATTTGGGTGTCTGGACTTGGTTAGAATGGACATGCATATGCAATAAGGAATCTATACAATAATCACTCCCTTAGAATAATCTAGGTTGATCATCCTAAATCTATGCATAGTAGTACAGTTTGTTGTACTGGTTGTTATACTTTTGGATAGCTCCCATGTATAAGTGGATAACTATTGGAAGATGGTTAGATTATGGGTTAGAGATTCTAATAAGAACAAGATGTAGTCAAAGAGGTGATAGTACACTTGGTAAACCTGTCTTGGCTATGAGAGAGTATAGTGGGGCGATTTGGTCATTATTACTTAGTTAGTCTAAAGACTGAGCGTCATATATTATTGACTAACTCCCATTTATACAGTAATTATTTTGGAGCGCAGACATAGTCTTTTAGTAGAATAGACTAAGGTTCAAATGTAAAATATTGCTAGAAAACTAGCGAGAATATTTTAGTCATGTTCAATAGAAGGATAATTATGTCTTTGATCCCCCTTCTAGCCATTTACCTTATAAGTGTTTTTACTAAATAAAAAATTACTAAATTGAGAGAGGATTTAATCTATTGACAATTAGAAATCATAAGTAAACTTTTTATTTTAGATATGAGTTTCTATTTTGATTATTGGTTGAAATGGGTAATATGATTAAATAAATTATTAAATGAATAAATAATTAATTAATTAATGTCTAAAGGCTGCTAAACATTTAAGATAGTTTTTCAATAATTAGAGAAATATTCTATTCTTAAATAGTAGACTAGAATCCTTTGTCTCTTTGGATTCTGATTAAGACATAATTACCTTGCATATTTTCACCTATATAAATCCATCGACCTCAAGTTCTACAATTGCACCATCTCATTTGAGATCTCTCTCTCTCTTACGAGTTAGCTTTAACTCCTTGAAGAAACTCGAATAGTTTTTCTTTTAGTTTAATTTAACAAGATCAAGTCCCACAACTTGATCAACACTTAAGCTAGGATTTGGGATAGAGGGCAAAATCAAAGCAGAGGAGTAGTGTGACGCCCGAGATTTAGCCATGCATTCAATTACTGTTGTATCCCTTGTATGCGCATTTACTTCTGTGCTTTACTGACTGACTTCTGTGACTACTATTCACTCCGTTTTTAAACTGCATTCTATTAGTGAATTAGCATTTTTATTAAATCATATTAATTGTTAGAGTAGTGGAAAAATGTGCAATTGAGCTAGAGGCGATAGGAGACCTCGTTTAGAAAATGTTTTTAGTAGTTGAACGAATAGTGTTATGTAACATAACTTAGAGATTTAATTAGTTAGCTTATACTTTACACCTTAGGATGGTTTTAAAGCTAGCAACGAGCATTTAGAAGTCCACTTAAGCACCCAAACATGACCCCACCTTAACTGACCTTATATAACTATCCTAAGCTCACCAAAACACAAAACAAAAGAATAAAATTGGGCAGAAATACTGTAGCAGAGCCGAGAGCAGCTAGGAGAGGAGAAAAATTGATTTTTGCTCCTCAACTCTTCAATCCAAGCCTCCCTAAGCCTAGAGCAAGTAGTTTAGGGTGTGTGCAAGCCTTTTAGGTGTTCCTACGCGCATTGGTGAGGGATTTCACGGCTTATTTTCGCATTTCTAAATAGTTGTCATTTTCTTGATTTGTTGAAAATGTGATCAAATGCTATTGTATTGATTATCTATGCTATTCTACCATGTATATGAATGCTAGAGAACATATTTGAGCCACCGTTTTGCTTTTTAATCAGTTAGAATCGTTAGTTTGATTTATGAGATGAATAGTTACGTTTTTCTAGGGTTTTGTGTAATTGCACATATTAGTTTGATTCAACACTCCTAATAGATGCCTTAGGTGCTAATGAAGGTAGTCTAATAGCTCCGTGCACTTGAATTGCTCTAGAATCGCATAAAACGTGAAATAGCCGACTTTAACAAAGGGGTTTCGGGGTTAATGCGAATCCGGGAGGATTCGGGCTTCACTTCTAGTATTCTTAGGCTACCTAGGTGCTATAGAAGCTTTGATAACCCTTGTTTGAAGCCCGGATAAGGTATGTGTAGTTTAAAGCCATAAGAGGGATTTTGGGGCTTTCAGGGTAATTGAGGGTGTTTGAATGAGTTAGAGGGTTGAGAGGGATCCTTGAGGGTTAGTTAGAAGGTTGGTGTTGATATATGTCAATATCCACCTCTTCATAATAAGTATCGTTAATTATATGGTAACATAAATTAATGATTCTGACTTAAACGTCAATGAGGTCAAAAGAGATCGTGATGGCTACAAGAAAGAAGTTCGGGAATTTGGAATTACCTAAGATGACGTCGGGTTGATGCAATGCTAAAGTTAGCCAATTTGACCAAAGGAAACTTCCTAGAAGTTGACTTGAATGCTAGCCACCCATGTGGTCAATTGTAACCACCTATGTGATAAATATGGGTGGTTAATACTTTGAACATGGTTGGTAAAGACAACCAAAATTGAAATGTTTGATAGGTAAGTCTCATGTGGCGGGCTAGTTGAATTCTATAAATAGGCATGCATTAGTTCATCATTTTCATCCACAACACAACTCCAAATACAATCCTAAGTTAGTCTTTCTTTCTTGTATTCTTCTTGTAAGTCCAGAAGCCATTGAAGCTCTAATCTTGAGAGCGCACGGTGGGACAAATATCTTGTAAGTGTTATATTGTATTGTTATAACGAGTAGTGTTGTCTTTCTACTTGATTGTTGTTAAGACGTTTCAGAGAAATTGGTTATATTCTTACATGGTATCAAGAGTTTAAGGGGCTCTTAACAACAATCTTGTCTAGTAAAGCTCAACAACTATGACTACTCAAGGTGCTAGTTCTTCTTCTACCAGTTCTAGTTCCGGTTTAGTACCGACAATTCGTATCCGTCCTCCTACCTTCACAGAAGGAAAGCTTGATTGTACGAACTATCTTTTGTGGAAGTTCAAAATCACTACAGTTCTGGACTCCTACGAACTCCTTGATACAGTGTTAGGCACAGATACAGAACCAATTGCAGTCCGTGCTGAAGATGATACAAAAAAGGTCACACCTCAAGATCCTCAGCTTGTTAAAGAATGGAGGAGACGAAATGATGATGCACTTTGTGCAATTGTAACAAGTGTTCAGGATTCCGTCCTCACTCTTATTCAACACACAACCAAGGCATCTGAAGCTTGGAACATACTGAAAAATCAGTATGAAACAAGGAACCAGACTCGCATTCAAAACTTGGAGAATCAGTTAGCTACTGAGAGATTAAGTGAAGATGAAGCAGTTGAGTCATTTATCAGTAGGATGAAAAACCTACGTGATCAAATGGCTGCAGTTGGTATTGCCAAATCAACTGAAGAACTAGCTCAAAGGTGCATTAGAGTGTTGCCTCCAAAATTTGACGGCCTTGTCATAGCACTCAATACACAAGTTCGCATTCCTCCTTTGACGTTTGAAGAATTCACTGTCATGTTGATGGAGGAAGAGATGAGGCTAAAAAGCAGAGAAAATCAACTTGACTCTGCCTTTACAGCCAAGGCGAGGAGTAACCAAGAAGAAAAGAAGAAGACGTTCTCTGGATCGTACTACTACTGCAATAAGAAGGGTCATGTTGTCAAAGATTGCAGGAAACGAATCCATGACGAGAAGAACGGAACTTTAAAGCCAAATTGGAGAAATAAAGAGTCTGCCAATACGGCTGAAACGGAAGTGCATCTATTTATTGTAACAGATGTATCGGAGGAAACGTGTACTAGCGCACATGTACATCAAACAAGTGTATGGGTGTTAGATAGTGGAGCTTCCCGACACATGACCAGCAAGAAGGAGTTATATGACTCCATAAAACCTCTACAAGAATCAATGAATGTTATCGTCGGGAATAATGCTAGGTGTCCCGTTGAGGGCACTGGAACCATCTCGCTCATGTCTAAAGATGGAGGAAGCAAGAAGCTGTCCAACGTACTCTTTGTACCCCAGATCACCAGAAATTTGCTATCTGTAGCTGCTATTACAGATAATGATCTAGAAGTGCGGTTCAAGAAGATGGAAGCTTTGATTCTTGACAAGGATCAAAATATCGTAAGTAAAGGTATTCGCAAAAATAATCTTTATGAGATCAGCTCTCTTTCTACTGTCGTGGATGCCAAAACAAGTCAACTTTGGCATGAAAGGTTCGGGCACATTTCCTATCCTGTGTTAAAGGAAATGCAAAAGAAGAATATGATGGCCGACTTGCCTTCAATTGAAGAAATTGAAGGACCATGTGAAGCTTGTATGCTGGGCAAGCAACATAGACAGTCATTTCCCAAAGAGAGTCATAACCGATCAAAGGCTCCTCTAGAGTGGGTGCATGCTGACCTCTGCGGAAAAATGACTACGACGGCATTGGGAAGATCTTCCTACTTTATGCTATTAGTCGACGATTATAGTAGGAAGATGTGGGTGTACTTCCTTCGAGACAAGGCTGATGCTCTTGAAAAATTTAAAGTGTGGCACAAACTCATGACAAATGAGAACACAACTCAGTTGAAGAAACTTCGTATTGATCGTGGGGGGGAATTTTGTTCTACAGAGTTCACCAACTACTGCGACAAGCTTGGGATTAAGCACCAATTGACTGCTCCATACACACCACAACAAAATGGAGTTGTGGAACGAAGAAATCGAACAATTGTAGAAATGGCTCGATGCATGTTGAAAGGTGCTGGCCTACCTGATACATTCTGGGCTGAAGCAGTCAACACAGCGGTATACATCCTCAATCGGTGCTCAACCAGGGCACTCAACGATAAGACTCCTAATGAGGCTTATTATGGTACGAAACCTTCTGTGTCTCATTTAAGAAAATTTGGGTGTGAATGTTTTGTACACATTCTAAATGAAAATCGAAAGAAATTGGATGACAAGAGCAAGAAGGGCATTTTCTTGGGATATAGTGAAGAGTCTAAAGCATACAGACTCTATGATGTAGAGGCCAAGAAGGTGATCATAAGCCGAGATGTGGTGTTTAATGAGCGACCACACTCAATGGAGGATAGCGGTCTTGCCATTTCGTCATCAACTGATGAAGTAATCCATCAAGTGCCTGAACAACGACCGTTGAACAATGAAGAAGTCTCTAATGATGAGGAGACTGAAGACCAACCTGTTGTACCCACAAGGAAGCCACAACCGAAGTGGTTCCAACAGCTCTTTGATAGAAGAAATCCAGGAATTACTGATGATAGTCACGTCCTGATGGACTAAGACGATCAAAGAGAATAGAGGAGCAGAACAGATCAAGACAACAACTAGTAAACATGGCTTTGATGACCCAAATCATCAAGACGGTAAAAGAACCGGTAACTGTAGAGGAAGCCATGTCAAATCCAAATTGGAGAGCAGCTATGCAAGCCGAGTATGATAGTATCATGAAAAATGATACTTGGGAGATCGTTGAAAACCCACCGAACACAAAAAATTATCGACACGAAATGGATCTCGAAAGTGAAGTACAAGGCAGATGGAAGTCTTAAAAAATACAAGGCACGCCTCACAAGGATTTTCGCAAGTCGAAGGTTTTGATGTATATGAAACCTTTGCTCCAACAGCAAAAATGTCAACAATCAGGCTAGTTGTTGCAGCTGCCGCGTATTATGAATGGATTGTACATCAAATGGATGTCAAGTCAGTTTTTCTTAATGGACAACTTGAAGAAGAAGTCTACGTTGCACAACCCCCTGGCTTCCAAATACCAGGTGAAGAAGAAAAAGTCTGCAAATTGAAAAAGGCTTTATATGAGTTAAAGCAAACACCACGAGCTTGTTACAAACGTATAGACTCTTTCTTCTTGCAGCATGGTTTCTGTAGAAGCAAATCAGAGGCCAACTTGTATGTTCTAAGTGAACAAGGAAAGAAGGTAATTGTAGTCCTATATGTGGATGATCTTGTAATCACTGGTGACCATGAATATAATATTCGGAAGACGCAAGAATGGTTGAGCCAAGAATTTGAAATGACAAATCTTGGTCTTTTTCATTATTGCTTGGGAATCGAGGTATGGCAAAAACTTTATACTATCTTCATCTCGCAGCAACGATATGTTTGTGAGCTTTTAACTGCATTTGGTATTTCCGAATTCAAACCAATTGTCACCCCGATGGAAGTGAATACAAATTTATCAATTGACGATCCTTTAGAACAAGTTGAAAACAAGCTCTACAGAAGGTTGGTGGGAAGTTTAATCTTTCTTTGTAACACAAGACCTGATATTAGTTATGCTGTGGGAGTTCTCAGTCGGTTTTCAAATAAACCGAAACAAAGTCACTGGCAAGCAGGGATGCGGATCCTCAAATATCTCAAAGGCACGTTGGAGTATGGGATATCATACAAGTCTAGAGATGCTTTATCTGGGTGCTGTGACTCAGACTGGGCTGGTGATATTGACTCAAGAAAATATGTTACAGGTTACGTATTCACATTCGGTGGTGGAGTCATCTCATGGGCTAGTAAGAAGCAACCCACCGTTGCACTTTCATCAACGGAGGCAGAATACAAGGCTGCTTGTGTAGCATCCTGTGAAGCTGTTTGGCTTCGACGCCTCATGACTGATATTGGCATTCCAATAGAGGAAGCAACAATGTTGAAATGTGACAATCAGAGTTGTATAGCCATGTCAAAGAATCCGGTATTTCATGCTAGAACAAAACACATAGAGATTCAGTATCACTATGTGAGGGAACTGATCGAGGAAGGTGAAATCTACATAGAGTACTGCCCTACAGAAGATAATTGTACAGATATCTTAACTAAAGCGTTAGGGAGCGTCCAATTGAGCAAGCATCTTCAAACATTGGGTATTGGCCCAATAGCTTAGTCAACATAAGGTGAACATTGAGGGGAGGGGGGTGTTGATATATGTCAATATCCACCTCTTCATAATAAGTATCGTTAATTATATGGTAGCATAAATTAATGATTCCGACTTAAACGTCGATGAGGTCAAAAGAGATCGCAATGGCTACAAGAAAGAAGTTTGGGAATTTGGAATTACCTAAGATGATGTCGGGATGATGCAATGCTAAAGTTAGCCAATTTGACCAAAGGAAACTTCCTAGAAGTTGACTTGGATGCTAGCCACCCATGTGGTCAATTGTAGCCACCCATGTGATAAATATGGGTGGTTAATACTTTGAACATGGTTGGTAAAGCCAACCAAGATTGAAATGTTTGATAGGAAAGTCTCTTATGACGGGCTAGCCGAATTCTATAAATAGGCATGCATTAGTTCATCATTTTCATCCACAACACAACTCCAAACACAATCCTAAGTTAGTCTTTCTTTCTTGTATTCTTCTTGTAAGTCCAGAAGCCATTGAAGCTCTAATCTTGAGAGCGCACGGTGGGACAATTATATTGTAAGTGTTATATTGAATTGTTATAACGAGTAGTGTTGTCTTTCTACTTGATTGTTGTTAAGACGTTTCTGGGAAATTGGTTATATTCTTACAGTTGGGAGAGTTTCCCTTTGAAATTGAATCATTAACTTGGGATTGGAAGAGAAATAGTGTGAAAAACAAAGGGGTTTAAGTGCAATTTCGGTTGTCTCACGCTTCTAAGTCCATGGCATGACTCCTTGAGTGTTTTAATGTGGTTTCAAGTTGATTTGGAGCTTTCGGTATGATTCCATGCTTATCATGTATATGTCCCTTTGTAAAACTGCTTATTTGCTTGTATAAACTGCTTTTATTCTAACTGCATTGAGGTCAACCTACTTTGTTGATCCTCCTACGTGTTATTGCTTATCTTATTGATATTAACTTGCCATTGTAAAGTACATTGCATAGTGGTTTGCGCAACTATAGTGTCAGGGGCGGTTGTGTTGAATATCGGTTGGGCGGCAGAGGGCTTGCCAGTGGATATTCGAACTCCGTACCCTATTCCCTCACTCGCCTGGTCTAGAGATTGCCAGGGGGTGTTGGGTCGTAGGATTATTGGGGTACATCCGGAGTACACCCACTGGAATGTTTGGGGTTATGCCGGCTTATCGTGATCGTGATCGTGGTTCGTGGATCATGAATGAAGACCCAGTGAAGATTGGTGTATAGGGGTTATGTGAAATGTATCCTTTCAAATGTGTGGTTATTTAAGCTATCGTTGTTTCTTGAATTGCTCAATTGATATTGTTGTTAACTATATTATCTGTTGCATTGCACGCCCCGGGACTATATCCCTCACTGGGCAACAGTGGTTGCTCATACCTCGATATATATTTCAGAAGACGCTGAGGGTGATCCCCAGCTTGTTGAGATAGTTGAGGAGGATGAGGTTCAGACTAATCCTTTACCCTAGTTAATGTGCCTGTTAGCTTGAGGTGGTTTATATTCTTGCTACTATGTGGAAGGCTCATTTGTTTATCTTATGTCCTATTTTGTAGCCTGAGGGCTATGTATATGCTTGTTGTATAAGTTAAAGGATAGTTGATTGTGGTGTAGATTTGGAAGCCTATGTTTTGTAATAACTTATGTTTCTACTTTTATTCATTTTGCATGCTTGGGAGTGATTGGCTTAATGTAGAATGTTTTATCCTTTAAGTAGGTTTTAATGTTATCCTAGAATGTCATGTCCATTAGACTATATTGTAAACAAGTTACTTGCATGCTTGTGTGGTTTTGGAACTGTTGTTTGCTTCAAGGCTCGGATGGCCTTGAATCTTTAAATATTTAGCCATGAAAAGTTTGTTTATCTTGTGGTTACCTTAATTGAGAGTTTACAGGTTTTCAGAATGTCCACGGTACAGGGGAGACTCTGTCCGTGTGTCGGGTCCAGACTTAACTTCTAGCTTGGGGGTTGGGTCGGGGCGTGACAAGTAGAAGCAGTGCTCCAAGCATGTAAGGCATCTTCTTCAACAAAGGTGAAGTTTTCTTTGTTCGTTCTTCGTGATAAAAGTATTCCTAAAAACTTTATTTGCTTTTAGAATTAAACTATGAACTGTTTAGATGTTCAAGTAGCTATTTCATGCTTTATTCACTTTAAAGATCCATGCATGAATGTTTCCACCTTATTCTTGTAATTATAGAATTTGATTCATGCGATATAACGTTTCCCTTCACACATCTCACATTTAACTTTTTCATATCAAGAGTGACTTCATATAGAACTTGATCAATAGATTTTTCATATACATCAAGCCTTTTGGAATTATCTTTAACATCAAATGTCAATATAGACCCATTTCTTTTTACAAGCATAAAATCATTACAAAACATAAGGTTCTTAATATCATCTTCGAACATTCTAAATATTTGATTTGTATAAGCTTTCCAACCTTGTTTTCCCATCAAAAGATTTGTAATACAAGGAATAGTTGCGTTACATGATCGAAAGTCTTCATCTCTTTCATTCTTTATCTTTCTCAACATAGCCATGTCATATTGTTCAACAAATTGCTTAAGAGCTGTCCGACTATGAACATAGTTATCAAAGATAGAATTCATGCTCTCACTCCTTTGACTACTTGACCTTTCTGCCCAAAAAGTATCCGTTACGTAGAATGGAACCTAACGATGCCAATCTTTATACAATTTTTTTATTCATTCACTATCTTTCAAATCATATTCCTTAATTATTTTTTTCACCTAATTTCAAAATCATTAACTCGTAAGCAAGTCATACATAGTCATATGTTAAATACTCTTAAGTTATTGATAGCTTGCATATCTTCCAAACTTTTCTGAATTTTTTTTCAATGTGTCATAAGCACAAACGATAATGAGCATTTGGAAATACTTATGTAACAGCATTTTGAATTGTTTTACACTGGTCAATAATTATTGCTTTTGGTTCAATTGCTGACAAACATTCCAACCAAACCTTGAATGGCCAAACATACGTCTCAATAGTTTCATCTGAAAGCAATCCACACCCCAATAATATTGATTGACCATGATAGTTTACTCCAAAAAATAGAGCAAAAGAAATATCATATTTATTTATCAAGTACATTGTATCAAATTTAATGACATCATTGAATGACTCATATGTTGCACTACTTCTTGCAGCAGCCCAAAAGACATTCATCATCCTATTTTTCTGATCAACTTCCATTACGTGAAAAAAATAAAAATTTCTTTTTTGCATTTGATATAAGTAGGAGTTTGCATATTTTTATATTTAAATTAGACTTTGTTGCATCCAATATGAGCTTAACTAATAAGTCTTAACTGCATTAATTTGTCTATCACTTATCTGAGACTTTTTCACATTTTTCAGGGCTAAAATGTTATTTGTACGTGAACGAATAATTAAATATGAAGATCATGGGGACATGCAAATCAAGAGTTGTGATGATGAAATAGCACTTAGAGCAAAGTCTTGAAGAATTGCATGAGAAGAAAAGATCAAAAGCTTATTGAAGAATATTTAATCAAGATTTGAAGAAATAAAACAAAAGGAAAGAAAATAAAAAAAGAGGAAAAAATAATATAAGAATTGACCATTGACCAAGGCATTAGCCTTGGCCAAAAACACTCAAGGGACAAGTCCAAATTGGACTTGAAATAAAAGGAAAAAAAGGATCAAAGCCTTGGCCCATTGGCCAAGGTCGGCTAAACAAAAAAAAAAAGAAACTTTGTGCCTATATAAGGCAAATGAAAGACGAAAAAGAAAGAAAGCAGCAGCAGCGGAGAAAATTCAATAAAAAAAATTAGTTTAGTTTTATTAGTTTTTCTTCTTCTGCGACACATTAGGATGCTTTTGGAGTTTCTTTGTATTTAAACTCTGTAACGTTTTCTTTCCTTTACTTTAATTTATTTAAATAATGTTTACTTTTCAGATTTGTTTTTTTAGTTTCTTTAGTATGTCAGGCTAAATTTATTCGCTGAGGTCACGATGAAACCTTGTTAATTTTAATTGATGCTATGTTTGTGAATTAATTTTTTCCCATAACTTGATCTTTCATGTTTAACGTTTATTCTTTCATCAATTGTTGAAATAATTTCTTTGATGGGTTTAATCATGTTTTTCTCAGGCTTTGAATAGTTCTTAATAATTGAAAGTTTTGATTTTAATGCCGAATATTAATTGTGATTTCTAGTTGGGATACAATTAATAATTTGAAGATTCTTTTGCAAAGTTAGAATAAACATACTTTTGGGATTCATTAACTTAGGGCTTAAAAGATGATATCTTTCATGGTAACGAGGCTAGACTGCCAGATTATCATGTAGTAAAATTTGAAAAAAATTAATGATCAAATATAGTTGACGTTAAGATTAGCAAGGTGGATTCCGAACCTTAGCCTTTTACGATTACTTGTTTAGTCTCACTTTTTAACCTTCGTCTTTAATTTAATTAGTTATTTTGTTTTCTAATATTTCCTTGATTTAGTTTATTTTAATTGATTTTACTCAAGTTATTAATTGTTTTCGTTTTAGAATTTATTAATTTATTTCATTCAATTTATTAGTTTTTCTTATTTTAGAATTTATTATTAAGTCTCTAGATTCATTACATATTCTTTTAGTATTACTTTATTTTTGTTCTTAAAATTATTAATTACTTTTGTCTTAGGATTTTTAATCGTCTTATTTATTTAGATTTATTGTTTAGTCTTTTATTATTTTATCTCAACCTAAAATATCAATCTTTCCAACTAGATTAGGAAGTCTAAATCTAAGTCTAAAATTTGATCTTAACTGAACAAGTCTCTGAGGGATCGACCTCGTATTTGCCTAAACTATACCTTCATACAGTTCGTGCACTTGCGAGTAATTTAAAACGTACAACAAGTTTTTGGCACCGTTGCCGGGGACTTGAATAGGATAAGTTTTTAGACTTTTGGTTAGGCTTTTCTTCTACTAGTTGTTTTATTGCTTTTTGAAAAAAAAATTAAAAAAATAATGAGTGCATTCTTTATTTTCTTTCTTTGTTTCTTTTTATGTGAGATTTGTGTTGCATGAAAGTTTGGGTTCGTGATCATACAAATAGGTTAGTCAGCATTGAGTTAGAGCAAGAATTTAAAATGAGTCAACAGGGAGAGGATATTAAGCCTCTTAGGGAGTTGTTCCACCCCATCTCTACCAATCCTCCTTCATGCATAGTTTTGCCTGCTACTACAGCCACACATTTTGAACTAAAACCACAGGTAATAAATCTTCTTCCCACTTTTCATGGTCTAGATAGAGAGGATCCTTATTTGCATGTCAAAGAATTTTTGGAAATATGTACTACATTTAAATTTCAAAATTTTTCTGAAGAATCTGTTCGCTTGCGCCTATTTCCTTTTTCACTAAAGGATAAGGTCAAAGCATGACTTAATTCTCTTCCTTCTGGATCTATTACATCTTGGGCAGCAATGGTAAAAAAGTTTTTGTCAAAATTCTTTCCCATGAATAAAACTAATGCTTTAAGGAGAGAAATTACTGATTTTTGTCAGGATGAGCATGAAAAATTTTATGAAAGTTGGGAGAGGTTTAAAGATTTACAAATCAAATGTCCTCATCATGGTTTTGAAACTTGGAGATTAGTGCAATACTTTTATAATGAGTTGACGCAGTCAAGTAGGAATATGGTAGAGTCAATGAATGGTGGGGGTTTTTGAGTCTAACAGAGGATGATGCATATAATTTTCTTGAAGGTTTGTCAGAGAGCTCCCAGCAATGGGATTTCTCTAACCGTAAAGAGAAGTCAGTTCAGACAGCAAAGAAAGGGGGTTTGTATGAGATTAGTGAGGAGATAGATATAAAGGCTAGATTAGATGCTCTTACAAGAAAAGTAGATGCCTTAGTTGTGAATAATGGAGGAGGTTCTGTTAACAATGTTCATAATGAAATATGTTCTATTTGTGCAAGTCCTATGCATGTAACTGCAATGTGTCTTTCTATGCCTGCATATAATGAGTGTCACGCTGAACAAGCAAATTCACTTAATAATTTAGGAAGGCCATTTGTCAATCCTTATGGAGAGACATATAATCCTAATTTGTGGAATCATCCAAATCTTTCATGGAAATTAAATCAACCTTCTAGTAACCCAGTTATCCCACCAGTGCAATATCAGAATCAATTTAGGCCACCTAATCAGAACTACTCTCATGCTCAGGTTCCACCTCAGTTTGCAGGTGAGTCTAGGCAGCAATCATCACTAGAGGAGTCTCTTAAAGCATTCATGCAGACCACGACCCAGGCAATTTAGGAAATGAAAAATTCAACTCAATTGAACACTAATGCCATTGCTAAGTTAGAGACTCAAATGGGTTAGTTGGCCACACAAATAGGAGAAAGAGAGAAAGAAAAATTTCCAAGTCAGCCCATACCCAATCCAAAGGGGCAATATGCTATTAATGGGGCATCTAGTTCTAATTCAGGGCAAGAGCATGTGCAATCCATCACTACACTTAGGTCTGGTAAGAAAATTGATAACCATGTGACTGTTCCAAAGCATAGTAATAGGAAAGTAGAGAAAGCTAAAAACTTTGAGGATGATCATAATGAAAATAGAGTGCATTCATCACATGATACACCTATAGAGCCTAAAGTGTCACATCCTAGAGTCATAGAGCCTGAAATTAAAAAGTTCGTGCCTAAAGCTCCATTTCCCCATAGGCTTCTTAGTAAGAAGGACAATGCTCAGGTTGGTGACATTTTAGAGGTCTTCAAGCAGGTATAAATAAATATACCTTTTCTGGATGCCATTAAACAAGTGTCTGCATATGCTAAATTTTTTAAAGATCTTGTTACAGCAAAAAGAAAGACAAATGTTCCTAAGAAAGCATTTTTAACAGAACAGGTGAGCTCAGTGATTCAAAATAAATATCCTGTTAAGTATAAAGATCCTGGATCTCCTACTATTTCTTGCAAAATTGGAGAACATCAGATTGAGAGAGCTTTGCTAGATTTAGGTACAAGTGTGAATTTACTGCCTTACTCTGTTTACTTGCAATTAGGTCTAGGTGGGGTAAAGCTTACTAAGATGACACTGCAGTTAGCTGATAGATCTGTGAAAATTCCGAGAGGTATAGTTGAGGATGTTTTGATTAAGGTAGATACTTTTTACTTCCCGGTGGATTTTGTTGTTTTGGATACTGAGCCTGTTGATAACCTTGCTGTGCAAACTCATGTTATTTTGGGTCGTCCATTTTTAGCCACATCAAATGCATTGATTAATTGTAGGAATTGTGTGATGAAAATTTCTTTTGGTAACATGACTGTTGAGCTTAATATTTTCCATATAAGTAAACAAATGCCTGATGATAATGATGATGTCTGTGAAGTTAATATGATTGAAGATTTAGTTCATGATGCATTTGTGCAATCAAGTTGTGTTGACTCATTAGAAGCATGTTTAGCTCATTTTGGTTTTGATTTGGATATTGATAATGTTGTTGCTGAGGTTAATTCTTTGCTAGATTATGTGCCTCTCATGAATGTTGATAAGTGGCAGCCTAAGCCATTACCGCTTACCCTTTCCTCATCACCACCATTACTATCTGTAGTAGAGCCACCTAAGTTAGAGTTAAAACCTTTGCCAGATACCCTTAAATATGTCTTTTTAGGAGCTAATGAGTCACTGCCTGCCATTGTAGCTTCTGATTTAGATGAGTCTCAAGAACGTCAGTTAGTGAGTGTTTTACAAGAGCATAAAGAGGCCATAGGTTGGACAATAGCAGACATTAAGGGTATTAGTCCATCAGTTGTTATGCATAGAATCCATTTGGAGGAAGATGCTAAGCCTACATGTGAATCACAAAGGCGTCTAAATCCTATCATGCAAGATGTGGTAAAGGCTGAAATTCTAAAACTTTTAGATGTGGGTGTTATATATCCTATTTCTGACAGTAATTGGGTGAGTCCTGTGCAGGTAGTACCTAAGAAGTCTGGTGTAACTGTTGTTAAAAATGAAGATGATGAGCTAGTTCCAACAAGAGTGAAAATTGGGTGGAGAATGTGTATTGATTATCGTAAGTTGAATTCTATGACTAGGAAAAATCACTTCCCTCTCCCTTTCATAGATCAGATGTTGGAAAAATTAGCTGGCCATACATATTATTGTTTTCTTGATGGATATTCTGGTTATAATCAAATTGCAATTGTACCTGAGGATCAAGAAAAGACCACATTTACATGTCCATTTGGCACTTTTGCATATCGTCGCATGCCTTTTGGGTTGTGCAATGCTCCTGCCACTTTTCAAAGATGCATGATTAGTATTTTTTCTGATATGGTTGGGCAAATTTTAGAAGTGTTTATGGATGATTTTTCTGTCTTTGGAACTTCATTTGATACTTGTTTGCATAATTTATCTTTGGTGCTAGCTAGGTGTAAAGAAAAGAATCTTGTGATTAATTGGGAAAAATGTCACTTCATGGTTAAAAAGGGTATTGTACTTGGTCATATCATTTCTGAAAAAGGCATTGAAGTAGATAAGGCAAAAATTGGTTTGATTTCTAATCTTCCTTTTCCTAGGAATGTAAAAGAAATTAGATCATTTCTTGGCCATGCAGGATTTTATAGGAGGTTTATTAAAGATTTTAGTAAGATAGCTAGACCTTTATGTAATCTCCTTGGTAAGGATACACCATTTGTTTTTTATGATGCATGCATTGAAGCTTTCAATAGACTGAAAAATTAATTGACTTCTGCACCTATTATTAGACCACCTAATTGGAATGTGCCTTTTGAAATTATGTGTGATGCTTCTGATTATACGATTGGTGCTGTTTTAGGTCAGCGAATTGATAAACTTCCTCATGTGATTTATTATGCTAGCAGAACACTGAATGATGCTCAATTGAACTATTCCACAACTGAGAAAGAACTATTGGCTGTTGTTTTTTCTTTGGAAAAATTCAGATCTTATATTCTAGGGTCTAAAGTTGTCATATTTTCTGATCATGCTGCTTTGAAATATTTGTTCTCTAAAAAGGATGCTAAGGCTAGACTCATTAGATGAATTTTACTTCTTCAAGAATTTGACATTGAGATTTGAGATAAAAAGGGCTCAGAAAATGTAGTAGCTGATCATTTATCTAGATTAGTAATTGAGTATGATGATAATGTTTCTCCTATTGTTGAGTCTTTTCCTGATGAGCAGCTGCTACAGATTTCTCAAACACCATGGTATGCTGATATTGTAAACTACTTGGTTACAAATCAGCTACCAACACATTGGAGCAAGCAAGATAAGTGCAAGTTTTTGTCTGAGGTAAAACATTTCTTTTGGGATGATCCCTACTTGTTTAAATATTGTCCTGACCAGATTATTAGAAGATGCATTCCTGAAAGTGAACAACAAAATATTGTTTCTTTTTGTCATGATCATGCATGTGGTAGTCACTTTAGCTCTAGGAAAACAGCTACTAAAATTTTGCAATGTGGATTTTATTGGCCTTCTATATTTCGTGATTCGCATGATTATTGTAGAGCTTGTGAACGATGCCAGAGATTAGGGAGTATTGGTAAGAAAAACATGATGCCTTTGAAAGCAATTTTAATTGTTGGTATTTTTGATGTTTGGGGTATTGATTTTATGGGGCCATTCCCTAATTCTTTTGGTAATCTTTACATTCTAGTTGGAGTAGATTATGTGTCAAAATGGATAGAGGCTAAAGCATGTAGGAGTAAGGATCATAGACCAGTTGGTAAATTTTTGAAAGAACACATTTTTGCACGATTTGGTACTCCAAGGGCAATCATTAGTGATGGGGGTAGACATTTTTGCAATAAGGTGTTTGAGCAGTTAATGAAAAAATATGGCATTACTCATAAGGTAGCTACCCCTTATCACCCACAGACTAGTGGTCAGGTTGAAATATCTAACAGCGAAATAAAAATAAGTCTAGAAGAGACTGGAAATACCACACGGAAAGATTGGTGTTTGAAACTAGATGATGCATTGTGGGCATATAGAACAGCATATAAGACTCCCATTGGAATGTCACCATATCGTCTAGTGTTTGGTAAGGCATGTCATCTTCCTATTGAGCTAGAGCATAAGGCATACTGGGCTATCAGAACTTTAAATTTTGATCTTGATAAGGCAGGTCTTCAAAGAAAACTTCAACTCAATGAGTTGGAGGAAATCCGTAATGATTTTTATGATTATGCCAAGTCATATAAAGATAGAATGAAGAAAGTGCATGATTCTAACATCTTTAGGAAATCTTTTGAGCCTGGTCAAAGAGTCTTGCTTTATAATTCTCGTTTGCATTTATTTCCAGGAAAATTGAGATCTAGGTGGTCTAGTCCATATTTTGTGCGAACTGTCTATCCTCATGGTGCTATTGAAATTGAAAATCCTCAGAATGACAATATATTTAAAGTGAATGGGCAACGATTAAAACCATTTCTAGAACTTAAAAACCCAGAGATCGAAGAGGTCCTGGTAGATGATCCTGTTTATCAGGATTAAAATACTTTTTATACAATCTTTATTTTTCCCAACTTTTGGTTGGACCTCCACTGGGTTATAGTGGGCTTTACCATTTTCTCAAAAATGGATTTTCTTGAGTAATGGAAGTCTTGGAGTTGACTAGGATGGATACTATGAAAGTAAAACCATTGGCCGAAAGCGTAATGCCTAGCTTTCCCTCCTAAGTATGGGGGACTGACCGGGGTTTGAGTACATTGGTAGTTTGAAATTAATGGCCTCTCCTCCGCATTTTTAATGTACTTGGTTAACTCTATTTCTGAAGTTTCACAGGATTTGTCTTACTGACTGACATTAAATGGATCCAGGTATTTAAATTCTCTTTTTTTTTCTATCTTTCTTTTAGTTAATTTATTATTTTTATTGTTTCATAGAGTCGGCTTT
Source organism: Ehretia macrophylla (assembly GCA_037974665.1). Lineage (NCBI taxonomy): Eukaryota > Viridiplantae > Streptophyta > Magnoliopsida > Boraginales > Ehretiaceae > Ehretia > Ehretia macrophylla. Next base: position 9,734,466 of record CM075774.1, read on the forward strand.
AGTGCCTCCCAGAGTTCGAAGCCTTTGTATAGGGATGTAAATAGGGTCGGTCAACAAAAAAATATAAAATTGGAAAAAGTAAAAAAAGAGAAGTCTTTTATTCTTTTTGTTGTTTCTTGTTACTTTGCTTTCTCTTGTTTTTTTTTTTTTTTTGGGTTTAACTGAATAGTTGCAGATTTAAGGTATTATTTTCCTTTTCCTTATCAAGTGCTTCAGGTACGTTCTCGTACAAACTTTATTTTCTTAGCTAACTTGTTCTCATGCGCTTTCTTTATACTCTCTGTTCATTGTTGCATATATTTGAGAGTTTATTTTTAAACATTGAGGACAATGTTTGGTTTTTGATTGGGGGTGGGGAGTTATTTTTCAATTATCATTATTTTTGTTTCTCCCTTCTTTTTCCCTTGTCTTAGCTTAAGTTGTATGCCAAGTTAATTAGCCGTTTTTGTGAAAAGGACTTCACTGTCATCATACTCAGCTCCTTGCACATTCATGTAGCAACACAATACTACTTTTTGTTAAAGGATTGAATGATGAGATAACCTGAAGAGAATATGTGAAAACTATTTAAACCTTTGTGAGTCTTGAGCCTATCATTTATTGTAGAGAGTTACTTTCTTGAACATCTAATTATTTTCCTTTGTGGAAACTCATGTTATATCGTTGAATAGTCTAATTATTTCTTTATTTTATTTGCCTAAAAATTCTTTATGTCACACTTGAAGTGAAATCATGAAATTTTGGGTAAGCCATGTATATCCTTAAGAGATGACAGTCAGGCCTTGTTTCTTGTTTTGAGCCTTATAATAATATATTATTTTTATTTTTTACATAACCGCTAGTCACCCCGTTGAGCCTTGAAATTAGCCTTTCCTTCATAAACCCATTTTCCCAAAGTGTTTCAAGTAGAAAGTGGGAACATTCTGTCAGCATTGATGGAGATTATGAGCTTAAATTTGTTAGTTGCATTAGCTACTCTTGTTAATAGTGATTTTATCTTCTTGGAGTAGGATGCTTATTTGAGACGTTTTTTTATCGTTATTGAAGTTTTCATAGTTGAGGGATCGACCTCGTATTTGCCTAAACTATACCTTCATACAGTTCGTGCACTTGCGAGTAATTTAAAATGTACAACAGCATTCTTCTAAAATAACTAAGTAAAGCCTTAGCGACACCTTCACCAAGCCTTAATCGCCTTTGTTTAGTAATATAATTTCTACAATCTTTTTCTCCAAAATGAATATTTTCAAAACCCCCTACTTCGATAGCTAAAGAGCTGTAAATTTTACTAACTTTAATGCCTACTCTATCATTCAAATCAAGGAGTCGTTTAGTTGGTGTCTCAAGTTTTTTGTTACTTCAATCCATGTATGCATCAAATAGAGTAACATTATAGTTATATTACAATTCAACCACCGTCAAACAATATAATGTAAGAGGTGAATTTTCCCACACAAATTATGGGAGATTTCATTAATACTTATAGGACAATTTACAAGTCATAGAGACATACAATAGGTAGGAATGTTCTACATGATATACACGACTACAATTACAAGATCGTCATAGACTAAGTTGTGGCGTTTGTGGACTCTAACTGCTTTGTAAATAAGCTTGAAGTTGATTGGCTTAACTCCCCTCCTCCCCCGGGGCAAGCTGACGGGGTGGGAAGCACAGGTAGCTTGGCACGAAACAACTCAAAGCGTGGTCTAAACAACAACTTCGTAAAGATATCAGCTAGTTGATCAGCCGTTGGAATGCAAAAGAGTTCTAAAGTCCCGTCATTTATTTTCTCACGGATAAAATGAATGTCGATCTCTATGTGTTTGCTCATATTATGAACAACTGGATTTGACGCCATGTATATGGAGCTTATATTATCACAATAAATGGAAGGATAACGAGATGGTGCAAGTTGCAAAACTTCCAGAATATGCATAACCCAAAGCATTTCTGAACAGAGAGTAGCAATGACTCTATACTCCGCTTTGGAACTAGATTTGGAGACAGTTGTCTATTTCTTGGAACTCCAAGCAATGATGTTTGGGCCTAGATAAGCGACATACCCTGTGGTGGAACGACGAGTGTCTGGACAACAAGCCCAATCTGCATCGGTATATCCAGTTAAGGAAAAATCTTGGTTTGGAGTTAAGATAAGACCATGAGTCAGAGTGTGCTTCACATAGCAAAAAATCCATTTTGCAGCAATGAGATGTGATTGTCGAGGCTGGTGCATAAATTGACAAATGGAATTGATGACGTAAGATATATCAGGCCTAGTCATAGTGAGGTATTGGAGTACTCCGACCATTTGGCAAAATTTTGTCGCATCGGAGAGCAATGAGTTATGAATAAGAAATTTAATGACAAGTTGAAGTATCAACTTGAAAAAATAAAATGAGTAACGAGACAAGACTTCCGTGTGTTTTTACATATATGCATGTTTTCCCCCTGTGTTTTTTAATGTGCATGTTTTCCACTTGTGGTTTGATAAAATAGTGAGTAATACCCCTTCCGTTAAAAATTTCATCCAACTTAATGGCAATTGTGTCACCCTCACCCCTCATCAGCACCAACCCCCATCCCCACAATCCCCACCTTACCCCTACCCTCACTCTCACCCTCATCCTCATTAGCATCAACCCTACCCCAACCCCACCACCCACTACGTCAGCCCCAGTCCCTCCCTTACACCCCAACCTGTCAACCTCCCCTCCCTTCGCCCCCACACCCCAACCCGCATCACTCCAACCCTGTCAGACCCTTACTCCACCTGTCAGCTTCAATTTTTAAAAAAAATTATGGAGTATGTGTGTGTATATAGTATGTTCGTTTGTGTGTGTGTTCGGCGCCTATACTGTACTTGTGTGTGTTAACACCGTGCATGTAAAGGGGATGTGGGTAGTGGTGCTAGTGATGAATAATGATGTTGGTAGGGGTGGGTGGCCGTGGTGGTTGTTGTGGTGTGCGTGGTTGTGTTATTGGGGGTGGGGATGGTAGGAAAAGGTTGGGGTGGTGGGGGTGAGGGGTGGTGGCAATGGTGGGGGTGAGGGATAGTTGGTTTCTGTTTTAGGGTGTGGGGGTGGGGCTGGTAGAATTTTTTTTTTCCTTTGGATTAGTTTTTTTAATTAATTTTTTGTTTTTTTTATTTTACTTTTTGTGATTAGTGTTTTTGTTTTTAATATTGAAAGGAAAAATATGTCATTTTATCTACTATTGTTAAAAAATTAACGGATGTTAGCTTTAAGGGGATGTGTGCACGCGTTTAAAAATCATAAAGGGTAATTTGCATTTTGTAAAGTACATGGAAAAAATGTGCACATGAGTAAAAGTACAGGAGGGTTCCGTACCATTTATCCAAATAATATTAAAGAAGTGGGTTTGTCCCACGTGAAAGAAAGTTGAAGTATCAATTTGAGAAAGTGGCTCCAAGTCATGGTGAGAGTCTAATCATGGCTTTATTTTTTGATGTAACATTTTCTAGAATTTACTCTAGGATTTATTTCAGAATTTATTCTAAAAATAAATACCATAAATAAATAAATATATATATATATATATATATATATATATATATATAAAATTTATTTTAGGAATAAGTATGAGAAATAAATGTATTGTCAGTCACATCTGTTTTATTTTTTAGCAATTAATGTCATTATTCAGAATTAATCCCAACAATTAATTGATCATTATTCTTGTCAAAAAATTGTTATATATTTCTTCTATAAATACCCGAGTTATTTTGGCATGGAAAACAAGAGTTTTGAATAGCATATATGCATGCATATGGAGTCTGCATTATTAAATAGAAAGAGGTCTAGCTACTTTATTCAATTTGCCGGGTCTTGTAAATAAAAGTCATGTTATTACAAGACGAAAATCATTGTATTATGATAAACTTGCGCCAATAACTATGAGCACCATAGTAGGGCGATAAAATTTTTAAGGAAACTGAATCAAATTCAAGCCTCATTCTTACTCCAAATCTTCTATATATTTTCGTATTCTTATTTTTAGGTATTCTTTTGTACTCTGGATTTTCTGGTATTCTTCGACTTTCTTAATCTTTGGTTTTTTGGTATTCATTTGCATTTATTTTGCAAAACATTCTCAAGAACATAACAAATCTTCTTCCCTAATTTCAGATTTTATTTCATATTATGTGAGGAACATTAAATTCTGCATTTTAGTGATATTATAATTTTAGTAACGTATTATAATGTAACATGCCAATTGTATACATTGACAATTCTTTTTCTAACACATTTATTATTATTTTGCTCAATCAGCTAAGCAATTTGGAGACTTTCTCCATTTCAATGTACACCCGATGTTAGTCAATTTGTTTCTATGAGCGCACGCAAGGAGGGATCGGAGGAGCCCGCCACTCCAAGCCTTCAATTTTTTTATTTTTTTATTTTAAAAAAATTCATGTACTATTCTTAAGAAAAAAGAGAAAAAAAAAATTCAATGGCATCCCTAGCTGAGTAATTTTTTCCCATTCACTTTTTCCCAACTTTTTTTAAAAATCATTATTCCCATATCCAAAAAATGTGTAAACAATAAGGACTATTTGCACAATTTGCCCAAAAAAGAAATTACTAAAAATGTTCCTGTTGGTATAATAATTGATGAATTATGTTCTATGAATGAAAGATAAGTTCAACTTCATTGACAGAAGAGGTAAACTTTCTTTTACATAACCCTATATTATTTTTGCTAAATAGTATTATTCTTTACACTTAATTTTGTTTAAAATATTTAATATCATCAATCCTTTTTAAATGAATCTTGATCTCCTCAATATCAAATTAATGGTTCCGCCCCTATTTGTTTTAACATTTTTTAACAGCTTTGAAAGTTTAGGAATCAATTTATCCACGAAGCTGTTATTCCAGAACCTCGTAAGATTGTTGCAATAGCTATCACTCTATATATAGATTTTCGAAAGGCTAATGAGCATCAACAGGTTCATGTTACATTACGACATTTCTCATTACACCAGCAATAATAGGTTCCGCCAGATTTAGATTGGATCAAGTGCAATGTTTTTTTTTTTTTTTTTCTTTAAAAGGGATCAATAGTGGTTTCTACTCCCGAATAAAGTGTAATGTTGATGCTTCTTAGATTATCTCCAATAGTCTCTTTATTTTTTCTCTATAATATTGAGTTAAACAAGTACTCTTTATTTTTAGGGACTCTTTATTTATGTTTTAGTCTAACGGTCTCTCTATTTTCAGTTCCTCTCTATTTCAAGAACTCTCTTTTACAATTTCATTCCAATAGTCCATTATTCAAGAACTAAACCATAAATCAACACTAAAATAATATTAAATAATTCTATTTAATTCACAATTTCAAAATTATTATGGCTTAAATATAATTACACAATTTAACAGGTTTTTAAATAAAATTAATTAAGAAGTAAACTGTAATTAAGAAAACGTAGCAGGTAATATATGTAAATATATATATATTAGTTAACCCCAAACCCCCTCCCTAGTTATCTCAGCCGCCCCCAAAAACACACCACTACGCTACACCACCACCACCACCACTGCACGGCAACACTACCACTACACAGCACCACCACCACATGATACCTCCACCACTACGCGCACCATCATCTCACCAGCACCAGCACCACCACCACCATTACCACACTGCACCACCACCATTATATCACGGCAACACCACCCCATGATACTTCCACCGCCATGCGCATTACCATCTCACGACACCACCATAAAAACACCATTACATGTCAATTTTGTTTGCTCTTTTTTTTTCCTTTGTTTTTTAAGCATGATCTATATCTCCAACAGTCAAAAAATGATAGTTGGAGAAATAGGGAGAGTGTTTATGGCTTGCCAGTTTTGGCAATCCATAAATCAATTTTAGGGACTCCCAATTCTAAGGAATCCCCTTTAGGGGTATGTTGGATCTCAAAAATAGCATTTGTCTCTTTAAAATAACTAAGATGCTATTGAAATCGGTCTTATATCTCTGAAAATGAAAGAGGAGATATAACAACAATATATAGGAACCATCAAGGAAAAGTTATGGCTAGTTTAGCCCATAGTTACCATATTCACTCTAACCCCTGGAAATTGCGTACAAGATCGTAAGTCTCAATCCACGATATATTTGTGTATTGAAACGCTGCAATTCGTTAAAGATGACAATCCAAAATTAGTAAAGGTTTCCTTTCACGAATGGTTTGTTTCGTGATATATAATATTAGAATATTATCTTATATGTTAAATTTGAATTTTGGACTTTAGATTAAATCTTGTAACAAATTGATTTTAATAATTAGTAAACAGAAAATATTATTACTCTACATAATATTTGGTAAATGAGCCAAATAATTTTTTACATAGTACCACAAACCCAATTAGCTTGCACAAATAGTCTATTTTCATCGTATCCTATAAACTCCTACCTCACGTACTCAGCACACCTACTATGGCGGAAGATCCATTTCAAGCTGAGACTTTTGCTCTTCTATCAATTTGTCAGTTGACTAGTAATCTTGGCTTTTAAAAATTGTTTTGAAAGCGATTGAGCTGAACTCATTTCTGCTGTTAATCAACCTGATACAGCAGGATGCTAGAAGATTGATAACATAGTTCAAGATGTTCTGCAATGCAAAGCAGGCTTTTGCTTGAATCACGTTTTGCTTTGATCAATAGAAGCTGCTAATCAAGCTATTGATATGGTTGCCAAGCTTTGTAGAAATTATTCCCTTGCGTGAGATTGAGTGTGTAATATTCCTGTTTGTGTTGCAAAAATTTTCGGATTTTTCCCTGAGGGAATTGGCAAAACTGATGTCTTTTTTTTAAGTTCATTTAATTTAAAATTGTTGTTTCATAACCCAAAAAAAAAAAAAAAAACTTAGTGCTTGTTTGGAATCCAAAGGAAAAAAATAATGAAGGAAAGAACTAGAATTCAATAATAAAGAAAAGAAAAAGAGAGGATTAATTCTTGTTTGGACTAAGTAAAATTATAAAGGTAAGATTAATAAAAGATTACGTTTATTCTTTGTTTGAATTGAAAAAGAAATGAAATAAAATAATAAGTTTTATAAACAAATTGACATTTTTATAATTTTCTAAGAATATAAGTGCAATTTTATAAAACTAAGAAATGTAATATAAACATTATTGTAATTATTTAATTCAAATCATCTCATTAAATGATTTTACAAAATCCTCCCCAATCCAATCACCCCTAACCCTTCCAATCTAAATAAGAGAAATGATTTAAAACTCTCCCAAATCAAATCATTTCCGTCCAAATCCTTCAATCCAAACAAACCCTTAAACTCAAGTTATTGAATAAGGCTAAAGTAACCAACCTCAATATTTTAAAGACAATTGCTTGAGAGATTGAAAAAAAAAAAAAATTGTTTCATAATATTTTTAACTTGAAAAAGTAGATTTGACAAATAATGAGGTGAACTACATTTCAGTATTATGCTATATATTGCTTTCAGTATCCTTCTATAATCGTGAAGTGACATGTCAGAACTAATACATCAGCTGCTAATATCCAAATTTACCATTTGGACATAGGAGGCAATGCCGATGGAGTTGCACAACCATCCTAGGGGACGTTACGCTCCTTTTGTCTTTTCTCTAATAGGGAAGGCAGCAACCTTGGTTGAATTGTAACCATACGGCATCCAAGAGATTGTTGAAGTTTTCCTACCAATGTATATTCATAGACATCCTTACATTAGGGCCATTTTAAGTTGAATGCATCTCCAATTGCAGAACTGAGAAAAGCAAGAAGTAGCCAAGACAGCCTAGTCAATTTGAAAGCTCCTCCATCGAGCATCAATAGTTAAGTGCAACAAAACACCTTCTGGCAGCAGAACAACCCAAATGTATTTCGTCATTCTGGAAGCTTTTATCTACAAGAAATCCTGCTCCTGAGCTCGGGACCTAAGGCTAACTAGTTGCCATCTTTCGCGTCTTCAAAAGAACGAATTTGGTATCTCTGAAGGGGGTGACAATGTTGATACGCATTTGAACTGTTGCAAAGAGATCAAGAAGTTTAAATAAGTCAAGAACGGGCAACAATAAAAAGAATTGGAAGTAAGACAGTACATGTGCTTCGTATATGCAGATGTATTACCTTCTGTTGCTTGTATTTATCCCTCACTGCCACCAATGAGCTTCCCCTTCTACTTAATTGCAAGTCATGAATGATAAGAACGCATTCCTTTAAGTCTGCTGGTTTATACCCCGAGCAACATTGCAGGGCTGAATTCTGTTAGATGTGGAAAAACTTAATCAGTACCATCAAAGATGAGAAGGCAAACTGGTGCACCAACACAAAAATCAGGCAAAATGAAATTTTCACAATGTGCTTACCCAAGGATGCGACTTTGTTTGAACTGTAAACCTTGATAGAAATATAACAGACGCAGCTACCAATGAAGGTAGGAATTTGACACAGCCGTAATCCAACAAACTTAACTCTGCTAAGTAGCAGCCTAAGAACTCCAACTGCAAATCAGGATTCTGTAAAAGGCACAAAAATACCAATGAGCACCAAACCGAAAGGGGGAAGAGAAAACCAGAAACACAAAAACAGGGTTCGAGTAATTACTTCATAATCTTCTTGAGCAACCCTTGTGATTCTTCTGCTCACAGAAAACAAAAGAAACTACAACATCAGTATACATTGAAGTATAACTTATTTGAACAATATGCAGACATATACATTGACAATGCCTACCTAAGAAATGTCTTTATTGTAGGACTGCCCATTTCGAACTTTAGGGATTTGAGTATATCAGCCTCCATTTTAACCACTTCCTCTTTCGTGTAAGTACTATCAGTAATGTAACAGAAATCCTCCGTGTGGGGAGGGCTAATCTCCTCATATTTCCTAATAAACAACCACATAGTACAAAGCTCGGTTAGCAACAAATTCATAACCCAAAAATTGCGTATTCCTCAACAGAATCATTTTAATGTCCACAGTTTGGATGCTTACGACGCAATGAGCATTGAAGAAACACCCAAAAGTTGAAGCTTCTGTCGAGCAATAGCATTCATCGATAAGAACCGATCAATGTAGCTAACAGTAAGATAGAATGTCTCCGAAAGAAGCTTGTATTCTTCAGCAACCTCAACTAACCAATCCACCAAAATTCCTCTCATGTTTGCACTCACATCTTTCTGCACCTTTTCAATGTAATTCGGTAATGGCCTTCTCTTTGCCTCCATCTGCAATTCACAACATTGAATTTATTCAAAATCCTCAATGATTAAAGCCAAAAAATGAGCATGTTATGTGAAATTAAAAACAATAAGTGATTAACAACACTTAGATTAACCGAAACACCACAAATCAAAAACATAATTTCTTGTTTCTTAAATAGGGTAATCCAATACCCGAAACTCTTACTAGCACAAGGTATTAGAAGTTTCAAAGTCATTTTCAATCTATTGAACACACTATAAATTGCAATTTTGTAACAAGTTATTTTCACAACTCAAACACGAGCTTCATATTATATAAATAATTTTATCATTGCACCAAGACTCCCTTGTGGTTCTCGATTATTAACTCAACAAAATTCCATATAGATGCAAAAATTAAGTAATCCATTAGCAAATAAACCAAAAAAAAAATGATTGAAATCTAATACTCTGCACCAAATCAAGCTTCAAAACACAGTAAAGTCAAAGTGCTTTCACAAAACAAAAAAAAATGCATCAATTTAATTCCACAACATAACACCAACCCATTTCATAATTCTCCAAATTAACCCAACCCATTATGCATTAAACCAAAAACAAACACGTAAAAATCAAATCTCTGCACATTTTAGTAATTTCTAAGAACCAACCTCCATTTGGTGCAAATACTCATAAATATCAGTAACATAGGCTGCACACATCTGCGGATCTTCCACTCTCGCATCAACATCGTTCGCATTCTCTCCTTTCTTCTTCAAAATCTTCTCTTTCTCATCTACGTTTGTTTCTGCAGCCTTCTTTGATGCCTTTTTTGGCTTGCATTTAGCCTCATTTTTTATGGCTTTGATCTCATTTACAGCCACATTTGACAGGTTCTGAAGATTTCGGAGCTCACCCAACACCACCCTTTTCCTCTGCTTCTTGGTGGCTGCTTGTTGCCGGGCTGATATGGCCTCGGCAGCCCGCTTCTTTGCTAGGCGCGTGTTCCTCACGCAGTTCTCCTGGTTCTCCATTGCCCCTCTTCGACTCTTGTGTGTACACTGAAAAGGGTTACAGAGAGAGAGAGAGGAGTGTGTGAAGAGCTGAGGTGAAAATGGTGTGGACTGTGAAGATGCTTATAGAGGAACAAGTAAGCGCCATTTCAGAAGGCTTTTGAAAAAATTGATTTTGCGCGCTGGCTTTTTTATGCCAAAGTGATTTTAAGATTTTAAGTTGTTTTGGTGCTATTATGATGTTCTTTTCTCTTTTTCCGCGGATATTTTATTATTTTAGGAAAGATATGCAATGGGATAGATTAAAAAATGGTGGAAGAGTTGCTTATTTAAAATCATAATTAATAGTTTAAATCACGTCATTATTATTACTATCGCGATTATAAATTGATCTTATGAGATTATCCAATTTTGCAAATTATTATTTCCTTCTTTTTTATTTCCCATACCAAATTAAATGGAACTAGAATAACGTCATTATAAAATTTTTCAATCCCTTTATTTTCTTTTGCCTAATCAAAAATTTAATCTTTCCTTTTCTTTCCACCCACTTTATCCAATTTGAATGTAGTGTAAATTTGGTGAAAAATACAAGTTTTGCGGGTTCGAGCCAAATGCAAATGCATTTTGAAATTCAAGTGATGTCTTTCCACGTGCAAATTGGTTTTCCCGGTTGAACTCTCCCCCCCACCAAATTCTTCACAAAGTTTGCATTGTCATTAAATTATTGAGCTTGAATCAACGTTGGCTTTACTTGCATGAAACTACTAAGGCTCCGTTTGTTTGCCGTAAAATAACTTACTTATGTAAAATATTTTCCGTAGAAAGTGTTTTCTTTGAAAATAAATTATTTTACATGACTCTGTTTATTTGCCGTAAAATAACTTATTGATGTAAAATATTTTACTGGAAAATAGAATACTGAAAAATATTTTCTGGTGTTTGGATGTACCGTAAGTTCGGTAAAATGTTTTCTTATCCCAAAGGACATGAAAACATTTTACATAATTTTGTACTAGCCGCAATTGTTGACCGGAAAATATTTTACGGTTGACCAATTTTCCGGTATTACCAAACACCGTAAAATTAAGAAAAAGCAGCCGCAATTTTTGACTGGAAAATATTTTACGGTTGACCAATTTTCCAGTGTTACCAAACACCGTAAAATCCAGAAAATATTTTCCGATAAAATATTTTACAGCAAACAAACGGAGCCTAAGTGAGAATTGGATCAGAAATGGGAAAAAGTTAAATACGTACCTTAATTATGTGCAAAAGTTTATTTTAGGGCCTTATTTTTGGAAAATACTCATTTTAGTCCCTCTAACTATATTTTAAATAACTCAAAAGACCAATATGTCCCTACACAGAAATGTTAAAATTCATATGTTTTTTACAAATTATCTTAAAATATTTCACATCATCCTAAAGGCAAAAGGAATACACATCATCTACAATTAAAAAAAAAAAAAACTACAATTATATTTATCCATTCCAAACATAAACAATGTAAAATTTATAACAAAAATAAAATCACAAAATAAAATAAAATGTCATAATTTGTAGCAAAAAATAAAAAATCATAATTTGCAGCAAAAAATTAAAAGTCATGATTTGTCACAAAAATAAAAAAAAAATAAACAAACAACTAATTCATCCAACTGATACGTCCCTTCCTAATTACTCGAAAGATAAACCGGTCTCTATCTATTTATTCAAGCACATGTTATGCTCTTAACTAAAAAATTAACAATACCATATATGTAAAAATAAAAAATAACAACAACATTAAAAAAGATCCTACATAATTATAGCATATATTACAAGTAATCTCTAATTAACTAACGAGATTAGCAATAATGTAATACAAAAACTACAATACGCAACAAATATTAATAATTTTTAAAAAATCATAAATTGTGTAAAAATATTATAGCTCTTGTTTGCTTACCTTTGAAAACAAAGGTCTCAACTCAAGCTAGTAAATTTCCCTGACACAAATGAAGGAAGAGAAATATCAGTAACAAACGATCAAAAAAATACTATTACCAAATTTTAAAAAATATTAATAAATATAAAAACAAACTAAAAATTAAACTTTTAAAAAAGCAAATATTACAAATAATTAATTAATTCAAAAAGGAAAAAATCTCATAAAAGTCGCACCGCATAACATGTGGTTGAACAAATAGATGGAGGCCGGTTTAGTTTTCGAGTAATTAGGAAGAGAGGTATCATTTGGAGGAATTAGTTGTTTGGTTATTTTTTTATTTTTTAAGACAAATCATGACTTTTTATTTTTTTTTTGCTGCAAATTATGACCTTTTATTTTTTGCTACAAATTATGAATTTTTATTTTTTGTGACTTTTTATTTTTTTGGAATAAATTTTACGTTGTTTATATTTAGAACAGATGAATATAATTGTAGTTTTGCTTCTTTTTTTTTATTGTGGAATTCTTTAAGATAACTTGTGAAAAAAAAACATATGAATTTGTTAGTATTTATGCATAGCAGGGCATATTGGTCTTTTGAGTTACTTGGAATATAGTTAGAGGGACTCAAATGAGATTTTACACATAGTTGAGAGACCTATTTGGTTTTTTCCATTGAAGTTAGCGAGAAGGCAAATTTTATAGTTGGTGCCTAATATTTAGTGGCTTTCTTAATTTAGTTTTCGACGTTATAAAAGCTACACAACTAATCTAATATTACTAAAAGGTGGCACAATTTGTCCCTCTTGTCAAATTCACATTAAAATCAAACGAAAAATGATCATGTGATTCTCAAGGATAAAATGATGATTTGGCCATGGATTTCCTTATTTCTTTCTTCTTTTTCTCCATTGGTTTTTTCTTTTTCTTCTTCCATCCCACTCGACCCCAACCCATCAATCACCCTGAATCCAAAAACCCTCCACCCTACGCTGCAACTTACTTGTCGCACCTTATATCACCCCATTGCACCCCTCCATCATGAACCCACTACCCTATTACTTTGCAAGCCTCCTCCTCATGGATTTGCGACTAAATGATTTTTTACATGTGTGCATATTTATGTAATGGCGGTGTGTGGAGAATGATAGAGGTAAAGAATGGGAGAGGGAAGAAGAAGGTGGAGAGAAAAAAAAGGAAAAGAAATTTATTAAATGTTTTAAGACAAATAAATCATTTCCTAATTAAAAACGTCATGCTTAAAATGTTACTTCACTAGTCAAGGGTAAAATGGTCATTTTGCATGATTAGTACCATTTTGCGTTCTATTTGTAATTTCCAATGACGAAGAGGACCAATTCTGCCACCTTTTAGTAACATTGAAGATTAATTGAATAATTTTTGTAACGCTATGAATTAATTAGTTTAAGAAATTTAGGAAATATTTGGGACTGTTAGTGAAATTTGCCTTTAACTGGAAAGAAGAAACCAAGAAGAAATGGATAACATCCTATACGCGATGCAAACGTTTGAGACAAATGGATTTAAAGGAGTAATGCATACACTCGTACATATCTTTAGAAAAATATATGTAATGACTATGTTCCAAGGCTCCGTTTGTTCGCCGTAAAATAACTGTTAGTGAAAAATATTTTTTTAAAAAAATGTCTTCCTGAAAAATAGAATATTTTTTTGTGTTTGGTTATTATATTGGAATATATTTTCTGGTGTTTAAAAGTTGTATTGAAAAATTTATTAAAATTATTACTTTATTATTTTTTTTTAAAAATATTAATAATTAATAATTATTGGTTAATATGAACCTTCTTTCATCCATACCTTTCCGAGCTTTGCGAGGTCCGAAGAGACTGCATCCAGTGGTACACTGCCATCAGTCCATTTTTTTCATCAACTGCAATCACCGGAGCTGCACTATTTGATTTATGAGGCAATGAAGAACTTTCAGCCTCATTGAATTTTGCTTTTTTTATCATTTAAAGAAACATCACTTAAGCGCCTAGAAATAGCGGCCTGGCAAATACGACAACACTTGTGCTCATTACCCAATAATTCACAACTAATCTCAATAACCTTTTGGTACATAGAAAATTGCATCATTAATTAGTTCAAATCAAAATGTAGCATATATTTACAAAGACTATAGATTAATTGTAATGACCTGGCTCTGACTAATACCTACCTAAATTATTTAAACCCGTAGAAGTAGAGAATTTAAATCGTTATAAATTGAACACATATAACAAACGTGGGATGGAAATCACACATTATCAATGTTATACAAAATGCCCAAACACCTCTATAAGCAACCTATTGCTAGAAGTGCAAAGAGAATTCACCTGAGTCCTTAAAACTGCTTGTAGATCCAGCTTGTTCTTTGTCCCAACCTTTTTTTTGTGCTCCGAAGAACTCTGGCTAAGGTAGCCAAACCTTCATCCCAACTCTTCCTACTTTACTTCGCAAACCCCATAATTGCCACGAAGACCTTAGAAATGCCAACAACAATAGTAGCCATCTTCTTCTTCCTAAATGAGTCTACACTTGCCAACCCTCCCACTGCCGGAGACACCTTTAAACCGGCCCCTAACAATCTCTTGCGAGGCAAAAGCGACATCCACCTCAGTGCCAAAACTGCACTCGCTGCCGCTTCCCCACCATCGAAGATGGCTATCGATACCTCGAGGGCACAATGTGTTGGGAAACATACATGATAATTAAAATTTTAATTAACACAGCGGAATAATATTCATGTATTCGTTCATGGTTGATTACGCAAATTTAATGCATACAATAATTAATCTCATTAAATATCATAGTAGTAGTTTTAGGATTACCTCTTGTCACAAAGATTATGGTAGAATTTGAGACGAGTTTCTTACGCGTGAAACCTCCAAGATTAGTCCACACAGAATCCGCGCTATTAACTGGATTTCACCCCACTAGAATTCTTAAAGAAATCTTATATTTTATTCTGGCTTTAGAAAAGTGTGGTAGCTCTTTAACTGTCAGAATAATACAATATATAGGAGACACACATAATCTAGAGTCATATGTGGACTGGTCTTAATTAACCATTCTTCGGCCTCATAATAACCAGATCACCATCTAATTACTACTATCCCAATTAAATTAATATTTAGGACGATCCTAAAAATTAATTTAATATTTTCTCTAATCCAATTAGTTCACAAATTCTTTTTGTGTGTGACCTCTTGGGTTCATGATTAATCGGTAGCGAATAATTAATTCTACTAATTAATTAAATTAGAACTCCTTCTAATTAATTCACAAATCGCAAGTGACACCTAGCAGTATATCGCGATTACCCAATTAAAGATAAAGTGCAAGTATATGAACCCATTTAGTAATTTCTATGCAATCGAATCCTACTATCTTAATTATCCCGATCGAGCTAGAGTTATGGATTGGGTTGCCAAACTTTATTACTCGACCATATGCCATAATCTATTTAATTAATAACTAATGAATAATTTGTGGAACGACTTCCATTATTCCACTTTGGCAAAGATTTCTAGTTACTTAATCAATAGATCGTATAGGATTCTCAATTGACAGTTCTCGTATCTACACGCACATACCTCCATGACAGAATAAATTATAACCACTGAATACATTGTTTAATCCGTGATTAGGACTAGCTCAATTGAACCAGCAAATCATGGTATTCCTAATCATGAGATAACTGTAGTGTCTCAGGTCTGAGGATTAATCGCACAATTATATGATACAATGAATTATTGACATTCCATGTAATTCGTTGTATTAGTGGTTAAGTCCAGTCACTTGTTCGCAACAAGTACTTATACATCTATTATAACGATATGAGACTAATCGTCCAATTTAATATCTCATATTATTTGGTTAGTAGACTGTAATTCGATCTATCCATATAAACTAACACCCAATTAATTTATCGTCTGATCTATGACAACTTTTAGAACATATTTGTGAATATAGATTCCGTCACTCATATTTTTAAGGATATAATCTATAAATAGTGTTATAATGACTTTTATTTATTTAATTAAAACATATTAATAAATAAATAAACTGCCCGCAATAAATGATTTAATAAATTAAATAATACATTATCCATAATTCCAAAATTATAATTTATTGGCTTTTAAGACATTATTCCTAACACAATGATCACCGGCTCCCTCGTTGTCCTCTGATTCTCCTCCTTCGTTGCCACCAAGCTCGGCACCATATACTTTGATGGCACGCACACAAATATTACACACACAATCACCTGCATATAAATACTTCATACACACTTCAAATGCACAATCACCTACAATCACGCATTGCACACACCCACTCTACATAGACATACTCATACATACTCTGCACATATTCTGCACAAACATTGCACACATAACACAAATATTTGCACACACATTGCACATATACCCTTTTGCAATACAATCAACACAAACATTGCACACACAATTACCTGCATGTAAATACTCTATATATACTTCAAACACACAATCACTTGCAATACACGCATTGCACATACCCACTTTATATAGACATACTCATATATACTTTACACATATTATGCACAAGCATTGCACACACAACACAAACATTTGCACACACATTACACATATACACTTTTGCAATACACATACTACACATAATAAACTTGCAATACATACATTCGCTATAAATATACACGCTGTACATACTTCTTAATTACCCACATCACTTGAGATATTAAATTTTCTCCATCCATGATATAGCCTAACATCCTCAAAGTAAATATGTTCTCTATTCTTTGTAAAAAAAATTATCTCACAAAATCTAACTCCAATAGATTAAATGTAATAAAAACTTGATGTACCCGTTCTATTACCATCTCTAATGAAAACACGTATATTAACACTAATTATTAGTTGGTCAAGAAAGTGGAAAAATCTTTGTATAAAACTACTACATGTTAATTCGATAAATCAAACTTCAGTTAATTACTAATTGTAGATGTCTAAATTAGTCCAAGTTTAAAGACTATAAAGACATTGGAAAGCCCACTAAGGAAATCGGCTAAACAAAGAGAAGAAACGGGGCTCGAATCCTTCAAGGCCCACTAAGGGAAAGCCCACAAACAAGTTGATCAAGTTAAGGAAAGTAAACAATAGTAATGGTTGGCGTAAGCACTTCGATACCATGTATTGAGGTAATGACCAAGAGACATTAGCGTGTGGAGCAAGTATCTCGGGTTGGACGACCAATACAATCATCATGGGCTGACTATCAACGGCTCGAGGGATCAGACACATGATATTGAAACACTAATCGAACGGCCAGGAATAAACTCAGCAAATTAAAGGGACGTGAACACGCCATCAATTTGCTATTAGTGAACCAACGAGTTGATAACATTTAATGCTCTGACGTGCGTGAAGCTCGATGACGTGTAGATGCTAACATGGATGAGACAATTCAGATCATCTTATCTAACCAATGAGGGTCCTTGTAAGAGATCAAGGGTTATTGTACTTGATGATTATGACTACTTGTCATCTATAGTAGCCAATGGGAAGCCTGTAGATGAAACTACTTGATTCGATCCGACATCACCAAAAGGTCAGTAATCAATCAGAATCTAGTATTCACAAACTAAAAACAAGTAAGGGACCCACTTTAAGAACCTATATAAAGAGCTGAGATCATCCAACTAAGGCAATCCAAGAATCAATCCTTACACCAATTACATGACTAGGGATCATCACTGGTTTGCTTCGAAATTACACACACTCATATATACATGCACACCTTCTAGGAAATAATATAAGAAAACCCTAATCATCTATTAATTTTTGTATTTTGATAATTTCTTATACTTTTGATTTGTATATACCTTTCTATAGCTTTTATCCGCTATTTTTTTATTACCCTTTTTTCTGCCCCAACGCATTTTTTATTGGACTCCTTTCATTGTCGGAGGCTAGAAGACTAAAAGTCCGTCAAGACTCCTCTAATTAAAACAAAAAAAGATTGAAGGATTTTCTTTTCCACCTAATTCTGATTGTAAATTCACGAAAAATTTGTACTAATAAATTGACAATTATTTTCATTCGGCTTCTCATGAATGATGTGGGAATGATTTGGCCAATAAAAATCGTACATGCAATTTGATCAGTTTGACTGACCGAAATGCCTCTAACATGAAAGTTGGGCCCTATACAAGTGGGGCCTACCTCTACACTAATGTGTTTCGGTTAGTTAAACTGATCAAAGAGTTTTTCATGCATTCTAGACTTGTTAGAAAAAGTTATTTAAAGTTCTTTATATCATGGTCAGAAGACTTAGGGTGTGTTTGGATTGAGGGGGATAAGGTTTAGTAAAGGAGGGGAAGTGAGAGAATCATAAAGGAGAATAGGAGAGATGATTAAATCATGTTTGAATTCAGTAATTTGAAGAAAGAAGAGTATCATAAAAGATGATGAGACTCATTTGTTTGGATTAACGGGAAAATGGAAGGAGATGATAAATTTTATGTGTAAAATGACTTTTATGTTTTTTTTTAATTTTATATTACTTTAAAAGTGAATGTCAAAATTGTCATTACAGTGAACAATATTTTTCCTCCTCTCATTTTACTCCAAATTGGAGTAATTACATTTGAGGGGTATGGAGGGGTTGGACTTATCCCCTCTATACCCCAACCCCTCTTTCACTCTCAACCCAAACAAGAGAAAATACTAAGCCCCTCCTTTACTTTCCCTCCATTTCCCTCAATCCAAACACACTATTAGGACATAAGACATCAATTCTCAAGTTCAAGTCGTCCTACAATAATCGTTGCTCATGTCCTGAGGCATTCATTGTAAAAAATCATACTCATGGAACTTAACCTTGTGTTTTTGGATAAAAGAAAATTTTGTTCTACACGACCATCTGTTGGAGAAATCAAACTATTTAAAAATACACTTCTTCCTAATAACTCATACTTTTAGAACAAGTGGTCACTTATCATGGTTCTATATTGCATCTTCTACCACGTCAATTGCTTTTCCAGCACTTATTCATTCCTAGGCTACACGTGAAGAGGTTTGTTAGAGAATCTAATTGTCTCATCTAGATAAATTATAGATTTCAATATATAGTAGGATAAAAAAATCTTGAACTATTCCACTTAGTACCAATTAATTTTAGAATGAAACCTCATGTTTCTTATCTTAACTATACATTGGTATCTTAACCCAATTATCTAAAAGGTACTCAATTCAATTCGCTAGTATCATCCTGATTACCATGTATTGAAGGCCTCAAATTAATTCTATATAAACTCTCTGATAGTTTAAGATTTTAAAACGAGTGATCACTTAAACCATTACTATCCTTACCGAACCATATACATATTAGTACTAATGAGGGAAAAACCCACCAACTCATGCAAAGTCAAAAATACTAAGCCCCTGTTTGGATTGCAAGAGGAAAAGGAAAGGAAAGTAAAGTAAAGGAAGAAAAAGAAAAGAAAAGAAAGGAAATGAATTACTTTGTTTGGATTGTAAAAAAATAATAATGAAAAGGAAAAGAAAATATTTTATGATTTTTTGTTTGGATTGGAGAAGGAAAGGAAAGGAAATATTAATTTTAAATGAAAAATTACTTAAGTACCCTTTTTTATTTTTTTAACAATGAGATATGTAGAGATAAAAGAGACTTTTTATAACTTTAATTTCCTTTCCCTCCAAAAAACTCCAAATTGAAAGGATTGTAAAATCATTCTTATTAAAGGAAATGGAGGGATTTTGAAACCCCTCCATAACCTTTTCTTTCTCTAAAATTGCAATCCAAACAAAGAAAATAATTGAAAAATCCCTCCCTAACATTTTCTTTCCCTTAATATTGCCAATCCAAACAAGCTGTAATCCATCTACAGCCACTCACTCGAGGGATCCGGGGCATCCGTCAAAACGAAACAAATTCCTAGGCAGGTCCCATAGTAACCGATAAAAACAAAGGATTGCAGTTGACCTTGTATCGAACCTCAAGCATATCTCACGGATCAAACAAGCCTATAAATTTCGTGCAGATTAGATTCACTGCAAAGAAGAGAGAAACCCGCAAATGGAAACATTCTCGTAACCCAAATCTAATATTCTTCATGCCACATGCTTAGTTCACATATCCCTACTCATATTCATGGCTGTTATACCTTCCCCATTAGCCTCAAACATCTAACTGACTAAACATTAGAGTGACTCTTGGGAACCCTTGAGGCCCTCCCACGCAGGGGCTGTATTAAGGGGAGGCCGGCGGGGGCCTCAGCCTCTCAAAGTTTTTATTTTTTTTTTAAATATTTATGTAGTATTATTATTAAAAAAAATTATCAGTCGCTTTATTTTTAAATTTTTTTTATGTAGTATCATAAAAAAATATTTTAGCCTCTCAATATTAAATTTCTAACTCCGCCCTTAAACTTCCATGATTGATTATTTTACAAGAACCGTCTCCCTATATATCCGGTTGAAAAATGCTGACAGACTTGTTAGAAGATTAGGACCACCAAATCAAGACCTGACTACGTAAGTGAACCAAAATCGTTATCAACTACTAATTGTTATGCTAATTTCAAAGCATGCAAATTTCTGTTATGGATGGATCGGATAAATTTATTTGTGACACATTAAACTACTTCACGGTAGTAATATTTCATTTCCGGTCTCCTATTTCATTTAATGCTTTTGGTTGGTTCGTTGGTTTCATTACCATATAAGAATCATATAAATTAGATTCATTTTTAGGTTCATTAGGATTTTTATTAGTTAGAATTTCCCTTATTCAATTTATTATAATCGATTAGTTAACATATTGGTTAACCGTATTATAAAACACCTTATTGGGTAGAATGCCTTTCGCTCTGAGACTCATTCCTCGAAAGAAGTTTTTATGAAATCCCTATTAAACTACTTCACGGTAGTGTATACCCTTCTTCATAAATAGATAAGGTAGGAATAATTAGAACAAAGGAAAAACCTTGTTATTAAAGATATTACAAAATTTTTGAGACATAAGTATATTTCCCATGTTTTTTGCACCACAATATATAGTTGTGACAACAGCAGGCACATTCATATAACTTGAAGGCCCCAAGGCCTTGCCTCAGTCTTAGTAATTTGGACCAAACCAAAAGTGGGATTGAAATCTTTCAGCTTGAGACCTCACTATCTATCCCTTGATGGCTCATAAACAACGACAAGTATAAGGCAAAAGTATGAATGCATTGTTCTATAGATTGTCACATGTGATCTTGATTGACTGGTGTAAGTTGAGACAAGAAAAGCTCAAGGAGTGCTCTCTCTCTGGGTTGTGATGTGGGAAAGGGATCATTTCCTGTCAAGAAAGAACAAAAACATTTCAATTTCTTGATAATGCAGAATAAAAGTTAATTTTCGATTGATTAAAATCACAGCATATAATTCTTGTAGGGTGAAATGCATGATACCCCTGTGATTTACTGAATATGTTAGTTACAAGCTGCAGTACCAGATAACTAAGCATACTTGGCAAACGAGAGTGGGCTATGGTGCATTTTACCCACTGCCCTAAATTTTTGAGAAACACAAGTACTTCGTGTAATAAAAATGGTAGATACACAAATATTACTTGGGGTAAATGTCCTATTTAGTTCTTTATTTTTAACGCGTTTGATGATATTTTGGATCTCTATCTTAAAAGGTGTTATATTTAAATCTTTTATCTATATAACTTGTGTCACTATTAGTCCTTCAAGTCAATTTCGGTAAAAGAAAATTAACAATTTTGTCACGTGCTGGTCACATGATCACAAGTGGATGCAAGTGAATTTTTTACGCTACGTGAGCAACATGTGACAAAACTATTAATTTTCGGATAGAAAGTGACTGAAATATTAAGGATGACATAGCTAATATAGATAAAGGACCATAAGCCAAAACTTTTAAAGATAGAGTACAACACTAAAGATATCGGACTAAATTATGCATTTACCCTATTACTTAATTTCATTTTTATTTGTCACTAGTATATGGGGACAATCTTAGAAACAAACCTGTCGGATATAACTCTGTCCAGGGAGAAAGATTAACATCGATGACCTGCCCGAAATCAGAACGTTGTCCTTGTGAATCATCCTCCATCCTAGTGCTTGCACTCATATGATCACTTAGATGCATGTCTGGCGCGTTAAGAAGAGTAATGGATGGTGGTAAGATGTTGTCTATGCGCTGATGAGCTTGATCTCTACAAGATAAACAACACATTCCCATATCAAAATATCATTTTTATAATAAATAAATAAATAAAATAGATCGAGTATGTCGTGAGGACAAGGTTGTGAAGTATGATAACAAGCACCTAAGGGGAAGAAGGCCATTGAAATTCAGTATCTGGACCTGTGGATCTCTCTGTGGAAGCCAATCCAAGATATTGCCTGGATTTCCTGTTGTAAAACCATTTATATTCGGCGTCTGCGGAGGGATATTTACCTAAAATAACAAGCACGCTTATGCGGTTGAGGTTGTTGTACACGACCTCATAAAAAAAGAATGAAAAAAAAAAACGATGTAAGTGGAGAAATTTAACATTACCTGAGAAGTTGTTCCTGTATCAGGAGGATTGTACTTCTCCGCCAAAATTTGCTGATATTCAATGAATAAGTTAATAAAGCTCCGCGAGAAAATGACATTCATCGAAATATTCACGAATTATAGTTTCATTTTTTTATTCAAGAGAAGTTTAAACCGTATAACACATATAAAAATATAACAACAGAAGAGGTGATCTCGAGATCTCAAATACTAATAACAAAGAGCATACCACTAGGACCAAAGGCAGGTATAATCATGAATTATGTTGAGATTAGTTAAAAGTCACCTTTCGCACTCGGACTTGCTTTAGGGTCTCGTCAAGAATCTGTTCGCGGTACTGTGCCTCACAAAATGTTGTGATTTCAGAAGTGTCACCTTCATAAAATCTGTATGAACAAAATAGCCTTGATTAACACGTACTAGTAACCGTTTAAGTTTTTAGATCAAATGGTCTCTTATCACAAGTATTATTTAATTTAAAAATGGATGTTAAATCCGTACCTCAACCGCTTTTCCAAGTCCTCTAGTTGAGCCTTATATCTAAGAATTTCTTGTTGAATCTCCTGCAATTAGTGCAAATTTAATCAACACTAGTACACCAAGAAAGCAAAGATTAATTGATCCTAGCCGAGCCGATTAGCGTAATTAACGACGTTAATTTAATTGTGATTTCATACCTCAAGTTGACAATCGACACCCGATGGGCTGCTTAATGCAAGAGGAACAAAAAAAATAAAGATATGAGAAACTAAACAAGAGTTTTGAAATAGCATTTTTATGAACTATTGTAATTAAGAACGTGTTACAATAAGTACTAGTAATTAGACTTGGGTCGTGCCAGAACGTGAACCTTGGCGCTTGACAAGTCCGGTCAGCTTCAATTTTCAACTTGCCAAGAGCCCTTAGGAGATACTGCAAATAGGTGGAAAAATTATTTGTCAATTGCAAAAGACATGGAATATAGAAACTATAGCTAGTGAGACTATTAGATAATGGTAAATAATTGAGGTATTGTTTACAAAGTACCTCTTGGTTATGTAGTCTTCATGATAGCATGGGAAGATAAAGCACACATATATCAAATAAAGGAGGAAAAAAAAAACCATTATCATCAATAAAAGGTAAAAAAAACAATACTTAAAAGACTAGTTGCATAAGTATTATATTGTCCTTACCTTCCCCTCTCATGCTCAGGAAGGTTCACGTACCTTGCCATAATCTCTTCAATGCTGTTATGGATTCAATATATACATGCATAGCATAAGAGATAAAACTCATTAGATGATTATAACCACAAAAAAAAAAAATTGAATTATCAAAACTTAATTGTACAACTAGTAGAAGAAAACTTGAATTTAAACGAAAGATGTGATCATATGCCACTTTTTTTTTTATAACGTGAAGTTTTCTCAGACAAGATCTGAATCGACCTAAAGATTACAAATTTCAATTGTGTAACAAATTAGAAGAAAAAGAAAAAAAATTTCATAACGAGAAACTTTTCTAAGGCAGGATTCGAACCGACCCGAAGACTACAAAGTTCGATTGTCTAACAAAGCAGAATTAAGGAAAAGAGAATTAAAATGAATATATTTCTTGAGCAATAATGCTACCTTTTGTTTCCTGAGAAAGTGCTGACTCTTCCGGAAGGTGAAAACATGATAAGAGCTACATCAACATCACAAAGGACAGAAAGTTCATAAGCCTTCTTGATAAGCCCATTTCTTCTTTTGGAGAAAGTGACTTGCCTATTGGTTGTGTTCTCAATTTTCTTGATCTGAAGCTTCACTCTTCCCATAATATTTTTTTTTTCTTTATTTCCTGAAATATATTTTACTTTATCTGGAATCTAACCCACACCCTTTTTGAGAAAGATGCTAAATATAGTAGTGCGAAGAAAGTATTTAAGACTTGTCTTTCTCAGAGAAACAATAAATTAATTATAAAGAATTCATTAGATCTTGGAGAATAATTAATATAATAATATAAGGTTGAGAAAAAAAATTAAAAAATAAGGGAGGTTCGAGATTATGGCTTACAAGTTAAGAAAGAGGTCATGGTTGAAGAAGATCAGGCTATAAATTTTGGCACTGTCAGGCCTTTCACAAAAGATGACGAGAGAAAGAGAGAGAATTATAGAGATGGCGGTGTTACTTGGCTGTTAAAACATTTTCAAGATTGATCAAACTTTGATATTGTCAGCTAATAGAAAGTAATTTGATGGCTGGTGTATGTATTGGGCGTGTTACAGCGATTTTATTTTTTTTAGAAGAAATTATATATTTAAAGTATATTTTTCATGTATAAAATACTTTATCATTTTATTAGAAAACATTTGTCATAATAAGAAAAGAATAGTAACTTGGCTTCTCCTCCATCCCAATTACTCTTTTTATGAGTTCTCTCTCTTCTTTTTCTACTTCAACTTTTGCCTATGAGAAATTTAGGATCCGAAACAATATGTTGGTGAAGAAGCCTTAACAGCTTGTTTGGATTGATTTTTTTAAAGGAAAGTAAAGGAAGGGGAGGGATTAGGAAATCCCTCCTCCTGTTTGGATTGCATTTTCAGTTTCAATAAAGGAATTGGAGGGGTTCCAAAATCTATCCATTTCCTTTAATGAGAAAGATTTTACAATCCTTTCAATTTGGGGTAAAATGGAGGGAAAGGAAAGGAAAATAAATAAAAAGACTAATTTATCCTTAATTCTTTCTTTGACTATCTTATAAGAAATGATAATAAGGTAATTTTTCATCTAAAATTATCCTTTCCTTTCCTTTACTTCTCCAATCCAAACAATAAATTATAAATTTCTTTTATTTCCTTTCCCTTATTATTTTTTTACAATCCAAACAAGAGATTTATTTTCCTTTCCTTTCCTTTACTTCTCCAATCCAAACAATAAATTATAAATTTCTTTCATTTCCTTTCCTTTATTATTTTTTTACAATCCAAACAAGAAATTTATTTTCCTTTCCTTTCCTTTATTTTTCTTCCTCTACTTTACTTTCCTTTCCTTTCCCATGTGCAATCCAAACTGGGGGTAAAGGATGATCCCAAAAATAAATGCCATGTCGAAATTTACCTATTCTTCAGCGTACTTTGGCTCGTGGACACCACGTGTGAAGTAAATGTCCATAAGTTCAATTTTGAAGTCCCCAAGGCGTTAGCCTAATGGCAAATACATAAGAGAAGTAATATTTGATAAATTTAAGTTCAAAATTTCTTAATTATTTATTAGATTTATATTTTTAATTGATGTAGAATATGTATTGAGATGTACTTTTATATTTATAGATAAATTAGTTGGTGGTCGGATTCTATCAAATTTAACCTGTAGTCAAACTCCACCAATTAATTTCCATATTAACAAAAAAAAATTGATTATTTTGAAGTGTTATTACAGCTCCATGGCCACTTCACGCTATGTAATATGATGGATATAATAACATATTCCTTAGTTTGTCAAAAGTGTATATTTACTAGTGCTATAATTATAAGGTTGTATATTTTTATTACGCATATATTAATAGAAAGAGATATCATGTGACTTTAAAAATTTATAAACTAAAATTTAATTACGGTACGTTAAATAATAATATACACATTCAACAAATCAAAATATAAAACTCAAATTAACACTGTATGACCCTATACCGTGAAGTATCATTCGACTAACACGTAAAAATATAAAACATAGTGTTAATATATAATTTTACGTGTGAGGATAATGGAAACTCGAAGGCTTCCAGATGATGCAGTGAGATCACGAGAGAGGGTCCCAGTTAGTCCCAGGTTGTAAGCAATAAATGTACTTTCAGTTTAAGATTTTCATGTGGGTGGGCGAGGTTACCGAGGTCGATACCCTTTTCTTCTGCTGCAACAAAAAAGTTAGCAGAAAAGCATTACGTGTTCTCTGTTGCGTCGTTTCTTATCGACGCTCAAATACCGCTATGACTCCCACGACTACCTCGAACGTGTGACTTCCTCCCTCAACCTCGCTCCAGCGGATTTCGCCCGCTGTTTTGCGAACCCACTTCCACTTCTTTTCCTCTAAAGAAAAAAAAGAAAAAGAAAAAGAGAAAAATAGCACCAATGGTTTTAATTGCTTTTTACAATTTTGTCTCTAATTTTGAAATTTTAATATTTTCGTCATTTATCTTTTAATTTTGTAATAACAGTAATCTTTTAATTACGTAATTTTTGCCAAAAGATAGATTTATTTTGAAAAAATGTTGATTTCCCCTCTAAGGCTTGCCACAAATCCGAAACTCCCCCTTGAGTTTTTGATATTATCCCAATTCCCTCATGATACCCACTTCTACCAAACAAGTCTTGGAGCTTGAGGGCATTTTAGTCTTATCAAGTTTTAAAGGAAAAAACAAAAAAACCACCCCACCCCTTGGATTCCCCAACAATTTGACAAAAAAATACCCAACAGCTTGACAAAAATAAAAAATAAAACCCCAATACCCCATCTCATCCAAAAACCCACCCCTAGTACCTCACACATACCCAACATCCCTACCCCCATCAGAACACCTACCCTATGGGAAACCCCTTTCTATCCCAAATACCCCACAACCCCACCCTTTACGGAAACCTCTCCCACACCCAATACCCGCACGCCTAAAACAACCCCTTTGATGCACCTAAAAAAACCCAACACTTCAGTGTGTGTGTGGTGGCTCTGTGTGTGTATAAAAGAGCTAGAGTGTGTGTGTGAACCACCATGTATGTGTGGGAGAGCCACTGTGTGTTAGAATATACACGTGTCTTACATCGAAAAATCGTAAACTTCAAAACCACCTTATAAGATCCTGGCTACTGCATTTAACACCAATTGACTTGGTTGGAACCCATGATTCTTGATATTAGAGCTAGGCCCATGGTCTAGTCTTATCATATTTCGCATGTATCCCACACGTCTTCTTTCACGTGTGACCCTTCTCAAATTATGTCAAACGTGTGTTCAATCTTCTTCCTCGTGCGTTATTTTTCACGTGCGTCCATATGTGACTTATCTCAAAATCAGGTCACACTTATCTTCAATCTTCCACGTGCATTCAAGCTTCTATGTGTGTTCATCCACCACGTGTTCAATCTTCCATATGTAAACCCCCTCAAATTAAGTCACACGTGAGAGTGAATGTTAGAATATACACTTCTCCCACATTGAAAAATCGAAAACTTGAAAACCACCTTATAAGATCCTGAGCTACTCCATTTAACACCAATTGATTTTAGGTTGGAACTCATGATTCTTTACAGTGTATGTATATGTGGGAACCATTGTACTTGTGTGTGAACCACTATGTATGTGTGTGTGTGTGTGTGAATCATTCGATTTGTTCTGTGTTTGTGAGTGGCGAGAGATAAAGGTGAAGAGAATTGAGAGAGAGAATGACAAGAAGAGAGAGAGTGTGTAATATTTTTTAATTTTTCGTTAAAAATAAAAAGACATGATTATCCTCAAGCCTTCAGGCTTGTTTGGCAGAAATACAAGGGGAAATATGGGATTTATGGCAAACATCATGGGAAAAAATTGGCATTTTTTGATATAATTTTCATTTGAGATACAAATGAGACTCATGTTTAATATTGCAATTTGTCTATTTTTCGACAAAAATTGCTTAAAGGACAAACTGTGTCATAATATTAAAAGATAAGGACAAAAATATTGAGTTTTTAAAACAGTTAAGATAATGGATGAATTGATGCTATTTACTCTTTCATTTATTTATTTATTTATTTAGTACAATGGAGATTAAAGCCATAGTTCGAACTTAGAATCTCTTGAGCATAACAGGTTACTATCTAATTATTCCATCAATCGTTGGTTCTTTCTTTTACTTCTTTGATGTATGTTTTTATCTATTTTTTTGTCAACCGCTTCTCTAGTGTTTAATATTAGTTTAATTCTGAGTCTAGCATATCACTTCAAGAGTTGAAGAATTTTCAATTCTCGTGTCCATAGGCTGTCTAATAGGTTCTCTCACTCTTTTCTAACAATTCATTTTAATATATTGCCACATATTAAGTTCACAATTCATAGTCTTAATGGTTAAGCCAAGAGCTAAAGTAAGTTGGGAAATAAATTAGAATATGCTGAACAAAGTGACGGGCCTCATAGGGAGCGACTTTCTTGTGGTAGTAATTTAGAATATCTACTTCTGGAAGAAATCAAAGAATTTCTTGAGAATCCTACAAGATCTGTTAGTTTGGGAAGATACACGAAGGACCAAGTCATTGAAATCGCAACCCGCAAATTCTGCCTTGATAGGGTAGTACTTTAAAATATTTTTATACCACAACCAATGCCCCAGTTGGACCTATACATGTGACCCGCTATCATGAAAAGAATTACAATAACTAAATGATGATGAGGCGCGCTTGGATAACGAATAAAAACTTTGGTCCGCGTTCATTGGTTCTCATCCTTTAGAGACTACGAATATAATAGAGCATTCATCGATAAAAGGATCACCCTAAGATGATCATCTCATAAAAGCATAGTTGTGGATAATTTAGTAAGAGGGTTTCTCAATGAATTATAAGGAATTTCAACATATAATTAGGAGAATATTATCCCAAGATATTAGAGAATTTTGCATTGCCAAACTTTGAGAAAATTATGCAACCAATTGCTATGGTAAAGCAACATATGTATCTGAATTATCCTAGTTGTCTAATTGATGGTACTTATGAAAGGTTAGTTTTGAATCCCCAAATTTTCTACCTATGATGACCGCATTCACATTTTTTTTTATTGTAACATTTAAAACTATAGCATAAAGGCTACAAATTTTTGCAAATAACTTTAACCGTTGCATATGATCCCTTTGAAAATTCTATACTATATCGATTTCTTTTGGTAAATATAAGCAATAGTTGCAATTCAATTATAATTTTAAAATCATTGTGAAAAGTAATCTTATGAGCAATCATTAACAAATGTAGATAAAAAATCTTAACATTGCAACTTAATTCTTCAATATGTGTCTGTAATAGCTGCCTCTATGTGTAAAACCTTGTCGCAGTAGAGTCTTTTTTTTATTTTTTATTTTTATCGAGATTGAAAATCTGTTGCAAAAAAGTTTTAGCTTATACAATGGTTAAAAAACCATTGCTATATTAAACACCTATTGTAATAGCTTTTTCTTAATTATTAAGTCCAAGTTGGTTTTCTACGACTCTATCTTTGTCAAGTAGGATTATTTTTCTTTTATTTATTTGTTAAGAAGAATGGAGAGTAAAGTTTCTTTATCTAATATCTTTTGGAGGAGGCTTGAAATAATGTTAAGTCACAATACACCTTTTTTTTTTTTTTTTGTATTTAGGAGAGACTTAGGGTTTGTTTGGATTGAGTGATTTGGGGAGAAATTATTAGATTTGGGGTGATTTTTATTTTTTTTTCTTGTTTGGATTGGAGGGTTTTGGAGTGATTTTTAAAATCACTTAATGAGAGCATTGTGTAATCACCCCAATTTGGTGTGATTTGGGGTGATTTCATTTAAATTATCACAAAATGTCTATATTGTCCCTTTTATTTATTACACATATATCTTAGAAAAGGATAAAATTGTCATTTTGGTTATAAAACTTATTATTTCCTTCTATTTCCTCCTCAATCCAAATAAAAAATACGCATAATTCTTTATGAACCTATCCTTTATAAATTTACTCAATCCAAACAATATGTAATCCTCCCATTCCTTTTCCTTTATTATTGAATCCTTTCCTTTCCTTTATTATTTTTTCCTTCCGAATCCAAACAGGCCCTTAAGGTTGTACAACGCACACCTTTTGCGTATTCATCATGTGTGTCTTTGAATTTGCAAGGGCTGGTACCTTGAGGGGTTAATTTACACCATTCGGAGATTGGATTTCCCTGGCCTATCTCCTATTATGGTTTTTTTATTTTTTTTATTTAAGGAAGGACTAAGTCATTTGTATCATTTAGAATGTTACACACAAGACTTGATTTCAAAACTTCTTACATCTAAAACGAGAACATATCACTAAACTAAATGGCTTGTGGCCCATCTCCTCTTATGTTGGTGTATCTCATTTTATACATATTTTTGTGGCTCGTTGTAAGCGTTGATTTGGTCGTCTCATAATCATGACTAAGGATTGGTTGTGGGCTTTGACAAGCTTTTTTTGTCTCGGTGATCACTTTTCAGGCTCTTGCGAGGTTTATGGTTTGGTGGTTTGCCTTTTATCTTATGGGATGCCATCCTTGAAGCAGCCGCTTAGGCAGTGATTCTGATGTTAGAGCAACTCCAACAAGGGTTGCTATTTTCGGTTTTTAGCCAAAATGAAGAGCCAAAGCTGATTTTTGATCTCCAACAAGCTTTCTATCCCTTTCGCCATTTGCCCCAGACTCGCCAACCTTTTGCCTTTGCTCGCTACAGCCAGCGAGCTACTGTTCACTCTCTATCTTCCTTTTTTTACTTGTCAAATCCATTTCAAACACCAACATTAACTTTTTTTTACCATTGGTGTTTCAGCCATCAAGTACAATAATGATCAAAACTTTGAAACCTTGGAGACTATTGTATACATATAGATGTGTTGATATGAGATTTTAAACCATTTCAAAAAATACAAAACATTGCTTCAAAAAAAGAAAAGAAACAAAAAGCAGGAAGAAAATTGAGAGAAAATCAACATGAAATTGAAAGGTATGATGCTTTTGGTTTAATTTTACAGTGTTTTGAGCATTTTGTTTGTGAACTTAAGATTGTTGGTCACTTTGGTTCCATATCTATAAAGAAATTTTATTGTATGTTTAGTATGGTTCAAAGTGTTCAATGTGATGTTTCAATGAGTCCAAATTTTAGCTATTGAATGATCCATTATTATGTAAAGGTATGATATATATATACATTGCTGCATGAGAGGATTAGCCACATATTTCGGACTCCAATTGCTGTTGATCTTATCACTGGAATGTGAAGTGATGACTCAAACTTTGTATGTAATTTGTTCGTCATCAATACATTGCTATATTTGATCTATACACCTGTATATTTTCATTCAAAACATATATTGAAATACTGAAATAGAGAGTTTGTAAAAGTAGAGAAATACCAATTTGGCTATCTATTCTGGAGAAAAAATAAAAAGACTATTGGAGTTAATCTTAGTGCAAAATTAGGCTTGTTTGTGGCCTTTTTTGGGTTTTCATCCTGTGGGTTGGGTTGGTCCATTGGGCTTGTTGTTGTTTGTTTGGCCTTAAGTTGGCCCATGTTTATTTTCCTTTTGTGTTTGGGCCTTCTGGTTTTGTGGTGTTTGGGCTTAAGACAACAATCTGTATTTTGTTTTCCGTTGAACCCAATTGAGAATGATGACAACCCATACCCAAAAAAGACTAGATTGTCATCAAAGAAATTATTTGCCCATAGTTGAAGCTAGAAAGTCAATGGTTTCGAACCCAATCCAGATTGATGATGGCCCATACTATAAAAGTAAAAACGAAGAGTGCCCATCAAACGGAAAAGAAAGAATGACATCTTTTATGACTTAAATCAAAAAAAGAAAGAAAAAAACCCCATTAAACGGAAAAGAAATAATAATAATAAGAGTAAAATGCACCATACCCCTTTGTGTTTTCACAAAGTTGTATTATAAATTCTGTGTTTTAAGAAGTCGCATTATAAACCCTGTGTTATAGAAAACGTTGCATATAACCCCCCACCGTCTATTTTTCTGTCAATTTTAACGTGAGTGTAATACATACGCTTGAAATGCAAGTATGGCATTTATCAAACTTTAAAACACATGCAGAAGGACGAAAATACCCTTTTTAATATCAGTTGCTAATTGCCCCTTGTGTTTTCAATAAGGTTGTAAATGGCCCCTTGTGTTTTCGATAAGGTTGTAAATTGCCCCTTGTGTTTTTTATAAGGTTTCTAATTACCTCTATGCTTTTTTATAAAGATGTAAATTGCCCCTTCAAAGATAAAAAAAAAATAAAAAAAATTGTCAATCTTAGAGAGAAAAACTATTTCAAAGTGATTTTCCTTCTATTTGAAGTTGATTTTGCACTGATTTAAAGATTTTAATCTACTTGTGGAAAAACGTGATTCCAAGTGAAGGTACGATTATTGCTAGTTGTAATATGACTTTGAACTTCAAGCATAAGATTTATATTTTTTATGGTGGACATCAATGTTCTGTTATATAAGCTATACGTTTTTTTATTCTTTTAATTAAATGATATTTATTAGTTTAATGTTGTAGATCTCCTTAGAAGGTAGATTAGCACATGGTTCTGATATTACAAAATGAAAAATATTGTAAATACCTCCTTCTAATATTAAAAAAGTAATAAATACCCCTTTCTAATATTAAAAAAGTTACAAATACCCCTTTTGACGGATTTATCTTTAAACGAGGACAATTTTGTCTTTTTATAAGGCTAACTAACAGAGTTAAACAGAATTTGAGTTTGGGGCGTGTATGCAACGTTTTCCATAACACAGGGTTTATAAGGCGACTTTTTAAGACACAGGGTTTATGATGTAATTTTGTGAAAACACAGGGGGGTATGGTGCATTTTACTCTAATAATAATAACATGCCCCATAAAGTTGAAAGTATATTCTCATCTACAAAGAGGCCAACCATTTAGTAGGGGTAGGGTAGAAGAAATTTTATTATTTTTTACTCCGTGTTTTAATATCAAAACTTCTAATTACGACATATAAGAATTTGAATTCATTACTTTATTATTTCACTAAAATCTTGGGTGTTAGTGAAGAAGAAGTTGAACTCATTTGTGGGGCAAAAGCGAAAATATCTTACAACTAACATTCAAAACTTGTAGCATACAAACGCCAATCCAATAACGATTAGTTGAAACGAAACAAAAAAACATAGCCACATTTCTAAAATCTACCAGTCTTCTCTTCTCAATGGAACAAAAGCTCATGTTCTGTCATCTCTTCCTCCATTCATTCTTTCTGTAGCTTTCAAAATAAACATGTGGAGACACGCTTTTACACCACTAGCACATTATCATCAGCCTCAGCAATGGCAACACGTCGGCTCATTTAAGCATGACTACTACATTAGATTTACTCCAAAGCTACATGTGGTGGCTCGACGTACTTTATCATTTGATAGGGATATGTGGCATGTAATATATACTTTGTGCATGCCTTAATTTTCGGGTAAATAGCATCTCGGTCCTCTGTGATTTACCATAAGTGCAAGTCGAGTTCTTGTGGTTTTATAATTGGCTTATAACCCCCTGTGCTTTTGAAAATTGAAGCACACGTGCCCCTTTTGTCCAAGTCTGTTTAAAATTTTAACGGCAATATCAAAATAACACAAATGCCTCCGAGGTAATGTCAGTATATCAAATATCTTTAAAAACACAAGGGGTCATTGCGCACCATCATTAAAAACACAGGGGTTATTGCGCACCATCATTAAAAACATAGGGGGTTATTGCGCACCATCATTAAAACACAAGGGGCCATTGCGCACCTCATACATATTGGACAATCGTGTAAAAAATACGAACAGTTGCGTTACTAGCACGTGTATAATAAATTCTGTTAAAATTGACAAATTGTTTGACGGAGGGGACATGCACGCTTCAATTTTGAAAAGTACAGGGGGTTATAAGCTAATTATGAAACTACAGGGATCCGACTTGCATTTATGGTAAACCACAGGGGGCCGAAACGCTATTTACCCTTAATTTTCTTTAATTAACTTCTTCTTTCCAAACATTCTTTATTTGATTTAAACTATGCAGTTTGAGTTAGTCGAAGGCATGGATATATGGGGATGGCTACATTCTTCTAGAGCCTAGGTCATCGCGGTTGTTTAAGGCAAATTCATTGTTGGAATGTCTCTTTATGGTTTTTCGGAGAAGCCTACATTGACCCTGGAGGCTAATTATTGAAGTGTGACAAATTATTTTACTGTTGGATTATACCGTTGCAAGGTAATTAATATAGCACCACTGCACCATATTGCAAATGCTTGCTAATATATATATTTATATATATATATATATATATATATTTATATATATATAGTTCTTTTCTTTCCTTTTTTATTCCTCGTTGGATGTGTCATGTTATCTATGCTCGAATAATCGAAATGAGGTTCTTAGAGAGGTATGAGCATGTGAGGGTTTTCTATATTGTCTTCAAAAATCTATAACCGTATGAGGAGGGTTTAAATTTTTCCTTGTATAATGTCATGTTATTTAATCGTTATTTTAAATAGTGAATCTTTTAGAGTTGGGATCTTGAACGTGATTATCATATATAGTCATGAGTTTAGATTTTTGTGTGTGTAAAGTCATAATATGAAACCGTTAGTTTAAATAGTGGATTATTTTAGAGTTAGGATTATGAACGTAATTATCATAGAATAGCAAGATAATTTATATAGCATGACATGATCATCTATATGTTAAAAATTATAGGATTACATTCGAAACGTTTAAATAAAGTGTGTTTTGTCAATGGAGCAACAAACTGTGTTTTGTCAATGGAGCAAACTAACGAGAGATTCTTGCCAACAAATTTATCCACTACACTACAAGAAATTTCAGAAACGGAGACGGCTAATTTCCGTCTCCTTTTTGTTTCCAATCTGAAAAATTTCGTCTCAAATGGAGACGAATAGATATTTCGTCATCTTTCTATCTCCCTCACATTTCGTCTCCAATTCGTCTCCCTCACATGTCCTAGATAAACAAAAGAATGCAAATGAAACTGTGATTTCTGATTGACACGATATTGTGTCAATCGTTGTAGGAGCAGGTCTACAATATTTTATTCGTAGGGGCTACGTAGTTTTAAAGATTCAAATTAGTGATGGTGTATAGGCTAAATAGTATTTCAAACAAGACATGTCAAGGTATTTTGCAGTATTTTAAACCATTTTGTATATTGTGTAGAGGCTACAACCCTACAACCTCACACTAGAATTCACCCCGGAATCGTTGCTATTTTAGAGTTTTATACTATTTTTTAACCCCCCATGCCCGCCAACCCCCATCCAATGAGATTCAAACCCCTAGTTATAATTTTCAACTATTAAGAAAAGTAACCCACCGCTAAACTATTTCTAAATTTCGAGTTTCATACTTAATTTGCCATGATTTTGGAGAAATGAGCAAGACAATATCTTGACAGGGAGAAGATGACGAGTACAATGTTGACATCATAAATACAAATCCCAGAAGCGTTACACCAAAAATGAAGGCTCATATCAAACCAAAAATCTATGATATCACCAAAGCAAAGAGCTTGTCTTCGACAATAAGAGGAATCTGCCGACTGAATGTTCTTTTTCCAAGTACTCAATATATGATGGTGACTACACCAAACAATGTATGATGCCCTATGTTGAACAACTCTTTTAAATCTAGAAAAATCTACTAAATTAAAATTTTGATGTTTATTAAACTTTTAATTCAATTGCAGGGAGACCTTGGTGGATGGCCAGTTGAGCTTTCAGTTATTGCTCATGTTATTGCATACCTCGCGATTTTAGGTAACTAATTTCTTAGGCAACTAAGATCCGATGATTATATTGATTAGCAGGTGTGAATCTAGTATTTTATTTCAGTAAAAGATATAAGACTAATTTTTTCTTAATGATAATTCATTTAATGTTCGTACTAAAAATACACATATTTTAATTATAAAAATGTGGATAAATATTTTTTCTTTCTGGTCCTCTAACTTTGAGTAAAATGACAATCTGATCCTTTAACTTAAAAATGATAATTTTCATCCTTTAATTAACTAAAGTAGGATGCCTTAGTCTTTTGTCAAGTTTCTGTCCATTTTAGCCGTTAGGCCTTCATCAATTTGTCATGACAAGTGCAATTCATTATTTGTAATTAATGACAAAAGATTGATGAAAAAATCCGAGAAGGACTAACGTTCTCTTATTTTGTAAACTTAGAGGATTTAAATGTACATTTTTGAAGTTAGGGGACCAAATTATCATTTTTGCTAGAGTTAAGGAACAAATAACAGTATTTACTCTAGAAATTTTAATATAAATATACATATATTTTGAAAGAAATTTGGAGCCAGTAGCCTCCACCGATGTAAAGGTGAATACGTCTTTGTTGACCTGTAGAAATTCAGCAGTGTGAAATATGTTAAGTCGCCACCTGATAATCTAAAAATTTAAACTGTTATAAAGGGGTTTGCACTATTTATTTCGTAAACTTGGAGGATTTAAATGTACATTTTTTAATTTAGAGAACCAAATTTTCATTTTGTAAAGTTAAGGACCAAATAAAGGTATTTATTCTAAAAAATTTAAGATAAATATACTTATATTTAAAAAAAAATAAATTTGGAGCCAGTAGCCTTCACCGGTGTAAAGGTAAATACGTACTTGTTGACTTGAAGAAATTCAGTTGTATGAAATATGTTAAGTGATCACCTTATCTAAAAGTTTAAACTATTATAGAGGGGTTTGTTGTATTTATTTATTATGTTTAACACATCTCCGTACGTGTAGGCTAAATAGTTTTTGTTGAGCCTTACACGTGAACATAAGATTTGTTTTAGCATTAAGTAAAGTGCCATGTTATGACTGCTCATCAGGCAAGAACACTAGCTCCAGACATGATCTGAAATGTGCATTTGCACCCTCTTAATTCTCCTATTCGTTAGTGTACTTGGATTCTCGTATACCAAATATTTTGTAGAATAAATGATCAAAATGGTCAATTATTTTTGAACTCTGTGATATTTTTGTCATTTATCTACCAAACGTGACAAATTAGTTTCTTATCTTTTTAACAAATTTTGTCAATTTTTAACGTAAATTGTATGTGCCCGACACGTGACCAATTAGTCTCTTATCCCTCCAAAATCTGACTTAAGTTGGTCACGTACCGAGCGTATGCAGTCTGCGTTAAAAAAAATTGATAGAATTTATTAAAAGGATTAACAACGTCACAAATTTAAAGACAAGAAATTAATTTATCACATTTGTTAAGGGACCATTTCGATCATTTACCCTATTTTGTATTAGTAAATTGTGTCCTAACAGTGTAAGCTCATCCAAGAAAAATTAAGCTTATCTTGCAGTTATGGTGGTTGCAAAGTGCAATGCTACCATTACAAGAAGAATTTAGCTGATTCCACTAGATAATATTATTTATGACCACTATTGGTAAAATTAATGAATATATAGATTGATAATTGTAAAAATACTTGAATACCCTTAATAGATCATGGGCTAAAAGAATATCTTCAACTTTCCACATGGTATTGTCATATTTAGCTAAGGGCTGCTGGGGCCCATTTTGATATCCAAAAGATCCTTCATCTAATATTATAAATAATATATGGAAGGTGACTCAAAGATAACAATTGTTCTTTGTTAAATTTGTCACTTTTACATTCATTTATTTCGTGAGCCAATCACTAAAACTCACATCAAAAGGGGTCCACGGGAGATAACACCCGTAGTCCCTTTCTTTGTTTTGTAAATCTCAACTCGGATTGAAAATGAAGGATTTGCAACTCTTATTACAGATAATACCGTTTTCTAACAGCCGGTCACTTTACAAATAGGTACCTCTTTTCTGCAGAAGCCATTTAACTATACACATATCAATGGCCATTAGCCCTTTCAGCCGAATTTCACATGGTATACAAGTTTGTCCAAGGAAAGAATCAAGATGCCCTCCTCCTCACCTTGGCTGTTTTTGGAAAAACGATTCCCCTTCACCCGGCCTTCAATCTCTGCCTCATATACTACAAGGACAAATAAGGATGTAGTCATAAATTTTATATTAGAGATTAAGATTTAATTAAGAAAAGAGAGAAAAGGAAAACAGAAAAATTTGAATAGGAGAATCAAGAAAGAGGAAAAATGTTTTGGGAGCTATAACATTTTTTTTTAAAGAATATTACATATGTTAAAAAAGAAAGTTAGAGGCTTGGAGCAGGGTCAGGCTCCTCCGGTCCCCACCTGCCTCCGCCCCTACAAATAACATTGTTCGGACAATAAAAGAAGTCAGTGACAATAATTCTCAATGATATCACAAATATATATATAGTGAGGATAAAAACGAGGTTATGGAGAGAAAAAAAAAAAAAAAACTCTTACAGTGCCTAACGGGCAATTATCACTCATTCGAAGTATAGAGCAAAAGAATATTTTTATAGTTGTAAATAATTTTTTTTAGACCAAAAATTATACTCTCTCGTATGATATACTAGAGATATGCTTCCGTGTAGGGTACTAATAAAAAATAAAAGGTTCCTCATTATTATAAATTCATCCTTACATCACTGAACAAGGTTCCTAGATTTAGAAGAAAAAAAAAAAAAAAAAAACTATTTTCTATCATATTAGATAGGCTCCATCATCTACTGCCATTGATCTCCATGCCCATGGAGACCTTATACTACATCTTACTCCTACCCTTCCTATACATAATCAGCAACCATTTCCTCAAGAAGCTCCAAAATCTCCCACCAAGTCCTCCATATTCACTGCCCATATTAGGCCATCTCTATCTTCTGAAGAAACCTCTTCATCGAACCTTAGCCGAGATTTCAAATAAATATGGTCCAGTGCTATACCTTCGCTTAGGTTCTCGCCGTGCCCTTGTTGTATCATCTCCATCTGCAGCTGAGGAATGCTTAACCAGAAACGATATTGTCTTCGCGAACCGCCCGAGGTTGCTCGCCGGAAAACACCTCGGCTACAACTATACCACCCTCGTATGGGCCTCGTATGGCCACCATTGGCGCAACTTGAGACGGATAGCTACCCTTGATATTTTATCCACGAATCGGATTCAATTGTACACTGAGATAAGGAAAAGTGAGGTTCATTCTCTGATTGGGAGGCTTCTGAAAGTCCCCAGTGATGGTGGATACTTCACAATCGATATGAAATCGGCTTTCTTTGAGATGACACTCAATATCATGATGAGGATGATTGCTGGAAAGCGATACTATGGGGATAATGATCAGCAAATATTAATGGAGGAAGCGAAAAGGTTCAAAGATATTGTGACTGAGACTTTTGAGTTGAGTGGGGCGTCAAATGTTGGAGATTTCTTGCCATTCTTGAAGTGGATTGGAGTGAATAAGATTGAAAAAAAGCTGGAAAAGTTGCAGCAGAAGAGGGATCAATTCATGCAAGATTTGATTGAAGAGCATAGGAGGATGAGGAAAAGCTACTTTGACAAAGAGAAAAACAAAACAATGACTGATGTTCTATTGTCACTTCAAGAAAGTGAGCCCGATTATTACAAGGATGAAATCATAAGGGGCATGATGCAAGTAAGTTGTTTTCCATTCTCTTTGCTCTTCATCAAAGATACCATTCATAATTTTAAACGAGTACGGCTGCAATACTCAGTTTATAATGGTTTAATTTCTCGAATGCTGTCACTAAAGACTTAGAATTTTGGACCGATTGATTAAATTTAATGTCTTGACAAACTATTAGTTGAATTCAGGTCGTTAGAGTATTTACTTTAGCTTTAATGCATTAGCTAGGATATATATACTCTTTGATTAATAATCTATTCTATGTATATGTTAACTGGAAAAGAAAAACTTTTGCAAGAGCGACTTGATTTTGTTCATTAGCAATGGCTTGAGGAAGCAGCATACAAATTAATTTGCTTGCACACTGGTAATACCACAGACCATAAAGATCTTTTATATTATCCTGATTTATTATTAGAAAGACTATATAGGTGACCAAATTATTGCCAAAATTCACCTAGCACAACTAGGACATAAATAATAATGTATTAAAGCATAACTTTGAAGTCTGCACTGTGTAAATTTACCATAATATTTAAAAGTTTTAACGGTCAGAAAAAGGTTCATTTTATTTATTTATTGACCTCAATGCGTTCCCACGTGCTGGTAAGATTCTATTTTATTGAGTCTTTCACATGAAAATATTCTTACTCTTTTAAATTAGTGGCAATGAAATTTGGACCGATAGCTTTTTGATAATTTACACATTGAGAAAGAGAGGCCAAAAGATCATAGGTGAGATCAGATAAAACTAATATTCTGAACTTGCAATAACTGTGACTTATCCTCTAGATAGAATGAAACTCTACAATCAGTCCAACTGATTTCAATATCTTACATATTAGTGGGATCCACACGTAGGTTCCACTAACTATGTGAGAGACTGACTCATCAGCCCGGATTAGTACAATAATTTTCCCTAGATGAATTATAGATGAGAAATCTAAAGTGTTAGTGTTTTCAAGTACAGGTCATGTTATCAGCAGGGACTGACACCACATCTGGGACAATGGAATGGGCACTATCACTATTGCTGAACAATCCAGAGGCTCTAAGCAAAGCCAGAAATGAAATCGACATTCAAATTGGGCAATCAAGGCTAATGGAAGACTCTGACCTTGCTCAGCTTCCTTATCTTTGTGCAGTAATCAATGAAACACTCCGTATGTACCCTGCTGATCCTGTGCTCGTGCCCCATGAATCATCGGACGAACGCGCGGTTCAAGGTTTCCGCGTCCCTCGCGGTACCATGCTGCTAATAAACATGTGGGCGATACAGAACGATCCCAAGCTATGGAAAGAACCAACAAAATTTAGGCCTGAAAGATTCATCAGTGTCGAAGGACAAAGAGATGGATTCAGGCTGATGCCATTTGGCTATGGCAGGAGAGGATGTCCTGGTGAGAATTTGGCAATGCGAGTGATCGGCTTGACACTAGGTTTGCTCATTCAGTGCTTTGATTGGGAGAAGCTTAGTGAAGATTTGGTGGATATGAGCGAAGGGGCAGGGCTAACAATGCCCAAGGCACAACCATTGATGGCCAAATACAAACCGCGCCAGACTCTGTTGAAACTTGTTTCTCAGCTTGAATTAAACTTGTCATGAATCAAGGTTTTTTTTTTTTTTTTTGGCTTTTATATTATATACTCGCGGCAACAAATACCCTACAAGTAGGTATTCTCGATTAGCCTCTCTCAGAAGGAAAGTATGATCTAAAATGCCACGTTTTTTCTTTCATTTATCAAAAATTTCAAGATATTTCTTGGAACAATATGTTTAGGGTTGTGGTTCAGACTTAAGATTACATCGCATTCAACCAAGGGCGAACCTACTCCTCATTGACTGGGAGAGTGGGCTAGTATTGCTGTGAGACTGAAATTTAGCTTTAATATTGCCATGTGAAAGTATTCTTTACCTTTTCTATTACTAAATGATCAGAATTTATCCTTAGAAGCAAATTTGAATTACTGAAAAATGTGTCAAGATTAAGCATAGTTTGCAGTTTACTGAAGCTTGAAGGTGATGAATTGATTTTTCTTTCCTATAGATTTTTTTTTTTTGGGTTCAAATTAGAGTTATAGTGCATAGACAAAGTTTCCAGATGTTGGGAGCCTAACTCGGGGCCAAGAAAAGAAAATTACATGAAATGGGCTAAAGCTTTAAACCAACCCAAACACAATTTGGAACCTAGCTGATAACCCAAAGCCTAAAGGAAACCGTAAGCCCATGATTCAAATCTTCTTTTTTTTTTTTTGTCAAAGATTTAAATCTGAAACCTTCTAGTTTTGAAAACTATGGGTAGTATCCAGAAAGCGCAAAATGCCCCATTGGCCATTTGGTTTAGTGGTACAATTTTCGCTTTTTATACGAGGAGTTTTGTAATAAATTCTCGTATGTAATATTTTTAATGATATAAAATAATTTAGAGTTCTCTTAAAAGAAAAAAAGAATAAGAAATTACCCAAAACACACAAATTATGGCCAACCAGATCCACCAATGTCCGACTAGAAACTGCCATCAGCGGAACAAAATTTCACATCCCATAGGAATATGCACAATGGCGGTACAACATTCAAACTCATCCACCATGAACCAACTTGCAAAAGCTCGCATTAATTTTAGTGCAACGGCCATAGCAATGGCCACAAACTTGCACCACGCGAGAAACAAGACGTGATTTAGGGAGTATGTCAAACCCGCAGAATAATAATGAATGGGAAAATACTATTGAAACAGTCCAAACTCTCCAATGATGGGAGGATAAAGAATTGAGTAATGCTTGACATTGTTGTAAAACTAAAAATTAATAAAAGACGGGAGATATATGGAGAAGAGAGAAGCTATTTTTTTTTTTTTTGAATGAGATATATTACAACGTAGAGAGATTTATTTATACAAAAACATAACTTGCTCCTCAAGTAATCTCTAGAGAGCTTTTACATTAATGTGTTTGATTTTTGGTCTCCAAAACTAATTTGTGAGCCAAACAATAAATATCTACATATATCATTTCATAACACTCTCCATGGATATTCATCTTTTAAAAATATGTCTCATTAAAACTTTACTAGAAAAAAATCCAGTGGAAAAAAAATCATAGTGAAGGAAAAAGAATATAATATTCTTATTATACGCTTCATACTGCCTCATTAACAAAGACTTGCCAGTAGAACCCAGTGGGACAAAACCTAGCCAAGGGAAAAAGAGTACATCACGTATTTGTCTCCTCCTCATGTTGACATATAAAGAATGATTGCTGACTTCATGCATGTCGATCTTGTGAAATAATTCTTCAAATGTTGTGGTAGATAATGTCTTTGTGCATAAACTTGCTAGATTATCACTTGAGTGAATGTGATCATACAGCCTTTCTTCGGGAGTGTGTCATGAAAAATAACTTTGAGGTGATATGCTTGATTCCATCATCTTAGTATAGCTTTCTTTAGTTGAACAATCATGCAGTATCATTTACTCATAAAGTACAAATACATCAGCATGTTATGAGGTAGCAACAATAGTTAGGTTTGAAAACATCAATATGAGAAGTATATGAGAATAAACATTTTGCTTTTGATGAGTCAAACAAAAGCTCATCATTTTTATACTCAATCAACTTTGATACTGACTGGCTTGAATTTAATAATATCATATAAATTATTTCATAATAATAATGAAACTTAGGAATAATAATAATGAAACTTATATTTAACACATTCAATGCATTTCTGTTGTGTAAAAGTATCTCTTTCTAATAAAATAAGGTAAAATAGTGTCTGGACGCTTTTAGTTTAGCAAGATACACCAATTGCATTAAGTATGGTACTTTAGGACCATAAATTTTTGGCTATCATCTCAAGGATGAAAATGACCCTTTAATATCAAGGATCAAACCACTGGGGCAATAAAAAAAATATAGGTTTTATTGCTTTCATACTTTCTCTTTATAAGCTAATTGATGAACAATATTCTGTATAATAAATGTCCAAACTTCAGGTCGAGGCAAAATTTGATTCTCCAAGAATCTTCCTTATATATTTGATATACCATTTTTTTATGAGAATTCTTCAGGAGTCCCTTTTACATTAACGCATCTAACTTATGTAATTTCTCAATAGGAACGCATGGGCTATTGGGACATTAACATATCCTTTCATTAGAAGATTTCTACCCAAACAAATTTATCACATTCTTCTAGAATGATTTTATTTATATAAAGATCTTTGTAATTTAATTACATACGTATCCCAGAGATTTATGCTTTAAGCATTTTCAGTCCTTCAGAGACTTTTATATCACGTGATCCCTTAGGGTAAATTATCGCCACATTCATAAGACGTATGTGAAGTCCTTTTAGAAATTTCTAGGCTCATAAATATAATTGCATCCATCACAAGAGAAAATTTCTCTTTATTATTTCAATTCTAAGGTATAATCGCATAACGCACTAGTTCATTCCCTACTTATGTTATCCATTTTTAAGTAGTTTAAGAGTTAGACAGCTGATTGTATATTCCTTGAACTTTCTAACTAATATGAGATTGTTTCATTATGTTCCCCCTCAATCCCATACACAAAGGTATATTGACC
Source organism: Ehretia macrophylla (assembly GCA_037974665.1). NCBI lineage: Eukaryota > Viridiplantae > Streptophyta > Magnoliopsida > Boraginales > Ehretiaceae > Ehretia > Ehretia macrophylla. The sequence goes on from CM075774.1 coordinate 9,779,117, forward strand.
TCTATGGTCCAAAATCTTCTACATTTTTTATGTTAAATCTGTTTGGATAGCGTCTTTCTAGTTTTGGCCAATAATTTCTTGGCGACATTCTTGAATGGACTTTTTATTCAATATCCTCGCTTTTATAGATAAGATTAGTAGCTATTATATATTCAAATATTTGATCATGATCAATTTATCATATTCAGTTCCATTCTTTTTCAGTAGTATATAACTGAGTGAGATCTCTTTATTCTCAATATTTTTGATATGCATATCATATTTAGGTACCTAATACTCTCTTGGAGTAATTTTTTCAATTATTTTCTACTTGTTTTTGTATCTTGATATCTTCAGGATATCAAACACTTTCAAAATGTCAACTTGCTTTATTTTGCTCCTTTGTTTTCTTTGGAACCAAGAGTTCTACTAGGCTTCAAACGTGTAATAGACTCATTTCAATAACATTACTTCAAACAGGAGCATTTAAAGCTAGTATTGTGACTTTGTCACTTTTTTTAAATCTAAATGCATTTTTGCAAATAAATAATTTTCTGAACTTTCGATTCATATTGAGTATGCAATGATCAATATTTTGATGCATTGTATAAAAATTTTTATTGTCCAGTTTTTATTTTTCTCCCTCTGATGCTGGGAACTTTACTTCAACAATTAGCAATAAATTCTATAAATTCACCTCCAGTCAAGGACTTAAAATATTCAATAATTGACGGAAATTTGAATATAAGTTTCCAATTTCTTTGTAAACTCATCTTTGAGCGCTCTGGTGGAGCATTCTAACATATATTACTCACTCATATTTTATGAGTTGAGATATTTTGGTTGTTGACAATGGAAAGTATCGATAAACAGTTGATTTAAATGCTGCCACATATGATATAATATCCCCAAGCAAAATTATGCAACCTTGTAAGTAATGGTCTATCAATCGCTACAAGTGATTAATAAAAGATTTTGCTAGACCCATATATATTTCCTTGAATTCGTTCTAATATACGATTCAATATCAACTTTATTTGGGGATTGTCTAAGATAATTATTTTTCTTTGGAAACAAGTAGTACATGAAAATTCACTTATAAAAGAATCTTCTGATTCTTTAATGGATGTTTATGTTAAATTTCAAGAATTTTTCTCTTGATTTTACACCCATTTGACCCAAGTGATCATGCAAAAAAAAAATAATAGTTCTTGGATCAAATAACATCTGGTTATTTAGAATATTGGAGTCCACTAGACTCATATAAACCAAAAGATAATTGTGACAATTTTCTCATGCTATGCCTTTTACAAGAGATAAACGACATAATATAGAGATATTCTTCATTTTTTAATATGCGGTCTCAATATGAAAATAATTAAAACATATATCTCTAAAATATAATAGACCACTTTATGATGTACTATAATACAAATCATTGCTTATTTTCAATTATGTTTATTCAGGAAACATAATATAAGTTTTCATAAACCTTTAATAGTTTATGTAGGTTTTTTAGGAACCTTCAATCAGATGTCCAGTAAATCCGTATTTATTTAAACAATAAATAAATAAAGTAAAATATATAGTAAGAGGAAGTACTACACATCAAAATAAAGAATAACATAATAGTAGATGCCATTGTCTAAATGTTTTTGATCATGTTAAGAGCAAAATGAATGTCTAGTGTATACATGAATATAGTATCATTCCAATATAAATTACATAATAAGACTGATGCAAAAGTGAATAGATAGTATACTTACACACAATATGTATGAAATATCTTATACCTTTAATTACACAATGCATACGTTAAAAAACTAAATACTCATATGCATCACATATTATAATATATCAAACCTTATATATTGTTGGGGCAAGGTCAATCTTTATTGAATGTGCTAAAAAGAATAAGATGCAAGCATAACAAAATTTGATGTCAATGTCAATTCATACAAATGAATTATTATTTACATTCATAAGACATGTAATTAAAGAATACATTTAACTGAGTACATGAGTCAACTTTTTAATTTTACTCATTGTACTTAATCACTTTTCAATTTATAATTTAGCATCATATTTTTAAAATTTGATATATCTCACTAATATAAAATATAACCAAGTATATTAAAATAAAAGCAATCAAGTATTACACAATAATTGTACTTCAATTTTTTTTCCAATACACAATTTCTTGTGAGAAACAGTAATACGTAATAAAGTTCAACCATTATAAGAAGTACATATATTTCATAAAAAAAACTGATTTAATTACAATGTCTACATTATCTACATGTAGATAACACGATGTAATTACTATACATATTATTTTTTGGTGTTGAGATTTCAATTTCCTTTCCTTCTCGAAGTTAGAGAACTTCAATAATTTTATAACATACGTGGATGATAAATTTTAGAACATAAGATAATACTTCTACTTTTCATATAGTTGAGATCTACTAAATAGAAGCCACATCTAAAAGCCAAAATTTTATCATGATTTTAAAGTATGAAATAGTGACGGTTGACCATCACATGCTATCGATTATGCATACAAGTATGTAACTAATAAAGCATTAAACAATTTGTGCAGATCTTACTATTCAAAAACTGATAATATTAAGAAAAAATAGCATAAAAATTTGGTAGACGTTAACAAGACATATGACAAGTATATGTCTAATATCTTTTCAAGTCAAATTATTAGCAATCATCAGGATTTCTTTTGTAAATCTTTCCTTTCTTTTTTCATGTCGCTCCTGATTATTTTCAGGCTTTCTAAAATTTGAGTTGTTTATGATCATCATAATATCTATATAACCACAACCATGACCACAATCACATCCATGACAATAAGATGATATACCCCTCACTTCAGGAAATGGTTATAAGTCAATTGACATAATTGATGATGTTTCATTGAAATTTACTATTTCGTTCAATGGATATGATAACAAATCCAAAATAATTTTTTTCAATGTTATGCTCTCAATATTGTAAATTTAGGAGCATATTCAAGGCATAAAAATATAATATATTTCTCTTTAACATATCTTCCATTTTCATATTACTTCCGCATAATTTTAATTGAGAAGTAATTCAAACATTATGGAATCATGCTTGCTTACTATTTTAAAAATTCTGCAATTGCTATTAAATTCATTCATAGTGAGTTTTTGGAAGATTATTGTCTTCATGTGATGATCATATATTTTTTCTCAAATTTTGGAAAAGGATACATGTATCATTTATCATAATATATTTAGGCTTTAGCCTTCATGGAGATAATGATGAAGGAATATCATTATTTTATCGCAATCCTTCAAGGATACGTGATTTCTTTCTTAAAATTATTCATTCAAAATTTTATCCATATGAATTTTAACCTCAAGGGTTTACGAATATGTATTATTGCCTGATATATCAAAAGCAACGAACTTCAGGTTCGTGACCATATGGATTTAAATTTGAACTTTTCAGAAAATTTTTATTGTTCAATATATTAGATCCACGAATCTCTAGTTCATGAAATTCGACATCATGAAACATATATATTTCAAAATGAAATTGATGAAAGATTAAATTTTTTTTTACTGAAAGTCGCGATATTAAATATCTTCATATTGTCAACAATATTTTTTCTTCACAAGCTTCATATTTGTCTCTTCCTTTTCTTACCTTTAAGATTGATAAAGACTATCGTGCTGATAATGTGTTGTAAAAATAAAAAATTAATAAAAGACGAGAGAGATATATGGAGAAGAGATAAGCTATTTTATTGATTTTCTTGAGTGTGCCATATTACAACGTAGAGAGATCTATTTATAAGAAAATACAACTTATTCCCCAAGTAATCCCTAGAGGGCTTTTACATTCATGGGTTTGGATTTTGGTCTCCAAAACTAACTTGTGGACCAAGCAATGAATATTCACATATATCGTTTCATAACAGACATCACCTTTTTTTTTATTACCCAATTGTCACCTCCTAGTTGTCATGCCAATTAGATAGATTTATTTTTATTCTCTCTCCGATCTTATTAATTTTATTTAATTTTTCTCTCTCTCTCTCTCTCTCTCTCTCTCTCTCTCTCCCTCCTTTTATTAATTTTTTCTCTTTTTTTTTCTTTTTTTATCTCCTTGATCAAGGTTTATTTTCTTCTCTTCTCTCTCTTTTGTTTAACCCTACATGTTTACTACATTTTTACAATGGAAGAAATTATTGTTTTAGGCGCATCAAATATCCCTTTACTTTCGGTGATATAGGTAACCTCTTTTCATTCAACATATTTTCAATTTGTGTTACTGGTATGTTGATGTTTAATTGTATGTTGACGGTAACAATGGAAGCTAGTCTATGAATGATTATGCTTATAGATGTTGATGAATCAGTCTATAAATGCTTATACAGATAGATTTTGATGAATTGATGGATTAAGTGCTTGTGTTTAATGGTGTATGGTGATTGTATAGGAGTTGGTATTTTGGTGTATGAATGCCTTAACATGTTTTCTACTTGATATTATAACTTTAATTTAGTATATTATAAAGCTTTTACAACTTCTTGTTATCATGTGGTTTAGTCTTTCCACATGGAAGATGACATTTCATTCCATTTTGATATTTTATCTTTTTCCCTAACTAGGAACTCATGTACAAAATTCGAGAAATAAAAACAAAAGTAGAGCAAAGTGAAACCATGGTTTAGGACATACGTCATGACATCAAGAAATTGGACTTCGCAAAGAAGCATATAACCACGACTATTACTACACTTCATCGTCTTACTATGCTTGGTAGCTTTTTCTCCTCTTGAATGTTTTTGCTGCTTCTCTGACTTCTTCATTATTGTTGTTGTAATTATGCTTGTTACTGTTACAGATTCCTTTCACTTCCCACATGCAAAGAAGTGTTATTTGAGTGAAATATTTTTTTTTGAGTATGTCAGTAAATTGGTTATGCGGGGTTATTTGCGAATCCTTTCATTGCTTTTTTTAGCAATTTCTATGAAAATGTGTTCTTCCTTTTAAATTATTTCACCGGTTATTGTGCATTTAATATTTGAGGAGGCTAGTATAAAGTTCAAGGTTTAATGACAAATCTAAAGTAGGGTATACTGAAGCAGGTCAACTGGAATTCATTCCACAATAAAAAATAACAAAAAAGAAAAGAAATTTATGTGGTACTCATGAATTGCTTTGCATAATGTACTTATATATTTGTTTCAAGGGTATGGAGTGATGTTAGAAAAGTTTCAGAAATTAGATCCTTCTCCAATTAAAATATTATGATTTGATTAATGATTGTGTCCTTGTTTATTTGTATTGAAGTTCAGATTTTGGATTTTCAACTACTTTTTTTAAAAAGCATAGTGTTGCTACAAAATTGTTCTTCAGCTTAAGTGAACTAGATATAGGGAAGACAATTGACACATAAATTTTTGTGGAAGCCAAAGCTACAAGAACTGAAGCAATTGGATTTGTCCTACTAGTATTTCTAGAAAAAAAATCTTTAATGTGCAACAGATATATTTGTGTTAAAATTTTATCTTTTTTCTCTTGCGAAAAACATAACAATGAAGTTTTTTAATATTTTATAAGTTTATGGATAAAATATTACATATTGTGGAAAGATCAAGTGTTGCGATTATTAACCCAAATCTTTAGTAATTAATGAGTTGCATAACTCACAAAAAGTCCTAATTCTCAAATCGTACAAATTACTTGACACATTGTAGCACCTTTATAATTGTTAGATATTTCTCACTATAATATTTTGTGTGCATATCAAGTTGCGATTCGTTTTGCAAACGACTTCTTTGAGAAATCTATACAAAACACAATTCAAACCAATATTTACCAACTACAGTGATCAAGAAAGAATTAAGAATCAAAAGTTGATTCTATGACAAAAGATGCAATGCATCAAAAAGAGAAAATATAGACATCAAAGATTACATATACATTTTTCTTGGCTGCCTTTGTAAATTTTTCTACATTTGATTTTTTTTCTTTTGAAGCAAGGGCGTCCTTTTCTTAATACTTTCAAAGGACTTAAAACTTTAAAACTTGAGTGAGAGCTTTGAAGATGACCAACATTACCATTTTCTTCAATTCTAGTACCTTGAAATGGTAGATCTATGCACTGATTATCTACAATACTATCACTAAGAAGTTTTTCTTCCACCTCATTGAAATGTCATTGCACTATTACACTATCTTTCAGATTTTACTCCAAAAGATCTTTATATCTGTATGAGGGCGCTTTATACATTTTTTCTAACGTGATATAAAATATTTATCTGGTATGATATCAACTTTTTGATCCATGAACACACATAATACATGTCTGCAAAGAATACCTTGAAACTCAAATAGACAACAAATGCAACTTGCATCTAAATTTTGCATATCAAGAATGACCTCATATAAAACTTGACCCTTAGATTTTCCACATTCGCCAAACCTCTCAAAATTATCTTTAACTTCAAGTGTCAATATAGACCCATCTCTTTTAACAAGTGCAGTACTACTACAAAATATAAGGTTCTTAATCTTATCTTCGAACATTTTAAACATTCGATTTGTATAAACTTTGCCAACTTGTTTTTCCATCAAAAGAACTGTAATAAGAGGAATGTTTGCATTACATGATTGAAAATCTTCATCCATCTCATTCTTTATCTTTCTTAGCATAGTCATGTCGTATTGCTCCACAAACCGCTTAAACCTGGTTCTTGTGATACCCCAAACCCAGCATATAGTTAATAATACCTGTGTGCATTTAATTAATTTTTATCTTGCAAGTTAATATTGAATTATGTGTTTATTTTAAATTAATCATTCATTTTAAGCATTATTTTCATACTACTTCAAAAATATTTAAATAATAGCTAAATTAATTATTTGAAATGAATATTAACTACTTTTAATATTTATAGTATTTGGATTTATTTTCGTACACTTAATTACTTAGTTTTCAACTAAATGGAAAAGAAGCTTTGAGTCTGGAGTGCATTTTAAACTATTTCACTTTTCAAAAATTATATTTTCTATCATTACTTGTCATTTTTATAGCAATCGTTCATCAATCGTTCATGCATAGCGCCTCGGAAATGAAAGATAGAGAATTATTTATAGTCCTCGGTGAATAGTATTTTCAGCGCTATTTTTTTTTAGTATTTAGTGTATGTTTTAACTGCTAGCCAAGTTAATTGATGTATTTGCCAACCAAATAAGCTAGCATTGACCATTTTAATTGACCCTTTGACCAACCTAAGTGACTTTGACCCTTTTTCCCTTGGGTTGTCATCTTTTTATTAACCAAAGGAAAGGAAAAAAAAATATAAAAACAAGGCAAAAACCACCATGGAGGAAAAAAAAAAAGAAGAGATTTTCAACACCAAATCTTCAAACCTTGCCTTAAGCTTGCCTAGGATCATTTCTGAGCCTCCATTGATCATCTTCCAACCATTTCCAAGAGCTATGGTGAGGGATTTTATGACTTTCGTGCATTTGAATATCTATTGTTTAAACTTTATTTTTTTTGCAATTGATTATAGAATGCTATTTAATTTGTTTTGTTGCTTGAAATGCCTTATATGATGATTGTAAAACATGCTTCTATATCTTTTTAACAATTTCTATGGTTGAATTTGTCAAATGCATATGAAGAAGATAATGAATAGTGTCATTTTAGGGTTTTGTTAAAAGTTGCTTGATAGATTGATTTAATGCTTCCTATAGGTGCTAGAGATATTAATTAACATAGAAATATGATTGTATGACCTTAGATTGCTCGAAACTTAGAAAAAATGCTAAAAATGGTTTGGTTTACAAAGGGGTTTCGGGTCAAACATAAATCTGAGTGAATTTGGTTGACATATTTGGCGTTCCTAGGGTGAAAAGGTGGTAGTAGTGCTTTTCTAACGCTTGGTTGGGCATCAGTTAAGGTACTTGTAGTTATAACGTATTAAGGGAAAATCGGGGCTTTTGCGGTTAATGTGGATAAACGGGTGAACTCGAGGGTTTTGGGGGTGCCATAAAGTGTGGTTTGGATGATAGGATAACTCATTTGAGAATCTTGAGCCTTGCCTTTCGGTTTGGAGCTAATTAGCATTGAAATGAAAAAGGGTCGTTTGACCAAGTATTGACCGTGCTCATTTTGAGATGGGGTTTTGTCTTGTGTGTGTGGGGAAGCACTTTTGGCACCATTGTGGCATTGATTAGGTGCCTGGTTAGCATATCTATAGTTCAAATGCACTAGTGGACTTTCGGGATTTTTTTAGGAAAGTGAGCTTTTGTGCCTTAGAATCATGCCTTAACATGTCTAGGAATGTGTAGTGAAGTTGGTTTCTCAATCCCGTAACTCGTCTGGTTGTAGTGGCTTTTAGAAGTTAGAGATATAAATAGTATTTTGTGATTTTTCATGCTTTGAACTATTGTTTCTTACTTAACTAATGTTCTTGTTGTTATTATTGATTATAATTGATTATTATATGAAATGTAATGGTATGACCATAGTTTTAAGTGTTTTCCTTGAGTTTTATATTGAGTTAATTGTAATGAAAATAAGTATGAGTTAATAGCTTTATTGATTGATAGTACTATTATGGAATATTTACAATTGCTTGACTCTTGAGCATGCTACATGAATAATAGGCTTAAATGGCATGTTTTGTTAAAATGGTAAAAGTTATGTGTTAAGAATTTTAAGTGTTTCATTAGTGTTAACTTGGTGATTCTAGTTATTAAATGTGTTTAAGGATTCTAGATGCTTAGAGCCGTGCATGCTAAGTAATTAATGGAGAATGTATACATGTTAATCAATAATTAGGGAGACTTGTAAATCATAAAGTAAATAGATTGTCAAAGCATATGGTAGGTAACTTATGTAAGTGAAATGTGGTATATGGAAATGATTCTTGGAGCATGCTTTATAGTGAGTATGTTTGGGGTTAAAATGTAGTATTCTAATTGGATGCTTAGCTTAATGAACCCTTGTGATCTAGTTGAAGTGAATTAGTTGTTAAGTAACTTGTTTTTATGTGGTTGAGTTATCTTTAAGCTACATGGAAATTGTTGTATTTAGGTAGTGGTTTTGAGTGGTAATTGAAGGAGAATGGTGCAATTAGAGGTGTTTGACTAGAATCTTGCATATTTTGGCTTCTAGAGGTGAGGGAGTCTTCATCCATTTTGTGCATCTTAACTTATTTTATTATTTTTAGATTATATGATTTAGTTTAATTGATAAAGTTTATATGTACTATTTACTTGTTATCTCGTAGTTTCTCGTGATATCTAGTGAATTCTTGAATTAGTATTTGGTTGCGCAACCTTTTCGGACATGGTAGTGTCGAGAAACTCTAGGCAACATCGGGCTGTCAGTCTCCCTCGAATACCATAGTACCTATTCCCTTTCTCACTGAGTATACTCTACTACCCCAGAGGCGTGGTTCACCTCGTTGGGGTATATGGACCTACCTCGGGAGAAATGAGTCGTAGGCTCAGGGTATATCCGGAGTACTCCATTTGGAGGAATAAGGGGTTTGCCGGCATTTGCTTGAAGATCATGATTCGTGGTTTGAGGTTGAAGACAAATAAGTTGAACGGTATCCTTATAAAACGTGTTTAATGTCTATTCAGTTAACTTGTTATAATGTATTACTTGTATTCTTGTCTTTGTTACATTGCACGGAATGATTTTCGAAAACACCCTTGGTTTACTGTATTTCATCCCTCACTGAGTACCTTTGGTTACTTATTCCTCATTTCAACATGTTACAAGTGCAGTTAGAACAACTGTCTTGAGTGCTGTATTGCCGGTTGCTTATCTGCTAAGGTTTGATGCCTTTGAAGATGTGTGTTATTGTAATATGTCTTATTTTGAGACCTTTGATGTCTTGTATGTATTAATGATAAATTTGGTGGGTTGTAGTTGAAGTTGTAGTCTTGAATAATTAGTGGCGTAGTTGGTATGTAATAGTTAATGATAGACTTTACTGCCTTTTGACTGCATGCTTGTGTGCTAACGGAAGTTGAGTGATGGACTTAATATTTAAGTAAGTAGGGTAATTAGAATTAGAGTGGTATGATAAGTAGATTTAAAAGATAAGATTTTTATGGATTTTAACCTTGTATGCTTGTGTGTTATTATATTGGGTTCCAAGGCTCGAATGACCTTGAAGAGTTTGTTGTATATGATGACGTTAGAGGATGGGATTGTATCTTGGAGTCGGATTGTAGTTTTAAGGATAAATTTACCGTTTGCAGGTGAACTGATTGTCCTATAAACAGGAGAGACTCCGACCGTCTTTCCTTGTTTTTCGTGGTCTCAGGTTTTGGATCGGGGCTCCAGTCTTGAAAGGGATCGGGGCGTTATAGTTCTACTGTGTATATAATCATCAAAAAAAGAATTTATGATCTCACTCCTTTGACTGCTTGACATTCATGCCCAAAAAATATCCTTTACATAAATAGAGACCTAACGATGGCGATATTTATACAAATTTTTTAACCATTCATTATATTCCAAATCATATTCCACGATCAATTCTTTCCATTTCATTTCAAAATCAGCAACTTGTAAGGAATCATACACCATTATATATAAAACCCTCCTACTTTCTTGATAGCCTGCATATCTTCCTAATTTTTCTGAAATATTTTTCATTATATGCCATAGCACAAGCGATAATGAGAATTGGGAAATACTTCTGCAACAGTATTAAGAATTATTTTACATTGATCAATTATTATTGCTTTTGGTGCAATCCCTGACATGCATTCTTACCACACCTTGAATAGCAAAACATATGTCTTAGTAGTTTTGTTTGAAAGTAATCCACAACCCAAAAATATTGATTGACCGTGATGGTTCACACCAATAAATGGAGGAAAAGGCATATCATATTTATTCATCAAACAAGTAGTGTCAAATGTAACAATATCACTAAATGATTCATATGCTTCTCTACACCTTGCATCAACCCAAAGACAATCTTCATCCTATATCTTTCATCAACTTCCATGATGTGAAAAAAATCAAAATTTCTTTTTTGCATTCATCTAAAATAACTATGAAAAGCCTCTGCATCACCTTCACCAAGCCTTAATCGCCTTTGTTTAGTAATATTATTTCTACAATCTTTTTCTCCAAATTTCATATTTTAAAAACCACATGCTTTAATAACAAAGAAGCTATAGGTTTTACTAATTTTAATGCCTACTCTATCATTCAAATCCAGAAGTCTTTTACTAGGTGTATCAAGCTTTTGATCTATTACTTCTATTCATGTACTCATCAAATGGAGTAACATTGTGGTTATGATTTAATTCCACCACTGTTAAACAATACAAACCATCATTCCTCAATAGTTGCCTAATCCTAGCCCCAAAATCAGTTTTAATTGATGGTTTCTTCAGAAAATCATTTGGAACATTATGTCTAGGCTTACCTGATTTAAAGCATGCAAGGGTGAATGATTTCTTTTGTCCATCACCTCCAATATTTGTCCTCCTCTTTATTGTTTCAAATCCGATAACTTTTGCATAATGATAATAAAAGGCACAAACTTCTTGATAAGACTAAAATAACATTTCTATTTTTGGAACTTCCTAATTACCTCCATTAAATTTTTTATCTTCATTTTACCTATTCGGTGTATTGACCACTGTTGTAGTTTCATTTGCTCACAAAGTTACATTATTTTTCTCACCTACATGCACACAAAAAATAAAACAAACCTCAATAGCAATCATGTTTTAGTTCCAAACAAATTATTAGATCATAAGTCAATTTTAAAAGTTTCAAAACTTTAACATGCATCATTCGACTGAAGTTAGACAAGGTTGAAATAATGACTTTTGAAGAAATTTTAGGTCTTAGTCCAATCCCTCAATCTGTTAGTAGCTAAATAATCATTTATATAACTTTTACTCTAATAATAATGGACTTGACTATCTTGATAAATGCACAATAGAATTACAAAAAAGAATTACACCATTCAATTTCCCTCATTTTTTTAAAGGTATAGGAGTTTGTATGTGCAATAAGAACTAATGAAGATAAAAAACTATTTCTTGAACTAATGCGTGAAAATTGTAGTAACTAATGAACATATGCATGGTGAGAGCATATGATGCATTAAGTGTTAAAAGTTGTGCAGTATAAATATGGATTAATTTCTCAGCAAGATGGCTAATTTTCTTAATCGATGAAGCTCTGCGATGAAAACTAAAAACAGATGTAATAACTTGGTGTAAACTGATTCTGTTACAGGTGATGTTGCAACATTAACTGGAATATCAGTTCTATAACAGACCATTAACAATCTGTTTCTCTAATTGCTTAGTTAGTTTATTCTACTTAATGTTCCAACATAAGTAGCAACAATAAACATCAGCGGAAAGATAAAGCTTGTAAAAGAAACAAAGACACCAAGATTTAACGTGGTTCAACCGTGCGGTCTACGTCCACGGGACCTCCCTTGGTCCAACAAACCTGCTTATTAAGCAATCGGTTTGGCGAGCTCCCCTCGACTTGCGACTTTTTCTCCCGAGAACAACACCTTCTTCTCCCGAAGAATGAATAAATAAAATAATAATCTAATCACTCAAATACTCATATAATTCGCTCATGACTCACTGTCAAAACAAACAAAATTGCAACAATTAATACAATCAAAGACTAGAACACAGATCGTGTTGCAACATAGCTTGAAACACTGGACAGAAAACTCTCTTGTATTTTCTCTTGTTGTTCTCTGTTTCTGCCTCAACTTTTCTGCCGTGATTGCTGCTATATAAATACAAGATTGCTGCTGCATATTGTCTTGGGCTGCAAGAAAATCATTTACTCATAAAATCTATTCTTCCTTTCCTTGTGAACATGCAATAAATGTCATTCCTTAATCAACACGGATCTTCTTCTCATATGGTAAGTTACCATAAGATTTTTTCTGCAAAATATAAAAGGTAAAAACACAAGAATAGAAATAACAAAAGTTTTGCTAAAACATAGACAATCAAATCTCAAGTAATTTAATTGTCTAACAATCAAATCCCAATCAATTTAATTGTCTAACAATCTCCCCCTTTGGCTTTGTTTTGGGAAAACCCTTTTAGCACAAGAATGAAAACCTTTTACTGAACAAGTGCATAGGACACGTTCCAACACAAATGTTCCTATTGTTTCTGTTGCAACAGTAGAAGTAACACAAGTACAGTAGTACCAGAGCAATAGGTAAAGAACAAGGTAGCAGAACAATAGCACAACATAAGTGATCTCCCTATTTTTGCCAAAATAAACCAAAGTACGAATCTGAAGTTCCGGCATTTGTTCCAACAATGCAGCCTCTGGATCTTTTCCAATATTTATCTCAACACACAATTAGTTCAGAAATAGCGGAAGCAACATCAATAACAATAATCACTAGTTCATAGTGAAAAAATTTCATCTCTTTTTCTTCCCTCTGAGTTGTTGCACATCATTGGAACTAGTGAGATTGTTCTCCCCCTAAATATCTACTTTGTACTCTCCCTGCAAGAACTTTAGTCAGCCATTTGAAAAATTAGCACAACAATTCAGATTAACTTTTGTATCATAAAGTGTGAACACAATGTTATGAGAAAAAAATATGATAAACATGATTGTTTCAGATGATTGTTGCAACATAATTCAACTAAACAGAGTATTTTAACTTTAGTACCCATTCTCTCAGAAATTTGTGACTCAAGTACCCATTCTCTCAGAAATTTGCGACTCCAAAAAAAATAAAAACTTTTTTTTTGTAAGTAGAAAAGGAAAAAATGCATGATATGAATAGGATTCATGAAGTCAACATCAAGAAAAATTACTTACTCAATAGTCAAACCAAACAAGGATTTATAACTTGAACCAAGTGTGTGTGAAAAACTATATAAAGATCTTTCTTGAAATTTCTCAGAATCAGGATTTGCAAGATTTAGAATTCAAAGCAACCTATTCAAACAACCTGATCATCTAATCATATTGCAAAATTTTTATTTTTAAAAGAATATTAGGCTTGATAGTTTTCACTCTAGAACCTTCAATCTAGTTTAGGTAGTTTTTTCCAGTCTCCACTTTCCTTTCCTTTTTTTTTTTTTTTCTTTTTTGTGTTTTTTTTCTTTTTTATTTTTTATTTTATTTTCATAAGTGAATAGAGTACACGAATGAATAAAGAGACTTCTCTTTATATCCAAAGTCACTAGGAAGTTCAAATTCCTACACTTGAAAATCATTAAAATTAGTTTCTTAATCAGATCAAAATATAGTGTGCTCAGCTAATATAGTTTAAGAAATAAATCACAAGCTGATTTTACTATTAAACTTTTACATCTCTTGAGTCTCTTCGCAATCATGTTTCAGTTTATGATGCAACATTAAAAAACTATAAATTCCTAAAAATTTTCTCAAAGTCTCATATCTCATAGAATTTGGTGCCTTAGTAACAATATTTGTCAGTTGATTTTTTGTTGCAACATAGTTTGAAACAACCTCTTTATGCTCTACTGGACAAGGTAAAACTGATTTTCTTACCCAAATTTGTTTCACTTTTTGTTGCGACAAATTCGATTTCATTTGAGGTGGCCTCCTAAACTTATCATGAACAAAGGGTTTAACAAACTTACCTCTTTTCAACATGTTAATGTACTTGTAGCATCGTAATCTGATGTGTCCAAGAGTGTGGTAAAAATGACAAACTGGCACAAACTTCTTTTTCTTAAATTCTAAAATTTTACTCTCTGCTGCAGCTTTTGTTGCAACATCAGTTGCGACATCAGTAGTCATGTCATTTTGTTTTGTTGCACCATTTGATTCCAGCATTGGCGCTCCATTTTCTCTGACAAAGTTATTTTTTCTAGATGGTTCACCTCTATAAAATCCAAGTTCCGTGTGATCACCGCTTGATTTTTGGATTGATAGCACGTAATCAAGCTTCTAAGTCCCACAATTTAGCATTTTTACAATTCGCTGAATTAGTTTAAGCTCTTATTGCAACATTTGAGTTTCTTGTAGTCTTTTAGCATCCAGATCTTGATTTATTTTTGCTGTCTTTTCCAGATTAGATTTTTGCATCGAGAGTTCTATGATCCTCACTTCCGTATCACGATTTTTCTTGCACACGATCAACTAATTTTTGTACATCTCTTTGTAGGCTTTCAAGACGTCTTCTACATCCAAATCATCATCACTTTCTGACTCTAAGTTGCACGTTTCTTCATCTGTTGCAACATTGTTTACACCATCTTCTATGCTTACCTTATCATTACGTTGGACTGTTGCGATATTTAATGCAACAATATTATTGGTGTACTCTTTATCATTCTCCGTATATTCCTCCAAGTCTTCATCAGTCGAGGTGATGTTCATGGCCTTTTTTTTCTTCTTTATAATGTTTCCATATTCAGATTGCATATGTCCAAATCCTTCACATTCATGACAGTGTATTCTTTTTTTCTTCTTCAAGATTTCAGAATTTGACGAGACATTCTGCTTCTCCAATATTTTCAGCACTTTGTTGACATCTTTTGTGAGTGAGGCTAAAGATTTATTGACACCATCAGAAGAGTATTGATCATCTTGATTTTCGAAACATGTTTTTAAGGCAATGCTATTTTCTTTCTTCTTTTGTTTGAACTTCATTTCAAATGTTTGAAGAGTGCCCATTAACTCATCAATCTTGATTTCATCAACATTTTTGAACTCTTCTATTGCTGTAACTTTGATAGCAAACCTATCTAGAAGTGATCTTAGTACTTTTCTTACCAACTTTGAATCTGAATATTTTTCCCCCAAGGCAAATGCCTCATTTACAATATCACACAGCCTGACATTGAACTCCATGATAGTTTCATCTTCCTTCATCTTTAATTCTTCAAATCTTGTCGCAAGAATTTGAAGTTTTGATACCTTTACAGCTGTAGTGCCTTCATATGCCGTCTCTAATATCACCCATGCATCTTTGGCTGATTTACATGTTGAAATCAATTTGAACTGGTTTATGTCAACGATATTGAAGATAGCATTCAATGCTTGGAAATTGTAATTTACCAATAAATCTTGTGCTTTGGTCCATTGTGTTTCAGGTTTTGGTATAACATTGCCTTGTGCATCGGTAATTATAGGATGCACCCAACCTGTTATAACTGCTTTCTAAGCTTTTTCATCAATGGACTTGATAAACGCCCTCATGAGTGCCTTCCAGTATAAGTAGTTTGAGCCATTCAATAGTAGTGGTTTGGTAATTGAACATCCATCCTGAAAAGTGTCCATACCTATTCCTGCAAAAAAAATAACTTTCTCCCAAGAATCTAATCGAATTAGTCCGTAACCTGCTCTTGATGCTACTTGTTAAAAGTTGTGTAGTATAAGTATGGATTAATTTATCAGCAAGATGACTAATTTGCTTAATCAATGAAGCTCTGCGATGAAAACTAAAAACAGATGTAATAACTTGGTGTAAACTGATTCTGTTACAATTCTGTTATAGGTAATGTTGCAACATTAATCGGAATATCAGTTCTATAACAGACCATTAACAATCTGTTTATCTAATTGCTTAGTTAGTTTATTCCACTTAATGTTCCAACATAAGTAGCAACAGTAAATAGCAGCGGAAAGTTAAAGCTTGTAAAAGAAACAAAGACTTAAGATTTAACGTGGTTCAACCGTGCGGTCTACGTCCACGGGACCTCCCTTGGTCCAACAAACCTGCTTATTAAGCAATATAATAAGTTACAACATCAACGGACTTACACAAGTAAAGACTCCATCTTAACCTTTGATGCCTTGATGGTGAACTCTTTAATGAACTTCGGATTGGTGTGCTCCCTTCGACTTACGACGTTTTCTCCCTAGAACAATACCTTCCTCTCCCGAAGAATGAATAAATAAGATAATAATCTAATCACTCAAAGACTCATATAATTCGCTCATGACTCACTATCAAAACAAACAAAGTTGCAACACTTAATACAATCAAAGACTAGAACACAGATCGTGTTGCAACATAACTTGAAACACTGGACAGAAAACTCTCTTGTATTTTCTCTTGTTGCTCTCTGTTTCTGCCTCGACTTTTCTGTCATGATTGCTACTATATAAATACAAGATTGCTGCTGCATATTGTCTTGGTCTGCAAGAAAAGCCTTTACTCATAAAACCTATTCTTCATTTCCTTGTGAATATGCAATAAATGACATTCCTTAATCAACACAAATCTTCTTCTCATATGGTAAGTTACCATAAGATTTTTCCTGCAAAATATAAAAGGTAAAAACACAAGAATGGAAATAACAAAAGTTTTGCTAAAACATAGCTAATCAAATCTCAAGTAATTTAATTGCCTAACAATCAAATCCCAATCATTTTAATTGTCTAACATTAAGCTTATATCATAATTGCTAAAATTAAACTTAGTTAACTTTTAATTAACACATGCACAGTAAGACAATGAAGTGCAGTAATAATCGTGATTATATGCTTCTTTGTGTAGTCCAATTTCTTGATGTCATGACCTATTTCTTGAACCATTGTTTCACTTTGCTCTGCTTTTGTTTTTATTTCTCGAATTTTGGACATGAGTTCGTAGTTAGGAAAAAAGATAAAATATCAAAATGGAATGAGATGGCATCTTTCATGTTGAAAGACTGAAGCACATGACAACAAGAAGTTGTCAAAGCTTTAGTATATACTAAACTAAAGTTCTGATATCAAGTAAAAAATATGTTGAAGCATTCATACACCAAAATACCAACTCCTATACAACCACAATCCACCATTAAACACAAGCATTACATCCATCGATTCATCAAAATCCATCAGCATAAGCATTTATAGACTGATTCATTAACATCTATAAGCATAATCATTCATAGAGTAACTTCCATTGTTACTGTCAACATACAATTAAACATTAACATACCAATAATAGAAATTGAAAACATGTTGAATGAAAAGAGCCTACCTATATCATTGAAAGTAAAGGGATATAGGTCTGAGATTTCCTCCAAGCTATTTGATGTGTCTAAAACAATATTATTCCATTGTAGCAATTATCGATTCCTCAAGAAAAGAGAAAAATCTAGAAAAAAGAAATATGCAGTAAACATGTAGCTAGGGTTAAACAAAAGAGAGAGAATAGAAGAAAGAAAACGTTGATTAAGAAGATAAAAAAGGAAAAACAAGAGAGAGAAAAATTAATAAAAGGAGAGAGATAAAATAAATAAAATAAATAAACTTAGAGAGAGAGAAAAAACAAAAAAACCTAGGAAGCATACCAACTAGGAGACGATAATTGGGATATAATAAAAAGGTGACATCTAGTATTACTCTTTTATATTAGGTGTAATAAAGGTATTCAGTGGCTTCCTATATAGAGATATGCATAATCGACATTTTTCACAAATTTTATGAAATTCATTACTCTTCAGTTTTCTATTGAGGTATATCCTCGTTATCTTAATATAGTCTCTCGATGACATGTTTTGGTCCTCTTCTCCATTCCTTAGAAAAAGTGAGCAACCAGTTTATTACTACGTGAATAATTATACATCGAAACCACAATCGCAGTGACTTGAGGGGAATCAGAAACTAATGTGGTTATCACGATGTTCAATGTGCATCAGGGAGTATATTTTTCATTCACTTTCAAAGGGGGCTATGTAGTTCCTCGGTTGCTAGTTATTTGAGCTCTATTTATTTTTTGTTTTGTGCGAGGAATTTATTGTAGGTAGAGTTGAATCAACTTTAATACTATAAATTTTGTGATGCAACAACGGACCCTATCGCATAACTAGTTACTTGAGGTTTCGTAAATGGTTTGGCAAGAATTTACAGATGTGCAACTAACTAGGCTAGCTAGCTTGGCCATAGATTAAGGAGCCCCTATGATCCTTGCGATAGAGTAATTCTTTGGTCAGCTCGCGCTTATTATTAGTTCACTTATATATAAGTGGGCTCGACATACCCCATGTGTCTAGAATTGATAATCCGCCCAGGCTGTTCTAGGAATTTTCATTGCAGATAAAAGCAATTGCAGCTTTTGGCTTAGATGAGTAAGCTGCATCTACATTATGAATACCAACAGGTTTTCCTTCCAAAACAAATACATTTCCAGTCTTCCGGATTAGCCACCAACAAAAAGCTATTTTTGCCTCAGCCTCCTTTTCCATACCAATCTTAATGCATCTTTTAGTAATCTGAAGAAAGGATTAGTTTTAGGGGGACGTTCAGCTTATCAGTGACGTGTGAGTCTATATGCATATGAAACCCACAAGTCATATACACATTCACACTCAAACATTCGAAACATTCAGATGTTTTAAAAAAATTTCCCGGAATAAACCACATGCATCCAATGTAGATTCCTGACTTCGTTCCACATAGTATTGGAGAATTTCTGTGCCC
This sequence comes from Ehretia macrophylla, assembly GCA_037974665.1. Taxonomy (NCBI): domain Eukaryota; kingdom Viridiplantae; phylum Streptophyta; class Magnoliopsida; order Boraginales; family Ehretiaceae; genus Ehretia; species Ehretia macrophylla. The sequence goes on from CM075774.1 coordinate 9,798,533, forward strand.
GGAATTGACTAATGTATTTCTCTCTCTTACTGCGATTCATACTTCCGACAAAAGAGAAAAAAAAAAAAAGAAAAAAAAATACAATGCATACTTTTTCCATAAAGAAGAAAAAAAAAAAGTAAGTCGATGGGAGTTTGGTCTAGTAATATGATTCTCGCTTTAAATGCAAGAGATCTCGAGACTAATGTAACACCTCGTATTTTTGGTCTGACTTAACTGTTACTTTTATTTGGATTACAGGCTAAAATTTATTTTGTTAGATTAGGCCCTTTATAAATATATAAGCCCAACCCTATAAGCTTATATTAGACCTAGAGTAATTAATATACGTGTCTGAGAATTTAGCCTCTCTGCAAATATGCCAAAAAAAAAAAAAAAATCCTATAGTGATGCCTACACTTTTAAACATAACCACTCTCATGGGTAGATTGTTGGAATTTGCGAGAATGGTGGGAAAAACTTAAAGTTTAGGGTCAATGGAAAAGGTTAGTGCGTTTGATCCTCTTCCTTCAAAATTTCTTGCATTATATGGTACATTGATATATGATCTATTGAATATTTATGACTATATGAATGATATTATTATGGATGCTTCACATGTTCTAACATGAGTTGAACTATAGCATGTGATATATTGGATTTCGTTAAGAAAATAGCATGTTAAGATTGATTTTTAAGATTGCATCCAAATGTTGAGAATATTTTTTTTGACATATACGTGATTGAAATTGAAGTATATGTTTAAACAAAGAAAAAGAGAAAGAACACCATGTGAAAAGGGAAAACATAATGACACAAGTTTCTTCTTGTTTGCGCCACTTTGCCGTTGGGAAGTAACTTTTATATGTAGTAATATTGACGAACCCGATAAGGTGAAAACATATTTTATAAAGAAAATGAAAACAATCCAGTGAATGCTATATTAGATGGAACAGTTGAGAAGTGTTGGGGCGGAGTTAAGAGTTTAAAATTAGGGGACTAAAATTTAAATAAGAAAATTTATGACAGGAAAAGAAAAAAATAGGAAGGACCAGTAATTTTTTTTAACGATATTATATTAATTTTTTTTAACAATATTACATAATTTTTTGTTTTAAAAAAAAACTTAAGCCCGCCAGCCTATCCCTAGCTCCGCCATTCAGAAGTGGCAAAGTAAGGAAACAAATAGCATCTTGCAAAACGCACGACAGACCAGCAAAAGCAACATAATAGTACAATTTTACAGGCAGGTCTTGTTCGTTTTATGTCTATATAATAAAAAATGCACATGACAGATAACTAGATTACTAGTATCGATGACCAATGCCATGAATACATCCCCTATGGCCTAGATTCATAGCATATTGTGTTATTGTCTGTTAGTATAGAGCATAAAATGGAAAAGAAAAAAAGAAAAAGAAAAAAGGGACTCAGTTATGGAAAGGAAAAAGAGTAAGACGAGGCAGGTGTTTACTGTTCACGATGAATATTGACACTTAAAGAGGAAAACAAATAAAAAAAAGAGAAATTCTGAACAGTGCCCAAGTTGTTGTTCACGTGGAATTGTAACTGGGTGAAATGTCTTTGAATGTATTCTTTTTCTTCTTTAATAGTCTTTCTTTTGAACTTTTTATGAAATAGTTTTGAATGCCTTTATTTCTAAATGTAGTTATGAATGCTTTGGTAGTTTAAAAGCTCCAGACAATGTTAGAGCTGAAAGTTTGGCGTATTTTGACTTCAGACACAAATAATGTATTTTTGAATGAAATTTTGGGACAAAAGTATTTGCATGATTTCAAAATATGATGCGTTATGAGAGATACTTTCTATTAGAATTGTTCTATACATCACGTGATCATCGAATACATATATGAAACATTTGAAACTTGAGAAAATAGACGAGTTGTGAAATTATGAGCCTTATTAGATGGGGATAAATGTCAATATTATAACCCTTGTTGGATATGAAATATTTGAAACTTGAGAATTTGGACGAGCTGTAAAATTGTGACCCTTATTGGTCGGGGATAAATGCCAATATTATGATCCTTGTTGGCGGGGGGATAAATGCCAACACTTTTGACTCTTTGGCTAAGGATAAATGCCAACACTTCTTACTCTTTGGTGGAGGATAAATGCTAATATTTTTGACTCTTTGGTGGAGGATAAATGCTAATATTTTTGACTCTTTGGCGGAGGATAAATGTCAATATTTTTGACTCTGTGTCGGAGGATAAATGCCTACTTAGACTTAGATATTGAGTTTATTGCCTATGATTTCTGACACTATGGATTCTTGGCATGTGAATTTAGTTTGGCATGAACTTTTATGATTCTAGGCATGAAAACTTATGATTTCCGCAAGAATTTATTTTCGAGTTTGTGATATTCATGAACACGATAATATGACTATTTGGCATATATGAATATTTGAAGGGTCCTAAGAGGTTTTTTTGGGGGGGATCGCCACTTAATGAGATGTATGTCTCATTTTTGTAAAAATATTTTCTTTGCAGAAGGTGACGTATAGGCTTTTTGGATTTGGCTTAGGATAGAGACTGCCTCGACGAATACTTGATTACATCCCTTTGGATATTTTAGTTATGGATTAGTTGATTAGATCTTCTAGACCTATGGATTTAATTCTTTATTTTGGTTAAGACTTTGGAAAAAGTTATGTATTTTTTTGGAGATTTTTATTTCTTAGTTGGAGACTTAAATTCTGCTGCCTGATAATGATTTAGATGCTCTGATGACTTGTTACCTATTTATTATTGTGATTTTAAATTGACATCAATTTAGTGTCTGTGTATTTAGGAAGGATGTTCCTTCTTAGTATGCGACAATTACGTTCCCAAGATTCGCCTAGATGAATTTTGGGGGTGTGACAGAGTATATGTAATATCTCACATCGGTGGAATATAATGTGATTGTGTGGTTTATAAGTGGGTGTTGTGGGTATAAGAAGTAACTTAGGTTAACCATTTTGGGCCAGTAGAAAAGGGGTCTAAGTAGTTGTTTCTTATACCTACAACACTAGTCGCGGTTGTAGGTTCAGGGTTCTAGGCTCAGGGCGTGATAGAATGGTATCAGAGCAGGTAGTGCCGGTGCAGGAGTTAAGTTCTATTCGAAACAAAGTGCTACGAGGGGTGTATGTAATATCTCACGTCAGTGGAATATAGTGTAATTGTGTAATTTATAAGTATGCTATTCGCGGCAAAATGCTATGTGGGGTGTATGTAATATCCCACATCGGTAGAATATAATGTAATTGTATAGTTTATAAGTGTGTGTTGTAGGTATAAATAATAACTTGGGTTAACTATTTTGGATCAGTAGAAAAATGGTCTAAGTAATTGTTTCTTATACCTACAATACTAGTCACGTATGTGAATCCGGAGTTTGAACTCAAAGTGTAACAATTAATTCACATGTATAATATCTTAAATAATATAAAATAACATAAGTCTCTCTTAAATTTGAATGAGAAAACAAAAACAGTGAAAATGGAAGTGGTGATAATGGGCACTCCACGATAAAAAAACAGTTGACGAACTATGAACAAAGCCCTTTTTTTTTTTTTGTCATTAACTATGAATAAAGCCTGTAAGATACAGTATTGCATTCTCTTTTTTTTCTTTTTTTCTTTTTTGTCGGAATACAGTATTGCATTCTCGTGGGCATCTTTTGTTTTCTTCCTCAAGATTGGGGATGGAGTTATTACCGTAAAATGTTGACCAAGTGGTCAACTTGTCAAATATTTGTCAACCTAGGACTCGTATTAAATATGTGGCGTGTAATGAACCAAGGTAATGACAAAAAAAAAAAAGAATTAAGGTATAGTGAACCGAACCTTCCTTGAAAACAAAATGAAACCTTTTTCCTGTTTTTGGCCTAGAAAATAAACCTCTCGATCAACTCCAACAATTTTTCTAAATATATATATAGAAAAGTTATTATGTAAAAATACTAGCAGAACATATATTTTATTTTTTTATATTATGTTTTTTTTTTTTAGGGAATTATTAAACCCCAATGCTGACACTCAAATTTGGAGAGGCTGAACTCCTTTTCTAAGGGTTCTTTAAATTATAAAAATAGGGATTGATTAAAAATAAGAAGTGTGAAAGTAGTAAGACCAACTCCAACAAATTTCTTAAATACATTTTTTCTTTAGTTTAAAGAAATTGTTGTGTGAAAATAGTAATAAATCTCCTATATCATTCCCTATCTTTTAGGGATTTTTCAAACCCAAATTTGAAGTGTGAACTCCATTTTTTAGAAGTTCTTCAAATTCCAAAAAGAGATTGATTAAAAATAAAAAGTATTATTAAAATAAAATTAAGATAAAAGATTCATAAAAAGAGGGAATCAACTGTTTACTCTCTAGTGTTTGCCAATAAGAAAGCTACTAGAGTTGGTGTAAGAGCATTCATCCTACTTGTAAAATTTCAAATCAAAATAACTATTTTTTACATCATTAGGTGAAGTCATACTAAGCATTAATCGAAAAAGCCAAATTAATCCTCTTTACCACATTGGCTACTTGGTGTAGTTGTATAATTATTGTTTTACATGTGAGATGTCTCAAGATCTATATGTAATAATATGGGTAAAATGCATCAATGGTCCTCATTGTTTACTCAAAAATCAATATAATCCTCATTATTTCAAAATGTTCAAAAAGGTCCCCAATGTTTACAAACATGCTCATTGTGATTTTCACCGTTAAAAATTTGGTTAATTTTAACAGATGTAAATAGTATCTCAGGGGTAAAATTGAAAAATTACAAAAAACATAAAATCTCACACAAAAAATACCAAAAAACACACACAAAAACACACACGAACACACCAAAAAAACACATAATCTCACACAAACACACCAAAAAACACACACTACTACACCAAAAAACACACACACATGAACACACACCAAAACATACACACGAACACACACCAAAACACACACATGAACATACACCAAAACATACACAAAAACACACCCACTAATATTATACACACCCGAACACACACAAAGCCAAAAACACATACACAAACTCGCGGGGGTGGGGGTGGGGAGTGGTGTTCGCGGGTGGGAGTGGTGGTGGAGTTGGGTGGGGGGTGGTGTTCGCGGGTGAGGGGTGGTGTTCGCGGGGTGGTGTTCGCAGGGAGGGGCTGTTGTTCTCGGGGTGGGGGGTGCTGTTCGCAGGGTGGGGGTAGTGGCTTGCGGTGGGCTGTGGTGGTGGGCTGGTGGCGGGCTGGTGACTGGTGGTGGGCTGGTGGTGGCGTTTTTGTGGTGGGGGTGGTGGTGGAGTTGGGTGGGGTGGAAGAGGAAGAAGAAGGGAATGATAAATTTGTAATTTTCTGATTTAGTTAGGGTATTTTAGTAATTTTATGCATTTTCTGTTAATTTTTTAACGGTGGGGACTACAATGAGCATGTTTATAAATATTGGGGATCTTTTTGAGCATGTTAAAACAATGAGGATTATATTGATTTTTGAGTAAACAATAAGGACCATTGTTGCATTTTACCCTAATAATATCATAAGTGATCTAAAATACATTAAGGCTCCTTTGAATGGGAAAAAAAAAAAATCATTTTTAAAGGTCACACACTTGGTTACTTGCGCAGCTGCTAAGCGGACGAAAATAAAAAGGACCAAGACTAATTTTCTAGGAAAAATAAAGATTAAATGACATAGTACTTCTTTGTGGTTTGTCAAAAATACAAAATATCTCCTTGCGATATTCTAGTAAGCTCACAAACCTTCACGGAGGGACATTTTACCCTTTCGACAAACTATAGTGGAGTAATATACTTTTTATGGCCAGATCTCAATTTGAAAGTAAAACTGAAAAACCCGATTACGCCTTACGGGCAGAACTCGAGTTCAGAAGTAAAAACTCAAAACTAAGAACTCCAGCTTAGAAGTAAAACTAATAAGATAGGTTTAAGAATAATCGTATCCAATGGTAAATTCATTGGCCCGAAGAAATAATCTAAGATATTACTTGAATTATTAATTCGAGTTATTCTTTGAAGGTAACTAATAATATTAACTTGTAAATCACTTCAAATTAAGTCTCCATAAAAAGCGAGTCATACTCTAGGTGGTGAAGAATGTGAATGAAATTCCACAATTGAGCTTTGGGTATGGTATGTAGCTTAACAATAATCTCTTAGGAAAAATGACTCAATTAGTTCTAAACGTTTGCATATTTTGATATTTTGGTCTCAAACATTTTAAATCGGACACTTTACTCCCAAACGTTTTACATAAAGGACACTGTTAGTCTATTAATTCATTTCTGTTAAATTTACTCTATTAAGGTCACATGATTCGCACGCTGCACGTAAAATAAAAACATACAATGTTAAATTGATCATTTAGCTTACAACTTATTCTCACAAAATATCACTCGATCCTCAATTCTCTCCAATTTAACCTTGTATGTTTTTTTTTACTCGCAGCGTGTGAATCACGTGACCTTAAGGAACAAATTTAACAAAAATGAGCTAATGGACTAACGGTGTCCCTTATGTAAACGTTTAGGACTAAAGTATTTGATTTGAAATGTTTGAGATCAAAATATCAAAATAAGCAAGCGTTTGAAACTAATTGAGCCATTTTCTCTAATCTCTTGCATCCGTTACTATACATTTAAGGTAGGCAATTTTTTTTTTCTTTTTTTCCATTTTTTATTTAAGGGGGAGTTAATTTTGTCATTTTACATCAATAAGATGAGGAAGAACCGATTTAAATGGTTTGAGCATATTAGGAGACGACTTGTAGAAGCGCCGGGGAGACGGTGTGAAGGTTTAGAGATAGCACATAGAAAGAGGGGTAAAAGAAGACCTAAGTTGACTTGGACGGAGATACTCATACGAGATTTTGCGTATATGGAGCTTACAGAAAAGTTAGCTCTCAACAGAAATGAATGGCGCCGTCTAATTCATATAGCTGATCCTACTTAGTGGGACAAATGCTCAATTTGGTTTGATTTGGTTACATTAATAAGATGTTACACACGACACAAGGCATGAAAAAATTTGATAACAACGATGATAATATTAATCTCAAATTGAGACATAACACAAGGCATTATAGATCAGGCAAATGGAACCATGAACACCAATCAAGGTACATCAAATTAAGTGCAAAAACAAGGAGCCAAAGACCCGATTTATTATTATCCTAGGAAAATCAACATACATCATCTATAAGATTGGCAAAAGTCTTTCATCTAGTAGAAAGAATAGTCCGGCTAAGGTGAGACATAAGTCCCACATCACATATATGGGAGACTCGCTCTTATTTTTCGATTGAACCATTCGATTACTAGATACTAGATGAAAGTGTTGCTCAGTACTGATACTACAAATATAAATTAATCCAAGTAAATAGTAAGTGCCACACGTACAGAACTTTTATGGTCATCAAAGATCATGACCTTGAAAGGGTGATGGCTCTATCTTTATGCCAACATGTCTCTCAAGGGCACTTAGACTTGCCCTTCTTGTTCTTCTTGTCCCTGTAGCAAGGGCATTCATGCTTGTTTCCATAAGTTCCAGAAGGCACGCATTTGCACTCCTCACAGCAAATTCCACAATACTTCAAGCATCTATCCTGAACTCCAGCCTTTGCGCACCTTGCCCCACACTTTGAATCACAGTAACCTACCCAAAGAAACAAGTAGATCAAAGTAAATATCACCACATGATAAACGAGTACGATGCATAATCTATGTCCATATTTTTTATGACGAAAACCCTTCTGGAAGTCCACATTCACATTAAAAGTGTTAAATTTTGACACGCATAAACTAATTTGGACAAGATATAATTCAAGTTAATCACGGACGAAATTTACTGGGATTGACCCGAAGAATAACTTATTTGGATTTAAGACATGAACAAGCCTACAATCACATTTCAAGTATTCTGCTACTAGACTAACAGCTTAGTTTTGTAATTAATGTCAATATATAAGCCTTAAATGAAAACTTGTAAAAAAAGATTAGTGACCAAAATATGCTTAAAGTAAAAATAAATTAAATGCACATTCAAGAATCTGTAGTGTATCTTAATGGCCTTGAAAAGAGAAGTAATTTAAGAAATAAGAAAAACAGAAAAATAATATTATCTTACTTGAAGCCGTTGTAGTTTGGATCAAAGAAGAACTGACGACAAGAGACACAAGAAGCAAAATTGCAAAGACTAGCTTCATTTTTCTGACCACTCTAAAAACACAAATGAGTGTTTAACAAAGAAAGAAACTCTGCAAAACAAAATTTGAGGTGATGGCAAAGCATCAATGGCGGGTATTTATAGTGTGAAAAAGGTAGGTGAAGGAGAAGAAAAGTGTTAGTAGAACATTAAATAACAGTGGAGAACAGACTGTCAGATGGGTTTTAGTTGTGATAAAACATTGAAATGTGTCACTGGATTTGGTCTAATGATAAAGTTACTCGTTATTATATAAGATTGTGAGTTTGAATTTTGCTGAATAAGTATACTATATTAGGCCTCTTCTAAATAAAATAAAATAAAAAACATTGAAATATGATTGACCAAAAAAAACAAAAGAAAAAACATTGAAATGTGTAGTGACAAAATCCTTCTAAGAAGTTGATGATGGAAGAACCTCATTACACATGCATTAAATTCATCTAAGCCCCCACATTTATGTTTACCGTGATCACTTGATTTAAAAGTTTAAATTTAAATTTTTAATCGTCTCTGCGTACAAGTGAATTATTTATTTATTTATTTATTTATGCATGTTGTTAATGAGAATAAATGCGAGACTTGAACGAATACTCTTTCTTGTAACAAGTCTTTAATATTATACAAGTAATTATTTGATCAAAAAGCTTTTACTGATAAAGAGCGTACTTAACTAGTTTCATATCTCCAACACATATTGCGATTTACGTAAAACTACTAAGTTTTCAAATTGAATTATTTTAAGTGAAACGGGATATTGCATGTTGTGCACAACTTTAACGATCAAAGAGAATTTCAAACATCATTTCTAATAACATCTAAGTGATTGCCTTGTTAATTCATTATCAATCAGTTAAATTTAATATAGTACGATTCGAAGATTTAGTTGTGCTTTTTTTTTTTTCGTTAATCTCATAAAAGATTCTCACTTATTCAGCTTACGATGCATAAACTGGAATAGATATCACCATGGGATATTGAATCCCAACGATGGGCACGTCGACATTCCACTGTTTGACCTAACAATTTGATGTGAACCAAAATCTAAATGTTTAGCGTTCAATCAAAATATGTAATAATTTAGTAAAAAATATGATCCTTAGTGGCAATTAGTTGTTAGCTTTCAAGCTTTGGCCTGAGAATTCGATATCAAAATAAGAAATTACAAATGGTTCGGTAAAAATAAAAAAATGAGACATGATAATGGTTTGCACGAACTTTTAGGGGAATCAGGAATATATTTAGAGTAATGGTAGATGTTATTTTATTTTTATCACCAAAATATCACATTTTATGTGTTTGTTTAGTTGGCATGGTAACTTAAGAAATTTTTTTTATTTTCTCTTATTTTAATATGTCAACTAGACATACACGTAGAAATTGATATTTTAGTGATAAAAATAAGGTGACAAACTTTTTCATAAAGCGGCTTTTAATGATTATGTCTTGCTCATTTATTGTATAATGTCGGTTAACCACATATTTTAAATTTTTTGGTGATATTGGTCTAATTGTGTTGAAAATAATAAATAATATAATAAATATTTTTTTAACAATTTAAATTTTTAGTTGAGATGGTAACTTAAATATTGAATACAACTTTCTCATTTACTTTTAAGCCTGTCAAATCTAATTAAAACTATCAAGCAAAAATTACCTTGTCTTAGATGTTCATAGTGTTGTTGAGAAATGATTTGAAGAGTAAGAAATTACTAAAACTTGGTGTTTCAAAATCACACGATTTACACATTTTCATGTTTTGCTTGACAGGGTGACAAGGCTGAACATCTTTTGGCAATATTAATTTATTTATTCGTATTCCAGAGGAGTCCACTTTAGGTCTCAATGAGTAAATAGTGGTCCACAAAACCGCGTGACAGCTAGTACGATGTTTTTGTAAGAGGCACTTCTATTAAATGCATAAAAAGTACGGGTTCTTTTTCTATGTGATTGCCAACGTAACAATAGCATTGATTTGATCCCATTTTGGCCTCATTAAAATCCAACAAAACCCTTAATTAGATTAGTCCCCCAACCAAACCTTACCATAACCCCACTTAACCAAACCCAAACCAAAATCTCTAACCCACCTACTAACGACACCCTACTTAACCAAACTCGAACCAAAACCTCTACTCCACCCACTATACCCAACCCGTCTATCACTACAAAAATCCAAAGCCAACTCAGCAGGTCCTACCCCCACCCAAAAAACTTTACCCCCTCCCCTCCTCTCCCCAACCCAATCACATCATTGTTCTCCCCTGTATCAACCATCTCTCATGACTCTCTTAACCCGCCTGTTCTTAAAAGGAAATTGGATGAGATCTCTTGCGATGACGACTCAGACATGCTCGACTTTGATGAACAAAGTGATGATATCCTTGATGACATCCAAGATGACTCCCGGGTGGACATTCCAGTCAGAAATCAATCTACTCTTGCTACTAATAAGGCAGACCATCTCCACAAGGCAAGAAAAAGGGCTAGAGTCCAAAGCTCAGACAATAGCAATCCCAACAACTCCAAATATCCAAATTCAAAGGTTTCGGGTCGTATCCTTCAACAGGCCCTAAGCACCCAATGAGGTCAATAATCTAAGAGACCTGGTGTAATGGATCAATTAGATTGTTGAACCACTACTGCAATTGAAGAATAGAATATAGGGAACAAAGGAAAGAGTTCCTTTTAATTGAATAGAAAACTCTAGCTATTACATAAAGTAATCCAATTTTCGAGCAATTGGAGGCTCCTTTTGAAGAAGAAGAAAAAAAAAAGATAGAAAGTGTTTACAAATTTCTCATGCCCTGCTCAATCCTTTACTGTTGTATATATAGCAAATCATCTAAGCATTATGGCCTAACAAACTCTTTGAGATGGTGTGGAATATTCTTCTTACGCCAGCCTTTCCCCAACGTCTTAAATCCATGTACTCATTGCGTGTTGTTAGCCACATCAGCAAGTTGGTTATATGGTGCTATTTCAGCTGTGTTGACTTGCTGACCTGTTGCCGTGGGTATTACAATGCTTCCCCCTTTAATGGGAACCTTGTCCGCAAGGTTCCTTATATGTTGAAGATATTCCCAGGTAGAATCCTCTACAGACAGTCTTTCCCATTGCACCAGTACTTGGTCAACCAATTGTCCCTGACGTCTGATGGTTCGTTCTGAAATGATGGCTATTGGTTTATGGAGATGTGAGGATTGACGAGATAGCTCTGGCAAAGGAACTACTGGTGCATCTTGTGGCCCTTTAAACCATTTCAACAAGGAAACATAGAAAACAGGGTGTATTTTGGATGATTTAGGTAAGGCGAGACGGTAAGCCATTAAACCAATGCGTTCAAGAACCTCGAAAGGGCCAAAAAAACGTTGACACAACTTAGTATTGAAAGACCCACGGACTAACAGTTGCCGATAAGGTTGAAGCTTAACCCAAACCATATCGCCCACCTCAAATGTTTCATCATGACGTTTCTTATCAGCATAATACTTGATGCGTGCTTGGGCTTTGTGCAGATTGGTACGAAGCTGTTGGAGAAGCTCGTCACACTACTGGAGATCATGTTCAATAGCCTGATTTTTTGAAGTGCCAGGGAGATAGCGAATAATTGTAAGAGGTAGCCGACCATATAAAGCCTGAAATGGTGACATTCCGGCTGAAGTGTGATGTGTTGTATTGTACCAATATTCTGCCCATGACAAATATTGTACCCATTTAGTAGGTGTGTCAGTAGTGAAGTATCGCAAATACATCTCCAAGCTTCGATTGACAATTTCGGTCTGCCCGTCGCTTTGAGGGTGATATGAACTACTCATAGCCAAAGTAGTCCCTTGAAGTTTGAAAATTTCTTGTCAAAAAGAGCTAATAAAAATAGAATCTCTGTCACTTACAATCGACCTTGGCAGTCCATGAAGACGGATAATTTCTTTTGCAAAAGTGGCAGCTACTTTAGTACTTGTAATTGGATGTGACAGTGGAAGAAAATGAGCATATTTTGTAAAACGATCCACCACAACAAAGATTATTGTTTTTCCCTCCGAACATGGCAAGTTAGTGATAAAATCTATTGTTATATCCTCCCAAACCTGAGATGGCACTGGGAGTTGTTGAAGAAGACCAGTTGGTTGCAATTGAGAAGTTTTCATTTCCTGACAAGTACGACATTTACTCACAAATTCAGAAATATCACGACGCATTCGGGGCCCATAAAAACTACTGGCCAAACGTTGAAATGTCCTTAAAGTACCCGAATGCCCCCCTGTTGGTGTGGAATGAAACTCTTTGAGTAATTTATGGCGAATTGGAGAATCAAAAGCAAGAACAATTTTGTTGTTGAAGAGTAATAGTCCTTCTTTCACAGACCAGTTTGGTGTTGTAGGCTCACCATTGAGTAACTCATGCCATTTTCGCAACTCTGGATGAGTGAGATTTTCAGCTCGTATATCTGAAACAATATCAAATTGAGGCTGTAAAATAGCAAAGAAACATTCAGTGGGCAATCGCGAGAAGGCATTTGCTACCAAATTTTCCCGTCCAGTTTGATAAAGAATTTCAAACTCGTAGCTGAGAAGCTTAGACAACCATTTCTGTTGCTCAGGTGTCTGTATTGCTTGAGAAGTTAAATTCTTTAGATTCCGCTGATCTGTTTTTATAAAAAATTTCCAGCCAAGTAAATAATGTCTCCATTTCTAAACTGCAACGACAATGGCATGCATCTCCCTGTTATAGGTGGATAATGCCTGTAATCTCAATGACAATTTTTTACTAAAGTAGGCCACAAGATGACCTCTTTGTTGAAGAACATCCCCTATGCTTGTACCAAAAGCATCATATTCAACTGTAAAAGGATAAGAAAAATCAGGAAGAGACAATACCAGAGCTGTGACCATTGCGTGCTTGAGAGTTTCAAAGGCAGATTGGGCTTCTTGGCTCCAAATGAAAGTATTTTGGCACAACAAATCTGTTAAGGGTCCCGCTATTTGAGCATAATTGCATATGAAACGTATGTAATAGCCCGTCAAGCCCAAGAATCCACAGAGACTTTTGATGAAGCGTAGGCTGGGCCATTCCAGCATTGCTTGTACCTTCTCGTGGTCCATAGATAACCCCTGACGAGACATTACATGGCCCAAGTACTAAATTTATGTCTGCCCAAAATGACATTTTGATTTCTTGGCTACTAATCCTTGTTGTTGCAATGTGGTCAATACCTGCTGCAAATGTTGTAAATGATCCTCCCAAGATTTATTGTAAATTAAGATGTCATCAAAGAACACCAATACAAAACGCCTAAAAAATGGTTTAAAAACCTCGTTAATTGTAGCTTGAAATGTGGCCGGGGCATTTGTGAGCCTGAATGGCATTACCAAATATTCATAATACCTGTCATGAGTCCGAAAGGCTATCTTATGTACGCCCTCCTCACGTACATTTATTTGATGGTACCTAGCTAACAAATCCAATTTGGAAAATATTTGAGGTCCAAACAATTCATCGAACAACTCATCGATTGTAGGAATCGGAAAACGATCCTTAATTGTGATTGCATTCAAGGCCCTATAATCTGTACAAAAAAGCCAAGTTCCATCTTTCTTCTTCACTAAGAAGACAGGTGAATAATATGGACTGGTACTTGGGTGGATGATGCCATCGTTCAATATTTCTTTGACAAGGCGCTCAATTTCATGTTTCTGAAAGTGAGGATATCGGTATGGCTTTACATTGACTGGTTGGACACCCGGCTGTAATAGTATAGAATGATCTTGGGCACGGCACGGAGGTAATCCGTTTGGCTTTGTGAAAACAGTTGGGTACTGGCTGAGAACTTCCTCCAATTTAGGTGCGATTGGAAGAGTTTTTGGTGTGTTAGTGGATACAACCTCTAAGCGAAAATAAGCCGCTGCTGAATTAGTCTCCTCAATTCGACGAAACCCCTTGAACTGCATGGGTTCCATCGTCGACCCCGATTCACCTTGAAGAAGAACCTGTTGCCCATGGTGACAAAAACCCAAGGTAAGGTTAGAATAATTAAGCTGAATATTGCCAAGAGTAACTAACCACGAGATACCGAGAACGATATCGGAGCCATAAAGAGGTAGCACATAAAGGTCTGTGCATATTTCATGGCCTTGAACAGTAATTTGAGGATTTTTAACACAACATTTAGTCCGTAATTTTTCACCACTTTCAACTACGACTGCGAAGGTCAGGGATGGCTCAACCGGTAATGCTAAGTAATGAGCAACACGTGATTGCATAAAACTGTGTGTACTGCCCCCATCCACTAACAATTGTACCGGAGCACCCAAGAGAATACTATTGAGACATAGGGTAGAAAGAGATTGGTGGCCAGCCAGAGCATGGTAGGAGATTTCAGGGACATTAGAATTAGGTCCAGGCATTGTGTTTATGGTTTCGGATGGTAAAAGTGGAGAGGTTGGTTCAGGAAAGTCATGAGCACAGTCTAAGATGAGTAATTTTGAAGCAGCTTTGCAACGATAAGAAGAAGACCATTTTTCATCACAATTATAACAAAGGCCTTTCTCTCGTTTGGCTAGGATTTCTACTTGGGAGATGCGGTTAATAGGTAAGGGAGTTGAAGAGGATTGTGATGGACGATGGGATATGTTTTGTTAGGGAAGATATGTGGCTGAAGGAGATGGTAACAGAGGTGGTGAGAAAGGTATGTGGCCTGGGGAAGAAAAAGAAGAACCTCTAACAAAGTTGGGTCGTGTGGTGGGTTTACGGAGTTCAGTTAGCTTGGTCTCTTGTAAACGGGCCAACTCCATTGCTTGGATCATAGTGGTGGGCTGAAAAGCCAAAACCTCAGTCTTAATCTCAGGACATAAGCTCGAAATAAAACAATGGACCAAAAACGCAAGAGGTAGATCAGTTGTGCGATTGGCCAATGCTTCAAAGGCTGCCTAATAATCGGCTACAGTAGATGTTTGTTGAAGTTTAGCGAGAGAGCCGTGGGGCTCTTCAAACTCAAGAGGAGCAAAACGGACCTTAAGAGCCCGAGTGAACGCAGACCACAAACTCAACTGATTATTACGCGCTATCCATTGATACCATTGCAATGCCATACCGTCCATATGAAAAGATGCAATGGTGAGGCGTTGCGAATCTGGGATGTTATAATATTCAGAAAATTGCTCCGCCTTGAATATCTATTTGACTGCATCGGAACCGTCAAATCGAGGAAAATCAAGACGGAGATTTCGAACCAGTAGTGACTGACCAATACCCAGGCCGGTGGAACCTGCCGGAGTTCGCGCCGACGAGGACTCCTCAACACATATTGCTTGATTGACCTTGCCATCCAAGGTAGTATATTGGAGGGCAAGTTGTTCCATCGATTTTTATTGGGCAGAGATAGCATTTTGCAGTGATTCGAGTATCTGAGCTTGGTATTGTAGAGTATCATCTAGAACCCTCAATCTAGTACCATCAGCCATAGTTCGAAATGAAAGCACCAAATGTAATGGATCAACTAGATTGTTGAACCACTACTGCAATTGAAGAATAGAATTTAGGGAACAGAGGAAAGAGTTCCTTTAATTGAATGGAAAACTCTAGCTATTACAGAAAGTAATCCAATTTTTGAGCAATTGGAAGCTCATTTTGAAGAAGAAGAAAAAAAGAAGATAGAAAGTGTTTACAAATTTTTCATGCCCTGCTTAATCCTCTACTGTTGTATATATAGCAAATCATCTAAGCATTATAGCCTAACAAACTCTTTGAGGCGGTGTGGAATATTCTTCTTACGCCAGCCTTTTCACAACTTCTCAAATCCATGTACTCCTTGCGTGTTGTTAGCCACATCAGCAAGTTGGTTATGAGGTGCTATTTCAGCTGTGTTGACCTGTTGACCTGTTGCCGTTGGTATTACACCTGGTCTCTCTCCATAGGCCAAACATTATTGGTCTTCTTGAAACAAAAATGAAAAGTAAAAAAAATTGTTTTATTGCTAAAAGAATTAGATATAAATTGTTGTTTGTTGCTGACCCTGTTGGCCGTGTAGGTGGCCTTGCATGTTTTGTTCTACAGGCCTTGATGTGCAGGTTGTTGAATCCAACATCTCTTTTGCCCATGCTCGTATTAAGCCCCAGACTGGTCAATGCTGAGATGTTTCTTTTGTTTACTGTCATCCGACTAAGGATCAAATGGAAAAACCCAGGAATTTCATTATTGAAGCTCAGCAAAATTCTTCTCATCCCCACGTCTATCTAGGGGATTTTAATAGCATTAAATCGCAGGAGGAAAAAAGTGATGGCAAATGCAAATCAAAAGCGGAGATTCGATGATTTTGCCAATTCATTGATGATGCCCGACTCATTGATATTGAATCAAAATGAGGATAATTTACTTGGTATCACAGAAGATGGAATGGTGTTCTCATAAAAGAAAAGCTCAATAGAGCCCTGGCTAATCAAGAATGGTTTGATTCATTCCCAAATGCTGGGTAGCAGTTCTCCTACCTATTGGTTCCGACCACGCTCCGATTCTCTTATACACTGACATCGAACGGTGGCCTCCCCTAAAGAAAAGATTTCACTTTGAATCTTTTTGGATTGATGCAGAATCCTGTGGCAACCTGATTGCAGATAACTGGAGAGCCAGACACTCTGGTGACAAAATTGTTATTTTGAAAATGAAGCTTGAATTTTGTAGAAAAATCCTGATCGCTTGGAGTAAAAATAAATTCAAAAATGACAAGGAGTATGCTATAGCGTTGAAAGACAAGCTGGAATTCATGCTTGGCCTTCCATCCTCGGAGTTCAATCTGACTGATTTTAAACGTGTGGAGAAGGAGCTGGATGTTTTGTGGGATCACGAAGAAAAGTATTGGGATGATCGAGCCAGGCTGAAATAGTTGCGAGCAGAGATAAAAATACTGCCTACTTTCACGCAATTGTCAACCAAAGAAGAGCTCGAAACTATATCCTCAGATTGCAAACCAACGACTGCTCTTGGACGGATGATCCAGCCACTATCAAGAATCTGAGTATTTCTCTTCTCTTTTCTCGCAGCGTAATTTTGCTGATGTGCTTAACTGTGTTTCTTCTATTATCTCAGAAGAGGTAAATTTTACCCTTGTTAAAATGCCTATTATAGACGAACTCAAAGATGTTATTTGGAGCCTTGGTATTAACAAAGCTCTGGGGCCAGATGGGTACCCTAGTTTCTTCTACAAAAAATATTGGAATATCATTAAAGATGATCTTTTTTCAGGTTGTTGTTTGCTTCTTGAATGGCCAATGCCAGATTGAGCTGTTAAATGAAACTCATATTGCACTTATTCCGAAATCCAAGTCCCCTTCTCTGGTCAGCAATTTCAGGCCTATTAGTTGCTGTAATTTTACCTACAAAATCATTTCTAAGCTACTAGTGTTGAGGTTGAAACCATTTTTGGGAGACATTATTGATAATACTCAATGTGCCTTCATCCCGGGGAGAATTATTCATGATAACATTATTTTGGCTCAGAAAGTTGTTTTCTTCCTCAACAAAAAATGTAGAAACTCAAAAAAATGTTTTGCAGCAGTGAAACTTGATATGCAAAAAGTATACAAAAGGGTCGAATGGGACTTTCTTGTGAGTCTACTCACAAAGACGGGATTCCATCCGACTTGGGTTGGTTGGGTTCACAAGTGTATTTCCTCAGTTACTTATAGAGTACTTATCAATGGAAGCCATCACTCCCCGTTCATCCCAAAAAGAGGAATCAGGCAGGGGGGACCCATTATCCCCTTTCCTTTTCTCTATTCTTACTCAAACTCTTTCAAATATTATCCATACCCAGGAAAGATTGGGGCTCATTAAAGATCTTCAAATTGCTAGAGGATGCCCTTCCCTCACCTACTTAATGTTTGCTAATGATTGCTTGTTGTTCTTTGAAGCTAATGCCCGTGAAACTTTTGCTATGCAGGAGGCCATTTATCTCTTCTGCTTTGCCACTGGACAAAAAGTTAACTTGCAGAAATCCGGCCTAGTCTTTAGCAAGAATACCCCAATTACTGTTTAGGATGAAATTTCTGAGATTCTTGGCATTAAACAAATCCATTCTCTTGGAAAATATTTGGGTATCCCGTCAGATTAGGGGAGATCAAAGGTTAATGCTCTCAATTGGGTTCACGACAAAGTGCTCGCAAAAATGGAAGGATGGAAGTCGTGCCTACTCTCAGAAAGTGGAAAAGAAATCCTCATCAAGTTAGTGATTCAAGCCATTCCTTCTCATCTAATGTCAGTTCTTATCCTCCCCAAAGCTACTTGCAAGCAGTTGTCTTCTAGGATTTCTAATTTCTGGTGGGATAAAAATGGCAAAAGCAGCACTCATTAGATCAATTGGAACTCTCTCACTCTTGCAAAAAAGAACGGTGGTCTTGGTTTTAGAGACCTTCATCTCATGAATTTGGCGATGGTGATTAAGCAGGCATGGCGCATTTACCATAATCCTTCTTCACTGGCCGCCCAAACTTTGAAGAACATCTACTTCAAGTCTTACTCCTTTTGGGAGGTTCAGTCTCGACAGTGTTCTTCGTGGAGCTGGAAAAGTTTGCTCAAGGGTAGAGACCTCATAAAAAGGGGCACGTTGGTCCATAGGCAATGATTGCTCCGTTAACATTTGGTCGGATATTTGGATCCCAAACTCTGGCACGCTCCAAGAACCGAATGGTTCATCGCTGCATTTGGTCTCAGACCTTATCGACCATACTTCCAGATCGTGGAATATAAATCTCAATGACTCACTGTTTGATAAGGATGTGGCTGTTAATATTTACTCTATCTTTCTTCCATCTCATCATTCACCGGACCGCATGGTTTGGCCTTTCACCAAGGATGGCCAGTTCTCCGTGAAATCGGGTTATCATTTTGCTAAGCATCTTGAAGACTGGAATTCTAGCTCCCGCGTTAAGTGCAGCTCATCATTTCGGCCACCCAACGGCCTGTGGAAAACTATTTGGAACTTTAATGCCCTGTCGAAGATCAGGTCGTTCATGTAGAAATTGTGCAGAAATGCCCTACCCACTCAGCTCAATTGAGTCAAGCGAAAAATGGCTTTTGACCCTAAGTGCATGATCTGTCATTTAGAAGATGAAAGCCCTGAGCACATCATCCTCAAATGCCCTTGGACTCGCTACAAATGGTTTGGATCACCCTTCAACTATGTGGTGGGTAGTGAACCAACTAACAGAATCGAGAGTTGGATCATGGAAGTCATCCAAAAATATTGCAAAGCTGGGTATTCCTAGGTCGAAGTGGGTACGAAGATAACATTTTGTTGCTGGCACGTTTGGAAATCAAAAAACAAGGTCCTCTTTGAAGGCAAAGATATCAATGTTCAGTTTATTCTCCAACATGTAAATTTTTGAAATTGTTGAGTTTCTCCATGCAAACAACCAACCTCGTGATCATTTGCTGAATCATTCCAAAAGCACCAATCCATACTGGACTTGCCCACTGCAGGATTCGTTAAAAATCAATATTGATGCTGCTTTTTCCGGACCAAAGAAAGCAGCTGTTTCAGTAGTGTGCAGGAACTACAATGGTGATCTCATTGTCAGCCATGTGGGGCGAATTGTGTGCTCATCCATTGAAGAAGCTGAGGCCATGGCCATTTGGTATGCTTGCCAAGTTGTGAAGTTCCTCAATTACCCAAGCATCATCATCGAGAATGATACAGTTGCGATCTTCAATGCAATTACTTGTCCTTATGCCTTGGTTCCTTGGAGAGCAAAACGCATCGTGGATGATATTTGCAAGTTTGCTTCTATTATCCTAGTATTAGGTTTCAGTATATTAGAAGATCGGGCAACCGTTGCGCGAATTGGGTCGCAAAATGTTTTGTGAGTGGTAATCTCCCAAATGATTGGTGTTCTAATCTTCCTTCTCGTTAAAGAGAACTTTGTATGTCAGATGTCCACCCCACTGGGGTAGAATAATGTGTTAATAAAATATTTTTCTTTTCCCCAAAAAAAAAAAAAATAGTACATGGCATTTTAAGCATAATAACAAATTTATCTTTAAATAAATACATAATAAATTAGCCTAATTGTAAAATTTTAATTTTAGTTTTTAATTAAAAATACTTTCAAATACAGGCCAAACCAGTTAGTTTTAATTTTGAAACTCACATGGAGTGCTTTTGAGTGTCTAAAAGTTAGTTCAAACAAAACTTTAATCATTACACACATCTTTTAAGAGGTTAACTTCGACTTCTAACTTCACAATCAGATTAACTTCGACTTCTAAACTTACAGAAAATGCTTTGAGTATCTAAAAATTAAGCCAAACATAGTCTTAATCATTTCAGACATCTTTTAAAAAATCTAAATAATATTTTCCAAAATTAAAAAAAAAAAAATTGGTCTCTCCAATTTTGACTTTCTGGGTCCGTCCCTAGATATATCGGCTCCCCTTATTTTTAAGTCATTATACATATTTATAATTTTTCATTCACGTCAATTTCAATAATTAAAACTGCATACTTAAAGTCTAATTACAAAGGTAATTTCGTAAATTTAACTCACAATTTTCAATCATTATTATTGCATAGCATTACCCAAAAAAAAGGGATGAGCCACGTATCAAATACGTGGCTCATGCCTTGTCCTTGTCGGTTGCAGCAAAATTACCGTAGCCGTAGGGAAGAATTTTCCAAAAAGTACATGTAAGATTTACAAAAAATGAGTAACTTTTATCGAATGTAATACATATCACTATCGTACGTCCAGTAGTGTCTTGAAAATGGTTCTAGATCTCCAAAATAAATTCTAATAGCCTTCCTAAAATTGCAGTCCCTATTCTTTGTACAAGGCTTGTTAGATATAGGGAGCTAGAAGTTGGCTTCCTATATGTGAAAAAGCTATTGAAAAGTTACTGATGAAAAAAATAAAACTGCCCTTAATAATACAAGACATAAAAGAACAACGGTTGGAAGATAAAACTTTTGAAAAGTTTTAAATAAAAAATAATGTTAATAGAAAATAAATGATAAAAATAATAATTAAAAATATAATATCGTCGTTAATAATGAAAAATGTAAATAAAAAATATTAAAATAAAATTTAATCAAAATGAGGAGAGATATTAGAATGAAACAAAAATAAGGAGTCTTTAAAAGAAAAAAGTTATTGAAGTGAAATAGAGAGTCATTAAAATAAGAGATTGATTAAAAGTTAAAAAATCGTTGCAGTGAAACGAAAATAAAGGTCTGTTTGGCCTAACTTTTAGACAGTTAAAAACTCTTTCTATGGGTTTAGAAGCTGAAACGAATTTGTTTGGTCCATTTTTTAGAAATATTTTTAGGTAAAAATTGAACCCAAAGAAACTAAAAAAATAAAAAGATCTAAATTGAAACTTTTTAAAAAAGACTTTTGTAAAACTATTTTTACATAATGCGGGAAATTATTTTTATTTTTTTTCTCAAATATATCCCTCTATATTTTTGAGAGCCTGACATTGCCCTCAAAATTTTTAAAAACCCAATATTACTCAATATAAGTCAAACAATCAACCTCTTTTGTTCAACAGTAATTCTAACAAGAGTTCTATAGTTGAGCTTTATAATTCAAAAACGAAAATTTTATAATTACACCAAATAGAGTCTAAGAGTCTCTATAAATAAAGAGTCGACCCCAAACTTCACTGATGTAATGAAAAAAATATGAAAATTATTAAAATTGACCTATTTATAATACACGTGACTATCTTAAAAGCAAATAGCCAATCGTTAAAAATGACTAACCATGTGTAAAAAGTTTACCTTTTTCACATATTAAGAATGCCGTAATGCAAACAAAATCTCTGTCAAGATCACTAGCCCATGTCCGCAATGGAATAGTGATTTGCTCTATTCGTTTTCTTTAGTAAGTTAATTGCGTAGGAAGGTGGCCGGTGTTTTCTTTCACAACTCATCAGCAGCGAGTGTCGGGACATTTGCAGTGTGAAAAAATTTATTAACAGAAAGGAAATAAGAAAATCATAAAGGAGAAGAGATGAAAAAATTAAATTATGTTTGAATTGAATAATTTGAGGAAATGAGAATATCATAAAGAAATATGAGTGTCTTTTATTTGGATTAGGAAAAAAATAGAATGGAAAAATAAATTTTATGTGTAAAATGACTTTCATAAAAAAGACTTACTCTCTCTCTCCTCTATTTTATCCAAATTGGAGGGAAAGAAAAAGTGAGCTTGGGACGGGTTGCTTCAGCCCTTTTATTTCATTCCCCCTTGAAAAACTTCCAAAACAAACATGGGAAAGAACTTTCTAATATCTCTCATTACCTCCCTTTCCCCCATTCCCTTAATTCCAAACAAACCCTTATGCTTCTGGAAAGGGAATGGATCTGCTAATGTTAATATCGTTATTGGCTTAGCGATATGACACTCGTAGTATTTGTGAGATATTGCAAGCTCAAGTTTCGTTAGTTACATTTGTATATATGTATGACGTTAAGTCTTCCCTTTAAATAAAAAAATAACGTTATCATGTTATAGTGAAATAGGATAGTAGTGAATTGATAATATTAAATAATTTTATTAATTTGTAAAATTGCTGAATATTGCACATAACATAATCTCGACTAAAGAAGAATATTTCTTTTTTTTTTTCCAGTGAATTTCGAGTAAGTCCGAGGTGTCTAACCCCAGATTAAGGTTGGGACTTGTCCGAGGTCTACCAACATCCCCAACTACTGAACAAGATACGCACTTCGTCTATTTTCAACACTGGTAGAATATACTGGAGTAAAATGCATAATATTCTCATGTATTATATAAAAATTGCACAATAGACCCTGTATTTTTAAAAGTGCCAAATAACCCCTTGTGTTATAATGAATGTTACATACACTCTCCAATCTCAAATTCTATAAATATCTGTTAACAATAAATGTAAAATGACCCTATTGTACTTTATTTAAATTTTTTTTTCATTTTTTTCTTTTTCTTTTTTCATGTTCATTTTTATCCAAAAGTGACCAATGGCATAGTGTCACGTGTCATGTGAATGGCACAATTTAAAAAGTTTGCATGTGTAAGGATTCAAAACCATGACCTTCAACATACTCACAAGCAACCCAACCACTATGCTACATGTACCTTTTGATATGTTATATGCACGAAAAATCTTTATGCCCTGTTTATCTCTGATAACAGCCTCCAACACCCACCATCTCCGTCCTTTCTCAAGCTAAATCCACAAACTACCTCCGCCAATTCCTCTCACCACCTCCACCTGCCATTAGCCTTGAGGAGTCCATCAGCATAAAAGATTCATCTAACTAATACACAACAATAAAATTTTGAAAAACTTGGGGTTTAATTTAAAACCAATCCCAAGGTTAAATTTTTATTTAGAAATGATGTATAAGCTAGAAAGATTTTCAAAAGATTATTAATGGTGAATTTATAAAATAATTTATAGTAGAGAGATGTAGTGGTGGTGGGATGTGTTAATAGTGAGGAAGAAGAAGGGTGAAAAAAGAAAAAAAAATGATAAATGAAAAAAAAGAAAATGGAAAACAATGTAAGGGTATTTTGGTCAACTCAAATGTTTTTTGAAGATTTGTGCGATTTTTAGTTGCATTACAAGTGAGTGTATGTCATTTTCCGTTTACTTTGACAGAAAATTGGACAGAGGGGGTATTTTGTAACATTCTGAAAAACACGAGGGGTTTCACGTCACTTTTCAAAACACAAAGTTTATTGTGCAAATTTCATAAAATATAAGAGGGTGTTGTGCATTTTACTCAAATTATAATAATCAAATAAACCAATAGCAGCTAAAATTTTGTTTCTTATTCTAAAAACTAGGTTCCGATTATAGTAAAAATATGATACTGGTACCAAAATATTGAAAATCGCGATAACCCAAAGTCTCATTTTATCTCAATTATTGTAAAAGTGCTATTGAAATTTGAATAATTTGCACCAAACGAGACCATAATGTAGTCATATCATGATTTGGCTCTTCATGTTATATAAAGTTAATTGGCTTGGTACAAAAAGAAAAAAAAAAAAATAGGTCATTGTGTTTGGTAGAAGCTCCAAGTGCAATCATGAGGCCCGTGCATGATTGGAATTTGTTTTATTTAAAGTGAGGTTAAAATTATACAATATATATATATATATAATTAATGAAATTTAAATTCGTAATATCTTATAAATATTGTGAGTAACATATCACGGAACAAAGTTTGAGTGGTATTGGAATTATCAACTAATATTATGATTCATTATGAGTTTCTCAAGTATTTAGCCTACTTAAGTCAACACAGTTTGAGCATTTAAACACACTGTTTCCAAGGCAGTGGTAGCTAGGAGACCAAAAAGTAGTCTAATTTTTCCTCCCATCAGAAAAAATTTCCATAATAATTAAAGGATAAACACTCAATTAAAAAAGAAAGCAAACTGGAGATTTAAGAATCAGTCAAAACTAATTAAATTGATTTATGTTTCTTCGATGGAATAATGTGTTATGAAATTCAAATTCTTGCATAAGTTTGGAGGACGTTTTCAATCAAAATAAAAAGAAAATAGGGGAAAAAAGGAGCAGACAAATAAACAAATAAAGACAAAAAAAATTTAAAGGTGGTGGAGTCCGCATGCTACTGAACGCAAACAATTTACACATAACTAGTGAATCCTATATATATGTGGAGCCTATTAATGTGTAAGTTACACATCCTTCAGCTTGTGAGACACAAGTACAACTTGTGCACGATATACAGTGTAGCCAATGTTAAACGAATATACACATAATATATTTCCTTATTTAAGTCAAAATTATCTGAAAACACTTAAAACCAAATCAGTAAATGTCTAAAGTCATGTTTTCAATGTGCTTAAGAAATTTATCTATAAAAGTTAGTTGATTTATTACATTTGACAAGCGTCGAAACTTATTCTAAAAATGGCAGCAATGAGTTTGAGTTTGGGCAAGCTGCTTCATCAGGGTGGGAATAAACGTAGCGCGGACCGACGCGCCAAATACATGGCTGATTGTTTGTAAATTTTTTCAAATAGAGCAACATAGCAATCATTTTAGTCACGAAAGGTGTTCATCGACTCGTTCAAGAGTGAAGTAAAATAATCAAATATTGACTTATCGTAATTAAAGATTTTGAATTTAAATAACAACTTTAATCTCTATTGTACAAAAGAAAAACAAAAAGTACTCATCCACCCAATTCCCTGCACACCTTTCACCCAAAACCAAATTAAATGCCCCTCCTCCCACACCTCCCCAATTATCATAAACCTAAAAAATGACAAATCAAAGAACACAAAAAACTTTGGATCTGGATTTAAAAAATTCAATAGTAATAAATTGTCCAAATTATTCTATTACAATTATATAAACATTTATTTCTCTATTGTAATATTGTATCATTATGCGAGGATCTAAATTACAAGATATCACTTATTCAACAGTCTCCTCTTGCCGTACATGCCCCAGGGCTATATTAGCATTTATATAGTGCAACACTGCCACTGATTACTGTTCACGACCCAAATTTTTTTTTTACATGTAATGATGGAGGTTCACATAGACAAGACTACATAAAAGGAACATGTAACGTTTTTGACACCCCATAAAAGAATCAAATTATGGATTCCAAGGCATGATTCATTCATGCATGAGAATGGATTACATAAACCTTCATAATGACATTCTATTGTTATATTAAAAAATTCCCACAATAAGCTCATCGACATTCTATAATTTGATTATTCAATTTTTAGATGTCAAATCTATAATTAAAATTTGTAGTATGAAATTCTAAGATTTTTTTTTTTCATTATTATTGGTAAATCACTAGAATGATTTTGTCAAAATAATAATGTGGTTTGTATGACTTAACTTCTTAAAACTGAGGCCTATTTACAGTTATATCTGACTTGATTTACCTCTGTCATCCAAAGGTTTTCCTTTTTTTTTTTGGTCAAATGAAAATTCATTAAAAATGAAAGAGACGAAGTACAGGCTTAATCGATGATTACCAATGGCAAACCGGCCAGGAGAATTAGGCGACACTTGTAACAAACTTGGTACATTAACTTTGGGACAAGTATGCCTTGAGCATATGTCTTCCTTATCCCATTTAAGCCTTTGCCCATCATTCTACATAGGGTAAATCTTAATTCATCTATTTGTTTTAAGAAGCTCTGAGTTTGAATTACGACTTTAACCTCTATTATACTTATTAAAAAAAAAAAATCCTAACTCACCTGCTGATCTTTGGGCTTTAATCAAACAAAGTTTGACTCATGGGGTATTTTGCACCCAATTCACTAAATCTACTAATTGATTATGCAGCATGGTCATTTAGTTTAGTGATAAATTATAAATTACCACTTTTACTTCTTGACTTGAATGCAAAGTAACCAAACATAGTCATAAAAAGATATAGACACAAGTGTGAATGGATTCACCCAATATCTTACCTCTCATTAAAAGTGAAACAATTTCCAAAAAAATGATGGTGGTGAATCATTAGCAAACTTTTTATAAGAAGAAATACAAATGTTGACTAAGTCATATTAGATTTACTTGTTTCTTTCTAAAATCAAGCACTAATGCTGACCTTAATCCTAAGTAAAACATTCTAAATAATACATATACGTAACAGTAACAAAAACATGAAGTTGACGTTTGTCGTAGATAATTTTAATAAGTAACAATGATTAAGACATTACTTAAAATTCGTATCGTTATGATATTATATGCAATATAATAAAATAATATATACATATCAAAAGTATTGGATCCCGCAATGTTATGATTTCATGGGGTACCCTTTTAGTGTGTATGTGTGAGAGACATTCCCGGTATAAATGAGTTAAACAAACGCAAATATTTATGCTTAATGCAAACGGCTTATGCTTAAGCCCCCCGCAATTCTCTTACTTAGCTTTTTCGAGTTCCGCTTAAAGTCCCAAACGACGCCGTCGACTGGTGAAAGAGGGGCATTATCGTAAAAAATGGAAAGAAAGCAAAGCTTCTTTTCAGCACTCAAAGAAGAAGTCGTCCGCGGGCTTTCACCGGGCCGGTCCAGGGGAAGAAGCCAAACTCGAGGCCCATCTCCATCCGGGTCGGGTCTACTCCGAAGAACGAGAGTACCCCACGTGACGCCTCCGGGCTTGGATACCCTATCCCCGTTAATGGAGGGTCCGGATCCGAAAGGGTCGGAGGAAGTCGTGGATTCCAGGCCCGATAAGTGGGGCCACTGGCTTTGTCGGGCCCCACCCGCTTCGAATTCCGGGTCGGGCTGCCACCGTTCGGATCTGAGACTGCTGTTGGGCCTTCTTGGTGCACCCCTTGCCCCGGTACATGTTAGCAACAACGACCCTTTGCCTCATCTTAGCATCAAAGACACTCCCATTGTAAGCATCTAAATTCTCTAATGCCTGTTTAATCTATTGTGTTCTACACTTGGGTCCAACCCTTATGTGTACACGATACATAAAGAGAGTTTCGTGTACTATCCTACCCTCTATTATGTCCTCGACAAATTTTTTTTTTTGTTTTTTTTTCCCCAATTAGTATCTACTTTTTGTAATGCATTAATTCCCTTTTTTTTAAATTTACGGTTTGTTGTGCGTGGGAGTAACCTACTCGCAACTGAATCACGCATAGCAAGAGTTTCATGTACTGTTTTGCATTTGTTTTTTTTTTGTTTATTTATTTGTTTTTAGGTAGTTTGTGTGGTGTTGTTAATGGGTTTTGGATTGTGCTGTTTTTGGGTAGTGTTAAAGAGACGTGATGGTGTTTTATGGTTTTGTAACTGTCATATTTTCTTTTTACTTTTTTTTTTCTTTGTCTTTTCTCCTTGGCTGGCGTTAATAAATATAGGTAGTTGCTTGTTATTTTTCCCCTTTTTTTTTGTTTTTTTCCTTCTAGATTAGCATTTGATAGAATTATAAGCTATGTATATACAATTTTGGATTCTATAGTACGTATTTGTGGATAACAATGCGTTCACATTTGTTTGGTGGGTGATAATCAAATATATAAAACTTTAAAATCATGTGTGGATTGGTTTTTGCTATACTAAAATTAAGGCAATGAATAAATTAGAAAGCCTAATCTCAAATAAAAAGGAAAAGAGGCTATCAGGATGGAGACTGTAGACCATGTTTTTAGTTGGTGGACTGTCCTCGATGTTATTTTCAAGATTTTGTTGATAATGTCATCACATGACGGATTTGTTTCGGTGTTAATTTTGATTTTGAGATAAATCTCATGTTAGAAGAATTGCATCCACAGGAAACATCGTCTGCGCAGTACATATTGCAGCAGTACATGGCAGCATCGGGAGGGCAGAAGCTTCAGAATTCGATTCACAATGCTTATGCAATGGGGAAAGTGAAGATGTTGGCGTCAGACATTGAGACTGCTACAAAGGTCATTAAAAGCAAGAATTCCTCGAAAGGGGCCGAGTCTGGTGG
This sequence comes from Ehretia macrophylla, assembly GCA_037974665.1. Classification (NCBI taxonomy): domain Eukaryota; kingdom Viridiplantae; phylum Streptophyta; class Magnoliopsida; order Boraginales; family Ehretiaceae; genus Ehretia; species Ehretia macrophylla. Next base: position 9,827,206 of record CM075774.1, read on the forward strand.
GTTTGTGCTTTGGCAAATGAATCCAGACATGTGGTATGTCGAGCTTGCACTTGGTGATAGCAAGGTTCATTCTGGTTGCAATGGGAAGCTTGTGTGGAGGCATACACCCTGGCTTGGTGCACATGCTGCAAAAGGTCCTGTTAGGCCCTTACGCCGTGCGCTCCAAGTAAAGTTGCACTTCTTTCGTTTTGATTTTTTTGTTTTTCACTTTAATCTACTCATGGACATTCTGAATTTAATGAAGAGATCTCCACTCTACGTGTAGGGCCTTGACCCGAGGACCACTGCAAACATGTTTGCCAATGCAAAATGTACCGGAGAGAAAAAGATCAACGGAGAGGATTGCTTCATTCTTAAACTTTGTGCTGATCCTCATACATTGAAGGCTAGGAGTGAAGTGCCAGCTGAGATCATAAGGCATGTGTTGTTTGGCTATTTCAGCCAGAAAACAGGGCTTCTTGTGCACTTAGAAGACTCCCATTTGACCCGCATACAGACTAATGGAGGTGATGTGGTTTACTGGGAAACCACCATCAATTCATCCCTCGATGATTATAGGCCTGTTGATGGGGTCATGATTGCTCACTTGGGGCGATCAGTAGTCACCCTTTTCAGGTTTGGTGAAACAGCAATGAGTCACACTAAGACGAGTATGGAAGAAGCATGGACTATTGAGGAAGTAGCATTCAATGTTCCAGGTCTGTCTGCAGACTGTTTCATCCCTCCTGCTGAGCTAAGACTTGGTTCCATAAGTGAAGCCTGCGAGTATTCTCAGGGTGAGAGTGTAAGGACCGCTGTTGCCGCTGCAGCAGCTGCAGCTTATCGAGCCAAAGTTGCTTCACTGGACAAATCATCAGATGGTACTGTCAATAATATCGTACTAAGAATGGATATATGATATGAGGAAGATATGCACGCTTCAGTTCTCAGAAACATAGGCTAGTTTTCTGGCACAAGCCGATCGGCACATGGAGGTAATACATCATTAGGCTAGTAACTCTAAATGATTGAGGAATCGTGAAGTTAGATTCAAGTCTCTTTGAATCTGTAAATATCCGGATGTTGTTAGATTCTCAGTTTGTCAGTTCCAAGTTAATTATTTAGGACATGATTTCTCACTGATGGAGGGTGGTTTTTTGCTTCCCCCCAACACACACACGCACAAATAAAAGAAAGAAAAATTGACCTTCCAAACATAATCTTGATGTAAATATGATATTGAATTTCTCATTTCTGTAATATGTTTTTCTCTATAAGGTTCTTATGCCTGTCTTATGATCTTGGAGAAGTGAGTAGGGGCAAATGCACATACAAGTATGATAGGGAACTACCTTAGGGGTTTTGAAAGGGTAGAACCGAGGAAAGTTTATATCGAGCACTGACATGCTCCTAGAAAGCGGTCCCAAAATATGTAAAATAGGGGAACTTTTAGGATATCTCTAGTCTAACAAATCATTTAGTCTCTACTAAAAAAATTATTTTTATATGAGTGTTCAATTGTGTGGTATAATCTCTGCTGGGAAAATTCTTAAACCCGTCCTTAAAGAGTGAATTTGATTTCTACTGAAAACACAATTTTCTCATTCCCATTTTTTAAATCATCTATAGTTTCGTCAGTTGCCCTATCTGAGTGTTAAATTGTGGTTCTTTCGTGTTATTTTCATTTATTGTGACTAGGAAATGCAGCAAAAATATCCTCTTTCGATGTTTTTCCACTGGTTTTCTAGTATTCTAGAATTTGTTATGGTGGATATCTGACAAAGCCCTCTCGTAAATTAACCATTGCAATTGATGGTTACTGAGAAAAAGTATCATGTTATATCACTGTTGATGATGAATAAAATACATGCTTTCCGTCATTTATTATTTCACATCACTCATGCAAGATGGGTCATTATTACCAATTATCATACTCTATTTGCCACTATAAGTGATTCTATTAGTGTTTTATACTATGATGTTAGCACCTACTTTGTATGATTCTATCCTGCTTTTGCTTTTTTTTTTTTTTTTGTATATTTATTATAACCCAGCTTCCACTAGTTCATAATGCTTCTTTATTCAACAATAATATCTCATGATCCTAGGGCCTGTCTGATCCCCTCAAATTTGTATATTATACTCCTTGAAAGGTTGGTGTTGATTGCTGCATGCGGGTTCCGTAATGGATTATGATCCTCTTTTAATTAATGTTTTATTTTAACATTGCATTTAAACTATTTATTTAATTTTTAAACTACGAAATAGTAGAAAAAGTATTGTGTTGGGTAAAATTAGATGGTTTAATCTAATTGCTAGGAGTTATTATAGCCATTGGATAAAATGTTATTTTGGTCAAATGAATAGTTGGGATGTAATGTTAGAATGTTATAATAAAGTATTTGTTACAAGAATATCCTAATTTGTATGTAATATCTCGTCTCATAATAGCTCTATAAAAGATACGTGTTCAGTTTATAATGATTTGAGATTTTCAACTATAGTAAACACAGACTCAAGTATTTGAATTTAAGTATCTAGATAAATTGATTAAGCTTAATGTAAACCAAGTTAGTAGTTAACCTACACCGATACAAATTGTCTCTCAGCCTAGAAGGTAGGCACTGTAACCTCTCTCAGAACCCTTAGTTTTATTCGCTACATCTTTCAACGAGCTCCTTTAGATTATCAAGTGGCCCATAAGTAATATATAGGTAGAAGACGTTAAATCCTAAAATCCTAAAATTCTAATGAGATTCTCTCGAATTTGGGATTACCCATTCTAGGCAAAATACATGGGATTCATCCATTTCCATTGGCTAGTGTTAGTGAACCCATGTGTCTTGTTACAAAAAATGTGATGTGAAAGCGGCGTGGGTTGTTAAAATGACCAAACAGAACATTCTTTAAGACCAAAAGTACGGATCCTCAAAAATTTTGAGGGTAATGTTTAGTTTTTAAAAATATTGATACGTATTTTTGAGAAAAAAAAAAAAAGAAAACAGCTTATTTCATGATGTAAAAACAGTTTGCGAAAGTTTTTTTTTCAAAAGTTTTAATTTGGAGCTTTTTTCTTTTTTAGTTTTTTTAAGCTTTGGGTTTTACCTAGTAACTCTTTAAAAAATTAGTCAAACAGGTTAATTTCAGTTTTAAACGCACACATTTTTAAATGTCTAAAAGTTGGGTGAATCATACCCTATTTAACTTTTTTTTTTTTTTTTAATTCTAATTTCGCGCATTGAATTTTACCAAACACTAAAAGGAATATCCGGTATACAAAGCTTTTTGGTGCAAATAAAATTATCGCCATATGACACCGATCATGAGTTCAAAGTCGTGAAAACAGTCTCATAAAAAAATTGTAAACTAAAGTCCCCTACATTTTACTTTAATAAAATTAATGGAAGTCATTGAAGTTCTTATCTAGAATACATGCACCATCAACTTGAATTTCAGACTGAACACTTTGGAGTACATAGTGCTTAGTTATAACATTATGCTTTAAGCCCTTCTTAATTTTGTCATCCAAGCATTTCTTCACATTATTTGAAAACCTCAACAGTCGGATCACAAAACCATCACCAACTCCAAACAAATCATCTACTTGGGGAAAAAAACTTTGCTTCGTCAGACGTACGTCAGATGGATGAACGTCAGAGATATGTGGGGTGAGCCAGTGACTCTCTACTTAGGGAATAAATTTGTATGCTTTCATTTTGTCAATGCAAGAAACGAAAGACTTAATGGAGTCCCTGAACCCCATGAACCCAAGCTCCTTACTTTTGTTCATACTGCTTAACAAATCCTGGGAACAAAATGCAATGTCTGCAAACCAAAAGGCTGCAATGTCCTTAAGCTTAGTAGGCACCAAATTGTTCTGTTTCACAATCTCATCCCAAACTGAGTCCTTGTCTTTCATAAGCTTTTCCATAGAAGCTTGCTCATTTCCTTCAATGTATCCCACCATTTCTAAGCCGAACTCCTCTGCCAACACCTTCCATAAATGCTTCCACTTGAAGACATCTCCATTGTTGCAATTAACCACTTGGTTTTTCCCCTTTGGATCAATTGCTGCCCAAATCTCATGCTCAGCTAACAATCCAGCGTCGACAGCTTCCGTGTAACAATTCCAGGAGGCCTTACTTCCAGGATACACCAATGGCTTGTTCTCATGCTTGCATATCGCGGCATAAACACAAAGAGTGCTAACAATGTTCATCATGCTGCAAGGCGAGAACCCGAAAACTAATGCAGGACGGTGGATGGACCATGTTAGGCCATTTTTCGCAGTCTCTTGGTATAGGATGTCTTCAAGATTGTGGTAGAAATTCTGCACATTCAACCTAGGCAGGTCCTCAGTAAATGGAGAGTCGTGTTGTTCAACTTCAGTATCTGCATTGAATATCCCAAAATAGTGTTTAATGCCTGTTTGAAGGCAAATGTGTTAAAGATTTGGTGCATTTGGTATGACTGCATTTAGAACGTTTTTAAACATGGTTGCATTTATTTCGCAATCCTCAGAACCAATCCAGGATACATAGAAAATGTGAGTGATATCAGAGAGAGGAGACAGCTTGGAAATTGTTTCTTCAGTGTTTGAGACATCACATTGGATGTATTCAAGATGGTGTTTAGCAAACCAGACAGGGCGTTGCCGCCGAGCGACACCGTCGACTTTCCAGGGCCCGCCTGGTGTGTCCGGCAGCGGAAGATTTTCAGCCAAACTGCTGCCAACAATGCCTGTGACACCTATAATCAGACCAACATTCTGGTGATTTCCTGGCCCTTCATTTTCTTCGCATTTCTTCTGCAAATGGAAACATGAACAAACAAGTAGTGTTAGTTTTTTTCCCTGAAAAATGTATTCTTTTATTTACCAGTTTTTCTTTATCATTCTTTCTGGTTATTGTTTATTTTGGTTTATTGGTCATTAACTTTGACGAAAATGATAATTTGGTCTCCAAACTTAAAAAACGTGTCTTTTAGTTATTTAAGTATACAAAATAAGACATTGTTAGTCCTTTTTGTATTTGCCGTCAATTTTTTTACCGTAAGTAGAAAATTGACAAAGGACTAATGATGTCCTACTTCAGTTACTTAAAAGAAAAAAATACTCGTTTTTAAAGTTAGGAGACTAAATTATCATTTTTGCCAAAAATAAGCAACCAATAAAAATATTTACCCTAAAATGTAAAGGGATAGATAATACGTTATACATGCCTGTGAGTCACCTATGGATCTCGTCCACCACCAGCTCATTGTGTTAGATTGATTATTGAAAGAAAAGATGTGTTGGAAATTTTACTGGGAACACTTCAATACTAATACTCAAAGCAGACCTTTTTTTTTTGGGACAAAACTCAAAGCAGACCTGAGTATTTCATTTGGTGCACGCCAAATATATAGAGAACACTTGATTGAGCCCCCGACAAAAATTCTTATTCTTTTTTGGGTGAAGTGCATCAAACTCTCTTGTACTTTAGCGAAAGTGCACAACACCCCCTTATAGTTTAAAAATCTCATAAGTTAGTCCTTGTAATTTTTCAAAAGTGCACAACACCCCCCTACCGTTAAAAAATCCGTTAAATTTAACGGAGAGTGTACTTCACACTCGTTAAGTGAGATTTTTTTTTTATTTTTAACGAATTTATTCATTAAATAATTATATGAATTGACCAAATTACCTTTTTTTTTTTGCCTAAACAAAACAAAAGAGAGAAATAAAAAAAAAATGAGGGTATTTACGTATTTTTTATAAAATTCGTTAAATATGACGGATTTTATAACTGTAGGGGGGTGTTGTGCACTTTTAAAAAATATAGAGATTAGTTCAGAGGATTTTTAAACTATAAGAAAGTGTTGTACACTTTCACTAAAATATAAAAGGGTCTGATAGTACCCATGACTCAAAATTTCCTTGCCAAGCTACATGAAACAGATTTTCGGAAGTACACAGAAAAATTATTGCTAATTGATAGTACTTCACCCTTGTTTTTTTTTTGGTCAAGTAAGCAAAAGAGTGTATTGATAAAAAAAAACGTTACAAGCTGTACAAAAGTAGCCTATAAAAAAATATTTTTGTCTAAGCATCAAACTCTATTAATATCAGATAAGAGATAGATAGGAAACAGTTGTAATTTAAAATATTTACGTTGTATTCTTTTTAATTTGACTTGATCGTGACTGCCTTGTATACTTATCACCACTTAACCTATATATTGTACTGTTATTTTACTGAGCGATCATGGAAAAAAAACCTTATAAAAAAGGATTCTTCTTTTATGATGTATATAGTAAATTTATTATATATATATATAGATAAAAGGTGATTTAATTAATTGACAAATATTAACTAATTATTATAAGTGAGGATATCATAATAATTTATTTAAAATTTAATAAAATTAAATTAGTAAAAAGAGAAATTTTAGACATTTTAATATAATATATTTATACGATACAAATTAATGTGAATTAATTTTATAAAATAATAACTTAACATTTAATTGTGATAAATTTACTACATGTCTTATAAAAATATTTTTTTATAAAAAAATACGTTACTTTCCATTCACATGGTAGATCACTATAGACAAACGTCTACTTCATTCCTGTTACATCCCATTGTTACCTACCCTGCTTTTCACTTTTTCATCACAAACCCACAACCTCGTACGGATCAACCACAAAATGTGTCAAAGTTGACACCATTGCCCTGTCCCACGGCGGTCCCACTTGTCCATTTGCCCACATGCACAAAATCATCAACTGTCACAACAAATGCCTCGTCCGCCGCGCGTGAGTCACAAGACAATGCCTTTTCTTTGTGTGGACCCCACGGCATTAATGGTTCATCAGCTCAAATTTCCAATTCACCATCAGACACTACAAATACGTTGCGGGTTGGTCTTTGATACATCTGCGGCTGAAAAGTCCATTCATTTTTTTGTGAAGAATCTTGAGCGTTGATGTGCATAAAAAGAAAAAAAAAAATTTATTATACGTAATAACCATTTTATCCTTTCTTTTACTTAAATATATGCAGGACCCTTTGCTTTATTAAATACATGCAAAACTCACTAAATATTATATGTAGTATTGAAATATCTTTTTTAATTTTTTAAGTTGTACAATAACTAAAATATTCTTATCAATAACATCTAATTTTTATCTATAAATTTATTATTATAACCTGTTGGGACCCACTCTATATATTATATGTAGTGCTAAAATGATTTCTTTAACCATTTTCATTATCTATTTAACCATATTCCTGCATTTACGGTATAGGAGGGCTCAATTACTGTAAATACTATTTCAATTACAAATTGTTTGCATTTTCTTTTTTTCCTTTCTTATGATAGTTTATTCGTGCTACTTTAGTCAAAATATGATATGAGGAGTGCTATATGTCAACCTATATTCGCCAGCCATTTAACCATATCATAATTTAATTGTATATGAAACTTTACTGGTCACTTAACCGTATGTGAATCAACGGTATATGAACACTCGATTACTAAAGATACTATTCCGATTGCATATTGTTCATTTTTTTTCATTTCTTAAGATATAATATAACATCTTTAAATTAATAGTGTTGGGATCACTAATTTCTATTAACTTAGCACGATATTAATTTATTGATAAATTATAATTATTAATTGATAAAGATAGACATGTCATTAATAAATTGAGGGTATTGTCAAACTAAATTAATTAGATAAAAATCCTTATAACATCATTTATAGATTCTATTATTAGGAGTAAGGATATTAGTGACAGAATCTATATTTACAAATATGTTTTAAAAGTTGTCCTCGATCATAGGATAAATTAATTTGGCGTTAGTTTATTCGGATAGATTGAATTACAGTCTAATAACCAAATAATATGAGATATTAGTTTGGCGATTAGTAGTACTTGTTAGTGAACAAGTGACTAGACTTGACCACCAATACAACGAATTACATGGATCAGTCAATAATTCGTTGTATAATGTAATCATGCAATTAATCTTCATACCTGAGACACCACAGTTATCTTATGATTAGAGATATCATAATTTGCTAGTGCAATTAAGCTAGTCCTAATCATGGATTAGACAATGTATTCAGTAATTATGATCTATTCCATCATGGAGATAGGTGTGTATAGATACAGAATCTGTCAATTAGGGATCCTATGCGATCTATTGATCGAGTAACTAAAAATTTCTTGGCCAAGGTAGGATGGTGGAAGTCGTTGCACGCATTAATTATAAGTTACTGATTAAATAGATTATGACATATGATTGAGTAATAGAGTTTGACGACTCTATCTACGACTCTGACTCAATCGGGATGATTTAGATTGAAGGATTCGATTGCGTGAAAATTACTTAAACGGTTCGTATATTTACACTTAATCTTTAATTGGGTAATCGCGATATACTGATAAGTGTCACTCGTGATTTGCGAATTAATTAGAAAGGGTTCTAATTTAATTAATTAATTCGATTAATTATTCGCTATCAATTAATTATGAACCTGAGAGATCACACACAAAAGAGATTTATGAATTAATTGGATTAGATAAAAGTCCTCGTACTACCCCCTCTAAGTTATTAAATGACATTTTTTTTCCTTTTGTAATACATATACTTTTTTTTCTCTTCATCTCCACCTATTTTTTTATTTACCACTAAATAAAGAAAATAATATTTGGTATATGAATATTCGATTAAACAAATTGTTCATTATCTTCATTTTTTAGGTCAACTCTAATAGTTTCCCTATATTTTTCTCTACATGTAGAGCATTTCGATTATTTCTCTACATTTAAGGATTCTATATTTTAGTTTCACTCAAACAACTTCCCTACATTTAATACATCTCATTTTTTAAGGAATCACTATTTCACTTTCGCCCCAACAACTTCCCTATTTTAAAAACTCTGTATTTTTTTTATCCGCATTTGAAGATATAGAGATAGGTTTAGGGAACTAATATTTCATCTCCACATATGGAGATAGTGATACTTCAATGTAGGGATTCTCTACATATAGGGAAGTTGTTGGAGAACAAAATCTTTAATAGTTTCTCTACATGTAAATAATTTGTTAGTTTAGGACACCTGTTGTAGATGGCCTTAAGGTTCCTTTTAATTTATGTATTACTTTTATCAAAATATAACATGAAAAACACTATATGTCCACAAAGAAACAAAAAATACCAAAACCCAACAACTATTAAAACTGGCCTAACATTGTGACCAAACAACCTAAAGCCCAAACAAAAAAAAGTACAAAATGCAAATACATAAGGCCAAGCCCAAAGTCGAATACAAACAAAAAAAGACCAAATTCGTCCTATGCCTAAGCCTAAAGTCAGCAACACAAACCATGTGCCTATTATCATAATATGTGACCGGTACATGCTATACGCAACAGACCAAAAGATAACAGGAATTCGTCCAACTTTATCCATGCGACTAATAACATAATATGATGTGAAAAATGTTATATGTCAACCCGTTTCATCCATTTAATCATATTTGACTCTACGGTATATGATTTTCAATTACAAAATAGAAGATAACACAAACATGCCCAAATCCTATGTTGACTTGGTGAAGAGGTATGTATAGATGCCTCTTTCTCAAATGTTGAATCTCTTTTCAAGTGGCGGTTACACTCAATATTTGTGTCCATTCAAGTTTAAAGACGTAACTCTTCACAAATTTCTTCGCCTATAAATACACCAAGGATCCATTGGCCCTTCAGACTCTAGTGGCCTATCATTTGGAGAAGGACGAATTCAATACAAGAACGGGAGTGAAATTACAAATGTACACTTTCACATTTCATTGCCTATTTAACCATGTTCGAAATTACGCTATATAGGGACTCCACTACTGAAAAAATATTTCCAATTACCAAAAAACACAGTCTAACTACTGCATTCATGTCTGGAACTGTTACCATATACATTATTAAATATGTCTCTAGGATTACCAAAAAGACACTGCCTAACTACTACATTCAAGACTTTAATTATTTCCCATTTATGATTACCGATTACCAATTACCAATTACTTTCATCATTGCCTCTTCAATTCTCCAACAATCCAGCACCACGTGCTCACTTTAAATAACCATCTCAAAAAATACGTACATCAATATTTTCTCACACTGCAATTTATGTTCAATATACCAATTATGTATATATTTTTTCTATTACAAAAATTAACCCACCTTTGTAAAAAGATAATTTTATGTGTCCATAAATTCTTGTTTTGCAGTATGAGTATTTTTTTAAATACAAGGACTACTCTTTTGGATATCAATGTTTGACCAGAGCGGCAAATTCTGGTCATCTTGGTGCGCATTATGCGTTGTTAGTAATAAAGTTATTTTCCGCTAATCCATCCATGGATCAAGCGATAACGAACCTAGGAGCATTTATAAGGGATTTGAACACTAAGGCAGAAGAGTGTTTGAAGAGTTTGTGCAAATTTTTGCATGGGAAATCGGGATATCATCACCCTATCATCCGTAAAATTCTATGTTGTCCACTTCATAACGTACCCAAGAAGATAATTACTGGTTGGCTTCGGATTGAGGACTATGAGCCAATATACAAAGAATGCAATGACTGTCTATGTGATGTACACATTATGAAAATGTTTCCTCTCTATTATCTTTTAATCGTCTAATTAAATGTAACAAATATTATACATTTTTTTTTATAATATGTCAAATTTCGGATTTATAATTTTTTACTAATAGAGGCCTAAGGCCAAACATATATTGTTATATTTTGTGAATTGTTATATTAAGAAGATAGCACAAACACGCACAATTCGGAACCAATTTTAGTAACTTTTCATACCTAAGGCTACTTTCATCTTTTCTCACAACTCTCATTTAAAAAAAAAAATAGAGCACAAGCTGATTGTTTATTGTTGAGGGGTGTTTTGGACTTTTGCAATGCTATTATTTTTTCGTTCAGGGGTGTATTGGTCTTTTGCAATGCCACTTTTGTCTTCATTCCATACTATTTTATATACATAATCATATTACTAATACAAAGATAGAATGGTCATTGTGTTTTTTAACATGATTAACACAGCATAATGGTTGCCATGTGTCGCACGCCTATTCGATTGCTTGTCTTGTCTCACGTGGCTGATTAGAAGCAGAAAGATGCAAGATTTTTCCATACGTTGCCTACTACTCAGCCATCAATTGTTGCCTAGTCATTGTGTAGGTCCCGCGGCATTCATAGTTCTTCACACTTCCCCACTTCAACTTCTGCCAACACGTTGCCTGACGCCTTACCCACTTCATCAATCAGTCAGTCGCTCCAATGCCCAACGTCACAGTCTTTAACTAACGAGTCTTCTGTGATGGAAACAACGCATGTGGCCCACATTCTGTCCTCTGTATCGCATGTGCCTGAAATCAACTCCATGCGTTGTCACTTCCCTATCATTGCTTGATTACCGTCTTCCTCTGATACTGTTGGCAACTTACTTCCACAGGTCACTAATCTGCTCTCCAAACTCTCTTTGTCTTTAATCTCATCTACTTTGCTTCCAGTTCAGTCTACACGCATTTCTTTCACTTCTCTGCCTATTGTGTCTTCCTCTTCTACCGTACCTCTTCATACAAATATCCCTACTCCTACTGCCACCTCAAGCTCCACACATTCTATGATAACTCGTCGTCGTGATCACACTAGACCAGTTATATCATTTCCAGACTATGTTACTCTCACTTCTACTTCCTTCTCTGGGTCTTTCGATTTTGAACCAACAACATAAATTCAGGCATCTAAGTTTTCTCACTGGCGTCAAGCTATGGATGCCGATTATAATGCTTTAATTGTTAATGGCACTTGGGTTCTCATTCCTCTTCCATCTAATGCTAATGTCTAGGTTGTAAGTGGGTGTTTTGCATTAAGCGAAAGTCTGATGGCTCAATTGAGCGTTCTAAAGCTCGCCTAGTAGCCAAGGGGTATAACCAAGAAGAAGGGGTTGACTACACTGAAACTTCTAGTCCTGTGGTCAAACCAACGACGATTAGGGTAGTACTCTCTCTTGCTCTTTCTAAAAATTGGCTTGTTCGTCAAATAGATGTTAACAATGCATTCATTCATGGCCTCCTTGATGAAGACGTGTACATGTCCCAACCTCCTGGGTTTACTCATCCTTCCTATCCTAATCATGTGTGCAAATTACGAAAGGCGTTTCATGGTTTGAAACAAGCTCCACGAGCTTGGTTTTTCCGTCTTAGTGTCTTTCTACATTGTCTTGGCTTTGTTAACTCACGGTCTGACTCCTCTCTTTTCATGCGTTACCTTGGCTCCCACGTGGTCTATATTATGGTCTATGTTGATGATATTTTGCCCACAGGTGATGACTCTCACACGGTTACTTCTTTTATCACTCTTCTGCTTTAAGAATTTGTTTTAAAGGATTTAAGCCCCTTATCTTTCTTCCTAGGCGTTGAGGTCACCCCCACTTCCACTGGCCTTGTTTTGTCTCCAAGGCGTTACATTTTAGACATTCTTACTCGCGCTAATTTATCAGATACTAAACTTGTTTCCTCCCGCATTCCTCCTAACCACACTCTTTCCTTGACTTCTGGAGACCTTTTTCCCGACCCCACTCAATATCGTAGCATTGTTGGTGCACTTCAGTATTTGACAATCACTCGTCCTGATATTGCTTTTACTGTCCATAAGGTTTGTCAGTTCATGCACTCCCCTAATGAGCCACATTGGTCTGCTGTTAAATAGATCTTGCGCTACCTGAAGGGTACTATGTCATTTGGTCTGACACTTCGGCAGTCGACGGATACCACTTTATATGCTTACTCCGATTCAGACTGGGCTGGTTGTCCCGATTATCGTCGCAATACTCATGGCTATTGTATTTACATTGGACCTAACTTAGTGTCTTGGGCTACCAAGAAACATACTACTATTTCTCCTTCCAGCACTGAAGCCGAGTATTGTGCTATTGCCTTTGCTACAGTAGAATTATGTTGGCTTCAATCAGTACTTTGTGAACTTCGTGCTCTGCCTTCCACACCGCCCACTCTGTGGTGTGATAATATTGGTGCCACATACCTAATAGCTAATCCCGTTTTTCATGCCCGCACCAAGCACATTGAAATTGATGTGCACTTTGTTAGAGAGAAGGTTGCTTTTGGTGCACTTCATATTCGGTTTATTTCAACTTTTGATCAATTAACGGACATTATGACAAAGAGACTCTCCATTACCAGGTTCAGACAACTTCGGTCCAACCTCACTGTTCAAGACTCAGTTTCGCTTGAGGGAGCGTGATAAGGAATAGAAAAAGAACAGTTGTAATTTAAAATGTTTATGTTGTATTCTTCTTGATTTGACTTTATCGTGTATCATATCTTGATAGAGACTGCTTTGTATACTTATCACTTCACGTAGCCTATACCTTACAGGCTATATATTGTACTATTGTTTTACTGAGCGATAAACAAGAAAACACGTTACTTTATATTCATACTATTACATGGGGACAATTGAATATTCTACAACTAGCTAGTTTTAAAGAAAATAACGTCTATAATATTATTCATTAAGCAAAAAAAAAGAAAAAAAAAACACTAATTGGTTCTTGTATCTATCAAGTTCAAAAAATAATTACTAGTTTGTCTATTGCATAAACTAATCTCATCTAATCTTATTCTTTTTCCAATTTTCTTGTATTAAAGAATTTCTATATTAAAACTAATTGATGTTGAGTGGCCCAAGATCTTATAAGGTAGACTCGTAACTCATATTTATCCTATGAGAAGGGATTATAGTTTTGAAGTAGGATTGAAGATACAACTTTTTAAAGATACATATAATTGCATACGAGAGCTTGGTCATTTGTGGATGAATACAATCTTTTGAAAATATAGATAACTGTAAGATTGGACCAAATTTCACTTTTGATACCATATAAAGAAATATGAGCTTTTATCAGAAAATTAATTGGTGACTAACGAAGAAGACTTCGGTTCTGTTTGGCTTAACTGTAAAATTTTAGTTATTAAGTTGCTTTTAGAAGAAGAGCTTTGGTTAGAAGCGTGATTGAATATAAGCCATTGATTGTTTGGTGTATGTTGGGTAATGTTGAGTTTTTAAAAATTTTGAGGGCAATGTTGGGCTTCCAAAATTATGCAGGGGTATTTTTGAGGGAAAAAAACAACTCTTGCATGATGTATAAACAGTTTTGTGAAAGTCTTTTTTTAAAAGCTCGCATTAGGAGCTTCTTATTTTTTAACTATTGAGTAAATGCCCAAAATAGTCTTTAATGTTTGCTCAGTTTGACAGTTTAATTCCTAACGTTTCAAAATAGACGAAATAATCCTTAACGTTTGCTCGATTTGACAGTTTTGTCCCTAACGTTCTAAAATAGACAAAATAGTCCTTAATATTTGCTCGATTTGATAGTTTGGTGATAAATCCATATTTTTTATATTTTAACCCATGAAATCATGTACGATTGCACTATTATTGTAAGCATAAATTGAATATTTGATACAAATCTAGTGCAATGTAGGTTTTGAAGGAGAAATGGCGAAAATGATGTCAAACACTAATATTTGAGCGATTTTCGAAGAACACTAAAAGAGGAAGGTAGGATGACCTTTACACGAGCAAATCGAGATTGAATTTGGCCAAATGGAGTGCAGAAACGGATTTAGGACGCCGAAAAACCTTGAAGTAGCCTTAGTCAAACTTTTGGTCAAAGTCAAAGTCAACGGTCAATGTGTGAATAGTAACATCAACGCGTGAACAGTAACTAGGCATGTCATAGATGCTGACATCATGCTGACACAGTCGTGACTGAGGTGCTGATATCATATTGACACAGTAGTAACTCAGGCGCTGACATCATGCTAACCCAGGCGATGACATCACTGTGTAAATAGTAGCCGTCAGAATAGTACTATGCAAATAGTATGCGTGAACAGTAACCTCCGAATAGTAACCAATTTTCTCCTATAAATACCCCATTTTCCATTTCATTTGGACAATATTCATTTCTTAGATTTTGTTATTCTTGTTGTTAGCTTTATATTATATTTTTAGCTTAGAAGTAATTTTGTTCAATGCCCGAATCGAGGAGGCCATAGCCAAATCAAAGTCATTCCAGAGAATCAAGATCCGATGCTTTCGATAAGTATTCTTTAGATTTTTTGATTTTCTATATGACTTTCTGTATTGTAATTGTTATTATGGCAAATTAAACCCAAGATTCGGGATGGTAATAAGTGAGGATATTCTTTGTATATAATTTTTGGATTCAAATTATTTTATGTCTTGTATTTTCTTTTCTCGATAAGTATTACTTGATTAATCATGCATAGACTTAATGTCATGTTTTCGTTAATCAAGAATACACATGCGCCCGGTTTTGTAAACTAGTGGCAATATGAGACTACCTCGGATGGATACAGTCCGGTTGTACCGACATCTCCAGGTTACATAAGGGAAAGATTAATAGTGAGATTGGATATAGTTCGGTTGTACTAACACCTCCAATCTTGACAATCAATTAATCTCGTCACTTACGTATCCGAGGCCAACTTCAGAAGTGGGAGCTTGTACCCCTATTTTTGAATGATTTAATCTTTAAATCTGAATCCATAACATTATATTTGAATATTCCAAACCATTTACCATCCCGAATCACATTCGACTCTTGGACTTAATTAAAATAGTATTGTAATTTAATTCTGTAATTTTATAATTTACCGCATCTATTGGACTCTTGGACTTAAAAAAAACTCATCCATGACGGAAAATAGTCAATCAATTCTAAATTAATTGCTTAACTTAATTTGGTAATTCCAATCTTCGTGGATCGATCCTTGACCCACCATGTCTATGTGGTAATCAGAGGTAATTTGAGGTAAAGTTGTTTTATATTATTTTACTCTTTTATTTTGATCGTAAAACGACGCGATCAAAATTTGGCATTCATGAATTGAGGTAACCCTTTAATTTATGCATATTTATTAATATGTATATATTTTAAGTTTTGTGCGTATTTTATTTTTTTCTTGTTTCCTTTTAGCTTTGTATGCATGGTCGACGATCCTTGAAACCAATCACTTTTGGTTTTGATTCAGAAATTGAAAGAACATTTAGATCTAGAAGCCGAGCACAAAAACTTTCAACTCAATCCATGGCTGAACAAAACCTGAATCCTAATCCAAACCAAAATCAGGATTGTAACCAAAACCAAAAATGTTGGTAGAGAAGTAGGAAATGTTAGGAGCAGCATTAAAGATTATTCCACACCCAGTGATTATGTTCCTCCTCAAGCCATTGCTCTACCTGAAATTGCAGAGGCCTTCAAGATTAAATCCCACATGATATCAATGTTTCCCATTTTTCACAATCTTTCCAATGAAAACCCATATAATCACATTGACAACTTTGTTTAAACATGCATTACAATCAATACTAGATCTGCTTTAGATGAAGTTGTTAAGTTAACCATGTTTCTATTTTCTTACAAGGTCAAACACAAAGTTGGGTTTATAGATTACCTTCTGGATCAATAATCTCTTAGGGACAATTGCAAAGAGAATTTCTAGATAGATTTTTCTCTTCTTCAAAGACTAATGATTATAGGAATCAAATTAGCAACTTTGCTCAATTGCCTAGCGAAGCCCTCCATGAAAGTTGGGATGGATATGAAGACCTCCTTCATGCATGTCCACATCATAGTATTCCTGTTTGGCAATTACTCAAAATTTTTACCAAGGGTTGAATGAACACAATCAAAGTCTGCTTGATTCTGCTTGTAATGGCTCACTTCTTGAAAAATCCCCAGAAGAAGCTTGGAAATTGTTCATTAAATTGAATAATAATTCACGCAAACGGGCATTTGCGTCTACAGCTAAGAAGGAGAATGTAGGAAGTAGTGATCATGATTCATTATCTTCAAAAGTTGAAAGTTTAACTCAGGCACTTGAAAAGTTGGTCAAGGGAAAAAAATCTTTGCATGTAGTTGATTCTGGTGAAAATGTTCTTGCATCAAATACTGATCCATCTCTGGAACAGGTTCTTGCTGCTTTTAGATATTCACGTAATTAAGATCCATTTTCTAACACTTATAATCCAGGTACTCGTGATCATCCGAACCTGCGATGCAATCAGGATCAGGAAACTATCCAACCAAGACCAAGAGGTCCAGCTTATCTGCTAGGGTTTCTACCAACAGGATATACTCAAAATCAAGTACCTTCAAATTTCAATTCAAGTTCTCGACCGTATAGTGCAAATTTTGAAGAACAAGTTTTGAAATCCTTACCAAAATTTGAGTCTAATACTCAAATTTTGCATTCTTATTCACAATCAATTGCAAATTTGGAAAGAGAAATAGGGCAATTGGCTACCACTTTTCAGAAAATAGAAGAAGAAAAACTCCCTGCCCAACTAGATGGGAATCCTAGGGGTAAGGCCCAAGTTTCTGCTACTAAGGAATACACTAAACAAATGCAAACCGTCACTACACTGCATAGTGGTAAGAAAGTGGATAATAAGGTAAATCTTGAAGCTTATGAGCAAGCTAGGCAATCTAGACAAAAAGATAAGTCTCAAGATAACATTGAATCATTAGCAGTAGAAAATAAAATTATTGTTGAAAAGTTGCATGACAAAGTTCCATCATCTGTAAATCCCAAAGCACCTTTCCCCCATGCATTAGGAAAACAACCTGATAAAGAATCCAAAAGGGAAAAAATGCTTGAAACTTTCAAGCAAGTTAAAATTAATTTGCCTCTTTTAGAAATTATTAGGCAAATTCATGTTTATGCAAAATTCTTAAAAGATCTGTGCACTCAAAAGAGAAGAAATTCATCTCAAATGACAAGTAAGGTAAGGTTGATTGAGAAGGTGAGTTGCATTCTTTCGTCTCTTACTCCTCATAAACTGAAAGATCCAGGAGCTTTTACCATTCCTTGTCATATTGGTAAACATAACATTGATCACGCTCTTCTCGATCTAGGAACTAGTGTGAATCTGCTTCCTTACAATCTTTTTGAACAATTGGATCTAGGAGAACTAAAACAGACTCTTGTCACACTTCAATTGGTTGATAGATCAATTCAAGTTTCGAGAGGTATGATTGAGGATGTTCTAGTTCAGGTTGAAAAATTCTATTTTCCTGTTGATTTTATTGTGTTAAATATGGAGCCAAGAGTAAGTCAAAAATTTCAAACTCCAGTGATTCTAGGGAGACCATTCCTAGTGACAACCGATACAAAAATCTATTGTGCAACTAGAGAACTAGAACTTGCATTTGGAGACATGAGAATAAAATTGAATGTAGCTAATGCAACTAAGTTTGTCAATAGTAATGAAGGTCCAGAATGTTTCTTATTGGATAGGATTGATCCTTTGATCGAAGAGTCTTTTCCTACCCTCATGCAAATAAATTCTTTGGAGACTACTTTGATTAGGTTTGAGGAAGAAATTGAAGAAGATAGCAAATCTTTTAAGGATGATTCATAAATTGAGAAAGAACTTCAGGTTTGTTCAATAGAGCCACATTTAACTCTGTCTAAGGAGCCTATGCTTCATTCCATTCAGTCTCCAACTGAGTTGGAGCTTAAGCAGTTCCCGAGTCATCTTAAGTATGTCTTTCTTGGGTCGAACCAAACACTTCCCGCTATTATTGCTTCTAACCTTTCTGAGGAACCGGAATCTAAGCTGATAGATGTACTTTCTAGGAACAAAGAAGCTTTAGGTTGGACCGTTGCAGACCTTAAAGGAATAGACCCCTCATTTTGCATGCATAGAATTAACGTAGAGGACGAAGCTAAGCCATCTAGGGAAATGCAACGTAAGTTGAATCCTAACATGAGGGAAGTTGTGAAAAAAGAAGTAGTAAAATTACTTGATGCAGGTATCAATTATCCGATTTCTGATAGTAAGTGGGTTAGTCCTGTTTAGGTCGTGCCTAAGAAATCAGGGATCACAATTGTAACAAATGATAAAGGAGAGTCTGTTCCAACTCGTACTACAACGGGTTGGCTTGTTTTCATTGATTATAGGAAACTTAATTCCATGACCCGCAAAGATCACTTCCCATTGCCATTCATTGACCAAATCCTAGATCGGTTAGCAGGACAAGGATACTTTTGCTTCTTTGATGGATACTCGGGATATATCCAAGTCCCTGTGGATCCTGAGGATCAAGAAAAAACTACTTTCACTTGTCCTTTTGGAACATTTGCATATAGAAGAATGCTATTTGGTCTTTGTAATGCACCAACCACTTTTCAGCGATGTATGATGGCTATTTTCATTGATATGATTAATGATTTCCTGGAAGTTTTTATGGGTGATTTTTCCATCTTTGGTCCATCATTTGACTCTTGTTTAAATCATTTGTCTTTGGTTTTGAATAGATGTCGTGAATCTAACCTTGTTCTCAGTTAGAAGAAGAGTCATTTCATGGTTCAAGAAGGCATTGTCTTGGGACATATTGTGTCAAAAGACGGAGTTCATGTTGACAAAGCCAAGATTGATATAATCTCCAATTTTCCTCCCCCGACCACTGTCAAACAAGTGAGATCTTTCCTTGGCCATGCTGGATTTTATCGTCAATTCATAAAGGACTTTAGCAAAATTTCTAGACCTTTATCAAACCTTTTATCACAAGGTACACCCTTTCAATTTGATGACAAATGCATGACAGCTTTTGAAACACTAAAGTCAGCACTTTCAACTACTCCTGTAATCCGACCACCGGATTATTCTCTCCCATTTAAAATCATGTCTGATGCATCTGATTATGCCATTGGAGCTATTCTAGGTCAACATAAGGATTGAGAATCTTATGTGATTTATTACGCAAGTCGTACCTTAGATGATGCACAGAAAATTGCACTACGACTGAGAAAGAATTGCTAGTTGTAGTATTTTCTTTGGAAAAGTTTCGATCTTACATCTTAGGGTCAAAGGTTATTGTCTTCTCTGATCATTTAGCATTAAAATATCTTATGGAGAAAAAATATGCCAAACCAAGACTCATTAGATGGTTGTTGTTAATTCAAGAGTTTGATTGGACAATTAGAGACAAGAAAGGTTGTGAAAATGTTGTTGCAGATCATTTGTCTCGCATTGTGGTTAAAAATCCAAAAGTTGAAATTCCTCTGAATGATACTTTTCCTAATGAACAACTTTTTGCAATTTCTCACTCAAAAATTTCATGGTATGCTCATATTGTCAATTACCTTGCTATAGGAAAATACCCATGGAGTGGACTAAGGCAGAGAATGACCGATTTTTTTTCAATGCAAAATACTATTTTTGGGATGACCCTGATTTGTTTCGCATTTGTTCTGATCAAATTATTCGCAGGTGTGTTCCCGAATATGAACATGAAAATGTTTTATCTTTTAGTCATTCTCAAGAATGTGGTGGACACTTTGGAGGACAGAGAACAGCAGCAAAAATCTTACAATCCAGATTTTATTGGCCTACTTTATTCAAGGATGTGCATGAATTCTACAAGGCTTGTGAAAGATGTCAAAGGACAGGTAACATGGGAAAAAGAGACATGATGCCCTTGAATCCCAGTTTAATTTATGAGCTTTTTGATGTTTGGGGTATAGACTTTATGGGTCCTTTTCCCTCTTCTTTTGGTTTTCAATATATTTTGGTTGGTGTTAATTATGTATCAAAATGGGTAGAAGCAATAGCAACACGAACAAATGATTACAAAGTAGTGTTGAAATTTCTGAAGGAAAATATTTTTTCTAGGTTTAGAATTTCAAAGGCTATCATTAATGACGGTGGAAGTCATTTCATCCATCGAGCATTTGAGAAACTCTTGAGGAAATATTCAGTCATTCATAAGGTTTCTACACTTTATCACCCACAAACTAGTGGACAAGTTGAAGTTTCCAATAGGAAGATTAAATCAATTCTTGAGAAGACAGTCAGACCTGATAGGAAAGATTGGTCTAATCGCCTTGATGATGCACTTTGGGCTTATAGGACTGCTTATAAGACACCCATAGAAATGTCACATTTCCACTTAGTTTTTGGAAAACCATGTCATTTACTTGTTGAGTTGGAACATAGAGCTTATTGGACAATTAAGAATGTGAATTATGATTTGTATAAAGTTGGTGACAATAGGTTACTCCAACTCAATGAACTTGAGAAGATGCGATTAGAAGCCTATGAAAATTCCAAACTTTACAAGGAAAAAATGAAGAGAATTCATGACAAAATGATTGCTCGGAAGTCTTTTGTTCCTGGACAAGAGGTATGGTTGTTTAATTCTAAGTTACGATTGTTTCCAAGAAAATTAAGGTCTAGATGGGATGGACCATTTATAGATTATGGGGCTGTTAAGATAAGAGATAAAAAGGAAGGTAAAACTCTGTTTGTAAATGGACAAAGGTTAAAGCCGGCAATCAAGTTGTAAAACTTGAGTGAAGAGTCGATTGAACTCATTGATCCGCATACAGCCAAGTAACAATTCTCGAGGTAAGTTCGTCTGGCTGAAGACGTTAAACTTAGCGTTACTTGGAGGCAACCTAGTATTTTTGTTTCAATGTTTTAATGTAGTAAGGTTGTTTGATTTCTGTCATTTACTTTACCGAGTGAATCTTTTTCCAGCTTTATGTGGTTTGGGTTTTAACCCTAAGAAACATTCATAGAGGTACCAATGTCTGACACTAGTGGTTACTGTACGTTTTTGTGTGCTATTGACTTGGCCAGTACAATTCTGTCTAACAGTGTATGCCACTCCACCAACTTAATGTAGTTTGGTCTATCGGGCATTACTTGATAAGGTAGTTAAGAGAGAAAGCATTCACCAGACGATATTGTTTGTAACGTAAAACCCTACTGTATTGCTCTTGACCCTGTGGAACTGGCTGTGGCCCCATGTAACGCCCCGAACCCAACCCCATGCTATAGGTCAAGTCCGGACTCGTCACACGGACAAAGTCTCCTCTGTACCGTGGACTAAACTGGCACCTGCAAATAGTCACATACAATCCCTGAACCACAATCAAACATTCATACAACCTAGTCTCCAAGATTTATACAGCCAACCAGCTCCTCAAGGTCATCCGAGCCTTGGAACAACAAAATGTATATCATATAAGCATGCAAGTCATCTCTTGAAACTTTAAGTTGTAAATAGCAAGCTATACTTATAAACTAAGTTCACACAAGCATACAAACAAAAGCAGTAAGTCTATTATCAGTTATTACATGCCATCTACTTTGCCAA
The DNA here is from genome assembly GCA_037974665.1 of Ehretia macrophylla. NCBI lineage: Eukaryota > Viridiplantae > Streptophyta > Magnoliopsida > Boraginales > Ehretiaceae > Ehretia > Ehretia macrophylla. Next base: position 9,849,475 of record CM075774.1, read on the forward strand.
CAAGTCATACAAGATTACAACTTTACTAAAACTACCAAGTCTACCAACAATACATACAAGACCACAAGGGTCTCAAAATGGACACCATCCAACATCTTTCACACAAGCTGCATGTAATAGCCAACCTCAACACACAAGGAATCATGGAAGTTGTTCTAATTGCACTTCTTCATCTTCCTCTACTGCTACTAGATGGGTGTTCACCTCAGCTTCTCTTGAAACATGTTAAATAAGGAGTGAGCAATAATGTTGCCCAGCGAGGGAAGTGATGCAGTATACCGAGAAGTGCAACATGATATGCACCAAAGATAGCCATATATACAACACGAAGTAACCAAACTAGATAGACAAGTATTTAACCACATATAAAAAGGATACGGTTCCATTTTGTCTTCAATCACGAGCCACAAGCCAAAATCTTCAAGCAAGTGCCGGTAAAACCCTTATTCCTCCAAAATGGGGTACTCCGGATGTACCCCGATCCTACGACCCTTTCTCTTGAGGTAGGTCCATATGCCCCAATGAGGTGAACCACACCTCTGGGGTAGTGGAGTATACTCAGCGAGAGAAATGGAATAGGCACCATGGTAGTTGAGGGAGCATGGCAAACCTGATACTGCCCGTGTTTCTCGACACTACCATGTCCGGAAAGGTTGCGCAACCGCGAAACAAGTTCACGAGAGCCAAGTTTTTCAAATAACGCACTAGAGGGACGACAAATTAGGCCGCCCTTGCAAATAAACACAATATAAGCCAAAGTCACGATATAAACATAAATGAGACAAATGACATATTTTTTTCCCACAAACTCCTCAATTAGCTCAATTATACCTTAGACAAGCATATAAACACATAACAACACATCTACAAGCTCTTATAAGCACAATGTATTCTTTTATAACTTTTTCCCATTCTTTAACTATGCAAATTCTTCTTCCATATGCAATTCAAGGCTCCAAAACTACAATCCGATCATACTACATCTCTAGAGAACCTAAAATACATCTACTAAGACCATGAAAACCTGCTTTGGAGCCAAAAGCTCGAAAAGGCCCCAAGTAAGTTTCAATTACACCTACCCTATCCGGACCCCAATATAACTCAACGAAAGCACAAAAAGTGATTCCATGCCCCATGGATACCTAATCTAAAGTCCAAATGTGCCGGATTATATTTTGTGTAAAACCCCCTTTTTAAAGTTGGTCAATTTTGCATTTTAACTCATTTTTGAGAAATTCAACTACATGTGAGCTTCTAACTAGTTTCACTAGTGTCTAAAGCACCTAAAGGAAGCATCAATTCATTCAAAATAGCAAGTTATGTCAAACCCTAAAATTTCGTCACTATTTATCATCTTCTTTGGTGATTCAAGCTTCTAGCCATGGAGAATGTTATCAAGTTATAAAAGAGTGTTCTATAGGCTCTAGAGATGATATATCAAGCATCCATAACAATCATTATAGCTATAATCAACAATACAAGAATTTTAAACATTTGACATGAACATAAACATGCAATTTATGCAACTCTCTCACAATTTCAAGGTTGTAGGCGAATGTTTGAAGCTCCCAAGTGCTCCAAAGATCTTCCAAAGCAAGCCAAGAGATCAAATGCAAGGTGGAAAGATGAAAATTTTCTCCCTTTTTTCCTCCTAGGGCTGTCGGGTTTTTTTGGGGGGGGAGGGGGTATTTTGGTTATTTTTTTATTTTGTTTTGAGCGTATTATGTTTGTATGTATGATATATTATGTATATAGTATAGGTATGTTATATAATATTAGGTCAATTGCTACTAATTATTGGTCAAACTAAGTTAAAACATCATTTAAATGCTAACTTAATCAAAACTAATGTTTCACTTACGTAATATTATTCACACGAAGCACAAATCATTTTTCAAATGCAAGTTCCCGGCCTCTAAAGTCCAAAACTACAAGTTTTTGATTCATTTTTAAGTCATGTTGTTTAGGAAAAATATTAAATCGAGCATTTAAAACAGTTAAATTTCTTATGAATAGTGACCTCCAAATAAATCAATTAAGCAAGAAAAGAAATGCACATAAAAATGCTCAAGTAAGTATGCAACAATTATTTAATAATGTGATGAAATTTCCATGCGTCACACCCTCTCTTCCTTAAACTAATTGCGTCCTCGCAATTCTTACATGATTCATCAAACAGCTCAGGATATTTCTCTTTTATTTGATCTTCCCGTTCCCAAGTGGCATCCTCAACTCCGTGATGATCCCAAAGAACTTTCACCATAGGAATACTCTTAGTTCGAAGTTCCTGAATCTTCATATCAACCACTCAAAGAGGTTTCTCAACATAGGTGAATGACTCATCGATTTCTAGCGATTCCGGCTCTAGAATGTGCAATGGATCTGGCTGATATTTCCTCAACAACGACACATGGAACACATCATGAATTTTACCCAAACTCGGAGGTAATGCTAATCTGTAAGCCAAATCTCCAACTTTCTCAGTAATTCCAAACGGCCCCACATATCTAGGACTAAGTTTACCTCACTTTCTGTGTCGAATTAGACCTTTGCGCAGAGAGACTTTCAAGAACACTTGATCACCCATTGAAAACACTAAGTCCCGTCGGTGTCTATCAGCATAACTTTTCTGTCGGCTTTGAGTTGTGAGCATTCTTTTCTTTATAAGTTTCACATTATCAACCATATTGATTATCTTAGGTAGAATAGCTAGGTCAACAGTCTTCATTTCGCCTACCTCGTCCCAATACAACGGGGATCTACATTTCCGCCCGCGTAGGGTGCCATACTAATGGTAGCCTAATAATTGTTATTAAAAGCAAACTCTGCAAGAGGCAAATATATTTCCCAACTCTTACCAAAATCCATAATGCAAGCTCGTAACATGTCCTCCAGTATCCTGATAGACCTCCCAGATTGTTCATCTGTCTCCAGGTGATATGCAGTACTGAAGTTCAAATTAGTCCCCAAAGCCTTTTGTAGTTTCTGCCAAAACTGTGAAAAAAATCTAGGATCTCTGTCCGATACTATACTACTTGGAACCCCGTGCAATCTCACAATGTTTTCAACATATAGCTCCGCTAATTTATCAAGGGGGTCTATCTTCTTTGTAGCAATAAAATGTGAGGTTTTCGTTAACCTACCAACTACAACCCATACGGAATCATTACCTCGCGGTGACCTCGGCAAATCAGATACAAAGTCCATAGTAACCTGATCCTATTTTCACATAAGAATTTCCAATGGTTGCAACAATCCCGTAGGTCTCTGATGCTCAGCTTTAACCTTCTGACAAGTCAAACATTTGGCCACATAATCCGCTATATCAATCTTCATATTATTCCACCAGAAGCTTTGTTTTAAGTCCTTGTACATCTTGGTGCTACTAGGGTGAATTGTATATTTAGCGCTATGGGTCTCATCAAGAATCTCATCTTTTTACAGTTGAATCACCAAGAATGCAAATTCTATTCTTATACCTGAGTAGTCCATCATCATGCAGCTTAAAATCGGACTCTCCCCCTTTGGACTTCTCTAGCATCTTTCAACAACTGAGGATATGTCTGTTGTGCTTCCCTGATTCTAGACAACAGCAAGGATTGAATTTGTAAACTAGCAAATTAGATACCTGTTCTAGAAGCCTTCGGTTTCCACAGACACAATTCCTGCACAGTTTCCCAATCCTTTATTATCAGATTGGCCACAGTAGCCTTTCAGCTCAATGCATCTGCAACAGTATCAGCTTTGCCTGACAAGTAGTTAATGGTACAATTATAATCATTCAATAATTCTAACCAATGCATTTGCCTCATATTCAAATCCTTTTGAGAAAATAAATATTTCAAACTTTTGTGATCAATAAATATCTCAAATTGATTACCCCACAAGTAATGTTGCCATTTCTTCAAAGCAAAGACAACAGCAGCAAGCTCAAGATCATAAGTAGGATAATTAAGTTTATAAGGCTTTAATTTCCTCGATGCATAAGCTATTACCTTACCATTTTGCGTAAGTACGCAGCCCAAACCTTCTTTCGAAGCATCACTGTAAATTACCAGATTATCAGTCCCCTCAGGCAGTGCAAGAATAGGAGCAGTGGTAAGTCTCTTCTTCAATTCCTGAAAACTGACTTCACATTTATCATCCCAGTTAAACACAGTTTTCTTCTGAGTCAAGGAAGTTAATGGTCTAGTAATTTTAGAAAAGTCCTTAACAAATCGCCTATAGTAACTAGCCAACCCTAGGAAACTATGAATTTTCGTCACACCTTCGGGTCTTTTCCAGGATATTATTACCTCAATTTTCGTAAGATCAACAGATATATCCTCCTGTGAGATGATATGACCTAAAAAGGCAACATGTTTCAACCAGAATTCATACTTGCTAAATTTGGCAAATAACTTATGTTCTTACAATGTTCGCAACACAATTCTTAAATGTTCTTCATGCTCTGCTTCTGATTTAGAATACACCAATATATCATCAATAAAGATCACAACAAATTGGTCAACGTATGGTCTAAACACCCTCTGCATCAAATCCATAAATGCGGCTGGAGCATTTGCTAATCCAAATGGCAGTACAACAAATTCATAGTGGCCGTACCTGGTTCTGAATGCAGTCTTGGGCACATCCTCTTTTCGGATTCTCAACTAGTAATAACCCTGTCTCAAATCAAATTTAGCATACACAACAACACCTTGCAACTGATCAAACAATTCCACAATCAAAGGCAGTGGATATTTATTTTTTACAGTCACCTGATTAAGACCCCGATAATCGATGCACAATTGCAAAGTACCATATTTCTTCTTCACAAATAAAATAGGAGCACCCCACGGCGAAGAGCTAGGCTGAATAAAACCCTTTTCAAGCAAACCGTGCAGCTGAATTTTCAACTCTTGCAACTCAAGGGGAGCCATTCTATATGGGGTTCTAGATATAGGATTAGTTTTCGGCAACAGATCAATCACAAATTCTATTTCCCGGTTAGGTGGTAACCCAGAAAACTCTTTAGGAAATACCCCCAACAAGTCTTTTACAACAGGTACGTCATTCAATTTCAGTTTATCCCCAGGCTAATTAATTAAGTATACTAGATATGCATCATAACCTTTATTCAACATTTTTGTGGCTTTAATAGAAGAGATAATGCGAGTCCCTGTAGATTTTCGACTTCCAACAAATTTAATTACTGGTTGATTATACATTTCTAATGTCACAATTTTCCTTCTACAATCCAAATAAGCATAATTTCGCCCCAACCAGTCCATCTTCAAAATAACCTCAAAGTCTCGGAATGGCATGATAATCAAATCAATAGGATACATGCGTCCTTCAATACAAATATCACAATCTTTACACACAGACTCTGTAACAAACTTTGCATCCATAGGATTACCTACTTCAATTATATACGGTAGTTTATCAACTTTTAAAGCAGTAGATTGTGCATACATAGGAGTGATAAATGAATGTGCAGTCCCGATGTCAATCAAAACTACTACTGACTGATTATTAATAAGAAAAGTATCTTCAACCACCACTGTCCTATCAGGAAGCTCTTCCTGGTCTAAAGCAAATACCAGTGCCTGGCCTCGTGGAATTGCAGTTGCACCTGATGCTTAGGTCTGGGCACTATGGCCGGATGTCTGACCCTGTCCCTGCTTAAACCTGGGGCAATCTCTAGCTCGGTATTGGTCGCTGCCACAACTTCCTCTAACACTCTGCCTCATAATGGCCCTTGCGATTATAGTGACAGCACTGCTAGTTTTTTCTTGCAGCGGTGCCTCCAGTAGAAGCCTTGTAAGTAGATGTAGCGGTACTACCTTGCTGAGATCTAGTGGCAACTGGTTGTGTCTGTGACTGTCCCTGTGGCTGGCTCTAAGCTGGCCTTGGTTGAGACTGTGTCTATACTGGTCCTGCGTAGCTCTGTGTCTGCCTCGACTACTAAACCTGAACAGGCTGCTGAAACTATCTCTGATAGCTCTCACTCTGAGACTGATACTGCCGTTTACTCGACTGACTAGACTCGGCCAACACATCTGCCTTGCGTTTCTCATATCTCGATATGGCCCTAACTGCTGCAGCATAATTAGGGTAGTGCTGCGAAGACAAATTAATCAGAATATCACTTTTCAGACCTATAATAAATCTCTAAATCTTTATGTCCTCAGGCTGCACTAAAGCTGGCACATAGCGAGAGAGTCTAGTGAATGTAGCCTCATACTGATCCAAAGTCATATTTCCCTACCTCAGAGATATGAACTCTTCTTGATGTCTCTCACGAGCTACCACAGATACATACTTATCTCGGAATTCACGAATAAAGTCAGCCCACGAATGCTGTATCCTCTCGGCATCCCATTTTTCTCTAACAGTACGCCACCATTCCTCGGCGTCACCCTCAAGTAAGAATGCAACATAAGTAATTTTTCTGTCATCGTTATACTCAAGTATTGCAACAACTTTCTTAAACTTACCCAGCCATATTTCTGCTTTCATATTATCTGGTTCTCTATAAAAATTGTACGCCCCGTGGTGTAAGGACTTGTCAAACAAATTACCCCTAGCAGTACCGCTACCCTCGACTCTAACGGCCTGATTACCTCTACCAATCCTTACTTGACCCTGTTGGGTCACAAACTAAGCAATAGTATTCATAGCAGTGGCCATTATGGCCATAATCTGTGTGTTGGTTGGTTCTTGCCCCTGAGGTACATTCCCAGCTACTCCGGCCTTTTGCCTAGGTATATCATGCCTAGGTGCTTCCTCCGGTTCCCTTCTCGGCCTTCCTCTCCTCCTCATCTCCGTACTAGAAGAGTTTAGTGTTATAATAGACAAATAGATAACACAAAATAACACATACAGGTTTCAAAACACCTTATGCACATAAGACAACACATAATCACTTAACATGCATCTAACACTAAACTTTTCATATTCACACTATATCATGCCTTAGACACTTCTTTTACATGCTAGCATGTCCTTTACTCAAGCAATTATCCTCTTAGGCAACTAGACAATCATATAGCCACGCAATTCAATTTTCACATATGGACCTCTACCCATATACCAAGGAAATTAACCCGACTCCATGCATTCAAATAGCTCTGATACCACCTAAATATAACGCCCCGAACCCAACCAGCTCCTCAAGGTCATCCGAGCCTTGGAACAACAAAATGTATATCATACAAGCATGCAAGTCATCTCTTGAAACTTTAAGTTGTAAATAGCAAGTTATACTTATAAACTAAGTTCACACAAGCATAAAAACAAAAGCAGTAAGTCTATTATCAGTTATTACATGCCATCTACTTTGCTAACAAGACATACAAGATTACAACTTTACTAAAACTACCAAGTCTACCAACAATACATACAAGACCACAAGGGTCTTAAAATGGACACCACCCAACATCTTTCACACAAGCTGCATGTAATAGCCAAGCTCAACACACAAGGAATCACGGAAATTGTTCTAATTGTACTTTTTCCTCTGCCTCTACTGCTACTAGCTGGGTGTTTACCTCAACTTCTCCTGAAACATGTTAAATAAGGAGTGAGCAACAATGTTGCCCAGCGAGGGAGGTGATGCAGCATACCGAGGCGTGCAACATGATATGCAACAAACATAGTCATATATACAACATGAAGTAACCAAACTAGATAGACAAGTATTTAATTACATATAAAAAGGATACGGTTCCACTTTGTCTTCAATCACGAGCTACGAGCCAAGATCTTTAAGCAAATGCCGACAAAACCCTTATTTCTCCGAAATAGGGTACTCCGGATGTACCATGATCCTACGAGCCTTTCTCCTAAGGTAGGTCCATATGCCCCAAAGAGGTGAACCATGCATCTGGGGTAGTGGAGTATACTCAGTGAGAGAAAGGGAAGAGGCACCATGGTAGTCGAGGGAGTACGGCAAGCCCGATAGTGCCCATGTTTCTCGCCACTACCATGTCCGAAAAGGTTGCACAATCCCGAAACAAGTTCACGAGAGCCAAGTTTTTCAAATAACACACTAGTGGGACGACAAAGTACGCCACCCTCGCAAATAAACACAATATAAGCCAAAGTCACGATATAAACATAAAGGAGACAAATGACATTTTTTTCCCACAAACTCCTCAATTAGCTCAATTATACCTTAGACAAGCATATAAACACATCTAAAAGCTCTTAGAAGCACAATGTATTCTTTTATCACTTTTTCCCTTTCTTTAACTATGCAAATTCTTCTTCCATATGCAATTCAAGGCTCCAAACCTACAATCCGATCATACTACATCTCTAGAGAACCTAAAAGACATCTACCAAGGCCATGAAAACCCGCTTTGGAGCCAAAAGCTCGGAAAGTCCCCAAGTGAGTTTCAACTACACCTACCCTATCCATATCCCAATTTAATACAACGAAAGTACCAAAAGTGCTTCCATGCCCCAAGGATACCTAATCTAAAGTCCAAACGTGCCCGAATTATGTTTCGTGTAAAACCCCCTTTTTAAAGTTCGTCAATTTTGCATTTTAACTCATTTTCAGGAAATTCAACTACATGTGAGCTTCTAACTAGTTTCACTAGTATCTAAAGCACCTAAAGGAAGCATCAATTCATTCAAAATAGCAAGTTATGTCAAACCCTAAAATTTTGTCACTATTCATCATCTTTTTTGGTTATTCAAGCTTCTAGTCGTGGAGAATGTTATCAAGCTACAAAATAGTGTTCTATAGGCTCTAGAGATGATATATCAAGCATCCATAACAATCATTATAGCTATAATCAATAATACAAGAATTTTAAACATTTGAAATAAACATAAAACATGCAATTTATGTAACTCCCTTACAATTTCAAGGTTGTAGGCAAGTGGTTGAAGCTCCCAAGTACTCCAAAGATATTCCAAAGTAAGCCAAGAGATCAAATGCAAGGTGGAAAGATGAAATTTTTCTCCCTTTTTTCCTCCTAGGGCTGTCGGGTTGGGGGGAGGGGGGAGGGGGAGGGATATTTTGATTATTTTTATGTTTTGTTTTAAGTGTATTATGCTTGTATGTATGATATATTATGTATATAGTATATGTATGTTATATTATATTAGGTCAATTGCTACTAATTATTGGTCAAACTAAGTTAAAACACCACTTAAATGCTAAACTAATATTTCACTTACGTAACTATTCACACGAAGCACAAATCATTTTTCAAATGCAAGTTCCCGGCCTCTAAAGTCCAAAACTACAAGTTTTCAATTCCTTTTATAAGTCATGTTGTTTAGGAAAAATATTAAATCGAGCATTTAAAACAGTTAAATTTCTTATGAATAGTGACCTCCAAATAAATCAATTAAGCAAGAAAAGAAATGCACATAAAAATGCTCAAGTATGTATGCAACAATTATTTAATAATGTGATAAAATTTCTGGGCGTCACACCCCATGTGAGTGCTGAATGAATACACTAGATGGCGTGAACATAAAAACCTCTAGGAGAGCTAGTGCTTTATGTTCTAAAAATAATATATATATATATATATATATATATATATATATATATATATATATATAGATATATTTTGTGAAAATAGGTTTGAGGAAGATTACATCTTCATTATTCTTTTAAAAAAAATCCCGAAATGTTCTTATTTTTCACAAACTCTTGAACCCCAGAAAAGAGTTTGTGAAAAAACTTTTTTCTTTTAATTTTTCAATTTAAATTTTAAAAAAAAGTTTTTTTTAAAGAAAAAAATTTTGAAATTTTTGTTTCTCATGTGTGTGGCTCAGATGTTTGTCATTTTTCTTTTTCTTAAAAAAAATTAAAAAAAGAGAAAGGGGGTCAGTCAAATGGGTTTTTACCCTAATCTTTCTTTCCTTCATTCTCTACTTCTCTTCATCGCTGACACCTCAATCTCTCTTACACAATCATCACAATTTTCTCTCCATCTCTCAATCTTGTTTCATTAACTCAAAATGGCCGACCAAGTTTTAATGCAAGCATTGCCTTCTATTGTGGCCATTTTTGCCCTTGTCTTCTTCTTGTACATCTTCTTCATATATCTTTTGACTTGGATGAGACGAATCCAACATGGAACAAAACAAGAAGGAAAAAAGATTTTTAGTTTTTGAGCTTATATAATAAGTTGTGTTGTTATGACTATTTTTGTTGTTGAATTTTTTTTTAAAAAAAAGAAGAAAAAAAGGCGGTTGAAAGGTTTTAAAAACCCTAACCCTACCATTTTTTCTTCATCTCTTTCTTCTTCATCTCTTCCTTGCCGACACCATCTCTTACTTTTTCCCCACAAAATTTCTCCTTCTTCAGTTTTTTTTTTTTTTGAAATTTTCACGAAGATGGTGTTGTTTAAGTGTCTCACGGCAGAGGAGTCCTTGCTTGTGGTTCTTGGTGTCATTATTGTATTTCTTCTTTATCTGGCTTGGTTGGTTCGTGGACTGACCAGTTCTTGGGAAGAGAAAAAGGAGTAGGCTTATAATATAGGTTGTTTTGTTGTTGTACTTATTAAGTTAATGTACCATTTTCATTTCCATGAATAAAAAGACAAAAGGGTTGAAAAAAAATGGAGTGTTGATGTTTGATTTGATGAAACTAGGGATGTAGATCTGGCCAATGTCCGAACTCCTTCAAATGTGGTTCAAAAGAAAAAATATATACTTTGATTTAGTTCTCTTGAATATTAAATCTAGGGGTTGCATATTTGATATGTCTCGAGAATATCTTTAGTTAATCTTACAACTAAGGTCTTCTAACAACTTTGGTAATTTGGAGTGACTTCCACCCTCTTTGCATAATTTTCACCAATTGTTATGGCTATACATTAATAAGTGTATATATTTTGAGTCTCCTCCAATGCACTTGTTAGCAAACCATTAAAGGAGATTTATTATGTATATTTTGATTTGGTTTGTTAAATTTCTCTTTCTTAAAACAAAAAACAAAAAAACAAAAAAATATGAAAAATGAAAAAGGGGTATTTGTTCTATTTTGTGTGATTTTGATTTTGTTTGACCAAAAAAAAATTAAAAGTTTAAAAAACAATTCAAAAATAAAATTCAAAAAATATAACAAGTTGAAAAAAAGATAGATCTTGTGAAAACCCAATTGTATATAATTGAGTTTTATTTTATTTTATTTTATTTCTTTTAAAAAAAAATTTACAAAGAGTTTGTTGTGTATAGTTTTTATTCTATTTTATCCTCACAATATGTTAGTGTTTGAAGCTATGAATGATGAATCTCTTTCAAAATCAATCAAGGACCAATGCTTGATATTTTTATCAACCGTATCTATCTTTTTAATTTGCAATGCATTGCGTTATTTCTTACATTGAGGGCAATGTAAGGTTTGGGTTTGAGGAGGAGAAAATATTCGGTACCACCTGTTAAAAATTTTCAAAATTAATTTTTTTTTTTTTGAATTTCCATTTTATGCTTCATTTATTTATGATAATTAAATTTGAGTAGTTAATTATTGAAATATGTTGGATTTTGATAAAACACTTGAATTAATTAAGAATGGAACGGAAAAATGATTAATCACTAGAGTTGAGTTTATATCTATGAATTTTTACTCTTGAAACCTTCTTAATTGTTATTTTATCCTGACAGCGTCACATGATTCAATTAGAGGTTTTTGATTAATTATCAAAAGATGAGTTAGATTAAAGTATTTTCAATGTGAGATGTTATGTTTTATTAAAATTTGACTGATTTTTCTAAGTCAGTGTACTCCCTAAAAAAAAGTTAAAAAGTGTATATATAAAAAATATATATATGAAAAAATACATATTTTAGATGACTCGTGTAATTTTCAGAGTGTTGATTCAACAGAACAGAGGTAGAAAAAAATCATAACGAGTGCTTTCTCTAACCATTTTTAGCACCTTTGTTATGAAAAAGCTATCAATTCAAAACCTTGCCAGACAAGTTTCCTTTCACCAAATACAATGCAATCAATGAAAGGCAACACTTCAAAGAAGCCGAGCAATCAACCATTATCCATTGATCGAGTCATCTATTCAAAAAAAAAAAAAAAATCTAAGGGAGTATTACATGACTTGGAAGGTAGTTGATTTTTAACATTACATGACTATCCATAATAAATATTTTTAATTTAATAAGTCTTGCATAATTAATTTTTTAACCTTTTGATTGAGTTACAAGTGCTTAAAAAGGCTTTAAGGATTTTTTTTGTAATTAAGATGTGTTTCTTTCCTACTAGATACAAAAACAACTTCTTGGGACAAAATTGTTTGAAAGACAGACTCACCATTAATCTTGTGTTTTATAGGATCTAATTATATGGATACATTTACTATTCAAATTTGGTATCTTTGAATTTATGAAGTACTTGATGGCTTTGCTTGAGGGCAAACAAATGATGGGTTTGAGGAGGTTGATAAATCTATATTTTTCATATTTTAACCCATTAAATCATGTACGATTGCACTATTATTGTAAGCATAAATTGAATATTTGATACAAATTTAGTGCAATGTAGGTTTTGAAGGAGAAATGGCGAAAATGATGTCAAACACTAATATTTGGAGCGATTTTCGGAGAACACTAAAGGTGAAAGGTAAAATGACATTGACACAAGCAAATCGAGATTAAATTTGGCCAAACAGAGTGTAGAAACGAATTCAAGACACCGAAAAATCTTGAAGTTGCCTTAGTCAAACTTTTGGTCAAAGTCAAAGTCAACAGTCAATAAGTAAATAGTAACATTATCGCATGAACAGTAATCAGGCATGTCATAGGAGCTTACATCATGCCAACACAGCCGTGACTCAGGCGCTGACATCATATTGACACAGTAGTGACTCAGGCGCTGACATCATGCTAACCCAGGCGATGACTTCACTGTGCAAATAGTAGCCATCAAAATAGTACTACGCAAATAGTAGCCATCAGAATAGTACTATGCAAATAGTTAATAGTACAATTATAATCATTCAACAACTCCAACCAACGCCTTTGCCTCATATTCAAATCCTTTTGAGAAAACAGATATTTTAGATTTTTATGATCAGTAAATATTTCAAATTTATTACCCCACAAATAATGATGCAATTTCTTCAAATCAAAGACAACAGCAGCAAGCTCAAGATCGTGTGTAGGATAATTAAGTTCATATGGTTTCAATTTCCTCGAGGCATAAGCTATCACCTTACCATTATGCATAAGAACACAGCCCAAACCTTCCTTCGAAGCATCACTGTAGATCACCAAATTATCTGTTCCTTCAGGCAATGCAAGGATATGTGTAGTGGTAAGTCTCTTTTCAATTCCTGAAAACTGGCTTCGCATTTATCATCTCAATTAAACACAGTTTTCTTTTGAGTTAAGGAAGTTAATGGTCCTGGAATTTTAGAAACGTCCTTAACAAACCGCCTATAATAACTAGCCAATCCCAAGAAACTACGAACCTCCGTGACAGTCTCGGGTCTTTTTCAAGTTATAACCACCTCAATTTTCGCAGGATCTACAGATATTCCCTCCTGTGAAATGAAATGGCCTAGAAAGGCTACCTGTTTCAACCAGAATTCGCATTTGCTAAATTTGGCAAACAACTTATGTTCCTGTAATGTTCGCAACACAATTCTTAAGTGTCCTTCATGCTCTGCCTCAGATTTAGAGTATACCAATATATCATCAATAAAAATTATCACAAACTAATCAAGATAGGGTCTAAACACCCTTTGCATCAAATCCATAAAGGCAGCTAGTGCATTTGTCAACCCAAATGGCAGCACAACAAATTCATAGTGGCCATACCTGGTTCTAAAAGCAGTCTTAGGCACATCCTCCTTCCGGATTCTCAGTTGATAATAACCCTGTTTCAAATCAAATTTAGAATATACCACAGCATCCTGCTGCTGATCAAACAATTCCTCAATCAAAGGCAAAGGATATTTATTTTTCACAGTCACCTGATTAAGACCCCGATAATCAATACACAACCGCAAAGTACCGTCTTTCTTCTTTACAAATAACACAAGAACACTCCAAGGCGATGAGCTATGCTGAATAAAACCATTTTCAAGTAAACCCTGTAGCTGAATTTTCAACTCTTGCAACTCAGGGAGAGCCATTCTATATGGGGTTCTAGAAATAGGATTAGTTCTTGGCAACAAGTCAATCACAAACTCTATCTCTCGATCAGGTGGTAACCCCGGCAACTCCTCAAGAAATACCCAAGAAAAGTCTTTTACAACGGGTACCTCATTTAGTTTCAATTTATCCCTAGGCTAATTAATTAAATAAGCTAAATATGCATCACAACCTTTACTCAATATCTTAGTGGCTTTAATAGCAGAAATTATACGGGTCCCAGTAGATTTTCGACTCCCAATAATTTTAATGACAGGTTGATCAGATACTTCTAAAGTTAAAATTTTCCTTCTACAATCCAAACATCCATAATACTGCCCCAACCAATCCATCTCCAGGATAACCTCAAAGTCTCGAAATGGCATGATTGTCAAATCAATAGGATACATATGCTCATGGATGCAAATATTACAATCTTTACACACAAACTCCGTAACAAATTTGGTACCCATAGGATTACCTACTTCAATCACATACGGAAGTTTATCAACTTTTAAAGCAATGGATTGTGCACATCCAGGAGTGATAAATGAATGTGTAGCCCTGGTGTCAATCAAAACTACTACTGGCTGACTATTAATAAGAAAAGTACCTTCCACCACCACCGTCGTGTCTGGAAGCTCCTCCTGGTCAAGTGCAAATACCCGTGCCTGGCCTCGTGGGATAGTAGCTGCTCCTGAAGCTCTAGTCTGAGCACCCTAGCCGGAAGTCTGTCCCTGACCCTGTTTAAACCTGGGGCAATATCTAGCTCTATGCTAGTCACTACTGCAACCAACGCATCGGCCCAATTTTTTCCAACACTCTGCCTCCGTGTGGCCCTTACGATTGCAGTGACTGCACTGTAGGTTTTTCTTGACAGCAGCACCTTCTGTAGGAGCCCTGTAAGTAGATGTAGTAGAACTACCCTGCTGAGATCTAGTGGTCACTGGTCGGGTCTGTGACTGTCCTTGTGGCTGGCTCTGAGCTGGCCTCGGCTGAGACTGTACTTGAACTGGTCTTGGGTAGCTCTGGGTCTGTCTCGGTTGCAAAGTCTGAACAGACTTCTAATACTGTCTTTGATAACCCTGACTCTGAGACTGATATTGCCTTTTACTTGACTGACTAGACTCGGCCAACACATCTGTTTTACGGTTATCGTACCTCGACGCGGCCCTGACTACTGCAGCATAACTCGGATAATCTTGCGAAGACAAATTAAGCATAATATCGCTCCTCAATCCTTTGATGAATCTCTGAATCTTCATGTCCTCGGGCTGCACTAAAGCTAGCACATATCGAGAAAGTCTAGTGAAAGTAGATTCGTACTGATCCATAGTCATGTTTCCCTGCCTCAGAGCTATGAACTCCTCTTGATGTCTCTCACGGGCTACTACCGAAACATACTTGTCCCTGAACTCTCGAACAAAGTCAGCCCACAAATGCTGTACCCTCTCAGCATCCCATTTCTCTATAGCAGTACGCCACCACTCATCGACGTCACCCTCTAATAAGAATGCAGCATAAGTAATCTTTCTCTTATTATTACACTCAAGTATTGCAGCAACTTTCTCAAACTTACTCAACCACATTTCTGCTTTCATATCATCCAGCTCCCCATAAAAACTGTATGCCCCGTGATGCAAGAACTTGTCATACAAATTACCTCCAGCAGTACCACTACCCTCTGCTCTAGCAGCCTGATTACCTCTATCGGTTCCTGGATGACCCTGTTGTGTCACAAATTGAGCAATAGTATTCATGGCGGTAGCCATTGTGGCCATAATCTGTGCACCAGTCAGTTCCTGTCCCTGAGGTACATTCCCTGCTATTCTTGCACCCTGCCCAGGTATATCCTGTCTAGGAGCCTCCTCCGGTTCCCTTCTCGATCTTCCCCTTCTCCTCATCTCGATGCTAGAAGAATCAAGTGTTATAATAGGCAAAAAGATAACACAAAGATAACATGTACATTGTTTTCAAAACACCTTATTCAAATAAGACAACATATAAAACTCTTAACAAGCATCAAACACTGGACTTTTCACATTCATATCATATCATGTTTTTGACATTCCTCTTACATGCTAGCATGTCTTTTACCCAAGCACTTAGGCAATTAAACAATCACATATTCACGTAGTTCAACTTTCACATATAGACCTCTACCCACATGCCGAAGAAGTTAACCCGGCTTCATGCATTCAAGTAGCTCTGATACCACCTAAATGTAACGCCTCGAACCCAACCCAATGCTATAGGTCAAGTTCGGCCCGTCACTCGGACAGAGTCTCCTTTGTACTGCGGACTAAACTGGTACCTGCAAATAATCACATATAATGCCTGAATCACAACAATATCTCACATAACCTAAGTTCTAAGATTATCATAGTCAACCCAAGATCACAAGGCCATCCGAGCCTTGGAACAACAAAATCTACATATATCATATAAGCATGCAAGACAATTCTAACTTTACTATAAGTAGTTGGATACTACAATAATCAAGTTCTACCACCAAGCTATTAAACACACAAGCATGCAATAAGAGAAGTAAACTAGAATCCATTATTACATGCGATCTAATTTTGCTATCCATCATACAAGATTATAAGTTATTACATTCACCAAATATACATAAGACCACATGGTCTCAAAAGAACAATAACCAACTATTTCATATAAGCAACACATGTCAGCCAACCTTCACACACAAGAAGTCACGGAAATTGATCAACTTGCACTTCTACTTCTTCTACTACCACTACTGGCTGGGGATCCACCTCAGCCTCTCCTAAAACATGTTAAATGAGGAGTGAGCAACAATGTTGCCCAGCGAGGGAGATGATGCAGCATACCGAGGCGTGCAACATGAAATGCAACAGGATATATATATATAGCAAGGTAGCAACATATTCAACATCAAATAACACAACTAGTCAAGCAAGTAATTAACCACATATAAAAAGGATACGGTTCATTTCTTGTCTTCAATCTCGAACCACGAGCCACGTTCTTCAAGCAAGTGTCGGTAAACCCTTATTCCTCCAAAATGGGATACTCCGGATGTATCCCGATCCTACGACCCTTTCTCCTGAGGTAGGTCCATATGCGCAGCAGGTGAACCACGCATCTGGGGTAGTGGAGTATACTCAGTGAGAGAAATGGAATAGGCACTATGGTAGTCGAGGGAGCACGGCAAGCCCGACGCTGCCCGTGTTTCTCGAGGCTACCATATCCAAAAAGGTTGCGCAACCCCGAGACAAGACCACAAGATTCAAAATCAACACATAACATGTAAAAGGAACGACAAAGTAGGGCGTCCTCGCAAATAATCGCAATATGCACAAAGTCATGATATAAACATAAAGGAGACAAAAACACATTTTCTTCCACAACCTTCTCAAATAGCTTATTTATACTATAGACAAGCATGTAAATACATAATAATACATTTACAAGCACTTAGAAACATAAAAGTAGCCAATTACTACTTTTCCCCTTTCTTTAGCCAAGCAATTCTTCTCCTATATGCCTTTCGAAGTTACAAATCTACAATCTAACCATACTGCATTCCTAATTAAGCCAAAGGACACCTATCAAAGTCATGAAAACCTGCTTTGAAGGCAAAAGCTCGGGAAGGCCTCGAGTGGATTTTTACTACAACTACCCTATTCGAACCCCAATTTCACGCAACGAAAGCACCAAAAGTACTTCCATGCCCCAAGGATACCTAATCCAAAGCTCAAATGTGCCCGGATTGCATTACGTGAAAAATCCCCTTTTTTAAGTTAGCAAATTTTGTGATTTTACTTAATTTCGGGTGATTCAACTTCACGTAGCCTCCCAACTAGTTTCACTAAAGTGTAGAGCACCTAAAGGGAGCCTTAATTCATTCCAATTAGCAAGTTTTCTCAAATCCCTAAGTTTAAGCACTATTTATCATCTTCTTCGTGAGAACTCAAGCTTTAACCATGGAATAGTCTATCAAGCTATAAAAGATAGTTCTATAGGCTCTAAAGAACATATAACAAGCATCCATAACAAGCAATATAACTATATTCAACAATACAAGAAATTCAACATATATGCAACAACTTTAAATTCAAGAAATATGCAACTCCCTCACAATATTGAAGGTGAAGATAAGTTGTAGATGTTCTAGGGCCTCCAAAAACTCCTCAAGACCAAGCTAGTAGTCCAAGTTTGCATGAAATGATGAAGAAATCTCCTTTTTTTCTCTCCTATAGGGCATCGGGTTTAGGGGGGGAGGTATTTTTGCAATTTTTGGCTTTTATTTTATGAGTAAATGGCTTATGTGGTAATATATTGGGTAAATGTATGAGTAGGTTATGTTTTATTAAGTCAAATGCAACTAAAATCTTGGTCAAATGAGCTAAAACTCAATTCAAATGTTAACTAGTTTAAAAACAATGTTTTACATGCGTAACACTATTCACGTGACGCGAAACATATTTTTCAAATGCATATTCCCGACCCCAAAAGTTCAAAACTACCATATCCCGACTCCTTTTATATGCCATGGGGTTTAGAAAAAATAATAGATCGAGCATTTAAAACAGTAAAGTAATTTAATCAAGAAAAGAAATGCATGTATAATACACAAGTAGTTTATGCAGCAGTTATTTAAATGATGTGATGAAATTCCCGAGCGTCACAGATACAGTCCGGTTGTACCGACATCTCCATGTTACGTAAGGAAAAGATTAATTGTGAGATTGGATATAGTTCGGTTGTACCAACACCTTCAATCTTGATAATCAATTAATCTCGTCACTTACGTATCTGAGTCCAATTTCAAAAGTAGGAGCTTGTAGCCCTATTTTTGAATGATTTAATCTTTAAATCTGAATCCATAACATTATACTTGAATATTCTGAACCATTTACCATCGCGAATCACATTCAAGTCTTGGACTTAATTAAAGTTGTATTGTAATTTAATTCTGTAATTTTATAATTTACTGCATCTTTTGGACTCTTGGACTTAAAACAAACTCATCCGTGATGGAAAATAGTCAATCAATTCTAAATTAATTGCTTAACTTAATTCGGTAATTCCAATCTCCGTGGATCAACCCTCGACTTACCATATCTATGTGGTAATCAGAGATAATTTGAGGTAAAGTTGTTTTCTATTATTTTACTCTTTTATTTTGATTGTAAAACGACGCGATCATTTGGTCCCTAACGTTCAAAGAATAGACAAAATAGTCCTAAACGGTTGACATTCGGGACACCTTTAGTCCAAAATGGACAGCATAGTCTTAATTGGAGTAGCCTAATTTTGCACACTTACAACAACAATATTTCTCCAATGCATATACCAATTTTGCCCCTCACTTATTAAACTACATGTTTCTCATGGAGTAAATAATTGAAATGGTCCACTATCTTTAGGCTTTGTGACATTTTCATCCTTTATTTACGAAAGGTGACAAATTAGTCATTTATCTTTAAATCTGTGACGACGATAGTCCTTTTAATAAATTTCATCAATTTTTTAACATAGATTGCATGTGCATGACAAGTGATCAATTAGTTCATTACCCCTCCAAAATCTTACTTAAGTTGGTCACGTGTAGGGCGTATGTAATTCGTGTTTAAAAAAAAATTGACAAAATTTGTTAAAATGACTAATGACGTCACAGATTTAAAGATAAGGGACTAATTTGTCACATTTACTAAATAAATAATGAAAATATCACAGAGCCCAAAAATAAGGGACCATTTCGGTCACTTACCCTTTCTCACGTGATATGAATGCTAAAAATTAGACGGAAATAAGATTTTGGGCTAACAGTGTCCCAAATATTAAACGTCTAGAACTATTTTGTCCATTTTAAAACGTTAGGGACTAAATTGTCAAATTGAGCAAACGTTTGGGACTATTTCATCCATTTTCAAACGTTAAAGACAAAAAAAAAATATTAAAGATCAAATTATCAAATTGAGCAAATGTTTGGAACTATTTCATCCATTTTAAAATGTTATGAACCAAATTTTCAAACCAAACAAATGTTTGGGACTATTTTAGGCATTTGCCCTTAACTATTTTTAGTTTTAACTTTTACTAAAAGGTACTTTAAAAATGGGTCAAATAAATTAATTTTAACTTTTAAACTTACATAAAATATTTTTAACGGTTCAAAAATTAGGTGAAATAGAGCCTTATATATTAATCTCAGAATTTGGGATTTATTCATGCTTCACATTGTATTTTCCAACTTTGAATGCCTTGTTCATTGGGAAAAACGTACCTGCCATACGATTGAGGAATTTTTGGGTGGCTGTTATTTGAGTTTCAGCAAAAATTTTCTCACTATCTATAAATGAGCACTCGAGTGGGTCGCATGAATTATTTTTCATTTCCAAAACATTGTCAGGGTTGTTGTTATTACTTAATGATCTAATCATTCCATTTTAATAATAAATAAATTCAGCATGTTCTGCATGCGCAATTTTAAATTGCTACATTTTGAACTTATTGGGTTAAAAGAGTTCATATTGTTCATAGGGGAATTTGCGCAAATTGTGGTTATTATTTTTAAAAATTTTTAAATTCATCTTTATTATTTAAAATTAGTCAATTTAGTCTTTATTATTTTTTTATAAATTCTAAATTCGTTCTTATTATTTAAAATTAGTCAATTTAGTCTTTATTATTTTTTTATAAATTCTAAATTCGTTCTTATTATTAACAATTAGTCAATTTAATCTCTATTATTTTCTAAAACATTTTAATTCAATCACTGTTTAAATTGGCAGAATTGAATTTTTTTTAAGAACAATAGAGACTAAATTGAATTTTTTTTTAAAATAATAGAGACAAAATTGACTAATTGTAATTATAAAAATGAATAAAATTTTAAACAATATACACGAATTTAAAATTTTAAGAAAACAATATTAATATATGCTCGACTTATCCTAACTAAATTGTGATAACGTGTCCCATGAGGAGATTTTCTCAGATTTATGGGGATCATTGCATATCTCTAAAGATCTTTTATCGAATAGTATAAATATCACATTAATAGTGACCAAAAGATAACTTATTTTAGCCTAAAATAGTTACTCAATAAATTCGGTATTATTCTTATTTTGTGCCCAAAACTCATAACTGACTGACCGTTGAAAGAGGTGCTCGGAAAATAACTCTCGCGATTACTTTCTTTTGTAGGTAAAGAGCTCAAGTCAGACAGCCGGATTCCTATCTTAACAATTTGGTTCCTTTACTTCTCCAATTCAAATAACCATTATAATTAAAATCTTTCTTTTTTTACCCTTCTGTTTTAGCTATTCAAAGAAGAGACCTTTTCGCTCTCGTTTCTTTTATTATTTTTTCCTTTATATTTCCTTTATTTTTCCCTTGCGAATTCAAACATGGTGCATACTGAAAATTTTCTTTTTTTTTCTCTATTAATTAAAATACCAAATTGCAAATTTTTTGCTTTGAATGTCAACATGCACGAAATTAAAAGAAATTAATGATGACGCTAGACTTGGGATTTTTTCCACAAACACTTGATATATTTTTCCCCTCCTAGGTCGATGTCACCAGCGGAACTATCAAGGAGCTAAGTGGGAAGCAATGAAAACAACTGCAATGCACGAACCACTGACGATGTTTTTGTATCATTCTACTTTGGACAAACATGGAAGATCATATGGAACATGGAAGTGCCCCCAAAAATGAAGATCTTCATGTGGAAAAACATATATCTATCACTACAAGTCAAACTATGCATCTCACACACATACATCATGGTAAAGACATATACTCACATCACGAAACACATGTGAGGAGAAATAAATTTTACTTAAGAGTAAATAGCTCGTGGTAGGTTATAAATGCGTAGGACTTCTATGTGGTTACAAAAATGTGTAGGATTCTCCTGTGGTCTATGCCGCATTATACACGACCCTCGTCTATCAAATATTTCATCACTTTTAATAGGATGTGTACTACACGCGCAATAAGTGCAACTTAGATGAGTTTTCAATAATTTTATCAATAAAATAAGTGTATTTATTGACCAAAATATCCTTTCATAAATAAAAATAAAAAACTAAAATAATGTCATCATCTCCAACACACCCACCCCCATCTTCTTCATCGTCGACGGTGTTATTTTTGCTCAAGTACATTGCAAGCATTCATCATCAACGGCGCATTCAAAGCATCGTCAAATACTGTGAGCATTGTGGACGATGACTATGGCACATTGAAAACCAGTGGAAGCCATGGATTTGAGAAGATGCGATTCTTCAAACACAAAGTTCTGTTACTACAACAATTATAATAAGGGCATATCAGTGTATATGTGTGTGTGTGTATATATATGTGTGTGTGTTCTTTATTGGCTGTTGTGTGTTCTTTTTTGGCCGCTGATGGCAACAATTGTTGGGCTAATATGCTTAACCGTGAAGACAACACAACTTGTAGAAGTTGGATTCACAACTGTTAAGGTAGAAAAATATCGAGTCGCAAGTAGCCTTCACGCACTGCTTTGATGCCTGCAAAACAAAGAGAGCTTGACGGGTCTAGCTCGTATTAGTACTCTGATGCTTAAATTAGCTTGGTGCTTCTGCAGAGAAAAAGATGTATATGTGTGTATAAATGTAAGTATCAGATGTACCCCCCCTTCCTTGCTGAATCTTCTACCTTTTATAGACACCATGACTTATGGTTCAAAAGATAAGTCACATGGTTGCTGAGTCACAAAGGAGAAGTTATCATTGCAGCTGAGTCAAAAGATTAAAGATGCAGTAGTGGATCATCATTACAAACATGTGGAGAATTATTAAAGGGCTAGTGAACAATTGTTTAAATGATTTAGTGGGAGATTAGCTGGAGATTCTTTGAGTTTATAGAACAATGTCTACCAGTGCTTCTTAGCTCGAGGTCTTAAAAGCTCACAAAGTTTCTCTGCGCATGAAGACCGTGGTCCAGCGGTTATTCCCGAAAGGTTGAATTATTATGACTATCCATAAAAATATCTGAGGTCTGTAGACCTCGGACCTCGAATCTCCTTGGTTTGAGGACCTGTGGTCTGAGGACCTGCTCGGTTCGAGGTCCTGTGGACCTCGGACCTGCTCGGTCCGAGGTCCAAGGGACCTCGAACTCCCTGTTCTGAGGTCCCTTGGACCTCGGTCTTTTCTGGTCTGAGGTCCTATGGACCTCGGACTCCATGCAGACCTCGGACTCTTTCCCCTCTAATTAAGGGATCAGCCCGTGAATTTGAGAAAGATCAAGGGTTTAACCCGTATCAACAAGAAAAAACAATTGTTTGTATGTCAACTCTAGGGTCTGAGGTTTGTTGCTTTGCTACCATGAGCTTGCCGTCGTGAGAGCTTGCCATCGTGAGAGCTTGTCGTCGTGAGATCTTGCCGTCGTTTGAGCTTGCCGTCTTGAGAGCTTGTTGTCGTCAGAGGTTGCCGTCTGAGAGCTTGCCATCGTGAGCTTGGCGTAGTGAATTACCGTCCTGAGCTTGGCATCGTGAGCTTGTGTCATGAGGTTGAAGTGTAGAGCTTGCCGTCTTGAGGTTCAAGTGCACTCAAGACGATTTTGAGGTTTGTTGCTAGGACGATGATTGTTTACATTTCTTTTTTTTTATTTTAATTATTACTATTATTTTATTGTTAAATACATTAAAAATTAATAAAAATCACACTTTACGTGCATGTATTATATATTTTGTCAAAAGTGAGAAAATACTTGACGGAGGGGGGTCGTGTGCAATAAGGGGCGGAGGTACCTAGGGGTTAGTGGGGGCTGACTCAGAATAACGTTAAAAAATTTATATATTTTTATAAAAAAAAATTAAATATCTATGTATTTTTAGTTAAAAAAATTAATTAGTCCCCACTAGAAAAAAAAAGTACTAATATAGTTAAAAAATTATTTATTTTAACCCCCAAACAGTTCTCACTGGCCTAGAATAATGTTCAAAATTCTATGTATTTTTTTAAAAAAAAATTAAATATCTATGTATTTTCAGTTAAAAAAATTAATTAGCCTCTACTGAAAAAAAATGTACTCATATAGTTGAAAAATTATTTATTTTAACCCCCACTGAAAAAATTTTCTAACTCCACTCTTGTGTGCAATGCAACATACACCACCGAGGATCCTACACATTTTTATAACAAGTCTTATATATTTACCACTCATTATAGAAGGGTGCGAAGCTATTTATTTTTTTACTTAATGATGATCTCCAGCTCAACATGATCGCTACGTTAACTTACCTTTCTGGTGCCATTTGTCGATTAGTTGTTGATTCCACCACGGTTTAGAAGTGGCATTTGAGAAAAGACCACCTTGGCCCACAAAGGTTAGAACTCTTAAGTGACCACCTGTTACACAAAAGTTAGAACTGGATAAGTTTAAGATTTCAATATGTCCTATTAAACCAGGTATAAGTGAGATTTTGCTTGAGTTATACGCATTGGTAAATAAAATAATAATGATGAGAGTTATGTTTCCAACATTAATAGTGGTGAAACTATAAACATAAATTTTTTTAAGAATAATAGATATTAAATTGAATTTTTTAAAAATAATAGAGATTAAATTAATTTTTTTTAAAAAAAATAAAAAAGACTAAATTGATTAATTTTAATTATAAAAATGAATAAAATTTTAAACAATATTGAAAGGCAGTGAAAGATGTTTCCAATTTTATAACTAATTTTTGTTTTTCACTCTAAAGTCTAATGGCAGATGTATAGAGATACAAGCAATAGATATTCCTGTATCTTAGAATTAAATGGTAAATGAAGAGTAGTCATTGGTAGAGTCCTAATAAAGAAATTTTTGTCATAGCAGAAAGTGATAGTATCCAGATTCTAGAGTACTTTGTATGTGTAACGGCTAATTTTCTTCCACTAGGTTTTTTAAGGCTTTCTGAGTCTTCATTTCTGGGAAGTTTTCCACTTTTAGTAAACAATGCATCTATGAGCGAATTTGTGGAGAAATCTGGGCAAGTAGGAGACTCTTAACTTCTGTGCACCAAGTGTTCGGGGTAATGTCTTAGAGAGATAAATAATTATTTCCAGGAAGTTTGACAAAATATTACCTATTATTATTAGTTTAATGCTCATGTTCTATGTTACTGTGTGATATTCAAACTCTATAACAATGGACTTGGTTCAAAGTGTGCAAGAAGTGTAAAGTGTCAAACGTGCCAAATTCATCACCCAAGTTTTTGCAGTTGTCCACTTCTGTATCCTCCTTTATATCCTTAATTTCTGAATTTTACTTAATGATCTTGGCCTTGCTTTAAGTTGGTTGCTCGTTAGTTATTCCATCTCCATTTATAATTTTCCCCCACCTCCAAGAAAAAAAAGACTGAAATAACTCTTAAAAGAATAATTCCCTTTCTGCTCTTACACACCAAAGAGATTAGTTTTGTATTTAATGTTTTCTAGTACCTAATGAATAGTGGAGTTTCTAGATTATAAACTTGATAACTGATCTTTTTGTTAACATGGTTGGGTGCTGATGCAAGACATCAAAAGATGCTTTTAGGGAGGCTTATCTACAATGTACAAATACCACACAGAATATGAAAAATGCAAAAGTAATTAATGTGCTTAAGGTAAGCCTTCTTTTTCATACGTTGTTTATCTAAAATGTTACTTCTCTTTCTTATTGATAGTTATACCGGAATTTTTGGAGTTCTATATGAAACTTCAGACAACTGTTTTCTTTTCTAAGTATTTTAAGAGAGATTGAGATTATTGAGAGCTTATATTTTGTGCTATTGTTGTGAGATTTATCTTAAAGTCTTAAATAAATGTTGGTTTTGCGATAATAGTTGTGATTTATGAAGAAATTAAGTGTCTCGGGACCATGTCTTGGGTGTTACTGGACATGATAGGGTGGAATTAGTAAACTCATCTACTTTAGAAAATTTCTTGAATCATTATAAAGAGTTGGTAGGATAATTGAATTTATTTTCTTATAGTTAACTCATTTTCAATTGTGCAGTACATGTCTAGTAAGAAATCTAGCATTCTTACTTTCAATTGCGCAGTTCATATCAAAACTACTAGCTGAAGATGTATTATCAATTTTTTCGTGAACACGAGGCCGAGATCCAGATAAATCCGATGTTACAACTTTATTTTGTCTAATTAAAGATATGTTATTTTGTACAATTAGTTTTAGTTATTAACACTTAGTTATTTTTTATTGTAGCTGGCGTCAATTGTAGTGTGAACATTAGAAGAATTAGTTTTAGTTGTTCGTGAAACAATTTTTATTTTTGTAATCTAAATATTTTCTATTACAATTGCGAAACTATTGTAGAATATTATTTCTGAATTAGTATAATATAATATATTTTTCTGTTTATTGTTATTTAGTATTATTTTTTATTTAAAAATAAAAAAATTAATCTTAATAAATATTAATAAATTGAATTAAAATTTTTATTCAATGACAAACTTTTGTAGTTGATAAAAAGCGACAGATTGGTGACCGAAATACTACTATTGTTATTTAGTGACGGATTTAGTGATCGTAACAGTCTGTCGCTATTTAGTGACAGCTCTAGTGACTGTAACAGTCTGTCGCTATTTAGTGACGGTTTTAGTGACTGTAACAATCTGTCGCTATTTAATGAGAGCTCTAGCGACCGTAACAGTATGTCGCTATTTAGTGATAGCTTTAGTGACTGTATTATTTTCGTCGCAATCCGTCACCCTTGTCGTCATTATTTAGCGACGGCTAGGGCGATGAACAAATTCTGGCGCAAAATAACGATGAATTTAGTGACGGGAACCCAATTTAGTAACAACCTAATTAGTGACCGTCGTTTTGTGATGAAATTCTATCACTAAATAAAATTAGCGACGGACTAGTAATGAAAAACGTATGTCGTCCTTTCCTATTTTTCTAATAGTGAATATATATGAATTTAAAATTTTAAGAAAACTACAGAGACTGTTTGTTCAGTTGTTCCTTATTTCATATTATGCACTGATCTTGTCTCTAGCTGGGCATCGACATATTCTGGAACCAAAAGCAAAATATGTTTCGTTTTTAAGCTCCTCTCAGAATTGTTCCTTGTGAAAGTACTCAAACATCAAAATCAATTTTCATCTCGTTCATGTTTACGCATTCGTTGACCAAAAAAAAAAATGTTAATGCATTCGCATGTGATAAAAAATATAGAGTTTTATTTTAAAATTAATTAGTATTATATATAATCTCATATTTATTAATATGATATCAACATCTAAATTACTAAAAATATTGGGTTCAAATTTTGTCGTTATCTATTTAAAATAAATTCTATACCCATTTGCAAGCCTCAATTTTGCCTCACGCCAAGAGGCATGTCAAAGACAGCTTAAGCGTTTAGAGAATTATAATTCTCCTCCCATATGGTATCAGAGATGGGCCTTGGTCTAATTTTGTCCTTCCACATTTCACCTATCTCTCTTCTTGTTGACTTGTCCATGTCAATATCAGATCTCATATTCAAAGTTGCTTCTTCAAATTGAGTCACACATGAGGAAACGTGTTAGGATATATAATTATCCATTTTGAAAAAATTATAAATTTCAAGACCACCATATAAATCATTGGGCTACTTCTCTTAGTACAAATAATTTTCATATTTCTTAATAGAGTAAATAACTTAATACCTCCTCTGTATTTGTCAAAATTGCACAATACCCCCTATATTTTAAAATGTAGCTGATTATTCCCCTGTACTTTATAAAAGTAGCTGAATACCCCCCTTCCCCCCCTGTGTTTTAAAACGTAACTGATTACCTTCATGTACTTTATAAAAGTAGCTGAATACCCCCTGTATTTTTAACACCCCTCCGCTTCTGTTAGAAAAATCATTTATTTTAATAGGGAGTATTCAGCTACGTTTTTTAAAACACATGAGCGTAATCAGTTACTTTTATAAAATACAGGAGAGTATCAGCTACGTTTTTAAAAACACAGGAGAGTAATTAGTTACTTTTATAAAATACAGGAGGGTATCAGTTACGTTTTAAAATACAAGGGGTATTCAACTACTTTTATTTAATACAAGGGGATAATCACCTACGCTTTAAAATATAGGTGGTATTGTCACTTTTGAAAAAACATAAAGAGTATTAAACCGTTTACTCTTCTTGAACTCAATATATTAATAGGCAATTGGCTAGGGAATATTGGTATTTACTACAAAAGAGGAGACTCGGTAATAAAAATAAAACCTTTCATATCAAATGTTTTGCTTGAAAAAATTAATGTGACCCACGTGTAAATAAAAAGATCTTGTAGTTTTAATTATATAATTATTAGCTGATAATTAAATTATAAGTTTAGTAATAAAAATTAAATACTTATTCAAAGGCTCCTATGGAATCTCAACTATTCATTTACCAAAAATCAACTTCTTTGGTTAAACCTGCTGTCACTCCACTGGCTGTTAAGAAAGCTCCCTTTGCTCATAAGTAAGCGTTGGTAGGAGCGGCAAGATGATTAAATCCTATTGCTTAATGAAGAAATGTCTATTCTTAGAGTGTACCTTGATAGAAGATACCTATTCATACTAAGTATTAAAATTAAAAGTTGGTCCTCTCTCTACACATTAAAAATAGAACGGACATTTACTCTACCAAAACTTACAATCAGAAAAGTGTGAAAGAGAAAGAAATTAGTGTTTTCCTGTTCTTTTAAGTTCCATGATAAAAGTCTGCATTAAAAAAACTGCAATAAATTAATATACACATCTTTCATCGAGTATGTGAAAATGATTAAGTTCTTAAGTTCTCGGGTATTATAATTTTTATGTATAATTGATTACACATAGATTAATAAAAGATTTTTTATATTGCCCCTTGGTGGCTAGGAACTTTTTTTAAAAAAAATTTACAGACGGTAGTGTGATCCATCAACAAGTCTGGCTGTTGCATTTCTTTTAAATTTTGTGCAGGAGTGTGGTTATATGATACATAAAGGAATCTGGGCACCACCATAATCCAAATTGTTAATTGAGCTATTGATTTAGACATTGATACACTTTGACGTTGTGTAATTGATTTCAGGACATGATCGATCAGTTCCTTCATGGCAATTAAATTTAGCTTCTAATTGCAAGATCCTGCTGGCTCGTCAATGGAGTGTAAGCAGCCTAAAATATGAACCTTTTGGGATCTAATACTAGAAAATGACATATTATAAATTTGCAAGAATAAGATAATTAGATTATAAGTGACATGTGGCATGAATACACCGACCCTAGCCCCAAGATACAAGTTCAGGCAGGAGGTCCAGGGAGCGGAGGTGACACAAGCCTAACCTCGCCGACCTTTCTAAATTAGGCCATAATTTCAGCCCAAGGTTTTCGCGACCTAGTCAACAGGCTTGAGATTGACAAGGGTTTGTAACTAACTTGAGCGTAGAAAGAAGATTCTGGGATACCCCGATGTCCTTTATTTTGCACGTAATTAGATCAGCGAGTCATATCTGGATAACTACCATATCAGATTAACCTTCCAGTCGCTACCTACTAAATTTTACCTTAATAAGTTGGCACCATATGTGGAAAACAAAGCCAAAGTCATGCCGACGGGAACAAGTCGGTCTAGAAGAGCTACCTCCGCGGGGATCGGCATGATGATGCTATTTGGGTTAGAGCGGAATATCTCTAACCACATTAGGATATCATGGCTCTTTGTGGATGCTCATGATTCCTGTATGTGAATGGGAACTCTATGGCTTGCTTTGTGAATGGGAGCTCTATGGCTTGCTTTGTGAAGCTGTGCTCAAATTACAAATATCTCATACATCTCATAACTATAATTAAAAATTCATATTTAGAATTCTTTGACTTGATAGTCTGAACTTGATATGGAATTAGCTAATTTGTAGTTGTTGATTCAAACTTTACTGCTGACTTTGAATTTCTTAGATCTTTCATGGTTGTGTAATCTAGACTTTTCTCTGATGTTGTATTTTCTTCAAATTTAGAATTGTCTGTGATGTTAGATTTTTTTCAACTCTAAATTTTTCTATGATTTTCTAACTTGATTTTTAACATAATTTACGAATGAAGTATGATATGTAATCTATTCATTTGAAGTAGAATGAAAAATTTTAAAGTAACATTTTCTTTTTCACTATTTCTCTAGAATGCTTTGTGTGAGTCTCTTTCTTTAAATTTCAAGAAAGTGTTTGTCAAAATCGCATTATATGAGAACAACAACGTTTCCCTTCCCTATTTGCCTGTATTTCGTGCGTTGTGGATCATAGCCGTCCCTAAATACGTGGTTTTGCAGATGTGCCTTCCCTATTTGCTGGTATTTCAAAGATTGTCGACGATAGCCTTCCCTAGATGTGTTGTGTTTGTAGAGTGGCTTTGTAGATGTCCGGCTTGTCAACTAACTCATGGGGCTGGAACCCCACACAACTGTTCTCTTCTTTTTTTTTTTTTTTTTTTAAAGAGAGAATTAAATCGTATTATACATATCAAAAAATGTTACCAATAAAAATTAATTTCATATTAATGTCTCACACCCACAACGAGAAATGTACCCAGGGGTACCAACTGTTCTTTATATATATGTTTTGCGCACACCAAACCAAATACTCAGGTCTGCTTTCAGTATCACTTTTGCGGTGCTCCCTCCAACACCCTTTTCCCAGAAGGCTTCCAATACATCTTATCTTTG
Source organism: Ehretia macrophylla (assembly GCA_037974665.1). Classification (NCBI taxonomy): domain Eukaryota; kingdom Viridiplantae; phylum Streptophyta; class Magnoliopsida; order Boraginales; family Ehretiaceae; genus Ehretia; species Ehretia macrophylla. Next base: position 9,880,284 of record CM075774.1, read on the forward strand.
CTCAAACAATCTAACACAATGAGCTGGTGGTGGACGAGATCCATAGGTGGCACGCAGGCATGTATAGTGTATAATTTATCCATTTACATTTCCCAAAATAAATTTGGAATACATTTTTCAGGGAAAAAAAAAAAACTAACACTTATTTGTTCATGTTTATCATCTGCAGAAGAAATGCGAAGAAAATGAAGGGCCTGGAAATTACCAGAATGTTGGTCTGATTATAGGTGTCACAGGCATTGTTGGCAGCAGTTTGGCTGAAATTCTTCCACTGCCGGACACACCAGGCGGGCCCTGGAAAGTTTACGGTGTCGCTCGGCGGCAACGGCCTGTCTGGTTGGCTAAACACCATCTTGACTACATCCAATGTGATGTATCAAACACTGAAGAAACAATTTCCAAGCTGTCTCGTCTCTCTGATATCACTCATATCTTCTATGTATCGTGGATGGGTTCTGAGGATTGCGAAATAAACGCAACCATGTTTAAAAACGTTCTAAATGCAGTCATACCAAATGCACCAAATCTTAAACACATTTGCCTTCAAACAGGCATTAAACACTATTTTGGGATATTCAATGCAGATACTGAAGTTGAACCACACGACTCTCCATTTACTGAGGACCTGCCTAGGTTGAATGTGCAGAATTTCTACCACAATCTTGAAGACATCCTATACGAAGAGACCGCGAAAAATGGCCTAACATGGTCCATCCACCGTCCTGCATTAGTTTTCGGGTTCTCTCCTTGCAGCATGATGAACATTGTTAGCACTCTTTGTGTTTATGCCACGATATGCAAGCATGAGAACAAGCCATTGGTGTATCCTGGAAGTAAGGCCCCCTGGAATTGTTACACGGACGCTGTCGACGCTGGCTTGTTAGCTGAGCATGAGATTTGGGCAGCAATTGGTCCAAAGGCGAAAAACCAAGTGGTTAATTGCAACAATGGAGATGTCTTCAAGTGGAAGCATTTATGGAAGGCGCTGGCGGAGGCGTTCGGCTTAGAAATGGTGGGGTACATTGAAGGAAATGAGCAAGTGTCCATGGAAAAGCTTATGAAAGACAAGGACTCAGTTTGGGATGAGATTGTGAAACAGAACAATTTGGTGCCTACTAAGCTTAAGGACATTGCAGCCTTTTGGTTTGCAGACATTGCATTTAGTTTTGAATATTCCTTGAGCAGTATGAACAAAAGTAAAGAGCTTGGGTTCGTAGGGTTCAGGGACTCCACCAAGTCATTCATCTCTTGCATTGACAAAATGAGAGCATACAAGCTTATTCCTTAGGTAGATGATTGTTTGAAACTGGTAATGGCTAGCTATCAGAGTGTTGAGTTTTCCTAATAATGTGAAGAAATGTTTGGATGACAAAATTAAGAAGGGCATCATTGATCTAAGTAGACAATATAATATTATATAACTAAGCACAATGTACTCCAAAGTTTCCATCTCAAATTTAAAGGCGAAATAAATTTATTGGTCCTCTTAATTTTAATAAAAATAATAATTTGGTTCCTTAAATTTAAAGACGTGCATTTTACTCATTTAAATTTACAAAATAAGGCAACGTTAATCCTTTTTATGTCTTCCATCAATTTTTTGGCATGAATTGCATGTGTAATAACTAATTGATAAAGGACCAACGGCTGAAAATGGATAAAAAATTGATGAATGATTAATGGTGTCATACTTTAATTAGTTAAAAGACACAAATACTCATTTATAAAATTAGAGGACCAAATTGACCTTCTTCAATAGATTCTCTAAATAGCCAAATCTTTTAAATGTAGGAGAGTTGTTACACCTAAACAACTCCAATATTTCCCTTATTTGATCTCCTAAAAAATAGAGCATTCCCATACAAATTTTTAGCTCACCCCAAATTAATTTAGGTGAGCCAAAACCATTGGCGGAGCCAAGTTAACTTTAGGGGGTGCATTTGGAAAAAAAAAAAAAAAAAACTTTTTTTTGGGATACCCTCTTATTTTTATTCTCTCTTTCCTCATGCTTTTCTCTCTTCATTTTTCACTTATGTAATCTTACTCTTAAAAAAGTTTTTAATTTATTTCTATATTTTGGGGACTATTTGTATTTACCATTATGTATGAATTTTGATTCGTTTATTTTTGTAATGTTTTTAATATTTATGATAAACTTTTCTAGTTTAATTGGATATTTATTTTAATTTTGTTGAATGATTTTTGGATTGTTTTTTTTATTTTTCATTGATTATTTGTGTCTTTAATTAAACAATTTAGATTCGAATACCCACAAATTCTTTATTTTTAAATATTGTATCTCTTATCATTAAAATCATGATTCTAGGCATAAAAGCTTTTTTTTTTTTTTTTGCAATTTATATCAAAGAAAATTGCATAAATGAGTGTCCTTGACCCCAGTTACTAACTCTACCATGGAGTGTCTCCCCTAACCCTCGGTGTCTGGTTCCGCCTCCGACCAAAACCCATCTACTATCCATCCCAATGGTCACATGACTAAAATCTTTAAAATATATTGAAATAAGGATTTCCTAAAATAAAAGATTGATCAAAATTAGGAAAGCTATTGAATTAAAATTGAATAGGTGATCCTTAAATGTGAAAAAATATTCCAAATCCCCTAAAGCTCTGTTTGGTTCAACTGTGAAAAATTGGAGCTTTTTATTTTTATCTTTTTTCACCTTTAACTTTTACCTAAAAGTACTTTACAAAATGGACCAGTTCTGTTTGGCCTAGCTGTGAAATTTCAGCTTTTGAGCTGTAAATCTTTTATAGTAGAGCTTTTGTAAGAAGTGCTATTGAACAAAATCCATTGACTGTTTGGCCTGTGTTACACAACGTTAAGTTTTTAAAAAATTTAAGGGTAATATCGGACTTTAAAAATATGAAGGGGTATATTTGAGAAAAAAGAAAAGAAAAACAGCTTCTCGCATTATGTAAAACAGCTTCGCAAAAGCCCTTTTTGAAAAACTTCAATTTGAAACTTCTCAATTTTTAACTTTTTTCAGCTTTAATTTTTACTTAAAAGCACTTTTAAAAATGGGCCAAACAAGTTAGTTCAGCTTCTAAACTCACAGAAAGTGCTTTTAACTGTCTAAAAGCTAAGCCAAACAATGCCTATCAATTATCACTTAAATAACTCAAACTTCAGACCATTTAGATCTCAAGTGAGAGCACTTCCACTGATCTTAATCCTCTTATCAAGCTAGCAAAAACTTAATATTCCTTGTTATATCATATCTATATAATATGTTTTATGTTTGCACATGAATTACCAGTTGTTTTTCTCATACAATATATTATCGATGGTTTTCTATCAATTGTAATTAATTCATTCTATATATGAATTATATAAAATTATGGGTTTACTCGATATCCCTTACGCTACTGTTATTTACTCTTTTTTTCTGTTGTTGGCTAAGTTTTCTTATTGAGTTTTTATTTGCTCACTATTTTTAATTTTTGCGTGCTTTCTTTCTTTGAAGATAGACCCGATAGAAAAGTACCATACTTTTAGTGGCAGTTTTAATAAATCTCCGATATAGCATACTTTTAGCGGCTACAAACATGCATCAGAATGCGCAAGTTGTGGCGGTTCACTAAACCGTCGCGAACTAGTGAATAGGACAATGATACATTTGGCTGGAGAGACCTCATTTATTTAAATTTTTTTTTTTTTTTTTTTACTAATCAAGCAAAGTATCATTTATATAGTTCAAACACCAAACATGTACAATAATCACGTCAAAATATTTATAGTCCTACAAAAAACAAACCAAAGTGAAAATAGACATGCAAACTACACAGGCATATTGTCAATTTTTCAGTTCCTTCAAATTTGTATGTTAAGAGTACTCTTACTAAATTTGTTACTACACTCAATTTTCAAGAGAACCATCTCTTCATTTATTTAAATGTTATTTAGTGTTAGGTTCGAATAATTATTTATAGTATTTGAATTTATATGTCAGAATTAAGGAACTTGACCATCACCTTGTCATTATTGTGGTGATTTTTCGCTTGATTGGATACTAAATTCGTTTCGAGACTAATTATTTTGCAGTTTTAGTGGCTACAAATTAATTATTGTTATTATTTTTTTTGGTTGTTGTGTGCCCAGCGATTCATGCGCCGTTGTCACATGCCAAAGGTTGTCTTGTCGGCGGGACACAGGGCCTGACAGTGTAATTATATTATTGAAGATATTGCCAATTTTTTTTATATATATATATATTATTTTGAGATTAAATAGCTCAAGACTAAATTCTGCATCTCTAAAATCGACAGACATAAAAAATTTTTACCTTTTTCTATATAATAGAATTTTTAATATATGAGAGATGTGATGTTGACTACGTGATTTGTTATGAAGCATCAGTGATAAATGACCTTTTTTTTTCTTCTCTGCTTCTAAAATCAAAGAAACATCATCAAGATCTTCTTCTTTGTGTTGATAAGTTACACAATGTTAAATCTCTTAACTGAAAATCACGCATTTCATTGTTGCACATTTCTTCCAGTTAAATCTCTTAACTGAAAATAAAAACAATTAATTTAAAAAAAAAAAATACAAACCAATGCTTCACAATGCTGGTCCTGTGTCCCATTCTCGACAACATCCGGTAAAATCTCCACTAGCTATATCCACGAAAGTGTTCGAGTCCGGACAAGTGTTGGACACACTTTAATAAAATAAATAAATAATTAATATCTAATAAAAATAAGTAGATAATAAAATATTTAAAAAAATAATGACTAAAAATTAAAAAATATCTTTTTGTTAAAAAAAGGAGGTAGGGATTTGGTGTAGCTGAGGTAAAAAACCCAGTTTAACTCAATTCAGTAAATCAACCCGGCTGAATTCAATAACATAGCCCAACTCAATAATAAAAATCTAGGTTTACAGCATGCTGACTGCATTTAAACCCCTTATTTTCCTGCTGATCGTTTAGGGGATTTCAGCAACGTCCTAAATTGTTTGGAGTCATGAACAAAATCACGAAAGATAAAGAGTCTTTTGACGAATTTAGAAATTATTTCCTTTTTATTTATCATTACCAAATCTAGAATGTTGATGTCCTAAGCATTCACATTCCATCCTTCAATTATTCTTCAAGTTATTGCTTGCTCTAAAGTTTAAATTCAAGATTCATGTGAAATATTCAATTTAAAATAAAAATATATATATTGGAAGTATAAAATTTTAGCAAGTCAAAATCCATCCTGGAAAAGGATATGAAGGTAATTTCACTAATTTTTTTTTTATTAGAGCACAGGTATGTCACAACAACGAACGATAGTTTTTAATAGATAAATTGAATATCTTTTCTTTTAGCTCGGAAAAAATACAATTGGGGAACTAATTTAAATGATTGACGAATAGGAATAGGGATGAAACGGTCTTAAATCATCTAATCAGAACAAACTTTTTCTTTGCTTCTTTTTGCATCCACTTTGCTCTATCCGTCATAGGTAACTTGATACATAAACTTTCACAACGCACAAATTCAAAGAAGAATTGAACCCACTTTTGGGGTCTATAATAAGCAGCGTTACTTTGCTCATTGATCATATTTCAAGCAAATTTGATGTGAAAATTACCATCCCATCCTCCGTTTTTGTTTGGGTTTGTAGCACAATTCATGTTGTCGAAGGAGGGAGAATCTAAGTATAGAGTTATGGAAAAAAAACAATTTCACTAACTCCCGCAAAATGCTTACAGATACTATTAAAGTGGCTTAACGACCAATTCCACGAGACCCTAAAATAATAATCAGATAAAACCTCAAGTGGTCGTGAGAAGACTTGAACTAGAGACCTCTGGAAAACACACCACTGACCAAATGAGCCAAACCAAAGGGTTGTTATTAACAATTTATATTAAATCAAACCAAACCAAACATTTTCCCAATAGGTGGTGTTGTGATTAACAACTCAGATTGCATACAGAAAAGATGTCTGTGCAGCCTCTCCAAGACCATAAGTTCTAAAATCAAAGAAACATCATGAAGATCTCCTTTGTGCTGATAAGTTACACAATGTTAAAAGTCAATAATCCTGCAGTTCTGCATAATTAGAGAACTCATCCATGGGAAGATTCTTCCAGTTAAATCTCTTAACTGAAAATCACGCATTGCATCGTTACACAGGCGAGCAATTTCATCCCTAAGTTCACAAATAACCTACCCCACCCTTCCCGTCTCTGTCGCCCCACCCAGCCGAAAGAAACAGGAAAATGAAAACGATGTAACGCGTACACTACAATGTCAGATATAACCTACTACATACAACCAACTTGATCAGGCTCAAATAACCAAAGACTCTAAATAGAACAAATGAACATATTCCCTCTTTCAAATTTGATCAAAACTCAAAAGTAAACTTCTCTGTAAACCCAACCTCCCCCCGACCAAAAAGATGAAAAATAAATCTCTCTGCGTTTCTTCTTCTCCCTTCCTTCTCATCTCTCTCTCTCTCTCTCTCCCTCACCCCTCTTATTGTGCTTCTCTCAGATCTCTTACTTTCTCCCTGCTGTCAACATATACACAAAGAGAGACTTAAATAGGCAAGAGTTATCACTCTCCTTTATAGACTGTATGATGATGTAATTATCCAATTATTATTACCGGCCACTGGGGGGCATCCAAGTCCAAATCCAAAATCAAGCAGTCTTACGTACGATATACAAAATAAATTTGATGTGCATGAATTTCTAACCCAAAGAAGAAATCTGTTAAACATAAACCATTCGTCTTAACCAACCAATACATCAAAATTAACAGATTTATGAATACATTCATCCGCATAACTAATTAATTTATTATATTAAAATTGATTGACTATAAGCATGCGGGCTATACTGTCTTTCTTGCCATGTTGTTCTAGAGAATCAAAGAACACATCCTTACCCTACTATGACTAATGATTATGGTTCAGATTTGGTAAGCTCTTCAACTGAGTTTTTATACTTCGAAATGAGATCCCTGTGCACAAATTTAACGAAAAAACAAAACAAAAATGAGCAATAACTTTAAATGGAAAGAACAAAAGAACAAGCTTTTCCAGTTACATGCTAACGTTACCTTCGCTGATTCAGCAATTTTTCATTTTCCTCCAGTTTTTGCTTCTGACCCTCAACTGTCTGTCAAGACAAAAGGTTAAGAAAACACAAACTGAGTTAAAATTGTCCCTCCAGATGAGAGTGATGTAAGTGAAACTTAGCATTAAATCTTCGTTATTATAGTAATTTGTACATTCTCCATATTAACAAAAAACAGAGGGACTGGGAAGAAAAGGTAAAGGGCAACAAAACCCATCAATCTTGTCAAATGTGCATGTTAAACCCTATGTTAACGTAATAATCTAATGATTCCCAAATTATAAGGTTGAGGCAAAAAATTGCGCGCTGTTCCAATAACAACGGGATGGTTATACACCTTGAGACATTTTCTAATAAGTCACATTGTTATAAATCATAGAGCTATTAAATTATTACGTTATCAAAGTTTAACATCCAATTTCAGAAGAAACCCAGGAATATTTACAATTTACCCAAAAAAAAAATAAATAACACAAAGACCAAAACTATAATTAGGGAAAATCTCATGATTAAAATGACAACAAGATAAAAATATATATACATATAAATTACCACGGATTTAGAGCTAATTGACCCCCCTATGGAGTTCAACAGTTGCTGACACTTCTCAAATTGGTTATTCAACTCAGCTACCTTCTCAAAAATAAAAAGAAAAAACAAGTAAAAAATCTGAGATAAACCAAATTACAAACAAATAAATATAAATCAAAATCAAAATTTAAAGAAAATACAAACCAATGCATCAGAATGCTGGTCCCGCGTCCCATTCTCGATAACATCCGCTAAATTCTCCACCAACTGTCACCCAAAATATTATAAATAAGTAAATAAATAACGGGCAGTACGTTGCACAAAACTTTTCGGCTCCAGGCAAGTGACGGGCAAACTTTAATAGAATATAAAATAATTAATATCTAATAAAAATAAGTAAATAACAAAACATTTAAAAACCAATGATTAATTTTTTTTTTTTTAAATGAGGTAGGGATTTGGTGTAGCTGAGGTACATGTAGGAGATGGAAGTGAGAGGCGAGTGATTGGTGTTGTTGATTCTGCTGCTGTTGTTGTTGTTGTTGTTGTTGCTGATAACGTTGTTGTTGTTGTTGATAGAGCTGTTGTTGTTGTTGCTGTTGCTGTGGAGTTTGATTGAATTGTTGTTGTTGATGGAGGAATGAATGGTCTTGATTGGAGGGTGTAGTGGGGTTACTGTGGGACTGAATGTTGGGGATCATTGTCCAGCTTCCTCCACCGTATTGATCCATCGTCACCGTTCTGTGAGAGCTCTTTTCAGGTTTAGTTCCTAAAATACGCGATTATTTTGCTTGAACACGTGCTTCTGTCTCCCGCTTTTTCTAGCAAAACCTGTTTGGAAATCGCGCTTTTTATTGTAGATGAATAAAAATTGTAAACATTCGTTGAAATTTATAGGTTAAATTTCACAAATAATCTCTAATATTTATACTTTTTTTCTCAATTTTATCTCCATTGTTTTAACGGCAACGCACGTAGTCCCCACTTTTTATACTTTGTTTCAATTTGACCATTATTGTTCAAAAGTGAAACACTTAGTCCTCAAATTTGGCAAAAAGTTTCAACCTTATCCCTAGTGTTTTTACTTTTTTTCTAATTTAGTCCTCAAAGTTCATGTGTAGGTCACAAATTAAAATTTCATGATACGGACTAAATTAAAATGTTTTACAAACTTTAAGAACTAAGTTTGTACTTTTGTCAATGAGGACGAAATTGAAAAAAATAAAAAAAAAACCCGTAAAGATTGGATACTAAATTGAAATTTTTTATAAATTTTTAGACTAAATACGTTACCTTTCGAAACAAGGAAAACAAAATTGAAAAAAGTGTAAATATGGGAGAATAATTGTAAAATTTACCCAAATTTATAATTACAAAATGGACACGTACAACCTCTAAAATCAAAAGGTGAATGAGTGTAAATAGTGTAAGATAGTGGGATGATCAAGTTGGTAATAGAGTAAATAGTGTAAGATAATAATAAAAAAAAAAGAAATAGTTAGATTTAAGTTTCTCATCACTTTCAAGAATAATTAACAATAAGGCATCTCATAATGATGCAACAGTAAACAAAAGTAAAAAATAGATCGTCATGTTAATTTTCCAATCTCAAGACCACACGAATAAGACACAAATCCCATCTCCAGGGACCAAAATAATGACAAGTTTTAACACAACTCTAACACTAACACTATTCTTATGTAACCAAATGCTAAACTACATGACAAATAATGCAAAAAAGTAAGATTATAAGCAAAGAAAAATAAATCTTACACCTTTGAACTCAAAGACCTGAACAAGATGTGATCAATCAATGACCACCAATTATATAAAGAAAAGCTTTTACACAAGTAGATTACAAGAGAGAAAAGTTAGATAGATGTACAGAAAAACGAACAGAAGAAGATTTATTTTGGGAAATTTGTGTATCTGAAGAAAAAAGAAATTGTGTGCGATTTCTATGTGAATACTTCAACATGTTCCCTTTTGTTATGTACTTGCTGTAAATGAGAAAAAGTGGCAAATTAAGTGCTTCTTCTTGCAGGTATCATTGCATAGAAACAATTAATAGTGATCATCAAACCTACCCCGAAAGAATCTAAAGTTGAGGCAAATAAGCACAAATTTCAAACTAGTATCTTCACTCATTAACTTTCGGAACTAAAGAACCCGAGAACAGTGTATTAAAAAGCAACGCCTAGGCACTGAGGTGCGTCTTGTTGTGTCTCGCCTACCAAATACCAGTACATGGATTTAATAAAATCGTAACGAAAATGAAAAAGAGCCCTTCTCCTTCCTCCTTCCTCCTCCTTCCTTACAAAGTATGAATGTCTGCAATTAATATAACAAGTACGTATCCTTTCCACTCAACAATATTGTTGGATTACGTACTGATCATTGCTTTGTGATAATATATAAAAATTTGTGTTAATATGTTGGGATTTCAGAGACAGATCCTCAAGACAAAACACTTGAAATGTATTACATAAGCAATGAGGTGATGAAATTGAATTGATTACCTAACCTCGCTTTAATTTGGAAAGATTCGGCAAAGAGAAATTGAGCAACAACGATTCGACAACGACCCGAACGATATCGCAGCTTCATCTCGTAACAAAAGCACCACAAAGTATGCGCTTAAGCCCCTGTTTGGATTGCAAGAGGGAAAGGAAAGGAAAGTAAAGTGAAGGAAGAAAAATAAAAGAAAGGAAAGGAAATGAATTATCTTGTTTGGATTGTAAAAAAATAATAATGAAAAGGAAGGTAAAGGATTTTATAATTTTTTGTTTGGATTGGAGAAGAACAGCAAAGAAAATGAAAGGTTAATTTTAAATAAAAAATTACTTAAGTACCTTTTTTTTATTTTTTTAATAATAAGATATATAGGGACAAAATAGATTTTTTATAACTTTATTTTCTTTTTTCTCCAAAAAACTTCAAATTTGAAGGATTGTAAAATCTTTCTTATTAAAGAAAATGGAGGATATTTAAAATCCCTCCATAATCTTTCATTCCTTTAAATTTACAATCCAAATAAGAGAAATAATTGAAAACTCTCTCCCTAACCTTTTCTTTCCTTTAATATTGCCAATCCAAACAAGCTGTAAAATCTGCAATTTTTCACAAGAAAAAAAAAAGAAATTAAAATATCTAGGGCCTAATTCTACTTCAAAAAACGAGATTAAGATATCTTGAATAGTCAACTTTATTCTTTTCAATCTCAGCACACATTTTCCAATTCAATAAAAGTCAACAACCCAATTATAGAAGAAGCTATACAGTCCATTGAAATAAAAATATTAGCCATATATTCAACTATAGTTCACATCTCTGGACACATAAAATTAAATAAAAACTTTAATAGAGACATTCAAAATTGTGTGAAATAGTCAAGCCGTGACCCATAAATTCTTTGTACGAGAAGAGCTTCTTTTTAGGTATGCCCCTATATAACTTATAAAAACAGAAGAAAAAAAAAAAGACAGAAATAAATGTATATATAGATTTTATATAATGTATATATACGGATGGGTATGTAGGAATCCATACATATATGTATATATATACGGATTCATACATATCCGTATTTATTTATGTATATATATATATATGATCGGTGATGGAACTTAATGGCGCGCGAGGGACAAGAGAGAGGTGAGGAAAAGGGGGGTGGTTTTTGTTTTTGTTTTTGTTTTTTTTTTTCTCTTTTGGACCGTAATGGCAAAAGAAATTAGGGGAAATGGGGAAAAAGGTTGAATCATTGGGTAAGGGAACCTTAATAAAAGAATGTATTTATGTAACCAAAAAAATAAAACAAAAAGAATGTATATTTTAGTGACGGACCTTGCTGGTCCGTCTCTATTTTAGAGAGCTTGTCTTATTGGTCCGTCTTTATTTCTTTTTATGTTTTATTAAAATATTTTAATTTTTATTAAAAATATGAAATTAGTCACGAATTTAAATTTTGTAATCAAATTGCCATATGAATTTAATTCCAACGATAAAAAAAAAGTTTTTTTTATGTTCTTTTTTTAATCTTTTTATCATTTGTCTTTTTAATATATTTAAGTTTAGTTCTTAATTATCTGATTTTTAAACCTATTAAATTTATATAATTATATTTAAGACGTAATAATAATGAAATTATGCGTTACATAGAATTATTTAACATTATTTTTATAGAGAGGGAAGGAGGAGGAAAGGAAAAGAAAAAATAATATATATATATATATATATATATATATATACTTGTCCATCTCTAAATAGCGAGCTGGACTGTCTCAAATTAGGCCCAAGGGCCGTCACCAATTTGACTCTAATGGAGATAAATTAGCGACAACACCTAATTTTTTTAAATTGGTCGTCGTTAATTTGTCTCAAGTTGGAGATGAATTAGAGACGGAATCCAGAATGTCGCTATGTCATCTCTAATTTATCCCTAATTGAGGATTTTTTGGAAATATTTCCTCAAGTCGTCGCTAATTCGTTGCAAATTGAAGAGGAATTAGAGACAGAATGCAGAGCGTCATTATGCCATCTCTAACTCGTCCCTAATTGGAGACAAAATAGCGACGCCTGAACATGTCCCGCAAATATTTCCTCAAGTTGTCGCTAATGCGTCGCCAAATGGAGACGAAATAGAGACGAAAACCACATTTCCCACTATATTTCCCCTAAGCGTTGCTATTTCGTTACAAATTGGAGGCGAATTAGAGACGACTTTTCAATGTCGTCTCCAAATCGTTGCCAATTTGTCACTATGTTTCGCGTTAGAAATTTCGTTTTATTTTCGTCGCCTTTTTTTGCGATGAAATGACAACGGTCCGTCGCTATTTACAATTTTTCTAGTTATAAAACTTGTAATAATTTTTACAATCTATAGCATACTTCATAAATTTTATTGTAAATACTTTTAAAATCAGTAGGGTAAATTACAATTTCTACTTACCTTAATCCAAGCAAGAATTCAAAGAAACTTTAGACTTGTTGAGCAATCCCTCGATACGAAATTCTTGAGCCTCATTCAAAGATTACACCAACAAAATTAATACTTTGTTACCATTGCATTACCACGTTTTTCCAACATCAAATATCTCTAGTGCAAGGTTTAAATTAATTAGCAATATTCCACCATCAAAGATGAAAGTTAAGTAATTTTATCACACTTACCTAGATGAGTACATGCCAATATATATCTCACGTGAATCTACATGTATAATTGTCAATATTTACCTAGTTAAGTCTCTTACTCTTTCAATCCCTAAGCAAGGTAGTAGTGCCTAAGGTGATTAAAGGAGATAGAATTTTCTTTAAAAGGTATTAATTAATGCTACAAAAAGCTGATTATTATGCAGTAGTTATTTCAATGCCATAAATCTCTCCAACAACTTGTGGCCGCACAAGATCAGCCCATTAGCCCCTAATATAGCGGGGCCATTACACCAACTAATTTTTCATGCATGCGGGCTAGGTAACGCCTAAACGTAGCCACTTTGCTGTATGGAAATTGAGAAAAATGGCAGTTGTCACTATTGATACGTTATGTTTTGCTGTATTAATTAGGCAGGCTGTTGGTCCACCACAATCTGGTTAAACATGGAACGTTTTGTTGTCTCATGGGTTAACACAACCACCTGCCTTTAGTTGATGTTCCATTTCCTATATAAATCAGAGCGTTTCTAGTGTGGTAGTAGCAGAAGATGGAGAAAGAAAAAGTTTTCACTCTTTCTCAGGTTGCTGAGCACAATTCTAAGCACAGTTGCTGGTTTGTCATCAATGGAAAAGTAAAGCCTCCTTCTTCGAAGATATATATGTACACATTTATAAAATGTGGTATTAGTGACGCACCTGGTCAACAGTAAAAAATCCTCATGTAATCTGTCGAAAGTGCAAAATACTCTATATTCTCAAAATTCTTTTATAATCATTTTGTGATTTTTGAAACAACGCTTACGCTTACGTTCCTCTATCCAAATTCTCTCATAATTTCTTTGTGATTTCTAAAACAACGCTTAGATCCCTTAATCCTATATTTTTGGAGAGGATATTTAACTTAGTTTTGGAAACCACAAGGGATTATGAGATGATTTTGAAAACACAAAGAAATATTTTGTATTTTCAACAAAATGACAGTAGGGTTTAGTGTCGATCACTCGTAACCTATCGAGCATGATTTGATATCAAATTATGGATGAATATTGCAGGTAATGGATGTCACAAAGTTCCTAGACGAGCATCCTGGAGGGGAAGAGGTGTTGATTGAATTTGCTGGAAAGGATGCATCGAAGGCTTTTGAAGATATTGGCCATAGTAAAGCAGCCAAGAACTTGCTCTTGAAATTCACAGTAGGTTATCTCCATGGTTACCATATACAGGAGGCTGCTAAGGCTGATCGTTCCAGTGATGATCTCCACAAGGAAACGAAAGCCAAAGAGATGAAAGCATTTGTGATTAAGGATGACCCGCCGCCCAGATACGCAGCGTTGATCGAGCTCTTTGCGCCATTAATGGTGGCTGCCTTGTATCTAGGTTACCGCTATATGACTGGAGCAATCCAGTTGAGCTCATAGATAGTTTTTACTTTTTACAAGCTTCTTTATTACATGACTATGGACGATCATCCATTATTATGAAGCTTCCTGCTAAAGAGCAATATTATATATCACATCTTCATCCCATCACCCTTCTTTATATAGTAAAATTTTTATCATATACACGAGATTTGATATTCAATACATTAATTCTTACCATACAAAAGAAGAACGATGAAGTAAAAGAGTGACATAAAGCATTAATCGTTGCTAAATTAAGATTATGTGATTGTCCACGTTTCCATGTTTCGTTTATAAAACACATTAAATGTCATAAAACCTACCAGTGAATTGATTCCTCTTTTGACATCAGGATGTGCAGGTGAAATACTAAATGTAGAGTTTTATGATCAGCTAAAACGGGATAGACTTCAGAGTTTCCTCTTTTGACCATTTGAGTTTTTTGAGCCTTGCTTTAGCCATTTTCATGCCATTCTCCAAGTTTAAGGTGAGGGGTTCATGCTTTATTTGCATATTTATAGTTGTATTATAGTGGTAAGTTATGATTATGAAGTTAAATTATGGTTTAAGCTATGAAATTGCATGCTAGAGTGAATATTGTGAAGTGATTGTGAATTATATGGGTAGTGTAATGTTTTTTTTTTTTTTTTTTTTTTTGGGTAAGTAATCATTTCATTTCAACAATCTCAAATATTTACAATGAACATGTGAATGGATCATCTAGAGCTAATGTTTCATTCTGTACACAAAACGCTCTTTTCTAAGCTATTACAAAATTTACAATGAATACTAGCTTTTCCTCTAACATCCAAAACAACTTTCTCAATAATTTGTTCTTCTGTGCTCATAGCCGAATATAAATTCTGTTGTTACGTTCAATCCAAAGAAAGTGTAATGTTATTTGTTAAAGTCTTGCTATGATGAATGAAAGAGTAGTTTACATGATTGATCAAAGGCTGAGAGATTGTTCTTGGCTTAATAAGTAACAAAAGCAAAGGTTTTGGACAGATTTGCGCACCTAATTTGTAGAGCTTATTTAAAATAGCAAACGTTGTGGGATTTGGCTAAAATTTTAGTATGTTGTGCCCAAGACCTTGAGAAATAAACTCTATTTTAAGTGCAAGTTCTAAATATGTCGTTAAGATGTGTTTTTAGAGCATTACATTAAGATTTTGATTCTCTCGTTGGAGCAGGGCAGTTTGCGCAAGACCTTGAGGATTTGGCTTTTTTTTTTTTCTTCAAGGTGTTGGTATAAATTAAGTGTTTGTTCCGACAAAAAACAAATTCTTAGCTTTTCTCCTTTTTTTTTTTTTCTTTTATTCTTTTGTGTGTGTTTGTGTGTGTGTTGGGGGGTGGGGGTGGGGGTGAAATGTTAACCCTTCAGAATAACATGAGTCGCCATTCAAAACAAATATATCATCATCTAGTTGCAAACGCTTATGAAACCCATTAACGATCATCAACATGTTCTGAAATCAAATTCCTTTAAGAATATCATCACCGTCTAGTTGAAAACCAACTCCATAAGCTATTCACACCATGGATTAGTTTAGATATCTATTTGAAAATATCATCATCAAATGGACTACATATGCCATTCATGACAACAAATGAATTTAGGTAGCATTTGTTTGATTAAAATAAACAACAGTAGCGGTGTCAGGCACCGGAGGTTAAGGAGGCACTACAGTGGCAGGGATTGAGACACTTATTTATACATTATATAACCTCTTGATCTAGCATATGAGTATAATAAAACTTTCAAAAACTTTATATATAATTGATTAAAATCCATTGTTCGCTTTTTAATTCCCACAAGTTTATTGTAACTAAGTATACTGATCAATAGTCATTGTCGTTGCCCACTTTTAATTACTAATCACATTTTCCTTTTTCTCCTTTTATTTAATTTAAAATACTTCTTCTTTTCTACGTTCGTTTGTTATTATTTCTAAATAAGAGTCTAAGGTATTCTTAATGGTATTTGCTCTCATAAATAAGAATAAAAACAAAAAAAAAATAGAAATAAGAAATAAAAATTAAGAGTCTACAATCAAATCAAAAGAAATACTATCTAAAGTCAATCCAATATTATACATGTATACATATGTATTGTACTACATATGAGAGAGAGACAATAAACCTTATACAAGTATGAAAGCCATAAATGGTATTATTGGAGTCGTAAATGTTATTAACAGTAAGCTTAGAAATCTTTGAGTAACCAGATATTATCATAATTGAATTAAATTTTGATCAAAAAAAATATTTTTTTTGAAATATCGCAAGAAAAATCTTGTAGGCAATGAACCATCTGTGTAGAGCGCAAATGACCTATATAATACGTAAAACGTCTCCTTGAACCATATTAACATACCCATTGCTATTACCAATCTCACATTCCTTGCTGCTTTTTAATCTTTTCAATATATAATTTTTATTTTCACTGTAATTAAAATGTGTGTATATAAGTATATATATTCGTATATATATTCCCTCAACCCAGGGGGTGCATGTGCACCTCCTGGTGATAAGCTGGCTCCGCCAGTGATAAACGACATACATGACCCTCTTTGCAAGATCTCTACCATACAACTTTCAGCATTCTCCATGTTCACATAACCTTTTAAGTAGCTATTGGTATAGTATAGTGAATTTGGATAAAAATGAAATGAGCTAAGGAATAAAATAGAACTGGAAATGGAATAAATTTGAGAATAAGAATGACATGTCTGATATGTTCTAAGAATGAATATAAAAATTAATATATTAATTCCAAACCCATATTTTATAGTCAGTATATAAGAGTTATAATGAGAATAACTTATATAATATAATAAGATTATTCTTTTATTATTATAATTTTAGAAATAAAAATAAACATGAATATAACCGTAATCAACATAAACATAACAAACATAATAAATAATAATAATAATTACTATTATTATTAATGTTAATTATTATTATTTTTGTTTATTATTATTGTTACTTTATTTTTATTTTTAAAATTATTATTTTATTATTATTATTATTTATTTTTACTTTTATTTTTATTATTTTAATATTAATTTTTATTATTATTTTAATAATAATAATTATTATTATTTTAATAATTATTATTATTATTATTATTATTATTACAAAAGAAACTATATATAAAAATTATATTTTTATGAAAGTATATTAGTCATTTTAAAAATAAATCTATTCCTAAACACATAAAAATTGGCTAATCCCATATGTTTGTTTTAGAACGAGGGGAATAGAATTACCTTGGAAATGTGATTCCCAATTTCATTCATTCATACCAATCAAATAGAGTTGGGAATATTCCACTCCCAACCTTAGTATTTCGACCAATACAAGGGCAAGTTGTCATATAAATTGGCTATCATACTGAAGCATCAATCACAATGCACATCAAGCATGCCGAAAGGCATATGGTGAAGGCTATGCAAAAGCGAAGTCCATCCATGTAGCCTGTTTCGTCCAAACAGCCACTACATACTCACAAAGTGTTCACGAGGATAATAACATAACCACAGCACAATCAAAAAGGCAACACAATCAATGCCTTAAATAACATTCTCAAAAAACACGGTTGAACCTAATCCCGCGTGAATGCTCCTCAAAACACTGATTAACAAAATCTAATCTTACGCACCCAGCAGGAAGGGGGGGGGGGGGGGGGGGGGGGGGGGGGGGGGGGGGGGGTGTTGTGATGGAAGAGGAATCAACACAACCAATGCCTTAAAGACCTGGTCACCCGTGAATACTCCTCAACACAGTGATTCACCTAATCTTACTCCCAGGGAAGAAAGGGGGTGGGATAAGGGGATGGGGAGTAGTGATGGAAGCTGAAGACGTGCATCACAGCAACCGAAGTGTAGGCACTTCAGATAGTTTCTAACCTCCGCGTCACTGGTACAGACTTATCAAGTACCACCAGTTGCTCCCACATACCAAATACCAACTTCTTTCATAGTTCCTCCAATGTTCATAACATTCTTTTAAGTAAACGCTATTATACACAATTAATTCCATTTATGTGGATATTAATTAAGTGAAGTCTCTTGACTTCTGCCCTTTGGCTGCTAAACCCTAGCCGCCTCCAACCATCTTTCCCAATCTAACGAAGCAAATAGCTTCTAACAAAGAAAATCACCAACGCATCATATCAACATCAACAAAACTCGTCAGAAAAATGCAAATAGCATCAAAATACTGCAGCTACTCCCTCTCTTAACTCTCTCTCGAGAGATACCCAACAGATCTGAAGGAATCCACTTTGGGTCTTCTTCATCCCTTTCAAAATCCTGTTGTTTCCACCCCGTTAGTGCAACTAAAATAACTGCACATCCTTGAGATGGCCATGGCCTCCCCCTGTTCCTTGTTCCTTTTTCTTCCAGAATCAAATGATGATGACGAGTTACTTGCTATGGTAGATCTGTCCATGAGTTGGGGTCAAATGCCCTTTTCTTGTGCTGTTTTTCTTCCTAGGAAGGGTAGATCTAAGACAAGATCTTGGGTTGCATTTCAAATTTTCAGATCCATTACCTTTTTTCGTCACTCCGACGTTGCATTCTTAAGTTTCAGGCAGCACCTTTGGTCCTGTACTCTTGTCACCGCATTTGTCTTTTTTAGCTGTAGAGGAGATAGGGTGGTCTTTGGCACCACTTGTTCAAGCTTGAGGCTCAGAGGGTCCGTTCCATTGTTGAGAATGTTTAGACCATTTGAGTTTTGTAAATCTCAAGCTCATCCTCTATCCGGATTAATGAGTCCCGTCGAACTCATTTTGCTGGTTTGTGTTTGGTGTTCTCTTTCGGCTGTCAAATCGACAGTCTGCTCAGCGGTATTACAAGGGTATTCTCCAACTTGTGTTGTTCTCGTGACCAGGGATGTTGCTTCTAATTGGATGGTGAGGTGTTGGCTCCCTTGGCCTCAGTCGGGACTTGGCTGTTGGCCGCCAATGACATCGTTTCCAGGATCTATTCTTGAGGTTGTACCTGTTGTTTGGGCCAGTTTGTTTTGGACTTATCAAGCTAAGATTGTTGTTTGAATTTTGTCCCAATGTTTTGTTGTTTTTGTGTTATGGGCCACGTTCCAATCTTTTTGTCCAGTCACTTTTAGGCTTAGACTCCTTTGTATTTCTGGTTAATTTATGAATTAATCCTTTCGACCCAAAAAAAAAAAAAGTAAACGCTATTGATATTTACTGATAATTCACATGATGCCCATCACTTGCAAAGTGCATCAAAAGAATCAAATGCTCATCAATTTCCAAAAACCTCAATTTTTTTTTTTGGCTCATCTATTAAGTAAACCAATTATTAGATCTTCTAAATTAGACATGTAGTTGACCCAAAAAAAAAACATGTATCACTATGAAAGATTACAATAAATTATAAGATTTATTATTAGTCCTTTTCATCTTTTAGATAAGAATCAACATTTCTTAGCTGTACATTGAGATTATGCATAACCTGCCCGGCTGAATCGCATGCTAATCATTTCCTAAACTGACCTTTTTCATTCCTAAAATGCTAACAGGAATGACTAATGAGAAGCAGCCGCCTTCAGAGGCTAACATGCCAGACATTCCGTAATAAGATCCAAGAAATAAGTGCTAAGTCCATCGAATAATACATAATCTAACAGAGTATGCCTAGATTTAACTTTCATGGGGTGCAAAACCTGGATTCGTGTCCATCTATAATCGCCTGGATTCATTTAATAGTACAAAAAATAGGGATTCTCAGATTGTTACGACAGCAACAATGGTGCAATCTTAAGCACCAATATTCCCACATAAGCAAGATATCGAAATAAAGGTGAACAAAAGCGCACCCTACCTCTATCAGGTAGCAGCGTGAAGAATGCTTGGCATTGCTTGGTCCTCCACTTTTTCAATCCCTTAAACTTGATCCAAATACAATTGACAAAAGAATATGCTGCTCCTTAGGTTGCACTTTCTCGAGGCCTCAACTTGATTCAAGTAAATTTGATAAAATATCTGTTGCTCCTCAGGCTGCATGCAATGCCAATAAAACTGCAGCGAGAGATAACATACTATAAGTAACTCATACCATTTATCAATTCAAATATATGTCTAAGATCTTGTAACAAAATGAAGCACTACACACTGCAACACCAAGTTTAAAAATAGATATAAACTAAAATTGGCAGACAATGTAAAAGAGTTATATATTTCAACTGCTAGCAAAAATAATGCAAACACAATGCACACTAAAGCAACCTTTTTCTGGCATAATTATCACTAATATGTTGTGTCGAAGTACTATCTGAGCTGCAACAAATACCACTGGATCCAGAAACCTAAACAGAGAACCATACTAACCGGGGGAAATCTTTTAAGCCACTGACATATATTGCCTCAATATTTAAATGCTCAAGCAACATGCAAAAGTGCACACCCTAAATCACACTGCAATGATGTAGTGCTCGTTTGGCATGATAGTTCATAAGCACATTGCACAAATTCCTTGATCAATCACCATTAAATAATTACGAGAAAGATATAGTAGAAACTCTTCAGTATATATACATGTATGTGTGTATATATATATATTATGTAGTAAATTAATACTAGGGGTGATAAAGAGAAAGGAATTATATCAACATTCCAGCAGAATCCTAAGAACTATATTCGAGAATACAAAGCTAAATTGTTTAGCATGAAGAAGTGTATGATCTATGAGATAGAGATGCAAATTACGAAAGGTCCAAACTGGGATACTAGTATATATATCCTTTGCTTAAGATTGTTGACAACAGAAGCGTATCAGGTCCAAAGAATATATTAGAGCTTCGTGGTCAGGAACTCAAGTAGCACTAATCTATGAATTCAAAAATAACCTAATACACAAAGAAGATGGCCTCAATATCAGATAGTTGATGACCGATGGAAACAATAACATTTTTCAGCCATATCCTTCATAAAAGATTAAGGAACCTATACAGAACTCACTACAGAAGGAGAAAGGGTTCACCCTATGTTAATATCCTTGGAACCCAGCTTGAACAAGGACGAAGATGACCCATCACCCAGACCAGTCACCCTTCACCATTATCACTGCCAATACAAATGTGCAGATATATATAGGTCGCCAGAGGAGGCATCTTGTCCATGATTGAGATCTCTCAGTCCATGGAAAGCAGGCTCCAGTACAACTATATGCCCTTCATGTATCACTCTGCAAGATCTCAAGAGCTTTATGACTTGCAGGCTATGGGAATGAATTAGCTGCACTATATATCCTCCCAAACAAGAAACCATTTGCTTAGAGTATATCCATATTTCATCCTTTCTAACATGCCCACAAGGCTACAACATGACTAACAAAATTAAGCATTTCTGAGTTCAATTTCCAAGGGCACTGTAACTACACTTTCCGAATGTATACAATGAGTCAAATCTGAGAAGAGGCCATTTACTATCATTACTGGTACATACAATGACGTTTATCTTCACAACCGAATACCATGGAAACTCAATATATGGGTTGCAAAGATCAAAGACTGAATTTTAGTTACTCTTTTTCTTCTTTTGACTTATTATTTTTTCAATTTTTATCTTTTGGATATCACAGTTACTGAGAACATCACTTCCTTTGACAATTTTTACAAATATGCAAAGTTATCTGGTTAACTAATGCAACTTAGATCTAACTTCATTATTACACACATTATTAAAATAAAATAAAATAAATACTATTTAGATCAAAATATTTATTATCAATCAGAAATTGAATTGAACAATCCTTCTCACACCCACCACAACCTGCACCAATTCACATTTGGGAAGAGTAACAAATTTTAGAATATTTAAATTGCTAAAATAATCAAGGCAAAAACTTTCCTAAGCTGAAGTAGACTGCAAATAAAGCTAACATATAATCCTTGTCTTTGAAGTTGTTGATAAACAAGGCCAATGAGCAGACTCACCAATTACACAAATGAGGACAACAATCGAGAAAACCACTTGAACAGGTCGACTATATTGCATATGATACTGAGACCTTTGAAACTGTCTCTGAATGGCTCCATACCATCCATCGATTTGCTTGTTATAGCAATCATCACCACAATCAAGGCAACTCTTACTCCTCTCGTAGCATGCATCACAGCCCTTCATACATAAAAAGCAGAATACATCATGGAAAGCAATTTACTTACCAATTGCAAGAAATAAATAAGCATTATTAAAGAATACAACAGACTATTTCAAAGCAAGTCAGACGCTCACTCTTGTCAAATGTTGAGAACGAGGTAATGTCTCGGCTTCTTGGCTGCCATCCGTGGGTTTCAATTTCCTGTAACCATTCTTTGGCCACTTCAACTTACTTGCCGATTCCATTGTATTTAAGAACCCTGAAAGACTGGGAATCTTTCGAGGAGGTGGCCCTGGTTTCTCATTCGACAAACTTGGAGGAGAAACACCGTCAGAAACAGCAATCTTCCAGGCACCAATATCAGCACCAACACCAGCCGGCCTCCGAGGCCCCCGCAACTTCTCCTTCACCTCCACTCGACCCAATTCAAAAGCATGAGACAAATCCTTTGAACAATCAGCAGCCTCTGCCAAATTCACTGCTTGTTGATCCCTATCAAGAAATCTACCAAAGTTTTTATCCACAGAAGAAGCCGTTGATGGCCCTGAAAGAAACAACGCGAGTTCATTACACTCGCCCTCATCCAATCGCACCCAAGGCACCGGTGGCTTCCCCAATGAAATGACCGACTCATTTAAAGATTTCTCCACTTTCGAAACCTGACTCTCAATCGCAATAATGAAATCACGATGTCTATCTTTCGAATCATCGGCCATACTATTCTTGTAGCTCGAATTAACGGCCCGTTCAAATTCCTCCAACTGCATCACATCAAAACCCCAACTACTAATTTAACAGTCTTTTCTTACCAACATTGTACTACATTACAAATACATACACAATTACACATACATATATAATCATTTCATTGTTTTTATTGGCGTGGAGAGAGGGTCAGGAGTAACCTGCCATTTCGTAGTGCCAAGAGCAGTTTGTGGGTGCCGGCGAACCTCTTCAGAATTCCAAAGACCAGAAGTATCCTTCTTTGAGTGAAGC
The DNA here is from genome assembly GCA_037974665.1 of Ehretia macrophylla. Lineage (NCBI taxonomy): Eukaryota > Viridiplantae > Streptophyta > Magnoliopsida > Boraginales > Ehretiaceae > Ehretia > Ehretia macrophylla. The sequence continues at coordinate 9,903,596 of CM075774.1, forward strand.
CATGTTCTATAAGTCGATTCCATCCTTCACAATATAATAAAAAACCAAAAAGCTAAATCACTATAAATTCTTATTTGGTTTATCTAATGAAAAAATAACAAAAACAACTTATTTAAAAGACAATGCATTAAAAAGAAAATAAATTTCCCAACATGAAAAACAAAACAATCAAACTTAAAATATATATATATTTACAAATCAATTAAATAAACAAAAAATAAAAAATAACAACAAAAAACTGATTAAATAGATAATACATCACAAAAAGAAGCACCAATTAAAAAAAATGAATTTCACCAAAATAGAATAAATATCTAACATAATAAATCTAAAGATTCATAATTAATAATCAACCCTAAGTTTAACAATTAATTACTAAATAAATAAATCATTAATTATTTAATTAAACAGTACCTATCAGAAGATTCCTGAACCTCTTCAGCAGCGGAAAAAAACGGATCTTTCTCCCAGCGATCAAAATGCGTTTCCATTTTCCTTTAATTTATTTAAAAAAATCGATTTGCAGCCCCAAAATTAACAACAATTATAATAATAACCCAAGAATGATTTAAATTTTCTAAAATGAATTAATAGATCGTGTATTTTTTATTTTTTTTTGCAATCAAAACTGTGAAAAGTATAGTGAATTTTTAAGATAATATTTGCATTTGATCGAAGTTTTTTTTCTTTTTTTGTTTTTAATTTTTAGATTTTTGTTTGGTGAAGAAGAGAGAGGTGACGTTAATGGAAGGAAGATTAGTTATGGTGTCGTGGCGCAAGGAGGGTGGTGGGGAGGAAAGTAAAGGAAACGGTGTCGTTTGGGTGGTATATTTGTTAGATTTGGTGTGCGGTTAAGAGGAGTGTACAAATATTGACCCAAAAAAAAAAAAAAAGAGTGTACAAATAATTAAGGATTATGGTATGAAAAGGTTTTTCTTTATTGATTTTAGGGCACATTAATTTCAAAAGATATTACACCTTTTGACAATTTATTTCGAACCACTCGTACTCAAAGTGAGAATCATGCTACGAGACTAAATTATTAATAGGGTATGAAAAAATTTATTTGTATTCACAGTTTTAACAAAAAATATGAAAAAAAGAAAAAGAGGGAATTACTTCTTTTCATTTTTTATCAGGATAATTACTTTATTTGTTTGAATTATTTTTTAGTGAGAGAAAAGGATCTCCCCATCTCTTTGGGAAATTGAAACAGACTCTCAACATTATTGCGAAATACAATGCCTCGGAACAGTTATTTCAACCCCGGGGGGGGGGGGGGGGGGGGGGGGGGGGGGGGGGGTGTGTTGGGGGAAGAATTGATTTTTGTTTTCTCTCACAAAGAATTGATTTTTGTTTTCTCTCACATTTGAGGAAATTCTAAAGGAAAGAAATGATGATGTACGGAAAGATTAATATGTTCCTAACTATTTATCTTAAATTTTTGGGTTAATTGTGCCCTTAGTTTTTACTATTTTTTTATTTTTTTTAAAGTTAACACCTATTTTTTCAAATGGTCAAATTATTCTTACTTTTTGTCAAGTTTATTAAATTAGTCGTATCTTTAAATTTAGAATTAGATTTAATAAAATAGTGGTTATGTGTAATGGTAGGATTAAAAATTTTATATAATGTTCAAATTAATCATCATTGTTTTCATAACGCTCGATATAGTTCGAGATCTTTAAACAAAGTTCAGTATAATTTCTTTCTTTCTTTTTTTTCCTTTTTAATCTCAATCTCATGCGCACACACACATATGATTGTGTGTGTGTGTTTGTATGTCTATTTGTATGTATTTCTGTGTGATTGTCATGTACGTTGTTGGATGTGTAATCTATCACGCCGAGCTGAGGACCTACTTAGCTTTTGTTCAAGTTGAGGTCCTACACAAGTAAAGAAAAGGGACCACCAGGGTTATCTCCCGCGTTCTTCCTTATACGAGAAAATTAGTAAGTTAGTTCGGGTATGAATCCAATAAGTAATAACAAATTTAGCAATTGAATGAATTAGATACCTTTCAGTTACTTTCCTTGTGCTATTTATAGTAATGTTTGAGAATATTTTTTGGTGGTCCCCACAGTTCTTGTACTATATTTTTGTGACAAGTGTCTTAGTGATGAATATTCTTTTTTTTCTTTGGGCATTTAGATAATTGCATACATCTTTTATTTTATGTCCAAATCATACGTATTTTGTGTTTTGTTTGTGAGATTAATGGGTGTGTTTGTGTGTCATTGTATGTGAGATTACCAGAGGTAAAGGTCTATGCTCTGTGTGTGTTGTTTGTCTGAGATTATTTAATGATAGTGACTGATTAGATTAACTTTCACAAACCAAACCAAACCAAACTAAGTCTTATCCCACTAGGTAGGGTCAGCTATATGAATCATGCGACGACATTCCTTCCTATCGAGAGTCATCTCCTCTATGAGATCCATACATGCGAAGTCTTGTCTAATTGTCTCCCTCCAAGTAATTTTAGGTCTACCTCTACCTCTCTTCTGGTATATTATTTCTAAACTTTCGCACCTTCTAACAGGCTTTTCAACAGGTCGTCTCCTTATATGGTCAAATCATCTCAAACAATTTTTCCTCATCTTATTCTCAATCGGGGCCACTCCCACTCTTTCACGTATCACCTCGTTCCTAATCTTGTCCTTCCTAGTTTTGCCACACATCTATCTCAACATTCTCAACTCAGCCACTAACATTTTATGAACATGTTGATATTTCACTGCTTAACACTCCGAACCATATAACATAGCAGGCCTAATGGCTATCTTATAGAACTTCCCTTTTAGCTTTAGTGGTATTTTTCGATCACACAAGATTCCTGACGCATTTATCCACTTCATCCATCATGCTTTGATTCTATAATCAACGTCCGTATTTATCTCCCCATCTTGTTGAACCATAGAGCCCAAGTATCTAAAACTCTCTTTTTCTTATATTCTTTCCGAGTCTAGTCTTACCTCTATCACATTTATCGACTTATTTTTGCTAAAAATACATTCCATATATTCTGTCTTTGATCTGCTTAGCTTAAAGCTCTTAGATTTTAAAGTATATCTCCATAATTCCCGCTTAGTATTTACACCTCCTCTAGACTCATCTATCAAAAAAATATCATTAGCAAATAACATGCACCACGGTACTACATCTTGGATTTGACTAGTGCGTTTATCTATAACTAGTGCGAAAAGGTATGGCCTTAAGGCAGATCCTTGATGTAGTCCTATTGTAATTGGAAAAAGACTAGACTTTTCTCCCCTCGTCCTTACGCTAATCATCGCTCCATCGTACATATCTTTTATCACCTCAATGTATTCTACACACACACCTTTTTTCTCTAACGCCCTCCATAGAACTTCCCTAGGAACTCGGTCATGTGCTTTCTCCAAGTCAATAAACACCATGTGTAAGTCTTTCTGGTTCACTCGATATTGTTCTATTAACCTCCTTAGCAAAAATCTAGCTTCCATTGTTGATTTTCCAAGCATAAAACCAAATTGATTTTCTGACACCCGTGTATTTCTCCTTATTCTCCTTTCAATTACTCTTTCCCAGAGTTTCATAGTATGTCTCATTAATTTAATTTCTCGGTAATTGGCACAATTCTGGATATCTCCTTTATTTTTGTATATTGGAACTAAGGTGCTGTTCCGCTAGGCTTCAGGCATCTTCTTGCTCCTCAAAATTACGTTAAAAAGACTTGTTAGCCACGTTATACCCTCATCGCCCATACATCTCCATACTTCGATTGGGATACCATCTGGACCTACAGCCTTTCCAAGTTTTATCTTTTTGAGTGCCCCTTTAACCTCTTCTATTCCTATCCGCCAGTAAAATGTGGGGTTTAACTCTTCTTCTGATCTTTCTTGTTGTCCCCAGTTTATATTACTAGAATGACCCTCGTTAAAAAGCTTGTAAAAATAGTTTTTCCACTGCTCTATCCTTAATTCATTTCACCTGACTTAGGTCCCTAGTTTTCCTTCCCTAACTTTTGCAAGCTTAAATACCTCTTTTTCTCCTTCTTTTGTATCAAGTCGCCTATAAAGTTCCTCGTATGCTTTTGTTTTAGCCTCGCTAACTGCCTTCTTTGCTTCCTTTTTTGCTACTTTGTATCTCTCCAAATTTCCATGATTACAATCTTTTTGACACGCTTTGTAACACTCTCTCTTGCCCTTAACTTTATCTTGAACTTAGTTACTCCACCACAAAGCCTCCTTTTGGGCTGGTGCGACACATTTAGATTCTCCTAATATATCCTTTCCTACCCTTTTTATACACTCTGATATTTGTTCCCACATATCATTTGCGTTTCCATTTGTCTTCCATACAAATTCTTTCAAAGCTTTTGACTTAAACATTATTTGTTCTCTCCTTTTAGGTTCTACCATCTAATCCTTGAACATTTATAAACCCTCTTTTTTCTTGTCCATTTTTTAACACTTATGTCTAAAACTAGCAATCTATGTTGGGTAGTTAACCTGTCTCTTGGGATTACCTTACAATTCTTACAAACTTAGCGATCTTTCTTCCTTGCCAGAAAGAAATCTATTTGTGTTCTTGAAAAACCATTCTTATACGTGACCAAGTGCTCATCTCTCTTCTTAAATAGGGTATTGGTAACAATTAGGTCATATACTACTGAAAAGTCTAGTACAACCTTACCTTCCTCTTTTCTATCCCCATAGTCGTACCCCTCGTGTACACTCGTGTATCCATTGTTGTCCCTTCCGCCATCCCCATTCAAATCTTCTCCTATAAAAATCATTTCACCTAGTTGTATTATGTGCACCAATCCTTCTAAGTCCTCCCAAAACTTCTCTTTAATTTGGATTCCTAAACCAACCTGAGGGACATAAGCGCTAATAATATTTAGAGTCTCTCCACCTAATACTACCTTAAGTGCCATTATCCTATCCCCACATCTATTAACATTTACTACATCTTCCTCTAGGTCCTTGCTTACAACTATGCCTATCCCATTTCTTGACCTATCTTTGCCCAAGTAACAAAGTTTAAACCCTGTCATTTCAATCTCTCGAGCTTTTTCGCCAACCCACTTTGTTTTCTGTAAGTATAGTACATCAATCCTTCTCCTTTCCATGGTATCAACTACCTCCATAAGCTTTCTTGACTCCCGATATTCCAAGTCCCTAGTCTTACTTTCCTATTTTGGACTAGCTTCTTTACTTCCCCCCCTCCATAAGGGCGCGAGAACCATTAACTTTCACAAACAATAAAAATTAATTTGATCACTTAAAAATAATGAGGACTAATTTATAAAAAAATAAAAAATAACCTAAACTAATGGCATAACTAACTCAAAGGTTAATTCAGCCGTGTTTACAGTTAGGATTAATTTGACTAAATTTTGTAAATAATAGGGAATGATTTGGCTAAAAATGAACAACGTAAACTAACTTAAAAAACGTGACAATAATGCGAGCTAATGACATAAATATCCCTAAAATTAGTATGAAAAGGTCGTTTTAATAAATTTTCATCTAAATTATCTTTTCATTTTCTTGCCTTCTCCAATTTAAACAATAAATTATAAATTCATTTTCAAATGCTTCCTTGCCTTCTCAAAATTTTCATCTGTTTGATATCTACTACACAGTTGCATGATTGGGCTCAAGAGAAGGGGATGCCTCTGTAAATTAATGCTTCTGAGGTTAGTCAATCATTAATTGAAAAGTTCACTCTTATGTTGAATTAAGAAGACGTATGCTACGTGATTCTTAAGAAATTGTGATCATACATATGCTAAAAGATGGGATTTCTAGCCCTAGGGGCTAGGGTAAAATTATTATTGTGAGATAACATATTTAACACTTTTAATTCCGTACATCGGGATTTACTAGTTAGTAGTTGGATTCTGTCAAAAAATATTTCTTAAATACTTGTACAGGAAATGTAGATTCTTTATTTTCAGTTCTCTGAAATGATTTTTGTAATTGCAGTTTAAAACTATTCTGTCATAAATGAGTTCGACAGATGATTTGTATCGAATTGCTATTTATATGAAGAGAGGTTCTTAGTATCTTTTGTTTAAAGTGGTCAATAAACATGCCGAAATGTAATTGAAGAAATTATCTGCACTCTCATTTGGCCCGGCTTAAACAATATCAGGTGAAAAACTGACATTCGAAATTACAATTAGACGAGGCTTATGAACAAAATGACTATTGGAAAATCTACTCTTCCTTGATGCAGTTAATAAGATTATTGATCTCATGTATCATATGGTGAGGAATGGAATTAAGACTTTCTTTTGGCTCAACGACTGCTTCTCAACATCTGGCATTGTTCAAGCAGGCTTGAACAACTATTCTAAGGTCAGTGATTTTTATTTCTAATGGATTATGGAACTGGCCTAATCACCTCATTTTCCAGCTTGTGCAGGCCAAAGTTGGGGCTTTGCTGCTCAATGTATTTCTGCAAGCTAGAATTATCTGGATTAACGCATCAAATGGCTTCTTTTCTTGTACTGCAGGTTGGAATTCGATCAGAACAAAGTTCCCAGTTGTGGAATGGCACCAAGTTGAATGGAATAAAGTTAGGATCCCTAAGCACTCTTTCATTTCGTGTCTAGCATACTGGGATAGATTACCCACCAGATTGAGAATTCTTTCATGAGGCATTACCTTTGATTGCCCTTGTGTGCTTTGTCATACTCACATGGAAGATTGAGACCACCTTTATTTAACTGTAGCTTCACTAAAAGTATCTGGAAGCGTGGATTAAACGCCAACAGAAGTTCCCACTAAGCTCATTGTATGGGGTGGCATTGTCAACTGGTTAGTTTCCTGTTGCAAAGACTCAAGCTTGCAATCTGTCCTTTTCTCGCTGCTCTTCAATGCTTCAGTCTACCATTGAAAGACAATATACGATCTTTTGAGGATCATTGCCTTACAGAGGATCTGTTCTTTGCGAAGATCACTGATGACATCATATCTTCTGTCAGATCTGCTATTTGCCTCTCATGGAATTTGGATCTTACTATACTTGTATAGGTGAGAGGGCTTTTAGCTTGTTTGGTCACTTTGTACAGTTTCTGAGTTTCAACGAATCACTTGCTCGATTAGCAAAACAAAAAAATGATTATTGATCTTAATATCCAGATTTAATGAAGGTAATAGGATATCTTTTCAATCTAGACTTTAAAATGTAGTTCCTTTTACATTCAGCTGATATTGCCATGATTTCAACAATATCAGTTAAATTTAAACTACATTCTGGAACCTAATCCTTTGACCATTGGTTCTTGTGTTTCATGCATACAGTTTGACACTATTGGGGAATGCTATGAAGATATGAGAGAGTTTCATCAACATCTTCTTAAATTATTAAAGCCTGGAGGAATATATTCATTCTTCCTTGGCCTCTCTGGAGGTAATTCTTCTTTCCGTGTTGTCTAATGTCCGTTGGTTTCTCTAGAACTTGAGAGTTTAGGTTATTCCACACAGTTGATCCCCTTAATTGTGATGGATTGTTTGTGTGAAGAACTCCCAAAGGGAGTGAAACATAAATATTGGCAGTTAGATACATACTACCTTCCTGTTTGTCACTCTGTGGAGGATTTTGAATGATGTTCTAACTTTCTTTCTTTACATGCCTAAATTTCGATGGATAAAGGTTTCGGATTACATAAGTTTCTCTTTTCATCTGGTCTAAATATTTATTATCTTGGCTAGTGATCCTTCAAAAATTTATACCTATTTGATTAACCATCAGTTGCAATTTATATCGTGAATCCATTCAATACCCATGACTTCTATTATAGTTGTCTTTAAAAGAGTCGTACGTGGCTATCCTTTGGCTGCAGTCTTTAGTTCTGATAAAGAAAATCGAATTCTTCAAGTTTGCCCTGTTATGCAGAGCCTTTTGTACAAAAGACTGACTGATTTCCCAGCATAATGATGGCAATAAATGATAAGATCATAAGAATTTATAACGAATAAAAGGGCCATTCATATATTTATGAAAGATGAGTGATGGACCAGGTTGCATATGTAAGTTTGCATGAAGTTCGGAAACTCTATTTGGCTTCCTTTAATTTGCGCGTTTAATTTGAGTAGTGAAAGACGAGTCAGTAAAATTTTGTTCCTTCTTGTTCATTTAGTATGCAGATCTAAGTTGTTCATGCCACTAATCAATATCCTGAAAATTCTGGGTACAAATTTGGCATCTTGTTATTCCTTTTGTAGTGTTGTCTTAGAGCGTGGAGAGCACCATGCTGGAGGCCATAAAAAATTTAAAACTATTCATCTATATTAACATTTGCCATTGAAATGTGTTATTTTTGTACAAATTTAAATATCTTCCATTGCACTAATACCCCCTGCTCCTTTTCCAATCTTTCTATTCACTGTCGTTAGCAGTTTGAGCAGAGTAAGGCTAATTTACACAGGACCAGAAATATGGTCGGAAACAATATGAGGTCATATTGTTGTGATTATGTCCAGCTGAAAGCAATTGGGCTACTGACGATGTGCTTCCCATCTGACCACTCTAGATGAGCAAAGTTTGTTGTCCCTGATGGCTCAGAACTTGCAGAGAATGTCACCGTATACATCTTCTTCTCATATGCTTTACTGAAAGTCAGTGTTTCTGGCTGAACCAGAATCTTCACTGCCGGCGAGTCTGAATACACTGAAACTTTATATGTTCCTGGACTGCCCACATTTGTAAGACTCCTGGTGTATTTGACGACTGTGTCATCACCACCACCTTTGCCTAATGCTGTCTGGTAAGGAACAGCAAAAGACGGGTAATTGAGATCACCTACACTGTATTTCTTGTCTGTATCACAGGAGAATTCTCTTTTGGTGATTGTTTTGATCATACTTGATGAATAATTCAAGGCACAAAGGAAGGTTATGTAGTCATCGACTGTGGCATCATAGACAAGACCTGGATCAAGAGCCAATTTCGGATTTACATGTCCGGCGCCATAATCAAATGGTGTTGCTGGCTTCTTGGTTGCAGCATCTTGAATGTTTTGTCCATTCTTGTATGTGCTGTAGGCTGTTGTCATCAGAGCTGACTTGATAGCCGCTGGGCTCCATTCTGGATGGGCTCCCTTGAGTAGTGCTGCTAATCCACTTATGTGCGGGCACGACATAGAAGTGCCAGAAATAATGTTGAAACTCACATGGCGGGCGTCTTCTGGCAATCCAGTTGGTCCAACTTTGCCTGTCCAACCAGCAAGGATATTCACACCTGGAGCAACTAAATCAGGCTTGAGTATTTCTGGTGTAATTATGTTTGGACCTCTGGAACTGAAGGCTGCTATAACAGGGGATGGTTGGACTCCCAACTCAGTGTCTCCTGTAGTGATCGTGGCTTTCGGATTAGTTTCAGAAAATATGTATCGTTTTATGATGTCACCAGTGGCCTGACCCACGGCTGTTGCCGGTATAAGATGCGCATCAGCAACCAGCTCTTCTCCATAGGTGTCTGTATTTGCTAGGATCAAACCTACACCACCGGCATCTTTTACAACCAAACCCTTTTGTGCCCTCGCGTTCATCCCTCGATCACAGACCACAATTTTCCCAGCTACTTTTTCAGGAATTAGACTGCCGGGCATGCAAAGATTACCATTTGTTGTGTTGCTTACATTACCAGCAAACACCAGTGGCACCAAAGAACTAGTTAATGGTTTTCCACTGTACAGTGATGCGCCCGTGAATTTCTTTCCATTTCCAAGGTTAATGTATGCCGGAAAATCACGGTCCATGGTTCCTGCACCAACGGTAGTTATCCAGGGCGCAACATTAGACAAGCTTTCAGGAGTCGGTCCACCATTACCGGCCGAGCATGACACAAGAATTCCTCGAGACATCGCTGCAAATGCTCCGATTGCGATTATGTCTCTCAAGTAATCAGCTTGTGTGCCGCCTAAGGACAGTGATAATATATGGACACCATCTTCTACAGCTTTGTCCATTGCTGCTATTATGTCACTGCTAAAACATCCTCCGAGCCAACACACCTTGTATACAGCCAGTCTGGCATGTCGAGCCATTCCACGTGCTGTTCCTGCAGCATAACCGAAAAGGCTTGCTCCAGCTACAGCTGATCCTCCTGCCGTAGTTGCTGTGTGCGACCCATGACCATCATCATCCCTTGGCGACTTGGACTCCGTTGTTTGATCAATAGGTCCAAAAGCTGCTTCATAGCCTTGTGAGAAAAACCTCGCGCCAATGAGCTTTCTGTTACAGCTCGAGGAGTTGAAGCTTTTACCTGTTTCACACTCACCCTTCCAGCCGCTAGGGACCGGCCCTAGTCCATCATCATCGAAACTTTTTATTTCAGGCCAAATTCCGGTGTCCAACACGCCGATTATCACCTCACTCATTGTGTCGGATAGAGGATAAGAAGCTTCAATTTCATCAAGCCTGAGGAAGTCGGGTGATCGTGTGGTGTGAAGCTCATATACCACTTCTTCTTGGATTGAAAGTATCCCCGGCTGCTTCTCGAGTGACTCGGCTTCTTCAGCAGTTAGCTGTGTGGAGTATCCATGGATGACATTGTTGTACGTGTAAAGCATGTTTGCAGAGTCTGATATTGACTTCAAAGAAGAGTCATACCACTGCATATGGTCATCAAAACCTGATGGCATGTTGGCCTTGTCCATGTGAATAATGTAAGTCTTCTTCTCTTGTTGGTTTCTTGCTTCTGCATCCATGGACAAGATACATAAACTATAAATGGTTACAATTGAAAGAAGTTTGAGCTTCAACATATTCATTTCTGTGATCCCTTTGAAGAAATCAGAAAAAACAACAAAAATTGAGGGAGTTCTCTGTTTTGTTTCTCTATTCTATAGTATTATTTAAGTCCTCCACAAGGCTAAGAAAGAGAGTCTGGACAGAGAGCCAGAGGGGGAAGATACTGTTTGCCTCTTTTCTAGTTGGCTGATAAGATATTGGTGAGGGACAAGCAATGGGCCTATCTATATAATGCTTCTAGCATTACCTAAATATTTTCCATTATTTAAGTTCCATGCTTTTGTAGTTCATAAATGTAGTTTGGACCTACTTGATTGACAAAATGAACCGTGATAAAGATTCTTAAGTATGCAAATTCCAATCAGCAAAATGCCTTGTACTTTTTGTCTTCTCAATAATCACATGCCAACTTGAAGTAAATTTTGGGAAACTCTTTCATACATCCGGCAGACTCTTTCGACTGTGTGGAGTCCACCTTTCAATCAACGAGATATATGAAAGAGTTTTCAGTAGACTTTTGAGTAGACAATTATTGCAATTATCATATATGTATTTCAATTATTGCATATGCATGAGTAGACAAAAGTTGTGTCAGTAGAAACCTTGGTACTTATTTATTTTGCTACAGTCAATTGATGGTGTATGTTTGACAACTATCTATTTGATGGTTTAGATTTTTCTATTAAGGCAGCTATGTATTCACAAGTAGCACTTTTAGACATTGTATTTGAAGCAGTTGTTCAAATTTTTTATGGTATGCAACGGAAACAAGTTTTTCTAATCGTAAAAAGGGGTTTGAAAGTAGGGTTATTCTTATTTTACCAAAAGGGTTTCAATTAACTCTTCTTGATCGTATTTCTCTCGAGTTGAAAGAAAAGTTAGGTAGTTTATCTTTTAGAGTCATCGCCCCAATACAAAGAAACATATTCTTGTGGTAGGTTTTTTCACTGATCAGGAATATAGTTAAATCACTTTCTTTTTTTCTTTTTTTTCCCAGATTACTTTGCTAAGAAGGATGTTCACTTCTTAAAATATGCAGGTAGAGACGGAAATAGAAAAAGGGGTCAGAAAACAATAAAACTGAAAATGATAATGTTGCATTTGGTGAAGGCAGTTTGAAGATCACACAAACTAGCATTATAGATCAACTTGGTCTGCATTTCCACTAGTCCTGGATAGAAATTATCAAGAAGATAGGATAAGATAGATGTATATTGCCACAATATGTGTTTCCCCTTGTTTTGAGGCACTTCAATGAGTGGAAATCCATGTAGTATGTCACCATCCTAGAGATAGAAAAAGGGCCTAGGAATTAGGATTACACACCCTACTTTCTGATTCCCAAAGGATTCCTCTATTATATAATATTATGAAAAATTGTATATTTTTACCTACTCTCTATTCACCGGATTAAAAATACTTTGATAAAATAATTAATAAGGAAAGATTGGATAACATGAGAGTAGTTTATAAGTTAAAAATGCGAGTTTAAGTAATAATTCAGATAAATTATTTTAGGTTAATTATATACGAACTCAATCACAGAATTAGATATGTTATTAACATCGGTTTATCTGTTAATTGTCATGTCAAATTTGGCGCTCAATTAAAATTCATGAAATAAGTCTACGATAGTTCAAAATAAAAGTTGGTACAATATCGTGAAATAACTGCCCTTAACCTTGATATTACGACTTTAAGTTTGTGCTAATTGTTGATTTAGGATTTTAAATCTGGAATGTGATTGCTTCAAAATAACATCTAAAGATTAAAGAGTTACATATCTTAAACTGAATCAAATATCTTATCATTGTCCTCTATCAATCACCATTATCCCATCATCCTAATAATCGTACACTCAACAACTAAACTATAATGGGAGGACCACTTAAAAACAGATCCATTGGAAAGCTGAAAAGGATTGAGATTTGAGATGATTCTGTATCCTTAGTTCACCAAACTGAAATTGATTAGACCCCAAGGGGTCGTCCTAGTTATAAATGGAAGAAAGTGAATAATCGTTAACGTATATTTGAGTCATTTTAATTGTTATTCGAAATCATATTTTTAATTGAATTAGTACATATTTTAAGTCAAGTTGCTATATTTTTTGAAATTTGGTTTACATCTAGTTGTTAGGATGCCGGCGTGCCCACTGTTAGGGTTAAATCTCCTATAGTATTGTCTAATACGGTCTATGCATTATGAGTTGGCGAGAATGTTTTCCTGGGTTAATCAAAAAAAAAAACTGAAATTGGTTATTGTGGAAAGCCATTCAGACAATGTAGAATGTTGTTTTATTAAGAGTTATAACACTAATATATATATATATATTTTAATAAGAATTAATTTAATTTTTAATAGTAAAAATATAAATATTTAAAAAAAAAAAAAGAATTAGGGTCGATGAGAATTATAGTTCCTATTAACTCTCATCTAGATCCGACCATGACAACGATGATTTAAAGAAGAACTATGGTCCACAATCATATGAGCCAATTATATAATCTTTCATCCCAATTAATAATACACCTTGTGACAATTAGCTGGAAGGACCCTACCGTGAATAATTGCTAATGCTAGGTAACATTAACATTGACCTTATTACCTAAGCTAATTCATATAAAAAAAATGTTATATTTATTGAAAATTAATCTCGAAACCTTTACCACTAGAGCACATTATTATCTTCTGGGTTTGACAGTATCTCTGTGTTCTTATGTGATGTATGAAAGGAAATATACGCCCTCTTCAGAGTTTGTAAATAACTATCTTTTTCATCGATAAAAGTTACTTTACTTGCCAAAAAAGAAGAAAGAAAATGAACTCGTGTGGGCACTTGGCAGCCACAGATTTATCCATGTGGTTCCAGTGAGTGAAGCTTATACCCTTCAGTTCATGACGTTCTTATGTGTCATGCTGTCTTTTTTTAAAAAAATATTTTCCCTCACTCCCACCTCTTGAGATTCGAGCTCTAACGACCTCCTGATTAAGAGATGTAGTCTACTAACTGAGCTACCCTGGAATCCCTTATGTGTCATGTTGTTTTCTTCTTTTCTTTTTCTAATATTTCCTCCGCCCCAACATTTTAGAATTTGAGCTCTAACCACCTCCTGATTAAGAGAAGTAGTCCACCAATTAGGCTATGCGAGAATTTCTTATGTGGTCTCTTTTGTTATTTTTTTCACACATTGACAAAGTTTTCCTTCCTCGCCAAATGGCTAGTTCAAGTTAATCTACAATATGAAATGGGGTAGATCTAAGATATTTTGCTAGTGGAGTTAACTGGTTTTTTAAAATCAAAATTAGTGCAATTGTGGAGGCTGAGTAGTTCTTTTAACCAAAACAAAAAAAAAACAAAAAACAAAATCACCATCGGAACTTTTTTCCCAAGAAAAAGAGAAGCGACTAGAAATGCCACTATAGAGGCTAAGTTTGGAAATAAGATACTAAAAGTATCAATAGGCCGGTCAAGAGAACGATTGGACAATTAGATCGCTAGGTCAAATAATCGATAATTAAAAATATTTTAAAGTATTTTATAAAATTAGTAGAGAATACATTATTATAATCTTATACTTAAATTTGTCATTGACAACGTGATAAAATATAACTTACTTAGGCAAAACTAAAAAGTTGTTTGAGTAAAAAACCTAATGCATTATGCAATGGCCAAACCAATTAAAAAGAATATACCACCAATAATTAAAGAACATTATGATGAAATGACAAGGATCATCTTCACGATTAGGCAATGGGGGCAATAAGTGTGATAGATATAGTAGCTCTTCACATGATCCCATCTAATTTATTGCTGAAATTCTTGGCACCATTTGGACCATATGCTATATTTGAAAGACAAATATTTTTCAGAATCTTACCAATTTCATTGTCTATCGTTTTACTTTAGTGATGGCCAGGTGGAACGATAGAGAGTGGAGGTGTTGGCTGCTTGCAATGCCGGCATTGGTTTCTGTCCTTTAGTGCATGCATGTTCATATATGTGTGCGTATACTTCTCCATTAAAGAAGCTCAAGGTTGGCATATGATATGAGTTCATGTCGTGTCATCTTGTTAGGTGTCATTTTTATATATCACCAGTTAATCACTATCGAATCAATTGATTAGCTATCCAAGTAATCAAGTGTCACACCGTAACAAACGAGTTGATTTTTCATCATACAAAGGGCCATTCGACCTTTTTACATTAATGTAGAATTCACTTTTTTTTTAACGTTTTTTTAAATAATATGATAATTCAATTGATAAGATTTGATTATCAAATTATTTTAGAGAGTTCAACCACTAACAAATAAACTTTTAAGTACAGCGATGCACCTCTCACAAATATACTAAATTAGTCAAGGGAAAAACTCTAAATTAATAGAGAGTATTGAACCCACGACTTCGTAAAAGAAATTTCACTCCACTATCTTAAACCATACCCTAAGAGACGACTTTTTTATTTCAAGGTTGAATGGTCATTTGGTCAGAATTAAGAATTTTTTATAACAGATATACATAACACAAATCAGTGTCATAGAACAATTTATGTAATCATGTCAATCAATATTTTTGATTTATTGCAACACTTCAAAAAATTATAAAAAGGTTAAAAATCATCTTAAATGACTTAAAATAACGTTTTTAACTATTGCATATGATCACATTGCAAATTCTCTATTGCAATAAATTTCTATAAATAATGAGCAACCTTTAAAGAATCTTGCAATAAAAAATAAATATGGCGATGAGTTTTATCATATCACCCCATCAGGTTTTAAAACCATTATGAAAAAGTAATCTCGTGAACTATTAACGAAAAGTATTTTAAAACTTTAACTATTGAAAAAGTTTAATTTAAACAATAGTTAAATAACTGTTATAATAAAATACCTATTGCAGTAATTTCTTTTAGTTTTTAAATAAAGAGTTGGAAAAGAGCTATATTGTTGTAGCGTGTATAAGCATTAATTTGACATAGAGTTTCAGTTTTTCTTTGGTTGGTTTAACATGTGAAAATTTACATCACCCAATCCTTAAAGGGCGGGTTTTAAGTTGTACAAGTATTGACAACTCGACGGGAAAAGTAGAAAGTCATGTCAAGGGTAGAGAATCAATTAAAATTGTTCGAATAACTCAATCTGTTATATAATTGATCGATCATGGAATGTGTCAGAAGTTATAGCCAATGAAGGATAGGGAGGTGAGTAATTTGTAAGTAATGAAAGAAATTTTTCAATCACAATTTAAGGATCCTCAAAAGGCGTCAATAGCTGATTTCGCATCTGACTAGATAGTGCAGGACGTCTGAAGCTGATTTCACTGCTAATTAATGGAGTCTCTATAATGGGTCTCTATCCATCATTTTAGAGACCCATATAGAGACCAAGATCAATTTTAAAAATCCACTTAGAGACCAAGGCATTGTTCCTGATGTTTGGTTTATCGCAATCAAATGATCTTCGCTAATTGCGATATAAGCCCTGCATAAAGTCTTATCATCTTCATGCGTGAAATTGCGACCCCTAAAAATTTCGTCCGTATATTTCATAACTGCTAATCCATAAAAGGAAAAAAGGAGAGTTAAAAAATAAAATACAAAACCTAATTAAATATATTATAAAACTTAATTAAAAAATATAATTAAAAAAATAACCTAAACTAAATATAATTAAAAAAAAAACCTAAAATAAAAAAATATAAAAAAATAACCTAAACTAAAATAACATTAAAAAATAAAATATAAAACCCCAATTAAATATATTATAAAACTTAATTACAAAATATAATTACAAAAATAACCTAAACTAAATATAATTACAAAAATAACCTAAAATAAAATAACATTAAAAAATAAAATACAAAACCCTAATTATATATATATTATAAAACTTAATTAAAAAATATAACCTAAACTAAATATAATTTAAAAAATAACCTAAGCTAAAAAAAATATAAAAAAATAACCTAAAACTAAAATAACATTAAAAAATAAAATACAAAACTCTAATTAAATATATTAAAAAACTTAATTAAAAAAATAACCTAAACTCAAAAAATATATAAAATAACCTAAACTAAAATATATTAAAAAACTTAATTAAAAAATATAATTAAAAACCCTAACTATAAAAGCATCCACCCACCCACCTACCCAACCACCCAATATATTTTCCTCTTTCCCTTCACTGCAGTGCCGCCCATCCCCCTTCTTTTTCCCTTCCTTTTTTTTTTCCCTGAAGCGTCCCTCCCTCCCCCCCCCCCCCCCCCTCCCCTCCCCCTTCCCTTCCTTTTTTTTTTTACCTTGCAGCGCGCCCCTTTCCCCCCCCCCCCCCCCACCCCCCACCCCCTCCCCCCCCCACCCCCCACCCCCCACCCCCTTCCTTCTTTGCAGCGCCACCCCCCCTCCCTTTCTTTCCCTGCAGATCTATACACACACACACACACACACACACACATATATATAGGGGGGGGGGGGGGCAGTACATACAAATGTGCACACACACACACACACACACACACACACATATATATATATACACACACACACACACATATATATATATATATATGTGTGTGTGTGTGTGTGTGTATATATATATATGTGTGTGTGTGTGTGTGTGTGTGTGTGTATGTGCGCATTTGTATGTGATGCGCCCTCCCCCCCCCCCTCCCCCTCCCCCTCCCCCTCCCCCCACTGTCTTTTTTTTACCTTTTTCTGTTTATTGAATAAAATTTGAGTTTTTTGTTTCAAATCTATGGTATGTTGAAAGATTTGTGATATGTGGACTCAGATTTGTGAATTTGTTGATGGTTTTTTATTTTCCAAATCTGCTTGCATATATACCAAAATTGCAACGGTTCAAATTTTTTTTTTTCAGCTTTGCAGCACGTTCAAACGGCTCTATTGTCAGATTGTGTTGGGTTTTTTTGTTTTTTTTTTGTTTTCTTGTCTGATGAAAAAAAAAAATTCTGTAATTTTTTTTTTTTCCAGATCTGACATTCTGACAAATGCAAGAAATAGAGACTCATTTTTGTCTTTTTATATAGTCTTCATTTTTTTCAACAAATTTGTTGAAGAAAATGAAGACTAGATGTTATTTTAGAGACTCAAAACTGTTGTGATGTCATTATTTTGTCAAAAAATATCAAATAGCGTTTTAGATACTCCCATTGGTGTTGATTTTACCTCAATAAAATCTCTAAAATGATTATTATTTTTAGAGACTTCATTGAGAATGTACTAATAAGTCAATGAAATTATCCTGATGATTGATGACAGACGCAATATTTTGGTCTTCTGACAACAAGAAATTATCTATGATGTTTTACTCTTTTCACTTATTACTTCCAAACGAAAAAGAAAAAGAAAAAGAAGAAAAATATTTATACAAACTTGAAGTAAATGACGTACGTGTATAACTATATATATCAATCAGTCTTCTTACTGTCTATACAAGAGTTGTAAAATAACCACTACACTTTACAGGTTGTAGGGTATGTATCCTTTAAGAATAAATTTCACACTTAGTCCTTATTGTTTATATTTTTTTTAAATTGATCTTTAATATTTTTAAAAAATTATATTAATCTCTAATATTTACAAGCTGATTCAAAATGGTCTTTATTATTCAAAACTAACCAATTTAGTCATTATTATTTCCTATTAAATTTAATTTAGTCCCTAAATAGGGGTCATGTCACTAAATTTATTTTTTTTTAAAAATAATAAGGATCAAATTGATTAAATTTGAATAATAAGGATCATTTTGAATAATTTTTATAAACATTAAGAATCACTATAAATCTTTTGAAATATTAAGAATTACATTAAAAAAAATATATAAACAATAAGGACTAAGTGTGAAATTTACCTTATCCTTTAACCGTTACACTTTATAGATAAGGGTAAAGATAATTCCACCCGTATCTATTACCAACACGAAGGAAATTATGCTTTACTAATAAAGATCAATTAATCTCTATTATGGCTTCATCAGATAAATATAATAGATTATTTATTTCAATGCAAAAAAAAAAAAAATGTATGGCCCATTTTGGATATGATTAAATGCTTACTGATAAGGCAGATTAATTAAGAAAATAGACTACTCTAGCATGGCGGTGGCGATTGTTAAAAAAGATCTAAGTTGTATAGTAATATTAAAAAATATTGTTGATAAAAATTAATCCCGTAATATCTTCTACATACAAAATTGGATCTTAATCATTGTTCGACGTCTACACAACAAATATATAACAGCAAGATTCTTAAGGTTGCTTTGATGTCATTTTCTCATTCAGATGTAGCCCAAGATGATTGAACGAGAGCCGCACACATTTCCTTCTTTTTCTCAATCGTCTGTTATAATCACATACATTAATAGTTTGTTTCTGATTAGACATACCACCTTAAAGAGACGATGTCAAGTGGAGCTTTTAATAATTGAAGCTCTAGGACCACGCCAGAGACTATGACTATATGACGTAATAGGAAATATTTTTAAAATTTCATGCCATGCCTTCTATCATATCAAGTGTATCATATATTACAATCCCTTTCATTGGTTAGCCATATTAGTTAAGCTAGAAGAGAAACATGCTAAACTTTCTGTTTGTAGCCTTTCATCTAACACAAAAGAGCTTAGAGTGTGATTGGCTTAACTTTTAAATATTTAAAAGAGTTTTATATATGTAAATTGGATGACAAATTATGGTCTTTATTAAGTTTTGGGACTTCAGGTATTCGATCAAACCCCAAATAGGTTATGTGTCCTTATTAAGAGTGATAAAAAGGGTGATCCATCCCCTAGATATATAAATAGCTAGTACCGGCTTCAACCTCCTATGAAATCAAAAAAAAAAAAAAAGAGTGTCATATGAGTTTAGAAGTTGAAACTAACATGTTTGGCTTAATTCTTAAAGGACTTTTAGTAAAAGCTGAAACTTAAAAAAAAAAAAAGCTAAAAAATAAGAAGATTCAAATTGAAAATTTTCAAAAAAAGGCTTTTACGACTCTATATTTACATAATGCAGGAAACTATTTTTTTTTCTTTCAAATATACCCCTCCATATTTTTGAAATGCCAACATCACCCTTAAAATTTTTAAAAGCCTAACATTGCCCAATACATGCTAAACAGTCAATAACTTTTATTCACACCACTTTTAACCAAAGTTCTATTATTCAAAAGTTAAAATTTCACAACTAGATGAAATAGAATCTTAGTTTAATCGTAGAGCTTTTAGAGTGTGGACAAAAGACTTATTTACGTTTTGAGTTCAAACCAGCCAGGAAGTTAATTTATTTAGGATCGGTCCCGGTATACCTTGTAGTCTAATTAACCTGAACCATAACCCTAAAAGAATTTTTTTTAAAAAAATTCCCGTTATCAAAAAAATAAAAGAAAAAAAGAGGGAAAATAAAATTTTGCAATTTCATTTTCAACGTCTAAATTATGAATACTTATTGTTTCAAGAGCTTCCAATGCTGCTTTCGAATCTGGCGGTAAATTGATTCATGAACACGAACTCATTTCATATATTCTAGAGAAAAAAGCATATTTGAATCAATTTTATAGTTTTCTTTTTTGGTCAATAATCAATTTTATAGTTTACCAACATAACTTGTGCATGTAGACTTTTTACCTACTAAACTTGGAAACCTCATCTTCTTAAAACAGTAGGCCCTTTTTCGATTTTGTCGTATTTGGGATCAACATATAAATTAAGAATATGGTTTTCTTTACGCGTAACAACATTATATCTAGCCATATCTTAACGGCTGCCGTTTTAAAAAATGATCAGTACTAAACTTGTTTCCTTTTCATTCTTATTTGTTTTTTATTCCTTGAGGCTCTATCATACTGGAATTGAAGAATTTAAGCCCCAAGTATGGAATACTCATAAACTAAATATAAATATACTAATCTCGTAGTATATGTGAAAAATTTACCCAAGAAATTGCCAAGTTTATTTTATTGTATAAAGCCGTAAATCAGAATTCAAAATACTAGGTTTGAACTATTAGCCACAACCTAAATACCCTCGTCTTTGATGTTTACACACAATAAATAGACAGTGAGATTTGAGAGTATGAATGTTGGAGAGAAAACACTGAAGTCTATATTTTGTTTTTCTCTATTTATATGGTATCTGTAATTGAATGTATCAGTTCTAATATTTAATATAATCCACTAAGTACAAATGGGTTAGGTTGGGTCAACCCATATTGGACAACCCAACCTCAAAATTCAACAGGAATTTATAAAGACTTTTAAGTCTAACCAAGGTGCAAGCATATCGGAACAAGAATATCATTATAATATTATTATATTATGAACGAAATTCAATAGTTGTAAACTATTTTTATCATTGCTTTATAACTGTATCAATAATTTATAATTTTTAAATCTCACTCATAATATCATAACGATATAGAAATGATCTATTCCGAGAAGCGTATACACGCATATTGGTGTGTAAAGTAACTCTTTTTTCGAGCGTTGGATGATTAGAAAGAAGGAAACTTGAGTTGGAAAACAGATGGCTGTGGATTAGTAGCTTTTGGGTTGAGTGAAGTAGGTCATCTTTATTAAGGGTGAAGTAAACCCTAATCCATTGCAATTGGAACACCAAAAGTTGGAACTTTCCTTGAATGCTTTTTCCATAATTCATCTCATGATTTGGCCAAAAGAAAAAAATCCATCTCATGATGTTTAGTCGGAAACTTCTTCAAAAATGGAAACGTATTCAAAATGTCTTCCTAATAAAATATGGATCCCACCAACATGTAAAAAATAAAAGTGTGAGATTATTGACGTTTTGAAATCTATCCCTATTTAGACATGAGATTTTGTACTCTCCAGGCCTTATGCTTTACTTGTCTGTCCACCTAAATTCTTGTATATATCGACTTAAAGGGGATGAGATAATGTGGGACTCCGGGCCTTACTAGTCCACTTCAATCTCATGCTCGTCATTAGCTTTGGCAATTACTTTCTCTTCATTACTCGTTTATTATCTCTTATGGCATATTTATTTGACATATTTCAAAATGATAGTTTGTTTTTATTTCGCTTTTTTTTTTGACATACTAACTAAAAATAAATATAGTAGATAATAAATCGGTGATAAAAATAAAATAACATCGATCTAACTAAATAAACGGATGTCTACCAACTTTTAAAGGGAGTACCAAGTCTGAAGAAAATAACTATCTCCGGGATCAAGGCATAGGCAAAGCTTTCCAAGCATTAGTCACCTTAGCCTTACGTACACTACATGATTTCAATTGCTTTCTCTATCACACACGCTAACTTCGCAGTTTTGCACTCGTCATTGTTGGAACATTATCGGACGGTATTTTTTACACAAAATCTCTAAAAACAATATACGATATTAGATAGGGTCAAATATCTTGTTTGTAGAATATCTCATAGCGCAAATTTCTAGAATAAAAGTCTCCAAGGGACAGTCCAGCGGTAAGGGGTAAGTGTCGAATGCAGTGTGTTTCCGGTAGATTCACGCAACTTACTCTTGGTACCTTTGACTGAACTAATGCATGTATTGGGACATATCGCTATACTCAAAGATTTATTAGGGTGGTCGGACTCCGCCGGTTTTTGATGATCAAATTTCGCTAACTGAGTTCTCACGTCATAAAAAAAAATTATAGAATAAAATATCTAATTTAAGCACCAATATAAAACTCCAAACTAAAGAGCCAACAAGAACTCCAAATCTTGAATGTCGTAAATAAGGTGCTCCAATACTATTAGGTTATGAATTGGCTATAAATTAATTTTTTCCAAGTTGCTCGTTCTTCAATTTCTCGTCTATTTTTTTCCGGTAGCTTAATTTATAAACTGGTTGAAAATTGATCCATGAATATGAACTTATCTCATATATTCTCGAGAAATAAGCATATTTGAGTCCATTATTTAGACTTTTTACTTACTAAACTTGTTTGTTTCTTTTTTTCTTTTTTCTTTTTTTAATTTTTACGACTGGGAACTCCCCTCAAAAGCTTTGCTTAAATTATTTATTTTTGTAATTTTTATGGCAGGAAACTCCCCTAAAAAATCTTGTTTATATAATATTTCGTAAATAAAATTTAAAATAAAATATCTAGTACTAGATAAGTGATGTACCATTTTGTAAGTGAGGCACAAGAGTTACAACGTAAGAGAAATTTAGAGCTCCAAAATTAGAGAACCACAAAAACTTCAAAATAACAGCACGAGATATATGTTCAACAAAATTGTTTAGAAGAGTGGGATTAATCGGGGTCATGGAATTTTCTTCTTGTTTTTACCCATCAATTTTTCATCGTCTATACTACTGGTCAATTTAATCTCAAATTAAATGAAAATTTGCAAAAGGGAAAAATAAAATTGAACTTCCACTGTAACTTATTTATTCAAGCTTCAAATGTAATGTGCATGCAATATATTTTAAATATGCATCTAAGAAGGTAAAATGAGTGTAAACGAAGTTTTATTTAGGTGAAGTTCTCATTGTTTAAATTAAAGTTGGCTCAGGAAAAATAAAGGGTTAATATAATTTTTGGTCCCTTATTTCTAATCTCATTGATGATGTGGTCTATTATTTTTAAAAGTGATACATTTTAGTCTCTTAAATTTTTAAGTTGGGATATCATTAGTCTTTTTGTGTGAATCTGTTAAAAATCTAATAGTGGTCTTTTTTCCCTAAAAGATACACGTGCTGGACAAGTGTGTTTGCCCTCAAATTTTTAACAGATTCACATAAAATGACTAACGGTGTCCTAACTTGAAAAGATAAGAGACTGAAATCACTACAAGAAATAGTAGAGTTTGTGACTCCAGAAAACGTCACAATTTCGTCGCAAATAAATATTTGCAACAAAATTACGACGAAATAGTTATCGTCGCTAAACCTTGCGTGGCTAAATCATTTTTGTCGCAATTACATCGCTTTGTGACATATTTGCAATGAACAGAAACCTGGGAATATATTGTTGCAAAATTGCTACAAATGGTGACTAATTTGCTACAAATTCATTTTGTGGCCAAAGCGTGGAAAGATTTCGTCGTAAATTAATGGCAAAGTTTTGACGCAAAATAGTGGCAACTTGTTTGACGCAATTACGTGGCAAAAGTTTTGTTTCCAAACTGTTGCGAAACTTTTGTCGCAGTTGCATGGCAAAAAATATGTCGTGGCCAAATCGTGGCAACTTGTTTGACGTATGCCAAAAGTTCTGTTTCCAAACTGTGGCGAAACTTTTGTCGCAGTTGCGTGGCAAACAATATGTCGTGGCCAAGTCATGGCAATTTATTTTGATGCCAAATCGTGGCAAAAGTTATTTATGTAGCTGCGGTTAACAAAACTTTTATCGCAGTTGCGTGGCAAACAATATGTCGTAGCCAAATCATGACAATTTATTTTGATACAAAATCGTGGCAAAAGTTATTTATGTAGCTGCTGTTAACCAAGCTTCGTCACAAATTAGTGGCTACAATTTTTTTTTTTTTTGTCACAAATTCGTGGCAATTCTCAAATCCACCCAATACGCAAAGGTGGTTTGTGACGCCATCTTATTTGTCCTGCTAAATTACAAAAGAATATAAATTTAAACCCCATAATTGAATCTCATAAATTACACAACAGACACAGTCATTCATTTAAAAAAACACAAAATAACACCAAAGTAGCTAAGCCATGCCATAATATATCATAATAGCCACCATGTAACAAAGTACACTTCCAATATACATTCAAAAAGAAATACTAAATATACATCTATCATAATGCCATCTAGCTTGTTTGTCCTGCTATGATAAGCTCCAAAAGAGAATTGTATGCAAAAAATTTACAGCATCCTTCATTATGACACGACATCCTTGCATAGAGACAATCCATATCTAAGCCTACTATTTTCACCATCTTCAGACAATCCATGTCATATCTACAAACAATAAAACAAACCAACCAACTCAACCAAAATATTGCGATACATAAAAATGGGAATGAAGGCAAAAACAAATTCTACGAGTCCGATATACAATTTCTTCTAATGATTGTGTTTAATTAACACAATTGTAGAAAAAACTTCACATGTACCTTAAAACTTTTTACAACAAAATATTATATTTTATTAGCCCTTCTCAAGACTCTATCAGTAGTATACATGACATATATTCATAAACTCCACAATTGCATATAACATAATATGCAGGAAAGACTAACATAATCCAAATTATAAACAGGTACAACGAAAAGTTAAAATGATCAATATATCTGCATAAAATATCAGAATTACATAATATACTTGAACCCACTTACTTGTTAAGGTTTCCAATAGAAGATAAAGTCATACCATATGTAACACCCCGATCCCTCTCGAGATCGGGAGTTCTATCAATCAATCTAATCACAACCCAATTCCAAACCCAGGCATAAAATTTAGGGAAAGACGGACGGAGTCTCCCCTGTTTCTAAGCAAAATGCAAACCTGCGATAGCATATAAGTGGACCAGCACCGTGTCCAACTATACAAACACCTCAAGGCCATCCGAGCCTTGGTTCTCAACAATTAAACTCAACAAGTATTCATACATTTACAAGTACCTAGATTATTCTAACTCTTTCTTTAAACAATACAAACATGCATTGAAGTTAAGCTATACTAACTAAATACATAAACTAACTTATCATACCACTTCAATAATCTAGTTAAACTTAGATTACATTTCCTTTTAACACAAAACACATATATTACATGAAAATATACATCTTTGAATCTTTGACAACTCAAGCCACATAGCACGCAAGGCAACTCTTCGAGCACGATCTATCATATAACCACAAACTTTCCAGCTAACATGACATTTCCTGAAATGTGGTAGTGAGGAGTGAGTATACACAACACGTATACTTAGTGAGGGCAAGACAGTTATCGAGGTGGAGAGAAAGAAAGTCGTGCAATGCAAATAAGACAGTTAAGCAATATAACTGATAAGATCAACAATCAATATAAACAACAATACAATAAACAATTAAAGAAAGCATTAACACAACCCATCAAAGCTATACCACACTCTGAAGGCTATGGTTTACTCATACGAGCAATGTACCATGCGATTCGATTCCACGAGCATTACCTCAATCTCGAGCTTGATATTGACAACGATGACAATAAGCGCGCAACCACCTTATAACTTTAGTTTGGAATACCCCGGAAGTATCCAATCAATTCTACGACCCAAATCTCCCTGGGAGGCAACCCAAGCAAGAAAAGGAATAGGACACGGAGCTAGAGCAAACCAACCCTAGCAGCCCGAGACTGCCCAGAGAGGCCCATCACTCACGCGCCTGACACTAATGCAATGCAATACGAGATACAAGCAATAAACGAGCAATAGCACGAAAGTGCAGATTAGAGGCGATAAACGAGATAACAAGCATTTACAATCAATAATAGCAATCAATTAACTTTTCAAGCATGATTATCATTAATACCAACAATAACATCAATCAAACAAGTAATAGCAGTTCAAACACGAAAACGACAAATATCACTATTCAATCTCTAACTTTCAAAGGCAATTACGAGCAAACAAGCTACGGAATTAGGAACCCGATTTCACTACATTCACTTAGGCACTACAAGGCATGTTTCTATGTCACTAAACTTCTTTTTCTCAACCGAAGCCCGAAAGTCCACCTACTGCGTTTGAACTACAGTTATGTTAACCGGTCACTTAATCAACGCCACGATAGCGCCAAAAGTGCTTCCATGCCCTCAATAGCAAAATCCCCAACTCAATTCGAGCACGGTTAACTCTTGGTCAAACGGCCCCTTTACGTTTCTTTGTCTAATTTTCAATTTTAACAAATGTCAGTTCATTTTTATTGCATTTTATATTTCTATCATTAATGGCACCTATCCAAATCAAGAAATCGCAATTCAGATCAAAAATCCGAAATTATAGGGTTTTACTATTCATTTTTACTATTCACGTTCTTGCCTAAATTCAATTTTCATTTCTAACCGTAAAAATCGCTAAAGAACTAACAAGCAATGCTCTACGAACCCTAAAGAGGCAATACCAAGCAATTTCAAGCATTATAACACATTAAATATCAAATCTAAAAATTTGAAACAATAATCAAATTTCACAAAATATGCACAAAAGCGTGAAAACCCTCACAGAGATTGAAGACCAAGACCCGCAAGGACTCGAGCCATGACTCCCGAGCAATTCCACGCATGATTGTAGAAGAAAATTGAAGCAAAATAATTTTTTTTCCCTTGGGAGCATTCGGCCATGGGGGGGGATACAAAGGGTATTTTGCAATTTGTTTGTTTTGATTTTTGCCTTGTTTTATTTTAAAAAGATGACAAAGGGCAAAATGGTAAAAAGGCAAGGTCAAATTCAAGTTAAAAATGGTCAAATTAGCTTATTTTGATGCCATTTAATCTAATTCATGTTAAAACAATGCAATTTTAATGAAATCCAACTAAAACTAGCTAAATTAAACTAAAAACATTATTCACGAAATTTGAAAAATATTTCTCTAACTCTCATTTTCGAAATGCTACGATCGAACGGTCAATAAACGATCGCTAATCAAATGATGAGCAATAATAAAAAAAACTATAATTTTTGAAAAGTAGAATAGTGGAATAGTTTAAAATTCACTCCGGCTTGGAGTTATTTTTCTCATTTAATTGAAAATCGAGTAATTTAATGCAGAAAAATAAAACCGATTATTAAAATAATCAAAACAATCAAAATAATCAATATTCATTTAAAAATATTTAATTTAACTATTTCTAGAATATTTTAAAGAATTATGAAATTAATACTAAGATACGAATGAACAAGTTAATATAAACACGTAATCAAATGCAATTAAATACTATCATTTAAGATGACATTTAATTAAATACAAGAAAATAAATCCAATTACTATAAATAGTAGAAATAGGTAATAATCTTTTAAATTAATCAATATAGAAATTATTGAATGCTTCCAAAAGAAATATCAAAATAGTACAAAATAGTTGATTTAACTAATTAAACATTTAATTAAATGCAGTCAAATGCTATTAAATGCATGTCGGGTTCGGGTTATCACACCCTCCCCCCCTTAAAACAATTGCGTCCTCGCAATTCTTCTTCCAATAAGACTCTACATAATCTGACATGCAAATTTGACTAATCTTCATCGGTTGCTGAGCAAGACACAATAAACAATCTGAAGTAGAGTCTAAACGAGAACCCAAGTACTGCTCAGGAAGACTCCAGACAAGAAATCCAGTCAATCATATTACAGAAGTTTCAAGGAAGTCTTCCAAAATATAGCTCAAGAAGCATCTGAATAGGGAATCCAAAATATACGCCAACATATATATACTTATCAAAAGTCCATGAATGAACACCAAGCTGAATAACCAAGTAGATTAATATTACTACCAAATATTGCGTAAACTCACAGAGGGAATGTCGTGCAGGTGCACCATATACTATTGAAGAATTCCAATCACGATTGCCGATAAAATATCAAGAAAGACTAGAGCAGAGATATTGTAGATAATATTATGCAGTAAATCCGATAAGAATTCCGATTGCCAAATCCACTGAGAAATGTCCACAAAGAATACCAAAATAGTACGCCTTACGCAAAACTGATCATTGTAAGTAGACTCAAATCAAAGTTCCCTATAAGAATGCAGAAAGAACACCAAAGGTTGATTAAAATCCCAACTAAGTCTCCTATGGAATGCCAATACAGAAATACCCGATGAATGCCCAACAAAGAAATATTAAGAAAATGCTCCAAAGAATAATCAGGTAGAACTCCAAAGAAAGTCATTTATACTAAGTATAAGAGATAACCTTAGAGGTTCCCCAATAGCCAAGTCTACCAAGAAGTGCCAACAGAAATTCCAAAGAATACTTAATAAGAAAACCAAAGAATGCTCCAGAGAACAGCCAAGTAGAACCTCAAAAGAAAGCTACTCTTTCACAACTGTTAAGCACAGAGGAGGACCTTAGAGATTCACCAATAACCAAGCTCCAAAACAAACACCAACTCCCAAATAAAGGCTAATCAAATACTGCTCATTCCCGTCAATCCACATAACTTGGAGGGCCTGCTACTAACCACTTATCTTCAGGGGAAGGAAGAAGTCTTTCTTACTATTTCAACAGGACATGTATGAATGCCAAGATATCACATTTATACATATATGCCTTAATCTATTATGCAAGCATGTTTGTAAAACAGTTTAATCAACAAAGTTACTCAAGCACGACAATCAAATCAAGCACAACATAATCAATTCAAATCACGGCACAACCAATTCGAGACATTCCAATACACATATTACAAGTAATACTCCAAATAAATAACAATTCACGAGGTCGATTCGATTCACGATATCAATTCAATAGGTCAATTCAATGCACAACTAGACACTTCACTTCACTTAGCACACATTTAGCACATAATACATAACTATTTCACATAGGTGCATACATTCAGGTCAAGTCACACAATCTCACGTACAGGCACACACTTTCAAGACACACTTAACAAGCACACATTCAAGGATTACTACCCGACAGATCGAGGACCCTATCCTGGCTTATGAGCTAAACAAGCTCTGATACCACTTGTAACACCCCGATCCCTCTCGAGACCGGAAGTTCTATCAATCAATCTAATCGCAACCCAATTCCAAACCCGGGCATAAAATTTAGGGAAAACGGATGGAGTCTCCCCTGTTTCTAGGCAAAATGCAAACCTGCGACAGCATATAAGTGGACCAGTACCGTGTCCAACCATACAAACATCTCAAGGCCATCCGAGCCTCAGTTCTCAACAATTAAACACAACAAGTATACATACACTTCCAAGTACCCAGACTATTCTAACTCTTTTCCTTTGGACAATACAATCATGCATTGAAGTTAACTATACTAACTAAATCCATAAACTAACTTATCATACCTCTTCAATAATGTAGTTAAACTTAAATTACATTCCTTTTAACACTAAATACATACATTACATGAAAATATACATCTTTGCATCTTTGACAACTCAAGCCATATAGCACGCAAGGCAACTCTTCAAGCACGATCTATCACATAACCACGAACGTTTCAGCTAACATGTCATTTCCTGAAATGTGGTGGTGAGGAGTGAGTATACACAATACGTATACTCAGTGAGGGCGAGACAAATATCGATGTGGAGAGAAAGAAGTTCGTGCAATGCAAATAAGACAGTTAAGCAATATATCCAATAAGATCAACAATTCATATAAACAACAATACAATAAACAATTAAGGAAAGCATTAACACAACCATTCAAAGCTATACCACACTCTGAGGGCTATGGTTCACTCATATGAGCAATGTAACATGCGATTCGATTCCACAAGCATTATATCAATCTCAAGCTTGATGTTGACAACGATGACCATAAGCGCGCAACCACCTTATAACTTCAGTTTGGAATACCCCGGAAGTATCCAATCAATTCTACGACCCAAATCTCCCTGGGAGGCAACCCAAGCAAGAAAGGGAATAGGACACGGAGCTAGAGCAACCAACCCTAGCAGCCCGAGACTACCCAGAGAGGCCCATCACTCTCGCGCCTGATACTTATACAATACAATATGAGATACAAGCAATAAACGAGCAATAGCACGAAAGTGCAGATTAGTGGCGATAAACGAGATAACAAGCATTTACAATAAATAATAGCAATCAATTAACTTTTCTAGCATGATTATCATTAATACCAACAATAACATCAATCAAACAAGTAATAGCAGTTCAAACCCGAAAACGACAAATATCACTATTCAATCTCTAACTTCCAAAGGCAATTACGGGCAAACGAGCTACAGGATTAGGAAACCGATTTCACTACATTCACTTAGGCACTACAAGGCACGTTTCTATGTCACTAAACCTCACTTTCCCAACCGAAGCCCGAAAGCCCACCTACTACGTTTGAACTACAGCTATGCTAACCGGTCACTCAATCAACGCCACGACAGCGCCAAAAGTGCTTCCATGCCCTCAATAGCAAAACCCCCAACTCAATTCGAGCACGGTCAACTCTTGGTCAAACGACCCTTTACGTTTCTTTGTCTAATTTCCAATTTTAACAAAGGTCGGTCCGTTTTTATTGCACATTTATCTTTCTATCATTAATGGCACCTATCCAAATCAAGAAATCGTAATTCGGATCAAAAATCCGAAATTCTAGGGTTTTACTATTTATTTTTACTATTCACATTCTTGCCTAAATTCAATTTGCATTTCTAACCGTAAAAATTGCTAAATAACTAACAAGCAATGCTCTACGAACCCTAAAGAGGCAATTCCAAGCAATTTCAAGCATTATAACGCATTAAATATCAAATCTAAAAATTTGAAACAATAAGCAAATTTCACAAAATATGCACAAAAGAGTGAAAGCCCTCACAGAGATTGAAGACCAAGACCCGCAAGGACCCGAGCCACGACCCTCGAGCAATTCCACGCATGATTGTAGAAGAAAATTGAAGCAAAATCATTTTTTTTCCTTGGGAGCATTCGGCCAATGGGGGGGGATACAAAGGGTATTTTGCAATTTGTTTGTTTTGATTTTTGCCTTGTTTTATTTTAAAAAGATGACAAAGGGCAAAATGGTAAAAAGGCAAGGTCAAATTCAAGTTAAAAATCGTCAAATTAGCATATTTTGATGCCATTAAATCTAATTCAAGTTAAATCAATGCAATTTTAATGAAAACCAACTAAAACTAGCTAAATTAAGCTAAAAACATTATTCACGAAATTTGAAAAATATTTCTCTAACTCTCATTTTCGAAATGCTACGATCGAACGGTCAATAAACGATCGCAAATCAAATGATGAGCAATAATAAAAAAACTATAATTTTTGAAAAGTAGAATAGTGGAATAGTTTAAAATTTACTCCGGCTCGGAGTTATTTTTCTCATTTAATTGAAAACCGAGTAATTTAATGCAAGAAAATAAAATCGATTATTAAAATAATCAAAACAATCAAAATAATCAATATTCATTTAAAAATATTTAATTTAACTATTTCTAGAATATTTTAAAGAATTATGAAATTAATGCTAAGATACGAATGAACAAGTTAATATAAACACGTAATCAAATGCAATTAAATGCTATCATTTAATATGACACTTAATTAAATACAAGAAAATAAATCCAATTACTATAAATAGTAGAAATAGGTAATAATCTTTTAAATTAATCAATATAGAAATTATTGAATGCTTCCAAAAGAAATATCAAAATAGTGCAAAATGGTTGATTTAACTAATTAAACATTTAATTAAATTTAGCCAAATGCTATTAAATGCATGCCGGGTTCGGGTTATCACACCATAACCCTATAGATCCTATTGGGCATCATCGCCTTGTCGTTCTGAGGGAGGCTGAGATTGATCCTGATGCGGTTAGGGTGGATGGGGCAATAATTGGGTCAACTGAGCGATTTGTTGCTCAAGCCTTCTATTTCGCTCGTTCTGCTGTTCGATTTGGCTCATGAACTGACCCCTTAATTCTGATGTTGCCCTATTGACGGCTTCTTGCATGTCCTCCTCTGTGATTCGACGAGAAGAAAATGGAACGTCGTGCGCGGATCTTCCTATAACCTGCGATCCTACACCGTACAACCGTCCTCTAGCCGATCCACATCATCAATGAGATTAGAAATAAAGGACCAAAAATAATATTAATCCAAAAATAAATTATGTTCGAGCTCGATCAATACAAGCTTAATCGTTTTTACACTTGGCTAGCTTTCGCTTGGAAGCCTTGAATATAATTCAATTTTTTTTTTATCACTAATCATTTATGTATTTAAGGTGTGAAAATTTATTTCTAACTTTGATATTGATGATAACATCAAAGTCATAACATAAAGCAGATAGCACAGATACAACATACTTGTCAATTGTCATGAATTGATGTGCAATTATTATCCCTTTTTACAAAGAACTACCGTAACAAAACAAAAAAAACGAATAATTACATATTCTCCACAATGTTTTTAAATTTTTTTTATTTATTTATTTTTATCGTACACATGGTTGAGTATAAGATATATAGCATTAATCTTAATCAAAATTCTTACTTTTCTTGTACTTTACCCCATCAATTCTTAAATTGCTCTCTTGACATAATACAAAGAACATTAAATCATATGAACACGAAAACCATGTCAAAAGTCACGAGACTTGCGAGCCAAGCATAATGCTAGTCAAGATTCGCCTAGTAAAGAACAAGCTTAAAAATTAAAGCAAGAAAAACCGTTGGGTGAAATTCAAATTATCGAGATTTTATATGGTTGAATCTTGAATTTTTTTCATTAAATCAAATTCAACTTACGTGGATGCTCATCGGCTCATCTTTGCATGTCGAATTCAAGTAAGAATTCTCCAATGTATAATATATTTTGTTGAGAAAAATACCGGATATTACCTTTTTCATCATCTATTTATTACCAAAATACTTGGCCAAGTTTTTTTTTTTATATTTATATTTGCAGGAAATAGAACTTATATGAAATAGCTGAAAACCACAGCAATAGAAATAAATAAAAATACGATGACTGGGTCAATCCCAAGTAAATAAGTCCAAACATAGCAAAGCAAGGCCCATCAACCATCAGGCCAGAAGCCTCACAGCTAGGACTAAAGACTGAAAACGAGAAGTCCAAGACTTCTCGAGATGAGACAAGTCCAAACTACCAGAAATGAGACACCAATACATCATTGCGCTATTAGTATTAGGAGCTCATCAAGTTGAGCCCAAAATTAAAGACAATGTGATCCAATTCTGTTGGGCTCTAAGCAATGATTTTACCGTTTCGACTCTGGCAATTGATATATTCATTTGAGATGCCATTATATTTTGAAAATGGTCGTTTTAGAACATGAACTTGGTGTAATATAGTATCCAGGGCCTCAATATCAAAACCACCTATGGAACGACTTGAATTTTTAAAAAAATATGTTTTACACACCGTTAACTAACGGAGTTAGTATTTTATTTACGTGGCATTTTTCTTTTATTTCAAATCTTGTGTGGTTATATATATATATACCTACACATATAAAACACAAACCTATACATGCATTTTTTGTTATTGAATTGTTTTTAGGTAAGCACCTAAAAATGGTTACGTGTCCGTATAATTTAAAGTTATAGATGTGACATCATATTAGCACATCTTTCTATTTTCTAATAAGAGGAGATATGTAAAGGTTTTTTTATTAGTTTATTGTAACTTCATTTAAGTTTTTTATTTCTTATGCTTAAAATGCATAGTTAATTCATATTTTTTATTTTAATTATATAGAGAGTTTAATTATATATCAAAGCATCAATAATTGAGACTCTCTTTATTATTTAGGCTTCTAAATAGAACATCTTTTTTTTTATAGATTAAGAAGCTTTCGAGTCTGTAGTAAGTCTTCTCTCACTACGCCAAACACGTGCACTGTTACTGCTAATGGTTTAAACCTTACTTTTATCTTGCTTGCAAATTGTGTGTCCTATGTTGCTTGCAAATTGTGTGATAGCGTTATGAGAATAGTTATGAATTAGGATCAATCAAATCAAAAGCGTGTAAAATAATGCCATGTAGGAATTGAAAAGAACCAAGAAAATGTCACATACTATTTGAAAGAAAAGAAAAATACCACGTAAGCAAAATTATTAGTTAAGAGAAATGTTTTATGCCACCCCTTCATCTCTTCACCCCTCATTTGTATGGTAAGAATTTATGTATTGAATATCAACTCTTTTGTGTATATGATAAAAATTCTACTATATAAAAA
This sequence comes from Ehretia macrophylla, assembly GCA_037974665.1. Taxonomy (NCBI): domain Eukaryota; kingdom Viridiplantae; phylum Streptophyta; class Magnoliopsida; order Boraginales; family Ehretiaceae; genus Ehretia; species Ehretia macrophylla. Next base: position 9,938,236 of record CM075774.1, read on the forward strand.
AGAGTGATAGAGTGAAGAGGTAATATATAGCATTGTGTAAAATAACTTTTTTTTAGAAGTTCAGGCCCTTTGGATGATTTCAAATTACACCAAGTACAGGGCCTAAAATGACCTGTTTCCCCATTATATTTTTTCACATGAAAGACTTTTATTTCACATCGGAGGATTCTGTTCGATTCTCACATGTGAAATTGAACTCATACATTTGGGGTCCACTTCCTTTTAGCTAGTACACAACTTGGCAACCAAATGGAAGAAAAAATATTGTTTTAGTTAGAGAGTAGAGGAAGACGTAATATGAGTTCTATGCAGATATTTATATGAGATTTAGTATATATGAACTAAAAGACAAGACGAAATGCATAACATTATTAGATCCTTATAGTCAAACTCACATAGATGAGGCTTTGTTTAATTAAATTTTATTTTATTTAGACAAGAAACTTTTTTGAAAAACGACCTCTATTTGATAATAACATGTATCATTACAAATGGTTCACATAAAGTAAAGGAAAAAAAACCTTCAAAACAAGTGACGTTTTAATAAAGTGTGGACCCACCAACATTCACGGACTAGAAATAAAATAGTAGGATTCAATAGGTTTTTGAATCCGACACCACTTTGTGTCTTGTAGTGAGGTCCAACTGTACCTTTTTCTTTTCTTTTCTCATTTTTCGAATCTATCTTAAATAAGATTATATATTAAATTTACTTTAACGTTATATAAATCTCATGATACAATTCCTCTCACGCAAGAGCCGATACAATATTTTTATTCATTAACAATTAAAAAGTATAAAATTTAATGCTTATATATAAATATATTTTTTAATTGAGATTAAATTAATTTTTCCCTATAAATACCTAAAAATTACATATATTTTTAATAAAATTTTAAAGTAAGTCAAGATTATAGCCTCCACTCACCAACACACGCTCCACTGATGTTTCCTACGCATATTTTAAATCAATTAAAAACTAGATAATATCATTTATAAAATAAATTTAAACTTAAAATCTTTTATCATAATTAATTATTACCAAATTACTCTACCTAATTTCGCGAGAAATTATACGTTTTCTTTTGTCAGCTCTCAAAGACTATTGACAAAAAAAAAAAAAAACTCTTAAAAGGCTTTCTTGACGTGAAGAGGGACCTTAGCTAGCACCCAATCATCCACTAGCTCACATCGTCTTATCTTTTTTCTGCTTTTATGGCTAGATTTGTAGTATCAACGACTGACTCAGAAAAAAAAAAATTTAAAAAAATATTATAGCGGCATGGACCAAAAAAAATTAAAAAACAATTGTAGTGATTTTCTGTTTGGTGTATGACTTGGGTCCTCCCAACTAGTTCTAGAATCATAATTATAATTAAGAATTTCATACTTGAAATGATAACCCTCATAAATTCATGAGCATATGTAAATTATATAGAAGAAAGATTAATTGTAATAAATTATTTTGACAAAAGAAAATAACAATTTTTTACAGAAGATACTACAAATCTAGCCATAAAATACATCCTCAAGATCATAAATTTCGATGTACGGTGATTCTTTCATATCATTTAATATTATGAAAGAGATTCAATATTAATAATATGTTCAAATTATTTTATCATTGTTATTAAATCTCTACATAAGCATATTATCACTATTAAATCTCTTTTATAATATAATATATGAGATAATTGAAATCCATTACTAATCCGTTTCTATCTATATGATATGCCTTGCTATAAAACGTTTCTTCTTCTTCTAAACTTGGTTGGTTAATTTTATTTAAAATTTTATCTTTGAATTTATCTTCAATGTCTAATTCTTTAATTCTTGTTTGTAACTTGCAAGAGGTATGGTGCTCATGTTTCTTACATTTATGACCGACAATATTATATAGATAGAAGATTATTAAAACAAACAAAATCAAACATTATATTTATACATTTTAAGGTAGAATTTGGGTAATAGGTTTGACTGAACTTGCTGACCTGTTTACCGGCAAATCTTACGACGATCAATATGAATTTCTTAGATCGTGATAGGACAAATTCCTAAATATAAGGGCTAGAGGTTTGTTTCCCAATTGCACTTACTCTTTCTTCCCTTTTTCCCCGCAGAGCCTTTCTTGAGCTACTCGCCGTCCTAAGGGTATCTCTAATAGTAAGAAAAATGATATACTATTTACAAAAATTTACTGTTTTTAGGCTCCGTTTGTTTGCTTAAAATATTTTACCGGAAAATATTTTTCGGATTTTATGGATTTGGTAACACTGGAAAATTGGTCAACCGTAAAATGTTTTCCAGTCAAAAATTGCGGCTGTTTTTTCTTAATTTTACGGTGTTTGGTAACACCGGAAAATTGATCAACCGAAAAATATTTTCCGGTCAACAATTGCGGCTAATACAAAATTATGTAAAATGTTTTCATGTCCTTTGGGATAAGAAAACATTTTACCGAACTTACGGTACATCCAAACACCAGAAAATATTTTTCAGTATTCTATTTTCCAGTAAAATATTTTACATCAATAAGTTATTTTACGACAAACAAACAGAGTCATGTAAAATATTTTATTTTCCAGGAAAACACTTTCTACGGAAAACATTTTACACAAGTAAGTTATTTTACGGCAAACAAACGGAGCCTAAGGCTTCAATAGGGCCCACTATTTCTATTTTAACTCAAATCTTCAATAGGGCCCACTATTTTTTAGAGATTTACACCAAAATAGAGACTCAATTACTTTTTGGGTTTCTAAATTTGGTGTAAAAAAAATAAATTGAGTCTCTATTTTAACTCAAATCTCTAAAAAGTGGTGAATTACATTAGAGATTTGAGTTAAAATACAGACAAAGTATTTAAAAATTATCAAAAATAATAAACTTTTATGAATAATACACTATTTTTCTTGTCATTAGAGATACCCTAAAAACCTCGAGGTATGATCTTGCAAGTCCAGCCCATCATATGGCCTAAACCCCCTAAGCTCGGGGCTCATGTCGGCCTGGGTTACTGGATATTTTATGTCACATCAATATAAAATAAATCAAATCAAATATATATATTTTTTTCAATTACGATCAAACATTATTTTACTAAATGGAAAAACGTGAAAAAGAACACCACATAAGATGTTTTTTTGTGAGTCAGAGAAGGATATAAGTTCGCCTATGCGACCATTTGACCCTCTAATGAATCCCACTATTAAATAAATTAAAAATATTTTCTTGTGTGTTATAAATCATAGTACTTTCGTCCAAACACGTTATCTTACCATCAACTAACACGCTTAAATGCTAGTATGATCAATGTTATAAAAAAAAAATTAAAAATGCTACTCACAATCACAAGTAAGTAATGATATAAATGGAGGGTCCAAGAACAATTTGAAATCACTCTCAACTCAAAGGGCACAAGAAAACCACAAGAGAAGTGTTTCACTGTCTCTCTCTTTCTCTGCTATCAGAAGAAGAAGTGATAAAAGCAAAGAAGCCAAACAGCAATGGGTGGAGGCAAGGGCCAAAAAGCCAAGATGGCTCGTGAAAAACACATGAAAGAGATGAAAGGCGCAAAGGGTATTTCTTGTTCCTTTCTCTTTTTATATATGTATATATTTACGTTCTATACATATATGTATGTAAGTGATGTGTGCCGAAAAGGGTTTTCCGTGAGATGGGAAATGAATACTATTAACCCACACGAAGTTGGTGAATAAGTGATTGTCGTATAATGAACAAGAAGACATATGCCGACGGATTAGTACAATTATTTGTAGCATTTTTTATTTCAACATTCCAAGAAATTTATACGATGTATATTTATGTTATACGCATATATGTATGTAAGTGTATGTTTGTGTATAAATACATGTATGTATATGTACATTGAGATCAGAGGATGTTTGAAAAAGATTGGAGCTGATCAAAGGGTGGCTGGTGATGTCTATGCAGGTAGCCAGCTCGAAACGAATAAGAAGGCCATGACTATACAGGTTTTTTTTAATTATTATTGTCTCTTTTTTTGTAAAAATTTCATCTTTTTTATGTTTGTTAATTGACTGCCTTTAATTAATATGTTAATATTGGTGTATATTTAAGTCCAGTTATTAGGTGTTCTAGGAAGGTGCATGATTTGCTTTTGTACATCTTGGTTATGATATATTGATATTGCCCTTTTGTTTAACTAACAATATATATCACCTGAATCTGTATGAGTATGATCCAAACTTTATCACTTAATGTGTCAAGTGTTATATGTAAATGTAAATGAGAATTTTTGTTAAATGACTCAAACATTTTCTGTATAGGAGGTAAAAATTGGATAATACCACATAGGCGGTGGTGAATCACGAGAAATTCTTTTTTGGGTAAAAAACAAAACAAATTACTTAAATGGGCTTGATGGGTTTCATTTATTTGCTACAACAAGCATTTGTAATTCACATTTAATCTCTATAGTTTGCATGTTTTTTCAATATTATCCCTAATGTTTTAAAAGATTCATAATAGTCTCCAATATTTACAAAGTGATTCAAAATGGTCCCTGTTGTTCAATATTAATCAATTTGGTCCTTATTGATTCTCAAAAAATTCAATTTAGTCCCTATTATTTCTTAAAAAAAATTTAATTTAGTCTCTCACATGTGACCCGTATTTAGTGACTAAATTGAAACTTTTAGAAATAATAGGGACTAAATTGACTAGTTTTGAATAATAGAAAACATTTTAAATCACTTTTGTAAACATTAAGGATTAGTATAATTTATTTGGAAGATTAAGGATCAACTTGAAAAAATATGAAAACAATGGGGACTATATGCATCATTTGCCCAATCCTAAAATATGGCTACCTTCATGTGCTTTTTACCCAGTCATAGTGTTTATTATAACTGTATCAACAATTTACAACGTTAAGTCTTTGCTCATAATACTGTAATGCTTTGAGCAAGATTTAGCTCCCGTTAAATGTGAGACTTGGGTGAATATTTTTGTTTCTTTCCTTTTTGTAATAGGTACGATACTTGTATATATGTTAAGTCTTCTTGTATCATAGCCCTTGCTTGTGTTAATGTTTCGACTAACATTGGAGGATTGGCTTGATGTTGTATCATTTCTCTGGTTTTGCATTTGCTGTGCTGATTTGTTGTTTGTGTTAGATCATGATGATAGAAGAGAAGATGACACCTCCTTTCTGAAATATATCAGGTGTTCTCAATCACATTCTGAAAGTATAAATTGTTCTTGGCACGTAACGTTCTTGAGATAAATAAGCTCATGTGTGTTCTTCCATAGCTTGGCTTTGCGTTTGCATCTTTATATAGGTTTAGAGAAACCCTTTGAATTGATCTTTCACACTCGCAGTCGACAATGATTCTGATGTCATAGTTACCTGCAACTCAATATCCTGAATGTGCCCTTCTTCATACTAGAACACAACATAGGAAAATTCTCCTATCCGAGTAACCACAACATTAAAGATGTGACCACCTGTATATCAATGGCCGAACAGCCGAATGGTCAAACAATAGACTTTCTCACGATGTTGTTTGTCAGTTTTAACGATTGTTGGTTGGTGTGTTGAATGCAGTGCAAGGTTTGCATGCAGACATTCATATGCACTACTTCAGAGGTGAAGTGCAGAGAACACGCAGAAGCAAAGCATCCCAAAGCTGACATCCATATGTGTTTTCCTCATCTTAAGAAATGACATCAAGTGGATATAAACACCCCCCAAGAATGGGTTTCAACTATGTTGCCAACATTAAAGTTGTTCCAGTGTTGTCATTCAGAAAGTGTTTCAAACTGTTGTTGGTTTCTTAAGGTTGATTTTAATCTCTACGTCTAATATATATATATATCTTCTCTCTTTATTCAAGGGTCATCTATATATTTACATAAATTTTTTACCGCATGAAAAATCTATATATTACCATATAAACAAGAGGTGAATGAGAGACAGAGCATTACTCTAGACAAAATCACAAGTAAAATATCTTAACGGGTCATGCCAATCCCTTAATAACATAATAACTACAAGGGAATAACTATTAGAGAGATCAATGATGATAAAACGATGATATTAAATTATTGTATTATCACTTCATCTCCATTGATCTCCTAACATTATTACTTTGTTAGGGATCCAAATCCGGCAAAAAAGGATCAGTTGTCGATTATGCTGCAACTGAATTACGGTTTTAAGTTATGGAAACACCAACTACAGATCTATTGAGAGGCTAACATTCAAATGTATCATCAACGAAAATCTCTCGACTATAAATTACACACTGTGGACATCAAGTGCAATGCATAACACCTGCTCCTAGAGCTACTACTAATAACAATTTTGACTGTACAATCTTAAGATGGGGTAGCTAATGAGTAACACGACCAAGCTATTCAAGCAGGGACGTATTAGGCATGATACATTGATGTAAAGAGTACACTGCATGACAACAACAAAACTTCATATCTGGGTATGGGAAGGGTAGAGACTACTTGGGACTATTGTGTCCGCATCCTGCTACTTTCTGCAGCCCTTACTTGTAAGAAGTATGGATGAGCCTGAAACAGAATCGAAACCTATTAGTACTTACGAAGCTAAGTAATGAGTGATAATGACGACACAATCCCAACAGTGTTTGAGCAAGCAAAACTAATTGCCGTGCAAATTTCTTGGAGGCTTATGAATATGGCAGTTTGACATCTAAGAAAGGTCGACGAGAAACCTCAGACAGCTGAATGATAATGAAAAGGTATATAAACCCCGAAAAAATATCACAAGTACCGGAAGCAGAATGAAATAAGTGCTCATATAAGGTAAAGCTCACTAAACTTTGGTATAAAAGGTATTTTTAGTACGAAGCAAAGGTCTTAAGAAACAAACTGGCAACAATAGGGTATTTCAATCATGGAAAATTGGCATTCTCCAGCTAAAGAAAAGTTCAGAAGACAAAAGAATGTGCATTTTACTAAGTTGAAGAACAGTTTTCATGTATCCAGGGTGTAAAATCTCCAGATTAGCTTGTGACTTCAGAAAGTGAGGAAGTAAAGCACTTGGAAAACGAGTCCTTAGTTTTCCATTTTGGTAGATGACCTTTTTTCCAGTTTCCCAGTAGCTTTGCAATTAAGAATCATAGAAGAGAGAACAAACAGGAAAGAAAACTGAAGACATTTCCGACTACACATGCTTTAACCGGATCTAAACTGGATCATAATAGAGACAGAAATATATTTAGATCAATCATCAAAAAGTTACCATTGCTTCTTTTGCAGTAAGCCTATCTTGATGATCGTAACGGAGAAGCTTATCAAGAAAATCAATGGCCTGCACGGCATATAATGAACCATAGAAGTAAGGAAACATGCTGAATTATATATATAACTCGAGACTAGATAAAACAATTTTAGAAGCCGGTTAAGAACAAAACAAATTACCTCTGGAGAAACAAGATGTTGATTGTCTGCATTAATAAATCTGGACCAGGCTTTTCTGCTGTGCCTGTGGACATATAATATTAATAAGGTAAAGGTTACGGGACGAATATTACACTAGTTTGGATGTACTAATGAAGAAAAATTACAAGATGTGGATTGGGTGCTGTGCTATATTTTTCTTCACAAATTAGACTAAGAAAAACAGGAGGATGGCATTGCTTCTATCGTAAGTAACTTCAGAACCAGAATTTATGCATGTAGGTAACACAAGTATCAAGCTGCATGCTGGAAGAAATCATGACTCCTCTGATGTACCTTCCAACAAGAGCTTCAAGTTGAGGATCCAGCTCCAGGCTATACTTGTTCAAATATGCATATAACTCATTGGTCCCAAGAACCTACAACAAAATGAGTAAAACATGCATTCATGCTGCTTTAAATAAAATTTATTTTTGTGAAACTCCATGCAGCATAAGCGTGCATAATCAATAATATCAGCAAAAGAATAAATGCTGCTTCTTTGCATATGAAAAAGGATGGACCTACATAGGACTAGAAGCTCTCCCCTTGCCCCCCAACTAAAGAATAATAATAATAAAAAAAAAGAAAGATGAGAGAAAGGATAAAACAGACAGAAAAATGATGATCCTGCCATAGTGGAGTATACCCATCCCAACAAGATTGAGAAAACCTCAAACGTTATTTTGCCCCTCCAAACTATCCAAGTCTGCCATGATATATAAGTTGTCAATACATCAAACTCAATTAGTTTAATAGGATCCATGATGAATCCAATTACACGTAATAAGATCTGAATTGGAACCAAATAGCAATATTCTTGAAATTCAGAAAACAATAAATAAAATTAAGATGAATAAGACATCACCAAATTCAAGTTCGAGCACAAGAAACCTAAACTATTCCGCATTCTTATATATAAACTCCTATATTCTCAATGTTTTAATAATCATGTGAGATCCCATGTTTTATAAAAACAAATAATGAAAACCCTTTATACAAATAATGTGTAAAAATTATACACCACTGGCCAAAATTGTTATAATGCACAACTCAGCTCACAACAGTAAATGGTAACCAAACAAGAGAAAAAATCTTCTCTTAATTCAAATATATATGGTTATATCATGGGTCCAATAGCTAGACAAATTCCCATGTTTCCCAATCATATTAAAAACAAAGTAACACTTCAGGAATCGAAAAATCATGACAGAAGAACATAGAAGCCAATGGAGACGAAAGTAGCATAGATAATAATAGGGTAAATATTCAATTTGGTCCCTTATCTTTAGGGTTTGTGCTATTTTAGTCCTTATCTTTCAAAATGTACCCTTTTAGTCTCATATCTTTACCATTTGTCCCAACTTAATTCTTATCTTTTAGTCTCGTATCTTACCATTTGTCCAAACTTAGTCCTTATATTTCAAAATGGTGGAAGACTAACGTGGACCATAATGACAAAGATAAGAACTAAGTTGAGACAAATGGTAAAGATACAAGACTAAAATGGTACAATTTGAAACATAAGGACCAAGTTGGGACAAATGATAAAGATATGGGACTAAAAAGGTACATTTTGAAAGATAAGGACTAAAATGACACAAACTTTAAAAATAAGGGACCAAACTGGGTATTTACCCATAATAATAAAAGAAATATTAAGTTAAACAAGACATATTTCTCTAACGATCAACGGATCAATAAGACAGATATTACAATTGTGATACCTTGGCTATTTTCACAAGCTGATCATGGTTATCGTGACCATAGAAGAATGGCTCTTTCCGGAATATCTGCATATTAGAGAACTCCATTTAGCAATAGTTGAAGATAACAGAGCAGGTAACTGTCAGCCTCTTAACTCTTACCATCCCCGCAAACATACAGCCTAGGCTCCACATGTCCAGAGAATAATCATAATCTTGCAAATCCACAAGTAGTTCAGGTCCTTTAAAATATCTGGAAGAAAAAACAAAAAAGGAGAATGGTGACTGAAACTTTTACTGACTGAGCAGCATAAGTGGAATCTTTCTCCAATGAGGAGAAAATGAGTCCCTAAAAGAGGAGTGAAGATAAAGACATCATATGAGCTTGTAGGTTTGAGCTCGGGAAAGCACACCTTGAAGCTACTCGGACATTGTATTCTTTGCCAGGATGGTAAAATTCAGCCAGACCCCAATCAATCAGTCGAAGCTTTCGCAGTTCATGATCAATCATAACATTATGAGGTTTGACATCTCGATGCATTATTCCCTGGGAATGGCAATAATCTAATGCCTGCAGTTAAAAAGAAAAGTCAGAAATGTTATTATTTTGAATTTTTCAATCACCAACACATAAACAGAGAGACGGAAAATAAAACAGCTACATTTTAGGGGAAAAGAACACTGAGATGGTGTTCACCACGGACCAGAATGTATAGACACTTTACGGTGTTGCTGTGTTGATGTAAATAGCTTCTGAGATGCACCCCCTTGGTGCTTTTTAATAAAATTTATTCATTTTTCGAAAAAAAAGACTCCAAACACTTCGATCATAATTTTTTCAACTGAAGTTTTATCCAATACAGTTTTTCTTTAAAAATATATTAGCCACATGGCCACACCTAGTAGTTATAAGGTTGTAAACTGCAAAACCACAACACTCTTTCAAGTTTCAACATCAATATCCACTTCCTAAAGCAACAGGATCCATATTCAAAGTCGGGGCTACCCCGTCCCCACGGGTAACGCAAGAAATAGTTGGAAGTCATAACATATGATGTTCAAACTTCAAACACAATACGAATGAAAAAAAAAAACCCACGATCGCCACACTTCCTTGCAAGCAGAGGTATGTAGACATAAAGAGGGGGGAGGAGGAGAGAGCAAGGACAGAGAGGAAAAGAGAAGTCTGTAAAGACAGCAATATTTGAAGATAAGATCAAAGGAAAAACCTTGAGAAGTTCATAAATGTAGTAACGTATGTCATAATCTGTCAGCGTTGGGTACAAGACTTTAAAATCTGTACTGTTTACATATTCAAAAATCAAACTGGGGGTTTTTGAGTGCTGATCTCTGACAATATCAAGGAGTTTCACAATATTTGGCCCTCCACAGATATTTTGAAGTATTTTGATCTCCCTCTTTATCTGCACAACTTAAAAGATTATTGGTACTAAATAATAAGTCATGGAAAGCAAAACATATGAACGAATAATATCATGAAGAAATGGTTTGATGAGCATCAATTAACATATAAGCATTGCTTTTCCCCACAAAGCACTTGTTGAGTCAATAAGATGCTCCACTCAGCAACACTCCCCAGAAAGTGGTATCAGCACTTTGCAGCAAGTATTTGGAAAGAAAAGAGCCCGTAGTCATCAGAAAAAATAGCATATCCTTTTTCATTGTACTTCAATAAAAGTTCACGTGCAAAACACTTCAATGTGTCAAAAAGTTACTACTGCTAAATGAGGTGAAAGCTGCAAGCTGTGGAATACCCATCTGCAGTAAGTAAGCTTCAAGTGTTCTCCCCGTCATTGGAAAAACACCTTCAGTACCAATGCTTTGAATTCATAGCACTCAGACACTCATCATTAGACAAACAAGGTCATAACTAGATTCCAGACAATCTTAAAGCACTTCTGCAGAAATGTTTTCCAGTTACTTTTTTTTTTTTTTTGCTGGGCCAGCGAAAAAATAGGTTTCATTGATGAAAATGGAAGTACAAAGATAGGTCAAAGACCAAATTACAACATAGAAACAAAGTTGGAAAACAACTTAAGAATCTAAGTCATAAGTGGCAACAAAACAAACAAAAGAAACAACTCAGCTTCCCAGTTACTTGCCCCAATACAATTCAATGAAATCAAAAGCTAGACGAGAATGTAGTAAGAAGATTGACTCTATTTTCCCTAATCAGTTTCATAATGCTTTACCAACAAGACATCCAAATGAAGTCCATACTGGTATTAAGATGGTTTATCAACAAAACAACTAGCAGATAGCGAGTTGATTAAAACATATTAATTCATCTTTGAGATAAATTCAGTATGCAGAATCACTTAATAGAATTTATAAAAAATAACAGAGATTTAGCGTGTTACCTTTTTCTTTTTCACAGGCTTAAGGATCTTGATTATGCATCTTTCATTGTTGGTGACATTTATACCTTCAAAGACTTCACTATATTTGCCCCTACCAACTTTTCGAACCACCTCATAATCATCTTGCTCACTGAATAAAAACAAGACAACTCTTGAATTACGAAAGAGAATGCAAATAGTTCAAGCATATTCATTTCTTCTCTAAAATCACTCCATAAAACATATTCACAACCAATAGAATATGCAAAGCCGGATTACCACATTTTTAACTAATCCACGTGACACGGTATGCCCTAACTTTAATAAAAGTAAAAGTTCCTGCTGTCAACTTTAATTGACAAATAAAACAATAAAATGCCCATATATATTCGCCTTTACATATGATCAAATGAAAATGTAGAGACGACACTCACTTCTGCCACTACATCATCATATGAAATTTAACAAATTAATGAAGACACAATAAGCTAAGGAAATATAGAATTCAAGTGATAAATAAACCAATTTCCCAAACTTTGATATAATTTTTTGTTCTTGTGACCTAACAAAGTGGAGCCTCAGTTGTTGTCGAGTGACCTAAAAGTAACGGATTAATGGAAACAGTTTCTTGCAAATATGCTAGGTAAGGCTACATAGAATAGACCCCAAAATGGGTCCAAGTCCAACATTGCCGAACCCGAGCATAGCAAGATCTTTATGCACCACGCTGCCCCTTCGGCTACCTAATTACCCTGGTCTATGATGACTAAAACAAAATTAAAAATGTGATATTAGCTATGAAAAACGCCGTCAAGTTAATAAAACATCTACAACACAAGAAGTAACCGGGTAAATACCACTAATAATCCTTTAATTTTTGTAAAAAATCATATTGGTGGCTTTAAGTTTTTACAAGATGTTCTTTTTGCCCGATATTTTCTTTCGTCACTTTTTTGTTCTTCACATTTTAAATAAATGAATCAATTAATCAAACTTAACCAGAACGGTAACATACATAGGGCACGTTATTTTTTGGATGAAAAACGATCCGTGGACTATCAAAAGGCACAAAAGTAAAACATTGAACGCAAAAAAATGTCAATTCGTAAAAAATTAATGGACTGTAGTTGCTATTAAATTTTTGCTCTCGTGGTATGATTGCTGCTTTGGGTGCGAAAGGTCCCGTGATCCATTTTGGAATATGCAACATCCTAATGCAAAATTAACTTTAGGCCTTCCTTTGAATAAAAAATTATAAAAAAAAAAACTCAAAAAGATAGGTTTATATAAATATAAATAAAAAAAACACCATACGAGAAAAAAGTGTATACAAGACAAAAAAAAAATAACTAAAAATTTACAGAAAATATAAACAAATTAGGATTTTGACTTTTTGTAATGGAGAGTGTAAGTTTGATGTTTACCCCCATTGGACGGTGAGCGATTCGTAATCCCAGTAATCTTTGGGCCGGTGAACGTTGACGTCAGCATAGACTCGAGCTTGCGACATAGCTTCGTCAGATTTTTTTATTTTTAATTTTAATTTTTGGTTTTCTTAGATATTTTTCGACGGATTTTTATTTATATATTGTCGCTTAAGGTGTTCTCGGCCGTCGACAGTTGCATGTGAAGGTAGGCAGCTTTCGGCGTTGCAGGTCTGTACTGGGAGCACTTTTTTCAAATGGGCTTGGACTTCTGTGGTTACTACAGCTGGATCTCAGCCCAATGACTACTTCACGGTTTTGACTACGATCAATGGTCAAAGAACTTCATTCATTTGTTAGCTTATACTATATATCACGTAAGTGGTATTTGTAAACATGACTTTCATTTTAATTGTCTTTTAAGAGTCATATATGATCTACTTTAAAGTATTCTTTTATGTCTTGAATGAATTTATTTTAAAATATGTATAACTTGATAAAAACGCTTGATTAGTACAATTATACTTAATTTTAGATGTAATTCTAATTGATGAAACCTAAAATATAACTCGAACAATCATTTTCATATGGAGAATTGCACTTGGTTGAAATTTTTGATGTATATATTAGTATTACCAATACTATTATCACCTAAATATAAGAAAAGAAAAAGGAAGAATAACACCAAAGGCCGTCTTAGGAGAAGGAAAGGTCGTCAAAGAAAGAGACGCGTGACATGTAAGGTTGCCAGAGTTTGGTGAATTAGGTGAGTGGAAAGAGAAGAAAAGAATAAATAAATGAAAGATATGATAAGAAAGAGGGGAAAAGGAATGATTTAGGCGCCTCACAAGTGTCGGGCGATCCCGACCGCACCGATATGGGTTAACCATCGTTTATCCATAGATGCTACCAACTAAGGATTCTTGTGGTTTCGAAGGATCCAGAAATTGTATTAAGAAGTAGTTATCTATATAGAACTTATGACGCGTGTATTTGTGTTAGGGGTCTTGGATATGTAACTTTTCCAAGACATCATCTTACTGCCTTATATGGAAATCGTTAGGTTTTACCCTTCATCCTTTCTAAAGTTTTGATGGAAAGATTCCTCGATCCTAGGATATGTTTCAGGAAAGATCCGACGTAGGGTTTTGAAATAGAGAATTGAGATTCATTCATTTGTTTTGATCTTACTTATTTCCTAAACAATATCAAGCTTCAACCAACTTGCGTTCTCAACATGGTTGAACCTTCATCCTATTTATTTCCTTACATCTACTCATTTACATTTTGACTTTGCAGGTTATTGGTGCTTGTTCCATGACCCAATATCTATTCCAAGTAAACTCCCATTTTCAAAAAGTAAACTCAAAATCCATATTTCAAAAAGTACTCCTCCATGTTAGTTGAACTTTATTTGAGCACATATTGTACTTTGTTCTAATATGAATTAATAAAATAATAATTTTTTGATGATTGAAGGTTATCAATATAATCATATTTCTCTCTAGAAATTATTCCATCTTCCTAAGGGACCTTTTCCGATACTAGGAATAGTAATGGGACGGGGGACCTATCCCCATATCCCTCCTAATACCCGTCCCTTCCCCGCATTTTGTACCCCCATCTCCCGCCTCTCTATTCCCAGTGGGAAATGGAGATTACCCGCAATTTTTTTTTTTATTCTTTAAATCTTATGATATTAAATTTAATTTAAACCACAAAACTTCAAAATATAAATTAAGATTATAGTAGTTATAAATTAACCAATACTATTATTACCCAAATATAAGAAAAGAAAAAAGAAGAATAACACCAAAGGCAGTCTTAGTAGAAAGAGAGATCGTCAAAGAAAGAGTCGCGTGACATGTGAGGTTGCCAGAGTTTGGTGTATTAGGTGAGTGGAAATAGAAGAAAAGGATAAATAAGGGAAATATATGATAAGAAAGAGGGGAAAAAGAATGATTTAGGCGTCTCACAAGTGTCACGCGATCCCAACCGCACCGATACAGGTTAACCATCATTTATCCACGATGCTACCAACTAAGGATTCTTGTAGTTTCGAAGGATCCAGAAATTATATTAAGAAGTAATCTATATAGAACTTGTGACGCGTGTATTTGCGTTAGGGGTCTTGGATATGTAACTTTTCAAGACATCATCTTACTGCCTTATATGGAAATCGTTAGGTTTTACCCTTCATCCTTTCTAAAGTTTTGATGGAAAGATTCCTCGATCCTAGGTCATGTTTTAGAAAAGATCCGACGTAGGGTTTTGAAATAGAGAACTGAGATTCATTCATTTGTTTTGATCTTACCTATTTCCTAAACAATATCAAGCTTCGACCAACTTGCGTTCTCAACATGGTTGAACCTTCATCCTATTTATTTTCTTACCTTTACTCATTTACATTTTGACTTTGCAGGTTATTGTGCTTGTTCCATGACCCAATATCTATTCCAAGTAAACTCCCATTTTCAAAAAGTAAACTCAAAATCCATATTTGGAAAAGTACCTTTATCAACTGATTGGACTCCTCCATGTTAGTTGAACTTTATTTGAGCACATATTGTACTTTGTTCTAATATGAATTAATAAAATAATAATTTTTTGATGATTGAAGGTTATCAATATAATCATATTTCTCTCTAGAGATTATTCCATCTTCCTAAGGGACCTATTCTGAGATTAAGAATAGTAATGGGACGGGGGACCTATCCACATATCCCCCCCCCTAAATACCCATCCCTTCCCGGCATTTTGTACCCCCATCTCCCGCCTCTCTAATCCCCGTGGGAGGATGGAGATTACCTGCAATTTTTTTTATTATTCTTTAAATCTTATGATATTAAATTTAATTTGAACCACAAAACTGCAAAATATAAATTAAGATTATAGTAGTTATAAATTAACCAATACTATTATCACCCAAATATAAGAAAAGAAAAAGGAAGAATAACACCAAAGGCCGTCTTAGGAGAAAGAGAGATCGTCAAAGAAAGAGTCGCGTGACATTTGAGGTTGCCAGAGTTTGGTGTATTAAGTGAGTGGAAAGAGAAGAAAAGGATAAATAAGGGAAAGATATGATAAGAAAAAGGGGGAAAAGAATGATTTAGGCGCCTCACAAGTATCGGGCGATCCCGACCGCACCGATACGGGTTAACCATCTTTTATCCACAGATGCTACCAACTAAGGATTATTGTGGTTTTGAAGGATCTAGAAATTGTATTAAGAAGTTATCTATATAGAACTTGTGACGCGTGTATTTGTGTTAGGGGTCCTGGATATGTAACTTTTCAAGATATCATCTTACTGCCTTATATGAAAATCGTTAGGTTAAATCCTTCAATCTTTCTAAAGTTTTGATGGAAAGATTCCTCGATCCTAGGTTATGTTTCAGGAAAGATCCGACTTAGGGTTTTAAAATAGAGAACTGAGATTCATTCATTTGTTTTGATCTTACCTATTTCCTAAACAATATCAAGCTTCGACCAACTTGCGTTCTCAACATGGTTGAACCTTCATCCTATTTATTTCCTTACCTCTACTCATTTACATTTTGACTTTGCAGGTTATTGGTGCTTGTTCCATGACCCAATATCTATTCCAAGTAAACTCCTACTTTCAAAAAGTAAACTCAAAATCCATATTTGAAAAAGTATCTTTATTGACTAATTGGACTCCTCCATGTTAGTTGAACTTTATTTGAGCACATATTGTACTTTGTTCTAATATGAATTAATAAAATAATAATTTTTTGATGATTGAAGGTTATCAATATAATCATATTTCTCTCTAGAAATTATTCCATCTTCCTAAGGGACCTTTTCCGATACTAGGAATAGTAATGGGATAGGGGACCTATCCCCATACCCTTCCCAATACCCGTCCCTTCCCCGCATTTTGTACCCCCATCTCCCGCCTCTCTATTCCCAGTGGGAAATGGAGATTACTTGCGAATTTTTTTATTATTCTTTAAATTTTATGATATTAAATTTAATTTAAACCACAAAACTTCAAAATATAAATTAAGATTATAGTAGTTATAAATATAAATACAAATTTTAAATAAAGCTTAAATACTAATCATATATCGAGTCTTATGATTGCAATTAAATTGTAAAAATAAATTAATTGTAATTGAATCTTAAGCATTTAAAATAAATTCTAACTAAAACTATTGTGTATGAGAGCTATATGTGGAAAAAGAATACTTATTTGTGTTTTGGGATTGTATTAATTATTATAATTTTTTTTGGTTATCGCATGATGTTGTCCCTTAGTTAAACCTAAGAGGGGGGTGAATTAGGTTATATAGGCAATAATACTACTTTTTTTTATTATGAAATATACTAGCAATGATTAATCAAAAGCAATCTTAAGTACATATGCACTATAGCAATATGAAATGTGAGTGAGACAATTTATCAACCACTTTGTGTGCAGAAAATAATGCAAAGATAGAGTTGAAAAAAAAGAGATTGCAAATCGTGCTTTAGCGTGGTTCCGCCCCCGCTTAAGTCTACAACTTAAGTTCCCCGCTTAAGATTTCAACAATTTTCACTATGATGACTCTTTAAATGTTGGTGAGTCCACAAACCAACTACAATGGTAGTTCAAGCTTTTATAATAGAAAAATCATTCTCAATACAAAACTTTAACCCCAACACCTTTGACAAGGAAATCATTCATTTCAAAGTGTTTAACTCTCTCTTTTGGTAAGTGTTTGAGATTCACAATAAAAGCCCTCTTTTAGGGTAGATGAATACAATGAATGTTTCCTCAATATTGCTCACAAATTCTTGCTCAAGTATAGCTCAATGAATATTCAAAGAAGAAATTAATGAAAGAACTCAAGAGTAATTGCTTTTAATGAATCAATTAGAGTTTGCAGTTGAGATAGATTAATAGAGGCTGAAATGTGCGTAATAAATGCACCCCAACGTTCATAAAATGGCTATGTTTTGAATCAGCATTTTGGCCCGATCGGTCGACCCCTGTTCCACCGGCTGACTGGTCGAGAGACCCTCGTCCGGTGGATAGGTCTGCCATTGGGTTGTCCTGTGGGCTTAAAACTGTAAGGGTTGGGTTTTTGAAAACGTTTATTTTGAGCATATTTTGTAACGCCTTTTTCAATTGTTTCAAAAACAACTTTTAAAAATCATTATCGAGCATATACCATTTGCAAGACCCAGACTCCGGTCAAGTCCCAACTAGTACCCCTTATGACTTCCGTCTCCATCCTTATAACTCCATCTTCATTCTTTGAATCTTTTCCTTGAGTTGATGGATGTTCTTCTTCTTTCTTCAGCTTGATGAACTTGAAATCAGAGTCACTTTTGATTCATCTTTGATTATACACTTAAACAAACTCATTAAATATATTTATGGTTTGTTATCATCAAAACCAAGATTTAGAAGCCCTTTAGGTTAATAATCTCCCCCTTTTTGATGATGACAAAACTCATCTCAAATAATAACAATGTAAGCATAAATGAGTTTGAGAGAGCATTTTGCATTTCATGCATTTTGAGTTTGCTTGAACCTAAAATAGGTAAGATATAAGTTTGTTCAAAACTTCCCCTCAACTTGTGCATATTTTAACTTCTTACTCCTCCTAAATGTATGAGTCTTTTCTTAAGCTCAAGTTTAACACATTTGTCATGCTAGCTTTTGTATTATTTATACATTTTTCTCCCCCTTTTTGTCATTAGCAAAACAAAGTAAAGCATGATCTTTCATATTTCATCTCCAACTATTTGGCACAAAAATACATAATAAAGCAAGACATAGCAATTGAAACAAAAAAAAACCAAAGTCATGGAAGTAGATTGGAAGAAACATAGAGAGTTAAAAAATTAAAATAATTTGAGAGAGTGCATGACAAAGTAAAACAAGATGTTTTTGAAAAAAAATTGCAAAGTCTAGGAGATAGGGGAAAGAGGATCATCCTATGCATCTTAAGGCAACAGGCTTAGTCCTTCATAAACTTCTTATAAAGCTTTTCAAGCATCGTCTTCATGCCCTTCATCTCAGAGTTGACTTCTCCAACGGTCAAGGATAACTGATCAACTTTCGAAGTCAAATTATCAACCTTGGTAAACTTCATCAAAAGTGGCTGGGCAAGATCTTCTCCTTGTAGACGAACTTGCACCTCCAATATTAATATCTTTTTCTTCATGACCTCTATCATCACTCTCACTTGCGGCTTCACTGTCATCTCCCTCTTTCCCAAGGTCATAGTTTTCTAGATCATCAACTACTTCAGATTGAACCTTACAGAATTGACGTTGCGCAATGTAGATAATGTCGTTATTTTCACGAGCCATGTATTGTCTATCTAGGCAATATTTGTCAAGGAGATAGGTGGAAGCATTCAAGGGTTTAAATTGACCAACACGAGCGATATCTCTTAGTCGAAAAAGGTGACACAAGATCATCCCATAGGGCAAAGATTTATTTTTGAAGGCCAACATGTGACTAAGCATAATATGTGGGAGGTTGATTTTTACCTTATTGTACATGAGATGCATCACATAAACTATGAAGAATGGAATTGTCCTGTCTTTGACAATGCGAGGCATGATGACTTGATTGAAGATATAGATGAGCAATCGTTTTTCAGCACAAAGTTGATCTCGTTTTGGCATAAACTCTTCCGACCTTCCCGAGCCTTCCCACAAAGTAGTGAACATCTTCGTTGAAGCATTGTCGTGTAGTCCGCTTGGTAAGTTAACAAGGGAGTAGATTTTTAGACCACTAGTTGGAATGCCTAGCAAGTTAGCCAAGTCCACTCACAAATAGGTTAACTCCATTTACTCGGCTCTTTAACCCATATATACTCTCATGTTCACCTTCTATCGCATAAGTATATAACTCACGAGCTCATTGATCACAATTGATGTCCTCAAGTCCAAATAGAGGAAGCCATCTTTGATATCTAAGCAATTTATGTGGACGGGTGTTATCCAAAAAATTTGGAGGATCAAGAAGTTTACCCCAAAGAATTTCCTTTTCAGAAAAATCACCCGGTGCAATGATGTGCATAGGATCCCATGGGTCAATTGTGTGAGACCTAAAATCGGTCTTTCACTTCTTGGATACTTGTCGTGATGATGATGCCACGAGTGGAAAAGAAGATTTGTAAGAGAAAACAAGAAAAACTTGATTTGGGAATTTTGTCGAACACCTTGTGTGCAAGAGAAGTTTGATCAAAAGCTTATGAAGATTTGAATAGAGAGAAGATTACAGGAATGAAGTTTAGGATTTTGAAAGCTTTGATCTTTCGTTTGTAGTAAAAAGAATGAGGTTTAAAGCTTAAAAATGTTTATGAGAATTTATATGATTTGAATGGTAAAGATGGGTAGGGTTTAAGAAATAGAGAAGTGATTGAAAAAGGTTTAGAATTTGGATTTTAAGCTTGGTACCCATTAGTACTGCGACTGGATGAGGATAGGTGCGCCAGTTGATTGGTGCCAGACCCTCGTCCGCCCGAAGCATGTCCACAGGACGAGGGTATGCTCTACCGGTCGATCGGTGGCAGCCCCCTCTTTCGGTGGTGCACTTTCTGCTAGGAAACGCATCTCAAGCGGAAAACTTCAAGTTTTTTTGCAACGTTAACACATTTTAAGCATGCCCAATTCCCTTCTAATCATGCAAAATTGATTCTCATGCAGAGGTTTAGTAAAAATATCCGCTAATTGATGTACAAAATCAACAAATTCAAGTATAGCATCCTCTTTTTGAACATGATCGCGAATGAAATGACGCCTAATTTCAATATGTTTTGTTCTAGAGTGTTAGATGGGATTCTTAGTAAGATTAATGACACTTGTATTGTGATATTTAATAGGCACATTATCGTATACAAGGCCATAGTCGAGCAAATTTTGTTTCATCCAAAGAATTTGGGCAACACAATTTTCAGCAGATACGTATTCAGTTTCGGCCGTAGAGAGATCTACATTATTTTGTTTTTTATTAGACCAAGAGATTAATGAATGTCCTAGAAATTGACAGCATCCACTAGTACTCTTCCTATCTACTTGATCTCCTGCATAATCCGCATCCGAATATCCTATTAGTTCAAATGATGTGCCTTTCGGATACCACAATCCTAAATCTATAGTCCCCTTAAGATATCTAATGATTCTTTTTACTGCATTTAAGTGAGACTCTTTAGGACAAGATTGACAATGAGCACACAATCATACAACAAATACAATATTGGGTCTAGAGGCAGTTAAATAAAGAAGGCTTTCGATCATACCTCAATATTGATTTTCATCTACCTTGTTACCTTCTTCATCTTTGTCAAGCTTGATTGATGTTGACATTGGTGTACTCATTTCTTTTGCTAACTCAAGCCCAAACTTGTTGATAAGTTCTCTAGTGTACTTGGTTTGATTGATGAAAGTGCCCTCTTGTGTTTGCTTGATTTGGTGTCCGAGAAAAAAATTCAATTCTCCTATCATACTCATCTCGGATTCCTTGTGCATACACTTAAAGAAATACTCACAAAGAGATTCATTAGTGGCACCAAAGATTATATCATCAACATAAATTTGTACAAGCAATATATTTTTCCCTCTTGTTTTAAAAAAGAGAATGGAATCTAATTTGCCTCTAGTGAACCCTTTTTCAAGCAAATAGTTGCTAATCCTATTATACTATACTCTAGATGCTTGCTTAAGGCCATATAATGCCTTATCTAGTTTATATACATGATTTGGCAAATTAGAGTCCTCAAATCCAGGTGGTTGTTTCACATAAACTTATTCCCTGAGATAGCTATTTAGAAAGACACTTTTTACATCCATTTGATATAATTTAAAGTCCATAAAACATGCAAATGCAAGAAGCATACGAATGGATTCAAGTATAGCTACGGGAGCAAAGGTCCCATCATAATCTTTGTCTTCTTCTTGATTATACCCTTGAACCACTAGCATAGCTTTGTTCCTAGTTACAACCCCGGATTCATCTAGTTTGTTCCTAAAAATCCATTTTGTACCAATTATAGGATAATCCTTAGGTTTTTCAACTAGATGTCATACTTTACTTCTTTCAAATTGATTTAATTATTCTTGCATGACAATTATCCAATCTTCATGATTTAAAGCTTCTTTAGCATTTTTAGGTTCTACTTGAGAAAGAAAAGCAACATGTTCACAATAAGCATTTAGATTGGACCGAGTGCTTATTCCCTTTGAAGGATTACCAAGAATTTGATCATTTGGATGATCTCTCACAAACTTCCAACATTTTGGTAGATCATCATTTGTTGTGGCTTCTTGGTCATTTTGCATTTATTGTTCATTGACTCGTGGATTTGCTAGAACTTCACCATCTTTTGAGGTTTGACCCTCTTCAACACTTGTCTCCTTTGGATCACTCGGGGTTTCCTCATTGCCAATGGTTATAGGTAAGATTTGAATGTCAACTTCGGAAGCACCTACATTATCATCATTCTTTCTCGAGGCAAAAAGATTAGTTTTATCAAAATCCACATGCATAGACTCTTTGATAAACATATTTCTTTTGTTAAAAACTCTATAATCTTTGTTTCTTAAAGAGTAACCCATAAAAAGTCCTTCATCCGATTTAGAATCAAAATTTTCAAGATGTTCTTTTGTATTTATGATGAAACACTTACAACCAAATACTTTGAAATAAGACACATTTGGTGTTCTACATTTTCATAATTCACAAGGTATTTTCTTTAGAAAAGGTCTAATTAGCACACGATTTAACACATAACATGCGGTATTTACGGCTTCGCCCCAAAAATATGTTGGCAAATTGTTTTCTTTTAATATTGTTTTTGTCATTTCTTGTAATGTTCGGTTCTTCCTTTCTACTACCCCATTTTGTTGAGGAGTTCTAGGAGCCGAAAAATTATGTTCAATGCCACGTACTTCATAATAGTCCATAAAATATGCATTTATAAATTCGGTGCCTTGGTCACTATGAATACAATTTATATAATAGTCTTTCTCATTTTGCACCTTATTACAAAGTTTAGCAAATTCATTGAAAACATCATTTTTATGTGCAAGGATGTGAATCTAGTGTAATCATCTATGATAACATAGACATATCTAGATCCACCTAGGCTTGCCACATCCATTGGATCAAAAAAATTCATATGTAATTTTTGTAAAGCTCTTGATGTGGTTACCTTGCTAATTATTTTGAAAGATGTTTTGTGTTATTTTCCAAATTGGCATGCATCACATAAATAGTCTCTTTGAAATCTAGTCTTAGGAAGACTTATGACAAGTTCTTTTCTAGAAAGTTTAACAAGTAAATTCATATTAGCATGACCAAGTCTTCTATGCCATAACCATGAGTCTTCATTAATGGTAACTAAGCATGTCACATTTTGACAATTTAATTCATGAAAGTTAATCACATAAACATTATCACATCTATTTCTAACTAATAACACTTTGTCATCTTTATCATACACCTTGCAACAAGTAGATAAAAATTCAACCCTAAATCCATTATCACAAATTGACTTATACTTAACAAATTGTGTCTAAGACCTTTAACATACAAGACATCATTAATGAAAAGAGAGTTTATATCTCCTATGCTACCCTTACCAATGACTTTTTCTCATTCATTTCCTCTATAGCTAACTTTACCTTTGAAATCTTTGTCTATCTCATAAAAGAAAAAAACATCTCTCGTCATGTGCTTTGAGCACTCACTATCAATAACCCAAGTATCTTCATACTTCACATTTAGGGAAACCTATCATTCATAGAAACAAATCAAGTTCATTTTGGTCCCCAAGGTTCTATTGGGTCTTTTTGTGTTAGTACAAAGTCCTAACACATATAACAACCCATTTGGGTCGAATATGAGAATCTATTCCCACCATGTTTTTAAATCTATATCGTGATGCATTGTGACCAATCTTCTCACAATAAGTGCATCTCTTACATGATCATCTTAATGTTGAGGCTACATGCCAAGATGATGATGTTTTGACAAAATGATTTTGAAACCCTTTTTGATGTGGCTTATAGCCAATTCTTTTTTTTTGTCAATTTGTACTTTTTGTGATTCTTTTAATGGTGGATGAACAATTGATGATTGAGAAGCTTTCACAAAGATAGTTTTTTAGAGCTTTGGTTTATAAAATGGTTCATAGCCAATTCTACCTTTGTCAAATGGTAATTTTTGGGAACCAACGATTTCGTCCAAGGCCTTTGTTCCCCTTGAAAATCTAGCAAGATCATTTTGTAAATCAATAACTTGTTTTTCAAAATCTTTGATTTCTAATTCATTTTTGGACTTTAAATGATAGTATTCACAAATCTCTTTGGTAAGAGTATCATTTTCATCTCTAAGTTCTTTAACTTCTTTTTGAAGTTCATCATTTTCTTTTTGAAGATTCTTTACTTTTGAGTGTGCAAGAAGAAAACTATCATGTAGTTTTAAAAATTCATTTGTTAGTTCCTCAAAAGTATATTCATCATCATTAGAAGAAGAAGAAGATTCATCACAAGACGAAAAAGTTACCTCATCATCTCCAGCCATGAAACACAAAAAGTTGGCCACTTTGGTTTCGCTTCCACTTTCATCACCGGTAGATATATCATTCTCAACACAAGCCTTCATTGCCTTTTGCTTCCCTTTGATTAATTTTGGACACTTTGCTTTGATGTGTCCCGACTTGTCACAATTGTAGCACTTGATCTTCTCTTTGGTCTTTTCTAATTTTTCTTTGAATCTTCTCTTGACTTTGTTGTTGATGGACTCCTCTTTCTTCATCTTTTTGTATTTCAAGAACATCTTAAAATTCTTTGCAAGAAGTGCAAGCTTATCATGATCACTATCACATTTGTCTTCATTACTCGATTGAGATTGAGCAATGAGAGCAAGTGATTTCCTTGTCTTCTTTTCTTCTTCATCTCGTATCTTTTCTTGATTCAATACAAGTTCCTCCGTCTCAAGATTGCAAATGATCTCATGCACCATAATCTTGGATAGATCGATTGATTCTTTAATTAATGTCACCTTTGGTTTGTATTCTTTTGGAAGAGCCATAAGAATCTTCTGGTTAAGTTCTTCATTTGGATACTTCTTTCTGAGAGTACCCAAGTTATTTACAATTTTAGAGAATCTTTGATACATTTCATTTAGTGACTCTCCAGCCTTCATATGAAACAACTCATACTCATTGATGTGAAGATCAATTTTGGTATTCTTCACTTGAGACGTTCCTTGATAAGACATGTGTAACATCTCTCAAATCTAATGAGCGGTTTCACATTGACTCACACGACAATACTCTGTTTCATTTAGAGCACAATAGAGGATGTTATTGGCTCTTGAGTTCTTGGTCATCATGATAATGTCTTGATCATTGAACTCTCTCATTTCCTTGGACACTTGAATGATTTTGACTTTCTCGACTCCACTTGAAGTTGGAGCATCTTTGATCGTCACTTCCTTCATTGGAACATAAGGACCATCTTCTACCAATGACCATAGAGTATATTCAACAGATTGTATGTATGTCTCCATCTTGTTATTCCAATAATTGAAATTGGTACCTATAAACAATGGATGCCTATTAGTGGAGTAACCTTCAAAGTAAGGAGAGGTAATATTGTTTGCCATTTATCTTTTCTTTGCTAGATGTTAAGCTATATGCAAAGTCCTACCTCTTGATACAACTTGTTGTCCCTTAATTAAACCTAAGAGGGGGGGGGGGGAGGGTGAATTAGGTTATATAGGTAATAATACTACTTTTTCGATTAGGCAATATACTAGCAATGATTAATCAAAAACAATCTTAAGTAGATATGCACTCTAGCAATATGAAATGTGAGTGAGACAATTTATTAAACACTTGGTGTGTAGAAAATAATGCAAAGAGAGAGTTGAAAAAAAGAGATTGCAAATCGCGATTTAGCATGGTTCGACCCCTGCCTAAGTCCACGACCTAAGCTCTCCGCTTAGGATTTCAACAATCTTCACTATGGTGGCTCTTCAAATGTTGGTGAGTCCACAAACTAACTACAATGGTAGTTCAAGCTTTTACAATAGAAAAATCATTCTCAATACAAAGCTTTAACGCCAACACATTTGACAAGGAAATCCTTCATTTCAAAGTGTTTAACTCTCTCTTTTGGTAAGTGTTTGAGATTCACAATAAAAGCCCTCTTTTAGGGTAGATGAATACAATGAATGTTTCTCTCAATATTGCTCACAAATTCTTGCTCAAGTATAGCTCAATGAATATTCAAAGATGAAATTAATAAAAGAACTCAAGAATAATTACTTTTAATGAATCAATTAGAGTTTGCAGTTGAGATAGATTAATAGAGGCTGAAATGTGCGTAATAAATGCACCCCAACGTTCATAAAATGGCTATGTTTTGAATCAGCATTTTGGCCCGATCGGTCGACCCCTGTTCCATCGGTCGACCGGTCAAGAGACCTTCGTCCGGTGGACAGGTCTCGGGCGGACGACCCTTTGGCCACCGGTTGACCGGTTGCCATGGGGTCGTCCGGTGGGCTTAAAACTGTAAGGGTTGAGTTTTTGAAAATGTTTATTTTGAGCATCTTTTGTAACGCCTTTTTCAATTGTTTCAAAAATAACTTTTAAAAATCATTATCGAGCATATACCATTTGCAAGACCCAGACCCCGGTCAAGTCCTAATTAGTACCCCTTATGACTTCCGTCTCTATCCTTATAACTCCATCTTCATTCTTTGAATCTTTTCCTTGAGTTGATGGATGTTCTTCTTCCTTCTTCAGCTTGATGAACTTGGAATCAGAGTCACTTTTGATTCATCTTTACATATACACACTTAAACAAATTCATTAAACACATTTATGATTTGTTATCATCAAAACTAAGATTTAGAAGTCCTTTAAGCTAACACATGACATATATAATAGTAATTGTAAATATTTAAAATATCATCCTTAATTATGTTGTTTGAAACTATTTTGAAGTACAATTGTAAACAACTAACAAATTTATTTAAATTACTAGGATCAATAGTAAGATAGAGGCTTGATTAAAATTAATGATTATAAAATTAATCTATTTTTTCTTCTTCTTTTTTATAATACTTTATCTAATATTATTTTTCTATACTTTTATATTTATAGTTCTAAAATTTTATTACATATGTAAGACTAAAGATAGAAAAATAACTAAATATGTATGCGGGACGAGTTATGTGGGGCGGGAAATGCTTATCCCGCCCCCCGTCGAGCCCCCGCACAGGGATTAAAAGTTAATTCTCACCCCCGCCCCATTTCCTATTTTTTACCCCAATCTCCACCATGTTTGAAATGGAGGCGGAACAGATATTCACAAAACTCTTTTCCATTGCCGTCCCTATTTGAAACCCAATGCTATGGGCTTTGGCCCCCTATATCTTTCCTTCTATGGTTTGCCCTCTTTTGTATCGGTGTGGCCCATGCTTATAGGTCTTGGTATTTGTAATTTATGCGTGCCAGATTTTTTTTCTTTTCTTTTTTATGCATGCCGGGTTGAACCGAACCTTTGTTTGGATAATTTGTTCTTTATTGCAAAATTCTTTTGTTAACATTTAAAAGGAAATTTAAATTAAAATAACAAAATCTTTAGTCAGGAGTCTACATAATAAATTGGCGAACTTCAGGAAAAAAAAAAAAAAAACTCTCTTTGTAAAAGAAGATCTGATTCTTTGATTTCCAATCACAATTTTCAAATCATTCTCAAGACATTACTCGAGTAGTTAAAGTATAAAAAAAAACTTGGGATTGATTACGAATTTAAATTTTCACTCTACCTTTAAAATTTTGTTCTTAACTCATTTAATACACCCTTAAAATAAGATTTTATACCCGAGATTTTACCAGTCTGATAATTGAGCTCCTGACTAGGTTTAAAGAAAAAAGTTTTCCAAATGGAGCTATAAACGAGCTTGCTTGACAGCCCTTCTATACCACCAACCCCTGTCCTCTCCCGCCACGTAACACAAAATGCCTCAGCGGTAAAACCCCGTTTGGTCAACACTCTAGTTGTGTGTGTTCTTTCCTCTCTCAAACACAAAAAAGGAAAAAAAAGAAAAAAAGAAAAGAAAAATGAGAATCGATCTGATAACGAAGTTAGCCAAACGCGGCATAATTCAACAGCAGCACCAGCGTTTGATGAATGATCGCAAAACTCATGCTTATTATGCATTAACGAGATCTTATTACTCACTAATCAAAATTAGGGCTCCTAAAACCCCTCATTGTTTCACTAATCAGTTTCTTCAGAAATCATCATCGTACTCAACCTCGGCGTCGTCGAATCACAACAAGGGTGGTTTCCTCGCGTGGTATTTGGGGATGCTGGAGTCGCGTCCTATATTAACGAAAGCTGTCTCGACTTCTCTTATTTATGCAGCCGCTGATTTAACCTCTCAGGTAACTTTTACGGTTTTTTTTTTATTTTATTTAAAGCCGTGGCTATTCGAGTTTTGCCCAATTAATGTTAACGGGGATTTGAACTGGCGACTTCTGGGGAGCACGCCCAAGTCCTGGCCAGCTGAGCTACCCCAAAGGGTTAACTTTTATGTATTTATTTATTTATTTTCGAGTTGTGATATTTTTTCTTTATTTGGTCGGAGAGTTGTGATAATTGGAAGCTATGAAAATGTGAATTTATTTTTTTATGCATTTGTTGATATTTCAATTATTAATGCTACGTGTTTTATTAAAATTGCATGTTAGAAACAGTTATAATAGCGTGGCAATTTATTATCTTGGCAAAAGAAGAGGTATAATAGTGCAACAATAGCAAAAGACTCCAGGTACAATAGCGTTACAATTTAATAACTTGGCCAAGAACTCTGCCCTTACTTGAACACGGGATGATGAGCTGCATTCTTATAAATTGACGACACAAGGGCTAATTTGCAATTTTGGTAAAATAAATGGCAAAATACTAGAGGTTTTTTGCACTTTACTGAACTCCATTGTATATACATATCAAAGGCTAAATTTTCGTAAAATACATGGCATAATAGTTGAGGCTTTTTTTTGGCATTTTACTAGAGTCCATCTGATGTACACAAAGTCTAATGTGCAATTTCAGCAAAATTCATGGTGCAATTTCAGTAAAATACATGGCAAAATACTGGAGGTTTTTGCACTTTACAAGACTTCATCTTATATACACGAAGTTTAATTTCCAATTTGGATAAACTATGGAGCGAAATACTCGAGTTTTTTTGCACTTTACCAGACTCCATTTTGCATACACGAGGTCACCGGTGCATCTTTGGCAAACCACGTGGTGATAGACACGAGGTGTTTTGCATTTTACTAGACTACATCTTATATCATGTGAACTTATGGGGTGTTTGGTTTGCCTTGAAAGAAAAACAGAAAGGGTGAATTTTGAGAATACTTCCCAATGCATTGATATGTATATGTGCGACTGCTATATATATTTGCTAGTAGTTAACCATCTTCTTTACCGAGTTAACTCATCTGTATTTCGAATATTTTTTCAGATGATTACCATGCCACCTTCAGGTTCTTTCGACTTAATAAGAACAATGAGGATGACTGGATTTGGATTTCTTTTCTTAGGTCCGATGCAACACGTGTGGTTTAACTTCGTTGCCAGAGTGTTGCCAAAGCGAGATCTAGTTGCTACGTTGAAAAAAATTGTTATGGGACAGGTTGTTGGGGCACCGATAGTTCTTTCCACATTCTTCTCTTTCAATGCAGCTTTACAAGGTATGCCAATTTTGCTTTTCCCCATTGTGGTCTTCAATATTGAAGTTCATTAACAATTACTATCAGTATGCATAAAACATGCAATAGTTTCCTGTTTCTGTTAAACGCTTTGTCTGTTGCGTGTGTTTGTTTTTTCTGGTTTTTGGAATATTGTAACGAAGTGTCTTCATGAATGGATAAAGTGTATATTCTATGCTAACACAAAATTGGTTATGCAGTAGGTCAATTGAAGCTTTATATACTTGTGACCGAGGATTACATGATTACACTGTTATTCTCATGCTTAAAATTGCGATTCAAGTTAGCTTAGCCCAGTAGTCGTTTAATTGGTCATTGAATAGGTTAACTGTCAAGCATTAGATGATCCGTGAAAGCATTCCTTCATATGTTTTTCCCCTTTGAGATGTTATACTCAATCCTCTCCTGGTGTGTAATTGATTTTATTCTGGCTAAAACCATAATAGGAACTTGTCCTCTCCAACGGGACATAACGGTACATCTCTGTTGTAAATATTTGTCAGTATCCAGTTGCCTAAGAAATTCAATGCTAGAGGGAATCTTGTAAAACGAAATCTTTGCTAGAAGGGAAAAGAAGAAAATGGAGAAACTTTCATGATGAAGAGCATGTCCAACAGCCTCACAAGAATGTCTCCCTTGCCAAAATGGAGAGGCTGTTGGCCAAAAACAACTCCAACAAACTTTCTTTCCCACTCCCTATTTTTGTCACTCCCTGTTTTTTTTTTTTCTCAAGCTCGCAAAATCTGGCTAGTCATTATGCCTCGCCAAACTTCTCCAACGGTCACTTTTTGACCGTTGGAGTGTAGAATCATTGCTGAAAAAGAAAACAAGAAAATTACTCACTGTATATCACCACAGGGAAGGATGAAGGGAGGGGGCAGAAGTTTTTTTTTTTTTTTGGGGTGCGGCTGGATGAGAGAGGGTGGTAAGGTATGGCTTCAGATGAAAACTATTTAATTGGGGGAGGGGATAGGGGTTTAAGGAGATCTTTTAATTGCATATTAGGCCATGATTTCCTTATAACCAAAACACTTTCTGTTAATTTCTTTTAACTGGGATGAAACTTTTAAATTGTTTTATTGCACTAAAGCCTTGTCATCTAATTTTTTTAATTCGATTTATTTAGTTGCGATCAATCTTCAACAACAAAAAGTTGAAACGTAAAAAGATTAAAAAAAGAATACCAAACCAACATGCTAGCTAAAACTAGGGAGTCTTTTGGAAGGAAACTGGAATAGGAGGCTCCTTATGATAGGGAAAATGTTATGAGACAGGCATTTGCAAGTACTTTTACCTTTGATGCAAAGAAGTGGGATAAATTTCTCATTCAACTTGAGGTCTGCGTATAAGGCTTTGAGAATACAAGGTCCTACGAAATATTATAGGGTCCTGGCTGTATTATTAAAATTTGTACGACATTTAAATGTATTTTCTGTATAGGCTGCGATATGCAGTGATGAAACCACTCAACATCATACTTTTGATTGTCTGTTAACAATTGAAACTTGTTATTTATGCTTTAGGTGAGAAGATGAGGCTTCCTTCAATAAGTAGCCAGAAATTTTCTATCATCTTGATAAGGTTGCTTTTGGTTAGGCTCAAGTATGTCATGTAGTTTGTGCAAAATGGGCTTAAGCGTATTAAGAATACGATTGTGATTGTTACAATTTTACTGTCATATTTTGAACCTAACATTTTCGCCTCAATCAAATTCTACCTTCCAGTATACAGGAAAATTCTGCCACTTCTTTTTGTATGAATGTGGTCTTTGGAGATTCTTCTGTCCTCGTTCTAGTTTCATTGGAGCATTACCTAGAAAGCATAGCTCTTCATTTTCATCAAATAGAAGGGAACAAGTTCTGGGATTTTATAGATTCATGATATGATGATCATTTCTGCTCAGGGTTTAGTTGGAACTATAAAACATAGTAAAATTCCAGGTTGGAATTCAAAGGAAAACTATTCAACATAAAGTAGCATATTTCGAGCATGGGGGAGGGTGGAGGAGGGAAAGAGAATCTCAAGCAGTTCCACCATTACAAAGCAAATATATTGGGTTTTGGATGTCTGTTTGTGCTGTGCAAATTCCACGAACAAGTTAACTTCCTAAAATTTCTCAAACTTATATCGTTTGTCTACCTGCCTAGTATAGCTTTATGATTTAACTTCTGACTACTGCTTTTGTTTAACCCTGTTTCTTATTGAGTTTGTGTCATGTTCAGGCGAAAGCCGCCGTGAGATTGCTGCTAGATTGAAACGAGACATTCTCCCAACAATGATAAATGGCGTTATATTCTGGCCAGTGTGTGATTTTCTCACATACAAGATTATTCCTGTCCACTTGCAGGTACTTGTGCACCTCTTCTTTAAGTTCTAGTTGCAAGGGAACTGGCTATCTTTTTTATTGTTTGATGAGTTGGGTTGGGGACACTCGACTCGAAAGGATTTCAAGAGAATATACATTTTATTATCTTTTTTTTGTGAACTCTTGGCAAACGGAAAAAGGAATCTTCCTATGATCTCAGTTGTTAAGTTTCACTTATTATCATGGTTTGGAATTTATCTGATGGTTTCTGTTTTGTGTTTATATATTGGCAGCCTCTGATAAATAGCGCATTTTCATATGTGTGGAGTATATATTTGACATATATGGCAAGCTTAGAGAAAGCAGTTGAGGAGTGAATTTTCAGCCTTCAACTTCACGCATTTTATGTATAAACAGAAGGATAACAGATGAACAAGTAAACTTTAGCAAGATCATCCATTAAGGTGACAAGTAGATGTAGACAATTTATGGGCAACTTTTTGGCACGGTCACCCTCTTATAGGTAAGTAAATGGTCGAATATTGTTTTTGGAATTAAGTTCTACTTTCTGTTAGGAATATGTAATTAATCTCTTAATTTCGCTCTCTGGGATTTCTATGCTTTAATTTTCTGAAACATTTCCTGCTTGGTTAATGTCACTTATTTGTACATTATATTCACTCTGGTCAATTTTCGAATTTGTATGCTTTAAAAGGTAACCCAATAGACGAAGCTTCCGCTATGCTTGGGTTCTAGGAAAGGGCTTGGATCCACTTTACGGTCTATTGTACGCAGCCTTACCTTGCATTTGCAAGAGGTTGTTTTCATGACTTGAAAGCCGAACTTACAGGTTACACGACGACAATTTTACCGTTGCGTCAAGGCTCCCCTTGAGACTATTCTGTTTTTGGGGCTCAATTGGATAAAATCTAGTTAAGTTTAGAATTTTCTTGCTGCTCTGATTGGATAGAAGCTGCATAGAGGATTTTGGCAAAAGGATATTACAGGAGTTGAGACCCTAGAACCCAATTGACTGACTGACTGACTGATTTCAGCTTAATAGTCACAAGTTGTGATGACACAACAAGAGCAAACTGAAAGCAAAGGATGCATCAGCAATTTTCAATATAATTTAGGCAGGTGTAGATATTTCAAACGCTAATAATATATATCTTGTAAATTGTATCACTAAACTTCACCTCCTTATTGGCAAATGGGACTCATTTGTTTGAAAAAGAATAAGTGGTTTAACATTTGTCGATAAGAGGTGAAAGAGTGAGTGATGCTACATAGGAGGTAATATGTAACATTGCTCTTTTAACAAAATGACTGCATCGTAGTGGTTTATTATGCTCTGTTGTCTGTTGTTACTTTGTCCAGTTGAGGCACCTGTTTCTGCAGAAGTAGATTATACATTGGCTAAGGATTATGAGCGAGATCTAACAGTTGTGAACTGATGATGTTTATATTATGATGAAATAGATCTCGACAGTTTATAACCATTGTATCTTGCTCATAACGTTATCATCCTTACTGATTTACTTGCATATGTACACCTAGGCAACTTGCCATGGGGATCTGTCATACAGATCACGTGTTAGTGACTTTTTTGCTGATGCTGCAAAATTGCACTTAGTGACTTCTGGCAGATTAGTTTCGACGCTTAGTTACATAATATCGAAGTTTATATATCCCCTTTAGTGAAAGGGAGTGTTGGCGTAATGGTAAAGTTGTCGTTGTGTAACTTGAAATCTAAGTTATTGGTTTGAATCGTGGAGACCTCTTAAAAAAATACAAGGTAAGACTACATACAATTAACCTAAAGTGAGTTTGATTCTTCCCTAAACCCTGTGCATATTAAGTGTTATATATACGGAATTGTTCTTTTTTTACTTATTCGTATCTCGATATTTAAGTTTTTATGTTGTTTGCGTTTATATTACGTAATATTCCTGGAAATGTTGAGGATTGAAGAGGCAGCATGATCAAAATTCGTTTCTGTATTATGTTGTATAGATTATTTCCGAGAACTAAAATTGTTACCTCCTATCATTATGGCCAAAATTGATCTCATGCGATTGCACTATTTGGTAGAGGTTGCGCGGATGAGGCGAAATTGATGACTCCTGCCTGGAGAGGATTTGGATCTCCTCGTAACGGTATAATATTATAAGAGATATCAATAATGATAAAGTAATGATACTGTTATGATGAAATAATTATGAATAATGAGTGAGAAGATCAAATAACTGTATCATTATTTTATTACTATTGTTTTGTATTATCATTTCAAGTTTTCGTTTCCTAAAACGAGAAAAAGAAAATTGTACTTTTATTGGAAAAGAAAAAAAATATTTTCTGTGTCTTTTTCTTTCTTACCTATGAGTTTCTTCTTTTCCTACCTTAGTTTATATGTTCTATTTTGAAGCAAGTTCGTGCTTTCCCCATCGAAGGATTTAAATTAACTTCGTTTTAATTTGAAT
Source organism: Ehretia macrophylla (assembly GCA_037974665.1). Taxonomy (NCBI): domain Eukaryota; kingdom Viridiplantae; phylum Streptophyta; class Magnoliopsida; order Boraginales; family Ehretiaceae; genus Ehretia; species Ehretia macrophylla. The sequence goes on from CM075774.1 coordinate 9,972,741, forward strand.
TTCCATTTTATTGTAATGGAATATACTATAAAAAGTATTTTTTTTTTAAAAGGTAGGTTCTAGGGTATGAGTATTCGAAAGAGCATAAAAACGTTACATTCGGTCATTCTGCATATATATATTGCCTTCATTAATAAAAACCTAGAATTTTTGTGAATCTATAAATAAAGAGTCAGTTTTTTCAATTATAGTCATATCAAATATTAGATCAATAAAGATTTTGTTTAGAGTTTTCATATTATTTTCTTCTTATTTTTCTCTCTACGATAAAATAACTTCTTTTATATTTCAACAAAGTGGCATGTATATATTGCCTTCATTAATAAAAAAACCTAGACATTCAATTGCTGGTTTTTTGTCACCTAAATTAATATCATAGCGGCAGTCGTTGCTTTTATTTTTGTATTACTTCAAAAATGGGTAAATTATGCCAATGGTCCCTAATGTTGGCATGTTTTTTCAAGTTAGTCCTTGTTGTTTCAAACTGTTCAAATAAGTCCCTAAAGTTTCATTTATCTATTCAAATTGGTCCCTTCTGTTAAAAAAACTGTTAATTTTAACAGAGTTGGCATTTAACGTAAGGGCAAAATAGTCTTTCAAATTTTATCATCATCACAGTCACAACAACCGAGTCGCAACTGAGTCACTGCCGCACTCAAACACATTGTCAATTTCATCATCTTCTTCCATTCTTTTACCACCACAACCACATGTCTATCACCACCACAACCAAACATACAACACAAAATGTGCACCTATGACACACACTCAAAGCTCATCACCCCCTCTAACAACACATCACCACCTCTGTCAACACACCCATCACCATGACGACGACGATGCAAACACACGCACGCGCACAAACATGTAGCCTCGCGAACACACACATACAGCCACTCGAACACACACACAGACACGGTCGCGTGAGCACATATTCATGGGGATGAGGGTTGCGTAGGAGATCTCAGGTCTTGGGGTTGGGGTGGGTGGCTGACAAGAATGAGGTTTTAGGGGTTATGGCTGACGGGAATGGATGGGGATTCGTGGGTGGTGGCTGAAGGGAATAGGGATTTTATGGGCGGTAGTTGAGGGGTGTGGGTCTGGGGACGTAGGTGGTGTTGGTGTGGTAGACGTGATGTGCTAGTAGGTTGGGGTGGACGGGTGGTGTAGGTGGTGCTAGTGTGGCGTAGGGGTAGGGAGGGAGGGAGGGAGGGGGGTTTGCAAGTGGGGGAAAAGAGAAAAATGGGGTAGGGGCAAATTTGTATTTTGGTTCGAGTTTTGCAAGGGCAGTATAGTCTTTTAGTATATGTTCTATTAAAAATCTAACAGATAGGACTAATTTGAATAGAGTTGTGAAACATTGAGGACTTATTTGAAGAGTTTGGAACAATAGGGATTATCTTGAAAAAATATGCTAACATTAGGGACCATTGACATAATTTACCCCTTCAAAATAGTTGCTTCAATTTTAGCTACTCAACCTTTCGATAATTCTTTATAATTTTTAGCCACTCAAATTTTTTTTTTTCTTAGCCACTTGACCATTCTTTCGAAGACATTCTTTTATGGTACATAATGATGACTACCAAAATAGACTTTCAAAATTTTGATGGTCGAAAATGGTATGGTATGCATGAGATCATACCAGCCGACCACCCATGAGCTCCATACCTAAACTTTTATTTTGAATGGTCATATTTTGGCTATGTAGTCAACGGTTTGATGATGCCAATATACTGATTTTGTGTAAGACGATGTGGACCTTGTAATTTTCTTTTTTGAGAAAGCAAAATATATCATTAATTATAGGAGTTTCTTTCACGTCATCCATGTATGGTTCAATTATGAATTTTGCACGCGTGTAGGTTCATATATTTTTGATGAAATGTTCTAACGTGCTTTTATATTATTATTATTATTTTAATAATGAAAAACTCTAATGCAGTGCAAAAAGGTCAAGTTTGACCAAGAAAAGTCAACTATGTCCGTTTTTGACAAACAGTACCACTTTTTCGGGTGGAAATAGCATTCTGAGCAAAACATAGGACTTTGCCTATGCCCAATATGATTTTAGCCAAATTCTATCGTTTCGAGGGTCAAAACGGGGTACTTTTTCTTTTTACGATAACAATTATGCTAGTTTAGCAATTTTTCAATAATTGAGGGACATGTTCGTAATTTTTATAATTTCTATATATAGGGTTTTGTTTATATAGTTTTGTAAAGCCTCTTGACGGGGGATAGTTTTGTTTTCAATTAGTATTGAGGATTTTCTCAATTTTTCAAGTTTAATTTCTTGGTATTCTTTTGTGAATTAACGAGTTTTTGATCTGCAACTTTCTTTTCACCGCGCACGCTGCATCAAACTCATTATAGGTAGAATTGAATTATATTCATTTCAAAATTATAATTTTTATAGTGTAATGTTAGGCCCCAATACAATAATATATGCACAAATTCAATCAACGGAGAGACTTGAACTTAATCGTAACTCTTTGCAATAGTTAAACAAAACAAAAGAGTAACAAGACAAGAGGGTTAAGCTCAATGGGAGCATACCTCACTTGAGATCTAAATGGTCTCAAGTTCGAATCACCTAAGGAGTAGATGGGAAACCACTGTTGATTCCCTTTAAAATAAAATAAAAAAGCCAAAAATGCCCAATTAACAGAACTTATCCCTTATAACAGACAAAAATAACTAAAAAGCTTGAGACTTAAAATCAAGAATGATATAAAAGGGAGTTCAATAAGAAATTACGAATCATAGCAAAACGAAATTAATGAAAACTAAATAATGACATTTATCAGAAAGATTAACCTCAGTGTGCTATTAATAGTAATTCAATCATCATATACATAATTTCTTCCTAGTCAAACATAAATAAAATATTCAGGACAAAAAATAATATCAATTATTTTTCTCTCATTAACGTAGTGATTTACGGAACCATACAAAATGTAGATTTACATAGTTGTGATTGCATTCTACTTAGCAACTCTGATATCAATCAAAACAGAGAGTGAGTCTATAACCCCACTTGACAGTAGAATATCTTTAATAGACGGTGAAGCTCAATAGATACATATTCAAATTCAGGATTTAGATTTGGAAACAAATACATGGTATTAATCACCATTGACTAGACTCAAGGTTTAGGCTACATTTGTTTGCCGTAATTTATTTTTTTGAAAAATATTCTTTTGAATTTTTGGTGTTTAGTAATACCGTAAAATAAGTTATTTGAAAAATATTTTCAGTTAATATAAAAAATTAGTTATAAAAAGTGTAAAATGTTTTATGATGCTTTAAATGATCAAAAAATACTTTTCATTCCACACTCCACCCTACCCTCTCTCTCCTCTCCCCACCCCCACCCCCACCCCCACCCCCACCCCATAACTCCCATAAATACAATGTTTGTGGGTATGTGCATATATATATTTATGTGAGAGAGTGTGTGTGTTTTATAAAAATTTCTTATCGAAAACTGTTTTTCAATGTGAATCAAAAACTAAAAAATATTTATTTTCCCTAATCTAGTTATTTTTCTGCAAACAAACGGAGCCCTAATATAGTAAAACTCACGTCAACTCCTGATAACGGTTATGCTTTTGAATTTTAAAACTTGCTTACTTTTGAATCTGATTCATATTTATCATGATCTTCATGATTGGTTATACTAGATAGGACTTTATAGTGTATAAATACTGATTGTACATTTGGAAAAGGACATGAGAAATATACAACACTTTTGTCAATAGTAATCTTTCAACTCCATACTATTTATACATGAATTTTCTTGGACTGGCCTTTAAGATTACATTTTGCATTGTTGTTCCCAATTGACGTAAACCGAGCAGTGGCAAAACGACTTTTTTTATTCTTTGATTTGTTTTGCTTTTTTCTTTGACTGCTCTGTTTTCCAACAAAAATGAAGAAAGACTTGTTGCAAATCCCCGATTGGCAAGGTTATGATAAAATCAATTTTTAGAAGATCCAAATATCGGAAACTTGTTGCCGGAATAAGGTTTTTTTTTTATCATTTCTTTAATATTACAAGAGAGCTTAAGAGAATATGTTTGGGTAAGATATGGTTGTGAAGTGAACCAATTATGACCGTATGTATACATTGCTAAGGAACCATTTGAACTTCACCGCATGGATATGAATTCCACTCCTTTCTTTTAAGGAGACCAAAGCTTGTGAAATATACCTAGTAAAATTTGAATCCCGTCAAACTCACAAACCTCTTACAAAAGCGAGTGTCATGTCACTAGACCAAAAGGTTTTTGGCAACTCCACTCCTTTCCATCATGTTCTTGTGCCTAAAACTATATGAGCTGTCGACTTTCCTCTTCCTTTTTGTATATATATTTAATGGGTTGAGACTTGGATTAGGATTATTTTATGAGGATGAAGAATCAGCAAGATCAGGAGAAGATATTATACTCTATAATATAACATGTTTGTTTCACTTATTCCCCAAAAGAAATGGGGTGATCAGCCAAACAGTACACATAAAATTCAGGCTGGAAAACGTTCCAGTCTGGCCATGCGGCTCACACGGCCCCATGCGCAAGAAATAATAACATAATCGTCTGAAACGATCATGTCATTTTTAAGTAATTTTTGTACACATAATTCTATAATATGACCTGGATTACTTCTTATGGGGAAAAAAAAAAGGAACGTGGTTCATTTATGTGAAAAACACAAAAGAAAGGCAGATACAGATGTGATTGAAAGAAGAGATCAGATATATGATCGTTGCAAAAAATATTAGTCACGAGATCAGATGGTTGAGATCGAAAATTCTGACACTGTGCGATCTTAGCCAACACTGTGAGCTGATTAAGTTGATTAAGTTGCGCCTGTGAACTCTTTGATCAGTTGGGAGCTGTCTGGTACTTTTCCAAATTTGACTTGCGTCGTGATATTGGCAAGGCTGAGGGGATGAAGCAAAAACGGCCTATATGACCAGCATGGTGTAGGGAAAATATCACATTTAATCTCAATTATTTGTAAAAAAATTTAATTTAATTTTTATTGTTTAAAATGTCTTAATTTAGTCTTTATTATTTTTCTAAAAATTTCAATTTCATCCCTATTATTTAAAGTTTTCAATTGCATCCTTATTGTTTTCTAAAAATTTTTAATTTCGTCCTTATTATTTTCAAAAAGTTTCAAATTCATCCTTATTGTTTCTCAAAAATTTTTAATTTAGTCATTGGATAATAGGGACGAATTTGAAACTTTAAAAAAATAATAGAGACGAAATTGAAACTTTTTAAAAATAATAGGAATAAATTTAAAACTTTTTGACAATAATAGAGACAAAATTGAGACATTTTAAATAATATGGACGAAATTAAAATTTTTGGTGAAACAATAAGAACTTATAAATTGAGACATTTTAAACAATAAATATTAAATTGAGACACTTTATAAATAATAGGGACTAAATGTAAAATTTTCCCTTTAATAGATCGTCTACACATTCTGAGTTGGTAATATATATTTTTTAAGGAATTAACTTTAAAATGTTTAACATTTTGAACGTCTCTCTCTATTGATGTGAACTTCATCAACACGTAAAACTCACATTTTAATGGAAAGAAAGGTAGCCATTATTGGAGCTGGTATAAGTGGTCTCCTTGCATGCAAATATACACTATCTAAGGGTTATACTCCGATCGTCTTGGAGGCCAAAAACAGCATTGGAGGTGTATGGACCAAAACAGTGGAGACCACTAAGCTCCAAACCCCAAAAATACTTTACCAATTTTCAGATTTTCCATGGCCAGATTCAGTTACAGATGATTTTCCTACCCAACAACAGGTCCTGGAATACCTTCACTCTTATGCTCTTCACTTTGATTTACTTCGTCACATCAAATTCAATTGCAAAGTCGTCAGCCTCAGCTATGAAGGGCCATCAGATTCAGAAATGGAAGCCTGGTCCCTGTGGGGTGGAACAGGTGAGCCTTTTAGCTCCAAAGGGAAGTGGAAACTCACTGTACAAGACACTCAAAGCCTTTCAATTGAGGTACGTAATTGTTTTTTGTTGGTATAATTACAGGCTGAAGTTATGGTTCGGACTCAGAATCTCTAATTAGTCAACGTATTGTTGCGTGTTTTCGTTACGAAGCAGGAGTACAAAGTCGACTTTGTGATCTTATGCGTTGGAAGGTTTAGTGATGTTCCAAATATTCCAGAATTTCTTCCAAGCAAGGGGCCTGAAGTGTTTAAAGGCAAAGTGATACACTCCATGGACTACTCTGATATGGATAATGCAAGTGCCGCTGAATTTGTGAAAGGCAAAAGAATTGCCGTTATTGGATTGGGAAAAGCGGCCATGGACATTGCAATGGAGTGCTCGACAGCAAATGGTAAGAGATATTATTAGAGATCTTGATACCTAGTACATTATCAGAATTGGTATGTGTTGGGTGTTGGGTTGCGGCTCGAGCGTAAAGTCCAAGCCCATTTTGAAGATAAGTTGTAAGGTCAACTTTAACAATTTTTTTTATTTTTTGCTCTACATGTGAAGAGTTTGGAGTTGCCTCTTTAATTTTAGGAGAAACAGTCTTTTTATTTTTAATCTATCATTATTTCAAGGACTCTCTATTTCAATTTCACTCAAACTGGGTAAACAGAAAAACGTATGCAAAAATGGAAGAGAGAGAAAATTCTCCCCCTTCTCTCTAAACACCACCTTCACCAACTTTGACCACCACCAACTACGCCACCATTTCAGCCCCAGATCTAGTTGCCCAAACACTTACCACACCTGTCCCATAGCTCCATCTTGGTTTTTGTTGGGTCTGCCATGGCCCGTAAAAAACCCAGCGTTCCAACTAAAGCTCAGCCAACGAAGAATGCTACTTCTCCCTCGAAGCTGCAGTCTTCTCCGTCTGATGCATCGGACCGTCGAGGGAGGTGTATTTCTACACCTCTGTCATCTCCTGTTAGCTCACCAGAGGTAACCATAAGAGCAAATGTGGTTGCTGAAAATGCAATTTTGGTTCCGCCATCACCGACTAGAGTATCTCCTCTGATGCAAAACTCAAAGGAAAATTCCCGAGGTACCAGCGAGGAGTTTCCCCCACTTTCTAGTGGCCCGGCCATGGAAGAAGGTGAGATAAGAAGTGAAGAGTGTCAAGGTGAGTCTTCTTTTGAACCTTCCCAGGTTAGAGAGACCCCGGTGGTAACCTCCCCTATAACAAGCAATGGCCGAAGTTGGAGTTCTATGTTTGGAGGTTCAATTTGTAAACCTTTGAAACTTGAGTATCAGAAGCCTTCGGTTACCAATGGGAAAGTTGTTGTCCCTAATAAAATTCTGGAGGATGGAAAAGCCTACTGGGAATCTTGCTTGGTAGGACAGTTTTTAGGTAGACCTCCACCGTTCCAACTGGTTCAGTATACTATAGAAGCACAGTGGAAGCAGTTCGGCAAGGTGATAATTAAGACATATGGAGATGGCCTTTATATCTTCAAGTTTATTGATATTAAGCATAGTAATGTAGTGTTGGAGCAATTGTGGCATGTTGGAGGGAGACCTCTGTTTCTTAGGAAATGGCAGCCAAATGTTAAGTTGGAAAAGTTCAGACTTGATAGTTTCCCAATTTGGGTAAAGTTAAGGCATGTTCCGGTGCAAATGTGGTCATCGGAAGGTTTAAGTCTTATTTCTAGCTTCATAGGTAATCCCCTTCAGATGGATTCAATTACTGAATCTAGAACGCGTCTGGGATTTGCCCGTGTCTGTATAGAAGTGGACCTTTATAAGGATCTTCCAGCCACTGTTCCTTTGGATCTTGGTGGTAGAAACTCAGTGGAAGTGGAGGTTGAGTATACCTGGCTTCCACTGGTGTGCAAAATGTGTAAGCAGGTTGGACATATGGAGGAGAGATGTAGAAACACTAAACAGGTGTGGCAAGAATCAGAGAAAGGTAAAGAAATTATAGAGGAGGTAGAGTCAGGGAAAGGTATAGGAATTGTAGCGGAGGCAGAGTCAGGAAAAGCTAAAGAAGCAAAAGAGGGCCATGAGGAGGACTGGGAAGTGGTTAACAGGAATAAGAATGGGCCAACTCAGTCTAATGCTGCAAGCAGTAGTAAAAGTAAGGTTGGGAGTCAACCGAGGGATAAAGAACATATTGCTATCCAAAATAATTTCTCAACACTGGATCAAGAGGGTACTGAAATTGATCAGGTAGTAGCGCAGTTGGTTAATAAAGGGAAGGGCACCTCTGATCATATAGGGGATTCCCCAGCTGTGGTTAAGCTTGACCCCCCAAATGATTAATTTAGCAGCTTGGAATATCAGGGGATTGAACGACCCCCTGAAGCAAAGTGATGTAAATACTTTCATGAAGTCTAAACGTATTTGTGTGATAGGACTGCTGGAAACTAAAGTTAAGGAAAATAGTATGAAGGGTATCCTGTTGAGGAAGTTTCATAACTGGGAAATTATTCATAATTATAGATGGTCTCCTAGGGGTCGTATTTGGGTTTTATGGGATAAGAGTAAGGTTAATGTCGTTGAAGTTGATTCTTGCGAGCAAGCTGTCCATTGTTCGATTCATAATCTAAGTAATGGGGAAGTTTTTTTTGCCACTTTTGTGTACGGTCTGAATGAAAGTAATGGTAGAAGGGATTTGTGGAGAAAGCTGGAGGATTGGAAACTTTCCGTTGCAGATTCTCCTTGGTGCGTTCTTGGTGACTTTAATGAGATTGTTAGGCATGAGGAAAGGTTGCGTAATAACTGTCTTTCGCAGGGAGCTATTGAGTTTGGAAAATGCATTGAAGATTCTGAGTTGTATGAGCATTCCTATACTGGACCTTATTTCACCTGGAGTAATAAGGGTTCAGAAGCGGGTTTTCGGGCAAGTAGAATCGATAGAGCATTAGTCAACGCCCAATGGCATCATGTTTTTAGCCTGTCTGCTGTTACTGTGGAAGCCCCCGGCTCTTCGGATCATTGTCCGATCCTGATTAGCACCACCACGGTAGTCTCTCAGAAGCCCAAACCTTTCAAGTTTTATAACGCTTGGATCAAGCACGAAGATTATTTACCGCTGGTTCTTAATAACTGGAATGTTCCGCTGCTTGGGACCCCTATGTTCATCCTGTACCAAAAGCATAAAAGATTGAAGATTGCTTTAAAAGAGTTTAATCAAACCCATTTCAGGAACTTGGCAGATCAAGTTGAGGTTGTTAGAAAGGAACTTGAACAAATGCAAATTACCATCCTCAATGGCAACATCTCTGATCCTATTTTGAGAAAGGAGAAAGAGCTTTCTAACAGGATTGAGACTATTAAACAAAGGGAGCAGGATTGCTTGAAACAAAAAGCAAAGGTCAGGTGGTTGAAAGAAGGGGACTGTAACACAAAATATTTCCATCAGGTTATCAAGGGAAAAAAGTCTTTTAATACGATTAAGAGACTTATTTCAGACACAGGCAGAATGTTAGAATCAGAAAAGGACATCAGTGCAGAAATTGTTCATCATTTCACCAATTTGCTGGGTAGTAACATTGTTGACACATCTCCAATTTCAGAGAACAGCCTCAAATCCCTACTGAATAAATCAATCTCTTCTGAGGAAGCGGCTAGACTCATTGAGCCAATTACGAATGAAGAAATTAAAGCAGCTATGTGGAGTATACAAGATGACAAGAGCCCAGGACCGGATTGTTACTCATCTCTTTTTTACAAGAATGCCTGGAACATTGTTGGCCAAGAGGTTTGCACTGCAATCAAATCAGCCCTGGAGGATTGTAAGCTGTTGGGTGAAGGAAATGCTACTATTATCACACTTATCCCAAAGGTTGAAAACACTACTTATGTGGGAGACTTTCGCCCAATCTCATGTTGCAACACAGTGTATAAATGTCTCTCAAAGGTTATTGCAAACAGACTGAAAAGAAGCCTTAACTCAGTGATCTCTCCTTGTCAAACGGCATTTGTTGAAGGACGGAGAATGATGGAAAATGTATTGATTGCTCAGGATCTTGTGAAAGGGTATGGGAGGAATGATTCAAGCAAAAAATGTACTCTTAAGGTGGATATTAAAAAGGCCTATGACACTGTGAAGTGGGAGTTTATCCTGAAGGTTTTAAGAGCATTTGGTTATCCTCACAAATTTGTGAGCTGGATCAGTATGTGTATCTCTACTACAAAGTTCTCTTTGGCAATCAATGGGCATTTGGATGGGTATTTCAAAGGAACTAATGGCCTCAGGCAAGGTGATCCCATTTTGCCTTATCTGTTTGTTATCGCTATGGAGGTTTTAAGTAGCATACTTAAGCACACAGCACAAAAAAAAGAATTTTCTTTCCACCCAAAGTGTTCCAAGCTCAAGATGACTCATCTTAGCTTTGCCGATGATTTACTCCTTTTCTTCAAAGCTAATACTAGTTCGACTACTTGTGTCAATGAAGCACTCAATCTTTTTTCTCAGATGTTTGGATTGAAAGTCAGTCCTGAAAAGAGCGCAATCTTTTTTTCAGGAGTCCCAGATGCCATTAAGCAGGCCATTTGCAATATTTTCAACATTCAAGAAGGTCAGCTTCCAGTGAGATACTTGGGTGTCCCACTTGTTACGGGTAAAATTAGGAGGCAAGAATGTGAGAGTCTTTGTGGAAAAATTATTACTCGCATTAAGCATTGGATGAATGTTTGGCTCTCATTTGCAGGTAGGCTTATTCTTGTGAAATTTGTGCTGTATAGTATATATAACTTTTGGTGCAGTATTTTTGTCCTCCCAAAAGGTGTTATCCGCTTAGTCAAGAATCAACTTGCTACGTTTCTGTGGGGTAGGAAGGAAAACTCTAAATCTATCCCAAAGGTAGCATGGGAGTTGATTTGTAGGCCAACTGATGAAGGAGGAATTGGTTTGAGAAAACTTGAAGATTTGAGTTTGACTGCCATTTTGAAACAATTCTGGTTAATGTATTCTGATACGAACTCCATGTGGGGGGAGTGGACAAAGATAATGCTACTGAAAAACAAATGTGTCTGGGAAGTTGATATTCCTAGAGATGCATCGTGGGCGTGGAGAAAGATTTTGAGTGTTAGAGAAACTGCTTATCACCTTATTCGGCATAGAGTTGGCAATGGAAAGAACACTTTCTTGTGGTGGGATTGGTGGCACCCGCGGGGAAAATTGGCTGATCTTGTGGGTTGGAGACGTATGGAGGCTTCCAGACTTAGCAAACATTGCAAAGTGGATACAATCATCAGGGATGGTGAGTGGAGATGGCCGAGAAACTTGGGTTTCCTGAATGATAGTTTGCTTTGTTCTCCATATCAAACTACTGACCAGATTACTTGGCTTGCGGGTATCAATGGTAAATTTTCAACTGCGAAGACTTGGGAATTCATCCGAGATAAGCATAGTAAAGTTGATTGGGATTTTCTTATTTGGAAGACCCCAAGAATACCGAAACATTGCTTCTGTGTGTGGCTTGCCATATTGGATAGACTCCTAATGAAAGACAGGCTTTTGATTTGGGGTTTGAATGTTCAGAGTCAATGTGAACTGTGTCATATGAGTATGGAATCTAGAGATCACATTTTCTTTGAATGCACATTCAGTAGGCGTATTTGGAGAAGAAGTATTAAGTTTGCCTTGGCCAGCGTTGGGAGTATTCAATGGAGCAGGGCCTTGCATTTAATCTTGAGGAATTGTAGGAAAGATAGTTTGAAGGCACTTTTGCTCAAAATTGTTTTTCCTGCCTGTATTTTTCACATCTGGAAGGAGCGCAATAGTCGCCTCTTTGGAAATGGTGTTACAACGGAGGACCAAATTGTGGCAATGATTCGTGACGATGTTAGACTCAAAATGCTTACTGGTAAACAGTTTAGAAACGTTCTCAACAATAGAACCCTTTGTAACTATTGGAACTTAAATGTTTTATTAGGTTAGTCTTCAGTTTGTTTGGAGTTTCTTTCCTTGTATTTGTTTGATTTGGTGTTTTAATGTTATGAAACTTACTGGCTTAGCCAAAAAAAAAAAAAAAAAATTTCACTCAAACTGCTTCCATATTTTAGAAAATCTCTATTTTTTTTTAATTAAATATATATCTATTTTGATTATACACACTATTTCATTTTTTTATTTATGTTTTTCATTTGTTAATGATGATATTCTATGCTATTTTAATTTTTATTATTAATTTTTATTATATTTTTCAATTACATTTTTTTTTATTTTACTTTTGTTTCAATCAAAAAAGACGAAATCGATTTTGTTAGAAAGTTGTCATCAAAACTTAAAGTTCTATAAAGATTATAACACTCTTCAACGGTCAAAAAATGATGTCACTTTTAGCTCTCTATATCTGAATAGTCGAGCAAAAAAAAGAGGTGCCAATTTTAGGAAATTCCTTATAAGGAGGTTGTTGGACCTCCATTTGAGAGGAAGGCAATTGGACTCGGCCTAAGTAGGGATGCTCTTGATTAAGTGAGAGTGTAATCAGGTCAAGGGGATTGTGAGTAAGAGAAATAAGTTTTTTGTCCTCAAAAACTGTAATCATTATTTTACATGTTAACTGATTTTGTAGACGTAGATAGAAGTCGAACCGTTTAAATTGTGTATTTTTTTCTCATTTTATGTGTGTGCGCGTGTCCCCGGCATAACGGTATGGGCGAGAAATACTAATTAAACTACTCTACTTGTTTGTTTGTGTGATTGCTTCCAGGAGTTGAAAATCCATGCACAGTGATATACAGAAATGAACACTGGAACATTCCTGATTATCTTCCATGGGGTGTCCCAATGACATATCTATACCTCAACAGATTCTCAGAACTTTTAGTGCACAAGCCTGAGGAAGGATGCCTTTTGGGTCTTCTCGCAACAATACTTTCACCATTGAGGTGGGGATTCTCAAAATTCGTAGAAACTCATGTAAGTAAAAAGCTTAATCTTGCCAAATATGGGATGGTGCCAAAACATAGTTTTCTTAACGAAATTAGTGCTTGTCTGGTTGGAACCGTGCCTGAGGGCTTTTACGATAGAGTTGATGAAGGAAGCATCAAACTAGTCAAAGCACAGAATATTTTAAACTTTTGCAATGAAGGAATTGTAATTGATGATGGCAAGCTTGAAACTCTAAAGACTGATTTGGTCATACTTTGTACTGGCTTTCGTGGTGTTGATAAGCTCAAAGACATTTTTGTATCACCATTGTTTCAGAAATGCATTGCCGGTTCATATGATACAACAGTTCCTATGTACAGGTTAGCATCCTCGCTATATAGAATAAACACTAGCAATATAAATAATTAGAGTAAATTTTACAAATAGTCCCTATTGTTTACCGGGGGCGGATTCAAAAATTTTTGTCAGTGAAGGCTAAATATTACATAATTTTTTAACTATATGAGTACAATTTTTTTTCAATGAGGGTTAATTAGTTTTTTTTAATTAAAAATACATAGATATTTGAATTTGTTTTAAAAAAATACATAGAATTTTTTTTTTTTTTTAAAATACATAGAATTTTTAATATTTTTTCGAATCAGCCCCAACTTTTTCCACATGCATTCGCCCTTGATTGTTTACATTATTTTTCAATTTCATTCTTATCGTTTCAAAAGTGATACAAATAATTAATTTTCAAAATTTGCAAAAAGTTTCACTTTAGTCCTTGTTGTATGTCACATGCACATAGAACTTTGGGAGCTAAATTGAAAAAAGTAAAAATATTGAGGACTAAATTGAAACTTTTTTCAAACTCTGAGCATTAAGTACGTCACTTTTGAAATAATATGAATGAAATTGAAAAAAAAAATATTGAAGACCAAACACGTAACCGTTAAAACAATGAGCACAAAATTAAAAATAAGTGCAAACATTAGGGACTATTTATAAAATTTGTCCAAATAATTACAACAAAAAAATAACAATTCATTACCCAAATTAAAGAAGATACTATATAAAAATTATCATATACATATTCTAACCTTGGCAGGGAGTGCATTCACCCTCAGATTCCACAATTAGCAATTATTGGGTTCTCTGAAAGTGTTTCAAATCTATATACCTCAGAAATGAGATCCCGGTGGCTAGTAGAGCTTCTTGATGGCACATTCAAGCTACCTAGCATCAACCACATGGAGAAAAATATAGCGGAATGGGATAGTTACATGAAGCGATATTCAGGTGAAAATTATAGGAGATCATGCATTGGTGCTTTGCATATATGGTATAATGATCAGTTGTGTGAGGACATGGGTTGGAATCCAAAACGAAAGAAGGGTTTCTTCTCTGAGTTATTTGAGCCTTATGGACCATGGGATTACATTCATCCATGATATATTTTGTATCTACTATACAAAAAGCAAGATTAGAATCATGAAGAATTTACTACTTCAACCAACAGGCATGTGGTTTTGTGGTATGCCCCTCGTTGTGAATGCGAAGAATTACGAGATCAATTCTTGTAAGTTATATCTTTTAATATGTGTTATACGACGGGAGGTTTTGACTGTCTTTTTAATTTATCCTATTCAATTCTTTTCGTGTGCTTGGGGAGTTGTAATTGAATAATGAACAATGAAATTTTGAACAATTAAAGCCAGTCTTCTATCTTTGAGAAGTGCTTCATGTTGTTCTCATCTTTTCCCAATCTTTTGTTCTATATATGCCTTTTTAGCACACATTGGAAAAAGTGCTATGGATGTCCTACATCTAGCAGAAGTTAATAATATCAGATAGTAACACAAGGCAATAGACTTGACATAATTTTATAATGATATGATTGCTTTAAATAAGGTCTTTCACTGGTAGAAGATTTTTATGGAGTGATTTAATGAGGTGTAATATTCTACCATCACAAGAAATTAAGAAAATAAACACCTTATGTATGTGTATATATATATATATATATATATATAGGTAAACAACCAAATATATAGAAACAAGTGATCAATGTAGGGCCCTTTTAGTTACATCAAATCTCAAAATTCCAAGCATTATGCATACATTTGGGGAGAACAAGTAGATTTTTATGGGGCTTCAAAACTTCAAAAGAATTGGCTTACATGAAAGAAGAAGATTGTATATTCATATTGTATCAAAATTTCAAAAATACACTGATACGTTATCCAAATTCAGAAGCAAAAACTAACATGACATGAAAATTTTAGAAGAAAAATTGGTATGGTGCATCAACATAATTTCCAAAACCATGCATAGTTGATAACTAACAAAATATTAGAATTCCAGGAGTACTAGAAGTGACATGAACTAGGGGGAGGAGTTACTATTTATTTTTTTTTAAATTCAATAGGCCCCGCACCTAATTATTGTTGAAACTATTATCATGTTAAAGTATGCATAAGTATAAAACAATTTATTCCTATGTTATTTTTGCTAAATAATATTTTTTATACTTGTTTATATTTAAAATATTTAACATCGTCAATCTTCTTATACCTCCACAGTTTTCGAAAGCAAGACTAATATGTAGAACAGTGGAAGTGTTCTTCAAATATAACTGATATAGAATTCGCCATAAGCATAATTGCTATATTTCCAAATATTCAGAACGGAATTAGAATGAAGAATGAATAATGGGTCTACTTAAAAATTTCAGAGCAAGACTTGAACAATTTGGGAGAGAAGTAAAAATCGAGGCAACTTTCATTTCAGAGATACTTAAGCAAGAATAATAAGTCCACTTATTTTGAAGTTTTCACTGCAAGAGTAGTCTATCACCAATTTTTCAAATCCTAATTTCATTAATAAACCCAAGTACTCGTTGTCACTATCATATTACCAATTTTTTTTTTTTTTTTTGAATTTTCTATGTGTGTAGGTCCAAAAGTGTTTAGACTTGCATACATAATATTCATTTTTTTTTCAACGAGAGGAATTCACCCTAGATAAAATTGTATTGGATTTATATCAAGGCTACGTACGTACAATTCCTATTATATAGTTGTATGCTCTAATACATGCACCAATTTAGTTAATGAAGAGGCTTGAACTCGGGACCTTTGATTCTCAAGCTAATACCTTTATGATTTGTTTCCTGATTTGACTCTTCTACAATATACATTTCATTTATTTCATGCAATACATATTCCGATTGATGTTCTGTGTCAACAAATATAAGTTATGCAGTCAGAAGGCCTGCCCTTTCTTTGAACAACAAAAGAACGAATAGCAATGGCTGTTTGCACTAACTGAGATATGCAATAAAAATGGATTCTTGAAGTGATAATATGATGATGTTTAAGAATTACAATTTGCTTATAATTCTTTATATTTTTTGTATAGCTAATTAAAAAATTTAATTTAGTTGATATTTATGTATTGGGTAAATAGCTCCAGACCCCTCTGTGGTGACAAAACCCCCTCCACACCCCCCTATGGTCTATGCCGCATTGCGTACGCACCCAAAAGTTAAGTTTATGTCATATTCACTAACAGATTGTTTAAAATGACCATATGGTCCTTAATGATATATTTACTTTTTACTCTTTCCATTTAACTTTACACTTTCCCTTTAACTTTACCTTTTCCATTTCTTTACCAAACAAATCGCGAATGCACGTTGTCAAACTCACGAATGCACGCTGTAAAATCAAGATCGGACGTTGCAAAGTCAAGATCGCAAGCTGTAAAAAATTGGAATATCAAGATCTACTGCTACAAATATATTGTCAGGTATGTATTGTTTCTATTCTATATGTCTGTATTGTTGAAAACGACAAGCCACGATCTTTGCTAAAACAATAAAGTTGTACTTTTGAAAGCGAACATATTTGCAAAGCACTTTTCATCCTTGCGGTCCCATTTCATCATTAAAAAAACATATGATTTTGTCTTTTGGGTGTTAGGGTTTTTGCTTCTGAAATTTTAAGGTTTACTTTAGGGTTGAAGTTAGGGTTTCTGTAATGTGAGTTAGGGTTATAACACCTGCAAATTAAGGATTCAATTTCTGCAATTTAGGGTTTCAATTTCTGCAAATGAGGGTCATCAATTTAGGGTTTTTGCAATTTATTGTATCTACGATTTAGGGTTTTTGCGATTCATGTGCTGCTCAATCATCTATTTGTGTGTGCAATGAGTTTAATACGTATGTTCTTTGTTACTATTGAATGAGCTAGTATAGTATTTAAATGACTGTGTAAATTGGTTATTTTAAAATGGAAGATGATAAAGTTGGCGTAACTGATGATGAATTTGACAATTTTGGGATTGTAGATGGTTGTCTTGACATTGAGTTATGGTTGTGTGGTAGATTAGTGACAGAACCTAAACTTCAATATGTGGGAGGGAGGAAAGAAATGTTTCCTAATGTGGTTTTAGATACTCTTAATCAGTTTAAATTGTTTGCTATGTATGAAAATGTTAGTGGTCATAAAAGTAATATATCTATCTACTATACTAGGCCTCGTACGCTTCATGATGGGATTAGGCAAATAGTTGATGATGCAAGTGTTAGGGAGTTACAAACCCGATGTGTAAACAAGGCTTATGTATGGGTTTACATAGTAGAAGAATATGAGCCGTTAGATGCAGTGGATACTGAAGGACAATCACTGTTTAGAAATGTAATAGTGTTGTATAATGGAGTAGATGATAAAGGGACTACAACTAATGAGGGAGTTGATGAAGGTGATAGAGGGACTACAACTAATGAAAGAGTTGATTAGAGTGAACTATACATTGAGGATGATTACCATGGTTCAGATGTGATGAATGAAGCCTTTGAGAATTTATCTACTATGGCAGAAAACACATCAAATTGTCAGGAGAATGTTGAAATGGAGAATGAGGGACCAAATCTAGATGAAGAAAATAATGTTGACATGGAGAATGAGGGACCAAATCTGGATGAAGAAAATAATTCAGATTCAGATTCAGATGATGCAGATTATGAAATGGAGAATGAGGGATCAATTTCTGATATAGATTCAAAAACTCCTAGCTTGGTTTATGAAGACATTGAGGAGTTAAGTGATGAAGACATTTTCAAGGAGACTGGTGAAGAGGTTAAAACAAAAAGAGAAAGATATGTTCTATTGATGAAGAAACTTGGCAAGAGTTACAATAAGGAAAAGAATGCACTACTGATAAACAGACTAATGAAAAAGGTGATGAAGAGTGGGACAATGATGTGGAAGTGGAAGATTTAAATATGAGGGGTTGTGATGGCAAACCTGCTAAGAAGTGCGTCCCAAAGTATACGGATGGTGTAAAAATGAAAAATGTTTGATATGGTTACAGGAATGAAGTTTAAGAATGTTGTAGAATATAGGAGGGTGTTGAAAGATTGGGTTGTGAGAAAGGGCATTGATTACAGATTGGTGAAAGATGATCCCACAAGTGTTAGAGCCAAGTGTACGCATGCCAATTCTCATGGGTGTAAATGGACCATACTTACATCTCCAATGAATGGTGAGAAAACTTTTCAGGTGAAGACCCTTGAGGGAGATCACAAATGTGGCCACAGGTTTGATAATAGATTAGCAGACTACAAGTACATTGGTAAAAGGATAAGGAAGCATGTGAGAAGTAATAGAGATGAGTCAATATCTGATATGCAAACAAAGATTCATGAGAAGGAGAAAGTGATTGTTAGCAAATACAAAGCAATGAGAGCTAAACAAGCGTCAATCAAGTATATAGAAGGGGATGTTGTTCAGTAGTATGCCATACTCATGGACTATTGTACTACGATTCTTCACTATAATCCAGGCAGTCGCATTTTACTGAGGGTTGATAGGAGTTTGGGTGAACCGAGATTTGAAAGGTTATTTTTTTCAATGGCTGCAATGAAGAATGGTTTTTCTTGCTGGTTGTAGGTCAATAATAGCACTAGATGGGTATTTTTTGAAGACATTGCATGGGGGACAATTGTTAGCTGCGGTGGGCCGAGATGGTAATGATAATATGTTTCCAATTGCAATAGCGTTGGTACCAATTGAAAGGAGAGAAACATGGTCATGGTTCTTGACTGAACTACACAATTTGATTGGTAGCCCTTATGCGAAAGGTTGGGTATACATTTCCGATAGACAAAAGGGATTATGTTAAGTATTCCGTGATGAATACCCAGGTATACGACACAGGTTTTGTGTGCGTCACATGTATCAGAATTTTAAGAGTAAATTTGGGGGCTAACACTTAAATTGTTGTTTTGGAAGGCTGCATCGACAACAAATATCAAGGAATTTGAGAGGTGTATGAAGAGCATAGAGAAAGCTGATCCAAAAATTGATGGTAAAGAGAATGCATTTGAGTGGTTGTCGAAAATACCTCCAAATAATTGGGCAAGATCACATTTTCCAACAACTTCAAAGTGTGACATCTTGGTGAACAATATATGCGAGTCTTTCAACAATTACATCTTGGAGGCTAGAGACAAGCCAATTATAACCATGCTTGAAATGATTAAGGGCAGATTGATGAGCCGGTTGCAAGTTAAGAGAGTGGGAATGGAGAAATATGAAGGCACTATCTGCCCAAACATATTGAAGAGAATTAATAAATTGAAAGATGCATCAACTGCTTGGTCGGCTAATTGGTCAGGCAATGAAAAATATGAAGTTGTTCAAGACTGCTATAAACATGTTGTCAATTTAGATACCAAAACGTGCACATGTGGAATGTTTCAACTGACTGGAATTCCATGATGTCATGCTTTAATATGCATAACCAGATATGGGAAAACAATGGAATTATATGTAGATCAATGTTATTCTAAAGATGTTTATATGAGTGTATATGCAGATATGATTCATCCAGTTCCAGGCCCATATGACTATGTAGATGGTGGTAGTGAGGCATTGAAGCCACCACTAGTGCACAGAAGGACTGGCAGCCCACCAAAGGTAAGGAAGAAGACTGCTACAGAGTTGAAAGAGCAAAGTGAAACTGTCTCTACAAGGAAGGGTCTGACCATTATATGCAAAAAATGCTTGTAAAAGGGACATAATAAGGCCCATTGTAGAAATCAGTTCCATCTAAATTCACCATTGCTAAAGGTAATCTCTTATATTTGAAGTTTGCAATATCCTAAATGATATTGATACATTCTACTATGCAGAACATGAACAATGAAGAGCAAAGCAATATGGAGGATAATCAGCCAACAATAGAGTAACAAAAATCCAACTCACATCATGTAATTAGTTTTTTATGATTCCTTCATTTTATTGAAATCATATTCCATTAAACAAATGTTTTTTCATATTGAATGTATCAGAATACGCAAGAATCGAACTTTGTATCGCAAGAATCGTACCTGTCTTCTAATCTACTACCAAGACCAAGACTAAGATCAAGACCAACTGTTGCTGCTAGAGGTAGAGGTCAAGGCGCTGCTATTAACAGTTTGGGTGTTGGCAGAGGTGGAAGAGGTATTGCAAATGTTGTTGGTACTGGAAGTGGTAGATGAGGTGTTACAATTGTTAGTTTGGGTGCTAGCAGAGGTAGAGGATGTACTGCAAATGTTGGGAGATTTGCAAGTCATGCTTCAAGATGTGGTGTTGGCAGATCTACAGGTGTTGGTAGATCCATAGGTGGGGTTGAAAGCTGGTGGTGATGAACCTGTTGTTCGTAGATCCACAGGTGGTGACGCATCTGGTATTGGTAGATCTGGTGGAGTCACAAGCACAGGTCGTGGATGAACTAGTAGAGGCGGCATATCTAATAATTCCACAAATGTTGAAGATGGTTTTACCAGTCAAGGAAAGGTTGGAGGAACTTACAGAAGTTTTTGCAATGATGCCCTCACAGGTGGTGCGACCGAGAAAAGAAAAGGGGTTGCACGCATTTATGAGGTTTTGGATAATATCAAGAAGAGAAAAAGAATATGACACCCATGACCTAACTTTAAGCATATGGCACCCTTTTTGGACTTTCTGAACAAGAATATGGAACATGTAGCTTTTAGTCTTTTGGTTTTGCAATATTTAATTGTGGAATGTTCCCTATGGTTTACACATGCTCGTGTAGGGCAAAGTTGGCTTCTTTTTGGATGTTGACATGCTCATGTGTGGTACAATTAGTTTAATTTTTGGATTGTTAACTTTAATGTGTATTGATAAGTATTATTATTGACAATTGGTTTCTATCTTTATCTTCATGTTGTGACAATCTCTCCTTCAGTTTAACTATTATTATTATTGAGAATGGAGATTTCGATAACATGATACATATTATTAAAACAAGTCTTCATTACAGGGATAGACCATTTCAAACAAGCCTTCATTACACCAATTGAAAATGAACCACAACAAAACTCAAGATGACCAACTGCAAGTCATATTCCAAATTAACAATGCCCATCCCTAACTACTTTTCATTTCTTCAGGATTACAATTGTAACGACCTGGCTAAACGAATACCCCGTAGGGCAAAGGCACACCAGCGACGTCACATAAGTTGATATTGTCTGCTTTGGAACACCCCGCACTTAACGTACGAGCGTGCTCTCACATTTTTGTTCCCCACGTGTTACCACGTGAAAAGGCCTCAACTCGAATATAAGGGGACACTTCCCACTATATATTCAATGGTCCCAACTCGTAACCTTCCGATGTGGGATAGGTTCACCACATCCGCTCCCACTAGGAGGACCCAGCGCCCTCGCGTGTCACTGATACAAAGGAAGGCCCGCTCTGATACCACTTCTGTAATGACCCGGCTAAGAGAATACCCCGCACGGCAGAGGCACACCAGCGACGTCACATAAGTTGATATTGTCCGCTTTGGAACACCCCGCACTTAACGTACGAGCGTGCCCTCATGGTTTTGTTCCCCACGTGTTACCACGTGCAAAGGCCTCAACTTGAATATAAGGGGACACTTCCCACTATATATTCAATGGTCCTAGCTCGTAATCTTCCGATGTGGGATGGGTTCACCACAACAACAACGATGAGTATCACAATCAAAATACACAAAATAACACCTACAAGAAGAAGCAATATTTTCAACTTTGTATCGTCTTCATCACTCTCCCTTATCCTTATTGTCGTCATCTTTTTTTTTTCTTTTTCTTCAACATGGATGTCACCTCGTCTTCACTATCATCATTGTCGCTATCATCCAATCTTTCAGAGACAGAAATCTCAACTCCTTTCCAAGATGCCATGATCGGCTCACACCAATTAAAGTAATTGCATAAATCACAATTGTAGAACAAATGACCTTTTGAGGCCTTTTTCTCGTCTGTTACCACTACAATCTCAGCCTTACGATGGCAATGGAAGTATGCATTCCGATATCGCAAGTCAAGTGCAGGTTCTTTGTAACTCCGGCTCCTTCGACTTCGAGTGCTTGATGTTGACATTGTGATATGTGCTACAACATTAAGCTCAATAAGCAACTCACAAACAGATATATTTACCAAAGTACTTACAATAAGAAAAAAAAATTTGTATCCCATGTACTCCACAAACCACCACGGCAGCAAAGGACTTCGATACTCAACCACAACGGCAGCTAAGGAATTTCTTACTCAAGCTCACCAACCACGACGGCGACATCAGCTCACATAAGGCACAAATGACTTAGGGTTGTTCGCTGACTTTGATTTTAACAAGGATGGGTGTTTAGTGATGTTTAATAGTAAAGTGAGGGGTATTTCAAACAAAATTCAACTAACAGTATCGTTAATAAGCACTAACAGCCGCATATGCAACGCGTGATACATACTTCCTGCTAGTTTGGACGGAAAAGATGACGGATGGGGGTCCTACACAATGCGCCATAGACCACAGGGGGGTGTGGAAGGAGTTTCGTGACCACAGGGGGGTCCGACGCACTTACGACCCATCATAGGGGGGTCTGGAGCTATTTACCCTTATGTATTTGATGTTTCCTAACTATGCTTATAAGGCTAGTGTAGAAGGATTAATTTGATCCATTAATTATATTTGTTGACATGTAACATCAATCAGAACGTGTATTGCTTGAATTGTGGAGAAGATATATTACAAAAGAGTTAAATTTGTTGTCAAATATAGGAATTTGTTTCTATACTGAATTTGCATGTGTGCGGACCTCTAATACAAATTGGACCCATGTGTATGGGACCCACATTTTGTATTAGAGGCCACCATTCGTATGGGAGCCTTTCTCGTGAGTATAGACTCGTACAAAGGGGATAGATTGATGATATTATGATTCCTTGATCTTTGAAAATTATCAATTTATATGGTCACATAATGCAAGTTATCCGCACTTAGACCAGATTTTCTACTGGAATGGATAAAGAATGGAGCTATTGCTTCCTCATGTAATAGATTGCCACTTCAAGATCATTTGCTAAGACGACCTTGCGAATAGCTAGAACTTGATGTGCATTTTAGGTTAAAAATGGCTAAGTAGTCCACAAAAAACATGAAATTCAACTGTTTAACCTAATCAGGCCATCGTAAAATCCATTCTCTTTGTTCCCCAACCAAAAAAAAAGGAAAAAAAATCCTCTTTTTTCTTTCCTTACTCTTTTCTCGTTTGCTTTAACGCATGAATTAGAAAGGTTTTGATTTGTTGAATTTAGGTTGTTTTATTTCGAACACTCCAATAATTACTACCACATCTTTTAGTTATTGTAACATTTAAAACTATTAAACAAGGTTAAAAATCGATGCAAATGACTTTAACCGTTGTAAATTCTCTACTACGACGATTTTTTTTATAAATATTAAATAACATTTTATAAAACCGTTGCAACTAAACTATAATTTTAAAACCATTGTAGAAAAGTAATCTCATGAATAATTATTAATAAATTTGATTTAAAAAAAAAACTTAACTAGTACTGCAATTAAATAAAAGAGTTCAAAAAAGTTTTAGTTTATACAATAATTAAAAAATCATTGCAATAAATCACCTAATGCGACACTTTAAAAAAAAAAAAATTGTAATATTTTTATTTTATTTTTCAATTGGAGTGTTAAAAAGAAATAAAATATTGTAATGGATAATGATAAACTTCCAAGCAATCTTAGATGATGATTCTCATTTAGGCATAATCAAGCATTGCATTTTAAGTGGCTAAGATCGCATGCTCTACACCTCAGTAATTTCCTCCGTTACAAATAAACATCATGAAGTACTACCAATCTTCCATGTGATTCTCACCCCTGCCGAGTAATTCACAATTGTTTTAATACTTAACTTTTTTTTGGTCGAAGTTTTAATACTAACTAGAAGGATCAAATTTTGCATTAAGTATCATAAGCTTCCTAATTTGATGACAATTGCATTGCCAAAAGCTTGTTCTTTTAGCTTGTGAAGTAACTAAAGTTCACACTACACATGGCCATAATGCTAAAGTCATTTCCATCTAATACTTTGGGGTGAATGAAACAGTAGAGTTCATGGCCAGTTAGGTAACATAGAAGAGTCTATTTTACAAAAGATCCGTTTTATAATTAGACACAAATTAATATAGAAGGAAAATACAGGAAAATATGTACAAATATAGAATTATGTAGAGCTTGGAATCTTGACTGCACCCAACTTAGTGATTGATGTGTTTGGGTGCTTTGTTTACTAATGTATGAGTTTTGTCGTTGAGTTTCAATAAATCACTTTGCTAACTTAGTAAAAAAAAAAAAAAAAATGTCATTTCCCCTATCTCACTTTTCTTGTAAGCCTTTTAATTTAAACTACACCTTTCGGCCACATAGCCCAAGTTTCGGCGTTGCAATTCTATCTTGTATTAAAAAAAACAAAATGATTTGGAGTCTTTTTTAGATTAAATTATTTCAGGAATCATTATTATTTTTTCCGCTCTATTTTGATAACTGAATTACTTGTAGTTCAAAAAAATTGGTATATTGTTAAAATAGTGACCTAGGGACGACAACATATAAAGTTTAAACCCGAACCAATGGGTACCTGACCTGATTATAAAATCATTTACAAAATTGATGAGATATCCGTTAGGGTTTAGTTTTTATAAGTGGTTACTGTTGGATAATCCGATAGGGTTTGATTATAGCAATTAAATTAAATTTGAAAATCGAAAATCAGATTATTAATTAAATAAAAATATGAAATCCAAAAACTTGATTATTAATATATTTGTATAAATACTCATATATATAATGTAATGTTTAAGAAAATAATAATTTTTAAACATTGGTCCACAACTAATACTTATGTGTATACAACACAACTCTTATTATTAATTGTTAACCCTCATAATTTTTAATTTTATTGAGATTTGTCATTTATTTATGAAAAAAATATTGAGCAATGTTTTCAATTTTTTAATTTTATCATTTCTCAATTAACTTTTTTTCATTGTGTTTTATTGATCTTCTATAACATTTAAATTTTATTTCTCTTACTTAAAATTAATTAGATGTGTATTTATTTGAATTCCTTTTTAAACCATTTGAGGGTGGTTTTTTTTTTTTTTTAAAAAAATTATTCATTAACGGGTCAGGTCCGTTCGGGTACATGTGGATTTTTAATTGTTTATCAGGTTTTGGTAAGTAAAATTAACTCATTGGGTTTCGAGCATGGGTTTGAAAAAGAATAATTTAAACGAATTTGAGTTTGGGTTTATTAATTTTAACAGATATCCGACCTGTTGTTATTCCTATAGTGATCATTTAATCAATTATTGTAAAAAAATGACTAACAAGATTATTTTTCACATGTTAGCGTATGGGTATAATGGGAATATATGAAAAAGATTAAAAGTTTATTATTTTTCTTTTTTGTATAGTGGTGGCCAGAGTCGCAATTTAGTATACTATGTCATTACTTGATCATTCAACTCAATTTAGAAAGGTCAAATGTACTAACATGTGACTAACAAAAGAATTTTTAAGAATCGAGTGACTCTGTTTATCTAATCAACGGGCAATTCTTGGATTCAACTAACCAAATCATGCAACATTGACATATTAATCGAAATCACATCATGTAAGTCTAATTATTTTGTGAGAACGATTTAGATCCAACTAGTGGAACTAACAAGTTATCCCCCGATCAACCGCTAGGCTTCCAATTTCCTTTTTAATTTCTTTATTTCAACACCGTCAAGTCGAAGTGTTAATTAAGGGCAACGTTCAAACACTGCAAGGCTCGCTGTCCACCACACTCTAGCATTCAATTCACTTCATTCCCACTGTTTCTGCAACAAAAAAACAAACAAACAAAAACCATAATAACTCTCCCATTCATTTACTATACCCACCTCTTGTGCAGTCTTACACACACAGTTATGTTGAATCCAGCCATGAAGCAACCCACATGATCTTCATGATGACTCATTCCAACAAAACCTATCTTTTTATTAAAAAAACCATTAAAATAAAACCATTTCTTTATGTATTTATAGGCATGGTCTCGCATGCACATTTCTGCTTCTTCTTCTTATCTTCACGGATTTTCTGGAAGACTTTTTTGACGTTGAAAATAGTAAGAGTGATGACGAAAGGCTTCTTCTGATGCAAGTTTCCAATGGGGGAAAATTATATATATATATA
Organism: Ehretia macrophylla; assembly: GCA_037974665.1. Lineage (NCBI taxonomy): Eukaryota > Viridiplantae > Streptophyta > Magnoliopsida > Boraginales > Ehretiaceae > Ehretia > Ehretia macrophylla. The sequence goes on from CM075774.1 coordinate 9,999,223, forward strand.
TATATATTTGGTGGCATATTTATGTATTTTGAGGGCGTGAAATTAGAAGAAAAAGAAAAAGAAAAGCTTGTCGAGAAAATATAATTTGTGTTGTTATAATGAAGGCTTTTGGGTTCTCGGTTATGTTCTTGGTGATTGGGACCGCTTTGACGTGCCTTGTTTTGTCTAGCAAAGGAGGCACCTGCACATTTCCCGGTAAGCTTTTAGTTTCAAGGTTATAACTTTCGTTTTAGCATAGATTTTTTTTTTTTTTCACTTTTAGTGTTAACATAATTACATGATATGCTTCCATCGTGTTGGTACTTGGGATACTTCAGATGCAGTCGTCGTTCTAAATTTCTAGTGTCAAAGTATACAATTCTCGTGTAACTCTGATCTAATAGCTTCTTCTTGTAGCTGTAACCCTAGCTTCTTTATGTGATTTAATTGCTGCCTCTATTTATTTTGTTGAATTGCTATGCTATGTGGGGGTTGCAGTCCCAGTGATTATGAAAGTATGATGAAATTTGGGATTCTATTTTAAAATCAATTGATATTAGAAGAAATAATTCAAGATATTATATGATCGTCTTTGAGTTTTTTATTTTTTCATGTGGAAGGAATTGTATATTCTAACACCTGACACTGAGACTCAACATAATCCTTGCAAATATATTTTTGAATGAGAAGCGGAGGATGGATCCTTAACAATTTATTGATGTGTAATATTCCACATTGGTAAGAGATAATATATATGTGGTATATAAGAGGGTGTTGTGGGTATAAGAGATAACTTGATTAATCATTTTGAGTCAGTAGATAAAAGTGTCTAAATAATTATTTATTATGCTTATAAACACTAGTCTCGCTCGTGGGCTTGGGGTTCTGGACTCAGGCATAAAATATCATACATCGGTGGGAGGTAATATATATGTGGTATATAAGAGGGTGTTGTGGGTATAAGAGATAACTTGATTAATCATTTTGAGTCAGTAGATAAAAGTGTCTAAATAATTATTTATTATGCTTATAAACACTAGTCTCGCTCGTGGGCTTGGGGTTTTGGGCTCAGGCATAAAAGAATGGTATTCAATGCAGGTCACTAAAGAATGGTATTCAGAGCAGATCACTATTCAATGTGAGAGAGTTAAGTGCTATGCAGTTGTGGTGTAAAGTACTACACCAAGAAGTAGGAGGGAGCCATTTTTTGAACTCGTAGGAGTTACCTCTACAATCTTACATCACCTAGTTGGCCCTGGGTCCTTAACGAGGATATATGTAATATCCCACATCAGTGAGAGATTGTCAATTTGAGTGTTTTATAATGAGTGTTATGAGTATAAGGAATAACTTGTGTTAACTATTTTGGACTAGTTGATTAGATGTCCAAGTAGTTATTTCTTATTCCTATAATATTAGCCTCACATGTAGGCCTGAACTTCTAGGCTCGAGGCGTGGTATGATGAATGAAGCCTTCGTCATTTTATCCCTTTTTTAGATGGTAAGAATTCATATATTGAATGTTAAATTTTCATATATATGATAAAAAAAATTTATATAAAGAAATTTGAAATGATGAAGGATTGGAGTGTGATATAAGGAAGGATGAACGGGTGTTGAATGAGTAGATTTTGCACCTCTCCCGAAATTGAAAACAGAAAAATCTGCACCGGTCAACAATATACCAATAACTTGATTGTTAACAAATTGTTGCCAGTTACTTTGTGGAAGATTTTTATATAGATGTAGGAAAATGCACCTATGCACTTGAAATGATTGACTTACCATGCCACAAGATTGAAATAGTAGCTTCATTTACTTCAAAGTTCCATTTATTCTGAATATTTGGCTTGTAGTTGATCTAGTTGAACAACTTGATTTCCATTTGAAATGATCTGTTGATGATGTTGTTCAATCATTGTGAAGTAACCAGTTTATTCAGCCTATGAATTCCCTCTGATTCATACTTGATGCAATTATTATGCCTGTAATTTCACTGAATTTATGCTTTTACTTCTGCTCTTTCTGGATGGAGAATCAAGTTCTCTCGTAAATAAATAATGAACTCTAAGACCAGTATATAAAATCTTAGACTAATTCACCTAATACCATTTGATTTTAAGATATATATAATCCCATGATTGTTAATACTCTCAAATGGATCTCAAGGGAGTGCCAATGACTTTCTTCTTTACGTGCTTTACATCTCTGACTGCGATACTGAAGTGTATAGGTAAATTTTCTACGTAGAAGCCATATTATTTATATGCAATTAGGACCAATATAGAATTCCATTTTAAAGGAGATTATATATGTAACCTTTATATTCTCTTAGGTACGCTTCCACGACATGGAGATGCAATGGTGATGATCGTGAAAAGTAGGAAGCTGAAGGTATTTGCCATACCAATTAGCATATATTTCAGCTGAAAACCTGCCTGTGTATTTATTTGATCTTCGCCTAAGTAAAATTATCTTTAGTAGTTCATAACTGGTCATATCCGTCTTCATATTTCATTATGTGCAGGATATTAGAGGTGGCTCGGACAGAATTTACTTAGAAGATTACCGTCCCATTGATCCTGTACCAAATTCAAAGGCTTCCATTAGGCCTGGACCGATCCAGCATGGTACTCCTCTTATGCCTTATATTCCCAAGCCTGCTCCTTCTCCTCCTCCTGGTCGTCCAACGCATTGAGCCTTCCCTTAACAGAATCTGAAACCCGTTCTTCTTAACGACTATGCCGCAAAACACGAAACGAAGAAGAATGTAATAATATCATTCTACAGATCTTGTCTATTCTGTCATGTTCATATCATATTTGTATTTCATGTATCTATGCAAGCTGAAGATTTATTGCAATCGTTGTTGTTGTCATGTAATTTGCGTAGGATTCATTTTGTTCCACTCCAGCTAATTTCCTAATGTGAGTTTTCAATTTCTTGTACTTTGTAAAATTATCATGTTAGAATTGATTGTCTTGTTGCATAAAGTTTGGTTCTAAAATTTTGATGATTCCGAATATTATCACCCACAAGACACAGATGAACAAATTTTGCACTAATAGTTAACTAGAGGTACTACATGTGCCTTTCTACCGGAATTTTTTGAGCTATTAGTTGGTGCTCTCATCTATAATTGATGTAGATGTTGAATTTGCAATTAAGATCTCTGTTTTGGAATCCTAAGATTCATTTATCTTTCAGTGGGTTCCTAGCAACTTGAACAATTCAGAAGACTTGAGGGTAAAGAAAAGGTGTAGAGACCATCGATGGTGGATGTGTTGGTAGGTATGGTAGAGATAATAAAAAATATAGAAGTCTGGCCAGTGGTATGTAACTCACTATATATGTAAAATTTTGCGCTATATATGTAAGAACTTACGAGTTTGAGTCTTTGGTTACGTTGTACGATTTTAGGTTTTTCTTGAATACAAAAAAAAAAAAAAAAAGCGATAGAAGTGATGGTCTTTGAAAGAGTAAAGAAGATAGAGGAAATACTTGTCCCTTTGAGATTTTCACTAGCATGATTATTTATACGTGTGTCATATACTTGTGGCCCAATGTAGACTTATTGTTTTATGGATCCAATTAAAGGTATGGCCTAGAATGGTTCAGATCAACCCCTATCAAGATCAATTTCTAGTAGGATCAGTTGAAGCACATGCGAACCTTGAACCTAATTGGATAAATCTTTTTGGATTTGGTCCCCTTTCATATGGGCTTCTTATCCCGACAAGTATGTACTTAATGTGCTCCAGATAATACTTGGGTCTTTGAAATTTTTTTCGTTTTTTTGATTCAGGGGCTTAAGACTATACAACGTAAGCGAGAATCAAACTCATAACTTTTCCCATATTATGAGTAACCTTACTACTGAATCAAAGTCCTAGTGGCAGTCTTTGCAAATTTTAGAATCCACAATTTTTTATGTTTCGGGCTAAAGATGGTCAAATTTTACAACGTAAGCTAAAGGGCTTTTCATTTTGTTTAGTTATTCTTTTGAGGGTAGACATAAAATAAAATAAAATAAAATAAAAAATAAAAAAAGTCAGTGTTATACCCTTTCTATTTAGCTAAAATTGCACGTAAGGACTTTGTGGCCAAAATTGCACATTACACCTTGTGGTAGTGTTAATCTAATAGTTTTTAATTTTAATAATTTATAAGAATGTGTGATTCATTGCTTGTTGTCTTGAGTAACAGGGAAAGCCTTTTTTATTCACATTTGTCTATATATTATAGCAGTTATTAGATTATTAAGATATTGAGAGTTAATATCTAACTTCAAGTAGGAATATTAGCCATTTATCCATTCTTTTGAGGGAAAATTTTCAAACTCTACACAACATTTAAGTATAAAGATAATAATTTAGAAGACAGATATAGATACTATTTTAAATAGATCAATCTGTAAAGTTTGAAAAGTTGATAGCTTCATTTTAGGTCAATTGTCCTTGTTAAGATCTGATTTTGTTAAGATCTGATTTTAGCTAATGTTTTTATTGGCTATGTTTTTAACAAAAATTATGGATATTATTGTATGGATATTGCGTGTAGATTTTTGTTATTTTAGGTAAGATTGCTATGAGATTTTCGAGTGCAAGAGAAATTCGAGTTTTGAGGAATTCTAGTGTAAGTAGTATTCAAGCCATGAAGAGTCCAAGTTCAAATAAAGTTTATGCTATGAAGAGTTTCTACATCTTTAGAGATAAGGTAATAAGTTGATAAGGTTCAAGCTAACAAGAACTCTAGTGCAAAAGAGATAATCTTGAAGACACTCCTACCTATACTCGACATCTGCACCAAGCTCCATAAATAGGCATCTCAATTCTCAGTTGAAGGGAGTGAGCAGTGAGCAGAAAATAAGTTGCAGAATCGTGAGTTAGCTGTAGACTGTCTGTGTCAAGTTGTGTTGCAACATATTGTGTAAGAGAGTATATTGATGTTCTAGGTAGCGTTGCAACATAGTCGGTTTTTGTCATATGTATTGACCAATCTATCTAGAGTTTCAAGACTCTTTTGTTTATGTTTTAGTATACATTCTTCGGGAGAAGAAGGTGTGTTCTCGGGATAGAACTTTGTAAGTCGAGGGGAGCTCACTAAACTAGAAAATCTACTAAGGGAGTCTTACACCGTGGCGGCAAGGGTTAAGAGGGAGTCTTCAATTGCGTAAGTTTCTATTGGTGTCTGTAATTCTTGAAACTTAGTGGATTGGTTTGTTAGGCTAGGGAGTGGCCTTGTGGACGTAGACCTGGTTGGTCGAACCACGTTAAAATTTATGTGTGCTTACATTTGTTATAACAAATTTACTTTCATGCAAATTTTACTTAGTTGATTTGTTTAATTATCAAATTGATTAAGAGCCAGAAATTCAGAGTTGGAATCAAGAGTAGCTTACTGAACTAACTCAGTTAGATATTTGGGAAGGTTTTTATTTCTGCCTGTTTTTGCAGATATAGACACAATTCTTGATGGAAGTTCAATTACTAAACCACCACTTCTAGATGGATCAAACTACTCATATTAGAAGGCTCGGATGATAGCATTTATTAAATCCATTGATGAAAAAGTTTGGAGGGCAGTTGTTGTAGGATGGGTGCATCCTACAGTGAAGAATGATGAAGGAGTTGATGTCCCAAAACCTGAGGATCAGTGGACCGCAAATGAAGATCGTTTGGCTAACGATAATTCCAAGGCTTTAAATGTTATTTTCAATGCAGTTGATCTAAATCAATTTAAATTGATCTCAACTTGTGAAACTGCTAAGGATGCTTGGACTATTTTACAGACTGCTTATGAATGAACTATAACCGTCAAAGTATCCAAGCTTCAAATTCTTGCAACAAGATTTAAGGAATTGAAGATGCAAGAGGATGAGACTATTGTGGATTTCAATGGCAAGTTGTGTGACATTGCAAATGAGGCATTTGCATTAGGTGAAAAATATTCAGATTCAAAGCTTGTGAGGAAAGTCTTGCGATCACTTCCCGATAGATTTGCCATCAAGGTTGCTGCCATTGAAGAAGCAAAAATTGTTGATGACATGAAGCTGGATGAGTTAATGGATTCACTTCAAACATTTGAGATGAAATTTAAACAAAAGAGAAAAGAGCAAAATATTGCATTCCAAGCAGAAGTTCAAAGTCAAGATGATCAAAGCTCTTACCATGATAAAGATGTAGAGATCACTAAATCTTTAGCATTGCTCACGAAGAATTTTAACAAAGTGTTAAAAAAATGGAATAAGTAGAGAAGTGGATCAAGGACACCGACTTTTGATAGAAGACAAACTATTACAACAAATCTTGATACATTCAGAAGGCAAAATGGAAAAACGTTCGAAGAAAAAAAGAAAAATAAAGGTATTCAATGCAGGGAGTGCGAAAGATTTGGTCATATATGTTGGTATATGTCAATTCCCACCTCATAATAAGTATCGTTAATTTATGTGGTAGCATAAATTAATGATTTCGACTTTAAACGTCGATGAGGTCAAAAGGGACCGTGATGGCTATAAGAAAGAAGTTCGAAAATTTGGAGTTACCTAAAATGACGTCGGGATGATGCAATGCTAAAGGTAGCAAATTTGACCAAGTGAAGCTTCCTAGAAGTTGGCTTGGATGCTAGCCACCCATGTGGTCAATTATAACCACCCATGTGATAAATATGGGTAGTCAATACTTTGAACATAGTTGGTAAAGCCAACCAAGATGGAAATATTTGATAGGAAAGTCTCCTATGGCGGGCTAGCTGAATTCTATAGTCTCCTATGGTGGGCTAGCTGAATTCTATAAATAGTCATGCATTAGTTCATCAAATTCATTCACAACACAACTCCAAACACAATCCTAAGTTAGTCTTTCTTTCTTGTATTCTTCTTGTAAGTCTAGAAGCCATTAAAACTCTAATCTTGAGAGCACACGGTGAGACAATTATCTTGTAAGTGTTATATTGAATTGTTATAACGAGTATTGTTGTCTTTCTACTTGATTGTTGTTAAGACATTTCTGAAAAAATTGTTATATTCTTACATGGTCTCAAGAGCTTAAGGGGCTCTTAACACCAATATTGTCTAGTAAAGCTCAACAACTATGACTACTCATGGTGCTTGTTCTTCTTCTATCAATTCTAGTTCCGATTTAGTACCAACAATTCGTATATGTCCCCCTACCTTCACAGAAGGAAAGCTTGATGGCACGAACTATCTTTTGTGGAAGTTCAAAATCACCACAGTTCTGGACTCCTACGGACTCCTTGATACAGTGTTAGGCACAGATGCAGAACCAGTTGCAGTCCGTGCTGAAGATGACATAAAAAAAGGTCACACCTCCAAATCCTCAACTTATCAAAGAATGGAAGAGACGAAATGCTGATGCACTTTGTGCAATTGTAACAAGTGTTCAGGATTCCGTCCTTACTCTAATTCAACACACAACCAAGGCAACTGAAGCTTGGAACATATTGAGAAATCAATATGAAACAAGGAATCAGACTCGCATTCAGAACTTGGAGAATCAGTTAACTGCTGAGAGATTAAGTGAAGATGAAATAGCTGAGTCATTTATCAGTAAGATGAAAAACCTACGTGATCAAATGGCTGCAGTTGGTATTGCCAAATCAACCGAGGAACTAGCTCAAATATGCATTAGAGTGTTGCCTCCAAAATTTGACGGCCTTGTGACAGCACTCAATACACAAGTTCGCATTCCTCCTTTGACGTTTGAAGAATTCACTGCCATGTTTATGGAAGAAAAGATGAGGCTAAAAAGCAGAGAAAATCAACTTGACTCTGCCTTTGTAGTCAAAGCGAGGAGTAGCCAAGAAGAAAAGAAGAAATGAAAGAAGAAGATCGTGCTACTACTACAATAAGAAAGGTCATGCTGTCAAAGATTGCAGGAAAAGAATCCATGACGAGAAGAACGGAACTCTAAAGCCAAATAGGAGAAATAAAGAGTCTGCCAATACGGCTGAAATGAAAGTGCATTTGTTTACTATAACAAATGCAATGGAAGAGACGTATACTAGCGTACATGTACATCAAACAAGTGCATGGGTGTTAGATAGTGGAGCTTCCCGACACATGACCAGCAAGAAGGAGTTATATGACTCTATAAAACCTCTACAATAACCAATGAATGTTGTCGTCCGGAATAATGCTAGGTGTCCCGTTGAGGGCACTGGAACCATCTCGCTTGTGTCTAAAGATGGAGGAAACAAGAAGCTATCCAACGTACTTTTTGTACCCCAAATCACCAGAAATTTGATATCTGTAGCTGCTATTACAGATAATGATCTAGAAGTGCGGTTCAAGAAGGCGGAAGCTTTGATTCTTGACAAGGATCAAAATATAGTAAGTAAAGGTATTCGCAAAAATAACCTTTACGAAATCAGCTCTCTTTCTGCCGTCGTGGATGCCAAAACAAGTCAACTTTGGCATGAAAGGTTCGGGTACATTTCCTATCCTGTGTTAAAGGAAATGCAAAAGAAGAAGATGGTGGCCGACTTGCCTTCAATTGAAGAAGTTGAAGGACCGTGTGAAGCTTGTATGCAGGGCAAGCAACATGACAATCATTTCCCAAAGAGAGTTGGTACATGCTAACCTCTGCGAAAAAATGACTACCACAGCGTTGGGAGGATCTTCCTACTTTATGTTGTTAGTCGACGATTATAGTAGGAAGATATGGGTATACTTCCTTCGGGACAAGGCTGATGCTCTTGAAAAGTTTAAAGTGTGGCATAAACTTGTGATAAATGGGAACACAACTCAGTTAAAGAAATTTCGTACCGATCGTGGAGGGGAATTCTATTCTACAGAGTTTACTAACTACTACAACAAGCTTGGATTAAGCGCCAATTGACAGCTCCATACACACCACAACAAAATGGAGTTGTGGAACGAAGAAATTGAACAATTATAGAAATGACTCGATACATGTTGAAAGGTGCTGGCCTACCTAACATATTTTGGGCTGAAGCAGTCAACACATCGGTATACATCCTTAATCGGTGCTCAACTAGGGCACTCAACGATAAGACTCCTATTGAGTCTTATTATGGTATGAAACCTTCTGTCTCATTTAAGAAAATTTGGGTGTGAATGTTTTGTACACGTCCCAAATGAAAATAGAAAGAAATTGGATGACAATAGCAAGAAGGGCATTTTCTTGGGATATAGTGAAGAGTCTAAAGCATACAAACTCTATGAAGTAGAGGCCAAGAAAGTGATCATAAGCCTAGATATGGTGTTTAATGAGCGACCATACTAAATGGAGGATAACGATCTTGCCATTTCGTCATCAACCGATAAAGTAATCTACCAAGTGCCTGAACAACAACTGTTGAACAATGAAGAAGTCTCTAATGATGAAGAGACTGAAGACCAACCTGTTGTATCCACAAGGAAGCCACAACTGAAGTGGTTCCAACAGCTCTTTAATGGAAGAAATCCAGGAGTTACTGATGATAGTTTACGTCCTGATGGACTAAGACGATCAAAGAGAATAGAAGAGCAGAACAGATGAGGACAACAACTAGTAAACATGGCTTTGATGACCCAAATCATCAATACGGTAAAAGAACCGATAACTGTGGAGGAAGCCATGTCAGATCCAAATTGGAGTGCAACTATGCAAGTTGAATATGATAGTATCATGAAAAATGATATTTGGGAGATCGTTAAAAAGCCACCAAATAGAAAAATCATTGACACCGAATGGATTTGGAAAGTGAAGTACAAGGCATATGGAAGTCTTGAAAAATACAAAGCACGCCTTGTAGCTCAAGGATTTTCACAAGTTGAAAGTTTTGATGTATATGAAACCTTTGTTCTAACAGCAAAAATGACAACAATCAAGTTAGTTGTTGCAGCTGCCGCGCATTATGGATGGATTGTATATCAAATGGATGTCAAATCAGCTTTCCTTAATGGGAAACTTGAAGAAGTCGTCTACGTTGCACAACCCCATAACTTACAAATACCAGGCGAATAAGAAAAAGTCTGCAAATTGAAGAAGGCTTTATATGGGTTAAAGCAAGCACCACGAGCTTGGTACAAACGTATAGACTCTTTCTTCTTGCAACATGGTTTCTATATAAGCAAATCAGAGGCCAACTTGTATGTTCTAAGTGAACAAGGAAATAAGGTAATTGTAGTCCTATATGTGGATGCTCTTGTAATCACTGGTGACCATGAAGATAATATTCGGTAGACGCAAGAATGGTTGAGCCAAAATTTGAAATGACAAATCTTGGTCTTCTTCATTATTGCTTGGGAATCGAGGTATGGCAAAAAACCTCATACTATCATCATCTCGCAGCAACGATATGTTCGTGAGCTCTTGACTGCATTTGGTATGTCCGAGTGTAAGCCAGTTGTTACCTCGATGAAAGTGAATACAAAGCTATCAATTGATGATCCTTCAGAACAAGTTGATAACAAGCTCTACAGAAGGTTGGTGGGAAGTTTAATCTTCATTAATAACACAAGACCTGATATTAGTTATGTTGTGGGAGTTCTTAGTCGGTTTTCAAATAAACCGAGACAAAGTCATTGGCAAGCAGGAATTCGAATCCTCAAATATCTCAAAGGCACGTTGGAGTATGGGATATCATACAAGTTTGGAGATACTTTATTTGGGTATTGTGACTCAGACTGGGCTAATGATATTGACTCAAGAAAATATGTTACATGTTACATATTCATATTCAATGGTGGAATCATCTCATGGTCTAGTAAGAAGCAACCCACCGTTGCACTTTCATCAACGAATGCAGAATACAAGACTGTTTGTGTAGCATCTTGTGAAGCTGTTTGGCTATGATGCATCTTGACTGATATTGGCATTCCAATAACGGAAGCAACAATGTTGAAATGTGACAGTCAGAGTTATATAGCCATGTCAAAGAATCCGGTATTTCATGCCAGAACAAAACACATAGAGATTCAGTATCATTATGTGAGGGAATTGATCGAGGAATGTGAAATCTATATGGAGTACTGCCCTACAAAAGATAATTATGCAGATATCTTTACTAAAGCGTTAAGGAATGTCGCAGTTGAGCAAGCATCTTCAAACATTGGGTGTTGGCCCAATAGCTTAGTCAATATGAGGTGAACATTGAGAGGGGAGGGGGTGTTGGTATATGTCAATTCCCACCTCATAATAGTATCGTTAATTTATGTGGTAGCATAAATTAATTATTCCGACTTTAAACATCGATGAGGTCAAAAGAGATCGCGATGGCTACAAGAAAGAAGTTCGGGAATTTGGAGTAACCTAAGATGACGTCGGGATGATGCAATGCTAAAGTTAGCAAATTTGACCAAAGGAAGCTTCATAGAGGTTGGTTTGGATGCTAGCCACCCATGTGATCAATTGTAGCCACCCATGTGATAAATATGGGTGGTCAATACGTTGAACATGGCTGGTAAAGCCAACCAAGATGAAAATGTTGGATAGGAAAGTCTCTTATGGTGGGCTAGCTGAATTCTATAGTCTCCTATGGTGGGCTAGCTGAATTCTATAAATAGCTATGCATTAGTTCATCAAATTCATTCACAACACAACTCCAAACACAATCCTAAGTTAGTTTTTCTTTTTTGTATTATTCTTGTAAGTCCAGAAGCCATTGAAGCTCTAATCTTGAGAGCGTACGATGGACAATTATCTTGTAAGTGTTATATTGAATTGTTATAACGATTAGTGTTGTCTTTCTACTTGATTGTTATTAAGATGTTTTTGGAAAATTTGTTATATTCTTACAATATACAGGCTGAATATGCAAATACCTTGAAGAAAAAGAACAAAGCCATGAATACCACTTAGAGTGATGAAGATTCAGATTACTCTTCTAAAAGTGACACAGGGCACACCAACAACTATGTTGCGTTTGCTGTTGCAACAGGATAGAATGGCGAAAAGTCTGTTTCAGCAGATGTCGCACCATCTGTTCCAACAAATTCCACAACATAACTTGTGCTATTAGATTACAGTAGCATGAATTCAAAAACAGAGAGTGATGATGATCTGGATGAAGAAGGAATCATGAAAGCATACAAGGAAATATACGAGAAATGGCTGATTGTATGCAAGAAGAATCAAGAGCTTGAGGAAAAGATCAATGAATTGGAGGAACAAAAAGCTAACTTGACAAAATCAGTGAGAAACCATTAGATCCAAGAAGTCAAGTGTCAATTGAAGATTGAAGAGTTGTAACTGGAGCTTAAACAGACTCAATGAAATGTGAAGATGTTGAATTTGGGTACTTTGAAGCTTGATCATATGTTGTCAATTCAAAAGCCAAATGGAGATCATACTGGACTTGGGTTCCAAAAAGGTACTTCAACTGGTAAAACTATCTTTGTCAAATAAACTGCGGAAACGAAGCTGGAACCGCATGTTGCAACATTTCCTGTGACAAAGGCAAAAATTTCAAAAAGAAAGCAAAAAAGATTTGTTCCAATCTGTAATTACTGCGACGTACCTGGACACATCAAACCAAGATGCTATAGGTATATTGATGATCTGAAAAGAGGTATGTTTGTCAATCTGTTCATTTATGGTAAGCCTAGGAAATCACCAAAAGTAATAGTTGATTTGTTGCAACAAAACTTGAAACAAATCTGGGTAAGAAAATCTGTACACACTTGTCTAGTTGCTTACACTTTATTACAAGCTTGTACCACTAACTCATGGTATTTTGATAGTAGTTGTTCTAGACATATGACAGGAGATTGTGGTATGTTGACAAATTATCGAAGTTGCTCAGAAGGTCAAATAACTTTTGGTGATGGTGAGAAAGGTCGAGTTCTTGGGAAATGAACTCTTGCTATTGAAGGTTTTCTAAGATTAAAGAAGGTTATTCATGTTGAAGGGTTAAAGGCAAATCTCATAAGCATTAGTCAGTTATGCGATCAAGGTTTGTTTGTCAAGTTCACCAAATATGAATGTCAAATGTTCGATAAAACTAACAATTGTATTCTTGCAGGAATTAGATCGACAGACAATTGTTATATGTTGACCTCACCATATGCACAAACTTTGTTACGCCAAAATAATTCAGTTGATCATGCTGAAATCTGGCACCAAAAGTTAGGTCATTTAAATTAGGGTGAAGTGCATTAAATCCCCTTATACTTTAGCGAAAGTGCACAACACCTCCCTATAGTTTAAAAATCCCCTGAGTTAGTCCTTGTAGTTTTTCAAAAGTGCACAAAACTCCCTTACCGTTAAAAAATCCGTTAAATTTAACGGAGAGTGTATTTCACACGCGTTAAGTGAGATTTTTTTTTGATTTTTAACGAATTTATTCATTAAATAATTATATGAATTGACCAAATTATCATTTTTTTGGCCTAAACAAAAGAGGAAATGGCAAAAGAGATAAATGAAAAAAAATGAGGGTATTTACGTCTTTTTTACAAAATTCGTTAAATATGTCGAATTTTATAACTGTAGAGGGGTGTTGTGCACTTTGAAAAAACATAGGGACTAGTTCAGGAAATTTTTGAACTATAGGGGGGTGTTGTATACTTTCGCTAAAGTATAAAGGGATTTGGTGCACTTCACCCTTTAAATTATAACAAGATTGTAAACACAAGAGCAGTACAAGGTATTCCAAAGTTGAATTGTAAAAAAAATTCAAGGTGTGGGGACAATATCAGATAGGCGAACATGTTGCAGCAAATGATCCAGAAGATGATGTTAACTGTATGGAAACCAATCATGTTGCAGAAGATGTCGTAACAACAGGTGAAGCAACCAGCGACGATGTTTCAGATGTTGGTGCAACATGAGGTGCAACAAATCTGGAAAAATCATAAAACTTTTGAAAGCAATAATTTGCAGTCAAAACCTCAGGAACCACTTGCTCATGTTCATAAAAATTACTCAGCAGAAGATGTTGTTGGCTCCATTCATGAAGGGGTCAAAACTCGAGGTAAGCCTAGGGTAAACTACAGAGAAATGGTCAAGTATGTATGCTTTAGCTCATAACTAAAAAAAGGCTACAAGACAGGGGGAGTTGATAAAACTCTATTCATTAAGAAATTTGGTTCAGTGATTTTGATTGCACAAATTTATGTAGATGATAAAGTTTTTGGTGCAACATCTAAAAGCAAGGCTGATGAATTTGTCAAGCAAATGAAGCAAATGTTGGAAGACTATGGTATTGAATAGGGAGTTTTAACTGTCTTCTGTGATAATACTAGTGCCATAAATGTTTCTAAAAATCCTATGCAACATTCACGAACTAAGCACATTGATATACGACATCATTTCATTCGTGATCTTATTGAAACAAAAAATGTCGTTCTAGAATATGTTGCAACATAACATCAGCTATCATATATTTTTACTAAGGCACTTGACTTTGTGAGATTTGAAGTTTTGAGAAAAGCTATTGGTATTTGTACCAATTAGTGTTGGCACATGCATTGAAACATAAAAGTGATAAGTCTCAAGAGATGTGAAAGTTTAATAATTAAACCAACTTGAGATTTATTATTTGAACCATACTTCTTATGCACACTATATTTTAATCTAATTGAGAAACTGATTTTAATGGTTTGTAAGTGCAGGAATTTAAACTTCCTAGTGACTCTGGATATAAAGAGAAGTCTCTTTATCCATTATTGTACTCTATTCACTCATGAAAAAAAGACAAAAAAAAGAAAAACAAAAAAAAAGAAAATAAAGTGGAGACTGGAAAAAACTACCTAGACCTGATCGAAAGTTCTAAAGTGAAAGCTACCAAGTCTAATATTCAGTTGAAAAAAAAAATTTGCAATGTGATTAGACGATCAGGTTGTTTAAATAAGGTGTTTTAAATTCTAAATCTTACAAATCCTGATTCTGAGGAATTTTAAGAAAGATCTTTATATTGCTTTCACACACACATGGTTCAAGTTATAAATTCTTGTGTGATTTAAGTATTGAATAAATCTAATTTCTTGTTGATGAAATCACAATTAACGTGGATTGTATGTGACATTCATTTTTTTATGTTTAAATAATTCATAAGTTTAAGTGCTTAAGTGGCTGATTGGTGAAGTTATGTTGCAACATGTACTGAAGCAATCTCTCTCACTAAACTTATGTCGTAACACAAAAGAAAAAGGAAAAAAATAAAGGGAAAAAGTTTGTTTTTTTGGCACCAAATCTGTTTGATGACATGTCGAATATGCGTTGACATTGGTAAGTTAACAAGGTGTGACTGTTCAAGAGAGTTTGAGTTCCAATAAACTTGTGGCTCATTATTTTCTATTAAATCTAGGACTCTAAAAGGCAATTTCTCTTTGGTGTTTTAACTGCTGTCCATAACCAGGTTAAACCTCTTGTGAAGTTGTCTTCTCTATTACTTTTCTCTCACAAGTTTTTGCAGGGACAACATAAGGTTGATATTCAGGGGGAGCCTTAAGCAGAAGGCAATGTTGGACCAGCTTCTGCAACAACTACTGCTGCGCTGTTGCAACAGGTGCAGAAACTTCAGGATGAAGTCCTTGAGTTGCACAACGATCAAGCCACTATTAAAGCTAATCAGCAGAAGATAATGGTTGATCTTGAGAAATTGATGGAAGGTCAATAGCCTTACTTGATTTCGTCTCCAAATCCGTTGTTTGAATGTTCATTTGTTTGATGATTATTGCTCTATAGTTTTTTTATACTATGTTTAAATTCGGCTATCTTGCTCTGGGTCCATGTTTCTGTTTGATGTTTGATGTTTTGAGATTTGATCTGATACTTTACTTCATGTTTTTCGCCCTGCCACTTTGCTGTTTTTGTAGGTTTTGCTCTAATACTCTATTATGTTTTTATTGCTCTGATATTCTATGCTATTGCTTTGGTTTCTTTTGTCAAAGGGGGAGATGGATCCCACAAGACAATGGTTTGATTTATGCATGGTTTGATTATGGTTTGATTTATGTTTTGCTAAACTTTGTGTTATACTATCTATTTTGATGGTTAACTTGGCTGACTGTTATGCTAATCATTGCTTGTGAATTTTTGCCAAAACAAAGCCAAAGGGAGAGATTGTTAAGATCTGATTTTTGTTAAGATCTGATTTTAGCTAATGTTTTTATTGGCTATGTTTTTAGCAAAAATTATGGATATTGTTGTGTGGATATTACATGTTGATTTTTGTTATTTCAGGTAAGATTGCTATGAAGTTTTCGACTGTAAGAGAAATTCAAGTTTTGAGGAATTCTAGTACAAGTAGTATTCAAGCCATGAAGAGTCCAAGTTCAAATAAAGTTTATGCTATGAAGATTTTCTACATCTTTGGAGATAAGGTGATAAGGTTCAACCTAACAAGAACTCTTGTGCAAAAGAGATAACCTTGAAGACACTCCTACCTATACTCGACATTTGCACCAAGCTCTATAAATAGGCGTCTCAATTTTTAGTTGAAGGGAGCGAGCAGTGAACAAAAAATAAGTTGCAGAATCGTGAGTTAGCTGTAGGCTGTCTGTGTCAAGTTGTGTTGCAACATATTGTGTAACAGAGTGTACTGATGTTCTAGGTAGCGTTGCAACACAGTCGATTTTTGTTATATGTATTGACCAATCTATCTAGAGTTTCAAAACTCTTTTGTTTATGTTTTAGTATACATTCTTCGTGAGAAGAAGGTGTGTTCTCGGGAGAGAACTTTGTAAGTCGAGGGGAGCTTCGCCAAATTAGAAAATCTACTAAGGGAGTCTTACACTTAAGCGGCAAGGGTTAAGAAGGAGTTTTCAATTGCATAAGTTTCTATTGGTGTCTGTAACTCTTGAAACTTAGTAGATTGGTTTGTTAGGCCCAGGAGTAGCCTCGTGGACGTAGACCTGATTGGTCAAACTACGTTAAAATTTCTATGTCCTTACATTTGTTGTAACAAATTTACTTTCCTGCAAATTTTATTTAGTTGATTTGTTTAATTATTAAATTGATTAAGAGCTAGAAATTCACAGTCTTGTTTCGAGTGTCTTTGAGCTTGGCTTTGTACCGTTGAGATTTGAAATGAAATTGAACACTTAACTTATTTAGTGAAAAAAAAAAAAAAAGACGACAGTTCAAAAGGCATTGCATGCACACCTCGTACTTTCTTTAAAATCATTGATTTTTCTTATAATATTATCATGTCACGTAGGAATTCAGATCCATATCTCTATACGTCACGAGTTTCTCAAATTGAATTAATGCAAGATGTAAGAACAACTTTGACCACTTAGACTGGGCCTCTTTCAAATTGTCAGTTTGAATACCCACTTTTTCTTCGCTCGAATTGGGCTACATGTACCATATGCATTGGCCATTTTGGGCCATTTTCTTTATGTACTGGCAACATTGCGTCAAGATTCATTAAGAGACCCATAAACACTGAAACTAATTGAATACTTTCCAAGCTCGTAATGAATACTTCAATTTTGACTCCATGTCTCGATAATATCCGCATAAAATTACGTCGGATTTTTGCTGAAACATAACTTGGAATCAGATTTTCATTATCTAAATGAACCAAGAACATACCGTTGGAAGGCGATTCAATAATTAAACTTCATGAATCCATTCGCTTTCAAAAGGAATTGCTATATTTGTTCATTCTTTATTTGATTTGGCCATCGCTTGTCTGCTAATAATCAAATTTAATTTGGAGTTTTTTTATTTTAGTTTTTCACCTAATATGCCGAATTATTATTTTTGAATGAAAACTCGATTTTCTATCTTATTTTTATTATTATTATTTTATATAGAAGAGTTTGTATAATTGATATACCAATCTCTTACTTTATGTTTGGACTCGAAAAATGGGTGAAGGGATCGATTAGGGAGAGATTCATTTAGTACAAGAGAGAATCCTAATTTCTTTTCTTTTTTGGTTTGGTGAACTAATAAAAGAAATGTATAGGAGGGGTCAACCTAATCTTTCACATTAATCAATTTTTAATCCTCCTAATTTTAAGTCAAAAGAAGAAAAATGATTCTAATATTTTGTAATATCTATTATACCCATGTCATTTTTTCTTTTTCTCTTTGACTCTTTGGTTCAATAAGGGTAAATATATTAATCTATATATAAAATTTTGCTCCCTTTCATTTCTTTTTTAATCCAAACAAATTAATAAAACGTGTGTAATCCTTTCCTTTATAATTTTTTCAAGCAAATAAGATTTAATCCTCTTGCATGCTTCTATTATTCTGTCCTTGCCATCATAAATCCAAAGGATCCCTTAATGTTTACTTTTTTTTTTTTAATAAGTACAATAGAATTTAAGATCGTAATTCAAACTTGAAATTTTTAATTAAACTCTTACATTAATGTTTAATTTTTCTCCTTAGACATGAGTGACCCCTCTCGACTATTTCACATTTTTGTCGAATAGGAAAAGAGTGGTGAATGCTTTCCCCAACTGTAAACGCGTGCATAGTTGCTTGGTGGAACTTCATATGCGTTGATGGAAACATTGACAATATTATCTTTCTTTATTTATATCCATTTTAAAGTTATAAACTATGTCATATATAGGAATGACAACGGGTTGGATATCTGCTAAAATTTATAAAACTAAACCCGAACTCGTTTAAATTGTTTTTTACCAAAACCGTCATGGATATCCGTTGGATTTGAATTTTGTTTACCAAACCCGAATCCGTTAAGTATTTTAAAACCCGCGGGTATCTGACCTGACCCGTTAATGAATAAAATTTTTTTTTTAAAGAAAATCTTTAAATGTTTTTAAAAATAATTAAAACAAATACTAAAATAATGACCAATCGCAATAAAACTAAAAATAATAAATTAAATTTTTTGTCCATAAACATTCAACAAAATCCAATCTAGTTTGAATCATTAAAAGTACATAAAATATTATAAATACTTCAATCTACATCTTCCTCGGCACAAGAAACTTTTATCCAATTTGGAGTTGTGTTGCCACCTACAAAAATGACATACATGTAAATGGGCGTTGAATTTCATATAAAACATAAGTGCAATTTTGTACGATAAATACTATTATTTTACCTTCCATCTCACTCCATAACCAGCTTTGTGCACACATTAAAACATCTAAAGTCTTTGGATGAAGTCTACTTCTATGTGGACTAACCACTCTTCCACCGGTACTAAACACTGATTAGCTAAAACAATAGGTAAATATAAATTACCAGGGTTAACAATTAATAATAAGAATTGGGTTAACCTATTGGCCCACAACTATTAATTTTGGATAAATATTGAAAAGTTATTATTTTCTTAAACAATATGTTATATGTGTATGTATATAAATATATAAATATTTTATTAATTTATTATTTACTAAATTAATAATTGGCTTTTCGGGTTTCAGGTTTTTTTTAATTACGATTACCAAATCCTATCGGTTTATCCGTCGGTAACTACTTATAAAAATCAAACCTGTGCGGATACTCTATCGGTTTCATAAACAGGTTTATAATCGGATCGGATACTCATCAGATTCGAATTTAAATCCTATCCGTTATCATCCCTAGTCATATCATGATACTCTTTATACACGCATTAGGCCATTCAAAAAGAGGTCAAAACTCGGAAATTTTAGATTCACAAACTAACACATTTGCTATTTGTTTCCGATTTTGAGAAGGTACAATATTTCCTTCCTTTTCAAGCTATATAACCCGTGTCGATGTATAACCTCGACTACCTACCAGTCCTCCATTTCAGTGACCACTTTTGGTGCTTATTCATCTCTTGTCCCAATCCTATTAATAAAACAGTGCCATGACATGAGCCTGAAAGCAAAACGTGTTACGTTTTTCGCCCCTAGATCTGATTTTTCTCTTAGGGATTTAAAGTGGAAAAAAGCAGAATCATCAAGAAGAAGCCAAATGGGACCATGTAAAAATCAATTCTCACAAAGCTTTCGTGGCCCATTAAATTGCTTTTAGTTTCTACAAATGATTTTTATCTAATAAAGTTTAGTCACTTTGTTAGCAGCAATAATACTCCTATGAAGTGATATTTAAGTCATGAAACTTTCTATCTTCTAACTATCATCATGTTCCAATAAATAATGTGTTAACTTGAAGGCAATATCATTAAGTTAGTACCAACTATTGATTAATTATATATATGGATGAGATGATGTTACTTAGTAATCATATTTTATTCTCTCATTCCTTTTACCTTTTGCCTTTTGGTTGATTACTCAAACATATACAGGTAAATGCATTGTGATGATATGAACCAAAATGATTCATAATATGAGTTTAGATGAAAGTTCAATTATATTTAAGACTATAGTCTCACATCAAGGGACGGATCTACTTTTTGAATTGTAAGAACTGTAATCTTTACTAATTTTAAAAAACATTTTTAAATACTTTTATATTTTAATTTACAAAATTATTTTGCTCCCATCTAATCGCTACACGTCTACTAATTTTGATTATGAAAACTATTTAATACTTATTAATAAAATATTTTAAATTTGCCGTATACGTAAAGTCATTGCCTAATGAAAAGTTGCATTCTATAGTGCCCATGAAATAGACAAGAGAGGGACCAAATACCAAGAACAAAGATGAAGAACTCTAGAAAATGAAGCGATAAAGGTAATGATCGAAAGAGATATGAAATAGGGGATGGAGCACTAAGGAAGGGTTGCCTAATTAACCAGAGAAGATCTTCTCTGGTTTCTTTTTTTTTGCTGGAAAGTGGATTCTTTTATTTTTTATGACAAAGAATTTATCTTAGGAATGATTACATTATATTCGCTCTAAAAATATAAATTTTGTGTTGTAACGATACGTTTCAATACATGTTTCAAGTCAGTCAAGATTCAAATGACCCATAGAAAGTGGATTTTTTTATCCTCCCATTGGCAACAAATTAGTTGTTTGATATGATGATTAAGAAAATATGATTTTATTGGTTTATCCTTTTGTGTTTGTTTATTGCTGCGTGATTGCTTCGATTTTTGTCTCTGGATGAATATTATTGAAAAATTCTTGCATCAGTTTAGACTGATGGGTTAGTATTTAGATTTTTTGACGATGAAAAGGTGACGGACCGTCATCTTTGACAGTTTTTCTTGTATTATATAATTAGTGAGACTTATACGCGTGAGCCCTATTAATATGTGAGAGACTAACATCAATCCGGACTGATTGAAAAATTTCTCAACATTATTACTTGTCATAATAAAATGAATTAATAAACTATTTGCTTATGATGATGTCTTCTTGAACGTGCAAGGGCGAAGCTCTGTGCTTTATTAGCTCTATTATCCAAAGAGTTATATTATTTATATCTTGCCGATCGATTATGTGTGGTGGGGTTAACTATATAAGTTCTCATTCTTATTAAGAATCATTTTCTCTGTTAGTTCTGCATCTCCGCGATGGTGTGTGTCCTTATTTCAGAGACAAAGAAATATAATAAGAGCTTTTCTTTTTTCTTTTGTTGTTGCTGTTTTTGTCGTGAGCAAATTTTGTTAAAAACAAAAGAAATGTGTCTTTTTTTTTCTTTCTTTTTTGTTTTTTTTTCAATGAGACACTCTTTTAGTTAGAATTACGTTGGATTCACTCTAAAACTATAAATCTTATGGTAATGGGGACGAGGTCAATCAAAGACCAAACAATAATTATAATTGGAGTACATAAATTTTGAATTTGGGACATTTGATTATAATAAATTACTACTCGTTTACTACACCCAACCCTTATGGACAAAAAACAGAGAGAAATGTGTCAAATCATGCAGGCTATTGGCTATATATGCTTGTGAGATCACCAAAATTATGGCTACAAAATGTGCGGAAATGATCAATAGGAAATTTTGCAGACATTTCTTATTTTTGTCCATGAAAGCAAATCGTGTTTGGAAGCTAAGTACAAGCAAAAGACCAGATACTTACCAAAAGCAAAGAGAGGGACAATTCATCTTTGGAGATGAAAACAAAGCAAAATGAAAAAAGCTAATAAACATTACTTGCTGGTGAAGTAGTGAACCTTTAAGAGTGGTCCTTTTGTTGCTATATGCCTTTGTGAGAAAATGTTATGTCTTGCAAAATATTATTGCAGAAAACGTTTAGTACCTGATGTGTTATGTGGTGGTTGGTTGGTTTGTTGTTAATGTATTGAACCTCCAGTTTTTTTAAATTGACAAATCTCCGCTTGTCACATCTATTTGAGTAAAAGTTTTTGTAATTTTGTTGGCATACTTAGCACTACTACTCTATTTTGTGTTACTTGGAGGACCCAAATACACACATTAAAGCAACTAAAACAACACAAGAGATTTACGAGTACTTTAATAATGGGTTATTCATTTTAATAATTGGAAGACTAATGTACGAATCTTATAAGAGTGCGTGGAGATAAAAAATTAAAAAAAAAATCGAAACAACACATTTTTAACATAATTTGTTCACCTCTGAGTTACATCCACCTATACTTATGGGATAATCTACAGTTCCTTAGTAATGGTGAAGTCTAAACCCTCCTACCCTAGATTACAGATTTTTGCACAGACGAAATATTGGAAAAAAAAACCTCTCATGCTCACAGTCATCCTATTGCAGGTGGTGTGCGGCAACTAATTAAAAGTTTGAAAGTTCTATTTATAAGAAACAAGTGCTAATTTTATTAGGATTAGAATAAATGACTTAATATCCTTATATATTTTACTAAAAGTGTACAATATCCTATGTATTTTAAAACATAACTGAATATCTTCATATTTTTTTAAAAACATAGGTAAATATCCCCTATTAAAATGAATGATTTTTCTAACAAAAGTGGGCATTAACTACGTTTTTAAAAATACAGGGGAGATTCACCTATCTTTTTAAAACACCGGGGGGGTGGGGGGGGGGGGGGGGGGGTACTTAGCTTATTTATAAAACATAAGGGGTTATTCAACTATTTTTATAAAACACAGCTGGGTAATCAGTTACGTTTTAAAATATAGGAGGTATTGTGTACTTTTAGCAAAACACAAGAGAGTGTTAAATCGTTTACTCTTAAAATTATCTCTCCTATTCTTGACTCTCATGCGAAATATGCTTGACTTCAAGATAGGGTTGGACTTAGATTTTGAGCAAGCTAAGAGTGTCTCCAACAGCTTCCCGAAATCCCCTAAACCCTTACATTTAGAAGAGCTTTTGGGACTAAATTGCTCTAACAGCTCTCCTATTCCATTACCTATATTTTGGGGGAGCACGAATATGAAATTCATATCCCACAAAGTTAGGGGAGTATATTTGCTCCTCCATCCCATCCCCTATACCACTAGTTGTTAAGATAACTGAGAATCTATCTTAAAATCAATTGGTGTCAAGTGGAGTAGCCCAGAATCTTATTAAGTGGTTTAAGAGTTTATGATTTTTCTATGTGGGATAAGTGTATATTCTAACACTCTCCCTCACGTGTAACCTGATTTGAGAGGGTCACACGTGAAAAATTGAACACGCGTGAACCTTATTTTGACATGATCACACTTGGAAGATTGTGAACTGATTTTTTTTAGATGAGTTACACATGGAAGATTGAACACACATGTGGTAGATAACACATGTGGAAGATTGAAAGTGCTTAGACTATGCACACGCGAAAGATTGAAGACAAGTGGACCTGATTTGAGATGAGTTGCACGCAGAAGATGAATGAGACTAAACCATGAGCCTAGCTCTAACACCATGTTAAGATAACTGAGTTTCCATCTTAAAACCAATTGGTGCCAAGTGGAGTAGCCCATAATCTTATTAAGTGGTCTAAGAGTTTATGATTTTTCTATGTGGGATAAGTGTATATTCTAACACTAGTGGTCAACTGACCTTAAAAAAAAAAATAGGAGAGCTGTTGGAGTGAAAATGAAATAGAGATTCTATAAAATAAGGATTAGTTAAAGATATAGGAGCTGATAGAGTGAGACTAAAATATAGAATCTGTAAAAATAGGAAAAATGGTTCAAATCCCTTAAATGTAAGAAAAAAATAAGGGAGCTATTGGAGTTGGCCTAAAATTGTTTGTGCATTAGTAGAGCCTCGATTTTGTACCATGGGGTTTTCTTTTGAGCGTTTCTAGCTGGATAACACCTTTTTTTATTACTCGTTTATCATCTTTTATTTGTAGACTTAATTGGCATGTCAAAAGAAGAAATATAAATTAAAAGGTTTGTTAAATTGGTATAATACACATACACATAGGGGTGATAAATTAAAAGATGATGGAAAAAGGGTCATATATATATATATATCTCCGTATTGTGTTTATTATTATTGGATTTTTGCTCAAAGTTCAAGTCCAAGTTCATGCTCAAATCAATTGGAGATCCAACCCAATGAGAGTAAGGTCAAAAAGAGTTGCTTATAAATAAGATTTTCTAACTTTTAATTTGTTGTAATAGGGTCACACTTCATGGGGTGGGTGTTGGAGTGAACCTGAGAGAATGAGGATTTTCCAAAGTATTTTGTCCATCCAAAAATTTGTACACTACCACATTTTAGATTTCTTGCAACGCTCTAATTAAACAAGATAAAAAACCATTGACATAGGTAATTTGTTGCAATGATTTTTTTAAGTTGCATACAATTGTTGGAAAATTTATGATATGCAACGGGTTTTTGTTAAGTGTTGCTTATTCCATTCATTTTTTTTGCAACGGATTGTAAAATTATAGCTTAGTTGCAACTTAAATATAAACTTTTGCAACAGTTTTGTTAGTTTTACTTCTAGACATCACAGAATCTAGGATATGCAACACTTTATTTAGTGTTGTTTATTTTATTTACTCTTTTTTGCAATGGTAGGTAAAATTATGGGCTTAATGCAACACACAAAAACTATCGCTTATTATATTTTTGTTTAGTGAGATGTTTTGAGATATTTTATTCACGAAAAAATTTGAGGTTAATTCATTTAAAATGAAAAACTATCAAAACCGATTATTTGAAAAGATAGAAAAAAAAAATCAAATAGTTGATAAATTTGGTTTTCTTTTTCCCCCCTTATTTCTACCATTTTTTTTTTCAAAATTGAGACTTTATTACTTTTTAGTTTTAAATTAATGTTGACTAGTGAAAAAACTATTGCAAGTTTTAGAAAATAACAATGCGAGTGTAAAAGTCTATTATTTATGATTTTTAAAATTGTTTACTAAAGTATTGACTATTAAAGATACTAAATGAATAAACTATGTTGACTATTAAAGATAATAAATGAATAATATAAACTTTTATCTAACAACTTTACTTTTAAATGAGTTGGTTTGTAACACAATTATAGAGTTCAATATCAAAAGGTTCTGGGATTGAGTCTCATTGCTACCTATTTAAAAAATATATCCAAGTAGTGTAAAGTATTTCCAACGGTTTTGTGCTTTTACTTGAAAAATAGAGTATGCGAAGGTTTTTAAGCTTTTCCATGCGTAAAGCTATGTGAGATAGGATTTAGACTTTTTTCGTATATAAAATCATGAATGTATAACCATTGTTGATAAATCGTAGATTTTTCCAAAGGTGAGATAATGAATATAAGTAGAGAATCAAACCTCGTTAAAAATATTATGTGTTTCTACTACGTTTATATGTGTAAAACGTCTGCTCTCATCATGAACGTATGTACACTTATATTACACTTATATGTTATTCAAAGTACACGCCAAGAAGAATAAAGAAGAGGAAAGGTTGTTTTAGTGAAAAGTAATATGCTTTTTGCATATCAAATTCTCTCCAATCTCACGTTATCTTCAAACTAATATGCTTTTTGCACATTTGGGAAAAAATTATATCCCAATTATTTCATCCGTTGGCAAGTCACCCAACTTTGGTGAAGCATAATACCTTTTTGATCTTGAAAAGATTTCTAAACATCCCCCCTAGAAAGATGGTGATAAGTCTAATCTTGTTGGTGTATTCTTTCCATTATTAAAAGTAAAGGAGCATTCAATTTTCACATTTATTGAAAGTATTTATGTTTGCAAGGGACAATTTACCCGTCCAACTCGTATGGTGGTCAACTTAATATTTATTAGTTTCAATACCTCTTGTGACTTAGGTTATATTTGATCTAATTTTTAAACACTCAAAAGTGTTTTCTGTAAATTTAGAAGCTGAAACTAATCTATTTAGCTTATTTTATAAAGTGCATAGGTAGAAGTTGAAGTTGAAAAAAGCTAAAACATAAGAAGCTTCAAATTGGAGCTTTTGAAGAAAAGTTTTTGCAAAACTATTTTTATATAATGCGGGAATGCTTTTTCCTTTTCTTTTTCTAATATATCTCTTTATATTTTTTAAAGTCCAATATTGTATTCAAAATTTTTAAAAGCTCGACATTGTCCAATAGAGATCAAATAGTTAATGACTTTTATTCAATAGCACTTTTAACTAAATCTCTATTGCTAAAACCTCTATATTCAAAAACTAAAATTTCACAACTAAGCCAAACAAAACTTTAATCTTTGGAGTCATTGACGGATGTAAATATGGGCCAGTATTTTAAAATGTACATTAAATTGATATGTATATGAGTTTATTTGAAAAAATTAATTAGTCTCTACTGATGTGTTAATTTTGAATTTTCAAAACACTTGACTTCTATTCAGCCACCAACACGTTGTCCAATATTTGTAGGATATTATTCACGTGATTGCGATGGTAGAGAAGTACAATTATCTCGTATAAAAAATCATAAACTTTAAATACTATATAAGATAATGGACTACTTTTTTTTACTACCAATTGATTTTAGTAGGATAGAATTCCATAATTATTAACATATTATTAAAGTTGGGTTTTAATCTACTCTCATATCCACATGTGACCACACTCTTGCACGGAGCTCACTATGCCATCAAATCACCAATTCAATTCTAGTCACATGCAGTTCACCATATCATCCAATTCAAACCTACGAATTCCCGAGGGATGGCTATTTGTTGGAGAGCTTGTACCATTGTGGAAGATATCTAGAAAATTGTGGCTAGAAACTAGCGTGTAAGGTTTTGATGCATAAGGAGAATGACCAATCAACCTTGTGACTGAGTCGCAAAATGTAAACTTAGAGAAGAATTGCCTTTGGATTGGGTATCATGTATACCTTCACGTCTGATGTATTTACTTGTTATATTCATCCCTCGGGGATTAAATGAACTCTGTACTTTTTCAATTGGAATGCAATTAAATTTTGACAAAAAAAAAAGAATAAAAGCCTACCAATTCAATTATGGTCACATGACACTCACCGTATTATCTAAAAACTGAATTTTCAATCTTAGTCGCACATGAGGAAAAATGGTAGATTCTTAACAATCAAAGTGTGATTGTGTTCTTGGGGGTGTTCTTGGCAATAGCACTTGTTGTTTGTGTGAACTTGGGGCAGATGATAGGGATCATCTTTTCTTTGATTGCACCTTTTGTAGTCATATTTGGCATAAAAGTTTGAACAAGATGATGATTAACAACCTGCTAGCTTCATGGGATTGCATTCTTGTTTGAGGTGACACTCATGGCAGGGGAGAAGACTTACAAGCTCCCATCTTTCGACTCTTCTTTGTGCCTCTATTTATTATATTTGGAAAGAATAAAACCACATAATCTACGAAGATATTTACCAAACCGAGGAACAAATTTTTGAAGAAATTGAGCAAATAATTAGACTTCGTTTTGCAATTGTAAAAAGTTTAGGAGAACAATTGTAAATGAATACATACACGTTAGTTAAAGATTAGGTGATATTTTTGTGTAGAGGCAGCATTGTTTGTTTGACTTTGTAATCTTTTGAGTTTGAGCTTAATGAAATGCTTTTTGCTTGATTAGCAACCAAAAAAAAAAAAGTGTGATTTTTACACGTAACAAGAAGTGTTAGATTCTTAACCGTAAAAATGCAGTTTTACATGTGACGGAAAGTGTCAGATTCTTTTACCAATAAAATCAACACTAATAAAAATTTCCAAATTAACCCTTGATTGGAGTGGCAATTTAGTCGAGCATCATCCCCGACATCGGACTTTATTGCTACTATTTAATCTATCACGAAACCAACATGAACAAAACGAAGTGGGACCTCGACAAAATTTGAATTCAACACAAATCGTCTACTAGATATTATGCTGGAGTACAAATGTACACATGCATATATACGTTATATATGTTGTGTTTGTATCCGTCTGAAAGTTGTGAAGGTTGAATGTCTCGAATCTTAAGTTATGACTTAGGCAAAGATATATTTAGATATGTGAAATTCAATATGTAATGTAGGGGTAAAATTTACGTCTCGTGTTTTATAAAAATTGCATATTACTTTCCTATATTTTGAAAATTAACTGAAATCCGTCTATATTTTTCAAAAGGTTAAAAACGTGCCCTACCTCTCAATTTTGCCAATATTAATTAACGGTTGTGTAAAATGACACAATTTTCCTTTAATATAAATAGAAAATGCATCTTATAGCGGACCAGTGGTGCGATGACACATGGCATGCATTTTTATTTATTTTCATAAAATTGTTGTTGACATTATTTTTTATTGCAAATTTGCATTTCTTGCACTGCACACGCATTGTTAAAAAGGAAGAAAAATTAAACGGAGGAGAGTAATATACACCTTTTCAAAAAAATACAAAGGGTAACTTGCATTTTTGATAAAAACAAAGGGGGCGGCGTAAATTTTACCAATGTAATGCATGCCTATGTGTATTCTAAGTGTTAAGAATCATGAGTTTTCATATTAAAATCAACGACTGGACCAAAGCCCAGCTATAATACCATATTAAGAATAATGGGTTTTCATCTTAAAATTAATTGGTGTCAAGTGGAGTTGGTCCATAACCTTATTAAGTGGTCTTTTTGGTTATGTGTAGCCGATGTGAGAGATCAGTGGCGGAGGCATGTAAGGGCCAGTGGAGGCTGCAGTCCCCACTGACCCATAAAAACATTAAAATTTATATGTATTTTTTAAAAAAAAATTAGATATCTATGTATTTCTAGTTAAAAAAAATTAATTAGCCTCCACTGAAAAATAAAAGTACTAGTATAGTTAAAAAATTATAGATTTTAGCCTCTACTGACTCATAAAAATGTTAAAATTTATATGTATTTTTTGAAAAAAATTAGATATCTATGTATTTTTAGTTAAAAAAATTAATTAACCCCCAGTAAAAAAAAAAAAAATACTCGTATAGTTAAAAAATTATAAATTTTAACTCCTATTGACAAAAATTCCTAGTTCCGCCCCTGTAAGAGATACCACATTTAACACTAAGTATGTGAGTTATAGTTTCAGCAACCCACCAGTCATCTGCTTGACGAAAACGAAAGCACTTAAGCTGGTGATACATTGATGCTAATATCATACTTAACCAACCAGGTATCGGAAACTAGAAATCAATCACTAATTCAATTTGAGTATTTCTATGAGACAAACCTCGACAATTATTTGAAAATTCTGTTTCTAATTATAATTGAACCGTCACCATGCATTATTATTACTATTATGTTATTTTTTAATTCAAAATAAAGAACTTAACCTAGATAGAATTATATTAGATTCATTCAAAATTACTACTCTGTAGTGCAGTAATGCGCCTTGACATATTTTTTAGGTCAATCGAGAGCTAAACAATATTTAAAATGGGAGGTATAAGTTCAAACACAAAATATTTATTCTCAACTAGACAATAACTGACTACTTCATCCAATCTTTGGAGGTTTAGCCTGCATTATCCAAATATCTAGCTAGTTTGCCTCTTAGAGGAAAAAAATAAAAAATAAAAAAAGAAGGGGAAAAAAAGCCACACATACACACATACAGGTTGAAATACTACGCTGTCTATGTAGTAGTACTTGAATATTCTGTTCACTGCCATGAATCCAATCCACAGCAAAGATTAATTCAAGTTTTCTAGTGTACCAAATTGTCAAGTGTCCATTTAGGTAGGGCATTGGTCGGCTAAGGTGAAGCATGCTTGGAGAGGCTATTACTTAGGATATAGAATTTCTTTCCTTTCTTTCTTTCTTTTTATTTATTTATTTTTTATTACGACGATAAACTCATATTAGGTGAATCAATATTGAATCCATCTTAAAGTTATAAATTATATGAGACATATATATTTCAGACCAGACTATATTTGTGATAAGAGCACGCGATGTATTAAACTTGAAACATTTAATTATAATAAATCATTATTCGATTACTCCATCTAACCCATTTAGAATATAGAGTTACTCAAAAAGATGTCAACCTTTTCTGAAGATTGTTGAAAAGTCTATTTGTCAATGAATGCCTTTAGTTGTTCTTGACGCTAATCACTTGTTTAATTTGATAAAGACAAGGTCATATTCTAATTTAGTTGGTGACATCATCATTCACTCGTTAAATCAACTTCATCTGTCGGGTATCAGTTCAGTTAGGTTTGACATGGCCCCTCCAAATATTCATTTCCAAGTAAAATATTGGACTAGATCCATCAATATGTACTTTCTATTACAAAAGGAAATCTATTTTCAGTTCAACCAATCATTTTGTTCAATATAAAATGAAAACACTAGCCCCAAGGTGCATGGTCTAGTGGTATTGAGAGTGAAATCCTTATTACAAATTCACGGGTTCAATATTCTATAATACTCTAAAATTTCATCCTTAGCTTACTTGCTGCAACACTCGGGGATTACCAGTTAGTGGTCGGGCTACGCTAATTAGATTCTCACCTCATCCAAAAAATGAAAACATTAGCAGATGGTTTGGAAGAATTTGTGGTGTAAAACTCATTTGATTTATAAATGAATTATGTAAGGATTTGTATTTACAAACAAATTCTCTTATTTAGAACTGTAAAACAATATTAAGTCAATTATGTGATTTATACATATATTTATTATATTTATTCCTTTTCTATACCTATATCTTGAAGTTTTGCTTTTGAAACTTTGATAGGAATATGTATTACATCAACAACACTAATCAATTTTAAAGATAAATTTAATTAATTAATATCGATAAATAGATAACACGAATAAATAATTTATAATTTTAGATGACTAAATATGTTAACACTAGTTGAAAAATAAGGGTAGATGATTTGTACTTCTAATTTGAAGATGAAAAAGAAGATTGGATTAAATATATGTTTATATATATATAAAATAAATTTATCGTGAAGAAGCTCGCAAGAAGAATAAAAAGAACTAACTACATAGGAATAAGAACAAAAAATAAGAGCAGTAAAAAAGGAGAAAAAAAAAACTTAAAGGATGATTTAGTCTTTAAAAGATAAGTAACTAATTTGGTGGTTTGGAATTGCAAATTTTATCTCTTGAGCAAGAATTTAAATAAAGTTTGAGTAAATTCAGAATTTGCAAATATTGAATTTCTAATTTTTTAAAAAGATACTTTCAAACACAAAAAGTTAGATTTATAAATGAATTCTATAAAATTTTATGAAATTCATTTGTTTCAAACAGTATATAAATTTATTACTAAAATGAAATTATTTGACCAAATAATTTTGTTGGAACCCCTTAATTCCTTCTATTGCTAGTGATTGATATTTCCACATAAGCGTATGCAGTTATGGGACACTTGGGGTTGTAACTCCTACTAATAACAAATTTTTCTAAAATATATAAGAATTTTAAAAATATCTTTATTTTGAAAAAAAATTGATTAATTCTCATTAAAATAATTATATACAAATATTAAATTATATATTATAGTCTTCGACGAAGTTAAAAAGTTCATCACTATATGAAGTATTAATAATATAATAGCATTCACAATTTTAATTCACTTTTTGCATAGATACTGACGTTGGTGCATACAGTTTTGTGGCTCATCAATACGTATAAAGTGAGCTGAATTTATTATTAGATTTAGGCTCCGTTTGTTTGCTGTAAAATATTTTATCGGAAAACATTTTTCAGATTTTATGGTGTTTGGTAACACTGGAAATTTAGTCAACCGTAAAATGTTTTCCAGTCAAAAATTGCGGCTGCTTTTTCTTAATTTTACGGTGTTTGGTAACACCGGAAAATTGGTCAACCGTAAAATATTTTCCGGTCAACAATTACGGCTAGTACAAAATTATGTAAAATATTTTCATATCCTTTGGGATAAGAAAAATTTACCGAACTTACCGTACATCCAAAAACCAGAAAATATTTTTCAGTATTCTATTTTCCAGTAAAATATTTTCCCTCAATAAGTTATTTTACGGCAAACAAACGGAGCCATATAAAATATTTTATTTTTCAGAAAAATACTTTCCACGAAAAATATTTTACACAAGCAAATTATTTTACGGCAAACAAACGGAGCCTTATATCCTATCTTATATACCTCTCCCTTCAAAGACAAACTCAATTAATTTGGGAGTTAGTTTAGTTGGATCATTCAAAATGTTAAAAGAATAAGAATATAATTCTTTTATATTGATAAATTATAAAGTTTAATATTAGCTCTATAACATTTTAGGCTAATCCACCTAATTTCAATTGTCATGATAGCAATAATTGGTGCTGACTTGGGAGTTGATTGGACACTAACTTCACTTATGATAGGGGCCAACGAGGACGTTTGATCCTCAATGCGGGTTATTTTAATATTTTACATTAGTGTGAGACATAAAATGTAAAAGTTTCAGAATAAATTCATAACTTGGATTATTTCTTTTGAGCTAATGGATCAGAAGCCCCAATAAATTATTTTTAAGCTTATCACTAATTTTACTTGTAAAATTGGAGTTTCGGCCAGAAAGATTTTAGTATTAAATAAAATATTTCAAAATCTTATATAATGATATTAAAATTTATAGTATACCTATTGGATACCTATATATTATGACACAAAGACTAGCTACGGGTCTATAATTTTTTTTAAAAATAAAAACGAGGCATTTTACTAAAATAAAAGTTAGATATAAAGTATTTCATTCTATTCCCGTAAAAAGTAGTTCATGTACAAAAATATTTAAAAGGGATACATTAGAGGACTAACAACGAGTGCCATGGCAAATTGGCAAATAGAGGTCTAAAAAGTACAGGTAATCTCATCAAGATGGAGCCAACATGCAATGAGCCTTTGAGATGTATAATTGAAGATTGTAGACGGATACTCAAACGTCATGAAGGATATCGGGTGGTCCATCTTTATCGAGAGAGTAATCACTGTGCGGATTGGTTGGCGAATTTCAGTCTTTTCCAACCTCTTGGGGTTGTCACCTTTGAACAACCTCCGGAACAATTCTATCTCCTACTAGAAAAAGATAAATAGGGTGAGACATTCCCAACATAAATTTCACTATAATTGGCTAGGCCTCCTCTAGAGAGGAAAAAAAAAAAAGTTGTGAAGCAGAAACACATAGTCCCTATTGCATTGATCTATCGGAGTGCTTAGTGGTATGGGAAAGTCCTTAAAAAGATTCATGCCCTACAAAAAATCAACATACACGTCAGAAAATCTTATGCCACTAACTAAAATAATGGATTTTACATTTTATATATAAGGAAACATAATATTAAAAACAACTTTTATTAATTATTGTATAGTATATAAGGAATATTAAATAAATGTTTAATTATTGTATAGTATATTAGGAATACCAAATAAATGTTAGCAAATAAGAAAGAAGTAAATATGGAAATAAAAACATATAGTATCATGGTTTCTTTTAAAATGATGAGTTTATCTTGGTTCTCATTGGATATAGAACTATTATTCACAATTTTGTAGCCCAAAATAGGTAAAGAGACAGTCAATTATCACAAATGTAGTGTCTCCTAGCATGATCGGCAATCCAATAATAAGACTGTAGATTTGATGTCGATCATGTTAAGAGATACTTCTTATTTTTTAGACTGGACATATAATATTTCTTTATGGTTAGAAATTATTTTGTGTACAGATTTTCTTCTCTGTTGAAGTTGGTTAATTTCTTTATATCAACATAATTTATATATATATATATATATATATATATATATATATATATGATGAGGGTAGAAAATAAATGTCCTTCCAAATTCAATGATCCGATCTCAATTACCTGACCTGCAAAACAAGAGAAGGAATCACGAGGGTGGTGGCCCGTGTTTCCCCTCGGGTGTGAAAGTAAATTAGTGTGTCCAAACTGAACGGTAGGTAATTGAGAGTATAAATGTGCACAAGTGTTCTCATAATGAAGAATGAATAGGGTACTTATACTACTTCTAATGTCGGACAATAATTAATGATCTGCCCTACCCGGCACTGTTTATACATGTCCGGTACTGTTAGTCTTTATGTCACATCAGAAGGAACAAGCATGTCAGGAAAACAGAGCGAGGTCGGGCACGGGACTAATTGCTTAGTCCCAGATTAGAGAGGCTTTGCCGTGCTCAAATTTACACCCCCATCAATATATATATATATGTACAATCAAATTTGTCATTGATCATTTTGTTCTTCCCATAAACTTTATGTATTTTTTCTTCCATCCACATAGAGATATGGCTATTACTATAGAGTAAGGATAACTCTATGTTCTATGTGTTACATGTTTTACCTCAAACAAAATGAAGAAAGTGTTTCATCATTCCATTTATAGCTGAATCTACTCAATTATACTAAAAGCAACCTTATTTGTAAATTCTAATGCAACATTGGAAAATTATGCAAAATTGATGTATGGATAAGTTTGTGGAAATAGCAAGATTCAATCACATAAAATTTATCTCATGCAAGATGATCATGGTCAAGAAAATCGAAAGGAAATAATAATTTTAAATGATCACTTCATCTAAAAATTTAAATTATTAGAGAGAAGTTTATATATTATTTATTATCTTCAACTGGTTAAGACCTTTCATAATGACTTGGTGATTACACAAATTAACCTCCACGTAATATTTTGGATTATGATACCAACGGATATTACGGAAAAAGTGTCAGTCATGAGTATCATATAATAGCTATACCATTCCCATAACTTGTGAGTGAGGTAGTCATAAGTAAATATCAACTACTCTCTAATGTGGATGTTAAGTTTGGGTAAAATTAGTATAGCCTTGAATTGGATATATACACTTAGTTGAGTTAACTGGTATTGTTTAGTCGGCTCGACAAACATGAACATAAGATGAAATGATCGAAGAGAAGTTTAATCGAGTTCGACCAAATGGACCTTTCGATCCATGAATTGCAAGGACTGCACTCGATTGGTCTGAGTCGAAACTAATTCATCAATTGATAGATTAAGCTTGAGTCGAGATCACATTTTGTTTACAAACTAGCCTAACACAAATGGTAGCTTAATCCTCAATCGTTATAACTACCATCACCAACAAACTTGTTCATAAACCTTATTTTATACTCGTAATTAGGCACGTTTCTAGCAATAATAATTTTATAATGTCACATGAAACTGAATAAGCAAAGCCAAATCATTATTAAATTCCCATTAATCATCAGCCTTTAAATTATCGCAAAATCATATGTCATCAACGTAACGTCTCTCCGAAGATTCACCTAAACTCTCCTTTGCAAGTCTTCATTACTTCCAGGCCCCACTCATCAGTTCTCCATCGAGCTTTTCAGTTATAAAGTCAGTAGACAAAAAAAGAAAAAAAGAAAAAGTTACAATATCAGATCAGCGTACAAACCGTACAGCATAGCGTACAAGGTCACACATGAAACCAATATTTTTTTTTTTGTTGAGAAAATAGTTTAATTAGTCTTAAACATTTGCTTATTTTGATATTAAACGTTTTAAATCAGATATTTTAGTCCTAAACATTTTATATAAAGGACGCCATTAGTCCATTAGTTTATTTCTATTAAATTTATTATGTTAAGATTACATGATTCGCAAGCCGTGTGTAAAAAAAAATGTATACAAGATTAAATTGGTTATTTAGATCATAGTGACCAATTTAAACTAAATGAGTTGTAAGCTAAATGACTAATTTTAGCTTGTATTTTTTTTTCTGTGTAGCATGCGAATCACGTAATCTTAACGAAAAAAATGTAACAGAAATGAGTTAATTGACTAACGGTGTCCCTTATGTAAAACATTTAGAATTAAAGTGTCTGAATTGAAACGTTTGAAACTAAAATGTCAAAACAAGCAAACATTTGACACTAATTGAACTATTTTTCCCTTTTTTTTTTGGTCGTGCAAAACTTGAAAAGCACTTCAAACTCACTTGTCCAAATCCTTGAACAAATAATCCTATTTAAAAGAGAAATAATTCAAATTAGTTAAATACAAGGTTTACCATGACTAACTTAAAAAAAATAATCAATAATTGTTTCGTGTTTAAGCTAATAATGAGAAGTTTTAATAGTAGAGTCAGATCAATGTACAAACCTTACATCATACTGTACAAATTCACAACACAACTGATGTGTTCTTTTTTTTTTTTTTTTTTTTTTTTTTCTGGACAACGAGAATCCTGAAAAACACTTCAAACTTACACTATGGCCCAAACTTTTGAACATATAATTTCATTTGGAAGAGAAATCTTAAAGGTTAGTTACACATTGAGACTAGCTTCAATAAAAATAACCAATATTTGTTTCTTGTTTAAGCTAATGAGAAGTTTTAAGAGTAGTGTCAGATCAAGTACAACCATACAACATAGGGTACAAGTTCACAATGCAACCAATATGTTTTCATTCTCTTTTATGACGGAAATTTTACGAAACTCTTTGGACTAACATGTCTAAGTTTTAAACACATCGAGATTTAAAAAAAATAATAATTTAAATTAGTTAGACATAATACTTAAATTGACCCAAAAAAAATAGCTAATATTTTTTTTAAACTAATAATTAGAAGTTTTAACAGTAGCGTCAGATCATCGTACAAACCATTCAGCACATATCTTTTCTTGTTTCAACTAAAAATTAGGAGTTTAAACAGTTTCCTTATCAGTTATAAATCCAGCTTATCAGTTATAATATCGGATCAACGTACGATCTACTCAGCGCGGGGTACAAGTGAAGAATGCAGGTAGTTTCTTTTTTCTTTAGGTAATAATTAGTTGTTTATTTCTCTCTCTCTCACGCAGTCACACAGTAGCACATAGTACAAGTTTATGGCGCAGCTAATATCGTTTTTCTTGTTTAAGCTTACATTAGTGTTTCAGTATTTCTCTCTCACGCAGTCACACAGTAGCACGACAACGTACAAACTGTTTAGGGCAGGGTACAAGTTCAGAATGCAGCTAACATCTTGTTCTCGTTTAAGCTAATAGTTTTAGTAACTATTTTTCTTTCTCTCTCACACAGTCACACAGTAGCACGACAGTTATGCTCCTAAATCCGCCCCCACGCCCCACGCCCCACGCCCCACAAAGCCACACTGCACACATTTTCTCCCCCGCTCTCTCTCTCTTCGCTTTCTCTCTCTACCTATACATACATACATATAACTTTTCGCCATAACGGTCATATTTTCCAGTCCCTTTCCATAACTACCCCCTAAACCCCTCCCTCCCCCACTTTCTCTCTCCACCTATACATACATATCACCTGTCTATGTATATATATACATATAACTCATATATATATATATAATATATCATTAGCATTAACTATATAAGCTCTTCAAATTCGCTTCTCTCTCTAGATTTTAGCTTAGTTAGCAAGACGAGTGCTTATTTTCTTCTTAATTGAGCTTAAAATTTGAAGAAGAAGCTAGGGTTTAAGGCAATGTGAAGAAAATGGTGGCTGAAGTGTCTAATACTACGGCTTCAACAACGCCAAACCCTAAGGTGAACTATCAAAACGCAAAGCGGCAGCCGCTGCTGCCGTCGGAGGCGGAGAACAATGCGCCGCCACGGCGGCCGAAGTCGAGGGAAGTGACGTCGCGCTATTTGTCGTCTTCGTCTTTGTCTTCGTCGAGTATTTCGAATTCGACCTCGACGACGACGGCGTCTTCCAACACTTATTCTTCGTCGTCGTCGTCGCGCTCGATTTCTTCTAGGCGGAGCCAGTCGCCGCTGGTGACGCGGACGGCTGTGGCGGCGAATTCTCCGGCGACAAATTTGAGCACGATCAAGCGATCGCAGTCTGTTGAGCGACGACGGGCGACGACGTCGATGCCGACTCCGGTTTCAACAGCGGAGATATCCACCACGGCGAGGCTATTGATGACGTCTACGAGAAGTTTATCGGTTTCGTTTCAAGGAGAATCGTTTTCGTTGCCGGTTAGTAAAGCCAAGCCAGCTCCGACGCCGGCGGTGGCTAGTAATTTGAGTAGTCTAAGGAAAGGTACTCCGGAAAGGAGAAAGGCGGCTACACCGGCGAAGGATCAAACGGAGAATTCAAGAATTACCGATCAGCATCGGTGGCCGGGAAGATCAAAGCCAATTAGTTCGAGTATTTTGAATAAACGCTTAGATTACGGTACTGATAAATCGAAACTAACTGGATCTGTAAGTGTAATTAGGGGATTGCAGAGATCAATGATGGACGAAAATAATAAAATTAAAAAGGAAGCTAAGCTGAAAGATGAAACTGGAAATATTGAACTGAGAAACAAGGCTGAGCTTGCTGATGATGCGAATTCAGCTTTGGTTTCAACTAAATCTGCTGATGCTGCGGGTTCTGATAGCGAGAGTGTTTCTTCAGAGAGTTCTTCAGGTGCTAATATGGCTCAGATAAGAGGAGGTCGACGTGGTATTGTTGTACCAGCGAGGTTTTGGCATGAGACTAATAGTAAGCTTCGGAAAGCAGCTGAGCCTGCTTCTGTTTCACCAGTATCATTAAAGAACAACAGGTTGAAAACAATGACTCCGTCAAAGCGAATTGGTGAAAAGGAGTTTTTGAATGAGAGTCCTGTATCATCACCTAAAGGAGTTTCAGCTAGTAGGGGCTTTCCATCTCCTCTTAGAGGGGGTATGAGGCCAGCATCACCGAGTAAAGCATTAACTCCATCCATACATACTCCAGGAAGGGGAATGCCCAGTCCGACGAGAATGAGAAATGGTATAGCGAGTGTATCAAGTAAAAATGCGTATGATGCACCATCAATACTGAGCTTTGCTGCTGATGTGAGAAGAGGAAAGGTAGGGCAGAACCAGGTTGTTGATGCACATGAACTGAAGCTGCTTTATAACCGCCACTTGCAATGGCGATTTGCAAATGCAAGAGCAGAGGCTGCCCTTTCACTACAGACGGAAACAGCTGAGGTAAACTCCTTAACACATAAATGATTCTGAAAAATAGTCCAAAATAAGTAATTACTAAAGTTGACTGTTTCATTGACACTGATTGTTGAGTATGTATTTGCAGTTTGATAACCTTTTTTAATTACCAACTGAAGTCGCGTTGAATCCTTCTGCTTCAAATTGGAGAGTTGTTGATAAGTTATTTTAGGATAGTGTATTAGTTGAAGTTAGAAGCTACTCCAATCTTCAAACAGTGGTTAAATTGTTTAGCTTTCGACTGAAGAGTCCTTTATAGGCTTATTGAGCCTAGATAGAAAAAGGTTTGGGTCATGGTCGTGGAAGCAAGAGTCTATTAATCTGTTATTGGATATGCTTTTATGGTATCAACAGCACTTATATTTCTTTTGCTATTTGTAGTGACAGCACACATGTAATATATTAATGAATCCTTTTGAAAATATTCCATATCAGTCTCATTAAGCTTGCTAAAGATCAATTTCCCGGAGTTGCCTGATCCTGCTATTCCAATTCTTTTGCTTTTGGTATTGTCTTTGAATGACAAATGATGCACTGTCGCTGAGAAAGAGAAAATTTGTATTTTGTGGTATGGTTTTAGTTTGCTAAGAACGCAGAGCAATTATGCAAGTTGGTAACAGATTACAAATTCCCAGAGTTGGTTCTTTTCTTTTTTCACTGTGATTGAGTCCGTTATATCTTTTCCGAAAGTAGGCTATTGTGAATAGACATTATGATCAAGAGTAATTAAAGATCATATTTCATGTAGAATTATGAAGTTAAGTCTGACTATTTGTTCTGGAGGATTTTTGACCCTTGTGTATGTTTTCTGCACCAGAGAAGCTTATATAATGCATGGGTGACTACATCAAAATTACGGCATTCTGTTAAATCCAAAAGGATCCAGCTACAATTGCTGAGACAAAATCTGAAGCTATATTCTATCCTCAAGGGTCAAGTAAGGCTCGTTAGTAGTATATCTTTTGATTCGTTACTACTTAATTATATACTTCTTTCCTAAAATTTATGTTTAAAAACTTTTATCATGTGTTAAGATATCAAGCAGCTTTTCCTGTTATGCCTTGTTATTATCTGTTGGGTCTCCCTCGATGAACTTTTTCTCTATCTTTCTCTCCCTCTCTATTTCTGTCTTCTCCATTCATATTTGCACCTCCAAACAGCGTGCTCATTTACTTGTGCATCAACATTCTCCTCTCCCACAGCTTGGCTCCTCTTCCCTAGCATGGACAGTTTTCTTGCACAAATTTTCGACTCATCTCCTCTTAAATCTCTTTTCATGTGACCCTTTTGGTCTCAGCTTCTAGCTCGAAGATTTCCCCAACCACGCTGCATTTAGACATCATGCTTCTACAGGAAATAATTTCTCACTACATTCACAATATACACACCATCTCTTATTGTCTCCTATTTCATCATCCTGGCATGATGGAAGTTTTCCTCAATATTTTGAAATGGTGAATTTTGTATATTGTTCTTCGTCGGCCTTTCCATGCTTTTTTCCTACACATTAATTTCATGTGGCTTCTTGATGCAAACGAAAGCTGGATCTGCTGATAGTATCTGATTGTAATTTATCAATGCAGGTGCCATATTTGGAAAGTTGGGACTTGATTGATGCAGATCATTCTAGTTCTTTGTCAGGTGCTAAGGAAGCTTTGGAAGCCAGCGTAGTTCGTCTCCCACTTCTTGGTGGTGCAAGGGTATTTCTATTTTCTCTTGAACTATTTACACTCTCATTTGCTCCCTTATAATAATTTTGTCATGTGTAGGGACTGAGAACATTCATTTGCTTTTTCAGGCAGACATTCAACATGTGAACAATGCTATATGCTCTGCTGCTGATGTGATGCGGGCCATGGCATCGTCAGTATGCTCTCAGGTGACAAAGGTAATTTCTTGTTCTTACCAACATTTTCGTCATGATACGTAAATTGCATCTTTATTGTAAATGTACATGAGCTCCTAGATTCAATTCTTTAATCTGGAATATTCCCTTGACTGATTACTTACTGGTTTAGCATGTTCCATAAGAGCAATAACTGCCAATACATAGATAGGTGTTTGTCTGGGATCTTATTTTAGTAGGATGAAATTCCAAAGTGTTCGCAAAGTCATGGTTTGTGTTATTCTGTGTTAGTATTTTTTTTTTTGCTTTGATATCAATGTGAATTTGTGAATTTGCTTTCTTGGCTGTGGTCTGTTGCATTTCCTTTTGGAGCCACCATAATTTATATAGTAAATTGCATGTTACGATCAGATTACATATTTTAGTTCATCTCAGAACAACAAGGAGTCGTGAACTCTGAATGAAATATTGTACATCAGTACCAGGTTAAAATCTAAATTTGTGCAATCCAAACTATTTCAAAGTAACTACTTTATTTCCATGGGCAAACTCTCAAATCATGTGATCAATCCACTTTCTTTATTTCCCAGGTACTCGTTCACTTATTTACAAAATAATTCCTTTATTAGCATTCTTCAATATATGATATTGTGATTTGGAGAAGTCTAACCATAGTGTCCCAGATTTAACAGTTTTGTAAAGAATTACATTTTTGTGACTACTCTATGAACCATAGCGATCTGCATGTCAAGTAAGAATTGAATAACAAATCGACCTTCTATCTTTTCAATTGATTCAATATACTGATATGAAACTCTTTTTCTTGTTTTATTTTCTCTTATGTGTGGACTTTTGTTTCTTAGGCCTACTTGAAGCTAGACATTTCTTTCTTTAAGTAGCCATCACCTGAGTATAAATGAGGCCAGAAACCCAGGTTCTTAATAACCACTTTTTCATGCAAATGTTTAACAAGTTCTTTGGATCATGGCCGCAGGTAGATAAAATGGATACTATTTCATTAGAGAAATCGCATCCTTTCATTTGTTCTGAGAAAAAAAAGGTTGCAGTAAAAGTCTTGAATCGAACTGCCCATGGTATTTTGTGCATAATATAGTTTTTTCATGTCAATATTTCTTCTAGGTTAGAACAAATGTAGCAATATGTACAAATAAGTTTTGTCACATACAGAATAAGTTTTATTCCATCCTAGCATTAGACGGCCCAAAGGCATCCTTCTCTTAGTTTTGGAACTGTAGAGTTTCTTTCTTCCTCATAAAGTTACCAATTAAGACCTCGTATCATAGATAGGACAAGCAGTAAATAATAGAGTTCAATGGAGAGAGCGAAATCAAAAGCAAGATGAGATGAATACTAGGATTCATATTCCAGACCAGCTTATTATAAGCACCACAACTTGAAACATTGACCACAAAGGAAAATATAAAACGTTAAACTTCTTGGAGAAGTCCTAGATTGAACAAGGAACTTCTTCTCATTATGATAAGCAGTATTACATTTCAAAGAAATTGGAGTTTAAAAAGCTATCAGTAAGTCCACCAGAAGAAAATTTTGTTACAAGTAGCTGTTTACACGATCCAACTGTATTACGTATGAGCATCTTATCATCAGCTATTATGAGGACTCTTTAGTATTATTTCATTTTTGTATTTTAATTTCCTAATCTATGGGAAGAACTTTTCCGAACAAAAGTGACAAAACATCTAATTTTGAGACAAGTAGGCCCTAATTAGGGCCCAGTACTTCCTATATTGCAAGCATTTAGAGGTCGATTTGTAGGTTTGAAGATATGAAAAGTCAAGTGATTAAGAATTAGCGGCTATAAAACTTTTAAGTGTTTGGTATGACAGTCTTTTCATGCAGTTTGGTACTTCAAAGAATGCTATTCTATGTTATAGCTTTTAGAAATTAGAACCTGGGCAATGTTTTAACAACTAAATTGTGTTTTAGAACTCATAGAATTCCAATTAAAATCCTTTAGGAAAAGCGACAACTCTGGAAAAGTCATTTCTAACAGTCTCGTGGTTGGTCTTGTTACCTTCGCTTGTGCTTATTAAGGGTTCTTACCATATAGCATTTGGTATTAGTAACTACAAGTCTGAGTGTTAGCACAAAATCCAATCAATATCATGACACCAACTTTGCTACCGGCTGTGGATGTGGTTGGTATTACCGTAGCAGTAACAAGTTACCATAGCAAGTGGCTTATAAATTTCATAGATTTTATACCATGATAACTGATCTACCAGTGAATGTGGTATTAGTTTGAGTTACCACAAGGTCTTACCATTATAGTATTACCTTGCTCCAACCACATGCACTGGTAATACAAGC
This sequence comes from Ehretia macrophylla, assembly GCA_037974665.1. NCBI lineage: Eukaryota > Viridiplantae > Streptophyta > Magnoliopsida > Boraginales > Ehretiaceae > Ehretia > Ehretia macrophylla. The sequence goes on from CM075774.1 coordinate 10,042,548, forward strand.
CTGTAACGAAATTCACGTTTGCTTTATATAACCCTTTGATGCCTGTGATCAGGTAGTTATAGATGTAACATTTCTGTATTTCCTTACTGTTTTCATGTCTAATTTATTACCAATATAAGTTTGTGTGATGCTTATTGGAAAGTTGTATGTCTAACAGGTTGAGCAAGTGAACTCGTTGGCATCTGAACTAACAAATATAGTTGCAGACGAGCGAGCTTTGCTGGATCAATGCAAAGATCAGTTGTTGTCAGCATTGACAGCGATGCAGGTAAAAAAAATAGTTGGCAGATCAGTTATTACCAAAAGAAGCTAGATAATTGAAGTATCATGTTTCTATTTTATTTCATAAGTATATATTTTTGGAACTAACCCAAGTTTTGAAACCAGGTGAATGATTGTAGCCTGAGAACACATATATTACAACAAAAGCGCGAGTCGTCAAGCTTAGAAACACAATTGTAAAGCTGATTCCAGTTGACCGTTTACCATCAATGCTAATATCACGCCAAACTATTGCCTGGCGCGATAAGTGCTGGTGCTAACAAAGTATTAACCAGTTGTTTTTGGATCGTTATCTGAAGAATGACCATTTAATTCAAAATAAAAACTCAGAAAAGAAGGCTGTGAAAAATATTTTGTATGCACAGATGGTAGGAAATGATCTCTCTTAGGTTCATGTTAGATTGTATACTGAACGCGCTTATATTCTAAGGTCGTGAAAAATACATGTAAATAAATGGATGATATTTCCAATTTTCCCTGATCAATGGTATAATAGTGCAAGTATAATTCGTTGTTTTTCATATGCTAACTCTTGTTTCGTTGTTTTTAATGTGCCTTGAAGTCGCACATTTCTTGGGCATTCTCTTTATAAGTAGTTCTTACGAGGCTAGAACAAAATCAATTCCATTCACCTTCTTTCACCTTTACATCTAAAGGGGAAATGTAGTCCTGGTTGGATTGTGGAAAAATATGAAACAACTCCAGACTTGTTATAATCGGTGGAGAACATCGGGAGGATACCATGTTGTGTAAATGACTCAATAATATTTCGGTTTAAAATGCATTTTCAGATTAATTATTTATGTGGTAGTCAAAATTCGCCCCTACCTCGCATTCATTGGACCACATAAAATTTAATATACCCCCGAAATTGCTTTCTCACGTATCCAAAGATCACCTATGACCGATTCAACCAACACAAGCCGAATAAGCCCGTTGGCCAAATCGGCCTAGTCTTCACCCCTTGGCCGAACGACCGAGCCTTCACCCTGTAGCTGTAGCCGATTCGACCACCCTCAAGCAAGCTAGCAACATTTGGTTGATTTGGTCCTCACAATCAAGTCAAATGAATTAAGATAAGTGGGCAACGCAAAACTACCAGCGCAAGAAAGAGACAAACCAGCCCTATAAAAGACGACCCCAAAATTGTTATGAGGCTATCATCTTGAATCAGATACAAACCCTCACAACAAGCTTCTAAAATGACTCCACTCACCTCCTAGACACTCCTGATCCTCCCTTTGCTATCCTCCAGGTTTTCTAGAGATAGTTGGTTGCTGGTGCCTACTCAAAAAAAGGATCGCCAATGTCTAGACCTTTAATCTTAGTTGTAGATTAGAAGGTATAGAATTTACAATACTTTTAGCACCCTAATCACACTTCATGAATAATTCGGCCAAGTAATCCGTGCATCATATAGACCAAGATGACAAAGCTAATAGTCTCGCTCGAGACATGTGGAACCTCTAATAATTTGTGGCAATGGACACTGCTATACTTTTTAGGAATTATGTCCACGCATTTGGTGATTACTATTCTACCGAGTAATATTGTCACGTATTATTAATTTTTTAATTGTTTTTATTTTAAAGAAGCACTATTTATAAGCCCAATGAAGTAATTGAGACCAACCAAGTGGCACTTACTAGAGAAGTATCTAAATTTGTTTTGGACCATTCCTTGAGCACCTCTCATATCTACCTGTATTCACTTTCTCCACGCGTCTTCGTACTGATATTCTCATCTTCGAAACATTAGCATGGTTAACAATAAAGATTATCAATTAATATTGAGTGGACTGTGGACCTGAGGCTGGCACCACAAGTTCATTTCTAGTTAGTGTACAGCCAATTGCTGAGTGGAGATTTCCAACCGACTTCTAGAAATCGGGTCAACCTTTATCTATCTTATGTATTAGAATGTTATTGGTGTTGATTTTGAGTGTGAATTACGACTTTAATTTTTATTTTATAAAAAAAAAAATCAGGTTTTTTACTATTATAAGATAAATACTTTGACATTTAGCCTATCTATATCCATTTCAGAAACACAAAATGAAGAGCCTTCTAGGGTTAGGCAGAGAAATGCTCATGTAGTGATAAGTTATAATTAAAAATTTTGAATGTAAATTACGACTTCAGCCTCTATTTAAAAAAATAATAATAAACTTCTTACTATTATAGGATAAGTATTTTGACATTTAACCTATTTAGATCCATTTCAAAAACCCAAAATAAAGTACATTCAAGGATTAAGTAGAGTGGTAAGAAAAAGATTCGACGCAGTTAAGATACTGGATTTGAAATCTCTACCCCCTTTATCTTCCTTGATAATTAAAATGAAATATGCATTTAAATGTATCGATATACAACAGAAGTTTATAATTTTAGAGAAGATTCGATATCATCCTTGTCAAAAAGAAAAAGAGAAATATGGAGTGTGAAACAAGGAGATGTCTAGTTCTTAGTAAAGGACTAGATTCTGCCATTTCATGACGCGGTTGCAAGAACCATTTCTTGGCAAAAAGTTGTGCTTTTAACACAACGTGTGGAACTTTTCTATTTCTCCTTTTCTGATTGCTTGCTAGGTAAGTAGTGTTGTTCACGGTTGGTTCCAACACGCTAGGGCCTCCACGACGTTTGCAGGCTTCTTTCTTCGATTAATTTCCACCACATTGATGGCTTATTAGCATGGAAGCTTCGTGTGGGAAGATAACTAAAATTCTATCCTAAAATCAATTGGTGTTAGGAGGAATGGTCCTTATAAGATAGTCTAAGAATTTATGATTTTTTTATATAGGATAAGTGTAAGTTCTAACACTCTCCCTCCTCTCACTTATGACCTAATTTGAGATGGGTCACACGTTGAAAATTGAACACATTTTAACCTAATTTGATATGAGAGATAGGTCACACATAGAAGATTGATCACATGTGAAGTTAATTTGAGATGGATCGCACGTGAAAGATTGAAAACACGTGCAATTTGATTTGATATGATTCACACGCGAAAGATTGAATATGCGTGGAAGATGACACACTCAAAAAATGAACAAGATTGGATCAAGGGTCCAGTTGTGATATCTTGTTAATATAACTGAAATTTTATCCTAAAACTAATTGATGCTAGGAAGAGTAACTCAAGATCTTATAAAATGATCTAAAAATTTATAATTTTTTATTATGAGATAAGTATAAGTTCTAACACTTCCAAAGTCCACATAAACCCCTTTTCATTAATTTGTATAGACAGTATGATAGCTACCAGTTTTACAAAATCTAATGTGTGTAGAGTTAGTAAAAAAGACGGTTCTTGTTCTTGACAATATAATTGATGTTACCTGATAAGAGAACTTGTTTTAAGGTCTAGGGTGTGACAGATCCCAGGCTCATTAATTTTTACAACGTTTATTATAATTATGGGAATGTTTCACATGCTGAAGACTTGGTTTATCTTGAATAAAACATTGTTATGGGTCATTGTTGCGAAGTTGCCAACCAATTCTAAATAGCATACCTTTAAAGACTGGTTAAATTAAAACCTTTCTATCTCCAATAGTATTATTTTAAACTGTAAAGGCCCTACATATGAATTTGATAATTAACTAGATTATCTTCGCAATTGCTATAAAATTACTGCATCGTGCTCCATGTGAAAATTGAAGACAAGAAGCGGGGTTCTGTTTGTACAAAAAGGACAAGTAGAGACTGCTAAAAAAAGATATGAATCACCATATGTATGATATGTTTAGAGATTTTGACACTTTAGTTTTAAATTTTTTAAAATAATTTTTTTAATCATTAATATATTTTAAGTATGATGTCGTTGGTCCAACTGACTTAAACCGTTAAATTTTTAACAATTTTAACATGTGACCCGCACATGTGTTAGATGATACTTAGCTCTTAAGGACATTTTTTTGACAATCCAAGTATGTACACACATGTGGGGTCATGTGTTAAAAATGTTAAAAAATTGACGGTTTAAGTCAGGTGAACCAATGGCATCGTATTTAAATACAGTAAGGACTAAAATGTTCATTTTGAAAGATTTGGGATTAAAGTGTCAAAACCTCTAAACGTATAGGACCACCAGTAGGGGCAGAGCCACATGGTGTTGAGTGTAGGCATAGGCCTACACTGAAATATTTATTTTAATTTGAGTTGCACTCTTGCACTAGGAGCAAATCTAGCTTAGTTGGTTAAGGCATTATTTAAAAAGGTTGGCAACATGGGTTTGAGCCCTGACAAGTGCGTTTGTGGTAGTTTTTTTTTTTTTTTGCTTTTTTCTTTTCTTTTCAACAGATGGGAGAACAGGGAGGTGACGGTTTTTTTCTTTTTCACCAACTGCTATATAATAGAGAGGTCGTATGTTATAAATGGTATTTTTATAAATGTACATAAAAAATTTATACTTTTGAATTTTTTCCTCATGATTTTGTTTTTTCTTTTTGACTAAAAAAAAAAACAAACAAAAGTGAGAAAACAAATCAAATTGATCACTGACTAGGCATCGAGTGCCTATATTGACCCCCAGTGCCTGACACAGCCCCTGACCACTAGTGATATTTACTCTACATAATAATAGTGACATGTACGATTATCACGTTTAACAAGAACGAACCATTTCCGTTTTCAAAGTTTTTTTTTCTCAAGAACCATGAGCTTATTGGTGTTAAATCCTAAGCCTTAGTAGTATTTCTTTTTCTTGTTGGGATAAACCTTGGTAAGATTCAGAGGCGGTTCTAGGTGGGGATTGGGGGGAGCCCGGGCCCCCCCAATTTTATATTTAAAAAAAAAATTTAGTTATATTTTTAAAAAAAATATTTATAAGCCCCCCCCCCCCCCTCCCCCCCCCCCCCCAAATAAAATAAATAAATAAAAATAGAGGACTGATGCCAACTTGCTGTACCGCACCAAATCCCAAAAAGTTACTTCACCAAAACTTTGTCCAAAAGTAGATGTACTTTTGAGTTTTGATCAAAAGCAAAAAGCACATTTCATCTCCTTCTATTTTTGACCTTTTTGTATTGCCGCCATGTGACGCTTGAGACCTCTATCATGTTTACATTAACTATTGCATATCTTTTTATGCATTTCAATGTGCATTTATTTTATTGAATATGTGTTATTTATGGTTACTATTCACAATGCATTTGTGACTGGTTAATTTGTCCAAATTCGTATTTTTCTTAGATTACATGACTCATAAAAGGAATGAGAAAAATAAGCTTTTGTGCATTGCATGTTGAGAGAGTGCGTTTAGAAAATAGTTTTGGTCTCAGTGAATAGTGAAAACATTGAACAACTATGAAATTGGGCTAGTTAGTATTTTTAATTGGACTTTTGGGCTTGGGAATTAAATTGTCTTGCTTATTTTGAGCCCAAATAATTACATATACATATAATATAACTTATATACTACACATACACACACATTGCTCAACCAACAAAATAAAAAATACCCCCCAAATCCCTTGCCCTACTCGATGGCTCCAAGAGGAAAGGAAATGAGGAATTGCATTTTCATCTCTTCAAATTGTGTTCATTCAAGCTAGTTGCAAGTGATTTCAAGTGCTCCTAAGTTAATACCTAGCATCTACAATGGCTTGGTGAGGGATTTTTGCATGTTTTTGGCATTTTAAAGTTTATGTTCATGTTATGACTTTTCTTGATTTGTTATTATTGGATCATATAATGCTCAAATCTTGTATAAAATACCTTTTACATGCTATCTAGACCTTATTTGAGTAGTTTAATGGCTTCATTTATGGTCTAATGCAAATGTTCAAAGCTTGAAGATGATGAATAGTGTCAATTCTAGGGTTTTATTAAAATATAATTTAAAGATTGATTCTATACTATATTTAGGTGTTAATAAACGTAGATTGATGATTGAATGTGTTAGTTTGCTCGGAATTTGATTAAAATGCGAAATTGGCTAAATTCCAAAAGGGGGTTTTTGTAAAATGATAATCCGAGTGCAATTGAATATTAGATATGGTATTTACTAGGCGGGGAAGCACTTTTGGTGCTATTGTAGCATTGAATTGAGGGGCGGTTCGGGTAGCTGTAGTTAAAAGTGACTCGAGGCCTTCCTGAACTTTTGTTTCAAAAGTGGGTTTTTAGAGCTTAAGTAGGTGTCTTATAGTGTCCTTAGAGATGTAGAATAGTTGGTTTGTGAAAATTGTGCTTTGAGTATCATACAGGCGGAAAATTGAGTTAGTAGACAAAAGGGAAAGTGGATAAATGGAGTTAAATGCTTGTAATTGGCCTTTATATGACTAGTTTAACGCTAATAGGATTTAAGTTGTCTCGTCATTTGGTGAGATTTCGTGAATGTTGTGGAACTTAGCCTTTAATTGTATATGTCTATTTCTTGTTTTAATGCTTATATTGTAACTATTTGTGATGGCGGCCTACTTTGTCGTATCTCATTTGTGATTATTGCCTATATTGTATTGTCATTGCTTGGTTTATCGTGATCGTGAATCGGGTTGCACAACCCTTCGGGCATAGTAGTATCGAGAAACTCCGGGCAGCATCGGACTGTCGGTATAGCTCGGCTACCATGGTCTCTATTCCTTCCTCGCTGGGGCATACTCCCATACCCCAGAGGCGTGGTTCACCTGGTTGGGGCATACAGATCTACCTCAAGAGAACGACCCGTAGGATCGGAGTACATCCGGAGTACACCCATTAGTATTATAAGGTGGTTTGCCGGCTATTAACATTGAAGCTCGAGGTTTGTGGCTCAAGATCGAAGATAAAGAAAATGAACTGTATCCTTTTTAAATGTGTTTAATGTTTGATTCAATTGTCTTGTTATATTGTATTACTTGAGTTATTTGTATTGTTGATGCATTGCACGAAATGATTTTTAAAAACCTCGGTTTACTGTATTCCCCTCTCTCGCTGAACAACTGTGTTGCTCACTCCTCTTTTAACATGTTTCAGGAGAAGCTGAGGTAGATCCCTATCTAGTAGCAGTAGAGGAAAGAGAAGAAGTGCAAGTAGATCAATTGCCTTAACTGTTTGCTTGCTGAGGTTGGATGCTATGTGAAGATGTGTGTTGATGTGTTATGTCCTATTTTGAGACCTTTGAGGTCTTGTATGTATTTATGTTGGTTTAGTAGTTTGTAACTAAAGTTGTAGTCTTGTATGATTTAGTAGCGTAGATGGCATGCAATAACTAATCAAATACTTTACTGTCTTTTAGATTGCATGCTTGTATGGTTAAAGTAAGCTGGTGGAAGGACTTAATATATAAGTAAAACTTGTGATTAAAGTTAGAGTGGTATGATAAGCAATATTATGTCTTGGAATTTCAATAGTTATGCAATGCATGCTTGTGTGCTAAACTTTTGTTAAGTTGAGGCTCGGATGGCCTTGGTGAATTGAATGATGTTGTGGTATCGGTGGTTAGGAGTTGTTGGATCATTGTTTTGTGGTTGTATTTGTAGTGTATAGGGTATCAGTTAGTCCACGGTACAAAGAAAACTCTGTCCGTATACCAGGTCCGGACTTGACCTATAGTGTGGGGTTGGGTTCGGGGCGTTACATGCCAACTCGCAAAGGTCAAGGCTGAGGTAATTTATTTGTTTATTTATTGTTTTTTAATCTGATTTGTGTTTAGCTAATAGATGACAATCATTTTTCTTTATCATTTGAGTTTGGTTATATGATTGTGATTGGTTTTTTTTTTTTTTTTTGTGCTTGAGATTTGTTTGGATTGCTCTTTTGTATAAGTTTGATATAGAGATGAATGTGATCTAATTTTGTTGTAGTGTTTAGTGTTAAAGTGAGGAAAATAAATGAATGAAGTTATGATTTTTTTTGTTATAATTTGAATAGAAATTGTAACGCCTCGAACCCAACCCTACGTATAGGTCAAGTCCAGACCCGGTACACGGACAGAGTCTTCTCTGTACTGTGGACTAACTGTTAACCTACAACAACCACCAAACCACAAACTAATTTCTCATACAATCTCATCCTTCTTGACAATACATACAACAAACTCCTCAAGGTCATCTGAGCCTTGGAACTCAACAAAAACATACCATACAAGCATACAAGACATATCTTTAGAATTCTAAGCTAAAGGTTTACTTATATATTAAGTCTGTCTATCAACTATTTTCACACTAGCATGCAACTGGAAGTAGTAAAGTCTATCATTAGTTATTACGTAACAACTAAGCTATCAAGCCATACAAGATTTCAACTTTTGTTACAACTACCAAATCTAACACCAATACACACAAGACCACAAAGGTCTCAAAAAGATTCAGCAAGCAACAACTTTACGTAGTCTGCACATAACAACACATCTTTACACACAGCAGCTAACCTCAGCACACAAGCAATCAAGGAAGGTGATCTACTTTAACTTCTTCTTCTTCTTCTACAGCTACAAGCTGGGGATTCACCTCAACTTCTGCTGAAACATGTTAAAAGAAGAGTGAGCAACAAAGTTGCCCAGCGAGGGAGGGGATACAGTAAACCGGGGTATTTTCGCAAATGTTTTCGTGCAATGCAACAAAGATAATAGCAATAGTAACACAATAAATCAACTAATTGAACAATTATTTAAACACATTTAAAAAGGATACGGTTCATCTTCTTGTCTACAATCTCGAACCACGAACCATGATCTTCAAGTAAGTGCCGGTAAACTCCTTATTCCTCTAATAGGGTACTCCGGATGTACCCCGATCCTACGACCCATTTCTCCCGAGGTAGGTCTGTATGCCCCAACGAGGTGAACTACGCCTCTGGGATAGGGTAGTATGCCTCAATGAGAAAGGGAATATGCACCATGGTAGTCGAGCTAGATTGGTAGCCCAGAGTTTCTCGACACTACTATGTCCGAGAAGGTTGTGCAACCCCGAATCAAGATCACGAGAACCAAGAGTATCAATAATCACATTTGAGGGACGACAAAGTAGGCCGCCTTCTCAATTATATACAATATAAACTTTTATACATGAAATAACCACGTAAACACAAAGGCAATTATCATACTTTTCCACGAAACTCTACAAATAGCTTGAATATGCTCTAGACATGCATTTAGACATATAATAGGCAACTACAAGTTCATACAAGTACTAAAGCATCCAATTCTTGCATTTTTCCCTTTGACAACTAGGCAATTCTACTTCCATACGAAATCCAAGGCTCTAAGTCCATAAATCAACCATACTACATCCTTAAGGATACTAAAAGACACCTATCCAAGCCCTAAAAACCCGCTTTGGAGACAAAAGCTCGGGAAGGCCCCGAGTCGATTTTAACTACAATTACCCTAACCACCCCTCAAATCAACGCAGCGAAAGCATCAAAACTGCTTCTATGCCTAGCAGGTACCTAATCTAAGGTTCAATTGTGCCCAGATTACATTTCACGAAAAAATCCCTTTTTAAAATTAGCTAAATTTGCACTTTAGTCCAATTCTGGAAAATTTAACTACACATAAGCACTTAACTATGCTCAATAATATCTAAAGTACCTATAGGTAGCATGAAATCAATCTAAATAGCAACTTATAGCAAAACCCTAAAATTAGGCACTATTCATTATCTCCTTCATGTGATACATGCATTCAACCATGGAAACTACCACTACACATCACAAACAAGGTATACATAGCATGTAGAAGGTGTCTCATACAATATTAGAGCATCATATAGGCTAATAATAACAATTCAAGAAAAATTGAAACTTGAGCATAAACTTAATAAAGGCAAAAATATGCAAAAACTCCCTTACCAAGCCTTGTAGATGCTAGGAATAGACTTAGACTAGCTTGAGATTAATGATAGGAAGCTTGGAAGAGATCAATCCACAAAAATTGATGAAGAAACTTCTCTTTTCCTTTTCCTTTGTGCCGTCGGGTAAGGGGGACAAAATGAGAATTAATTCAATTGTTTTGTATGTGTATTGCATGTATATGAAGTGTTATGTACATATATTTTATGTAGGTAAGTTATTTTGAGGTCAAAACTTATAATACTTGGTCAACTAAGCCAAAACAATGCCAATTAGAACTAACTAATTAAAATCTAATGTTATTTCATAGTTTTACTATTTAAACGAACCAAGAACTACTTTCTAGATACGCGTTCCCGACACCCAAAGCTCAAAACCCCAAGTTTTTGATTCCTTTTATAAGTTATACTATCTAGAAAAAATACTAATTCAAGCAAATTAGACAGTCAATTTACCTTATGAATAGTAGCCACAAAATAGTACATAATCAAGAAAAGAAATGTACATAAAAATGCACGAACAAATATGCAACAATTACGTATGAATATGATGAGAAATCTCGGGCATCACATAAATGTTGTAAGAAATTGAGATTCAAAATAAGGTGATGGATGGATATTAGTAGAAACAACGTGATTTCGACATGTAATAGGTTTAGCTCAAATGTAGAAAAGGAAAAAGAAAAAAATTGGTAAAAAGTAATTGCAGTCAAGGGTCGGAGAATTCCGAGGCATTATAGTTGGAGGAATTTTCAAAAAGTTTGAGATTTTGTGCATTATCATTGCAGTGGAGCCTTTGTATTGGTTAATTAACTGGATATATGTAACTATTAATGTAATAGATTTCTGTGTAATGTTGCGGAATAAACATGGATGGACTTTTAAGTTGCGGGTGCGTTTGCTCAGGCTAAAGTATGAATAAGTCTAATTTGTTATAATTTTATTGGATATAACAAATATGAATGTTAAATTTATTGGATATATATGTACATAATTAATTAAATTTAGATTTATCAATGTTTATTTATTTTCAGGCTAAAGTATGAATAAGTCTAAAACAATTTATTCATTCATTAAAATAAAAGAAAAGAATGTTGACCTAGAATATAGTGAACAACCTTCTACATCTGATATTGATACAAATGTGCTTTTAGAACCTTCAACAAAATTTCCAAAGGTTGAACATGAAACAGTATATGTAAATTCTTTAGTGCGTGACCCGAGTTTACGTCCTCAGATTTGAGAGTATTCAGTGAACCAAAGAGATGAAATTCGTAGAACAAATTTTCAATTTGGTCCATATCAGCATATTCAATCAGATTATCCATTTTCTGGACAAGAGAGTCATCCGCGTCAATTTCAAGCTTATTGGTTCCAAAAATTCCATTGGTTGGAGTATTCACCTTCAAAACATGTCATATTTTGTTTTCCATGCTACCTTTTTGCAAAAGAATCAAAAAGAAAACCTGGATCATATGCATTCACAATTAAGGAATTTAGGAATTGAAGAAAAGTAAACAACGGAAAAGATTGTGCTTTCTTATCTTATGTGGGGAAAGATACAAATTCAATTCACAATTCAGCTGTAAAATATTGTGAGAATTTAAAGAATCAGTCTTCTCATATTGAAAAAGGGATGCAAAGGCAATCTGCTTCACTAATTTTGAGTAATCGTTTGAGCCTCAAAGCTTCAATAGATGTTATTCGATGGTTAACGTTTCAAGGATATGCTTTTAGAGGGCATGATGAAAGTTCAAATTCAATAAATCAAGGTAACTTTCTTGAAATGAAAAAAATATTGGCATCTTACAATGAACAAGTGCATGAAGTTGTTTTGGATAATGCACCACAAAATGCTAAATACACAGGACATAAAATTCAAAAGGAAATTTTATCTGTGTTGGCTAGAAATGTGCAAAATAAAATTTGTGATGAGATTGGTGATGCAATATTTTGCTTAATTATTGATGAATCTCGGGATAAATCTAAAAGAGAGCAAATGGCTCTTGTTATAAGATTTGTTGACAAGGAAGGATTTGTTAGAGAGAGATTTCTTGACTTGGTTCATGTTAAAGACACAACATCATTAACTCTTAAAAGAGAGATTTCTAGTGTATTATCCCATTATAACCTCAATATTCTTAATATTCGTGGTCAATGATATGATGGAGCTAGCAATATGCGTGGAGAGTGGAATGAGTTACAAGCTTTGTTTATTAAAGATTGTCCTTCTACTTATTATGTGCATTGTTGGACTTACCAGTTGCAATTAGCTCTTATTGCTGCATCTAGAGAAGTTTCTGATATACATACCTTTTTTGAAATCTTGAATTTCATTGTTAATATTGTGGGGTCTTCTTTTAAACGGAATGATAAATTACAAGCCTCCCAAGTAACAGAAAATGAACATTTAATTGAATGTGATGAGATTGATACCGGTAGAGGAGCCAATCAGATAGGAACTTTGCAACGTCTTGAAGATACTAGATGGGGTTCTCATTTTAGGTCAATTTGTAGTTTGATAAGGATCTTTGGTGCAACTTGTGTAGTTCTTCAAAACATAGCTATTGAAGGGTCTACATACCCTCAACGTGGAGATGCTACTTTTGCTCTTACAGTATTGATGTCATTTGATTTTGTATTTATCTTGCATGTGATGAAAGAAATCAAGGGGATTACGAACATTTTGTGCCAAGTGTTGCAACAAAAATCTCAGGATATTTTAAATGCTATGCATATGATTTCAAGTACAAAATTATTAATGCAAAGTTGAGAGATGTTGGTTGGGAAAGTCTCATAGAGAATGTGACATTATTTTGTTTACACCAGAATATTCAAGTTGCTGATATGAATGCTTCTTATTTTGACATACTCCTATCTCGTCGTTAAAATGATAGTGTAACAGTGGAGCATCATTTCCGAATAGACATCTTCACAACTGCTATAGATCAACAATTACAGGAGTTAAACAATAGATTTAGTGAACAAGCAACGGAGCTTCTTACTCTTAGCATAATTTTGAATACGAGAGATGGTTACAAGTCATTTTCAATTAATGATATATGCAAACTTGCTAAAAGATTTTATCCGTTTGACTTCCTCGAGCAAGAGATGATTCATCTAAGTTATCAATTGCAACATTATGAACTTGATGTGCTTAATCCTCTTGCTAAGATTGACTCAAAAAAAAAAATTGTCATTTTATTTCAAGGGGTTGACTAGAACTATGTAACTTGTTAAAATTCAAAAAAGTCAACACGCGAAAGATGTTCATATGACCCAGACTTCTTAAGACCGTTCATTCATTTGACCTAGTCTAAAGAGTACGGAACGATTCTAATTGTACGAATGTGTTCATCATGTCTGTACAAGAAGAGAACTAGTAGAAAATTACAAGATTTGAAAAAGGAAAAGAAAAAATTAATGGGTGGTAAATAGCAAATCAGAGATGCTGACTTGATAACAGAAATAAGCCTATTAATAGATTTGTCCACAAAGTGCACTAATCCAAAATTTTATAAGATAATCTTAAAATTTATAATTTTTTAATGTGAGATAAATATATATTTTAATATTCTCTCTTACGTGTGATCTGATTTGAGAAGGATCACACGTGAAAGATTGAACACATATTGACCTAATTTTTAAATGGGTCACACATAGAAGATTAAACATACGTAGGATATACGTGAAAGATTAAAGATGCATGAAACATGACACACTCAAAAGATTAAACACATGTGGACTTGATTTGAGATGAATCACATTTGGATTAATAATCCTGGACCAAGGGCCCACCTCTAATATCATGTTAAGAATCGTGAAGGACTATTTTAAAATTAATTAGTGTCAAGTAAAATAGCCGAAAATCTTATAAGATGATCCTAAAATTTATGACAAATGAAACGATTAATGATTTCTTGATGAAAGTCTTGTGTTTGAATTAATACCCACTCATTGTAAATACTAAGGACCGACTCTCGTTGGTACGCAAACACTACATCTAGCAAAAATAAGATATCTCCGGCTGTAGCTGCTTTGTTTGCGGTTAGATTATATTACTTGACCCAAATATAATCACCACCCTATTTTATTCCACAAAATATATACTTAACAATGAAAAAACATGTAAAGCTGATTCTCAAGCAATTTGATGACCTAGTACACTTTTAGCATACATTACCGTACGCCATGAAATTTCACTTATAACGATATTCATTCCTATTGTGAGTCCATTTTAAAATACAAGGGTTAATAAAAAATCAAAAGGGGTAATGCTTCAATACTTTCAAAAGAACGTGTAGAATTTATTAAAAAACTTGTATATCTACTAAAAAAGAAACATGTTACCATTAAATTATCATCGCACTTTTTGATTAAGAAACAATGACGTCAAGATTGCACATTGCTTATCCAACAAGAAAAGGAAGAAATTTCAGACACAAAAACAAACATGCACGTGCTTAAATGTGTGAACCTCGTCGACACTGCCCTGGACACAGTTGGAAACCGTCGTAACTATTGTCTTCCCCAAGTGACCTCTACAAACCTACTACACATTGCCTAGCTGCTCACGATATTATATTTATTATATTGATAGCAACAAATACAGCTTTTTTTTTTTTTTGGAAAATGGCTCAATTAGTTTTAAATGTTTTCGTATTTTGACATTTTAATCATAAACGATTCAAATCAAATGCTTTAATCTTAAACATTTTACATAAGAGATATCGTTAGTCTATTAACTCATTTTTGTTAAATTTGCTCCTTTAAGGTCACGTGATTCGCACGGCGTGCGTAAAAAAAAAAAAAAAAATATATATATATATATATATATATATATACAAGACTAAATTGGTCATTTAGCTTATAGCTCATTCTTACAAAACATCACCCGATCTCCAATTATTCCCAATTTAACCTTGTATGTTTTTCTTTTTTATGCGCCGAGTACGAATCACGTGACTTTAACGGAACAAATTTAACATAAATGAGCTAATGGATTAATGGTTTCCCTTATGTAAAATATTTAGGACTAAAGTGTACGATTTAAAACGTTTGAAACCAAAATATCAAAATAAACAAACATTTAGGACTAATTGAATCATTTTCTCTTTTTTTTGTGGTCATTATGAATGACTTAATTAAATAGAAACTGTCATTGCTCACCGTTTATTAAGCACTCACTTTTTTCTTCTTTTTTTTTGTCAAAAAGATGAATATGTATATTGACAATAAAAATAAAAGATTATATTAGCCACCCAAACCGGGTCAGCATCACGTTGTACAAGTGTTAAGAGCTCTCGGGAAAGATTAGCACACCATGTAACAGGTTAATGACTTATTCTAGTTATACGGACAGCTCAGTCTGCTAGTTTGTTCACAGATTGCCTGATCCACGAAAGGAGAAGCCAACTAATGATAGCATGTCAGACGACATGTTCTATGATAGTTGCTCATGATCTCTTCTCACGGTACATTATTGAATCGGATGCCGCATCCATTATTGAAGCTTTTAGGGTTCAACATTTGTGACTGGAGACTTTCTGGCATCATTCGCAATTCCCTTTCAATCTTATTTTTTATTTTTGATTACTCTTTTCGATATATCTCACAATTAATCAATCGAATAACAAATTGAATTACTCGTACAATTATAAGAATGGGCGTCTTGCTTTTCATAGGCTTAGTAATCTTCTCCTGGGCTTAGTACAACTTGTAAAGAATGATGCCGAACCTTGGCTGATGTATTTTTTGTACTTTTTGGAATGTTGAATACAATGATAAAAATAAAAATAAAAAATAAAATAAAAAAGACCTTTGATACTCGAGCAAATTGAAGATCTCTTGCCCTATACACGATTCTGATTCAGTTCTATTTATATAAACAAAAGTCTATATAGCAATAACGAGTCATTCATGTTGTGTTCTATTTATACGTGAAATTTACCATGCAAGAACGTATAGGACGTAAATAAAATGTAAATTGAGACATTAAGTTTGAACAATATAATTAGGTGAAATATATTTTTCTTCGCGGGAGATAAAAATCCACGTGCGCAACGTCAAAACCGTAAGTGTACACAAATACTAATCTTATTTTCATGAAGAAAATCAATGAATCAAATAATCACTCCCTTACAAAAATAAATAGACTAATAATCACCTACTAATGACCAAGTCCAAGTCTATTTACAAGAAAAAATTATCCCAATTTAAATAGAAAGAAAAAAAAAAAATCTCACAATTGTTAATAATTTCCTAAAAATCTATTGAAATTATGAAGAAACTTCAAGCTTTAGTGGTAGTGAGAGACGCGGCTTCTTCGCCGGATGAGGACTCTCGACCTCGTCTTCGCCGGAGATAAATTCCGGGAACGCCGGCAGGTTCAAGTCAAAGTTACGGTGGCTGTGAGTGGATGCCACACCTTCTGAAGAGGTCACACCGCTGCTGCTGCCACCGCGGCTGCTACCGTTTCCAATAGGGCCTTCGTAGTGGCACCGTTTGTGGCCGCCTAAAGCCTGTCCGGTGGGAAAACACTTGTGGCAAATCGAGCACTCGTGAGTCCTCCCACTTCCGCCGCTACCGGTGGTGGTAGTGGTGGTGGTGGATTGCTCTTCACCGCCACCGCCACCGCCGCCGCCATTAGCAAGCTTTTTATGGCTAGCCTTGTGCCCTCCTAAAGCTTGGTACGAACTAAACCCCTTGTCACAAACCGAACACTTGTATACAACAACCTTCGAAGACTCCGATGACGCCATCACCCCCGCCGCCGCAGACGCCGGTGGAGTACTTTGCAGCTTGTCGCCGCCGCTGCGTGCGAGCATAATAAGACAGAGAGCTAAGTATTCTTCTTCAGTAGGTTTCTGGTGGTGGAAGAGGTCCACAATACGTTGTCGTTTTGAACGCTTACCCTTGGCCCACGGCTGCTGATCAAGATAGCGAAGACTAGCGTCTTCAAATTGAAACGACGGCGTTGCAGCCGTGGGAGAGTTCAAAGCTTCCAAAGCCATACCACGCAGAAAGAAATAGAGAGAGCTAAGAGGAGTAAGGTTTTTGGAGTGATTTGTAGTAAGAGAGAAGAAATTTAGTTGAGTAAGCTGTAAAGATTTTTGAGTGTGAGAAGAGTGTGGTGTGCAGGGGTTGTTTATATAGGTAGGGTGTGGGGGTGTGGGGGTGTGGGGGGACGAACCAGTACGAATCCAGAGAGGGAAGTTGCGTGACAAGTGTTAGGAAACTGAGTTGGTTACTCAACTTGTTTTAGGACAATGTTGTTGTGTAGAAAACAAAATGGTAATACATGAGTGGAACATGTGTTGTTTTAGAGTAATTTAAGGACAAGTGGTAGCTAGTGGACATTTAGTCGGTTGCAGATCAACTGCGCGTGCTCTGTGTGTAGGTATGTGGGTGGGGCCATTTTGAGGGTTTAGATTTTCTCGTAACATAATATTACTAAATTTTTTTTACAAATGTAAGTTAAAATTAGTTTATAATTATTAGATTTGATTATGTTATAATATTATAAAATAATTTAAGTTTGTTATGAGTAAGGCCGTAAGGAAGAGAGTATGGGATTTTAGGAGTGTTGGAAGAGTAAGAAATTCTCTCATAACATCATTATTATTATAGTTGTGAATTTTTAATATTATTTCATTATAAACATATTAACAATTCGCCATTATTGAATTTCTCTCACAATAATATAACGTTATGAGTATATCTATTATCGTGTTGGATAAAGGTACTTAGTGAAATTCAACAATAGTAAAGATAAAATGAAGTGGATAGTTCACAATTATTAAAATTTTCTTATAATGTCATGATATTATGAAAAAATCTTTACTCCTATAGAGATTTGGATTCTTTTTTTTTTTATTATTCAACTAGTATAGTCAATCACATAACAACCATTCTAAGGAATATTTTGCCCCTTCTATCAATCTCCAAAAAAATTAAATAGGGTCATTTGGAGATTGTCAACCCTCTAACATCTAAATGGTTGGTTCAATCCGAAATTGACCCGTTAATCTGTGCAATAATTGGTCTCACGATATACATGTATCAATTGGTAACAAGAACACCAAAAGAGTTCAATAATCCTGAACTGTTCTATTTATTTTATCATAATTGTATAAAATTATTAAATGTCACGATAGTATTATAAGATGATAGTTTGAGAAATTATTCAGTCCGTCAAACGAACTAATCTGCATCTTGTGAGGTGGAGGCCACCCCCACACTAATGCGGACGGACTGAATATTTTCCTAAAATTCAAATCCACTTGTGATTAGGTTGTTCCCAGGACTGTTGGAGGAGTTGTAGTAGTACGGTGAAGACCGAAGACTTTTGGCCAGGTCCAAGTCAAAACACCAACGCGGTCTTTTGTTATAGTAGTAGTAGTAGAGAGTCTATCGAGTATCTACACTATTTGTTTAACTACATGGTGTGTTATGATCGGACTTTTCAATTAAGGTACCTTCAAACAGCAGCCAGCAGCCAGCAACCGCGACTGGGTTTGTAACGACTTTTACTTCCTGTTGGGGGTCAGATGTGTAATGGCTAAAATATGACCACGACTTTAGGCCTACTTTTTAAATAACTAATTGTCTTTAAATTAGTTTAAGTCTAAACAACAATAGATTTAACTTGAGTCACAAATCAAAAAATTCTTATAAATTGTCTTACTAAATGGAACTCTAAGAAGACCGGGGTCTTTACTATCCTACTCTCAACATATTTTGGAATGGTAGAGTTCTTAGTACTTATTGAAAAAGGAGTTATGGAAGTGAAAATCACATGATCTAAATTATAGATTTATAGAGGTAAAAATAATGTAATCTTAATTGTAGATTCTAACGGTCTACAAGTTAAAAATTGTGTGGTGGGAAACTTTTAATTTTGTATGTATGGGTATTTTATGCATCTCTCTATGTTGTTTGAGGATTTAAAAGGTGATTTGGACATGGCCGGTCACCACCATCTATCCCATTTGGACTTTTGATGGTTGGTTCACTTAAAGTTGAACAAATTGTGCGACCATGATAAGTGCGTTAATCCTGTTTAGGCATATACCTATTTGAAAACGGTGGGTGTTAATGCAAGTTGGAACGTTTCCTTCTGTTTTCTCTTTTTTCTTTTTCTTCTTGTAAATGGTATAAGAAAACAAAGACACTTTTCTATGATCACACTTTTCTCAATAGTAATGGTGGAGTCATTCAAGGATGGGCCTTTGGAGACTACTGCTTCCATTGATCTAAATTGTGTATTTGTAAAACTCCTCCCGGACAATAATTCTGGATTAGTCTCTTAACCGTGTCACTCTTTGTAAGATAAAAAATCATGTATTGAATATCAAAATTTTTTATGTATATAGTTAAAACACTATTATATAAAGAAGTCATGAAAATTAGGCATCTTAAGGGGGCCAAACATTGCAACTTGGGAAAGCATGATTTAGTTAGCTTTGCAATGGTGCAATTTTGTTAATAATCTCCGCCTAACTTGGGAGTTTGGACACCAACTGGATTGTGGAACAAACTTTGAAGACTTTCACTAATAATACAGCCTATATAGAGTTCGTTCACTCCATAATTAGAGTATTTGACTTTTAGCAAGTTACTTGTAGATGTCAAACTACATAAGCAAGCAGATTAATTACACACTAACCCCAAGTTACAACTTGTATTCTTTCATGACAAATGTATTTTGATCTTTGATTGATTAAAAATGCGTTTGGATGCAAAGCTACACCACAGAATTTGTAAGTTTGGAATAATCTAATTATATAATGTGATCCACTTAACGTGAGTTTTTCATCCTTAAATAAAAAATTACGCACTAACATTGTTTATCACTTAACTGGTTCGCTGACCCTACGAGGATGAAGTAGGGAAATATTTATATGACAAATTTAAAAGAAAGCCTAGTAGTATTGTTTTTTGGTTGTTTTTTAATTTTTGTGTTCAACAATGAACACTTAGTGAAAGTGTAAAAATGGAACCTTTTTCCCATGTCAAATGAGTAACTGCGATTTTGTTACCATTAAAAATTTAGTATTGTTTGACATCGCAAGATAATACATATTTTCCTTCCAAGGAGTATGTTAACCTAATTAATATTTAGGGTAAATGTCACCAGTGGTCTTTTATTTTTGAAAATTGTGATATTTTAGTTTTATATCTTTTAAAATGAACTTTTTAGTCCTAAATGTATTGCAAATTTGACGACACCGTTGACCCAACTTACTTATTCCGTTAGTTTGTTAGCGTTTTTTGCACGTGATTGACACGTGTTTTTATGGTACTTATTTTTTAGGATCAAATTGAACAATTCTTATATACACGTGTGGTGAGTTAGGTTAAACAAGAAAAAAAGCGTTTACCCTAATATTTAAGTCGTAAGCCTCCTCATACGACTTCATTAGATGTTGTCTTTTGTTGGCTTTTTATATATACGACTTCATTAGATGTTGTCTTTTGTTGGCTTTTTATATACACGTATGGTGAGTTAGATTAAACAAAAAAAGAAGCGTTTATCCTAATATTTAAGTCGTAAGCCTCCTCATACGACTTCATTAGATGTTGTCTTTTGTTGGCTTTTCTAGAATAACAAGGGGGCATCGAACGATGATTATTGCATATGTCAACTGTCAAATAAATATTTTAGGCTTAATTTTAAACTTGCCACTCAACTCGTGTTATTATTATATTTATTAATTACTTTCGAGTTGTTAAGTGTTAACCACAAGGATAGTTATCAGCGAAGAGGCAGCTTGAACTATCGAAATTTTGGTCAAGTCGTCATTGCCTAGTGGAACAGAACGAGATATTATTGAGACGGTTCTTTATTCATCAATGATTGAACCAAGAGTTAAATATGTTTGAAAATTGACTTGCGAATTATAATTTTATATCAATTTTTTGAAAGTGTATAATTAATCATATTTTAACAATACTATTTTATTTTTTAAAATAATTAGATAAAATGGTTGAGACGTCTTAAATTGGAAAGAAATAGAAAGGTCAGATTGATTCATTAATGATTGAGATAGTAACCTAACACTTCTTATGCCAACTCCATTAATCTCCTTAAACACCATTTTAGTTATATTTAGGATGTAAAGCTGTATAAAACGATTCCAACAGATGCCTTAGAAAGCTTCTCATTATTAAGGAGCCCTCAGATTGACAAGTTTGGTTCTCTAAACTTGGGAGCCACAGTTACACCTCTATCCAATTTTCAACTAGTGAAAAATAGAGTTTAAAATATAAAGTATCGTTGGAGTAAAATTAATTAGTATATATAAGAAATCTCTAAAAATAGAATGCTACTTATTCAACTCATTTGTTTTGGTATGGGCTAAAATGCTAAACCAAAGTATAGGCTTCTAGAGCACTTGGGGTTTTCCTCAAAAGCATGGGATGGTGACTGAAATAGAGTATATTCGAAGAATACTTCGCTCCCTTTGCTGCAAGTGGAAGAAACAATGGAAAACAAGTTAGTCGATACCTGTAGAACATTCTAAATTTTATAGGTAGGCTGTACATAGTTCAATGTAAGAGAGCTTTAAGGGTCTAATTTGGACCACTATTCATCTTCTGGCCGCCTCACGCAAATTGAGGAAATAAATCTTTTTTTCAAAGAATCACAGATCCATGGTCATCCGGGAATTATTCATGATTAATCACGTAGCTTATATGGATTGAAAGTGTAATTGGCATGCAACTTTTAGGGGTATGGTCCAGTGATAGTGCGAGTGAAATTATTTTTATAAGATCACATATTTGACACTCTGTATTATTTTAGAATTCTACTATTGACTGACTTAATGCAGATGCAGGGTTGCACCACTGCATTCGGGGGTTTACCAGTTGGTGGTCAGGCTCTGCCAGATAATCTAGTGATCGAATTCTACCAGCTAGATTTTCACGTCATCCAAAAAAAAATTGTAATTGTCTTGTAAAGGGCCAGGTGCTTCAGCTTCATTTCTTGGTTGGCTACTCTTAATAGGCTCACCACTCGTTATCGCCTTATGACTTGGGGGTTTATTGACAAAGCTAATTGCATCTTGTGTTATCTTGGTTGTGAAACTAGAGATCATTTGTTCTTTGATTGTTGTTTTACAAAACGAATCTAGAAAGCTGGATTAAATCTGATAAAAATTGACCCCACTTTTCTTCTTTTGATTCTATTATCATGTTTTAGCCTTTCAATTGCAGGCAATAAGGATATCAAAAGCTATATGTTCCGACTCCTTTTATGTGTCGCAGTCTATCACATTTGAATTGAAAGAGATAGACGCATTTTTGGCCATCAAGCTCACACTGAAGAACAGATTCTGGATAAGATTAGAGTTGACGTTTTCCTCAAAACCCAAGGACGGAATCAATTTGCTTTTACGAGCATTACACCAATAGAGTTCATTTAAATTTTACTTGATTGCGACTTTGTATGTTGATCGTTGTTGGATTGTTGGTGACCATTCTATGCATCTTCCCCTTGATGCCTTAGAATGACCACTTCTTTGTGATGTTGGGTTTGTTGTTAATTGCGGTTTCGCATTTGCATTTCTCGTTCAAGGTTAGGCTTGTTTCTTTTTCTCCATATTTCGTTGTAAAAACTTTATTCATTTTTTTTATTAATAAAATCCAGTTATTAGCTTATCTTGCCAAAAAAAAAAAAAAAAAGAACGAGGTGCGTCAAATATTGCCACCAGATCATGGTGTAGGAGAAATTTTTACAAACATTCAAAAAGTCTATGTGGGGTTTATAAAAAGCGTGTAAACCCACCTTGAAATGAAAACTATAACCATCGCATGAAGTGATGATGACATACATTACTATCTAAAATTACCAGGCTCAATCAACGTTGTAAGAAAATTCCATGGTATAGCATTGTAACTTATGGGGACAAAAGTGCAAATGGCCTACTATCGCGGGAAACTTGTTGGTTGAACCTAGTTAATTCACACGCACCATTCTGTTAGATATGAGTGTGACGCATGCACACACATGTGAGTCAGTAACAAGGGCCTCATTCTCGCAGGCAACAATAAAGTGCATGTAAACCACGTTTAGCCCAAAAAAAAAAGAGAAAGAAATTGATGCTGCATTCGATTTTTAGTTGTTTTCTCGATCTTGCTAACTATAATAGAACCTCTTTAAATTAATACTCGATAAATTAATAATTTTTTTTAGTTAATAAAAATATCCAGTCCCGACTTAGAACCAGTGTAAAAAGTTAATAAATTCGATAAAATTATAAGATAATACATTTTTAAAAAAAATCTTTGTATTTTATTGATTCAAATATTTCATAAATTAATAATTAGCTAAAAAGTACATAATAAATTGACTATGAGATTTTCTTAAAATATGAATTAAGAGTAGCTTGCCTTTTGTTGAACTTCAAATCTAGTTGAATCTCATATTTAATTATTTAAAGAGAAAAAATTGAAATAATCCTACAAGGATTATGATACAAGATTAGAGAAATTAGTTCTCATCCTAATCCTACAAATTAAATTAAATTTTATCTTCTATTCTTATTACTTATCTTTTCAAATTAGACCGAAAAAAGACATTATAATCATAATATGTTTATTATAGAGCCAAAAAATGAAAAATATATCTATTAATTGATAGTTATTAAATTATCGATAAATTAATATCTCGCTAAATTAATAAAATTTGGTGGTCCCAACACTATTAATTTAAAGAGGTTCTATTATATTAAGAGGCCACATTTCTGATCTTTTCCTGATAAAAACAAAAAATAAAAAAACAAAATTCTGATTTTTTTATCTACAAGCGAGATAATAGGATTTGATAGCGAGATCCTTTTGTTATAAACTTTAATTAAATAGAACACCGTGTAAAGAATTTTTTTTAAATAAAATGTTTATTGTAGTAGTTAAAATTTGTCATACGCCGAAGCCCAATTCTTAAAACTCTTATGGGTCATGTCTTGTGGTTTAGGACTCTAGATCCAAGAACATGGACTTGCACCAGTCTTTTACATTGGGTTCTAAGTTAAAGCCTAGCCTCTTTAAGCCCATCTATCTGCAAATAGAGTGGGTTGGAACATTAGCCAACCACAGATTGATCCAGCCCCAAACTACAGGGTTCATTTGCTTTATTCGGGGTCGAGACAGGCAAAGGCAGACACATTCAATGGGGTGCGAGTCTGTAATCCCCACTCAATCCAAGTTTCTCTTTAAAATATATGTATTTTCAAAATACTTTTAATAAATAAAAAATTAATTTAGTCCGCATTGAAAAAAATAATATAAAAAGTATTTTAGCAATTCCTTTCACCCAAATGTTGGCTCTCCAAAGTTGGTGAGGCTGGACTCCTTTTAGGGTTCGTAAAACCCCATAATATTCCAAAATAAGATTGACTAAAAATAGAAAGTGTTTTTAGAGTCAACTGAAATAAAGAGTTGTTAAAAATAAAAATAAAAAATCAACTCTTTACCTTCTATTTTTATTGGAGTCCTCATCCTTGTAGGAAATGGGTTGAACTGAAAATTGTAGTAAATGATGATCCAAACTGAAAACAAGCTGAACTCTGTAAGTTTTTTTTTTTTTTTTTGGTAAGAGAACTCTGTAAGTTGAGATCAGCTAATTTAATGAATGGCCCTAGCAGGACTTGTCAAATCAGGTTACATATGAACTAGTTTAAAAGCCTGACCCAAAAAAAAAAGAGAACAACAGTTTTTTTGTTATGATGCAATGTTGTGTAAAATTCATATGAAGTTAGGGACTATATATTTAAGTTCCGCTTCAATATTAAAAGGAAAAATTACTTTAAGGTTTTCAAATATGTTGTGTGAAATTAATATGAATTTAGGGACTATTTAAGTTCCATTTCAATGTTAAAAGGAAAAATTACTTTAATATTTTTGAATGTATGGGTTTTGAGTTATGATTGATTAATCAGAATGTTTTGTAGATTTTAGTCTCCCTATAAGAATAACGTTATTAGGAGATTTAATAATTGTAAAATGTTATTTTTTAAAAAATTTTATTTCCAATCCAAATAGTCATGTACTATATATGAAAAAGTAGGCAGAAGAATTTAAAATTATACACCAAGTTTATTTGAGGTGGCTTAGTCATCAAAGGAACTTCTAAAAACATAGCATTTGTAGAATTGAATCTAACTAATTAAAAAGAATTTAAAGTTGTACACCAAGTTTATTTGAGGTGGCTTAGTCATCAAAGGAACCTTTTTTTTTTTTTGGTAGTCATCAAAGGAACTAACAAGCTAGCATTTGCAGAATTGAACCTAACTAGCGAGTCCTCTAGAAAGGATTTAAAGTTGTACTCCAAGTTTATTTGGGCAGCCTTAGCCTCTGTTTGGTCGAATTGTGAAATTTTAATTTTTGAATTTTAGAGTTTTTTGCAATGGAGTTTTGATTAAAAGTATTATTGAATGAAAGTCGGTAACTGTTTGGCCTATATTAGGCAATGTTGGACTTTTAAAAATATGAAGGGTATATTTGAGAAAGAAAAAGAAAAATAGCTTTCCGTATTATGTAAAAACAATTTAGTAAAAGTATTTTTTGTAAAACTCTAATTTGAAACTTCTTAGTTTTTACCTTTTCTAATATTTAGTTTTTACCTAAAAACTATTTAAAAAACGAGCCAAATTGGTTAGTGTAATGCCCTGTTCCCTCACGAGACCGGAGTTCCCGAACCCATTCCCGAGATCATGAAAAACGAGAGAAAACGGACAGAGTCTCCCCTGTTTCACTACAAGAAAAAAAAGCTGAGGCGACGGTCAAAATCCGTAGCCTAGCGGTAGCCAAATTGGAACGGGCGACCGCTAAACTACGGAATCCCGTCCGTAGGAAAAAGGCCTGTCGCCAAATTGATATTCCGCAGCCCATCCGTAGCCAATTTCAAAAATTAATTTGTATTTATTTTTTTTACCTTCCGTAGCAAAATAGTCATAGCTCATCCGTAGCCAACTAAAATTTTTATTTATTTTTATTAATTATTAACGTCCGTAGCAAATCCGTAGCCGTTTCGGTCGTAAATCATCCGTAGCCCACGACTACGGATTAGTATCCATAGAATATCGGTAGCCCTTTTTCCGTAGCCAACTAAAATTTTTATTTTGTTATTAATTATTAACGTCCGTAGCAAAGCAATAGCCATTTCGATCGTAAATCGGCCGTCATCCACGGATATAGATTGTTATGGCAGCCAATCCGTAGCCAATTATCGCAAAATATCCATAGCCTTTTGTCGGCACATTGTCGTAGCTATTCTGTAACTAATTATTTATTTAATTTAAAAAAATAAAAAAATTATAAATAAAAAAAATTTATATTAGCAAAAAAATTAAAAATACAAATTATTATTTACAAAAATTTAATATTTACAATAGATTTATAATATTTATAAAAAAAAAACTAATACAAAAATAACATTAATTTACAAAAAAAGCTAAAATAATCTACTATTGTCTTCTAATCATCTCGCTCACATGGTTTTAATGTCTGTAAAACTTTCATTTTCTCTTTCTGTACTTTCTCATGCTCTTCCAAAGTTATCTCCTATTACACCACAAACAAATATGCATAAATAATAGAGAAATATTGCTTGAAATATTTAGAGCATTTTAATTTATTAAATTTCTCATCTACATATATATATTGCCAAATTTATTCTCCCGACACAATCTAACCAGTGAAATAGTATTAAAAAGACACCAAAAGCTCATGAGTTAGAAGAGAAAATAGTTAATAAGAAACTTGGAATCAGTCCAAGGCTTCTAGGAAGAAATGTAATTGGATCTCCTAAGTAATGTTTTGCATATGGAAGTGTCGTTTGTATGAAATTACCTTATTATCTACCCTTTTAATATATAATTCTTCGTATCACCAATGCCATTTGCATAAAAGGGGGTACAAGTTGGAGAAAATTGATGCATTTATATAGAAAAGAGAAATTCTAACACATTTTGATCCATTGTAAGTTAGATCTCCATAGTCCTTAACAGGGATAATTTTATCGCCAAACATATAAGAAAAAAGTTCAGTCACGTTCCCTCCACCGAGTATGCATTTAGAAAAGCTTGAAAACACAAGGACATAGTACTTGCAATACCACAACACTTAACTCCATATGAAGAAGGATTATCTTCTCCAGCATCAACCTTCCAATTCGATAAATACCCGAATGGATCATTCTCCACTTTTTCTTTAAATCTCAACAAAGTCAATCCTAAATCACTTAACAAAAGAATTCCATTTAAGTACGTGATTCCATTATTTCAATTTTAAATTAGCATGACTCTATTATTTCATTTCTAAATTATCACAACTCTATTATTTCAACTCTAAATTAACACATGACTCCATTATTTTCACATATAACAAAAGAATAGCACCACTAATCAAATAACATTTCATATTCACTACATCCGCATTAACATATACATATTATCGGCATTAACATATACACTGGCGGAGGCACATATGGGATAGTGGGGGC
This sequence comes from Ehretia macrophylla, assembly GCA_037974665.1. Taxonomy (NCBI): domain Eukaryota; kingdom Viridiplantae; phylum Streptophyta; class Magnoliopsida; order Boraginales; family Ehretiaceae; genus Ehretia; species Ehretia macrophylla. Next base: position 10,070,108 of record CM075774.1, read on the forward strand.
TACATATTATCGGCATTAACATATACACTGGCGGAGGCACATATGGGCCAGTAGGGGCTGCAGCCCCCACTGGCCCATAAAAACGTTAAAATTTCTATGTATTTTTTTTAAAAAAAATTAGATATTTATGTATTTTTAGTTAAAAAAAATTAATTAGCCCCCACTGAAAAAATAAAAGTACTCGTATAGTTTAAAAATATGGATTTTAGCCCCCACTGGCTCATAAAAATGTTAAACTTTCTATGTATTTTTTGAAAAAAAATTAGATATCTATGTATTTTTAGTTAAAAAAATTAATTAGCCCCCACTGAAAAAAAAAAAAGTACTCATATAGTTTAAAAATTATGAATTTTAACCCCCACTGACAAAAATTTCTGGCTCCACCCCTGAACATATATACATATTGAACTATAAGCGTGGTACATATTCAACTCTAAACTATTTACCTATAGATAGAGATAGGAATATGATGGTGGTACTCTTGGTGGTGGTGATGGTGCCATTGGTGGTGTTGATGATGCCTTTGATAGTGGTGATGGGGGTGGTACTCTTGGTAATGTCTTTGGTGGTGCTCTTGATAGTGATGACAAATAAAAATTAAATAAATAAATGAAAAAACCAAAAAAGTAAAAATAAAATATAGATTATATATATATATACACATACAAATATAAACTAGTATATTGCACTACCTTTGATGGTATTGGTGATACCCTTGGTGGTGGTTGTCGCTGGTGGTGTCCTTGGTGTTGATGGTGTCACGCCCCAACCGAACCCAACAATAATCGGACAGAGTCTCCCCTTAATTACAGACATTCCAACACTTGTACAGTTATACTCAATGACAACAACAAAATACACAAAAACACCTTTTTGAAGCTTTGTTTATGCATAACATGCTAAACATAACATTTCTTCATAATAGGACTATATAAGCCTAGCAATATTTACAAGTCCAAGTAATTTAAATTTCATGTAGTAGAAAGCTTCTAAGTCTCACAATATTAGCTAGACCTGTCTTTACTCACAAGTTCTCAAGATGAATTACAATCCATAAAGCAAAGACTTTCTAAGTTCAAAAATAAGCTAAGTATGCTTTAGTTACATTTCCAAAGTGATTCATAAACTTGCAACTAAACTCTTTGATTTCCATAAGTCAAAAGCTATGATCTAACATGTGCATGATGGAACTTTGTTGCAAAACGAACTATAAAACTTGCAAAACATCATAACCCAATCGTTTAATTCAATATAACTCATAAAGCATTCACAACCAATAATTCAATTGTTTTACAAATCTAGTGATAGCAAAGTAAGCTACCACTTATAGCATTCACACACATTTTACCTAATTTCCGTTAGCAATTAACTTGTACGAGAGAACCATTAAGTTCACTTGGTAATCATTTTTAGCAATCTAACTAACTAATAACATAAACAAGTCACATTTCCACTTGAAATCCAAGGAAATTTACAAGATTCCAACTTTAGGCCTTATTTGCAAGCATGTATCATGTATATATGTTGTATGAAATGTATGTAGACTAAAAACACACATTCAAGCATTTTATCAAACATAGATTCAACATATTATATAACTACATCAAACAACAACACCTACATAAAGTCTCTAACATTCAACAACATTCTACACATGTACTTCACATTTATTTCATAATAAACAACCTAGCATGTGAATTCATAGTCCAATTTAACACTAAAGGTCCAAAATATTTAAGTAGTATATTGTACTACCAAATAACATTTCATATTGCACAACCAAATATGACTACAATACAACATTTTTAATTCACACAATATTTATGTCAAAAATAATATCAAATAATTATGTCAAATATCACTAAATAAAATTATAAATAAACATAAAATTAAGTACAAAAACTATAGATTGAACAAATAAAAATCTAAAATTAACACACACATACATATATATATATACACGTACACATATGTATATATATGTGTATAGTAGACAAAAAATAGGGGAAATATAAACCCTAAACTATTTACCTATAGAAAAGAGAAAAGGAGACGGTGGTCATGGTGATGGTGCCCTTGGTGGTGGTGGTCGTACCCTTGGTGGTGTTGGTAGTGTTAGTGGCTCTGTTGGTGGTGGTGATAGTGCCTTTGGTAGTGGTGATGGTGGCCATAGTGGTAGTGGTGGTTGATGGTAGTACCTTAGAGAGACGAGAAAGAAAATTTTGTAGAGAGAGAGAAGAGAGGGAAAAAAGTAGAGGGAAATGAAAAAACTTAAAAAACATCTCGTAGTTGTAGGTGAAAAAAAAAACGCCAGTGACGAAATGGCAACGGAATTGCGTAGCCACAAAAAAAAAAAAAAATTTGCTTCGCCGGAGGGCCGACAGGCCTTCTGGCAAGCCCTCCGGCCACACCATCCGGCGGGCCCTCCGGCCAGCCAATATTTTTTATTTTTTTATTTTTTTTTAAAACAAATTCTCCTTTTTAAAACATCCCAAATTTATGTTTTTGCAATATTTATAAGCTTATTTAATTTAGTTATTTTTTTAAAGTTTATATGTACTTTATTATATATATGATAAGTTTAGTTTAATTTAACATAAGTTTGTATTAGCCATTTGATTTCTCTATAAAAGTACGCAAGTTAATGAAATACGGGCTAAGTTTATTTTTATTTGAAAATTTTGCAACTCAAGTGAAGTTTACTATATTGTAGGTACAATCAAAATTCCATAATTCAAATTAAAAACGATAAACCTCAAATTTTTGTTAAAATCCTTAGCCCAGTAGTAGCCGGAATACTTATATTATATATTCTAACTTCTTAATAGGCAGGAACAACATATTAAAATGTGTTAATATACTCATAGTTTTCTTATTTATGAAGTTTAGACATAATGCGAGAGTTTTTGGACCAATAGATTGAACGTTAATTAACGTTAACGCAATGTTAAGTGAGGACATGATAAGTTCAATTTAAACGACTATTGATTTTCTATGAGATTTTTCTATAAAAGTACGCACGTTAATGAAATATGGACCAAATTTATTTTTATTTGAAAAATTTGCAACTCAAGTGAAGTTTACTACATTGTAGGTGTAATCAAAATTTCAAAATTTAAACTAAAAATGATAAAACTCAATTTTTTGTTGAAGTCCGTAGCCCAGCAGTAGTCAATTGACTACTGTTGGGCTACGGAAGAGTTAAAGTATGTAGCCTAGCAGTAGCCAATTGGCTACTGATGGGCAACAAAATACTTATATTATATATTTTAACTTCTTAATAGGTAGGAACAACGTATTAAAACGTGTTAATATCTTCATATTTTTCTTATTTATGAAGTTTAGACATAATATGAGAATTTTTGGACTACTAGATTAAATGTTAATTAACGTTAACGCAATGTTAAATGAGGAAATGATAAGTTCGATTTAAACGACTATTGATTTCCTATCAGATTTCCGTATAAAAGTACGCACGTTAATGAAATATAGACCAAATTTATTTTTATTTGAAAAACTTACAACTCAAGTAGAGTTTACTACATTGTAGGTGCAATCAAAATTTCATAATTCAAATTAAAGATGATAAATCTCGTTTTCTTGTTGAAGTCCGTAACTGCTGGGCTACGAAAGAGTTGAAGTCCGTAGCCTAGCAGTAGTCGGAATACTTATATTATATATTCTAACTTCTTAATATGTAGGAATAACGCATTAAAACGTATTAATATCTTCATATTTTTCTTATTTTTTGAAGTTTAGATATAATGTGAGAGTTTTTGGACTGCTAGAACGTTAATTAACATTAACGCAATGGTAAATGAGGACATGATAAGTTCGATTTAAACGACTATTAATTTTCTATGAGATTTTTTTATAAAAACACGCACGTTAATGAAATACGGACCAAGTTTATTTTTATTTGAAAAATTTACAACTCAAGTGAAGTTTAATACGTTGTAGATCCAATCAAAATTTTAAAATTCAAATTAAAAACGATAAAACTCAATTTTTTGTTGAAGTCCGTAGCCTAGCAGTAGTCAATTGGTTACTGCTGGGCTACGGAAGAGTTGAAGTCCGTAGCTAATTGGCTACTGCTGGGCTACGGAATACTTATATTATATATTCTAATTTCTTAATAGGTAAGAACAACGTATTAAAATATTTTAATATCTTCATATTTTTCTTATTTATAAAGTTTAGATATAATGTGAGAGTTTTTGGAGCACTAGATTGAACGTTAATTAACATTAATGCAATGTTAAGTGAGGACATGATAAATTCAATTTAAATGACTATTGATTTTCTATAAGATTTCTCTATAAAAGTACGCACGTTAATAAAATACGAACCAAGTTTATTTTTATTTGAAAAATTTATAACTCAAGTGAAGTTTACTACATTGTAAGTGCAATCAAAATTCTATAATTCAAATTAAAAATGATAAACCTTGGTTTTTTGTTGAAATCCGTAGCTGGGCTACGGAAGAGTTGAATTTCGTAGCCATCTGTAGCTAGGGACTACGGATAGGCTACGAACTTTGTTATTTTATTTTTTCCTATTTAATTAAAACATCCGTATTTAATTTATTAAAACAGTTTTTGAATAATATATATAGTCCGTAGCCAATCCGTGGCTATTAGCCACTGTACGACTAAGGAATTTTTTATGAAATTTTTTTGTCGAATTAATTAAATAATCCATTGCTAGTCCGTAGTAAATTTGCCATAGATATGCTACAAAATATTTTTTTTATTAATTAAAATTATTATTCGTAGCCAATCCGTGGCTATTTGGCTATTGCATGACTACGGACTTTTTTATAAATTTTTTTTGCAAAATTAATTAAATAATCTGTAGCTAGTCTGTAGCAAATTAGCCACGGCAAGGCTACGGAATATTATTTTTTATTTATTTTTATTAATTAAAATTGGGTCAAAACCATTTTAGTCGCTGAGGTTTACTCTAAAGACCAAATTGATCCCTCAGGTTTGTAAAAAGACCAAAAAGGTCTCTCTAGTTAACTTTTGTTAGCCAAATATTAATAGTCAAATGGTTGACTGAGTTAAAAGACCATTATATCCTTAGGCAACATATATTATAAAAGAAAATTACAATAAAAGTCTAAATCAGTCTAAAAAAATATAATTCACATAATTCGTGTAGGAAAAAAAAACTAAAAAATATCAGTTCAAACATAAACAAATTAAAGTTAGTAATATATCGTTAAAAAATGAACAATCATGATTCATTCTCTTTTCTGGGCAGTACCCTCGCTGTTAATTATGTCGATGATGATTGTTCATTTTTTAACGATATATTACTGAATTTAATTTGTTTATGTTTGAATTGATATTTTTTAATTTTAGTTTTTTTTTTCCTGCACAAATGTTGTGAATTATGTTTTTTTAGACTGATTTAAACTTTTATCATAATTTTCTTTTATAATATATGTTAGCTAAGGATATAATGGTCTTTTAACTATGTCAACCCTTTGACTATTAACATTTGACTAATAAAAATTAATTAGAGGGACCAATTTGATCTTTTTACAAAACTGAGGGACCAATTTGGTCTTTAGAGCAAACCTCAGGGACTAAAATAGTTTTTGCCCAATTATAATTATGGTCCGTAACTAATCCGTAGCCAAGTTTTATCATCATTTCAATGGGGCCTAAGTAGGCTACGGATGGACTATGGAATTTATTGCCCGTAACAAATTCGTAGCTTGGCAGTAACCAATTTACTACGGAAAAAATTCGTCGCCAAATTCCGTCGCCCGAGCGCTATTTTCTTGTAGTGTTTATAGGACTAACAGTTTACCTGCGCACATAATATTTGACCACAATGCCATAAACCAATCTCCTTAACAATTTCCATCCTCCATTTTCAACATCTTCAACAACTCCTCAAGGTCATCCGAGCCTTGGACCTCAACAAAAGTCCACAAACGAGCATGCAAAATCAAATCCATAGAAATTTTATGTTTTAAATCCACTTATTTTACCACTCTAATCATATTTACCTTTCTTTCTTATAATTTAAGTCATCAATCATTTTCCCTTTAATTCCATACAAGCATGCAAGTTAAAATGAGGCAATAATATAAAACATTAAAGTTATTACATGTCCTCTACAACTATCTAATTATACAAATCTTTCAACCCATATTATAACCTTTAAGACAACACAAATACATACAACTTTGTAATAGCAATATGCTTTACATCATAATACATAAAACACTCATCTACAGCTACAAACAAGCAATGAAGTCTTCGAACTTCCTCTAGGGACCCAGTTACTTCTTTGCCTGTAAAATATTAGAAATGAGGGGTGAGCATACAATACATGTATACTCAGTGAGGGAGGGAAACAGTTAACCGGGGGTTTCCGAAAATGTTTTCATGCAATGCAACAGTTATCACAAGAAATAGTAACTATAAAAATAAAGAAACAATTAAACAATAGAATACTACACACTTTAAAAGGATACAATCGATAAGACTTATTACTCTATTCCTCGATTCACGAACCAAGATCCTCGATCTCGATATGCCTGCATCCTAAACACCAATGGGTACTCCAGATATACCTAATACCTACGACCTAACACCCCCTGGCAATTTCAGGACCAGGCGAGTGAGAGAATAACAAACAGAGCTAAGACAACCAATACTGGCAAGCCCGATGCCGCCCAGCAAGGCCATCGCATCCGCCGCGACGATGAGGTTACGCAACCATCGAAATGATACGATAACACACGCAAGTAATTAACAAATATAATCACACGATACGATAAGCACACCACTGATAAACACTCAATGAGGACAACAAAAGAGGTTGTCCTCACACATATGATACAATTAATAAGCAATTCAATAAATATAACTTTAAACTATATTTTACTCAACAAAATAACTCTAATACTTATTAGCCTCATAATGTCCTTAATAATAGAGAGCAATGAATCAATTACGATGACAAGCAAAATGAATCTATCACCTTTTAGGAAGCCAAACCTGTACGAATTTAGCCAAGACTCCTTCAATATTCACCAAAAGCACCAATTCCCTTCAATTACCACTACATAATACAATCAACTATTTGCATAAGAAGTTATACACAAGGAAATACATAAAACATCTTTTACACACGAGTACACAAACTCAGCCCTTTGGTTCTTATACACACACACACACCAAGTTCACTTCATTTTAGCCATCTAACATGTAATTCTAGTCTCTACAACAACTATGACACAAATGTAAGTCTTAAACTAAGAATATAAGCCGTAAATTATATTTTCCCCTTTAAGTTCAAACTAACCATACCTAGCTATCAACAAGGTTTAGCCAATTTAAACACATATCTAATCTCTACCACATTTATAGCATCTAAACCAACCATCAAACTAGTTATAAAGGCTCTGTTTACACTAACTCCTTCATGCGCACACAAGGGGTCATAAAATTCAACGTTACCGGAATTCGATAAATTTTAACGTGGGGCCGTTTTAGCAACCCTATAACATATATCTAGCATTAGATTAAGATTTGGAGCAAGATTTTAAAGGTCTGCGTGAATAGTATCATTTCTAAACTTTATAAAAATTATTTCATACATATACAACACCAACACATGAAATAACCTTAAAAGTATGTTCTACTACTCTTATAAACACTTTATTTAACATTAAAACAAGCATTGAAGCAATAATACATGATTCACATGAAAAGTACTATTCATCATCTTCTTTAACTCAACTCTTGAAATCTAAAGCTAAACACAAGAAATAACTTTAAAAGTCTACTCTACTAATCATATGAACGCTAAATATAGCAATATTAAGCTTTCTAATAAGCATATACCTCATAAATATTTTTGAACATAAACTTGAATTAAACAAATATGCAATTTTTGTTGAAAACCCTCGCCAAAACAACTTGAAAATGCTAGGTAGAAGGCTTGGATGGCCATAAATCATCTTGGAATGGCTTGGAATGAATCAAAGTTGAAACCCTTGGTTGATTTTTTTCATTCCCCTTTTTTTCTTTGCTTAGCCAAAAATGACTATTTTTTCTTCTTTTGTTTGCTATTTTATGTAAATAAGGTGTATAATATATATATATGGGTTGGGTTGAAGAATTGGGCTTGGGTTTGGTTAAAAAATATGGGTTTTGGGCTTAGTTAGTTTAAAGAAAAATACAAGAAAGCTTCTTTGGCCAAAAAATGCAACATTAAATACACTATTCATATCGGACTAAAACATTTTTGCAAATCACACACCTGATAAGTTATGCTCAATATTTTTGTAAACGAATAATATATAAATGACATGTAACAAGGAAAAAAAAAATACTAAACTCGGAAAATAAAACAAATTTTTTTAAAGTTCGGGCTCAATTTAATGTAAAATTCTTTAAAATGAAATTTCTTTAAAAGTCATGAAAAAAATAATTTGAATGCACATTTATTATTTACTAAAATAAATAAACACATAACTTCGCACATAAAAGTTAATTAACACATAATTTGCACGAGAAAACCAAATAAACACATAATTACGTATATAGATCATGTTCAGGGCTTCACAGTTAGCCTTACGCTTCGAACTCAAATGAAACATTTTTAAGTGTCTAAAAATTAGGTCAAACAAGCTTTTAATCATCAAAGAACTTCTAAACCTAGAAGTTGTAAAATTGAAGACTAACTTTAGCTCCACCTTTCTTCATTGGCTTTTTAAAATGTCCATCATTATTCATCGAATTAATCTATTAATTGATGCTAGCTTAAGTCGACCCAGGTAATTAGAAATCTATGTGCACCTTGGTTTAATTCTTGTTATATAAAAGCGATAAATGACCAAACGATGGTTTTTGGAAAGTGAAGTACAAACACGAGCATCTCCAACTTCTTCTATGGTAACAACATTGTTGCACATTAATACTTGGTGAGATAAAATATAGCAAGTGAAACTTCTAGGGGCGGACTTACATAGAGTTGAGGGGTGCATATAAAAAAAAAATATTTTTTAAATTATTATATTGAACACTTTCGTTGTATGATAATCAATCCTGACCTTTTTCACAACACAAGTGCACCCCTGAACTTGAGTATTTGGGTCACCACCGTTCAAACTTCTCATGATACCAATACATATGGATGTAAATTTAGTGACTATTATGAATGTAAATTTAACCCATTCGTCGAGATCTTTTGGCCAAAAACTATGCAATGATACCAATATGTATGATATTTCCTAGACAAAGGAGGGCAATTAAAAGAAAAGTAAGTTAGAATGCCAAGGTTAAATATTAGGTTAAGTCCTTTAGAATCATTTTATGTGATAGATAAGTTATCCTAGTAGATGGAGAATTGAGACTTATACCGTTTAGTCACAAGGCTCTATGCAATGATCAAAGGGCCAAAATGGGAAGAAAGGTGAAAATGAAAAGTAGATTGACGTGATGGAGCAAATTTCCTTGTAAGAAAAAATGAAAATGAGAAATGTTTAAAATTAATAAAATGAGAGAAATAAAAATATATAAAATGAAACCGCTAATTTTTTATTTTTTTTAAAAAATAGCTTGAACCAAGTTATTATGATATCTCTCATGAATCACACATATTCAACACATTACATTAATTCCTTAGATAAGATATATGACCATTTCATGATTAGATAGTGATTGGTCTATTCCAATTCTCATCTTTGATATAACAGAATAAACTTGAAAATCTCATTCCACCGTACATGGGATTAGCCATACTAGAGTAAACACATGGGATTAGCCTATTCTCATGTGCTTGAGAATAAACTTATTTCTAAAATGACTATCTTACCCTCATAAAAATATAATTTTTATGTATAGTTTCTTTTGCAATAATAACAATAATAATAATAATAATAATAATTATAATTAAAATAATAATAATTATTATTATAATTATAAAATAATAATAATAACAACAACAACAACAAAAATAATAATAAAATAATAATAATAATAATAATAATAATAAAATAAAAAACAATAATATTAATAAAATTAATAACATTAATAATAATAATAATAATAGTAAAATCCAGTATTCGGTTTTGGGGATTTTCAATTTCTAGATTTTTCTCTGGTTTTGGGATTAGCTGGTTTAGGTGTTCTTGGTTTCTGATATTACCACCAAATGATACAACCAACCAAGACTAGATTTAAGATATTTTATTAAAGGGGTTAAGTGATTTGAAGAGTAAAACTAGTGGAATTGTAGGAATTAAGTGGTTTTTTAGACAAACAATACTATACTAGAAAAATAAAGTTACATAAAAGTGGCACCTAATACAAACGCCCACATAACAACTTATACAAAACTAGCCCAATAATCCAAGATATAACACAAAAATACAACCACATGGGCCAGTCTATAAAATAAAGCCAAGACATAGTCCCACTAATAAAAGCTTGAATACAAATAATAGTCCAAGACTAGTAAACCAAAAACCCTTTTTTTTTTTTTTTTGTCATAAGTAAACGGAAAATCAAGATCACCAAAATCACCTAATCTCAAACCAGGGGAAAAATGAGAAATCAAAAATTGCCAAAACCCGATACTAGATCAACCAAAAACTACCTAGCCCAACCATAGGCAAATTTTACTTCAAATTTTAAGGACTGCAACTCTTATTGACTTCATGAAATATTTTTTAAAAATTTAAAATATCTTAATATTGTTTGTCTAAAAAATCACTTAACCCCTACAATTCCACTAGTTTTACTCTTCAAATCACTTAAGCCCCTTCAATAAAATATCTTAAATCCAGTCTTGGTTGCTTGTATCATTTGGTGATAAAATCAGAAACCAAGAACACCTAAACCAACTAATCCCAAAATCAGAGAAAAATTTAAAAATAGAAAATCTCCAAAATAGAGTACTGAATCCACAACCATGTGATGGACGGAAAACTAAAAACTACCCAACCACGCACCACAACAGTAGACCACTCCAACCAAGTAGCCAACCTAATACCACTAGAGTGAGATCCACATTTGGAGTTATGGCAGCTATAACCCCCACACAAAATGTTTTAAAGTATCTTTAAAGTATTTGGATATTTTCCTTTGAAAAACCGCTTAACCCCTATTATTCCTCTAGTTTTTATCTCCAAAAATACTTAGCTCCCATTAATAAAATATTATAAATTCATTCCCCAGAGCCGCACCACCAATAGCAAACACTACAACCATAGACATAATTCAAATGACACAACCAACAACTCCATCGGATGATAAAACAATTCAGAGCCCTTTAGAAAAAGCCACAACCGTGGCAATTGGCCTACCGATGTTAAGTCAACTCAACGAAGAACCGCAACTAGGATTATACACTGGTCGGGACCAAATACAAATGAATGAATAACCTCTAGGAGATCTCCAAAACAACCACTGGAAAAGTTATGTAAGACTGATTGAAGGGGAAGAAGAAAAGGAACAAAGAGAAAGAAAAAAAGAAAAAAATGTTAAGATAATTGAGTTTTCATCTTAAAATCAATTGGTGTTAAATAGGTTAGTCTAAGATCTTATAAAGTAGTCTTAACGTTTTTGATTTCCGATGTGGGACAAGTATATATTCTAACACTCTCCCCTCACGTGTGATCTAATTTGAGAGGGGTCGCACGTGAAAGATTGAATACACGTAGACCTGATTTGAGATGAGTCACATTTAGAAGATTGAATATACACGGTTGATTAACACATGTGAAAAATTAAACACACATGGGACACACGTGGAAGATTGAAGATGCATAGAATATGACATACGTAAAAGAATGAACACAAGTGGACCGGATTTAAGATGGGTTGCACACGAATAAAATAATACTGGACCAATGGCCCAGCTCTGATACTATGTTAAGATAACTAAGGTTTCATCTTAAAACCAATTGGTATCAAGTGGAGTAGTCCAAAATCTTATAAGGTAATTTTAAAATTTTTAATTTTTTGATTAATATATATTTTAACAGAAAGAAGGTAGGGTAAGAAGTTTTATCAACTCTCGGTCAAAGCCCCCAAACCTAGACAATCAAGGAGGTTCAATATAAGGGAGAATAGAAGGAAGGATCCATCTAAAAGACACTCCCTAGATTGTCCGATTGTCTAATTGTAGATCTTACAATAATGTGAACTCATTTCACTCTCTTACGAACATTCAAAAACAATAATAGTATTTTAAAATTTAAAAAAAAAAAAAACCCTGAGAAGAGAGCTTCTTGAAAGAGGTGGGTGTTATGTCACATCTCTAAACTTCAAACTGATTAAGATATCCCAAATGTGTATAGACGTTTGTACTTCTCTCTTGATCAACTAACCGATTGGTAATCATGAAGGGCATTTTCCATCTTTATTTTACAGTTGTGGACCGTGTGAGGTCCAAAGTCAAACCTTAAGCTGGTTTATTGCTGATAAAAATGGAAACTCTTCGCATGCATTATTTGTACCTCCTTGACGCGTGGTCCATCGAAGAATTACAAAGCTGTACTTTCAACTAGATAAATAATTTGAATGTTGTTGATAATATAGTATTCAGCCCTTAACACTACTTTCAACTAGATAAATAATAATAATCTCGTTGATAATAAAGTTTTCAGCCCTCAACGACAATGGAGGAAGAAAAAGAAGAGAAGGGAAAAAAATGAAAAAAGAGTTTTATTAAAAAATTTTGCTTATTAGATTAAGGATAACACGATTATTTTATATAAATAGTGTTATTTTTTTGTTATATTTTAACGGTTACGTAATAGTATGGACCAATTTTAGGACTTTTTGTAAACATTGAGAACTAACCCCCTATTTGGATTGCACATGCGAAAGGAAAGGAAAGTAAGGTAGAGGAAGAAGAATAAAGAAAAGGAAAAGAAAATAAATCTCTTGTTTGGTAATTAAAGAAATTTATAATTTTTTGTTTGGATTGGAGAAGTAAAGGAAAGGAAATGATAATTTTAGATAAAAAATTACCTTACTATCTTTTCTATAAGATAATCATAGAAAGGGTTAAGGATGAATTAGTCTTTTCACGCATTTTACTTTCATTTCCCTCTATTTTACTACAAATTATAAAGATTGTAAAGTCTTTCTTATTAAAGGAAATGGAGGGATTTTGAAATCCCTCCAAATCCTTTACTAAATCTTAAAATGTAATCTAAACAGGAGGGGGAAGGATCCCTCCCCTTTACTTTCTTTTATGGATTGAGAGGGGAAAGTTTAATAAAGGAGAGGAAATGAGAGAATCATAAAGGAAAAGAGAGGAAATGATTAAATTATATTTGAATTGGATAATTTGAAAAAAGAGAGTATCATAAAAAATTATGAGTATCTTTTGTTTGGATTAGAAAGAAAATGAAATTGAGAGATAAATTTTATGTGTAAAATTACTTTCATAAAGAAGTTAAAGTCTCTCTTCCTTCCATTTTACCCCAAATGAAGGGAAAATAAAAAGTGGACTTGGAAGGAGTTGCTTTGACTCCTCCACTTCTAAAACAAACAAGGGAGAAAAATTTTCAATCTATCCTCTTACCTCCTTTTCCCCTCGTTTTCTTCAATCCAAATAGACCCTTAAAAAAGGCAATCCAAATAAGTTGTAAATGTGACTTTTGAAACAACAAAGACTAATTTTTTTTTTTTTAATTCAAGGGAGACCTATGGTCGTACAACACATATGTAACCCGTGGGAATTGATCTCGTGACCTCTCGCAAATAAACATACTCTTAAAAAAGGCAATCCAAACAAGCTGTAAATATGTGATTTTTGAAACAACGGAAACTAATTTGAGACAAATAATAAACAATAGAGACTAATTGTATCACTTACCCTAATTATATTAATACTTTATACATTTTTGAAAATTAAAAAAAAAAAAAAAAGACTTTGAATTCAAATACCCCCCGTGTTTTGTTGCTGTAACGTCGACAGATGTCAGCCACAACAATGCATTAAAATATGCTACACAACCATGCAACGCTGACTAGAAACTTAGAAAGGGTCCCATTAATGCATTTTCTTTAATCCTCATAATAATTATAATTAGTTGATCATTTTGTTATATTAATTATTTTCTGTGTAGGGTCTTTTTCATGTTAAGAAATTGGAAAAATTACTATAATATGATGCATATATAGAACAATTTTTTTAAAAAAATTGGGGTCGCATTCATGCATTTTCTTTAATCCTCATAATAGTTATAACTAGTTGATCTTTTTGTTATATATATTAATTATTTTCTGTGTAGGGCCTTTTCATGTTAAGAAATTGGAAAACTTACTATAATATGACGGATACATAGAACAAAAGTTTTAAAAGAATTTGGGTTCCGCTCATGCATTTTCTTTAATCCTCATAATAATTATAACTAGTTGATTTTTTGTTATATAAATACTAATTATTTTCTGTGTGGGGCTTTTTCATGTTAAAGAAATTGGAAAAATTACTATAATATGATGCATACATAGAACAAAAGTTTTAAAAGAATTTGGGTCCCATTCATGCATTTTCTTTAATCTCCATAATAATTATAACTAGTTGATCTTTTTGTTATATATACTAATTATTTTCTGTGTGGGGTCTTTTGATGTCAAGAAATTGGAAAAATTGCTATAATATTACGCATACATAGAACAAAAGTTTTAAAAGAATTTGACTCTGTAGTCAAACAAATGCGCTTGAGAAACTAAGATAATCTTAAGTATAATGTTAGTTACGATTATTTAAGAAGATAAGCTAATCTTATCATCATACGTGAACAAAATTAAGGTTTTGTATTGATTAATTATGCTAATGTGCACAACAAACCAATTAAGCAACCCTTCGCAATTCGAAAAGTCAACCATGGAAGTTAATATGAACGCAATTAAATGTGCGTTAGTTCATGAATGATTATTTTCCTTTTTAGCAACTATGTCTATTATTTGCTTAATTAATGATTCATTATTTAGAAAGCACAGCCCTACCGCTGTCTTTTCTTTTCTCTCTAAAATTTATGACCATTGCTAATAATTTATAAGAAATTATGATGATGCGGAAAATATATAGATCTACTTATGTGACTGATGGGGGTGTAAATCCGAGCCCAATAAAGCTTTTTCGATCTGGAATTGTGCAATTGGCCCGTGCCCGACCCACTATGTTTATTGAGCATAGCAGTCACTTTTAATGTGACATAAAGGCGATATCCAAGTCAGACCATTAGACAATAACTTTATCTGCTGAATAATAACTTTAACCATTGGACACTGAGTCCGGAAAGGTGTGAGCAGTGCTGGGCAGAATTGAACATTAATTGCTGCCCTGAAATGAATTAGTATAAATAGTCTACCCACTCATCATCATGAGTTAACTCTTGCATATTAATTATTCTCAACTACTTATTGTTGAGTTCAGACAAACTAATCATTCTTGCACCCAAAGTGAAACACGGGCTGCCACCTCCGCGATTCCTTACTTTGTCTTGCAAGTAAAGTATTTTAAGGTTGAATTACTAAACTCGGGCGGACAATCATTTTCCACCCTCACCAGTGACTAACACTTGGCTTAATGTATTCGGTGTTTCGTGTGTGGGAGAAGCTCGTTTGTTTGTTTTTCACTGTTAGCTAAGGTTGACAAAGGTTAGATGGTTTGCGACGTAAATAATTGAGGTCGCTCAAGCACTTTTCTAGGAAAAGCTTTAACGTTTAAATCTGGTCAGAACATGAATATGTCTCCTAGAGACTAGCAAAATAGATCTCATTATGGAATATGTGTAGTTTAGGTTTCTAACATCAAATAATAAGTTGTATTGTCCATCGAAAACTTGTGAAGGGGACTTTGAAGACCTACCCTTTGTGAAAGTCCCCATAATAGCCTGTGAATGGTCATCTAGCAATCATCTCTTCATATAATGTTCACGCGTATTTATGCAGTTCCACTCAACTCTAATTTTATCAAAAAATATATGTATTTAAAAAAAAAATTAAATTGAAAAATTAATTCAATCCCTACTAAAAAAAATTATATATATTGATAACATTTAAAATTATTGTAAAATGGCTAAAAACCATTACAAATAACTTTAACTGTTGCATATGTGATACATATAGTCTCGTTGTAAATTCTTAATTACAATGAATTTTTATAATTGATAAGCAACATTTAAAACCATTGTCAAAAAGTAATTTCATGAACAATTATTATCAAAAAATTATTAAAAAAAATCTAAACAGTTGCAAAAAGATTAATTACTTTATACAATGGTTAAAAATTATTGCAAATAAGAAACATATTGCAGTGCTTTTTGTTCATCTTTTGCAACAACTTTTTTTTATTTTCAATTAGAGTGTTACAAATTAAAGATCCTAAATGTTATAGTTTATTAGTTGTGACTGGTAAATACTAATTACGGGCAAAAACATAAAAGATGATAAACTTTAACATCATAGTTCCGATGGAGATTAACATAATTTTAAACAAGAGAAAGAAGATTATTTTAGTTGTGATAAAATAGAGTATTAATGTAATTAACCACAAATTCTACAACAATAAATCAAACCAAAACGAATTAAGCCACTTAGCCTAAAAAAAATAAAACGAATTAAAAGTTTTTCCTATTTGGTGGGTTGGCTACATAAATCCAACTATTTCATTTGTGTCTTTTAAGAGTTATCTCCTTTCCTAGTAGCATGAACTTAAAATTATGTCTGAATTATAAGCATATATATAAATATATGTTACGATATACATGACTTTACAGCACAATATGTAAAATACAATTAGCTACGGAATTACGTACCTGTTTGAGTCATACTAAAGTAAGTTATAATCGTTACTTGATTATTGACAAAGGTCTTCATCTCCCTGTTCCATTCAGGATTAAATATTGTTAATGAGAACAATCAGTTAGGGTTAGAGTAGGAGAGGGTACCTATCCATATATTTATAGACCCTCCCATAAAAAATGTTTTGTCAGAATATACAAGTCTATACACAAATTAATCATATAGACTTATGAGGTGGGTTTAAAACAATATGATGACAAACCTATCTATAAATCAAATATTCAACCTATTAAATAAATCAAAAATAATTAACGGTAGCCCACATAATAAAAAAAATATTACAACATGAATGTCTTCATCTAACTTTTATTAGATCTTCGTTTATTCTTCTTACGATATATGACATCCATATATTCACAGTATTCAACATATGCCTCTGTTAACCACATCTTAACATGTTTCAACAATCGCAAACAATTCTCTCTCATTTTATTCTCCCCGGGATTATCTCCATTTTTTCTCAAATTATATGGAAAACAACATTTTACGACGATGCATAATAAAAATGGTGAATAGCTCCGACCCCCTGTGGTCAGACGTAAGTGCACACAACCCCACTATGGTCTCAAAACTTCATCTATACCCTCTTGTAGTCCGACCCTTGGTGCACACCACCCCCCTCCGTCAAATTTTTCGTTACTTTTGACGGCATGTGTAGCACACACGCACTTATTGCAACTTGGATTTGTTTTTAATAATTTTGTTAATAAAATAAATGTGTTTATTGACCAAAATACCCTTTTTCACAAAAGAAAAATAAAAAAACTATCTCATTCTTCTTTTTCTCTTCCTCCGCCCTACCCCACCACCACTACCCTCACCCACCACCATAAACCCCAACTCTACATTTTGAGATTTAATAACACTGAAAAGAAACAACATTGCTACTCCACAACTAAAAGTCGCAAGCAAAAATAGATTAAGCAAAAACATAAAGGTCTCGGTGCGATTTCCAGTTTTGTTTCGATTGAAATGAACCGTGTATATAGAAACCCACTGCCAGGACTTTCAAGGTTTGAGTTTCACACACCTTTATGTTGATACAACTAAACAGAACTTGTTATTATAGGTCTATTGCCAACCATTGTTTGCCTTTGTGGAGAAATGGAGCGCACAAAAATGGACAAAATGTGACTTTGTAACTGCAGAATATGACATATCTGTCCCCTTCTATGGTGTTTACCAATTGAATTTCTTCTGCGTAATATGGAGAACTATCTTCGTCATTTTGACAACTCTCATTGTCATGCTTCTGCCTTTCTTCAATGATGTAGTTGGATTACTAGGTGCTTTCGGATTTTGGCCTTTAACAGTGTACTTCCCTATCAAGGTGTACATTTCTCAAAAGAATATTAAACCATGGACAAACCAGTGGGTTAGACTTTAGATACTAAGTATGGCTTGTCTCTTTGTATCAGTTGGTGCTGCCGTTGGATCTGTTGCTAGTGTCGGCTTTGATCTCAAAACTTACAAGCCCTTCAAAACTAGCTACTGATGGTGGCGGTAGTGGTGACCGGATGTGGAGATGGTGGCAGAGATTATGGTGGTGGTGTAGTTGACTATTAGTGGCCGGAGGTGGAGATGGTGGCGGAGATGGTGGTGGTTGTTGAGGAATTAAGTGATTGTCTATTGTTTTGCAAAAATCTAATTAGTTACATTTTTGGATTTGCAGGAAAGTTTTTATGAAGGAAAGTTTTTAATGAAGAAATTTGCTTGGAAGGTTTCTAGAAAAAGTTTCAAAAAGGAAAAGCCTTACAAGAAAACGTTCAAAACAGGTTTTCTTGAAGAAATTCTAGAGAGATCTAATATACCATATTAGAGGAAAATTAAAAAGGCAAAATTTGGAGCACAATCTGTGGGATTTCTACAATCTATCGTGCATATTTATATGTGTGCAAATAATGGCAAGAAAAAAGGAGGAGAAGAGTCACGAAAAAGCTGAAGAAGAATTTAGAAGAATCATGTTTTGTGTCATGTTGCAACACAGTCTGTCTTGAGTACTTATTGTTCAGTGTTGCAACCTAGTCTGTGACAGTGAGTCATGAGTGAATTGTATTAGGGTTTGAGTTCTTCATTCATTGTCGTTTTTCCTTGTTCATTCTTCGGGAGAAGAAGGTGTGGTTCTCGGGATATAACGTCGCAAGTCGATGGGAGCTTGCCAAACCGAAGTTCATTGAAGAGTTCACCATCAAGGCGTCAAAGGTTAAGAGGGAGTTTTTACTTGTGTAAGTCCATTGATGTTGTAACTTATTATATTTCTTAATGAACAGGTTTGTTGGACCAGGGGAGGTCCTGTAGACGTAGACCGCACGGTTGAACCACGTTAAATCTTGGTGTTCTTTTTTTTGTTACAGCTTTAGTATTTCTGCTGCTATTTACTGTCACTGGCTATTGATCGCATCGTTTTGCGCTAAAAAATAATAAGGTTAAATGATTGAAAATATTGCTTACCTTGAATTGCCTCTAGCTGTGGCAAGTAGATGGTCGATCCATAGAGATTGGGTTATCAAATTAATTTAAGTCCTTAATTTAGAATTGTTTGACTATTTCCCGTCACGGATAAGTTTGATTAAGTCCAAAAGTCCAAAGTACGGAAGTACAGAAAATTAAGTCCAAGAAATGTCCACAAAATGTCCAAAGATATGGTAGTAACATGATCTAAAAGTGAATTAAACAAAGGTATTGAACTGAAGAATCACAACACTCAACAATGAAAATTCAAAGGGTTAATGATTCAGGGTAGTTATAGCTCGGTATACGTAACTATAAAGTTATTGATTCAGATTTAAAGTTAAGTCCTTCAGAAATAAGGCTACAAGCTCCCACTACTGAAATGAGCCTTTAATTACGTAAGTGAGAAGATTAATTAATTAACAAGACTGGATGTGTTGGTATAACCTAATGATATCCAATCTCTCAATTAATTTTTCACTTATGTAACTTGGAGGTGTCGGTACAACTAGACTAGAATCCATCCGAGATAGTCTCGTATTGCTACTAGTTTACAAAACCGGGCGTATATGTACTTTCAATTAAAAATAACATAACTACAAGTATACGTATAATTAATCAAAGAATATTTGGAAATAAAAAAAAAATGAGACTTTAATAAATCTGAATCAAAACATATGTACAAGAATAACCTCACACATATTACCCCAAATCTTGGGTCTATTGTGCCATGATAAACTTTAAAGTACACAAATTCATAACGAAAACCAAAATCAAAGAATACTTATCGTGTTTGAATGAATTTTGGTAGACCGGTATGACTTTGATATGCTGATAGCTCACTAGACCCTTCCCTCAGGATTATAACTTTGCACACAACTAAATATAATAATTAAAATACTTACAACTCACTTCACAAACACAAGAATATCAGAAATTATGCTAGGAGAGAAGATGGTACGATTTTGTTGCTGAAAATCGCGAATTTTATAGGCAAAAATTCAGGAGGGCGCTCGAGCACCAGTCAGGCCCGCTCGAGCACCCTTCTACACTTTTGATTTTTATATTTTTCTTGTCGTTTTCGGTCTGCATTCTGCCGCTCAATTGTCGGCCTTTTTCAAAAAGTGGCACTCGAGCTCGGAAAAGGGGCGCTCAAGCGCTACTTTGATTGTGGTAGGTGAACTTTGACTCCAAACATTGACTTTGACTGGCTTGGTTGACTTTGACCATTGATCGTTGACTTTGACCGTTGACCAAAAACTTGACCAGGTCTATTCCAAGGTTTTTCAGTGTCCTGAATATGTTTTCGCACTCGGTTTGGCCAAATTCAATCTCGAATTGTTCATTTTTAAGTTGTTCTACCATTCTTCATTAATGCCGTGTTGAATTTCTTGTTCAAATGTTGGTTGTTGTGGCCGTTTTTGCTTTTTCGTCTTTAAAACCTATATTTCACTAAAATTGTGTAAATATACAATTAAGCTTGAAATAATAATGCAATATACATGATTCAATGGGTTAAAGTTACTAAAAATATGGATTTATCAATCTCCTCAAACCAATTCTTTGCTTGTCCTCAAGTAAAGGCAACAATTACTTCATAGATTCAAAAATATTAAATCTAAGCAGTCAATGTATTCATACAGTTAGATTTTATAAAATACATGATTAACAGTTAGTTTGTCTTCCAAACAATTCCACCATAAGAAATCGTTTTATATCTAGAAGAAATGAAACCAACTTAATTACAAAAAAATTATTTGAGCCTTTTTAAGCACTTGTAACTCAATTAAGACGTAAGAAAATTAATCACGCAAAATTTGTAAAATCGAAAATATTTTCTATAGATAGTCATGAAATGTTAAAACTCAATTACCTTCCAAATCGTGTAATACTCCCTTAGATTTTTTTTTATATTTTTTAAATATAGATGACTCGGATGATAGATGTTGGTTGACTCACTGATTTCTGAAATTTTGCCTTTCATTGGTTGAATTGTATTTGGTGAAAGATGGGATGTCTGGCAAAATTTGTAGTGATAGCTTTTTCAGAACAAAAATGCTAAAAAATGATTAGAAGAAAGCATTTGTTATGGATTTCTTTTCTGTCTCTTTTTGTTGAATCAACACTTTTGATATTTGAATGATGTTGAGCGAGTCATCTACACAATTTTTTTTTTCAAAGAAGTATACCGATCTAGAAAAATAAGTCAAATTTTAATAAAACACAACATCTCACATTGAAAACATCTCAATCTACTCCTTTTTTGATAATTAATCAAAAATTTCTAATTTAATCATGTGACGCTGTTGGGATGTAATAATAGTTAACAAGGTTTCAAAAGAAATCTAGATACAAACTCAACTCTTAGCGGCTAATCATTTTTCCATTCCAAATTCACAGTTAATTCAAATATTTTATCACAATCTAACCATATTTCAACAATTAACCACTCAAATTTAATTATTATGAATAAGTGAAGTAAAAGTTTTGAAATTTTTTTGGTATCAGGTTGGTATCAACTTTTTTTTTTCCTCAAACCCAAACCTTACATCGTCCTCAATGAAAGAAAACTATGTAATGCAAAGTAAAAAGAAAGACACAACCTGATAAACAATCAAAGCAATGTTCCTCAAAAACTTTTTGAAAGAAGAATTGTCAAACAAAATCTCAAAAACCAACATTAGTCGTAAGTTTAAATAAAAACTAAAATATTTCTAAAGAAAGATGAATAAAAATAAATAAATAAATAAACATAAACGAAAATAACATATAAAACATGCCACTGAATTACAATGGTGGCGGCGGCTGAGGACCTGAGCTTGAACCTTTCATTGAAGCAAGTTCAGCTCGTAATGCAGCAAACTCTTCCCTCTGTGGCTGCTTAAATTTAGCAAATTCAGCTTTCAGTTCACCTATTTTTCCCAATCCTACAACAAGGTTAGTATTCATGGTTTGCAGCTCTCTGTACATTTTTTCCATCAATGATTCTTCAGGCTGAGTACCCTGTTGCTGGGAAGACGTGGCTCTTTCAGCAGATTGAGTGGAAGGTCGTGGAGCATTTAATACTAAGAGCATCTTTCGAACAGCGCGCTCCAAATGTTTAAAACTCTTCGTAAACTCCGATTCATCATATGAAGTAATAGGGTCCATGAATGGCTCATCAGGTGCAAAAGGAAAATTAAACCGTTGAAGTAAAGAAACTATCAATCGAGGAAAACGAAGTGTAGATGTAGCATCAAACCTCCTCATGTGGTCTATAAGACTCATCATATTTTCCCCAATTACAGCTCCAACATCAAAAAGGGCACCTTGATAAATCCAATATAAGACCTGTAAAACAAGTCCCGTCCTCTCTTGACCATGACCATATGGACAAATGTTCTTTTTAACAATGATATCTGTTAACCACATATTCATTGAAAGGGAAGATCTCCTTATGCCCACACCATGTGATAGAACCGGACCCCCACACAAATTTGTAGTAATTTCTAAATCTGTAGTTCTAGCAGGGAAATCCGTATTTTCCACATAAAAATAATCATGACCACACAGTATAGTCATGATATCAGCAGTAGTAAATTGAAATTCAAAACCATCAATTGATGCACTAAATGTACCATCATCATACGAAAGATGCTCATAAAAACGTCAAATAAGACGAGGAAAAATAAGAACATCATCAAAAGGTGGGTGCAGAAAACAGTCAAGAAAATACCCCTCAAAATATTCAAAAGCACGTTGCCCACCTTTGGAAGCCCTCAAAACATCCGAAAAATCAGTTTCGGCCTCAATTTGAGCATTCTCAAGTCGTGCAGTCAATGATAATCTTTGTCTTTTTTGAGCCATAATCTAAATAATAAGCAAAACACTAAATCAGAAAAAATCACGAAAAACACAAAACAATTTTTTTTATATATATTTTTTACGTAAATACTATTTATTCAAACAATACCAATTAACAACCTCAAAATCATCCTTAACACACAACATTTATAAATCATCCGGTTAAATCATCTAACATTTAAATAATTTATAAATCCTAGAATTAGGGCTACAAGAAAAATAATAGACATAAACATATCTACATAAATCTGAAATTCTTAAATATATATATATTTTTTAATTTTCGGTTTTGTTTTTTTTTTAATTTTTTTTTTCAGATTACATATAAAGGAATTTTAAGAAAAAATTTAAAACTAAAATCTAACCAATTTCTATATACATACACATATGCATACACATATACATACACATATACATACACAAATCTGAAAAAGAAAAAAATCATACCAAAACGAAAAATTGAGAGCTATAGAACAACAATAAGCTGAAAATAAGCAGTAAGAATCATCCTAAAGCCTTCAAATATGCGTATATACATATGTATATAAATATGTAAAAATAGATCTAAACTTGAAATAAACTGAAAAAAAAATGCGAAAATAAGAAAGAAAGCATAAAAACTCACATTGGGTTGCAGATCTGTAGTTAATCTGGGGTGGGGAAGGGTTTTGGTGATTGTGGGGGGTGATTTCCGTGGGGTGGGGGGTATTTTTTTTAGGTTTCAAAGCTGCTGCAATCGGGGCTTTGTTATAAGCCCCGACTGTGCTTGGGCGCTACGTTTTTTTCATTGAATTTTTTTTAAAATAAATATATATATAGCAGGCTAAAATAAATATATACATATATACATAGATATATATACATTATTTAACAGAAATATCTTAACATAAAAAAAAAAAATACACACACACACACACACACACAGATATATATATAAATACAAAAACCATAAACAAACCGTACTATTTTATTAAACATAAAGACATTACATAAAAGAAATGAAAATACAACAACAGAAGACTATCCCCTAAACTTGGAAATACATGATTAACTTCAATTATTCCTAATATACCTATGATCCCACTTGATAAAGAGATAAATAAGAAAAAGGTAAAGGATAAAAATGCTTGCAAAATAGTACACGACCATGGCAAATTGATCAGGTGTGAGAGTTTTGAACATCATGGTCTTGAATGCAGCAAATAGAGAAACAAACGAAAAATTTATAGAGAGAGAGAGAGTGTAGGTGGCAATGGAGAGAAAAGAAAATAAGGAGAAGAAGAAAGAGAGAGGGCTTTAAACCCCTCGGTTAGGTCATTCCGCGCTCGAGCACCCTTCAAACGCGTTCGAACGTGGTTCTTCCCGTTTCTGCCTTAAATATTTTTGCAAATTCACAAAGTAGGAAGATATAATCTTCCTCAAACCTATTTTCTACAAGATCACTTTTTTTTTAATATAAAAAAATAAAATTGGTACATGTGAGAAATAAACACATGAATTTTAAATCATTTAAATATCCTAAAACAAATGTAAGAATATACAAATAAATACCGATCGATAGTCATCCATCAAGATTCAAACCTTAAACCTGCTTCCAAAAGAAACAGCTGGATCCAGATTTAATTTAAGAATATTTGGGTTTAGACTAAATTTAGAATTCAACAACTTAACGAAGAGTTGTCCGCCAGTTTGGAAGGCAACACTGGAAGCCTGGGAAATGCAAAAATAGGATCCCAACCCTATTTCAGTTTCATACCTATGCAGCATAGTAAACCACATCCGAACACCAAATGAATAGCATTAAAATCTGGATAGTAAATCTACCCGCCATAGCGTAAGAACTGGCCGAAGTAGAGGTGATGAATTACGTATCACATGCTCCTCATAATGGTATTAGTTATCTTTCTCTCAAATACCATGAGAGCTACTATTTCTATAACAGTGGAAAAAGACCTCCTAATGTTGAAGTTAACGCCAATTTAAAGCTAATTGGTAACCAAGCGATAACATCTAGGACAAGCCTTAAAATGTTACCGCCACGAGATCCTAGATTACCTAGAGATCACTTGGGTTCATGTGAGGCACACACCCTAGTACAAACAATACCCTGTTTTTCTTTCCTTTTAACCAGGAATGGGCACTGGAACCATTTAATGTCAGCCAGCAAGACATGCACACACAGTTAAGTGCCATAGTTTAACGTCTTCAGGCAAATTTTTTTTTTTTTTAGAATTTAAAATTAAAGGACTAGCTCTTCCAGAGGTTTCTGTGTTCACGCCATCCAATACTTTCATTCGGCACTCACATGGGGCCACAGCCAGTTCCACAGGGTCAAGAGCAATACAGTGGGGTTTTACGTTACAGACAATACCGTCTGGTGAATGATCTCACTCCTAACTACCTTATCAAGTAAAGCCCAACAGACCCAAACTACATTAAGCTGGTGGAGTGGCAAGTATTGTTAGACAGAGTTGCACTGGTGAGACAACCGCACACAGAAAACGTACAGTGACTACTAGTATCATGACAATTATACCTTTATGAGTGTTTCTCAGGGTTAAGACCCAAACTATTTTAAGCTGGAGAAAGACTCATTTGGTACGAAATATAAAAATAATAAATTTAAAATTTAAAACCCTAATACCTCTAGACATCCTAGGTTGCCTCCTATGAGCGCTAAGTTTAATGTCTTCAGCCAAACAGGAGTCACATTGAAATTGTTACTCTGCAGGGATCGGATTCTTAAGTTCAATTGACTCTCACCCCAATTCTTTAACTGGATTGCTGGTTTTAGTCTTTGTCCATTTACAAACATAGTTTTTCCATTTGTTTTATCTTTTATCTTGACAACCCCAGACGGAAAAACTTGTTCAACCTTAAATGGTCCATCCCACCTAGACCTCAATTTTCCTGGAGACAATCATAACTTAGAATTAAATAACCACACATCTTCTCCAGGAATAAATGACTTCCGAATAATCATTTTATCATGCGTTCTCTTCATTTTGTCAATGTAAATCTTGGCATTTTCATATGCCTCTAAACGCATCTATTCAAGTTCATTTAGATGGAACAACTTGTTTTCACCAGCTTTCTGCAAGTCAAAATTCACAGTTCTAATTTCCTTGTAAGTCTTATGTTGTAACTCAACAGGTAAATGACATGCTTTTCCAAAAACTAAACGAAAAAGTGACATTCTTATGAGAGTTTTATATGAAGTTCTATATGCCTAAAGTGCATCATTCAATCGAGTGGACAAATCCTTCCTATCAGGTCTAACTGTCTTTCAAGGATTGATTTAATTTCCCTATTAGAAACCTCAACCTGTCCACTAGTTTGTGGGTGATATGGAGTTGCAACCTTATGAACGACTGAGTATTTTTTCAACAATTTTTCAAAAGTTCGGTGAATGAAATGACTTCTACCGTCACTAATGATGGCTCTTGGAATTCCAAACCGACAAAAAATGTTTTCTTTTATGAATTTCATCACAACAGTGTGATCATTAGTCTTTGTTGCAATTGTTTCAATTCATTTAGACATATAATCAACACCAACCAAAATGTATTGAAAACCAAATGAGATTGGGAAAGGACCCATGAAATCAATACCCCAAACATCAAAAAGTTCACAAACCACAATGGGATTTAAGGGCATCATATCTCTCTTTCCCATCTTACCTGTCTTTTGGCATCTTTCACATGCCCTGCAAAACTCATGAGTGTCCTTGATTAATGTGGGCCAATAAAACCCACTTTGCAGAACTTTGATAGTTGTCCGTCGTCCTCCAAAGTATTCCCCACATTCTTGCGAATGACAAAATGACATGATACTTAGCTATTCAGACTCGGGTACACATCTGTGAATAATTTGATAAGAACAAATACGGAACAAATGAGGATCCTCCCAGAAATAATGCTTTGCAATTCAGAAAAATTAGTCTCTCTCAGCCTTGTTCCCTTCCTTGGGTATTTTACCTACTGCAATATAATTCACAATATGAGCATACCAATGAAGTTTAGGAGCAGAAATTAGCAATAATTTTTCGTTAGGAAATGTATCTCTCAAGGGTAATTCATTTTCTATTTCTAGAGTTACAATCATTGACAAGTGATCAACAACAACATTTTCTCGACCTTTTTTATCCTTGATTGCTAAATCAAATTATTGAATTAATAACAACCATCGAATAAGCCTAGGTTTAGCATCTTTCTTTTCCAACAGGTATCTTAATGTCGAGTGGTTAGAATAATTGATTATTTTTTACCCTAACACATAAGACCAAAACTTTTCTAATACAAAAACTACAGCAAGCAATTATTTCTCTGTGGTGGTATAGTTTTTATGGGCATCATTCAAAGTTCGGCTGGCGTAATAGATTAGACAAGGAACTCGATCCTTGCGTTGACCTAAAACAGCTCCTATGGCATAATCCGAAGCATCACACATAATTTCAAAAGGAAGAGAGTAGTTTGGTGGTTGAATCACCGGAGCAGTGGAAAATGCATTTTTCAGTGTTTCAAAAGCAGTAACATATTTTTCATCAAATTGGAATGGAGTATCCTGTACCAACAAATTCGATAAAAGTCTAACAATCTTACTAAAATCCTTTATAAATCGTCGATAGAAACCAGCATGTCCAAGGAATGATCTCACCTGTTTAACAGTTGTTGGAGGGGGCAAATCAGAAATAATATCAACCTTAGTTTTATCAATCCGAACTCCTTCCTTGGATATAATGTGTTTGAAAACAATTCATTCTTCAACCATGAAATGACTTTTCTCCCAACTAAGTATGAGATTAGATTCCTGACATCTTTTCAACACCAAAGAAAGATTATTCAAACAAGTGTCAAATGAAGAGCCAAAGATAGAAAAATCATCCATAAAGACCTCAACAAATTCATCCATCATATCAGTGAAAATAGACATCATACATCGTTAGAAAGTGGCTGGTGCATTACAAAGGCCAAAAGGCCTTTTTCTATAAGTAAATGTGCCAAAAGGACATGTAAAAGTTATATTTTCCTGATCTTCAGGGTCCACAGGGATCTAATTGTATCCCGAGTACCCATCAAGAAAATAGTAATAACCTTGTCCCGCCAACCTGTCCAAAATTTGATCAATGAATGGTAAAGGAAAATGATATTTTCTTGTTGCAGCATTGAGTTTCCTATAATCAATACACACACGCCATCCAGTTGTTGTGCGGGTAGGTACCAATTCACCTTTATCATTTACTACCACAGTGATTCCTGATTTCTTAGGTACAACCTGTATAGGGCTAATCCATTTACTATTCGAAATAGGATAAATGATACATGCATCTAACAACTTCACTATTTCATTCTTTACAACTTCTCTCATGTTCGGGTTCAGCTTACGTTGCATATCTCTAGATGTCTTGGCTCCATCTTCCAAATTAATCTTATGCATGCAAAAAGATGGATCTATTCCTTTAAGGTCTACAACAGTCCAGCCTAACACTTCCTTATCTTAGACAACACATCTACAAGTTTAACTTCCTGCTCCAAAGAAAGTTCGAAGCAATAATAGCTGGAAGTGTTTGATCTGCCCGTAGAAAAACATACTTGAGATGACTGGGAAATTGCTTCAGTTCCAACTCAGGAGGAGATTGTATAGAAGGAAGCATGGGTTCTTTAGAAAGAGTCAAGGATGGTTCTATTGCACAAACCTGAAATTTTTCATCAAATCTTAAATTGTTTTCTAAAGATTCATCGAATTCCTCCTCAAACCTACTCAACACTACTTCATCATTATTCAAAATATTCTCCAAAAAATCTTTTTGCATAAGACTAGAAAAGACTCTTCAATTAATGGATCAATCTTATCAAGAATAAAACATTCAAGACCATCATTTTTATCTGCAAACCTAGCAGCATTAGCAACATTCAGCTTTACCTTAATATCCCCAAATGTAAACTCCAATTCTCCAGTTGTACAGTGAATTTTTGCATTAGTTGTTGCTAAAAATGGTCTCCCTAGTATAACTGGAGTTTGAAACTTTTGAATTTCTCCTGGTTCCATATCTAGCACAATAAAATTCATCAACCTTTATCAGCACACCTTCAATCATGCCCCTAGGAATTTTAAGTGATCTATCAGCCAATTGAAGGGTGACAGGAGTAGGTTTCAATTCTCCTATATCTAACTGCTCAAAAAGATTAAAGGGAAGAAGATTCACACTAGCTCCTAAATCAAGAAAAGCACGATCTACACAATGATTACCAATATAGCAAGGAATGGTAAATGCACCTGGATCTTTCAATTTTGGTGGAACATGAGAAGTAAGAATATTGCTTACCTTTTCAGTCAATCTTACTTTGTTTGATATCAAAGCTGAATTCCTTCTTTTCTGAGTGCACAAATCCTTAAGAAACTTTGCATAGGAATTTGCCTGATGATTTTTAACAGAGGTAAATTGATTTTCACTTGCTTAAAGGTTTCAAGCATTTCTTCCCTTTTTGATTCTTTATTAGGTGGATTACCTAATGTCTGTGGAAAGGGTGCCTTGGGACTCAGTGTCAATGGAATATTTTTATGTGAAATTAAAGTTTCAGGTTCATTTGCAGTTTCTTTTGATGAATCAACAACAACTTGAGACTTAGCTTTTTGCTTTGCAAATCTTGCATTTTTGTAAGCTTCGACACTTACCTTGTTATCAACTTTCTTACCACTTCGCAATGTAGTGACAACTTGAAGATCCTCCACTATTTGACTTGTAGATGCTACATGGGCCTTACCTTTTGGGTTTCCATCTGGTTGGGTAGGGAGTGTTCCTTCTTCCCTTTTCTGAATTGTGTTAGCTAATTGCCCAATTTGTCTTTCCAAGTTGGCAATTGCCTTTGTATGTGTACTTACCAGTTGTATAGTTGGTTCCCAGCTGTGAAGCTTTTTCAAAACCTGTTCTTCAAAAGTAGTTCCATAAGAATTGGAACCTGAATTAGAGCTTGTAGGTACCTATCCTTGTGGAATTAGATGAAATCCTGGAGGATAGCTTCTTGGTATCTGTTGTTGAACATCTTCCCGATTCTGATCCCACCAGAAATTTGGATGATCTCATGTACCTGGATTATAAGTGTTAGAGTATGGATCATAATTATGGGGATATCTATAAGTAGCACAAACTTACTCTAAAATTGAATTGGGATTTGATGCAAGAACACCTTCACCTGAATCAACTACATGCAATGATTCTTTCCTTTTAACCATTTTTTTCAAGGCAAGAGTTAGATTTTCAATCTTTGATGTCAAAGAATTGTAATCATTTGAACCTACACTTTATCTCCTTTCTCTAGATGAAGATACACGCTTTTGTGAATTGTTGCTCAATTTTATGAACAATTCTGTGGCTTCTTCTGGAGATTTTTCAAGAAGTGAACCATTACAAGCTGAATTGAGCAAACTTTGATTATACTCATTTAACCCTTGATAGAAATTCTGAGCTAATTGTCAATTTGGAATACTATGGTGTGGACATTCATAAATTAAGGTTTCAAATCCGTCCCAACTCTCATGAAGTGCCTCTCTAGGTAATTGAGAAAAATTATTTAATTGATTTCTACATTCAATGGTTTTTGAAGAAGAGTAAAATCTTTCAAGAAATTCTCTTTGCAATTGATCACAAAAAGTAATAGAACCATAACGTAATTTGTAAAGCCAATTTTGTGCTTGACCCATTAAAGAGTAAGGAAACAATCTCAATTTAACAACCTCTTCTGAGGCAGTTTTAGTATTGATCAATCTGCATGTATGAACAAAAGTATTAATATGATCATACGGGTTTTCATTAGAAAGACCGTGGAACATGGGAAGCATTGAAATCATGTGAGACTTTATTTTAAAACCATCATCAGTTTCAGGTAAGGCGATAGATCGTGGAGGAACATAATCTTGTGGTGTGAAAAAATCTTTTATGCTTCTCACATTTCCTATTTCTCTACCTTCAATTTGATCCTGATTTTGGTTTTGATTTAGATTTTGATCAGCCATGATTATAAATTTATGTGTTTTGTTTCTGAATTTAAAAGTTTTCTCAATTTATGTATCAAAAACAAAGATGGGTAGCTTTAAAGATCTCTGACCATGCATACAAAATTAAAACATGAAAAAGAAACAAAAGAAAAATGAAATAAAGTCTATACAAAATAGCAAAATTGACTTAAATAAAAATAAAAACTAAAATCTAAAATATATACATATAAACACTTATATACATAAATCAAAGACTTATCTTATTTGATGAACACCGGTCCCTAGCAACGGCGCCAAATTTGATCGCGTCGTTTTGTGCTAAAAAATAGTAAGATTAAATGATTGAAAATATTACTTACCTTGAATTATCTCTAGTTGTGGCAAGTAGATGGTCGATCTACAGAGATTAGGTTATCAAATTAATTTAAGTCCTTAATTTAGAATTGTTTGACTATTTCCTATCACGGATAAGTTTGATTAAGTCCAAAAGTCCAAAGTACGGAAGTACAAAAAATTAAGTCTAAGAAATGTCCACAAAATGTCCAAAGATACGGTAGTAACAA
This sequence comes from Ehretia macrophylla, assembly GCA_037974665.1. Taxonomy (NCBI): domain Eukaryota; kingdom Viridiplantae; phylum Streptophyta; class Magnoliopsida; order Boraginales; family Ehretiaceae; genus Ehretia; species Ehretia macrophylla. Next base: position 10,101,816 of record CM075774.1, read on the forward strand.
GATCCAAAAGTGAATTAAACAAAGGTATTAAACTGAAGAATCACAACACTCAACAATGAAAATCCAAAGGGTTAATGATTAAGGGTGGTTATAGCTCGGTATACGCAAGTACAAAGTTATTGATTCAGATTTAAAGTTAAGTCCTTCAGAATTAAGGCTACAAGCTCCCACTACTGAAATGAGCCTTTAATTACGTAAGTAATAAGATTAATTAATTAACAAGACTGAATGTGTTGGTACAACTTAACAATATACAATCTCTCAATTAATCTTTCACTTATGTAACCTGGAGGTGTCGGTACAACCAGACTAAAATCCATCCGAGGTAGTCTTGTATTGCCACTGGTATACAAAACCGGGAGTATATGTACTTTCAATTAAAAATAACATAACTACAAGTATACGTATAATTAATCAAAGAATATTTGGAAATTAAAAAAAAAACGAGACTTTAATAAATCTGAATCAAAACATATGTACAAGAATAACCTCACATATATTACTCCAAATATTGGGTCTAGTGTGCCATGATAAACTTTAAAGTACACAAATTCATAACGAAAACCAAAATCAAAGAATACTTATCGTGTTTGAACGGATTTTGGTAGACTGGTATGACTTTGATATGCTAATAGCTCACTAGACCATTCCCTCGGGATTATAACTTTACACACAACTAAATATAATAATTAAAATACTTACAACTCACTTCACAAACACAAGAATATCAGAAATTATGCTAGGAGAGAAGATGGTACGATTTTGTTGCTGAAAATCGTGACTTTTATAGGCAAAAATTCAGGAGGGCGCTCGGGCGCCAATCAGGCGCGCTCGAGCGCCCTTCTGCACGTTTGATTTTTATATTTTTCCTGTCATTTTCGATCTGCATTCTGCCGCTCAATTGTCGGCCTTTTTCAAAAAGTGGCACTCGAAGTCGGAAAAGGGGCACTCGAGTGCTACTTTGACTATGGTAGGTGAACTTTGACTTCAAACATTGACTTTGACTGTTTTAGTTGACTTTGACCATTGACCATTGACTTTGACCAAAAAGTTGACCAGGTCTATTCCAAGGTTTTTCAGCGTTCTGAATCTATTTTTGCACCCGGTTTGGCTAAATTCAATATCGAATTGCTTATTTTGAAGTTGTTCTACTATTCTTCACTAATGCCGTGCTGAATTTCTTGTTCAAATGTTGGTTTTTGTGGTCGTTTTTGCTTTTTCTTCTTTAAAACCTATATTGCACTAAAATTGTATAAAATATACAATTAAGCTTGAAATAATAATGCAATATACATAATTCAATGGGTTAAAGTTACTAAAAATATGGATGTATCAGCTATGTTGGAACATTATGTGGAACAACTCATTAATTGACTAGAGAAACAGACTGTTAATGAACTGTGAAAGAAGTGATGTTCCAGTTAATGTTGCAACATCACATATAACATATTCACTTTACACCAATTAATTGCATCAATTTTTCATATTCACCACAGAACTTCGTTGATTGAGTAAATTAGTCACATTGCTTCAAAAATAATCCATACTTATATTGCACGAACTCTAACAAGTGGCATCAAGAGCGGGTTACGAACTAATTCGGTTAGATTCTTGGGAGTTAGTTGTTTACTTGCAGGAATAGGTATGGATACCTTGCGTGAAGGAGGCTCAATCTCTAAACCACCACTATTGGATGGTGCGAATTACTCGTATTGGAAGGCTCGCATGAGGGCATTCATCAAGTCTATTGATGAGAAAGCTTGGAAAGCAGTTCTAACATGTTAGGTGCAATTACTGATGTACAAGGCAATGTTGCACCAAAACCTGAAACACAATGGACCAAAGCACAAGATCTATTGGCAAATTACAATTCCCAAGCATTGATTGCCATCTTCAATGCAGTTGACATAAACAAATTCAAATTGATTTCAACGTATGAATCAGCCAAAGATGCATGGTGATATTAGAGATGGCATATGAAGGCACTGCAATTGTAAAGGTATCAAAACTTCATATTCTTGTGACAAGATTTGAAGAATTGAAGATGAAGGTAGATGAAACTATCATGGAGTTCAATGCCAGGCTATGTGATATTGCCAATGAGACCCTTGCCTTGGGGGAAAAATATTCAGATTCGAAGTTGGTGAGAAAAGTACTAAGATCACTTCCAGACAGGTTTGCTATCAAAGTTGCAGCAATAGATGAGTCCAAAAATATTGATGAAATCAAGATTGATGAGTTAATGGGCTCTTTTCAGACGTTTGAAATGAAGTTCAAACAAAAGAAGAAAGAAAAGAGCATTGCCTTAAAAACAAGTTTCAAAAATTAAGATGATCAATACTCTACTGATGATGTCACAGAATCTTCAGCCTCACTCACAAAGGATATCAACAAAGTGCTGAAAATGTTGGAGAAACAGAATGTCTCGTCAAATTCTGAAATATTGAAGAAGAAAAAAAGAATAAAATGTCATGAATGTGAAGGATTTGGACATATGCAATCTGAATGTGAAAACATTATAAAGAATAAGAAAAAGGCCATGAACATCATATCGACTGATGAAGACTTGGAAGAGTATACGGAGAGTGATGAAGAGCACACAAACAACATTGTTACATTAAATGTTGTAACAGTCCAATGTGATGATAAGGTAAGAATAGAAGATGATGTAAACAGTGTTGCAATAGATGAAAAAACATGCAGCTTAGAGTCAGAAAGTGATGATGATTTGGATGTAGAAAAAGTCTTGAAAGCCTACAAAAAGATGTACAAAAAATGGTTGATCGTGTGCAAGAAAAATCATGACATGGAGATGAGGATCACAGAACTCTCGATGCAAAAATCTGATCTGGAAAAAGCAGCAAAAATTCATCAAGATCTGGATGTTAAAAGACTACAGAAAACTCAAATGTTGCAACAAGAGCTGAAACAAATTCAACAAAATGTAAAAATGCTAAATTGTGGGACTGAGAAGCTTGATTACGTGCTATCAATTCAAAAATCAAGCGGTGATCACGCGGGACTTGGATTTTATGGAGTGAACCATCTGAAAAAACAACATTTGTCAAAGAAAATGGGGGGCCAAAATTGGAATAGAATGTTGCAACAAAACAGAATGACAAAACTACTGATGTCGCAACAAAAGCTGTAACAGAGAGTAAAATTCCAGAATTTAAGAAAAAGAAGTTTGTGCCAGTTTATCATTTTTGTCACACTCCTGGACATATCAGATCACAATGCTATAGGTACATTGACATGCTGAAAAGATGTAAGTTTATTAAACCCTTTGTTCATGATGATTTTAGGAGGCCATCACAAATGAAAGTGAATTTGTTACAACAAAAAGTGAAATAAATTTGGGTGAGAAAATCAGTTTTACTTTGTCCAGTAGAGTATAAAAAGGTTGTTTCAAATTATGTTGCAACAAAAAATCAACTGACAGATATTGTTACTAAGGCACCAAATTCTATGAGATTTGAGACTTTGAGAAAAAAAATTAAGAATTTATAATTTTTAATGTTGTATCATAAACTGAAACATGATCGTGAAGAGACTCAAGAGATGTGAAAGTTTAATAATAAAATCAGCTTGTGAGTTATTTCTTAAACCATATTAGCTGAGCACACTATATTTTGATTTGATTGATAAATTGATTTTAATGGTTTACAAGTGCAGGAATTTAAACTTCCTAGTGATTTTGGATATAAAGAGAAGTATCTTTATCCATTCATGTACTCTATTCACTCATGAAAAGAAAAAAAACAAAAGCGGAAAAAAGAGAAAAAAAAACAAAAGCACAAAAAAAAGGTGGAGACTAGAAAAAGCTACCTAAACCAGATTGAATATTCTAGAGTGAAAGCTACTAAGTCTAATGAAAATAAAAAAAATTGCAATGTGATTAGATGATTAGGTTGTTTGAACAGGTTGCTTTGAATTTTAAATCTTGCAAATCCTGATTATGAGGAATTTCAAGAAAGATCTTTATATAGTTTTTCACATACACACACATGGTGCAAGTTATAAATCCTTGTTTGGTTTAACTATTGAATAAGTAAATTTTCTTGATGTTGAATTCATAAATCATGTTCATATCATGCATTTTCTTTCCTATTCATGAAAAAAAAAGTTTTTAAGTTTTGAGTCACAAATTTATGAGAATGGGTGCTACAGTTAAAATACTCTGTTTAGTTGAATTGTGTTGCAACAGCCATCTGAAACAATCATGTTTATCATAATTTTTCTCATATCATTGTGTTGACACTTTATGACACAAATGCTTATCTGAATTGTTGAGATAACTTGTCAAATGGCTTACTAAAGTTCTTGCAGGGAGAGTACAAATTAGATATTCAGGGAGACAACATTCTCACTAGTTCCAATGATGTGCAACAACTCAGAGGGAAGAAAAAGAGATAAAACTTTTTCATTATGAACTAGTGCTTATTGTTATTGATGTTGCTTCCGTTATTTCTGATCTAATTGTGTGTTGCACTTTTCTCATTTATTTTATTATGTCTTTGAGCATTTTGGAACAAATACCGGCAAAGATCCAGGGGCTGCATTGTTGGAACAAATACCGGAACTTCAAATTAGTACTTTGGTTTATTTTGGCAAAAAAGGGGGAGAGAATAATGATTATGATTTTGCTTCATTTCATGTTTTATTTGTATTATTCTGATTATTGATTAGCTATATGATTTTTGCCCAAACAAAGCCAAATAGGGAGATTGTTGAGGAATTAATTGATTGTCTATTGTTTTGCAAAAATCTAATTAGTTACCTTTTTGGATTTGCAGGAAAGTTTTTATGAAGGAATTTGCTTGGAAGGTTTCTATAAAAAGTTTAAAAAAGGAAAAGCCTTACAAGAAAACGTTCAAAACAGGTTTCCTTGAAGAAATTCTAGAGAGATCTAATTTACCATATTGGAGGAAAATTAAAAAGACAAAATTTTATCATCTATTATAGGTTGAATCACACTTCTATAATTCAAATTAAAAGTGATCTACTTTGTTTTTTTTTTTTCAAAGTCTGTAGTCATTCCGTGGCTAGTGGCTATGGAATGGTTATAGACACATAAATGTCCGTAGCCATTCCATGGCCAATGACGACCACATGGCTATGGATATGGAGCACAATTTGTGGGATTTCTACAAGCTATCGTGCATATTTATATGTGTGTAGATCATTGCAAGAAAAAAGGAGGAAGAGAGTCATAGAAAAGCTGAAGAAGAATTTAGAAGAATCATGTTCCGTGTCATGTTGCAACATAGTCTGTCTTGAGTACTTATTGTTCAGTGTTGCAACCTAGTTTGTGACAGTGAGTCATGAGTGAATTGTATTAGGCTTTGAGTTCTTCATTTTCTGTCGTTTTTCCTTGTTCATTATTTGGGAGAAGAATGTGTAGTTATCAGGAGAAAACGTTACAAGTCGAGGGAAGCTTGCCAAACTGAAGTTCATTGAAGAGTTCACCATCAAGGCGTCAAAGATTAAGAGGGAGTATTTACTTGTATAAGTCCATTGATATTGTAACTTATTATATTTCTTAATGAACAGGTTTGTTGGACCAGGGGAGGTCCCGTGGACGTAGACCCAATGGTTGAACTACGTTAAATCTTGGTGTTCTTTTTTTCTATTACAGTTTTAGTATTTCCGCTGCTGTTTACTGTCACTGGCTATGTTGGAACATTAAGTGAGACAACTCATTAATTGACTAGAGAAATAGACTGTTAATGAACTGTGAAAGAAGTGATGTTCCAGTTGATGTTGCAACATCACGTGTAACAGGTTCACTTTACACCAAGTAATTGCATCAATTTTTCATATTCACCATAGAACTTTGTCGATTGAGCAAATTAGTCACATTGCTTCAGAAATAATCCATATTTATACTGCACGAACTCTAATAGTGGTGGTGAGTTGACTGTTTCCATTTCTTTTTATTTATTTATTTATTTATTTATTTCAATTACTACTATTATTTTATTGTCAAATACGTTAAAAATCAATAAAAATCACATTTTACGCGAGTGTACTACACATACAGTCAAAAATGATGAAAAATTTGACGAAGGGGGACGGTGTGCACCAAGTATCGGACCACAGATGGGTCTAGAGGAAGTTTGAGACCACAAAAAAGTAATGCACACTTATTTCTGACCATAAAAGGATTTGAAACTATTCACTCTAATAAAAATACTTCTTCTCGAATTTTATAAGTATAGAAAATACTCATGGCTACGAACGATTGTTTGTTCATGTGGCCTGCTACTATAATTGGACAAAATGGAATCATTGGTAGTTTGTTAAGACAAAAATTAGCTGTCAGTCTTCAACTCTTGCTCATGTCGAAAGGTGCAAAAAATAGGATGAACCAAAAATAAATAAATAAATAAATAAACCTTATAAGCTAGTCGTGCAAAGCCGGCCAAGACACACTGGAATTTCTAAGAGAATAATATCTGATCTTTTGGGTTGTTGCAATCTCTTCACACTGTTTTGGAAATATTAGATTTTGTTTCTCTATCATTTTGAGGGCTTTGTTGACAAAATAAAAATAAAAAATAAAAATCATTTTGAGGGCTTTTAGGTTATGATTTCTACTGTAGATCGTGCAGGGCGGTGCAAACCCCCCAAAGCTCATTTGCTGAAGACCTTATAGAGCTTTCTCGGAAGATAAAAACATTTACTTTATTTCTTTTATAGCCAAAGATTTATTTTAGCCGAGGTTAAGAATTATAGGTTTTATTTTAAAATTAATTGATGTCAGGTATAGTAGAATTATGATCTTTTAAAGTAGTATTTGATGAATGTATATTCCAACACTTTCTTCCTTCAAGTGTGACCCGATAAGAACTGAGAAACAAATATTGACATTGAAACGAAACGAGTCAGCAAGAGCGAAACAGAACAGTTTGATTACACATTGATTAATACGATTGGATCAAAGACTCAACTCTGATATCATGTTAAAAATCATGAGTTCCATTATGAAACAAATTAGTCCCAAGTAGAGTATCTTATAAGATGATGGTTGAGTTAGTAATTTTATATTGTGAGAGGAATGTATATATATTCCAATAGTCGGGACCATATTGCATCTATCCATGTTATGCAACTGTCGACTCTAAAACATACTCTAATTCAATCAAATTTTAAATAATAAGACATAGATTCAAACTTAAAATTATTTACGATAACACCCGACCATTTTACACAAGCATTGAGGTAGCAAAAGAATATGTTTACTTCGTTATACATATATCACATATTGAAAAGCAGTCTCCATTTGACGCGTAGGATTGAAGCGTATGAATCGGCGGAATCAAAGGTAGTGAATTGGCTGTTAATGACTAAGTTCAGGCAATGCGAATCGTTTACTGCATGGTTTCATGCCATATCTAGTCTTCCTAGGGGAATATTTAATCTTTATCTAGCTTATCTTTGAACCAAGATATTACAGCTGGGATTGGGTTTCTTGTACCAATCTTGTACTAGCCAAGAACAATCAATCTATGAATAGCTAGCTTACTTAGCTTGTCAAAACCATGTGCTAAGATTTTAACTGATGGATTAAAATTTTCATGATTTCGATTCTCACAATATTATAACGTTACTATGTTACAAAAGAGATCTAATAATAATGAATTATTAAAGATAATAAATAATACAATAAACTTCTTTTTAATTGTTTAAACTTTTAAATGAGGGCAGTCGCTTTACATGGTATTAGAGTTTAGGTACTCAAAAGTTGAGTTCAAAATTCACAACTACCTAAAAATATTAATACTGTCCAAGTACAAAGTACAAAAACTAATTTCGCATGTATTTGTGACGGCGTGTTAAAGACAATAAATAATACAATAAACCCTTCTCTAATAATTTAAAATTTTAGATGAAACGGTCACTTAGCATAAACTGATAATTCAATTACAATGAAATGATTTAGATATTTATCATCATTAAATTTTAAACGGTATAAGAGAATTCAAATTTGAAACTTCCAGTGTGTTTGAACAACTTTATAGGTTTAAATCAAGTTAACAACAAATAATGAAAGAATTACCCATATTGTGTGGGATTTTTTTTATTTTTTTTGTCAACATATTGTGTGGGATTAAGAGCTGAATTAATGAGACCAATGGAGATGCAGAAACAAATGACAGGATCTGAAGAAGAAGAGACAAAGGAAATATATATGTGATCGTGGGAGAATGTAGGATGCTATGAGCTACTTCATGTTCAGTTATTGCCTGGGAAAGCTAGTGCGTAATGAGACGACCTAAGATAACATGTTGGTGATTGTTTGGTTTGTGACTTGTATTTCTGGCATTAGACACGTTTTTAAAAGTGATTAAAATGTTCTCTATAGTTGAAAATAATGAATAAATATAATAAATTTCTTTAATAATTTAATTTTTTAGATAAAATAACAAATTAATATAATAAATAAATATAATAAATTTCTTTAATTAATAATTAAAACTTTTAGATAAAATAATAAATTAATTTGATGTATATACCAGAGCACAGGTTATTAAACGGTTTTACGTTCAAGTTTCACCGTCACCCATCGAAAAACAAAAAGGGTCCACATACAATGCTAAAAATCGAATTCAGGATGATTAATCCACAACCAGGGACGAATTTAGGAATTTTTGTCAGTGGAGACTAAAACACACAATTTTTTAACTATATAAATACATTTTTTTTTCAGTGTGGATTAATTAATTTTTTTAACTAAAAATACATAAATATCTAAATTTTTTCCCAAAAAAACATAAAAATTTTAATGTTTTTCTATGTCAGTAGGCTTGCAGCCTCCACTGTCTTTCATGTGGATCCACCACTGTCCACAATGCAATAATCATTGTAATTCCTCTTATAATATCAATCCATACCCTCTTACGTGAGAACTTAATTAACGGAGTCTAATAATTAGATTATTCGGTAAAGTCTTACTATCATTTGATAAATTCTCAAGTACATCGTTATGCCTTTACATATATATTAAATCAAATAAAAACAAAATTTTAAAATAATAAAGAGTGTCGAATTTACGACATACGATTGCATAGTATTGTTGAGTTCAACTTATGTAAACAGTGATTAGGTATGGCCAACTCTGAGGAGACAAGGGTCCGAACTTCAACGTTACTATGTCGGCTAGGAAGTAATACAGGGAATGTCATATTCACATCCACGACAGGGCCGTCCCTATTCAATTTGTTTATTTCTTCAAAGAGTTATATACTATTCATCAAAACATTCCACGTCCCCTCGGTACCTAAAGTGCAACTTTTCTATCTCTTTCTTTCTCTCACTTTATGCTGCCAAACTTTATCTTCACTTAGCAAGTTATTAATCATGTTTAGTAGTCAACAGATGAAAAGTCTGACAGTTAGCCCTCTATTCTTTTTTCTTTTTCTTCTAATGATCGTGACTTCTCTTAAAAAATTCCTTCAAACTCGTATAAAAATATTACTGTTTGTTATACATCACTTTATTCAAAAAAAATTTGGTTCAATTGACTTAAAATAATTAAATTTTTAACTACTAATTCAAATTTAAGATATAAAAAATTCTTCTAAATGTTTTACCGCTAAATTAATCCATTCGGTTTCCGTAACCCTCTATTCATTTCCTTCTCTCATTTTTAGTTAGTCTAAGATTGGCTTAAAGCCATTAAACAAGAATGATTATTTTGGTTCATAATTGCGTGTACTTGGACCCCCTATGAGTTGTCCTTTGCCTGGTGTTGGCCCCACAGTGGACTTCTGAGATTAGTTACAAAGAGCAAGACCTCTCCCAAATGTACAAATCATTGAGGTATAAACAATTCAATAACCAAAGCTAGTCAACGCTAAGTAACATTCCTTGATTTGTTTGCTACCCTTTGGTATAAATACATCCCAACTTTTTTGGCTCTAACCCAAGCGTGTTTCAAGCCTTGTCTCAATAGCATCACTAGAGACTAAAAGGCACTTCAATTTTTTTTTCTAAAGACTTTCCATTTATAGAATCAAAACCAATAAAAAAAAGTTCAAAAATGGAGCCTGTGGGAGCTTTTTCTGATGAAGAATTGCAGTGCCTTAGCAGAATGTTCTGCAATGTCGATGCTGATTTCATGCTGCAGTTGCATGATCACGACATGTTTTCTAATGATCATCGTGATAATGGTAATGGCATGGCGGCGTTTGAGACTCCATGTTTTTTCTCTGCTAATGCAGCCATTGATGATCATAATGTGGCTATGGCTGCAGATGAGAATTTGTTTTCTTCTTCTGATCATACTTTTAACACTAACTCTTGCCCATATTTTTCTCAAGAAAGTAGCAATAGCAGTGGAAGTGATCACCAAGCTAATGATGTTAACTTTCTTCATGTAACACCTGATCAATCCATGGAGTTTTATGACATGGACAACAAAAGTGATCACACAATGGCTTCATTTTTCACTGATGAGGCCATGGACAATATCCTCAACATGAAAGAAGATATTGCCATTAATGGCAAACTGGGAAATGCAGATGATCATCAACCTATGGCGATTGATGCATCAGGCAATCAAGAACAGCTGAAGAGGAAGTTTCCCTCATCAGAAGATTCATTGAGCAATGATTCATCTGATAATCCTAAGAAGAAATCAAGGGTGTCAAGAGATGTAAGTATATATAATTGAGAAGGATTTTAAACTTTCTCTAAGTAAGAATTAGCATTATCTTTGTCAGAAAATTTCCAATCCGAACATATTAGATCCTGGACTACTCTACTTATAGTCAATATGTTTTTGGGTAAATATCTTATGGATTATGGTTATTGAATGCAGCCACAAAAAATTCGAAAGAATGCACAGCCAAGAAAGAACAAGAAAATCATTCAAGATTGCAAAATTGAAAATGAGAATGAGACAAATGGTGGACAAAATATGCAAAGTTCTAGTCCTTCCATGTCCGAGGATGATTCTAATGCTTCTCAGGAGTTAAGTGGAGGGGCAACTTCAGACTCCAAAGGATCAGCAGCTCTGAACTCCAATGGCAAAGCAAGAGCCAGCAGGGGGTCTGCAACTGATTCCCAGAGCCTCTATGCAAGGGTAAGTAGTCGGGCATTTTTTTTTTCTTTTTTCTGGTTCGAACTTGGAATCTCTTTGATTATGATAGGTCGTTACCCGACCATTCCATCCAGTAACCAAACATTTATTTACATATCTTATAATACAACATTCCAGCCTATATTTCTTCTTGGTATTATAGTGTTAACATCTTCCATAATTGCAGAGAAGAAGAGAAAGAATTAATGAAAGGCTGAGAATCTTGCAGAACCTTGTCCCAAATGGAACAAAGGTAAAAATCAAAGATAATGTCCCTAAGCATTATATCTACCCAAGAAAATGTAATTTTCTGAATGAGTTTGTGCTGGATTTTATCAGGTTGACATTAGCACAATGCTTGAAGAGGCTGTTCAATATGTCAAATTTTTGCAGCTTCAGATTAAGGTATCTATTAATTCCTAGGCTATATTGTAAACAACCATGCTTTATTAGAGAAGAGTCCTTTTAAAAGTTCATTAAATAACCACCTTATCTAAAATGTTAAACTATTAAATAAAGATTTGTCATACTTATTTATCGTCTTCAACTTGCTTCCTCACATGCAAACTAGAATATATAACCGAGTGGTGGCCAGAGTTAAATACAAGACTTTTTATTAATTAGGTTCTAATACTATTTTAAATAACTATCTCATCTAAAAGTTTAAACTACTAAAATTTTTTTTTTTCATATTTATTTATTATCTTGAACACGTTTAATAAATATTTCCTAAATGCATGTTAAATGTTGTTGCAGTTGTTAAGCTCTGATGATCTGTGGATGTATGCTCCCATTGCATACAATGGCATGGACATTGGCGCATACCAGAAAATGCTTCCATATCTATGATCAAGATGGAAGCAGCTGATGGAAATTGTAGTCTCTCTAATTTGTTTGTGTACTATTAACAATATAAAAAAGAGCATTCATGCTCGATCATGTTGGTGATGAGGAATTAATATAATGGTTCTCATGTTTTACTGTAAACATGTTAAAAGCTTTCTTGCACGTGTTGGCAAAGGAGGATTTGTGTTCAAGATACACGAATCTGCTTGGCATGTAATAGTATATGTATACAGAAAGTTGAAATGAAAGGGACGTGGAAAGTCCTCTAATTATTTTTGTATAGAAAGAATGTCATTTTTAGTTCAAATTTTCAACTTTCCTATAAGGTTTAAATTTTACTCATATTTCTTCATGACATCAACTTTGTCAAACAAATAGTTATATTATATGGCATTTTTATCTTTTTATTTAAAGAAAAAAGAAGAAAATAGACAAAATAACTTAATAAAATCATTCAATAAAAAAAGGTCTACAATCAAATAGAAACAACAAAAAAAATTAAAATAAAAAAATAAAGAAAAAGATAAATGCCACTTATTATACAAAGCTCATGTTAGACGCGAGATTAGAGAAGAAAAAAAATAGATTCACTTTAAAACCTCTATATATATATATATACATACATATATATATATATATATATATATATATATATATATATATATATATATATACATATATATATATATATATATATATATATATATATACTTCTCAAATTAAATTCAATCTCTTTTTCTAACTCAACGCATTTTTCTTTTGCAATGAGCAAATTTTTTAAAAATATAAAAAAGAAAAATGATAAAAAAAGCAGGTTATTGTACAAAATTCGCGTTATGCATGAGATTAAGAAAAGTTAGATTCACTTTAAAATATATTTTTTTATATACATATATATACATCTCAAAATGGATTTGATCTTCTTCTACCCCAAGGTAAAACTTTTTTTGTAATGAGCTAACCTTCTAAAAATATAACAACAATGAAAAAATTAAATGCAATAAAATTAAATTAAATAGCTTAATAAAAATATAAAAAGACTAGAATGTCCTTTAATCTTAAAGCTTTGTTTTATTAGAATTTGATATCATGAAAAATATCTGAAAAAAAAAACCTAATAGTGGAGTTTGGGATTTAGGTTTAAACTCACAGAAGAAAATGGCATTCTCTCTTTTTGTATATTGAAGTTGGTAGTTTATAGACTTCATCCAATCTATAAACAAGCGAAAAAAAATCAATTCAAATTGAACTAAGAAAAGTACAAGCAAATAAGCTCAAAATAATCAGACTCTAAAGAGAATAAAACCCAGGGACAAAACCTAACATTAAGCAACAAATGGCCCATTACATATGGCCCAAATTGAACAAACAACTAATAGTCCAGGCCTAAAATCATGAGGGAAAATCTTAGATTACAAAACCACCAACTTTAACTCGGTGGGTGGAACAATGTAACATAGGAGCAACAATCAAAACCTCGATCCAACAGTAGGAACAAGGAATGAATCAATGGAACATTTTGTTTCATACCCTTACACTTGAAATCTCCTTAATGTGTTTCAAGCAAGAATTAATACCGTGTTCTTTCTACTGTATGTGTAAGGAATTCTGGTGTGTAATACTAGACTACACACTAAGTTTTCACAACTTAGATACCAAAAGACGGCGAGAATTTTTTGAAAGAGAGTATTTCTGTATTCTTGAGTTTCTAATGTATATCTTACAGAACAAATGCACGTTCTGCATATTAGATATAAGAGATAGTGGGTAGTTCTATAACTGCCCACTACATGACTCAAGTGGGTTGGGCTACCCTATCTTGGGCAGCCCTTGACCCAAGTCCAACAGTGTGAGATAAAATTTTGTATTTCAAACAATAATAGTGTAATACAACCAAAACAAACTATAGTCATATAGCATTTTTTTCCCCAAAATAGAAAACAAGAATAATAATCAGGAACACTATAAGGAGGTTATAATTATTTTTATGTGTTTCTCTTATTTTTCTTATTATGCTGCATGTTACTTTGTAGGAAATGCAAATTTTTTAAAACTAAATTGAAGGTAATTTTGTTCACTTGCTTTATATATAGTTTTTATAAATGAAATTTAGGCTCCGTTTGTTTGCCATAAAATATTTTTTCGAAAAATATTTTTCTAATTTTCCAGTATTTAATAACACTGAAAAATTGATTAACTGAAAAATATTTTACAGTCAACAATTACAACTATTTTTGCTTAATTTTTCGTTGTTAGTGGGTCATTAACAGCTTCTAACGAGAAGGAATACTCTATGTATGCATAAGTATACTTCTCTTAAGAGATTTATAGTTTGTGCCCTACAGTGTTGAGGCACGTCCTTCTCTCCTGATTTTATTTTATTGTAGAGCGCTTCCTTTGGCGGGGGTTGTCACATACTATTGATGCGCTCGTTTAATATGACTCATTAATTTGCAAAGACAATGATTCCTTGCATTAAATAGATTAGGCTCGCCACTAGTCATTTAATCTAGTGGTATGATTCTAACTTTAGATATAATTGGTCTCGAGATCAAATTTCGTATATAACATCCTAATTGATATAAATGACTTAAAATGCATTGAATAAAAAGAAAAATACAATGAGCTCGCTTTGGAGCACAAGTTTGACAAGCACTTCGTTGAGCGTCTCTTGTCGGACAATGCATCTCGAGTCTCGTGACCCAAGCTGAGTAATTTCGCTGAGGGAGAAGAAGCCTTTTTTGTTTGGGCCTATGTTGGCAACTTTTGGGCTTTCTGCGAAGTCCAAAACGAAAGAAAGAAAAATGGAAAAAGGATGGGGAGACAATTAATTAAAAATTTAAAGAAATTCTCCTCGAAAAAGAAAAACATTTATACATAACAATATACGTATATATATACACATGTAGATACACATATATATATATATATCTGCAGGTGCCTTGACGCGCACACACGTATATATAGCCACCAAGCACCTCTTCGTTCTCTCTCTATACAAAATCATATACATATATACACTCACACACTCACGCACACACACAAAACACAGAAATACAAACACACATATCGGAAAATGTCGAATCGATATAGCCAGCAAAACAGGAATGAAGCGAACAAAGCTTTTCCAAAATCGCAGAAGAAATTTATTCCAAACAGAGAAGAAAGGGCCAACAAAACCCTCTCCAATTCTCTTAGACAATCGCTTGGTGGCGGGGCTGGAGGAGGTGGTGGTTCTGCGGCGACGGGGATGGCGAGTAGGGTTAGGTTAGGGGAGAATGGGGAATGGGTTTCTAGTAAGATTCATAGTGGCAATTTCGTAACTTACTTGCCCCAAGACGAGGCCGTCGCAGTTGGCCGCGGCGCCGACGAGGGAGGTTTGGATCCGGTGGAGTCTCAGCGTGTGGTTGATCTTTTGAACAGAGAGCTCTCGCGGTTGCTCAAATTGAATCCTAGAGATTTTTGGAAAGAAGGTTTTAATTCTTTTTGTTTTCCTTAAATAATCTGTTAAATTTAATATTTCTTATGGTATATTTAATATATATGCTAATAATTCTGTGAATTTAAGTAATTGGTTAGTTTTATTGTTAGTGTATGTGCTTGTACATTTTAAAGCAATTTGGATGCAATTGACTAGTGTTGGGGTAGTTAAATTTTGTGGATAATTTCAAAGTTCAATCTGATATGATTGACGTGCTATGATTATGTTTTATGCATTAGACTAGGTTTCATGGTGCGAAAAGTGGAAACTTGTAGATATGTAGTAGTTATGGATGTATGCGCATGCGAATATAGTTTAATGTTGTTAGAATTGATTTTAATTGAGGGTTGGAAAAGCGGTGCGAGAATACTTTGATCATTTGGCCAAGTGTTGAGTGCGAATTTGGTGGGAGGTTTAATGTGGGTTTTCTGGTTGTTGTCTTGTCTGTATCTGTGTGGATTGATGTTGTGAATTTTTGTTACATTTGATTGTAGTTGATGGTTGGTGAAAACATATTAGAATACCCTGTTTATTAGATTGTCAAGAGTGGAAGTTTAATGTGTTGAAATGAAGAATTGTTGGGTTGTTTATTTGGCAGGAAGTTTGATTTTGGGGCTAACAGTCATTGCGTACATATGCACGCATATATATAGCACATTTTGCTAAGTTTGGTCAAAGTAGGAAGGTTGGCAGAGGCACATGAGGATCTTTTCATTTTTTCTTGGTTGAGTGGTAATCAAACCAAACCAAGCTTTATCCCACGAGGTGGGCTGTCTTCAAGTGATAATTGTGGACCTTAATTTTTTTAAACAGTAGGTAGTGCATTTGGTGGGAAGTTTGACTTGATTGTTTAAATACTTTGGTATGAAAAGATTAGAAAGTTGTGGATATGTGAATTACTGTGTGTGGAAAATAACTCTTTATTGGCTTCTTGAGTGATTCCTTAGTCATTGTATTGCAGTTGGGTTAGTTTCTTGGGCAGTTCCAATGTGATTTAGCTATCTCTATGCATTAATTGCAAGAATCTTATTTATGGATGTGTTGGAAACTTACTCTTATGTCATGTTTTCATCTTTCCATTATTCTCAGTGGCCAGCGATACTTCTTTGCATGCTTTCCTTGAAAGCTTTTTGAAGTTTAGGAGTAGGTGGTATGATTTCCCTTATCGTGGAGCCAGGGGAATGGTTGCTGGAGTTATTGTCGGGGAGTTTGAGCTGTGCAGGCGTGTTTTTATGGTCTTGTATCGCATGTAAGTTGCTGGTGACTTATACATCTAATGTTATATGGTACATCCTTACATTTATGTTTCAAGTTTGATTACTGATACTTGAAATGATACTATTGCGTAGATCATCTAATCGTGATCCTGGTGCTAGGCCTGCTGATAGTCTGAGTCCTAGAGATCATTCAGGTGTGTGGTTCCTGTAATTGTAATCTTTGACAGTGACATTTTATAATATTTGAACTGGAAATTACAATGATATTGAAAGAATTTAAGGCCTGTTGTAATGTGCATGGAGCAACAATACTCATGCATTTTGTTTGAGTCGTCTATACACTTGGCATGATAATACAGCAGTATCATAAACTGAAAGACAAGGAAACCACCGTAGCGCCTATGATATGACCATGTACCATAGATTCAATTGATATAGAAAACTCAATTTTTGAAAATTTACTTAGATTTTCATGACATTCACCAATCTGTCTAATAGTTTATCGTAGTAAGATAGATGGCATTCTGTATTTCCATTTTTCTTAAGAATATTCAAATACCTTCAGTTTACATTGATTTTTCATTCATTTATTAATTTTTGGGTGGGTGATGGGTAAATATCAGAATCTCTACTATTTCATTTGGTCTTTGGCAACTTAATGACATTTACACACATGTAATGATGTGAATATTTCATCATGATAAGATGTAGAACATTATTTACTAAGAATCTTGGGATTTTGAAGTGGTGGGAAGTGTTGCTCCTAGTAAGTTTTTAAATTCGTTCTTTCCACTCAGTGCACTTTGTTTATGGATTCTACATATAGCCATTTTGCAGGAGAACAAATTGCTTAACGTGCCAAAGTTGTTAGATATATGTGCCATATATGCTCATGAAAATGAAGATCTGACCAGATTACTGGTAAGTGCATATACGGCTAAATTTCTGCTTTGCTGCTTTTGTTGCCATATCGATTCTTATCTGTGCTTACCTTTACCATCATTGCAACTGTAGATATATATTTTGTAAAACTTATCTGAACAAGTTAACTATTGGATCTGATTGAAATAAGACCTTATTAAAGTGTAAAACTCACTCTGTTCCTGCTTTAAACTTTAAGAAACTGCAAAAGTACAGGTTGATCTCCCTCGGAGTTTGTAGTGTTACTTTATTAGCTTTTTTGACTTTAAATTCATTGCTTTCCTCATCTTGATTTAAACAGATGTCTTGTTACTTAAAAAACTATTGACTCTCCACATCAAAAGATTTTTTCACAAATTAGAGATGATGTATTTAGTCTGATAGCAAGCCTAAATAGTTTGAATGCCTTAAATTCTCATACCATCAGTTTTTACCCTTTTTTATGATTTCTAATAAACTTCAATAAATGCGTTGTATCCCAAATCTGATGTGGCAATCTTCTTTTCCTTTGTAGTCTGAAGCAGTGAAAATGTAGTTATTGTTTAATCTGAATTGGATTAATTAGTGTAAACCACTCACCTTATGTTAGAGTTAAGCTTTAGGATGTTGCTTTATCATGCCCAATCTGCAACATGCACAATTTGGTTCTTTTTGTAACTCAATTTGGAAGCCCTTTTTACAACTTTTGTCATTGTTTTTAATTTGCTAGGTAACTTGATTCATTGTTATTTTTGTTAGTTGATCTCTTCTTGAAATAATAGTTCTAGCTCTCGTTTGTAAGTGCTCATGAATCTAGTTTTGTATTGCTGGATCTGTATTGTCATCCATTTTTATTCGTAAATTATAAGTTTGTATTTCTTGCTCCAATTGGAATGCCACTCTCTCTCTCACTCTCTCTATATACATACATACATACATACATATACATACATACACATATACGTACGTGTGTGTGTGTTTGTCTATGTGCGTCTCTAATTGTGCATAATTGTCATTCCCCAGGTTGTGAATGCCATAAAAGCTCAGCCTAGAATCCATGATGATTTTGCTGCAGTTGTATATCAGTTCCTGAGCATTATCCAGACCATGTATCAGCGTTGTAGTTCATCATTAGAGGTGTTCTTTCTCAACAAACTTGCGTAATTTAATTGGAGATGGAATTCATCTTCATGGTTAATCTTAGAACTTCATCCTCATGATTAATCATAAAATATATCGCTTGGCTGAATTTTGAAATATGTATGCTGTTACTTTTACCTTACTGTAGTTATTGAAGTTCCGATTCATAACCATTAAAGTTTATGCAAAAAACATATGTTGTACATAGCCACAGAACTGTTAGGTTGAGCTTCCAGTTCATGAAAAATGAGACTTTCTAGAATATCAGATTACCAGCTTAAATACACATGCTAAATAGGTACTCTTTGAGATTTATCATTGGCAAATCCTAATTTAAAAAATTGCAAGTAACCCACACATGTTTGATTGTTTAATTGAACATCTGATTGTCATGTGACGATATTTCTGTTGATTGTTTATGGTGTTCTCTCTGAGGTGATCATACAAAATATGTGGAAATTTTGATTTTCTCACATGCAAGTTGTATTCTAGGTTTGTCATGACATTTCTGTTCACCTGTTCACTAAACATCGTCAATGAAATGGACAAGATGACATAATTTCTTGGAGAATTTGGCAATGGTTTGATGTGAGGTGCATCTAGTTATTTGTTCAAGAGATTTACTATTGGAAATATTCAATCAAATCATTTATTATAGCCATCATAGTTGTAACTATTATAAAGAGAATCCTGTAAATAGTAATTAGAAATGTTATTCATCTTTTCATGCTTATTCTTTGGAGTTTTGGTGCAGGTTTTATTTGCCTGTGCTGATGGGCATGAGCAAGGCTTCAGTCGGCTATGTGCAGATTATTTAGAGGTGATGTCTGATTTTTCTCTTTTGGAGTTCTAAAATTGCTTGTTTTGGGTCTTGGCCTGTCTTATTAAGAACTGAATATTGTAGAACTGCCCAGCATCTTATATGTTAATGAATATAGAAATAGACATTAAAGAGAGAAAAATAGGTTTTCTGTGTATTATTACTATAAGGATTTAGCCCCTCTTATATAGGGTTTAGTACATAAGACAAATACATCTCTCTTCCAATGTGGGAGAGATAACACACATATAAAAGCTAATAACAATAACCTAGCTACTACTTCAACAGTATATAACATTGCTTGTTATCAGAAATATTCTATTTGACCAATGTTTCACTTCAACCACGCTCGTTTGCTCGTCTTTTTCCTCAAGTTATGCATTTGGCATCCCATTTAGATGCAGAAGTGCTTTATATCGTGTTTCAATATGCAGTATATTCTTGCTGCAGGTAATGGACTTCATAAATGATGCAGTTGTATCCATGGATGCCTTTGTTGGTGCATATAAGCATGCAGCTGTTTTCTTTTCTTGTCCTGTAGATATGAGGTATGAAATTGCTGTTAGCATTTTTGACTTTCTTGATGTAACTGAGCTGCATAATTCTTTTAGGTGTATTTAAGACCCAAAGACAAATGGACGCCTTTGTTGGTGCTCATGCATTATCTGCTAAACTATTGAGGCTCGCTGATGCCTTTGGTGGTTTGAAAGAAAATTTGTTTCTAGGCACCATGTTGATGCTGCTCATATGCAAAAACAATACTGTCTGTCGACTTCAGAGGTCGCTAGTTCGAGTCCCCTAAGGGACACTAGACGTTTACCCAATCGTTAACTTCAAGGCTGCACGGGATTAGTTGGGCAAAGCCTAGATACCTACACCTTTCAAAAATAAAGAAATTAAACAAAATATTTTAATCAGAACTCTGAAGAGGTGATGCAACTATGAAGAGTTAAATGTTTCCGTGACGTATAGCAATGTCTAGTTTACTTTTCAGTGTAAAAATTTTCTTTGTAAGACTTTCAAGAGATTGCGCTATTCTCGAAATTGTTATTGTAAGGGACTAAATTTCGGGGAAGCATTTCACCTACTCACGCATCATTGCTTGGAGATGGAAGTTGGACTTTTCATTAACACCTTAAATGATCTTGAATTTTCCAAACATAAGCTGATCAGACTGATAATGTTGTTCCTCAGAATAATGTATGGATACCAACAATAAAAGGAGCTCATTATGGCATATCTTGAGATTAAAGTGAAAGGTAGGAGCCTTGCTTGTTTTATTTAGTTTCCTTGCAATGCTAATGGGTCCGTTATGGTATGTTTGGACATATATTCTCAAATTACAAATGTGGGCTTCGAGATGTTCATTTTGTTTGTTGAATCATGAATTCAGGTTACATCACATGTCAGTTTTCTCTGCATGGATATGTTTTTGGAATCGCGTTTTTCCCCCTAATCTGCACATTCATGAAGACGCAAGTCTTCATCATTATTGTAGTAGTTTACTTGTGGATTTTTGCAGTTCTGGGAATGAAGAAGTGCTTAAAACCATTTCGAGATTACATGATTTGTTGCTGCCAGCACTGCAAAGAGGCTTTCGTATTATTTTTGCAGCTGGAAAGGATGGCATATCAGAAACATCTGATGAAATGCTATCGAATGTCTCTATAAGTCTGAAGATGTTGTCAATGAGGATTGTAAATTTTGGTTGGAAATTAGTTTATTTTTGCTATCTAAGTGACGAGGCTTTTGGAGGGAATTATTCTCTTCCAGCTGCCATGAAGATGTTTCCTGCAAATGTTGAGGACCCGGTCATAAGGGGAGACATCTTGTTACAATCATTGAAAGACATCAGAGGAGACTATTCAGATGCTATGCAGGGTCACCGTCGAGGAACAATTCTCCAAAACATGGCAAAGAATTACAAGATAATGAGCAGAGTTGAATTATTACAAAATACAGGTTTAATGCTTTTTTGAATATCTGACACTACGAAGTTTTAATTCTCTGGTTTGATTGATAGCTGTGGTTTTAAGTTTTTTTTGTTCAGAGGGTATCAATGCTTCGTGAAAGGACAACATTAATCGAATGAACTACACTAGAGTTTATTATCCCCTTCAATATCTTGAGCAACTGTTGCATTGATTTTCATACAGGTTGGATAGCAATGGATGATGGACAGTTGCAGTTTCTACGTGAGATCTTGAAGCTACCTGTAGACGCCAACGTGAAAGAAATGCCTCACCAACCCACCCCTGGGACAGGCGACACACTGCAGACTGATGAAGACACTGCAATTATAGAGTCAAAAATCAGTCAAATAAAAGATCTTTTCCCTGATTATGGGAAAGGGTTTTTAGCTGCTTGTCTTGAGGTCTATAACCAGAATCCTGAAGAGGTAATTCAAAGGATTCTGGAGGGAACCCTTCACGAAGACCTACAGTCTCTCGACATTTCACTAGAAAAAATGCCACCTCCCAAATCAGTTCCATCTGTTAATGCTCATGACAAGGGGAAAGGGAAATTAGTAGAATCAGCAGCGGGTTCACCTAGAAAGATGACACAGTCTATAGAAGTGAATCAAACTGGTGGTTCTTCAAGTTCAGCATCAGTTGGAAGGTACATCAGGAAGGGTACTAGTCAGTCATCTGATTCTGACACCCTCAATAGAAGGGATGAAAAGGACATGGCAAAGACTGCTGCTCTTGCATTGCAGCTCGAGTATGAAGATGAGTATGATGACTCTTTTGATGACTTGGGTTTAGGTGTTGGCGATTCAGGATTGGAGGAAGAAGCTGAGACACTGGGGGAAAATTCATCCTCAAACCATAGAAAAACAGAGGAAGCTGCTACTGGAAGCTCATCTCCCAGTCCTCCTAATTCAAAATGGAACTCACAGAGAAAGCCCCAATTCTATGTGAAGGATGGTAAGAACTACAGTTACAAAGTTAAGGGTTCCGTTGGTGTGGCTAACTATAGCGAGGCAAGGTTAGTTAATCAAGTACAGAAAGAACAAATACATGGACTAGGGCGAGGTGGTAATATTCCTTTAGGTGCAGCTAAGAGGATCTCCGAATCTAATGAGGAGCAAGACGATGCTCCTAATATCAACGAGGGTGAAGGACAACCTGGCCGAGGAAATTCTAGGGGGAGAGGAAGGAGGGGAGGGGGAAGAAATCATTACCAGAAGGATAGGGCAATGAAGAAGCACTTTTCTGGAGTGAGTGGTTACTAGTTGTATTCCCAATACACAAACAGAATCGACAGAAGGAACTTATGGGAACATTTGTATAGTAGTCTTCAACCAACTTTACAGCCAGCATTTCATGAGCAGTGGCGAAAAGCTTTCTGCATCTGGCTTGGTACAGGTGATGCTTCTGGAAAATTATAGGAATCTTCACTCTTATTGTCCCCAACAGGCAGGGCTCCTATTTGGCTGGCGGTTTTCGTTTGGCACTCACATGTGGTGTTGGGCCCACCCCACTCTCTCAACCGTACAGTCTGGCAGCCAGATGTGATAAAAATTCCTATATGTAAAGATCTCCAGTTTTGGTCATCATGTTTCTGGTACTGCTGTCTCAGGTCACTATGTCTTAATATACTGTTTCAGTTTTTTGTCAAATGGATGCCGAGTATGTTTGGGGCTGGTTTGTTGATACCCCTCCCATTATAATACATAAATTTTAAGATAAGCTGATGAAAGACTGCCTATTCCGATCTTTTACTTCTGCATTGGTTTCCTTGAATTTGCTTTTCTGACTATGGAGTTGGATCTTTCAAGTTCAAAGGGGGTAAAAGCCCATGACGTGGCAATATTTGTACTGGTGGTCTCAGTTCTGACCAGAATTTGTGCGATCCATCAAAGGAACAGATATTTCAGTTACAGGTGATACATAAGGGTTTTTTTCAATCCGTCCGGGCTAACATAGTTCGTGAGAGAAAAAGTGGGTTCTATATGTGTGTGAAGTCCACTCCATGTGATGATATCAGTTCACGTTGATTTAATAGCAACCCTACATAAGTCGTGGTCTGAGTATTTCTGACGGTGTCAACTCTGGTGAGTTGGAATATCAGGTGAGTCAGCAAGAAAGTTGAGCATTATTGATGGCCGCGCAAGCAAACCATGGCGGTCTCATATGCTCTTGCCGCTTTGATATTGTCTTCATATAATCCTAACCATATATTCCATCACGGCTGTTCAGTTGGCGCACTTCAGCTTCCCATTTCCCCAATTTCTCACTCTAATGACCTTGTAACAGTCGCTATCAGAGTCATCTCATCTTTTCCTTCTTGCATAAGCACTTTGTTTTTGGTTGAAATTCTTTCTTAGTGGTAGTATTTATGCATTTGTGATGGTGGTGGTGTACTGGGGTTGATAGGAATGATAAGGGTTAAAAAAACTGCAAAAACTAACAAAATTATAACTGAAATTGTTTAGCAAACTAATAATCAAAATTTGAACAATTTAAGAAATTACTAATCATAATTGTAACTATTAAAAATTTAAAAAATTGTGATTAATTGTAACCGTAACCGTAACCGTTTAATTAAAAAAATAAAAAAAAATTAATTTAGATAAACAAACTAAAAAATTTAAGATAAATTAATTTAAATATAAAGAAATGAAAAATAAAATAATCAAAGTCAATGATAAAATTTGAATTACATAATGATTTTATGAGCAAAAATTAAAATCACGAAGTTATGCAAAAAAAAAAAAATTCATTCCCTATTAAAGCTTGACAATTCTTAAGAATATAAATATTGGTCTAATGACTTAGTCCATCTCTTTTAATTGAACTAACTCCTTTGAGCTTAGTCCACTTTTTTTTTTTTTTTTTAAATTGAGTTAGTTTAAATTTTTATCATTTTTATTACTAATTTAGTAGCTTAATTCTCTCTCTCTTCTCTCTCTCCCTCTATATATATATATATATATATATATATATATATATATATATATATATATATATGATTTTTTTATTAAATTAATAATCGAGTTTTGGATTTCGATTTTTTTTTAACGTAAAAAATTAAAACCTATTGATTTACCATTCAGATTCTCTTTATAAAAATCAAACCCTAACAGGTATCTTATCAATTTTTCTTATTGAATTTTTATTAGACGGATACACGTCGGTTTCGGATACAACGGATATCTGCTGCGATCCCTAGGTATTGATGGTGGAGTTGGTGGACATTACATTGGTATTGGTGGTAGAGCTTGAACTAGGCTTAAGGGTTGGTCAGTTTGTTATGTATGTGGTGGTGGTGGTGGTGGTGGTGTCAATGGTGGAGTTGATGTTGTTGGTGGCTGACAAGGGGGTACCTGACCCGAAGTGAACGTAACTAGGTCACCTCCCGACTTCATCACATGATCCGACCCATATTCGACCCGTGTGAACCCCAATGGTCATGACAACTATTTGGATGTGACATAAAGTAGATACCGAGCTTGGACCGAGAGATAATAGCTCTGTCTGATGGGTAATAACTTTGTCCAGTGGCATATCGAGCATCATTAGTTCTTAATTGTTATGTGGATCCAATATTAGTATATTGGGTAGTTGAGAGTATTAATGAAACGAGATCAGTTACCTCATAAATGTGAGAAAGAGGTAACTGATCAATTAAACCCTAAAGTATTCCGCTCGGACAAACTAATCATTCTCACACCCGAGGAAAAATACGGGCCTTCACCCTCATTTTTCCTTCTTTTCCTTGTGTAGGTCTAGGAGCTGAAGTTGAACATTGAGCTCGGGTGGTTGGAAGTTTCCACCCTCAACAGTTTGGCGCCGTTTGTGGGAAATAGTAATCTTATTCTTTTCCCACCACCCATTGAGAAACCACCATGGTACAAACTAGGAGCAACAATTTGCCGGTAGAAAACTCACCTACCTCGGGCGAGGGTCTTGAAACCGTGCAGGCGCCTAGCCAAAACTTAACCCAGACCAATGTTGGTACGAGCCAACGTATACACTTAGCCTCACAAACTACCTTGCTCGAAGGTGACAAATCCTTGGCCAACTTGGCCCCAGAAATGAAGTTGTTATTTCGGATGTTTAGAGAGCTCAAGGAGCAGGCTCGGGCTCAAGATGGCAAGGAAGCTCCTGCAAAAATCAACCGATCTGAAGGAACGAGGAACAATAGAGGTCTTCACATGGATCCCGAGTAGGCTAAGACTGCGGCTGCTATAGCCAAAGTCATTAACCAACTTGGCGTTAGTCTTCTTTCCCCCGAGGTCTTGGTTACGCCCTTGCCCGCGGGCAACCGGATACCCCACATGGCGATGTATAATGGGGACGAGGACCTTACTAGCCACCTACTAAATTTTGATCACCATATGATTCTCCACGACATGACAGACCTGATGAAGATGAAAATATTCCCGACCACCTTGGTGGGCAATACGTTGGACTGGTTCCAAAAACTTCGACCCGGCTCAATTGAGAACTTCCATCAGATAGCCGAGGCTTTCTTGTCTTGCTTCGTTGGGAGCCGACACGCAACCCGCCATACCTCATCGCTGTTATCAGTAAAGCAGCAAGAATGAGAAGGTTTGAGGGCCTACACAGCCTGATTCAACAAGGAATCCCTTAAGATCCCTAACCTGGAAGATTCTATGGCATTGATGGCCTACCAGAGCGGGCTCAGGTCGAGGCCGCTCACCTCTTCCTTGGTCATCAACCCGGTGGATACTGTAGCCGAGCTAATGGTAAGAGCCGAAAGGTATATCCACTCTAAGGAAATCCACCAAGCTAAGAGAGATGACGACAAGGAGAAGGAAGGCGGGAAGAAGGGAGAAATTCCCTCTCGGGTCCAGCCCGGGAGCAAAGCCCCGAATGACCGAGGCAAATAGCAGCAACAGCAGCAAAAAAAAGGTCCGAGGTCCACCATGTTCACACCACTCAACATTCCAAGAGAGCAAATCCTGATGGAGATTCAATATCAGAATCATCTAACCCCGGCGCCTAGGATGCGCGGCCGACCCAAAAAGCGCAATAAGACCAATACTGCTGCTACCACATGGATTACAGACACACCACCGACGAATGAAAAGACCTGAAGCAGGAGATCGAGGCTTTGATAGCCCGAGGCCACCTAAGGAGATACATGGACCATCAGCTGCCCTGAAATCCCAACTAGGGAGAAGGCAGGGAGAGGGAGAGAAGTCCCCCAAGGCAGCCTCAAAGTGTTGGACACCTTGCCGTGGTCAAAACAATCGCATGAGGATTGGTGTCAGGTGGTGAAACCTCGACAGGTAGGAAGGGCTATGTCCGGGCCGAGCGAGAGTATGGGCCAGCTGCGGGGTTGGTTGGAGGATCGAAAGTAATTGCTTTCTCTTCGGATAACCTTGAAGGGGTGATACAGCCGCATGATGACCCCCTGGTCATCAGCGTCGAGATAGCTAACATCACTGTCAAGAAACTGATGGTGGACATGGGGAGCTCGGCAGAGGTCATCTTCTTAAAAGCCTTTGAGCAGATGGGGCTAGATCGAGGTCGGCTAAGGCCGTTGAAAGGGACTCTTGCGGGATTCACCGGGCACGACCACATGATTGAAGGGGTAATCAACCTTCCCCTGACAATAAAAGATGGTGATAAATGGGTCTCTATGCAGGAAAACTTCATCATCATGGACTGCAACTCGGCCTACAATGGTATTTTAGGTCAGGTCACTTTAAACCACTTCAAGGCGGTCCTTTCTACATACCATCAGGCCTTGAAGTTCCCAACTTCACAAGGCGCTGCTACAATTAGGAGAGCCCAGCTTTCGGCTCTGGAATGTTATGAAAGCTTCTTCTAGCCAAAATACCAAGTAGACTAGGGACCGGATTTGCCTGAAGAGAAGAGGGATGCAAAGAGAAGAAGTCCGGCTGAAGACCTACAGGAGATTGAACTTTCGGAGGAAAGCAAAAAGGCCAAAATCGGGAGTGAACTCCTCGAAGAACTAAAGAAAGGTATAAGCCGATTCCTTTTGAACAATGAACATATATTTGCTTTGTCTGCTTCTGACATAACAGGAATTGATCCGTCTGTAATTGAGTATCACCTGAATGCCAATCTCAATTATTACCCCGTAAAGCAGAAGCGCAAACACTTTCATTATGATATGCCGACCCCAATTACTACCCCAGAATAGAATGGTATTTTGGGTTAGGTTGCTCTAAACCACTTCAAGGCGGTCCCTTCTACATACCATCAGGCCTTGAAGTTCCAACTCCACAAGGCGCTACTACGATTAGGGGAGCCCAGCTTTCAGCTCGAGAATGTTATGAAAGCTCCATCCGGCCAAAATACCAAGTAGGCTGGGGACCAGATCTGCCTGAGGAGAAGAGAGATGCAAAGAGAGGAAGTCCGGCTGAAGACCTGCAGGAGATTGAACGTTCGGAGGAAAGCAAAAATGATAAAATCGGGAGTGAACTCCCTGAAGAACTAAAGAAAGGTATAAGCCGATTCCTTTTGAATAATGAACATATATTTGCTTGGTTTACTTCTAACATAACAGGAATTGATTCGTCCGTAATTGAGTATCACCTGAATACCGATCCCAATTACTACCCCGTAAAGTAGAAGCGCAAGCACTTTCATTATGATAAGCAGAAAATTATTGCTGAAGAGGTAGACAAGTTGGTTGATGCCGATCACATACGGGAAATCTTGTACCCGACCTGGCTTTCAAATGTGGTATTGGTTGCCAAGACAATGGGGAAATGGAGATTGTGCATTGACTCTACCGACCTCAACAAGGCTTGCTTGAAAGATTGCTTCCCCTTGTCTCAGATCGACCAGATAGTAGATACCACCTCCAGGTTCGAGTTGCTCTTTTTTATAGATGTCTTCAAAGGTTACAATCTGATAAAGATGGCCCCCCGGGACAAAGAGAAGACCGCTTTCATCACCGATAAGGGTCTCTACTACTACGAGGTCATGCCATTTGGCCTCAAGAATGCTGGAGCCACCTATACTCAGATGGTAAACAAGGTCTTTAAGAGTCAGATCGGGCGTAACATGGAAATCTATCTAGACAATATGCTGGTCAAGAGCACGAGAGTGAAAGACCATGTAATCGACCTGACCGAGGCCTTTGCCATAATGGAGCAATTCGAAATCAATTGAATCCAGAGAAATACTTGTTTGGCATCAAGGCTGGGAAGTTTCATAGTCACGGCTTGATGTATTGAAGCCAATTCGGAGAAGACCCAGGCTATACTGGACCTAGCACCACCGGCCTGCGTGAACGATATCCAAGGACTCACAAGAAGAGTAGCAGCCTTGAGCAGGTTCATGTCCAGGTCGGCCGACAAGTGTGCACCTTTATTCAAAGTTCTAAGAAGCCCTAAGAACTTTGAATGGACTGATGAATGCTAGAATGCTTTTGAGGAACTGAAAAGGTACTTGACTTCGCCACCTCTGCTTTCCTAGCCTGAGGTGGGGGAGGAGTTGATACTATATTTGGCATGCTCGGGAATAGCAATGGCAGCTACGCTAGTTCGGGAAGAAGACAGAGAGCAGAAACCAGTTTACTACGTCAGCAAGACTCTCCGTGAAGTCGAAACAAGATATTCTTCACTGGAGAAGCTTGCCTTCGCTCTTGTCACGGTAACTAGAAAGCTGAAGCCGTACTTTGATGCTCATACAATTAGAGTAATGACGGACTCCCCACTTAAATCCATTATGCACAAGCCAAAAGCCTCGGGTAGGCTGCTCAAGTGGGCAGTCGAGCTGAGCCAATTTGATATCAATTATCAACCAAGGACAACTATTAAAGCTCAAGTAATCGCAGATTTTGTTGTTAAGTGTACTGGCCTAGCCGAGCATGATTCGGAGGAATTATGGAAAGTCCACGTAGACGGAGCATCTAAGAAGTCAAGAAGCAGAGCTGGGGTAGTCATCGTTGACCCAATGGGCCATAAGCACCAGTACTCACTCAAATTCATCTTTCCGACCTCTAACAATGAAGCTGAATATGAGGCAATGATTGCGGGGCTAAAGATTATAGCCTAGCTCGGGGCACAAACAATCGATGTGAACACTAACTCCAGTTGGTCGCCAACCAAATGTCTGGAGAGTTTGAAGCCAAGGACGCAACCATGATTACCTATCTCAATAGAGTCAAAGAATTGGCCTCGGGGTTCAAGAGGTTTTCAATCCAATAGATCCCTAGAGAGGAGAATACAAAAGCCGACGCTTTATCTAAGTTGGTTGTAGGAGAAAACTGACCCGCCCTGGTCCATGTAGAGGAGATTGCTGAGCCAAGCATCCAGATAGAAAAACAGACAGTTGTCGAATTGAATGTGAACCCAGACTGGACTAAGCCAATCATGGATTACCTAGAGGGGGTATAGTCCCGGAGCAAGAAAAGTCAGCTCGGAAGCTTGAAAAACAAGCCTCAAGGTTTGTTATAATTGCCGGGTAACTCTACAAGAGAGCCTACACTTGGCCTCTCTTGAAGTATGTGGGACCCGAGGAGAAAAACTACATACTCAAGGAAATCCATGAGGGGATATATGGAAATCACTTCGGCGGCAAGGCCTTAGCACGGAAGGCTTTAAGGCAAGACTACTTCTGGCCGACCATAGAGAAGGACGCCAAGGACTATGCCAAGAAGTGCGATACTTGCCAAAGATTCGCCAAGATACAAAGGAAGCCCGTTATGGATCAAATGGTAATGACAAGCCTGTGGCCATTCTACCAGTGGGGTTTGGATATCATTGGACCACTACTAAATAACGTTGGGCAAAAGAAGCATGTTTTTGTAGCCATCGGCTACTTCACCAAGTGGCCTGAGGCTGAAGGTATCGCAAGAATAACTGAGAAGACAACTTGGGACTTCGTATGGAAGAACATCATCAGCCGATTTGGAGTGCCAACGGTCATAGTTACTGACCACAACAAGCAATTTGACAGTGCATACTTTCGAGAAAAATGTACTGAAATTGGGATCGACCTTAGATTTTCATTTATTGCCCATCCTCAAAGTAACGGTCAGGTCGAGAGAACTAATCAAATTATTTTGCAGGGCCTGAAAACGAAGCTGGAAGAGACGGAGGGCCATTGGGCAGCAATCCTTCCCGAGGTACTATGGGCACAACGCACCACCATCAGCTCGGCGACGGGAGAATCACCCTTCGAACTGACCTTCTGTACTTGAGCAGTATTGCCGGTGAAGATTGGGTCTCCCGCCAATAGGACCCTCCACCATAATCCAAAAATAAATGGGGCTCGAATTCGAGAAGAACTGGACCTGGCTGAAGAGTTGCATGCCAAGGCTCAAGTCAGAATGCTAGCTGGAAAAGCCGTCATAGAAAGAGCCTTCGCCAAGCAAATTAGGCCCAAGTCTATTAAGGTCGGCGACCTAGTCCTATGAAGGGCCATCTTTTTGCCGCGCTTAGGTGGAAAGCTTTCCCCGCCTTGGAAAGGGCCATACGAAGTCGTAAAGGAAATTCACCCCGGTACCTTTTACCTTCGTGACAAGTA
Source organism: Ehretia macrophylla (assembly GCA_037974665.1). Classification (NCBI taxonomy): domain Eukaryota; kingdom Viridiplantae; phylum Streptophyta; class Magnoliopsida; order Boraginales; family Ehretiaceae; genus Ehretia; species Ehretia macrophylla. The sequence continues at coordinate 10,132,786 of CM075774.1, forward strand.
TGGGAAGCAATTGAAGAATGCTTGGCATGCAGAACACCTCAAGCGCTATTTTGTGTAAGGCCCCGAGCCAATGGATGTTTTTGTTAATTTCCCAGGTTGATGTACTCCCGATGTACCAAAACTTTAATTAATGAAGTATGTGTTTTCATACCTACGTGTTGATCCATCTCGGGTCCTAATGACATAATCGGACTAATTGAGTCTATCAATTGTCACAACTAACCAGACTAACGTTTAAAAAGTGGCCACGCTTAATCTCGGATTAATTAGGTTCCATTTGATCGGTCCAAGAATACAAGTACACTTGACGATTGAAATCAAGTTAACCAGTTCGGATTATTATGTCCAACTCGGTTAAATCAATACAAATTGATTCTTTGTTCAGCTCGGGTTAAAACTTTGGATTTCCATTGTTATATGTCCAGCTCGATTGAATCAACACAGTTTGATTCCTTAGTTAATCCCGCCATGGTTATTAGCTTGAGCTTATTTCAATTTAAGTTCCTAAAAGAGTCCTGACCCCGACTACTTGAGAAATTTCGCAAAAAAGGAAAACACAGGTGAGTACAACTCGAAAGAATATTTAAACACTTTAAACCGAATGAACAAGAGTAGCAAAGACAAAGTATGAAAATCAAGCTATAATATAAATTGTCATTTTATTGATATCAAAGTACAAAAAAGCCCGTTCTGGGCAGATTACAAAAGCCTATCTTAGGGCGTAGGAGTAAAGGAGGCGATACCATCACCAGCGGCCTGACCTCCGATGTCAGGGGATTCATCCTCAAGTTGGTCCATCCCCTTCTTAATATAATCTATGACCAAGCTTAGAGCTTTAGGTCAGACGAAAGGCCAAGGATTTCCCAAAACTCTGGGGCGGGAGGCTCCAGGATCTCCAAGAAGTTGGTCTTAGAGGGAGGAAGGAAAGTCTTCGCCCATTCGCGAATAGCAAGCTGGCCTCGAAAGAAGTACTCCAGCTCGGAGAACCTCGTCATTGCCTCTCATTCCTTCGCCAACTAGTCCAGGCCTGCGTTGCTGGACTTGAAGGCTTCCACGACCTTCTCCCCACTTGCCCCGACCTTTTCGGTAAGCTCCCGGAGCTTCATCTTGACGTCGTGCTTTTCTTTCTTGAGTTAAGCCACGTCGTTGTTGGCAGACTGCCGCCCGGACTTCTCACGCTCAAGCTCCTCGTCTTTGAGGCAGGTGATCGCCTCACCGTCCTTCTTAAACCTTTTGGCCGCCTCTTCCTGGTACGCCACTAGCTCGGCCTGAGCTTCGCGGCATCAGGCTCGAGCTCAACACAACGAACTTGCACCTTGGTAATGAGGCCAGGGATAAGGAGGGCGTGTGATTCAACCTGCGGAGGATCAAGACATGGTTAGGCAGGCTACAAGTTGGATCTTGGGAAAGTAAAGAAAAAGCACTTACGGTGGCGGTAGCTGTTCGCACGTCAATGGACAACTGGTCGACAAAGACGCTCGCCAAGTTGGGATCGCGGGCTATGGAGATTAATGTCTCCATGACTTGATCCTTCTTCGAGCGGATCACCTCGGTTGCCTTTCCCTTGCTGGTGTCCTCGGCCCGCAAGTCTGATTAAAAAGTTTATTTGACTTGTATATGGATGATATTAGCAAAAGTATTTAAACCTCGTGCCTTCAGATAGTTGCATGCTATAAGATTCTTTTTTGCTTTTTGTAAATCAGAGAGAACTTCTTCTTTTTTTTTTTTTTTGGGTCAATCAGAGAACTAGTGGGAATTCTATATCATGGACCAAGGAAGAGAATGAAAGATAATTTAGATCGTACAGGGTAGACGTGTGAAAGCTAGTAGAATAGATTAGTATTGGAATTTTCTTTATTTATCAATTTTCTGAACCAAGGTGTTTATGTATTTATATGGTTTTGATGTAATTGTGAGATTATTGATGGAAATTATTAGAATATTTGCTAATTATAAATTTTACACAAGGTTTTTTGATCTTTTGAGTCTTTTATTAGTGATTTGACCTAAATATTTAAACTGTTAAAAAATATATACTAATTAGTTTGATATCTTCAACACGACTTCTTTATACGTGCATTGCAATTTTTGAGCTATGTGATAAATAGGATGATAGTTCCGATACTTGTGTCTCCAGCGCACTCCTCAGTCCTCACGACCAAGCAAAGTTTTTGTAGTTTGATATTTCCAACACAATTGAGTTGTTCACATGACAAACGAGATGATAGTGGCAATTGTGTCTCCAATAGCCCTTTGCATGTAGTAAGTGAGGACTTGATTTAAAAGAAAGGAGATAAATAAAAAAAAGTTTGTTATTTTATATAGCATGCCAACTAAGTATTCACGTGAAATAAAATAAATAGATGATAAAAATAAAATCGTATTTTGTGTGCATAACAATGGCAATTCAGACCACGAAAAAAGAAAAAAAAAATTAACGGTGGCAATTAAAGTGAGAATAAAGGAAGATAATTCTACTTACTGCTATGGTAGCAGCACCAGCCTAACGCATATTGTCTTTTATCACAGTAGCTCTTAGTGAACTTCGTCTGTTACCCCAAAAAATAAAAACAAAAAAGAGAAAAGAGAAAAAAAAAAAAAAAAGAAGAAGAAAAATTTCGTCTATTACTCGACCAAATAGGGGAAAAAAAAAAAAAACCACACTTTGTCTATTATACCTCATTCCCTTGAAATAGGTAATAAACTTGACTTCAAGGCAGGAATTTAACCTGATACTTGACATTTTATTCTCTAAGCAACGCTAATCTTCCACACAAATGGATCAGCGTAAAATTCGTTTCAAATTCTCCTAGCAAAAAAATGATTTGATTCGAATCATTCAATATAGGAAAAATTCAAACCGTCAACCTCTTGTAAACGTGATGTAATTGTGATGCGAGTCATTTTCAGTAAAATTCACATACTTATTTTGTTGACCCGACCTGTCTTGTTAATTGTTTGTGTTAAAATATAATATTTGTCTTATATCAAAAAATCAGAAACTCTAAGGTCACTTCATAAGATTTTAGGTTATTATACTTAACACTAATTGATTTTAAAATAAAACCTCAGTGATTCTTAACGTAGTATTAGAGGTGGATTCTTGGTCCAGTTTTAATCATCTGCATGTAACTCATCTCTTATTTCAAATCAGATTCACTTGTGTTTAATCTTCCATTTTAAATTACTCTACTTAATATCAATTAATTTTAAGATAGAACTTTATAATTCTTGATAGTTCGTAAACGTGACTCTCAACAACAATTGGACACGGCAACAAGTGATGGACTAGGGTCCATAACAGTACTACTTATATTGTACTGTCTAATGTACAAGAAGGCCCTAACAAGCGATACAACCCGTGCGTGTTTTGCTATGAAGAACGACAGCCAACACCCCCTGTGCCTAACTAGCAGAACGACCTCAAAAGGCTACACTTGTCAGATAAGGGCACATGATTCGTAATAGCACATAAAGGATATATGAATAATTCGACATGAGGATCACTGAATTTTTCATTCATTTTCTAGTTTAAGATCTCTTGTCGTCATATTTCATCCTCTTGTCACATTGTTCTTGACTTCTTGCAGTATTATGAAATCTAGACACGCAATTCTGTAAAAAGTAAAGACATGCTTCCATAGGAAACTTCATACTTTGGCATGGGGGGGTGGGTGTGGGGGTGTGTTGGGGGATCCTCTCATTTCTTTTTTCTGTAATTTTAAAAATGATAAATTCCATACTTAGTCCCTATTATTTAAATAATTTTTTAATATAGTCCTTAATATTTAAAAAAATTTAGAGAGGTATCTAATATTTATAAATGTTATTTAAAATGGTCCTTATTGTTTAAATTTAGTCAATTTAGTCCCTATTATTTTCAAAAAATTCAATTTAGTCTCTATTATTTCTTAAAAATATTTAATTCAATCCATGCATGTTATTCCTATTTAGAGACTAAATGAAATTTTATAGTAAATAATAGAGATTAAATTGGTTAGTTTTAAACAGTAGGGACCATTTTGAATCACTTTTAAACATTGGGGACCTCTATGAATCTTTTAAAATATTAAGAATCAACTTGAAAAAAATAATAAACAATGGGGACTAAGTGTGAAATTTATCCTTTCAAAGATAAAATATATATATAGTAAGTCATTAGATTTTGTCTTTTTTAATCTCATCACTAAATTTAAAACAATAAACTAATAAAACGAATAAATTCTGAAAAATGTATTTAAAATAAATTCTTGAATAATTAACTTAAATTAAAATAAATAAACTTAATGATGTATAATACACATCGTTTTTGAAAAGACAAAAATAAGAAATAATAGGATTCAAACCGGGGAAAGAATATACAGCAAAGCTAGTGGGGTATAATGGGAAGTAGCCATGTGAGCACACTGCCCAGAGAGTTTTGGGAGTAGGAAGTTTGAAGGGATCAGGTGCAGTCAAAGCATTGGGAATCCAACTATTTTTCACTCAAAATACCAGGTAAGATTGGCAGAGGCTTTTGTTGAAAGAAATGTCCATGAGAGTTAGTGTGTCGGTTGTGTGTTTTTGTTGGGGGTACCCACTCTTATGTCAGGAAAATTATAAAGGCACCAACCAATTTCATGTAGAGCCTCTATCTTCTGTTCCATTCCATGTAACCTTGCCCTACCTATCAATCTTGGGATGTCATTTCGCTCGAGTATTGTTATATGTCATTTTAGTTTTATTATTTATTTATCATATTTTTTATGTGAATTTGTAGTCGACGTGGGAAAATAATTTACATTATTTATTTATTTATTTGTCTCTCTTCTATTTTTATAACAACTAAGTATATATATATATATATATATATATACATAAAAGATGGTAAATAAGTGATAAATGAAAGTGACATCTAAGATTTTTCTTTCTTCTCGACTGCTCGTTTTGATGAGTGCTCTACATAATTGTTCACCAACCTCCAATTATATCTTCATTTATAATCACCAGCAAATTTAATTGTTACTAGTCCTATTCATATTCAATAAAGTTTGGGAATGTGGTGCCTTAGTCTTATCCGTCTTGAAAATGTTTCACTTGAATTTTAATAGTTTAGTGATATTATTATTTTTTTGGTTATTAAGAAAAACTACATATTTTAGTATATATATTTGCTAACAATTCTAGGTTGTAAATTGTAATAATTAGAGTTGAATCCCAAACCCTAGATCCTATTATTCCTTCCATCCCACAAAGATAGGCTTACTTTTATTTTCACATAATTTTAAAAAATATAATTAATATAGTTAAAAAATAATTTTTAGATACCTTTTTTCCTAACATATCCCTCTATTGATATTAATTAGTACTCCAACTCAATTGCTTAAAGGTAAACTTATTGACAAAGAAGCACATTAAATAGGCGCATATCAAGGGAACTGATAAATTAACTATATATCATTTCAAAAGTGAAAGTGGACTATAAGAATATGGGACAAGTGAAAAAGGAAACTAAGCCTATCTTTTTGTGACGGAGAGAGTATTATTATTGTATTAATAATAATAATAATAATAATACTCAAAAAAAAAAAAAAAAAACTCAAACTATAAGGACAACCAATGCAGATTGTTCATGTAAAATAAGTATGGTATTTTTTCTCAATAATAATTGAGTAATTTCAACATTGTTGAAGTCTTGTCATGAAGAAAGAACATATGCATTTCTTGACTCAATTACCTGTATGGATGGGGTGGCATGGAAGATGGAACCTACCAAAAGGAATGAATTAAAATGGATTAGCTAAGAGGGGTCTCAATTCCCCATACAATGGAAAGAAACATGCTTCCTTTCTAGCAATGATTCCACCTTTTCAATTTCCCAGGGAAGTCCATACTGAACTAATAAAAACAGTACTTGTTTGTTGCTCCTGTGTCTGATAACATTTTATTTTTATTTTTATTTTTACGCTAGCTGCATGGTTTGTTTTCTAAGCTCCTAAAGCTTTTTCTTTTTCATTTCTCTGCAACATTTTGACTTAACATGTTTAAAAAAAAAAAAAAAAAAGTTTGTTAATTATCACCGGCATATCGTAGATATTTGGTTAATCGGAGAAACTGATTACAAGGGCGGAGCTTCTTTACAGACCTCCACTCACCTCAAATTATTTTAGAAAATATGTGTATTTTAAAGGTGCTTTAGGCTGAGAATTTAATTTAGTTTTGAAGGAGTTTTAAGCTGAAAAATTAATTTAACTTCCACTAAAAAAATAAAATTTATATATGAGTGTTGATTTCTAAGATTTTAACGTGTTGATTTATGAGATTTTAACCCTCACTCAATAAAAATTCTAAATTCATCCCTAACCGATGAATGGTATGAAATTTAGTGGTACTATGAGGGTTAAATAACTTAATCTATAGATAAGAATGTTTATGTACATTTAAAATATTTACTGAGCTGCCAAATAGTGATTTATTATATTATTTATTATTTTCAACAAGTCTCGCAAGTGCAACCAAAGTTAGTTTTTGAGCCTTAAACTTGTGCAGTTTTAATATTTTTAAATAAGTGATGGTGAGTGTTTAACCCAAGAACTTTTTAATACCTAAACTCTAATACCATATTAAATTACCACTTCATTTAAAAATTTAAACTATTAAAAATAATTTATTATATTATTTATTATTTTCAACTGTCACACTTCATTATCATCTAAAGCTTTTCTACTTTGTTTTTTTCCTCACCTTTTTTTTTTCTTTCTTCTTTTTGGGTGGGGAAGGGGTGTTCATTGAACTTTATGGTATGAGAAAGGCTGGTTTCCCTCCTTAGATAAGTTTATTTGCCATATACTAAAGAAAAATGACGAATAACTTTAACCTTTCTAATACTGCCACGAAGACTTTAAAAATATATTTATACTGAAAGAAATACGAGTGGAAAATGAAAAGAAAGACGAATGTGGAAAGTCATAAAGTATTCTCAAGGCTTCTGGTCAAAGATGCTGACTGGAGCCTTCAGGGAACCTATTCTTGTCAAAGGTTAGTTTAAGGCACGCGATTCCTTGTTCTTTTGTCTCTTTGCTTCTTATATCTTTCTTTTTTTCATTTTTTTTTTGTGTTAATGAAAATAATTTTATGTGAAAATACATTGTAATGTAATACAACAAATATTTGGTTATATCTCCGAAAATTGCCTCCTGCATAGTCTTCTTCAAGATGGTGTAGTAATTAACTCTTCAGGATACACTACACGATGACCCAAAAAAAAAAAAAAAAAGATACACTACATGATGATGTAATTCACGTCATCTCCCAAAGTGAAATATGTCTTGTTTTCATGCTTCAACTATTCCCATATATTGCCCTCAGGGGCATGCTTTAATGGTAATAGGGGTAGAATCGTTTATGCGAGATCATGAGTTCGACTCTTTTTATTATTTTAAAATTTTACCCTTGATTAACTTAGTGCATGTAAGGGGACGCACCGCTGTATCTGTGAGTTTATCAGTTAGTGGTCGGACTCAACTAACTGAGTTCTTACGTTATCCAAAAAAATTATTCTCATATATCACAGGTTGTTCTGATGGTTGAGCTTTTGGAAGATGAGTGAACAATACAGGGTCGGTGTGACCTAAGTAGACTGAGACCACGGAGCACCAATTGGACCAACGGGCCAAAGCATGATATCGGACCGAGCACCCTATGAACTGGGCAAAAGCTTAAATTGACAAGGGTTACGTCAGCCAAGCCACCTAAAATGGTTACTGTAACACGCCAGCAATCCATCACATTAATTACGATCGGTGGCGATTAGTATAAATACTCTGATTTGCACCGAAGCTGCTAAGGTATGACATAACAAGTCTAAATACTTAACCTTACCTTCTTATATTTAACGAGCTCAGATTCATAGAGCTCAACACACTTATTTAACTCAAAAACTGACTTGAGTGTTGGAGTTATCCCACAGGGATAGCCAACCATGTATTCATTTTTGCAGGTCAGCTTACATTTTGAGGTCTAGAGCGGAGCTCGGATTTAACTGTATCAACAAGAAAACTTTTACTCATATTTTGAGTTTAAATAACTAAGAGGTTATTCTCCTTGGGGTCAATCCCAACTATAACATTTAGCTTGTTTGCGACATTTTAATTAAAAAATAATAATAATAAAAAACCGTTGCAATTGGTCTCTTATTACAATGATCTCCCAACTGTTACAACTATAACTTTTTATAAAACTTTTATTTAGTTGTAACCGTTAAAAGTTTTTTTTTAAATCACTTTTTGTTAATAATTGCTAATGAAATGACTTTTTGCAATGCTTTAAAAATTATAGTTAAATTGCAGTGGTTTTTTAAACTATTATTTATTATTTACAAAAAAACCATTACCATAGAAAATTTGCGACAAGGGTATATGCAATAGCACCAACGTAATGGTTAAAATCATTTGTGAACGTTTTTATTTTTGGATTAATACCATTTTTGGTCTCTTATCTTTAACTCCATTGATGATATGGTCCTTTATTTTCAAAAGTGATACATTTCAGTCGCTTATCTTTTAAGGTTGGAACACCGTTAGTCTTTTTTTTATGAAACTATTAAAAATCTAATGGCGGACGTAAGGGTCCAGCACGTATGTCTTTTGGAAAAAATAAGACTACCGTCAGATTTTTAACAAATTCACAGAAAATGACTAACGATTTTCCAACTTGAAAATATAAGAGACTGAAATGTATCACTATATTGAAGATAAGGGACCACATTATCAATGAGGTTAAAGATAAATGACCAAAAGTAGTATTAACCCTTTATTTTTTTGCAACAGTTTTAGATGTTTCAATAAATAAAAAATGTGGTAATACAATATGCTCTACTTAACTAAACAAAACAATATCTCTTCTAAGACCGATCATGTGTTTTGAAGTTTGAATTCTAGTATACACCCAAATAGTTTTTTAGGAGCGCTTCCCGTAATTAAGAAAGGGAGAAAGGTTATTCAAGGTCTGCTATAATGGTGACTGACAATGTATTGCACCACGATTGAACTTTGTATGGTATGACAACCATGAACCAAGATACTTGATCAATGATTCCCATATTCATCACCAAAACAATCGGTGAAGCGGCATAAGAACGAAGTTGGTACAACTATAAGTTATTATTATGCTTGGACCGTATGGAATTTAATCAAAACTTGATGTTAAATTAATATAGGATTAATATCAATTTTGATCTCTTATCTTTGACAACATTAATGATGTAGCTTTTTATTTTCAAAAGTGATACATTTTATCACTTCCTTATCTTTTCAAGTTGAAACACCATTAGTCTTTTTGTGTGAATCTATTAAAATTCTAACGGCAATCTTTTTTTCCCACAAAGACACACATGCTAAACACGTGCGTTTGCCTTCAAATTTTTAATGGATTCACATAAAATGACTAAAAGTGTCCTAACTTGAAAAGATAAGGGACTGAAATGTATCACTTTTAAAGATAAATGATCATATCGTCAATGAAATTAAAAATAAAAGATCAAAAATGATATTAACCCATTAATATAAGTAAACTTGTTTAATTGTCATGCGTTCTTCATCAGCACTGGGTAACAATATTTTTCCATGCTTTAATCATATTGAATCTCTATCACATGTATGTCAACCGATTGGTGGCCTCACACCATGCCGCATCTGGGATCCAGCCATGTAAGTGTAAGTGCACAAAATCAGAATCTTGTTCTTGTTCACAACATTATTCGGAAGATAGTACTTCCAAGTTGCCAATCTAAGTGCTGACTAATGATGTTTAATCAGATTCCTGAAAGTACAGTCCTTGATAAATGCATTTCTCTTTTTTTTTTTCCCATTTTGTAGAGATTAATGCATTACTTACGAAAATATTAAATTATATATGTTTTCCACTTTAATAAATCATAAAAGTTTAAAACCGTTATATAAAAATTTTAGGGTGAATAGTCCCATACCCTCCTGTGATCAAGCGAAACTAAGTATAACCTCCTTGTGGTCTAACAAATATAGCCGGACCCCCCTGTAGTCTACCCGTTGATGCACATCACCCCCTTCTGTCAAATTTTTCGTCATTTTTGACAGAAAGTGTGACAAACGCGCTTAAAATGTAATTTTTATTGATTTTTAACGTATTTAATAATAATATAATATTAGTAATTAAAAAAAATTATTTTTTTCTTTTTTATTTTTATTTTCACCTATTTTTTTATTTATTACTAAATTAAAAAAAATTAAAAAAATCATCTAGTTGAATACGTTAAAAACTAATAAAAATCACATTTTATTGGCATGTGGTATATATTACGTAAGTTTTGTCCATCCCATGTTTTAAGATAAACATCCCATGTTTCTTAACATCAATGATATAAGAGTTAGGTCTTAGGTCAGTTTTGTCCATCCATATGCGATCCATTTCCTCTCACTGATTTGTGCTCTTCTTCATCAGCTCTCGTAATTAAGCAACCCTCCACATTATTCCTTTATATCAGTTCTCATGTTCTCCGATATAAGATCTTAAACTGCTTTACTAATATTAATTAGATTGAAAATAAAATTTCGTGATTCTTAACCTAAACTATCTAGTTAACTAGTGTCAGTGTAACAATGTTAGTCTTCTTTTATTGGCAAGGTAAATTAAAGCACTAGCATTTTGTAAAAAAGTATAAGTGGCCTCACCAATTGGTCAAGTTAGGAATTTAAAGTGGTATGTAGGTTTAACTAAAGTAAGTGGTGGTATTATATATATGTTTGTATTGGCTGGCCTTTGCTTAGCACATGAGAAATGGTCCAGGAAAGGAAAAAGTGCTAGATAGTTAAAATAATTCCCATTTGATTTATTGGTGTGCACAACGACAAATACCCTTTTCTTAGACGGTTAACTCGATTTCGGATCTTGTGTCCTATTGTTATCTTTAATTAGAAAAGATTATAACAGCAGCTACTTTGCCTAAGCTAACTATTAAAATTATATTAGTACCAGTGAAAGAATTACGGTATTTTTTTATTATTATTTTATGACGAGAAATTCATTTTAAATATAACTACATCGAATTTATTTTAAGATTATAAATTTTGTGTTACAACAGTGACTTTCAGTGCATGTTCGAGATCAGTCAAGAATTAGACAATATTTATAATGTGAGAGTAGATTTGAACAGTAGCGGACCTATTTATACATGAGGCCCCTCAACTTGAAAAGCATTATTTTTGTAGTTTTTTTTTTTTATAAAAAAATTATTATATTGGATATTTTTGATACACCATGACCTATTTTATTATACGAGTGTACCCTAATCTTGAGTGTCTGAGTCTGCCAATAAATTTAAACTTAATACATTTGATTACAACAGTTGATATTTGATCACCCCAACCAATCCTTAGGAACCACTGCATCTTGCCCCCACCTTCGGCAATATTGTCCTTTCCGTTTTGGGATTCTTGTAGTAGGCTAGGTTGTTAGCATTACTGCCATTTTGAATCATTTCTTTTTCTATTTGGATGATATATGATCTAAATATTTGAACATTTTTTAGGAAATGCCCTAAATGTTGAAACTTTATAAATTCGAAATTTTACAAATTCTATGACCCACATCACTATTTAGAAATTATCTGAATTTATTATATATTGAGTGGGTTAAGAAATTCGTTTATGCGTTTGGCTTCATTCTGTCACGAATTTTAAGCTCATGTTTACAGATTCTATGTGACAAGGAAACTCGAACACACTTATATTAGGTAATATCATGAGCTGACAATGTTTTCTACAAATGTTTATTTATATTAATATATGATAAATGAATCAAGCTCCTATTGCAGTTTATATGATTTTGCAGTTTATAATGAAGATAGATCATAGTATTAAAGTTTGAATTTATATGACCCAAAGAAAACTTTTAATTGGTAATTGCATGAATCATTTTTGTTTTTGTTTTTGTTTATATCATAATTTTTCTTTACACATTGGTCAAATTTAATTATTCCATGTGTGTGCTGAGTGGTTAAAATTAAAAAAGATGAAGTATTTGATGATGACATTACCTACTAGCACACGTTTTTTCTATTAAAAGAAAAAGGTGTTAAATGATATGTTATATAACCAGTTATAAATTATCGATAATTATTTTAATAACATCAAGTTTTGGTCAATAAAAACCTCGATCAACTAGCAAGGAGGGTAAACAATTACTCATCAAATTGTCAAAGACTTTGAATAATTTGCCACCAAGGCTTTGGTTTGGTGATAAAGTTACTCAGTTGTTTACAAAAAGTTGTAGGATCAATTTTTACATATTACATATGTATTGTACAGTTATATAGGTCTCCCTAGAATTTAAAAAAAAAAGAAAAAAAAAGACTTTGAATAATTTATAAGGGTAGCTTTAGAATAGGTTTAGCACACTAGCTTTTGCTAGTAGTTAATTGATAATTGAAATAAATGTTTTGGAGTACCTTTAGAATAGGTTTAGCACACTAGCTTTTGCTAGTAGTTAATTAATAATTGAAATAAATGTTTTGGAGTTATCTTTGTTTCTAAAATTACTTGTCTTATATCTTGAATCACTAAAGTTTCTTATTCTTTTATATTTAAAATCATTAAACTCCTTAAAATTCAAAACAAAATCAGTCCAAACATTGTATCGACCTTTGTGGAAAACTCTACAATCTTCTGATATATAACAATTTAATTTTCACACGATCAAATTCAAACGAGTATTTAACCAGCTAATCAAGCCAATCCAAATCCCAAAACTATAATGATTCGCCTCTTAGTTTGATGAACCACATAATCGTGAAATTGGAGATCTTTAAATATAGGCTCCGTTTGTTTGTCTTAAAATATTTTTTCAGAAAATATTTTTCGGATTTTATGATATTTAGTAACATTAGAAAATTAGTCAACTGTAAAATATTTTTCGGTAAAAATTACGGCTGCTTTTGATTAATTTTACTGTGTTTGATAACACCAAAAAATTAATTAACTGTAAAATATTTTCTATTTAATAATTACTGCTAGTACAAAATTTTGAAAAATATTTTCATTCCCTTTTTCCCATAAGTCAATAAATCAGTGGATAATATAAAAACCCGTTTAATATAAAGTCACAAAGCTTCCATCTTTTTTTTTGTTGTTGTCAAAACAAAGCTTCCATCTTAGTACAAAGAAAAAAGCAAAAAAAGAAAAAGGAAAAGTTCAAAGCCTAGTATAAGAGGGATGAAGTATTTGATGATGACATTACCTACTAGTCAGTCAACGAAACTATGTCTGGGCTTAAACAATAGACGGGGTCCAGGGGGTCCAGTGGGTCCAAACCCTATCCAATCACCAAATAGCCGAAGCTTTGCCTTTATGGAACCCACATGACTTTCCACATAGCTTACCCTTGTTGCGTATTCATTTCACGCGCTTTTTTTTTTTTTTTCTTTTTCTCTATTTTATGACAAAAATGTCTTTTCCAAAAACATGGTTTTGAGCTTACGGCAAGGGTGCTAAGCCTTAGAAAATATAAAATTTAAATTTTCTCATATTATATAAAGAGGAGAGGAATTCACTAGTAATAATATGACCATACCATTTTATCATTTTTTTTGGTAAGACATTTTATTATAATTATATAGACATATTATTATTATTTAATCCCCACATGTATATTATTATTATTAGACTATTTCGTACCGTTAAAATAATATAAGAGGATTTAAGTTTGACACAAATGATTGTAATTTCTGTTTGGAGCAGGCATAATAACTCTTTGACAATATTAAAAACAAAAAAAACAAAAAAAATTCCAAAACGCTGCCTGAGACATATAATCATGTTGGAGAAGCCATAATTTCAGTTAATCAAATATAAAACTTATTAAAATTAATTATAAATGATTAAATTTCTGATTCATTTAAACCCGCACTGTAAGCAAATCTTCCGTCAACGTGACAAACTCGGGTTACCATTGCACGCGCCAATTTTGCTTCTAACTTCACAATCTTCAAGGCCCAAACTCCTCCGTGCTCTCAAAACTACACATTTCAATTTGACTCGACTCATAACACCCCTAAAAAATCTCAACTCCCACACAAACCACCCCCACCCACCCCCACCCCATCACGCTCGCCACCATCTTCAATCACTTCTCTACATCCAGGCCACATTTCAAGATTTCCCACAAATTTAGCTTCCAACCACCTACACATTTTGCATAATATTAGTGCCACATTTTTTATGTAACGGTTATAATTCAATATATGCTTAGAAAATCACATAAAAAATTAGTAGACAACTATTGTATATCACATCTCCGCTAAATTTGGCGGCACAAAAAGTCTAGTTCAACCTCATCACTTCACCATAGCCAAACATATCCTAGATTTTCTGTTACATGGAGATTTAGATGTAGAAAGAGAGAGATAAAACACACACACACACATCACACACAACACACAGTACATTTTGCGTACAGAAAATGGAAAATGTTAACTCAACATTTTCTCCTACTAGCCTGCAATGCAAAGAAAGTCAAGCTAGCTTCAATGAGGAAGATGTCATCGATGATGATGATAATTATGTGCAATCATTGCTTGATAGAGAGATCACAAGTGTTGCAATCCAACAACATCAATCTTCACAAATTATTAGTAGTTGGATTAAAGAAGCAAGACTGGATGCAATTCAATACATTCTCAATGTTAGTTTCCATTCATTTTAATTAACAAATGAATCTTCATTGAGCTTATTTCTTGATATGAAAGATTAATTTTAACAGAATTTTTATTTTGTTATTTGATGCAGAAAAGGGCATCATTTGGATTCAAGTTTCGAACAGCTTACTTATCAGTTACATATATGGATAGATTTCTTTCAAGAAGATTAATTGAAGTATGTTAATATATATTTTCTGCACTGTTACAAATTTTATGTGATAATGCATGATGGTATAAGTTTCTGTATGGGGTGTTTGTTGGGAGGATACACGCGCACACAGACGCACAAAGTGGTATCGAAGTCCAGGACTCGAGACTAGAACAGAGTTTTTCCCAACAGTGGTATTATACATTTATTTTTCTTTTTATGCAGGGTGAGAAAAAATGGGCTATAAGGTTGCTAGCAATGGCATGTCTTTCATTGGCTGCAAAGATGGAGGAATGCATAGTGCCACCATTATCAGAGTTTTCAATGGAAGATTACAATTTTGAGAGCAGAGTGATACAGAGAATGGAGCTTCTGGTATTGAGTACATTAGATTGGAAAATGAAATCAATCACTCCATTCACTTTCATTCATTACTTTGTGTCAAGATTTCGCGATGAATCGCCATCTAAGAACATCGCATCTAGAGTTATGGAAGTGATCTGGGCTGCAATTAGAGGTAGTTTATTATTAGTTCTTGTTTCTGTATAGTAGGATAAAATTAGCTCATATTTTGTGGACAATAGGATAGTTTTATCATGTGTTTTCATAATTAATGTTGACTATATTCAATGGGTTACATAATGCTGATGAATGATTGATCTTCTTCTATGCAGATGTAAATTTAATGAGTTACAGACCATCTGCAATAGCAGCAGCAGCGACATTAATAACATTGGATCCAAGATTAACTAGAGAGGCTTTGGAGATTAAACTTAATGGCTTATCTTCAAGCCGGTCTCCGAGTATGGTAAGTCTAAATAACCACTTCCTTTAATTCTTAAGTCAATTTCCTTTAGTTGTTGTCACCCCCAAAATACGCCTTGGCGAATCTTGGATATATGTGGTTTTAGTGCCTTGCGACTTGAGGAAGGTTGTTAGTTCTTAGTGTACGGCAAATGCAATGTATTTGTAAAGAATGTGACTGCAATATCCTGAATAAAGTAAATAATTAGACCCTTTTTTATTCCTAATGGTTTCTACAGCAAGATGTCTGGCATTGCTATAATCAATTGAAGGATCTGGACATTGAACGATTCAAATCATCCGAGTGCGTAGTGTCTCCTCCTTTCTCACCAATTGAACTGCAAAAGATCAAGAATGCAGAGACCTCTTCAACCTCTCTTGCTTTTGGTGATAAAAGAAAGAGGCTTGGATTCAGTGATTGTGATCAGGATTCTGACATGCCTAATCGGAAGCAACGCGGCTGAAAATGTTTTTGATAACACATCCATGATCATGTTAGACCATGGGGAATTAAGTTGGATCCATCTAATGAGTATGCTGATTTTTGTTATTTTTTACATACATTTTCAGTTGATTGACTTGTGAGTAAAAGAGGTATATATGACACAACGAGGAGAAAAGAAATAAAAGCAGAACTCTGGGAAACAAGGATGATCAGTAGAGATGATGAGGGGGACTACAAAGGAGTCAAGATACTACTTCAAAGCTAAATAGCCATTCTTGATTTTAGATAATTTTGTTCATTAATTTATGGCAGGAGTTTCGTGGACCATACTGCTGGTTTTCAGTTTTATTCTTTTCAGTCTTTCCTTTTTTCATTTTGGTGTTTATAATATCTTTTGACATCCTAACTTTTAAAGGGTGTGCATGGGATGCTTTCTTGTGTTTTTGATGCGTCAAGGATGTTGTTTAAGTGATTTGATGTATCTATGTTGCATGTTGGCAATCAGAAAAGAGTTTGTAAAGCTGAACTTGATTGGATTTGTTTGAATGTTTTTGAGCAAACCTTTTGAGATGGGTCCTGCTCTTTTTCTCCTACAAGCTTTGCCTTGATGTCAGGAAAACAAAGATATTGTTTGTGAAAAGGCAAGAACTTTTGTGGTGACTGTAAATGAGGAAACAGATGTGATATGTACTTTCATCTTCATTACATGCTGCTTTCCTTCCTTTTTTTTTTGGTCTTCATTACTTGCTATTTACCTATGCCTTTTGGCTCACATTGTTTCTATACAATGGTAGAGCCATTTATGGGTTAACGAGGAATGTAGCCCTTACTGATACTAAGAATAGAGTTATTAAGGAGTGAGTTAGACTTAAATCTTTTAAAAATATGTATATTTTTAAGTTAAAACATAAATTTAGGTTCCATTAAAAAAAGACCTTTATATATGAGGACTAAATTTTGTATTTTTTTCCTGATTAAATAATAATTTTGAATCTATCCCTGATTTTATAAAAACTAAATATCAAGTTTATAATAGCTTAAATTCTATATTGTTAATATGATATAAGCATTTTGGAACTCTTTATTTGGTTCAATGTTTTGGGATACTATTGTTAGACTTGGATGGCTATACTTTCTTTCTTTTTCCAGTGCTAGAGAATATGCATCAAGTCTTTTTTTTAGAAAGGGTACCCTAACAATTGATGTTGATTTCCTCTTAGATTTCTTTTACCTTGGGCAGGACCACTTTGGTTTTCTTGACCCTCAGTCTCGCTTTGTATATACAGACTCTTGTATCTTTTTTTCTTTATGAAACACACTTTTGCTTGCTTAGCCAAAAACAAAAAACAAAAAAAAACAAAAAAACCAAAACAATTCATTGTAATTCAAACAATTGAAACATATGGCCTACGTACTTTTGTAGAAGTTGCTTTAGAAAATGTATTCATACTTCTCCTGGAATTAAGGCTTAATGGCATAAATGAAGAAGAAGAAGAAAGAAATAACTAATATTGAACAACTAAATTATATTTCTTGATCTCAAGTCTGATTACATTTGATTGCTATTTATAGACTAGTAAAGAATGTTCTAATTAGTTGGAGTGACTGTTAACTACTTCTAACTGTCAAGATTCTTTATAACTAACTCAACTGAGTTACATTGAACTTGAGTAGTCTTGGACTAAGGTGAAGAGTGACCTACAAAGTCTGAGCTAATGCTGAGTAATTAAGCTAATTGTGTAGCTGCCTTATCATCTCCCCTCAAGTCTAGCCTAGAAGATTCTAGGTGTAGCTTGGATTTGAGATAGTGGAAGGTGGCAGATGAGAGGAATTTTGTAAAAATATCTGTAACTTACTCAGTAGAAGGAATATAGTGAACTGTGCTTGCTTTAGAGACTACCTGCTCTCTAATGTAGTGGTAGTCCAATTCGATATGTTTAGTTCTATCATGAAAGATGAGATTAGATGATAGAGCTAGTACTAAAACATTGTCATACCAAAGTTGATGAGTGGTTGGTAGAATTGCCAAGTCCGTAAGCAAGTAGGAAAGCCATTTTAGCTCAATAGGAGCAAAAACGATTGCTATATACTCTACTTCAGTAAAGGACCTAGGAATAGATCGTTACTTTTTAGAGAACTAGTATATTAGATTGCAGCCAAGGTATATGTAATAGCCAGTTATAGACTTCCTGTCTAGAACGTCACTTGTTCAATCAAAGTCTGAGTAAGCTGTTAGAGTGAGAGGCTTGGGCTTGAAATGAAGACCTTAATTGATTGTGCGTTTGATGTATCTTAGGACGCTTTTTAGAGCAGTATAGTCAGCTTGAGTAGGATAATGCATGTGTTGGTAGATAGAATTAACTGCAAACTACATATCTGGCCTAGTGATGGTTAGGTATTGTAGTGTTCCAACTAGACTTTTGAATGTAGAGGGGTCTGCATAAGGTAGTTATGAGTCTGTAGTAGATTTAGAGGATGGCAGGGTTGAAGGAGTAGCACACGATTTACAAACAGTCATCCCTTCTTTTTGTAGAAGTTCTGTTGCATACTTTGATTAGTGTAAGAGCATCCCTAAGGCTGAGTGTTCAACC
Source organism: Ehretia macrophylla (assembly GCA_037974665.1). NCBI lineage: Eukaryota > Viridiplantae > Streptophyta > Magnoliopsida > Boraginales > Ehretiaceae > Ehretia > Ehretia macrophylla. The sequence goes on from CM075774.1 coordinate 10,151,481, forward strand.
TCCAATCCTAGAAAATAGGATAGTGATCCAAGGTCTTTAATGGCAAAGTGTTTGACCCATGAGAGTGATGAGCTAAGTGAAATATGAGGTGCTATTGTTAGTGATAGCTAAATCATCCACATAGACAAGTACTGTAATGATGTGTGTAGGGGCTTGGTAGACAAATAGAGATGTATCTACCCTGTTATACTTGAAACCATGAGAGATCAGCAAGTGGGTTAGGAGCTGGTACCAAGCTCTTGGTGCTTACTTCAATCCATATAAAGATTTTTGCAATTTGCATACAAACTGAGGATGTTCTCCACTGATAAAACCTTAAGGATGAGTCATGTATTATTAAGCCATGTAAGAAAGCATTAGACACATCTAATTGCCTGATGTTCCAAGTGTGATGCAACGCTAAAGAGAGTACCAATCTTATTGTTTGAGATTTTACAATTGGACTGAAGGTTTCACTATAGTCTATGTAATATTCCTGATGAAACCCGTTAGCTACCAACCTTGCTTTGTACCTAACAACTATGCCATCATCTTTTCTTTTGATTTTATAAACCTATAACACATTATCTGTGATGGCCCATACCCAACATGTAGCATATTATACTTAATTGCATATAAATTGTTGGCAGTTTAAGTTTTATATGTGTGAATGTGTTTATTTTAGCGTTTAAGATTTAACTAGTAGTTTCGTTTTCTTTTATTTCTCTTATTTTCTTTTTAAAAAAAAGAAAGAACACTAATACTAATAATTTAAATAAAATATTTTAACTACTATTTAACATTTACTGTAACACACGACTCCCAGTGCATACATTTATCATTCATGTGCATATAAATTGTGCATTTATTTGTTTAAGTGCTTACTAGTCATAACATGCTATTAAATGCTTATTTGACATTTTATGTGAAATTTCATGTTTAATTGACTGCTAACAGTAAAATGGTGAATTAATCTATTTAAAAAAAATGATCAATGGGCATTTAAACTATTTTCATAAAAGACTTTTAATAAAACTTACATTCAACGAGTTTTACATTAAATTGAGCCCGGACTAAAAATTTTATTATCTTATTTTCCGGATTTCATATTTTTTTTATTATTACTTAACTTATATTTAGCTTACGTTCACAAAAATTATGTTCATTGCATATTTGTTGAGTGATGTACGAAAATATTTTGATACTACATGAATAGTAAAAACTATGCTATTTATTTGGGCTAGAATTAGCTTATCTTACATTTTACTAATTAAACCAAGTCCAAAATCTATTTAAACTCAAGCCCAAAACCCACAACTAAACCCATCTACCTATATATCATCTATTATATACATATAATAGCCCAAAATGCTCAAAATAAGCTAAAAATTGCTTAAAATCAGCCAAAAAATCCTATTACGAGAGTAGTACTTTTATTGCAAATTTTGCTTAATTTGATCTTTCAAGCTCTTCCAAATGATTCCAAGCCATCAAAAAGCTTCTCCCTTACTCTTATATCTCTAGTTTGGTGGGGGATTTTACAAAAAATTACATTTTATTTGCTATTGTGGTTTATGTCTAAAATTGATATTGTTATATATGCTTGCTATTATTCATTTTGAAGCTTTATATCATGCCTCTAGGACTAGGAGAAGACATTTATATAGATGTTTCATGTGTTTATGAAGTGTATGTATGAAATTATTTTTGTAAAGTCTTGAATTGGCACTATTCATGCAGACCCATGAAATATTGCTCCAAACCTTAATCTAACGCTAGATATGTGGTATTGGGTTGCTAAAACGGCCCCACATTAAGATTTATCGAATTTCGAGAATGTTAATTTTCATGGCCCTTTGTATGCGCACGTTAAAATTGATGCAAATAGAGCCTTTAGAACTAGTTTAATTCTTGGTTTAGGTGCCATAAATGTAGTAGAGAATAGTTAGATGCTTTGATTAACTAAATCTTGATGAAAACTAGTTTTGGATTGTTGAGCTTAAAGGGGAAAAATGGAGTTATAGCTTTTGTTCTTACCTTTAGTTTGCTTGTTGTGCTATATTTGTTGTAGAGATTAGGAATACATGTTAGATGGCTAAAATAAGGTGGACGTGGAGTGTGCGTGTGTTGAGAACTAAAGTGGCTATATAATAGTAGTGAAGTTAGATTTGAAGTTTGTTATCTTGTGTGAAGTTTAAAACCTAAATTATAAGCTTTTGAAAAGAGTTTTGTTGGAATTTATGTGAATTAGTTAAGCTTATTGCATGATTAGCTATTTGAGTTATTATAATTGCTATATTGTCTATTGATTGAGTTGTAAATGATAAATTGGGTAAATAAGCATGATAATGATTCTTAGGTCATGTTTATAGTTAGATTATGTTTAAGTGTTAAGTGTGTTTGTATAGAATGTTTATCCTTTGGGTGAGGTCTTATAAGTTGAGTTACATGATTATTTTGCTAAGGGTGGATTGAATATGCTTATAACTTGATGTGATGCTATTGTTGAATGTCTCCAAGTATGTCGTCTAGTCATATAATAATTGAGTAGAGAAGATTTGGCTGTCTTGTAATTGTAATTAATTATTTGTCATCTATTGAATTGAAAATATTATGTCCATGCTTGAAAATGCTTATTAGCTGATAAGAATTACTTGTAACTCATGAATGTCAAGTAAAGTAAGTCATATTATATTTATATGATCAAGCTAGGATTGCGTATTTGAGCTAATTCAAGGTGATTGGAAGTGAGTAGAGCCATTTTTGCATCTTAAACTTGGTAAATGTGAGAGACTTCATCCTGTTGTGCATTTAGTTTATTTACTTGTTCAAAGATTTCATGATTTAACCAAGTTACTTGAGTCGTGTATTTACTTGATCATTTAGTAAAGTAGATTTGGAACCCTTTGTCTTGTGTGAAGAATATGATCTATTTAGTAAGTATTGAAATAGTATTTTGATGCATATCTTGTGAATTACTTGAATTAGTTGTAGGAGTAATTGTTTATATTGTTATAATTGCTTTATTTGATTATCAAATGTGTTATATGTTATATATAGGGTGAGGCTAGCCTACTTTGCTACCTCCTCACTTGATTAGGATTTGGTATCTCATGATTCTTGATTTGTCATTCGGGGTTGCGCAACCTTTTCAGACATGGTAGTGTCGAGAAACTCCGGATAGCATCGGGTTGTCGGTCTAGCTCGACTACCATGGTACCTATTCCCTTTTTCGCTGAGGCATACTCTCTTACCCCAGAAGCGTGGTTCACCTCGTTGGGGTATACAGACCTACCTCGGGAGAAATGGGGCGTAGGATCGGGGTACATCTGGAGTACCCCATTGGAGGAATAAAGGGATTTGTCGGCACTTGTTAGCAAGGATCGAGATTTATGGTTCGAGATTGAAGACAAGGAAGATGAACCGTATCATTTTTAAATGTGTTTAATGCTTATTCAATTAACTTGTTATATTGTGTTACTTCTGTTCTTATCTTTGTTGCATTGCACAAAATAGTTTTTGTTAACCTCCCTGGTTAATTGTTTCCCTCCCTCACTGAGTATACATGTGTTGTATGCTCACCCTTCTTTCTAACCATCTCAGGTTCGGGCCCTTAAGAGATTAAGAAGAAGAGGTTCAATTTGGTCAAATGCCTTGACTTGTTACTTATCGAGATTGGATGTCTTGTATGAAGAATGTGATGTTGTCATGTATATGTTCAATTTTGAGACGTTTTGGTCTTGTTTGTATTTATTTACTAGCTTGGAAGATTGTAATAGTTAATGTGTTGATGCATAGTTTGGATTGTAGCGGCATGTAATAACTTTAACTTTGTTTTATTGTCAATGTTGCATACTTGTGTGGTCAGTGAACGTTAGTTGATTGCTTGGACTTAAATTATAAGTAAGTTAAATTGATAATATTAAAGTGATATGATAAGCGGTTCTAAAACACAAAAATTCAATAGGTTTGACCTTGCATACTTGTATGTCTTCCAATGTTGGGTTCCAAGGCTCGGATTACCTTGAGGAGTTGGTTGTATGTGATGTTAATGGTTGTTGGGGTTTACGGAGAAGGGTGGACGTTGTTTTTGAGGAGATAACTGCGTGCACAGGTTTTAGATTCTCCCATAAATAGGGGAGACTCCGTCCGTCTTTCTTTATTTTTCGTGACCTCGGGTATTAGATTGGGGCTCCGGTCTTGTAAGGGATCGGAGTATTACATTATCAGTATAATTAGTCTCTAAGTCTCTTTCTATTTGGTCTTCATTACTTGCTATTTACTTTCACACGTGATGAACCGGGTAAAAAAAAAAAAAGTCACGGTGGGCTACCAGCGAAGCAACAGGTACATGATCAGACGGGGTGTAGTTTGGTTTCGTGCAAGGCTCTCGCAGCAGGAAGAGGCAGTTGTCATTTGAAAGGAGAGACGCTTTGTATAAGGTTCTTAATCTGCTCACCCTGATGAAAAATCCCTTTCTATTCTATTTTATTAGTAAAACCTAAACGTCCCTTATACTGTATACGGTCGAGTTGGCTTAGTTGGTACATCAAGCATATTGACATATTTTTTGTTCGGTCTGGTACACATATTTGTCAATGTCAATCAAGTAATATAATTCATTCCTACTGTTTGAGTAAAACGTGAAGAATTGCCAATTTATGAGCATGTAAGGCCTGAATAAAGGGAAAAATAGGGCTATAAGTAGGACGTTTTCTATTGCTAGAAGGGATACTTGCCTTTCTACGGTTGGCTTCGTTATTGCTTCTATGTAGTGGTCTACCTAAAAAGTAGTATTCTGTCATACCAGAATGCCTATTATCTAGTGCTAGAAGCAAACAAGATGAGGTCGCTCTGCTTCATAGACAAGACTCATTCCATACTTTACTTACGAGCTCGTGTAGTACTCGGCCATGAGTGGTCCTTTTATACGGGCTTCTTTCTCTAGTAGCAGTCCCCAATCCAACTGTCTCTTTTTCCTGAGGAATGCTATATCTGTTCGCCGAGATGGCTGTTGTTACTTCTGTCTGGGAATTTGCCCCTCATTTTTTGCTCTAGGCTTTGTCACTGCAGGATAAGTATGTAGGTTATGTGCAGTATCCTCCCGATAATTCTTTCAAGATTGGTTTATCTTAGGGTAAATACCAATTTAGTCCTATATCTTTAGCATTTGTCTCAATTTAGTCTGTATATTTCAAAATGTACCCTTTTAGTCTTGTATCTTTATTATTTGTCCTAATTTAGTCCTTATCTTTTAAAATATACCATTTTAGTCCCATATCTTTATAATTTGTCTCAATTTAGTCCGCATCTTTCAAAATGTACCCTTTTAGTCTACTATCTTTGTTATTTGCATCAACGTTAGTCCTTCACAATTTTTTTATCCAAATATCTGACGGCATAAGCATGTGCGCCGCACGTGAGTCACAAAATCCCCATTTTGCAGGGTCAAAACAGTCTGCACATTAATTATTTTTGCATATAACGCCTCTCCATCAGATCTAACTTTTTTTACTCTACATCCCCAATTCTCTCAAATCCCTAACCCTAATTTCATTTTCCCAAAACCTCTAATTCTCTCAAAACCGTCATTCTCTTTGTTATAAATCTCCCAAAGAACCTTTAATTCGCTCAAATCCCTAATTTCTTTGTCCTATTTTCCTACATTGTTAAACTCGAAATCAGTAAACCCAATTTCAAGATTGGAAGACAATTGTTTTTTCAAGAAACCTTGTAAGATGAACACTTATTGGACGGATTCCAACCCAGGTAGGAGGTTCCTAGGTTGTGAAAAGTATGAGATTGGTAAATCTTGTGGCTTTTTTGTTTGGATAGACCCACCCATGTGCGAGAGAAGCAAACAAATAATACCTGGGTTGTTGAGGAAATTAAATGAACATGAGACTGAGTTGCACAAAATAGAGAGAAAAGTTATGGTTTGGAAATTGCTTGTGCTGCTGTCGGCTTTGGTGTGCTTCTTGGTGGTGAAACTTTGTGCCTGTTGATGTTTTTCTCATGGTGGATTTGGTTTATATAACCTCATTTTGTGTAGTTATGCACATCATGTGTTCAATTAGTGATAGATGTGCTGAATTTTGTGTATTGCAAGTTGGTCGAATATTATGGTTGTAGGAGATGTTCACTAGTAGTAATTGTTCTCAAAATCTAGTACTAATTGTTGTAGGAACATAGTACTAATTGTTGTATGAATCAAGTACTAATTGTTGTAGTAATCTAGTAGTAATTGTTGTAATTTATCCAATGAAGAATTGGAGTTGTAATTTTCTTTTGTGACATAAAGAATTGTTGTTGTAATCTAGTGGTACCCAAACCTGTCCTTTGTTCTCAACTGCATGTTTAAGAAATTCTTATGCATGAGTTGAAGTCGTTGAACAAAATGACCATGAACAATTCAAAATTATATATGCCTTTTTAACATGCTACAATATTTGATTAATAAGATATAAATTATTGACAGATGCTAAAGGATCATATCCACACACCAAATGATCAAATTAAACAGCCAGCATATTTGATCAGGATTGGCATCCTCTTACTTATCAATTATATCTAGTATCAATTATATAACACATAAGGTTCGTGTGATTCTTGAGTACTCCATGTAATGCACATTCAATTTTTTCATTGTTTTCAACTTGATGCAACATTGGTAGGACTCCACTGGGGACACTCAATTTTTTCATTGTTTTCAACTTCATTTTTTGATTATCTCCTTCAAGCCAACTATCATGACAACAATTAATAATATCTACTCGAGTTGGAAGGTGTTTTTGATTTTACAAGGATGTTAAAGTGAAGCAATGAGTTGCATGAGGTGTCAACATCAATAATTAAAAAATGGTACCAGTCATAAACATCCATAAACACTACAATCATTGCAAGACACCCATTATAAAAAATATACACCTTTTGTAAACTAAACACTATAGTCATGGCAAGACACCATAACTCAAAAGTATACACTTGTCACAAACATTCATACTTCAAAAATATACACCGTCATAAACTAAACACTTCAGTCATGGCAATACACCATAACTCAAAAATATACACTTGTCATAACATCCATACTTAAAAAATATATACCATCATAAACTAAACACTACAGTCATGGCAAGACACCATAACTCAAAAATATACACCTATCATACACATCCATACTTAAAAAATATACACCATCATAAACTAAACACTATAGTCATGGCAAGACACCATAACTTAAAAATATACACGTCATAAATATCCATAGACTAACTAATATTTTTAGCATCACACTAATACTTCTTTTCAAGAGTTGAATATAAAATTGACATTGAAGATGAACTAGAAGTTAGCTTTTGATAGGAACTTGACACTGCAGTTACAAGAGTTTTAAGGCTAACACTCTTTTGTGCTTGCCAAGTATATGTATTAGGTTTGATTTTTGAAGATCCTACTATCACTGGTTTCTCATTTGTGATAGGTGTTGGAGCTCTCATATGTACCCCTGTCCCAGCTGGTAAACATGGTGGTCTCTTGGTCTGAATTGTAGTATTATGTGCGGTTTTGACTTGCATGTGTAAATAACATATGTTATTATTGAAAGATAAAGAATTAAGAATAAAAAAGATTACTGAATATACCTCATTTACCTTGTTGGGAACCATGAAACAAAATTCATTTTTTTTTTCGCTCTCTCATGAATTGTGCACTCTTTGAAGGACAGGTTCTCATGTCATGGCCCTGTTTCAAGCATACCCTGCATCTCACTTTCCTTACAGGCACTGTGTTCTTCAATGCTTTTGTTCTTCTGCTTTCATTACTAATGCATGAACCTGAATTACTTTGCCCCATAACACAAGTTGGACTGGATGCATAAATCTCCACATTTATGTGCATCTCATTGACATTTACATCGCTCATTTCAGCTCCAACACTAACATCATTTATGTGCCTCCTGTTGTTCTATGTTGTTTAATGCTTCCACTTGTACTTCACCACTTGCACTAAATTGTCTATCATCCAGTTCAACACTAGTATCATTAGATTGTCCACCATGCACTGTGTTGTTTGATGAAGCCACTCGTATTTCACCATTGAAATTTGCATTTGGTTGGCGTCCAAGGAAACTCCTTTTATTGTGGCCCACATTCTTACACAATGAACATTTTCCTTTTAACCCTTTTCGACCAAGTTTTTTTGAAGCATTCGATTTGGTATTAGAATTAGAATTACTCGGTCCCCTTTCATCTGGTTCCTTTCTTCTTGCTTTTTTGGGTTTGCCTGGAAGTTTAATTGACTTTGGTGCAAATACTGGTTGAATACCAGTTTCAGGCCATAAATCTGGACCATTTATTGGGCCAATCACCAGTTCATAAGCTCGAAGGTATGCATTCATCCACAAATTCCTCTAGATCAAGTCCCAAGCAAGCCATTGCACTAACTGCATATGCACATGGAATACCTGATAGCTCCCACTTTCTACAAGAACATGTTTTTTCACCCAAATCAACAGCATATTGTTCACTACCAAGACATTTAACTTGAAACTTGGCTTCCCCACAAAAGGTAGCACACCAAGGATTGCTTTGATCTTTCACTTGATTAATGACTTGGCAAATCTTTGGGCAAATATTTCCATTGTATCTTCTCATCCATTCCCGCTTAGTCTGCATACGGGTCATTAAATATACCTTTATCTTTTCAAGCATAACCAATATTGAGTTGTCCCTTGCTTCTAGAATAGCAGCATTAAAGCTCTCACACAAGTTATTTAACAAGATATCATACTTGCTTGTTAACCTAAAATGAGACCTACTCCAAAAATTTGGAGGTTCAGCTGCTAACCACTGAAATGCCTTCTAATCAATATCTTTTAGTTGCGCCATACATGCATTAAAACTGTGTACAAGTGTTGACTTTGTTGCCCTCAACATGACATCCTTTAATAATAACCCTCCATACAATTTTTTGAAATTGTTATACAAGTGTCACACACAATGTCTGTGTTCAACACCTGGAAGCATCTCATTAATAGCAGGACAAAGTCCCTACAAAGAAAACATCCAAGTATGATTAGTAAATCAGTTATAATACAATAAAAATTGCATAATCATAAATTTTGATAAAGATTATACCTTTTGTTTGTCTGTTATAATGACCCACTTCTCCTGGTCCCACATCTCAAAATATTGGATTAACAAATTGATGAACCAACTCCATGAACTCTTATTCTCAATTTCAACAACAACGTAAACAACTGGAAATATGCAGTTATTTGCATCTATGCCAATAATACTCAACAGTATTCCAAGATGTGGCCTTTTCAAGTGACATCCATCTAGGCCAATGACTGGTCTACATCCTTCTAAAAAGCCTCTTCTACAAGCATCAAGACAAATATATAACCTCAAAAATCTATGCTCTCCAGTTTCTGCATCTTCTTCGGTTTCTATGACTACTGTTGACCCAGGATTTGATCTCTTTATCTCCTCACAATAGTCCCACATCTTTTTATATAGGTCTTTATATTGCCCTTCAATCACTTTTCTGACTTGAGAAAATGCTTTGTACACTGCTTTTCTACTAACATTCACACTATAATCACTGTGCACTTTTGTTTGGAAATCACTAACTTTCGGATACATGTTCAATCTAAAATCATCCATATATCCATATATATCCTGCACAACTTACGGTTTATTAAATGCTTGTGATTCAAATATCTACCACATTTGTGCTTATTGTTTAAACTCCTTATCTAAAATGTATCATTTTCTTTCACATGTGTTCCATAGACAAACCAACTACATCTTCGTCCTTCACATGATGCCTTAATTCTTGATTTGTCATTTTTCACAAACTTCACATTCCTACATTTTTTAATTTGATGTGCATTAATAGCAGCCCTAAGCTCCTCAGCATTGGTGAACACCATGCCCAAAACAAATTTGGGGTTATCTATATCTACTTCTGGCCGAAATCTTTTAAATGTTTCATGACCCTCATCATCTTCTGATGACTCAGAAGTACATAGACTTTCATTAGACTCATTCCCAGATGACTCTTCTCTTGTGCGTATATCCTTATCATATTCTGTAGCAAACAAGTCATTTTTTTCTTTGAAAAATTCATTACCTTTTTTCCTCTTGTCCTGTTTACTCACTCTTGCCAATTCTATATTCTCATCTATGTTTTGCTCATCTTCATCTTCACCTAAACTATAGTCACTGTCATTGAAGGTTGACTCCTTTGAGATATCATTCTCGACCTCAATAACTTCTGTTAACTTCCTCTTCCCTTTGTAATCATCCTCCACACCAATATCAACCTCATTCCAATTAGTATATGACTCAGATTGGCTCGGATATATTAAAGGTAACAAATCACGAGACCCAACAATAAACAAATCTATCAGCTTCGAACCACTCCCCAATTTACACATATCTAAAACATTAATATCAGTCATTAAGAATTTTAACCTTCTATCCAAATTTAAATCAGGTAGCTTATAATGGAAGCTTGTATAACCATCATAGTCCAAATCACTAGCGATCTTGTCAAAAACAGTCAATGACATCCTATCATAGTGACAATATTCAATAAATTTGATTCCACCTACATACAACTTTTGCCCAAAATCCTTAAACTGAGCACCATAGTGTACCTTCAAGGAAAACATATCTGAAGAAAAATCCAAAAAAATTAAGCCATGCAGGAAAGCTAATCATGGAAATTAAACACAAGAAACCTAAAAATGCAAACCCCATAAGAAAATGGTGACAACTTGAACCTAAAAATGCAAATTCTTGTTTATGTCAATTCTATTTTTCTGAAGCAGTAGCTTTTTTGGCACAAAGATCTCTTAAGAGTAAGCATCATTTTTCATTATCTGAAGCTAAGGTGAAACATATCTTAAGAGTAATGGTGATGGCCAATAGTACAACATATTAGACAACTTAAACCGAAGGAAAAATAAACAAATGCAAATAAGCGATGAAAAAGCTGCTTTTCCTCTCGCATAGACGATCTGTAGAAATCTCTTGGCACAAAAAGCACACCAATGTTCATTACGTAGAACAACAATATAGTTGTACAAAGGCATATGGATACAAACGTAAAAAGATAATGCTAATCCTAAGGTTGTTAGGTCCTCTTGCATATCTTAATAATGCAAGAGGACCTATGCACAGATGTATGAGAAATACAAGGAGAAGATATGTGAGAATCTTGGTGCTGCACATGTATGTGTAATACGATCAACATACAAAAAATAAACAAATGCAAATCACTGTTTTCAAAATACCCAAATTGCAGATAAGCAATGAAATAGTTGCTTTTGCTCTCGCGTAAACAAATATAGTTCATTTGTGAAAACTGATGAACTATATGCAGTTATGAAGATAAGGAACAAAGATTTACCATAATTGTTTTTCCTCTCGCATCCTGCCATGAAGATAAACGCTGATCAATTAGGGATTAGGGATTTAGGGAAAAAAGGATTAGGGATTTTATCTTTTGAGAGCATTTGTGAATAGAGGGAAAAAAGGATGTGTGTTCTTTTGATAGCATTTGATCGATTGGGTAAATAAAATAAAAATAAAAATTGGACGGACAATTTTGCCCCCACAAATACGACTCACGTGCGGCGCACGTGCTTATTCCGCCAGATATTTGGATGAAAAAATTGTAAAAGACTAACGTGGATGCAAATAACAAAGATACGATACTAAAATAGTACATTTTGAAAGATATTGATTAAATTGGGACAAATAACAAAGATACGAGACTAAAATGATACATTTTAAAAAATAAGTACTAAATTGGGACAAATGATAAAGATACGGAACTGAAATGATACATTTTAAAAGATACGAACTAAATTGAAACAGATGCTAAAAATACGAGACTAAATTGGGTATTATCCTTTATCTTATTGTGAAAAAGATTGAACTACTTTCTATGATAAATAAGTGCGCCAAAAATCCTCAAAAAGAAGAAAAAGATTAACGAATCATGTGTACTGAACACCTACAAATTTTACACCCAAAGAGAGTTGTAGATTACCTAAACTAATTTTCGTGTGCAAAAAGATTAAATGTAAGTTATAGACGTAGATTTTGAATGTGCTGAGGAGGTTGGCACTTAGTTAGGCAGTCGAAGATTTTGGTGTATTGGACGAGAATTTTGAACGTGTGTATATTAAAGCAGCAATTGTATGAAAAAAGCAGAGTTATCTACAAGACAACAATAGTGAACAAGTCTCGAGAATTTTCAGGGAGAATTTTTTATACTCAAATTAGTTTGAAAATTCTAGTAGCTTAATGAGCTTTAATATGAAATATATTCAGATCAAGCAAGATATATTGTTTATTCTCGATTTTGAGTTGTGTGAAGTGTAAAATTATCTGGTCCATTGGACTTTACCCCATTTGAATGTGGAGTGGTTGGCCATGCAACCGAATGGGCCAAGGGAAGTCTACCTATCTCCTCAGAACTTGCGGGACCGTTTGCTATAAAGCTGCAATCTTAAGAGACACTACAATATTTTAGGTTTTTTTTGTAATACTTTAATTGACAAACTAAAAAATTATTGTAATAGGTATATTATTGTAATAAATTTAATCATTATAATAGGTGTATTATTGTAAAAATCTCATGTGCTATAACGGTTTACAAAAAATCGTTGCAATAAAAAATTTACAACATGATTAGATGCAACTGCTTCATACGCAACAGTGGAATTGATTGCAACGTTTTTTTAACCTTTTTACAATAAGTTTAGATATTACAACAGACTTAAAAAAACGTAATAATAAGATTTGAGATGACAAAAGCAAGACCACTATCCTTCCACTATTAATGCTTTTCTTGTAAGGTAAATAGCGCATTACCTTCTTGTATTTTGTTAAAAATACATAATATTCTCTTGTGTTTTAAAAATTAGTTGATTATCTCCTTGTATTTTGCTAAAAGTGTACAATACCCTCATTTATTTTAAAAATTAATTGATAACCCCCATGTGATTTGCTAAAAGTAGCTGATTACTTCATTGTATTTTATAAAAATAACTAATTGTCCCCTTATATTTTCTAACAAAAGCGCTAATTTTTAAAAAGCATAGGGGGGTAATCAGCTACTTTTAGTAAAATACAAGGGGGTAATCTGCTAATTTTTAAAACACAGTGAGATATTGTGCATTTTTAACAAAACACAAGGGGTAATATACTATTTACCCTTACTTGTATAGACAGTCTTGATGATGGAGCACGTGCTCTCTCCTAATTGGATAAGATTAATTTTTCCTTCGTTAAGAGAAAGGTGAGTATCCAAATGGACAGAGTTACTATGTAAGAAAGAAGCTAAGATAATGGTACGAGTCATAAAAGACAAGCTAACTTCGCAGCTACAATCTGATTTTGATGATCATATTTTTTGGTAGGGAAGAGTAAATGTATGTAAATATTTTTGGTAATTAATACAATGCTTGTTTTTAGCCACAAAAAAAAAAAAAAGATTTTGACCTTACAATTCCAACTGTAGATGTATGTGCTGTGATAAAAAATGATCAGGCAGGGATTCAAACAAGAAATTTGGCAGGGCCAACATGTACCAAGAATTACTCCATTGCTAGAACCGGAGTACAACCGTCACTCCACAAGTTGCAAGCCCTCGGAGTATAAAAAGAAGACGTGGCCTTCAAGTTTAAGACACAATATTACAACCCTAAACACTATCCATACTCTCGCTAGACAAACCTCCAACAACACCAGCCACCGAAGAAGCACCTTGTTGGGGCCCACAATACAGAAGAGATCATAGAGCATGCCTAGTGTAGTGATAGAGTCTAGCAAAGGTTTAGACCTTACTCTTAAATAGTAGATTCGGTTTTGATTAGTTCGAGTCCATACAGTGGCGGAGCCAGGCATCGGGTATTAGGGTGTGTACTACAATATCAAAGTCAGTAACCGGGATTACAGGACAATTATTTATGCATAAATTTTTATATAAACTATAAAAAAATTAATAATTTTATGTCTAAAATCATATTTTTATACTATAACTAAACCAATACTTAATTTAAACACTTTATAACACAAATATAAGGGTGTTTCACTGCAAAAAATGTTATGTTCATGGCATTGAACTATAATTTCAGGGTGTTCCACTGCAAAAAAATTGTTTTCATGAAAATAGAAAAAAAAAAAAAAAAAAAAGACTACACACCTAAAATTTTAGGGTATTCTATTGCACACCTAATACCAAAGGTAGCTCCGCCCCTGAATCCATACAACAATAGACCCAATTTAAGGCACAAGTCAAAAGACTTTTATAAATCATCCATCAAAGGAAAACCGTAAGAGGGCCACCACTCTTTATTCTCAAGAGTATCATAGTCACACTTTCAATTTTTGGGATTAGGGCAAGACATTACTAGTACCCACTAAGAAAAAGACTATGCAAGTAAAAACTACGTAATATAAATTATAGATCTACAAGGTAAAAATTACATAGTCTCAATTGTAGATTATGAAGATCTACACCTACTATAACTTCTAGCTCTCTAAGATCTTAATTACAAATTTTGAAGGTTCACAATTGTAAATAACCCCATTGATAATCTCTATTTGAAAATTACCAAATGAATGACATCATCACAAATCAATAAACAGTAATATAGAAGGAAAAAGATGGCATAACTAATTCTCCTCAAATCATTGTCAACTTTTATTTTGTGGAAAGATTATGCTAGATCACGCATGCATAGGCAATCTAATCAGAAGCAAGGCCTTCTACAAACAATGATTAAGACAATGATAATTCAAACCTCGTGTTTTTACCTTTATACTCAATCCACGGATTTAAGGTTGGGTTTTTTGACGTATCCACTTCAAACTAGTGGAACTGCTACAATTTTTCTACTTGACAGTCTTCTCTATTTCCCTAGGTCATGAGCAGATTTAGAATTTTTTTTTTTTGGATAAAACTCCATTATAGCAAAAAACTTAGTAGCCATATAAAACAACGAAATAATATTATTTTGCTAATTGATATTTCAAACAACAAAATCCAAATATCTAAAAGAATTGTGAGGTCAAGGATAAAGCTATTAGTGGGCCAGCACAAGCTACACACGTCACTGATTTCAATACCTAAATTATTAAAGAGTGAGTTGTAATTGTATTTCTTTAAAGGTGTGTATTTTTGCTAGATTGAAAATTTAATTTAGTGTTCATCAAAAAAAATTATTCTATATCAATAATAAGTTGTGTATTTTTAACCTTAACTGAATATATAATAATTCTGAATGTGACTCATCATAAAGTACATTAGCCGCCGTTAGGTCATAGTTGTATCCGCCAATGACTATATCGGCTCCGCCAGGGTAATCCATAGCAGCCACACTGGATTACTTGCGCCGGTCTTTTAACATATGCTTAATTTTCCTGGAACATAAATAAAACTATAGTTGTATTGGTCGTCATTGAAAATAAGAAATGGAAACAGTAATAAGAATATATCACTAGTCATCTTAAAGGTCTATTATTCTATAGTAGTTCTTCTATTATCCTGCGGTCCATGACACATCCTTGATCCTTAGCACGTTCATGGTGAAAGTTGTATTAGTTGGTGTTGAGTTTTTTAATCTTGTTAAGGATGAGGACTCATGCATAGACAAATAAAGCAATGAATAAACACAAAATATTTTTAACATGGTTTGGTCATTATCTATGTTGTCCACGATTACATCTTTGGGATAATTTATTATCATCCAATAATGGTTACATTTTTTGCAAGGATATAAATTATAGAGGAAAACCCTCCTAACATGACTAAGGAAAAACCTAAATCCTTTACAAATTTGATTTTTTTAGGAAAAACATGAAAAACTCCCTCACAAGATCAAAACATTTTGGACGAACAAAAAAATATAGGGAAAAAATATAAAAAACTCTCACTCACTCACATCCCACACCACCCATGGAATGTGCCTTTATAGTAAATAATTACAAGTTAAAAATTCCTATTTATAGGAAACTCTTTTTAAATCTACTCTAATCATTAGGACTAGACTTTTACTTATATTTATGGGATTGAGCTTAAACTTTGAGCAAAAACCTAATAAATCTCGTCTCACTTTAGGAAACATGTTAAATTAATAAATGAATATCTATTTCTAACAGTTTCATAGTTTACATGATTGACAAATTAATAATTGACACTGTCGAGGTTGAAAATCTCACAGTTAGATTCGGAAGCTGCTTTGGCCGAGCTGGACTCCTTCGATCCGACTCCGAGCTAAACTTTCCTGGTCGGCTGTAGGTCCTGCACAAGGAAGACAAGGAAAAGGCGGGGTGACGACCCGGATTTTCCCCTCAGGCGCGCGAATGATTAATATGTCCGAGCTGGCAAAGTAGTTTAGAGCAATTAATAACGAGAGAGCTTAAATGAGGAGGGTTGAGCTCTATTTATACTAAGTTTAGGTCTGACAGCATTTAATGCGACGCAGCTTTATGTCCCATCAGTGCTTTATGTCCCATCGGAACAGCTGGAACTGAGGTCGGGGTTAATGGGGTCGGGTCAGTCATCTGGGGTTGATCATTGGGCTGAGCGAGCTGCTGATGGAGCGCGGATTGACCCCTCTGATCAGGTCGGCTAATTTAGCTCAGCTCGGGAACCCCTCGTCAATTCCCCCCCCCCAGTCGAGATCGAGTGGGCGAGGTCTAGAGGTAGAAGCTAATCCCGAGCTGAAGGTGCTCAACCCCGATAGAGTAGGGATGGCCACGTCAGCAGTGCATGCCCAACGGATGGCTGCCACGTCACCTGGCGGTTCTGACGAGACGCGACGTTTGGTCTTCCCGAGGCGAATTTCATGGGCGCCTATAAATAGGGCCACCTCCTCCGAGATTCACTGCATACTTCACTTTATATTTCTCGAGGAATTTAGGTCGGACGCAAGAGTGGTCGGACGCAACTAGCTCGGAAAGATTATTCTCGGGATTCTTCAGCTCGGACCAAAATAGTCGGCCGCACTCCGCAGTTCGAGAGCATTAGGTACGTCCCGACTCCCTTTAGTCATTCCTGTACATTTGTATTTGCTGTAGACAGGATGGGGAGGTCGGAATCAGAAGATTCTCAGGCAATGGATGTAAGGTCTTACGGCGGAGATGAAAGTCCGCCGAGCTCGGCATCTACCTCGAACAGGATCCGTGGCGGAGAGAGCACCAGCTCGTCCTCAGGGCCGGCTCGGAGATCCAATCGCGAGGAGAGTGACGACGACTGCCAAGTTATTGGGGTTAGACTGGTGCGAGAAGAGGCAGAAGAGGACCCTATGGCCGACCTGGGAGAATTCGATGCCGGGGAGGATGAGGAGCCGCTGAACCGACTGGAGGGCATCGAGATACCGCAAGAGTTCTTAGCCGGGGTGTCCGTCACCGAGCCGATCGAGGCTGTACCAGTCAGTGCTGTTCGACCTCGGAGCTCGGCTTCAGCCAGTGCTTCTTCAATTCGAGGGAAGAGGATTGAGCAGTTGTTTGCCTGCTGCAAGCGCGAGTGCCATTCTACAGTGCAGATGGCGAACGCAAGACTGAGGAACTGGTCGGTTGACTGGCATCACAAGTTGAAGGTTCCAGGTCGGCAAGAAGCGGCGTGTTACCCCCCAGCCAACCACTACACCATATATGATCTGGCCTTCGACGTCATCCAGCTCCCCCTCCCTGGTTTCATCGTTGGAATCCTGAACCATTTCGAGCTCAGCCCGGGTCAGATGTCACCGAACGGTTGGGCCATAATGGTGGCTTTCTACGTGTTCTGTTTGGAGAAGGGAGTGGAGCCGACCTTGCGTCGATTCAGGCATTTCTTTGTATGTAAGCCCAATCCGAAGCAACCGGGGTGGTTCCACTTCGCAGCTCGGGTCGGCCACTCCATATTCACCAAGTGGCACTCATCCAACAAGGGCTGGCATAATGATTACTATTGGGTGGAGTCGTCTGTGAATCCTGGATGTAGGTTGGACTGGCTCCCGAGCCTGAGGAAAACCGTCAATGATGATCCTAAACTCTCGAAGGAGGAGCGTGGAGAAGTTGCAGTGCTCATGCCCGCGCCCGGGATGCTGATAAACATTGACAGTGTGCTGAAATGGGAGCGAATATGGGATTCTAAGTTATTTGGTCGGGAGCCCGACCTCTCAAAGGATCATCCCCACCTGATTCCCGACCCGGAAGGAGATGACGGGGCCGGCTCGGAAGAGGGTCAGTTTGCAGGATTGGCGTCCGACCTCCCGTCCCGTCTTATTAACTTCGCTTTAGCTGGGTCTTCGATTCACTTTTGATTTCCTTTGCTCTTTACCTTTGCAGATATGGCGGATATGAGGAAGCTCGCGTACACCCAGGTGCGGTCAGGACCGGGCGGCACTGGACAAGGCCAGAGGCAACGCCACAGCGGCCAAGGGCGTGAGGTCGGTCCCGAGGTCTCCTCAAAAGGGGCTTCGGGGTCCCCATTGCCGAAGAAATCTGGGTCGGGCGTAACGATCCCGGAGCGCTCCTCCCCCCGATCTGAGAACAGAAAGCGGCCTCGGCCCGGGCACTCTGGGAAGGGTAAGGGCACGGAGTTCAGCCCTCCCGACCAGCACATTATTGAGGCGTCCAAGGTCGACCGCGACCCCAAACTGGCGACGGTCCCAGCCGAGCAACTCTCGCTGGACTTGAGGACGGCTATTGTTACGGTAAATCCTTAACCATCTTATGTAAAGGTCGCATTCTTTAGCTCGGCTAATTGCTTTACCCTCTGCTGAACAGGCCGAATCTCACATCCTCTCTGCCCCCAGCTTCTTAATCAAGGCCCAAACTCACTGTGTTGAGCTCGAGCAACGGTATGTGGATGCCCGAGCCGAGCTTGAAACAGTGAGAGAGGAGGCTGCTCAGAGGCAGAGAGTTGACACAGCGGAGGTCGAGCGCTTGAGGAAGGAGCTGGACCTGGAGAAGGGCCGTCGCGAAGCCGCGGCCAAGGACGTCGATCGCTATAAGCGAGAGAAACGGGAGTCAGAGGCAAAGTTCAAGGAGTTGGCGGAGCGGGTCGGCGTCCACGGGGAAAAGGCGGTGGAGGCCTTCAAAACCAGCGACGCGGCGGTGGACTGGTTGGCCACGGAAGGCGGGGCCATGGCAAAGTACGCGGAAATGGAGTTCTACTTCCGGGGTCAAGTTTCGGCTCGGGAGAGAGCGAAGACTTTCTTTCCACCCTCCAAGAACGACTACATCGAGATCTTGGAGGTCCCGCCGCCAGAATTCTGGGAGATCCCCGAGCTTCCCTCCGACCTGATATCCCAGGCCAAGGAGGTTTCTGAGTTTGTCCAGAAGGGCCTGGACCAGGTTGGGGATGAAGCTGAGGCCACCACCTCCGCTGTCGCGCCAAAATAGAATTAGCAACGCCTCCCTAGTAGGGCTATTGTAATCTTGCCCGAGCTGGGCCTTTGTAATCATTTTCCGGTTTTTAATGAAAGATTTATTTTGGCTTTTTTTGCGTTTCAATTGAGTTCGTACACGCGTACTTTCCTCTCCGCAAATTTTTTCTAAGTTAGTGGGGTCGGACCAATTTTAATGGACCATACAAACTTAGGAGTAATAACCCGAGCTGGACGCGACTGATGCTTTAACATCCTAATCCGAGCTGGTATAATAGGGGCAACTCATAGTGGTTACCGATTCGAACTCGTCAGTCCGTTATAAAAATGGTCAAACTAATGTCGACAAGTATTGAGCTCGAGTTTAGACCCAAGCTAATACACCGACCTGAGGCCGGAATGCACCGAGTTGGAACATAATCCGAACTGGCAAACTGATCAAATTGTTATCAATTATACCCGAGCTGGAACTTAGTCCGAGCTGGTTTACTTGTCATTTGCTCGTGATTAAGCGTGGCCACCGCGTTAATCCGAGTTCGAGTAATCTTGTCGTTGTAGCATTTGCACCCGGGTCGGGCATTGCACTGGTTGGTGTACTTGTTCCCAAGTCGGGGATTGCACTAGTTTACAAGATCACATTGTATTGAATTTGTACAAGTAATGTTTCGGCCCGGGGCCTTTACAAAATACTTTGGCTCGGGGCCGTTTACAAAATTTTACGGCTCGGGGCCGTTGACAAAATATTCCGGCTCGGGGCCGGTGTTAGACAAAATACCGTTTCATGGGTTCTGAATGACAAGCATTTTTAACAGTTTTTCGTTCTTGTCTCGAAGGTAGAAGGTCCCGGGTCGGACTTCTTTTATGACCTCGTAGGGTCCCTCCCAGGTCGGGGAAAGCTTGTTAGTGGAGCGCGGCAAAAAGATGGCCTTCCTGAGTACGAGGTCGCCGACCTTAATAGGCTTAGGCTTGACCTGCTTGGAAAAGGCTCTTTTCATTGCAGCTTTGCTGGCCAGCATTCTGATTTGAGCTTTAGCTCGGAGCTCTTCAGCGAGGTCGAGCTCTTCACGGATTCGTGCTCCGTTTATTTCTGGGTCATGGTGGAGGGTTCTACTGGTTGGAGACCCGATCTCCACTGGCAGCACGGCTTGAGTGCCGAAGGTCAGTTCGAAGGGCGATTCTCCCGTCGCCGAGCTGATATTGGTCCGCTGAGCCCACATCACTTCTGGGAGAATTGATGCCCATTGGCCCCCTGCTTCCTCCAGCTTGGTTTTCAGACCCTGCAAAATGATTTGGTTAGTTCTCTCAACTTGGCCATTACTTTGAGGGTGAGCAACAGACGAGAATCTGAGGTCGATTCCAATCTCAGCACATTTGCCTCGAAAGTATGCACTGTCGAATTGCTTGCCGTGGTCGGTGACAATGACCTTTGGTACCCCAAATCGGCATATGATATTTTTCCATACGAAATCCCAAGCTGCCTTTTCTGTTATTCCGGCAACACCTTCAGCCTCGGGCCATTTAGTGAAGTAGTCTACGGCCACGAAGGCGTGTTTCTTTTGGCCAAGACTGGCTGGCAAGGGGCCGATGATGTCTAGACCCCACTGATAGAATGGCCAAGGGCTTATCATCACTGTGAGGTCTACAGCAGGCTTCCGCTGCACGTTGGCGAACCTCTGGCAGGTGTCGCACTTCTTTACATACTCTTTGGCATCTTGCTCTAAGGTTGGCCAAAAATAGCCGTACCTTAACGCCTTCCGAGCCAGAGCTTTACCCCCCAAGTGGTTTCCACACACCCCTTCATGAATCTCCCGGAGTACATAGTTTCCTTCCTCGGGTGCAACGCATTTCAAAAGAGGCCAAGTGTAGGCTCTTTTGTAGAGCTGCCCGGCAATTATGACAAACCTTGAGGCCTGCTTCATGAGTTTCCGAGCAGCTTTTTCATCCTCCGGGGTCATACCCCCCTCCAAATAGTCCAGGATTGGTTTGGTCCAATCTGGATTTAAGTTGAGCTCGGCTACCGCTCGTATCCCCAACTGGATACTAGGTTCAGATACTTCTTCCACGTGGACAAGGGTAGGTCGGCTTTCGCCCAAGGCTAGCCTGGGTAAGGCGTCAGCCTTCATGTTCTCTTCCCTGGGAATCTGCTGTATCGTGAACCTTCTGAGTGTTGAGGTCAAATCCTTAACTCTGTTGAGGTAGGCTAGCATAGCACTGTCCTTGGCTTCGAACTCCCCAGATATCTGACTTGCAACCAACTGAGAATCGGTGCTTAGGTCGATTGTCTGTGCCCCGAGCTGAGCAGCAATTTTCAGCCCTGCAATCACCGCTTCATACTCTGCTTCATTGTTGGACGCCGAGAAGGCGAATTTGAGGGAGTACTGGTGCTCATGCCGGTTTGGGTCGAGGATGACCACCCCAGCTCCGCTCCCAGACTTCCCTGAGGCCCCATCCACATGGACCTTCCACACGTCCTCCGAGTCGTACTCTGCTCGGCCAGTGCACTCTACGACAAAGTCAGCAATGGCTTGGGCTTTGATGGCTGTCCTGGGCTGGTAGGTGATGTCGAATTGACTCAACTCAACTGCCCATTTCAGTAGCCTGCCCGACGCCTCTGGCTTGTGCATGATGGATTTGAGCGGAGCATCAGTCATGACTTTAATCGGATGAGCATCAAAGTAGGGTTTCAACTTTCTAGCCGCCGTGATGAGCGCGAGGGCGAGTTTTTCCAAGGAGGAGTATCTCACCTCGGCTCCCTGCAAGGTTTTACTAACGTAGTAGACCGGCTTCTGCTCCTTGCCTTCTTCTCGGACTAGCGCCGCGGCCACCGCTGTTCACGAGCATGCCAAGTATACTACCAGCTCCTCCCCCACCTCAGGTCGGGATAATAGAGGTGGCGAGGCTAAGTACCTTTTCAGCTCCTGGAAGGCGTTTTGGCATTCCTCAGTCCATTCAAAGTTCTTAGGGTTCCTCAATATTTTGAATAGGGGAGCGCACTTGTCAGCCGACCTGGACATGAATCTGCTCAGCGCCGCGACTTTCCCTGCCAACACCTGGACGTCCTTCACGCAGGTCGGGGGCACTAGGTCTAGTATCGCCTGGACTTTCTCCGGGTTGGCTTCTATTCCGCGGGCTGTTACCATGAAGCCCAGGAACTTGCCTGCCTTGACGCCGAATGCGCACTTTTCCGGGTTCAATTTTATCCCAAAGTGCTCCATTACGGCGAAGGCCTCAGCCAGGTCGGTTACATGGTCTTCCGCCCTCCTGCTCTTGACCAACATGTCATCTACATAGATCTCCATATTCCGGCCAATCTGGTTCTTGAAGACCTTGTTCACCATCCGAGTGTAGGTGGCTCCAGCATTCTTGAGGCCAAAAGGCATGACCTCATAGTAGTAGAGTCCTTTATCGGTGGTGAAGGCGGTCTTTTCTTTGTCCCCGGGAGCCATCTTGATTTGATTATAACCTTTGAAGGCATCCATGAAGGAGAGCAGCTCGAATCCGGAGGTGGCGTCCACCATTTGGTCAATCCGTGGCAGGGGGAAGCAATCCTTGGGGCAAGCTTTGTTGAGGTCGGTAAAATCAATACATAGTCTCCATCCACCAGAAGACTTCGTCACCAGCACCACATTGGACAGCCAAGTTGGGTATTGTATTTCCTTTATGTGGTCGGCGTCCACCAACTTGTCCACTTCTTCCGCTATGATTTGTTGCTTATCATAATGAAAGTGCCGACGCTTTTGTTTTACTGGATAGTGATTTGGGTCGGCATTCAGGTGATGCTCGATTACACTCGGGTCAATTCCTGTCATGTCAGAAGCAGACCAGGCAAATACATGCTCATTCTTTAAAAGGAATTGGCTTATACCTTTCTTGAGATTGGCAGATAGCTCGCACCCGATCTTTGCTCTCTTTGCTTCGTCAGAGAGCTCCACCTCCTGGAGGTCCTCAGCCGGGCTTCCCCTCTTAGCGTCTCTCTTTTCCTCGGGCAGATCCGGTCCCCAGCCGATTTGATATTTGGGTCGGAGTGAGTTTTCATAACACTCCCGGGCTGAGAGCTGGGCTCCGCGAATGGTTGCTATCCCAGACGGGGTCGGGAACTTCAGGGCCTGGTGGTACGTTGAGGGGACAGCCCTGAAGTGATTAAGTGCCACCCGACCTAAGATCCCGTTGTAGGTGGAGCTACAATTCATTACAATGAAGTTGGCCTGCATCGACACCCACTTATCCCCATCCTCCAACTTCAGCGGGAGGTTGATGACTCCTTCGGCTCGGTGGGACTGCCCGGTGAAACCTGCTAAAGTACCACGCAATGGCCTGAGTCGGTTCCTGTCCAACCCCATTTGCTCAAAAGCACTGAGGAACAAGACTTCTGCCGAGCTCCCGGTGTCCACCATCAGCCTTTTGACGGTGAAGTTGGCTATCTCTGCGCTGATTACCAGGGGGTCGTCATGAGGCAATATGACCCCCTCCAAGTCTTCTGAGGAAAAGGTGATCCCTTGCATCCCTGGGGCCGGTCCCTTCGTTGGTCCATATTCTCTCCCTGCGCGAACATAACCTTTTCTGCCTGCCGAGGTCTCACCCCCTGACGCTAGCCCTCCCGCTATGGTTTCAATCACAGCCAGACGTCCGCCCCCAACCTGGCGCCTGGGCGGACTCCTCTCCCTATCCCTTTGCTCCGGATTTCGGGTCGGCTGTTGATCTATATACCTCCGGAGGTGGCCTCGGGCAATCAGTGCCTCGATCTCCTGCT
Organism: Ehretia macrophylla; assembly: GCA_037974665.1. NCBI lineage: Eukaryota > Viridiplantae > Streptophyta > Magnoliopsida > Boraginales > Ehretiaceae > Ehretia > Ehretia macrophylla. The sequence goes on from CM075774.1 coordinate 10,175,609, forward strand.
TCAAGTCTTTACACTCTTCGGTGGTATGGCCGTAGTCCATGTGGTAGCGGCAATATTTGGTCTTATTGCGCTTATCAGGCCGGCCTTTCATTCTCGTTGCCGGAGGCAGGTGGTTTTGGTGCTGGATCTCCATCAGGATCTGCTCCCTCGAGGTGTTGAGGGGAGTGAACATCGTGAACCGTGGGTTCGGCTTCGGCTGCTGGGGCTGCTTGCCTCGGTCATTCTGGGCTTTGGCCCCAGGTTGGGCTCGGGAGGCCTCTCCTTTCTTCCCAGCCTCCTTCTCCTTGTCATCATCCCTTTTCGCCTGGTGGATTTCCTCCGAGTGTATGTACCCTTCTGCTCGTACCATCAGCTCGGACACAGTATCCACAGGATCAATTGCTAAGGAAGACGTGAGTGGGCCCGACCTAAGCCCACTCTGGTAAGCCATCAGAGCCATGGAGTCCTCCAGGTTCGGAATTCGGAGGGACTCCTCGTTAAATCTGGCCGTGTAAGCCCTCAAGCTTTCCCCTCGATGCTGCTTCACCAACAGCAATGTTGAAGTATGACGAGTGGCGCGGCGGCTTCCCGCGAAGCGAGACAGGAATGCCTCAGCCAGCTGGTGGAAACTTGCAATTGAACCTGGACGAAGTTTTTGGAACCAATCCAAGGCATTGCCAACCAAGGTGGTCGGGAACGTCTTCGCCTTCATGAGATCCGGCATATCATGCAGAGTCATGTGGTGGTCAAAATTGAGCAGGTGGCTGGCTGGGTCTCCGTCTCCATTGTAAACGGCCAGGTTGGGCATGCGATTGCCGGTGGGTAGGGGCGTGGCCAATACCTCGGGAGAGAGTGGGCTTACACCGAGTTGGTTGATGACCTTAGCTATGGCAGCCGCGGTCTTTGCTTGCTCGGGGTCGGCTTGAACCGCCCTTTTGCCTCTCTCCGGGTCGGACCTTGGTGTTGGCTCGTAGAAGCCCTCCTCTTCCTGCGTCCGTTTTCGTCTAGACTCCGGGATGTGGAACTGGGGGCGCGATGGCCGCGGCGCGGCCTCTTGCGGTGCCAGGGGGCCCTCAGCCAGCCGGGCCACCTGCTCCTTAAGTTCTTCGAACATCCTGAGCATCATCCTTATCTCCGGTGATAGGTTGGAGTTTGGGTCTCCTTCTGCTGCGGGGTTGGTTTGAGTGGCTAAGTGTATGCGTTGGCTCGTTCCAACGTCGGCTTGGGTTAGGTTTTGGCTGGGCGCCTGTGTGGCTTCGAGGTCCCCTTCCAGGTTGGGCGAATCCTCTGCCGGTATGTTGTGGCTTCTAGTTTGCACCATAATGGCTTCTCAATGAGTGGTGAAGAGAGTTATAGAAGAACTCGTCGTTTCCCACAGACGGCGCCAAACTGTCGAGGTTGAAAATCTCACAGTTAGATTCGGAAGCTGCTTTGGCCGAGCTGGACTCCTTCGATCCGACTCCGAGCTAAACTTTCCTGGTCGGCTGTAGGTCCTGCACAAGGAAGACAAGGAAAAGGCGGGGTGACGACCCGGATTTTCCCCTCAGGCGCGCGAATGATTAATATGTCCGAGCTGGCAAAGTAGTTTAGAGCAATTAATAACGAGAGAGCTTAAATGAGGAGGGTTGAGCTCTATTTATACTAAGTTTAGGTCTGACAGCATTTAATGCGACGCAGCTTTATGTCCCATCAGTGCTTTATGTCCCATCGGAACAGCTGGAACTGAGGTCGGGGTTAATGGGGTCGGGTCAGTCATCTGGGGTTGATCATTGGGCTGAGCGAGCTGCTGATGGAGCGCGGATTGACCCCTCTGATCAGGTCGGCTAATTTAGCTCAGCTCGGGAACCCCTCGTCAGACACAATCCATAGATGAACAATATTGGATATTTTGTCCAACTATCTTCTTCTTTCTCTCTAGAACAAATTTAAATACGCAGGGAAACTATGGGACATGTGCCCTAATAAACCAAGCGTATACAGTCTATACTTGGTAAATGATTATTTATTATCGAAGAATGACAAAAACTGTTTGAGTTAGTTCAGATATATTAGAAGGTGATCTATAAAAGTACTTATTAAAATATGGGAAGGTATGAAAGAATAAGTGGAATAATGTATATTCTAACACCACTACCTTCATGTGTGATCCGGAGAGAATCGAGAAACGAGTCAGTGAGAGCGAAACAAAACAAGACAAATGGTCATACGTGGATGAATACGACTGTGCCAAAGACTCAGTTCTGATACTATGTTAAGAAGTCTGAGGTTTTATTCTAAAATCAATTGGTACCAAGTGAAGTAGCCCAGATCTGATATGGTGGATTTGGAATTAGTAATTTTTCGATGTGAAAAGAATGTATATTATAACATTTAAATTTATATAACCGAATTTATCTAGTGGGACAAAACTTAATTTAATTTGGTTTTAATTAGTTTCGTTTTAGCGATAAATGAAATATCTTCTATTTAGTGACTTCATTCAAAGTACTCAAATCAAGATCCTGTATTGTTTAATGCTTTAAGCCAGCCATAGAAACTGTTAAAGTGCACTTCAGTAGTCTCCTAGCTAGATACTATATATGGATGAAAGGGATACAGTAAGCAACTCCCTTATGCAATGAACTTGGAACCTATTAGAAGCCATGATTTATCCTTGCATGAATTAATAAGAAAAACAGGCTGACATACACTTAATATTGGGTGAAGTGCAAAAGACTTGCATGTGTTTTGCTAAAATTAATAATGTAATACTTTTGTATAATCTATAAAAATGTAGCTTACTATTCCTTTTGTCTTGTAATAGAGTCACATTCTTATAAATTATGAAAATTATTAACTTATTAAGATATCACGAGCAAATGTGTATATATATTAAGGCTATAGGGTTTACAATCCCTATTGACCCCTAAAAATTCTTTAAAATCTCTTGTTATTTAGTAAAATCGTTTAGCAGCATTAATTATGTTACCATACACTTAGTCTCTGCTTAGCCTTTGTTAATTAAATATTTTGCAATAGAACCTCATTTAAAATATTTGATAAATTAATAATCTCTTTTGAATAATAAAATTATTTGGTCCCAACTTGGGATGAGTGTAAAAAATTAATAATCTCAATAAAATTATAAGAAAATACATTTAAAATATTATTTTATATTTTATAAATTAATAATTAGTTAAAAATTACCTAATAAATTGACTATGAGGTTTTCTCGATGTATGAATCAATAGTAGTTTGTCCATAGTTAAACTTCAAATCTAGTTGAATTTCATCTTTAATTGTCTGCAGTTCACCTAAAAGTCATAGGGTTGCTTGCTCGTATTGCAACAAGTTTTGGAGTGATTATTGATACTTTGAATGTGATGTGTTGTCGCAGGCAATCAAAAATAAAACATGTACTCCAAAAAATATATGTAGTAGTGCGAGCAAGGATCGTTCCCACAAAGAATATCTAACCTAATTTTATACTACGTAAACAAGGTTAGGGGGAAGGGGGGGGTTTGAGTTTAATGTAAAAACAAGAAAAAGATAATTAAAAAGTAATTCAAATTAAAGTGTCGAAATTATCAAAAGAACAAACCTTGGTCTAAGTTAACGTCTACCATCGGAATCTTGTAACTGATCATTGATGCAAATATATATCAATTCAAACTTTAAATATTCATCGTTATAATTATTTTCCTATCTCTCCTTAATTGTAGTTACTCAGAATACACGCGACCTAATTAATCCTAACTACTAAACAATCTTAGTCACGCGCAGAAAGTTTAATCTAGTAGCAGCTTTAAGAATTAGAGAGATCGATAAAGCTAAACAACACAAGCACATGTGGTTGCATTTAATTTAGTTGAATGTTGTTTCTAAGATCTAAATGTCTTCAACGCAACAAATCATTAAATCCTAGTCACTTCGCAAGTTAGGGGATCAAACAATTACGGATTTGATATCTAACTTAGCAATAGATTATAACGAATAATAAACTAGTTGGCTACCCTACCAATTAAATGAAAGAATCATATAAATAAAACATATGAACATTCAATACTTAAAGCTTAAATTGAACAATAAAAACTAATTAGATCTCACAATTTTCTTGATTCTGAGGCTTCAGTTTCCTTTGACCAAGAATAAAAGCTTAGCCACACAGGGCCATAAAGAAAGTTTGAAGGAAAAGAGGGGAGAAAGAGAAGATTGAAATCTTATGATTTTTTTCCCTTATTTATAGTTTGTGAAGCCTACAAAATCTCTTAAAATAATAGAATCCTAATGTGAATAGAATAAGTAAAATATTAAAGATAAGGTAAAGTAAAGTCCTAATATAACTAGGAAAGTTTTATATTAACTAGAATAGTCCTAATATGATTAGGAAAGGCTTAAATAGTTAGAATTTTCATGCACCACCTTCTCCACCATCTACTAGAAGCTTCTAGATAAAGAACATTTCAGAACGTCAAATAGTGCAGGTGCAGCAACTTCACATCCAATTTCGACCTTGATGCAGCCAGTATATCTCAAAACTCAAAATATAAAAGTTGTAGATCTTCGTCTTGGCTTTCTACAGCATCTTGAATCGTCTCAATCAGAACTCAGATGAGAGAGTTATGCCCAAAAAATGAAACAGTGTTGGAGCTTTCCAAAATTGCGCGATTTAACTTTGTTTTGCACTTAACGCCTCCATTTGCATCCTAAATCAAAATATAAGAACAATAAGTGCATTTAGGTATCAAGTAGGTGTAAAAGATTAAACATTAAAGGAGAAAAATATGATAATTTGCACTCTCATCAAATTCCCCCACACTTAACTTTTGCTCGTCATCGAGTAAAACTCAAATTCCCACGAATACCAAAGCTGCAATGTCATCAACAAATAACAACCAAGCTCTTCAAAATTCATAACATATCATGAACAAACATTCTTAACCAACTTATAATTACTTAGTAAGCATTCTCACTCAAAGATGGAGTAAACTGAATACGTAGACCCTCAGAGAAATAAACACTCGACTCTCATGTGTTTAAAGGGTATGTGTTTTGTTCAAATTCATTCCAATGAAAATGATCTACTATAGGCTTGCATATCTTCTCATTCTCCACCACTAAGATCACATGCATAACACAAATCACAAGGGATTTTCAAGGGTTATAACGGGGTTTAGGACTAAGGTGGGAAATATTTGGGAATATAACTCAAAAGCTATCGAAACTAGCAGAGCAAAGAATGAATCAACTCAAGCTCGAATATATAAGATGTGTAAAAACCAATCACTCTATTCAACAGCTTCCACCTTTGTATATATCATGTATAAACAAAATTCTTTCTTGGAATTTTTAGGAGGAATTATGAACATGAATAGTTTGAAAGAAATTTCCTCCATCACTTTCTTTCTTCTTTGTCTTTTTTTTTTCTCTTTTTTTTATTATTATTTTCTTATTTTTTTCCTTGCCAAAATTACACCAACAATGGAACTCATAAATCGAAAATGAAAATATGTTCCATTTCACCAGTCATAGCCATACCACAAATTCAACACCCCCATACTTATTTCTTGCACACCTATACATATCATAATGATGAACAATGCTCCACTAGTCCTAAGGCTTGGGTAAAGGCATTGTTTTTCGGGTTTAAAGTTTGTAACATAGGTTCACAATAAACAAGGTCAATAAAGCTCAAAGGGATTTAACAAAGGAAAATATTAAGTACAAAGTAGGCTAATTGGCTTATGTAGCTAAATCAAAGAAGGCCTTAATCATGTTCATGTGTGCATGCGTCAATGTGACATCGAAGAGAATCAAGGCAAGTTCTAGAGAAACAAATCAATGGAAGAATATCTCTCATGAAAGAAAATAGTGACACTGATATGGATGTATCAGTCTAAAGGCTCAAAATCTCACCAGATTTTGTCTACGAAATTCAGTCACCACCATACTCAAGGAAAATAACTAGACTAATTAATTCGAAGTGGAAAGAGTACTTATTTAATCATGTTCTGAATCTTTCAAGCTTCATTGCACCTTGCTCATGCCATGCACAAAAAAACCATTGAAAACCACAATTTTTTTTTGTTGAAACAAATTAAAACACAACCTAAATCCCCTCCCCGACACTTAAAACTTTCATTGTCCTCAATGGTTAAAAACAAACTCGCAAGCTTATGCAAAGATGAATAGAGAATAACATGAGAAATAGTTAGATAAGAAAAATAGAGTATGTAGAAGGACATACCTGAAGCACTTGATAGGGAGAAGAAAAGTAATGTTTTAAATTTGTAACTATTTAGAGAAGCCCAATAAAAGAAGAAAAAACAAAATAACAGGAAACAACAAAAAAAATAAATTACTTCGTTTTATTTTTTTCTTCATTTTTATATTTTTTTTCTGGCCAACCCTATTTACATCTCCATACAAAGGTTCCGAACTCTGGGAGGCACTAAAGCCGACTCTGTGAAATAATAAAAATGTTGAACTAACTAATAACTACAAAAAATAATATTAAAATACCTGGATTCATTTAATGTCAGCCAGTAAGACAAACTTTCCTTAGGTTGCCTCCCAAGCAATCCCATTGTTTATTGTCGTTGGCTCGACTCAATACTTCCTTCTTCAATCAGGATTATCAAGGTCCAATTCTTCCACATTCTCCTCGTGAAAAAGGCTCCAAATCTTGAATGGGGACCTGCGAAAAATCATTCAATGCTGCGGCAATCTCCTACAAATCAAGACTCAAGGTTAACCCCTCATTCTTTTCCTCAAGATGCTTACTAATGACAACTTCCAATCTACTTTTTTCATCAACTTCTTTTACTTCCTGTGCTAAGGAATCAATCACATCAATAGAATAAACATGATTATCATCACTAGGATTGTTATTACTAGGATATTTCATGGTATCATAAATATTAAACTTAATAATCTCACCATCAAATTCCATGGTAAGTGTGTCACTATAAACATCTATCTTAGTCTTGGATGTTTTTAAGAATGGTCTAACTAATAAAATAGGCGTATTTTGATCACCACCCTCCATATCAAGCACATAGAAATCAACTAAAAAATAAAATTATTAACTTGCACAAGAACATCCTCAACTATCCCCTTAGGATAGGCATTATATCTATCAGCTAATTGAATTATGACACCAGTGCTATTCAAAGGCCCAAGTTTTGAAGAAGCATATATAGAATATGACATGACATTAATAGAAGTTCCTAAATCTATCATGGCCTTCTCAAATCTAGTGTTACCTATCGCACAAGGGATAGTTAACATACCTAGATCTTTGCACTTTACAGGGAGTTTTCTTTGAATAACTACAGAAACATTTTCCCATATTCTCAACTTCTCACATCCTTTAATTTCTATTTCCTTTTAATTGTACATAGTTCTTTCAAGAATTTAGCATAACGAGGTACTTGTTTAATAGCATCTAAAAGTAGAATATTTACCTTGCATCTACGAAAAGTCTCATATAAATCCCTATTTCACTTATATTTTTTAGATTCTACTAAAGCCTGGGGAAAAAGGGGCTACTGGTTTATAATAAGAAAGAGGGGTGGAAACTTACGCTTAAGTAGATCATCATAATTGGGAACGCCACTGTTTGTAACGACATTCTTTTCCTTTTCTTGCTTCGATGATGTAGGGGCTACCTTTCTTGGAATCTCAAGCTCTTTACCACTTCTCAAAATGATTGAACTTATATTTTCTCTTTGGTTTAGTACGATAGGGTAATTTTCCCGAACTTTGCGCCTCTAGCTGACTAATTGCAGTCACCATCTGGTTGCCTAAACTTTGAATAATGTTTTCGTCTCTTATTGAAATTGTTTCATCTCCTGTTGAAATTGCAAAGTATTAATGGTAAGAGACTTAACAATATCTTCTAAAGACATACCTGAATTAGACGTTTAGCCTGATTGTTGATATGCCTGCTTATACTGTTGAAAACTTGGGCGATTCTGAGTCGCAGGCTGATTTGCTTGTGGATTCCCATAGCTAAGATTGGGGTGATCCCTCTATCCTGGATTATACATGTTCAAAAAGGGATTATACTTACTTTGTGATTGTCCAAGAAAACCACCAGCCGCATTCACTTGCTCAATGGGCTCATCTTGAAGAGTCAGACACATGTCGGTTAGATAGCCTACTACCGAACAAATCCCACAAGCCTTCGCCGATTGCATATTACCAATAACCATTTGATGAACAAGAGAAGTCAGACTCGCAATCTGTTCTTCAAGGGATGGAATATTTACCTCATTAGCATGCTTAGGTGGAAGGTTAAGCCTTATGCCAACTGTTGAGAATTGGCCGCCATATTCGCAATCAAATTCTTCGCCGCCTAAGTTTTATCCACCAAAGCTCCTCCACTCGCGGTGTCAATCATGCTTCTATTAGTGGGTAGAAGGCCCTCATAGAAATACTAGATAAGTAGCTGCTCACTAATCTGATGATGGGGGCAGCTCGCACATAATCTTTTGAAACGTTCCCAATATTCGTGGAGGGACTCCCCGTTATGCTGCCTTATACCACAAATTTCTTTTCGAATGTTGGCCGCCCTTGAAGTTGGGAAATACTCCTCCAAAAATAACATTTTCATCTCGTTCCATGTGGTAACACTCCCAGGAGGTAGATAATAGAGCCAATCCTTAGTTGTATCCTTCAAAGAAAACGGAAAGGCTCTTAATTTGATTTGCTCGTAGTTACCCCCGTGGGCTTCATACTCGTGCATACAACATGAAGCTCCTTTAGATGCTTGTGAGGATCTTTACCTGTAAGGCCATGAAAAGTAGGCAAAAGATATATTAGGCCATATTTTAACTCAAAAGTAATATTAACATCTAAAGTAGGAAGCGTCATGCATAAGGGTTGTTGATCCAAATCAAGGGCAGCTAGCTCCTTCAAAGTTCGATTTACAGCCATGACTTCCTCATCTTCTAAATCAAAATCGTTAGCCAATAGGGAATCAACAACTAGTTCGTTTTCTTCAGAATTCCTCCAAGCTTCTTTTCTTAACCTGTGCCAATTTTTTCTATTTCTGGATCATACTGCAAATCACATTGATTAGTAGATCGAGTGGCAATCATACAATCAAGGAAACGCTTACAAACCACGAGAAACAAAGTAGGAAAAAGAAATCTCGAGTAATAAGAAAAATTAAAAATCTACGTAAAAATAAAAAAATGCCTAAAAACCCTAGTAAACGATAGAATTTGGCCTCAAGAGGGTAGGGCTCGTAAGTCTTTTGAAATAACGAGTCTTGCTCAGAACGTCGTTTCCCTTCAAAAAAGTAAAGTTTCAAGTACCTAATTCTACCAAAATTTTAAAAACTACTGAAATTATAACGATTTTTTTTTAGATTTCAAGAACGAAATAAAAATCACATAAAATACAAAAATAAACTAGAATAACTCCCCGACAACAGTGCCAAAATTTGATGTGCTGTCGTTGGCAACCAAAAATAAAACTTGTACACCGAAAAATATATGTAGTAGTGCGAGCAAGGATCGCTCCCATGGAGAGTATCTAGCCTAATTTTATGCTACGTGAACAAGGTTGGGGGGTTTGAGTTTAACGTAAAAAAAGAAAGAGATAATTAAAAAGAAATTCAAATTAAAGTGTCGAAATTAATCAAAAGAACAAACCTTGGTTTAAGTCAACGTGCACTATCAGAATCTTGTAACTGATCATTGATACAAATATATATCAATTCAAACTTTAAATATTCACCGTTGAAATTATTGAGCAGCTGGGATTGGACCAAAGCAGGTTGAGACCAATAAGAGGAACCTTGACGGGATTCACCGGGCACGGGTGCAAAACTGAGGGGATAATCAACCTCCCACTGACCCTCGAGGTCGGGAACAAATGGGCTACCATGCTGGCCAACTTTATAGCGATGAACTACGACTTCGCTTATAATAAAATGTTGGGTCGGGTAGCTCTGAACTATTTCAGGGTGGTTCCCTTAACCTATCACCAAATGCTAAAGTTTTTTACCCCCATGGGAATTGCAAAGCTTAGGGGTGCGCAGCTCTCAACTGGAGAATGTTATGAAACATCGTTGCGCCCAAAGTACCAAGCATACTGGAGTCCGGACTTGCCTAAGGATAAGAGAGATACCAAGCGTGGTAGCTCAGTTGAGGATTTGTAGGAGATTCAACTCTCAGAAGAGAGCAAGAAAGCCAAGATCGGGAGTGAACTCTTTGATCACCTGAAACAAGGTATATCCCGTTCCCTCTTGCAAAATGAAAATATATTTGCTTGGTTTGCCACTGATATGATAGGTATTGACCCGAGCGTAATTGAATATCACATGAATGTTGAGTTCGATTACCGCCCAGTACAACAATAGCGTTAGAACTTCTATTATGATAAACAGCGAATTATCTTCGAGGATGTGGACAAGTTGATTGATATCGGTCATATACATGAGATTGTGTATCCGATGTGGTTATCCAATGTGGTTTTGGTTGCAAAGACACTGGGAAAGTGGAGATTGCGCATAGACTTCACTAACCTGAATAAAGCATGCCCTAAGGATTACTTCCCACTGCCTTGGATTGACCAGATGGTTGATGCCACTTCGGGGTGCGAGTTTCTTACCTTCATGGATGTTTTTAAAGCATACAACTAGATCAAGATGGCCCTTGGAGATCGAGAGAAGACAACTTTCATCACGGATAAGGGGTTATATTATTATGAAGTCATGTCGTTCGGCCTCAAAAATGCTGGAGCCACTTATCAGTGGATGGTAAACAGAGTCTTCAATTCTCAGATCAGGAAGAACATGGAAATATATGTTGATGACATGCTAGTCAAAAGCAAGAAGGCTGAAGACCACATCTCCGACCTAAAGGAAACTTTTGCCACCATGGAAAAGTTTGGGTTCAAGTTGAATCTCAAGAAATATGTCTTCGGGGTTAGAGCTGGGAAGTTCCTTGGGTTCAAGGTTACGGCTAGGGGAATCGAGGCTAACCTGCAAAAGATCCAAGCTATCTTAGCTCTTGCGCCCCCGAGCTTCGTCAACGACATCCAGGAATTGACCGGTAGAGTGGTAGCTTTGAGTCAATTCATGTCCAGGTCGGTTGACAAGTGTTCCCCGCTTTTCAAAGTCCTTAGGAATGCCAAGAATTTTGAATGGACAGAGGAATGCCAGAAGGCATTTGATGATCTAAAGAAGTATCTATCTTCCTCGCCTCTGCTCTTCTGACCTGAGGAAGAGGATGAGCTGGTAGTATATTTAGCATGCTCAGGTACAACGGTTGCAACTATGATGGTCCAAGAAGAAGACAAGGAGTAGAAGACTGTTTACTATGTTAGTAAAACTCTTAGAGGTGCCGAGACGAGGTATTCCTCATTGGAGAAGATTGCTTTTGCATTCGTCATGGCATCTAGAAAGTTAGGCCTTATTTTGATGCGTACACTATCAAAGTAATGACAAATGCTCCGCTCAAGTCGATTATACACAAACCAGAGGCCTCGGGAGACTTCTCAAGTGGGCGATAGAGTTAAGTTAGTTGACATAATGTATCAACCGAGAATGACAATCAAAGCCTAGGCTATTGCAAATTTTGTAGTGGAATGAACTGGCTGAACTGAGCATCATCCCGAAGAGGTTTGGAAAATTCACGTGGATGGGGCCTCGGGGAAATTATGTAATAGAGCTGGAGTAGTAATTCTCGACCCTATGAGGCATGAACACCAATACTCCTTGAAGTTTGCTTTCTCAACCTCAAACAACGAAGCTGAGTATGAGGCTTTGGCGGCAGGGCTGAGGATAGCATCTTAGCTTGAGCCCCAGACTGTAGAGGTTTATATAGATTCTAAGCTGATTACTAACCAGGTTTCAGGAGAATTCGAAACCAGAGACACCATGATGCTCCTTTATCTCACTAAGGTGAGGGAGCTCACCTCAGGTTTTCGACGGTTTTCAATGTAGCAGATTCTGAGGGAAGAGAATGTTAAAGCATATGCCTTGTCCAAATTGGCAGCTGGGGAGAATCAACCAACTCTAGTTCACGTCGAAGAAATTTTCAAGCCGAGTGTCTAGATTGGTGGAGATAAGGTCTCAGAGGTGAATGTAAGTCCAAATAGGATCAAGCCAATCAGGGACTTCCTAGAGGAGGGTATAGTCCCAAATGATAAAAAGGAAGCTCAAAAATTGAACGGCAGGCTTCGCGATTTGTTATCATGGTCGGACAACTGTATAAAAGGGCATATACCTGGCCTCTTCTTAAGTGTGTAGGACCCGAGGAGGGAAACTACATTCTGAGAGAAATATATGAGGGCATATGTAGGAATCACCTCGGAGGCAAAGCCTTGGCTCGAAAAGCTTTAAGGCACGCATGTTTTGGCCAACCTTAGAGCAGGATACCAAAGAATTTGTGAAGAGATGCAATACTTGTCAGCAGTTTGCCAACATTCAGAGGAAACCCGCGGTGGATCTAACAGTGATGCTAAGCCTGTGGCCATTCTACCAATGGGGATTAGATATAATTGGACCCCTTCTGAACAGCATAGGGCAAAAGAAACATGTTTTTGTTGCTATTGATTACTTCACCAAATGGGCCAAGGTCGAGGCAGTGGCGATGATCACTAACCAAACAACTAGGAACTTTGTATGGAGGTTCATTATCTGCCGATTCGGAGTACCCAAAGTCATGGTAATCGACCATGGAAAACAATTTGATAGTGCATACTTTCGTGGAAAATATGTCGAGATCGGGATTGACCTTAGATTCTCGTCTATTACTCATCCTCAATGTAATGGCCAAGTTGAGGTAACTAATAGATCTATTTTACAGGGTCTCAAAACAAAGCTGGGAGAGGCAAAGGGACAATGGGCAGTGATAAACCTCGAAGTCTTTTGGGCTCATCGCACTACCCCCAGCTCTGCTACGGGAGAGTTGCCCTTCAATTTGACTTTCGGCATAGAAGCAGTCTTACTAGTAGAGATCGGGTCTCCTACCAGTAAGACCCTTCTCCACGAGAAGGAAATAAATAGGGCCAAGATCCGAGAAGAGCTTGATTTGGCTGAAAAGGTACGGGCTAAGGCTCAGGTCTGCCATGGAGAGAGCCTTTACAAAGCAAGTAAAGCCAAAACTAATCAAGGATGGAGATCTAGTCCTAAGGAAGGACATCTTTCAACCGACCCCGAGTGGTAAGATTTTCCCGCTTTGGGAGGGTCCTTACTAGGTAGTGAAGGAGCTCCGACCTGGGACCTTCTATCTTGTTGATAAATATGGAAAGCAGTTAAGAAATGCTTGGAATGTTGAGCATTTAAAGCGCTACTTCATTTAAATTACAAAGAGTATTTACTTGTCAAACTTTGTACACCTTTGTGAGGTCGTCTTATTTTATCTAAATCTGAAACAATGGCGAGGTCGCGACTTTTATCGCACTCGTCACTTGGCAGATTAATTCGATTGTTTAAGTTGAATGCGTGCTTGTCACATCTATGGTCTGAGGCGAGACGAGGTCGTGATTATACACTTATAAGCTAAGACTACTTAGGCTGCTCTATGCCTAAGGATAATTGAGGTCGTTATATGAAAACACTCAATGAAAGCCCAGTTTGGGCATATAATCAATATAAGGTCGTGGTTTCACACTTATTGATTATTGAAGATCCAGCTCGGATCTAGCAATGATTTGGCTTGATTAAGTCCAAAACTAAAGAACGCCCAGCTCGGGCACATTATCAATATAAGTTCGTGGTTTCACATTTATTCATTGATTATTTGAAAAGTCTAGTTCAGATTTAAGTTCAACTTGGTTTTTTAAGATGTCCAGATCAGGCATAATATCGATATAAGTTCCAACTTGTTCATCGATTAATTCGGTTCCTCATTATGGTTGGTTATCAACCTAAACTACTTTTCACATTTGAATGAATAAAGTAAATAAAGACAAGATCAGCCAAGAGTATTTTTATTAATAAAAGTTACAAAAAGGGAGGGCCGCCTTAGGCCATGGTACAATCAAGTTATAAAAATTTTTAAGCTTGAGGGAGGATGGCCGAGCTGGACCCCTTGGTGGTAGGATCGATGGTATGGGCGTCCATCTCGTTCTAGGAGTCTTCGCCGACTTGGCTGTTATAAATGTATCTCTGCACCTCTTGGGCTGCGACCTTAAGCTCAGGCGCCAGGTCGGGGATCTCCCAAAGCTCCTTGGATGGAACCTTCACGATCTCGATGAACTTTGTCTTCACCTGGGGGTAGAAGGTCTTCGCCCGCTCTCTTGCGGCTAGTTGGCCTCGAAAATACCCTACGGCATAGCTAAACTTGGATAGTTCATCGGCAAACTCGCCCACAAATAGGTTCTTTTCCTCACTGGCCTTGAAGGTTTCGATGGCCTTCAAACCTTTAGGGCTGACCTTGTTGATGAAGTCCTCAAGCTTCTGGTCGGTTTCCCTTTTCTCAACTTGGACCTTCTCCAGCTCTTGTGCCTTTTAGGCGCGGGCCTCCTTTATTTGAGCCCTTTCCATCTTAGTTGCCTTGTCCTTGGCCTTGGCCTCTACCTTCAGGCGCCGGATGTCAACTGTGTCTTCCTCAAATTGCCTATTCACCTCATCCTTTTGAGACATCAGCGCGACCACAGCCTCCTCATATTTATGCTTGAGCTCGAGTAGATATGTTTGGGCTTGGCTGAGGAGGTCGGGAATTGAGAGGGAATGGAACTCCGCTTGAAAAGATAAAAGAAATGATTAGCCAAAGGGAACCCTCGAGCTAGGATACTTGCTAAGGCCAAAATATTTACCATGGCAAGGGTCGTCTTCAGATTGCAGGCCACTTGTTTGTGGGGGATCAACACGAGCTTGAGATCTCTGATGGTGGTAGAGGCGGCAGTAAGAGCCGAGGCGATGACCTGATCTTTTTTGGATCGATAGACCTCCACGCTTTTCCCGCGGCTATCACCCTAAGGTCAGGTCCTCTTCTTCTGTGGGGACTCGCCCTCAGCTTAGCCCCTGGTAGGCTCGTTGAGCTCCACTTCTTTGCTCCTCTTCCTCGAGGATACATCTTTTGTGGGGTTGGTACGGCCCTTTGTAGACTTATCCCGGTGGCTGGGCGACCTCTTCTTAGATTTCAGAGAGGCTTGGGAGGCAACAGGCCCCGTGCCCAAGTCCTTGGGCGCCGACGGGTCTTGGCCCTGGCTAGGCTTCTTTTTCAGGCTGTAGATAGCTGCAGCTCGGCTCGCCATTTCTAAAAAGAATACAAGTATTAGTTTGCAAGCAGACAAGTACGGTAAGAAAGATAGGGTAAATGAGGTACATAACTAAGGAGATTTTTTCGAGTATGACCCTCTTCTGGCTGTTCTACCTCTTCCCTTACTTCTTCACCTTCCTCTTCTTCTTCATCTTCCTCTTCCTTTTCTTTTGGATGGAGCTAAGGGTGGACTTTCTCCAGATCGAAAGGTCCTTCCCTGAACAACTTGCTCTCCCATATCCTCGACCATTCAAGGTGGTAGTCTATGTTTAGCAAGTACTCGCCCGTTTTAAGCTTGTTCGCTGTGGTGCATTCCGAGACGAAGAGTTTGGGAGGTCTATTTATATTTCTCTTTAGGCCCAGCGTGTAGTTAACTTGACGAAGTAGTAGTCGTTGTGCCAGCCCTTGTTAGAAGATTTCCACTGAGTGAAGAAGGCATTGTTAGGTCAGGCAGATAAGTGAAACCACCCATGCAAGTTGGGATTCGCCTTGCACACAAAAAATTGCCTAAACAGATTCAAGGTGGGGGTAACCAGTTTACGTCGACAGTCCACATAGAATGCCGTATATATGCCCAGTTGTTGGGAGCTAATTGGCCTAGGCTGTGCTCCAAGTATTCCATTATGTCGATTATGTAAGCAGGCAAGGAAAATCGGGTAACGTCAAAAGCAAGGTTGTAGATGATGAAGTGGTCCTCTGGTGGATAGCAGGCAAAATCATGCTGACCTGGCACTATGAGTATAGTCTGCGGCCACGACCTACTTTCTCAACTGTTTATTTGCTGAGCTGGGTTTGGAGTGACATTCTCTTTTACAACAGGCAAAGATTTACTTTCCTCGACCTGACGAAGTGGCGCCTTCTCCCCTCCTTGTACTTCGTTGAGGTTCAGTGGCGACCGGCTCGGCAGGGGCTATGTATGCAGGAATAGATAAGCCTTCAAGCTTGTTTAAAGGCAGCCCTTCATTTCCTTCTTCCACCTCAGCTAAGCCTATGTTATCCACCTCGGCCTCATATTAAGCCTGTCGTACCCCAACGATTTAGCACTCATCATCACTTTGGTCCCGACCTGGTGCCAGGTTGGATCTCTCCTCTCTAGGTGATGAGGTGCTTGAACTTTTCTCTAGCTGATCTTGCCGAGATGGTGTCCCCAAGCTGGATGGATTTTCTTCTTCCTTGCCATAGGACATAGCTTCATTGGCTTAACTATCCTTGGAATCCGATCTCCCTATTTGAAGAAATGGATATAAAGAAAGGAAAAGAAAAAGGTTAAGGACATACCTAACGTCTAAATTCTGAAAGTGTTTTCGACCTGATGGAACTGAGGTAAACACTTCCGAGTTGAGAATCCCGAGCTAAGCAAAAATGCCTTAGAGAGTTTCTTGATCTTGATCGCAAAAGGTGGAAAGGAATTTCTGAAGGGCCAAGCCCTATTTATAGGCAAAAATATGATCACCTCGGGAATACCAACCGTCACATTGAAAATGGTGATGTGTCAGCATATCAGCTAAAGACAGGGTGACGTGGCAATTACTTAGTCCAGGTCGGAGATGCCCAGCTCGAGGGATAAATCTGCTTTCTAGAACCTCTCCTGAGTTCTAGACTTGGGGAGGAAGGGGAGGAATGAAGGGGGGAGGGGAGAAATGATAGGGGTAAGCTCGAGCCCGACAGGCTCCCCACCCTGGAGTTAGGAGGCAATCTCTGGGCCCGACCTCAGCTTTCTTCGGGGCACGACTATCACATCTAATAAGACATAAAGTTGAGATAGTGTCGGACAAGAATGAACAATACCGGGCAGAGCTAAGCATTAAATGTTGCCCGGATCTTGAAGTAGTATAAATACCCTCTTCATCTGTCATTAACGGGGACCTGGTACACATTAATTACTCTCAATTACCACCTGTGCCGCTACCCTCGCGATTCCTTATTTATTTTGTAGGCCTAGGTAGCTTGAGGTTAGATCACTGAACTTGGACGTACATTAACTTATCCACCCTCATCAAGAAGCAAAGCTCTTTTAAGTCAATAATGGTGCAAGGAACCCTGCTCGCTACATTTGAATGTTCGGCACCACTTAAGCATTGTAAGATGTTCATATCGGAATTTTGTCTGATGAAGGTAAAGCTAATTATTGAACAATCATTTAATACTTGTCTAGCCTCTTCTATTATTCTTTAAGATTAAGAGCAATGGTGTTGAAGGATGGGCCATCGAATTACTCCACAAAGGTCGTTTTAGACTAAAATTCGCAAGTTAATTTATACATTTATTCGCTTTATGACAAGGGTAGAGTCAAAAAATTTTATTAAAGGGGCCAAGGTTCAATTGAAAAAATGGAAAGGGAATCAAGGTTGTTATGCTTTGTTATAGAAAAAGATATTAAAGGGGGCCATAGTAATTTTTTTAACAATATTACAAATGTTAAAAGAAAAAATAAAAATTGGTGGCTTCGGGGGCCTGGGCGTCCTCCGCCCTTGCTTCATGGTAACATGACTTGGAATCTTGGGTGATCTCTCGAAGAAGTCTTTTACAATCATAAATTTGCAATTTCAATAAATTGGTAAATAAATATAATAAATTCATTTTTAACAGTTTAATTTTTAAACTCA
Organism: Ehretia macrophylla; assembly: GCA_037974665.1. Taxonomy (NCBI): domain Eukaryota; kingdom Viridiplantae; phylum Streptophyta; class Magnoliopsida; order Boraginales; family Ehretiaceae; genus Ehretia; species Ehretia macrophylla. The sequence goes on from CM075774.1 coordinate 10,193,397, forward strand.
TATATAATTTATTCCTTCCATCTCATAAAAATAAACTCACTTTTTTTTTATTTGTTCAAAATTATAGTCTATTTTTCTTTTTGAAATGGTAGTTAATTTATTAGCTTCCTAATGCACCCCTATTTAATTTGCATTTTAATTAACAATTATACCATCAATCAATTATAGTTAAACTATAATATTAACGGAGGGGTATATTAAAAAACACTAAAATTTATTACTTTAACAATATTAACTATATTTTCTTAATATACATAAAAAAAAATCTGAAGAAGTAATAAATTTGAGAAAAGCCTCCTTGTAAGCTATTGTATAATTACAATCCTAAATGTAGATACAAAAACAAGCCAAACACATAATTCGAACATAGTCTTGAGTGGATCGCAACGGGATTTAGCATTATTATAGTTGCTGGTTGAGTGACATGAGATGTCAACCTCCATATTATACCATGTGTCAAATCCAAACTTGTCACTAATATTCTAACATGCGCGATATGGATGGAGTGGGATTTTGCTTTTATACGAAATTTACAAGTCTGCGGATGTGAAATAAAAAATATATAGAACTTATTTTACAAGTCTGCGGATGTGAAATAAAAAATATATAGAACTTATTTTTTATATTAGAGACCATCAACCGTATAGAAGCCTTTATCGATGGAGTGGGGCTGTGGTATCTAAGGCGCTGCATGATAGGAGAAGTTTGTGGATAATGCAAGATATATCTTTATGTTTAATTATTATACTTCATAGATGTTAAGAATATAGAAAGTGGTGAAGGAAGACTTGGCGAAAAGCAAGACTAACAAAAGATGTATTTTGGACGGTTAAAGTCATCATGCTAGCTGGAAACTACTTCAATAATCTTGTAGATAATGATACTAGGGTATGAAAGCAACTGCATTTCTTTATGCGATGAACTTGGAACCTTTAATAGCCACGCTTTGTCGTCGTATAAAAAGGTAGTTGATGCACAAACTTCACATTATACGTCCTCAAAGTATGAAGAAGGCCACGTGTCATGCCCCAAATTCGATAGGACCAAATTCGAGAATGTGATGCCGTGAACCTAATATCATAATACATAAAATTAGATTCCACAATCATTTATCAAAGTGACTAAACTCTTAACTAAATCACATAGTACATCTAAATATCTATTACAGGAAAGCAGTACTTTACAAATAACACTCTTCTAAAATATCACTATTCTCATAATACAATATAATTGCAAGAACTTATCTCAAATGGTGGTTTCTAAAGTCATGTAGCCTTGACAGCTTACTAATCCCTGGCCTCTGCAAAAATACAACAAATAATAGAATGAGCAAAACAACGCTCAGTAAATAGGACAACCTGAGAGAAATCAAGGGTAGTCTAACTGACACAATTAAATAAAATTAAATTAGAGACGAAGTCATGTACAAAATGGCTGAAATTCTATAGTCAACAGAATACCAATGAAACCAATAGGTAGCTGAACAAGTGAGAAAACATTCGGGTGACATATGTCATATAACAAGAGTAGAATCGGTGTACCATTGCACAACTGTGATAATAACAATATAGACAACCATTGATAGAATATAGTTAACCATCAATATTATGTATTGAGTTAACAATACAATGCAATATAATATTGTGTATTGCGTTAACAATACACTGAAGTATAATACTATGTATTGCGTTAACAATACAATGCAATAACCATTAATCCAATAAAGAGTAACTAGCTCTCTTGCCATGATAGTAACAATAACATTGTAATATGCTTAGAGGCTAGTGACGGCCATATATCTCACCCTGTTGTTTAGGTGTCACAATTTAAAAGGAACAATGACAAAGCACAGCAATGAATACTAATATCAATCAGAATAGAACTCGCGCGAAGTGACAAGTGATTACCGATGAAGAGAAATCGGGTAAGAGCCACTAATCAGTTGTCATAGAAGGCTAATACATTGAGAACACGATAGGATAGTAGATTAATAAAGAAAAGGAACAGTTAATGAAGAAAGAAGTACTTTAACAGTGGATGAGCAAAACTAGTGCGAATATCATGAGAGGATAACGGTGCCAACAAGTGTCAAATACATCCATTAAGTAAAGATTACAAGAGAAGGAATGGCATACTAGGGGAAGTCCAACTTACCTCGATCGAGCCTTAAAAGTAATCCAACATTATGACTAAGATGACAGACTCAAGAATGACTCACGGCTGCACGATAATAAATGATACTAAAACGTTAAACTTAAGGATAAATTAAAAGTTCTGATATACTAACCTTTCTTATATTTTACCATCCTTTCATTAACTCCATATATACATACATTACTCACCTAAGCCTAATACATCACACACCACCGTATACATACCTTTTACCAATCCTAAATACACATACATGCATAGTCAACATTATACCATTCCCAATTGCCAACTATCATTAATATAATTCTAGCAGTTACTATTTGCATAATTTAACACAAGCATATACAAATTTTCAACCCTAACTATGTTTACACATATACATGAGCAGAAATAGATACACAAAAAACTAATACCACCTTAACAATCCTTTAATTTCCCCCAATTAATTTGACATTTAGCAAGTAGAATAATTACTTATTCTATAGGTCCAACCATTATATGAATCTATTCCTACACATGCTACCATACATACACATATACATAGCATAACATTCATTTCCAATTAACAGGAAACACAACATGGTTATAAACTAGGCCTCTTATGCAATAACTTCTCTTTCAATACATATGTAAAATAAACTATAAAATGACACCACCTTTCTTATTTTATATTACTTTCCTTTCTTTTTAACTTTTCTCTTTTTCCTACCATGTTATCTTTCCCTTACACGTGAATGATTCTTTCTCTTTCACAATCTTACAAACACCATTCATATATATATATATATATATATATATATAATTCACTTACACCTAACCATAGCACAACACCACAATTATTAACTACAACACTTGTGCAACATGCTCTATTTTCCCTTACAACCACACGATAAACCACACACCTATGCAAACATATTTTACCTTCCATGACACACACACACACAACCAAACATATATATACACAAATTCACCATAGATGCAATCACTACCTTTAACTCATGTAATTCCATAACCCATATGATATTCCACAAATATATAAGTCAATTACTTCATAAACCCATGTTATCATTCAAATTTACACATATAAACATAAACATATGTACATAAAAACATGACAATTTCACAATCCAACTAAACCCACTTCTCATAATCTTTTCACACATACACATATATATACATGTTAATATAAAGCTCAAAAGAATTAATCCCTTACTTAGATGAAGCTTAGCATGTTGGCTTGAAAAGGTTTCATCTCTATTCTCTTTCTTCCTCTCGCGTCTGATCTCTCTATTTTTTTTATTTATTATTTCTTCTCTCTATCTCATGGTTGATGCAAGGAAAATAAGACCAAGAAAAGATCTTTAAAGACTAGATATTTATGCAAATAATCTCTAATTATAAAATGACCCCCATAATTACTTTAATATTTTAAAATGACCCCCAACTTTTAATGATATTACACCACGGCTTTGGTCTAGTAGTATGTTATGGTAGAACAAACGCCATAATATTCTGGTAATGCGGAAACAAACTTTAAAAGGATAAAAAATGACATATCGTTGTTAACCATAATTTAATTAAGAAAATACTGCGAAAGAGATCTTGACTTTCTTCTTCTCTCTGTCTCTAATTGGCACCAATTTAAGAGATGGGAAAAAAATGTATGTAGTATATATAATTTAATGTTGCAAAATACACCTTGATTCTATATACTTGATGTCCTTTTATAGAGGAGAAGTAAGGGTCAAGACTACCTCACTAACTACCCTCATTATGCCATAATATCACCCACTAAGACATTAAGGGCACCCACTACTCCACTATGTTAAACCATCAACAATGGAAATAAATACCACCCATCATGGTCCATAACTCCCATGTAATGGTGTAGTGGTCTAATCTATATTATCATTAATTGGCTAACTTAATTATCAACATAACTTAACAATAAGTCCAAGTTAAAAACATTATAGAAAACAAAGTTAGTGGGCCACCAAATATAGAGATCATGCTTATATTCTCCCACTTGGACCACTAAACCGATTAACATTTTATCAATATATATACATATATATATATATATATATATATATATATATATATATATATATATATATATATACACTTTTTAAATATAACATAATCTTTGACTTACACCGAAAAGACTTTGACATGTGATCCCGCAGTTTTAGTTTAAAAATAAAATGCTGATAAACCAATTAAATGATACCATACTGTAATATTATAATTAGCTTAGGTTAGCAATATGAGTCATAGTAGTTATATGACTTATACGTCATACTCTCTTCCATGTACTACAATATTGGCAACCTTTACTAACACAACCTTTTATGTTGTAATGACCTCTGTAATTTGTCTTGTTAGGGACAATTTTTATTCATCAAATAACGATAAGATGTACATACATAATTGACAAACAGAAAAGACAAAAATATATAACATAAGTGCGCATAAGTATCAATACAATTATCACAATTCTAAATTTCTTAAAAGACCCATCCTAATAACATGTTCCTTGTAAGCCTTGGGAGGCAACCCCTTGGTCAATGGGTCAACAATCATAGAAGTGGTACTGATATTTTCAATTGATACTTAATGTTTTTGGACTATTTCTCTAACGATCAAGTACTTCAACTCAATATGCTTTCTCCTATTAGAGTACTTGTCATTCTTAGAGAAGAAAATTGCTCCGGTGTTATCACAATATAGCTTTAGCGGCTTGGCAATCGAGTTAACAATGCCAAGTCCTGAGATGAAATTCCAAAGCCACAAAGCATGACTAGTTGTCTCAAAACATGCTATGAACTCAGCTTCCATAGTGGATGAGGCAATGATTGATTGTTTGGTACTCTTCCATGAAATTATACCACCAGCTAGCATAAATACATATCTTGATGTGGATTTCTTACTATCTATGTAGCCAGCAAGGTCCGCATCTGAGTACCCAATAATTTCAAGTTGATCAAATCTTTTATACGTGAGCATATAATTTTTTGTCCCTTGTAGGTACCTCATAACTTTCTTTGCTGCCTTCCATTGTTCGATCCTTGGGTTACTTTGGTATCTACCAAGCATTCCTACTGCAAAACTAATATCCGGTCTTGTACAAATTTTGAACATACATTAAGCTCCCAAAAGCAGACACATAAGGAAATTTCTTCATGTTCTCTCATTCCAAATCATTTTTCGGGCATTGTTTTTCACCATCATTGCCTAAACAAAATTGCATATTATATCTTTTCAAAACTCGATTGATATAACCTTTCTGAGATAATCCTAGCAATCCTCGAGATCGATCCCTAAAAATCTCTATGCCAATGACATAGGATGCCTCACCCATATCAACCATCTTAAAATTCTTGGCAAGATATTCCTTGGTTTTGTGCAACAAACCACGATCACTACTGGCCAATAAAATATCATCCACATAAAAGACTAAAAAGATAAACCTGTTCCCACTGAACTTCAGATATATACATTGATCAACAAGGTTTTCCTTAAATCCAAAAGAAATAATAGTATCATTAAACTTAATATACCATTGTCTGGAAGCTTGTTTAAGTCTATAAATAGATTTCTTTAATTTGCAAGCCATGTGTTCAGTTCCTTCCTTTATAAAACCTTTAAGTTGTTCCATATAGATATCTTCATCCAAATTTCCATTCATAAAAACAACTTTCACATCTATTTGGTGTAGATCTAAATCATAATGAACTATGATTGCTATGATGATTCTAAGGGAATCTTTCTTAGAAATTGGAGAGAAAGTTTTCTTATAATCAATGCTTTCTTTTTGAGTGAAACCCTTGGCAACAAGTCTGGCCATATATCGTTCGGTATTGCCTTTTGTATCGCGCTTGGTTTTATAAACCTACTTACAACCTTTCTTACAATTCGTAGACAATTCGATGAGATCCCAGATACCATTCTCATCCATGGATTTCAACTCTTCATTCATGGCATCCATCTATTTACTAGAATCATCACTGTCCATGGCTTGTGAAAATGAACTAGATCATTTTGAATCCCAATATCAAAATCATATTCCAAGAGATACACCACATAATCATTTGAGATAGCAGATCTCTTTTCCTTTTGAGACCTTCTCAGAACTATAGGTTGTAGTGGTTTTACTCGGTGAGGAGGTGTAACATTCTCACTTTGTTGTTCAACTTATTCAACCTGCTAGATAGGTTGAGGAACTACTACTTCAACTTGTTGAGTAGGTTGAGGAGGAACAATATGAAGAGGAACAACAATATCTTAAGAAGATGAGGATAATAAGATATTTTCCCTTACTTCTTCAAGATTAACTTTTCTTATTTCATCACTCCCACTATTCTCTAAGAATCTGACATTTCCGGTTTCAACTATTCTCGTACTATGGTTTGGACAATAAAACCGATACCTTTTAGACTTTTCTAGACAACCAATGAAATATCCAGATATTGTTCTTGAATCTAATTTCTTTTTATGTGGGTTATAGATTCTAGTTTCCACTGGGCAACCCCAAATATGTAAATGTCTTAAACTGGTTTTCCTACCAGTCCATAACTCGAAAGGAGTTGACGAAACTACTTTACTAGGAACTCTGTTCAAGATATACATAACGGTCTTTAATGCTTCTCCCCACAAGAAATCAGGTACCTTGGAATAACTGATCATACTCCTTAGCATGTCCATAAGAGTATGATTAAGCCTTTTAGTAACTCTATTCTGTTGTGGCATTCCTGGCATTGTATATTGAGCATGAATGCCACTCTTTTCTAAGAATTTGGCAAATGGGTTAGGATTTTGTCCCGATTCATCATATCTACCATAATACTCACCACTTCTATTTGATCTGATAACTTTAACCTTTTATTTAGTTGTCTCTCTACCTCAGTAATATACACCTCAAGGATGTCAACGGCTTCAGACTTTTCATGCATTAGATACACATATCCATAATGCAACAGATTATCTATAAAGGTGATAAAATATTTCTCTTCAGTTAAACAAGGAATGGAGAGTGGTCCACAGATATTTGTATGAATAAGTTCAAGAAGCTTATTACTTCTTGTGGCACCTTTCTTACTATGTTTGGTTTGCTTTCCCTTAATGCAATTCACACATAAATCGAAATCAGTGAAATCTAGTTTTTTCAAAACTTCATTTTTCACTAATCTCTCAATTCTCACCCTGGATATATGACTCAGTCGTCTGTGCCACGAGATTGAAGATTTCTCATCAATTCGGCTACATTTTGATCCAACATTTGATTCCAGGGCCATTAAAGATTGTGCAAACTCATGATTCAAAGAAATTTTATATAAACCATCATATAAAATACTTGAACCAACTGTAATTGAATTAAACATTAAACAGAGTTTGCCACAACTAAATAAAATTGAATATCTAGAAATATCTAATCTTGATAATGAAACTAAATTCCTAGAAATCGAGAGTACATTTAAAGTGTCTTTAAGATCCATCTTGTGTCCCGTTTCTAGGAGTAAGCGATAAGTTCCAACAGTCATCACTTCCATCTTGAAACGATTCCCCATATAGATGAAACATTCATTTTCCCTTGGTTTCCTTCTTTTAAGAAATCTCTGCATTGTATTAGTCCAATGAGCCGTAGCACCAGAATCAATCCACCAAGTATTAGAAATAACTTCAGCAAGATTTGATTCGTAACATACAAAAGAAAGATTCATACATTTCTTTTTGAACCAGAGTTTGCGTTTGTTACATTCATTTTTCAGGTGTCCTTTCTTATCGCAAAAGTAGCATTTGACAACGAATTTTCCTTTATGCTTCTGATTTTCCTTTCTGGAAGTCTTTCTTTTATTAGGTGGAATTGGTTTTCCTTTACCTTTCTTTTTTTCAACTTCTTGAGCTACAAACATAGCAACATGTTGTCCTTCTTACTTCAGACGAACTTCTTCTTGAACGCACATATTAGTGAGTTCATTCAAACTCCAATTGTCCTTATTAGTATTGTAATGAATCTTAAAATGACCAAACTAGGAATGAAGTGAAGCCAATATGAACTGAACCAAGAAAAAATCACTTCCATGCATTCCCAAAGCATTTAATTTTTTGGCTTTATCCACCATATTGAGAATATGTTGTTGAACTCCTTGACTACCATCATACTTCATGGTAATCAACTCTTCCATGAGTGTGCCCGCTAGTGACTTATCCACAGTTTTGAAACGATCTTTAATTGAGTTTAAAAATTCCCTTGCATTTTCCGTCTGCGGTCGTGAAGTCTTAATGTTATTTGCTATAGTGAACTTCATTAACATCAGTCTAAGGTGTTAGATCTCTCCCATGCTGACATAACTTTAATTTGTTCTTCAATGCTATCATCAGTTAGCTCTTTAGGTTTGTCAACTAGAAGTGCCAAATCATTCTCCGTTACACCCAAAGTAAATTGAATATGTTCATGCCATTCCGAGAAATTTGTACCATTTAGGACCGAAATATCTCAATCACATATATTATCCATTTTATAGGTGTAAAATATTAATCACCTATTAGGGCTGATATAATTTTAATACTAAAATAGCCAAAACAGAATATAAGGTGCCAGCCAAAGCATAATCAAAAGACATAGACAAGGTTACTAACTTACATCGAATAGTTAGCAGTAATCATAAATAGTGTTTGAAATGGATACTTTAGCTTTTCTTATGATGGAGCTACGTCAACGTCACAAAACAAGCAACGGATTTACCATAATCCACAGAATGCATCTCAGCCCAAACTTTAGCTAAATGTATCTCATGTATCTATTTATACACTATTAATCAATGGAATATAATAATGCAAGCTGCTTCCTTTCAAGATCATATCTTTACACTTATGACAGTGTGATATAATAAACATTCACTATACATGAATGACACGCATGAAAAATAACTTTGCATATAAAAAGTTACTTTAATAGAGTAAAGCAATTAATTCATCATGCTCATGCAACAATTAATGTGGCAGTTCTTATATATTACAATTGTTCTTTTACATAAACATTAAAGCAAAGACTTGAAAACACTTTATGATTATCATGCTTTCACCATACCCTAACTGATGCAAGTTGCTAATAAGCCATCAAAATACTACTTTATTTTCGTTCAATCTTGATAATCATAAATTTGAGACGTAAATGATTAGCAGTGAAATAAATGTTCATGAACAAAAAAAAATTTCATGGCTAAACATGTAACACGACTCTGATACCAATTGATAGAATAAACGTCATAATATTCTGATAATGCGGAAATAAATTTTAAAAGGATAAAAAATGACATACCGTTGTCAGCTATAATTTAATTAGGAAAATACTGCGAAAGAGATCCTGACTTCCTTCTTCTCTCTGTCTCTAATTGGCACCAATTTAAGAAATGGGAAAAAAAGTGTATGTAGTATATGTAATTTAGTGTTGCAAAATACACCTTGATTTTACATACTTGATGTCCTTTTATAGAAGAGAGAAGAGTGTCAAGACTACCCCATTATGCCATAATATCACCCACTAAGGCATTAAGGGCACCCACTACTCCACTATGTTAAACCATCAATAATGAAAATAAATACCGCTCATCATGGTCCATAACTCCCATGTAGTGGTTTAATCAATATTATCATTAATTAGCTAACTTAATTATCAACACAACTTAACGATAAGTCCAAGTTAAAAACGTTATAGAAAACAAGGTTAGTGGGCCACCAAATATGGAGAAAATGCTTACCATGTTACTCATTGCGCATGCGAATGGTTATGAACTTGAGTCTTGCTGGTTATATCTTTAATATGTGTTGTATAGCCTTAAGTCTCCCTTGAAAAAAAAAAGAATAAGGAAGAATCAGATGATCATTTTGGGTCTACTAAACACACATTTGTCCAACATTTGTAAGAGATTATTTTGACAATTTAAAACCGTAACTTTAATTCAGAGGCTGAGTCAAAATTTTCATATTGAGGGCGCAAATATTCAATTAAGAAGAAGGAAAAAAAGGAATTGGGGAATTTGAATATGGAAAGGCTAAACTATGAGAAGAGAAAAAAAAAATTAAGGGGGGCCATAACATTTTTTTCTTAAAAATATTACAAAAAAAATTTTAAAAAAATTTGTAAGCTTGAGGGCTCGAGCTCCTCCCAATCCCCCTGCCTTAACCCATACCTTTTAGATCACACGATAATAACTTGAGCGTTACACCAAGACTTCTTTTCACACTTTTGTTGGAGTTCATGGCATTCTTTGGGCTTCTTTACTCTATGCCTTTTTATATATTGGTACTTCTAAAGAAGAAAAAGGAACAGAACAAGAACAAGAACAAGAACAAGAGATTGAGGTACGATGTTTATGTCGAAAAGCAATTTGAAAAGTCATACATGCTGAGTGTCATGCTAGTCATGTCCAAGGCCGGCCTAAGTTATGGGCTATTTAGGCCTGTGCTCAAGGCCCCTTTAGTGCAAAGGTCTCAATTTAAAAAAATTATTATTTTTTAAAGATAAATGTTTATCCTAGACTAATATCTTTTAATTGGAACTAAGAGGTAAGAAAAAAAATAAATTTTATATATGTCTATCTTTTTGTTAACTTGTAATATTATTCTATTTTATAATTCTAATTTTGGTTTTTTTTTATTTGTAGTGATTATTTTAGTAGAAAATTTAGAATTTTTTTATTAAAAAAAAATTTAATTATTAAGGTCCCCATTTAAATGATCGTTTAAGATTTTCAAATTATTTGAGACAGCTCTGATCATATCGTAGGAAAAACGTTAGAGCTTCAATAATTTCCTTTAATAATTGTGTGTTAACTAAAATAAAATAAAAACTTAAGAGTGGTCGAGTTATCCAAGTGTTGATCACATGAACCTAAATAAAGAATGTAAATTCTGTAAAGTTCTTTTGACAAAAAGAAAAAAGAAAAAAAATCTGTAAAGTTCCTTGGCCAAAGCTCATATTCTTGTCTTTTTCCTACTTCTATACCCATCTATACTAATCCAAGAGGTAGACCAGGTCGAGAGTCGCATTTGTCAAGATGTTCCATTAGAAAGTGAGATAAGGAAAGAGAGAAAGTACTCTCTGGATAAGATAAGCTCAATGACTCATCAGGCGTATTGACAGTACAATGAGTTCCTAAAGTCGTTGGGGAAACTTTTAATTTACGAGGTTGTATGTTCATTGAACCAACAAATTTGTATCATCATTCTACAAAGTCTCGCTTTATATTGAAGGTGTAATCACCCACGTTTAACTATTAACTTGTCACATGAATTTAATTAGAGGCTCAAGATATTTAAGTTTATATTAATAGTATAGAAAATCTCAGTGATTATAAAGTGAACATATCTTTTTACAAATTTCATGGGGTACAAATGTGTAGAGTTTTTGGTTCAAGTCTAAACCCAAATCGAAAATAAAAACAAATAGAAATCATGTCCATTAAAAGTAGAGACGTGTCACACCCCCATGGAGTGTGAGAGTGTGAGCCAAATGTGAATAATTTTTCGTGCTTTTACTAGAAAAAAGACAATTTGGAGAGGAGTTATACTTTAGTCATGATACATAAAGTCTTGTGATTTAGAGTTTATATCTTTTTCAATGCAAAAGATCTATCACATTGTAAACCACTATTATTGAATAGTGAACTTTCCAATCTTAGGTCGTGAATATAGGTAGAAGGTCAAATCACATTAAAAATATTATATTGATTTATGTGCATTGTGTTTTGTGTGTGTCTGTCCTCATTTACCAAAAGGTTACAATCTACCTAACATAATGGAACCGCAATCGAGAACCACTAGACAATAGACATTTCCCACAATTTTGACTTGTAATCAATTTTAATATCACTTGCAATGACCTAGATCTAATTAGTAATTACCCATATGTCAACACATTAAATTTAATCCAATATCTAAAATGTTTAAGCACGTGATGATAATAACATAAAACCAAAATCTATATAAATTTGGCATAATATCCTTCACACAAGGAGTCCAAATCCCCCAACAACATAGCTTATCTGCAACTGTCCAATTCATGTCCTCGCAATCCTTTATGTCAGTAATTGGTACCTACTTGTTAACTGAGCTAGCTAGCCTGTCTAACACTAAAACTGGGGTCCAATAGTACTCGTATTGCTTTAATTATGCTTATTGTTTGGTGCGTTCATCTCGTGGGGCATTGTCCTTGTCCAGTTTTAAGTTAAGACCATAGGTTCTCCACCAACTCTTTTCGGAATTAAATGTAAGGATGCAGCTCCACCAACTCTTTTCGGAATTAAATGTAAGGATGCAGCTCTTTGTTTTTTTTGGGTCAAATGAGGATGCAGTTCATCTTCAAGGTTGAATGATTGAACATGATAACAAGAATTGACCAAAAAAAAAAAAAAGAACATGATAACAAGATGAAAATGACATGTGAAAAGAATTGTAAAAGATGTTACAAAATTGGCCTAATTTCATCTTCTACCTTAATATTTAGGGTCACACTTAGTCCCTATTATTTTTTCATTTTTTCAAATTGATCTTTAATATTTTAAAAAAATCATATTATTTCATAATGTTTATAAATTAATTCAAAATAATCTTTATTGTTCAAAATTAGTTAATTTAGTTCTTATTGTTTTTCATTAAATTTAATTTAGTCCCCAAATAGGGCTCGCGTATAGAGACTGAATTGATTTTTTTTAAGAAACTATAGGGACTAAATTGAAGTTTTTGAAAAATAATAAGGACCAAATTGGCTAAATTTGAACAATAAAGACCATTTTGAATAACTTTTGTAAACATTAAGAACTACTATAAATCTTTTAAAATATTAGAGACTACATTAAAAAAATATGTAAACAATAGGGACTAAGTCTGAAGTTTACCCTAATATTAATGTGCAGAACTGAAAACAAGCACTTTGTATTAGTAATTGCTCAGAAGATTATTTTCTTGCAAAAATTGCAACATTTTTTTTCTTGATTCAAGGGAGGTCAAAAATCATACAATACGTATGAAAGATGTAACTAGAGATAATCAATCTCGTAACTGCTTGCACTCATGGGGAGGAACATACCACTAGACCAAAGCCCTCGTGATAAATTGCATCGTCTTAAATTGATTATTATTTACCAAAAAATATTGCAATATAGAATTTGTAAAGGGTTACATGCAATGGTTGAAAAACTGTTGTATAAAATTATTCGCAATGATTTTAACATTTTTGCTTTGAAGTATTGAAACAGATAAAAAATATGATACCGATGAAAACTATTATATCCATATAATTGGCTACAATATTTCTTATATGAGTGGTGTGGAGTAGAATTCACTAACAACTGCTGTTGTGTTTTTTTGTATTAGTTGTGTAGCAAATCATTAATGGACTTCTATTCTATCTGCCCATGACGATAAGCTTGGAGGGTATTCAAAGAATTCCTCTATGTGTGGACTATGGCTCTATAGTCGATCATCTCAGGTCAAGAAAATTGCACTGCGGCTAGAGAAAACGAGAGACATGTCAAAAAAAAAAAAAAATTCCAAGGCTCTGATGTGGCAACAAGACAAAGAGGGACCATGCAGTATATTTTGGGCTATGAAATCCATTTCCATTTTCGACCAAACAAAAAAAAAAATCCATTTCCATTGAATCAGATTCTTCTATGACCCTACTGTCTACTTCTTTAATTTGCTATTTGCAATGCATAGAGATTCTATATGTAATATTTGAAAAATAATTGACTATCAGTCTAAGAGATATACGGGTGGGCCACACAAGTGTGAAGTCTATCCCATATAAATGAGACTGATCGATGAATGACTCGTAACATTTACATGGCTCTGGACATCGTTTCAGCTGTAGCATACTTTGTTCAAGAGATGGACAGCCATCAAGCATATGATTAGTTGTCTGGGACCATGTCGAATGGTGATCTCTCCTTATCTTTTGTTTAACGTTTCGTCTCAAATTTTGGAGTTGTGCTTTCCACCATCTGTTTGCTTTCTTATAATTAATTCGCTTTGTATCATCATTCAGTTGCATCAGCTGCCACGATTACACCATTAATGTCATCATCCTTATTCATCACTTGAATTTGACGTATGTGCTGAATGAAACAGGACCTTCAAGCGCTAATATTTGCTCATCTATGGGACCGTAAAGGCTACATATATGATCTGTGGAAGGTTAAGTTTTGTATTTCTACAAGGGACAAGTTGTATATTATAACATTTTTTTCACTTGTGATTCAAAATAAGTAACTTTGAATACGTTGATGAAGTGAGTAAGTCAATGAGATAAGTTGCATACATTAGTTTAGATTGAGATGAATGACTCAATTTTTTTTTTTGAGTGACTCAGTTAAGTGAGAGATAATTTATACGTGTATGGATGATCTAACTTTGGTACCATGTTACCGAGCAAAAAAAAAAAAAGACTTTGGTACCATATTAACAATTATGAAGTTTTACCTTAAAATCAATTGATATTAAGAAAAGTAGTATAGGATCACTACAAAAAATTTAAGCACAGACTACGAATGATTTTCGTCACTATTTCATTACAAAATTTAACTACACAGAAAATAATGACAGAAAATAAGAGTCGCCAATAAAATGGGTCGCAAAATAGAAGTTTTGCCTCCAATCCCTCGCACTTTGAGATGATAAGTTTCTCATCGCTACTTTCCACGCCGGCGACTATAGACACCTTGTATCGCTCTCAACAATAGTCATATTTTCGTTGCCATATTTCCATCACCACTTTAGTCATTTAAAAAAAAAAAAAAAAAAAAAAACCTAGGCAATCCATGGCCAAATCCAGGCCATTTATATTTTATTTTATTAATTTAGACATACATATTTATTTATTTCAAATGCAAAAATATTATCATATATTAAAATTTGATAAAACAAAACTATTGTTGAAACAGTGGCCCTTATTTGTTGTGTCCAATGGGCCAAAGCCTACGAGCCCATTACCTAGAACCTTCCTAGAAGGTGGTAGGTGAGTGGTGGGTGAAGCTTGTTGCCTATATAATGAGCTCTTCGGCCATTGTATCATGTCTAGCAAATATTGAGTACATATACAAATAATAGGTGAAGCAGTGTTGTAAGAGTGATCTCTTGTATTCCTTCATCATATAATGAAAGTTATTCTCCTACTGCCTATAGACGTAGGCTTTAGGCCGAACCACGTAAATTTTTGTGTCATATTTCTCGCACTGTTCTTTGTTTCAATCATACTTCACACACAATCACCCCATCTGGTACCAACAAACTAGTATCAAAGCCAGTGGGGGGTGAGTTTTTGCTTCCGTTGTGCATTTGAACTAGATCTGAAAAAAAATTGGATTGCTACAGTACTTGAAAATTGGGTCTCTGAAATCGGCATCAACAGGTTGCTCCAAGCATAACGTTGGAATCCTCTTAGTGAGGGGAGCATAACCATACCTGCGGCGTTGCCGTTGGGCGCCGGAGTTGGTTGAAAATTGAGCTCAAAGTTGACGGATTTCTTGAGAAGCTCATGCACAGTGATTGAGGTTTCAAATCCAAGATTTGAGTACACCATT
The DNA here is from genome assembly GCA_037974665.1 of Ehretia macrophylla. NCBI lineage: Eukaryota > Viridiplantae > Streptophyta > Magnoliopsida > Boraginales > Ehretiaceae > Ehretia > Ehretia macrophylla. Next base: position 10,209,131 of record CM075774.1, read on the forward strand.
GCAACTAGCTTGACAAGGTAAAACTATTTGTGGGGTCAAGCAGTCCAAAGCTCACTAGAACCACGTCGGAGAAGAAGAAGGTGGAGGTTTGCTGCTGTCCGAAAAATCTAGGCAGTGACTAGAGATCTGATAAAAAAATATAACATTACCAAGATGTTCTACGTTTGACGAGGATTCCAACGGTATATAATGGGCGAGCAGATCAAGATTCGGGTCAAGAAGGAGGATCTAGATTTGTTGTTATAATTCAGTGTGACACGGTGCATGAACATTTGGTACACCTTTACTTCTGATTGGTCCATCAGTTGTGTTTGATTTGATATGGTATAATGTATGGTATTTTGGTGAGCTTGAGTATTGATTAGATAGCTTCAAGGGGTACAAATCAGGTGTTATGTGCAAGGTAGAGCTATTGTGAGCTCAGGCTGACCATTGACTATTGACTGTTCACGGTATTGTTCATTGTTCACTGTTCACAGTCTACTATTCATCGGTATTGTTCACTATTCACTATTGATCAAGCATTGACTTTGAATGGGGTTGACCAAAAGTTGACTAGGGTGTTTCAAAGGTTTTCGGACGTGATGAATTCGAATTCGCTGTCTGTTTTGTTAAATTCCAGCTTGAAGTGTGTGTTTTGAGTAAACAAAGATGGCTTCAACGTTAGGAAACTTTGAAATTGAGAAATTTGATGAGAAAACCAATTTCAGCTTATGGAGGATCAGATTCAAGGCTTTCATGGTGATGCAAGGGCTTTGGAAAGTCATTGAGAAAAAGGTATCAGAGGAGTTGAAATCAGAGGAGAATGAAGAGTTAGAAGATAGATCCATTAGTGCAATACACATGAACGTGTCAAACGATGTATTGTAGGAGATTGCTGAGAAGGCTACGATAGTCGAGGCTTGGGAGGCTCTGAAGAATCTGTATGCATCAAAATATTTTACAAATCGGCTTTACCTGAAAAAGAGATTATACAATCTCAAAATGAAAGAAGGTACGCCAATCAAAGAATACTTTGATGAATTCAATTCAATAATTATGGCATTGAAGGACATTAGTGTTAAAATAGAAGATCAAGATCAATCTCTTATTTTGTTATGCTCTTTACGGCTCTCATATCCAAATTTCGTAGATACTATGTTGTATGTTAGAGATAAAATTAGTTTGGATGATGTGAATGCTTCACTTAAATCCAAAAACCTTCAGAACAATTTCTCGGGCAATAGAGAGGAAGTCTATAGGGAGGGCTTGGTGAGTAGAGGGAGAACACAAAATAGAGAGGGGTCTTCAAGTAAGAAAAAAGGAAAGTCAAGATCAAAATTAAGAGGGAGAAAAGTATGTTGTTATGAGTGTGGGAAATCGGGTCACATTAAGAAAAATTGTGCAAAGAGAAAGGGTAAAAATGTTGAGAGTTCAGCAAATGTAGTTGACATTGTTAATTCTGAGGAAGATAGTTCTAGTAGTGCATGTGATGTTTTGTCTGTCAGTATAGGATAATGGCAAAACCAGTGGATTCTTGACACAGGTGCCATATTCTTATGTGTCCTAGAAAGGATTGATTTTTCACTTATTCTGAAAAGAGTGGGAAAGTTTTTCTAGGCAATGACCTCACACTAGAAGTGGTCAGAACTGGAATTGTGAATATCAAGATGTTTGATGGCATTGTTAAATATCTCAAGTGTTGGCATGTCCTGGAGTTGAAGAAGAACCTGATTTCTCTTGGCCATTTGGATTCTCACGTGTTCAAATTTCATAGTGAGAATGAAGTTCTTAAAGTGACGAAGGGTACCATTGTGCTCTTGAATGGGAACTTGATAGGTGAACTATATGTTCTTCAAGGAAGTACAGTCACAGGTGTTGCAGTAGTTGCATTCGACAGAAGTGATGATGACATTTCAAGGTTGTGGCACACAAGATTGGGCCATATAAACGAGAGGGGACTAATAGATTTGAGCAAAAGGGATTTGTTTTGTGGACAGAAGACAGGAAAGCTCGATTTCTGCGAGCATTGTATCTTCGAAAAGCAAACCAGAGTATAGTTTAACAAGGCAAAACAAACAACCAAAGGTACATTTGATTACATCTATTCTGATCTTTGGGGTTCTAACAAAGTTCATTCCAAATGTGGTGCCAGGTACTTCATCACATTCATTGATGCATTCTCTTGGATGGTTTGGGTATATTTTCTTAAAACAGAGGATGAAACATTTTCAACATTTGTCAAGTGGAAGACATTAATCGAGAAGCAGACTGGACAACAAATCAAACGTCTTAGTACTGACAACGGGTTAGAATATTGCAATAAAGAGTTTGTTGGGTTCTGTGCAGAAAAAGACATCGTGAGACACCGCACATGTACAGGAATACCACAACAGAACGGGGTTGCAGAACGCATGAACATAACTATTTTAGAGAGAGCTCATTGCATGCTCGCTCATGCTGGATTGAGTCAAGACTTTTGGGCTGAAGTAGTTTGTACAGCGTGCTACTTGGTGAATCGGTCTTCATCCACAACTATTGGATTGAAGACTCCTATCGAGTTATGGTCTGGTAAACCTGCTGATTACTCTGGATATGCTCACGTGAAGGATGACAAGCTTGAGCCAAGGGCAAAGAAATGTATATTCCTAGGCTATGCATTTAGAGTAAAAAGATACAGGTTGTGGTGCACAAATAAGAAGACTCCAGGTTTCCTCATCAGCAGAGATGTCATATTTCATGAGTCTGCTTTACTAGACCAGGAAAATGAGAAGGCAGTAGCTAATTCAGACCATAGTGTTAGAGAGAATGTGGAGCTGCAGGTTGATGTTCCAAATGTTCCATGCAGTAGCAGTAGTCCAATTCAGTCGACTCAATAGAGTGAGGTACATGAGAAGGATGTACTTGAGGAACAACAATATAGTATTGCCACTGGGAGGCAGAAAAGACAGATCAGAGAACCTTTGAGGTATAGATATGCTGATATAGTTGCTTATGCATTGTCAGTTGTAAGAACAACTGAGGCACATGAGTCGAGTTCCTACAGAGAGGCCATATCTGGTACAGATGCAACTCAATCGATAGGTGCCATGAGTGAAGAGATTGAGTCTCTTCAAAAGAATCAGGCTTGGGGAGCTTGTTAAATTGCCGAAGGAACAACATGTTGTTGGATGCAAAGGGGTTTTCAAGAAGAATGAAGGTATTCCAGGGGTTAAGGGACCATGATACAAGGGTCGTTTGGTGGCAAAAGGCTATACTCAAAGGGAAGGTGTTGACTCCAATGAAGTGTTCTCTTCAGTTGTGAAACATAGCTCCATCAGAGTATTGTTTGCCTTAGTTGTTCTTCATGACTTGGAGCTTGAGTAGCTTGATGTGAAGACGGTGTTCTTATATGGTAATCTTGTAGAGCATATTTATATGAGTCAACTAGAGGGGTATATTGTTCCAGGAAATGAGAACCATGTTTGCAAATTGAAGAAATTATTGTACGAGTTGAAACAATCACCTCGGCAGTGGTATAAAAGGTTTGACACCTTTATGACAGGTACGGGATACTCTAGAAGCGCTTATGATAGTTGTGTGTATTTCAGAAAGCTTCCAGATGGTTCGTTTGTGTATTTGTTGTTATATGTTGATGACATGCTTATTGCTACTAAAAGGATGTTTGATATTGACAAATTGAAGAAACAACTTGGTGATGAGTTTGAAATGAAGAATCTTGGAGCAACTAAGAAGATTCTTGGTATGGAGATTCACAAGGACATAAATTCTAGAAAATTGTTCTTGTCTCAACAGAGATATGTTGAGAAAATTCTTGAACATTTCAATATGCATGAAGCTAAACTTGTGAGCATTCCACTTGCAGCTCATTTCAGATTGTCTGCCGACTTATCACCTAAGACCAAGGAGGAGGTGGAGCATATGTCTCGTGTTCCATATTCCAGTGTTATTGGTAGTCTAATGTATATCATGGTATGTACTCGACCTGATATTTCATATGCTTACGTTAGCAGGTATATGGCATCACCTGGAAAGGAACATTAGAATGCAGTGAAATGGATACTCTGATATTTGTGAGACAATACAGATGTTGGTTTGATGTTCAACAGGATGACTGAAGATTGAGCTAGTCTTGTGGGTTATTCTAATTCAGACTTTGCGGGTGATCTTGATAAAAGGAGATCTCTGACAGGTTACTTGTTTACTCTCTCAGGATGTACTATCAGTTGGAAAGCGACATTGCAAACTACATTTGCATTGTCTAATATTGAGGCGGAGCATATGACAGTTATAGAAGCAGTGAATGAGGCTATGTGGTTGCATGGTCTAGTTCGTGATCTTGGACTGCAGCAAGGTTAGAGTGTTGTCTTTTGTGACAGTTAGAGTGCAATCCATCTAACTAAAAATTAGATATATCATAAGAGGACGAAACACATTGATGTCAAATATCACTTTATCAGAGATATTGTATCACAGGGTATCGTATCGGTGCAGAAGATTTCTATACATGAGAATCCAGCAGAGATGATGACCAATGTGACTCCTGTTAGCAAGTTCAAGCATTGCTTTGACTTGGATATTTGTAGTGCGCAACAATGAGCCCCGGTGGGGGCATTCTGGCAACAGAGAAGATATATGATGATTGGATCAAATACGGTCAAAGGTGTAGATTTGTTGAACTAGTGGCTCGTATTTACTGTGTCCAATGGGCCAAAGCCCACTAGCGCATTACCTATAACCTTCCTAGAAGGTGGTAGGTGGAGCTTATTGCCTATATAATGAGCTCCTTGGCCATTGTATCAAGTGTAGCAAATATTGAGTGCATACACGAGTGATATGTGAGGTATTGTTGTAAGAGTGATCTCTTGTATTCCTTCATCATATAGTGAAAGTAATTCTCCTGCTGCCCGTGGACGTAGGCTTTAGGCTGAACTACATAAATCTGTGTGTCATATTTCTTGCATTATTCTTTGTTTCAATCACACTTCACACACAATCACTCCCTTTGGTACCAACAACTATTAGACAAGTTTTATATAGTCGTTTTTTAGCCTTTTACCACGTTTTTAAGAATTTTTATGATTTTTCAACACAGGTATGTCTGTAGACTGTTATTAGAATTGGCCCAAGACACTGACAAATTTTTTCTCCTTGTACCAAAAGTTTTTCATTAATATATTCTCAGTTTCCAAAGGTCAGTACTACTGGTCGAAGTCTTCTAGACACTCAAGATTAGAATACTGTTACTTTTGATCCATAAAGAATTTAATGTAGTATAATATATGTGCGAAAGCTTATCCTGAGCTCTACACTAGAGTCATATTAGATTGATAGGATTTCAGCGTACGAAAATGTCCATTTTTGAGCCATTTTCCGCGTTTATTAGATTTGTTGTGATTTTTCATCACAAGTATCACTACAAGAAAAATCGGTTTTGGCAAGGGACGATTTCCTTCGCCGGGTCGACGCCGAAAGGGTCTCGGCGAGGGCCCGACAAGGGGAATCTTCCCTCGCCGAAATCTTCATCGGTGAATTGAGGTCCCTTGCCGAGCCTACGCTATTCGGCGATGACTCGACGAGTGACCATTTCAGCGACAACTATGCAAGGGCAATTAGCCCTCGCCGTTTTCGTCCCTCTCCGTGCTCTCGCATTTTTTGTCCCTCTCTGTGCCCTCGCCGTTTTCGTCCCTCGCCGTGCCCTCGCCATTTTCGTCCCTCTCTGTGCCCTCGCCGTTTTCGTCCCTCGCCGTGCCCTCGCCATTTTCGTCCCTCGCCGTGCCCTCGCCGACCCCTCGCACAAATGTAAATTTATATTTGTAAAAATATCCATTATAATAATAAGTTGTTTGACCTGTCAATTAAATATTTAATACTAAAAAAAAATGTCTAATACACATATTTGTCGAATTAGCTATTGAATATCTAAAAAGATTGTTCAAAGTAAACCTAAAAGTTATTACAGTCTGATTGTAATAGAGTTTTATAATGTCATAACAGTAAAAAAGTTATAAATTCTGTTGCATTTCACCATCATGTGAAGATGAAGACGAAGACGAAGACGACGAACACTGTTGTTGTGCAGGAACAGGTAACTGTGAAGCAAGTAGTGCTAGTTGTGCTTGGACATCACAGAGCTATGATGAATTTTCTTGTTGGAGTTTGTAGTATGCCTCGTTTTGCTTATCCAGCTTCTCTTGCAGATTGTGGTACGCCTCGTTATTCTTTTCCAGCTTGCTTTCCAAAGATGTTGTGGCTTAAACAACTACCTCCTGGAGATCTTTTTGCGTGATATGGCTTCCGGTAGTAGGGTAACTATTTGATGTAGACGCCACAAAGACCTGTGATCCCACCTCGTATAAACGACCCTTGCGTGGTCTACCAACTACTTCCAGGAATAATGCGTTACGATCAACAGAAGTTGGAGTTGAATCGGACTCAGATGCCTCTGAGGGTTGTGATGCCTGTTGAAGCAGTTCTGTGTATCGAGCCTGTAACGTACAAATATCAACACGTAAAGACATGAATAATATTGACAATTTTGGATTCAAACCAAAAATATAATTTGACAAACCATCAGAGAAACAAACAAAACACGCACTAGGGAAAACATACATTTACTTTCATAAAATGTTGCGGTCCGACAAGACCCCACGCTAAAAGGGTAAGTTCAGACCTGAATAACGGACAGGATCTCCTCTGTACCGTGGACTAACTAATTACCTGCACTCAGAAGAAATAGCCACAACGCAATATACAAGCATTCACACTCAAACACAATGAAATATTAAACAAAATCTTACATTAATGTATGCATTTCCATTATCTATTTCAATACTATCGCTATAATTCTGATTATCATATCACTCTAACATATCGAATTTAACTTTAACTTAGTAGCAAACAAGATTGTATGATTCCACAAGTTTTACCCATTCAACACTTGAACCTAAGTTCAATAACACCATTGCCATTATTACATTTCATATAATTAAGTTTGTAATCAAGAATTAACAAATTCCCTTAAAATTTTCAGACCCGACAAACGGACAGAATCTCCTCTGTACCATGAAGTAACCAGTTACCTGTATTATCTGAAGATATAGCCACAACCCAACATACAAGCATTGACAGTCAAATACAATAAATATTAAACAAGTTCCTAAGGCCATCAAACTGTTTCTACTAAACAAAATTAGATATTCATGCATGCCTTTCCATTTGCTATTAAAATACTATGTCTATAATTCTTATTATCATACAACTCTAATATTCTTTACTAAACTTTCTCAGATATTAAATCGTTCAACCAACTTTAACTTAGTTTCAAACAATCATGTGAGATTATAGAAGTTTTTTCCATTCAACACACTAACCTAACTTCAATCATGTACTTTGCATCATTACATTTCATATAATTGGGGGTGTAATCAACAATTTAACAAATTTGTGAGTGAATTCGAGTTCTTCATCATCAGTGTGGATAAAACATTTGTATAAACTCAATGTTGTAAAGTTTAAAGAAACTAGCTTACCACTGTCTGTTTAGCCCGTGCGTCTGTGTATGGTCCATCACCACCCTTTCGATGAGCATTGTTGAAAACATCAACAAAAGTCACTTCATTCCCGTGTTCTTCGGCCTACATTAAAATTTCACCAATACAAACAGCTCGACATGTAATGAACAAGATAATATTGTTCATTATTTATCACTTATTGCAGTACAGTCAGCTTTATTCTTACCATCTTCTTTGCCCATTCGTGTCTGGGGATACATCCCAAATAGTGCGTAGATGGATTTTTCCTTCTATTATCAAAGTTTCGTTTGGATTTGTCCTGCCATGCTAGGGAACTCCACACTACTTTCATTCTATCCCATACATCCTGCGAGAGCCACGATGGCTTCTTATCTTGTTTACGGGCTTTGCTTAAGTTATCAGTTACGCGTGTTTGCCCGAAAAAGCTAAACCTCTAGGCAACGGCTGCTTCATCGCAGGGATACCACTTGTACATCCTCTGTGAATCATATAATAAAAATATAGAAAGTACATCTGATATATATCTCAAGTACATAATATGTTTGTCTAATATATAAATTGAATGCATTTTTCAAACCTTAAAGTAATCAAAAAATTTATCCTTCACATCGGGTGGAATCTCTCCCCAAGTTGTCCAAGGCTGTAAATAGCCTACATGTAGTGATTTTCTAATATCTCTGGTCGCATTATATGGATCCCATCTACAAATTTTGAAAGAAACTGTTGTGTTATATGGAATGAAACTTAACTTTTACTATATAGATATATTGTTAATGAATAATTCTACTTACCCAGCACCTTTAACTTTAAGATTCTTGCGTGAATCAGTGGCCCATGTTACTAATTCTTCCATAGATGAGAATTCATATGTTATCCAGTTTGGAATGCCATCAGCTCGATCTTCTGCAGCTCTCGATGACTCAGCCATCGGGTGATATTGTGTGTCACCATGTACATGAGTGTTATCCCTCTCAACATGTAGATCATCAATACCTTGTCACAATTCGGATGAGGTAGTGGTTTGGGTATCTGTTACGTGATGGTGATGTGGAATGTTTGGACTAGTATGACTAGTTATATGGTTAACGGGAGCTCCGGATGAACGTGAAAGTTCACGAGGCATTACTTGCTGTGGAAATGGAGTGTCTACCACCCGCTGCTCCGTACCAATGGAGGCTGAACTGGAGTTATGCACTGATACACCATGTGCACCTATAGAATGACGAACACTCGGAGTTTGACCATGTGTTTGTCCGCGACCATATGATGGCTGCCCTGTACCTGTAAACCATACAAACTTGTCAACTATGATACAACACATAGAAATCGGAAGTATTAATTTTAATTGAGTAAAATAATAATATTGTATATATTATTAACCTGTCGATGTGTTTATCCCTTGTCCACGTTCTCTGCGCCTTCCTAAGAAATCCGTCAATTTAATTTTTTTGCCCTTGGGGTCATTATTGTTACCACCTCCCATCTGAAATTAAATATATTTTTTTTATAGTTCACTTAATATATTAGTTAAGTTCATATCTTACAAGCAAAAGAAATGTCTATTAAAAATATAATGTTACATCAGTTGCGATAACACAAAATATCATAAGTTCTTCAAACAATTATCTATCTTTACCAAATATTAATATTCAACATCTTCATCACTATTTTCATCATCATCATCACCATTATCATCATCGTCGTCATCTTCAGTAGCATCTTCATATTCCTCTTCATCTTCAGTCTCATCTCCATATTCCTCTTCGTCTTCTTCATGTTCTTCCTCCTCATTTTGTTCAATGATAGGCTGACCATAGATGTCATTAGGACCATCTTCCAATATTTCGTTGTTCTCACCCGAATCACGACGGATTGTTGGCAAATTACTTTCATTCCGTTCTCCTACGGGCATATTCATCTCATCAGACTGGAAACTTTTTCTTTGTTCCACTACTCTTTCTTTTTCAGACATGGCATATATATTTCTAGGGCGTACTTTAACTACTGCCTGCCAATTTTTACGGTTCCCCTTGGCCCCTGGATATCTACAATAATACACTTGCTGAGCTTGGGCAGCCAATACAAATGGTTCATATTTGGGATACTTTCTCTTCACATTAACTTCAACCAAACCAGACTTGCGATAGTATTTCACACCTCTATCATTTGTGGTATCGTACCACTCGCACTTAAAGAGAACTACCCTTGTATGTTGTAAAGTTAGATTATTATATTCAAGTTGAATAATGTTGTGCAACACACCATAGTAGCCAATATCGCCCGTCCTGCTATCGCTTATCCCTTTCACGTATACTCCACTATTATTTGTTTTCATCGATGTAGCATATTCGTGTGTTGCAAATCTGTATCCATTCACCTTGTATCTTGACGAGGTCCTAACCAATCTATAAGGCCACATTGAAGGACATTGTACACGATGATCTACATCATTCCTGTGCTTAACCTACAAATATATATCACTCTTGTTTTAAGGTATGCATACCGTAAGGGATAAAATGAATTTCTATTATGAGACATGTACATACATATTCATATAACCATTTTGGGAAAAACTAGTCAACATGCAGTTGGAGTTCTCCCGGATTCAATGGGCCATATTGGTTGCGAATGTAATCCTCGAACATGCTGGCAAATAGTCAAATATTAGTCAATTTAATTTGTATATTTAAAGCTAACACGTTAACATATTCTTAAATTATCATAGCCTTACCTGACATAAGGTAGGACCTTTGCGCAATTCATCAATACATAGCGGTGTGCCAAATACAAGTCTTCTTCCGCTATTGTCATCTCTTTCCATTTTTCGATTGAGCGGCCCGGATGAGTAAATAGAGCCAAGCATCCATCGGGGTGTTCCACATCGTCATATTGGTCATTCCGACCAAGTCTTCTACTCTTAGTGGCCACGTGCTCTTCAAAATAATAAGAACAAAAAGTTGACGTTTCCAGTATGTGGTAGGCTTCATAAATGGATCCTTCCACATGTGCCTTATTCTTTACTTTCCTCTTTAATCCTTGCAAAAACCTCTCAAAGGGATACATCTACCGATATTGTACAGGGCCACAATAAATCGCTTCGTGGACCAAATGAACAGGCAAGTGCTCCAATGAATCAAAGAATGCAGGAGGTAGCAGCTTCTCCAAGTTGCAAAAAGTCATGACAATGTCTTCTTGTATCCTTTCCAAATCTATACTTTGCAAACTTGTGCAACATATGTTGGTAAAGAACAAACTTAGTTGTGCAAAAGCCTCCCAAACTTGTTTAGGCATCAGCTCGCGTAATGCAATCACAAGCAATCTATCCATAAAGACATGAAAATCGTGGCTCTTCATGTGTGACATCTTTAATTGTTGCATGTCAACACATCTCGCTAAATTTGATGCATAGCCATCAGGAAATTTTAATTCTTCAACCCATTCAAGAAGTAGTTTTCTATTTGCCACGGGGAGAGTATACACACCAATCACATTCGCGTATTCTCCACATAATTTGGGACAGTCACAATACACATCCATGTCTTTTCTCGCTCTTACATTGTCTTTTGTCTTTCCTTTGACAGCCATAACAGTGTTAAAAACATTGTCAAAGACATTTTTTTCTATATGCATGACATCCAAATTATGGCGTACAAGATGCGTCTTCCAGTAAGGTAAGTCCCAAAAAATACTTCTCTTTGTCCAGTTGTGCCACTCCCCAAACCCATTCAACTTCATTTTTTTCCTGTCATTCATCATTTCTTGGATCTTTGGCAAATTCATTACACTTTCTCATATTTGATCACCATCTAATATGGGCGGAGGCCCACAAGTCTCTCTTTTACCCCTTATAAAATTTTTTATGTCCCGTCGCATAGAACTATTACTCGGTAAGAATTTACGATGACAATCAAAGAATGAATTCTTCCTTCCTTCTTGCAACAGAAAAGCATCAGAGTTATTCATGCAATATGGACATGACAGTCTTCCATGTGTGCTCCAGCCAAACAACATAGCATAAGCTGGGAAGTCATTTATGATCCACATCAAGGCTGCCCTCAATTAGAAATTAGTCTTTGTTGAAACATCATAGCACGGTGTACCCTCCAACTATAATTCTAGTAATTCATCAATGAGAGGCTCTAAATACACATCTATTGTCTTACCGGGATTTTTCGGACCAGGGATGAACAATGTCAAGAACATGATAGGCTCCTTCATGCACATCCATGGTGGCAAATTGTAAGGTGTTAATATCACTGGCCAGCATGAATAAGGTTTTGCATTGGAACTGTAAGGTGTAAACCCATCTGAACACAAACTAAGTCAAACATTTCTAGCCTGATGAGCAAAATCTGGATGTAACCTGTCAAAGTGTTTTCATGCCTCAGTATCCGAAGGGTGACCAATATGACCATCCTCTGTTTGGTGTTTCTTGTGCCACTGCATGTGTTCAGCCGTAGCTCTCGACATGTACAATCTTTTTAACCTCGATGTTAAAGGAAAATATCTTAATTGTTGGTAAGGTATAAGCTTACGCCCTCTTTTAACCCCTGTTGTTGTCTTGAAACGCCGGTGGCCACAATGGGGACAAGTTTCAAGTTTACTTCTGTCCTTGTAAAATAAAAGACATCCATTTACACATACATCTATCTTTTGATAACCTAACCCCAATGGCTTCAGTATTTTCTTAAACCTATATAAGTTCTCAGGTAGGTTATTTTCTAAAGGCATCAACTCCATAAATTCTGAGACCACACGATCAAATAAGTCGTTGCACATATTATGTTCTGATTTCATATTTAGATAACGAGCCACAGCAGACAACTGGGTAAGATTTCTACAACCCGTAAACAATGGTTTTTCAGAGGCATTCAACAAATTAAAAAATTCTTGTGCTTCCATGTTTGGTACTTTTTCACTCACGTTCTGATTCCTTAACATATCTACTCCAGCAGCATCAAAGACCATTGTCCGATAGTTATTCCCATAATCTAAGTCATGTAACATATTATTACCAAACTTGTTGTTCAGTGACCCTTATGTTGTTCGACACATATTCCCCATGTGCAAGCCATACATAGTAATTAGGCATAAAACCCTTACTATAAAGATGTTTTATCACAATGTCAGTGGTAAGATATCGCAAGTTTTCGCATTTGATACATGGACATCTTATTTTTACACCGTCCATGTAATATGGTTGACTACTTGCGAATGTTATAAATTCATGCACATCTTCAAGAAAGCCCTCATTGATGTATCCATCAATCCATCGATTATACATCCATTCACGTGATGATGCCATTATGACTGACACATTACAACACAAATAGGAATTTAATATTAGAAACAATATTGTAAGACTAAAATTTTGCCCAACTTAGTTAACTTTACTTACTTCTAAAATACTTAACTAATCATACTCTCATGTTAATACACAGTCATGTTAATTTGCTTCTTAACTTTAGCTTATTAATTTAGTCAAGTTTACATACTTCTCACTAAACTTTTTGCATGACAAAATTATTAGCTTACTTAATTTACTTTATTAACTTAACTTGCTTCTTGTCAATATGCTAACTTAACTAACCTAATTTTGAAGACATTTTCTTACTAACCTTATTCTTCTTACTTCTTAATATTATATAATAATACATCATATATAACTTACTTAATTCTTTGTTTTGTTAATGCATCTACGAAGAGCAACACACCCCTTCATCCACTTACACAAACATCCATTTTCACAATAACACAATGGCTCAATTTACACAATTTATTAAACATGAATATAACAAAAAACACCACAATATCATACATTTTATGAAACGAAATTATAAGGCCAAAAAAATATATTGTTCAACATATTACTATATCAAGAAAAACACTAACCTGAGCCTATGGAATGTTTAAGTGTTGCAAACTATAATGGATGCCCCAAACCTAACAAAGAAAAGCAAACACACCAAATTATCTATTAATTCTTTTAAAAAAGAATATTAAAATAAAATTATTTAATAACCTAAATATGAAAAACCCAAAAAGCCAATTTTTGGATTTTTATTTTTTATTTTTTAATTCCGAAAATTGACAAGAAATAATTATATATTAATTTTCTTTATAAATTCATCAATTTAAAAATCCGAAAATTAAAAAAAATGGAAAAAAACTCAAAGCTAGAACATAAATACAAAAAAATAAAACACTACATATTACGAAAAATAAATAAATAAATAAATGCATATATATATAAAATGCATATATATACATTAAACATGTGTAAAATGTAAAAATACATAATGTATATACATTAATAGATATATATACATACATATAGATATAGGATATATATAGATATATGCATACATCTTTAAAAAAAAATCAAAACAAGAATATTACCACTTAAATCGGATGAGTAACTGCGCGCGCGCGCGCGCCGAGGAGGAGGGTGGGTAGGGGGTAGGGGAGGGGATGGGGGGTGTTGTTGTCGTTGAAATGTGAAATGGGGCAGGGGGTTTTTGTTTTGGGTTTTCTGAGATTCAAATCGAGGGCAGCAGCTGCTGCCCTCGATTTGATTCTAATTTCGGAAAGGGCCCAGTGGCAGTGGGCCCTCGCCGACTTAAGTAATTAAAAAAAATTAATTTTTTTTTTGTATGTTAACACTGGGCAGCGGCCTAGCGTGATACTGGGCCACCGCCCAGAAACCAATGGGCGAGGCCCATTGGTTGCATCAATGGGCCTCGCCCATTGGATTTATTGTTTTATTTTGACTTTTTTTTAGATTTATTTTTTATTCTCTTAATTCATTTGTTTTAAATTTTTTTGGTCGCTGCCCAGAAACCAATGGGCGAGGCCCATTGGATTTATTGTTTTATTTTGAATTTTTTTTAGATTTATTTTTTTATTCTCTTAATTCATTTGTTTTAAATTTTTTTTCATCATAATTATTGTATTAATTAAAAATAAATTTGTTTCGTTTGTATAATACTTTAACTTTTTGTTTATTATCTTACCTTTTATTTTTCTATATTAATTTGTTTTTACATTTTTTCAACATTATTTGTATGTTTAACATGCTGTTACTTTATTTTTTTCATTATATTTATTTGTTTTCAATGCAACTTTTTTAATTCTTTAATTAATGAATATATTAATAAATTCATCACAAATAGAACTTTTAATTAGATATTATAACATAAACGCAAAATTAATTAGATATTATTTTTTTTTACCTTTTTTTGTTTATTAGCTCTAAAAAATTTTCTTGTACAATCTTTTAATTTTCATATTTTCTTGAAAATAATTATATTAATAACGAAAATAAATAATTTGGTTTTTTTAACTTTTTTTTTGTTTATTATCTTAAAATTTTGAATTCTTTTAATTAATATGTATTTTCATATTTTCTTCAAAAAAAATATATTAATTAGCTATTAGTTTGTTTTTTTCCACTTTTTTCTTTTTGTTTAATTTGTAATTTTTTGCCACTTTTTTTAAATTTAAATCTTATATTAATTATATTATTATTACTTCTCAATTTACGTAGAATATTAATAAACCAGTGATATTATTGAATTAGTTATCAAGTAGGATGATATATATAATGTGAAAGTTATAACAGTTTAAAATATTTTAATAATCCGTATATTTTAAGTAATTAATTATATAAACACATTAATTTAAATAGATATTAAAATATTAAAATTATTGAATTAAACAATTATTTTTTAAGTAATGTAGTTGTTACAAAATAGTTTTATCAATCGAGTGAAGATACCACGCATATCACCATTTATTTGACTACTCCAATAAGAATGGGACGTAGTAACGTGGCCACTAACCACAGGGCAGAATATAATGAAATGCGATGGCCCCGTTTTGGAATAGACATAGCGAAATACCTGTTTTGCATGCATTGTGTTCACGTGCACGTCACGTGGCAAAAAATAGGCTATACATGATAGGGCCCTGGTTTCGAAACGAGATGGAAAAATCGACTTTTAAATCTCGAAACTAGTGTGCACGCATGTCCCCAATTATTTCACCCATCGAAGACCAATGGGGGACAGTCACGTGTCCGCGAACCATTAGATGATATCTTGACCCTTGTAAAAAATGAAAAGTTACTTTCATATGCTCACCAAGCTATCAATCTTCGCATTCAATGACTTTCATCCTATAAATAGCACTTGGCAATATGTTTTCTCATAGCATCTCGAATTTGTAATTGTAGTCTTCATTTAAAAAGTTTGAAGGATGAGTAAGGATCAACAACACCAAAAAGATTCTGTTCGAGTGACTATTAAAGAGGAGGTGGATACAATGAAGGAGTATCCAAATTACTCCAAGTTTGTTAAACACGCCCTTGATCTAAATGCTCCACCAAAATACGACGGATTCATTTCAAATGCCCAAGTAAGCCAGCTCGTTCAAGAGTAAATGATGTGGATCCAGTGCCCAAACTTTTTCCCCTAATATCTCTATCTTTTTATCATCTTGGAAGTATCGGCATTAGTAATCTTTAATTATGTTAGGTATTAAGTCGCTGTGTTGATGTATTAAAAAATGATGCTATGTAATCTTTTATTAATAATCAATGTCAAATTATGTTTATGTTTGTATTGCATTAACTATTATCATAAGCAGCTTTATTTATAATTCTGCTTTGTTTTTTACAAAGAAGTAATTGTTTATATTTTACAGTACATTAAATATGAATATTGTATATTATTAATTTTTCACCTACAAAACAAGTTGTCCCATAAATTGTTTAAAGGATGTAAACATGTTTTTATTTATAGTAAAAGACATATTTTGTTTTGTAATTTCCAAAAAATAAAGTATTTACAATCAAAGCAGAAATGTGCATGCTTTAGTCGAGTTATGTACACGCTAATCCAAGACATTTTAATAAGGAAAAATATAGTCAGTACCTATATATATAATTATTTAAAACAAATAATTCATATTATTTAATATAAATTTAATCCTTTTAAAACACTCATAAATTGTTATATGAAATAATCGTAATTGTTAAACGCACACTTACAACTAATTGGGCGAGAGAAAGGCATATCTCTCGCTAAAGTCCTGTCACTTGCTGTTTCGGTGACGTTCACTCGCCGATTCGGCGAGGGACAAGACCGGCCCTCGCCGATTCAACAAGGGCAAGGACTGCCCTCGCCGGATCGGCGAGGACAAGAGATAGCCCTCGCCGAATCGGCGAGGGACAGGACCGGCCCTCGCCGATTAGGCGAGTGCTTGCCTCCTTCGCCTAGCCCTCACCGAAAAACGAAGGCACAACGACGCCCCCTCGCCAATACTGTTTTTTTCTTGTAGTGTATGTTAGTGGATCGTTGTCAGAATTGGATGGATATTTTCTCCTTGTACCAAAAGTTTTTCTCTAATATATTCTCAGTTTTTCAGAGCTCCGTGCTACTAGTCAAAATCCTCTAGGCACTTTGGGTTAGATGATCATAATTTTTGATTTGTGAGGAATTGAACATTATATGCAAAAATATATCAAATTTTAAAATTTGACCCAAAAAAAATTATTATACAAATTTTATATTACAATACAAAATTTTTATATTACAGAACTAAAAATTGTCTATAGTTCATCCCCATATTCACCCAGGACCCATGTCTACCCTATTACTCAGGCCAATGCAATGGTATCATATCTCATAATCCAACAATCTACTCCTACATAATGCACATCTCCTCTGTGTTCTGTTCTTGTGGTTGGGTTACTAGTTTTTGTGTTTGTTGCTGCTTTTGCATGAGCTCACAACAAACTTTTTTTGTCGCTAGATAAAGTAGCTTGCATTTCTTGTTGCGTGAAATAGAGCTAAGTCTTAGGTGACATATTATGTAAATATAGCTATCCTAACCCCAGGTGTACCAAATCCACATGCGCCATTTATTTACCCTACTATCAACCTTGTAAAATAGTTAATCATGATTAATGGGTAATGCAACAGGATCTCCCCAAGTCACAGGACTCACATTCTTGAAGAAGTTGATTATACATCTCTAGTGAATAGAATTTCAAATTTTTATTGTTATCACATTAAAATATTATCATGTATGTATTAATCTAAAATAAAAATCTTTAGTTACCTTTGTTAGTCTACCTTGGGGTTAGAATAAGGAGCATACGCCTTCAGATAAAGTTATTACGGAGCTTAAGCCTAGGTCATTGGTCTGTCATGTTCTTCCTCCTACAATACACTTTAACAAACAATAATTGAAAACACATAAATTGGATAATTAGATAAAATTAAGCTTAATGCTTACTGTTGTGGCAAGTTCTGAGAATCTGAGAACAAATGGGCCTTAACACTCATGTGTAGAACTCAACTATTAACCCAAAAAGCTTACTAAGTTATTGGGTCTTGATCCTACACATGTTTATTAATAGCTCATTATTCTCATAATCTTTCCATCTAAGAGAAATATTTCTCTTTGCTTTCTAGTTCACCATGTGAAACTCCTAACAAATTTCTCCTATGTCTACTCCCCCTTAATCCATAATCATTGCCGACAGATCTATCTTCACTATTCTCATAAGCGTTTTAGATCTCCTTTGCACCTTAGCTATAGTGGTGGCTCCAGTAGTTCTTCTGCATGCACCCAAATCAACCCTAAAGCACAGCAATCTTACTCTTATACGAGCCCATTTAGGATAACCTAGATCAACCATGCCTTGCTCCATCACATTACCATGACGTCATACAATTTTGAGAGTATAGCCCAAGAATTTTTCTTATCGTGACCGTACTCTATCCTTCGAGCCCTGTTGCTAAACTCTACCGAGAGTCTATCACGATAGTCTACCATAATTCTTCGAGAGTCTGGGCTAAGATCATCAAACCATCGACTCTGATACCAATTTGTTGTGGTGAGCCCCGAGAATCTGAGAATAAATGAGCCTTATCACACGTGTAGAACTCAACTATTAACCCAAAAGCTTAAGATGTTGGGTCTTGAGTCTACACATATTTATTAATAGCTCATTATTCTCCTCATCTTTCTATATAGGAGAAATCATTCTCTTTATTCTATAATTCACCATGTAAAACTTCTAACACTTACCATCTGTCTTTTAACCTTGTAGAATGGACGTGAATTTGAATAATATGGGAAGGGGTTATTCAACCTATTTTCTGGTTTTATGTGGCATTATTTTTCCACTACTCTTTATGCTAGTATTCACACAGTCCATCCCAAATAGCCAATAGATGCCTAGTTCGGCCTTTTATCCCTCCTACAAGTCTTACATAACATATTGTCTTATCAGTCACTTAGAGTAAATAATATGCCGGATTTTAGGTTCATTATTAGGATATCACTAGAAACATCTCTAAAAATAGAAATTGGGTAAATTATGCATAGTCCCTATTATTTACATATTTTTTTAAGTTGTTCCTTAATGTTTAAAAAAAATTATATTAGTCCATAATATTTCCAAAAAAGAATCAAAATGGTCCCTATTATTCAAAACTAGCCAATTTAATCTTTATTGTTTCTATAAAAAAAATCAATTTAGTCCCTATTGTTTGCTAAAAAATTCAATTTAGTCCCTGTATGGATCCGTATTTGGGGACTAAATTGAATTTTTTGAAAAACAATAAGGATCAAATTTTATAATTTTGAATAATATAGACCATTTTTAATCACTTTTATAAACATTAAAAACTACTATGAATCTTTTGGAATATTAATGACGATATTGAAAAAATATGTAAACTATAGGGACTAAATGTGAAATTTACCCAATTCTATTACAAGTCAGTTAAGGGGAATACATCAATTGCGAATAACATGTACATAATTAACTCAAATATACCTAAAATTCAGTGAACTACCTCTCATTGAGGTCATTAAGAATCTCTATCCGTGTCGTATGTGGCTTAGTGTATCCAAAAGTCATAATATTCTACAATTGTTTGCTAGCCCAAGACGGTACAAATATGTGAACAATAAATTATAAGTAAATAACAACACAGAAATTTACCATGTGTTAAATTATATAAAACTCTTACCCATTACCGTAAAACCAAAAACGCAAGCAAAAATAAAAAATCCATGCTATATATGCTACTAGGGTTGATCTTTAAAACGACTCCAAAAATTATGACGGTTGGTCATTAAAATTTTCACAATTACTTACTCAATCCTTGATCTTTTGAGAAATACTTTATTGCGCCAAGTAATAATTATTAACAAATAAAGGAAAACAATAAGATTACAAAATTATCCTTATTTCACTTTCCCATAACTGATACCACGTTTCCCTAGAATCATGACTTGTTAATCATATCTTTTCACATTATTCTCTTCTCTATCTCATTTTCTTTTTTTTTTTAACTCAAATTCTCTTCTCTCTCTACACACGCTAAGCTTGTGAATTATAAAATATGTAAATAAAGATATGTACAGAATATTGTAAAAGACATGACTAACTTCTTACTATATTTAAGAATTTCTAACTGCATATTCCTCATGTTGAGAAAAAGAAAAAAGAAAAAAAATTGCATATTCCTCCTCAACAATTCCAAAATTAAAAATTTCCACATATTTAAAAAAAATTATTTCAGTAGGATATTTGAGAATTTGTAATTCATTAGTGCATTTTAGGGGTATGTACATAGCATTGGTTTGGGTGGTTTAAAAGATATTTTTCGAATCGAACCAATTCGTTCGGTTTGAAAAAATTGAAACCAAAGTCAAATCATACACCTATCAAAACCTCCCAAACCAAACTAATACATTTGAAGAAACCAAAACACCATAACCAAGCCAAACCATACCTCTGGTATAACTTATAGTTGCATTTGAAGAAAGTAATTGTGTTGTAGAAATCTAAATTATAGAAGAAGCTATTTATGGTGTCTCTTGGTTTCTTTAATAAAATAGGAAAGATTGAAAAATGTGGAAGAATGTGAATATATATATATATATATTTATATATATATATAAATTTTGGGATTGGATTGGGTTTACCCATTTTGATGGTAAAAATCATGAACCAAACCATATGGTTGGTTTCTATGAAACCTTAAACCACAACCAATCAAACTTTTAGAAAATCGTCAAAAGTGGGTTAGTTTGGGTTAGATTAAATGGTTTGAGTGGGTTGACGGTTTCGCTACACACCCCTAATGCATTTCCTATGTATTTCTTTATTTATCCTTTAAGTATAAAAATAACAAAATTCTTTGTATTTAAAAAATCACATGACAAATTATATTCAATAAAATTCAATGCATCGGTATATTTCATTTTCTATATTATTATTTTCCAATTGGAAGACTTGATTAAAAACATTCAAACCAAATCAAATCAAATTAAATTAAGCCTTGTTCTATTAGGTGTGGTGGGCTATATAGATCTTACGATGCTATTCATTTATGTCGAGAGTCATGTCTTCATAGAGATATCTTCATTGTGCATGGTCTGGTCAATTTTTATATGTAATGCTAAAAATATAAGACACGAATATTATTTTATAGAAAAAATATGTGTTTGATGATCAAACATCACCGGTTTAGAGGAGTGTAATCGTCCAATTACTCACTAAAGACAATATCAAACACTATAAATTCACCATCAAACAAGGTGAACTTTTTATATTTTTTGATAAACTCTAAAGGAAGGTAAAATACATTTTTAATCGCTAAGACAATACGAGGAAACGTACAAATTTTATCCTGAATGGTACCATGTTTATTAGAGGAGATACTATACTTAAAAGAAAATAAATAAAGAGGAAACCTCTTTACCTAAGTAGGTTAATGTAACATTGGCATCTCTAATGATAACTCATGCTCGATTATCATGTTCCAAGACCTTGTATAAGTCTTTCCTAATGAATCCAACACTATCATAATCCATGATTCGACTAGAACTTATTCTGACTATTCACATAGCATGAGGATTTTTCTCACATTATACTGTATAATTTAGACTTGTTCTTTTTTTTTTGTGCCTAATTTACCAAACATTTAGGGATGAAAAGTTTTACAAGTTATGATATGTTTTTATCTACATTAAATGGCGTTGCTTATACAACAAAAAATATAAAGTACAATAGAGCCTCTTATAATTAATACTCAATAAATTAATAATATTTTTTGAATAATACAATTATTTGGTCTTGACTTGGGAACTGTGTAAAAAATTGTTAATCTCCATAAAGTTATACAATTACTAATTTAAAATATTTTACAAATTAATAATTAGCTAAAAAGTACATAATAAATTTACTATAAGTTTTCTAAAAATATGAATCAAGAGTAGTTTCACTTTTGTTGAACTTCAAATCTAACTGAATCTTATATTTATATGTTCGCAATCCGCATAAAAGACTTGGGTCGAATTGCAACAAAAACTTTTGGATTATAATTGATGGTATGTGTATTTCTTTGCATGATACCAATTCCGGATGTTGTATATTATCATTAACTTTATCTTGAGAATACCTTATCATGTACTGGTGCCAATGATGCAATCTACGCTTAAATAATGTTGGCTTTGATATAATAACAATACACTACATGCACTTGTTTGAATTAAATTGACGTATTTATACTAATTATGTATAATCTAAAGAATTCTTAATTTGTTACATACGTATATGTATAGTATTTTAAATTTTAACTTTGTCACTTGACCGGATAATATATATGTTCTTAAGCCAAAAAATAAAAGTATCTTTATAAATTAACAGTTATTAATTTATCAATAAATTGACATGTTTACGAATTAATAAATTTTAGTGATCCCATGTCGAATAGTTAAAAGAGAGTGTACATGTATATCACGTTATACCCAAAATATATCATGTAATGCCCAAAAGTATACAAACTATATTTTTACAACGTATTTGACCAAAAAAAAAAAATTCTACAACGTATAATGTAAAAACAAAAAGAAAAATAAATATAACATATAAAGTATAAAACAAGAAACGTCACATCAATACTCCTAGTTTTTTTTTTTTTTGGTAACCCTGGGAAACATCCCCACTCAACTAATCCACGAGACTTAGACTGAATTAACCCCCACCGAAGATAGGGCACACCAGCATCCCGACGCAATATTTTGAACCATTCAACTTTTACACCTTGACAAAAGGGCTT
This sequence comes from Ehretia macrophylla, assembly GCA_037974665.1. Lineage (NCBI taxonomy): Eukaryota > Viridiplantae > Streptophyta > Magnoliopsida > Boraginales > Ehretiaceae > Ehretia > Ehretia macrophylla. Next base: position 10,231,791 of record CM075774.1, read on the forward strand.
TTTCGACTTCTTCCATAATTGGGCCTAAAGTATAAATTAAACAAACTTTTTGCGTTGAAGGCCAAAATCTGTCATATCTCATACATAATGCCACATGTCAAGCGTATGATGCACCACGTCTAGACGTTTGAAAACGTCCCATGTTATGGGACGTTTTCAAGAATTTTCCATGCTACTAAAGAATGAAAACCATACTGCTATCAATCTATTTCTTTTAGAGCATCAATGTGAGTCTACTTATCACTAGAAGAGGACTCTGGCAGCTACTAGATGTACCAGGGGTCGTTCGTAGGTGTACCATCAATATATACCCACACGCAAGTCATCCATATGATGTTTAGCCATAAGAGGAAGAAAATGTATGAGAGCTTTCATTTTGTTGTAATGGAGATGAAGACGTTGATGCAGGGTCATCATTTCACTATCACTAGAAAAATGATGTCGATGCATAAGACCCACAACCTCGTCCCCTAGAAGAACCACCAAAATATGTCTAGTGCTACCTCTGTTAGACATCTCTACATCCAACTATTAGGTAAGATGCCTAAAAGCCTATTTATTGTAATTTTAGGGCATGGCATTTTCTACTATTCATTTAATTAATGGACAATTATTTATTTATAATTAATGTGTTAATTTTAAATTTAAATAAATTTTCTTAAAATTATCACTACAAGAAAACAGGACTCAAGGGACGAACTTGGCGATGGAAAAAAATTTCATCATAAATTGACGATAGAATGACAATGGATATATTTAGTCCATTGCCTTTCCATGGCCAAGTTGGGTGCCGACAAATGGCGTCAAAACTTGGCTACGGATTAGGGTGGATTACGATTTTAACTACAAAAATAAATATAATATAATCTTAATTGGCCACTCCGTCGCAAAATAAACACGGATTAGCGACTTTGTGATAGTCTAAATTTTTGTCGCCATTCTATTGCTAGTTTGTGACGGGATAACCATGGATATTTTTATTAAATCACAAAAAAAATGTGATAGTCTTTGGCCATTTGTCATAAAATTACGGCGGAACGGTGACGAAATATAACATTTATTTATATTTATATTTATATTTTATAGTTCATAAGTAATAAAATATTAATATAATTAAAAAAAATTAAATTTCATCACCAAACTATCGCAAATGTATGACAGAAAGGCTATAGACTATCCATTTGAATTTTTTATTTAATAAAATATCCATCGCCAATCCTCGCACAATAGAGACAGAATGGCGATGAAAATTTATATTTTATTTTTTTAGAGTAATAAAATTATTATGTCATATTTTTGTGGCTATTTTGCGATGAAATGGCAACAAAATAGTTTTATCAATATAAAAAAAATTATAATATAATAATATAAAATATTTAAAAAATAATGTGAAATTAAAAGCCAATTTATTAATTGAGTAACTCTCTATTTTAGTTTGAACTTCATAAATAAGTAAAACGTCAATATATAATTAACATATTTTTATATGGCTTTTTATTTATTAATAAGTAAAAGATAGATACAATTAAATTTCCATCGCCATTGGCCACGGAAAGACGAATGATTATAGTGGTTCGTAGTCAATCTATCTACATTGGCCACAGAAAGGCTATGGAATTTTATATATTTTTCGTCATTCAGTTACCAATGGCGACGGAAGTTTAAATATAAACAAAGTAGATCACTTGTATTTGAATTATAGAAGTGTCATTCCATGTAGAATAGAGAACAATTTTATGTGGCTTGATAGATTTCTAAATCATAACAAACTTGGTTTATATTTCATGACCTTGTACATTTTGATAGAAAATATTATAGGCATTCAATAATCATTCTAATCAAACTAAACAAATTTTATTAAACATTCTGTTAATATTAATTATAGGCCAATTTAGTAATTTTGAAACTCTCTATTTTAGTTTGAATTTCATAAATAAGTAAAATATGAAGATATTCACATATTTTTATACTTTTTTTCTATTTATTAATAAGTTAAAGATAGATACAACTAAATATCCATTGTCATTGGCTACAGAAAGGTGACAGATAATAGTGGTTCGTACTCGTTCTGTCGCCATTGGCCACGGAATGACTACATAATTTTATTTGTCTATCGCTATTCCATCGCAAGTGGAGACGACATTTTAAATAAAAATAAATTAGATCTTTTCTTTTTAATTATAGAAACGTTAATCCACATAGAATAGAGGACAATTTTATGTGTCTTGATAGGTTTTCAAATCATAACAAACTTGGTTCTTATTTCATAACCATGTGCATTTTGACAAAAAAAAATCCAATAGTCGTTCCAATCAAACTTAATAAATTTCATTAAACATTCTGTTAATATTAATTAATGAAAAATTTAGTAATTTAGAAACTCTTTATTTTAGTTTGAACCTCATAAATAAGCAAAATATGAAGATATTAACATGTTTTTATACGTTTTTTCTATTTATTAATAAGTAAAAGATAGATAAAATTTAATATATGTCGCCATTCAATAGCCATTTGCCACGGAAAGATGACGGATCACAGTGGTCCGTAGCCATTCTGTTACCATTGGCCACAAAATGATTACAAAAATTTTATTTATCCGTCATCGTTCCAACTTGAGGTTACATTTGCATATTTATTGAGCATTAAAGAGATTTGATTTGTATTATCTACTCATTGAGGAGTTATGTTTGTACTCATCTTTATACACTCAATCTTTATAACTCTTGGGGCTCTAGATTAGGAGTAGAAGAATCCTTGTAAAAGGAAGAGTGTGGAAAAAATTTTCGTGGACTCAAAGGGTAGAGGTTGTAGGTTTGAAGTCTCACATATATTTGAAGAGGCTTTAGTTGATCTTTTGGGACTCAAGAGATTGTTGTAGTAGGTTCTTAGCTTCACCTACATTTGAAGAAACTTGTGTTTATTTTGTGGACTCAAGAAAGGGTTGTAAAGTCAGTTTGTGCTTCCCAACACTTGAAGAAGTATTTTAGTAGAGTTGTGTGAAATCCTAAGAGAATAAGACCTTAGTTGGTGGATGTAGGCTTGTCGAACCACCTAAAAGTCCTTGCGCTTGATTTTCCTAACTCTACTCTCTTTACTTTCATAAATAGTGTGGATCTTGTATTTGATATATTGCCTAACTCACACTATTATATGTATTGTACACAAAGTGTTTGAAAAATTTCCCAAGAGAATTTCATTGAAGCATTTGTTTCCTATAGCTAAAATTTGAATGGGTGGTTGTTTATCCTTGACTTAATTTACCCATCCCTCATCTTAAGTCTATTTTCCCTAACAACTATGTTTAGAATTTGCGTAGCTCCTACTAAATGTATATTTGATTTTCTGCACCACTATGGGATTCATCCTAAAATCAATTAGTCTGGCGAGAACCAAGATTTGACATTAAGGCAAGGGATCGAGTCAGGGAGAATGTAATAGAAAAATAGATGATAGATAAATAGATGGATCACACATGGAGGATGGGACTTCATAAGGGTAAAATTCATCGACCCGATCTCTAATGACGTGATCCGAACTATAAAGCATAAATAGTATCTTATAATGCCGAGATTCTAACAGATCGAGTGATCTCAACCTAAGAGGCATCTAAGGGGTCGAGGCCCAAAGTCCAACCATTTCCTGATCTGATGACTAAGCGACAAAATCCCGCAAAATCCGAAAAAAGTGTCAGATTGAAAGGTATAACTAAGGGAATACACCATTCAAAAAAGGTAACTGATCATTCATATACTATACACTATACTTTTCAAATTATTATCATTCTCAAAGAAAATACTAACTTAAGTATCGAAGTGCTTACGTGGGCAAGCCCCACACTCGTTTCTTTTGAAGATTGACTTGGGAAACATCCGACCAGTTTTGATCATCAACACTTGGCACCGTCTGTAGGAATTGAAACCTCTTCTCTCACCATGAAGTGGATGCTGCCCAAAGGCTTGAGGCTCGACGTCAGCTCCGTGATACATTAAACTTCCTCTTGCAGCCCTACACAGCTCAGCCTGCCTAAAGCCCACTTATCCAAATAAACCAAATTGTTCATCCACCCATGAACCAAATACCCGCTAAGGTAAATGAGCCAATCTGGTCACCACCAGCTGTGGTTAATGAAGCAGCTTCTTCTGGCCTAGCTCACTGACTTGACATAGTTAGACCTAGGTGACAAGTGACAATGCATAACGGGTCAAGGACAATAGGGAGAAGAGCTCATACTGGGCAATGCCCCAATCCCTTTGTCCCCGAAATCATAGCAGTTTCAAGGCCTTCGGGATACAAATTATCATCTTTACCGAACTATGATAGAACAGGTGACCCCTTGGATCACATGGCAGTTTTCCACCATAAAATGGATTTTTATGATGTTCCAAATGCATTGATGTGTCGAGCTTTCCCGACCACTCTTACAGAAATAGCCTGACAATTGTATGTTAGTTTGGAGCCTAACTCCATTAAATATTTTGATCAGTTGTCCAAGGCCTTCGTCAAAAGGTTTTCTAGCAGCAAGAAGCCTACTAGGCATACAGTGACCCTACTGTATAACGACCTGAGTTTGACCTTTATGTGCAATTATGTGTTTATTTGACTTTTATGTGCAAATAACGTGTCTATTTGAATTTTATGTGCAAAAATTATATGTTTATTTAATTTAGTGCCTAATATGTACAATAATATGATTTACATAGGTTTACTAGTTCAAATATGCATTTGAAATTCGTTTAAAATGCTAATTGTTGTCTTTTCGTCTTCTTTGACCACGTAGGACTAAAATTGCATATGCTAGTTAAAAATAATGCCTAATTTCATCTTTTATCACCTAGACAATTGCTAGAGTGTTAGAATTGAATTTAGAAGCGATTTAGAGGGTTATCTTAGTCTTTTCGACCATTTTGACTAGCATTGACCAAACATTTACCTTTTGACTTCTACAACTTGAACAAAATAAGCTCAAACAAAGCAAAATCATATTTTTTCTCCTTCATTCAGCTGAGAGCCCTAGGGCTTGGGTGAATAGTGTTTTCAAGCTTATTTTTGCAAAAAATTGGTGTTAGGAGTTGAACCAAGGGCCAAACCAAATGTTTTTGAACTCGTCTTGACGTGCTCTACCTTTTTACCGATTTATTTGTCCTTTATTTTGCAAAAAAGATGAGGGGCTTTTTCTAACCAAGCTTTCAAATTCATTCTTTATGCTATATATTGCTATTATTGCTTCTAATTATTGCTAAGTAGGCTTTAGAGAACTAATTACTTGTGTTTTAGCTTGTGTAAATTCATAACTTGTTGTAGTTGAGTTTTAGGTGTTGTATCTTGAATTAAATGCCTACTCATGAGTTGTAATTTGATTCCTAGCCTTTATATGAAGTTTATACACATTATTATATCAATCTAGCATAGACAAATTGCTCGATAATGCGAAATAGCACGAAATTTAGGGGGTTGGGCTGGCTGATTTTTCTAGCGTTGGACAACCCACTGTCCAATGCTGGTCAGCCTATTTGGTGGCCTTCCAGGGCTGCCCTCGTGGTGTATTAAATGCGTACTAAGTTGGTTTTATGTTAGGTTAAGGTTAGGGTAGTATATGATTGCTTTAATGCATTTTATGCTGCTAGGAATTAAGTAGATTGTTTATTTGAATTCTTTAATTGTTAAATGTGTTATTAAGCTTTGTAATGATGTTACTGTGGTTAGATTAGATTAAGAGGATGCATACATGTTAAATGCGGTTCATGTGCTTGGCTACTTTGTTGATAGCTTGTGAAATGATCATGTTATACGAGTGTGTTAGGGGAAACAACCTACTTTATTGTTTTCCCCTATTTGTCTTGAGTGCATGAATGTAAATGCGATGCGTATGGTTGCAATCATTATACTAGACGCGATAGTTTGTATTGCACTGAGCGGCATAGGGCTTTCCAGGCGATTACACAACTACCGATGTTCTATTCCCTATCTCGAATGAATGGAGTGTTCCATAAGGGTCTGGGTCATAGGTTGGTGTATATCCGGAGTACATCTAGTACCTGGGTAGGGTTCATGTTGGTGTCCGGGGAATAGTGACAGTAGAACGAGCGTATCCTTATTATGTGGTTATTTACTTTACGTTTCTCGCTCTATTTATGCTTTTTGCACATTGATGTTCATGGTATGTTTTCAAAAGGAGTTTTCAAAGTTAAAAAGACTTTTCAAAACCTTCTCTTATTCCCCTCTCACTGAGTTCGTGGAAACTCACCCTCGTTTGCTATCATTTCAGGAGAGTCAGATGTAGTATATGTGGAATACGTGCTAGATGAACCTGTAGTTGATCACGTGGTTGAGCCAAAGGCTTAGTTGTTTGCCTTGTTGATGTTTATGTTTATAAAACTTGTTGTAACTACTATTATGGAGACTTATTACCTCTATGTATATATGTTAGGGTATCTCCAGTAGAGTCTCTAAAATCAGGGTCTCTATATTTAGAGATAGAGACTTCAAATCAGGGTATCTCCTAAGTATTTTAGAGACTCTACTTAAGCCTCATGTGTTTTTTTGAGTCTCTAAAAAAAAGTTAACTCTAATGAGGGTCTTAACTAAGTTGATTCTCTATATTATATTTAATTTAATTTTGCATACTAATTTGATTACTCGTTATTTTTTGCACCGTTATTTTTTTAAAAATATTATTTATATTATCATAATTTTTTTTTACGGATATTTCGACCAAAATATAAATTAATTCTGACAACGGTAGAATTTTTTGACATGGATGACGTTTAATAACATCCGATTACATTGGAATATATTATTTTCAATCTCATCCGTCCGCTCGTTATCATCAACTAAAATTTTATATCCAAATCGTTAATCTTATCCATCCGTTTGAAATTGCGACCCCTAAAACCTCCTTCTGTATTCTCCATAGCTAAAAAGGAAAAAAAAGATAGTTAGTATTAAATTATGTATTAACTAAAATATAAACTTAATTTTTTGGAACAAAATTAATTAAAAAATTATAATATATTATGAATATAAAAAAAGTACAATATATTATGAATAAAAAAAATAATTAATGAATAAAAAAAAGGTGACATATTTTGAATATAAAAAAAGTACAATATGTAATGAATAAATAAAATTAGGTGATGAATAAAAAAAAAAGGTGACATATTAATCTTATAACAAAAATAATTAATGAATAAAAAAAAATTACAACCTATATAAACCCCTACCCCTCCCTTTCTGGTCTAGTCACCACCACCCCCCTCACCGCATCACTACCTCTCCTACCCCCTCATTCTCATGCGCTACCCCCTCCCCCTCCTTGCCATCACACCCGTCAAGCCCCCCTCCCCCACCCCACCCCATTCTCCCTTCCCCTCCCCTGTGGAACCACCGTGAAGCCCCGCCCCATACGCCACCCCTCCCCCACCCCTCTATCGCTATATCCAAAAGGTTAGATCTGTGGATCTAACTTACCTTTTTTTTTTTTTGGAAAACGAATTTATTTTTGTATATTGTACAATATGAGAACTTTTTGCTTGATGTTGGATATATTGCAATGTTTGTGTTGTATATATACAGAGTTTTTCAAATCCGTTGCAATAGTATATTTTTTTTTTTTGGTTGCAACGTTCATCAGATCCATTGCAACAATTTTTTTTTTTTTTTTGAAACATTCATCAGAATTTTTTTTTCAAATGTGACGATCTGACAGTGTCAGATTGTGTCGGATCTGACGATCTGACACCTCAGGTCCAACCCAAAATGGAGACCCATTTGTCTTCTTGTTGAGTCTCTATTTTGGGTCTCCATTTTTTGTTGAAGAAAATTTAGATGGGGCTCTATTTTTACACAAAGTCTCTAATTTTATTAAAAAAACTATTTTTTGGGTCTCTATTTTTGCCATTGGTATTGAAATTTTATTGCCAAAGTCTCTAAAAAGGACAATCATTGCATTTTACTCATACCATTGGAGATACCCTTGGTCAAGATGTTTGCTTTCAATTTTATAGGCTTGTAATGAATTTCATAAGTCTATTTTGTATTGTATAGGTGGTTAGGCTTATGTATTTCATTATGAGGCTTGAATTTTTATGATTATGATGATGTGGTTGTGACAGACGGCACATCGTTTGGTTGTATGTTGGAGGCCCATGGTTGTGAATTTGGCTTAATTGTGGTTGTATGTTGGTTGTTGTGGCTATATGAACTATTTGTGTAAGTTAAATTTGTATTTTGGGCCATATTAAAGACGTTATAATGCCGAAATTTTGTCACGTCCTGACTCGATTTTAGGTGGGGTCTAGTTGGAGCGTGACATGCTAAGCATCAAACAGGGCCATGAAGAGTCTCTTCGGTCTTACTGTACCAGGTTCAACCAAGCGGCCCTAGAGATAACCGACTTGGATAATAAGTTTGCGGTGACAGCATTCATGAAGGGTCTGTTGAATAAAACTTTTTTATCATCTTTGGCGAGGAAGACCCCGAGGACGTTAACAGATGTCATGGCGAAGGCGGAGGGGTACATGCATTCTAAAGAATTAATCAATGCCTAGAATGAAGAAGATAAGCTAGCAAAGAGGTCAGGCAGTAGTGCAGGGAAGGATAAGGGTAAGACTGACTCCTGAACTCAGTTCAATCCCCAAGCCTAACACAAAAACAAGCCGAATGAGGAAGACTGACCCAGATTCCACAGTTTTGTGCAGCTGAACACCCCAAAGGGGAAAATTTATGCAGTAATCAAAAACAGGTTCACCATCAAACCACTGTTGCCAACAAGAGCAGGGCCCGACAAGAGACCTCGGGATAAGTTTTGTCGTTACCACAATGATCATGGGCACATGACTGATGATTGTCGAGAGCTCAAGAATAAGATCAAGGCCCTGATCCGGCAACGCTACCTGGGTTAGTATATAAAGAAAGACCATGCTCCTGAGGTCAAAAGGGATAGAAAGAGAGGAGTCCAAGGTAGAAGGGATAACAGAGCCCTCGACGAGAGCAAGGTGAACCTGTTAGGGAAGTGGATATAATCACTAGAGGCATGGCCTCTGGAGGGGAAAACAAAGCAGCAAATGAGGCATATCGTAGGTCGAGTAGGCATAACCCATCCTTGAAGAGGTCGCGCTTGAACAAACAGATCATATTTACAGATGTCGACCTAGAAGGATTGATTCTCCTTCATGAAGATTGTCACGCCCCAACTCGACCCTCCTTAAGATCAGTCAAGACACAACGGAATTTTGGCAGTATAACGACAGTAACATGGACATCAGGGCTCTAAACCAACCCTTTAGAACATCATACATCAAACTCCACAAATCACCAACCAACTCCACAATCAAATTAACAACATACAACGCAACGATTTTATACATTAAGCATTCATTCAACAATTCTTTTATAGTTATGCGCCTCCGTTCTAACATAATACATAGGCTATAACATACATCGTAAAATAGATTATAGGCCAAACTAGTAATCCAGTTATGTTTGAAAGAAAGACTACTAAACTAGCATACAAAAGTCATTATATTTAAGTAGGTTATCTAATACATCATATTACAACAACTAGAAACAAACTCATGGCAATGACTCCTGCACGTAAGACTCATCCGCGTAAAGCACATTTTCCTCTTCGAGAGGCACGTACCCGTAGTCCAGATCAATTTCACATGTATGCATGCAATAATTGAGAGTGAGCTTATATAAAACAAGCTCAGTGATGATTCGATAGATCTCTAACAGTATTTGCTATACTCCTTAGAAATCATCCTTTGAGCATTAAACACATATAATCATCAACAATAATATAAGCATATTAATAATAACAACCAATCAATAAAGGATACTTTAGTTGGTGTAGTTCCAAACGCCATCACGATCTCAACCATTCTTCTTTTAACTCCCCATTACTCACGTACCCGAGGAACCTCACTAGCCCCTCCCTCTATGGCACCTCCGCCCATGCGAGCTGGGGGTAGCCTCTGGTAGTCATGCTGTTATCAACCCAATAGCCCGACGCTGCCCGAGAGGTGGCACACACATACCAAGACTCATGACAATAATAATAATCATTCATATCTCAGGAGAACAACAAAAGTAGGTTGCCTATCTTCCGGCTTCATCAATAATCAATAATCAATTAATCATCAATCAATTAATAACATTTCAACAACATAATATCAATTAATCAATTAACAACTAAACAACTAAGTTAGATGACAAAGTAGGCCATCCAACTTAACATGCATTAAACCACACAATCAACCCTAGTCTAACCACCCAAAACATGCAATTCAATCACTCAAACAATACCCAAACACCCATGGACAATATTTCAACATGTTAAAGAAAGACAACCCGAACTTCTAAAAGTCATAACTTATATTCTACTAATCCAATGACCTCTAAACCAATTTCAATCACTCACCCACTCAAACAACTACATTAGGCCCCTCGGAAACCAACCATAATCCATCCAAATCAAGTCCAACAACCCTAAAACCTCAATGCACCTACGCTGAATTTTCCGGACTTTTACCACGATATCACAATCAAAATTTTGATATTACAATATTACTACAACGTATTTTACAAACTTTTACAAGCTAACAGCAACCGATTCCAACCACCATAACTCCAAATATTCAACAAATGGCCAAATTAACAACTTTAATACACGAAAAATTAAAATACATGCTACCACGGTTCAAAACTGCTATAAACCTATATAATCAATCCTTAGAATCTACTGAGAAATAATATAACAACAATTTAACATTTCAACGGCTAAAAATTCAGTTATATGAATTAACATAAAAATGACATTTTGAGATCTAGAATTTTTTTCTCACCTTTGATATTTTATGAAGCTAGAAAGATGTGCAATGGATGCCTAACAAGTGGAATCAAGCCTTGGATGAAGATGTTTGGACTTCAAATGAGTTTTCTAGAGAAATTTTGTTTTGAAAATATGTTGAAAAACTTCTCAAGAAAAGCTATGGAGTTTCGGCCTAGTGTATGAGAAATGAGTGTGTTTTGAGTTTATTTTGTGAGCAATATTGATATATTATGCATATATAAGCTTGGTCAATAAAAATAATAAAAGTCAAAGTTAGTATTTTTAGTATTTCTAGTCTTTTAATTCATTTCTTAGACTTATTTTTGCCCAAAACAATTATGCAACACTTAGACTATTTTAAGTAGCTTATTTTTAGGTGACAAGAAGTTTTACATTCAAACATTTTCTCCTGACTCGGTTTAAAACTTAATTTTTGCAAAAGAATGTGTAAAAACCCTTTTAAATTCCTAAGTCGATTTGAAATCCGTTTTAATCAAACATAGGTCTATTAATATCCGAGGACTAGGTTTTGAAACACTTAAAACACCCGTGTAAAAATTTTAGCCGATGTGCGTCCAAAATACTATTCATAAGAATCGGCGATAAAATTTATGATCCCGATTTTGATAAAAAATTTATGAATGGATACATAACATGTAATAGGTCTATAAATCACAGAATCAACACATTCTAACTCATATAACACATAAACAGATCAAAACACGCAAATCGAGACAAAGATAAAATATGGGGTCTCACAATGACCCACTATTTATTGAGGCACAAATAGGAGATATTTTGGTCAGATGGATCATGGTTAATACCGGTAGTTCAGTTGAGGTGCTGTTCTACCAAGATTTTCAAAGGATCAGTTTGAGCAAGAGTAGTTTGAGGCCCATGAATGGAATACTGTCAGGATTTACTGGAGAAAAATTCCACCTGAAGGGGTCATCACTTTCACCCTCACATAGGTCGAGGAGATTGGGCTCAGATGAAGCCATTGGAGTTTGTAGTTATTGATTGCCCGTCGGCATACAATGCCATCCTGGGGAGAGTGGTGTTGGCAAAATTCTGGGCTATAGTATCAACCTACCACTTGACTTTGAAGTATCCGACCCCATTGGGTATTGCTAAATCCGAGGTGATCAGAGGAAGGTACAAGAATATTATGCAACCATTTTGAACATATAGAAGGTGGAGCCATGGCAGGTCAAGGTTCTAAAGAAGAAGACCAAGAAAGGTAAAAAAGTGAAAAAATCCACATAGGCTGAGGAGTTGATAGAGGTCGACGTGGGAAAAAAACAAACAAGTCAAGCTCGGCAGCGAGCTCAGCCCATATATGAAATAAGGTATAACAAATTTCCTTACATTAAATGTTGATAAATTTGTTTGGTTTGTCACTGACATGACAGGAATAGACCTAAAAGTGGCAATGCACCGGTTGAATTTAGATCCAGCTTTCCGACCAATTAGACGGAAACGTCGACATTTTCACACCGACAAAAATTAGATCATTCAGGAAGAGGTAATGAAGTTATGGAAGGCTAACCATAAAAGTAAAGTTGACTATCAAACCTGGTTGACCAATGTTGTGCTAGTATCGAAAGGATGAGGTAAATGGAGACTATGTATAGATTTCACCAACCTCAATAAGGTCTGTCCAAATGATTGCTATCCCTTACCAAGAATTGATCAAATGGTGGATGCCACTTCGAGGTGTAAGATGTTGAGTTTTATGGATGCTTTCAAAGGGTACGACCAGATCCAGATGGCTCCCGAAGATGAGGAAAAGACAGCTTTCATCACAGATCGGGGAGTCTATTACTATAGGGTAATGCTATTTGGACTAAAGAATGTGGGAACAACCTATCAGAGAATGGTGAACAAGGTCTTCTCAGAACATATAGGTCGCAATATGAAGGTCTACGTCGATGATATATTGGTTAAAAGAAATGATGCTCGGACACATGTGGATGACCTGGCGAAGACCTTTTTTATTATGGGTAAGGTTGGCATTAAACTGAACCCAGGAAAATATGCCTTCGGGGTCAAGGCGGGGAAGTTCCTAGGCTTCATGATGACTAGCAGGGGGATTGAGGTAAACCCAGAAAAGGTTCAGGCTATTTAAGACCTCGAACCACCAAAGAGTACTAAGGAGGTTCAGGTATTGGCAGGGAAGGTAGCTGCTTTGAGTTGTTTCATGTCAAGGTTGGCAGATAAGTGTGCACCTTTTTTCAAAGTACTCATAAATCCGAAGAATTTCCAATGGACCGAAGAATGTCAAGAAGCATTTGAAGGGTTAAAGAATTATCTCGGCTTACCTTCCCTATTGTCCCAACTTGAGGGGAAGAAGACCTATATTTGTATCTAGCCAGCTCGGTGACAGTAATTGTGACAGCACTGGTTAGAGAAGAAGGGAAAACGCAAAAGTCGGAATACTATGTCAGTAAGATACTCCGAGGTACGGAACTTAGGTACCCAGCCATAGAGAGGATAGCTCTAGCGCTAATTATGGCCTCGAGGAAATTGAGGCATTACTTTGACGCCCATCTGATTCAGGTAATGATTGACATGCCACTTAGGCAGGTACTTAGTGAGCCCGAGCTTTTAGGTCGTTTACTTAAATGGTCGATAGAACTTAGCCAATTCGACATCAATTATCAGCCAAAGACAGTAGTCAAAGGGAAAGTCGTTGCATATTTTATAGTAGAATTCTCAGGGGGCATAGATCAAGATGAGCTACCCAGTCCGTGGACCATTCAGGTCGATGGAGCCTCCGGCAAGCAGGGCAGTAAGGCAAAAATAGTCATCTCCAACCCAAAAGGAACCGAAATGCAATATTCATTAAAGTTTGAATTCCTGACCTTCAACAACGAGGCTGAGTATGAAGAATTGGTTGCAAGCTTGAAGATCGCTAAGTCACTCGGAGCTCAGGTTATGGATGTTACCATAGATTCATAACTCGTGGCTAATCAAGTGTCTAAGGAGTTCGAGGCCAGAGATTCGGCCATAGCGCCATATCTCGCTAAGGTGAAAGAGTTCACTTCTGATTTTAGTAGATTCAGTATCTAACAGATCTTGAGATAGGAGAATGAGAAAGTCCATGCCTTGTCCAAACTGGCACTGGGAACCGATACCCCAATCTCGGTACAGGTGAGCAAGGTCAAGCAACCCAATATCAATCTTAGAAGTAAGGAATTGGCTGTAATTGAGGAAGAGGTTGGGTGGATGAAGCCGATTTGAGATTTCTTAGAGAAAGGTCTCACCCCACCAGGATGGGATGAGGCTCAAAATATCAAGCAGCGTGCATCCAAGTTCACCGTCATTGGGGAGCAACTATATAAGAGGTCATACACTTGACCTCTACTCAAGTGTGTGGGTCAAGAAGAAGGTCGGTTCATACTGAAAGAGATACACGAGGGTGTATGTAGGAAACATATTGGGTCGAGAGTACTAACCGAGAAAGTGTTAAGGCTAGGATACTTTTGGCCGACCTTGAAGTCAGATGCTAAAGAAATGGTTAGGAAATGTGACAACTGTCAGCGGTTCGCCAGTATTCCTCGAGCACCGGTGACCGACTTGGTAAGAATGACTGGACCCTGGCCCTTTGCTCGTAGGGCTTGGACATCTTCTGTCCATTACCGCAAATCATTGCACAAAATAGAAACATATTTGTGGCAGTAGACTATTTTACTAAATGGGTCAAAGAAGAAGCAGTCGCAAAGATAACCGAAAAATTAGCTTGGAATTCTGTGTAAAGGTCGGTAATCTATAGCTTTGGAATACCTTAGGTCATGGTTACAGATCATGGGAAGCAGTTCAACTCAGCATATTTCAAAAGACAGTGCAAAGAACTTGGCATTTCAATAAAATTCGCCTCTGTAGCACACCCACAGTGCAATGGTCAAATTGAAATTACTAATAAGACTATTTTGCAGGGCCTAAAGAAAAAGTTGACGGAGGCAAAATGACTGGGGCTAGAGCTGGTTCTAGAGGTCATGTGGGCCCAGAGGACAATGCCCAGCTCAGCTACAAGGGAAACGCCGTATAGCTTGACCTTCGGGATAGAGGCGGTTCTTCCGATTGAGGTTAGCTCACTGACCCCTAGGGTCCTAGCTTATGAAGAAGAAGTCAATAATCAAGCCCTCAGGAAAGATTGGACCTAGTAGAGGAATTCCGAGGGAAAGCCTAGATCAAGATGTTAGCAGGAAAGCAAGCAATGGCTCGAAGCTTTGCCAAGAAGGTTCATCCCCGAGCCATGAAGAAGGGAGATCTGATTCTAAGGAAGGCAGGTTTCAAACCCGACCATGCACAAGGGAAGCTCGAGCCCAATTGGGAAGGACCTTATCTGGTGACTGAAGAGATTGTGCTAGGCATGTACAAGTTAGCTGAGGTCGGTGGAAGAGAGCTGAAGAACGCCTGGAATATTCAGTACTTGAAAAAGTATTATGTATAAAATTTTGTACCAAACTTGTCACGACCCCATTTTCTTAACTATTATAATAGCTTCTGACACCACATTAACGACAAGAAAAGTGATATATTCAAACTTACGAAAGTCTCAAAATCTGGGAGCGTGATGCCACGGGTTTTAGAATATCACTTCTCTTAATCCCGCTAAGGCACAAAACATTAGTCTGAGCTCTATTATCCATAAAGAGTACAACCAAGGTATTAATATTACCATCGTAACACGTATTGGTAAGCTAATTCTAATAAATCATATTATACAAACTTCATCACTTCGGATTAAGATTACAACCATGCACTGACCCCGACCCATCACTAGGCTAAGGCCGAACATGACGAGTCAAACACTTAACCCCTGCAAGATCAACAAGTAGTAACCTGAACATTCATTAGTATATCACAATAAGTTACAAAAGACTTCTAAAATTCTCCCAAGTCCTCAGCCTTAAGGGATTACGTCACCGGTACATAATTACAAGACTTAAATTCATCCATACAATCATCCCAAACCTAAGTCTAGTAAGTAAAATAATCAACTTAACTAGGTATCTAATAAACCCAAGAGAATATCACAAATAATTTAATTTACAAAACCATGTTCATTACATCAAAAGAGCATCATTCACAGGCAAGCATGTAAAGCGCACAAAGCATAATCTGATTCTTCATATCAAAGAAGCTTGCAACCATATGAGAGCTTGCTCGGATAAACCACACCTGTAATTAATCAAAAGAGGGGTGAGCTAATCCTGCATATAGCTCAGTGAGGATGTAATAGGAAGAGTTTTCACAAAGGTTTTCATCTTTTCGCAAATTTCGTTCTAAAACCATGCTATGCGACAACATGTAACTAGAACGAGATCGACTTAACATGTATAATCAGGATATAACAATATCAAAACGAACTTAATACAAGGCAAGCTGCTCTACTCTCCGAGGGTTATATCAAGAGAGAGTAGGAGGAGCACTATATCTGGCAATAATAATAGAACAAGTATTCAATTCTACTCTCCGAGGGTTATACCAAGAGAGAGTAGGTCAAAGGATACAATATCAGGAACTTTGTTGGAGATGGTCAGTCTCAGAACTTCTTGTCAAAACATCTTTATCAATATCATAACCCCACACACCAATTACGAAGGAAAAATCTGGATATACACCCTAATGCCACGGTAGTCTGTCTATCTTGGCAAGGCCAATGCCGCCTAGGCGGTACTGGAAGTTCTACCATGGGGTCCATTAGATTGCTTAATTGTGTCGAATATATACCTTCCATCTTTCCAGGTGATACCCCAAATGAGAGAGGAATTCAAAATAACAAACAGGCTCGGAAGCAACAAAGTAGGTTTCCACCAGTTAGTAACAGTAATCAACAACATAATAGTGAAATCATGATTCAAATAAAGTTCATATAACATATACACATGCAAGTGGAGGTCAACGAGGAAGGTTACCTCCAACATTCAAACGTATATATAATCCAAACTTAATCAGGCATACTTATCATATGGTCAACCAAGTAAACATGTGAACACCTTGCATTTAGAATTCATAAAACACAAAGTGGAGGACAACAAGGAAAGTTGTTTTATCATGCAAGTGTTTAACCATGTAGCGACCTCATACGAACATGTAGTGATATGTGCATCATTTAGATAATCATGAAACCAATACTCATCATGCTTGACCATATTAACACCATATAAAAGAACTCAACATAGCCATATACCAAAGAAAGGTGTAAGAACACCTTAAAACAACTCAAAACGACAATAAAATGCAAGCACGAACGAAACTATGAAGCATCCTCAATCCTTCTGAATTATCCTAACTTAAACAGTTAATTTATCTAAATTACTTTGATTTTGGTCTAGAATCAAAGCTTATCGAATGTAGATAGTTTTAGAATCAAACGGAATACAATTCGGAGTCGAATCGAATGAGATATGGCCTTTAGAAAAATATTGCGCAAATCTGTCAAACATCCGGGAGACTGATCCGGTTGACCGGATCTGACCAAAGTCGCTCAGCAGTAGCCAAAATTGACTGATCAGGTCGACCGGATCTGACTTCGGTAGACCGAACCTGACAGAAAAATGTACGAATTTGCATTTTCTTGCTTCTTTTACTCAATCTCTTAACTCTAAACCTTAGTCATTACTCCAAACACAAACTCTACAACTTTACAACCTCAAAATCATCACTTATCAAGCTATAACATCATCCAATTGTAAATTTCATCAAGAACAAACAAAGCACAAGCCGAACTACTGCCGTATGGCAAATAGCTCACGAGCTGAACTTCGTTCGAATGAACAACGGCCCCAGGCCGAACTGCTGCCATATGGCAAACAACTCGTGAACTGAACAAAGGGTTGCCCAAAAGGTTAAGCTTTGGACAAGTAGTCCATATCTGACCTATAGTGCAAATAAAAAATAAATTTCCAACCTAAGGTAAATACCAAAATTGAGCCGAGTTGAGTTTGTAAAGTCCAACATAATAAATCAAGGAAAAATTCACACAGGTCGGGATAGGGTAAAGACAGAAATTGATACAACATAAAGAAATGGTCGGGAAATAAAACTCTTCATTAATATTAAAATTCAAGGATTACAAAAAGAAGAACAAAACATCCAAGTACAGGGTCCTATTCTACTCGGTCGGATGTTGGCCTTGACTTTCCTAATCAACCTTATGACTACCTATAACCGGGTCTCCAGCCTTGACGTGATGATCCCCAACAAACTGGTAATCATCTGCATCTAAGAAGAAGAAATCAAATTGGAGGTTATGAACCCCGGCGAAGTCCTCCATCCGAGCCCAAGCCTCCTTCGCCCTGTTCTTCCAAGCTTCCTCGTAAGCAGGCTTGATCAGGTCCAAGAATTCCTTAGACTTCTTGAAGTCCTCAATAGCTTGAGCACGGACGGCAGGATCGTAGCCTCTTTCTTCTTGAGCAGCTTTTCAAGGTCAGACATCTGATTCTCCAGCTTGACAAATTTATCTTGGGCTTCCTTCAAGTCCTTAGAACTCTACCCCTGAACGGCCTTCAGCTTGGACTTGCTCTTGGTGAGGTCTGTCTTCAAGTCCTTGGCGAGGATTTTCTGACCGTCATATCATCGGTGAAGGTCGTCATACACCTCCTTAGCTTTACCAGCGATGGCGGAGAACTTGGCTATTAGTTCGTTCATCTATAACAATTCAAGGAATTAGGAACAAAAAAAAAACAAAAACAAAACAAAATGCTTACCCTTTGGTGGCAGAGATCAAACACCAAGCCAAGCTGATGCGACCTCAAATCTTTGATAACCGCAGACATTACCGCTTGGGTTTGCACAATGCCTTGACTAGAGCTATGGCGCAGGGTAGTAGCTCGAGGAACTCTAGGGGGTAGGCGTCCACCTAGGTGAGGTCGACGTGAATAGGAGTGCCATCTCCACTTGCATCAATAGCGAACCCGGAACTTTGGCCAAGATAAGGGTCTCCTGGAATCTTGCTGGCCCCCGTTGTAGAGATGGAGACTGATGCCTTCTTTCTAGCGCGAGTCAGCTCGGAGGCCTTCCTCTTCAAGGATTGCGCCTCCTCCTTTTTCTTCTAACGTCGGGCCTCAAGCCTCTAGGAAGCACCCATTTATGCAAATAAACAATACAAGTCAAGATTGATCTACAAATGAATAAATTAAAATAGAAATTCTAAATCCTCACCATGGTGAGGAGAAAAGGTCAGGGGGACGATATCTTCCTTAGCCTGTTCCTCCGTAGAGTCATCATACATTTTCGAGGAGAGAACCCCCTCGAGACTAACTAGCTCATTCCCATTGATGGTCCCCAGGGTTCGAAGAGCATGAGCAAATGATTCAAGGTCGTGAGGATTAGGGTATGGGTTAGGTAAGATGTGTCAGGTCCTCCTTACTGGCCAAGGTCTCAGGGATTCTACAAAGAAGAATTTGCGGTGCCACCTTTTATTTAAAGAAGGCCAGGTTTCGGATTGGAATACATTGGAATGAGTGAAAGCGGTAAAATAATACCAGCCTCGACCATTGGCTTTAATTGTGAAGAAGTTGGCAAATAGGTCAGAAGTGGGTTGCTGACCAAGGTTCTTGACATATATGTAAAAGGCTATAGCCATGCGCCAACTGTTAAGGACCAACTGACCAGGACTTAGATCGAAGAAGTTGAGGATGTCAACTATATACTTAGGGAAAGGAAGATAAAGATATTGGAGAGTGTCAAAATAAAAACTCATCTCCCCCTCCCTTGGGCAACAAGCCTTGTCCTTGGGTTCAGGTATCCAAATTGCAAAGTCATCTGGGAAAAAGCTTTTTCTCCTAAGTTTAAAGATCTAGGAGTACATGACAGGAAGGGGAGGTCGGCTCATAGCATTCAAGGGATCGTCATCATTCTCGACATCTCCGTGGACGACCAGAGGTAGATTGACAACGATGTCGTTAGAAGATGGGGGCTGGCCTATAGGTGTGGCAAAAGAAGTAGGATCGTACCTAACTACTGAGCTCGCTCTGGCGTCGGTGCAGGGTCTCGAGCGAGAAGGAGAAGAATCGGAAAAAGGACCAGAAGCCCAGACTTGCCTAATCAGAACGACCCGATAGGGATTTTCCTAAAAAGCTTACAGGTAAGAGGACTAGGCCCGACCTCTAAGTTTTCTAATCCCTCGAGCACCCTAGATGGAGTCATAAGATTAAGATCTGATAAGATCGCGTCTATCTCGGGCATGGCGTCACTACCACCGTCACTACCACCATCACTTTCCTCACTACCCCCATGGTCATAAGAATAGATGGACTCGTTTTGGGAGTCACCATCTGAATCTGACCGAGCCATAAAAGGAAAAAGAAAAAGATGAAAATGATGAAACGATGAGAAAGAAAAAAAAGGCGTACCTAAGAGTTAATGAGATTGGTAGAGCTCGGACGAGAAGAGAGTGTTGCGAAGACGGAGGAGAGTTAAGAGAATTCAAAAGAGTGAAAAGTACAAAATGATTGGAAAAATGCCCTATTTATAGAAGAGAAAGAGGTAAGAAAATTAGTGGCCCATATTTTATAGGATAGTGTTCCAAGGTTGTCCTATCAATGGAAGCCACATGGCCACATTTCCGCGGAATAATAGAAAGATGCTTAAATGCACTGGAGATTAACGAGATCGTGCGGAAAACTTTGTTCCGCAATGCAAGGAAGATTCCCCGACCTCTTGACTGAGCCCAGGGAATCAAGGGGCAAGTGATGAGGGTAAAATTCATCGACCCAATCTCTAATGACGTGATCCGAACTATAAAGCATAAACAGTATCTTATAATGCTGAGATTCTAACAGATCGGGTGATCTCGTCTTGAGAGGCATTTGAGAGATCAAGGCCCAAAGTCTGACCATTTCCCGATTTGATGACTAAGAGACAAAATCCCGCAAAATCGGGAAAAGGTGTCAGAAGGAAATGAATAAATAAGATAATACACCCTCCAAAAAAGGTAATTGATCATTCACATACTATACACTATACTTTCCAAATTATTATCATTATCAAATAAAATACTAACTTAAGTATCGGAGTGCTTACGTGAGCAAGCCCCACACTTGTTTCTTTTGTAGATTGACTCGGGAGGCACCCGATCGGTTTTGATCATCAACAGGACTAAATCAAGGCCTAACTCTCATATCATGTTAAGAATCATGAGGTTTTATTTGAAAATCGATTAGTGTTAAGTGAAGTTGACCCAAAAAATAACAAAATCAGGCACACAGTTCAAGTTTACTACATTCATGGTTAGGTAGAAATACAAATCATGCACAACCAAAAACTCGAAGGTGATCATAGAGACGCTCATAAGAGGTATGGTTATCAATAATGGGAGAGGGAAAATGATTTATGATATTGAAAGCAATGAGCGCAATTTTTCCCCAAAAAATGCTTAAGACATGAGGTTCTGTGTCTTCGTTCACGTGTGGCATGTCACACGTGAAAGAAGATGTGGGATATATATTTCTAATATATAGAAAAATTACAAATATAAGAATTATTTTATAAAATTTTAAATTACTCTACTTAATATTAAATGATTTTAAGACATAACTGCAAACTAAACTCTTGCTAAAAATATTGAAAGAAATCAGTTTATACAGCAGGTTAGGTTGCATTGTTAGGTACCGCAAGATTTATTATTGCAAAATCTCGAGGTGCGCGGAGACATTTTGACTCTGAACAAATTAAAATAACAGTCGAGATACGAAACTTCCATGAAACTTGAGTGTCCACCGCAAACAAAATCAACCTGGTCCTTCACAAAATACACATTCTAGATTCAGCTGTGACCCTTCGAAACAAAATATCCCATGTCAGATTAGCATAGACATCCACCCTATTCCCCACCTTGTTGTCAGTAGATAACTAGGTACGCCATCTCTTACTATTATTATAAATGCCACTCAAAACTCACAAACACTTTAACACGAACAAGTAAACAACATACGCTTACACACAGTACACACACTATTTCGCCCCCATCTTTTTCTGTTTCGAGTCTTCAGCAAATTACTCATTAAAATTTCCAAGCAAAATATGGTTCACAGCCTCTTGGAAGCCTTGAACGTCCGAGTTGTAGGCTCGGGCGAGAAAATCCTCGTGCTAGCACACGGGTCCGGCACGGACCAATCGGCATGGCAGCGCATTCTACCATTTTTCTCGCGTGACTACCGTGTCGTGCTCTATGACTTGGTGTGTGCAGGCAGTGTCAACCCTGATCACTTCGACTTTCGTCGTTACACCACCCTTGATGCCTATGTTGATGACCTTCTCAACATTCTTGATGCCCTCGGCGTTGAGCGTTGCGCGTACGTTGGGCACTCCGTCTCAGCCATGATCGGGATTTTAGCAGCCATTCGCCGGCCTGAGCTATTCACTAAACTCATCCTCATCGGGGCTTCTCCGAGGTAACAAAAATTATTTCTGATTCAACCGAGATCTAAGCCCATACAATATGTAACCAGCGAGAATCAATTTTTTAACCTTTTGCACACAACGAGTAACTTAGCATTGGATGAAAGCGCTAGTGGCGGTAACAAAATTATTTTACTACATGTGTAACAATGTCCAAAATTTTCTTCACAAGTACAATAATACTAATAATTATACAAATACAAATATAGTATATGTTAAGTGGCTTTAGGCATATCTAGAAATGGAATCTTATGTCTTTTGTTGTTGTTGTTTCAATTCTCACTTTAGTACAAAAACAAAATTGTCAACCATGTGTTATCCATTCGTTTGATTGGCTAGCTTAGAAATAAAATAAAATCAAAGGTTTGTTACTTGTTAGTTATCACGAAATATAATCAATTTAATGTCACATTAATTTTTGATCAATGGCATAATTATTATTATGGTTGTTGGTAATCCATTTTCAGGTTCTTGAATGATAAAGACTATCATGGTGGATTTGAGCAAGGTGAAATAGAGAAAGTATTTTCAGCTATGGAGGCCAATTATAAGGCATGGGTCAATGGTTTCGCACCTCTAGCCGTGGGAGCCGATGTTCCGGCCGCGGTACGGGAATTTAGCCGGACATTATTTAATATGAGACCTGATATAACATTATTTGTGTCGCGGACCGTGTTTAATAGTGATTTAAGAGGCATATTGGGTCTAGTTAAGGTACCATGTTCAATAATTCAGACAGCCAAGGATGTCTCTGTCCCCGCATCAGTGGCGACCTATCTAAAGAACCACCTGGGAGGGCGGACCACGGTGCATATGTTGAACATTGAAGGCCATTTACCCCACCTAAGTGCACCTGCATTGTTGGCTCAGGAGCTCAGGCGAGCTCTACCAAGGTGAGAGAATCATGTTCATTTTGGCCAAAATGGACCACTATTTGTGGTTACTACGTGGTATGGTGTCTTAGGCTACGGCTGCTTTGCTATATTGTACATCCGAATGAATTTGTTTACGATTTTATGAACGAAATTTAACAGTTATGATTGATGATACAATTATAATTAAATAATATAAATAATTTATAACTGTTAAATTTTATTTGTAATGTTATAATATTATGAACGAAATTTAATAATTATGATTCATGATTCAATTATAATTAAAAATATGTAAATAATTTATAACTATTAAATTTTATTTATAATATTATAATATTACTAGAGGCAAAATTGATATTATGTGGAGGCTTAAAGGTCTCATTCATATGAGTGTGGAGATGTTGGCAACCGTCAAATAAGTAGTGGACAAGGGTCCATTGATTTTGGCATTATGTGATCTTCAGAACCAGAGAAGATTCTTCACATGACTTTCACGTGATGACGTGGCCATTTTGTCTAGCTCATTTTTTTGTTTTGTTTTGTTTTTTTTTTTTTCCCTACCCACTTCTCTTTCTTGTTTTTACTTTTTTAGTTTGATTTTGGTATATTACTACAAAAGAGAAAGCAATGGGGGTGATAAGTACTTTCTTGTACTTTATTTTATACTGTATTGGAGTTGCAATTTTCACAAGTAATAACAGAAAAGACTTTGCCGCACCATGTGTTCACGTAATTTTCACTTTATAGACTGCTTTCATGTACTCTAATAGGATGTTTAAGATGAAAATAGATTTCTTTATACCGTTATAATATTATAAGTAAATATTTAACGATTATAAATTATTAATATAATTATAATAAAATAACGTAAACAATTTAAAATTGTTTAGTATTATAACGTTATGAATGAATTCTTATTTACTCCGGATAGTGCGTATTTGAAGAAACCTAAAAGATTTTCTTTCAGAATTTTCACTAGATTATTCAATTTCCTGGGAGAGTAGATTAGTGGTGGATTTAACTTTTTCACGGTTAAATGAAACTATCCACGGGATCGTGCCTTCGGTTTTGTAGCAATTGTTGTTGGGTTATTTCACTTGGTTGTAAAAAAAGAGTTGGAAATTACTTTACAAGTGTGAAGGAAAATCTCAACCTCTCGATCTGATTTTTTAAAATTAAAATGCATCATGTTGCTTATCACTCGGTATAAAAGTCAACAAGTCTCTTGTTAATCCCTGAGAAATTAGATTGATGAAAATATTCTTGCCGAAAGTCGTATCTCTAATATTCTACCTAATCTAATAATTATACAACAGTAATTTTTGTGGCGGTAATGAAGTACTGAAAGTTAAGCAACAAACAATTGAGTACTTTCAGATAAGCTTAAAGTGGATAAGAGAATCAAAAGATGCTCAAATGCCAATGATAGTGTTCTGCAAAGCTTTTGACTCTATGAAGTCAAGAAATGCAGGGAGATTACATTACTGGTGTATTTTCTTTTTTACCTTTTCCATTGTCCTCTCCACCATTGGCGTAAAGAGACCATTTTCCTTCACAATTTTGCCATAGGCCATCTATAACTGTAAAGCAATAGCTAGCTTGGTAATCGAGCTCAAATATGTTGCATTGAGGATCTCTTAGGTTTGGGGCAGCTCTTATGTGCATGTGTGGCCCAATAACAATGTGAGGGATTAATGTCCTATCAAATTAAATTGAATAATTTTAAACTTAATTTTGATATTAACATTATACAAATTTTTCAACACAAATCGCCATTTATTTTTACCTTTCGTATCAATTAACTTCCTTATCTTTCAAGTGTGATAAAATGGTCCTTGATCTATTCCTATAGCGACGCCGTTAGTTCTTTTGGTAAAAAATCGTCTAAATTTTAACAGGAAGCAAGTGTTGCAGTCACGTGTGATTTTTTGCAGGGGTAAAATCGTCCCTTCACATTATCAAATATTTAACACCTATGCTTTTTATATAGAGATTGAATGTCCAGTGTGTATATCTTCTTCATGTAACCTCGGCTGCCTCTATTTCTCCAACAACCAACACACATTCAACCCACTACTTTATTTCTCTTCTCCAACAACCAACACACATCGTGAAGAATGGAAGCAAAGTGCTACTATGGTGTCGCAGGCAAGCTGGTCACGTCTTGGACTGATAGTAATCCAGGTAGAAGGTTTATTGGTTGTGTGAAATTTGACATTGGAGAATATATGGGTTTTTTGCATGGATAGATTCACCTATTTGTGAGCGAAGCAAAGATATAATCCCTGGATTGTTGAGATCCCTGAACAGGAAGGAGTCGGAGATGTGCATGTTGCGCATAAAGTTGAAAAAATTGTACAAAATGATTACAATAATGTCCGTTGTGCTCTTGGTTCTGTTTTTGACAGTGGTAGTGCTGGTTCGAATGTGTTAATGTAGTAGTTGGGTTGTATTTTGTTAGCTTTTTGATGTCATATAGTAGAATCTTTGTAATGTAGTTGATGGATAACTAAGCTAGTATTGTTAGCATCTCTGGCCTTTCCATGGTTAAATTAATATTAAAGTAAAGCTTTACTTCAAAATTTTCTTGTACAATTGTACTTTATCCGGTTAATGCAAGTTATTTAGTAGTTATTCTGGTGGACTAGAATTGTGAATACTTGTGTTGGTCGACCTACAGTTGCAAATATACATAAGCATCAATGACTATCATCTAGACATATAACTGAGATAAATTCAAGTATCATATAAATGCTAAGAAAATCTGAACAATATCTGATCCAATCTATCAGTTACATAAGCAAATCATTTAGACATATAACTTAACGACTGACTAAACATCCATAAGTATCCAAAAACAACATCATAAGAATGTGTAACATTCAAACTAGAATCTGAACTATATACCAAACATCCATTAAAAAAGTACAAAAAATGGATGTTGCACCAAAAACATCATTAAACATAACTCTAAAATCATTTCTTTATTGCAGTAGATTGATTTGTCTTTAAGTAGTAGCCTCATCACCCAAAGTAGTACCAATATGAGAGCCTAGACCTAAACATCTCTGCCCTTCCCATGCATAAGAAATAGGCTTCAAATTGGATGCACCATATGATGGAAATTGAGTAGGAGCTCTTATGTAGACTCCTGATCTAGCAGGTATAAAAGGTCATCTTTTGGCTTCCACTGGTGGATACGGAACACTATTGGCCTGCATTTAGGGTTACTCAAAATAGTGAGTAGTAAATAAAATTAGATATACACGATAAATAAAAGACACAAGTAAAGAATACATCTACATACCACATGTATAAGTGAATGATGATTCTTTGTTGAAGTAACAAAACCAGTAGCTTTTGTCTTTCTTCTATTTTTTGCGACACTTGTAGGGCATGTTTGAATGTCATGCGCATACTTCAAACATATACTGCATCTCCTCTTCACATTGGTAGCATTAGAAATATTGGCAATATTGGAGTCATCTCCTCTTGTAGGGCATATCCGAATGTCTTGCACTTGCACATTAGAATCATTAGTAACATTAGAAGTATCGTAACCATTAGCTGTATCTACATTCAATTGAAAATTGTTGCAATGGGCATCCACTTGGGGCAGAAAGATCTTCATATGTCATACTCAGATTTTCTTCAATTTCCTCACCTGCATTTGCACCCACAACATTTTGAAGATCTGTTGGATCATTTTCATTGACATAACTCATATTTATATTGCCTTCAAATTGTTGAGAAGTATTGGCAACATTGGAGTCATCTCCTCTTGTAGGGCACTTACTCCTGTTATGACCTAATTGTTTGCAAAGTATGCATTTTCCTTTCAAACCCTTCCTGCCCAACTTTTCCTTACTCTTCTTACTTGAAGTAGACTGTCTTTTTCTGCAATTCACCAGGCTTTTTTCTTCTACATGTTCTTGGTCTTCCTAGTAGCTTGTGATTTTTTGGTGCAAGTATTGGTGGAAGACCAGTTTGGGGCCATAATTGAGGTCCATTAATAGGATTTATTACTGGGGTATAAGCTTTTAAATAGGCATCCTTAGTGTAACATTCATGTACATAGTCTTCAGCTTCAAAACCCAAATATGCCATTGCACTTATTGCATGGACACAAGGGATACCTGTTAGCTCCCAAACCCTACATGTGCAACTTTTCAAATTCATGTCAACAACATATTGCTCTACACCGAAACACCTAACTTGAAATTTATTCTCCCCAACAAATGTAGCATTCCATGGTCCACATCCCTCCTTTCTTTTGTTGAGAATTTTACATATTTTCAGACAAACTTGGTCATCATAATTCTGCATCCACTCTCTCCTGTTTTGCATCTTCACCATCAATTACGTCCTAATCTTTTCTAACATAACAAGAATAGACTTATCCCTTGCCTCCAACAAAGCAGCATTCCAACTCTCACACAAATTGTTTAATAAAATATCACATTTTAGAAATGTGACCTACTCCAAAACTTTGGAGGCTCATTGGTTAACCACTCATAAGCATTTTCATCTAACCTTTTTATGTCCTCCATTGTACCATTGAATTGTTGCACAAGCGGGGCCTTAGCAGCTTTCCACATCATTTCCTTCAATATTATTCCACCATGCAACTTCTTGAAGTTGTTGTAAAGATGTCTCACACAGTGTCTATGCTCAACACCTGGAATAAGTTTATCAATGGCAGGGCAAAGACCCTACAATGGGCAAAAAAAAATATTGTTAATAACTTAACACACAATCAATAAATTAGATAAACATAAATACAGTAAATGTACCTTTTGTTTATCAGTGATAAGCACCCATTTTTGTTGATCTGCAATCTCTAAATCTTGTACTATCAAAGTTAAAAACCAGCTCCATGAACTTTTATTCTCAGCCTCAACAACACAATAGGCAACTGGAAAGATACAATTGTTAGTATCTAGTCCAACAGCAGTCAACAGTACTCCAGGATGTGGCCCTTTCAGATGACAACCATCTAACCCAATTACAGGTCTACATCCCTCTAAGAAGCCTCTCCTACAAGGCTCAAGGCATACATACAACCTCTTAAACCTTTCTTCCCCTGTTTTTTCATCTACTTCAGTATCCATTCCCACTGTTGATCCAGGATGTGTTGTTCTAATCTCCTCACAATAATCCCATAATTTCTTATATTGGTCTGTGTATTGCCCTTCAATCACTACTCTAGCCAAATCCAATGTCCTATACACCTGCCTCTTTGAAACATGAACCTTGAAGTCATTATGAACCTTAGTTTGGAAATCAAACACACTTGGATACATGTTCAACCTAATGTGATTTAGGTATAGCTTGCACAAATATTTAGAAGATAAGTTCTTGTGGTTCATTGTATCACCACATTTGTGTTTGTTGTGAAGGCTTCTTATTTGGTATAAAGCATTCTCTTTCACAAAGTGGGCATATAAAAATCATTGACACCTTTTCCCATAACACTTTGCCCTAACCCTGTCTTTATCATTCTTTACAAGCCTTACATCCTTGCACTTTACAACACCATGTGTTTTGACAACTTCTTTAAGCTCTTATGCAGTACTAAAGTACATTCCTAACTCAAACCTGGGGTCATGCTTATCAGTTTGAGGCATGTATCTCTTAAATTTGTCTTTCTTGACCCTTTTACCATCATCATCTGAACTACTTTCCAAATTGCTCAGATATTCATCAGAAGAATGCTCTGATGATTCTTCACTACACTGCACATTTATTTCAATATCATCAGTAAATAAGAAGTCCTCCAAATTCCCCATGTCATTTTTTATATCTTTTGCACTGTTTGGTTTTGACCCTTTAACATTCTTCTCAATATTTTCATGACACTGGTTGTCATACTCATTATCACTTAAGTCGTAGTCACTATCATGGAGACTAGCACCTTCACATTTATCATTATCAGAGTCACATAGGTTGTCATCATCAATTTCGTTGTCACACTTGTTGTCATCATCATTTTCAGACTCAAATAGTTTTCTTTTCATCTTTGCTACAATAGCAGCCCTGTCAACTCTTTTGGGTAATGTCTTTACCCTTCTATTTCTGTTTTGGTTTTCACGACAATCTATTGTCACTTGACTCTCATTCATATTAGCAGTCTTCCCAACCATAAAAACATCTACTATTTCATTCTTTTTTCTGAATCTACACATATCTAGTACCCCAATATCACTTCCTATCAAAACTAAACCTTGATCTAATTCCATACCAGGGATTAGATAGTAGAATTTTGCATAACCCTCATACCCTAAATCACTAGCAAATTTGTCCAATACATACAGAGACGTTGTATCAAAATGACAGTTGTCAACAAATTTGATCTTTCCACCAATATAGAGTTGATTAACTGACTTTTCAAATTCACCACCATAATGCAGCTTTATAGTAAAATATTCTAAGCAAAAGAAACAACAAAATAATCAAAATGTAGGCATATATGGAGACAACATACGACAAACAAATAAATAATAGCGAAGAAAAAAGGAAAGGCAGATTGAAAAGTGTGAATAAAGCGAATAAAGGCAGATAATAACGAATAAAGGCAGATTGAAATCAGAGACAAAAAGACATATTTTGGTCGGGTGTTTGCTTGTGCAAAAGAAAGAAATCAAACAAAAAAAGACAGGGTGTCTGCTTGTGCAAAAGAAAGAAATCATACAAAAAACGACAAATTGAATAATCACTTACGGTACTGTTGATGTTGATCGGTCTTAGCCATCTCAAATTGTCGCTGACGTGCATTAGCCAAAGAGTGAAAAAGTAAAAGATAAAAAAGCCCTAAGTAAAATCCCCAAATTGAACAACTATGCAGGTGAAAACATTGAAGTAAGGGTTAAATATTTGATAATGTGAAGGGACGATTTTACCCCTGCAAAAAATCACACGATTTTACCCCTGCAAAAAACCCTAAGTAAAATCCGTAACACTTGCTTCTTGTTAAAATTTATACGATTTTTTACCAAAAGGACTAACGGCATCGCTACATGAATAGATTAGAGACTATTTTGTCACACTTAAAAGATAAGGGAGTTAGTTGGCACGGAATGCAAAAAGGACGATTTGTGTTAATAACCCTTTTCCTACATCGTATGGAGGCCATAACAATGTGAGGGTTTAACGTCCGGTTAAGCCGGGCTGAATAATTTTCTCTTAGTTTTGGTATTAACATTTTACAAAATAATTTTCTCTTAGTTTTGGTATTAACATTTTACAAATTTCCCCGCATGGATTAGCATCTTTTGCCTCTTTTCAAGTTAAGCAAATGTCTTCAAGGAGCCATATTAATAGACAATAGTCATCCACTATTCAACTTTTTAAGGCATTATAATGATAAACTTTTGCTTCAACTCACATGAAAATTCAATTGTATCAAAAGTTAAATAAATTGATCTTTCTCTAGAAAACCAAAGTCCACATATCTCTAAGAAAATTCAAAGATGACCAGATATTAACAAGTTCACCCGAATCACAAATTCTCATTAATGCATCTTGAGGCTGCAACTAGGTTGAACTTGTCATGGAAATGGAACTCGTCTAATTGGATTCGCCAGGGAAAGGAAGGGAAGGAAAGTTCGAGAAAAATATTTATAAATAAAAAGAAAGGAAAAGAGATACCCTCGTTCGAATCGTGAAAAGAAGGGAAAGGAAAGGAATGAATTTCATAATGGGTAATTTATCGAAATGATCTTAAATTTTTACTTTTTTGACATTTAAGTCCCTTATTTTTTATTTTAGACAAAATAATCTTTCATTTTTCATTTTAATGACAGTTGTTAGTCTTTTGAGCAACATATGTTAAAAAATAACGTTAATGAGTTCGTGAATGACACGTTGAGAATTACCGCGTGACAATTTTGGTAAATGTTTTATGATTGTATTTTACCGCGTAACAATTTTATCCGTAAATATTTGTGCATTTTACGACTACGTGTCATCTACGTGCTCACTAATGTTATTTTTTGATATATGTTACTCTAGGACTAACGGTTGTTATTAAAATGAAAGATGAAGGACCATTTTGATCAAAATAAAATATAAGGGACTTAAATATTAAAAAAGTCAAAAATTTAAGATCAGTTCAATAAATTACCCTTTCATAATTTCTTGTTTGGATTAGGAGGTAAAGATAAAGAACAAACAATTTTAAATATAGATATACTAAGATACTCGAGCAACAATGAGAGACCGACAATATTCTTGTCTTTTTGCAAATGCTAACTTTCTTTCCTTCCACTTCTCTCCAATTTGAAGAAATACAAAATAACTATCATCAAAAGATTTTTGCAATCTCTCCATTATCATTATCTTTATCTTTCCCAAATCAATTGAAAGGTAATATTGGTATGTTTAGGCCGATTTCCAAGTATTGGGCCTTAAAATTGCTACTATAGCTCATCTTATAACTAAGATAAATCGCCATGGATTAGATCTTGCCACTTGCCACGCAATTTATGTCGATTTATTTATAGTAATTGAGTAATTTTTATTTTAACTTATATATATAAAATATACAATGCAAGTATCAATTTCACCAAAATTGAATTTCATCCAATGATTTCTATATGAACAATAACAATTGTGGGAAAAAAAAATCAGCTCCTAAATGACGTGATACCATATTATTTATTCCTACTGAAATTGAACATGCTAAGTATTTTTGTCAACTCAAATGGCATTGATCTTTTCTACATATTCTTAAGTGACATAAATGAAAGAAGTAAATAGAGATAATACAAGAGACGGAAAACTTATTAAGCAACTCGTGTGTCTCCGACCAAAAATAAATAAATAAATAAAATCTTGTGTGCTGACTAATTTTTTCTTTTTATCGTTTTTTTTTTTTTGTCATTTTCTTTTTATCTGTTAGAAGTAAGTAAGATAGCATTAACTCTTAAAGAAGGTACAAACAAGTTCCAAAGGTAGCCCAAAATGCATAGGGCCCAAAAGTGACGTGGAATTGAACAAGAGGGACCCAAAGAACAAAGTCCAAACCCAAGTGATCAGACTGCAAAATGGCCTGAAGCCCAATATAACACTCCAATTAACACAGACAGACCAAGCCCAATGTGCTGACTCCTTATCTGTATTTCTTTTTTTCTATTAAAATGTTTAAGTCTAGCATCACTTTTAAAAATTATAATACATTATGAAAATCAATCTTGAAATCTGTCGCACTTAAAGTGAGCTTGTACCTTCGACCAAAAAAAAAAAAAAAAAAAAGTGAGCTCATACCTCTAGACAAAAAGGTTTAGGATACTCTCAATAGAAATTTTAAAATAAAAAAAATTGAGATTTTAAAAACTCCATGGATAAAAACAACACCAATTGGGGTTTGTAAATGTTAAATCCATATTTTCTTACCAAATTTGACATCATTCACGATTTTTAAAACAAAAATAGAGCATCAATCTTCATTTTCTTTAACAAATTTATTAAAAAAAATAGAAATCGAGACTTTATTTTTACTTAGAAAATTATATATGATGTAAAAATTTGTGAACCCTATATATATTTGAGTTTTATAAACTTCGTTGGTATTTTATTTTTTTATAAATCTTTAAAAATCTCAATTATTATTTTTTAAAAACTCAATTTGAAAGTTAGGGATCCAATTTCCATCGTTATCTGCATTTTGTTTATGTGGTGCACAAGCATGCGAAGCAAATCCGAATATTCAACGCGTATAAATGCCGCGGCCACATTCTCTCTTCGAGATAAAACTAGCTTCTTCTAGAATCCGATTCTCTACTCCCCCTCTTTGCCCATAAATACTTTTCACCCCGTTAGATTTCGCACTCGAAAAAGTCTAAAGCCTAGCTTCATCATCATCAAAGCAAAGCAATCGACAAATCAAATCAAATCGAGTCTTTATTCTATTAAGCGGGATTAATTCTTTTTGTTTCACTACGCGGGATCGACTAATCGAAGAAGTAAAAGAAGAATTTAGATTAACAGAGAAGAAGCATGTGTTTTGTTTTCGTGTGTGACGAAGATGAGAGGGTGATAGGAAGGCAGCCAGCACCTGGTGCTTGTCCGTATTGTGGAGGCTTAATACAAGCCATGGACGTTGAGAGCCAGTGGAGGCTTTGCTTTGTGCCGCTTTATTTCAAGACCAAGCGCAAATATTACTGCACCCTTTGTGCCAGACGCTTGATCATGCAATACTGAAGTGATATGTAGAGCTTACATATATATTAGCGTGTTGATGAATTGTTATATGGTTATTCCAATTTTGTTCAAGTGTTCTTGAATTTTTACGTGTATATATATGAGAATTTAGTTGATAACATGAGGATTTTGACGTGTGTACTTACTTACATTTGAAGCTAAGTAATTTAATTTGTTCACGAGTAACTTTCTTCCTCTCCATTATTCTTGTGTATGTTGTGTGAGTTGTATATTTTTTTGGTCACCTAATATGCCATTTTTAATCTAATTACACTATGTTCTTTTTTGATTTGGATGAATTAATAAAGAAAAATTTTAAAAGGGATGGGATTAGTCCTTCCTATGAATTAATTTTTAATCCCTCAATTTGTGCATATGTGTATTTGGAGTAGGAAAGGGTGGTAGGTATGGTGGCAAGAGGGAAAATGGATCTGCGTGGTTGTGCGTAAGGTCTAATGGGTCTGATTATTAGATACAATTTATTAAAAAATAAAGTTTAAAATTCACTCGTTTATAATATTTTAATATTACGAGAAGATCACACAAGGTTTTGTTTTAGTGGACTCACAAATTTTAGGAGTTTATGGACAAATTTTAAGAAAATGGTCCAAAGGTAAATCTCTTAGCATCGGAAGAGGCTGCGCAGGAGGTTGTCAGGAAGGCGACATTGCAGTAGAAGGGACGAGAAGTGAGGAAAAGAAAGGAGAAACAAAAGAGAAGAAAATAAATGGACGATCAAAATAAAAAAGAGAAATATATTAATCTAACATTTTTAATTTTAATTAATTATGTTTTAGTTCCACTCTATATGATTGTTTTGACGCATTAATTGATGGAATGGGTTGAATACAAATATTTGGAAAAAATAAGTCAAATTAAGAATTGATAAGAATAACCAAAATAGGAATTAGAGAATAATTTACTGGGCTTTAACAAATTTTTCTGGGAGGTATTCTATCGCTGTCGAAATTTTGGCAGTTGCACAATGCACCCAAACAGACTCTCCCACCATCTTGAACTGTGATGCATCATTCGCATCGCATGACCAACCAGAAGGTATTGTTGTTTTTTGTCGGTACGCTAGGGGCCACATCACAGACTGTCGACCAACAACCCTCAAATGTGATATTGTTCTTCAAGCAAAGGCTTTGGCTTGTTAGCTAGCATACTCCCTGGTATCCCCTACTACCACTACTCCCCTGGCTATCATCAAATCAGATGCATTAACAGTTATAGTACCTTTTAGGGGTTTCTCAAGTTGTGATTGGAGAACCACCATTATTGTTCACAACTTTCTTTCTCCCCTATCTTTCAAATTTCTAGCTACTACTTCTGACAGATCTCCCGTTCGGTAGCCAACTGAGTAGTAGATTGATCAATCTGAATAAGGTCATTTTCCATCGACTAGCTTAGCAACTTACCCTTGGAATTAGCCCAGCTTATATTTGTAGAAGCTAACCCTGTAGGGATTGGCTAAAGTGTTATTTTAGATTGTTGTGTTCAATCTAACAAAAAAAAAAAAAAAAACTCCTCTTTTTATCCCTTCTCCAAAGTGGACCACTATTTGTGGTTACTTCGAGGTATGGTGTATTAGGGCAAGGTTTATAATATTACGATATTTAAAATGAGATTTTAGATTTAACAATTATAAATTGTTAATATAGTTGTGATAAAATATTGTGAGCAATTCATAATTCTTAAATCTTATTTATAATATTATAATGTTATAAGCGATAACTTTTAAGGGTCAAAAGGTAATTTTCATAAATAAGTGTGGAGATGTGGAAAAAGAGCATTGATTTTTGGGATCATGTGGTCTTCAGAAGCAGATAAGATTCTGCACATGACTTTCACGTGATGACGTGGCCATTTTGTCTTGCTTATTTTTTTTGTTTTCTTTTTCCCTACCCACTTCTCTTTCTTTTTTTATTTTTTTATTTTTTTATTTTTTTATTTTTTTATTTTTTAGCTTGATTAGGTATAACTACAAAAGAGAAAGCAATGGGAGTGATGAGTAACTTCTTGTACTTTGTTTTATACTGTATTGGAGTTGCAATTTTCATGAGTAATAGAAGAAAAAACTTTGCCGCACGATGTGTTCACGTAATTGCTATCATGTACTATATATAGAATGTTACAAATGAAAATGAATTTACTCATAATTTTATAAAATTATTACGTTACAAGTAAGATTTAACAGTTATAATTATATAGTTATTGGTAAGAGTTTTATATGGTGAACTAAAGAGTAAAGATAATGATTTCTCTTACATAGAAAGATTATGACCCATTTATTCTCATATTATTCTTAGGGCTCGCCATAATAAATTGGTATCAAAGCCGATGTTTTGACGATCTTGGCCCTGACTCTAGGCAACAGGGCTCATATGATTGAGTAGGAACACAATAAGCAGAATTCTTGGGTTATACTCACATATAAGCATAATTCTTGGGTTATACTCCCAAAGTTGTATGAGGTTACAATAACACGATGAAGCAAGGCTTGGTTGATATGGGTGATTCTAAGTGGGCTCGTACGAGAGTAAGATCGTAGAGCCTCATGGTTGATCTTAGGTGCACAAGGAAGAAATTACTAGAGCCGGATTTATTGTGGCGAGCCTTGAGAATCTGAGAATAAGTGGGCCTTAACTTACATGTATAGAACTCAACTTTGACCCAAAAGCTTACGCTATTGGGTCTTGAACCTATCCATGTTTATTAAAACCTCATTATTCTCCTAATCTTTTCATGTGGGAAAAATCCTTCTCTTTGCTCTTTAATTCTGGATTGTGACAAATAGACCAGTTCAGCTGGTTGAGGTACATGAGAAATTTGTATCTTAGGGTGCGCAGTGTAGTTCTAAGAAGTTGGGAGGACAAATTGAAGAATCTCACGGAGATGTAGATGCAATTTTGGTAGCTTATGTTTTGTCTGTTGCAGAGACGGGCATGCATAAGCTAAGCTCCCAGGGTAAGGTTATTTGTCCAAGTGCATCTCAATGGGTTGGTGCTAAGGGTAAAGTGAACATTCTTCACAAAGGTTTATCTGAGAACGAGGTGGAACATTTGTCACATGTTCCATGTTCCAGTGTTGGTAGCATTGGAGGTGCTATGGGCTGTGTAAGACCCTGCACGAAATCCCATGTGCATTCATATCATTTAATGTGTGTTAGCATCGTTTTACGTGCATTTACGTACACTTACATGCATTTGAGTATTTTAAATATCGTAGGCATTAATTAAGTTTTACCGATTTAAGATTAGCAAACTAAAGTAGTTAGAAACTAACTAAATGACAAACTAGTAGATAACAATTAGTTAAAATGGCATATTGGTCATTAAGCCTTAATCAAAATTTCCTACCTAACTCTAACCATCTTCTAAACAAAACAAAAATCACACAGACTAAGAGCCAGCCAAGGAGAGAAGAAAAATGAGAGAAAATAGAAAGAAGAAGGAGAAAGGAAGGGAAACCAAAGGGATTTCAAGCCATTTTCAAGCATTTCCAAGCCATTTCTAGCCTCTACAAGCTTTGTTTAGCCTTTGTTGTTGCATTCAATCACTTGTTGAGGTGAGGGGAGTTTTCTAAAAGCTTTATAAAGTCACATAATGCATGTTGATGAGTTCTATACATGTATTAAGCATGATCAAGGATATATATATATGCTAGATTATGATTTTGAGCTTGGAATGATCATCTAGGGTTTCAAGACCTTGTTGTAGTTCTATATTTTATTTGTTCTTGCTCTTGTATGCTAGCATAATGTTTAAATGTGAGTTTTACACTTGAATTGGAGTAGGAAAGTAGTGAATGCAACTCTAGGTGACTAGCCTTGGATTTTGACCTTGTATGTGTTGTAGTTATTGAGCTTGTGTCTTTTAATTGATTCTTTGGTAGAATTGCACCTAGATGATGGTTGTTGCATGATTAGATGGGTGTAATGAAATTGTAGTTGAAGGGAATGTTGTGCATGAGCTTGGGAGTTGCAAGAATGAAGGAAAAATGATGATAGAATATGGATTTTCGAAGTTGTTGATGCCTTGGTTGTTCAAGTCGGTTGAGAGCTCAACAGACTCACCTCATCCGACTCCCACTGATTGAGTCGAATGAAGGAATCGGTTGAGTCCCTCGCCCGACTCCTCTGTCTCCCTTTGTGTATTTAGCCTCACTGAGTTGGTTTAAGGTGTGGTTTTGATGCCTAGATGTTAGCTTGTTTCATGAGCATTATGAAGGTTATTTGTGACATGATAAATGTGTCTATGAATGTTGTCTTACATAACAAATAGAGTCATATTTGAATAAGGATCGTTCGATAAGCATTGAACCTTCTATGTGCTTGCATGATATCATTACATGTTTAAATGTTTGCATGGCGAAGGCAACCTACTTTGTTGTTCTCCATATATGTTTAAATGCAAATATGATTGAATTGAATACACGAAAAGGTTGCAACCTTTCTCTTGGCATGGTAGAAGTTTCGTTTCCCTTGGGCAGTATCGGGCTTGCCAGGAAGGTCTCGACTACCATGGTATCAATTCTCACTCTCGCTTGGACCCTAGTTCCTTGGAGAGGCAGGTCATAGGATTTGTGGTACATCCGGAGTACCCCATTTGTTTGGTGTGTCTGGGGAAAGATATTGACAGATGATTTGAGACTGGCCATCTCCAACAAATGATTGTACAATTGTATCATTTTTACTATGTGGTTTCCTACTCTCGCTTGGACCCTAGATCCTCGGAGAGTAGAGTTGATTGCTTGCTATCATGTTTAATTCTGTTTTTTTATTAATGTTCCTACGTGCATGACATAGCTTTCTCGAAATGTTTTCTAAATGATAAAATGTTTGCGAAAATTCTCTTCCCGTTACCTCTCACTAAGCTAGGTGTAACTCACCCTTTTTCTTGACAATTATAGGTGAGGTTGAGCCCGATCTAACTCCACATGTTGACGAAGAAGTTGTTTTATGTGATGAGACTGATTTCTACTTAACGTGATCCATGCTTGCTTGTGGAAGATAAACCTTTGTAGTAGAAAACTGTGTTGTATATATTTGAACAACTTTATGAATTGTATTAATCTTTTGGACACTCGGTTATATAATTAAGCTAATCTACTATTCTTTTGAGGCCTAGATGACTTTGTTGGGTATGTATAATGTATGGATAGGTGGATCTAGGTCTTGTGTATATGTGATAGGTGGATGTAACCATGAATTACCTAAGACTTGGGTAAACTTTTGGAGTTTCTTGTGGTATATTAATGAATGTTTAGGTTGTTAATTGATGATATTACAGGTGTTAAACGATACGACACGTCACATTTAGGTCTTAGCCCGAGTAAGGGTCAGGGTCGGGGCGTGACAGGCAGCCCTCGGGATAATGTTTCACAGATAGACAGTGTTGGTAGCGGGGACATGGCGCTAAGGGGACATTGGAGTGATATGAAGGAGTTTCTCAGATATGTTCAGGGCATTGAAGGTATTGGTTCGGTCTTCGGGGTTACCAAGGTGATATCAAGATTCAAGTTCATTCGACGTGGCTGGACTTGAAGTAGTACGTGCAATGCAAAGCAGTAAGCCCTCGTGAGAGGGTTGAGTCTTGGTAGGGACTGTTTGGCAGGAAAAGGAGAATGGATAACTTTTTTATATGACGATGGAACAAATACGGTCCAAGGTGGAGATTTTGGGCTATGGCCCGTATTTGTAGTTAATGCATAATTGTCTTATAAGCCCATTACCTAAAACCTTAGGGATTACTAATAAATAATCCATAGTGCTTGTAACAGTTTCATCACATAGTGAATTGTTATCTTGTTGCCCGTGGACGTAAACTTTAGGCTGAACCACGTAAATCCTTTGTTCATCTAAATTTCTCATTTATATGTGCAATTATCCTGAATTGTCATAACAAACTAGTATTAGAGTCATAACAAATTGGTATCAGAGCCGATGGTTTGACGATCTTGGCCCGAACTCTCGAAGAATTATGTGGACTATCGTGATAGACTCTTGGGGGAGTTAGATAGTAGGGCTCGGACAATTGAGTAAGGACATGATAATCATAATTCTTGGGTTAAACTCTCAAAGTTGTATAAGGTTACAGTAACACGATGGAACAAAACTTGGTTGGTCTGGGTAATTCTAAGCGGGCTAGTAGGAGAGTAAGATCGCAGAGCCTCATGGTTGATCTTGGGTGTACAAGGAAGAGTTACTAGAGCTGACGGTAGTAGATAAAGTGCATGGTTGATCAGTTGATCTGGGGTACACGGAGAAAAGTTACAGGAGCCGACATGGTAGTAGCTAATGTGCAAAAAGAAGGGCTAAATAACTTGTGAGGGTGGTCAAAATGGATTAATCGGTGATGAATGTAGATCAAGGGGGAGTTAAGGACCAATTGGGGTTTACATGTGAAAATAGGGATATATGTTAGGAGTTTTACATGGTGAACTAAAGAGCAAAGAGAATGATTTCTCCCACATGAAAAGATTAAGAGAATAATGAGCTATTAATAAATATGTATATACTCAAGACCTAACAACTTAATCTTTTGGGTCAAAGTTGAGTTCTACACATGTAAGTTAAGGCCTATTTATTCTCAAATTCTCAGGGGTTGTCACAACAGTTATGATGAAATAATTAAATAATTTATAATTGTTGAATGTCATCCATAATGTTATGATGTTATGAAGCCAACTCCAATAACTTTTCTATCTTTTTTCCCTTCATATAAGGGATTTGAAACATTTTTCCTACATCTAGGATCCTTTATTTTAGTTTCACTCTACAACTTTCCTACATTTAATCAATCCCTTAGTTTATAAGATTCCTTATTATAACGACTTCATATTTTTATTTTATTCCAGCATTTTCTCCTTATTTAATTAAACTATCATTTTAATATTCTTTTCTTTATATATATATTCTCGACGATATTTTATTTTTAATTACTAATATAAATCTTTAGTTTTTAATATTTTTTTATTTTTTAATTTAAAATTTTTTCAATAACTTTAATTGTAATCAATGAGTTTTAGTATATTAAAATACAATTAAAAGATATTAAACAATTAGTGTAATTAAAAAAGTCAACAAATTAAGTTGCAACTAAATAAACCTTTGACACTCCAGATTATGAGTATTTGACGGGACCTAAGCGACTTTCATCTTGAATTTTCACTATATTATTCAATTTTTTGTAGAGTAGATCAGTTTTGGATTTAGCTTTCTCACGGTCAAATGGAACTATTCATGGAATCGTGCCTTCGTGTTTGTAGTAATTGTTACTGGGTCATCTCGGTTGGTTGTAAAAAAGACTTGAAAGCACTTTATAAGTGTGAAGGAAAGTCTCAAATTTTTTGAACTAATTTTTTAAATTAAAATGCATGCTTATCACTGAGTATCAAACATAAGCTTTGTTTGGCCAAAATTTTTGACACTAAAAAGTGTTTTCTGTAAGTTTAAAAGTTGAGACCTGTTTGGTCCATATCTGAAAGTGCCTTTAGGTAAAAGCTAGAGCTGAAAAACAAGAAACTCCAAATTGGAACTTTCTAAAATAGGCTTTTGCAAAACTGTTTTTACATAATACAGTAAGCTGTTTTTTTTTTCTTTCTCAAATAGATCTCTTCATACTTTTCAAAGTCCAACATTGCCCTTAAATTTTTTAAAAGCTCAACATTGCCCAACATAGGTCAAACAATCAACGACTTTTATTCAACAATACTTTTAACCAAAGCTCACTGCTAAAAGCTCTACAGGTGAAAAAGTTAAAATTTTACTGTTAGGCCAAACAGAGTCTTAACAAATCTCTTGTTAATAGGGGAAAAACAAGATTGATGGAAATATTCGTGTCAAAAACCGTATTTCTAATATTCTACCTAATCTGGTGCCAAAACAACAAAAATAATAGTACTCAGCCTCTGTCACGACCCCATTTTTCTTAATTTCTAAAATGGTCTCTGATACTACAATAATGACAGGGAATTAAAATTTAAACTTATGAATCCTCAAGCGTTTTGGGATCGTGATGCCACGGGCTTAAGAAGATCACTCCACCTAAATCCGTTAAGGCACAATACAATTGCCCGAGCACTATTAACCATAAATTAAAACATCAAACCATATATTACATCGATTCTAGTAACACACATTATACAAACTTCATCACTAATGAATAATATTACAACCACCAAGTATATATTTACAAGATCTGAATTCGCTAAATTACTTCACACAGATCCAACTATTACAACTAGGCTTCAGAAGAATAATTTATCAAGTTAATTACGCAGTTAAGTGTCCATAAAATTAATATATTACATCGAATAATTCACATGCCTAACTTATTCTATTACAACAAAAAGTTAACCAAAATGAGCAATTAACTCAAACTCCAGCTCTGAGCAACCTGTACTGGTAGAAAAGAGGGGTAAGTTAGATCCTCGCATATAGCTCAGTGAGGAGGTAAACAAGGAAGGGTTTTCGTAAAGGTTTTATCTTTTCGTAATCAGTTTGATAAAACATGTCATGCACACAAGGATATTCGGGCAAGTATACAAGATATACAATCAAGCTCTAGTAACATTTAACAATCTAGCTTTCCAAGATATCATTGGGTTCCGACCCGTAGGATGATCAATGAGTTTTGAAGGAGAAGGGATGATAGCATTTGGTAGGCGAGATATACCAGCAAGCCCTACCTCTGACTGGACGTCTCGTTTCTACCCCGGGAGGCGAGATATACCGGCGAGCCCGTTGCCACCCGGAGGTCTCGTTGCTACCGTATTCATTAATGGTTGCAACCGACTCGCTTGAACAATATAAATGCATTCACATAGACAAGTAAGTTTGGCCAATCATCTAGCTCATTCGAATATATTCTATATTTCGCATCATGTAAACTTGTCAATCAATTGTCTTGTACTCATATGGACATGTAGTGATATGTGCATAGTTTAGATAATCATGAAACCAATACTCGTCATGCTCGAACATAATAATAACATTTAGAAGGACATGACATAGCCATATATCAAAGGAAGGTGTAAGGATACCTTAAAACAACTCAAAACGACAATAAAATGCAAGTACGAACGAAACTATGAAGCCAACTCAACTCATTTGCAATAGTCTAACTTAGGAGGTAAATTTTACTACTTTCCCGAACTCCAATTAATCTGATTTTTTGTATAGAATCGAAGCTTATCAAATGTAGATAACTCTAGAATCAAACGGAACTCAATTCGGA
This sequence comes from Ehretia macrophylla, assembly GCA_037974665.1. Classification (NCBI taxonomy): domain Eukaryota; kingdom Viridiplantae; phylum Streptophyta; class Magnoliopsida; order Boraginales; family Ehretiaceae; genus Ehretia; species Ehretia macrophylla. The sequence goes on from CM075774.1 coordinate 10,274,351, forward strand.
GTTGAATCGAGTGAGATATGGCTTTCAAAACATTGCCGCGTGAATATGTCAAAAATCCGGACGAGTCATCCGGTTGAGTTACTCGACCGGATCGTGGTCAGAGAGCATCCGGATGAATCATCCGGTCGAGTTACTCGACCGGATGGAGCATTTTACATACGAAATTGACTTGTTTTTTCTCCAAACTTAATTTTTCAAGCTTAACTCAAGTATGCAACTCAAATTCATGTTAAACAACATCATTCTTCAAGTTTTCTAGCTCCTAAAAGCCCTCAACACAAGTCCAATTCATCAATTTCTCAACCAACGACTCAACAAAACCATTCAAGCTTAATCTTTTATTTCTTCTACCTACCAACAACTCAAGCATACTCCACACATGTAATACTTCATTTAACTCATATTACCACTTATCATAATCATTAAAAGCATAGGAGATAAATTCAAGCCAAGGAAATCACAAACCCAACATCTTGAAACCCTAGTTTGAACATACCAAACTCAAATTCACCAAACAAGCTTGTATCTATCATCATCATGTTCAATATACATATATAACACATAATCATGAACCATATGATCTTTACAAACATTTTGAAAACATCCCTCACCTTAGGTTTGTGATTGATGCAAGAAATGATGTTAGAAATGATTGTGGGTGCAAGACAATAGGTTGAAGATGCTTGTGCTAGCTTGAAAATACTTCTATCTTCTTTTTCTTCTTCTTTTTCTTCTTTCTCTTCTCCTTGGTCTCTGCGTGTGGTGTGTGTGTTTGTGTGTGTGTTGATCATGTATATGTATGTGTTGTTTGGTGTGAGTGTGTTTTTATTAAGTAGGATATTTTCCTAAGATGCCAAATGACCAACATGCCCTTTTAACTAACTAAAATCTACTAGTTTTTCATATAGTTGTGTTCTAACAATTTTGGTTAGTTAGTGCAATTGAGTAGAGTTTAATTAATGCCTATGTTATTTAAAACACTGAAATGCACATAGTTGAATTTAGATGCACGCCAAACGAGGCAAATGCACGAAGAATGATGTAAATGCACATTAATTAATATAAATGCATATTAAATAATGTAAAAATTTATGAAATGCTATGAAATGCACACGAGCTCTATACGGTCTCGGTACGGGGTCTCACAGTCTCGTCCTCGATTGTTGCTGCCACGTCTTCCACGTTGGGCCAAACAGAGTCTTAACAAGTCTTTTGGTATTGCAAATTAAGCTTTGATTCCAAAGCTTGTTCAATTGGGGCAAAATTATAATACTTAATACATTGTTCATGTACTTGGAATGACCCCATCAACTCTTCTACAATGAGTTGATCCAATTCTTTTGATTCTTCGATTGCGACCACCACATGTTCAAAGTTCTTTGTGAGAGATCGCAATATTTTCTCTATCACTCGAACATCTTCAATTGTTTTTCCATTTCTTTTCAATTGATGAACAATTGAAAGTAGGTGAGAAAAGTAATCAGAAATAGATTCACCTTCTCGCATGTATATGTATAAATATTGTTTTATTTTGCTTTATTATATATGTATGTGTGTATATATATAACGTTTTATTTTGCTTTATTATTTATGTAATGTATGTATGTGTGTGTGTATATATATATATATATACACACACACACACACACACATTCTTTTATTTTATTTTTGGATTTATTTTTTAAATTTTAGATTTCTATTTTTTTATTTTTGGATTTCGTTTATTGTTTAATTTTTGGATTTCTATCTTATTTTAATTTTGGAGTTTTTGGAGTTTTTTTTTTGTCATATTTATAGTATTTATATTTTTTGGTTTTTTGTCATATTGTTTTGATGGGTTCGGACTTAGGCTAATTTGTGATATCTTACAAAGCTTTGAAGGCTCAAGTTAGTCTCCTAATTGAGTATTTTTTGCTTAATAGTAGAATTTTTCGTTCTTGTTAATTAGCTTAATTAAATTGAAGTTATTGTGTTGTTATGCTCATGTTATATTGTGCGAATAGGTTGTTTGGGGTATTGTGAAGATTATGCTAAGATTGGTTATAAGATTGTTATAGGATTGTGTTAATTGTGTTGAGTCTAAAGTATGTTTGTAAATAGAGTGTGTTTGTAAAGAGGTGTATTGGTGTTTGTAGTTGAAATGTGTTTGCAAATGTGAAAATGTTGAAAACAAATTTAAGAATTTAAGAGATCACTTAAAAAAATTACTAGAACTCAATTACATGTAAGACAAATTAAGAAACGTTTAGATACGCTATTGGAATTGGTTCTTACGAAGAAGTTCAAAAAATAGAAACATCTTGTTATTTCTTCTTTTCAAAAGGAATGAAAAAATAAGATGTATGTAATGGAGGCTTAAGTAACTAGTTATTATTCTATTAAATTGAAAGTAAGTTTACAAGTTAATTTGAGATTTAGTTATGTAATGATTGGCAATTGCTTAATAGTGATTAGTTTTTTTTAGTGATTAGTTATGTAATGATTGTTAATTTGCTCGTTAGTGATCAATTGAAAATATAATATTGTAATTTGTAGTTTATTATTGTAATTTGTAATTAATTATTGTAATATGTTAATATTGTAATTTGTCATTATTGTAATATGTTATTATTGTAATTTGCAGTTTATTATTGTAATTTTTAATTTATAATTGTAATTTGCAGTTTATTATTCTTATTTTTAATTTATTATTGTAATTTTTTATTATTGTAGTTTGTAGTTTATTATTGTAATTGATCATTGTAATTAATTAATCAAATAACTAAAATTGTGATAAGAATATTCAATTTTTTTAATTAAAAATTATGGCCACAAAGTGGTGGTAAACAAAATGGCTACCAATGAAAGACAACAAGTTTGGCTACAAAGGGAAGACAAAATAGCTGGCGAAGGGGAGACGAACAATTGGCTACCAAGGGGAGACAAAACATTTGGCTACAAATGGGAGACAAAATTGTTGGCTACGAAGGCAAGGCAAAATATTTAGCTACCTCGGCTACAAAGAATATATAATTACTTAAAAATTATATATATATTTTTAATATTTTTGTTAACATATTAAATCAAACCAAACCAATCTAAGTCTTGTCCTACTAGGTAGGATCAGTTATATAGATCATGCGACGTCATTTATTCCTGTCGAAAGCTATCTCCTCTATAAATTTCATACACACAAGATCTTATCTAATTATCTCCGTCTAAGTTATCTTAGGTCTACCTTTATTCTTTTTTTGGTATACTATTTTTAAACCTTTGCACTTTCTAACAGGCGTTTCGACATGTTATCTCCTAACATGAACAAACTATCTCAGACGATTATCTCTCATCTTAAAATTTAATTATTTTAGAAAAATATTTTTTGTTTGCTACAAACAGGCTACAAAAGACGAAAAAAATATAATTTTGCTCTTCTTTTTTTTTTAATTTTGGTGACCATGGGGATACAAAGACCTATTTCTGCTACTGGCGTTCCGCCTAGAATACTTTTTTGCAGCCCCATGGTCGCCTAAAGTTGATTTTCTTGTAGTGAATGTTGTGGTTAACCAGTTTATCAGAAGGTCATACAAATATGCAAAAAGTACGTATAAGACTCACAAAAAATGTATGAACCATCTAAAGAAATAAAAGACTGGTTAATATGATCATTCACAACGATTAACCGTTTGTAAGAAATTTTTATCAATTTATTATTACTTCTTTCTCAGAAAGTAAAGGTACGGAAAAAGGAAATTTCGTAATGGCACATAGAAAAAACTACACGGATTATCTTTAATTTATAATTACAAGTATATAGCAAACTATAAACCAAAGATTATGTTTATTTTTTCACTTTTCAGATTATAGAAACAGTTTTCTTGCAAAAATAGGAAAATTTTCATATTTAGTCCTTATTGTTTGTAAAATATCTCAATTTAATCTCTATTGTTTAAAATGTCTCAATTTAGTCCCTAATGTTTCACTAAAAATTTTAATTTTGTCCTTATTATTTAAAATATCTCAATTTAGTCCCTATTATTTCTCAAAAAAATTTAATTTTATCCCTATTACTTTTTAAAAAATTTAATTTCGTTCCTATTATTTTTTTAAAGTTTCAAATTTATTCCTATTATTCAAGGACTATATTGAATTTTTTTGAGAAATAATAGGAACGAATTTAAAATTTTTTAAAAACAATATGGACAAAATTAAAACTTTTGGAAAACAAAAAAGACGAAATTAAGAAATTTTAAATAATAGGAACGAAATTGAAACTTTTAAGAAAATAATAAGGACTAAATTAAGACATTTTAAACAATAGAAATTAAACTGAAATTTTTTACAAATAATAGAGATTAAATGTGAGATATCTCGGCAGCGGCATTGCCAGGTGGTTGCTGTAGAAGCCCAATCAGCATCTCTGCCTGTCCGCATAACGACCCCAAATGAAAAATGAACGTCACTCAATAATTTACGATAATGAAGTAACTTCATGCAAAAACGTCATTATCTTCATGTAGACAAGGATAATATGTCTAGGGCGTGTGTTCATAGCCATGTAGAGTCCACTTCTCTCACGAATTGATGTTAGTTTGAACCGATAGAATAGTTTTTGTTGTGCAAGTTTATGTCTCAAAAAAAAAGGAAAAAAGAAAAATTAATACAAAGCAATCTGCACTACTCTTATTACAACCAATAATTTCAATTAGACGGGTCCAATTTTGTGCTATCAAGACATTCAAGATAAAAACTAGATCAAAGAGAATGGTAAGAACTTTTTTTTTTCAATCACCTTTTCTTTTCTCTCAGATAAAAGAATGATTTTTAAGAAATGATAAATGCTATCCTCTTTTCATTACTTACTTATTACTAATTATGTAGATTCTTAGTTGACATGCTAGAAAAAGAAAAAAAAAATTAAAAAAAAAATCTTGTATTTTAACATGCCAACTAAGTATCTAAAAAAGTGATAAATAAATTATGCAAATAATATGATGGGTAAAATACATACAAGACCCCTATGTGCTTTTGTAAAGTTGCACATTACCCTCCTTTGATTTTTGATTTTAAAAGTGCATTGTACCCCTCTGTGATTTTTAAAACTAATTACAATAACCTTTGTGGTTTTAAAAATACACGGTACCCTCCTGTAGTTTCTAAAACTAAACACAATAACTGTACTCTGTCAAAAAAATCATTTATTTTAACAAAAAATGTGATGCACGCGCATCAAATGTGATTATTCAAGATTTTTTTGGCTTAAATTATTAATTATTTAGATAAAAATACCTTTATATGACACATTTTTTTCTTTAAGATTGAAAAAAATAGGTATTTTTGTCCAAACAATTAATAGTTTAAGCAAAAAAAAGAGCACGCGTGCATCATTCTTTTTGTTAAAATATACGGATCTTTTGACGAAGTAACTGTTGTGCTTAGTTTAAGAAATTATAGGGGAATACCGTGCACTTTTAAAACCATAGTAGCTATTGTGTTTAATTTTAAAAACTATAAAAAGGTACCATACACTTTTAAAACCACATAAAGTATTATGCAACTTTACAAAATTACAAGAGTACTTTACCTTAAAATCATAGATAACGAGTCTGTTATTACCTTCTGCTTGGCGTCACTGGTGGCAGACTGTGTCAAAGCCACCAACAGCTGAAGCGCTCCTACGCGAACCAGCATAGCACGGTAGTCTGAGCCATTAGGACAGCCACACAGCTGTAACAATATCATCACAGCAATTTCCTTTTGCCCTTGAGTCCCAAATTCCACAATGTCCAACAACACTTTTATTCCGTCTTCCTTCACCAGTGCAGCCCTTGCGTTCGACCCTGACAGTAAAAGGCTCAACATCGATGCCGACTTATCCACCATGTTTGATCCAAAATCCGCCATGAGCTTCACCAGAGTCTTAACTATCCCCGCTTTTACGGCTTTCATCTTATTCTCCTTTACAGAACAAAGCGAATACAAAGCAATGCAGGCGTCCTTTTTCTCGTGCAAGTTTCCATTTTCCAGAAGGTTCACTAGCAACTCAATCGCTCCGGAACGGCCTATTGAGATCTTGTTTCGCTCATTTTTTGAAAGGTTTAGCAGAGCAACGGCGGCGTTCCCTTTGGCTGCTGGCGTGCCTACTTTGAGAGCATGCGCCAATAGTATAATTGCGCCCGAAGACGCCATAAGTTCTCTGTTCTCTTCACATATGGATAGGTTTAAAATTGCCGTGACACTGATCTCCTGAAGCTGAGGTTCAGTTGACGAAAGCAGCTCAATCAACGGCTCAATCGCCCCGGCACGTCCAATTTTAACGCGATTAGCAGCGTTATCCTTGGCTAACAATCTGATCATCATGGCTGCTTGCTTCTTCTCCTCAATCGAGCGTGATTTGAGATCAGCGATTAATTCATTGACCAAATGATCCCTCATAGAAAGATGAAGTATATCACCTGGAAGTAAATCAGATACTGAAGTCATCTGGTTGCAGCCAGCTCTAGTAACTTGAACACTAGTCGTTTTCTTTTCCTTGTCCAAATCCTTACTCTTCAAAGACTGCCTTGCTGCAGTGACAAGAACTACAAACATAATACTTGCTGCAATTCCAAATCCGTCTTTAGCACCCTGAGGCCATCCTTCTTTAACTATGCCAACAATTGAAGAGCCAAGCGCGTATACACCAAGTACATTAACGGTTTTGTCTTGAAGAGCCTTCTGTATAGAAATCCAGAAACTATCCCTGTCTGGGATGTCGCCAATGGATTTGTTGATCCCATAATCCTCTTGGCTCATGTTCAACGAACTCTCAGAGGTGGAAATCCTATTGATGATTAATGTTAGGCGGCGCTTGTCAGCTAAAAGCTCTAGCCCATCACAATCTACAAATTTCTTCAAGTTAATGATTGGAAGAGCCACAGCCAAATCATCAGCACATACATTCCATTCTAATTTGTCGTTATGCTCAGCCAAATTGTCGCCTGTTCCTGCAATTATTTGACCCAAAGTAAATACAGATGATGTTAGAATATACACTTGTCTCACATCAGAAAATCATAAATTATAACCACTTTATAAGATCTTAAGCTACTCTACTTGACACTAATTGATTTTAAGATGGAAACCCATAATACTTAATAAATATTGATGTGTTGTAGAAAGTTCCAGCCCACATGCAGAGAGACAGACAGAGAGAGAGAGGCTTTAATTGCCTGCACGAGAACTTTCCGCATGTTGAGGCGTTTCTGCTGCATTAAGCTCCTCCTACAAGATGGGATAATTGAATTATGTTGAGAAAGTAAGCTGCTAACCCTGGAATGCGCATACTTTGATCAAAGAAACAACGTGAACTATTAAGTTATACTGCCCGACCCAAAAGAAAAAAGTTATACTGCTATGCGCACGTCTATTGGTAAGAAAAAGTTATCAATGCATGCAGGTTGTCATAAAAGAAACAAGAAGATTCATCCTAAGATAAGTATTAGATAGAAAATATAGTTCAAGGGTTTTACATACATACTTCTCCTGAAAGTTATGATTTGTCCATGTGGACAATGTGTACTATTTTTTAACATTTTTCTTCACGTGTAATAATGATTGATTTGTTGAAGATGTATTAACCTAATAGAAAAGTAACTTTAGAAATAGTTACTCACCAAAGGTATGCAACAAGAATGAATTCGATATGATTGATAAAATTGGAGTAGAATCGACCATGATAAAGAAACATAAATTCTTTCTTAAATTTAAATGGTATTAGGTAAGTAGTTCAAATCTTCCGCTAAACTTAGTCATAAATTATACATGTAAACAATGTGTATTCTCCAACAATAGGAACATCATGCCATTAGGTCTCTGCCATAAACAGAAATGCAGAACCTATGTCATGTCAAATGCATGATTGTGCACATAGAAAGAGAGTGCCATTGGATCTCTACGACACAGAGAAATGTAGAAACTAGGTTTTTTTTTTTTTTTTTTTGTCAAGTAGAAACTGGGTAAGGTGACAAAACTTTTGAGCAGTAATTGTTTCTCATATAGATTTTACTCTATTTACTTATTCCCTATAGTTATTTACTGAGCTGGGGCACTGTAAAGGCTGCTATTTTGGGTACCTACAACAGCTACAAGGCCAGAATGCAATCACGCTATATCAAGATCTAAACTATGTTGCAACTTTTCAAAAAATGTAATTTACAATTTTCAATCTTGGCAACATCTAGATGATATGAATTCGATTCAGCTACGCAACTTCTAGATGGTCTGAATTTTATTCAGACAAGCCAGCTGCAGATTTTTGAAGAAGATGAAGTTGTACAAGTTTGAAGTTTCAGCCATTATTGTTGATTTTAACTTATACTAGATGCTACATAGAGATCTATAAATACCCATTGCATGTAATCTTTCAATTGTAAGCAAGCAGCAAAGAAATGAAGCAATAAGAAAATTCTCGGTAACACGATAACACACATCAATAAAAAATTTCAGCAGCTTTTTGCATATGTCATTAAGCTTATACATGTCCCATTTATCTTCCGCTGCATGCCCCAACTAATTTGGTATCTATAGCTATACTTTCAAGCCACAATATACTCCATAAAACCACTAAATTTCAGCCCCAATACACTTCATATAATCAAAAAAATTCAGCCCCAATGGCAACCTTATATATTAACCCAACTATGTTTTCTTATTCTCCAAATCAAATTCCTATTTTTAAAGGTGAGCATTGTGATTATTAGAGTAGTAAAATGGAGACTATCTTCATTCTCAAGATCTTTGAGAAGTGGATGTAAGTAGCTATGCAGAACCACCTGTAGGTGAAGTCTCTATAAGTGAAAGCTCTTCAACTTGGATAGATACAAATGCAAAGGAGTATAAAGAAAACGTTAAGAAAGATGCAAGTGCACTTTGATACATTCAAGAAAGGGTAAGCAAATCCGTATATCCTAGAATCTTTGATGCTAATAAAGCAATACAAGCCTGGGAAAGTTTTAAATATGCATGTCAAGGAACAGAAAGAGTTGTCCCTATAAGGCTTCAATCACTTTGGAAAGAATTTGACAATTTGGCAATGAAAGAAAGTGAAAATATTGAAGACTTTCTTTCAAAAGTTGTTGAAATTGTGAATTAAATTCGAAGTTATGGGGATACCCTTGAAGACTAGAAAATTGTCCAAAAGGTTCATTGTAGTCTTCCTCTAAACTTTGATCACGTTGTAGAAGAATCGAAAGATTTTTCTCAATACACTATACATGAACAAATGAATTCTCTTCAAGTGCATAAGGAAAGGATTAATAGATCTTCAAGTCAATCCTTGGAGCAAGCTTTCTAATCCAAAATTAGCTTCAACAAGAGTGCATCGAACTCATCAAAAAAGCAAGGCAAGGGGTCACAAAACCAAAATACAGGTAATGGAGGCACCATGGATAGAAGAGAAAACCAACAATCAAAATCTGGTAATTCTAACTGTTCTTGTCAGATTTGCAAAAATTCAAATCATAAGTCGAAAAATTGTCAATTCATATGCAAAAGGTGAAAAATTCCAAATCATTCATATACTAGTTGTTGCTATAATTATGAAAATGTTAAAGCAAATTTCATCAAAGATGAGAAATACCAACTCGTCTCTTGTTTTAAAGATGAAAATGATAAAGCAAATTTCATCAAAGATGAGCAAGACCAACTCTTCTCTTGTATTAATGCTCAAACCGAATCTCAAAAGATTTGATATGTAGATAGTAAATAAAGATCTCTAAGTGGAGCTTGATCAAAGTCACAAGTGAAACTTGACGATGATAAGCTTCAAAGTGCCACTGGCAAGGGAGTCATTGCAATTCACACAAAGGGAGCTAACAAAAAATTCATCAGTGATGTTTTTTATGTTCCAAACTTGACACAAAACCTCTCAAATGTTGGACAACTTTTACAAAAAGGCTATTCACTGATCTTTGAAGATGGAAAATACAAAATTTTTAGCTAGGAAAACAACCAAACAATGGGCATAATCAAGATGAGCCAAAATAAGGTATTTCCTCTTGCCACAAGTTGATGCATTTGCTTTCAAAACGAAAGTGACAATAAAACCTTTTTATGGCATTTGAGATATGGTCATTTGAACAATAAAGGACTGTATTTGCTTAAACAAAAGAATATGGTTATTGGACTTCCTCCTATTGAAAGAAAAATCAAATTTGTGAAGGATGCATTTATAGTAAAATGCATCAACTTCCATTTGTTAAAACTTCATGGAGAGCCAAAACACCTCTTGAACCCACTGTGATATTTGTGGTCCTATGAGGATGCCATCTCTTGGTGATAAGAGATACTTCATTCTGTTTGTTGATGACTATACTAGAATGATACGGGTTTTCTTTCTAAATCAAAAGTCGGAAGCATTTTCAACTTTTCTTTAATTCAAAGCTTATGTTGAAAAACAAAGTGGGCATGAAATAAAAACTCGTCGAACTGATCAAGGAGGAGAATACATCTATGGCTCGTTCATGCAATATTACAAAGAAAATGGCATATAAAGGCAACTTACAATTCAGAGAAGTCTGCAACAAAATATAGTGGACGAAAGAAAAAAACCAAACAATTGTGGAGATGGCTCGAAGCATGTTAAAAGGCAAAGGTTTTCCTAACAAATTTTGGGTCGAAGCAGTCAATACAATAATTTTCATTCTCAACCGCTCACCGACAAAGCCGTTCTAAGCAAGATACCATTTGAGGCATAGAACAAAAAGAAATCGGTAATTGATGATTTAAATGTTTTTTGATGCATCGCTTTTTCTTTAATTCCCTCTTAAGAAAGAGAAAAGTTTGATGAAAAAGGTGAAAAACTTATTTTGTTGGCTATAATGATGAATCCAAAAGCTATCGATTTTTTAATCCCAACACTAACAGGTTGATAGTGTCAAGAGATGTTTTTGATGAAATGCCAACTTGGAATTGGGAAAGTTTATCTTCTCAAACACCAACTTCATACGAGTTCTTAGAACATTCAACAAGTTAGGAAGAATAACCACAAGGTGATCAAACTATAATTTCAAGCCCAAGCACACAAGATTCTCTAACTTTAAGTTCCCTTAGCCAAGGAAGCCAAGATTCACCTTCAAGGAGGATGCGCTCTTAAAGAGAGATATATGAATCTTGTGATGCTGCCTTCTTCTCTATTGAACCAAAAAATTTCCAAGAAGCCACAAAAGAACAAGCATGCCAAGACGCAGTGGATGAAATAATTGCCACAATTTGAAAGAATAAAACTTGGGTGCTTGTAAACTACCGAAAGGCAAAGAAGTTATTGGCCCTAAGTGGGATTACAAGACAATAATTTAAAGAATATAGTTCCATTCAAAAGCACAAGGCAAGATTGGTTGTAAATGGTTTTTAACTACTCGGAATAGATGTCAACGACACTTTTGCACCAGTTGTAAGCATAAAGACCATAAGGATTGTTTTAGCCTTGGCAGCCCAATTGGAGCTAGATATGTATCAACTAGATATAAAGTCATCTTTTCTAAATTGAGAACTTGAAGAAGAAGTCTATGTTGAGAATTTTGGCTTATGACTATATATATATGTTTATAACTTAATTTCATGGCTTATGAACAATTTTGGTGGAATTTAGAGTTATTTTAGTGAATTTTTCAAATTTTTCAGTAATGAGGCATTTGTATTATTTTGCTTATAAAACTTATTTTAAGCTTAGTTTTGTCAAAGTTTTATTCTTATAAGGTACTATAGTTAGCTTATATATTGGTTGTGCAAGGATAGAGCATTTATAATGCTTGTAAGTGGGTTAAAAGTTGGATAAAATGTTGGATAGTAGTTAGTTATTGGATGTTGTAGAGTATGATTGTGAGGTTTTATGCATTTGTGTGGCATTTTGAGTTGGTTAGATGATGGTTATATGTTAATTACTAAAAGTTGTGGTAAAGTGTTGTTTGAATTCTATTTTGTTAATGATGTAGTTATGCTTCAGTGTCGTATCAATGTGGTTGGATTTGGTTGGATGAGGAAGGTGTTGCTAAATGTGGATTAAGTACCTTGTTGCTTGGCTAATTTGTTGCTAAATGGAAATGACATGAGTTGCTAAAAGTTGGTGGAATTGTTGTTAAAAGTGGAGTTAATGTGTTGTTGAGTCTATTTTAGTAGAGTTGTGTTGTTAAGCTCAAGTTGGAGTCAAGTAATGTTAGTGATCGGCTTATGTAGTGTGTCTTTGCGGACTTACGAGGAGTGATCTTTTTAAACATGTGGCATCATGATCCTAAAATTGTTTGTTGTTATTTCTATGGTATCAGAGATTGATTTTAGTGAAAATGAGGTCGTGACAATTTGACTGTTGAGCTTATTATGAAATATTACTGGAATTAATTTAGCAATTTAGTGCAAGAAAATTGGAACTAGGCATGTAAAGCTATGAGGTGGTGTGTGGATGAGGTGGAGAGCTTCTACAAGGTGTAATTGTTGCATGATGTAGGATTACTTGAAGTCCAAGGTTCATAGGTTCATAAAAGTGTCCAGAACCATTCCTAATAGGTTTGTGGCCCTTTCTCATATTCCCACTTGGATTCACCTACCTAGCCTTTTCAATATCTATATAAAGGACTCTCTCCACCTCTCCGTACACACTAACACGACACAACACAATAAGAAAAAGAGAATTCTCTCTTCTTCCACATGCAGGAAGCACAAAAAATACTAGTTTGAATCCCACAATTCATTCAAGCATCTTTCAGCGAGGAAAACGGTTATAGGAGAGAAGATAATAAGGGGTTCCACTCTCTTAGGCGTATAGATCTTCCTACAATGAGTTGGTTGTGTTCTTTTGTGTTTTGTTAAGATCAAAAGCTAACAAAGCCAAGTAACAAATTCTTCTAAAGCTGATTTTGATCTTTGCATAATTACAGTTCTTATACATTAGTTGTTTGTGCAATTATTCTTGTACTATTTTGTGGTTTGATTCTAGATAAGCATGCTATTAAAGTTTCCATTGTGTTAATAAAACTTTTGAACTTCACTAGCTGTCCTGGAGATCATACTTTTGACTGAACTGGTGCGTGCTTTGAGTCGAGCCGCTGTATTCCTAAGTTTTGATTCACACCCAACTGCTAAGCAAGAAGATAGGATCCCAGCGTTCCCATTATAGGAGTTCAATGTCTCATGGTGGTATTTAATTCGATCTATGTATTATGCGCTAATTGAGATAGGCATGTGTCTTGAGTTAAAAAGAAATAAATAATCTACCATTTCCGACAAGAGAGGAATTGAAGAATACATGATCAAGGACCCAAACTGAACAACAACTTTTTTAAAGTAATAATTCTACCATTAAAATTGAAATATGTGCATAGGAAAAAAAAAAGTATAAGTAGGCTTTTCTTAATAGAACTCTTCGTGCAGCCTGAAGACATTTTGACTTAGGTAAACATACATGTTTCTATCGAGTTCTCTCTTCTTTGGGCAGCCAAAAATGTTGGATTATATGCCCTAAAAATCAATTTTAAAATATAATAATTATATTATTTATTTAATGTGGGCAGTTTATTTAAATATAATTAATGCAATTAACTATTTAAATAAAAGTTCTTAGAATAATATTTATAAATTTTATCCTTAAGAGTAAAAATATGAGTAACATAATCTATATTCATAAATATATATCCTAAAAGTAGTCCCCGATCATAGGATAAATTAATTGGGCGTTAGTTTATCCGGAAAGATCGAATTACAATCTACCATCCAAATAATATGACATATTAATTTGGGCGATTAGTCTCATATCGTAGGGTAGATGTATAAGTGTTTGTTGAGAACAAGTGACTAGACATGACCGCTAGTACAACGAATTACATGGAATTGTCAATAATTCGTTGTACAGTGTAATGGTGTAATAAGTCTTTAGACCTGAGCACCACAGTTATTTTGTGTTAGGGATACCGTAATTTGCTAGTGCAATAAAGCTAGTCCTCATCAATGATTAAATAATGTACTCAGTGGTTACGATTTATTCCGGTATGGAGATAGGTGTGTGTACATATGAAATCTGTCAATTAGGGATTCTATGTGATCTATTAATTAAGTAACTAGAAATCTTTGGCCAAGGTGAAATAGTGAAAGTCGTTTCACGAATTATTCATAAGTTACTAATTAAATAGATTTTGACATATGATTGAGTAATAGAGTTTGACAACCCTATCTATGACTCTGGTTCAATCGGGATAATTTAGACAGAAGTAATTGATTGTATGATTGTTACTAAGGGTTCGTAGAATTTCACTTCATCATTAGTTGGATAGTCATGATATACTGTTAGGTGTCACTCACGACTTGCAAAAATTGAATTAGAAGAGTTCTAATTAAATATTAATTAGATTAATATTATTTCATTGCCAATTAATTATGAATCGGTCACACACAAAAGAATTTGTGAATTAATTGGATTAGAGAAAAGATTAAATTAATTTTACGATCGTCCTAATATTAATTTAATTGGGCTCGTAGTAACTTGATATTGATCTGGTTATTGTGAAGTCCATAACTGGTTTGTTTAAGATTGGCCCATATGTGGCCATAGGTCATATATGTCTCTTATATATTGTAATATTCTGACACAAGTTTAGCTAACACACAAATCATAGTCAGAATAATATGTAAAATTTCTCTAGAAAACCTAGTGAGGTGAAGTCCAATTAAGGGTACGAATTTTGTGTGAATACTTTCAAAGGCTTCACAATTGGGGAGCTTTCAGATTTTACAACGAATTCGACATCATCAAAGGTAATCCTAAAACTATTATGCGTATTTAATTTGATTAATTATGCATGTATGTAATCTACGTAAATAGCCATAAATGTGATGCATGTGTATTTAATATTTATTTCCATTGTATTTATCTGTTTATAAAAATTTTAATTACTATGCATGATTCCCAACAAAAAATTGGGTCCTATGAACAAACCTTTGTAATTGGTTTTTCAGCACTGAATGAAAAATAGTACATGCTAATTTAGGGGAAAAAAAAGTAGAAAAAAAGAAAAAGAGAGTTAAAAAATTAGGAAAAAGAAAAAAAACAAAAAGAGATGATTACATCTCATTCTTGTGAAAAATTTAGCACGTCCAGTGAAGCTGACCTTATCATTATTCTTTTTTTTTTTTTTTTGGAGGACAAGCCTAAGTTAATTTTAGTTCACCCATTAAAGAATGTTGCATATTCTAAATATTGGTAAGATTTCTCACATTTAAAATAAAAAATACAGTACTAGACCAAACGACCAGTGGTAGCTGACCTTATTATTAACCAATTATGGAGTATAATTGCCTATCACCATTTTAAATAGATCTCCCCTTAATTCACGCGCTACAATGTGTCTTCATTCACTTAATAGCAATTCAAGAAATTGGATATATAACAATTTAAAAAAACAAATAAATAAAGAGAAACAGCAATTACGTCAAAAGGGGCGGGGGGGGGGGGGGGGGGGGGGGGCGGGGGGGGGAGGGAAAGAGCTACTGTCATGCTCGATTACAAATAAGTAAATATTTTCAGGAAACATTTTAAGTTAATCTAAGCTAATTTATTAATCTCTCAGATATTAATAAGTTTTGAGATAACAACTCAATTTAATTTGATTGAAAAGTTCTCCCAAATTTCACAATAGCAAGCAGAAACAAAAGCTTTGATCCAAAAAAAAAAAAAAGCAATAAATAGAGTGTAAAAAGCTGTGATGATTTTGGGTTTACCTCATTTGATGGTTCGGCAGCGACTCGGGACCCACGCTTTCCAAATTTGGGGCATCGACGAAGCTCCCGAACCCTTGGCTGAGCTCCATTGGCTGAGTTTTTAGGCATTTCTTTCGAAAACTTAGCGAAGAGACCTCCCATCTGCTCTTAAAACTATATTTGCTTTTTAATCGTTCGATCTTTTGGGGCAGAATGGAAGACACAGAACTAAATTCTCTCCTGTCTACTAACACTTCACTAAACTAATATCCATATGATAGTAATATAAGTGTTAACATCACTCATTTGGTAAAGTTTTTAAGATCTCATAAAATAATCTTAAAATTTTGTCATGTTCTGATGAACGTGATGATATTGTCAATTTTATTTTATTTTTGTTTCACTTTAGATTTTAATAAATTTGTTTGACTATTCTTTTATATTTTAATGGATTTGTAAGTTAGTTTCTAATTTTTACTTTGTTTGTAAACAGTTAGTTCCAAATTTTTACTTTGTTTGTAAACATGTACGTGTTATATTTTTAATAATTTAACTTTATAACTATGCCACCGTTAACTCTTTTGATCTTTTATGTTAAAATAGTAATGATAAAGTCACTTTAAAAAGTAATATACTGTTTAGAATAAATGAGTTTCATAAAATTTTATAGAATTTATTTACAAATTTAATTTTTTGTGATTTAAAACACTTTTTTAGAAAATTAAAAATTTAATATTTGTAAATCTAGATTTACTCAAACTTTATTTAAATCTTTTGTTCAAGAGGTAGAATTTATAATTTCAAGCCATCAAATTAATTACTAATCTTTTAAAGACTAAACTGTCATCTCAATTTCTTTTTTCCTTTTTCACTCCTTTTATTCTATCTCTCTCGTTAGTTCTTATTCTTTTTGTGAGCTTCTTAAAGATAAATTTCTTTTTCATATTTTTTAATCTAAGCTTCTTTTTCGTCTTTAAAATAAGAGGCTTAATGTTTATACTAAATATATTTACAAACCACAAAATTTACTTAAGACTTCTTTTATTGTTTCAAATAAGAGAAATCATTTGTAATTACAAAATTCTCATGATCTTAAGTGCTTTCCAAAAAATCTGTTACAGTAAAATCACATAGTACAAAGAAAAAAAGTGAATTTACCGTTACCTTTTTAACCAAAAAAAAAAAAAGATAGGAGGATTAATGCTTCACAAGTTGTAAAGTTAAAAATATTTATAAAAAAAAAATTAATTGTCAAACACGATAAAATCAGATCAAATATTAACTAAAAGTTTACTACTGATGAAGTGAATAAAGATATGTTATTAGTTAATTTCCTGGACTTGATTTTTACCGGAATATCCTTAAATACTTTATGAATCTTTCTTTCTTTTACTTTTTGGCACTAAGATACTTTATGAATCTTAACAAAAAGAAACAAAGGAAAAAGTCTACGAATAACAGAGGCGCCATGAAAAAAAAATTTCTTGCGTGCGCTGTTGGCTTTGCTTCAAGTTTTTTTGTTTTTTTTGTTGTCGGTTTGTTATATGCACGAAACCGTAATAGACATCAGTCTATCCCACTAGGGCAAGTATCTTTAAATACAAGTGTAGATAATTCCATGAGAATGGAGTTAAACCAAAGTAGGGGGAGGGATCCAATTTGAATTGTACGAGCAACCCAATTTGCTATTTGATTAGTCGACTTAAAGATGTGTTGGAAGGAGTAGCCAGAGTTGGTGGATAGGGAGGATGGAGAATTATAAACAATGGAGGAGATTCTTCAATCACAATTGGAGGACCCCCTAAAAACATCTACAATTGTTTCTACGTCTTACTCAATGATCACTGTGTAAAGGGGGTTGTAGGCTAGGATTGAACAAGCAAGTTGACAAGCTCTTGCTTCGCCTTGTGAGGCCAAAATGCAAAACGCCAATTGGGCTCTACCATCAAGAGTTGACCCATTGGAATCCCGGCAGACAACAGTAATACCTGCTAGCTTGACATCTGAAAGAAAGGAGGCATCACAGTTGAATGTTGCAGTTCTCGGTTCAGGAGTAATACATGCTGGCTTGACATCTAAAAGAAATGAGGCATCACAGTTGAATGTTACAGTTCTCGGTTCAAGAGCAAGCCAAGGACTGGGCTTGGGTATGGGTTGAGATTGGAGCAGCCCCAATCGGAGGGAGGGGGGTTGAATATTGGAGCTCTTGCTTGAACATCAGAGAGGTGGTAGGGAAGTTGATAAAGAAGTTGGTGAATATCCAGTAACCTACCCTCAAAAGTAAAACGGTTGCATGCCCTCGAAATGATCCAACATAGAAGGGAGATAAGATTACTGGCTTCCCTTCGTTGGTAGCCCGCTTGGACTCAAAGATCAATAAGTTGTAGGAACTAAGTGTCGAAACGTGTAATATGCCACTATTCCAAGCAAAGATGTAGCGGGGAAGCAAACCAGAACTTATGTGTCTAGGGGCAACAGAGAAGAAGATATTCCACTGTTTCTTCAGCCTGATTATATAATTGACAGAGAGGTGATATGGCGCAACGTCGACAAAATAGATTCTCCAAAGTGGCGAGAGCTCCACTATAAACGCTCAAAATGAAATGATTAACACGAGGTGGGGTTTGAGCAGACCAAATGTCTTTCCATATTTGTAGTGGTGCGACATAAGATGAAGATGCAATGTCAATCTAGGTGAGTCAAGAAGTCATTCTTCCACGCGGCCAAATTTTCTCTTACATCACGTCACATCATCAGTTTTTTTTTTAAGGAGTAAAACAAGAATAGGATTAATATTACCAATTTACCCTTATTATATAAGTAATTGGCCTTTGTTACCCTCCTATGCGGCTTTTACGAAATTAACCTTCTGGACTACCTTAGCATAGGAAATATCAGTCTTTTTTACCTTTCTACCCTTGATCCCACTACCCAATAATTTGAAACCCACTCAAATGCAATTTCAACTTTTCATCTTCAACACAAAAACCCTTTTTGCTCTCAACGAAGGCCACCTTGTGACCTTAAACTTAAATGGCTAAACAAGAGAAATTAAAAAAATAAAGAAGAAGAAGAGAATTTCAGGAGAAGCAAACTGTAATCCACATTATGCACATCCACAAGCTGCCCCCTTATAATTGATAAGGCAGACTCGTCATGGAAGTCCGGAGGAACTTTACATCTGCAACCAGTATCTTTTACTATGAGTCATAGCACTGATACATTGAAGGAATGTAAATATAGTTAATTTTTTCCACTTAGTGTACAAGCTTCTTATTCACCTGTTATATATATTGATATGCTAGAACATGGATTTTTATCATTAACCAAAGGCGATGAATCATAAGTTTGAGTGTAGAATGTAATATTTTGATGGGTTGATATTAGGTATTTAAGAAATAAGTTTATTTGCAAACACATGAAAATGTACTAATCTTATGTACGAGGAAATGACATTTTATTCTCAAACGCACGCCGGTGTACCCATAAGAGTAAACATTTTATAATATAACATAGTTACCCTTTTATTATTATAGTATTAAAATTAATTAAGAGTAAACATTAACATAATTATAATAACATTAACATGATAAATAATACTATTAATAATAATTATCTTAATAATAGACTTAATATTAATAACAACGAATAATATATTTTTTTTTAAAAATCTAATATTATTATTATTAGTAGTAGTAGTAGTTGTTGTCATTTAATAGAAGCAGCAGTAGTAGTAGTAGTAGTAGTCATTTAACAAAAAAATTTATTCCCAAACACATGAAAATGTACTAATTCCCATGTACAAAGGAATGAAATTGTCTTGGGAATATAAATTTTAATTTTATTTCTTTATACTAAGCATGAGAATAATCATAAGTTGGGAATGTCATTTTATTCCCAAACGCATTCCAATGATCCAATCGCTAAAAGTGTTTGTCCCTATTTATCTTCAATTCAAATTCTTAATGTGTATGTATGCCCTATCATATAATGGATATGACTTATAACACATGCTATATGTGTTACCAAAATTAGGTGAAAAATATGTGATACGATCAATATTATAATTATTACATAATTATGTTCGGTTCTTACTTTAATCTAAATATTAAACACTTATATATCACAGGGAGTATGCAGTGAAACAAGTTCTTAAAATCCATGAAATTCCGGCCTAACACCAGCTATAATTCATGAAAGTTCTTAACAAGTTCTTAGAATCACTATTAATTAATACATTAACAAATACTCTTTTTTTGCTCACTATCATTGAGCACGACTCAACACTATTAGATGAAATAAAATAAAAAAATCTTTACCATAACAAATGCACAAGTATGTATATTCTTACGTGCACACACACATCTTTATCACTAATTAATATTATGTAACTACTGTTGAAAATTTTGCACCATTAAAATATAAACATATTCCAAATAGTGAGAAAAAAAATGGAACCACAACTCTTTGGCTTATTTAAATGTTGTGCACAATAATCACATTCATATATGAGTTAGCAATGGACTTTTGCTGTGACATTGCCTTGTAGGCCTAGTTGGCCCAAGTTACATATATACATAAGTCCTTGTCAAGTTATGCTAATATTTCATGTATGCTTATTTTTATAGGCCCAATTTATGGAATAAATGTACATTTTAAAGGTTTGGGCTTCATGTAGTAGCATTGACCTTTTTTTAACCAAAACCATTTTAAACTAGTGTTTACCATTAGCATGTCACATATGCTTAACAACTACTAATTCAACAATACTATTTTGAAGACTTACTAAACATACTTCATTTGAAATTGAATATGATTTTTTCACTACAATCTTATATATGTTTAACATCAATGAAGCAAATTGAAGATTAGGCTATTAGAGAATAATATGATGATTGTTGTCATACTCTCGAATCTTTTTGCTTCTCTTATTTTAGAATATGAGATCATGTAATCATAGCATAAAAATATTATATATGATGATTCATACATTAATTTATTTATAATTATAACTGAGTAAAAAAAGAAGAGGAGCTAAATGTTAATTGCTCACTCGTGTATTACAGGGATCTAAATATGATGCTACGCAATTACTTTATTCATATTCGTAGATTTTGGTTAAGTGTAGATATTTCCATGCACATTCGTATATTCATTTTTTTGGTTATTTAAAGGAATCTAGACATGCATATTCGTAGATTTTGATATTCATTTCATATTTCTTACCATCATTTTCGATTATTTAAGTTATGTATGTATATGTGTGTGTGTGTGTGTATATATATATATATATATATTTAATTTTATATTTTTTTAAATTTAATCATTAATTTTATAGATATGCCCATTTTCACATTATTGTTCACATTAATTTGTCCATTTGTTGTTGTTTGTTTACTTCACGTTTTGAACAAATGAAAAAAATAAAATATTAGAAATCCCTATATATGACATTTGTTGCACGATAAAAAATTAATTCTGACTAATTTATAGATACCGATCTGCAACTTCCTATATTTTTGAAAGATGGTAAAATAATTTACAATTACATTTCGACAATGATTCACTCATGAATTAAATATTTGGTGTAAGACTATAATAATAATAAAAAATATTATCATAAGAACTAGGGCCATCTCAAACAATTTGGGGACCTTAGGCGATCATTAAAATAGGGGCATTAATAATTAGATTTTTTCTCAATTAAAAGAAATTTTAAATTTTCTACTAAAATAATCACTACAAATAAAAGGACATTTCTCCAATGTTCTTTCTCTTTATTAAGTCTTTCTTCAGCATATTTATTGGGCCTCAATAATTAAGCTTTATTAAGTCTATTGCATATAAGAAAAATTAATAAAAAAATGAATATAAGTAAAAAAAATTAATTAGTATGTTTTTTTTTAACTTGAGGCCCCCAAAACTAGGGGGACCTTGAGCACATGCCCAAGCTGCCCATAGCTTGGGCCAGGTTTAATAAGAACAAATAAAGTTATTTGATTTGTTAAGACACTCTTGGATTGCATGAAATTTCGTGCTCATGGATCGCATGGAATTTGGAGTATCACTTTTACACGGACAAACAAAAATATTAGACGCGAACTTTACATGCGGAACCTAATATGGTCATTTATCAAAATTGTTTTGTCGTTACTTGTTTGTACATTTTAGTCATTTGACATGTATTCTTATTTTTTAAATGCATTAGTTTAATAATTTTTGGACACCAACATGGAAGACTACAAACGTCTTCTTCGCTCAAAGTGGGGACAAGGTCTTCATTATTGCATGCCACATGTCACGCCACGGATGACTATCTTGTCACATCAATAGGGAACATCCGGATAGAATAATTTTCCTTGTCTGGAAGGGCCGAACATTCAGACTGTTAACACTGGTGCTAAAATTCTATGTTAAAAGTAGGGGTATTTTTTATTGAGATTCTTTCATCAAAAGTTAAATATGACTTAAATTCTTTATTTTTTTAAAAGTGAGAGACAGACCATTTTTATTAGGGATTGGTTACATTTTCCATTAAAATAATATAAAATGACTATTGTACCCTCCATTTATTTATTTTTTTCCTTTCTTGCCCTTACTTTTTCTGTCTCCATCTCATCTCTTTTTGCCATTTTCTTCTCTATCCTCCCCCCAAGAGAAGAGCTGTGGGTTCGTAATAAAAAAATGAGAACAAAATCGCAGGCTTTTGCAGAGAAAGGCAACGACCCTTTCAGAAAATTCCAAACATCTCTGCTGCCTCATTCTTGCTCTAAACATTGCATACAACCAATTTCCCTGCCATGGCTGCTAACCAAATAGTTCAGAAAGATATTGTTAAAAAAATAGAAATATCATCACAACCTTATGCATTTAACCACCACCAACCTTATTGTGAATTTCGAACAAAAAAAAAAAAAAAAGCCCACCACCAAGAAGAAAGCATCAAGAGTAGCACAGCAAAAGAAAAAGAAAGATATGAAGCTGAAGGCCTGAAGGCGACACACACAAATCTTAGCCATAGAATCTAGAATAATAAATTAACCATATATGAAAATAAATATCATCACCGAAAGCATCAAGAGCAGCACAAAAAAAGAAAAATAAAGAGAAATATGAAGCTGAAGGCCACACAAATTTGAAAAAGATCTAAAATAATAAATTAATCATAGATGAAAAAGATATTTTGTTCCAGGATCCAAACCTATATATACAAAATAGAGTCGGACGGAGATAAAGGGTCGGTTTTAATTTTTTTAGCTCAAATGAGAAATCATAGGCAAAAATTGAGAGGGGCAACGACCCTATTAGCAAATTGCTAAACGCTTCGTCGCCTCATTCTTCTTCTTCTTTCTGAGCTTTATACATGCCTTGTGACGGAAGAGAAGCTTAGTGGTGTTGATGGTGATACGGAGATGAAAGAACGATTTGGGGGAGGAGAGAGTGGAAAGTGGCAAAAAAGAGATGGGATACAGAGAGAAAAGGTAAGGGCAGGAAAGGAAAAAGGAATTAAATGAAGGGTATAATAGTCATTTATATTATTTTAACAGAAAATATGACAGAAATGGTGTGTCTTTCACTTTAAAAAGAATAAAAAATCTAAATCATATTTAACTTTTGATGAAGAGGTGTCAGTCAAAAATACCGTTAAAAGTGGTCCCTACTAATAGTGAACGTTGCTTTCTATAATATAAAATACAATCTAAATTCAGGCATATTAATTTAAGAAAAGAGTCCATAAATCCGGGAGGGAGGGAGGGGGGTTCCAAAATAAAAAGAAAAAAATACTTAATGGAATTTTTTTTTATAAAAACAGATTTGGCTCCAAGTAAAAACTCAAAAAAAATATAGAAATCTTTAAAAATATGGAGTTAGTTTAGTGGTTAGTTATAATTACTAATACGTTGAGAGTATGAGTTCAAATCACTACAGTTGTCACTGCATGTTTTGATTTTTTTTTTAAACTATAAAAATTAAATATCTTTTCTACTAACTCAAAAAATACAATACAAAAAATACTATAAAAAAAAAAAAATTAACCCTCCTAATGTTTGATTTTTTGCCCCGTCCCTACATAAATCATTAATCATTATCACCTGCGAAGAAATTATTACCAGCAATTTAGTTTAATGATCTTTTTACGTCGTCTTTAAATAGATTGAATTCATTACTTGTATGAAAATGGAGGATCCTCTTTCGAACTGCTCTTTTAACGAACCGGTAGGAGTGCCCTGTGCCCCTTTGATTGGGTCTTATTTGACGTGTGTCAGCTTGGAGTTGAAGGATTAGCCTGTAACAAACCAAGTTGTACTCAACACTGGTATAGATAAAAGTTGGCACATAGCCATCTTTAGCCACAGTTGCTATATTTCAACACATGGATATGGGAGGATTCCACCGATATCTCTTTGTTCGATTGTTACCATAACCCCTTTGCTAGAATCCATGATGTTTTGTTAGAGAACTGATTCTTCGGAGCCATCGTAAGTCTTACTTTTGTCACAAGTTAATTTTTTTTTTATAAATAGCCTTCACTAGCTTCGTCAAAGCTCGCTTTTATACACTGCATAAGCCTAATTACTACCCTAACCCTCTAGCATCTAATTATCTTTCCCAAAAGTTCCATTATTTGCTTAGCTTTGTCTTTTCTTTTTCTAGGTTATCCTACCAAACTTTTTCTTTTTCCGTTGACTGTAATAAGTGTTAAATAGTCTTTCGTAAGTTCATACGAAATCGCAAGGTTCTCTAACCATCTTTGCTTTTTAGATAGTATGGGCTGCTAACCTGTACCCAAAAAAAGAGACTGGGAGTTTAAAACACGTAATCTTAATTGCGAATCGAAAAGTCTCTAGTTGGTATTGAAACACTAAGCATTTAACTAGGAAATAATCTATAGGGTCATTTATGTAATCTTAAGCACTTAATATCATTAACCATGTCTTAACTAAGATAAATCGCAATGGATTAGATCTAGTGACCTAGCACATGCCACTTATGTAATCTTTAGCACCTAATTCTCGTTTTTTGATGTATATTATACAATCTAAATCTCCTTTGTATAATAATAATAAAAAAAATCAACTTCTAAATCACGTTAGATCATATTATCTATTCCTACAGAAATTCCACATGCTAAGTATTTTTGTCAACTGAAAAAATTAATAGCATTGATCTTTTCTATATATTGATAAGTGACATAAATGAAAGAAGTAAATAGAGATAATACAAAACTAAGAAAAATATAAATAGAGATAATACAAAACTAAGAAAAATATTAAGGAACTCGTGTGTCAACCCATTCCTGTTCTTTTTTGGGGTCAGAAATAAGATGGCATTAACTACAAGGTCTAAGAGTGGCCGAAAAACACAGGCCCAAAAGTGACATGGACTTTAACAAGAGCCCAAAGGATGACCCAAAGAACAAAGTCCAAACCCACTAAGAGTAATCAGACTGCAAAATGGGCCGAAGCCCAATCTAACACTCCAATGAGTACACACAGCCCAAGCCCAATGTGCTGACTCCTTATATGTAGTATCTTTTTTTCTATTAAAATGAACGCTTACATCTTGTTTCTATTCAAGTTTTTATGGGAAATGAAAGGGTGTAAAAGGAATAAGGATCTCTTTCTTTGTTTGGATTGCAATTTTGAAGGAAAGATAGGTTATGAAAGGGTTTGAAATTCTTCCGTTTTCTTTAGGGTTTGTTTGTATTGAAGGGAATGGGAATGAAAAAAAATTTATAATCCTTTCTGAGAAAGAAAAGTAAAGTTGTAAAAAGATTTTTATCCCTACCTATTTTATGATTATAAAAATAAAAAAATAATATTTAAATAATTTTATATTTAAAATTTTCCCTTCCTTTTATTTCTTTCTCCAATTCAAATAAAAAATCCTAAAATCCTTTCCTTTCCTCAAGTAATTTATTTCCTTTCATTTCTTTAATTTTTCTCCCTCTATTTTACTTTACTTTACTTTACTTTCCTTTCTTTCTTGCAATCCAATTAGGGGGTTAAAGGTCTGTTTGGATTCAGGGAGGAAAAAAATAATAATAATAAAGGAAAGGAGATGATTTAATAATAAAGGAAAGGAATTGAGGGGATTAACTTTTGTTTGGATTGGGTAAAATTAGAGAGGAAATTTTCATAAAGGATTATATGTATTCTTTGTTTGGATTAGAAAGAAAATGGAAGGAAGGGATAAATTGTATAAACAAATTGACAAGTTTGTCCTTTAGTAATATATATATATATATATGCATTCTCTCTTAGACAATGTCCATAAATCGTCTTGTGGTGAAGTTCTAATGTAGCAGCTTGCCGGGAAAATGAAGAAAAAATGAGTAATATATGTATATATACACATAGATACATAAATATGGTGTACACATTAAACAAATACTAAACTTTGCAGCTTGCCAAGTTCTGATGTAGTAGTTCTTTTTTTCGTTTTTAATGATATGATATAGAGGAACCAAAAGAGTAGCTGCGCGAAGGAAGAAACAATGGAGAATGAAGGTTTTTTTTTTGTTATATAGTGGTAATGGTCTAATTTGTTAAATTTTTTAAGGGTAATTTTGTCTTTACAATACACCAAATTTTCCCTCCCCCTCTTTTGACCCCGATTTGGGGGGATTTAAATTATAAAGGAATGGGTGATTTCAAAAATCATCCCAAACCCTTTCCACTCTTAATCCCCTCAATCCAAACAAGGGATCAGGTAAAACAATCATTCCAAAACCATTCATTTTCACCCAAATCCCTTAATCCAAATAGACCCTAAGAGTATCTTTAATGGGGAGAACTATTCATAAAAACTTATTATTTTTAATAATTTTTAGAGACTTAAATCTCTAAAAATTATTATTAATTATTTAAATATAAATAGATCTCACTATTTTTTTATCAACTTTTATACTAAAATAGAAATTTAATTACTTTTTGGATCTCTAAATTTAGAGTAAAAAAATAAATTAATTTTTTATTTTAACTCAAATCTTTAAAATATTATAGACCCTATGTATATTTAAATTATTAATAATAATTTTTAGAGATTTAAATTTCTAAAAATAACCAAAAATAATAATTTTTTGTGAATAATACTCCTCATTACGATACTGCCAATCGCTAGACGAAAGGCTTAGTTGCCATCGTTATCTGTATTTTGTTTGTGTGGTGGCACGCATGCGAAGCAAATCCTAATATTCAACGCGTATAAATGCCGCGGCACATTCTTTCTTCCAGATAAAACTAGCTTCTTCTAGAATCCGATTAGCTACTACTTCACTTCTTTGCCCATAAATACTCTTCACCCCTTTGGATTTCGCACTCCGAAAAGCTTCATCATCAAAGCAAAATAATCGACAAATCAAATTAAACCGAGTCTTTGTTTCACTACGCGGGATCGACTAATCAGAGAAGGAAAAGAAGAATTTAGATTAACAGAGAAGAAGGATGTGTTTTGTTTTCGTGTGTGACGAAGATGAAAGGGTGATAGGAAGGCAGCCAGCACCTGGTGCTTGTCCCTATTGTGGAGGCTTAATTCAAGCCATGGACGTTGAGAGTCAGTGGAGGCTTTGCTTTGTGCCGCTTTATTTCAAGACCAGGCGCAAATATTACTGCACCCTCTGTGCCAGACGCTTGATCATGCAATACTGATGTAATATTATGTAGAGGGTTGGTTTTATATCGAGAATTCGACCATTCGGTCAGAACTAAAAACGTAGATCCTACAGTGTGGGGATCACTTTTTTCGTTCAATAGCCGAATGGCCGAATTCCGGATACAAGCATTTTCTATATGTAGAGGTTCCATTTGCTATATGGTCGTTCCAATTTTGTTCAAGTGTTGTTAAGTTTTTGACGTGTATATGTATATGAGAATTTAGTTGATAACATGACGAATCTTGTACTAAACGTGTATATTTAAGTTTAGTAATTTAATTTGCTTACGATTAATTTTCTTCGCCTCCATTATTCTTGTGTATATCAAGTCAATAATACAAAAAAAATTATTATGGCCTCTTCTTTTTGCTCGTCCACCATGCTTTTGAGAGGTTGGGTGGTCGAGTAGTAATTTTGTAGTCTAAGGGCTTGATTAAGTTACTGCAAAGAGCAATTTTCTCAGTTTTTAGATAAAGTATATTATGGATCATTAAATATAATTTCAATTATTGTGTCCAACATTTCTGTTATATATATATATATATATATATATATATATATATCAATCTAAATGAGGATGGAGAGGGAAGTGGTTGGAGAATTTCTTTTCTTATACGTTTTAAAAGTATTTGAAGGGAGAGGTCTAAGAAGGCCAATTTTTTTTTGTCAAAAGAAGGCCAAATTCAATCTTTCCAAATTGTAAAATGGGAGGGGATTGAATCTGTAGATAGTGTGACATGTACAAGAGACTTAAATTTCGAAAGAAGTTATTTAATTAAATATTTAAACCCTGATTTTTTTTTATTTTTTTTTATTTATGGTTAGAAAGCTTATAATGATAGTACTAAAAGTGGATCAAGTCATTAGACTTAGTGTCTTGTTAGTCAAGTTGAACTTGGATCATTAGAAATAGTATTAGACTATGATTACTTCTTAAAAAAAAGTGAATTTTTTCACGCGAGTTCTTTACTATAATCATAAAAAGTTTTAAGTATATGGACCAATAATTTAAATTCAATGTGTTGCCAACACTTGGATCCAAGACATCACAATAAAAGGAAAATTATTAGGTCAATATTCACACTAGACATAAGTCTCTTATACACGTAAGAAATTGACCTATTAGTTCCAATAATTTTCCACAATAACAAGCCTCAATATAAACTGAACATAGAAACAGGGAATCTACCAATTCTTGCTGCACCTAACCTTGCCACATATCCATATTCCACGCCGATGAGAAAATGAAGTATCTGTACTCCAAAGTCAGTTGACAGCAAACCATTCAAACATGTTATAGAAGGGTCGAGCTTCAAAACGACAAGGAGTTTTTTTTTTTTTTTTGGTCCTTGTGTTTTTGTTGAATGGTAAGTGCAGTCCAAACACTCAGGGGTGCTGCCGGTCCCGGCTCTCCCAATATATATATATTTTTTTAAATTATGTAATATTGTTAAAAAAAAGTTATTGTCGTTAAAAAAATATATGTAATATCGCTAAAAATAAGTTAACGGCCTCTTTATTTTTTTTTTCTTGCCATAAATATTTTTATTTGAATCTTGATCCTTCAATTTTAAAATCCTGACTCCATCCCTGCAAACAGTTATTAGACTTGTTCAAACAATTATTATACTTGTTTCGGCAACTAACAAAGCAAATCGGGGTAAAATGCAATTATTCAGAATATGGGGCTGATCGCTTGTTCTCAAGCGTTTTCCTGTTATAGAATAGCACTATTACAAGTCAACAAAGTTCAAAACTAGCGATTCAAAATCATAACTCTTAAGGTTATTCAACATCATTTTGCTTTGCATGAACCAAAAATAATAGTAACCAAATACTAAAAAGAGAGAAAAAGAAAAAAGAACAATCTTTTCGTAGAAGTTGCTTTCATGGCTATTACTTCTAGAAAAACTGCACATTGCTTATGTAAAGATTCATTTTTGCGGTATTTCCAAAGCTACGTACTCTTGTTTGTCTCGCCCTTTTCAGTACTTCTGTGCTTTATTGCATTCTTTTCATCTTTATATCATGCTTTTGTTGTTTATTTACTTCAAATTCTAGTTTTAAATTCCTTTTGTTTCTGTGTTTAAGCTTGCTCTTAGTATATTCTCACTTGGGTTTTCGCAATTGATCTTTTATATTTTAAGTTTGGGTGTTTACGTTTTGTTTATAAGATTTGTGTTGTCTAGCTGCTCGTTGTGCTAGATAAAGTTAGTAATTGGACCCGAATCATTACAAAATAATTTTATGTTTCCTGAACTTAATGTTTAATGATCATTTCTATGAAGACGACATGTGTTCTTGAATGGTAATTGCAGCTTTTCTTGAATCTTTTTAATTTTGATCGAGTGTCCCTTTTTTGAATTTATTGCACTTATTGAAAAGCTTGTATCTTTTACTACTTTTTAGCCATTTAAGTTGTAAAGTTGAAGGTTCTGATAAGATTAAACGATAATGTCTTTGAGTTCATTTTTCAGGTTTGAAGAACACATTGAAATATAAATAGGAGTTGATGACAAAGGGTTGAAATATTACTTTTGTTGCTCTGAAAAAGATGTTGTGGTCTTGTTCTGGAGAACAATACAAGTTTGAATCGCCTGAATCGGCACCGGAGTCGCCGGAATCACTGGCCACAAGGGATTTTTCTGCCAGTGGACTGTCATCAAGGACTGGAACTGTTGACCGGGAATCGAAACTTGATGATGCTCAAGTGGATGAAGCTGAGTCTACGTTGAAAGAAGCCCTTTCCTTAAACTATGAGGTATACTACAAGTATGAGTATTGGCAAAGACTCCCATCTGGCAATGAAGCCCACCCCCGAACTTAACGAGGTCCAGCACCATCCAGCATTGTGGGATGGGGCAATTTTTAAGAGTATTAAGTTTTCAGAATCAGCAACACTTGTTAGCTTTATATGTCTTGTTCTGCAATGCTGAATTCTGGCATGGATTATGTTGGCAGGAAGCTAGAGCTTTGTTGGGGAGGCTTGAATTCCAACAGGGGAATTTCGATGCTGCGCTTCAAGTGTTGCAAGGGATCGACCTCAAAAGCTTGTCATCAAGGATGTCTATGGCCATTGCTGAGAGAACGCGTCCAAGAGAATCACGCGCTAAGGGTGAAAATACGCTAGCTGGTGTCATGTCTCTGCATTCAGTGAGTCTTCTGCTTGAAGCAATTTTACTCAAAGCTAGATCGCTCGAGGCATTGGGACGAGTTCAAGGTAGAAACTTACTTCTTCATGACTCTCTAATCAACACTAAGCACTTGACATAATATGTTGTAATATTTCCATTGCTTGTCTAGAAAGATTAATCTGTGTACGGGGCGAAAGGCATCATTAGACTGGTTGTGATAGATTTTGTCTTGGGTTTTCAATTTATCAGAGGCTGCAGGAGAATGCAAATTGATTCTGGATATAGTTGATTCTGCACTGCCTCATGGAATGCCAGAGGGAATCCGTGAAGACTGCAAGCTGCAGCAGATGTTCCACAGAGCACTGGAGTTGCTTCCGAAGCTGTGGATACGAGCAGGCTGTGTAGATGAAGCTGTCATTGCATATCGAGGGGCTCTAACCAAGCCCTGGAAGTTGGAACCCCGACGATTGGCAACTGTACAGAAAGACTTAGCTGCCATGTTACTCCATGGAGGAATTGAAGCAACTTTAGCTCCTCAGTTAAAGGCGTGCAGTCCAACAGCGCCTGAAAGCAGTACGGAGGAAGCAATCCTCTTGTTGTTTATACTCATGAGAAAGGTACTATGTGGTGAAATAGAGTGGGATCCAGAAATCATGGAGCACTTAACTTTTGCGCTTGCAGTCTCTGGAGAATTTGAGCCTCTTGCAGATCATGTGCAGCAGGTTCTTCCTGGCATCTACACGCGAGCTGAGAGATGGCATTTTCTTGCTCTTTGTTACAGTGCTGCAGGTCAGAATCAAACAGCAATCGACGTTCTTAAGAAAGTTTCAGGGTCTCCAGAAGCTAAGCATGAACCTCATGCTCCATCTTCTTTTCTGCTGGGAGCAAAATTGTGTGGTCAAGACCGAAAGCAAGCTCATGAAGGGATTCAATTTGCTCGAAAGGCGATTGACTTGGCTACAAATCAAAACGAGCATTTATTAGGCCAGGCTCAGAAGTTTCTTGGCATCTGTTATGGAAATGCAGCAAGAACTTCTCTTTCAGATTCGGAAAGGAAATTTTTCCAGCGGGAATCATTGAAATCCTTAAACCAAGCTGTTCAACTCGACAAGGACGATCCAGATATTATGTATAGCCTTGGATTGTCAAATGCCACTCAAA
This sequence comes from Ehretia macrophylla, assembly GCA_037974665.1. Lineage (NCBI taxonomy): Eukaryota > Viridiplantae > Streptophyta > Magnoliopsida > Boraginales > Ehretiaceae > Ehretia > Ehretia macrophylla. Next base: position 10,306,001 of record CM075774.1, read on the forward strand.
GAAACTTGGCTTCAGCTTTCCAGAATGCAATGCTCTATTCTGAGATGGTAGCCGGGAGCTCGGCAATCAGTTGGAAACTATTAGCTTTAGTCGTTTCAGCAGAACAGAGATTAAAAGATGCTGAAGCCATGGTAGATCTCGCTTTTGGTGAGACTGGAAGGCCTGATCAGTTGGAACTTCTTAGGCTGAAAGCTGTTCTCCAGATAGCTCAAGAACAGCCCATGCAAGCCATAGAGACCTACAGGATTTTGCTAGCTTCGATTCAAGAGCAAAAGGAGCATCAAACTAAGGATCATCAGGTGCATATACTTTCCAAATTTCTGTAGAAAGTACTTACTGACTTGATTTTAGAGGATTGAAGTACTACTTTTTAGTGAGCAGAAATGTAGGAAATCTTTATGTTTCTGATAGCCATTATCTAATCTAAAGTAGTAGAAATTAAAGGACAGCCTAGTGGATGAAACTTTCACTATGCACGGGATCCGAAGAAAGGTCAGCCCCACTCTGGGGTCCATGCAGCTTACCTTGCAAGACTTTGTTTCCACAACTTAAATATTTGACCTCCAGATCAAATGATGATAATTTTACCATTATGTTAGGACGGCATTTCTAAAGTATTAGAAATTCTATTTTTAGAAGTAAAATACTTAGAAGGAAGTTGCATCCCATGACATTTTCTTTGATTTTCAGATACCATCTGAGAGAAGACTGGAAGTAGAAGCCTGGCTAGATTTGGCAAGCATATACAAGGACATGGAGTCATGGACTGATGCAGAATTCTGCATCGGCAAAGCTAAATTAACTGAGTTTTACTTTCCCCGGAGTTGGCATTCAACAGGTCTAAATGCTATTTCCGGCTAGTGGTAGCGAATTTATAATTTTTTCTTTGGAGGCTATAACACAAGATTTAACAGTTGCATACAATTTTTTGTTTTCTGAGATTAAAAATACCCTTCTACTTAAAAAAAAGTTTCCAATTCCGTGAGAATTGTAGCCCCCACTACCCTTCCGTATACATTTGCATTACCAGCTACTACTGAGCAGATACTACAATAATATCTTCGTGAGTAACCAGATAAGTTTTCCAAATGCGTGCAGGTGCATTATTTAGCGCCCAAGCGCGATACAAGGAAGCGCTTGTTGCGTTTTCAGTTGCATTGTCTGTAGATCCAGATTATGTTCCAAGTCTCGTTTCAACTGCAGAAGTACTCATCAAAATGGGAGGTCAATCGCTGCCTATTGCAAGGAGCTTCTTAATGACTGCTCTGAGATTGGAACCTACAAACTACACAGCATGGTTGAACCTCGGATTGATTTCTAAAAGGGAAGGCTTGTTGCAGCAAGCAGCAGACTATTTCCAGGCTGCACATGAGCTTGAGCTTTCTGCCCCAGTTCAAGGCTTCACTAATTAGATTCAAATGACAGCCTCTACCTGCAACTGGACTTAGATTTCTTCATAATGTTATGAGAGAGATCATATGCAAGTGATATGTCTATGCATTTATGATAAAATAATCTTAATAATTCACCATCGTTAAATTTCCTCATATCTATCGTGTTCACCACCCTCAGCCACACCCCTAAATTGGGTCGAGGGGGGTTTTGGGACAGTGTCTCACAAACCATTATATCTTGATATTGTTAATAATTGATAAAATTTGTAAATATATTTAGAAATGTGGTAAATTTATAGTATTTAATGAAGTATATCCTTTTCAAGGGAATTAGCTCCAGCAGATCCATTCCACAGGGTGTCAAAGCAGGCTAATGCTTTTAATCAAACTAAACCAAACCGAACTTTTATCTCACTATTTGGAGTCGGTCTAATTTTAAGAGATGTTTCTAAGAAAAACCTTTATCCCTTCAAGGTACAGTAGTTCTTTTCATCATGTATAGTTTTTCCCCCCTCCATTCCCATTCCAACGTATCAATAATATCGTTGCATTCTTTTGCAAGATTTAGATTATTGAGCATAAATGAAAATGTTAGCAAATAAAAGCAAGCATACAATTCCCTTTCACATATGTATAATTGAAGAAAGCTCTGTACACGATCACACAACAAAATAACGACGAAAGGGAGAGATAGAGAGATTACAGGCCAGGATGAGAGAGAGAAACACAAACGTACGACACCTTTCTATCTTTATTTATGTTCAGTTTAGTTTAAGCACAAATTATTCAAGAAGTTCTTCACCAGAAAGGAGATGACTGTACACAACTCCACAAGCTTGCTTTTGGATTGGAACATATTGGTGAAGAGCATAATTTATCCTTCAAAATACCTGTAGAATCGGAATGGAAAATGGAAAAAAGACGGCAAGATTACAGTGTCAGAGAACTCAGCTTTACATTGCATAAGAGTTAAACAATGTACTGTGCATAATAAAATCATTTACGCAGCTGATTCAATTTCCCTTCGAAGATTGGATAAAAAATAATCTGGGTCGTTTCAAAGAAAAGGTTATACATAGTCAAATGCAATTGCACGTCAAACACAAGTATGAATGAAAGGTTGTAGCTAGTGGTGGACCCAAACACCTAAACTCAGGAGGTGCATTTGTGCGGTGAGAGATGTCAGGGTGTGTTATCATACAATAAAAGTGTCCAATATAATAGTTTTTTTTTTAAAAAGAAGGAAAAAAAAAGTCTTTTTTTTTCAAGTTGTGCACCCTCAATATTGAATAGGTCCGCCCCTGGAACTTGTAGCAGCCATGTAGCACACTAGGTTTGGTGGAAACGAAAAATTATCTTCACTTCTACCAATAAGCAACTAAATACTCATTTAATTTAAATAAATCGATAATGCCCTACTGCCTAGCATGGTTTCAGCATACGTCGCCCATATGAGCAATAACCAGCTCTTACCACTTTACATTTTAGAATCGTTGAAAGAGAAAGTTCCGGTATAACCAAGTACACTGATTCCCGGCAATCAAGCAGAGAGTATCACAGAAAAGTATATAGGAGAAGAAAAGGAACGAAGAAATCAGTTACTGACAACCACTTCAAAATTACTTCCTTTGAACTCAAGAGCCTCACCAAATGGCTATATTCTACCCAATATTGTGACCTCTTTCCTTTGGGCTTTTGGTCCAAGAACCAACCAAACCAAGCTTTATCTCACTAGGTAGGGTCGGCTATATAGATCTGACCACACACTCCTATCATTGCTCTAAGTTTCAATCAACATGCAGGGGACGAATTACTTTATGCAAGCATATTACCTATTATATCTAAAGAGGGTCAGCTATATAGATCTGACCACACACTCCTATCATTGCTCCAAGTTTCAATCAACATGCAGGGGACGAATTACTTTATGCAAGCATATTACCTATTATATCTAAAGATCCTGGACTCTCGCTTCATGCACGTGCAAAGTGTTTCCAGATCTCACTACTCTTCAGACTAACCCTATACCATAACAAGATCTCCAGTAAGAAGGAACTTCTACCAGCAACCACTACTCACCATCACTCAACCTCACCACTAGACAAGTCAATACTTCTATGCATAAGCAAAGCATGGAGACCACTACAAACAATTATCCAGCCTTGTAAGTTTACATATAAGTTCATATAAATCAGGGGTTGAAAGGATTGCTTGTGAATCAAATTGATGACTGAAAGACTAAACAAACTAGAAGTTAGATATAAGAACAGCTCGAGAACTTTTGGTTTTCTTTTTGGATGTTCAGACATACTAGATCACTTCAACTGATATCTATGACTAGAGACACCTAAAGCTGCAGAGTGAAGATTTAGTTACAAATGGCTTCTATTGAATCTACTGAGACTGGTTCCGCTGACATTTATGTTGCTATTAGCCTATTATATCTGAATTACTGATCAATTCATTGTTACAAATAACACATTGATCACAGGTACGTGCTAACTTTTAACTCCACAGAAATTGAAAATAAAATTTTCACAGCATTTAAAAAAGTGCAAATTTCAAACTTGCCAACATGTATCAAAATGCCTTTTCTCTCTCTCTCTCTCTCTTTGTGCTTTTGGGACATATAAGATAGTGCCTCAGCTATTAGATAGAAGTTTATTCTTACCATACTAATACTTACAATGTACAACAGGATACACGTTCACGAAACTGAACCTCAACCCATCTGCCACTGCATTCACAAAACCAAAAAAGGGTCAAATTTAAAGTACCACTACCAATTGCTAATAAACTCGGACTTAAATGCAGTACAAAGCTCCAAGTTGAAAATAAGAAGCTGGAACAATAAAATTATCCTTTTTAGCTTCCTTGAGCTAAGAAGGGGATAGGAAAATGATTAAAGGAAACTGCAGCCTTTCAGCCTTCTTAAAAAATCAGCATTCCAGAAATATGGAAGCAGGACTGGTTGATATGATCGACGGGCAGCTGGCACGCAGTAAAAAAATGTTTATCACTATTGCAGGTACCTTAAGAACTGGTTCGCCTTTGTTAGTATTTGTAGATTGCTTTGCAGCAGCTGCCTGTTGTGCACGTGCAGCTCTTCCTGCAGCTGATTGTTCAAACTGCTCTTGCCTGCAATTTCAACCAAGCTAATCAAGATCATACTAAGAAAACTCGAACCTTTATCATCATTAATCAAGTTTCACAGGATATAGTCTTGACAATGCAAGCTAAAGCTGCCTATCAGATGCAGGTTAATGTACTATACAAGGAGTTGTAGCCTCACGAAAAACTTCTCAAAGAATTCCACCAGTGCTCATCTCTTTCCATTTTCCTCTTAACATAATCAAGACCAGTGACCAAAATATCCAGTTGCATGAATATAATGTTGAACCAGAAAAACAAAAACTGACAGCAAAGCACCAAAGCCCTCACCACAGTCAAAGATGCGTAATGATAGTGAAAATTTCACCTTCGTACAACTGATGTTTAAAGACTCCTATCACAGTTTAGAAAGCCATCTCTAATGCATTTTCTTGTGACAAACACAATCAGCATCACAACTTAAATCTAACACTGCTATGGCAACAATTTTCATGTGACCCTATTCCAATAAGGCTTTTGACGTGCAATCGATCAAACAACAGGTGCAGACATTAGCCAATGTAGAAACCCCTCTATAATTATCATGTGCAAATGAGAGGAATTAACAAGTTCATAGGCTGTAATACCTCGAAGGACAACTTCTCTGTATTAAGAGAGAAACTATTTAACTAACAAGATGACATAAGTTTAATATTCTATTTTCCTCAACTGAGAAAGCTGCACCTATGCCTTACACCTTCCCCTTCGTTTTGTTATAAAAATAAATTAGAAAATGCAAAATAGTTAATGCATTATACGCTCAGGAAACCCCCTCCCCGGGCACTTTTTTCTTTCTTAATTAGCTCGATCAAACCATCCTTAGTTCGATGATCACCAAAAAGAAAATCCTAAAGGAATTCTGTCAACCCAGAACCCCCGGACCTTGTTATTTGCTCAAGCCTTGTACAATGAATACGACCTTTTATCTAGATAAATCTTCACAAAATTAAAATCCAAACATAGTTTGTAAACACTGATCAAAATGGATGGTATAATTCCATTTTCCAGATACTTATAAAAAAACCAAGACCTTTTCTGCTAGCATTAATACATGTCTATTAATCATGAAGCAATCTTAATACCCAAACCAAACCTTATCCCACATGGGGTCAGCTATATGTAGACGAACACACCACTCACACCCCAAAAATATAATACCAAAAAGTTAGCCCGTACACAGCATTTAGTAAAGATTATTCATTAATTATAATAAAAAAATGCATCAATTTTCGCTACAGATAAATTAAAAAATGCACAAATGCTAATTAAATTTGCAGGGCGAATTGATAATTCTGATAAAGATGTAGAGAGAGATGGACATTTTTTTTTTTTTTTTGCCTTTTCTGGGCAGCTTCGGCAGCCTTAGCTCGAGCTTCTTCAGATGCTAATCGTTCCTCTTCTCTTCTTTCCTGCTTGCTTCCTCCATTGAAGCAATCAAAGCAACCCATGATGTTTTCTCTCTCAAAATAATCTGGCGTGCTTTTTTGGTTTGACTTTGTATGATTGGTGCAATGCTCTTCGTAAAAGCCTAGAATTAAGATGGTCAAATTACGCCTAGACCCCTGAGGTTTGAGTATATTGCACTTCACTCCTTTTCTTTTTCTTTCAGAACTTAACTATTTGCACAGAGGATTTGGATCTCTCCGATTAGGATAATTGGAGCATTCTCCAATTGCTCATTACGAAAGTAAGATATAACCCTTCATAAAATAAATGGTTAGATTTACGCCACTTTGCTCTGCACTTATTTTAAATTAAAATAAAGTAGTTTTGCATCTCTTTATTAAAAAATTGATTTAAGAAAAAATATATATACATACCCAATTAAAAATAAAGGATATGTGCAACACACGATTGACTTATATTTAACACTAAAATAACATGTTTTTTTCATGAAGAATATAATATTTATTGAGAAAAATACATTTATGAAAATATTTTAAGAAGCTTCATCCTATATTATGAAGTTTTTAGGGATGAATAATGTTCAACATAGTTATTGTTAACGTATATATTGTAAATTACTTTATTATTCTAGGTGTACCATATTTAGGTTTACCATATTTAGCCTAGCTTAGGGAGCAAGTAGTCTAACCCCTATTTATTGAGCCACCTATTGTAATTATTGTATCACTTTTCTCTCAATATCAATACATACAGTTTTTTGTAAACATGTCTCTCTTCTCATTCGACATGGTATCAGAGCTACCATCTTGGTAGCCTGTGCCACTGTCATCGTGTCTTCTCTCTTATCGCAAATTTTTGCAATCAAATATCGTAAAAATCATATTCAGTCGGTCTGTTTCGGGTCTTTTCGATATTTTATTTTCACTACCTCGGGCCACGCGCCATATCATATCGTAGAGCTCGTCGTAAGGAGTCCAACAGTCCAAAAATCGTCGCAAATGGACACCGGACGCGCCCTCACGCCCCTCCCGAAGTTCCGTCATCGCTGTCTTTTGATTTTCTATTTTCTGTCTGCCAAACAGCCCCTTGCTGACATCAGCTGACATCAGCCTTGCACACATCAGCCATCCAGTCAGCGCTGACATCATCTGTCTGCGTCCAGTCATCCGCCAGCTCAGCCTTCTGCCACGTCAGCGAACTTCAAAAAAAAAAAAACCACTAAACCCTTCCCCACGTTTTTTGACGTCCTGAGTTCATTTTTGCAGTCCGTTTCTCCAAATTCTCACTCTAAATATCACTTTTGGCCATCATAATGGAACGATCAGATGTTTCACAACCTATCTCTTTGTTTTTTGATGGTAGAAATTATATACCATGGGCTCAGGCCATGACTAGCTTTCTTAAGGATCGAAAATTATGGCGGATCATAACAGGGGATGTCAAAGAACCAACGAAAAAATCCGATGAATCCGATGCAAAATTTGTCGAACGCCTTGAGGATTGGGATAGCAAGAATCATCAAATCATCACTTGGCTGCGAAACACATCTGTTACCTCTATCAGTCTACAGTTTGGGTGTTTTGATACAACGAAACAAGTTTGGGATTTTCTAGCACAGAGATACACCGCTGCTGATGGATCACATCAATATCAGCTTGCCACTGCTCTTCATTACATGCGTCAAGAAGCCGGTCAATCAATTATCACCTTTCTATCTCAGATGTATGCAGTTTGGGATCAACTCACGACTTTCGAGCCTACCTGGGATTGTGCTGCAGATGCTAACAAATTCAATACTTTGCGTGACCGTGGATGTCTTGTCCAGTTTCTCATGGCCCTTCATGATGATTTCGAGCCTGTTCGTGCTTCTCTCCTTCATCGTAGTCCATTTCCTACACTTGAACAAGCAGTCCAAGAGCTTCTTTCAGAAGAGACCAGTCTTCAATCTCGAAGATCTCGCTCAACTAATGTAGTACTTGCAACTCCCAACGTTACATCCAAGAAAAATTCAGCCTCTTCAATTGAATGCAAGTATTGTCATCTTCCTGGTCATCTTCTCTTACACTGCCCCACTCGGATATGTTCCTTTTGCAAGAAAACAGGTCCTGGTCATTATCAACAAGAGTGCTATCGCAACCTTAACAGGAATTCTCAGGGTAATCGGCCCAAGGGTGGTTCTTCCAAGGCCCACAATTCGTCCATGCCGCTATCACATTCTGCTGCCACAACTGAAGGTTCCTCTGCTTCTCTCAATGATCCATCTACCTCCCCTATCTCTGTTGTCGACCTTCAAGATATTCTTAAATAGGTTTTAGCCCAATCTGGCTCTCCTTTTTCCACTGCTTTCTCAGTCACTTCCGATAAGTCCTCATGGTTTTTTTGATTCTGCTTGTTCGAATCACATGACCTATGACTCCCATAGCTTGACCCGTAAAGTTGTCAATTCATCTGCATCTGCCATTTACACGGCTGATGGTACATCCATGCCCGTCAGTCATATCGGCACTGTATCTACATCTCATGCCTCATTTCCTGATACTTATCTTGTTCAAAAACTTACTCTTAGCCTTACCTCTGTTGGTCAACTATGTAACCTTGCTCTGACTGTCATTTTTTCTTCTTCTGGTTGTTGTGTACAGGAGCCTCAGACGGGACAGCTTCTTGGGATCGACCGTAAGTTTGGGCGTTTGTTCGAGCTTGTCAGCATGCATATTCCCTCTCATCTCTCTACTGTCACTTCTGCTACCACTTCATCAGGCTCTACCTCTCTTCACCTATGGCATTCTCGTTTAGGTCATGCTTCTTTAGGAAAATTACAATCTTTAGTTTCTAGAGGCTCGTTAGGAAAACTTGTTGTCCACAACTTTGAATGTTTATCTTGTCAACTTGGAAAACAGTCTGCTTTGCCATTTAATAAAAGTGATTCCTTATCATCTGCATGTTTTGATTTAGTTCACTCTAATATTTGGGAGGATCTCGATACTTTGTCATTTTTGTGGACGATCATTCTCGTTTTACATGGATATATCTTATGCATCATCGATCTGACTTGCCACGCATATATTCTGAATTCACTGCTATGATTCACACTCATTTCAATCAGCGCATAAAGATCCTTCGTGCTGACAATGCCATGGAGTATCAAGAGTCCACTATACTTGCTCTTTTGCGTCAACATGGCACTGTCTCACATCGCTCTTGCCCTTACACTTCACAACAAAACGGGTGTACTGAACGAAAACATAGACACATTCTTGATACTACTCGCACATTCCTTATCTCTTCATCGTGTCCTGAGCGCTTTTGGGGCGAAGCTGCTCTCACTGTTGTGCATATTATTAACCGTTTACCCTCTCCCACTATTGATAATCTCACTCTTTTCGAACGATTGTATGGTTGTTCCCCAGAGTATGATCATCTTAAGGTCTTTGGTTGTGTATGCTTTGTCTCCCTTCCCCAACATGAACGTATAAAGCTTGAGCCTCGAGCTCGGTTATGTTGCTTCTTAGGTTACGGTATTGTGCATAAGGGTTTTCGGTGTTGGGATCCTCTTTCTAAACGTCTCCGTATATCTCGTCACGTGATTTTTTGGGAAAATAAAATGTTCTCATCACTTTCGTCATTCTCTCTTTCTCATGCTGTCTCTACCCCGTACTTCACAGATCCCTCTCTTCCCTTATTTTCTCCTGATGACAGTGACACAGGTTCCAGTACAAGCACCAGCGCAACCCCTGACGTGCCCCATCCTGAAGAAACTGCACCATCTGATGGTCCTGTGCATGATGCTGAGCCCCATGACTCTCCTGATCCCTCACTCTGATGGTCTACACGTGTAAGAGCTATCCCTCCTCACCTTCTTGATTATCATTGTTTTTCTACCATTCTCTCTCTCCATGAGCCTCAAACTTATCGTGAGGCTAGCTTTGACCCTCTTTGGCAGCAAGCTATGCAAGATGAATTACAAGCCTTGGAAGCTAAACACACTTGGGATTTGGTTGATCTACTCTCAGGAAAGAATGTCATGGGTTGCAAATGGGTATACAAGGTCAAGACTCACTCTGATGGCTCTATAGAGCGCTATAAGGCTCGATTAGTGGCTAAGGGCTTTACTCAGAAGTATGAGATTGATTATGAGGAGACATTTGCCCCGGTTGCTCATCTCACCTATGTTCGGACATTAGTTGCTGTTGCTACTACCAGACAGTGGAAGTTGTTTCAGATGGATGTTAAAAATGCTTTCCTCAATGGTGACCTTACTGAAGAAGTTTTTTTGAAGCCTCCTCCAGGCTACTCTCATCCTCCTCATAAGGTGTGTCGTTTATGTCGTGCTCTGTATGGTCTCAAGCAAGCTCCACGTGCCTGGTTTTCTAAATTCAGTTTTGTTATTACTGACTTCGGCTTCACTCCGAGTAATCATGATTCTGCATTGTTTATTTGACGTTCTGAGTCTGGTATTATTCTGTTGATCTTATATGTGGATGATATGATTATCACTGGGGATGACTTGGTTGGTATTTCTGATCTCAAGCAGTTTCTCAGTCACCACTTTGAGATGAAAGATCTTGGTCCTTTAAGTTACTTTCTAGGGATTGAAGTCTCATTTGATTCAGCTGGCTACTATCTCTCTCGGGCCAAATATTCTTCTGATCTTCTGGCTCGTGCAGGTCTTACTGATAGCAAGACTGCATCCACTCATCTTGATACTACTGTCCGCCTTACCCCCCTGGATGGGTCTCCACTTCCAGATGCATCTTTATATCGCCAGCTGGTTGGTAGTCTTATCTATCTTACTGTGACTCGGCCTGACATTGCCTATGTTGTTCACCTAGTCAGCCAATTCATATTTACTCCTCATACCCCACACTACGCTGCGGTTCTCCGGATCCTTCGCTATATCAAGGGCACCTTGTTTCATGGCCTTTTCTTCTCTACCAGTTCATCGTTAACTTTGCGTGGTTACACAGATGCAAATTGGTCTGGTGATCCTACTGATCGACGTTCTGTTACTGGATACTGTTTTCTCCTTGGTGATTCTCTTCTTTGTTGGCGTAGCAAGAAACAGACTGTTATTGCTCGTTCAAGTACTGAAGCTGAGTATTGTGCCCTTGCTGATGCTACTCAAGAGGTAATCTGGCTTCGTTGGCTTCTTGCTGATATGGGTGTTTCTCAACCTCCGGGTACTGTTCTTCATTGTGACAATCAGAGTGCTATCCAGATTGCGCATAATGATATTTTTTTATGAGCGCACTCGGCATATAGAGTGTGACTGTCATTTCATTCGTCAACATGTTGTTTGTGGCACATTCAAACTTCAGTACACTCCCTCTGCTAATAACCTTGCCGATCTCTTCACTAAAGCACATCCTCCTAACCGTCTTCAAGATCTGATTTACAATCCTTTGCACCACCATGAGTTTGAGGGGGGTGTTAACGTATATATTGTAAATTATTTTATTATTCTAGGTGTACCATATTTAGGTTTACCATATTTAGCCTAACTTGGAGAGCAAGTAGTCTAACCCCTATTTATTGAGCCACTTATTGTAATTGTTGTATCACTTTTATCTCAATATCAATACATACAGTTTTTTGTAAACATGTCTCTCTTCTCGTTCGACAGTTATGATACTTTATAATTATATTTATAAATACGTGACACACATACATATATATATTTCCACATATATATAATTTAATTTTAAATTCGTTTTCACAAAGAGATGCAAAACTATGTTATTTTAGTGTTAAACATAAGTAGGTAGTGAAGTGGTACAAATCGGCCCAATAATTCAATCGGATACTATATGAAGATATAAATTATATGGATTAAGAAAAAGGCATTTGTTATAAATAAACACACTCCACAAATAATAAACAAAGTAGTAAATTTGCAATTTTTAAGAGGGTATGGACAAGTAAGTATTAAGTCTCTATCTGTTGTTTGCCGTAAAATATTTTCTTAGAAAATATTTTTCTAATTTTTAAATGTTTGCTAACACTGAAAAATTGATCAATTGAAAAATATTTTCGATCAAAGGAAAATATTCAGTTAAAAAAAGTGAAAATATTTTCATATCCTTTCAGAGAAGAAAACATTTTTCACTCACACCACCTCACCTTCACCCACCTCAACCCCACACCCAACCCTACCCCACCCCTCTCCCCAACTCCATTCTCGTCATATTTTCAATTATTATTAATTAAGCTAGTATAAAAAAATTTATTAATTTTAATTTAATGAATATTTAATTAATTAAATTATAATTAATAAATAATAGATTGATAATCTCATTAATAAAAGATAATTTTATTAACTAGTAATTTCATTAATTTCATTTTTTTAAAAAATAATTTAATAAATTAATATTAGTTAAGAATAAACTAAATTAATTATTAATTTATTAATTAAAATTTTATTAACTATTAACTAATTATTCAACTAACTCAATTTTAGATTAATTATTCAATTAATTTAGTTTTAACTAATAATTTCACAAATTGATAATAATTAATCAAATAATTATCAATTTTAATTGTTTATTATTGAAAATTTTATTAATTAATTATTTGAAAATTGTTAACTAATAATTTTTAAATAACAATTTTAATCAATTAATTAACTAATAGTGATTAATTATTAATAATTTCAAAAAATTAATAAATCAATAATTTTAATTAATTTTTCACGATTATATTCAAACAACAGAAAATGTTTCTAATGTGACAACCAAACACCATAAAATATTTTATTTTCTATTATTTTCTCCTGTAAACATTTTCACCAGTAAGTTATTTTACAGCAAGCAAATGGAGCCTAAAATTATAATAATGTTTTATTAAAATAGAATGTTTGAGTTTATTTTCAAAGAAAAAAAAGTCTAGTAACTTTGAGATAGAATAAAGCTTATGCCAAACTATAAAGATTAAAAAAAACAAATTTTATATATGATTTTCTATATAATAAATGCTTTAAAAGTATAAAGTAGACCTTATTTATTACAAGATCACTACATAGGTAACATATAAGAAACGCTTCTAGGCCTTTATTGTTGTTTGACGTTTCTCCAACATTTGATTATATAACTCTCCTATCCTCTATGAATTCTCTTCAGCAATATCCAGCTAGTATCTCTCATCTACAGGTGGAAAAGGGATACTAGTAGTATTAAGATAAAAGAATGGCAACTTTCAAGTCCTTAGCTATGATAATGTTGTTGGTAGCCAATGCAGTTTTCATTACCTCTTCTTTGGATACTACCCCAAATAAGTACATCCCTAGAAAATGTTCCAAAAAGTTGTCATTTGTATGTGGGACTGAAATAGTAGAAAGTATATTTCAAAACAAAACAATTACTGAACATTGCTGTGAACAGCTTCTGGATATGGGATTTGACTGCTATAAGAAAGTGGCTGCAATATTGATAGTAGCACCTCGAGTCGAAGGAGAAGTAGAAAATGTTTTGTTAAATATTATGGACACATGGCAAACCTGCAACTTAGAAGTCATTTGGTCTAATGCCTTAAATTATTCCCCTGCCCCAATTCACTCACCACGAATCTATTCATTGCCACGTTAGTTTAGATTACGAAAATATTTTGACGAAATAAATTTATCTCTTTTCAACTCTTTCTCTTTCTCTTTCTTTATCCATGTATATTTCTTGAAATTACTCAGGATTACCTTGAAACTTATCTTTGATACTTATTCAATGACCACTAAAACATATGATTTCTTCTCCACTATTCGTTACCTCATTTTTTCTTTCTTTCTTGTTACTTTAATTGGCCTTACATTTTAGTCTTTATTCTTTAATAAAAACATTCTTATATCTATGGGTGCATTTATTATACAAGCAAAGATTCATTTAAGGTTAAAAACTAACTAATTGAGAAGTACGAAGATTAAAGATTATTACTATGAGTACACAAACGTGGCTTTCTAGTGATTTTCATACCAAAGTTTTTGGTTTCTTGGTTTTGCCCATAGTTTTGCTAGAATGATGATCTTCTAACCTAAATTTTGGCTTGGTTTGTTGATGGTCTAGTTTGTTGTGTTGGGCTATTTTTTATTTTTCACCTCTAACTTTTCTGCCTAAATCATGGAATCTAATTTTTGTATTTGGGCTAGGTTTGGTTAATTAGGGATTAGTTTGTGCCCATTTGTTTATAATCATCCTTTTTAATAAAAGTTTTATCTTTCTAAAACTGTGGAAAAAAAACTAGATTTTTTCATTATGTCTCATCAACATATTTATATAAAGATAAAACTACATAGCAACTCAAGTGAGGAAAGATGCGTTAGAGTGCCTAGATTAGTTCTTGTTATTCTGTCCCGTCAACATATTTATGTAAAGATGAAATCATGTAGCATTTCAACTGAGGAAAGATATGCTAGTGTGCCTATCTTGCCAAAACTAGATTTTTGTAAAATGTTTATCGACAGGATACGAAAAGGGAACCCTAAAACATGTAGCTACTTAAGGAAGGAAAGATCACTTAAGTGGCTATCTTGTCAAAATCAGATTTTTTTGTTAAATGTGAATCTGCACAACACTAAATGGAAACCCTCCTCAACTGGCTAGATTTGAATTCTCTCATATCATTATAACATTATAAGAGAGATCTAATAAAGATAAACTATTCATGCAGTTATATACAGTTATAGTTAATTAATCTATACAATTCACCAACTGGTTGTCATCCCCTAACCCGATCTCATCAAGAACCAAACCCGGTCGCGACGATACATGGATACTATAACGCCTAAAATATGAACAACCATCTAGACATAGAAAACACAACATACATCCTAAAAAGCCTGTATCATATATACAACATTTCCAACACTCTTGAGCAGAATACACTAAATATACATTCATTCACTTGGCAAAAGTTGACAACATCCCTTACAAAGCTAAAATATTCTTGATTATAAACACGCGATAAGATATAAGCCTAGCTAGATGTGATCACAATCAAACGTGACCAACCATATATACAACAAAACAACTAGACTTTAAGGAAGACAAGTTTACCAAGTATTCAATACATAATTCGAAGGCCTTCTATACAATGAAACCAAACAACCAACAATATTGTTTCTCAACAACTAGAACATATCAAACATAAGGCACATTTTCAAGCTCATTAACACCTTTCTCGTGCACATACTTAACATCGAGTACACTTGTAACATGCATTAAAGAGGGTGAGCTAAACAGGCTCAGTGAGAGGGAAAAATGGGAAGTTTTGGAAAGCTTTAACCTAAAAACCATTTGAACACATTAGATACAACATATCACGTTAGTAACCAAGTAATCACATTCTCTTAACAACCTTGGAACAACCAAGCTAAATAACACATTGTAAGGATACCGCTTTAGAATACTTGTTGATGCCGACAATTATAACTCCCTCATAAACTCATCGCATAACACTTATCTCTCCCACTAGTGTACTCTAGATGTACACGAATCTATGACCCATCTCACCATGGCCTTCACTGACCACACGAGAGAAGGAATAGTACATGGTAGTCATGCAATTACCAGCAAGGCCTATGCCGTGCAGCACAACATGACACTACCATGACGCACTAAAGGTTGCAACCCAACGCTTCACATCACATCACATCTAACACATTCATGCATTCACATCATGTAGAGAGATCAACAAAGTAGGTTGTTTCTCAACCACATTAATCACTAACAACACATTCATTAGATAACAAAGTAGGTTATCCAACCATTAACAACACCTTTAAGCATCTACTCATTTCCATCAACTAAGCTTCAAAAGAACATGTACTCGACACATTAACACCAATATTTAGTCATCATTTAACCACTTTACAAAGCTCTACAAAGAACAACCTTAGCATAACCAACATAGTAACCACCTACAATGCAATATAAACACATTACAATAGCATGACTAGTCATGAAACAAGATTAACAAGCCAAAACTAAAATTGTACCTTTGGTGGAATTTTTGGAAAATAATCAAAATTAACCCCAAACTCCACCCAATTCATACCAAAGCTATGAAATCATACCACAAACACATATATATACTCATAAGCATAAAAGCTAGCTAAAATTCTCAACTTCTAATATCTTAAAGTTAGCATATAACACTTATAATGGCACAAACAAGCTCTAATGCATATATATAGCTCTCAAACCACTACTTTATAATATATTCATGTCCAACTAGCATTTATAACACATATATATATGAATTTCCATAAACAAAGTAAACATTAAACATTCAAGACTTGAAAATCTCTCACCTAAAATTGTTGAAAAATGCAAGAAATAGCAAGAACAAGCAAGGTAAAGCTCTAAACCAACTATTTTCCTCTTCTTTATTCTTCGTCCTCTCTTTTATTTCTTCCATTTCCTTCTTCTTCCTCATGGTTCTCTTTTTTTTTTCTTTTCTTCTAACCGATTCTAGAGCTATCTTTTGTTTATGTTTATTGTTTTATTTTGTTAATATAAGATTAAATTAGCTAATTGGGCCAAGCAATTGGGCTACAAATGCAATTAATGAATAAAAAAAAGCCCAAAAATAATTTTGGGCTTCAAATGCAATTAGGAAATTAAATTAAGCCCCACCAAAATGCACTTATGATGTCAATTAAATTTATAATCTTATGCGATGTAAATACACGCATTATTTTCAAACAATAGTTAAAGCAAATAAATGCACATAATATTTCAAATGACAATTAAAATAGATAAATGAACATTAATTCATGCTCGGGTCTCACATCCCCCCTTAAAACAATTTCGTCCTCGAAATTCTTAAATTCTTAACTGAACAACTCTGGATACTACTGCTCAATCTGATCCCGTCTTTCCCAATTAGCCTCCTTAATCCCGTGATGATACTACAAGACTTTAACCATCAGAATCACTTTTGAACGTAGCTTTTGAATTGACTTATCGATAATATGAATAGACCGTTCCTCATAAGTTAAATCTCTACTAAGCTGCAACGGCTCCGCCTCAAGAACATGAGAAGAATCTGGATGATACTTCTGTAACAAAGATACATGAAAGACATCATGAACCTTGGACAGACTCGGCGGTAAAGCCAACCAATAAGCCAACTTGCCAATTCTGCTAACAATCTCAAACGGCCCTACATACCTCGGACTCAGCTTCTCACATTTACCATACTGAACAATACCCTTGCGAGGAGAGATCTTTAGGAATATCTGATCACCGACCTCAAATTCCAAATCCCATATCCTTTTATCAGCATAACTCTTCTATCTACTCTGAGCTGTAAGCATTATCTGACGAATGAGACAGACATTATTAATGGTATTTACAAGCTCTGGAAACAAGGCTGGATTAATAACCTTCATCTTCTAAACCTCATCTCAATATAATGGAGACCGATATTTACGACCATACAACACCTCATACGGAGCCATCCCAATAGTCAATTGGTAACTATTGTTATAAGCAAACTCCGTCAATGGCAAGTATTTTTCCTAACTCTTCCCGAAGTCCATAACAATAGCTCTCAACATATCCTCGAGAAACTGAATCGTCTTCTCTGACTGAGGATGATAAGTTGTGCTGAAGTTCAATTTGGTACCCAAAGCTACCTGCATACACTGCTAAAATCTGGAAGTAAACTGAGCATCCCTATCTGATACAATACTGACTAGAACCCCATGAAGTTTCACGATGTTAGCAACATATAAATCTGCCAACTTCTCAAGACTATCTTGCTTATTCATTGGAATGAAGTGAATAGTCTTGATTAACTAATCAACTACAACCCATACTGCATCACAACTCCTTAGTGATCTCGGCAAGTCTGTGACAAAGTCCATAGTCACATGTTCCTATTTCCACTGGGGAATTATCAACGGTCGAAGTAAACCCGCCGGTTGTTGATGCTCCTCTTTGACCCTTTGGCAAGTCAAATACCGAGATACAAACTCTGCTACATCCCTCATATGTTGTTCCACCAATAATGTTGCTTTAAGTCCCGGTACATCTTGTTCTCGCCCGGATGGATAGTGTACTTAGAGTTATGGGCTTCCTCTAAAACGTCTCTCGTCAAATTCAAATCATGCAGAACACAAACTCGGGCACGAAACTGCAATACACCATCTGACTCTGGCCTCTACCTATGGATTGACTCTAAACATTCTGGAACTTAGGGAAATCCTTAACCCGATGCTGATCACTCCCACAGCCTGTACACTTTTCGGTCTTCCTCCAACAGTTGCTCTAAATGTGCCCCTTATGATTACAGAAGAAATATACCTGATCTAGACTAGAAGTACTTTCTCCTAAAGATCCCTGGACTGAAAATACACCTGGACCACTTTGCTGGGTTCTCGCAACAGTCAGCCTGATCTGACTCTGACTCTAGCTTTGCAATTGGAACGACCTCTGCTGGCCCTGTGGCTAAAACGACCTCTGCTGGCCCTGAGGTTGGAATGGCCTTTTAAACTGCTGTCTCGGCTCCAACATAACCTCTCTCTTTCTCTTCTCCACTTTAGAGGCTGCTTCAATGGCTTTATTGAAAACAGAAAACCCAAGCGAAGACAAACTATCCTAAATTTCGGGCTTCAAACCTCGAATAAACCTTCGAATCCTCCTCTCCGTAGAATGCACCATTTTGGGCGCATACTGACTTGTTGAACTTTGCCTCATAACAAGCAATCGAAAGATTGCCTTGTTTAAGGTTCATGAACTCCTCCTCCTTCCTTTCTTGAGTAAGTGCAGAGATGTAATTGTCCTTGAATGCCTTCACAAAGTTTACCCATAAATAAGGTGTGAGTTGGTGCTCCCATTGAGCCTTCATGATCCTCCACCACTGCTTGGCATTATTGTCAAACAGGAACACGGTAAAATCAATCTTCTTCTCATCAGAATAGTCCAAAGCATCAAAAATACTCAGAACTCGATCCAACCAATACTCGGCTGCCTCATCATCAAGCTCTCCAATAAACCTTGGCGGCCCATAACGGAGAAACCGGGCCAATGTACCATCACCACCTCTAGCATAGTCGCCACAATCACCATTCCCACTGTGACCTCCATTATCTTTATTACCACTATGATAGTTGTTCTTGTGTTGGTGGTTGTTGTACTGATCTTCACAGTCAGTCTGCTGCCTTTCTAACACAACTGCTACTCGATTCATAGTTTGAGTCATCTGACCCAAAACTTGCTCCCCAATCGGAACTTGCTCGAGCTCTCTACATGGCCTACTTCTTGGTGCCATCTTAGGACATAAAGGGGTTATAAACAATTTATATCATACGAAAGTTAGTATCAATTAGTATACATTTGACACATTATTTAGCACTCACTTCATCACATTCAATTCACACATATTTTGAATACATTCTTATGCATATAAATACCCAAAATACTCATAAACACATAACCATGCCACAACACTTCACATTGGATCATATTACACATAGACCGAGGGTCATGTCCCGGCTTACGCTCAGACAAGCTGAGCTTTGATACCATAAATGTCACGCCCTAACCTGGTCCCATCAAGAACCAAGTCCGGTCGTGACGACACACAGATATTATAACACCTAAAATATGATCAACCAACGAGACACATAATACACAACATACATCCTGAAAGGCCTGCATCATATATACAACATTTTAACACTCTTGAGTGGAACACCTTAAACATACATTCATTCACTTGGCAAAAGTTGACATCCCTTATAAAGCTAAAACATTCTTGATTATAAACATGCGATAAGATATAAGCCTAGCTAGATGTGATCACGATCCAACATGACCAATCATATATACAACAAAACAACTAGACTTTAAGGAAGACAAGTTTACCAAGTATATAATACATAAACTTCAAAGGCCTTTTATACAATGAAACCATTCAACTAACAACATTGTTTCTAAACAACTAGAATATATCAAACATAAGGCACATTCTCAAGCTCATTAATGTCTTCCTCGTGCACATACTCAACATCGAGTACACCTGTAACATGCATTAAAGAGGGTGAGCTAAACAGGCTCAGCGAGGGGAAAAAATGGGAAATTTTGGAAAGCTTTAATCTGAAAACCATTTGAACACATTAGATACAACATATCACTTTAAAAACCAAGTAATCACATTCGCTTAATAACCTTGGAACAACCAAGGTAAATAACACATTGTAAGGATACCGCTTTAGAACACTTGTTGATGCTAACACTTATAACTCCCTCACGAACTCATCACATAACACTTATCTCTCCCGCTAGTGTACTCCGGATGTACACGAATCTACGACCCATCTCACCATTGCCTTCATCGATCACACAAGAGAGAGAATAGTACATGGTAGTTATGCAATTACTGGCAAGCCCTATGCCACCCAACACGACACGACACTACCATGATGCACTAAAGATTGCAACCCAACGCTTCACATCACATCGCATCTAACACATTCACGTATTCGCATAATGTCGAAAGATCAACAAAATAGGTTGTCTATCAGCCACATTAATCACTAACAACACATTCATTGGAAAACAAAGTTGGTTATCCAACCATTAACAACACCTTCAAACATCTATTTCCATCAACTAAGCTTCAAAAGAACATGTACTCAATACATTAACACCAACATTTAGTCATCATTTAACACTTTATAAAGCTCTATAATGCACAACCTTAGCATAACCAACATAGTAACCAACTACAATACAATATAAGCACATTACAATAGCATAACTAGGCATGAAACAAGATTAACAAGCCAAAAACTAAAATTGCACCTTTGCTGGAATTTTTGGAAAATAATCAAAATTAACCCCAAACTCCACCAAATTCACACTAAATCTATGAAATCATACCACAAACATATATATATATATATATACTCATAAGCATTAAAGATAGCTAAAATCCTCAACTTCCAACATCCTAAAGTTAGCATATAACACTTATAATGGCACAAACAAGCTCTAATGCATATATATAGCTGTCAAACCACTACTTTATCATGTATTCATGTCCAAATAGCTTTTATAACACATATATTTGACTTTTCATAAACAAAGTAAACATTAAACATTCAAGACTTGAAAAGCGCTCACCTAAAATTGTTGGAAAAGGCAAGAAATAGCAAGAACAAGCAAGGTAGAGCTCAAAACCAACTATTTTCCTTTTCTTTCTTCTTCTTCCTCTCTTTTATTTCTTCCATTTCCTTCTTCTTCATCACAGTTCTCTTTTTTTTTTCTTTCTTCTTCTACTTGATTCTAGAGCTATCTTTTGCTTATGTTTATTGTTTTGTTTTGTTAATATAAGACTAGATTAGCTAATTGGGCCAAGCAATTGGGCTACAAATGCAATTAATGAATAAAAATAAGCCCACAAATCATTTTGGGCTTCAAATACAATTAGAAAATTAAATTAGCCCACTAAAATGCACTTATGATGCCAATTAAATTTATACTCTTCTGCGATGTAAATGCACACATTATTTTCAAGCAATAGTTAAAGCAAATAAATGCACATAATATTTTAAATGGCAATTAAAATTGATAAATGCACATTAATTCATGTTCGGGTCTCACACTGGTTACGTAGGATTTCTGATAGAAAATTATACTAATGTAGAAATATACGAGTAGCCCACTACCTAAAAAGTGCACATCATATTTGACTTTAAGAGAGGCATGAACTTTACAGTATGTTTATGCTTTGTAGTAGCTTTTTTATTTTAGCTCAGTGTTCTCTAGTATCTTAAGAGATTGCAAAATATGGCCATCAAGATTTGATAAACTTTTATTACCTATCCTTGTATCTTACTGTCTATTAAAACTTTCAATACATCCCGCTTTTCCTCTTAATATTTTTTATTTCGCTACTTGGTTTCTCTACTTCTAAGTTAAATTCATTTTCAGTTTACTCTTTATACTACAAAAGTTTTGTATATCCTGCTTCCTCATTTGACACGAGTTTTTCAATATTATATTTATTCATTTAACGCACCTAAAAAGAGATAACTAGAACTAGAGATTGGAGGGGTGCAAATAG
Organism: Ehretia macrophylla; assembly: GCA_037974665.1. Lineage (NCBI taxonomy): Eukaryota > Viridiplantae > Streptophyta > Magnoliopsida > Boraginales > Ehretiaceae > Ehretia > Ehretia macrophylla. The sequence continues at coordinate 10,328,008 of CM075774.1, forward strand.
AAGAAGCCGAGGAGAAAAATAGTAGCACCAGGTGTCTTTTATATGTATATGAGAACATTCTTACCTTATGCTCATTGTTGCAGGCTCACTAAAAAAGGCTTATTGTCCACAACCTTTATTTTCCCACTTGATTGCTATCAGAATGCTAAAATTTGTAACAAGTTTCATTAAAATTTCCCCTAGCGTAATTTGGTATGATGTAATTATTAGAGATATGCCTTAATGTTATATAGTTGGATGACATATAATGGGCATTTTGACATTATCTTGTATATTATGACATTGTTGTCTATATGTTTATTTACATATTGACATGTTCGTGACATTCATATTCTCATTCTTTCTTCATATGAATGAGTCCCTAGTATTTTCATTAAAAAGATATATTCTAAAAGGGTTTAGAATATGTTGGTTTATTTCTTTAGAATGATAAATATTTAAAGTTATTCATAGTCCTTAGATTATTTGATTGGTGCTTCAATAATCTATTACGAACTATCACATGTGTTATTACCTTTGATTAACATAGAGATTTTAATGATAAATATGTCATAACAACATGAGATGCGATTAACAAATATGTGGGTGGCGATTAGGAGAATAGATCAATGAATGTGACGTGAATAACAAATTACATGACATCGAATTAATAATTTGTTATTCGTTGCAATTGTGTATATAGTCCTTTGACTGGAGACATTACGACTATCATATGTATTGGGGTTTAATACTTGCAGTTGGACAATGCCTGTCTTCATTAATGAGATGAGTTATGGCCTCTTGCAGTATTATTCTTCCGGTATAGTGATTGACAAGTAGTTGTCAAGAGAGAATCCATTAACCTCCAGCGTAAAACAATGTCCTATGCGATCTAAGTTTGGTAGTTGAATGAGAAAGTCCTTGGCCAAGGCATGAATGATGGAAAAGATTTTTTTCCATGTGTCACCTCTTATTTTCACCATTTGGATCTATCCATGACATCTAGTTTATGAACTTAATCGTATCATGATTTTTACTCGGTCAGAATGAATTAATAGAAGGATTGAATTACACAGTTGTTCGCGACTATAAATTGGTTCACTTGAATTAGACTTCATTGGCTTATGAATTATGAATTGTCTTGATATATTTTTAGACGTCACTCAAGAACTTTGAGGGGGTTTTAAGAATGACGGAAGACATTCTCAGAACAAATCGAAGAGTTCGATTAACATTGAAAGTGTTCAACGTTTTCTCATTGCTATATGGCGGTGAATCTAGAAAGTCACCCTCAATAAAGCATAGTGAATAGTTTTCTATTAAGCTTGTATCTTGTTTCTTTTGAATTGTTAAGGAGTTAACAAAGGTTATTTAACCATTAAAAGTTAAGGTGGCCAATGTGTAATTATTGTTAATTGTAGGGGCTAATGTGCAAGAATAAAAAAATTGTTTCCATAATTTAAGTAATGGTGATTAGCTTAATTATGTATTTGTATAATTAGGAAGATGAACTAATTATATATGTATAAGTGTATATGTATGTAATTAGTCTTCTAATTAAAAGATTCCAAATGTTTGGATGACATTAAGCCACATCAACAACTTAATGGTTAAGTTTTGCATATATGGCCAAGAATACACAAGACATATAGTTTACATATTTTCAATTGGCAAAAATATATGGAATAGTTTTATATGTGGTAGATAATAAAATATCTAAGTCAAGCTTCTTGAAGGAGCTTTGACCACATATACAAAACATAGAGAAAAACAAAAGAACCAATTTCCCTATTCCTCCTTCAAGGTCATGGCCAAGAGGGCAAAAGTTAGAGAATTTTTTCTTTTGTGCTCTTATACTTCAACAAACTCATTTTCTTCAAGGATAACGCTAGCATTAACATCTTAGAAGATCAAAGAAGCCATTTTTTTGTTTGTGTGGACTAACTATAGCTCTTGCACTTGTGAAAGGTGTTGTCCTGCATCAAGTGAGCAAAGCTTGGTTTTCATGTCTTGTCTTCAAGAGGTATATTCTATATCTAGCTCTTGATTATATATTCTTGTAATATATTGTGCTTATTATGTTAATTACATAACATCAAAGTTAGAATTTTAATGTACATATACTTGTAGTGCAAAGAAAATTTGAATTTCTAATCTTGCTTCCGCTTAGATTATGAGCTAGGTTATGTGCTTAACCCTAAACGATCCCTTCAATAGTATATCATGTTTATTTGTTTTTTCTTTGTTCTTGTGTAAAGAAATAAAGAAACATTAAGTGGAGAAACAATGAATTTAGGAAAAATTGTATGAGGTATCAATAAGTGTATAAATGAACTCCTATACCATACTATTTGTGACTCCCAAACCCAAGCATATAGTTATTTTATTAATTTTCTTATATTTGTATGCATTAATTGGCATATTTCTTGATTTACATGCATTGATGATTATTTGCATCGCATTTAGAGTGAGTAGAATTAATGCTAATAGAAGTAGATTACATAGATAATAATATACAAGTGCATTAGTGGGCTCATAGGGTCATTAGGAAGAGTAAAATAGTTATTGGGCTTAGTTTAATTAGTCCTACAATTGCAATTAAGGCTTAACAAGTCCATTTAGCCCAAATTAGCATTATATGATAAAATAAAACACAAGAAAAGTCTAGAAAATGCTAAAGTGGTCGGGTGAGGGAAGAGAGAAAAGAAAGAAAGAAGAAAAATCTAGGACTTAAGAAAAAAGAAGAAAAAGGGGAAAAATAAGGAAGAAGAAGTGGAATTTGAGCCTTGCCATAACTCTTTTCTTGCAATTCTCCATGTTTTAGGTGAGAGGTGCATGGTTATTTGCATTATTGTTGTTAATTGTGTTAGTAGTAGACTTATATGTGTGTAGATAAATGTTGTCTTGAACTTATTAAGCATGTAAAGTTAGTTATTATATGCATAGACAAAAGTACTAGCTTTGTAATGCTTGTGTAGTTGATTCTTGTGTGTTGTGGTAATTGTTGCTATGGACTTATATTAATGCTTGAAAGTGTAGATGTAGTGTTTGATCAAACACCTTAGTGAGCTTTTAATCTAGTTATGAAGTGATAACATGCAAAGCTAGTTAAGTATGCAAGAATAATGGTGAAAATATGCATAGTGCAAGTGTGTGTGTATCTGGAAAGATTTGTGCACCTGTCTTGTAGGGTTTATTTGACATAGTAAACGTTGTTAAAATTGGATGAAATTTTAGTATGTTGTGCCCAAGACCTTGAGGAACAAACTCTGGTTTGGGTGCAAGTTCTAAATATGTCGTTAAGAGGTATTTTTATAGCCATTTCAGCAGGCTTCTGATTCTCGTGTAGGTGCAGAGTAGATTGCGCAATGAACTTTTAGAGGTTATAACTTGATGAATATAGCTCTGAATTGGTATCTGTTTGATGCTAAACCCATCTACACTTAATGAAATACATGACTGTGTAGTTTCAGAGGTTTTAGAGAACACTTAGGTTGATAACCGAATCAGTAAATTCCTACTTGAATTTAACTTGTAATTGTAATTGAGATTCTAGTTGAAATGATCATTTTCTTGTGTTGCTTTGCTTGCTTATGGATAATATTGGTTTCCTAAATATTCAAATGCATGAGTATTTAAATTATGGATTGGATTCATGTGTGTTCTATTGATTACATTATTGTTCATTAATTGTTGAATGTTTTATCAAGTGTCCTCAATGGTTGCGTAACCATATTTTTGGCACGGATGTGTTAGGCCTCTATTGGGTGGGAAGCGGGCTTTCCAATGGTTGGTTACTCAACTTCTGCGACCTATTCCCTCACTAACCTATTCCCTCACTCGTTGCTCATTGAAGGCCTTGGGGTGTTGGGTTATAGGATATTTGGGGTACATCCGGAGTACACCCGGAGTACACCCATTGGAGTGAAAGGGGATTTACCTGCACTACTATCGCATCGCAATGAAGCAAAGGATGTGGGAGTGATAAGGTTGAAAAGAGATCGTATTGTATCCTTTTTATATGTGTGTTATCTAGTTTCATAAAGCTTGAATGGTTGTCTTGTATTAATGTTATACTCTCGTGCTTATTATCGTGTACTTATTATTTGATTATGTGGCTTTGCATATGTGCATTCACGAAAGGGTTTTCAAAAACTCCCTGTATTTATCCCCTCTCACTGAGCATTGGTATGTTCACCATTTTTATCTACCATTTTTCAGGAGAAGCTGAGGTAGTTCCCCAAGAAGAGAAAGAAGTTTAAAGTTATTTGTTTTTGCTTGCTTGAGGTTGAATGATCTTACTTTGTGTTGGTTGGAATGTGTTCTAAAGTAAAGTTGTGCTTGGTGTAATGAACATGTAATCTATTTTGAGGCTTAGCTAGTCTTGTATATATTGCTTGTATAAAGACACTTATAACTTATGTTATAGTTAGCTAGTAAAAGGGTATGTATAGTACTTGAGAAATTACTTGTATGTGTGTTTGGTGGTTGGCTAAACTAGGTATGTACATATCTATCTAAAGTAAAGTAATGCTAACCTATTATGAAATCTTGAATGGAATTTTATGTGGTGTTGTGCTATTATATGTTGTTGAGCTTGATTGACCAGGTTTGGTCTGTCCATAGTATAGGAGAAAATCCGTCCGTTTTTCCTCGTTTCTTGCCTTGTGGATTGGTTCGGGTTACTATATCGAGACTTGATTCTGCGAGGGATCGGGTCGTTACAGGTAGTATCAGAGCTTAGATAGCTTATAAGCCAGGATAGGGTCCTCGGTTTGTCGAATAACAATCCTTGAGTGCATGCATGTGAAGTGTGTTAAGTGGACAATGTGGTACATGTATATAATGTGTTAAGTGTGTATTGTATGATTACAATATGTGTCAAGTGTCCGTAATGTGATAATTGCTTTTGAATATGTGGAATGAGCATTGCATGATACGATAGTGTTACATTAAATGATAATCGTGCACCATGTGGTCCATCCCCTCCTCTGGTGATCGGCAATCGGAGATCGGTGATCTATGATCGGGGATTGATGGTTGGTGGTCAGTGCTCAGTGTTCGATGGTTAATGTTCATATTTGGTATTTATGTTGGGTATTCTCACTCGGATTTCTTATTCGGTATTTTCTTTAGTATTCCTACTTGAGATTCTTAATTGGACTTCTTATTGGAATTCTCGTTCAGCATTCATATTTGGAAGTTATATGGTGCTCTTATTCAGGCAGTTCTTATTTGGAATTCTTAATTAGTGTTCTTAACTGGAGCCATTCTTATTTGGGAATTCTCACTTGGTATTTCTCTTGGTGTTCTTGTTGGGGATTTCTTATTGGTATTCTTGTGTGGTATTCTTGTACGATATTCGACATTAACCCTTGGTATTCGGTATTTTATATTTAGTACTCGGCAACGGTATTTGGTAATCAGAATTTGGCATTCAGTGCTCCACCCCTGTATACTTGGACCAGAGTCGTTGCAGTTCCATGAGCAGTTATCTTATGAAAAAGGAAATTGCGAGAACACAATTGTTTTAAGGGGGGAGAATGTGATGCCCCAACCCGAGCATATAGTTATTTTATTAATTTGCATATATTTGTATGCATTAATTGGCATATTTCTTGATTTACAAGCATTGATGATCATTTGCATCGCATTTAAAGTGAGTAGAATTAATGCTAATAGAAGTAGATTACATAGATAATAATATACAAGTGCATTAGTGGGCTCATAGGGTCATTAGGAAGAGTAAAATAGTTATTGGGCTTAGTTTAATTAGTCCTACAATTGCAATTAAGGCCTAACAAGTCAATTTAGCCAAAATTAGCATTATATGATAAAATAAAACACAAGAAAAGTCTAGAAAATGTTAGAGTGGTCGGGTGAGGGAAAAGAGAAAAGAAAGAAAGAAGAAAAATCTAGGGCTTGAGAAAAAAGAAGAAAAAGGGGAAAAATAAGAAAGAATAAGTGGAATTTGAGCCTTGCCATAACGATTTTCTTGCAATTCTCCATGTTTTAGGTAAGGGGTGCATGGTTATTTGCATTATTGTTGTTAATTGTGCTAGTAGACTTATATGTGTGTAGATAAATGTTGTCTTGAACTTATGAAGCATGTAAAGTTAGTTATTATATGCATAGACTAAAGTACTAGCTTTGTAATGCTGGTGTAGTTGATTCTTGTGTGTTGTGGTAGTTGTTGGTATAGACTTGTATTAATGCTTGAAAGTGTAGATGTAGTGTTTGATCAAATTCCTTAGTGAAGCTTTTAATCTAGTTATGAAGTGATAACATGCAAAGCTAGTTAAGTATGCAAGAATAATGGCTAAAATGTGCAGTGCAAATGTGTGTGTGTGTGTATCTGGACAAATTTGTGCACCCGTCTTGTAGGGTTTATTTGACATAGTAAAAGTTGTTAGAATTGGATGAAATTTTAGTATGTTGTGGCCAAGACCTTGAGGAACAAACTCTGTTTTAAAGGCCTTACCCAATTCCAGTTCTGGAATTGCGGCCTTAGAGGACCACAAGCTCAGGGCTCGACGAAACAGAAAGTATCAACATTAAGAAGGTTCAAGTTCTAAATATGTCGTTAAGAGGTATTTTTAGAGCCATTTAAGTAGGATTCTGATTCTCACGTAAGTGCAGGGCAGATTGCACAATGAACTTCTAAAGGTCATAACTTGATGAATATAGCTCTGAATTAGGATTAGTTTGATGCTAAACCCATCTACACTTAATGAAATACATGTCTTTGCAGTTTCAGAATTTTTAGAAAGCATTGAGGTTGATAACTGAATCAGTAAAGTCCTACTTGAATTTAACTTGTAATTGTAATTGAGATTCTAGTTGAAATGATCATTTTCTTGTGTTGCTTTGCTTGCTCATGGATAATATTAGTTACCTAAATGTTCAAATACATGAGTATTTAAACTATGGATTGGATTCGTGTGTGTTCTATTGATTACTTTGATTGTTCATTAATTGTTGAGTGCTTTATCAAGTGTCCTCGATGGTTGCGCAACCATATATTTTGTACGAATGTGTTGGGCCTCTACTGGGTGACAGCAAGCTTGCTAGTGGTTGGTTACACAACCTCCGTGACTTATTCTCTCGTTCACTTGGTCAGTGAAAGCCTTGGGGTGTTGGGTCGTAGGATATTTGAGGTACATCCCGAGTACACCCGCTAGAGTGAAAGGGGATTTGCCGGCACTACTATCGCATCACAATGAAGCAAATGATATGGGAGTGATAAGGTTGAAAAGAGATCGTATGATATCCTTTTTATATGTATGTTATCTAGTTTTATAAAGCTTGAATGATTGTCTCGTATTAATGTTATACTCTCGTGCTTATTATCGTGTACTTATTATTTGATTATGTGGCTTTGCATATGTGTATTCACGAAAGGATTTTCGAAAACTCCTCGTATTTATCCCCCCTCACTGAGCATTGTGTATGCTTACCCCTTTTATCTACTATTTTTCATGAGAAGTTGAGGTAGTCCCCAAGAAGAGAAAGAAATTTAAAGCTATTTGATCTTGCTTGCTTGAGGTTGGATGATCTTACTTTGTGTTGGTCGAAATGTTGTAAAGTAAAGTTGTGCTTGGTGTAATGAACACGTAATCTATTTTGAGGCTTAGCTAGTCTTGTATATATTGCTTGTATAAAGGCGCTTATAACTTATGTTATAGTTAGCTAGTAAAAGCGTATGTATAACACTTGAGAAACTACTTGTACTTGTGTTTGATGGTTGGGTAAACTAGGTATGTACATATCTATCTAAAGTAAAGTAATGCTAACCTATTATGCAATCTTGAATGGAATTTTATGCGGTATTGTGCTGTTATATATTGTTGAGCTTGATTGACCAGGATTGGTCTGTCCATAGTACAGGGAAACTCTGTTCGTTTTCCCTCGTTTTTTGCTTTGGGGATTGGTTCGGGTTACTATTTTGAGACTTGATTTCGCGTAGGATTGAGTCGTTACACTATCAATTTAAATAGGTTGACTCAAGCTCAAAGGCGCCCAACTAGAACTTGGTTACATTCAAGTTCATGGGAATAATTTTTAAATTTGTAGAGGAAAAGAATTTTGTCCTTAGCATATTTTGTGACTAGACTATTAACGCTTGACCAAATCATATCAAAGCCAAAAGTCCTAGTTTTGCCAATGTTATCTCATGTGAAATAGATGATTATATGCGACGTTTAAGTGATCTCATAGCATAGTTCATAAATATGAAATGTAAAATAAAGTAATATGTTATACTTGTGGGTACTATATGAAGACATAAATTATATGGATTAAGAAAAAGGTATTTGTTATAAATAAACACATTTCACAAATAATAAACTAAGTAGTAAATTTGCAAATTTTAAGTGGGTATGGACAAGTATCTATTTGTTTGCCGTAAAATATTTTCTTAGAAAATATTTTTTTAATTTTTCAACGTATGATAACACTAAAAAATTGATCAACCGAAAAATATTTTCCGGTCAAAGGAAAATATTTAGTTTAAAAAAATGAAAAATATTTTCATATCATTTAGAAAAAATATTTTCCACTCACACCACCTTACCTTCACCCACCCCAACCCCACACCCAACCCTACCCACCCCCCAACTCAATTCCCGTCATATTTTAAATTATTATTAATTAATATAATAATAAACAAATAATTAATTTTAATTTAATGAATATTTAATTAAATAAATTAATAATTAATAAATAACAAAATAATTGATTAATAATCTCATTAATAAAAGATAATTTTATTAAGTAGTAATTTAATTAATTTCATTTTCAAAAAGTAATTTAACAAATTAGTATTAGTTAATAGTTAACTAAATTAATTATTAATTTAAGTTTTTAATTCATTAATTAAAATTTTTATTAACTACTAACTAATTATTCAACTAATTTAGTTTCAATTAATAATTTCTCAAATTGATAATAATTAATCAAATAATTATCAATTTTAATTATTTATTATTGAAAATTTTATTAGTTATTTATTTCAAAATTGTTGACTAATAATTTTAAAATAAAAATTTTAATAAATTAATTAATTAATAGTGATTAATTATTTATAATTTTAAAAAATTAATAAATCAATAATTTCAATTAATTTTTCGTTGTCATATTCAAACACCAGAAAATGTTTCCATGTGACAATTAAACACTAGATAATATTTTGTTTTATAGGAAAATATTTTTTTCTGTAAATATTTTTTTCCAGCAAGTTATTTTACAACAAACAAGTGGAGCCTAAAATTATAATGTTTTACTGATTAGAATGTTAGAGTTTATTTTCAGAGAAAAAAGTCTAGTAACTTTGAGATAGAATAAAGCTTAGGCCAAACTATAAAGATTAAAAAGAACAAATTTTATATATCATTTCCTATCTAATAAACGCTTAAAAAGTATAAAATATACCTTATTTATTACAAGATCACTATATAAGTAACATATACGAAACGCTTCTAGGCCTTTATTGTTGTTTGACGTTTCTCCAACCTTTAATTATATAACTCTCATATCTTCTATGCATTCTCTTCAGCAGTATCCAGCTAGTATCTCTCATCTGCAGGTGCAAAAGAGATACTAGTAGTATTAAGATAAAACCATCGCAACTTTCAAGTCCTTAGCTATGATAGCGTTGTTGGTAGCCAATGCAATTTTCATGACCTCATCTCTGGATACTACCCCAAATAAGTACATCCCTAGAAAATGTTCCAAAAAGTTGTCATTTGTATGTGGGACTGAAATAGTAGAAAGTATATTTCAGAATAAAACAATTACTGAACATTGTTGTGAACAGCTTCTGGATATGGGATTTGATTGCTATAAAGAAGTGGCTGCAATATTGATAGTAGCACCTCGAATCAAAGGGGAAGTAGAAAATGTTTTGTTAAATATTATGGACACATGGCAAACCTGCAACTTAGAAGTTATTTGGGCCAATGCCTTAAATTATTCCCCTGCCCCAATTCGCTCGCCACGAATCTATTCATTGTCACGTTAGTTTAGATTACGAAAATATTTTGAGGAAATAAATTTATTTCTTTTCAGCTCTCACTCTTTCTCTTTCTTTATCCATGTATATTTCTTGAAATAACTCCAGATTACCTTGAAGCTTATCTTTGATATTCATTCAATGACCACTAAAAGATATGATTTCTTATCCATTATTCATTACCTGATTTTTTCTTTCTTTCTGGTTACTTTAATTGGTCTTACATTTTAGTGTTTTTTCTTTAATAAAAACATTCTTATATCTATGCGTGCTTTTATTATAGAAGCAAAGATTTATTTAAGGTTAGAAACTAACTGATTGAGAACTACGGAGATTAAAGATATAAGTACACAAACATGGCTTTTTAGTGGTTTTAAGACCAAAGTTTTTGGTTTCTTAGTTTTGCCCATAGTTTTTTTTAGCCCATAGTTTTTCTAGAATGATGATCTTCCACCCTAAATTTTTGCTTGGTTTGTTGAGGGTCTAGTTTGTTATGTTAGGCAATTTTTTAGTTTTCACCTTCTAACTTTCCTGGCTAAATCATGGAATCTAATTTTTGTATTTAGGCTGGGTTTGGTTAATTAGGGATTGATTCATCTATTGTAATTTCCTTTTTCTTTGAGTATGGTTAGTTTGTGCCCATATGTTTATAATCATCCATTTTAATAAAAGTTTTATCTTTCTAAAACTGAGGAAAAAAAACTAGATTTTTTCATTTTGATTCATCAACAGATTTATATGAAGATAAAACTACATAGCAACTAAAGTGAGGAAAGATGCGCTAGAGTGACTAGATTAGTTCTTGTCATTCTGTCTCGTCAACATATTTATGTAAAGATGAAATCATGAAGCATTTCAACTGAGGAAAGACATGCTAGTGTGTCTATCTTTCCAAAACTAGATTTTTGTAAAATGTTTATCGACAAGATATGGAAATGGAACCCCAAAACATGTAGCTACTTAAGCAAGAAAAGATCACTTAAGTGGCTATCTTGTCAAAACCAGATTTTTTTGTTAAATGTGAATCTGCACAACACTAAATGGAAACTCTCATCAACTGATTAGATTTGAATTCTCTCATATCATTATAACATTATAAAAAAATCTAATAAAGGTAAACTATTTATGCTGCTATATATATACAATTATGGTGAGTTAATCTGTACTATTCACCAACTGTTTACCTAAGATTTGTGCTATATACAATTATGGTGAGTTAATCTGTACTATTCACCAACTGTTTACCTAAGATTTGTGATAGACAATTATACTAATGTAGGAATATACGAGTAGCCTACTACTTGAAAAGTGCACAACAGATTTGACTTTGAGAGATTCATGAACTTTACAGTGTATTTATGCCTTGTAGTAGCTTCTTTATTTTATGTTAGTACTTTCTATTATCTTAAGAGATTGCAAAAATATGCCCATCAAGATTTGATAAAATTTCATTACCTATCCTTGTATCTCGTTGTCTCTTAAAATTTTCAATACATCCTACTTTTCCTCTTAATATTTTGTATTACTCTACTTGGTTACTCTACTTCTAAGTTAAATTCATTTTCATTTTACTCTTTATACTACAAAAGTTTTGTTCCTAATTTGGTATGACATAATATATCATGTTTATTTGCTTTTTCTTTGTTATGGTGTAAAAAAATAAAGAAACATTAAATGGAGAAACAATGACTTTAGGAAAAATTGTGTGAGGTATGAATAAGTATGTAAAGGAACTCTTATACCATACTATCAATTTAAATAGGTCGACTCAAGCTCAAAAGAGCTCAACCAGAACTTGGATACTTTTACGTTCAAGTGAATATTTTTTAAATATGTACAATAAAATAATTACCCTTTGAGCTAAAAAAAAGTTGGATGGTCAAAATAAGATTATGGTATAATTTAGTGACCCTAGAATTACTCGAAAGATCAAACATGTACACATAGAGAGCAAACAATAAACTTTGCAAACTAATTATATGTCAGATCTTAGTAATCTCGCTAAGTACTGCAAGAAAATCAAGCATACATTGAATAGATCGAGCTTAAATTCGAAATAGCATGGTTGGAACTTGGTTACTTGCAAGTTCAATTGAATTCAAATAATTTTATAAGCTTGAATCATATTTGAACTCGATATTGCATACAAAGATATTTAGCTCGTAAGCTCACAAGTAGTGTTCTTTTAACATAATAAATTAGTAATATATATATATTTGTGTATGTGTGTGTTCTAATGCGTGTGCATTTGTTTTTGATACAGTACTTTATTCCCCTTAATTCTAGGCCAATTTAATTTATTGTAAATTGTTGTAATCTTTAATTATGAGTTTGATTGATTTGTTGTAATTAATTCGCTACCATAATTTTTGGTAAGCCTTGTAATATATTAGTCTATGTACATTGTACTATTATTTCTCAAGAAAATACAAATTCTCAATTCCTTCATGGTATCCCTGGCTCACGTCACCTATTATTCCTTCACTAATCTTCTCTCACGGTCGCGTCAGGCCGCTGCCGCCCACAAAAGTCTCTCTCTCATTGTCTTCCTCCCTTGGCCCTCATTTGCCTCTCGTGTTTGTCCCATCCAACACCAACGCAAGACTTTCTCTTTCTCTCTCTATTTTTGTCTTGTCGGACTGTTACTTCTCTGTCCTTTTTCTTCTTATCTTCTCACGCAACATACCACCCACAAGCTATTTCATCACTAAGTCAAATCTTTCCTTTGTTCATTGTCTTTCTCTACTCTTTATTTCATCACTGATTCTATGGCTAGTCTTCAACGTTCTCGCTTTCCACTTACAACATCAATATCTTTGTGACTGTTAACCTATATATTACCAATTATTTGTGTTGGATGTTTAATTTACATATTATTTCAATACTTTTTTAACTTAATAGTGTTAATTCTCAAGCAATCTTATGGTTTTGCAATTGTTTTGTGATGAAGGTGACTTCTATGAGCAAAGACTAGTTTTCTGAGCATAATGGGAGAAATACCAAGGATGGAACGTGTATTGAAGCTTGGAGAATGCTTAGCGTTAAGGAAGCTGTGCTAAGTGACGTAGACCAGACGTAGCGCCCTTGCGCCAGCCATAGCGCAGCTGCGCCACGTCATAGGAGTTAAAAACAGAAAATTTCCTTACGCATCAGGAGGGTTATTCTCGGTATAGACAAAAGAAAGGAAAACCCTAGCAGAATAAAAAGCAACAGATGTGACTGAAAAAGAAGAATCACAACAGATGTGACTGAAAAAGAAAAACCGTTTGGAAAGCAAGAAACATTCCAGAGAAAGAGAAATTTAGGGGATTTGCAAGTTGAAGACGGAGAACAATTCGGATACGGATTTCTACCACGATTCTTCTCTAAATTCTAGTTTTTTCTATCTCTCTTGTCATGATTTGCACTATGTTTTTTATTTTATTTAATTTCATGATGATGTTCTAAGTTACTTTTTTAGGGCTACGATTTAGCCGGATTATGAATGCTTGAATTCTTTTGGTTTTAATTGATTTGATGAACTATTCCAATTCTATGTTGAGTATTTCATTCTAAACTTAACACTTGTGATTGCCTAATCAAAAATTGTTTGATTTGTGGTTTGGTTTGAGACTGAGAATTGATAATCGAATTAGACCATGTTTGAAATACTGTTCGATTATCATAAGATAGAGATATTTATGAAATCTTGCACAACGCTTGAATTTCTAGGGCTTAATAAGTTTCATAAGTTCACAGCTATCACAGAGATGTAGATAGCTTGCTTATCGGAATATGTTATTGATGCTTGAGAAAGATTAATAACCACACTAGCGAAATTGTTGACAACATAGGGAATAGACATCAATTGATTGAAATCAATAGATTCAAATATGATTAATCTTGGTGAAGTCAGAAACCTTAGAGCCTTTTAATTAGTGATTTATTCTCTTTTATTGATTTCATAATTGTCTTAGTTGTTAAGTTCATAAGTTTCTTAGTTATTAATTTTTATTGGGTGAATAGTCTCGGACCCCCCTGTGGTCAAGCGAAACTAGTTATAACCCCCCTATGGTCTAACAAATATAGCCGGACCCCCCTATAGTCCACCCGTTGATGCATACCGCCCCCCTCCGTCAAATTTTATGTCAAAACTAACTGAATATGTACTACATGCGAATAAAATACGATTTTTATTAGTTTTTAACGTATTCAACTAGATGATTTTTTAATTTTTTTTAATTTAGTAATAAATAAAAAAATAAGGTAAAAATGAAAAGAAAAAAGAAAAAAATAATTTTTTTTATTACTAATATTCTTTTATTATTAAATACGTTAAAAATTAATAAAAAACGCATTTTAAGCGCGTTTGTCACACTTTTCGTAAAAAATGACAAAAATTTTGACAGAGGGGGGTGATGTATATCAACGGGTAGACCACAGGGGGGTCCGGCTATATTTGTTAGACCACAGGGAGGTTATAACTAGTTTCGCTTGACCACAGGGGGGTCCGGGGCTATTCACCCATTTTTATTTGCAAACTCCCAAATTTTGATTGCCCAAATAAAGTTAAAGCTATATTAACTTTGGTACTTAATAATCACAGTCCTCGTAGGAACGATCTTTATTAACTACTTTATTACTTGTTGCGATACGTACACTTGCGTTAGATTTTGTCACAACAAGTTTTTGGTGTCATTGCCAGGGACTGTGTCATTTATTAATATCGATACCAAATAGCTTTAATTTTATTTTAGATTTTATTCTATTTTGATTTTGATTTTCTTATTTTGTGCTACTTGCGTTTCAAAAACATAATCTTTTTAGCTGTATGCGAAAGTTGGGAAATAGCAAATTGTTGCCTTTTGATCCTAAGATAGAGCGTACCTATCGAAAGAATAGAAAGGAGCAAAGAACTATTACACGCCATCTGCAAGAGACCATGGTTGAAATCGTGCTAGGATAGGAAGGAAATAATCAAGAAAATCCGCCTAGAACATTGCGAGATTATGCGCTACCACCCATTGGTATTCAGCCTATGATTAGAAGGCCAGTGATTCAGGCGAATAATTTTGAGTTGAAGTCAGTAACTCTACAGTTGATTCAAAATATTCCATTTCATGGACTGCCCTCTGAAGATCCTAATTAGCACATTGTGAACTTTCTAGAAGTTTGTGATACTATTAAATATAACGGAGTCATGGATAAAGTCTTGCGCCTTCGTTTGTTTCCTTTCTTTTTGAAGGATCAAGCTAAGGAATGGTTAAATTCACTGCCCTCAGATTCAATCGCCACATAGGACAAATTGGTGCACAAATTCCTATCGACATTCTTTCCACCTGGAAAGACAGCAAAGCAGCGCATTGAGATCAATAACTTCGCTCAGCATAAAGGAAAAACTCTTTGTGAAGCATGGGAAATGTATAAGGCGTTGTTGCGAAAGTGTCCTAATCATGGAATACCCAGATGAATGCAGGTTCATAATTTTTACTATGGGTTAATAATTGCAACAAGAACTTTGATTGATGCGTTAGCAGGATGAGCTCTGATGAATAAGACAACAGATGAAACTTATGAGTTGCTTGAAGATATTGTCTTGAATAATCTTCAGTGGGCGAGTGAGAGAACCACACCAAAGAAGATAGTTGGAATTCACGAGATTGATGTCATAACTGCCTTGGCAGCAAAAATTGACAATTTAGCTAAACGGCTGCAGAACAATCAAACGACAGCTCATGCTATTCAGGCAACATTAGTGTACAAATTCTGTTGGGATCCTCATTATAGCTCAGAATGCCAGGTTGGTAACTCGTTTGCACAAGCTACGTTGGAGCAAGCACATTATGTGAGAAATTTTAATAGGTAGCAACACAATCAATATTCTAATAGATTTAATCCAGCATGGCGTTACCATCCTAATTTGTCTTGGATAAATACTTAGAATGTGTTACAACTTGAGCAGAATAACCCCTACCAGAGAGTAAGGTAAATTTGGAGGATACATTGGCTCAGTTAGCGACTTCACAAACTCAATTCATGAATGAAACTAAGACAAATTTCTAGAATCAAGTAGCACATATAAAGAACTTAGAGGTATAACTTAGTCAAATGGATACTTTGTTTTCTAAAAGGCAACAAGGAAGTTTACCTAGTACTTCTGAGGTGAATCCTAGAAAAGATGGCATGAAACATTGCAAAGCGATCACCTTGAGAAGTGGTAAAAAAATAGAGGAACCAGTGAGAGCCAACAAGAAAGGAAAAAATGAGGAGAAAGATGAAGAAAAAGTTGAAGATCAGACGAGACCTTCTCAAGAACCACATCTGAAAGTGTCGTTCCCTCAACACTTGAAAAAGAACAAGCTCGACAACTAGTTCTCTAACTTTCTTGAGGTCTTCAAGAAAATTCACATCAACATACCATTCGCAGATGCTCTTGAACAAATGCCAAGCTATGTGAAGCTTATGAAGGACATCCTTTCAAACAAAAGGAAGCTTGGAGATTATAAGACAGTTGCACTTACTGAGGAGTGCAATGCTATTTTACAAACGAAGTTGCCCCAAAAGCTCAAGGATCCAAGGAGTTTTACTATTCTATGTGCAATGGAGAATGTTATTTTTGAGCGAGCTTTATGTGATTTGGGTGCTAGTATTAATATGATGCCTTTGTCTATTTTTAGGAAACTTGGATTGGGAAAGGCAAGACCCACTACTGTAACACTTTAGTTAGCTGATTGTTTTTTCAAGCACCCTAGAAGAATAATTGAAGATGTGCTCGTCAAGGTTGATAAGTTCATTTTCCCTGTAGATTTCATAGTTCTCGATATGGAGGAAGACAAGCATATCCCTATTATACTTGGAAGGCCATTTTTAACAACTGAGAGAGTACTAGTAGATGTTCAAAAGGGTGAGCTACGTCTGCGGGTACAAGATGAATAAGTAACCTTTAATGTTTTCAAAACTTTCAAGTACCTAGAAACAAGTAATAGTTGCTTTCACATTGATGTCATAAAAGCTATAGTGTCTAATCATGGGGGTCAATTGGATCCCTTGGAGGCTAGCGTGTTGCAAGCTGATTCTGTTGTTCCTATGGGATTGGAGCACAAGGAATATTGGGCTACTAAACAACTAAACATGGGTGTGCAAGCTGCGGGTGATAAAGGATTCTTGCAATTGAATGAGCTAGAAGAATTATATGGTGAAGAATATGAGCATATAAGAATTTACGAGGAGAAAACACAAGATTGGCATGACAAACCCGTTTCAGGAAAAGATTTATCTCCTGGGCAACAAGTACTTCTTTATAACCCACAAATTCCTGCAAAATACAAGTCAAGATGGTCAGGGCCTTTTGTTATGACTAAGGTGTTTCCTTATGGTGCTGTAAAGGTCACCCATCCAGAGAAAATGGACATTCAGAGTCAACGGCCAATGTTTGAAGATTTATTGGGATGATAGTTTTGACAAGCAAAAGACCAGCGTCCATCTCAACTCTACATAAAAAGAGGCTACGTCGGGCTGTCGACATTAAAACAAGCACCTGTCGGGAAATAACCCGAGTTTTCTTAACTTTTCTTTCTTCATTTGTTCTTTCTTTAGTTTAATTTATCGTTATTCTGTTTAAGTAATTATTTATTGTGTTTTACGCAATTTTTTTAATTATTAATCGTTAATTTTCGTAATTGTTTTAGGTTCAGAGCAAGTTTGGAGGAGTGCCTCGACTATTGTTTAAAAAAGAGCCAGTGGGGAAGGAGTTTCAGCATATGGATGACGTAGCACTGTTGTGCTAGATATAACACTATTGTATTTAGGCAGTACTTATTTGATGTAATGCTATTGCACTAGATACAACACCATTGCGTTTAGGCGGTATTTATTTGACATAGAGCAGCTGCGCTACACGTCGCGCCTTTGCGCTGTCCAATTTTATGAGGAAAAAAAAGGAAAAAGGGATATGTTGGGGATGTGATTTTAGCAGCCCAATAACACTCTTTAGGCGCGAAAAATAGCAATTGAGGGAGAGTATTACTCAATGCTTAAAACAAGTCCTCATTAGACAAGACCAAATTGTGGCACGATAGGATGTGCAGTTTCAATATTTGGCCCAATTTACCATAGCTCTTGGATCCATGTGTTCCAACAACACCATCAACTCGGGGTCTGAGGCAGTTTCTTTTTCAGTCGTCCTAACACTTCTACCCTTCTCACCAGTGACCCTCATGCCACACCTCCTGCTGCACCATCCCAAGGGCCTCATGACTATCAATGACGTGGAGTTTCAGGGAAGTCCTCTACTTTCTATTCTTTCCTTTTTGCCATTGAGGACAATGTTGATTCTTAAAGTTTGGGGGTGGTCACTATGTGTTTCCTTTATGAACTTGTTCTGTTTAGTATTAGTATGATGTATTTTCTTTTTATGTGTTTTGTTATTTTTAGTCTCCTAAAATCTGGAGAAAAAAAATCCAAAAACAAAACAATAGAAAGTGATGCTGAAGGATGACAAATTAGGCCGATGATGAGTAGAATTGAATGACGCTTTAGTAATGAGGATGTTTGATGGAAAAATAATTTTGTTTTACTAAAAATCCCCACCTATTGTGCACTTAGCCTTGCCTAGTCATGTTCTTTGCTTAGATAAGGTTTATATGAGTTTAAGTGATAACCATGATTATAGGACTTTAATACTTGCTTGATTGTTACTCGAGGCGAAATCCTAGGTTACATGGCATTAAAAAAATGATTTAGGCCGTCTTTGGACAGTTTAAGCCTTTCAAGCCAACCCATGTAATAATTGAATATCCCTAGTCCACCCCCTTTGAGCTTGAATTAGCCTTTTCTTTCTTTAGCCAGTAATAGCTCCCTTAGCCTTTCAAGTTTAATTTCCCAGATAATGACCCTACTACTTGCAGCATGTGATTATTCTATAAGGATCATTTGAAGCTATGGTTGTATTGAAGGATGATAATTGGGTAGATTTGTTTGTTGATTTTATATGAAAAAAACTGAAAAAAAAAAGACAAAAACTTTCTTGAAAAGAAAATGAAAATAAAGAAAACTCGTATCCCTTGTTTTTACAATACAAAAATGCAAGTTTTGGGAAGTGTGGACTATTTGCTCATAAAGTTTTGAGAACAAAGAAGTGAAAAAAAGGAATAAAATATGTTGATCTATTTGTAGGTGTAAGAAATAGAGTTGACATGATCTCCATTGAAAATCCTAGAATGGTTGGGAGATTACGGGTAGTTTAGCCATACATTGATATCCATTATCCTACCTTGACCCTAGCCATTCATTACAACCAAATATAAAGCCTTAATGATCTTTAATGCAATTACTAACCTACATTAGTAGAGAGTGGCATGAAAAAGTAAGCCTATGAAGTCCTAAATGAATTAACAGAGAATATCAGCATTGACAATTTACTTAGCTTGCATAAACTCATCTGGGTACAATTGATTAGGATGAAGGCTATACACACACTCACTTGTGGGATTTGAAGTAAGAAAAAATCTATTCTAAAGTTGATATTCCTCGTGCTCATGATTTTTGAAAGAACCCTTGGGGTTGAATTTTGAAAACTACTACTGAGGTCGTGAAAATGGACTATCCTATAACATTACTTTTATGAGTTATTTTGTTGAGTCTTTAATTTTGAGGTTGTTTTTCTTTTAGTTGTGACTTTTGCTTGAGGACAAGCAAATGTTAAGTTTGGGGGTGTTTGTTGGGTGTTTAATTTACATATTATTTCAACGCCCTTTTTACTTAATAGTGTAAATTCTCGAGCAATCTAGGAGTAATCTTATGGGTTTTGCAATTGTTTTGTGATGTAGGCAACTTCTATGAGCAAAGACTGGTTTTCTGAGCAAAAAGGGAGAAATACCAAGGATGGAACGTGTATTGAAGCTTGGAGAATGTTTAGCGTTAAGGAAGCTGTGCTAATTGACGTAGACCAAATATAGCTCTCTTACGCCAGCCATAGCACAGCTGCGCCACCTCACAGGAGTTAAAAAAGGGAAATTTCCTTAAGCATCAGGAGGGTTATTTTTGGCATAGACAAAAGAAAGGAAAACCTTAGTAGAATATAAAGCAACAGATGTGACTAAAAAAAGGGAGCCGTTTAGGAAGCAAAAAACATTCTAGAGAAAGAGAAACTTAGAGGATTCACGAGTTGAAGACGGAGAACAATCCAGAGACGGACTTCTACCACGATTCTTCTCCAAATTTTAGTTTTGTCTATCTCTCTTATCATGATTTGCACTATGTTTTTTATTTTATTTAATTTCACGATGATGTTCTAAGTTACTTTTCTAAGGCTACGATGTAGCCGAATTATGAATGCTTGAATTCTATTGGTTTTAATTGATTTGATGAACTATTCCAATTCTATGCTGAGTATTTCATTCTAAATTTAATGCTTGTGATTGCCTGATCAACAATTGCATGATTTGTGGTTGGTTTGAGACTAAAAAGTAATAATCGAATTAGACCATGTTTGAGATACCGTTAGATTATCATAAGATAGATATATTTATGAAATCTTGCGCAGCGCTTGAATTTCTAAGGCTTAATAAGTTCCATAAATTTACAGTTATCACAGAGATGTAGGTAACTTGCTTATCGAAATATATTATTGATACTTGAGAAAGATTAATAACCACATTAGCAAAATTATTGGCAACATAGGGAATAGACATCAATTGATTGAAATCAATAGATTCAAGTAGGATTAATCTTGGTGAACTCGGAAACCCTAGAGCCTTTTAATTAGTGATTTATTCTCTTTTATTGATTTCATAATCGTCTTAGTTGTTAAGTTCATAAGTTTCTTAGTTATTAATTTTTATTTGCAAACTCCAAAATTTTGATTGTCCAAATAAAGTTAAAACTAGATTAATTTCAGTACTTGGTAATCACAGTCCTCGTGGGAACGATCTCTATTCACTACTTTATTACTTGTTTCGATACGTACACTTGCGTTAGATTTTGCCACAACAATTTGACATGGAAAACTCAAATCACCAACTTTCTCATCTTTAATGATTTTCTCAAATATATTGATAGCACTCTGTCCAAACCCACCAAACAAATCGAGTCATCTACCTCTGCTGCATCTTTACACTCTCTCGATGAATGACAACGCTATAACAGCTTCGTTATGGCATGTATCACATTCACTCTATCTGACTCTCTGGTTCATCAAACAATAGGATTTGATACGACACGTGCGTTATGGACCTCCATTGAAGAATCTTTTCTCCAACAAGCCTTTGCTCGGTGATCCTTATTGGGTGATCCTTATTGCGCGCTCAACTCCATGCTATAAAGAAAAATTATCTATCCATTGCTGAGTACCTTCAACAGATTCTACTCTTTTCTTCATCCCTTGTTTCTATTTGAGATCCCATCTCGGACTCAAATTTGGTACTTATTACTTTGGATGGGCTTCTAAAATCTTACAAGCCTTTTATCACTTCCATAGAAAATATCACCATTGTTCCTACTTTTTCCCAACCTCATGCCAAGCTTTTATCCCACAAGCAATGTGTGCTGCTTGATGCTGAGGATACTACTCCTGTTGATGTCAACTCCGCTCAAGCTTTAATTTCTCAAGTATCTCCCAGCCCACCTTCTCATACTATACAGTCTCTGTCTTCCAATCAATCACGTCATCATTTGCCACCTTTTTCTTCCAACAATTCTTCATTTAATACTCAACCCCACATGTCTTATGTTTTCATTTCCCACACTGTGTCAAATTCTAAACCATCCCAATCTTCTGCCTCTAAGTCCAAATATAAGGGAAAATGTCAAATCTATCAGAAACAAGGGCACTCTGCTTATCACTGTCGTTTTTGCTTTGCACCACCCAACAATTACACTGCTCCTGCTCAATTTGCTGGTTACCACCAACAACAATTGGTTTTTCCTCCTCTTTTACCAACCATTTCTCCTTCTTGGATTTTGGATTCTGGTGCTACGTCCCATATGACATATGATCCAACTCTCATTTAGAATATTCAACCTTACAATGGGTCTGATCAGGTTTTTATTGGCAATGATAAGTCTCTATCTATTCAAAATATTAGTTCTTCAACTCTTTTCTATCTTTCTCGAAATTTTTGTCTAACCAACATATTTCACGTTCCCAAAATTACCAAATATCTTTTAATGTCTCACTTGGGATTTTTTCTTCTAAATGTGTTGTCAATAACCTCTGCACAGGAACCCTTCTCCTTCAAGACCGCGTTAAGTCTATCATCTACAGTCTCCCCCTCCCTGCGCCTAACTCATCTCTTGCTTTGACCGCCTTTTGCATCTCTTCTACCTTTGGCACAGTCGTTTGGGGCATCAGTCAAGATCAATCCTGTCCTTTCTTCTGTCTCAGCAATGTTTAGATTTTTCTGATTTTCATTCGGTTGCTAAAGTGTGTAATGCTTGCATATTAGGCAAAAGTGATAAATTAGCCTTTAGTGCCTCTTTTCATGTTTCTCGTTCCCCCTTAAAAATTGTTCATTGCGATATTTAGGGTCTAGCCCTTATCCCTTCTTGTTCTAGTTTTTGTTATTTTATTCTTTTTATTGACAATTATAGTCGTTACACCTGGTTGTATCCTTTGAAATATAAATCTGATTCCTTTTAATGTTTTGTGCAATTTAAATCTCTTGTGGAAAACTTGTTCTCTACGTCTATTAATATTTTTAATGTGACGTGCAACATAATTAACCCAGGGATAGTTTTCAAAATTTATCACTCAACATTATATTCAATACCAAATCTATTTCCCTCACACACCTGAACAAAATGGGCTTGCTAAACGAAAAAATCGACATCTTATAGACATGGGCACCACTTTTTTGTTCTACTCGGCTATGCCGAAATATTTTTGATTAGAAGCATTTTTCACTGTTGTCTTTTTAATCAATTGTCTTCCCCCTTCGGTTCTGCAGAATAAATCTCTATTTTTTGTTCTCTACAATAAATTTCCTGACTACAGTTTTCTTCACGTTTTTAGTTGTCAAAGCTTCGCTTTCTTTGGACCTTACAAGCAAGATAAGTTGAGTCCTAAATCTGCATCATGTGTTTTTCTAGGATATAGCGATACATACAAGGGCTATCAGTGCTATCATCCTCCGTCTAATCGAGTCTATCTCTCCCTCATATAATTTTTGATGAAACTATATTCCCATTTCTTGACCTCTCATATGCGTCCACGATGTCTCTTGACATTAATTCCTTGCAAAAAACATCCTCTGATGTTCTCTATATTTTTCCCACAATCGCCAGTCGCTGCCCTTCCACAAAGTCTCTCACATGCCTATTTCTCTTACCCCATGTGCGCGCTTCCTAACATATCCCTAACATAGCCCTTAGGTGTCATGTGTTCTTAGCCTTTAGATGACTCTCCTCACTCATCGATTAATCACTTATTCCCACCTTAAACCCTATCCTCCACTATTCCCAACTCACCACAAGACCATGTGTCGCATGCCAGTTCATCACATGTCTTAGCTTTCCCACTACCCGATGCCATCCTCTCACTTGTCCCCATTACTTCTTCCACTTCTATATTATTGCCCCTAGTTTTGATCATGCAATGACTACATAGTCAAAAGACAATACCCGTGTTGTTAAATCTTGGCCTAACTATGTGACATACACAACTCACACTACAAGTCCTTCCTCTTCTGATCTCTCAATAATTGAACCCACCACTTTTTCTCAAACGCAAAAAGTATCAAAATAGCGTGATGCCAGGACTGTTGAGTACAATGCACTACTACACAATGGTACTTGGTATTTGGTTCCGAGACCTCCCTTTGCCAATATTATTAGTTGTAAGAGGGTTTTTCACATCAAGAGAAAAGCAACTAGAGAGACTGAATATTACAAAGCTTATTTGGTAGCCGAAGGGTACAGTCAAGAAGAGGGCCTTGATTACAATGAGACTTTCAGCCTTGTCATCAAGCCTACTACTTTCGGGTTATTCTCTCAGTTGTTATCTCTAAAGGGTGGACCATTTGGTAATTAGATGTCAACAATGCATTTCTCCATGGTTTCTTGAATGAAGATGTTTATATGACTCAACCTTCTGGCTTCATCCATTTATCCTTCCCATATCATGTCTGCAAGTTGACTAAGGCACTTTATGGACTTAAACAGGCACCCTGTGAGTGGTTCTCTCATCTCAGTATTTATCTTGGGCACCTTGGTTTATCTGCTTCCAAGTCTGATACTTCTCTCTTTACTTACTTTTGAGGTACTATGGTTATTTTTTTTACTGGTATATGTTGATGACATTATTATTACGGGTTGCTTCTCGTAGACTATTGTATCTTTCATTTATATTCTGAATCATTAGTTTGCTCTGAAGGATGTTGGTAGCCTATCATATTTTTTGGGTATTGATGTGCATCTTTCTTCCACTAGTTTTCTTTTATCTCAACACAAATATGTCACTAATCTGCTTTTCCATACCAAGCTTGATGGTGCCAAGCCTGTATCCTCTCTTATTACTCCTAATTAGCAGTCGTCGTAGCATTCTGCTAATCCCTTGCAGTGTTGTTGGTGCTCTGTAATATCTTACAATTACTTGTCCAGACATTGCTTTGGCTGTTAATAAGGTGTCCGAGTTTATGTAGCAACTGACTGAAATTCACTAGACTATTGTGAAGTGAATTATTTGCTATCTTAAAGGGACTCTTTTATTTGGTTTAACCTTAAAGGTGTCTACCAATTTTGTTTTTCATGCTTATCCTAACTCTAGTTGGGTCGGTTGTCCTGAAGACAAGCGCAACACACATGGTTATTGTATATTTTTTTGTTATAATCTTATCTCATGGTCTGCGAAAAAGTAAACCACAATGGATCGCTCTAGCACAGAAGTTGAGTATCGTGCCACGGCCTATGCCACAATAGAGATTTGTTGGTTTCAGTCTTTACTTACAGAGCTTCGCCTCTATCATTCACATACTCCTACTCTTTGGTGTAACAACATTGATCACACTTACTTGACTGCCAATCCTATCTATCATGCTCGCACTAAACACATCAAATTAGATGTGCACTTTGTTTGAGAAAAGGTTGCCTCTGGTCACTTGCAAGTCTCTTTCATCTCCACAGTGGATCAGCTTGCCGACATCATGACCAAAGGTCTCTCTATTCGTCGTTTTTCTACTCTTCAGGACAAGCTTACCGTTTCTACTCCGATTTCGCTTGATAGGGTGTGATACGATACTTTATTCCCCTTAATTCTAAATCAATTTAATTTATTGTAAATTGTTGTAATCTTTAATTACGGGTTTGATTTATTTGCTGTAATTAATTCGCTACCATAATTTTTGGTAAGTCTTGTAGTATATAAGTAGATGTACACTGTACAATTATTTCTCAAGGAAATACAAATTCTTAATTCCTTCAGTTTTTGCAATATACATATATGTATATGTATACTAGTTATTCGACAAAATTCTTATATGGTTTTAGATCATGGCTCCACCCATGGTCTAAGTCTTTTTTATAATTACAAAAACTATATTTAACTTAAACAAATTATACTTTCCTTCCTTTTCACCGTAACAAACCTACCACCCTTCTCTACCATTCTACTACCACAATTTTCTCCCACCATTTTTATCACCTTATCGTGCTATTTTTTTAGTTTATATTTCGGTCATTAACATGCCTAAGTTGCATAGTGCTTCAAATTTCTAATTGGAGTAATATAATGATTTTTATTTTTGTGCTTTGGTTAATCTGATGCTTACTAATTCCAGAAATTTTGATATCACTGAGGACCACTTAGACGAGGCCATGAGTTAGTGGTTGTTATGGTGCGTTTGATTCGTGTTCATGACTCCATTTTTATAACCTACCACCCTTCTCTACTATTCCAATACCACATTTTTATCCTACCATTTTTATTACCCTCTTACACCCCCTTTATTATCTTCTTCTTCATTTGACCTACCACATTTCTTCACCATTCCTACCATCTCTATTTTCTCTTACCACATTTTACCACCACTTCCAGCCTCATCTCCACTATTTATTTCCTTCTCATCCCTAACAAACTCATTGACAACCATGAAGATGTGACCATGATCTCAGCGAATTTGATGGCTATGGAGACACAGACGAGGAAGACCTTGACCATGGCATGGTGGTGTTGCGTTCAGCTTAGTGGGTCATTGCTGAGGGTAAAGGATTTTATGTTTTTGGTGGTTGGTTATTGTGGTGGTGACTGCTAGTCTAGTGTTAGTTGGTAGTGGTGACTTTTATGGTTTTGAGAGAAATGAGGTTGAAGGAAGGTTTTTATAAATTGTTAAACTTAAGATATAGTTTTGTTATTATCAATTATTAGTATTAATGACTATCAATGATATGTCCAAAAACTATTAACTTAGACCATAAGTGGGGTAATGGTCTAAGACTAGGCAAGAATTTGCTTATTTATTCACCTATGAAACACAAAAGATTTTTCTATTTTAAAAGTTATTATTAAATTTCAATTTTAACCTTCAATAAATTCAAATAGTTTAAAGTTGTTATAAAAGCTTATTTGGTAACTTTACAACAAAACCTACATTTATTGAGTACAAGTTTTTCATATTAAAGATCAACATTCTTGAATTCCATAATACTATGTTTAGATTGCACAAGGGAAAAGAAAGTAAGGTAGAGAAAAAATAACAAAGAAATGGATTAAAAGGAAGTCCCTTACTTGGTTGAAAAAGACAATAAAGATGAAAGAAAATAATTTCATTTTTCATTATTTGGAATGGAAAAGGAAAGGAAAAGAAAGGAAAACATTTTATACACTACTAAGCTTTTGTTTCTTTTCATAAAATCTCAAAATTGAGATGATTGCAAAATCTTTTCATTAAAGCATTCTTCAATCTCTCCATAACCTTTCCCTCATTCTAAAAGTTAATCCAAAAATATAATCCAAACATTATGTAAATTTTGAACCTTGAGTATCAATGCCATGTTATCACTTGATAATTTTGACATGGCATATTGGGCTTTGAACAGTGGTGTAATGGTAATTGAATGATACTTGCACTATTACAATTACCATGAAAGTGTTGCTTGTTACAACCCACGAAAAAAATTTATTTATTTCTTGTCATTAGCTACCGAATCCCTCTTAAAATAATACAAATCTAATAGCAAAAGTTTCAATATATCATTGTCATTACCATGAAAGTATTGCTTGTTACGTTCTTAGCCACGAAAAAAGTTTCTTTAATTATTATGATTACTAGTCTAATCCCTTTTAAAATAATACAAATGTAAATGCAACAATTTTAATCCAAGTTATAGTAAATGAACCCTCTCTTGTAATTTCCTACTTTTGTGCTAAAATAACATATATAAATCAAACCAAATCATACAAGCACAATATTTTCTTAGTAGAAGGGGTCAACTATATTGATCTGTCAATGTCACTCATTCCTATCCAGAACGTTCCCCTCTGTCCCTATTAAAATAATACAAATGCAAATGCAACAATTTTAATCCAAGTTATATTAAATGTACCCTCTCTTGTAATTTCCTACTTTTGTGCTAAAATAACATATATAAATCAAACCAAATCATACAAGCACAATATTTTCTTAGTAGAAGGGGTCAACTATATTGAACTGTCAATGTCACTTATTCCTATCCAGAACGTTCTCCTCTATTAGCTCCATATAAAAGAGATATCGCCTAAGTGTCTCTTTTAAACTCGTCTTAGGTCTTCTTCTACCCCTCCTACGAGATACTATCTCCATACTTTCACACCTTCCTATAGGTGCCTCCATGGGTTGCCTTCTACTATATTTATATCATCTCAGATGATTTTCTCTTATTTTATCTCAATCAGGATCACCTCCACTTTTTCTCGTATAATTTCATTCTTAATCTTGTCATTTCTAGTTTTGCCATACATACATCTCAAGATTCTTATCTCTACCACTTATATCTTATGAACATGATAATACTTCATTATCCAATACTTTGAACCGTACAACAAAGCTACCCCTATTTGGCTTAGGAGAAAAATAGTATATGGGATATAGGAGGGATAGATGTAGTCCCTCCTATACCCCAAAATTTTATCCTTCCAAATTGGGGTCAAATGGAGGGAGAGAAAAATTATTTATTTTATAATGTCTATTTTGTCCTTAATTTTGATCTTAATTGCAAGTCTAACAAACAATTCTAATATGTAGAAAAGGACATTAATATCAATTTGTACATAAAATTTATCCATTCCTCCCATTTTCTATCTAATCCAAACAAAGAAAATTCATAATCCTTTATGATCATTTCCTTTATAAATTTTTCCAATCTAAACAATGTGTTAACCCTTTCCTCTCTTTTCTTTTATGATTCTATCTGTTCCTTTC
Organism: Ehretia macrophylla; assembly: GCA_037974665.1. Lineage (NCBI taxonomy): Eukaryota > Viridiplantae > Streptophyta > Magnoliopsida > Boraginales > Ehretiaceae > Ehretia > Ehretia macrophylla. Next base: position 10,356,364 of record CM075774.1, read on the forward strand.
CTTTATTAAATCTTCCCTCTTGAATCTAAACAAGGTATAAGTGAAATTTTTCGACCACACAAGATTCCAGACGCACTTCTCTATTTCATCCATCCAGCCTTAATTTTGTGATTGATATCCATATTAATTTCTCCATCTTGTTGGACCATGGAACTAAGGTATCTAAAGTTTCTTTTTCATGTAATCTTTTCAATGCCAATCTTACTTCTAAATTACTGCTCAACCTACCATTGCCAAAATAATATATATAAAAAATTGAAATATTCCTCATCTTTTTTGTGACCTTTCCTACCATATGTATTAATATAAATACATATTATATTTTTATAATATATGTATATACATACACATGTAGATACATACAACCTTGATAACAACTAGATACACAAGTCCCATGAGGCAAGTAAAATACAAAATTACACTTGAAAAATATAAAGATATAGACCTTGCCTATATGGACTATGAGACCGAGATAGAGATTGTTTAAGCTTGTTATGATCGAAAGTAGTAAGGAAAGGGAAAGAAACCAAAGACATCAGGCCATTTTCAACAACCTCCTTATTATTATTTTTTTTATTATAGGAAGTCAAATAGGTGACGCCCTATTTAGGGAGCTTGCTATTTCTGTTCCACTCTATACTTCCTATTTTATCTAGCTAAAATTTATTTGATTTTTTAAATTAAAAGCTAAAGTAATATCAATAAAATTAATTCAACTAAAACATAATTGAAACTTGTTTTGGCTTCAATGTTAAAAAATTCAACAAGTTTGTTAGAAGATAAAATAAACGATGACGATGTTATGTTATTCTCATTATCCACTTTGTCCTGAGTCTAATAAATCTCTAAAGCTTTCGACATAACACCACCTATCAATCTAATAAGAAGAGAGGGGCAAGCCAAAACATTCTTCACAAGTTGCTAAATGTTCTTCTGAAGTAAGAAATTCTTTCAATAATTTTGAACGTTATTGATTGAAAGACCGAGAGCTAATTATCAACCACACGTGCCTTTCTTTGTGGCACCCACTATCTTCTTTTACAAAAGAACTTGGCTACTTATATGATAACTAATAGGTCATATAGGAGTCGTGTTATCTCTTAAAAGAACTACCAGTTGATGCGAAAGAAGGATATGCCCTCCCTTTTAAATTAGTTGTTAAACTTTAATTAGAAAAGCAATATACTAAATTTAATTTAACAAAATTCTATCCTTAAACCTCTGTATGAATAAAATTAAACACCAAATCCTCTTCCTCTTTCACATCAACTGATCCATCATACATCATCTCAATCCGTAGCTGTGATGCCTGGGAATTTCACACATATTTTAAATAACTGTTGCATAAAATACTTGTACATTTTACGTGCATTTCTTATCTTCTTTAATTGTTTATTTCGTAGGCACTATTCATTAAAAAAATTTACTGTCTCGGATATGCGATTTAATATTTGTCCTAGCTCATACGAAACCTAGTAGGAATCGGGAACTTGTCATTTTAGACTTTTGAGCTCGGGAACATATAATTAAAAAATGTTTTTCGCGCCATTTGAATAGTGTTACATACGTAACAACTTTGATTTGAAATTTTTAGCATTTGATTAGAGTTTAAGCTCATTTGACCAAATTTTTATGAGTTTTGACTTAGCAAACTTAACATTTAATATCCATATTCATAACATAACACAACACAAATATTTTGATCGTCAAAACAATTGCAAAAATTACCCCTATATCACTCCCCATGGCCGACTACCTCTAGGAGGAAAAAGGAAGAGAAATTCTTCTTCAAATCTTGGAGTGGAGCTCTTGGCTTGCTTAGGAAGGATTCTAGTGCACTTGGGAGCTTCAACAACTTATCTTCATCTTCTAATCTGTGAGGGAGTTGCACTTTCTTTGATTTAAAGTTAATGCATATATATATTGAAATTCTTGTATTGTTGAATTTAACTATATTGCTTGTTATAATTGCTTGATATATGATCTTTGGAGTTTATAGAACACTTTTGCATAGCTAGTTGTTATATTCCATGGTTGAATGTTGAGATTGAAGGAAGATGATGATGAATAGTACTCATTTTAGGGATTTGAATAAAATTTGCTAATTAGCTTGAATTGAGACCTCAATTAGATGCTCTAGACCCTAGTGAAGTTAGATAGCAAGCCACGTGAAGTTGAATCACCCAAAACTGAGCTAAATTGCAAGATTAGTCAACTTTAAAAAGATGACTTTTCTCCTTGTGCAATCTAGGCGCGTTTGGGCTATGGTTTGGGTATCCTTGGGCTAAGGAAGCACTTTTGGTACTTTTGTTACTTGAAATTGGGGTTCGCTTAGTATAGTTGTAGTTAAAACCCGCTCGGGGCCCTCCAGAGCTTTTGCTTCTAAAATGGGTTTTTATGATCTTAGCAGGTGTCTTTTATCTTAATTAGGACTATAGTATGATTAGTAGGTAGTTTGGAAACCTTCAGATGTGCATAGGAGAAGGAAAGCTTGGTTAAAGAAAGGGGAAAAAGTAGTTTTGGTTATTTTTGATGCATTTGGAATTTGTTGTTGAGTTATCATGTATTGTATTGAACATCTAAAGTTTAATAAAGCTATTCGAATTGATTGTGAGAAAAAAGTTATGTTGATTGCTACTTTTGGTACTATAAAGTTATTTCGTGCTATTGTGAGCTTATATTGTACTTATATGTGAAGGCAGCCTACTTTGTCGACCCTCTTACGTGTTATATGATATTTTGATGCTTGTGGACTTGTCTCGGGGTTGCGCAACCTTTTCGAACATGGTAGCGTCAAGAAACACCGGCGGCGTCGGGCTTGTCGTACTCCCTCGACTACTATGGTACCTATTCCATTTCTCGTTGAGCATACTTCATTACCCCAAAGGCATGGTTCACCTGTTGGGCATGGACCTACCTCAGGAGAAAGGGTCGTAGGCTCGGGATACATCCAGAGTTTCCCAACTTGTTGGAGTAAGGGGTTTGCCGGCACTTGCGTGAAGTTCGTGGCTCGTGGTTCGAGTTTGAAGACTTGAAGTGGAATCGTATCTTTTTTAATGTGGTTAACTACTTGCTATTTAAGCTTATTGTTTATGTTATATATATGATTTCTTGTATCTGCATATCATAATGCACGCCCAGTATGTTACATCACTTCCCTCACTGAGTAACTTGGTTACTCATTCCTCTTTTTAACATATTTCAGGAAAAGTTGAAGATTGGATTGCCTCATGTGTGACCTGCTTGCTCTATCAGTGTGTAAAACATGGAAGAATGTGATCATCATATGCTTGTATTGTATTTGAGACTTTGTGCCCATGTATGTATTTATGTTATATCAAGGAATGTAATATTAAAGTTTTAGTTTTGTTTGATGATTAGGCACTAGTAGGCTTGTAATATCTTCTATTTGCTTTACTTTATTACTTAGTAGTGCATGCTTGTGTGGACGATGAAAACTAGTTAGTTGGTTGGACACAAATTATAAGAAAGCTTGATTGATAGTATAGAGAAGTATGATAAGTGGATTAAAAAGATAGAACTTCAATGGATATGATTTTGAATTCTTGTGTGATATGTTGTTGGGTTCCAAGGCTCGGATGGCCTTGAGGAGCTAGTTGGCTTTATGAATCTTGAAAGTTAGGTTGTATGAATGGCTGATTATGATTCAAGACTTGTATGTGACTGTTGGCAGGTTTCTAGATAGACCTATATATAGGAAAAACTCCGTCTGTTTTCCCTAAAATTTTGTGCCCGGGTTTGGATTTGGGTTGAGTATAGTTTGGTTAATAGAAGTCCCAGTTTCGTGAAGGATTGGGGCGTTACAAAAGTGGTATCAAAGCTTAGTTAGCTCTCAGCCGAGACAGGGTCCTTGGTCTGGTGGGTAGTGAACCTCGAGTGCATGCATGTGAAGTGTTTTTTGGAATAGGTATGTGCTTGTATGTGGACTTGCGTTTGCTTAAGTGAAAATATGTTCTATAGGTTACATTTGTGTGAAATAGGAAGATTTTGTGATATGCATAACTATGTGATTATGTGTGACTTAAGTGGAAATGTGTTTCTACGTGATTTGCTTATGTGAAATATGATAATTGTAATAGACGAACAAATATGTGACTAGGAGTACTTTTATGTGGTGTATTTGTCAGTATATGTACTTCACATACTATCTATTGCATGCATACATATAATCTCATTTGAATTGGTAAGCAAACTCCCCCCTATAGAGATTGCCAGAAATGGATTTCTAAGGTGTGGACCAGTAAAGCCAGATATAGTTCATATTTGTGATCAACAAGAAGTCATTCAAGAAGCTAGTTTGGGATTCGCCTTAGGCATTTTCTTCGGTATTTTCATTCGGACTTCTTGCCTGGAATTGTATTTGGTATTTTCTCAGAATTTCTTGTATAGCAATCATGTTGGAGTTCTTATGTGGTGATCACATTCGGAGGGATTCTTATTCGGACTTCTGGACGGGTATTTTTACTTGGAGCTTTTATTTGGCATTCATAGTTGGGATTTCTTTTGACTTCTCACTCTGGAGTTCTCATCGATTATTCTTCCAGTTTTCATACGAAGATTTTGTTGGAATTCTTATTGACATTCATGAGTGATGGAGTTCTAGGGAGTTTCATATGAAGGCTCTTATTGGTGTGTTCCCTTGGTACTTCTAGTTAGAATTCTTTGTGATTTCGCATTCGAACTACTTGTTCAGGGTATTCAAGATACATATGTGGATTTCTCTTGAAAATAAGAAATTGCGAGGACGCAATTTGTTTAAGGGGGAGAGAATGTAACGCCCGGGAATTTCACACATATTTTAAATAACTGTTGCATAAACTACTTGTGCATTTTACATGCATTTCTTATCTTCTTTAATTGTTTATTTCTGAGGCACTATTCATAAGAAAATTTACTGTCTCGAATATGCGATTTAATATTTTTCCTAACTCATATGACACCTAATAGGAATCGGAAACTTGTCATTTTAGACGTTTGAGCTCGGGAGCATATAATTAGAAAATATTTTTCGCGCCATTTGAATAGTATTACGCACGTAACAACCTTGATTTGAAATTGTTAGCATTTGATTAGAGTTTAAGCTCATTTGACTAACTTTTTATGAGTTTTGACTTAGCAAACTTAACATATAATATCCATATTCATAACATAACACAACACAAATATTTTGATCACCAAAACAATTGCAAAACTTACCCCTATATCCCCCCCCCCCCCCATGGCCGACCACCTCTAGGAGGAAAATGGAAGATAAATTCTTCCTCAAACCTTGGAGTTAAGCTCTTTGCTTGCTTAAGAAGGATTCTAGTGCACTTGGAAGCTTCAACAACTTATCTTCGTCTTCTAATTTGTGAGGGAGTTGCACTTTCTTTGATTTAAAGTTAATGCATATATATATTGAAATTCTTGTATTGTTGAATTTAGCTATATTGCTTGTTATAATTGCTTGATATATGATCTTTGGAGTTTATAGAACACTTTTGCATAGCTAATTGTTATATTCCATAGTTGAATGTTGAGATTGAAGGAAGAAGATGATGAATAGTGCTCGTTTTAGGGTTTTGAATAAAATTTGCTAATTAGCTTGAATTGAGACCTCAATTAGATGTTCTAGACCCTAGTGAAGCTAGATAGCAAGCCACGTGAAGTTGAATCACCCAAAACCGAGCTAAATTGCAAAATTAGTCAACTTTAAAAAGATGACTTTTCTCGTTGTGCAATCCGGGCACGTTTGGGCTATGATTTGGGTATCCTTGGGGTATGGAAGCACTTATGGTGCTTTCGTTACGTGAAATTAGGGTTCGGTTAATATAGTTGTAGTTAAAACCCGCTCGGGGCCCTCCCGAGCTTTTGCTTTTAAAGTGGGTTTTTATGATCTTAGCAGGTGTCTTTTAGCTTAATTAGGACTATAGTATGATTAGTAGGTAGTTTGGAAACCTTCAAATGTGCATAGGAGAAAGAAAGCTTGGTTAAAGAAAAGGGAAAAAGTAGTTTTGGCTATTTTTGATGCATTTGAAACTTGTTGTTGAGTTATCATGTATTGTATTGAACATCTAAAGTTTAATAAAGCTATTCGAATTGATTGTGAGAAAAAGTTATGTTGATTTCTACTTTTGATACTATAAAGCTATTTCATGCTTATGTGAACTTATATTGTGCTTATATGTGAGGGAAGCCTACTTTGTCGACCCTGTTACGTGTTATGTGATATTTTGATGCTTGTGGACTTGTCTCGGGGTTGCGCAACCTTTTCGAACATGGTAGGGTCGAGAAACACGGGCGGCGTTTGGCTTGCCGTACTCCCTCGACTACCATGGTGCCTATTCCATTTATCGCTGAGCAGACTCCACTACCTCAGAGGCGTGGTTCACCTGCTGGGCATGGACCTACCTCAGGAGAAAGGGTCGTAGGATCTGAATACATCTGGAGTATCCCAACTTGTTAGAGTAAGGGTTTGCCGGCACTTGCGTGAAGTTCGTGGCTCGTGGTTCGAGTTTGAAGATTTGAAGTGGAACCGTATCCTTTTTAATGTGGTTAACTACTTGCTATTTAATCTTATTGTTTATGTTATATATATGATTTCTTGTATCTGCATATCATAATGCACGCCCAGTATGTTGTATCACCTCTCTCACTGAGTAACTTGATTACTCATTCCTTTTTTCAACATATTTCAGGGAAAAGCTGAAGATTGGATTGCCTCCTGTGTGACTTGCTTGCTCTATCAGTGTGTAAAACATGGAAGAATGTGATCATGATATACTTGTATTGTATTTGAGACTTTGTGCCCATGTATGTATTTATGTTATATCAAGGAATGTAATATTAAAGTTTTAGTTTTGTTTGATGATTAGGTACTAGTGGGCTTGTAATATCTTCTATTTGCTTTACTTTATTACTTAGTAGTGCATGCTTGTGTGGACGATGAAAACTAGTTAGTTGGTTGGACACAAATTATAAGAAAGTTTGATTGATAGTATAGAGTGGTATGATAAGTGGATTAAAAAGATAGAACTTCAATGGATTTAATTTTGTATGCTTGTGTGATATGTTGTTGGGTTCCAAGGCTCGGATGGCCTTGAGGAGCGGGTTGGCTTTATGAATCTTGAAAGTTAGGTTGTATGAATGGTTGATTGTGATTCAGGACTTGTATGTGACTGTTGGCAGGTTTCTAGATAGACCTATATATAGGAGAAACTCCGTCGGTTTTTCCTAAAATTTTGTGTCCGGGTTTGGATTTGGGTTGAGTATAGTTTGGTTAATAGAAGTCCCGGTTCCGTGAAGGATTGGGGCATTACACTAGCCCCTCTCTCCAACAATACTCACAAACAAATAGTTGTCTTCCTCCCCCTCCTTCATTCTTCTTATCCAATATCTTTTTCTTCCTTTCTTCTTGAGATATTACAACATGCATAAAGAAAAAAATACCACAATATAAAAAAAAGCAAGAAATATTGAAAATAAGCTTCAACCTTCAACTTCGGCTTCAATGGTAGTAAGATTTTTATAAAAAAAACAAATCTTATTTTGCCTTTTTTTTTTTTTTTATCATAGATAATTTTCTAATATTTGAGAGATTTGGAGTGATATAGAGTGAGATCTAGCTTTAACCTTCAACTTCGGTTTCAATGCTAGCCTTTTTCTTTCTTTTTTCTTTTATTATTAGAGAGATATGGAGTGAGATCTAGCTTACCAAATTTAGCGAGCTAGAATGAGATTTTGAACACTTCATAAAATAGGAGCTTGTTGAAGTAGAAAGATATCATCACTTGACAATCTCTTTTGGCTAAGGAGTCAAGATTGAAAAATTGATGGTATTGCACTTTAAGGAACCTATTCCTTATTTAGATAAGAGAGAGTCAAATTATAAGGGTACTCGTGATAGCTATATTTTCCTTTATAAGTGTAAGAGTTGTTAGCCTGAAGGTCTTAATCTCGTATTTTGACAATAACAAAATCTTAATCATATGGTTGAAATTGCCTAATGATGGTTTATACAAGTGTTGCAATGTTTATGAACTTTTCATAGACTGAGAGATCAAGCTTGTGGAATCTACTTCGTTCCTAATTCAAGAATAACTCAAGTCGATCTCATCAATAGCTCAATATGCTTAAGCACTAAAAGATCCATGAACACTAGCTCAACATCTTCTGGTCAAGATCCATGAAGACTCAAATTGTTGATATCCATGTCAAGATCTTGTCTGTGAAGATTAAAGAGAGAGTTACAAGGAATGAGATGTGGCGACATAAGGGGTAGCGGTTTTAATTATAGGGTATGCCTCAGATACAATCTTGAAAGCTCAATAGTGTTATTCAAAACCATTATTCGTTCTCAAGAATGTTTTTAAACTGGCTTTTAAAACTTATTGGGCTAATTCTTCTTAAGCCTAGTGAAGTTTGCTAGCTGAAGTGCTCAACCGACAAACTGAACCTACTAAGGAAAAAATAACCAAACGATCTTGCCAGACGAATGAATCGTTTGCCAAGCTCATACGGCAGTTCTAGATAGACCCGGATGAATTTGCTGGATGAGCTATTCATCCGACAAACCTCGATCGGCAGATGAAGTAGGATACAAATGAGTTTGTCGGACAAGGTGCTTATCCGACAACTCGACTTGCATTCAAAAAAATATAGCCATTTGACTATCCGTTGCAAATTGGTCTATTTAAGCAAACAATGTTTTCATAACACATTAACTTTGAGAATCTGAAAAAATCACTTAAGAGCATTTATGAGCTTGAGTTAAAATCTTCTACATTCATTCAAAAACATTTATTGAGCTTTCAATTACAAATCCTTGAGCTATCAATTGCTCTTTACTTGTATTTATTCATCTCAAGAGGAGATACTCATTGTACCTACATTATTTATTCTCATTGTTCACTTGCAAATCCTCTAGAGCTAAACATTGAGTAATTCATAGTTTAAAGAGACAGAGGTCAGACTTTCTTTGTGGATTCAAAGAGGGAAGAAGTCTTGTTTCGTTCTTGTGGATTCAAAAGTGGCTTTGTACATTGGTTTGTGTTACACCAACTTGTGAATGAGCACTTTAGCAGAGTTCATAGAAAATCCTAAGGGGGGGAACCTTAGGTGGTGGATGTAAAGTAGCGAACCACCATAAAATCGACAACTCAATCTCTTTATCTCTTATCTTCTTTACTCTTCATTTTATTGCATACCTTGTATTTGATAAATTATTCGATGGAATTTACTAGTTGCAAACATACTCGAAAAAGTAGTAGCATTTCCCCTATGCCTAATTCACCCTTCCTTCTTAGGATAATTTGGCCTAACAGTTGTAATGCTCATACTATTTATGGGATTCTTGTATGGGTAAATAGCATATTACCCCATTGTGTTTTGCTAAAAATGTACAATACCTCATGTGTTTTAAAAATTAGTTGATTATCTCTTTGTGTTTGCTAAAAGTGCATAATACTCCTTTGTGTTTTAAAAATTATCTGATTACCCCTATGTGTTTTATAAAAGTAGCTAATTACCCTCTATACTTTTTAAAAATTAATTCTTTTGTTAGAAAATATAAGGGGGTAATTAGCTAATTTTATAAAATATAAAGGGGTAATCAACTACTTTTAACAAATCACAGAGGGATAATTAGCTAATTTTTAAAACACAAGGGGATATTGTGCACTTTTAACAAAACACAGGGTGTTAATCTGTTAATTTTTAAAACACAAAGGGGTATTGTATATTTTTAACAAAACACAAGGGGGTAATACGTTATTTACCCTTCTTGTATTTATATTTATAACAAGTACATGATAGAGTTTACAATTTGAATTGTTATAGTCGATATGCAAGCATATATACAGATAACTACAAAGTGGCTAACATTGTATTTCATGCTCATAGGACTTTAACTGTCATTTGGATAAGTACAACTAAACATGGCTTAACATCCCCCACAAGCTGAGGGCGGAGGAAACACCAAAAACTTGTCTTGATGTAGTTGAGACGTGACTTGTACAGAGGTTTTGCAAATATGTCAAACAAGCTATTCATTTGTAGGAATGTACCATAGTTGCAAAGTACTATCATTAATTTTTTCTTGTACAAAACGAACATCAATCTCTATACATTTACTTCCATTGTGAAAAATCAGATTAGATGCCATTTAAATTGAGCTAACATCGTCACACAAAATCGTTGAGCAACCCTGATGATTGAGCCATAGAAAATTCATCAAATGGTAAACCCATAAGATTTCAAAAGTAAGAGCAGCAATTGCCCGATATTCGGGTTTGGAGCTAGATTTTGACACTGTTTGCTACTTCTTTAAGCTTCATGTAATGAGATTGGAACCAAGGTATATAGCATAGCTTGAAGTTGAACGACGGGTTGTTGGGCAACCTGCCTAATCCGCATTGCAAAAACCTGTGAGAGTCATGGTTTGATGTTGAGTAAATTGAAGGCCATAACCAATGGTGTAGTTTACATATCGTAAAATCCAGTTAGCTGCCATGAGATGAGATGTACGTGGAGCTTGCATGAACTGGCATACAAAGTTGACTGCATAAGACAAGTTTGGACGAGTCATAGTGAGGTATTAGAGTGCACCCACTAGCTGCCTATATGATCAACAAGGAGATTACCATTCAAAGGTGTCAAGCTTGTGGAAGCCATTAGAGTGGATACGGGGTTGGCACCTTGAAGGCTGAATTGCTGCACCAATTGGACTTAATACTTGCTTTAAGTGAGCATGAGATTATATTTTATTCTCATTACTTATCTTTTCAAATTAGATTGAAAAAATACAAGTCACTTTTTGTCAAGGTTGGGAATCTCACAGTTGATGATGGATTGCTACGCTTGCCGAGCTGAACTTTCAGGTTGGCCTCCGAGCCAAAACTTTCAGGTCGGCCTCCGAGTTGAACTTTCTGGTCGGCCACTAAACCTGCACAAGGAAAGTAAAAGAAAAGGCGGGGTGATGACCCGAATTTTTCCCTCGGGCGTGTGAATTATTAGTATGTCCGAACTGGCAAGGTAGCTGAGTGCAATAATGACGAGTTACCTAGAAATGAAGGGGTGGAGCTCTATTTATACTAAATTCGTACCTGACAGCATTTAATGCGGTACAGCTTTATGTCCAATCAAGGCTTTATATCCCATCAGGGCAGCTGACACTGAGGTCGGGGTTTTCCAGAGTTGGGGTGAGGTCAGATCAGCATCCAAGTTGGGCATTAGCTGAAATGTGTTGGGCTTGGCTCGGATTAGCCCGCCTCAACTCAGAGTGGACATCATACCTCAGCTCGGGGTCCCTCTCGTCAATCCCTCCCTCCCCAAGTCGAGATCGAGATGGTGAGATCTAGATTTGGGAGTTGTTCCCGAGCTAGAGGTGCTCGACCCCGGCAAAGTGGGGATGGCCACGTCAGTGGTGCATGCCCTTCAGACGGCTGACACGTCACCTGGCAGTTATGATAAGATGCGACGTTTGGGATTCCCGAGGTGGTTACAGGAGTTGCCTATAAATAGGACCTTGACATCCGAGATTCATTTCACACTTTGCTTACAAAATTCAGAGCTTTTAGGTCAGCAACCAGGGTAGTCGGACACTTTTAGCTCAAAAAATGTCTTCTCGGGGTATTCAGCTCAGAATCTATTAGCTCGAAGCCAATTAGGTCGGAAGCAATTAGATAGGGTCATCTTTGACAGCTAGAGCGGTAGGTACGTCCCGATTCCCTTTAGTTATTCCTGCACATATTTTAATTTGTAAACAGGAAGGGGAGGTTGGAGTTAGAAGATTCCCAACTGATGGAGGTGAGGTTCTATGGAGGGGATGAGAATCCGTCGAGCTAGGAGTCGACTTCAAATAGAGGCCGTGGTGATGATAACGAAGGCGTATCTCAAAAATCATCTCGGCAATCTGGGCTAAGGGAGAGTGATGATGATTGCTAAGTGATCGAGGTCAAGCGAGTGCAAGAAGAAGCCGAGGCGGATCCTTTAGCCGACCTGGGAGACTTGGGAGATAGGGAGGACAAGGAGCCATTGAACCAGTTGGAGGGAGTCGAGATACCATAGGAGTACTTAGCTGGAGTCTCCGCGTCGGAGCCAATTGAAACGATCCTGGTTAGGGCGGTCCAACCTCGGAGCTCTGTTACAGCCAGCGGTTCGTCGGCTCGGGGGAAGAGGATAGAGCAGCTGTTTGCCTACTGTAGGCGCGAGTGCCACTTTACCGTCCAGATGGCTAATGCTAGGCTAAGGGACTAGTTGGTGGACCAACACCACAAGCTGAAAGTGCCAGGTCGGACCGAGCCTGCCTGCTATCCTCTACTCGACCATTTCACTATCTACGACCTCGCATTCGATGTCGTCCAACTTCTACTTTCCGACTTCATCGCCGGTATTTTGAATTACTTCAAGCTTAGCCTGGGTCAAATGTCCCCTAACGGCTGGGCAGTGATGGTGGCGTTTTATGTGTTCTACCTTGAGAGGAAGATAGAGCCGACCCTGCGTCGGTTCAGGCAGTTCTTTGTTTGCAAGCCCAACCCGAAGCAGCCAGGGTAGTTCCACTTCGCAGCTCAGGTCAGCAACGCCATATTTACCAAGTAGCACTCCTTCAACAAGGGTTGGCACAACGACTACTATTAGGTTGAGCTGGCCGTGAACCCGGGGTGCAGGGTAGATTGGAATCTCACCTTGAAAAAGACTGTGACTGACGACCCCAAGCTCTCAAAAGAGGAACTTGCCGAGGTCAGGGTACTGAGACCCGAGTCGGGTATGCTGATTGATATTGATAACGTCCTCAGGTGGGACAGAATCTGGAAATCAAAGTTATTCGGGAGGGAACCCGACCTGAGGAGGAAGCACCCTCACCTACTTCTTGAGCCCGAAAAGAATGCAGAGTCTGGCTCAGAAGAGGGTCAGTTCGTAGGATCAATGCCCGACCTCCCTGTCTCATTGTCTATCGTTGTTCCCTTCAGTTTGCATTTGGTTGTTTCTCACATCTTTCCTTTGTTTTTACAGACATGGCGGATACGAGGAGGCTCGCATATGCCCAGATGAAGAGAAAGACCGAGGCCAGTGGCGAAGTCTCTGCTCAGTCTGGCTTGGGCTCCTCCGTCCCTCAGAAACAGAGGCAGCGGCCCGAGGTCTCTTCCAAGGGGACGTCGGCGTCTCCCTAGACCAAAAGATCTAGCTCAGGCGTGGCGATCTCTGAGCGCTCAGCATCCCGCCCTGATAATAGGAAACGGTCTCGGCCCGAGTACTCCAGGAAAGGCAAGGTTGCAGAGGTGAGCCCTCCCAACAAGGACTTCGTGGAGGAAGCTAAGGTCGCACGTGATCCTAAGCTGGCATCGGTCCTGGCGGAGCAGCTTTCGCTCGACCTGAGGATGACCATAGTCACGATAAGGCATATTTGACCGCGTTGATATGGTTAAGTTTTTTGGCTCGGTTGATCATTTTGTCATCTTTCGTGCAGGCCGAGTCCCACATCCTTTCGGCACCTAGTTTGCTCGCCCGAGCCCAGGCTCACTACATCGAGCTCGAGCAGCGATTTATCGACTCTCGAGCTGAGCTAGAGGCCCTGAGGGAGGATGCCGTCCAGAGGCGCAAAGCGGACGAGATGGAGATCGACCGGCTGAAGAGAGAGCTCGAGGCGAAGAAGTCTCGATGCGAGGCCGCGACCAAGGATGTCGAGCGCTTCAAGAAGGACAAGCTCGAGGTTGAGGCGAAGCTCAAGGATCTATTAGATCGGGTTGGCCCATAGGGAGAGAAGGCGGTGGAAGCCTTTAAGTCCAGCCAAGAGGCCGTGGACTGGTTGGCCACGAAGGGTGGGGCGATGGCCAAGTACGCCGAGTTGGAGTACTACTTCCGGGGCCAAGTCACAGCTCGGGAGAGAGCGAAGACCTTCTTCCCTGCCACCAAGAACGATTACATCGAAGTCTTGGAGGCTCCACCGCAGGAGTTCTGGGAGATTCCTGAGCTCCCGGCCGATCTGACGTCCCAAGCCAAGGAGGTGATTGAATTTGTTCAGAAGGGCATGGACTAGATCGGGGATGAAGCCGATGCTACCACCTCCACCGCCGCTCCTAAGTAAACTTTGTAATTGCCCGGGTCGGGTTTTTGTAATTTCGCCTAGGTTGGGCTCCTTGTAATTGTCACTCTTTCCAATTCCAATGAAATGAATGTTCTAATTTTATTTGTGTTTCATTCGAGTTTGTACATGTGTACCTTTCTTTTCGCAAATTTTTTAAGTAAGTGGGGTCGGACCAATATAATGGACCATTCAAACTTAATTTAAATATAAAGAGCCGAGCTGGACGCGATTAATTTCATCCTAATCCGAGCTGGTTAATTGGACAACTATTATCGTTGCCGACCTGGACTCGTCAGTCCGATTTAAGATTGGTCAAACTAATGTTGACAAATGTTGAGCTCGAGTTTAGACCCAAACTAACATGCCGACCTAAAGTCGGATTATACCGAGTTGGACCTTAATCCGAACTAGCTAAACTAATCAAATTATTATTGATTATACCCGAGCTGGAACCTAGTCCGAGCTGGTTTACTTGATCATTAGCTCATAATTAAGCATGGCCACCGCGTTAATCCGAGTTGGCAGTAGCTAAGTAGCTGAGGTGCTCGGGCGCGGGTCGGGCATTGCACTAATTTATAAAATAGGTTTGCATTGAATTTGTACATGAAGTACTTGGGATCGGGAGCCGATTACAAGTGATGCTTGGCTCGAAGCCTTAGCAAAGATTTCGGCTCAGGGCCGTTGCAAGATTTTTCAGCTCGGGGCCGTTACAAGATTTTCGGCTCGGGGGCCGTTTACAAGATTTTCTGCTCAAGGGCCGTTACAAGATTTTTCGGCTCGGGGGTCGTTATACAAAATATCTCTTCATTTTTTAATTGCTTCCCGTATTTGTTGCGGAGGTAGAAGGTTCCAGGTCGGACTTCTTTCTTGACTTTGTACGGTCCCTCCCAGGTCGGGAAGAGTTTGTTGCTCGAGCGCGGCAAAAAGATAGCCTTTCTGAGGATGAGGTCGCCAACTTTAATAGGCTTAGGCTTGACCTGCTTGGCGAATGCTCTTTGCATGGCAGCTTTGCTGGTTAGTATCCTGATTTCAGCTTTAGCTCAGAGCTCTTCGGCGAGGTCGAGCTCTTCACGGATCAGTGCTTCTTTTATTTCTGGATCATGGTGGAGGGTTCGACTGGTCGAAGACCCGATCTCCACCGGCAGCACTGCTTGAGTACCAAAGGTCAGCTCGAAGGGCGATTCTCCCGTTGTCGAGCTGGTGGTGGTCCGCTGAGCCCACAGCACCTCAAGGAGAATCGATGCCCACTGGCCTTCTGCTTCCTTCATCTTGGTCTTCAGGCCCTGCAAAGTGATTTGGTTAGTCCTTTCAACTTGGCCATTACTTTGAGGGTGAGCAATAGATGAGAATCTGAGGTCGATCCCAATCTCATCACATTTGCCTCGAAAGTATGCACTGTCAATTGCTTGCCATGGTCAATAACGATGACCTTTGGCACCCCAAATCGACAAATGATATTTTTCCATACGAAATCCCAAGCTGTCTTTTCTGTTATTCTAGCAACACCTTCAGCCTCAAGCTATTTGGTGAAGTAGTTCACTGCTACGAAGGCGTGTTTCTTTTGGCCGACACTGGTCGGCAATGGGCCGATGATATCTAGACCCCACTGATAGAATGGCCATGAGCTACTGGCTTCCTCTGTACATTGGCGAACCTTTGGTAGATGTCGCACTTTTTTACATACTCTTTGGCATCTTATTCTAAGGTTGGCCAGAAATAGTTTTGCCTCAATGCCTTCCGAGCCAGAGCCTTACCTCCTAATTGGTTTCCACATACTCCTTCATGGATATCTCGGAGTACATAGTTTCCCTCCTCGGGCCCAACACATTTTAAGAGAGGCCAAGTATAGGCTCTCTTGTAGAGTTACCCGGCAATTATGACAAACCTTGAGGCTTGTTTCATTAGCTTCCGAGCTGCTTTTTCATCCTCTGGGGTTATACCCCCTTCCAAGTAGTCCACGATTGGTTTAGTTTAATCTGGGCTTATATTGAGCTCGGCTACAGCTTGCATCCCCAACTGAATACTCGGTTTGGATACTTCTTCCACATGGACCAGGGCAGGTCAGCTCTCGCCCAAGGCCAACCTGGACAGGACATCAGCCTTCATATTCTCTTCTCTCAGAATTTGCTATATCGTGAACCTTTTGAGTCCTGAGGTCAAATCCTTGACTCTGTTGAGGTAGGCTAGCATAGTACTGTCCTTGGCTTCAACTCTCCCGATATCTGACTAGAAACCATTTGAGAGTCGGTGCTCAGGTCGACTGTCTGTGCCCCGAGCTGAGTTGCAATTTTCAGTCCTGCGACCACTGCTTCGTACTCAGCTTCATTGTTGGACGCCGGAAAGGCGAACTTGAGGGAGTATTGGTGCTCATGCCGAGTCGGGTCGAGGATGACTACTCCGGCTCCGCTTCCAGACTTCCCTAAGGCCCCATCTACATGGACCTTCCACACATCCTCTGGGTCATGCTCGGCTCGGCCAGTGCACTCAACCACAAAGTCTGCAATGGCTTGGGCTTTGATGGCTGTTCTGGGTTGGTAGGTGATGTCAAATTGACTCAACTCAACTGTCCATTTCAGCAGCCTGCCCGACGCCTCCGGATTGTGCATGATGGACTTGAGTGGGGCATCCGTCATGACTTTAATTGGATGAGCATCAAAGTATGGCTTCAGCTTTCCAAGGAGGAGTACCTCACCTCGGCTCCTTGCAAGGTTTTGCTGACATAATAGACCGGCTTCTACTCCTTCCCTTCTTCGCGGACTAGTGTCACTGCCATTGCTATTCCCGAGCATGCTAGGTATAGTACCAGCTCCTCCCCCACCTGAGGTCGGGATAGTAGGGGTGGCGAAGCTATATACCTTTTCAGCTTTTGAAAGGTGTTTAGGCATTCTGTAGTCCATTCGAAGTTCTTAGGATTTCTCAATATTTTGAACAAGGGAACACACTTGTCAGCCGATCTGGACATGAATCTGCTAGTGCCGCGATCTTGCCTGCCAACACTTGGACATCTTTCACGCAGGTTGACGGTGCCAGGTCGAGTATCGCCTGAACCTTCTTCGGGTTGACTTCTATTCCACGGGCTGTGACCATGAAACCCAGAAACTTTCTTTCCTTGACGCCGAATGCGCATTTTTTTTTGGTTCAGCTTTATCCCAAAGTGCTCCATTACGGCGAAGGCTTCAGCCAGGTCGGCTACATGATCTTTCGCCCTTCTACTCTTGACCAACATATCATCTACATAGATCTCCATATTTCAGCCAATCTGATTTTTGAAAACCTTGTTCACCATCCGAGTGTAGGTAGCTCCAGCATTTTTTAGGCCAAAAGGCATGACCTAATAGTAGTAGAGACCTTTATCGGTGGTGAAAGCAGTATTCTCTTTGTCTCTGGGAGCCATCTTGATTTGGTTATAGCCTTTGAAGGTATCCATGAAAGAGAGCAGTTCAAACCCGGAGGTGGCATCCACCATCTGATCAATCCGAGATAGGGGAAAACAGTCCTTAGGGCAGGCTTTATTGAGGTCAGTAAAATCAATACACAATTTCCATCCTCCTAAGGACTTGGTTACCAGCACCACCATGTTGGATAACTAGGTTGGGTACTGGATTTTCTTTATGTGGCAAGCGTCTACCAACTTGTCCACCTCTTCTGCTATGATTTGTTGCTTGTCATAATAAAAGTCCCTGCGCTTCTGCTTTACCGGATAATGGTTTGGGTCTGCATTCAGGTGATACTCAACCACTCCCAGGTCAATACCTGTCATGTCAGAGACAGACCATGCAAATATGTGTTCATTTTTCAGGAGAAATTGGCTTATACCTTTCTTGAGGTTGTCAAGGAGTTCACTCATAATCTTCGCTCTCTTTGTTTCGTCGGAGAGCTCCACCTCTTGAAGGTCTTCAGCTGGGCTTCCTCTCTTAGCATCCCTCTTCTCCTCGGGCAAATCCGGTCCCCAGCCAACCTAATATTTGGGTCGGAAGGAGTTTTCATAACATTCCCGAGCTGAGAGCTGGGCAACGCGAATGGTGGCCGTGCCGGCCAGGGTCGGGAATTTCAGGGCCTGGTAGTAAGTTGAAGGGACAACCCTGAAATGGTTGAGCGCCACCCGACCTAAAATCCCATTGTAAGTGGAGTTGCAATCTATCACAATGAAGTTGGCTTGCATCCCACTTGTCTCTATCTTCCAACTTTAGCGGGAGGTTTATCACCCCTTCGGCTCGGTGGGCTTATCCGGTGAAACCAGCTAAAGTGCCCCTCAATGGCCTGAGTCGGCTCTTGTCCAACCCTATTTGCTCAAATGCCTTCAAGAATAGGACTTCTGCTGAGTTCCCGGTATCCACCATCAGCCTCTTTACGGTGAAGTTGGCTATTTTAGCGCTGATCACCAGTGGGTCGTCATGGGATAATATCACACCTTCTAAGTCTTATGAGGAGAATGTGAGCTCCTCTATCTCCGGGGTCGGACCCCGCACCGGTCCATACTCCCTCCCAGCGCGAACATAACCCTTCCTACCAGCCGAGGTCACTCCACCTGACGCCAATCCTCTTGCGATAGTCTCGATCACAGCCAAACGTCCGCCCCCAGCCTGGCGCCTGGGTTGACTTCTCTCCCTATCTCTCTGATTGTGATTCTGGGTCGGCTGCTGATTTACGTATCTCCGGAGGTGACCTCGGGCTATTAGTCCCTCGATCTCCTGTTTCAAGTCTTTACACTCCTCGGTGGTATGGCCGTAGTCCATATGATAGTGGTAATACTTAGTCCTATTGCGTTTATCAAGTCGGCCTTTCATCCTTGGAGTTGGAGGCAGGTGGTTTTGGTGCTGAATCTCCATCAGGATCTGCTCCCTTGTGATGTTAAGGGGAGTGAACAACCAGGATTTTGCTTATGCTGATGAGGCTGCTTGCCTTGATCATTTTGGACTTTACTCCCAAGTTGGGCTAGGGAAGTCTTTCTCTTCTTGCCGACTTCCTTCTCCTTGTCATCATCCCTCTTCGCCTGATGGATCTCCTCTGAGTGTATGTATCCTTCTGCTCGTACCATCAGCTCGGCTACAGTATCCACGGGGTCGATGGCCAAGGAGGATGTAAGGGGTCCCGACCTGAGCCCGCTTTGGTAAGCCATTAACGCCATGGAGTCCTCCAGGTTGGGGATTCTGAGCGACTCTTCATTGAATCGGGCTGTGTAAGCCCTCAAACTTTCCCCCTTATGCTACTTCACCAACAACAATGTAAAAGTGTGGCGGGTGGCGCGTCGGCTTCCCACGAAGCAGGGCAAGAAAGCCTCAGCCAGCTGATGAAAACTTGCAATAGATCCAGGACGAAGTTTTTGGAACCAGTCCAAGGTATTGCCAACCAGGGTGGTAGGGAATGTCTTCATCTTCATGAGGTCAGACATGTCATGCAGAGTCATGTGGTGGTCAAAGTTGAGCAAGTGGCTGGCTGGGTCATCGTCCCCATTGTAGACTGCTAGATTGGGCATCCGATTGTCGGTGGGTAGTGGTGTGGCCAGTACCTGGGTTGATAGTGGGCTTACGTCGAGCTGGTTAATAACCTTGGCTATGGCAGCCGCGATCTTGGCCTGCTCGGGGTCGGCTTGAGCAACCCTTTTCCCTCTCGCCTCCTCGGGTCCCGCCACCGGCTCTAGGAAGCCTTCTTTGTCTTGCGCTTGGGTTCCCCCGGGGCTGAAAATGCGAAACTGTGGACGCGCGGGCCTCGGCGTAGTTGCTTGTGAAACTGGGGGTTCCGCTGCTAGCCGGGCTACCTGTTCCTTTAGTTCCTGGAACATCCTGAGCATTATCTTCATCTTCGGTGACAGGCTGGAGTTGAGGTCTCCATCTGTCGTGGGGTTGGTTTGGGTGGCTAAGTGTATACTTTAACTCGTTCCGACGTCAGCTTGGGTTAGGTTTTGGCTAGGCACCTGCGTGGTTTCGAGGTCCCCATCCAGGTTGGGCAAATCCTCTATCGGTGCGCTGTGACTTCTCGTTTGTACCATGATGGTTTCTCAATGAGTGGTAAAAAGAGTGATAGAAAGAACTCGTTCCCACAGACGACGCCAAACTGTCGAGGTTGGGAATCTCACAGTTGAGGATGGACTGCTACGCTTATCGAGATGAGCTTTCAGGTTGGCCTCCGAGCTAAACTTTTAGATCGGCCTCCGAGTTAAAATTTCTGGTCGGCCGCTAAACCTACACAAGGAAAGGAAAGGAAAAGGCGGGGTGATGCCCCAGATTTTCCCCTCGGGCGTGCGAATAATTAGTATGTCCGAGTTGGCAAGGTAGCTGAGTGCAATAATGACGAGTTACCCAGAAATGAAGGGGTGGAGCTCTATTTATACTAAATTCGGACCTGACAGCATTTAATGCGGTGCAGTTTTATGTCCCATCAAGGCTTTATGTCCTATTAGGGCAGCTGGCACTGAGGTCGGGGTTTTCCAGGGTCGGGGTAAGGTCGGATCAGCATCCAAGTTAGGCATTAGCTGAATGTGTTGGGCTTGGCTCAGATTAGCCCGCCTCAACTGAAAGTGGACATCATACCTCAGCTCGGGGTCCCCCTCGTCACTTTTAAAGAAAAAAAAAATCATAATTATAAAATATTTACTATAAAAACAAAAAAAATTAAAAATATCTCTATAAATTAATAAATTTTAATTTATCAATAAATTAATATCTCACTAAATTAATAAAATTTAATAATTTTAACACTATTAATTTAAAAAGTAGGCAAATTAAATTGAAAAATACAAGTCATTTTAAAAAAAAAAAATATCATAGTTATAAAATATTCACTATAAAAATAAAAAAATTAAAAAAATATCTATAAATTAAAAATTTTTAATTTATCAATAAATTAACATCTCACTAAATTAATAAAATTTAATAATTTTAACACTATTAATTTAAAAAGTTCCTACTTCCTTTTGACTTAGTACACGTGCGCAATCCCATCTCTACAACTTTGTCTTTATAAATTCCAACTCCATTCAAAACCGAGCTCACTAGTCCAAACTAAGTAGAAAAGACATGAGCAATCAAGCATTAGAATCGTTGAGCCCAACACAAACCCTAGACCTCGAAACGGGGCTCTCACTAGTACCACGCATCAAACTACTCTTAACAATCCACCGTTCCGACAAATCCGTAGCCCCACTCGACGAATGGAAGCTCAAACGCGCTTTACTCGACTACTTGAAGTCCAAGCACTCCATCACCATCCCGGACGATGAATCAAACGACGTCGTCCAAGTCAAGCGGTTCAAAGACCTCAAGAAGCGAAAGCGTGAAGACCCGGTGGCCTCGGGAAGGGTTTGCATTCGGGAGCTAGGGTTTTTGGAGAGAATTTTGAAGGACGAAGAGGATTTGAAGGCTGTGAAGAGGAAGTTTGTTGAATGGAGGAGAGGGATTGTTGAGGAGATGGATGGGATGGAGTTGAATTTGGAAGGGATTAAGTTTAAGTTGAGTGTTGCGGTGCCGGAAAGCGATGATTTTGAAGGTACGAGGAAGGAATGGGAGGAGAGGGCCGCGTTTGGCGTTAGAGGTTGGTGAAAGTTTTTGAATTTTAATGTCATATTTCGCAAATTAATTGTTCATTTATATATGTACAATATAGATTTTTATGTGTTTGTTTAAGTTTCGAGTTGTTTGGTTAAGACTAAAAAAGGGTACATTTTAGTGCTTAAGAACTTTGTCGCCATGTGACTAACACGGGTTCAAGTTGTGGAAATGACTTCTAGCAAAAAAATGCAAGTACATACTCTAGAGTGGGTTGAACCCTTCATTGAGCCCCACGCATAGCGGAGCTTGGTGTACTCGGCTGCACTTTAGTGCTTATAAGGATAATGTGCTTATTTGATGCAGGCAATGGCGACATGTCTAGTCAAATTTGCTTAAAAGGAAGTTGCGTATAAACACTTGAATAAGCTGAGGTAGGAAATAAGAATGGAAATTCCATACGAGCTTTGAAAAGTGAGTCCCTTTTTATGTTGGTTACCAAACATGCCAAATTTGTTATAAGTGCTGAAAATGCTAATAAGCTAAGCCAAGCATCCTCCTTTATATTTATTTCATTCTAGTTTTCACACATTTATTTAAGGGTTGCAATTGCCGAGTATAACAATAATGCTAATGGAGTAGGGGTGCATTGATTGGATGGTTTTTGTTCGTCATTAAGCATGCCAAATTTGTTATAAGTGCCTAAAGTTATCATAAGCGAAGGCCAACATCCTTTAAGGGTATTTCATTCTTGTTTCCGTGCATTTAGAAGGGTTTTAATTTTTGTGTTAACCATAATGCTAGCAGATTGTCGATGCACTTGATCGGATGAGTTGATTATTGCTCTGTAAGATCCAGCATTGCTATTCACTCTAATAGATTATTAGAAAGAATTTAAGAGGTCTTAGTTCAATGAGTTGGACAAATTTACCTTTAATTGGATTGTTAGGGTGAAGCATGTATCATTTATACAAAAGGCTTAATTTGTCAGCAGGGCACAACTTAATGTCCTTATATTGTTGTGCGGACATAGTTTTCATGGTTTGACTATGATTTGACCTGAGCTCCAAAGCTTCTTCTAGATATAGGTGCTGGGCGATTGCCAACCAAGATCAAACCATAAAAATATTAGCTATTCCTTTCTAATTGCCAGTTACATTTGGGCTGTATGAAATATGTATATACATTATACATATCTATATTCTGGATGTTGGACTTGTCTGACATGCTATGTTTAGTGCGGATCTGGTTTAAGAGTTATACATTTAGCAAGTGGAAGTCTGAAGTACTTATCCGTAATGCAAAGAATTGTTGTAATTGTCACTTATCATTTTCCAAACTCTTAAGGATGGATAGTGGTTCCATTTAAATTAATTCTGATGTGGCATTTGTTGTTGACACCTGAGATACCATAAAAACAAATGAGAGTTCTTCTCTTCATATAGAAGGGAGGATATATAATATGTCTCTCTCTCTCTCTATATATATATATTTTCCATTTCTAAATTTTTTGTTGGAGGGTCGTGTAACTTTGTGAAAACAGGCATTCAAAAAGTTATTAGTGCCTCTGGTTTATGCAAAGTATGTAACTGTCCTAACATGCTAATCATGGATGATCCTTTTTACACATCTATTGCTTCTCCATTTTTCTTTGAGTAATCGATATATGTTCTTTAATGCTTGTTTTCTAATGCTTGCATATCCATCCCATATCTAATCTGACAGGATATCCAAGGGATATCAGACAGCAGCCTGATACAATTGTCTTGAGAGGTGTGCCATCACGATGGTTTGCTGAGCCACGGGTGTCATCCAAGCCTTCAATGCTTGTGACCCATACAATATTTTCTGCATTTGGGGAAATAAGGTGCGTTTAAATGGTTCAGGTTTATGTTCTGACTATCTCTACTCTACCTTCTGCTTGGGGGGAAAAGGAAGGTTATTAAATAGAAAATTGGATTCATTGCTCTGATTTCTTTCTAGTTTCTCTTGGATTTTCTGAATTACAAACACATAGAAATTCTATAAGTTCAAGACAAACATGAAAAAACATGCCTATTTCAATTTTTGTTGGAAATTCAGTAAAGTTTTCTAAACAATCACATGTTGGATTTAGAATCCTACATCTTTGTAGAGACTGGAAAGAAATGTTTTGATTTATGACTCAGGGTCTTGTTTAAGCTGCTTGGTTGGTTGAGTGTGGTCAGGAGGAAACATAATGTTCCTGTGAGTAACTCTGTGAAGGCCTGGGGAGTATATAGTCTGCTCTAGGATAGAATTAAATACAATGGTTCATATAATTGGGAGTTAGCAAATTCTATCTTCTAGATGCAGTCCAAGTGGTCATCATCATCTATTAAAAATACCTAGTGTGAAGCATCTCACTGTTGTATGTATTGACAAAACATTGTTGATGTGACCATTATCTTTTCTCAACTTATGCAATAGCATCACCTGATTGCATATGATCTTTGTTGTTGCTCCTGTTATTCACTCTCTGAATAGGCGTCTTGATGTTGCTGAGGACGATGATATAGGTAAGGATGCAGATGAAGATGAAGGGAACTTAGTTTCAGGTCTCCAGTGTAAGATAGTGGTGCAGTTTGAGAAACACAGAGACTTCTACAATGCCTTGAAAGTCTTATGTGGACGTTCATTACATAAGGTAGATGTCTATTACACCTCTGTAGAAACATCTATCAATATGTTCACCCTATTGGCACCCCTAAAGCATCTGGTCAAAGAAAACAGAGGGTTATATGTACTGGATGATGTCCCTGGTTTGTTTCTTATTAAAGAGATTGTGGAAAATAAATACTTTTTCATCATTTGTGTCATTGTATTTGAAGGGCCTAAATTCTTTCTGAAAGAGTCAACATGTTTGGTAATGAATAAGTTCCAGTGATGTTGTATCAGTTTATTTATGTCACCTGTTAAGCTGTACCATTTAGCATGCTCAATTAGGTGGGGGAACCTATAAGGAGGGACGGAGGTGTTTGTGGGCTAGAGGTTCAAAGGAACAGAAAAAGATTACATCTCTATCTCTCACCTTGAAAGGAACTGAATTAGCATCTAGCTTTCGCATACATGTAAAGGACCGATGCCAAATAAGAGAAAACAGAAAGTAGGGGTTAAGTTACCTTTTTTCCACAATATGTGATGTTGAATTTTTTTTAATTCTGATGTTGTTTAGAAATTGTTTGGTCGAGCTTTTTGGGACTTTTAACTGCTAGTAATTTATGGACATCCTAACACATAACCAGAATGGATCTTTTCAGTATCTTTTTATGGCTGTTTTAGTGAAATGTCTGTAATTTTAATTACGCAGCAAGGATCACGTTTGAAGGCCGATTATGAGGTGACTTGGGATAAGGATGACTTCTTTCGAAATGCTAGAAATCATTCACAAGAAAAGAGTAGATGGATGCCAGCAACCGCTGGGAGAATTCATGGAAATGAGGCTACTAGAAGTCACTCGCGTGTATCTCGGTTTAGCCCTGATGATTCACGCCCAAAGAGATTCAAGGTTTGTAACTAAACATTTAAGCTATTAAGCATGTACTCTCCTATCACTATATATCAAAAACCTCATCTCATCAACTACTTCTGCATTATGCGCTTTTCAACTAGTTCTGTGATGGAAGAGATGATTTTTACGAAAAATCACTATCACTTATATTCTCCTCTCAACTGCAGGATTAAGTAATAAGGATCTTAGGAAGTTTTCATGTTCAAGCTCATACATTGGAAGCGTTGATATGATGGAGAAATGTGCCTCCTAATGGAAATTAAAAGAGAATATCTGGGAAAAGTTGCTTACAATACTATATGCCTCTGAGGATGAGTTCTAATTCAAGCTCACTGGAAGTCTTAAAATGGAGAAATGCGAGGAGAAAATGATTTTTGCCCCCATTGTTCAGAAGTATGTTATGGTCGAGCTCTGCGAAATTGTTTTACAAGTCATTTTCAGACAGAGTATTATTTGTTTAAGCAGGTGAGGGCCTTTCTCTCACTGATGCAATACAACCATTTTATCAGTGGTTGTAAACATTTTGTGTCGATGCAATGGCCTTTAAGTTGCTGCTTTTGCTAGTATATTATTATTAAGGGAAAAGTTTTAAAAACGTACAATTCAATGTGTTCACAACTTTTAAAGGTTCACCTAAGAATTTGTGCATCAAGATGCATTAGTTTCTTTAAATATCCAAGGGGCTGTTTGCTCTATTATGGTTGACACAGTACTCAGTAGCTCAGGGCATTCTTGAATCTGTCATGATAATATAATTAGATCCTTGCGTTAATAGACACGTCTTTTAAGGCAACAATTGTTGAAAAATAAATGATGTGGTAGTAGCAGTATTGGAAGATGATAATTAAATGACATGTGACGGCATTGCAAAAATTGGTATCACAACAAAGGGTCAATTTTTAAAACGTTTTGAGTTTACTACACATTTTATTTTTTTCTTACTTTGGGCTCACCACACTCCCAATCCTTCTTTTCTATCACATCGGTCTCATTTACACATTTTACTGTTTTTTCATTTTTGATCCACCTATTTTGACACATATCAACTCGGGATTGGAACGTCTGAAAACGTACAAAATTTGTTGAAATTTTCTTGAAAATGTCCAAAAGCATGGGATGCTTTCAAGAAAATTTCCACAACAATTACCATTCAGAATTGACAGCCTTTTGGAAGTCTTTTCCTGCATTAAATCGTTGCAGGCAGAGCAGAAACTTTTTACAAGTTCGTTCCTGCATCAGCTCAGACCAGGACCTTGAGATTAGAATCAGAATTAAATCAAATCAAATTTTATCGCACTAGTGAAATCTCATTGAGATTAAAACAAATAGTTTTAATTTTAAAAATTTCACTGTGAAAAGGCTATTAACGACCGTATTGCTAAGATGATCAGGTGTGTAATGGGTTTACTTTTTCTAGTTCTCTCGTTCTGTCATCTTTTCCTGCCAGTCAGTGTTCAGGAATCTGGAATCATATATGGAATTGTTTGTAATATTAAATGACGCCATGTAATTCCGCAAAAGTTTATAATTTTATGAGCATAAAATTTGCTCATGTACATGGCAACAAGAGTTGATAGTGAAGAGCTTTCTCAACTTTCTTCTTTTTTGTTAAAAAATAGAATCGTAGTCTTTTATAATTTGTTAAAAGTGCATAGAATTATTATATGCTTTCAAAAGTGTAGCGGAACCTTTTGTAGTTTGAAAAAGTGGCACACATGTTCTCTTTGTCTTCTTTTGGTCAAGTTTTTTAATGAAAATTGTTAAATGACACAAATACTCTAAAAAAAAGTATATAATATACATGTACACACAGCAAACTAGAAAAATAATAAAAAAAGAAATATATATATATATATACACCAAACCAGAAAAAAAAAAAAACCAAATATGTTTATACATATCCATATATGTGTATATGTGAAGATTAGCATCTCCAAGTACACATTTGGAAGAGCTTTATTTCTTGATCCCTTTTGCCTGCATCTTTTCTTGGACTGTAGAACAAGAAGTGCAGGTATTAATTACACAAAAAGTTCATTTATCCTTTTATTGATTGAGCTATATGTGTATATATATACACCAAACCAAAAATAAAAAAGAAATAAATATGTAAATACATATCTATATATGTATATATAATACATATACACATCCATAATACATATACACATACATACATCTCATGGGGTTTGGAGTTTGGGGTTTGGGGATTGGGGTGGGGAGTCCGCCGGGGTTGTGAAGGTTACGGTGTTATTTATCTTTTATTTTTTATAATGAAAAATTTATTTTAAATACGATCATATATAATTCACTACAAGACTACGTGTGTACCGTTACGCTTTGATACATATTTTGTTTTCTTTCTCATTTTTTTCTTTTATTGGTTTTTTTTTTTTTTCCTTTTAGACTGGTTTTGGGATGGGGCCCGCGGGATGAAGGGATTTAGGTGCTTTGACTTACCACATTCTTCTTAGCAGCTCCTTGGTCAATAGCTTTTATTTTAATTTTTTTTTTGGTCAATTTGGTCAATAAGGTTAAAAAAAGTGAATCACTTACAATCAGGAAAACTTTTATCGGCAGCCAAATTATAAATATGGATAATTTTGTAATATCCCCCAAAGAACTATTTACCCTAGTGTTAGATCTATTGGAAGTAGAACCTTAGAGAGAAGATCTGTTCTATCTTGCTCTTTGCGAGTGTCTGCAATTTTGGTCAATAGATGATACAATTGTCTTTTTGCTTGGTGCTATTGATGAGGATTTTATAGTTCCGATTAGGGCAAATGTCACTGTTAGTCTCTATTGTTTGCATGAACTTTTATTTTAGTCTTTATTGTTTCAAAAGTGACAACAATGGTCTTTACTGTTTAAAAAAAGTGATGCAGTGAGTTCTTTTTGTTAGTGCAACGTTAAAAATAGACGAAAAAGTATAATTTGTCTGTCATATGACTTTTTTGAAAGGTAAAATAGTAAAAAAATCTATTTATTTAAAAAGTGACTTCATAGGTCCTCAATGTTTGTAATAACTCACCAAATTAATGTAAGAATAAACATATTATTTCGTATTTTTTGTCTATTTTTAACGTTGCGCTAATGGGAAGGATCCATTGTGTCATTTTTTTTAAATATTAAAGATCAATACTGTCACTTTTGAAACTATAAAGATTAAAGTAAAAGTTCATGCAAACAATAGAGACTAATGTTGACATTTGCCCTTCCGATTAGGTACTTGGTGGTTGTTTTTTTTGTAGAGTTGGTCAAGTTGCGATTTCCTACCTACCCCAAATAAAAAGGGGCAGTTTTGCCCCTGGGTTTTCTCCTTTGAGCCGGGCCTGCTTGTTTGGGCTTGACCCACATATTCGTAAATTTGTCTTTTTTGGACCAACAAATGTTTGTTTCTTATTGTTTGTTTAATATTCCACCAAAAAAACAAAACAAAACAATCTTTCCGTGAACGCAACTGATACAAGTCAAATTGGTTTCGTTGAAGGCCCGCGTTGTTTGAATCAAATCGTGTCTGCTACCTGAAATCGGCGGCGTAGCTGATGTATGTCACTATATGGCTTCCTTGAGAGATAGGACGACGACAAAATGCGTTCATATTCGCATTATTATAAGTAATTCTTCAGGAATAAACGCGTTTTTAAAGATGAAAACAAATGATAAAAGAGTTAATTTGTCGGTCAAATACCTCTAATTTGAGCTTCCTAATTTGTTAGTCAAATTCCTCTAATTTGAATCTTCCATTTCACTGAATTAGTACATACATTGGATCGTACAGTTACAGTACGGAATTTGTAACCCTCTCAAAAAAAAGAAAGAAGAAAAGAAAACCTCTTCCACTGGCTTAAAACATGAGGTGGCTTGTAATCTTGTGCTCATGAGAATTACAAATACTCAAATCTAAGGAGCTACAACAAATTATTTTGCTCCCCCACGTCCTTATTTCATGTTCGAGGAAATTTTTTTAGTAGATGTAGACGAGGCGAATTTAGAACTTTTGATGAGTGAGAACTAAAAACATACTGAGAACTAAAAACATACTCACGCTCATGTAAGAATGGTTCCGCCCTTGAATGTGGAGGTGGATCATTGCGTAGAAGATGATTTGTTTCAGAGCATTGAAATAATCGCAAAATTGGTCAAAATAATTATATATTTGAAGCAGATCCAATATACTATAGTAAAATCAATGTATAATTTTAACTTTAATTCAGAAAAAAAAAAATTCAGAGCATTGTTGTTATGTCAGACAAGCTGATAAGAAAATTTTTTGCTCAAGTAATACTTAAAAAAAATGCAATGTATAAGAACAGAATTATTATACATGATAAATAATGCACAATCATAAACTCAGCTTCAGTCATGTTTCATTGAACACTATGAGAAATTTATAAATTACAATTCAAGGCAGAAAGAGGGTCTTCGAACCTTTCTCAACCCATATTTGTTAGTTCACATTTTGCAAAAAATGAACAAGTCAAGAAAGTTTGATTTTACAAACCAACCAATATATACAAAAAAAAAAAAAATCACATGAAGGAATCTCAATAGCCAAAAAATTAGCAAGCCAAGAACAAACCTCAAAAAAACAATAAAAAAACAAAAGAACGATCACGAGAAAACTGTTAGAAAATCTGATTGTCCCACGAGAGCATCCAAACTCCAAGGGGTGATGCTTTGCTAGATTATGTTCACCAGAGTCTCTTGTGGGCATGATTTCGAGGTGACATGTGATCAACTGGTCCAGTTATAACACTCCTTGGAGAAGATGATCCATCATTCACAACACTTTTCTCACTCAATCTTCTTGTATATTCTTTCTTCCTCTTTGGTCTTCTCGAAGTTGAGCTTCCACCATTAATGGAAGGTATCACATACCATCCAATGGATGTACATAGTATAGCAAATGAACGACCAAACATAGTCAAAAGCAACAAAATCACTATCACAATCATCGGCAAGTAGTAAGAAGGCTTCCTAAAATTTTCCAACTTGAAATAATTCCATGTAGAAATATTCTTCTTCTTCTTCTTCAGCCTTTTCTCCATTTCCGGGCTGGATTGTTGAACTCCATTTCCAGCATTTGAAGCTTCCATTGTCTGCTTTTCCACGGCTTCCAGCTTCTCTTTTACATTGTCAGCGGCATTAGGAAGCTTTTTCTCCTTAACCTTCACCACAATTGGCTTGATCGTGTTGTCGTTCGAGTACACGAATTGAACGACAGAGATATCTTCTCCACCCTTTTGTGTATATATCTTCTGTTTCTTATCTTCAAGCTCAGCTAAAAGTGCATTAAACTTGTCAAGGCCACGATTTGCATAAGGGTTTTTGTTTTCTTTGCTTTTGTTATAAGAGCCACTTCGCTTTGATCTTTTTGGTGTTGAACATGGGCTCCAAGTAGTATCTTTATCATCATCAGCTTCTTGATGATGAAAACTGCCACAGATGAATGGATTGACCATTTGAAGATTGAGAGATTGAGACAAAAATCTTTAATGGAATATGGGATATATTGTGTTTGTATTGATGACTTTTTTTTTTTTTTTTGCTGAAATGTATTGATGACTTTGATATTGAACAAACAAGCAAAATGAGAGGCTCAAAGTACTTATTTAAGGATCCACTTAGAAGACTAGATCCAAGCGGGAATAAGTCAAAAATATTAATGGGAGGCTTGGAAAAACTTAAATCCGTGGAAGCTTCCATTAAGGTTTTTGTTGTTGTTTGACGTTTCGGGGTATGTGTTAATACCACATTATAAGTTCAAAATTTTTAACTCACAAATAAAATTAGTGTTATAAATTTAAGAATAAAGACTTAAATTTCAAATTTACTAACACAAAATAATAAACCCGAGCAGTGCCGGATCCAGAACCAGGGCTATGGGGGCTCTAGCCCCTATGATCTCATCATAACTTTGTGCTACAGTAAGTAATTACCCTTCATGTTACATTAGTCAAATATCATAATTTGCAGCCCTTAGCTCCCAAATCAACGTTATAATGTAAGCATTTTGCTCCCACCCAAATAAATTTTGAATCCGCTTTTGAACACGAGTTATTATTTATATATACAACATCTAATTATAAATAACAGTTAATGAATTATGTTCCATTTTGAATATCCTTTCCTAGAAACTAAATGAACTTAATTGTGCCTATTCGAGCCTAGATTTGAGCTTGTCCAAACTCTAACATGGTGATACCTAAACTGCTTGACTAGAGTGTAATACTTCTCTATGTACGTTAGGAATGCTAAATCACTGATAATTCTAGATCCATAGCCGATTAATATTTAATGGCTGTTATCTTACTTAATTAAAGTGATGTAATGGTTTGTTAGCTGAAAAATAAATAGCCATATATCTTTTTCCAAAATGTGGATAATATGAAACATGCAGATGGGTTTGGTTGGCATTGCTTGCAAGGCACACCTACTTTTACTAATCTTCTTCATTTGTTTTTTCCCTTGCTGATATCACTTTGTAGTAAACTAATCCATTGCAGACTCCATTGATTTTATTGATGTTGTTCACAAGCTTTGCCGTTTACTTAGACTAAAAATCAAGTATATGCATAGTTTCTCAGTATCATAATGAATAAGAGCAAATTTTCATTAATTTTGTCCGCAAGCTAAATAAAGTTTGTTTTTTTGTTTTTTTAAATTTTTTAAAGGGAGACATAAGTCGTACAATATATATATATTAAAGAATGTCATTCGCAAAAATTGATCTCTCAATTTCTCGCACTTACAACGAAGAGCATACCACTAGACCAAAGGCCTGTTGGTAGCTAGATGAAAACTTTAGTTCTCTCTTTTATTTTTCTTTTGATGACAAGGAACACAATTGGGAAGTCCTTCGAACACACAACAAGGTTTAAATCCTGAAACACATGACCTACCCAAAAAGAAACAAGGTTCAAATTAATTAAAAATAAAGTCTGTTAGATCGGACCGGAAACATGAAAAGTCTTTAATTCTTAGAATTTTCATCAAATTTCGATTTGTTAGACTTCTTCTTGGGTTTCTTGGAACCCACGAAGATATATCATAGAACAATTTCAGCGAAACTTATTTTAAGTAAAAACCGCGTATTCTCATTGTTATTCCATGACTTCATCGCAGAATATTACTAGTATTAAAGCATGGATTATGATTACAAGATCTTTAAACATGGTAAGCATGATAATAATCACCAACTTGGACTTTATATTTGTTTTACCTTGACTGAGTGGCCATTAGGACCTTGCGTGTAGTTGTGATCATATATTTTAATAGGAAAAATCTCACATTTAGTCCCTATTGTTTATAAAAAATTTTAGTTTGGTCCATATTATTTAAAATATCTTAATTTAGTCTTTATTACTTTATCAAAAGTTTTAATTTTATCCCTATTATTTAAAGTTTCTCAATTTCGTCCTTATTGTTTGCCAAAAAGTTTCAGTTTTGTTTATTATTTTTAAAAAGTTTCAAATTCGTCTCTATTGTTTCTCAACAAATTTTAATTTAGTCCTTGAATAATAGAGACGAATTTGAAACTTTAACAAAATAATAGGGAAGAAATTGAAACTTTTTAAAAATAATATGGATAAAATTGAAATTTTTTGGAAAACAATAAGGACGAAATTGAAAAATTTTAAACAATAGGGACGAAATTAAAATTTTTGGTGAAACAATAAGAACTAAATGAGACATTTTAAATAATAGGGACCAAATTAATTTTTTTTGCAAACAATGAAATCTAAATGTGGAATTTTCCCTATACCTAATCCCAAGCGTCATGAAGGGCCAGCAATTTGGATAATAGTAAAAGAGAATACAGACAAGTGCATATATATATTTTGTCTTGATATTTTTGTTGTTGGAACTTATAACTTATATTAATTATAGATTAGATTCTCCTGCCAAAACATATTTGAAGGATGGTATAACGTGACTTCTATGTTTGATTTAGTCCATCCACTTTTGATTTTTCATAACATACCACTTTAAGTTCAAAATATTTCCAATTAACTTGATGAAGGGAAATTTTATCATCCAACCTACGAAGGTTACGTGGCCACTAGCTAGCTACAAGGGCATAACTTAAATAAATCAAAACTTGACGATTGAGATGATAATATTTTCTTCTAGACGACTGAACGTGTTGTTATTCATTACTACATCTTTATTATAATTCTATAATTTTTTTAAAAGACGAGACATGTGTACATACAATTAAGTGCAATTATCAAAGGCCGACTGTAAAAGCGAACTCTACCAAGTACTTGTAACAAACATTCTTATCAAATATTGTTGGTGTCGCCAAAAAGTTATCCATATCGTATTCATATTTGGCTCTATGAGCTCCTCTTTCCACCTTGTTCTAACTTGAGGCATCGGAGCTTTTCCCTTGGAAAAGTCCTTGTAAGACCCCATTTTCCTATTTTGCAAACCACTTGATCCTCACCTAAGTCACGAGTAGGATGATCTAACTAAACTTATCGTGTAACACGTGGAGATGGTCATTTTCAGGATCATTATAAGTATTTTAGAAGGATATATGCCTACATAATTATAGATTTCTAAAGAATTATTACTTTCAAGCTTATATATTGAAAGTGAACAAAAAAGTTAAATTAAATCGTACTATTTTTCTCTTCAAAGGCCAGTGTAATTTCAAAAGATAGGGGAAATATCCGTCTGATTATTCTATCAATTTGCCCTTTAATTGACTTACATTTTATTTCTCTATCTCAAGATCAATAAAACAAAAATCTACAATTAGTTTATTAAGCTTATCAAAGGTAGACATATTTATTTTTTGCGGATCTAGGATTAATTTGCAACTTTTGGTGAAGACTAATAGACTAAAGAAATATCAACATAATATGTAATAGCTTTATTTATTTATTATTATTTTTACTACTCTGCCAGCTACTGACCTAATTGGGAACATAATCAACAAAACACGAACTCACAATCTCTCACATACACAATAACTAATATGTAATAGTTTTAATTGGTACCTGACGAGGGTGTACCCGAGCTGGAGGCACCGCTAATGGGTCATCCCTGACCTAAAGCTCCTGGCCCGACCCGAACCGAACCCGAGTGAACCCCAACGGTTATGCCAGCCAATCCGATGGGACATAAAGCAAGGCGCACAGCTCGGACCAACGGATAACAACTTTATCCGCTGGGTCATAGCTTTATCCATCGGATATACGGCGGGGGCAGCCAGTGGCGTGTCGGGCAGTGTTGTACATTAATTGCTGCCCGATCCCAGATTAATATAAATAGAGCTCTTCTTCGCATTTATGGAGGTAACTCGTACATTAAATACTCCCAACCACTGTATTCAGTTCGGGCAAACTAATCATTCTTACACCCAAAGGAAAAATTTGGATCATCACCCCGTCTTTTATTTCTCTTTACTTGTGCAGGTCAGAAGCCCGATTAAAAAATCCAGCTTGGTCTGACGAAAGCTGTCCGACCTCAACTGTTGAAGTTCTTATCCTTAACAGTACCAATTTGTAGTCAACCCATTATCCGATGACTTCTCTTGAGCTGAAATGATTTGTATGGGTAAAGACATGTGCAACATAAAAAGGCTGAAGAAGAGAGACGTGCTAACTCGCATGATCTAGAAGAAAATCACATGAGCTGGAAAATTTTCAACTCTTGTTGAACACATCTAGTAGTACAATGTATACTTTTTATTTGTCACATGGACATATATTAAGTCATTGTTTCATTTTTTTCAAGATAATTATTAGAACTAAAGGAAGATAAGTCTTCATAGAAAAAGTTTCCATAAACTGTTTGATCAGAATTTGCTTCTTTTATTAGGAAAGGTATTTCTTCACTTTCATTTCTCTGTCTACAAAAAGATAAAGAAAATTACAGAATGGGAAAGGAAAAGGAAACCAGAAAAGGAGAAAAGTTACAAGTGACTCATTGAGCAAGGTATCTAGAAATAGATCATCCATTTTTTTTCTTTCTTTATTTGTTATTTATGACGAGAAACTCATCTTAGGCTAGACTATATTGGATTTACCTCAAGGCTATAGACTCTGTGGTGCAGTGACATGCCCTAACCAATGCTCCAAGTTAGTTAATGGCCAAACAATATTTATGATATGTAGACATACGTTTGAACTTGAGACATTTAACTATAATAAGTCACTATCTGATCACTCTATATAGCCCTTAGGAGCAAGAAAGAGAACATATTAAAATCGTAATATGTGAGTATTTCCTACTTTATTTATGTAAATTCTCAATATTTACAATTAAGATCACGAGAGGTACCCTCAAACTTTGTGATCCATTTTTCGGATGAATACCGGCTGTCCACTAAATCTAAGAAGAGGTGGATGAGGTGGGGCTAAGTTCATTGGCTCTCTTGGGTTTAGAAAAGAAGTGTCATTCGAGGATTAAATATGATTGCAAAATTTTTTGACTTTCTAGCTTGGAACAAATACTTTGGAGAGAGAAACGTATTCCTGCGAAACTAAGTCGGATAAACCTATTTGTTGCTGCCTATGACGCGCATTTGCTATATAATGGATAATGATGGCACTATTTTTATCTTTAACGAATCCAAGAAATGTTGGTTTTAATATGTTAAATTTTTCTTGATTGATTCTTGATATTTCCTTTTTCTCTTGTTATCTTTCAACTTTGATCGGGATTTTTTTTTTTGGGGGCAAATAGAATTTCATTACTGCAAATAAAATACAAAATCGATCTCTACAAGGTGAAAGTCCAAATTTATAAATTGATACAAACCAATCACAACATTAGAAATTCAATCTATCGGTAGAGTATTTTTAAGTTTTTCTTTCGCAACCCAGTAACAGGTCGGGGATGTTCATTTCCCTTCGTTTCACAAAGTTTCAAACTTAGTATTGTTTGGTGTTCCTTCTAATATCGATTATTCGCACGTGATTCACGATTTACATGCTTGAAGACATTTTTCAGTCAAGAATTTGAATTTTTGGAGTGAGAACTAAAAAAAATGGAAAGTATCACTAGATTGATTTTTTCTTTCATTATTTACAATTCGAACCGTAAGAAGTGGATAATTATCAAATACAAGACCCTAGTTTATTGATTAATAATACTAAGACTGAACCCAGCTAGAAAGGTTTTGTTAATTTATCACCTCATTTAAAATATTTTTTTTTGGTAATGATTAGTGGCAAAACTTGAAAGAAAGAATGAAAAATTTTAACGTTTCGATGAGATGGTAATTTAATAGTATGAGTTGCTAGACTGCTAGATTCAAGTGTAAGCCATAAGTATGTTATTTATCCAACTAGTAGCCACGGGGGGCGGGGGATTGATCCTAATTTCTCATTTTGTTTTTGACAATCTCATCGTTATTGAACAAAAAAGCAAAGAGAAAGATTTCTTCCATATGGAAAGATTAAGAGAATAATAAACTATTAATAAATATGTGTAGGCTCAAGATCCAATACCTTAAGATTTTGAGTTAATAGTTGAGTTGTACACATGGGTGTTAAGACCCATTTGTTCTCAAATTCTCTGAACTTGCCACAACAAATTGGTATCAGAACCGATGGTTTGCAGATTTAGGCCCAGACTCTCGAATAATTATGATACTATCTTGATGGACTTTTCGTGGAGCTAGACAGCAGGGCTCGAACAATAGAGTAAGGTCACGATAACCATAATTGTTGGACTTTACTCAAAGTTGTATGAGGTTACAGTAACGTGATACAACAAGGCATGGTTGATCTAGGTAATTCCTAGCGGGCTCGTACGAGAGTAAGATCGAGGTGCATGGTTAATCTGGGGTGCACATGGAAGAGCTATTGGAGCAGACATAGTAGTAGCTAAGGTGCAAAAGAAGATCTAAATAGCTTGTGAGAGTGGTGAAGATAGATTCATCTGCGATGAATGTGAATCAAGGGGGAGTTAAGGCCCAATTGGAGTTCTTCACATGTGAAAAGGGGGAGATTTATTAGGAGTTTTATATAGTGAACTAAACAACAAAGAGAATGATTTTTCTCACATGTAAAGATTAAGAGAATAATGAACTATTAATAAACATGTGTATGCTTAAAACCTAATAACTTAAACTTTTGGGTCAATAGTTGAGTTCTACACATAAGTGTTAAGGTCTATTTGTTCTCAAATTCTCTGAACTCGCTATAACAATTTATTTAGACTTGAACCAAATTGATAATTTTACATCATCCTACACTATCAATATTGCAACCACTACGACCATGACCGCTATGTCGTGACCTATATTTTGTACTTAGGAACGTGAGGAGATGAAGAAATTATATAAGCTCAAAACTATAGTAGTTCTTTGACTAGCATAATTTATGTCTTATTTCATCGATGATCAAATATTATATATGGCTTCGTGGGTAAGCTATCACATTTTTTTCATAATCAAATAACAAACTAAGACAAAGTCATCATTGCATAATTTATTCAAGTGACGGTCTCCTAACTCGAAGTTTAATTTTCAGTTATACAATAAAAACTTCTTTAATCATATATGTTGACATCACCCCAAGTCCTTGTAAAACAATAATGACACTAATTTATTGATTGATGCAATGGGAACAATCATTCTCTTGAAATATAGATGTATAAAAACAACAATATTTTTAATGTAGCTTGAACTAACATATTTTTACGACCCATTTCTGTGAAATTCACTATTGTAAAATAACGATTAGAGCGAGTTGGGTTTATGCACGGAGAAAATGTAAATTATTTTATAACTTTATGCACAACAAAACTTAAATCGGTCTTTTTTAAAAAGAGTAAGAAAAACTCCTCACACATAATTACATTCTTTTGAACGGACAAAAGACTATTAAAAATACTCTCACTTGCTCAAGTTAACACCCACCTCATTGTGTATATGTGTAACGTGTGATAACTTATTATAAAGTAAAAAGTTTTATATATAGGAAACGGTCCTAATGCCATCAGGATTAATTATGATTTTGATCTCCAATCTCACTTACCTTCTATTTATTTTTACAGGAATTTTGACTTAAAATTTAAGCCAAAACCATGCACATATACACTTAAAAGCTGTTTTCATCCTGTCGACATCAATGCAAGTCTTTGTAAAACAATAATGTCACTAATTTATTGACGACCCACTGGCAATTAATTAATAGTGATTCTCTTGAAATGTAGATTTTGTTTTGGGATCAATACAAAGCACATTGTCCTTTTTATAGAACAATTTGAAGACATTTCCTAGATAGTACAAGAATTTTGAATTTTTGGAGTTATAACTAAACAAAATGGCAAGTATCACTAGATTTATTTTTCTTTCATTATTTACAATTCAAACCGTAAGAAGTCGAAAATTATCAAATATGAGACCCTACTTTAGTGATTAATAATACTAAGACTGAACTTAAAAAGTATGTATTAGTTTACTACCTCATTTAAAAGGTTAAATAGAAATTCATTGTATTTAATTTATTATATTCAACAAACTCTTATGTACAGAGGATTCGTTTTTAAACCTTGCACATTAACATTTTTTTTTTATTGTTTAATGGGTAATAGCGAGACTGTTTAAGTTGTAATTATGTTATATATATATTCAACTAGTAACCAAAGGGGAAAAAAAATTCGATCCTCAATTTTTCATTTTGTTTTCGAAAGCCTCATCGTTATTGAGCAATATTAATTATATGTTGTACTTAGGAACGTGAGGAGAAGAACAAATTATATAAAGCTCTAAACTATATTCAATTCGTTCTCTGACTAGCATGACTTAGTCTTATTTCATCGATGATCAAATATTACGTCAGGCGCGGAGCCAAAAACTTGATATTGGGAAAACCAATATTCAAATAAGAATATTGATAACAAGAAAAAAGAAACAATACGGGGATCGATAAATTTTTTTTAACTATATAGATTCTTTTAGAAAAACAAAATCTTGGGATGACCCGGCGCCAGCCAACTTCCCCTTCGGTCCGTCTCTGCATTACGTTATGGTAAAACGTGGATAAGTTATCACAATTTTATCATAATCAAACAACAAATCTAAGACAAAGTCATCCTTGCTGTATAATTTATTGAAGTAGCAGATAAATCTTCTTTAATCATGTCGACATCACCCCAAGTCTTTGTAAAACAATAATGACACTGATTTATTGACGCAATGGTACATATGCTTATTCGCCTGGAGATGAATGATATGATAGAATAACTTCGAGTGGCGTTACAATATCGCTTTCATAAAGACAGTATTTATCCCCACCAAAAAGTGTGTATCAGGTTAAAGCAAATCCGCCTTAAGAGAGAAAGAAAAAGAACTATAGAATAAAAAATTTTGATGAGGGGCAAATGACTTGGATTTAGTACCTATTTATAAATATAAGAGTACCTCTTCGTAATTTTGCATCTCTTAAAAATTTCTACCAAAATGCATCTTTTCAAATAAAAAGACATAACCAAAGCCAAACAATATGACTTTTGGAGAAAAAAAACCAACTTTTATATTTCTTTTTCTTTTTTCTTTTTGAAAATTCCGACAATCCCCCACCATTTTCAAAATATGAAGGAAAACAAAATTGGCTTTCTTTTTAGACTAAATGCATAAATGAAGGTATCTGACGACTGTTCCCATTCACTTAGTGAAAACATATCAAAACTAGTAAAGATGGCGTAGTAGAATAATCTTTGAATTGGCGATTTTATACGACTAATCGGACATATCTTAAGGTATTCAAATAAGCCGTTGCGTGATATGGGCTTGCATTTTTTTTTTTTTAATTGATTTCATGAGTGTTCTAGAGCTAAGCATATAGTTTCATAGGAAGCGGCACCACCTCCACACTCGTATAGTTTCATGAGTGTTTTGGCGTGCTTGAGAGATCTGGGCCATTGGATCTTGAGGGGATGAGATCTGATGAGAGTTATGATGGGGTGGTGTTATGGTGTGGTACAGCACATGGAGCAATAGTGCAAATGGGCTTTGCTTGGGTTGACCAGAGAGTTTTGACCGTATTGACCGGGTGTTGACTGATGGTTGACTGAGTTGACCGAGGGTGTTCCTAGGGTTTGTCGACGTCCTAAGTCTAATATTGGGGTTTGTTTTTCCAAATTCTTGATATATCGTGTTGAGCCAAGAATCTTGGGTGTTTGGAGGTGCGTTTTGCAGTGGTTTTAGCTTTGAGGGAGTGCTAAAACTGTGAGGAGAAGACCACATCTAAGATAATTAATGTCGGGAAGACATGAAGAGGCATAGATAGTGGAGACTAATGGTGTAGAGAGAGATGTTGGTGATGACTGCGAGAACCGGTATGATGAAGATGTGGTGATAGTGGTGGAGCGAGGCTTTAGCTCATTAGAGAGAGATTCTCAGGGGAGTTATTCTAATTACTATTGAATGCGGACTCTAACATGAAGATGAAGATGGAGATGAAGAGAGGTCTCGGTTGCAGCGAGCAAGCTTGAGCTTTTCGCCAAGGGGAGGATTTGTTGGGTTTTTGGCTTGAGCCCAAGCCCAATGAGATGTTGAAGACAAGTAGAAGTCCATTGAAAATAGAGATAGAAATCACAATCCTAGTGGAGTTAGGTTTTGGTACCTATAAATAGGACTTTTTAGCTTGTAATTTAATGCCACAAGAGTCACACCCCATGGGAGGTGTGGAAGGGGGTGAGCTAAAAGTTAATAGTGTTTTTCGTGTTTTTGCCAAAAAAAAAAGTTGATATGGGAAGAGTTTAGACTTTAGTCATAGATAAAGTCCTTTAACAAGGGTTTAGACTTTTCTCGTTCATAAAGTCACCTTATGAGGTTTTTTTTATAATTTTTTCTAAAAACTGTGAACGTTTGAGTGATAGGAGGGTTTGGATCTTTTTCCGTCAAAAAGATCCTTCACGTTATAATGGTTTATTTTTAATTAATGGATTTTTCAATTACTTGGATCGTAGATGTAGATAGAGGGTCGAAGTACATTAAATACCATGTTGATTCCCCTATGTATTGTGTGTTGTGTGTGTGCATGTGTGTCCAATTCCCAACACCAACAATAAATTCCTTAATTAGCCACTCAACCTCTTTGCTACAAGAAGCCAATGCAACACATTCCGTTGCCATAGTAGGGTCTGCTTAATTTAGACACTGCATATACAATGTCACATTCCGTTGCCATTGTAGAGTCTGCTTAATTTATACACTGCATATACAATGTCTTGTCTCGTACAAGTCATGACATGCATTAACACATTCCGTTGCCATAGTAGAGTCTGCTTAATTTAGACACTGCATATACAATGTCTTGTCTCGTACAAGTCATGACATGCATTAAACCTCCAATCAACCTATAATAAGATAATTGATCCATAGCTCTTCCGGTATTAGGATACACTTTCATATGTGGATGAAAAGGTACTGTAGATACAGGTGTCCAACTGAA
Source organism: Ehretia macrophylla (assembly GCA_037974665.1). Taxonomy (NCBI): domain Eukaryota; kingdom Viridiplantae; phylum Streptophyta; class Magnoliopsida; order Boraginales; family Ehretiaceae; genus Ehretia; species Ehretia macrophylla. The sequence goes on from CM075774.1 coordinate 10,397,884, forward strand.
AGGATTAAACTTCTTTAAGTACCTTCTCAATATAATGAGATGGAAAAAGAATTAAATTGTTATCTTCTCTCTTAATTTTAATTTCTAATATAACATCAACAAGACCAATATCCTTCATGTCAAAATTGAATGATAAAAAGTTTTTAGCACTTTTATGCTCTCATTGTATGTACCAAATATGAGCATATCATCCACATATTAATAAATAATAATTACACCTTTACCACCACAAAATTTACTGTAAACACATTTATCCGATTCATGTATCCTAAAACCATTTACTACAATAACATGGTCAATTTTTTCATGCCATTATTTAAGCACTTATTTAAGACCACAATGAGACTTTACAAGCTTACAAAATTTTTTCATAATGAATCCTTCCAGTTGCTGCATATATATCTCTTCAACTAATTCACCATTCAAGAATGCTATTCTCACATCCATTTTGTGAATTTTAACCTTGTAAATCAAAGCAATAATAAGAGCAATTGATACCCTTATAGTTGAGATTCTAGCAACCGGAGCATAAGTATTAAAATAATCTATTCCCTCTTTTTGAGTAAAACCTTTTGCCATTAACCTTGTCTTAAATTTATCAATGGTTCCATCAACCTTTATCTTCTTTTTAAAAATCCATTTGCATCCAATTGCTTTGAATCCTAGAGGCAAATCAACAAGTTTCGACGTATTATTACCAATGATAGAATTCATCTCACCATTTATGGCTTCTTTCCAAAAGGTAGCATCTTATGATTTCATAGTCTCCCCAAAGGTTAATGAATCTGATTCCACTTGAAGTGAAATCACTGATTGTTTGCAAAAAACATCTCTACTTCCTTCAACTAGATATACCATAAAGCCAGACCTAAAAGTTTTCTATTTTCTTTGTCTTTTACTTTTCCTTGGTTCAAATCACTCATTTTGAAATTGGCTCTTCTTCATTTTTAGAGTCCAATCAAGAAATTGAGGTAAACCTATTTCCATAAAATATGGCATCCCGTGATTCAATAATAGTATTAATATCAATTGAATAATTGGGTTAAAAAACTAGGAACCTATAGACTTTACTATGCAAAACATATCCAAGAAATGCACATTCAATTTTCTTTTCACCTGTTTTCTTTCTTTTAGGGTTAAGCAATCTAACAATAGTTCTGCATCCCCAAGTTTGAAAATAACTTAGGTTAGGTTTCTTCTTTTTCCAAATTTCATATGGAGTAATTTTATTTTGTTTAAGAAGTATTCTATTCAAGATGTGACAAGCAGTAAGAAGAGCTTCACCCCCAAAAACCACAACTTAATCCAACACTTAAAAGCATAGCGTTAATCATTTCAGTAAATGTTCTATTTTTCCTTTTTACTACTCCATTTTATTGTGGTGTATAAGGTGCAGATTTTTAGTGAATTATGCCTACATATTCATAATATTGAGAAAAATAATATTCTCATCCTCTATCAGACCGTAAGAATTTAATTTTAACACCACATTGATTTTCAACTTCTATTTTATATATCTTAAACATTTCTAAAACTTCATCTTTAGAATGTAAAAGATAAACATAACAGAATTTTAAAAAAATCGTTAATAAATGTAACAAAATATATTTTTACCTCCCCTTGTAGGAGTACCATGCAAATCACACACATCACTATGTACAAGATCAAACAAAGATGATGTTCTTTTAACTTTTGGAAATAATTATTTAGTTATCTTAGTTTGCATGCATATCTTACATTTTCATCCATACCAATCTCATAATTAGATATTAAGAATTGTTTAACCATGTCTTTCATTTTCCTACAATTAACATATAAACAGAAACTTGATTTTTATTGATATTGAATTTAAATATACCCTCATACAAATAGCCATTTCTAACAAAAACACCACCCTTTGATAGGAAAAATTTGTTCGTTTCAACACTAACTTCAAACCACGTTTATTAAGCAAACTTTCAGATATAAGATTTTTCTTAACTTCAGGTCCATGACAAACATCAGTAAGTGTCAAGATTTTTCCTGAAGTAAATTCTAGATTTACTTTTCCTTTGCCCTTAATATGCACAGTTGATGAGTTACCCATGTAAAAAACTGTACCATCATCCACTGGTTCATAAGTGGTGAACTACTTCATGGCACACATGCCTCGTCGCCCCAAAGTTAATCCACCAATTTCCAGCATCGATTGACTTCAGAAATGATACCCATAAACTTACTCTTTAAGTCTGATTCATCTGTCTTCATTTTCTTGTTTGAATGACATTCCCTCTTGAAGTGGCCTGGTTTTCCGCAATTATAGCAACTGCCCTTTTTCTTTTTGCTTTGGTTCTTTCCTTGGTGGTGTTTTTGTTTATGACTTTTATTGTTAGGTTGCCTATCTTCTTCCATCACAAGGACCTTAGAGAATTGCACCTCTTGGTTGCCCTTACGTTCTTGAAGTCTAGACTCTTCTTCCACACGAAGGTGCTGAGCCAACTCTTCAAGAGTAAGATCCTCAGATCCTTTCATTTGAATCCGACGCTCAACAATCCATCTCTTAGTCACTAAGAGATAATAATGATTAGGAGAGGATCCAGATTCGTTTATTAATGATAGAGAAGACAATTACAGATTCATCCATCTTCATGTGTTTTTACTTAAACTAATTTAGAATGCGGTGAATTCATGTAATTAATCTATGACAGGTTTATTGTCAACCATTTTGAAATGCATAATGTCGAATTTACTAAACATTAGTGAAGAATATAACGAGCAAATGAGAAGAAGAAGATGATTTCTTGTGTGTTTATTTGCAATGTTTACAACTGCCTTATATAGGCTGAGTAAGGCTACTAATATGCCATTGTATCAAACATATGCCTAACATATGCCTAACATATGCCTAACTATCTAACATATGCCTAACTATCCACTAACACCCCCCTCAAACTCAAGGAGGTGTGAATGATACCAACTTGAGTTTGGAAATCAAGTCTTGAAGGCGAGATGGAGGGTGTGCTTTAGTGAAGATATCAGCAAGTTGATCAGCACAGGGAGTAAAACGAAGTTGCGTAGTGCCTTGTGTGACGTGCTGACGAATGAAGTGACAGTCACATTCAATGTGACGAGTTCGCTCATGAAATACATCATTGTGGGCTATTTGGATGGCACTCTAATTATCACAATGGAGGACAGTACTAGGAGGCTGCGATGCACCTAGATCATTGAGTAACCATCGAAGCCAGATTACTTCTTGGGTAGTATCTGCAAGTGCCCGATATTCTGTTTCAGTACTAGAACGAGCAACAACAGTTTGCTTTTTGCTCCACCATGAAATGAGGGAATCACCAAGTAGAAAGCAATACCCAGTAGTAGAAGGACGATCTGTGGGATCACCAGCCCAATCTGTATCTGAATAACCACGAAGAACTAGAGAGGAGCTGTCAGAGAAGAATAAACCATGAAATAGAGTGCCTTTGACATATCGGAGAATGCGAAGAACAGCTGCATGGTGAGAAGAACGAGGCTCAGACATAAACTGACTCACCATATGAACATCATAAGAGATATCAGGTCGAGTAACTGTAAGATAGATAAGACTACCAACCAACTGACGGTAGAGGGAAGCATCACTGAGAGGTGTTCCATCCATAGGAGTGAGTCGTATGTTGGGATCAAGAGGGGTAGATGCGGTTTTACTATCAGTGAGTCCAGCACGAGCGAGAAGATCAGAAGAATACTTGGCCTGAGAAAGGTAATAGCTATTTGTATGGGAATAAACTTCAATGCCCAAAAAGTAGCTGAGAGTACCAAGATCTTTCATTTCAAAATGTTGGCCAAGAAACTGTTTGAGATTAGAAATACCAACCAAATCATTGCTAGTAATAATCATGTCATCTACGTAAAGTAGTAACACAACAATACCAGAGGTAGAGTGACGAATAAAAAGAGCAGAATCATGGTTGCTCGAAGTAAAACCAAACTCCCCAATAACAGAGCTGAATTTGGAGAACCATGCACGAGGAGCTTGTTTAAGACCATAAAGTGCACGACGAAGTTTACACACTTTGTGAGAAGGATGATCATACCCTGGAGGAGGCTTCATGAAGACTTCTTCATCAAGATTACCATTTAGAAAAGCATTTTTGACATCCATCTGAAACAACTTCCATTGTCGTATTGCAGCTACGGCAATAAGAGTTCGAACAGTGGTGAGACAAGCAACTGGTGCAAATGTTTCTTCATAGTCAATGCCATATTCTTGAGTAAACCCTTTTGCCACGAGACGAGCCTTGTACCGTTCTATAGAGCCATCAGATTTTGTCTTGATCTTGTAAACCCATTTGCATCCCATAGCATTCTTTCCTGGAGGAAGATCGACTAAGTTCCAAGTATGTTTGTCTTCTAAGGCCTTCAGTTCATCTGCCATAGCTTGCTGCCAAAGAGGATCACAACTTGCCTCTCGGTATGTTTGAGGCTCATGTAGTGAGAGAATAGTAAAAAAACAATGATAATCAAAAAGATGAGAGGGAATGGACCTTACTCGTGTAGAATGACGTACAGGTAGGTCAGTGGAGATTGAGGTAGAAATGGACTCAGAGTGAGGTGTAGGACCACTGTCCGGAACTGATGACTCGGGAGAGGCCGTATCAGTTGTTGAGGAAGTACTTGGACTTGTATTTGTACCTGTGTCACTGTCATCATTAGGAAATAAAGGAAGAGAACAATTGGTGAAGAGTGGTGCAGATTGAGTATAGGGAATGGAAAAGGAAGAAATTGAAGAAACATCTTATTTTCCCAGAAAATCACATGGTGAGAAATACGAAGTCGTTTAGAGATAGGATCCTAACAACGATAACCCTTATGTTCAATGCCATAACCTAAGAAGCAACACAATCGAGCTCGTGGTTCGAGTTTGGTACGTTCATGTGGAGGAAGTAGTACAAAGCATGTACTTCCAAAAACTCGAAGATGCTCATAGATAGGTGGAGATCTATAAAGACGTTCGTAGGGAAGGAGATTACCAATAGCAGGAGAGGGTAAACGATTAATGGTGTAAACAGCAGTGAGTGCAGCTTCTCCCCAAAATCGTTCAGGATAAGAGGCAGAAATAAGGAATGTGCGAGTGATATCAAGAATATGTCTGTGTTTACGCTCAGCACGCCCATTTTGTTGAGAGGTGTATGGACATGAGCGTTGAGAAATAGTACCGTGTTGATGAAGAAGGTCAAGGACACTAGACTCCTTGTATTCCATGGCATTATCAGTACGGAGGATTTTAATCCGTTGTGAAAATTGGGTAAAAATCATGGTAGTGTATTCAGAGTAGATGCGAGGAAAGTCAGATCGAGCATGCATAAGATATAGCCATGTAAATCTAGAATAATCATCTACAAACATCACAAAGTATTTAGATCCGCCCATTGTAGGAGTAGGAGAAGGTCCCCAAATATCAGAGTGAATTAAATCAAAGCAGGCAGAAGATTCAGAATCACTTTTATTAAAGGATAAAGCAGGTTGTTTGCCAAGTTGACAAGGGAAACAATCAAACTTTTCAATTGACACTTTTCCTAATGAACCTGCAGAAACTAGAGGTTGAAGTTTTCCCAATGAGGCATGTCCTAATCGAGAATGCCAGATATAAAGTGAGGAATGTGTTAATGAGGAGACGACTGGAGCAGCGGTGTGAAGGTATGATGGAAGATGTAGACTAATGAGTTCAAAGAGTCTTCCAACCTTACGGCCTATCCCAAGAATATGTCCGGTACTGGGGTCCTGTACACGACAACCAGAATTAGAAAAAGTGACAACGAGACCAAGATCACATAATTGGCCAACAGAGATAAGGCTAAGAGTAAGTTTATGAACAAGATAAGTGTTTGGAAGTGATGCAGAAGAAGTGGAAATTGTTCCTATATGACTAACATGCATAGAGTTTCCATCAGCTGTATAAATAGAGGGTTTATGGGAAATAGGCACTATTTTGTTTGTCAAACTTGAAGAGTCGGCAATCATATGATTTGAATAAGCAGAGTCAAAGTACCAAGTAGACTTACCAACCGTGGTAGACAATGTAATAGAAGAAGAATGACTAGATTGAGCCAAAACCTGCTTAAGAACTTCTTGAAGATCTATAAGTGACATAGATAAGGTCGACGGGTCAATGGTAGTATCAGTGGCAATAATTGAGGACCCTTCTTCAATAGTGACAGCAGCAGAGTGTGAGGCGGACATTGGATATGGACCCTTAGGAGTAACACTTTTGGAATTGTTTCCACGAGAAGTCCTGTTAGGATTGCGATAACAATCACTTTGGAAGTGATTAGGTCCAGTTTTCTTGCAAAATGTGCAAGTCCTGGTGGGACAATTGATTAGTGTATGACCATATTTATGGCAATATTTGCAGTATTGTTGAGCAGATGGCAAAGAGACTTGGCTTTTCGGTGCATAATTCGATGTCGCAAGTACCATATCAGAAGATCGATGCTTATTTCAAGACTGAAGTCGAGTTTCCTTGGAAAGAAGTTCTTGAACTGCTTGCTCTAGTGTTGGAAAATGATTTCGATGAAGTAAGGAGGCACGAACAGGTTCAAAGTCGTCGCGGAGGGCCATAAGAAAGTGAACAAGTCGACTTTTATCTCTCCAAACAACAAATTGTTCCGTATCCTCAGTACATTTCCAAGTAGGTTCGGAGGATATAAGTTGATCCCAGATAGCATACATTTGCGACAAGAAGTTGTTGATTGATTGACCAATCTCTTGGTGCATGGAGTGAAGACTGATGGCAAGTTGATATTGATGAGCTCTATCTGCAGCAGTATACCTTTGTGCGAGAAAATCCCAAACCTCTTTGGCCGTACAAAAACGTCCAAACTGAAGACTTATGGAGGTAATACAAGTATTGCGAAACCAAGTGATAATTTGATGGTTTTTGCTATCCCATTCTTCAAGTCGTTCAGCATACTTATCATCAGATTCGCCAGTTGTTTTCTCAGGTTCTTGAACATCCCCAGTAAGTAATCTCCATAATTTACGACCTCGAAGAAAGCTAGTCATGGCGTGGGCCCAAGGTACGTAATTGGTTCCATCAAATATGATATTAATAGGTTGAGGAACATTTGAATGATCCATTTTGTAGACAAAACTGGTATTTTGAGTTGGAATTTTGAAAAACGGAATGCAAAAATGAAATCAGGACGTCAAAAAACCTTAAGAATGATCTTGTCAATTTTTTTTTTTTTTTTTTTGCTGACGTGGCAGTTTGCTGACCTATGGTGACTGGACTGACAGTTGACTAACAGATGTTGCTGACGTGGCAAATGATGTCAGCAAGGCCTTGTTTGGTGTGCTGAAATGCTGGAAAATATTCAAACAGCGCAGTGTTCTTTTGACGAAAGGTGGAGGTGCGTCCGATGTCGGAATTTTACGTTTTTGGTATCGTTAGAATCCTCTCGACGAGTAGAACGTTCTGGTGTGGCGCGTGTTACTGTTCACGATGTGTACAATATCGAATAGTGATGAACAGTTGGTGGTGGTGGTGGTGTTTGATTTGAATTGATATCAATGGTGTAAGCAATGCAAAATATAAGATATGTGAGTTTTGTATTGTGAGATGACAGTGGCACAAGCTACCAGAATGGTAGCTCTGATACCATGTCGAATTTACTAAACATTAGTGAAGAAAATAACGAGCAAATGAGAAGAAGAAGATGATTTCTTGTGTGTTTATTTGCAATGTTTACAACTGCCTTATATAGGCTGAGTAAGGCTACTAATATGCCATTGTATCTAACATATGCCTAACATATGCCTAACTATCTAATATATGCCTAACATATGCCTAACTATCTAACATATGCCTAACTATCCACTAACACATAAATTGACTTACAATGAATTTCTTACTAATTGCATCCTCTGCCAAATATTTTGCTTCTAGTTGTTCCCAAAGTTCCTTCGCGGTCTCAACATATTGATACACATTGAACAAATAATCTGACAGTGCATTCAGAATATGACCCTTGCATATGTAGTCATCCATTTCCTACTTTGTTCAAGTACGTGTTTACGCCAACGTTTCATCTTCATGTTCCTCCGGATAGGGCACAGTTAGAACATATACTACCTTATGCATCTTTTTCTGCCAATGTTTATGTTGGGTTATTATTAATAACTTAATATAGGCTTACAAATCATTCACAATTATATTTGGACTTCTATTCTAATTGGGATAATTAAGTGATCCAATATAGTTGATCCTAATTAAACATCATATAAGGTATGGACTTTGTAATGTGTTGTACCAATAATAGAGAACCTAACTAGAATTAATGGGTCTCTAGTTAAGTTGCCTATATAAAGAACATGGGATTGGTCCCCAAGGCAACACTTCATTTTCTCTAGTCTTCAATCCCATATTTGAGAGACATCAAGTAAGAGAGAAGTGTGAGCTTGTGGAAGACCTTTTCCCGGATCATATTCATCTCGTCGTCATAGATTCGGGTATGTTATTGTTATCATTTCATTATGTAATCTTGATAATCTAAACGAAGCATGAAATTAAATCTAGATCCGTAGATCTAATCTCACTAGACATAAATTTCAGATTTAGATCTAATAAGTATTTAATTTATAGATCTAGATCTAACAAGTGGTATCAGAGCCACCTTCTTATTAGATTATTAGGATTGATTATGTAGATCTAATTATGATTAATGTAGATCTTATGATTATATCACAAATACACATGATTGTATGTTTAGATCTATATGATTTTAGGATTTGATACATAATTATGTGTATGATCTATTTTGATCTTCATTAATCTTGATCACATGATTGATTTGGTTTGAGAATGGTTTTAGATCTTAGATCTATGAAGTTTATGATTTATGATCTTTAGATCTATACATGATTGATGCATAAAATTCGAATGTACTGTTTTGACTATCAATGGTTATATTATTATATTCGGTAGAATTTAATAAAAACATGCTATCTTGGCCTGGTGGTTAAACAGCGTGCATTTAGTCTTGAGATCCTGGGTTCGAGCCCCATCTAGTAGTTCTGTTTTTATTTTGTAACTAAAGACCAACAAAAAGAAAATAAAACCAAACACAGAACTATGTGATTCGATCACACAACCTTATGAGAGAAATTAAAGCATCTGACCAGTAATGCCACACTAATGCTTATGTCTAAATTGGACCATCAAATATATAGCTATTTGGTTCCAACAGAAAATTAAGGAAAATAAAATCAAACAGAAGCCTCTACTGTGATTTGACCACACGACCTTCTGAGTGAAATTAGAGCATCTGACCAGCAACGCCACACTTATACTTGTGTTTAAATTGGACCATCAAATATACACATAGATATTTGGTTGCAACAGAAAATTAAGGTTTTAATTTTATTTTTCTGCCCTTATGTCTTTTGTGCAAGTTAATTATTTTAATTATAACTTGACATTATGGATGTTTGGATGGATCATGGACTTATATACGAATGGTTGAATGATTGTAATAATGTTTTTTTCCATTCATTTAGTTTGTAATTGAGACATAGGTCTCAATTTTTATATTTCTTGCAAGAGTGTGATTTGTAGTGAGACATATGATGTAATAATTATATAATCTACCTTGCAAGTGGTACAAGATCAATCAAGGAGTTGATGAACTTGGAGGTGTTGAAGATTTTTTTGAAGTATTTGCTTAGATTTTGTGATTGATCCAATTTATATGGATCGGATTTGATCAACCACTAAGTCCATGATCCACCAAGTTTATGTTGTTGCATATATGTTTAGTTAGTTATCTTGTATGTGATGCATGCTAAATGGACTAATATGCAAAATGAGATTTGATTATTGATTTCAAATTTTGAACTTGCGTCTTTTATCTAAAAATAAATTGATTGAAGCTTAATGTTGCCAAAGTGATCTCTTTTGCGTAGATTGGTTTATTTTGAGATAATAAGATGTGTGTGTTTATTGTTTATGCAATCAATGATCGGCCCAAAGGAAGGTCATTGATTGGCCAAATAGCAAACACACCTGTAGAAATAAATGTGTGATAATTATAAAATTTCTATGTGGACAACACGTTGGCCCAAAGGAAGGCTGTTGTTTGACCAGATTTATTATCAATATTTGATTTCTACATGGAGAGTACCACTTACAAGTTAATGATCGGCCCAAAGGAATGTCATTGATGTTGTACTAGGTATCTTATTTAATGGGCCCATCACTACAGTTGTATGAAAAATTATGTCTTGCATTTACATGTTTATTTGATTTTAACTTGTATATATGTCTTGACATGAATTTTATTTGTGAGCTTATGTTATTTATTTATTCTCTATTTGGATTCAGTTACTGCTACTGCTGCTAATGTTACTGCCAACATAAACTCAATCCCTGTGCTTAACGACACAAACTTTAAGAACTAAAAAGAGAACGTTCAGTTGGTTCTCGGTTGGATGGATTTAGACTATGCATTAAGAAAGAAACAACCTGCTTCTCTTACGGAGTCAAGTTCCACTGAGGCTAAAGGGAACTTTGAGAAGTGGGATCGTTCCAATCGCATTAGTCTAATGATGCTAAAGCGCAGCGTCCCAGATGCATTCAGGGGCAGTATGCCCGATGAGGTAACTGCTAAAGGTTTCCTTCAAGAAATTGAAAAACGTTTTGCAAAGAACGAAAAGGCTGAGACAAGCAAGCTTTTAGCTGACCTTGTCCAGATGAGGTATAAAGGAAAATGAAACATAAGGGAGTATATTATGGAGATGTTTAATATCACTTCAAAACTTAAATCACTAAAGTTAGAGCTGTCTGATGACTTGCTCGTGCATTTGGTACTTATATCCCTTCCTGCACACTATGGACAGTTTATTATGAGTTATAATACTCAAAAGGATAAATGGACTCTCAATGAGCTCATTTCCCACTGTGTGCAAGATGAGGATAGATTGAAGTGAGATAAGAATATCGAAAGTGCTCATATTGCAACTACCTCAAATGACAATAAGCGAAAAAGGAATAAAGGTAAAGAAGTTGCAGTGAGAACATCACAACCTAACAGATTTCAAAAGAATCAGGATCAGGAATTTACCTGTTTCTTTTGCAAGAAACCTGGGCTTGTGAAGAAGGATTGTTCCAAGTACGCCACATAGCGTGTAAAGAAAGGTATACTTCTCACTTTGGTTTGTTCTGAAGTTAATTTAACTTCTGTACCTAGCAATACTTGGTGGGTAGATTTAGGTGCTACTACTCACACAAGTATGTCTATGCAGGGATGCTTGTGGAGCCGACCACCAAATGATGCTGAAAGATTCATCTATGTGGGCAATGGCAAAGCAGTTCTGGTTGAAGCCATTGGGACTTTTAGATTATCTTTTGAGACTGGTCATTATGTTGAATTAAGAGAGACTTATATTGTACCGTCATTTAGACGGAATTTGGTTTCTGTTTCTGTTGTGGACAAATATGGTTATTCTTGTTCATTTGAAAACAATAAAGTTAGTTTTTTCCTCAATTCTACTCTGGTTACAACTGGCTCCTTAATTGATAAACTATATATGTTCAATACCATTGCTTCATTTAATGAATCCTTGCAAATAAGTTCAAGAGGTACAAAACGCAAATTAACAAATGAGAATTCCGCCACATTATGGCACAAGTGTTTAGGTCACATTTCTGAAAGGAGAATTCAAAGACTTGTGTCAGACGGAATACTTGAACCCCTTGATTACACAGACTATAATGTGTGTGTTGATTGTATTAAAAGAAAACAAACAAACAACAAAAAGTTAAGTGCCAAGAGAAGTTCTGGCGTCTTACAATTGATTCATACTGATATTTGTGATCCATTCCCTACAGCTTCTTGGAATGGTCAACAGTATTTTATCACTTTTATAGACGATTATTCTCGTTACGGATACTTATACTTAATACATGAGAAGTCACAATCCTTGGAAGTTTTTAAGGCCTTCAAAGCCGAAGTTGAAAATCAACTAGGCAAGAAGATTAAAACTGTCAAATCTGACCGTGGTGGTGAATACTATGGTAGATATGATGGATCAGGTGAACAACGTCCAGGGCCTTTTGCCAAATTCTTAGAATAATGTGGAATCGTCCCACAATACACAATGTCGGGTTCACCTAGCATGAATGGTATTGCTGAAAGACGAAACAGGACTCTTAAGGACATGGTAAGAAGCATGATTAGTCATTCTTCATTACCAGAGTCAATTTGGGGAGAGGAACTAAAGACTGCAATATATATACTGAACAAAGTACCTAGTAAAGCAGTAGCTAAAACTCCTTATGAACTATGGTTAGGCAAGAAGCCTAGCATAAAACATTTGCACATTTAGGGTTGTCCAGCTGAGGCGAGGCCTTATAGGCCACATGAAAAGAAATTGGACTCAAGAACAATTAGCTACTATTTTGTTGGGTATGCTGAACGGTTGAGGGGTTCTAAGTTTTATAATCCCTCAACTAAGTCCTTTTTCGAAATGGGAAATGCAAGATTTCTTGAGGATGTTGTGTTTGAGGGGGAATATAAGGTTAGGAATGTTGTCTTTGAAGAAGAATTTATTCATTTTCCAAACATTGTTATTGACAGTGATCAGCCTACTGACATTGTTCAAAACACAATTCAAGACAACAATGAGGATATCCCTATAAACCTTCCTACTCAAAATCAAGGTGTTGCTTCAGAAGAACAAACTCAACAACCTCAAGAGGAAGTGCCACTTAGACGATCCACTAGAGAAAGAAGAAGTGCGATTTCAAGTAATTATATTGTATTTCTTCAAGAGCATGAGTTTGACATAGGGACAATGGAAGATGATCCAATCAACTTCCAACAAGTCAAACAAAGTGTTAATTGTCAAAGGTGGATCGATGCCATGAATGAGGAAATGAAGTCCATGAAGGATAATGACGTTTGGGATCTTGTTAAGTTGCCTGAAGGTGCGAAGCCCATTGGTTGTAAATGGATATTTAAAACCAAGAGGGATTCAAAGGGCAACATTGAAAGATATAAGGCATGTCTAGTTGCTAAGGGCTACACTCAAAAGGAAGGCATCGACTATAAAGAGACTTTCTCTCCAGTTTCTACGAAAGACTCTTTTAGAACAATAATGGCACTTGTGGCTCATTTTGATTTAGAGCTACATCAGATGGACGTTAAGACGGCTTTTCTCAATGGTGACATTGAGGAAACCATATACATGGTGCAACCAGAAAACTTTGTATTAGATGACTCAAAGTCTATGGTTTGCAAACTCAAGAAGTCCATCTACGGTCTCAAACAAGCTTCCCATCAATGGAATCACAAGTTTCATCAAGTCATTGTCTCGTATGGTTTTGCGGTTAATGTTGTTGATGACTGTGTATATTACAAGTTCAGTGGGAGTAAATTTATCTTCTTAGTACTCTATGTTGATGACATACTACTGGCTAGCAGCGATATAGGCTTAATGCACGAAACCAAGAAATTTCTAACTAAGCATTTTGAAATGAAAGATCTTGGTGACGCCTCTTTTGTATTATGAATCAAGATACATCAAGATCTCTCTCGGGGTGTCCTTGGGTTATCACGAAAGAGCTATATCAATAAGGTACTTGCTAGATTTGGCATGATAGATTGTGCACAAGGAAATACTCCCGTTGCTAAAAGAGACAAGTTTAGTCTCAACCAATGCCTCAATAATGAAATTGAAAGAAAAGATATGCAAAAAGTTCCCTATGCATCGGTTGTATGGAGTCTTATGTATACTCAGGTATGTACGCGTCCGGATTTAGTGTACATTATTGGTATGTTAGGAAGATACTTAAGTAACCCTGGGATGGATCATTGGAAAGCAGTCAAAAGGGTTATGAGGTACTTAAAGAGAACAAAAGATTACATGCTCACCTATCGGAAGTCAGATAATTTGGAGATCATTGGGTATTTTGACTCCGATCTTGCGAGTTGCCAAGATTCTAAAAGATCTACTTCTGGCTATGTCTACATGTTATCTGAAGGTGCTATTTCTTGGAGGAGTGTTAAGCAGTCACTTATAGCTCCTTCCACTATAGCAGCAAAATTCATAGCATGTTATGAGGCAACTAATCATGCGATATGGCTGCGAAATTTTGTCACTGGACTACATATTATAGATGGTATTGAAAGACCACTTAAAGTATATTGTGACAATCTATCGGAAGTTCTATATTCCAACAACAACAGAAGCTCGTCAAAGTCTAAGCATATAGACATTAAGTTTCTAGTTGTTAAGGAACGAGTAAGTTAGTGTCAATTGAACATATAGGGACAGACTCCATGCTTGCAGATCCACTTACTAAAGGTTTACCACCCAAGGTCTATCATGAGCATACTGCTCATATGGGTGTTGTGTTATTTGATGGTATGCAGTTTTAGTGGGAGTCTGTGTATATCTTCAGTTCCTTTCTTGACACTGTATGTTCAGTTTTTCTGCATAATAAAGTTGATGGTTTTACTGTTAGTTATTACTCTGAATGTGTTATCTTTCAATTGCGGTTTAGCATAAACTTTGAAAGACTAAGGTTTGATCTCACTACAGAATAAAGTTAAGGACCAATTGGAAATAGACATGTCTGAGATCACATTGCATGTAATTTCCAGCCACACATCCATACTTGATCTATGTCGTTGAATATATTTGGTATGGTGATCATTGATGAATCGAGTTACGATGAAATGTAACAAAGGTCGCTTTGGTCTCATATTGGTATATTAGATTGATCAGATTGATTTGGAAGATGTTTTAAGAATATAAAGTAATTTTGTGCGCACCTACAGTTAACAAATATAATTGTCTTCGGTATCAATTTGTAGCCCAAGTAAGAGATTGTTGGGTTATTATTAATAACTTAACATGGGCTTACAAATCATTCACAATTATATTTGGACTTCTATTCTAATTGGGATAATTAAGTGATCCAATATAGTTGATCCTAATTAAACATCTTATAAGGTATGAACTTTGTAATGTGTTATACCAATAATAGAGAACCTAACTAGAATTAATGGGTCTCTAGTTAAGTTGCCTATATAAAGAACATGGGATTGGTCCCCAAGGCAACACTTCATTTTCTCTAGTCTTCAATCCCATATTTGAGAGACATCAAGTAAGAGAGAAGTGTGAGCTTGTGGAAGACTTTTTCCCGGATCATATTCATCTCGTCGTCATGGATTCGGGTATGTCATTCTTATCATTTCATTATGTAATCTTGATAATCTAAACGAAGCATGAAATTAAATCTAGATCCTTAGATCTGATCTCACTAGACATAAATTTCAGATTTAGATCTAACAAGTATTTAATTTATAGATTTAGATCTAACAGTTTAATGTTGCCTCCATCAAAATACTCAAGTTTACCGAAATCTTGTGTCATATGTCTTAATGATCGCTCCATGATAAAGTCTGTCTTTACATTGTTGATAAAAAAAAAAATCAGATACAGATGCTTCTTCACTGGAGATGAATGATATGATAGAACAACTTTGGGTCGTGTTATAATATCACTTTCTTACAGACAGTATTTGCCCCCACCAAAAAATGTGTATCGGGTTAAAGCAAATCCGCCTTTAAGAGAAATCGAAGCCTGATCTTGAAGATCCTCTACTTGCGTTTGCATAAACGAAAATAAAGTATAATACATTTAAAGTATTTTTATTCAAAGAAGTGCCAATGTTATAGTACATATTTCTATAGAAAATAATATGCCAGAATAGTTTGTGTAAAGAGAGAAAAAGAGCTGCATAATGAAAGTTTTTTATGAGGGAAAAATGACGTAGATTTAGTATCTATTTATAGACATAAGAGTGTCTCTTCGTAAAAGTTTCATCTTTTAAAAATTTCTATCAAAAGGTACATTTCCGAACAATAGTGGAGCCAGTTGTAATAGAGGGTGTGCAAGTTGGAAAAACTCATTTTTTTGGTCTTTTTTAAAAAACTATTATATTGGACATTTTTCTTACAATAAAATCTTTTTAAATTAATACTCAATAAATTAATAATCTCTTTTAAATAATAAAAATATTTAGTCCCGACTTGAGACTAGTGTAAAATTTTAATAATTTCGATAAAATTATAAGATAATACATTTAAAATAGGGTTTATTACCTAATTAGTCCCTTATCTTTGTCTGCATTGTCTAGTTAGTTCTTCATCTTTAAAATGGCTATAGGTTAGTACCTTATCTTTTACTTTTGTGACACCGTGATCCTTCCGTCACTTTCCTAACGATTTAAACATGTGCAAAGCATGTGACTTTTTTTTATAGGGCAAAATAGTCAATGCAGCACACTCATATTTCTTCCTCTTTCACTAACCCCTGTACCCGATTGCTACCCCCAAAATCTTCAAAATCCCTAACCCTCTCATTACCCCCAAAGCCCCAAATCCTTAACCCTTATCGTTACATGCGCACACATACTTCAGACGACTCTCATTTAATTAGAAGTAGATTCTTGATCGGCTTTGAACAATGGAGGATTAAGATCATTCACTTCCAAACTCCTTACCTCCACCCAATCATTTCTCCCAAAACCCATCAATGGAGGGTTCCACTCCACTGGTATGAAGAGAATGGGAGGTGGACATGGTCATGGACATGATGAACCATACTACCTTCATGCCAAACATATGTACAACTTGGACAGGATGAAAAATCAGAAACTGATGGCGTTCCTTAGTGTCTGGTCTGCATTCAGCATTGGTGTTGGAGTCCGAATTTGGGCAGTCAACTTCCAGCTAAAGAAGACTGCTTCAGCATAAACATCTTGTGAATCTTCCTTTCGCAATAATAATAGCTACTACTTCAGGATGATCTGCATAAACCTTAATTGTGAATGTCTAAAGCGTTAATTAGTTTTTTCAGTGTTTGCAGCGTCCATGAGGTGCCATTGTCTGCATCAAGTTGGAAAAAGTTTTCTTAGACTGCATTCTTAATAGTATTCTTCTTTTTGTGGTTTGATTCCATTATCATCAGTTGATTGCTTGCACCTGATTAAAAATAAAAATAAAAAGTAGATGCTTGATTAGTCCATTACTGAACAGAGGGCCTTTGTGTTGCTGTACATTGTTTCTCTATATCCCTTGTGAGGTCAAGACACAATTGCATCAATGAGGTTGGATCTGGTACATTTTCGTTCAGCTTCTCATACTCGAAGGTCCATGTCACCAAGTGCTTATCACCACCCGTATCATCAACATCATAAGTTATAATGAGGGACTTGTATAACTCCATCGGATCTCTTTCAATCATCTTGAATGTGATTGACTTCTTTTCCTCATTTATATCCTCAACGTGAGATCCACGGATTTGGGGGAAATGACAAGGGTTAGGGATTTGGGGTAATGAGAGGGGTTAAGGATTTTGAGGATTTTAGGGTAACAATCAGGTACAGGGGTTAATGAAAGAGGAAGAAATATGAGTGTGCTGCAATGACGATTTTACCCTAAAAAAGATGGGTCACATGCTTTGCACATGCATAAACCGTTAGAAAATTAACAGAATGATAAACGGTGGCACAAAAGTAAAAGATAAGGAACTAACCTATGATCATTTTAAAGATGAGGGACCAACTAAACAATGCATACAAAGATAAGGGACTAAACGGGTAATAAATCCTTTAAAATATTTCATTTGTATTTTATTTACCCAAATATTTCATAAATTAATAATTAGCTAAAAATTACATAATAAATTGACTATGAGATTAGAGACACTTGTTCTAATCCTACTGAATTGGATTCTGATTTTCTATTCTCATTAGACTTTTCTTCTTATCTTTTCAAATTGGTCTGAAAAAATATAAGTCATATTCAAAAAAGATACCATATATATAATATATTTATTATTAATGCAAAAAAACTAAAAATATCTCGATAAATTAATAATTATTAATTTATCGATAAATTAATATCTCGCTAAATTAATAGAATTTAGTAGTTCTAACGCTATTAATTTAAAGATGCTATACTATATATGGGTGCACGTCTTAATCTTTTTCACTTCACGAGTACACACCCTAAACTCGGGTACTTGGCTTTGCCACTGTTTTAAAAAAAAAGACATGACCAAAGCCAAACAATGACTTTTGGAGAAAAAACTAACTTTTATATTTTCTTTTTGAAAATTCTAACAATCATTCTCCTGAAAATGTGGTTTGAAGAAGTATAGTTTTATGACCCATCTCTACGGAATCCGCTATATTGTAAAATAATGATTAGAGCGAGTTGGGTTTATGCACCGAGAAAATTTGAACTATCTTGTAACTTAATTTTGCACGGCAAAATCTAAACTCTCCTTTATAATCGACTCTTTTAATAAAAAAATACAAAAAACTCTCCACACATAATTATATTTTTTGGGACGGACAAAAGACTATTAAAAATACTCTCACTCGCTCAAGTTTATAGCCGCCTTTTTTCAACCTGTTGAAAAGTTTTTCTTTGAAATCTTTTTTTTTTAGCTCCATGACTCTCTTGTAAGTGGTGTGACCCATTAAGTTATTGGTGACCTACTTAATTATAATAGTAGCCCACTAAAAGTCCAAGTCCATTAGGGTTACTTGATGGAAGTAACAACATGTGCCTATAAATATGTGTTAATTGGTCATCTCACTGCCCAGAAAAGAGAAGTAGAATTCCATCAAAAACTACTCCATAAAGTTTAGGATTAAGGTAGAGAAATCAATTGACTACCGTTATGACTTCGTCTTCCGCATCAAGTAAGTGATTTATGATTCTTTACATTTTATTACTGATGATTACATAATTTTGATAGATTGAATTAAAGTATAACTATTGTATGATTTTATGTTTACATGTAGTATCAGAGTCACTTATCAAAGCATGTAATCTCTCTTATGAAATTGATCTATCCATGAAAATTTATCCGGTTTTAATAAATGTATTAACATATAAAAGTAGCGTTTTTCCTTATGGTCGTATAACTTCTGCATCAATTATGACATGATCATTGACATATGTCCGGTGATTATTTAAATCTATTATAATAAGGAAATTCACAATAAAGACTGTTGCATGTTTTCTACCATTGATATCAATGTTCATTGTCCACTTTTGCATGTTAGTAAAGACGTGAAACAAAAGTTTCAATATTTTGATGAAAAGCAGAGTCATATCAATTCTAAATTGTCTTTTGTGAATATGATATTGCATAGAAAGAAGATGACTTTGTTTTTCAAAATCTTATCATGTCAAGTTAACAGACAAATCTGTGTCTCCAATTAGTGCGTTGATGAGTAATATTATCGTGAGGTGTGTCGCTGTAGTTTTACGAATATTGGATTCACAAATTTGTTTCTTTTCCATCAATTTGATGTGAATGCTTCTATAATTATGTAATCTGGGGTTTACGTTATTAAAAAAATGTTTGTCCCAGTTATGAACTGTAGCATATTACTTAATGTTTAAATCCAATTATATGCAGTAGTATAAAATATATATATATATATATATATATATATATATATATATATATATATATAATGTGTGAATATAAGCCCAAAGCTTGTATCGTGTAGTCTTTCGACTTACATATAAAGACTGGAAGAAAACATAAAAGTGTGTCATGTAAACTATGTTAAAGTTGTCACATAAAAGATCTGTTACAAGTAAGGTCTTTGTAATTGATTTTGTGATGAATTGATATTTATGACAAAAATATGCATATTTTATGTGATGTAAGGATACTAATTGTCATTAAAATTTAAAATCCATATTAAGTTAGTTTGTTAGTCATCAAAGTGACCAAACTAGAAAGTCCATGGATTTTGCTCATTGACATTATTATTAAGTTTAAAATTCATAATAGAGTTGGTTTGTTAGTCACCAAAGTGACTAGACCAGAAGGCCTTGGTTTTATTCATTGACAACTATTCTTGGAATTTAAAATCTATGTTAAGTTGGTCCATTAATCACCAAAGTGGCCAACCAAGAAAGATGTGGATTTTATTCTTTAATAGTTGTTATTAAAGTTAAATCCATATTATGTTAGTCTGTCTGTCACTAAAGTGTCCAAGCTAGAAAAGATTATGGATTTTATCTTGTCAATAAATTATATATATTTATGAAATGCCTACTATTGAAATTATGAATAATTTGACGTTTATTATCTATTGAATTTTAGATTCGCCCAAAGGTGGATAAGTTGTTCTATGGATAGTAAACATGATGATGCAAATTATTTAATTGTCTAATAATGTTATTACATAGGCATTTATTTTATGATTGTGTATTTTAGGGTCTACCCAAAAGAGAACTATAATACACTATGATGGTTTATACTATATTATCTGAATCCATAATGATGTTGGCATTAAATTTGTACTCATTAATTAATCCATGTTTATGCATTTTATGTTATATTTGTAGCTGTTTCTCTTCATTCGCATGCTTTTTTTATAACCGTCTTTAATGGATTGAACTTCTCTGAATGGCGTGAACAAGTCCAATTCCACTTAGGTGTTTTAGATTTGGTCTTAGCACTATTGGAAAATAAACCCACTGACATTACTGATACGAGCAGTGAGGAAGAGAAAGTTCATTATAAGGCTTAGGAATGGTCTAACAGATTGAGCCTTATTTTTATGCGAATGACCATTGCCAACAACATTAAGACTACAATTCCACAAACTGATAATGCTAAAGAATACCTAAAATATGTGGAAGAAAGATTCAAGTCTGCAGATAAGTCACTCGCTGGTACGCTCATGGCTAACCTTACGACCATGAAGAATGATGGGTCGCGAAATATACAAGAGCATATCTTAGAGATGACTAATATAACAACAAGTCTAAAGTCCTTAGGGATGACAGTGGAAGACTCTTTCTTAGTGCAGTTCATCTTAAACTCGTTACCTCCTGAGTATGGGCCTTTTCAAATCAATTATAACACTATTAAGGACAAATGGAATTTAAGTGAATTGGCCAGTATGTTTGTTCAGGAAAAAAAGAGATTGAAGAGTCAATTACGTCACACTGTTAACCTAATGGGTCAAGGAGCTGGCAAGAAATTTAAGATGAAGAACAACAGAATCAAGAACAAAAGAAAAGAGTCTACTAATGATGCTCAGACTCATTGGATGAAAGATCAGGTTGTAAAGTGCCACTTTTGTCATAAAGTTGGTCACTTTAAGAAAGATAGCTTAAAATGTAAAGCTTGGTTCGAAAAGAAAGGTAACTATTCATTTGTATGTTTCGAATCAAATTTAAGTGAAGTTCCCCATAATACTTAGTGGCTTGATTCTGGTGCTACCACTCATGTTTCCAATATGTCACAGGGATTTATTACAATCCAGAACACAAACCCAAATGAGTGTTTTCTATTCATGGGAAATCGTGTGAAGGCTCTAGTTGAAGGCATCGAGACTTATCGTTTAATCCTTGATACTGGTCATCACATTGATTTATTACAGACTCTTTACATTCCTACAATTTTTAGAAACTTAGTTTCTATTTCAAAATTGGATGTTTCTGGATTTAATGTGAAGTTTGGACATGGATGTTTTAGTTTATTAAGAATACTATTTTTGTTGGATCTGGTATTCTTACTGATGGTTTATATAAACTAAAACTTGATGCCATGTTTTCTGAATCCTTAATTATTGAACAATGTGATATTAAAAATAAGCATGGTAGGATAAGTGAAAATTCTACTTACTTGTGGCATAAACATTTAGGTCATATTTCTAAAGAAAGATTAGAGAGATTGGTAAAGAATGAAATTCTACCGAATCTAGATTTTACCTATTTTGGCATGTGTATGGATTGCATAAAGGGAAAGCAAACCAAACACAACAAGAAAGGAGCCACAAGAAGCATACAACTTCTTGAGATAATACACACTGATATATGTGGACCTTTTGACATACCCTATTTTAATGAAGAAAGGTATTTTATCACCTTTATAGATGACTTTTCACGTTATGGTTATGTCTATTTGTTGAATGAAAAATCTCAAGTAGTAAACATGCTTGAGGTATATATTCATGAGGTTGAAAGACAATTAGACAGAAAGGTGAAAATCCTAAGATCTGATAGAGGTAGTGAATATTATGGAAAATATGATGAATCAGGTCAATGTCCAGGTCCATTTGTAAAGTTCCTTGAAAGTCATGGCATATGTGCATAGTATACTATGCCAGGCACACCACAACAAAATGGTGTGGCTGAAAGGCGAAATCGCACATTAATGGACATGGTTAGGTGCATGATGAGTAATGCAAATCTACCCAAATCATTATGGATGTATGCACTTAAAACCGCTATGTATGTATTAAACAGGGTTCCTAGTAAAGCAATCCCCAAAACACCTTATGAATTGTGGACTGGAAAGAAACCTAGTTTAAGGCAACTGCATGTTTAAGGTTGCCCAGCGGAAGCAAGAATTTATAATCCACATGAAAAGAAATTAGATTCTCAAACGATAAGTGGATACTTCATTGGTTATCTAGAGAAATCTAAAGGGTATAGATTTTACTGCCCAAACCATAGTTCAAGAATTATGGAAACCGGTAATACTAGATTCATAGAGAATGGTGAAGTTAGTGGGAGTGATAAACCTCGTAAAGTAGATATTAAGGAAGTTAGGGTAGATTTTAATTTACCCATTAATGTTCCTTTGTCCCAAATTGCACCAAATGTTGTTGAACGTTTTAACAACACTGAACAACAATTAAATGAGGAGTCATCGCCTGAAAATCCTGACTTACAAGAAGTTGACACACATGAACCACAAAGAATAGCGTTAAGAAAATCTCAAAGAGAGAAAAGGTCAGCTATTCCTAATGATTATGTGGTTTATTTGCATGAGTTAGACTTCGACATTGGAATCAATAATGACCCAGTTTTGTTTTCACAAGCCATAAAAAGTAATGAGTCTCATAAATGGATTAATGCCATGAAAGAAGAGATGGACTCTATGCAACTAAATAAAGTATGGGATCTAGTCGAATTGCTAGAAGGTTCCAAAAGAGTTGGTTGTAAGTGGGTTTTCAAAACCAAATGCGACTCTAATGGCAATATCGAACGATATAAGGCTAGACTAGTTGCAAAATGTAATACTCAGTAAGGTGGCATTGATTATAATAAGACTTTTTCTCCAATCTCTAAGAAAGACTCCTTAAGGATAATTATGGCATTGGTGGCTTACTATGATTTAGAGTTACACCAAATGAATGTCAAAACTGCGTTTCTTAATGGGGAACTTGAGGATAAAGTTTATATGGACCAACCTGAAGGTTTCTCAATAGAGGGAAAAGGTCATCATGGTGTGTAAACTTAAGAAATCAATATATGGGCTTAAGCAAGCTTAATGACAATGGTATATTAAGCTCAATAATACCATTACAACTTTCGGTTTTGAAGAAAACACTATTGATTGATGTGTGTACCAAAAGGTTAGTGAGAACAAGTTTATATTTTTGGTCTTATATGTTGATGATATTTTACTTGTTGCTAATGATCTTGGAATATTGCATGAAACTAAAGATTTTCTCTCAAAGAATTTTGAAATGAAAGACATGGGAGAGGCATCCGTTGTGATAGGGATTGAAATATTCCCTGATAGATCACAGGGATTGATAGGATTGTCTCAAAGAACCTATATTGAAAGAATTCTTGAGAGATTTATTATGGATAAATGTTCACCTAGAATTGTCCCAGTACAGAAAAAAGGATAAATTCAGTCTCATGCAATGTCCAAAGAATAATGTGGAACGCAAGCAGTTGGAATCTATTTCATATGCTTCTGTTGTAGGCAGTGTAATGTATACACAAACCTGTACTAGACCAAACTTCAGTTTCGCAGTCGGAATACTAGGAAGGTATCAAAGTAATCCTGGAATGGATCATTGGAAAGCTGCAAAGAAAGTTTTGAGGTACCTGCAAGGAACAAAGAACTACATGCTGACATATAAAAGGTCTAACCATTTAGAGGTGATTGGATATTTGGATTCAGATTTTGCTAGATGTGTTGATAGTAGAAAGTCCACTTTTGGTTATCTCTTCCTTTTAGCTGAGGGAGCAATCTCATGGAAAAGTGCAAAACAATCTATCATTGCAGCATCCACTATGGAAGCAGAATTTGTAGCATGTTATGAAGCTACTATTCATGCATTATGGTTGCGGAACTTTATTTCAGGACTTGGAGTTGTCAACGGTATTGCCAAGCCGTTGAAAATTTATTGTGATATTTTCGCAATAGTTTTCTTCTCTAAAAATGACAAATACTCAAGAGGTGCTAAACACATGGAATTAAAGTATTTTGCCGTTAAGGAGGAGGTTCAAAAACAAAGAGTGTCTATCGTACACATTAGCACTGATCTCATGATTGCAGATCCTCTTACTAAAGGTTTACAACCAAAGTTATTTAAGGAACATGTAGAGAGAATGGGCCTTGGTTGTAATCAAAGATGATTTATGTGTACTTTTATTGACATTCTGAGCTCAATAATATGTTTCTGAAAAACATTAATGTTATTCCTGTTTTATAATGTTATCACGTGACCTATTTTTATTGAGAAAATAGGAAAGTCTTTGAAAGACATTATCGTGGACCATTAAGATTATGACCAAGTATGACTAATTGCTAATGTCATGCTATATAGAAGGAAGTATATCGAATAAATGATGTATGACCGCTATAACCCACATCTTGTTGTCTGTCATGCATTGGAAATTATGAAGGACATTATGTAAGGATTTGATCTTTACGTGCGCCTTATGTTTATGGTTGAATCCAGTTGTCCATAAAGGTTAATGGATCAAGTAGGAAAATGTAAGTAGTGTGACCTATTAAGTTATTGGTGACCCACTTAATTATATAGTAGCCCACTAAAAGTCCAAGCACATTAGGGTTACTTGATGAAAGTAACAACATGTGCCTATAAATACTTATTAATTGGTCATCTCCCTGCCCAGAAAAGAGAAGTAGAATTCTATCAAAAACTACTCCATAAAGTTTAGAGTTAAGATAGAGAAATCAATTGACTACCGCTATGGCTTCATCTTCCGCATCAAGTAAGTGATTTATGATTCTTAACGTTTTATTACTAATGATTACATGATTCTGATAGATTAAATTAAAGTATAGCTATTGTATAATTTTATGTTTACGTCTCCTACTTATATAAGAAACTAGTACTAATTCTATCAAATTATGATTTTTACCTTTAATCTCACTGATCTTCTATTTGTTTTTAACTTGGAATTTGACTTTGAACTTGAGCCAAAACCAAACACATATACACTTAAAGCTCTTTTAATTTGCCAAAGATCCTTTGGTCTAGCGGCATGACATTCATAGTGTTTGTGAAAGATTGCGAGCTCGAATCTCGCAAACTACATTCATATATATATGTATGGGTTTAAGCCTCCCTTTGAATAAATAAAAAAAAAAAACTCTTTTAATCTAATGTCACTAACTTATTGATGACCCACTGATAACCATTCTCTTGAAAGTTAGATTTTGTTTTGGAATCAATACAAAGTGTTGTAAAAGTATGGATATTTCTTGACAATGTTGTGTTAAAAGTAATACGTTGTATAACAATTGACACCCGAAAGAAGAACGCAATAAGAGAAGAGAACTCAATATGTAATTGAGTTGTTACGTGGAAGAATGGCAGGAAAAGATGTTGAATATTGCTATGATGATATATTAGTTTAGATAAAATATATTAGTGCTCTTATTATATATTAGTCTAACTTAATGCTTTACCCACTTTATGTAATAATATCAACCTTTATTGTATATATATATATAGTATGCAGAAGATGAAAGATAATGAGAAACAAGAAAGCAAGCAGATTTTAATCTTTGATATGTTTACAATATTCTCTCAGTTTTTTTGTTTACGTTATTATTATATTTCATAACACGTTATCAGCACGAAACTCTACCATTATTCAGTAATTAAAAGGGCAAAGAAACGGAAGGTAGGAAAGTCAAGTAACTTCTCCGGTTACTTTTATTACTCTTCAGTATTGTATACTTTATTGCATCTGCAGAGTAAATTTTATACTGCAACTCATTCACTATGATAATTGATTAGGAATACATGGTGTTTAATATGAGCACTTACGGTCTTTGACGTTTCTCTGTTATTGCCTCAAGTTTTAGAACTTGATGACAAAGAATTATTTTGCTTTTGTCCAAGTCTTTACAATTTAGATATTAAACTCAATAACTTTTGGTATTGAACCCAAATGAAAGGCTTATGGCGTTGGGTATCTTTGCAAGATCTATGATGATCAATATTAAAATAATATTTGATGATCAATATTAAAATAATATATGGTATGCAAAAGTTATTGTGATGAATTGCTGGTAATAGTTTTTGCGATACATGTGTTTATTATATCCTTGAAGGAAATAATTAAAGAAAAGAATAATGCATTCCAATAGATTGCATAAAAGTATTTTTCCTTTATTAACTTATTCTTGAAGGATTAGATCTTGTATTTGTTACGGTGAAAATTTCACTAGAATTTATTTAAGGCCAAAATTTTTCAACTGGCTTAATTCCATTTCCTGAAGTGAATGAAATAAAAATTCTCCGATATAATTTAAAATTTGATTTTTCGAAGTGAATCGAAAATTGAATTTCCTGAAGTGAATAAAATTAAAGTGGGTAGAACTTCATTCCCTGAAGTGAATGAAATAGAAATTCCTTAAAGGAATATAATTGAAATTTCTTAAAGATGAGTGAAATTAAATTCCCTGAAGTGAATGAAATTGAAATCCCTTGAAGAAGATAATATTTGTTTTCCTGAAGAAAATAAAATTACATTCCTTGCAGCAAATGAAACTATATTCCCCAGAGTGAATAAAGTTGTGTTCTCCAAAAATGAATGAAATTAGATTCCCGAAGTGAATCAAAATTGCAAAATCTCTGAAGTGAATATAATCGCTAATTCCCTAAAGTGAATGGATCTAAATCCTCGAGACCTGAAGTTTCACGTGAGATATCTTAAAGGAACCTGAAATTCACCACGATGCATCTTTGATACCTCACTGTAATATAGGTTGGAATACAATAAGCAATATGAACCTGAAGTTCCAGAGATTATTCAATTGCAGAGTATTGCAAATAATTTACCAGATGCAAAGAATATTGTGAAATCACAATTACTCGCTATGAAGGTGTCGACACAAATTCATGTCCTAGAAGGACATATAGCAAATACCATAGCATATGCATCTAAGGCATGCTAGAAGCATGTTATACCTGTCAGTGCGAAAGATATTATACCTTTGCAAAAGGAGAACACATAAGAAATACAAAAAATTATGAATCTCGAAGATTCGATATCTTTAAGGCGCACGACAGAATTTATAGAACCAACCGACGTTGGTAAACTCACAATCCCGGAAGAGATTAACGAATAATAGTCCCTTGGGAGACTAAGGTACCTGGAAATGACGATTTCCTGGAAATGACGATTTCCATAAAATTAAGTATCTACCAAAATATATGATCTTTTATCATTAATTCTTTTGATTAATATACTTTACGATTCATCTATTAAGAGTTTTCTATGCACTTGCATTGCAAGTAATGTTACTGGAAAGACAATCGAGTCCTTCATAGAAAGGATTAAAATAGATCACATCTTGTCTTAAGGTTATAACTCATAGTTAGTACCTCATTTTATTTTAAGCTTATCAATGTCTTTTATGAAGATGTTCTTTCCAATTTTGTGGGCATAAAGCTTAAGTTTAATTAATGCTTTAACCACTCCCATATATGGTTTTCCATTTGGTTGTTAAATAATGTAGTAACACATAAATGTGCTTCTAATGCAAATGCTAAGCCTACACGTTTATAGTAGTGAATTTTATATTACTATATGGAAAGTGGAGCCTCATTAAGATCATGAATGACATATCCACTAAACTAATCAGTGGAGAGTCAACACATATTCTCTGAATATAAATTTGGCTTGGCGTGGCAATTAATGTGCAGGTGGTTTATATTAATCATAATGATTTGTTTTATTAGATTTAGAATGTTGTTAATTCTTATGATCTGAATGTTATAAGCTGAAATTCTAGACTGCACATACCTATCTTTTCTGATTCAGCTACCTATCTAAATGATCTCTACAAGCTCTGAAAATGCACAGGCTTATAGCTCATTATGTGTAGATGGGTTTAGGCTCAAACGGATCCTAATTCGGAGTTATATTCATCAAGTTATGGTCTTTAGAAATTAACTGTGCAAGCTGCCTGCACCTACGCGAAAATCAGAAACTCACTGTTTTGGATTTTTAGACACCTCTTAACGACATAATTAGACCTTTCCCATAAAAGAGAATTTGTTTCTCAAGGTCTTGGGTATATCGTGTAAAAATTTCAACCAATTTGGACAACGTTTACTATGTCAAACGTGCTCTACAATCTAGTCGCACAAATCTGTCAGATTTCTCACATATACACTAATGCTCACTTAGCTTGTTTTGTTTGCACTTCATGCATATATATGTTATACTTTGGAAATATCAAAGTCGGATTTGATAAAACTTGGTTATGACAATAAAAGCGCTCCAGTCGAGTCTTCATTTTCATTAATTTAATCATTATAGTTAAGATGTCCACTAACAAGTATGCCTTTATGTAAAAAGGAGAAGTATATATTTAAAGAGATGCTGAGCATGATTGGTTATAACCTTAATTTAAGAAAGGTTGTTTTCTCTTTTTATTGTTTTGCTCCATGTTTTTTAAGAGAGAGATAGTACTTCAAGTAATATACTCAAGTCTTATATGCATTATCAACCCATATCTACTAGACAGATATGTGCATTTCTCGTGTGTGGGATTGAGGGGGAGCATCTATGCTATGTTATGTTATTTTCAATCCCACAACACTTGGATATTGCAAGGAGTATACCATATAGTTATCTATATACTTGCAAGGAGTGTACCATTCCCTTAAACTGATCAAAGCTTCGCATGGAACGAGTTAGTATGCCATGTAGGTACGCTTTGGCTTATATCCTCATATTGTGACTGTAGTACCATTATCAATGTTTGAATATGTTCCTATGCTTATTCTCATGAAAATGGAAACAACTTGCCAATATAAATCACGTGATATTGATATTGAAGTTTCTGAAGAACTTATTATGCATATGATATTGAAGTTCTTGAAGAACTTACTATGCTTGAAGCATATGACTCGAAATCCCGGGAAAAGTAATCGATTACAAAGATCTTTGTACAAATGAAAATATTTTTGGGGTATAACCTTCTTAGTATATGTTGATATTTTGTTAGTCATATATCATGTTAAGAAGTATTATCTCCTTGTAGATCTCTATTTGTTGTCCATTGCATTACTGCCTTACAATTTAAGTTTATTAATTATTGCTGAAATATATGCTGATGATTCTTGAATAAAGGCTCTTGAAGAGCCTATACAAGTAAGAGTTTGTCGACATGAAGATCAAGTACTCACTGACAAAATAATATGAAAAGCATTAGAGTGATAAAGATTATATGACTACTGTCCTAATATTGAAAAAGGACGCTTGAAAATATAATGAGATAACTATTAGTCTTGAAGTACCATATCTCAATCTTATTGGTCCACTGATATATCTTACTAATAATAGAAGACCAGGAAATTGTCTTCCGTTAGTTTATTAGCAAAATATAGTGTGATTCCAACCTGAAGTCATTGGAATAAAATTGATCACATGTCATTCTATCTATGTGGAACATCAAATATGGACTTATCGTATCCAAGATGGTTGAAATCATCATACGTTGGCCCTGTAGATGCTGATCATTTATCTGACTCCCACAAAACAAGATCACAGATAGTCTATGTGGTGATAGCTATATTGTGACAATCCATGAAGTTTGCATCTTCAAATCATGCTGGGAATCTGGCAATTCATAAGACTAGTTGAGAATACATATTGGTTGAGATCTATGTTCGGGAATTACGTGGATTACCCGTCAAAAGAAATAGTCTGATCAGAGGTGGCACACAGAAGGTAACATGACGAAGAAGATCAAACTATAATATATCTACACACATGAGCTTTAAATGGTATCGTTGATATCCAACAAGTAAACGCAAGTGAAAATCCAGCAGATTTGTTCACTAAAGCTTTACTAACAAAGATTAGAAAGTACATGCTCAGAAATGTCGAATGCATTATTTGTAAGATCTGTCACCATGACTCATGTTGTAATGAGGGGGAGAATGTATTTGTGCGTTGTACTCTTTTTCCTTCATCAAGGTTTTTCTCCCACTGGGTTTTTCCTGATAAGGTTTTAATGAGGCAAGACAAATACGCTATATATGATACAAGCATGACGAGCCAAAGTTCTTTTGCATGGATAGACTCCAAAACAAAGTGAAAATGAAAATCCAGCAGATTTATTCACTAAAGCAATGAAAGTGAAAAATCCAGCAGATTTATTCACTACAGCATTACCACCAACAATTTTCAAATCACATGTTCAAAGATGTGGAATGCGTTGCTTGAAAGAATTATCTCATGACATGAGGGGGAGACACTTTTTCTGCGTGCACTGTACTCTTTTTCCTTCACCAAGATTTTTATCCCACTGGGTTTTTCTATGGTAAGGTTTTAACGAGACAAGCCAAATAAGAATAATGTACTCTTTTCCTTTTGTCAAGTTTTTATCCCATTGGGTTTTCTTGACAAGGTTTTTAATGAGACATATTCTTAAGCAATAAATATCCAAGGGGGAGTGTTGTAAAAGTATGGATATTTCTTGACAACGTTGTGTTAAAAGTAATACGTTGTATAACAATTGACATCCGAAAGAAGAACGCAATAAGAGAAGAGAACTCAATATGTAATTGAGTTGTTACGTGGAAGAATGGCAGGAAAAGATGTTGAAGATTGCTATGATGATATATTAGTTTAGATAAAATATATTAGTGCTCTTATTATATATTAGTCTAACTTAATGCTTTACCCACTTTATGTAATAATATCAACCTTTATTGTATATATATATATAGTATGCAGAAGATGAAAGATAATGAGAAACAAGAAAGCAAGCAGATTTTAATCTTTGATATGTTTACAATATTCTCTCAGTTTTTTTGTTTACGTTATTATTATATTTCATAACACAAAGCACATTGTACTTTTTATTGGCCTGATTGATTGGTAAAGTGCCGGGCCCCAAGCTATCCTTTCCACAAGTGTAGTTTCGGCTCCATTTAAGCTTTCATTATCACTTATCCTCTCCTATGGTTGAGGAGTAGGTGAATTAATGGAGTAGTTGTTAATCAAGACTTGAAAACAAACTAGAAAAGGTCAGTGTTCTTTTTTTTCTTTGTTTGGTTTATTTGAAGTCAGCTATGAACTTCAGACAAAGTAATAACTAAATTTTTCAAAAAGAAAAAAAAATAAATAAATAAGACATCAAGACTCTTGTTATTTTCCGTAATTAAAGTATTCGTAATGGGAGACTATATAAATAAACCTATTTTATTACTAATTTTCAGAGAACTGTTCTTTTTTACTCAGCTGATTAAGAAAAAAATCTGGTAACATCAAGAAAATGACTTTTTTGGGTAATTTTTTGTTTTTCAAGTTTTATGTATTTTAAGAATATAAAAGTGTTCTAGAATTATTATTCTGGTTTGTAAAAGAAGGTAAAAAACATAGCTCTTAAATGCGCAATAGTTTCTAGGGATAAATAATGAAACAATCAACCAAGCTAGACTACACGATTATGTAATGCCATTGTGATGGGCATTAAGATTTATGGGATTTTATTTTAAAATTAATTAGTGCTAAATAGAGTATTTTAAAATTTTATATATTGGTCTTAGAGTCCTAACTTATTCTTGTGGAATACCTAGAAATTGGATTCTCCAACACTTCGTTTCATGTGTGACCCATGATTGGAGACACAATTGATGACGTGATAGAAGAAGGCACAATTATTTATTCATATGGGACAACTGGAGAATTGATTTCTCCAACACTTCCTTTCACTTGTAGCTCATGATTGAAGGCGCAAATTAATTACGTGTATCAAAGTCAAACACTTGATGATTGTTGAAGGTACAATTAATGACGTAATAAAAGAAGCAATGAATTTAGAAGAACTGCATATCGAAATCAAGCGCAAGAATGAGTCGAATGTGGATGAATAGAATTGAACCAAGATCCAATTATCATGGAATTTCATTTTAAACCTAATTGGTGCTAAGTGGAATAATTTAAAATTTTATATATTAGTTTTAAAAATTTTAATTTATTTATATGAAATAATTGGATAATTGAATTCTCGTAGACTATCTTCCATATGAAGGGTTCTTGCTTGTTGGCTTGTTTTTCTATTAGCATCTAACCTATAGATGTTTCAACAAAAAAAAAAAAAAAAAAACTTATAGATGTTGTTCTCCACCTTTTTCTTGGACGGGTAGGCAACTGCAAAACTTGATCACAGAACCTATCCACTTCTTTTAGTTTGGATTAAGAGCTTCCCTTTTTCTTTTTCAATTAGAATCTTAATTTATTAAATACCTATCTTATCTAAAAGTTTAAATTGTTAAAGATAAATTATTTTACTAGATATTTATTACATTCATTTATTGTTTTCAACATGCTCCTGCAAATGGAGTTAGTTTATTATATGTGTATTATATTTATTTATTGTTCTCAACATAGTTAGTTTTTGAGTCTTACACTGAGACAATTTTAATATTTTTAAATGGGTAACAGTTTTAATGATTTTTACACTTTCACATTTTTAATATTTTTAAATGGGTAATAGTGAGTTCTGAACCTAGAACTTTTTAGTACCTAGATTTTGATACTATGTTAAATAACTACCTTATTTAAAAATTTATTATATATTTATTATATTCATTTATTGTATTCAACATAATTCCATCCATGTTCAATTCTATGCTTTTTGACTAAGTTTTTGCCTTTTTTTTTCTTCTTTCAAAACAAATTATAAGCTAAGAGTGAGTTTGTTGAGAACGAGCTTATTCTAGAAGAGTCTCATTACTTTGACCAACAAATTTACGTGATTGTCCTTATCGATTATCCCTTTTTTTTGTTTCGAGTTTAAGACGCTTATAGTGCTTAGAAGTAGCCCTTGAAATTAATAAGCTCTTTTTTAAAGCTAAGCCAATGACCCTCTTATTTACGTACAAAAATAAGTATATATTTAGAATATTTTCTCAGTGAAGAGTATAACACAAAATTTCACAATTATGTTAACATATATATTTTTTTAATGGGAATTAATTGTTATTTTGGACTAAAGATACATATGCAGTTTATAGAAAAACAAAAAAAAAACAAGATTGTAACATTTAAGAAAACGATTCCAAAACACATACAAAATTAAGGATATATTTAGAATATTTTCTCAGTGGCCCAATAGATCTAATATGAGATTCCAGTTCTCATACTATGTGATTCAAGCTTAAAACTCGTGAAAATAAAAGGCGATGCTTATTAAGACACTTCTTACACCACAAGCATCTTGTGATCATAGTGGACTCGATCTCATTCAAGAACAATGCGACCTTCGATGAACGCCCCTATCATTTCTTTGACCCGTCAACATGATTAATCTGATCTCCCTGTATAATCCTGATATTCTGACTTTTCTTGTCAACATCTAGGAGTAGTTCGGGATACGAAAATTTCGTTACGAGAGAAATTTAAAAATAGATGTATTCGTTTTGAGAAAAATTTAAAAACGGATGAGTTTCATTGGTCATATGCAACTTAACTAATTTGTATTTTGCAAGATATTGTTGAAACAAGTTGGACTCGTTACGGAATACCAAGTTTTTGACTGGATTCAGATGTACATGAGATTTTAGAACCTTGGGAAAAAAAGGTTTGGAAATTCAAATTCTTAATAGGAGTATTTGTAGAACTTGACAATTGATAATGTAATGTAATCTTAGGCTGCGTCGTCTTTTGCCTTCATTTGACGTGGATCAGTAATTAGACTTTGTACAATTTTTAGTATAAATAGAGCATTTGCTTATTTAGTTATTAAAAAAAAAAAAATTGTACTTCTTATCTTTTATGTCACATATAACTATTCCGTTGTACCAGATTCTCTTTCATAAAATTGAGTTTTCGTATGAACATATAGGTAATCTAGCACACAATTAAAGCATTTAACAAATTAATTATTCCTTTCTCTCCATAAAGCTCAAAATTCGGAGGATTGCAAAATTCTCTTACTAAAGAATTCTTAATCCCTTCATAATCTTTTTCCTCCTTCCAAATTAAAGTCAATTCAAACAAGAGGAGGGATTCTTTAATCACTTCTTTCTTTTCATTTAAAAGTGCAATCTAAACACTATGTAAAAGGAGAAGCTAGAAACCTAGCTGAGGCTTTGATTGAAAAGCATTTTAAATCGCATCTTAAAGGTTGGATCAAGTGGTTATATAGCAACTCATTGTGATAAAATATTGTGAGTTTAAACATTTATTTTTTCATTACAAATATTTCATGTTTATTGATTAATCTGGAGTATGAATTGAGGTCTATCCCTGCACCACTGTTATTCTTCTAGAATTAATTCCTCATCATAAAAAAAACAAAAACAAAAACAAAAACAAAACAATAAAAAGCAATTCAAGTGCTTGTGATACTCTAAGGGGGCGTTTGATTTACGGATTAACTCAAGATTCTTGGAAATGTGAACATGAGATTGTGATATTTTCATGTTTGGTTCGTGGAATAAAAAATTATTCCCGAGAATATCATATTCCTGGGAATCCATTATTCTCATGATTTGGCCAAATTTTATTTCCATGTCAGAGGGTGGGAATATGATATTCCAGGGTTATAAGAATATTTTAGAGAGCATAAAAAGACAACAATACCCCTAACATAAGATAATCTTTCTCCTATTCTCTCTAAAATATTTTTATTCTCGATACAACGTTGTTGACCTAAGTCATCCATCCACCATCATCGTCTCTTTCATCTGTGCATGATATGGATAAGAATAGGAAACGAAGCACTAAAATACAACAGTGCCAAAAAAAGATATGGATAAGAATAGGAAACGAAGCACTAAAATACAACAGTGCCAAAAAAAATATCTTCCATACCAGCTACTTTTCTATTCTACGTATGAGACGACATGGTGTATCACATCAGTCTTGCGTTGTGCTTGTACTTTGATGCTTTGATGGCTTGGCCTTTACTAAAATGACTGAGAAATATATATACATACACACACATATATATATAACATCACCATAGCCTCTTTTTTTTCAATTATGGATATTTTTAGAAAATTAATCAAGATTCTCAGAAATGTCAAGTGCAAACCAAACACTATATTATAATATTCCCAGAAATTTGAGAAAATATTCTTAGGAATATTTTTGGCGTACCAAAGAGATTTCACTACATTCCTGAAAATCACATTTCTGGAAATTACATTCCCACAAATTTGATTCTTAAGAATGAAAAATTAATATGTAAACCAAACGTCCCCTAAGATTTAAAATCAAGTTCACTCAGCTCTCATTTTGAACATCTTGCTCGTTACATGATAAGAATTATTTTCACAACCACGATTATGGCCTTTTGGACACGAACAAGCTAGCCTCACTATATGGCCTCATCCACTAAAATGGTAAAATTCATTTCTGGCTCTTCTTTCTGTGGCTGGAAAAGAAATGGCCTGATTAATACTACTGGCTGAAAGTTGTGCATATTCAATCATAAACTTAATTACTTATTTTTCTAACTTATTTTTATAATGGAAAACTCCTCTAAGAAACCTTTTAACATGCTAGAGGTGTCAAACCTCAAAATTATGCCGTATAAAAGAGACATGGTCCAATTTAATCAAAAACAAAGCTTATCAACCATAGATTCCAAGAAAAATAGCACGAGAACTAATTCGAACACGAAATGTAAATGAGTCTTCACATGCAAGCACTCGCACTCTTACTTGTATCGAACATGGGTAAGCGACTTAAGATAGAAAGTATATAGTTAGCTGAACCTCACCAAAGAGAGTGTATTTGTTGCAGCAGCTACAAAAACATAGAAACAAAGCAAAAAGAACACACACACACACACTCTCTATGTATCACATGGGGTAGGTGGTGGGGGTGGGGGTTGGGTCAGGTCTGATAGTTCATAGTTGCTCAGCGTAAAACATTAACGAAGAATCTAACAGTAGCAGCAGGCTTGTGATTCTTTATATAGGTCAAAGAAAAGGTAAAAAGAGGCAAAATTGAGATTGGGGCATTCCGAGAATCGAACTCGGGACCTCTCGCACCCAAAGCGAGAATCATACCACTAGACCAAATGCCCTCTTTGTTCAATGCAGATGCCAAAACATATTTAACTTAATAACTAATCTGTTGGCAATATTTATTGTCCTCTTTCCTAGGAGGGGCAGTTTTAGATGTAATCATAGGATAAATTATTCATATAGTTCTTGTTGTTTACACTTTTTTCTAAGTTGTTATTAATATTTTAAAAAAATAATATTAGTTTCTAATGTTTATAAAAGTGATTAAAAATTGTTCAAAAATGGCCAATTTATTCTCTATTTCTTTTCCACAAAATTCTATTTAGTCCCCAAATAAGGGTCACGTGAAGGGACTAAATTAATTTTATTTTTTTAAAAATAATAAGGATTAAATTTATTTTTTTTTTAAAAAATCAATAAGGATCAAATTGGCTAATTTTGAACAATCGGGACCATTTTGAATAACTTTTGTAAATAATCGGTACCACCATAAATCTTTTGGAACATTAGGAACAACATTGAAAAAATATGTAAACTATAGGGACTAAATGTGAAATTTACCCAAACATAATTAGGGACACATTTCTTTATTTATAAGAAAAACTATGCCTTTCTCGTTCTTTTGGCTAATTAAGATCAAGTGTAGTTATAAAAACAACTTTCTGATGGTATATAATTTCTAGTCTTTTGACGCTTAAGTAAGTGAAATTGTAACGTTAATTTATTTAATATGATAAGTTCACAAAATTAAAAGGATGATATTTGTTCTCAATAGTTGGTAGGAAACCTATCGCTTTTGATTTGTTATTTTATAGAAATACATTTATAAGTTCAGAAGAAAACAAATTTTTTATAAGGTTTGAAATTACTTGTTTTTTTATGTTGTTTGTCCTAGGTTTGATAAAATTATATAGAGACAACAAGGCAAATATATATATGAGTAGTAAATTAAATACAATCAAATTCAAGATCACCTATTAAATTAGTTTTTCGTAGTTGTAGTTAGGCAAGTGACTGTTGGACTTGAGACATTGCAATTATATTTTTGTATATGGATTTTTCACTATAATAATGTAGCCTATTTGTGTTGTGAAATACTA
Source organism: Ehretia macrophylla (assembly GCA_037974665.1). Classification (NCBI taxonomy): domain Eukaryota; kingdom Viridiplantae; phylum Streptophyta; class Magnoliopsida; order Boraginales; family Ehretiaceae; genus Ehretia; species Ehretia macrophylla. The sequence continues at coordinate 10,435,297 of CM075774.1, forward strand.
GTCTGTAATGTCAAATAAAAAATCCATAATTTTTAAGTTCAAAAAGAGTGCAACTTAATTGTGGACTACATTTAGGCTTCGTTTGTTTATCATAAAATATTTTTCCAGAAAATATTTTTTTAATTTTTTAGTGTTTGGTAACACAGAAAAATATTTTCCAGTAAAAAATTGTGGCTATTTTTGCTCAATTTTTCGGTGTTTGGTAACACCGGAAAATTGGTCAACTGTAAAATATTTTTTAATCAAATATTACTGCTAGTATAAAGTTTGAAAAAATATTTTCATGCTCTTTAGAAGAAGAAAATATTTTTCAGAACTCACCTACCCCTACACCCCTGCCCTACCCCTTACCCCTACCCCCTCACCCTCACAGTTAACATATATTTTATGTGTACATTATTTTTTTTTATAAAATCTAATGTTAGAAAATATTTTTCATTGTACATCCAAACACCAAAAAATATTTTTTAATATTCTATTTTTTAAGAAAATATTTTGTCTCAACAAGTTATTTTATTGCAAACAAACGGAGCCTTAATCAATTTTTTTACCCATAACTATCTCTCTAGCATAATAGCTGGTGGAGGATTTTGATAATATTATGAGAGAGATTAATAATAAAAATATAATGATATAATTTATGATAAAATGTTCCGGTTTACTAAGTGCGAGAATGAAATAACTACATTATTAGTTTAAAACAACTGATCTTTTTCATAACATTAGAGGGCCTGAAATGGGTATATGTATATACCCTTAGAAAAGGAAATCAAACAGCATATGTTTTGGCAGAATTTTGTCATGTTTCGAATCATAAATTGAATTTTTTTCATTGTCCCCGTGATGAGGTTGTAAATATCATTAAGGAGGACTAATGAAACTTGTAAAAAAGTTTAGGAACTAGGCTTTTGGCACTCCAATTTATTAAAAACGAAAGAGAGAGAGAGAGAGAGAGAGAGAGAGAGAGAGAGAGAGAGAGGGTACAATATAATTGTATGGTATATGTTACGGGAAAGGAGATAGGACTAGTAACACCTAAAAGATTATGAAGACATCACAATGGATTAGATTTCAGTTACATCACTCTTTTTACTAAAAAAAAATAATAAAAAAAATGAAACATCTCTTAAATAATTACGGAATAATCCTATTAGAACTCACATTTCCTATGCTCTTATGTGGTTTTGCTGCATTTATACAACTATGGACCTGTTCGTAGATTAAAAACCACCTCATCTGAAACAAAAAATAGTGAAATATAGTGATAAGGTTTTAGAAAAATGGACCTAAAGTGTTTTCTATTGACTCTTTCCTTTATTCTTTTCACATACTTTAGAATATCACCGGAAATATTTAAAAGATTCACTACCATAGACTTAAACAAATTGACTTTCCAATAAATAAAAATATGACTTTTTCGATTTTGTTCAAAAAATGTATATGCATTTCATGGGGTATGCTGAGATACATAGAAAATGTTTTTTTTTTTTTTTTTTTTTTTTTTTTTGTAAAACAATTTTCTAAAACAATTATCAAAAATAATTTTTAAAAACAAAAAATAGAAAATTTGTTTGAGTACAATTGTTTTTTGAACAGGTTTTCAAAATGAAGACACCATTAAAACTATATACTTAATTTTTTTCCTTTATCGAACTAATATTTTTTAATTATAATTAATTTAAAATGTGTTAGAAGGAATTATAAGAGGCTAGAGGGGTAGAGGAAGAGAACAAGAACACATGAAAATATAAAAAATGTGATCTTATTTTCTTGTTTTTAAAAACACATTTCTCAAAATAGTTTTTGAAAACAATTCATACCAAATAAATTTTTTTTTATTTTAAAAAAAATTATTTTCGAAAACAGTTTCAAACAACCCCACTTAACGGGCCAAGTTAGAATTGTTTAGTGGTCAGCAAACGGATGCAAATCCAAGTGAATTAATGTCAATGAAAAGGATCAGGCTATCTCCCACTAAAATGATTTTTGTCCTCCAAAAACATATTCTTTTAGGGAGTTGAGGCCCTCTCATACTTCTCTATATAAAGAAGAGTTATGTCTTTCTCGCTATATCCATGGACGGAGCCACTTTACGGTGAACAAGGCTACTGACTCCACTCAAAATAATTTTCTGAAAATGTATATATTTTAAAAGTATTTTTCGGTTGAAAAATTAATTTAACTCTTATTAATTTTTTTTCTATATAAGTATTAAATTGTATAATTTTAAACCTCACTGAACAAAAACCTAAATCCGCCTCTAACTATGCCGCAAAGCATTACGTGCATTATGTACAAGACTATAAGGCAACCCACTAGGCAAAAGAAAGCTACCTAGCTATTTCATGGCGAAATGCTAAAAGTTTTAATTTCTAACCCTCAAAAACTTTAAACAGAAAAATAGAAATATATTGTCGTGGACCGCAATTTTTCTATACTCGGGCGTCTACTTGAAAAGTCTCAAATCACACACACACACACACACACTTGTGTTTGGTGTATATTAACATGTGATATCATGGATACATGAAAGTACTGCTGCCGAGTTATCATAGATCAGTCATAGTAGTTTATTTTGACTCTCAACCTAGCGAGACTAGTTGACTGCTTCCTAACCTTTAAGAACTGGACATCACACCGGTGATCTATGCTTAACCCGTTACAATCTACTCTTCTATCTTTCACTCTTCGTTGTTGATTCAAATTGATGAAGGAGTTATGATATAAAGAAAGAAAAGAAAAGATATTGGTGAACAAGTAAAGATCCTTTCCTCACAATTGCTAATACAGTAAAAGGAAAAAACAAAAAACAAAAGAATTGCATTCAACATTTGGTAGATATTTCTGGCTAAACAAACATGAAAATTATATATATGAATTACAGATGGGATGCTATTCTCATATTTTCTAGCTGGAATTTTGTATGCGACAGATAATCACCTATTTTCATCATCATGACTTCAGGTGCTTGATCATTGCATTTATGGTGCTTGGCATGTCTAGCTAAAGAGTATTATATCTCAAAATATCCTCATTTGAATTTCAAATCATAAGACGTTTGTTATGGTCCTCCACTTGCAAATCATAGTATATGGTCCCCATGCTGCCCTAACTTTCCTCCACAAAGCCAAAACAGATTGAATTACTTTCGCGGCTCATAATATCATGACAGCAGATATTTGTTGATGATTTTTCATGTGGTATTTTTTTTTTCTTTTTGAATAATTCTTGAAACTCATTCCACATAACTCAACTCACAATGGATAGATAAAAACCATGTTAGAGTCTAGTGATTTTGGATTTAGAGTCTCTCATAATATTGTGATATCGTTATTTCAGAGATCAATGATGGTGAAATAATGATATTATTGAGTGTAAATATCAAATAATTACATTCTCATTTTATTTCCATTGATCTTCTTAATAACATTATTATTTTATTAAAAGATCTTATCCAGTGACTTTGTTTTGCATCCCACAATTTCCTCCCTACATGCACCACAAATTATCAATTATATATAGTCAGAAGCTTAAAAATAACCATACATCCCATTACATGTATTGATTTTGACAAGGATTTCAATCACTACCAAATAGGTGTCCAACCGAAGCATGTGACTCTGATGGGACTCCAAGAAACAATTATGGTTTCAACTGTAATAGATTCTCTTTAAAGTGTCGCAAGTAAATTATCGTTAAGGTTAACTCTAATAATCTTTATTTTTTTCTATATGTAATAAGTTTGGAGTTATCTCTTTTAGGGTTCCTTATTTCAGTTTTACTTCAATACCCTCCCTAATTTTAATCTATCTTTATTTCGGGGGTTCTCTATTTTAGTTTTGCTCTAACAACTTCTCTATTTTAGAGACTCTCTATTTTTATTTGTCTCTAATATATATCTATTTTTGGATAAAACATACTATTTTAATATTTTCTAATTCACGTTTTTCATTTGTTAACGATGATATATTATATTTTTAACTTTGAATATTATTTTGTGTGGTACGAATCGATTTGTGAGTTCGTCTACAAAAACAAAAATTAAAAACAAGCAAAGAGTGCAGATATAGAGAGCCAAAATTGACCCTCTACATCTAGCAAGTAAGGAGTACAAATAAGGGGCTCCCAATTCTAGGGAGCCCCATTTAGAAAGTCTGCTGGAGAGATTTTTACCTTTTTGCCTCCCTATTAGCCATCATAGGGAAGCTGTTGGAGATGTCAAGTTTCTTTGCAATACAATTATGTAATGTGTAGTTGGAGAAACATTGGTCTTAATTCAGGAAACAATCATTTGTCCTAGAGTCAAGTGCTTGATGATGTAAATCCAACTGAGAAGAGACTAATGAATACTGTAGACTCAATGAATTTACTGTAGACGTCAAATTCTACAATTATGAATTTATTGGGACCAACAATCTGATCAAAGACACTCCAATGTTCAAGTCAGTGATTTATAGGGAGGTGTATGAATGTGAAGGTAAGTATAAGAAAGATGTGGGGGGGACTACCGTTGTAAGAGCGACGAAGTATATAGCGGGTTGTTGATATACAGGGGAAATGAAAAGTATTGCTAGAGGTAGCGAATACTTAATGACCTTCCTTTAGGTAGGCGTGGCCTATTTATAATTATTGGTAGACAAAGATTCCATAGGACTTAAGCCTTGTATATCTTGAGGACTCTTATGAATCCATGATTGCTTATGTCTTAGGACTAGATCCTACCCCAAGTTTGTCATCTTCATCCACACTTGGTGGATTGGATAGCTAAACTATCTTGTAATCACTTATCTCTAGAGTTGCAGTAGGATTGGATCTTCCTTGAGTTTATCGCTAGTCAACCACAAGTGGTGGTATTGACGGTCAGGCTCCCTCAAGGGCCTTGGGCCTAAGCTGAGCCTACTGTAAGAGTAGCCTGTTAGTTGTTTGACCACATATGGGTTGTAGCCCTACTATTCTGAGTTAAATGGGATCAAGCGATCTATCACAATAGGACCATGGGACCAAGCCCAACTTCGGATATAACATTTACAATCAAAGTTATTAGGGGTTTTAATTGCATAATATGTTTTGATCGTGATGAACACTAGCAGTCGGTCGAGTCTAAGAAGTGTAGGTATTAGAATGATTCAATTGGGGGTGCATAGGTTAAGTTGGGTGATATGTTGTTATGGCTTGCCTCTTGATGGCACCAAATCCTTCCTTTTATGGGTTCAACACCATTAGATTGGAGTTGATTTTGGCAGGGGATAAGCTTGATCCTCATCCTCAAGATCCGGGAGATTTGCGCCTATCCAATCACCCCTATCGTTTCCGGACCTTCCTCTTGTCTTATCTAGTATGATGGCTAGCCCTCCTTCTAGCTGGACTCTTTCCTGGCAGGTTATGACATAATCCTCCACGAGATAGGCCTTCGCAGTTGGGCCTAGGCCCAAGTCTTGGATTTGACCCCTACCCAAGGTATGGTCCCCTAGCTCCCGACCGACGTGATTCTTGCCCACTACAAATACCACCCACATAACAAGGATAATAGAAGGATAGAGTAGTTCAATATATAAAATTTCTTTTATACACAATTCAAATTTATTATACATAATTTTACTTTACATTTTACAAAACTATTTTTATGATTCAAACTTTGTGAATTTCAAAATAAATATTCTCTATCCTTCCCAACACATTAAGAAACATGCTTAAGGAATTTAAAACATGTCAGCCAACGCTCTATAACTTGACAATAAAAATTAATCATCAAAGTCGATGGCAAAACAGCTAATGAAAGCCTTATATTAAGATTACCCTATGGACAGATTTGGAGGGAAAAAAAATGGCATGTGGCAAGGGCTTCTTTACAGAATTGGACAGTTAAGAACTTGAAGGATATCACAAGATAACATAAAAACAAAAGAACACTCGAGAGTTGATCGTAACCATCAACTTATGTAATCATAAATTATGAATTTAAATTACGATTTTTATTATACAAAAAAAAAAAAAAATTCAAATTTGAGAGACTATACAAGTAGTTGGGTGCTTCACATCGTGACAATATCACACCTCCAATTGTTATACATATCTGCATCGGGTCTCCTCAATCCCTTAACAATCAACTTTGTCACCTCCAACTGTTATACATATCTGCATCGGGTCTCCTCAATCCCCTAACAATCAACTTATGTAATCATAAATTATGAATTCAAATTACGATTTTTATTATAAAAAAAAAAATTCAAATTAAAGAGACTATACAAGTAGTTGGGTGCTTCACATCGTGACAATATCACACCTCCAATTGTTATACATATCTGCATCGGGTCTCCTCAATCCCCTTTCAATACATATTTTCTCTATATCCTAACACCTTATCTCACTTCTCTCATCTTTTCTTTTCCCAAGACTCTACACAGTGAACTTGCAGAAAGAGAGAGAAAGACTTATTCAGCTTTGCTTGAAGCTACTTTGTCATGGCGTTTGCCGGAACAACACAGAAATGCATGGCGTGCGACAAGACAGTCTACCTCGTCGACAAGTTGACTGCTGACAATCGAGTTTATCATAAAGCTTGTTTCAGATGCCACCATTGCAAGGGCACTCTCAAGGTTTTTATAGAATCTTTTCTGTCTAGCATCTTTGCTTCGAGTATGTTAATACACTATTATATTATTTTATTTGTTGCAACACTTAAAATTATTACAAAACGATTAAACAACGTTTTAAATGGTATTGCAAAAAAAAAAAAAACGTTCCTATTAAACGATATTGTAAATAAATTTTAGTCGTTATAATTCAATAAAATCGTTGTAAAAAGTTTTAATTTATGTAATGGTTAAAAAATCATTGGAATAAGACAAATAGAGTTTAAATTCAAGATGTTTCAGTTCTTTTTAGGATTCCATAATTCTCAATACTTTGCTTGGTTATTAGCTTTGCACGTTAGCATACAGGTTGAAGGGGCTGTTGTCTTCTTCATTTTTCTTTCGGTGTAGATAAAGGGTAATTCGATGCACCAAAATTTGATATTGGTAGGGCTCGGGAAAGTATTAGACACACTTTGGGATCTATATTATATGTGTTAAGTGTCCACCTCATTTAAAAGTTTAAACTATTAGAGAATAGTTTGTTATATTATTTATTATTTTCAACACGCTCCGCAAGTGTAGGCATGGTTAGTTTTTTAACCTTCCAGTTGACAGTTTTAATATTTTTAAATAGGTAGCGTTTTGAACCCCGAACCTTTAGGTACCTAAGTTTTAATACTATGTTAAGTGATCATATCTTCTAAAAACTTAAACTGTTAGAGAGAATTTATTATATTATTTATTATTTTTAACAATATGTAGTTTTAACTTGTATTTTCGTAGAGTCTATTTTAACAACTCAAATCTATGACTCCCTCTCCATGTCCACGGGCAGAGCTATGTTGAAGCCAGTGGGGCTGCTTCAATTTGCTTTTAAAAAATATGTATATCAATTTTCAGTCACATTGAAAACATTTATTCATTTGTGTATTTCTGAATCCACTCTTATCCAAGTCACACGGCAATAACTTTACCATTGTGTCAAAATTCCCGTTCTCTCTATGGATAAAATTAATCTTAAATTATCAAGCACTTTCTAATTCTTTATCTCCAAGAAGTTGAACATTCAAATCCATGTGTACTAATTTCGAGAAACAAGACAAAAAAGAAAAGATGAAACAGAAGAAAAATTTCAAGAAAGGCAGGAGTTAACAGTCTCTGCATCTAGCTTAAACCAACCCATCTGCAACTGACATCAACCAACTTATAATGTACTTTACAAGATATGGAGTTAATGTGCGGCAGATACATTTGTAAATTAACATAATTTTATGCATTCCTTTGAATTGCAGCTTGGAAACTACAATTCCTTTGAGGGAGTTCTCTACTGCAGGCCACATTTTGATCAGCTATTCAAAAGAACTGGCAGTCTGGAGAAGAGCTTTGAGGGTAGGTTTGAAAAACTCAATAAAAATTGGATAGTTTCATGCGATTAACAAAATTGTCTAATTCGTTTTGAAAATTTTCAGGGGCACCAAAAATTGCAAAGCCACAGAAACCTGTTGACAGCGAGGTATGTTGAGAGAAGTCCAACAGGCTAGCCACAGAATGGTTAAGTTAATTAATTAGTCGTAGTTTAGACTCAAAACTTTCATAGTGAATGCAGAAACCACAGGCAAATAAAGTTTCAAGCATGTTCGGTGGAACAAGAGAGAAATGTGCTGGCTGTAAGAATACCGTTTATCCAACAGAAAAGGTAACTATTAGGAATTCATGCATAGCACCACGATTATCAACACTGATATTTTATGGTCAATCACATATCTGAATCCCGAGGGATTAGTCTAGTGAAGGCGTGCTTGGGTCGAGGGAAAGAAACTTGCTCTGGTCACTGGTTTGAATTAGCCAAGAAACTATTCTCCTTAGGTTCGGTCCCAATAAGTTTTATGCCTAACTACCTAGATCATGCCTCTTTTGAGCGGGATCATGTATCTCAAGGTTTAGATTCCGATGTCAACCCAGAGGCTTCTCAGGGGTGTTTCGAGTCATTCAAGAACAAGAACTATCTCACATCTGCACGTCTGCACAACACATACTGCATTTGAAATTTCAATAGGTGGAGATCCACATTGCTAATGAGATTGAACTATTAAATTACTAACTAAATTTGCACAATAGAAAGAATCAGCAATTACAATTGGATATCTTGTATAACTAAAATGCTTCGTGTTTAATAGGTTTCAGTGAACGGAACTCCATACCATAAGAGCTGCTTCAAATGTTGCCATGGCGGATGTGTCATCAGCCCATCCAACTACATTGCACATGAAGGGCGCCTTTATTGCAAACATCACCATATTCAACTCATCAAGGAGAAGGGAAACTTGAGCCAGCTTGAAGGTGACCACGAAAAGAAGACAGAAGAAGCCAGAGACGTTGCTGCTGAATCATGAACTATACAGAACATCTTTGGTTTCGTTATCTTCGGCATCTCTCGTCTTGTTACTCCTGAATATCAATATGGCCCTCTCCATATTACACTTTTATTCATGTAATCAAGAATAAATTTAGGACTCGAAGCTGGTTTGATTGCTGAATAATGTGGTTGGCGTATGGTGTTCGACATTGTTACTCTTTGTTTGGAGTTTCAATATTGTGAGTTTGAAGTGAGATCTACTTGGTAAAGTTTCCAAATGTCACATGGATGATCGTTATGTCAGAGAAGATAAGTTGTTCATTTCCATGGTTGTCATGTTGCCTCATTGTGATATTCAGTATTCAGTACGAACTATACGAGAATATTGTTTGTCTTCTTCAAGTATGGAAGTTACTGAAGAAGCCAGCCATTTGGTGATTCAGAGAATATCTTTAGAGAAAGTGACATATTTATTATAACTGGGAAGGCAGTACTAGCTGCTAAAGGATATAATTCTTCCATATTTACAAACTATGAGTTTTAAAAGATTCTGTGTCACTCCATTTAGTCCCACATTAGTTCTATAAGAGACATGTGTTCAATGAATAAACGACTTAATATTCTCATATTTTGTGAAAAGTGCACAATACTCTTCAATGAATAAACTAATAATTGCCTTTAATTGATATAGGTAATTTACCGTGATAACCTATGCCTATTGAGTCAGTTAGAAATTAGGGCTAAAGTGGGTTAGTTAATTTAGGTCAAGTGAATGATAATCTATGCCTTAATGATAGGTTATACTTCAATACCCCTTAATTGCCTTAACTCATATGATTAGAGTGATTAAACTCAAATCCAAGAACATAAATGATAGTAATTTAGGTGAACTACCTTCCCAAGTCAGTTTTTCCCCATTCATACATCTCAAGGCTTTGAGTTGTGCTAGGTTAAGAATTTGTCATTAGTCAATTTACTTTTCTCGTTAATTAGTGCAATCCAACCTTCAATCACTTCCATTTGTTTTCCTTGTTTACGAATTTTTCGTGACAATTCCAATTCCCCGTAGACGACCCTCGAGTAGCCATTCGTGTGGTCAAAATCAAGCAAGAGTGGATTCAAGAGCTTCAATCAACATTTTCTTTATCTTCCATCCATAAGCTTTCTTGAACTCTATCTCTTTACTTTATTTTTTATTTTCCTTGATATGTATACACACTAAACACCCATGATTTGGGGTGGTAACTAGCTATTTACTCTTCTTTATGTTTGGATTTGAGTTTTGATTCATAAATTCATACTTGAATTATTTGTTTGGATTTACTAGAGTTATCATCTATACACTTGTAGTTATAGCTTTGTAATTCAAGAAGTCTTATTCTTTTGCCATTGAATCTTGTAGATTCTAGGGGTATGAATTAGGAGAAAACTAATTAACTAATAATTGCTTTTATTGAGATTGGTAATCTACCGTGATAACCCATGCCTATTGAGTCAGTTAGAAGTTAGGGCTAAAGTGGTTAGTTAATTTAGATCAAGTGAATGATAATCTATGTATTAATGATAGGTTATGCTTCAATACCCCTTAATTGCCTTAACCCATACGATTAGAGCTTGTAGCCTAATCCCATTGTACTTAATTGGTTAAATCCGAATCCACGAACATAAAGGATAATAATTTAGGCGAACTACCATCTCAAGTCAGCTTTCCTCCATTCATACATCTCAAAGCTTCGAGTTGTGGTAGGTTAAGAATTTGTCATTAGTCAATTTACTTTTCTCGTTAATTAGTACAATCCAACCTTCAACCACTTCCATATGTTTTCTTTGTTTACGATTCTTCGCGACAATCCCAATTTTTCATGGATGACCCTCGAGTAGCCATTCGCGTGGTCAAAAAAGAATTTTAATTTTACTATTATTGCTTCATTTTTATTACTTACTATTGATCGTACAACGACACGATCAATTTTTGGCGTCGTTGTCGGGGAATTGGCATTTAATCGTTGAGAATTCTTTTCTTTTCTTTTTAGTTATTATATGTTTAGTTATTTTTCTATTTATCAATTCTTATTTTCTTTTATTTGTTTTTCTTATTAAAAAAAATCTTTTTGTAAGTCATGTCATATTTTCATGTGAATTCTTTTCAAAATCCTTTCACTCATTGGCATCTAATTGTGTACATCCTTCTTCTATCCCAAATACCTTCAACGTTTGTGCTCTTTGTAACCAATCTGATCATCTCACCTTGAGTTGTCCTCTTGCACCTGAATCTCTAGAATTTCTTAGAGATCAAGGCTCTGTCACGCCCCAACTCGACTCTTTACAGAACCAAGTCTAGACGCGACGGTCGATCGTTCGTTATAACACTTAAATATAACTTATGCTAAAGTCATTTTCCTTGATATACTCAATAAACTTCTCATCTTCCTTAGGTCTCCATGGCCCTTTATTCATTATCCATTCTTAATCCCGTAGCCTAAGCTTTTCTGAAAGTGAAATTTGTTTGGTTGCATTGTCAACACTGTTTGAGTCAATTATTGTCATATCAATTTTAACATGATGATCTCTATCTGTATCCAAACTACCCGATTCAATATAACATGGTCAAAACAAAATCACTTAGGCCTCAAAGGGACACCTAGCGATTTACATATCTTATAGCCAAATCCATAAACTCCTAAACTTAATTACATACATGTCATAAAGTTCAAAGTTGATAAGCATTCAAAATAAACAACATAAATTTAACACATATCCCTTGTCCAAAGTTCTTCATCAAAACACAAATAGCATAACTTGAGAGAAAACATAAAAAGCAACACAATCCAAGAACATCAAGCACGTGAATCATCCCCAACATCTTGAAGCTCATACTCGGTCTTAGTTGCACCTGAAATGTTAAGAAAAGGGGTGAGTTTCTACCAATTCAATGAGGAAGGGTGAATCGGGAGGTTTTGAAAACCTTTAACCTGCGAAAAACATTTTCCAAATATGCAATGCAAACAACAATCCAAAGCATTAAACATTAACATTAATATAACGAAATGATTAGCACATAACTATATCACATTGGTAAGAATACAGTCACGATCGCTAATGTTGTTTTTTGTTCCACTTTCACGAATACTTTAACATTGCTGGCATCTACTTATCACTCCCGATCAGGGTACTCTGGATTGTACCCGAAAATCTACGACCCAACTCTCTATGATCTTAGGGACTATGCAAGAGAGGGACTAGGACTATAGTACTCACGCCAATACGCTCGCTTAAAAGCTGCCTAAGAGTGAGGCGATGCTACCATGCCTCGTTCGAAGATATATCCTGGGTAACGATAACAATAATATTCACGTTGAGAAGACAACAAAGTAGGTTGCCTTCGAGCACAAGTAAACATTTAATCAACCAATAGAACATTAGCAATCAACAACACACTAACGAATAACCACATTGAGTAGGGTAACAAAGTAGGTCACCCAACCGTTTGTATTACTTTCAGCATTTCATTGCTCTTGAAACCATTCCAGCGAACACAAGAGACCATTAGTTCACGTTAAACATCATATCGAGCCTTAACACATGATAGAACACCACAAACATAACATGCAACTTAGATTCATAAACGGGGTTCTCACAACACTATATTTACACAAAAGTCATGGCAAAATGTGATTACTATGCACATATATATCATGTGTCTTCATATACAAGTATATATAACCAAGATTTGCTAGCTTTTGAACATATGCATAACATAAAACACCTAGACATGTAAGCTGGAAAACTTGGACTGCATATGCATGAATTTTTTAATTTGGTTAACCAACTTACAGTTCTCCAAAAATTCTAAAATTGCACAGAGAGATAGATCTTTAAAAGTAGATGGTTTTACAATCAAATGGAACTCAATTCGGAGTTATATTCACTGAGATATGACCTCTAGACCAAAACTGCGCAATATGTCTAGTTTTATGCGAAAATTAGAACCTTACTGTAATCGACTTAAAACAACACATTAACCACAAAATTAGCACATTCACCAAACACAAAGTTTGTTCTACTATGAGTCTATTATAACATATCCAAAAATCAGTATCATCCATGAATTTTTACTATATCAAAACAGTCATGCAAAATCAGTGTGCAGAATAGTCTTTCAAGCTTTAACATGCAATCGGAACCTTAATGGAATGGACTTAAAACAACATCTTAACCCCAAAATTAGAACATGCACTGAACACAAAGTTTGTTCTACTATGAGTCTAGTACAATTTATCCAAAAATCAGCCTTATCCATTAACTTTTACTATGTCAAAACAGTCATGCAAATCAAAGCGCAGAATAGTCTTTTTAAGCTTTAACATGCAAGGTTATTGCTACTTCATATGAAACCAAATACTATGTCACACATGCAAGCATGTTCAACACCAAAGCAAGCTAAGAACAAGTTTAAACTATATATATAGGCTATAAATCAACTTAAAATCCAACATTTGTACAAGAAAAGCACATGCAATAGCTCAAAATACCTCCATTCACATCTTTCTTGCAATATCAACCAAGAATATCAACATGCATGGCTATAGAATCAATAGAATGCTATGAACTTTTAAAAACTTTTGAAAGTAGTTTTACTCCCTCACCTTGATGAAGATCAAACAAAAATGAAGCTAAGAATGACAAGGATTGAACTAGAGACCAAGCCTTTTCTTCTTCTCCTTCACTTTCTTTTCCTTTTTTTTCTTTCTATCTCCCTTTCTCTTCCTTCCTAGCTTGGCCGACCACTCACCCTCTCTCTCTCTATTTCTTTTGTGTTGTGTGTTGTTTTAAGATGGTTAGGTGTATATAATGTTGTGTGTGTTAAATGCCTAGCTGGTATCACCAATAGTTTGTTTGTAACTTAGTAGTTTACTAGTTAGTTGGTTTGAAGCTAGTAGTTTTACTATCTAGTAGTAAGTAACTAGGAGTTATGCTAGCTAGTTCAAAGGTAACCAAGTAGTTAGCTAACTCTTGCATGAAGACTACACTTGGCACTAAAGCTATGCTTGCTAGGACATTTGACAACTTTTTCCTATGACAAAAGCTTCCATCTTACACTAAGCATTAACCTTTATTTTCTCTCTCCTATGGCTGACCATCATGGCTATCTTTTTTTTATCTGCTATATTATATGTGTAAAGAAGACTTAGTCAACTCGTCCACTTAAGTGCAAAGTTATGGTCAAATTAAAGTCTTCTAACTTAAAATGACTAAGTCAAATGGTCAAAGTTATTCTTTTTAGGCTAATTAAAATATTTAAGGGTGTTAGAAGACTACAAAATTATGCACATATTAATCGAATATTTATTTAAAATAAATAATTGCACATATAATCATGTTTATGCACATAAGATTATGCAAATGCACGTAGGTTTTATGTCGGGCCTTACATTGTCACCCAGGATTGTATGTCGAACAATGATCAAGATTCTAATGCCAACAACCCTGGATGGCAAGAGACTAAAAATTCATCTTATGGCCAAAAAGATTTTAAATGTCTACCTCAATTTTTTTAGCATCAATTCTACCAACCTCTACAACCAAACTCCTATCATCATGAGTTTCATGGTAGACCTAAATATAATTATTTGCACCGTAATGCCTACCTTGCCAACTCAATTGAACCTACTATATCATAATCCATTTTTCTTGATAAGTTTAACCAACTTATTGAAAATATCTTATTTCTCCTACAATCTCTAGGTAAGTTGGAAGACCAACTTAGTCAACATCCTGACATCATAAATTACAGGGATGAAGACAAGCTTCTTAGTTAGCCTGTTGTGCAGTCACAAGATCAATATAGTTTTGGACATGATGAAATTACTCGAGAACATAATAATTATTAGGGAAAGATTATTGAAAGTGGAGAGAGTAGCAGAGTTGAAGATACTTTTGGAGAAAAAGAAATTGAAGTAGAAGAAGAATGAGATAAATAGATAGAAGAAAAATTTAGGGAGAAAATTGATCATCCTCTGTCTTTGGCTACTAGCATCAATGCATCATTGGTTGATGTTCTTTTAGTTTTGGAGCTCATACCAATGCCCTCTCACATTGAACACTCACATTTAGAACCACACTACACTTTTCCAATTATTAAAGCTTTAGACATTTCATCAGAGAATAAGGAGAATATATTGGTGATCATTGATGACCAACAGAGGGCCATTGGGTGGTTAGTTCGCGAGTAGGACAATATACCATCTGAATAGACACAAATGAGGCTTAGCCCGAATATAAGTGATATGACTCATAGGGAAGTGAGGAAATTATGCAATTCATATGTTAAAGATCTCATCTCTAAAGGTTCTTGGTTTAGCCTAGTAAAGGCAAGACCCCACAAATCTGAAAAGTTAATAGTCTCTCATAGGATAGAAGAGTCCATAACCGTACAAATTATCATAGGAGAAGTGTTACCATCTTATCAAGGCATGACTAAAAATGATTATTTTATGTATCAAGTGACACATTTTACTTTGAAAGATTTTTTTTTTTTTTATGTAAGGACTGATATAATAATCCGACTACATGAGTCAAAGGACTTTAAGAGTATTTTGCTCTAACAATAGTGCCTGGCTAACGACGTAAAACTCAGCGCTTCTAGGAGGTAACCTAGGTTATTTATTTTAGTTTGCTTTAGTCTCTCCTCAGTATGCTTTATTTTGACTTTCTTTTTGCTAAAAAATATAGTGGATGAAGATTTTGAGCTCTTGTGTTGATTTTTTTTTCTTCTATGGTATGCACTCATTTGGTAGAATATGAATTCGCTTGATATTTGTAAGGTTATGTTGTAGGTATGCTTACATTGTTGCATGACACCTATTGACACTTATCATATTGACATATTATCTACCAGGTTGTCTCCTTCTATACTCTTTTACCTCTCTCGCATATCCCTGGTATGCTTTGAGTTTATTTTCTTGAAGGCAAGCAAAGTTTAGGTTTGGGGGTACGAGGTATCAAATTTGTTCATTTTCATCTATGGGGTATTTTTTCGTCATGCTTGATTTTTTGTTAGTAGGTTATGTCAAGCATATTATCTATGTTCTTTCAGGACTTATCTTGTAAAGTTGACTTGTAAGTATGAGATGATTGGAATATTTTGTGACCCTTCTTTTTCTAAAGTACCTAATAAAGCAAAATCATCCTAGGGGACGTGCTAGATAGAGGTTTGGCATGTTTGACTCTGTTAGTAAGTTGTGTTGTTCTTCTTTACTCTTGATTGATTAGATGTTAATGTGGAAAATTGAAATAGAAGTGCCCCTCATATGAATGGTTTTGATGACTGTGCCTAGAGCCTTGGCTCTTGTTATGGAGACAATGAGAAAAGATCAATGGTTGGGAAACTCGAGTTAGTAAGTCCGAGGGGTGCTCTTCACCTAGTGCCCTAAGTCTTAAGTGGTTGGGAGTCACTAATTGAAAGCTCGCTACACGGGGGACTTAACCACTAGGTTGCAAAAAAAAAAAAAGATGAAAAAAGCAAAAAAAAAAAAGAAAAAGAAAAAAAGAGAAAACAAGAAAAATGTGTTTGTGGTAGTTAATGTTGTAATAAATCTTTATGCACCAATGTCTTTTGATATGTGCCTACGTTGTGAGGGTTTCGAGCCTTGGTACTTTGGACAAGTAAGGTATGCATGGGGCCTTTCAAAGCCTAACAACCTAAGCCAGTCTCGGTTGGGATTGTTGACCCCAAAGCCCGCTACACCGGGTACCAAGAAAGTTTTAGGGAACCGAGCACTTCGAACAAGAATAAGCTAAGGCTGAGGTCAATTTAGGAGCTAGGAATGTGTTAGGGCGTAACTATTGAGCTTAGCCAAGTTAATTGTCTTTGAAAGTTAATAGGTGCTATGAAATTAAATGTGTTTAGCTCACTTTCAGATGATGTCTTGCTGAAATGATTGATAGCACCACCCTCGGAGTAATAGTTTGATTATAATAATGAATCAAGGTCCTTTTTATTTTGCATTCTCGAAATACATGCTACTTGAAGTCATAGGTGATCTCCTGAGAGGCATGACAATATGTTCGATGTAGTTTTGCTTGAGGACAAGCAAAGAATAGGTTTGGGGGTATTGATGAGTCAATATTTTTCTTCTTAAAATCTATCTTTTGTGCATGCATTGAATACTTGAATTGGTGAAGATTTAATCATTCTTGTATATTTTGGTGCTATGTAGGCTCAAAGCAAATTGAATGTAAAAAGAGCTAAATCAAGTATAATCGGAAGACATGACAAGAGGTGATAAAGAATTAGCAACCAAACATGGATATGTGCTTAATTTGTAGAAATAATCACTACCATGATATTCTACTCGTCAATACAGTTCCAGCGCAATAAACCATGTCAAAATTGGAGGTCGGACGCTGCCAAAATCACTCAAACAAATTCAATGCAGATAAAAAGGGTTCTGCCTGATCGATCAGGTAGATTTTCCCATCGATTAGGCAGAGTATGATTCAAGGCGTGAACAGTACCCGATCAATCGAGCGCTATTGCTGTCAAGTTTTTATTAGTCAAACTTGTGTTTGACCCGATTTTCACTTATATAAAGCCCTTGCACGACCTAAGAAGGGACTTTTGGCCAATTTTTGAAACCTTAGTACTCAAAGAAGGCTCTCAAACTCTTTCAAAGGCAAGAACAACACAAGATCAAGCAATAGTGGATTCAAGAGCTTCAATCAACATTTTCTTCATCTTCCATCCATAAGCTTTCTTGAACTCTATCTCTTTACTTTATTTTTGGTTTTCCTTGCTATGTATACACACTAAACACCCATGATTTAGGGTGGTAGCTAGCTACTTACTCTTCTTTATGTTTGGATTTGGGTTTGGATTCATAAATTCATACTTGGATTTACTTGAGTTATCATCTATATACTTGTAGTTATAGCTTTGTAATTCAAGAAGTCATATTCTTTTGCCATTGAATCTTGTAGCTTCTAGGGGTATGAATTTGGAGAAAACTAATTAACTAATAATTGCCTTTAAATGAGATAGGTAATCTACCATGATAACCTAGGTCTATTGAGTCAGTCAGAAGTTAGGGCTAAAGTGGGTTAATTAATTTACATCAAATGAATGATAATCTATGCCTTAGTGATACGTTATGCTTCAATACCCCTTAATTGCCTTAACCCATACAATTAGAGTTTGTTGCCTAATCCCATTGTGCTTTATTGGTTAAACCCAAATCCACGAACATAAAGGATAGTAATTTACACGAACTACTATCCCAAGTCAGTTTTTCCCCATTCATACATCTCAAGGCTTTGAGTTGTGCTAGGTTAAGAATTTGTCATTAGTCAATTTACTTTTCTCGTTAATTAGTGCAATCCAACCTTCAATGACTTCCATTTATTTTCTTCGTTTACGAATTATTCGCGACAATCCCAATTCTTTGTGGATGACCCTTGAGTAGCCATTTGCATGGTCAAAATCAGGCAAGAGTGGATTCAAGAGCCTTAATCAACATGTTCTTCATCTTCCATCCATGAGATTTCTTGAACTCTATTGCTTTACTTTATTTTTGGTTTTCCTTGCTATGTATACACACTAAACACCCATGATTTGGGGTGGTAGCTTACTATTTACTCTTCTTTATGTTTCGATTTGGGTTTTGATTCATAAATTCATACTTGGATTATTTGTTTGGATTTACTTGAGTTATCATCTATATACTTGTAGTTATAGCTTTGTAATTCAAGAAGTATTATTCTTTTGCCATTGAATCTTGTAGATTCTAGGGGTATGAATTGGGAGAAAACTAATTAACTAATAATTGCCTTTAATTGAGATAGGTAATCCACCATGATAACCTATACCTATTGAGTCAGTTAGAAGTTAGGGCTAAAGTGGGTTAGTTAATTTAGATCAAGTGAATGATAATCTATGTTTGTCCAAAAAAAAAAAAAAAGAACGATAATCTATGCCTTAGTGATAGGTTATGTTTCAATACCCCTTAATTGCCTTAACCCATACAATTAGAGCTTGTAGCCTAATCCCATTGTGCTTAATTGGTTAAACCCAAATCTACGAACATAAAGGATAGTAATTTAGGCGAACTATTATTCCAAGTCAGCTTTCCCCTATTCATACATCTTAAGGCTTTGAGTTGTGCTAGGTTAAGAATTTGTCATTAGTCAATTTGATTTTCTCGTTAATTAGTGCAATCTAACCTTCAATCAGTTCCATTTGTTTTCCTTGTTTACGAATTCTTCATGAGAATCCCAATTCCCTGTGGACGACCCTCGAGTAGCCATTCGTGTGGTCAAAGATGAATTTTAACTTTACTATTATTGCTTCATTTTTATCACTTATTATTGATCGTATAACAACGCGATCAACCTCCAATGCTACCAACACTCAAACGAGGAACATGTGACAAATGCTCCACCTTGTCCTCAGATAAACCTTTATGAAAGATGTTCACTTCACCTACAGCACTAACCCACTAAGATACACCTGGACAACTAACCTCACATTGGGAGCCCATGTCATACACACCCGTCTCTGTAGACAAAGCATAAGCTACCAAATTCGCATCCCCATCTCTGTGAGATTCTTCATCCTGTCCTACCAACTTCTCAGAACTGCACTACGCATCCTGAGAAAAAAATTTCTCATGTACCTCAGCCAGCTGAACTAAACTGCCCTTTTTATCATAACCCATAACCCCTGGAACTGTATCAGCTAGCTCCACCTGTTCCCTAACACCGTAGTTTGAACCAGTAACTACCGCCCCAACATCTTTAGTCCTACTCCCCTAAAGAACATATAACCATCTCTTCAAAATCCCTTTCGAGAGCACCTCAGAACCCCTCTTCACTTGAAGAACTCCATTCTCGCCATGAAATCTGCAACCATGAGAATTCAAACGCCCAAGAGAAATCAGGTTCTTCTTTAGCTTTGGGACATGCCAACACTCGAAAGATCTAACGATTCCATCAAACATCTTGACTTTCACAATACATGTTCCGACCACCTTCAGAGTGAAACCATTGCCTAGGTAGACCCTCACATTCTTCTTAGAGTAAGAAAAAAACCAGTCCCTCCTAGGACACATGTGGAACGACACACCTGTGTCAAGAATCTATTGATTTTACCAATTTCCCGTACTGACAGACAAAACCTCTGCATCAATAGAACTTTCACCCTCAGCAGCATTCACAACATTTGCTGAACTCCTACCTCTTTGTCTCTTTAGACAATTCTTCTCCAAGTGACCCAGTTCCCCACACTCATAACAGTGTATTTTCTTTCTTGATTTTTATTTTGACTTTCTTGAATACCTCCATTTCCCATGTGTTTCCCTTTTACTCACTAAACCTTCCCCTAGAACTTCCACTCTATTCCTTGGGAATTACTTCAGAAGATCTTTAGATTTCAGTGCAGAATTCACATTATCCAAACTAATTTTATCTCGTCCATATAACAGAGTATCAACAAAATTCTCATATGAGGGCGGTAAAGAACTCAACAATATGAGGGTCTGATCTTCATTATCAACTTTGACTCTTATGTTCTTCAGCTCTATCACAATAAAATTAAATACATCAAACTATTCTTTAATGGGTGTACTTTCTTTCATTTTGAAATTATACAATCTCTTCTTCAGGTAGAGGCGCTTTGTAAAAGATTTGGATGCATAAAGATCCGTTAGAGCCTTCCAAGCCTCAACTACTGTCTTCTTCTCAATAATCTCCAACAATATATCATTTGTCACTGTCATGTGTATTGCGCTTATGGCTCTCGCTTGTAACTCTTTCTTCTCCTCGGGTTTCATCTCTTCCGAAATCTTCCCTTCAACAATATTCCATAGACCTTGTATCACCATGAATGCGTTGAACTTGATTTTTCAGAGACTGAAACTATTCCTCCGATCAAATTTCTTGATTTCAAACTTTTCTAAGGTTGTAACCATCTTGGTTTACTCAAAACACGCACTTCGGGCTGGAATTTGACCAAACGGACTACGAATTCGGACTCAACATGTCAAAAAACCTTGGGACACCCTCGGTCAACTCTAGTCAACTCTAGTCAAAGTCAAAGTCAACGTCTCCAGTCAACCAAGCCCAAAACATGCATTTCCAAATGGAATTTGGTAAAACCGAGCACAAATTCAGATTCAGCACGTCCAAAAACCTTATGAATGCACTAGTCAAATTTTTGGTCAACCTGGTCAAAGTCAACGCTTGATCCACCCCGGTCAACAATTTAATCAACTCAGTCAATTAAGCTTACCACCTTGCACTACACTGGATCACACCTTTTAGCCTTTTTTATTTTTGTTGTTTTCCTTTTTATTTTATTTTTTTAATAAGAAAGCCAAAAAAAGAAAAACTAAATAAACCAAAACAACTTTGACCTACCCAATAAAAATTGACCCAGCAATCACTTTGTTAGCAACCCGACAACCAAAAAAAAACCAACAAAGAAGAACCGTCTTCAAAAATGAGAAAACAACCCGTCAAGCAAAATTTGACCCAATTGGAACCCAAAATCCGACCATTAGATCAACGAAAATTCGGTACCAACGTGATCTCCGACCGGCGACGAATTCAACCATGTCTCCCACGCACCGAACATACTATCCTAATGATGTCAACCACCACTTCGCCGTTCACCAACTTCAAGTTATGATTCCAGCCACCACTGACCTCCAATTTCAATGAAACCACCACCAACAGACTCTTCTCACGATGATGAAGCTTTTGATATGATTCACGCCTCACGGGAAAGTTCCAAAAAAGTGACTCCGACAAGACCCATTTTGAATTTTCTTTTTCGGCGGCTCTTCGGCAAGTTTTAGGTTGCATAAATGGTGCCAATTGAATCTTTACATTGATACAAGTCTAACGATATATAGTTTATCAAGTTTTGCTCACGAAAAGTTTTATCACTTTTAGCGAGCTTTCCAGGCCTTTTTCTTCACAAAGTTTGATTTTCACGTCAATCTACCCTCAACCGTGCTCTTGATACTAGTTTATTAAAATAATCTAGGGTAATAACACATAAAAAGTGAGAAATATAAGACAGACATAGGAATTTACATGGTTCGGGCTAAAGCCTACGTCCACGAGCAGCAGCAGAATAATTCACTATATGATTAAATCTGTTACAAGAACTCTCTTACAAAGATTCTCACATCTCAGTTTTCTGCCACACCTATTACAATAGACATATGACTTTTTTTTAGATAATCCCTAGGCTTGTAGGTATTAAGCTTATAAGACAATTATACATTAACTACAAATATGGGCCATAGCCCAACACGTCATTCTTGATTCATCACAAATCAGAGACGAATCAACGACGCCAACTAATATCCCGCCTTTACATTTAATAAAAGTCGCTTATTCATAGCAAATCGGTGATGAATTAGCAACAAAATTTTGAAATTAATTAGTAACCCACTAAAATTTACATAGTTGTAACAAATTAGCGACGATTTTGAATTCTTTTTAAAAAACTAATTAGGATATTGGCGACAGTGTGTAGAATTCTCTAGAGTAGAGATATTTCAATAACTTGTAGATGTTGTGGCTCGATATTTTGAGAGGTGTAATTCTAGCAATCTATTTCGATTAATCTCCACAATTGGATATTGATAAAGATCAGGAAATGTTGTTCGCCACGCTCCGAATCAAACTCCCAAGTACCTGTAAAAATGACCCAGGGGGTTTCGCCCCTTGGCCCCCTCCGATGCTTAAGTTAGAGCTAGTCGGGGTAGAAAATAGGGAGTAAGAAAAAATAATGAAGGAGTTGGTAAAACCTGCCTCCTTTATGGGTATGTCCACCTATTTATAGGCTTCAGGTTGTGGATGTGTACCTTAAGGTCGGGGCGCCCATGGAGTCTGGGCGCTCGTGAGGTAGTGGTGCCTATGAGGTCAGGGTGCCCGTAAGGTCGGGGCTCGTTTGCCAGACTGAAGTTGTGCTATGGGTCCCCTTAGTTGTTCTCATTTGTGGGCCCATGTCATTTGCCCCCCTCTTATTTCGTGTCAAATTCATTCAATCCAGAGAAGAACCTTGCAGGTTGACTCTAATATTTAATTTAGGGGTCGACATCCCTTTATGGTTGTGATCATGACAACCGTCTTTTCACTCATTTTCTTGCTGACAATAATTATGACAGCCGCCTTTTCACCTCTCTCTTTACTGGTTCATATATTCCTCTTGCCTTCCATGTCCCCTTGCATTTAAGAGATTTGTCTATTCATTTTCCAGGCCATAACTCTCTTATTTGTTTTGTTGTCATAATTGACATACTCTACCACTATATATAGGGACGGAGTACCTATTTCTGCTGTCATTTTTATTCTTCTTCTTCGCATTTACCTGACTTGTGCAGAAGATCCCTCAATCGTTACCTAATATGCCTTTTCGCATCAGTTTCCCTCGGGCTATTTTACTTTTTCTAGGTACATGTGTTTTGCTTATCGCTTTGCTTTGTGTTTCGTTGTCTTCTTCCTTTTTCTTGGATCTATCATGGCCTCTGAGCCTTTTGGTAGAGCCAACTCACCGGCGTGCAAGGAGGATACGGAGCCTTCTTCCTCTGGGTCTATAGAAACTTCTTCAAGCTCTAAAGGGTCCTCATCAGGTTCCAAGGATGAGCCTACTGGTGAGGTCGGGGAACAAGCTGCTTCTGAGGGGTCGCCTCTCCCCGACCTTGTCGGGATCCCTATTCCAGGTAATATCCATTTCTGTAATACTCTCCCTCATAGTAGTCGTAGACCTGGGGACGTTAACTCTCCTGTTAACATAGATGTTCTAAGAGATCTAGATGATCCTCCTAGTCGAGGTTCGAGTGGAGAAAGCTCATCTGCACCCCAGGATGTTCCTTTCGCTTGTTTAGATAGGTTTTCCCTTGTTAGCAATAGAGCAGTAGAATCGTGGTGTAAAAAAAGGATCATGCCCCCCGGGTACACCATTAGAGCTCCAGATCAAGGGGAAGCTGCATGTCAGGGTCGCCCTGGGGAAGTTTGCTTTTATCATGAGGCTCTTAAGTTCATTCGATTTCCCCTTCCCCCTCTCATCTGTGATCTCCTCAACCTTTATAACTCAAGTCCGGGGCAAATCATCCCTAACAGTTGGAAAATGATGGTTGTTTTTTATAGCTACTTGAGTCATTTGAATGTTCTCCCTATCCTTTCTCTTTTCCGTCGTATGTTTCAAATCAACCAAAGCGAGGATCCCGGCTGGTACCACCTGAGTGCCAAGTCAGGGCTTCATGTCCTCAAGTCATTTCCATCCAACAATCGTGGATGACACTACAAATATCTCTTTATTTTTAGCCCAGATGGCTGGGGGGGTCCCCACAAGATGGGGTTCTATTCCTCTAGGCGTCAACCAGAATCCAGCTCCGGCCCCTGTGGAACAAGAGATGATTGACGGACTCTGGGCCTTGGGTAAGGTCTCAGGTCCAGACTTCCTTGAATGAGAGAAGATTCTTGAGTCGAGGCTCTTCTCTTCCTGTTACTTTGATTCCAGCTCGCGCTCTGAGGTAGGCTCTCCTAAGGATTCTTCTCCTCGAGGTACTGCTTTGCTACTCTTCGCCTTCTTGAGCTCGCGACTTTTTACAGATGAATTTTATTCTTTTGATGTTTTAATTAACAACTCCCTTCCTTCTTTCTTTGCAGGTTTCGAGGAAATAGGTTCTTCCACCATAGACCCCAAGATCCTGGCTGTTGCTCGCAACTTCATGGGAGCCTCGGGGTCCGTACCTCGGGGTGGTCTGCCCCCCAGACCTTGACCAAAGGCAAAGGATGGGGCCTCCAGTAGGCTCATTTTCAACAAGCCGCCCCTCCAAAGAAGAGGAAAGACCCTCCAAGTTCTACAAGCGAAGGCCCGCCGCCTGAACAACAGTAACAAGCTGGCGGGTCGTGCCCCAACGTGGTGTCTTTGCCAGATGCCGACGTCTGCCCTCCAGCCTTGGAGATAGGTATGAGCTCAGGAGAGGGGCCTCATACAACTACAACTTCTCCTCCCCACCGGCCTCGGGCGGGGACAAGGAGAAAGACCACGGTAAAGAGAAACTTCCCTCCATAATTTTCTCCAAGTACACTGGGTACAATACCAATTCATCGTGGTGAGGAGTCTGCGAATATCCCACTTCCCCAAGCTTCTGATGAAGTTCTTATGAGCGAACTGATTGACTCCGGATCGGCGGTACCTTTTCTTTGACTTTCGCATTTTTTACTTTTGTTCTTATTTCTTAGTCCCCTTGCTTATCTATGCTTTCTTTCTTCAGATCGGAGATTTTTCTACCCAGATCGGGGTTCATATCTCACAAATGCTGGCAGTGAGCACCGAGATCCAAAGGCGTTACGTAGAGCTTCAAAAGTAAAATGAACGACAAAGACAAGTTGCCATCAAGACCGTGAAAGATTTTGAGGCCAAAACTTCCTCCTTGGAGAACCGAACAAGAAGAAAGACGATGAGATCACCGGGCTCAAAGCTACCCAAGCTAGTTACGATATCGAAATTCAAAAACTGAAGTCTCAACTTCACGAGGAGGAGGCCAAGCATGGGGAAGCATTGAGAGAAGAGGCTGAGAAGATGGAAAGACTTAAAGCCATTCGTCTGCCGTAGGAGACTAAGTATGAGGCTCTTGTCAACCTGGTCGGGGCCGAATGAGAGAAAGTCTTGGAGGCCTTTAAGCAGAGTTCGGAGTTTAAAGTACTTGTGAGGCAGCTAGGGGGTCCTCTCTACGCAGCCGGGCGCACAGACAATTTTCAAGAGAGTTTTACGGATGCCGAGGCCAAAGTGTAAGAGAAGTACCCCGACCTCAACCTTAGCTACTTGCGCGACCCTTTTCCCAGCACTCTATCCGCTTCTGTTAACGATGCTTTCGAAGTGAATGTTGATTCTGAGATCAAACCCAGCGTTAGTATTCCTCCTGTTTAGGATTAGTGCTTATACCAACTTTCTCTTTCGTCCTTCTTGGTGGGATTTGCATTTGTAATAATTTTCTCAATTTAATGAAACCGATTGCTTTCCTATCCATTTGTTTATTTTTGTTTCCATATTTCCTTTCGCAACTCTAGGAATTCCGAGGTCTCAGCCTCGCGTGGCTTTGCCTAGCCTGACAAAGTTTATTCTAGCCTTTCCCGGGATTTTTACATTTTTCTCCCGTTATGGCGCTACGACCTGTTTGCTCGGGATCTTGCCCCAAGTCTATTGCTACATTGGCCTTTCTTTTCAAGTTTGCTTATGCAACTTTTTAAGAATTCCGAGGCCTTGGCCTCGCGTGGCTTTTCCTAGCCTGGCAAGGTTTGTTCTAGCCTTGCTCGGGATTTTTTCATTTTTTTCCCGTTATGGCACTACTGGCCTTTTTCGCTCGAGATGCTACCCTGAGGTTGGTTGGGGATTCTTGCCTTCCCTGTGTTGGTTCTATTGGCCCTTCTACTGGTCTTTTCGTACGGGGTCTCGCCCCTGTTGCTTTATTTTATAACACGATATGAGTATATATGTTTTTTTTGTTAAAGAAAGACAGAGTTTTCATTGATTCACAGTTATAGCTTACAAAAGATTTTTCGTGACATTATAGATTTAGACAAAATATCTTCGAAGATGCTCTACATGCCACACATTATTCAATTCTCTTCCATCTTGATCAGATAAGATGTATGTGCCTGGTCTGATTTCTTTTTCCACACGGTATGGTCCCTCCCAGTTGGGCCCAAGCTTTCCATCAGTGGGGTTTCTTTTGAAGATGGCTTTTCTAAGCACTAGATCCCCTACCCCGATGGGCTTTGGCTTGATTTGCTTAGAGAAGGCCCTCATCATTTCCATTTTTTCAGCTAACATCCTTATTTGGGCCTTGGTCCGCAGCTCCTCTGCTAGATCCAGATTTTCCCTGAGGAGTTGTCCATTTATTTCTTTCTAATGCATTTGTACTCTAAGGCTTGAAGACCCGACCTCCACTGGAATGACTGCTTTTGTTCCGAAGGTCAAGCAAAATGGGGTTTCTCTCGTTCCTGAGGTCATAGTCGTTCTGTATGCCAACAGTACTTCGGAGAAGATGTCTGGCCATTGTCATTTTGCCTCTGTCAACTTCGATTTTAGCCCCTGCAAAAGAATCCGGTTAGTGACCTCTACTTGTCCGTTAGTTTGCGGGTGCGCAACAGAAGCGAATCATAAATTGATTCCTAGCTCTGTACATCTTTCTTTTAAATGTGCACTATCGAATTGTCTGCCATGATCGGTTATGATTGCTCGGGGTACCTCGAACCAACATATGTTTGACTTCCACACGAAATTCCAGGCCACCTTTTCCGTGATGCTCGAGGTGGCCTCCGCTTTCACCCACTTGGTGAAATAATCAATCGCAATGAACACATATCTCTTTTGGGCTACTCCCGGTGGCAGCGGGCCAATGATGTCTAAACCCCACTGGGCAAAGAGCCATGGGTTGATAATACATGTAAGGTCAGTTGTCGGCTGTCGCTGGATCTTGGCGAACCGCTGGTAGATATCACACGTTTGGACCCAGTCGTTTGCATCTTTCTGTAAAGTGGGCTAATAGAAACCCTGTCAGAGTGTTTTCCGTGCTAGGGCTCATCCTCTCAGGTAGTTTCCACAAATTCCTTCGTGAATGTCTCTTAGCACATAGTTTCCCTCCTCAAGTGTAACACATTTGAGTAGGGGCCAGGCAAAAGATCACTTGTAGAGTTGTCCTCCAAGAATGATGAACCACGCTGATTACTTCTCTATTTTTCTGGCGGTATCCTCCTCCTCGGGGAGTTCTCCTGATTCCAAGTATTCTTGAATAGGCCTGGTCTAATCAGGCCTCGCTTTGATCTCTACTATTGACTTCCTGGTCCCATGATACTGGGCTCAGCAATTTCTTCTATTGTGATTGTAGATGAACTGTCTCCTCCTAAAGCCACTCGGGAAGGGGCATCTGCTTTCCCATTTTCCTCTCTTGGTATTTGCTGAATGGAGAACTTTTCGAAGTTAGCACTCAATTCCTTTACCTTTTCTAGGTATGCTATCATGGTTAGTTCCCTTGCCTCAAAGGCATCTGTCACCTGTTGGGCCACTAGTTGTGAGTTTGTGAACACCTCAATTGATCGGGCCCCGAGAAAGGCTGCAGCCTTTAATCCTGCTATCAGGGCCTTATATTCGGCCTTATTGTTAGAGGCTGAAAAGTCGAATCTGAGGGCGTATTGGTAGACTGCCACCTCGGGGCTAGTTATGATCACTCTAGCGCTACTTCCCTACCAGTTTGATGCTCTGTCGACCTGGATCATCCATTTCGGGTTAGCACTCATTAAGTTCTCGTTCGTGCATTCTACTACAAAATCTGCGAGTGCTTGAGCTTTTACTGCTGTTCGGGGCCTATATTCTATATCGTATTGGTTGAGCTCGACAGCCCATTTAAGCAACCTTCCTGAAACTTTAGATTTGCGTAACACCTGCCCCAGTGGTAAGCTAGTTATTACCTTAATGGAGCGGGCATCAAAGTAAGGCCTAAGCTTTCTTGAGGCCACGACTAAGGTCAGGGTTACTGTTTCAATTGTGGGGTACCTGCACTCCGCACCTCTCAAGATCTTACTTATGTAGTACACCAGTTTCTGGAGTCCATCCTCTTCCCTGATTAAGGCGCAGCTATGGCTGTCCCCGAGCAGGCTAGATAGACGTACAGGTCCTCACCTTCCTCTGGTCGGGGTAATAAGGGCGGAGATGTCAAATAACTTTTAAGCTTCTCGAATGCCTCCTGGCTCTCCTCTGTCCACTGGAAATCCTTTGGGCTCCTCAAGACCTTGGAAAATGGTGTGCATTTATCGGCGGAGCTCGACATAAACCTACTTAATGTCGCGACTCTTCTTGTCAATTTCTGTACCTCGTTCACATTCTGCGGTGGCTGCATGTCCAGGATGGCTTGGACTTTCTGGGGGTTTGCCTCGATCCCTCGTTGGGTCACCATGAATCCTAGGAATTTTTTCTGCTCTGACCCCGAATGTGCATTTCTCATGGTTGAGTCTAATTCATATTTTCCTCATGACTTCAAATGCTTCTACAAGATCTGATAGGTGATCTTCAGTGCTCTTGCTTTTTACTAGCAAATCATCCACGTATATCTCCATGTTCTTTCCTAACTGGCCTTTGAAGTCCCTGTTTACCATTCTTTGATAGGTTGCTCCTGCATTCTTTAATCCAAATGGCATGACTTTGTAGCAGTACACTCCTCTTTCGGTGATGAACGATATCTTCTCTTGATCCTCAAAGGCCATTTTGATCTGGTTATACCCCTTGAAAGCGTCTATGAAGGACAGTAGTTCGCACCCTGAGGTGGCATCCACCATCTGGTCGATACGTGGCAATGGGTAGTAGTCATTTGGGCATGCCTTATTGAGGTCAGTGAAGTCTATGCACATTCTCCACTTGCCTGGAACCTTTCTTACCAACACCATATTGGCCAGCCACATCGGGTACTTAACCTCCCTGATGTGCCCTGCGTCTAGCCGTTTTTGTACCTCTTCGTTTATGATATGATTTTTCTGAGGGTGGAAGTTTCTCCTTCTTTGCTAGACTGGCCTACGGGCCGGATCCACATTCAAACGGTGGGCGATAAATGTCGGGTCTACACTTGTCATGTCAGTAATAGACCACGCAAATATATCTTCATTTTGTAAAAGGAAATTTCTCATACCTTATTTCTGGTCGGGGCTCAGCTCGACTCCAACCTTGGCCCTCCTAGAGCCCCTACTCAGTTCTACCTTGAGCAGGTCCTCGGCTGGGGCTCATCTTCTTTCATCCCTGTCTTCTTCGGGGACATTCCCAGGAGCCTCCTAGATCATCTTAGGCCTCAAGGAAACCGCATAGCACTCTCAGGCAACCCTCTGGTCTCATTTCAGCTCTACAATCCCGCCTGGTATTGGGAATTTTAGCATTAAGTGGAAGGTGGACGCCACAGCGCGGAAGTGGTAAAGGGCCAATCTCCCAATGATTGCGTTGTATGCGGAGTTGCATTTTACCACTATGAAGTTGGCCATCATGCTGGCATTTTTGTTACCAGACCCGAGTGTGAGATGGAGGGTAATCATTCTCTCAGGCCATATCCCCTCTCCTGAAAATCATGCAAGAGAACTTTGGAGGGGCCTCAACATCTCCCTTGTCAGCCCTAGTTTCTAGAATGTATCATAAAATAGTACCTCAGCAGAGCTGCCAATATCCATCATCACCCTTCTGACCTCAACCTCCGAGATTCGGATAGTGATTAGTAGTGGGTCCTCATGAGGCAGGACCAGTCCTTCCAAGTCTTTCTCGAAAAATGTCAACTCTTCTATGACTTTCAGCCTCTTGGTCGGGGATTGCTCATGCGCCGCCCGCACATACCTCTTTCTTGCATTGCTGCTTTCCCCACCTGCGGCTAATCCTCTTGCTATGGTTTCAATTACTACTAAGAGATGACTACCATGCCCTCGTCGGGGGCTTCTCTCCCTTTTTTCTCTTCTTCCTTGATTGTTCATCTGTCTTTCTGCGCTGAACCTTCGCAATCTGCCCTTCCGTATCAGGAACTCAATCTTGTCTTTCAGTGCCTTGTAGTTATCCGTGAGGTGCCCGTGGTTGTCATGCAATCTACAGTATAACCTCTTGTCCAGCTTGTCTGGGTCCCCCGCCATTTTCTTGGGCCATCTCAGCCTTTCTTCATGTTTGATTTCCATAAGCACCTCTGAGGGTGGCCTAGTGAGTGGAATGTAGTGGGTAAAGCGTCCTCGCTTTTGCGGGCTCCTAAGATCGGGCCTCGACTTTCGTCCGTTGCTTCCTCCTCGGGACCTGATTTCTTCTTTAGTTCTACCTCTACCTGCATCTGGCTTTTTACCGCCCTCTCATTCTTTGTCTTCATCCTTCTTCACCTAGAGAGCCTCATCGGTGTGAATGTATTTTCCTGCTCAGGCTATCAGGTCGGTGAGACTTTTCGAGGGCTTCTTAGCCAAGGCCGCCTGGAAGTTTCGGGGTCTCAACCCTTGTTGGTAAGCTACCATGGCCACAGATTCCTCCAGGTCGGGGACGTCCAGGGCTGCCTGATTGAAGCGAGAGGTGAACTCCCTCAATGTTTCATCCTTGTACTACTTGATGGTGATGAGGTACGACGTGAGTCTTGTCGGTCTTTTTCTGCTTGCAAACCGATCCAAGAACAGCTTGGCTATCTGCTGGAACTCATTGATAGAATTCTCCGGCAACCCTGTGAACCATCTTCGGGCTGGCTGCGTGAAGGTAGTCCGGAATGCCCGAAACCTCAAAGGGTCAAGTATGTCATAAAATATCATACTCTGATTAAAAGTCATGAGCTGATCATCAGGGTCGCCTACCCCATTGTAAAATTGCAACAGGAGTAGTTTGTATCCGTGAGGTATGGGCTCTGCCATAACTGCTGCAGTAAAGGGCCTATTCTTTTGTCCTGTTATGGCTTGGGAATGGTTCCTCGGGCCCGCCCTAGATGCCTCGTGGACAGCAAGCCTCCTTCCTCTGGCCATTTTTACTCTCTTGTTGTGACCAGAAGAGACAATTTCATCTTCTACCACCGTGGCAGGTCTCACAACTTCGGTTCTGCGGGCCGGTGGAGATGGTTCTTGAGGAGGAGGTTGATTCTGAGTACATTGGGTCTGAGGAGTTGCCTGGTTCGGCCCTGCCCTGGCTAGGGTCGCTTGAATTTCTCGGACCATCCTATAGATAATTGGTATGTCCACTGTAGATAGCGTGGGTGGCGTAACTGGTTGGGCCATGCTCATGGCTGGGACAATGTGAGTGGGCGTGACAACTGTGTAAGGCCTGGCTGATGCTAGCTGGTCAGGTAGAGTATGCGGGGTTGGGAGATAACCAAAGCCGCCGAAGACGTGACTCCAAGGGGTTGGTTAATCACAGATGATAGTTCAGCAATAAGTGGTAAACTAATAGGAGGTGGGAGGAGTTTAGATGGCAATTGCTCAGTTGTCTGATTCGTTGTTACCCCTGGTAGGGGTGGTTCTTGTTCAGGGTGAGCTTGGCTTCTTGTGCTAACCATTGTGGTATTCTCAGTGGGGAGACCTTTACGTTCCCACAAACGGCGCCACCTGATAAAGATCAGGAAATGTCATTCGCCACGCTCCGAATCAAACTCCCAAGTACTTGCAAAAATAACCCAGGGGGTTTCGACCCTTGGCCCCCTCCGATGCTTAAGTTAGAGCTAGTCAGGGTAAGAAATAGTGAGTAAGAAAGAATAATGAGGGAGTTGGTAAAACCTACCTCCTTTATGGCTATGTCCATCTATTTATAGGCTTTAGGTTACCCGCGAGGTCGGGGCATCCACGAAGTCGGGGCACTCGTGAGGTAGGGGCGCCTATGAGGTCGGGGCTCCCATGAGGTCGGGGCTCTTTTGCCAGACTAAAGTTGTGTTGTGGGTCCCCTTAGTTGTTCTCATTTTTGGGCCCATATTAGATATATTTCATCAAGTTTCGTCAATCCTATAAATGGATATAGGTTGTGTCATTTGTAAAACTCACTGGGAGTTAATGATATGCAAGGATTTCTTGCTTTTGATTATTCTAACACTCAACACCTCTCAACTACAATAAAGTTTATCTATTAAAACTCAAATATAACAATAATGAATAACTCAATAAAATCACGTACACGATAATAAAAGCTTTTAGAACTTGGAGGTTAAAAGTATATCCTACGATAATGATCTCAAGCTTTGTCTGTGTGAGTTGTATATTTTTTGTGAAGTTTTTGAGTGTAATGAATTGGATGAGTGCGTGTCTGATGGTAAGTTAGAATATCCTAGATCTTGAACCAAGAAAGATGAGAGGTTATGTTGTTGGTAGAGTAGATAAACTCAGATGTTGGGTACTTTGTGCGGTTGTTTTAAGTAGAACCATTGAGGCTGTAGTAAGGCATGTGATGAAGCTTGCAAAGGTAGAACCTGAAAAGGAGTTCACCTTGAATACTATTCCAAAATACTGATATTTTTCTTTATTGTAGAGAAGTACATGGCATGGTATAGTTAGTTTGGTATTGTTAGCATAGCATGATTGTCAAGTCTATAAAAATTGTAGTCATCGGAAGTGATTTGGCAAATATGGAAGATTGCTATAGACTTACAGAAAGCTAATTACTATAAGTCTTGATTTAATAATTTGTTGATCAAATGTTTTTTTAATATTTCATTAGATATAACTTGGCTTTCTTAATATTAGGATGAAAGCAATATAGTTGTGAATATTACACATGGTCAGCAATCTTTTGAAACATGAACTTTGCAAATTGACTTGTTCAACGCCAAACTACCCCTAACTTATTGGTCGGTACAATATCTGGTAAGTTAGTTTATAATTAACGTAAAGTTTTTCAAAATGTTTAGGGGCTGAGCAGTTCAATATTTAGATATATAAGTTTTAATTTTAATTGAGCTCAAATTGGCAACTGAAGCACACTGAATTCAAGGTGGACATCAAGTATGTGAACTTGTTTAATTATTTACATGAAGTTTTCTTTTACAATTGATTGATATCTCATTTTTAGATAAGTCAATTGGCTGATAGGACTGGAGCTTTTAGATACCTTGAATTCAATTGTTCAGTAAAGGCAAGGGTGAATTATGTCTTGAAAACTGCAACAAAGAATGTTTTACTATTTGATAAGGTACAAAACAAATTTTTTGCTCGATGATACTATTTTTTGTACAATAAGTGAAACCAATTTTTGTTTGACAATTATGACATAAGAGGAACAGGCCTACTATCTGATGCTCTTTAAGGGATGCAAAACACCGGGTTCATGAAGATTTTTGTATTAACCATATCTTAATTTTTTACAATTTCAAGCTTGAAAAGTTCTTTTCATCTACATGGTCTCCTGTGCCTGATTTTAGAGCAGACGGTAGAAAATTTAGATGTTATCTCATGTTCGACCTATGTACATCTAAATTTAGATATTGCTCACAAGAATTGATCTTATAATATCTCGCACTCGCAACGAGAAACATACTACTAGACCAAAAATCTGTTGGTAAATTATCGTATCTTTTACGCTTCAACATTCAAAACTATTAGCACTCTTTTAGATATTGCTCACAAGAATTAATATTCTAATTTGTCTGCAATGCCCCCATTCTAACACTTCAAAATCCACATAGCCAGCTTGGTCAAAACAACGATTCAATGAAACAATCCTTTGTGATATACGATTCAATAAACAAATAGAGTAAATGCTCTTGGTAGTCCTTTATGTATATAAGACTTTTGAAACTTTGGCCCCGATTTTTAAAATGAACCTTTTAGTCCCTAATATTTAATACTTAAGACGACGTTAGTCTGAGACACAACTTTTGTCAATTTTTTAACGCTTTATCTCGTGAATATCATGTGCCTTGAAAAATAGGTTATTTGATGGGCGAAATTGGTAATTCAAATATCTGAAGGCCAATGAACAACATGAGTCCTTGACACCATTATGGTTGTTAAGTGTGGTATCTTCCACATCGGCTCTCCATAACCAAAAAGACCACTTAATAAGGTCATGGGTCAATTCCACTTAACACCAATTGGTTTTAAGATGAAAATCCATGATACTTAATATGGTATTAGAGTTGGGCTTTAGTCCAATTATATTCGTCCACATATGACCCATCTCGTTTCACTCTCGCTGACTCGTTTCCCTCATGTCAGCTCACTCTCGTTTCGTTGACTCGTTTTTTTCATGTAAGCTTGTTCTCGTTGGGTCACACGTGAGGGGGGTGTTAAATGTGGTATATCCCACATCGGCTCCCCATAACCAAAAAGACCACTTAATAAGGTCATGAGCCAACTCCACTTATCACCAATTGGTTTTAAGATAAAAATCAATGATACTTAATAATGGTGCTAGTCAAAGATATTATGACGTTCGAGTCAATGATTTATAGGCGAGATATGAATGTATAGGAGAGATTACGAAAACTACCATGGTACGGTGGTGAATTGTATGGTGACATACTGATAGTGAGGATGGAAAGGGAGAGCATTGTTAATCGTGATGACACTCGATATCTTTTTCTTGGGTAAGCATGGCTTATTCATAGTCGTTAGTAGGCCGAGATTTTATAGACTCTTAAGACTTGTATCTCTTATGGATTCCCATGACTTAACAATCGCTTATCTCTTACGACCTGATAAAGTAGGATCCTATCTTAAGTTCATCATACGCTAAATTCATCATTGGTTATCAATACTTGGTGGATTGGATACCTGAGCAATCCTATAATCACTTATCCTTAAAAGTTTAATTCGATAGGGCCGAAGAGTTTATTGCTAGTTGACCATATGTGGTGATGTTGACGGTTAAGCTTCTCCAAAGGCCTTGGTCCTGAAGTGAGCCTACTGGAAGAGTAACCCACAAAATGTTGAACCGCATATAAGGTATAAACCTATAATTATGAGTTAATTAAGTTCAAGCAATCCCTCGCGGTAGGCCACGGGTCAAACCCAAATTTAATCACTACAACTATTAAAGAAATGAAAATAAAAAATGTCAGTTCCCCAACAATTTGATCCATACAGCCACACAAATTTTTTTTTTTTTTATCATTGATATTGAGTAGCACAAAAGTTACACAGTTCAACCTATGTCTACAACAACAATATCCTTACATAGAAAGTGCAACAGTGGAAATGGAATATTACAAGTCCAGTCTAGTGGTAAAACACTAACCCTAATTGCCCTACCAGTTTAATCTGCCATGCGGTTGGCTTTTCTAGAGACATGCCGAATTGTGTAGCCAGAAATGTCAGGTAGAAGAGGACGTGCATTCTGAACAATGGTGGAAAGTCGTCAGTCAGAATGTTTGTCATTGCGAAAGGCATGAACTACATTTGTGGAGTCAGTTTCAATGATAGCTTGCTTCATAGCTAAGTGTGAAATTAACAAACAGACAGAGTGGCAAGCCAGAGCTTTCGCAGCCGCACTTGAATTGCAAAATATCCATTCAGCGCTTTCACCAGCAAACTGACTCGTTGAGTCCCTACAAATAACTACAATACCTGAAGGTTGATTGGTATCAAAATATGAGGCATCGCAACTGAACGTCAACATTTGTTGTGGAGGGGGTTGCCAACTATGCTTTAGAGAACGATCATCATGATTTCGGGTTGGATCCA
This sequence comes from Ehretia macrophylla, assembly GCA_037974665.1. Lineage (NCBI taxonomy): Eukaryota > Viridiplantae > Streptophyta > Magnoliopsida > Boraginales > Ehretiaceae > Ehretia > Ehretia macrophylla. Next base: position 10,471,390 of record CM075774.1, read on the forward strand.
GATTAGCAGATTCCTCACGCAACAATGTATCAGATTCTTTCAGGAGATGTGTTGCCACCGTGTGTTGCGATTCAAGGGAGTGATGTTCAAATATAAATCTGTTACGATCGCACCAGATACTCCAACATATCAGGGAGATAATATTCATAGCGTACCTTCTTGGGTAGCCAACATTACAGCATGAATCAAGAAGAAGGGTCAGCCAACGATCAAAGTTTGTAAGATGGAAGTCAAGGGTTCTCAACTGTAGAGGAGAAGCTGCCCAGCAAGCACTACTCCACGAAATATGAGGTGTTCCACCGTTTCCACTTTTGAGTGGCATATTTTGCATATGAGCGATGGTGCGCAATGACGGTGATATAGATTCTCATTCGTAGCAATAGCCCCACGACATAGTATCCACATGAAACATTTTATTTTTGGTTGAATACTTGACCCCCAAATATCATTTGAAAGCTACTTAGAATAACATGAGAAAAGGTGGCAGCAAGTGAAGGTGTTGATAAAAGACCTTGTAAAGCTGTATGGTAGCCCTGCTTGGTAGAATATTCTCCATCTCTTGCAAGTGGCCAAATGAGCTTATCTACTAGTGGTTGTCACGGCAATGGAGTATTAAGAATGATCTGTGAGATTGTCGACAGAAACAAATAGCAGATAAGAGGTCCATGCCATTGTTTAGTTGTTGGGTTAATAAGGTCAGTTACCTTAGAGATCATGCAAAAAGGGGGTTTATTCAATGCCGGATTACCTTCTAGCCAATAATCCTCCCATATATCAATGGATTGGCCTAATTGAATTTGCCATCAAGCGTGTTGTGGTATGAAATCAATACCTTTAAGAAGACTCCGCCAGCACCATGAAGCTCTCACAGGTTTTAAGGCCTGCATCATATTAGTATTAGGGAAATATAAGCTTTTTAGCACTTTCATAGCTAAGGAGTCTGGGTGGCGTAATAGGCGTCATACTTGGCCCGCAAGCAAAGCAATGTTCATGGCATGAAAGTTTCGAAATCCTAAACCACCCATCTGTTTAGTGTAGCAATAGAAGACCATTTAATCCACGGGATACCATTTTTATAATGAGATCCCCACCAAAATTGAGCAGCTAGCGAACTTAGCTTGGAACAAAAGGTTTTCAGAAAACTGAGTAATGCCATGGCAAAAGACGGTATAGCTTGTAACATAGCCTTTATCAACACCTCTTTACCACCTTCAGATAACAGCTTTTGTTTCCAACCCCTCACCTTGGTTTGAACCTTATCTCTGATCCAGCTCAACGATTTTGTCTTTGAAGAGTCCTAGTGAGTGGGAGACCAAGATACTTACCCAGTTGGGAGGTTTAGAGGATTCTAAGAATATGTTGCACCTGCTGTTGGAGATGATTCGGTGTCCCAATCCTAAAAGAGAACCAACAATTTCTGGTGATTAACCCGCCGCCGGGCCGAGACAAAGCAATACTGGTAGATAATTTCTTTGAATGCCAGAGCTTGTAATTCTGTCGCAAAGATAAAGGACAATGAGTCATCTGCAAATAGCATGTAAATGAGTGATGGGCATGTTCTGGCAAGTTTAACACCTTTAAGCACCCCACTTTTACTCTTGACAGATACTAATGTTGACAGTACTTCGTGAGAAGATAAAATAGAAACAGGGACATAGGATCAACTTGTCGAATTCCCCGAGTAGGGCTAAAAAACGGTAGTTGTTGTCCATTGATGGAAAATTTTCACATTTAGTCTTTATTGTTTATAAAATATCTCAATTTAATTTTTATTATTTAAAATATTTTAATTTAGTCTTTATTGTTTCACTAAAAGTTTTAATTTCGTCTTTATTGTATAAAATGTCTCAATTTAGTCCCTATTATTTTTCAAAAAGTTTCAATTTCGTTCCTATTATTTCTAAAAGGTTTCAATTTCGTCTCTATTATTTTCTTAAAGTTTTAAATTCATCCCTATTATTCAAGAACTAAATTGAAATTTTTTGAGAAACAATAGGGACTAATTTGAAACTTTTTGAAAACAATAAGGACAAAATTGAAACTTTTGGGAAATAATAAGGACGAAATTGAAACTTTTGAAAAATAATAAGGATAAAATTGAGAAACTTTAAACAATAAGGATGAAATTGAAACTTTTAGAGAAACAGTATAGACTAAATTGAGATATTTTAAACAATAGGGACTAAACTGAATTTTTTTATAAACAATAGAGACTAAATGTGAGATTTTCTCTCCATTGAACAACAGACTATAAGTGACCGTCGAGACACAATGCATAATTCAGGAAACCCATATCGGATGAAATCCAAGCTCTACTAAAAGTTTGCACAGGAATTCCCAATCTACTTGGTCGTAGGCTTTAGCCATGTCCAACTTGACCACAGCTATATGAGTATTTGATTGTCTCTTCCTTTTGAGATAGTAGCCAACCTCTTGTGCTACAATAATATTATCATGCATATAACGACCTTGAATAAAGGCACTCTGCTGTGGGGAGATCAACGAGTTCATCATCGGCCTCAAACGGAACTTAAGAATTTTTGCAATAACTTTATAACTAAAATTACTGCAGCTAATGGGTCAGAATTGAGAAACCTATTCTGGTCATAATACTTTTGGTACAAGGGTGATGTGAGTTATGTTGAATGATAAACTTGATTTAAAGAAGGAGAAGAATTTAGACATGGATACATTTATAGTACCAAAATGAAGAGAGAATGTATCATGAATTTGAGTTGTGACTTTTAGGTTAATTCATGTATGCAAAATGAAGAGTCATATATCTATTAATTATAGTACATGTATTAGATTTAGATTCATGTCTTGTAGTATCTATAAATAGTTATGTAATCTAGCATTTGGAGTAAGAGTGAAAATTAAAGTGTTATTTCTCCTCTTCACTTAGACTCTAAAATACTTTTGTGTGAGTGCATCCTTCTTAGATTTCAACAAAGTGGTACCGAAGTTAGGTTCAAAACTTTGTGAGTAAAATAATAGCAAATGGAATGATGCCATTTCAAGTTCCCCGACTTACACAAACCAATTATGGAAATTGGTGTATTCGCATGAAGGCATTACTTGGATCCCAAGATGCATGGGATTCCGTGGAGAATGGACTTGGTGAGGCACCAAGCGAGGCTGCCAAAAAGAAGGACCAAAAAGCACTCACAATTATTCATCAAAGTTTGGATGATGACATGCTTCAAAAGTTGCAAATTCTACCACTTCCAAGGATGCTTGGGATGTTCTTCAAAATGCTTTTAAAGGTGTTGACAAAGTGAAGAAGGTGCGACTTCAAACATTAAGAGGAGAGTTTGAATTATAGCATATGAAGGAATCCGAATCAATTTCGGATTATTTCTCAAGAGTCTTGACCATTGTAAATCAATTAAAAAGGCATGGTGAAGACTTAGCAAACATTCGAGTTGTTGAAAAGATCCTTTAATCTTTAGATTCAAAGTTTGATTATATTGTTGTTGCTATCGAGGAATCAAAAGATTTAGACACCTTGAGCATTGAAGAACTTATGGGCTCACTACAAGCTCATGAGGAAAGTTTGAAGAAAAGAACGGAGTCTTTAGAGAAAGTTTTACAATCAAAACTTTCTTTAAAAGAGAAAGATGATAAACATGAAGGAAGTCAAAGGGGTAGAGGTAGAGGTCGTGGCCAAAGTCAAGGCCGTGGCCGTGGACGAGGACAAGGTAGAAAAGGCGGATATCCATCATCCAACAAGGAAGAAAACAATCAAAATTCAAATCATTCAAGAGGACGTAGAAGAGGAAAGAATTCCAAACCATATGGAAAAAGGTATGACAAGTCAAAAATTGAATGTTATAATTGTCATAACTTTGGACACTATGCTTGGGAGTGTAAGTATGGCTCTAGTGATGTTGATGAAAAGGCTAACTTTGTGGAAGATAAAAATGAGGAAGTTAACCCAACTTTGCTTTTGGCATATAAAGGAGGAGAGTGTGAAGAGAAAAATGTGTGGTATCTTGATACTGGTGCAAGTAACCATATGTGTGGAAATAGAAACATGTTTATAGACCTTGATGAATCAATTGGAGGCAAGGTCACCTTTGGAGACTCTTCACAAATTCTAGTTAAAGGGAGAGGTAAAATTTTGATTCGTTTGAAGAATGGAAATCATCATTTTATTTCTCATGTTTATTATGTGCCTGATATGAAAAGTAACATCTTAAGCTTTGGGCAACTTCTGGAAAAAGGGTTTTGAAATTTTTATGAAAGATAACACTCTGTCCATAAAAGAACCAAGCGGATTCTTGTTGGCCGAGGTAAAAATGACTCAAAACAGAATGTTTTGTTTGAACATTCAAAGTGATAAAGCTAAGTGCTTGAAAGCTTGTGTCAAAGATTCTTCCTGGCTTTGGCACATGAGATTTGGGCATATCAACTTTAATGGACTGAAGAAAATAAGCAAAGGAAAAATGGTGAAAGGATTGCCTGCAATTGACCATCCAGATCAATTATGCGAAGGATGTCTTTTTGGAAAACAAACAAGAAAAAGTTTTCCCAAAGAATCAACCACAAAGAGCAAGAAACCATTGGAGCTTATTCATTCAGACGTGTGCGGTCCAATCAAGCCATTTTCTTTTGGTAAAAATAACTATTTCATTCTTTTCATTGATGATTTTAGTAGAAAAACTTGGGTTTATTTTCTCAAAGAAAAATCAGAAGTTTTTGAGATTTTCAAGAAATTTAAAGCAATGGTTGAAAAACAAAGTGGCTACAAGATCAAGGCATTGCGATCCGACAGAGTTGGTGAATTCACTTCAAAAGAATTTCAAAAATTTTGAGAACAAAATGGAATTCACCATCCTTTGACGGTTCCAAGATCACCACAGCAAAATGGCATTGCTGAAAGAAAGAATAGGACTATTCTTAACATAGCTCGGAGCATGTTGAAGAGCAAAATGATGCCAAAGGAATTTTGGGCCGAGGTTGTTGACTGTGCAGTGTACTTGTCAAATAGATGCCTGACAAGAAGTGTTCATGAGAAAACTCCTCAAGAAGCTTGGAATGGATTTAAGCCAAGTATTCACCATTTGCGAGTATTTGGAAGTGTTGCATATTCACATGTACCAGATGAAAAAAGATCTAAACTAGATGATAAGAGTGAAAAGCTAGTATTCATTGGATATGATTCAAGATCCAAAGGATACAAACTCTACAACCCAATCACTGGAAAAATCATCATAAGCAGAGATGTTCATTTTGATGAAGAAAAGGCATGGGATTGGGACATTCCAAATGATGATTATGATTTTGTCCCATTTTATGAAGATGAGGAACAAACAGATGAAGAAATGGAGCCCACTCCTCAATCTCCATCTTCTCCCGCTCTTGATCAAGCAAGTCCATTATCTGCAGGAGGAAGTTCAAGTGAAAGGCCAATTCGCACAAGAAGCATTCAAGAAATATATGATGCTACTGAAGAGGTAACATCACGATTAAGTGATTTAACTCTTTTTTGTCTCTTTTCAGAATGTGAACCTTTGACTTTTGAGGAAGCAGTCCAAGACAAAAAATGAAAATATGCAATGGATGAGGAAATTAAGTCCATAGAGAAGAATGACACATGGAAGCTTACTATACTTCCAGGAGGAAAAAATGCTATTGGTGTCAAATGGGTATTTAGAGAAAAGAAGAATTCAAAAGGAGAAGTTGAAAAATATAAAGCGAGATTAGTCGCAAAAGGATACAATCAAAGGTATGGCATTGATTACGATGAAGTTTTTGCCCCCGTAGCACAACTAGAAACTATTAGATTCATAGTTTCTCTGGCTGCACAAAATCATTGGAAAATTCATCAAATGGGCATAAAATCTGCATTTTTTGAATGGGTTCTTAGAAGAAGAAATTTATCTTCAACAACCTATGGGATATATGGTCAAAGGACAAGACGACAAAGTGCTGAAATTGAGAAAGGCGCTGTATGGATTGAAACAAGCACCGAGGGCATGGAACAACAGAATTGATAAATACTTCCAAGAACACAATTTCATCAAATGCCCTTATGAACATGCGGTTTATGTAAAGATGAAAGCCAATGGTGACATTTTGCTTGTATGCTTGTATGTTGATGATCTGATTTTCACAGGTAATAATCCAAGTATGATTGAAGAATTCAAGAATGAAATGGCTAGAGAATTCGAGATGACGGACATTGGTCTTATGTCCTATTATCTCGGCATTGAGGTGAAACAAATGGAGTGAGGCATTCTCATTTCTCAAGAAAGATATACTAAATATATGCTCAAGAAATTCAAAATGGAGAATTACAAGCCAGTGAGTACACCAGTTGAAATTGGTGTGAAGTTGTCCAAAAATGACAAAGGAGAAAAAAGTGGATCCAACATTTTTCAAAAGTCTTGTTGGAAGTTTGAGGTATTTGACTTGTACTAGACCTGACATACTATTCGGGGTTGGTCTTGTGAGTCGTTACATGGAATCTCCAACCACATCACATTTGAAGGCAGCAAAAAGGATTCTTCAGTACATTAAAGGAACAGTTAATTTTGGATTACTTTATAAACCTTCTGAAGATTACAAGCTTGTGGGATATTGTGATAGTGACTGGGCAGGAGATGCTGATGATCGAAATAGCACTACAGGGTACACTTTCTTTATGGGAAATACTTCTTTAGCATGGAGTTCAAAGAAACAACCTCTAGTGACTCTTTCTACTTGTGAAGTTGAGTATGTTGCTGCTAATTCATGTGTTTGCCAAGCAATTTGGCTTCGAAAGTTATTGGAGAAACTTCAATTACCACAAGAGAATGCGACAGAAATTTTTGTGGACAAGAAGTCAGCTATTGCACTTGCCAAAAATCCAATATTCCATGAAAGGAGTAAGCACATTGATACAAAATTCCATTTTATTAGAGAGTGCATAGAGAAGAAGGAAGTGCAAATCAAATATGTCAAGTCACAAGATCAAGTTGCTGATATTTTGACCAAACCCCTCAAATCGGAATTATTTTCCATATTGAGGACCATGCTTGGAGTGACAAATCAAGTTTAAGAGGGGGTGTTGAATGATAAACTTGATTTAAGGAAAGAGAAGAATTTAGACATGCATACATTCATAGTACCAAAATGAAGAGAGAATGTATCATGAATTTAAGTTGTGACTTTTGGGTTAATTCATGTATGCAAAATGAAGAGTCATGTATCTACTAATTATAGTACATATATTAGCTTTAGATTCATGTCTTGTAGTATCTATAAATAGCTATGTAATCTAGCATTTGGAGTAAGAGTGAAAAATTAAAGTGTTATTTCTCCTCTTCACTTAGACTCTAAAATACTTTTGTGTGAATGCATCCTTCTTAGATTTCAACAAGTTCGATTGATAGCCTTTAGCATCGATTCCCCTTGTAAGAAGCTTTGAACCGCAACCATAACATCCTCTTTGATATTTTCCCAGTAGGTACAAAAGAAAACACCAGTGAACCTATCAAGACCTAGGGCCTTCGAAACCCCCAAGCTCTATAATGCCTGCTTAAGTCCCTCCATGGTGATGGGTTTAATTAGATCATTGTTCATGGTTGGTGTCACCATAGGTTGAATAAGTTGAAGGACAACATCATAGTTTTTTGTACCTGTTGCACGAAAAAGGTTGGTAAAGTAAGAGAGAAAAAGTTGTTTAATCTCAGTTGTATGCTCTGTCCAGTGGCCAGACGACTTTTGAAAGCGCAAGATTTTATTCCTCGCTCGGCGTTCCATTATGGTTGCATGGAAATATGATGTATTACGGTCACCAAATCGGAGCCATTTAATACGAGACCGAACGGTCCAATATTTCTCCTCACGCATCCAGAGCTGATCAATCTTATAACTAAGATCATTAACTAGGGCTTGATCATGTAATTGAATTGGGGCCTGCTTTAGTGCCATAATGCGTGTTTTAATAGCCGCAATTTCCTTGGTTGAATTCTTATAGAATCTCTTACTCCATTTTGTCAATCTTTTTTGACATTCATCAGTCTTCTTTTGTAGAATATGCATTCCATTACCCGATTGAGGAACAGTCCATGCAGAGGCTACTTCAATTCCGCAGGTTGGTTCGTCAGCCCAATAAGGCTCACACCTGAATCGCTGTTGTGTCCGAGGAAAATCATTCTCAGAGGAAAGGACCAAGGGGGTATGGTTTGATCCTATCATAGGGTGTACAGCTACCCAAGCGTTAGAATATAGCTCTCTCCAAGCTAAGTTACATAGACCTCTCACTACAAAAAAAACTACTTTCTGGGACGGGTTGTCGCCATTTTGTCACCAACTTGGCGACGGTTTAGAGACGGAGTAAGATATCGCCACTTTAGTGACAATTTTGTTACGTTTTGGAGACGACCTACATATGCCGTCCCCAGGTCGTCACCAATTGGCGACAATTTGGTGACGACATCATATGCGGTCTCCAAAAGTGACCATATGGTGACTAATTGGTGACAGCTAATGACATGTTGTCTGCATGTCGTCCCCACGCCGTCGCCAATTGGCGACAATATGGTGACAACATCATATGCGGTCTCCAAAAGTGACCATATAGTGACAACTTGGTGACAGATAATGACATGTTGTCTCCATGCCATCGCCAAGTGGCTCATAGTTCGAGATGATCCACAAAACGCGTCATAATTTAGTCACCCTGCCATTGCCAAAAATTTATAATTATAGATTGATGAATTATTTTAATGTAATAATTATACATATAAGTAGTGACTACTAATTTTCCGTCTTATAATGTCATGAATTGGCGTCTACATAAGTAAGTCGTCCACATTTAAGGCTTTGATTGTAACGATAAGTTATTCATCATTACTTACAAAACAAAATATGTCTTTTATTATTATAAACAAAACATATTTACAGCCTTCGAAAAGTTAATGGGACGCATTATTGTCTCCGTGAAGAACAATTTATATATATGGTTAATATTTAACGTAATGCACCACTATTTCTATTAGTTCTTCTAAATCAACAAAACGATTAAATAGGAAACAACTTAAGATTTTTTATTATAAGAGTTAAATCATTACAAACATAAACTTAATTTTACATTCATAATTAATAAAGGATTACATATAATCATTTATTAATACAGCAACAAAATGACAAAATAGGAAACATAATTAACATGTTACAAATTATATGCTCGAAATACATAAACACACCAACTTAATACCTAACATAGTACACCGTGATCACTAAAACATAACAACCAGACACTACTCATCATGCAGAACAACGCAATAATATTGTTACGGATTGTAACAAATAGTACTAATGCCAATGTTTCTAATATGATAAAAAAATATAAATATTATTTAAATACGTTTGGGCAATAGATCCGTAGCATGTCGTCTTGAACTTTTTGGACTACTTGGGCATTAGATATGTATCCATCGTATTTTGGCGGAGCATTTAGATCAAGTTGGGGTTTAACGTATTTGTTGTAATTTGGATACAGTTTCATCGTATCCACCTCTTCATCTTTTGTTGGTCTTGGAAGAGAAACTGAGTAGTGTTGTTGATTCTTGCTCATCCTTGAAACAATTTAACTACAATCTATTTTTTAAAAATTCGAGACGGTGTGAGAAAGCACACTTTCGGCTGCTACATATAGCAAACAAGTAATTGAATTATGTAGAGACAACTTGATGACAGTAGCGAGACACCCCAGCATTTTATAATATGGTAATGTATGCACGAATGTTTCGCAGTCACGTGGCTGCGTACCATTCGTCTTCCATGGGTCAAATTATTTGGGACTTGGCGTGCACGCTAATTTCGACAATGAAAAGTTGTTGAGTCCATCTACCTTGCAAACCGGGGCCCTGCCAATTCAATTTCCTGCTGCCCCGTGGTATAGTACACCATGTTCTTATCCTACGCATGATTCGCGGCCACGTGGCTGCGTATCATTCGTCTGCAATTGGTCAAATAATAAGGGACATGGCGTGCACGATATTTTCGATGTTGAAAAGTTATTGAATCCATCTACCTTGCGAACGAGGGCCCTGCCAATTCAATTTCCATATGCCCCGTGGCAGAGTACACCATGTCCCTATCGTATGTATGATTCGTGACCACGTGGATGCGTACCATTCGTCTTCCATAGGTCAAATAATTGGGGACATGACGTTCCCAATTACTACACCGAGATTTAAAAGCATTTGAATTATTAATGAATTACCTTCATCTACTTTATATTTTTAAAAAAATTATAAATATTTGTTTTAAAAAAATTTAAATTACTAATTCAACAACATATTAGTTTGATAAATTGAGATACACAATTAAAATTAAAGATGTATATTAACATTTATTTAAAATTTATACCAATATATTATAAACTATCAAATATTAAATAATTATAACTAAAAATTGAAAGACAAGGAAAATCAAACAATTGGCGATGGCTTAATCCATCTCCAGAAAATGTAGACGGCCCAGGCCGTTTTTATTTTGGAGACGGATAGTGCCGTCTCCAAAATGTAGACTGGAAGTGGACCAGGTGCGGTCTCCATTTTGGAGACGGCCTGGTCTGCCTCCAGGCCGTCTCCATAATAGAGAGCCCGGTCTCCATTGAGGTTCAATGGAGACTGGAACTGGACCAGGTCCAGTCTCCAATTTGGAGACGGCCTGGTCCGTCTCCATTTTGGAGACCGACAGTCCGTCTCCTCAATGGAGACTGGAAAGTCCGGTCTCCATTATGGAGACAGCCTGGTCTGTCTCCATTTTGAAGACGGCCTGGGCTGTCTCCATAATGAAGAGCCCGGTCTCCATTGAGGGCCGTCTCCTCAATGGAGACTGGAAGTGGACTAGGTCCAGTCTCCATTTTGGAGACCGCCCGGTCCGTCTCCATTTTGGAGACAAATAGTCCGTCTCCAAAATGGAGAGATCGGTCTCCACGTCATCTCCTCAATGGAAACTAGAAAGTCCGGTCTCCATTTTAGAGACGGCCTGGTCTGTCTCCATTTTGAAGACGGCCTGGGCTGTCTCCATAATGAAGAGCCCGGTCTCCATTGAGGGCCGTCTCCTCAATGGAGAGTGGAACTGGACCAGGTCCAGTCTCCATCTTGGAGACGGCCTGGTCCGTCTCTATTTTGGAGATGGACAGTGGCCGTCTCCAAAATGGAAACTGGAACTGGACCAGGTCCAGTCTCCCTTTTGGAGACGGCCCACGTCGTCTCCTCAATGGAGACTGGAACTGGACCAGGCCAGTCTCCATTTTGGAGACGGCCTGATCCGTCTCCATTTTGGAGACGGATAATGGCCGTCTCCAAAATGGAGAGCCCAGTCTCCATTTTGGAGACGGCCTATTGGAGACACTTGGGAGACGGCCTGATCCGTCTCCACGGACCAGGCCATCTCCATGGGGACCCGTCAAATCGGGTCCCTAAACTTTGGCGACGGCCCAGTTAGTCACTGGGCCGTCACCATATGCTGGTTCCCATTCCACCGAAAACGTTTATAGAGGGCAGCAGCTGCTGCCCTCTTGTAATTCAAAAAAAAAAACAGAAGTGCCCCCACCCCCAACGAAAGAACACACATAGCAACACCCCCCTCCCCTCCCCTCTTGTCCCCTACCTCATACCACCCCCACCCCCACCCCTCAACACCCTCTCTTACCTTGACGATTAGGTAAAATCCAAAAATATACTATAATTTTTTTCTTTTGCAATGTATGTATATATATATATATATATATATATATATATATATATGTACTATACGTATATGTATGTATATATATGTGTATATAGACATTTATATAATGTGTTTGATTATTTTGTTATATATATAATTTTATTTATGTATTTTTTTTGTATAATTTTCAGTTATTTTTCCTAGTTTTATAAAAAAAATTTCAATTTTCAGTTTTTTCTTTGTTTTATATAATAAAATTATGTTTTAATTTACCAAAACTTTGGTTGAGCAATATTTCCTTAATTTATTTCTTATTTTTTTTTCTTTTTTCGGATTTATTTAATTTAATTTAATTTTTTTGCCAAAAATACATAGTGTTAATGTAATAAATATTTTTTGATTATACATTGTATTTTTTTTATTAATACAATGTGTTTGGCTTTTTTTTGCAAGGTTTGAGGCTTTAGATATTTGGATGCGACTTATCTAGTTTCAATCGGCTCAGGTGAGTTTGATGATTGTACGAGTTGGAAGTTTTACAATAAATTTATTTGTAATTATAAATTTGTTTAATTAAATTAAAGTTATTGTGATTATTTGTTATGTATTTGATTTTGTATATTATGATAATTGAGTTGAAAGTGTATTGTGAAGATGATGTTTGTGTAAATGGATGAAGGGGAATTTTGTTATTGGTGGAGAATTGATTTTTTGCAGTTGTATTAAGATGTTTAAGTAAAGTTAAGTTAACTCGAGTGAGAAATTTAAGGTGATTAACAAGTAAGAATACCGATTTCATCTTTCGTGTGTGTCTTGACAATTAAGTAAGTTAAATTAAGGTAGACGGTGTCCATGATAGTATGATATGTTGACTAATTTAATAAGTAATTAAACTTAAGATAATAGACTAAGTAATTAAATAAGTTAGCTTAATAAATTTAGATAAATAATAAGTAATAAATATATATAATTTAATTTCATAAGTTTAGCAAGACAAATTAATATGTTATGTTAACACACTCAGATAAGTAAGATAAGTAGTTTAGTATGTAAGAAGTATAGGTTACGTAGTTCATTTTGATGTTGTTTCACTTAAGAAGTATAGGTCTTGCATGTATATGTGTTGGTTGAACAATTGTATTTTGAATTTATATATTGTATGGCTTGTTAGGTCGTAGTACGTGTTGTAATTACTCTAATTATATACTATGTGTTTTAATTATCTTCAATGCTTGGTTTTGTTAATGAATTTTTTATGGTGGACTTTAAATACAAGAAAGTAACATAGATTAGATTAGAGTGGTAAGATAAGTATGGAAAATCTCAAATTTAGTCCATATTGTTTGCAAAAAAATTTAGTTTATTCCATATTGTTTAAAATGTCTAAATATAGTCTATATTGTTGGCTGAAAAGTTTCAATTTATTCTGTAATGTTTAAAGTTATCAATTGCGTCCCTATTGTTTTGATTATTCCTAACAAAATGTCAGTTTTCTCCTTATATAATATAGACGAATTTAAAACTTTAAGAAAACCATTTGGACAACATTGACACTAATTAAAAATAATATGGACGACATATTTACTTTTTGGAAAACATGCTAAATTGAGACATTTTAAACAATAGAAGAAAATAAAAATTTTGGTTAAACCATGGTACTTAAGCTAAGTTAGGAAGTTAATTTAAGAAGTAAGTAGTTAATTTGTTGCAATTAAGATCTTTATCTACATGGATCTTGGTGAAATAAACTATGTTACATATATTAAGCATAAATGCATTTATTACACATAATGTTACATAGAAAAAGGTCCGTGTAACTGTTGTGGTCCCAATATTATGCTCTAAATGTAACGAAACATCAATAAGTCATTTATTGAATATGTTAAATATTACATAGGAAATTTTTGTTCGATATGGATACAAGTCGTGAATGGATGTATCATCGCCACGATCCTGACGGGCATCTTAACGAGGCATTTGTTATTGGTGTACACGAATTCGTAGATTTCGCACGTGGCCAAAGATATTACATGGATGGTGAAAAAATAAGATGCCCGTGTGCCAAATGCAAAAATCGCAGTTTTGAAAAATTCGAGGAGGTCATACTTTATCTTTACAGGAAAGGTTTCATGGTAAACTACTATAAATGGACTGAACACAGGGAAGACATGTCAAATAATTGTAATATACGTGCGTCCAATTTTCAAAATAATGATTACAACGAGATGGTAGAAGAAAGAAATAACTATAGGACAATGGTATTTGACGCTGTTGGTCCAGAATGGTATGGTGATGAAAACTTTTATACAGAAGAACCTAACATTGAAGCACAACAGTTTTTTGAGTTGTTGAAGGCTGCTGATTTACCACTGTATGAAGGTTGTGAAAACTTAACGCAGTTATCTGTTGTGTCTCGTTACATGAATGTCAAGGCCGAGCATAACATGAGCGAACTATGCTTTAACACAATGATTGAAACAGTTAGGGATTCGTTGCCGAATACGCATACGATGCCTGAAAACTTTTACAGGTGTAAGCAATTAATTAGACCCTTGGGACTAGGATATGTGAAGATTGATGTTTGTGTAAACGGTTGTACCTTATTCTACAATGACAGAAAACACCTAGATTCTTGTCCGCGTTGTTATCACCAACGTTTCAAACCAACAACACGTGGTTCAAAACGGAGTAAGTTGAAACCATATCAACAATTAAGGTTTTTTCCATTGACTCCAAGGTTGAAAAGGCTATACATGTCAAATGTGACAGCTGAGTACATGCAGTGGCACAAGAATCACCAGGTTGAGGAAGGAAAAATTTGTCATCCCTCTGACGCTGAGGGATGGAAATATTTCGATATTGTATATCCTGAATTTGCATGTGAACCCAGAAATGTTCGGCTTGGTTTGTGCTCAGATGGTTTTAATCCGTTCAGTTCAAATGTGAAACCTTATTCTTGTTAGCCGATCATCTTAACACCATACAATTTGCCACCGTGGATGTGCATGAAAGATCCTTTCATGTTTTTAACCCTGCTTATCCCAAGTCCCAAGAATCCTGGGAAGAATATTGATGTGTACCTAAAGCCTTTAATCGAAGAATTACAAAATTTATGGTTCGAAGGTGCACCTTGTTATGATGTTGCCACGAACAAAAATTTTATGTTAAGGGCTGTTTTGATGTGGACAATAAATGATTTCCCAGCATATGGTATGTTGTCTGAATGAAGCACACATGGAAAGCTGTCATGCCCGTATTGTATGGATAAGTCTAAAGCATTTCGATTACCAGCAGGTAGAAAAAATTATTTCTTTGATTGTCATCGTCAGTTCTTACCATTGAATAGTGCATTAAGGCGTGACAAAAAGAATTTTATCAAAGGTAGAGTTGAAACTAATCCACCACCGCCAAGATTAGATGGTATGCAGTTGTGGGAACTAGTGAAAGATTACCCGAAAATAAACGACATGAGAGAAAGCAAACTATACAGTTTTGGGGATTGGCATAATTGGACGAAAAGAAGTATTTTTTGGGACTTGCCTTATTGGAAGACACATCTTGTCCGACACAATTTGGATGTGATGCATATTGAAAAAAATGTGTTTGATAATGTTTTCAACACGGTGATGGCGGTCAAGGGTAAGACAAAAGACAACCTCAAAGCTAGAGTTGATGTATCAACCTTTTGTGACCGTCCGAAATTATGCGGTGAGCATGAATTGAAGATGGGTGTTTACACACTTCCTATTGATAAAAGGAAAGCATTGCTTGAATGGGTTAGAGACCTACAACTCCCTGATGGATATGCTTCCAATTTATCTCGATGTGTGGACATGAAAGAATTGAAGATGTCACACATGAAGAGTCACGATTGTCATGTATTTATGGAGAGATTGCTTCCGATTGCTTTACGTGAGCTACTACCGAAACATGTTTGGCAAGTTTTTGCCCAACTAAGTTTATTCTTTACCAATCTATGTTGCACAACTCTTCAAAGGACCGATTTGGAAAGGATGCAGGAAAATATTATCGTCACACTTTGCAATTTGGAGAAGATGTTACCCCCTAGTTTCTTCGATTCGATGGAGCATTTGACAATTCACTTGGTATATGAAGCCATTTGTGGTGGTCCGGTACAATATCGCTGGATGTATCCGTTCGAGAGGTTTTTGCAAAGATTGAAACGGAAGGTTAAGAATAAAGCACACGTTGAAGGATCAATTTGTGAAGCTTATCACATTCTCGAGACATCAACATTTTGTTCTTATTATTTTGAACTACACGTGGGTACTAGAACAAGAAGTATTCCGCGGAATAACCAATACAATGAGGTGATATACCCTGATGGTTGTTTATCTATATTTACTTACCCGGGATGTCCAATTGGGAAGGAAATGGAACGAAACTTAAATGATCAAGAACTGCATGCGGCACACATTTATGTTTTGACCAATTGCCGAGAAGTTTTCCCCTATATCTGGTATGAATAAATATATTATTTGAAAATTGGAACTCACAGTTCCTCATACACTTAACTACATGATTTTGCCGACACATTTTATTTTTTTTTCACAGCATGTTCGAGGAATATCTTCGCCAAAACTATCTCGAATTGTGTTCGACGGAAATTCAATATGAAGTGTACAATAATTTTCCGATGTGGTTATATCACCATGTAAGTATATGTTAAGAAGTGTAATTGTTGTTAAGTTAACGAGTTCATTTAACTTTGCATAATAACCTTATTATGCGATTTGCAGTTGATAGGCACTAATGGCATTGATGATCGTGTAAAATGTCTTTCAATGTGACCTAGTAGACGGGTTTGCAGTTGGTCAAGATACTTGGTCAACAGTTATCGGTTTCATACATTAAATTTTGGGAAGATAAAATCAACATACAATAGTGGAGTGTTTGTTAAAGGGATAAATGATAGTAATACTGAGGATGTTGGATATTATGGAGTTTTGAACGACATTATTGAACTTGAATATCATAATCCAACATTGCAATATACAAGGGTCGTTATTTTCAAGTATGACTAGTATGATTCCACAAAGGACAGAGGGGTGAAGCATCATCTGAAGACCGGACAGATTGAAGTGAACGTTAAGAGAAAGTATCAAAAATATGAACCGTTTGTTTTGGCTGAACAAGCACAACAAGTGTACTACTGTAAATACCCAGGAGCGAAACGGGATCGAATGGATTGGTGGGCTGTGGTTAAAATCCGTCCAAGAAATTTATATGACCTATCAAGACAACAAAGTGTAGGAGAAGAAGAAATAGCTTTTTAGTCAGATGACATGAATGTGGCCGAAGTAGAGCCGACTGATGCTAGTTTACCTCCACTTTGTCATGCATCGGGTGACAACATAGAAATATCATACGAATATATTAATGATTTACATGCTCAACATGATGCTCAAGAAGAGGACGAGGAGATTGATGAAGAAGAAGAAGATTATGATGATGATGATGATGATAATTCAGAAGACGAAGATGAAAAAGATGATGATGATGATGATGATGATGATGACAGTGATGATAATGACGCTCATGATGACGAAGAAGATGATACTTAGTTTGGAAAAAAATTGTAACAATCATGTTGATATATTCAACTTTTTTACGGATGACATTTAAAAATTATAATTCAATTAACGGAACATGTGTATGTGTGTATTAATGTGTGTAGCACTGACAATTAATTCCTTAAGTGTATTTGTAAGGGAACAGAGATGGCTGCAGGCAAAGATAACTCTTCAGGAGGAATTAGACAATTCCTCAGGACGGGGATAGGTCGTGGAAGTACAGGTCGTGGGCGTACATCCAATACGTCCACTAGTGGATATCAATCGACTGGTCGTGGGTCGACAGGAGCACCGAACTCAGTAGGTCGGGGGTCGACAGGAGTACCGCATTCAGTTGGTCATGGGTCCATAGGAGCACCGCAATCGGTTGGTCATGGGTCTTCTGTCGGTCAGCCGTCGACGGGTCGTGGCTCATCGTCATCATCAGTAGGATTGGAGCACGGGATTCCACACAGTTCGTATCCCTCACAATAAAGGGTACATACTCATACTAGCACGTTTGGAGGGCCCATTGACGCTGCATCAGGCCAAGTGCCTTTGCACATTCCATTACCACCACATGAGAGGTCTACACCTTTTACTTCATCGTCTGGTTTAAGACAAGGTTTAGAGGATTTACACGTAAACGTTGATGGCGCGACTGCGCCCGACCCTATGCCTCAATCCACACCGATTCCTGAACAACCTGAGTCATCTACAGCAGCTCAAGAACGACCTGCTGGGATAGAGCCATGGCAATATTATGGGTTCTCGTCGCACGATGCCTACGTCGCGTGGCAGGTTGACATTCGACGGTGGTGGGTAAGTATTTGATTTTGTATTTTTCCCATGGTTAACCCTATCCCAATACTCCCCCTATGTTATGACTGTTAGTTATCCTATTTATTTGTTTTCTTCATGTGTAGTTGGACACCGTACGCAGCAACAAGAGAAGTCACTAGAGCAATGAACGCCGGGTATTCTCAGCCTTGGGGGAGTTGGACTGAGGTCCCCGATGATGTTAGGGATAGGTGGTTCGCTAATTTTCAAGTATGATAAATAAGTGTTTATATATTTTATGTAATGATATTTGTTATAATCAATGGGTTGAATACTGTTAAAATAATATGTTATATGCATTAATTTATGGCTGCAAAGGGTCTACAAGTGGTACCCAAGTGAGGAAGCAGCGCTGCGCCGAATGTTTGATTCGAAAGCTGGATCTCGTATACGTGACCTCCTTAATAAAGGACGGACGCGTAATAAGAAGCCGAGGTGGGTGGGCGATGGCGCGTGGGATCAGTTAAAAGAAAAGTGGGAAACCCCTGAATGGCAGGCAATTTCACAACGAAATTCGAATAACCGACTACATCGGCCATCTCCACATCATTTAGGACCTATCCCCTATGAAGAGGCTGCAAGGAGATTGGTATGTAAGTAGGAAAATGTAATGAACAAAATGTCGTAATTAAATTGAATTATATAACATATCATAAATGCTTTTGTAGTTATGTTTTCCTATTTTAAAATTTTGTAGGCAGAAGAACGAGGGGCACTAGTGACTAGGGCTGATGTATTTGCAAGGGCTCATCGCAAGGGACCAGACGGTCCATTCACAGACCCTAGGGCAGAACAGACCATGGTATGTGCAAGTTATTGCTAATAGGAAAAAAAATTAGGGATATATATATATATATATATATATATATATATATATATATATATATATATATATATATATATATATATATATATATATATATATATATTTACCAACGAAATGTCTAAAATGATTAAGTCAGATGCTCTGTCGTACAGCCTGGTTATGAGGAACTGGTGCAGCAGGCAATTGTTTCTTCCGAGTCTGATTCAGCAGCGACACCGATAGACTATGATGCACTCTTCCTGCAGGTTGTGGGCAAACCAAACAGAGGGCGCATATATGGGGTCGGGTCATCTGGTTCAGTGTCTTCTGCACACCACAACCCACTAGGCAGACGCCAGATCACAGAGATAGAGATACATCAGGCTGTTGCTCGGGCGACGACAACATTGAATGAGAAGCTCGATCTACACATCTCAGAGAATGAGGAATTGCGTAAAGCGCAACAAGAACACACTGAGCGGATTGAACGACTTCAAGAAGAACACAATGCTGAACTTCGAGAACTGCGTGCACAGATCGCACTGCTGACAAAGATGATGATGAAGCCACTTGCTCATCAGGATCCGCCTCAACTCGATGATGGAAATGAAGAATAGTTTCATGTTTTTTTGTTATGTTAATATGTGCAACGAGTGTGTTAAATTATGTTTATGATTTGTTTACTTTATTAATTGTGTGGTACAATATAGTTTTCAATATAAATTAAATATAATTTATATTATATGAATGTGTATTATATCTTCATTTAATAATCAAATAATTAATAAAAATTGGAGATTTAAAGGTTTTAGTAGAAAAACAAAAAATTAAATTAAATTTCGAGAGTTGCAATTTTGGCGATGGCTTCGAGACGGAATGTAGAGTTTATGTTATGGAGTGTGGAGACACTATATTTTTGGCGACTATTTGGAGACGGATTAGAGACACTATTTTTTGGAGACGACGTGGCGACGGATTGGAGACACTATTTTCTGGAGACGACGTGGAGACGGAATAGAGACACTATTTTTTGGAGATGACGTGGAGACGGAATGGAGACACTATTTTTTGGAGACGACGTGAAGACGGACTGGAGACGACACTATTTTTTGGAGACGACGTGGAGACGGAATGGAGACACTATTTTTTGGAGACGATGTGGAGACGGACTGGAGACAAAGAGCTTTTGGCAACGGTGTGGAGACACTATTTTTTGGAGACGAGGTGGAGACAGAATGGAGACACTATTTTTTGGAGACGACGTGGAGACGGAATGGAGACAGAGCTTTTGGCAACGGTGTGGAGATGATATTTTTGGGACACGATTCGGAGACGAATATGGAGATGACTAAAATGCCGTCGCCAAATGCGATGATATGGCGACGAGGAGACAACTTGGCGATGCTACTTTTGGCGACAACCAATATTTATCTCCACGCCGTTGCCAACCGTCGCCAATACCTATTTGGCGACGGCATGAAGACGACTTTGGTGATCACCTAAAGCCGTTTTTTTTGTAGTGTCTATCCAAACGTTCTTTAACCAGATCTATAGTTTCCCGTTTATTTGACCAGGTAAAGAGGCCACCTTTGCTCTCTAAGTCAATCAAACAATTGTCATCCAAAAACTGATTAAAGCAATTTAGTTGAGCAGTAGCCTTAGGTAATTTGCCAAGTTTTTCTTCCTGGTTTAAGATGTCCTTAAAATCACCTATGAACATCCAGGGGGTAATTGGCGATGGATGAAGATTGGAAAGCGTCTGCCATAATTTCGTCGATCAGCAAAAAAAGGGCATCCATATACAACAATGAAAGACCATGGAGGAGCATCTGCAATCTGAACATTACAATGAATATAGTAGAAAGAGGATTCTATTACGTTTATAGATACAAAAGAGTTGCAAAACAACAGTAAACCGCACAAACCACGTAGTTCTATACAAGACAAAAGTTTATAACCCAACCGAAGAACAAAACGTTGAGCTTGCGTCTGTCGCATTTTATAGCCCAACCGAACATGAAAACCTACAATTTCCCGCTGGGAAGACACAAAAACGTAAACAACAAATTTGTAACACGTTATTAAAGAGATCAATGGTGTGGTAAAATAATAATATAATTATAACAATAAATATGAATAATATTACTAATACAATTAGTATAAAAACGAATCTGAAAACAACGGTTACATGTAATACTAATTTTAATATTGATAATTTTCCAAAGACCTCCGAATTCAAAGGTCTACAAAAGGTAACCAGAAACTATAAAACTACACTAATATCTCCAATATTCTACAACTATATACTACATGTTCTACAGAAGCTCCACTCCTAAACTAATATTTTATACAATTACATGATTTTCAAACGTTGGAAGCAGATTCAGAAGCCTCCTTTATGTGGAACTTCCATTCGAAGACGTAATCCTTGTTGCAGCCTAATTTTATGGCCTCACAGAAAGCACTCACTGAATTCTTCTTTCCATTGCTTCCCCACTCAATCTTCACATTGCATGTAAAACCATTTGATGAAATTGGCACATTGGAATCCATGAACTGAAGCAAAACCTCCCCACCAATCCTCTTGCATGCACCACCACCTTGCTTGCTGTCGCATGAAGGCATGTAATCAAGCCAGCAACACTCGGGCTGCCCAACCAACTCTTTGTATGCAGAATTTTCTAGCCTGACCTTGTTGTTCGAGTCTGATACAACAACAGGAAAGTCCTGGGACTCAACTTGTTTTTCCACATCCTCAGGCCTTTCAAGCCCTTCGTTCGCGGCGTCTTGACCGCCTGGATCCTCATTGATGCAACCAATAATAATGGCGGAGCCAACCGGACGGACCGCCCGTGGGGTAATAACACCAGGGCTTCTAGGACCTTCTAGCTGCTGCATGAAATCCAATTCTTGAGGACCATCAGCTTCTTCATTCAAGTCTATTACCTCTTTGCCTTTGGAAGTTTCTACACCATTGATGTCAGATGAATTTTCTGGACTAATGGATAGGACAGGAAGCGATGCTGTGCATGGCAAAAGAGGAAGTGTGACCAAGTTTGACGGGGTTGTTACCGGAGTCTCGAGGCCGCATCTAAGCGGCGCAAGGTTAGGGATAACAGAAAGCTGAGGCAGCCCATTAGGGTCATGAACAAATCCTTGCAAGGCCAAAGTGTTAGCAGGTGAAGCAGTTACCTGAAAGGAAGGAGCAAGTCCATGGAGACAAGTTCTTGCTCTTTTCACAGAAGGTGGTGCAAGTGCAGTCCTTCCCCTCTTTCGGGTCCTCGTCGGCCTTGCCTGCAAGTGAGACCACACGTTTCTCAGGTAAGGAGACTTCCGGATGCTTTGAGGCAATGAAGAGCTATCATTCATGGTGCTCACTGGACCTCCTGCCTCAGGCTTAGGAGCTATTGGCCTGTACCTGGCCATAATCTCAGCAGTTTTTGCTGTGGTAGTGTAAGGATGCAGAGTTTGAATCATCTTTGATCAAAGATGGCTAGTCTTTTCAAAGCTTCACCTTCTTCTAATTGGATTAAAAGCAGTGTGTGTGCTCGGTGTGGGGTGTTTGGAGAGAGAGAGGAGGGGGAGGGAGATGGGGCGGGTGGGGGCGGTGTGTGTAGTGGGGTAGTAGTAGAACTTAGGTTTGGGTTGGAGGGACAGAGGGGGATGGTGGGGTTGGCTTTAAGAGCAAGGCTTGGCCAATAGGGTTAAGGCAACATTAAGGAAGGTGAGAAGCAGGCTTGACACTTGGAAGTGTTTGGTGGGTACGTGTTTGTAAAACTTAAAAGGATAGGGACATGTGGGAATACATGGGAGTTTAGAATACATGCAAGCTTACACTTATCAGCTCGCCATTTTTTCTTTTCTTTTGTTTCTTTTCTCCTTTCTTTCTCCTATTTTTTCTCTCTTTTTCATTTAATTTTGTCGTTAGCTGCAACAGTCGTTTACTGACGGCAATTGATGTACTCATAATATTATAAATTACGTATAAAATTTAATAATTGTGCATTATTAATACAATTAGTTTTGATGAATTGATATAAATGGACTGGATTCAAAATCTTTTTTTTAATAAAAATTAAAAATATGTAATTTCACATTCATATACACATAATATTTTTTAATGGGGACTATACTAAATTATTGCTACAAATCACAAGTTAGTTTAAATTTATTAAATTTTTTTTTTTTGACAAAAAAAATTATTACATTTTGTTCATAATATATACTGGTAGAGTATCTTTACTTTATTCGTGCACTTTATACTCATTTGAGTGTGTGTATGTGTGAAACAGAAAGAAAGAAAGATGAAGGGATTGTTCAATTCTTTTTTTTTTTTTTTTTTTTTGGGCAAACGTAACTGATATTAGAAGTCCAAAACGAGGAAAAGACTGTTGTAATTACCAATCAGGCGGTGGCGCTTATCTCATTGCACCGAAGAAAAGGGTCCGTTTGAACTGCAACGCGTGTGTACTCGGACGACATGCATGGCTACACCTATCACTGCCTTGTTTTTCATAATTTCTCCTTTTTGCAATAATATCTCCTAAAGAAATAAAAACTCACAAGGTTTAGTTAAGGGGTTAAAATCATTTTAATTTTTGAGGTTTGTACTAAAAGACTAAATTGATCTTTAAAGTATGTAGAAAGTTTAATTCAATCTTTGTTGTTAGTTTTTTATTAACGGTGAACCTATTGACCGTGTAAAATAACGCTCATGCCTTTGTCTTTTAAATTTTTACTAATGTGTTAAACAAAAAAAAACAAAAAAAAGGCATGATAGTCATTGGGTTTTAACCGTTGGAATATAGCGTCCATGAGATTGCTTTTTTTTTTTTTTTTTGGTTGGCCATGCATTACAGGCATGGCAGGAAGAACAACGTAAAATAGTCGTTGGATTTTCAACGGCTATCATTTTTTTTTTTAACATATTAGCAAAAATTTTAAAAACAAGGGCATGAGCGTCATTTTACACGGTCAATCTAACAACAGGGACTGAATTGGGCTTTTTATATATCTCAAGGACCAACTTGGTCTTTAGTGCAAACCTCAAAGACTAAAATAGTTTTAACCCTTTAGTTAAGTGATTAAATATTTGGAGCATGACGAAAGATTTGCTTTCGTTTTGTCTTGAAGCAAATTGAAAGCTAATTTTCTAAGAAAGTTTTTCTTTCGGAATTCGGTTATTCAGGTTTTACATACATGTGTCTTGATCAAAAATATTGAATGTTGTATAGATAAAAAATTTTAATTTTTGTGGGTGGATTCAATAAATTTTCTATCTAACTAATTTAAATCGTGAT
This sequence comes from Ehretia macrophylla, assembly GCA_037974665.1. NCBI lineage: Eukaryota > Viridiplantae > Streptophyta > Magnoliopsida > Boraginales > Ehretiaceae > Ehretia > Ehretia macrophylla. The sequence continues at coordinate 10,495,584 of CM075774.1, forward strand.
TTTTCTAAATAAAATTATGTTAAAACTTAATAATTTTATTTTGAATTTAAAAAATTTCGTAAAGAGAATTTTTTGATATATTTAACTATATACATATTTTTTTTTGTCGTTCTATAATACTTTTTTTTTTTTTTTGTCATTCCCGTTCTATAATACTATTAACATGTTGGATGTTCATTTGTAATTTATTGACGTACGCGGGTGTGTTTTTGGTTCCTTAGATTTTGATTGGATAAGTTCAGTGAGTGGTTTTTGCATATGAAGCTTACGCGTGGCTAGTGACTAAGGAAGATGGTGATGCCCAAAACGTGGTGTGCTCTTGGGACCTCAACTGGCAATGGTCGAATGAAATAGCATCCTTTATGTTATCTTGCAGAAATACAAAAGAACTTTAAACCTATAGGATCACACAAAAAATTAAATAATGGAAGAAGAGATATTACCCTACTGGCTAGCTCTTCGTACAATGCATCATGGTTGGCTTACTCATTGTCGAGGTTAAAAATCTTACAATTGAATTTGGGAGCTGTTTTCGTCGAGCTGGACTTCTCAGGTCGGCCTCCGAGCTGTACTTTCCTAGTCGGCTATCAAACCTGCACAAGGAAATAAAGGAAAAGGCGGGGTGACGACCCGGATTTTTCCCTCAAGCGTGCGAATGATTAGTATGTCCGAGCTGGCAAAGTAGCTGAGAGCATTTAATAGCAAGATCCCCTTAAATGAAGGGGGTGGAGCCCTATTTATACTAAGTTTGGGTCTGACAGCATTTAATGCGATGCAGCTTTATGTCCCATCAGTGCTTTATGTCCCATCGGAACAGCTAGAACTGAGGTCGGGGTTAACGGGGTCGGGTCAGTCATCTAGGTTGGACATTGAGCTGAACGTGCTGGTAACAGAGCGCGGATTAGCTCGTCTCAGCTCGGAATGGTCGGCTCACCTCAGCTCGGGAACCCCTCGTCAATTCCCCTCCCCAAGTCGAGATCGAGAGGGTGAGATCTAGAGATAGAAGTTCATCCCGAGCTGTAGGTGCCCGACCCCGATAGGGTAGGGATGGCCACGTCAGCGGTGCATGCCCAACGGATGGCTGCCACGTCACTTGGCAGTTCTGACGAGATGCGACGTTTGAGCTACCCGAGGTGACTTTCAGGGGCGCCTATAAATAGGGCCATATCCTCCGAGATTCACTTCATACTTCGCTTTCAATTTTTCAAGGAATTCAGGTCGGACACCAGAGTGGTCGGACGCAACTAGCTCGGAAAGAATCTTCTCGGGATATTTCAGCTCGGACCCAGCTTAGTCGGCCGTACTTCGCAGTTAAGAGCATTAGGTACGTCCCGACTCCCTTTAGTCATTCCTGTACATTTATATTTGCTGTAGACAGGATGGGGAGGTCGGAATCGGAAGATTCTCAGGCTATGGAAGTAAGGTCCTATGGTGGAGATGAAAGTCTGCCGAGCTCAGCATCCACCTCGAACAGGATCCGTGGTGGAGAGAGCACCAGTTCGTCTTCAGGGCCGACTTGGAAACCTAGTCGCGGGGAGAGCGACGACGACTGCCAAGTTATTGGGGTCAGATTGGCGCGAGAGGAAGCAGAAGCTGATCCTTTGGCCGACCTGGGAGACTTCGATGACGGGGATGATGAGGAGCCGCTGAACCGACTGGAGGGCATCGAGATACCACAAGAGTTCTTAGCCGGGGTCTCTACCACCGAGCCGATCGAAGCTATCCCAGTCAGTGCTGTTCGACCTCGGAGCTCGGCTTCAGCCAGCGCTTCTTCAATTCGAGGGAAGATGATCGAGCAGTTGTTCGCCTGTTGCAAGCGTGAGTGCCATTCTATAGTGCAGATGGCGAACGCAAGGCTGAGGAACTGGTCGGTTGACCGGCATCACAAGCTGAAGGTTCCAGGTCGGCAGGAATTGGCGTGTTATCCCCCAGCCAACTACTTCACCATATATGATCTGGCCTTCGACGTCATCCAACTCCCCCTCCCTGGCTTCATTATTGGAATTCTGAACTATTTCAAGCTCAGCTCGGGTCAGATGTCACCGAATGGTTGGGCCGTGATGGTGGCCTTTTACGTGTTCTACCTGGAGAAGGAAGTGGAGCCGACCCTACGCCGGTTCAGGCATTTCTTCTTGTGTAAGCCCAACCCGAAGCAGCCAGGGTGGTTCCACTTCGCAGCTCGGGTCGGCCACTCCATATTCACCAAGTGGCACTCCTCTAACAAGGGCTGGCATAATGACTATTATTGGGTGGAGTCGTCCGTGAACCCTGGATGCAGGTTGGACTGGATCCCGAGCCTGAGGAAGACCGCCAATGATGACCCTAAACTCTCGAAGGAGGAGCTCAAAGAAGTTGCAGTGCTCAAGCCCGCGCCCAGAACGCTGATAGACATTGACAGCGTGCTAAAATGGGAGCGAATCTGGGATTCCAAGTTGTTTGGTTGGGAGCCCGACCTCTCGAGGGATCATCCCCACCTGATTCCCGACCCAGAAGGGGATGATGGGTCTAGCTCAGAAGAGGGTCAATTTGCAGGATCGGCGCCTGACTTCCCCGTCATGTTTATTTAGCCTTTTTAGGTGGGTCTTCGACTCATTTTCACCTCTCTGCTCTGCTTTTTGCAGATATGGCGGACATGAGGAAGCTTGCATACGCCCAGGTGCGGAGGAAGAGTGAGGTCAGTGGCGACGCGTCGGCCCGGTCAGGACTGGGTGGTTCTGCTCAAGGACAAAGGCAGCGCCCCAGCGACCAAGGACGAGAGGTCGGTCCCGAGGTCTCTTCAAAAGGGGCTTCGGGGTCCCCTTTACCAAAGAAATCGGGCTCGGGCCTAGCGATCCCGGAGCGTTCTTCCTCCCAACCCGAGAGCAGAAAGCGGCCTCGGCCCGAACACTCTGAGAAGGGTAAGGCCACGGAGGTGAGCCCTCTCGACAAAAACTTCATGGAGGCGTCCAAGGTGGATCGCGACCCCAAGCTGGCGACGGTCCCCGCGGAGCAATTCTCGCTTGACTTGAGGACGGCCATAGTCACGGTAAGTCCTTAACCATCTTCTGTTAAGGTTGTATTTTTAGCTTGGCTGATTGCTTTATTTTCTGCTGAACAGGCCGAGTCCCACATCCTCTCTGCCCCCAGCTTCCTAATCAAGGCCCAGACTCACTGCGTCGAGCTCGAGCAACGATATATGGATGCCTGAGCTGAGCTTGAAACCGTGAGGGAGGAGGCCGCTCAGAGGTAGAAGGCTGATACGGCGGAGGTCGACCGCCTGAAGAAAGAGCTGGATATGGAAAAGGACCGACGCGAAGCCGCGGCCAAGGACGTTAATCGCTATAAGCGAGAGAAACGGGAGGCAGAGGCTAAGTTAAAGGATCTGGTGGAGCGGGTCGGCGTCCACGGGGAGAAGGCAGTGGAGGCCTTCAAGTCCAGCGACGCGGCGGTGGATTAGTTGGCCACGGAAGGCTGGACCATGGCGAAGTACGCGGAAATGGAATTCTACTTCCGAGGTCAAGTCGCAGCTCGGGAGAGAGCGAAGACCTTCTTCCCAGCCTCCAAGAACGACTACATCGAGATCTTGGAGGTTCCGCCGCCGGAATTCTGGGAGATCCCCGAGCTTCCGTCCGACCTGATATCCCAGGCCAAGGAGGTTACTGAGTTTGTCCAGAAGGGCCTGGACCAGGTTGGGGATGAAGCCGAGGCCACCACCTCCGTCGCTGTGCAAAAATAGATTTTGCAGTGTTTCCCGAGTAGGGTTATTGTAATCCCGCCTGAGCTGGGCTTTTGTAATTACCTTTCAACTTTAATGAAATGTTTACTTTACTTTTATTTGCGTTTTAATTGAGTTCATACACGTACTTTTCTTGTCGCAAATGTTTTCTCAAGTGGGGTCGGGCCAATTTAATGAACCATTCAAACTTAAGTTTAATGAACCGAGCTGGATGTGATTAAATGATTTACCATCTTAATCCGACTCGGAATAATCGGGGCAACTTTATAATCGTTACCAAATCGAACTCGTCAGTCCGTTACAAAATTGGTCAAACTAATGTTGACAAATTTACTGACCTGAAGCCGGGATACGCCGAGTTGGAACATAATCCGAACTGACAAATTTAATCAAGTTGTTATTGATTATACCCGAGCTGCAACTTAGTCTGAGCTGGTTTACTTCGTGATTAAGCGTGGCCACTGCGTTAATTCGAGTTGGAGTAATTTTATAGTTGTAGCACTTGGGCCCGAGTCGGGCATTGCGCCGGTGTGTGTACCTGTTCCCAGGTCGGGCATTCGCACTAGTTTACAAAATTGCATTGTATTGAATAAGTAATGTTTTGGCCCGGGGCCGTTTACCAAATATTTCGGCTCAGGGCCGTTTTCAAAATATTTCGGCTCGGGGCCATTTTTAGACAAAATACCGCTTCAGATGTTCTGAATGCCATGCATTTTTCAACAGTTTTTCGTTCTTGTCGCGAAGGTAGAAGGTCCCGGGTCGGACTTCTTTCATGACTTCGTAGGGTCAGTCCCAGGTCGGAGAGAGCTTGTTAACGGAGCGCGGCAAAAAGATGGCCTTTCTGGGTACGAGGTCGCCGACCTTAATAGGCTTAGGCTTGACCTGTTTGGAAAAGGCTCTTTTCATTGCAGCTTTGCTGGCCAGCATTCTGATTTGAGCTTTAGCTCGGAGCTCTTCAGCGAGGTCGAGCTCTTCACGGATTCGTGCTCCGTTTGTTTCTGGATCATGGTGGAGGGTTCTACTGGTCGGAGACCCGATCTCTACTAGCAGCACCGCTTGAGTACCGAAGGTCAGTTCGAAGGGCGATTCTCCCGTCGCCGAGCTGGTGTTGGTCCGCTGAGCCCACATCACCTCGGGAAGAATTGATGCCCATTGGCCCTCTGCTTCCTCCAGCTTGGTTTTCAGGCCCTGCAAAATGATTTGGTTAGTCCTTTCAACTTGGCCATTACTTTGAGGGTGAGCAACGGACGAGAATCTGAGGTCGATCCTAATCTCAGCACATTTGCCTCGAAAGTATGCGCTGTCGAATTGTTTGCCGTGGTCAGTGGCGATGACCTTTGGCACCCCAAATCGGCAAATGATGTTTTTCCATATGAAATCCCAAGCTGCCTTTTCTGTTATTCTAGCAACACCTTCAGCCTCGGGCCATTTAGTGAAGTAGTCTACAGCTACGAATGCGTGCTTCTTTTGGCCGACACCAGTCGGCAATGGGCCAATGATGTCTAGACCCCACTGATAGAATGGCCAAGGGCTTACCATCACTGTGAGGTCCACAACAGGCTTCCGTTGTACGTTGGCGAACCTCTGGCAGGTGTCGCACTTTTTTACATACTCTTTGGCATCTTGTTCTAAGGTTGGCCAGAAATAGCCTTGCCTTAATGCCTTCCGAGTCAGAGCTTTGCCCCCCAAGTGGTTTCCACATACCCCTTCATGAATCTCCCAGAGTACATAGTTTCCTTCTTCGGGTCCAACACATTTCAAAAGAGGCCAGGTGTAGGCTATTTTATAGAGTTGCCCGGCGATTATGACAAACTTTGAGGCCTGTTTCATGAGTTTCCGAGTTGCTTTTTCATCTTCTGGGGTCATACCCCCTCTAAGTAGTCCATGATTGGTTTGGTCCAATCTGGACTTAGATTGAGCTCGGCTACTGCCTGTACTCCCAACTGAATACTAGGTTCGGATACCTCCTCCACATGGACCAGGGCAGGTCGGCTCTCGCCCAAGGCCAACTTGGACAGGGCATCAGCCTTCATATTCTCTTCCCTAGGAATCTGTTGTATCGTGAACCTTCTGAGTGCTGAGGTCAAATCCTTAACTCTGTTGAGGTAGGCTAGCATAGCACTGTCCTTGGCTTCGAACTATCCCGATATCTGACTAAAGACCAATTGAGAGTCGGTGTTCAGGTCGACTGTCCGTGCCCTGAGCTGAGCTGCAATTTTCAGTCCTGCAATCACCGCTTCGTACTCTGCTTCATTGTTGGACGCCGGGAAGGTGAACTTGAGGGAGTACTGGTGCTCATGCCGGTTTGGGTCGAGGATGACCACCCCAGCTCCGCTTCCGGACTTCCCTGAGGCCCCATCCACATGGACCTTCCACACGTCCTCCGAGTCATGCTCTGCTCGGCCAGTGCATTCTACAACAAAGTCCACAATGGCTTGGGCTTTGATGGCTGTCCTGGGCTGGTAGGTGATGTCGAATTGACTCAGCTCAACTGCCCATTTCAGTAGCCTGCCCGACGCCTCTGGCTTGTGCATGATGGACTTGAGCGGAGCATCAGTCATGACCTTAATTGGATGAGTATCAAAGTATGGCTTCAACTTTCTAGCCGCTGTGATGAGCGCGAGGGCGAGTTTTTCCAAGGAGGAGTATCTCGCCTCGGCTCCCTGCAAGGTTTTACTAACATAATAGACCGGGTCCTGTTCCTTTCCTTCTTCTTGGACTAGTGCCGCCGCCACCGCTGTTCCCGAGCATGCCAAGTATATTATCAGCTCCTCCCCCACCTCAGGTCGGGATAACAGGGGCGGCGAAGCTAGATACCTTTTTAGCTCTTGGAAGGCGTTCTGGCATTCCTCAGTCCATTCAAAGTTCTTAGGATTCCTCAATATTTTGAACAGAGGAGCATACTTGTCAGCCGACCTGGACATGAATCTGCTCAGCGCCGCGACCTTGCCTGCTAACACCTAGACGTCCTTCACGCAGGTCGGTGGCGCCAGGTCCAGTATCGCCTGGACCTTCTCCGGGTTGGCTTCTATTCCGCGGGCTGTGACCATGAAGCCCAGGAACTTGCCTGCCTTGACGCCGAATGCTCACTTTTTTGGGTTCAGTTTTATCCCAAAGTGCTCCATTACGGCGGAGGCTTCAGCTAGGTCGGCTACATGGTTTTCCGTCCTCCTGCTCTTGACCAACATGTCATCTACATAGATTTTCATATTCCGGCTAATCTGATTTTTGAAGACCTTGTTCACCATCCGACTGTACGTGGCTTCAGCATTCTTGAGGCCAAAAGGCATGACCTCATAGTAGTAAAGTCCTTTATCGGTGGTGAAGGCGGTCTTCTCCTTGTCTCCGGGAGCCATTTTGATTTGATTATAACCTTTGAAGGCATCCATGAAGGAGAGCAGCTCGAATCCGGAGGTGGCGTCCACCATCTGGTCAATCCGTGGTAGGGGGAAGCAGTCCTTGGGGCAGGCTTTGTTGAGGTCGGTAAAATCAATACACAGTATCCATCCACCCGAGGACTTAGTCACCAGCACCACATTGGATAGCCAGGTTGGGTACTGTATTTCCTTTATGTGGCCGGCGTCCACCAACTTGTCCACCTCTTCTGCTATGATTTGTTGCTTATCATAATGAAAGTGCCGGCGCTTTTGTTTTACCGGATAGTGATTCGGGTCGGCATTCAGATGATGCTCAATCACATTCGGGTAAATTCCTGTCATGTCAGAAGCAGACCAGGCAAATACATGCTCATTCTTTAAAAGAAATTGGCTTATACCTTTCTTGAGGTTGACAGATAGTTCACTCCCGATATTTGCTCTCTTAGTTTCATCGGAGAGCTCCACCTCCTGAAGGTCCTCAGTCGGGCTTCCTCTCTTAGCATCTCTCTTTTCTTCGGGCAGATCTGGTCCCCAGCCGATTTGATATTTGGGCTGGAGTGAGTTTTCATAACATTCCCGCGCTGAGAGCTGGGCTCCGCGAATGGTGGCTACCCCGGCCGGGGTCGGGAACTTCAGGGCCTGGTGATATGTTGAGGGGACGACCCTGAAGTGATTAAGTGCCACCCGACCTAAGATCCCATTATAAGTGGAATTACAATCCATTACAATGAAGTTGGCTTGCATTGACACCCACTTATCCCCATCATCCAGCTTCAGGGAGAGGTTGATGACTCTTTCGGCTCGGTGGGACTGCTCGGTAAAACCTGCTAGAGTACCCCTCAACGGCCTGAGTCGGTTCCTGTCCAACCCCATCTGCTCAAAAGCGCTGAGGAATAAGACTTCTGCCGAGCTCCCGGTGTCCACTATCAGCCTTTTGACGGTAAAGTTGGCTATTTCAGCGCTGATCACCAGGGGGTCGTCGTGAGGCAATATCACCCTCTCCAAGTCTTCTGAAAAGAAGGCGAGCTCTTACATCTCCGGGGCCGGTCCCCGCATTGGTCCATATTCTCTCCCAGCACGAACATAACCCTTCCTGCCTGCTGAGGTCTCGCTTCCTAACGCCAATCCTCCCGCAATGGTTTCAATCACGGCCAAGCGTCCGCCCCCAGCCTGGCGCCTAGGCAGACTCCTCTCCCTATCCCTTTGGTCTGGATTCCGGGTCAGCTGCGGATCTATATACCTCTGGAGGTAGCCTCGGGCTATCAGTGCCTCGATCTCCTATTTCAAGTCTTTACATTCTTCGGTGGTATGGCCGTAGTCCATGTGGTAGCGGCAATATTTGGTCCTATTGCGCTTCTTGGGTCAGCCTTTCATTCTCGGAGCTGGAGGCAAATGGTTCTGGTGCTGGATCTCCATTAGGATCTGCTCCCTCGAGGTGTTAAGGGGAGTGAACATAGTGAACCGGGGGTTCGGTTTCGGCTGCTGAGGCTGCTTGCCTCGGTCGTTCTGGGCTTTGGCCCCAGGTTGGGCTCGGGAGGCCTCTCATTTCTTCCCAGCCTCCTTCTCCTTGTCATCATCCCTTTTTTCCTGATGGATTTCCTCCGAGTATATGTACCCTTCTGCTCGCACCATCAGCTCAGACACAGTATCTACGGGGTCGATTGTCAAGGAAGATGTGAGGGGGCCCGACCTGAGCCCGCTCTGGTAAGCCATCAGAGCCATGGAGTCCTCCAGGTTGGGAATTCGGAGGGACTCTTCATTGAATCTGGCCGTATAAGCCCTCAAACTTTCCCCTCTATGCTGCTTCACCAACAGTAATATAGAAGTATGGCGGGTGGCTCGCCAGCTTCCCGCGAAGGGGGACAGGAAAGCCTCAGCCAGCTGGTAAAAACTTGCAATTGAACCAGGACAAAGTTTTTGGAACCAATCCAAGGCATTGCTAACCAGGGTGGTCGGGAATGTCTTCGCCTTCATAAGATCTGGCATGTCATGCAGAGTCATATGGTGATCAAAATTGAGCAGGTGGCTGGCTGGGTCTTCATCTCTATTGTAGACGGCCAGGTTGGGCATTCGGTTGCCGGTGGGCAAAGGCGTGGCCAGTACCTCGGGGGAGAGTAGGCTTATGCCGAGCTGGTTGATGACCTTGGCTATGGCATCTGTGGTCTTTGCCTGCTCGGGGTCGGCTTGAGCCGCCCTTTTACCTCTCACCGCGTCAGATCTTGGTATCGGCTCTAGGAAGCCTTCCTCTTCCTGCGTCCGTTTTGGCCTAGACTCCGGGATGTGGAATTGCGGGCGCGATGGCCGCGGCACAGCCTCTTGCGAGGCCAGGGGCCCTCAGCTAGCCGGGCTACCTGCTCCTTAAGTTCTTCGAACATCCTCAGCACCATCCTTATCTCCAGTGACAAGCTGGAGTTGGGGTCTCCTTCTGCTGTGGGGTTGGTTTTAGTGGCTAAAGTGTATATGTTGGCTCGTTCCAATGTCGGCTTGGGTTAGGTTTTGGCTGGGCGCCTGCACGGTTTCGAGGTCCCTTTCCAGGTTGGGCGAATCCTCTACCGGTATGTTGTGACATCTAGTTTGCACCATGACAGTTTCTCAATGAGTGGCGAAGAGAGTTATAAAAGAACTCGTCGGTTCCCACAGACGGCACCAAACTGTCGAGGTTGAAAATCTCACAGTTGAATTTGGGAGCTACTTTCGCCGAGCTGGACTTCTCAGGTCGGCCTCCGAGCTGTACTTTCCTGGTCGGCTATCAGACCTGCACAAGGAAAGGAAGGAAAAGGCGGGGTGACGACCCGGATTTTCCCCTCAAGCGTGCGAATGATTAGTATGTCCGAGCTGGCAAAGTAGCTGAGAGCATTTAATAGCGAGATCCCCCTAAATGAAGGGGGTGGAGCCCTATTTATACTAAGTTCGGGTCTGACAGCATTTAATGCGATGCAGCTTTATGTCCCATCAGTGCTTTATGTCCCATCGGAACAGCTGGAACTGAGGTCGGGGTTAACGGGGTCGGGCCAGTCATCTAGGTTGGACATTGAGCTGAACGCGCTGGTATTGGCGCGGATTAGCCCATCTCAGCTCAGAATGGTCGGCTCACCTCAGCTCGGGAACCCCTCGTCACTTATGAATTTTGATTTTTTTTTGTCAAGTACCATATTATTGATTAACAAAAGAAATACATAAATTTACCAAGCTTAACACTTTATGAGCTCAATAAAAAGCAGAAGTACAGCAACAAGCGAACACACAAAAGGTACATACAATGCTAAGGTAGTGAAAACTGTTATATCATGGGCAGGGACGGATCCAGGCATTGTAGGTCAAAGCATGCACTATAGTGATACAGTGAATAGTCAAGGGTTCGTTTGTAATCATGTTTTTTTTAAAGTTGCAATAAAAATGATTACTTACGGAGCAAAAAAATAATAATAATAATTTAAAAATTTATCAATGAATATCTACAAAAAAATATTAATTTTAGACTTTTAGCTATACCTAAACTAATAATAAATAACTTATATAAAAATAAAAATAAAAAAGTAACTCTAACTAAAATTATAAAACGTAACAACTATAACTAATATTTCAATTAAATTAAACAACAATAACTACCAAAAAATAAAGATAATAAGAACTATAAGTTGATAGAAGAAGAAACGTAGAAAAATTAAAAAAAAGGAAAAATGATGAACACATTAAAGAGAAAATGAGGAATAAGAAGTACGATCTCAAACTACGGGAATGAAAAACCAAGCCTGCACGTAGTTATCTACGCTGGATTTGTAGCTGTCCTTATGCTGGTAAATAACTTGAAGCTCTAGCCATATTGAAAGCAGCTTTGATGATCGCTAGCCACTGAACCAATAAGCTAAAAAAACAAAAAAAATTAAGTGTAAGCATCTTAAAAGTCAAAAAAAATTTAAGTGTAAGCATCTTAAAAGTCATTGGCAAGATTCAAACACGGGCAGTGAAGCCTAACTTGGTTTTATAAGTGCCTCCTTAACCACTAACCATATCAAGTTTTGTTGAGTATAAGTCTGTACATACACACCTTATAGTGTAGGTCCACCACTAATCATGGGGAAATGGACCTATCAAAATTGTAAAAACTACCCCAGCTGCTACAAGGTTGGCTTGAGAAGACAGGAGCCGGGAGTAGCCAGACGAGGAAGATAGGCAAAGTTGTGAATTGTGAACAACAAAGAAAACTCTCCGGTCACAATTTCAAGAACCCCGAATAGCATCCAAAATTAGCTGTGTGATAGTATTCAAACCATATGAATAAGACACCAACGCACCAAAAAGCACACCATCATCAAACGCAAGCCATCGCTATCGGAGCTGGGAAGCACCATCACCACAGGAAGAAAACCAAACAAAAGAGCAACTATTGTGGTCGATGGAAAAGAAGACCAAAAATTAAACGCCAAATCCGATTTTTTACATAAGGGATAGAGAGAAAAAGGAAAGACAAAATATATAAGAGGGGAAGAGAGAGAAAGAGAGAAAACAACGGAGGATTGAAGAAAGAAGCAGATGAGAGGCAGTGAAAGATGAGTTCACTCGAGGCGATAAGAGATGAGTTCTCTCAAATTTTTTTAAGAATGAGTATTCGATTGAATTTTGATTTTCATTTGTATAAAAATCAGATGGCTTAGTATTGGCCAAGAAAATTGGATATGTCCAAGTATTTGGAATATTTTCCAAATATTTGGACTGAAGGATAATCTAGTTGTTGTGGTACCAGCAGGTCTTTGATCTATCTAGTGGTATGCTACTCGTTGTAAGTGTAAGAGATTGCAAGACCAATTTTGGTGAGCAACATCATTTTATATATATTGTACGACTTAGGTCTTCCTTGAATTAAAAAATAAATAAATAAAAATCTAGTTGTTGTGGTTTAGCTCCTTTTGGTATAAACATTATTGACGACTATTTGTGTTGTTAGAATGTACAACTTCCTCTCACATGGAAAAATTATAAATTTTAAGACCAATTTATACCACTTAACTTTAGGATGGAACCTCAATTATCTTGACATGGTATCAGAATTAGGCCTTCGGTCTAGTTATATCTATCCACTACGTGTGAATATTCATCCACGTGCTAGATATTTTATCCACCACGTGTGAGTATTTATCCACAAATATGATGAAATACCTAGACCCTCCCATAGTAGGAATAAGGGAATGACACCAGGCATCCTTATGAATAAGGTCAAAAAGAGCAAGATAAGGCAGGTTGTTTACTCAATTGACATGATAAACACTCAAACCTGAGGTGGAATCACTATTATTGAAAGATAAGGCAAGTTGTTTACCCAATTGACATGATAAACACTTAAACCACCCTTATTGAAGGATACCCAATTGAAATGATAAACACTCAAACCTTTCCATGGGAACAGAACCAAGCAGACCACTAGACATTAATTGTTGAAGATGAGTAAACAAAGTATGCCTATTAATAATAAAGAATAATGCTTTGTGGACATATAGGCTATGCTGAACTACGTTAAAATATTATTATGTTCTCGCATATCTATATGCACGATCCTTTTAACAAAGTGGTATCAGAGCCTGTGATTGCATATAGATATGTTGGCTAAGAAAAATGCATCCCGCTGCTAGAGTAGAAGATTACAAAAAAGTGGACATTGAAGTAATCAGAATTTTGTGTCGAGACATGGAGTAGTGCTTATTGTTGAAAATTGTTGTCGCGATGCATTTAGCAGATTGATGTCTCACCGGAGCAATGAAGTTCCTATAGCAACTCCAAGTTTAGAAGATAAGAACATGGCGAGCAGAGAAGGGATAGTTGCACGTCATCATTATTGTGCCATGAAGGAGATGGCGCTCACAAAAGTGTCGAAGAAGACAGACAATTGTGGTTGTCTAGATTAAAACTAACAAGCACTACCATTGAGGAGTCACAAGAGATATTTAGCAAAGAAAGAACTTGTTGTTGCAAGTTAGGAGAGAGAACACAACCAATAAAAGGACAAAAAAAATAATGAAGGAAAAAGAAAAGAGAAAAAAAAATTGAAGAGTAGGTCTCCAATCTGCTATTTCCGGTGAAACCAATGCTTTAAACTTAAGGAATGATGGTGCAATCTAGAGCATTAAAAGTTTGACTGAGTTGACTAGGCTTTGACCAAATATTGACCTAGTTGACCAAAGGTGTTCTCAAGATTTTTGGAATAAATCAAATTTGAAGTCGGATTCGCAGAATTCCATAAGCATTGTTGAGGTTTTGATAAATTTGAAAGGTATTGATCAAGGATTTGAAACTTGGTATCTCTTGCCAATGGAAGAATTTGTTGGATATGACTCGAATTCCTAGCAGAGTCAGATATTGAAGACAATTAGAAGCTTGATAAGAGTTAAAATACTATAAAAGATAGGAATCCTAATCATAATAGAACTAGCATTAGTCTATTATAAATAGGACTATTGGGTTAAATTTAGTTATTACACACCACAAAGTAGATGTACCATATTAGATTAGATTAGCATTAGAGTATATGGACCTCTAGGTAGGTGTATAAAAGTCATTGTAATAATTTTTGTCATTAGTAATAAAGAATAATGCTTTGTGGACATAGATTATGCAGAATCACATTAAAATATTATTGTAATAATTTTTGTCATTAGTACACGATCCTTCCAACACTCCCAACTACTTCCTTGGTATAGAGGTCCACCATAATTCTCAAGGCCTGCTTCTCACACAGACTAAATATGCTTTGCACTTGTTTCACTAGTTAGGAATAAAGGGTGCTAAACCTGTCTCCACACCTATGGCTAGTTCATCCTCGTCTTCGCATGATGAGCCTTTGGCAGATACCACAAAATTTTATCAGCTTGTAGGTGCTCTTCAATATCTAACTATGACGCACCCAGATCTCACATATATTGTCAACTCTATTTGTTAGTTCATACATAGTCCTATGACTTCTCATTTTGTGGCTGCCAAGCATATTTTACGCTATGTTAAACATACTTTGAAACATGGCCTTCTTTTTCAAAAGTGTTCCTCATTCACACTTTCGGGATACAATGATATTGATTGGGCAGGGTGTCTTGCCACATGATGTTCAACTTCTGGCTTTGTGATTAAATAGGACCCTACCTTATCTCTTGGAGCTCCAAAAAGCAGTTCACTGTCTCTAAATCTAATTCTAAAGCAGAGTATAGGGCACTCGCTTACCTCTCGTCTGAATTACTATGGGTGATGAATATCTTGCAATCCATATAATTAATGGCAAGGAGAAATTATGCGAGGGTAATTAGGTCATTTCATCCATTTTTCATTAATATTAATTGGGTTATTAGCAACATGACTAATTTAATCATTTTTGGTAAACGTTAGAATTAAATTGTATTTTTTAGAATAAAGACACTTACTTGAAACACAGTGAAACAAAAGGGACGAACAACCTAATTATCACTTATTCATTTTTATATAGTCATATTTAAATATTTGTGCCCACATATTACGTGTTCGGAAAGCTAAAGAATCAATTCAAGTGAAATTATAAAGAATTTTGTTTTTCAACTTCCAATTGACAAATTTAGGTTGAACCAAATAACTAGTTGAAGATCATTGTTTACAACATTTTCAAATAGAGACATTTCTCATGAAAACATATAGCAATCATGTTAAGTGATCGCCTCAAGTTGTTAGATATGAGTTTATTCTATTATTTATTATATTCAACAAGTCCTCACAAGGGTAGGCTGAGTTAGTTTTTGAGTCTTACACTTAGACAATTTCAATATTTTTAAATAGATAGTAGTGAATTTTGAACTCAAGACCTTTTGGTACGTAGGCTCTAATATCATGTTAAATGACCACCTCATCTAAAAGTTTAAATTTTTAGATATGAGTTTATTGTATTATTTATTATATTCAACAAACCATTTAATTATGAAAATTATTTTTTTTAAATTTATTTCCACAATATTTCATATATAATGGTAGTAAAATGAAGTATATGTAAATATTTTGGTGGATTAGGTTGCTCTTCAGAATAGATAAAAGAGTTTCATAATATAGAAAAATTATTGACTTGAAATGAATGCTCCTTTAAAAAAGAAAAAAAAAGAGAAAATAATATAAGTGCTGCTCAACTTCTAATTCTTTAAATTGCATCAACCATTTTGTTGTCTTACATTAAATTCGGATATGTTTGACTTAACTTTTAGATATTTAAAAGCAGCTTCCTGTGAGTTTAGAATATAAAGCTAATCTGTTTAGCCCATTTTTCAAAGAGTTTTTAGGTAAAAGTCAAAGCTAAAAAATAAGAAGCTCCAAATTAGAGCTTTCCAAAAAAAAGCTTTTAAGAATTTGTTTTACATAATGCAATAAGCTATTTTTTTTTTTAATCCTCAAATATACATTTTCATATTTTTGGAAGCTCAATATTGTCCTCAAGGTTTCTAAAAGCCCAACATTATCCAATATATACCAAATAGTACTTCTAACCATAGCTCTACTGTTAAAAACTCTCTACAGCTCAAGCTAAAATTTTATAGCTAGACCAAACAGAATATAAGTTCATTTTTCAAAAAAACTAGTTTATAAGTTAACGTTGTATTATCATTTTCTTTAGTTCTTTTCCTCTCGCTACTGAGATGTAAAGATGATATTTTTTAATGCAGACGATATAGAGGTTTTTTTTTTTCTATGTAAGCATAGCTCTATTAACCAAAAGTTATTTACAAACATTCATTGAAAAGGGGGATTCCCTATCCTAAGATATTAACATCCATATTATCCCTGTGCTCTACACAAGTCTCTATAACACACAAAATTCTTAAGTCGTTTAACACTATAATATTTCTATTTAACATAAAAGATAGGGTTAAATTCACTTCGTAACCCTGATATTTACACATGATGACACTTATTACCGCTAACTTTGAAAAATTCCATTTATTAACCTTTCATCTATTTATCATTAAAAATTTAATGGAACATATCATTGTTCCATATTTTTGGAGAAAACTACCCCTATCATCCAAACCTGCACACATCCCTACATCAAACATACACCTGAAATACATACACACACTCCCAAAACACATTTTCCTTCATCATCATCATCATCACACACACACACACACACACATACACATACAAATGCACGCACTTGCCTTATTTACACCAAACACACATACACATTCACTCACATTTTACACACACATACAAAACATGAGCAAACACAGTCACACATACCAAAACACATATAATCACACATACCAAAAACACAGTCACACGAATAGACACACACGTTCCCAAACACCTAACATGCATGCACACACACACATACACACCCTGTGACTAAAAATAAAAAATAAAAGAACACAGAGATATAGTTTCATCATGTAGGGGGTTGGGATGGTAGACCAACAACGTGGTGGGGGATCCTTGGTTGGCGGTAGGGGAGGATAAGACACGCACACACACGAACAATCACATACACACTAATTGAAAAAAGAAAAAACACATAAGTAAATATGGTTTGTTGTAAAAGTATGGATATTTGTTAGCAATGATTTTGTCAAAAGCAATACGTTGTATGCCAACTAGCATCTGGCATCCAAGAGAAGAACTCAATTTTGGTACTGAGTTAGCCACAGTAGAATGCAACTCAATTTGGAATTGAGTTTGTTAAATCCAATATTGCAAAATGTTAAAGTAGAATGATTATGTTTTGTGAAAATGACAATTTTGGTGCATGTAATGATGACAACTTGGTGTATAAATATGTGTGTTATTGTTTCTTGCAGTAGTGAGAAAAAATCGGGAATGAGAATGAAAAACAAGAAGATTATACAATATTTTCTTTGTTAAATTGTCTACGTCATTGTTATATTTCACAACACTTTATCAGCATGAGCCTCTGCCATAATTAGTGAAGTACATCAACAGGTATAAATAATTCTCTTCTCATTTCTATATTTTAGTTAAACTTTATCTATTGAAATGAATTATATTACCAAACAAGAATTTATTATTCTTGACATCTTGGGAAAAAATTATATGTCTTGGGTTTTTGATGCTAAAATGCATCTTAAAGCAAAAAATCTTGGGGATACTATCAAAGAAGGAAATAAAGCATCCTCGCAGGATTGTGCTAAAGCAATAATTTTTTTCCGCCATCATATCCATGAAAGATTAAAAACTGAATATCTTACGGTCAAAAATTCCCTTACATTATGGAAAATTTTGAAGGATAGGTATGATCACCAAAAGTTAGTTACTCTCGCAAATGCTCATTACGAATGGTTACACTTGAGATTGCAAGACTTCAAATCTGTTCGGGAGTATAATTTCAAATATATGAGATTACATCTCTAATGAAAGCATGTGGAGAAACTATAACTGAATATGATATGTTAGAGAAGACATTTTCTACGTTTCATGCCTCGAATATGCTCCTACAGCAGCAATAACGAGAACGTGGATTCACAACATACAATGATTTGATATCATATTTTCTTGTTGCTGAACAAAATAACGAGCTTTTGTTGAAAAATCATCAATTACGTTCAACTAGCACAACCCCATTTCCAAAAGCAAATAGAGCTACATTCCCAAAAGTGAATGCAACATTTAACTATGAATATGGCAATCAACGTGGTCGTGGTCGTGGCCGTGACCGTGATCGTGACCGTGACTGCGGACATGGACGTGGTCGTGGTCATGGTCGAAGTAATACATGGTTCCGGGTTGATTCAAGTAATACCAGGGAAGACAAATCTCACCACCAGAAATGGAATAATGAGGGAAAATATGACAAAAAAAAGACCATTCAAAGCAAGTCATATCACGACAATGACATATATTATAGATGTGGTAGAACTGGACATTAGTCACATATCTGTCGTGCGCATAAACATTTGGTTGATCTTTATGAAGCATCAAAAGGAAAAGCCAAAGTAGGTGAGACAAACCACGTTGACTATGATGGACCAAAAATTACTACACATTTAGATGTTAGTGATTTCTTCAAAAATCCTAATGGAAATATAGAACATTTAATTGGGGATAGAAATATCCAAACTAATTAAGAGTACTATTAGTTATATTTTTTAAGGTTGAATCTTTTAATTATGTTGTTGTTTTAAGTTTAAGTTGATTTCCTTTGTATTGTCATTTATTTTTTCCTATTGATTTCCTCCTTATGTAAACATATATCTTATCATTATCTATGTTTGCTTGAATGAATTTACAAGTTCTTAAAGAAGTCATGTTTTTATTATATCACTAGATTTCAAGATGAAGAGTGAAGATATATGTTTGGCAAATAGTGCAACAACACATACCATACTACGTGATAAAACATATTTTGTTAATTTACTAATTACCTCGGTTAATGCATTTACCATCACTGGTTCTACCTGTCTAATAGAAGGTTCTGGAAAAACTCATTTCATATTGACTTGTGCCACAAAATTTGATATTATTAATGCACTATATGCAAGCAAATCTAGAAGAAATTTGCTAAATTTTAAAGATATTCGCTGAAATAGATATCATATTAAAACTATTAATGAAGGTGACAAAGAATATCTTTGTATTACTTCTTTCAATTCATCCCAGAAACATGTACTAGAAAAACTTATGGCTCTCTCTTCCGGGTTTTACCAAACAACTATACGAGCAATTGAATCACATGCAATGCAAAGGCAAATATATAATGATCGAAGCTTTGGCACGATCGACTTGGTCATCTAGGGGCGACAATGATGCGTCGAATAATTGAGAACTCACTTGGTCATCCTTTAAAGAACCAGAAGATTCTTTTGCCAAGCAATTACCCATGTGTTGTATGTTCTCAAGGTAAATTAATTATGAGACCTTCTCCAACCAAAGTTGTTTTTTAGACTCCACAATTCTTGGACCAAATTCAAGGATATATTTGTGGATCTATTCATCCATCATGTGGACCATTTATTATTTTATTGTTCTAATAGATGCATCGATTAGATGGTCACATGTTTGTTTACTTTCTTCTAGAAATCATGCATTTGCTAGACTTCTTGCTTTGATAATTAGATTAAGGACACAATTTTCTGACTATCCCATTAAAACAATTCACCTTGATAATGTTGGTGAGTTTTCTTCTAAAGCATTTGATGATTATTGTATGTTTGTTGGAATTAATGTTGAACATCCTATAGCTTATGTGTATACACAAAATTGTTTAGCTGAATCATTCATTAAACTAGTCCAATTAATTGTCAAGCCTTTACTTATGAAAAAGAAACTCCCTACGTCAATTTGGGGTCATGTTATTTTACACGGTGGGGCACTGATTCGTATCAGACCAACAGCTTATCATGAATACTCTCTATTACAAATTGTACATGACTGTCCACCGAATATCTCTCATTTACTTGTTTTTGGTAGAGCGGTACAAGTTCCAATTATACCAACACAACGTAGTAAAATAGGTCCACAAAGACAACTTGGAATTTTTGTTGGATTTGGTTCTCCATCTATTATTCGATATATTGAACCCCTGACGGGTGATCTCTTTAGAGCACGCTTTGTATACTGTCATTTTGATGAGACACTCTTCCCATCGTTAGGGGAGAAAAATCGCAACCAGAAGTAATGCGAGTCATATCTTGGAATACATCATCATTGTCGCGTTTAGATCCAAGAACTAAACAATGTGAACTTGAAGTTTAAAGAATCATTCATTTGCAAAATATTGCAAATAATTTTCCAAATATATTTGTAGACACAAAGAATATTGTGAAATCATATATGTCTGCTATTAATGTACCGACACGAATTGATGTCCCAGTAATACATATTATAAATATAGTAGCAAATGCATCTAAGGCACGCCAAAAGCGTGGTAGACCTGTCGGTGCAAAGGATATTGTACCTCGAAAAAGGAAGTCACATGGGGAGGATAGAGCAAGAATGAATCTGGAAGATTTTATACCATCAAAAAGCACGACAAAAGCGGTAGAACCAACTGATGTTGGTGAATGCATAATCCCTGAAGAGATTAAAGAAAAATTTGTCCCTAAAGAGACTGAGGTACCTAAAAATGAAGAAATTTCTATAAACTATGTTTCTATCGGGAAAATATATAATCGAAAAGAAACTATCCTAAATGATAGTTTTGCTTTCACGGTAGCACTTGAAATAAGTGATGAGGATCCTGAACCACAAAATGTGGAAGCATGTCGACAAAGAAATGATTGGCCAAAGTGGGAAGAAGCTATACGAGCAGAGCTAAGCTCGTTAGAAAGACGCAAGGTATTCGGACCTGTAGTCCTAACACCTATTGATACAAAACTTATTGGGTACAAATGGGTATTTGTGCACAAGCGAAATGCAATGAATGAAATTGTGAGATATAAAGCTCGACTTGTAGCTCAAGGTTTCTCACGAAGACCTGGCATTGATTATGAGAAAACATATTCGCCAGTAATAGATGCAATTACATTTCGATTTCTAATTAGCCTCGTTGCACAAGCTAATTTAGAAATGCGCTTAATGGATGTTGTTACAACATATTTATATGGATCACTTGACAGTGACATATATATGAAGATCCCTGAACGATATCATTTGCCATAAACAAATGAAGTAAAACTCTGTCATATGTATTCACTTAAATTACAACGATCCTTATATGGATTGAAACAATCTGGACGTATGTGGTACAATCGCTTAAGTGATTACTTATCAAGAGAATGATATATTAATAATCTCATTTGTCCATATATTTTCATTAAAAAATCAACAACCGGTTTTGAAATTATTGCAGTGTATGTCGATGATCTTAACCTTGTTGGAACTCCTAAAGAGCTCAACAAAATTGTTGCATACTTGAAAAAAGGAATTTGAAATGAAAAATCTAGGACGAACAAAAGTTTCTGTTGGCCTTCAAATTGAGCATTTCCCAGAAAGAATTTTTCTCCATCAATCGGCTTATACAGAGAAAATTCTAAAATGATTTTATATGGATAAAGCTCATCCACAAATAACGTCAATGGTCGTTAGGTCACTTGATGTGACAAAATATCTTTATCGCCCTTACGATGTTGGGGAAAAATTAATGGGTCCTGAAGTACCATATCTTAGTGCAATTGGCACACTAATGTACCTTACTAATAACACAATGCTATATATTGTTTTTTTTGTTAATTTATTAGCCAAGTATAGTGCGGCTCCAACTCACAAGCACTAGAATGGAATTAAACACATATTTCGCTATTTGCGTGGAACATCAGATATGGGTTTATTTTATTCAAGGCAATGAAGATCTTCATTAATCTGTCATACTGATATTGGTTATCTATCAGACCCTCATAAGGCAAGATCACAAACGAGATATGTCTTTCATTTTGGTGACACTACTATATCATGGCGATCCATTAAACAAACAATGACTGCTACTTCTTCAAACCATGCTGAGATTTTAGCTATTCATGAGACTAGCCGAGAATGCGTTTGGTTGAGATCTGTCATTCAACATATTCACGAATCATGTTGATTACCCTCCAACAATGACTGTCCAACCACACTATACGAAGATAACATAATATGTATCACACAAATCAAAGATGGTTATATCAAAGGTGATAGAACGAAGTATATATCACCAAAATTCTTCTACACATGAGCTACAAACAAACGAAATTGTTGAAATTCAACAAGTACGTTTAAGTGAAAATCCAGCAGATTTATTCACTAAAGCATTACCACCAACGATTTTCAAATCACATGTTCAAAGATGTGGAATGCGTTGCTTGAAAAATTTATCATCATGACTTATTTCACCATGAGGGGGAGAAGCTATTTTTGTGTGCACTGTACTTTTTTTCCTTCACTAAGATTTTTATCACACTAAGTTTTTCTATGGTAAGGTTTTAACGAGGCAGACCAAATAAAATATTATTTCTCATAAGAAGAATGTACTCTTTTTCCTTAGTCAAGTTTTACCCCATTAGATTTTCTTGATAAGGTTTTAGTGAGGCATATTCTTAAGTAATAAATATCCAAGGGGGAGTATTATAAAAGTATAGATATTTGTTGACAATGATTTTGTCAGAAATAATACATCGTATGCCGTCTGACATCTGGCATCCAAGAGAAGAACTCAATCAACTCAATTTGGAATTGAGTTTGCTAAAGCCAATGCATAATGTTAAAGTAGAATGATTATGTTTTGTGAAAATAACAACTTTGGTGCATGTAATGATGTCAACTTGGTGTATAAATATGTGTGCTATTGTTTCTTGCATTAGTGAGAAAAAACCGGGAATAAGAATAAAAAGCAAGCAGACTATACAATATTCTCTCTGTTAAATTGTCTACGTTATTGTTATATTTTACAACAGGTTTCATCATGTGAAAGGTTTGGGGTGATAGGTCAAGAATGAAGTGGGAGGTTGTTTGTCAACAACATGGTAGAAGGCTCTTAGTCAACGGCAAGGTGGGTGGAAGGCTCTTTTTCAACGGTAAGATAGGGTAAGTATTAGGGTTGGGGGTAAGGTTTTACCGAGGGGTGGGGGTAAGTGTACGCAGCGTGGCTTGAGGTTAGATTTAAAAGATGTTTGGGGGTAGGAGTAATTTAGTAATTAAAATTTTGTTTTAACAAAAGTCTAATTCTATTAAAGTTGACCAAAATCGAAGTTTAATAAGTGAAATTTTAAAAGATTAAGGGTAACAAGTATCACTATGTGTCAAGATGAGGGCTACAAAGTGAATTTAATCCTAAAAAATATTAAGGTTGAAGAGTTGGTCTAAAAAAATAAAGAGCCTTGAACATAGAGTATATATATAGTTTTTTTGCCCAAAAGAATATGCCAACCCTAATTCAACTCTGCCCATATTTTGATTTTAAATTTAAACCCATTTATCTAATTGCCACTTACAAAGTTAACTGCTAGATGGAGTAAGCTCCTCCAGGAGTGATCGATGGTGAAGGGATGCAATTATTGAGTGTAAAGATCATATAATTGCATATCACTTCACCGACATTAATTTATCTTTTCATAACTTTATAGCTTGTAACGTTATGAAGAAATTCAAATCCATTAAACTCACGACAAGATAATCAATTATGAGAGAAATTACTTTCACACGCGAAATTACGCATAATTAGCAAAATTGTAATTAGAATGGTCATGTACAACAGCACAATCACTATTATACATATCTCATAGTTTCCAAGCTAACTATTGATGTCTTAGCAGTCAGAGCGTTAATAACTTCTTTGAAAATTTGATTTGTATGATGTCCTTCAGACCAACAATACCTCTTTGTGTTCCAATTACAACGAGCAAGGATCTCCTTATAATACCATAAAATTATGAACAGAATATCGATATGCTCATAACATTATAACGTTATGAAGAGAACGATTCCGAATTACAACATTCATCTATTGCAATTACAACAATATAGGACTGAACCATTAAGTTAACAGAACAGTGAAGTATAACTTCTCATGATCTCGGATTTGTTACCTTTTTAACTTACAGCCCCCCTTTCAAGTTGTAAATGACGACGAAGAAACCACTAGTAGAGACAACTTCAGCTGGAGCGGTCGCAACAGGCCCGACCTGCCGATACCACCATCCAATACGTTCAACACAAAGAAGCCTCAGTCGCCTGTCACTTGTCGTGCAAGTCGCTTTTTGGGAGTAAATCTGCTCTTCTAAATCTAAAATTGAACCTCAAGCCTGGACACGTGAACAACCATGAAAACGTTTGAAATTGAAAAAACTACACTATGCAGCTACTATAACCACCAATAATCAGAACTTCAGAAAATATCAAATACAATGTAGAATGAATGTTACCTCTAGAGTTTCTGGAGAAGAACTTCAATATTTCATCGATTATTATCACCTATAAGACAGTGACAATGTCATGAAAACAGTAAAAGGAACTAAGTTTCGAGATGTAAGACTTAAACCTGAAGCTCTTTGATAAGTGCATTACGTTGAACATCAAGATAGAAAATCTATGAACTTGTAACAATTATGTTATGTTAACCAGTGACTCTCCAAAGACAATACTAATAATAGGAAATACAAGCTACAAAGTATAGAAATCATCAGATCGAGTCATTTTCAAACAAACTAAAGGACTTGTTCACAAAATGAAAGGAAAGAAACAAATACAACTTACAATAAATTCAAGCATCATATTAAGCCAAACGTAATATGATTTTTTTCTGCACTTAAAAGTGCCAACAGTTATGCATCTTTATCACTACTTCCCATCCATCGTCTCTAATGCTACACTAAGCTATCCGTTATCCCTCTCTCTATGTATATATATATATATATAATATAGAGAGAGAGAGAGAGAGAGAGAGAGAGAGACACGCACACATATAAGCGCAGGATACAAACTCGTATACTCAATGCAGCCCATGCCCTCCCCTACCCCAACACACACACACAGAGAACATCCCCAAAGTGATACTGTGGCACATTAGCAAAGTGCTACTAAACAATTAGTTAAGAGAATTCCATAACATTCTTTTGTCTTGATAGTCATGATAAGATCAAGAGGGCTTTTGGATGCTAAATATGCATGCCACGAGTCATGCTACACTTACAGATTCCTAGGATAATAAAAACATGCAATTTCAATCAATCATAAACTTTATAATGTTTTTCGCTTCTGAGGATTATTATATTAGAGCACAAGAAACAATGACAGAGTCCTAGATGGTTTAGTAAGTTTACTCGTTGATTATGATATAAAGGACACGACAATCAACATAAAAAGATTGTGATGATGCAACTACTCACAGGAAATGAAAGGTACAACACAACAGTCCAGTCAGCCCAACTTAATGGTGTCACCTGCAATGCAATAATTTACAGTTTCAGATGAATGACCCAAAGGAATATTACCATGTTAAACGAATTTTAGCAGAAATCAATCAAGGGAGAATGCCGACTTACAGAGAAAAGAATAGATAGTGGTTGCACATACAGAATGAGCATGTGAAGAATCATCGTCAGGACAATTGAACCAACAAGCCATAGGTTACTCCAGGGAGGGATGACACTGCAAATTACATAGAATAATTAACACAGCAGAAACCTAGAACAATAAATTTGATACCAGATTAATACAACAGAAAACACATAAATGTAACTACTCCCTCCATCCCCTATCTAGAGTCCCTTTTGGGGAATACAACTTTTTACGGATTGCTCTTGAAATTGTTCACTTTCCCAAATTGTGCTTTTACATTTAACTAAGATTTACACGGACCCCACATAATCCCAACAAGTGGAGGAGAATTGTTGGAAACATGCAAGGTGTTTTGCGTTGGTATATAGGACTTCGATTATGGGACATTCCCAAATGGAATAAAGGACTAAAATTTCGGGATGGAGAGTACAAAGTATTATGTCACTGAAGAACAGAATCCATAAAATTCTAAATTGAGAAGATCTGTGGTTCAAACAGCTACGAACATGACAACAAGATGAGGATAGAGTCATAGAACAACAGGTAAGGAAAGAAACAAGAAACAAAATGATGTGGACCTTGAAGGACTTCTAATAAGAGAGAGTTCTTTGAATCTCCAGAAGGTCTAGTTCAACCATTAAGAATATAGATGGCTTTCAATTGGATGAAGGGGGAAAGAGGAAGCTTTATATCAGGATGGTTGAACATTATAGCCTCCGAAAGTTGCAATTTGGAGTTTTACTGAAAAGCAGGAAGATCCATCTTCCAGAAAGACAATCAATGAGCGGATTTCAGAGCCATCTTGTCAAATTCAGAGATTCCATCTACAGGATAATTTCTTATTTATTCACAGATCAATTGAAAATGTGTGTAACTGACCATTACCAGTTCTCTAAAGAGATATTTACAATGTTTAATGTCTACTTTTAATAGTTTGATTTTGCATTGTACCCTCTCAACCATCGCAGAAATAAAAAACCAAGATGTGAATTCTCAGCCACTTCCTGTTTATACTTCATACATGCATTCATCTTCTAGAATTTGTGCTCACAAAATAGGATATAAGAAGTTCAGATATGGAAATAAGTTTCAAATAATACTGTATACTCACAGGAGAGATTGATTTTCGCTAAGATTATTCAATGCATTGAACATCTCAACTACAACCAACACTGTCATTGCGACAGTTGATGGATGCTGATCGCTGAATACACTGCACGGATAGTTAGTCTCCCTTGTTGAACAACTGTCGAAGTTCATCTGAGATGATGAGATAAAACAGATCAGTGCTTGTTAGAAGCAATGCAGAACCAGCTTCTGTAAGGAACAGAAGTTCCATCAATCGCTGAAGCACGATTATTAGGTGCATAACTTAAAAGAGATTGGTTGCAGCATTTAAGGAAAGATAAAAGCTAGAGTATTATCTACATTTCTTTGGGCAATATTTACCGGATTTTGAATCATTGGTGCATATAGAGATAAAGCTCCTAGGTTATCGGTCTAAGTTTTAGTTACATTTCTTTGGGCATTTTTAGTTGGATAAAGAAGCAAAAGGACTTCTATAAAGTCTAAGTTTTAGTTGGATAAAGAAGCAAAAGGACTTCTATAAAGTCATAACACTGAATCCACAAAATCAAACAGCTACAAGAATTTTTCATATCAAGATGCATTCAACTCAATTAGTCGTTTCAAAGTCTCTTCTTTCTCTCAATTTATTTCTCCTTTTCCCATTATTTTTTATTGTTTTTGTGGGGTGGGGGTTGGGCAAAAAGGAAGAAAATGTTCCTGCAAGAAGAGAGGGATGGTGAAAGGGTGGAAAAGAACGAGGAAAAAAAATCTGTAATTATCGTTCACTGGAAGTGCTAGCTCATTACTTCGAATGGAAAGCATAAAAAAATGCTCCCATGACTTGAATCCAACTGAAGGAACACTTACCAATTCACTATATGACAATTTAGGCCCACTATCCGAGTAGACAAACCACCATATGAATCCAGCAACAGTAACAAGTCCAACGTAAACTGCATCCGTCAGTATACCAATCATTATAAGTCAAAGGAGGATACAGTAATATACAAGCATCATGCTATCCTTGATTTGCAAATTAATATTTGTTATGCATAGGCCACAAGGTAGCAGTGAACTGATATAGCCTGGTAGTAATATTCTATTTCCAATATAATGATTTCCACAAGCTAAAAACTGAAAAAACCAGCCGCGAGATAAAACTTATGATGAAGTATCACAATTAACTATTAGCAGATAGTAAACTATTACCTGCTCTTAATCTTCTCAATTTTATGACAGTAAAAGCTACCACTTGATAAATGGGAGTTCCTTCAAAATATGTGTATTTTGTGCAGCTGTGTGAATTGGAGCAATCATTCTTCCAGTGTCCATAGAGGCACACTATCTGAGTTGAATTTTTTCAGCAACCAGATGGTTGGAACAGTGAAGTGACATGGCACCAGTTAACACAGAATGAGTTTTATCAGTTCACTCGCTCAATCCCAGAATGCCCTACTTTCCTCTTTGCTCTATCCCCAAATAATGTCCATTTTCCTTGAGAGGAAACTTCACAATAATAAGTACTTGACCAATTTTGAAATCCATTAACCGTATATCTTACTGCAATTCGAACTTTCTTCTTAAACTCCCTGCCGGGTCAAACCACGGCGTTCAATTTGGGACGGAGGAAGTGTATAATTTGGAAAGAGAGAAACATGAAAAAATTCAATATATTTGCTATGCTGTCGAAAATGCTTTTCACCATGTATCTGATATGGTTTCTTGTAAAGTGTCTACTCAAAAAGAAATTTCCAGTACCAGACACAACTGGGAATATTTTTAGCTTCTTGAGTTATCCCAGGCTACTTTTAAGCCTAAAACAAGAAGAGTAGTATACTCGCTCGGTGCATACAGTGTGCCCCCCTCAGTGCATATGTCAAAGGGGATATGCGGTAATGCCGCATACATCTTCCACAACCTCAGTTAAATCTTTTATCAGGAAATAAAAGCAAGCTGAACATTCAAAGAAGAAAATATCCACATATCCATCACCAAATTCATGCATACTTGTGCCACTAACAGCCCAACCCAAATACTGTTATCCTAGGACAGTTGTAGATGAACGAAACAGTATTTTTAGATGGTTCTGGAGGAAAAATTCAAAGGAGAATTACGATAGCATAATTGCATGTTATGGCATAACTTAACCATATGCATCGAAGAATGCTTAAGCTACAAGGTCAGACAATTGGAACATATGTTCAAGAATCCATGGGTACCTCCAATTACTAAGTATCGGAAGAACAGCCATCCAGTGACAACTGCTTCATTAACCTGCCATTCAAACAGAGTGAAATGTCAAACTTATAAGTGCCCTTCTTTCAAGTAAAGATAAACAGTTTCTAAGAGAAACAAACAGACCTTAAATGAGGAAAAATAAAAAAATAAAATAAAAAAATAAAAAATTACATATACTAGACAATGTAACCTATTGAAATAACGAATGCAAGAACGGTTTTGTGCCAATAGCCAATCAACCAAAATGAGCAATAACCACAGCAAATTTCTAACATAAGGTAATGAGCAGAGGACCAATAGTCATTACAAACTCCTGAACTTCATCAATTTCAGCATTTTACAATTAGAGGCTAAAGGGTGCAAGATCCAACTCATCCAGATATTCTTCTGAATACCAGATTTGTACGCAAACTATTATAGTTTTCTTTAGGCATATCTTCAAACACCCTTTCTATCCTTCTCACTCCCATAATTAATCTTTTCTTCTTGACTCACGGAGATCACACAGATCAAGATAAGAGAATTTTTGTAACACACAATCAGGTATGTTGGAAATCATAAACAAATAAAGCTCATGCATTTCTAACATCTTAAGCTTTTAGATGAGATGGATACTTTACATAGTATCAGAGCCTAGGAGCCAAAAAGCCTAGGTTCAAGTCTCACCACTAGCATCCCTTAACCACGTCCAAGGCTCAAATCCCGCTCGCACATGACAAGTAGTATAGGAGAAGATAAACTAATAAAGTTCAACCCTCTCTATCAACTTAAACTTTTAAATGAGATTGTTATTTGCAATACACATTTCTTATTTCACTTGATATTCATTGCTTTGAATGGCAAAGTGCACATATGAATTTATATATTTTCATCGTTCTTGCCCATATTACTGTACATCATGAAATAAGTGAACATTGATCACATCTTCAGATCATGAAGCATGAACTTCTCCCCTCAGGAAAAGTTATTTGCTTT
Source organism: Ehretia macrophylla (assembly GCA_037974665.1). Classification (NCBI taxonomy): domain Eukaryota; kingdom Viridiplantae; phylum Streptophyta; class Magnoliopsida; order Boraginales; family Ehretiaceae; genus Ehretia; species Ehretia macrophylla. Next base: position 10,524,933 of record CM075774.1, read on the forward strand.
TGGTCTCACAGCCTGTTTGTGTCATTTGAAGGAGTTTCACCTAAAACATGCCCTATGTTATGTTTCTCTAATGTCTGATATATTACACAATTGAGGTGGGAAGAAGAGAGTGGAACAAGAACACAATAAACGATGATATGATGTAAGTCCTTATAAGGTAAAACTTGGATAAGTTCAGAATACGTGTTTTCAACAGACTAAATACAATCCTAAATTTTCCTTCATGAAAGCCTTTCTGTCTTCCATAATTTCAGAAAAACCAGCTTTTAATGCTCCAATAGTCTCTCTAGTTTTTCTCCATAATAGAGATTCAAATTAGTGATTCTCTACTTCTACAAACTCTCTATTTTAGTTTTACTCCAACAATACTCTCTATTTTAGACTCTTTACTTTTACAAACCCTCTATCTTGTAAATTTATCTACAAATAAAAATAAAATATCATAAATCAAATTAAAATACTAACGACAAATACCTAAATAAAAGCATCATAATAAAATATGTGGCTCAATTATAATACAATAATAATTAATAAGTTAGTTGGGGTTATTGTATATTAGTCATAATTATACTAAACATTTATAACCTTTAATATAAAACTAAAACAAAAACCTCACAATTCAATGTACATAAAAAGCCACAAACAATATGACCGAAAAAAACCCCCATCACAAGCAGAACGTTCAAGACACCCCCATCCCCTATTCTTTTTCTCCTTCTTTCATAAGTTCTTCTCGTTTCTATTTGAAAGAGCTTGACACAACCAAAAAAAAAAAAAAAAGAGAATAGAGAGCTGAACCAGCTCGCTGCCCGTAGCAAGGAGAAGCAAAGAAAAGTGGCGAGGTCTTCAATCTAGCGAAGAGGATAGCTAACTTGTTGGAGCATTCTTTTTGGGGTTGACTTTCTACTTTGGCTTTTTGGAGTTGCTCTTAGTCTGATACTCAAGTCTTGGTTTCTGGCAAGGCAACCATATAACTTCAACTTCTTATGCATGGGAGGATGCAGGGACTAGAGATACTAGGAAGGAGCTATCCGATCAAAACACCTCTCTTTCTAGGATCCTTAAGCATGCCTTTGGTCCAAAAACGCCAACTCTTAGAGAATGAAGAAAAAGGCTAGAGAGAGAAAATATAGAAACTGAAAATATTTTGTTATATTATTGATTATGTTCAGTACATCATCTATTTATACTTGTTTACAAAGAAGTACTTGAGGTGAAAGTTAGTTGACTAACTTTCCCTCCATGCTACTATTCAGCACATACTAACTACAAGTGTTACAGCTGTATATATCTAGCTATATTAAGTGTTACAGTTGTACCCAACTAACTATATTACATAGACTGCAGCACATAGCTAACTGATATCTCATCAGCCCCCCTCAAGCTATGCCAGGTGGAACTGTCAGGGGTAGCTTGGCTCTAAGATGTCTGAACTTGACTGTAGGTAGGGATTTTGTAAACAAATCAGCAACTTGTTCTTCAGTAGAGATGTAGGACAATTGTAGAACCTTAGATACCACCTGTTCCTGTATAAAATGATAATCGATTTCGATATGCTTTGTGCGACCATGGAACACTGGATTTGAGGCTAAAGCCATTGCTGATTTATTATCACAGTGTAGCACAGGGGTGTGAAAGGGAATCTGCAGGTCATGTAATAAGTAGGAAAGCCCATAGTTACCAGATTCGTGGTACAGTCCGAGTCGTGGTACGAATTCGGGTACGGGGTACGACACTAAGAGTTTAAAGGGTACGATGGGGGTATACTTCTTGGTATGCTAATTTTTGTTCACAATACAGTATGAAGAATTATTGGATTCCATTATCAAATATTCTGTAGAGCAATGATATTTTATATTTACTAATTACTAAAATTAATTTGTTATAACGTTAGTCTAAAGTCTAAAATCCAAACCCAATAATTAAGAGAGTTTTTTAATATTGTATATCAAACACAAGACACAAAAGTAAATTAAAAAATTTTTATATGTTAAAGGTTTGCAATCTGTATATGTTATATTTTTAGGCTCTTTATTCTTTTTCATTATTTTTCTGATAAAAATTTGTATGTTTTTCAAGTCGCTAACTTTAGTGAACTGGAACCCGAATCGTAGAGTTCCGGTACGCAGATGTACCGTGAATTGGGACGTGGAATCCGATACGCGGTTCGAAGGGGGGTAGGGCGAATCTGGTAACTATGGGAAAGCCATTTGATTTCTGCAGCCACATGAGCCATAGCTCTATATTCTGCCTCAGTTGAGGACCTTGCCACTGTGGGCTGCTTTTTAGAATACCATGACAGTAGATTTGACCCTATAAATACTGTGTAGCCTGAGGTAGATCTCCTATCATTGCAGTCACTAGCCTATTCTGAGTCACAATAGACATATAGATGCAAAGGACCAGGCTGAAATGATATCCCATGACTGAGAGTACCCTTAATATATCTAAGGGTCATTTTCAAAGTAGTATAGTCATCCTGAGTGGGGGAATGCATATGCTGACAGATAAAATTTACGGCATACTGTATATCAGGCCTAGTTACTGTGACGTACTGCAGAGTGCCTACAAGACTCCTGAAATAAGTTGGGTTAGAATAGGGTTCTGAGAAGCCTTGTTTGTGAATAAAAGATTTAGCAAATGTAGGAATATATGAGGCTTTGCAGTCTGCCATGCCTGCCTTAGTCAAAAGATCCTGTGCATATTTGCTTTGATGTAAGAGAAGACTTGTGGAGGTTCTATGGACCTCTATTCCTAAGAAGTAAGAAAGAGACCCCAGATCTTTCATTGCAAATCTAGAGCTCATGCAGAGATGAGAGATGAGATAAATGTAGAAGAGTTGCTTGTGAGAATAATGTCATCTACATAGATAAGCATTAGAGTGAAATCTGAGGCAGTTGTATGGATAAAGAGAAAAGAATCTGCAGTGCTCATTTTAAAACCCTGAGTGAGAAGAAAGGAAGTAAGCATTTGATACCAGGCCCTTGGGGCCTGTTTTAAACCATATAAAGACTTTTTCAGTTGGCAAACATATGTAGGAAATAGTGGATCAACAAATCCTTGAGGCTGTAGCATGTAAACTGACTCTTGTAGATATCGATGGAGAAAAGCATTGGAGACATCTAGCTGTTTCAAGTCCCAATTATGATGGAGAGCGAGAGATAGAACTGCCCTGATGGTTTGAGGTTTCACAACAGGACTAAAAGTCTCTGTGTAGTCTATCCTTGGCTCTTGGAGATAGCCTTTAGCCACTAGCCTAGCCTTATATCTAGCCATTGTGCCATCTGCATGTCTCTTGATCTTATACACCCATTTGGAGCCTATAGGTTGCCTATGAGAGGGAAGGGGAACTAGTTCCCATGTTTGTTGATGCTTGAGAGCTTGAAATTCCTCATTCATAGCCTGGACCCAACAGGAATATTTAGCAGCCTCTTTATAAGATGTAGGTTCAATGGCAGGAGGAGTAGTTATAAGACTATGTGCTTGATACAAGGGAGAGGGCAAACAACCTGTTTTTGACCTTGTTAACGTAGGATGTAAAGACAGAGGTGCTAGAGAAGTAAGAGAGTCTGAGGTTGAGTTAGATGTGTTTGACTATGAGCTTGATGAGTGTTGGGCTGAGGAATGTAGTGCAGGGGACTCAGCAGAGTTAGAGGCAGCAGGTATAAAAGCTGCAGATTGAAAAGAAGGTGTAGTCATGCTTGAAGACTGGTCAGACTCTGAGGTTGCAGATGTCTGAACAGTACCATGAGTAGGGAGCTGGGCACTTTGATGTGCAAATGTAGCAGCAGAGGATGAAGATGTGCCTAGGATAGGAATATGAGAAGGTGCAAACAAATTTTCTGAGACTGAACTGGAATGAGGATCATGTTGTGGTGTTTGATGGGTAAAAAGTGGTGGAAATTGCAAAGGAGTTAGGGAAGACAGTTGGGTGGACATGTTAGGTGTAGTTAGAGGGAAGACATGTTCCACAAATCTAACATGTCTAGAAATATATACCTTGTAGGTTTTAATGTCTAGGCATTTATAGCCCTTAGTAGTAGAACAGTAGCCAAGGAACACATACTCTGTGGACCTGTTTTCTAGCTTATGATATGTGTATGGTCTAAGCCAAGGGTAGCATAAACACCCAAAAACCCTTAGGTAACTGTAATCTGGTGGTTTAGAATAGAGTGCTTCAAATGGGGAGATATTATTTATGACAAGAGTAGGAAGCTTGTTGATCAAGTAGTTGGCAACTGAAAGGGCTTCTAACCAATATCTAGAGGATAGGTAGGCATGATTAAGAAGGGCTAGGGTAGTTTCAATCAGGTGCATGTGCTTTCTTTCTACCTTGCCATTTTGTTGGGGTGTATAAGGGCAAGTAGTTTGATGGATAGTGCCTAAGGACTGCAGAAATAGCCTGAATTGGTGATTAACATACTCAGTGCCATTGTCTGTCCTAAACACTTTGATGTTGGTGTGAAATTGTGTGTGTATCATTATGTTAAAGCTAAGAAAGGCAGCATATGCATCTGATTTTTCTTTAAGGGGATATAACCAACAAAATCTTGTAAAATCATCCATGAATAGGAGATAGTATTTATAACCCATATTCGAAGATAAAAAGGATGGCCCCCATACATCAGAATGTACTAAATGAAAAAGAGATGTGGTAACAGTTTCAGACAAGGGAAAGGGTAGTCTATGGGATTTTGCAACTGAACAAGAAGAACAATCTAAACTAGCACTAGGCAGTTTTACATGGAGAAGTTTAGACAATAATTGTGCAGTGGTGGCAGTTGGATGACCCAACTTGTAGCGCCACAGAAGAGCTTGATTAGATGTATCAGCATGTACACTGCAGTTGAGAGCTTGAGAAGCAGTAGAGGGAGAGATAGAAGTGTTGAAGACCAATGGCTAGAGACCCCTTTCACAGAGGGCCTGGAACCTGACTGTGTGAGTAGTATTGTCCATAATAGTCACCCCCTTAGAGTCAAAAAACACAGTGTAGTTATTGTCTTTACTGAGTTTATGTACAAACAACAGATTAATTGAAATTTGAGGAACATATAAAAGATTAGATAACAAAAAAGAAGAAGTAAAAGAAGTACGACTGCCATTAGTTTGAAGAGGCAGAGAATTGCCATTCCCTACTGCAACTACCTGTGTGTCATAATAGGGTTGAGAAGTATGTAGATGAGAAGGGTCATTGGTGACATGTGCATTAACACCAGAGTCGAGATACCAATGGGTGTCTGTTAGGGAATGTGAAGGAATATAGGCTGCAAGGGCTTGAGTTTCAGATTTCTGAATGTAGTAGTTAGTGGTGTCCAATCTATGCCAGCATTCTAAGGCATTGTGATTGGGTTTGCCACAGATTTGACAATAGATCTTGGTGTTAGGAGAGGAAACAGAGGGTGAGGGAGTAGTGTTAGAGTTAACAATAGTTTGTGAGCCTCCAGGATTATAGGTGTTTCTACCTTGGCATCTCTGTCCTCTGCCTCCTCTACCCCCCCTGTTGTTGTTATTTTTACCTCTGCCCCTGTTGGAGAAATTAGAAAAGGAGTTGACTTTGCTATAGAGAGCATTATGCAGTAGGTGAGAGGAGGGGTCAGTAATATTGACAGATTTAAAAAGTTTAAGGTGCAGCTCTTCTGTAATAAGAAGAGTATTGAGCTGAAGAAGAGAGATGGACTCAGGTTTGCATCGCATAGTGGCCTTGAAGGTATCATACTCGGGAGATAAGCCTTTAAGGATATAGAGAATTAAATCCTCTTCAGAGATTACCTCAGCTGCTGCAGCAAGACTATCAGCAATAGTCTTGATGTGATCTAAGTAGGCCTGTATAGATTGAGTGCCTTTGCTCAGGTTATGAAGCTGAAGTTTTAGTTGTTGAATATGAGACCAACTGAGTGAATTGAACTTAGCAGCTAGGGTTTTCCAAACTGAAGTAGCAGTGGGAAGACTCAGGACTTGAGGGAGAACAGCAGGAGTGATAGAAGCAAGAAGACAACTTTTGAGATGTTTATCTTTGAGAAGCCATGTCTAATAAGCTGGATTTGTAGTAGAGGATCCTTCAGCTGTAGTAATTTGCTTAGAAGGACACTCATCTACACCAGTCACATGATCAAGCATCTGGTGAGCATCAAGAACTCCCTGAACTTGAGCCTTCCACAACCTGTAATTTGTGTTGTCCAATTCGATTTGAACAAGAGTGCAGATTTTGAAGAAGAAGCTTTAGCTCTGTTGGAAGTTCCATGGATGAACTAGTAGCTGTCGATGTGGAAGCCATTGATGAATAGCTCTGATGAATTAGGGTTTGGAGAAGTTAGGGTTTGAGAAATTAAGTAAAATGAACCGGTAGAATTGAAGGAAAAGAGGTAAGAAAGCTTCGGCTACGGTGATTAAGCTCTTCAAGTTGCTCAATGAGAGCTTCGAGAGAGATCTCCAATGGAGGATCTCGAAAAAAAATGGAGGATCTTCACTGCTCTATGATACCATGAATAAAAAGGCTAATGAGAAAAAATATAGAAACTGAAAATATTTTGTTATACTATTGATTTTGTTCAGTACATCATCTATTTATACTTGTTTACAAAGAAGTACTTGAGGTGAAAGTTAGTTGACTAACTTTCCCTCCATGCTACTATTCTGCACATACTAACTACAAGTGTTACAGCTGTATATATCTAGCTATATTAAGTGTTACAACTGAACCCAACTAACTATATTACATAGACTGCAGCACATAGCTAACTGATATCTTATCAGAGAACCTATGGTCACGCAACTTCACATACAACAAACATTTTCATAAGTTACAGGCGAGTAGGCTGAAGGTCTGTTTAGTCTAGCTTTTGAACACTTAAAAGCATTTTTTGTGAATTTAGAAGGTGAAGCTAACCTATTTGGCCCATTTCTAAAAGAGTTTTTAGGTAAAAGCCAAAGTTGAAAAAAAGTTAAAGTATAAGAAGCTTTATATCGGAACTTTTCGAAGAAGGTTTTCGCGAAGGTGTTTTGACATCATGAGGGAAGCTAATAGCTTCTTTTATTTCTCAAAAATACCCTTCTACATTTTTGAAAGCCCAACATTCCTCTAAAAATATTATTTTTCCCCTCAAAAAATACCCCTCCACATATTTTTTAACAATATTCTGACATAACAAGGCCAAACAATAACAGCTTCTGTTCAACAACACTTCTAAACAAAACTCTAATAATGAATACTCTACAGCACAATAGCTAAAATTTCACAGTTAAACCTAACAGTCATTGATTTTATCCCCCTAGCTAGCCTAACCAAACCCCACCCCAAGTGCCAAGCCCCAACCGACTCCCCTCCCCCTTCCCCGCGGGGAAAGAAGATAAAATCTTCTTGTGCAACTTCCCCTCTCAACAAGATCAATCCAGCAATGTCCACATTTCTGCTATACTTCTTCTATGAACAGACAACAACAATTTTCTACATTTTTTTAAAGTCATGGGTATCCGGGCTTTTCCCGACTAATCTCACAAGACCCTGAAGTTATGCACCGATGGTTTCATGATTCGGGTTTATCTTTGAGTTCAATGTTTGTGAGCGTCAACGCACCTAACCAACCATACCTACACCATGCACTATGCCGGTAAATAGCCCAGACATGAACCCATTACGGAGATGATAACCGGCCTATACAAAGGTTGTTTGTTGGAATCTTCTTCTGTCAAAATATTTTGGGAGGCCTTAGTGGTCTCATATTATTTAGAATCGAACTAAGTCGAAGATCTCGGTGGTCTTGTGAGTGGGAGTGTGTGTTGTGCCAGAAGGCAAGTAGGTGATTCAAATTATTGCGTATAGAAAGAGAGAGTCGGAACTTTGGAGAGCTATTGACCTGTATCGCTTTCCTGTACTGACCTGTGACGTGAGTGCTCGGATACGACAGAAGTCGACCGATAGAACTTCGTAGATCTTGCTTACCGGTAGGTCATAACTGTACTAGCTGTACTAGGCCCGTTATGCCATAATTCATTGAGGTTGATCCCGAAGTTACGGTCTATCCCGTAGCATTAGTCTCTATTTATTCACCAAACAGGGAAAACATCAATTTTCTACAATTTTTTTAGAGCCGTAGGTATCCAGACTTTGCCCAACTAATCCCACAAGACCCTGAAGTTAACGACCAAGAAAACTTATAGTGGCTCTAAGGGAACTCGAACTAGTGGCCTTTGGGAAGCACACCCAAGGTCTAACCAGCTGAGCAACCCCTAAAAGTTAAGTTTCTACAAACTACTGAAACTCTAAATATATGTTGGCATTCCATTCATCAATCTTATACTTGTAGTACACCAACAGGACAAAAAGAAGTTGACATGCAAAAACTCACAGCAGACATCTTGACATCAAGAATTTTAGAAACTAGCAAAGACCTAGAAAGCAGAAGAAATATGCAAGGCAATGAAAAGAATAACGAGGAACAGTAAATTGGAGCATCAGCTCTCCCAGATGAGCAGGACCAAGAATCAAGGTTAATAGAAGAATGAAGACCAAACATTAAAGAAAACAAAATGAACAGCAGAAAAAGGTTTAGTACTTTTAACAAGCTATAGAAAGTACCTTGCGAGGTTTAGCCTTCATTACATCTGAATCTTGCTTATTAAATCCAATAGCAGTAGCAGGCAATCCATCAGTAACCAAATTTACCCAGAGCAGCTGGACCTGTAAAACATCACATTGTATAAAAGACGCCATAACTGTGAGTTAAGTTTTGCACTTGATTCGTAATCTTGGAAACACAAACAAATCGGCCTTCAAGATTTGTAAAGGATCAATAGAACACATCATATCAAGGAACACATCAAAAAGCAAAGAATACCTTTTACTGTAGTCCTCGGAATATCAAAGTGGGGGTCATTTATTGTTTTAAAAATTTTATGCATAAGCTTTAAGCAGTAAGAAATAATATTAGACATAGGTGTGAAAAGAGGAACCAAGATACTCAGGAATCATATACACAACAATCGTGCAACATTATTGAAAACAAGGATCACTTAATATTACAAGTATATTCAAGAGGAAGCGAAAAAGTAAAATACTATCAAGCTAACCTAACTTACAGGCATAAGAGTATCAGGTATACCAAGTGCAGCTGCTACAAAAATACAAACTACTTCACCGATATTCGAAGATATCATGTATCTGATGAACTGCTTCGTGTTATTGTAAATAGCCCTTCCCTCTGCAACAGCCTGAAACCAGAAACCCAATTTGAGATAGTCCGAATTCAATATACTATCTACAGTTCAAGAAGATGGTCCTACTTGCTATTTGCCTTTGTCCCAAAGTAGTATCCATGTTGACTTAAGAAAGCGGAATAATTGTATTACTTTGATTTTATGCTTAATTAATACATTCACTAACAAAGTAGAACGCTTCTGCTACATGTAAGAGGTAAACAGTGAGGGATAAATCTGAAAACATAATGGTAAAATAGGGTAGCAGGTTACTTTTAATATATTTCTATTTGATCTGTCTGAAAGTTTTATGCGGCTATCTTTCCTGGACAAAGGTAGTAACAACTTTGAACCATAAGACAACTTTTCTCTGAGAGAGACACAATTTGATCCAAGTTCTAAAAAGTCCTCTAATGTATGTACAAGAACCTTAAAAAGGTTAAAAAGCCAAAAGGAATATTGCTTACCGCAACAATAGTGGCGAAGTTGTCATCTGCCAAAACCATATCTGAAGCACTCTGGAGGTTCAAAATATAAAGCAGAGTCCGAGTTAATATCAGCTCTAACTGAACTAACATTTCAAAGATGATACACATTGCAAGAACTTAATACTAGAAGGACAATCATATTATTAGACCAAAACATATACTAGAAGATTTTCAGCAAGTTGGGAAATATCAAGTTTGAATAGCACTCTTCCAGGAAGAGAAAACTACCACACTGTCAAACAACAATATCATAGGATTCTTCATCGGCACTTACTTTCAGTGCTCTGGCCAAATACGTAAAATGTCTACATAATGTTAATGCCACTAAATATTCAGTAAGGAAACAAAAACTGCAACTTGAACGATAAGAACCAGAATGAACCAAGAAAGAGGTTCAGGGCATGAAACTCTATTAGTAGATACATATTGCACAATACTCCAAATATGTTTCACTTTCACCTAATCTATCAAAAATCCTAGCGCAAAATTTGCGATATAGACATATGATCTGATGTATGCGAACAATTGATATGATATATGAATTCAGATCTACTACAATAAGCAATGCAGAAGGAAGCATCAAAATGCACAAATATTAAGTTCTTCAAGTGTTCACAGCAATCTTTCCTACTACGTTTGAATGGGAGACGAAGAAAAGGAGAAGTGTTAACAGATAATTAAAACCGGATAATGGAGTAAGATGGTCAAACTTCATGTGTCAAGACATATTGGATAAGGTGGGAACAAAAAAATCATTTCAATCAAAAAACACCAAACCCGAACAGACAAAATCATCTTGAAAAGAACTACTTTGGTCCCACGTCTCTTGCCCATTTGACTTTTTTTGGATCAAACTAAATAGTTTTGCAGACATATCTTTTTGTAATCATTTTTTGTCGAGTATTTTCATGGTATACACATTCTAGATAGTAATAATCTTTACTTAGTTTCCAATAATGTATAAATTGTAACGAAAAATTAATATTCATTATCAATTATTACTACAGAACTATGTGCTTGACCAAAAACATTTCAACTGCGACAATATCAATGGGACCAAGGCAGCAATTTGCATTTACCACCTGAATATGAACATCGGTGAGAAATAAAAGGGTGCCATGCAGAAATTAAGGTAAGGAAGAAGCATCCAACATGATTAACAACTCATAGGTGTCAGTTTGACTTAATGTTTGAGGCCCAACTCATCATCATTGAATCAAGTTACAGCAAAGAATGGTATACCCTATGATAGCTGCTTTCAGGGCTAGTTAGTATTCCCAAGGAAGCCAGATACGATGTACTTATGCCATTAATACTTGGCAAGCAGAGAGAGAATTAAGGAGTGCCACAGGAGAAGTGTAAGACCCAAGTATCACAGGACCAGAAACCATATCTGGACTCTGGAGTTAGATGCCCCTCCCGGACCCCATGAACATTAAGGTTCTAAAATGCAGGAACAGAAGAATCTAATATAACTCACTGAACGCATTAATAAGAAGCATCTTCTTATTTCACTTTTAGTGAAATAGGCATCGGAAAAGACCACAATGCTTCTGATGTTTTATCAGATGGGGTTCTCACTCGACTAGTCTTTAGCATAGTTGGGCATTTCCGCTAAGGTCCTCGTCATGGCTCTCACTTCCCGTCAGACAGTTCTGACAGAGATACACCCTTCATGATCAAGTCTATCATAACCAGCTCCTGATGATACTACACTACCAGGCATCAACACAAGAATAATCCCATTAAATTATTATTCTAACACGATGCAACTATCACATACGATAATCTACATAGTCCTTAAATGGGTTGATTAGACACCAGGACTAATCATTACATATGGAGGCCACCCAAGACTTTCACAGAAAGACATCAATCCATTTCAATTACATTAAATCTTTTGCTGCAACATGCGTACAAATACAACACATTAACCAACATCCAAGAGCTATGAGAAAGAAATAAAGGATAAAGACCATCAAATAAAATAATTTTGCAGTCTGACAATTACAATTAACAAGAAAGAAAATAAAGTTGTACAATATAAATGTGTAATACAAAAGCCACTTAGATTTTGAAGTGTGAAATGCTTTAAAGAAAGAACTAAGAAACTGATTTGGTGCAAAAGCTAAGAAAAGAAAACAACAAGAGTAGATGTCGGTGAGATAAAAACATCTTTAAGTAGATCAAGGAAAACTAATGTCCAATGGTAGAAGGGACCCAGGATAATTAGCAGAGTATAAGAAGGTAAAGACAAAATTCAACGCCAAATTACAAGGAACTTGAAGCAACCTATGATATTACTAAGAATCTACTCTGACAAAGAGAGTTATCTAAAAGCAATAAGAATCTTAAAAAATATGCCACTTCCTATATCCGGAAAGAAATACTTCCATTACGATAGTAGAACATCTTGAAATTATGGAACATCTTGAAATTATGGACACTTTCCTAAAAAAGAACAGCTCCACTCTTACTTTAGTATACTCATTAAGTTAATTTACAAAAGTTAATATAAAGTTATTTCTTGACAATATTTTAGAAGATACAAGTTTTAGTTGGTGGCCAATAAACAAGTCCTGAAAATTAAACACTTCATGCGAAGCCCAATCATTTCAAATCTTTTTATTTCCCAAAGGCCCCCCTTCCCACTCATAATCGAGCACGATCATCACCACACACGCATAGCCATAAGAAATTAAAATGCCCTAGCATTGCTACTACCCTCGCAACATACTGGAGCCTAAACATAAATCACTAGCAAAATGCTTAAACCACGTTTGCAAAGATTTGGAGCAGATTATGCAGAACATCCAGGATGAAATTGTCACAGGAGTCAAAGTCGGTCGATCTTTCAGGAACACTAGTATTAACCGTCTGTTTGTCAATAGAGCTATGTTTTAATTTGACTGTCTCCTAATTTCTTCAGCTTGTAGTCGGGTCTGCCCCGCCATTTTAATTTCCGGGCCGTTTGGCATTCTATTCAGATGTATGATGAACTCTTTCATCTATGAATAACACTCTTTCTGGCTTAGCCAAAAAACAAAAGATTTGGAGAACCCAAATTCTGGCTCGAGCTAGAGCTAACAAAAATGTGCAGACCACTAGACCAAAATGCTCAAATCAAGGAAAATTTAATCATCAAACATCCTATTTCTATATTCTTTTATAATTGACAACAGGAAAGGAAAATCAAACATTCAATATAGAAAAATGTGAGAATGGATATAACAAAATTAACAACAAAACATAAGATAAAAGACAGTCACAACACGGTGAAAGGAATTCATGAATAAGGAAAAGGTAGAGGGAATACATGTCAATTCCATCAATCCATGGTACTATCATCTAAGCTTCGAATGCTTTGTTCTCTCTCTTTCCGTTTCCTTTTTTGCTTTTTCTTGCTTTTGAGCGAAAATGAACTACTTAGAAAAAAAAAATTTACCTTAGCAACTGCAGTTCCAGATCCCATAGCGATCCCAATATCAGCTTTCTTTAATGCAGGAGCATCATTAACTCCATCACCAGTCATTGCAACCTTCAAAACCAAGTAGAAAATAGTTCCTCGCCAATGACAATTAAAATATGAAAAGAAAAAACACGGAAGTAATATCCATTTCACATATATGCCATTGAACAACTCTGGGAACAACAACAGAACCATAAGTATCAACTGCGTTTTATTCACGCCAGGCAACTAGAAATAATGAAGGATGAACATGAACTGAAAAGGGATAGCTAACTTGAATTAATCGTATACTAAATATTTAAGAAGTTGAAGCAAAAAAAGCCTAGTATGCAGAAGGTTGAACAAGATCCCTGTAACAGCACTAATTTATCCAAGGCCTGAGGTCTATCCAAAAAGACTTATGCATGTTGTTTATTGACTTGAAAAGGCAAATGACCAAGTCACTAAGGAGTATCTATGGAGAAAGTCAGAGAAGAAAGACACGTGTGACAAGAAGATACATGTATGACGAAACTATACTCAAAATAAGGATGAATGTTGAAGACCATTGCTTTTTCAGTCACAAAAAATCTAAACTAAGGATCAACCTTGAGCACATTTATTTTGCTTTACTTATGGACAATCTCACTAGACATATCCACAACAAGGTTTCATGGTCTGTCATTCACAGATAACATTGTATTTGATAACATATAGGAGAATATACTCTTTGTAATCTCTGCAGATAGTCTATATACATCTGCAGAGACTAGTACTTAGCATAGACAAGTACAGGTAATAGAATAATAAGCTACTGAGCTTAGTTAGTTAAGTCAGTTCTGAGAAAAATATCTCAGAACTGATCTTAGTTTGTTATAAGTTTGTTAACAGTGATAATTGATGACAGCTGTAACAAGCTTGACAATATTGACTTTGTACTACCTATAAATAGAAGCTATGTACTGCAAAATCATTAAGTAATGAAAATATCTTTTCTGAATTCTCAAATTCTCTCTTTCTTCATGGTATTCAGAGCCAGAGATCTCACCTATGGTTTCTGATCCGCCATTTTTTCTTCAAAAACAAGCTTACAAAATGCTGTTTTTTGATCAAATACAATATTGCGATTCCATTAGAGCACAAATTTGAAGCTTCGCAGCATCAAATTGAAGTCTTCTCTCTACTAGTGGAAGCTAGGGTTACATCAGACCTTGCAACTTCATTAGAGAACAATCTTGAAGCTTCGCAGCATCAAATTGAGCTCTTCTCTCTTCTCTCCAAGCTAGGGTTTGGTCTTCCTTTTACTCTTCCTATTTTGCTTTTCATTTACATCTCCAATTCCATCCACTTCAATCTGCTAGGGTTCATCTTTCTTAGCTTGAAACCTAATCTCAGTTCAGAACTTCAACTTTTCTTTTACATCGTTTCTGAAGCTATCAACAATGGTTTTAACCTGCATTGAAGATCTTCCTTTGGGCTTAAAACTCCTAATTCAAAATTTGAACTCTTTGGTCAAAATTCAACTAGATAATTCTAATTACTTGATATGGAAAGCTCAAATTCAAGCTATTCTTCAAGCTTATGATCTTTTTAAATATGTCAATCGATAAACACCTTGTCCTCCTAAGAATCTTACTGCCACAGATGGATCATGTCAAAGCTATTACTGATAGTCTTGTTTCTGCTGCTGCACCAGTTGAGGAAGAGGACCTTATTCTCTATGTTCTCAAGGGGTTGCCCATTGAATATGAAACATTCAGGTCAAACATAAGGCTCAGAACAACCCCTATATCTCTCAGTGAATTAACAAGTCTCTTGATGACAGAAGAAGTAAACCTTCAGTTCTTATACTCTACTAAACTCAACTCCTCATCAACCTCTGAATTACTTACTGCCCTATACACTAAAGCAACCAATTCACAAGACCACACACCAAGGCGCAGAGGAAGGAACAGTAGGGGAAGCAGAGGAGGTAGAGGGCAAAGGGGTAACAACACAGGCAACTCCACCTCTCAGAAAATCTATTCTCACTCAAATTCAGCTATAGCTGCCCTCTCCTGTCAAATCTGTGGGAAGTCAAATCACTCTGCTCTAGAGTGTTGGCACAGATTTGATGCTACAAATTACTCAATTCCAAAGGTAGAAAAGAAAGTCATGGCTGCCACTACTGGACCTTCCCAAAACCAAGACAATCAGTGGTATCTTGATTCCGGAGCAAATACCCATGTTACTCATGACTTTGCATATCTGAATGATGCTCAACCTTATGCAGGAGCAGACACAGTAGTGGTTGGCAATGGTAATACTCTCCTTATACACAGCATAGGCACTAGTGACTTATCTACCCCTCACACCACTCTATCCCTCTCCTCTGTTCTTTATATTCGACACATCTCCACCAATTTATTGTCTGTTTCTAAACTTACAAAAGATAATAACTGCACTCTTATCTTTAATTCTAAGGGAGTTACAATACAGGACAATGCAACAAAGAGAATTTTGTTCCAGCCCCCCTGTGGACAAGGACTTTATCCTTTTCCCTGCAGCCCACTGCTTCCTACTTCTACAAGAAGAATACTCACCTGCACTACTAAGCCTGCCTCACATTCTACAAGCTACCAGTGGCATTTAAGACTGGGTCATCCATACAATCCTGCTGCCCAACTACTCCCCTCAACTCTGCATGTTCAATTACCTAAGCATTCCTTAGATTGCAGTTCTTGTTCTATAGCTAAAGCCCATAAACTACCTTTTCAGTCATCTAGTAGTACTACTAATTCTCCTTTTCAGTTAGTTCACTCGGATGTTTGGGGCCCAGCTCCTACTTTTTCTTGTATGAATTTCAGATACTATGTTGTTTTCATTGATGATTTTTCTAGATTTTCATGGTTATTTCCTTTGAAAGCTAAATCTGATGTATTTTCTGCTTTTCGAAGTTTTACTGCCTTTGTTCAAACTCAATTCAACACTAACATAAAAACAATAAGGACAGACAATGGCACAGAGTTTCTGAACCACAAGTTCAGTCAATATCTTAGGTCATTAGGCACAGTGCATCAAACCTCTTGCCCCTATACCCCAGAACAAAATGGGAAGGCAGAGAGGAAGCACATGCACCTCATTGAGACTGCCATGGCCCTCCTAAATCACTCTAAACTCCCAGCAAAATATTGGTTAGAAGCAGTTGCCATTGCTAATTACCTAATCAATAGACTGCCCACTCCTATTCTTAATAGTCAATCTCATTTTCAAACTCTCTATTCCACCAAGCCAGATTATTCAATTCTGAGAGTCTTTGGCTGTTTATGTTACCAATGGCTTAGGCCATATACTAAAAACAAATTAGAAGAAAGGTCCAAACCATGCATCTTTCTGGGGTATTGCCCTACCACCAAAGGATACAGGTGCTTGGATATGACCACAGAAAGGGTCTATATCTCAAGACATGTTAGGTTTGTAGAGCACATTTTCCCATGCTCTACAGTCCCAAACACCAATTCACCATCCAATTTTTCAGTCTCAACTACTCAACCTATTTTCACTTCAACTACTCCTACAACTGCAATCCCTTGTACTGCAGTTTCAACAAATTTATCAGGCCATTTCCCAGCAAACAGTCCAGCTGCATCTCTCCCAGGTATCCCACATACTCCTTCCAATTCCTTTCCATCTGAGTCCTCATAATCACATCAAACAGAACCCTTACAACACTCTGCAACAACTGAGTCCTCACAGTATCCTACCCAAATCAGTCCTTCTACAACTACACCAACAGAGTCCTTACAAACTCAGTCTCAACATCACCATACAGCCAGCAACTCTGCCTCACATAATACACAATCTGCAGATCAGTCTGCAACTTAGTCTGAACCCTCCTCTTCTTCTTCCTTTGCTGCTTTAGCACCCAATAGATTACATCCTATGTTAACCAGGTCTAAAACTAGTTGTCTACCCCCTCCATTATACCAGTTGCACACTCTGATCACTACTCCCCCAACAACAGAACCTATTACATACAAAGAAGCCTCCAAACATTCCCATTGGCAACAAGCCATGAAAGAAGAATTCAAGGCTTTGATAGACCAAAATACGTGGACCTTAGTACCCCTACCTCAAAACAGAAAGTCCATTGGTTGCAGGTGGGTATTGAAAATTAAAACTCATTCAGATGGTTCAATAGCTAGGTATAAAGCAAGGTTAGTAGCCAAAGGCTATAACCAAGAAGCTGGCATTGACTATACTGAGACATTTAGCCCAGTAGTCAAAGCTCAAATGTCATATCCTTAGCCCTACATCATCACTGGCCACTGCAGCAATTAGATGTCTCTAATGCATTTCTTCATGGCCTTTTGGTCAGCCACAGGGTTTCATTGATTCTACCCACCCCTCATATGTGTGTAAACTTCAAAAATCCCTGTATGGTCTCAAACAAGCCCCAAGGGCTTGGTATCATAGACTGTCCTCTTTCCTTCTAAGCCTAGGTTTTAAATGTAGCAAAGCAGATACATCTTTTTTTGTCCAGCAAACTCCTACTCATATTCTCATTCTTCTAGTTTATGTGGATGATATTATCATCACAAGGTCATCCACAACTGTTATTCAACAACTCATTTCTTCTATGAATGACAGATTTGCAATGAAAGACCTAGGCAGTCTATCTTACTTTCTAGGCATAGAGGTGTCATCTCAATCTAACTCCCTTCTTCTTCATCAAACAAAATATGCCACTGAATTGCTTCAAAGGGCAGGACTGAGTGAGTGTAAACCTGCTGAAACACCAACATATTCTAAACATTCCCATCCTGCAAATACACCTTCTACACCTTATGCTAATCCCACACAATTCAGAAGCCTAGTAGGTGCCCTCCAATACCTTACTATGACTAGACCAGACCTGCAATTTGCAGTCAACTCCCTTTGCCAACACATGCACAAACCAACTACTGCTGATTATGCTTTTCTTAAGAGGGCACTCAGGTATGTTAAAGGAACACTCAGTCATGGGGTGTTATTTCAGCCAGGGCCCTTGCATCTACAGGGTTTCTCAGAAAGTGATTGGGCCTCTGATTCTACAGATAGACGGTCAACCACAGGTTACCATATTTTCCTAGGTCCAAATGCAGTATCATGGTGTTCTAAAAAGCAAGTGACAGTGGCTAGGTCAAGTACAGAAGCTGAATATAGGGCAATGGCCCATACCGCAACTGAACTTAAATGGCTTACCTTCCTCCTCAGGGATCTACACATTCCTATTAACTCCCCTGTCTTACATTGTGACAATCAATCTGCCTTGGCCCTACCTGCTAATCCAGTTTTTCATGCCAGGACCAAGCATATAGAGCTTGACTTCCACTTTGTAAGAGAGCAGTTTGTGGCTAAACAACTACAGGTGTCCTACATTGCTTCCACAGAACAGCTAGCTGACATCTACACTAAATCTCTACCAGTCAGGTAGTACAAATATCTTCTTACCAAGCTTCCTCTGAGATCCACCCAGATGAGCTTGAGGGGGGGTGATAATATATAGGAGAATATACTCTTTGTAATCTCTGTAGATAGTCTATATACATCTGCAGAGACTAGTACTTAGCATAGACAAGTACAGGTAATAGAATAATAAGCTACTGAGCTTAGTTAGTTAAGTCAGTTCTGAGAAAAATATCTCAGAACTGATCTTAGTTTGTTATAAGTTTGTTAACAGTGATAGTTGATGACAGCTGTAACAAGCTTGACAATATTGACTTTGTACTACCTATAAATAGAAGCTATGTACTGCAGAATCATTAAGTAATGAATTCTCAAATTCTCTCTTTCTTCAGTATTCATGGATGAGTCAAGGAAATCTGTAAATATTAAGTTATACCATGGAGAAAGACTCAAGAAGCAAAGGGCTTTACATTAAGTAAATCAAAGACATGGTATTTAGAGTATGTGAAATGCAAGTTCAGACAAAGAAGGACAAGTGCGGCAGAAGTAAGATTGGACATGGAAAGTATCAGTAAAGGAACATGTTAAATAAGTTGGGTGGATGGTCATGGTCCAAGAGGACAAAAGGGTTAATGCCAATTTTAGAAAAAGAATCAAAGCAGGAAGACAGAGTAGAGGAATGCATAACAAGTCCAATGTGACAGGAAAATACACCTTAGTTTAAATGGAATTATTTAAAATAACCAGAAATTTGGCTTTTATACATGTATCAAAGAGTTGGGGACTGAAGTACAAACACGTTCAAAGATGTCATTGGACGAGATGAAAATATGAGATTGATATGTGATAATACCAAGAAAGACACAATTAGCAATGATGTGATTCAAGGGAAAATAAGGGGAATATCTATTGCAAACGAAATAAGGGTTATTATTGAGGCGGTTTCAATATGTGAGGAGAAAGCCTGTAGAGGCACCTGTGAGATGCTGAAAAACGAAGAGGCCAATCACAACTAAAACTCGAAAACATACCCAAACCCACCCTAGGAAAGTGGTATAGGTCGCATGTTATCAATTACCAGGTCAAGATGGAATTATCACACATCAATCTTGTAGGCTAATGGATGAACCACTTTTCCCATTAACAACCCTTAAATTCAAATCTTCTCTCTTCTTTTATTTTCTCCTCCTTCAGGTAAGGTAGTTTGGCACTCTTATTTCTTCCACCTCTTCCATGCCCTAGTCTCCATCTTTCACCACCACTCTCCAATCAGCAACCACCAGTACTCAGGGACCTATAAGATACTTCTGGAGGTGGAGGCAGGATGGAGAACGGCACAGAAGAAGAATGAGCTACGGAGTTGTCAATGTCTACATAGTCCCAATCTCAATGGCAGCAGTATATTTAGAGTTTAACGGGGGATGAAAAATAAGGAGAATTTTTAACATACATATATTAGTAGAAGTAGAGTAAGGCAAAGGGTAGCAATAGTTGATGGTGTGTACTGGAGATGGAAAATTGAATGGAAAATAAAACAAAAACTTTGCACTTGCCAAATGGTTCCATATCCAGGTCAAAATCCACCCATAACCCAATCCACCAATTCACCCATTTGACAGGTCTACTTGAAACTCTACTATCTTCAAGATGACACAACACCATACTCCATCTACAAATTTATCAGCTTTCAACAACGATACGTATTGGAAGGGTCCAAAATGTAACTAAAATAATTGTAACAACTTCTTTACTACCACAGATTGATAAATACAGGATCAGATAAAGAAATGTGGTTTCCAATAAACAAAGTTCCACATAGAATCAAATTCAATTCAATTGTGGCTGCACACCAAAGAAAACCTTAGGCAACTAAATTTCACAAACTTCTAAAACAACCTAGCTGAAGCCTCTCTAAGTCAAAGGCTAAAAATGTAGGGGGAAAAAAACACTATTCAGTGTTTATTTATCCACTACTGAGTTTGCCAAGAAAGGTCTACAAACTAGGCATAGAAAAAAACAAGCCTATAGCCAAGCACAGTTTGGAAAAGTAAAAGGTTACCACGAGAAGTCTTAATGGGTCAATCAGTAAAAGTCAAAAATTCTTGCCAAGTAGATGTCCACATTCTTTTAAGCAAATAAATACACAATCACACAGATTCTGCTAATGGAATAAAGACTTTACCACTTCATTTTGATTTCGTAGTGCTTCAACCAGCATCCGCTTATGAGATGGCTCAACCCTAACAACAATATAAAACAAAAGAACGTAAACTTCTAAAAATGTACACCTAGGAATGAGAGTTGTATAATAAGACACCATAGGCCCAATATTGCAAAGAAACAGAGGAGCCTAGGGAGATAACAACTGCAGGCTGCCTGGGGGGGGCAGGGGGGATCATTTATATATACCTAGTGAAAAGTATCATCCGTTGCAATGCCACAGTTTTCTGCAATGCTGGAAGCTCTTCAAACTCAGATGCAGTGTATGAGAGTCCAGTGAAATCTTCCAAGTGATCAAAAGCACCAATCTTTCTGCATAATGATTCTGCAGTGATCTAATATTTAATCACAGTTTAGCAAAATAGTCGTGACGATATAGCATAGCAAAATAGTGATCTAATATATATATATATTTTTTATTTTCACCTTGTTATCTCCAGTAACAACTATCACCCTTATGCCAGCAGTCATACATGAAAGTATAGCATTTCTCACTTCCTCCCTTGGTGGATCAAGCATTCCAACCTTTGTGTTAACCAATTCCAAGCACAAAAAGAAAAACAAATAAAGACAATACCAAAGTAAAGTTAATTATTGGTATATAGTCCCTTGCCTAGCATTAAGAGTAACTGAGAAAATGGATAAAGATCCACTGCTAGAAAATTTTAAGTTGGGATCATAACAATAATAACAAATTGCAGACGGTGGAATATACGTCAGGAGAAAGGTGCAAAATGAGCTAAGCCAAGCCAAAGCCTTTTATGTCATGGATCAGCTCAACCAGATCTCATATTTGTTCAAATACAAATTCAAACTGAACTCAAAGCACCACCAAGTATATTTGAGTTTTCAAGCTTGTGACCTCCATTTCATTTACAAAATCAACACCTAACTTCAAGCTAAACAATCCTAATTCCATGGTTTATACAGAACAATATTATGTGAGAAAGTGAAAAGGCTGAAGGGAGAAGAAGATGCATAAGGTAATCAAGAATAATTTGAACTGAATAAACTGAACCCCACAATGACCCATCTCAAACAAATCCAACAGTTTATATTTGAACTGTCAACTCCAGAAGTGCAATAAGAAACCCTTCAAATTCTGAAATGCTAAAAAATGTTGGTGAAAGGCTTCACTATAGCCCATATGTTAATCAAAGAAAAGGATGTTAATATTTTGAAAGCACATTCGTTAAACAAAGAAATGGTGTGGTCATTGTCAAGCTCTGACACCCACATAGGAAAAGGTGGCCGCTATCTTGATAGGTGCTGTTACTGTGGCAGCTATTGATGCAGATGCATAAAAGTTCCTCACCCCAAATCTTCTATAGCCAAAATTCTCAATCGCAAAGGCACATATACACACGCACCCACAGACACAAATATATATACAGAGAGAGAGATTCTTTACTTTTCTCTTTTCCTGTCAAACATGCAATTGTTCTATGACAATTATGATTAGGTATGGTTTGAAGAGCATTTGTACTGTACTCAAGCTACAGGAACTAAATAGAAGACAAGAAGCCATCAAATGGCTATAAATGATGTGGTGCTAACATACATAACATGACTACACCAACCAAACCAAACCAAACCTTATCCCACTAGGTAAGGTCGGCTATATGTATCTAACGATGTCACTCATTCCTATCGAGAACCATCTCCTTTGTTAGCTCCATATAAACGAAATATCGTCTGAGTGTCTCTATCCATCTCATCTTAGGTGTTTCTCGATCCTTCTAATATCTTCGCACCTTCTCGACATTCTCACCAATTAGCATCTCTTGAATTTATTGGTACCTCACCGTCCAACAATCTTAAACCATACAGCAAAGTTGATCCTATGGCAATCTTATAAGACTTCCTTTTTAACATAAGAGGTCGTTTTCGAGCATAGAGGACTCTTGATGTGCTTCATAACTTCATCCGTCTCGCGATGATTTTCTTACCAACATCAACATTAATTTGTCCATCTTGTTCAACAATTGAACCAAGATATCTGACCTTTTTTTTCAGATATTCTTGTCAAGTTCAATCTTACTTCTACCTTACTCCTCAAGCTACTATTATTAAACTTTTTTGTTGGACCGTAGAACCAAGGTATCTAAAGTTTTCTTTTTCAAGTACTCTTCCAAGTTCAATCTTCCTTCTATCTAACTCCTCGACCTACTTCTGTTGAACTTGCATTACATATATTGTCTTTGATCTTCTCAAACTAAAGCCCTTTGCTTTCAAAGTCTCTTTCCACAATTCTAACTTAGAATTTACAACTTCTCTGGACTTACCCACCAAAACAATATCATCCGCGGATATGATGGACCACAGGACTTCATCTTGGACATGGCTAGTAAGCTCGTCCATAATTAATGTAAAAAGATTTGGCTCAAGGTTGAACTTTGGTGACGACATAATGTAAACGGGAGAAGCATTAGTTTATCCTCCTCCTTACAGAATCATCGATCTATCATATATGTCTCTTATGACTTCAATATATGCCATACATACACCCTTCTCCAACACTTCCAATAGGATGTACCTAGGAATAATACCATGTGCAACTCTTTCTGATTCTCTCAATACTCCATTAGTTTCCTTACTAAAAAAATAAAATCCATTCTCGGTCTTCCAGAAATGAAACCAAAGTGATTCACTAGATTCCTTCTTAATCCTCTTCAATAAACCTTTCGCATTCATTGTATGACTTATTAATTTGATCCTTCAGTAATTGTCAATCTTCTAGATATCCGCTTTGTTCTTGTAAATGGTATAATTAACATGACTAGGAAAGAATAATACGTGGCTTCGATGTAGGAGTGAATGCATATGTAATATGCATGTTCTCAATGGAAACATACCAAAATATTGCACATGTGCAACAAGCATGTATATACAAAGTTTCGTGCAAGCAAGCCTGTATTTTACAAGATTTCATGCAAGATAATCGATACAAAATTGTCTCAAAAGTGAAGTAAAAGTTAATAGCTATAAGTTTATAAAACTCTCTCTTTAACTTCCCTCGTTATACTTCACGATAAATGAAACTTCTAGGGCTAGCTTCACATAACAAGAGTTCAAGCTAAAAAATTAATCAGCATACTACTGTAGAGAAGAGAAAGCATACCAACCCAATAAATGTAAGGTCTTTCTCATCATCAAAGGTGAGAATTTGCTGACCCATGGGCATTCTTTTCAAGGCTAAAGCCAAGCATCTCAGTGTTTCTTTTCCTGCAAAACTGATGGTACAATTTCACCACATCAGACCAAGAAATAATCATACAGCATAAATGGAGGCCTAACAATCTTTTGCTAGAACCATATATAAGGTATTAAATTAACTGAAATCAAATAATTTGAGATGCATAGCCAAGTCCTACATCATTTCACGCCTCTTGAAATATATAAGTTTAGATGAAACAACATAGACTACAGGGATGTGAAATATAAATATATAAAACATTTGACCTGTGAAATCTTGATTCTAACTCAGCTCTAATATTTGCTGTCAGTGGAACAGTGGAACCATCATCGTTGCACAAAATACTTGAGCATCTACGAATTATACTTTCTGGAGCACCTTTTGAGAACATAATCTCCATCTGCTTACGGTTACAGAGGACACTCATCATCTTGCGATCACGAGAAAAATCCAACTGAGAGACCTGCAAGAAATTAGATTTTTCAAGCACGCATTATATGAGACGCACAACTACCTTTCAGAGGACTGCATGTAACAGAGCAAGACAGGGATTTACGGCAAACCCGAGAAGCTAGAAATGTGAGGTTTTATCTGTGGTAAAATAAACCTCAATCTACATGAATTGTGGACAAAGAGAAGTTTCTCAGCTTAATTAAATTTAAAAAAAAAAAACAATAAGCCTATATCCACCATTAATGTTATCAGATGTTCATGATCACATGCTGGTGCTACCACAGAGCTTAGGATAATTATGTCAACTCCATAATTACTGCTATCTATTTATACAAGAACGTTAACATCAACCAGAAAACAAGAACATACTACCAAGTACGTTGCCCAAACTAGATGTGTCCAATCTTCTCAAGGAGTTGCCAAGGCAAGATTGAAAAATAGAAAAGCAGGCAAGACTAAAAAATAGAAAAGTACTTCCCACTAACCTTTTTGAACTGACTCTCCCAATAATGATTACAGTAAGCAGCCCTTTCATGCTTGGTTAGCATATTCAAAGCAGATGGCATTGAGTCAAATCCAGGAAGACCAATCTGATGACAGACAATCACACCGAGAGGGAGCAAATCATATTAGACATAAAATCACAAATACTGAAACAATCATATAAATGAGAAAATTGGGGATCACAGTTTTCCCTAAGACAAGAGAACTACCTTTTCTGCCAATACACGAAGGGCTACTTCAGTTGATTCACCAATCTTTTCATAGTTCCTCTTGTCCGGGTTGTACTGTATAACAGACTCATTGCAAAGGGCTGAACACATTGCAATGTGGAGAAGACAAGGATATTGTGCCGGAATCTCAAGCTGCAGATAAAAATGAAAAGATGAGCACATGCAACAATAGTTAAGATCCTAGAAGAGATTAATGTTTGAGGGCTTGCAGGACTTTTAGCCCTCAAACATTAGAGTATTGAATACATATGTATATACATTTATCCTTCATCCTTTCTGAAGTTTCAATGGAAAGATTCCTCGACCAACGCAGTCAAAACTTGAAAACGTATAGGAACAAAGTGACATACAAAGTGACATACAAATTTAGCTTTAAAAATTCAGCTAACAGCTCTCCAAATTCTTAACAGTTTAAAATTTAAAGAGTAAAGCCCAATTTTCCCCCATGAGTTATTGGCTAAAGCCCAAACTCCCCCATGAACATTTCATATTACCCAAATTCCCCCATGACATTAGAACATGCCAAACAAAGTCTTATGAATAAGGGTATTTTAGACATTTCCTTCTTTAAAAGAATTAAAATGACAAAAAATTAACCCCGTCCCCCTCTCCTATTCACAACAGCTCTTTCTTCTTCTTTTTTACATATCAATGATATCATCATACGACAGAAAACAAAACACACAAACATACACACAAGGCTCGCATTACACACACAACACACAAAATCGCGTAAAACACACACATGTGGCACACACATCACATAAAATCGCACACAACACACAAAATTACAAAATGTTCATATATAATCACACAGCACACACCATACAAACCCAAACAAAATCACACATATAACTCGCACATGAGGCACACGTAGCTTTAGAGTCCAATCATAGCTCCCACGAAGCGAGAAGATAGTGATTTGTGTGGCGGGTGGGTGTGTAGGTATGTGCCATGTTTATGGTGGGTGAGTGTGTGGGTGTGTGCCGTGTGTGTTGAGGTGGGTATGCCGTGTGTGTAAAATTTTGTGCACAAGTGTGGTGAATATGGGCTGGTGTTTGTGCTAATGTGTATGTTGTGATTTTTTTTGTGTATGTGGTTATCGTCTGTTTATGTGTGGGTATTGTGTGTGTATGTGGGTTTGTTGTGAAGACGAAGAAGAAGATGGGAAGGAATTTTTTTTTAAAGAATGAAAAGTCTAAAATACCCTTTTCACAAGACTTTGTTTGGCATATTCTAATGTCATGGGAGAATTTGGGTAATATGAAATGTTCATGGGGGAGTTTGGGCTTTAGCCAATAACTCATAGGGGGAAAATGGGATTTACTTTAAAAAAAGAAAAAAAGAAAAAAACACTCAGAAGAAACAAACGAGACTACAGTCTTAGATGGAAGATCACTTATGATGGCAGCCTTACAACCAGAAAGTTCATAAAACTCCAACCTAGTAAATACACATTGAATTGTCAATCAGCATAAAAGTCGCACTTCTCATTTGGTTGTGTTGTTAGCAGTTCACTGGTAACAAGATATTCTTACTCCGACTGAACGCTCAAATTGGAGGAATACAAAAACTTGGAGGGAAGGGGGGAGAAAGAGAACAGATACAAAACCAAACATAACCAAGCCTTGGGCCAAAAGGTCGGAAGAAAGATGAAGGATACAACATCAAAAGATATATTACTTCTAAAATTAGAGTATTCAAGATGATAAGAGACTCACCTGCACCCCTGTGCTGTCAAAAATAGAACCTTCTGGTGCATATGTTGTGCCACTGACATTATATTCCGCTGCAATGGGACCATGCTTTGTGGCATGAAGTACACAAATCTACACAAATAAAGAAGCAAAAGGCCACCAAATATTAGGCATCATATGAGAAACAAAGATTACTGTTACTTTCCAAGTCTCATACACGATATATTCTGCATCAATGAAAAATATCTGACATATAGCTGACCACTCTAGCATATGTTTCTCTGATTTTCTTGCCTCAATAAGAATACAACAAGAAGAGAACAGAGAGGAGATCTCAATGGTATCAAAAGTAAATTTAAAAAAGAAAATGCTCAGCCATGAAATTTGTAGGCAAAAAATATAATGGAACGATCAATGGATTTTATCTAGTTAACAAATAAAGTGGAAGAACTGATAGATCCCTTAGCAGATTCTTCTTGTGCTAGACAAAAAACATTTTATATTTTTACTTTTAAGAGGTACCACTTCAATCGAAGATTGTTGTGATCTAGTTCTCTCTGATTAAGTAGGACATTGCTTATCAACCATCAGGTTGGGCATGGATAGTCTTTTGAATTTCATATTTTCTTATGATGTAATAAATACATCTTGAATGGTAAGGTATGTTTAATACTAAGGGATAAGTAGTGCACATACACCGCAAACTGCAAAACTGTTACGCCATAGAAAAGAAATATGAGGAAAATTGATAAAAGATCTCATACACTCAGTCTACTCCTCCTCACACAACAAATATAGGTTGTAATGAATTTAATTTGTAGGAAAGATATACATGAAACATCTCCTATCCAATGCTATATAAAACACCCTTCCAGATTCTGTTTTTTTTTTCTTTCTCGTACAAGTTTTCCAGATTTCATACATATGCTTCATCAAAACAAAACCTCTGCCTGTAAACACATACATGAAGGTAATGAATAAGGAACACATATAAGTTTATATTTTTAAAGACTTCTTATGTTCTATGATCTGTATAATGGAGTTCGTCATTGGTGTGAAGTTATACACTCATGCAAACTGCAGATATAAGGAAGAAAATATATAATTGGTGAAGGAAAAAAAAAGAGAGAGATACAATCAAAAGAATATCTAAAATTTCACAAATCATCACCTTTGAGACAGACATCATATTAGTAGTCAGAGTACCGGTCTTGTCACTGCATATTACTGTGGTGCAACCTAAGGTCTCTACTGATGGCAAGGACCTCACTATGGCATTTAAACGAGCCATTCGTTTAGTTCCAAGAGCCAAACACCTGTCCAGAAATGGAGAAACAACACATAAGACCATATTATGGTATAAAGAGAGCTGATAACTAAACTGAGAAGCCAAAGTGATATACCAAACTTAACAGAGGTCAAGCAGATAATCCAGCATTCACCAAAACCAAACACTACGAAAAGGAAAAACAAATAAATCCTAAATGTAGCACCAAGAATGATATTGCAACAGTTTTAGATGTCTTAAAGCATTCCTGAAAATCTCTATCACATTTTACAGAGTTGGTTCTTTCTGAAGATCATAAGCAAAGAGGATATTAAGAGATCAGCTGCAGGAGAACTTCAATGTACACACTAATGATATCAACATAGAGATATAGAGTAACGTATCATCTAAGAAAGCCATAAAACAACTAGTCACAGTGGAAGCCTCATTGATGTGCAAATCAATACCAACATCAATAATAGGAAGATTCCTAAAGTATGGAAAGGAGAATGGAAAACTCCACAAACTTCAAGGAAATAGGTAAAGAAGTTGTACAAATATGTACTACCACCTTTCTTATTTAATAATGATTTTCCTTGTCAAACTTAGTGAAGGAAGAAAATGAAAGGCTTCCTACACACCCAAGAAATGCTAGATACTGCAACAGTTTCAGTTGTCTTAAGCATTCCTAGAAATCTCACTCACAGTCTAGGCAGTTGGTTTCTCTAAGAAGATCATAAGCAAAGAGGATACTTAGAAAACGGCTGCAGGTAAGCTCCCATATACACTATTGATATCAAAAAAGAAACATAGAGCCACGTAGCTTCTAAAAATGCCATAAGACAACTAATTGTAACAGAATCCTCAATTGATGTGCAAGTCAATATCAATCTCAAACATAGCAAGATTCTTAAAGCATGAGAAGTGTGCATAGAACACTCCACAGAAATTATAAAGAATTTATACACACACGCACACGTATATATGTATATATAGACACTTCTAATTGCCAAAACACCAGTGAGTATGCACAACAGCCATGCCCATCCTCTTATATAATTGAAAAAATTTACATTTATTTCTGCAGTGATCCTTTAAGGAACAACTTTAGTTCCCTGGAGATTTAGAGTCAAGGACTCACGTGGTAACAACAGCAGGAAGCCCTTCAGGAATGGCAGCAACTGCAAGAGCGACAGCAATCTACACAAGAAACATATTGCTCATACTTGTAAAATAACTATACAAGGAAAGTGAGAGAAAAAGAGACCAATATGGCTAATATATAAGGAAAGTGTGAGAAGAAATAACTGCAGACAACAATAAAAATAATACAAAAGATGAACAAATTAGAGCTAAAAGGAAATTATCATGATCTAAGAAGTGATCTGAAGAACAGCATGGTAGGACACCTAATGGTCTATTAACCTTCTGTGTTTGAAAGATGAAAAGGAATACACTTTCTTGAAATATTTCAATCTCAACTGGAAAAAATAGTTGAGGACAGATTTTATATAGTTTGTGCATATAAATGAATACAGTAATGGTAATAAATAAGAAATATCTGCTGTTGAGGCCCCAAAATACTTTATTAAAGACTATAATTTACTTCAGCAGATCAGGTTACAGGTACTTTCTTATTCCACACGAGGATTTTTCAATATATTCAATTAGTTAACCTCACTTTTGACAAAGAATAGAATGAGGAGAGGGTAAATAGAAATTCCATGACCATATACTCTTCCTCTTTCAATAGAGCCTTGAATAATCCAAAAGTAGCTTCTTATTCCCAACCTTGCAATCGAATTCCGAATCTCATATCAACTACCACAATGTTATGGCAAGATTCAAAACCCTCACGAATGCTTATTTGTTCAATGCATTGAATATAATTCAAGGAACATCCTTTAATACAATACCACCTGCCTACCAAACCTTAGTCTATTTCCATTTCCAACCAACCTCTAGAACTCCTTCCCATCTATTGGAGAATACAATTGTCCCATGAAATCCAAATCAGGATATAAAATCCTGGAGATCCAATGTTTCAAATCCTAGTATAAGAGCTTGATCTTAGTCCAATCTTGTCAATCCACATGCGACCCATTATTGCATCACACGTTGCATGTTTCATATTGTCGGTCATATGACATATCCCACGTCAGCTTTGGTACAAAACTATTCCAAACTCAAAATTACCTTTTCTACTCCTTAAATGCATTTTCAATAGCTTGTTCTTGCTCGTTTCAGACCAAATGGTTCTCAGAGCAACCGAACCCTTTTTGTCAGTCCTCAGTCACACATGAAGGGGGTGGTGGCAAACATAATAGTATCACATGGACAAATCATTTAGTCCATGACTAGCATATAAGATCCTGCACAACTCCACCTATTGTCAATTAATTTTAGGAAACAATATCATTTAGGATACCCCTCCAAAGCCTCAGGCCACCGCATTAACAGTTCCCCCTTCCAAATAGACGTTGCAGCCTCCATAACAAACGTCCACAGCTATTCCCAAATAAAGCCTAACACAACGTCCCTTAGTTCCTAATTACTAGGAACACCTATCAAGTAGTCACCAAGTCATAGTTCACAATGTGTTATTTTTTCCCGACTGATTCCATCCATTGCCAAGCCATGTTATGTAGGCTACAATGAGTGTGTCTGATAAAGTATTTTATGTAGCAAACTAAGCTTAGACTAGATTCTCTCTGCTGCTGAACTGATGTAATGTCTATACTTGCCTAGATAGTTAGATAAGAAGTTAGTTACAAACTAACAACTGTCAACAGCTCAGCCATGTGCTATAGTTTCTGTAATCAGATGTGTATAAATACACATCAGTTGTACACATTTCACAAGAGTTAAGAAATAAAATCTTCTTCCATATATTTTCTCTCTCTTTAAGCTTTTCTTTCATGGTATCTAGAGCAGGTCATGGTCCTGACCTTGACTGCCATTAAAGCAGCCATTTTTTTTTTTTCGAGAACAAGTTTCAAATCAAGCTGTTTTCTTCTAGTTGAGAGTTGCGACACCATCCTTAAAGCTCACAGAAGCTTCGCGAGATCACAATCTCCTCTTCTCACCATCGCAAAACCCTAGGGTTCAGTATTTCTTCTGTTTTAACTTCAGCCGCCATTAAAGCTTGCCTGCAAAGCTTCAGTCTTCAGCCATGGCTTCTTCTTCTGATGAACCTCTGGATCTTCCACAAGGACTCAAACAATTGAGTCAAAATCTGCACAATCTTATCAAGATTAACCTTGATAACACTAACTATGTGTTATGGAAGTCACAAATGCAAGTGGTTCTTCAAGCTCACCAGGTGTTTGATCTTGTGACTGGTAAAGATTCTTGCCCTAGTATGTTTTCTCAGTCAACAGAAGGTATCTCTACTTCCACAACTACTTCTTCAGTTATCAATCCTGCTTATTCCTCTTGGCTCTATAAAGATCAACATCTTACAACCTGCCTATTTGCTACTATGACTGCATCTGTGTTTCCACAAGTCCTCAATTTACCTACTTCTAGTTCAGTTTGGTCAGCTTTAGCTAATAGGTTCAGTTCTCATAGCAGATCTCACATCCAACAACTTAAACTACAACTGCATCATCTGTCTAAAGGACCTCTAAGCATGCAAACTTACCTTGACAAGGTCAAGTCTATAAATGATAACCTAGCCATAGCTGCAGAAACTATCTCTGAAGAGGACCTAGTTCTTTACATTCTCAAAGGTCTACCAGATGAGTATGATTCATTCATAGCATCCATTAGAACCAGACCTGTGCCTATCTCTGTTCAAGAATTAAGCAGTCTCCTTATCTCTGAAGAACTGCATAAACTCTCTAAACGGCAACTCTCTATTTCTCCCTCTACTGACCTTCACACTGCCTTATACTCTAAGTTCAATCCTACACAACACTCTAATGGTAGGGGCAGAGGCAGACACCAAAATTTTAGAGGGGGTAGAGGTCAGAGATCACAAGGTAGAGGTCCTCAAAACCCAACTCCACCACAACAACCTTCCTCTAACAGTCAATTCACCTCAAACTTCACCAAAATCTACTGCCAAATCTGTGGCAAACCTAACCATTCAGCTCTCAACTGTTGGCATAGGCTTGACACTACAAATTACTTTGATCCCCAACCACCAAAACAAGCTTACACAGCTCAAATAACACAAATTGATAATTCAGAAGCCCAATGGTATTTGGACAGTGGTGCCAACATTCATGTTACCAATGATCCCAGCCAATTGTACGACTCTTACCCCTACACTGGCACTGACTCCATTTCTGTGGGCAATGGACAATCTTTGCCTATCCACAGTATGGGGCAAGGTACTATTCTTACTCCTTCAACTACTTTATCCTTATCTAAAGTTCTTTATGTGCCTAAAGTCTCCACCAATCTCTTATCAGTCCATCAACTTACCAAAGATAATAACTGTTCTATTACTTTTACTTCTAAGGAGGTGATCCTAGTGGACAATACTACTCACAGAGTGAAGTACAAGGCCCCCTGTGACAAGGGGCTTTATCCACTTCCACCAGCCTCCACTTCAACTTCTTCTCATAAAAGCCAACTACTCAGCTTCAACTATACTACAACTGTACCATCTCAAGCACTCTTTTGGCATTACAAGTTGGGTCACCCCTCTGCCAATATCTCTCAAGTTCTCTCCTCCATCATAGATGTCAAGCTGCAACAACATGGACTTCATTGCTCTTCATGTCATGTAGCTAAGTCTCACAAGTTGCCATTTTCTTTGTCAAATTCTATTTCTAGTTTACCTTTTCAGCTTGTTCACTCAGATATTTGGGGCCCTGCCCCCTTACCTTCCTGTATGGGCTACAAATATTATATCCTTTTCATTGATGATTGTACAAGATACTCGTGGTTATATCCTCTCAAACTTAAATCTGATGCGTATGCTGCCTTTCTCAGTTTTAATGCAATGGTACAAACTCAATTTCATACTAAAATTCAACTTTTTAGAACAGACAATGGCAGAGAATATTTAAACCATAAATTTAGTTTGTTCTTACAACATTTAGGCACTATTCATCAGACTACTTGTCCTCATACTCCTGAACAGAATGGAAGGGTTGAAAGGAAACATATGCACCTAATAGAAACTACCTTAGCTCTTCTAAATCAGTCACATCTACCCTCTAAACTGTGGTTAGAAGCCTTAGCCGCTACTAATTTCCTCATAAACAGATTACCTTCTAGTGTTCTTCAAAATAAGTCACCTTATGAGGCCCTCTATGCTAAAATCCCTGACTACACATCTCTAAAAGTGTTTGGCTGCCTCTGTTATCCTTGGTTACGACCCTATATCAAGCACAAACTAGAAGAGAGGTCAAAACCTTGCGTGTCTCTAGGATATTGTTCAACTTCCAAAGGGTACAAGTGTCTAGACATGGTCACAGAAAAAGTCTACATTTCCAGGCATGTTAGATTCATAGAGCACATCTTTCCTTATTCTTCTTCTTCAACCTCCTCTGTTTCCTCTACCTCTACTTCCCCACTACAATTTCCTCCAATTTTTCATACTTCCACCTACATTCCTACATCATCAACTATCTTACTCCCCACTCAGAACAGCCATACCACCACTGCCTCACAGACAGGTGCTTCTAATAGCTCACCACTTCCTCCTAGTTCTATTAATTCCATCTCTGCTGCACCACACTCTCCCTCTATTCCCTCAGACTCTACCAATCAGTCACCCACTAATCTACGAACAGAGAATCACTCTACTGCATCACATACTCAGTCTGATGCATCACCATCTACCTCAGCTCTCTCTAATCATACTCAGTCTACCCAATCCCTCTCTCATCTAGCCCCTCCTTCAAACCATCCCATGCTTACTAGATCCAAAACAGGTTGCCTACCTCCTCCCATCTATCAGCTTCACTCAACCACCATTACATCCACTCTTGTAGAACCCACTACTTACAAAGAAGCTTGTAAGCATCCCTGTTGGCAACAAGCAATGCAAGAGGAATATCAGGCTTTAATCACTCAAAACACCTGGGAACTTGTACCTCTACCTGCAGATAGACAACCAATAGGTTGTAAATGGGTTTACAAGATCAAAAGGAAAGCAGATGGGACTGTTTCAAGATACAAAGTTAGACTTGTGGCTAAAGGATACTTACAAGAGCATGGCCTTGACTATACAGAGACTTTCAGTCCTGTAGTCAAAGCTCAGACAATAAGACTGATTCTCAGTGTAGCATTGCATCATGGTTGGACTCTAAAACAGCTTGATGTCTCCAATGCTTTTCTACATGGACACTTAGAAGAACAAGTCTTTATGACACAGCCACCTGGCTTCACTGATTCTACTAATCCTACTCATGTTTGCAAGCTTAAAAAGTCCCTGTATGGCCTTAAACAGGCCCCAAGGGCCTGGTATCAAATGTTGTCCTCTTTCCTGATTCAACAACATTTTCATATGAGCTCAGCAAATTCTTCTTTGTTCATCCACAAGTCAGCTACTAATTACACAGTAGTCTTAGTCTATGTTGATGACCTTATCATCACAGGCACATCACAAGGCTTTATTTCTCAACTGATTGCTACCATGAGCACCAAATTTGCTATGAAAAACCTGGGCACTCTAACATATTTTCTGGGCTTAGAGGTGCATTATTCTCCTCAGGGACTTCTTTTACATCAAACCAAATATTCTAAAGATCTTCTCCAAAGAGCTGGTCTTGCTGACTGCAACTCTGCCATTACTCCCACTTCTTCTAAGCCTAAAACTGTCTCAGAAATAGACAAAGATTTTTTCCCTAATCCCACACAATTTAGAAGTCTTGTGGGAGCCCTACAATATCTAACCATGACAAGACCTGATATTCAATTTGCAGTCAACTCTTTGTGCCAGCACATGCACTCACCTACCAACAAAAACTATGCTGATCTTAAAAGGACACTCAGATATATTAAAGGCACACTCAGCCAGGGACTTTTGTTTCAGAAAAGTCCTTTTCATCTCTATGCCTTTTCTGATTCAGATTGGGCAAATGATGCTCAAGATAGGAAATCAACTTCTGGTTATGCTGTCTATCTAGGAAACAATCTAATTTCTTGGGTATCAAAGAAACAGCCAACTGTTTCCAGGTCTTCTACAGAGGCTGAATACAGAGCAATGGCTCATGTTTCAGCTGAATTAAAATGGCTCTCATATCTTCTAAGTGATCTGTCTATTTCTATTTCTATCCCTGTCCTACATTGTGATAATCTCTCTGCAATGGCTTTGGCATCAAACCCTGTTTTCCATGGGAGAACCAAGCACATTGAGATAGATTATCATTTTGTAAGGGAACAGGTAGTGGCCAAAGCTCTGCAACTCTCCTATATTTCTTCAGAGGAACAGACTGCAGATATATTTACTAAAGCATTGTCTAAAGCTAAGTTTCAGCATCTCAAGAGAAGCTTCCCCTGGCCTCTTTACCAGGCTCACCTTGAGGGGGGATGATAAAGTATCTTATGTAGCAAACTAAGCTTAGACTAGATTCTCTCTGCTGCTGAACTGATGTAATGTCTATACTTGCCTAGATAGTTAGATAAGAAGTTAGTTACAAACTAACAGCTGTCAACAGCTCAGCCATGTGCTATAGTTTCTGTAATCAGATGTGTATAAATACACATCAGTTGTACACATTTCACAAGAGTTAAGAAATAAAATCTTCTTCCATATATTTTCTCTCTCTTTAAGCTTTTCTTTCAGTGTCCAATTCAGATATAATATCATAAGTTTTAAAAAAATACGGCTTTACTTTATGGGTTGGAGTATTTGTGGTGAAATACAAATTTGTGAACAAAATAGCAATAAGGTAAAATGGGAATGTTAAGGTAAAACGGTAATGTTAAGGTAAAATGGGATTAGAAATGAGGTAATACGAGGAAATTCAGAGGTATTAACATTTATTGACGACAAAATGAGAGACAATAGTTTGAAAATGTTTGGACATGGGAAAAATAGACTTGCAAATGCACATATTAAAACTTTTGGAGAAGATATGGAAGTTGCTCATTGTAAGAAGACTCTTGAACGAGAGTCACGATATCTAGAATTTATGGAACTAGCAAGCAGATGGTCTTTAACAGAGGCGAATGGCATTGTCACATCAATAAAATCGGCCTTACCTAGATACACAAAGGCTTAGCTTGGTTAAATTTGGTTTAATAATCAAAATACCAAAAACAAAAAGGGGAAACCTCCAAGAAGAACAAAAATATATAAATTACGTACTGTACTACAAGGGCTTCTGCATAATGCAACAACTTCCATCGTCAATATTTCATTAGATTATACTATTTGAACTTCAAAACAAGTAAAAACAAATAAGAAGGTTAATGATCAATTTAAGCCCAAATAAGATAAGAGAAGAATTCTAAAGAAAAAAGAAAAAAGAGAAAATAACATTGACATTTATACTGACTTAATCATTTCATATATTCTAAACCCACAAGACACACTAATTGGTGACCATTAATGCCTTAACCAGTATCTTTACCTGCCAAAAGGCCACATCTGGTATAAGGCCAATGTTAAGACAAACTTGATGTTATAATTTTAAAATTTTATTCCTTTCATCTCAAATTGAATGCTTACTTTCCATTTTTGTATGTCGGAAGGCCCACGCCTACCTTCATGAACCAATTTAAATTGGGCCTTTTGCCACCGTACGAGGCTGGTTACATGGATCTACCAACCAATTTAGTTTTGTTTAAGGCCATTTCCTCTATTAAAGCCACAAGAGCAAGAACTAGCTTAAGGTTCCCCATCAGACTCTTATCACACCTTAAACAATAACCATTTTCTTTTTAAATTTCAAAATACCATTATTTATTAATACCTTATTATAATAATATCTTGTTGGGCCAATATTTCGATCAAAAGTCAAAAAGGATTCCAAAACCCTTTACTTTGAGGCCCACTTCACTTTAAAGATTACAATTCTAATATCTCAACAAAACAATCCCGGTGAGTCAAACTAAGAGATTCAAGAAGTAGGATAAGGCTAAGGATATAAAATCTTTTAGATAAGGCTAAGGATGTTAATCTAAAAGCACAGCATTATTTTTGGAAAACAAAGGATAGCATTCTTTTAAGTGCAGGAATAGTGGTGGGCTTGAGAGAGAAAAAAAATATCCAATAAGTTTAGGTCTTAAAAGAAGCTGAACTTTGACTCCACTAGTACAATAATTTAAGCCAATTGGAATATAGTGCTTGGGCTAGCCATTTCCTAATGGCTTCAAGTTCCCTAGTACTGGTCCTATAAACAAAACGAAGATAGGTGACCACTCCTATCTCACTGGCCGATCTGGATTCAGAAGATAAAGTCAGTGGCAATTCAGACTACGTTATTTTACTGGGAATGACTCCTCGAGTATTCATATGTTTGACTATAGATGATTTAGGGATTTAGCGGAATCATCAATGAACCCTCTCAAGCCTCACTCCTAGGGATGATTGACAGCTTTCCCTAGATAATGAGTTAACAACAAACGAAGAGGCAATCTTAGGGAGGGATTGGGAACAACTTTTGGTTGTCTTTCAGCCACAATGAAGAGAAAAACTGCATAATAGCTTATAGACATCACAAAAAGAAGAAATATTGAGCAATAAGAACATGTAGTAGCAAGCGTTTGTCCAAGAGAGGTATAAAAATCGCTGCGCATAGATGATGCTCTGGTTTTTTATTGGTTTTTGTTTCTAAATAGGTTATCTTTTGGGGTTGTTGAAAATCTGCAAAGCTTTATTGTAATTCTTCTTGTACATAGGGCGCGTCCCCTTCAGTGTTCTTTTATTAATCTCTCTCTCTAGAGAAGAAATTGAAGCAAAATAAATCGATTTACCTACCAGAAAAAAAATAAATAAATAAATAAAAAGAAGGGGTACGGACACAATTTTGCTTGATTCTTTGAGGTCTCTTAAGGTTTTTAGTCACCAATTTCACTTCTCCTGCTAAAGTCAGCTATCTAAATGGTGTAATTTAAGAGAAAAAGTATGTGTCTGTTTCTAAGACCAACTCAAGCTCAAATGATACACTTTGCAGAAACCACAAAGCCCTAGATCAGAGTACCACAACTGCCAATCTCTACCAGATAAAATGCAATACTCGTCTTGTTCTTCTTCCAACCCAACACACTCACCCATAATCGGATACTCCATATTTAGGTGTTTATAACAATCAAAACAGTCAGTACTCATGTATCCTAAGTATTCAAATTTCCCCTGTTTATTTTGCCCATGCAAAAGGATAAAGTACCAAGCCAGAATCCAAAAAGTCACATAATGCACGTGGATCACAATCTTAATAAAAAAGTTTTCCACATTATCACATAACCACTAGTTGTCTCTGAAGAATTTTAGAGAGAGAAAGTAGAGAATAGTATTTTATTTCTTGAAATGATCTGAAGTACAACTTCTGCTATTTATACATGAATATAGCAGAGTATGAGCATTTTTGTACATGGTGAAATGACAGCTGTACTACAGCGGTCATGCACTCAATCCTAACTATCTTCTAATCTATCTGAATCAGTTCTTATAAGTAAACGAAGTGATTCAGTTACAAGTTTAGCTTCAGTCTCCTTAGACTACACATAAATACATATAGGAAGCATAACTGCAGTAGAATATTCTTTATCCTTTATCAGTCTCCATCAAATATAAATCACCTACTCTCAATGGGAACACTATATTATATATGTAGGGATAAGGAAGCACAGGTTAAACAACCCAAGCCGACATTGAAGCACGTAACTGTTTCAAGCCAAAATGCTATACTAAGCAGAACAAGATACATTTTTTTTTTTTTAATGTTAACATGCACCAAGGGGGTGCAACCCAACTATATAATAAGCAAGAACAAGATGCTAAAGAAAATATTGCAATCTTACCCAAAATATGCAAGAATATCTAGCAGACATATACAAGCAAGTGATAATGAAGAGGGAACTATAATAACCAACATTATAACTAAAAACTTCATAGAGAATATCAAAAGGAATATGATCTTCAAACTATTACCTTGAAATAATGAATTGCACCTCGCAACAAACCACCATGGGCAGGATCCCTAAAATGACCGATATTTACGATCCAAACTAATACACATATGCCTGCAATAACCTACAAGGACCGCAGAGATTCAGAAATAGACTACTAAATATATGATAATACCATTAGCAAAAGAAAAATGACAATTTCAAATTTCTTGAACATAATTATATGAGGTCATGATAGACCAAAAGAAACAAATACTGATCTATTCAGGCAGAGGATTAGTGGAGGAGAAGAAAGCTGGCACAAAGGAACAATAGCGTTTGAAAAATGGTAAATCAAATTACCATAATTCAAGCAGCAATAGCAATAGAAGAAAAAGAAATGTCACCCTCCACCCACCCAGTAAAAGCACTTTAAACAGCCAAACCTAGTAAAATCTAATCAAAACGTTCACTGGAGAACATAAAAGCAATGAGGTGAGCATGCAATCACCTTGGCCAAAAAAGTACCAAACTCATCCAACTTCTTCTTCAGTGGTGTCACTTCCTGCGCTTAGACAACAAAATTATAAATTGGAATTCCACAAAAACAGTGACAGATATGCATAGGACCATAGCTAGAAATGCATAAAGATTGCTTACATCTTCTGTGTTTAACATTGAGTCACGTATGCTACCCATTGCCGTATTAGATCCAACCCCAACGACCACAGCCCTTGCCCTACCAACAACCACAACTGTTCCCTGCCAAGTAAATAAAGCAATATACTATATCTTCTGAAATTTTAAAGGGAAGCAC
This sequence comes from Ehretia macrophylla, assembly GCA_037974665.1. Taxonomy (NCBI): domain Eukaryota; kingdom Viridiplantae; phylum Streptophyta; class Magnoliopsida; order Boraginales; family Ehretiaceae; genus Ehretia; species Ehretia macrophylla. The sequence goes on from CM075774.1 coordinate 10,564,888, forward strand.
CCGGTAACCAATGAATGACATAAACCAAAAGCATGACGTATTTGTGAGCAATGTGAATTTCTTCAATTATTAAGAAAAACATACCTATATGTGTGGATGTGGGCATATGTGAAGGTCTTTCAGTTAAAGAGTAGTATAGAAAGAGCCAACTTAGGGAGTATACTAGCAAGGGAGGGAAAAATACATAGGAGTATACTTGCAAATCCTAAAGAATTTCTTTCGGGTCATACACATTAGATAAGATGCTCATCATAACTAGATGTGCCCACCTGACATGAGAAGCTCAGAAAATTCATTACAAGATTTTAAATGTCTCAGAAGAAGACCTATTTGTTTATGTCATATCAAGCATAAAAAATAACAGGTCCAGAAGAGGAAAAAAGACATTGACATTGCTAATAAGTATGACCAGTTTGTACTTTCCATTCCAGTGTTATCTATATATGCACACTATGCGTGTATATGTGCACATACAAGAAATCGATTAAACCACAGAATGGGTAAGATCCTATTATCAACTTCAAATGCACCGATTGATCTATCAGGCCAATAGTGGAAGTAGTATATTAGGTCCAATGGCTTGCCCAGCATAATTGCTAAAACTATTCACCAACTTATTCCATGTCAAAATGCACCATGCTATTCACTAACTCATTGTAAAACATTTCCATAAACTTACTGAGAAGAGGATATTAGTTTTATCCTGATATACAGCATTAGCAGCAGTGGTTGCATCAAGATCCTTTTCCACTGAGGAGCTCTCACCTATCAGAAAAAAGAATTCTCTATCATCCCCATGGAAAAGGATAAGGAAAGTGGAAAAAGGATGAAAATGAAGAAGATGAAGAGGAAACAAGAAAAATTTCCTCCAAAGTAATTTTGACTGCAAGAAGTAATACCACGATAAACATTAGAAAGCAAGATATATATGCCATAGTCAAGATTATTGACTAAAAAGTCAGGAACACCAATGAGCAATGAACAAAACAATATGTTATTGATTTCTCCTCCTCTAGCCCTTTAGTTGTACAAGCAACAAACAAAATGATATGTTATTGACCTCTTCTATTGAACAAGAGAAATTGTCTCCAGCTGGGATGAGGAGACAGTGCGTCCTATGGGCACATGAAAGGAAATGTGTAAAAGTGCAAGCTACTAAAACTCTGAGAAAGACAAGCGGGTACAATATCCAAGATCCACAAGTATGATATTCTCAATCATTCGGGTTTATTACATGTATAAACAAGCAATTTGTACAAAGTTCAATCTATTTAAAGATTCTGAGAAAGACAAAATTGAGTTGGGTGTTTCTCTGTCATGCACAAGTGCAAGAAGAACAAAAAGTTACTTCATAATGTACTTGACTGTCGAGTACAAATAAAAGATCAAGGGCAGAAGATGATAACAATTCATGTTCTCAGACTATGTAGTGATCTCTGGCTCACAGTCAACTAGTAACCCGCACTTTCAAAATTAAATTATTTATCAAGAACCTGCTATTCCTATTCAGGGAGTTAATAAATATATAAATAGGTAAAATTACTTGCTGATCCTAACATATTGATGTTTATGCTTATAGAGCATGTTACAGAATCTAGCTCTCTCTAGATTTATTGAGACGAGTAAAACAATGTAATAGTTGATATCAAGAATTTCTTAGAACATCAAATATTTGTTAGAAAAGCGTAGACATCACAAGAACTGGTAATGAATATAATTTTTTAAATTTCTAGTCGCTCAATGAATCATCAATCAATGATGCTAACTTTGTGTAGACATGGTTTTTATGTGTACAGGGAAACATACCTGTAAGAATTGCTTGATCAACACGTATTTGATCACTGAGCATCTCTATCATTCGCAGATCTGCTGGAATTTTGCATCCAACTATTTTTTCAGCACAAAATTAGTAAAGTGAATTCAGTGGAGGCACCACCATTAACAGAATAGAATATCTTGTATAACCTGCAAGTTCCCAACTTACCGCTAACTTCAACAATATCACCAGCGACGAGGTCGGTTGCAGGTAATATCGAGAAGCAACCTAATACAATTGTTCCAGTGATAAACACAAACATCAATAAATTCAAAACTCTTTCACAGAATTAAATACTATATTAAATAAATAAAATTTAATTAAACAAAATGAAGACTACCAAAAAATTATGTCATTTATTTTTCACGAAAGTGTTCAAATGGATCAACTAGCTACTACAGACAGACAGATAGACACATTGAGAGAGAGAGAGAGAGAGAGAGAGAGAGAGAGAGAGAGGGCGAGAGAGGGTAAAGGTTTTGATTAGCAAACGAGAAGACTATGATCCAATCACCAACACAGTTAACCAAGCTACTCTTATAAGAATTTCAATTGATCAAAGAAAAATATAAATTATCATTATCACAGCCTTAGTAGAATCTCATAGTAATGTGATTGCTATATCTATGCTTGCTTTACCATTTCGCAAGACAGTGGCAACATCAGCTTGATGTGCACGTAGTTTCTGTGATTGTGGAGAAGAACAGCCAAATGAGCAACAGATACATAATGAAGGATAAAGGTAAATATATGTAAAGGATACATCATTACATTCTGGCCTATGTTTTTAGTATTAAGACTAGCCTCCCTTATGTTTTAGTATGTGGTTAAAGTTAGTCGATAGTTAAATACTGTTAATAAATTGTCAAGATACAAAGAAAGGTTATCCTTATGACGCTTCATTCTTTCTTTTTCATATTTTTTTGTTGCTAGTGTTTCACCAATCAAGTATAAAATAAAATATATAACAAATATTTTTTTGTAAAGCTTTAGGTTACATAACACATTGCCAAAAGTATTATATGCAAGTTCAAAGGGCAAAAGTGAAAATTAGCACTAAATGTACATGCTGTTATGGAAACCTCTTAGAAGAAAAATTAGTGTGTTTCCAAATACTAAAAGAGGGGAAGTTCCTGCGGCTATACTGAAACAGGAAGGAGGTTAATAGGATAATACTTAAAGAAAGACACATTATAAGATATCATGATAGCCAACCAAGGTATGTGGAGCAATATATTTGTGAATAAAGTGAATTACGAAGTAGCATGATAAGGCAAATCAAAAGTTATGTAGGACAGCATTAAAAATGGAAACGATGGAGCTGGTTGTGTTTGTTCCATATGCAACAGAAAGCACGAGATAAGGTTGAGGCTCAAAAGTCAGAAAGAAGAAGCAAATTCTATGGTTGTTGCCCAACAATTACTAACAATAAAAATAAATTTGTGACTTCTTTGAAAATTTGCTAGGCTACAATCATAGGGAAAATGGCTGGGCCAACAGAGAGTAAGATATTATCTATGTGTAACCAGGTTGGTTTATTCATTTAGAAGGTGTGAGATGGCAGAAAGACTAAATAAGATGTTTCTCTCTTTTTTTATGTTAAAAGGCAGTCCACCTCCTTTATAATATAAAGGCTATTGAAGTCTTCAGATGGATGGTACAAAAGAAAGAATATAAAAAGTGGCAACCTAGAAAAGTTTAGGTCGAACAATATGAGTATTTGAAAATTTCTGAAGGCTGCAGTACAAACTTTACAAAGGGTATAAATGAATTAACCTCATTACAGGGAAGATAGCATAACTTTAAAACCATGCGGACCACGTCCTCCCCCCTCCCCATGGGCCCTGTTAGGATCCAGCTCAGCATGTGGAATTAACAACGGTTAAAGAGCATGGCGCAGGAAGACTGGAAACTTCTGCTTGTCAACTATAAGTTGTTGAAAAAACTAATCTCTTCCTCTTCTATAGTGGGACTGTGTTCAAGAATGTTTTTTCATCTTCCTAGTGTTTGAGACAATTTGCAATGTAAGAATATCAGTAATGCAATTGAAAGTCAACAACGAACCTCCAAAGCTTTCTCAGCATTGGTCTCTGTGATTACTCCTACAGCTGCATTTGCAGCTAATATCATCAGGATAACCTGTGCATTTAAAGCTACATCATTATCAACACAAATACTGCAGTGCAGAAGACATGGTAAAAGCTAATGAACAAATAAATATGTAATAAACAAAGATGCAAATTCAGCTTCATAATGTCAATTACATAAACGATCAGAAGTATTAGCCATTAAGGCATACCAACAAGCGTCCCTTCTAGTAAAAATGTCTGCCCGGACTTAACCCAAAGATAACTTTTGGTACCACCTTCCACAAGCTACCTATCAAGGTAATAGGACCAAAGTTACAAATATCCATACTACCATCTACTAGGGGGCATGTTATAACGAGCATTTAAAGCTTTTCTTAAGGCCCCCACTTTCGAGAATTAAATAAATTACCTGCATGACCTCGTCTTCAGAACATTCTGAGATTCTATAGAAACCCATTTTAAACCACTAGGCCCAGGGGCTTTATTCTCATTTATACTCTAGAGAATCTCTAGATCCTAGTCCTTTTGAATCTCAATTAACATTCAAATTACTCACACCTGACCTAGAAAGGTCCCCACTAGTTATAGACCTCCTTATATCTGTTCTATCTAAATTTAATAACTATTACACGCATTACTAGTCCCATGGAAACCATTTAAAATGTAACAACCTTCTTCAGTTAAAAATCTCTGCAATCTTATCATCCAAATTACTCTCGTAATACCTCAATAATCAAAATAGCAAACTTCAAATCCTCCCTTCTACTTTTATCTCATTTCCATAATCTCTACCTTATCATCCAAATGCAAACAGTTCATAAAATGGCCACTTCCTCATACAAACTGCAAATTCCACATCTCCAACTTAAATTTTCAGAAACTTCAACTTCCTTGCTAAAATCTATCATCAACCATTAACTACCTAATTCCTCAGGGCTCTACCAACTGAAAATTTAAGATATTAAGGTTTCACTTCATGATTCTATATGATCACCATATCAAATCACAAGATGTTCATAGTGCATTAAAGACCTCCTCCTTGATCTCAAACCACCGCTCCCCACCCCCCAACCCGTGCACGCAATTGACAGATCCCACCCAACAACCCTGCACTGATAAATAAACATATCTTGCAACTGACATAACGAAAACCTCATTTGAATGTTCATCACATCTCATCATGAATCAGGTGATATAACTTAGTCACAAGCTCACATTCATGCAAATCATAGTCAAATGAGATCGAACAAGACATATTCACCTATATTACCAAAATCAATGCCTAGAAAAGATCACACTTATTATGCTTATGTTGCAGTGAATGCATACAAAAGATGAAAAAAAACAAAATCATGGAGAGCTACTATATCATACAGAAGGCTCCAAAAAGGCTGATAAGCCAGTCTCTCCATTGACCAATGCCAAAAGGAAGGAAACAAAAGCGGCTGCAATCAATATCTTCACCAGCAAATCATCAAATTGCTTCAATACTAATCTCCAAAAAGGAGTACCTGCGATGAGTACAAGTAAATGACATGTTCAACAACAGGATATGATCAGATTAGATTGATCAATTAACTGCCTTTTTGGCATTTACCAGTGAAATCATTACTGGGTACACGAGAAGTGAAAAGATTGTCGTAACACTGCGTGCAATTTTAAAAACTTTTAACATGACCAGACCAAACAAAGAAATTACACAAAGCATCTATAACCAGATAGAAGTGAATAAGTCTGAACTCAGAGAATTGGTTTATAAGTGATAAACTCAGCTAGGAGAAGGATGAGAGGTAGTTCAAAAAAAGCTGCTATATAAAGTGGAAAGGAACTTCTTCAGGTGACATTTCATTTCAGAAGATATAATGAATAACAATGGCTAATGCTTTTATGAAATATTTTGCAGATTATCAGTCAACAAGTTAGTGAAGTATGGGTTTTGGTAGGGGAAGGGAGAGAGAGAGTCAAATGTACTTACTTTTCTCTTGAGGCAGCACTGAGACATTGCAAGATATATGCAGCCAAAAAGGTGAAAATGTATCAGAAAAGTATTAAAAAAGAATTAAACATCAAACATGCAAAAGCAAAATTCTAAAGACAAATAAGCCAACCAACTTGAGTGATACATGCATAGATTAAAATCAAAACTGTGTCTCTGCCATCATAGATTCTGATTAAGAAAATAACTAGCATTGTTTTCCCCAATAATGTCCACCTTCAAAAGATTAGCATAGAAAAATGCACACCAATTCTTCAAACTTCAAAATGATTTCGGTAGTTTCAACTTATGGTTTGACCATGTATAAATCTCTATGCAATGTTCAAACAATACCTTCTCAAGACATACATCTCATTGCATTCTTCTCTACCCAAAATCCAGTCAAAGTTGTCATTATCAAATCCATATCGAGTCATTAATTGTTTCTGTAATTTTATATCTCTATTTGACAAGAATTTTCAACACTCTTACATGACTTCAGTCTCCTCCCTCCATCCCTTCCCCCACCACCAAATCAGAATTTCTTACCCACCATTGCTATCAAGTCAGGGACAGATCCTAATTCCCAATAAGCTACTAACCATGTACATTAATTATGTTATCCTCTCCAGTTATGTTGACAAAATGAATAACATACACGTCCGCTATACCGGTCAGCCTTACCATTCCGTCCATATAGCCTAGCGTGTTCCGCAACCTGAGAAAAACAAAAGATTAAATAAATTCTTCAGATAATAGAATCTTCCTAAAGCCAAATTTATGTGAATGATATTATATTGAAGAGAAGAAAAAAAAAAAAAAGAAAACTTCCATAGCAATTTTCGACTACTTATTGAAACAATGGAACTTCAGAATCTGATCAACAGGAAGCACTGATATTAGTACCTGAAAATCTGTTAGACCTTTGGACGGGTCCACACCGAAGTACTCCAAAACCTGATTAAATAATAGCAATTTGATATAATTTGAACAAGAATAATTAAATACAGAATTGAACATAGTACTAAGTAATTAGATTGGTCATTATATTGCACTACTTTTCTTGAATGTATTCCAAACTATTAAATATCCACATAATTATCAGCAACTCAAACAGGAATAATAAATACAGAAGCACATAGTAATATATGTAATTCGATCTTACATAATAATGCATTGTTCTTGTCAAATTTATTTCAAAAAACAATATTATACGATAACTTTGATATTATTTGAACAGGAATAACAAAATACAGAAGTAAACAATAGTACTATGTAATTCAATCATGCATTATAATGCACTAGTTTCGTCGAATTTATTTAAAAAATTAAAATATTTATACAATTGTAATTTGATATATTTCAAACAGGAATTATACATACAGAAGTGAACATAGTACTATCTAATTCGACCACAGATTATAAAACACTGTTGTCATCAAATTTCTTGCCATCATAAAATTTGTATAAATAAAATTTGATATAATTCAAAGAGGAATAAAATTACAGAAGGTAAGCATAGTACTAATTTATTTGATCATGCATTATAATACACTGTTTTCATCGAAACTAAAATATTTATATAATTATAAATTTTATATAGTTACAATAGGAATATAATGTAGAAGTGAACATAGTACAATATAATTTAATCAAACATTATAGTTCCTGTATTCGTCGAAATTATTTCAAGAAATAAAATTTTTTATATTTATAATTTTGATAATAAATATTGGAAGTAAACATACAACTACATAATTCAATCATGCATTATAATGCACTGTTTTGTTTTTAACGAATTCATTTCAATTCAATAAATATCAATATAAATATAATTTGTATGTAATTCAAACAGGAATCAAATATATTCAAGAGTGAACGTAGTACTATGTAATTCAATCATTCATCACATCAACTGTTTGCGTTAAATTAAATTCAATAAAAGGCGGCCCGGTGCACAAAACTCTAGCAATGTAGGGTCAAGAAAGTATCAGATCAATAAAATAAAATATTTATAAGACTATAATACTGATATAATTCAAACAGGAACAATAATACAGCAGTGAATAGAGCATTATGAATTTGATCGTGCATTATAATATACTCTTCCCATTGATTTTATTTTCAAAAAAATAATAAAACATTTATAGAACTATAATTTTGATATAATTCGAACAGTTATAACAAAACAGAAGTAAACATAATAATATTATATAATTCTATCATGCATTATATTCACTGTTTTCATCAAACTTATTTGAAAAAATAAAGTATTTATATAACAACAATTTCGAGATAATTCCACCGTAATAATAAAAACAAAAGTAAACATAGCACTACGTAATTCAATCATGCACTGTTTTTGTTGAAGTTATTTTAATAAAAGATAGTCTGATGCACAAAGCACCCACCATGCGCAGATGCGGCAAAGTACAGGATCCACTTTGGAGCCATTAAAATAAAAAATTTACAATGATTTTATTTTTTTACAAATCGAAGCGGAATAATAAACAGAAGCAAAAATAGTATTACAAGTTTATTTCAATAAAAGGCAGTCTTGTAAACAAAAGCTTCCGCTACACGCCTCAATAGCATATTTACACAACTACAAATTTATATAATTTGAAGAGGACTAAAAAAATAGAGAAGTAAAGATATTAATTACTCGGTAATTTGATCGTGCATTATAAATGCAATTTATTTGTCGAATATATTTCCACAAAAACTAAAATTATTCATATAGTAATAGCATAGGATCCATTTTGGAGTCAATAAAATAAAGCATTCGTATAATTAAAATTTTGCATATAAATCGAAGAGGAATAATAAATACAGAAGTGAAGATAGTACTACGAGTTTGTTTCAATAAAAAGGTAGACTCACGCACGAAAGCTTCGCTATACACGCAATCAATAACATATTTACAAAACTACAAATTTATATAATTTGAATTGGACTAATAAATAGAGAAGTAAATATATTAATTACACTGCTAACATATTTACAAGATTACAAGTTTATATAATTAGAATTGGACTAATAAATAGAGATGTAAATATATTTTTTTCTTCGAGAAGTAGAGAAGTAAATATATTAATTACACTGTAATTTGATAGCGTATTATAATCAATATTTTTGACGAATATATTTCCAAGTAAATTAAAATCATAATCTACTTTGGAGTCATTAAAATGAAACATTCATATAATTATAATTTTTTATATCAAACGAAGAAGAATAATAAATACAGAAGTGAACATAGTACAATGAGTTCATTTCAATAACAGGCAATCTCGTGCACGAAACTTCCATTATACAAATCAATAACATATTTACAAAAGAATACAAATTTATATAATTTGAAAAGGACTAAAAAAAATAGAGAATTCAAGATATTAATTACTGAATAAAAATTTATATAATTTGAAAAGGATTAAGAAAATAGAGAAATAAAGATATTAGTTACTCTGTAATTTGATCGCGCGTTATAATGCAATGTTTTTGTCGTATATATTTCCGAGAAAATTAAAAATATTTATATAATTATAGTGTTTATAAATAATTTTTATTAGGAATGGAAAAAATAAAAATAAAAAAAGAGGAAATGAAAATACCTCGGAGGCAGATCTTGCGTAGGCGTCCTCCATAGAAGGAGGTGGCGAGGTTGTGAGAAGTGAAGAAAAGAGTTAAGAAGTGAAGCGATGCGCTCGTTTGCTTCTGTTCAATTGTTGCTATATTGACTCAAGAGTGAATGAATGAATCAATGGGGCCTGATGCAATCTCTAATATGTCTCAACTGTGTTTTAGAGATCTAGTGTGTAACGCTAAAAACGTTGTAGCTAAGCAAAGGTTTTTGGCACGAGGGTTGTAAGGTGTCCCAACTATTATTTTGAAAATCTATGTTTGAGAAATCTCGTTAAAGTCTTAACCAAACTCCCTCTCTCTCTTTTTTTTTTTCGAATTTAAAGGACATTTAAATCATACTATATATATTAAAATATATTATTAAAAAAAAATTAATTTCATAATTTTTCGCACTCATAGCGAGAAGTATCCAAACTTTTTCTTTTATGTGCTTGTAATTTTTTTTTTTTTTGAGAAATATTTGATATCACCTATTTTCATTTATCATTCCTTACATGGATATTCAGTTGTGGTATAAAACTAACTCCAATAGCTTTTTTATTTTATTTTTTTTAGATGTAAGGAGTTTAGATTTGTCTTCTTATTTTTAGAGGTTCTCTATTCCAGTTTCACTCCATTAGTCTCCCTAAAGGATTTTTTATTTTAGATTCACTGTAACACTTTCCCTATTTTAGGGACTTTTTATTTTTTTTTACTCTAATATATCTTTATTTTAGATCAAACACATTATTTTAAATTTTTTATTTACATTTTTTTTATTTTTAATAATAATATACTATTTTAATTATTAAGTTAAAAATATAATTTATTAACTGTAACTTAATGTTAACAAAAGAAAAAAAAATTAAAAATAATATAAAGAGTCTTCTTCCATCTAAACCACCACAACTTGACCAAGAAAAAAAAACTAAACCAATACAACTAAACACAACTAAACCAACACAACTAAACATATATCCATTTGTCCAGCATCTTCTTCGACACCCCCCCACCCCCGATGAAAATTCACAAATCTATCAAAAATTTAAGAAAAAATAGTAAGTTTTACCTTTTAACTTGTATTTTTTGTGTTTTTTTTCTTTTATTTTTTATTTTTGGCTTGATTTTGTTTTTGGAACTTGATTTTATAATTTTTTTTTTGCTGAAATCTTTGGATTTCAAGGTATAAAAACGTGATATATGTTTGATTTATAGAAAAAAAAAATGGAGGCTCCCCAAGGTTCAATTTTTTAACCATTGGAGAGCTTTTGTATTTTTTTTTTACAAAGTCAGGTTGCTTTTTGGGATCTTTTCAGATGTATGGCTCTCTACATCTAGTGAGCATAGCAAAAAAAAAGGAGTTTCACATTTTAGGGATCTTTGCATAGGGGCCTGTTAGAGGACATTCTAGACTCTTGGAGCCAGCCTAAGAAGAGAGGGAAAAAAATTTATTATTTTAACATAGCAGTTAAAGATCCGTATAAGTGATGTTAAATGAGTTATAGAAATTAGATTAATATCTAGCAGTCCTCTTTTTCTTTTCTCTTTTTTTGTTTAGTAGTTGTTGAGTGTATATTACATCAACAAAACATTAATATCTTTTTTTTCTTGGGCAAATAAAATAGTATTAATCAAAATAGCTTACAAAGTTCATCCAATTTTCGAGAAGTGGATGTCACAGGAAAGTAAAGAATACCCAAATAACTGGTAGCTTTTCCCTAAACTTACATTTGGACACCTAGTCACATGGTTAGTTGGTTGTCCTTCTAATACATCGAAACCTCGCGAACGAGTTTTTTGCCATAATCTTTTAAATATCCTCCATATTGGTGCTCGCTTTCCAACAAAGCACAAATCCTAAAGACTTGATTGCTCTAAAGACGACTTCTGTATCACTCTCAATAATAATGCTTGAATAATGTATCTGTCTAATAAAAAGACAAACACTAAAGCTTCGGTTTCCACAGCTGAATGACACATAAAAGAAGAAGCCTATCCAAACAAAATTTATCAAACACTATTGTGTCCTATAAAAGTTGTTGTAGTTTTCCCTTGTTCAATAAAGGATGCTTTGACATTAATTTAAATATGTCCGAGCGAAGGTGGGATCCACCTAGTTTCTAACTGATTCTCACTTGGGCACAAGTCAATAATGTTTCCTTGAGGGTCTCCATTATATTTGAACCAATCTTGGATATCACATTGAACCCCACCCAAAGCTCTATGAATGCCAGTGTTTTTTCCATAAATACTTGCTTCGTTCCTAGCTTTTCGAAACAATAAATGGCAATCTTGGTTGCCACTTCATCTTTGCAGTATCCCACTTCACAACATCTATGAATAAAATGTAGGATCCAATCAGTCATTCTAGAAGTACCAATTAGATTAAAGGCACACTACAGAGAGAAAGCACACAAAAATCTCTAGACCCAAGGACAAAATAAAAGAAGGTGATCCATTGATTCAAACATGCAATTTATGCATTGGCAAGTCTTAAATTGGAAACAGTCTTTGTTGGCCTTATGCCTAAATGTATGATTTTTTATATAACAAATCAAAAAAAAATTAAATTTATCAAGTGTGTTTGTGCTAATATGTTTATATGCTTAAATACACACTTGTTGGCTCTTGTCATTAAATATATGTATCATTATAAGTCAAATTGCATTTAAATATTTTGGCTTGTATATGGACTATATTGTACTAATGATATTGTGAGCCAAAAATATGTTGTGGATATTTGGTGTTAAAAGAGTAAGAGAATCTTGCATGAAGAGATAAATGATTTTGATCAAAGAAGAAATACAAGATTAAGAAGTTGCAAAATTATGTATGACAATAAAAAAGTTGAAGCATACATAATCAAGATCACCACAAGTATAAAGAAAGGAAGTCTTGAAGAGTTAAAGAATAAAGAATTACTTTGAAGTTCAAGACTTAAAGAGATTAATACGACGTGGTGTTATAAGGATAGAGACGTAGTGACATAAGGGGTAGCGGCTCAAAAATGTCAGTTGCCTTAGATTTGCATCTATATGATTTAAACTCTTGGTAATCATTCAAAATGATTTGAAGTCTTTTCTCAAGAGTTTTGAAAAGATTTTAAAAGATTAAATAGGTTAAAACATCTTTTGAAGAAGTGTTCTTAAAAGATTTAAACGTTATATTTTCAAAAAATTGAATTTCAGGCGAGATTTGTACAAATCTGTCTCGGGTAGCCTTGCAGAGTGGTCAGCCGCGTGGTCGACTAGTAGATCGGCCTTACGAACGGGTCAACCTGTAACGCCCCGATCCCTCACGGGATTAGGACCCCTATCCATTCCGCTAATAATAACCTGACCCTAACCCTAGGCACAAAAAATAAGAAAAAAACAGGCAGAGTCTTCTCTGTTTCTAGGCCAAACCACATACCTGCACTCAGAAGAAATGGACCACAACAACAATATAACATTCATAAATCATCCACCTTCTTCTTTTGACATAACTAACCAAGATCTTAAGGCCATCCGAGCCTTCTACTACAAGAAGTTAAACATTCATGTATTCCTTCCATTAGTTACTAATATACCAAGGCCACAATCCAAATTATCATACCACTCTAATCTTTTCTACGTAACTAACTTAGAAATTAAGACATATTACAAACCATTCATATAAACTTTAACTTTAATACATCCTATACATTACATTTCATACAAGATCAACCAAAATAAAATACACATATAATTCACCAACCACATTTTACTTCTTATTACATAAAACTTTCATCCCCGGCTATACACTTGAATTTGTTCTTCTATTCCTTGAGAAGTAGTCTCTTCATTTCCTGTAAAATTATTAATGAAAAGGGTGAGCATACATTTATGCTCACTGAGAGAGGGAATAAACAGGAAAGTTTTCGAAACTATTTTCATGCAATGCATACAAGATGAACATCTAAACATAAGCTAAGCACTTAAGAACGCGAGAGTGTAGCATTATATGTAAAAGCTTGAAAGTAGCATGACGTTAAACATTGGGTAAACACATGTTAAACTTGTAGGCATTATAATATTAAACGCTAAATCCACACATATAAAAAGGATATCGCGAGTAACTCTCCAAGGACATAGGGCCCAAACGAGAGTACACATGAAGAAGATATCGCGAGTAACTTGAAGGATATGGATCCTAAGGCACCTAGATATTTAATATCAGTTTACATGGAGTTTATAAACAATAAATGGCAGCCAATAATCCACAAGCGGAAATAAACATGAAATCATGCTAAAAACAACATCGAAATCGCTATCTAGTGCTAGAAAGTTACTGTATATAATTTTACCTCTTGTGTTGGCGTAGATCTACAACACACACACACTTGTAGAGGAATGTAGAGCCACTGGAAAAGATCACCCAAGGGACGTGTACCACCTCCACGTTTCAGAAACCCTAAGTCTTAACCCCTATCCCACTTCCTTGTTCAATGGTTAGGAAAAAATGAATTTTCTCTCTACCTTATTTTTCTTCCTCTAGTCGTGTATCTATGTGTGTTTTTATGTGTCTCTGTAATGCCGGATCACGTGTGGAATGGCTAAGGGAACAGTGATATAGCGAAAATCTAAAGGATAAGGATGAAGGAGAGTTATAGTTATCATAGGAGTCATATTCTTGAATAACTCTTAAATTATCTTGAAGAAAATAACATTATCATCTTAATTTATATTCAATAATCTTATCCACCCCTAACAACTCTCTTATCCACACGCCTAAACCCTAATCCACACGCAGAGCACATGCCATCTGGACATTATCTTCTAGGACAAACATTCTTCTCTTAAGAACATTTATTGTCCTGATGTCATGACCTTTCTAAATTGAGCTGCATGTTCCCAATTAGGAAACTATACTCAATTTACACACAAATACTAAATAAGGAAATAGACAGTTAACCATTATGGAAAGTGGCTAGAAGAGGGACTTTAAGACATAGTTGTTTTGGCTATAAAATGACCAAAATGTCCCTGCTAACCACTAGCAGTATTTTGACCAATTTAACCTTAACTAATTCCACTAAATAGGGATGGCAACAGGTTGGTTATCCGCGATTTTTGACAAAACCAAAATCGAAACCGTTTAGCAAACCAAAAACCAAAATCGAAACTGAAACTGACGGGTTTAAAAAATTCATATCCAAAACTGCAACCGACGGGTTTTTAAAAACCGACGGATAACCGAACCGAAACCGATTACTTAAAAAAATTAATTTAAATAGAAAAAAGGTCCAAATTTATGAAAAAAATATTAATTTAAATGTAAAAAAATATAAAAATATAATCAATCACAATATATACATATTAAATAATAAAATTATATATATATATATATATATATATACATATATATATATATATATATATATATATCATTGCAAATATTTAATTCTAAAAAAATAAAAAAGATAAACTGTTCGTCCATTTATACAATAAGACAATAAAATTAAAAAATATACTACCATCATCGCAAATATTCAATTATAAAAACAATAAAAACGAGAAACTATTTGTTCATTAATACAACTAAATAACAAAGTTCACAATCAAAACATCAATCAAATTACATAAATTTTGTCTTCACATTTTTCCATTCTTCCATCCACCTACGAGAAATCAAAACTATTAGATTCTCATAAAAATATCAACACTAAAAAAATTATCAACCCACAAAATGTCATAAATCCTTTAATCGACATCTTCATCTTCTTCATATGATCCCACACACTACTAGTCAACTTCCTCTTTCTTCCCTCACAAATTGAATCAGTTTGAGGTTCTATGGGTTGTGACTCTTGGGGTCAGGAAAAAGTTGAACAATTTAGATTTTGAAAAGAAGTTGAAGATGTAAAATGTAAATTAGTAGGTGTATTGTATTCATTTTGACTTTCTACCTGATCAATATCCCTTTGGAATGACATTTTGTTGAATAAATAACAACCTATATCAAGAAAATAACAACTAATTAATCTGATTTTTTTTAAAAAAATAAAGATCACTTATCAGTTTATAATCTAGTTTTAACAGAAGATAAAAAGAATTCATTTGCTTGAACATAGAGCAAATTGTCAAAAAGATAAGTATTTGTGACTAGATTGTGACTGAATATTAAAATTAACCAAATAATTTTCATCCTAATTTTCCTCGTAAAATCAATTAATTTAAGCCGTTTAAATTGACCTGCATGGTGACACTAGGAATATTCTCAATCCACATTTTCTTTGTGATTCTATACTTCCGAGCTTTAAGAGAGTTGATTCAAACAGAAGTCAATTTTATTATTGTTAATTTTTGTCAAACCATAATATAAATATGGTATAAGCAAAACAGAGCTGAATATGGCATGGAAGTCTGAAATCTTAACAAGTATAAATTTCCTATGAACCAACCATGAGAGAATATAATTCGCCGTTTTAGATTCGTAAATTCAAGACCTTAATACAATTTTTTCTAATTAAGATCCATCCTTATACAATAGGAACTTCGACTAATTAAGGTTTAGCATTACTCAGAAAGAGAAACAAAAGCCAGCATCATGTAAATACGCAATAGGAATATCCGAATTTTCATGTGATTTAAACTAAAGAGAGGGAATCCTAGTTTTCCTATGATTTTCAATAGTATTTTAGTGAAGCAATCAACTTCATAAAATTATAAGCAAACTGAATTCAATAAACATTAGCAAACATCAATTACTATGCCACAGTGACAAAGCTAAAATAACAATTAATCAAATACAAAAGCATCAAAAACTGATCTTTAAATTACAATTTGATTACACAAACACAGAGAGTTAATGAGACACTCAATTAGAACTGCAGCAAAACAAAGTGTCACACACACACACGCACACATAAAAATAAAAAAATAAAAAAAATTGAGATGAGAACAGAACATCGCGTAAGTAAAAATGAGAGAGAGTTTACAACATACCTTGAGACGAAGTCGTAAAAGGCAGTGGGTGTATCTATCCTCCCTCTGTTTTTGGTGAAAATGAAAAAGGTGGTTTTGGGCTATGGAGGGAGGCGGCTGTGACTGAAGAAAAAAAAAGCAGTGCTAAGAATGAAGAATAGGATTAGGGTTATAAGTTTATTATAATTTTTTTGATTACTTTTTACTTTTTAGTCCTTGTTTCCTACTATCTGATGGCTTTATTAGTACTAGTATACTATACATGTGTATAATATATATATATATTATTTTATTATATAAAATAATAATAAATATATTATTTTATTATATATATTATATACATGTGTATAATATAATATATATATAATAAAATAATAAATTACTAATCGGGTTTCGGTTTTCAGTTTTTTTTAATATCAAAAACCAAAACCTATCGGTTTATCCGTCAGTATTGCTTTATAAAATCCAAAACCTAGTTGTTTTCCCATCAGTTTTCGTTATCAGTTTTTTATTGGGCGGTTATCCATCGATTTCGGGTACAACAGGTACCCGTTGCCATTTCTACCACTAAAGAGTTAGGATTACACTCCAATACAACTAATTAACTTCCAGTGGAGGTTTCATCTTTGATCTACTAAGCAGAATTACCAAAATGCCCTTCTATATTTTTAACTGCAATCAAAAGTAGGTCCTACATTCATACTATCATCCTTTCTTGATTACATCTACACCTTGGACCTTTATCTTTCTTATAATCATCACCCAGATACTATACCCTTGTTCCTGGGAGTGACCCACAAGTTCAGTATCCAATATAGCCTGAGCTATATTACTAAGCGCTTAGATTTGGATGATCATATAGATAACTCCAAGCGAGTAACTCAATATCACTTAAGATAGAATAGAATCACGACTCATATGCATGTCATCTAAAGGATCTAGTCCATATGTCCAAAACACCGAGTTGTTGACCCTGTTATAAGATCTCACCCATAGTGAATCAAAATATATGACCTAGGATCCAATGATACATCCACATATGTCCATGATATAAAGCATTGGTCACTTAGTAGCTTAAGATGCTTTTAGTTCTCTGACAATGATAGTAATGCCACTGAGACTGCATCTTAGTATAGTCTCGTTCAATGCACCATAAATCACTAATGAGAGAAGTCTGGAAAGCCCCTCCAATGACTAAAGGTAAGTTATCCTACCAAATAAGAGACTTTTTCATTATAACCTTACCATAGTGAAGTGCCCAGCTTCACTATTTGGTTATGAACTTATAGTTTTGATCCAAGCCTCATAGCATAGACCTTCTATGCTGATCACCACGCACCTATGCCTTTTTCTTGTATCAAGGAACCTTATCGCATACAAATATATCATATAAAAGAGAGAATATAACATGCTCATGACGAATGCATTGATATCATAATTGAATATATTCATTTACATGAGATGTCTTAGTGCTCTAGTGGTTTTAGGGCATACCATTCCCAACATAGCTCTCCAAGGACATAGGGCCCAAGCAAGAGTTACGCATAAAAAAGATAACGCGAATAACACTCCAAGGACATAGGGTCCAAGCAAGAGTTACGCATGAAAAAGATTACACGAGTAACTCTCTAAGGACATAGGGCCTTATGTGTAACACCCCGATCCCTCACGGAATCGGAGCCCTGATCCAATACCCAAGTCACAAAAAAAATATGGGAAAATCGAACCGAATCTCTCTTATTTATAGGACAATCCAAAACCTGTACAAGCAACTATAACCTCAAAACCAAAGTCCAACCTCCTCTTTAATTCCCAACTTCTACTAACGCCCCATGCAACAAACTCCTCAAGGCCATCCGAGCCTTGGAACCCAACAACATAACACACAGGCATGCAAGGTTAAAATCCATTGAATTCCTATCTTTTAAATCTACTTATCGTCCCACACTAATTATAATTACCGTATTTACTCATAAATTAAGTCCATCATTCAACTTCCTTTAGCACACAAGCATGCAATCAAAAGACAGTAAAGTGTACCATTAACTCTTATATACTAACTACGCCACTAACTATTCAAGACTACAACTATAATTACAACCCACCAAAATTATCAATAATATATACAAGACCTCACAGGTCTCAAAATAAGACATATTACAATAACACACATCTTCAAATGACATCCAACCTCAGCAAGATAAGCAACCAGCAACACGACACTCAAGGTAGTTGTTCTAACTGCACTTGAAACATGTTAAAACAAGGAATGAGTAACCAAAGTTACTCAGTGAGGGAGGGGACACAGTAAACCAGGGTGTTTTCACAAATGTTTTTGTGCAATGCAACAAAGATAATAACACAATATAGCAAGCTAATTGAACAATTATTTAAACACATTTAAAAAGGATGCGATTCATCTTCTCTGTCTTCGATCTCTAACCACGAACCATGATCTTTAAGTAAATACCGGCAAACCCCTTATTCCTCCAATAGGGAACTCCGGATGTACCCCGATCCTACGACCCATTCTCTCGAGGTAGGTCCGTATGCCCCAACGAGGTGAACCGCGCCTCTCGGGTAGGGAAGTACGCCTCAGCAAGAACGGGAATAGGAACCATGGTAGCCGAGCTAGACCAACAGCCCGACGGTGCCCGGAGTTTCTCGACACTACCATGTCCGAAAAGGTTGCGCAACCCGATACAATAAAAGAATTCACGAGATTTCACGAAATTATATCAAATAAACACGAGAAAACACAAGATATCATGAGATAGCAAGTAAGTAGTGCAAATAAGCTTTATCGATTAAACTAAATCATATAGCCTAAAAGTAATAAAATAAGCTAAGATGCACGAAAGGGATGAAGAGTCCTTCACCTTAAGCATCCAAACCTGCAAGAATTAGTAACATAAACAAGTTATAAGCACATTCATTCAATTCTTACCAAATCAAACATGTAACTCAACTCATGAACTTTCCCAAATAAATAATCATTTTTCTACAACATAAACCCACACAATGCAGTTAACAAGAAATATAAGCAATATGGCACTATAAACAAGATACAAACATATTCTAATAAAGTAACTTTACAACGAGTTCAAGCAATTCACATGAATCCAACAAAACTCTATTCCATTGTTTACTAATTAGGTTCTAAACTTCACACAAGACATGGAACCTTCAATCTAACTTTACTAATCACCTATAGCCATATTATGATACACATAAATGTCACAAAACCACATTTTAAGCTACAACTAACACAAAAGTACCCAATACCCTTTAGCCCATTTGAACTACAAGTGCCTTATACGTGCATTAATTAAGTGCCATAATAACATTTAAACCTCTATCCTACATTTATAAGACTATTTAGCATCCTAATTACATTTCGGAACCCTACATCAAATGGTGTCTAATTAATATGCAATTAAGTTCTCAATTTTCAACGTTCTCGAAATTTGATACTTTTTATCGTTTAACCATTTTTACACCCCTAGAGTCCATATCAAGTGTTAAAATGAGTATCGGGTCACGTTTCGTTGGTTCTGAATGAATAGTGCCCGAAAACACTAACTTTAACTTAATATTCTTAAATTTCAAGCATCTCTAATCCATTTAAAATTATAATCTAGGTTCATTTACTCCTAAATCAAGCATAATTAACAATTAATCAAGGTAGGATGCAAGATGTCACAAAATTCCCAATTTCAATATAATAACCCTATTTTAATTTAAAGATTAAGCAATCTAAGCATTTTCAAACCATGTGAGGCTCCAAACTAGGTTTAATAACTCCTAAAACACACTACATAGCAATAAATTTAGCTAGAACACAAGAGTTTACTATTCACATTTTTTTACTATTCATCATCTTCAACAATATGGCTCACACAAAAATTCAAGCAAACAAGCCATTAAATTGCACAAATCAAGTCCCTAGCTCATGTATACAACTCTTGTGAAGGAATTTTGCAAGATATAGTCATATAAACACAAATCTATAAATTAAAGTTCGACCAATAAAACTTGAAAATATCATGAAATGCATAACCCTCACCAAAAGCTCTTGAAGATGCTTGGATTAGGCTTAGGAGACTTTGATTTCACTTCAAACTACCTTGGAGAAGCACAAAATGGCAATCTTTGAAGATTTTTTCTCTTCTTTTCCTTTCCTTTCATTTTCGGCCAAAGTCCATTTTTTTTCTTATTTTTGTTGTTTTTATGCTACTATTCTTGGAAGACCCATTTTAAAAGATAGAAAAATGGGTTGGGTCAAAGGGTCATGGTTTTAGGTCAAGCTTGGGTCAATTGGTATGCAAATGGATCAAGTTTTGTATTCAATGGGTTAAAATAGTGTTAATGAAATGCTGAAAATATTATTCATTTAAAGACACCAATCAATTTTTTATCTAACACTCCCGATATGCTATGTACGTAAACTCAATGAACGTATGACACATAAATAACAAGTAATTAAGGAAAAATATAAAATTTAGAAAAAAAAGACATAAAATTTTTATGTCCGGGCTTGGGTTATTTAAACAATTAATGAGAAATAATAGAATCTAGCACTTAAATACAAAAAAATAAATTCCGATAATTATAATATTAAAATAGTTACCTTATTTAATTTTTTACTAAACTCTATTCGCATGTATTTCAAAAATATAATAAATAGAGCAACTAACGAATGAATTGAATTAAGTTATTCACATAATTATAAATAAACTTCTAAAGTAACATAGAAGTATATGCAAATATGTAATGTATGCTACATGTTGGGTCTGGCTATTACACTATGTCCTTGGAGAGTTACTTGCATTACCTTTTTTATGCATGTAGAAGATATAAGAGTGGTATGATAATCTGAATTGTGGCCTTGGTATATTTGTAAGTAATGGAAGGAATGCATGAATGTTTAATTTGCTGTAGTAGAAGGCTCGGATGGCCTTAAGATCTTGGTTAGTTATATCAAAAGAAGAAGGTGGATGATTTATGAATGTTATATTGTTGTTGTGGCCTCTTTCTTCTGAGTGCAGGTATGTGGTTTGTCCTAGAAATAAGGGAGACTCCGTCCGTTTTCTCTTATTTTTCGTGCCCAGGGTTAGGGTCAGGTTGTTATTAGCGGAATGAATAGAGGTCCTAGTCCTGTGAGAGATCGGGGCAGTACAGGTGGTGTCAGAGCTTAGATAGCTCTCAACTACAACAGGGTCCTCGATCTGTTGGGTAGCAATCCTTGAGTGCATGCATGTGAAGTGTGTCTTGAATAGGCGTGTGCTTGCATGTGAGACTTGTGTTTTCGTGAATGAAAATGTACTCCTATGTGTTATTATTGTGTGAATATGAAGAATGTGCGGTATGTGTAATTATGTGATCATACGTGCATCAATGTGATCTCCTTGTACAATAAGTTAAACCTATATGATATGTGCATTTATGTAATTAATTGTGCATCTAAGTGATCTTTTGAGTGTTTACTTACCTTAGTTATTTGTGATAATGTGTATTAAGTGTTTAATTTATGTGAAACCCACCGCATACATGAATTACCCTTCGAAATGGTAAGTAATCACTCTCCCCTATAAAGAGATGATCAGTAGTGGCTCATTTGAAGATGTTGACCAATTGAAGGAATGAGCAGTTGATCAGATGCTTATCAGGATTTATATCTAGAATTTATAGTGGGTATTCTTCCTCAGACTCTTGTTGAGTATTCTCATTTAATATCCGATGCCAGAGAATGGGGAAATTGGTTGTAGTGATCGGGGTTGATATGTTTATTCAATAATCTTATGAGACATTCTTTTTGGTATTCTTCATCGGGTTTTGATATTCGGTTGCTTTTACTTGGGTAATTATCGAAGTTCTTACATTGAAATCTCATGTGGAACTTCTTTTGGTGAATTTGATTGGGATTCTTGCTTGGTATTTTCTTTGGACGCATTTGGTCTTCTTACTAGACTTCTACTTCGGACCTTCTATATGGTATTTTCATCGGTGTTCTACTTGGGCTTCTCTATGGTATTTCTCTATGGGATTCTTACTCGGTACTTGTATATACCCCTTCAATCTTTGGTATTCTTTGTTGGTATTTTCTTTGGAGTTCTTATATGGGGATTCTTAAACGTAACTCGGGTATTCTATCATGACTTCTGGCATTCTTCATCGATAATCTTCTCGGGAATGTCACTTGGAATTCTTATTAGCGAAATGAATAGGAGTCCTAGTCCCGTGAGAGATCGGGGCGTTACACAGCCAGAGGGGCTGACTGGCCCTTCTAGAAAGTTGTCTTTTTGAGTGGCCTTGTGACCCGGCCGATCAGGTCACTAACCGATCATGTCTAAAATTTTAAAAACTAGTTGTTTTTAACCGTTAGAAGCTTTTTTATTTATACCAAACTAAGTGAAATGCACCATACCACCCTGTGTTTTGACAAAGTTGCATAATAAACCCTATGTTTTGAAAAGTGGTGTCATAGACTCTGTGTTATGAAAAACGTTGCACACACGCCCCAAACTCAAATTCCGTTTAACTTTGTTAGTTAGCCTTGTAAAAAGACAAAATTATCCCCGTTTAAAGATAAATCAGTCAGAGGAGGTATTTGTAACCTTTTTAAAATCAAAATGGGTATTTATCAATTTTTTAATATAAGAGAGAGGCATTTATAATATTATTCATTTTGTAATATCAGAACCATTTGTTAGTCTACCTTGTGAGGAGATCTACAACCTTAAACTAATGAATAACATTTAATTAAAAGAAAAAAAATGTAAAGCTTATATAACAGTACTTTGATGTCCACCATTAAAAAATGTAAAGCTTATACTTGAAGTTTAAGGCCTGTGAAGAGATCTACAATATAATATTGATGTCCACTATCAAAACGTTTATCAACTAAAAGCTTATGCATAAGAAAAACAGACATTGCTCTCCACTTTGAAATAGAACAAAAAATAGGCCTAAAAATCAAGAAATCAAAATTGATCCAAAGTCATACTGTGATTAAGCAATAATTGTTCATTCACTTAGAACCATGTTCTTGTACAAGCAGATTATACATTTAAATCGATGCAAAATCAGCTTCAAATCGAAGGAAAATCACTTTGAAATAGTTTATCTCTAGGGTTTTCAATTTTTTTTCTGGAGGGGCAATTTACAACCTTATGAAAAACATAAGGGGCAATTAGCAACTGATGTTAGAAAATATGTATTTTTGTCCTTCTCCATGGTTTTACATCTTGATAAATGTCATACTTGCATATTAGGCGTGTGTATTATACTCATGTTAAAATTGACAGAAAAATAGATGACGGAGGGTCATATGCAACGTTTTTCAAAACACAGGGTTTATAACGCGACTTTTTAAAACACTGGATTTATGATACAACTTTGTAAAAAACAGGGGAGTATGGTGCATTTTACTCATACCAACCCTCACCCATTTCACAATAGATATCTTCCACACAATTTCTATTGATTCTAAGCTTATATTGTTGATTCTGATAGTCTATGCTATAGGTATTGATCTTAGATTAAAATCATTTAATGGCAGCGGAATAAAAATATAGCATAGATTCTGGGATCTACCACATGTTGAAAATGGCATAGGAATTGAAAAACTAGCACATATATAACATGTTTCGCATGATTTTGCATAAATAGACGAAGGAAGGGATTTTACCTTGATTTGTTGGCTTTAGAACTTAACGAATCAGAAAGGACTTTGCTGGAATTCGCTGGAAAAAACTGAAGAACCTCGCCTTTGGATCGTCCAAGAGTCTTCTCTTCTATTCCACCTTCCTTGCAAATAGTATTTGATTTCTAGTAGGAGAAATCTACCCTTTCTAATCTATTTTAGCTCTCTAGTTGTGTATAATATGTGTGTGTCGAGTAGTAGTCTTTTCTTTGGCGAAATGAGCTCATATATATAGGTGTAGAGAGATAGAGACGAGATCTAGGAAGATCTTCGCAAATCTTATTTTCTTGAATTATCTTTGAGTTTAAAATAAGATAATTATAGATAATATCTTAATTATTCAAACTCAAAATTCAAGCTAAAGATCTTATGCTTATCTTGCAATCCTACATGCCAAAATACTCCTACCACATGCTAGAATGCTCCTTCCAAATGCCTGTATGTGCAATCTATACACCAGAGTGTGTTTGGAAGGAATTTTTAGGATACAACATGTTTTAGGACAATATTCTTCTCTTAAGAATATTCCTTGTCCTAATCTATTGCCAAAAACATATTATCCACATATTTCTATAAAGAGCTAAAACATAATTAGAAAGTACAATAAATAAGGAAAGTAACTAGAAGAAGGACCCAAAGACATAATTGTCGTGACTACAAAATGACCAAAATACCCCTACTAGTTACTAGCTATATTTTGACCATTTTAACCTTAGCTCACTCCATTAAAGAGCTAGGGTTGCACTCCAAGACAATTAATAAACATCCGAATGAAGTTTTGCATTTTTTTTCTACTAAGTAAAATGACCAAAATGCCCCTCTATGTTTCAACAGCAATCAACAATAAGTCTTGAATTCAAACTATCATTCTATCTTGATTACATCTGCACATTGGACCTTTATCTTTAACATAATCACCACTCAAATATTATTCCCTTGTTCCCGGGAGCGATCCACAAATTTAGTATCCAATATAGCCCAAGCTATATTACTAAGTGCTTAGGTTTGGATAATTACATAGATAACTCCAAGCAAGTAGCTCATTATCACTTAATATAGCATAGAATCATGACTCATATGTATGCCATTTAGTGAACCTAGTCCATATATCCAAAACACCAAGTTGTTGACCCATTATAAGATCTCACATATAGTAAATCAAAATACTTGACCTAGAATCCATTGATTCATCACATACGCTCATGATAAAGAGCAGTCGTCACTTAGTAGCTTAAAATGTTTTTAGTTCTCTGACAGTGATAGTATTGTCTCTGAGATAGCATCTATTGTGGTCCCGTTCAATGCATTCATATGCACTAATGAGAGAAGTTCAGAAAGTTCCTCCAATGACCAAGGTATGTCACCCTACCAAGTAAGAGACTCTCTCATTATAACCTTATCATAGTAAAGTGCCCAACTTTACTATTACGTTATGAACCTATAATTTTGATCCAAACCTCATGGCATAAACATTTCTGTGCAGATCACCACGCTCTTATGCCATTCACTTACACCAAAGAACCTTTTTGCATACACATATATCAAATAATGAGAGAGAATGATATGCTCATAATGAATGCACTGATTTTTATAACTGTATAATATTCATTTATATGAGATGTCTTAGTACTAGTAGTCTTTAGGGCATACTATTCCCAATAGATTCAATCCATTAAATTACACTAAGCTTGACCTACACTTGCATATCTATTAAGCATTCAAATGATTTAAATCGTATTATCTACTCATAGAGGAGTTATCTTTGTACCTAAATTTGTACACTCAATCTTTGTATCATTTTACACTCTTGGGCTCTAGACTAGGATTGATAAAATCTTTGTAAAGAAAAGAGTATGAGAAAATCTTTTGTGGACTCAAAGGGTAGAGGTTATAAGTTTGAAGTCTCACCTACTTTTGAAGAGGCTTTGGTCGATTTATTGTGGACTCAAGAGATTGTTGTAGTAGAATCTTGGCTTCACCTGATTAGAAAAAGTTTATGCTTCTCTTGTAGATTCAAAAAAGAAACGTAAAGTTAGTTTGTACTTCATCAACATTTGAAGAAGTATCAAAGTGGAATTTGTATAGAATCCTCAAGAGAAAAGACCTTAGGTGGTGGATGTAGGCTTGTTAAACCACCATAAATCCTTGTGTTTGATCTTTCTAACATTGCTTTCTATACTTTTTCATTTATTGTATATCTTGTATTTAATATATTGTTCAACTCACACTATTATATGTGTTGTATACAAGGAATTTGTTAAATTGCCTAAGTGACTATTGTAGTTGAATTGCATAATTTTTCAAAATAGTAATTTGCTTCCTTAATCCTAATTTACTCCATCTCTTAACATTATTTGGACTAATAGTTTTCATTTCCTCATTCTTCATGTTTGCGCCTAGTCTTCATCATTAAGTCTTTTCTAAACCTTGGTTTTTTCTTTTCTTAATCGTCCATCTTTCTTCTTTTGAGTTAAATCTACTTATTAACCCTAATCTTTACCTTTTATGACACTTGTTATCCCTCATGTTTAAAAACCCTATTTACTAACCCTTGACTCGGGTCAACTTTAACAGACTTCTAACTATGTTAAAACAAAAAATTATAGTGACTAAACTACCCTTTAAAATATATTCATAGATTAATTTACTCCTCACAAAAAACTTCCAAACTTATCTTAAACTACCATTTACGCCCCAACCTTACCCCTCTATCGATTGAACCTCAACACATATTTGCGCCACCACCATCCCCCACACCCCACAACTTTTCACGATCCCCTCCCTTATCCCCTACAATCGCATTATCCCCACCCCCATCCCTCACAGTCATGTGATCCCCACCCTTATCCCAGCAGTTGCGCAATCCCCACCCCTATTCCCACAGCCGATAGTCCGTGTATGTGTGTTTCGCATTTCTATATGTGTGTTTTGCGTGCTGTCTGTGTTTCACATGTCTCTAAGTATGTATTTTGGTGTATTTATGCTCATGTGTGCTTGTGTCTTTGGTGTGTATTTATCTGCTATATATTGCCACTAAGTCGGTTATAATGAATTGGGCAAACATAAAGTGTGAGCTAAGATAGTTGATATATAAGAGAACATGAGGTTGTAGAGGAAAAAAGAAAATAATATTTTTTTTGTATTTTTCCTTATTTTCTAGTTACTTTCCAGAAAAATACCCAAATTAATGAAGGAACTCACCAACATCTGGTGATTGCTCTCAATTCCCTTCATTATTGTTACATGTCTCTGTGTGGTGTTGTGTGTATGTGTGCTCTATGTGTTGGTGTGTGTATTTTTAAGATATATTTGTATTCTTTGTATGTATAAATTTGATGATGATTGGAGGAAAGTGTGTACCATATGGAGAAAAATATGTGTGTTTAGTGTGTGTCTGTATATGTTTAGTGTGTGTTTTGATGATGATAATGAAGGATAGTGGGGTTTGGTGTGGGATATATATGAGTGTAAATAGTAGGGGCATATGTGTCCAAGATTTGGAATGGTTATACTATTATCTTATATTTGTAACTGTAAATGTACAGTAGGGTTAATTGGTGGTGGTTTTTAAACATGAGGGTTAGTAAGTGTCATAAAAGGTAAAGATCAAGGTTAGTAAGTGGATTTAACCATTTTCTTTTTGGCTAGGTCGTGTTTTGGCTCACCCCAACAACCACCCATTTGCATGCCTTCTTCCTTCAACTTTATAATAGGTTTGTTTTAACTCAAACCTTTATCTTTACTTTTCATTACCAAATATCAACGTCAATAGCCTTTTTAATGAGTTGTTAATGGACTTCATCTCCATAACCTTTTTAGGCTTCGGACTTGATGGTCACCTATATCAAAAGAATAGATAGGATCTATTAGATGAGGACTTCCAACGTCTTAATCTATTGTTGGGTTATGCATCCCTATTCATATGCCTCTTTGTTGCTAGTTTCGAGTGTGCTTTCAGCTAGATTTTGGCTTTTGTAATGGATTCCCTTTAGTTTACCTGCCTATGGATGTCTAGTTGTTATGTCGGAGTTTGTTAGGTTGTGTTTGTACTATGGTATTAAAAATACTGCAGTTTGATACCTTGACCTTCTTGATGATTTTGAGTTGTTCAAGGGTTTTGTTGTTGGCCTTAACATCTCAATTTAGAATTCAACAAGGGATTTGCCCAATTCTAATCTACAATTCAATTAATTATCATGATATTTACTAACATATATCGTTGTTTATCTAGATTTATGATCACTATCTAATTCTCTAATTTTTTTTGAAGTACGATTGTCCAATTCATTTTGTATAGGGCTTTGTAAAATGGGCCTTTACTCCAAAAGTTTATTAAGTTAAAAGATTATTACTAATGTTTAATTTTAACTATCCTTCCTATTGTTCTAGTTCAAGGTCTAATTTATATGTATCCATGGCACTATCACATGAGAATATGCATATTATTGCAAATTATCTCTATGCACTTACCTTATGGCCCGTGTTTGAATCTTCTCATTTTTTGTTTCTCTTATTTTAGAAATGATATGTATTATGAGCCATCAAATTTAGATTTATTCCTTTTAGATCTTAACCATTCATTCCAAAATTTATTTTGAAACATCTTTTTCAAAAGTCATTAGTTTATTAATTCAGACCTAATGCTTGAGATTAAAAAGAAAAAAATCTAACGACTCACAATACACATCATTTTTCAAATGAGAGAAATAAGAAATGGGATGATCCTTACCTCTTACCTAAAGTGGATGTATCACAGACGAGTAAAATGCATAGCACCTTCCTGTAATTATCAAATTAGCATTTAAAACAATATATATATATATATATATATATATATATATATGTCCTTATCCAGGTTGAACCAAACTTCACCCTTGATCTTTCCCGTCCTACTCTCTCTCAAACCATATAGGTCCTTATCCAACTTTATGGAGCTGATATGAACCCAAATGAAACTGTTGTAGCACTCCATCATTCCATGACCTATAAAGTTCAAACCCATCTCTTTTCCATAGACCACAACTGTAAGCCTCGAGTCCACGTGTTAGGTGATAGTAATGTTACCCAACCAAAGATCTACACCAAACATGAACTCACTTTCCCTCCTCGATGGAAAAATGATTATGAAAGAAGCCATAACCGACCAATCATCCATGATTCACCAAGAATCTCTAGACATCCTCTAGAACCAGGTCATGTCGCCATATCATTTCCAACAGAATCCCAACCAGCTGAACCATGTGAAAAATGCCAACTTGCTGGACATCCTTAATCCTGTCCACACTGTGTCAGAAAACTCTTTGCTACCAGATCTAGGTCCTCTAGATATGTCTGTTCTGTTAATTTTCCTGAAGACATCTATTGTACAGGAGAAGCCGACAACGCATATGTTGGTAAATGGCAAGTTACCAAAACCAGACCACAAGATGTTGGACAAATCGACTCAGCAATCAATTGGAGCAACATGAATGCAAAAGCTCAGAATGCTGCCATTCAAAAGATACGGTCAGATCTCAGGGAACATATTGCATGGACAAAAGAAGCCCATGATCATCTCAGACAAGGTTGTTATGACTAATATAATGACCTCCACAAGGCTTTCCACAAGAATCACATATACCATCAGACAACTCCAATTAACTGGAAGAAACTCCAGAAAGTCGCTCCAGTTCGGAACCCTTCCGGACAAGTTCGTTCTTGGAACAGTGTCAACATGATCAACATGTTGAAATCTTCCTTCGAGAAGCATTATCTTGATTTAGACGAGTTCAAAAGAAAACAAGAACGATTCGCTGCAAAGCTCAAACAGCCAGCTATGAGAAGCGGGAGATGGAAGACATGGCGAAAGGCTAATGGTAGAGTGAATGAAGATGTAAGCTGTTTGAGAGAAAGAAAGATGTGTTTCAATCCAAATCTGACTCTAACTCTAATTCGGATAAAATTTGAGAGAAAGAAAGATGTATTGCAATCCAAATCTGACTCCGCCCCTTTAGTCAGGGGTTCTTCATTATTTATAGACAAACCATTACAAAGCCTAATAATACAAAGCGAAATCTTTACTATTCCTGACAAGGACTAAAGCAGCTTCCTTTAATAAAGAAAATGTTGACACGACAAAAAGAGATTCCTAATAATTCACAATAAGATAAACCTGACGCGACTAAAGCGGTTTTCTCTAATAAAGGAAATCTCACTTATTACAAACGGACAAACGAGACATGACCTGAAGAGAATCTGAAGTGACAAAAGATTCCTGTCATATCCTATTATTACAATATGACAAACCTATTTACATGACACGAAGCTTCATCATGGGGTCCACCAGGGATTCCTGGAATCCTGTATGCAATGAGTCACCATTTGTCGTTATTGAGATCAATATTATCCCACTCTTGATTGTTTTGGCTAAGATCTTCCCCCCATAGATCGTAGTCAGACCTAAGGTCTGCAGTGGAATAGCCATCTTCTTGAGAAACACTCTGGAATGCGAGAAGATGCTCATGAAAAGTGAGGCTATCAGGAAAGCGGATGTGCCAAAATTCTCAGGGATCAGAAACATCTA
The DNA here is from genome assembly GCA_037974665.1 of Ehretia macrophylla. NCBI lineage: Eukaryota > Viridiplantae > Streptophyta > Magnoliopsida > Boraginales > Ehretiaceae > Ehretia > Ehretia macrophylla. Next base: position 10,595,604 of record CM075774.1, read on the forward strand.
GACCTCCCAAGAAATAAAATATTCTCAAGGTTCTTGTCGGAGGTGGAAATGGTTGATTGGAATGATGGTTGGTGGAATGGCATGATTCTCAACATCTGTGAGGCGAATGATGAAAACCAGCTGGTGCTGAATAATTTGACCGGTGATGAGTGTTGGAGGATCAAATGACTGGAATACCTATGAGAATAGCTTGATAAAGCGGGACTGCGGGAACACACGAATATGTCTCTTAATGAGTTCTGGATCAAAAAGAACTGTCATAGGATAATAATTAAGCCAATACCAAAGATACAAGAATGGCATCTTGAAAAAGTCATAATTATTGAAATCAAGAACTGTATCCCATGGTTATTCATGCTGGGGATTGTAACGAACAACGTTGCGAACATAATAGACAGAGCTTAATAGATCAATAATTCGTCTGAGCTTGATCTCAACGAATTCCTCAAAGAAATCAGTGATTTGGCTGCGTACGAACGCTCTTAGGATTTTGAGTTGAAGCTCCTCAGGAAGGGTTGCGAGAAATTGTGCCTATTGATCTAGACTCAAATCATAAAATGTTTGAGACTGACCATCAGTGGGATCTAGATTTGGGATGGAACTGTCTGGAATAAGACCTGGAACAAGGGAAGATGAGAGTGTGCGACCATTTGGATTTACCATGCATACAGCTTTCTCAGATGGTAGTATGCAAGAGAGAAAATCAGCAAGGATATTCTCTTTGCCTTGGATGTGTCGTATTGTCCAATTGAACTGGGAAAATCATTCTATCCATCAGATGAGTTTTAAATCCAGAATATCATTCTGCTTTCTTTTGAGAACTCCCTGAAATCCTTTAAAATCTGTTTCACTAATAAAAGGATTCTAAGCAAGATAAAACTTGAATTTTTTGATTCCCTGAATAACTACAAGAACTTCTCTTTTGAAAGAGAGATAATTGCGCTGTGATGGTGTGAAAGATCCTGATTTGTAACCATAGATTTGTCTGTGTCCATTGTCTTCTTCAATGAGAACTGCTACCCAAAAATCAAGGAAAACATCAGTTTGCAAAATGAGTTGTCCTGGACCTGGGATCTTGAGAGGTGGAAGTGTTCTGCATAGCTCCTTTAGCTTCTGAACTGCAATTGTGGCTTCTGGAGACTAATTTCCAATGTTGAATTTTCAAAGGTACTTGAAAATATGACTGGTGTAGTTGGCCAATGATGGGACATGATAAGACATAATTGATCAATCCAAGGAACTGCTGGATCTGAGTAACAGTTTTGAGCTCATCAGGAAAGTCGAGGACTTTGTTTGATATGTGGTCCTGTAAAAGAATGTGTCATTCTCTGATCTGCAAACCAAGAAAATTAATAGCATTTAGACCAATTTTCATCTTGGATTCAGCAAGAACCAATCCATGCTGGTAGGTTAGCTCCTAGAATTGTCGGAGATGCTGGTGGTGTTCTTCAGCTGTGTTACTGAATACCAAAACATCATTAATGTAGACAATACAGTGCTGCGCAAGGGGTCGGTACACATCATCCATTATGTGTTGGAACTCGGATGGTGCATTCTTGAGACCAAATGGCATGATGTTCCATTCATAATGTCCATGTGGAACAACAAAAGCAGTTTTGAATCTATCAGCTTCAGTAATACCAATCTGCCAAAATCCTGATTTCATATCAAATTTGGAGAAGAATTTGGCTTTGGATATCTTCTGAAGGAGTTGTTCCTTTCTTGGAAGAGGGTATCTGATATCCTGCAATTGATCATTGAGTTGGCGATAATCTATCACCAATCTTTTCTTTCTTCGGACTTGTTCAAATCTTTTGTTGACATAAAAGGCATGACTTGCCCATGGAGATCTGGATGGTCGGATGAGACCTTGCTCTAGTAGTATCTGTATTTCAACTTGACAAAGATCTTCATCTTTTGACATTCCTAGATGAGAGGCGGTTTGGTGTGGCATCTGCCAATTTTCTTTGTAAGGTAAAGAGACAAAGTGTTTCTCTCTTTCCCAAAACTTGTTTGGAAGATCACTGCAACAGGAAATGAGAAGGCTTATTTCTTCAGCAAATTCATCATCTTGAGTGGCTGAAACTTGTGAGGGCAATTTCTGTAAGGATACCTAAGGGGTATACTGATTATGCAGGAATTGGAAATCATCTGTCTGAAATGAGAATGGAGCAAGTAAGGTGAGGAAATTCATTCCTAAGAGAATGTCTTCACAGCATTGATCATACTGGTAAAAGATGTGTCGAACTGAGACATCTGGGGATAAGTGTATAGGAATGGTCATGGAATGTGCTTCACTTGCAAATCCACTACCAGAAGCAGTGGTAAAGGTTGCTCTGGAGGATATCCAAAATTCAGGAGGAAGACACTTGGATTTCATGAAAGAAATACATGAACCTGTGTCTAGAAGTGCAGTAACGGTGATAAGAACATTTCCTGGAGGGTTTACAACAAGCTTTATGTATGGCTTATAGATCTATCCTGGGGTAAAGGTAGCTTTGGAAGTAATAAGGACTAGTTGCTCAGTGGTTTTGTGTATTTTAGCTATGGAGAGGTTTGGTTCAGAATCAGAGGATTCGGATTCTGAGGTGAGATCTGAGGATGAGGTTGTATCAAGGTTAAGGACGGCTTGATCTGGTTCGAAAGTCCATGTGTATAGCTGGTCATCAAAGTTTTGAGTTGAGATAAACTGAACAAGCTTGGCTGGTAACTTCTTGGACTTTTTGAGGTAACAATCTTTTGCAAAATGTCATTTATTTCCACAAAGAAAACATTTAGTGGAAAAGGAAGATTTTTCTATTTTCTTCACAAATCTGAACTTCTTGAAAGGTTTTTTGGACTTGTGAAACCTTTTCTGATGTTTGTGCCTCTTGTACTTGTGACACGAACATGGAGAGTAGTTGTGAGAGTGACAGCTAAACTTTTGGAAATCTTTTCTGCAAAAAGTATCCATTGTTTTCTACTCGTTGCTTTTGAGAAATTTGCCAAGTCGTTTGGACTCGCACTGATCTTGAATGAGCTTTTTGGCCATCTGGTACAAGTGAGCAAGACTCACCTGTCTTAGATCTGCAATATTGGCTCATTTGAACTCTATTTCAAGCAATTCAGGAAGTGGTTGTCGCATGTTAAAGAGGAACGCCTTCTTGATGGTTTCTGTATTTTTCCCAAAGATAAAATACAGAGCTTCCTGTCTGAGATAGTAATCTCCAAGTTTTGCAACATCACAGCATTTGTTGAGTAAGAACTCCTTTTCTGCTTTCTCAATCTCTTGGGCTGTTTGTCCTACGAAAATGGTTCGTAGACATCTTAGAAACATCTGGATAGGATCTGCATCTGTGAGGATAATCTGTCTTTCTTCTTCTGTCAGCATCCTTGTCCACCAATTACGAAGTGATCCTGTAAAAGCAGCGACAAGACGGTCAATGATATCTCTTATCTCAAAAGTAGGATTTCAGAGAGATTCTCCATTTATCCATGCATCCATTTTCTCAAGATATTTGAGTCTATCATCAGGAAAAATTGCATCAATGTTGAGAAAATGGATGCATGGATAAATGGAGAATCTCTCTGAAATCCTACTCTTGAGATAAGAGATATCATTGACCATTTTGTCGCTGCTTTTACAGGAACATTTCGTTGTTGGTGGACAAGGATGCTGACAGAAGAAAAAAGACAGATCATCCTCACAGATGCAGATCCTATCCAGATGTTTCTAAGATGTCTGCGAACCATTTTTGTAGGACAAACAACCCAGGAGATTGAGAAAGCAGAAAAGGAGTTCTTACTCAACAAATACTGTGATGTTGCAAAACTTGGAGATTACTATCTCAGACAGAAAGCTCTTTATTTTATCTTTGGAAAAAATACAGAAACCATCAAGAAGGCATTCGTCTTTAACATGCCACAAACACTTCCTAAATTGCTCGAAACAGAGTTCAAACGAGCCAATATTGCAGATCTAAGACGGGTAAGTCTTGCTCACTTGTACCAGATGGCCAGAAAGTTCATTCAAGATCAGTGCGAGTCCAAATGACTTGGCAAACTTCTCAAAAGCAACGAGCAGAAAACAATGGATACCTTTTGCAAAAAAGATTTTCAAAAGTTTGGCTGTCACACTCACAGCTACTCTCCATGTTCGTGTCACAAATACAAGAGGCACAAACATCATAAAATGTTTCACAAGTCCAGAAAACCTTTCAAGATGTTCAGATTTGTGAAGAAAAGAGCAAAATCTTCCTCTTCCACTAAATGTTTTCTTTGTGGAAATAAATGACATTTTGCAAAAGATTGTTACCTCAAAAAGTCCAAGAAGTTACCAGCCAAGCTTGTTCAGTTTATCTCAACTCAAAACTTTAATGTCCAGCTATACACATGGACTTCCAAACCAAATCAAGTCGTCCTTAACCTTGATACAGCTTTATCCTCATATCTCATCTCAGAATCCAAATCCTCTGATTCTAAACCAACCCTCTCCATAGCCAAAATACACAAAACCACTGAGCAACCAATTCTTACCACTTCCAAAGCTACCTTTACCCCATGACAGATCTATAAGCCATACATAAAGCTTGTTGTAAACCCTTCAGGATATGTTCCTATCATCGTTACTGCACCTCTAGACACAGGTTCATGTATTTCTTTCATGAAATCCAAGTGTCTTCCTCCTGAATTTTGGATATCCTCCAGAGCAACCTTTACCACTGCTTCTGGTAGTGGATTTGCAAGTGAAGCACATTCCATGACCATTCTCTTACACTTATCCCCAGATGTCTTAGTTCGACATAGCTTTTACCAGTATAATTAATGCTATGAAAACATTCTCTTAGGAATGGATTTCCTCACCTTACTTGATCAATTCTCATTTCAGACAGATGATTTCCAATTCCTGCATAATCAGTATACTCCTTGGGTATCCTTATAGAAATTGCCCTCACGAGTTTCAGCCATTCAAGATGATGAATTTGCTGAAGAAATAAGCCTCCTCCTTTCCTGTTGCGGTGATCTTCGAAACAAGTTTTGGGAAAGAGAGAAACACTTTGTCTCTCTACTTTACAAAGAAAATTGGCAGATGTCACACCAAACCGCCTCTCATCCAGGAATGCCAAAAGATGAAGATCTTTGTCAAGCTGAAATACAGATACTACTAGAGCAAGGTCTCATCTGACCATCCAGATCTTCATGGGCAAGTCATGTCTTTTATGTCAACAAAAGATCTGAACAAGTCCGAGGAAAGAAAAGATTGGTGATAGATTATTGCCAACTCAATGATCAATTGCAGGCTTCAGAAGCTATCCAAAGCCAAATTCTTCTCCAAATTTGATATGAAATCTGGATTTTAGCAGATTGGTATTACTGAAGCTGATAGATTCAAAATTGCTTTTGTTGTTCCACAGGGACATTATGAATGGAGCGTCATACCATTTAGTCTCAAGAATGCACCGTCCGAGTTCCAACACATAATGGATGATGTGTACCGGCCCTTGTGCAGCACTGTATTGTCTACATTGATGATGTTTTGGTATTCAGTAACACAGCTGAAGAACACCACCAGCATCTCCGACAATTCCAGGAGCTAATGTACCAGCATGGATTAGTTCTAGCTGAATCCAATATGAAAATTGGTCTAAATACTATTGATTTTCTTAGTTTGCAGATCAGAGAAGGACACATTCTTTTACAGGACCACATATCAAGCAAAGTCCTCGACTTTCCTGATGAGCTCAGAACTGTTACTCAGATCCAGCAGTTCCTTAGATTGATCAATTATGCCTCATCGCATGTACCATCATTGGCCAACTATACCAGCCAGATTTCCAAGTACCTCCGAAAATCCAACATTGAAAATTGGTCTCCAGAAGCCACAATTGCAGTTCAGAAGCTAAAGGAGCTATGTAGAACACTTCATCCTCTCAAGATCCCAGGTTCAGGACAACTCATTTTGCAGACTGATGTTTCCCTTAATTTTTGGATAGCAGTTCTCATTGAAGAAGACAATAGACACAGACAAATCTGTGGTTACAAATCATGATCTTTCATACCAGCACAACGCAATTATCCCTCTTTCAAAAGAGAAGTTCTTGTAGTTATTCAGGGAATCAAAAAATTCAAGTTTTATCTTGCTCAGAATCCTTTTATTATTGAAACAGATTTTAAAGGATTTTAGGGCGTTCTCAAAAGAAAGCAGAATGATAATCCGGATCCACAACTCATCCGATAGACAGAATGAATTTTCCAGTTCAATTGGACAATGTGACACATCCCAAGCAAAGAAAATATCCTTGCTGATTTTCTCTCTTGCACACCACCATCCGAGAAAGCTGTATGCATGGTAAATCCAAATGGTCGCACATTCCCATCTTCCCTTGTTCTAGGTCTTATTCCAGGCAGTTCCAGCTCAAATCTAGATCCCACTGATAGCCAGTCTCAGACATTTTATGATTTGAGTTTAGATCAACAGACACAATTTCTCGCAGCCCTTCTTGAGAAGCTTCAACTCAAAATTCTAAGAGCGTTCGCACGCAGCCAGGTCACTGATTTCCTTGAGGAATTCGTTGAGATCAAACTCAGACGAATTATTCATCTATTAAGCTCTGTCTATTATGTTCGCAACGTTGTTCGTGATAATCCCCAGCATGAAGAACCATGGGATACAGTTCTTGATTTCAATAATTATGACTTTTCCAAGATGCAATTCTTGTATCCTTGGTATTGGCTTAATTGTTATCCTATGGCAGTTCTTTTTGATCCAGAACTCATTCAGAGACATATTCGTGTGTTCCTGCAGTCCCGCTTTATCAAGCTATTCTCACAGGTGTTCCAGTTATTTGATCCTCGAACACTCATCACTGGTCAAATTATTCAGCATCAGTAGGTTTTTATCATTCGCCTCACAGATGTTGGGAATCGTGCCATTCTACCAACCATTATTCCAATCAACCATTTCCACCTCCGACAAGAACCTTGGGAATATTTTATTTCTTGGGAACAATGTCTTACTGTCAAGAGAGCCACTGCTAGAGCTCATGGTCTAGATGTTTCTGATCCCCGAGAATTTTGGCACGTCCGCTTTCCTGATAGCCCCACTTTTTATGAGCATCTTCTCATCTTCTAGAGTTTTTCTCAAGAAGATGGCTATTCCACTGCAGACCTTGGGTTTGACTATGACCCGTGGGGGGGAGATCTTAGCCAAAACAGTCAGGAGTGGGATGATATTGATCTCAATAACGACAGATGGTGACTCATTGCAGACAGGATTCCAGGAATCCTAGGTGGACCCCATGATGAAGCTTCGTGTCATGTAAATAGGTTTGTCATGTTGTAATAATAGGATATGACAGGAATCTTTTGTCACTTTAGATTCCCTTTAAGTTATGTCTTGTTTGTCTGTTTGTAATAAGTGAGATTTCCTTTATTAAAGGAAGCTGCTTTAGTCCTTGTCAGGAATAGTAAAGATTCCGCTTTGTATTAAAAAAAAAGGGATTGAAACACATCTTTCTTTCTCTCAAACAGCTTACATCTTCCTTATCTCTACCCTTAGCCTTTAGCCATGTCTTCCGTCTCCCGCTCCTCACCTTCCCCTTAGTGGTATCAGAGCCTAGTTAACTGTACCACTTCTCTATTCTGGTATTGAAGGTCTTAAACTATACTTGTGTGTTGAACACTAGAGTCTTTGGCAATAGGGCAATAGCCGTTAAAGAGTGAATGAAAGGCGCAGTAAGTCCCGCAGTAAGTTCAGTTGTGACCAGTGTATCCACCATGGCTGACTTTCCCTTGCTAGAACAAGAAGTTGTTGCTGATAACTCTGAAGTCACTTCCTTTGATCCTTCCGCATCTCATTATGAGGTACATACCACTAAAGGGAAGTGAGAGGAGCAGGAGGCAGAAGACATGGCTAAAGGCTAAGGGTAGAGAGAAGGAAGATGTAAGCTGTTTGAGAGAAAGAAAGATGTGTTTCAATCCAAATCTGACTCTAACTCTAATTCTGATAAGATTTGAGAGAAAGAAAGATGTATTGCAATCCAAATCTGACTATGCCCATTTAGTTAGGGGTTCTTCATTATTTATAGGCAAACCATTACGAAGCCTAATAATACAGAGCGAAATCTTTACTATTCCTGACAAGGACTAAAGCAGCTTCCTTTAATAAAGAAAATGCTGACACAACAAAAAGAGATTCATAATAATTCACAATAAGACAAACCTGACATGACTAAAACGGTTTTCTCTAATAAATGAAATCTCACTTATTACAAATGGACAAACGAGACATGACCTGAAGAGAATCTGAAGTGACAAAAGATTCCTGTCATATCCTATTATTACAACATGACACGAAGCTTTATCATGGGGTCCACCCGGGATTCCTAGAATCATATATATATATATATATATATAGGGGTGTCATAATGCATGTCTGATGTTGTGAGAATCGTATGAAGCCTCAAAAGAAATTTCAATGGAACAAAATACTCATATGTTTTTTCTCATTTTTTTTTTCTAATTTTGTTTCCTTTTTCACTCTTCTTCTTCCTTACCAATAACACATCTCCCCACCACCACATCTCTCCATAAATCATCTTAGAAGTTCACCATTAATAACTTAAAAATCCTTATAACATGTAGATCATTTTGATATAAATTTCAAAGAAGGTTACATGGATTTCAAATCAAACCCCATTTTCTGCAAAATTTAAGATTTTAAAATGTTTATTGTTGTGTATTAGTTAGATGGATTTTGATATTATTGGATTCCCTAAGGGAGATGGATGGTGGAGGCGGCTAGAGGTAATGGTGGTTTTGCACTGCAAGTTGTTTTATACCATTTGTATTCATAAAGAAGTTCCTGTTGTAAATGGTTGAGGAAGGTATTTAGCATAACGATTGTGTTGGCCTTATGCCAAAAGATATTATTTTGATGACAACAAATCAAGGAAAATTGGATTTGTAAGTGTGTTTGTGCAAATATGTTTACATGCTTAAAACACACACTTGTTGGCTTATGTGCATTAAGTGTATGTATCATTATATGCCAAACTGTACTTTAATGTTTTGGCTTGGGTGGATTATACTGTACTAATAATTTTGTAAGCCAAGATATATTGTAATTGCTTGGTGCTAAAGGAGGTAGAGAATCTTGCATGAAGAGGTAAATGGTTTTGATTAAAGAATTGATGCAAGATTGAAGAAGATGCAAATTATGTTGGCCATTAGTGTATACACGATCAAGATCACCACAAACATGAAGAAATGAAGTCTTGAAGAGTTGAAGAAATGAAGATTATATTTCAAGATTCAAGACTTGAAGACATGAAGACGAAGTGGTATTATAAGGATGGAAACGTGGCAACATAAAGGGTTGCAGCTTAAAATGTCGTTTGTCTTAGGTATGCATTTTTATGGTTCAAGCTCTTGGTAATCTTTCAAAAATGTCTTTAAATATTTCCTCAAGAGTTCTGAAAAGATCTCAAAAGGTTAAATGGGTTGGAACATCTTTTGAAAAAATGTTCTTAAAAGGTTTAAAACAATTTATCTTCAAAAGATTTATTTTTTGGTTGAAAAATGTATTTTAAACTCTTGATTACAAAAATCGGTTTTGATCTTTCCACAAGAGTTTAGAAAATATTTCGAAGTGTCAAAAAGGTTGGAAACACTTTGGAAGAAGTGTCTTTTAAATGCCCAAGTGTTTAGCCTTCGGAAAAATGAATTTTGGGCTCAAAATTGCAAATTTGAAAAATTGGCACTATTTGGCACTGTTCAAATTGGACGACCCTATGGCAACCGATCGACCGGTGCTCAAGGGATCGTCCGCCCGAGACCTCTCTACCGGACGAGGGTCTCTCAACTGGTCGACCAGTGGAGCAGGTGTCGACCGATCGGGCCAAAATGCTGTTTTAAAAACTAGTCATTTTTTGTCTGTTGCTTTGTTGCCTATACCAAACCAACCCAAATCATCAAACAACTCTTCCAACAACTCCAAAACATCATATATTAATTCTAAGCTTCAAATTTCATATATTTCAATCAATATACACCAAGCTTGAGCTATAACTTACAAATCTATTGAGCATTCAAAGAGCTTCATTTGTATTATCCAACTCTAAAGGAGTTAAAGCTTTGTATCTTTTATATACACATATTCATGGTTGTATTTGTGATAACCCGAACCCGGCATGCATTTATTAGCACTTGACTGTATTTGATTAAATGTTTAATTAGTTAAATCATCTAATTTTCACTGTTTTGCTATTTCTTTTAGAAGAATTCGAAAAGGATTTATATTAATTGATTAAAAGATTATTACCTATTTCTAATAATTTTAGTAATTGAATTTATTGTCTTACGATTAATTAAGTGTCGTCTTAAATGTTAATATTTAATTGCACTTGATTACATGTTTATATTTATTTGTTCATTTGTAACTTAACATTAACTTCATAATTCTTTAAAATATTCTAGGAAAAGTTAAATTAAATGATTTTAAATGAATATTGATTACTTTGAATATATTGATTATTTTAAAAATCGGTTTTAATTTTCTTGCATTAAATTACTCGGTTTTCAATTTAATGAGAAAAGTAACTCCGAGCCGGAGTTAATTTTAAACTATTCTACTTTTCAATGAATTAGAGTTTTATATTATTGTTCATCACTTTATTAGCGATCGATTAGTGACGGTTCGATCGTAGAATTTCAAAATAAGAGTTAGAGAAATATTTTTCGGATTTAGTAAAAAATGTTTTTAGCTTAATTTAACTAGTTTTAGTTGTTTTTCATTTAATTGCATTGTTTTAACATGAATTGGAATTAATGGCTTCAAAATAAGCTTATTTGACTATTTTTAATTAAAGTTTGATTTTGTAAAAGACCAAAATACCCCTTGTCACCTAATAAATAATAAAACAATGCAAAAATCAAACAAAACAAAATGCCAAATGACCATTTTGTCCTAGCCATGGCCGAAGCTTCAAGGGGAGAAAAAGAAAAAGATTCTCTTGCATTTTCTTCTACAATTGCGCGTGGAATTGCTCGGGGGTCGTGGCTCGGGTCCTTGCGGGTCTTGGTCTTCAATCTCTGTGAGGGTTTTCATGCTTTTGTGTATTTTATTACGAATTTTATTTTTGAGTCAATTTTTCAGATTCGATATTTATCGCGTTATAATGCCTGTTGTTGCTTGAAATAGCTTGCTTAAGGTTCGTAGAGCATTGTTTGATAGTTATTTAGCAATTTTTAAGGTTGAAAACGCGTATTTGAAATTGGGGAAAAACATAAATAGTGAATTATGAATAGTAAATCCTAGAATTTCGGATTTCGATCCGAATTGCGATTGATTGATTTGGATAGGTGCCATTAGTGATAGAAAGATAAAATGTGAAATAAAAACGGATCGGCCTTTGTTAAAATTGGAAATTAGACAAAGATACGTAAAGGGGCCGTTTGACCAAAAGTTGACCGAGCTCGAATTGAGTTGGGGGTTTCGTAATTGAGGGCATGGAAGTACTTTTGGCACTGTTGTGGCGTTGATTGAATGACCGGTTAGCATAGCTGTAGTTCAAACGCAGTAGGTGGACTTTCGGGTCTCGGGTGAGAAAGTGAAGTTTAGAGACATAGAAACGTGCCTTGTAGTGCCTGAGTAAATGTAGTGAAATCAGTTTCCTAATCCCGCAGCTCGTTTGCTTGTAATTGTCCTTGAAAGTTGGGGTTCAATAGTGATATTTGTTGTTTTCGTGTTTGAACTGCCGTTACTTGTTTAATTGTTGTTGTTGTTGCTTATTATTGCTTGTTATGCTTGAAAAGTTAGTTGAATGCTAGTATTGATTGTGATTGCTTGTTATCTCGTTTGTTGTCACTAGCTTGTATTGTTGTGCTATCGCTCGTTTATTGCCTTGTATCGAGTCTTGCATTGCATAGTGTCTCGCGCGTGAGTGATGGGCCTCTCTGGGTAGCCTCGGGTTGCCAGTGTTGGGTGCTGTAGCTCCGCTGCTATTCCCTTTCTCGATTGGGTTGCCTCCCATGGAGATTTGGGTCGTAGATTGATGGATACTTCCGGGGTATTCCAAACTGGTGTTATAAGGTGGATGCGCGTTTATTGTCATCGTTGTCAACATCAAGCTCGAGGTTGATGTATCGCTCGTGAAATAGTACATTGCTCGTATGAGTGAACCACAGCCTTCAGAGTGTGGTGTAGCTTTAAAGGGCTGTGTTAATGCTTTCTTGGTTGTTTATAGTATTGTTGTTTGTATTGAATGTTTCCTTATTGTCTTTATTGCTTAACTGTGTTTATTTGCATTGCACGATTTTCTTTCTCTCCAACTCGATATCTGTCTTGCCCTCACTGAGTATACGTGTTGTGTATACTCACTCCTCACCACCACATTTCAGGAAATGCCATGTTAGCTGGAAAGTTCGTGATTATGTGTTAGTTCGGGCCTGAAGAGTTGTCTTGCGTGCTTTGTGGCTTGAGCTGTCAAAGATGTAAAGGTGTATGTTCATATGTTGTATGTAATTATTGTTAAAAGAAATGTAATTTAATCTAGCTAAGTAGTTGAGGTAGATTGATAAGTTAGATATGTATTCAGTAGTGTAGTTAGCCTCAATGCATGTTGTAATTGTCTAAAAGAAAAGAGTGAGAATGGTATGATAGTATATTTTGTGCAGTAGATTAGTATGGATTAAGTGTCAAGCTTGAATGTTCTTGTAAAAGAAGTAAAGAGATAGGTTAGTTTTGAACTGAAAATGTATATTATATGTTGTGTTAGTTGTTGAGAACCAAGGCTCGGATGGCCTTGAGGTGGTTGAATGTTTGGACATGGTATTGGTCCACTTATATGCTGTCGCAGGTTTTTACATTTCGCCTAGAAACAGGGGAGACTCCGTCCGTTTTTCCTGAAAATTTATGCCCGGGTTTGGTTTGGGTTGTGATTAGATGGATCGTTAGAACTCCCGGTCTCGAGAGGGATCGGGGTGTTACAGTATTGGTCTCTATATTTTAGATTTTGAGAATCCTAGAAGAGAAGAGAGTATTGCAAAATCCTTTGTGGATTCAAAGGTGGAGAGATTGTAGGTTTGAGCGTTACCTACATTTGAAAAAACTTGTGTTGATCTCTTGTGGGTTCAAGAGATTGTTGTATTTGCTCTTATGGATTCAAGAGTGGACTTATAAGTTGGTTTGTGATTGACCAACATTTGAAGAAGTATTGATTTAGTAGAGTTTAGGAAATCATAAGGAGGAAGACCTTAGGTGGTGGACTAGGCCTTCGGGAGTGCGAACCATTTGAAAAACACTGAGTTTGATTTCTCTCTCCCTACTCTATTTACATTCATTGTCATATATATTGTTTAGAGTAGTTATCATTCTCTTGTGTGTGATTATTATTCATCATATTAACTCTTATCTACTTATTCACACAAGGTGTTTGATAAATTGTCTCAAAGAGATTTTTGTGGGTTGTAGTAATTTTTAAATAGCAATACTTTGCTATAATCTTAATTCACCCCACTCTTAAGATTATTTGCCACTAACAGATTGTATAGATGTATTTCGGACTATATGTCATGTGATGACCCAGACCTAGCATATAGACATTTTATTAATTTGCATATATTCATTTTATTAAATTGCACTATTCTTAAAAAATGTGCCCCGATAACTGTTGCATTCACTTAAATTATATTCAATTGGCTTTTCCAAAATAATTATTTATATTATTTAATTTATTAGAATTTATTTTACTAACAATTTAAAATGATTTAATTTCACTATTTAAATGTGTAGCCTCAAACCTGGGAATAATTATTTTTATTATTTGTATTTATTTAAATTATATTTAATTGATTTACATGAAGTCATTAATTTATTATTTTCATTATTTGTATTTATTTAATTTATATTTAAATAATTTGTCTGGGACACTTATTCTATTATTTTAATTATTTAAAATTATTTTACATGTCTTTAAATTAATTTATCTTACTGTTCAAACGGAAAGCCCGGGCCCGGACCTGAACGAGCTAGTTTATTATTTTAATAATTATATTTATTTATGTTTCCTGGACCCGAATGAACTGCCTTATTATTTTTAGTAAAAAAATATTTATTTATTTGACCCGGACCTAAACGGGCTATCTTAATATTTTTAGTAATAAATGTATTTATGTGAATTTTATCTAATTACCAGAAATGATTATCTTATATTTATTACTTGTTTATAATTAATTGACTTAGTTTTCATGAGCCTAAATAGACTTTTAATTTATTATATTTAATTATTATGTGTGCATATTTGGCTTAGTTGCCATTTGTTTGGTCTTATTTGTTTTTATATATTTTAATTTTTAGGTTTAACTTGAGCCCAGGTAAAATTTTGAACTGCTTTATTTTTTCGAATTTGATATTTTTTCCCTGAACATTACTGTATTTAATATATTCGTTCATTGTTGGAATGTGCATTTCATGTCTCGAGCGTGAGGGAAATAAATGTTGTAGTGTCCTCGATGAATAGTAGCTAATATTTATTTAGGACTATTTTGAATTTTTAGTTTGTTTATTCACCTAGTCTTGGTCAAATAGTTAAATTAGCCTAGTCAACCTTAGTCATTTATTTAGAGTCTGTTTGGCCTAACTTTTTGATACTCAAAAGTGCTTCCTGTGAGTTTAGAAGCTGATCTTACCTGTTTGGCCTATTTCTAAAAGTGCTTTTAGGTAAAAGCTGAAGCTGAAAAAATTTGAAAAACAAGAAGCTCCAAATTGGAGCTTTTCAAGATAAGCTTTTGCGAAGTTGTTTTTATATAATACGAGAAGCTGTTTTCTTTTTATTTCTCAAATATACCTCTTCATATTTTTTAAAATATAATATTGCCCTCAAATTTTCTAAAAGCTCAATATTGCCCAATATAGGCCAAACAGTCCACAGTTTTTGTTCAACAATACTTCTAACCAAAGCTCTACTGCAAAAGCTCTACAGCTCAAAATCTAAAATTTGACAGCTAGCCAAACAGAGCCTTAGTCTACTTATATACTTAGTTATATAATAGAATAATATAAGCCAACTTAGCCAAAGGAAAAAAAAAAAAAAAGATCGGCCATCAGCAGCATTGAAAAAAATAGTGGGATCAACTAGGCCTTTAGCCAACTAATATATATTCTTGTACTTATATAATATAATAAGCAAAAAAAGTCAAAGCAACATAGCAAAATAGAAAGGAAAAGAATCGGAAATCAAAAGCTTGAAGCCGTGGACCTCTTGAGCTTAGGGTTCACATTCTACATCAAATCTCAACCATTTTTAGCATGATCCACGATATATTTTAGCTAATTTCAGCCATTTCCTAGCTTTACCAAGGTGAGGGTTGCATATATTTGTGCATTTTTGCCTATTTTTCTATTATGGTAAAAAGCTAGAAATGTTATATTTTGCTATTTTGTTGGTTCTCTTGCTTTCTATGCTTATCTATGGTTGTTTTGCCCCTTATCAAGCTTGTGGAACATGGTATTGTGATTGTATAGCTTTGGTATTGGATAGAATGTTTAAACATTAAATTAAAGTTAGGGTTCTTGGATGGAATATGGGGATTTTATGAAATATTATACCCTAGCTTGATTGAATGCTATCTAGGCTCAATTTAGGAGTAAATAAACCCACGTTAGAGCTTTGAATGGGTTAGATATGCTTGAATTGCAAGATCATTAAATTAAAGTTAGTATAGTGAGCACTATTCACTCAGGACCAAGGAAACATAACCCGATACTAGTTTTGACACTTGATATGGACCCTAGGGATGCTAAAACGGTTGTACGATAAAAATTATTGAATTCCGGGATAGTTGGAAATTAATGTCGTAATTGCATCTAAAATAGAAATCAATTAAAGTAAGGCAACTGGGTAAGATTTAGGGTGCTAATTAGTCTTAATTAAGTAAGATAGAGCCTAACATGCTTTTATGGCACTTAAATAATGCTCAGTTAGGGTATTTGTAGTTCAAATGCACTAAGGGACTTTTGGGGCTTTCGTGTTAAATGTGGTTTAATGTGTGGTTTTATGATTCTAAGTGGTGTCAAAAGATGTTTTTAAATGTGTTATATAGATTGTTTGTGAATCTAGAACCTCGTGTTTCGTTTATATGTCAAATTGGCTTAGTAGACAAAAGGGAAATAGTTAAGGCATTTTAATGATGGAAATGATTTGGTGTTCTATTGTTCCTGTTGTTTTAATGTTTATTACATTGTTTTTATATTGTTATTTACATGTGAACTTAAATTTGTATATGAGTAAGTTCCATTAGATGTCTTGGATGCTAAATTATCTTGTTAGACATGAGGATTATGGAGTAACTAGTTGTTGCATGTCTATCCAGATAAGGTGTGTGAAGAGTAAATTATTGTATAAGTATTATGTTATCATCATGTCTTGATTATTTTGTAAAGATTGGTTATAAACTAAGAGGCTAAGCCATATTGTGCTAGGAAAATGTTTATGATTATGAATTACTAAAATAGCTTGGATCTGTTTGAGTACTTTCAACTGGATATTTTATAATGGTAATTGATTACTTGAGCTATATTGATTCTAGTTAGTTATATGAATATTCGAATAGAATTCGTATAGTTAATTGATAAGTGTTATACTTGTGTGAAGAAACTAGGGTTGCACATTTGAGTTAAGTCAAGGAAGGTTGGAAGTGAATATAGTTTTTCTCTAGCTTATATAGCCTGATCCAAGGTGAGGGATCCTTCATCTCTTCTGTGCAACTTAACTTATATTATTGTTTCTAGATTGTATTATTTAGTAATTGATAAAGTTTATATGTATTATTTACTTGCTATCTTGAGTTTTTTCGTGTTATGTATGATTAACTGCGAGGGTGGCTTACTTTGTCGTTCTTTTTACGTGATTTGATATTCTTGGTTATCGTGGACTTGATTCAGGGTTGCGCAACCTTTTCAGACATGGTAGTGTCGAGAAACACGGGCGACATTGGGCTTGCAGTGCTCCCTCGACTACCATGGTGCCTATTTCCTCTCTCGCTGAATATACTCCACTACCCCAAAGGCGTGGTTTACCTCATTGGGGCATATGGACCTACATCAGGAGAAAGCGTCGTAGGATCGGGGTACATCCGGAGTACCCTATTTGGAGGAATAAGGGGTTTGCCGGCATTTGCTTGAAGATTGTGATTCGTACTCCACTACCCCAAAGGCGTGGTTTACCTCATTGGGGCATATGGACCTACATCAGGAGAAAGCGTCGTAGGATCGGGGTACATCCGGAGTACCCTATTTGGAGGAATAAGGGGTTTGCCGGCATTTGCTTGAAGATTGTGATTCGTACTCCACTACCCCAATGGCGTGGTTTACCTCATTGGGGCATATGGACCTACATCAGGAGAAAGGGTCGTAGGATCGGGGTACATCCGGAGTACCCTATTTGGAGGAATAAGGGGTTTGCCGGCATTTGCTTGAAGATTGTGATTCGTGGTTCGAGATTGAAGACAAGAAGTTGAACCGTATCCTTTTATAAAGTGTTTAACTACTTGTTTCATTAGCTTGTTCATTTATGATATTTATGGGTTATCTTTGTTGCATCTCATGAAAGCATTCCTCTGTATGCTACATCACCTCCCTCACTGAGCAACTGTATTGCTCACTCCTCTTTTCAACATGTCCCAGGAAAAGCTGGAGATTAGATTGCCTCTTGTGTGGCCTGTCTGCTCTATCTGTGTGTAGAATAAGGAAGAATGTGTACGTGATATGCTTGTATACTATTTGAGACCTTATGATCATGTATGTATTTGTGTTATCTTAAGAAATGTAATATTAAAGTTTTTGTTTTGGGTGATGGTTAAGTGCTAGTGGTTTGTAATAACTTCTATTGTTTTACTTTATTGTCTAGTTGACTTGCATGCTTGTATGGATGAAACAGAAATCGATTGGAAGACTTAAAATATAAGGAAATTAAATAAATAATATTACAGTGTAAAATAAGTGGGTTTAGACTATAGAATATCAATAGTTATGCCTAGCATACTTGTGTGATGAACTTTTGCTAAGTTGTGGTTTGGATGATCTTAATGTAGAATGTGATGTAGGGAAGTTGAAGGATGAAATGGATTGAGGTTGTAGATTATGGTCTTGTGGTTGTATGTTGTTGTTTGCAGGTTTCTAGATAGTCCTATAAATATGGGAAACTCCGTCCATTTTCCACTAAATTTCATGTCCGGGGTTTGGAATTGGGTTGAGAATAGTATGATTAATAGAGGTCTCGGTCTCGTGAGGGATCGGGGAGTTACATGTCACACGTGTTCAAATTCTTGTAGTGGCAAAGTTTCAAATTTTGTCTTAATAACTTGTGTCACATGTCATTGTAGATAGGTCATTGTTTAAAAATCTAAAAGTGAATTGTAAACCTTTTTCAACTAGTTTTGATGCTTGAAAAACTTTTAGCCAATTAAAGTATTTTCAAAACATTTTGAAGGACTTTTGAAAAGGTCAGTTTTGAAAACTATTACATAGAGAGTTATACATTCATTTCTAAAGCAAATGATAATTAAATCACTACCACTCCTTATGTCATCTCAACTACCTACCTTTATGACGCCACACCTTTCTTCTCTCTAAATCCTTATGTTCTTGTGATGACTCTTTTTATTTGCTCTTAAATAGCTCAAATTCTTCACCAAGCATTTAGCCATCTTATACACATAACTTAAACAATTGCTCACAAGATAAAGGGTAAGTCAAAATAGGTAAATTAGATTATACTCAAATTGAGATTTCTATTATCAAAATGTAAGATTTAGAGCATTAAGCCAACAATAATGATTCATTAAGAGCATTAAGCCAACAATAATGATTCATTAAAAATAGGAAAGTTGTTCGAGTGAAACTTAAACAATGAATGTCTAAAAATAGGCAGTCGACTCCAAACTATCTATGTTTAGAGGAAAAATATAAAAGTTGTTAGAGTTGGCTTAAAAGTAGCAATGTTTAGCTAAACAACTCAACTTGGAAGAATGACATGTTTATATATCTATTACCAATATTATATATTTGGACAAATTGGACAAATAGTCCCTATTGTTTACAAGTCTTGGATAAATAGTTTCCATTATTTTAGAAGTCACGCGATTAGTCATCATTAGTTTCAAAAGTTCCATCAAGAGTCCTCATTATTTCTGTTGGGCCATGGCTTGTATTTGTAGTTAATTCATAATTGTTTTATAAGCCCATTACCTAAAACTCTAGGGATTACCTATAAATAAGTCCTATAACTATTGTAATAGGTGTAGCAACATAAGAGAGGTGAGAGACTTTGTAAAAGAGTGCTTGAAACGTATTCATCATATAGTGAATTATTCTCCTACTGCCCGTGGATGTAGGCTTCAGGCTGAACCACGTAAATTTTGTGTTCGTCTTAATTTCTCATTTTAATTCGTTATTACCCTAAATTATCCCAACAAACTAGTATCAGAGCTAGGTTGAGGGTAGAATGATGCGAAAATTAAACTTTGCGAAGAAAAAGGCCCGGAAAGCTCGCAAAAAGCAATAAAATTTTTCATGAGCAAAACTTGACAAATTATATATCATTAGATTCATCTCAACGTAAGGATTCTAATGGTACCATTTGCGCAGCTTAAAACTCGCCGGAAAGCTACCGAAAAGGAAAAACTGAAGTAGGTCTCGTCGGAGTCAATTTTTTGGAGCTATATCGTGAGATATGAAGCATATCAAAAGTTTCCTCATCGAGAAAGGAGTCCGTTGGTGGTGGTTTCGTTGAAATCGGAGGTCGATGGTGGCCGAAATCGCAACTTGAAGTTAGTGAAGGCGAAGTGGTAGTTAACGACATTGGAGTAGTTTGGTCGGCGCGTGGAGGTAGTGGTTCTGTTCGTTGGAAGCCGGCGACCATTGTGGCACTGTCGACGCGTTGATCTGATAACTGAATCTTAGTTTGCGTACGGGTCAGGTCGTGGAGCCTTAGTTCTACCATGGTTGGTTTTAGTTGCAGGTGACGAGTCTGCTTAATTTTTGGTTTGCTGAAGTTAGTTCATAGACTTGGGTTTTGTGTTGCCTTTGGAGTTGGTCAAAGTGGTTGGGTCAAACGTGGATTTTGAATTTTGTTTTTTGGTTTTTTTTTTTATTATTGTTTGTTTGTGATTCAATTTTTTTTTAAAAAGGAAAAACAATAAAACAAAAAAAGAAGAGGAAAAAAAAAGAGTTGACGGGAGTTGACTAGATCGTTGACCGGAGTTGACCAGATCGTTGACTGGGTTGGCTGAGCCATTGACCAGGGGTTGATTTTGATGAAGTTGACCAAAAGTTGACCAGTGCATTCCCAAGATTTTTGGATGTGATGAGTCCGAATTTGCAATCTGTTTTTTCAAATTCCAGCCCGAAATATGTGTTTTGAGTAAAGCAAGATGGTTACAACTTCATGAAAGTTTGAAATCGAGAAATTTGATGGAAGGAATAGTTTCAATCTCTGAAAAATCAAGTTCAAGGCATTCATGGTGATACAAGGTCTATGGAATGTCGTTGAAGGGAGGATTTTGGAAGAGATGAAACCCGAGGAGAAAGAATAGTTACAAGCGAAAGCCATAAGTATAATACACATGAGAGTGACGGATAATGTATTGTTGGAGATTGTTGAGAAAACGACAGTAGTCGAGGCTTGGAAAGCTCTGACGGATCTTTATGCATTCAAATCTCTTACAAATCGTCTCTACCTGAAGAAGAGATTGTATAATTTTCGGATGAAAAAAGGTACGCTCATTAAGGAACACTTTGATGTATTTAATTCCATTGTGATAGAGTTGAAGAACATATAAGTCAAAGTTGATAATGAAGATCAAGCTCTTGTATTGTTGTGTTCTTTACTGCCCTCATATAAGAATTTTATCGATACTCTGTTATATGGACGTGATAAAATTAGTTGGATGGTGTGAATTCTACACTAAAATCCAAATATCTTCAAAAATAATTCCCGGGAAATAGAGTAGAAGTTCTAGGGGAGGGTTTAGTGAGTAAAGGGGAAACACATGGGAGAGGGAGATCTTCAGGGAAGTCAAAATCAAAATTCAGAGAGAAAAGACACTGATATGAGTGTGGGGAACTGGGTCACTTGAGAAAGGATTGTTTGAAGAGATATAGAGGTAGAAGTTCAGCAAATGTGGTGAATGCTGCTAAGGGAGATAGTTCTAGTGATGCGGAGGTCTTGTCTGTTAGTACTGGACAGTGGCAAATCAATGGATTCTTGACATAGGTGCATCGTTCTACATGTGTCCTAGGAGGGACTGGTTTTCTTATTACTCTAAGAAGAATGAGAGAGTCTACCTAGGCAATGGTTTCACTTTGGAGGTGGGCGGAATAGGTATTGTGAAAGTCAAGATGTTTGATGACATCATTAGATCTTTTGAGTATTGGCATATCCCCAGGTTGAAGAAGAACTTGATTTCTCTGGGGCGGCTGAATTCTCGTGGTTGCAAATTTCATGGCGAGAATGGAGTTTTGGAAATGACAAGGGGTTCTGAGGTACTCTTGAAAGGGATTTTGAAGAGAGGGCTATATATTCTTCAAGGGAGTACAATTAAAGGTGTTGGGGCGGTAGCTATTGGTTCAAAATGCAGTGTCAGGGAACAGGTGGAGCTAGATGATACAGTTCCAGGGGTTCCGAGTTGTGACAGATAGGGCAGTTCAGTTCAGTTGGCTGAGGTACATGAGAAATTTATATCTCAGGGTGCGCAATGCAGTGTTGTCATTGAGAAGCAGGGGGGAGAGTGTTAGGAATTGTGTCCTAAAGTCAGTCATCGAGTGTAGCTGGCAAATTAATTTGTATGTGGATTATTGTTCTATTAATAATATTTGGCCATTACATCATATCGTCCATCTTCTTTTACCTTTGATTGATCATGATGTAGTCCTTAGAATGACTTTATGAAATCATATGAATGATGGTTGATTTTGGTCATTCTTAAACTTTGTTTGTAACCAAATGATGAAATTGGTATTGGGACGTCAATTTCATCGAGTATAGGTTATTGTTTGTTGCATTGGTTGGTTATCCTCATGACCAATGGGTGTTGGGACACCGGTGCGATAAACAGGTGACATGTGGAGACATGTTCACTGAACATGACTCTCTTTACGAGCGTCCTATGGTATGTATCCTACTGTCTAAGGATAGCTCGTGGTACATATGGTAGACATGTTTCCTCTGACCTGAGATTGCCATGGAGACTTACGGATTATTCCTCATGCTTAGGTGCTGGACTATCCAGATTTCTAATCTGGTAACGGAAGGTTACTGGGTATGGGCAAGTGCCGGAGAAGTCAATGTGTGAGTCAAGATGGGATTGAGTGCTCCGGGTATTTGGAGAATGGTGTTTCGCTTAATTTCAATTCAGAAAGTCTTTGGCCAAAACACATCTCGTGATGAGTCACGAGGGTAAGTCATGATCTGTCATGACAGGATTGAAATTTGACATGAAGTAACTAATTAGGGATTTGACAACTAACCATGTCCCTAGGGTTATTTCGGAACACCGAGGGTCATAGGGAATTCACCATTGTACTGAGGTTCGTTGAATGTTGCCTTGCACCTATTCAACTTATTCGATCGTCGGGAACCATTGCTAGATGATATCTTCGATTAATATAAGGATAGTCTTTATGCTACCGGCTTAAGTTTGAACCTATGGAGTCACGCAAAAGAATAAGTGATTTAATTTGAGAGACGACCTAATCATAATCAATATTTAATTGAGAATTAAATATTATTTGTGATTAATATTTAATTAAGAATTAAATATTATCTAATTATTATTATTAGGTCGTGGATTTAATTATTTGCCAATTTCTGGCTAGCACTAGATTTATGATTCATCAATTAAATCCTATGCTAATTGATTTAAATTAAATAGTGATTTAATTTGAATAATTGTGGGCTTTATGGAAACCCACATTAAAAGATTGAGTTTTTTTAAAAACTATTTTGAGAATTGGCCTTTTGAAGAGCCTAACCCACATGGTCTTTATAAGAAGGGTCATGTAGGGTTTTTAAAAGATGATTGACATATATCATTTTTCTGAAAACGTAGGAACAAGAAACAAATAAAAAAACCCTATCTCTAAAAAATTATAGCCTTATCCTCTTTCATCCTTGTTCGCGTGCGATGTAGGAGGAGCTAGACGCTTCCGTTGGGCAATTCCATAACACTACCACAAATTGTTCGAAGAGGTAATCCTAATTCTCTGATTTAAAATTGCCAATTATTATGTATAACAAGTTGATCCTGGTGGAATTCCAAGAGACAGTCTCACGAATTTCCTGCAAACAGGTTGAAGAATCTCACAGAGATTGGGATGCGAATTTGGTAGCATATACTTTGTCTACTGCAGAGACAGGTGTACATGAGTCGGGCTCCCAGGGTGAGGTTGGTTGTCTAGGTACATCTTAGTGGGTTGGTACTGCAAGTCAAGTGAACATTTTTCACAAAGGTTTATCTGAGGACGAGGTAGAGCAATTGTCATGTGTTCCATGTTCGAGTGTTGGTAGCATTGGAGGTGCTATGGGCTGCACTTGTGGTGATATTTCACAGGTAGACAATGTTGTTAGTGGGGACATAGCGTTACAAGGACATTGGAGTGCTGTGAATGAGTTTCTCAGATATCTGCAGGGCATTGCAAGTGTTGGTCTGGTCTTTGGGGTGGCCAAGGTGATACCGAGAAACAAGTTCAGTCGGCGTGGCTGGACTTGGAGTGGTGTATGCAGTGTAGAGTAGTGAGCCCTCATGAGGGGGCTGAGTCCCAGTGGGGACTGTTTGGCAAGGGAAGGAGAATGAATGACTTTCTTTTATAATGATGGGTCAAATACAGTCCAAGATGAAGATTTGTTAGGCTATGGCCCGTATTTGTAGTTAATTTATAATTGTCTTATAAGCCCATTACCTAGAACCCTAGAGATTACCTATAAATAAGTCCTATGACTATTGTAATAGGTGTAGCAAAATAAGAGAGGTGAGAGGCTTTGTAAGAGAGTGTTTGTAACATATTTATCATATAGTGAATTATTCTCCTGCCGCCCATGGACGTAGACTTTAGGTCGAATCACATAAATCCTGTGTTCGTCTTAATTTCTCGTTTCTATGCGTTATTACCCTGAATTATCCCAATAGTTTCAAAAGTTACTCAATTAGTCCCTATTATTTGTAAAAGTTTCTCCATTAGTTCCCAATGTTTGCAAATGTCTCATCATTAGTGACTAAATTTTTACAAACAATAGGGACTAATGGTAAGATATTTGTAAATATTGTGGACGAATGGTGAGACTTTCGCAAACAATGAGTGCTAACCGCATGACTTCTGAAACAATAGGGATTATTGATGAGATTTTTACAGACAATAAGAACTACTCGCATGACTTTTAAAACAATAAGGACTAATTATCTAAAACAAGTAAACAATAGGGACTAATTGTGAGATTTGTCCCATATATTTCTTATAAACTTTCTAATTTACGTCTTAAAACTGCAATGAATAGCACGGCTTTTAAGTCACAAGTGTAATGATCACAAATAAGATTTTAAAAGCTTCAATATTGTTTATCTACTATAATGGAAAAGATGATGCTTTCTACAAAGTTAAGACAGACATGTAGACTCAGTAAATCAGTTTGCTTACAGCTTGATTTTGGCAAGATATTTATGGAGCCATGCAACTCTTGAAGCTAAATCAAAAGAGAATCTCTAAATGGCTTCCAAATATGGTTGTTAGAGAATTTTAAATTAGTGGTCCATCAAAGAAAGACTCATGCATGGCCTTATGGGAATAAACACAAAATCGAAAAACATTAGTTTTGCAGCTTGGTTGGTAGTCCAGGACAGATTACCTACAAATGTGAGATTACTTGCTAGGGGCTTAACAATTGATGGCCTTTCTGAACTGTGTAAGTGTGTAGTTGAAGATAGTGAATACCTATTTTTTCAGTGTGACATCAGTAATAGAATCTGGAAATTTGGATTGCAAATATGTAAGATCCAAAGTAAGGTCGCAACTTGGGAGAGTATTTTTCAGTGAAGCTCAAATTTTTGCATAGGAAATTCTCTTCAAATCGTTCTGGTCAAGAAATTCAAGAATAGTCTATTAACAGGTTGCTGTCCTTAATAGTTAAGAGACCAGGGTTCAAATCTCATGAAAATGAGAAGTAGGTGGCGCTGGGGTTAAAAAAAAAAATATTCTAGCCGAACTTCTTTTTGGGGGATATTGTCTGTAACATCTAGTTGGAGAGAAATAACTGAATTCATGGTAAAAACCTTTTATCTAAGGAGCTATTGTAATTGAAATTTTTTGATATTGTCAAACGGAAAATTAGGTTTGGTTGTAAGTATAGAGCCACTAATCTTAGTTGGAGAATCTGTAAAAATTGAAATATTGAGGGCATGATCTTAGTACATATTTTTTGCGTCGTATAGGTTGGTTGATAAAGTGATTAGATGTAAATATATTTTGTTTTGGACTGTGAATATGAAATGATATCTCTACTTATTTAGCCAAAAAAAAAAAGACTTATTTGACTAGTAATGAAAATTAGGCACAAAATGCAACCAAAAAAAGAAAGAAAGAAAATAAGGCACAAAACATTATTTTTAATTGAAATTGTCATGTGGTCTAATATCATTGTTAAGGAGTAGAAGAAATACGTAATGAAGGTTGAAGATAGGGAACACTATCTTTTCAGTGTGGCATCACTAATAGAATCTGGAAATTTGAATTGGAATGTACAGGATCCACAGTGAGGTCCCAACCTGGGACAGTATTTCTAGTAGAGATCAAATGTTTGCACATGAAATTCTCTTCAAGCTATTATGTCCAGACTATTTTTTGGGGCTATTGTCAATAATATCTGGCTGAAGAGAAATAACTGAATTCATATAATGTTTTACATCGATAGAATATAATATGATTGTGTGGTTTATAATTGAGTGTTATGTCTATAAAGAATAACTCGGGTTAATCATTTTGAGCCAGTAGAAAAGAGAGTCCAAGTACTTATTTCTTATGCCTAACAACATCACTCGCGCCTGCGGATCTTGGGGTCTGGCTTCGAGACATGACTGGATCTAAAGATCTGGCCTCAGGGCGTGACAAGATGGTATCAGAGAGGTCGTTAGCTGATGTTGGAGCTAAGTGATATACATAACAAAGTGCTATACCTAAAAGGCTAGTGAGAGTCGCCTCTTAAACCCGTAGGAGCCACCTTTAAAATCCTGCACCACCTGGTTAGCCCTAGGTATGTGTGTGTGTCCCTGACGAAGACGTCAGGTCCTTAACGGGGTATGTGTGTAATATCCCACATCGATAGAATATAGTATGATTGTGTGGTTTATAAGTGAGTATTGTGAGTATAATAAATAATTTGAGTTAACTATTTTGAACCAATATAAAAAAAGGGTCCAAATAAGTCATAAATATTTTTATTTCATCACACGAAAAATCAGATTGGGTTGTAAGTATAGAACTACTGATCTTAATAGGAGAATCGGTAAAAAATTGAACATTGAGGACATGATCTAAATCAGGTTGGGTTGTAAGTACAGAACCACTGATCTTAATAAGAGAATCGATAAAAATGTGAACATTGAGGACATGATCTTCTAGTACAGGTTTTTTTGCGTTGTATAGGTTGTTTGATAAAGTGATTAGGGCTCCGTTTGTTAGCCGTAAAATAACTTGTTTGTGGAAAATATTTTATTAGAAAATAAAATATTTTCTCGAGCTCCGTTTGTTTGCCGTAAAATAACTTATTGGGAGAAAATATTTTTTTGAAAAATAGAATACTGAAAAATATTTTATAGTGTTTGGATGTACAGTGAGTTCCATAAAATATTTTTTTCTCCCAAATTATATAAAAATATTTTTTCAAATTTTGTACTAGCCGCAATTATTGGCCGAAAAATATTTTACAATTAATCAATTTTCTGGTGTTACCAAACACCAAAAAATTAAGCAAAAACAACTGCAATTGTTGATTGAAAAATATTTTCCAGTTGATCAATTTTTCTGTATTACCAAACATTGAAAAATTAGGAAAATATTTTTCGAAAAAATATTTTATGGCAAACAAACGGAGCCTAGATGTAAATATTTTTTGTTTTGGACTGGGAATATAAAATAAAATCTTACTTATTTAGCCCTAAAAAAAAAGACTCATTTGGCTAATAATGAAAAAAAGGCACAAAACGCAACCAAAAAAAGAAAGAAAGAAAATAAGCCACGAAACATTATTTCTAATCGAAATTGTCATGTAGTCTAATATCATTGTTAAGGAATCGAAGAAAATACGCAAGGAAGGTTGATAGTCATTCTCATTGAGAAACACATACCAAAATCATATCATATGGAAAAAGATTAACGTACATATACACACATATATATATATTCTGAGAACATTGAAATAGTAATGTTATTATTCGTTATTTTGAACTAGTTGAGATTTTAATAATTGAAGAAGAATCGTTTGTTATTTATAAATTCAAATCAAACTATCTCTCGAACATAAATTATAAGAACTTTAAGAAAATTACGGTAAATACTTAATATATAGAAATTAAGTGCACAGTTCGAATCAAATTATCTCTCGATCATAAATTATAATTTTTTTTTAAAAAATTACGTTAAATATTTAGTTCATAGAAATTAGGTGCACATCTAAGTTCATAAAGCCTATACACTTACAAAATACGCAAGTTATATGAACATCTTAATTAAAACACTCTTAAAAGATTGTTCGTGTAGCTTTTGATCCTTCCCAATCCCCACAAGTTTGATTGGAGGATCAAATCTATTATGGAGGATGCCCCTTAAAGTCCAATTAAAGCTCGTCAGCAAAAATCCAAACCAAGTTGCAAATACTATAGCTAAACTTGGTAGATATAGCATGTAGTTCCCAAACTTAAGGCTATTTTTAGCCTAATTTAAAATTTTAACTTTTGAATTATAAATTTTTTTAGTAATAGAGTTTTAAATAAAAGTATGATTGAATAAAAATCGTTAACTGTTTAGTCTATATTGAGTAATATTGAGTTTTTAAAAATTTTGATGTGAATATTAGACTTTAAAATATGAAAGAGTATATTTGAGAAAAGAAAAA
The DNA here is from genome assembly GCA_037974665.1 of Ehretia macrophylla. NCBI lineage: Eukaryota > Viridiplantae > Streptophyta > Magnoliopsida > Boraginales > Ehretiaceae > Ehretia > Ehretia macrophylla. The sequence continues at coordinate 10,623,740 of CM075774.1, forward strand.
AAAAACAGCTTTCCCATTATGTAAAATAAGATTTGCAAAAGACTTTTCTTATTTTTATTTTGTAGTTTTTTTAACTTCAATTTTTAACTTAAAATGCTTTAAAAAATGAGCCAAATATGTTAGTTTCAATTTCTAAACTCATATGAATCACTTTTAAGCGTTTAAAAATTAGGCCAAATACAACCTAAATTTTTTATCTTCTGAAAAAACTTGTTCTTTTCTTTTTCTTAACACAGGCTAATATCAATTTCAATGATATCTAAGTCACTTTGTACAATAAAAAAGAGTTCAAAAAGAAGATTATGACTAAAAAATTTATCCCTATTGCTCTAGCAACCTAACCTATTCAAAAATATCGTGTTAAAACAATAGTAAAAGAAGCAAATCCCCTTACGAGATTGGCTGACATGTACATCTTTCATATGCAATACAACAGACATTTGGAACCAAACAAAAAAAGGTTGAATTAAGATAAAAACAAATAACTTTAAAAAAAAAATTAATTTCTAGTCCTTGTTTCCAATTTGAGAGACAAAGGTTACTTCGAGAGACAAAGGTTAGTTGAGGTATGAAAAATAAGAAGTTCAACCGGTTTAAGAATATCGGATCCAAACCGCCCCGAAAAAGGACCCGGTTCAAAACGGCGCTTAAACCCCTCGTGTTACTCAAAAACCTAACCCTTATTTCCCACACCCTTCGCCTCCTTTACCCTTCTTTCTTGTTCTTCTCCTCTCTGATATGCTCCTTTCTCTCTTACACTCTCCTTTTTTTTTCCACTTCGCCCCTTCATCTTCACCACTATTTACAACAAAGCCACTGCAACTTTTTTTCAAATATTCAACACAAAATCAGCTAAAAAAAAATAATTTGTTGTATTAAACCATGCTTGAAGTTCATCGTTGCAGCTCAGTTGAGTGGAAGCCGTCACCTGTCGTTGCTTTAGCCACCAGCCCCGACGACTCCCAAGTCGCCGCCGCACGCGCCGACGGCTCACTCGAAATCTGGCTCGTCTCTCCCGGCTCCGTCGGCTGGCACTGTCAGCTCGTACGCACATTTTATAAAAAAATTATTATTATTTTCATTATGTTATGATTTATTTTTGGATTTAATTGTTTTTTGAAAAAGGAAATTGTGAAAATTGTGGAAGAAGATTGGAAGAAATTGGATCGTTAATGTGATTGAGCTGTTTTTGGTCTTTTTTTTTGTATTGTAGACGATACATGGGAGCCCTAACTCGAGAGTGTCGTCGCTGGTGTGGTGCCGGTCGGGGACGGGGACTGGAAGGTTGCTATCGACGAGCCTTGATGGATCAGTGTCCGAATGGGACCTCTTCGATTTAATGCAGAAGGTACTATATACGTGTATGTGTGAGTGTGCGTGTGTGTGTGTTTGTGTCTGTTCAACTATGTAAAGCTATGATGCTACTGGCCTCGCATATACTAGAGATTGGATAGTGTATCAGTGTGGTATTGGGCTTAAGAATCAACTCGGTAATTGCATTTTTGGCTAGTGGATTTGATGACAAAGTTAAAAGGATAAGACTCGTGTAGTTTGAGTAGGAATTTTAATGCGGTTATAAAATATAAATTAGTATTAGGTGAAGAAACAAAGCATCATATGGGGCGCGGAAATGTTAAGCAATCAAGCTCAAACTAATCAGTTATCTGTCTATATTGGGAGCTTTGGTGAGCATTACGTGTATCAAAATGGAAGTTTAATAGTGCCAGAAGTGGAATGTGTACTTTGTGGAAGGATGACATTTGAGTTAATGCTTTCTCCGAACTCTGGCAATGTGGTCTTTGTCCGCATTCAATGTACTTGGAATTAATTATCCTTCATAAATGCTGTGTGTAAACGAACTTGGTCGCAGAGTTGTAAATCAAGGGTCAGTTGTTAGAATTAGGTCTTTTTAGGAGACTGATGTGGCTGATGATTGTTTTCTCACTTTCCATATTTATATGTTTGTTTTGCTTTTGACAAAGAATTTTATTCATGTGCTGCAATATAATATATGCAGACAGTGCTAGATTCAATTGGAGTCTCGCTATGGCAGATGGCTGCCGAACCATTTAATGGCCCAGAACCAAAACAGGGTTCAGATCCTTGTGAAAATGGCCATGTTGACCATGAAATGAATGGTCGTAATGATGCGGAGAGCAGTGAGAGTGAAGATGATGATGATTCTGTTGAGCTTCATGAGGACTCTGCTACTGAGAATACTCGTCTGGCAATTGCTTGTGATGATGGCTGTGTGCGGATTTATAGTGTTTCAGGCGAAGACAAGTTAACTTACATTAGATTGTTGCCAAGGGTCAGTGGTGAGACAGCCACCCGAGCTTTTTGCTTGCTGTTGGTGCTTAGTATGTTAGTTTGTAAGAGGATTGACAATAAGATCATTTCTGTCATTCATGATTGCAGGGCGTACATTAAGTGTGACCTGGAGTCCAGATGCTAATAGGATATATTCAGGGAGCAGTGATGGGTACGTATTATTGTGAAGATGGCTTAAAGCTTTATTCTTTTTTCTGACTTCTGTAGTATGCTTCATGTGTAAATATTGCCTCATATGTCTGATATTTTTAGTTACATTCTTGTTATCTCAGGTTGATAAGATGCTGGGATGCTAAACAGGGGCGTGAAGTGTACCGGATAACAGTTGGTCTTGGAGGTGTTTGCAGTGGGCCTGAACTTTGCATATGGTCATTACTTGCACTTAGGTAAAAGTGCTTTGTACCCATACTTTTTTTTGTCTGGATAATTTTCTTTTTGCATATACAGGAAGCTACTCCTAAGTTCTTTGATTACTTCATGTTGCTAACTGTTCATTGTTGGTTTCAGAAATGGTACTCTTGTTAGTGGCGATAGTACTGGCAGTGTTCAATTTTGGGACAGTGGTTTTGGAACGCTTTTGAATGCACATCCTTGTCATAGAGGCGACGTGAATGCTTTAGTAGCAGCTCCTAGCCATAATAGAGTGTTTGCTGCAGATTCAGACGGTCAGGTTGTGAATCCTGGTCCTTCTAGATTTTAGATATTCTAAAATTCCATCCTTTAGCTGTATAAATATCCATGTGATAACTCTTATTTTTTCTGTTTAAGACAGTAAAAAATAATAGATATCAATCTCATCCGAACTTATTTCTATTTGTTCTTGGCATCAAAGAGTCCACGCTATACATGTCCAACTAAAGCAAGTGGAGATGCCCTATCTTACATTTATTTCCTATCTTAAAAATTTAGTTACTTAAATTCATCTAATACATCTCTTGAATTACTATTATGTTGTCTATTCTTCTAAACAGAAAAGAAGTCAAGGAAGTTGTAGTACCTTAGTGTTTTCCTTTGTTTTTCTCACGATATCGGGTGATGCGACTGGTCTTACTATAATAGGTTGATAATTAAATTTGATCAATTAGTTATACTGAGGATCCAGATAAAAATCAAATTGAAACCTCCTTTTGCTTGTTTCTCAATATTTTCTTAAGAATTAGGAGCAGTGACTTGTTAAGCAAGTCTGTCGTGATTGTTAGAGGATTTGGCATTTCATGCTGAAGCTCATTTGGTGGGCTGCATGATATAGGACAGGAGTTTAGTGGATTTGTTTTTTGCAAAGCGAGTGAAGTCAGGATCTAAAATGTCTTCTTCTTTTGAGAAACTGTACTACTTCGATTTTGGCATTTGAGAGAACTTCGTACTGTCAATGCAGAAATCACATTGCCTATCATATGGTGCAAAGACATACAATCAATTGCAGACAAGTACATTTGTCAAAACAACATATCCTCTTTTGCTTCTAGGACACTGACACTTTTACTCTATGGATGTTCGTCAGTTTGTAAATCCATGAGAAGTTTACCTCAGTTATGAGTATGGCATGAAATGGTCCATGAGATTCGTGTTATAAACTACAAATGAGGTTACGCGAATGCTTCATTTTTTGCTGCAAGAATAGGAGAATTTTTACAATCAGTTGTAAAAAATGTCATTATGGTGAATATATCGAGGACAATAAATTCTGAGATTATGATGTGGCTAGTGGAAGAGGTAGCTTCATAGTAAAAAGGGGTAGTTATCACACTGGTTGCCTACTGCTTCCAAGTTCTTTATTGTATGTGAACGACTCTTATGTCCTTTTTGCACTTTAGGTATAAGGATGGACTGGTGGGGGGTCCTTTGTAGGCGTATTGTAAATTGGTGTAAAATTATGAAAAAATGCGGTCCTTAATCTGAATGGTACTTTTAAAGTTTGTGGTAAATTTGAAGAAAGTGAGGAAATTGTGAAAGGTTGTGACTTCATTAAGAGAAAGAAGGAAGGATGAAGAATGATGAATGATAATATATAGTCTGGAAAGAACCCTTTCCAGCTTTCCCCTTTTAATAATAGTAAGATAAGCTTCCAATCATCATAGAACTATATTGCAGACAGTTGGAAAACAGCTAGTTGCCAGAGGGTATAATTCTAAATATCTTTGCAAGTCTGTTATAATTAGGCATCTGGTTGCTGGTGATATTTGTGTTGTATGGGTTGCATTGGAAGCTCTTTAGATTCAAATAGGTGAAATCAATTTGTCGGTGCATTTGATTGGTCTGAATGCTGAGTTGTGACCAACCTGTTTCTCGGCATTTCTTTTTGTAGATCAATGGTCTCTAGCCTAGTGGCTCTTCGTTCTCTTACATCTTTCCCATATTGCTTCTATGCTTTCCTACATGAATTGATATTGTCCTTGTTGTCTAGTAAGGATACAGGAGAATCGTATATCTCCCAAAGTTCATCGATTTTTGAGGTGTTGAATTGAGTTGCTAATCTATGAAATATCTAAATAAACTGAATGACGTATGACCTGGGCATTCCATGCATATCCATAATTGCTTTTGAGTAATCAAGTATGGCTTGTTTTGTGATTTTTTTTCCCTCCTGTTATTTGTTGTAGTTATTGCTTTCTGATATGTATGGTCAGAAACTTCTCAAGTATCCACCTATAGTTCAGATGTTTTTATTTACTTCTAATGGTAGAATTGTAATTGTACAGGTTATACTTTATAAGCTTTCCAGCAATGCAGCAGGTTCTGATGATGGTAAACATTCCTCTGAAATGATGAAAAAGTGGGTATATGTTTGTAACGTAAAGGCTCATACCCATGATGTTAGGGCCTTAACGATTGCAGTGCCAATTAGTCAAGAAGGTTTGTTCATGTTTCATGCAGTTCTGCTTCCTCTGTATTGTCATAATTGTAGTTTAGGGGTCAAATACTTTTCTCCTTTCTCTCTTCCTATCCTTTGCTGATAGCGGAATCCTGAATGTCTATTGTACCTTGCTCATGGCAGATCTCTTGCCAGATGAGAAGTCAAAGAGGGTTCGTGGTAGGGAGAAGCCCCTTGATTTCAGTTACCATAAATGGGCTCATTTAGGTGTACCTATGCTTATCTCAGCCGGTGATGACTCTAAACTTTTTGCATATTCTGCGAAGGAATTCACCAAGCTTGCCCCACATGATATATGTCCTGCACCACAGAGAGTTCCTATGCACCTTGTGCCCAATACGGTTTTCAACCACACTCCTTTGCTTTTGATCCAGTCCTCTTGTCAGTTGGATATATGTAGTGTTGGTGTAAAAAATGGCTCAGTTTCTGAAAATGGTTCGGCTGGTCCATCAACCACACATCTGGTGACCCTAGCCGTGTGTAGGGCTCCTCGAATGATCATATGCAGTGCAGTATCTTCTTCGGGCATGTTTTTTTCTTATTCCGACCATGTAAAACCCAACTTATTTGAATTGAAGAGGAGTAAAGCTGGCAAGAGTGCATGGTGTTTTAACAAAAGAAAGCTCCCTGTGGGCTTACCATTTGCCCATTGTATGATATTCAGTTCTGATTCTTCTCGATTGATGATAGCAGGCCAAGACAGAAGGATATATGTAAGCTTTTCTTTGTTTGCTTTCGGCTTGATTATCGTAATCTATTATTTTGCCTCTTGTTAAGCAATTAGTATTTAATACTTTCTGATTTTCTTTCTGTAAACCATCATCTCCTTTGCTTTTCTTTTACTCGCTTTTGATGTAGTAATGGATCTCGTCAGTCACCGTCCTCAATTTCAAATTCTGTTTGTCTACAGCATGATATTACCACCATCCAGGTATCTGTCATGATCTTTGTCAGAAGCATGTCTGAGGACATGCATGAGTGTTTGTGGATGAGGGAAATAGTTAAGAATCCTAATTAGACTACAAGAGGGTAGTAGCTGCATTTGATGTTCATTTTAATGTACACTCGTGTCAAAATTATGTGCCAAAGACGTCTCGAGTACAAGTGAGCTAGTAAATTTTTCTTTCTATTCCTCTTCAATAAAAATTTTTCTGTCTTGCAATTTTGGCTGTAATTATCAGTGCTGTATAAGAATGATCTCTGTTAAGTTGCATTTTCATTTTGGAGACTAATGCCCCTGGCTCCATGAGTGATTGCCCTTAGGTTTTTCCAGTTCTTTCCTTTCACTTAAGTATGCTTATATACAAGATTTTGGATGTGCAACTTCAAAGAGTCAAAACTTTACATGAGTTCAGGAGTACTATTGTGATGGTCTGATTCATTCTGAAGCGCTCTTGATTTGAGCAGCTCCTTAGAGTTTGCTGAAGTACTATTCTTTTTGAAGTTTGACCTCTTCTGTATCTGCAGGTCGTTGATGTGGGAAGCTCTGAGCTGGTTCATGTCTTCACACCCTGTCGAAAAGAGTACAGCGAGGAGTTGCCACCTAGTGAACCTCCTATAACAAAAATGTTTACAAGTAATGATGGGCAGTGGCTAGCTGCTGTCAATTGCTTTGGAGATGTATATATATTCAATCTGGAGATTCAGAGGTGTGAACTAACACTACTTGGACTAGTATTTTGAGTCCCTGTATTTTGGCTATATATTCTCTACCTGGTTAATTTGATTGAACTGGTATACATTCTCATGATTTAATTGGTAAAGGATTGGTGATGTTAAAAATTTCACAAGCATCTCTTTGGTAGTTCGAGTGCTAGGATATATATCTCTTTCTTCAAGAGTAGCTTGGTTGAATAGTGCTTCTTTTTCTTTGAAAGATATCACTCTGTTCAGTTCTTCATATCATTTATTTATTTTGGATACAGGCAGCACTGGTTCATATCAAGATTGGATGGTGCTTGTGTTACAGCTGGTGGTTTTACTCCCCGAAATAGCAACGTGCTTTTGATCTCCACCTCCTCTAACCAGGTTTATGCATTTGATGTGGAGGCAAAACAGCTGGGAGAATGGTCTATGCGGCATACATTTTCACTGCCTAGGAGATACCAAGAATTTCCTGGAGAGGTGATTGGGCTTTCGTTCCCACCGTCCTCCAGTTCATCATCAGTTATTGTCTATAGTCCCAGGTAGAGCTCTCATTCTGCAGTACCTTTATAGATCTGCTATGTTGTTTTGTTTTGAAAAATTTTAGTTTACCTTTGCTTTCGTACCTTATGAAAGTTCTCTTCCTATTCTTTGGATCCTTTTATGGTATAGTCCAAAAAGTTTTTAGCATATGTGGAATCATATTCCATGCTCAAAACCATTTTTTTGCGTTTTGCTGTTGAGTGTCATGAGACTTTGCCTCTTTATTTTGTATTAAGATTGTGAAGGAGTTACAGAAAGGGGGATTCCTAAAGTTGAAAATAATTTGGATGAAAGTTTGACAGAGAACATAGTTTTCTTTAAAAAAAATAACAGTTTGAGAATTAATGTGGAGGCAGCAGGTGTATTTAAGATAAATTGACTTGAGAATGGACATCATGTTGCGTGATTGATATAAACAAAAACAAAAAAAGATAGAGCAAGCATCAAGTATGCTCTGAGAGCTTAAGTAAAATAAAAATAATATGCAACTAATACTTATTTACTGTTGCCACTCTGTGATGTGACACATTACTTCATACAGTTTTTTGATTGGCTGTTCTTATGACTTTAAATTGTGTCGAGTTGGGTTAATTAACTTTAGAATGGAGTCTAGGTGGCATCTCCTTTTACCAGAATGAGCCCTCTGATCTATGTTGGGATGTGCAGAAATATTTCATCCATGGCAATCATTCTTGTCAAAGTAAAACTAAACTTTTGAAAACCAAAGTACCAAACCAAGCCTTACCAGGTCGGCTATATGAATCTGATGCTACTATTCATTCCTGTTGAGAGACATCTTCTTTGTTAGCTCCGTTCACATTAGATCTCCCTTCAGTGTCTCCGTCCAACTCTTAGGTGTTCTGTTGCCCTTCGTATGGTCTCCAACCTCCATATTTTCGTACCTTCTCCACCAACGGCGTCCTAACCAAACTTTTGGAAACCAATCCAGTGATGTTCTTTAATGGACAAATCGTGCTGGTTTCTTCAGGGATGTTCAGTTTCTTAGTTTAAACTGGCTCCAATGTTGAGCTTCACCTTGAATTTAGTTATTACACATGAAAGGTGGTAATAAGTGTGAATGACATTAATGTTTTCTTGGGTAGCCAAAAGATCACACGTGTAATATATGCATTGGTTACAAAATCTTGATATTTTTTATGTTGATGCTCTAGGGCGATGTGCTTCATCGACTTCGGAATGCCAGTCGAGGGAGACGATGACGCAGACTTGCCAAACGGTCAGGACTTAGCAATGAGGAAGTTACAAAACACCCCTGTTAGCGGAAAGTTGAAGCGCAAGTTGAAAGGCTATGACCTAGATACTAAACATAATGGTAGAAAGAATTTCGAATTTTGTGCCTTCCGAGATCCTGTCTTATTTGTTGGACATCTTTCAAAAAATTCTCTATTGATCATAGACAAACCATGGATGCGAGTAGCCGAAAGTTTTGATGCCAAGCCTGTTCACAGACATATATATGGGACATAAGTGTCACCACCGTGGTTTTTTGTTTCACTCTCTTTTTGTTCTCCCTATAATTTTTTTGACAGCCAAGGTAGGAAAATGAAAGTTTCAAAGGTGCCCTTTGATCCCCTATGAAATTTTCTTAGTTTGAGTTAAAAAAGAAGGGGATCTGAAGCATGTTGTGTAATGTAATTCATAAATAGTTATGTTAACCTGTGAAATCAAGTTTTTTCTTTTAATATATTCGTTATTTATCAGAACTTGTATGCATCACGAAATTCTTCTTTGCATCTCCAGTAGCTGTTGTGTTCGGGCAAATTTGCCGGCCTGCCCGAGCAAGGCCTGCCCGAGCAAGATCGTGTTCAGCCAATGTTCAACTTCTATGGCCCCCTTTGGGTAGCTTAGTTGGTAATGAGGGGGGAAGTCCTCTGTTTCGACGTGGGTTTGAATCTCCTTGATTATTAATTATAAATCTTTTGATTGGTATATGTGTTGAGGCGCACTGCTATACTTGGAGTTTGGTCATTTAAGGTGGATTCAAAGGGTCCGGCCCGTGGGGTGTTCTATCATCAAACAATCCAACTCCCTATTTGAGAAAGGTAGTCAATGTTCAAATAAGGGTTAATGACACAAATGGTCATTTATATTTGTCTTGTGTGTTAATTAACTATTATTTTTTATTTGTAACGAATTAGTTCCTGATTTTGAATTACAGTGACAACGTTAGTCTTTGAGTGCGAAATTCATAAAAAATAAGTCAAAAGTGGCACGTTGATTGCATGTGCTTACAAAATTGTGTTATGATGCAAGGGCAAAATGGTCCAATAAATAAGATAATGTTAATTGCTCATATTTCACTTTCAGGGTTTCATTCTCTCTCTTCGATTTGAAATTTTTTACTTAGGGTTTTTTAAACGTTATTTTAGTTGGCACACAAGGCAAACTCTTTTGTATGGTAAGAATTCATGTATTGAATATTAAATATTTTGTGTGTATGGTAAAAATTCTACTATATAAGGCAGGATGAAGGCGCAGAGTGGTGATTTATGACATTGTTCTTATGCTTTTAAGTTGAATTCAGGTGAAATGGAGAATCTTGGAAGTGAAGTTGTTTTCTATGAAAATTTCTTAAATGTGAGTTTTATGGTGCCTTGTGAGAGTCCAGAAATAGTTACCAAGCGAATAAGAGATCATAGTTGAATCTCTAAAGTGGGGAATAAAAACACATTGACAATTATATATGAAAATAATGAATATGCTAGAGAAAATAATGATTAATCATGACTAAATTAGTACCCCATAGCAAGAAGCTAAGATGCGCCATGTTCCAACTACACTTTTTATGGATCATCCCCTTTTCGACACCATTCTCACTCCCGCATCACATAATACAACGAATACAATCCGTTGAGCAAATCCACTATCGCATCACATAATAGAGCAAATACCATCCGCAAACCCATATCTTTATATACTTGAGAAAGCAATGCAAATATAACGAAGCCACCCATAATGCAGACAGTAATTGCCAAATAAGGGGTATCATCCAGGACAGTGATGTGCATGTAATGTTGTGCACTGATCTGCATTTGTGTTCTTTTTGCTTACTGCGCCTACATGTATATGATATCAAAGTTCTCATTCTGTTAGTTTGTGAATCAATGGCCTCCAAATAAACTTATCGCGCTTGAACTTTTCATCATGTATAAATATATATTGCTAAATAGTTCATATGAGAAATTCAATTTTTCCAGAAAAAGATAAACTATACAACTGCATTTTCTTCAAGTACAAGTGTGTGTGAAATTTTTAACTAATAGTTGTTTTTTAGTTCTGATTTGTCTATGATTTCATATGTGCTTGACCTCTATCTTGCACTTTCTGCATTGTTGTTAATTCGTCATGTGGTTTTCATTTGTGTTTCCATAAATTTTTCTGTATGTTAACCTGACTGAAATTTATGTTGAAACCAGCTGAAGAGTGGTGTCACTGTGAGGCTCCGGACCTAGCATGTAGTACATTATATATATTTTCATATAATTAGATGTTACTTAAGTGTTTATATATGTATATGTGTTTATTTTAGGTTTTGAATTTATTTAGTAGCCTTATTTTATTTTTATTTCTCTCAAATGTGTCCAACATTTAATTAATTCAAATAAAATCATTTAACTTATTATTTTGATATTTATATTAGGTGGGATTATTTTTGACATCTAATAAATTAATTCTCATCAATTTAAAATGAGCCCTAAGCCCAGAGTGAAAATTAAAGTATTTTATTGTATAAAATTTACATTTTTCCCTTATTATATATTTGTTTTTGGGCATACTTTTATAATATTTATTTGCATAGCACTTCAGGAAAGCAGGTAAAAAAATTATTTTGTGTATCGCATAAATAGTAACAACTAGAATACATTTTGGGCCAAATAAACAAAAAAAAAAAAAAAGACAAAGAGACCATCGACCAAAGAAAAAAAAAGGGGGAAATAAACTTCAAGCTAGGGTTTGATCATTGGTGTCTTCCAAGCAATTTTGGAGTGATCAAAGGCCATACCAAGCTTCATCCTAGTATTTTAACTTGATTTGTGGTGAGAGATTTCATTCTTTGTGCATTTAAAGTTTTACCTAGATTATGTCAATTTATAGATTTGTTGTATATGCTTAGTTTATGGTTGTTGCTTATATTGCTCATTATTAAGTGTGTAGAAAAAACTTTTTGAAGTTATATTGCAATTGTATTAGATAGGAATAGTGTTTGGCAAGTTTAGGAAGAAGACGAATAGTATTTTTATCAAGACTTGTGATTTTTGCTTCAAGAGGTGTTTTAATGCTTTTATTAGGTGCCATAAACGTCTAGTAAAGCTAAGTGTGAATTTAAATTGGGTAGAATGTGGCTGGGACTTAGAAATTCTTGATCATGAACAAAGGGGTCATGTGTGTGTTTTGTTGTCCGAGTGTGTTTGGGGGTGTTGGTTGGTGCTAGATGTGTTAGTTAGTGATTATGGTGTGTTTATAGCGTTGTTTTAGTGAATGGATTAGGGTGTTGTAGTGTTAATGGACAAAAAGGCATTTATGTGTTTTGGGCTGTGTGCATGTTTGTGTGTTTTTAATGGTTTGGGTGTGTGTCATAAGTAATCTAGTAACTTGGGGAATGCCTAAAATAACTTGGATGTGTTTAGTATTTGAATAAGAATTGTATAAGGTAGGTGTTGAATAGTGCTTGTTTTGATAGTTTGTAGTATGAAGTAATGCTTGACTTTATACTCAAGGTGTTAAGTGGTTAGTTGTTTGAATGACATTATAAATAGTGATGAAGTTTGTATAACATGTAATATTTGTATTGATGTGTTATTTAGAGGGTTACTCTATGTGGTTATCGATTCGGTTTTCCTTGGATTCCTAGATACTATCAAGTGTAAACTCATATCTCTTGTTATCGATATCATGGTTGCACAACCATTTAGGCATAGTAGTGTCGGGAAAGTCGGGCGGCATCAGGTTTGCCGGTAAACCTCGGCTACCATGGTACCCAGTCTCTCTCTCGCTTAGGATACTACCCTGGGAGAGTTGGGTCTAAAGATAACGGGGTGTTACATCCAGAATACCCCTATTTGGTGTATAGGGATGTCGGCTTTGTTATCGCTGTCGCCTTCTTTATCATCATTATATCTTGTTCGTGGTTTGTGGCTCGTGGTTCGTGCTCGTGATCAACATTATATCCTTTTATTAAGTAACTATCGCTTGGACCCTAAGTCCTTGGAGAGTTACCTTTGATTGTATTCCTTTATATGTGTTATCTAGTTTCATGTACTTGAATAATACATTGAATTGATATTGTATTTTTAGGGTTGCTTTTGTACTTGTTCTATCGTGTTTGTTTTCCTTCTTTAATGAATATTGGTAGTTTGCTTATTGTATAATAGTCTAGTAGTGTTAATTTATTTTATTGTTGGTTATTGCATTGCACGAAATTATTTTCAAAACTTCCCGGATATCTGTTTCCCTCCCTTACTGAGCAACAATGTTTACTTACTCCCCTCTTTCTAATCATTTCAGGTGAGACAGGTTCGGTTCCTTCAAAGACTGAGAAGAAGAAGGCTCGAGAGTCTACTTGAGTGGATGTCTTAGCTTTAGTTGGTTGTTTCTATGTAAATTATGTGTATGTTATGTATTCTTTTGAGACTTGCGTGCCTTGTGTATATCTTGGTTGTAAAGAATGTATATAAGTGGAGGCTCACCTAAATTAGTGGTATGCAATAATTTAGTTAATGCTCTAGTTGTGAAAACCTAGATTAGAGTAATTATAGCCTAGTTTGCTAAGAAATAGAACCTGGAACTACTAAATGAACTAGTGTGGTCTAAATCATGTTTATATACAATGTTTCTTGTGTGATGATTCTTTTGCGTCCAGGTTGGTTTGGCCTAGAAACAGGAAAAATTTTGTCCGTTTTTTCTCGTTTTTTGTGCCTTGGGGTTTTGGGATCGGGGACTTGATTCTGTAAGGGTTCAGAACATTACAGTCATGTACTACTCTTTTTTTTTTTTTTTCTGAATCAAATAATTGGGTAACTAGTAGCTATCGCAAACTATATTTTTCTTGTTTATTGCTAGTGTAGTTTTGGAAAAATGTATCTCAAGACACAACTCTCCTGTGTGCCTATTTAAAGGTTAGGAAGAGCAAATGTTGTCTATTATTCTTCTATTGAGGATTTAGCTGCAAATGGATCTTACTCTGTATAAAGCTGCACAGGACGCTGATCTAGATGTCCTAAGAGAGAATAATCACCATTTACACCAATAGATAAATAGGAATGAAACTACTTTGCTTCATGTTATGGCCCTATATCACAATTTTGGAAAGTGCATCCATAAAATTATTAAATTGCAGAGTTCTGAGGTCAAACGATCTATGCTCATGAGGACAAATTTACAAGGTGAGATAGCCCTCCACATTGCCTCTAGGCACAGGCACTCAAACATCGTCCAAGCACTTACTGAATGTGCAAGCGCTCACGATAGGGAAGACGAGCATGCAAGTGATTCTAGGATAAACGAGGAAGTATTGAGGGCAACAAATCAAGATGAAGACACAACCTTGCACATTGCAGTGAGGAATAACTACGTAGCAATAGCCAATTCAATATTGTTAAAATGATCCTCATTTTGCACCACCCACAAACAAGATGGGGGAAACACTCTTGTATCTTGCTATCGAGAGGAATTATCACGATATTGCGGATTGGATCTTTGCAAATTGCGACTTACCAACTTACCACAGACTTGGCCGCAAATCTACTTTACATGTTACAGTATTATCTAACTGCATAGGTAAGTACTTTTTACTATTTCATTTTTTATTTTTTTTCTTGCTTTTTCAAGTTTTTCTTTTGTCGACAGCATTTGATCTTTCTCACATTTATTTTCGTTAAACTTCATCATTGACTTTTCCTATTGCAAATTTGTGTAGCACATCTCCCTTTTTCTTTTCTAAAATATCTTGTTCCATTCATTTAAAAATTTCACGGACAAAATTAATTAGAAAATTATCTCAACAGACATCTTAGTTCACAAGGCAAAAGCAAAACACAACCATAGCAGTCTACTTTCGCTTACTCTACTTTTCCTTTTGCTTTATTGGTTAACAACATGCACTCAGAACTTGATTGCAAAGAACTCAGCCTTAACAAGACAACATGATGAGTTAGGATGGACACTGCTGCATTATGCTTCGTACCGAGGATCAGTGGAGCTTGCAAAAGTACTCATCAACTCCGACAGAGAGACAGCCAGCAAAATAGACGAAAATTGCACGTTCTTTGCACGTGCTCACAATTTTGACCTTGCTTAGTAACTCATATTGTGAGCACGTGCAGAGAACGTGCAATTTTCGTCTATTTGTTACCGAATTCAATAATAAGGACTAATGGTGTCACCAATGTGTTAGATCAAGGACCAAAATATCACTTTTGAAAGATAAATGAGTTAGTTGGCAAATACAGCAAAGATAAATGACCCTTTTTTTATTTTCTATCCCCTTTTCTGAAGAAGTTATGAAATCTAGTTAGAAAAAGAAATCCAATTAGAGACAAACTACCCATAAAAATATGGCATAGATAAAAGAGAACAAGGAGGCAAGCCCCCTTGGTAAGATGCGTAGAGATAAAAAAGAACACCAACAACAAAAACACTCTGTTGGGTTAACACTGACACTAAGAGACAAAAGCTAGGGGCGCAAATGGAATTAGATACCCCAATAGTCCTAGCCAGCAAAGGGAAATCAAGCACTAGTTAAAAGGCTCTAATAAAGTATCGAGATGAGTATCACAATTAGGTTCGAAGCAATTACCCCTAATTCCTTTTTAAGGAGTTGAGACGAAAAATGGTTTGATGAACCGCTCCGATCGCCATGCACTGCCCCATTCACTTACTTCTTGTAGAGGTTGTAAGTACACAGTGCCCCACAACTATGGATAGTATAGTGGGGTTAACAGACGAGTTAAACATAGTTTTCCAAACATGTGGGTTCACCTTTTAAGCTAAAAACTATGCAATCCACTGTCAATGGAAAATCTACAAGGGCTTGAATCTGGTTTTGCAAACAATTATCAAATAAGCCCACGTTCTTCATGAGAAGTCATGTACATTTCAAAGTTCCAACCTTTCATATCTCTCAATGCGCCTAATGAGAACAAGTAATGAGGATCAAGAAACTAACCACAAGTTTAAACACGTCAGATAATATTCAACAATGGATATCTTTACCTCAACCCCCTTGCACTCTTTAAAGACTCAGTAGTCAGATATTGAGAAAATTCCCTGGACATGTATTCTCCTCCAGAATCAGATAGTCAAATTCCTTTCTTGCATTTGAAATAATGTCTGACTTGTTGATTGTGTGTCATTCACTTAACAAATCTACAAAATCTCATTCACAGCCTTATTGATATCAACCCCAAGCACCCAGCCTCCTTTTGGTTTGTCCTAATTCTGCTGCCGTTTCATGGGACAAGGGTGTTGAGCTAAGTAAGCAACCACTTCCACGAAAAGATGTTCCGAACTAGACGACTCCAAGTTGCACAGAAGAAGCCCATTTTCTTAATCCTTCTAACTTTAAATCTAAAATACATTTGACCTGTAGAACCAACTAGCATATCAAAATTTTTGGTCAACGGAAACAGATCAGCAAATGGATCAACAAATTAAGCCACTAAGAGGAATTTTCGCTTTCAAGTACTTAAAAAAGAAAATTCTTACCTTATAAAAAAAATGAAGGTCGACTTGAGCTCTCGCTAGACAATAACGATCAAGCCCTTGACGCTGGTGGTAATAAGAATGATCTGTCCAAACACTTACGATCAATGAACAACTTTAAATGAAATACATATCTGAAAACATAGTTTTGAAAACACATGCTTTCAAGGACACCATTTAAGCTAAAAAAATTATCTAATTTACTATCTTAGTGGAAATTGGATGCGTGCTAACGCAACGCCATTAAGGCAGTGTGGAACATGGGCTGCTGGACATAGAAGTGCTTGAATCTGGTTTTGCAAGTTTAGATCATATAAGTCACTATTCTCTATGTGAGATCATGTTCAGTTTATAGTTCCACCCTTTATCACTTAATGCACCTAATGATACCAAGTAATGAGGATAAAGAAATTCACACAAGTTTATGGAAGTACATGTAGAACTAGCTACTGTATCAAAATTTTCTATCATATGGAAATACATCACAGCTATGACATCAAAAGTTCTATCATATGGAAATACATCAGAAAATGGATTACCAAATTCGAACCACCAAGAGGAATTTCTTCTTCTTTTTCTGGGTAAGTTGGAATTTCATTTTCACTTTAAGAAGCAAATTCTTACTGTATAAATAAAATGAAGGTCTGCTTGGGTTCTCGCTGTCACAATAAACGTCCAGTCCTTGACATATGTAATTAGAATGATTTGCCCAAAACGTTGAGTCTTTCATCTATACTCAATCTTGGGTGATAGTCACAGGGGAGAAAGGCCTTTCAAGGAACCCATTTGCATCTTTTGTAAAATTTCTGTATAATATCCTTCCTCGAGCTCTGCATATAGGTAGTTTCGCGCAATGGACTGTCCTATATTAACATAAGCAACCAAAAAACTAAAAATAAAATCAATTGCACCCAATAGTTAAAAACAAGAATGTTCATGCTACAAGAGCATAGAAGTATTGCATGACTTCTAACCTTGATGAGTGAGCCCGCAATGTAATCATCGTTAGTTGAAATGCCATGACCAACAACCACAATGGTGCCTACCATATTCAAACCTCAACATTTTAACCAAATGTGAGAGAAACAAGTTGACGGTACTTTCTCTCTGTATGAGAACTTGTATATATATATATATATGTATATTCTTTTTTTAAAAAAAATTCTGGGAAAATGGAATTGGGACATCAAATTATACGAGTTTAAATGCTCAAACGAATATGATTTGTAAGAAAGGTCAAAATGATACAATGTTCAAACGAATATGATTTGTAGGAAAGGTCAAAATGATACAATGTCGCTGTTACCTTGTAAATGATTGTTCACTCAATTCTCATGATAAGAAGCTGAATGTTCTTTCAGTTCTGGACCTCATTGATCTGCATGGCCAATAAGCTTATCATCTCACCACCAAATGACATTGAATATTGTATCAACAAAGTTCGGTGATATTTCAACCTCTTGAAGAGCAATAACAGCCTGAAGAGCAAATGGAAAGGGAAGCTACACAATGAACTTGCCTGCTCCATCTTTGAGCCCTTGAAAAGAACCTAGCATTGACGATCATGGGTGATAGCTGGAGTATAATGAATCAGTGGGTAGTCTTCCTACCAATACTCCGCGCAGGAACATTTTCCTTCTTTAAAATGATGAAAACAATTTGAATCTCGTAGAATAATATGCCTATGATAAACTTTTGATATGAACTTCATAGCAGTATGGCAGTCGCCACAGACTCGAAGATTCTTAAAAATCCGTATAGGGGCTCCTTTAGGTACATAAAGAAGTCCAAAAGCAACAGCCAACTTCTCACTGTGATAGGCAAGACCAAGTTCTTTAGTCTCTTCGTTGATGTCATGGAGTGCAAAATTCATGTCTGGCACATATCCAGCTTCTTTAATCAATCTCATAATTTCATCAACCTTTGAGTAAATCTCGTTTGTCTTGGGATTGCTTCTATCTTCAGACATAAAAGTGTACACTTTGCTATTGATCTCCATCCAACTATAGCCAGGCTCTTTGCCAACACCCCTCAATTTCATCAATCTTCTAACATTTGCAGCATCTTCCCATCTGCCAGCTGCAGAATAGATATTAGACAACATAACATATGGGACAGCATCTCGAGGTTCCAAATCAAAGAGGGCCATAGCAGCTCTCTTTGCAAGATCAAAATTTCCATGTATTCGACATGCAGCAAGCAAGGCTTTCCACACAGTTGCATCAGGTTCCACATCCATTTCATTTAGTAATTTCTCAGCCTCTTGCATTTTACCTGAACGTGCCAATAGGTCAATCATACAGGCATAATGATCAGGACCTGGTCTTATTCCATAAATATCAGTCATTTCTTCAAAATATTTGCGCCCCCTTTCTACCAGCCCTGTATGGCTGCAAGCAAATAGTAAGCCAATGAAAGTGATGAAGTCAGGCATTATGCCGCTTGCTATCATCTCATCATAGAATTGAAGAGACTCCCTTCCTTTACCATTTCGAGCATAACCAATTATAATAGCAGTCCAGCTGATTACATTCCGAATTTGCATAGAGTTGAAAACTGAAATGGCATCTTCTAGGCACCCACAGTTTGCATACATTGCTACAAGGGAATTATCAACTGATAAGGATGCTCCAAGACCAGATTTTATATAATTTGCATGAACTTGTTGCCCATATTCCAGCAAAGCCAATTCTGCACAGGAACTCAGTACACTAGAGACAACTATCTGGTCAGGTTCAACCCCTGTTCTTCTCATTTTGCCAAACAACTTCAAAGCTGATTCGTGGGAGCCATTGTGAGCATAACCAGTGACCATGGAGGTCCATGAAATCACATCCTTGTCATCCATCTTGTGAAACACTTCAAGAGCACAATTCAAGTTCCCCTGCTTAGCATACATATCCACAAGAGCATTGCTTACGAGGATGTGACCATCAAAACCTGTTTTGACCACCAGAGAATGGACAGATTTCCCAATTTTTACATCCTTCTTCAAAGAGAGAGCATTAAGAACAGACGGGAATGTGAACTCATCTATTTCCATATCTCTATCATGCATCAATTTAAACAAGAACAATGCCTCCTCTTCGAGTCCATGCCTTGCATATCCTACTATCATGGAATTCCAAGAAACCACATGATCAACAACCATGGACTCCAACACTTCCCTAGCACAACTAAAATCCCCACATTTTGCATACATATCTATCAATGCACTCTGCACAAAGACATTAGCAACAAAACCACCATGAACAACACACCCATGCACTTGAACCCCAAACCTAAGATCATGTACAGCAGCACAAGCTGTCAAAACACTTGGAAAAGTATACTGATTCGCCTCAACCCCTTCAGCCCTCATGCCCCTAAAACTCTCAATTGTTCTATCTGCATCACCATTTAAAGAATACCCATTAATCATAGCAGTCCAAGTAACATGGTTTTTCCCACCAGGCATCATCTTAAACAGACACTCAGCTTCCATAACGCGTAAACATTTCACATACATATCAATAAGACCAGTAACAACAAAAGCATTGTCATCGAAACGAGTCTTGATAACATACCCATGAATCTGTTCACCTTTTGAAAACAAACCCATTATAGAACACAACCTAAGTACACTACCTAATGTGAATTGACTAGGCCTATGCCCCTCATATATCATTTGCCAGAACAAGTCAAAGGCTTCATTTTCATAGCCATGTTTACAGTACCCAGAAATGAGTGCAGACCAAGTAATTGAACTCTTCTTTGGGGTCTCATCAAACAACCGTCTAGCTTCATTAAGCATTCCAGCATTTGCATAACCAGCAACCATTGAATTGTATGTAAATTCATCTCTTGTGGGCATTTTATCAAACAGTTTTCGGGCTTCCTCTACCCGGCCCGATTCAAATAAATGTTTCAAATGTTGATTGTCATCAATAAGTGAAGATTTTGAGCTTATTGTATTATCAACTTTGCTGTGAAATTTTTTACCCAATTTTCTATACCCATGTAGATTATAATAAGCCTTGTTTGAAAAGCTCAAGTATTTAAAGTTGAATTGATGAATAATCTTTGTAAAAAACATTTTGAAAGAATTCTCGAAACAAAAAAGCTGAAACTGCTTAGCTATCTTGCACGTTAGGTTCTGCATCAACCCCCCCAAATCCGCCAAGGCAAACTCAAGGTTGTGATTGCCAAAAACCTAAGAAACTCACTCTTCCTCCAAACCCCGTGAACCCAAAAGATAATATTGCACATGATAATATTATTCCAAACATCGTGCTATTACTGACAAGTTGATTTCATAAGGTGGTCCCTAAACCCATGTAACCGAAGCAGCTCGCTAATCCTGGACTCTGCACAAGTGCAACAAATGCAACAAAATAACAAAATCACTGAAACAATGCTCAATACGATGGATACCAAGGAAAGGGCTCGGGGTAGTCCAAACATAACCATAAAAAAATGGAATCTAGGTCAGAATCGTAATCACATGCGATCTACAGGAATAGGAATAAGATATAATGTGACATGATATAAATCAAGGTAACAGAAGGAGATATAACAAGACGACATATAACACAATTAGTCACTGAAATAAACTAAAGATATCTCCTATATACAAGATTCCCATAATCACATTGCGACATGACAGGAATATCACTTAGAGCTGTGATAAATACACAAACTCCACACCACAACCCAAAAGTTTGGTACAGCCCTCCTCCTCTTACAGTGAAGCATCTTCCACTGATGAGGGCACAGAACGGCCACCTACGGACCCATCTCTCTTTATGATGAATCATCTCCCACCTATGGAACTAAACATGCGCGACAGTCTCACCCGCCAGATAGGTGTCACAGCTCTAAAGATCACACGCGTCAATTAACATACACAATATCCAGGATAACATAATATTGGAATGATGACAGACTCTTAATTGACATTAACAGAATATGTTTAAAATCAATTTCAATTCTCCTTTCTAAAACAATACTCTTACAGCCAACTTGTTACAGCATAAAAATATACTTAACTAAGATCACAAATTTAAGTAAAAAAAAAAAAAACTAAAGGGGTTCTCAAGAACTATAAAATAGTGTTCGACACTATTTGACAGTTCATTATTATTCTTATATCCATGTTACACATGTTATTGTTTTTATACGACAATTTAGTTAATACCGTTCAGTTAAATTGCATAATGCATTCTCATATGACTAGCACTCTGAAGAGGAGATTTTATTATACCCAATTCTTATTATTCAGCTTATTACCACATCTAATGTGAAACTTAATCTATGCATATTATTTTATTGACATTTATTGCATACCTCACCATTTTATACTTCAATTTTTTTTTTTTTTTTTTTTTTATTTTTATTTTTATTTTTATGTTGGCTCAGCCAGTAGAGATTTTTCATTCAACTTCAAAGAAAATGTGGTAACACCACTTTACATGTATGATGACTAACAAGAACTACCTACCAAAAACTTGAAACTAATCAAATATGGCATTAATATTCCAATACGTACAAAGGGTTCTATTACTGGCATTGTCTCTGAAACGTTTGCCTGCAAGCATTTTCATTCGGACTTCATCAGAGATCTTTCTCACTAATTGGTCCTCAGTTGACACTCCATTACCAAAAAAACGGCTGTTTCGTTCCATTCAAATATACTTCATTATTTTAGGTTGTATCTCATTCTCTTTTGTATTATTTCCATCTCCTTCTTCGTCTTATTCTTTTTCTTTTAATTCTGTTATTCCCTTTCTTCTACACACACAAACAAGTCACTTACACAGAGACACACCAATATGCATTCACCCAATCTCTGGCACCGTATCCTCACATAGACATTTTATAGACACACAACACTCGCTCGCGCACTGATCAAAGTACACACACTCACTATGTACGCCAGACCAAACACGGCACACGGCACAAACACACATATCACACACCACACACAATACACCCACACGGCCACACACACACACATGGGTACATTACAACAAACACACCAAACACTAACTTCTTCTTTCAACACACACACAATTTATTGAAAATTAATTTAATACAAATTCTCTTTTATTAACCCAATTCTTAGTATTTTAATTAGCAAAATCTTAGGTATTCAACAATTCAAGTGATAAAATGCATATGTATATATATACATATATGTATATAGGTATTAAATCCACAAATTATAAGTGAAACTTAAACCTTACCTAGCAAATATTTGATACTTGAAATCTTCTATTTTGCTTCCAAAATCCAATAGACAATTTCTGAATCGGGTGAGTTTTTTTTTTGGTCAAGAATCGGGTGAGATGAGAGAAAAAAAAGTTCAAATATCCGAAGACACAAGATGTTGTAAGACTGTTTGTAACAAATAAATTTTACAAAATTTATTTATAAATTTAATTTTTTATGTTTAGAAGTACCATTTTAAAAAATTAAAAATTTAAAACTTGTGAATTTTGAATTTGTTTAAGACTTACTCAAATTTTTATCCAAGAGATAGAATTTATAAATTCATATTTTTTAAGTTAGTTTATTTTTTTGAGGACAAAATTACTCTTTATATTTTTTTTTACACTTAAATTTAACTTTGACTCAAATATAAAGATAAAGAAATAAAATATATTTCAAGCTATCTCCCTCACCATTCTTTTTTCAATAAAATACAAAGAAAATAATTGATCAACAAGTCAGGTTATATTAACAGTCCATGCTAGTGTTTGTTAGATAGTTCAAAAGTTATTGTTTATCATTTCTTAATTTTATTAATTCTAATAGAATAAATGAGGGGTATTTGAATAAAAATATAATTTTTAATTCTAATTTCACATGTGTTGTAAGTTACTGTTTTAAATAAGATAATTTACTTATAAATATAAATCTCATGAAATTCATTTTACAAATCAAATGAATTCCACAATACAAGTATTTCCAAACACTATGATAGACTTGAACAAATAGCCATGCGCAATATGCAGTGGGTTCGGCCTAGTTTTTTTTTTTTTTTTGTTTTTATTCAGCAAAGGCTAACCCATACAACATAACAAGTGAGACTCGAGCTCACATCTCGCAGCCTTTCTCATAGATAGCGAGTTTCTTTTGTTTCTTAACTGCTTTATTCAGCTTTCTTTTGTGGGTCGTGAAGTTAGGCTTTCAATGGAGATTATCTCGTATAATATAATAAGAAAAACTCGAACTCATATCTCGAAGCCTTTCTCATAGATAGCTAGTTTCTTTTGTTTCTTGACTGCTTTATTCAGTTTTCTTTTGTGGGTTGTGGACTTGACCTTCAACGGAGGATATCTCATACAATATAACGAGCAAGATTCGAAGTCGCATTTTGCAACCTTTTAGATACCGAGTTTCTTTTGTTTCTCGACTGCTTTATTCAGCTTTCTTTTGTGGGTAGTGGACTTGGCCTATTGTGCCCTTATTAGTGATGTTTACTTGTGCTCGGGCTTAGCCCACTTTCTGTTGTTAGTTGTATGGGCTTGTACTTTCTATCTGTGCTTGTTTTCTTTGGGATCTTTATGTATGTATTTGGGCCGAATCTTTTGTATTATGATTTTTTTTTATTTAATACAAATCAACTATTGGACCATTAGAAAAACAAAAATAGTCATCCAAGACAATTTATATAATTTCTTCTACTTTTTTTTTCTCATATAATAGACGAGGTGTATTATGAGACATCAAATTTAATTTTTTAAAATCTCAACTATTCATTTTAAACTTTTTTAACTACTTTTTTTTACAACTTAAAACCAAAATAGATGGTTGAAATTTAAAAAGTCCAAATTTCATGACTCATAATACACCTTATTTACTAGATGAGGGAGAAAGTAGATGACAAGATCCAAAATATTATGAGGTGACAGATTTTAGTTAAAAGGAAATGAAAATTTTTAAATCCAACAACCACATAAAACGTAAAAGGTAGATATGTTGTGTGAAGTATTAATATAATGTTAGATGGAAGTTGAAACGCAAGATAGTTATGGTTAACATCCTTATTGTAGTGGTCTCTAACCTCATTAGCCAACTCATATTTTCCGTTCAAAAGTTAATGGATCTCTATGAAAGACTTCACCTTAGGTCTAGCAGCAACCCTAATCAGACACAACTTGGCTCGACTATAATTTTTACCTTTTGTTTTATCTTATATTATTTTATTTTCTTATTTTACTGAATTGAACACAAGAGAATTTTTGGGCATGCCCACGGGTGTCTTAACGCCATATGACTCTTCCTATCTTCTAGATATTAGAAATAGTTAGTGCCCGCCTAAAAATAGATCAAAAAATTTTCACCCGAAATCTTGATTGTAGATTATAAAGTTTGCACTTACTAGTTACCACAATTATGTTGAACATGGTGGTTTGTATTTTGCTTAGGTAGATGGTTGCTTCATTTTTAATCTTTTCTAGATAAATTACCGTTTGCCATTATTGTGAAAACTGATTTTTTTAATTTTTTGGTCATTTATGTTGTATATTTCAAATCCACATTGCAGATCTTTAAGTTGGTAAAAGAGTTGTCAACCTTGATGAGGGTAAGTCCAAGGCCGAGGTGAAATGTCAAGGTTACCCTTCACCCTTGAGGAAATATTGTGTGACTTGAGTTGATTAATTATCTTATGATCTGAACTTTCTGAGCTTGGATTAACTTTATTGAGCTTAGAGTGTCCAGGTAAGATCCGTACTTATGAACTATCACTGTACTAGCAGACAGAATCTCGTGAAATCAGGGAAAATATTCTTAAGAATATATAAATAGACCATCCCGTGATCAGACAAAAGTAATTGCTATTTTCTTCTTTCAATTAATATTATTCTACTCACTTAAATCGTTACTAAATTGAGTATCGGAGAGTGCTCATATGAGATGCATCCACATCTGTTCATTGGCTGCAAAATCTCAAAAATTTATCAAGTTTACCTCGCAACTTGGAACAGATCTCGACTTTAACAAACCTGAATTGAGATGAGCTATGTTTTTTAGTCATTGTGCTAACATAAAGGAACGCCTCTCAGATTCAGATTGAGTATATTCGAAAATCATAGTAATCTTTTAATGGAAATAATTGGGAGTGAAAATGGACCTTGATCTAGTGGTATGTTTATGGAGATTCTCATTTAAGGTCACTGCAGCTTTACTATGAATAAATAGTAAGATATGGCCTTCAATTTGGCGATCACGACAAATAATAGCTCTTTCGGTTTTCTTCTGCTAACTAAAATCCTATATTGTCATACTTCAGATTCCATGCATTTTATGCCACATATTTTCTTCTATTAACTTTTTATGGTTCTTTAGATTAGGAAATTTGAGGTCTTAACTTGGACTTTGCCTTTAATGCAATGAATTTTCTCTCGACAAAAGAAAGAAAAGGTCTTAATTTTTTATGGGATAAAGGTCATAAATATTTCATTATTTTTTATTTAATTAATACTTTTATTTATTATTTTTTAAATGAATTTTTTAGTCCAATATGTTTAACATTATTAACGCTGTTAGTTTAACTCGTCTTTTCCGTCTAATTTTTATCGTTAAAATCACCTAGCGCGAACGTATATCGTAATATCTCAATTTTACAAAGGCAAAATTGACACTAGTATTCTTAATACATGATGCAAATGTGTTAAATATGTCCAAGCACTAGCATACACGTGCGTACCACGTAATTTTAACGTTAAAAAATAGATGAAAAAGATAAGTTGAACTAACGGCATCAATAAAGTTAAAAATAATGAATTAAAATATTTATTTAAAAAAATAATTGATGAAAATGTAAATTAGATCAAAGATAATAAAACTATTTATCAGCTTATCACAACGCAAACGGTGCAAATTATTGGTTGGTACAAAAATATCGCAGTCACAAGGTTAGAATCAACTTGAAAAGGTCTGTGGAATGATTATGACAAATGATATGAAAGAAAATACTGCACATACTATGACCGATTTTGCATTATTTGTGAAATTAACTTACTTTTTAAGGGATTTAATGCAGCATGAATGGGGTCCATGATATTCTGGATGCCATCTAAGTAATGTCTCATCAATCGCGGCAGATTAGTTGACAGATTGACAACGTTACTCTCCAATTATTAAGGGGAGATAAATATAAAAAAAGGTAAATGATCGATACGGTTCTTTATTTTTGGAATTTGTGATATTTTTATTTTTTATCTATTAAATGTGATAAATTAGTTTTCTATCTTTAAATTTGTGACGCTGTTAGTTCTTTTAACAAATTTTGTCAATTTTTTTAACACGGATTACATGCGCCCTACACGTGACCAATTTAAGTAGAATTTTGGAGGGGTAAGGAACTACTTAGTCATTTGCCGGACATATGCAATTTACGTTAGAAATTTGACAAAATTTGTTAAAAGGACTATTGACGTTACAAATTTAAAGATAATTGACTAATTTGTCATATTTCGTAAATAAGATACAAAAATATCACAAAATTCAAAGATAAAAAACTATTTCGATCACTTACTCTATAAAAAACTTTTCAAAGTATTAGGATTGGACATCCTACTTTAATATAGAGTCAAACTTACATTCACACTCTCGACAGATGTCTATTCGGACCTTTATAGGAGTTTTAAAATAAATATGCATCCACAGCAAGTTTGTATGCATAACATTTAGGTCTAGAACTCAAACGATCTTCATATAATAATACATTTACACGAATTTACATCTCAATATAAAAAAAAAAATAGTCTTGGGATAGTTTTCGTACTTCTTATTAATTGGGTGTTTGTTATATGTGCAATCTGTACCTTTATATCCGTCTAAATTCTTGCATACACTAACACGATGACTTCATTAGTGAAAAATTGTTAAATCGTATCACTAATTATAGGGGTAAAGTTTAAGTCTATGTAATAATTTTTTTTATTTGGAGAATAATTTATAATTCTACATTAGAAGTACATATAGATGTATTGGACTAACAAAAGGCAAAAGAATAAAGACCGAATTGTTGGACTTAAGTGAACAAAATAGATTTAACTAGAGTTACTGATTCTTAGTTATCAATGCAAAGGCTAAATTTGTGCATCACATATAAAAGCTTAGATCCGCGGATTAAAGCATGACAAAATCAACTGCTTGTATGCAAATTTTTTTTTTTTTTTTTAATGATTTTCGTGTCTTAAATGGCTTGGTACTTAACGTATATAGATCATAGATGAGTCACAAGACCGTACACAAACGCAGCCAAAAGATTCCTTCCATGGGATCTCCAAACACGCCCTGAAGTGCGGATATGAAGGTCTCACGTGTGCTGCCAAAATTACACGCCTAACCCTTTTTTTTCCGATACCGAGAAACTCATTTCATGCAAAATTATATCAGGTTTATTTAAAGATTATAAATTTTATACTATAATGATGCACTTCAACACATGTTCTTAATAAATTACGGATTAAAAAATATTTATAATAAAAAAGTAAAAATTCAAACTCAAAATAACAAATTAATACCCGACAATTTTACCCAACTTGCTTATCTTTTGTCATTTAATTATTGTCCAAGCCGCATGCTTAGTCTTCATACAATTTCTTCCTTCATTAATCATTGTAGATATCTATGTTTCTTTAAGCACTGTAATTTTTATCCCGCAAAATATATATATAATATTTGTTTAGCATGAACTTTCGTACCTTCTTTCTTACCTCCTTGTCAGCATACATGGATGAGCACATGTGCGCATGGATTTATTCAATAATTGATGCTGGAAAAATTAAGAGAAAGAATAAGTTGATGAGGTCTTGTGGCCACACCTTTGTTTCTTTAACATGATGTGGACAAATATTGCTATTAGTATCAGACAAAGCTTTGACTTTAATGGTAAGAAATTAATAAAGAAAGGGACTGCGATTGCTGTGCATCAATAAATAATTGGCTTAACCTAGTGGTATGGTGATTAGGACTTGAATATAAGATTTATTTATATTTAGGATTTGAATTTATCGGAAAAATATTTTTTTAGACTAATTTTAATAAATTTATGTCTGACTAATTTGAACTATATTTTATCCGGACTAAATCATATGATACAGAGTTTGAAAACCCTATAAGCTCAAGAAGAGTTTCCTGTGAAATAAATTATCAATTGGGCTAAAGCGTAAAGCTAAGGGGAAAGCACAAAAACAAGATACCCTCAATGACAAACACAGGGACAGTAACATTTATCAATAACTTAACGAAAAAATCTTCAGTCTGTCTAAACTAACTTATCACTCTCATATAATTGATGGAATGTACATGTGTGTACTTCACTAATATGTTAGATACTGAATTCAGTCTTGATGAATTGAATTTTTTTCCTAATTTAACATAGACTTTATGATATGATTAATGAATTTGAATGGCATATGTATGCAAGCAATGTAGAGTGTCCATTCTTTCAAGTCATCTTTTTCATACTTTATGTTGAATATTACAAATAATATAATAAACTTCTTTCTAACAACTTAAACTTTTTGATGAGGTGGTCATTTAACATGGTATCAGAGCTTAGGTATCAAAAGGTTTTGGGTTTAAAACTCACTGTCACTCATTTAAAACATTAAAACTATCTAAGTGTAATACTCAAAACTAATTTCTTCTGCACTTGCGGGGGCATGTTGAATATTACAAATAATATAATAAATCACTCTCTAACAATTTAAACTTTGAAATGAGGTGGTAACTTAACACTTTCATTTATGGATATTGATTTGATTTGTAAAGGCAGATTAATGCATTGTGCCTCGATTTAATCTTGAACTTTACTTCTTATCATGCTATTACAATTATGAGAGTACTATGAAGGGAAGGTTGTCTGGACTTGGGATGCATAGTTGGGAGGTGTTGTCTTTTTCCTGAACTTAATGTAATTTCCCGAGATGTAGGTTTCAATTCTAAGAATTTTTAGACCTTCTATGAAGACTTATCATGTCATCAAATTCAATAATTTAATCAAATTATCATATGGGGAACAAATTCTTTAGCGCCTTGCTGTCATCATGGCGGCCGAAACTTTGGAAGAGTGAGGGTTGCAATTCCTACTAACTCCAAAATATTGGTAAATATGTGATGTTTTAGGTCATTTGAGAATGTTTTTAATATGAAAAATTAGTGTCCCTGATAATTTTTTTTTTTTTTTGTATATAGTAATAGGCCTTTAGTCTAGTGGTATGTCTCTCGTTGACATCCTTTAATATGTGTTTACGGCTTAAGCCTTCTTTGAATAAATAAAAAAATAAAAAAATTCAAATATGAATGTTAAACTATATGTTATAGTATTTATTGAAACAAAATTCTAAATCCGTCTCTGACTGTATAAGAGATGGAGTTCTACTTTGTGGTCCCTTTTGATGGAAAATGAGAGTTAAGTGAATCAAATGTTATCACAAATAGTGCCTTGTTCGAGTTCAGAGTAGATTTCATTACCACATTTATCCATCTTAGTCTACTTCATTTAGTTTTTAGCTAGGCTGGCTATTCCTATAGTAGAATGGCTCACTTATTGATCTTAGGCCTAGTTTGCATTTGATTATATTCTCTGTGATTGTAAGCAGCTCAACACTCTAATTATGTTTGAATGTACTCATATGAGTGTGTGAATACATGCCCTCCTACTAGGGGAGGGGCTAGAATTTATCTTTAGTGGGAGCTAAAATTACATAATTAAACATTCATATATGAATATTTTTTTTAGTGGGGGCAAAACTGATTTTTAGCCCAAAAATGTACATATTTTGAAAAAAAAATTGAGTTTTGTGGGAGCTACATCCCCCAAACATCCAAAAGTGGTTCTGCCACTGCCTCCTACACATTGATAGTAGCAAGAAATTTCAATTTGATTGCGGAAAATTTTTCCATCAATCTAAACAGTGTCTGGGTCTCACTAACAATATGAGAGACGAATAGTTAGTCTAAACTCATTACTTGTAATAGCTAACTTGATTTGTTCATCCTTCTACTGCGCCGCTCATATTATAAATTCTTGTGAGCAAGTGTTGTCATAAATATTCAGTAGCAGATGTATGCATTGGTCAGTCCCCACGGCCCTCAAAATTACCTTAATTTCATTTTTATTTTTTAATTGAAAAAATTAATTATCCCTCACCGATCTACTAATTTTTGTTTTCAAAACCACTTCACTTCTATATAGGCCCACCTAATTAAAAATTCTTAGATCCAACCTTGTCAATATTGCAAGAAAATCATTTCAATGAATGAACATAACAATGAGACTTAACCTTTAACCAATTAAATACCAGTTCTAGAGTTTTGAATGATGAAATTGCCTCAAATAATGTAGGAATAGACAGAAAGACGAAAGGAATATGGAAAGTTTGAAGCAGATGCATGCATGAGAGCAGATGGATGACAAAAAAACTTTATTATTAACTTCTTTTGGCAATAAAGATATAAATATATGACCATAAAGGTCTCCCCAGTGCCAAGTGGGAGAAGGCGAATAACCATAGACACAAGTTTGAGTCTTTCTAATTGTTACTGAAGATCATATTTTTAATTGAATTGATACATGTCTTGGGTTGAACCACTATACTTTCTGGTTTTGATTCATACCCAGCCGTTAGGCCAGCAGTGGAATGTCAGTGTACCCATTGTAGGGGTTCAATGTCCCATGGTGTTGTCTCATCCGGTGTATGCATCATGGATTTCTTGAAGTGAGAATGTTTCGCAGGTTAAAAAAGATAAGAAAAGGATATAAATATATAAAAATAGAATAAAAGGTGAAACGAGCATTTTTTTTTTTTTTTGGACATTTACATGTCATGTTGTTACCCACAGCATAGACAGGAACAAAAATACAAGAGGGATTAATAAAAAAGAAAGAAAAGGAGCAAGATCTTCAGTAATCTAATGCCTTTCTCTCTAGCTGCTCAGACAGAAAATATACTTTTGCCAGTTCTGATTACTTCTTTCTTCCCTGCAAACCAACTGCTAAGACGCAGAAGCACAGAAGTAAGATAGCCACAAGCAAGAACAATAACATATCAAGAACAAATTTCACGGCGCATTGAGAAAAAAGACTTGGTACATTGCACAATGTTAAATCCCAAGCAGGAATTGATGTATATATGATGATGATGACTCACCTGATTTCTCTGAAGCTGATTTTCCCTTGACAGAATCCTGGAAGAAACCAATTTGCTTCCTCAGTGTTGGTTTTTCCTGGGAGAATTTACACATTATATTAGGAACTACAATCAGTACTACAAATTCGGGGAAAACAGATTACTAAGCTACTCTTCCTGGTATCAATTGGTTTTAGGATGAAATATAAATAACGACCTTAGAATCTGTTAGAGACAGGCCCCTGGAGAAGTCTGGAACATCCTGGATCAAAAATTTTCGTCGAAATTGAGCCACATTGCTTGAAAGATGAAATGAAAAGAGACTGGAATATATGATACTGTAAAATCCAACTTACCTTAGAGAATCTCATTACAGGAGAGCTAGCAGTATCATCGAGATTAAAAGAATTGCGCTCCTTCGCCTTCTTTTCCTGCGCGCGCTTTCTTCGCGCAGAATGTGAAGAAGTGCAGGAAATGTAAGGTGGAGGGGCAGAAGAAGCATCAGAGAGCATGGACAAGTCTTCATCTTCTTGATCTATATCTGTATATGTTGCTTTGCTTATAACATCTTCATCAATGGTGGTTTTGCTGAAATTTCTGTTGCATTGATCTGCAGAATCTGAGTACTGATCAAAGTACATGGTCCATCCTGATTCACATCCACTGCTGCATTCAGAAGTTGATGCTTCCATTCTTTAGCCTACTTGGCGAAATTTATAGACTATTGTATGTAGGTTTCTTATAATGAAGAAATAGCTAGTAGAAAGTAATACTGATATTGCCTACACTCTATTTGTTGGTTCTCATATATAAGTAGAGAAGAAGAGTAGTATGATAAGAAACCAAACAAATCATGCTCAAGTCCTAGACTACTTTTGTCCTTTGCTTTAGACTGTACAATTATATTATATCGAAAAATTATAAACTTTAAAATCATCTTAATTATAATATCCTAATCTATTCTTTCTAGTATCAATTATTTTTAGGATGTAATTGATTTTTAAAATAATATCAAAGTTGGGCCCTTGATCCAGTCTTATTCATTCACATGTAACCTATTTATCACGTGTTCATCCATCCGCAACCCATCTCAAATTTCTTATAGCTGTGACTCATCTCAAAACAAGTCATATGAGAACGTAGCTGTTAGAATATATACTTATTAAATACTAGAATAAGACCTTATCCCATATAAAAGAATCATAATTTCTAAGTACATCTTCATCCATCCACGACCCATCTCAAATTTCTTCCACGTTTGACCCATCTCAAATCAAGTCATACATGAGCGCAAGTGATAGAATATACACTTATTACATAGCAAAATATACACTTATCTCATATCAAAAAATCATAAATGTTAAGTTCATCTTATAAGATCCTCGCCTGTTCCATGAAACCTTATCATTGAAACCTATGATTCCCAACATACCCTTTTGCCTTACTGGTTTTATCTGATATGTGAAGAATAAAGAAATTGCCAGTTGTCTTGACATTAGATACTCTTTTAATGTTTTCTTTTGCAATAAAAAGTTACTTTATTTTTCCCTTCTTATTTATATTTATTTATTTATTTTGATAAGGAAGTATTAGCGCATAAAATTGTCATGTAACTTGGATGTCATAAATATAAAAATGCCTTCTTGTAAATATAAGATAAGATTACAAACAATAATCTCTTCTTCAAACTTTGAACATAACATGAGGTTTGTGAACCAGTAAAAGGAGCAGGGCAATTGGCAAACTAGGGACCTGAACCTCCTGTCTTTGCAACGTTTATTAGCTTGCCAGTGGAATGCCAACCAATGCACCATATGATGGTACAATGACACTGTCCTCATGTCTACGAATTAGTGAAAGATATTCTTTTCTACTTTTCTACTTTTCTACCACAAGATGAGTACACTAATAAAGTTACAAGAATCACCGGTTAAGAGTCTTAAATGATTGTCTTTAAGGGCATGATTCAGTGATAGTGAAGGTAAAATAAGACCAGTTGTGAGCAATAGCGTTAACCACTTTCTCAAAGACCAAGACACGAGCGATTCGCTATAATCTAATCGATTGAGGATAACAGTGTTGGTGTTGGGTTAACAACCCAACATAAGTGTGAATGAGAAATTGGTATTAAAACTGTTAAAATTAGCTGTTGGAACCAGTTGGATATTACAAGTCGATGTAGTCGGTCGAGGGAGTTGACTGGCTTGATTGACTGGCTGTTACAGTAGAAGTCGGTCGACGCAGTCGGTTGAGGGGGTCGACCGACTGGATTGACCTGTTGTTACTAAAGGAACCAGTCGACGCAATCGGTTGAGGATATCGACCGGCAATTCCAACGGACAAATTTTCTTCAAGCTTTATGTCTGTTCGTGAATAGGTTCCTTGATACCTCTTCTCCACTATAAATATCAGGCGCCTCAAAACATTTCATATAAGAGTTTTAGATAGTTTACTACACGTTAGAGTTGTTAACATATCAAATGCATTAAGTGTTCATATCTGAGAGAGATTCAAGCATTTCAAGTGTTCACTCTTTCTTGTTATTTGAAGTGCTTTTATAACAAGAATTCCATTGTTGAATCCTGAGAAACAATCGTTAAGAGTCTGTAAGCACCGTAGCGGGAAGATATTGTCTTAAGGAAACTGAGTAATTTAGGCCTCGGTGACTTTGTTTTGACAATTCTGCATTTTTATTTCACTCACTATAAGTGCTTTTTCTCAGTTTATTTCCAGTCAAATTTTGGTTTCCTTTCTAATTTATTATTGGGTGAATAGCCCTGGACCCCCCTATGGTCAAGCGAAACTAGCTATAACTCCCATGTAGTCTAAAAAATATAGTCGGACCCCCCTGTGGTCTACTCATTGATGCACACCACCCCCCTCCGTCAAATTTTCCGTCATTTTTGATGAAAAGTGTGACAAACGAGCTTAAAATACAATTTTTATTGGTTTTTAACGTATTTAATAATAAAATAATATTAATAATTAAAAAAAATATTTTTTTCTTTTTTCTTTTCATTTTCACCAATTTTTTTATTTATTACTAAATTAAAAAAAATTTAAAAAATCATCTAGTTGAATACGTTAAAAACTAATAAAAATAATATTTTATTTGCATGTGGTACATATTCCGTCAGTTTTGATTGAAAATTTGACGAAAGGGGGCGGTGTGCATCAACGGGTGGACTATAGAGGGGTTCGGTTATATTTGTTAGACTATAGCGGGGTTATAACTAGTTTCGCTTGATTATAGGGGGGTTCGGGACTATTCACCCTTTATTATTTGCTATTGGTCTAAACTGCATGTGTAATTACATGATTTAGATTCTCCAGTATTTATTTATTTATTCTTTTCTGATTGGATTTCATGTGTAAATGCATGATCTAGTCAGTTTATCATTTTATCTTTCAATCTTGGCTTCATGTGTAATTACATGGTCAGGCTTCTGGTTTTCATATCTGCATTGTTCTTTATTTTTTGTTTGAATTCATAAGTTAATTTCTGCAAAGTTATTTTTCCATCTCCTAACAAACAGCAAATTCCCCCGCTCTAGCCCTGCCTGTTTTCTATACACAATACTTCGTCTAGGCCCGGTTCTTTTCCCCCCTTGTAGACAATTGCCAGTCTAAAAGTTGCTTGATACTAAGTCTATCTTCATTCCGTCATCTTTTTAGAAGAGCCAAATAGCTGCTCCTTGTGCATCAATTTTAACAATTTCTAGTCTTCATTTATCTACTGTTTCATTCATTTTAGGTTCTATTAATTTTATAACAACCATCTCCAACATAGTTGGATCTAGAATGACTATGCATAGATCACCTTTATTTGTGAAGTCAGTTCTAGTGACAACATTCTCAC
Organism: Ehretia macrophylla; assembly: GCA_037974665.1. NCBI lineage: Eukaryota > Viridiplantae > Streptophyta > Magnoliopsida > Boraginales > Ehretiaceae > Ehretia > Ehretia macrophylla. The sequence continues at coordinate 10,658,841 of CM075774.1, forward strand.
TTTTATTATCACTTCCGGTACTGGCAGAAATTGCTCATGCGAGATTGCTGGTTTGATACTCCTCATTGCTTTAACGTTGTTTCTTGACTAACCTAATGTATATGCGGGACACAACGCTGGACCCGGAAGTTTACCAGTTCATGATTGGTCTCCGTCATATAATATGATGATCAGAAAAAAAGGCTCATAAATGACCGCTTAGTAAAAAAGGAGATAGGGATGCAGAGACGGGTGAATTTAGGATTATTGTTCAGTAAGAGTTAAAAATTCACAATTTAGTACTCATCTATAGATAACTTTTTTCAACGGGTTAAGTTGATTTTTTGGTCTAAAAACACCTTAAAAATATACAAGTTTTTAAGAAATGCAATTCCAACTCACTTGTTAATGACTTAACTTTTGAGACCACTAAAATTATAACCCTCATTAACCCATAAGTGACTCCGCCATTATGCAGAGACAACCATGAGGGGTACCTAAAATGTAGTCAGATTACTAATATTACTTGCCTGAATGCTACAATGCTATAAGAACAGCTTCAGTTTAGAAGGCAATAAACTGATTAATTATATATGACTTTTTGATTGTTATGTTACACTGCACATGGTATAAGCAAGATGTGATGATAAATTCAAGTTTGATCTGCATGATTAAACAACCTACATTAATTTCTTTTTTTCTTTGTTTCTTTTTTGTTTTTGTCAAAACCTACATTAATTGAAGGCGCTAAATTTCTTTCCTTTTGTTTGAATGTGTTGTGGACATTTTTTTTCCTGGTCAAGACTAATCTGCATTTATTTGCTACAGTTTTTGGTCAATTTGAGGTACAAAATGTGAAACGGACTACTAGGAACCACATTAACAATATTTCTGGAAATGTAACTCAATTGTAACCACAAGAATCAAACACATTTTGCACGCCATGCTGCCGGAAAGCTACATTTATCAGCAAGTGCACCTCTGTAGTTCGGTGCACAAAGTTCGTAGTATGTGCAGGATTAAGGAAAGGGATGGATACTCTTAATTTGAGAGTTTATTGTACGCAGTTTTATCTCACATTTTACAAAATGTTGTTTTTACGAATCGTACTAGTAACTTCTAGGTCCCTTAGTGATACACAAGGGTAGATCTATTCATTGGTCAGCAAGACTACAACTCCCACTATCTGAGAGCAGAACTATTGAAGAATGAGTTAAGGTTACATTTTTTGAAATCGTGTGTTATTTTTAAGGTATTTTTAAACTAAAAAATAAATATAATCCTCATCGGCAATAGTTATTTATATACAAGTACTAAATTATGTATTTTTACGCCCACTAAATAATAATTCTGAATTCACTGATACATTTACTTCTTAAAAAATTATCTTATGATCAGCCGAAAAACTTGACGCTTCTACAACCTTTTTTGGAGGTCATTGAAGGCTGCTTGGATTCATTTGTCTAACATAACCGATCCCATGAATGAACCTTTTGTCATTCTATGCTTGGATTCATTTGTCTAACATAACCGATCCCATGAATGAACCTTTTGTCAGTCTATTGACTTTTTTCATTTATTTCTTAAATGGTACATCAGCATATATGTGATTAACCTCTCTCTTTGACTTGAAAAACGTCATATATCAACTGCCAACATCTTATCCCTGGTTTCTCAATGGTGCCAATGTTGTTAAATGAAGCGTAGGCCCATTGTCAAAAATTGATGGGACTTGAAGGCACATATAATTACTAGCTCAACATGTGCGTTTAGTAATGCATAGGAATGTTTGAGGTTACAATTTTGGCCTTTTTCATTAGACTTTTTTTTTTTTTTGATAATTACCTTTTTCATTAGACTTCGTAAAGGTCCAAATGGTTTACTATTATATTTGACATAGTTTTTAGATATTTAAAAGAACTTTTTGTGAGTCTAAAAACTGAAGTTAATTTATTTGGCCTATTTTTAAAAAATCTTTTAGTTAAAGCTGAAGCTAAAAAAAATTGAAAAACAAGAAACTCTAAAAAAAGGCTTTTGCAAAGCTATTTTTACATAATTTGAGAAGTTGTTTTTCTTTTTCATTTTTAAATATGCTCCTCCATATTTTTAAAAGTCCGATATTACCCTTAAAATTTTTAGAAACCCAACATTGTCCAACATAGGTTAAACAGTTAACAGTTTTTGTTCAACAACACTTCTAACAAAAACTCTACTCTAAAAGCTCTACAGCTCAAAAACTAAAATTTTACAGTTAGGTCAAATAGAGTCTAAAATTTGTTGGCAACAATCAATCACAAGTCATACGTAAAAGGCTAGAAGTTCCTTCTGTACTGGAAACAATGGTGTTATTAATTATCACATCATCTAAAAGTTTAAACTATTAAAGTAGATTAGTTGTATTTATTTATTATGTTCAACACCACCCTCAAGTGTAGGCTAGATAGTTTTTAATTGAATATTACACGTGAATTTCATCTAAAAGTTTAAACTGTCAAAGATAAATTTGCTATATTTATTTATTGTGTTTAATAGATATTTCCAATTATGGATCCTAATTTATCCATATGAGATATATTAAGACTTAAAATTAAAATCTGTTATAAAGTTCCTATCACGATAAATGTAGAAAATGCTTAGAATAAAGATCTAACACACCGCAGACGGCTTCAAAAGGAACATTATCATTCACACTGGGGAAAGCTATAGCTAGAGACTTGTTGGCACTGTTATGAGACAAAAAGTTGCTGAAATTAAGGGGGGAAACAATATTCGAGTGCTGCTTTTTTTGTTGGGGTGGGGTGGGGAGATTTTTATTGTAGGGTATCCTTATGAGTCAGCTGGTCCAGACTTTGTTATTTTGCACACATGAACCAATTTGTTCATAACGTTATAATAATATGAGCGAAATTCAATAATTGTGAATTGTTAATATAATTATAAGGGCAAATTTCATCAACGGTTCCTAATGTTGGCATTTTTTTTTTCATCCCTATTATTTCAAAATAACGCACTTGATCCCTAATGTTTATACTTTTTTTTAATTTCATCCCTTTTGTTATAAAAGAGACGAATTTAGTCCTCAAAGCTTACAAAAAGTTTCTATTTAGTCCCCGATGTTTGAACTTTTTGTCAATTTAGTCCTAAAATTTTTATGTCCATATCACACATTATAGGGACTAAACTGATTTTTTTTGTAAATTTTGGGAACTAAGTGCGTTAGTTTTAAAATAATTGGGACTAAATTAAAAAAAAAAATATATAAATATTAGGTACTAAATTAAAACTTTTCATAATCTTTGAGGACTAAACATGTTACTTTTAAAATAAGGAGAATAAAATTAAAAAATAATATAAATAATAGGGACCATTTACGTAATTTGTCCTACTTATAATGAAATACGGTAAAAACTTCTCACCCATTGTATTCCGAGAGGTTCCCTACTCCAAAACTACACTTTCTTTTGGCAACTAGTAAAGTATATATTCAATTACTATTTTGCTGCCATTAAGGCTGTTTTTATCAAAGTCTCTAATATAGAGACTATAGTGTCGTATAATTATTACGTAATATAGTTTATTTGGTGAAATAAAAATTCATAAAGTAGAGATCAAAATCATCAAAAGTAGGCCCAAATTTTTAAAAAGTACAAAGTCTCTAAAAATGTTGCTAAATTTAGTAACATTTTTAGAGACTTTGTACTTTTTAGAGACTCGGACTCACTTTTAGTAATTTTAATATTTATTTTATGAATTTTTGTTTCACCAAATGAACTATATTACGTAATAATTATACGATATTAAAGTCTCTAATATAGAAACTTTGATAAAGATAGCCTAATAGATATATTGGAACACTGACTATACAACTCATCTTCGCCAATCATATCGCATAAAGCGAAGTCCTTTACCATACGGAAAGGCCTGTGCGTCTCCAGATCAAGAAACATTTTTTTCTAAGAGAGGAGTAATCACTAGAAATACATTTTTGTAAAACTGTAAGATAAGATTGTGTGTAATATATTTTAAAGTGAGTTTAATTTTTTTTTCTTTTTTCTTTTGGCCATAGTTTAATCCTTTTTTAAACTCACAATATATCAAGTATTTCATGTACTAGACGACCCTTTAGAAATGTAATCACTTCAACGGCTGCAATGGGATTGCCTGGTTTACAGTATTGAAAAGACTAAAAAGTTTTAGCATAACATTGGAACATTACTTTTGTATCCAGGTTGATAACAAAAAAGAAAAACACCATCTCTTGTTTTCATTGTTTTGTATCATTAGTTAGTAAACAATTGAGTAATGTAGCTTCGCATGTTTATACTGGAAAATCTACTCCTAATGATTGACAATTCTATCTTAAAATTAAGAATTAACATAATTTGAAAGGTTAAGCTGTTAAAAATGGGAGGGGTTCGTTATACTATGTTTTGTCTTTAACATGCCTTGGCATGTGCATTCGAGATTTATTTTTGAGTCTTGCACGTTGACAGTTTTAATATTTTTAAATATTTGGTGGCGAGACTTAATCTCATGATGACTTGAGCTCTGATACTGTATTAAGTGACAATCTCATCTAAAAGTTTAAACAATTAAAGAGAGTTTTGTTATATTATTTATTATATTCAACACATATAAATATATTTTCTTGAACACAAATAGTCTTAGGGGCTGTCCATATTCTCATGACAAAGCATATGATCTGGCCCTGAAGAGCTAAAAGGTGAATTTAGTTTGATTATGTATGAGGGATCACCCTTACATCTGGAAAGTTAGATATTCGACTCTTACATAGGTGAATTATATATATATGTAGGCTCATTCTTCCATCCCTGAGCCAGACATTTGGATTGTCGTACTCAATAATATTTTCCATGTGCCAATCTATCTCTTGTTGAGTGATCATTGCAGCTACATGAGACTTGAGAACAGTGTCCACCTTAATTTGACCTTAGCTTGCTTTCTGGCGCTACATTAAACAGCATGGGCTTTAAAACTATCTTAGCTTTCTTATCTTGGTCCCTTGCAAAAGGTAAGTTGAAATTTCCATTCGCCAACTTTTAAACTTCAAGCTTTCTGCGGGTTGCTATTCAATTTGTGAGAATAAATATCAGTCATCTCATATAAAGTGAGTCTCATATATATATATATCTTACATATATGTGGGACACGAATTAATGTTACCCTGCACTAATAGAAATTTTTTCCTTTTATGAGTCTCTTTTCACAATAGGACATTAACATCTTCTTTCACTCCCAGTCAACATCAAGAACCTTAGTCGAGAGTTACTATAGTCGTTGAGAGTTTGAGACATGGGCAAAAAATTAGTTCATATCTCAGATTTGAATAGTTAGGAAATTAATTTTTTTGGAGTGAATTCCAATAAATTTGTATCTGACTTATATTTGAACCATACCTACTCCAAGTAAGATCATGTATTTTGGAGTTTAACATCCCGAGCTCAAAGAGCTTCTCAGAGAAGGTCCCTTCCATTAAAAAAAAGAAAAGGTCTATACCAACAGAGTCAAATCTCCATCCCCTAAAATATCTTTATGCCAAAAAGTAATATATTTAACTTTTGATGCCATAGTTACCAGGGTACGTGAAGCTTATTCATTTAACAGTATGTTTAGAAACATCTGTTAAAAACTGAGTCGTATTTTTCCTGATCAATTTGAAAGATAAGTGCAAGTTTAATAAGTGTAGAAGATAAGAATCCTAAACATGGTAGGATTAGTATTAGTTTCCTATAAATAGGACCTTGCAACTTATAGTTAGATAGCTACAACCCACACATCACCCTATAGGGTGGGGTAGTGATAGAGAGAGAGTAACTTGGCAACATTGCAAACACATTGCATTATAATTGACAGAGATTTAATATAGGTTTTTGAGAGATTTTCTTTCGCAAGAATATTATAGTCTATTTCTCCTTTGCATTAGTGAATTTATTCAGTTGGTCTGTGGGTTTAGGCATAACTGAATCAGGTAATTCTTGTGTGTTTTTGCATCATTATATTCTTGTTTCTTTTTCTTCTATATCTCTATTGCATTCCGCATCTGAGTAATTAACAATTACTCAACTCATCAGGATAACAACATCCATTGTTGCTTTAGTCACTGGCGGAGCTATATTGTGTCCAGTGGGGGCTGCAGCCCCCACTGACCCATAAAAATCGTTAAAATTTCTATGTATTTTAAAAAAAAAATTAGATATTTAAGCATTTTTAGTTAAAAAAAATTAATTAGCCCCCACTGAAAAATAAAGGTACTAGTATAGTTCAAAAATTATGAATTTTAGCCCCCACTGACCCATAAAAACGTTAAAATTTTTATGTATTTTTTGAAAAAAAATTAGATATCTATGTATTTTTAGTTAAAAAAAATTAATTAGCCCCCACTGAAAAATAAAAGTACTCGTACAATTCAAAAATTATAGATTTTAGCCCCCACTGGCCCATAAAAACATTAAAATTCTATGTATTTTTTGAAAAAAATACTTGTAGAGTTCAAAAATTATAAATTTTAGCCCCCACTGACAAAAATTCATGACTCTGCCCCTGGCTTTAGTCTCTCATATTAATTGATGCTTGAGCATTATTATATACCACTGTATATTTTATCATGTATTTATTACTTTCTATGTGGAAGCATAATTGACATGCTAAAAGAAAATAAAGAAATAAAAAAGTTAATTATTTTGACATGCTAACTAAATATTCACATAAAAAATGATAAACAAGTAATAAAAATGAGATAATACCTAACATTTCTCTTGACACTTTGCATGAAATTTTGTGGAGATTTAACCTTAGAAAAAATTCTAGGTCCATCATTGGTGGGCATCTGTTAGTCGCACCAATGTGAAGCCCACACTATGTGAATCTCACATGATGTGAGATGGACGTCCATCAGTGATGAGTGAAAGAGCTCCCCTTAACGTTAACATGATAGTAGACCATTCAAAATTGTACGCTATACATTGTACATTGCTCACGTTTTTCTTAATGATAAGCATGAAATTTTGTAGAGATTTAACCTTAGAAAAAATGCCGCATCTGTCACTAGCGGAAATCTGTCAATTTCACCGATGTGAGACACACATAATATATAGTGTGAGAGACGAACATTAATAAGTGACAGATGCAAGACTTCCCCCTTAACCTTAATTTGTTCTTTCATTCAATTATAATCATCTCACAAAAAAAGTAGACCCCATGTTTTTATTTCACAGTCGTAGTCGCATGGAAGCAAAATTCCTTAACCTTAACATGATAGGAGACCAATTAATCAAAATTGTACACCACACAGTACATTGCTAAAAAAATGCAAGGCATCTGAACAATTAATGTTCAAGTGGACCTAAGTACCTAACAGGACAGTAGAACTATCTTTTTCGGAGTGACAGCCTATTTTCATACGGTGTCTACGATCTCGTTATTGGCCAAGCAAGGTGAAGACAAATGCTTAGATAGCCATAGCCATGTCCATGTCGATCTGACAATATATCACAAGTAACCTGGCTCTTTTTTTTCAATATAAAAGGGAGTTAATATTTTGTACTGTATGGAATCGTTGGCACTTAAAATGGCAAAGCGTACGGATATGAAATAATTGTAGATGATAAAAAGAAAATGTGGATAGTTTTCATAAATTCCTTGATCCTAGGGTAAAGTTAGACAATCCATATTTATTGATCTACATTGTTAAAGGCTGATGAGAAAAAAATTAACTAATTAACCCGAAGAAGCCACGTGGTGCCACGATGGCAAGAAGATTCGCTATATAGATAAGTTAAAAATTGATAGTTGAAATGACGATTGCCTATTAAAAATGACTAAAATTTTCACCGTATACAGCTTCCTTGACGTGATCCCATAATTATCTAAGAGAGTGGTTGAACGTAAGTTAGGACCGTCAATGTTTTTTACCCGATTTCCTAAGAGATAAAATGGCTAACGATTGGCTACGAAAGGAACTCCCTTTCGATACTTGAAAGGTACATAAATGTTCACTGAGTAACCTCAAGTGAGAAATACAATTTGTTGTATGATGTTAAGAATCTAAATACTTACACACACACGCGTAGAAGATATATTTTTTAGGCTCCAAGAGGCCTATGATATCCGAGTCTAATTGGAACTTCAAAATTTTCTTCTGAAAAAGTGTTCAAACGGTTTCATTTCTTCTATTTTGCAAATCATTTATCTTGCGCTGACTTAATTTGGTTGAAATCGAGAAGCATCTTGATTTTTCCAAGCAAACAGAACACCTAATACGCTAAGCTAAGTGCTAATCATTTAAGGTGACCTATTTTCAACATCACAAGAGATTAAAACTTTCCTTTTAAAGTACCACTTTACACTACTAAAAAATTACAACTTTACATAAACTATAATATTTCTTACGATATTTACTTTTTCCCAAGATATTTACTTTTTCAATGAAAGGGTCATTTGTTAGAATGCTCAAGGAACCCCAAACCTAAAGAAGAAGATGAAAAGAAAAACACAAAAATAAGAAAAGAAAAGAAAAGAAAAAGAGGTGTAAGTGCCTATCTTAATCTCATTTAATATTAACGTCAACTATAGTGAGTCCAACACTTCGAAACGCAATAATTTGGTGGAAGGCAAAGCTAGAATTTGCATGTGGAGTGTGATGATTCATAAATCATTATTGTATTTAAACTAAAACAGAAAATTAAAGTTTTGCTGTTGTCTCATCAGATAGTAACTAGACTAATCCAGTGCACTTAACCGAAAGAGAAACATAGGTCTTGATTAGACCCTTAAAGAGGAGAAACAGACGCTTCTGTTCATTTGGGCCTTCATGATAATAGATCACACCTTTAAAGCATCTTCAAGAATCAAGAGACTCCCTATTTTCAGTCTTTAATTAAAATAAGGAGTCAAAATACATTTTGCCCTCGCTAACATAGAAGTGACATTTGGGTTGGGTCAACACAGATTTAACTTAGTTTAGCACACAAACATTCAAATCCAGTCCAATTCAGTTGAAAGTGGACTCAAGTCGGCCAGTCCACCACATATAGGTAGACCAAGTTGGGTCATATAATTTTTGACCCAATCCATTTGAGCCCAGGTCCAACTCATAAGTCCAGCCCAGTTGGAGCCCAGCTCGAACCCAACACAGGTCTAACTTGAGCCCAAATAAGTCCCATCTCGAGCCCAACTCGGGCACAACACAAATTAAGCACAATTTGAGCTTACTTGTTAAAAGAAATTAAAATATTATACTTTATGCATGCAATGTAAGTCGTAATAACTATTTTTCTAAAAATAAAGTAGCAAGTTGTAGTAACTATTTTTTTTTTAACAAACTAATAATAACAAGTAGTAAATTTATTTCTTAAGTTAATATTACATGACTTGTTATCAAATCTTTTTTTATGATATTGTAAGTTTGTAACTTGCAACTTTAAGTCACTTCATATTATTTTTTCTAAAAATCTTATGTACAAATTTTTTTGCAAGTTTTATAATCATACATATAATTTTTCCTATAAATACTTAGTGACAAAGTATTTTAGTTACTTAGTGTATTTAACTTTATTTTACTACAAGTATATAATATTATATACAACTATGTCAATGGGAGAAGAAAATCTTTCACGATTATTATATTTGTTAGATGTTTGGAATCATTTTACGTACTTTGAATAAGAGGGTTATGTAATTTGTAACTATTGCCAACGTCAATTTGGTATGGATCGCTTGTAAGACAACTTGTATCTCAATACCCAAATGTCATAAACTATTTTAATTCTAAAGTGGTTATTCAACCACCGCTATGGCCATGGCCACAACAGGACTAGTAGCCGTACAAAAGCATAACAAAATGGAGAACTTTTGCACTACCTTTCCTCTAAAGCGATTATGTAATGTTTTATTTTCAGGCTTATATTACTAGTAGACTCGTATCTCATTAACTTGTAGTTTATTATGTAGTATTTTATCATTTATGTTAATTATTAATATTATCAATTAACTTGTATACTGTCTCGTTAATAGTTAAATTAACTTTTCTTTAAAAAATTAAGTTTAAATTTTATTTATTTTTAATTATTAATCCAATTATCCAAATAACACACACACACACACACACACACACACACACACACACACATATATATATATATATATATATATATTATATTTAGAATACACTAATCACAAAAAAATGGGTTGGCCCAGCCCAACCCAACCCAGCTCGCGACTCGTGATAGCGGACTCGTGAGCCGGGTTGGGTCTTATATTCTAAGAAATGAGTTCATCCCAGCTCAGCTCACTAAACATTTGTGCTGAGCCGGACTTAGTTTTCTCAACATAAGATTCGAACGAGCCGTACCGAGCTGGCCCATATCCCAGCTTTAGTCTAACATACTCCCTATCTCACTCTCTATTTAGGAAACCGCCTATCATTATTTTTGTTCTTCTTTTGATATTATAGTTCTTATGTTTTAGTTCTTTTAGTTGTAACAAAGAACTTGTATAATTTTAAATTTATTTAGATTTGAAATTCATGCACTAGATTTTCTATAAAAGTAATTCTTATATAAAAATGTTAATAACACTGTGATTAATACTATAATATTATTTTAGTGTTGGTAATTTTATTTTTTTCTTTAAGATTAATTAACAAAATAGTAGAAAATATATGGCCATTAGAATTGAATATAACAATTAGAAAGAATATAGCCACTGAAAAGAACAAGACGCTTCAAATCTAAATATTAAATATGAAGTGGAAAAACAAAGAAATAGAAAAATATTAGTGTGTTAACTAAAATAGGGAGTGTTGTTGGAGAGAAATGGAAATTGAAAGCATATTTTATGAAAGGGTAAATTGCGTCATATGATGTTGAACTTGTTTGAAGCTTCTAATAACTTATTAAGCTTTTCTTTTTTGTTACAAATTGCCAACTAAACAAAATTTTTGTTCCATTTTATCCACTCGTTTAGTTTTTCCAGTTAGTTTTAATGTATTTTTATTTTTACTCAGGTAAAATTATCATTTTCCATACTATTAGTATAACATAAAATATGGTAAGTTTTGATAAGACCATTAAACTTGCAAAACATTTCAAACCCCCACTAAACTATATTTCTTTTTTGTTTCAAGTTATTGGCTCTTCAACAAATTCTTTTATTTCAATTTAACACTATGTTAGTTTTTTCCGATTCGTTTTGATGAATTTCTATTTTTAGCAAGGCAAAATCTCATAATTTTCTACACAATTTTAAAGGTGCCAAAATTTTTCTTCCAAAAACACAGTGAATATATTTCTTGGAGTAAACGCCACACGTAGTCCCATATGTTTAAGAGTTTTAACACTTTGGTCTCAACTATGAATCTCACTTTCTAGTAAGAGACAATGTGAAACATCATGAAATTTTAGGTGTTGACTTTTTCTTTTATTTTAAAATTCTAACACAATAATTTGAGATGGTAGTGGATAATTTGAGATAATAAATGATTTTCGTTGCTGATTTTGGGTGATTTGAACCCTAAAAACTTAGGTCAACTAAATTAATGGGCTAATTGTTATCTTTTCTATGAAAAAGATGGAGAACGTGGTTTTGTGTTGCTAGTGCTTAGTTATAAAACGTGTGGGTAAGGTCTGTTAGTGGTAGGAAAAAGAGAGAAATAGAGACCAACGGAAAAGTAAATTAAACCAAAGAATTATAGGAAAGCTTTGTTTTTGCATGTTGGAGTTCAAGCTAGTAAGTCTACTGAATTATTATTTTATTCTTTTATACTAAGAATTTTTGTGTAGACTAAGAGTAGACTTGAAATTGAGAGATATTTGTGTATTGTAATTTTAGGGCTTGGAATTTGAAGAATTTATTTTATTTTTAATAATTTGGCTTTGTAAATTTCGTTGTCGAGGTAAGTAGAATATATCAATTCTTTCAGTACCCTATTTATTAATTAGTAAACGTCATTTAGTTCATCATTATTTGATATTCGCATGATTCTTGTTAAACTATTGCATTGATTATTTTGATAACCATTGATTCAAGCCCTGCAAACTATACAAGTTGTGTATCGAATCCTAGACGGTTGGGAATTAATAAGCAACCATATGTTATTGACTTTGTATTGTGAATTTTGTATTATGTGTGCGCCGCTAAGCAGCCATAGTTTAATATATGTTCTGTTAGTTCTTGATAATATTGTGCTTGCCCTGTTAATTTATGTCTTTGAGCCTTTCTGTTCTTTGGGGTATATTTTACACACTGAGCATTGTTTCACTTAGCTCTTTTCTCTTTTTTATTTTGCAGATGACAAATTCAGTTTGAGGTTTAGTAGCCTAGAGGTTTCATGAAAAGATGCAAGAGATTAGAATTTTTAAGAATATTTGTTGTATTTTAGTATTTAATTTTTTGGAGATTCCAGTATGTAATTAGAGCCTAATATTTTTGCTACTTATTATGAGGATTTTATAGATTGTTTTATTGAGATTTAGAGCCTTGCGGACTGGGGAAAATCTAATATTTTCTAGGTTCGTGGCGGTCTCGTTCCGGAATGTGCCCTGACAAATTTTGGAGCATGACACAATGTAACTAAGAAAGGATCTGTGAGACCCAAGTTTGAATTATGTGCATTTATTTGCTTTAACTATTGCTTGAAATAATGCGTGCATTTACATCGCATAAGAGTATAAATTTAATTGGCATCATAAGTGCATTTTAGTGGGCTCAATTTAATTTTCTAGTTGCATTTGAAGCCCAAAATGATTTGTGGGCTTATTTTTATTCTTAATTGTGTTTAGGAGCCCAATAGCATAGCCCAACTAAGCTCTTGAAATATCAAAACAATAAACAAAAGCCAAAGAAAGCTCTAGAATCAGGTAGAAGAAGAGAAAAAAAACAAGAGAACCGTGAGGAAGAAGAAGGAAAATGGAAAAAAGAAAAGAGAGGAAGAAGAAGAAAAAAGAAGAAAAATAGTTGGTTTTGAGCTCTACCTTGCTTGCTCTTGCTATTTCTTGCTATTTTCACCAATTTTAGGTGAGAGATTTTCCAAGTCTTGAAGTTTAATGTTTACCTTGTTTATGGAAATTCATATATATGTGTTATAAATGCTAGTTGGACATGAATACATGTTAAAGTAGTGATTTGAGAGCTATATATATGCAGTAGAGCTTGTTTGTGGCATTATAAGTGTTATATGCTAACTTTAAAATGATGGAAGTTGAGAATTTTAGCTAGCTTTGATGCTTATGAGTATATATATGTGTTTGTGGTATGATTTCATAGCTTTGGTGTGAATTTGGTGGAGTTTGGGGTTAATTTTGATTATTTTCCAAAAATTTCAACAAAGGTGTACTTTTAGTGTTTGGCTTATTAATATTGTTTCATGCCTAGTTATGCTAATGTAATGTGCTTATATTGCATTGTAGTTGGTTACTATGTTGGTTGTGCTACGGTTGTGCATTATAGAGCTTTATGAAGTGTTAAATGATGACTAAATGTTGGTGTTAATGTATTGAGTACATGTTCTTTTGAAGCTTAGTCAATGGAAATAAGTAGATGTTTGAAGGTGTTATTAATGGTTGGATAACCTACTTTGTTATCTAATGAATGTGTTGTTAGTGATTAATATGGTTGAGAGACAACCTACTTTGTTGATCTCTCTACATGATACGAATGCGTGAAGGTATTTGATGCAATGCGATATGAAACGATGGGTTGCAACCTTTAGCGCATCATGGTAGTGTCGTGTCGGGCTGGGTGACATAGGGCTTACCGGTAATTGCATGACTACTATGTACTATTCCCTCTCTCGTGTGGTTGGTGAAGGCCATGGTGAGATGGGTCGTAGATTTGTGTACATCTGAAGTACACTAGCGGGAGAGATAAATATTATGTGATGAGTTCGTGAGGGAGTTATAAGTGTCGGTATCAACAAGTGTTCTAAAGCGGTATCCTTACAATGTATTATTTAGCTTTGTTGTTCCAAGGTTATTAAGCGAATGTGATTACTTGGTTACTAACGTGATATGTTGTATCTAATGTGTTTCAAATGGTTTTCCGGTTAAAGCCTTCCAAAACTTCCCATTTTCCCCCCTTCACTGAGCCTGTTTAGCTCACCCTCTTTAATGCATGTTACAAGTATGCTTGATGTTGAGAATATGCATGAGGAAGATGTTAATGAGCTCGAGGATGTGACTTATGTTTGATATGTTCTAGTTGTTGAGAAACAATGTTGTTAGTTGTTTGGTTTCATTGTATAGAAGGCCTTTGAAGTTTATGTATTGTATACTTGGTAACTTGTCTTCCTTAAAGTCTAGTTGGTTTGTTGTATATACGGTTGGTCACGTTGGATCATGATCACATCTAGCTAGGCTTATATCTTATCGCATATTTATAATCAAGAATGCTTTAGCTTTGTCAGGGATGTCAACTATTGTGCAGTAAATGAGATAGGGTGTATTGTGCTATTGTCAACTTTTGCCAAGTGAATGAATGTATGTTTAGTGTATTCCGCTCAAGAGTGTTAAAATGTTGTATATATGACGCAGGCCTTTCAGATTGTATGTTGTGTATTATGTGTCTCGTTAGATGTTCATATTTCAGGCGTTATAATATCTGTCTGTCGTCACGACTGGCTTGGTTCCCGATGGGACCGGGATGGGGCGTGACATTTGTGGTATCAGAGCTCAGCTTATCTGAGCGTAAGCTGGGACAAGACACTCGGTCTGGGTGTGATATGATCCAACGTGAAGTGTGGTGGCATCGTTATATGTTATGAGTATTTTGGGTATTTATATGCATAAGAATGTGTTCAAAATGTATGTGAATGGAGGTATGCATGAGTATATGCCTAAGTAAGTGTTTTTACCCTGGTAAAGTCAGAAAATAGGCCGGTTGAGTGACTCTACCGACCCCTCTTACTCGGCCTTACAGTCCCATATTTGTCATGCTGAAAATGTGTTATAAATGTGATGAAGTGAATGCTAAATGAAGTGTCAAATGTATACCCATTGTAATAACTTTCGTATGATATAAATTGTTTATATGTGCTATAATTGTTCATAACCCCTTTATATCCTAAGATGGCACCAAGAGATAAGCCACACAAAGAGCCCGAGCAAGTTCCGATTGGGGAACAAGTTTTGGGTCAGATGGCTCAGACTATGAACTAAGTAGTAGTTGTGTTAGAAAGGCAGGCTGACCGTGAAGATCAGTACAACAACCACCAACATAACAACAACTATCATGGTGGTAATGGGGGTAATAGAGGTCACGATGGGAATGGTGATCGTGGTGGCTATGCTAAAGGTGGTGATGGTACATTGGACCGGTTTCTCCATTATGGGCCGCCGAGGTTTGTTGTAGAGCTAGATGATGAGGCAGCCGAGTATTGGTTGGATCGGCTTCAAAGTATTTTTGATGCTTTGGACTATTCTGATGAGAAGAATATTGTTTTTGATGTATTCTTGTTTGACAATGATGCCAACCAGTGGTGGAGGATCATGAAGGCTCAATAGGAGCACCAACTCCTTATCTATGGGTGAACTTTGTGAAGGCATTCAAGGACAACTACATCTCTGTACTTGCTCTAAAAAGGAAGGAAGATGAATTCATGAACCTTAAGTAAGACGATCTTTCAGTTGCTTGTTATGAGGCAAAGTTCAACAAGTTGTCCCAGTATGCGCCTAGAATGGTGCACTCTACGGATAGGAGGATTCGGAGATTTATTCGGGGGTTGAGGCCCGAAATTCAGGATAGTTTGGCTCCACTTGAGTTTCCTGTTTTCAGTAAAGCCTTTGAAACAGCCTCTAAAGTGGAGAAGAGAAAGAAAAAGGTTATGCCGGAGCTGAATCAACAGTTTAAAAGGCCATTCCAGCTACAGGGCTAGTAGAGGTTGTTCCAGCCACAAGGCCAATAGAGGTCGTTCTAGTTGTAGGGCTAAAGTCAGAGTCAGAGTCAGATCAGGCCGATTGTTGCGAGAACCTAACAAAGTGGTCCGAGTTTGTTTTCAACCTAGGGATCCTCAAGAGGTAGTGCTCCTAGTCCAGCTCAATTGTGCCTCTTCGGCAATAGTAAATGGCACCTTGAGAGCAATTGTTGGAGGAAGACCGAAAAATGTTTGTTTTCAACCCAGGGATCCTCAAGAGGTAGTGCTCCTAGTCCAGCTCAAGTGTGCATCTTCTGCAATAGTAAATGGCACCTTGAGAGCAATTGTTGGAGGAAGACCGAAAAGTGTACAGGCTACGAGAGTGATTAGCATCGGGCTAAGGATTGCCCTAGGTTCCAGAATGTTTAGAGTCAATCCGCAGGTAGAGGCTAGAGTAGGATGGCGGGCAGTGCGCCCAATCAGCGTGTCCAGGCTTGGGTGTATGCATTGGAGGGTGAGGACATGTATGAGGCCCTGTACCTATTTCTCATGCATTAACATGATAATCGAGCATTCACTATAATTAAGATTGCATTTTGGTTAATTTCGGTTAATAATGTCACTATGTATCTTCATTACTCATGATATGAATTTAGAAGATATCTAAACCCTAGCATATCAAACTAAGGATTCGTTTCAACTAAAAGGAAAGAATAACCCGGTAGGTACACTTGGATAGTTAGAGCGTTAGAAATATTAAATCTAGTCTTTCATTTGGATTGAATAATCTCTATAGCTTTATTGTTTACTTACTTTAGTTAGGATTTGCTGGGTAATATATATAGATAAATCAGTAATAACTATATACCAATTCTAACTTGTGAAATGAAGAAAAAAAACCTAGTATATTAACTAAGTAGCTAAATTTGGTAGATACATTAGATAGATTATACTTAGATTTATTATTAGATAAAGTAGTTAAGCTAATAGGTCAATGCCTTACAAACTTTCATTTGACTAATGTAGCTTACAATAATTTTGAAAGTATATGTAGATTAGAACTAGATCAGAGAATATTGAGTGTAACAAACTTAACTTGTGAAATAAAAATAGAGAACTAGGATATTAACTAAGTAGTTTAAACCTATGGAGTGCGATACGGTATTTGAGGATACTCAGATTTATTATTAGGTAATTTAATCTAATAAGAATATTGGTACTTAGAAAGAATACTTAGGTAGGTAGGTTTGTTACGAAGTGCTTAGTAATAAAATTGATTAGATTAGAAGTATTAAACTAAAACACCAATAAATATACAAGTTAAATAAAGGTATATGAAAATACTTTCATATACAAAGGAATTAGTACTTAGGTTTATTATATGATTACAAACAAGTTACTTAGAAAGTCTAATTTGTTGGAATAAGACTTTCTGGGAAACTGATATATTATAACTATTTTAATATACACATAATATTGTATAGCAATCTTAAAATGAAAAGGCTTAGAAGTTAGTGTAGCAATTAAGTAATTTAATCTTATAAGTATATTAATACTTGGGTTGGTTACTGGATGATTTCAAATAAGTTAAGAATGATAATAAGAATTAAGTCTTCAATTAAATAAAAGATTAAGCTTAGTATTTGAAGTTAATTCATTAAGCTTTTAACGTGGTGGGTCACCCTCTATTTAAATAACTCTTAAGGAAATACTTAGTAAATAGCCGAAGGTAAGCTAAACAGTTAAGGAATTATAAAATATACTAAATAGTAATGTTAACCTAAGAAATGAAAAGAATTAGTAAGTTAAGTAATTAGTTAGTATTTGATCTACTACATAGGAATAATAAATTTAAGCATAATTTTCTTGGGTTACTCCTACCTGATTAGGAATATTAGGATTTATGGGGTTGGCCAGGTGAATTTATAATGAACCTGTTACTGAAGAAGTTAAAATCAAAATGGTAGTTGAGTCTTGGGAACAAAGGTCCACTTAGCTAGAATATTATCCCTAGTATTAGCTAAACCAATCGTTTCCTAGAAACTACACCACCCATTTCACTTACACCCCACGCACGGCTTAACCAAGGTCACAAATATCGCCATGGCCTCACCACCATGTAAGCAACCTGCTAGACAAGTACAAATACCACCGCTACGGCCAAACGCTCTAGCTACAATCATGATTTTGGTATACTAGCTATAATTATTACCAAGCTAACGATTACTCAGCACCATAGCTTTGCTTAATCAGCAGCTTGCCAAAGCCACCCGTAAACATGCATGATACCGTACCTTCACGTTAAGCATGCAGCAGCTTTGGAATTAAGATCTCTAATGATTACTTACACTTAGATTGTAATTGTTGTCAAGCAAACAAAAGGCCAAGCCGTGAATCAGCACCTGAGTCGTATTGTTGTCCGCTTCTGTGAGCTTCGCATGAAACCAACGATTCCCTAGCCAAACACCCAGCAACCAGTTTCACCAAGCTACATCATAGTTAGTAACATGATTATAGGCATAATTGATTACAATTTGATCGAAGAATCTCTATAAAAGCGGCCTTGCGTTGTACGGATAAGACACAAGCAGAAAGAAAAGAAGCTAAACTATATCTGTAGATATCTAACTCCTAGCGTTCGTGAGCAGTGATTATCAAGGTGAGGGAATTTTAATTAAAAAGCATTTTATGTGCTATTATGTGATTCCTTTGTAAGCACTATGCTAAATCTTGTATAACTAGTTATGCTTTAAATGTTTCACGCTTATTAATTTACTCTAGTCATAAACTACTTATAAGGATATATAGATATAAGTAATATAGGTGGTTTAAGATAAGCTTTATCATGTGAGGAGGTTTATTTAAAGTAGCATCTTAAATGTGTTTATATGTCACTGCAAACTAGCTTAACATTTTTAATTTGTTGATATGTCACCAGTTTAGGAAAGAAAAAGTTTACTTTAATTTAACTTAGCTAGACTAGTATTTGTACCTCTATGTACATCCAAATACATTACATCAAAGTTAGTTTATTCTACATGCTTAATCTTGATCTTAATAACGTGATTAGGCCAAAGTGAAGTGTCATGTCCGAAATGATACTAAAGCTACCCGAAGGAAATGAGATAGCCTCGTGTTGAGATAGTCTGCTTCATGTTTTCCTTGCTAGCACGATATGTAGGATTATTTATGTGAGATTTGTCTTAAATTGCAATACATAGGTACTTCGTGTACTGATAGGGGTCCTCAGATAACTTAAACTTTAGTTTAGCTAAGAATTGTTGATTGAAATCAAAGAAATTAAACCAGATTAGGGATTATGAGTTAAGGTGATGAAAGCTTGTGTTGGCTCTAATAGAATTAATATACCTACACAAATGGGCTTATTCTAACCACCTAAATAACGATAATAAACATTATAATACTATAATAACAACCGAAAATTGAGACTGGTTAATAAGTGAGCTTGAAGAAGTCCAAAGGACATTTAACTAACTTGACTAAGCTAAGTTCTAATTTAGCTGGATTATGACTTATATGCATAGTTATCTATTCCTATTATTGATTATATATTGGTTATCAACTGAGATAGTATTTGTTAAATGTTTAAGTGACAACAATGAGTTGGGTATGGATCATATTCTATTGTCTGCTTGTAATAATATTTCTAATTGTTTAAGGTACTTGTTCGGGGACAACCTCTTTTGTTGTTCCCTACTTATGTGTTTATCGAATTGCGTGATTATTAGTTACCTGTTATTAACTGCCTGTACGGGGACGATCTACTTTATCGTCCCCTTAAATTACCACCAATTGTGTGTTACGTGATTACTTGTGCATGCTTGTGTTCTTTTGAAATTGGGGGTTGCAACCTCAGGAACGATAGCATTTCACGAATGCCAGGTGGCATAGGGCTTGCCGGTGCTCCCGTGACCATCGTGGTCCTAGTCCCTCTCTCGCTTGGCATTCCACCCTCGGAGAGTTGGGTCGTAGATTTCGGGTACAATCCGGAGTACCTTATCGGGAGAGATAAGAAGTTGTGTATATATTTCAAGGCTGGCCACCTTTGGAAGTGTTATCAAAATGTATCCTTTGCAACGTGATATGATTAAGTACTCTCGCTTGGCATTCCACCCTTGGAGAGGAAAATTGATTGTTTATCTAGATATCATTACTATTATTGATATGTGACTCGAATGTAATAATAATTTCTACTAGTTATCATGTGTATCTTATGTGAATAATTTGTTAATACTATTGTACGTGAATTGCATCATGATTTCCAAAAAGGACTGACCAAAAGCGTTTTCAAAACTCTTCTATTCCATCCTCACTGAGCTTCCCAAGAGCTCACCCTCTTTTCTCCTCCCATTGCAGGTGCAACTTAGCTTGAATGGAAATTGACTTTATATGCTGAAGTTGAATGTTTACATGCTCGAATTTCATTGGCTGTCATATTTCGATCCAAGTTGTAAAAATTAGTTTCGATCCAAGTTGTAAAAATTAGAGTTTGTTTGTATTAATCTCGGGTAAAAGGGTAGCTGTGTTGAAACCCTAATTTATAAATAGCCAGGTAGTCCTCAGATCTCGGATGATGTAACACCTTTTGCATCGAAATTATTGTTTAGTAGCTAGATATTATTAAAAATCTCTATACTTTACTTCTTTTAATATTATGAAAAGTTATATAAATGAGACCGCAATGACAGTAAACGCAGACTTTGACCTAATCTTGAGAAGGGTCGGGTTGAGGTCTTTACAGGTGGTATAAGAGTTTAGATAACTTATAAGCTGGGATAGGATCTTCGGTCAGTGGGTAGTCATCTTTTAAGGATATGTGTTTAGCATGATGATACATGTCTAATGAGCTTATCTGCTAAGTATGAACCTATCTAATGTGCATATAAACTTGACTAATGTGCTCTATGTGCCCTAATGTGCATTAATATGTCATGCCTTCCTTAGTATTTTGAGAAATTCAATGGTAAGGTGTATTGTAAAACCCGGCCCGAGAATTTATATATAATTATATTATTCATAGTGCATTCATATTTTTTCATAAGCAATAGCAATAATTAATAAGCATTAATATCATTTAACGTGCATATTCATCGTTTTACGTGCCAAAATGTTCAATTACGTGCATTATGGAATTTTACGTGTCGTAGGCATTAATAGTACTCAAATAAGTCATGAGTAGTAACTAATTAGTTGTAATTCAACCAAAATGGCAAACTAGCAATACATAACTTAGTTGGAAGGCAATGTGGTCATTTGGCCATTTGATATTTTGATCACCTAACTTATACTATTCTCTTCCACTCAAAACATACACAAAAATACTACACTCATACACACACATCAGGGAACACACATACACCACACGATTCAGCCAAGGAAGGGAGAAAAAGGGAGAAGAAGGAGGAGAATAAGCTTGCTCAAGCCATTCTTAGTCATTTTCGAGCTCTTGCTTGCATCCTACAACCTTGAATTATCATTTGCTTGCACAAGTGAGGTGAGGAAAGTTTTATAAATGTTTTACAAAGGCATATTATGCTTGATTGATGAGTTTTAATTGTGTATTGAACATGATATTGGTTATGAATATGTTTGATAATGAATATGTGTGGATTTATTGCAAGGTTTGAGGCTTATCTTGTATATTGAGCTAGGGCTTGATCTAACGGGTTGGAATTTATGAGTTGTGTGGTGATTCTTGCTTGAATAGAGCTAGTTTAACTTGTGGGTAAGGTAGGAATTGGAAGCCAAACACATTGATGCTTAGTAGGTGTTCTTGGTGTTTTTGAGATTTTTGAGAGTTCTTGAAGTGTTATTGGGTTGTTGTTTGATTTGAGAATGTTATGGTGTTGTTCTTGAGCTTAAGAATGTTGCCTAGAAGACCTCTTTGAGTGTGCAAAAGGTTTCGATGAGTTGGAAGCAAGATAGCAAGCAAAATAACAAAAATGCCATGTTTTCGTTGTTCTTGGACCTCCATCCAGAAGAGTGGATCCGGTCGAGTAACTTGACAGGATTTACTCATCCGGATGCTCACTGCCACTCATCCGGAAGAGTGGATATGGTCGAGTTACTCGACCGGATTTTTGACAGATTTGCTCAGTGATTTTTCAGAGGCCATATCTCACTCAATTCAACTCCAAATTGAGTTCTGTTTGATTTTAGAACTATCTACATTTGATAAGCTTCGATTATAGACCAAAATCAAATTAATTGGAGTTTATAAAAGTAGGAAAATTTATCTCCTAAGTTAGGCTAATGCAGAAGCATTGAAGTTGTTTAGTGTAATTAGTGTATGCAATTAGAAAGTGTTGTTATTTGAGTAACAAACTTGCAAGTTCCTATTATTTTGTGTTAATACTAAATGTGATTATGAGCAAAATATTTATACGAATATTTATTGTGCTATTGATAATTGTAAATACATTTGAGTCATGTATATGCGCGACGGTTGCAACCATAATTATGGGTATGGTAGCGTTCGTTTTCCCTGGGTAGCATCGGGCTACTAGTCGGTCTCGAGTACCATAGTCCCCGGTGATTATCCGGATATCACCTAATGTTTGGAGTTGGGGAAAATGGATGAAGATTGATTCAAGGCCGGCCGTCTACAGCAACTGCAAAGAAAACTGTATCCTTTGATATATGGTAAACCTACCTTCGCTTGGGCCCTTAAGGACCTCGTAGGGTAGAATGATGTGTTATTACTTGTTTATTATTTCTTGTACTTAATTGCACTCATGCATATCATGTTTTCAAGAAAGGCTTTCCAAATGTTGAAATATTTGCAAAAACTACCCGAGACCATTAACCCTCACTGAGCTAAGTGTAGCTCATTCATTTCATGACGATCTTTCAGGTGAGGCCGAGCCTGAGCCAGGGACTCAAGCTGAAGGTGAGACCTACTTGTGTGATGAATCGTACTTTTGTTTGTTGTGATCATATTGGTTGTTAATACTATTTTGGATGTTGTTAACCATGTTAAGACTGAACAACTTCATGTACTGTAGTATTCTTTTGGATTTGGTTGTGTAACTAACTTTTAAACGATGGGTTGTAACCTTGTTACTAGTCGATTCTTTTGAGGCTTAGAAGGCATTGAGGTTTGTTGCATGCCTGAGGGATGGATTTAGGCCTTGTATATATTTGAAACAGGTTAATGAAAGTGAAGTGCCGAAAGTTTGGACACCCTTCTTGAAGTTACTTGTGGATTTTCTAAATGTTCAAGTTATGATTGGATGATTGTACAAGTTATCTATCTAGTACACGTCACGTTCTGGCCTTGCCCTAGCAATGGGTCGGGGTCAGGGCGTGACATGTATTAGTTATATAATTTGGAGTATGAAGTAGTTTAGTAAAGATTTTGGTTCTCATGAAAATCAAGTTACATAGAAGAGTTATCAAATGTAAATGAAGAGTCTGAGTTGTCCAGGTATAATACTATGTAGTAACTTCTAGAATCGTAGCTTAAAAACTCTGATAATAGTAGGACACGTTGATGATCAAGAGTAGGAACCTTACCATGAGATAATTATAACACCTTGTACCTTGTACTTGACTATCAGAACTCTTGGTAATGGTACATGGTTTGTCGGAAGAAGCTTGTTACACGAGTGGATCCTCTACTAAGCTTTCACCTAGTGAGTCTTGACCATGACTATGACAGGTAAGTAAATTGCGATGATGCAATTTTTAGAAGGAGAGGAGGATGTGAGGCCCCGTATCTATTTCTCATGCATTAATATGATAATCGAGCATTCACTATATTAATTTCGGTTAATAATGTCACTACGTGTCTTCATTTCTCATGATATAAATTTAGAAGACATCTAAACCCTAGCATATCAAACTAAGTATTCGTTTCAACTAAAAGGAAAGAATAACCCGGTAGGTACACTTGGATAGTTAGAGCGTTAGAAATATTAAATCTAGTCTTTCATTTGGATTGAATAATCTCTATAGCTTTATTGTTTACTTACTTTAGTTAGGATTTGCTGGGTAATATATATAGATAAATCGGTAATAACTATATACCAATTCTAACTTGTGAAATGAAGAAAAAAAACCTAGTATATTAACTAAGTAGCTAAATTTGGTAGATACATTAGATATATTATACTTAGACTTATTATTAGATAAAGTACTTAAGCTAATTGGTTAATGCCTTACAAACTTTCATTTGACTAATGTAGCTTACAATAATTTTGAAAGTATATGTAGATTAGAACTAGATCACAGAATATTGAGTGTAACAAACTTAGCTTGTGACATAAAAATTGAGAACTAGGATATTAGCTGAGTAGTTTAAACATATGGAGTGGGATAAGGTATTTGAGGATACTTAGATTTATTATTAGGTAATTTAATCTAATACGAATATTGGTACTTAGAAAGAATACTTAGGTAGGTAGGTTTGTTACGAAGTGCTTAGTAATAAAATTGATTAGATTAGAAGTATTAAACTAAAACACCAATAAATATACAAGTTAAATAAAGGTATATGAAAATACTTTCACATACTAAGGAATTAGTACTTAGGTTTATTATATGATTACAAACAAGTTACTTAAAAAGTCTAATTTGTTGGAATAAGACTTGATGGGGGACTGATATATAATAACTATTTTAATATACTCATAATATTGTATAGCAATCTTAAAATGAAAAGGCTTAGAAGTTAGTGTAGCAATTAAGTAATTTAATCTTATGAGTATATTAATACTTGGGTTGGTTACTGGATGATTTCAAATAAGTTAAGAATGATAATAAGAAATAAGTCTTCAATTAAATAAAAGATTAGGCTTAGTATTTGAAGTTAATTCATTAAGCTTTTAACGTGGTGGATCACCCTCTATTTAAATAACTCATAAGGAAATACTTAGTAAATAGCCGTAGGTAAGCTAAACAGTTAAGGAATTATAAAATATACTAAATAGTAATGTTAACCTAAGAAATGAAAAGAATTAGTAAGTTAAATAATTAGTTAGTATTTGATCTACTACGTAGGAATAATAAATTTAAGCATAATTTTCTTGGGTTACTCCTATCTGATTAGGAATATTAGGATTTATCGGGTTGGCCGGGTGAATTTATATTGAACCTGTTACTGAAGAAGTTAAAATCAAAATGGTAGTTGAATATTGGGAACAAAGGTCCACTTAGCCAAAAAATAATCCCTAGTATTAGCTAAACCAATTGTTTCCTAGAAAAGAGGAGCGAGCAACACATTCTTCATTGTTCTATCATGTACACATTCTTCCTTGTTCTACACACTGATAGAGCAGGCAGGCCACACAGGAGGCAATCCCATCTCTAGCTTTTCCTGGGACATGTTGAAAAGAGAAGTGAGCAACACAGTTGCTCAGCGAGGGAGGTGACGCAACATACCGGGGCGTGCAACAAAATATGTAACAAGATAACAACATATTCAACACCAAATAACACAACTAGTTAAACAAGTAATTAACCACATATAAAAAGGATGCGATTCAACTTATCTTCAATCACGATCCACTAGCCAAGATCTTCAAGTAAGTGCCAGCAAAACCCTTATTCGTCTAAAAATGGGGTACTCCGGATGTACCCCGATGCTATGACCCATATCTCCTGAGGTAGGTCCGTATGCCTTAATGAGGTGAACCACACCTCTGGGGTAGGGGAGTATGCCTCTGCAAGAAAGGGACTGGGAAACCATGGTAGCCGAGGGAGCACGGCAAGCCCAACGCCGCCCGTGTTACTCGACACTACCATGCCCGAAAAGGTTGCGCAACTCGTCACGAATTCAAGAATTCACAGGATATGAGCAACAAACACGAGGAAACACAAGATATCACGAGGAACCACGAGATAACAAGTAAATGGTACATATAAGCTTTATCAATTAACTAAATCATATAATCTAAAAATAATGAAATAAACTAAAATGCACAAAAAGGTTAAAGACTCCCTCACCTTAGTGAACCAAACCTGTAAGAATATAGCCAAGGATACAAGGACTAGCGCCAATTTATTCTCAACATCTTGGACTGGCTCAAAGAATCAAATCCTATCATGTAGTAAACACATACTTATTACAAGAAATCTTATAGATATCACCCACAGTCAATGCACTAAAGTTCACATCACATAATCAGTTTAGCAACACAACAAGATACAGTCACACATTAAACAAGTAATCATGCTAGCTGGTTTAAAAACTTCACCCATAAGGATAAACATACTATGCAACCCATTTGAACTCTTAGCTAAGCAATTAAAGGCTCTTTACCAGTCACAATCATAACGTTACATATATAATACAATTAACAAGCAATATAACCAACATAAACTAAATATAATCGTTTTCATTCAATCTTTAACAAGTAACATGTACTTCAACTTACGACCTTCTCTAAATAGATGAATATGCTATACAAGAATAATTAAACACTTATCCAATCAATTAATGAGTCAAGTAACAACAATTACCAACATGGTTCATAACTAGTTCCTTTAGTCCTCTTTCATGTTCTTTCTAAACTAAAGTCATGCAAACCAAATAACTTAATTCACAAAACTTCACTACTATGATACGTACGCTACACAAAGGCATATAAACATTTAATTACTCAATTATAAAGCAATTATCATGAATTTAACTATGCGAACACAAATGGGTCAATATTATACATTTTCTAACACTTTACCACAAGCTCACACATGGCTCAAAACTGCATTTAAACACTCTAGAAGCAATTATAAGGCAATACAAGTACTAACAATTAATTCATCTATTTCCCCTTTGTTCAACTAGGCTATTTAGCTTTTTATCGGAATTCAAGGATCAAGTTAAGCTAGCTAACCATCCTACCAATCTAAGGATACCTAAATAACTCATTTAGAACCTCCAAATCATAACCTAGAGCACAAGTACACGAAAACACCGAAAATACCTCTTCGTGGGTTTACACTACAAGTACCAATTTCGAAACCCAAACAAGCGAAACGAAGACACTTCTAAGACTTTAATACTTAATAAAGACTAGCCATAACCTCGAAACGTGCCCGGATTCGAGTTAACCCCGAAACACCTTATTAAAGTAGCCTAATTTAATCAAATTATTCAAATTTTGTACATGGCAAGAGCAACTAACATATTTTCCATGCTCAATGACCTAATTAGCAGCTACTAGAAGCCTCGAATCGAATTAAATTACAATTTTTTTTTGGAACCCTAGTTCGGCACTATTCATCATCTTCATTATGTAGATTCTTGCTAAAAACTTAGTTCCAAGCTATACCAATGCATACACAAGGTCTCTAGCATGTAACAATACTATATAGAACAAGAAACAAGCAACTTATGGCATGGAACAAGCAAAATCCGAAAATTCAAAGTCATGGTATAAACTTTAAATAGCGAGGATGATACAACTCTCTCACCTAGGGGCCTTGGAAATGGTTGGAGGTTGATCTAAGAAGGCTCAAATAACTCCTAGCAAGCACAAAGATCAAGCATTGAAGGATTGGAGTTGAAATTTTCTTCCTTTTTTTTTCTTTTTCTTTTCCCGTTTTTCTCTTCTCTCCCCATGGTTTCATACTTTTTTTTTCTATTTTGGCCTTCAAATGCATATAAAAAGCTTACCAAAGTAGATATATATGGGCTTGGGATTTTGGAATAATGTTTTGGGCGTAGGAAAATCAATTAAGTCTACTACAACGACTCAAAACAAAGCTAGATAATTAAAGGCCCAAAACAAAATGCTAAAAATTACTATTCATACGGTTGAGCAAGTAATTTTTTTTCTCTCGCATTCCGAGCATGCAATACACGAAATAATAATTTTTTCATGCCTCATATAAGTCATATAATATGCGAAAAATATGAAATTAGAAAAATAAAACAGTCGAAAATCTTCATAAATAGTAACTATTCAAAAATATATTAAACCTCACATAATTCACACTATCAATCAAATAACATGCAGACAAATGCAATTAGGCACTATTTACTTTATGTTGGGTTTGGGGTATCACAACATCGTCGTGGGGAGTACCTGTGTTGTTTGTGAAAAAGAAAAATGGCACTTTACAACTTTGTATTGATTATCGGGGTTTGAACCAAGTGACCATCAAGAATAAGTATCCTTTGCCACTTATTGATGAGCTATTTGATCAGTTGCAGGGAACAAAGGTTTATTCCAAGTTTGTTCTGAGGCAAGGTTTGTGAGACCTGAGTCTTGAATTATATGCCTTCACTAGCTTTATATGTTTTTTGAATTAATATATGTGCATATATGTGATTTACTAAATGATATTATGTGAAATGTGCATTTAAGTATCATTTAGTTGCATTTAGATGACCTTTCACCTAGTTTGACCAAACTAGTCTTTATACACTTAAGATAATTAGTCTACGACAATTAAATTAACTCTTGACTTAGTATAATTGAAATTAGAAGCAAACAAGAAGGTTAACTTAGTCTTTTGGCACTTTCAAAATAATATCCTAATCTAAATAGTGAAATCCCACTAACCTGTCTCTTTCTTTGACTTAGTTGACTTCTACTTAATACCATTTAGACACAAAAATAGCCAAAAATTGCCCAAAAACTTCTCCTTTCAGCCGAGAGCTCTAGGGCTTGTGTGAATAGTAAAAATATTGCATTTTAAGCAAATTAAAGGTGAAGTAGGAGGAGCTAAGACCTAAGCTTGCATATTTGAACTCGTATTACCTTGTTCTACATATCTACCGATTGTTTTTAGCATTTTAAAGCAAAAAAGGTGAGGGGATTTTTATAAAATTGTGTTTTAAAGTTAAGTTATTGGTTATATAATTGCTTATATATGTTGTATATGCTTATATATGTTTATGATTCATGCTAGATAAGTTATTTAGTGCACTTCAATTGGATTCTAGTTAAATTGAATTATGACTTGATGTAGATGGACTTTAAGTATTGTACAAATTGTTAAATGGCTATAATTGAGTAGAAACTTGTTGTATAACATGTCATTGAGGTCTATATACATTGTGTAGTAGTCTAATATTGCTTAATGGCTTGAATGGTAGAAGTTTGAGGGGCGATGGTCGGATGATTTTTCTAGTGCCTGCAGGCTAGTTAGTCACGGGTTTGGGGGCTTTTGGGTTGTCTCCACGGTGTTTTAAGTGTATGCTACGTTAGTTAGTTGTTAAGTGGTAGTATGAGTGTGGTTTAGTTGTTTAATTATGTGCAATATTGAGTAAGGTTGGCATAAATGTTGTTAGAAGTTGAATTAATGTTGTTTCAATTGTTTTGTGTTGAAAGTGCTGCTAAGGTTTGAGATGGTGTTAAGTGTGATCGGATTTGGTCAATGTATGAAAGTGCATGCTTGAGGTTGGGTGGCTTACTTTGTCATCTAACCAATGTGTTCTAAGTGATATTTAAGTGTTGAATTGTTAAGTATTGTAAGATTAAGTGTTAAATGTTGACGTGTTAAATGTTGAAGTGCTGAGAGACAACCTACTTTGTTGTTTACTCGGAATGTTAAATGTAAAGTGTTTGTGAGACATGATAGGGTTGTGTCACCTTGGGTGGTTTGAGCTTGTCGGGTTGCATTGGCACGACTATCATGTTCTATCTCCTATCCCGCATGGACGAAAAATGTTCATGGGGTATGGGTCTAGTATTAGTACATCTGAATTGTATTAGTGGGAGAGATAAAAAGTCGATAGAGTTCGTGATTGCGGTATAAGGAGCAACATCAACAAACTTTAGCGTATCATTTACTAAGTATTGTTAAGCTTTGATATTACTTGAATGTTTGCTATTAATGTTGAGTGTTGTTTCAAAGCTTGTTTTCTAAAGGGTTTTCAAAGATAAAATGAATTTCAAAACCTCATTTATTTCCCTTACTCACTGAGTTCGTGGAAACTCATCCTATTTGCTAGCATTTCAGGTGAGCTTGAGCCGGAGCTAGTGTTCGTGCCTCTAGAGGTTGAGGCTGAGCCTTATGCTCAAGAACCTTGTTAGTGATATGCTTGTTGTAGATATTTATGATGCTAAGAGTTGAGCTTTGTATTATAATGGTAGCATTGTTGGAATTATGTAAATGTCTTAAGTTGTTTACTTTATGTTTGGAAGTTGATAGAGTTTTGAATCCATGTAAATAAGTAATATGTATGGCTTACTTTAAAGTTAGTAGTTGGATGGATTTTTGTTAAAAGTGGCATGCAAGATTGGCCAAGTGTATAATGGTAGCTTTGATAATTTTGTTTTAGACTAATGTACTAGTGTGGCCATGTTAAAGTAAATAAGACAGATGGCTATGTACGCTTGGGTTGTATGTTGAAAAGTTAAGTGGTATGATGTTTAGCTTTATTGTTGTTATATGAAGTGTTGTATAGGTTTATATGTTCTAAGTGCCTAGATTCAAATGTTATAATGCCGAATTTTCGTTGCATCTTGACTTGATCATAAGTGGGGTCGTGTTGGGGTGTGACAAGGTTACTATCAACTTTGAATCAGCAAGGATGACGTGTCAAAGTTTGTTTGCTAAACATGGTATGGCCATTATGAATTTGTGGTTATGCCTTTTGGTTTAACTAATGTTCCTGCAGCTTTCATGGATCTCATACATCGGGTATTCCAACCGTACTTGGATCAGTTCATGGTGATCTTCATTGATGACATCTTGGTGTATTCGAAGACTGAGGCCGACCATGAACAACATCTTCATCTAGTTCTGTAGAAGCTTCAGCAACATCAATTGTATGCCAAATTCAGTAAGTGTAAGTTTTGGCTTCAACATGTGTCTTTTCTGGGTCATATAATTTCTCAATAGGGTATCATGGTGGATCCTGCCAAGGTTGAGGTTGTTTCATCCTGGAAGAGACCGGAGAATGTAACTAAGGTTTATAGCTTCCTCGGTTTGGTGGGTTATTACCGCAGATTTGTGAAAGACTTTTCAAGGGTTGCAGGACCTCTCACGAAGCTAACCCAAAAGAGTATCAGTTTCGAGTGGAATGAAAATTGTGAGAACAGTTTCCACGGGTTGAAAAAGAGTTTGACTTCAGCCCCAGTTCTTGCATTAGCTGAAGGGAATCAGAACTTTGTTATCTATAGTGATGCTTCTAGAGAAGGTTTAGGTTGTGATATGATGCAGAATGGTCGTGTGATTGTTTATGCCTCTCGGAAGGTAAAACAATCCGAGGGAAATTATCCGACTCATGATTTGGAATCGGCGGTTATTGTATTTGCTTTGAAAAAGTGGCGCCATTATCTTTGAGGAAGCAGGTTTGAAATCTTTATGGATCATAAGAGTTTGAAATATTTGTTTTTCCAAAAGGAATTGAACATGAGGCAAAGGTGGTAGATAGAGCTACTTGATGATTACAATTGCACAATCAACTATGTGCCAGGAAAGGTCAATGTGGTAGTAGACGCCCTTAGCCGGAAGGCTAATATTGCTTGTATGGCGGTCAAGGAGTGGGAGTTATTGGAGGAGGCTAGTATGTGAAAGCCAAAGTTGACTAAAATGAGTATTTTGTTTTCGAACTTGCAAATTCAGCCATTGCTATAGTCATGGATCCGAGAGGCTCAGCATTTAGATCAGCGGCTTCAGAGAGATCTTTGAGGGTAAGCCTGATTTCAAGATACATGAGGATGGTGTATTGCAGTTTCGTGCCCGAGTTTGTGTTCTGAATGATTCGAATTTGAAGAGAGAAGTTTTAGAGGATGCCCATAACTCTAAGTACACTATCCATTCGGGCGAGAACAAGATGTACTGGGACTTGAAACAACATTATTGGTGGAATAATATGAGAAGATTTGTAGCAGAGTTTGTGTCTCAGTGCTTGACTTGCTAAAGGGTTAAAGCGGAACATCAACGACCGGTAGGTTTGCTTCAACCGATGATGATTCCGCAGTGGAAATGGGAGCATGTGACTATGGACTTTGTCACAGACTTGCCGAGATCACCAAAGAGTTGTGATGCAGTATGGGTTGTGGTTGACCGATTAACCAAGACTACTCACTTCATTCCAATGAATAAGCAGGATGGTCTTGAGAAATTAACGGATTTGTATGCTACTAACATCGTGAGACATCATGGGGTTTGATGTGACTGTATTTACAGCACTCAAACCTTTATATTTGTACTATATTTGCATCATAACTTAGGAATAAATGCAACATTTTGATACTTTCGATGCAATGTAGAAAAATACCGAAAAGTAAAAAGTCAGACCCGAACGACCCAAATTGCAAGTCAAAAAGTGAAGAACGGAGAAACATGGGAACTGGTGGAAGAATGAGCCTGTAAAGAAGAAATTTGGCTAAAACTAGCACGGGATCAGACTCGGAACATTGACCTGGATGATCTTGAATAGTGATCTATGTTCATTTTTGGCGAATGATACTAGTTTTTTGGGTCAAAACGGCATTCTGAGCAAAACGCAAAATTTGCGCGTGGCGAGATTTTAGCCAAATTCCATCGTTTGGAGGGTCAAAACAGTGAAAAACACGCGAAAATGCTTCGGTCAACGCTCCAGTCAAAGTCAAAATTCAAGAGCCAAAAAGTCAGCAAACGGGCGCTTGAGCGCCCTAGATCAAAAAAATTCACCATCTTCTAGAAGAAAACACGTAGTGAAAATTCAGTGATGGAGTAGATGGGCGCTCGAGCGCGCCTTACTAGCACTCGAGTACGCCTCAAGAAACTTCCGGAAGAACTACGTGGCGAGGGGCAATTCGACGAAAGCCAGGCGTGCCCGAGTGTGCCTCTGATTTTCTGTCTATAAATAGACCCCCTCCCTCCGAATTTTGTAATTAATTTTGGGATATTATCTGTATTTGTGGTATAATTCTGAGTTAATTCTAGTTATTTTTAGTTTTAGTTTTAGTTAATTAATTAGTAGGATACGGGGGAAGGCCCACCTAAGTGGTTCTTATTTGGAAAAATTTTGTCCGAATAGCTACTTTTAGGGAGAAGTCCGACCCTAGTAGTTATTATTCTGGGGAAGTTCTGTCCGAATAGCTTTTAATAGAAAAGTTCTTATTCGGGAGAAATTCATCCCTAGTAGCTCTTATTTGGGAGAAATTAGTTCTGCCTGAATAGCTTTTTGGCATCGGACCTCTACTCAAATTTTGAAAATCAGAAATACAAAGTCGTCATATCGGGGGAGCCTTTCTCGACTCTCTTATTTGTACTACTTGTATTTAATATTATGTTTGAGTAGAGTTATTTATCTAGGGAAGGATATTGTAAATGACGGTCTTTTAATATATGGTCTCAGATTCAGTTATTTAATTCAATTGCAATATATGGCTTGCTTTATTTCAGTATCGTTTTGCATACATAATGTTTTTCAGTAGATGTTATGATTGCTTTACTTATTGTCTTTCATACGTAATTCTTTTTAGTAGACGTTATGATAGCTTTACTTTTGTGCCATATATCCATTCTTTAATAGTTAATCAATAGCTTGACAAACTTAGATTCCATGAGCCTATAGGTTGTATCATAGCTCTAGACTAGAAATGAGATGTTGATTACTTAGTTGAAACAGACCTTTTACGCCAGGTTGTAAGGACAGATCCATACGAATGATGTAACGATATCTACATCAGAATTAGTAATCGGGATTTTAATAGATTAAGTTAATTGACTAGGTTAATACTTGTAACTTAACCTGTGACGCCCAAGACCTAGTGCATGCATGCATCATTTATTTGCATATATTATGTGTGCATTTAAGTATTAATGTGTGATTATTTTGGTTATTTAATAGTTGTATTTATATGTTAGCCTAGCTTTTACATATTTTTGAAAACTAAGTAAACTATGTTTAAATAATCTATATAAAATAAATAACCTATTATTATTATTTTTTCATATAAATAGAGTGCAAATGTTTTCTACATTTAGTAAACTTATTTTCATGAGTCCTGAGCCCGGGATGATTTTTGAAGTACTTAATTTTTCAAATTTTATATTTTATTCTTATTATATGTTTGTTTTCATGCTTACATTCATAATTTCTATGTGCATAGCGTTTCTGGAAGGTGGATATAAAAATTGATTTGTATAACAAAAGAATAGTGCTCGGTGTGTAAAATTTGACTATTTTATTTTCTGGAATTTATATTTTCTTTTCCTTATTTCTTACCATATTTGTCACATTTCGTCCTTTGGAAATGGGTGCATATCATATCGGGAATGAGAGATAGAAAATGTTTGGTGTCCCGTATGAATAGTGTTATGTTAGGAATAATAACTTCTTTTAGAGTTTTTATTTGGGCCATTAAAGAGTTTAGTTAGACTTGGGCTCTTGTTAGGCATCAAATTAAGTTATTTTAGGCCCATTTGCAAGCCCAACCCAATCTATTACCTAGCCTTATATACATATAACATAACATAACATAAACACTTAGAAAAAAAAAGAAGCAAAAATAGACTAGAGAGGCAGAGAGAAACGTGAGAGCTTGAGAGAGCTAGGGCATGGTGATTTCATCTTTTTTGAGCAAATTTAACAAGAATCAAAGAGTTCATTTGCAAATTCCTTCCATTTTTGGGCTTCTTGAAGGTGAGGGTAGCATTTTTATGTGCATTTTCTTAATTTCTAGATGTGGTGAATTTTTGTTAATGTTGTTAAATGCTATCTAAAGCTTTAAATACATGCAAATATAGTTGTTTTGAAGTGTAGAGTAAACGTTTGACATGTATTTGCTTGTAAGCCTATGTATTGTTGGTTGATTAGCTAATTGCTTGAAATGGTGTTGAGAACTTGAAATGCCTTTAAGATGTTTGAGGAAGTGCCTAGGTGAAGCTTTAAGTTAGTTGTGGAGTTAGTAACATGCTAAGCTAGTGGATTGAGCAAGAGGTTAAACTAATTGAACATTAGTGCAAAGGTAGTAATCTGGGTAGCCTACTGTCCATCACGATTGGAACCATTTTGACATAGCAAACGTGCTCTAAAATTAACGAAATTTACATAGTAGCTATATTAGGAAGTTCGGAACAAATGTTGATTTCTAGAGCTAAAGCTAATTCTAACGTTTTTACCTTCCGATTTAACCATTTCAGAAATGTGTCTGAAAATCGCTGGTACAAGGGCAGTTTGTGCAGTTGCACGAAAAAGGACGTAACTTGTGAAATTTAGATCGGAATTGAGTTCCTCTTGGGGCTAAAGTCATCTACACTTGAAGAGATACGTTATACATAAAAATCATATAATTTGGAGATGAATAGGATAGGTAAATAATTTGATAAAATTAGGGTTCTGTTAGAAGATTTGAAAAAATGCATGCTTTCATGGAGCTTTAACTTTACTTGTTTTGAGTTTTGAGGTAGTATGATTGAAGCTTGATTTTGTGTTATCTAAGGGTGATATAGGTGACATCAAACCTAGATTAGTGTTTAAATTGGTTAGAACTTGATTAATTGAATTGCACACAAAAAAGGACTATGCGTATATTTGTTGTCCGGATGGGTTTGAATGCTTTGAATGGTATTAAATATGTTAGATAATGTCTATAATGCATTTGTGGCATTGATTAAAAGTGTGGTTAGGGGACTTGTAGTATAAAGTGACCAAAGGGGATTTGGGAGTTATAAAGTAGTTGTAATTTAAAATGAGTTTTCGTAGTATAAAAAGGTGTCATAAAGTGTCCTTATAGGTATTGAATAGTTAGATTTTGGATTACGTGGCTTCCAAATAGTAAGTGCTTGTAATTGGACCAAAAGGATAGTTATTAGAAAACAAAATTAGTTGTTGGTAATTGTTTTGCAATTGGTTAGCTAAGAGTCTAATTGTAATTGTGTGGAATGTTTATCTATTTGGTGAAGATGACTTAAGTACTAGCTTGTGAGTTGTCACTTGGTGACTATCTTTTGAGCATGAATAGAATTGGTTAAATACTACTCAATATGTGGCTAATTGAAGGAGTTTAATCTTATATGCATTTGAAATTCTAAGTTTTAGTTGAAATTTTGCAATTGTTAATTATTTTCTTGCTTATACTTATTGTTGCTTGAAATACATCTTATGTAACTTGTAGAACATTCGTTTGAGAATTGTTAGCATTTTGAATGGTTAGAGTTGAAGATTTGATGTTGTAGGAAGAAGATAAATAGTAATCAAATAGTAACTTTTGCATATTTTGTGATTTTTGATTTTCTATGTGTTCTGTTGATTCTATTAGTTGCCATAACTCATTTGAATGCTAGTTGTGCCATAAAATTAGTTATAACTTGGGTATAATTGGAATTTCGTTTGAAAATGAAAAGGGGACTTTGGAACGAAGGTTTTAATTCAACTTCTTTGATTATGTAGTTAGTCTTAGATGTGTTAGGAAGCCTCTAAAATGTGATTATGACGCTTAATTGCTAATCGGATTAGGTAGGTGTAGTTCAAATCACCTAAGGGGCTTTTCGAAGTTTTTGAGTTAACATGCTTAAAACTGAGATTTCTGGCATTTACGTGGGTCATAAGGTGGCTATAATTGACTAATAAAGTTAGATTTAGAATTCATTATCTTGTGTGAAGTTTAGAAGATTTTTTGTAAGCATTGGAATAGTGATTTGTTGGATTCGTTGAAATTTGGTTTAGCTTATTGCATAATTAATTATTTTAATTGTTATAACTTTGTATAGTTTCTATATTTGTCTATTGAGTAAGTTATAAATTGTAAATTAGGAAAAAATGAACATGATAACTTGAATTATCTTATGATTAGCTAGAGTTGAGCTTAGTCTACATGGTTAACTTGTTGAACATGTAAGTTGAAATGGGAATTAAGGGTGATTGACTGCCATTTAGCTAATTAAATAAAAGTAGGGGCATGTGCACGCTAATGATATTAAGCAAAGAATGTTTCTAGTCGTGTCCTTTAAGTTTAGTTAATGTAATGTATGTTTAGCGATTTTAGAGTTTGATATTGTGATGTGAACTTGTAGAACTAGTTAGTTAATTGCATGATTAACATTCTTAACTCGTGTTACTTGTGTATGGTTAATCGAATGAATGAAGAATGATTTTATTGCATAAGCGCCTAACTAGGAATTGAAGAGAATTGAGGCCATGGGAGAAGATTCAAAATGGTTTTTGGCTAGGTTTTGTATGTTTGGCTT
This sequence comes from Ehretia macrophylla, assembly GCA_037974665.1. NCBI lineage: Eukaryota > Viridiplantae > Streptophyta > Magnoliopsida > Boraginales > Ehretiaceae > Ehretia > Ehretia macrophylla. Next base: position 10,695,787 of record CM075774.1, read on the forward strand.
CCTAAAGGTGAGGGAGTCTTCATCTCTTATGTGCATCTTAACTTAATTTATTGTTTCTAGATTGTATTCATTAGTAATTGATAAAGTTTATATGCGTTATTTACTTGCTATCTTGTGTCTTTTCGTGTTATTTGTGATTAACTGCGAGGACGACCTACTTTGTCGTTCCTCTTATATGATATTTGATATACTTGGCTCTTATGATCTTGATCCGGGGTTGCGCAACCTTTTCGGACATGGTAGCATCGAGAAACATGGGCGTTATCGGGTTTGCCGTGGTCCCTCGACTGCTATGGTGCCTATTCCTTTTCTCTCGCTGAGTATACTCCATTACCCCAGAGGCGTGGTTCACCTACTGCGTATATGGACCTACCTCAGGAGAAAGGGTCGTAGGATTGGGGTACATCCAGATTACCCCATTTTTGGAGGAATAAGGGTTTTACCGGCACTTGCTTGATGATTTTAGCTCGTGGCTCGTGATTGAAGACAAAGTGGAACCGTATCCTTTTATAAAGTGTTTAATTACTTGTTTCAATAGCTTGTTTAATTTTGATATTTATGTGTTATCTTGTGCATTTCATGAAAGCATTTCCCCGGTATGCTGCATCACCTCCCTCACTGAGTATACCAGTTGTATACTCACTCTCGTTTCTAACACCTTTCAGGTTCAGCACCTTCGCAAGGTAATACAGGAAAAGCTCGAGAGTTACCTTGTTTGGTTATGTTGGCTTTCATTATTAGTCCCTGCGAATCCATGTGAATTAGTAAAGTGCTCTCAATTGTAATTTGATTGTAACTATAGAAACTCGCCTTGTAATTCTATTAGACCTTGTTTCTATTTGATTTGTAGGTGGCCTGTAATAGCTTAATGGACTATGTTATTGTTTATTGGTCCTGCATGCTTGCTTGGGTGAATAGAGTTAGATCATAGTTTTGTGGTTATAAATATTGTTTACAGGTTTTGGATTGTCCTATAAATAGGGGAGACTCCGTCCGTTTCCCCTAAATTTTTGTGCCTTGGGTTTGGGATCGGGACCTTGGTCTCGTGAGGGATCGGGGCGTTACAGGAGTTGTATCAGAGCTTAGATAGCTCACAGCCGGGATAGGATCTTTGGCCTGTTAGGTAGTAACCCTTGAGTGTGTGCTTGTGAAGTGTGTGCTTGAGAATGCGTGTGCCTGTATATGGGATTGTGTGTCTTGAATTGAATGTGTGCACCTATATGATATAGTTGTGCAATATGTGCAAATGTGTGACCATATGTGCATATGTATATGTGATATATGTATTATGTGATTATGTGTGAACTTGTGTGACTTTAAGTGTAATTATGTGTCACATTTGCCTAATTTATAGCTTATGTGTTAAATGTGTAAACTGTGTATTGTATTATGTGATTAATTGCGCATCTAAATGACTATTGAGTGTTTATTTGCCTTAGTTATTAGTAATAATGAGTATTAAGTGTTTATCTTATGTGAAAGCCATCGCATACATACATTACCCTTGAAAATGGTAAGTGAACTTTCCCTCTTAAGAGAGATAGCCAGAAGCCGACCTCCTGAAGATTCGGACCAACATGAGTGAGAGGCATTGGACAACTATTTACTTGGGAGTTGGTGTTTATCTTTGGAACTTGGCCATTGGAATTCTTCTAAGGCATTCTTCTTTGCTCAACAGTCATAAATGAGTGGATTTCTTTGGGGTTTTTACATGACGGTTCTTATTGGAACTTTCTTATGGTATTTTCTTATTGGCTCTTCTCGGTGGACTTGTAAACGGTATTATCTACGATATTCATACTCCGATCCCTTCTTGGTATTTTCTCGCCATTTCTAATTGGGAATTCTTCTATGGTATTTGTTTTCCGCTGGATTCTTATTCGGAACTCTACAATGGATTTCTTACTCGTCACTACATCGGGAATCCTTATGGGGTTATTTCTGGTATGCCTGTGGGATTTTTCAAGGATATTTTATGGGGCCTTCTTGTTAGTACTCTTGTGCACTGCTTATCTTCAACAACAATTTTGATAAGAGTTGTGGCAGCTAATGTGAATAAGGAATTGGGAGGAGGCAATTTGTTTACGTGGGGCATAGTGCGACGCGCAAGCGCTAGTGCATACATTGATCATTTGTTTGTATATATTATGTGTGCATTTAAGTATTAATGTGTGATTATTTTGGTTACTTAATAGTTGTATTTATATGTTAGCCTAGCTTTTACATATTTTTGAAAACTAAGTAAACTATGTTTAAATAATCTATATAAAATAAATAACCTATTATTATTATTTTTTTCATATAAATAGAGTACAAATGTTTTCTACATTTAGTAAACTTATTTTCATGAGCCCTGAGCCCGAGGTGATTTTTGAAGTACTTTATTTTTCGAATTTTATATTTTATTCTTATTATATGTTTGTTTTCATGCTTACGTTCATAATTTCTATGTACATAGCATTTCTAGAATGTGGGTAGAAAAATTGATTTGTATAACAAAGGAATAATGCTCGGTGTATAAAATTTGACTATTTAATTTTCCAAAATTTATATTTTATTTTCCTTATTTCTTACCATATTTGTCGCATTTCATCCTTTGAAAATGGGTGCATATCATATAGGGAATGAGAGATAGAAAATGTTTGGTGTCTCGTATGAATAGTGTTATGTTAGGAATAATAACTTTTTGTAGAATTTTTATTTGGGCCTTTAAAGAGTTTAGTTAGACTTGGGCTCTTGTTAGGCACCCAATTAAGTTATTTTAGGCCCATTTGCAAGCCCAACGCAATTCATTACCTAGCCTTATATGCATATAACATAACATAACATTAACACATAGAAAAAAAAAGAAGCAAAAATAGACTAGAGAGGTAGAGAGAAACGTGAGAGCTTGAGAGAGCTAGGGCTTGGTGATTTTATCTTCTTTGAGCAAATTTAGCAAGAATCAAAGAGTTCCTTTGCAAATTCCTTCCATTTTTGGGCTTCTTGAAGGTGAGGATATCATTTTTATGTGCATTTTCTTAATTTCTAGATGTGGTGAATTTTTGTTAATGTTGTTAAATGCTATCTAAATCTTTAAATACATGCAAATATAGTTGTTTGGAAGTGTAGAGTAAACTTTTGACATGTATTTGCTTGTATGCCTATGTATTGTTGGTTGATTAGCTAATTGCTTGAAATGGTGTTGAGAACTTAAAATTCCTTTAAGATGTTTGAGAAAGTGCCTAGGTGAAGCTTTAAGTTAGTTGTCGAGTTAGTAACATGCTAAGCTAGTGGATTGACCAAGAGGTTAAACTAATTGAACACTAGTGCAAATGTAGTAATTTGGGTAGCCTACTGTCCATCACGATTGGAACCATTTTGACATAGCAAATGTGCTCTAAAATTAACGAAATTTACATAGTAGCCAGATTAGGAAGTTCTGAACAAATATTGATTCTAGAGATAAAACTAATTCTAACGTTTTGACCCTCCGATTTAAGCATTTCGGAAATGTGTCCGAAAATCGCTGGTGCAGGGGCAGTTTGTGCAGTTGCACGAAAAAGGACATAACTTGTGGAATTTAGATCGGAATTGAGTTCTGTTTGGGGCTAAAGTCATTTACACTCGAAGAGATACGTTTATGCAGAAAAATCATATAATTTGGAGATGAATAGAATAGGTAAATAATTTGATAAAGTTTGGGTTATGTTAGAAGATTTGGAAAAATGCATGCTTTCATGGAGCTTTAACTTGACTTGTTTTGAGTTTTGAGGTAGTGTTATTGAAGCTTGATTTTGTGTTATCTAAGGGTGCTATAGGTGAAATTAAACCTAGATTAGTGTTTAAATTGGTTAGAACTTGATAAATTAATTGCACACAAAAAGGGGCAATGCGTATAGTTGTTGTCCGGATGGGTTTGAATGCCTTGAATGGTGTTAAATATGGTAGATAATATCAATAATGCATTTATGGCATTGATTAAAAGTGTGGTTAAGGGGCTTATAAAGTAGTTGTAATTTAAAATGAGTTTTCGTAGTATATAAAGGTGTCATAAAGTGTCCTTATAGGTATTGAATAGTTAGATTGTGGATTACGTGACTTCCAAATAGTAAGTTCTTGTAATTGGACCAAAAGGCTAGTTAATAGAAAACGAAATTAGTTGTTGGTAATTGTCTTGCAATTGATTAGCTAAGAGTCTAATTGTAATTGTGTGGAATGTTTATCTATTTGGTGAAGATGACTTAAGTACTAGCTTGTGAGTTGTCACTTGGTGACTATCTTTTGAGCATGAATAGAATTGGTTAAATACTACTCAATATGTGTCTAATTGAGGGAGTATCATCTTATATGCATTTGAAATATTAGGTTTTAGTTGAAATTTTACAATTGTTAATTATTTCCTTGTTTATACTTATTGTTGCTTGAAATACATCTTATGTAACTTGTAGAACATTCGTTTGAGACTCGTTAGCATTTTGAATGGTTAGAGTTGAAGATTTGATGTTGTAGGAAGAAGATGAATAGTAATCAAATAGTAACTTTTGCATATTTTGTGATTTTTGCTTTTCTATGTGTTCTATTGATTCTATTAGTTTCCATAACTCATTAGAATGCTAGTTGTGCCATAAAATTAGTTATAACTTGGTTATAATTGAAATTTAGCTTGAAACTCAAAAAGGGACTTTGAAATGAAGGTTTTAATTCGACTTGTTTGATTATGTAGTTAGTCTTAGATGTGTTTGGAAGCCTCTAAAATGGAATTATGACGCTTAATTGCTAATCGGATTAGGTAGGTATAGTTCAAATCACCTAAGAGGCTTTTCGAAGTTTTTGAGTTAACATACTTAAAAATGAGATTTCTTGGCATTTACATGGGTCATAAGGTGGCTATAATTGATTAGTAAAGTTAGATTTAGAATTCGTTATCTTGTGTGAAGTTTAGAACATTTTTTGTAAGCATTGGAATAGTGATTTGTTGGATTCCTTGAAATTTGGTTTAGCTTATTGCATAATTAATTATTTGAATTGTTATAACTTGCTATAATTTCTATATTTGTCTATTGAGTGAGTTATAAATCGTAAATTGGGAAAAAATGAGCATGATAACTTGAATTATCTTATGATTAGCTAGAGTTAAGCTTAGACTAAGTGGTTAACTTGTTGAACATGTAAGTTGAAATGTGAATTAACGGTGATTGATTGCCATTTAGCTAATTAAATAAAAGTAGGGGCATGTGCACGCTAATGATATTAAGCAAAGAATGTTTCTAGTCGTGTCCTTTAAGTTTAGTTAATGTAATGTATGTTTAGCGATTTTAGAGTTTGATATTGTGATGTGAACTTGTAGAACTAGTTAGTTAATTGCATGATTAACATTCTTAACTCGTGTTACTTGTGTATGGTTAATCGAATGAATGAAGAATGATTTTATTGCATAAGCGCCTAACTAGGAATTGAAGAGAATTGAGGCCATGGGAGAAGATTCAAAATGGTTTTTGGCTAGGTTTTGTATGTTTGGCTTCCTAACTTCATCTCTTCTGTGCATCTTAACTTAATTTATTGTTTCTAAGTTGTATTCATTAGTAATTGATAAAGTTTATATGCGTTATTTACTTGCTATCTTGTGTCTTTTCGTGTTATCTGTGATTAACTGCGAGGATGGCCTACTTTGTCGTTCCTCTTATATGATATTTGATATACTTGGCTCTTATGATCTTGATCCGGGGTTGCGCAACCTTTTCGGACATGGTAGCATCGAGAAACACGGGGATCATCGGGCTTGTCGTGCTCTCTTGACTACCATGGTGCCTATTCCCTTTCTCTCGCTGAGTATACTCCACTACCCTAGAGGCGTGGTTCACCTACTGGGCATATGGACCTACCTCAGGAGAAAGGGTCGTAAGATCGGGGTACATCTGGAGTGCCCTATTTTTGGAAAAATAAGGGTTTTGCCGGCACTTTCTTGAAGATCTTGGCTCGTGGCTCGTGATTGAAGACAAACGTGGAACCGTATCCTTTTATAAAGTGTTTAATTACTTGTTTTCAATAGCTTGTTTAATTGTGATATTTATGTGTTATCTTGTGCATTTCATGAAAGTATTTCCCCGGTATACTGCATCATCTCCTTCACTGAGTATACCAGTTGTATACTCACCTTCGTTTCTAACACCTTTCAGGTTCAGCACCTTCGCAAAGTGATACAAGGAAAGCTCGAGAGTTACCCTGTTTGGTTGTGTTGGCTTCCATTATTAGTACCTGCGAATCCATGTGAATTAGTAAAGTGGTTTGAATTGTAATTTGATTGTAACTATAGAAACTCGGCTTGTAATTCTATTGGACCTTGTTTGTATTTGATTTGTAGGTGGCCTGTAATAGCTTAATGGACTATATTATTGTTTATTGGTCATGCATGCTTGTTTGGGTGATTGGAGTTAGATCATAGTTTTGTGGTTATAAATATTGTTTACAGGTTTTTGATTATCCTATAAACAGGGGAGACTATGTCTGTTTCCCCTAAATTTTCGTGCCTTGTGTTTGGGATCGGGACCCTAGTCTCGTGAAGGATCGAGACATTACATAACCCTTGCATAGGATTAGAGAACTTGAATGCCGAGCCTATATTGACTTCCCCTTTGTATATCCATCCCCCTAGATTCATTTCCCTCGTATTCCACTTTTACTTAGATAGTTTAATTTAGTTGTAATTTAGTTATATTCTTAAAAACGCCTTTTTAAATTGTCACTTACCGCTTTAATATTTTAACACTACTTCACTAACTAACTAATGAGATTTCCTGTGGTACAATTCCGCACTCATAGCATACTATACTACGAAGATCCATACACTTCCGGGTATTTTAAACTTGGTTGTTTTACACTAATTTTTACACATACAACTGATCACATCAAGTTTTTTTGGCGCTGTTGCTGGGGAAACACAGTCTAGTTTAGTTTTTGAATTATTTGTGAAACTTGTTTTAATTGTTGTAATTATTGCCTATATTGTTTGTATTTGTTTTAAATTGTACAAATTCTACTTGTAAAGTACATATTGTATATAGTTTATAAGATTTGTATATTGTCTGTATTATATTTGCACATCAACTGTTTATATTATGCTTTGTTAAAATAGCTTGTGCAAGTACTTAGCTTATTTTTTGTCTTTATTTTAAAGTACTTAGTTTACCTTATGTAGTTACTTATTGCACTTAGTTTTTTTATATTTTGCATGAACGGGCGTTGTTCCTTAATACCGGAACTCATCCCATTTAATCCCGAGCCCCAGAAAACTCCGCGAAGGAGAGTCCAAGTCCAGATAGCAGAGCAAGAAGGAAATGTACAAAACCTTCAACCTCTTCCGGTAGCTCAGCCTGTTAACCAACCCGTTAATCGACCCATTGACCCACAAATGACTCTTCGTCAACATTTCTCTCTGGGCGATTATAATCCCGAGTTTGCCATAGCCCCACCGGCTCTTGGCAATGTTAACTTTGAGCTTAAAACAGGGACCATTTCGAATCTGCCTTCCTTTTACGGGAAGAGCAACGAAAGCCCTTATGCTCACATCATACAATTTTTGCAGGCATGTTCTATGTTTCACATCCCTAACGTGAGCCGTGAGATTATTCAACTGCGTCTGTTTCCATTTTCCATAAAAGACAAAGCCAAACAAGGGCTAAATCATTTGGATGCAGGGGTCATTACATCTTGGGGAGAACTTACTCGGAAATTTTTACATAGGTTCTTTCCAATGACCAAAACCACTACTTTGCGAACCGACATCATGTCATTCGTTCAGTTGGACTTAGAGCCTTTTCATGAAGCATGGGAAAAATTTATTGATCTTAGGAATCAGCTTCCTCACCATGGGTTTGCCTATCATGAACTCTTGCATTATCTTTAAAGGTCTTACACCTCACAAAAAATGATGGTAAAAGCAATGAGCAATGGAGGTTTCTATAACCTCACAGCGGATGAAGCTTGGAGTAGAATAGAGAATATAGCTGAAGACTCTCTTCAGAACATAGCTTCAAATAGAGAAACTAAGAGCACCCACAACCCCCAAAAGAGGGCATTGTTCGAGGTTAACTCTACCATTTGATTGATAAAGTAGATGCCCTAGCCCAACAAGTAGAAAAATTCATCTCTCTAGAGTCTACTTCTTCACAAGCTCCTCAAATCACAAAAATTTGTGCCATATGTTCTACAGTAGATCATTCTACTCTGGACTGTCCAATTGGTTCACAATTTCCTGAATTCATGCAAGAACAAGTCTATACCACTCAAGGATATACAAGAAATTATGATCCTTATTCTAACAATTATAATCCTGACTGGCGAGACAATCCCGCATTTTCATGGCGACAAAGTAATCAAGAGCCTCAGTTTCCTCAACAACAACAATATCAGAAACAACAGGGAAACTTTGAGCCTCATTTCCCTCAGCAGTCATATCAAAGGCCTCAAAACTTTAACCTTCCTGGTTTTTACCAAATCTAGAAAGAACCGTTCCAAACACAACGGAACAATTTCCCCCTCTTCCTCTAACATAGTCAACATTTGATGACAAGTTTGACAAACTAGTACAAATGTTCCAAGTTCAACAACAATCTATTGCTAAACTTAAAGGACAACTCGGGTAGATGGACCAAACTTTAAGTAAGAGAGACGAGGGTAAGCTTCCATCTCAGACTATAGTAAATCCACGAGGACAATGTAGTAATGTCCAAACTGAGACTGTCCAAGAACAGGCTAAGGCCAAGACTACCCTTAGGAGTGGGAATGTAATAGACAAGGAGGTTAGAAAGAAGAATTGGGATGTTCCCGAAGAAATTGAAGAATTAGAGGAACTTGAGATCGAGGTTGTAAACAATGATGTCAATGACTCTTGTAAGAATCAAAACCCAACGGTGGAGCCAATAGTTGAACTGTGAGACCCCGCACGAAGGTCGTGTGCATATCATATCATTTAACATGTGTTTACATTGATTTACGTGCATTTGATTATTCTACGTGCATTTATATCGTTTAAGGTGCATTTAAATTTAATAACGTGCATTCGGGTGTTCTAGATATCGTAGGCATTAATTAATTGGTACCACAATACATTAGCTAACTAAAATAGTTAAGTTAGAACTAAAGGGCAAACTAGAAGATTATAATTAGTTAGGAGGGCATTTTGGACATTGAGCATCCTATGTTATTTTCTACCTAACATATACATACAATATACACACAAACACATATATTACACAACACACACACATATACACAACTCAAACACACACACCCACACAACATACATACTACACGATCAGGAGAGAAGAGAGAAAAGAATAGAGAAAGAAGAAAGGGAGAAGAAGAAGAGGAAAGAAGAAGGAGGCTTAGGCTATTTTCAAGCATTCGTCAAGGTATTCTTGCTCTATCTTCTCCTAGAACTCCAACCTAAGGTGATGGATGATTTTTAAATGTTTTAGAAAGGCATACAACTCATGGTAGAGTGATCTATATGTGGGTAAAGCATGATTGAGCTAATATGCATGTTAGATGTTGGATTTGAATTTGGTTTGGTGTTCTAGGGTTTTAAGACTTAATGATTAAGCTCCATTGTGCTTATTCTCATTCTTGTAAGCTATCAAAATGCTAAATATGATTACTACACTTGATTTGAAGTATGAAAGTAGAAGAAGCAATTCTAGAACACAAATCTTGATGATTGAGCTTGCAAATGTATTATAGTTGTTGGTTGATTACTTTTGTTGCTTCTATGATGATTTTGATGCTAGATGACGTTTAATCCATGTTTAGATGATGTTAATAAAGTTATAATTGAAAAGAATTTGAGGTATGAACTTGGTTGAAGCAAGATTGAAGAAGAAAGAAGGAAAGAACATAAAAATTGGGCTTGGAATGACCTTGACAACTTGAGTTGGTCAAGGGAGTTGGTCCTCGTCCGACTGCCCCTCCCCTTTTGCGCAGCGTTTTTCTAAAGGCTATATCTCACTCAATTCAAATTCGAATTGAGTTTCGTTTAATTCTAGAACTATCTACATTCGATAAGCTTCGATTCTCGACCAAAAATAGAATAATTGATGTTTGGGAAGGTAGGGAAATTAACTATTTAAGTTAGGCTAATGCAAAAGAGTTGAAGTTACTTGGTATATCTAGTGGATACCATTGGTAGGTGTTGTTATTAAGTGGCCAACTTGTAAGTCCTCGATATTATGAGCTAATAGTTAAGGAGCTTACATGCTAGATATTGTATGTGTTATATGTCCTTAGGAGTGCATGATAAATGCTTGACACGTTTACATGATGTGAAGTATGGAGGTACTTGAATACGCTGCATGATTGATTGAACTTGCATGCTTATGTAAAATGCATATGTATATGAATTGTAAATGCACGGTTAGGTTGCAACCATATTTGAATGAAGTAGTGACGGGAACTCCAGGCAGTGTTGGGCTTGCCGGTATACCCCGACTATGAAAGTGTTAACTCATTCTCTTGCTGAGCGCCATTAAATACCCTAGAACAATCCAAATGTCGGTTACCAATGATACCTTGGGAGAAGATATGATTTATGATTGTGTTGACTTCTTCTCTTGCCGAGCGCCATTGAATACCCTGGAACAATCCAATCGACGGGAACCAATGATATCTCGGGGGAAGATATGATTTAAGATGGCTAATGAATATACTCGTTACAATACCTTATGCATTGCACGATTGTTAAAACGTTTGTGAAATGATAAAACCTTTGTGAAAATCCTTCATATTCAATCCTCACTAAGCTATATGCAGGACTAGTTCACCCATCTTTTATGACAATTTCAGGTGAGACAGGTTGAGTGGACTTCACAAGTTGAAGGAAAAGATTGCATATGTGAGGACTTGACCTCTTGTTGTAATAGTAGAATGTTGTTCAAGTGTATGAGATATTTGATGTAAATTGAAGGATCTAGATCTTGTATACATGCATCCGGTGAAAGTTATCTTCATCAATAGTGATGAAGTTTGTATAATAGGTATTATTGAATTATGGTAACTTGGATTCTAGTATCGGGTTGTTTTACAGCTAGTTGAGATGTTTTATGGTTATTAGTGCTCGGGTTATTATCTTGTGCCTTAGCGGACTTAAGGGGAGTGATCTTCTTGAGCCCGTGGCATCACGATCCCAAGTCATTTGAGGTTTTACAGATTTGGCTATCAACATTATTATTATTGCGATATCAGAGACCATGTTAGCAATAGAAAATTGGGGTCATGATATGAACCATCCTCTCGAGTACTTTTCCCCATAGCTCTGTCCCGTTTGAAACCGATTGATGATCCTAAACAACCCAAGGTCTTAGAATACTTGAAAGACATTAACATTAATTTTCCGTTAGTTGAGGTAATACAACAGATTCCAGCCTATGCCAAATTTTTGAAGAATATGTGTGTGAAAAAAAGACGAACCAACTCCATTCCTAAGAAGGTCCGTCTTATTGAAAAGGTTAGTACTATCTGCACTAGAGGGCTGCCTCAAAAGTGCAGTGACCTAGGAGCTTTCACCATTCCATGTTTAATTAATGACCAACGGGTAGAAAGTGCCTTGTTAGACTTAGGGTCTAGTGTTAACCTAATTCCTCACACAGTTTATCAAAGGTTAGGTCTTGGAGTGTTAACACCGACAAATGTGAGCCTCCAATTGGCAGATAGATCTGAGCAGAGACCTCGAGGTATTGTAGAGGATGTCATCGTTAGAGTAGGAGAATTTATGTTCCCAGTGGATTTCATTGTGTTAGATATGGACCTAGGCCCTGATAATAAAAATACCACTCCTGTCTTATTAGGCAGACCATTTTTAGCAATAGCTGATGTTGTTATTTACTGTAGGACGGGAATGATGGAATTGACTTTCACGAATATGAGAACAAAGTTGAGGGTTGCTGATGCAGCCAACAAGTTGAACCAAGATGAGGAAGAAAAATGCTTCCATTTAGATACCATTGACTCATGCATAAATGAGTTTGCCCATTCAATCTTAACTCCTGATAAGGAGATAGCAGAGCTAGAACGCCTCTTGTATGAATGCAACATTTCGCCTGAAATGGTCGCCTCCGTTTTCATTGTTATTGATCCAGATCAGAACGATCAAGTAATAACTCTTTTCCCTAAAGCCTCAGATTGTCTCACAATTGAGTCTCTACCAGCGTTGGAACTCAAAACCTTGCCCCAACATCTTAAGTATGTCTATTAGGACCTAATGAGACCTTGCCAGTCATTATTGCATTGGATTTGACTCCCGAGCATAAAGACAAACTTTTAGAGGTCCTAAGTACGCATAAACAGGCGATAGGTTGGACAATTTCTGACTTGAAAGGAATAGATCCATCTGTGTGTATGCATAAAATTCATTTCGAGGAAGGAGTTACTTCTTCTCGATAATTTCAGAGAAGACTAAACCCAAAGATAGGTGATATCGTCCATAAAGAGATCATCAGGTTACTTGATGCGGGTATTATATACCCGATTTCTGACAGTCCATAGGTAAGTTTGGTACAAGTGGTATCAAAGAAATCTGGGATTACTGTGGTCCTGAATGACAAATGTGAGCTAATCTCTACACGAACCACTACTGGGTTGATACGAACCACGCCAACATGCGACGCGACCTAACACCAAATATGGCAAACAACCCCAAGATCTTTTAGGAATAGATGAAACCGCGACCCTATGATTAGCAAAGCTAGAACCTTGGTATAGTTGAGGACGCCACAAACGGGGATGGGAAACCCGTTTGATAAGTCAAAGGTTGAACGCCACAAGAATTATCTTGATAAGTTCGAGAGTTTCTTGAAGAACTCAAAGGAGAATAATCTCACAAATTTTATGAATCAAAATTGTCTTCTTTTATTATCACAAAAACTGCCTTATATAGGCAATAACAAATAAGTAGCCTGCTTGGAAAAGGACTCCTAAACCCTAGCCCAAGTAGGAAAAATATGAATAGTAACCTAGGTTAGAGAAGTAGACTTTGAGCCCAAGAAAGACTCCTATTAACTATTCACATGAATAGTAACTAAAAAGGAAGTAAACTTGCAGCCCAAGAAAGGCTATTTTCTAGTGTGAACACCTAACTTGCAGCCCAAGAAAGACTTCTCCCTAGTATGAACACCTGATTTTCGTCTATAAGGGATTCTAGAGAATAAACTAGAATTCAAATTAAACTAAAACTAAAACTAAGATAGAATTACAAAGAAATCAAATCTTGACCAAATCTTCAAATCTTCTTAAAAATTCTTGAAGTTCTTGAATCTTGAAAATAGAATCTTGACTTGAATCTTTGCTAAAAAATTCACCCAAATAAATGGTTCAATGAACATAGACGATTCAATGAATGTGGACGGTTCAACGAATGTAGACATCTAATTCCTGGCTCTTTCTTGAACGATTTGTATAGCCTTGATGTCCTCATCATTCCCCCCTCTTGAGAAGGATTTGTCCTCAAATCTTCCAAGTTCAAAGACCAGCCTAGGTAGTAGACCATGTGGTATGTCCTAGGAAAACACTTTCTCAAAATCCTGCAAAAGAGAAATAACAACACTGGGCAATGCAAAGTCAAATTGGTTAGTGTTTAAAAGAGCCTTCTTGCACATGAGTACATTCATTGGCCGTTTTGAGATCAAAGCCCCCTTAACCTCACTTGCTTTTGCATAAAAATTTCTTATTTTCCTATCTGTTTTTACCTCCTTGGCCGAGCTCTTTTCTTTTTTTACTACCTTTCCAGATTCAGCCTTACTCTTTTTTTTTCACTCTCAATCTTTTGCTCATTCAAATTCTTTTGATTACTCAAATTCTTTTGTTCACTCAAGTTCTTTTGATCACTCAATTTTTGTAACCTCACTTGATCCTCATAAACTTGTTTTGGTGTCATTGGAACTAGAGTGATTGTCCGCTGATTGAACATGAATGAGTACTTGTTGGTAAAACCATCATGCTGCACACGTCGATCAAATTGCCATGGCCTTCCCAAAAGAAGATGTCCAGCATGCATAGGTACCACATCGCACAATACTTCATCCTCATATTTTTCAATGCGAAATGGCACCACAACCTGTTTTGTAACCTTTACCTCACCACAATCATTCAACCATTGCAGCTTGTATGGACGTGGATGCTTAATTGTTGTGAGCCCTAACTTCTCAACCATGGAAGAACTAACAATGTTAGTACAACTACCACCATCAATAATAACACTAAATACCTTATCTTTCACGTGGCAGCGAGTATGAAAGATGTTCTCACGTTGTACTATTTCTTCTTCTTCTTTAGCTTGCAAGCTCAAAGCTCGTCGTGCCATTAGTCCAAGCATATCTCCATAATCTGCCCCAAACTCTTCTTCACCTACTTCGGTGTCCTCTAGTATGGGCATGTCATCAGATTGCATTTCATCTTCATATTCAATCTCCCTACATTTCAAAGCTACCATTGTTCTCTTGTTTGGACATTGGCTAGCTATGTGACCTTGTCCCTAACATTTAAAGCATTTAATATCACTAGAAAGAGTTGTAGGAGGGGCTGTTTTACCTTGAGAAGTCATGGCATGGGTGGATGTTTTGGGCTTAGGCTTGACCTTGGAAGTAGACGAACTCTCCTCCTTTTTTGGGTAACTCGACCTCCAAGGTGATGTACTTGAGTGTTGCGGGGCTGGCCTTGGTCGTGAACTACCCCTCTTCAATTGCTTCTCCACCTTAATTTCCATATGCACCAAATCTTCTAACTCAACATAATGATGCAACTCAATGGTGTTAGCAATTTCTCGATTCAGCCCATTCAGAAATCTAGCCATTATCACATCCCGATCTTCCTCTACATTGGCTCTAATCATAGCCATCTCCATCTCATTGTAATACTCATCAACACTCTTATTACCTTGGTGAAGACCTTGCAGTTTGAGGTATAAGTCCCTGTAGTAATGACTGGGTACAAATTGCCTCCTCATCACTCTCTTCACCTCATCCCAAGTTACAACAGGACGTTCTCCATTCCACCTTCTATTGATACACAATTGATCCCACCAAATAATAGCATAATCAGTAAATTCAATGGCAGCAAGCTTTACCTTTTTCAACTTGGAATAGTTATAACAATCAAACACCAACTCTATCTTCTTTTCTCACTCAAGATAAGCTTCAGGATCACTCCTTCCTTGAAACGCAGGAATCTCCATCTTGATGCTTCCTAAGTTGTTATCAACACGATCAACACGATTCCTAACATCTCTATCTCGGGCATGTCTTCTATTGCTGCCCACCGAAATTCTATCAAACTCTTCATCTAAACCTTCCTCATCGATCTCATCAACTTCATCAACATCTTCAACTTTTTGCTGCAGCCTGTTCCTCCTTGGTGCGTCTTGAGCAACTTGTGGCTGCCCTTGTTGTGGTCTATCTTCTACTCTATCCAACCTCACATGTATTGGTTCCAATTCAGCCCTCATCATCCATCTTATCTTCCCCAACAAGGCTTGTATTTGTAAATTTAGAACAACAGCTTGTTGACCTCCTTCGTTGGTGTTGTCTGCTTGATTTTGAGACATGATTAAATTTCACTTCCTCACGTGTTTCATTCAACTCAACTTGGCTTTTACCCTCTATTAATCTCACGCACTCTGCATTTTTCCTCTCGTATTCTCCTTCAAGTTCCCTTGAACTAACCAAGAATACCAAGAAAGACACTAAAGCAGCGTATTAATCTATTTCGGAATCTAACTTTTTTTTTCAGACCTCTAAGCCTCTGGAAACAAGGTTAGAGAAAGAAAATTGAACAAAACCCGAAGAAGGAAGCCTAAAAAAATAAAAAGAGTAGAGAAAACCCTATTTGAAAACACAAAAACACCTAAAACTCATAGCAAACAATAGAATTTTGCCCTAAGAGGGTGGTGCCCATGGCATAGCAATAGGTTATGCTCAAATCGTCGTTTCCCTTTAGAAAAGTTTGGCCTCGCAGGCTAATTCTCCATTTTTTTTTTTTTTACTGTTCACTGTTTTGCTTTTTTTTCAACTCCGAACTGTATTTTTTTTCCCTTTCTTTTCTTTCTTTTCTTGACTTTTCTTGATGTTCTTTTTTTGATTTTTCGAAACAACCACAATGAGCAAGTAACCAAGAACTTGAATTTAGAAGCACACGAAACCCTAATTTAAGATTCTAGGGTTTGGCCAATTGACAACTAAGCATGAAAACGAAATTAAAGCACGAACGGAATGGAAACACAAGACAATAAATGAAATTGAAAGCAAGAATGGATTTAGGACAACCTAAAACAAAAATGAAGCAAGGCAAGAAACGGAATCGATAACAAGACTCAATCAAGAACGAAGAAAGAAACTTAAAACTTAGACCTAGACTCAGGGAAATAACCAAAAAAATAAGAAAATGATAGACAAACCTGATTAACCTAAGCTCTGATTACCAACTGATACGAACCATGCCAACATGCGACGTGACCCAACACCAAATATGGCAAACGACCCGAAGACCTTTCAGGAATGGATGAAACCGCGACCCTATGCTTAGCAAAGCAAGAACTTTGGTATAGTTGAGGACGCCACAAACGAGGATGGAAAACCCGTTTGATAAATCAAAGGTTGAACGCCACAAGAATTATCTTGATAAGTTCGAGAGTTTCTTGAAGAACTCAAAGAAGAATAATCTCACCAATTTTATGTATCAACATTGTCTTCTTTTATTATCACAAAAACAGCCTTATATAGGTAATAACAAATAAGTATCCTGCTTGAAAAAGGACTCCTAAACCCTAGCCCAAGTAGGAAAAATATGAATAGTAACCTAGGTCAAAGAAGTAGACTTGGAGCCCAAGAAAGACTCCTATTAACTATTCATATGAATAGTAATATGAATAGTAACTAAAAAGGAAGCAAACTTGCAATCCAAGAAAGGCTCCTTTCTAGTGTGAACACCTAACTTGCAGCCCAAGAAAGATTTCTCCCTAGTGTGAATACCTGATTTTTGTCCATAGGGGATTCTAGAGAATAAACTAGAATTTAAATTAAACTAAAACTAAAACTAAGATAGAATTACAAAGAAATCAAATCTTGACCAAATCTTCAAATCTTCTTGAAACTTCTTGAAGAATCTTGAAGTTCTTGAATCTTGAAAATAGAATCTTGACTTGAATCTTTGCTGAAAAATTCACCCAAATATGGTTCAATGAACATGGACGATTTAATAAATGTGGACAGTTCAACGAATGTAGACGTCTAATTCCTGGCTCTTTCTTGAACGATTTGTATAGCCTTGATGTCATCATCATGGGCGGCGTATATGCATTGATTACAGAAAGCTCAACTTCAAGACTAGGAAAAACCACTTTCCTTTGCTCTTCCTCAACCAAGTTTTCGATAGAGTAGCCGGACAAGGCTACTATTGCTTTCTGGAGAGGTATTCAGGATACAACCAAATCCTAATCTTTCCTGAAGATCAGGAGAAGACTACATTCACATGTCCTTATGGGACCTTTGCATTCAGGCGTATGCCCTTCGATCTTTGCAACGTACCTGTGATGTTTCAAAGATGTGTGATGGCCCTTTTCTCAGATATGATCAAAAAGTTCCTAGAAGTCTTCATGGATGACTTCTCAGTGTTTGGAGCTACCTTCGACGAATACCTCACACACCTTTCATAAGTGCTTGACCGATGCGTTGAGATGAACCTGGTTTTAAGTTCGGAAAAGAGCTACTTCATGGTTAGACAAGGTATAGTTCTTGGCCATGTGGTCATACATGATGGAATCCATGTGGACCCAGCCAAAGTCGAGCTAATAGAAAAGCTGCCTGCACCCAAGACGGTGCGTGATATCCGATCATTCCTTGGTCACGCCGATTTTTATCAACGTTTCTTCAAAGACTTCAGCCATATAGCCCGACCCCTCTCTAGTCTCCTAGCACACGATGTTGAATTCAAATTTGATGACAAGTGCTCATAAGCTTTTGAGAAACTCAAATCTTTGCTATCTTCTGCTCTTATCATCCAACCTCCTGACTACAGTCTCCCCTTTGAAATAATGTGCGATGCGTCTGATTATGTAGTGGGAGCTATATTAGGACAACGTAGGGATAAGTTTTCTACTGTGATATATTATGCCAGCAAAACCTTGGACGATGCACAAAAGAACTATACAACCATTTAAAAGGAATTGTTGGTTATAGTCTTCTCCTTGGATAAGTTCAGATCTTACATCTTAGGATCCAAAGTGATAGTCTACACGGACCACGCAGCTTTGCAATATTTACTAACCAGAAAGGATACAAAGCCCCGTATAATAAGTTGGCTATTACTCCAACAAGAGTTCGACCTTGAGATCAAGTACAAAATATAAAACGAGAACTCTGTTGCCGATCATCTATCACGTTTGGTACGTGATTCTCCTATCGATACTCTGCCGTTCAAAGACACGTTCCCTGATAAGCAACTTTTTGCTCTCTCACATAAGACCCCTTGGTACGCCCACTTTGTAAACTATTTGGCTGCCCAAGAGTTTCCAACTCACTGGGGTAAACGCGAGAAGGAACTATTTTTGGCACAAGTCAAGTACTTTATCTTGGAAGATCCCTATCTTTTCAAGATTTGTGCCGATCAAGTCATTAGGAGATGTATTCCTGAGGATGAATTTGACAGCGTTCTCTAGTTTTGCCACTCTGAAGCATGTGGTAGACATTTCGGAGGAAAAATGACGGTTGCCAAAGTCCTTCAAAGTGGGTTCTTCTGGCCCACTATTTTCAAAGATGCCCAGCAAGTGTGTAAAAATTGCCCATAATGTCAACAAGCTAGCTCTATCTCAAGAAGGGGCATCACAAGCTGGCTTTATTTCAAGAAGGGACATGATGCCCCTTACACCTATCCTCATTTGTGAATTATTCAAAGTTTGGCGTATAGACTTCATGGGTCCCTTTCCTCCTTCCTCAGGTTATACTTACATTCTTGTCGGTATGGACTATGTGTTCAATTGGGTAGAAGCAGTGGCAACCTGAACCAATGACCACAAAGTTGTGGTCAAGTTCATTAAAGAGAACATCTTCTCTTGATTTGGAGTACCACGAGTGTTTCTCAGTGACGGTGGACAGCACTTCCGTCACAGGACACTAGAAGCCCTATTAAGAAAATACTTTGTCCACCATAAGATAGCGATGCCGTACCATCCACAAACAAGTGGACAAATAAAAGTGTAAAACCGGGAAATCAAGTCAATTCTTCAAAAAACGGTTAGGCCCGATCGCAAAGATTGGTCAAGTCATCTGCACGACGCATTATGGGCCTACCATACTGCTTTCAAAACTCCCATCGGCATGTCCCTGTATAGATTGATATACGGTAGAACCTGTCATCTTCTTGTTGAACTCGAGCATAAAGCCTATTGGGCTATTAAGGCCCTGAACTTTGACTTATAGCAGGCAGGTGAAGGTAGAAAATTGGCATTGAGTGAACTGGAAGAGTTTCGTTTCGAAGCTTATGAGAATGCCAAACTCTACAAAAAGAGAATGAAGAGGATTCATAATAGGTCTATTCTAAGAAAAACCTTCTCTCCTTTTGGTAAAGTTTGGTTGTGTAACTCTAGATTGAGGTTCTTCCCAGGCTAATTAAGAACAAAGTGGGATGGTCCTTATGAAGTGCTTAAAGCTTAAACATCCAACAGTTGGCCGTGTCCTCATAGTCAATGGACAAAGATTGAAGCATGCATTCGATCCAAATGCGGTCCCTCATGAAGTTGAATTTGTAGAACTTCAGGACCTTGCAAGCATTCTATAAAAGGGATTCTGCCAAGCTAAATGCATTACAACTTAACACAACCATCTGGCTGAAGACGTTAAACTTTGCGCTACTAGAAGACAACCTAGTACTCTTTTGTTGTAAATATTTATTTAAATTATGTAGTTACATATACTGTAATACCCGAGCCCGGAATGTGAATTTTCTTTGTTTATTATTTTAAAAATTATATTTCCTTAAATTTTTTGTGAATTAATTGTTACTTTCTCGCCGACGCAACGTGCATTGCATTTTAGGAGCGTTAGCTAGTGAACGATTTCCAGTCCTCAGCAAATAGTGAAACTAGTATTTAGATGACTTAAATTTTATATTTTAATTGTTGCTAACTTTAATTGATCTTTCCCTAGCTAAAATGGCTTTTAAACGCGCAAAATAAGGCCTTTTGACCAAGTTTTTAAGTTGTTGACCTAGCCCTTTGACCCTTTGACCATTTAACACTTAAATAAGCTAAAAACTAAGCAAAATAATAAATAAAAAAAACAGCAGCAAACAGACCAGCTCTGGCCGTGAGTTTCCAAGAGAAAAAAAAACCTTTCAACTTCCAATCGATCAATCTTCGTGAGAGCTCATGCGGGGTGATTTCTGAGGCAACTAGCGTTGTTTTCCTAGCGACTAGGAGTACCTGAGGTGAGGGAAGCATGTTATTTGCGCATTTATACGTTGTGTATGTTAACTTTGTCAATTTTTAGATTTATCCGTAGATCGTTATTTAAAGCAATTTGATGTTTCTAGAATGTTCCTTGGCATTTGTAGAACATGTATTTATAGCTTTGTAACATTTTATGCGGTTAAATGTTGTGATTGCAAATTAAATTGTTAATTGAATAGTGTTTTATGAATAGTAAAATCTTGAAACGTTGAAGTTGCGCTGTTATGCTTTCTGTTGATGTAGAAATGTGCTAGGTACGCTAGAATGCTAAAATGTGTGGTTTGTTTGGGTTGCGTAGTGGAAAAAATGAGAATTATGCCTTTGGAAAAGTCGGGGTCGTTTAGGTTGACTTTAGCGTTTTCTCGTTTTGCGTGTTGGCATTGCTTCGGAAGGCCATGGAAGCACTTTTGGTACGATTGTGGCGTTGGTTGGGTGTTTGGTTGTTATAGTTGTAGTTCAAACGAGAAAGGGGAAAATCGGGGCTTCGCGCGAGTTCTATGGTAAAGTAAGGTTTCAGGTCTTTAGACGTGCCTTATGGTGACCTAGGAGGGTTGACGAAGTCGGTTTCCAGAACTCGTGGCTCGTTTGGAAATGGTAGTGTTTTGATAGTTAGGGCCGATTTGTGATTTTGTGTGTTTTCTTGACTTTATGCCTATAGAATGCTTAGAAATACTTGAAATACTTGTTTGAGTTGTCTTGGATTGAATTGCTTATCAATTGTTGCTATTACGTGCGAGAGTAACCTACTTTGTTATTCTCTCACATGTGGCTTTATCGGTTGTTTATCGTCTTGTATCGAGTCTTACATTGCATAGTGTCTCGCGCGTGAGTGATGGGCCTCTCTGGGTAGCCTTGGGTTGCCAGTGTTGGTTGCTCTAGCTCCGCTGCTATTCCCTTTCTCGCTTGGGTTGCCTCCCAGGGAGATTTGGGTTGTAGGTTGATGGATACTTCCGGGGTATTCCAAACTGGTGTTATAAGGTGGTTTGGGCCGGCGCGTCATCATCGAATTCGTGTTTGAAAGTTGCTCGTGAAAAGAGTATCGTATCCTTTGAATGAGTGTTTATTGCTTTAATGTTTGCCTTGCTTTGTTGATGGCTTTATTATATCTCTGTATGATATATGTATACATTGCTTGGCTAATTGCATTGCATACTCCTCTCATCTCCGTCCTTGAGACCAATTGCCCTCGTTGAGCAATAGTTTTTGCTCATTCCTCTCTATACTATGTTTTTACAGGAGTAGTTGAAGCAGACCCTCTCGAGGTAATAGAGGAGGAGGAGCAGGTGGAGGTGTTTCCGTGATAGCACTTCTCTGCTTTGCTGGTGGTTGGTTACCAGTTTTTGTGCGAACCTTGCTTGGTATGTATATTGCGTGGAGGTCGCTTAATTTTGAGGCTTGTAGCCTTGTATATATTTTCTAGTTTGAGGCCTCTATGGTCTTATGTTGTATAAGTTGAAAGAATGTAAAGTTGTAACTTATACTCTTGTGACTAGTAAGAAATGCATGCTAATGGAATTGATTAGTGGTATAAGTACTTGTGTAGTATGCATATCATTTTGGTTATGAAAGTTGGATAATAAGAAATGTATGTTTTATAGAAAGTTGGCTTGTTTTGATTATTTTATGGCTTTTGCAAGTATTATATGTTTTTTTTAGGGTTTTCGGATCGTCCGCGGTACAAAGGAGACTCCGTCCGTGTGTCGGGTCCGGGCTTGGCCTTTTGCGGGGTCGGGTCGGGTCGGGGCGTGACATCTTTAGGTGGTATCAGAGCATGATAGTCGTGCATGAGCCGGGATATGATTCTCGGTCTGTGGGGTAAAGGTCTAAAATGCTAAAGTGTTTATGAATGATTGCTAAGTGAAAAGAAAATGTTCTAGCATGACTTTGTGAACTTGGAATGTTTATGTGTTTAAGTGAAATAGTTTGGCAAGTTAAACTTGTCTTATGTGAATTGTGTGATAGAATGTTGGATTGTTATTGACTTGAGTGTTATCTAATCTTATGTGCTATATTTCTGTCTATAAACTGCTTTTAAATGTTGCCAGCTATTGTGAGTTGCCACTATGCTGCCACGTCGTGGTACTTAAGGTATAGGATCGGATGAAGAGGCAGCAGAACAGGGTCAACAGCCGTTGCCTGAGCAGTTTATGGCTACCATGACTACTGCAGTAGACCGGATCACACAGGTACTACACGAGCAGAGGTAGGACCGGACTAATCCCCAGGGAAATCAAGCTAATCTTGGTGGACAGGGGTACAGAGTTGAGAATAATCAGTTAGAGAAATTTCTGAGGCACGAGCCGGGAAAGTTCTTCGGGGAGCCGGATGATGAGGCGGCCGAGAGATGGATTAATCGAGTTGAGAAGATTTTCACCGCGTTGAGGTATACTGATGAGCCAAGAATATACTATGCGTCATTCTTATTTGAGGGTGATGCAGAGCAGTGGTGGAATACTGTCAGATTGAGGTGGGATTGTGAGGATGTTCCACATTTATGGGATGATTTTGTAAGTGAGTTTCGGGATAAGTATATTCCCGAGATGGCTATGGAAAGGAGGGAAGATGAGTTTGTGGCCCTGAAACAGGGAAATATGACTGTTGCTCAGTACGAGGCTAGGTTTGTTAGCCTGTCGAGGTATATGCCCGAGTTGGTACGGCCGGCTAGGAGGATGATTCATAGGTTTGTCCGTGGGCTGAGAATGGACATACAGTTGCATTTGACTGGGCAGACCTACACTACTTTTCCCGAGGCATTTCAGGCAGCCTCGAAGTTTGAGAAACGGAAGGCTGAAATGATAGCTGAGAGCAGTCAGCCAAGTAAGTAGCAGTATTTGGGCCAGAGCAGCCAGAGTCAGCCGAGGCAGTATCAGGCTTCTGCACAGGGTCCTCAGCAGCGTCCGTATCAGCCACAGTAGCAAATTCAGGCTAGGCCAGCTGTGACTAGACCCCAGCAGAGAGGTACAGTTCCTACCCCTGCCAGAGCCCCAGCACCTACAGGAAACACTGCGGTTAGGCAAAATCAGCAGTGTAATTATTGTAATCGGCCATGGCATATAGAGGTTAACTACTGGAGGAAGAGTGGTAAATGTACGGGTTGTGGCAGTGATGATCACACGGTGAGAGATTGCCCTAAGTATAATAATGTTCAGGGTCGTGGTGGAGGCCAAGGTGTTCAGAATAGGGCTGCAGGTGCACGACCAGCACAGAGAGTTCAGGCTAGGGTCTTTGCACTAGATGCAGAGGAGCTGCCCGATAATACAGCTATTGTGGAAGGTACTTTTCTTCTCAATACTCAGCCAGTTAAAGTTTTGATTGATCCCGGAGCTACACATTCGTTTATAACTCCTGCATGTGCACGATCTGTGAATGTTTGCATTGATAAATTGCCTCATGAAGTTGAAGTTAGTACTCCTTTGGGTGCGAAATTTGTTACTGAGTCTATTTACAAATCTTGTGATATATGCATTGAGAACCGTAAATTTCCTGTTGATTTAATTATATTGCCATTCCGTGACTTTGAAATCATTTTGGGAATGGACTGGTTGGGAAAGTATTATGCTCAGTTGGATTGTAGAACAAAGGTCGTTTATCTTAAGGTTCCTGACCTACCGGTACTAGAGATTGTTGGGAACTGCAGGGCTGCCCGCATTCCACTTTTATCAGCGATCAAGACTTCTAAGTTGTTGAATAGGGGTTGTGAAGCTTACTTAGCCTATTTGATCAATCAGCCTGCTGATAAGTTGAGTTTGAATGAGGTTCCGATTGTTAGAGACTTCCCTGGTGTATTTCCCGAGGAATTACCGAGTTTACCACCGGATAGGGAGATTGAGTTCGTGATTGATCTTGTGCCAGGCACTGCGCCAATTTCTAGGAGTCCTTATAGAATGGCATCGGCTGAACTTCAGGAGTTAAAAATTCAGCTTCAGAACTTGCTTGAGAAAGGGTTTATACAACCTAGTTCTTCGCCGTGGGGTGCGCCTGTGTTGTTTGTGAGAAAGAAAGACGGCATGCTACGGTTATGTATTGATTACAGGGGACTTAATCAAGTCACGATTAAGAATAAATACCCCTTGCCGTTGATTGAAGAATTGTTTGACCAGTTGCAGGGTGCGAGTGTTTACTCCAAATTTGACTTGAGGCAAGGTTACTATCAACTTAGGATTCGGAGTGACGATATACCAAAGATGGCATTCAGGACTAGATATGGCCACTATGAGTTAGTTGTGTTGCCGTTTGGATTGATGAATGCACCAGCCACATTCATGGACTTGATGCAGAGGGTTTTCCGACCTTACCTTGATCAGTTTGTCGTAATCTTTATTGACGACATTTTAGTGTATTCGAAGAACGAGGCTGAACATGAGCAACACTTGAGGATTGTGCTTCAAACTTTGCAGGAAAACAAGCTTTTTGCTAAATTCAGCAAGTGTGAGTTCTGGTTGAATCAGATATCTTTTCTAGGCCATATCATTTCAGATCGAGGAATTTCAGTGGACCCAGCTAAGATTGAAGTTGTTTCATCTTGGAAGAGACCTGAGACGGTGCCAGAGATTCGGAGTTTTCTTGGATTGGCAGGTTACTACCGGAGATTTGTTAAAGACTTCTCCAAAATTTCTGGACCTTTAAGCCAGTTGACTCATAAGAAAGTTTCTTATAACTGGGATGCCAAGTGTGAATCCAGTTTCTAAGAATTGAAGAAGAGACTAACTACAGCTCCTATACTAGCTTTACCTGAGGGAACAGAGAACTTTGTTGTCTACAGTGATGCATCTAAGGAAGGTTTGGGCTGTGTTTTAATGCAGAATGGTAAGGTGATTGCCTATGCTTCTAGGAAATTGAAACCTTATGAAGTCAATTACCCTACACATGATCTTGAGTTAGCTGCAGTTGTGTTTGCTTTGACGAAGTGGAGTCATTACTTGTGGGGTTGTAGATTTGAAATATTTACTGACCACAAGAGTCTCAAGTATTTGTTTTCACAGAAGGATCTGAATATGAGGCAGCGGAGATGGCTAGAACTATTGGGTGGTTATAACTGTTCTATTAACTACGTGCCAGGTAAGACAAATGTTGTTGCTGATGCTTTGAGCCGAAAGGCTACTGTTGCAAGCTTAATTATCAAGGATTGGGAAACTTTGGAAGAAATTTGTTCACGGAAACCAGAAGCTGCTGAGGTAGGGATTCGATTTGCTAGTTTGCAGATTCAGTCAGGGTTGCTAGCACAGATCAAAGAGGCTCAGAAGACTGATCCTCACATCTTGAAGATCCAAGAAAAGTCAAAAGGGGGAGAGTCGGAGTTTAAATTACATGCAGATGGTATCTTCAGATTCAGGGATAGAGTATGTGTTCCTGATGATCTGACTTTGAAGAATAAGATCTTGTCCGAGGCACATAATTCGAGGTATACGATTCACCCGGGCAGTACAAAAATGTATAGAGAATTGAAACAACACTTCTGGTGGAACAATATGAAGAGGGAGATTGCTGGGTATGTATCCAGATGTTTGACTTGTCAGAGGGTTAAAGTTGAGCATCAGAGGCCAGCCGGACTTCTACAGCCGTTGTCGATTCCGCAATGGAAGTGGGTACATATAACAATGGACCTTGTGACCGATCTTCCTAGATCTCTGAGAGGATGTGATTCTGTTTGGGTTGTTGTGGACCGCTTGACTAAAGTTACGCATTTTATTTCCGTGAACAAATAGGATAACCTTGATAAGCTAGCTGAACTTTATGTTGTTAATATTGTGAGATTGCATGGTGTGCCACAGAGTATAGTGTCAGATAGAGATCCCAGATTCAGATCTCGTTTTTGGCAGAAGTTGCAAGAGGCCATGGGAACTAAGTTGAGCTTCAGTACTGCTTATCATCCGCAAACTGATGGCCAGTCTGAGAGAACCATCAGGATCTTGGAAGACATGCTTCGAGCATGTGTGCTTGACTTTGGGAAGAATTGGGAGAAGTTTTTGCCTTTAGCGGAGTTCGCCTACAACAATAGTTATCAATCTACTATAGGTATGGCTCCCTACGAGGCGTTGTATGGTCGTAAATGCAGATCCCCGTTATATTGGGAAGAGGTTGGAGAGATGAGAACAGTTGATCCGACTGTGTTACCTGAGATGATTAAGATGGTAGATAATGTTCACCTTATTCGCCAGCGTATGCTTACAGCTCAGAGTCGTCAGAAGAGTTATGCGAATAACCACCGTCGGGATCTTGAGTTTGATTTGGGAGATTGGGTGTTTCTTAAGATTTCTCCACGGAAGGGATTGATTCGGCACGGTAAGAGCGGGAAGCTTAGTCCCAGGTACGTGGGTCCGTATGAGATCACCGAAAAGGTAGGTCCTTTGGCTTATCGATTAGCTTTGCCTCCGAGCTTGTCGAGACTGCACGATGTGTTCCACGTGTCTATGCTGAAGAAGTACCATCCAGACCCTTCACATGTACTTGAACCAGAGCCTTTGCAGATTGAAGAGAAGTTGTCTTATGAAGAGAAACCGATTCGAATTGTGGATCGAAAAGTTCAGGAGCTTCGCAGAAAGAGTATTCCGTTAGTAAAGGTTCTGTGGAATCATCATGGGTTTGAGGAAGCGACTTGGGAAAGAGAGGACCAAGTTCGGGATCAGTATCCGGAGTTGTTTGTTGACCAGGTAAGAATTGCGTGGGCGCAATTGTTTTAAGGGGGAGAGGGTGTAATACCCGAGCCCGGAATGTGAATTTTCTTTGTTTATTATTTTGAAAATTATATTTCCTTAAATTCTTTGTGAATTAATTGTTACTTTCTCGCCGTCGCAACGTGCATTGCATTTCAGGAGCGATAGCTAGAGAACGATTTCCAGTCCTCAGCAAATAGTGAAACTAGTATTTAGATGACTTAAATTTTATATTTTAATTGTTGCTAACTTTAATTGATCTTTCCCTAGCTAAAATGGCTTTTAAACGCGCAAAATAAGGCCTTTTGACCAAGTTTTTAAGTTGTTGACCTAGCCCTTTGACCCTTTGACCATTTAACACTTAAATAAGCTAAAAACTAAGCAAAATAATAAATAAAAAAAAGCAGCAAACAGACCAGCTCTGGCCGTGAGTTTCCAAGAGAAAAAAAAAACCTTTCAACTTCCAATCGATCAATCTTCGCGAGAGCTCGTGCGGGGTGATTTTCGAGGCAACTAGCGTTGTTTTCCTAGCGACTAGGAGTACCTGAGGTGAGGGAAGCATGTTATTTGCGCATTTATACGTTGTGTATGTTAACTTTGTCAATTTTTAGATTTATCCGTAGATCGTTATTTAAAGCGATTTGATGTTTCTAGAATGTTCCTTGGCATTTGTAGAACATGTATTTATAGCTTTGTAACATTTTCTGCGGTTAAATGTTGTGATTGCAAATTAAATTGTTAATTGAATAGTGTTTTGTGAATAGTAAAATCTTGAAACGTTGAACTTGCGCTGTTATGCTTTCTGTTGATGTAGAAATGTGCTAGGTACGCTAGAATGCTAAAATGTGTGGTTTGTTTGGGTTGCGTAGTGGAAAAACGAGAATTATGCCTTTGGGAAAGTCGGGGTCGTTTGGGTCGACTTTAGCGTTTTCTCGTTTTGCGTGTTGGCATTGCTTCGGGAAGCCATGGAAGCACTTTTGGTGCGATTATGGCGTTGGTTGGGTGTTTGGTTGTTATAGTTGTAGTTCAAACGAGAAAGGGGAAATGGGGGCTTTGCGTGAGTTCTAGGGTAAAGTAAGGTTTCGGGGTCTTTAGACGTGCCTTATGGTGACCTAGGAGGGTTGGCGAAGTCGGTTTCCAGAACTCGTGGCTCGTTTGGAAATGGTAGCGTTTTGATAGTTGGGGCCGATTTGTGTTTTTGTGTGTTTTCTTGTCTTTATGCCTATAGAATGCTTAGAAATACTTGAAATACTTGTTTGAGTTGTCTTGGATTGAATTGCTTATCAATTGCTGCTATTGCGTGCGAGAGTAACCTACTTTGTTATTCTCTCACGTGTGGCTTTATCGCTTGTTTATCGCCTTGTATCGAGTCTTGCATTGCATAGTGTCTCGCGCGTGAGTGATGGGCCTCTCTGGGTAGCCTTGGGCTGCCAGTGTTGATTTCTCTAGCTCCGCTGCTATTCCCTTTCTCGCTTGGGTTGCCTCCCAGGGAGATTTGGGTCGTAGGTTGATGGATACTTCCGGGGTATTCCAAACTGGTGTTATAAGGTGGTTTGGGCCGGCGCGTCGTCATCGAATTCGTGTATGAGAGTTGCTCGTGAAAAGAGTATCGTATCCTTTGAATGAGTGTTTATAGCTTTAATGCTTGCCTTGCTTTGTTGATGGCTTTATTATATCTCTGTATGATATATGTATACATTGCTTGGCTAATTGCATTGCATACTCCTCTCATCTCCATCCTTGAGACCAATTTGCCCTCGCTGAGCAATAGTTTTTGCTCATTCCTCTCTATACTACGTTTTTACAGGAGTAGTTGAAGCAGACCCTCTTGAGGTAATAGAGGAGGAGGAGCAGGTGGAGGTGTTTCCGTGATAGCACTTCTCTGCTTTGCTGGTGGTTGGTTACCAGGTTTTGTGCGAACCTTGCTTGTTATGTATATTGCTTGGATGTCGTTTAATTTTGAGGCTTGTAGCCTTGTATATATTTTCTAGTTTGAGCCTCTATGGTCTTATGTTGTATAAGTTGAAAGAATGTAAAGTTGTAACTTATACTCTTGTGACTAGTAAGAAATGCATGCTAATGGAATTGATTAGTGGCATAAGTGCTTGTGTAGTATGCATATCATTTTGGTTATGAAAGTTGGTTAATAAGAGAATGTATATTTTAAAGAAAGTTAGCTTGTTTTGATTATTTTATGGCTTTCGCAAGTATTATATTGATTTTAGGGTTTTCGGATCGTCCGCGGTACAGAGGAGACTCCGTCCGTGTGTCGGGTCCGGGCTTGGCCTTTTGCCGGGTCGGGTCGGGGCGTGACATATACTCTGTGAATCTTTCTCCAGCTTTAGGTAGTTTGGGTATAAACCCTGAGGAACATTCATAGAGGTACCAATGTCATTTTAACTAATGGTCACTGTACATTTTTGTGTGCGGTTGGCTTAATTGTGCAACTCTGTCTTATAGTGTAAGCTACTCTACCATCTTAATGTAGTTTGGGTCTGTTGGATATTACTTGATAAGGTAGTTAAGAGTGTGAGCATACACCAGACGTAACGTCTGTAACGTAAAACCCCACTGTTCTATCCTTGACCCTGTGGAATTGGTTTTGGCCTTAAGTGAGCCGAAGGAAAACACTAGATGTCGTGAGCACAGAAACCTCTGGAAGAACTATTCTATTCAATAGTATCAACTCTAGAACCCCATAAAAGAGTCTAAATTGTCTGGGTAGTTTATTTATTGCTTTATGTATTAGGTTGTTTGCTCGACCATAATTCTTTTTGACCTCCCATTTTATACTATTTTGTATAGATTAATTAAATATTATTTTTGCTGTGTTGATGATAATCTGTAAAATGCTTTGTCTTCTAATCTTTAATTGCAGAATGATACATCTTTTGGCAAAAGTTAGTAGAAAAGCTTTGACATCAACATAGAAATACTTCACATCAGGTAATATCTTTCCTTACTACATTTCCCTTTATACCTGATCAACATGCGCTACAAAGTAAGCAAACCATAAGTTTGGGGATGTAGCATTTGTCATTATGTTATTACTTTCATATTACACTTTCACTGTCTTACATTGCTAATTGCTTGAGGACAAGCAAAGTTTTGGTGTGGGGGTGTGTGTATTTCATGAAAATCTTTTTCAAAATATGCAAAAAATACACCATTTTGTTCATGAGAAATAGTATTTTGCTACCTTACTTGTTTAAAAGAAGATGATTTAGATGATTTGAGAACTTGTTTTGTTAGCTATGTGTTATGAAAAACTCTGGGGAAACTCTATAAGAAAAAATTTGGGTTACTGTATTCATGAGTAAATCTAGTTGTTCTTCTTTTCAATTGATAGGAATGTGATTATGAAAGAACTGAGATAACATTATCGTTTGTTATGAGAACTCCTTGTGGTTGAAACCTGACCCCTTATGCCATGTCTGCACATTATGTTCTATTACTATATGTATGTACACTCTTAAAAAAAAAAAGAAAGAAAAAGAAAAGAAAACAAAGAAAAAAATAGAAAAAGAAAGAAAAGAGAAAAAGAGTTGTACATATCTTTGTTGTTGAATAAATTTGGTGTAAATATGTTGTAAATCTCTAACCACCACTATCCTAGACATTGTAATTTGGGATATGTGCTATAGTATAAGATTTCGAGCCTGGATATCTCAGGTAATTAAGGCACGTAGGGGTCCCTTTAAAACCTGGCAACCTCAGTCATAATAGCAGGGGACTGCTGGTCTTAAAGCCCGCTACATAGGATATCTAGAAAGCAAAGGAAACTAAGCACTATAAAGAGATAGTAGAATGTTGTACTTTTATATTTCTGGCAAATGTAAAAAGGGTTAAGGCATGATTAAGAGTTTGATTACAAATAAGGTGAGAATATCAAAGTCTAATATGTTTGCATGACTTGAAAGTTGGGAATTAAATGAACTTAATTTGCTTAGCTTACTTCTAAATATGTACTCCGAAGCAATCAATAGTCTATTTCCAATAAGAGTATCTATTTGAGAAAATTATGTACAAGGTTGCTTTTATCATGTTTGTCATTAACTGATAAATTGGTTAAAGATAGTGAATTGCATTTCTCATGTTTCATGTTGGAAAATTTTGTCAAAAAGAAGTGATAGATAGCATTCATCTGTTTTTGACTTGCAAAAATTTCCTGAAATTTTACTTTCACAACTGTTTTAAAGACAGTCTTGCTTGAGGGCAATCAAGGTTTAGGTTTGGGGATGTTGATGTGACTGTATTTGCAGCACTCAAACCTTTGTATTTGTACCATATTTACATATTAACTTAGGAATAAATGCAACATTTTGATACTTTCGATGCAATGAAGGAAAATACCGAAAAGTGAAAAATCAGACCCGAAATGACCCAAATTGCAAGTCAAAAAGTGAGGAACGGGGAAATATGGGAACTGGAGAAAGAATGAGCCCGTAGAAAAGAAATTTGGCCGAAACTAACACGAGAACAAACTCGGAACATTGACCTGGATGATCTTGAATAGTGACCTATGTTCATTTTTGGCGAATCATACTAGTTTTTCAGGTAGAAACGGCTTTCTGAGCACAACGCAGGATCTACGCACGACAAGATTTTAGCCAAATTCTATCGTTTGGAAGGTCAAAACAGTGAAAAATACCCAAAAATGCATCAGTCAACACTCCAGTCAAAGTCAAAATTCAAGAGCCAAAAATTCAGCAAACGAGCGCTCGAGCACGCCCTAATAGGCTCTCGAGTGCGCTAGATCAGAAAAATCCACCATCTTCTAGAAGAAAACACGTGGTGAAAACTCAGCGATAGAGCATATGGGCGTTCGAGCGCGCCTCACTGGCGCTCAAGCACGCCTCAAGAAACTTTTGGAAAAGCTACGTGGCGCTCTCAAGTGCATCAAACTGGTACTCGAGCGCACCTCTGATTTTTTGTCTATAAATAGATCTCCCCTCCCTCCGAATTTTGTAATTAATTTTGGGATATTATCAATATTTTTGGTATAATTCCCAGTTAATTCTAGTTAGTTTTAGTTTTAGTTGTAGTTAATTAATTAGTAGGATACGGGGGAAGTCCCACCTAAGTAGTTCTTATTTGGAAAAATTTTGCCCGAATAGTTACTTTTAGGGGGAAGTCCGACCCTAGTAGTTATTATTCGGGGAAAGTTCCGTCCGAATAGTTTTTAATAGAAAAGCACATATTTGAGGGAAATTCATCCCTAGTAGCTCTTATTCGGGGGAAATTAGTTCCACCCGAATAGCTATTTGGCGTCGGACCTCTGTTCAAATTTCAAAAATCAGAAATACAAAGTCGTCATATCGGGGAGCCTTTCTTCACTCTCTTATTCGTACTACTTGTATTTAATATTATGTCTAAGTAGAGTTATTTATTTAGGGGAGAATATTGTAAATGACAGTCTTTTAATATATGGTCTCGGATTTAGTAATTTAATTCAATTGCAATATATGACTTGCTTTAATTTAGTATCGTCTTTCATACATAATGTTTTTCAGTAGATGTTATGGTTGTTTTACTTATTGTCTTTCATACGTAATGTTTTTCAGTAGACATTATGATAGCTTTACTTTCGTGCCATATATCCATGCTTTAATAGTGAATCAATAGCTTGACAAACTTAGATTCCATGAGCCTATAGGTTGTACTATCACTCTAGACTAGAAATGAGATATTGATTACTTAGTTGAAACAGACCTTTTACGCCAAGTTGCAAGGATAGATCCATACGAAGGATGGAACGACACCCACATCAGAGTTAGTAATCGGGATTTTAATAGACTAAGTTAATTGACTAGGTTAATGCTTGTAGCTTAACCCTTGCATAGGATTAGAGAACTTGAATGTCGAGCCTATATTGACTACCTATTTGCATATCAATCCCCCTAGATTCCTTTAATTCGTATTCCACTTTTACTTAGATAGTTTAATTTAGTTGTAATTTAGTTATATTCTCAAAAACACCTTTTTAAACTGTCACTTACCGCTTTAACACTTTAACACTACTTCACTAACTAACTAACGAGGTTCCCTATGGTACGATTTTGCACTCATAGCACACTACACTACGAAGATTCGTGCACTTGCAGGTATTTTAAACTTGGTTATTTTACATTGATTTTTACACACACAACTGATCATATCAGGGTTCTAGTCAGTATTGTTTTAGATAGGGATCATCGGTTTACTTCCAGATTCTTGCAGCATCTACAGGTAGCTTTGGGTACCAAATTGAACTTCAGAACAGTTTATCATCCTAAGTCAGATAGGCAGTCAGAGAGGACGATTCAGATTCTCGAGGATATGTTGAGAGTTTGTGTTATGGAATTCGGGAAGAGTTGGGAGAAACACTTGCCATTGACAGAGTTTGCTTATAACAATAGTTTCCAATCGGCTATTGGGATGCCTCCGTACGAGGTGTTGTATGGTCATAAGTGTCGGTCACCATTGTATTGGGATGAGGTTGAAAAGATGAAGGTTATTGATCCAGCCTTGTTACCAGAGCTTATGAATACCATTGAGAATGTCTGTCTCATTCGTCAAAGGATGCTTGCAGCTCAGAGCAGGTAGAAGAGTTATGCTGATAAGAGAAAGCGGGATTTGGAATTTAAGGTCGATGATTGGGTATTCCTGAAGATCTTTCCTCGTAAGGGTATTGTTCGGTATGGTAAAGGTGAGAAGTTGAGTCCGAGGTACGTAGGGCAGTTTGAAATTGTTAGTAGAGTTAGCAAG
Source organism: Ehretia macrophylla (assembly GCA_037974665.1). Lineage (NCBI taxonomy): Eukaryota > Viridiplantae > Streptophyta > Magnoliopsida > Boraginales > Ehretiaceae > Ehretia > Ehretia macrophylla. Next base: position 10,729,651 of record CM075774.1, read on the forward strand.
TTGGCTTTACTGCCGAGTCTGTCCAAGGTTCATGATGTTTTTCATGTATCTATGCTACAAAAGTATCATCCAGATTCTTCTCATGTTCTTGAGGCGGAGCTGTTGCAGCTTAGTAAAGATTTAACTTATGAGGAGCGGCCTATTCGTATTCTGGATCAGTCAATTCGAGAGTTGCGTTCGAAAGAGATTATGATGGTTAAAGTCTTGTGTTATCATCATGGGATTGATGAGACTACTTGGGAAAAACGGGATCAGATTGAGCAGCAGTAATCTAGAGTTGTTCAGCTGAGAATGTAAGAATTTTGGGGACAAAATTGTTTTAAAGGAGGGAAGATGTGAGACCCGAGTTTGAATTATGTACATTTATTTTCTTTAACTATTGCTTGAAATAATACATGCATTTGCATCACATTGAGTATAAATTTAATTGGCATCATAAGTGCATTTTAATGGGCTCAATTTAATTTCCTAGTTGCATTTGAAGCCCAAAATGATTTTTGGGCTTATTTTTATTCTTAATTGTGTTTAGAAGCCCAATAGCATAGCCCAACTAAGCTCTTGAAATATCAAAACAATAAACAAAAGCCAAAGAAAGCTCTAGAATCGGGTAGAAGAAGAGAAAAAAAACAAGAGAACCGTGAGGAAGAAGAAGGAAAATGGAAAAAAGAAAAGAGAGGAAGAAGAATAAAATAGTTGGTTTTGAGCTCTGCCTTGCTTGCTCTTGCCATTTCTTGCTATTTTCACCAATTTTAGGTGAGGGGTTTTCCAAGTCTTGAAGTTTAATGTTTACCTTGTTTATGGAAATTCGTATATGTATTATAAGTGCTAGTTGGACATGAATACATTTTAAAGTAGTGGTTTGAGAGCTATATATATGCATTAGAGCTTGTTTGTGGCATTATAAGTGTTATATGTTAACTTTAACATGTTGGAAGTTAAGAATTTTAGCTAGCTTTGATGCTTATGAGTATATATATGTGTTTAAGGTATGATTTCATTGCTTTAGTGTGAATTTGATAGAGTTTGGGGTTAATTTTGATTATTTTCCAAAAATTCCAACAAAGGAGTACTTTTAGTGTTTGGCTTGTTAATTTTGTTTCATGCCTAGTTATGCTAATGTAATGTTCTTATATTGCATTATAGTCGGTTACTATGTTGGTTGTGCTAAGGTTGTGCATTGTAGAGTTTTATAAAGTGGTTAAATGATGACTAAATGTTAGTGTTAATGTGTTGAATACATGTTCTTTTGAAGCTTAGTTGATGGAAATGAGTAGATGTTTGAAGGTGCTGTTAATGGTTGGATAACCTACTTTGTTATCCAATGAATGTGTTGTCAGTGATTAATGTGGTTGAGAGACAACCTACTTTGTTGATCTCTCTACATGATGCGAATGCATGAAGGTGTTTGATGCAATGCGATGTGAAACGATGGGTTAGAACCTTTAGTGCGTCATGGTAGTATCGTGTCATGGTGGGTGGCATAGGGCTTGCCGGTAATTGCATGACTACCATTTACTATTCCCTCTCTCGTGTAGTCGGTGAAGGCCATGGTAAGATGGATCGTAGATTCGTGTACATCCGGAGTACACTAGCGGGAGAGATAAGTATTATGCGATGAGTTCGTGAAGAAGTTACAAGTGTTGGCATCAACAAGTGTTCTAAAGCGGTATTCTTACAATGTGTTATTTAGCTTGGTTGTTCCAAGGTTATTAAGTGAATGTGATTACTTAGTTACTAACGTGATATGTTGTATCTAATGTGTTTCAAATGGTTTTCAGGTTAAAGCCTTCCAAAACTTCCCACTTTTCTCCCTTCGATGAGCCTGTTTAGTTCACCCTCTTTAATAGATGTTACAGGTGTGCTCGATGTTGAGTATGAGCACGAGGAAAGTGTTAATAAGATCGAGTATGTGCCTTAAGTTTGATATCTTCTAGTTGTTGAGAAACAATGTTGTTAGTTGTTTGGTTTCATTGTTTACTTGATAAATTGTCTTCCTTAAAGTCTAACAGGTCTGTTGTATATACGGTTGGTCACGTTGGATTGTGATCACATCTAGCTAGACTTATATTGTGACACCCCAACTCGTGCATATAATTATTTTATTAATGTGCATATATTTATATGTCTACTTTAATTATTTACATATATTTGTTTGCATAAAATATCATATTTTTGGTTTATGTGCATCTATTTTGTTTAACATGTATTTATGTGCATTCACGAATATTTAGGTGATTTAGAAATTGTAGTAAATAAATAAATGTATTGATAAACAGTAGAGTAACTAAATTAGTTAGAATTAAACTAGATTGGCAAACCAGTTAATAGCATTTAGTTGAAGGGCATGTTGGTTATTTGGGTCTTTTGTCTTTTATTATTTACACATACTAAAGTACTACAACACACACAAGCACACAAAACACACACAAAAATTAGACACACACGCATACACTAAATACGTTTAAACACACAAGAAAGAAGAAGAAGAAAGGAAGGAAGAAAAGGTGATTTTGAGCTTGTTTGTGGGCAAATTCTTCAACTTAAGGTGAGGGTTCATCCATGCTTGCATCTTTGGCTGATTTCTTGTTGTATATACATGTATGTCATGTGTAAATAAGTGAACACGAAGCTTGTAATGCATGTTTAATGATGTATTTAGTGTATGAGATGTTGTGGTAACTTTCTAATACATGAATTGCTAGCCTTGGTGTTTGGCTTTGGTTGTAGTTGAAGTTGGCTTCTTTGATTAATTGTTGAAGACCAAGTGTTTGTGTATATTTCAAAGAGAGTGGTTTACATCATATACATAGTGAGTAATGGTGGTAGTATGCCAAGGAAGCAAGAAATAGCTAAAGCATGAGTAGTGCAAGATTCTGAATTTTCTGGCAGATTGCGTGACTGGATTGCAAAGGCTGTTTGACCTAGCAAACATTATCAAAAATGGCTGAATTTTGGATATGTTGTAGCCAAGACTAAGGGGAACAATTTCTCCTTTAGTCTCAAGATTTAATTATGTCGTTAAGGAGCAGTTATAGGACTATTACAGTAGCATTTGGATTCTCGCGCTGGTGCATGGCAGATTGCGCGATGATCTTGTAGAGACCATATCTCATTGAATATAACTCCAAATTGAGATCCATTTGAGGCTACACCCATCTACATTCGATGAACTACATTTCTGTTGAGTTTCAGAGTTTTTGGAGAACAATTAGGCTGGTAACCGAAGCAGCAAATTCAAGCTAATGTAGACTAAAATTTCAACTTATCTTGCTACAGGTTTAAGATGCCTTGATGGTTGGTTCTAGTGAATAATGAGCAATTTTAGGTAGGAGGAAGCTTAATGGTGATGAAGGGTGGTTATGTGTGAATGCTCAATTGAATTGGAGATAGTTACTTGTTATCTAGTGAATCAAGAGAAAGAATAGTTTCATGCTAGTATTAGCTATGAAAGGGAGTTATTGCAAGTTATGAAGCCCAAGAATGTGGTCAAGTCTTGTAAATTAGTTAAGTAATTTTAGTGCTTTGGATGGTTTAGCTTGGTAATCCTAGCTTAATGAATGTAAATTATGCTCCTAGCGAAGTTAAATGCTTTAGAACCCCGTATGTGCTTAATGAGATATTTGAAAACGAATGCAAGATTCATGAATTAAGGAGTGTCATAATAGTTATTTATGTAGTTAAAGTAGTTTAGTGCAATGTTGTTAAAAGTTTGAACATGATTGAGTTGAGTTGTCATTGAGTAATTAGCATGTTATAACTTAGTAACTAAAGTGTAATATTAAAGCATACTATCTAGTGCCTTTAATGTATTTTGCGTTAAGCTTGGTTTGAATGCTATTTTCTTGAGTTTTAATTGTAGTTAAGAGTTAATGAAATGTAGTTAGATTGAGTAAAGTGTAAGTTATCAACTAAAGCGCCTTAACTTATCTTTTTGCTTTATGTTAAACTAGAAAATGTTGCTTGAATGTGAATGATTGTAATGCTAGAATTCTTGCTTTAACTTAGTATAACTAGTATTGCTTAGTGGATGTAGATAGTTGGAACCCCGTGTATGTTATGTGGAATGTTCGGTAGGGATTGCAAGCTAAGTGAATTAAGAAGCATTATCAAGATATGTTATGTAGCTAAGGTAATGTAGTGCATATTAGAGATCTTAAAGTAGGCTTAAAGTTAACTTTAAAGAGTGTGTGTTAGTTTAACTACAATCAAATCTAACTTGTTCTTAATTATGAATTCTATTTGAATTCTAGCTATACTGCATGCAATTGGAGAAGGTATGGGGGGATTCTTGGCTTAATCCAAGGTGAGGGAGTTTTCATCTCTTATGTGCATTTTAACTTATTTTATTATTTTTAGGTTATATTATTTTGTAATTAATAAAGTTTATATGTATTATTTAATTGCTATCTTGTGTCTTTTCTTGTTATTTATGATTAACTGCGAGGGCGGCCTACTTTGTCATTCCTCTTACATGATTTGATATTCTTGGCTCTCGTGATCTTGTCTCGGGGTTGCACAACCTTTTCGGACATGGTAGCGTCGAGAAACATGGGTGGCATCGGGCTTGCCGTGCTCCCTCGACTACCATGGTGCCTATTCCCTTTCTCTCGCTGAGTATACTCCACTGCCCCAGAGGCGTGGTTCACCTCGTTAGGGCATATGGACCTACCTCAAGAGAAAGGGTCATAGGATCGGGGTATATCTGAAGTACCCCATTTGGAAGAATAAGGGTTTGCCGACATTTGCTTGAAGATCATGGCTTGTGGTACGAGATTGCAGACATGGAGTTGAACTGTATCCTTTTATAACGTGTTTAATTACCTGTTTCAATAGCTTGCTTATTTGTGATATTTATGTGTTATCTTATGCATTTCATGAAAGCATTTACCGGTATGCTGCATTACCTCCCTCACTGAGTATACCAGTTGTATACTCACCCTCGTTTCTCACACCTTTCAGGTTCAGCACCTTCGCAAGGTGATACAGGGAAAGCTCAAGAGTTACCGTGTTTGGTTGTGTTGGCTTTCGTTATTAGTACCTGTGAATCCATGTGAATTAGTAAAATGGTTTGAATTGTAATTTGATTGGAACTATAGAAACTCGGTTTATAATTGTATTGGATCTTGTTTGTATTTGATTTGTAGGTGGCCTGTAATAACTTAATGGACTATGTTATTGTTTAATGGTTGTGCATGTTTGCTTGGGTTAGTGAAGTTAATAGGCTGGATTAATAGACAAGACAATTGAAGAGATAAAGTTAGAATGGTTTGATAAGTGACTTTATAACATAGTATTTCAATATTTGAGGCCTATGCATGCTTGTGTACCTATTTTGTTGAGTCTAAGGCTTAGATGGCCTTGAGGAGTTTGTTGTATGAGATAGTTTTGGTGGAGGGGATGAATGAATGGAGTTAGATCATAGTTTTGTGGTTATAAAGATTGTTTACAGGTTTTGGATTGTCCTATAAACAGGGAAGACTCCGTCTGTTTTCCCTAAATTTTGTGGTCGGGTTTGGAATTTGGTTGAGAATAGTTTGATTAATAGAAGTCTTGGTTCCGTGAGGAATCGGGGCGTTACATATATCTTATCGCATGTTTATAATCAAGAATGGTTTAGCTTTGTAAGGGATGTCAACTATTGTGTAGTAAATGTGATAGGGTGTATTGTATTGTTGTCAACTTTTGCCAAGTGAATGAATCTATGTTTAGTGTATTCTGCTCAAGAGTGTTGAAATGTTATATATATGACGCAGGCCTTTCAGGTTGTATGTTGTGTCTTATGTGTCTTGTTGGATGTTCATATTTTAGGCGTTATAATATCCGTTTATCATCGCAACCGGCTTGGTTTCCAATGGGACCGGGTTGGGGCGTGACAAGATCCTAACTGGAAGTTTTAGCCTTTTGCTCTTCATTTCCCTATCAACCAACAAAAATCAAGCTCTGAAAAAATTGGTCGAGCTATTTGTCATAATAATGGTGAAAACAACATGAAAATTAATTTACTATCATAGAAGATATCTGTCCGATCTCTCTTAGTTTTTCCTACTATTGATTTTACTTGGATTCAGCAAGAATAAAGAGTACTAACTAAGACTGCAGACTAAATAGCAAAAAATACAATAAATAGAAATTTCTTTTTTGTCAATGAAATTTTATTGTCGAACAAAGAAAAAAAACCCTATGGTTAAATGGTGAAAGGAATTATCAATATATAAATGCATTTCCAAAATCGCAGTTCACTAAAAAATATTGTGGACATAATAAGAAGAAAATCAAAAGATCTAGTACAACAAGGTGTTTAGTATAATTAGACTTTAATTATATACCTCATCTTATATATATCACTTCTCTTATTTGTAGAATACTTTGTTCAAATTATACAAAATATTTTTCCCATTTTGATAAGGCTAGAAGTTACTTTCTTTACATCCATATATAAAACATATAATATTATCTATTAACATTCTAAGAGTACAACCACTATGTCACATGTCAGTAAATGAACATCTCTACAAGAACAACCATATCATGTCACGTGTAAGCATTATAAGCATCTCAAATTCGAAAAAGATTTTTACAGTTTATAATGTACCAAAAAATTATTAGATGCAATATTATACAAATCTTGTTTTTTAAATTTATATCCTAATATTCCAAAAAATTATTAGATGCAGTACTATCCAAATCATGTTATTTTAATTTTTTTCTCTATCTGTAGAAATATTACATTTTTTATATATGTATCTAAACAATTAGATAAATAAATATACCAAAAAATTATTAGATGTAGTAATATCCAAATCATGTTATTTTAAATTTATATCCTATATTTTCAAATGATTTTTCTATCTAAGAGGACTCTATCATATTTTTATTTAAATTCAAACTTTTTTATGTATCTGTACAAATCGTTATTTTATATACGTATCTAAACAATTACATAAATAAATGTACTTAAAAATTATTGGATGTAGTATTACCCAGATCGTGTTATTTTAAATTTATATACTATATTCCAGAAAATTATAGATACAGTATTATCCAAATCATGTTATTTTAATTTATCCTATATTTTCAAATGATTTTTCTATCTATCTTAAGACTCTATCATATCTTCATTTAAATTTAAATTTTTTATCTCTATATGTAAAAATATTTATTTTATATATGTATCTAAACAATTAAATAAATAACAATATCTTAATGTGAATTTATTTGAACTACATGCTTAATTTTCTTTCTTTCTTTCTCATTAATCTATACCAATTTCATCGGATTTTCCCCCTTCTTTTATTTGCTTTATGTTTTCCTATTTTTTCAATATTATAGTTCGAGCACTAACACTATTATAATATCATTATTTCAGACAACGTTGATTTGGGAACTGTCCCGTGGTAAATATTTTTGTGCCTATTGCCTCAACATCATTGACCTAAGTAAGCTTTTGTGGTTATTGCTTTAGATTTTCGAGTGATCAAATTTCTTCATTTTTCTTTGGTTGTTGAATTATTTTTCATTTTTATTTCTTCTTTTATTTACTAATATCATATGTTGTTGACAAATCTTATATGTGTTTGGGTTAGTTTCGTCTTTGTTATACTTTTTTGTTTTAATTGAATACTTCAATTGGATGTGACTATGTTTTGATTTATATGTTTATGCTCATTAGCAATTATTGTCTATAGTTCTACTTTTGATTAGTTTCTAAGCCTTGAATACGTTTGATAAAGTGGTTTGGAAATGATAAAGGACAATATCATGAAAGATATTTATTGTCTTCTCATCATGCTTTGCTTTATGTCCATATATGTTTAAGCTCTCCACTTCAGTGATATATCTTGTCTTGGCTTTCTTTTACCTGTTTGTATTCTTAGATCCCCTTGTGAGTGGTAGTATGTCCTTCTATATCACCTGTTAAATTAATATCTATTGACATGCAGAATGAGCAAGTCATAAGTGATCTCGAAAATTAGTTGGCAATCGTAAGGCTAGACTTGCCGTGTAATGGTACATGATTAAAATTGTACATGATTTTAACATAAATAATTCTTGTAGCCCTAACTGCTTAATTTAAAGAATTGAAAAAAATATGATTACTTACTCATAGTAAAAAATATATTACTTTATATGTTTCTCAAATCATTATTATGCTTTCACTTTTTTTCATTTTGTTGTCTTCCATCCCTCAATGCACTTTGAACTGAAATTTGCAAAGCTTTATGATCCTTGGAAGTCAACTTTTACATTTCTTCTCCTTTGCTCATTTCTCAATCAAAAAAGAAAAAATTATTTTGCCTACCATAAAAAACTACAAAACTTCTCCTAATAAAAAAAAATGGTTCAAGGCTTTTTTCTATTCTTCAATGGTTGGTTCCCAGTTAGATTTTGTATGTTGGTTCTTTATTTTATTCCTGAATTTTTATTGAATATATGAATATATAAATATCATACATATTTGATATTTTTACTGTTGGGATTAGGGTATATTCAAAAGACCACTAGTACTATATCATCAATATATCTGGATATTTGCAATGAAAAATTAATGTCATCTTACTTTTATGAGCATGTTTCTTTCATATATGGTGGACTTTTATATATATGTGTATAAGGTTCTTGTTTCAAGTGTTGACTTGGGTACGTGGTGGTTACGTACAAAAGGTCCAAGTCATGGCTTGTCAAACAAAATTGTTTAGTCCATAACTAAGTAGTAGAGGTGGACATTCTACTATGGTAGAAGTTATTGTGAATAAGTTCTCTTTACAGTAACGTGATCTGCCTTGATCATGGATAGGGTTTCAAACTTACTTTACTTATGCCTGTATATGCATTGGATAAGCCACTATAGGTGTGAACTCTAAATAAGTACTATTGAAGAAAAAGATCACCTATGCCTGTAACGCCCTGATCCCTCACGAGACCGGGACTCCTATTTATCATGCTATTCTCAACCCAATTCCAAACCTCGGGTATGAAATTTAGGGAGAAATGGACGGAATCTCCCCTGTTTATAGGACTTATCAAAAACCTGCGAATAATAGAATACAACTACAAAACCATAATCCAACATTCTCATATACTTCAACTTTAACCACTAAGCTATGCCTCGTCTCAAGGCCATCCAAGCCTTAGACTCAATAAAATAGGTACACAAGCATACATAGGCCTCAAATATTGAAATACTATGTTATAAAGTCACTTATCATACCATTCTAACTTTATCTCTTCAATTGTCTTTTTTATTAATCCAGCCTACTAACTCCATTAACCCAAGCTAGCATGCACGACAATTAGACAATAACATAGTTCTTTAAGCTATTACAGGCCACCTACGAACCAAATACAAACAAGATCCAATACAATTACAAGCCGAGTTTTTATAGTTCTAATCAAATTACAATTCAAATCACTTCACTAATTCACATGGAGTCGTAGGTACTCATAAAGAAAGCCACCACAACCAAACCCTGTAACTCTCAAGTTTTCCCTGTATCACCTTGCGAAGGTGCTAACCCTGAAAGGTGTTAGAGACCAGGGTGAGTATACAACCGGTATACTCAGTGAGGGAAGTGATGCAACATAATATGCAACAGGATAAAAGCATATTCAACATCAAATAACACAACCAAGTAAACAGGTAATTAAACAAATATAAAAAAGGATACGGTTCCACTTCAAGTCTTCAATCTCGGACCACGAGCCACAAACTTCACGCTAATGCCAGTAAACCCATACACCAACAAGTTGGGATGCTCCAGATGTATCCCGATCCTACGACCCTTTCTCCTGAGGTAGGTCCATGCCCAGCAGGTGAACCACGCCTCTGGGGTAGTGGAGTATGCCTCAGCGAGAAGGGAATAGGCACCATGGTAGTCGAGGGAGCACGGCAAACCCGATGCCGCCCGTGTTTCTCGACGCTACCATATCCAAAAAGGTTGCGCAACCCCGAGACAAGTCCACGAGAATCAAGATCATCAAGTAACACATAAGAGGGACAACGAAGTAGGCCTCCCTCGGAATTAGTCACAATAACGCGAAAAGACACAAGATGGCAAGTAAAATAATACATATAAACTTTAACAATTACTAAATAATTCAATTTAGGAATAATAAATCAAGTTAAGATACACAGAAGAGATGAAAACTCCCTCACCTTTACCAGGTAGCTAAAGGATACAAGAACTAGCGTTAGTCTACTTTCTACACCTTGGATTGGCTCAACGGATCAACCCTAGCATGTAATAGAACATATACTTATCACAAAGAATCTCTTAGAGACATTCGTAACCAACACAATAAAATCACATTAATGGGTCAACCCCATTTAACCACCAAAATAAAATCAACTACCAAGCACGTTTTCAATACTTAACATGTAAACTTTCACGGAAGCAAGCTCATTTTCCAACTTTCTAGCAGAAGCTTAACTTTATTCAATCATTTACCTATGCTAATGACCTCTAAATTATCTGATTTTTATGTATAAATGTAGCTCTTCAAGTGTAGTTAATTTTAGGTTCAAACGGTGCTCAATTCCGAGTTAAATTCCAAAAGTTATAACCTTTACCGTGCAACTACCCATAGCTGGGCAGAACCAACGATTTTTTTGAGCTACATTTCGGAAATGATGTGATCATAGGGCTAAAACTTTAGAATTAACCTTAGTCCTAGAAATCAACATTTACTCTAAACTGCCTAATCTAGCTTCTGTACAAATTTTGTTAATTTTAGAACATGTTTACTATGTCAAAAAAGCTTCGAAAGGCAGGGCAGTGGACTGTCCAAATTAGGGCTTTGCTTGTTTATAAACTTTTCTTGTTGTTTTCTTGCATTTAACTAACTATGATAACACTCTAGCATGTATAACATTCTTGCACTTCATTTAGACATTATTACAAACACTTAAGCTACACCATTAAGTTAGCTTTAGCAAAATCTTCAACTACATCCAAAACACATATATAAACTAGCAACACGAGCATTAGAGGATCCATACACCATTTTTCACACTAAACAACTAACCAATCATGAGTTTCAAGTTTCTTTAACCATTAACTTCAACATAACATAAACCACATAGCAAGATAATTAACTTCAAATCTGGCTTCACTAATCCCATATAGCCACTTTATGATGCAACTAAATGCCACAAAATCACATTTTTAAGCATGTTAACACAAAAGCACCGAAAAAACTCTTTAGTGATTTAAACTACAGCTACATAATCCGATTAACAATTAAGCGTCGTAATTACATTTTAAGAGCTTCCTAACACTTCTAAGACCAACTACATCATCAAACATACCAAACTCAACATTTCGTTTTAAGGTCTTCTTTGCATTTCAAGCTAAATTTCCAATTATAGTCAAGTTATCACCATTTTTATGATACATATAGCATTCTCAAGGGTTATAGTAACTATTAGAAGCAATCAAATAATTAAAATGCAAAAATCCCAAAATTCGCAAGTTACTATTCACACTATTCATAATTTTTCCCAAGTCTCCAAACTTCATTTTCAACCATAAAATTCTTCAAATAACTATAAAAGATTGTTCTATGATCATAATAAAGGCTAATTTAAGCATAGATAGGCACAAATAAGCAAGATATATCAAATCACAAAATTTACATAAATGTAACCTAACTTTAAAAAACTCAAAATTATGCATCTCTCATCACTAGACAAGAAGAATAAACTTGGAGATGGCTTTGCTAGGCTCAAGAACACTAAAATGAGGCTTGGAATGGATGAAATTAGTGAAAACTAACAATTTTCTTCTTCCTTTTTTTTTGCTCCTGTTGACACACGGGTTTGGGAAGGGATTTTTGAGCTGATTTTTTTTTTGGTATATAATGGGTTATAAGAGTTAAAAATGGTTCATGGGTCAAGGGTTTGGGTTATTGGGTCAAATGGTTTGGTTATGTAGTTTTAATCAAAGTCAAAGTAAGTTAAATGAAAAAAAATCAAAATGCTGAATTTTTTTACTATTCATTACGACACACAAAATATTTTTTCTACCCGCTTTCCCGACGTGCTATGCAAGTAATTCAAATTTTCTCATGCCTCTTAAATGACAAGTATCATGAGAAAAATGCAAAACCATGTTAAAAACTCCTATAATTGCTAACTAATTAAAACTAATGTTTCACCTACGTAATACTATTCACATGAAACTCAAATCATTTTTCAAATGTATGTTCCCGACCTCTAAAGTCTAAAACTACAAGTTTTCGATTCCTTTTATAAGTCATATATCTAGGAAAAATATTAAACCAAGCAATTTAGACAGTAAATTTTTTTATGAATAGTGACCATCAAATAAACATATTTAAACTAGAAATAAAACACATTAAAATGCACAAAAGATATGCTACAATTATTTATGACTATGATGCAAATTCTCGGGCGTCACAATGCCTACAAGTTTCTAAGTGGGCTAGTCCTCTTAATCTTGAGCATGTGTGATGAACTAACAAAGTCAAGTTCTTACACTTTGAGTCACTATGGGTGAAATCTTGTATGGGTCAATAGCTCTGTGATTTGGGTGTCTGGGCTTGGTTAGAAGGAACATGCATATACAATAAGGAATCTATACAATAATCACTCCCTTAGAATGATCCAAGTTGATCATCTTGAATCTGTGCATAGTAATACATAATGTATTGGTTGTTACACTTGTGGGTCACTCCCTTGGTCAAATGGATAACTTCCAAAGGATGGTTAGATTATGGGTTAGAGGTTCTAAGGAGAAAGAAGTAGTCAAAGAGGTAATAGTACAAATGATAAACTTGTCTTGGCTATGAGTGAGTATAGAGAGGCAATATGGTTATTATTATTTAGTTGGTCTAAAGACTGAGCGTCATATGTTGTTATGACTAACTCCTGTACATACAGTAATTATCCTATAATGCAGCCACAGTCTTTTAGTAGAATAAACTAAGGTCAGGGGCGGAGCCAGGCCCTGGGGGTCAGTGTAGGCACCCCGTGCCTAGCCAATAACCAAATGTTCATGATATTACATATACATAACTCAAACCTCTTACTTTTGTTTTTTTTTTTTAGTTTTAGTCAAAAAGAAAAAACACAATCATAAGGAAAAAACTCAAAAGTATAAATTTTTTATGTACATTTATGAAAATACCCTTTGTAACATGCAACCTCCCTATTATAGTAGCTGCTGAAAAGGAAAAGAAAAGAATATTATAGTAGCTGCTAAAAAGGAAAAGAAAAAGAAAATAAAACAGCCAAAAGTGCAACTGCCAAGGTTTGATCCCATGATGTCTACATACTCAAATGAGACACTAACCAATTAAGCTAGACTGGTTCTTAGTACAAGAATACGACTGTAAATAAACATAAATGTTTCAGTTTAGGCATGTGCCTACACTTATCTCAATGTAGCTTTGCCTTTGACTAAGGTTAAAATGACAAAATATTTCTAGAGACTAGCAAGGGTATTTTGGTCAGTTTTGGTAGAAGGGTAATTATGTCTTTAGTCCCCCTTCTATCCATTACCTTATAAGTGTCATTACTAAACTTGGGTGTTGCTAAATATGAGAGAGGATAAAACCATTTGGCAACTAAAAGTCATAAATAGACTTTACATTCTTGGAAGGAGTTTCTATTTTGACAATTGGCTGAAAATTGAATTAAATATTTAATTAATTAATTGGATAGAACATCAAGGGACTGAACCAGGTGCTTGACATGCAGACCTAGGCTTAAACGTGTGAGCCTAGGCTTTTTTCCTAGCCTTGGTCGAGTAGTATAGTGTGAACGCAAGGTGGAAAAGATTTTCCATAATTATTTTAGAATTAGGATAATTCAAAATCCTAAATTCTTTCTGACTTGAATTTGTTTTACACAGAACTATCTAGCATGGTTTTTTTTACCTATATAAAGGCATCTGCCCTAAGCTCTACAATTGCACCATCTCCTTTGAGATATATATATATATATATATATATATATATATATATATATATATCTCTCTTTCTCTCTCTCACGTGTAAGCCTCTCTAAGAGGAAACACAGAACACTCTTCTTTTAGTTTAGTTTTGTAAGATCAAATCCCACAATTTGATCAACACTTAAGCTAGAATTGCATAGAGGGAAAGATCAAAGTTAAGGAGCGAAAGCTTGAAGTAGGCGTGTAGAGCATTCGTCAAAGGTGAAGTTTTTTCGTTTTGCGATAAAAGGTATTTCGGAAAACTTTATTTGCTTTTAGAATTAAATTATGAATTGTTTAAATGTTCAACTAGTTATTTCATACTTTATTCGTTTTAAAGATCCATGCATGAATCTTTCCTCCTTATTCTTGAATATAATAGAATTTGATTCATACGGTATAGCGTTTCCCTTCAGTGGTATCAGAGCCACTACGAATTAAAACATGAAAAACTAGTTTAATTGTTCTCCATAGAAACTAAGAAATAATTTTAGAACACTAAAAATTCAGATTTGTTTATGTGTTTTTTATGCATGAAATTATGTGTTCTAATTAGTTTATATGTTTATTAGATTAATTCTTGATAATTAATTTATTTATGATTTTGGATTAGAATTAAACTTTGATTAAATTACTTGGTTAATAGTAGTTTAAAAAGTTACAACTAATAGAATTTGAAACCACTTTAAACTACCTTGAAATAATATAGGAATGAATGGAAATTAATTTTTCCTGTGAAAGTTCCCGATAAAAATTCATGCGTTTAATTAAAATTCATATTCGTGCAAAAATTGGTTATGGAATCGAATTAGATAACTTGAATAAGTTAATCCATGTTAGCCAATGATTAAAAAAATAAAAATTAATATATATATATATATATATATATATATATATATATATTCATGCGTTCACGCGCGAGCCGCGCGAGTGGTCAACTTGGTTGACCTCAATTTATTTTATTTTATTTTATTATTTATTTTCACATGTTATTTTATGAAGTTATTTTTACAAAAAACTTTGTGGTAAAAAGTGTAGATATTATTTCTTGTGGGAGTTATCAAGAATTATTGATTTGTCGTGTGCTATAACTTAAATTTTTCTAAATTATGTGCATTTACATTATTAATTTCATGTCTATATAATTATACAAAATTATCTAGCAATAAGACTACCTTATATGATTAAATAATAAGAAATCCTATATAAAGATTAAGCTTTAGACAGTCAAGTTTATAATTAATCTAGATTTAGACTAGTTCTTGAAGGTCTAAAGATTAATTAATTAAAGATTGAAATTGGTTAGGAAAAATATTAAGATAACTATTTTACCTTAGAAACCTAGACTTGACTAGATACTTACAGGAAACCTTACTTAGGGTTAGGTAAATAATCCGGATTTGGTTTATATGATTTAAGAATTATACTTAAAGGTTTTAGACAAAATGATTATAGGCTTTAACCTAACATTTTGGAAGAAACCGAAATTAAGTATTAAAAAAAATCACATAAATAGAAACCCTTAGGCCAAAAAATCAAGTGGGAGAGGGAACTAGGAAATTTCATGGCTTTCCATGTCCGGATGATGTTAAAGGGTAATGCTACCTCGCCATATCATGCGATATGCTCCCTTCAGAGGGTGATATCATGCCTACACTTAGCGGAATGATCTAAAATTAAGAATTCATATAAAAGATGTTAGTAGAGCAACCACCTCATCGGTGGAGTTTTGGGCTATAGATCACCTTATAGATATTGATAAGAGCAACCTCCCTATCGGAAGCTCAAGTCAGAATATTCTTAGGAATCCCATAAGGAATGTTGTATATACTCGACTTAAGATAGGTTGTGATGGAAAACGGGGTTAAGTTACATGATTCATATTCAAAAAATTTATATGAACATGGCGGAAACAATCGTGTAGGACCTTACTGCGATTGAATATGTAATAATAAAAACAAAAAACAGTTTACAATTTAATTCACAATTGAAACAAGGATCTATGCATACTCTTGCAAAGAACGATGTAAGAATACAAAACACCTTGATCTACAAGCCTGAGAGATATTGCTTCCATTCCTCTACTTTGATCTTCTCTTTTATGACTAACACATTTCTAAAGTATAATCTAGTTGTGGGACTAGATTTTTCTAAACTAAAAGATATAAACTAGAATTGAGTTTCTTCACAAAGACGAAGCTTACTCAAGAGAGAGAAGAGAAATCTTAGAAGAAATGGTATGTGGAGCATTTTTCAGAGTTAGAGAAGAGGTCTATTTATAGGCAGAAGATCTAGAGAAAAATTCCTAAAATTCCAATGTAGGATTTGGTCAGGGAAAAGTCCAAATCTCTTCCACAAGTAATTTTCTATTCCAAATCTCTTCCACAAGTAATTTTCTATTTTTTCTCCTTCTCCCTTCTTTTCTTCCCCATAGCCGATTTTTCTAAGGTGGGTGGGTCTCACCTCCTACGTCCAGCCATAGCTTGTGAGCCATGGTCTTGGTTTAGCCAACTTGCTCCAATTTAATTTAATCCTGACAATAATTAAAAAATAGAAATCCCTTTCCACAAAATAACAAGTCTATTTTTAAATATCTAATTGCCAATAAATTAAATACTCCTCGATTAATTCCAAAAGTCTAAATCCAAACTACTATTCAAGAATAATCTATTTTTCTAATAGTGGAAAAATTGTCTTAAATATCTCAGCAGTCTTCTAGACTTTAATTAATCAATTAATTACATAATCCAATATTTTGTCAATTCTCAAAATAGAAAATCCTTCCCAAAATGGAAAGTCTACTTTGATTCTAACCATCAAATGATTACATCTTCTCTCAAAATAATATATCTTAACTAAGTTTAGATACTTAACAAGGTATATGGCTAGAAGAGGGACCAAATACATAATTAACCTTTCTTCTGGAAATGAATAAAGTATTCTCGCTAGTCCCCTAGCAATATTTTACCATTTCAACCAAGTCTACTCCACTAAAATACTTTGGCTGCACTCAAGGATAATTACTATAAGTACAAGAGTCAGTCAATATATACATGACGCTCTGTCTTTTGACCAACTAAGTATTATATTGACCATAATGCCCTTCTATACTCATTCATAGTCAAAGACAAGTTTCCAATGTGTACTATCACCTCTTTGACTATATCTTGTCTCATTAGAACCTCTAATCCACAATCCAACCATCATCTTGAAGTTATCCTCTTATCTAAGGGAGTTACCGTTAAGTGTAACATTCAACACCTCAAGTGTTACTGCGGCCACAGATTCAGCATGATCTAGCTTAGATTATTCTAAGGGAGTGATTAATGTATAGACTCCTTATTGCATATGCACGTCCCCTTTAATCAAGTCCTGTACACCCAAACCACAGAGTAGATGATCTAACTATTAAAACCACACCCATAACGGATCAAAGTGCAAGCACTCAACTTCGTCAGTTCATCCACATATGCTCAAGATTGAGAGCTATGGTCTACATAGAAGCTTGTAGCTTTAGGTGAACTCTTTCTTTGATAGTACGTGTAACTCCCCGATCCCTCACGAGACCGGAGTTCCCAATTCCATTCTCAAGGCATGAGAAACAAGAGAAAACGAAAGGAGTCTCCCCTGTTTATAGGACTATCTGATACCTACACACAAGCTATTACACCCCAAAACAACTCTTTCACAATCCCCGTTCTCTGATATCAACACAACCAACAAACTCCTCAAGGCCATCTGAGCCTTGGAACTCAACAAACTCAACATAAGTTCACGAACAGGCATATAATCTATAGTTATCAAGTTCATTCACACATGCATGCAAACTAACTAGGCAATAAGGTAATTCTTTAGTTGTTACATGCCAGAAGAGTTGGGAGACAAAATACATCTCTCTACGATACAACATAATCACATATAACACATCTCCGGACACAAACCTTATTACAAGATAAACTTCACATTTAATTTACATAGACTACAGATAACACAAAAGCTAAATCAACTTCACAACCAAACTTGAAACTCATGCCGCCAATCTTTGTTATGCCTGAAACATGTTAGAGCAATGAATGAGCATACTAGCCACGTATGCCTAGTGAGGGAAAGGTCACATAACGGGGAGTCTCCATAAGGTCTCGTGCAATGAAGATAGCATCAAAATCACACACAAGCACATAGGACTAGATAACACGCATATACACGAGTCTAGACATCATGCAAGCACACGAACTATAGAGCACACAAGTACACAAAACGAGATAATAAACAAGCACCCGAACTATAGCACCCAAATATAACTATCACACAGGTGTCATGTACAGTATATAATCATATTTCAAGTAACAAGAGACCGAATAACACTTAATAATCGAGTATCACATATTTTAAAAGGATACAGTTCCACGAAGTCTCGATCCACGAAACACGAACCATGATCTTCAAGCAAGTGTCGGCAAACCCCTTATTTCTCCAAATGGGGTACTCTGGATGTACCCCGATCCTACGACCCATATCTCCCCAGGTAGGTCCATATGCCCTAACAAGGTGAACCATGCCTCTGGGGTAGGGGACTATGCCTCAGTGAGAAAGGGACTAGAAAACCATGGTAGCCGAGGGAGCATGGCAAGCCCGATGCTGCCCGTGTTACTCGACACTACCATGCCTGAAAATGTTGCGCAACCCCAAGTAACGAATCATGAATCTCATATTCAAATCAAGTGGGTAGGTAACAAAGTAGGCTAATCTCACCCCATATATAACATATAACACATTTGATAATCAAATAGAGCAATTATAGCAATATAAACAATTACTCCTGCAACTAATTCAAGTAATTCACAAGATAGCATGTAAATAGAACATATAAACTTTATCAATTTAAACTAAATCATACAATCTAAAAACAATAAAATAAGCTAAGATTCACAAAATGAATGAAGACTCCCTCACCTCAAGAAGCCAAGGACTCCTTCAAACCTTCTCCAATTGCACCATAACTAGCAATTCACATAGGATTCATAATTAAGAGTAAATTAGACTTGATTATAGTTAAACTAACACATCAGACTTAACTCCTTTCCATTGTCTCACTAACATGTTTGAAGACATTCTTTACCTTACATGAGTTGAAGTCATTTTTGAATAACTAATACTAGCATACAAGTAGTTCTAAGACACTTCTTGACTTCTAAATGACATTAACTACACAAGAATTCCAATAACTTAGGCAATGAACAACTCCACTTCACTTATAACTTGGTTTAAGAATCATTACCATGCATATAACTTCAAATACCTTTTAGCTATAACATTCATTACTAACTAACTAATTCACTCACTTTACATTCTACTTAAATAACATACAACGTTTATTAGAATTCAAATCTTAGAAGAATATCACCTAGACTAGCCATTAAACAAAACTAGTCATTCTCTAACCCATTTATGGTACCTATTCGAAGCATTAAATTAGTTCTAAAGACTCTAATTGCATTAATTCTAAGGTACGCATACGAGGGGTCATGAAAATCAATGTTTTTGGAATTCGGTAAATTTTAACGTGGGGCTTTTTTATCCACCCAACAACATATATCTAGTATTAGATTTAGTTTTGGAGCATTATTTCTTGAGTCTGCGTGAATAGTGGTCGTTAACTAACTTTAACTAAATGATCTTACAATTCAAGTATTTCTATCCCATTCAAAGTTTTATTCTAGGTTTATTTACTCCTAAATTGAGTCTAATTAACATTCAATCAAGCATTAATGTGAGGTTACCCAAAAATCCCCAATTTCCATATGAGACCCTAACTTGAAATTTAAGATTGAGCAATCTAGTAATGAACAAAGTTATCCAATCACATAGACATATTCTATACCCATATTTGAGAGTAAAATAAGCATAGATAAGCATATATAGTATATTATTTAACCTCAAGAAGCCAAAGAGCACAAAACAAATAAGTTTAACAGTTTCAACATCTCAGCAGTAGCTCGACTTTGGCTGCACAATTACCTAAGCAAACGACCCCCTATGAAACTTATTTTTACATGTATGGAGAGCTGTTCAAAAGTATATAACTCTAGAATTAAACAGAACTCAATTCTGCGTTAAATGCATTAAGATATGACCAAAACAACTCAAGTGCGCAAAGCTGTCCAGATTGGTCACGAATTCTGTTAGGTTTTGGTTTTTATTTTCTTAGAGGCAATAGATGGAGGAATTAGCCAACTCGACCTAAACAGAACTTGTTTTAAACTGGCTTATCTAGGTCTTGTAAAATTTTCATAATTTTTCAAGTAGTCTAACTAGGTCCAAAACTCCACGAAATTCAGGCAAGTAAAACTGTCCAGTTCCAGTCAACTACAAAACTTCACTAATTTTAGCAATTACGAGCAAACAAATGATTTTTCTTCACAATTCGTCCAACATGAAAGTTGTTCCTATACAAGTCTAGATTAATATGTGATTTTTCCAGATTGTTTCCAAAATAATTACTTGCCCAAACAGTTCATAAAATAAAACTGTTGTAACAACAATTATACATGCATATAACATCTAATCTTGTATAATACATCAATTTCTTACTCTATAACACATATATATATGCAATATAACTTCTAAAATCGGGTTAAGAAAAATCCTCTTACCTTGCACGTGCTAGAAACACGAGAAATGCACAAGAATGCGAAGAAATTGGCTCGGGATTGCTTATTCCTTCTCCTTTCTTCTTCTTTTTCTTCTTCTTTCTTGTATGTGTGTGTATGTGTGTCTGATTTTTGTGTGTGTTTTTTGTGAGTATGTATATAATATGTATGTGTATGTATGTATAATAAAAGATATATAAGCCTAATGACTAACTTACCCCTAACTAAATACTTATTTACTAGTTTGCCATTTTGGTTAAAATCTAACTATTTAGTTGCTCCAATTCCTAATTGTCTACGTTAATTATTTTCTACGATTCCTACGATTTTTCAAAATGTTCAGGAAGTCCCAAAATTGCACGTAAAAATGAGAATTATGCACATTAACCAATTAAATGTGCCTATTTACATAATAATGTATTTATATTGATGCAATACATGTTAATAGATGAAATTTCTTATTAAATTAGATGTATGCATATAGATTGAGAAAAATGCACGTTAAAGGCAATTGATTGCACGTAGAACAACGAATAAGCTCACTAGCAAATAAAATTACAGTTTTGCACCTATAAATATATCCTAATTATTTTACTGGCGTGTTATTCTCAATTAAATGTACATAACTGTAATAAATGCACATTTTAATGCACAAAAGGTATGCAACAGTTAAATACAAATATGCTGGTATTCTCGGTGTCACAGTAAATGTCAAAGTAGTAGTCAAAATATTTTATTTGAATTAATAGTATCGGTGACCCTTTTGAAAGAAAATAAAATAAATAAGAGGAACCGAAACTACTAGTTAAATCTTAAATGCTAAATTAAACACATTAAATACATATAACACTTAAACTAGCACCAATTTATGTGCAATTAGGTATAATATGTTATATACTGGGCCTGGGCCGTCACAGTACGTATTCAGAGCTCATATTTACGAGGTCCGTCCAATGCATACACATGCATAAGTGTAATAAATCTGGAACAAATCCATGATCAAGGTAGATCACTCTACTATGACTTCTACCATAGTAAAACGCCCAACTCTACTACTTAGTCATGAACAAAGTTACTTTGCTTATTTAAGTGACTATGACTTAGACCTTATGTGTGTAACCACGCTACACCTAAGTCACTCATTGAAGCAAGGACCTTATATTGACATATATATATATATATATATATGTCAATCCACATAATGAGAGAAATATGCCCATATGAATATGATGATACTAATTATCTTATTACAAACCATCCAGTTGTTCTACTGACTAAGTGCTAGTGGTCTTTTGGGCACACCAATCCCAGCAAGTAGTATCCTCCCTACGGAGTAAGTGTCATCAGGTCTTGAGAAGTCAAACATATAAGTGATAGGGTTGTCACTATAGCACTAATCATAGTTTAAAAGGCCATCTATGTTGTACATATACATTCATGAGTTCCTTGTTATATTATCTCATGAATGCTATTCATGTATATATGTCTTATATAATTTGCTCACACTTAATTATGTTGCATAAATATCCAAATAATATGAAAGACTCTTTCAATCATTTGTCAGCTATTCTCTAGAAAGATAAGTTGACTGGCCCAAATTTTAGTGATTGGAAGAGAAAGCTAGGCATAGTACTCACCGCAGATGGGTACAAGAATGTCTTGACTCAGCCTTGCCTTCACTAAGGGATGATTCTATTGATGACGAAAATGAGGCCCATGATAAGTGGCAAAGGGCATATGGCATGGCCAAGAGCTATGTGCTAATCTCAATGTCTGACGTATTGCTAGTACAATGTGAGACCCGAGCTGCTATATTATGTGCATTTATTTATTTTAAATGTTATTTGGTAAAATTATGTGTTAATTATGTGTTTATTTATTTTACTACATCATAATTGCATTTAACTTACCTATATATATTTAAATATAGCCTTATTTTACTTAGTATACCATGTTTGACTTAGTTTTACTCATAAATATACAATACATACATATGTATATATAAACATAATATAAAATGCTTAGAATGACAACTTTGACAACTTTGACTACTTTGACTTAGCATAATATGTCTTCCTTTGACCATTTGACTACTTAATATTATACTACACATATACATATATAATATACACATAGCAAACAAAAGAATACCATAGAAAACCCTTGAAGAAATCGGCCATAAGAGGAAAAAAAGAAAAATTAGAAAAGTTAGGGCTCTGATCATTTTGAATGTGATTTCTTGCATTTCAAAGCCAAATCAAAGTGGAAATAGCTCAAAGATTGTTCTCCATAGCTAGTTCTTGCCATATCTAGTATTTTTCTAACAATTTTAAGGTGAGGGTTTCAAGTTCTTGCATGTGTATACTTACTTTGATCTATGGAAATGTTATATAATTGTATTATAAATGTTTGTAGAGATGAATATATGTTGTAGTAGTGATTTGAGAGCTTTATATATGCATATGAACTTGTTGGAGGCAAAATAGTTGGATTTATGCCAACTTTATTAGTTGAAAGTTGAGAAATTGGGTTAGCTTTGGTGTTTATGATTATATATATGTGATTCATATATGATTTCATGGCTTTTGAGTGAATTTGGTGAATTTAGGGGTTTGTTTTGATGAATTTCCCAAAATTCCAGCCATGGTGCAATTTTAGAGAATGGCATTTTGGCTTGTTTAATGCTTGGATTTCTTGTTGTAATGAGTTCATAATGCATGGTAGTTGGTTACAATATTGATTGTGTTGAGGTTATGTGTTGTAGAGATTCATAGGTTGGTTAAATGTTGTTGAAAAGTTGGAGTTGTGTTGTAGAGATCATGTACTTTTATGGTTAAAATGGTGTTAATGTGTAAAGGTCATGTTCTTATGAAGTTTAAATGGTGTTAATGTGTTGTAGAGATAATGTTCTTTTTGTTGGTATTAATGTGTTGGATATATGTGTTATTGAAGCTTAGTTGTAGTTAATGAATGAGTAGTTGTAGTTAATGAATATGTTGTTGAGTTAATGAATGTGTTGCTGAGTTAATGGATGTGTTGCTAAGTTAATGAATGTATTGTTGAGTTAATGGATGTATTGTTAAGTTAATGTTTGTATTGTTGAGTTAATAAATGTGTTGTTGAGTTAATGAATGCGTTGTTGAGTAGTGGATGTGTTGTTGATTAATGAATGGGTTATATGACGTGATGTGAGGCGTTAGGTTACAACCTTTAAAGCAGATGCGGTTGGTTGTGTCTCGTTGGGCGGCATCGGGCTGTCAGGTGGTGGCACGACCACCAATGTTCTAATCCCTGTCCCAAATGAACCGAGTGTTTCATAAGGGTTTGGGTCATAGTAGTCGAGTCAGAGTACATCCGAGGTACATCTGGTATATAGGGGAAAGAACTCGGAATAGTGTTTAAGAGAACGACATCAACGGAACGAGCATATCTTTATCAAATGTTTGCTTATCAAGTGTTCTAAAGCGGTAACCTTTTAATGTGTTGTTTAGCATGAATATTTGGTTGTTAAGCGAATGTGAGTATGTGGTTACTAATGTGATGTGTTGTTTCTAATGTGCATCAAAAGGTTTTCGAGTTAAAGCTTTCAAACTTCCTTTTATCCCTCCCTCACTGAGCTTGTTTAGCTCACTCTTCTTTAATGCATGTTACAGGTGTTCATGATATGGATTATGTGCGAGAAGAAGGAATTGATGAGTTTGATCATGTAGTGCATGAGTAGTTGATGTATTTAACTTTGAAACTATGTTTTACTTGCTTTAGTAGTTGTTAGGTATGGTTTAGTACTTGGTTAGCTGAAATATTGTGAAGCCTAGCTTCTTTTGATGTATCTATATGGTTGGTCATGTTGGATCATGATCACAATTAGTTAGGCTTATGTCTTGTCATGTGTTTATATTCAAGTATGCTTTGGTTTTGAAAGCATTGTCTACTTTTGTCAAGAGAATGAATGTAAGATTAGTGTGTTCCGCAAGAGAATGATGAAATGTTGTTTATATGACGCGGTCCTTTGAGAATGAATGTTGAGATTTGTTGTGTCTCGTGGGTTGATCGTGTTTCAAGCGTTATAATGTCTGTGTATCGTTACGTCTTGAGTTTAGTTCCCGATGGACCGGATTTTGGGCGTGACACACAACACGAGCACAAAGTCACTGCTGCTGAAATCATGACCTTATTAACTGAGATGTTCTTAGATAAGAATAGGCCTGCAAAGCAAGCCACAATTAGTGAGACCATGACAGCCAAGATGGCAGAGAGATCATCCATAAAAGAATACGTTCTCAAGATGATGGATAACTTTAACCTAGCAGAAGTCTTTGGGGCCCAAATTGACAATTCCAGTGAGGTGGACATGATTCTCGAGACATTGTTTAAATTTTTCTCCCAATTCAAGCTCAGCTACAACATGAGCAAGATGGATATGGGGCTCACAGAGTTAATGAAGGAGCTTCAGGCAGTTGAGGCAATCATGTGGCCTAGGGGCCAAGCCTATTTGGCCCAAGTATCACCTTCTCGACAAAACCCGAAAGGGAAGAAGTTCAAGAAGAAGGGGAAACAGGGAAATAGTAAAGGCAAAAGCCAAGGTAGTAGTAGGCAGAAGAAGAAGAGGGCTGCAGGTGATAAGCTCAAAGGCAAATGCTTCGAGTGGGGCCAAAAAGGTCATCGAAAGCAGGATTGCCCAAAGTACCTAGCCAAGAAAAATAAATGTACGGACTTTACTTATGTCGTTGAAACTAGTTTGGTGGTTGATTCTATGGAATCATGGATAGAATATTCTAGAGTCATTAACTATGTTTGCAATTCTATGCAGGGGTTTCAAGAAACGAAGTATGTGAAACTCCACTTATCTACTTTAACTTGATTTACGTGCTTTGCCTTGTTTTGCGTGCGTATGACCTGATTATGTGCTATAGGGCCTAGAATGTTATAATTTTGATATCAATACTCCTAATACGTGCTAAATGTGCATTCATGAAATTTTCATCAAAAACGGAGTCGGAAAGTTTATCGTCGATTTTTAGTGAATAGTATTTTCGAAACACATCTGCTAAAATTTTGAAAATGGTCATTTTAACCCTTCTAGACCTAGTCCACGGACTTTAATAGACCTGTGTTTGATGAAAACGGTTTTAAAATCAGCTTAAAAATTTATTAGGATTTATACACTGACTTTTGCGTAAATTGAGTTTTAAACGGATTAGGGTGAAATTGTTGGATTGTAAAACATCTTGTCACCTAAAAATAATTTACTTGAGCTATCTTAGGAGTTGCATTTTTTTTTTGAGCAAGGAGTTAGCTAAAAAGAATTTAAAAAACAAGAAAATGAATTAAAGGACTAAAATACTACTTTGACTTTGCATTTTATTTATTTGGCAAAGCTTTTAATTGCATTTAGTCATCAACACACACTCAACACAACACAAAACACACTCCACACACACACAAAGGGCCGAGAGCCATAGGAGAAAAAAAGCCAAAGAGTTTCAAGGTTTTCCAAGCAAAAATTCAAAGAAAAACCTAGTTTTTGTCAGTAGAACTTCGTGCCGACTTGGATTCCGCTTGTTGGGCACGCATTGCACGCATTCCTAGACATATATCGCATCAAAGGGGCGAGAAAAATTCTGGATCTCAAAACTCAACTTTTGTGTTTTTGCGTATAATTGAAAATCGAACCGTTAGAATTCTAATCTGATGTTAGATTATTTCTCCTTGCATGCTAGGGATCATTTAGCTGTAATACTACAAGTTTTTATCGGTTGTAGCATAATTTTTATTTTTCGGGTATTTAAATTTGATTAAATTGTTCAATGTTGATTTAATTGAGTTGTGTTTATCGGAATCGATTGCCGTTGATTTCTAAATGTTTGATAATTACGTGGTAGCGCCGTTGTAATGCCGAATTTTCGATTATGATGTTTGGGTGAAAATCCAGAAAATTCAGCCTTGACACCTTAGGGTTTTAGGGTTATCGGGCCTGATTTGGAGGTGTTATAGTGGTTTTCCGAGGGGGCTAATGTAGATGGTTGAATGGGTGAGTGTTTGAAACTGATTTGGAGTTGTTTGGATTAGTAGAATGTAAGATATGATTAATTGAAGTTTAGGTTGTCTTTCTTCAAAATGTTAGATTGAGCCTTAGTTGATTGGGTGTTTGTTGAGTGATTGAATTGTGAGTTGTTGATAGGTAAATTAGAGTTTGATTGTGTGTTTAATGCATGTTCGGTTAGATGGCCTACTTTGTCATCTAACTTAGTTGTTTGTTGTTTAATTAAATATTGATGTTATATTGATTGATTATTGAGTACGGGAATCGGGCACTTTTGTTGCTGATCTCCCAGATTATTGATTGATGATTGTTATGGAGTCTTGGTATGTGTGTGCCACCTCTCGGGCAGCGTTGGGTTGTCGGGTTAAAAACGGCATGACTGCCAGAGACTACCACCAGCTCGCATGACGGAGGTGTCATGGAGAGAGGGGCTAGTGAGGTACCTCGGGTGTGTGAGTAATAGAGAGTTATAAGAAGAATGGTTAAGATCGTGATGGCATATGGAGCTACACCAACTAGAGTATCCTTTATTGAATGGTTATATAGTTATGTGATGATAGTATTATTTATATTATTGTGTGTTTACTGACTCAAATGATTATTCCAATGAGTTTTAGTAGACCTTGCTCGAGATCTATCGGATCCTCGCTAAGCTTATTTTATATAAGCTCACTATCTATTATTGCATGTTTACAGGTGTACTTTCGCAATATTACGGGTACGGGCCTCTTGAAGAGGAGAATGTGGAAAACGTGCCTTACGTGGATTAGTCCTATGTTCCAGAGTCTTATCCGTGATGTCGTACATGTTTTATTATCTTGGAAATTAACATAGTAGACTTTTATCTTCCTTGTAGTTTATAATGTATAAGATGTTGTTAAATTAATGAATTAGTTGATGTTGTCTTAGTTGCCTTTCTTTTGTTTATGATTAGTTTGCTAGATTGGCTCAATAAGTTTTTGTATTGTATATTAAAGTTTATGTATTATGTTGGAACGGAGGCGTATAATGAGGAATGATTATTGTATAATATAGTCATGATGTATGTTGTATTTATTGAAGAGTTGTTTATTGTATGGTTTATGTAGTTAAGGTATGATGTCCTATGGAGGTTGGTTTAGAACCTCGGTATCCTATTTACTGTCGTTATACTGCTGAAATTCCGTTGCGTCCTGACTGGTTATAGGAGGGGTCGAGTTGGGGCGTGACATTTAAGTGGTATCAGAGCTCATGTTAGTTGTCAGCCGGGGTATTCTCGGAATGTGGGGAATGGTCTTAGCATGAAAGTATGTTTGAAAAGAAAGGGAAGTGAAAAATGTGTTAACATGATTAAGTGATAAATGATTATGTGATTAAAGTGCTTATGTGATTATGTGATCAATTTGTTTATGTGTTTTATATGAGTTTGTTATTTAGGTGTTAATAATTGTTTATAATCTGTTTACGTGCTATAACTGTGCTAACTCTTTGATTAGTAGAATGGCCGGTCGACCGAGAACCAGAGGTAGGCCTGAGATGACTGATAAGACTCCGAGTAACGCGGCACCGGGCCGTGACGGGGGTGATGACCGATTAGGGGCAGCTATGGAAAGGATTGCAGAGTTAGTGGCTAGTCAGGCACAGTTATTAGCAGGGCAGGCTGCCCAGAATCAGGCTATGCAGGCTCATCTACTGAATATTCAGGGTGGTAACCACGGGCGTGGTACCCTGAAGGAGTTTTTAGGATATCATCCACCTAGATTTCAGGGGGAGCCGGATGATAGGAAGGCGGAGGCATCGATTAGCAAGTTGGAGAAGATTTATGATCCACTTGGCTACTGAAGAGCAGAGGGTCTCTTTTGCTGTGTACTTGTTAGATGATGAGGCAGAGGAGTGGTAGCGCACGGTAAGGACTAACTGGGCGGCACAGGGTATTCCTTATGTTTGGGGTACCTTTCTGATGGCTTTCCGGGCAAAGTATGTCCCGAGGATTGCGAGGGAACGGAGAGAGGCAGAATTTCTAGCCTTGGTCCAGGGAGATGCTACAGTGACTCAATATGAGGCCACATTTACTCTATTGTCCCGGTATGCACCGGAGTATGTGGCAGACGAGGAGCAGAGGACTCGCAGATTTATGTTGGGGTTGAGGCCCGAGATTCAGGATGTGATGGCACTAAATCGATATGATATTTTCAATGAGGCTTTTGAGGCAGCTTCCAGACTAGAAAAGAGAAAGGGGGATCAGCTTGTTTCTAGTCAGCCCAGTAAGAGGTCCTATCAGCCGCAGTATCAGCAGGGCATGTATAGGCCTCCCGTACAGCAGGTTGGGTTCAGGCCACCAGCACAGCAGGGTTCTTTTAGGCCACAGGGTCAGCAGAGTTACTATCGGACTCAGTTTCAGCAGGGGCCATATCAGGTTCAGACTCAGTATAGGCCAGCCCAGTCATAGGGTCAGCACAGGCCTAGTATGGTGAGACCTTAGCAGCAGGTTGTTTCAGCTGTTTCTTCAGCTTCTGGTTCTTTCAGGGGCAGTGTTAGTGCCACATCATCGCAGTGTAATTACTACAAGCGCCTAGGGCATGTGGAGTCCGACTGCAGGGTAAAGGCATGGACATGTTTGGGTTGTGGTAGCAGCCAGCATAGGGTGAAGGATTGCCCTAGATATTCGAGGGCTGAGGGTCGGGCAGCGACTCAGGGTTATCAGGGCCGACCTGCGGCCAGTGCACCTCAGCAGCAGCAGCTGGTTCAGGCTCGGGCCTACGCAGTTGACTTAGAGGAGATGCCTGAGGAGACTGCAGTTGTGGAAGGTAACTTCCTTATACTTGATCAACTTGTTAAAGTGTTGATTGATTCTGGTGCTACGCATTCTTTCATTACTCCTGCTTGTGTGCAACGTGTTAATTTGCAACCTGAAAGATTGCCTTATGTGGTTGAGATTAGTACCTCTTTGACTGATAAGTATGTTACTGGCTTAGTATGTAAGGATTGTATAATACATGTTAAGGGGCATAATTTTCCTTCGGACCTTATTTTATTTCCTATCCGGGGGTATGATTTTATCTTGGGTATGGATTTGCTTTCTAAGTATGATGCCCAGTTGAATTGTAGAACCAAGGTAGTACAGTTTCGTTTGCCAGATCAGCCAGTAGTTGAGGTAGTAGGGAACCGGGGTGCAAAGACGAGTTTTGTTATCTCAGCAACTAAAGCCGTTAAGTTGGTGAGTAAGGGGTGTTCGGGTTATCTGGCTTATCTGATCAACAAGCCATCTGATAAGCTACAGCTAGAGGAAGTCCCTATTATTCGGGAATATCCCAATGTATTTCCCGAGGAGTTGCCAAGGTCACCGCCAGAGAGAGATGTGGAGTTTGTGATCAATCTTATTCCCGGTACTCAACCTATTTCTAAATCAGCGTACCGGATGGCACCAGCTGAGTTGAAGGAGTTGAAGACTCAGTTGCAGGAGTTATTGGAGAAGGGATTCATTCAGCAGAGTTCTTCACCTTGGGGAGCTCCAGTCTTATTTGTGAAGAAGAATGATGGTACCTTAAGGTTGTGTATTGATTACCGTGGGTTGAATCAGGTGACCATCAAGAACAAGTATCCTTTGCCACTGATTGACGAGTTGTTCGATCAACTTCAGAGAGCTAAAGCCTATTCTAAATTTGATTTGAGGCAGGGGTATTATCATCTTCGGATTCGCAGGGAGGATGTTCCGAAGTCTGCCTTCAGGACTGGGTACGGGCATTATGAGTTCGTAGTTATGCCCTTTGGTTTAACTAATGCACCGGCAGCATTCATGGATCTTATGCATCGGGTTTTCCAGCCGTATTTAGACCAGTTTGTGGTAATCTTTATTGATGATATCTTAGTTTATTCTAAATCTGAATCGGAGCACGAGCAACATCTACGGCTTGTCTTACAGAAGTTGTAAGAGCATCAATTGTTTGCCAAGTTCAGCAAATGTGAATTTTGGCTGCAACGAATATCTTTTCTTTGCCATGTGATTACACAGAGTGGTATATCTGTAGATCCCACTAAGATTGAAGTGGTGATGTCTTGGAAACGGCCAAAGAATGTTTCTGAGATCCGTAGCTTTATTGTCTTGGCGGGTTATTACCGTAGGTTTGTCAAGGACTTCTCGAAGATTGCTGGGCCACTTTCTAAGTTGACTCAGAAACGGACTATCTTTAATTGGGATGAGAAGTGTGAGAGTGGGTTTCAGGAGTTGAAAAAGAGGTTGACTACTGCTCCAGTACTTGCTCTACCAGAGGGGACCGATAATATGGTTGTTTACAGCGATGCATCCAAGGAGGGCTTGGGATGTGTTCTTATGCAGGATGGCCGAGTTATTGCCTATGCTTCCCGGAAGTTGAAGCCTTATGAGGTGAATTATCCGACTCATGATCTTGAGTTGACAGCAGTTGTCTTCGCACTGAAGAAGTGGCGTCATTATCTGTGGGGCAGTAAGTTCGAGATTTTCACTGATCATAAGAGTCTAAAATATTTATTCTCACAGAAGGAGTTGAATATGCGCCAGCGGAGGTGGATGAAGCTTCTTGGAGATTATAATTGTTCTATCAATTATCTGCCTGGCAAGGCAAATGTTGTAGCAGATGCTCTTAGCCAGAAGGCGAGTATTTCTTGTTTAGCGGTCAAGAAATGGGAGGTTCTTGAGGAATTCACTTATTAGAGACCAGAGTTGATTCAGGTTGGGGTGATGGGTTCACATCTCCGTATTCAGCCTGTATTGTTGTCTCAGATCAAATGAGCTCAACAACTTGATGTTAAACTTCAGAAGATCAAGGATCAGATCATGGATGATCAGTATGACTTTAAATTGCATGAGGATGGTATTCTTCGGTTTCGGAACAGGGTATGTGTTCCCGATAAACCGGGCTTGAGGCGAGGTATTCTGGAGGAAGCTCATAATTCTAAGTACACTATTCATCCCGGTGGAACCAAGATATATCGGGATTTGAAGCAACATTATTGGTGGAATAACATAAAGAGGGAGGTTGCTCAGTTCGTGTCTAGATGTTTGACTTGTCAGAGGGTGAAAGCCGAGCATCAACGACCAGTAGGTTTGCTTCAGCCGTTGGCTATACCACAGTGGAAATGGGAGCATATTACGATGGACTTCGTCACTGGGTTGCCTAGAACACCGAGGGGTAATGATGCAGTTTGGGTTGTCGTAGATCGTTTGACGAAGACAGCTCATTTTATTTCGATGAGGATGGGAGATGAGGTTGCAAAGTTGACGGATCTTTATTTGGATCAGATTGTTAGACTTCACGGGATTCCATCTAGTATTGTCTCAGATCGAGATCCTCGATTTACTTCTCGTTTGTGGGAGAAACTTCAGGAGACCTTGGGTACTCAGTTGAACTTCAGTACCGCGTATCATCAACAGACCGACGGTCAGTCTGAACGGACTATTCAGATTCTAGAAGATATGCTTAGGGCTTGTGTTCTGGACTTTGGGAAGAACTGGGAGAAACATCTACCACTTGCCGAGTTTGTCTATAACAATAGTTATCAAGCTACTATTGGGATGGCACCTTTCGCAGCTTTTTACGGTCGTAAGTGTCGTTCACCTTTATATTGGGACGAGGTAGGAGAGATGAAGACTATTGATCCAACTATCATGCCAGAGCTTCTTGAGAAGATCAAGAATGTTTAGTTGATCAGGCAGAGAATGCTTACGACGCAGAGTAGATTCAAGAGTTATGCTGATAAGCGTCGTCGGGATTTGGAGTTTGCAGTCGGAGATCGGGTTTTTTTGAGATTGTCTCCTCGTAAGGGGTTTGTTCGTTATGGTAAAGGTGGAAAACTGAGTCCGAGATTTGTTGGGCCGTTTGAGATTACCGGCAGGGTTGGTAAGTTGGCATATCGGTTGGCTTTACCGGAGAACTTCTCTAATGTCCACAATGTATTTCACGTGTCTAATTTGCGGAAATATAATCTGGATCCTTCTCATATTCTTGAGCCAGAGCCGTTACAGCTTCATGAGAATCTGACTTATGACGAGCGTCCGATTCGTATTCTTGATCAGATGGAATGAGAGTTGAGGTCGAAGAAGATTCCGATGGTTAAGGTGTTGTGGAAGCATCACGGTATCGAGGAAGCTACTTGGGAGAGACGGGATCAGATGCAGCAGCAGTACCCAGATCTGTTCAGTACATCAAGTAAGAATTTCAAGGGCGAAATTTCTTTAAGGGGGGAGAATGTGAAACCCCACTTTTCTGCTTTAACTCGTTTTACGTGCTTTGTCTCGTTTTGCGTGCATATGACCTGTTTATGTGTTATAGGGCCTAGAATGTTATAATTTTGATATCAATACTCCTAATACATGCTAAATGTGCATTCATGAAATTTTTATAAAAAATGGAGTTAGAAATTTTATCGTCGATTTTTAGTGAATAGTATTTTCGAAACACGTCCGCTAAAATTTTGAAACTGGTCCTTTTAACCCTTCTAGACCTAGTCCACGGACTTTAATAGACCTGTGTTTGATGAAAACGGTTTTAAAATCGGCTTAAGAATTTATTAGAGCTTTTACACCGACTTTTGTAAAAATCGAGTTTTAAGCCGACTCGGATGAAATTGTTTGATTGTAAAACTTCTTGTCACCTAAAAATAATTTACTTGAGCTATCTTAGGAGTTGCATTTTTGTTTTGAGCAAGGAGTTAGCTAAAATGCATTTAAAAGACAAGAAAATGAATTAAAGGACTAAAATACTACTTTGACTTTGCATTTTATTTATTTGACCAAGCTTTTAATTGCATTTAGTCATCAACACACACTCAACACAACACAAAACACACTCCACACACACACAAAGGGCCGAGAGCCATAGGAGAAAAAAAGCCAAAGAGTTTCAAGGTTTTCCAAGCAAAAATTCAAAGAAAAACCTAGTTTTTGTCTGTAGAATTTCATGCCGACTTGGATTCCGCTTGTTGGGCACGCATTGCACATATTCCTAGGCATATATCGCATCAAAGGTGAGAGAAAAATTCTGGATCTCAAAACTCAACTTTTGTGTTTTTGCATAGAATTGAAAATCGAACCGTTAGAATTCTAAGCTGATGATAGACTATTGCTCCTTGCAAGCTAGGGATCATTTAGCTATAATACTACGAGTTTTTATCGGTTGTAGCATAATTTTTATTTTTCGGGTATTTAAATTTGATTAAATTGTTCAATGTTGATTTAATTGAGTTGTGTTGATCGGAATCGATTTCCGTCGATTTCTAAATGTTTGATAATTACGTGGTAGCGCCGTTGTAATGCCGAATTTTCGATTATGATGTTTGGGTGAAATCCAGAAAATTCAGCGTTGACACCTTAGGGTTTTAGAGTTATCGGGCATGATTTGGAGGTGTTATGGTGGTTTTCCGAGGGGGCTAATGTAGATGGTTGAATGGGTGAGTGTTTGAAACTGATTTGGAGTTGTTTGGATTAGTAGAATGTAAGATATGATTAATTGAAGTTTAGGTTGTCTTTCTTTAAAATGTTAGATTGAGCCTTAGTTGATTGGGTGTGGGTTGAGTGATTGAATTGTGAGTTGTTGATGGGTAAATTAGAGTTTGATTGTGTGTTTAATGCATGTTCGGTTAGATGGCCTACTTTGTCATCTAACTTAGTTGTTTGTTGTTTAATTAAATATTGATGTTATATTGATTGATTATTGAGTACGGGAATCGGGCACTTTTGTTGCTGATCTCCCAGATTATTGATTGATGATTGATTGAATATTGATGATTGTTATGGAGTCTTGGTATGTGTGTGCCACCTCTCGGGCAGCGTTGGGCTGTCGGGTTGAAAACGGCATGACTGCCAGAGACTATCCCCAGCTCGCATGACGGAGGTGTCATGGAGGGAGGGGCTAGTGAGGTACCTCGGGTGTGTGAGTAATGGGGAGTTATAAGAAGAATGGTTAAGATCGTGATGGCGTATGGAGCTACACCAACTAGAGTATCCTTTATTGAATGGTTATATAGTTATGTGATGATAGTATTATTTATGTTATTGTGTGTTTACTGACTCAAAGGATTATTCCAATGAGTTTTGTAGACTTTGCTCGAGATCTATCGGATCCTCACTGGGCTTATTTTATATAAGCTCACTCTCTATTATTGCATGCTTAAAGGTGTACTTTCGCAAGATTACGTGTACGTGCCTCCTGAAGAGGAGAATGTGAAAAACGTGCCTTACGTGGATGAGTCCTATGTTCCAGAGTCTTATCCGTGATGTCGTATATGTTTTATTATCTTGTAAATTAACATAGTAGACTTTTATCTGCTTTGTAGTTTATAACGTATAAGATGTTGTTAAGTTAATGTATTAGTTGATGTTGTCTTAGTAGCCTTTCTTTTGATTATGATTAGGTTGCTAGATTGGCTCAATATATTTTTGTATTGTATATTAAGGTTTATGTACTATGTTGGAACGGAGGCGTATAACGAGGAATGATTATTGTATAATATAGTCATGATGTATGTTGTATTTATTGAAGAGTTGTTTATTGTATGGTTTATGTAGTTGAGGTATGATGTCCTATGGAGGTTGGTTTAGAACCTCGGTATCCTATTTACTGTCTTTATACTGCCGAAATTCCGTTGCGTCCTGACTGGTTATAGGAGGGGTCGAGTTGGGGCGTGACAAAGTAGCTAAGTAGAGGAAGATTCGCTCTGAAGGTTAGTGTTGGAGCAATGATCTAGGTTACTGCTATCTGAATAGTCGCTTTACATTTTAGTGATAGGTTTTAGGATTAGACAACGTTTATCATGTTCCAGACATATGAAAGTTTTTTAGTTCAGTTTTGAAGTTAGTTTTATAAACGTTTTTTGTTACTTTCATTCTGTTTTACTATCAATAGAAAATTTTATTTAGTCTGGAAGAATGCATGATATATTTATTCTATCCGACTATTTCCAATGTCCAATAATGTAGAATCTGAATGCTCAAGTTCTCTTAAAAGAAAGATTTCATCCATCAATGAGACATACTTGTGCAACCTATGATCGGGCCATATGGACCTAAACAGATTCAGAGGTTGGTTGAGGATGGGCTATTGGGCTCATTAGATCTAGAACCATAGGCTCAGTGTGAATCTTGCCTAAAAGAAAAGATAATCAAAAGGCCATTTTCTTCTAAAAGGCATAGGATAAGAGATGTGTTGGAATTGGTGCAGACTGGTGTGTATGGTAGACCTATGAGTACATTAGAGCGTGGAGGTTTTGGTGCCTCTTGGGTGAGTTTAAGGGTGATCTTACACAGTAGGGAATTGTGTCTTAGTTGATTACACCTAGCACTCCTCAGCAGAATGGTATATTTGAGAGACGAAATCGAACTCTACTAGATATGGTAAGATCCATGATAAGTCACATGACTCAACCTATATCATTTCGGGAATATGCCTTAGAGACAGCAACATACATCTTGAACATATTGCCTTCTAAATCGGTACCTAAGACACCTAATGAGTTGTGGACTGGCCGCAAGCCTAGTTTAAGGCGCATCCACATTTGGGGTGTCCAGCTTATGTACCGAACAGCTCCGCTTCTAAGTTGGAGCTGAGGTCTGAGATATGTCATTTCATAAGATATCTTAAGGCAACAAGAGATGAAATATTCTACCATCCCAAGGATCAGAAGGTGCTAATAAGTACTCATGCTAGATACTTAGAGGATGACAGTGTAATCCATCGAGAGTTAAATCAGAAACTACCCTAGAAGAAGTTTCTTCTAAAACTTCCATTACACCTACACCTATAACTGGAACAACAAGTAATCAGCAAATTCCCTTAAGTACCTCGGAGCCTTGTCGTAGTAGGAGGATATCGAAATAACAAGATCAATATTATGAAGAGTTTTTCGAGCCGATTTCTAGTCATCAAGTTAACGATCCCACGAGCTACGATGAAGCAGTAACGGACGTAGATGCAGATCATTGGCATAAGGAATTGGAATCAGAGTTTGAGTCCACATATTCCAACAAAAGTCTAGGATCTTTGCACTTGAAGAGGCAAACCCCATAGGGTGCAAACAAGTCTACAAGAAGAAATAGGTGAGTGGACGAAGAGTTAGTCTGATGGCAAAGGGATACACTTAGAAAGAGGGTATCGACTGTGAAGAATCTTTCTCACCAGTAGCCATGCTAAAGTCCATGAGGATTCTCTTGGCCATCGCTTGCCACTATGACTACGAGATATGACAGGCAGATGTCAAGGCTAAGTTCCTTAACGAGAATCTTGATGAATGCATCTACATGATGCAACCAGATGAATTTTTTGTGAAAGGCCAAGAAAATATGGTTTGTAAGCTTAAGAGGTCCATTTATGGACTTAAGCAAGCATCTGTGGTATGAAACATTCGATTCAACGAAGCGATCAAGGTTTTTGATTTTGAGCAGAACGTTGATGAACCATGTGTGTACAACAAAAAAAAAAAGATAGTCTTGTTGTTGCATTTCTTGTCCTTTATGTGGATAACATCTTGCTAATTGGGGACGATGTAGGGATGTTGACATCCATAAAGTTTTGGTTGTCTTCTCAATTTCAAATGAAGGAGTTGGGAGAAACTAGCTATGTTCTAAGGATTAAACTTTTGCGAGATTGCAAGAACAAGGTAGTAGCATTGTCCCAAGTTGCATATGTTGAGAAGATATTGGTCAAGTTTAACATGCAAGACTCCAAGAAGGGTTTCTTTCCCTTCAGGCATAGAGTTCCACTTTCTCGAGATTAGTGCCCCAAAACTCCTGATAAGGAAGAGAGCATGAGGCAGATTCCATATGCGTCAGCAACTGGCACTTTCATGTAGGGCATGTTGTGAACTAGACCAGATGTCTGCTTTGTGGTTGGCATGGTTAGCCGATATCAGTCAAACTTAGGACAAACTTACTGGATAGTGGTCAAACATATATTTAAGTATCCTCAGAGAGCGAATGATTATATTTTAGTTTACTAGGCTGAGTATGTAGCATAATAAATAAGCACTAATTAAAGAGCCAAGGAATCGTAGAAAGGCAAACACATTGAGAAAAAATATCACCTAAACCAGGGATACATCCAGAGATAAGATATAGTGGTAGGTAAAATTGCCTCTACAAATATCTCAGCAAATCCTCTTACTAAGACTCTTACAGAGAAGGTCTTTTCTGTAGATGTAGAGTCAATGGGGGTTACATTGAAAGATAGTATAGCCTAGTGCTCTTTCGTGCAAGTAGGAGTCTGTTGGGATTAGGTTATATCCAAAAGACTACTAGCAATATACCATTGATATATCTGGATATTTGCATTGAATAATTAATGTCATCTTACTTTTATGAGTATGTTTCTCTCATATGTGG
Organism: Ehretia macrophylla; assembly: GCA_037974665.1. NCBI lineage: Eukaryota > Viridiplantae > Streptophyta > Magnoliopsida > Boraginales > Ehretiaceae > Ehretia > Ehretia macrophylla. Next base: position 10,767,625 of record CM075774.1, read on the forward strand.
TTGACTTTTATATATATGTGTATAAGGTACTTATTTCAAGTGTTGACTTGGGTACGTGGTGGTTACATACAAAAGGTTCAAGTCATGGTTACTTGTCAAACATAATTGTTTAGTCCATAACTAAGTAGTAGAGCTGGACACTCTATTATGATAGAAGTTATTGTGAATAAGTTCCATTTACAGGTGGGTGATCTGCCTTAATCATAGATAAGGTTCCAAACTTACTTCACTTATGTATGTGTATGCATTGGAGGGGCCACTATAGGTATGAACTCTAAATAAATACTATCAAAGAAAGAGATCACCTATACCTACAAGCATCTAAGTGGGCCAGTGCTCTTAATCTTGAGCATTTGTGGATGAATTGACAAAGTCAAGTTCTTGCATTTTGAGTCGCTATGGGTGAGATCTTGTATGGGTCAATAGCTCTGTGAGTGAGCATAGAGGGGCAATATGGTCATTATCACTTGGTTGGTCTAAAGACTGAGCGTCATATGCTATTGTGACTAACCCATGTACATACAGTAATTATCCTGTGATGCAGCCATAGTCTTTTAGTGGAATAGACTAAGGCTAAAATGACAAAACATTGCTAGAGACTAGCAAAGGTATATTGGTCATTTTTGGTAGAAGGGTAATTATGTCTTTGGTCCCCCTTCTAGCCATTTACCTTATAAGTGTCATTACTAAACTTGGGTGTTGCTAAATATCAGAGAAGATAAAATCTTTTGGAAACTAGAAGTCATAAATAGACTTTTCATTCTTAGAAGAAGTTTCTATTTTGACAGTTGGATGAAAATTGGATTAAATATTTAATTAATTAATTGGATAGAGTATCAAGGGACTGAACTAGGTCCTTGGCACGCAGACCTAGGCTTAAACGTGTTAGCCTAGGCATTTCTCCTAGCCTTGGTCAATGGTGTAGTGTGAATGCAAGGTGGAAGAGATTTTCCATAATTATTTTGAAATTAGAATAATTCAAAATCTTAAATTATTTCTGACTTGAATTTATTTTACACAAAACGACCTAGCATGGTTTTTTCACCTATATAAAGGCCTCTACCCCAAGCTCTGTGATTGCACCATCTCCTTTGAGATTTATCTCTCTCTCTCACGTGTAAGCCTCTCTAAGAGGAAACACGGAAAACTCTTCTTTTAGTTTAGTTTTGCAAGATCAAATCCTACAATTTGATCAACACTTAAGCTAGGATTTGGCATAGAGAGGAAGATCAAAGTTAAGGAGTAAAAGCTTGAAGTAGGCGTGTGGAGCATTCTTCAAAAGTGAAGTTTTTTCATTTCACTATAAAAGGTATTTTGAAAAACTTTATTTGCTTTTAGAATTAAATTATGAATTGTTTAGATGTTCAAATAGTTATTTCATACTTTATTCGTTTTAAAGATCCATGCATGAATGTTTCCACCTTATTCTTAAATGTAATAGAATTTGATTCATGCAATATAACGTTTCCCTTCACTTAGTTTGTTTTGTAATGTGTTTGAAACATATTTGATCTTTTTTTTTCTTTTTTCTTAAATACACATCAAATTGATATTATTTCTTTTATTAAATGAAATAAATTGTTAAAAATATTAGTTACATGGGAATATGTAATTTATGTTTCATTTTAGTTTTTATTGCCAAGTGTTTCATTATATTTTTAGTTAATATTTTGTTATTATTTTTTTGTACAATAACTAACTTGATTTTTTTTTATTATATTCCTCTCAGTAGGTAACTTGACTGGGAGAGAGAAATAACTTTACGTGCAACTACATTACCATGTGATATTATTGAGGTATATTTGAGTGATGATATGGACTGTGATAAAACCTTCAATTTTAAAGTCTTTTATGAGATGTATAAAAGAACTGTGTAATTGTTGTGATAGTTTATTCAGTAACTTTTCTGAATGTCATGCTTTAGCAAATATAATTATATTCTCTGACAAATATATCTTCTAGGATTTGATATTACTTTCTTATTTGGATGAGCTTTTAGTACTGCAAGATCGAATAGCGTCATTCTCCACTAAAATTGATTTTTTGAATATGTAATTATGCACCGACTCACATAGATGAATTTTATTTATTTATTTTATTAGAATAAATATTTCATACTTTAAATTTGATATTGATTTATTTGTCCTTTGAAGTTTTAAATGGTCGTTCATATTGATTATATCAAGGACATTACACTAGAAAAAGAAACATGGAGAATTAAGGATAGGTGGTCCGTTTTTGGATGCTACCTAATTTCAACAATCCTTTCATCACTAATTCGATTGAGATGATTTTAGTTGACGAAGAAGTACGTAGTTACATTTGCTCTAATTAATTTATTTTTCAAATAATTAATCGTATCATAGTTGTCTATTAATGATTCTTAACCATTTTATATCTTAGGGAGGCAAAATACATGCAACTGTCAGGAGAACTTTGGTTTACAAATTTAAGCCTTTAATAACTTAATGAGAAGTTTATGTCATGGCTATTTTTAGGGTTGGTCAGAATACTGGTAGTTATCGTATTACAAGACACCATTTTCGTCTCAACTTTCAATATAATACCAATGTGAGACATGCTGAAGGAAATGACATAGGCCTCTATGGATTTGATTTCCTATCCTATGAGGATATTATGATAAGGATTTAACATTAGGGTAGTTGGAAGTCAGTCAACATTTTCCACATATTCAGGACAAATAATGTAGTTCTCCCAATTTAATTCAAGTTCTCTCTTTGGTTAATAAGTTTTAAAATTCTTAATTATTATGTTGGTATATTTCTATATTATGGGATTTATCTATTGAAATTGAGTAAAAAAAGTTCATTGAATATAACTTATTTGGTGTATATAATTTCATTGCAATACGACTCCTTTTGAATTCTCATTGTTGTTGTCCCATCTTTTGGATAATATAATTTCACTATTTTATATTTCATTTTAATTTTGATTGTATATAAGTTTAATAAGCACTCAAATAAGTTAAAATAAATCCATGTTTGAAGCTTGGATTAAGGTAAAAAAAAAAGTGAGGAAGTCAACAAGCTGAATTACTCAGAGTTTTTAACAAAATTTGTTTACAAAGAATATGAATATAAGTGATATCCAAGAAAAAAACATTTTGTTACTGGAAGAATATCACATGTGCCTCCAGTCAATAAGAAGGGACTATTATCTTAGGATGCTTTTGAATTTTCAAAAAGGATGCAAATGCTGCAAGAATATTATAACTATCAATATTGCTTTTTATGCACTAGATTTATTAGAAGAAAATATAGACTCTATTGATAGAATAAATCAAGCAAGAACTTGGACATCATCATTATACATTAGAGAATATGATCAGGTCAGAACATGTATGAGAGAGTTGGATTAAAATAGTTGGTGATGTTCTCTACTGACAGAGAACTAAGATTATGTTTTCTGAGCATATATATTAGGAATAAAAATCTTAACACTTCACATTAATTTTAAGTCTTTTATAAATCATCAAAATACTCCATATATTAAATATCAATTCTTGCCCTAACATAGAAAATATTGTATTAATACCTCAACTGACTATGATCTCATCTAACCACAGTTTTTTTGTTAAATTTCAGCAAAGGCATTCCTTTGGCTATAAATTTTTCCATGACTATAAATAAAAGCTACACTCAAACTATTTCATACATTTGGTTATATCGTTCAAGAACATAGACACGGACTACTATATGTTGCACTTTCAAAAGTGACAAGTAAATAAGGATTGAAATTTTATATAAAAACTAGAAATAACAAGTTTAAAAACTATAACTAATTTAGTTTAAATATTCTAAAAGATAAATTAGACAAGAATATCTTTCTTATTATTTTTATCATACATTTGATTCAATTTAACATATTTATGACTTTATATATCATTATTTACCTTGTATTGTAATGGTATCAATAGTTTAAATCTTATGCTATATGATTTCTCATGTGATTTGTTCATTCAGTTCATTTGAATTTCAATCAGATCATATATTTGCAGTGTTACCTTACAAGGATATGGAGTTATTTTAAACGAACATGGTATAACAATTCTACTTCGAATATTATTAATATTTTTCTAATTAATGAGACAAGTTTCCGAAGTGAAAGTGATAACGAATTTGTGTCAATTTGAACTTATTACAACCACTGGTGATAAGTTAGTAGGTAGTCTTAAACATTTTTAGAGTATATATTCATGGTATTCATAGTAAAATAATAATTTGGAGAAAAGAGATACATGTGTGTATTTATTTTTTGGTTGTTTGCTAGAATACATGTGTGTGTCTTTTGAAAGGCACAATCTTTATAAAATGGTACTTACTAGGACATTTTTTTTAAAAGTAGACGTTTATTTTACTTGGTTTCTTTATGTAATGGTATAGTATTTAGTGTAATTACATGTTTTTAGATTACTTACATTCGGTAGCGAACTCAAGCACTCAAGTTTAGGGAGTGCATTAATGCCGTGAGAGAGGTAAGAATATATTATTATACAACAAAAGTGTCTAGTATAATTTTTTTTTTTTTTAAACCGAAAAAAAAGAAAAAAAAATGCTTTTTTTTTTTCCAAGTTGAAAATCCTATCTAGGTCCTCCAATACTTACATTACACCGTGCATTGCACGGGTACCACACCCGTAGGATATCTATAGAGTATAAACAATATATTTAACACATAGTTCCCTAGTTGGAGAAAGTAAATAGAAAGCACCCTACCACCAAAATTGGGAAGAATGAAAATGACCTTGCTCAGGTGGATTTAAATAATAAGAGTATGCTTGGCTAAGCTTATTTTTTAGTCATATCGAAATATAAGTTGCTTTCAAAAGCATTCAAGGATTAATGTTTAATGGAGGTTAAAGGTATACGTTAATATTCATATAAAAATAAATTTTTTTAATGAGAGTCAAATTTTTATTTTTTAACTAAAAATACTTTAAAAATACAGAAATAAATAAATAAGTGTGTGAGAGCTGCTTCTTACACTATCCGTCAGTGACCGATTTTGAGCTTATAAGTTAATTTATCATAAGCATTTGATTCAATAACTTATTAACAAGAGTTTATAACTAGAAAAGTAAAACATACTTTTGAAGTACTTTATCCCTTACTTATTTTCTTAAAACTTATAAATTCGTAGAGTTTAACCCAATTTTAACAATATGTTTCCGTAATTACCTCCACGTCTATTGTTATTGATTATTTAGTTTTAAATGTTTCAGATCTTTTAATTTAAAGCTTAGCCAAGGTCATCTGTTCCCTCTAGCGTTATTTAGAGATAACAATAAATCGACTAGAATAATACGATGAATGAAATGGTAGTTTGTGTCATAATCGATTCTCGAACTTTTTATAAGGGTAATTTAGTAATTATGTCATTTTTATTAATAGAAATTCAATTCTGTTAAAGTTGATCAACGTCAAGGCTAATTAGTGAATTTTTAAAAAAATAAGAAGTAGTAAATATCACTGTACGTAAAAGAACAAGGTTACAAAGTGAATTTAACGGTTATGATTATTCTACCAAGTGCAAGTAACTGATCAAAAAGCTGAAAGTAGATACAATTGCCGAGTACGAAAGAAAAGTGAAGTAGAAATACATAAAGTTGATCGTTTCACAAAGAGTCGAGCTGCATACAGTATCTCAAATACGTCAAGGCAAAAGTCGACAACAAAGCTTTCATAGCTCAGTTGGTTAGAGCACCCGTTTAGTAAGCGGGAGGTCTTGAGTTCGACTCTCAATGAAAGCAATTTTCTCTCACGTTTACATCTTCAAATAAAGAAGTTTTGATCCCATCAAATTACGGTGTATACAGTTTCTTCATTTTTAAGGATCTCTTTAGAGGGTTTGTATCCTTTCCTTGGTTACATTTTATCATTTTTAAGGATTTCTTTAGAGGGTTTATACCCTTTTATTTGTTGATTTAAAATGGCCAAATTAAATTGCGCATAATACATTGAGTTTATACCTTTTCGTTTGTTGATTTAAAATGACCAAATTAGATGGCATATAATACATCTCATATAACAAATAATAGACTCAAACACAAGTAGACCTGGACACTTTTGCAAATGGAAATTAGATTGGGATTTAGTTAGAGAATTGCTCCATTTAGGACGAGAAAATTCTTTAAAAAATTGACAGTTTTTTTTAAAACGACTGTCTTATTAATAGGATGCAAATGACTAAAAGGGAATAGAGTGGCGTATGATAGAGAAATAGGGAGAAAGGGGGGACTTTTTCGCATAAAAAGTCGCTACATTTTTAAAAAGTTGGTCATTTGGAAATTTGAGTAAGTATTGATCGTTTGGAATCTTAACCTTTATAAAATTTGAGTAACTCAAAGTTCTTGGTGGATTTCAAATCTTTGTTTATTATTTTGGTATGAAAATCTTTTCTTTCTTGATACATGACATCTAATTCTTTACTAATTGATTTTTCACATATATTAAGAGAAATAAATAGATAAATAAGAACCCAAAAAAGCCTTGTCACAAACGTTTGCTAAAACTCCACAAAATATACATATAAGTAGAAATAGGAATGTGCAAATGATTAGGCAAAAACTTGAAAAACAGCCACAAACCCATCAATTTGCCAAATTATACAGGTGGGAAAAACTTGTTGAGACTGCATGGCAATTTATAAAACTCATCACTTCTCACATCTGTATTGTACAGAACAAACTTCTCCCACCAATGCGAGCCATTATCATTTCCGGCTCCATCATTGTCACGAGGTAGAGTGAGATCCAATAGCAGAGCGACAACGACAGCCACCATGGCATGTGACGTAAAAATGACTGATATTATGTCATTAAACTGCATTTCATAACACACACACACACACACAAAGGCATTAAATAAAATTGGTAGAAAATATATATACACATTAATAAAGATAAGCTCAATATGGTTAAAAATATGTAAAGAACCCATCTGGCATGTGTATGAACAGCACCATTTCTTGAACATAATTGATGCTCCCTAAAGTATTGTGGTAGTGATAGCCCCATAAAGAAAGAGAAGCCTAGCACAAATTTTGTTCTGAAACTATTCAAGTTGCAAAATTGGAGAAAATCCAACCCTGCAGCAGCTGCATGAAACAAAAATTAGGCCATGAAACTTGTTTACAGGATGGGAAAAGGATATCCGGGTCCCTGAGAAAGTTGCGTTTTCTCAAACGCGTCTTGAGGGGAGCTCTGGAGACATTTCATATTACTCGTGAACCTGTTTGAGAAAAGACTAATTTCTCAAGGGATTAAATCCAGATATTATAGACATTCCCTCGTTTCCATCCCTAAAGAGACATTCCAAATTACTCGGGCGCCTGCTTGAGAAAAGACTACTTTCTCAGCGACCTGGACTCATTTTTCCCTTTACAGAAAATTATAAGTTGGATGTTCAGAAGATGGATAATAAGAAACATACAGACATAAGCGAAGCAGATACAATACAATGCTGCCATTATAGGTAAAGGGATTGAAGCAAAAACTGCTCCAAATTTCCCTGTTAAAGAAAGAAAATACTTCAGAGACACAAACTATACATGAACATCATTTAGCTTGATAAAAATTAATCCTCCTAACAGGTTAATGAAGAACAAAGAACGACGATTCAAATGTTTAACATACCTAAGATGGAGAAGAAGATCATGAAGGCAGCTGATATTTGAACAACGCGTCGACTTCCAGCTCTTGTCAATGCCAGGAGACCAGCATTTTCCCTTTATAGGTAGCAAAAAGCTAAATAAGAGAAATTGATAATAAAATACAAATGCTTGGTTGTGAACATTAACCTTCATTGCAGATCTTGTGCATTAAACAAGTGCAACTCTTTTGTATCCGTTTATTTTTCTAAGTGCATATAGGATATTAAACCGGGCTACAAATGCCTCGAAAAGAAGATCTTTTGTTTTCTTGAAGATCTTTTATTTTCTTTTTATATCTTTCTTTTCTATTCAAACTTCTATCCTGTTGTTGATGAAGAATGCCTCAGTTTAGACTATCACGAAATGACAAATGCTTATCTTGCAGGCTAATATCAGTGTGCGCACACGTTGTATCAGTAATTGGTGTCATATTGCCAACCATACAGTGGATCAGACAAAATTTTGTTCACAAAATAGTTTTGTGATGTTGGAGTTTCTTACATTGTTGCAGCAGAACCAGTAACACTACCAAAAGCACCACTCAGAAAAGTTCCAATCCCCTAAGATTCAAAAATGTTGTTAGGCATAACCATTGAGAATTTGGAAGGCAAATTTTAGTAGATATTGTAATGTAGGTTGAAACAGAATAACGAAGCTCTTACCAGCCAGCCAATGCCACGGCTAATGACAGAAGGTGGCACTGGTGTCGCGCTTCCATATCTTGCCGATGCAAGAAATGCTCCAGTAGACTACATTTTTGATAAAATAGTAATCAGTTTCTTTTTCAAAAGAAAAAAGAAATCAGTGTTTCGAGTTATAATATCCAGTTTTGTTTCCGTGCTCATAAAAATCAGTTTCAGTCTTAAAAAAAATATCCATTTTTTTTTTCCAAACAAAATAATATCAAACTGGTTGTGCCTTCTGGTTTGGATCTTTTTGTTATCTATTCAATAACATCAAACTATGAATAGAGAGATGCTGGTGCTCTGAAAGAAGCAGATTAAGAGGAAACTAGAATAAAATCAAAGAGTAGACCTCAGTTGAAGCTACAAAAGAAGCAAACAACATAGCAAAAGCTTCTCCAACATTAAAAGTGGGAGCCCCCCATTGGAATGGCAAAGGAATATAAAACCTGCATTCAGAAACAACATTAGCATCACAAGAACAACAGACATCAAAATGTCGCTATAGTATAGTACAAAATGAATCCTTTTGCTTCAATAGATCAAACTAATTGGCTGATCCCATTATTAATAAGGATATTTCTCTTTGAATTGCAAAAAACGGTATGAGATCTGATCTACTTGTTAACATATTACTCTTTGAATTGCAAAAAACGGTAAGAGATCAACTGATCTACTTCTTAACCAAATTACATCACTTCTATGCTTCATTTTTCACTCTAACATGCTAATGCATGTAACCTGAATAGAACTGCTATTGGAAAAGGATTAGAAACTTGCCAAGGAGCGTGACTAAGAACTCCAGCATGATCTGTGCGGCAATTAACATCTCGAGAGTTGTTATAAGCACCACTCCAAGTGAGAATTCCAGAAAATATCCATACAATGGCAATAAAGAAGATCACTGCATATCGATCACATATTGGCCTTTTCAATTTCAGATATGCAGGAAGATACTGCAAAAGATCAGCAAACTTGCGTTACTTAGCAATCCAAGGGAAAAAGGTTTCAAGTCTTCACACTTCACAGCTCAGACACAATATGATTTCCAGGTATAATCTTTATGTTTGTTAAAAGTTTGCCCCCCAGCATCCTCTATTTGGGAGGCTAAACTAGTAAGTTAGGAAATAAAAGAACAAAAAACAAGAAAGAAGGCGTCTTAGTTTTCGTTAGTCTTATCATGTTCATGTCATTGTTAGCTAGTTACCCTCAAGCAACTTTTCAAGAACTATGTATTCATCAGTAGTTCATCATTGATTAATCAAAAGGAAATCTCTTTCAAATAAAAAAACAGGAAAGGAATCAGTTAAGAAACGAAACCAGGAGCAACTTGCCTGGGAGATTACAACCACGGAGATCAACTCTGGAATTCCAACTCCAACACATTCTGCAAGCTACAAGGATAGATGAAGGATTGAATATAATAAAAGATGACATATATTTTGTTCAATCTTGAAATTGTAAGCATCACTTTACGCCCACAACCTCTGGGTTGATCAGCCATTCAACTTATATTAAAGACCAAAAATGAGAATTTCATTAAGATCTACTAAAATGCTTGGTAGAGAGGAATCAAAGTATCGTTTTACCATCTACCCGCAAACATGAAACCACATATAATGATTCCATCATACACAACCTAAAGCGATGGAAGCTAAAAAGTCATGAATCAAACAATTGTTTGTCGTCTGGGATGATTGTGGATGAAGACTATCACGCAAATTAATATTGTTAGTCTCAGTCTTAAGATTGGTTGACAGTTAATAATGTTAACAGTCTATGTAGCTGTGATGTAGAGATTCAGTGGCTAAGAGAAGGTATCCATGTGTCTAATTGATTCCAGTATCTTCAAATCTGGTCCTATCTAATGGGGACGTTATTGAGAATCAAATGACAAAGGCATTGTTGAGAAAGAAATGGCTTTTCCCGGATGACAGATTAGGTATACAGGCATCCCAGCCAGTACGATAGAGCACTGAAATAGCATATAGCGCTCTAATTGAAGCTCGTAATTTCAAATGAGAGGCAGGATTTCTTACCAGTGGGAAACCAAGATAATAGAGTCCAAGTCCAGTTAAAGAAATAAGTGGAACCACTGATAATGGTGTAAGATACCTAAACCAGAGAAATTAAAATTAGTAAACAAATTATGCAAACCTGTAAATGGTGATCTATAAATAGTCACTACGAATATGAAGAAAACCTCGTCACTACAAACACACCTGACAGTTTTCCTCCATATGCCTAGAAACCCAACAATCATTTGGAAGCATGAAGTGACAACTAGAGCTCCTTGTATACCCCTCATTGTCTGTGCAAACCTCTGCGCAAGCAGAACAACGCTTAGAAATTGTACGTATACTTGCATCATCTGATTGTAAAACATTACAGAGAAAAAAATAACAATATAAGTTTTTCTTTTTTACCTCTTCAGGCCCATCTAACAAAGAATATCTTTTGGCTTTGACAATAGATGTTATTGGAACTAAAAATACATAGGAACTGCCTATTACTGAGGGCAGTCGGGTGCCAAAGAAGGATTGGAATAGAGTATTCATTCCTGAGACGAAGAGTAAGGTCTGTATCACCTTAGCCTTTTCACCCTGGAATGCAAGAAAGCAAATAAGTTTCAAATGTTCAAGAGATAAAACCAGCACTTGTTTGCTTTCATGGCGGCATCAATAATCTAGAGGAAGACAAATGAAAGATAATCTTTGTAGCCTCTAAACGAGCAAGAAAACGAATGCGCATAAATGCCGAGCAACTTATTACCTGGCCACCACCCATTTGGGGAACAATAAGACTTGGGATCAAAACAGTAGTACCAAGAGTTAAAAGATAATGCTGAAACCCCAAGAAAATGGCTTCTGCTGCATTAACAAATAAGTTCATCAGCCTTTCTACTTGATTATCATTTGCATGTTAAATTGTAAATGCATGAAGAAAGCACAATACGATTCCTCAGACTAAAATTCTCCTTTGTAATGCACTAACTAGACTGCAATAGTCAATACTAGATACTCGTACTAACTCAAAGTAGTATGACCGAATAAAAAAAAACCAAGCCAAGCCTTATCTCATTAGGTGGGGTCAACAGTATGAAAAAACCGAATATTGTGGCAAAATTAAATTCAGTTGAAGGAGATAATATTGAAATGCTTAAATCTGATTCATATTTTCAAATGATTCATGTGAACTATAGAGTGGTGTACTTCTACATAATCAACGTTGATCATAGCCTAAGCTTTGTCAACTAATCCGATAAAATATTAAGCCCGTGTTGCTAGTAGTAGTAAAACGGATGTCACAATTAAACAACTAACTAGACAAAGAAGAATTAGTTTATTTTGTGTGAGCAAGAGAACTGACACCAGGGAGGTGGACTAATGATGCAATATTGAACACCAGGCAGCTGCTCCATTACTGGATGTGGCTGCAACTCCTCAGATTTCTTAGCTCCATTACCACCTTCTTGAGTCATTCTTGAAGCTTAGAGTATGATCTCAATGAAAGAGTAAACAAAAAGTTCAACACTTCAAGATTTGCTAACCCATGATAATAAAGAAATTTGAAGCTGAACCGTTACAATATGATAATAATTGCATGAGATATGGGAATATCAAACAATTAATAATACAAATGTGATCTTTGGAGAATATCAATGTTAATCTACCGTTACAAAGCTTAAGACATTTATTGACACTAGGATAATTACATATTTTCTTTTTGTAATTAACTTTTTATTTGTTCAGATTAGGAAATTTGATATTTTAATTCTCAATGGCATGTCAACGTTGAGAACTTACTCTATGTAGGATTACATTGGATTCCCCAAGACTACAAATTTCGTGGTGTAAATGTACGCTACTTCAACGCATGCTCTATGTTAGTTACGGCCAAGAAATATTTATAATAGAAGAGTATCAGCTCAAGACCTTTCAGCTTATTATAAAGCAAGCTACACTCTATATATACGACTTCTTCAAACCCAGCCCTACCGGAGGAACTACAACTCAGTGATACAATTAATGCTTCTAGTAATAGACATAGATTGTGACTCATACAATGGGTCTCGTGGGATGAAGACTTCTACCGGCTTTCTTTTGTGGAACTAGATGTAATTGAACTTATACTTGATGAAGGCAACCCTCAAAGAATAGACTAGATGGACCCTATTTGCTCAACAACTAAATAACGATCTTTGGGTGAGCTCATATTGACATGAGGGTGTCTCTTCTCAGTGTTGGGAGTGAAGCGAGCCTTGCCAGCCAGTATCAATAATTATGATTTTACATAGGAACAATTCCTCAATATTTTGTTCATTCGCAATAAAATATCTTCTTTGTACATTGGTAAATAAGAAAACATGCTTTTTGGAAGAGAGATACTATTTTGCCAATCGAATTACAAGTATACTTAACGATTTTCCACAAAGTGAAATCATCAGTTACTCAATCCGATGGAGTCATTAGTAAAGAAAATATTGTAGTCATTAGGTTTCTGATTAACTTGACGATCCATAGGAATGACTAATTATGGCAAATGGTGTGCAAGAATATACTGCACATAATGGGAGACAATTGTATTAATTGTAAAATAGCATACTCTGAAGGGACTTAATGCAGCACATAATGGGCAGATCACTTATCAAATTGACAAAATCGCTTCAAACATATCCTCTTTTCTTTTTTCTCTTTTTTTCTTGGTTTCTTGGTCAGAATCTTCAAGCATTCAGGGGAGGAAAATGTTGAATATCAATTTTGAGCACCATTAGATCTCAATTAGACAACTTGCATAGTTATTAAATTAGTAAGATCATGAGAAGCAAATTTTTACCTCACTTAAATTAGAGATGAGTCAATGTGTGTGTATATGTATGTGTGTTGTATAAAAATCTCTCTGTCAAAAATGATTTTCCACTATAACATCCAAACATCATAAAATATTCACAATGTGATAATCAAACACTAAAAAAATATTCTATTTTTTTTAAAAAATATTCTATTTTTCTCTATAAACATCTTTCACTATCAAGTAATTTTACGGCAAAGAAACGGAACTTAAGTGTTGATCGCTTCCATCTGTAGCACTTTCAGCTAAGCATAAAATTAAGATTTGCTCAACTTACAACCCGAAATTAAGTTTTAAATAGAGATGAAGTGTTATTTTCTTATAATGTAATTGGAGGATTCTCCAATAATCTCTAATTGGAGGGTTCAAATCCATATTTTTCAGATGAAAAAAGAAATAGAGTAATTGTGACTTAGCAAAAAAAAAAAAAAAAAAAAAGAAAGAAAGAAAGAATAGATTGATTATAGAATATCGGGATAAATCGAAAGGAAATGACCTAATGGTACCTAAAAAGAGTAAAATGTCTTTATACATATAATACAAAAAGAATATGAAAAATATTTTCTTAATAATTTTTCATATAAAATTTTCCTTTCCTTTTACTTCCTTCATCAATCAAATATGGAACCATAGAATCATTTCTTTTCCTTTTCCTTTTCCTTATTTGTTCTTTGCTTCTTGTTTTTTATTTATTTATTTAAATATTGGTTTCAATGATATAAAGTAATTCCCAGCCATATGGAAATCAACTATGAGAATGCTTGTTAGGCATTTTAGTGCATTGACTATCCAATCATAAGGAAGACTAGTGGCTCTAGCTTAAACTGCAATCCGATATGTTGCATTGTGTCTTTGTCTTCTATCATGAGAGAATTACACATTGTTGAAATTCGCAATGATGAGCTTGATTTTTTTATCAATATATAGTGGAGATCCTACAATCCATCAGAGAAGATTTAAGGGTCATGGCTTTGATGACTTTCTCTACATCACTTTCAAGTATGACTTTTTGGTAGCCTAATTTGTCTGCCAATAATCATATGTTCTTGAGGGTAATTCCCTATGCTCAATTAATGACGAAAGTTGGTCCACAGAGTAAAATCCCATCTTTATTCATGCAAACAGTGGTACGTGCTGCTCATTTTTTCGGGCTGCTATAAGGGGAATCCATATTTAGCTTGATATATCATGGAAGAGGTAGAGTTATTTAAAGTGGTTTGGGTTGGAAGATTCTACAGCAGGTCTGGCTAAGCTTAGCCTTTCATCTGTAGCATTCTGATCAGGATTCTGAGGGCTTTGCCTTTGACATATAGCCTTGGACCTTGCTTCCGTTGATTCTGAGTGTGGTATTGGCTTTCTTGATGATTAGTATCATCTTGTTGTTTACCAGGATGTCATGTATTGAGTAAATGACACATTACCCTTCAATGGTTTGCCAAACATACAAAATACCCCATGTGTGGTATTATAATAAACTCATAATTCTCCTGTATTTTTTAAATTTAAGTACAATATACCCTTCCATCATAAAACTCATCTTTTTAATTAAATTTGTGCCTTACACACCCAATATGCAATTGGGTATATCTTTTTTTGGTTCAATAAACTCTATTATGGACAAAATTACCCTTTTCAATGCCTATTGAGGGCTGACATAATTTAAAGAAGCAAAATAAAGCATTATCATGGGCATGACATAATGGTTATTGGATATAAGTTAGAAAAAGGTCTTGACACCTCAAGCTCATGCTAACAATCACCAACTCTAATGACTTGAGCTATTGCAAATGCTTGAATCTTTTGAAAGTAATTTGCCAAATGCGGTAGATATTAAGGTCATACATAGCTTTTGTCATCAACAATCACCATGTCTGCCATCTCTACCTCTGTTAACGCTAAAATTGGGCTTAGACTCGTGGTCCAACTACGACGGGTCATTTGGCCTCAATCGATGCACGGTTATATGGTCAAGGCCCATATACGATGCTATAAGTCACGGCCTACTCCCAAGTTAGGTCCGATAAAGCCTAAGGCCCTTGACTAAGCCTACATGGCAGCACCATCCTACACGAACAACCAAGGACTAACTTGAATCCAACTCGAACTCTATCAGATATATCCGGATAGACGATCAAGGAGACATTCCAATTGAATAGACTACTAGTGGCGGACGATGATCGACAAACTCGAGATAAAGATCAACCCTATCCTACAGGATAAGTGATTACTCGCTCAAAGTAGTCCACTCAAGGTACAAGTCCCAAGGGTCCGTGACTCTTGGCCTACCTACGCCTACACAAGGAGAGGGCATTGAATACTAGCCGCACTAGCAGTACTCTCCATCTCCCCTCTATATATCCACGACCTGCACTCTCTATATCGATGTCGACACCACGGTAGTCTCCTCTTTTCCCTCTATATTTTTCTCGCATTCTTATCTTTTTGATAAACTACTGACTTGAGCGTCAGAGTGCCTTCGGCAAGCACCACATCGGTGTCCCAAGACTCACGTCGTTTTGCTGCCTTCTGTCCTTGTAGGTTATTGGTGCCCCAAAATTCGTAATTATAGATTTTGACGTCTACAATTTAGCGCCTACCGTGGGGCCCTAGCAACTTAGTTACCCAATCAGAATGATTCAAACCCTCGATTACTCTTACTTACAACAAAAGTCATGGCTGAAACTAGCACTCAGAGCGATCTCCAAGCCCAAATGACAACCCTGATAGTCGAGATGGACGCATGCAAAGACCAGTTGAAGGAACTTGAGGCGAAAAATGCTGTGATCTGTCGAGAGAACCTCGAGCTATAAGAGAAGAATTGAACGCTCTCAACACAGTCATCATATTGCTTAGCCGTGGAAGTCAGTTGCCCCTAGCCAAGTAGTAGGACCCATACAACCTCATGGTTCAACGCTGTAGCAGACACTCGGTAGCAGGCCCATCCACAAACTACCATTACACTAGAAGAATAATCTCTTCAACAAACCCAATAGAGTACGCTAAACAAAGACCTCATCCGACGACTTTGAGAGATGGAGTCCCTCATTCAAAGGATTCCTGGGGTTCATACCCCCGTCAAGAGAAGCGCGGAAAATAAATTAGCTGACTCTCTATTTGTTGACACCATCGCCATGGCAGAGATGCCCACCAAGTTTAGCTTCCCCAACATGAGGTTCTATGATAGTACTACCGACCTAGATGATCATATAATGCAGTACAAGCAGAGGATGTTCACTATGGTCGTTCCGCGAGATCAGAGAGAAGCATGCATGTGCAAGGGCTTCAGCTCCAGCCTGGTAGGGCCAGCCTTACAGGGGTACACTAACCTACCAAATAACTGCATTACGTCTTTTACCCAGCTAACATACATGTTAGTAGAACAGTTCGCCAGCAGCAGGAAACTAGAGAAACAATCAGACAACTTTTACCTGATCATGCAAAGGAGGGGAAAACACCTATGGGACTACACTGGCAGATTCAACAAGGAAATGGTGTCCATCCCACATTGTAACATGGCCACATCTATTTCTACTTTGCATAAGGGATTGCTCTGCGAGTCGAACTTGTATAAATAGTTAACCAAGTACCCATGCAAGACCATGGAAAATGTCCTCGCCATGGCGTGGGCCCATATCACATGGGAGAAAGATAGTGCTAACTACCATCACTCTTTGTCGTGCTGTAGTAGGTGAGACCACGGATGAATTACGACATCTGATCAGCATCATAGAAGACGTGAGCCCTACACTACAAACAAGCGAAAAAGTAATTACTCACGAGGTAATGGACAACCACTCGAACAAGAACATATCCACAAGAGAAGAATGATGGCCCAAAGAAAACGAAAGCATGCGACTCAAGATATCACTTTGCCAGGATCACCAAGATATGAGCACACCGTCAGTGTTATCACTAGCAAATCACGAGTTAGTGGAACTACACACTTGGCAACAAATATGTGCAGTGGTCGTGCGTTCAAATCTGACTTTAGGCCTCAACGATTAAGGGAGTCCGGACACGGTCAAGTCATCGTGTACTCTAGCCATAGAACAACCTACCTAGATGGCCCGCACTACGATGCCTAAGTTATCGAGTTGATGGTAGCCAACCAGTTGGTCAGGCAAATACTCATCGACAATGGTAGCACCGCCAATGTACTCATGCTACATACCGTGAGAGAAATGGGAATTGATGAATCCCGTGTCACGCGCTCAACAACCATACTAGTAGGGTTTAGTGAAAGAGTACCACTGGGAAAATTATCCTTCCCATCAATGCAGGGGGCGTAAACCTCTTCACTCAGTTCTCGGTGATAGATTGTCCATCGCCCTACAATATTATTCTGGGAAGGCCATGGATCCATGAAATGAAGGTCGTCCCACCCACCTACCACCAAGTAGTCAAGTTTCCCACTAAGTGGAGGATCGGTGAAATAAGAGCGCAACGGAGAACCTCCCAAAGACAACCAGGCTACGATGTTGTAAACCAACTGGAGCAAGCTACCGTGCAAGCTCAATTCAAGCAACCTACCCTAAGCACGTCTCAGTCACAGTAGTCGAAATACCATCCATCTCAACAAACACTGCTTTTGGTATTAGCGACCTTTAGTTAGTAACCCATCTAGGGGGTCATTAGTCTTAAGTTAGTCTCCCCTCCAAGGGGTTAGTAGAATCAGTCTCTGTCAGTGACATGCCCAGGAGCCAATCACTGTAATTAGTTTCCCAAAATAAAAAGGCAACATGTTTCGGCCCACTCATTGTATAATTTGTCTAATTAAGACTCCGAGGTCTGAAGGCATGTTTGAAGAAAACTAACAAAATATGAGCGAGCACACCTATCGTTTGCAAATAGACTCAAGCAATCCTCTAAACTTATCTTGCTAAAAGAGACTCGCAAAGTTCTTAATCTACTATTTAGGTATCAGGAAAAGTGGAAACTACTAAAGGTCCTAAAGGGACCAGACCACTATGGTAGAAGCCCATAACGACCAAACTACCCATTCAAAGTCCTCATGGACAAGCCTACTATGGTAGAAGCCTACATCGACCGAACTGCTAATTCAATGTCCTTATGGCCAAACTACTAATTCAGAGTCCTAAGGGATCAAATTATTATGGTAGACGTCCGTAGTTACCAAACTACCGATTTGAAGTCCTAAAAGGATAAACCTACTAAGATAACAGTCCATTACGAATACATAGGAGTACTAAGTAGACCAACTTACATGAAGTCCTATGAGGACCAACCTACGGTCATAAGCGACCACACAAGGTCCATTGTAGACCAACCTACGGTCGTACGCGACCACACAAAGTCCCATCTGGACCAACCTACGGTCGTAAGCGACCACATAAGGTTCTATGTAAACCAACCTACAATCGTACATGACCACATAAGGTCCTATGTAAACCAACCTACGGTCGTACGCGATCACATAAAGTCCTATGAGGACCAACCTACGGTCGTAAGTGACAACTTAAGGTCCTATATAGACCAACCTACGATCGTACGCGACCACACAAAGTCCCATGTGGACCAACATACGGTCATACGTGACCATATAAAGTCCTATGTGGACCAACCAAATGCTCTTATGCTACCAAAATAAAAGTCCTAAGTGGACGAGCCTACAAAATATAGTCCTATACTACCATGCAAAAGTTCTATAAAGTCCAGCCTACGGGCGTCGTAGCCTACGGTCGTTGTAGCCCACAATGGCTAAGCTCCTCTATTTACTTCTTAAGTAGACCAGCCTATTAGCACGGTAGTCCACAAAAATTGAGCCGCTGACAAGGCTAGTAGTCCCATCAGATTAAACTTACCTAACGGTAGCCTGTCGAGGTCGAGGTCGCCTAATAATAGGCCACCCCATGGCCAAACGCATAGCCGATAACCACGAGTGAGACTACGATGAGACAAGAATAAGTAGCTCATAAGGCAACAAGGCTTATACATAACATAAACAAAGACATAAGCAATGTAGGCACATTTAATATGATCGAGGCCCTAAAGTCGTACCAAACTTGCAGCAACCGTGCAGCCAAAAGGCAAAAGTGCAATGTGCGCAATACATACATCCGAGAGGCCAGAGTCAAGAGTGACCAGTGTCTACCATACATCAAGAAATACCAAGGGCACGCTACCTCATAGCTCATTGGCGCCTATTGCACTACAAGTCATTAGAGAGTGAAGATAGACAAACTAGAAAGACAGATTCTCCGTTAGCTCGCCACAAAAGTCAGGTTAGCCAGCTCATTTGAGTCGATCTAACCCTAGAAGGGCACATCGGTACAACAATGAAGGTACATAACAAATGGAGATGCTGACCAGCAACTATTAGACTACTATCCTAAAGTGCTACGACGTGTTGGCTCTACCTCGGCGACAAGAAGAAGGTTCTAAAGAGCAGCCTACCTGAAGAAGGGAATGTGCTAAGTTACCGACTAGCCGTTGGGTTCAAAAGTTGTAGCTTGCATAAGGGCACTAAGGAGTCGCTTACAATTGAGGTTCGCGAATTGTAGCCTACATAAGGTTGCTAAGGTGTCGTCTATAACCATGATTCAAAAATTGTAGCCTACGTAAGGACACTACAAGTCTTACCTACAAAGATGAGATCAAAATTAGGGATGGCAACGGATTGGTTATCCGCGGTTTTTGGCAAAACCAAAATCGAAAACCGAAACCGAAACTGACTGGTTTAAAAAATTCATATCCAAAACCGCAACCGACGGGTTTTTAAAAACCCACATATAACCGAACCAAACCCGATTACTTAAAAAAAATCAATTTAAATAGAAAAATGTCCAAATTTATGAAAAAATATTAATTTAAATGTAAAAATATCTAAAAATACAATAAATCACAATCTATACACACTAAATAATAAAATTAAAAAATATATATATACTACTTTGCAAATATTTAATTCTAAAAAAATAAAAATGAGAAATTGTTCGTCCATTCATACAATAAGATAATAAAATTAAAAAATATACTACCATCATCGCAAATATTCAATTCTAAATTTAATAAAAATGAGAAACTATTTGTTCATCAATACAACTAAATAACAAAGTTCACAATCAAACATCAATCAAATTACATAAATTTAACGAAATGTCATAAATACTTTAATCGACATCTTCCTCTTCAGCACAAACTTTAACGAAATCTGGTGGAATGAAGACACCTACAAAAAATGCATACAAATGCAAACTTAATATCGTTATGTAAAAATAAGTGATAAATTTTCATTACAAATAGTACTTTACCTTCCATATTACCCCATAACCAACTTTGTGAGCACATTAAAAACCTCTAAAGTGTGTGGATGAAGTCTACTTCTATGTGGATTAACAACTCTCCCGCTGGTACTGAATGCCGACTTAGATGAAACAGTAGAAATTGGAATTGCCAAAAGATCTCGAGCTATCAGTTGCAAAGTAGGATACTTTATACCATATGTCTTCCACCAATTAGGAATGTCGAAGTCCTGGCTCCATGGCAAAACCGGCTCTTCCAAGTAATGATCTAGTTCTGATTTCACATGTGTAGTGGTAGCACTAAAACTAAGAAATTGTACTAAGTTGGCCATAGTTTCTCCTTCCACATTAGAAATAGTCGAATATGCCAAATTTTGTAAATGGCATGGACCATGAATGTTTTCATGGGATTTACAAACGGATTTTGACTGATACTCTTGAAGCAAATCATAACAACATTTCTTAACCCTTTCAACCTCCACACTTGCATATTCACAATAAAATGATGGAAAATAAAACTCAACAACTTTTATTTTGTATCTAGGATCCAAGACAACTGATACAGCCATAACAATATGCACATAACTCCAATACTTCTCAAACTTTTCAAACATTTTTTTTTGCCATAGAAGCAATTATTTCATCTTCAGATGATATCCACTTACTCAAATTTTCCCTAAGCTCGCAAACTTTAACAAAGTAAGTGTTTGAAGTTGGATACTTCCTACCAGAGAAAAGCTCAGTCACACTATGAAATAGCTTAAGTTTTTCACAAATTTTGGCAGCTAGACTCCAATCAAGTTCGGATGGCACATTCTTATAATTTTTATCTCTAAGTCTGATTCTAGAAAATATATCATTGTGCATTAAAGCAACTTGAAGCATCAAATAAGTAGAATTTCATCTTGTTTTAACATCATTCCTCAACTTCTTAGTACAAGTAAGTTTCATTTGATGTGCCATCTCTTCAAACTTTTCCCATCTAGATAGACTAGCAGACCAAAACAAAACACTTTGACGAATGGTTTCAATTGCATCATCTATAACTATCAACCCATCTTTCACAATGAGATTGAGAATATGAGCACAACATCGCATATGAATAAACCTCCCTCCAAGCAAACAATCAGAAAATAGCTTATCAACAATTACCTTGACAACTGCATCATTTGTGCTACAATTATCTACAGTTATGGTAGATAATTTGGTTTTCAAATTCGATGTAGTTAAACCATCAAGCAAATTTTCAGCAAGTACTTCTGTGGTATGAGGTGCAGGCACATAAATAAACCTACATTTAATATCGTCAAGTAGACCAATCACAATTAACTCAATAAATGACTTTGCAAAACTATGAAGATGAATAAATTTATTAGCCATAAATAGATAATCTTACCTCAAGATACGACTTTGCAAAGCCCAATTGTTGTCAACAAAATGAGTTGTGATGCTCATATAACCCTTCTTCTGGTTAAAACTCCACATGTCGGTTGTGATAGCTACACGACTTGTGTTCTTTTTTAGAAGACTTTGTAATTTTAACCTCTCTTCCTCATAAATTTTGATGATCTCTGTCTTAATAGTATTTCGAGAAACCATCTTAAAAAGAGGTTAAAGGCTATGTACAAAATCCCTAAAGCCAATATGATCAACAATAGAAATAGGATATTCATGCAAATTAATAGCACGAGCAAGCTGATGTCTCGAAAATTCAGGGTCAAAGCTAAAGTTTTTCTATTGAAACTTTCCATCAGTTTGTTTTTGAGATTGTATTTGCTTTTGTTTTTGGCGATCAATTGCCTCACCAATATTTTCCTGTATTTTTCTCGGGCATATATTTAAATGGCTTCTCAAACTTGAAGTTCCGGTCCTACTTGAAGCTTTCAATGCTTTCTTACAATAGTTACAAATGGCATATTCAACATCATCTTTTATCATCTTCTTCATATGATCCCACACATTACTAGTCAACTTTCTCTTTCTTCCCTCACAAATTGAATCAGTTTGAGGTTCTATGGGTTGTGAGTCTTGGGGTTTGGAAAAAGCCGAACAATTTAGATTTTGAGAAGAAGTTGAACTCGTAAAATGTAAATTAGTAGGTGTATTGCATTCATTTTGACTTTCTACCTGATCAGTATCCCTTTGGGATGACATTTTGTTGAATAAATAACAACCTACATCAAGAAAATAACAACTAATTAATCTGATTTTAAAAAAATAAATAAAGATCAATTATCAGTTTATAATCTAGCTTTAACATAAGATAAAAAGTATTCATATGCTTGAACATAGAGCAAATTGTCAAAAAAATATAACTATTTGGATGAAGAATAAACTCGAGAAGATTCAGTACTAGAACAAATATGAATTATGACACACCATCAGTCATCAGGCATCACAATCTTACTTGTTTACATGCCTACTAACTCTACTATAAATAGCAGGAGTAACTCAACAAGACAAATTGAGTTTTCAACTTATTATTGTTGAGAGCGAGCAAATTAAGCATTTGTAAAACATTAATATTGTGTTGTGCAACACTAGCTTATTCTCACGCTTCACTACTTTCCAAACAGATTAGTTACCAAACAAATTTTTTAGGTACCAAACAATCTTTTCTCAAGCTTCACTACTTTTCAAGTACTTCTTTTCTTTATATATATATATATATATATATTAATTTGTTCTGGAAGATGAGAGCCCAACCTTAGGCCTACGCCTCAAAAAACCCAGAATAACAAGTTACATCTCATAAGACTTGGGCTCAATTTTGGTTTGATCAGATGAACCTAGAAGCTCTATTAGGATAGAAACGGGATTTATATTTTGTCATGCGTGCTTCTTTCTTAATTCCCCTACAACTATAATTTGAACAACAAGATATCAATTAAAACAATAAAAATGAAAAAAAAACCAACCTTAATTTGTGAAGATCCAAGAAATACGCTGAAACATTAATAGAAAGATAAAAAAAAAAAAGTAAGATATTTTTTAAAAAAAATAAATAAATAAAAACAGAAAAAGAATTTTTTTTTCTTGAGTTTGAACGTTTCAAGTTTGAGGACTACCTGAGATAGAAGCTTGAAGCCTTGAACGTTGAATCTTGAACCTTTGATTTTTTTCCTTTTTTTTGGTGAAAATGAAGAAGATGGTTTTGGGCTATCAGCTATGAAGAAGGCGGCGTGACTGGAAGCTAAAGAATAACATCTGAAGAGTAAAGATAAGATTTAGGGTTATAAGTGTATTATGATTTTTTTGTTATTTTTTACTTTTAGCTCTTATATTTGTGGCATGGCTTCTATATATACATGAAGTGCAGATACGTGTGTGAGTAACTTTTTCCAAGTAAAATCCATTTACAAATAATATTTTTAATTTTTTATTGTGTATCCTTACAAGTAACTTTTTATTATTTATTTATTTGTGTTATATTATACTACTATATTAGGATGAGTACTACTTTTATTATTTTTTAAAATTTAAGTATTTGTTTTATAGATATACATGTGTATAATATATATAATAAATTACTAATTGGGTTTCAGTTTTTGATTTTTTTTAATATCAAAAACCAAGACCTATCAGTTTATCCGTCGGTTTTACTTTATAAAATCCAAAACCTAACGGTTTTCCCATCGGTTTTCGTTATCGGTTTTTTATCGGGTGGTTATCCATCGGTTTTGGATACAACGGATACCCGTTGCCATCCCTAATCAAAATCGCAGTTTACCTATGAGGAGTCGCGCTAAAAAAACAAAAAACAAAGGAAGAAAAGAAAGCAAAAAAAACAAACAAACCAAAAACGAAGTCAAACACTTTTTTATGGTGTTGGGGTTAAAAGACGGATCCCGCGCGACACGTGTCGCATAAAGACAGCCTCAAGGCCATGGGGGACAGCGTTGTTATCCCCCTAACAATGCCAAGGGATGGTGGCATCCCTCGGTTGAGGCCACAACTGACGCAAGGGGATAACCCATGTCTTCTCGCTGTCAATAACAAGGGCTAGCCCTTGTTATAGCCCTGAGGAGACAGCAAAGTTGTCCCCCCATCAGCACCAAGGGACGCGTGGCATACCTTTGGTGGTCCCTTGCTGACGCGAGGGGACAACCTCTATCCCCTCGCTGTCAGCTTTAAAGGGTTAACCCCAGCAGGCCCCACGTTTCCCATAGCTAGGAACAACCTATGCCACAAAGTTATTTGAGGGCATTTTCGTTAAGCGATGAAACAAAAACGAAACAATAACAACGTAGGCTATGAAATTGCGAAGAAAAATGGTAGGCTGTGAAATAGTTCATGAAAAGCCTTTGTAGTCTGCGGAATTGCTTGCATGCCAGCCATTGTAAGTTGCGAAATTATGAAAGACATTCGTAGGTTGTGAATTAGAAAAACAAAGGAATGTAGCCTCCGGATTGCAAAGGCATACCAGTCTCGAATCGTAAAGTCTATTCAGATCCGCATTCGAAATACATAGGATGCTGCTCATAAACACCATTACCAAAGCCACGAACAACGGTTCATAGCTTGTGCAAGCATGTGTTGGTTATGCAGGCCCCTCCAACTCAAACATTTCGACTCACATGAAGTTCATTCAAGTTTGTACACATGAAATCACAACTCGCATAAAGCCGCGAACACCGGTTTAAAGGCCACTTGAGCAAGGCTCTTAGCCTCGCAGTCTGCCCTCTACGACAATACGAGATATAACCCACTCTCAACCATAGGCCAAAAGAGAGTAAATAAAGTTCGCCCTCGAACATAGCCTGCTTCTTTGTCAAGATTCCAAGTTGGATTGATTCCGTGAGCAAGCAATTATTCCCTAACTCAAAGACTCTTTGACTCAGGGAGTGGATGACAAACTATTAACGCTAAAATTGGGCTTGAACCCATGGTCCAACCATGATGGGTTATTTGGCCTCAATCAATACGTCGTTATATGGCCAAAGCCCATATACGATGCTATAAGTCGCGACCTACTCCCAAGTTAGGTCCGATAAAGCCTAAGGCCCTTGGCTAAGCCCGCATGGCGGTATCTTCCTACACGAACAACCAAGGACTAACTCGAATCCAATTCGAACTCTATCGAATATCTCCGGATAGACGATCAATGAGACATTCTAATTCACTAAACTACTAGTGGCGGACAACGATCAACAAACTCGAGATAAAGATCAACCTTATCCTACAGGATAAGTGATTACTCGCTCAAAGTAGTCCACTCGAGGTACAAGTCCCAAGGGTCCGTGACTCTTGGCCAACCCACGACTATAAGTAGGCCATGTCTACACAAGGAGAAGGCATCAAGTACTAGTCGTACTAGCATTACTCTCATTCTCTCCTCTACATATCCACGGTCTACACTCCTTATATCGACTCCGACACCACGTTAGTCTCTTTTTTCCCTGTATATTTACCGTGCATTCTTATCTTTCGATAAACTACTGAATTGAGCGTCGGAGTGCCTTCGACTGGTACTACATCGGTGTCCTAAGACTCACGTCGTTCTGCTATCTTCTGTCATTGTAGGTTGCTAATGCCCCAAAATTCGTGATTGTGAATTTTGACGTCTTCACCCTCTATCACCATCCTGCCCGCCATTTCTACCTATTTCGCTACCTTTGAACACCTTCGGACCACCAATACCAATGTTGTGACACCATTAATGAAACCAACACACAATAGACCTATTTACTATATTAATACACATAATATATCCATTTACAAAACTTTTGAAATTTGACCACCATTTGCACTATTATATCCCAATTTCATTGATAATAACAATTAACATATAACGGGATTAAAAATTCAATATACACAAACATACACATATACATAATATTTAAAAATCGCCAAATTTTATTGGTATTTGGATGTATATATGTGCATAAATGGGTGTTTGTGGACATGTTTATGTGTGTGCATGATTATGCGTGTGTCTATATGTATGTCTATGTGTTTATACGTGTCTTCTATGTTTATATGTATATCTGTGTATGTGTATTTGGGTGTTGTAAAAAAGAAAAATGAAAAGCATGACAAATAGATAAAAGATAAGACGGGAATGGAGAAATAAAAAAAAGAAAAATAAGTAATTAAGTTAAGGGTATGGAAGTCTTTTTACATTTTTTGTTAGGTTTTTTGACAGAAACATGAAGTTGGGGACGTGTGCTTAGCTAGAAAGACACATGAGGATTATGAGTTTATTATGTTATCAAAGGAGGGTGTTTTACACTTTTGACAAACGGAAAGTGATGTTTCATTAACTCGTTATGCATTTTAAGAGGTTTCTAATCTTTTATTTGCTATTATGGAGTGCATTTCTAAATAGGAGGCCTCATCTCCCTTTTGATAGCACTCTAAGTTGCAATGGCCTCAAATAAAACATGCATATCATGAGGATGTTAGTTTCGACTAAGTAGGGTGAGTTCTTCATTGACTATCCAAACAAGAGAGTCTACTTTCCACTCTTTTCTTTTATAGTTCTTTTTTCTAACTTCCGTTTCTTTCCCTTCCTCGTGAATACAAACATAAGGTTAATCTTGATTTTTCTTTGTCATCAAAATCACAAGCATGACAAGAGCAACCCTAGAGAAGCTAATCATCTCTGATGTCACTTGACTAGATATTTGTATAGATTTCTCTAGAGTAGGGATATTTGTGAAGCTGTAGATATTGTGGCTAGATTATTTCAAAGGTGCAATTCTAGTCGTCCATTTAGATTAATCTTCACAATTGGATCGATATACCTCTTTAAGCCCATAAATAGAGGTGAAATGTAGCATTTGTAAACTATTGTAAATGTTTAAAGTATTGGTGTTTTTCTATATCATTAAAGTGTTGCAGTAGTACACTATTTATACACCAAAGATAATATCAGCTAAGCATGCAAAGAGTCCTATATGCTACATGTACATGTATCGTAATACACAAAGGCACGGCTAACATCCTTATCCAAGATCTATGTCCCAATGTCCCTCATCTGACTCACAAAAGACCCCACAAGAATTTTAGCCTATTACCTCACAACACTATATGGTTACGAGGACTCGTGACAATACCTGTATACCAAAAGCATTCCCTGACTTCGTTGTTCTTCCAGCCATAGAACAGTCCACTGCTTTCTCCAACTCTCCTAATTATGAGCCCAAAACGTTTCCTCAAGCTTCAAAATTCCTACATTAGCGTTAGGCCATGGCAAATTAGTACAATGCCTTGATTTCCAAAGGTACCTGGCTTTTAGTTCTTAAACCTACAAATGCAAAAGTGGTAGGCTGTAAATGGGTATTTCATTTTAAATGGAAGCCATGTCGTATCTTTCGGCATATCAAATTGAGACATTAATGTAAGACCCATTTGTATCACACGCCGTATCTTTCGTTTAGCGTGCCCATTTTGCTCAGGAGTGTGAGGACAAGATATTCTGTATTGAATTCCAAAGTTGACAAGAATTTGTTTAAAGTGACCTTAAGTTAGTTCTTTATCACCGTCGCATTGGAAGGACTTAATTCGAGTATTGAAAAAAATTTCAACAAGACATTTAAAATGAGTAAAGATAGTGACACAGTCATTTTTATTTTTGAGTGGGTATAGCCAAGTATACCGACCAAAATCATCAAATAAACAAAATAAAAAAATGAAAGCCTGAAAAGGAACTGACCTGGGCTGGTCCCCAAATGTCACAGTGGACTAAGTCTAAAGGAGCTACTGACTCACGAGAAGAGCGTAAGAAGGGCAATTTGTGGGTTTTGCCCAACATACACACATTACAACATTTATTTAAAGAAGTAGAAAAATCTATATAATCCTTCAAACGCAACAAGGTGATAATTGATTTGGAGGGGTGACCCAAGCGCTAATGCCAAAGTGAGACGGATGTGGAAGATGCTGTTAGAGCAAGTTGAGGACATGGAGTAGACGGAGACAACAACGGTAGGGTGTAGAGATTTGACTCAAGATGGCCCTTGGCTAACGGAGTCCCAGTGCGGAGGTCCTTGACAAAACAATGAGAATGAGTAAACTCTAGTGAGACGGAATTATCTTAAGTAAAGTTAGATACATATAGTAATTTTTTTGTGAGAAGGGGGACGTGTAAGACACTATAGAAAAAGAGTGACGTCATTAACTATTGATACCATGTAAATGTTTAAAGTATTGGTGTTTTTCTATATCATTAAAGTGTTGCAGTAGTACACTATTTATACACTAGATATAGCGTCAGCTAAGCATGTAAAGAGTCCTATATATTACATGTACATGAATCGTAATACACAAAGGCACGACTAACATCCTTATCCATGATCTACATCAATCATAGTCAATCAAGATCTAAAGTTATCGTTATCAACTATCTCTAAATTCTTTGTAAACTCCGAGTGTGTGAGTAATACAAGTCTGCTTCTCCATATAGTTTCATTCTCCCAAACTCTCTTATATGTTGTCTTTGTGCTTTGCTTTGCAACGGAAATGCTAGAGACTTGAAAAGCTCTCTTATATATTGTATGTGTGCTTAGCTTAACAAAAAGTCCAAGCTTGGCTAAGTGTCGCACGACAGAGTTTACAATCTCAAACTCTGACCCCTCAAAATTTCAAACTTAACTTCTAAGCCTATTCCTCAAGGACTAAAATTCTCGTTTGTAATGCACTAATTTGACTGCAAAAGTCAAATTAGATACTCGTACTAACTCAAAGTAGTATGACCAAATAAAAACAAACCAAACCAAGCATTATCCTAGTAGATGGGGTTGACAGTATGAAAAACAGAATATTGTGACAAAATTAAATTCAATTGAAGGAGATAATATTGAAATGCTTAAAGTTGATTCATATTCTCAAATGATTCATGTGAACTATAGAGTGGACGTAATTCAACATAATCAATCCGAGAAAATATTAAGTCTGTTGTATTGCTAGTAGTAGTGAAACGGATGTCATAATTAAACAACTAACTAGACAATGATTCAAGAAGAATTAGTTTATTTTATGTGAGCAAGAGAACTGACACCAGGGAGGTGGACTATTGATGCAATACTGAACACCAGGTAGTTGTTCCATTAATGGATGTGGCTGCAACTCCTTAACTTTCTTAGCTCCATTACCGCCTTCTTGAGTCACTGTTGAAGCTTAGAGTATGATCTCAATGAAAGACTAAAGAAAATGTTCAACACTTAAAGTTTTGCTAACTCGTGATAATAAAGAAATTTGAAGCTGAACAGTACAATATGATAGTAATTGCATGAGATGTGAGAATATCAAACAATTAATAATACAAACGTGACTTTGGAGAATATCAATGTTAATCTATCATTTCAAAAGGGCAACACATCTATTGACATTAGGATAATTGCATATTTTCTTGTTGTAATTAACTTTTTGTTTGTTCAGATTAGAAAATTTGATGTCTTAATTCTCAATGATGTCAATAGTTTGGTTATTAGCTTATTTTATTTTCTTATAACAAGTAACTCACTTTAGGTAAACTACGAATCTCATAGTTCAGAGGCATGCTTCAATACATGTTCTATGTTAGTAAGGGCCAATAAATATTTATAATAGAAGGGTATCAACTGATCAAGACCATTTAGTTTATTATAAAGCAAACTATACTCTATATATATGACTTCTTCAAGCCCAACTCCACTGGAGGAACTACAACTCGTGATACAATGCCATTAATAATAGACATAGATTGTGATTCATACAATGGGTCTCGTGGGACGAAAACTTCTATCGGCTTTCTTTTGTCCTTCTTTACCAATATGCATGACTTGGAACTAAATGTAATTGAACTTACACTTGGTGAAGGCAACCCCTAAGGAATAGACTAGATGGACCCTATTCGCGCAACAACTAAATAAAGATCTCTGGACAAGCTCATATTGACATGAGGCTACCTCTTTTTTATACTGGAAGTGAAGCCAACATTGCAGGTCCGTATCGATAATGTTGATTTTACTTATTTACAATTCCTCAATAATTTGTTCATTCTTAACAAAATAATTTCTTTGTACGTTGGTAAATAGAAAAAAAATTGAAAAAAATATATTATTTTACTAATCGAGTCACGAGTATCTAACGTATACATAATTAATAATTTTCAACAATGTGAAATCATCAGTTAGTCAATCCGATGGAGTGGTTAGAAAAGAAAATATTGTAGTCATTAATTAGGTTTCTGACTAAGTTGATGACCTATAGGAATGATTAATTATGGCAAATGGTGTGCAAAAATATACTGCACATAATGGGAGAAAATTGCATTAATTGTAAAATAGCATACTCATAAGGGACATAATGCAACACATAATAGCAAATCACTTGTCAAATTGACAAAATCGTCTTCAAGCATTCTTTTTTTTTTTCTTTTTTTTTGGTGTCGGAATCTTCAAGCATTCAGGGGAGGACAATATTGAATACCAATTTTGAACACCATTAGACCTCAATTAGACAACTTGCATAGTTATTAAATTAGTAATATCATGACAAGCAAAATTTAAGTGTACGGAGATTGGCTCTCTAGTGCAAAAATAAAAGGGAGCTTAATTACGAGACCCACCAATCAAACAATTTCTTTTTGTTTTTGGCTAATAAGTATAATATGAGGCTTCGTTTGTTTGCCGTAAAATATTTTTCTAATTTTTTAATATTTGATCACTCCAAAAAAATTGGTCAACTGAACACATTTTGAGGGTTAAAGGAA
Source organism: Ehretia macrophylla (assembly GCA_037974665.1). NCBI lineage: Eukaryota > Viridiplantae > Streptophyta > Magnoliopsida > Boraginales > Ehretiaceae > Ehretia > Ehretia macrophylla. The sequence continues at coordinate 10,798,788 of CM075774.1, forward strand.
AATGTTAATTAAAAAGAGTGAAAAATATTTTCATCATTTTCCACTCACTCATCACACCCCCCCCCCCCCCCCCCCCCCAACGCACACCCCCACCCCTAGAGAAAATATAAGTGTTTACATATATATGTATATGTGTGTATATGTTTTATAAAAATCTCTTATTTCCACTGTTACATTCAAATATCAAAAAATATTTCCCAATATGATAATAAACACTAGAAAATATTCTTTTTTTTAGAAAAATATTTTTTCCTGTAAGCATTTTCCACATCGAGTGATTTTACGGCAAAGAAACGGATCGTAAGTGTTGATCGCGTCCATCTGCAGCACTTTCAGCTAGGCATAAAATTAAGATTTGCTCAACTTACAACCAGAAATTAAGCAATCCTACTCCTTGTGCTCTCGCGCTCGAGATTAAAATTAAATAAATTGGCAGAAGGGTCAAAACAAGAAAGCTAAATATACTCCTCTCTTGTAATGTAAATTTCTGGGTAAAAAGTATAATGTACAGAGTTGATATGAGGAATCACTTATGTTATATTATATGGAGATGTACAAGAATGAGTTCTTGCATCGGGCAAAGGGTCCAAAGGACATGTAGCCGGGGGCGAGTTAATCGCCTGCCTATTGGTATGCAGCTTGGTTATACATTTTGTTTGTGTATCATCCTAAAGAAGTTCTCTGAAAAAGAAACCAATAAGATCATTCAACTAGAGTCAACAACCATTGCATCAGCAGGGCCAACTGAATCCACTTCAGCCTTCTCCAGTTCCATCTCATTGCCCGCTCCATCCCTGTTGTTGTCTTCCACTTTTTCGACTTTCAGTCTCTGCAAAAATCAGGGTTAGGTGTCTTAGTGAAGTCGTATAAAGATAACACGAACCAACTACGAGCTAAATAAACGTCTAAACCATTTCGTGGTAAATGATGCATTTATAGGCCTCCATTTTCAGGGACTGAGTTCTCATCTTGGATACTACAATGCTTAAAGCCAATTACACTAGCTTGGCTTACATGCGTCAATCATATGATGCTTTTCTTCTCTTTTTCCTCAACTCTATAATCACCTGACAAAGATCTCATCGTTTTTCGATATTTCGTAGTATTCTCTCTCTCTTCCTTTTTGTGCTGTCTACCATTTTTTTTCTATCGCCTGCGATACCTTTATATGTGGGTTTTACCTATCTAACGGGAAGAGGATGTCTACATGAATACCTAACACATTAGTCACATCCAACTCTTCAGAAAAACAATCAAGAAGGATATGAAAGATCACCTTTGTTGCCACAGAGGTGTCTTTTGTCACCACAGAATCGTCCTTTGTCATACATGCAAACATTGTCGTATAGAGCTTTGCATCTCTTTTGTTGCTTTCAGCTTGGAGTTGCTTCAAATTCTTTTGTAATAACTTCAGCTCCCTGAGAATCAGATATCAGTATGCTTTCATCATTCCAAAGGCGAGCAATATGAAAGTAAATATAATCGTGTCAAGTAAAAGACCTGTTTTGAGGATCGATTTCCAGGGCCTTCTTGATGTCTAATTCAGCCAAGTGTAAATCGGCACTTTCCATGTACGCTTGAGCTCGTCTGTACAAAGCTTTTATGTTGCAGAACTCAATATCTAGAACCTGTTAGTTCCCAGAACTGACAGATTAGAGATTTCTTACATTATACCCCTAAAGCCACAAAGATTTCTATCAAATACAAAACAACAGACCTCCCTCCCACGGCCCAAAAGAAAAAGAGAGGTAAAGAAAAGAAGACAGCAATTGAGGTTTTCAAACATAAAGAGAGGAACACGGGGATATATAGGGTATCATCCTTTTGACACAGTATACACACAAGACTTGGGAATAGCATAGCAGCTTGGTAAATCGTTACGAGGTACTAACTGCAATATAGGAGAGGGATCACTATTTCCAAATCACCGTGGTTAGTGTAAGCAATAGTATGTAGCACTCTAACTAATTTCACTTAACCTTTCGTTTCTTTTTCTACTGCAAGATTCTTTTCTCATTGTTTTATATTGTAGCAGGAAAAACAATGAAAGAAAAACAGAAAGAAGAGAGAAGGACGGTCCAAAGAAGAAAATAAATTTTCTTATTAAAAAAAAACAAAAAGGAAAGGAAAGAAAAGGAAGAAGGTTTAGTGAAGATTATGTAAAATGGGCGCATAAATGGATGAGAAAGAGAGACTACAGCGTGCAATCTGATGTGGAAGCTAGAAGAAAGTAAACAGGGGGGAAAAAGATAGAAAGATAATGAGTCGTGAGACAACATGAGCCATTTTGATACGAATCAATAGCATAATATTTTATTCTCATTGTCTTAGTTTTGTGAGCTGACTATTGCATGTTACTTTTCTGTAGCAGATAGCTAATCAGAATTAGTTGTGAGACTACCCTAGATATTTGTTTCCCCCCAACCAAAAATTTAGATTTGAAAAGGAAAGCAGTAAACTCTCTGCTTAGAATACAAAACTACAGTCGAAAACCCTTAAGTGAAAATGTGTAACACTGTAACTCTCTTCATTTATTCCGTTTTCCCAAAACATAAAATTCAATAATACATAAAGTTCAATCCTTTAACTGTCTACCTTTGAACATAGGTTGGTTGCTCCCTGGAAGTCTTCCAATTTCAGACAGCAAGCTGCACCATTCAACCAGCACGACACTCTCAAAGATTTGACCAGCTTTTCTTCATTTTCTGTGAAGGGTCCATCTTCACTAACATAATCCACAGCCTGAGATCATAAAATCAAAAGGAATATAAATGCTGGAACTTAAGAGCCAATCAATATAAAGCCACGTGAATTTCATGTCAAGCAAAATTATACAGAAGGATACCTTCTCGTATTTCTTCCCAGCTCTTTGATACTTTCCATTTTTGAAGAGTTGATTGCCTTCTTCCTTCTTCTTATCAGCTGCCTCAATTCTCTCCTGATTACTCATCTCCCAAGGTGCTTTCTCCTTCTCTCCAGAAGATTAAGTGCAAATACTGAGAACTTATAAGAGAGCTAATAGTATGCATAATACTTGATGTGTCATTTAGCATATACAATAACAAATATGTCTCAGGCGTGAACACGCTACACACATGCTCAGGTTTTGTTTTACATAGAGCAAGAAAGAGAAGGGATAGGAAAAATGTACACGCAGAGAGCATAAAACGTCATACAGATTCAAGGAAATATTTATAGCAGAAGCTACTATCTACTATATGCAGAATAATACCAATCTGTAACTTAACTTTTATGGTCAACTAATGACGCATATGGGCCTAAAATTTCCACAAATAAATGACCTGAATTCCTGATGCCACTAGTAACACGGAACAATCTTCAGTGACACCAAACTTTCTATTTCTTAATTAATGAGTTAATATAAGAAGCCTCTCATCTTTAATAGCTACCTAATTTTCCTTATTATTTGTTCAAAGCAAATGGTCTAGTCTTTTTCTTCAGGTAAATGTATCAATATAGTGAGGGACAAGGCATTTCCCAGAAACAAATGGCAATAATAACAGAAGTTCACGCATAAATATCATCCTTTTGTCATACTTGCATAACTATATGTCATTTGACATCTAAGGCAGTTCCCAAATAAGATTTCAGAGCCTCAGAATCTATTACATAAGAACATTGGCAATACAGTTTCATGAAAGGTACATTAGGAAAGTCAATTAAGCAACAATTAAAACAGAGAACCACGGCGAGGAGATCACAATTTTTTTGGTAGAAACATGTATCATCTTTGAACACAACTGGTCTTCACTAACGGCAAAAGTAAAATATTGCATAATGAACTTCTACTGGTAAATCACTGACTAGCAAATTTCGTGATGATGAGACATATTGACATTTTCATTTTCAAGAACCCAACAAATAGCTCATTTGAGTACATGTATTTCCATGCTTGGAGGACATGAATTTACTGCTCAACCCGTTATATCGCTCATAGTCTTTACAGATTCCCCGCATGTGCAGTTTCTTAGATGGATTTTTTGTAGGCTGCATACTGAAGTTGTTTTTATTCCTCTAGGTATTAGTTTTACTTATCACAAAAGATCCATGTCGAATTCCCCAGAGTCACTAAGACTGAGCAGCAGATGATGGCATCTTCTTCAACTGAAGTTCATCAATTTTTATTTTTTTGAAACTTAAAAGGAAGTTTTTGACACAGAACGGAAGTCGTGTTTTTTGAAACTTAAAAGGAAGTTTTTGAAGCAGAACGGAAGTCATGTTCCACATCAGCTTTATTAATCTGCACCAAGGGGTTGCAACCCAACTATCTACATAAGTTAATCAGTTTTTAATGCACTGTCAATCAAATATGGCAGGGAACATAGGGAAGAAGCAAAAGTCATGTTCTTCAGGCACTCACCTGATCCACTTCAGTTACCTACTCCCCAAACATCTTCCAAGACTGGAGGCTTTCTAGCAATGTGTAGATTTTCAGAATTCCTCGTTCTAGTTATCTATTTCAACTGAAATCTCAGAAAAGTTAAGATCGGGTTCATAATAACAGATCCACATGGGGTAGATAAGTTCAATAATCAACGTCGACTGGGATGATAGATGCTAAAGAACGAAAGTAGTGTAATTATTTGGGTCAGCCTTACTCGATATCCAGTGAGAGAAGCTACAGAAAGAGATTTGAATAAGATATGGGTCCCTCAATTTTCATTTGACTAGTCAAGTAATTGTTTCTGAAGGGAGAAAAGTTTCAGGGACGAAAATCTTGTCAAGAACACCAAAACTGTAGGAGAAACATTCAAGTTCAGAACCACATGTTGCTACCGCAATATGTGTCTTAACATGATAATTAGTGAAGCAGGAACTTTTACATTGTGCAATATATATCATCGCCTGGAGCCAGATTTGATTATATTAAACTGCTTGTATATAAGTACTATAGTTGGTTATACATTCTTAATGAGAAAATTACCCGTATGAAATCCAACATTTCAACTTCATAGACTATGGTTGAGGATGCAGGAACTGCAGCAAGATCCCCCTTTACTTCAGCACTTCCAAATCCATATTCAGGTTCTATTGTGACAATTGCATGTTCACCTTTCTTCATTGTTGTAGCTGCTCGGTCTAGCCCAGCAATTACTTGCTCTACAAACAAACAGAAATAATCAATAAACTATATCAGTCTGAGAGTTCCTTTATCACCATATCATGTAGGAAACTTTACATTTGATGCCTGTTTTGGGTTTTGGGTAGTAATGGAAGCATTAGAGTTTACTTTGACAGATATTGAAGAGATACAAGTTTTGACCACCATATAGAAGCTTGCATCTAAAATTTCCCTACCTCAAACATGTTACACGATAAAAAATTTACTACAAAAAGCTCTGGATGATATTTTTCATGTATAAGTAAATATTTTCTAACATGACAAGATGTGAGACTCTCATCTGTGTCCACGCACCACGGTTTCATTTATTCTCACATGACAAATTTAACCAAGTCAGAAAGTTTCAGAAATGAATTATATGCACTCACCTTCATCTGTAACAAACTGTAACGGCTCCACTCCATCAAAACCTTTTTTCTCAATGATTGTGCCATCCTCCAGTTTTGCTGTATACTTTACTGCAGAAATTCCATGCACCACCATTTGAGAATACATAACACTAGAAACTAAACAAGTTTATAACTTAAAAAATGTAAATAAACCATAATATCAGGCAGATAAGTCCATATTTAACAATAAAGCATATTCATCTTGCCCCTCCTTCCAGCTTCCACACCAATACGCTTGAGGGCCACGGAAGATACACTTTTTTGACAGTATAACCTCTCTTGTTCATTTGAGGTTGAATTACACAAGGTGACAAACGTTTAAGCCTTTTCGAGAGGAGAAAAATAAACTCTTCTGAAAACACAAAGTGAGAGAATCTGGTTGGCAACAAACACGAGTTACAGCTATATTTGAATTGCTTTTGATAAAAAATTTCAAAGATGTTATAAGAAATAAACATATACTATAGACACATGCTCATCTTCCTTGTGAGTTGTGAAAGAAAATATTGGAATGGTTCAAGGACAATACAATTATTTCATCATGCCAATCTATATCACTGCTACTTCTTACATTCTCCTTTCAGGTTATGTTCTCATTCGACATGTAAAAGAAGTTATATCATGGAATTCGACAAAATCTTTGTCCATTCTTCTATAAACACCATTCAAGACTTTGCTAAGTATTGACCCAACCATAAAGAGCAAAATAAGTAAAAACTGTGAACTACATTGTAAACGTACTAGTCACAGTAGCACCGTCATTTGCAGTGACAGCACCCTCCCCCTCCTTCAAGATCTTCTTTACAACTTTCGAGTCACCAGTAATATCTATTACACGCTTAAAGGATACCAGCTCCAGATCAACGCTCAGCACAGAATTTGGAGGAACCAAAGGAAAATCACTCATAGACTCCATCCCTACTTCTCCAAAGGCATCTGAGAGAAGTTTTAGACGATTACGAAAAGTAAAAAGTTAGAGACGTTGAAATCCAAGAAGTTAAAAAGAAAAAAAAAAGAAAAGAAAAGAAGAAGTGAAGGCACAACCATAGTTACCAAATTCGTGGTATGGTTTGAGTCGTGGTACGAATTCGGGTACGGGGTACGACACTTAAGTTTAAAAGGTTCGATGGGGGTATACTTCTTGGTATGCTAATTTTTGTTCATAATACGGTATGAAGAATTATTGGGTTCTATTATCAAATATTCTGTAGAGCAATGATATTTTATGTTTACTAATTACTAAAATCAATTTGTTGTAACGTTAGTCTAAAGTCCAAAATCCAAACCCAACAATTAAGATAGTTTTTTAATATTGTATATCAAACACAAGACACAAAGCAAATTAGAAAATTTTTATATGTTAAAGGTTTGCAGTCTGTATATGTTATACTTTTAGGCTCTTTATTCTTTTTCATTATTTTTCTGATAAAAATTTGTATGTTTTTCGAGTCGTTAACTTTAGTGAACTAGAACGCGAATCGTAGAATTCCGGCACGCAAATGTACCGTGAATTGGGACGTGGAATCCGATACGCGGTTCGAAAGGGGGTAGGGCGAATCTAGTAACTATGGGCACAACATTTACAGAATTTCACATAGCTATTGAACATAGCAAACAATAGTAGTCTCTAAAAGAAATGCCTCTTAGCCAAAAAATAATAGAATCCATGCTGGAGGTGTTATACAACAACGAATATTGCCTAACTCAATCCAGCCGCTTTATTTGCTCTATTTCCCGAGAACTCAAGATTGGCATTTCAGGCTGGATCTTAAAGTCTTCAGAAAAAAGAGAATAGGAAACGGATGTACCAACAACTTTGAACAAGTAAAGGAAAAAACTTAGAGAGAGACAGAGAGAGAATAAAGATAATAGCAGGAGTGGAAACATACACAGTGGCTGAACACTTAAATGGACCTTCTCCCCTCTTTTCATGGTCTTGATTGCTTTTGGTAATGCCTGACAAAAGTGACCTGAAACAACCAAACTCGTCATGAGGACCAAAATGCCATACTTGATAAGATTACATTATACATCTCGACCATGAAATTAGAACCATTAAAACAAATCCTACCGTCTTTGACATAAAATTCTACTCCATCTTCAGGTGTTTTAGATACAACTGTGCCATCAACCAGTCTAACTGTATACTTCACTGCAAAGTAAGCATTAAACATCATATCAACATTTATATAGAGAACATAAAATCCAACTTTGCATCTTAGATATCTTCCCAAACTTCAAAATCAGTTATCAAGCCAAGTTGCAATAAGCAAATGGTGATCCGAAGAGGTCCGAAGATGAAGAATTAGTTAGAATACCTAGAACTTCATCTAAATCACCCGGAGGACCAGTCTGTTCCCCCTTCTCCATAATTTTCTTTACGATACCACCGTCCTTGCAAACATCCACAACCCTGATCCATGAAATGAGTTCCACTTCAAACTGAACAACAGAATTGGGAGGCACGCCATCAGTGCCTGCAGGGGGGTACCCCACTTCAGCTGGCAATGTGAACAATGCTGTTTCCCCCTTCGTCATCGTAATTATTCCTAGATTTAATCCACTCACCACTTGCCCTAGCCAACACAAAAAGTATGTCACTTAGAAACTCAACCAAAGAACACAAACAAAAAATCAACAAATATATGCATACCTATCCTCACAAGCAAACACTTGACACTATACACACATGTATGTGTGCATATGAGGATATGTGTTCAGACATAAGTACGTTTACACACACAATTGTATAAATTAATAATCAGTAATACAAGGTAAAGCATTGAACATTAATTAGTTCACAACAAGAGTGAAACGAAACAAAGACAGGCTCAAAATTATCCCTCTTTCTCGAAAATCTAATCTTTCGAGCAATCTGGTGACAGATTCTAATCAAAGATCAATTTCTGTTTATTCCAGTCAATTTCATAACAATGACAGGCCCAAAATTTTCATTTTCTCTTCAAAATTTTAATTTTCACTTGAACCATCTTGTAGTAGATTCTAATTGAAGTTTCAATCTTTTCTATTCCAAACATTTTCTTACCACACAAACAGACCATAAAACATTAAAAACTCCATAAAAATTCAATTTTCCAATACTTCACATGCAAAATAAGTAAAATAACTCACCATGGCCAAGCTTGAAAGTAAAGGGCTCATCTTTATCCTTTGTGGACACAAACTTTGTCCCATCAAGTAAACTCCCCACATATTGAACTACAAACCCACATAAAAAAAAACCAAAAATATTATTTTTTTCAACTGAAAAAATAATAAATAATTAAGAAAAAGGGAAAATTTGGAAATGTGATTAGGGAGGGATACTGAGTGCTGCTTACTGGTAACTTCATCCCCATAATAACCACCAACGCCACCCCCCCCCCTCCCCCCACCCCCCCCCCCCCCCAAAAAAAAAAAAGATCAATTTTTCTTTACCCAAACTCATATCTAAGAAGTAGAAGAAAAAAAAAAATTAAATGCATCTCGGTGCACGAAACTACCGTGATACGCAGCATTAGCTTAGGCTTTTGCCAGAAGCTTTTCCACGACTCGAACCCGTGAATTAAAGAAAAGGGAAAGTTGGAAATGTGATACTAAGTGATGCTTAACTGGTAACTTCATCGCCAAATTCAGGGGTCTCCCAGCCATGGCCACGCTTGAGAAGCTTCTTCTTAAGTCCAGCGGAGTTGATTTCACGCTCGTCGCCGACTTCAAGCGGCGGCGCCGATTCGATCACCTCACCTGGCTCTTCATCAAGCTCATCATCTTCGTCTATGAAGTCTGCTGCATTTGCTTTCGAAAATGTAACCATTATTTTTGTTATTTATTTATAAATTTTTTTGGGTTTTTTTTTCTTTTTTTGGTTAAGATGAGAGTGATTTTGCAGGCTTGATTTATATATATTCTTGCTTGGCGGTGGTGGCGGTGTTGAGTTGCTAATAGACTGATTTGGAAAAGTGTGGGGCATCGTGTGTAAATTCTAGAAATTCGAGGGGTGCTTATAAATTGGTAGTTACTCTAAGTTTGCATATATTTTTGAATTTGAAACTCAGGAACATCTTTCAATTATCTTTTAAAGGAGATGCAATTTAACTTTATTTAAAATGAATGAATAAATTTGTGTCATATATTTCTCACTCGTACTTAATATCAAACGACCTAGTGTGAACCTCTTTGTAAAAAATCAATTAAAAATAATATATAAGACTCACTTAAAATAAAAGATTATATCACTATTGACTTATATTTAAAAGACTAATTCAAGAAAATGATAGTTATTTAAAAGAATGTACACGTCAGTTGTGAAAACAAGTTAAGAAACTTAAACTTGCAGCATGATTTTTTTTATAGATAAATACAGTAGCATGGTTATGATATTTATATTTTCTAGATATATAATCCAAAGGATTATATTTTTTTTTAAATCAACATTGTATGAAAAGATTCAAATTATGTCGTTTTGATGTTAAGTACAAGTGAGTAGTGATGTGCTGCAAAACCATCTTTTAGTTTTAAATAGAGATGAAGTGTTATTTTCTTAAAATGTAATTGGAAGATTCTCTAATAATCTCTAATAGGAGGATCCAAATCCATATTTTTGGGGATGCAAAAAGAAATAGAGTAATTGTAACTTAGAGAAAAAAAGAAAATAATAGATTGATTGTAGAATATGGGGATAAATCGAAAGGAAATGAGCTAATGGTACCTAAAATGATTAAAATATGTCCTTATACATTTAATACGACATGAAAATATTTTCTTAATAATTTTTCATATAAAGTTATCCTTTCTTTTTACTTCCTTCTTCAATTAAATATGGAACCATAAAATTATTTCTTTTCCTTTTTCTTATTTGTCTTTTGCTATCTTGTTTTTTCTTTTATCTAATGTTGGTTTCATTGATATAAAGTAATTCCAAAGTTGCCTATCTAATCCCAGCCAGATGGAAATCAGCTATGAGAATGCTTGTTAGGAATTTTAGTACATTGACTATTCAATCATAAGGAAGACAATTGGCTCTAGCTTAAACTGCAATCCGATATGTTGCATTGTGTCTTTGTCTTCTATCATGAGAGAGTTGCACATTGTTGAAATTGGCGAGCTTGATTTTTTTACCAATATATAGTGGAGATCCTACAATCCATCGGAGAAGATTTAAGGGTCATGGCTTTGATGACTTCCTCTACATCACTTTCAAATATGACTTTTTGGTAGCCTAATTTGTCTGCCAATAAGCATATATTCTTGAGGGTAACTCCCTCTGCTCAATTAATGACGAAAGTTGGTCGACATAGTAAAATCCCATCTTTATTCATGTAAACAGTGGTACGTGCTGCTCATTTTTTTGGGCATTTAGATTTTGTTTGCTCTAATAATAAAATTTTAGATTTTAAGTTGTAAAATTTTTAACAGTAGAGTTTTAGTTCGAAGTGTTGTTGAACAAAAATCGTTCACTATTTGGCCTATATTGAACAATGTTGATTTTTTAGAAAATTTAAGCGCAATATTGGATTTTAAAAAATATGAAGGGATATATTTAAGAAAGAAAATGAAATTAGCTTCCCGCATTATTTAAAAACAGATTTGCAAAAGTCTATTTTTAAAAGCTCCAATTTAAAACTTCTTGTTTTTCAGTTTTTACCTAAAAACACTTTTAAAAATAGGTCAAATAGATTAGTTTCAACTTTTAAACTCACATAAATCAATTTTGAATATAAAAAAGATAGGGTAAACAAAACCTTAGCTTGATATATTCTGGAAGGTTTAGAGTTATTTAAGGTGGTTTGGGTTGGAAAATTCTATGTTAGGTCTGGCTAAGCTTACCCTTTTATCTTTAGCATTATGATCAGGATTCTGAGTTGGCTTTCATGCTAATTAGCATCATCTTCTTGTTTACCATGATGTCATGCATTGAGTAAATGATACATTACTCTTCAATAGTTTGCTAAAAATGCAAAATACCTCTTTTGTAGTATCATAATAAACTCATAATCCCCTTGTATTTTCGAAAACTAAGTACAATATACCCCTCTATCATAAAATCCATATTTTTTTTAAACTAAATTTGAGTCTTACACACCCAATATGCAATTGGGTATATCTTTTTTTTTTTTTTGGTTCAATAAACTCTTTTATGGACAAAATTATCCTTTTCAACGCCTACTAAGAGTTGACATAATTTAAAGAAGCAAAATAAAGCATTATCATGGGCATGTCATAATGGTTATTGGTTATAAGTTAGAAGGAGGGTGTGAAGCCTCAAGCTCATGCTAACAATAACCAACTCTAATGACCTGAGCTATTGCAAATGCTTGTATGTTTTTAAAAGTAATTTGCCAAATGTTGTAGATATTAGGGTCATGCATAGCTTCTATCACCACCAATCACCATGTCTGTCATCTCTACCTGTATCACCATCATGCCCACCATCTATACCTATTTTACTACCTTTGAATACCCTCGGACCACCAATACCAATGCTACGACACCATTAATGAAACCAATACATAATAGACCTATTTACTAAATTAACATACACAATATATCCATTTACAAAACTATTGAAATTTGACCACCATTTGCATCATTATATCCCAATTTTGTTAATAATAACAATTAACATATAACGGGATTAAAAATTCAATGTACACAAGCATACACATATACATAATTTTAAAAAATCTCCAAATTTTATGGGTATTTGGATGTGTATATGTGCATAAGTAGGTATTTGTGAACGTGTTTATGTATGTGCATGATTATGTGTGTGTCTATATGTGTGTGTGTGTGTGTGTGTTTATATGTGTATCTATACATGTCTCTCTATGTTTACGTGGTATCCACCTCCATAGATCTATGGTTTAGATCTAGTGGTTTCTACCTTCATAACCCCTTTCTTTGTGGGCACTAGCGAGCTGCCCAAATTCATAAGATTTAAAGAGCGATTATGTGTTACTGAAAGTGGAGGGGGTGGAGCCTCCTCAGGTTTTCCTTTGATATGTCTATTTATAGATTTATCTTATCTTGTGGCCCAATCTAGGCCTTTGGTCATATGGGTTTTAGTTAGCCTAAATCCAATTAGTTATTAACCAGACCTAGGCCAGGTCTAGATTCTGCCACTACACATATATGAGTATGTATATTTGGGTGTAGTAAAAAAGAAGAAAGAAAATGATGAAGAATAGATGAAAGGTAAGACAAAAGGGAATGGAGAAATAGAAAAAAGAAAAACTAGTAGTTAAGCTAAGGGTATGGAAGTCTTTTTACATTTTTTGTTAGGTTTTTTGACAGAAACATGAAGTTGGGGACGTGTGCTTAATTAAAAAGACACATGAGGATTATGAGCTTATTATGTTATTAAAGGAGGGTATTTCACACTTTTGACAAACGAGGAGTGATGTGTCATTTACTCGCCATGCATTTTGGAGGTTTTTAATCTTTTATTTGCTATTATGGAGTGCATTTCTAAATGAGTGGCCTCATCTCCTTTTTGATAGCACCCTAAACTGCAATGGCCTCGAATGTAACCTTCACATCATGAGGATGTTAGTTTTGACTAAATAGGGGTGAGTTCTTCTTTGACTAACCAAACAAGAGAGTCTATTTTCCTCTCTTTTCCTTTATAATTATTTTTTTAACTTTTGTTTCTTTTCTTTCCTCGTGAATACAAACATAAAGTTAATGTTGATTTTTTTGTCATCAAAATCACAAACATAAGACGAGCAACCCTAAAGAAAGTAATCATCACCGATGTCACTTGGCTAGAATTTGTATAGATTTCTCTAGAGTAGGGATATTTGTGAAATTGTAGATATTGTGGATAGATAATTACAGAGGTGCAACCCCAGCTGTCCATTTAGATTAATTTTCACCATTGGATCGATATACCTCATTAAGCCCCTCTAAGTGTGTGAGTAAGACAAGTCTACTTCTCTATATAGTCTCATTCGTTCAAACTCTCTTATATACTGTCTATGTGCTTTGCTTAGCAATGGAAGTGCTTAAGACTTGAAAAACTATTGTTATATATTGTCTATGTGCTTAGCTTAGGAACAAGTCCAAGCTTGGCTAAGTGATGCACGATAGGGTTTTACAGTCTCAAACTCTAACCCCTCAAATTTTCAAACTTAACCTCTAAACTTATTCTAGAAAACTCTTTGAAGGAGAAAGAGTGTGGGCATACTTTTCAGTGGCTATCAAAAAGATTAACTAACACTACAAAAAAATGAAATTTTGCGGCATATTTTTAGCAAGTGTTTTAGGAACCATTACAAAAATTGCAATCTACTTACTGTCACGCCCCGAACCACCTGTTCAATCATAATGACTAACCAACAATTAGGTTCCTAGGCCTCTAAAGAAAATAGTATACTTAGTTACATCATAATTGTCCAAAAGAATAAGTTGAAACATGAGTAGTTCTTCAATTACAGCAACAAGTAAGGATCACATAAGACAGAAATCTTTGATTTCACACCAAGAAGTATCTCTAACATCTTGAGGGGCCTGCTCCGGCTCAACCTCCCCTAAAATGTTAGAGAAAAGGGTGAGCTACAACTAGCTCAATGAGGGAGGAAATGGGAAGGGTTTTCATAAATGTTTTATCTTTCGTAAATCGTTTGACAAAACATGCTATGCACATACAAATGTAAATAAAAATAAGCAACTAGTGACATTGTATAATCAATAGGAAATAAGACGAGATATACTCTTTAAAAAAAAATACTTAAACCTCTGACGGTTGATGATGATAACACAAAGGCCTCGACTCATATATTGATAACCTCACTCCACAACCGAGGATCAAAGTCCTCAAATAACCCGACTCCAACAACTGAGGGTTCCGAATATTCTCCTCAAAGATTCCTACAACCCAATACTCCGAGGACTGAGCCCAAGCGAGAAAGGGAATGCGGACCATGGTAATCGATGCATAACCGGCAAGCCCGATACTACCAGGTGACCGTCGAAAGCTATTCGACGGTTACCCGGCAGTATCGGGCTTACTGGTTATATATATATATATAGTAATAGATAAGAACATACCAACTCTCCAAGGAAAGACACCAAGTGAGAGTAGAAAATGAATCAAGAAGGAGGGCAACAAAGTAGGTTGCCTCTGTACGGATAAACATATAGACACACATAATATCTTGCATGTGAGCTTCAATTCACCATGTGCCATAACATAAAAGCATGTGTTCTACCTCATTTAAGATCATTTTAATATACATCCCATATAAATATGCATTCAATCACAATTGAAAATAACACAAAATGAGCAAAAGTAGGGCATCCGATCGACTCAGTCGACCTGATCATGGTCAACAATATCCGGACTATTGATCGGTCGATTGGACTAGGATCTGGTCAACCGGATCCTGCAGTAAAATGCACGAATCTTATTTTTCTTGCTTCTTAATATGTTGACATGCTTCTAACACCTATCCAACACTTAATATACTCAATTGGCTTTGTTAAACAACAAACACAAGCTCCAAAATCATGCCATAACCCTCATGAATCAACAATTATCAACCACAACACCCAAGAATCCATATAGGTTCAAGAACACCAAAATTATCATCTAAGTCCTAAAAGGCTAGAATCTTGTTATCAAACCTTACATACAAGTCATACTCTATCCAACTCAAGCAAGAACATCATCTAGCACCTATGCAACTCATCAAGATCATAACAAGCTAGTTAGAGCAAAGCCTTAGCTCAACAATACATAGTAGTACCCAACTTTACATTAAACTCTTATGTGAATACCATAGGCAAAAAGAACACTAAATGTGCACCAAATAATCATGAATGAGCTTTAAGAAAGGTTTTGAAGAATCCCTCACCTTAGTATTGAATGAATAAAGCAATGCAAGCAAGAACAACCTTGAAAGAAGCTAGAGAATGCAAAGAATGGCTTGAAGATAGTTGAAGATCCTTCTTCTCCTTCATATCCATCTTTATTCCCCTCTTTTCTTTCTTCTTCCTCATTTCTCTTCTCAGACGTGTGGGTGTGTGTATGTGTATGTGTGTGCAACAATTTTTTGTGTGTGTGTAGTGTATGTGTTTTGTATATATTACTTGGTAGGATATTTTAGAAGAGTTTCAAATGACTAGAGCGCCCTCCTAACTAAGAGCTTATTTACTAGCATGCCACTTAGTTCTATCTTGATTGTGTTGGTTAACTAGTGTAATGAAAATAAAGTTTAATTGTTACCTACAACACCTAAATGCTCAAATGCACTTTAAACGATGCAAATGCACACAAAATGAGGTAAATACACTTAATTAATGTAAATGCACATAAAATAATTTAATCATGCATGGTATGAACTAAATGCACGAGAGGTCTCATGTCGGATCTCACACTTACTGTCATTAGTGGTGGTTGAGAAGACCGCCATTGTAAACTTGTTTTAACGGTGGCGTTTGACAGCAATATCAGTGTTTTTCATGGCAGAACTTATACAATTTAAGTTGGCTAAAAAAAGGTCATTGTGGGGTTGTTCATGGCAGAACTTGTACAATTTAAGTTGGCTAAAAAAAGGTCATTGTGGGATTTAAAATTGCAACCTTCTGAAAGATCTACTAATACTAGACCACTAGGACATAGACCACAAATGCTGCTAAATCTTCACAAGGGTAGAATATATATGGGTCGATCTTCAAAACGATCCCAAAATTATGACGGCTGGTCCTTAATATTTTTATAATTATATCCTCCACCCTTAAGCTTTCAAAAAGTACCTCAACGCCCTAGGAATTAATTATCAACAAATAGAGGAACACGAATAGATTACGAAACTACCCTTATTTTACTTCACCAATGTCACGCTTTCCTAGGTAATGACTTGTCAGCTCACATCTTTTCACATTCTTCTCTTTTTTCTTTTCTTTTTTTATTCTTGTTTGTTAAATTCTCTTCTCAACAGACTTCTCTTTTCTCTCTCATGCTCTCACTCTCTCTCCGACTTCTTTCATGCACCAGACAATAAAAGGCTTTATGTATGCTAAACCCACGTAGTGTATTAAGTGATATTGATAGTATAAGTGATATTAATTGTCAGTCTTTTTTTGTCAAAATATTAATAGTCAATCATTCGAAAGGACTATAACAAAATTTGTAACTAACTGATGACATTGCGTCATGCTTAACACTGCAATATAATGATGCTAATCATGGGCGGATATAAATAGCTGTCAGTTGGGACAATGTTAAAAATTTTATGTAATTTTTTAGAAATAAATAAATAAATATCTATGTATTATTAGTTAAAAATATTAATTAGTCCCACTGAAAAAAATGTACTCATATAGTTAAAAAATTATGTATTTTAGTCCCTACTGAAAAGAATGTATGGATTCGCCTATAACGCTAATATATAGTTCTTTTGAACAAGATAATTGCCCTTTAACTTTGGATCTTATACATATTTACGGCAAAAATGATTAAGATTAGGGATGATAATGAGAACGGGTTTTGCGGGTACCTACCCCGCCCCTACCCCTGCCCCTGCCCCAAACATGATAGGGATTGGGGTGGTAAATAAGGAATAAAGTAGGGGTGGGGATTAACTTTTAATCCCAGCACGGGGGTAGGGCAGAAGGTGGGGATAAGCATTTCTTGTCCCACATAACCCGCCCCGCATACATGTGTAGTTATTTTTATTTTTATATTTTTAGTTTTACATATGTACTAAAATTCTAGAATTATAAATATAAAATTATAGAAAAATTAAATGAGTTTAGATAAAGTATTATAAAAAATGAAGCAGAGAAAATAGATTAATTTTAAAATCATTATTTAATCAAGACCACTACATACAATTAATTGAAATTTGTTATCATTTCACATAAAAACCTCCATTTTACTATTGATCATAGTGGATTTAAGAAATTTATTAATTGTTCCCAATTGTACTTCAAAATAGTTTCAAACAATATAATTAAAGACGATATTTTAAAGATTTGCAATTACTATTATATGTGACATGTAATAATCAAAAAATATATATAATAATCAACACAATCTCATAACAAAAAGAAGTATTCTTTTTTCACATATAATTCTCATACACAATAGTTTTAGTTAGAATTTATTTTAAATGCTTAAGATTCAATTATGATAAATTTATATTTACTATTTAACTACAATCATAAGACTCGATATATCATTCATATTTAACCTTTATTTAAAACCTGTATTTATATTTATAATACTATTATTTTAATTCATATTTTGAAATTATGTAGTTCAAATTAAATTTAATATCATAAGATTTAAAGAATAATAAAAAATTCGTGGGTAATCCCATACCCCACAGGGATTTGGGGACGGGACGGGGGTAAGGGCGGGGGTAGGGTACAAAATGCGTGGGCGGAGCGGGTATTGAGGGGACTTTTTAAGTAGCGGGACGGGGTATGGGGATAGGTTCCCCCGCCCCATTCTTATTCCTAATTAAAATATTAGTATAAGAATCAGAGTCATTGAAAGAATTGATGTTTAGTTTCACTAGTTTTATATTCTATTCTATCATAGATCCTCATATTATGATATGATATCTGGAAAATAAGGAGGATTGATGATCTAATGAAAGAGAATAAACCTTGAGTTGGTAATTTAAGAATTGATCTTATCTACATTAGCTAAAGCAATTGGCATACCTGCAACTCAATCAAATATAATGATTTTTAACTTAGGTTACAGTGGGACATTTTAGCTTCCAGAAATATGGCTTCACGTTTAGTTGTTTCTGAATTTTCAAAATCATAATGTTATATTGACATTCTTGAGTGAACTTTTAGTTTTAGATCTGGCTGCAAAGTGGATCAATTGATTTCCTTAAGCTTTTCAATGAGGTGATAAATTCAATATCCTCATATTGTAGCTTAGTTATGCGAAAAAGTTATCTCCCAACTGTTCCTGAAATTTTATTCTTGATAATCCATTAGACAAGTCTAAGCTTCTATTTTCATAATTATGCATCTTGGGCTGGTGAGAGCGACAATTAGGGTTAGTTTTTGTTAGGATCTGATTTTAATTATTTTTATTGGCTATGTTTTAGCAAAAATATTGTGTGGATATTTTGTGTAGTTGTTTGACTATTGCAGGTAATTGATTATGAGGAGTCTGAATGAAAGAAGACTTCATGCCTTGAAGTGTCTAAGTTCAAGTAGAGTTGTTGGTGTGAAGAATTTCAATATCTTTGGGGATAAGGTGATAAAGTGATAAGGTTCAAGCTTACAAGAACTCTTGAGCTAAAGAGATGACTTGAAGACACTTCTACCTATACTCAATATCTGTAGCAAATCCTATAAATAGGCGTATCAATTTCCAGTTGAGGGCAGCGAGCAGAGAGCAGAAAAGTAGCAGCAGAATCGTGAGTTAGGTGTAGGCTGTCTGAATCAAGTCGTGTTACAACATGCTATGTAATAGAATGTACTGAATGTTCTATTTAGTATTGCAACACAGTTTGTTTTAAATCATATGTATTGACCAATCCATCTAAAGTTTCAAGACTCTTTTTTTATGTATTTCGTATTCATTCTTCGGGAGAAGAAGGTATGTTCTCGGGAGAGAACTTTGTAAGTCGAGGGGAGCTCACCAAACTAGAGAATCTACTAAAGGAGTCTTACACCTAGGCGACAAGGGTTAAGAGGGAGTCTTCAATTGTGTAAGTTTCCATTGGTGTCTGTAATCTCTTGAAACTTAGTGGATTGGTTTGTTGGCCAGGGAGTAGCCGCATGGACGTAGACCAAGTTGGTTGAACCACATTAAAATTTTTGTGTTCTTACTTTTGTTGCAACAAATTTACTTTCTTACAAATTTACTTAGTTGATTTGATTAATTATCGAATTGATTTAAGAGGCCAAAAAATTAACAAGTGGCATCAAGAGCAGGTTACTGAACTAACTTAGTTAGATCTTTGGGAAAGTTTTTTTTTCTGACTGTTTTGCAGATATGGACACATTTCGGGATGGAAGTTCAATTACCAAACCACCACTATTGGATGGATCAAACTATTCATATTGGAAGGCTCGAATGAGAACATTTATTAAATCCATTGATGAAAAAGCTTGGAGGGCAGTTGTCGTAGGATGGGTGCATCCTACAATGAAGAATGATGAAGGAATTGATGTGCCAAAAAATGAGGATCAATGGACTACAAATGAAGATCGTTTGGCTAACAATAATTCTAAGGCTTTAAATGCGATTTTTAATGCTGTAGATCTCAATCAATTTAAACTGATTTCAACTTGTGAAACTGCTAAAGATGCTTGGACTATTTTACAGACTGCATATGAAGGAACAGCAGCTGTCAAAGTGTCCAAGCTTCAAATTCTTGCAACAAGATTTGAGGAATTGAATATGCAAGAAGATGAGACTATTGCTGATTTCAATGGCAGGTTGTGTAACATTGCAAATGAGGCGTTTGCACTAGGTGAAAAATATTTAGATTCAAAGCTTGTGAGGAAGGTGTTACGATCACTTCCCGAAAGATTTGTCATCAAGGTTGCTGCCATTAAAGAAGCAAAAGTTGTTGATGACATGAAGTTGGATGAATTAATGGGTTCACTTCAAACATTTAAGATGAAATTTAAACAGAAAAGAAGAGAGAAAAATATTGCATTCCAAGTTGGAGTTCAAAGTCAAAATGATCAAAGCTCTCACCATGATGAAGATGCAGAAATTACTGAATCTTTAGCATTGCTCACGAAGAATTTCAACAAAGTGCTGAAAAATTGGAAGAAGCAGAGAAGTGGATATAGGCCAGCAACTTTTGAAAGGAAGCAGACTGTTACAACATCCCCTGTGACAAAGGCAAAAATTTCAGAAAGAAAGCAAATGAGATTTGTTCCAATCTGTCACTATTGCGGCGTTCCTGGACATATTAGACCACGATACTATAGGTATATTGATGATCTGAAAAGAGGTATGTTTGTTAATCCCTTCTTTTATGATAAGCCTAGGAAATCACCAAAAGTAATGGTTGTTTTGTCGCAACAGAACTTGAAACAGATCTGGGTAAGAAAATCTGACACGTTTGATGTATTCAAAAATTTGAGCTTAAGGTTAAAAACAGAGAAAAGTTGCAACATAGGAAAATTTGTTAGCATAAAAAATGATCATGGTAGGGAATTTGAGAACTTTGTATTTTCTGAATTTTGCACTGAACAATGAATAACACATGAGTTTTCAGCACCAAAAAAAAAAAAAAAAAAAAGGATTGTTCTAGAATATGTTGCAACAGAACATCAGCTAGCAGACATTTTAACTAAGGCACTTGACTCTGTGAGATTTAAAGTTTTGAGAAAAAGCTATTGGTATTTGTACCAATTACTGTTACACATGCATTGAAACATAAAAGTGATAAGTCTCAAGATATGTGAAAGTTTAATATTTAAATCAATTTGAGATTTATTTTTTGAACCATACTTCTTGTGCACACTATATTCTGATCTGATTGAGGTTCTAATTTTAATGGTTTACAAGTGTAGGAGTTTAAACTTCCTAGTGACTCTGGCTATAATGAGATGTCTCTTTATCCATTCTTGTACTCTATTCACTCATGAAAGTGAAAAAAAAACAAAAAACAAAAAAACAAAAAACAAAAAAACAAAAGCAAAAAAAAAAAAGAAGGAGAAAGTGGTGACTGGAAAAAGTTACCTAGACCATATTGAAGATTCTAGAGTGAAAGCTACCAAGTCCAATATTTACTTGAAAGAAAAAAAAAATTGAAAGAAAAAAATTGTTGTAATGTGATTAGATGATCAGGTTGTTTGAACAGGTTGTTTTAAATTCTAAATCTTGCAAAGCCTGATTATGAGGAATTTCAAGAAAGATCTTTATATAGCTTTCACACACACGCATGGTTCAAGTTATAAATTCTTGTGTGATTTAAGTATTGAATAAATCTAATTTCTTGTTGACGACATCACAATTAATGTGGATTGTATGTGACATTCATTGTTTTATGTTTGAGAAATATTTCATAAGTTTAAGTGCTTAAATGGCTGACTAGTAAAGCAATGTTGCAACATAGATTGAAATAATTTTTTTCAACTAAACTTGTGCCGTAAGAGAGAAAAAAAAAAGTTTTGCTTTGACGTTAAATTTATTGATTGACATGGCAGATATGTGTTGACATTGGTAAGCTAATAAGTTGTGACTATTCAAGAAAGTTTGAGTTCCAATGATCTTGTGGCATTGTTGCATGTTAATCTAGGACTCTAATTATTGAAAAACTATTTCTTCTATAAAGTTTGCTCATCTAAGTTTCTTTTTGTCTCATACGGATTTCTCTCTCATCAATTCTCTACTCACCACTTCATCTTCTTGAGAAGTTGTTAGGGCATTGTTCTGAAGGGTCAACATAAAGTAGATATTTAGGGGGAGTCTCGAGTTGAAGGACATGTTGGACCAACTTCTGCAACAACTTCTGATGTGTTGTTGTAATAGGTATAGAAACATCAGCGTGAAGTCTATAAGCTATGCAATGATCAAGCCACTGTTAAAGCTAATCAACAGACAATCATGGCTGATCTTGAGAAGTAGATGGAAGGACAACAAACCCTACTTGATTTCGTCTCCAAATCCGCTATTTGAATGTTCACTTGCTTGATGATTATTGCTCTTATACTTTACTGGTTTCGTTTTTTGCTATGATACTTTGCTATGTTTACATTCTGCTACTTTGCTCTGGGTCCATATTTATGTTTGATGTTTTATGTTATGCTTGTATTGCCCTGATACTCTGTTATACTGCTTTGGTTTCTTTTGTCAAAGGGGAAGACACAAGACAATGGTTGGCAGTGGTAGGATGATGATTGAATTTGGCAGGAGGTTTATAATTGTTTGGTTTATGTTTTGAGCTTTGCTCAATTATGAGTTACCTTGCTAAGGGGGAGATTGTTTACATTACTTATTTTGATACTAACCATTGCTTGTGAATTTTTGCCAAAACAAAGTCAAAGGGGGAGATTGTTAGGATCTGATTTTAATTATTTTTATTGGCTATGTTTTAGCAAAAATATTGTGTGGATATTTTGTATAGTTGTTTGACTATTGCAGGTAATTGATTATGAGGAGTCCAAATGAAAGAAGACTTCATGCCTTGAAGTGTCTAAGTTCAAGTAGAGTTGTTGGTGTGAAGAGTTTCAATATCTTTGGTGATAAGGCGATAAGGTTCAAGCTTACAAGAACTCTTGAGCTAAAGAGATGAACTTGAAGACACTTCTACCTATACTCAATATCTGCAGCAAATCCTATAAATAGGCATATCAATTTCCAGTTGAGGGTAGCGAGTAGAGAGCAGAAAAGTAGCAGCAGAATCGTGAGATAGGTGTAGGCTGTTTGTGTCAAGTCGTGTTGCAACATGCTGTGTAACAGAATGTACTGAATGTTCTATTTAGTGTTGCAACACAGTTTGTTTTAAGTCATATGTATTGACCAATTCATCTAAAGTTTCAAGACTCTTTTTTTTAATGTATTTTGTATTCATTCTTCGGGAGAAGAAGGTATGTTCTCGGGAGAGAACTTTGTAAGTCGAGGGGAGCTCACCAAACTAAAGAATCTACTAAGGGAGTCTTACACCTAGGCGGCAAGGGTTAAGAGGGAGTCTTCAATTGCGTAAGTTTCCATTGGTGTCTGTAATATTTTAAAACTTAGTGGATTGGTTTGTTGGCCAGGGAGTAACCGCGTGGTCGTAGACCAAGTTGGTTGAACCACGTTAAAATTTCTGTGTTCTTACTTTTGTTGCAACAAATTTACTTTCCTGCAAATTTACTTAGTTAATTTGATTAATTATCAAATTGATTTAAGATGCCAGAAACTTTACAGTTTTGACTAGATGAAGACAATAAGGGATTACTACTTATACTAGGCTTCATTTCTATTGTATTATCGTATTATGTGAACTGCACCTCTACGATTTGTTTCTATTTTTATTTTTATGGAACTCAATATAGCTAGGAATTGAAAAGCAAATTCTAAGAAAATTCAAATATATCAGTTCAGCCCACATGGTATTTGCTGGTAATCCTCTTGATTTACTCTTTTTTGTCATTTCTTGGTGTAGACCCAATGACTCTCCAATTAAGGTTGCTAAGCTTTCTTTATGCTTTAGCTGTATTATGGCATTAATATTTCCTTCTTTGTAGTAGTTCCCATCATCTCATCCTTTCTTTATGGCAAGAGCAAAATATGTTTTGCAAACTACATCAAAGAGTAGCCTTCAAACAAAAGGTACTACTCATAATGAAAACACAAAAACAGTTGACTCATTGGAATCTGAAGCGGGTGACAATATTCTTACTGTCATTGTCCTTAATTTTTTAATTCCATCTCTTAGTTTATTTCTCAAAAATAAAAAATAAAAATTCCATCTCTTAGTTTTAATATGCTTGTTGCAGAAAGTTCTCAATCGAGAGGAAAGAGAGGTCGAACAAAATGCCTCGAAGTACAATAACTATCTCGTGAATTGACTATACCGATTAAGTGCAATGCCTATAAGCAGCCTGTATGCATCAATTCTGTTAAACTACAAACCTTTTTGCGCATAATTTCAAGGACTCGTCCTATTGTCATCAATGAGTAAAGACACGTGTCAAAAACCTTAAAAGCAAAATATGTTAAGCTAGTCGAGGTTGTTTGATTTGCTAGTTTTTTATAATCAAGTTATCTTAATCTATTGATTTTATGTTAAAACATTTTTATCGTTTTTATGTCAGGGAAAGTTCTTCTTTAAGCTTTCAAGAAAGGAGGTGGAAAGGCTTGTGAAGCAATCTATTGGTAAAATATGGAGAGACTACAAAGCTAGGTTGAGGAAAAAGTATTTGGACAGGGAAAAATCAGAGGAAAAGAACATTAAGAACAAACCACATGGTGTGCTTGCAAGCGAATGGGAGCATTTTGTTACTTTTTCTATGTCAGCTAAAGGAAGGATTATTATTCTTCACTGCCTAATATTATGACTTTGTGATCAGAATCTGATTTGTGTTCCACTCTATATATAACTTCTATTTCTTGTACGCACTTTGGGAATGAAACACTGGCCATCGTGCTTTGCAAACATTGAATCATAATTCTGGGCAGAAAAGTTTTGCCACAAAGCTCAATGACATGGTAATGTTAACGTAGAAAATGGTTCTTTCTTGTATATGAAAAATTGCTAGAAGTTAAGTTTTTTTTTGTAGTTCAGTAGTTTTGGAAGCAAATTAGCATCCTATTTTTTGGGAATTGTGTGCCGTTGTTCCTATTATGTATGGATAAGTAATGAAAGCTTCACATTAAGTTGATATCAGAGTGCTCTAACATGCATAGACACTGGATCTGTTCTTACCTTTAAACTCTGATGAGATATATGAGTAATGTAGTTGATGATAAAAGAGGATGTTGTCGTCGGTGGTTAGTTTTTTACATTGACAGAAGTGTATGATCTGTATGTGCTTGAGGTAGAGTTCATGGTTTCTAGAAAATAATTCAAAAAAAAGTGATCTATCTGCTAGTTTTTGCTTCTTTATAATGTATCTTCTTGTTATCACTATTCTGGCATACTTGTAATTACCATACACTAGAAAAACAGAGAGAAAGAGCACAAGAAAAAGTTGTAGCTAGAGAGAATATATAGACAACATATTTCTAAAAGAAAGCATTGTTCATTATGCAATGCTTCTGTTAGTTTGGCCTTGAGTACATGCTATGTTGGTAATTAGCAACCAATTCCAAAACTATTTGCTTTGCCTGGTTGAGAACATTCATTCAGTTGTTAACTGTAAGAGAAGTTGTTACGTTTTAGTGTTAGTATTCAATTAGAAATTAACCTTATGGAGCTTAGTTTACCATCATATATGAGATTCTATTATTTTTTTGCTTGACGGTAAATTCGTCAGGTTCATGATTTGATGGTAAAAGTGTCCATCTCTTTTTATTGTTTTGGTACAACATATATATTTTAATGTACATTCCTTTTCTTAATCATCTTTATATCCTCTGCTCGAAGAACAAGCAGAAGGAGGAATTGTTTGACCTATAGAATTTTTCCAGGCAACACACACTAAAAAGTCGGGTGGTATTAATGACGTGACATTAAATATATTGGTATATTATATTTTTTATTCTTTTGCATTCAAATTCTATTATTATTATTGTTATTGCTATCTCACAATATATGTCAATTTTCAATTATAGGAAACTGTAAAAAGAAAGATCGATAAGTAAATTGAGGGATTTGATGGTTCTTCCGATGATCGGATTGAGTTAGAACAGTAAGCTTTTAGTGAAAGATTTAGACCTAAACATTCGGGGTGCTTATGAGGCTTAGGGTTTAGGGCCACCCCATCTTTCAAGTATATGAGTTTTTTAGGACAGCTCAGTCAGAAAGTTAACATGTACGAGTGCTGAAAAGAAATATCGAACAAATGGAGCTAGTGAGTGAGGAAAAGGAGAGGAGAATGAAAAGAATGGAAGAAGAGAACAAGGGAAAGGGAAAGGATAGAAGAATAAAAAATATGAAAGAAGAGCTAGATTTCTTGAAGCGAATTCTATTTTCAAAGGTACATAGTCTCATTAAATTGCTTCTTATTCACACATAAATTGCATCCACCCTTGAGTTCACCAGAAGTTTTTGTTTTATTGTTGAGTAAATTCAACTGAAGTTGTTGTAGGGAAACATACATAATAATTAAAATTAATTAACGTAGTAGAATAATTTTCATGTATTTGTTCATGATCATTAACATAGATTTAATATCACGCAATAAATTTAATCTACTTAAATTTAATCCGTACTTTTACAATTACCTCTTGACATGAAGATTACAGTAGAATCTGAGATAAGCTTCCCACACGTGAAGCCTCCAAGATTAGTCCACAACAAATTCACCCTATCAATTGAATTTTACCCCACTAGAGTTTGTAGAGAAATCTTATATTCTATTCTAACTTTAGAAAAGTGTGCTACTTGTTTATCTGTCAGAATACTAAAATATGTAGGAGACACACATGACCTAGGGTCATATGTGGACCGGTCTTAAACTAACCAATCTTGGACCTCATAATAACCATATCATTATCAAATTACTACGAGCCCGATTAAATTAATATTATGACGATCCTAAAATTAATTTAATCTTTTCTCTAATCTAATTAATTTGCAAATTTATTTTTGTGTATGACCACTTGGGTTCATAATTAATCAATAGCAAATAATTAATTCTACTAATTAATTAAATTAGAACTCCTTTCTAATTAATTCGCAAATCGCGAGTGACATTTAGTAGTATATCGCGATTACCCAATTAAAGATGAAGTGTAAGTATAAAAACCCATTTAGTAATTTCTATGCAATCAAATCTTACAATCTTAATTATCCCAATCGAGCCAGAGTCATGGATTGGGTTGTCAAACTCTATTACTCGATCATATGACAAAATCTATTTAATTAGTAACTGATGAATAATCCAAAAAACAACTTCTACTATTCCATATTAGCCAAGAATGTCTAGTTACTTAATTAACAAATCGCATAGGATTCCCAATTGATAGTTCCCGTATCTACACTCACATACTTTCATGATGAAATAGATCATAACCACTGAATATATTATCTAATCCGTGATTAGGATTAGCTTAATTGCACCAGCAAATTATGGTATTCTTAATCATAAGATAATCGTAGTGTCTTAGGTCTGAGGATTAATTGCATAATTAAATAATACAATAAATTATTGACCAATTCATGTAATTCATTGTATTGGTGGTCAAGTCCAGTCACTTGTTCATAACAAGTACTTATACATCTACTATAACAATATGAGACTAATTGTTCAATTTAATATCTTATATTATTTGGTTAATAGACTGTAATATAATTTATTCGGATAAACTAACTCCTAATTAATTTATTCTCTGATCGGGGACAACTTTTAGAACATATTTGTGAATGTAGAATCCGTCACTCATATCCTTACTCGTAAGGATAGAATCTATAAATAGTGTTCTAAGGACTTTTATTTATTTAACTAAAATATATTAATAAAAAAATAAATTACCCACATTAAATGATTTAATAAATTAAATAAGACATTATCCATAATTCCAAAAATACAATTTATTGGCTTTTAGGGTATTTTTCCTAACAATCACCCACTTGTACTAAAGTCAATCTGAATGGTATCTCATACATATTCCCTCCAGGTGTCGATCCAAAGACTATTTGGTCAAAGCCTTGGTCAACGGACCAACAGTGTTATCTATTGATGCTACTTTCTGCATCACTATGTCGCATGTTCCCACAATTTCTCGGATAATGTGGTAGCGCATCTCTACATGTTTGGATTTTTGGTGAGATCTTGGATCCTTAGCTTGCGCTATTACTCTATTATTATCACAATGTAAAGGTATTATGACTTCAATGAAAGGAACCACTCCAAGTTTTGAGATGAACTTCTTGATCCAAACTGCCTCTTTTGCTGTATCCAGTGCTGCAATGTACTCGGCTTCTGTAGTGGAATCTGCAATCGTACTCTGTTTGGAACTCTTCCAACTGACTACTCCTCAATTACAAACGAAAATAAATCCATATGTGGATTTATGATCATTTATATCAGACTGAAAATCCGAGTCAGTAAAGCTCTCGATTTTCAATTCCCCTCTTCCATATACCAAGACCATATCCTTAGTCCTATTCAGGTATTTTAGGATGTTCTTGATGGCTATCCGGTGTTCCTCACCTAGATCTGACTGATATCTACTTGTAACACTTACAACATGTGCAATATCAGGCCTAGTACATAGCATGGCATATATGAGGTTTCCAATAGCCGAAGCATATGGATCTTATTCATTCTCTCTCCTTCTTAAGCTGTTTTTGGGCTCATAGCCCTAGAGAGATGAATGTCATGTCTAAAAGGTAACAACCCCTTTTTAGAATCCTACATGTTAAACCTTTTTAACACCTTATCTATGTACATAATCTCGGAGAGACCTATCAATCCCTTCGGTCTATCCTTATAGATTTGAATTCCTAGGATATAAGTTGTTTCTCCCAAGTTCTTCATGGAGAATGTCCCTGATAACCAGACCTTGACAAATGCCATCATGCCTATGTCATTCCTATCAATAGTATGTCATCTGCATACAAGATAAGGAACATAACTACTTTATTGCTGACTTTCTTGTAAACACAAGGTTCATCTTCATTCTTAATGAAGCCAAACGTTTTAATAACCTCATCAGAATGTAGGTTCCAGCTCCTCGAGGCTTGCTTGAGTCCATAAATAGATCTCTTCAACTTAAATACTTTGTGACTTTCACCTATAGATTCAAAACCTTTTGGTTGTTCCATATAAATGTCTTATTCAATGAAGCCATTAAGAAAAGCCATTTTGACATCCATTTGCCATATCTCATAATCGTAGTGTACAGATAAAATCCTAATGGATTTGAGCATTGCTACTGGCGAGAAAGTCTCCTTATAGTCAACTCCTTGTCTTTGACGGTAACCTTTTGCCACTAACCTTGTTTTGAAGGTCTCAATCTTCCCATCTGCACCCCTATTTCTCTTATATACCCATTTGCAACCTATAGGTACAATACCTTCAGGTGGGTCTACAAGATTCCAGACTTGATTGGTGTGCATTGAATCTATTTCAGATTTCATAGCCTCAAGCCATTTATTTGAGTCCCTATCATAAATAGTTTCTTCATAGTTGAGGGGATCATCAATATGATTACCATAATTCAAGGTGAAAAACTCTTGTGCCTGACTGTGAAGATAACTATATATTGTGGGAAGACGAGGAGTTCTCAAAGATTTGCGTAATTGTGGCAAAGCAATTGGTTCTTCTTGAATAGTTTTATCCTGGATTGTATCCTTGATTTAATTTTGGTCTATTGGTTGCTCAATGTTTCCTTCTTTGAGCTCCACTTTTTTTTCCAAACCACCTTCTTGGATGAACTCTTCCTCCAAGAATATGGCGTGTCTACTGACAAAGACTCTTTGGTCAGTAGGGGAATAAAAGTTGTATCCCAACGAGTCCTTGGGATAACCAATGAATCTAACTTTGTCAGATCTTGCTTCCAAATTCTCAGTTTTAAGTCTTTTAATGTAAGCAGGACAACCCCAAACTTTAATGCGTTTAAAGCTAGGTTTCTTGTTTCTCTAGATCTCATAAGGAGTGCTTATAACTGATTTGGAAGTGACCCTATTCAAGATGTAAGTCGTTGTAAAGAGAGCATGGTCCCATAGACCAATAAGCAAATTGGTATAACTTATCATTGATCTGACCATGACCAACAAAGTCCTATTTATCCTTTCTGATACATCATTAAGCTCAGGTATTCTAGGCAGAGTCAATGAGGTGACTATACCATTTTCCTTGAGATATTTCTGGAATTCAGTACTAAGGTATTCTTCTCCTCTATAAGATTGAAGAGCCTTAATACTCGTTCCAGTCTGATTTTCTACTTTGACTCTGTATTCTTTGAACTTTTCAAAGGATTCAGATTTGTGTTTTATAAGATATACATACCCATACCTAGACATGTCATCAGTAAAGGAAATAAAGTAGGCAAATCTGCCTTGGTCTGGTTCATTAAATGACCCACACACATAAGTGTGTATTAATTCTAAAATATTTGTGGCCCTTTCCCTCTGTCCAACAAAGGGTGATTATGTCATCTTGCCAAGGATGCAAGATTCACATGCTGGGAATGGACCTAGATTGCATGGGCTTATCAGTCCTTCTTTCTCCAACTGGGCGATTCTTGCTTCCCCTATGTGACCTAATCTTAAATGCCATAAGTATTTGGAATTGGGCGTATCTCTAGATCTTTTGAAGGTTTGAACATTCATAAATTGCTCATTTGTTTTGTCATTCTTCTTTATATCAAGTATATAAAAACCATTTACTAATTTGTCAGTGCCAACACATTTATTTTGCAAATAAATAAAACATCAATTATCCATAAATTTAAATTCAAAACCATTTTGAAGTAAAACAGAAATAGAAATGATGTTTCTCAAAGCACTGGGTAAAAACAAATAATTGTCTAAAACTAAAATAAATCCAGATGACAATGTAAGACAACATGTCACTATAGCTAATTGTTAGCCCAAAATATCTTAAGAGGGGGGGGAGGGGAGGGGGTGTATTAGGATAAGGAGGCAATGATACTACTTTTTCAGATATGATTGCAACTAGTGAATTCTCTCAAGCAATTTATCAAACACTATGCATGCACAAATATAAAGAGATAATGAGTGAAGAGAGGACGCCGTCAATTTTAGGGTGGTTCGCTAATCTAATCTACCACATAAGGTCTTCATCCCCTTAGGATTTCTACTGGCTCTACTAGTAGTGTTTCTTTACAAGTTGGTGAAGCACAGACCAACAATACAAGTTCACTCTTGAACCTACAAGAGTAATCCACTCTTGAATCCACAAGAACAAATACAACAATTTCTTGAACCCACAAGAGATCAACCAAGCTGCTTCACAAGTAGGTGAAGCTCAAACCTACAACCTCTCCTCCTTTGAATCCACAAAGGATTTTTTCACACTTTTCTATTTACAAGGTTTATCTCAATCCTTATCTAAAGCCCAAGAGTGTATACAAAGATTTGAGTATTTGAATGATAGTACAATGAAGGACAATCAAAACTCCTCAATGAGTAGATAATACAATTGAAAGGTCTTGAATGCTCAATAGATTAGCAAATTTAAGCTCAAGCTTGGTTTGATTTGATAAAGATATGAAATTTGAAGCTTAGAGATGTTAAAAATATGTTAGAAGAGTCTTGGAGGAGTTATTTGATGAAATTGGTTGGTTTGATTGTCTTTCATTGTACTATCATTCAAATACTCAAATATTTGTATTGTATACACTTTTGGGCTCTGGATTAGGATTGAGAGAATCCTTGTAAATAGAAGAGTGTGTGAAAATCCTTTATGGATTTAAAGGATGAAAGGTTGTAGGTTTGAGCTTTACCTACATGTGAAGTAGCTTGATTGATCTCTTGTGGGTTCAAGAGATTATTGTATTTGCTTTTATGGATTCAAGAGTGGGTTACTCTTGTAGGTTCAAGAGTGAACTTATGTTATTGGTTTATGTTTCACCAACTTGTAAAGAAATACTACTAGTGGAGCTAGTGGAAATCCTAAAGGGAGGAAAATCCTAGGTAGTGGATTAAATTGGCGAACCACCCTAAAATCGACGACGTCATCTCTTTCTCTATTCTCTCATTATCTATTTATATTTGTGCATGTATAGTATTTGATAAATTGCTTGAGAGAATTCACTAGTTGCAATCATATCCGAAAAAGTAGTATCATTGCCTCCCTCTCCTAATTCACCCCCCTCTTAAGATATTTTGGGCTAACAAGTAATATCTAGAGTTAGGGCTTTACATATAGTTTAACTGCTAGTAAAGCTAAGATCATGACAAATACTACTACATCTTCTTATAGGGAAGGATATTCAACTAATAGACCTTTATTTTTCACAGGTATAAATTTTGTCTATTGGAAGAACAAAATGGAGACATATATCCACTCCGTAGATTACTCACTTTGGAGATTGGTTGAAGAAGGTCCTTACATTCCAATTAAATAAATTTTTGATGAAGGTGATAGCAAGATAAAAATTAGAGTTCCAAAAACCATAGATGAGTTCGATCATGATGATATTGCTATGATGACAAAGAACTCAAGGGCAAAGAACATTCTCTATTGTGCCCTAAATGAAACGGAGTATAGCCGAATGAGCCAATGTGCATCGGCTCACAAAATATGAGAGCTTTTTGAGTTATCTTATCAAGGTACAACTCAAGTCAAAGATACAAAGATTAGTTTGTATATCCATGAATACAAATTATTTCGTATGAAGCCCGAAGAGACGTTAAATGAAATGCATCAAAGATTTGCCACAATTATCAACAATTTGAGTGCTCTCGGGAAGTCTTTTCCTAATGAAGAGCTCAATCGAAAAATTGTTCTTGCACTACCAAAAGAGTACAAGTCAAAGGTGACATCAATTAGAGAATCAACAAATCTCTCAAAATTGAAAGTACATGAGCTTATTTGCAACCTTGAAACCGAAGAATTAGTCCTCAACCAAGAGAGACTAAGAGATGAAAGCAAATAAAACATTTACCCTTCTTGCATCAAAGGCTCAATCAAGTGATGAAGATGAATGAGATGATGAAGATGAAATTCAAGAAGATGAAAAGATGAACTTCATCAAGCAATAATTTGAGAAAGAAAGACAAAGACAAAACAAAAGAAGAATCAAGATGCTTCAATTGCAACAAATTAGGGCATATGAAAGCCTATTGCCCAAAGATAATCAAGACAAAAGGAGGAAAGGCCATGAAAGCTTCTTGTAGTGAAAACAATGTTACCGATAGAGAAAGTGAAAATGAAGAAGAAGTAGCTAACATTGTATGTCTTGTGGTAAAAGAGGATGCTAAAGTTTTCTCTTCTTCATTTTGTTCTAGTTCTAGCACCATATCATTACATGATAATGAATGCTCTTTTGAAGAATTGCAAAATAAATTTTCAAAAAAACATGACAATGTTTATATTGCTCTTTCAAAAATCAAAGAACTTCAAAAAGAGAAAAATGATTTGAAAGTTGAAAATGAGAAACTTGAAGATGATAGAAATTGTGCACACAACAAAGCTCTTGAATACTACAAATTGAAAGAATAATTTCAAGCAAAAGTTGAAAAACTTGAAAAGGAAGTTCAAAGTTTAAATGACAGCTTAGCAGGAAAAGAAATTTTGGATAAAATTTTTGAATCAAAAAAATTGGTATTTGACAAAAGTGGCATTGGCTATGATCCTTCTACTAAATAAAAATCTCTCAAAAGCTACTTTGTGAAGGCATCAATTTCTTCAAATGAAGCTGCAACATCAAGAGGATTTCAAAAAGTGTGCACATATTGTGAAAAACATGGACATATTGCATCTCATTGTAAATATAGAAACATGGTAGGAAGAGATACTAAAATTCCCTCTTGGCTTAAACCTAAGTAGGTTGTTAGATGTGTTAGGACTCACACCCATGGACCCAATTAAAGTTAGGGACCAAGATCTTGCTATGATTTATTGTAGGAATATCAAGCAACACCAAAAAAAAGATGGTGATTCAACCTATGAGATAGGCAAGATCATTAAAACAAGAAAGCATGGGTAACATTGGAATTGTTTTTTCATCATATGCTTCTTGAATTAGTTTTATTGATTGATTTGTGCTTTTGATCCTAAGATGATTATATTTGATTGAAAGTAAGTGCTTAAATGAATCTTGATGAACTTATGCTTGAAGTGGTATATGCATTGTTATGTTATCTTGAAAAGATACATGTTTTATATATGTATCATGAACTTGTATGCTTCAATGACAATTGAGTTAAGAAACGAAAAGGTTGTCATTTAAGGAAAATAAAATGAAGATTGATGCAAAAGAAAATGAGGTTGAGGATGATTTTGATGATTCACTTAGTGATATAATACAAGCCTCATTAGTGCAAGAAAAATGATCAAAGTATTCATTTGGAAAGTTTGTAATGACTAATGAGATTGGTACATATATGTTACATGAACAACTCTATGGGAAGATAAATGATTTTCTTGCAAATGAATCTTACTTTATTTTTGATACTATGAAAGAATAAATGTGATAGTTGATGCAAGTATAAAATGAGTGGTTAATTTCTTCAAAGATATGCTTTGTGAATGAGGTGCATCTTTTGATTTAAACTTGACCTTATGCGCATTTGGATGAAAGTATTTGTGATACTTGATGAAATGATTAATCATTTATTGATGAGTTAAATTAATAAAATTGATGCTATAGAAAATCAAGTTTTTATACGAGTTCATTTAAATATAGGAAATGTGTGGTGATTGGTATCAATTGTTGATTTATGAAACTAATTCATCTTCTTGAGAAAGTCTCTCTAAAAGCTTGCAAATGGCACTTAAATTGAGTAGATGAATGGAGAACCAAAGCTCTTCCTTGGACTCCTAATCAAGAAAACCAAGAAGGGGTGTTCACAAGTCAAACCAAGATTAAAAATGAATCAAACCAAGAAGTTTGTACTTGTTCATATCAAAGCAATCAAGAACTCAAAAAAGGACATCAACCAATAAGAAAATGTATATTGGTTGACAAAAAGAAGTATAAAGGTATGCTCAATAATGTATTACATTAAATTGCCTCTAATAGGATGATAAAAATGCTCTTGTGTGCTTGATTATAAAATTACTCCAAACATTTTCATTAGAGCATAGTAAAAGGAAACTTGAATTGTTTTTCCATCTCTTTACAAAACTTTTATCATAACTTCTTGATTAATTGTACTCTTGATCATATTTGACTTCATGAACAGATGAAATGCATGAGAACTTTGATTATTCTAATCTCTTTGTGCCGAGAAAGAATGATGATAGTGTAGGTACTCAAGAAGATGGAACTCAAAGTGAACCTACCACATTAAAATCTCAAAACGATAAGTCTCCTAGTGTTTCAAAGGATTTATCCAATCAAGGAGTACAACCTGTGACGCCCAAGTTTTTAGCCGTACATTTTCTAACTGTTGCATCCACTATTTGCGCATTTCTTCCGTGCTTTACTTGTTTTCTTTAGTTACTATTCATTCCATTTTTCAACTACTTAATTACCAAGAATTAACATTTTTATTAAATCATATTAATTATTATAGGAATGAGAAAAATGTGCATTTGAGCTAAAAGCGGTAGGAACACCCGTTTAGAAAATGTTTTGTCAATCTAATGAATAGTATTACGTGCCTTAACTAAGTATTTTAGTTAGCTAACTTAGTTTATGCGCATTTGACTCATTTTTAAGTTAACTAGGCTCATTTTAATAGACCATACACTCACCCAAATAGGCCCTACCCTAATATATACTCAACCAACACACAACACATGACTTAACTTGGCAAAAAAAAAAAAAGCTGGAATCACTGTAGCAAATCCGAACAGCTTTGTGCAGCCAAGGAAGAGAGTTTTAGCTCATCAAATCTCCATTCGAAGCCAAGTCAAGCTAGGTTCAAGTAGTTTAGGGTGTCTACTAACCTTTGCTGAGCTCCTATGCGCTTTAGGTGAAGGATTTCATGCTTGTTTGTGCATTTTAAAAATGTTGTTCATTTCTTGAATTCTTAGATTTGTTATCAAATGCTTATGCAACGCTCAAATATGCTTATATATGTTGTATATAGCTAGTAAATACCTAATTTATGCTATTGTTTCATAGTTTAAATGGTTGAAATCGCTTGTTGATCGTAGGGCATAAATAGTGACAGGAAAACTAGGGTTTTTTGAAATTGGACCTTATAGCTTGAATTAATGGTTCTAATAGATGCTTTAGGTGCTAATGAGAGTAGTGTAAAGGCTCCGTAGGGTTTAATTGCTCATAACCTTGCAAAAGAATGAAATAGCCGACTTTTAGAAAGGGGTTTCGGGGTTATCGCGAATCCAGGTGAAATTGGCCTTCACTTTTGGTGTTCCTAGGCTAAGTAGTCCCTAATTATGCTTTGCTAGCTTTCATTTGAGTCTCGGGTGAGGTACTTGTAGTACAAAGTCAAAAGAGAGAATTTGGGGCTTTCGGACTAAATGCGGGTAATTGCATGACTTTGAGGGTCCTAAGGGTGTCTAATAGGTTAACTAGAAGCATGTAATAGACCACTTATGAATCTAGAATAATGACATGACTCCTAGTATGTTTAAAAGTGGTTTCAAGATGTTTTGGAGCTTTTGGTACAGTTCTATGTGAATCTTGAATATGCCTCTTTGTAATTTGCTTAATTGCTTATATAAAATGCTTCTATTCTAATTATTTCGAGGTCAACCTACTTTGTTGATCCTCCCACGTGTTATTGCTTATATTATTGATATTGACTTGTCATGATTAAGTGCATTGCATATTGGTTGCGCAACCATAGTGTTAGGGGCGGTTGTATTGAATATCGGCTGGGCGGCGGCAGGCTTGCCAGTGGATATTCAATCTCTGTACCCTATTCCCTCACTCGCCTAGTCTGGAGATTGCCAGGGGCTGTTGGGTCGTAGGACTATCGGGGTACATCCGGAGTATACCCACTGGAGTGATTGGGGTTATGCCGGCACATTGATCGTGGTTCGTGGTTTGTGGTTCATGGATCGTGGTTCGTGATCAAAGACAAGAGAATTATGGAGTGTTGGGGTTAAGTGTATCGTATCCTTTGATATGTGTGATCTGTAGCTAATATTATTTTCCTTTACTTGCTTGTATTGTTTATTTGCTATAATTATTGCATTGCACGTCCCGGGTGGTCTTTATCCCTCACTGGGCAATAGTGGTTGCTCATACCTCACTAACATGTTTCAGGAGACGCTGTGGTTGAACCCCAGCTTGACTTGGTCGAGGGGGAAGAACAGGAGGTTCAGACTGATCCGTAGCCTTAGTTGTTGAGTCTTGTTGCTTGAGGTGGATTATGTTCTTGTTGATGTGAAGAACCTGCTTGTTCTACTTTATGTTCTATTTTGTAGTCTAAGTGCTATGTATATGTAGTGTAGCATGTAAGTTGAAAGATAGATGATCATAGTAGAAGTTATGAAACTTTGGCATGTAATAACTTATGTTTTCTACTTCTAGCCATCTTACATGCTTGGGGTGAATGAATGGTTGTCCTTAACTTCTAAGAATGTTTAATTGCTACCATAGAATAGTATGATAAGCGTCTTTTGTAAAGAAGTTAAGTTGGATGCATGCTTGTGTGAATCTGAACTATCGTATATCTTAAGGCTCGGATGGCTTTGAAGCTTTGAACTTTAGTTATAAATGCATGTCTAGTTATGTGATGGCTTTATTGAGCATTTATAGATTTTCAGAATGTCCACGGTACAGGAAACTCTGTCCGTTTGTCAGGTCCAGACTTAACCTTTTACGTGGGGTTAGGTCGGGGCGTGACATCCAATCTTAAAAAGGGAAACATTGGTACAAATTCTCTATTGTCATAATATGTTTCTCTAGTAAAATATGTGATGCCATACATGTATGTTAAAAATATATGATGAATTAAAATGAATGAGATGAACATTTTGAATGCGTGAGATGAATACCTTGAAAAGATAAATTGTTGAAAATTGTATGATTGTTTGAGCTTACATGATTTATATGTTTTGGTTGAATACCAAAGGGGAGAAATAACAAAGGTATCTAATGTGGGAGAATTAATGATATCAAATGGAGAAGATACACAATGATATCATATGCATATTATAGTATGTGCTTGAATCATATGCTCTAAGTTAAAATGCCTTTTATGATATGCACTTAGCAAGGGGGAGCTTTGTCTATGGTTATTTATTTAAAAATCCCACAGTAGTGCTATGTTTCAAAAATGAGAGATGTTCAAAATCCCATTGAGATGATATTTTGATGAAATCCCATTGTAATGCTATTTCATGCAAGATCCCATTGTGATGATATCTTGACTCTCCTATGTTTAACCCACTTTCATGATGCCAAAATGGGAGAAAATTAAAAGGGAAACATATGAGATACAATTAAGGGAACAAACTTTGAACATAAGTAAATTTGATATGCATATAGTAAGGGAGATCTTTTCTTTATCTACTTGAAAATCTTACTTATGCCTTGATATCAAAGTTTTATGGTGCTTAATTGTATAAGATTTTGTCATCATTAAAAAGAGGGAGATTGTCAGCCTGAAGGCTTTAATTGTATATTTTGAAGCTAACTAAATCTTAATTATACACTTATCTATTGACAATCATGCTTGTATAAGTTATGTATGTTTGAGATTAGTCATAGATTGGGAGATGCTCATGTAATGATCATGCATGAAAAAAATGGCTAACACGTGCTTATCAATGCAAATCAAGTTTGAAGTGCTATGATTGGTGAAAATCTATTGAAGCCTTGAAGAGCGAGTATCGTTGAAGATCTCACCAAGAAAGAATGAAGAGAAGATGGAGACACAAGGATAGAGACGTAGCAACATAAGAGGTAGCGGCTTGAAAATGTCATTTGCCTTAGATTTGTATCTACATGGTTCATGCTCTTGTATAGAAGTACATATATGAGAAGTGGCACCATAGTCTAGCACCCATGAAACATAATCATGGTTAATCAAAAGACTAATTTCAAACATGAGCATTTTAGATATACTTGCAGAGGCTTTGCCCTTTCCCTTCAGACTCTTGAGGTACTCTGGACAATTCCTCTTCCAATGCCTTTCATTCTCGCAGTGGAAACACTTTTTTTGCTTTGCTCCCTTCCCCTTCTTCTTGGACAAGCCTCTAGCGAGCTTGCCCTGAGGGGTCTTCTTGCTCTTCTTCTTCTTCTTCTGCCTTTTAGCGGATGAGGAAGAAGTAAATGCCAGCACGGTCTTCTTACCTTTTCCTTTCATCTGCCCTTGATATACAACCAACATATTTAAGAGTTGAGGCATGGTGCGCTCGATGTCATTCATTTGGAAATTGACAATAAAAGAATAGAAGGATTCAGGAAGAGACTGAAGTATCAGATCTGTCTGCAAGTTCGAATCCATCGAGAAATTTAAGGATTCAAAACACTCGATTAAACCGATCATCTTAAGAACATGCACATTTACATCTGATCCTTCACTCATCCTCAATCGGAACAATTTCTTAGATATCTCATACCTAGCAACCCTATTTTTCACACCATACAGCTCTTGCAAGTATATGATGATTTTGTGACATCTTCCATGTCCTCAAGCTGACGTTGAAGTTCATTTGACATTGAAGCCAAAACATAGCTCCTAACCTTCAACCCATCATCACACCATTTCCTGAAGGTTCCATTTCCTCTTCAGTTGCCTCTTCAGGCATCTCTTGAGGAAGTGAACCATCAAGCACATATTCAATCTTTTCAGAACTTAGTATGGTTTTCAAATTGCGGAACCAGTCAGCATAGTTCGGTCCGGTCCAACAGTTTTTATCTAAGATAGTTGCAAAGTGATTCATTTTTGACATATAACTGCAGAAAATAATTAATTTAAATTAGATAATATATCATTAACTATTCAATTTGGGACTTTAAATCAAATAGTGCCCTTACTAAAATTTTCAAATCCTACATTTCCCTAGTAGAAAATGGAAAACGAAATAAAAGAATTTATAGTGGATTGGGGGCCCATTAATTTTTGTTCCACCTCACATAATAGTTTCTTGGTAAAACAAAACTAATAGGTGAATAACACTTTATTCAATATATCATATACAAATCCCAATTTACTTGTCGACAACCCTTTCGACCTCACATAATAGTTTCTTGGCCCCAAGAATTATTCAAGTTATACCCATTATCCTAGGAAATTTGGATCAATGCAATACTGACACCTTACATAATAGTTTCTTGGTAACCAGTAAAAATCCAGATTCTCCTACATCTCATGTTTCTATAGACTTAGCTTATATATTAATACAAATAAATAACTCATATGTGTCAATAGCCAACTACTTACTTGCCTAATATACAAACTACCTATGATAATAGAAGGCAATGATATAATCTACTATAGACGACATCATTATTAACTTAATATTTGGAATGTGAAGGTTTGCTGGTCTTTAATTAAGGTCTCACTTTTCACATGCTTCTGATTTCAATTTATCTCATAAACTAAATTAGAAACATCCACGCATTTAATATATATATCGCATAATAAATAAATGCATGTAAATAAGTAGGATAATCATAGACTAGGAGCACTATCAACCCGAGCCACTAGGTTGAATTCCTAAAATAATATAGAGCCCATTACTGGACTTCACAAAACTCCTTCTGCAAACCGGGTCCACCAACTACTTGATGCGTCCTGCTTGATCTTCTTGTTATATTTATGTACTAAGATTCCTAATCGAGTGAGGTATATAAATGGAAATGGGGTTTTACATTATCAGAATGGGTAAGAGGCATGCAAGCCCCATTTAAATAATTACATAAAACCCAAAATGGGTAAATAAATAAATAAATCATACCATTCATTCATTCAACCATTCAACCATTCATCCATTCACAATTTTTAGTCCAATATCATCCATGCATACAACCATACATTCAACAGGTAATCCAAAAATATGGCACAATTAATTCCATAATCTCATTATATTATATTGCTTAATTCAATAAACCATTTATTAAAAAATTTCTAAGTATTATTTGAGCTTAAATAAAGTATTGGGCTCAAATTTAAATAAAATATAGTCCAACTAATTTATTTAAAACAACTTATCCCAATTGATTTTAAAAACACCTTTCAAAACTAGCCCAAAAATCCATTATGCCAAACAACCCAAATCTGAAAAGAAAATTAAAATTCCAAATCCAAACCCAACACCCAACACCCAAACCCTTTGGGTAATGGGTTTAGACCTTGATCCGGACCTAAAATCGGATCCGGGTCTGGGTTAGAAACCCTAACCCTAAAAATATATTTTTTCTTTTCTCCTTCCCTCAGCCGCCGCCCCCAAATTTATTTATTTATTTGCTTTATTTTCTGCAGCAGCGGTGCCGCTGCCTGTGCTGTCCAGTGTTGTTGCACCCTTGCAGCAACGTTGCCGCGTTATTGCTTGCAGTGCAAACAGTCTTACCGGCAGCAGCTCCTTGCTGCCGACGTGTCAAGGGGTGGGGCTGAAATTTTTTTTTAAAAAACTATTTTAACATTCTAAAAAATAATTAAAAACATAATATTAAATTTTAGAAAAACTCCTTTTTCATAAAAAAATCACTAAGCATGTAAAACACCTTTTACATATATAGGAAGGATTAATTTATGGGCTATATTCCAGACAAAACAGATTAAACAGCTTTAATCAATAATAAATGAGACAATTGTAATTGTGCCATAAACGTAAAAATCGTGTAATAAGCATGAATGGTGGCTCTGATACCACTGTTGGGAAACATACATGATAATTAAAATTAATTAACACAGAGGAATAATTTTCATGTATCCGTTCATGGTCATTAACGCATATTTAATATCATGCAATAAATTTAATCTAATTAAATTTAATCTATAGTTTTAGAATTACCTCTTGACATGAAGATTACGGTAGAATCTGAGACGAGCTTCCCGTGCGTGAAGCCTCCAAAATTAGTCCACACAGAATCCGCGCTATTAATTGGATTTCACATTCGTTAGAGTTCATAGAGAAATCATATATTTTATTATGACTTTAGAAAAGTGTGCTAGCTCTTTATCTGTCAGAATACTATAGTATATAGGAGACACACATGACCCAGGGTCATATGTAGAACGGTCTTAAACTAACTAGTATTGGACTTCATCATAACTAGATCATTATCTAATTACTACGAGCCCAATTAAATTAATATTAGGATGATCTTAAAATTAATTTAATATTTTCTCTAATCCAATTAATTTGTAAATTTCTTTTTGTGTGTAACCTCTTGGTTTCATAATTAATCAGTAGTGAATAATTAATTCTACTAATTAATTAAATTAAACCTCATTTCTAATTAATTCACAAATCGTGAGTGACACCTAGCAGTATATTACGATTACCCAATTAAAGATGAAGTGCAAGTATACGAATCCATTTAGTAATTTCTATGCAATTGAATCCTACTATCTTAATTATTCTGATCGAGTCAGAGTCATGAATTGGGTCGTCAAAATCTATTACTCGATCATATACCAAAATCTATTTAATTAGTAATTGATGAATAATCTGTGGAACGACTTCTACTATTCCACCTTGACCAAGGATTTCTAGTTACTTAATTAACAGATCGCATAGGATTTCTAATTGATAGTTCCTGTATCTACACGCACATACTTCTATGAATGAATAAATCATAACCACTGAATACATTATCTAATCTGTGATTAGGACTAGCTTAATTGCACCAGCAAATTATAGTATTCTTAATCATGAGATAACCATGGTGTCTCAAGTCAAAGGATTAATCACATAATTACATAATACAATGAATTATTGACCAATCCATGTAATTCATTGTATTGGTGGTCAAGTCCAATCACTTGTTCGTAACAAGTACTTATACATTTACTATAACGATATGAGACTAATCGCCTAATTTAATATCTCATATTATTTGGTTAATAGACTATAATCCGTTCTATCCGAATAAACTAACGCCCAATTAATTTATCATCTGATCGGGGATAACTTTTAGAACATATTTGTGAATATAGATTACATCATTCACATCTTTATTCTTAAGGATATAATCTATAAATAGTGTTCTAAGGAATTTTATTTATTTAATTAAAACATATTAATAAATAAATAAACTTCCCACAATGAATGATTTAATAAATTAAATAATACATTATTCATAATTTCAAAAATACAATTTATTGACTTTTAGGACAATTTTTCTAACAGTTGCATGCAAGAGAAGTCATAATTTTGCCTCATAATTTTTTCTTTATTACAGGCTTGTAGTAATTCAATGGATTCAACTTCTTAATGTATCCCAAACTTCCAGTGAACGACGAGCACATAATTTATCAAGCTTAGTTTAATGTGCAACTTTGTGATTTGGGTAGAATGTACTAGCTTTTTTTATAACTGAACATTAGTTGAGAGGAGCACAATTAGGCATGTTCATCTATTGGTTTATTTTGAATGTAAACTTTGAGTACTGTGAATTTTTACTCTATTGTTGCTTCTGTAAAACTTTGATACTTTGCTTCTATACTTCTTTTGGTGAAATGTGTTTTTATGATCTTTAATATGCATCCTAATTATTTTTAATATATTATTTTAATTGCTGATAAGGATGCATTTGTTATAAGCTCAAAATTTTTGATTTGAGCAACTATTGTCATTTAAAATGCTCGGCTATGAGCTGTTCTTATTCTAGGATATGTTGCCAACATGAAATACTGTCGCTAAAACATCCATACAGCAAAATGAAGTAGTTGCGGTAGATACAATTGCACCGTTTTCATTAATGCTACTATTGTGAGACCCCAAACCCGCATACATGTCCATTTATTGTTTAGTGCCATTCATTTGTATATATTTATGTACATTTATTTCTAAAATGATTAATTAAGGA
The DNA here is from genome assembly GCA_037974665.1 of Ehretia macrophylla. Taxonomy (NCBI): domain Eukaryota; kingdom Viridiplantae; phylum Streptophyta; class Magnoliopsida; order Boraginales; family Ehretiaceae; genus Ehretia; species Ehretia macrophylla. Next base: position 10,842,442 of record CM075774.1, read on the forward strand.
TGGTAACTATTCATAAGAATTTTTTACTGTTTTATTTTGTTGATTTTGCATTTTTTCCATGTTACTTAATATCTAGGAGGCATGAACAAATTGGAATTTTGTGCATAGCATATCAGGTGAGTGAGATACAAAATGTTTAGTGTCTCTGATAAATAGTACTTTTTAGCTTTTAATTAAACTTTATATGATCCATTTAGCATTTTATTGAACCTTTTTTCAAGCTAATTGACCTAACTACTTGACCTATTGACCCATTGACCCATTGACCCAACTTAACTTACATAACCCAACCAACACAAAAAAAAGATGCAAAAATAGAAAAAATAGGGCAAAAATCGGCCCAAGCTAGAAAATGGGAGGAAAAATTGGATTTTGCTATTTTGATCTTTGGAGCTTAGTTGGATGTGTGCTAAAGCCTTGCTAGAACATCATCAACCTTCTACAACCATGTTTCGGTAAGGGATTTCATCTTTTGTGCCATTAGAGCTTTTGTTTAGTTTATGTAAATTTTGTAGATTTGATGTATATGCTCAATTTATAGTTATAAATATTTTTATTACTCATTATTTAGTGTGTAGAGCAAACTTTTGAAGTTATATTGTATTTGTAATGGTTAGAATTGAGAAATGCAAGTTGGGGAAGAAGATGAATAATGATTATGAATAGTAAAACCTGAAAATTTTGGATTTTCGTTCCGAATTGTGTTCTATCGCTTTGGTTAGGTGCCATAAGTGTTTAAAAGCCTAAATGCACCATTTAAATGCTTATTACATTGCTAGAATTAGAGAAATTATATTGAGTTATAAAGGGGACGTTTGAACGAAGTGTTGACTAGGCATGTTTTGAATGGTTGTATGATCTTAGATAGGCTAGAAAGTGATTTCGGTGCAATTATGGCATTGATTGGGTGATCGATTGAGGTACCCGTAGTTCAAGCAGACAAAGGGTCATTTTGGGGTTTTGTAGTAAACGTAGGTTAAAGTGTGGGTTCATGTGGTTTAAATGCATCATAAAGTGTCTAGATTTGAGTAGTGAAATCGGATTTCAAGTAGCATAGCTCGTTTGTATGTAGTAGCTTGTGAGAGTTGGAGGAATGAATAGTATTTTGTTGATTAATGGTGAATTGCTTGATTCGATGCTTGTAGTAGGTGTCTTAAGTGCTAGATTGATTAGATTAATTCTTTGAATTTCTTGAATGTGGCTAGAATTTGGAGTGTATTGATTGAGCATAAGGGGTCATTTGATATGTTTTGCTGTGTGAGTGTGTGAGTGGTTTATAGAGTTTGGTTGTGGTTTATTGATGTTTGTGGAATGTCTAGTATGCTTGTAGTGTACCCTCGTTGATGGATAGCTCATGTAATTGCTAGAAAGTATAAAGGGCTTTTGAAGAATGTTAGATGTTTGATTGGAGTCCTTTGAATAGTTGGAGTGTTCTTTAAGTGTTAAGTGTTTGATTTGAGTGGAATGTGTGATTGGTTTGGGTTAAGGGGTATGATTGATTTATCGGGGGAGTTTCGTGAGTTGAATTGTATGTATACCTTGTCTTGAATTGAGGGATTATGCATGATCTCCCATTTATATTGATTGTATAGCTATTAATTGAATTCTATTGCCTACTTGTGAAAGTGTTAAGTGTAGTTGTATTAAATATAGATGTTTGAAGAGATTCTGGACATAAGGGCTATCTAGTAATGATTTGTTTTGGTACCATAGTTAGTCTAGAAGACATTTTACTATGTGTTGAACTCTAATGAAGTTGTGTGTTAATTGAGTTAAATGTGAAGATTGTGAAGTTAGTTAGTTAGTTGTGAAATGTTGTAATTAATGAATAATTGAAGTTCTATGTGTATTGATAGCTTTAGATCTACTTGTGTTACTTATATGTTATTGAGTGGATTAGTAAAGTTAGATTATTTAATTAATCACTTAAAGCCGTGGGTTGAATATGAAGGCTTAAATGCTAAATAATTGTGTTACTTATTTGCTCGAAAGGTGAATAGAATTAAAGAATGTTTATTGACTATCTTGATTGCCAACATTTATGTGCTAAGAACTAGTTAACGAAGCATGATAACTTGAATTATTTTATGTTAGCTAGAGTTGAGCTTAGACTACATGGTTAACTTGTTGAACATGTAAGTTGAAATGTGAATTAAGGGTGATTGACTGCCATTTAGTTAGTTAAATAAAATTAGAGCCATGTGCATGCTAATGCTAATAACCAAAGAGTGCTTTTAGTCATGTCCTCTAAGTTTAGTTGAGTTAATGTCTGTTTAGAGATTTTAGAGTATGATGTTGTGATGTGAACTTGTAGAACTAGTTAGTTATTTGTATGATTAGCATTCTTAACTCATGTTACTTGTAGATGGTTAATCGGATGAATGGAGAATGATTTTATGGCATAACCGCCTAACTAGGAATTGAAGGGAATTGATGCCATTGGAGAAGATTCGAAATGGTGTTTGGCTAGATTTTGTATGTTTGGCTTCTTAAAGGTGAGGGATTTTGCATTATCATGTATTTTCAAGATTTTGTTCTAAACTTTAATTTTAAGATTTGTAGTTATATGTCTATATTATGCTTGAATTTTTTACAAAGTGTTGTCTACATGACTTAGAGACTTGATTTGTGTAGTTATTTAGCTTGTTTGATTGAATTCTATAAAGGGTTAATTTTTACAAGACAATGAATAGTAACCTCTTAGGGTTTTTGTGCAAAGTTGTTTCTAGTCTTGAATTTGTATAATCTATTAGTCCTATAGGTTCTATTGAGCATAGGTTAGTGATTGTGCATGATTAATTTGATTGGAACTTGAGAAAATTAGTGAAAATGGCGTGAAATTGCAAAGGGCTTTGCGTAGAATTGGCACTCGTCCACAATTGAACATCGTAGTTAGTGTTTATTGGGTATAGAAGTGCTAAATATGCTTTTATGTCACTCGTTTGGGGATTGATTTGGATAGCTGTAGTTAAAAGTGACCTCGGGGTTTTCGGGGCTTTTATGTAAAACACCGATAAAAGTAGAATTTTGTGGTTCTAGAATGGATCATGAAGTGTGTTTAGAAGTATGGAATAGCTAGTTTGTGGATTGATTGACTCGGATTTAGTATGTGCATTGAATTAGGTTGTTAAGCAAAAATGTAAAGTTAGAAAGTAAAGTCCATTGCTATGATTGATTTAGAACATTACTTGTTGTGTTAAATAGTTGCTAATTGACTTGCTCGTGTATCGGTACTTGCATGTGAGGGCAACCTACTTTGTTGTCCCTCGTTTATATGCTATCGAGTTATATCGTTATCCTATGATTTCTCATATTTAGTTGTGATTATCTTGTGACATCTCGTGAATTCTCGAAATCGTATCGGGTTGTGCAACCTTTCGGACATGGTAGTATCCATAAACTCTGGGCAGTATCAGGCTGTCGATCTAGCTTGGGTACTATGGTGTCGATTCCGTCTCTCGCTGAGGTATACCCATCTACCCCAGAGGCTTGGTTCACCTCGTTGGGGGATACGGATCTACCTCAGGAGGGTTGGATCGTAGGATTCGGGGTACATCCGGAGTACACCCATCGGGAGTAAGAGGTTTGCCTGCAATTGATATCGATGTTCGTGGTTCATGGATCGAGATCAAGTGGAACCGTATCCTTTTATATGTGGTTATCTCGTTACTTGGATATATTGTTATATGTTTTATTCATTACTTGAGTGTTATCTAGTCTCGTATTCTTGCGTGTTATCTAGTTTACTACTTGTTTACATGCATAGCACGAAAGGATTTCGAAAACTCCCCGACTATATGTTTCCTTCCTCACTGAGTATACATGTTTTTATGCTCACCCTCGTTTCTAACATTTTCAGGTTTAATGCCTTCAGAGTTGATAAGTAAAAGCTTGGGAACTTCCGTGATTGGTTGTGTTGGCTTCCATTGATTGCACATGTGTATCTATGTGAATTAGTTAAGTGGCTCGAATTGTAATTTGTTTGAGGGCATAGAATTCTATGAATGTAATTGTATTTGGTCTTGTATGTATTTATCTAGCTATGGAGGATTGTATTGTAAAGTCTAAGTCTTGTAATAATTGCTAGTAGTAGGTGGCTTGTAATAACTGAAGGGTTTACATTATCGCTTAATTGTCTTGCATGCTTGCTTGGGCTAGTAGAGATTGATTGGCAGACTTATAGATAAAAAAATTGAATAGATAAGATTAGAGTGGTATGATAAGTGAAATCATTATAATGGAATTTCAACAGTTAATGAATTGCATGCTTGTATGATTTACTATATTTGATAGAAATGCTCGGATAGCCTTATAGAATTAGGAAGTTATGAAGTGAATGTTGTATATTGTGTTGTGGATAGATTTTTCTGAGTACAGGTAAATTGGTTTGTCATAGAAATAAGAGAAACTTCGTCTATTTTTTTTTGTTTTTCGTGACCTTGGATTTTGAATTGGGCCTCCGATCTCGTGAGAGATTAAGGTATTACAACTATAAATAAAGAATAACAGCATGTTTGAAAAAACGCCGCTAAAATGATTACAGCGGCAATTTTTGTTGAAAGTTGCGGTGCTTTTATCACTGTTGACAAAACCCTTTGGTTGGATACACGGCAAATTTTTTGGCAGTACAAAACTGCCGCTAAATGTTTTGCGGCCATTTTTTAAACCGCCGCAAATGCATTTTTTAGGTAGTGTAATTGGAGAAATATAGACCATCGATTTCCTAATTTCCCCTCTTTTATCAAACATCCGAATTCTATGTATACGGATAATCAAGAAAAATTCTTCTATGTGGCTTTGGCAATTCTGTCACAGCCACATAGGAGATAAATGGAGGTTTAGGTTCACGTGCATAATATGTGGAATAAAGTGGGACTAACTATTTTTGAACAATTATTAAATTAGTCTTGACATTTAAATTTAAAATAACAACTTACACTTTATATGATCCCACAATAACATGTGTTAAATTGACCAAATTAGACATGAATTAAAAAAAAATAATCACACCCACCCCATCACTCATTGTATATGCATATCTATCTTTTCCTTTTCTTTTTATATGCTGTTGTTGAGCTTTCGTCGTCGTCGTCATCATGCCTCATCGTCGTTATATGCAACCAAATTGGTCTTGAGGCTGTGATGATGTTTCATTTTTTAATTAATATATTTCTGAGCTATCTTTCATTTTGGGGGTATGCAGCCATGGCGTGGTTGGTATAATCTAGTTTATCAATATATGTATATATCATTGTATATCATTCTATTTGAAATATAGTTTGCTATGGTTACTGTAAGATCAACGTATTCATAAATTTTTTTTCCTTGTGCAAAGAAATGATGGTGTAGAACAAGACTATTGTAATGGTTGCAAGAGAATTAACGTAATTAAAGATCAATTGAGGCATTGAGCTATGTAGCCAATTCATGAGTATCCAATCTATGTAAAGATCTCTACTATGAAAATGTGTGAATGAATATATAATTTACTAGAAGAAATACTTCAATTGATGCTTATAACCACGTAATCTTGCACTAATTAGTTTCATGATGTCAAAGATAAGATTAATGTCCAAAACTTTTGTGTACAAGCCAATAAAAGTATTAATGAATTACTCACCTCAAATCAATGTCATATCTCATAAATAAATCACAAACAGTTACAACTAACACAATGAATGCATCCTCTATAAATAAAGCAAACTCATATGGATGGTACACAAAGGTGAATTTCACATATAATTTTGTAGAAGAGTAATATTGTTGAGGAAAGAAGAAAAAACAGATTATTTACCAGGTTAGTAAGATTGATTCAATATTATTTTATGTTTTTTTTTTAATGTATTAAGGAATGTTTAGAATTTAGCTTAATATTGGTAGAAAAGTAATATTATTGATGTATATTGTCTTATCCTTTTGCATATACACTAGGTGAAACAATGTAACAATTAGTAAAAATGGAAAAATGGAAGAACAAAAAAATGTTTTGCTGAAACAATGTAACAGTTAGTAAAAATGGAAAAATGGAAGAACAAAAAAATACAGTTAGTAAAAATGAAAAAATGGAAGAAAAAAAAATACTTTGCAATAGTCGAACCTGGGACCTTGAAATAAAGCTTGAAACTAAATGCCACTAGGCTGGAGACATATCTTAACATTTAATTGACAGAAAAAATTATTTATTCTCTTTTATACTAAAATAAGTAAAATGTTAAAATGTGTTTGCAAGAGTCGAACCAGGGACCTTAAACTTGAGTTTGAGGATGTTTACCGTTATGCTGGGGATATCCCTTAGCATCAAATTGAGAGGGAATTTATTTACTCTCTTTTCTGTCAAAAAGACTAAAAATTTTTTTAGCTTAATGTTCGCAAAAGTCGAACCTAGGACCTTAATCTTGTATTTGAAGATGTTTACCACTATGCTGGGGATATCCCTTAGCATCAAATTGAGAGAGAATTTATTTATTCTCTTTTCTGTCAAAAAGAGTAAATTATTTTTTGGCTTAGCGTTTGCAAGAGTCGAACCCAGGACCTTAAGATTGTGTTTGAAGATGTTTACCGCTATGCTGGAGATATCCTTTAGCATCAAATTGAGAGGGAATTTATTTACTCTCTTTTCTGTCAAAAAGAGTAAAAAAAATTTTGGCTTAGCGTTTGCAAGAGTCAAACCCAGGACCTTAAGCTTGGTTTGAAGATATTTACCGCTATGCTGGGGATATCCCTTAGCATCAAATTGAGAGGGAGTTTATTTACTCTCTTTTCTGTCAAAAAGTCTAAATTTTTTTTTGGCTTAGCATTTGCAAGAGTCGAACCCAAGACCTTAAGCTTGTGTTTGAAGATATTTACCGCTATGCTAGGGATATCCCTTAGCATCAAATTGAGAGTAAATTTATTTACTCTCTTTTCTGTCAAAAAGAGAAATTTTTTTTTGGCTTAACCTTTGCAAGAGTCGAACCCAGGACCTTAAGATTGTGTTTGAAGATGTTTACCGCTATGCTGGAGATATCCCCTAGCATCAAATTGAGAGGGAATTTATTTACTCTATTTTCTGTCAAAAAGAGTAAATTTTTTTTTTTGGCTTAGCGTTTGCAAAAGTCGAACCCAGGACCTTAAGTTTGTGTTTGAAGATGTTTACCGCTATGCTAGGGATATCCCTTAGCATCAAATTGAGAGAGAATTATTTACTCTCTTTTCTGTCAAAAAGAGTAAATTTTTTTTTGGCTTAGCATTTGCAAGAGTCAAACCCAGGACCTTAAGCTTGTGTTTGAAGATGTTAACCGCTATGCTGGGGATATCCCTTAGCATCAAATTGAAATGAAACGTTACTTATTCCCTTTTATGTTAAAAAGACTTTTTAATTTTAGTTTTGCTGTTAAAAAAATTTGTTATTATATTTACTGTTAAAAAAACTAAAATTTTAAGATTACTATTAGAAAAATAAAAAATTTATTTATCTCTTTAATATAAAAAATAAAAAATAGAAGCCCACTATTTGAGTATTAATTTATTATTCACTTTACTATTAAAAAATAAATTTTTAATTCTTGTCTTCATCTGTTAAAAAAATTATTTTTTATCTTTGATGTTAAAGAATCTAAAATTTTAAGATGACTGTTAGAAAAAGAAAAATTTTGATATCTCTTTAATATGAAAAAATAAAAATTAAAGCCCATTATTTGAGTATTAATTTATTATTCACTTTACTATTAAAATGAATTTTTAATTTAAAGTTGTAGTCCATTGTAATTATTGTGTTTTGAAATTTATTGTGTATCGTATAACGTAACAATAATGCTTTATATTATAGTTGAAAGTTTTTTGAAGATGGATAAGAGCCCGATTCCACGCAATGATGTTGACCACTCATCAAACATGCAGTATCTAAGTAAAGAAGAAATATGTCAAATGAAATTTTCATATGAAGATGATACATTCAACTTCTATAACAATTATGCGCGCGGTGTTGGATTTAGTGTCTGAAAAGGTACGATTCATAGAGATAAATTATCTGGTGAAGAGTTGAATCGTCAATATGTTTGTCATTGTGAGGGTGAGCGGAGTAAGGATTGTTTGGATATGCTGAACAGACAACGAGAGCACCGTGCATTAACAAGATGTGGTTGTAATGCGAAATTTCGTATTAGGCTCAACAAATTAACTATGCAATATGTTGGTACCACATTCATTGAAGAACATAATCATGAGTTGGTACCCACGTATAGCGTGTCATTCCTCCGCTCACACAGACGCGTTGATGATGCACATAACGATATAGCCCATGCTTTGAATCGATCCGGTGTAAAAAAAAAAATAGAGTCATGGATTTTTTAAACTATGTGGCCGGAGGTTATCAAGACGTTGGGTTCACGAGGAAAGATCTTTACAATAAAATGGATCGCGATCGATCTGAGGAAATCGTCGATGGAGATGCCAAAGTTGCTTTAGGTTATGTTAATGGGAAGTTGGATAGCGATGAGAGGTTTTTTTTTTCTCAATACACAGTAGATAATAAGAATCGACTAGAGAAGTTATTTTGGACAGATGGGAGATCGAGGGATGAATTTGAAGTATTTGGTGATGTACTGATTTTCAATGCTACTTACAAGACAAATGCCTAAAAATTTCCCTTGATCCTCCTTGTTGGGGCGAACAACCACCGAAACACATGTATTTTCGGAGCTGCTTTGGTAAAGAATGAGACCACCGAATCATACAGCACATTTCTGAATGCGATGGGAGGTAAAAGCCTAATATCAATTGTCATGGATAAAGATAAGTCAATGCAGGCGGCAATCGCGACAGTGTTCCCTAAAGCAACACACAGGCTATGCAGATGGCATCTTCAAAAAAATGCAAGTACAAATGTAAATATACCGAAGTTCAATATGACATTCAACTTTTATTTGTCACTTAGATGTTCGATTGACGAGTTTGAGAATGTGTGGAGGGATATGGTTGTTGACAAAGGTCACAAGTAGATCATGGATGTATACGAGAAGAGAAAACTTTAGGCAGAGGCATATTTGCGCAGACATTTCTTTGCCAGAGTGAAAAGTACTTAGCGATGTGAGGGTATGAATGCATTTATGAACAGTTTCCTTGGAACAGATCAAAAGCTAGTAGACTTCGTAAGGGACTACCATCGACCATTGAAGCGCGTGCGAATTAATGTGATCGAGGAAGAAGTAAAGACAAACCATACGAAGCCAGTCCTCACTACTCCGCTTGTAGAAATCTAGCGGCATGCATCTAATGTGTATACACGAGCAGTGTTCATGAAGATTAAAAAACACATTGAGTTGCAAGCGATACTTTGGCACGATAAAGTTATCTCTCACAGTACTAATTCTAGCACTTACATCATTGCTGATTACAATATTGAAGGGTTAGTACGTCATGTTTTGTTCAATAGGGTGTCATTGCAGATAAATTGCGAATGTAAAAGGGTTGAGTCCACGTATTTTCCGTGTAAGCACATTATATATGTGCTTAAGTGCGAAGGACTTAAGGAGATTCCCCCAACATGCATTAACCAACGATGGACAGCTGACATCAGCAAGGAGTTCCGTGATAAGAAGCTGATAGGTGCCACAACAGAGGAAATTGAGACGGCCCGAAATGGTTTCATAATTTCAAAGTGCAATGAATTGGGGTTTTATGCCAAAAGGATGAGTCAGGGCTTTAAGGAAGTAGTTGAAGGCATTGCGATTCTAAAGGCTCATGCCAAGGAGTTGTGGATGATAGAAGTACACGGTGACGATGTTGGACCGTCCCAAGCAATAGATTTTGATATTTTGGATCCTAAAAAAGCAAAGCCTTAAGGGTCCCGAGCAAAGGGTCTAGATAGCAACAGACAACCTAGGAAATGCAGTCGATGCAGGTTAATTTTTTTTAATTATACTTAGCATTTTGAAACTCGATATTTTATATGTTATATGCAAATTTTTGCAGTTGTATCGGTCACCAAGCAAATAATTGTCCAAAGGTACGGTGTGATGATAGATCAGATGACAATAATGAATAGCATCATGACTTAAACAACAGTTCTACACAATCAAGTATGCATCGTTATTATGGAGATCATTATAATAATCTTAGCCAACTGCTATTTGGTTCGCAAAATAACAATGTCGGATCGACCTCATCATTCCATCCAACCAATTTTCAGTATTACTAATCAAGGAGATTGTAATGTAGGATTTTTAGTTTGGTATTTTATGTATTTTGTTTAAAATGGCATTGTAATTGTGCACCTATTTTTGTAAGGTAATTGTTAAATATTAACAACAAATATGCACAATGCGTAATTTTCAGTACTACTAAATTTTTTATATTGATTATTATGTTGAATTTACTATTATGCCCTAAAATGCTTCCTACATAAACACCACAACCATTGTCTATATAAGGGTGTCTTTGCTTTGTCATTACATACCCCTTTACATTGTCATTTCCATAATTTCATCTCTCACAGGCTTTCCTTTCACACCTTTGTTTACACAGGTTTTACGGTTATATTTTGTAATAATTTTCCTTTCCAATTTTCTAATTGCCTTTTATTTGAATACCATATTTCATTCATACTAGCTAAATTATTTTTCGTAATCCAGTTATTGAATTTTTTTTTTTATCAAACAAATATCGAAATGTCTACATCAACAAATCGAGATAAAAAATACAAGGAGCCAGCACTGAACTTGAGATATGAGAACAAAAAATGTTGGTGCAATCGCAAAGCAGAAATTGTAGTTGTGAGCGACATTAAGAAGAACAACATAAGACGGTTATTCTACACGTGTAAAATATATAAATTTTTTAAATGGTCTGAACCTCTTTCCGTATTTTGGTTCAGTACCAAACTCGACGTGTCCGAAAGAATAATCGACATTGATGATGACAATATTGGTGAAGAAGTAACATATATGATAAAAGAGAAGAAGAATAAGAAGAATGATCTTGTAACCGGTGTCAATGTGAACACTTTTATTCTAATTGTATTTGTTACTTTTTGCATTTTCTTATTGTCATTCATGGTTGTAACAATCTCCAAGTGAGTTAGTAATTTTTGCAATATTACTAACTAATTTAATAAATTCTATTTTATTTATTGTTATCCTTGATTAATTAAATTAACAATTGTGAATAAATTATCGTTATCCTCATGACGCATCTATGTTGCTGGAAAGCAATTCAACCAAAAAAATATGAAGGGCTGTTGCACGTTAATGATGGCCTTGTCCTTTGTCCAAAGAAAAAAAATGATTATGGCTTTATAGGATTATGAGACACAATATTATGGCAATCTCATTATTATGGTTCTGTAGGCTAGTTTTTTTGCTTTGTTTTAAAAAATGAGTGTATTATTTTAAGTAAGTCCAAAGATGAATTTGGTTTGAGTTTAAACTTATATTATTAACGAAAGCAATCACATTTGAAATTTATTATTATTTTGTTAAGAATATTTAAATTGAAACGTTTAAAATTTGGGACAAGCACACATATACTCATTTGATAACATTGGAAAGAATGCATACTTTCCGCGGATGTCATGGGGGAAGGGTAGATAACTTGTAATTTTTTTTTTTTAAGGTACAACACCCTTTGTAAAGGTCTGGTAACATTGGAGATTAAAAAAAAATAATGTACTTGTTATCATGACAAAACAAAAGCTACCTAACGAATAGCTGCCATGTCCTAATACCCCACGGTCCAAAAATTAAATACATCATTATTTAATTGTAATAAAAAAATAATGAGTAGTATTAAAATTAAAAATAGTCATTGAAAACATATATATTTGTCTGATGGTTATACTCAAAGTGCAAAGTAAAAAGACGTACATCTTTTAAAGAAATAAATTAATTTTCAATAAATCTAACAAATATCGATCACAAACACGTTACCTATATAACTAACATGTTACCTATCTAACACACGTTTTGCCAATGCTTCTCAATATTTTTTTTTTTTTGGGTCGTGGATGTTCCTCAACATCACGTTTGCAACAATTTAATCTGAACGTTAGCTTCCACTTTCTCCATCTTCTCCACGCTTTGCCAATGCTTGTCATATAAATTCGCAAGGCTCGAGGTGGTGTGTGTGCTGTGTAAGGGATAAGAATCAGCACAAATTACGTTGACATGATATGTAAAGGTTCTATCCTAAAGTTATTAACCATCGAAAAAAAAAACTAATTTTTAATAAAATATTTTAATTGATATATAATGGTTTTGTCCTAAAGTTATTAACCATCGGAAAAAATAAAGTAATTTTTAATAAAATATTTTAATTTTCGTTAATTTAAATGTATCCGAACGTTTGCATGATGTTATTTTTTTGCTTCTCCATGTTATCTTAACCAATTTTTTTGCTTCTCAATAGTACCTTTGCAGATACCTTTCTTTTCCATGTTATCTTAACCATTTTTTGGAATTGCACAATATAGATACACTTAAATCCTTTATCATCCCTCAGTTTTCAATGCTTGCTTCTCAATAGTACATTTACAGCAATCACATGTCAATAGAACGCACAAGGCTCGAGACGGCTTGTCATGTAGTTAGGTAATAAAGGCACTTATAAAGGCACCTAGAGCATTGTGCATGTAACGTGTAAGCAGAGAAGATTGATAGGATTATTCACAAAAGACACATACATACCTAAAATGTAATGATTTTAACCAAAAGTTTTTAACCAACAACACCAAAAAAAAAAAAAATGTTGTGGAAGCTGAAAAGTTGATTTGCATTTTCAAATGATGTCCGTTGCATTAATTGATGACAGATAAAGATGATAGACATTAGGTGAGGGAACGTTTGGTGTTTGTAATTAATGTTGGTGGGAAATGCAGCATTAATTGTTTGTAACTAAGTAATGTTTGTTGGCATTAATAAGCCAGGCAGGTGTCTTCATCTCCATAATCTTTGCTTACCAACCAATTTTTCAGAAGTTAATTCTATCTCAGAAGAACAAAAAATGACTAAGAGGGGGGGTCATAAAAGAAGCTTGTCTGAATCACTTTGTGGAAACTCAAAGAAATGCAAGGTTTGAATTATTTTATGTATATGATGTTTATATTCTATTTTTAATTTTATTGAAAATTAATCAGGACAATGTGCAAATATATTTATTATATTAAAATGGATATGTGTAGGGTATGAAAACGAATTCGTGACGAGAAAAGAATTCAAAAATATCAAACAAAAGATTAATGAGGCAACAACAGTTATGAAGGAGTTAATACAAACCCAAAAAACTCACTGTAGAAACAGTGTAAATGGGGCCATTCGTGATGCCAAAGGAAAAAAATGTTTTGGGTGAAGATTCGATATTAATCACCTCTCCATTAAACAAGAATCGAAGTGATATGATGCATATTATTTGGCCTACGCAAAATGTGGAAAAACAGCCACAAAGGTCTCTTTCATTTGGGGTTCAAGGGAAAACCATTTTCCATGCAAATGCTATTGAGATAAGTAGTGGCACGAATACTACAGTACCGTTGCAACACTTGGATAGTGTTTCATATGCAGATGGTCTAAGAATGGAAAAAGATGAAGAATTTTTATTTGAATTCTTATTTTCACTAGAGAAGGACCCTAGGCAAGTTTCATTATGACTGATTATATTTTTCTAAATGTAGTTATTTATTTACTCATATAAATTAAGTTTGTCTAATTTTTTGACATTAATATTATAGGGAAGTGTTGGTTAGCATAAATTATAATTTTCTTACGAGATTTGAGATGCGACAACTAATGCCGAACATGGTCTCAACCATAAAAATTTTATCATTCGTTTCGTTATGTCAATTATTACATCTTACTTTAAACTTATTACATTAAACTTACCTATATACATATCATTTCCATAGATCATTGATTGCTATGTAACTCAACTTGGAAATAATACAAAGCATGACGATGCAAAATTGCCCAAATGGTATATTCCATCTCTATTCACGGTATGTATACGAATAGATAAAATAACCCTTAATTCATTCTTATTATTTTGTAATATTTTGAAATGTGTATAATTAATATTGATTTTTTATGATTACACCATGCCCTCATGGTCCCCACCCTTAATTGAAAAGGTATTAAATCTTCTGAAAATATTACATTTGTAACCCTCAAAGAATTAAAGCAACTGCTGCCGAATGGTCCCCACGCTCCTTTGAACAAAGATAAGCATTTGTTGAGCTCTATTTATACGTGAGTTTAGTGTGGAAAGACAAGATATTTACTAGCTTTTTCTCACATATCAATGATTAAAGACTACAATAACACATTTGTCCAAAAGCTGTCAAACACGTATTAAAGCTTCAAAGCATGTTACATTTGTAATTTTCAAATATTTTGTAATGACAGCGACAGATTATTCACGAAGTTGAGAAGAACCCTATTCGCATTTCTAAGTGTATTGTATTGTTTTGGGGGGAACATAAGTTTATTGGTTCATTAAAGAATTGCGAGCAAGTAACATATTCTTCAAAATTAAATTTTTTTAATAAATAGTTTCATAAACTATTAGCTCATTTTGTTCACTCGCTTTGGTTAGTTAAATACTTATAATATAATAATACTGTTTATTTTTACAGATTTTTTTACCAATGAATTACAAAAACATACATTGGTATTTGTGTGTAATTTACTTCATAAAAAATGAGGTCAACATATGCGATACTACTCTACATCACGATACAAGGGACCTCATAATCGATCAAGTGTCAAAATTGGTACAAATAATTTTAATGTTTATCATTTTTCATATATTGTATCAAATGCAATTTCAGTAAAATTAATATTTATATTTTGCAGCTGAAATACTTGGATGAGTTATTTCAATATGAAGAACCCGAAACATACCGGGCAATGCAAAAAATTTCATCGATACCACTATATCATCCCTCGTGGACACCCTATTCAAGAGGGCGATGATGATTGTGGTTTATATGTGTGTTTGATGATGAAAGAATACAAGTCCATGGTAGCTTTCAAGATTGCAGATTCTGATGAAAAACGCAAGCAATTTGCGTTTGACTTATGGAGGCACTGGGGAAACACATGCAATCCCGTCAATATTTGGTAGTGAGCATGTTCTATTTGTATTTAAAACTTATTGGAATTTTTGCGGGGTGCGGTATGCACCTCCGATGCTTCTAGTTAACTTTATTTTTATTTTTATTGTTAAACTTTGGTTTAGTTTTGAGGGGTGTGGAATACTTTCTTATTTTTATAAGAAAGTCGCAACAATATACTTCTTTGAATTCTATATACCCAGTTATTTCTAATTCTTATCCAATAATCTTTGAAGACGTGAGAACTTCAAAATCAACCCAAAACTAAGATATTCATAATTTTAACCAAGTTTGATGTATCGTACCAACTACAACCTAAAGCGAAAGGTACTGAATCTAAAATCTAACACCAATAAAAAAGACATGAAATAAATTCCGAAAAGAAAAAAACAACAAAGGATCATCCTTCAAGAACATTCTTATCATCCTTCAAGAACATTCTTAATGTCACGCTAACTTATCCCAACTCAAGCTTCAACTAAATATGCATGTGGCATTACTCAAACAATTCTATTCATCGTACTTGAAGAAACTCAAAAATATTATTGAAAAGCTTAATAAAATAAAAAGTACTAACAAGTCTTATAGTTATTCTAAAATCACAGTTTAAAATAGCTAAAAACAAGAACTCTACTGAACACTAATATATCATACCAATAAAATAGTCTTATAAATTATTCGGACATGGCAAGTTTAAAATGTTTTCTGTATCACGCCATAAATTGAACTACAATCATTCCACTTTTTTTGAGTCTTTTTCTTCTTAATGAACTGTATCTTTTATGAACCTTTACATACTTTGTCGGAATTTCGACTTTCCTTGTGATCTAAAAATTGCTTCTTAGTAGTAGGCACTATTTGACAATAATTTTTTCCCTTGCTTATTAGTAAAAAAAAAAAGACAAAAAAAAAACTTCTTATGTTCCATTAGTTTGGTGACCTTGCCCGAAAAAGAAACAATGCATAGCTTCTACTTTTTGAGAACTTTTTTTATCAACTCGATTAATCATCAATTTACTTACGTAAAAGTGAGCATGTAAATTTATATACATATAAATAAACTCCACAATATATATGACTTTCGAATTGATAAAAAATTTCACTACGTTTCAGACAAACTTTCAGCCTAAAGAGCATTAAACATCAATATGTGGTCACCTATCCTATCGGGTGAAAAATATAATGCTGGTCCTATTGGTGACAAAAATTTATGTCTAGCTTGCTACATATGCTAGGACTTAATTTTGGACGTTTTAAAAAAAAAATTCTTCACAAAGAAGCAGCAATCCACAAGAAGCTATGGCAATCTTGTGTGGACTCTAATGGGTTAAAGGATATTTTATTGTTTAATTTTTTTTTTTGATCAGTTATTGTTTAACTTAAACTAGCTAAAGATAACTATGCAAAAACAACACCATGGAGTATCTGAGAATGACATTGAATGAATAAAAAGGTGTTGGTCTCTGCAAGAGAACGTGTCTAGCCAGTTCCTTTTTCATTGCATCATAAAGAAAGAGAGAGTGATAAATCGTTCTGTTCTGAATTTGTTTTTGCTTTATCCGATATGATGATGACTGAAAGCTTTTAAACACACCCTCTTCAACTTTATCTTGGCATCTCTGTAATGTGCAAAAAAAGGAAAAAAAATAAAAGAAGCTGAGAA
Source organism: Ehretia macrophylla (assembly GCA_037974665.1). Classification (NCBI taxonomy): domain Eukaryota; kingdom Viridiplantae; phylum Streptophyta; class Magnoliopsida; order Boraginales; family Ehretiaceae; genus Ehretia; species Ehretia macrophylla. The sequence goes on from CM075774.1 coordinate 10,859,184, forward strand.
AATAAATATACATGTATATCTAAGATTATTTTTAATGGAGTATGTGAAATATAATTTGAATCTCTAAAAAATAATAATTGAGATTTTTAAAAACCCTGTTAAAAAAAAAACACCAATAGAGTTTGTTAAATCCAAATATACATGGAATTCACCACTTTTGTCTTCTTTTAAGCCAAAATAGAATTATAATCTATATTTTCTTCCAAAAATTTTGTTAATAAAGTGTACACTACCAACTGTTTCAAAATAATAATTTCTATAGTATTTAGCTTCTTCCTAACTGGATGGAAACCAAATTAACTAAATTCAGGACCAAAAAAAAGTTGATGGAAAATTATAATATTGTAAATGAGTACTCTGTAAAAGGTGTTAACATGAATGGAGAAATAATTTTTGAAACTACAATGTTTCATAAGTAAAACCAAAACATTAAGACATAGCGTGTCTTTTGCTTCAGGTTCAACAAATTCTCTTTTTGGTCTGCTCGGTAATGGTTTCTTGCACACAAGTGAATATAGTCTCAAATATTCTATATGGAAAGAAAGAGAAAAGATCGGATAACAGCTAATAAAATGAGGAACCATCTGATCTTTTTTCATCTGCCTGGATGTGAGCCATTTTAACAAAAATTAACAAACGTAAGCATTTATACAACAGAATCATACTGAAAACCAAGTCAATGATAAGGAGAGAGATGCAACAGTCCATGCAAACTCGAGGATAAAAAAAAAATGAATAAAGCATAGCAATCACGACTACTGCACTAATGTAATGCCCCAGTTCTTGCAAGTTGTGTATTTGCTTTATGCAAATAGGAAGTGACAACAATAAGAAGAAATGTCAGATGTTAGTAATACTGGTATTCTTTGCCATGAAAAAGCTATACCTTCCACCCATGATTCACTAAAACCAAAACAAATTGTTTAATCTAACTACTACAAAAGCCATTAAATGACTGGAGAAACAAGTGTATCAACCCATTATACGAATACGCGTTCAAGACAAACCCAGCTTTGCTAATCTTTTCAAGAGCGAGTGGCACTTGTCTAATCCCTCCCTTGATATGCAACCCCTTAAATATAGTCAAATAAGTATTCAAACTCCTATAAATAATCTGCTTTTGCATTATATCAAAAACAACAGAAATATCACTAATTAGACCATGTATTCTCAAGACCTCAAGCATATAATTACATGTTTCTGTAGTGTGAACAACATTAGGCTGCTCAGCGACAGACTTAAAGTAGGAAAATGCTAGGCTTGGGTATGAAATTGACTTCAAAACACCAATAACTTCATCTGAAGACATGCCATTTTTTGGCTTGCTGTCAACCACCACAACCCCATTTGAGCTTTTCATCAAAAACCCACAAATGCCAGCATGTTCTTTCTTGATTTTCTTCGAAAAAACCATAGACCCAAATGGAAAAACCTTACAAGTTTCAAACTTTCTTCTTCTAGTAGACTCATTACTACTCAGAAAAGATGGTTTACTAGTGGATGGTCTGCTATCATTTACAGATATACAATTGAAACTACTACAACAAATTCTTGGAGAGTTAAGTATTATCACAACCATACAATAAGTATTTAAAATATTCAAGTAATAGGTGAACATTAGACTACTTACAGAAGCTTGGCATACAGGAAGAGAGAGAAAAGAGTAGTGGGTTTATCAGTTAAAATGGAGATTTTAAGAAGTGTCTATGGGCAGCCATGAAATATTGTAATATTGAAGCTTGTCAATGCTTACTCATTAGGAAAGGGACCATGAATCATAAACTGAACATACATCAATTACTAAGCAATAAACACACATCAGTTAACTTTGAAATTTTTATGAGCTCAGTTAACTTCTATACCTTTGAATCATGGTCCAAAGTTCCTAAACTCATACATCAGTTACTAAAATGACATATATAAATTTATCTATACGCAAGCTATCTGCAACAAAATAAGTCAATGCTAATATAAAAAAAGTCTCTCTCGGGCATTGCCTCGAACATGTAATGGGCAGGTATAAAAACATATTTTTTTATATTGTGAACTCCTAATCGATTCTATTTTACTTCCTAGGAGACTACAATAAAATCAAATAAACATAAAATTTACACAAAATCAAAGTGAAAGATCAATTGCATGTTCAACTATATAATGTTACTACATACCTCTATGTTGAAGAGAGCGAATAAAGTACGAACACAAAACAACCCTCTGCGAAGATGATGAAAAATAATTGCTATCGACTTTTCTACAAGAAAAGAGAAATGAAAAAATCCTGAACAACAAAAAAATTTAAATTTTTTTTTAGTGTGTTTCTACAGGGTTATAAACTCTATAAACTAGTCATCAATTTTTAGATGAAAAAGACTTATCAATTAATTAAACGCAACCGCTATACTGCAAAGAATTACGGAACATACACAGCTGTTTTGGTATAAAACTATCATTAAGTGTGTGCGCCGATGTGTAAAAACGCCTTTTATTTCTTGAACTTGAAATCGTTATAGGCATCGGTGCATATATACGTCGTCTTTAAAATGAGGGAAGAGAGAAAGATGGATTGCTTTGGAACGGACCTTTTTTTTTTAGCAGAGATGGAGAGTATGTAAATGAACTTTTTTTTTTTTTTTTTTTTGAGCGGAGATGGAGAGTTCTAATAGTGGTCAAAATAAAGGAAGAGAGAAAGACGGTTTGCTTTGGAATGGAGCAAGGCATTGAATAACTGAGAAAATGGCTTTGGGATTCGGGAAAGGCAATAGAATTTTTCAACGCATAAGGGTATTATGGTAATTAAAGCTACAAAAGGACATTATAGTAATTTAAAATTATGTAAGGCCAAATTAGTAAAAACTGAATCTTCTGCCATGCTTATGGGGCAGAACCATATAATACAAGTTGACTTGACTTATGCTTATAAAATAATACCTTAATATGTGGTTGTGGTAGATTTGTCACATTTCTCATAGAAAAAGAACCCGATAATCAATAGAGAATTGCAACTAATCTGCAGTGGCAGACAACAAGTACTTCGAATCTATTCATGTTCCAAGTTATTGTTATATGCGTAACTAAATGCTCAAGTATAACTCCAAAGACGATGAAGACAAATACCGCGACATCATTTCTCTCATCTTCGGCTTCCGCGACGGTGTATTATTCTCTGCCTCCGACGGCAGTAGCATCTGCAGCTTGGGTTTTGATAGTTGACCTAAGGGTTTGTTGTGGGGGTAGGGTAAAGAAAAACCATAGAGAAACTAATTGACACTCGCCTCAGCCACAAAAAAGAATCTAGGTAACATATCCAGGTAGCCGCTACCTGTAAAAAGTCACCTACAAACAACCAATCGAACTCTTTAAAGAAATGGGAGTAAAAATTGTAAATTGTTCTTAAGCTTGGTTTGATAATTTCATGAAGTAATTGAAGTGAATTTTCACAAGTTAATTAATTACGGGTGAGATTTGAGTAGTTTGGTTTGGTTTATAGCTTCATAATTATCTGAATTTTAAGGGTTTGTTTGGCCTAATTTTTACACTTAAAAAGGCTTCCTGCGAGTTTAGAAGCTAAACCTCACATGTTTGAACTATTTTTTAAAGAACTTTTAAGTAAAGAATGAAGCTTAAAAAAGTTTTTTTTTTTTTTTTAAAGATCCAAATTGGAGCTTTTCAAAGCTTTGCGAAGCTGTTTTTAGATAATGCGAGAAATTATTTTTCTTTCTCTTTCTTAAATATACTCCTTTATATTTTTTGAAAGCTCAACATTACCTTCCGAATATTTAAAGGCTCAATATTACTCAACATAGACCAAACATTCTACGGTTTTTATTCAACAACTCTTTTAACCAAAATTCTATTACTTAAAACTTTACAACTTAAAAACTAATGTTTTACAGTTAGGCCAAACAGAACTTCAAAATTTGGAAGATTATGCTTGCAAGCCCTGAAAAGCCTACGGAATTATTATATTTTACTTTCCTTTTCTTTTTAAATTGTGTATGAAATCGGAATATCGTTTAACTATATACGTACCATACTTAAGAAAAGGATAAATTATGTATATAGTCGTTATTGTTTATACATTTTTTCAAGTTAGTTCTTAATGTTTTAAAAAAATTATATTAGTCCGTAATGTTTACAAAAGTGATTCAAAATGATCATTATTATTCAAAATTAGTCAATTTAGTCCATATTATTTTCTTAAAAAATTAATTTAGTCCCCAAATAGGGGTCACGTGACTAAATTAATTTTTTTTAGGAAACAATAGGGGCTAAATTGAGTTTTTTGAAAAACAATAAGGACCAAAGACAAATTTTGAACACTAAGGACCATTTTGAATCACTTTTGCAAACATTAAGGACTAACTTGAAAAAATGTGTAAACAATAGGAACTATATGCATAATTCACTCCTTAAGAAAACATCATTAATATGTAATTTCATTATTAATTTTTACCAAAAATCGTTCGTCACTCACTTGCTCATTCTTAATATCTTTATAATAAGAATGAAATTGGCTAATATTATGACAAACTACGATGAATTTTTTCGGACTGGACCCCTTTTTGTATGCACCTCTTATTCCGATGGATGTGGATCTCACAATCAAAAAGACCACTTAATAAGGTCATGAACTAATTTCACTTGATATCAATTAATTTTAAGATAAAAACCCGTTATACTTAATAGTTGTTAGCGTATATACAGTTGTTCTATTACCATTGTTGTACTAATTTTATTAGAGAGATGTGTATTCCAATATGTACAATCATGCATTTATATAGGCATAAGGTAACTTGGTGTACAAGACGTGATACATATAGTAAAAGTTGGTAATAATACAATTGTATATACTCTAACAAATGTGATCGAGATAGTATTTGGACTTGTGCAGATTTTGGTATCCATAGTTTCCTTATTTATTAGAAACATCAAAGGAGAAAAGCGAAAAATAAATTATGGCTGAGAAGAAAAATACAAATTTCGCATGAGACAACATAACAATATCTACAAATCACAGCAAAAAGGAAAAAGAAAAGAAAAACCTGTTGTGTTCAAGTACGGGAAATAAATGAAGCATACTATGTAACTAACCAATAATGTTTAGCTGCCTCACAAAAATTTAAAAATTTAAAAATTAAAATTATATTCTCTCATCACAAATATTGTATAATATTTAATTAATCTCAAACATTCTTTAAATCGTATATAATATTTAATTGATTTGAAACATTTTTTAAACCGTGACATTACATTATGCGATTTATAATTTTAGAATATATCGTGTTTGCTCGTTATACGGAAATAACATTTCTCTTTGTGGGAGCATAACTTCTACTCCTGGGATATTTCAGCTCAGTCTGGATATCAACATCTTCTTCACCAAAAACATAAGGCTTATCTTCATCAATTTTGCCCATCGCGACACTGCTACTCCTTGGCATCTTTCTCGATCGAGTCACACCAGACTGCAGCTTCATCATCTCTTGTTGCAGGTACAAGTTGAGGTCAGTCTTGTTATTGCCTATGCTGCTTCTACTTGAAGCAGCTCTAAGTAGCTCTGCAAAATCTTCATTATGATAAGTATTACTAGACCTCGACGAAGTTGCACTGAAGCTCCTTGGCAATGGAGCACCATGCACTGCCCCGACGCCCGCCATGCCGACTCTATCAGAGTAATCCATTAAGCTTCTCACGTAAAAGTCTCTTGCTTTTCCTAGAGCCCTTAAGGGTGTTGTTATGATGCGCATGAACCTGTTTTGATTGTGTGCTTTGGCTTTCATGATGATGAAATAGCTTGTAGCTTTTGCTATGTAAATTACACTCGAAAAAAATAAAGAAAAGAAGATACTATTATTAGATCGGAAAAAACACCAACGGCGAAAATACTCTGCTCGATCTGTACGTTTTTGGAAACTCGTAACTGTCAACGAGAAGAAGATTGTAAACCTTCAATGAGTTTACGAACTCGTAGGAGTCTATCAATATAAAGTTTGGTAGAATTTAAAGAAGATTGTAAAACTTCAACGAGTTTATGAACTCGTATGAATCTATCGAATATAAAGTTCAGTAGAATTTGAAGAGGGAATAGGGTTTGGTTTGCTATAACAAGATGAAGATCGTAGACATTCAACGAGTTTATAGACTTGTACGACTCTACCAATTTAAAGTTTGGTAGAATTTAAAGAGGGAAGAGGGTTTGGTTTGAGATGGCGTAGATGTGAGGTAGTCTTTTTTGTAGACAAGGAAAGGACCAAGAAATGCAAGTAAAAACAAATAAATAGATGCAACAAAAGACTTTTTCATCGCACACCAGAAGAGAAAAAAATAACATAATAATAAATTTAGAGTGAAGTAAACACATGCATGGTTCCTTTTTTTGGTTTTTAATGCTTCAGATTAATCAAACTAAACTGAATATCACGAAATTTATATATAACCATTCATTGGGGTCCGTCCCCATGAATGGATCTATTCACGAGTTAGTAGAGGTTGTAAATTATGTTGACTCTAAGAATGGAACTATTAAGTAATGGTGAATTCATGGCTCAATAAGGAATAACTCACACTGATCCCAATAAACAAAACTATTAAAGAATTAATTGGAATTATATTTTTTAAAAATATTTGTATTTTTAAAGTATTTTTAGATAAGTTAAAAACTCAATTTAACTACTACTAAATATATATAAATATATATATATATATACTAAATTATGTATTTTTAATTCTCGTTAAATAAAAATCTTGAATTTATCTCTGAGCACCGCTGGAGGACGAAATTATAAAGTGTAAACTACTCCATGACGACCACATCGTTGGACAGATTGAAAATGAATAATTCAGTTAATTATAGAGGATGTGACCACTTGACTTCTTGCATGTTTGAATTTATCTGCTGATTCAGCTTGCATTGAATAAGCCAATTTATTGCTCATGCATCTCATGAGTCACAGCTGAAGACTTTTTCTTTTTCTTTTTTTGGGTCATTAGTCATAGCTGGAATTGAGTTCAAAATGATCATATACAACGAACTTTTGACTTTCAAGGTTTAGAATCGTCCGCTTTATATCGATGGTTACAAATGTAGGTTCCACGAGATGGCTTACCAATGTAGCTTCCTAGAGGTGGCTGCGAATTCTATTGTGGTCCATAATATTTGAAGTTTCTGGTACAAGTCATCATAGGCGAATCTACATTTAGCTAACTCAGATGATAATTTATGAATAAATTAACTTGTGAAATGCAAGTTTAAAACTCGTTGTCAGTAACAGAGTCAGAAATTCAAGATTAAGAAATACACTCGTACAATAAAAAAGGTTAGGGGTGTATTCGTATAATAAAATTATCTAATATAATAATTTTTTTTTTAAATAAAAACAAAAAAAATAAAAGAATTTTATTTTTTTTTCCAAGTTGAGGGGATGCTCACACCTAAATGGCTCCACCACTGCCTGTTGTATTTACAGTCTCCACACTATAACTAATTGAAATCAAACTCTTAATTGAACCGATGCACGTATTGGGTCGTATCGCTACATCCGTGGGTTTAACAGTTGATGGTAGGGCTCCGACAGAAAAATTAGTGGTCGGGCTCAGTCGGGAAAAAAACAGGTGGTCAGGCTCTACTAAAAAAAGGTGGTTGGACTCTACTGACTGATTTTCCACATCAACAAAAAAAAAAAAAGGTAATCTACACTTGGTGTCGTGAAGGATTTAATCTTCCTTAATTTTGCAAAACACTTTAAAACATATTTTAATATTTTTTTCTTTGAAAAATTATTTAGACATTACGACACATTAATTTTGTCCTTCTAATTAAACTCAACTCTGATAGTCAAGAATTTGGCATGCCAATAAAGAATAAGGTGGACTAAAACTGCGGTTCCCACATACTTCTAAGGGAAAGTGTTGTCACCATGTGAGTGTGATCATAAGAAAATGCTACTTGAAGAAGGAAAAAAAAAAAAAAGACAAACGAAATGACACGAAATTAGGAAAATGACTTATTGAAGGAATGTGAAAATAAGACAATTAAATATCATTCAGAGGAGTAGGTGCCACCATCCATTTTATAAGGGAGAAATAATAGTGGAGATCAAGTTGAACGTATGGCTCTCGACATTATTGTGTCATAATTACATAAACATCTTTTTTGTATTTTTTCACAATTTACCTAAAGATCCTTTTATTTTTGTTTTATTAGTTTACACTAATCTCCCTTATCAAATTATAATCTAATTAATACATTAAGGTGTCAAATAACCTCATTTTGAAATGACTTATGTCAAATTGTCGAGATACATATATATCACTTTAATGCTTGTTTTTCTTGTCTTACGTTTTTTTTTTCGTTCTTTGGGACCCTAATCATCACTCATTTGACTATTTGAACTTTTATTGAATCGATAATATATTTGATTATCTTTTTAATTTAGATTTCACTTTTCTAACCAATCAATTTCTTTTGTTGTTGGCACCATTTGTACAAAATTTTGTCATGTATGTCTCCAAGGAAATATCTTTATAGTGTGATATTTTTGCAAGGGTTTTGAATCGGAGATTTATAACCTAGTGACCTGGCAGTCAGAAGAGTTCATGTGGATCTTCTTGGTCCAATAAGCATATTTTTCCATTACCTATAAGTGTTTATAGTTAATCTAAAATGTCTAATGTAAATAATTTTTTACAACATCCTTAGGGGAGCTTTTTGGATTATGTAAATAGATTTTCCAATTAATTTTATTGTTGAACTTTTCTTTTTAATAGAAACTCTAATCAATATCCTCACAAAGATCATACAAGTTTGGATACAAGTTTATGTACTTAATTTGGAAAATCAAAAGATCAACTATAAAAGCTAGTATAATTCAAATCTAATTAAAAGATCTCAGAGTTGAATGTAATCTTACAAATTAAAAAAGTTTAAACCTTATATTTAAATATTATTAGTATCCTACGATAGATAAATAATTAAAGAGTTAATAGGTATAGATATCTTATCTTCTTTAGTATAATTGGGTAGAGATCCCCCTACCCCAACTTTTTTTTTTTTTTTTTTCTATTTCAGATTGAATTATTTAGAAGCTGGATGTAAATCTCTACTTGTATTATTAATTTCTTGAAAATGAAGTAAAAGGGGAAGTATTATCTTTACTGAAGAAATACAAGTAAAGAAGTTTACCCTCATAGGGGAGTTAAGGAGGCGAACTGTTAGATGTCATCTTTTTTGTCATTTATTTATTATTTTTTTATGTGTATACTTAGTGGATATAATAATTTTTAAAAATATATATATTATTTTTCTTTACTTTTGACAAGTCAATTAAGTATACATATACGATAATAAATAGACAATAAACAAAAGATGATATTCTCTCTATTTTTAACAAATCAACTACACATTTGAGATAATAAATAAGTAATAAAAAAAATGATATCTAACCATACTTGTCAAGGACCAATCTAACAAGATAAGGCCGAGAAGAGCAAATGATCAAATAGAGCCTATAAAACCCTCCTTTGACTTTCCGTAAGGAAAATTTTTGTTAAGGCAAGCAATAAAAGTTAACTTTGTTGGGTAGTGTTCTTGTTTATTTTTGGAGAATTGGTAAGATGAATCTTAAGTTAATCTTATTACTATTAATTCAAAACCTCAAAATGTATGATCAAATATGAAGTCAAATCAAAGCTTTAGTCTTGATGAGATAAATATTAGATTTATATTTGACCAATGAGACTTTAGTTTAAGGACTATTGGATTTTATTATAACTTACTAATAATATTTTTTCATTGGAAAAAGGGGAAACAAGAATTGACTTCAAACAGTGAAAACAAATAATAAATATATTGATTGGTATACTAAAAGTTCTTCATTCGAGTCTTTTTTTACTAAATTAGTACATGTTAAGATATTTAGTTTTAGCGAGTGATTTAATATGATCATACTTAAAGTCAATTTTTTTGATAGAGAGAGACTTATGAAACAAACATTGTCTTAGGGTCTATTTGATTTAGTTTTTAAACCCTAAAAAATTTAAAATTTGAAGTTAATCTGTTTGACCTATTACTAAAACGGTTTTTTGATAAAAATTAAAGCTAAAAAAGTTTTTAAAAAATTCCAAATTTGAACTTCAAAAAAAAATTGAAAAACTATAAAGTTTTTACATAATTTAGGAAGCTATTTTTCTTTTTTCCTCTCAAATATATTCGTGTTTTTAAAAACCCAACACTAACTTTAATATTTCTAAAAATTTAATATTACCCAACATAAACTAAACAATTAATAACCAACTGTCAACTATACTTTTAAATAAAAATATACTATTAAAAACTTTAAAACTTAAAAATTAAAATTTCACAAATACACGGGAAACTCTTCTAGGCTCTAGCCCTAAAAGCCAAAATTCCAAATTAACCCGTAGATAGTAAAAAGAAAAAATAAAGCCATGTCACTATTTTGAAGACGTAACACATTCTATACCACAAACTTCAGCTCTAAATTTCAATGGCTGCCAAAAAAAATTTAAACATGTCCAGAATCCTCTACCCTCATCCACTCAACTTCAAAGGCAACTGCAATCCTTAGCCATGAAGCTTCTTGATGCCAACTTGGCCATGGCTTCATTTGCTGTGATGATGCTCTACACTTGCCATTGCCAAGCTGCTAGCAACCTTCACCCACTCATCTTGGTACCTGGAAATGGTGGAAACCAACTAGAAGGTAGACTAACTGCAGATTATAAGCCTTCGAACTTGTTATGTCGATGGTACACGAATAAGAAAGATGAGAATGGTTGGTTTAGGCTATGGTTTGATCCTAGTGTCCTTCTTGCACCATTCACTAAGTGTTTTGCTGAACGGATGATGCTTTACTATGATGCCGAGGTTGATGACTATCGTAATGCTCCTGGTGTGGAGACTAGAGTTACTGACTTTGGCTCCACTGAGAGCCTTCTCTATCTCGATCCTAATCTTAAGTAAGTCCCTTGGACTCTTTATGTGTATCACCTCGTGTCTCACGTTAGTTGTGTAAAAGATAATAACACGATTCTCTACTATTGTCAATGTAATTTTAGTATTAGATTCAATATATATTAGATTCAATATATTAGTAAAATAGTAGCAGGACTTGATTCATTACGTAATTTACATACTTTAATTAGTGTTTCTATATCACCACATTCTTTAAGTTTTTGGGGTTATTTTTTTATGCATTTTTTAATCTTGATCTTTAATGCGTCGTCTTGTTTTGAGTTTTGGTTTTCCTTTTAAACAAAGAGAGTTTATTTTATGAAATAGTATAATATGTCACTTAGCAAAAAAAACAAAAAAACGGGTATAATATGTCATCAAGAAGTCTTTAAGATGAATTGAGAGTTCAACGACACATATTGGTGCTAGGTATATAATTTATTTATGTGAGGTAATTAGATTTTCAATCCTTCTTTTTTGTGTGATTCGTGATTGTTGAATGTGGATAGACAACATATATAGAATCAAGGCCTAGCTCTGTTACTTTATGAAATAGCGCAGGGGCGGAGTCAGAATTTTAAAATTGGGAGGGTCAAGATTCAAATAAGTACATTTATGATAAGGGAAAAAAAATAGGGGGACTGTTAACTTATTTTTAACGATACTATAAAGATTTTTTTAACGATATTACATAGACTTTTTTGAAGAAAAAAAAAATAAGGTTAAGGTTGGGGTGGGGAGGGGGGGGTGTCGGGGCCCCTACTGGCCCCAGCCTAGCTCTAACCCTGGAGTAGCGTGAGTTTACATGTTAAAACTAATTAGTGTTAAGTGGAATAACTCAAGATTTTATATACTAGTGTTGAAAATCCTGATTTATCCAAATGAGATAATCGGATTCTCTAACAATAATTTTCTTTTCAATAAAGTTGCATTATACTAATGAACGGAATCAACCAATCCCTCTCGGGACAAGTCATGATACAAAATGGATGAAAGTCGAGATGGATATTGTTAATCCAGTCAACTATTAATTGGTTGCACTAACTTGCTTTGCAATCTAATCCAATCAGTTATTAATTCGTACTAATCAAGTTCATGGGTGATAAAATGATCAGTGTGGTAATTAAGGCTAAAATTATGTTACAGAAAATAATTTTGTATATATACTGACCAAACAGAATCATTCTTTGAAGTCCTTGATTCCTAGTTCAAACTTAGATAAGCCTCAAAGTACTTCATCATTAAAAGGTATGAGCATGTGAGTCCTGTGCGTCCTTAATAAAATGATCGTTGACAAGTTTTAACCTTGTTAAAATGACAAATTTGTCTGCAATGTTTTAGAAAAGCAATGTGTGATGGATACATGTCTTAGTTTTGTGAATTCAGACCACCTTAGGCTTGTTTTCTCTGGGACCGAAGTGGTAAAATTCTCAACCACTCTTGAGTTTCATTTCTCATTAACTGGAAAAATTGCACAGATGTAATTCGAAGTTATTTGAGACAATATTTTGTTAAAAATCAGTTGTCGTGTATCGTTCGTTCACCTGGTATATAATTGCTGGAAGATTGATGCAGATATCTATTTCTATGTTTCATTGATGTAAATGCATTTGATTTTCAGGTTTATTACACCATACATGGCTCCACTCGTTGAATCTCTAGAACAAATAGGTTATATTGATGGTGAAAATCTGTTTGGTGCGCCTTATGATTTTCGTTATGGACTGGCTGCTAAAGGTCATCCAAGCCGAGTAGGTTCGACATTTCTTACTGATTTGAAAAGTCTAGTAGAAACTGCAAGCGATTCGAATGGAGGGAAGCCGGTTATTCTTCTTTCTCACAGCTTAGGAGGCCTGTTTGTCCTGCAACTACTCAACCGGAACTCGCTCTCGTGGCGCCAAAAGTATATCAAACACTTCATCGCGCTGTCTGCACCGTGGGGTGGCACAGTTGAGGAAATGCTCACATTTGCTTCTGGTAACACACTTGGAGTACCATTAGTCGATCCATTGCTCGTACGCGATGAGCAAAGAAGTTCCGAGAGTAATCTATGGCTTATGCCATCTCCTAAAGTATTCGGCAGGAAAAAACCACTGGTAATCACGTCAAATGCAACATATTCAGCTAATGACATAGCACAATTTCTTGAAGACATTGGGTTTCCAGAAGGAGTTTATCCTTATAACACGCGAATATTACCATTGGTTGAGAATTTAACCGCGCCAGAAGTGCCGATTACTTGCATAATTGGCAGTGGTGTTGACACACCAGAGGCATTGTTTTATGGAGATTCTGGATTTGATGAGCTGCCTGAGGTTGTGTATGGCGATGGCGATGGAACAGTGAACATGGTTAGCTTATTGGGTGTGGAATCAGAATGGGCTAACAAGACAGATATTCAACCCCTTAAGGTGATCAAGATTCCTGGAATTTCTCATACATCTATACTGAAAGATGAGATTTCACTTGATGCAATAGTTGCAGAAATTGGTTATATAAATTCTAACATCCCTAGGTCAGTTTTTAGAACTAGATAATATCTGGAAAACGTAGTTTTGTTTATTTGCTTCACACTTCGCGGTGCTTATACCTCTTGTCTATTAAATTTCCTTCCCCAAAAGCATTGACTGTTTCGAGTAACTATGAAATTATCAAAGACTCAAGTATAGTCAATCAAGAAGGTGGTAAGACTCTTGCAGAATTCCCCAACAGCATAGAGCTTGGGAAGCTCGGATCCGATCAAGATCCGAACAACAAGGCTATATTTTAGTCTAGTCGTCTTTGTTTTCTTTCTATTAGTTGCGATGCGAACAGGCCTTTACTTATGAGATTAGTTAAATAGGCTTGCCTTAGTTGTCTGCTATAAGATAGCTAGTTTTGGGGCTTTCGACATAAAAAAGTCTTTTCGGCCCGGAAGTTCGCTTCTGGCAACTAGCTAAGCATTGATTGGTTGGTGTTATCATATCAAAAATATTATTGTTCACTGTTAGTGAACCTATTTGACCCGTTACTAAGAACATGTTGTGAAAGTGCTATGCGTGGTGAAAATAAGAAAAAGTGACACTCCTGAAAGCCAAACGAGTGGATCTCAAAAATTTTGAGTGCACTGTTAGGTTTACAAAAATATAAAGGGGTATTTCTGAGAAAATAACAAGAAAAACAACAATTTATTTTTAGGTTTTCCTTAATTTTGGCTTTCAGCTGGAAACTTTTTAAAAAATGAGTTGGATTGATTAGTTTTAGCTTCAAAATGTACAAAAAATGCTTTTAAATATCAAAAAATTAAGCCAAACAAACTGCAAGCTTCAAAAGACCACTATAGAAGTTAACATTTCGCATCTTTCTAGTAACTTTTTTTTTTTTGGGTGAAATTCTAGTAACTTTAGAACCATGGAACCCTATACTAACACAATTGTAATTTTCTTTTTAACAAAACTCACTGAAACTCCTTTCACTAATTTAATTAACGGCTCATCTCTTGAGACCAGACCTATTTATTACATTGAACCGCCGATGCACAGATTTTCCTTTATTTATTTATTTTTTTGGTTTAAAGGAGGCTTAATAAATCTCGAAACTTCTCGTTTTAATCATACCCCTAAACTAAATGGCCAGTGGTATGCATATATTTTTAACACACTAACAAACTTCCATCGAGTCTATTTAAAAAAAAAAAAAAAAAAAAAATCGAGTCTATTGAATAAGTAATCACCTAAACTAAGTACCAACAAGTAAACATAACCCTTTCTTTTGGTTACAGAACAGAACCAATTTCTGTGTTATCAATATCAATCAAAATATAATGACCAAAAAAAAAAAAAGCAAAATATTAATTTCGTTACTAGACTTAATACACCCAAGAGTTTGGTGAAATAATTTAATAATCTATTATAAATAGAGATTCTATATTCGAACCATAATTTTTGACATGCATAATACTTTATGGGATTAATGACATGTTTAGTCCCTAATATTTGCCATATTTGACAAGTTAATCCCCTATCTCCAAAGTGTTAGCTTTCGGTCCCTCAAATATGTTAGTTGTGTCTTCATTAGTCCTTCAACCTTTTTCCTTCTAAAATTAGCAATTTCTTCAAGTGTTTAACAATAATATCCGTATAATTTTAAAATTTCAAACCTGTTTGTAGGAGTATTATTATAAAAAACGTGAAAATATAATTAGTTTTTAAACGAGAAAAGGATGAAGTACTCCTGACAGCAGAACTAACATACACCAAGGACAAAAAAACTAACACTTGTGAGCATAAAAGATCAACTTATTAAACACGACAAATATAAATAACTAAAGGTATCATTTAAGCCCAGAAGCAGATGAAACACATAAATGAAAGAGTAAATTATTAAAATGGTCATTTATCTTTGGATTTCGTAATATTTTTGTACATTATTTATTAAACGTGATAAATTAATTATTTATTTTTAAATATGTAACGTCGTTAGTCATTTTAATTAATAAATTTTATCAATTTTTTAATGTAAATTATATTTGTTTGATACGTGACCAACAAGTCCCTTATCCCTTCAAAATTTGATTTAAGTTAGTAACATATCGGACGCATACGATTTGCATTAAAAAAAATTGTTAATTTGTTGTGACTAACGACTCACAAATTTAAAAATAAAAGACTAATTTGAACAAAATTATCTCAGAATTAAAAAATAAGGGATCATTTCGATCATTTTAGATGAAATTATCTGAAATCGCCTTGTGCTCTCTGAATCATTTTGTTGGGGGTGGGGTGGAGTGGCGTGGGGGGGCAATCCACGTGAACAAAACACCAAAAGGACCAAACCAACCTGACAGCAAAATCTTCCTCATCATCAATCATCATCATCGCCTGCACTACTGTGCCAAAATTCTCCTCCTCTGTTGACAAAAAAAAAAAAAACTCCTCCCCGACCCAATCAACGACTCGCCTTTCGCCATGTCATGGTTGGCTCGCTCCATCGCCGACGCTCTCCTCATCGACGACGACAACGAAAATAATGACGATGAAGCCCAATTCCGAGCCCATTCCGAAGCCCAATCACAATCACAAAACGATGCCGTTCGTCGTGGGAATGTACAAGGAGAGGTAGATTTAGATTTAGAACATCGATTTGATCATAATGACAAAAATAATGTTAATAATAATTATGATCATAATGATAATAACGATGATGATGATGATGATCCTCATGGGCGTGGAGTGAAAGAAGATTTATCAGAATTTACGGAAACCCTAACTCGTCAACTATGGGGTGTAGCGTCATTTCTAGCTCCTCCTCCGCCACCGCCGCCACCGCCGCCTCTGCGGCGGATGATAGCGGAGATGACAGCAATGAGAGTGAAATCGGAAAATGAATCAGAGGAGGAGGAGGAGGAGGAGGGGGAATATGAAGAAGAAGAAGATGTGGAGAATTTGAGTGATTATGTAGAAGAAGATGATAGGGTTGAAGAAGATGCGGTAGGGATTACAGAGGAAGCATTGGCGTTCGCGCAAAATATCGCGCATCATCCAGAGACTTGGCTTGATTTTCCATTATTGGAGGAAGAAGATTTTGAAGGTAAAATTTTTGTTTATTGTTAACCTTTGAATTCATTAGTCTCTTGCAATTTGTAATGTAAGACTGTGTACAGTAGACCCAAAATGCATTGACAATTTCCTAACCCCGGGCACCGGGAGCTACGCACTGGGATTTGCTTTTCAATTTTGGTGTATTAGCTATTTAATTAATTGTTATTGGATATTGTGATGTTTAACATTAATGTGGGACATAATATGGGAGCGGTTGATAAGTTAGTGTTGTGTGTTTAAGTGATAACCTGGATGAATTATTTTGGGTAATAGGATTTGATTCTAAGCTAGTTATTCTTAGGTTTATGTTATCGTTTTGTTTGCGGGGATGGGCTGCTGGGCTTGGGGCGTGACGAATATAGTAATTATTTTTGTTCTTTTTTGAGATTTTTGAGTATGATAGTTTAGGGGGGCAATGAAATGAAAGCTAAAGTTTGAGTTATTAATGTATGTTGGTGTGGTTTGAAGTGAAGGTATCAAGCAATTTAACTGTAAAGTTGAGTTCCTGACTGTGTTTGATCAATGTCTTGTTAGCGTTTACACTCACAAAAAAAATAAATAATGAATAATTTAGCTGGAAATAGTTTAACAGCTTGTTTGGATTGGACTTTTTAAAGGAAAGGAAAGGATGGGGAAGGAATAAGGAATCCTTCCCCTTGTTTGGATTGGAATTTTGAAGGAGGAAAAGGTTATGGAGGGGTTCCAAAACCCCTCCATTTCTTTTAATGAGAAGGATTTTGTAATTCTTCCAAATTGGGGTGTTTGGAGGGAAAGGAAATGTTTTGTTATAAAAAGTCTTTTTTGTCCCTATATATCTCATGGTTATAAAAATAAAAAAGGGTACTTAATGTGTTTATGGAGGCAAACTGGGGGACTTTTGTTGGATTGTATTCTGGTTCAAAGGGGGAATTATTACAAAATGTGTTTATGGAGGCATAATGCTCAGACTAGTAACTTTAAGTTGGAAATTATGGATTAGTTTATAAGGGGTTGTTGGGATATGTTTGGTGGCTTTGCCTTGTTTAGAGTAGGTGTTCTCTTCGAATCCTAGATTTTGGAGTATAAATTTCTCAATGGAAAAGAGGGAATACAAATGGCTTGTGGCTAAGTGTCCAATTTGCAGAATCTTGTGATTAGATATCTTTGACCTCCTTCCATTGGTAATCAACCTGGATAAATGCTGGACTTTGTGCATAGTGGAGTGTGCTTCCTGATTTTTTAAGAGATTTTTGGTTTAGAAAGTGAAAAATGGATTTATAGATACTATAGCACTTGATCTTGGTTTTCCTTGGCCATTTGGCTAAGATAATTTCTAATACTTGTTCTTAGCAGCTGGGCTAAAATAAAGTTTCTAACCTCTCAATATGCCTTATTATGATTGTCTTCTTGTTATACATTATTCATCACGCTGAATTTTGCACATTGGCATTTAAAGAAATAGTTTAAACCAAATGTTTGGAATGATTTTAATTCCAATGCTGTTGGGAAAGTTTAGCAACAAGCACGTGTATGTTGCCTTTCATATTTCCAACTTTTTGCAGCGGAGGGGTGCTGGGAGTAGAAGATAGGGGTGGGGGATGGAAGGAAAGAAGAAAAATACCTGGTAGATTTTGTTCATTCACTTTCTTCTTGCACAAATTTTCTATCCCATGAGCTGATGAGATTGACCTAAAATCTCATGCTGATGTTTGACTGCAAAGGACTGCCTTACTTAAGTGGATTTTGGTTGGGTCTCAGACATGGGTATGCATCAGAATGTCTAATTTTTCGGAGGTCTGACAACGAAACTATGGGTATATGATAAATTAATATTTTTTGTAAAGCTTCTACGTTTCTGTGGAAAATCTAATGTAGCTCGCGTCACATTGAAATCTAATATTCAACAGATTTGTATGTCAAAAAAATGTTTGGCACATGTTCAACATAGAGTAATAATATTTCGATATTATCTGGTATTATGCTAGATAGCAAGTATTCCGTATTCTTGGTCCAGTTTGGACCACAACTTCTTCATCTCTCTATAATATACAGTTTCGTGTAAAAAAAGCATCAAGAGTGCACCTATGTAGAAAAGGGGTATGCCATCCTGGAAAAAAAATGGAAATCTATCAGTCTACTCGCCAGTTATATATGAATATGGAATGTTATTTTGGTCACTGGAGATGTTATGGTTGCACTCATACATTTGATTTTCTCTTGTTTAGACTTTGAAATCTCTGACACCCAGCACAAGCATGCATTGGCTATCGAACGCCTTGCGCCCAGATTAGCTGCCCTCAGAATTGAATTTTGCCCTGCCCATATGAGTGAGGGTTACTTTTGGATGGTCTATTTTGTTCTTCTGCACCCAAGACTAAATAAACATGATGCTGATCTTTTGTCTACTCCACAGGTATATTAATATTTAATAGCAGCATTATGCTCAATGATAAAGGTGCATCATCTGATTTAAAATACTTTTGCTTCATTTCTTTATTACTGGGAACAAATATGTTTGGGCTGGGATGGACCAGGTGAAGACTAATTTGACATTGTGCAGGAAATAGTAATCAAGATGCTATTTCTCGGGGGGGAAAAAAAAGTAATCAAGATGCTATACTGATTGAACAATTTGGAATGGGCTGGACATTTGATTTAAAACAGTTGATCAGATCTTTTCCCATAGTTCTGGCTAAGTGGGTCTCAGCAATGGTTTCCAAAAGTAGCTATTTCATTGTTGAAAGGATTAGATGTTCTACTCTCATTTTACCTGTTGTAAAACTGTATAGCTTGTCAGTGAATGTTACTAATTTCTGTGTCTACCATCAACTTGCAGCTGGTCCAAGCACGGGCTATGTGGATGCAAGAGCTACAAAAGCAGACAAAGCCAGAGACAGATTGGTTTGGAAGAAAAACTTTTTATTCACAAGAGGGCATGCATTCACCACGTGAATATTTTGATCCTCACCTATCTGAAGATTCTCACCCTAGATATATATCTCGCACCACATATGCTGCTGAACCTAGACCATACCATGCGACTACTGGCTTCAACACTGAGGAGCACCCAGTTGAATGTGATGAGGTCCAATTCACCGAAAAATCTGTTGAAGATCCTTCTGGCAAGAGTGAAATTGAAAAGGAGTTGTTTGCTGGTCCATCCAATAAAGTGCTACTTCACGATTATGATGATGATGACGGGGATGATTGGCTAGAGGAGACTGCAAGACTTGAGGGGTTTCCTACTACTGGTATTACTTTGGAAAATGAGGAAGACGTGTCTTTCAGTGATCTCGAGGAAGATAGTAATTGGACTGTGCCTGTTAAGTCCAAATAATCTTTAAAGAATTGTGGTACACTTGCCTTGACAACATTAGCTTGATTTGTCCTCAGGAGATCCATCATGTGTTGACTCTCAGAATCTCCGGCAATTGGATGAGGGACTCAAATCATCTTTCAGTTCATTAGTTCCGGCATAAGTTCATGCTTATCAGACCTGTTGTGTGATTGGGACACCCCCAGATGACAAAGTTGTTTGGGCTAGTGAGGATTGTAAATAACTAGAATGCAGAAGTCAGACCTGTTGCATAACTTTGTTCACCGGATAGTGAACTATCTTTTGATTTGGGGCTGATGCAGTTGCAGATCGATGATGCATTGCTTCTATGATTCTCCAGAAGAGCATCAGCAAAGTATTTTCTCTCCACCTATTTATTTTGAAGCCATAGCTTATTGCCAGACTTCAGATTCCTTGGTTTTGCTAGTGTGTACAAGGTTGAAGTATGGATAATTGTAAAGTCAATAGATATCATCTCAGTGTCTAAAACTAAATAAAGATTTCTGCAGCTTCTTGGGTTCTTCATTTGGTTCAGTTATCTTCAACAGTTCAATGGAATGCAGTCAAGATGAAACGTTAGCCAAAAAGATGAAAAATATAACGATTAGGGCTCCATTTGTTTGCTGTAAAATATTTTCTTGAAAATTGTTTTCCTGATTTTTCGGTGTTTGGTAACACTGAAAAATTAGTTAATTGAAAAATATTTTCCGGTCAAAAAAAAATGTTAGTTGAAATGAGTGGAAATATTTTTTTGTCATTCGAGAGAAGAAAATATTTTTTACTCGTTCTACCCTACTTTTACCCAACCCAGCCAAACACCGAACCCCACCCCTCCCCCTTTCCCCTTTTTTCCCCTACTTCACTCCCGTTACATTCTTAATTAATTATTATTAAATAAAAATTAATTAATTTAATAATTTTAATTTAATGGCTAATAAATTAATAGTTAATAAAATTATATTTAATACTAGTTAATAATAATTAATTAAATAACTAATTAATTATTTGATTAATTTAAGATTTTTATTCATTTAATAACTATTAATTATTTATTATTAAATTTCAATTAATAATAAAATAATATTTAATATTAATTAACTAAATAATTAATTATTTAATTAATTTAATATTTTTATTTATTAATCAATTATTAATTAATTATTTATCTAATTTTATAAATTAATGATATTAATCGATTAATTATTATTAATTTTTACAATTATTAATTAATTAATTTATTTATTATGTATTAATTAAAATTTTTATTAATTTATTATTTTTAATTTATTAATACTTTAATAATTTGAATTAATTAATTAATTATTAATGATTGATTATTAATATTTTAAAAAATATATAAATTAATAGTTTTAGTCAGTTTTTCTTTATTATATCCAAACATCATAAAATGTTTTCTAGTATAACAACCCAACACCAGAAAATATTATGTTTTTCAGAAAAATATTTTCACCGACAAGTTATTTTACGGCAAACAAACGGAGCCTAGATTCACCAAGTAAATATTCCTAATCTTTACCTTCGTTGGCACTTTTAATATTATCATTTTATTTTGACCACTTATTATTGCTTGATTGAAGTCAACGATAATATAAACTTAACTATGTCAAAAGAATAGTTGAAATTATTTTTAGGGTTAATTCACTTTGTACCCTTCACTTTAACATGCAGTAAAACTTATTACCCGACATTTGAAAATTCCACTTCCGTTTGTTTGCCGGAAAATAATTTACTTGTGAAAAATATTTTTCGTAAAAAATATTTTTTTGAAAAATAAAATATTTTATATGGTTCCGTTTGTTTGCCATAAAATAACTTGTTGGGAGAAAATATTTTTCTAGAAAATAGAATACTGAAAAATATTTTTTGCTATTTGGATGTACCGTGAGTTTCATAAAATATTTTCTTCTCCCAAAGAAATGAAAACATTTTACAGAATTTTGTATTAGTCGCAATTGTTGACCGGAAAATATTTTACGGTTGACTAATTTTTCGGTATTACCAAACACCGTAAAATTAAGAAAAAACAACCGTAATTATTGATCATAAAATATTTTACGGCAAACAAACGAAGCCTTAGTACCTCCTATTCACACACCGTTAAAAACTTAATTGAACATGTTACTGTTCCAATTTTATAGACAAAAATACCCCTATCAGCTAAACCAATTCACATCCCCACACCATACACACACAACCCTTCCCAAAACACAAACTTTATCATCAATACACATATACACCCACCCTCTTCACACCCCGATACACACATGCACCAAACACACACTGATACATACACCAAACACATACACACACCAACACAAACTGATTAAAAAAAAATCATCAACAGCGGGGTAAGGGGCTGAGGGGTTAGCAATGGGGTGAGGGTGAGGGTGGGGGTGGGGGTGGGGGTCAATCGAGGGGTGAGTGGAAGGTGTATGTTTGAGGTGTAGGTTTGATTTTGAAAGATAATGGGGTTTGTGATTTTTGTAAGAAGCGTAAAATTGTCTTTAACCTTTAATCATACTGGCAATTTAATAATTACAATTTTTTTTTAAGTTGATCGAAATCAAGAGTTACTAATGAAAATTTTAAAAGTAAAGAGTAACAAGTGTCATACATATTACGATGAGAAGTACAAAGTAGATTCAACTCTTATTTTTATATCTGTTCTTTATTTTTTCTATTATTCCTTGACCCAAGTCATTTTGTATTTGTGTTAATTGTTGTAAACAATCATTCCCATTTGACATGATGTTTTAACTTGTTTCTTTCGAAAAGTGATTACAATACAACAAACATATAGTGAGAAGCTGGATAAGAGAGGCAGTGTTGGCGTTGTTGGAAGGGATTGCGAGGGCATTTTAGTTGCAGGTGTGAATTCTTGGCCCCATATCATAATCTGCTGTGGTTTTCAAAGCCATTACAGAAGGGTTTACACAATGGCAGATTGAATTTAGAAGCAAAGGTATCAGGGAGGGACGAAGTAAGGATTTTATGATTAATGAGTGCATTTATATAATGAGAAAGATTAACATGGTCTAATATAATTCTTTTTCCAACAAATATATATATATATATATACATGTCTTAAAAAACGTTTGACTTTGCCATCGATATCAAGTCAAAGTTTAAAAGTACAGTTCAATGCATGATACTTCTATAATGCGCAAAATTTGGAGAATGATCAGCCTGCTAGCAAAAGGGGATAAGTGAAGACCAAATGCTCTCATGTCAACACAACATGCCAATTGTCTTTTCAATCTAATTATCTTCTTTGAATGTCATTTATTTTGTTAATATTGAACCATTTCAAACGAGTGAAATGCACAACACACTCTTGAATTTTATTAAACTTACAATCAGAACCCTATATTTTAAGAAGTTGCGTAAAACTCTGTGATATTTTGAATGTGACACAACATTCCACTGTCTATTAGTATAAAGTTTCACTACAAAAATAAAAGTTTGTTTTAATTTATGCTTTTCTATCACAAAATAACCTGGTTTTAGACCGTTATGGAGAAAATATTGGAGCATACCACTATATTAAGACATTTGTGATCTCCAAATAAATGCAATCTTCTACTCTCTCGAAGAAGCTCCTCATCATTAAAATTTTTTCAAAAAAAAAAAAAATGAAAGTTAAAAATGTTTGATGAATTTCAAAATAATTTCCTTTTGAATTGGAAACTTGGTCGAATTGGATTTTTTTCGATTTCTATATAGAAGATATATTCATGAAGTTGTTCAAGATATTGATTGGCATTAACCTTAGATTTTCGTTCTGAGAAATGAATTAATACTTTCTTTTTTACTCGAACTCTATCATGGACTATTTAAATTTCACTTTCGGAATTAGGAAAAATTATTACATCAGTGTAAACGGATGAATCCATCTATCCCATAATATATGAGGCCTCACAAATATATGAGAGATTAATGTAAATTCGGATATAATAGTTTTCCAAAATTTAAATGTGCCAAATAAAATCGAAAGAGAAGAACCTATCCTCACACGTCACATAAACCAAAGCCCATGTAAACCAATACATAATATACCATAAAAATACCAAAAAGATGTTTTCTATGGAGCAACACGTATCACTAAGTATGAGTTTAAATATGAAGAGCATATTAGGATGTAGATTGAGCATTTTGTAAAGTTGAAATTCTATGGGGGAAAAGTTTAGAGGAAATGGTATTAATAGTGAAATTAGTACTAATTGGAGCTTAGGGGATATATTGTTATAATTTGTTGGCGGTGTTCTTATTACCTTGGTTTTCTTTTTTGGTAGGATTTTGTAAATGATTTTGAGTTGATCTTAATGAATATATTTACTTACTTAGCAAAAAAAAAACATGTATTACATCTACCATTAGTCATTCGATCTAGTGATATAATTTTCGGTTTAAATACAAGAAATATCAAAATTAATTATCGTATGGAACAGTTAAGTGATATAATGTGCTAAACCTCCCTTCAATTAGATTCCACCCTCAACATGGAAATTGTGGTTGAATTTTCCCTCCCTTTACTTTTTTTTTTTTCTTTCTCTGGTGTAAAATAAAAGGAACCACCAATCACAAATAAACAAAAACAAACAACCTTTGAGCTTCTCATTGTCACAGGTTTATTCTCTCTCTCTAAAATCTCCGCTTTGTCTCTCTCTACCTATACGTACATATTTATTTCTCTCTTTATACAGACATAGTAGTTATATTCCAATTGTCGATCAAATGCTTTCAGTATTTTTTTTTCTATAAAGTTTTTGAAACTTTTTACAATTTAAGATTAGGGTTTCGTCGCGTACAGAAACACACACATATATATAGTAGTTATATTCCTATTGCTGATCAAATGCTTTCAATTTTTGTATAAAAAGTTCAAAATCTTTACAATTTAAGACCAGGGTTTTGTTAATTTCAGCTCAAAGGGTCTTCACACACTCACATACAAAAACAGAAACACACACACACACACACACACACACACACACACACACACACACACACACACACACACACACACACACACATATATATATATATATATATATAAGTTATATTTCGATTGCTGATGATAATTCAATTTGATTATTAAATTTGATTATTTTTTTTTATATAATTTAAGCCTTGGGTTTTGTTAATTTAAGCTCCAAGGGTCTTCACACACACACACTCACACACACTTATATAGTGTTATATTCCAATTGCTGATCAAAGTCAATTTGATTATGCAATTGAATTTTTTTACAATTTAAGACTAGGGTTTTGTTGATTTGAGCTAGAGAGTCTTTCACCCACCCACACATACATATACATACATGGAGCTTGAGATAGTGAGAAGAGGTTTGGAATTTTCTAAGAGGAAGAAAAAATGGTTAATTGTATTAGGTTTGGTTGGTGTGTCGAGTTATGGTGCATATAAGGTGTATAATATGCCCTCGGTAGTGAGTAAAAGGAAGAGAATTATGAAGTTATTGGGGGCTATAATTTCAATGGCTGAAATGGTTTCGGATTCAGCTGAGACAGTCAGTGTTGTTTCTAAGGATTTGAAAGAGTTTTTGAAGTCAGATTCGGACAAAATTCCCAATAGTTTGAAGCAATTATCGAAGATGACTAGGTCGGAGGAGTTTGTGCAGTCCACAATCAGGGTTTTGGAGGCTATGACTGTTGGGGTTTTAAGGGGTTATAGGGCCGAAAATGAAAGTGAGATTGAAGAAGTTGGGAAACGATCGAGTTTTTCAGATAGGGTTATGGATAAGCTAATGTCTAGTGCTGGGACTGGGTTTGTTTCGGTGGTTGTTGGTAGCTTTGCGAGGAATTTGGTTTTGGGATTTTACTCAAATGGGCAACCGAATGGAGGGTTGAACGAAAATGGCCGTTGGAGATTGCCGGATATGGAGTCTAATTCATCAACATTGCCTGGATGGGTGGATGTGATGTGTGATGAGAAGAGTAAAGCACTGATAGCTGATTGCATTAAGACGTTTGTGAGCACTGCTGTTGCTGTTTATCTCGATAAAACAATGGAAACCAACTTTTATGATGAAATGTTTTCTGGGTTGACGAATCCTAAGCATCGTATTAAAGTGAGAGATACTCTGGTTTCTCTTTGTAATGGGGCAATGGAAACGTTTGTTAAGACATCTCACCAGGTCTTGACATCTTCAAAATCAAAATCTGAGTCAAGTCCCAGTTCTTGTTCCATTATTGATGAGAGTGAAGCTCTGAGCCCAGAAAGTGACGAGAACTCTGATCAAATGTCTTCACAAAGGGCAAATGTATGCAAGGATCTTCAGAGTAATGGGTGGGTGAAGAGTGTTTCATCGACCCTGGCAGTGCCAAGCAATAGGACATTTGTGCTTGGAGTTACTGGTATGGTGACTCTCGAAACAATTAGATCCCTTGTGGAGTTTTTCTGGTGGAAGATATTGGAGTGCTTGAAAAGAAGTCTTCATGTGGTTCATCAAGAGGTGGTGGAAAGGGGGATGGAAGTCATCAGATATGTTGGCGCTAAATCTTCTGTTATTGTCACGATATGCTTTGCGTTGTTTTTACATGTATTAGGTAGTACTCAGATTCTGGTGCCTGCGTAGGTTGATCGTTTGCTAATCCTGCATGATATTCGCTTAAATGGTAGAAGTCAATGCTATGGTTGTTGCTTCTTTAGAGGAACATCTATGCGAAGTTCTACTCCCAGAAAAACTGGAGTCACAATGAAATACTTCAGTCCCCTGGATCTAATAAAATATTTGTCAATACATATTCGAAAAAACTGGCAAGGTTGTAGCATGATCTAGTCTACATCTATCCAGATTTCACAGCAACTTGCATCAATTCCTTGGCCTACTGAAGACAAGCTGTGTATTGTGGAATCGTTCAAAGGCAAAGAGAAGTAAGAAACCGCTCACTATCCCATCGCTGTACTTATCATATTTGAAGTGCTAATTCTTTTGTGATGTAAACAATTCTCTGTCAACTTCCTGAATTTCCATAAGATTTGGACTCTCTTTTGACTTTGTTGTACAATGTGGAATAAGCTATAGTTGAAAGGGTTTTATGTATCACAATCATGACCCTAATCTGTTTTCATTAGCCTTATGTAGCATTATGGAGTGAGAAGTAATCTATATATTCATCATTAATTCAGATATGTATTTTTGCAATTTTCTCCACCTAATGTAATGGAAGATTTGGATAGCGTAAAATCCATCTTTCTTGGATGTATCCATGTGTTCGACTTATGTTTTGACGCAAGTATGAAAACTATGCATGCAAATTACAAGGCAATACTATTGGTTTGCTACCATAAAACTTATGTTCTACATTGTTTAAGCCCTGAATTTGTTAGATATTCTTAATATGGTCATTCTGAATAGATGGTTCACTACTAGACTGAGGCTAGTTTGAAGAGGTTCATATACATAACGCCGGATTTGATGAATATTTAGGTCTTTTATACCTGCTTCATCTTTACTAGTCGGGTGCATCGTTAAGAGAGTATTTGGTCAGTTTGAAGAGGCAATCTAGTCCTTTCTTGTGGTAGACTACTTAATAAATGTCTTCATGATTGTTTTAGACAGAAAGAGAAAAGGACATATTTTGAGAAGAAGACAAGGTATGCATCATAAGCTGGTCTTTTTTTCAGTATGGCTCATAATGTTAAGATGTACATTGCTGCTCATCTGTGGATTACTGGAATTTGTTACCCTTTTTGCAATCTAGCCAGGGTATATTCACTAATTCATAACATACACTTGCTCTCTAAGTATTTTAATTCTTACTTTTTCCTTTTCCTTTTTGAAACTCAGCTTTAATATGCTCATCGACGTATATTCATTAGATTACTGACACAGATATGAGCGTATTTTAATAAGTTTAGGAAATTAACGATGTAAATGTTGAGTGACTACCTGTCTAAAAGTTTAAGCTATTAACGAATGCATATTTAGTTAGTTTGATAACTCTAACACGCCCCTCACGTGAAAATGAGGTTTCTATCGGTCACATCAAACTAATTAAATATACACTTTCTTAATTAGCACCAAACAGGAACTACACCGGGATGTAGTATTCCTATTGTATGTATTGTACAATGGGTGTTGTATTCTATTGCCCATGTTAGAGCTTTGTTGAGAGTTGATAGATGGCACTATGGAAGCTTGGAATGTGCACAGGTTTGACATTGGAAAGACACCTCAAATCAGGGGAGGATGTACATTAGGGCTAGCGGGGATTCCAAAAAAAGGTTAAAACTTCTATCATTTTTTTTAAAAAAATATTTAAATATTTATGTATTTTTAGTTAAAAAAATTAATTAGTTCTCATTGAAAAAAAAAACGTACTCAAATAATTTAAAAATTATGTGTTTTAGCCGAGAAGAATTCTTAAATCCGTCGCGACTAAAGTGGTGGTTGTTGGATCTAGTTCACTCCTCAAATGTGTGTTTCTTAGCTTGTCTGATGCTGCTGACCAATAAACAGGGGTTTAAAGTGGAAAAGTTAAATAGATTCAAATAGTCTTGATTCTGCATAAAATACTTGTCATCTGGAAAAGGATTTTGTCATCGTATCATTAGAGCTCTGTACTACGTTGGTAACTGTTTGATTAGTATAAGCTTTAAGAGTTGTCCCAACGCTGCTACTTGTTAGAGAATGAGGGAATCTACGGTAATGTTAATTACTGTTGGTCTTTTTATGGCCACAACTATACAAAAATAAAGTTTTTTTTTTCAAGTTCTTTTTTTTTTTTTCTTTCCTTCTTTCCTTTTCATCTTCTTTCTTCTTCCCCAACCTCAACTCAAGAATAACATCTTCACCTCCTCCCTCCATCACCATGAGAGACCACTTACACTTATAGATTGACCCGTTTACATGCAAATTCATTGAAATTGTCATTTTAAAAAAATTAAGCTTTTCAAATGTTTTAGTTTTTCAAATCCATTAAAATTCATATATAATACCTATTGCAAATAAAATTGGATGGAATTGAAAGATGTGGGTGGCAGGTGGGAGTTGGTGATCGTAGTAGATGCATGGTGTGTGTTTGGCTAATAAAAGTTGGTAAAAATGTTGTGTGGTGGTATGGGTGTGTGTGGGAAATGTCAGGTGTATCCCATGCGGTGGTGAGGTGCAGGTGGTAGGAAGTAATGGAGGTCGAGGAAGGTGGTGCTATGTGGTGTGAGTATGCGTGTAGGTGGGTGGGTGGGTCGAAGGAGGAAGATGACTTTGGGAAGAAGATGACATGAAGAAGAAGAGAAAGGATAAAAGAAATATATAGCATAAATTGCACGTTACCTCCTTTTGATGTACAAAACTTATTGATAGCCCATGTGTTCTTATCAATTTATTGATAGCCCCCTGCTTCTCTAAGGGTAAGTTGGTCATTTTAATTTTTTTGTTAACAACATTAGTCTAAAATAAGGAGTGTGCAACATTTCAACTAAACACGAGGTAAAATTGACTCCAACATAGGGGAAATACTACTTGGGTATATCACAAAGGAGTAACGTCCAATTCATCCTTATCCTTTTAGGGTTAACTAAGCCTAGATATTGGTGTTGTTTGATTGTTTGTCCTCAAATGGTAATCTAGTTAGTTAGGACACAGGATGCACACAAGGTTAACTAGGTCTTGTTAGGCAATTTTCAACAACCTCTCTAGTTTTTTTTTTTTTATAATAAGGAGTGAAAGAAGAGCCTCTCTTTTTTAAGGATTCTCTATTTCAGTTTCACTCTAACTTCTTATTTCCTTTTTTACTCTAACATCACTTTTTATTTTAGCTAACACATTATTTTAATATTTTTTAGTTATTAATGATTACGCTCCAATAATGATTGATAACTACTAATATTATTTTGTGTAAAGCTTTTCCGCAATTTCCTTCGGATCTGTAATCTATAAATGAAGATGAAGTGGCTTATGAATATGGGCCTTTTCCACAGAAAAGGGGAATCTCGTGTCCTTCCTAATGAAGCCGACATCTTTTAGCTTCTCCAGATATCATAGCCCACAGTCAAGTCAACGATCTTCACCTCCCGCAGTTCATTCTCCCCATTGCATTGATAGGTTTGTGTCATCTCCCTAGGTTGGCTTCTTCTCCTGTAGTTCCATCTTCCTGATCGTTCTTTCTTCCATGGAAATTAAAAAGTAAAAATTGATTAGGTATACTTATGTTTGATTGGAATTTAATAGTTGGATAGGTTTGTTTTGTTTATGACATCATTTCCCAGCCGTTTTCATTGCAAGGCTAGTTGTTTATAGTCCAAAACTTGTAGTTGCTATATTATTGAACTCTTTTCTTAAACTAGGAGTTGTCAAATCGATTAGGAGCCTTATGTATGTCGAGTTCTACACGGATGTGTGCACAAGATTGGTTTGCCTTTTGTCACTTTCTCCTCCCACATTCAATTATTGAAATAAGCCTTGCATTTTCTTCCAAAAATTCTAAACCTTCTTTAATCTCTCCGCATATTTGTCCATTGTCCAGGGGAAATGGGATTTGCCCATAAGCTATAAGGGCGAGGTGGTTGGTGGTGAGCTAAAGTGGAATGACGGGGGATTGAATAATGGGAAAGCTAGTAGGTTTTGAGGCAAGTTGTGGACTAAATTAGATATGAGTTGAAATGGCAAGAGTTAAGATTACGATGATACTTGGGAAGAAGTAGACCCATTGGTGCCGAGAATCAAGGAATGACCATGTACTCTTTCCCTTACGAGACTCATGAAGTAGCATATTTTGAAAGAGGAAGACATGGGATGAAAAGCCATGTCAATATTCTATTCATTTTGAGCCTCAGTATCTGCATCATGATTCATCTAATATAAATATTGTGATTGGCATATGGATTTTAAGAATTTATTCGAGGGGACTTTGTGGATTTATGAAGGCGGATATGGGAGAATTGATGATCAGAGGATTGTAGAGTGACAAAGGAGCTACTTGAGATTGCAGGAATGCCTAACGCATAGCAAACATGCCTTTTGATATGTCTTCATTGATTGGATTAGTCTTTCCATCATCTTCTTTAACCTAGTCAAATCAAGTATTCTGATTCCGAGGTTGTTGTGCTGATTGGGGATGAGAAAAGAAAAAATGAATCGAATATTCTTTTAAGTTAAAGAAGCTGAGTTGAACAAAAGATAAGAGTTTTAGTTCCAATGAAAGCACTAACTGATTTCGTTGAGTTCGCCATCCTAGAATTCAATAGTTACACCTACTTGTTCAACATTAGACTTTGATTCTCCTCTTCTAGAAAGAACATTGACTCTAATAATTTCATCGTTGTCTACTAAAATGACTAGGAAAGTTTCAAAAAAAGTAGGCACACGACATATGTAATTCAAAAATAAAAGATTGTATCAAGAATTATGTACAAAAGAATATGAGATCTTGTGGAATCGTATTGAATATTTGATTATACATTCCGAGTCATAGTTTAGGTCAATCTTCACGTTAAAGTTTTTAATTTTAATTTTAATTTTTTTTAATAATTACATCATTTTTTGAAACTTATCATATTATTTTAAATTTAATTTATTCTTTTAATTATACCTTTTTTTATTAATTTAAACATTTAATATGAATTGGGAGCCAAATATGACTCTCCAAATATAAAGAGGGGCTCTCTTTTATAGGAAGTCTGTTGGAACAAAAAAATATATTTTCACTCCCTATTCTGACCTTCATGTTATTTCTCATGTCTTTGGATCGTACTTCATTATTCGATGAGGGAGACTAGTTTGAGGTGCGCAGGAGTTAGTTGGCTACTACCTAACAGGCAATTTACTGAAAAAAGAAAAAGCAATGGGGTCATCGATTCATGTCCAATTTAAAGATTAGATGTGTGATATCGCAGATTTATGATTTATGTTTCTCCATGTCTAGTGAAAATGGACCCTCCTTTTCATTCATCCGAGAAATTCCCATATGAATTGATAGTATGATCCCTTTAAGAGAAGTCTATTGTCGCGATATCACATATTTGAATCGTGAAATTTTTTAATAAATTATAAAGTTACATTACGTACAATATTGACCCTTGGAAAATTTTGCGTTGGGTTTGACCATTGCAAAATCTTGCGTTGGGTGTAACCCTTTTTTGGAATCTCCAGTTGGGTTTGGCCCTTCGCAACCCTTGCGAATAGTAAGAGTTTTGTGTACATAACTTTCTTATAGGATGATTATCTTAGGAGCATACTCCTAACCTCAATTGAGTGCTGCAACTTAAATCACGATCGTGATCGTCTTGTTGTTTATACAATTACATTCTTGATAGACCTGTAGCATGTTTTGGGACGCACTGTTGCATTCTTGGATTTATCAATTAGTAGTCGGGCTCCGATAATGAGTTCTCACATTAAAAAATAAATAAAGAAAGAAAGAAAAAGCAGCAGCTTTGCTAGAAGCATTATTTTTCCAAGATAGGCTAGGGACATAGAGGTCAAGAAAATAGAACATGGACGAAGGCAGGCGAGAGAAGAACCATGATGAAACCCACTTTAATTTCTGGATCTCATCATCATGATCCACCATCTAATACCTTATTAAATATGACATCATGCGCATTATATTGTTTACGCTTGTACTAATTTAGGTCTATTTTATGTGGTATGAGTATGGTTAATGTTCCACTATGAAAAAGTTAATGTTCCATTATGAAAAAGTTATGCTTTGCTCCTCTTTTTTTTTTCTTGAATTTTCCAAACATACCTTCCAAAATAAGAAGTTATGAAAGACATAATAAGAGAGTAATTTATAAATCAGTGTTATGAATTTAAATAATAATTTAGGTTAGTAATTTTGAGTCATGAACAATTATTTTTAAACTTTCACTAGACTGACTTGCAAATTTGGATTTTAGGGTTGGAGAGTGGCATAGAATGAAATAAAAAGAAGAAAAAGAAGATTGCCATATGTCTAAAATTGTACATTAGTTAAATTAGAATATATAGTAAAACCTCGACCAATAAATATTTGATAAATTAACAATCTTGATTAATAAAATCTTCTAGTTTCAATTTGGGCCAGTATACTAAATTAATAACCTCTGCTAAATGCAAAACCTAAATGTTTCAAAAATCCTTTAGGACTCAACTAACTTAATTATAAGT
This sequence comes from Ehretia macrophylla, assembly GCA_037974665.1. Lineage (NCBI taxonomy): Eukaryota > Viridiplantae > Streptophyta > Magnoliopsida > Boraginales > Ehretiaceae > Ehretia > Ehretia macrophylla. The sequence goes on from CM075774.1 coordinate 10,892,184, forward strand.
TAATAATTAATTATATACATAAAAGAAAAAACATATAAAGTTCATAATATTAAGGAAATTTTATTAACTTTTACTTGACAACTATTATTTTCTCAATTAAACTTTTTCTCAAAATATGCATCTAAAGTTATTTCTCTTTTCTTTGTACCTAAACCTAGCTCAACCTCATCCTTTATTTTTTGCAATGCATATACCACATTTCGTACGTATACATTTTCATGTTGTAATAATTTGGAGTCTAACTAATGACTACTTATAGAAATTATGTTTTATGTACATGAACTTTATGTACGTACATACATGTTTACTTTTGAACGTCTATATATACTCATTAATTGTTTACAACATCCATTGTTTTTTTTTATAAGTCATATATGTACCTTTGTCAAAACAATAATACGAACATGTGTATAAGTACTAACAATATAAAACTTAATTTAATTATAAGTACTAAAAATATAAAAATTTCTTTAAATTAGTAATTATTCATTTATCAATAAATAAATAATCCTCTAAAATAAATTTTTTTTTTAATCTCAAAAATATTATCTCATAAAAGTTTTAAAGTAAGATTTAAGTCGATATTATATCACATATAAAAATCGATATCGGGATTTTGACACATAAGTGGGGCAAATGCCTAGTGGTGAGATGTTAGTAATTTATTTGATGCATGCGTGGAATATATAACTTCACATTAATTATGCCCTTTGTAACCTTTTCTGCAAGTCCAAGTCTAAAAGACATCAAAAAAGCTTCTCTATCTTCACTACAAGCAAAATCCCAATCCATGGCTGCCACCACCTCGACAAGTTGCCCAACCTTCTTCAACCATAGAGCCAATTCAGTCGACACAAGGGCCAAGTCCTCGCCGAGCCATGGCACACCAGGGTGTGGAAAGCTTGATGGTGTGGCTATGTGGATCATCAATGGTGTCTCAACTGCATTTTTCGCATCTTTAGAAAGGTGTTCTTGCATACACATCAAAACCGAAGATGATAATTGTGATGATGCCAATGACTTGCCACTCATCTTCAACGATGGAAATAGTCGGCGCGACAGCGTCAGCAGCAACGGTGGTGGCCGGAGGAGGACAGGCAGCAAAGGGAAGAAAAGTGGAGCCAGCTTTCTTGAAGATCATTAGATGATATTAATTACAAGTTGGAGATTAATAATGATGCCTTTCTTGGTGAGTTGTTAACTATGAAGTAATCTTCAAGGCTTATGTGTTGTCAAGTTTGATAGTTAAAATTTCATGCTTTGGAAGGTTGAAGAATGGAGAAAATTGGATTATATTTACAAGTTTTGGATATGTAATTTAATGAGTATGTAATTTACTTTACACATCTCTATATTCATCCTTATGAATCCAAACTTTGTAATTCATCAAGATTTTATTATGTTTATTATTAATAATTTAAATATCTTGATCTGCAAAAAATCACTTAGCTTCACAATCCACTAAATTTAGTTGGTAAAATCACCTAATCCTTTTTTTTTTGGGGATAAAATACCACTCAATCTTATTGCAAAACATTCTAGATCTGTACCTGTTTATGATGAACCAAGTTAAATTTGATGAGGGATTTAATTTCGTTTCAATTATCTTGTTAGTTTTGACCAAAAAAAAAATTATCTTGTTAGTGATCATGGTGTTAACAGAGTTGCTTGCGATCGTTATGACTAAGAACACTATGGCACATCATGATTAGTACTGTTCAATAACTGTTGTTTCATTTTCACCTACTGGCTATTTTTGAAAAGGACAAATCTATAACGTTTAGTCCTTTTGTCCGTTAAAGTTAACTGATTTTAACAATTAAATTTTATAGACTCGTGAGATTTATAAGTAATTTTGTATATTAAAATATATATTGTGAAAGTCAGTAGTGACTATAGTCTTCACAACTTCTAAGAGAGATTCGTCACTGTCTTTTCACTTTCTTTTAATTCATAAATATGATGTTTTGTTTTGCCATGCGAGCAAAATGTGTATACAGCTAAAAAAACAAAAAACAAGAAAGGATCAAGCGGTCAAAAAGATAAATGCGGGTGGACCATGTTGGAGAATGCAAACCAAACCCGAATTAACTTTTGAAAAAATGGAGAGGTAAAGCATTTGGTACACATAAAGAAGTTTAATTGCAGATTCATTGTCTTGTGTCTTTTGGTATTTCTAGGTGCATTTAGTATGTGACTCGTTGTATTGCTAGCTACTAGTATAAATAGGTGTATTGGCTTTGTGTTTTGACACATAAAAAGACAAGAAAAGATAAAAAAGAGTGAAAAAGAGTGAAACACAGAAAAGAGTGTAAGAAAAATTCTTTGTAATATTTTGAGTTTAATATAAACGAAGCATTTATGTGTAATTTCGAGGGTTCGTAAATCCTAAATCGAGTCCCGTAAATCTTTTGCCACTTTCCGTAATCACGAATCAATTTCCAACAAACCCAACGATAAAGGTGACAAAGAACTAAGTTAATTCAACATTTAGATTGAATTAAACACCACCATCACAAGAACCTTTGGTTCTTAGATGAATCACGTAGGCATCCTACCGCCTGACTTAACGACTGTGTTTGAATTAAAATTCGTAGTACAACGATCTGACCGAAGTTATGTATCAATTTAATCAAAAATCTAATTTTGAGAGCAATCAAAAAGGCTGAAACTGGACAAAGTTCTACCACTCCCACTTTTCACTGAAGGGTTCTTCTTCTATGAGGCATGTGGCAAATTTGTCACATACATATAAACAAAAAGTGATTCAATTAGTTGATAAATGTTAATCAATTGTCATAAGTAGGGACATCATAATAATTTATTTAAAACTCTGTAAGGTCAAGTTAGTAAAAAGAGAAATTTCAGACATTTTGATATAACATATTTATACGATACAAACTAATGTAGATTAATTTTATGAAATAATAACTTAACATGTGACTGTAATAAATTTGTCACATACCTCGTAAAAGAATTTTCCTTCACTGAAACTACCCCTTGGAGTTTACAGTGGATTGGTGCTTGTATTCTTGAAAGCCATTCATAAGCATGATGTTATTCTTTGAGTAAACTCAATTTTCACGTTGTTGACTCACCCAAAGCCAAGCACACTTCAAAATTTTGACCACCATTCTTCGTCTCTTTTCTTTGTTAACCTCTTTTATACGCATGCATGTCTATTATAGCTAAGCATGTGAGACAAAATAATTGCATGTTAGTGTTGTAGTTGATTTGGGTGTCCATTGGAGTTTTTAGTCATCTCAAGTGGTCCCTCTTCCCCTTATTCTACCCAACATGTTGATGCTATTTACAGTTCATATGCTGACTGATACTTTAATTATTGCTCATATTACTTTTCCATCATTGCTTATGATGTTGTTGTTTAGGTTATTAAGGTTACTTTTTCTCAGTGTTGATTTAATTTTCTTTGACGAATCAATACTGTTTTTTTTTTTTTTTAGTCCGAATAATCAATATACTAATCAAACGATGATTGTTTTATAGTAAAATTAAAATATAATTTATGCTTTTGACCAAAAATATATATAATTTAAGTTGAAATACGTCTTTAAGTTTTCAAGAAGTAAAGATATGATCATGAAAACCAGATTTTACATAAATAAATTTAGTTCTTCTAAATCAAAAACTTTGCAAATGGCTGAAAACATCTGGCATTATGTTAGCAATTTGTCTAGTATTGATCTAATGCGTAGTTGAAAAAACATTCCCGTCATAATCATTGTAGAAATCGAATTTATTACCAACACAAAGCTTCAATATTCTTTTCTCAATTGGCGTGTTGAGGTAGAATTCGGGTGGTGGCCTTTGTTGAGCTTGCCGACCTGCTTGCCTGTAAAACAAGGCACCTCGGATGTGTTTCCGTGGGTTTCTTTCGATAATCAAGTTAGTTAAGAGGCATAAATTGCTTAGAAGGGGAGATAATCAAGTTAGTTAAGAGGGTATAAATTACTTAGAAGGGGAGAGAATATTTGGGCTATGGATGATACCTGTGAAGGGTAAGGAATGACTTATTTATACTTATTAGAATCCGAACTTCACGAGTTGCGATATGGACAAATCTCATAATTGTCGGAGTGAGGATTTATTTTTTGATTACACTTATCCTATTCTTCCCTTTTTCCACAAAATTATTCTTGAGCTATTCGCCGCCTTAGAGATTCCTCTGCAGGCCCAGCCCATTACCTAGCCTGTACCTTTTAGCTCAAGCGTTCGTGCCGACCTATGGATGGGTTTCTGTGAGAAATGCCCCCTTTTACATTTGAAGGACAGTGTTACACAAGGTCCAACTCTTTTTTCCCTTGGACAATGTTGATGAATTTTCTTTCCTACTTCAATAGATGGACCCATCCATAGGTCCATCTATTCCCATAAGCAAGCAATAAACTATCTAAAGTAATTGTTTTTATTTTTTTTCGGAAAAAAGAAGTTTCTGTTAAGGTTAAAATTTGATTTTATCGTCTTTGGATAAAATCCAAGTTATCCTAGTTAAGGTCAAAACTTTATTTTAATGCCCTCGAGCAAAATTTGAGTTATCTTACAACAAACAACAAACAATAGACTATTCCTGTGGGATAATTTCGACGCCCAAGTTACTAATTTAAATGACTCGAGTTAAAATATTTAAATCAAGAGTAAAAGAGAATAGATTAGTTACCTTTCACTTAAATGAATGATATATTTATACTAATGTAGGAAATAATCTTCCGAATTTTACGGGTGTCTGACCTAATTTCCAAAAGTCTCAAAATCCTCAACTCCATAGGAATGTTCCCAGACAGCTTCCCATGAATTGTGGTGTGGACCCAAAAATTTCCCCTACACTTTGCGGAGGATTAAGTATATTCCATTAATGGGTAAATAAGAGAGTACCAAACTTAAATCTTGTAAATGCTTGAGTGTTCGAATATTGTGTAATCAGATATTTATCTCTCATCACTCTCCATGCTTGTTTCGTGGAGATCGCATTGTGGTCAGCTAAGTCAACTTCTTAATTTTAATATCTTCATCAAGTCTATTTTAATTATCAACGTCTAAAAGAGAAAGGCAAAGGAAGTTTGTCAATGGAATCGCTTCCAAGAAGCCACGAAATGAGAACTAATAGTTATTCTAAAATCAGTTTCAGTCCATACAATAAAATATACGTTTTTTTTTCATATTCTCATTCTTTCTTCTTTCTTCGCTCAGACACCACCACCACAATATACAAACTATAATGATGTTTCTGCAAAAATACCATTTTACCCTCAACTAATTAACAAAATTCCAGATATGAACTTCTTACTTAAGGATGACAATAGATAGAATTTAAATCTGAAGCTAATGGATATTCATTCTGATTACAAACCCAAACACTAATATAATGTGGTATCCGTTCAGGTTTAAGTTTTTTTTTAGGGTTACCGATTAATAATTCAATACGGTTTAATAATAGACATTTAGGTTTTTTATGAGGGTTACCGATTAATAGTTCAATACGGTTTAATAATAGACATTGAAAAAAAACTCGAAATCTGAAAACTCGATTATTAATTTACCAATATTAAATATAAATATATATTTATACTTGCATAATCATACATTATTTTTCTTTCTTTTTTATCTTCTTTTTCTCTTTTCCTTTTCAATTCTCCCTACTTTCTTTTTTCGCTTTTCCTTTCTTTCTTCTCCTCTTCATCTTTTTCACTTTTATCTCTCTCTTTCTCTATTCTCAATCGGGTTTCTATTTACTTATACACCTAAACTTCTTAAAATTTTACTCTATTATGCTATTCATTCTGTCTCTCAAATTGTCTTATTTCTTCAAAATTATTTTCATATTCAATCTTTATCTCTCAATAATGACAAACAAGAGCTTGGCATACCTTAAGACTGAAAAAAACGACGTTTCCATTTGAGCACCCTTAACACTATGCTTACTATGTTGAATAATTCAACAATTATTTCTTAGAATCAAAGAGTTGCAGTTAGAATTTTTCTTCAACTTTTTCTTCTGTATACTCATAAGTTTGTCTTTTCTTTTAATAAGAACAATTTTGTTGTACTTATGGTTGCTTATACTTTTCTTGAATTAATATTTAATTTCTTTTAAAAAAAATATTTTTTAAGAATATTTTATATTTAAGAAAAAAATCTTATATTTATTATTGAGTCGAGTTGTATCTGGTTCCCATAGATTTTCAAATATTTATCAAGTATGGTTTTGGTAAGAGAATTTTAAACCCAGCAGATAGAAGGTTGGGTTTGGTAAAAAAATTATATAAAAATGTATTTAGATTTAATTTTATAAATTTTAACGAGTATTGACTTGTTACTATTCCTACCTACCGATGAGTAAATACAAAACAAGGCGAAAGGTGTAAAATTCATGTCCAATCTCGCAAGGGGTCAGAGACAAATTATCCTTGCTGTGTGATCCGACATACTATGTGAAGCTTGACGCGTATCTAAAGACTTGTTTGAATTTAGTTTTTTTAGACAAAAGAATTGGTCTGCCAAACAAAAAAAAAAAAAGATTTGGTTAAGAAGAGATTTTGAAATCCATCCCCCTCTTTAGATTCGGAGGTTTGCAAAAGATTGGTTACGAGGAGTTTTTAAAATATTTTTCAAAAAATAATTCAAATAGTCCTTTTTATTTTCAGGTTTTTCAACTTAGTCCCTAATATTTAAAGTGACCAAAAATAGTCCTTAATATTTTAAACGAAAGTCCAAAATAGTCCTTGTACTTAAAAGTCTGCTAGTTCTGACGGAAAAAATATAAGGACCAAAAGAAAATGGGTGAATTTTTGGTGAATTTTCATTTCTACCCTCCAATGGTAGTCAGGTGTATTAGACCTAAGACCATGCTGACTTTTCTATTAAATTTAACAATTTTTTTGATGTTGTGGACTAGTTTGGACCTTTGCTTAAAACATTAGGGATCATTTTGTGTCATTTTAAACATAGGAGATTAAGTTGGTAAAAATGAAAACAAAGGGACTATTTGGTTATTTTTCCTTTTACAATTGCCTTAAACTGGGGTGAAAAATGATGATTTTTGGTGATTAGATTTTCAATAATTGTCAGATATCTATACTGCCCTTGTTAGCAAAAAGAAAAAGAACTAAAATACACATAATTCTTTATTAATTTACCCTTTAAAATTTTACAAAATCTAAACAATACCCCAAAATTTAGTTACTACCCTCTTTCATTATTGAATTATTTTTTTCCTTCCGAATCCAAACAAGCCGATCAAAGCTTTTTTTTTTTTTTTTTGGTCGAGAGGAGAAACTTCATATACATAAATATTCAACAACCTTACAAAGATGGGCCAACAACAAAGGCCCATATACATATCTATAGACAGCAAAACCAAGCCGAACAACATCCCTAACACCTGTTCAAAAAACGTCCCTAACACGGCAGCGCAAGCCCAAAAAGGAAACCCTAGCAACTGAATGTGTAGATAAATTCAGAGATTGAGGACTGCCATAGCTCATTGCCTCCATTGATATTGTTCTCCCACTTGTTTATTCTTATTCTTACTCTTGAAACAATTTTTCTCATTATCCTTGCTATCTAACACTATGGAACGCATATTTTTCACTTTTCGAAGATTGGGTCCTGCTACTACTCTGGAGGACTTGAATATTTCCCCAAGTTTTGAGACAGATTTTCAAAAGCTTCGGACGCAACTGATTCTGATCCAAGACAGAAGCAGATCGGACCCATATTCGATGTCAAGTTTAGGTCTTGAGATTGATGATTTCTTGGATGAGCTCAACATTTATACTTGTCGACATCATATAGATAAGGTACCATTTATTACTCTCCTGCCAATGAAGTTCATACTTTCCCGCAAGTTGAAACAAATTCATCTAGAGACTGCAAATTGCATAGCCAACGCTAGGCTTTCGCTCATTCCTTCAGACAAGGAACTGAAGGATTTTGTAAATATGTTAGTTGGTTCAAAACTAGATGGTCCTTCATTTGTACCACTCCTGGATGGCGTAGGCACTACCAACGCTGCCCTGTTGGAATTCACGTACGGCGATCGTACAGTCAGCTCCCATTTCGATTTGAGAATTTGGATTCTTGTGCGTGGAATTCTTGATGCAGTAAAAACGATGGAGGCTATATTGGAACGTTTAAGTGAAGGTAGTAGTAGTAGTACTACTACTAATGGATCAGACCCCTGGCCAACGGAACTGCGTGCATTGCAGAACTTGTTACAGGAGTCATTACTAGGCAAGAGATACTTACTGGTGTTACTTAATGTGACGAATGCGGATCAAGCTGAATGGGATAAGTTGAAACACCCACTAAGCAGTGGAAGTTCTGGGAGCAGAATTGTTGTTACCACCGAAAATTACCGTGTTGCAGAGTCGATGCGTATATCTCTCTTACCAATCGATGAGCCCCTACAGTTAAGCTACATCAGTTTGCCTCCATACCAAAGACTTTGCTTTCATTATTTTTCAATATTTCCTGTGAATTACGTGTTCAATAGGCAGAAATTGATTCACCAGTGGATTGCATTAGGCTCCATTCCGTCAATATCTAGTAAACAGATGGAGGAAACTGGCGATGAGTGTTTAGACAGTTTATTGTCAAGATTCCCATTCTTCCGCAGTGTATCTGCGGATGATGATGGAAAATCCCAAGAGTTCGTCATCATTCATGAATCTTCTGCTCAAATCAAATCATTGTTTAGTAAACAGAAGAACATTTATGCAGGATCGCTTACTCGTCGCGCATTCCATCTGATTTGTGAAACAGTTAGTTCCTCCAGTAGACTGCATTCTTTGTTTACCCACTGCACATATCTCAGAGTGTTGAATTTGAGTGGATGTGGAATTAGAAGGTTGCATGAATCAATAGGTGACTTGATACATTTGAGGTATCTAGATTTATCCAACACTCTTGTTCAAACATTACCCAAGAACATATGCTATCTTTTCAATTTGCAGACATTGAACCTGTCAGATTGCAAACATCTTAGGGAGTTGCCTAGTAATATGTCTAACTTGATAAATTTGCGACATCTGAATATCAAAGGCTGTAAAAGCCTTGCTCGGATGCCAGCGAATATTGGGAAGTTAAGGAATCTTCAGAGTCTACCAATTTTTATCGTTGGAAAGGAGCTTGAGGAAAGCCTTTTCCAACTTAAGCATCTTGATCTCTGTGGCGAGTTAGAAATTAAACAGTTGGAAAGAGTAGGATATTTGATACCAGATATATGCTTACAATACAAGCTACTTCACTCGCTGGTTTTCTCATGGGGTAATGATATTCAGGCAAAGATGGATCATCATTTATCAAGGAAGTCCTCGAAAGGATATGATAGCCATAACGCAGAGAGCGTGCTCAATTGCCTTGCACCCAACCGTGATTTATTAAATTTGTATATAAATGATTACCCAGGATCCACACTTCCCCAATGGCTAAACAAAGTTATGCTTCCAAATTTGACGAAACTTGTGCTTTTCAACTGTAGAAGATGTGAGACTCTTCCTCCAATTGGGCCACTTCAATCTCTGAGGGTTTTGCACTTGCAAGGAATGGATGCAGTAGTGAGAATTGGCAGTGAATTCTTTGGTAAAGAACATGGAGCAAAACTGTTTCCCTCTTTGTGTGAATTGATTTTGAGAGACTTTCCAGCTTTAAGATCCTGGGAAAGCACAGAATTCATGGAAGTATTTCCCTGCCTGCGTAAGTTGTCCATTATCAACTGTCCGATGCTGACAAGCACTCCATGTTTTCCATCTCTCCAACATCTAGATATACATAACTGCAGTAAACTGATATTAGGGACAGCTGAATCGTCAAACTTGTACTCCAGCCTTGCCAACACATTGCAGAGTTTGGAAATAAGTAGTTGTCCCGAACTTCAAGAGTTCCCTGATTGGATGGAGAACCTCACTTCACTTAAATCCTTGGCAATCTTACACTGTCAAAACTTGAAGTCCTTATCAGAAGGCCTTAAACATCTAAAAGCACTTGAGCGCTTTTCAGTTAGAGATTGTCCTCACCTTGAAAGGCGTTGCCAGAAGGACATGGGCGAGGATTGGCATAAGATTCTCCATGTTCCATGTGTAAATCTTGGATCATCTACGCCACAAAAGAGGGTAGATGCTGCTACAAACTCGTCAAGTTGAAGAAACAGCATTAACTTCTCCATCATATAGAGGTATGCCCTCTTTCATATGTGGTTTTTCCTTAGATGTGTCCATGCCTGTGTTGTCCTTACATCTTATATAATAGAAGTAATATATATATGGATTAGGTGCACAAGCCATGTCCTTCCCTACTTAGTGAAGATGATAGACCAATAAGCAGGCCAAACTTTTTGTTTGTAGCATGCTGCACCTAATTTTTTTTTTTTTTTTTCAATTATTTTTCTTACTTCAGCGCTCTAAAATCAGGTATAGGATACCATGTATTCAATTGATCAGCTGTTGAATAGAAGAACTTTTGGGTGACAAAGGTATCAGGAATCCTGAATGGTTTTCTTGGCTAAAGTTGTTACATTTTAGAAGTGGAAGGAAAATCAGAGAGTTTTGATAATTGATATGCTTGCTCAAATTGTTATTATCTTTTTATATGTGGTGCAAACTTGGTTTTTAATGGTACTCGTGGCCCCTATATTTGGAGCGCTTCTGGCTTTAGTACAAAGAGTCTTAAATTACATATTTATAGTTGATAATAGGACTTTCTAAGTACTACTTGAATGCTCAACTATTTCCTATCACATTACTGCAGATGTTTCTAGATGATGAATATTTCACATTAGTTTCCCAACACCCCATCTTAATTCGGAACTTCCATTTTCTTTGGCATGACTACTTCCTTGTTTTCCTTAAATTTTGTTTCTCCTTTGCTTCAAGTGTCTCAACATGTTCTAACTCAAACTCCATAGGCCTGAACTTGGTCTGCTTTATGGCTGATTCTTTAGATTTTCCTTGCTGTGAAGGAGTCCTTGATTCATTCAGTGGTATTTGCTCCTTTATAATCTTTTGCACACTTTTCTTGTCATCTTAAGCACGTCACGTGATACTTAGATGCTTTACTGCTAACTTTATCCAATTTATATTTTCTTGGTAGTGGTAGCAAGTGACCTTCTTTTGGGCCCATAAGAATGAAAGGTCCGGGGTTCAAAAGCAGTATCCCCTTTTTACTCTTGATTGATCTGATACATATACTGATGTTTGTCGTTGTTCCATGTGTTTTATGACTTTGGAGTGGATTTAATGTGGTTCACCAATAAAATTAAATGCCAAATTGACAATCGCCAATTACCAATATGATTTTCGTTAATTAATTTCAGTATATATCCTGCTGAATATATCTTTCGCACTTGATGTTGCAATATTTAGTTTCCACTCGGTAGATCAGTACTTTTATTTCCATTTTGTAATATCCCATTCCAACCTCGCGTAGCATGATAAGACTTGATCTAGTTAGCAATTTTCCGTTCCAAAATGGAATATTACTTGGATGATTTGTAATCGGACTGAATGACTGAAACTCACCGCCATGTCAACATTGCAGGTTTTTGTGAATGATCAATTTCTCAATTGGGATCCAGAACATCGCATCAATGTTAGAATTGTTTCTGCTAGAGCTTACCACTCCTTGTCCATGCACATGTATGTCTAACTACTTTTTTTCAATTAAGTTCCGAGACTATCAACATGAGTGTTATCCGATTAACTACTTGTGATGCATTCATGGTGCATCATAGAAAGTTTCATTCGCGAGTGATTTATAGTAACAACTCATATATTCGCTTAGTAGACATTAGTAACTGGGTTGGTGGCAGGTGTATCCAACCCACTCCTGAGGAGCTGGAGAGTTTTGGTGTACCTGATTTCACTATATACAATGCTGGACAATTCCCTTCTAACCGCTACACGCACCATATGTCATTGTCCACTAGCATAGACCTCAACCTTGCCAGGAGAGAAATGATGATCGTGGGCACGAAGTATGCTGAGGAAATGAAGAAGGGCCGGTTTAGCATAATACACTATCTCATGCCTAAGCGCGGAATTCTCTCCTTACACTCTCTGGCTGCAATATGGGAAAGAACGGAGATGTGGCCTTGTTTTTCGGACTATCTGGTATATAACATTGAGGGATGGTGATCCTGCAAGTTACATGACGTGCCATCAAACAAGTTTCTCTTTTTACAGCTCTTGTTTCATAACTAATGCTTGGTTTATCTCATTTATCTGAATCACTTTTCCCTGTTTTAATGTATTTCTCTTAGGCACTGGGAAGACAACGCTGTCCACGGATCATGCTGTAGTAAGAACGGTGTGTCAAATATTAAGGGTGGTTGCTATGCCAAGTGCATTGACCTGATCTCAAAGGAGAAGGAACCTGACATCTGGAACGCCATCAAGTTTGGCACTGGTATCCTCTGATCCTTGCTTGCACAACCCATTGAGATTCTTTCCATCTGTAAAATGCCAATACTATATCGAAACTAAATGTTTTCTTGCTTTCGGCTGTGCTGGAAAATGTAGTTTTCGATGAACATTTACACGAGAAGTGGATTATTCAGACAATCTGTAACGGGTGAGATATGGAATACATTCATTTATTGCAATAATCCTGGAAAACATCTAGCGATAGTTTCACTCAATTATACAATCGTGTTGATAATCGTGATTAATAGATGGTTTTTATTGTTTCACATTGTGATGCAGGGTTTATAAAGGATCTTGTGAACACTGTAAGTGCTGATATAATCAAAATATGTTAGAATTGTTGTCTTGTAAATTACTTGTAAGAGTGAATTCTTTCATTGGTGCTTAATTTTCTCTCCCTTTGGGGAGGTCGAGGCCAAGGCCGTTCTAGCAAGGAGTCATTCTCGAGATGTTGCACCCCTTCTATCACTATCTATGAAAGGTAGAAGACCACATCTTCTAATCCCTTCCATCTTAACATATCCATCAATTAGTTGGCCACATTTAGCGAATTTTAAACTCAAAATCTTTTTACGGTGCAATGGAATCTGTTCAAATTTAGTGATGGCAATAATCAAACACTACACCCTAATTTCATCCAATCATCAATGCTCAGAAGCTCCTTAACTTAGCTAGCAACTTGAATAAGACTTCGTATGATTAAAAAAGGAAAAAAAAAAAAAAATTCACATGGAAAGCAAAAATAAGACCCAAGCAAACTATGCTTTTACCTATTAGCACTTTAAATCTCATAACTTAGGTGGATTCTGTTATTACTAGAGAGATTGCAAAAACCTTTTTCTTTTGTTCTGTCGTCACTTCCTCTATGCTTATTCCGAACAATAGTTCCATATGAAAGTCCTTATATGTAATGTCAGATTGCTCTGGAATTGCTCCGGAATCACAGTACTAGGACTTGCATTAATTGCAAAGTACATTCACAAGTTCAAACTGTTCTCATTAACTATAAAAGTCACCACATGCTAAGATAAAATAAAGACTATGCGGGAGTTGTTTTCAAACTTAAGTTTAAGTTCGACTCTTATAATACCACTAAACTTTTAGATATATTTCAAGACCATAAAGAACACAATTATCTTTTCAAATGCTTCCATTTTTCTTAGGATATTATCCTAAAATAGTGTAAATAATACAAAATAACTAAAACAAGATGCTTGAAGACAAGCTTAAATGTTTTATGATAACAACAAAATAATAACAGCAAAACCCCATTATGTCTAGTAACTATTAAATATCCTTTATACCCTTTTATAATACAAATATTTTGTTTTCTTTTCTTCATCTCCACTCATTTACCAAAAATTAAACATGGTCTTTTTTAAAAAAATTTCTTTATTTTATTTTATTTTATTTTTGGTAAATGGATGGGGATGAAAAAAAAAGAAAAAAAAATATATGTATTATAAAAGAAAAGAAAGATCATTTAATAGTTTAAAAGAGATAGGGAGGGGGTAGTGTGAGACGTTTTAAATTATACATAAATTTTTTTTGAATTTTTACGAATACAAAGAGCAGCGTAATATTTTTTCATAGCATAGGGCAATAGTGATATTTTCTCTTATCTTTGTTCAAAGATTTCAAAAATTACTTCTAAGTTCATAAACTCTTATCCAATTACCAAATAAGGACTCTTACCCCCAACGATGGTCTATTCCGTGTCTGCAGAAATAGCATAAACTAAAATGAGTATCAAACTCAGTAAGAAAAAAACTTTTCTAGAAAATAGTTTGGGATCTTATATCCACAAAATAATTGATACACTAATAATTTTTGAAAAACCCAAAAAGATGAATAGCGTAATAAAACAATAACAATTCAATTAATTAGTTTATTAAAAAATGTACGAAAGTCGATGTCCAATGCAAAACAAAGCAAAACAAGTTCTTATCACGTAGGTTGTACATGACATAACAATACGAAAAGTGATTCATTTTGTTCAATCACTAAAGGCGAGTAGGATATTCTCAATAAGAGTAGTGCATTGCAAGACACGATAACAAAGACGGTGTATAAGCCCCACCGATATAAGGGTCACAAGTCCAATAATTGCAAAATGGAAACACAACCAAAAACATATATTTAACACTACCATTATACTTTCAATCAATTCAACATTCAAAATAGTATTCTTTTGTGAAGCAAAGGAAACCGGGGAATTCAAGATTTTGTTCAACTTTTAACGCAAAAGCACAATAGTTTTGGTCCTATGTGTACTTCAATAATTTCAAAACATGTATTTCACTTTAGAAAACCCATTTGGAAGTTCATACGTTCAAGATGTATGAAAAGTTTTTATAAAATGTATGCCATAAACAAGTAAAAATTAGTGAGGCATGTAATCAGACATGAAAGGAGAGAGAAGAAAAGTAAATTTGAATTAATTATTCAAAGAGACAGTCAGTATAAAATAAATCAAAAGAACAACTCAAAAAGGATAGCGACATAAAACAACTAGTTTATTCAGTTTGTAAAACCAAGTTCAAAAGATTTAAGGTTAGTGATGAGGGTGGAAAATAGATATCCGCCAGAGCTTAGTGATCCGACCCCAAGCTACGTTGACCTGCAAAACAAAAAAGGAATCGTGGGGATGGCGACCCGTGTTTCCTCTCAGACATGAGAGTGATTAGTATGTCCGAACTAAACAGGTGGTAGTTGAGAGTAATAAATGTGTACCAGGTCCCCTATTAATGAGGAGTGAAGGGGGTATTAATACTACTTCAAGGTCTAGTCAGCATTTAATCCTTAGCTCTACCCGGCACCATCCCAACTTTATGTCCCATCAGGAGTGACAGCTGTGGCAAGGAGACAGTCAAGGTTGGGTTGGGAGTGCATCATATGGCTCCAGGTTAGGAGGCCTTTCGGGCTCGGGACTACCCCCATCATTTCCTCCCCCCTCTAAGTCTAGAACTCTATAGAGGTTCTAAAGAAGTGGATTACATGCCAGAGCAGGCATTCCCGACCTAAGCTTGGTGTTGCCACATCATCCTGGCAAATGAATCCATAGACCCTAACGGAAGTCCCTGATACCAAGTCAGGGCATTTCCAACCAACGTGGTCGGGAACGCCTTGTACTTCACTGCATCAGGCATGTCGTGGAGAGTCATGTGATGGTCAAAGTTTCTGAGATAGCTGGTTGGATCCCCTTCCCCATTATATACAGGCAAATTGGGCATCCAGTTTCCAGCTGGTAGAGGTGTGGCCAAGATATCCGGGGTTAAAGGGCTAACCCCGAGCTGGTGAAAAACCTTGGCTATCGCCGCAGCATTCTTGGTTGGTTTAGGTTCCACACCGACCATCCTCTTGCCTCTCGTTAACTCGGGGCGATTAATAGGTCCCGAGGAGCCTTGATCATCCGCCTCGAGGCGAACTCCCCTCAGATATCCCTATGCAATCTTCTCATTCCCAGGGCCAGCTACATAAGAACCTGGGGTCTGTGTTGCGGGGGAACCGCTTGATTTGCAGCAAAGTGGACCACCGTTTCCTAGAGCTACCCAAACATCCGGTACAACAGCTTTATCTTTGGGCTCATAGAAGCCGTGGGGTCAGCTGCCTCAGGTTGGGGGACATCTGAGGTTAAATGTACACATTGGCTTTGTCCAGCACATACTTGAGTCTGGTTTACCTTGGGAGCCATTTCAGGTACCTCGCCTTCAGGTGGAGGGTCCTCGGCCTCCCGGTTATGGCTTCTTGTAGTTACCATGATAGTTTTTCTCAATGGGTTAGAAAAGTTTTAGGGAATAGATTCCCACAGATGGCGCCAACTGATGAAGGTGAAAAATAAATATCCGCCCAAGCTTAGTGATCTGACCCCAAGCTACTTGGACCTACAAAACAAAGAAGAAATCGCGGGGATGGCCGTTCGTGTTTTCCCTCGGGCGTGAGAGTGATTAGTATGTCTGAGCTGAACAGGTGGTAGTTGAGAGTAATAAATGTGTACCAAGTCCCCCCATTAATGAGAAGTGAACGTATTTATACTATTTCAAGGTCCGGTCAGCATTTAATGTTTAGCTATGTCTGACACTGTTCATACCTGCTCGACACTGCCCCAACTTTATGTCCCATCAAGAGTGACAACTGTAGCAAGGAGATAGCCGAGGTTGGGTTGGGAGTGCATCATATGGCTCCAGGTCGGGAGGCCTTTCGGGATCGGGACCATCCCCATCAGTTAGTATAAGAAAATAAATGTAAGTAGTCGAATCAACGGTAATGGGTTACAAATTACAAAATCCATTTTAGAATTAGTTTATAAATTAACGGGGACTCAATATCTAATAAATGCGAATAAACCAATACCAAAGTTAAGAATTAAAACAAATTCCTTCTCACTAACATATAAACATATAATTTAGGGTTTATATTGAAGGAGGGAAAGTCCTAACTTATCTATAAATAAGATGCTAAAAGTCAAAATCCATCATAGTTCTACTACCAAACCAAAAACATGGCTACACCTTATGATTTATACACGAAAATTCAACAACCGTATAAGACATAAGATTCCTACGAAGAGACCAAAATACTAAAATTAATATGAATATCTAATTTATGTCTCAAAATAAAATATAACCTTTTTGTTTGGTCAAAAAAATAAAATATAACCTGAATCTTGAACTATGGCTTACATCAAAAGGTACGGGTGTGAAGCTACTAGAGACCTTGATAAAGTTGATAGCTACAATTCCATAAGTCTAATCAAATAGGTAAAAAGGATCGGGTTGTCTTTACCAAAATCTGCTTCCTAAATGCATTATGTTCCAATTTTGCAACAACCATTTATTCTCAACATTCAAGCCTTGTTTGGTTGCTAAATTGCAAGCCAAATTAGCTTGTAACTGAAAATTTGTCTCTTCATATTTTTAGCCTCTAAGATGCATAACTTTCCTCGATTAATTGGGTTATTTGATGCTAAACCCACTAATCCTAACTTTAAACTAATAACTTTAGTTACAACTTTTCCAATTCTCTCATTTTTTATGATTTTTAAAAAAATACATAAAATTTTTAACGTTTTTCTCAGTTATGGGAGGTTGCAGCTCTTACTCCCTAATGTGCACCTACCATTGTACGCAATAATTGTTTGCAATAGACCTGCAACTAAAGATGTATAGCTCAAAAACAAAAAGATTTTAGTTTCATTAGACAATTCAGTAAAATGTGTAGCGGTAAGACTTGAACCTAAAACTTTTCAATAATGTAATATCATATTAAATTATCACCACATTTAAAAACTTAAATTATTAGATATGAATTCATTATATTTAATTATTGTCTTCAACAATTTGACACAAAATCCTTATATAAAATTGGTGATTTCACCTAGTGACTCGGATTTGTTCACAACCCATCTACATCCTATTCATAGTTTACCAAATGTCTTGTTGGACAAATCCTTCCCACATGATGCACTTCACTCTAATATGATTCGAGTAATACTTTATGTCACCCTTTAACCTTTTACGTATACTCATCATTTCTATAGTAATATCTCATGTATTGATTATTAAATATGTTATTTAAATGGTAAAGGTTTTATTATATTAGAGTGAAAGAATGATATATAATAATACTTGTATGACCTCTCAAACCGAAATAGGTTAATACCTAGTTTAGTCCTTTATCTTTAGCGTATTTGATATAGTGGTCCTCTATCTTTACAAGTGTAATATTTTAGTCCTTTATCTTTTGAAAATATGACACCGTTAGTCTTTTTTTTATTTTTCCATTTTAATTTCAATAACATAAGCAATAAATTACATATAATCACGTGACAACTACATGCTTTTTTCAGTCAAATTTTAAACAAAAAAGTGAAAAAGAACTAATAATATTACATATTCAAAATATAAAGACTGCAATGTTGCATTTTTCAATATAAAGAACATGCTAAAGATAAAGAATTAAATTGGGTTATTAACCCTTTCAAAATACTTAATAAGTTTTGAGCTAAAATCAAGCCAAGAAGTCCAAAAGACTTTTTGTTTTACTAGGTCAGTAAGTATAAATTTCATTCCACTAAAAACACTTTGGCAAAGCCATGTACATCAGTCAGAAAAAAAAAACCACAAAACTCCTTGAAACCTAACCAATAAACTCATTTAAGTTCCACAAATTACAAAGTTCCCTATTGAATCTATTGTTTTTAACTGTCTTGCTAGTCATTAGCTTGTAACATACTTCGTCAACGATCTTCCTCACAACTTGTTCCTCGTTGGTGAATTCATTTTTGAAGATTCTTCAGTTTCGTTCACTCCAAATGTGGTAAACAGTAGACGTGAGAAATAGTTTGAGAACTGAAGCTTGAAAAGTGTTTCTTTTCACCAATCTGCTACGACCCATGATAACTCTATCACATTGAACTCCTATGATTTTGATTCTAGCTTTCTTCATGCTTTCTCTCCAAACTCTTCGGCTAAAGGGGCACTCAAAAATAAATGGTCACCTGTTTTCAGCATCATATGGCATAGATTGCAGCAGCCATTAACTTGCATTCCCCAACTAAGAATTCTGGCCTTAGTTGTGAGTTTGTCATGTATTGCAAGTCAAGTACAAAAGCTAGATTTTCGGATGTATGGGAAGTCCAAAAGACTTGCACAAACTTTATTTTTACTTACTGGACAGTTTTATGATTTGACATATGAACCTGTCTCTTTATTTAGATTTTGATTACAAACAAATATGTATGAGCTGCAAATCATACTTGAATATTTATACTGAATATTAGGGGTCTTTAACATGGGGGGAACACCTTATTAACCCACTCATCCTGCTCTCCTCGAGTAGTTAGTGGGTAGCCAGAACTGGCTATTTCTCCCGTTACTATTGTAATCACTGTCTAAATCTCCATTCAAATTTAAAAAAAGAAAAAGAAACAAAAAAAGATTAGAAATCGGTATTAGTTGATTTGGGTGGGGCGTAAGGCATGACATTGAGTTATCTTTGTTTAAATTTTGGGTGAACTTCTTATTTGGCCCAAAAATATATAGGCCTTAAGCTGGTAGCTTTGTCCTATCTAATATTTGGACATTTAGAATAAAAACATTAATTAAAATTTAGAAAAATATAATCACAACCTACAATATATATATTCATCCTTCAGTCCAACATATGAAATAATATATATATATATATATAGGCACACACACATAAACTTTGGATTTAATTCGGGTACATAGCGAAGCAACCTCAAGATTGGCATTTACGGGCCAGTTTGCTCTGGACCGTTGATCAGTTTTGGCTCATTACATTTTTGAGCAAACGTATTTGATCAAAGGCTATATTCCTTCCCGTCCGTGGAGGGTCCATAGTGCCCATCTTTTTATTTTTTTATTTTTTTATTTAAGTCTAATGTTGTAAAATATTACAAACGAAATTTGAATTTGTATCGAACTTTCAAATATCTGATATAAACGAGTGTCATGCCGTTAAACCAAAAAGCCTTTGGACATTTTATTATAGTTCTACCCTTTGAACATAAATTAAAGGGTGAATTGTGTGTCACGACCACTAAATTTATACAAAGTTTTAAATCATTCATTAAACACTTTTTTTGTTTCAAATTATATATTAAATTAATTTTCTGTTTCATTTTACCTATTCCTTTAGTTATTCCAATTACATTTAACAGATTTTTATTTTTACCTAGTGAAAAATTGTTATTTGCCATACTATTTCTATAACATAATATTCAGTAAGTTGCGCCACAGGTCATTAAACTTGCAAAAAGGTCAAATCCTCTAATAAAATATTTTGTCATTTTAAACCACCTACCGAACAAATTTATTTGTTTTATATAACCCACTCTAGAGTAGTTTTTTTCAATTATTTTTTTATGAATTTTATTTTTAGTTGGGCAAAATTTGTATTTGCCGTACCATTCTAAAAGGTGCCAAAATTTCCTGACTAAGCACACGTTGACAACATTTTTTGTTGTTCTTTCATGATGTTTTGACTAAGAAATAAAAAAAAATCAACACACAAATGACACTTTGCCAATTAATAGTACTTTATTATCAAATTTATGGGTTCAAGCATATACTTAAAAACTTGTCAATGCAAGAAATATCTTCAATGTATGTTTAGATGGAAGATTTTCACGTCTTTAAAATGGTAAAAATGATAATTTTATCCAATGAAAAATAAAAACTCATCAAAACTAATTGATAAAACTAAGAAAGTGGTTTAATGAAACAAAAGAATTTGTTCAATGGGTGATTTGAAAGAAACAAATAATTTAGCAGACGTATGAACTTCTTTGCAACTTTAGTGGCTTGTGGCACCATTATGCTATTTTATATTATAGAAATGGAGTGGTAAATAATAATTTTTCCAAACTAAAATAAAAATCCGAAAAAGTTAACTATAAAAAAAAAAAAATATGTTGGTAAAATAAACAAAAAATTAGTTAGGTAGGGCATTTGAAATGAAAAAACTTTAACCGGTGATTTGAAACTTCATGCAAGTTTACTGGCATGTAGCAAAACTTATCCCAAATTCAATCTCATCTCTTGAACTTCTTTCAGTTTCAGAAACAAGTTTTTTTTAAAAAAAAAATAAAATAAAATGATTCACTCAATCTAGATGATTTTTATGGCAATTAGAAAATTAAATAACATTTCATTTCAACATGAAAAAAAAGTCAATCAATTTTACAATTTGTTTGGATTCACTTTATTTGAGGAAAGGTGATCAAAAGGATGAATTAGATCATTTCATTTGGGGAGGCTTCTATTTGCTTTGTTAAAGTTGATTTTTTGCTTTTCTTTCCAATAGGGGAAGTGGAGCGAAACAACAATTGGTCTTGATAACACTTACACCAAGCATGGATTTATTTTTTTTTAAAAAACAAAAAGGAAAGGAAGGATTATGAAAATCCTTTCTATTATTTGTATTCACTTGTAGATGAGAAAAAAGTAAATGGAGAGATTAAAATTCCTTTAATGAGAAAATTTTCCAATACCTCAATATAAGGTCTTCTAAAGGAAAAGAAAAGATTGATGAGTGAAAAGTCTAATTGCCCTTTATCTTTTTATATAATTTGGAAGGTATCCATAACACAACATTAAATATGACAAAGATATTTAACTAATTTTTCATTTCAAATTATGCTTTCCTTCCTTCTCCAGCGTAAACAAAAAACATAAAATCCTTTTATTTCTTTTCACTTCCCTTCTTATTTGTTTGCAATCCAAATGAAAAATACTCCTTTCCCTTATTTTTCCCTCTACCTTACAGTTTCTTCCTTCCCCTTGCAAATCCAAAATGTCATTGACTATGTAAAAGAGATTTTTTTTTGAAATTTTTTTTATCTAAATTATTCTTAAAGAACATTCTATTCTTTCGTTTTATTACCATTATAAAGAACATTTTATTCTTTCTTTTTATTACCATTATAATTTCTTCCTCTTACTTCCATTCTGTCCTTAATCACATGACTAATCCTTGCTCCCTTGTCCCTTGAGAAATTGTTTTTCATCTATAGTGTCGAATGGAATAACTCTCAAAAATTAAATACAAAACTCATATATCCCCTCCTAATATGATCATTTTTCATTTAATTAGCATCTTCTCATTTATTTATTAAAGAATGGAGAAGACACATTTAGGGCTGCAAATTATCTACCGAAGAACCACTACTACTAATGTTTGGTTAAACATACCGCCTAATTCTACTCCCCAAAAGTTAGGTAGAATGATCGAATAATGACTTCTTAAAATCAAAGGTTTCAAGTTCGGACATATATCTTGTAGATTCTCAAATCTACAATTAAAGTCGCATGGTTATAATCTCGGTGATCCATTTTTTGGTTTGCGCTAACAACCAGATAGTCTCGAAGTTGTCAAATGGTCGGAGAAAAGTGGAAAGACCATTGATGGTGGAGCTATGTATGGAGAACAAGAAATGACAGTGTTATATCTATTAAGGTCTTTTCTCTAGGCAAGGCAATAGGAATGGAGGATAATAGAACTTGTATATAAATCAAGTTGAGCTTCCTAAGAATGGGGCCTCGGCTTGGCTATATTTTGACCACTACGCGTCCTTGTATTATATATATTATTTGACTGAAGTATGCATCAACGCATAATACTGTATAATAGAATTTATATAATTTTGTAATTCTATCAAATGGGGGTATTTTTTAAAAAAATAAAAAGAAAACAAATATCCCTCGTTTTCCCCAAGCATCTTTCCATCTCAGCAAACTTTTTACACCCTATACACGTCTTCTTTTAAACCATTCTATTTTTTTTTTGTTTGGTCAAAAAAACCATTCTATTTCACCACATCAACAGCACAGTGAAAACAGGGCCTATATATACACACACTCACACACACATATACATATTACTTCCTCATCAACCCATTCGTTAATTCCCAGACAAGATTTCATATATTACACAAAACCCAAAAAAATTTTAAAAGAAAATTAAAAAAAAAGAAAATATGCTTGGTGATGGAAGCCAAACCCCTAGCAGGTTAGACTTTCAAATTTTCTTTGTTTTATTTTTTAGATAGATTTAAGTCATGTTACTAAGTAAATGTTCATTGGGTTTCCATTAAGCTTAACTTTTTTTTGATTAATTATTATTTATTTATTTTTAATCAATAAAGATCTTTGCTTTATTTGTACTTTTCTGGGTAGTGCTTAGCTGAGAATTTTTCATGTTATAATTGCTATTCATAATTTGATGACTTTTTTTTTTAATTTAAATTTTGATTAATTTCCAATAGAAAGTAATACTAAAAATCTATTCAAAATTTATTTAAAGATCTATCTTTGATATCTGGGCCTCGTGTAAGGTTGCGTACAATATACCGAAAATGAGTCCGTGTATAGCGGTAGCTTTGTGCAGCGAAATGGCCTTTTCGGAGATAAGGTGGACTTAGAGAAGAATGAAAAGAAAAAAGAAAGCTTTACGTTTTAAACATCACAGGAATGATAAGGGGCAGTGATGCTTCACTGCCGGTGATTTATGTTTTGGTTTTCTTCATTTAAACTGTTTTTGTTGAAAACGACAGGCTGCCGGCTATTTGAGCATGGCCTAAAATGCTTACCCTGTGTTGACAGTCGTAGAGAATCCTAATCATTTAAATCCGAACTTCAACAATTTATAGAATTAACATGGGATGGGATATTACAAAGCTCTGATATTTTATAACTAGGTGAAGAAATGTGTCTGAATCTTTTCTCATTAACAATGTAATATGTGTGTGCGTGTGTGTATATAAATGCTTTACTTTTTCCCTGTGTCTGCTCTAAGTTGACAACGTTGGCAGGTTCGAGTTGTTGAGTATGGTAAAGAAGCACTCTAAGTTGTTGGGGCAAACAACAGTAGACGAGGATGATCCCTCGGATGTGGAAATGGATCCCCGTTTCTGGCATGATGTCATGAATTTGTATTTCATTTGTGGAAGGGAGTCTAGGGGGCGCCAGGATGATGATCTTTTATTCTTTGTTAGGAAAATGGTAGCACGTTTTGTAGTCTTTTTCTCTGCTTATCATAGACATTGACTAGGCATTTATGACTGCTAAATCTTATTAAAAGGCATTGATCACAGGGCTTGCATGGATATGGATTCAATGACAATGTTGAAGACAATTCTCCTTACTTTGTACGCAGGTGGGCACCTAAGGTAAAAGAAGCATAAAGTTCTTGTTCCATATCAAGTTAATGGATATTTGTATACCTTAAGTTTTTGTTTTCCTCAGTTCTGCTCATCATTGTTATATTTATGGTTGAAATATGGTTGATAGACATTACAGTAAGTATGTGTGCATGCTGGAAAAAGTAATACCACAGGGTGCACCTTTGTGTAGAAAATTATGCCTGCAAGTCTGAATGTGAATACAAAAATGATATTCGACAGAAACTATTATTATTTTTTTATTATCAATCTCTTCACTTCTGTGAGGGGTTTAATCAATTGGTTGGAAGATGGCCCCATGTTTTTGTACTGTTTACTACAGTTTGCGTACATGGACTCTAAAATTAGTGAAACATGATAACATTTTCTTCTTGTCTAGCAGTTGGATGACTTGATAGGTGAGAACTCAATAGAGGTGGATTGGAGGCGCTCATTTTACCTCAATCTAATTGCTCATACCACCTACAGTGTGACTGTGGCAATTTGCAGGTAACTTTTTCATCTTTTTGTTCCTCTTAGATTTCCATCTTTTATCTCAGCTTCTCAAGGTCTCTCTTTATTCTGGTGTTGAACTTTTCACTTTTAGATGAAAGTTGCAGATCTGAAATTGCTCTCGTCTTGATTGATAGCACCTTATAGTAATCTGTTTTCTCTCCCTTTTTTTTCCCTTTTAAGTTGTTACCGAGTGTAGCATGAATTAGCACATTTGTTTCAGTGTCATGTTGATGAAGATTATGACTTCTGTTACTCACCTGTATCAGAAGTGGTATAGATTGAGAATGTTTGGCTGGTTATTTTTGTATATTTAGTATAAAAACTAGATTTTTCATCCTAATATTCTTCATTCCATGATTGCAGTCATCAGGTCCTTCAGAATTATCAGAGTGGCCAGGGAAGACCGTTGTCTCCTATATATAAGGTATCTGGACTAGAAGAGAACGGCTAATCATTTTCTTTTTCTCTGGTTATAATACCAATTGTCTTTGATCTTAAGCTTCTTTTGTTGAAGCTAAAACACAGTTCATGTTGGTACTTGGAAATCATATTGCACCAGAAAAAGATAGCAAAATAAACTTAATGTAGGAAGTCTTTTCCACATGCAGGAGCGTGTTGAGGCACAAATCTAGTGGCTTTAACTAACAGTAACTTGGGAAAACTGACAATATTACTAATCCATGTATCTATTAGTCGTCGCCATACTCCTATATCTCTGATAAAATATTTGCCCCTCCTTTGGAGGATCTTAGTAAACTTGGAATCAGAACCTAATTTACTACTGATCATGGCCTGTATGCAGGTTGTTAAAACAGTTTATGCATCTCCAAGTCGTATCAACTTTCATTTAGACTCAAGGAAGGCAAGTATTTCAAGATCATGAAAATTAAGATTCCCTGCCATCAAGCCTTGTTTATTTCAAATTTCATCTAACGATGTTACCGAATTGCAATCAGGAAGTAGAAACAACCCCTGCCTATCCAGATATATGTTTTGCGGTTGATGATTTCGATTCCACATTTGATGCAGTGGTAATTGGCTGTTTGATGTTTGTCTATTGTGAAATTTAGGAGATATATTTCTTTAAAATCTTTTGATGCCATTTTCTTTTTCATCTTTTACTCTGTTTACACCTTGCAATGATGTTGAGAGCACTGCAAAGTTGTTTGTCTTTACATATTTTTCTTTAATATACTTTGGGGAAAGTAGTTTAATTAGTAGGCTTCTTGCTTTTGACATGTGAAGAGAAAGGAAGCTACTTAAGCTAGAGCTGACAGTCTCTGTCTCTTATTGCCATCTATCAAATGGAAAATTCCTTGTGTTATGATACTGGTGGCATTCCTAAATGATTTACTAGCAATAGCTTCTTATCTCTTAGCCCTGCTCCTCTTGTTTAAGTAAAGGAAGGTTTGAATGCTGAGCACTGATCTTGGTTGTCAATTGTTTTCCCGTTTTCTGTTGTCCATCTAGAGTGTTGAGATGATTTTGCTATTGAAAGAGATAAAAGAAAAGTTAATTTCATGAAACAAGATCCAGTGTAGTGTCTGGTCTGAGAAAAGTATTCGCAATGGTTGTCCCTTGCTTCTGTAAACAGTTGATGTGGAAAAAAATTTCCAATTACTGTGAGAAAAAATCGGACTACTAACATTATCTTGATGAATATTAATCTCACCTCTTTCTAAAGTTTTGATGTATAGTTCTGGTGTGTGTGTCTGCATGTCCAGTCAAATATTTTGAGGTACGTGAGAAGGGTAACAGTAGGCTTTTTATTTTTTATTTTATGTCAATTGCTTCTTGCTCGTCCATTCCACTCAAGGAGAGAAGAAATGAATTTGTTAGTAACTTCCTCGTACTGCCTTCCAGCAAAATAATGTCTAATAGAATCTTAAAAGATCAGCTCATCTTAAATGTAACATTTATGAAATCGACAAACCTGAACAGCTTTGAAGATACTTCCAGCCATAGATTGTTTCTTTGTTTTTGAGAACTACGGATCTTCATATCTTTTGATAAGGTACCAAGATTTATTGCTTTTTTTTTGTGTTGCATTCTGTTCAGACAGATGTGTGCTATATTATTGATGTAATATCAGCTAATTTTCCTTGTCATCCTGATTTGACACTATATAAATTGGTCCTGTTCAAGTTGGTGAATATTCTGAATAATACACTTTTTTTCCTTCCTTTCTCTGTTTTACTTCTGTTTCTCCCCCACTTTCATTCAATTGGAATAGAATGACAGAAACTTGAGGTTTGTTAGCTGGAGGTGCCGTCATATTGCAGATCCTCATAATTCTCAGAGTGATGCAGATCTTTCTGCCCTATGCTTTATCAACTCTTGTGTCAAATTTTAGTGACCTCTTTTCCCATTCCAATACATCCTTCCTTTGCAAACTACAAAAGAGTTTAAGATCAAAGCATTTTTGTCTGGTTAATTCTGATCTGGCACTTGTATTTGTAAAGGGATAACTTGTGCAACAAGCTCACATTGATCATCCCAGCACTTTCATTTTGCAGGTCTTGACTGATGTAGACCACTGCTATTGTGTACTTTTAAATGCACATGATGGGGCAGCATTTCCCACTGAGAAAGTGGCGCGGGAAAGCAGTTCTACTGATATTTCTCCAAAGAGTGACACCAACACAGGAAAAACGAAGAGTTCTAAGGTGTGAGGATTTTACTTATATGTAATTGTTTTAGTACTTTCCAGGTGTTGAGTCCTTTGTCTTGTCAAATTTCCAGGAATTGCATTTCCTCATTGTTTCTGGGTGTAGAATCAGTGGCAATTTTTTTCTTAATTCAGGTGCTGACCTTGTCCATCTTAATTTTGCACAAAAGACTTATCAATTTCTTCTAATTTCACCAAAGAAAGAATTACATGCCCCTTTCACTCCCTCCCTCTCTCTCTCTCCATTTGGCACCCCTTCCTGCATGAGTTGGTTCCCATTTCCTTTTTTTCCTTTTTAGGGGTGCAGATGGAGAAGAGGAAAGACTAACTAGTTTCTAGATTACCGTGTGTTAGAAGCCAAATTAACCTTATATATTTTGCTCATTTTTCTGCTGAACTTTTATGTTTACAAAATTCAATATTTTTTTTCTCTTGCTCTGCACGCTAAATTTGTGTTCAAATTATTCTCAATGTGAAGAATTATTTTTCCACTTGCCCAGTTAATTTCAAAATGAAGAACTTCTGATCATGTCACGCATGTTGAGTATCTTGTGCATATTTTTCCAGATTCTCCAATTGTATCAGTTACGAACTAAGACAACAACTTGATAATTGGTAGTTTGTGATTGCAGATCACTCTTTTCTCAGGATTTGTTAACTACCAAATGGTTCGAGACGCATATGATGGTAATGTTGTTTCTATTTATTTACTAAGTATGGCTTGTGAGACATTGTATGAATCCTATTCTTTAGTCTTAAACTAGTCTTAAAGCATTATATATACTATCCAAGTTATTGTCAATCAAATTGAAACAGTTTTCTCCTTGACTTGCTTCTGTTATGTTTTTATGATTAGTAATGAAGTTGATGTGTTCATATAATTATGGGTTGATAATTGTCGAAGTCTGTGGTAAGTCTAAAGTTTGGGTTAATTGGACATGTTTGTCAGTTTCTACTCGACTTGCTTCTGTTAAGCTTGTATATGACTTATAGGAATGAAATTTGATTGGTTCATACAATTAGGGGTTGATAATTTGTGGAAGTCTTTGGTAAGTTTAACGTCCGGATTGACACCTAGTAGTATGACTTTGAATCCCGTGATCTTAATAAGAAGGTGGAAGTAGGGACCTCAGCTGTGAACCAGATAGCACCTATGCTAATTATGTGCCTGGAACCCTGTCAATATGTCCCACTGTGATTCTTGAGGCTGCTGTCACTTGTTGAATCTCTATGTCTCTCCGTCTGTCTGAGTGCGCATGTGTTTGTGTCTTGGGTCTGTTACAGTAGAAGACAGGCTTGTCTTTTGACTCTCTCCCTGCTAAATATCATCCATCATCATGTTTTGGGCAATCATGCAACTATCCTTTTTAAACTGATCTCCCAGTTCTCAGCCATTTTTCTAGCTGCTGCCATAGTCTGGCCATGGACATCTTTCACAACATAAATCTATCCATCTTCCTTAGTCATTTATTCAATAAACTGCAACTCTGTGGACTTTGTATTTGTATTTTTCAAGTGACTTATCACTAGATGAAAGCTGACCAAAGGAAAGGCACTCCGACAAGCTATTTGTCTCTCAATAAATCTTTGTATTAGCCTCTTGGCAAATTGATATCCTTTATAGATGATGTTTCAGGTATAGTTTAATGTTATATCTTATATATATATAGTTATATACATCTTTTTTTTTTTTGTGTGTATGTGTGTGTGTCAGCTTCGCTGCCACTGCCAGTTGTATAATATGTCGAAAGAATATATGAAAACAAAGTTCTTACTTTAGGGTCTTGCTTCCTGCTTGGATGCC
Organism: Ehretia macrophylla; assembly: GCA_037974665.1. NCBI lineage: Eukaryota > Viridiplantae > Streptophyta > Magnoliopsida > Boraginales > Ehretiaceae > Ehretia > Ehretia macrophylla. The sequence goes on from CM075774.1 coordinate 10,921,292, forward strand.
TGTTTGCTCCGCCAATCGCCATATCTCTCCCCTTAGAGAGCCAATGAGACCAGAGGACAAAAGAAATGGTTAAGGAAACATTAACACAAAATTGTACAATGAAATCGTAATAGAAAACAGGATAGGGAAAGAACCGGTAAAAGAAGTCTTACATCGACTTGATAAGTTTAGTATCTCAAGAGAGTTGGAAATATACAAATAGATGGACTAGGCATCGTAGATTCACCTTTCACCACCACGCAACATTTTACTGAATAGAGTATGAGTCTCACAATGTATTGTTAACTTGAGGGTAATTCCATGATGTTTAACTTTGCCATTCTGATGTTTTGGAGAGGAGTCCAGCAATTAGTTTGTGGTGGCCTTTGTACTTCAACTAACCTTAGTTCTCATTCTCATCTCTTTCTTCCTGTTTTCACAGCGGGGAGGTCTGGATTTGGGAGCCTTCTTTCACTTGGTCAATCTCCAGGTAAAACTGACAGGCTATACATGAAAGGTCCTGGAGGACGCGGGGAAGTTGAAGTAGCAGTTTCTGGTGTTCTAGGTAAATTATAAGACTTAACTTTGATATTTTGGTGTATTCTCTCACTCTACCATGTGAAGGCTCCTGCAAAATTCTCATTGCATGTGGATATATATGTTATGAGATTGATTAGATAAAAGTTTTGGATAGAGAGCTGGTCAATAATCGGACCTTGGTGTATCTGTATCAGATCAAAGCAAGCAGGAATCAGGCAATCATTCTCCATCCATGAAAGGACTTGGCTTTGGTACATTTGTTCGTAAAGCAGCAACTGTTGCATCAGTGGCAGCAAAGCACGCCTATGCAGCTGCTTCTGCCACCCGGAGTTCTGAAGAAGAGATGCTTCCCCTCAAGTGCTGTTTAATGTCCATATCACTACCTTGGGAGTACATTGCTCAGGATCTTCTATTTAAGGTAAGAATCCGTACTTTTTCATTTTTTCAATCCAAGTAAAAGATCTTTGTTAGAAATGAGCCAAAGAGGGACTAACCTAAGAATTTAGTAACAGTGTTCCTTTTCAAACCGTTTGAATCAGAGAATCATTTCTTTGTTTTGAGGGCTCACGATCTGAACATCGTCTTCATTATTTTCTGGTTCTCAGGGAAGTCCTCCAGTGAACTTGTAGGCATGATTGATGAATGATGTTGTTTGAGAACAAGTTTGTCCCCCCTCTATATATGTGTTTGGAGACAACGTCTAAGTTTGTGCCTCCGAGATGAAATACATGAGAAATCAAGATGTGGAGGTCCTTTCGAACAGGAAAGTAGGTTTGTATATATAAATATTCTTCCCTCTTTCTCCCTTCCCCCCGCCCCAGCCTTGCCCACTCAACCAACACCCGCCGACATGCAGACCTCAAGTGTAACTCTTGTGAAACAATCCTCAAAATCAATAGGTTGAATGGGAAAATTCTATCATGTTAATATGTTGTAGTTTCCAGGGATCTGTTTCATTGTTCTCCTTCTATACGGGTTCAAAACAAGTTTCCCTCTTTCTTTAGACGCAATTGGAACGAAGTAGCGTCAAGATGCAGTAAGTTACCATCATCAATTTCTCAATTATTGTCATCAATTTCTTTTGTCATTCATAAGTAAGTTATAGCCAATCCCATCAGCACAGAACCAAATTTACAACATAACTCAAACTTTCTCTTTCCCACCTCTCCTAATTCATCACTTACCCTCAGGGTGTTCTCATGATATGTGCAAGTCATCCAAAAACATATTCAAATTGAAACAGACCTTCATGTCATGGATAATGTTTTATAAGGGTTTAGAAAGATTCTTCGGAAAGATAAGTAACAGGTAAATAACTCAAAAACAACACAACACTTCTATATATGGGAATCCTGATGAAGTAATAATAATATTAAGAGCACTTGCCTAAAGAATCAATTCTTGCAAAAATGTCATAAAGAAATTATTTAAATGTCATATTCAGATTTACCAATTACTAAAGACTGTCTCCTTAAATGGAGAAGTACATCTTGACAGCCAAAAGTGCCAATTTCATTCACACAATCGCAGAGTCTATGTAGAGTGAAAAAAAAAAAAAAAGGCCCAGCTGACGATCAAAGAATCATCTTCATACCATTCAACTTGGCCACAAAAATGCATGTCAAAATAGTTTGAAAACTAAAAGAGTGAAATTCAGCTAGAGCAGGTAAATTTCATAACATGACCACAACAGAATTTGAAGACCAAGCAGAATAGCAATCCAATTTTTTGCCTCATTTGAACATTAGCTGATGCAAAGTTTCATATGGAGTTGAGGAAAGACATTTTCTCATTGCAAAACCTTATAAAGCAGCATGAGCACTGGATCCTTCATGCATATCAAAAGGTAAGGGTCTCTTGTTATTGCCTGGAGAGAACATTCTAATGGTAAAACTTTACATTGCTAAGTTGAACAATGACAACCAATCCTACATATGATATTTTACCAAATCTTTTATATGACTATTTGAATTCTTAAATATATTGATTCACTTTTGTATGTGTATACAGGTGTAGAGCTCACTGACCACTGCTAAATCCAATCTTAATCCTTCTTCTTAACCAACTGCACTTTTTCTGACCAAAAATAGAATTAGAGAAGCAACCAAACTGCAGAATGCCGAGTAGAAGAATTTATCTAACTTCACAAGAGTGCCTTTAGTACATTAAATCACATTAGCACAAACTATATGCAGTATTGCGCAACAATTTAGCAATAAGAGGTACACAAACATAGAAGCCCGAGGGCAAAATTGAAGTAACATAAATTAACCTCTCCAAATTACAATTCTAATTTTTCTAGCCCAAACCAATTCCACCCATTTTGTATATTTCAGCTCAAGGATTGTGTACATTTTGAATATTCACAGAGCCATTGTTGTAGGCCTAACGTACAACTGTTGGTGCATAATGTACCATACCAACATGATGTAACTTACATTTTGGTTCAGAACATGTACCTTTTGAATATGAATACAGTTAAGTAAGCGTATATTTGTATATAAGAAATAAATATATAGAGAGAGAGAGTGTGTGGTGTGTGTGTGAGAGAGAAGTGCATTACGTTTTCACCGCAGTGCATACAAAGGCTTTCGACAGAGTAAACAGGGGCATCAGAGTCGTCGATGGAGACAGCTTCAACAACCGACCGGACATCCACAATTTGTTCCCTCGTAGCTGCTGCTGTTGTTGTTGTTTCCATCTTTTTTGTTGTTTTTTTTTTACTATTTACTATTTCCTACAAAGACCACACAAAAATCCGAGAGAAAATTTCACGTTACCTTCCTATGATATGCGAAACTATCACACTACCTCTGTGTTCACAAAACTATCAAAACCCTCCTGTATTTTTGAAAACTCGCCACACCGCCTCCCTCCATTTGTTGTCCGTTTGTTTTACCATTGGAGGTGCATTTCATGTGCGGAATTAGCAACTGGGCGTGTATTTTAGCTTTATATAATCCATATAATTGACCAAAAAGCCCTTGCACTTGAAATTAAAAGGGGTTGCACCAATTTGAGCCTCAAACTTGTCCATCTCCTCACTTTTTGGTAGGTTTTGCTCTCTAACTTACTTTCTTGTCTTTTTTTTGTCTTTTCTAATTATTGTAATTATTGTATTTCTAGTTTAACAATGTATTGCTCTATAATTATTGTAAGTTCACTTAACTTATTTTTCCAAAGCCATGTTATCTTTTTTTTTTTTTTCTAATTATTGTAATAATTATATTTTTAATTTAATAATGTGTATTTGTCTATAATTATTGGAAGCTCACTTAACTTATTTTTCCAAAGCCATGTTATCTTTTTTTTTTCTTTCTTTCTAACCATTGTATCTCTATAAATTAACATTGTGTTTTACATTTTTTGAAGAATGTCGACAGGGAGTAGTAGAACATCAAGATATGATTCACTCGACTTGAGCTATTTAAATTACCGGTGTTCTTGTATGGTGTAATATTAGAGTGGTGTCTAAAGCATTAGATACGAGAGGTCGATTGTTCTACTGGTCACCTACTTGTAGATCTTTCAGAGGTTGATGTAACCCACGTACTGCAAGTTGGACACCGGGTGGGCCACCTTTGGTTCCACCTAGATATTTTGACGCAATAGAATGTGTTGAAGATGGGGAAAAAGTTAGTTGTCCTATGAAGAGAGAGATCCCTAACAATGAGATGGTGAAGTTGAAGATGCTTCTCACTGACACTTGTGCTTTTGCTTTTTCAATGGTCCTAGTTGTTTTTATCTTATTATTTAAATAAATATTAGCATTGTTGTAAGACACGTTATGTTTATGGAACGATATTTTCTTTAACAATGGTGCATGTGTTGTAAAAAATATTATGTTTATGGAACGGTATTTTCTTTAAGAATGGTACAATTTACCTCCCTTTGTTATTGTTTGAATGAAACAAATGAAGCATCAACTAATCACATAGGTACAATCATAATGAGTAACATAAACTATTTCACTATCCAAAAACCACACATAAACCTATCTAAAACCTGCCCAAAAACATAATACCTCACATAAATCTATCCAAAAACCTAACACATAATGACACATAAATCTGTCCAAAAACCACACATAAACCTGTCCAAAAACATAATACCTCACATAAACCTATTCAAAAACATAATGGCAACACTACTAGACATACATTGATGTTTAAACCTGTTACCGTAAACATGGCATTGTGCAAAAAAAAAAGCCAAAAGTAGCATGAAATATACACAGTCAATATCCAAGGCATCATAAAGTTAGCAACTGCCCAAAAACATCAAATAATCCTAAATCAACACTACGAGACATACATTGTCAAAAAACCTACTACCATAAACATGCCATTGTGCGGCAAAAGTAATATGGAATATATCTATACATAATGACATTGTAATAAATATCCGAGGAATTGTAAACTCAGCAAATCATTCAAGCCTAGGTATGAAAGGCCTTCTCTTCTCCAAATTTTCGAAAATGGTAGGTAGCCTTGCTCTTGTAGCCTTTCTTCTATTCAAATCTTCAATTGAGGATGTACTAGAGGGATTCGTAGTTGAGGATGCACCGGAGGCAAAACCAGTTAATGCATTATTTCTGAAGCTTGTATACACTCTACCCCTTAAACTTGGCCTATAATCTTCACTAGTTGTCATACCACTAGCAACTGTACTATCATTTCCACTAACATTAACAACACAACTATCATTTTCCCTACTTATGCCACCACTAGTGCCCCTTCCAATGCCACTGGCAGTCCCCTTACCACTGCCCCTACCAATGCCACTATCAGCCCCTACCAATACATCTACCATTGCCTCTCACATTCCTTCTCCCACATACCCTACTACCTCCATATGATCTTGAGGGTAGTTAAGTATCGATAAATGCATTTGTGGTAGACTCTTGAGTGTTTGGACCCTATAAATGCAAAATAGAAACACATTCATATATAAGTCACATTATAAAGTTAGTAATACAATGCATGGCCAAAGTACTAGGGTTTAATTATATACATGTTCAGTTTGAGCTTGTCGCTGCGGTTCTTCATTCAAATCTCCAACATTTTCTTGCTGTCTCATGTCATGCATTGATTCATTTCATGTATACAGCATTATGAGATGCAAATAACTCTTTTATAGAAACACATTATTTTCTAACACTTTTATGAGATGTAAATAACAGTAAAGTATTTGTGTTTGGAACATATAAATGCAAAATAGAAACATATTCATAGATTCTCATTCACACATTCATATATAATAGTAAAGTATTTGTGTTTGGAACATTTAATTACATACATTCGCCTTTTGAGATTGTGGCTGCAGTTTTTCATTCAAATTTTTAACATTTGCTTGTTATTCCAGTGGCGGAGCTAAGCACCCGGGGTTAGGGGGTGCCGCTCTGCCACTCGGGTTATCTATGTATAGACTGATATTTAATTTAAGCACATTATGGTATAAATAAAATATTTAAGTAACTCGCCCTCATTTGATGCACATTATAACAAATATAAAAATGTAAGCAAAAAAACATATCTACTAATGACATAACATATAAAACAGAGAAAGTAAATAGATATAGTTCTTGAAATAGAAAAGCACCTTTTATAACTATCCTCGATGTGTTTTCATTTTTTGAAATTGTTGAATAATCAACTCATTGTCGATAGTATTAAAGACATCTCTCTTTATGTAAGTGACTAAGCAATCATTCATCCAAGCATCTCCCATTCGATTGCGCAGCCGATTCTTCACGATTTTCATAGCAGAAAATGCTCTTTCCACAGTGGCTGTGGCAACGGGTAATATCAATGCCAACTTAACAAGTGAATACATTAATGGATAAACACGATACTTTCCAATTTCAACTAGCATCTTTGAAAGGCTACCAATTCCTTTTATCTTCAAGAATTCTTTACTACTTTGCATATCCAAAAAATATGTATTTCATTGATCATCAAGAACCATCAAATCAACAGGAAAAAAATCATTTGGATAAAACTTAGCAAATTGAATCAACCTTTGCTTGTCAAACGTAAAAAATGAGTTGTCTGGAGCTAAGCATGACAAGCAAAGAAGCAACTCAATACTTGTCTCATTAAAGCGGTCGTTAAGCTCTTGAAGTTGCATGTCCACAACAGTATAAAATAAATCAACATGATAAAGTATAAATTTGTAATATTTTGAACTCTACGTCGTGATCACCCTTGGAGTGAAAACATCTATTCCATATTGGGAATATCAATATCATGAATTATGCAGAAAGAAAATATTCCCATCCATTATTTCTCAAAGTTTGCAACTGCTGCTTGGAAAGACCAACTAATTTCATGGAATTACTGATATCTTGATCTTTCCTTTGCAATGCCTATGATAAATCATTAGTGATTCCCAAATTTTTTTTCATCAAATGCAAAGTCAAATGTTTGTATCGCGTTTAAAAGACCATTAGCTTCAATTCTTTGATCTGAACTCAATCCTTTTTCTTTGATAATCAAACTTATTAAAGTGGCATAATGTGAACCCCAACGAGTATCACCACTCTGTTTGAGACCAGTTTCTTGATTCATGCCGCGTCCACTAAGAATTTCTCCATTTTCTAATGCTTCTTTCACTTTAGCAACTTGTTTTTCACGAAGCATGACATGTCTCTTACAGGAGCCTCCAACAACATTTAATAAAGTAGCAAGTAATGTAAAAAGGGAACCAACTTGAACATGATTCTTGGCAACAGAAACAACTGTAAGTTGCAATTGATGAGCAAAACAATAAATATAGAAAGCGGATTGATTTTCTTTTAGAATCAAACTTTTTAGGCCATTAAATTCACCTTGCATGTTACTAGCACCATCGTAGCCTTGTCCACGAATTCTTGATATACTCAATCAATGTTTCCTAAATAACCATTCAATTCCTTTTTTTAGAGATAATACAGTAGTATCACTCACATGCACTATACCAAGAAAACGCTCAACAATACTTCTTTTTGTGTTCACATAACGCAAAACAATGACCATTTCTTCTTTGTTTGATATGTCACATGACTCATCAACAATAATAGCAAAATGTTCATCTCCAAGCTCATTTATAATAGCATCAATGGTCTCACTTGCAGCAACACTAACAATCTCTTTTTGAATGTCAGGAGAAGTTAACCGATAATTTTCAGGAGCATTTTGCAAAACACAATTGTTGATGGTTTCATTATGATCAGCAAGAAACTTGAGAAGCTCAAGAAAGTTACCTTGATTAGTAGAATCTTCTGTTTCATCATGACCACGAAAAGTCAATCCTTGCTTCAAAAGGTACCAGATCCAATCAATTGTCGCAGTCAATCGACTACGATATATGTCACGAACTTGATCAAATTGCCTATTAATAGCAACTTCAATGTGCTGGTTTTGCTTCATCAAGTCTTCACACTTCTTCCAAGCAATGTTATGTGCACTATTTGGACCTCCAACATGTTGATTAAACATGTTGATTAAATCTATCTTTTTTATGCCAACTTATAAACCCCTCTGTAACAAATGAATCTCTACCTGACTGCTTTCCATGATCGGGCTTAAAAAGATAACAACATAAATAATATGCACTATCATTTGTTATGTTGTACTCCAACCAATTACTAAATTCATTGAACTAGGAGATACAAAACTTTCGAAGCCTATCCCCAATTTTTTTCTTGGGAAAATCATGATGACGAGGTTGACATGGTCCTTTTTGCAAGTAGTATCTCATATTTTATCTCGATCATTAGGATGATAAGATAAAATTTTAGGGCGTAACCCGGGATTTGATTGTAGATCTTCTAAGTTGATCTCGATTCGAGGTTGCTTTGAAAAATTTCGTGCATTATCTTCATTATTCATTTCATTAGATTCGGAAGAAACTTGTGGTTCAAAGTTCACTTTCTTTTTATAAATTTATCCATAAATCTAATAACCAATAACCTACAAATAAAAATCAATTAAAATAAACACATAAAAGATTCCGTATCAATAATTTCATATAAAAAAGCTATTTATGAATAAAATTATTAACTATATGTAGAGCACATAAAAATTTAAAAGTTATATAATCAATCTTCCATTCAACATACACACAAAAACACACACACATATATATATATACAAGAAAGGGATGATTCTATTGATTTTTTGCATAGATACATCATACATGTTTCATGATAAAAAAATAACCTAATCAAAAATTAAATTTAAACCTTAATTTAATCAAACTCAAATACTACATAAAAAGAAATTACAAGATAATTAATTATCACCTTTGCTTTGCCGCTTGAATTTTTTTTTTTTGAATGCCTTTGGACTTTGGTGATGTCGGGACTTAAGAATGATGAATGGTGGACGGTGAAAAATTGATTGGTTTTTCTTCATTTTCTATATGAAAAATTGAGAATGTAATTATTGCTAAATCTGAAAAGATTGCCATTATGGAGTTGAAGAATTGTCTTTTCCTCTTCTGTTTAGTAGAAGTTTTCCGCTTTAGCCAAAGTTTGGGTCTTTAATTGATTACAGAACATAGACTCGAGAGCCAAAAAGGTGATGCAATTCAAACACATATATACAAGAAAGGGATGATTCTATTGATTTTTGGCATAGATACATCATACATGTTTCATGATAAAAAAATAACCTAATCAAAAATTAAATTTAAACCCTAATTTAATCAAACTCAAATACTACATAAAAAGAAATTACAAGATAATTAATTATCACCTTTGCTTTGCCGCTTGAATTTTTTTTGTTGAATGCCTTTGGGCTTTGGTGATGTTGGGACTTGAGAATGGTGAATGGTGAATGGTGGATGGTGATTGCTGAGTGGGTTGGATTGGAAGAGTTGAAGTGATGAAGCTGATGTTGATTTGGGTTTTGTAATTTTTTTTTATAAATAAAAGTATATTACTTATTACCTATATACCCCTCATTAAATGAGGGGTGGGTTTAGGATAACATGATTCATCCAATTCCCGCCACTGGTTCTCTCAGTTCTTGCATTGATTCATTTCATGTTATTACATACACTTTTATGACATGTAAATAACAATTTAGTATCTCACATAAACATACCTTTAATAATGGTGAATTTGGGTGGAATTCATTTTAGCGTAAGGACTTATTATATCCTTTTTGTAAACATCTTTTCCATGTGTGTGTTAGGCTCTCCTTCTTGCTTTTTTGGGTCTTCCTGTCCTCCTTTGCACAATTGGAGGCTTCAAAGGTTCAGTTCTTGAATCAACATAGTCATCCATGCCGGGAACTGGATGAATCATATTATCTTAAACTACTTAATACACTTGCTGGGAGTAACAATTGTCAATATAATCTTCCAATCTTTTTCGATACTTATAGATACAAGACATGTGATAAATCCATATTTTTTGAATTTTAACTTATTAAATCATGTACAATTACATTATAATTTCAAACATAATTGTATATTTTACACAATTTTATGCAATGTGGGTTCTAAGGTGAAATGACAGAAATGATGTCAAATACCAACACTTGGAAAAAATTTTGGAGTAACACTGGACGAGAATGGTAGAACAACTTTGAAACGAGCAAAACGAGATTGAATTTGGCTAACCCGAGCGCGAAAACAGATTCAAGAAGTTGAAAAACCTTGAAATAGACCTGGTCAACTTTTTGGTCAAAGGTCAAAGTCAACGGGCTAGTCAAAGTCAAAGTTCACTGACCACAACCAGAAGCGCGCTCGGACGCGTCCTTTTCCTATTAGAGCACACCTTGTCACAAAAGTCAAACAAGTTGCTGACAAAGCGTGCAAGAATTTGCTGACAATGTTGTGTGCAAAAAATGCAGAAGCGCGCTCGAGCGTGCCCCTGGTCTGTAGCCTATAAATATCGTGAATTTCATTCTGAAAGACACATCTCTTTAGACCATATTTTTCTTATAGCTCTTCTTTGTTGCTTAGGTTATATTTGTGAGGTTTTTGAGTGATTTTTGAGTATGTGTTGTAATTTTAGTTGTGTTAGAATCCCGGGTGGAGGGTCTTTCGTGCCATAGACATACTGAAATCATATCGTTCAACCGAAATTCGCACAACACGCTAAGTAATCTTTTATTTTCCAGTTTACGTTATGATTTCTTGTAATTTAATTTTCATTATGGCATGTTAAACCTGAGATTCGGGGTGGTTACGTGTGAAGATATTTTTGTACATATATTTTGATTCAAATTAATTAAAGTCTCGTATTTTTTTAATTACTTAGTATTCTTCGATTAATTATTATTATGCTTTTAGTTATGTTATAATTAATTGAAAGTACATATATGTCCGGTTTTATAAACCAGTGGCAATATAAGACTACCTTGAATGGATACAGTCTAGTTGTACCGACACCTCCAAGTTACGTAAGTGAAAGATTAATTGAGAGATTGGATACAGTTCGGTTGTACCAATACCTCCAATCTTGACAATCAATTAATGTCGTCACTTACGTATCAGAGGCCAACTTCAGAAGTGAGCGCTTATAGCCTGATTTCTAAATGATTTAATCTTTAAATCTGAATCAATAATATTGTACTTAAATATTCTGAACTATTTACCACCTCGAATCCTTATTCATCCCTTGGATTTAATCCCCTCGTTAAGTGTTTTAATTTGGAATTTGTGAAATTGTGTTTGATTGGACTTAAATTCGGATCTATTTATTTACCGCAATTTTTGGACATTTTGTGGACTATTGGACTCTTGGACTTAAATAAACTCATTTGTAATTGGAGAACGAACAATTATAAATTAAATGTTTAACTTAACTTGGTAACCAGAATCTCCATGGATCGATCTTCAACTCATCTAAGCTAGAGGTAATTCGAGGTAAATTTGTTTTCAATTCTTTCAATTCTTTAACCTTCTCTAATTTTGATCGTACAACGACGGCGATCAAAATTTGGCGTCGTTGCTAGGGATAGGCATACACTGATTGATGTAAGCTTTTAATTTATGTATATTAGTTAATATGTATATATTCTAAGTTTTCTTAATTTTATTTTTTCTTTTTTTATTTCTTTTTCATTTTGAGGTTTGTGTTTGTTTTATTTTTTTTTCCTTTAGTGTGTTAGTTTTGTATGCATGGTCAATGATCCTTGAAACCAAACCCTTTTGATTTTGATTTGGAAATTAAAAGAACTTTTAGATCTAGAAGTCGAGCACAAAAACCTTCAACCCAAACCATTGATGAACAAAATCCGAATCCTAATCCAAATCAGAATTGGGATCCAAACCAGAACCAAAATGTAGGTAGAGAAGTAAGAAATGTTAGGAGCATAAAAGATTATTCCACTCCCAATGATTATTATTAATTCTAATAAAACATAAAAGTAATGCTCATGAAAAGACTATCATTAATTCTAATAAAATATAAAATGTATCCATTACACCAAAAATGTCATATTGCTAGTGATATTTAGAACATATTAATCCCAACACCCCACAATCATTAGAGTAAAGATTAGGGCAAATTTCACAAATGGTCCCCATTTTTACATTTAGTTTTATTTTAGTCCCTATTGTTTCAAAAATCACGCGATTAGTCCCTATTGTTTACAAATATATATCACTATTAATACCCATTGTTTATATTTGTCTCATTTTAGTCCCTATTATTTCAAAAATCATGTGGTTGATCCCAATTATTTACAAATATATCATTATTAGTCCCTATTGTTTACATTTTGGTCTCTATTATTTCAGGACTAATAGTGATACATTTGTAATAGTGATATATTTGTAAATAATGAAGACTAATAGTGATATATTTGTAAATAATAGTAACCAACCGTATGACATAATAGTGACCAACCGTATGACTTTTAAAACAATAAGGACTAAAATGGAACAAACTGTAAACAATGGGACTAATCGTGTAACTTTTGAAACAAAAGGTAAATAATGGGGACCATTTGTGAGATTTGCCCTAAAGATTATGACAAAGGGTATGAATTAATGGCCAAACTGCAAATAACATTCATTGTAGGAGGAGATGATTGCCATGAGAACAATGTAGGCATAAGTTGATCATCGACCATCATACAAGTTCCCGCAATTCCGCGCATAGACGAGTATTGTCCCCACATTACGAATCCTTCGAGTGGGTATACAAGCTCTGAAGGTCTAAAGTAAAATATGGTTGGAGGTCAACATGTTATTTGAGCTGAGTTGGGCCAGTTTGACCCGTGAACTCGTTTAGCCCGGTCAATAACTAGGCTGAGTTATAGCTCAGATTGTTATTATCCAAGTTGGGTTGCCCTGGGTTGAGATTCAAAAAAATAAACCCAACTCGATCTATTAATTTTACATGAGTTAAATGTGTTAATTGGATTGAGTTCGGGCCAGTCCATTTTTTTTCTCATTTTATTTCCTTATAACTTTTGAGGGGTGGGTGGAGTTTTAAAAAAATAATGGTTAGAGTCCCGAAAAAATACAGTCTAAACATGTTTGGGACGAGATAAAAATTTAAAAAAAGGAGAATGGAGTCTAAACATTAAATAATACTTTTACTAGCCGATTGTAGAGAGAAGTGAAAAACAATTGAGGTACAGAGTCTAAACGTAATAATGCAAACGGTAACTAGCCTTTGGTGTCAAATTTTAATTATTACGTATAGACCTTCATTTCCCTCCTTACTTTTACTTTCCCTCCCAAATAGCTAGTAATTGTTTTTTTTTTTTTTTTTTTTTAATAATTTGACCCCATCCCTCCATTTGTCTTTACTTTTTCCTCCAAATAGCTTATTAAGTTTTATTTTTAATGTTTTAGCCCTAATAATATATTTCGAACGTAAATCTATAAAGAATAAATTTCTATTTTTCATAGAAAAATGGCTAAATTAAATTGACCTAATTTACCAATCGATTAGACTAGTATACTGAATTGAATTGAGTTGAGTTATCAATTAAATTGACCTAATTTACCAATCGATTGGACTAGTATACTGAATTGAATTGAGTTGAGTTATCAAATCAAACTAGTCTGGGCTCCGAACTGAACTGGACTAAATTTATAATTTTTAAATTTAAATCTATCTCAATCCGCATTCTAGCATGAATTATCCAAAAGCGGGGGAAGGGGGAAGGGGAAAGGGAGCGGGAGCGGGAGCCGCAATATTTTCATAAGAGTATTATATCATGAAACAATTGTTACAAAAGTAAATATTAGTACAAAACTTTACGAAGCCTAGAAAAGCTTTCCCCTTAATATTAAAGAAACGATATTGTGAAGAACCATAATTATTAATCCATCTGTTTTCTCATTTGGCAGCATCCTCTGCCTTGTAAGCCACATCAGAAGATGATGTGTCCATGTCATTTAGGCCTAACTCCTCATTCTGCTCCCATGATCTCTCATATTCCTCAACTGATCATTGTAGGAAATAAATAAGAACCATAGGAAGATGAAATAGAACAATACACCTCGCCACGAAGAAAGAAAGAAAAAAAAGATATTTATGCATGAAATCAGACGAAAACTTGTAAACTAGCAGCATGTAGCATCAATTCCAAGAGGATACCCTAATAGATCCACCCTCCTCATGCACCCATGGTTTCCTTGAAGTGATTCCCATATAGAGTCACTCCCAAGTAAGACATTTATCGAAAGATCCAGCTGAGTAAATATGAAAATCTCCCACTCACACATTCAAGTCTCCAAAAGGAACCAAAACCAGGTCTAGACTAGGACATAATGTTAATTGCATTCATCGCAAACCACAGCCAGTGAAGGTTGACGTCTCATGTAAACAATGAAGCCACAAAGTTCTCTTAAAGCGAAGGAACTACTTAGATTATATTACTAGTATATGGGAAACCATTTTTCATACAATTATTCATTCAAATTGGAATCTTTCTTCCTACAAGAAGTATCTCAGAAAACTCTATATGGTGGTATGGAAGAATTTACAACACACTCATAAATCATATAAATTTTCTAAGTTCCCCTAATGGTTGCAACATGCAAAATTGATATACTTTGATTGATTTTGACATGTCAAAAAAATGAATATAACAACCCAAAAATCGTGAGAAAAAACAAAAGAAGTTGGCCATCACGCAGATGCAACAGCAAAGTTTCTTATTATTTTCGAGTAATACTCATCAATTCAAACTAAAAGACAGAAGAAGAGGATTCTAAAAACAAATATACAGAAGCAAAATGTTAGGCAGCAAATAAGCTACAGAAACGACAAAAGATAAACCGTTTTCTTGCACAAAAAAGAAATAAACATACAGAAAATATGGTGGCTAGAAGCATGCAAGCAACTGGGTCTATCAAAGGTAGACATATTACAGTCAGCTGCCTCTATATACAAAGTAGTTCATCCACTCTCCATGAAGATGAGAATGCAACTAACCATGCAGAGAAATTTCAGCAACAAAGAGAAGATCATACTTCCAAAACTCTTCAATTGCCTTCAGTGAAAGCGCACACCAAAAGGATATCCAGAATATCAAGATAGAAAGACTTACATGTTAACTGGTGGTCATACTTAATGTCATCGGTTGCAGGTGCCACAAAGGAGTTCGCCAGAGCATCATCGATGATCAAGGTCCAAGACTCTTCCAAGGTCAAAAGCTACACAAAATCAAAAACTCATTTAAGCAGGACTTCAAATAGATTACTACAGAAGATTAACATAATTGTGCGAAAGAATAACATTTTGCATTTGAACCAAGTATAAATCCATCTCCAACATCATCATGTACATGTGTCTTCCAATTTAAAGTAAGCTGTCAAATGACTCAACATCTGCATAAAACATAAGTGACTAAAAACCAAATTCCATAAACAGATTGATTGATTATGCATTTTGAGAAGACAAGCTAAAGGCATGAATGGACTTAATCCTATTCTGATCTGAAATGGACTGAAACGAAAGAAATATAATATTCATCCCCTGTAAACTATAGCAGCCTCGATAATATGCATTGATAATATGCTATATCCCACAAGATGTAGAACCTTTGTAATAGTAGATAAAGAGGCAATGGAAGTCCCTCTTCATGATAGGCCTCGATATATATGCTATATGCTTTATGTTAAAAGCCACAAGATGTAGAACCTTTCTAATAGAAGATAAAGGGGCAATTGATGTCCTTCTTCAAGATAGTGAAAACAGCAACTAAATGTCATCAACAGAAGCAGGATACTCCGCGTAAGATCAAACATGGTGATCAGGCTTAAATAGATAATAGGAGGAAAAGAAAGAACTAGAATAAGAAGGTTATTCAATCAAAGGATGCCAAGAATGAGATTATACACTTGGAAGCGAAATTATCATAGCTCATTGCATAGTAATTATGTATCTATCAAGTGTTGCATGTACCTTGTTAAGTCTTGTGCTGAACTCCTGCCACTTGGTCTTCTTGTTATAGTCAAGACTATCTCCGAAAGTAAATCCATGAACTCTCTCGAGATCTGAAGTTTAACATATCAGTAAATTTCACGAGTTCCAACACTTGATTGTAATCAGAAGAGAAGTTGATTGCATATCAAACTACATAATATGAATTAAAGAAAATACCACAAAATTATCTCAATGTGCAGTACAAACCGCCTGATTAAAATAGAAATGCTCGACTCAATTCTAAATGAGACATCACTTGTATCAAAATTTAGTATAAAAATCTTTGAGAGATAATGCAACAACGGTAAGACCATCAAGACAATTTAATGGCTTTCTTAATACCCAAAAGCAATGTTGAATTACATCTCACCATGTCAAGCATAAATTAAGGCCTATTTGACTAAATAATTTCATGTAGTTACAGATTCAGAAGATTCTATGATTAGAGAGACAACTTTGTCTAGGACAATCATTCAACTAAATGTAATTTAATATACACCTGAAACAGGACTTGAGTACTTCGACTCATCTAGAATGCCCTCCTTTAGCCAAAAAGCAAACCAACTTGCCATTTTCACTTGTCCAAAACATGTGGATAACGGGTAGTAATAATTAAGTTTCTATCAAAAACTTTCCATGAATACCAAGAATTATATTTCAATCAATATTCAAGTTTTACATCATAAAAGTGGATACTAGCAAAGTCAGTGGTTACGAGGATTCAAATGGACATTCCGGACTTCGGGAGTAACTAAGCTCCTGTGGACACCATCAACTTAGAAAGTCCAGGGCCCCATTATGTAATAGATTAGACCTGGTACCTTCTTAGCACTCTATCAAAGCAGACATACTTACAGAGACTTCTTCGACATTTCTGCTGCCGAAATTCATTGGAGATTCCAGCAGGAAGGTTTTCATAGTCCATCTATGAACAAGGCCTGCCTTTGTAAACACCCATCACTCTCCAGCAATGGTGTTTATTTAACATTCCAATATGACACCATTGACAATAGTGTCGCCTATTAGACTGAGACCTTCCCGAACAGTACTATTTTATACAGCCATCGATAGATGACTAGACACAAGCTTCTAAAAGATGAAGAGATATGAAGAATTTCAGCAGTGAATATCAACACTTACAGTGTAAACAGTGATCTAGGGCGATTTAAATATGACATTTTTGGGCAAGTGGAACATTCAACAGAAAGACAAGCTAAATAAACAATAAGAAACGACAAAAGAACATTGAACGCCACTTACTTTCCTTAATTTTTGTAATTAAACCTTCGACAGTAGTCACAAGCCCACCCAGTGTGCCACTAGCCAGCTCCAAATCAAGCTCGGGAACTTTCACACTAGCAGTATCTGACTGATGTGACCCAAAGGAGTTTGATCAGAAAATGCTTGGAGGGAATATTAAGTATAAATCTAACGAGGAGAAGCCAGATTCTGAGAATTGTAATTCACCCAGGGAGAAAAAAGACAACCAAAATGAAAAACAACAAGGAAAGAAAAGAAAAGCAAAGAACCCTTTACAAGCACAGAAAGGAACACATGAATAACAGTCAATTATAAGTTTAAGCTATACAACAATCACATCTCAAGGCAACAAGTGTCAAAAACAGTGTTAGACAAAGTAGTTCATAGCTATAAACGTGTAAAAAGATAGCAAATAGAACGGTATTTCATACATGTAAACCTTCAACTATCCAGAAATATCTTATGACAATGTCACATTTAAGACTACTTGTCATGAGGTTTAGTAACTGCTTAAGCACTAAGGGCGGGCTGTTCTAAGACCAAAGCACAATGGAAGAATTGCAAATTTGATGGTGTATAAGAAGAGTTTTATGGTATTAAAGTCTAGAACTTAGAAAATCAAGAGGAAACAAGTCAAATTGAGATAAATACCACACTAACAAGGATTCCATTGAGAACAACTCAGGATTTCAATCTCAGGGCACACCAAACTGGACCAAATTCCAGAACAAGCATATTATTCCCAGTCTGAAATTCATGTTACAGTTTTGTTATTTAGAGGCACTAGAAAGCCTTATGTCTCTCCTACATGTCCTACAATGGGACAAATTCAAAAGATAAGGTCACAACTTGCATTGAAGGAAATCTTCCTAAATTGTATTACTGTACCCCATATGTCGGGTTATCAACTCTTCTGCCAGCACATCTTCTCTGCAATTGAACCTTATCTAAGATTTCAACAGATGTGGTACACACAAAAAACAAAAAACCTAAAAATTAATATACATGTTCGTACGTAAATGTAAATTCTTCTATGCTTATCGAGCCAGAACAGTCCAAATCACATACCTTTATGACATCTCGGCTTAGATCCTTTACGTTTTCAATGTGAACTACAATTATCTTCCCTTTAGGAGGTATAGGCCCACCGGGCTTCACCTGCAAGGAGAAGCATAACACCACCATTCATCAGAGAAGGAAAACAGAGAATTAATTTAGATCAAAAGAATCACTCAGAAGATCCAGAAAAACGTACAAACCTCAGAATTACGGTAACCACAAGCATCACAAGATGATGCCATAACAATTACCTCTTGGAAGTATGGAATATCTGCAAGTGGTTAAGGCTAACAAATCTCCTTGTAAAAGAAAAACTTTGTTGTAGATACTCATATCTTCGAGAAGTAGTATTACCGTAAACAAAACATAAGTCATCTTATACCATAAGAAAAATGAAGATACAAATTTGGAGAAGAAACTTTTGTCTGTGTGGTTCATTAAACCTCCATGGACAAATTCCAACGCCTGCTAGTATCTCTCACTGTCAACCTATCTACTAACATGAATTTGTTCACCCCAGACAAAAGAAATTTTATTAACAAAGCAAATGTTTGGGGTTTTTATGACAAATGATTGCTGGTGATTAGGTAAGAGTGGCAACAAATGCAATTGGAAGGAAGTAGCGTCAAGATGCAGTAAGTTAACACCATCAATTTCTCAATTATTGTCATCAATTTCTTTTGTCATTCATAAGTTAGCTAATCCCATCAACACAGAACCAAATTTACAACATAACTCAAACTTTCTCTTTCCCACCTCTCCTAATTCATCACTTATCCTCAGGGTGTTCTCATGATATTTGCAAGTCATCCAAAAGCATATTCAAATTGAAAAGGACCTTTCTATCGATTTCCACATTTCCATGGAAGGAAACTTCTGGAGAAATATTCATGTCATGGATAATGTTTTATAAGGGTTTAGAAAGATTCTTCGGAAAGATAAGTAACAGGTGAATAACTCAAAAACACGCAACACTTCTATGTATGGGAATCCTGATGAAGTAATAATAATATTAAGAGCACTTGCCTAAAGAATCAATTCTTGCAAAAACATGACTCGTATTTTTAATTCGTTGCAGATCCGGTGTATAAAATTAACACACTAAAATGTCATAAAGAAATTATTTGAAAGGCATGGAAAGGATACTTGTAACAAACATTCGACACTCACACCTAGCAGCACAAGCTCCACAGCTTGATGGAAAAGTCATCACCTGCCCATTGAAGGGAAATGTCAAATAACCCATAATTTCTTGTGCAGTAAATATGAAATTTTTTCTGGAGGTGAGAAGTACCTCTTCAGGTGCAGAATATCTAAACAACGCTTCTGTGATTTGTGCACTATTACCCTGAGCTATTGCCCGACGACCAGCCTTTGCTCCAACTGATCCATGTGGTTCTCTTTCCATTTGGTTAGAACAATTGTTACTTTCACCCAGGGATGCTTCATCACCAGGTTCTCCCATTTGGGATGAGTCAACAAGGTACCCCAATGATGCCTGTTGCTCAGGAGTTCGCTCATAAAATTTGATAGTCAAGGATGGATCAGGAGTTGGAGCAAACCTATTAACAATTGAAGGGGTCAGAAATTGTAGATTTGAGTGATCATGAAAACATCAAAGTTGTTAACTACGCATAAATTAGTTGATTTTGCAAATGGACGAATGAAAAGAATGGGAAGTTGTCAACTAAGAAAATCTCTGTCTAACTTCTCAAAAAAAAGAAAATCCATGTCTAAGGAACAGATACAATGAAGCAGAAATTTTTTCAAGGCAACTTGATGCATTTGATACATGTGGTGATGAATGCAACGAACTCATTGCATAGATGGTATAATCTAAAACAGAAATCCATCTTTTGACCGAAAAAGAAGAAAAAACATGTGAAGAAGTCTCTTACGGATTCTCAATGAAGCCGTTACCAGCAGGATCATCAAGAATAAAGGTAAAGGGTGAATCTCCTGATGCACAAGCTTTCAGTTTTAACAAGAACTGGTCTAATGCTTCACCAGTCTGAGGATCCACTTTCTGGAATGATCAGAGAGTAAAATATTAATTGTCAGGGGTAGAAAAGAAAGAAGATGAGAAGTAACTGAGCTATCAAACTATAGATCGAACCTTTCGTTCCTCTTGAAGAGCCTGTAATCCATCCACAGCCCGCACCAATATCCCTTCTACCTACAAACACAAAATATAGACGATTTTACAAAATTCCCAAGGCATGGGGTTCCAGTTGCTCATAGGGTTCGGAATCGCATTGATTCTCAATTCTGCAACTCACATATTAGAAATACTTGGACCCATGGTAGAAAGGAAAAATATAAAAAGATCCCTCGAAGTCTTATAACTCCAAATGAGCCTCATATCATATTCAGATTTATCATTTACTAAAGACTGTCTCCTTAAATGGAGAAGTACATCTTAACAGCCAAAACTGCCAATTTCATTCACACAATCGCATAGTCTATGTAGAGTGAAAAAAAAAAACAGGCCCAGCTGACGATCAAAGAATCATTTTCATACCATTCAACTTGGCCACAAAAATGCATGTCAAAATAGTTTGAAAACTAAAAGAGTAAAATTCAGCTAGAGCAGGTAAATTTCATAACATGAACATAACAGAATTTGAAGACCAAGCAGAACAGCGATCCAATTTTTGCCTCATTTGAACATTAGCTGAAGCAAAGTTTCATTTGGAGTTGAAGAAAGACATTTTCTCATTGCAAAACCTTATAACACAGTATGAGCACTGGATCCTTCATGCATATCAAAAGGTAAGGGTCTCTTGTTATCGCCTGGAGAGAACATTCTAATGGTAAAACTTTACATTGCTAAGTTGAACAATGACAACCAATCCCACATATGATATTTTACCAAATCTTTTGTATGACTGTTTGAATTCTTAAATATATTGATTCACTTTTATACGTGTATACAGGTATAGAGCTCACAAACCACTACTAAATCCAATATTAATCCTTCTTCTTAACCAACTGTACTTTTTCTGACCAAAAATAGAATTAAAGTAACCAATCAGAAGCTTTTTCTTTTTCTACCTACTACTAAAAGTGGCCTCAGCTATACAGTCTTGGAATATTAAACGATTCACTTTATTCTCCTCCTTCTAAACATCATTTTCCCAATACTTGATTGTCAGAGACTTAGTACCCAAGAAGAAAAAAAAATGGAAATCAGTATTTGTTTGACAAGGAAGAAACTAGAAATCATATCTTCCTTACAGTTGTTTCAGAATTATAAAAAGCTATTTGTTTAAGGCAAGATCAAATGGAAGCTCCACAACCACAATTCTGCGTGCTCCTTTAGTTGTTAAGAGTATAAAACCAAAAATAGAAGCATATTAACCGAAATGCCAACTATCCAAAGAGAAATATAAATGATGCAAGAAAGATAAAAAGGCAATACCGTCGACAAAGATCCACGTTGGGCCTCAGGAGGAATCTCAAAATCCAGTTCAGGAATCTGCACACATGAGCACCAAAGCATAAGATGCAAAACTTCAATGTGATAATCCATAAAAGCCTTGCATAGAAGGAGGCTATGCGACTCTTGCGA
Source organism: Ehretia macrophylla (assembly GCA_037974665.1). Classification (NCBI taxonomy): domain Eukaryota; kingdom Viridiplantae; phylum Streptophyta; class Magnoliopsida; order Boraginales; family Ehretiaceae; genus Ehretia; species Ehretia macrophylla. The sequence goes on from CM075774.1 coordinate 10,943,086, forward strand.
CTAACATATGAAAAAGGTACAAATCAAAAGTATAAAAATGGCCATGAAACAGCATATTTCATCCTCGTTCATCTATTTTATATTTTTTAAATTGGTGCATTGAATCATTTCATGAGTCTTTTACTGAAATTTACCACATAGGGAATAGAGAAAAGTCGTAACTCATTGATGATAAAAGTCCAGAAGAAATTCAGTTTTGTGCAGGAGCAAAACCAGCGAAGTACCTTAATTGTGGCAGTCTCAGATTTCACCACTTGACGACTGAACATCTGCAATCAAAAAACCCACTCGGTCAAGCACTTCTACTTAAATGCTCAAACTCTTTGGCATTCATGAAAAACCCAAAAATGAATTGCCCTATATTCCTTGAAGTTCTTTAAGTTATTTAACCTACAGACATCTATAAGAGAGCTGCAAATATCCATAACAATTGTCACATCTAAAATGCTTTCTACTTGGAAGATAATATGCCAAAGCACACTTTATAAATCAGGAACATAATGAGGTAAAGTTCATCCAAGTGTCAGATCCATGTAACTCAACCTTTTGATCACCAGCTGGAACATCAAGGCGGTAAAAGCACCCTTTGGGCTGGATCTCACCAGCAAACTGCACATAATTATTCCTTCACAAACAGAGGAAAAAAAAGGCGTGAGCAACCAATAAGAGTAACTTGAATTAATATTTGGATGCTCCAGTCCAATAGGGAAAGAAGAGTTTACCTCTCACCACAATGTGGACACTCAAAGGCAGACAACAATATCTGCAAGCAAAAGAAACTTACTTTGAGTGTCACTTCACATTAGTGTTCCTTGATAGGAAAGACATTCGGCTCCATAATGAAGAGGTAACCTCACAAATGTTGGAAGTAGAAGCAGAATAGGATGTTTATATTTTCATTCAAACACATCAGAAAAGGCGCTAAGAAGAGGAGAAGGTAATTTTGATAGTGATACAATTTTTATAACCAGCAGCAGAGCAATATCTAATAAAAGATGGGTAAAAGTGAAAGGTCACCTGTCTAAAATGCGGGATTAACGTTAACAAGAACCTTGTTATCCCCTGTTCACAGAAAAATGCAATGGAAGCCCATGTGAGCAACAATAAACTATGTGAATAATAACAAAGAAGCCACAAAAACTAAAGCTACCTTTGATGCTATTCAGCAGACAGTTATAACAAGGACAAAGCAATATAAAATTAAGTTGAAAATCAAGTTGATAAATTACTAAGAGGAAGAAACCAATGGAAAAAGTCACTGGTGGGGCCTACTGGTTTGATGTATTATAGGAATACATTCTTCACTATCTTCAAACTTTATTTCGTCACAAACCCTTACAAGGGCAAAATTGAAAGTTTCTATTTTTAGGAGTTGCAGTAGTCAAGAAGCAACATAAAAATTCTGAAGAAAAAAATATGAAAAACAATTTCACTAATGACCACACACATAACTTCACAGGTTGGTCCTCTATTAGGCATCCGGCTATTTGACCTACATGGGCCCCAGTTTTTTTCTCTCGCGGGCCAAACTGCCGAATGCCAAGCAAAAGAATTTATCTAACTTCACAAGAGTGCCTTTAGTACATTAAATCACATTAGCGCAAACTATATGCAGCATTACGCAATAAATTAGCAATAAAAGGTACACAAACATAGAAGCCCGAGGCAAAATTGATGTAACATAATTTAACCTCTCCAAATTACAATTCTAATTTTTCTAGCCCAAACCAATTCCACCCATTTTCTATATTTCAGCTCAAGGATTGTGTACATTTTGAATATTCACAGAGTCATCGTTGTAGGCCTAACGTATAACTGATGGTGCATAGTGTACCATACCAACATGATGTAACTTACATTTTGGTTCAGAACATGTACCTTTTGAATATGAATACACATAAGTAAGTGTATAGAGAGAGAGTGAGTGAGTGTGTGTGTGTGTGTGTGTGTGAGAGAGAAGTGCATTACGTTTTCACCGCAGAGCATACAGAGGCTTTCGACAGAGTAAACAGGGGTGTCAGAGTCGTAGGCGGAGACAGCTTCAACAACCGACCGGACATCCACAATTTGTTCCCTCGTAGCTGTTGCTGTTGTTGTTGTTGTTTCCATCCTTTTTGTTGTTCTTTTTTTTTTTTACTATTTACTATTTCCTGCAGAGACCGCACAAAATCCGACATAAAATTTCACATTACCTCCCTGTAATATGCGAAACTATCACACTACCTCTGTGTTAACAAAACTATCAAAAACCCCCTGTATTTTTTAAAACTCGCCACACCGCCCTCCTCTATTTGTTGTCCGTTTGTTTTACCGTTGGAGATGCATTTCATGCGTGGAATTAGCAACTGGGCATGTATTTTAGCTTTATACTAGTTAAGGCTTGCCCGTGTATATCCACAGGCTGAGCCCAATGTCCATTAAGAAAATATCGTAAATAAAATTATTAAATAAGATGCATACAGTGTTGGCTTACAAGACAGTAAAATTTGTATCAACATCGATGTAAAGCAAATAAAGCATGCATGAGAAAGTAAATTTTTTTTACCAATCTAAGGAATTCACCATTGGGAAAGATAAATAATGAGAAGATATATATAGATAAAAGAAGAATAAAATTAGAATAGAACCTTGAGCACCTCAAGAAAGAAACCAAAGATACTTCGGCAAAATCCTATTGAAAAGGGTAAAAGATTGAGATCAATGTTAGTATAGAGGAATATGTCACAAATGTTCAACAAAAAGCTTGTAGCTAATGAAAACCCAAAAGATGGGTGCTACTAAATAAACTTCAAATAAAGATCACAATGCTAAGAAGAAAATGATGAGAAATATGTTTGCTTTACAATTTGGAATTCTATTAGCCATACAACCAAAACAAGGCTTTATGAATTGGTTTCATATTTAACAAAGATGTGCAATAGCAAACATAGAGATTTGATTGTATCTACAAGTTACTCATAAAGTGAAGCAGGGGACCATAGCAACAGGACATCTATCCAACACATGCATGATGTACTTTACCAAACACCCCAGCACCAGAGAAAGCAAATTATTTCAAATACAAGTCAGGAGACAAAATCACAATCAGAAAAAATAGATCACCAAAGAATTTAAAGATCTCTAAACACAACATCACAATCATGAGAGCCCGAATACAGGGAAACTTGCCAAGAGATAGCATCAATCAATATCAAAACATGTGAGCCTTTTTTATGGTTTCTGCCGACCAAATTCAGCTTTAATAGTAAAGACACACTTGAGCAACGCATGAGAAACAATCATATCAATTATGCACAAAAGAATAGCCAATTACATATCTTTTATAATCAATATATCTACTAACTATCAATTGGGGGGGAGTTGGGGGGGAGAACAAAAACGAAAAAACAAAAATCTCAAAGAATCCAAAAACCGTGACCAAATTATTACAACAAAAAAGAGAAAAATTGACAACAAAATACACAATCAAGCTAATAGATAGCAGCCAAGTCTCTTCATGCACTCATCATCACAATGGCCACAGTCCCATTCACAACAACATTATCTCAAAGTACATATATTTTGGTGACTCACTTCTTGCTCACAGACTTTTTGATAGAATGCTTCAGAGAAATTTTTATGAATGTAGTATTATATTTATTTCATGCCTAGACTTTACTCCTGTATTTTGATCAGAAACAGGAGAGAAATATAACATTACATAGTACACTCAGGTGCTAGGTGATAACAGTATCTTCTTGATGTAATACCAAGCAACACATAATGTAATTACAAAAAAATTCATTATTCACAAAGATGAAAACTTTCACATAATATCTTATTAATGTAATTTACAAACAACGCATAATGTAATTACAAACAATTCATCATTCACAAAGACGAAAAACTTTTAATATCATATTAATGTAATTACAAACAATTCATAGTTCACAAGGAAGAAATCATTTAATGACCTTGCTGATACGGATGGCATGAATAGCCTCTCTGTCGGATGTGCTGCGGCCACTGGAAGGTTTAGAAGCCCCGACGGGAATGGCGGCGGTAGTGGCGGAGGAAGAGCAGCGACGGATGATGAAGAAGGAAGTATACCTAGTAAAATGAAGTAGTTGAACAAGGGAAAAAAGAAAAAAAAAGAGAGAGAGAAAGGTGTAAAATTGAGTAGAAGTTTGAGGAAGGATGATTTAGGCAGTCTTTCAACTAATTTTTAGATACTTAAAAGTATTTTTTATAAGTTTAAAAGTTGAAATAACTTATTTAATCTATTTTTAAAAGTATATTTAGATAAAAAAATAAAATTAAAAAAAATTAAAAACTGATAAACTCTAAATTAAAATTTTTTTAAAAAGAATTTTGTGAAACTATTTTACATAATGCAGTAAAAAAAAAAATTAAAATTTACCCCTTTATATTTTTAAAGTCTGATATTATCTTTAAAATTTTTCAAAACTCTACGTTGTCTAATACAGGCCAACACTCAATGACTTTTATTCAATAGCACTTCTTACAAAAATTCTACTTTAAAAGTTCTACACCTTAAAAATTAAAATTTCACATTTAGGCCAAACAGAGTCTTAATAATAAAGGAAAGTTAAGGGGAGGATTGACACTTGTTTAGATTGAGAAAAATTATAGATGAAAGGTTTATAAAGAATTTTATGTATTTTTTGTTTGGATTGGAACGGAAGGGAAATGAAATGATAAGTTTTATAAATGAATTGACAAATTTACCCTTTTATAATATATTGCTTATGTAGTGGTAATGTTGTAATTTTTTAAATATGCTAAGGGTAATTTTGTAACTGCACTTTTCAATTTTTCCTTTTCTCCACTTTTGACCCCAAATTGGGGTGATTTAAAACATAAAAGCATGGATGATTTTTGAAATCTTCTCAAATCATTTCCATCCATAACCCCTCCAATCCAAACAAACAACATGATTGAAAAATCACCCCAAAACCATTCCCTCCCACCTAAATCACTCAATCCAAACACAGTGTTAGGGCAAGTCCAATAACATAGCCAAAGATGGAGTGGAGGAGGAGGCGGCGAAAATGTGTATGAAGGAAAGTGCTGATTAGGATTAGGGCTAAAAGAATTTTTTTTTTTTTTTTTTTTTTTTTACAGTTAGTGCAATGTTTTAATACTGTAATATGACTTTCTTTATATTCTCAATTGTACGTTTAAAAATTAGTGTGTTAGAGTGTGAAAAATAGAAAAAAACTAAAAACTAAACAATAATAAATAAAAAAAATAGTGTGTTAGCTAAAATAGATAGTGATGTTAGAGTTAATAATTAAATACAAAAGATAAAAAAAATGATTATTAAGTAATGAGTTTAGATAAAACATGGAGAATTATTAGAATGAAATTAAATAGAGAGTCTGAAATAAAGAGTTTGTTGGAGTAAAATTAAAATTGAGAGTTTATATAGCTAGATAAAACCAATTTCCCTAGCTATTTTAGAGAAAAAAATGAAGAGGCCGCTGGAGTTGCTCTTAGAAACGTATGTTGGTGGGAGAAGAAAGAGTGAACTAATGCAAGGTATGCAAAAGGCTGAGATAGCCACTAGGCTTTGGTCTGTATCACTATATATATGAGAGGGAGGTTAAGAGTTGAAATCTCGCTAATTACGTTATACTATCTCAGTCTCCTTTAAATTAAAAAAAAAAAGCTGAGATAGTCGACATCACCAAAAAGTTTTGTTCGATTCCACTAAAAAAAAGGGTATTTGTGTCAAAAAAGACAAAGTACAACATTGTAACCACTTTGTACAATATTTTAGTGCACACACTTATCCCTTCTAAGAAAAGGGCATTTTTGTTATAAACATGAGGGTACAAAATTGGTACGATTTTGTACAAGTACTTTACAGCATGAAACAAACAACAAATTGCTTTTTTGACACACAATTACCCCTCTATATTCTTTTAGAATATAGTTAAGATGAGCCATTTAATTGACCAAAAAGACCTTGCATTTGAAATTAAAAGGGGTTGCACCAATTTGAGCCTCAAACTTGTCCATCTCCTAACTTTTTGGCTGGTTTTGCTCTCTAACTTACTTTGTTGTCTTTTTTTTGTCTTTTCTAATTATTGTAATTATTGTATTTCTAGTTTATCAATATATTGCTCTATAATTATTGTAAGCTCACTTAACTTATTTCTCCAAAGCCATGTTATCTTTTTTTTTTCTTCTAATTATTGTAATAATTATATTTTTAATTTAATAATGTGTTGTCTATAATTATTAGAAGCTCACTTAACTTATTTTCCCAAAGCCATGTTATCTTTTTTTTTCTTCTAACCATTATATCTCTATAAATTAATAATGTGTTTTACATTTTTTGAAGAATGTCAACAAGGAGTAGAAAAATATCAAGATATGATTTACTCGACTTGCGCTACGTAAATCACCGGTGTCCTTGTGGTCAATGGTGTAATATTAGAGTGGTGTCTAAAGCTATAGATATGAGAGGTCGATTGTTCTACTAGTGTCCTGCTCGTAGATCCTTCAGGGATTGGTGTAACCCACGTACTGCAAGTTGGACACCGGGTGGGCCATCTTTGGTTCCATGTAGAGATTTTGATGCAATCGAATATGTTGAAGATGGGGAGGAAGTTAATTGTCCTATAAAATGAGAGATCCCTAATAATGAGATGGTGAAGCTGAAGACGTTTCTCACTGACACTTGTGCCTTTGCTTTTTCAATGGTCCTAGTTATTTTTATTTTGTTATTTAAATAAATGTTAGCATGTGTTGTAAGACACGTTATGTTTATGGAATGGTATTTTCTTTAACAATGGTGCATGTGTTGTAAAAAATGTTATGTTTATGGAACGATATTTTCTATAACAATGGTGCAATTTACCTCCCTTTATTATTGTTTGAACAAAGCAAATAAAACATCAACCACTACAAAGAATTCTGGATTTGGCGACAGATAGTTTTCGTCCCCATTTTGTCGTATTTCGACCAAAAGCGACGACTAGGAAAGAAAAACTAGTCGTTGTCAAAACGATCGTCGCAAAATTAAAAAGTCGTCTCCGATTCGCATTTGGCGACGAAAAAAATATAGTCTCATATTAGTGGCCAAATGTCGTCTCCGATTCGTCGCTTTTCTAGTTTTGTCTCTGATTCATCGCTTTTCAAGTTTCATATCCAATTCGTCACTTTTCTAGTTTTGTCTCTGATTCGTCGCTTTTCCAGTTTAGTCTCCAATTCGTCAATATTCCAGTTTAGTCTCCGATTCGTCGCATTTCTGATTCATTTTTGATTTGTCGCGTTTCCAGTTTTGTCTCCGATTTGTCGCTTTTTCAATTTTGTCTCCTATTCGTCATATTTAAATTTCATCTCTGATTCGTCGCTTCTCCAATTTTGTCTTTGAGTCGCCGCTTTTCTCTTTTTGTCTCGGATTCGTCGCTAGTCTCATTAAAATATATATATATATATATATTTTTCGAAATAAAAATGAGACATCACTTGTATCAAAATTTAGTATAAAAATCTTTGAGAGATAATGCAAAAACAGTAAGACCATCAACACAATTTAGTGGCTTTCTTAATACCCAAAAGCAATGTTGAATTACATCTAACCATGTCAAGCATAAATTGAGGCCTATTTGACTAAATAATTTCATATAGTTACAGATTCAGAAGATTCTATGATTAGAGAGACAACTTTGTTTAGGATAGTCATTCAACTAAATATAATTTAACATACACCTGAAACAGGACTTGAGTACTTCGACTCATCTAGAATGCCCTCCTTTAGCCAAAAAGCAAACCAACTTGCCATTTTTCATTTGTCCAAAACATGTGGATAACGGGTAGTAATAATTAAGTTTCTATCAAAAACTTTCCATGAATACCAAGAATTGTATTTCAATCAAAATTCAAGTTTTACATTATAAAAGTGGATACTAGCAAAGTTTGTGGTTACGAGGATTCAAATGGACATTTCGGACTCCGGGGGTAACTAAGCTCGTACGGACACCGTCAACTTAGAAAGTCCGGGCCTCCATTTTGTAATAGATTAGACCTGGTACCTTCTTAGCACTCTATCAAAGCAGACACATCTACAAAGACTTCTTCGACATTTCTGCTGCTGTGTTTCATTGGAGATTCCAGCAGGAAGGTTTTCATAGTCCATTTATGAACAACTAAGAAACAGACATTCATGTGAGGGAAGCACAACTAGTTGTAGGATTGTAAAACGAAACCTCTTCCCTACTACAGAGTCCTTTCACCCTTCACTGCTTTTACAGTTAAGTTTCTTTTTGGACGTTCCTTTAAAGTTATATAATCTCTGTACTGCACTATCTTTGTATATTCTACTTAAAGGCCATGCTTACTCGTGTGTCCATTATGCACTATGCCTCTTACGCTGAGCAACTGAAATCAGAAAACTCTCAAACACAATATATAGTAGCTCACAATCTTGAAGTCTCACCATTTCTCCACTAGTTCAACCGACTATCTTTTACATAGGTAAGTAATAAGACCTCTCATCACAGCTACAAGGATTGGCTATTTTTCTCAAATCAGCAACATCCCCAGGTTGGATGCATATGGCTTTTTTTAAATGGAGTAATTTACTTGTTACTACCATTACGATGACCATCCCTATCCAAGTGGCTCTGCCTTTGTAAACACCCATCACTCTCCAGTGATGGTGTTTATTTAACATTCCAATATGACACCATTGACAATAGTCTTGCCTATTAGACTGAGACCTTCCCAAACAATACCATTTTACACAGCCATCGATAGAAGACTAGACACATGCATAAAAAAGATGAAGAGATATCAAGAATTTCAGCGGTGAATATCAACACTTACAGTGTAAACAAAGTTGATCTAGGACGATTTAAATATGATATTTTTGGGCAAGTGGAACATTCAGCAGAAAGACAAGCTAAATAAACAATAAGAAAGAACAAAAAGCATTGAACGCCACTTACTTTCATTAATTTTTGTAATTAAACCTTCTACAATAGTCACAAGCCCACCCAGTGTGCCACTAGCCAGCTCCAAATCAAGCTCGGGAATTTTCACACTAGAAGTATCTGACTGATGTGACCCAAAGGAGTTTGCTCAGAAAATGCTTGGAGGGAATATTAAGTATAAATCTAACGAGGAGAAGCCAGATTCTGAGAATTGTACTTCACCCAGGGAGAAAAAAGACAAACCAAAATGAAAACAGTGTTGGACAAAGTAGTTCGTAGCTATAAATGTGTAAAAGGATGGCAAATAAAAGGGCATTTCATACATGTAAGCCTTCAACTATCCAGAAATATCTTATGACTATGTCACATTTAAGACTACTTGTCATGAGGTTTAGTGACAGTTTAAGCACTAAGGAAGGGTTGTCCCAGGATCAAAGCACAATGGAAGAATTGCAGATTTGATGGTGTATAAGAAGAATTTTATGGTATTGAAGGCTAGAACTTAAAAAATCAAGAGGAAACAAGTCAACTTGAGATAAATACCACACTAACAAGGATTCCATTGAGAACACCTCAGGATTTCAATCTCAGGGCACACCAAACTGGACCAAATTCTAGAACAAGCATATTATTACCAGTCTGAAATTCATGTTACAGCTTTGTTATTTGGAGGCACTAGAAAGCCTTATGTCTCTCCTACATATCCTACAACGGGACAAATTCAAAAGATAAGGTCACAACTTGCACCGAAGGAAATCTTCCTAAATTGTATTACTGTACCCCATATGTTGGGTTATCAACTCTTCTGCTAGCACATTTTCTCTGCAGTTGAACCTTATCTAAGATTTCAACAGATGTGGTACACACAAAAAACAAAAAACCTAAAAATTAATATACTGTTGTAAATTAAAACTTAAATATAAAGAAAGCAATACTAAAATAAGAGATAATTTGAGAGAGTAAGATTGTTGATTTCTTCAAGTGTGTTTTCTTCTTACAAACTCCCTCTATTTATAGAGTTTTCCACTACCTTTATGACATACTCAATACATCACAATTACATCACATTCTATATACATATAGTAATCTCTATTATACAAGAATCCTATGAGCATCTTTTGACCATTCAATTGTAGTAATTTTCCACTAACAAAAGAATCCTATAAAAGAGCTTCATCTTCTTGATAAGTTCATAACGATGAATATCCACAATATCGTATTTTTCATAACACTCCCCCTTGGATATTCATACTTCAAGAATATGCCTCGTCAAAACCTTACTAGGATAAAACTTAGTGGGGTAAAAATCCTAGTGAAGGAAAAAGAGTACGATATTCTTAATATACGCTTCTTGAACTGCCTCATTAAAAACCTTGCTAGGAAAACCCATTGGAATAAAACCTATGCTAAGGGAAAAAGAGTGCAGCGCGTATATGGCTCCCCTTCTTCTGAGCATATCAACATTGATCATGAAGTCGGCACATGCCAATTTTACATACCAATTTCTCGAACGTTGATGTAGGCAATGACTTCGTGAATAAATCTGCTAGATTCTCACTTGAACGAATTTGAAGAACATCTATCTCACCTTTCTTCTGAAGTTCATGTGTGAAAGAATTTTGGTGAGATATGCTTAGTTCTATCACCTTTGATGTATCCTCCCTTTACTTGTGAAATGCATGCAGTATTATCTTCATATATGATTGTTGGATCCACTTTATTTGTTGAAATGTTGCATTCTTCTCGAATGTGATGAATCAAAGATCTTAACCAAACGCATTCTCGACTTGCCTCATGGAGTGCTAGAATTTTGGCATGATTTGAAGAAGTTGCGGCAATAGTTTGCTTTGTGGATCTCCAAGAGATTGCAGTACCACCATATGTGAATAAATATCCAGTCTGTGATCTTCATTTGTGGGGGTATGACATATATCCTGCATCTGCATATTCAATCAAGTGTAGTTGCTTGTGCCTCGAATACAATAATCCCATATCAGTTGTTCCACGAATGTAACGAAAAATATATTTTATGCCAGTCCAATGCCTTCGTGTTGGTGCTAAACTATATCTTGCTAATAAATTGACAGAGAAAGCTATATCAGGGCGTGTGTTGTTAGCAAGATACATTAGTGCTCCAATTGTACTAAGATATGTTCCTTATGGGCTAAGAATTTCTTCACCATCTTCTTTAGGACGAAATGGATCCTTCTTGGTGTCAAGGGATCGAACAACCATTGGTGTACTTAATGGATGAGTTTTATCCATGTTAAATCTTTTCAACACCTTTTTTTGTGTAGGTTGACTGATGCAAGAATATTCCATTTGATAAATGTTCAATCTGTAACCCGAGACAAAATTTTATTTTTCCGAGATCTTTCATTTCAAATTCTTTACTCAGATATGTGGTTGCCGCTGCAAGCTCTTCAATAGTCCCTATTATATTTAGATCATCAATATATACTGCAATAATAACAAATCTATAGTTTGATTTCTTGGTGAAAACACATAGACTTATTGGACTATTGACATATTCTTCTTTTAGTAAATATGTACTGAGACGATTATACCACATTCTCCCCGATTGTTTCAATTCATACAACGATCGTTGTAATTTGATTGAGTACATTTCTCGAGGTTTCGAGCAACATGATTCAGGCATTTTCAGTCCTTCAGGGACTTTCATGTAGATATCATTTTCAAGTGAGGCATATAGATAGGCTGTTACCACATTCATAAGACGCATATGAAGTTTTTCAGAAATTGCCAGACTAATTAAAAACCTAAAGGTAATTGCATCCATTACCGGAGAATATGTTTCTTCATAATCAATTCCAGGCTTTTGTGAGAATTCTTGTACTACAAGTCGTGCTTTATATCTTACAATTTCATTATTTTCATTGCGCTTTCGAAAGAATACCCATTTGTAGCCTACAGGTTTTACATTTTTAGGTGTTTGAATTACTGGCCCAAAAACTTCATGTTTTGCAAGTAATTTTAATTCTACTTGGATTACATCTTTCCATTTTGGCCAATCATTTCTTTGTCAACATTCTTGGACAGATTTTGATTCAAGATCCTCGTTTTCATTCATCAAATCAGTAGCTACTGCATATGCAAATTTTTCATCAATATCAATTTCATTTCAGTTCCATCGTCTTTCTGTAGCAACAAAATTAATTGAGATCTCCTCATTATTACTTTCAATATTTGTATCATGTTCAGGTACCTAAAAATCGACTGAGGATCCATTTTCTTGTGTCACGACAACTACAGGATTTTTAATAATTTCAGGATTGACAACTTGCTTATCATGTCCTTTTTTCTTTCAAGGATTTTTATCCTTAGAACCGACAGGTCTACCACGCTTCTTACGTGCAGTAGATTCATTTGTCATTGTATTGATAGATTGCTCCTTTGAAACATCAATTCTGGCTGGAGCATTTAACGCTGGTATATTCGACTTAGTCACCTTTTTCGCATCAGTGAATGCATGTGGCAATTGATTTACAACTCTTTGCAGATGAATAATTTTATGAACTTCTAGTTCCGATTGATTTGTTCGAGGATCAAAATAAGATGCTAGCGATGCATTCCATGAAATTTCTTGCTTCTCTATCTTCCGTTTTTCTCCCTCTAAGACTGGGAATGTTGGCTCATCAAATTGGCAATCAGCAAAACGTGCTGTAAAAAGATCCCCAGTTAAAGGTTCAAGATATTTGACAATTGATGAAGATTCAAAGCCAACATAAATTCTCAGTCTTCTTTGTGGTCCTATTTTTGTTCATTGTGGTGGAGCAATTAGTACATATACTGCACAACCAAAAATTCTTAAATGGGATATATTTGGTTCTTGGCCAGAGACAAACTGTAGTGTGGAGTATTTATGATAAGCAATTGGTCTTGTTCGAACCAATGCTGCAGCATGTAATATAGTATATCCCCAAGCAGAACTAGGCAACTTAGTTCTCATAAGTAATGGTCTAGCAATTAGCTGTAGGCGTTTAATAAAAGATTCAGCTAAACCATTTTGCGTATGTGTATGTGCCACAGGGTGCTCAACAGTAATCCCAATAGACATGCAATAGTCATTAAATGCTTGGGATGTAAATTCTCCTGCATTATCAAGCCGGATTTTCTTAATTGTGTGATCCAGAAATTGTGCACGTAATCGAATTATTTGTGCAAGCAGTCTTGCAAATGCCACATTTTGAGAGGACAATAGACAGACATGTGACCAACGAGTTGAGGCATCTATTAATACCATAAAATATTGAAATGGTCCACATGATGGAACAATAGGTCCACATATATCCCCTTGAATTCGTTATAAAAATGCAGGAGCTTCATTATTAATTTTAGTAGGGGATGGCCTTTTAATCAACTTCCCTTGGGCACAAGCAGTACATGAAAATTCATTTGATATTAAAATCCTTTGATTCTTTAATGGATGTCCATGTGAATTTTCAATAATCCTTTTCATCATCACAGTGTCTGGATGTCCAAGGCGATCATGCCAAAGAATAAAGTTCTTCGGATCATGTATCTTCTGGTTAATCACCATATTAGTTTCTACATAATTTATCTAAGTATAATATATTGCAGAAGATAATGCTGGCAGTTTTTCCACAGTATACTTTTTGCCAGACCTAAGCGATGTGATATAGAGATATTCTTTACTTTTCTCATTTATGGTTTCAATATGATAGCCATTTTGACGAATATCTCTAAAACTTAGTAGATTTCTCTGTGATTTACTAGAGTATAAAGCATCACTTATCATAATTTTTGTTCCACCAGGAAGTATAATACAAGCTTTTCCAGAACCATTAATAATTTTTGTAGTTCCCGAAATTGTATTAACATTTGCTTTTGCGAATTCCAGTTAGGAGAAATAGATTTTGTTTTTAAGAATGGTATGCGTTGTTGCACTGTCTACCATACATATTTCTTCAATGTTGAAATTGTATAGGTCCATACTTCTTCAAAATAAGATAGATAAATTGTGTGAGAATATTATCAAAATAAACGATAGTGATAACACTTTTAATAAAAATAACAACTTAAATGATGATATTCATACACACAATACACAACAGCTTACATAATGATATTCAGACACACAATGACTTACATAATGATATTCATACACACAATACACAATAATTTAAAGGATGATACAAAATCATCACTCTTAGTTAAAATGAAAATTTTTATTATCAATTAAGTGGTCAACCCCTTCATTGTTATCTTCAAAGAAATAAGAATAATCAAAGTGTGCATTTTGTTGTTGATTATCATTTTCAGCAAAGTTTGTTTCTACCCTTTTTCCTTTTGCCTTTGAGGCTTCATAAAGCTCCACAAGATGCTTTGTTGTTCGACAGTTTTTTCCCCAATGACCTTTTATGCCACATCTATGGCATATATCATCTCGGGATGGTCTATTTTGCGAGCTATTACCTTTTTCATTATTTTCTGTCTTCTTGAAATTGAAGCTTTTTGGGCCGTCACGATACCAAGTATTACTACGACCACCTCCACGGCCTCGTCCCCGACCAAAACCACGACCCTTTCCACGACCACGTCCTCGACCACGACCTCTGCCATGACCATGGTTATGATAATTTGTAGCATTTATTTCAGGAACTGGTTCTGAGCCTGTTGGTCGTGATTTGTGGTTTTTCAATAATAGCTCGTTGTTCTGCTCAGCCACCATAAGACATGTTATGAGCTCAGAATGCTTCTTAAAACCACGCTCTCTGTATTGTTGTTGCAATATTATGTTCGTAGCGTGGAATGTGGAAAATTTTTTTTCTAACATGTCTTCTTCTGAAATCTTTCCTCCACATATTTTCAGTTCTGCAGTAATATGATGTATTGCAGAATTATATTCACGTACTGTAGCAAAATCTTGCAATCTCATGTTTATCCACTTGTAGCGGAGTAGTAGGAGGCGCACTGTTTTCTGGTGGTCAAATCTTTCTTTTAGATTGGTCCATAGTTCATATGGATCTTTTACAGTGAGATATTCTGTTTTCAATGAATCATGTAAATGGTGACAGATAAATATCATAGCTTTAGCAAGATCCTGTGATGACTCTTTATTTCCTTCAATAATTGTTTTTTCAAGGCCTTTTGCTCGTAGATGTACTTCTGCATCTAGTACCCAGGTCAAATAATTGTCGCCCGATATGTCAAGGGCGGCAAAATCAAGCTTTGTAATGTTTGACATTTTGATACTAAAAAGATATCAAATAAAATTTAGTTAATAAGAACTCATAAAGATGTTAAATTCTATACAAAAAAATGTGGCTAATAAACTAACTCATAGTTGGAGACTATGAAATTAAGCAAAAAGATTAAAATTGACACAATATAAATGATGGATATAAGAATTGTATAAGAACATGAAATGCTCAATAGTAAAATAGTTAGACATAAATAATGCTTAGAATTGTTAGAAATACATAAATAATGTTAGAATTGTTAGAAAAGTTAGTGATAAGTTAGATATAAATAAATGTTAGAACTGTAAGAAAAGTCAGTGTTAGATATAAATAATGTCAAGATATAGTCAGGAAAGTTAGTAATAAGTTAAAATCAAATCGGAAACAATTGTTATATTATTTTGATAAATGAAAATTTTAGTCCAATAATGGTTTCAACATCCTTGTAAACAACGGTAGTTAGGTCCAAAGATCAATCCGACTTTCCTTTGAGTAACGGAGTTTTATGTCCAAAAATTGCAAGTCCGAGCAAAATTTCATTTGGTTAAACATCAATTTATTTATTTATTTATTTATACTTTTAGAGAGGTTAAACTTCACCAACTATATGATTATAATATATTAACTAATCTATAATATATAATCAAAATGTAATTGAAAAGGGAAGGATTATATGTACCTTTGCTAATAAAGTGGTCGGATACTTCATTGTTTGCTATTTCGACAGAGCGTCGTGCTGATAACGTGTTGTAAATTAAAACTTAAATATAAAGAAAGCAATAGTAAAACAAGAGAGAATTTGAGAGAGTAAGATTGTTGATTTCTTCAAGTGTGTTTTCTTCTTACAAACTCCCTTTATTTATAGAGTTTTCTACTACCTTGATGACATACTCAATACATCACAATTACATCACATTCCATATACATATAATAATCTCTATTATACAAGAATCCTATGAGCATCTTTTGACCATTCAATTGGAGTAATTTTTCACTAACAAAAGAATCCTATAAAAAAGCTTCATCTTCTTGATAAGTTCATAACGATGAATATCCACAATATCGTATTTTTCATAACATATACATGTTCGTACGTAAATGTAAATTCTTCTATGCTTATTGAGCCAGAACAGTCCAGATCACATACCTTTATGACATTTCGGCTTGGATCCTTTATGTTTTCAGAGTGAACTACAATTCTCTTCCCTTTATGAGGTATAGGCCCACCGGGCTTTACTTGCAAGGAGAAGCATAACACCATCATTCAATAGAGAAGGAAAATAGAGAATTAATTAGATCAAAAGAATCACTCAGAAGATCTAGAAAAAGGTACAAATCTCATAATTACGGTAACCACAAGCATCACAAGGTGATGCCATAACAATTACCTCTTGGAAGTTTGAAATATTTCCAAGTGGTTAAGGCTAACAAATCTCCTTGTCAAAGAAAAACTTTGTTGTAGATACACATATCTTCGAGAAGTAGTATTACCGTAAACAAAACATAAGTCATCTTATACCATAAGAAAAATGAAGATACAAATTTGGAGAAGAAATACTTGTCTATGTGGTTCATTAAACGTCCACGGACAATATAATTTGACTGTTATTGCTATTGATGTGCTAAAGGCTTAAAGCTCTATTCGGGATGGCTTCCTTGTTGGAGTACGTAGTGGTTAGATAAAGACACATCATTTCTTTTCCAGCGCCATTGCCAAGCTTAAAGTCGAACGAACTTAATCTCTGTGACAGGGGGAGCAAAATAACCTAACAAAATACATTTGTTCAGTTGCAATGTGATCTACAAAGTTCCCAGGTTTTGTACCATTTATCTTTAATTGTTCAGCTTGAGTTCTTCAACCATCAAAACAAGTCAGTTTTCTAGTTTTAGTCAGCCTTCGATAATATTATGCTTATTGAGCTTGAGGTTCTATGTTTCATGTCTGCTCTTTAGGTTACTAAGTAGCCTTTGGTCGGGGCAAATTTAAGATTTTTCATTTGTCGCGGTTGTTAAACGTCCAAGATACAATGCATAAAATCATGCCTTAGAGTGAAAAAGTGGAACCTACAAATATTTTTTAGCATTTCCCTCATTATCTATATGCCATATAAAAAATTGGCTTCTCTAACCATAAGACGACAAAAGCACAAATCTAATTTTATTTGTTGTTTCTTCTTATTGTTTTGATTAACCCTTTTTTCTCTAAAAGGAGAGAGAATTTAGGAAAACAACAAACAAATCACAAGAGGTTTGTATGACTTAACAATAACCATTTTGGAAAATATTCCGTTCTTTCTATCCTTCGTCAACAACACAAATAATGCAAATAGAATTAGATCCACAAGTCCTGAAAAGAGGATTTAGGCTCTGTTTGGCCTAATTATGAAATTTTAGCTTTTGAGTTATAGAGTTTTTGTAGTAAAACTTTGGTTAGAAGTGTTGTTGAACAAAAGCGGTTGACTGTTTGGCTTATATTGGGCAATAGTGAGTTTTTAGAAAATTTGAGGGCAATATAGTACTTTAAAAAATATAAAAGGATATATTTGAGAAAAGAAAAGAAAATAACTTCCCGTATTATATAAAAATAGTTTTGCAAAAGCTTATTTTGAAAAATTCCAATTTGGAGCTTCTTATTTTTCAGCTTCAATTTTTACCTAAAAGCACTTTCAGAAATGAGCCAAATAGGCGAGATTAGCTTCTAAACTCACAGAAAACACTTTTGAGTATCCAAAAGTTAGGCCAAACAGAACCTTAGACAATGATTATTTAATCACCTTATATACTTTTTTGTTTCCTTATACAGATGATTCACTTGAATCAACATTAACTTAGAATTATTGCATTGATTCTTCATTATTAAGCTAAAATTTCATGACCTTATTTTTCTTTTTCTTTTTCTTTTTTTCCTCCTCTTCTAAGGAGGCTAAAGAGAAGAAGAAAAGTCATTAAGACAAGAGCTAGGTAAAACATGAACAATCCTCCCCTATATAGGTGCCACTTGAGTTGAAGCAAATGTTGTACATGCAAAGGGTCCAAAGATCTATCTATAAAAGACATCGTAGTTTATTTGTGGGAAAATTAATTTCATTAGTCCCCATTGTTTCCTTTTTTAAGTTAGTCTGCATTGATTTAAATAGTTTAAATCAGTCCTCATTATTTTTAAAAAGTGGTCAATTTGGTCCCTGATGCTAAATATTTTAACAAAAATATATAAAAAGACTAAAATTCCCTTAGAATTAAATACAATTACTAAAATACCCACAAACCCAACCCACCCCACCTCACCCAGCTATACCCACCCTACCCCACCCCTAGTGGCAACCCCCAAAACCCTCCCTAAAGCCCTTTCTCACCCAGCGACACCCCTCTCTACCCTACCCCTAGCTCTTTCTCCCACCCAGTAATACCCCCCACCTAGAAGCACAACCCCCTCAGCGGCACCCTACTACTTACCCCAATTCCACAACGACAAACTACTCCCAATGGCAATCCCCACCCCTAGTAGCACTACCCCAACCTACCCAACCCCCCCAGCCACCTCTTATCCCACCTTATTGTTGCACCCCATAACCCAACCCCAGCGTTATTGATTCCATGACAACATCTATCCTTAGCGGCACCTTTTCCCTATTGCATCCTAACCACTGAAATCCACCACCCACAGTAACACCTACTCCTAGTGGCACCCTAATCCACCACCAACACCCCCATGACAAAAACAAAATATATACTTCAACTCTTTCTCGTCACCAGCTCTGTGAGCATGTACGTATATGTATTAGTCAGCCTTCGGTAATATTATGCTCATTGAGCTTGAGGTTCTATGTTTCATGTTTGCTCTTTAGATTACTAAGTAGCCTTTGGTCGGGGAAAATTTAAGATTTTCATTTGCAGTTGTTAAACGTCCGAGGTACAATGTGTAAAATCACACGTTAGAGTGAAAAAGTAGAGTCCACGAATATTTTTTAGCATCTCCCTCATTAACTATATGCCATATAAAAAATTGGCTCGTCTAACCATGAGACGACTAAAGCACGAATCTAACACATTCCACATGGTTATCTAAATTTAGTTAGGTTAAATTTTATAACGTCTTGTGTGATTTGTAATTTGATTTGTTGTTTCTTCTTATTGTTTTGATTAACCATTTTTTCTCTAAAAGGGGAGAGAACTTAGGAAAACAATAAACAAATCACAAGAGGTTTTGTATGAGTTAACAATAACCATTTTGGAAGATATTCCGTTCTTTCAATCCTTCTTTAACAACACGAATAATGCAGATAGGGTTAGATCCACAGGTTCTGAACAGAGGATTTAGGTTCTATTTGGCCTAACTATGAAATTTTAATTTTTGAGTTGTAGAGCTTTTGTTAGAAGTGCTGTTGAACAAAAGCAGTTGCTTGTTTGTCCTATATTGGGCAATATTGAGTTTTCAAAAAATTTGAGGGCAATATTGTATTTAAAAAAATATGAAGGTGTATATTTGAAAAAGGAAAAAAAAAACTCCCCATATTATATAAAAATAGTTTTGCAAAAGCTTATTTTGAAAAAAATCCACTTTGGAGCTTTTTGTTTTTCAGTTTTTTTTCAAATTCAACTTTTACCTAAAAGTACTTTCAGAAAAGTCAAATAAGTGAGATCAACTTTTAAACTTACAGTAAACACTTTTGAGTATCATTAAATCAAATAGAACCTTAGACAATGATTATTTAATCACCTTATATACTTTTTTGTTTCCTTATACAGATAATTCACTTGAATCGACATTAACTTAGAATTATTGCTTTGATTCTTCGTGATTAAGCTAATATTTCATGACCTTATTTTTCTTTTTTTCCCCTCAGCCTTCTTAGAAAAGAGGAAGAGTCACTAAGACAAGAGCTAGGTAAAACATGAACAATCCTCTCCTATATAGGTGCTAGTTGAGTCGACACAAATGTTGTACATGCAAAGGGTCCAAGATCTATTTATAAAAGACATCGTAGTTTATTTGTGGGAAAATTAATTTCATTAATCCCTATTGTTTCCCTTGTTAAGTTAGTCTGCATTATTTTAAATAGTTTAAATAAGTCCTCATTATTTTTAAAAAGTGGTCAATTTGGTCTCTGATGTTAAATATTTAACAAAAATATATAAAAAGACTAAAATTCCTTTAGAGGACTATCACAAATGAATTGAGAATCATTTCCACAGTGAGTTTAGCAATGCTCAGGAAATTCTATTTCCAGGAATCATCATTTGATTTTATAGGAATTTCATAAAATATTCAATTATGAACATATTCAAGAAAAACATTTATGAAAAATTACGCAACTAGTCCCTATTATTTTCCTTCAAATTTTAATTTTGTCCTTATTGTTCAAAGTTAGACAATTCGGTCTTTATTGTTTTCAAAATATTTTCAATTTTGTCTCTACTATCAAAATCTCAGCTAATTCTAACAGAAATGTATAAAATGTCTAAATTGCCCTTACATAATTAACAAAATTATCAACATATCTTTTGAACATATATATACACACCACACACACACCCATACACACACACACACATACACACACACATAAAAGCAAACGACAAGTCCAAGTTAATAAAATATTATTAAAAATAGAATGACGAATGAGAAATTTATGAAAAGTCATAATCCTACCACATAATAGTGCATCAACATGCCTTGATTGACGTTGTTCTTCATTATATCTTATGATAATGACTTTTTATGTTTATATGTATTTCGATAACTTTATTTTGTACTACTATTATACATTTCTCTGGATTAAGGATACGAAAAAAAATCATTTTTTTTGCAGTGTTGACAAATATTTAGGGGGCTTTTTAATTGTTATGGTAATATAGACTAAATTGAACTAATTGGCAAATAATAGGGTCAAAATTGATATTATATGCAAAACTTTGAGGACTATTATGAAATTTTTTAACCATTGAAGAGTAAAACTCTGTTTGGCCTATCTTTTTTATACTCAAAAGTGCTTTGTATGAGTTTAGAAGCTGATCTCATTTGTTTGACTCATTTCTGAAAGTGTTTTTAAGTAAAAGATGAAGCTGAAAAAACTGAAAGCCAATAAGCTCCAAATTGTAGCTTTTCAAAATAGAATTTTGTGAAACTGTTTTTATATAATGCAGGAACTTTTTTTTTTCTCAAATATACCACTTCATATTTTTTAATGTACAATATGTTGATATATGTCAATATCCACCTCTTCATAATAAGTATCGTTAATTATATGGTAGCATAAATTAATGATTCTGACTTAAACGTCGATGAGGTCAAAAGAGATCGCGATGGCTACAAGAAAGAAGTTCGGGAATTTGGAATTACCTAAGATGACGTCGGGTTGATGCAATGCTAAAGTTAGCCAATTTGACCAAAGGAAACTTCCTAGAAGTTGACTTGGATGCTAGCCACCCATGTGGTCAATTGTAGCCACCCATGTGATAAATATGGGTGGCTAATACTTTGAACATGGTTGGTAAAGCCAACCAAGATTGAAATGTTTGATAGGAAAGTCTCCTATGGCGGGCTAGCTGACATCTATAAATAGGCATGCATTAGTTCATCATTTTCATCCACAATACAATTCCAAACACAATCCTAAGTTAGTCTTTCTTTCTTATATTCTTCTTGTAAGTCCAGAAGCCATTGAAGCTCTAATCTAGAGAGCGCACGGTGGGACAATTATCTTGTAAGTGTTATATTGAATTGTTATAAAGAGTAGTGTTGTCTTTCTACTTGATTGTTGTTAAGACGTTTCTGGGAAATTGGTTATATTCTTACATGGTATCAAGAGCTTAAGGGGCTCTTAACAACAATCTTGTCTAGTAAAGCTCAACAACTATGACTACTCAAGGTGCTAGTTCTTCTTCTACCAATTCTAGTTCCGGTTTAGTACCGACAATTCGTATACGTCCCCCTACCTTCACAGAAGGAAAACTTGATGGCACGAACTATCTTTTGTGGAAGTTCAAAATCACTACAGTTCTGGACTCCTACGAACTCCTTGATACAGTGTTAGGCACAGATGCAGAACCAGTTGCAGTCCGTGCTGAAGATGACACAAAAAAGGTCACACCTCCAGATCCTCAGCTTGTCAAAGAATGGAGGAGACGAAATGCTGATGCACTTTGTGCAATTGTAACAAGTGTTCAGGATTCTGTCCTTACTCTAATTCAACACACAACCAAGGCAACTGAAGCTTGGAACATACTGAGAAATCAGTATGAAACAAGGAACCAGACTCGCATTCAAAACTTGGAGAATCAGTTAGCTGCTGAGAGATTAAGTGAAGATGAAGCAGCTGAGTCATTTATTAGTAGGATGAAAAACCTACGTGATCAAATGGCTGCAGTTGGTATTGCCAAATCAACCGAGGAACTAGCTCGAAGGTGCATTAGAGTGTTGCCTCCAAAATTTGACGGCCTTGTGACAGCACTCAATACACAAGTTCGCATTCCTCCTTTGACGTTTGAAGAATTCACTGCCATGTTGATGGAGGAGGAGATGAGGCTGAGGAGCAGAGAAAATCAACTTGACTCTGCCTTTACAGCCAAGGCGAGGAGTAACCAAGAAGAAAAGAAGAAAGCAAAGAAGAAAACGTTCTCTGGATCGTGCTACTACTGCAATAAGAAATGTCATGCTGTCAAAGATTGCAGGAAACGAATCCATGACGAGAAGAACGGAACTTTAAAGCCAAATTGGAGAAATAAAGAATCTGCCAATACGGCTGAAACGGAAGTGCATTTGTTTACTGTAACAGATGTATCGGAGGAAACGTGTACTAGCGCACATGTACATCAAACAAGTGCATGGGTGTTAGATAGTGGAGCTTCCCGACACATGACCAGCAAGAAGGAGTTATATGACTCCATAAAACCTCTACAAGAACCAATGAATATTGTCGTCGGGAATAATGCGAGGTGTCCTGTTGAGGGCACTGGAACCATCTCACTCGTGTCTCAAGATGGAGGAAGCAAGAAGCTGTCCAACGTACTCTTTGTACCCCAGATCACCAGAAATTTGCTATCTGTAGCTGCTATTACAGATAATGATCTAGAAGTGCGGTTCAAGAAGACGGAAGCTTTGATTCTTGACAAGGATCAAAATATCGTAAGTAAAGGTATTCGCAAAAATAATCTTTACGAAATCAGCTCTCTTTCTGCTGTCGTGGATGCCAAAACAAGTCAACTTTGGCATGAAAGGTTCGGGCACATTTCCTATCCTGTGTTAAAGGAAATGCAAAAGAAGAAGATGGTGGCCGACTTGCCTTCAATGGAAGAAATTGAAGGACCATGTGAAGCTTGTATGCTGGGCAAGCAACATAGACAGTCATTTCCCAAAGAGAGTCATAACCGATCAAAGGCTCCTTTAGAGTTGGTACATGCTGACCTCTATGGAAAAATGACTACAACAGCGTTGGGAGGATCTTCCTACTTTATGCTGTTAGTCGACAATTATAGTAGGAAGATATGGGTGTACTTCCTTCGGGACAAGGCTGATGCTCTTGAAAAGTTTAAAGTGTGGCACAAACTTATGACAAATGAGAACACAACTCAGTTGAAGAAACTTCGTACCGATCGTGGGGGGGAATTCTGTTCTACAGAGTTCACCAACTACTGCAACAAGCTTGGGATTAAGCGCCAATTGACTGCTCCATACACACCACAACAAAATGGAGTTGTGGAACGAAGAAATCGAACAATTGTAGAAATGGCTCGATGCATGTTGAAAGGTGCTGGCCTACCTGACACATTCTGGGCTGAAGCAGTCAACACAGCGGTATACATCCTCAATCGGTGCTCAACCAGGGCACTCGATAAGACTCCTAATGAGGCTTATTATGGTACGAAACCTTTTGTGTCTCATTTAAGAAAATTTGGGTGAGTGTTTTGTACATATTCCAAATGAAAATCGAAAGAAATTGGATGACAAGAGCAAGAAGGGCATTTTCTTGGGATATAGTGAAGAGTCTAAAGCATACAGACTCTATGATGTAGAGGCCAAGAAAGTGATCATAAGCCGAGATGTGGTGTTTAATGAGCGACCACACTCAATGGAGGATAGCGGTCCTGCCATTTCGTCATCAACTGATGAAGTAATCCACCAAGTGCCTGAACAACGACCGTTGAACAATGAAGAAGTCTCTAATGATGAGGAGACTGAAGACCAACCTGTTGTACCCACAAGGAAGCCACAACCGAAGTGGTTCCAACAGCTCTTTGATGGAAGAAATCCAGGAATTACTGATGATAGTCCATGTCCTGATGGACTAAAACAATCAAAGAGAATAGAGGAGCAGAACAGATCAGGACAACAACTAGTAAACATGGCTTTGATGACCCAAATCATCAAGACGGTAAAAGAACCGGTAACTGTGGAGGAAGCCATGTCAGATCCAAATTGGAGAGCAGCTATACAAGCCGAGTATGATAGTATCATGAAAAATGATACTTGGGAGATCGTTGAAAAGCCACCGAACAGAAAAATTATCGGCACCAAATGGATCTGGAAAGTGAAGTACAAGGCAGATGGAAGTCTTGAAAAATACAAGGCACGCCTTGTAGCACAAGGATTTTCACAAGTCGAAGGTTTCGATGTATATGAAACCTTTGCTCCAACAGCAAAAATGTCAACAATTAGGCTAGTTGTTGCAGCTGCCGCGCATTATGAATGGATTGTACATCAAATGGATGTCAAGTCAGCTTTTCTTAATGGGCAACTTGAAGAAGAAGTCTACGTTGCACAACCCCCTGGCTTCCAAATACCAGGTGAAGAAGAAAAAGTCTGCAAATTGAAAAAGGCTTTATATGGGTTAAAGCAAGCACCACGAGCTTGGTACAAACATATAGACACATTGTTCTTGCAACATGGTTTCAGTAGAAGCAAATCAGAGGCCAACTTGTATGTTCTAAGTGAACAAGGAAAGAAGGTAATTGTAGTCCTATATGTGGATGATCTTGTAATCACTGGTGACCATGAAGATAATATTCGGAAGACGCAAGAATGGTTGAGCCAAGAATTTGAAATGACAAATCTTGGTCTTCTTCATTATTGCTTGGGAATCGAGGTATGGCAAAAACCTCATACTATCTTCATCTCGCAGCAACGATATGTTCGTGAGCTTCTGATTGCATTTGGTATGTCCGAGTGCAAACCAGTTGTCACCCCGATGGAAGTGAATACAAAGTTATCAATTGACGATCCTTCAGAACAAGTTGATAACAAGCTCTACAGAAGGTTGGTGGGAAGTTTAATCTTCCTTTGTAACACAAGACCTGATATTAATTATGCTGTGGGAGTTCTCAGTCGGTTTTCAAATAAACCGAAACAAAGTCACTGGCAAGCAGGGATGCGGATCCTCAAATATCTCAAAGGCACGTTGGAGTATGGGATATCATACAAGTCTGGAGATACTTTATCTGGGTACTGTGACTCAGACTGGGCTGGTGACATTGACTCAAGAAAATCTGTTACAGGTTACGTATTCACATTCGGTGGTGGAATCATCTCATGGGCTAGTAAGAAGCAACCCACCGTTGCACTTTCATCAACAGAGGCAGAATACAAGGCTGCTTGTGTAGCATCCTGTGAAGCTGTTTGGCTACGACGCATCATGATTGATATTGGCATTCCAATAGAGGAAGCAACAATGTTGAAATGTGACAGTCAGAGTTGTATAGCCATGTCAAAGAATCCGGTATTTCATGCTAGAACAAAACACATAGAGATTCAGTATCACTATGTGAGGGAACTGATCGAGGAAGGTAAAATCTACATGGAGTACTGTCCTACAGAAGATAATTGTGCAGATATCTTCACTAAAGCGTTAGGGAGCGTCCAATTGAGCAAGCATCTTCAAACATTGGGTGTTGGCCCAATAGTTTAGTCAACATGAGGAGAACATTGAGGGGTGGTGTTGATATATGTCAATATCCACCTCTTCATAATAAGTATCGCTAATTATATGGTAGCATAAATTAATGATTCCGACTTAAACGTCGATGAGGTCAAAAGAGATCGCGATGGCTACAAGAAAGAAGTTCGGGAATTTGGAATTACCTAAGATGACGTCGGGTTGATGCAATGCTAAAGTTAGCCAATTTGACCAAAGGAAACTTCCTAGAAGTTGACTTGGATGCTAGCCACCCATGTGGTCAATTGGAGCCACGCATGTGATAAATATGGGGGGCTAATACGTTGAACATGGTTGGTAAAGCAAACAAAGATTGAAATGTTTGATAGGAAAGTCTCCTATGGCGGGCTAGCTGAATTCTATAAATAGGCATGCATTAGTTCATCATTTTCATCCACAATACAATTCCAAACACAATCCTAAGTTAGTCTTTCTTTCTTATATTCTTCTTGTAAGTCCAGAAGCCATTGAAGCTCTAATCTAGAGAGCGCACGGTGGGACAATTATCTTGTAAGTGTTATATTGAATTGTTATAAAGAGTAGTGTTGTCTTTCTACTTGATTGTTGTTAAGACGTTTCTGGGAAATTGGTTATATTCTTACACAATATTGCCCTCAAATTTTTTAAAAGCTCAATATTGCCTAATATAGGCTAAACAATCAACGACTTTTATTCAACAACACTTCTAACCAAAGCTCTACTGCAAAACCTCTACAACTCAAAAAACTAAAATTTCACAGTTAGGCCAAATAGAGCTAATTTGAATTTTATATAAAAATAATAGGGACTAAATTGAACATTTCATAATTTGTCAAATTTTTCCCCAACGGTGGTCACGTGCATCGCACGTGACTAAAATTTTGATGGCAACAACTAAATTAAACTTTTTAAAGAAACAATAGGGACTAAAATGACTAATCTGAACAATAAGAATAAATTTAAAATTTTGGAAAAAAATAAGGACTATTTGCACAATTTTTTAAAAAATTTACTATTGGCACAATTTTCTAAAAAATTTACTTGCGTTAACATCTTTTAAGCTAGGATGAAATCAGCGGAAAAATTGACGATGTTTGCAATTTATAATTTTTTTTAAGGTTCAATATATCAGTTTTTGTTTGTTTTTTTTTGTGCTCAATCAGCAAGGGAAATTTTCATTGCAACGACTCAAATACAAACCTAAGAGTATATATGCTCCCTGGACAAAACTTAAGAGAAATTACAAAAAAATGTTATCACTAAGATTCCATGCTTTACAAATATTTATGTTAGTGCCTATACGTCGAAATTTAAGTAACATATCAAACTTTGCGCCAACATCTGCTTCAATTGTATTCTGAACCTGATCTTCAGTCCTCGCTCCATTATTGTGGAGTTTAAGGTTTCTTTCTTGCCATAGTTGGTAGACAATAGCACAAAAGGCAACCTTGATAATACTAGCTTGTAAGTTTTTCTTCTTGCAAAAGATCAACATCCACTTGACACAAGAATCCCATTTGCACATCCTGGTTATGACTTGCGCACTTCGTAGAATATTCCACCAAACACATTTGGAAAATCCACATTCAAATAATAAATGCTCCTTTGTTTCTGTATACATATTGCACAAGAGACAACAAGGATTAACTTGAATACCCCAAGAGATGAGTTTTTGCATTGTAGTTAGCTTATCTTTCATTGCAAGCCAGCTGCAAAACGCATGTCTAGGAACAACATGTTTAGACCAAATGATTTCTGCATACTGCCACTTTGGATTAGTCTCACGAATTGAATTCCAAGTTGCTTCTGCAATAAAGGAATCCTTGCCCAACTAGAGCACTCTATCCTTGTGATTTGGGATTAGAGTTATGTTGGCCTGAAAAGTCTATAATCTTTATTTTGATAATAACAAAACATCTTAATTGTGCTTTAGCTTTTTTTGTGAGACCTTCATTCCAAAGCAAGTCTACATCAACATTGGATCAAGTTGTTTTAGTCAAGAGTAGAAAGCTTTTTGGATCAAAGACCAAGCACTATCAAATTGTATCCAAGCCCTAAAGAATTCAAGTTATTGACTCGAAGATAAAGAGGGAGTCATAAGGAAAGAGAAGTGGTGACATAAGGGGTACCGGCCTTAAAAGTTGTCGCTTGCCTAAGTATGATTTGTATCGCTCAAAATTTCTCAAAAAAAAATGTTTTCTTATTTCAAAATCTTTCGTAGAAAAAATATTTTCTATTTCAAACTCTTGCTTTTGAAATCATTTTATAAAAATACCTTTCAACTAGTTTGAAATTTTTTGGGATGTTAAAAAATGCTAAGAAATCTATTTTTCAATAAGCCCAAATATTTTTGGGCTAAAAATACCTTTTCAGCATTTTTTATGGCATCCGGGCGTTACCGGCATTTTTCGGTCGCCTGGATAGAAGGTGCAACGCCCAGCAGAAAAGTCCTTTCCGGGCAATACACGCTATTTCCGGGCACCTGGATCAGTGCCTCAGCGCCCGGATGAGTTAACGGGAAAATCCGAAAATCTTGCTTAAAATCCGATTTTTGTCTAATCTTTCCCTCTTTTTAAGCTATGCCTTCTCACCTTCAAAATTATCTCTCCAAGCCATAATTTTCAGATTTTCAAAAGAGTTTTCATATCATTCCTATTGAAAAATCTTGAGCTATCATTAACATATTTTTTGAGCATGCAAAGCCATTTTTCAAAGTGTAATATCAAACTCAATAGGAGTTGCAATTGTCATTTATTATATCACATAATCTTTGTAATACATTCTTTCACATAGATTGAGAGAATCATTGTGAGAAGAAGTATTGTAATCCTTTGTGGACTCAAAGGAAGAGAGAGTAGTAGGTTAAGCTTCACCTACATTTGAAGGAGCTTGTGTAACTCTTGTGGACTCAAGAGTAATTGTAGTTGGTTCTTGCTTCACCAACATTTGAAGAAGCATCATAGTGAAGTGTTACAAAAATCCTAAGGGAAGAGAAGACATTAGGTGGTGGACTAGGCCTCCGGGAGTGCGAACCACTTGAAAATCATCGTGTTTGATTTCTCTTACTCTATTCTCTTTATTTTCAAGTCATTTACCTTCGTGTGGTCATTGCTCATCTTAATTGCTTGGTAATTGTTGAGATATCTATTTGAAATTCTACCTTGAAATTCAAATTGCATATTTAGTGTTAAATACTCATATGCTCACAAAGAGTTTAATAAATCCCCTACAAGAGTTTTTAGTGTTGTTTCAATCCTTACTTGACATTGCTTTCATATTGAAATTTTAAATTGCTTAACCTTGCCTAAACGACCTAATTCACCCCCCCTTTTAGGTTATTAAGGACCAACAAGTGGTATCAAGAGCTAGTACTCTACATATAGCTTAACATCTAGTAGAGGATCCTTATGGCAAGCTCATCAATGTCTAATATAGTTGAAGGACAATCTTCCTCTAGACCACCATTGTTTAATGGAACAAACTATTCTTTTTGGAAAACTAGGATGAGAATCTATATTCTAGCAAATGACATAAGAGTTTGGAATGTGATAAAAAATGGACCAATCAATCCTACTTTAACTAAAAAGGAAGGAGAACAAAGTATCACTACCCCCAAACCGGAAAAAGATTATAATGATGATGACTTCAAAATGTGTGAAAGAAACTATAAAGCTATGAATATGCTATATCTTGCTTTAGATTCAAATGAGTTCAATAAAATTTCCGGATGCAAAAGTGCTAAAGAAATTTGGGATCAATTAGAAGTCACATATGAGGGCACCAACCAAGTTAAAGAAACTAGAATAAACATGCTTGTTCATAAATATGAAATGTTCAAAATGTCTTTTGATGAAAATATAGAACAAATGTTCTCTAGATTTACTGATATTGTTAATGCTCTAAAATCTCTTGGAAAAGAGTACTCTAATGAAGAATTGGTATGAAAAGTTCTCCGAAGCTTAACCGAGCCATGGGAAGCTAAAGTAACGGCTATTGATGAAGCTAGAGACCTCAAAACTCTCACTCTTAGTGAACTTATGGGATCTCTTATGAGCCATGAGTTAAAAAGGAAAGATCGAGAAGAAGAAAAAAGGAATAATAAAAAGTCACTTGCGCTTCTTGCATCAAATGCTTACTCAAGTGATGAAGAAGAAGAAAACAAAGAAGATGATGATGAGATAGCTCTTCTTACAAGGAATTTTAAGAAATTTCTTAAATTCAAAAAGGTAAGCAAAGCTCCCTACAATAGGTTTATGAACAAAGGAAGAAACAAATCAAAAGAAGAAGGAATGTGCTTCAATTGTGACAAGACGGGTCATATAAAAGCAAATTGTCCAAAACTAAACAAAACCAAGGATGGAAAAGCCTTGAAGGCAACATACGTTGACGACGATGCATCAACCGGTGAGGAAAGTGAAAATGAAGAAGTGACAAACATTGTTTGTCTTATGACAAAAGAAGATGATGAGGTATGTTCTTCTTTTAACTCAGAATTTTACTTTTCTAGCTTATTAATTGAAAATGAATGTTCTTTTGAAGAATTACAAAATGAATTCTCAAAAATGCATGATAGTTTTGAAATTGCAATTATTAAAATACATGAATTTCAAAAAGAAAATAATACCTTAAAAGAAGAAAATAAATTGCTTGAAAAAGATCGAAATTTTGCTCATGAAAAGGCACTTAAAATTCATTTCGAAAATAATAATCTTCAAACAAAAATTGAAAAGCTTCAAAAAGAAAATCAAGGATTAAACAGAAACCTTGTAAGATTTACAAAAGGAAAAGAAAACCTTGATAAAATGCTTGGCTCTCAAAAAATGGCTTTTGATAAAAGTGGATTAGGATATGAACCTTCTTCAAAATAAAAATCTCTAAAAAGCTATTTTGTTAAAGCATCATCATCTACAAATGAAGCATCAACATCTAAAGGATTTCAAAAAACATGCACCTATTGTGAAAGACAAGGTCACATAACATCACATTGTAAATTTCGAAATATGATAGGTAGAGACTCCAAGATTCCTTCTTGGCTTAAACCAAAATGGATTATCAAAAGTGTTAAAAGTCAATACTAACAATATAGGACCCAATAGAACTTGGGGACCTAAATTTTGTTTTTGTATATAGGTTACCCTAAGGATGAAGTATGAAGGAAATTGGGTAATTGATAGTGGATGGTCAAGGCATATAACCGGTGATCCATCTATTTTCTATGAGCCTATCAAAAATTACAAAGGTTTTGTGAGCTTTGGAAATAATGAAAAAGGTAAAATCATTGGTAAAGGTAGTATTGGAAATAAAATATCCATTCATGATGTACTACTTGTGAAAGGATTGCAACATAATTTGCTTAGTATAAGCCAACTATGTGATAATGATTATCTAGTTGAATTTAAATCATTATGTTGCACCATTTTTGACAAAATGAAAAATGTGTTGTTTACTGCAAATAGACATGAAAATGTCTATATTATTGACTTTGAAAGTATATCTTGCCAAAACATTGAGTGCTTAATCACAACAAATGAAAGTTCTTGGTTATGGCATAGAAGATTAGGACACATTAGTATGGATCTACTTGGTAAACTTTCTCGAAAGGATCTTGTGAGAGGCCTTCCTAAGACCAAGTTTGAAAAAGATCATTTATGTGATGCATGCCAATTTGGAAAACATCATAAAGCATCTTTTAAAACCATTAGCCATGTGTCTACATCAAAAGCTCTACAAAAACTTCATATGGACCTTTTTGGACCAATAGATGTAATAAGTCTAGGAAGATCTAGATACGTTTTTGTTATTGTTGATGATTATACTAGATACACATGGGTGATGTTTCTTGCTTTCAAAAGTGATTCTTTCAATGAATTTACAAAATTCTGTAAAAGAGTGCAAAATGAGAAAGGATACTATATTTCATGCATTCACAGTGATCAAGGCACGGAATTCATAAATGCATCTTTTGTGGAATTATGTGAACAAAATGGCATTGAGCATAATTTTTTGGCTCCTAGAACTCCTCAACAAAATAGGGTAGTTGAAAGGAAAAACCGAACTTTACAAGAAATGGCAAGAACAATGTTGAAAGAAAACAACTTGCCTACATACTTTTGGGGAGAAGCTGTCAATACAGCTTGCTATACTCTAAATAGAGTTTTAATTAGGCCTTCTCTAAAGAAAACTCCATATGAATTATGGAAAGGACGTACTCCAAATATCTCACATTTTAAAGTTTTTGGATGTAAATGCTTCATCTTAAATAATAAGGAGTATCTTGGTAAGTTTGATTCAAAGTCCGACGAAGGTATTTTTATTGGATACTCTTCTAGAAGCAAGGCATATCGAGTTTACAATAAAAGAACCTCTGTAATTGAGGAATCTATGCATATTAACTTTGATGAAACTAACCCATTTATGTCAAGAAAGGATGAAGACGATAGTATGAGCTTTCAACAAGTTGAAGAACAAAGTCAACCTATTCCGACAAGTGAAGAAGGCAATACATCCACAAGCAATCAAATTGATACTCAAATAGAGGAAGAACAACCAACTTCAAATGATCAAATCATATCAACAAATCAAGATCTCCCAAAGTGTTGGAAATTTGTCAAAAATCATCGAAATGATCAAATCCTTGGGGATCCATCACAAGGTGTAAGAACTCGTTCCAATCTAAATACTTTTTGTGAACATGTAGCTTTTATATCTCAAATTGAACCTAAAAATATCAAAGAAGCATTATTGGATGATGATTGGATTATTGCTATGCAAGAAGAGCTTAATCAATTTGAAAGAAATCAAGTTTGGACCTTAGTTGAAAGACCTAGTAATTACCCGATTATTGGTACAAAATGGGTTTTTCGAAACAAACTAGATGAATCCGGTAATGTAACTAGAAATAAGGCTAGATTAGTTGCTCAAGGATATAATCAAGAAGAAGGAATAGACTATGAAGAAACCTTTGCACCAGTAGCTCGACTTGAATCCATTAGAATGTTACTAGCATATGCATGTTTCATGAACTTCAAACTCTATCAAATGGATGTTAAAAGTGCTTTCTTAAATGGATATCTTCAAGAAAAAGTTTATGTTGAACAACCACCCGGTTTTGAAAACACAAATTTATTAAGTCATGTATTCAAACTTCAAAAGGCTCTTTATGGACTTAAACAAGCACCTAGGGCATGGTATGATAGATTAAGTAATTATCTACTTGACAACGGCTTCTCTAGAGGTAAACTAGACTCTACTTTATTTGTAAAAAGAAAAGCTAAAGACATCTTGCTTGTTCAAATTTATGTTGATGACATTATCTTTGGTGCTACTAATGAATCCCTTTGCAAGTATTTTTCTGAATGTATGCACAAAGAATTTGAAATAAGCATGATGGGAGAATTAAATTTCTTCCTTGGACTTCAAATCAAACAAACAAAAGAAGGGATCTTCATTAATCAAGCCAAGTACATTAAGGAACTCATCAAAAGATTCGGGCTTGAAACTGCAAAAGAAATGAGCACTCCTATGGGAACGTCAATCAAACTTGACAAAGATGAAAAAGGTAAATCTGTTGATGAAAAGCAATATCGAGGTATGATTGGAAGCCTTCTCTATTTAACTGCCTCAAGACCTGATATTATGTTTTCTGTATGCTTATGTGCTCGGTTTCAATCTTCTCCGAAAAAAGCACACTTGAATGCTGTAAAAAGAATTATTAGATACCTAAAGAGTACCATCAATCTAGGACTCTTTTATCCTAAAGGCACATCTTTTGAACTTCTAGGATACTCCGATGCCGATTATGCGGGATGTAAGATCGATAGAAAAAGCACTAGCGGCAGTCGTCAATTTCTAGGACATGCCTTAGTCTCATGGTCTAGTAAGAAACAACATAGTGTATCTCTTTCAACAGCAGAAGCAGAGTATGTAGCTATAGGTAATTGTGCAGCACAAATTCTATGGATGAAACAAACTTTACTTGACTTTGGTCTCGAGTATGATCATGTGCCTATCAGGTGTGATAATACAAGTGCTATAAGTCTGTCAAAGAATCCTATTCAACATTCTAGAACTAAGCATATTGAAATTCGTCATCATTTTCTAAGAGATCATGTGCAAAAAGGGGATATTGAACTTGTTTTTGTTGATTCTTTGCATCAATTGGCCGATATTTTTACAAAACCATTGCATGAGAATCAATTTTGTGCTATTAGAAGGGAACTAGGAATGCTTTGGGTCACTTAACCTGACGAAATATTGCATTTTTCGGCAAAAAAAGTGATCCGGGCGTTACTGCCTTCTTCCGGGCGCCCGGAAGAAGTATGTAACGACCGGAACCTTGCTCTCTGCCGGGCGTTACTGCCCTCATCCGGGCGCCCGGAAAAAGGGCCTATCGCCCGGATCGGGCTGTTTGAAAAACCAAAATCTCCTTTCTCTCTCCTCACTTTTTCACATCTTCTCAAATATAAACTCATTCTTCTCTCAATTTCTCCTACTTAATCACCAACATCTTCACCATCATTCACCATTATTTGCATCAAAACACTCTTTAAATCATCAAACTCTTATTTTGATCATCAAAGCTTTAAAAAAATCCTCTTCATCCAATCCTTAAAAAACCTTGTTTACAAGGTGTTCGATGAAATTCCCCAACTAAGCCTTTCTTCTAACAAGCTTCGTCAAACCTTCAAATTCCAATGGCACCACCAAGAGCTGACTCCAGGAAATGCAAGCAAGGAGAATCTTCATCCTCAGGCCCTCAGACCATTGTAAATCCAGATGCTTTTCCACAACAAAACATCCTATGGGGTAAGATTTTAGATCCTCCCACCTTGCTTAATGGTACTAGAATTTATCGGCTTTTAGATGCTCAAGGGTGGCTACCTATGTTAAGGTTTGAAAACAAAGGCATTACTGCATGGATTAGAGAATTCTACTACTATGTTAACTTAGACTTCACCACCATGAAACTGAATAGTCAAGTTAAGTCTAAGGAACTAGAATTAACTGCAAGTATTGTTGCTAGAGCCTTTGGGATTCCTAATCAAGGCACCAAACTTTATTCATATAGAGGTATTCCAGAAGGTGTTCTTGAAAACTTAGAAGCCAATGTTATAGAATTTATGTGGGAAGGAACATGAACAAGCTCCTTAGGATATCCTAAGACTAAGGATCTCACTCCAGAAAATAAGCTGATATTTTATATTCTTCATGAGGTCATTATTCCACGGGAAGTTAAGGATGGTTCAATTCCAAAATTCACTGCACTATTGATGTATTTGATGTATGAAGCTAAACGTATCAATCTTCCACACATCATCATTAACCATATCATTCATACCATGGAGGCTCAAAATCAACTTGCTTATGGGGTACCCTTAACTCACCTTTTTGAGTCTTTAGAAGTTCCATGAGATCACGAGTTTGAGGCCATTAGCGATAGATCCTATCTTCTCAATGTTACTAGCCTCACTCGCCAAAAGCTGAAAATTCATAACTCTCGAGTTCTCAATATTGGTGATGATACGAGTGGTGATCCTCTTGTATTTGAATCCCTTGATGTTGACCCCACTACTTTTAGAGATCCTATGGAACGGAAAGGCAGCAGTGGTGTTGGCACTTCTCAAGGACAAAGGGCTAGACCGTCTTCCTCTCACTCCTCATCCCTTGATGAAATTCGTGCACACTTGCATGCACAAGATGATCGTTTGGACAGAATGGAGCAGATGCTGAAGGATTTATATGATCACCACATTGGTTCTTAGTCTGTGGATGCTTTAAGTTGTGTTCTCTCCTCAAACAATTTTTTTTGCTTCAGTTGGATCTTTCCTCAAACACTCCTTGTCATTAATGCGTTGCATTTTTTTTCTTGCTTATCTCTTGTCTTATGCTTGTTGTTGCCTACTATTGTCTTCATTTGCTATTGGATACCCTTTTGTGATGACAAATAGGGGGAGAAAGTATTGAAGTAAATATGCCTATCATTGCACTTATTCAGGGGGAGTTTTTGCTTTACAGGATCAAGACTAAATTTTATCAAGCACAAATTGAGGGGGAGACCTCAATTCAAGTTTTATTCTTTATATTTCAACTATTTCATACTTGTTAACTTCAATGTTTTGTCATCATCAAAAAGGGGAGATTGTTGGCCTGAAAAGTCTATAATCTTTATTTTGATAATAACAAAACATCTTAATTGTGCTTTAGCTTTTTTTGTGAGACCTTCATTCCAAAGCAAGTCTACATCAACAATGGATCAAGTTGTTTTAGTCAAGAGTAGAAAGCTTTTTGGATCAAAGACCAAGCACTATCAAATTGTATCCAAGCCCTAAAGAATTCAAGTTATTGACTCGAAGATAAAGAGGGAGTCACAAGGAAGGAGAAGTGGTGACATAAGGGGTACCGGCCTTAAAAGTTGTCGCTTGCCTAAGTATGATTTGTATCGCTCAAAATTTCTCAAAAAAAAATATTTTCTTATTTCAAAATCTTTCGTAGAAAAAATATTTTCTATTTCAAACTCTTGCTTTTGAAATCATTTTATAAAAATACCTTTCAACTAGTTTGAAATTTTTTGGGATGTTAAAAAATGCTAAGAAATCTCTTTTTCAATATGCCCAAATATTTCTGGGCTAAAAATACATTTTCAGCATTTTTTATGGCATCCGGGAGTTACCGGCATTTTCCGGTCGCCCTGATAGAAGGTGCAACGCCCGGCAGAAAAGTCCTTTCCGGGCGATACACGCTATTTTCGGGCGACCGGATCAGTGCCTCAGGGCCCGGATGAGTTAACGGAAAAATCCGAAAATCTTGCTTAAAATCCGATTTTTGTCTAATCTTTCCTACTTTTTAAGCTATGCCTTCTCACCTTCAAAATTATCTCTCCAAGCCATAATTTTCAGATTTTCAAAAGAGTTTTCATATCATTCCTATTGAAAAATCTTGAGCTATCATTATCATATCTTTTGAGCATTCAAAGCCATTTTCCAAAGTGTAATATCAAACTCAAATAGGAGTTGCAATTGTCATTTATTCTATCACATAATCTTTGTAATACATTGCAATTGTCATTTATTCTATCACATAATCTTTGTAATACATTCTTTCACATAGATTGAGAGAATCATTGTGAGAAGAAGTATTGTAATCCTTTGTGGACTCAAAGGAAGAGAGAGTAGTAGGTTAAGCTTCACCTACATTTGAAGGAGCTTGTGTAACTCTTGTGGACTCAAGAGTAATTGTAGTTGGTTCTTGCTTCACCAACATTTGAAGAAGCATCATAGAGAACTGCTACAAAAATCCTAAGGGAAGAGAAGACCTTAGGTGGTGGACTAGGCCTCCGGGAGTGCGAACCACTTGAAAATCATCGTGTTTGATTTCTCTTACTCTATTCTCTTTATTTTCAAGTCATTTACCTTCGTTTGGTCATTGCTCATCTTAATTGCTTGGTAATTGTTGAGATATCTATTTGAAATTCTACCTTGAAATTCAAATTGTATATTTAGTGTTAAATACTCATATGCTCAC
The DNA here is from genome assembly GCA_037974665.1 of Ehretia macrophylla. Taxonomy (NCBI): domain Eukaryota; kingdom Viridiplantae; phylum Streptophyta; class Magnoliopsida; order Boraginales; family Ehretiaceae; genus Ehretia; species Ehretia macrophylla. The sequence goes on from CM075774.1 coordinate 10,980,682, forward strand.
AAAGTGTTTGATAAATCGCCTACAAGAGTTTCTAGTGTTGTTTCAATCCTTACTTGACATTGCTTTCATATTGAAATTTTAAATTGCTTAACCTTGCCTAAACAACCTAATTCACCCCCCTTTTAGGTTATTAAGGACCAACAGTTATATTACCCAAGTTTGAGTTGATATAGTTGAGAGTTTGATATCTTCGAGGAAAAGACCATTGATCATTCACAATGAATTCATCCACTTTGATCATCAAATGAGTCCTCGGATTCGCCAAAGCTTCAACATCATAGTAATTACGAAGGCAGCCAAGTGGGTGCCAAGTATCTAGCCAGAAGAAAGTATCTTTACCATCACCAATTTTATGAGAGAGTATTTTCCTTGCTAGAGGTCTGAGTTTAAGGATTTTGCGCTAGGCCCACGAAGTGTCTGCAGGAACCTCCACCACCCTAAAACTTCTACCTTTAAGATGATTAGCATGACACTATTTTGCCCAAAGTGAGTCCTGGTATGCAAATAAATACCATATAAACTTAAGAATACCAACCTTGTTGGAGTCCTCCAATTTCCGAATGCCAAGTCCACATTCTTGCTTAGGGAAACAAACATCCTGCCATTTAATTTTTGTACCATGATAGTTCTGGTCCGACCCCTTCCATAAGAAGTTTGCCATTTTCCTTTCAATCTCCTTAAGCACTCTTTTTGGGAGGATAAAAGTGTTTGTCCAATAAGCTTGAATTCCCACTAGAACCGATTTGATGAGTTGCAGTCAACCTGCATAGGATAGCCACTTGTTTCTCCAAGAATTGATACAACTTGAAATCTTCTCAACAAGGAAATTGCACGCTTGTTTACTGAGTCTGCTGGTAACCAGTGGTAACCCCAAATAACGAATCGGCAGGTAACCCTCTTTGAAATCCATGATCTCCATAAGCTCACTTTTGATACTATCTTTGCAGCCACCAAAATACATTTCACTCTTCGATTTATTAATCTCTAGTCTCGACATCTTAGTGAATAAGTCAATAGCTCTTTTGATAGTGCGCACTGACTTAGAATTTGCTTTAGAGAAGATAAAAATATCATCCGCAAAGCAAAGGTGGTTTATGCTGATTTTCTTGCATTTGGGGTGGAAATCAAAATCCTCCATCTAGCTAGTTGTGGTCAGTAATTTCGAAAGAACCTCCATCACAATAATAAAGAGGTACGGGAGAGAGTGGATCCCCTTGTCTCAGTCCTTTCTTACCACAAAAATAGCCTTTGAGACTCCCATTGATAGCAATAGAGAATTTTGGGGTGGTAATATGCTCTGCTGTCCAATGCACAAAATTATCTGGAATTCCTAAAGCTTGCATAGTCTTAAGCACGAAATCCCAACTGACTGAGTCGTATGCTTTCATGAGATCAATTTTCATTGCAACTCGTGGGACACCTTTTTTCCTGTTGTAACCACAGACGATTTCCTGAGCAAGAGGAATATTTTCAGAAATTCTTCTCCTTGGAACAAAGGCAGATTGGTTGTGGGAGATAACAGAGTGAAGACAACCTCTAAGTTGATTAGCCATAACCTTTGTGATGCTTTTGTACAGAATATTGCAGCACGCTATTGGTCGGTAGTCAGTCACTTTGGCAGGTGTAGGGATCTTTGGCACAAGGGTAAGAATGGTGGAGTTTGTTTCTTTGAGGAGCTTACTTGACTGGAAAAAAGACTTGATAGCTTTCGTAACATCTTTCCGCACAATTTCCCAGGCAGTAATGAAGAAATGAGAATTGAATCCGTCTGGCCCAGGACTCTTGTTCCCGTCAATAGAGAAAATTGCCTCTTTAATCTCCTCGTCCGTGACTGGGCTGCTTAATCTACCAATATCAATCTCTAACAGAGTCTTACCAAGGACCTTCCTAATGGTATTAATAGATACCATATAGTTGTTGCTCCCTATCCCCAAAGTATTTTGAAAGTGATTGATTATTTCATTCGTTATGCTATGCTCCTCAGTCAATCTCACCCCTGCAGAATTAATGATACTGGAGATACCATTTCTCGACTGTCTTCCTTTAATTGATTTGAAGAAAAAACTTGAGTTTGAGACACCCCCTTTAAGCTAGTCAACTCTCGACTTTTGTCTCAAAATGCTTTCTTCCAAATTAGAAGATTTCTCCAATTCCTTGAGGAGACTTTTTTCAGCTGCGGAGTCTTCTACACTAGCGTTCCCAGAAATAATTTTCAGCTGGATATTATGGATTTTTTCCTTGAGCGCACAATTATATGCAAGTAATTAATTTTATTTGTTCTTTAGCTATATATTTTTAACAAAAAATTGTAGCTTAATAGTTCGCTATTTTACAAGTATATTTGCTGCTGTGTGGTGTTAGATCTTAAGTAAAATGAAAATTCCATTCCTGTAAATAAAAATATCCCTCATATCATTTTACATTCACTTAGTTGCATGCTTGCCATGATGAATTATATCATGTACGCTGGTACAGGCGTGTCCAGGCTTATAACCTTACGCAGGTATAAGGCTGCAAAGCAGATACACCATAAATTCTTATCTTTGGCAAGTCTAATAAATGTAGACACCAAAGAAGAAAAATTGGAAAGGATTCTTTCAATATTTTCATGTCAGTCACTTGATGGAGATTGGTTTTCGCCATAATTTCAGATTTCACTAAAGGAAACATTTAATGCTAAATGAATACTCATGTCCAAAGAAGTGAGATTGATTATTAGTCTTGCATGCCCTCACCGAAGAAGGGGCCATCTCCCAAATTATCACTTTATTAGAAGTGCGTGAGCATGGGTCATACACACTCGATGTTATTGTTTTGAATAATCGGATCGTTTTCCTGGAAAAAAGAAAATAATTATGAGTCTTCTTTTGTGATAAATTAAGTTATGATTTTACCAAACTAAATAGAGTTGGTTATATATATATTTAAATTCAAGGGTAGTACAGTGTAGTAATAGGCACTTCTAGGCCCCTTCTCGACTACTGGATATCCATTAGTGGGCTATTGGTGGATTTTTCCCCAACTTGTTATTGTGAAGAGCCTCTCCAATCCATAAAAATGATTCAATATATATGTTTACGTAGGTTATTGACCGCTTAACGCCTCCCGCCTCTTTTACTTGACCTTGAAATCGACAATATCAAGAATGAAAAACCCTGACACACCTGCAGAGTTAGAGTTATGACTTTACCATTTAAGGTAAATAGTTGGTGACACGCTATGTTTTATCTTAGCCTCAGCTGGGGAAAGAAAACAAATAAATATGGGTTTTCTTCTGGGGTTGTTGGAGTACTTATGACTTTACCAATTAAGGTAAATAGTTGAAGTCCTCACTTCATAGTTCATAGTTCTCTCTGCTCCGTATAATAGATCTCAATTTTTGTGATGGAGACCAGACTAGAACATTACATGTATCAGAAAATGATGAGGAGTTTGTCATACGATTTAATGCAAACTGTCCTTCAGGAGGGTAAATATAGTAGTTCCATTTGTGCAAGTTACAGAACACCCAAAGGACAAAAAGATGATAAGACTCCCGCATGCAGATTTAAAATTAACCCTCCAACAATTTTTGTCGGTAACATCTCATTTCATATTGATGTACACAAAATAAGTGTTTATATGCACTTGCGTTCTTTCAACGTACTTGGTTAAGTATTTTGGGATACTTGGTTCAACACAATATGTTGTCAGGTTAATAGTTGAATTTGAGGAATTACAACTGGTAACAAAATAGACTAGAAGTGTGGTCTTCAAATTGCTTACATATTGGTAGTCCCCGAAATTTTTTTGTTCGGTATGTTGGGGACATCTCACTTAGTTGTGTAAACAATTTGTATTTAGTTTATAATTAATGATTTGAGACTTTTAGTATTGTAATTAGACCCGATTCATTACACCTCTACCCCAACAAAAAACGATGAAGAAAAACAATACCCACCCTACAGAAGAAAAAGTCAGAAAAACAATGAGATATGGAAAGAATAAATCTGATGGATGGGGTTGCTTAATTAATGTGAATCTCTAGCTAAGATTCAATCACAGAATAAAGATTCAATCACAAAACAATCTTGTCATTCAAAAGATAAATTCCCGGGTAATTATTAGTTGGTTGATCGACAAACCACACCAATTATTGATGAAATATGCCTTTTGGATATTTGTTGTGCGTTTCAAAGTCAAATGTTTTGCTAAGAGGAATGGCTCCATCATATTTCATCTTCAAGCATTAAAAAAATTGTAAACATGAATTTAAACACATCTTTGTCCAATTGCGTCTTCTTTTATCTCTTGAGTGAATATTTTGTACCTACACTACCATGCCCATAACTAAGGTCATCTCATGCCAATACACTAGTAAGAAAAATGCTTCTGTTCTTTTTGGTTGCTTTCTGTCATATATAGAAGATCAGGGGACATGAAAGCGAAATTAGGCATCGGTGCACTTGCATGTGTATGTTTAAAAGAGCATACAAAAATAAAATTTATTGTAGCTATTATTTTATTTAGAAAAAAAAATAAAAGGTTTGCTTTTATACTGTCAGTCAAAAAAATAAAAGGAGGAAAGTGAAATTAGGTAATTGATAGTTAGCGTAAAAGTATCCAATTCTTGATATAGATTTGAGATATAATTATTCTATCGTTGGGTTGTCTTTTGAACTAATAGAGAATATGACTCTCGATAAGAATAAATATTGGCATAATCAGATTCATATGGGCCTACCCTACCTAGTGTGATAGGGTTTAGTTTAGTTTTGCTAGATTTGATTTGGTCAAAAATACAATATAACATCTTTAAATTAATAGTTTTAGCACTACCAAAATTTTATTAATTTAGCGGGATATTTGGGAGCTACAAAATACAAATGCAATATTTGAAATGAGTTATATTATTTTGTGGAGATTATTAATGTAACGCATTGGTCCCAAATTGGGACCAAATAATTTTATTATTTTAAAAAAACTATCAATTTATTGAGTATTAATTTAAATTTTTTTTCATATATAGGGTAGATATTTGACATTTTAATTAGTGTACATGAAAGGTCTTGCCTTCGGTTATATATCCTACATAGATACAATGTGTCCAAAAAAAAAAAAAAAAACCAATTACATAGGTATATTGTGTGGCTAATAATCTATCTACATCCCCAATCTGGTCGAATACAAAATTGCTAGAAGCTGTCAATCTTCTACATTTCCTTGCAGAAATGAAATTCAATTTGCCTGTGTTCCCATCAAAGGTGCTGCTATGTCTGTTAGGGACATCCACAGAATGACAAAACCTTTTGGGACCATCATCTAGATAAACTATTCTCCATGTTAGATTGTTTTGTGCATTTAGTGTGTGTGTGTGTGAGAGAGAGAGAGAGAGAGAGAGAGAGAGAGGAAGACATTCTCTAGGCTGTATACTCTCCAAGTTCAAAGAAGCCGATCGAATAGGTTAGTTAATTGCCTGAGTTGCATGGTCTCAAAGGTTAGGTGACATATTTTATTGTCTTTTCATATCGTTGTTGACATCAAAAGTTCAAATCATCTTTTGTCTTTTAGCTATCACTCAATTTCAAGTCGTTGTATTTATTTATTCATTTTTTTATAATGATGTGAAAACTTAATTAGTGGAACTCGATCTTAATTGATAAATTTTCGGGTGCAACAGTACGACTCGATATATGTATCAAGTCAATTAAGGACATAATTTTAAAATAGTGAAAAATGTTAAACACGTGACCTCACAAGAGTAATTTCATCTCACTACCGCTATATCATGCCCTTAGAAAAAAATCGTTGCATTTATTTGAGTCTCCAATCTTTTTTCTCATTGTTTCTATGCATGTCTACCCATTTAAAGCTGCCACAATAGCATATCACATTATCCCTTGTCCTAAACACCTTCATCTTAGATTTCCAACCAAGTAAATTTTCATCACCCTCAAACATCATCAAAGCCAATAGGTCCAATTATCTTCAAACCATGCCTAAACAACTTGGTGAGTTTCTTAAAGAAAAACAAGAACCTTTTGCTTTAGAAGTATACCTTCTTGAAAGAGGTTTGAATGTAGAACACAACTTTCTTCCAAATTGTTCCAAAAATTCTACCAAATTTTTTAGGAGATCTTCTAGTTGCTCTCTTCATAATAAGAAGAGAAAATTTATTCCAAATTGTTCAAAGATCGTAAAAATTATATTTAGCGGGCTTGTCCACGTTAAAAATAACGAGAAAATCACGAGACGCTCCGGAAATGGAGATCGAAAGGATGTTAATTGTGTTGCAGAAATGGAGACGAGGAGGGAAGAAGTTGTCGATGATGATAAATTTTCATCTGCTAGTAGCATTTCTGTTTTCTATTCTTGCTCAGATTGTGATATAGAAGATGTGCATTATGCATCAGTACTACAAGGTGACATATCATCAACAGAAGATACTAGGCAATCTTCAAAAGATGGTAATCTTCTATCTATAGAAGAGGTAGAATTTACTGAGTCACTTGATGCTTAAAGTAAAAAAATGAATTTTAGTGGGTTAAATTTTCTCAATATTTTTCAATTCATGAGCTTGTTTATTCATAAAGCTAACAGCTTGCTGCAGGTAAAGAATTAGTGAAAAGACGTGTTGAAGACAATAATCAACTCAGTCCTGTCTCCGTGCTAGAAGAAATCGAATGTGACGATGGCTCACCTATTCTTAAGAGTTAGTCACCCTACTTTACCTTTAAATGATCTTATGTTCATTTTCTTTTTAATTATTATTTTTATATGCAATTGGTTTTCTTGAATAATAGGTATTTTTTTTCCGTAAACATTCCTAATCTTTAGTGTGGTGGCACTTAATTCTCTTTACGTTTTATTTTGACCGTTCAACTCTCTTGACCTAAGTAAATGCGTGTCACTCACAGTATAGTGATGTTGAATATAATAAATTCTTCTTAAATAGTTTAAACTTTTAAATGAAATAAATATTTAATATAGTTTCAAAATCTGGTTTACCAAATAGTCTTGGATTTAAAACTGTTTACGTACAAGACTAAAAAAAAATAAGAATTTTGCATGCACGTGCAGTGACGTGTAGAAGATAATAGATAATAGAATTGTTGAAGATAATAGATAATAAATAATATAGCAAATCTCTCTCTAACAACTTAAACTTTTAGGTGATGTGGTAACTTAATATGGTATCAGAGTCTTGGTACTAAAAGATCTTGGGTTCAAAACTCACGGTAACAGCTTAAGCTTTTAGAACAATAATAAACTCATCTCTAAGAATATAAAATTTTAGATGAGGTTGTAACTCATCTCTAAGAATATAAAATTTTAGATGAGGTAGTAAATTGGTAATGTAATAAAGTCAGTGATGCTTAATGACAAAAAATCCCTAAATAACACAATGAGTTAGTATTTGTTAAAAACTTAATTTACCCTAATATGTCTATGTACAAGACAAAAAAAAAAAACAAAGAATTATAGATAATAAATAATATAATAAACTCCTCTTTAAAAACTTAAACTTTTAGATGAAACGATAATTTAAAAAGTCCAATGGTGTTTAATAAAAAAAAATCCCCAAATAACACAATCCATAGTATTTGATAAGAACTTAAATTTACCCTAGCATGATACAACTTCTAACATATTAATTCTTTGTCAATTTGATTGTTGTGGGAAAACAGCACGAAAGTATGCCAAGAGAACACAAGAAGGGTCTTCAATCTCAATTTCTTTATGCAATATAGAGAAGCCATTTGACTTGAAATTAGCTAGGAATCAAACTCAAGAACTTATTGATGCTAAATTCTTTGCTCATTACACTAAGAACAAGAAGGCTGTGCTACAAACAAAGCAGCTTCTATTTGATTGTGTGAGGGAGGTTGTGGAGAATCAAAGCAGAAATGAGAACAAAAGCCAACAGTTGCAGAAAATCTTTGGAGCTGAGGAGTTATGGAAGCTTGTTTATGAGAACATATGGCTATGGAGCAAAGAGCCAATAGATGAAGCTAACATTGACCAGCTTGTACATTTTGATCTACTGACTTCTATGGAAGAATTGAGATGTTTGGCGCAGCAAAGGAAAGACATTACTATGGAGATTGGAGATGCAATTTTTGAAGATATTAGCAATGAGATTTTTGTAGACATGATGAATCTTGTATCATGAAATTTATATCGAATTTGAAATATAGTAGTCGTAAATACATAATGTCTACATACTTTTTATATTTTTAATTCAATGGAGACATAAGCCGTACAATATATATCAAATGATATCACTTATAAAAATTAATCACGGAATCTCTTGAGCTCACAGTAAAAAGTATACCACTAGACCAAATCCCTGTTGCTAACGTCTACATACTTTAATCCTCAAAATTGTCCTGCTTTTTACTCATGTCTCACTGCATGCCAACTACTAAATTTAACTGGATTTTCGAGGTCATTGATCTGCATGGAGCCATGCATCAGGATTATGTAACTTCTACGTTAAATATGCAATTTTTATTTTTTAAATTTTTTGGTGCGAATAGAGATTGACGTCGTAGTTTAAACTCAAAACTTCTGATTAAAATAAGTTATTACTTTACTTAATTATATTTCATCTAATTCTTGGATGTATCCATCTGTTGGGCCGGAAACACACCTCGAAAAAACTTTTTTTCAGACAATGAGAAAAACCCCTAAGAAACACTTTAGCCACATATCACATTCCAACTTTGATATGCATGATTTTACCCGAAAGAAACATGGTCCAAAAGACTAGTTTCCTTTGGCCTTTCTTTTCACTTTCTTTTTTTCACAAAAGTTCATACCATGTCTAGTGTTATATCTTCTAAAATATTATTATATTTCCTGATCTGCAGAACAAGAAAAAATATTTAACAAATCATTTTCAGAATAATTGCAAAAATATAGGAACAATTTTTATAATCAGCCCACTATTCTCCTCTATGTATCAGAGAGCTTTCACAAATAAATAAATAAAAAGTTTTTATTCTTCTCATATTACCATTTCATTTCCTAGGCATTCTCCTCAAGTTACCATTGTTATGTTCTCCCTAGAGCTCTTCTCGTATTGTAAGAGAATAATAGGCGGAATCAAACATCACCGAATAATTATAGAGTAGCCTAATGAGCTACGTAATTGTTACATCTATAATACAGATCGGTCAAGTCTCCCCACAAACAATTAAGAAAAAAACAATGGTATCTTTTGTATTGCTTTCCAAGTCATTTTTAAGTGTATGTCACTGGATTGATGGGAATTAAATTGACGATGTTGATGTTTCAACTGCCAACACACACCGCCGAATCATGGAAAGCTACACGTACCAAGCATGGAATATTTATCCTCCTTAAGGATTTGGAAGGGAAAAATAATAATAAAGGATAAAAAATGATTCAATAATAGAAGAAAGAAAATGGGAGGATTGAATTTTGTTTGGATTTAGTAAAATTATAAAGCTAGACTTTATAAAAGATTATGTATATTCTTTATTTAATTGGATTGGAAATGAAATAAAAGGAAAGAATAAGTTTTATCAATAAGTTGACATTTTTATCATTTTTTAAGAATATAAGTGTAATATTTATAAGTGTAATTTTATAAAACTACGAAGGGCAATATATGTAACGCCTCGAACCCAGTCCCACACTATACGTCAAGTCCGGACCTGTCACTCGGACATAGTCTCCTCTGTACCGTAGACTAAATTGTTACCTATAGTTAACCACCTACAATCCTTAACTCACATTCAACAACACATACAATCTATCTTCCAAGGTATTCATAGTCAACCCAAAATCACAAGGCCATCCAAGCCTTGTAACAACAAAATCTACTTATAGCACACAAGGATGCAAGACAAGATTAATTTTTAACTATAAGTAGTTGGATATAACTATAACCAAGGTTTTCTATTGAGTTAACAAACACTCAAGCATGCTATAAGAAAAGTAAACTATAATTCATTATTACATGTCATCTAACTTAGTTATCCACCACATAAGATTACAAGTTACTTCATTCACCAACTATACATAAGACCACAAGGTCTCAAAACACAACAACTAACTACAACTCCAAGCAAACTGCACATATGATCAACCTTATCACACAGGAATCAAGGAATCTGATCTACGTGCACTTCTTCTTTTTCCTCTACTGCTATCAGCTGGGGATTCACCTCAGCTTCTCCTGAACATGTTTAAATGAGGAGTGAGCAACAATGTTGTCCAGCGAGGGAGGTGATGCAACATACCGGGGCATGCAATATGATATGCAACACAAAAAGTCACATATATATAAATAACATAAATAACAAGATTAAATAACAAGTAGTATCCACATTAAAAATGATACGGTTTCACTTCAAGTCTTCAATCTCGAACCACGAGCCACGAACTTTACGCAAGTGTCGGCAAACCCTTACTCCAACAAGTTGGAATACTCTGGATGTATCACGATCCTACGACCCTTTCTCCTGAGGTAGCACCATATGCCCAGCAGGTGAATCACGCCTCTGGGGTAGTGAAATCTACTTAGCGAGAAAGGGAATAGGCACCATGGTAGTCGAGGGAGCACGGCAAGCCCGATGCCGCCTGTGTTTCTCGACGCTACCATGTTCGAAAAGGTTGCGCAACCCAGAGACAAGTCTACAAAAATCAAGATATCAAATAACACGTAAGAGGGACGACGAAGTAGGCCGCCCTCGCAATTATCCACAAATAAGCTGAGAATCCACAAAATAGCAACAAAGCTATAAAGAGACAAATATCATAATCTTCACAAAAACTTCATGGATAATCTAAGGAACCCATGTATCATGCATTTAAACATCTACCAAGTATTCACAAGTTCATATGAGCAAAAGTCAACCAAAAGATCTTTTCATCTTTGTTAACTTTCCGATTTCTTCTCCCACGCAAGGTTCAAGGTTTCAAATCATCAAACCAACCATCCGACATCCCTAGGTAGGTCAAAAGGCACCTATCTAAGCTTTGAAAACCTGGTTTGGAAACGAAAACTCGAGAAGGCCCCGAGCGGGTTTGAACTACAACTACCCCATCCGGACCCCAAATTCATGTAACGAAAGCACCAAAAGTGTTTCCATACCCCAAGGATATCTAAACCAAAGCTCAAACGTGCCCAGATTGCATTTCGGGAAAAAAACCCCTTTTTAAAGATTACAAAATTTGCATTTTATCACATTTTCGAGCAATTCAAACCCACGTGAGCCTATGACTAATTCCACTAAAGTCTAAAGCATCTAATTGAAGCATCAAATCAATCCAATTAACAAGTTTTCTCAAAACCCTAGTTTCGAGCACTATTTATCACCTTCTTCAATCAATCTCAACAATCAACCATAGAATATGATAATAAGCTACGCAAAAGAGTTCTATAGGCTCCAAAGATCATATAACAAGCATTTATAACAAGTAAAATAACTAAATTCAACAATACAAGAAATTCAATATATATGCATCAACTTTAAAAATCATGAAATATGTCACTCCCTCACTTGCAAGAGGTCTAGGAGACTTGTAGGAGCTTTGAAAAGCTTGGAGCTAAGTGTAGAATGCTAGCCAAAGACCAAACCACCAAAGATTGAAGAAAATTTCTCTCATTTCTTTCTCCAATGGGCTGTCGGGTAGGGGAGACAAAATGGGTATTATTGCAATTGTTTTGATGTCTAATGCTTGTATGTGTGTTATGTTATGTATATAGGTATTATATGCTAAGTTTGGCCAAGTCAAACTTCACTAATGTTTGGTCAAATGAGTTTAAACTCTACTCAAATGCTAATTCAAAATCAAGGTTGTTACGTACGTAACACTATTCAAATGTTGGGGAAAATATTTTTTAATTGTATGCTCCCGAGTTCAAAAGTCTAAAATTACAAGTTCCCGATTTCTATTAGGTGTCATATGACCTAGAAAAAATATTAAATCGTACTTTTAAGACAGTCGAAAATCTTATGAATAGTAGCCTTAACATAAAGCAATTAAGTAAGAAAAATGATGCACGTAAGAATGCTCAAGCAAGTATGCAGCAGTTATAAAGAAATTGTGATGAAATTCCCGGGCGTCACACTATAGACATTATCCAATCATTTAATTCAATTCATTCCAATTTGAAGTGATCATAAATCAACTCAATAAATGATTTTCTAAAATCCTTCCTAATCCATTCTCCCCTAAATCCTTCCAATCCAAACAAGAAAAATGATTTAAAAATCTCCCAAAATCTAATTATTTCCCCCTAAACCCTTCAATACAAACAAACCCTAAGTGAAGAAAATGCATATATTGCAAATGTACGTGTATGGGAAAGGGACCTTCTAGAAATTAGGCAGCTACCTAGCTCTGTAACACCCTAACCCGTATACCTGCGATGGTTAAGGTCGGAACGCGACATTCTTAATCAGTAAATCTGTAAATTGAAAGCTTAACCACTTGTATCATGATTTCTATTTCATAGAGGTTCAAAAGTCTGTCAATTACATCGGCCTTATAGGATAACCATAATCTGTTACATATATACAAGACCTCGATCCACCTATTCAATCATAAGAACTAACCAACAATCAGGTAGCTAAGTCTCAAAAGAATAAGAGTAACAAACTTAGTTACATACAGCTGTCCAAAAGAATATTACATAATCCAAGATGTCTAAATGGTATTTGACTTCCATTAACAAATAAGCCGATCACAACAAGCCAAAGTCGTTTTCATTGAACCATAGTTCTCCATCATCAACTTGAGGGGTCTGATCGGGCACTGCCTCACCTGTAATCGATCAAAAGAAGGGTGAGCTAATCCTACGTATAGCTCAGTGTGGATTGAATAGGAAGGGTTTTCAAGAAGGTTTTATCATTTCGCAACCGTTTTAGAAATCATGCAATGCATAGAATATCATAATGAAAACATTCATTATCCATATCTTTCCCTGAGGTATCATTGGTTCCCGGCGATTAGATTGTTCAAGGGTATTCAATGGCGCTCGGCAAGATAAGAAGTTAATACCGTGGTAGCCGAGGTATACCGGCGAGCCCTACGCTGCCCGGAGTTCCCCGTCACTACCCCATTCAATTATGGTTGCAACTTACCGCGCATTAAAATTCATATACATGTACATTTTATATAAGCATGCAAGCGCAATCAGTCTTGTGGTATATCAAAGTACCTCCCATATTTCGCATCATGTAAACGTATCAAGCAATTGTCACATACTTATGAGGACATGTAACACATACAATATCTAGCATACAAGCTCCCTCGATATTAACATGTAATAACAAAAATATACAAGTTGGCCATCACACCCAAGTCAATGTAAGAGTGGCATAATGCATATAAAGAGTCAAAAAGTTGTCATCCTACATTGCCGACATTCATTAGCCTCCTAAGCAACATATACAAATTAGCAACTACCTATCCCCAATCCAAGACATAAATTCCTCAATTAAAGTCCATTTCAATAAACTAGGGGTCAATACGGTTCCAATGCATTTGATAGTGCCTCAATCCGACATCTATAGCTCTCGGAATCACTAAAACAAGTTCATTGCACAAAGTTGTCAAACCGGTAGACCCTAGCAAGACTGGTCGACCGGTCCTAGGGTGTCTTCCGCCCGAAGCCCTATCAACGGACGAGGGGTCCTCCACAGGTCGACCGGTGGAGGGGGGTTCTCCTTGTCGTGCTATTACAAAAAAAAAAACTTCTTCAACAATCAACCCTACAACAACCCAACCTCCTAAGCAATAATCAAGCAAGCACAAGGTGACTTCTAGGCATCATACAAGGATTCAAACTTACCCCATCACCTTTCCTCTTCAATCCACAACACCTAACATAAATCTTCAATTCCTAGATCTATAACACATAAATACACCCAACTTCACAATGAGGGCATATATGAACTTCACAAGCAATATTACTCAACAATACACAACATACAACCTTGGATGAGCTTTATCAATCAATTTTGAAAGAATCCATCACCTAGATATGGAGTTGGATGCAAGAGATAATGCTCAAGATGCAAGTGGAAGCTTGAGAATGCAAGAAAAATGGTGGAAGATGGCTGTACTTTGCTTGTTCTTTCTTCTCCTCTTCTTCCTCTTCTCCCTTAGTCAAAATTTTGAGAGTGTGGTGTGTGTTTTTCAGATTTTTGTGTGTGAGTAGAGAATTGGTGTGTGTTTTGTGTGTATTATGTGTATGTAATGTGTTGTAAATAATATCCAAATTCCAAAAGACCACCTTGCCCTTCTAACTTAAAGATATTTATTTCATGCCATTCTAGTTGTATACTAACTAGTTAGTTGCTAGGCTTATTCCAATAATATTTAATTAACTTCCTACGATATCTAAAACACTTAATGGCACGTTAAATGATGAAATGCACGTAAGTCGAGATAAACGCATATTAATCCATGTAAAAACATATAAAACAAGGCAAATGCATATAAAATGATTTGTTTATGTATGATATGACATATATGCACGTGAGGCCTTACGCTGGGCCTTACAAGCTCTGTGACAGAGTGAAAAAAAATATAATATAAAATATAAAGAAAAAATAAAACAATAAAAAATAGTAAAAGGAAGGTTGAAATTCAAATGGATGTCTACGTTAGCCTTTTTTTTTCTTTTTTTGGTTATGAAAGATAATATCATTTCAAACTGGAAATTTCATACGAATCCAGCCCAACCTGCCTTAGAAAGAAAAACAATGAAATTCAGAAGCCGAATGACCTAAGGCCCATCTGATAGACCCAAACAAAGCAAACAAGACTCTACAATAGACTGCCAGTAAAAGAACCAAACAGGGGCCCAAAACACAACGGTCCACCAAAAACATAACCAAAATTGGTTGGATCATAAGGTCCAAACTAAAGACAAGGTCAAGCCCAACAAAGACCCATAATCCCTATCAACCCTAATTGGCCGAGTCTACTGGCCGGAGCATTAAAACAACTAAATCCATGGCCCGTTAGCAATAGAAAAGTATCAACATCTACAAAGCAAGCCCTCAAACCCGAAAGACTCATAGAAACATAACACACAAAAGTAAATTATTGGAAAATAAGTAGCATTCCACAAGTCAGAATAATAAAAATGAAAAAAAAATGCAAATAGCAACAATATATGTGATTATAATCCTTAACCTTAATCCTTCTTTCGATACAAAAATATTAGCAATTAAATAAAAATGGTAGCTTGAGAGACAACTTACCTTTGTGTATAAAGAAAATAATTTGAGAGTACAAAGAAACAATTTTTCGTAATAAGAAATGGCTTCAAACCCTCTCAATGTTGCCGAACACTCAAAGAGAATATTTGAAGCCAAAGTTGAGAGAAATTGGATGTTAATTAGGGTAACGAGCAGGGGCGGACCCAGACATCGAATCTCAGGGTATGCAATCGTGCAGTGAGAGAGGTCCGGATGTGTACTCATACAGTGAAAATTTTTATTATAATGGTTTAAAAAAAAAAGAAAAGTAGTTTTTTTTTTCAAGTTAAGGTGCACACCTCTGTGATAATAGGTCCGCTATGTAGTGAAAGAAAACCTAGTTTTTGGGTTTTTTAAGGAGAACCTAAGTATTTGAGGAAATGAAATACATAAAATATCTTACCAAATATTATGTAAAAAACAACATTTTAGTTTTATGCAACAACTGTTACAATTAATTCCAATTTGACAAACCATTTCAAAAGTTAAAATTAATAACTAGTACTAAACAAAAAGATATATACAACATAAAGTACCGGAACGGTTAGATAAAATTGTTGCAAAAGGTTTTATCACAATGGTTCTCTTTTCTTTGCTTTTACAATTTCAGCATTATAACATGGTCAAAACGTGGTATTGACCTTCGGACAAAACCACAAAATAGGGTTTATTCGGACAATATGGGATAGTAGAGATGTTTTTAACTTTTATTATGGTTCTTTAGTAGAAACTCCGGTAAGAAGCTTTTATTTATTTTTTATTTATTTTATTTTATGTTCCATTATGACACAAGATATAGTAATAGGGCAAGGCAGTCCCAGTCAGTGTAGTGATTGATGTTAAAAACACGACAATAATAGCTAGGTCAATGGTGGATCTAGGAATTCTTATTACTGGGGGTTAAAATACATAATTTTTTAACTATATGAATTTTTTTTTCTCAGTGGAAGCTAATTAATTTTTTAACTAAAAATACATAGATATTTAATTTTTTTTTTAGAAATACATAGAGTTTTTAATATTCTTCTGGGAAAGTGAGAGCTAATTGCAAGTCATGCTGGATCTCATTTACATTGCCTTTGGGCTAGGCATAAAATTGTGGATAGAAGTATTACAGGATGAGAACTTAATTTTACCCCCGTAAAATTATTGGGTGTAGCATAATAAAACCAAGAGATAAAAGAGGAAGAATCACTACAAGAAAAACTGATTTTAGTGACGGTTCGTCACCAATTCGTCTCCAAATTGGCAACAAAAATTAGACAGAAATTTTTGTTGCTAAGAATTGTGACAAATTATAGACGGAATGGAGACGACATAACTAAGTCGTCTCCAAACCGTCTTCAAATGACAACTATTTGGAGATAACATTATAATCCGTCTCCAAAAGTGACCAGTTGGTGACTATTCGGAGACGACATAGATATACCATCTCCAATTTGCAACGACTTGGAGAAGATCTAGATAAGTCATTTCCAAACTGTTTCTAAAGGAGATGAATTGGCGGATAGATAGCTAAGTCGTTTGCAATTCGGCTTGAGTTCTAAATACAAAATATTCGTCGTCGATCAAGCTAATAGCCAGTATCTTTGGGTTATCTTGATCTCTATATACACTATATTCAACTTTGTCATTACATAAAGCATAAAATATAAGCAGTTAAAATAAACGCTGATATTTATTTTTTTGGATTAAGCGGACAAAAAAATTATTTTGAATTAATTTTGAACAAATATAAGTTGGTGTAAAACAACTAACATAGAGTTTTTATCGTAATGCAAAATATAAACAACTAGTTATTTAAAAAAAAAATGAATTCCAATAAAAACATTTTATTATAAAAGTTAATGCATATCAAAAATTAACTGAATATTACATTCATATTTAAGGATTACATATGATCCTAACGAAATACATCAATGCAAGTACATAATACCTAACAATGTACATCATCACAAGTACATTACGAGCGGACAAAATACATCATCACAATTACATAATAGCATTATCTAGTTTACTAAATAAGTTGAACTAATGCCTTGACCTCCAAGATGATATTATTAATAGAAATATTAGGGGAAAAACTTGGGTAAATAAATCTTTAACATTTGAGATTCAACAAGTTGACCTACTTGGGCTTCAGAAATATAACCGTCGTCTTTTGGCAGAGCATCTAAATCAAATTGGGTTTTCACAACTTCGCTTGGATTTTGATAATTTTTTATTGTTGTGTTCTTTTATCTTTACTAAGACGAAGATAATGTGAATGATATTGTTCTTCCTTACTCATGGTTGAAACAAATAAGATGAAAGTTAAAACTGAGAATTGAAGACGGTATGTCAAACACAGTTCTAATTCTTCAGATAGACTCCAAGTTATTCAAAAAAAAATTTCGACGGATCGTGTTGGTCTGTCGATAACTCTTTCTTTTTCGAATTTAACCTATTGACCAATGGTCCGCTGCCACATGGCTGCATACCATTGGTCCATCGATATGTCCAATTAGAATGGACATGGCATGCACGCTACATCCATTCAATTTCAGATCACGTCAGGTCCCTTGAAAAAAGGGACCTGGCAGTCCATTGATCCTCCGCCATATGATAGCAGACCACTAGACATATACATTAGTAGATTTGATGGAGCAATGGTCCGTTTGACAGCCCGTGACAAACAATAATGGTGACAGGACTTGACGACATTGAAAAAAGTGTTATACAACAAAAAATAAATTAGATTAATTAAAAAATAACTATTAAGATTATAACTTATATTATCTATTGAATACCAAATTAGTTAATTATTTGTTTAATTTAATAATTTTATTCATTTAATAACTATTTGAATTAAATATTTATCTAATTAATTAAATAATATTTTTTAGATAATTAAAAATGTTGAAATTCAATAATTTAAATATTAAATATGTTCATTTAATGATTAATATATTATCTAAATTGAGAACTAATTAAAATATAATTAATATTATTTTTTAACACCTTAGTAGTTAATTATTTAATTAAATAATATTTTTGTTCATTTAATATCTATTAATTATTTAGTTATCTAATTTTATTTATTAGTATATAGTCATAATTTTTTTTGTTTATAATTAATGCTTAAGATTTATTAATGAATTAACTTAATTTAAATTTTGGTTATGTATTTATTTTAATTAAAATAATTAATTAAACTACTAATGTTAAGATTTATAGTTTGATAAAAGGAAAAAAATCATATAATTCTATAGGTATTTTCAATTAAAAAAATTAGTTTAAATTATTTTAATATGTTATTTTTAAATTAAAATTTTTTATAGTACTTTTAGTATCCTTTATAAAGAAAAAAAAATTGCTTATTTGGAGTCGGACTTAGGACTGTCTCCAATTGGAGATGGTCTGCGGTCCATCTCCATTTAGAGACGGAACTACTGGCTCGTCTCTAAAGACAGGCCTGTCCGTCTCCAAAAGGAGATGGACCTGTGGGTCCATCTCCAAATGGAGACGGACTTGCGAGAGACGGACTGGTCTGTCTCTAATTGGAGATGGCCTAATGGGTCTATCTTTAAATGGAAACGGACCAGCAAACGGACATAGTCGTCTTTAAATGGAGACAAACATGGTCCATCTTTATCGGGTTTGGGCGACGGCCCAGTTTGAGGCTGGGCTGTCGTTGAGCCCGTTACTTTTTATGAGGGCAACAGCAACTGTGAAATCCCACTTTTCTATCTTATCTCGATTTACGTGTTTTACCTCATTTTGCATGAATTGACTTGTTTATGCGCTATATGACTTAGAATGTGTTAAATATGTGACTAATACTCCTAATACATGTTGAGTGTGCATTCATGAAATTTTTATAAAAAATGAAATCAGAAATTTTATCATCGATTTTAATGAATAGTATTTTGAGCACCTGTCCGCTAAATTTTTTACAAGGGTATTTTAAACGTTTTAAAACCTAGTCCTCGGGTATTAATAGACCCGTGTTTGATTAAAACGGATTTGGAATCGATTTTGAAAATTTAAAGATTTTTATACTTTCTTTTGCAAGAAAACAAGTTTTAAGCCGACTCGGGTGAAACTGTTTTAATGTAACACTCTTTGTCACCTAAAATATATTGTCTAGAATTAATTTAGTTGTCAATTTAATAGTTGAGCAAGAAATAGTCATTAAATGAATTAAAAGACTAAAAATAGAATTAAAAGACTAAATAAACTACTTTGACTTTCTTTTAATTCATTTGACCTTTACTTATATTGCATCAACACACACTTGCAAAGCACAAAAACACCATCACACACACACACATGGCCGAGAGCCATTAGAGAGAAAAAGAGAAAGGATTTCAAGGTTTTTCAAAGAGATTTTTCAATAGAACTTGCAATCCAAGGCCAATTTCCATCAACCAAAGCTTGATTCCACCTCTTGAGCATCCATTGAGCATCTTTGTAGCTTCAAAACACATCAAAGGTAAGAGAAAAATTCTAGATCTCAAAAGTCATCTTTTGTATTTTTGTGTATAATTGAATATTGAACTGTTAGAATGTTAATTTGAAGTTATATTATTGTTCAGTGCATGCTAAGGATCGATTATATGTATTCTTATGAGATTTGAACCGTTGTAGTATAAACTTTTATTTTCGGGTATTTAAAGTTAATAGTTTGGCCAATTGTTGAATATTTTGAGTTGTAATGGTTGGAATCGATTGCCATCGATTTCTAAAATTTTGTTAATTACGTGGTAGCGTTGTTATAATGCCGAATTTTCGATTGCGATGTTGGTGTGAAAGTCCAGAAATTTCAGCCTTGATGCATTGAGGTTTTAGGGTTGTTGGGCTTGATTTTGATGTGTTTTAGTTGGTTTCCGAGAGGGCTAATGTAGTTGTTCGAATGGGTGAGTGATAGAAACTGATTTGGAATTGTTTGGATTAGTAGAATGTAAGATATGATTATTTGAAGTTTAGGTTATCTTTCTTTAAAATGTTGAGTTATGCTTTTAGATGATTGGGTGGTGTTTGAGTGATTGAATTGTGAGTTGTTAATGGTTAAACTAGGGTTTGATTGTGTGTTTAATGCATGTTAAGTTGGATGACCTACTTTGTCATCTAACTTAGTTGTTGGTGGTTTAATTGATTATTTGATGTTATATTGATGAAAAGATGATTATTGATTAATTATTGATGAACCGGGATATAATCAACGGAAAAGGTTGTCCTCATGTGATGTGATGTTTATTATTATTACTGAGTCTTGGTATGTGTGTGCCACCTCTCGGGCAGCGTCGGGCTGTCGGGTTGATAACGGCATGACTACCAGAGGCTACTCCCAGCTCGCATAACGGAGGTGTCATGGAGGGAGGGGCTAGTGAGGTACCTCGGGTCCGTGAGTAATGGGGAGTTATAAGAAGAACGGTTAAGATCGTGATGGCGTTTTGAGCTACACCAACTAGAGTATCATTTATTGATTGGTCATTATAGTTATGTGTTTATATTGTTATTGATGTTTTATTGTGTATTTACTGCTCAAAGGGTCATTTCGAAGGAGTATAGTAAATACTGTTAGAGATCTATCGGTTCCTCACTGAGCTTGTTTTATATAAGCTCACTCTCTATTATTGCATGCTTACAGGTGTCTTTGAGCAAGATCTCGGGTACGTGCCTCCAGAAGAGGATAATGTGCCGTATGTGGACGAGTCCTATGTGCCAGAGTCTTGTCCTTGATGCTTAAGATGTTGTATACTCTATTATCTTGTATATTAAACTAGTTGTCTTTTATTTACTTTGTAGTTTTTGATGTATAATAATGAACTAAATGATGCTAACTTAGTAGACTTCCTTTTGTTATGATTAGGTTGCTAGGTTGCTTCAATCTATTTTGCATTGTATATTAAAGTTAAGGTATTATGTTGGAACAGAGGCGTATAACTAAGAATGATTATTGTATAATATGGTTATGTTGTATGTTGTTAACTTAATTGAGGAGTTGATTGTTGAATGGTTGAGGAGTTTGGTTGTATGATATTCTGAGAGGTTGGTTTAGAGCCTCGGTGTCTTAATTACTGTCGTTATACTGCCGAAATTCCGTTGCATCCTGACTGATTGTAGGTGGGGTCGAGTTGGGGCGTGACATTTAAGTGGTATCAGAGCACATGTTAGCTGTCAGCCGGGGTATTCTCGGAATGTGGGTAATGGTCTTAGCATGAAAGTATGTATGAAATGAAAGAAAAGTGAACTATGTGTTAATATGATTAAGTGATTATGTGATTAAGTGCTTATGTGATTATGTGATCAATTTGTTTATGTGATTGATACTTAAGTGATTTATGTGTTTATGTGAATTGTTGTTTATTTGCTAATAATTGTCTATAGCCTGTTTATGTGCTATAACCTGTGCTAACTCTTTGATTAGTAGAATGACTGGTAGACCAAGAACAAGAGGTAGGCCCGAAGCAGTTGACGAGGTTCCTGGAAATGTGGCACTGGGCAGAGAAATGGGTGATGATCGTTTTGAATCAGCCATGGATAGGATTTCAGAGGTTATGGCCGGTCAGGCCCAGTTGCTAGCAAGGCAGGCTGCCCAAGCTCAGACTTTGCAGGCACAATTATTGAACGTACAGGGTGGATACCACGGGGGTGGTACATTGAAGGAGTTCTTGGGGTACTATCCACTGAGGTTTCAGGGGGAACCAAATGATCAGAAAGCCGAGGCATGGATTAGTAAAGTAGATAAAATATTTGACCCTATGGATTATACTGATGAAAGAAAGGTCACCTTTGCCATTTATTTGTTTGATGATGAGGTAGAGGAGTGGTGGCACACGGTGAAATCTAGTTGGGAGACTCAGGGTATTCCGTATGTCTGGGATATATTTCTGAGAGCTTTTTGGGCGAAGTATGTCCCGAGGATTGCACGGGAGAGGAGAGAGGCTGAGTAACTGTCCTTAGTTCAGGGAGATGCTTCGGTGGCAGAGTATAAGGCTACTTTTACTAGGTTGTCCCGGTATGCACCGGAGTTTGTGGCTGACGAGAAGCGTAAGACTCGTAGGTTCATGTTGGGGTTGAGGCCCGAGATTTAAGATGCGATGACCCTGAATCAGTATGATATACTTACTGAGGCATTTGATGCAGCTTTTAGGTTAGAGAAGAGAAATGAGGAACAAATTGTGTCTAGTCAGCCTAGCAAGCGGCCGTATCAACCACAGGGTCAGTAGGGTATGTATAGGCCTCCCGTACAGCAGGTTGTGTACAGGCCGCCAGCACAGCAGGGTTCTTTCAAACCGCAGGGTCAGCAGAGTTATTATCGACCTCAGTTTCAGCAAATGTCCTATCAAGTTCAGTCCCAGTATTGGCTAGCCCAGTCTCAGGGTCATTATAGACCTAGTGTTGTGAGACCTCAGTAGCAGGCTGGTACAGCTGCTTCTTCAGCTTCTGGTTCTTCCAGGGGCAGTGTCAGTGCATCATCACCGCAGTGTACTTACTGCAAGCGCCAGGGCCATGTGAAGGCCGACTGCAGGGTGAAGACAAGGACGTATTTGGGTTGCGGCAGCAATCAGCATAGGGCGAAGGATTGCCCTAGATATCTGAGGACTGAGAGTCGGGCAGCGACCCAGGGTTATCAAGGTCGACCTACTGGTGGTGCACCTCAGTAGCAGCGGGTTTAGGCTCGGGCCTACGCAATTGACTTGGAGGAGATGCCTGAGGAGACTGCAGTTGTGGAATGTAACTTCCTTATACTTGATCAACTTGTTAAAGTGTTGATTGATTCTGGTGCTACACATTCTTTCATTACTCCTACTTGTGTGCAACGTGTTAATGTGCAACCTGAAAGCTTGCCTTATGTGGTTGAGATTAGTACCTCTTTGACTGACAAATATATGACTGACCTAGTTTGTAAGGATTGTAAAATACATGTTAAGGGGTATAATTTTCCTTCGGACCTTATCTTATTTCCTATCCGGGGGTATGATGTTATCTTGGGTATGTATTGGCTTTCTAAGTATGATGCCCAGTTGAACTGTAGAACAAAGGTAGTATAGTTTCGTTTGCCAGATCAGCCAGTAGTTGAGGTAGTAGGGAACCGGGGTGCAAAGACGAGTTTTGTTATCTCAGCAACTAAAGCCGTTAAGTTGGTGAGTCAGGGATGTTCAGGTTATCTAGCTTATTTGATCAACAAGCCATCTGATAAGCTACAGCTGAATGAAGTACCTATTATTCAGGAATATCCCAATGTATTTCTCGAGGAGTTGCCATGGTTGCTGCTAGAGAGATGTGGAGTTTGTGATCAATCTTATTCCTGGTACTCAACCTATTTTTAAATCAGCGTACCGGATGGCACCAACTGAGTTGAAGGAGCTGAAGACTCAGTTGCAGGATTTAATAGAGAAGGGTTTCATTCAGCAGAGTTCTTCACCTTCGGGAGCTCCTGTTTTATTTGTGAAGAATAAAGATGGTACCTTGAGATTATCCATTGCCTCTCGTGGTTCGAACCAAATGACCATCAAGAACAAGTATCCTTTGCCATTGATTGATGAGTTGTTTGATCAACTTCAGGGAGCCAAAGTCTACTCTAAGTTTGACTTGAGGCAGGGGTATTATCAGCTTCGGATTCGCACGGAGGATGTTCCGAAGTCTGCCTTCAGGACTCGGTACGGGCATTATGAGTTTGTAGTTATGCCATTTGGATTAACTAATGCACCGGCAACATTTATGGACCTTATGCATCGGGTTTTTCAGCCGTACTTAGACCTGTTCGTGATGATCTTTATTAATGATATCTTGGTCTATTCTAAGTCTGAATTGGAGCATGAGCAACATCTACTGGTTGTCTTACAGAAGCTACAGAAGCATCAGTTGTATGCGAAATTCAACAAATGTGAATTTTGGCTGCAGCGCATATCTTTTCTTGGTCATGTTATCACACAGAGCGGTATTTCTGTAGATCACACTAAGATTAAGGTGGTGATGTCTTGGAAATGACCAGTGAATGTTTCAGAGGTTCATAGCTTTCTTGGCTTGGTAGGTTATTACCGTAGGTTTGTCAAGGACTTTTCTAAGATTGCTGGGCCACTTTCTAAGTTAATTCAGAAACAGACTAGCTTTGTTTGGGATGAGAAATGTGAGAGTGAGTTTCAGGAGTTGAAAAACAGATTGACTACCGCTCCAGTACTTGCTCTACTAGAGGGGACCGATAATATGATTATCTACAGTGATGCATCCAATGAGGGCTTGGGATGTGTACTTATGCAGAATGGCCGAGTTATTGCCTATGCTTCTAGAAAGTTGAAACCATATGAGTTGAATTATCCGACTCATGATCTTGAGTTGGCAGCTGTTGTTTTCTCACTGAAAAAGTGGCGTCATTATCTGTGGGGCAGTAAGTTCGAGATTTTCACTGAGATCATAAGAGTCTGAAGTATTTATTCTCACAGAAGGAGTTGAATATGCGTCAACGGAGGTGGATGGAACTTCTCAGAGACTATAATTGTTCTATCAGTTATCTGCCCGGTAAGGCAAATGTTGTGGCAGACGCTCTTAGCCGTAAGGCGAGTGTTTCTTGTTTGGCTATCAAGAAGTGGGAGGTTCTTGAGGAATTCACTTATTGGAGATCGGAGTTGACTCAGGTTGGTGTGATGTGTTTACATCTCTATATTCAACCTTTATTGCTGTCTCAGATCAGAGAAGCTCAGCAACTTGATGTTAAACTTCAGAAGATCAAGGATCAGATCACGGATAATCAGTTTGACTTTAAATTGCACGAGGACGGTATTCTTCGGTTTCAGAATAGGGTTTGTGTTCCCGATGAACCAGGCTTGAGGCGAGGTATTCTGGAGGAGGCTCATAATTCTAAGTATACTATTCATCCTGGTGGAACCAAGATGTATCGGGACTTGAAGCAACATTATTAATGGAATAACATGAAGAAGGAGGTTGTTCAATTTGTGTCTAGATGTTTGACTTGTCAGCGAGTGAAAGCCAAGCATCAACGACCTGGAGATTTGCTTCAGCCGTTGGCTATACCAGAGTAAAAATGGGAGCATATTACAATGGATTTCGTCACTGGTTTGCCTAGAACACCGAGAAGTAATGATGCAGTTTGGGTTGTCGTGGATCATTTGACGAAGACAGCTCACTTTATTTCGATGCGGATGGGAGGTGAAGTTGCAAAGTTGACGTATCTTTATTTGGATCAGATTGTCAGACTTCACGGGATTCCATCTAGTATTGTCTCAGATCGAGAACCTCAATTTACTTCTCACTTGTGGGAGAAACTTCATAAGACTTTGGATACTCAGCTGAATTTTAGTACCGTGTATCATCCACAGACCGACGGTCAGTCTGAGATGACTATTCAGATTCTGGAAGATATGCTCAGGGCTTGTGTTCTCGACTTCGGGAAGAACTGGGAGAAACATCTACTACTTGCCAAGTTTGCCTATAACAATAGTTATCAAGCTACTATTGAGATGACACCTTTTGCAGCTGTTTAGGGTGGTAAGTGTCGTTCACGTTTGTATTGCGATGAAGTAGGGAAGATGAAGACTATTGATCCGACTATTATGCCAGAGCTTCTAGAGAAGATTGAGAATGTTCAGTTGATCAGGCAGAGAATGCTTACAGCGCAGAGCAGATTCAAGAGTTATGCTGATAAGCGTCGTCCGAATTTGGAGTTTGCAGTCGGGGATTGGGTTTTCTTGAGATTGTCTCCTCGTAAAGGGTTTGCTCGTTATGGTAAAAGCGGAAAGCTGAGTCCGAGGTTTGTAGGGCCGTTTGAGATTACTGGCAGAGTTGGTAAGTTAGCATATCGGTTGGCTTTACCGGAGAATTTCTCTAATGTCCATGATGTATTTCACGTGTCTAATTTGCGGAAATATAATCCAGATCCTTCTCATATTCTCGAGCCAGAGCCGTTACAGCTTCGTGAGAATCTGACTTATGATGAGAGGCCGATTCGCATTCTTGATCAGATGGAACGAGAGTTGAGGTTGAAGAAGATTCTGATGGTTAAGGTGTTGTGGAAGCATCACGGTATTGAGGAGGCTACTTGGGAGATGCGAGATCAGATGCAGCAGCAGTATCCAGATCTTTTCCGTACATCAAGTAAGAATTTCGAGGACGAAATTTCTTTAAGGGGGGGAGAATGTGAAATCCCACTTTTCTATCTTATCTCGATTTACGTGTTTTACCTCGTTTTGCATGAATTGACTTGTTTATGTGCTATATGACTTAGAATGTATTAAATATATGATTAATACTCCTAATACATGCTGAGTGTGCATTCATAAAATTTTCATCAAAAACAGAATCATAAATTTTATCGTCG
Source organism: Ehretia macrophylla (assembly GCA_037974665.1). NCBI lineage: Eukaryota > Viridiplantae > Streptophyta > Magnoliopsida > Boraginales > Ehretiaceae > Ehretia > Ehretia macrophylla. The sequence continues at coordinate 11,007,232 of CM075774.1, forward strand.
GTTTTATTGAATAGTGTTTTGAGCACCTGTCCGCTAAAATTTTTACAGGGGTATTTTAAACGTTTTAAAACCTATTCCTCGGGTATTAATAGATCCATGTTTGATTAAAACAGATTTTGGAATCGGTTTTGAAATTTTAAAGATTTTTACACTTTCTTTTACAAGTAAACGAGTTTTAAGCCGACTCGGGTGAAACTGTTTTAATGTAACACTTTTTGTCACCTAAAATATATTGTCTTGAATTAATTTAGTTGTCAATTTAATAGTTGAGCAAGAAATAGTCACTAAATGAATTAAAAGACAAAATAAAATTAAAAGACTAAATAAACTACTTTGACTTTCTTTTAATTCATTTGACCTTTACTTATATTGCATCAACACACACTTACAAAGCACAAAAACACCATCACACACACACACATGGCCGAGAGCCATTAAAGAGAAAAAGAGAAAGGATTTCAAGGTTTTTCAAAGAGATTTTTCAATAAGACTTACAATCCAAGGCCAATTTCCATCAATCAAAGCTTGATTACACCTCTTGAGCATCCATTGAACATCTTTGTAGCTTTAAAACACATCAAAGGTGAGAGAAAAAATCTAGATCTCAAAAGTCATCTTTTGTATTTTTGCGTATAATTGAATATTGAACTGTTAGAATGGTAATTTGAAGTTATATTATTGCTCAGTGCATGCCAAGGATCGATTATATGTATTCTTATAAGATTTGAACCGTTGTAGCATAAATTTTTATATTCGGGTATTTAAAGTTGATAGTTTGGTCAATTGTTGAATATTTTGAGTTGTAATCATTGGAATCGATTGCCGTCAATTTTTAAAAGTTTGTTAATTACGTGGTAGCGCTGTTATAATGCCGAATTTTCGATTGCGATGTTGGTGTGAAAGTCCGAAAATTTCAGCCTTGACTCATTGAGGGTTTAGGCTTGTTGGGCTTGATTTTGATGTGTTTTGGTTGGTTTCCGAGAGGGCTAATGTAGTTGTTCGAATGAGTGAGTGATAGAAACTGATTTGGAGTTGTGTGGATTAGTAGAATGTAAGATATGATTATTTGAAGTTTAAGTTGTCTTTCTTTAAAATGTTGAGTTATGCCTTTAGATGATTGGGTGGTGTTTGAGTGATTGAATTGTGAGTTGACAATGGTTAACCTAGTGTTTGATTGTGTGTTTAATGCATGTTAAGTTGGATGGTCTACTTTGTCATCTAACTTAGTTGTTGGTGGTTTAATTGATTATTTGATGTTATATTGATGAAAAGATGATTATTGATTGATTATTGATGAACCGTGAGATAGTCCACAGAAAAGTTTGTCCTCCTGTGAATGATGTTTATTATTATTGCTGAGTCTTGGTATGTGTGTGCCACCTCTCGAGCAGCGTCAGGCTGTCGGGTTGATAACGACGTGACTACTAGAGCTTATCCCCAGCTCGCATGACAGAGGTGTCATAGAGGGAGGGGCTAGTGAGGTACCTCGGGTGTGAGAGTAATGGGGAGTTACAAGAAGAATGGTTGAGATCGTGATGGCGTTTGGAGCTACAGCAACTAGAGTATCCTTTATTGATTGGTCATTATAGTTATGTGTTTATATTGTTATTGATGTTTTATTGTGTCTTTACTGCTCAAAGGATCATTTCCAAGGAGTATAATTATTATTTTTTTAATTTTTAGAATTTTATTTTTTTTATTTTCGGATTTATATTTCTATTAATTTTTTGATTTCTAGTTTGTGTTTTAATTTAAGTATTTTGTTTTATATTTGAATTTTTGGATTTTTTATTTTTAAATTTTTAGATTTTTATTTTTTTAATTTTCAGAGTTATTTTTTGGTTAAATTTTTTATTCTATTTTGTGTTTTAATTTAAGTTTTTTGTTTTACATTTTAATTTTCAAAATTTTTTTAATTTCAAATTTATTCTTTTTATTTTATTTTTTTTGTTTAAGTTATTGATTTCTTTTTTTTTTTTAATTTGGATTTTTTTTTTGGACTTTTTTTTATAAAAATTTCGGATTTCTATTAATTTTTTACCTTAATTCTTTTTTAAATTTCTAGTTTTTATAGTATTTATAGTTTATTTGATTCTTTTCTCTTTTCTTTTGAAGGTTTGGGATTTTAATTTTATATTGTGTTTCTATTTTCGATTTTGTTTAGGGTTTAGTTTTATGATTTTTTTATTTTTAATTTTTTAGGGTTTAGGGTTTATCTTATGTATGTATTTATACACATATATATATCTATATATATATATATATATATATATAATTATATTTTATGTTGTTTTTCTAGTATTTATTGAAATTTTAATTTTATATTGTGTTTTTATTTTTGGATTTGTTTTAGTGTTTAATTTTATGATCTTTTTTAAATTTTCACATTTTTTTTTAGGGTTTAGGGTTTATCTTATGTATGTATTTTTACATATATATATAATTATAGTTTAAGTTTTTTTTTGCAGTATTTATTGAAATTTTAATTTTATATTGTGTTTTTATTTTTGGATTTGTTTTAGGGTTTAATTTTATAATTTTTTTTATTTTCACATTTTTATTTTTTTAGGGTTTAGGGTTTATCTTATGTATGTATTTATACATTTATATATATGCATATACATTTAGTTATATATATATATATATATATATATATATATATATATATATATATATATATATATATATATATATATATATAATTATATAATTATAGTTTATGTTTTTGTTTGTAGTGTTTATTGAAATTTTAATTTTATATTGTGTTTTTAGTTTCGAATTTTTTTAGGGTTTAATTTTATGATTTTTTTTTAATTTTTAGATTTTTAATTTTTTAATTTTCGGATTTATTTTTCTATTAATTTTTTGATTTCAATTTTTTGATTTAATTTAAGTATTTTGTTTTATATTTGAATTTTTATACTTTTAATTTTTAGATTTTTAAATTTTTAATTTTCAGAGTTATTTTTTGCTTAAATTTTTTATTTCTATTTTGTGTTTTAATTTAAGTTTTTTGTTTTACATTTTAATTTGCTAAAAAAATTTAATTTCAGATTTATTCTTTTTTTTTTTTTTTTTTTGTTTTAGTTATAGATTTTTATTTTTTTTTTAAATTTGGATTTCTATTAAATTTTTAGCTTAATTCTTTTTTTAATTTCGAATTTTATAGTATTTATTGTTTATTTGATTTTTTTCTCTTTTCTTTTGAAGGTTTGGGATTTTAATTTTATATTGTGTTTTTATTTTTGAATTTTTTGTAGGGTTTAGTTTTATGATTTTTTTATTTTTATTTTTTTAGGGTTTAGGGTTTATCTTATGTATGTATTTACACATATATATATAATTATAGTCTATGTTTTTTTTTTATTTTTTATTGTAATTTTTATTTTATATTGTTTTTTATTTTTTGGATTTGTTTTAGTGTTTAATTTTATGATTTTTTTTATTTTTAATTTTTTTATTTTTTTAATGTTTTGGATTTATCTTATGTATGTATTTATATATATATATACATGCGTATACATTTAGTTATATATATATATATATATAATTATAGTTTATGTTTTTGTTTGAAGTATTTATTGAAATTTTAATTTTCTATTGTGTTTTTAGTTTCGAATTTGTTTTAGGGTTTAATTTTATGATTTTTTTTTTAATTTTTAGAATTTTATTTTTTAATTTTCGGATTTATTTCTCTATTAATTTTTTGATTTCTATTTTTTGTTTTAATTTAAGTATTTTATTTTATATATAAATTTTTGGATTTTTTATTTGTTAATTTTTAGATTTTATTTTTTTAATTTTCAGAGTTATTTTTGCTTAAATTTTTCATTTCTATTTTGTGTTTTAATTTAAATTTTTTGATTTACATTTTAGTTTTCTAAAAAATTTTAATTTCATATTTATTTATTTATTTTTATTTTTTTTATTGTTTAAGTTATTGATTTCTATTTTTTTTTAAATTAGGAATTTTTTTTTTAATTTTTGGACTTTTTTTTATAAAAATTACGGATTTTTTTTAAATTTTTTAGCTTAATTCTTTTTTTAATTTCTAATTTTTATAGTATTTATAGTTTATTTGATTTTTTTTTCTTTTCTTTTGACAGCCCGTGATAAACAATAATGGTGACAGGACTTGACGACATTGAAAAAGTGTTATACAAAAATTAAATTAGATTAATTAAAAAATAACTGTTAACATTATAACTTATATTATCTATTGATTACCAAATTATTAATTATTTGTTTGATTTAATAATTTTATTCATTTAATAAGTATTTGAATTAAATATTTATCTTATTAATTAAATAATATTTTTTAGATAATTAAAAATATTGAAATTCAATAATTTAAATATTAAATATGTTCATTTAATGATTAATATATTATCTAAATTGAGAACTAATTAAAATATAATTAAAATTATTTTTTAACACCTTATTAGTTAATTATTTAATTAAATAATATTTTTGTTGTTTTATTATTTATTAATTTTTTTGTTATCTATTTTTATTTATTATTATGTAGTCATAATTGTTTTGTTTAAAATTTATGCTTAAGATTTATTAATGAATTAACTTAATTTAAATTTTGGCTATGTATTTATCTTAATTAAAATAATTAATTAAACTACTAATGTTAAGATTTATAGTTTGATAAAAGAAAAAAAATCATATAATTCTATAGGTATTTTGAATTAAAAAAATTAGTTTAAATTATTTTAATATGTTATTTTTAAATTAAAATTTTTGATAGTACTTTTAGTATCCTTTAAACAAATATAATAAAGAAAAAAAATTGTTTATTTCGAGTCAGACTTAGGACTGTCTCCAATTGGAGATGGTCTAGCCCGTCTCCAATTGGAGATGAATCTGCGGTCCATCTCCATTTGGAGACGGAACTACTGGCTCATCTCTAAAGACAGGTATGTCTGTCTCCAAAAGGAGATGGACATATAGGTTCATCTCCAAATGGAGACAGACTTGCGAGAGACGGGCTGGTCTGTCTCCAATTGGAGATGGCCCAATGGGTCTATCTCCAAAAGGAGACAGACTAGCAAATAGACATGGTCATCTCTAAATGGAGACAGATATGGTCCATCTCTATTGGGTTTGGGTGACGACCCAGTTTGAGGCTAACTCGTCGCCGAGCCCGTTACTTTTTATGAGGGCAGCAACAACTACCCTCAAATTTTCAAACGAAAAAAAACCCTTCCCTCTACCCCCTCAACAGTCCCCCTCCCCTCCTTATACCCCATACCACCCCTCAACACCCCCTACCCCATTTATAAGGTAAATAGGTACACTTTTTTTTTCTTTCTATATGTATATGTATGTATATATATAATGTAACGCCTCGATCCCTCATAAGACCGGAGGCTCTAATAGCCATGCTAATCACAACCCAATTTCAACTCGATCACAAAATTTAAGAAAAACGGACAGAGTTTTCCCTATTTGTAGGACTATTTGGAAACCTGTAAACTACAACATATAACCATAAGACCATAATCCACAACTTTAATCTGTTTCATCCCTATCGGGATGCAAGTGAACTAGACAGAAGAGTAAACAATTGAAGTTATTACAAACCACTAGCACCTAACTATCACCTAAGACTAAAACTTTAATATTACATTTCTTAAGATAACACAAATACATACATGACCATAAGGTCTCAAATAGTATACATGTATATAATGTACACATTATTCCTTGTTCTACACACTAATAGAGTAGACATGCCACACAGGAGGCAATCCCATTTCCTGCTTATAGCACTGATCCTGAAAGGTGTTAGAAACGAGAGTGAGTATACAACATGTATACTCAGTGAGGGAGGTGATACAGTAAACCGATGAATGCTTTCATCAGATGCAACAACAATAATAACATATACAACAAAAAATAACAAAGTTAATTAGACAAGTATTTAACCACGAATAAAAAGGATACGGTTCCATGTTTGTCTTCAATCACGAGCCACGAGTCAAGATCTTCAAGCAAGTGCCGGTAAACCCTTACTCCTCCAAATTGGGGTACTCCGGATGTACCCCAATCCTACGACCCTTTCTCCTGAGGTAGGTCCATATGCCCAGCAGGTGAACCATGCCTCTAGGGTAGTAGAGTATATTCAGCGAGAAAGGGAATAAGCACCATGGTAGTCGAGGGAGCACGACAAACTCGATGCCGCCCGTGTTTCTTGATACTACCATGTCCGAAAAAGTTGCGCAACCCGACATGAATTCAAGAATTCACGAGATAATATCAAACAAACACGAGTAACCACGAGATAACAAATAAATGGTACATATAAACTTTATTAATTAGCTAAATCATATAATCTAAAAACAATGAAATAAATTAAGATGCACAAAAGGGTTAAAGACTCCCTCACCTTTACCGAGCTCCAAGATACAAGATTGTATTCACATCACTCTCAATCGCCTTGTACCTAATACCAAGCATTATTTCAATTATTATTTAACTACAACATTTATTAATTATTCTGATAGGTTAGCTAACTTATAGTCTCATACATTTAGCATACAATACATATTAAAAAGTCTATCCTTAACAAGATGCCACCTTATATGCTTAACTTAACATATGTTCCAAGCAACCATTCTAGTAGTCTAATATACAAGTTTTAAGCATAACTTTAATCATGCAACATTAAATACAAGCAATATGAACATCCTAACAAGATATAAGCATTAAACATAAGAATAACTATATATGTGCACAAATGGGTCATCAACACATTTTTCACGAAACTCTACAAATAGCTTAAATCTACATTAGACATGCATATAGACACATAACAAGCAACTACAAGCACATACAAGCACTAAAGCAACCAAATCTCACATTTTCTCCTTTGTTCAACTAGGCTATTTAGCTTCCTACCGAAATTCAAGGATCAAGTTAAGCTAGCGAACCATCCTACCAATCTAAGGATACCTAAATACCTCATTTGGAGCCTCCAAATCGTAACTTAGAGCACAAGTACACGAAAACACAGAAAATGCCTCTTTGTGGGTTTACACTACAAGTACTAATTCCGAAACCCAAACAAGCAAAACGAAGGCACTTCTAAAGCTTCAATACTTAATAAAGACTAGCCATAATCTCGAAACGTGCCCGGATTTGAGTTAATCCCAAAACCCCTTATTAAAGTAGCCTAATTTGATCAAATTATTCAAATTTTGTACATGATAAGCGTAATTAACATTTTTCTCACGCTCAAGGACCTAATTAGCAACTACTAGAAGCCTCGAATCGAATTAAATTGTAATTTTTTTTTTCGGAACCCTAGTTTGGCACTATTCATCATCTTCTCCAAGTTGCATTTTGCATTTCTAGCCAATCAAGAAGCTAACTAACTTCAAAAGTTTGCTCTACATACTTATTTAAGCATATTTGAAGCAATAAATTAAGCTAGAACACAAGAATTTACTATTCATATTTTTTTACTATTCATCATCTTCCTCATGTGAAATATTGTCAAAAACTTAGTTTCAAACTATACCAATGCATTTACAAGGTCTCTAGCATGTAATAATACTATATAAAACAAGAATCAAGCATGTTATGACACAATAATGGCAAAATCCAAAAATTGCAAAATTGAATATAAACTTTAAAACTCCATGAAAATGCAAAAAATCTCTCACAATGATGTTGTAGACAAGTGGTTGATACTCCCTAGTGCTCCAATCTCCTCTTAGACTAAGCCAAAGGACTAAATTCTTGCTCAAAGTTGAAGAAATTTTTTTCCTTCTTGCCTCTTAGGGTTCACGGGTTTGGGGGGGTTATTTTTGTATTTTTTTTGGCTTTTTATTTTTGTTGAGTAATTGGCTTATAGGATAATATATTGGATAATTATATGAGTAGGTTACATTTTGTGAAGTCAAATGCTAATAAAACCTTGGTCAAATGAGCTTAACTTCAATTGTTTGTTAACTAATTCAAAACTAGTGTTTTTACATACGTAACACTATTCAAGTGACATGAAAAATATTTTTCAAATGCATACTCCCGACCCCAAAAGCTCAAAACTACCATTTTCCGACTCTTTTTATATGTTATGTGGTCTAGCATAAATATTAAATCGAGCATTTAAAACATTCAAATTTCTTGTAAATAGTGCCCTCTAAATAAAACAATTAAGCAAGAAAAGAAATGCACATAAAAATGCTCAAAAAGATATGCAACAGTAATTTAAAAAGATGTGATGAAATTTTCGGGCGTTACATATATAATTATAGTGTATGTTTTTTTTGTAGTATTTATTGAAATTTTAATTTTATATTGTGTTTTTATTTTTGAATTTGTTTTATGGTTTAATTTTTTGAGTTTTTATATTTTTATTTTTTTAGGGTTTTGGGTTTATCTTATGTATGTATTTATACATATATATATAATTATAGTTTATGTTTTTTTAGTATTTATTGAAATTTTAATTTTATATTGTGTTTTTATTTTTGGATTTGTTTTAGGGTTTAATTTTATGATTTTTTTTAATTTTCATATTTTTATTTTTTTTGGGTTTAGGGTTTATCTTATGTATGTATTGATACATATATATATATATATATATATATATATATATATATATATATATATATATATACACACATAATTATAGTTTATGTTTTTGTTTGTAGTATTTATTGAAATTTTAATTTATATTGTGTTTTTAGTTTCGAATTTGTTTTAGGGTTTAATTTTATGATTTTTTTTAATTTTTAGATTTTTTTTATTTTCGGATTTATTTTTCTATTAATTTTTTGATTTCTAGTTTGTGTTTTAATTTAAGTATTTTGTTTTATATTTGAATTTTTTGATTTTTGATTTTTGATTTTTTAGATTTTTATTTTTTTAATTTTCAGAGTTATTTTTTGCTTAAATTTTTTATTTCTATTTTGTGTTTTAATTTAAGTTTTTTGTTTTACATTTTAATTTTCAAAAAAAAAATTTAATTTTAGATTTATTTTTTTTAATTTTCTTTTTTTTGTTTAAGTTATTGATTTCTATTTTTTTTTTTTTAACTTGGATTTTTTTTTTTTTTTTTTTTGGACTTTTTTTATAAAAATTTCGGATTTCTATTAATTTTTTAGCTTAATTCTTTTTGTAATTTTGAATTTTTATAGTATTTATAGTTTATTTGATTTTTTTCTCTTTTCTTTTGACAGCCCGTGACAAACAATAGTGGTGACAGGACTTGACGACATTGAAAAAAGTGTTATACAAAAAATAAAGGGTTTATAACCTATTAGGTCCTTCATATTTTTCGCTATTGTCTAGTTGGTCCCTCATTTTCAAAATGACCATATATCATTCCCTCATCTTCCAAAGTTGTGCCACTGTCAGTCCTTCCGTCAAATTTCTAACAGAAATAGCATGTGCAATGCATGCGATGCATTTTAGCAAGGGCAATGTGGTCTTTTGAGGGCAATAGCGTCTTTAATCTTTAGCCAAAGCCACGGTTGACCCCAATTTCCTTATTAGACCTAATTGAACTAAAATCCCTAAATCCCATTTGACCCCAAAGCCCTAAATCTTATTTAAATCCCATTTGACCCCAAAGCCCTAAATCCTATTTGACCCCAACGCTCTAATCGACGAAGTAACCCCAAAGGCATCAGTAATCGACGAAGTGACCCCGAAGCTCTAATCAACGAAGCAAGAGCTCGCCGCGACGGTGACACTGACAGGAGTCCGAGCTCGTCGCGATAGGAACAAGTAAGTCCGCGTTTGTTTTTCTAAATCTTCCACATAAAATCTGCGATTTTTGAATATTGTTTAAGGCATTGATTAATAGATATATGATTGTTGAATTATTGGGATGGAATTAAGTTTCATCTATGTATGAATCTGAATTTGTCATATTTTCTCACTACGACATATTAAGTTTCATCTATGTATGAATCTGTTTTGGTGTTTTGGTATTTGGTATTTCTTAGAAGTAACCTGATTAGCGTAGTGTTTGAGAAGGGTAACACAGCTTGCTCCTAATAAATTAAACCCAAAAAAAAGTCTATCTATTAAAAAGACATAGCACCAAAAACCAAAAATAACATGTAAAGCCTTCCCTTATCAATTTCAACTTTGTTATTTCGGTTTCTTCTTGTTTATTGTTGTGTATATATGTTGTTTGTTTTTGTAGATACTTTTTGGTTGAAGGTTCATTTCGGCGGTGATTTTAAGGATGTGGGTGAAACTAAGTTGTATGTCGGAGGTAGCTTTAAATTTGTTGATTCACGTAACTACGATACTATGTCATTAATTGTATTGGACAATATAGCTAGTGAAATGGGATATGGGAGTCATTCGGGATTCTGTTATAGGAAACCTGGTATGAATTTAGACAATGGGTTGAAGTTGTTGGTGACAGAGAAAGATGTATTGGAAATGAGGGTACTAGTAATTGAAATTGATGAAAAATGCATAGACTTGTTTATAATTGGGAATCACAATATTTTACAGTTGACATTACCCAGTCAAGTTGAGTCATGTGTTGGTGGAAATATTAAGGGTGGAGATGCTGTTAGTTGTTCGAAGGAACTTGACGAACCATGCCTTAGTTTTGTACCATTGGGTTGTCCGGATAATCTTACACCAAGTACACAAAGTACACCAAGTAAAAAGACTAAATCAGAGATTAAGAGAATTGGACCAAGGAAGGATAAAGGAAAAAGAAAAGTGACTGCGATTGATGAGATTGTTAACAATGATGGATATGATAGTGATGCATCTGACAATGATAGTGATGGGTCTAGTTTTCATGACAGTGATAATGACTTAAATGACGATGAGGATAACAAGTTATTTGATGAAAATATAGATCCTACAGTTGAATGGGCTGGTGTTTTCAAACTATATGAGAAACTGGAAGATTTATTTCCAGTTGAAGATGACGGCAATATACCACTTGAGGAAGATTCTTCTGAGGACTTAAGTGATTACAGCTTACATAGTTGGCATTCAGATGGTGATGTGGATGAGAATGGGAAAAAGCGTGAAAGATTTGAAAGATTTAGAAGACAAGTGGATATGTAAGATCCGCAATTTGCATTAGGTATGATATTCACAAATGTCGAAGAGCTTCGACTTGCTATCAAGGCACATAAAGTGAAGCATCGCAAAAGTGTGAAATTCGTGAAAAACGACAAGATTAGGGTTCGGGCTAAGTGTGATGGAAGGTCATGCGAGTGGTTTGTAAATGCAATATATGTGAAAGAGAGTGATACCTTTCAAATAAGAAGTTTGAATAATGTTCATAATTGTGGTGCTGATTTCGATCACAAGCATTTGACTTATAAAGAGTTGGGTGCGCGATACTTAGATCATTTAAGAATGACTACGCACTGGGATGCAGCTGATTTTCAAACTAAGGTGCACAATGATTTCCAAGTAAATGTGTCTGAGATTCTATGTTTGTCTTGAAGCTTGTAGGAGAGGTTTTTTTACAGGGATGTAGACCAATAATTGGTCTAGATGGTTGTCATCTCAAAGGACCTCATCCTGGGATTTTATTATGTGCTGTTGGCGTAGATGCCAACAATTGCATCTATCCTGTGGCATATGCTATTGTAGAAACTGAAGACAAGAACACTTGGAGTTGGTTTCTGAGGTTGTTGGTGCAAGATTTGGAAATTAATGCACAAGAGAATTGGGTTATTATCACGGATAAATAGAAGGTATATTCTCTCATAAACTTTCTTTTAAGAATCACTATGCAATATGTTCGTAAATGACACTATCCTTGTATGCTTTCTTGTAGGGACTTGGACCTGCTATTGCAGAGATTCTGCCTGATGTTGAACACAGGCATTGCGTGCGGCATTTGTACAAAAATTTCAAGAAGTTGCACAAGGGACTTAAATTGAAGGATTTAATGTGGAATGCTGCAAGTGCACCATTAGTCCAACATTTTAATGCAATTATGGCAGAGGTGAATGATAAAGATGACAAGGCATTTCAATAGTTGGCAAATGAATGTCCTAGCTTTTGGACAAGGTCCCATTTTCGGACAAATAGTAAATGTGATATGTTGTTAAACAACTTGTGTGAAAGTTTCAATGCTGCTATCATGCCTGCTAAGGATAAACCTATTTTGATAATGTTAGAGAAGATCAGGTTGTATTTGATGACCAAAATACAAATTTAAAGAGATCGGATGATGCGATACACTGGGAAGATTTGTCCAAAGATAAATAAGCTTATCCACAATAGAAGGCTTCATAGTGGACCTTGGAATGCAACTTTCTATGGAGACAAAAAATTTTAGATCAGGTTCCTTGGGATAGACCAGTATACTGTTGATCTGGATCTTAAAGTTTGTACTTGTAGGAAGTAGGAACTAATTGGAATTCCTTGTGTACATGCAATCAGTGCAATGCAACATGCTGGATGTGACCCTGAAGATTTTGTACATGAATGGTACAACAAGGAAGCTTACATGAGAGCATATAAGCCTGTCATTTACCCTATAAATGGTCCTGATTTGTGGCCGGTTACAGGACATCCTCCAATTTATCCACCAAAAAGAATTAAACTACCTGGGAGACCAAGGAAAAGTAGAAGGAAGGGGCCAGGTGAAGTCCAATCAAGTACATCAACAATGAGGCCTCAAACAAGAGCAAGTGAAAAAATTGGAACACTTGGTAGAAAGGGATTACGAGGTCGATGTTCATCATGCGGTGAAGAGGGTCATAACAAGAAAAAATGCTCAAGATTGCAAAAGAATCAAGTTCAATCAAATAACATTAATGATGACATCATCTCTATTAATAGTAGCAGTGAGCAGGTGCAAACCCCTAGTAGAGAGGTTCGAGTTGCGGCAAAATCAAGCAAAGTCAATGTGGCATCAGTATGTAGCGATATGGGGATCACATCAGAGACAGATAGCAATGTCAATGTCACTACTAACAATACTGATGTGCATGTCGATGCTTATAATAGTCAACTGAATATGGATGCACTAAATACAGATACTAGAAGTGATATGACTAATCTTAGCAGGCCAAGAAATGTGGCGAAACGACCTGTGAAAAAAGGAAGATGTAGCGTATGCTTGAAACAAGGTCATGATGCGAGAACTTGTCCTTCAAAGGTTGCAGAGAGTGTTAGGAAGAGGAAAACAAGCACTTTTGGCCTTCCCGAGTCCACTTCTGCATATTCAAATTCCAAAGAAAAGGTATTAACGCTATTATATTAACACTATCCTTCAAATTCCACTATTGACACTTGTATTGTTTTTTGTCGGTTAGTGATACACCCGGTACTCGTAATGAACCCAAAAGACCACCATTCATACCAGCGGGAGCGGGTTTGCATGTCAAGGCACCATCACCAATTACTTGTGACTAACCAGTCAAGATTGGATCTTCAATGATCAAACCAAATGCATCTACATGGAAAGGTAACAAATGTGTGAGCCTCAAGTCACTGGTTGCTGAAAGTACAAGTGCTACAAACATACCTGTTGCAAGTTCAACTCAGACCAAGCAAAAAAAAATGAGCAAAGAACCAAGTTTGAACTCCATTGACAAAAAAAATGGATAAGTTGAAGTTATGTTTAGATGTATTGATGAACAATTTACATTCAGTTAGTGTATGTTGTTACTTTGAGTACTTTGTGTGTATGAAGACTTTTAATAGTTTGTTTCTATGATGACTTTGACTTTGAGGTAATGATGTTTTAACACTTTATTTGGATATTGTGATTCTCTTTTTATGGTAGATAGAAGTGACGTTGTTTACTAGATGCTATTTTTTGCATGTGTATATTCCACAGGTGGAATTCAAATATGGTTTACATTTTAAATTTGACTTGTGAGATTTTGTAAGTTCATTTTTAGGTATTTTTGTCTTTGAATCTCATTTTTAGGTGTTTTTCAAGCAAAGTCAAAGTCTGTTTTAGCTTCATAATCATCACTTTACAACATATTTGCTGCCTATTAAGATACAGCTTTGTGTTTTGGTGTTTTTATGCTATTGATCATGGATAAAGCTTTGTTTTGTCAATTCTTCTTGCTACCTATTAAACACCTCCTCAACTTCTCTTAAAGGCACACCAAAATTAGGCACGAATATATTATTAGACATTTGGGTACACACTACACAAAATATTACATATACTACTAATGCAGCAAATGCAAGCTAAATTCGCAAAATTAGTCGATTCCTCGACTCAACAACTACATTGCTGCATAGAAATTAAGCTATTCTTTATCAGCATTAATCAACACATGGACCTACTAATTAGCATCTTTAACAGGATTAACATGCAACAGACACACAAAATCAGCTACAAGAAGCACTTCTTCAGTCTCTTTCTCTCAACTTCGCGCACTTCACGTAACTCTCGCAATTCGTCATCTTTCCTTTTGATCGACCTTAGCAAATCAGGAATTACTTGTTTACTCCTTTCACATATTGGAGGATCAACCCAAGCAAAAAAATCACATTCTTTACCGTTAACGTAACGTTCGCAACCTATGAACCTCCTCCCCAGATTGAAGTCAGTCCAAGAGGTGCTAATTTTCCCTTGTTTTCCACAATAACACTGTGCTTCCATGGTTAGCTTTCAAATCACGGCTGAAGAGCAAAAATCTGAAAATGGTGCAGCTGAAAATCAAAGTCTCGGAAATGTTGCGAAAATGGTGCGACTAAACAACAAAACTCCAAAAATTGTGCAGCTAAAAAATGGTGCTTTTTTCACGGCTCAGCTCAAAAATCCAAATTGCGAAAATGGTGCTTTCTTCATGGCTACTGTGACGACGTTACGGGATTTTAGGGGACTGTGACGGCGACATTGAGGGACTAAGATGACGTTGGCAAATTTTGGAGGACTGAAAATGGTGCTATAGTGGGACGAAGATGACGGCAATGTTAAGGGATTTTTGGGATTTTTCGATGGGTTAGGGATTGGGGGCCTTGGTGATGGGTTAGGGATTTGGGTTTGGGAATTGGGTATGCGGTTAAATAAAAGAAGTAAAGTGTGTTTTTTTTGCTTTGACTATTTTGCCCTTGCTAAAATGCATCACATACATTGCACATGTTATTTCCGTTAGAAATTTGATGGAAGGACTGACGGTGGCACAACTTTGAAAGATGAGGGATTGACATATGGTCGTTTTGAAAATGAGGGACCAACTAGACAATAGCGAAAAAAATTAAGGACCTGATAGGTTATAAACCCAAAAATAAATTTGATTAATTAAAAAATAACTATTAGGATTATAACTTATATTATCTATTGAATACCAAATTAGTTAATTATTTGTTTAATTTAATAATTTTATTCATTTAATAACTATTTGAATTAAATATTTATCTAATTAATTAAATAATATTTTTTTAGATAATTAAAAAATGTTGAAATTCAATAATTTAAATATTAAATATGTTCATTTAATGATTAATATATTATCTAAATTGAGAACTAATTAAAATATAATTAATAATATTTTTTAACACCTTATTAGTTAATTATTTAATTAAATAATATTTTTTTTCATTTAATATCTATTAATTATTTAGTTATCTAATTTTATTTATTAGTATGTAGTCATAATTTTTTTGTTTATAATTAATGCTTAAGATTTATTAATGAATTAACTTAATTTAAATTTTGGTTATGTATTTATTTTAATTAAAATAATTAATTAAACTATTAATGTTAAGACTTATAGTTTGATAAAAGGAAAAAAATCATATAATTCTATAGGTATTTTCAATTAAAAAAATTAGTTTAAATTATTTTAATATGTTATTTTTAAATTAAATTTTGTATAGTACTTTTAGTATCCTTTAAACAAATATAATAAAGAAAAAAAAATTTGCTTATTTGGTGTCGGACTTAGGATTGTTTCCAATTGAAGACGGTCTAGCCCGTCTCCAAATGGATATGGATCTACGGTCCATCTCCATTTGGAGGCGAAACTACTGGCTTGTCTCTAAAGACAGGCTTGTCCGTCTCCAAAAGGAGATGGACTTGTGGGTCTATCTCCAAATAGAGACGGACTTGCGAGAGACGAACTGGTCTGTCTCCAATTGGAGATGGCCCAATGGGTCTATCTCCAAAAGAAGACGGACCAGCCGTCTCTAAATGGAGACGGACATAGTCCATCTCCATCGGGTTTGGGTGACAACCCAATTTGAGGTTGGGGCGTCACCGAGCCCGTTACTTTTTATGCGGGCAGCAGCAACTGCCCTCAAAATTTCAAACGAAAAAAAACCCTTCCCTCAACCCCCTCAACAACCCCCCCTCCCCCTCCCCTCCTTTCCTTATACCCCATACCACCCCTCAACACCCCCTACCCCATTTTTAATGTTAAGACTTATAGTTTGATAAAAGGAAAAAAATCATATAATTCTATAGGTATTTTCAATTAAAAAAATTAGTTTAAATTATTTTAATATGTTATTTTTAAATTAAATTTTGTATAGTACTTTTAGTATCCTTTAAACAAATATAATAAAGAAAAAAAAATTTGCTTATTTGGAGTCGGACTTAGGATTGTTTCCAATTGAAGACGGTCTAGCCCGTCTCCAAATGGATATGGATCTACGGTCCATCTCCATTTGGAGACGGAACTACTGGCTTGTCTCTAAAGACAGGCTTGTCCGACTCCAAAAGGAGATGGACTTGTGGGTCTATCTCCAAATAGAGACGGACTTGCGAGAGACGAACTGGTCTGTCTCCAATTGGAGATGGCCCAATGGGTCTATCTCCAAAAGAAGACGGACCAGCCGTCTCTAAATGGAGACGGACATAGTCCATCTCCATCGGGTTTGGGTGACAACCCAATTTGAGGTTGGGCCGTCACCGAGCCCGTTACTTTTTATGCGGGCAGCAGCAACTGCCCTCAAAATTTCAAACGAAAAAAAACCCTTCCCTCCACCCCCTCAACAGTCCCCCTCCCCGTCCCCTCCTTTCCTTATACCCCATACCACCCCTCAACACCCCCTACCCCATTTTTAAGTTAAATGGGTACACATTTTTTTTTCTTTCTTTCTATATGTATATGTATGTATATATATATATATATATATATATATATATATATATATAATTATAGTGTATGTTTTTTTTGTAGTATTTATTGAAATTTTAATTTTATATTGTGTTTTTATTTTTGAATTTGTTTTAGGGTTTAATTTTATGATTTTTTTTTTTTAAATTTTTAAATTTTTATTGTTTTAGGGTTTAGGGGGTATCTTATGTATGTATTTATACATACATATATATATATATATATATATATATATATATAATTATAGTTTATGTTTTTTTTGTAGCATTTATTGAAATTTTAATTTTATATTTTTTTTATTTTTGGATTTGTTTTAGGGTTTAATTTTATAATTTTTTTTTAATTTTCATATTTTTATTTTTTTAGGGTTTAGGGTTTATCTTATGTATGTATTTATACATATATATACATGCATATACATTTAGTTATATATATATGTATATATATATATATATATATATACGTATATATACATATATATAGTTTATGTTTTTGTTTGTAGTATTGATTGAAATTTTAATTTTATATTGTATTTTTATTTTTGGACTTGTTTTAGGGTTTAATTTTATGATTTTTTTTTATTTTCGGATTTATTTTTCTATTAATTTTTTGATTTCTATTTTGTGTTTTAATTTAAGTATTTTGTTTTATATTTGAATTTTTGGATTTTTTATTTTTTTATTTTTAGATTTTTATTTTTTTAATTGTCAGAGTTATATTTTGCTTAAATTTTTTATTTCTAATTTGTGTTTTAATTTAAGTTTTTTGTTTTACATTTTAATTTTCAACTTTTTTTTAATTTCAGATTTTTTAAAAAAAAATTTTGTTTAAGTTATTGATTTCTATTTTTTTTTAAATGGATTTTTTTTTTTTTGGACTTTTTTAAAAAAAAAAATTCTAATTTCTATTAATTTTTTAGCTTAATTCTTTTTTTAATTTCGAATTTTTATAGTATTTATAGTTTATTTAATTTTTTTCTCTTTTCTTTTGAAGGTTTGGGACTTAGTATAAATTGTCTTGTCGTACAAAGATTTGAACACTCAAGTTAGTATGGTGATTGAGTTTTTGTTCTATAATTGAATTTTTGTGCTTGTTAATTCTTTTAATTAAATTAAAGTTATTGTGTTGAATTGTTATGCTCTTGTTAATTATATTGTGCAAATTGGTTGTTTGGGGTATTGTAAAGATTGAGCTAATGACAATTGTGAAGGGGTGTGTTTGGTGTTGGCAGTTGAAATGTGTTTGCAATTGTGAAGATGTTGAAAACAAATATAAGAATTTAACATAATTGATTATTGATTTCCATAGAATAATGCTATCTCTATTATGTTCTTCATATTTAAAATAAGCTCGACGAATAATATATGTTACATACATTTATCATGTCCTATTTATCCTAAATTTATACTTATTGGATGCTTTTTAATTCCCTAGTACTATAAGTTGATTTGTTGTGTTGTGGACATAAAACTCTTGTAGTGCTCTAATTTTGGATGGATTCGTTATAACTAAATATTTGTGGGTCCTTGACTGACTAGGAAACATGCATTGGAATGCGACACTACTAATTAGAATTTGTAACTTTACAGAATATGAAAATATGTGAGTCATCTGTAAGGCATTAACTACTAAATCCTTTAAATTCACCTATCAATTTGGAATGTAACACTATTATTAAAATCAATCGATTGAATTATATTTAATATTGTCCCATGAATATATAAGTAGGTATATAGCCTTTAACTAGCAAACCTTTTAAATTTTCCTGAATGTTGATAGATATGGTTACCTTATTTAGGTTCGTTTATTTATTTTTTATTCCAAGATTTATCCCTTTAAATTTACCTGAATGTTGATAGATATGTTGTTCTAGTTGGCCAAGTTAGCCGGTTGATGGATGCAGGAACCACTACAAGAAAAACTGTAAAAGGTGACGGTCCGTCTCCTTTTCGTCACCAAAAAAGTGATGAAAAGGAGACGGAACTTTTGTTACATAAATAGTGACCATTTTGAGACGATTTGGAGATGACTTTAGTATGTCGTCTTTAAACCGTCTCCCAATAAAGACGGAACATGAATGTCGTCTTCAATTCGACTCTTAGTAGAAACGAAATGGAGATGAAAAATAATTAATTATTAAATTTTGAGTAACAATTTACTATAAACTTGTAAATAAATTAATAATAATAAATTACTAATTATCTTTACTAATTTAATTTTTTCATAAATTTTTTTAAAGTAACTCAATATTTCATTTTTCAAAAAAATCTCCATAAGCTAAATACTTTATTTTAATTTAAAATTTAAATTAAATTAATAATTAAAGTATTATTAATATTTTATTCTAAACTTGTAATTAAATAATAAAAAAATTAATACTAATTAAATAAATAAAAAATTCCAAAACTAAAAGGAGACGGAGCCACTGGTTCGTCTCCAAAAAAAAAAAGAGCCGGACCTAATGGTCTGTCTCCGAAAAAAAAAAAAAGGAGACGGGCCAATGGGTCCGTCTCCGAAAAAAAAAAAAGAGACGGACCAATGGGTCCGTCTCCAAAAAACAAAAAAAAAATGGACCCATTGGGTCCATCTCTATAAAATGTGGTTCAAGTGACTTACAGATTGGTTCAAGTGGCTGTCAGCCACTTGAACCAATTCAAAAATTCCCCCAAAAATATTTTGGGGGGAAATTTAAAAAAAAAAAAAAAGTACAAAAGGACTTGTAGCGGTTCAAGTGGCTGGATTTCCAGCCACTTGAACCATTATTTCATTTCCCCCCAAAATATTTTGGGGGGAAATACAAAAAGAAAAAAAAAATTGCCAAGTCCTTTAAAAGGACTTGGCACGGTTCAAGTGGCTGGAAAATCCAGCCACTTGAACCATTTTTTCATTTTCCCCCAAATGAATTTTGGGGGAAAATTCAAAAAAAAAAAAAAAATCGAGCATACACCCCCCACCCCCCCCCCCCCCCCCCCCCCCATTTCTCTTAACTCATTATATCAAGTGTGAATTCACTATTAGTTTAATTTATTTTAAGGTAATACATTTATTTACTTTTATTTAAATTTTTGAATTTGTTTTGGTTTAGTTCATTATATATATGTTTGTATATAGTGCTCTTTTATTATGATTTTAGATTTTATTTTTATACTTCCATGTTTGTTTGGTTTATATATGTATTTTGTATATATATCATATATATGTATGTATAACCAATAGGTTTACGTAAATATATATGGTTTTGGTAGGTTTTTTCATGATTTTAAGGTTTTTTTAAAAAAATTTCATCTTTTTTTAGTTTTTTTTTCCTTTCATATATATATATATATATATGTGTGTGTGTGTGATAGATTTATGTAAATATATGATTTTTTTTGTAGTTTTATTATGAGTTTAGGGTTTTTTAAAAAAAATCAGATTTATTTTTGTTTTCTTTCATATTTATATATATATATATATATATATAAATATATAAATAAATATATATATATAATTAGTATAATTTTTTGTAAAAAATTTTAATTTTTTATAGTAATTTTGACAAAATCCAAATTTATAACTTTTTTTAAAAAAAAATTAAAAAATGTGATGGAAATGAGGCACAAAGTGAGGGAGAGGAAACAGAGATGAAATGAGAATAGATAAGGAAATGAGATGAAATTATAGGGAGACGGAAATAAGACGAAATGTAAGGGAGACGGAACGGAGACAAAATGTGAGGGAGACGAAAATGTGACGAAATGTGAGGGAGACGGAAATGTGACGAAATGTGAACGAGACGGAAATGTGACAAAATATCTT
Organism: Ehretia macrophylla; assembly: GCA_037974665.1. Classification (NCBI taxonomy): domain Eukaryota; kingdom Viridiplantae; phylum Streptophyta; class Magnoliopsida; order Boraginales; family Ehretiaceae; genus Ehretia; species Ehretia macrophylla. Next base: position 11,028,078 of record CM075774.1, read on the forward strand.
TTCGTCTCCATTTGAGACGAAACGGAGACGAAATTCAAAAAAGGAGACAAGCCGAAAGGTGACGCCCAATTTTCGTCTCATTTCCGTCTCATTTTTCAGATTGGAGACGGAACGGAGACGGAAATGTGCCGTCTCCAAACGTAAAATTTCTTGTAGTGAACGGCTGATTGGCTAATTTAACCAATTGAAACAGTTAGCTAGCCATGTGCTTTATAGGATCATATCATCTTAGGCTAGCTTTTCTTTGTTGTCTTTTTCCTTTTTGTAAATGGTCGTTTAGATCCACCTTTGCACATTTTCATGGTTAATGAATTACACGCTACTCAATTAGCAAAAAAAAAAAAAAATCTGGTAAATATGCCATAAAAGCAACATGTTGAACAAGAACATAACCATATAACCAATACAAATACCATGGTTTTTGAAGTTTTTAACCTTTTATATCATTAGGGGTAGCTATAAGATACACGAAAAAAAATAGTTTTATTTTCAAATTATTACTTGTTATCATAACCATCGAAATCCTTGATATTCAAGGCATTAGTGACAAAAAATTGACATGACGAAGAGTTATCATTTCTTCTAGAATTGTGACAAACTATATTGAAGATCCAAAGAGAACCGAAAGCTAAAAGAGCTGAGCTTGCATAACTGGAAACAAAAATTACGAAATAATAAGCAAGACTTCATAGCTCAATTTTCACCACCCTCTCTCTCTCTCTCTCGATCGATCGATCGATTTTGAAGTAGGAAGCTTTGGTACCTTGACTATACTATTATCTATCACCTTGCCTGGGTGCTTACACGAGAAAAACGACATATTCTTCTTCAATCCAAATCCAGAATCATACTCATGAGTAGCAGCCATTAATTTATCTCTTGAATTGTTCTTTGTGCACTCTTTGAAAGCAATCAGAAATGGATCATCTATCTTCTTACTACCCTTCTTCGAAGAACTCATCCGCGGAGGTTGAAACGTGCAAGGTGGAAGAGGAAGTTGCAAATCTTGTAATGAATTGGACTTGGCATTAGGAGGAGGCAGGAGCTTTGTTTCAAACTGGCCTACATCGATGTGGCTATCTTGTGGTGTCACCTTGGAGACCCCAGGCTTATTCTCCCAAGAAAAAGGTACCTTCCCTTGTGAGTGAACCTTGTTGTTATTCATCTTCGTGTAGTATGGAATGGATTTATGAAAGAAAATGGGGTTTATAAATAGTTGATTCTTGGTTATGAATTTATAGGGGTCTTTGTTCATGTAGTCTAATAGAATATAGAACCATAATTATATTATAAGTAGTTCACGTAATACCAACTATTTTTAGAATGAAATCACATAGTTCTTAACATGGTATTAAAGTTCGGGACTTAATTCAGTCATGTTCACTTATGTGTGATTCATCTCACCTGACTGATAATTCATGCACCTTAATATCAGCGCGCTTATGGCAGCATGATAATTAAATTTGTATTTTTTTTCCATGATATTTTTGTCTTTTTGAATTATGGGCGCTTTCACTTATTTGAATTAATAAGAGATTACTACGTTTATATGTTTTTATATTATTAGTGCGAAATTGACTTGTTCAAATTGGTACTAGACTTTTTATTGTATGATGAGTAATTTGTTAAAGGCCAATTTTTTTAATCTCTTCGATAGGTTAATATGGTGTCCTTCCACTTCTTTTATTTAATTTATTGTTAGTATATATATATATTCTTTTAATGATAATCATTTGTAATAGCATAATAAGTTGATCGAACGGATACAAAGAAAAAAAAACATGCCTTGATTTTTTTTTTTAGTTATGAGTATTTTTGGAAAATTATTCAAAATTCCTAGAAATATTAAGTACAAACCAAACACAATATAATATTCTCAGGAATTTGATAAAATATTCTTAGAAATATTTTTGGTGTACCAAACAACTTTTTTTACATTCACGAGAATGAAAAATTAATCTGTGAACCAAACGCCTCCTCAATGTCATCTTATATATATTAAAAAAAAAAAAAACTACTTCAAATTAGGTCATGTAAGGCAGACTTAAAATTTATAACTTTTTTATGTAAGATATATTATACATTGTAACACTTTCCTCATAAAAATTTAGACGACTTTATTTAATACTAATTAATTTTTTAAAAAAAATTCATAATTTTTAATATGATCAATCCTTTCTTTCGGCAGATCTTACTTAGGCCAAGCCAATAAAACGAGATGGAGAGGCTGGCAATACTCTTTTAAACGAAACTAACAGTAAAGATCATGATAAATTAAGAAATGGCCAACAATGATCATGACCAAAAGACTTGCTGTTTCTTTCAGGGTCTACGTCATGATAAGTGGAAAAGTATGCAAAGAAGTTAAGGGGCTATATGACAAACCTTTGGGTGTTTGACTTGGTTTATGCAAGAGATGATTTGATGATATGGTTGCCACCGGCCAATCAGAGCATCAGATATCATAACTACTCCCAGTAGCTTTTTTCTTTTCTGTGGTTTTTGGTGGTTCGTTGTAACATCGGCTGTCACATTAAGTTATACTGATTTATGTTCAATTTATAATAATTTTAAATTCTATACTTCTATAAATACCACTAACTAATTATTTTGAGTTAACAAATTTATGTTCAATTTATAATAATTTTAAATTCTACACTATTATAGATACCGCTAACTAATTATTTTGAGTTACTTGATTAGTTTTAATATGTAAATTAACTAGTAGTTGAACTTAAATTATTACAAAAATGATTAACAATTAATGCTTACTAAAGGTTGTGTGGGATAGTCAGATAGCGATTTATTATAATTAATTAAAAGTCTTAAATTAAAACTGATGTCATCTCATCATAAATATTATATGACATTTGGCTGATGTAGAACATATATTTAAACACACTATCGTACCACAAAATTTGTAACAAAGGCGAGCCAAGAGGGGGCTACGGGAGCCCGGGCCCCCCAAACCTCCAATTTCTTTTTTAAATTATGTATTATTCTTTAAAAAAATTCTATAGGCCCCCCCGATTTCCTTTCCCATTCCCCCTTTCCCCGATTTCCACATCCAACTTTTTAACCAAAAAAATTCCCACGTCCGAAACCCCCCTCCCCTAGTTCCAACTTCCAACTTCCAAAACACACACACAATGCTAAAGTAACAAATCATTAAAAAAAAAAAAAAAAAAAAGGCTTCTATTATGCTTAATTGATTGATTTATTTTGGTTTGGTAATTTTTGATAAAATGGTTTTTTCCTAATGCTATTTTCTTTTGGTGCTAGTGGGCGACTATCTTGAGGCACGCAATAATATAGTGGTTAAGGTAAGCAATTTAGATACTTCTGATAGTGATTTTATAGTGTGCATTTTTTTTGTTAAATGATGATATTTTAGCTGCCAAATTTTTGTAATAGATAGGTAATGTTAGTGGGTAAATTCCAATAATATTGCTTAATTGATTTTTTTTTTTTTTGGCTAGGTAATTTTAGAGTTTCTTCATACATGATAAATTTAAGGGAGCTTCTTCGTACATGATAATTTTTGCTATATGGCCCCCTTCTCTCAATATCAAATTTCTGGCTTTGGTCTTAATTTATAATTTTAAAATTAATCTAATATAATTTTACTTAAATTGAGTTCCTCATCATAAAAAATGTAAATAAACAAATAAATAGTGACGTCATTGTCCCTTTTGAGGAGCATTTTTTCTGGGTCATAGAAGAGCATGTGTTTGTTTAGCTTATTATAGTAAGGCGGCTTTTTCTTTTTGTTTGTTACTGATATATTTTAATACAATTTAAGGTGACTGATTGAATTTCTTATGCTAGGCGGTAGAGAACATGACCCTTTATTTATTTATTTATTTATTTTTCTTGGTCAGGCGAGCATGACACGTTGATACTTGAGGAAAGGGCAAGAAAAACCAAATACGAAAATAGTAATGGCTAGTTTTCCCTATTTATTGAAAACTACGAGGACCCAATCTTATTTTGGACCATAGCTATCTCTATCATGCCTTAACAATGCATAGTATTGATTGGAAAAAATAAAAATAAAAATAAACAAAAAAACAGTTAGCAAATGGACAAATAGAACATGTATATTATGATTTTCATCACAGGTACGTGCATTACTTAGCATAGTCTTTCAGTCTTTGAAGTATTCATGTCGTTTGTATCCTGTGTGTATATAAAATTTGAATTTTCAAACTGCCATAGAGAAGCTTGCTTGTACGTATTGATTATTAAATGTCACTTGTAAGTGAGATTTAAGGAAGACGGTTATAGATCAGTGGAGGCTTGAATTTTTTTTTATTTATAAATATCCATGTATTTTCAAGCCTACTAACCAACCAGCAGCACCCCCATCCCCCCCCCCCCCCCCCCCCCCCCCACCCCCTTCTAGATATTAGTGTGGGGTTGGGGGTTGTTGGAGAACTTGATTTGGTCTTCAACGTAACTTTCATTTGCCGCCGGCATCTTGACTTCGTCTTTGATGAATTATGCAAAATGAAGATAGGTGAACAGGAAAAAAAAAAAGAAAAAAGCACGGCTTCATATTGTGTTTGGCTGTGTAAGTTGGGAACAATCGTAACCGTGTGAATGAAAAGCCACTATTGTTACAGATGACATATATTAGACTAAAAATGCACTCTTGAAGGGATATAACATTGAGTCTTCTCTTTTATAGATGCTTGTAAGATTACTCTTGAGAGCATCTATTTCTAGTCACACTCATACACACAAATTAAATTAGATAATGTGAGATAGTAAATAGCCTTTGATTGTAGCACCATGAATAGCTCATAGCAAAGTTGCTCCCAATATATCGGCAACTCCCATCATATTAAATAGGTTTAACGTCCAATTATAAAACCCTTGAAAAAAGAGAATGAATCGAAATATAGCTGCTACACTTATGCGACATTATAAAAAATCTCTAGTAGTCTTTTCAAATCACCAATGAAAATACGATGAAGAAGATCAAATGGCATACACGTGTCTAAGATAGTTGATCTAAATTACGCTACGGCATTACTAAGATACTTGTGATATCTTACATCAACCTTGTTGTAGCATTGAAAAAAAAAAAAAATTAAAAAACCTTGTTGTGGCATTGGAAGAGAAAACAATGTACATTTTCTTTCACGACCAAACATAGATACTACCAGGGCTTGTTAGAGCACTTCTTAAGTTAAAGAACACTTATATCCTGGTATAATGACTACGTAACATCAAGGCGGCGATTGTTATGGTGGAATGGGTAATGAATGAAATGACATTTTCAAGTTTATTTTCGTTCACATGCTTAATATAAAGTAATAAACATGAGAATCTCATTAGTAATCCGATTCTTCCAATTTGGGATTAACCATTCCTGACACAACACATAGAAATAGTTCATTTCCATGTTCGTGAGATTGAACTCATTTATTAAATGATCAAAATGTCCTTTCAAAATATAACATGTACATAATAACAAAAGGACAATTGTTATTCCCTTTGTTAATAATAATAATAATAATAATTTATCAACTTACAAAAATACCCTTTCAAAATGAAACATGCATATAATAATAAAAGAGCAATCTTTATTATTATTGTTTATTAATATTAATACTATTATTATTTTTCAAATGACCAAATGCAATTTCAAAAGATAAATATACATAATAACAAAATGTCAAATTTTATTATTATTATTTATTTATTATTAATATTATCATTATTGTATTTATTTTTATTCTTAAGACAATTACATGTATACAATAACAAAAGGGAAATTTTGCCATTTTATAAAAGTCAATCCCAATAGTGCTTTAACCCACTTTTAGTACGTTTAGTTCGGACTCCGCCGCTCACCTAGTTTCGTATGTTTCTCGGAGATTCTTGAATTGTGCTTAGAGCATTTCCTCTGCCCTTCAAAATATGCAGTGCCTATTGTCCTTGCCTAGCTACACTCGACTTTTGTCACCATGAGCCAACCATGTGGCAGCCTAGGTTGTTTTTGCAATTAGGGTAAGTTTCCTCTCTCATGGTTGGTGTTTCAACGCCCTTTTAGCATTTGTTTTGTTAGTTTTGCATATACAATCAGCTGCCTCGACATCTCATTTCAGTTGAGCCTCTTATACTGTTTTGTAGTTATAATGAATCCATCTTTCAACAAAAATAAAAATAAAAAAAAACTGCCAGAGCCTTATCTCCAAGAAAATATATAAATCATTTCTTTTCTTGAAACTTTCATAATCGACAGAGATATATTCAATTACCTTCAAGAGCCAGAACATAATTCAGGATACTGATGCAAGAAAAACACATATGGGATGAGTTGATAACACTCCCCTTGCTCATCTTTTGCAGACCGTGGTTCTAGATTTTTTTTCGTATGTCAGGTTACCTTTTAGTTATTAATTGTTTCTTTGGGCTTATATAAAACAGAATGAAAATTCCAGGTGAAAGCATAAACAAAAAGCAGGGACTTATAATACCATAAGCGGATCCACATTTGGGATTATAAGGTTATTGTCTCTATTAACTTTACAAAATTATTTTAATACCTTGACATTTTTACTTTATCAAATTATTCAATCCTCACTTAATGTCTACACCTCTACTAATTTGAATTGCCAAATTATTTACAAACTGTTTGGAATAAATGAATTTCACAAAATTTTAAAAAATTCATTTGCAAATCTAATTTTTTATGTTTGGAAGCAACACTTTAAAAAATTAAAAATTTAGGATTTGCAAATCTTGGATTTCATCAACCTTTACCCAAATTCTTACTCAAGAGGTCAAATTTGCAAATTCACATTTTTTAAGTTAGTTATTTATCTTTTGAAGACAAAATTACCCTCTAGATTTTTCTTTACACTTAAGTTTAACTTTGACTCAAATGCAAAGATAAAAAAAAAAAAAAAGAAAAAAAAAAAGATCAAATTGTCTCCCCCACCCTTCTTCTTTCAACAAAATACGAAGAAAATAATTGATCAACAAGTCAGAGCATGAATAATATTTTTTTTAATATTATTTTACGGTATTCAACGTGAAGAAGGTTGATTCAAGATAAACGTAAGAGGTAAGTGGGGGTTTATTTTTATGTAGAGCTGCTTAATCCTTTCTCTTCTTGATTGCATGGTCATTATACACGTTTAATTGATATAATAATCGCCTTTAAAATTGTTTTGTGGTTTAATCATACTGGAAGTTCCTTTCATTTACATTGTAGCAATTCGTTTCAATTCTCGTTACAAATTTCTAAATAATTGCCCTTTTATTTGTATAATTGCTACATGCCTTATCAATAATTTTTAACCAAACTTGGCGTCAACTTTCATTCTTGTCCTCCTTGCTTTTAATTCATGATAGTGTTTGTTGGATAGCTCAAAAATGCTTGTTTATTATTTATAAATTTCACTAATTCTAATAGAATAAAAGAGGGGTATTTTAGTAAAATATAATTTTTAATTTCAATTTCACATGTGTTACAAATACTATTTACATCTACAAATGATAGAAATGATTTAATACTATTTTACAGTTCCAAACAAGATAATTCATTTGTAAATATAAATCCTCATGGAATTCATTTATAAATCAAATGCATTCTACAGTACAAGTGCTTTCAAACACTATGTTAACTTTTGTTAATAGAACATTTTAAACCCACGTACCCTATGCGATGTGGATTTTGATTCTCTCCTAGACACTAGTATCTCCTAGTAATTACGAGGTAAAATTCTAATCATCGATCTCATATTGAAATATTTAGATTGAAAGAGAAGAAAGAGAAAGAAGAGGGAATAAAAAAGAAAAAACAACAAAAAGGGAAAATTTTGAATTTTAAAATACATGGTTGAGATTCATTCATTTATGAAATAAATGAATGTAGTTTTACATCTTAATCACTACAAGACATTAGTAACTAGAATAGGATTCTCATGTATACGAAGTTTTTTTTGGATAACGCGGGAACCCAGCTAGGACAGTCCGGCTACTGGATTATTCAGCGGTACCCGACCACCAACTTGTAAACCCTCACGTGAAATAGTGTACCATCACACATGCACCAGTTCAATCAAAGGAAGGAACTATACGAAGTTGTTTTGGCTTAAACTTCCATATTATCAAAACATTCTTTACTAATTTTTCTTTCCAATTGGAGTGCCAAGGATATGTAAATCCAACAAAATTATGGAGATAGCTATTCTGCCCATAAAGATATGGGCCATCTTCATTTCAAGAAAGATATTCAGAGTCCAAGTGTAAACGTTCTTATGAACAGGCCATGAATAACGCGAGGCTTACTCCTTGGAAAGGCTTGTCCTCATACAGCTCGCATAAGATCTGCTCTAATTCGCCACATAAGAATTGAACAAAAAATATTTGTTGCGAACATGATAGAATATCAAAAGTATTTTTTTGCTTGGTAGAATATCAAAAGTATTGAACACAAAACATTATCGAAAGAAATATGGGCGTATTTTTACTAAAAACCGGCTCTATTGGTATATGGATAGGGCCTCTCACTCTGTCATAAAAAGCGAAAAAAGCCAAACATGTTATTTTCACGGAGGATATTCCCATCCACTCTTTGACCTCCTTTCAGCCCAATGTTACCAAACTCCATGTGACTCTTATACATATTATGTATCATGATACCGATCATTTTATAGATGAAAATTATGTCATGCTATATACAATAGAACCTCTTTAAATTAATAGCGTTGAGACCATCAAATTCTATTAATTTAACGAGATATTAATTTATCGATAAATTAATACTTATTAATTTATAGAGATATTTTTATTTTTTTGGCTTTATAGTAAACATATTAGGATTATGATATCTTTTTTTAAAAAGTAACTTTTATTTTTATGATCCAATTTGAAAAGATAAGTAATGAGAATAGAAGATAAAATTTAATTTAGTAGGATTAAAAAAAAAGTTTCTCTAATCTCGTAACCAAGTTCTTGTAGGATTAATATAAAAACTAATTTATCTAATCTTGTATCATAATCCTTGTAGGATTATCTCAGTTTTTTTCTTTTTAAATAATTAAATATGTGATTTTACTAGATTTGAAGTTTAACAAAAGACAAGCTGCTCTTGATTTATATTTTAAGAAAACTATAATCAATTTATTATGAACTTTTTAGCTAATTATTAATTTATAAAATATTTGGGTCAATAAAATATATAAAAAAAATTAAAATGTATTATCTTATAATTTTATCGAATTTACCAACTTTTTACATTGATCTCAAGTCGGGACTAGACATTTTTATTAATTAAAAGAGATTATTAATTTATTGAGTATTAATTTAAAGAGGTTCTACTGTAATAAACTTATAGATGAAAATTACCTCCCTAAAAAGAGCTTAGGAGCCATTTGAGGGTTGAGTTGGCCAAACTAATGACTTAATAAACTTATATAAATATCTATTTCTCTCATTTTTCCCCTATATGAAAGAGAAAAAACAAATTTGAAAAAAAAAATGATTGGGCCTATCCAAATTCGGCCCCACATAATTTTGTGAACATAAAATTAAGCCAGGCCGCTTTAGATATTGGTCTGAGGCACTGTTTGGGCTTTTAGGGTTTTATGGAAATTCAGAGTACTCTCTCGTCTTCTATATATAACCTACATGTCGCTTTTCATGCTGCAAATGGTAAACTTCTCTTCTCAATCTTTTTTGTTCATTTTTTTTCCTTAAATTTTTTTTATCATAATTGAGTAAACGCTCAGATGTATTTCATTTAGTATTTACAACTAATGTTTTATGTTACTCGTGTCATACTTGTTTTTTTGCATGGTAATAATTATCGTATTCAACTTATATGTTTTATCATATAAAGGATGGTAAAGCGTTATTTAGTTGATATATATTAATGCTCGTATTAATTTTGAAATATAAGGTGGAATTTTGCGATGATTATAAAGTAATTCCTCGTTCTGAATTGCTATTGCCATGGCGTGACAGACCCTTTTATACACCCATAGAATATGAGCATCCACCTTTTAATTAATTTTCCTTCTTTAATATTATTTTCCAATATATTCAGCTTAATTATTTGCTTTGTTTTGTTAAATAAATTTTTGTACCTTTTTATTGAAAGGAGATGGCTTCAATATTTACATGGCAATAACAAACCATTTTTGCTTTGTACTTTGCCTCTCCTGAAATTGAACTATGGTGGTGTTTAAAGCCCTGATTTGACTTGAAATAATTCTAGAAATTGGGGTTACGCACACCTCCAAATTACTTTATTTTTTAAATTGAAGGACCAATTTTTTTTTTTTTTTTCACGAATTATAGTAATTTCCCTTTTTTTTTTTGTCGAAGTAATTTTCCATTTTCGTATCATACTTTTAGTTGTTTTTTTTCAATCTCTTGATCAAGGATCACATTTGCATCCGACATATCCAACTCTCATATAAATGATTTCACATGCATGTAGAGTTCACGAACACCTGATTTGCGGAATGCAGACTTATTTCCTTAAGCAAAAGAAATATTATTCAACGAACTCAATTTGGTAGATTGTACAGAAAAACCAACCATGTCACAAAAGGGCGCTTAGAATTTCTTCCTTCTCACCTTCAAATAGGAAAAGAATATATAAGAGATGCTAAGCATATTCCTCTTGAAGTCATCTAACTGAAATTTTGGACATATTGAAAAAAAAAAATTGCTAATAAAGTTGAAAATTAGATTGATCGTATCTTATTCTATCAATAAGTTCTCCTTCAAGAGGTTGTTAAATAGATATTACATTCCAAAGCCTCAATTGTTCCATTAGCGGATTTAAATTTTTATAACATATGATGTTATAAGTAAAATTTAAAAATAATGAATTGTCTAAATTATTTTATTATAACTCTCCGATCGGCTTAGGAAGAAGAGTAAATGATTTGTCCCTTGAGCTGAGGGAGGGTGAAATGATCCAACTAAAACAGGCTGGAATGGAACTCTGCATGGTCCCTAGAGAAAGTGATTGACGCAATTGTCAAATCAATGCTCGTCCGTATGATTCTTCTATAGTGAGAAAATAGATAATGCAACATGTTTCAATTTGCTTTGCTTTGCTTGCTTTCTTCAACAGAAATGTCAAATAAATCACAAAAAATTCAGATCTGAGTAACCCCTTTTTGATGTTGAACAAGGACTGCCCAATTTACGTTTTAAGAATCATGAAATTTTCTTCTAAAATTATAAGTAAAAGATTCTAAGGTCTTATATAAGGTGTTAAAATAGTTCAAGATCTTACATAATTTTAGAATTATTGTTATGTTAACATTAGAATTATTCTTTAACTTTTTTCCTCGCGTGTAATCCTCATTGAAGAAGTAACTCTTTCAAATACCAGAGTTGACATACATAAGAATAGATTCAATGAGAATAGGAGATTTATGAGTACCTAGTGGTGGTGAAGTACTCCCATTGACAGTTGAAAGATCAGATTTTGAATCTCGAATCTCACAGAATGGGGATAAAAAATAAATAGCGAGAATAAATAGATCATGCGTTAATAGATAAAATTGACAGATCACACCAAAATTTAGTTGTGATACAATGTGAATAATAATAGACTTATATAATGGTCCTTAAATTAGTAATTTCTCAAAAACTAATCTTTAAATGAATATATCAAATTTCAACTCTCCGACCCTCAAATACAGAGATATTTGTACCCTAAATGGTTGTGAGACAAGGAAAACTAACCAAGAACTATTAATACATCTTTCCTTGTGGAGGATGTAAATGTTGCAGGCCACCATGGTGCCGTACACCATCAATTATAACCACCTACGAACCAACATGTTTCCCAACAACCCAAAAGAAAATTGTGATTGACATTGGTCACATTTGCATCCAGCAAAGCCAGATGTCCAACATTATATGGGTGAGCCTACATGTATGTCATGTCCATCTTGTTAAAACAATAGAAAGAGAAAGCAGCTATATTTCTCATACATTTGATCGTAATCGTTACAATGACAAAAGACGAGTTAAATAGATTTACAACTTAAAAGTAATAAAAGACTAATCTACCTTTTAGATTAAATAAATATAAGAGTAAAATACATTATATTTCTTTATATTTTTATAAAGTTGTGTCATAAAGTCTGTATTTTAAAAAGTAACACCATAAATCTTGTGTTATTAAAAATATTACAAATAATCTCTTACCGTCAATTTTTTTGTTAATTTTAACGTCAGTGTAATACACGCGCCTATAATACAAATATGAGACGTATCAAGCTGTAAAACATATGAAGAAAGACGAAAATACCCCTTTTCTTAAAGGTGCATGATACCCCTTGTGTTATACAAAAGTTACATAATAAACCCTATATTTTAAAAATTAACAAATACCCCCCTGTGTTAAATAAAATGTTGCATTATACCCCTTGTTGTTCAATTTTCAACTATAATTATCTGTGAGTGCCTTCAAACAAATTTTATATGACCAAAATACCTTTAATTTATTATTATTATTATTATTTTTTAAAACCTCTTATTCATCTTCACCAACAACCAAACCACCTCCACTTAGTCTATCGCGAATGGAGCTGTGAATTGTATATGCAACAAAATAAAAATGCTTTACATTGCAATCCAATTTTTTCCTATCTTAACTATCGCTTGGATCACCAAAATCAATTTTCATAATTACCACTTTAACTTATTAATCTAACAATCATTTTTCTTGTTCCTTTATAAGGCACAAACAATTTAGTTGGTTTGTGTTTACTTGGCCTAGTAAATGTTAACAAGGCATTGCCTTAGCTAGATCCGTTAAAGAAAGTTGATAAAGATTTTTTTTTTTTTTTTGGGTCGAGAGTTGATGCAGATAGGGAAGGTGATAACGGTGGAAAAGAGACGGCGAAGGATGGTGACGGCTGGTAGTGTGGAATGAGGGTCTTGAAGTGAATCAAATACATAGATAAATGGATGTTTTAAATTTATCAAATGAGAGGCTTTGCCTAGTAGTTACAATTTAAGCTTAAAAATTGAAAGGTAGCGTGTTCAATACCCAGCACTGGTTTCCTACATAATTTTGTCTCAAGGACATGTCATTGCCACGTGTCATCATACAATTGGAGCAAATTATTGCCACACCATTGAGTGAAAAATAAAAACGTAAAAAATGAAAAAGAAAAAGGAAACAAGAAAAGAGAAAATAAAAATTAAATAAAGGACAATAGCGTCATTTTACCCTTGTTTCCTACATAATTTTGTCTCAAGGACATGTCATTGCCACGTGTCATCATACAATTGGAGCAAATTATTGCCACACCATTGAGTGAAAAATAAAAACATAAAAAAAAGAAAAAGAAAAAGAAAACAAGAAAAGAGAGAATAAAAATGAAATAAAGGACAATAGTGTCATTTTACCCTTGTTGTTAATGAATATTAACGGAGTTTTAGATTGAAAAAATGTGCAACATTTAGTATAACACAGAGGGGTATTTGCTACTTTTTAAAACACATGGTTTATTGTGCAACTTTCATATAATATAAGGGGGGTGTCATGCATTTTACTCTAAATATAATAATATACATATTCTAACATCCCCTCAAACTCACAATGTGGCTGCAAGAAGCATCGAGAGTTTGCAAACCAAAAATCAAAAAATGCGACATAGGATGCGACTTTGTAAACAGATCAGCAAGTTGCATGGAGGAAGAAACAAAAGGCAAAGTAAGAGTGTCATGTTGAAGGTGATATAGAGTAAGATGACAATCAATCTCGATATGTTTAGTTCGCTCATGGAAGACAGAGTTATGATCTATTTGAATAGCACTCTTATTTTCACAGTAAATAGGAGTAGGATGGGAAAGAGAAACACCCATATCTGCAAGTAACCAACGTAACCAAACTATCTCAGTAGCAGTAGATGCCATAGCACAATACACAGCTTCTGTGGACAATCTAGAAATAACATTTTGCTTCTTACTCTTCCAAGAAATAAGAGAGTCACCCAAGAATATACAAAAACCAGTGACAAACTTGCAATCAACAGGGTCACTAGCCCAATCAATATCAGAGTATGCACACAACTCTAAAGAGGAGGTTGATGGAAATAAAAGACTCTAAAAAGGACTACCCTGAAAATATCGCAAAATACAAAGAACATCAACCCAATGAAGTAGTAGGGACAACAACAAATTGACTGACAACATGCACAACATAGGCAATATCTGGACGAGTAATAGTATGGTAAACCAAACTTCCAACAATAGTGCGGTACAAAGTAGGAACTGGTAAAGGTGCACCATCAGAAGGAGAATAACGAACATTTTGTTCCAAAGGAGTATCAACTGTTTTAGTATCAGTGAGGTGAGGCAGTACAAAGTAGGATCTGGTAAAGGTGCACCATCAGAAGAAGAATAACGAACATTTTGTTCCAAAGGAGTATCAACTGTTTTAGTATCAGTGAGGTGAGGCAGTACAAAGTAGGATCTGGTAAAGGTGCACCATCAGAAGAAGAATAATGAACATTTTGCTCCAAAGGAGTATCAACTGTTTTAGTATCAGTGAGGTGAGCACTCTCAAGAATGTCAGCTGTATACTTAGACTGAGAGAGAAGATAATCTTTAGGAGAAAATGCTACTTCAATACCTAGAAAATAGCGTAGAGAGTCCAAGTCCTTCATTTCAAACTAACGAGATCCTACTTTGTTAGCTGAACACCGAGCTTGACCAATACAAGACATTACCAAACGAGCATAAGAGGAAAGCATTGAAGTTCAAGCTTGTACCAATGTCAAGCTTATGCTATATCAGTCACATACTAAGTCTGCGCAAACTATGCTCAACAGATGGAAAAATATTACATAATGTTCATTGAAAAGCTAATTGCTCTTAATATTTGTCAGCACAGATTTAAAAGAGTTCACTTCTGGCCTGATGTCTTTGCAGTCAACGGTAAAGTGATCACAGTGCGGGCAAGGAAGGATGCATGAGCGTTGATCCAAGGAGGCCATTGCAGAGGCTGGCCCCTTCATGTGTCTTGCTGTTCTCAGGTCTGGGACTGCTTCATGCACTGCTATTGGAAAGGGAACCAAATGCGGCCTTTTGTAGGACACCCGTGGGAGATGATGCCATCCGCGGGCTACTATCCCAGCCCTCTGTCATAAGGTTAAGAGCTGAAGTGTTCTTGCAGTTAACAGCGCCATTATTGGTGCTATGGAGGACTTCACCAAGAGGTCCACCCATAGACGATTCCCAGGAAATAGGAATCAAATTTCCTTGTCTGTGATTTTGTTCATTAAGTATAGAACCCACTCCCAATCCCATTTGGGTTGCTTCAAGTTCTGGCAGTAATCTCAGTGGCGAGGCTGTAAGCTTTTCGTTGTTGGGTGATGAGGTGGAAGACATGTAGTCTGAAGTGGCCATTGGGATAGAAATAGAAAGCTGAGTTCCATCTGATGGAACATCGATATTTGACCACGAAACAACTGAGCTCTCAGACCGGTTTTTGGGCCAGTCATCCATGAATTGACGAAGTGGATGTTGTGATTTGCTTCCACGATCATTGAGATCTTCAGAACCACCATAATTTCTGCAGTTCAAATCCAAAGAGCTTTCATTCAGAGGGCTTGACAAAAAGTCAGAAGAGTCACTTCGGATTATAAAAGAGTAGAGAAGAGAACATGATTAAAGCATCTGAACAACCGAGCGCTCAAAGATATGTTCAGTTAACCTGTTGAGCTGATGGGATGCAGAAGAAGAAATAGTTGCACCGGGCTGCAAGTTACCGAGCTGGTGGTGTGAGAGGCCGAGACCTTTGGATGAACCACCTCCAGGCACCACTGCTGCTGATGCAGTAGAAGCCACCGCCAGCTTGGTAGTAGTACCAGTGATTCCAGAGACGGAATGGCCAGCTTGGCCTTCCACAGGCTTTCTTGAACGATGGCGGCCTCTGTTCATATGCCGCTCACAATACTTCTGGTCGGCAACCGCGTCTCTTGAGCACCGCCATTTCTTTCCATCTGTCCTCCGACACCTTCCTGGCTCAGGATCGGTGTTGTTGGAGAAACCCAGATGGAAAGCGCCCCATCCCACTGCCAGATTAGAAGACAAGGGACAACTTAAATCAAGAAATCAAGAACAAAAATATTCATTTGAGATCATACCATTGAACAAACCATCCTTTTGTACCATTATGAGAATCTTTTAATTTGTCCACATTATGATTTGATATATACTTTCACAACGTTAACTAGATTGTGCATATCTACATCAAACCAACAACATCTTTATCGACAAGGTCAAATCTTTGATGATTCCAACACCTATGATTAAGTTGTAAAAACTTCTGAAGATTATTCTCTTTTCCAGACATGCGCGGCGGCTGAATAGTTATTCCAAAAGGTCTTATTTTACCTAATTGTACCACGTAATCCTTTAAAAAGAAGCGAATCTGTCAACTATGAAATCCACACAGAAAAAAGATAATAAATGCATACTCTAAACCTAAAGCCTCAAAATGATGCAAAATCTCCCAGTCAAATATGACTAACTTTAATGTCCAGACAAGTCCTCTTCTATTAATATAACCAGAAAACTTACAGAAACAAAGAAGAACGCGCACGTGCGCACGCACACACACACACGGACACAGAGACACTCACATACTTACACACACAGAGAGATAGGAAGACCATATCAAAGTAAAAGTTACTGGTGATTAAATTATGAAGGCAGACATTTTAATCTTTCAAAGATGAAGTTTACATAAAGAAATTAAAGAAACGAAACAGAGAAACTTTCCAACAAGAAACAAAAGTGCTAAATGTAGACTTACAAGCATTGGGTCTGAGTCCCGGAAAGCTTGAGAATCCAGCAGAATCAAGAGCCTTTCTAATGGGATTAAGGAGATAAGAAGGTATGGGAACATTGGAAGTGATATACTTATAAATCAAGGCCTGATGTTCTAGCTCCATCCACTGTGATGGAGTGAATGGTCCTCTGACTCCATTAAGCCCCCCATGCATGTTTCCACAATTGAAGCCTCCATTGCCATAGCCTTAAACAGAAACATCAAATGATTCAGTTAAAAATATGACATTAAAATTTGCAGTTAGAAAAGCCAAGTACTAAAACTATTCCACATACACCGAGATTTGAATGGAATGATCAAATAATGAGCTGTTGTAATCAAATGATTTGGTTTCGAACCACAGTTTCGCCTCCATTGTATCCAAAAGAAAAAAGAAGAAACAAAAAAAAAACTATTCTAACAGCTAACTGGAAATTTTTTCAGTCAAGAAAGAGAGTAAAGGAAAAAATTGTACTATTGAAAAGGGCATGACAATAGACCCAAAGTTAAAGCCTTGTCTGAAACATTTATGGTGGCTATAACAATTCAGTAGTCTTTGGAAGAATAAGAAGACAAAGCATCAGATAGAGAAAGAGAAAGCCATGTTCAGAACCAATCAATGGAAAAAAAGATCTTGTTGCTCCATATGTTACCAGCTATACATTTTCCTTGTTTTGCACTGACTAGCCCACTGTTTTCAGACATTACCACAGCGCATCTTCTCAAAACATGGACATATGGATACATAATCACCCAGAACAAATGAAGTCATTTTTCTTTTCTTTTGACAAGACTAAAAACAAGAACGAACAAATGTTCACATCAAAACACCTACACACATCATTCACGCACCCAAGAAGTCAAAGACTTATGTAAGCAAAAACTTAACAACTCTAAGTAGATAATGTAGGATAGTTCGATGCAAAAAATTCCTGCTATCTATGACATTCAAGAAGGGTTAGACCCACGTTAGTACTATTGTGTGCAGTATTACCTTCCATTTTTACAAGATACTGTTTTCACGACTCCGAACACATATGATCTTGTCAAAGCTCAGCATCATGAAAATGCAAACTACCCTTTACAACCTAATATTTGGAAACAACATGTTTATATACCATATAAGCAAAATGTGTAACAAAGATGGAAAATTTATGAAGTACCTGCATTTCTACTATAAGCAGTTGATGTATAGTAAGGCAATGTGACTGATTGTGAGTTAGGTGAAGAGAAGCTAAGCATCTGCTGTTGGCCATCAGAGAGAAGACTATTACTACTATTAGATCTTAAAAAACAACTTTTCTCCTGAAACGGCATTGCTTTGGAGGCAGAGAAATCATCATCACTAGTTTTTGCTACTTTAAAGCCTCTCCAGACATCTTCAGCATTAGTCCCTGACCTCTCCTGCTTAAGAAAACCAGATCCATACCACTTATTCTTGCCCTCAGCAGCATTAACATCTGAAGAAGCAAATGAGGAAACAGCTAAGCCAGCAGTGTCTACACACACATAATCTCCACCACCCTCCAAGCCCACCACACCAAAATCCATTCAAATATTGAAACTAAGCCTACAAAGATACTAAACAGTGCAAGTGAAGCATTGGGTCATTGCAAGAATAAATAGAGGGTTGGTATGTTAAGCAAAGGACCATATTAAAGAGGTGTGTGTCTATAGTTGGTTAAGTAGATATGAAAAAAGAAACTAGTTTTGGTTTGATTTATATAGGAGATTTAAACATAGGAGTTTGATGCTGTTGTGATAAAAGGCAAAATAATTGGAGAGATAGGGAAAGGGTAGGGAAGGAAAGGAAGCTGCCTGTGACAAAAGTACTAAATACTCTTGGTTTAAATACACAAAACAAGATTGTGTTTTGTTTGTAAACAAGAGATTAGCCAATATGGAGTACTTAGGTTATCTTTAATGGAGTCTTTAAAATGTAAAACTTTTTTAATTTGGGTATTTTTAGAGACTCCAATCTCTAAAAGCAATACTATTCATGACAAAAGTACGTGGGGTCTACCACTTTTGACTTAAAAGATGTCAATATAGAGACACAGTCTCTATTTTTTTCAACAAATTTGTGGAAGAAAATAGAGACTGGGTCTCTATTTTGACATCTTTTAAGCCAAAAGTGGTGGACTCCACGTACTTTTGCTATGAATAATATTGTTTTTAGAGACTGGAGTCTCTAAAAATACCTAAATTAAGAAAGTTTTACATTTGAAGACTCCATTGAGGATGCCCTTAGTAAAGCGGAGGGTTGTTTCCGTTTTAGATTCGGATGAGTTTAGAGATTATTTTTTTGGGTGTCAGATCTAATAGGTGTTATGTATATTTAAATCAAATTATGTTTATTTTGAGTAGGGTTGCGTATCTTGATAATTGAACTCAAGTATCAATCTGAATTATTTTCTAGAAGTGTTTTTTTTTTTTTTTTCCTTGTCATCAAATAAAGTATTTTTTTATTGATATATGCACATCTTTGGACTAATGTACTTCTGATTTGCTTTGCTGAACAAAGAATACATTTCTATAAAAAAAAAATACATTGAATTAGGTTTTGTATATCTGTTACCATGTATAATCAACAGGGAACTTTGTGTATTTACCTAGTATAAACTATTTAAGTGATTAACTATGAGGAACTAGACACTTTGTCTAATCAATGATCTTCAGCCAACACTTTAGGACAACTTGGGACAAAAACTAACAAAATTCTAGAAATGTTTCCAATGAGAAAATGCTTGCTCTAGTGGCAAGAAACAAGTAAAGCAGGTAGTCCAAATTTGTTGAAACAAAAACTCCCCCACCAAAGTTAAGAATGGTGGATCTAATTTTTTCACTTTAACACGTAAAATCACGCACTGAGGTGAAAGCCGCGCATTGTGTCACCTTAGTTTTCATTTATTTGCGTACCTTTATTCCTATTTTTTCTTTGGCTTGATCTTTATTGATGGATTTCTATAATTAGTATAGTTTTGTTGGTGAAGTGTGTGGTCGGCGGTTTTGCCTTGCAAGGTTAGCTAGTGGTTGCATGCGTGCATCTATGCATCAATATCTTATTTCATCTTTAATCTAAGAGGCCAAAAGAGTGGTGGGTTGCATGAACAAAAGACGGATAACCACGTGACGACATCACATATATATATTCTACACTTTACTTTGTCGTACTCTCAAGTTCACCCCACCTCTTGGTTTTCCTACTCACTCCACAAAAAGTTCTTTTCTTTTCCTTTTTACCTTTTTATGGTAAGGCCTTGGAAATCAACTTTGAAGATATTATGGCTCACGTCCTAAACGTAACATTAGTTATTACATAATTTCATAATATTTATAGAGGTAAAATATTTTTATAGCTACTAAACTATTTCTTCAGTCCTGTTTTAGTTATTTAATTATTTTTTATTTTATTTTGGTCATAAAAAGATCAATTAGGTTTTATTTTGGTCATTCTGTCAATATCTTTATTAAAATAGACTAACTGCTAAATGATAAAATTATAAAATCAATCAATTATATTTCCAAATAAGTTTAATTTGGTGGCAAGAATATAATTTATTTATTTAAATTTACAATTTTATCCTTAACAGTTAGTTTATTTTAATATAAAAATTGACGGAATAATCAAAATAAAATCTAATTGATAGTTTAATGTCAAAATATGACCAAAAATAGTTTGATGGTCAAAATAAGACTGAAGAGATAATTTAGTGATTATAAAAATATTTTACCTTATTTATGAATCACTTACTTATCATATCTCATACCAATATGAAACATCACTATATTGCTTATATAGACTGCTCCACATAGAACTAGTCGGGGAAAAATACTTTAAATGTATAGGTATTTTTTATAAAACATTAGTTAGCTCCCTGCTTCCCATTGGATGATTAATATTTGTTTTCAAAGTTATTTAGCTTTTAGGTCAACTCTAATAGTTTCTCTATTTTCAATCTTATATGTAGGGAATTTGGAGTATTTTCTCTATATTTAGGAATTCTCTATTTCAGTTTCACTCTAACAGTTTCCCTACATTTAATTAATTTCTTATCTTGGGGATTCTCAATTTCAATTTCACTTCAACAATTTCCTTACATTTTATAAATTTTACTCTTTAACCATTGACAAATTTTAGAGGACGGAATAAGGGGATTGTATTTTCTTTCTTACATGTAGAGATTTTGAAAATGGGTTAAGGATCCCCTACAATTTAGGGGATCACTTACAAACTGTTTGGAACAAATGAATTTCACAAAATTTTGCGAAATTCATTTACAAATCTAACTTTTTATTTTTGGAAGCACCATTTTAAAAAATTAAAAATCCAGAATTTGTAAATCTTGGATTTGCTCAAGATTTACCCAAATCCTTGCTCAAAATGTGGAATTTACAAATCTACCTTTTTTAAGTTACTTCCTTTCTTTTGAGGACAAAATTACCCTTTAGATTTTTCTTTACACTTAAGTTTAACTTTGGCTCAAATACAAAGATAAAAAAATAAAAAATATTCCAAACCATCTCCCTCACCATTCTTCTTTCAATAAAACATGAAAAAAATAATTGATCAACAAGTCAGGGCATCAACACTCCATGTTAGTGCTAGTTAGATAGTTCAAAAGTTCTTATTTATCACTCCTAAATTTTATTAATTCCAATAAAATAAAGGAGGGGTATTTGAGTAAAATATAACTTTTAATTTCAATTCCACATGTGTTGCAAATTACTGTTCCAAACAAGAGAATTCATTTATAAATACAAATCCTCATGAAATTCATTTACAAATCAAATGAATTCCATAGTACAAGTACTTCCAAACATTGTATTAGGAAATCTTTTGAAGTTCATTTGCATCATTTCATTCCCTACTGGTAGAGTAAGGAACCATGTAGGGATGCTATTGAAGTTGGTCTTACACGTGTACTAATATTAGTTTATTCTGATAAATTTTAATATTCTGTCTTGATAAAACATCTTAAATCCTCGCCAATATTGGTTGTTTGGAAACTAGTTTGTGGAATCACTTCTACCGGCTATCTAACAAGTAAATGTAGCTTTACCACCTACTCGTCCGACCAAGATTCAAGTTGGTTTCTTCTAACTTGGAGGTTGAACCAAATTTCACGAAAGTTGAGTTTGGTCCATAATAAATATTTGCTGGTAAATAACAATAACTAACCGCTAGCAACAATAAGCCATGTGTTAAAAAATATCGTATTCCTCTAATTTATGAACTCACCATGTAACCACCCTCATTATGGTCTAACAAATTCGAAAAAAAAATTAATTACAAAAAAAACCTACTAGTCGAAAAATACCATCCAATCGTATGTTAAAATTTGACCCCAAAAAAAAATCGTATGTTAAAATTTATGAGAAATATTTTGTATCAAATGACTGCTTAGATTGCTATGGATTTGTATCCTATAATTGTATTATAAAATTTACAAACAATATTACGTATTCAACAAATGATTAGATTGTTATCGATTACGTTAGGTTATGGTTGCATATTCTTCTTTTTTCTTTTTTTTTTGGAGACAGGGCTATGATTCAAAAAAATAATAATAATAACATGTGTAATATTTTAAAAAAATATATATATTTTTCACGTCTACACAAGCACAACATTCTCTTTCTACTTTTCCAATTCTTTCTTCCCTTCTTCATTCATCACACAAATGAAATCCACAAGTTTGACTCTTCTAGACAAGTGATTGGAATTGAATTCAAATAGGATTATTTTCTATGTGAGTTAAGATATTTATTAATTGTTAGTTTTTGTATTTATATTGACAGATTGTCTATTTAGTTCTCAATTTTCTTTGGTTAATCAACTTTTATATATTCATATTCTACTTGTTTAGTATTTCTTTTTGTAGTATATATAAGATTGTTTGAAACATGCTTACATTAGTTCCTCTTTTATTAAATTAAATGCGTTAATTATACCTTTTATGGGTTAAATATAAGTATGTATATGTTTTCTACAATTTATTCATTTATTTTACTTGATAGCTAACTAAAATTGTTAGATGATCTTATTATAGGTCTCACTGACCAAAGCTTTTGGATCTCCCAGCCCGATGAAAGATGATTTTCTTATAGATAACTTGATTATCTATATTGCAAAAGAAATTGTTAAAGATGTTGTTATTGCTACGATAATTAATGAATTCTATCCAATGAAAGATAGAGATAGTCCAATTTTATTGAGTGAATCGGTAAACTTTCTTTTACATAATCTTATCTTATTTTTGCTAAATAGTATTTTTTACACTTGTTTATATTTAAAATGTTTAATATCGTCAGTCTTAAATCTTGCCCCTCAAATTCACATTAAAATCTAAACCACAGAACGCATGACATATCCAAAAAAATTATAGTACAAATTAGTTAAATACACGTCTTACTCAAAATTGGACCCAAGCATATCCCTTGGTTGATTCATACTCAAATGTAAAAAAGTCTCTCGCCTACTCTCTTCCGGTAGACTAGCGTTTGGCGTTTACGGTTGCAAATTCTTTACACGAGTTCAAAAATATGTCATTGCAAAAATATAGTAAGAAAACACTTGCTTTAAGAACTAAACGTGTATTTCTTAGTCTATGAGTTCACTTTTAGCCATTAGTGGTCAAAGTATGAAAGTTGTAACGTGATGATTTCCAATCTAGAGGAGTTTGTATAGAATATAAAATTTTAAAATCCTTTTTTAAAAGGGTTCTAATCTAGTGGCGTAAAAATATGAGATTTGTCTTCCTAGCACACACTAGACATGTATGAAATTCCCAAAGCACATGACTTACATAGACATAAACACCATCTTGGACCTCTCTCCTACGCATTTGGGTGCTATTTTGTCTCTCCTAGATATTCTAACAATGTTTCTCTATATGTTGTTTGTCTTTTCTCTCCTCCCTAATTATTATTCTTTTATGTTGTGATCATCTTTTCCTTCTGACCAGGGGTGAAAAATAGTGGTCCGTCCGAACTTAATATTTCAATTTTAAGTTGTTTGACCTGTAAAAGAAAGGAAAGAATCGTTGGGGGTGGTGATCCGTATTTCTCCTCGGATGAAAGAATGATTAGTATGTCCGAGTTGGATGGTAGGTAGTTGAGAGCAATAAATATGCACGAGTTACTTGGCAAGGGTTGGTGAGTAGGCTATTTATACTAATGACAATTACGGACAGCAATTAATGCTTAATACTACCTGATAGTATTCACACTTGCTCAGGCTCATTGTGCAGCGGATAAAAGTATTATCCAATGGTTAAAGTCGGGTGTCTGGCTGGAGAAAGAGGCGCGGGTCGGACATGGGCCGGGGCACACCGCGCTAGGTCATGAAGGACTGCACCGGCTCGGGTTTTCACCCATATCACCTCCTTTTTTTAATATAAAAAAAATACACATTTATGATTTTTTTTTCATTTTTCATTTATGGGTATTTGATAGTGAACATTTTCACATCTCTAAAAATCTTTAGGACCTAGAATATTCTTCGTTTTAGTTCATTTTCTTCGTATTCTTAAAGTATCCACTCTTGTTAAATTAAGAAACATAGCAAGTGAATGGTTGCTTTGATCATAATAATTTTAACATTCTTTTAGGGTCCAATTAAACTTCATTGCTTTAAAAAGTGACGTAGAGAAATGGGTAAAGGGCCAAAATGACTTTGGAATATCTTATTAGCTAGCCTTTACAATTCTATATAGTTCTATTGAAAAACTATATATCAAATCACTTTCACACTTCTAAATGAAAATCACAAAATTTAGAATAGATTTCGTTAGATTAATTTCCAACCTAATATATATTGCGTGAGCTTCGATCATACGCAATAGGATTAGGCTAGTCCAGCTTGAAAATGTTAATGGTGTCAACAATGCAGAAGAACGTTAGCTATTTTACTTAATACCAACTAGTTTAGTACACTAAACTCTCTTTAATTAATATTCAATAAATTAATAATTTTTTAAAATAAGAAAATTGCATTGTCCTTACATGAGACTAGTGCCTTAAATTTATAATTTTCATAAAATTATAAGATAATACATTTCTAATATTTTTTGTGTATTTTATATATCCAAATATTTTATAAATCAATAATTAGCCAAAAAAATATATACATTTTTCTCATGATTGTCTTCTAGGCAATTAATATTTTCTCTTTAACGCATTTTATACATTTTCACTTTTAAATTTTTAGAACTTTCTCTTGCTAAGTTTATACAAGCTACCAGTGATGGACTTGTAAATCATATTTTTCCAAAACCATTGTTGGAATTCTTTATGCATGCATGAAAGTTGCCCTTTGCTATATATTCACATAATACTTTACGGACTTGATCGGCCATGGTTCTTTTCTTTACATCTTGAGATGAGAAACCACTTTTTCTATTTTAAGACTGAAGATAGCATAAATATAATAATAAGAAATTTTGTGCTAAATAATGTTTTGTTGATTCAAATACATTGTATGCACTTATTTTAATAAAGTTGAATACATAAGACCTTTATTTAATTATTGATAAATTCTTGATTGGTTAAATATGCATGAAGATAGTATTTTGAATTTTAGAGTACTTTGAATCTTAACTTGGTCACTTGATGTGATAATATCTTACTGTTAAGGAAAAAAATAAAAATATCTTTGTAAATAATAAATTGATATGTTGCTAAATTAATAGAATTTAGGTGGTATCAAGACTATTTATTTGGAAAGATTCTATTGTATAAAAGTTTCACTTCCTTTGTCAAATACTAATTCTATCACAAGGATTTGTTGAAATGATCTTATATGCAAAAACTAATTTTGTGGATATCAAACAAATCAAATGTTCCTTTCTGAATTTGGAGACAAAAATAAGACGAACTCATAGATTATGCATAATTGTTTTATCAATAAAATATTGAAAAAAATTAAATTTACCTCTCTAACTATTGAAGATAATAAATAATATAACAAATGTCTATCTAACAGTTTAAAATTTCAGATGAGGTAATCACTTAACATGGTATTAGAGTCTAAGAACCAAAAGGTCTTGGATTCAAAACTCATTGGCACCCATTTAAAAAATATTAAAATTGTTTAAGTGTAAGACTCAAAAACTAACTTCACCTACACTTGCGATGGCGCAGGGACGTGTTGAAGATAACAAATATTTCTTTAATATTTTAAAATTTTAGATAAGGTGGTCACTTAACATTAACATCTCTTTTAATAGTAAATAGTTTAATAGTTGTTAAATTGTTCAAATGCTTTTTTGACAATTGGTATACGATCAGTGACATATTTTTACAATTCCTGATTCATATCTTATTGCCTAATCATAAAATAATACTTAGTAATAAAACCAAGAGCAGAAGAAATATGTTAAAAAATAGGGCAATTTGTCGTAATAGTCTTAAATTTTTGCCTTTTTTATATTTAAGTCCTCCCCTATTTTTAATTTTGGATAAAATAGTTGTTCATCTTTTATTTTTGGTGACAACTGTTAGTACTTGGAGCAAAATTCGTCAAAAAATAACGTTAGTGACTACGTGAATGACACGTGACTGTAAAATGCACAAATCTTCAGGATAAAAATTGTCACGCAGTAAAATATAAACATCCTAAGATTTATACATTTTGGGGCGACGTGCCATTCACGTGTTCACTAACATTATTTTTTGACAAATTTTGCTTTAAGGACTAATAATTGTCACCAAAATGAAAGTTGAAGAACTATTTTATCCAAAATGAAATATAGGAGACTTAAATGTCAAAAAAGACAAAGGTCTAGGACCATTTCAGTAAATTATCCTAAAAAATATTAAAACTGTTAAATGCAATACTCAAAAATTAACTCTGCCTATACTTGCAAGGATGCGGGGGACGTGTTGAAGATAATAAATAATATAATAAAGATTTCTCTAACAATTTAAAATTTTAGATGAGATAGTCACTTAACACTAATCTCTCTTTTAATAGGAAATAGTTTAGTTGATACTTGTTAAATTGTTCAAATGTTTTTTTGACCATTGGTATATGATCAGTGACATATTTTTACAATTCCTGATTCTTATCTTATAGTCTAATCATAAAATAATACTTAGTAATAAAACGAAAGAGCAGAAGAAATATGTTAAATAGAATGCATAAAATATAAACTAGTTCTTTCTTGAATAATGAATTCAAAAAATAATTGGCTTGAGAAATCAGAAAAACAAAAATATTTATAGTCCCTCGTACAAGTTAACTCGTGCAATACAACAAGTGGACAAAATAATTTAATCATAGATATTTTATTTTGTGTTTTTTTTATGACGTGAGAATTCAACTAGTAGAGTCTGACCATCACTCGGATAAAACTGTGTGCCCTTATACATTTATCACATCAGTCAAGGGTAAAACTCCAAAATAGTAGATAATGTCAAACTCGCGACCTTAAAAAAATAATTTTACCCCATTACCATTGGAATATGCCCGTAACATTTTAAATGAAAGACTTCGTTAGTGCTTACACTTTTCATCTAACAGGTAACGATAAGGTACACTAGGATACATATTTATCTTACATATTTCTCAAGTGAAAAATACTTATTCGACTAATAGAGTTTTTTGTTTAAAACATGAAGTAATCAAAGCACAAAATAAAAATTTGGGATAAAAATATCAGTTTACAAAAAATTTAAAGATTGTTTGTCATAAAATCTCAATAAAAAAGGGTTTATACTCAGTTTAGTCCCTTATCTTTAATATGTTTGACATAGTAGTCCTATATATTTAAAAGTATAATATTACAGTCATTTATCTTTTAAAAATGTGATATTATTCGTCTTTTTTTATTTTTTTTATTTAAAATTTGACTTTATAAATAATAAATTAGATATAATTATGTAACAACCACATATTTTTTTATTAAATATTAAACAAAAATAAAAAATAATTAACCGTATTACATATTCAAATAGTAAATAATTACAATATTATATTTTTAAAAATAAAGAACCCCATCAAACAAGTTAAAGATAAGGAATTATATTAGGCATTGATGTTCCTAGGAAGGAGCCAAGATCCTGTCACGTGCCTCTTGTGATGGGGCATTTGATACGGTACTAAAGGTAAGATTTACATACTCTCAGCGCGTAGGCGTAACAAAAATCTTTCAACAATTTCCAACGAAGACGATCTTTAAATACGGACGCGCGTGAGGTAGTGTGACTTTTGGTGCTATTATATATTGCAGCCGCAGACAAGTTGGTCGTAATAAAAGAGGTAAGAGAAACCATAGGAACACAAAAGGACCATGAAAATAACATCTTCTAGGAGAAATAGAGAAATTACAAACAACAATTATTAGTTTGGGATTTGGAGTATCATTAAGAAAAAAGTTAGGAATGACAACGATTTAAATAATGGTAGAAAATAAAAATTAGGGTAAAATATTTTAAAGGTTATTAAACTATTTTTGTTAGTTTTATTTTGGCCATCAAATTATTTTTAATTCTATTTTGGCTATTGAAATATTAATTAGATATCATTTTGATCATTCCATCAACTATTCTTGTTAAAATAGACTAACTATTAATAGTAAAATTCCAAAATCAGTTATACAATTTTCTTTTACCCTCAAATTCAACTTATTTGTTAATTGACCCCAATACATTAAAATTTTATAAAAATAATTCTAACAAAACTTGAACTCTTGCCACTAACTTAAAAATCAACACCTTAACCACTAAGCAACTTTTTCTCCTCTTTGCAAGGAAAAGCCGCTGTTAGAGGTTAAGAATTCAAGTCTTGTTGAATTTTAAGCTAGAGGTCAAGAGTTCAAGTCTTGTTAGAATCATTTTTATGAAATTTTAATGTATTTGGGTCAATTTACAAATAAGTTGAATTTGAGAGGAAAAAGTAAAATTTGTATAACTAATTTTATAATTTTGCCCTTAATATTTAGTCTATTTTAACAGAATCATTGACGGAACGGTCAAAATGATACCTAATTGATAGTTCAATGGCCAAAATAGAACCAAAAATTAGTTTGATGTCCAAAACAAGATTGAGAGAATAGTTTAGTAGCCTCTAAAATATTTTACCTTAAAAATTATAACTAAAACCATTTAGCATAATTTAAAACACTAATCGTAATAAAAATTTAGTCATTTTAAAAATCACTAACTATAATCATAACCATTACAAATATAAAAAATCGCGATTAACCATAATCTTAACCATTTAAGTTTTGTAAAATACTAAAAATTAATTTTAATTAAAAAAAACCTAAAATATTGTAAAAAAAATTAATTGACATGGCAAAAAGCCCAAAAAGAATGAATAAAAAAAATTAGTTTTCTTATTTTTTCTTTTGATGAGCTAATAAACAAGTTAACTAGTTAAGAACTACATACAATGGAAGAATAAAAATATGGTAGCGTTTGAAGTTCATATAGGTGGTATGCTTGTAATTTTTCATAACTAACAAGGGCAATTACACACACACATAACAAATCATTAATCGGGTTCCAGGTTTTAATTTTTTTAATGTTTAAAATTAAAACCTATCGGTTTACCCATCGGGTGCATCTTATAAAAATCAAACCCCAATGGATACTCTATCGGTTTTTATTATTGAATTTTATCGAGTCTATACCTGTCAGTTTTGGATTTAAATCTTAAGCATTATCATCCCTAAAAATGTTAACCACCTTTGTTTAAAAGGTTAGATAAAATAGTTAGATGCCAATTTGTTATAGAAAAACCATTTAACTAAGACAATCAAACTATTTGAATCTCAAACGAAGACGTCTTCTTTCACAGCCGAACGTATGACTATCTGAACTGAAACTTTTGAATTAATTTGTTATATCCAAGATTTGGAGTTCAAACATACCCTCTTATGACAAATATTGAAAAATACAGTCAGAACACATTGTTACATAATGAAATTTATAACATTAGAATAAATTTAATATAATTCTATTTAAGGTGCATTCCTCATTGGTTAAAAGAAGTAAAAAGTTAAGTACCTCTGTCTTACATTAGATGTTCAATTGATTTTTCTAGTCAAATAATTTTATCCTGCAATAAATTTACAATTATCAGATGTTTAAATATCCATATAATATATTTTTTAAATTAAAAAATTCATTGTCATAGTTTACTCACTAGGTTGGATCATTCACTATAACGAATTGCTCCAACAATTACCATTTTAATTCTATTAAGGTACAAAACTTGATTAGTTGACCTCGAGTCCTTGATCGAGCACCTGAGTTAATTTGCGAACACTGAACAAATTACGAGTTCTTCTTACGTGAGCACTTTGATATTTAAGTTAGCAATTTAATCTTACTTGATTATAATTTGTAAGTAAAAGTGGTTTATGGGAAAATGAGTTTTTTTTTTACTGTAGACAATTGGGATATTTATATAACTTTAAGGAATATTTCTTTGGATTTCACAGGATTTTTTCGGTGCCCGACCTACCACCTCTTAAGGTGAATTAGATTCCAGAAGTGGTCGAATGGTCGGTCATGTCTCATCAGATCAATTATGTCCAACCTCCCCTAATTATTGTGGGCCTCATAACGTGCTCAAGGACAAAGTCAGTATTTGATATTAGGTCGGATATTTATCCCTTATTAAATTCAAAAATTTAAAGTAAACATTAAAAAATAACATGGAAAATATTCTTGCATATAGTCTTATGTCAGTTTGAGATCTATGAAGCACAATGACAAACACAATAAGGGTTAGTACACATTGACTTGACAAGTCCTAAAAGATCAGGAGACAATACAAGTAACATGTAATGATTCCATATAAGAATCTCATTTTCATAAGAAGTGCTTGTTCAGTATAAGGGGTTCTCCCACCTAACAGACTGGTATTTTAGAATGGGCTATCCCTTTGGACTTGAGTTATTACATTCTTGGGCGCTTACCATACCTTAATCCAACCTATAGTCTCCCCTCCATAGAGTTCACTCTCAATAAAAGTATCAATGTAACAAAATAAGTCAAAAAATGTAACAACTCAAACCCAAAAGAAGAGTCCATCCCAAAAGATTACTCTATTAGGAGGGAGAACCCCTTGCAGTTAAGAAGCACTCCTTGTGAGGGTTAGATTCTTATATGAGATCATTACATTTTACCCCCTTTAAATTAAGAGACGACGCCCACATCGGGATAGCCTATCTACATTGGCCCGACGGTAGCCCTTTTCTCCTAGCGGTTGCACTCATCTACTAGTATTCAGTGTGTCACTTATCATACCTTAATCTAACCTATAGTCATCGCCTATCGATACTACTTGGCGGTAGCCTTTTCTATTGGCGGTTGCACTCATCTATCAGTATTCAGTATAGCACTTAACACACTTTAATCCAGCCTATTATGTCCCCTCTATGGAGTCCACTCTCAACAAAAGCACCAATGTAACAAAATAAGCTCAATAATGTAACAACTCAACCCCAAAGGGAGAGACCATCCCAAAAGAATAATCTGTTAGGAGGAAGAACCTCTTGCACTTAAGAAACACCCATTGTGAGGGTGAGATTCTTATGTGAGATCATTACATAATACCATCATGAAAATAATTACTGTATATGTATTAATTTTATGCTTTCTGATTTACACGAGTCTATTAATGAAACAAATTCAATAAAGCAACAACTGGTGCCGTAAGAAAAGGGATGCAAACATCAATTTCTAATTTTGGAGTATATGCATGTAATATCGAATCTTGCTAGATACATTTGTATACATGTATAGCCTTAAACCTCCATTTGAATAAAAAAAAAAAAGAGTTCAAAAGAGAAGAAGAAAAAATAAGGGGGACACATGCGAGAATTCTCATATAAAGAGTAATCTTCAATTTATTTTCTCCAATTTAAATAAAAAAAAATTCCCTTTTCATTCACTTTTAATTTTTTGATATTTAATAAAGGAATATTACTTTTCCTTTTATCTTTTGGTTGCAATTTTTTTTTTTTTTTGGGCTAATCAAGCAAAGTATTCATTAAAGCCAAAACTCTTATCTGATTGGTTGCAATATCTTGATTTGTTGTCACTTCGTTTTCTTCGATCTTGCATGTAGACATTCTCTAACATTATGGTTAAATTCACAGAAAAGTAAGTAAAAGAAAAAATCATAAAGGATAAGAAAAAAATAGTCTTTTTTTTGGATTGAAAAAAAGGGAAAATATACAAAAATAATTTTTATAATTATTTGTTCATTGGGAAGGAAAAAAAGGAAAAAATAATCATAAATAAAAAATCAATTAATTATCTTTCTATATTCATTTTCTTTCTCATTACAAGATTAAATTAAAAAAATTTACTTACCAACCTTTCTTTTTTCCCACATTTATCAAATTTAACAAAGGGATTCACTTTAACATTTCCTCATCCTTAAAAGTGAATTCAAACAAGAAGAAAGATTCTTTAATCACTGCCCTTCCTTTTTTCTTTTTTAAATAGTTAAACCCTAAGATTGTGTAAAAGACATCATGTACAAAAGGTTTTAGGGCATGTTTGACCCAATTTTTAGATATTGAAAAATATTTCTTATCAATTTATAAGTTGAAATTAACTTGTTTGTCCAATTGTTGAAAGTCTTTTTAGGAAACAACTAAAGTTAAAAAAAACTAAAAAATAAGAAGTTCCAAATTTGAGCTTTTCAAAAATATTTTTGTGGAGCTGTTTTTACATAACGTGGGAAATTATTATTTTTTTCTTTCTCAACTATACCCCGCCATATTTTCGAAAGTCCGACATTGCCTTCAAAATTTCTAAAAGTCCAACATTACTAAAGATATGTTAAACAATCAATGACTTTTGTCAATGAACACTTTTAACCAAAACTTTATTAGTAAAAACTCTACAATTCACAGTCTAAAATTCTACAGTTGGGCCAAAAAAAGAGCCTTAGACATTATGAGATAATTTAAGTATATACCTAATTAAATGAGTTGTTGGAAGGATAATGATATTTTGGCTTTACCAAAAGAAAATGAATTTAAAACGTTAATAAGATTTAATATTATAATATTAAAAAATTATGGTAAAATAATATATATAATTTATAATTATTGAATGTTATAGTTATGATAGAATCTTTATTTTTCACAATAATGATACCAACCACTCCATCTAAAAACATAAATGCATGGACAAAAACGTAAACGAATACAAATTTCTCTTACCCTATCATATCATCTCGAATCCTAAGTTAGAGATTTTAGGGCATGTTTGACCTAATTTTTAAATATTAAAAAATATTTTTTATGAGTTTATAAGTTGAAATTAACTTGTTTGCCCAATTTTTGAAAGAGATTTTAGGAAAAAATTGAATTTAAAAAAATTTAAAAAATAAGAAGATCCAAATTTGAGCTTTTAAAAAAAGTTTTTGTGTAGCTGTTTTTATATAACACGGGAATCTATTTTTCTTTTTCTTTCTCAACTCTACCCCTCCATATTTTTAAAATCCCAACATTGCTAAAGATTCGCCAAACAGTCAACGATTTTTGTCCATAAACACGTTTAACCAAAACTCTATTAGTGAAAACTCTTCAACTCAAAATCTAAGGCTCCATTTGTTTGTCGTAAAATATTTTCCCAAAAAATATTTTCTCAATTTTTCGGTGTTTGGTAACAAAGGAAAATTGGTCAATTAAAAAATATTTTCTAATAAAAAATTATGGCTACTTTTGCTCAATTTTTTGGTGTTCGGTAACACCGAAAAATTGGTTAATTGTAAAATATTTTACAATCAAATATTACGGCTAATACAAAGTTTGAAAAAATATTTTCATCTCCTTTGGGAGAAGAAAATATTTTTCGGAACTCACCCTACCCCTACCCTCATGCATTACCCCCTAACCTTCTTCCTCCCCCCTTTCCCAACCCCAACCCCAACTCCACCCTCATGGTTAACATATATATTATGTGTATTTTTTTTTTTTATAAAATCTAATGTCGAAAAATATTTTCACTATACATCCAAACACCAAAAAATATTTTCTAGTGTTCTATTTTTCAAGAAAATATTTTCCTTCAACAAGTTATTTTACGGCAAACAAACGAAGCCCAAAAAATATTTTCAGAGGAAAATATTTTTCACAAGCAAGTTATTTTACGGCAAACAAACGGAGCATAAAATTATACAATTAGGCCAAAAATAGAGCCTTAGACATTACGAGATTGTAGACCCTAGGATTCTACAACTAAGGTTAAGGAGATCCCTAACCCTTTTTTTGCTAACAAGGTCCTGACAAGCGAGAAGCACTAAGAATCCAAGATGGCGTTGGGGCTTTTTGTAGTGAGAGGTAGGGGTAGTGTTTAGGGTATCAGTGTCATGTCATGAAGAAAATTTTTCCTCTCTTTAAATAATTTTCTCCCCTTCAATCTCGTTAATGGTTCTCAATCAAATCCCGTTAATTACGTCATCCCATTATTCGGGCATGAATCTTCCTTCTTCTTTTCCAATGCTAACCCATCCCCCACGTGTTGATAAAAAATGGAGTTAGGTTGCATGATTCATATTCAAAATATTTCTATGAATATGACGGAAACAATCATGTAGGATCTTACTGCGATTAAATATGTAATAGTAAAACAAAAAAATAGTTTTCAATTTAATTCCCAGTAGAAACAAGAATCTAGGCATACCTCTTGCGAAGAACGATGTAAAAACACAAAACACCTTGATCTACAAGCCTAGGAGATATTGCTTCCACTCATCTACTTTGATCTTCTCCTCTATGACCAACACCTTTCTAAAGTATAATCTAGTTATGGGACTAGATTTTGCTAAACTAAAAGATATAAACTAGAATTGAGTTTCATCACAAAGGCGAAGCTTACTCAACAGAGAGAAGAGATGGTGTGTGGAGCATTTTTTAGAATTAGAGAAGAGGTCTATTTATAGGCAGAAGATCTAAAGAAAATTCCTAAAATTCCGATGTGGGATTAGGTCAAAGAAAAGTCCAAATCTCTTTCACAAGTAATTTCTTATTTTTTCTCCTACTCCCTTCTTTTCCTCCCTATAGCCATTTTTCCTAAGGGGGTGGGTCCCACCTCCTGCGTCCAGCCTTGGCTTGTGAGCCATGGTCCTGGTTTAGCCACCTTACTCCAATTTAATTTAATCCTGACAATAATTAAAAAATAGAAATCACTTTCCATAAAATAGAAAGTCTATTTTTAAATATCTAATTGTCAATAAATTAACTACTACTTGATTAATTCCAAAAGTCTAAATTCAAACTACTATTTAAGAATAATCTATTTTTTCAATAGTGAAAAAATTATCTTAAATATCTCAGTAGTCTTCTAGACTTTAATTAATCAATTAATTACATAATCTAATATCTTGACAATTCTCAAAATATAAACTCCTTTCCAAAATAAAAATTATACTTTGATTCTAATCATCAAATGATTACATTCTCTCTCAAAATAATATATCTTAACTAAGTTTAGATACTTAACAAGGTAGATAGCTAGAAGAGGGACCAAAGACATAATTAACTTTTCCTCTATAAATGAATAAAACATTCTCGCTAGTCCCCTAACAATATTTTACCATTTCAACTAAGTCTACTCTACTAAAAGACTTTGCCTACACTTGAGGATAATTAATGTAAGTACAGGAGTCAGTCAATCTATACATGACGCTCTGTCTTTTGACCAACTAAATATTATATTGACCATAATGCCCCTCTATACTCACTCGTAGCCAAAGATAGGTTCCCGAAGTGTACTATCACATCTTTGACTACATGTTGTCTCCTTAGAACCTCTAATCCATAATCCAACCATCATCTTGAAGTTATCCTCTTATCTAAGGGAACTACCCTTAAATGTAACATTCAACACCTCAAGTGTTACTATGGCCATAGATTTAGGATAATCTAGCTTAGATCATTCTAAGGGAGTGATTAATGTATAGATTTCTTATTGCATATGCACGTCCTTTCTAATCAAGTCCTATACACCCAAACCATAGAGTAGGTGATCTAACTATTAAGACTACACCCATAATGGATCAAAGTGCAAGCACTCAACTTCGTCAGTTCATCCACATATGCTCAAGATTGAGAGCTATTGTCTACTTAGAAGCTTGTAGGTTTAGGTGAACTATTTCTTTAATAGTACATATTTAGAGTCCATACCTACGGGGTCCGTCTAATGCATACACATGCATAAGCATAATAAGTTTGGAACAAATCCATGATCAAGGTAGATCACCCTTTTTCAAAGGGAACTTATTCCACTATAACTTCTACCATAGTAAAGCGTTCAACTCTACTACTTAGTCATGGACAAAGTTACTTTGCTAATTC
The DNA here is from genome assembly GCA_037974665.1 of Ehretia macrophylla. NCBI lineage: Eukaryota > Viridiplantae > Streptophyta > Magnoliopsida > Boraginales > Ehretiaceae > Ehretia > Ehretia macrophylla. Next base: position 11,064,243 of record CM075774.1, read on the forward strand.
AAGTGACCATGACTTAAACTTTTTGTGCGTAACCACCTTCCACTTAAGTCACTTGAAGCAACGACCTTATATTCACACATATATATGTATATATATATATATATATATATATATATATGTCAATCCACATAATGAGAGAAATATACCCATATGAATATGATGACACTAATTATCTTATTGCAAACCATCCAGATGTTCTAATGACTAAGTGCTAGTGGTCTTTTGGGCATACTAATTCCAACACATGTGCCTTTTGCTCAAAAGCTCCTAATCGGGTTTTATTTTCCATTTGGGCTGAAACCCTTACGGGCCTGGCTTTTACTTAGGGCCTACTATTGGTCCTGCTAGGCCATAGTGAAAAGTGGGTCAAGGTGCATTAGCCTGCTACATAGATGATTTAAGTACATACCTAATTAAATGAGTTGTTAGAAGGATAATGATATTTTGACTTTATGAAAGGAAAATGAATTTAATCATAATGTATGACGTTGTAAATAAAATTTAATATTATAATATTAATAAAATTATAATAAAGTAATATATATAATTTATAATTATTGATAATATTAAATCTCTCGTAAGGCCATCCTTACCAGAGGCTCTAAAGTGTAATTATAATATTTTTTAGAGACTCTAATATATGAAAATCCAACCACAACAGATAGTTTGATGACCCAAAAATGAATTTTTTTTTTAAAGACTGCAATAACAAAAAATAGCAAGTCTGCAAAAAAAAAATTAGTAAATTTAGAGACTCACTGTAACAAAGTCTCCAACATCTGTCAGATGACAGACTGTTCCAAAAAAAAAACAGAAATAGTGCAGCCATACATTTACTTGCCGTTGAAGGTGAACATTGGCAATGTTCGCCTTCAACATTCAAATATTCAGGGAAAAAAAATAGAAAAATCACGTGGGGAAGGGGGGTGGCGACGCTGATGCCTTGGGGAGGGGTGGGGGTGATGATGCCGTGGGGAGGGGTGGGAGTGGTGATAGTGGTGATGCCATGATTGAAAAAGGGAAGAGAAAGGAAAGGGAGGGAAGGAGGGGCGGCAACGCTGTGATTGAAAAAAGGGAAGGGGAGGGGGGGGGGGGGGGGAGGAGGGTGGCGGCGGTGGTGGAAGTGAAGAAGAGGGGAAATGAAAGTAGGGAGCGGGGTAGGGTTTGTTTATATATATTTATATATATTTTTTTAAAAACATATTGTTTTAAAAAAACATTTATTGCCCTTTTTTTATATAAAAAATAGATTTTATGTTATTTAATTGTTGTTTTTTATTTCTTAAAGTAAGTTTTTTATAATTTATTAGTAATATTATTTATTTAAATTTTTTTTGAATATTTTTTCTTTATATTATTTAAATTTATATTTTTTGTAATTTTATTCATGTAAAATAAGCTTTTTAAATTAAAATATTTGTCAAAATATAATCATTATTGAAATTAATTAATTTTTAGGTTGAAATATTCGTAAAAAAAATTATGAATTTATAAGTATTAAAAAAAAATACTAAAAATACACGAAAAAGTAACACAAAATTAGATTATGTTGAAAAATTAATAGAGTTTTTAAAATAGAGACCCAATAATTGATGTGGTTGAAAATTTTTTAAAAATTTAAAAAATAACTATAATTTTTAATAAGGTATTTATTTGATTAAAAGTCTCTAAATTATAAAATAAAAATTTATAATTTAAAAATTTTGGTAAAAATAGACTACCTATAATGTTATGATAGAACTTTTATTTTTCACAAAGATGAATACCAAACACTCCATCTAAACATAAATGCATGGACAAATCCGTACACGATTACAAATTCCTCTATCCCTATCATATCATCTCGGAATCCTAACACTATGGGCTAAGCTAGAGAGAGAAAGAGATAAGAATATGTTAGGATTATTGATGGAAAAGAAAGAAAGAGAAGAGGGGGGGATTGTACTGAAGCTTGATGTAGACTTGTCAATGGTGGGTGGTGTGGTGGTGTATATATTGTCACGTGCTGCCCACCAACTCTGGTCCCAGAGTTCACAAAAGTGAGACGCTAACGACATTAAAACACACACAATCACCAAGTTGGCCTTGTGTGTACATACATGCATCGTTACATGCACGATGGATTGTACACAGTGTGTAATATGTATCTAGACAAGCATAATGCTTTGGGTTCTTAGGATTTAGACGATAAATTTATTCATGTTTTATGTTCGAATAAATTTAAAAGTTATTTTTTTGGAGTTAGTTTCATTAATTGTGTACTTTGTTAAGGTATATTTAAAGTTTTAATATAATTTTTTATGTCACGTCACTAGTTTAGGTAATACTTAATTTGATTTCCTTATTAGATCAAGTCTAAATTTTTATTTTTGATCATCAAATTATGAGGCCTATAATAGGTATTATGATATTGTATTATTTAACACAAAAATTTCTTTATGTAGTCATTATGTTCGCTCTTTTGTAGAGCTACCATTTGTGTTAGTTCCTATTATTTTTAATATATATATATTTTCTCTTATGTTTTCTCTTTTCTTTTTCTTTCAACATACTTGACTAAGGGTTCTTCTTCTATGAGGCATGTGGTAAATTTGTTACATGGACATAGATAAAAAGTGATTCAATTAGTTGATAAATGTTAACAAATTATCATAAGTGGAGACATTATAATAATTTATTTAAAACTCTGTAATGCCAAATTAATAAAAAGAGAAATTTCAGACATTTTAATATAATATATCTGTACGATACAGATTAATGTAGATTAGTTTTATGAAATAATAACTTAACATGTGGCTGTGACAGATTTGCCACATACCTCATAGAAAAATTTTCCCTTAACTAGTTCTGATTATGCTTTTTTTAGCATATATCTTGGAGCTTGGTCTCTGATATGAGCTCGAAGTACTTCAGAGAATTGTTTCCATCATTAAAAGAGGATAAATTATTTGTATAGTCTTTTAACTATAGTGTGAAGGATAAATTAGTCTTTAATATTTTAAATAAATATCTTAATCTCATGACTTATAATAGTGTGACAATGTTAACTCCTGTCCTAGATTTCATCCAAAATTTAATAATTTTCACACCAAATTTCAATAACATTGTTACAAGCTGAAGGACTAAAAATAATTGTATTCTATTTTATCATTACAGGCCTATCAGTGTATAGCATTTATACTAGAGAATCAGTTTGATTTCGATGACCCTATCTAGAGAATATCAAATAAAGATTCACAATAATAAGATTTAAATTCAAATGAAAGCTTGTAACGTTATCTCTCATCACTGGCACATGGTCTTTTCCTGTTAAAATTATTAAATATTAGACGGTATGTAGAGTGAAGACTAATTACTATACATTATTATAAGTTTGAGGTTGAAAAGTTTATTTTTTTAAACGTGAGAGATTTTGAAATTAATTCTCAAAGTTAACATCTTAACTGATATAATATTAATTTATAAATCTTTCTTAAATATCAAGTTTCAATTTATCTTTGATATTATAGTTGGGATAAATGTCATAAATAGTCAATTATTTTTGGTCTAATTAATAATTTCATCTATTATCTTTTCAAATGAATCTTTTAGTCCATTATATTTAACATTATTAATGTTGTTAGTCCAACTCATCTTTTTCATTTAATTTTTAACGTTAATATTATGTGGTGCACACATAACTCGCACGTGTATGCTCTTGAAACTACTGGTTGGACATATTTAACATATATGCATCATGTGTTAAGAATACTAATGTCAATTTTACCTTTAAAAAATTAAAATATTACTATATATGTACGTGTTACGTGATTTTAACATTAAAAATTAGACGAAAAAGACAAATTGAACTAATAATATTAAATATAATGAATTAAAAAATTTATTAAAAATATAATTAATAAAAATATTAATTAGATTAAAAATAATAAATTATTTATGACCCTTATCCTATAGATGAGAGAAGACCTGAGTAATATGCCCTTAAAAGAAAACAATAATGCAGCATTGTTGGGTAAGAGAGAGCGAGATGTAGATAGAGGGAAGGTTCGCTTCCTCTTTGCCGACAGGGTTTGTGGGCCACCCTCACAGCCTTATAATTTGCTTTTGCCCACTTCTAAAACGTCACTTTTTGTGCAACCATTACTCAAAGGGCCCCCACTCCGACCCATTTGGCTTTGATATTTTGAAGGTGGTGCCTAGGAATTGTGTGTGTTTTTATGCCCTCGAGAGACTAGCGGTATTACCATGTTTTTTTTTTTTGGATGATTCAGTAAGTTTGTATGATTCAGTAAATTTTATTTTTAAAAATAAATACAGTAACAAGTATATAGGAAACCAATTACATGAAGGGTTACAGACCACACAATCGTAAAAAATTACGATAGTGAAAAAAATAAGAAAAAAGGGTCATACACCACACAATCGTAAAAATAATTATGATAGAAAAAAAATAAGAGCGAGATTCATCGCTTTTCTTATAGTCACATAGTTTAACTGACGGACGCAATAATTTTTCCTTTTCAGTATCATGTGAGCATAGATAATCAAGATTGCAAACTTAACCAAGAAAGAAGATTGACCAAATCTACTGGAGAACATAGAATTTGTGTAAATTTTACAAATACTTCCTATTATTTACTTTTTTATTTTAATTTTGTCCTCTTTATTTCAAACTGACTTGTTTAGTTTACAAATATTATAAAAAAAATTAATTTAGTACTCAATATTTACACTTTCTTTTAATTTCATCCTTATTATTTCAAAAGTAACGCTTGTAGTCCTTAAAATTTGCAAAACGTTTCAATTTAGTCTCTTTTCATTTGCACATGAAACTATGAGGACTAAATTAAAAAAATAGATTGAAAATATTGAGGACTGAATTGAAACTTTGTGGACGAAACACATCACTTTTGTAACATGAATTAAATTAGAAAAAAATATAAATATTGGAGACCACACGTGTTACTTTTTAAACAATAAGGATGAAAAAAAACGTGTCAATATTGGGGACGTTTGTAAAATTTTTCCTTATTTCAACAATTTGGAAAACAATTTCAAAAGTTAGATTAATGTTATTAAGGTCATGAAATATTATTCATTTGGCGAGGCAAATATGACTTGGGCCAACTAGAAAAGATTTCATGCTCCGGTTACGCAAAATCTCAACCTACTCACACAAAGGCACAAAACCTTACTTCGTCCCAAACTAATGCAGTTGAATGTAATCCCCCTCGGAGCTCTTTTTTTTTTGCTAATCAAGCAAAAGTGTCTTTCATTAAAGTTCAAACTCAATCATGTATAATATCAAACCCAAAAATAATCAAAGTGAAAAATTATACAAGAACATTCTCAAGGCTCCAATTACAATATCCTCCTCGGAGCTTAGTGATGCATTAGTCATGGGAAAATTGGACAAATAGTCTTTATATTTTAAAAAAAAAATTTAATTCGTTCTTATTGTTCAAAATTAGTCAATTTAATCCTTATTATTTAAAAAAAAAATTAAAATTATCCCTATTATTCAAAATTAACCAATTTAGTCATTAATTTCTAAAAAAAAATTAATTTAGTTTTTATTATTTCTCAAAAAAATTTAACTTAGTCCCTGCACGTAACCATTGTTTGTGGACCAAATTAATTTTTTTTTGAGAAATAACAGGAATTAAATTTGCTAATTTTGAATATTAGGGATGAATTTGAAATTCTTTAGGAAACAATAAGAACTAAATTGGCTAATTGTAAATAATAGGGACAAAATTAAAGTTTAGTAAAATAATAGGGACCATTTGTGCAATTTTTCCCACTAGTCACATTCATAAGCTAAATTTCCATGGATCTCCCTTATTAGTTTTGCATTATTGAGTACTTTTTGTTGCTCAATTCCTTCATGCATTTAATGAATTTATAGAAGGGTAAATAATACATATAGTCTTTAATGTTAGTCGCTTTTGTCAACTAATTCTCCTATCTTTAGAATGTTTTTTAGTCACTAAATTAATATTTTTGCATCACCGCTAGTCCTTTGAGTAAATTTCGTCCAAAAATAGACGATTAAGTCATGGATTTGGTATGTGGTTACATTCACTTAAAAGATTATTTCGTGACCACACCATGTAATTTTGGACAAAACTCACCCAAAACACTAAAAGTGATGCAAAAACATATATTAGCTACTAAAAGGTTACATTTGTGGAATTTACCGTTTGATAGAAATCTTGTTGATATTGTTGAATTGTTGAGATACTTGTTTCCTTTGCTGAGACTTTTGTGTTACTATATTAATGAACATAAATGCCGAATATTTTCTAGTACAAACTCCAAATTGATGCAATAAGAGTACCAAATATTCTTCTGATATTGATATTTTTTTTTTCCCCCTTTTCTTCTCCTTATATGGTAATAGCTGTAAATATTCTTCCTGTTCTTTCCCCATTGCCTTCTACCTTGCCTTCTCTAGTCAAGTACAGCTTCCTTTCCTGTTGAAGTGTTTGCATGATTGGTACTATTTAAGTTGATGGAGAGAGTAATGGCTGCAATTACTTTTAGGGTACGTTTGGAACTTTTGTTCTTTTGCAGGTTCCGAGCTCAAGTCGAATAAGCAAGTTTTATACCTTAACATGTGCGATTAATAGTTTATAAAATAGGAATGATATCTAATATTTTTCTTAAAGTGATGTCTCGTTCGTGCTCCTAGAGTAAAATAATAAACAAGCATTAAATACGTACTTGTTACTTTGGACAGCAGTACTTCTTGTTTTTGTGGCCTTGGGCTGAGGACAGAGATCACATTTAATTTAGATGCAATTTTAGTCCACATATTTGGCAGAAAGGGTTGAGCATGATGCTGATTAATAATTTTTTATTGATTTTAATTTTTTACTCATAAAATTATTATATAATTTATTTTAAATTTTGTCATAGGTTGGATTCTTTTGTTTTTGATTGTTTTTACATTTAAATTAATTTATCTTACACATTTTTAGATTTTTTTTATTTTACTAAATTTTTAGTTAAATAGTTACGATTACAATTACAGTTAATTATAATTTTTTGAATCTTTAATGATTAAGATTATGATTAATAGTTTTTAAACTCATTAAATTTTGATTATAATTATAATTATAAATTTATTAAACAATTTTATTATTTTTTTGCAGTTGTCATCCCTACCTTAGTACGTCCATAGCTCGTGCTTTCATCATGTATCCTACAGCTGTAATCATTGTTTACAATGACCGGTATGAATTTTCTCTAGAGCATATCTAGCTAGCGCTGCAAATAATTGAGCTACAATTACATAGATTATAGAGGTGACCAGGTATGATTGGGAGTTGGACAGCAATATAAAAGTGTTTCATTTCCGTTCTATATTCGCAGTTGGAATCTTCTCCTCTTTTGTTTTTTAGGGGTAAAGATCTAGTTTAATCTATTATATTTAATGTAAATAATATTTTTATTTATTATCTTTTAAAAAAATATTTTAGTTTATTATTTTTTATATAAATGATACTTTCATTTATTATCTTTTGAAATGAACATTTTAGTTCAATATGTTTTACATAAGTAACGTCGTTAGTCCAACTTCAAAACATATTAAAGAAAACATATTGGATTAATGGCGATATTGATGTGAAACATATTGGATTAAAAGACTAATTTCGAATGATAATTGATGAAAGTGTCATTTATACCAAATATAATAGACTAAAAGTTTTATTTTGAAAGATAATGAATAAAAATATCATTTACACCAAAGATAATAAACTAAACTAGATCTTTATCTGCTTTCTAGGGATAACACATTTTCAAAAGTTTTTCGTATATCAAAGGAAAAATGTCACATTTAGTCTATATTATTATTTTTAGTTTTAATTTAATTTTTATTATTTAAAATGTCTTAATTTCGTTTCTATTATTTTTTAAAAAAATTCAGTTTTGATCCTATTATTTTTAGAAAATCTCAATTTTGTCTTTATTGTTTTTCTAAAGTTTCAAATTCATCCTTATTGTTCAAAATTAATTAATTTAGTCTTTATTATTTTGTAAAAAAGTTCAAATTTGTCTTTATTGTTTCTCAAAAGATTTCATTTTAGTCATTGAATAATAGGGACAAATTTAAAACTTTAAGAAAATAATAGGGAGGAAATTAAAACTTTTAAAAAAATAATAGGGACTAAATTTAAATTTTTTTAAAATAATAAGGACAAAATTGAAACTTTGAAAAACAATAAGGATGAAATTGAAAAGTTTTAAACAATAGGGATAAAATTGAAACTTTTAAAAAAATAACAGGAACGAAATTGAGAAATTTTAAATAATAAAGACTAAACTAAAACTAAAAAAAAATTATAGAGACATTTTGTATTCAAATTAATTATCTATACACTATTTAATAATTTAATCTTTTAAATTAAGATGTCACTTAAAATGGTGCTAGATTCCTGATTATGAGTTCGTGTTATCACTATTAGTATTAGAAACTTATTTCTCGCCACTATTATCAACCTCTTAGGACGTGTTGGAAATATAAGTTTTGCTATTATAATTTCATTTGTTATATGCATAGAGTAGATATTAGACTAATTAAATATACATTATTTAATAGTTTAAGCTTTTAAATTCAATGCTCACTTAAATGTAAAGGATGTCAAATTCTTAAGACATATGATTGTTTTCGAAAGAAGTGTACATAATCCGAGTTAATCATATACAATTTATCATGATTGGCCTAAAAAAATTAACTTTTAAAATAATTTAAATTTTAAATGTGAAAGAATTTTCGTTTCAAATACTCTATCACTAAATCTACTAGAGTTAATTAGTGTCTTTCTTTTGTGCACAAGGACAGGCTTCATTAGGTGTGCAAAGCAGGATAGTAGGTAACAATTGATACACTGGAATGAGGTTGGAAATAAAATGACATTTTCAACTCTTTTCGATTCTCATGCTTAGTATGAGTGAATAAACTTGAGAATTTCATTCTCAAAGTAATCTCATTCCCGCGTACATGAGATTAGTCATTTCAGAGCAAACACATGGAATTAGCCAATTTTCATGTGTTTGGAAATAAACTTGACTACCATACCCCCATATAACATAAATTTTATATATAGTTTGGTTTTACAATAATAATAATAATAATAATAATAACCAAAATTATTAATAAAAATAAAACTAATTATAATTAAAAAAATAAAAATAAAAATAAATGTAATAATAATAATAATAAATAAATAAATAAAACAAAATAATAATAATAATAAAAATAAAATAATAATATTGATTAAAATAATAATAATTAAAAAATAAAATCAAAAATAAATAAAAATAAAATAAAAAATAAAAAATAAAAAAAATAAATAAAATAAATGTAATAATAAATAAATAAAAATATATAATAATAATAATAATAAAAATAATGATATTGATTAAAATAATAATAACAATAATAATAATAATAATAATAATAATAATAATAAAGTAAAATAATAATGATAAAAATAAAAACAAAAAAATAATAATAATAATAAAGCAACAATAAATACTAATAACAATAATAATAATAACAATAATAATAACAACAATTACAACAACAACAATAAATACTAAAAACAATAATAATAATAATAATAACAATAATAACAACAGTTATTATTGTTATTATTATTATTATTTATTATGTTTATGTTATTTATAGTTATGTACATATTTATTTTTATTTTTAATATTATAATAATAAAAAGACAATCTTGTCATATTATATATATTATTACTTTTTATTCATATCAAGCATGTTATTATCATTCATATGTTTATTTCATTCTTAATTTCATTCTATTTTTTGATCTATTCTATTTTTATCTAAATTTATTATAGTGTATTAATCGTTATCTTATTATTTGTAACATCAAAAAAGAACAATAAACCTACGGGTATCGATGCTGGAGCATTAGTAAAACAAAAACATTATTTTTTTTCTAGGGTTTGCGAATTAAGTGTGTTAATCCCAAAGGCATGTCTTATCATCTTTTCTTGGACAACATAAAGAAGAGTAAAAATCTTCAAGGATTCACCACGCTTGTCCTTTTGTTTGTCTTGGTCTTTAGAGGTGACTTCATGCTAGAACCTAGGCTTCAAGGCTTTCCTAGGCGTTGTCTTTCGTTATATCTAAAGGACAACCTAATCTCATTGGTATTTGTTTGGTCTTACAAGTGGAACAAGCCCGTGTCGTTGTCAAATCGGTTGGGATGTATTGGATGTTGAGTATCTGGAAAAACGTCTAGAGAGAGGATTTTATTATAGTGATTTGTTCGTCAACTAGGATTAATTTTAACGTAATGCTCAAAATTTAAATGCTAATAGATATTATATAGAAGTTGTCAACGTGTATCATAAAACGGTTATTTAAGGCTTACCTCTTTGTAAAAGGGTAAAATGCATTAAATTTCTTTATACTTTAATAAAAGTGCACAACACTCTCTATAGTTCAAAAACTCCTTGAACTAGTCTTTATGTTTTTTAAAAGTGCACAATACTCCCCTACAGTTATAAAATCTGTCATATTTAACGGATTTTATAAAAAAGACGTAAATACCCTCATTTTTTTTCATTTATCTCTTTTGCCATTTTCTCTTTTGTTTAGGCCAAAAAAAAATATAGTAATTTGGTCAATTCATATAATTATTTAATGAATAAATTCGTTAACAATAAAAAAAAACTCACTTAACGCGTGTGAAGTACACTCTTCGTTAAATTTAAAGGATTTTTTAACGGTAAGGGGTTGTTGTGCACTTTTGAAAAACTACAAGGACTAACTCAGGGAGTTTTTAAACTATAAGGGGGTGTTGTGCACTTTCGCTAAAGTACAAGGGGGTCTGATGCACTTCACCCCTTTGTGAAATAGGATATTCTTATACTATTATGAGATAAATTTAATAGTGATCATATTTTTATATAGTTTTGATAAAATAGTTGAAACAATTCATTATCAATATTTTTCTCTTATAACGTTATATGATATGAGATAATCTAAATCCCTGTTTTGTAACTTAGCCCTCCTAAGGTTTTTTTTTTTCAAAAAAATCTTTGTAGTATCGTTAAAAAAAAGTTACTGAAAAAAAAGTTACTGGCCTCCTACTTTTTTTTTAATCATCATTCTTTTTATTTGAATTTTGGCTTCCAATATTAAATTCATGGCTCTATCCTTGTTAATAAGTACCAACTACCTCGCGATATGGAAGTCTAGGTAGAAGAATTATCACTTGGTGAACTTGAGTTGAGTTTTTTTTTTTTGGACAAAGGAAACATTCAATTAAAAAAGGAAGATTACAACAAAAGTTCAAGTTTAGAAGCTAATACAATTGAAAAGAAATATTTGAGACTCGTTATATTGGCAACATATCATTACATTTTTCCTTGACAACCCAACCAATAGGTTCGTTAGCAGCTCTCCTAATGCAACTAATCCTATAGTCAGGAATTCCTGCAACAATCTTTTAGATATCATCCACGATGACTCTTGTTCTCTAATTAAGTGCAATACCTGGAGAATTGATTGATTTGATCACTGTTTCAGCATCACTCTCGATGGTGATGTTAACGAAGCCAATCTGCTTGGCAAAAAGGCAGACATATCAGATCACCAACGCTTCTGCTTCAGTAGCAGGCTTGCATTGGATGAAACTAGCATGGCCATAGATTAAGTCACCTCCTAATTCCTACAAATGAAAGTGATTGCTACTTTCTTTTCTCCTTTAAAGGAGGCATCAACATTGAACTTGAGCTCAATCTAGTGAGGAAGGTCCAAAACAGAGGAACATATTCATTTCCTTGATTGATATTAGCATACCTCCAATCTTGAGATACCAAAGCATTAGAGTATTCTGCAAAGTTGCACTGGACTTGAATAATTATTGTCTCAATTGTCAGATTCTTTCTCTCAATGCAAACTCCATTCCTATGCTTCCAAATTACCAACAACATAAAGCAATTAAAGAAGTCGCCTCTCTTTTTTCATAGCTAACCCTTAAACATTTATGTACTGTTTGAAGGAGCCATTCCTCAAACTTCAAGATCACAGTTGGATTCACATAGAGTTGGAGGGGGGATGCAAACCAGAATCTTTGAGTCCATGGGCATAGTAAAAAAATATGTTCCATTGTTTCAATCTAAGTTGAGTTGACCAGTGTCGATTTACTCAGTTTAGTAGGCATTTCAGACAAATTACATTTTTTTGCAAATATATTTGTCTTCATAGTTTGAGGATTTTGACCTGATTAATTATTAAGCGATTTATATCAGAATTCTTGTATGAGCCATTCGGTCAATGGATTGTGATACAGTTATTTCTTGAGCTCTAGATAAATAAAAGTAAAGAATTTGTTTGGGGATTTTGATCGACTAGGTCCCATGTAGGTTTGAGGTGTGCATATGCACAAGACACAGATCAGAACATTTTCCAAGGTCTACAAGAACCCCCAAGCACCAGACTAACCTCTATACTTATATTATATTCAATTTAACTCAACATTAAAAGAATATGTTATAGTATTTCGTAAATATCAGGGTAAATTTCTGAGTGGGCACCACAATGTCAGGGAGTCCTATCTGGGAATATTCTTCTCACAATCAAAGTACTAAGATCTCGGGATATCAAATCAGCACCCAGAAAAATCGAAAATTATTCCCCAAAATCATATAAATGTTGAATTTATTCATGACATAATCATGATTCATAACATAACAAAATTTCCAGGATCCATATATGAATTTAGTGTTGGAATATACATTCCGCTCATATTGAAAAATCAGAAACTCTAAGATTACTTTATAAGATCTTGGGTTACTTCATTTAGCACCAATTAGTTTTAGGATGAAACATCAATTATCTTAACATGGTATTAGAACTGGGTCTTAGTCCTATGTTATCCATCTACGTGCGACTCATTCATATTTTAGGCTTTGCGCGTTGACTTTGGTACATAGTTTTCAAATTCGTTGCTCTTGTACCACGTCATTTATTAATTGCGCCTTCAGACATCAACTTTGTGTAGCTCTTCCAAATTCGCTGCTTCTTCGATCACGTCAATGATTTAATCATGGGTCACATGTGAGGAAGGGTGTCAGAATATAAATTCATTTACATCAAAAAATCAGAAACTCTAAGTTCACCTTATAAAATTTTGGGCTACTCCACTTAGCATTAATTGATTTTTAGGATGAAACCTCAGTTATCTTAACATTTAGAATATCAAAACAAAATTTAAATAAACGTACCTATTTCAACCATGTGATTTGTTAAAACGTTGTGCAATACAACATACTAAGTCTTCCTCCATATACCCTTGCTTTCTGGCAACTTTTAATGGGACTAGTGCAGAATAACACTGCCATACATGTAAGATCCTTATATAGTACATATATTAAATAGGGGACTTAGCTTAAATAAGAGTTCTATTGGGTCTTCCCACCATGGGCTTTAGTAAAATTAATGGCCTGCACTTAACTGCCCAACTAAACTTTTAATAACCAAGATGTTGAGCCTAATAACTATATGATCACATACGAGCTTACTGAAGGTGTATGCTACCTAGATATACTATGGTGTTTAAAAAATTTAAAGCATATAAACACAGCTGGAACTTGATAGCATGCTTATTTAGGATCAAACTACAAGTTCTAAGACGAATAATTATAAGAATACTAAGAACATGTGTAACAACAATTCATAAAGGAAAAATTCTAGCAGAGATAGTTTTGTTACCTTGACTCGTTAGCTTAAGAATCTTGACGAAAAATACAAAACTTGATCACCTTCTTACTCCTTGAAGATCTACATGCCTATGAGCTCTTGGAAGCTTTTGATCTTCTCTTTTATGACCTTCTTCCTTCTCTTAGATGATGAAGAATTGTGGGATTCTTCTCTTGTATGTTCCTAGTGATTCTCGCATGAGAGGGAGAGAAAGAGAGAGCTTTTCTATCTTCTATTTTCTCGTGAGAGAGATGCGAATTATGAAGGTAGAAGATGTGCTTTATTTATAGATATGAAATACCTTTAGCAGTTAATCCAAGCTAAACTAGGATTTGGATTCTCAACCCATCAGCCAATCCTATGCATCTTTGTACTTCGCTAGACCAATAGCATGTTTAATTAAACTACTAAATATCCCAACTCTCCTTACTCTCTTGGATTCACACATGGACCATGCCTAGGTGGGTTAGGTGTGTGACTTGGCCCATCTTGCTTAGTCCATGTATTATTTTGCTAAATTAATTAATTGTTAGTTTCCAAATTATCCACAACTAATCCAAATAGGATATTCTCCTAAATAGGATACTAAGTTATAAATGGATACTTCAATTTAGCAACTCTAAATACATTAAGCTTCTAGTAAAGTATAACATACATCTAAAAGGAAATAGGCTAGAATAGGGACCAAAAGACATTAACAAATTGGCGACTGAAAAAACCAAAATGCCCTTACTAATCCCTATAGTACATTTAGGTTTTTCAACCCGACTTATTCCACTAAAAAGTCACAGCTATACTCCAAGATATTTACTGCTGTATGCAAAAGCTCGTCATTCTAAGTATGACCTTTGTCTATGACCTTCTAAGTTAAATGACCAAAATACCCCTCCATGTAACACTCACAATCAAAAAAGACTTTCTAAGTACTATTTCTTTCTTGATTGCATCTTCTTCTTGAGACATCTAAATCGTTTAAGTAACCATCCATTGGATAAGTAGTACTTGATCTAGGGAATGACATACAAGCCAAATATCCAACATACTCCTAGAGTATATCACTGAGCTCAGATTAGGATGATCTACTGGATAATCACAAGGAATCAATTATTCCGTCATGCGACGACATGGATTCTTTATTGCATACGCATGTCCCAACTAGTCAATTCTATATGCCTAACACACAGAGCTGTTGACCCACAACTGAGGTCTCACCCATAGTTCATCAAAGCACATGAACTTGATTTCGTCAGTTCATCCACATATGCTCAAGATTAAGAGTATTGATCACTTAGTATCATAAAGTATGTATTGATCTCTATCTTTGATAATACCTCTTGGAGATATCATACCTAAGTGGTCCGTTCAGTGTTTAATGCACACATTAGTGAGGCTTAGTCCGCAAACCTACCAACGACCAAGAGAGGTTACTTTCACAGGAGACTAACTCACTATAACCTAGACCTTGATGAAGCGCCCAACTCCATCAATCGGTTATGAACTGATTCTAGAACCAAGTGTCTATGACTTAGACCTTCTGTGCTCAGACACCGTGCACCTAAGTCATTCACTATGGATCAAGGGCTTCTATACAATACAATTATACATAAACAAGGTAGAGAGAATATATATGAATGTAACCAGTAATCATAAACAATCACAACATGTATTCATTCACTGAATGTCGTGTGCTAGTGGTCTTTTGGGCATACTACTCCCAACAGATTCCCACTTACACTAAAGATCACTACTGCTACCTATCCTAAGACCCAAAGACTCCACATGAGTTGAGAAAACTTTTTCTCTGAGTCTTGGTAAAAGGATCTGCTAGGTTACAAGCTGAGGCAATTTGTTCTACCACTATATCCCCTTGTTGAATAAACTCTCGGATTAAATGGTACTTTTTTTCTATATGATTGTCTTTCCTGTGATTCATTGGCTCTTTACATTGTGCGACAACACCATTATTATCGCAATACATGACAATAGGTCTAGAGACTGCTGGTACTACTTCTAATTCTTTAAGGAACTTTCTGAGCCATATTGTTTTTTTTGCAGTTTCAGACACTATTATATACTCTACTTCTATGGTTCAATCAGCAATACAATTCTGCTTGATACTTCTCTATGAGATAGCTCCATCTGACAGAGTAAAGACATATCAAGAAGTAGATTTTTCTGGAATCTCTGTTAGACTGGAAATTTGAGTTTGTATAAGCTAATGGCATCAGATCGTCTACGCGGTATTCTAACGCATAGTTCTTCATTGTCCTAAGATACTTGAATATGTGCTTAATCGCGTTCCAATGAGTTGATCCTGGGTTCGACTGATATCTGCTGACCATGCCTACAACAAAGCAGATGTGCAATCTTGTACACAGCATCGCATACATGAGACTATCAACAGCCGAATCATATGGAACCTTCTTCATGTTTTCTATCTCATTAGGCGTCTTTGGACACTGATCCTTAGATAGAGGTCTTCATGCCTAGAGGGTAACAAACCCTTCTTAGAGTCTTGCATGCTAAACTTGACAAAAATCTTTTCAATGCATGAAGACTGAGATAATGCTAATGTCTTATTTCTATGATTACGCAGAAGCTTGATCCTAAGAATATAACTAGCTTCTTCTAGGTCCTTCATCTGAAATTGAGTAGATAGCCAAACCTTTATAGATGACAATATTCCTATGTTATTCCCAAATAATAAGATATTATCTACATAAAGGAGTAAGAATGCGATAACATTACCATTACCTATCTTGTACATGCATGGTTCATCAATGTTCTAATCAAAGCCAAAATATTTATCTACTTGGTCAAACTTGATGTTCCACATATGTGATGCTTGCTTAAGTCCATAAATAGACTTCTTAAGCTTACAAACCATGTTCTCTTGGCCTTTAACTATAAACCGTCTGGCTACATCATATAGATGCTCTAGTCAAGATTTTCGTTAAGGAATGCTATCTTGACATCCATTTTCCAAATCTCGTAGTCATAATGACACGCTATGGCTAAGAGAATTCTTATGGACTTGAGCACGGCTACTGGTGAAGAGGTTTCTTTATAATCGATCCCTTCTTTTTGAGTATATTCTTTTGCAACCAACCTTGCTTTGAAGGTTTTCAACTTCTCTTCCATATTTCTCTTTCTCTTGTAGACCCATTTGCACCCTATGGGTTTTACTCCTTTAGGTGAAACTATAAGTTCCCAGACTTTATTAGATCACATTGACTCCAAATCTGATTGCATCGCTTTGTACTATTAGTTTGCATCCACGTCCGTTACTGATTTATCATAACTAGTGGGGTCAACAATCTGATCTACAGAGTCTGCCTGAAAATACTCTCCATAGTATATATCAGGTTGTCTAACATTTCTCCCACTATGACGAGACTTCGGGGTACTAGTTATGGCCTACTGCCTATTCATTTTCTTATTTGGTGTAGGTGCGTTTGGAGATTTTGGAGGAATTTCCTCTAAAGCAATCTCAGAATCTAGTGTTTTCTGGATTCATATATCATTTTCTAAGTATCTTGCATGGTTGCTAATTAACACTTTATTCTCCTTAGGGTGATAAAAGATCCTACTTCTGGTTCCTTTAGGATAGCCTATGAAATTGAACTTTTCTGATCTTGGTTCCAATTTTGTAGCGTTGCTGCTAAGTACATAAGCTGAACAATCCCAAACATGGAGGTACCCTAAACTAGGTTTACAGCCTGTCCACATCTCTAGTGGCGTTCTAGGTACTGATTTGGAAGGTACTAAGTTCATACTATATGACGTTGTTTCTAATGAATATCCCCAGAATGATATGGGTAACGTGACATGACTTGATGTGATTGTATTTACAGTACTCAAACCTTGGTTTTTGTACTGCATTTGCATATTAACTTATGAATAAATGCAACACTTTTATTCTTTTGATGCAATGTAGTCTGATCTTGAATAGTGACTAATATCCGTTTTTTATGAATCTTATCACTTTTTCAGGTAGAAACGGCCTTCTGAGCAAACCACAATATTTTGCCTTGCGCGCAGTGTGATTTTAGCCAAATTCTATCATTTGGAGGGTTAAAACAGTGAAATGAGACCCGAAACGATCCAAATACAAGTCAAAAAGTGAACACTGGGGAAAACACGTGAAACGATAGAAGAATGGAGTCCTTAGAGACGGAATTTGACCGAAACTATCTCATAATTAGACTTGAAACGTTGAAAATATCCCAAAAATACCTCGGTCAACGCTCAGTCAAAGCTCAGTCAAAATCAGAAATTCAAGCCCAAAAATTCAGAAAAGGGGCGTTCGAGCGCGCCCTTTTGGCGCTCAAACGCCCTCTTGGCGCTCAAGCGCCCTGAACGAATATTCTACCAAGTTCTAGAAGAAAACATGTGGCGAAAAATCTGCTGTTGGAGCAGATGGGTGCTCGAGCGCGCCTCAGTGGCGCTCGAGTGAGCCTCAGAAGATTCCGGAAGACGCCACATGTCAAACAGCCAACTGTTGCAGCAGAAGCGCGCTCGAGCACACCTATGAATTTTTGTCTATAAATAGCCCCCCCTCCCTCTAAATTTTGTAATTAATTTTAGATTTTGGTTATTTTTAATCAATTTTTGAGTTAATTCTAGATAGTTTTTAGTCGTAGTTAATTAGTAGGATATGGGAAAAATCCCACTTAAGTGGTTCTTATTCGGTGAAATTTTGCCCGAATAGGTACTATTAGGGGGAAGTCCGACCCAAATAGTTATTATCTGGGGGAGGTTCTGCCTGAATAGCTTTTAATAGGAAAGCTCTTATTCGGGAAAAATTAGCTCCGCCCGAATAACTACTTTGCGTCGGACCTCTGCTCAAATTTATGGGATCAAAAATACGTGTTCGTCAATACGGGGGAGCCTTTCTTGACTCTCTTTTATTTATAGAATTCGTATTCAATTATGTCTGAGTAGATTGATATCTAGGGAAAAATATTGTAAATGTTAGTCTTTTAATATACGGTCTCAGATTCAGATTATACGCTTTAAATGCAATACATGGCTTGTTTTAATTCAGTAATGTCTTTCATACGTAATGTTTTTCAGTAGATGTATGATTGCTTTACTATTAAATATTATCTTTCATAACGTAATGCTTTTTAGTAGATGTTATGATTGTTTTACTTCCGTGCCATGTATCCATGCTTTAATAGTGAATCGAAAATAGCTTGACAACCTTAGATTCTATGAACTTAAGGTAATGATTTTAAGTAGACCTTAGTTTCTAGACCAAGTAAGGGGAAGTTGATTGCTTAGTCGAAACAGACCTTTTACGCTAGGTTGCAAGGACAGTTCCATACTATGGCTCAAATGCTTGTAGATGGCACAACACCTACATCAGAATTAGTATTCGGGATTTTAATAAGCTAAGTTAATTGACTAGGTTAAATGCTTGTAGCTTAACCCTTGCATTACATCAGATAATCTTGAATACCGAGCTTAGATTAATTGCCTCATTTACATATTTAATCCCCTAGATCACTACCCCTTGTATTCATATTTAGTTAGTTTAATTTAGTTGTAGTATAATCAAATAGCCTGTACAAACTGTCACTTACCGCTTTAACACACACTATTTCACCAACTTGCTAACGCACTTCCCTGTGGTACGATTCCACACTCATAGCATACTATACTGCAAAGATCCGTGCACTTGCAGGTATTTTAACTTGGTTTATTGCGTACAACCCGATCGCATCATGACTCATCATGGATCTTACCATATCTAAGAGTGTTCAATTTTTTCTTCCAGCTACATTATTCTGCTAGGGTATCCTAGGTGCGGTTAGTTGACTCACTATCCTATGTTCTATGAGGTACTACTGGAACTTACCCCAGAGGTACTCGTTACCACGATCAGACCGGATTTGATATATTTTCCTAATTGTCGCTCCGCTTCAGACTTGAATTCTTTGAACTTGTCAAATGAATTTGACTCGCATTGCATCAAGAATATATATCCACATTTTGAGTAATTATTTGTAAAGGTGATGAAGTATTCATAACCTCTATGAGCTGGTGTGCTCATAGGACCACACACATCAATGTAAACCAATTCTAGTACTTCATTTGCTCTGTGTCCTTTAGAAGAAAATGGCATCTTGGTCATCTTTCCTCTAAGACACGATTCACACTGAGATAACTGATCAAGATCTAATGGGCTTAAATGCCTACCCTTAACCAACCTCTGAATCCTGTTTGAGCTTCTGTGTCGCAAACGTAAGTGCCATAGCTATGCATCATTGGTAGATGAAACCTTTCTCTAATTATTTTTATACTTTATATTATGCAGTGAAGATGTTTCAGGATATAAATAGAATAAGTTATTATGTAAACTACTGGAGTAAATTATGCTACCATCTCTACTTATGTCCACACCAGAATGGAAAGAAACTGCATAATTGTTGTTCAAAAGTTGCGAAACTAAAATTAAATTCTTTGAAAAAACCTGGAACATAATAACAATTGTTTAAAACTAATACCCTAGTCGTACTAAAATTAAGATAAACATCTCTCACTACAGTGGCCTATACTTTTGCTCCAGTACCAACTCTTAGAGTAAAGTCTTCTTTCTCAAGCATTCGCATTGTCTGAAACACCTGAAAATAATTCCAGATATGATTAGTGGCTCCAGAATCTACGATCCAAGAATCAGTAGAATCAACCACTAAAACTATTTCAATGTAAAGAGTTGAGGAAGTACCTGTCTTACTATTAGCAAGGTACTTTGGGGATTTTCTCATCTGGCATCTTTTGACATCGAGTGTTCCCCTATTGGGTTTATTTCTTGTACCTCTTACTTTTTACCAACTCCTCCACCTTCCACCCCTTGACTTTCTTTGTTTGCCTTTCCATTTCTTACTGTGCAGGTTAGTGGAAGACTGTAGTGTAACGCCCCAAACCCAACCCTACGCTATAGGTCAAGTCCGGACCCATCACATGGACAGAGTCTCCTCTGTACCATGGACTAAACTGGTACCTGCAAATAGTCACATTCAATTCATGAACCACAATAAAACATTCTTACAACCTAGCTTTCAAGATTCCTAAAGCCAACCAACTCCTCAAGGCTATTCGAGCCTTGGAACAACAAAATTTATATATCATACGAGCATGCAAGGCATTTCTCCAAACTCCAAGTTATAAGTAATATGCTATACTTATAAACTAAGTTCACACAAGCATGCAAACAACAAAAGCAGAAAGTCTGTTATTAGTTATTACATGCCATCTACTTTGTTATCCAACATACAAGATTACAAATTAGTTACAACCATCAAATACATACAAGACCACAAGGTCTCAAAAAGAACAACAACCAACATCTTCCATACAAGCGACACATATCAGCCAACCTTAACACACAAGAAAATCACAGAAGTTGATCTACTTGTACTTCTTCTTCTTCCTCTACTGCTACTAGCTAGAGGTTCACCTCAGCTTCTCATGAAACATGTTAAATAAGGAATGAGCAACAATGTTACCCAACAAGGGAAGTGATGCAGCATACCGAGGCGTACAATATGTTATGCAACAAGATAACACATATTCAACACCAAACAGTATAACTAGCTAGACAAGTAATTAACCACATATAAAAAAGATACGGTTCAACTTGTCTTCAATCACGAGCCACGAGTCAAGATCTTCAAGCAGGTGCCGGCAAAACCTTATTCCTCAAAAAATGGGATACTCCAGATGTACCCCGATCCTACGACCCTTTCTCCTGAGGTAGGTCCATATGCCCCAACGAGGTGAACCACGCCTCTGGTGTAGTAGAGTATACTCAGCGAGAGAAGAGGAATATGTACCATGGTAGTCGAGAAAGTACGGCAAGCCCAATGCCGCCCGTGTTTCTCAACACTACCATGTTCGAAAAGGTTGCGCAACCCCGAAACAAGACCACGAGAACCAAGATCATCAAATAACACACAAAAGGGACGACAAAGTAGGCCGCCCTCGCAATTATTCACAATATAAGCCAAATATACACGAAACCACTATATAGTCACAAAAGAGACAAATATCATGCTTTCCCACAAAACTCTATAAATAGCTTAAACATATCTTTTCCATGCATATAAACACCCAACAAGCATCTACAAGTTCTTACAAACACCAAAGCATCTATTTTCACTTTTTTCCCTTTGTTAACCATGCAATTTCTTCTCCCACGCAAGATTCGAGATAATAAATTCACAAGCCAAACATTCTACATTCCTAGGAAGGCCAAAAGACACCTACCTAGACCCTGAAACCCTACTTTGGAGAAAAAAGCTCAGGAAGGCTTCGAGTGGATTTTAACTACACCTACCTTATTTGGACCCCAATTTCACACAACGAAAGCACCAAAAGTGCTTCCATGCCCAAGGATATCTAATTTAAAGTCCAAACGTGCCCGGATTGCGTTATGTGAAAACCCCTTTTTAAAAGTTAGCCAATTTTGCATTTTAATTCAAATTCGAACAATTCAATCTCACATGAGCTTTCAACTAGTTCCAATAATGTCTAGAGCACCTAAGGGAATAATCAATTCACTCTAAATAGCAAGATATATCAAAACCCTAATTTTTGTCACTATTCATCATCCATTTCATGCAAATCAAGCTTTCAACCATGGAGTTTGTTATCAAGCTACAAAAGATAGTTCTATAGGCTCTAGAGAACATATATCAAGTATCCATAACAAGTAATATAGCTATAACTAACACTACAAGAATTTCAACACATTTGAAATAAACTTTAAACTCAAAAATAATGCAACTCCCTCACAATTAATTGATGGAGACTTGTTGTAGAAGTCCTAGAGGCCTCAAAAACTCTCCAAGATCAAGCCAAGAAGTCAAACTTGCAAAATTTGATGAAAAATTCTTCTCCTTTTCCTCCTAGGTGTCCATTAGGTTTGGGGGGACTTTTTTGGCATTTTGCAAATTGTTTTGAGTATATTATGCTTGCGTGTATGATATAATATGTATATAGTATGCATATGTTATATTATATTAAGTCAAATGCCACTAATGTTTGGCCAAATGAGCTTAAAACTCTAATTAATTGCTAGCTAATTTAAAATCAATGTTTACACTTACGAACACTATTCAACAAAACCTAAATCATCTTTCAAGTACAAGTTCCCGACCTCCATAGTCCAAAACTACAAGTTCCCGGTTTTTATACTATCTAGGAAAATTATTAAACCGAGCATTTAAAACAGTCAAAATTCTTATGAATAATATCCAATAGAAAAACAATTTAACAAGAAAAGAAATGCACATAAAATACACAAGTAGTTATACAACAGTTATTTAAAAGATGTGAGAAATTTTCGGGCGTCACATGTACAATATGGGCTTGTCCCTTGGGCTTCATGATTGTATTTTTCGCTTGAAGTTCCTTTAATAGCTACGAGAGCGTCATGTTCAACTTGCTCATATTATAATTTAGATTGGACTAACTAAAGGATTCTGGCACAGTCTCTAGAATCATGTCTACCTAACTTGTATTGTTAATCTGGGTCTCAAGGGTAGAGGGTAATGGCAATACTGAAGTTATCCATCATTTTGAGAACATGATCTCTGAAGGATGTACCTTCTGTCATTCTTGCAGTCATGATCTCCCTCATTGCAGCTGACCTTGCTGGCTAACTCTTGTCAGCAAATATCTCGGTCAATAAGGTCATGATTTGCGCTGCGGTTTGCATTCCCTCATGCTGCGTCTAGAGAATGTTGGTCATGGAGGCTAACATATAACATCTTGCTACATTATTAGCCTTCACCCAATGTTGCTCCATGACATATTGCTCATCAATGGCATTCGCCCGCAATTGCGGACGTGGCCTGGTTAGGACAAACTTGTGCTTTTCTAATTCGAGCACTATGTCCAAGTTCCTTTTCAAACCCACAAAATTAGGCCCAGTTAGCTTATTCTCTATGAGAATAGAGGCCAATGGGGTAAAAGATCCTGACATTTCTGAATACTATACATTGTAATTATTAAAACATTCATATGTAACGCAAGTATATCATGTATAAGTAAACATAGAAAAACACATATATACACATTAATATTTTTGCTTAAGTAGTTGACCCTTAAACTACTTCATGCTACAGTGTCTCAATTTGCCTACAAGTCCTCCAGTTTTAGGATGGCCGAACTTGTAGTAAATTTGAGTCAAGCCCATGCTTCATTTGAATTGTTATTTTGTCTAGATAGACACTATCCAAATAATAATCCAATCATTGTATAATTTGGCTTCTTTAGAATAGATTTACTTTGACTAAAATACTATTTCTTCTAAAGTCGAGTGAATTACCATTCCTTAGTTAATATTCCCAAAAATGTCTTAGACTTAAGTCCACCATAGTGTAGTGACTTATGTCTACATCCTATAAAATGATCTTTAGTGAAGAACTCCATCTTTAGGATGCTCGAGCCCACTAGTCATATTGTTTTATAATTATCTACATTTAGTTTGTCTACTAATACCCAAATTAAATATTACCATCCGTTGGGAGCATACCGCATGGTAAGACGAAGCAACATTAATTTATTAGTATAAACCGAAACTAGAAAGCCTTGGGGTTTTTCATTCCCCTCTACCACTCGAATTTTTATTAAATAAAAGGGTTTTCATATATTTTTCCTTAATACTTAAATTCATGAATTATCTAAATAATCTAAGGCTAATAATATTTCTTCTAGAATATAGACTTAGGTTCCTTATTTTCTAGAATATTATAGGCATTTATTTAAAACCTTTTAAGTATACTTTAAAATATATTACCTCTATTGGGATTTAGTCTCTAAAACTATAGGTAAGGCCTACTTAGGTATATATAATTTAATAATTGGGTTCTAAAAGATAAATGTTAGCTTTTACCAATTTTAAATTATTCTTATAATTAGTTAATCTCTAGATTAATATACATTAATCTTATCCTAGATTAATTCTTAATTATTCATTACCTAAGTATATTAGAATTAGCCATTCTAAATCCTAATGGTGCTAGAATTCCATGCATCTATAATATTCCATATATTTAACTAACAAAATTAAATATAAATATTAAAGCATAGGAATAAATAATTAAATTTAATTAGTTTGGCTATAATTTCTAGATAAACATAGTAGTTTAGTCAAATTAGAAATTTAACCACAACTAAACTTCAAATACTACAAAAAAATAAGCTGAAACAAAATAAAACACCATGGTCTTTAAGACCATGGTGTGGCCGACTCCCCTACCCCACGTGTCCTTGGGATGCGTGAAAGGGGGCGGCCACATTATCTTATCCTTTTTTTTTATTTTTTTGTTTTACTTCCTTTGTTTCCTTGTTTCTTGGAATCCAAGTAAAACTTTTCTAGTTTCCAAATCAAACTAGATATTATTTTTTTCTTAAATTCAATATATCTAATTAAATATCTAAGATATCCTATAATTTCATGATAAAATAAAAACTACTCATCTAATCTTTAATTATATTGAATCAAACGTGCAAAAACATGTAATTGTCTATCATTATGGCTAAAACTTTGTTTGCTCTAGAATTCTTTTGTTTCTTAACATAAACATACACAATTCCATATGTTAAACAAAAATTCTTGCAAACATGAAATCTTAAAAACTTATACCAAAGATTCTTAAACTTCATAATCTATACATGTATAGATTGCAATATTCATACTACAATGTGGTGTGGTTCTGATACCACTGAATGTGCATGCTACTTAGATATACTATGGTGTACAAAAAATTTAAAGTATATAAACGTAGCGGAAACTTGATAGCATGCTTATCTAGGATCAAACTACAAGTTTTAAGACGAATAATTGCAAGAACACTAAGAACATGTGTAAGAATAATTCATAAAGGAAAAATTCCAACAAGAGATAGTTTTGTTACCTTGACTCATTAGCTTAAGAATCTTAATGAAAAACACAAAAAATGATCATCTTCTTGCACCTTGAAGATTTACGCGCCTAGGAGCTCTTGAAAACTTTTGATCTTCTCCTCTATGACCTTCTTCCTTCTCTTAGATGATAAGGAATCATAGGATTCTTTTCTTGTATGTTCCTAGTGATTCTCGCGTCAGAGGGAGATAGTGAGTATATAAAGATATGGAATAGCCTTAGTAGTTAATCTAAGCTAAACTAGGATTTGGATTCTCAACCCATAAGCCAATCCTATGTATCTTTACTTGGCTAGCCCAATATCATATTTAATTAAACTACTTAATATCCCAACTCTTTTTACTCTCTTGTAGGGATGGCAACGGGTATCCGTTCTATCCGAAACCGACGGGTAACTGCCCGATAAATACCCGATAACAAAAACCGATGGGAAAACTTTTAAGGTTTGGGTTTGAGAAGGGAAAACTGATGGGTAAACTGATAAGTGTAAGTTTTTTATCTTAAAAAAAACCGAAACCCGAAACCGATTAATAGTTTATTATATATATATATATATATATATATATATATATATATATATATATATATATATATATATATATATATATATATATATGTATACTATATAATAAGAGTCTAATAAGGGTCAAAATTGTCAATTCATAGAAATTGTTTCGCTCATCATTGCTTAAGAAAATTGTACCCTGTTCTACCAGTGTGGTACATTTTTTCTGCTATGACCATGATGCCCTTGGACAAAATTGTCCAAGCAAATGATATATATATATATATATATATATATATATATATATATATATATATATGTGTATAATTGTATATACATATCTATATTTTTATAATAATTGTTTAAAATTTAAAAAATAATAAAATGCATTACATTTTTTAAAAGTTTAAAACTAAACCTAATATTACCATTTTAAAAAATAAAAACTAAAAAAGCCCAATACTAAATTATTCTTTTGTTGACTTGTTCCCTTTTGCCAATGACCCCAAAAAATAAAAAAAATAAAAAAAACCCAGATTTTTAACTTTACTCTAAACTAAAAGCAGTAAAGTTCTTTATTTTCTTCTAGTGTCGCCTTACATTGAGGGCTCGGATGGACCAAAAAAGCTCAACAACAAGAAGTCCTTCAATTTCTTCTCTTCTCTTCAAGGTTAGCTTTTTTTTTTTTAAAGTTATGCTAAAAAGATCAAGTCTTTCGATTCATAACTTTAAAAAGTTACAATCTTTGCAGAAGAACCAATGTTCTTTGTTTTGTAAAAATGGTGTTAATGAGAATTGGAATAATGATGGTAGTTATGTTGGTGGTAGTAGTTCAGAATTTGAGAATAAATGGGAAGCTTTACTTAAGCCATTTGATCTCAAACAGCTTCAAAAAACCCTTATAATGTTACCTCTTATCAGCTTAATAAATTATTGGCATTGCCTTTGAATGTGCCATCATTGGAGATATTCGATTTGGTTGGTAGGTAAAAGGGATATTTCCATACATATGATGTGTATTATACTTTGTTATTGCAAATGAAAGATGAAGGTTAGCTTTTTTAGTTTTTTGGTCTATTAATTTTTATCAGCATATATGAGAAACACAAGAGAAGAGGTGAGTGGTTTCAAAGATCCACATAAGATTTTTTTTACATACGTTTTAATTTTATTGCCTTATTATGTATGAATTGTGATTTATTATATTTTAGATTATTTTACATTTAAATTAATATTTTTTTTCATATTTTTGGACTCCTTTCCTATTTAAATAATTTTTTTTAAGTTAACGGTTTCGATTTGGGTTATCCACGATTTTTTTAAACCCGTCGATTTCGATTTTTGATAATGGTTTTTAAACCCGTCGGTTTTCGATTTTGACAAAAACAGCGATTAATCGAACTGCTGCCATTCCTACTCTCTTGGATTCACGTGTGGACCATGCCTAGGTGGGCTAGGCGTGTGACTTGGCCCATCTTGCTTAGTCCATATATTATTTTGTTAAATTAATTAATTGCTACTTTTCAAATTATCCACAACTAATCCAAATAGGATATTCTCCTAAATAGGATACTAAGTTGTAATTGGATACTTCAATTTAGCAACTCTAAATACAATTAACATCTAGGAAACTATAACCTACATCTAAAAGAAAATAGGCTAGAAGAAGGACCAAAATACATAAACAACTTGGCAACTAAAAACATCAAAATGCCCCTGCTAATCCCTATAGCACATTTAAGTTTATCAACCTGACTTATTCCATTAAAAAATCATAGCTGCACTCCAAGATGTTTACTGTTGTATGTAGAAGCTCGTCATACTAAGTATGACCTTTGTCTACAACCTACTCAGTTAAATGACCAAAATACCCCTTCATGTAATACTCACAATCAAGAAAGAATTTTCAAGTAGTATCTCTTTCTTGATTGCATTTTCTTGACCATCCACTGGATAAGTAACACTTGATCTAGGGAGTGACCCACAAGCCAAATATCCGACATACTCTTAGAATATATCACTGAGCTTAGATTTGGATGATTTACTGGATAATCACAAGGGAGCGATTATTCCGTCACGCGACGATATGGATTCTCTATTGCATACGCACATCCCAAATAGTCAAACCCATGTGCCCAACACACAGAGCTGTTGACCCCCAACTGAGGTCTCACCCATAGTGCATTAAAGCACATTAACCTGATTTCGTGAGTTCATCCACATATGCTCAAGATTAAGAGTACTAATCACTTAGTAGCATAAGGTATGTATTGATCTCTATCTTTGATAGTACCTATTGGAATGATCATACCTAAGTGGTACGTTCAATGTGTGACGTACATATTAGTGAGACTTAGTCTAGAAACCTACCAACGACCAAGGCAGGTTACCCTTCACAAGAGACTAACTCACTATAACCTAGACCTTGGTGAAATGCCCAACTCCATCAATCGATTACGAACTGATTCTAGAACCAAGTATCTATGACTTAGATCTTCTGTGCTTAGACACCATGCACCTAAGTCATTCACTATGGATCAAAAGCCTCTATATAACACAATTACACATGAACAAGGTAGAAAAAAAAATATATATGTAACCATTAATCATAAATAATCATAACATGTATTCATTCACTGAAATGTCGTGTGCTAGTGGTCTTTTGGGCATACTATTCACAATACTTACCGCTCAAAACTATCGATCAACCCGTTTTGTGAAATCAAAACAATTAATTAATGTAAGCCCACGTTTTATAAATCTTTTTTCTAACATTCTCCCACTTGGGCTACATTAATTAATCAATTGAATTTAAATAAAATAGTTTTATTTATTTGAAAGGACTCTCGAGTTGGTAACAACAACAAAGTTGACGTGGTCACGGTTTTAAAAATAATAGTCCTGAGAAAGCATCTTGAACCAATCTAATCCAATTTGATCTTTAACATCGGACTATGACGAACGATATGTCCTTTATCATTGATACATGACTTTTCCACATGGATCACAGTCTAGTAATGTAGTAAGGAATAGTCAACCATGTGATCAAAACAACAACTATTTTCTTATCGGTCCTCAACAATCTCACTCAAACTGCTTAGCTTAAAAAAAACCTTATTAGCCAAGCAAGCAAAATTGTCCAACTCCATTGAGCCAACATGCCTCCAATTTTTACTTCAACCCTATGCTTAATAAATAAGCAATAAAATTGTATGGCCCTTTATAATCCTCATTTTACTTTCCTTTATGCCTAGCGTGTGATATTAAATGACTCTAACGAGCTCATGTTTTCTATTTGACATAACTTTTATGCCTAGCAAGTTAAATCCCTTTCACTGCAACTAGCTAATATATCTCAAGATTAGAAATAATAAATAACAATAGAGATATTTCAAAACAACAAGTAACAATGATGATTATCAAAATAGTACAACTTATAAATCACCTGATATAAAATGTAATAAACATAACAAAAGCAGAGTCACTATTCAAATATTATATTATAATAGACTCCCATTAATCTAAGTGATCAAATGACGCTATGATACCCATATCACAACATGATGTTTAACATTATGGGTCTTAAACCTTTGGTTAGAAGGTCGGCAATCACTGAGTCTGTCTTATATTCTTAATAACAATGTTTCCCTTTTGGCTAAATCCCTAACTGTTTATATTGATCGCACATACAACTAGATTAGAACATCGGTAATCACAATAGCTCATATAAAAATAAGCTAACTCTAGGATCCAAGCATATTATTGTAACCTTCCCTTTGGGCAGAGGACACAACATATTATAGGTATCCAATCATGAAGGTGAACAAGAGAAATATACAATGTTCAAAAGGTCTATCACCTTTGGGAAGATAAACTCCTCTAAGTAATGCATGCTCTCAAGTCAATAAAGCATGCACAATCTCATAAATAAATTTCTTTTGGGTAGATAAATTTCTTTGACTATACATCTCCACAATCACTCTTCATCCACCCAAATTAGCACACATAATGACCCTCTTTGGCAAGTGATTGTATATATTAATTTGAAAAAATTTACGCAAACTCCTTAAATTAACACACATAATAACCCCCTTTGAGTAGGTGATTGTATGTATTAATCTGGAGAACCCATTTCCTATCATTAAAGAAAATTGGGCAACAAAACAATCATTTTATATTATTATAGTTGAACAATTTTGGTGATAAACAACCCATATAACTCTAAACCAAGATTTTTTAAACTAAGGAAAACTAAAGATTAACCAATTATCAACTCCTCATAGTTGCAACACAAAT
The DNA here is from genome assembly GCA_037974665.1 of Ehretia macrophylla. Classification (NCBI taxonomy): domain Eukaryota; kingdom Viridiplantae; phylum Streptophyta; class Magnoliopsida; order Boraginales; family Ehretiaceae; genus Ehretia; species Ehretia macrophylla. Next base: position 11,094,732 of record CM075774.1, read on the forward strand.
AATCAATTTTACTTTCAATAGCCAATACAAGGAATGTACTATCGAGTCTTATTTCCTATCAAGAAATATAGGAGACCCATTTAAACGGTAACTCATGAACTTGATTTATAACTTTGATAGCCTTTAAACTAGGATACTTCGACATTTAAGTTTCAAAATAATATTCATATTATATCCTTTGGATGGAAGCCCTTAAAAGAGAGTATTGCATGAAAGGCATTACAACTGACACTTTAATCCTATGTAAATGCCATAATGAAATCAAGGTTCAATAAGCAATAAGATAAAATGCTAAAACAAATTATCATCATAGCACTATCTTACGAATATGTATAAAGAACAAAAGTGCAGTAGGAGGCAATTATGATTATGACCAATCAACCTTACATGATTGTCTTACGTGCAAATGAGATGTGCAATATAATTTCCATTAGATTATCTCATACTTTAACAATTGAACACAAAATAATGCACATAACATGAACTTGCTACTGTAACATTTCAATTAAAATGTGTCACTTTTTGAGACTCTAATGTAGCACATGAACACCTTCAAATAAGCTATAAAATATATTTGAGTCTCCCACAAGTGAATAGCAAGGAAAATTTCATAAGACATAAAACATTTGGGGCAAAAAAGGTCTCTTATGACAAAACTACTTTTAGTACTATACTATTTACTCCTTACTCCTCAAAAGTTAATGCACACAATTATAACCCTTGGGTATGTGATTGTGAACTATAACTCTAACAGACTGTTTGGAACAAATGAATTCCACAAAATTTTACAAAATTCATTTACAAATCCAACTTTTTATGTTTGGAAGCACCATTTTAAAAAATTGAAAATCTAGATTTGTGAATCTTGGATTTTCTCAAGGCTTACCCAAATCCTTGATCAAGAGGTGGAATTTTCAAATCCATATTTTTTAAGTTAGTTCATTTCTTTTGAGGATAAAATTACCCTTTAGATTTTTCTTTACACTTAAGTTTAACTTTGACTCAAAAAATAAAATATATTTCAAACCATCTCTCTCACCATTCTTCTTTCAATAAAATATGAAGAAAATAATTAATCAACAAGTTAGGGTATCAACACTTCATGCTAGTGCTTGTTAAATAGTTCAAAAGTTCTTGTTTATCATTCCTAAATTTTACTAATTTCAATAGAATAAAATAGGAGTATTTTAGTAAAACATAATTTTTAATTCTAATTCCACATGTATTGCAAATTACTGTTCTAAATAAGAGAATTTATTTATAAATACAAATTCTCATGGAATTCATTTACAAATCAAATGAATTCCACTGTACAAGTGCTTCTAAACACTATGTAAGAAGTAACCTATCCCAAAATCTCTCTTGAAAATCTCATATATTACAATGGAGAACCCGCTTTGACCAAGTCATCCAATTTGATCCAGAGAATTGTCCAATTAGAATAAAATAAGATGTTCTAGAATCCTTATATTGTTAGACAAGTTTCAGTGCTACTTAAAGAAAGCCTCTAATTAAACTAGAGTAGCATCATGCATATGATTGAGTTCAACTTGGGTTACTTTAATCATATCAATCTTCGTATATATTCAACAACCTCAAACAAGAGTCAAGTAAATAAGGCATTTATGAACTATTTTAAGACCTCATACAAGAGTCAATTAAATAAGGCATTTATGAACTAAAATAGTCTTAAAATTGTTATGATATGATTAAAGTTAATTTTTGAAGGTGTATAAAAATATAAAGTTAACCTAATAAGCACCCTTAAATGAGCGAGCACTCAAATACCTTTAAAAAAAACTTTATAATGTTGAAAACTTTAATCATCAAACAAACATTAGGGTTGCTTAGCCACAAAATCACATTTAAGGGATTTAGGCTTTATGTAAAAGCAGGATTGAGCATATCCATGTCGGGTAGTCAACTGATAATAATTTTCCAGTTAAAATCTCAATTAAACAAATAAACTACACACAAGAATGCTGCTAACTGCTATAGACATATGAGATGATGACAACATAATTAAGAAAGGTGATATACTGCACCAAGAGCCACCTCATGAGAGTTCAAAGTTTATTATTGTGTATTCTTCTTTGGACAGAATACACAACATATAGTATGAATCTCCTATTCAAGTGAAATAGTAAGAAAACTCCTTTCAAGTCAAATAAAATGACTCTCACTGTTATTGTCACTTTTACTTTTTCTAAATTAATACACACAATTACCCCATTTGGTAGGTAACTGCATATATTAATTTAGAGAAGCAAACATCCCAAAATCTTTCTCAAATAATTTGCACACTGATATATAGGCCCATTTTGGTGCAACCATCTACATCAATTACAAAATTATTTGATTGAAACAACATCACCTTACACAAGCTATTGCACAAAACAACTAGTTAAAAACTAAGTTTCAATATCTAACATGTAGCATAATTGAACCTCTTATATATAGTGTATATTATAATTCAAGTTACATTGATAATTGAGCCAGTGTGAAAGTAACAGATTTAATATAACTCAAACTCTTACAGATAGGACTGAAACAATTATCTTGTTAATATACTACTTCTTCACAATGACTACAATAATTTTCAAGGAAGCAACCAACGTAGACTATCATTGATGAAAAAAGTCTTATAAACCGTGCATCAAATACAACAACAAAGGCAATAGGCAAAATCAATCATAGCAACATGCTTTGAAAAATTAAATTTACTGAACCTCAGCCAATAAATTCCACAAGGGACGGACTCTTAAGTCTCAAAATGATCAAGTGAAAAAAGAGCACAACCAACAATATATTAGTACATCCCAAAAGGCAAGAACAACTAAACCTCCATCAGACGTTGACCGCTGCCAAATATACTTATTCATTTAATCAACCTTATCTTTCATTTGAGTAGTAATGAAAAGCTCCTTTTTTTTCCCAACATGCAGAAAGGACTAACATACAACTTTTGATAAGTTTGACCAAGAAAAAAAGCATAAAGTTTCAAGTCATCTTGGTCTAGAATTTTGTTCTAGTTTCCTTTTCTTTTTTCTTTTAATGCAAAATAAGAATCTTGCTATATGTCATCCTTTCAATTAATACACCTACAATTGAGCTATTAATTTGCAAGGTTTGGGCTAACAAGATAAACAAGTGGCTATAAAACATAATTGAATAAAAGGATCTAGTTGAGGCAATAGGATACCAAATATTTCATTAAGCATCATTAGTGACCTCATGAGCCACAGAAACCAATCTAAGATCAAGTCAGCTAATTCAGTTTAGAATTTGTAGACCCATGACCATACAAATTAATAATGATTTACAAGCAAGTCCGCATATATTGCCAATCCATGAGGACACTTATTTTATTTTTCTTCACGTTTTACCAATTGGCATTATATAAAAAGTATTGGCCGTCACTTTTACTGACATTGAGGATGCTATTGGCTTGATGGTAAACTATCAACTTTGGTGATTTTTTTTTATTAGAGACCAAACAGGCTTTTATGATATAACAACATAAAAGAACATGAAGAAATTGTTGTTCAGAATCCTCTATGCCCCATATTTTTCTACCCTTTAAATATAATTAAACATTAAGCAAATTGATCATATTTTGGATTCTAAATCATATATGGCCTTCTCTGATAGTACATGTTGAATTTATTCATGACATAATCATGATTCACAACATAACCAAATTTTCAAGATCTATATATAAATTTAGAACACTAATACAAAAGTTAAATAAACGTACCTGTTTGTTCCATCTGATATGTTGAAACATTGTGTAATATAAGGCCTTCATTCCTATACCCTTACTTTCTGGCAGCTTTCAATGGGACTAGCTCAGAATAATATAGCACAAGGGTTAGAGAAGGGACCTAGCTTAAATAGGAGTTCTACTGAGCCCTCCCATCATGGATTTCTGTAAAACTAATGACCTACACTTAACTGCATAACTAGACTTTTAATAACCAAGATACTGAGCTTAATAACTGTATGATCACATATGGGCTTGCCACTCAAGAACTATCCATCAATCTGTTTTATAAAAATTAAAAGAATTAATTAATGTAAGCCCACACTTTATAAATCTTTTTTCCAATAATAAATACCTTATTCATCTTATAGTAATATATAGGTAATTTACAACCATTTATTGCATTCTCAAATTAATAATATTTTAACTCAGGTCGAGCAGTTACTGACTTGAGTTTTAAAACTATCCCATAGTCAAACTATTTCTTTTTACAAGTTTAGAGCTCGAAACTTACCGAGAAGAGTATATTAAGTTTTTACCTCATCAAATTGGATGGACCAAAACCTTTTGGTATTAATCGAGACTCTTGGGCCGAAGCAAGGGGTGGATGCACTATGCAACCCGCTCTAGTTCCAAAGAAAACTTAAATACTACTAATTGAAAAGGTTAATTAATTAGTACTTTGAAAATCGTAAAATTGAGAAATTATATGTTATAAATTTTGAAAAAGAAAAACATTAAATTCATCCTCGACTGAAATCAAAATTGTGATAACTAAAATTAGCTCAAATAAGTGATGATTTTGAGTACCGGAGGGAGGTAGTGATCAAGAGATTTGGATCCTGCCATTTGACCCTCTAAAGAAATCAAAACCAAATGGCTTAGAACATGATTATTAATCCTTTCCATCCCCCTCTAGGCCCTGACTCTAATCACTACAACAACACAGTTCACAAACCCATCAACTCATAGACATTATATATGCCTGAAATAATCAAATGTAATATCGATGCAATGTGGACTAGTGCCTTAGAACCTATAGGCTTAGCTACGGTGTTTTGGAACCACAACGGATCCCTTATCTCTAGCTTCAGTCACTCGTGTGCTGCCTCTGATGCCTTTCAGGATGAGGTCAGTGCGTTGTGAGATGCATACTCGATGACTCGATCATGCGGCTATCTTCAGATCGCGTTTGAGACTAGTTGTATGGAGCTTGATTAGGTCATTTTACCTTCCTCATCGGTACATGTCAAATTGAATTCCTTGTATCTTGTTGAATATATCCGTAGCTTTGCTCGATCACACCCACAATGTTCATTCTCTGTAATACCCTGTACTGTGAATGGGGTTACAAACTAGGTTACAAAATAAACTCAATGACTTTTGTTACCTATCAATTGGCTCAGTTGCTGTCCTACTAGTTTGTTTAGTTTCTTACATATTGATCTTGTACAAATCACTTTTGGCTCAACCGATGTTAGTTATAATATGTAGTGGCAAACTCAGACACCCATACTCAGGGTGTGTATTTATACAGTGAAAGAGCTCAAAATGTGTATAAAGTGTCAAATATAATAGTTTATTTAAAAAACAACCAAAAAATAAAATAAAACATTCCAAGGTGCAGGTGTGCATATGCACACCCTTCAATACATATAAGTCCGCCACTGATAATATATAATCACTTTGACAAAAAATGGAATAATTTGGGGTTTTTATTGGACAAGTTGGACGTTAACAATTCTTGACAAAGATATGGTGCTTAATTAATTTGGAAAATGGATGGGGCGTGCCATATGGCACGTGGGAGCAGTTTAGGAGGCGAGAATTTCAAGATTTTTAAATGAGATTAAATAAAGAACACGATTATATATCATCTTATTTTTTTATTTTTTTATTCATTTCTTAAGTGAATAATTGGTTACATGTTAAAAGAAGATAAAAAATTTTAAAAACTATTTCGTTATACCAATAAATATTTATACAAAATTTAATAAATAAAAAATAAAAATAAAATAAAATGATGATTATTATTTCTTTTAAAACAAAGCCCTGGAGGATGAAGGAATCCTTTGGATCAAATTCTAACGATTAAGGAAAGAGTGTTTCTATTAGTTAAATTAGTTGGTTTGCACACAACTCATGGTATCAACTACTATCTCCTTAAAAAAAAAAACTAGTATCTCCAAAAGCTATTCCTTTAGCATTTCACGGCTCAGAACCCGAGATTAACACAAAATGCATGTTAGGTTAGGCCAACGACTATCCTTTGTCTTTGGCAGCCTAAAGATGACAAAATTGGTCATGCGAAGTGAGATTGGGAATTCCAAGAAGAGTTGCTTACATCTCACATCAACCTGATTTGTTAAGGTCAAAGCCCTAACACTCTTAAATTAGTCATTTGAGAGACTAACAAAGATAATAAAATGACAACCCTAGGGGTGTACTATTTAGAGCGTTAGCATGAGATTTCTTTATATTTTGAGTTTAATTTAAGTTATTTTTAATGAAATCTTTAAAATATAATTTAAATTTTTAAAAAGTAATAATTGAGATTTTTAAAGATTTTATAAGAAAAAAACAATATTGATAGAATTTGTAAAATCCAAATATACATAAGATTTACCACTTTTACTATCTTTTAAGCCAAAACAAAGCTCCAATCTCTATTTTCTTCAACAAAATATTTTTCTAATTTTTTGATATTTAGTAATATGAAAAATTTAGTCAATTGAAAAAAATTTTTTGGTCAAAAAAAAATTTTAGTTCAAAAGAGTAAAAAATATTTTCTTGTATTTTGAGAAATGAAAACATTTTTCCCAACTCACCAACTTCACCCCTACCCCACCTATCCCTACCTCTACCCCCATCCCCTCACTACCCCCTTCGCTCTTACCCCACCCCCACCCCTATACCCACCCACTCCCACACCATCCACCCTCTAGCATTACAATAAACATATATTATATAATATTTTTTATGTCGAAAAATATTTTTTACTGTATATATATTTAAATATTAAAAAATATTTTTTAATATTTTATTTTTAAAAAAAATATTTTTTTCCAATAAAATATTTTATGACAAACAAACCGAGCCTAAATGTCTCAAGAATTGACCGAAGAGCTCCTAGTGCGTTTATATGTAGGGTCTAGAATGGAGTCGTAAAATATTAGCAAGCGGGTCATATCAGATGTCGTTCACTTTGAGGTCGAAGTGCTAGCTATTAGGAGCTCATGCATGTTCGCTAAGCACCTTGATTGTTCCAGCATCGTTAGATGCTGGAGTAGTAATTAATGAAATCAATTCTTGTATCTTGCTATTGATTGGTAGGCTCACTGCATTGTAGATGATATAAACAAAATTGTGATTACAATTTCCAAATATGCGGATCCAATACATAAGAATAACTGTTAACTAACACTGTGATTAGGTAGCTGAATATAAATTTAAAAACGCTTTGTTAATAGTTTGGTCTCTAATATCCAGACCCACTTTTTATTTCTGTTGTCGCTTAACTTTCATCCTAGGATGATCTAATTGTACTCTTTCTTTATTTATGAAATTCAATTTGAACAAAAAAAAAAAAAAGTTTGATTAAAACTTCACATCAATTAAGTAATTAATTCATTTGGACCATTTTTTGTAAACCTTGTTCCTATATGCTTCCTCAAGATAGGACCATATATTTATGAGAAAATTATTCAACTAATCTTAAACGTTTGTTTATTTTGACATTTTTATTTCAAACGTTTCAAATCAGACACTTTAATCCTAAACGTTTTATATAAGAAATACCGTTGTCCGTTAGTCCATTAGTTTATTTCTGTTAAATTTATTCTGTTAAAGTCACGTGATTCGCATATTGTGTGTAAAAAAAAACATACAATGTTAAATTGGGGAGTGATGTTTTGTGAGAATAAGTTATAAGCTAAATGACCAATTAAACCTTGTATTTTTTTTATGCGCAGCGTTCGAATCACGTGACTTTAACAGAGTAAATTTAATAGAAATGAATTAATAAAATAACAGTATCCCTTATGTAAAAGGTTTATGACTAAAATGTCTAATTTAAAACGTTTAAAACCAAACTATCAAAATGCGTAAACGTTTAATACTAATTAAGTTATTTTTTCTATATTTATATATCTCAAGGTCTGACATTTCTGAAATGAACTTGAAAAAATTATCAGAAGAAGTTTGCGATCACTAAGGAAAAAAGACGATATAATGACTGAAAGGACATGCCCATTTTTGGTTGAAACAAGGCGGGTAAGGATCCTCCCTCTTTCTATTTTTTTTTGCTAAGTCCCTCTTATACCTTATGTCTCTTATTTTTAAAATGACATGTATTATTAGCTATTAAATTTTAAAAATTTATTTCAACCATCTTTTTAAAAAAAAAATTGTTAGTTTATTAATTTAGATTTAATAATTGAAATTAAAAAAAAAAAACAAACTTAGTGGCTCAAAATGCAGAGAGTTTAAAAAATGAAAGAAAGTAAAAATGAAAGGATACAAATCTGAAACAAGGCCGAGCAGGGGTCGGCTGGCCGTGTGATTTCTAGCTGTGAGTACCTAAACTACAAATAAGTAGGATTCTACAAAGGAAATCAACCTGGATTTATGGCTTTGTTACCTATGAACACGGTTCATTCATAGCGTAGTCACATGCAACGAATAAAAAACATGAACAGAATGTTTGAAAGTACCCATAATTCGAAATTTATTTGATTTATAAATAAATTCTGTGAGAATTTGTATTTATCAGTAAATTTCTTTATTTATAACTGTAAAATAGTATTAAATCAATTTTTTGATTTGTAAATATATTTATTGTACGTATTCTTTTTCTATCTCCATATCTTGAAACTTTGCCTTTTGAAACTTTGATAAGAATATGTATTCCATCAATAGCATTAATTAATTTTAAAATTAAACTTAATTAGTTAGTATTGATGAATAGATAACTTGAATAAATAATTTGTGATTTTAGATGGCAAGTATGTTAAAAATACATGAAAAAATTTATGATTTGGCCTTCTAATTTGAAGACAAAAAAGAAGTTTGTATGAAAAAATATAGAAAAGAAATTTGACTCGAAGAAGTTCACAAGAAGAATAAGAGTGAAAGAACAAGAACGGTAAAAAAAGGAAAGAAACTTAGATAGCAGTTTTAGTCTTTAAAAAATGAGAAACTAACTTAGTGGCTTAGAATTGTAAATTCTACTTCTTGAGTAAAAATTTGGCTAAAATTTGAATAAATCTAGAAGTTGTAAATCTAGAATTTTTAATTTTAAAAAAAAAATATTTTCAAATACAAAAAGTTGAATTTGTAAATAAATTTTACAAAATTTTATGAAATTTATTTATTTCAAAAAGTATAAAAATAATTGATTAGTTAAATGATTAATGCGTATTCTTATGTTCACATCCACAAAATAATATTTTGACCCAATTATCGAATATTCGCACGCATTAACCCCCCCTGCATGTGAGAAGATCTTGGGATTGAGTCTCTCTGCACGACCACTGCGACAAGTTTCCTCTACTTGCATGATCTAGTCTTACCCCATCAGTGACGTTACATAATTAATTAATTTAATAAAAGGAGAATAGCATGAATAGTATCTATTGTTTTTAAAAAATTCAATTTAGTCTTCATTATTTTAAAATATTAAAAAAAGTCCATAATATTTTTTAAAAAATTCAGTTTAGTCTCTATTATTTTAAAAGGTTAAAAAAAGTCCCTAATGTTTCTCAAAAGGTTCAAAAAGGTCCTCAATATTTTTTAAAAGATTTGGTTAGTCCCTATTGTTTCAAAAAGTTTAAAAAGGTCCCCAATACTTCCTAAAAGACTCAAACTGGTTTCTACCGTCAAAACAACCATTAACTTTGACAGACTCTTTTTCATAATACAGTTTGACATGTGGCATAATTTAATTGGTTCGCTACTAATATGCAAAACAACGTTGTATGAGTTATCTTCTTCCTCATGTCATGCAAAAAAAAAATACAAATTATGCATAATCTTTAAAAAATCATAACTACTTCAATTTTTGTCCAAATTTTATAAAATTTGGTCCGTTAGAATTGAAATTTCAAGGATAATTCATAATTTGTAATGGTCACGTGATTCAAATTTCAAAAAAAAATATATTTTTTTTACCGAAATTGTCCTTCAAAGACTGGTCACGTGACACGTACGTGACTACTATTTTATCAAAGTTAATTATTGTTTTGACAATGAGGACCAGTTTGAATTTTTTGGAAAATATTAGGGACCTTTTTGAATATTTTGAAAAATATTAGGGACTAAACTGAATCTTTTAGAAAATATTGATGACCTTTTTGAACCTTTTGAAATAATGAGGATTAAATTGAATCTTTTTTAAACATGGGAGATTGATTTGAATTTTTATGAAAATAATAAAAATTGATTTGAACATTTATAAAATAATAGAGACTAATTTGAATTATTTTAAACAATGAAGACTATTTTAAACAAAAATAAAATAATGAGGACCATTGCTACCATTTTCCCTTTAATAAATATATTACCTCACTGTTTTACATAATCATTTGCATCGCTCAATAAATGAAGACATGGATTCTTCGCGTAAAATAGTAACATGTGTTATAATTGATAGAGTTTATATACTTTTTGTGAATTTTACATGTATATTTTGCACATTTGGAAGACATGCCCTTAACTGTACTTCTTTCTTTCGTTTACTTAACTTGGCTAATTGTGTTCGTACTTGCATATTTTTTTGTCCAAAGAAAAGGAATAAGCATATTTCCCAAAAAAAGAAAATGGACTACAGATAAAAAAAAGTAGCTATTTACTTCATCACACTCCTCCTACATTTGGTTGGAAGACTAGTTGACATCTTAGATTTGAATCAATTAAAGAAATTTAATTTTCTTAAAACTAGTTTTGATGGAATTGTACCTGACTAACCTACAACATACCTTCTTTGAATAGGATAATTCGGTTAAAATCTGCGGTTCTTTAAGTTCATTCATTCTAGATTCTCTTACTTGGTCTAGTGGCTGTCAAAGACCAACCGAGAGGGGAGAAAGAATAGCTTAGGAATTGACCGGTTCTTTTTTATCCTCTTAGCTATTTATACGCACAAGATCTCTGATAAGCAGTGCCTCTAAAAATAAGATATTGAAAAAATTCCTTCAACATGTATTCTCCTCATATCATAGAGTTCGACATTTTTTGCCTGTCATCGAGGGGGAAAAAAACTCTTCCTAGCTACATATATGATGTGCCTAGTATTGATGGCTTATTCAAAGTATTTGGTGTCAATCAAAATAGAGAAAATGACTCAATTAGTTTAACACGTTTGTTTATTTTGACATTTTGGTCTAAAACGTTTCAAATTGGACATTTTAGTCATAAACATTTTACATGAAGGACACTGTTAGTCCATTAGCTCATTTTTGTTAAATTTGCTCCATTAAGGTCAAGTAAATTGCACGTTGCGTGTAGCAAAAAAAACATACAAGGTTAAATTGGAGAGAATTATGGATCGGGTGATGTTTTGTAAGAATGAGTTTTAAGCTAAATGACCAATTTAACCTTGTATGTTTCTTTCTGTTACGCGCAACGTACGAATCATGTGACTTTAACGGAGCAAATTTAACAGAAATGACCTAATGGCCTAACGGTATCGCTTATATAAAACGTTTAGGATTAAAGTGTCTGATTTGAAACGTTTAGAACTGAAATATCAAAATAAACAAATGTTTAGAACTAATTGAGTCATTTTTCCATCAAAATATCAATAACCTATAGTCTCACAAAACAGGAAAAAACAAGTTAAAGCCTTTTTATCTTTGTCATTTGCTATTTATAGTATTTCTTATTTAAATTCTTTGATGGCCAGTTGGACACAATGTACAATCCCAGCATTTGGGAGCCCTAAGCCCTATTGAAGGCATTTTTTTTTTTTTTTTGGGAAAGAAGAAATTTCATTAATAAGAAAAGTCAACCAATGCCGGTTACAGGGATATCAAGTGAAAGCAGAAAATGCAACTCACTAGGAGGATCAACAATCCAATTAGTAGGGAATCATAACATTTTGATTTTCTAGCTAGTCAATTTGCGACTGGATTAACTGTTCTACTGATATGCATAAAGCTAGATGTGGGAAAATCTGAGAAGCAAAGTTTTGCATCTCTAATAATGTTTTCAATCCTCCACTAAAAGAGAGACCGCCATTTTACTGTAGCAACAATGTCGGCAGATTTAAGACCACAACTCTGAACAAATTGGCATTACTCTAAAGTTGGAACAACACATTTTCGCCCATTAATATTTCATGGACATAATCTTCTTACTTCAATCAAATAACTAGGTGTGGACCCGTTGGTTATAATATTGACCTTAATTTTAGTTGTTGGGATAAAACATGCCATTCAATGTGCTCTCCATGTCATTTTAGTTGGCATTAAACAAACTATGGATGACAATGAAGACATGTTTTGCAGGTATCTATCCCATCTTCATTTCAAACGGGATATGAATTGGAGTGAGAAATGAGAAATGAGAAAGGGGTGGGGTTAACTTTTAATCTCCATGCTGGGGCTAAGCGGGACGCGGAGATAAGTATTTATCATCCCACATAACATTCCCCATATACATATATAGTTATTTTTATATCTTTAGTTTTACATTTGTACAAAAATTTTGAATTATAAATATAAAAGTATAGAAAAGTGATATTAGATAAAATATTACTAAATTAGAAAAGGAAAAATATATTACTCAAAAATATTTTATAATCGTTCTTTTAATTAAGACACTACATGTCGTTTGCAATCATTTTACATAAATAATTCCATTTCACTATGAATCATAGTTGATTCAATAGATTGTTAGTTGTTCTTCAAAATAATTTCAAACAATATAATTAAGAGTTATATTTCAAAAATTTGCAATTACTATTATATGTGGACACGAGATAACAAAAAAAAAATGATAATGCCATTCTAATAACACAAATGAGTATTATTTTTTTCACATATAATTCTTATATACAATGATTTTAGTTGTAATTTATTTTAAATGCTTAAAAATCAGTTACCATAACATTATTTTTACTATCTAACCGGAAGCACAAGACTCAATATGTAATTAATATTTGATCTTTATTTAAGACCTATATTTATATTTATCATTATTAAATTTCTAATTTATATTTTGAAGTTAGGTGGTTCAAATTAAACTTGTATTTTTAATTTTTGTGGTTAAATTAAATTTAATATCGTAAAATTAAAAAAAAAAACCCCACTGGTAATCCCTATTTCTCACGGGGATTCGGGGATAGAGCGGGGGCAGAGGATGGGGGTAAATAACATGGGTACGAGTCGAATATTAGGAGACTTTTTAGGTGACGGAACGGGGCGTGAGAATAAGTCCTGTCGTCCCAAACTCATTCCATTGTCATTCCTAATACCATCTCATAAGGTAAATCTACACGCCCTCGCAAGTGCAGACACAGTTAGTTTTTGAGCCTTGCAGTTGGACAATTTTAATATTTTTAAATTGGTAGCAATGAATTTTGAACCTAAGACTTTTCGGTGCTTAAGCTCTGATACCATGTTAAGTGACCAAATCATCTAAAAGCTTAAGTTATTAGAAATGAATTTATTATATTATTTATTATTTTTAACAATAAGGAAAGCTTACAAATTGAAAATACATGAATGATCCAATCCGTGTAGAATCAAAAATTTTAGACATAAAGATTGAAAGAGGAGGGGGGATGCGTAACCTTTTATCCAAAGGTAGACTATTAAGAGGCGTTTGCTTCGCGAAATGTTTTAAGATTTATAAGAATGTGAAGTCTAGAATATCACATTCACATGTTTGGTTCACATAATAAAAAAAAAAGATTTCTGGGAATATCACATTCCTAAAAATATAATATTTTCATAATTTGGCCAACCATGTGAGAGGGTGGGAATCTCATATTCCCAAGTGTTGAGAATAACTTTGAGAAAATAAAAGACCCAAATACACATCTTAGAAAATACAAAATTAAAATAAACACAATAAAATAAAATAAAATAAATAAAATAACAAGAACGTAAAATAAAATAATATAAAATTAAAATAAAGATAAAAAAATTAAAATAAAAAACTAGAAAATAAAATAAATATAAAATAAAATAATGTAAAAATTAAATTAAAAAATAAGAAAATTAAAAATAATAAGAACGTAAAATAAAATAAGATAAAATAAATAGAACTAAATATATAAATAAATTATAATAAAATAAACATAAACATAAATAAAAAATAAAATAAAATAAAATAATTTAAAATAAAAGTAAAAAAGTAAATGATAAAATAGAAAAAGAAAAGAAAATAAATAAATTATAATAAGATAAAGTAAAATTAGTAAGAATAAAATAAAATAAAACTACACAAAATAAAATATTTAAAAAATAAAATAATAACAATAAAAATAATAAAATAAAAATAAAATTAGTAAGAAAAAAATAAAATAAAACTATGTAAAATAAAAACATTTATAATAAGTAAAACAATAACAATAAAAATAAAAAATAAAATGAAATAATTAAAAATTATCAATTTTCTAAGTTACATTAGAGTTTTATATTTAAAATTATTTTTAATGCTAAATTATATATTTTAAAATTTAAATTTTATTAAAATATAAAATTAAATAATTTTAAAATTTTAAAATAAAATAAAATAAAATAAAAATTTTTATTTTTTTAAATAATAAATTTAAGTTTCTAATTTTAAAGTGCCAAGTTAAAATTTAAAAATTATAAAAATAAATTTACTTTCGTTGTATTAATACTTTAATTATTTTTTTACTCGCGTATTAGTAAAAGTATGCAAAATATATATTTATTTGTACACTTTGTTTGATATTCTTGTTTTTTGAGTTAGGGGCATTATTAGAAAATTACTCAACAGTCTTAGAAATATTAAGTTTAAATCAAATATAATAAAATATTATTCCTAGGAACTTGGCAAAATATTTCCAAAAATATTTTAACAAACCAAACATTTTTAACCATATTTCTAAAAATGAAAAATATATCCGTGAATCAAACGCCCTATAGAAGGGAAGCACTTTGTTACACAATCTACTACCCTATTTCACGGTCTCCTAAGAGGAGTAAAAGTGATCAAAGGAATTACTAAAATAATCTTCTTAATTGCTCAAACAATATGGTCAATAATCCACTTTCTTGTAGTGCCAATAGATGCTTCAAGGACATATTCAAAATTATTCTTAAGTACAAAATGGACAGCGTTGAAGCAAACATTCCTCGCAGCCATAATTTCAGCTTCAATTCCTTTTCATCTCTATCCCTAATCAAACACCCCATTTATGATATCATCTTTAAAAGATTTGGTCTCTTAGCACTCAATATTCCACGTTGGACATCTTTTCAATCCATTAATGGATTTTAATGCCCGTTTCGAAGGATGTCATTTTACAAGGAAATGGTCGAAGGAAGAGAATTTTGACAATAGAGGCACTGCTCATATGGGGCATACATAGATTAGGATTAAGTTAATATTCTCTCTTGGGCTTTTCTTATTAGTTCCGGGCCTGAGAATTGTAATTGTTTGGGTATGCATGCAATACCTTGCTTTATGATCTACTTGATTGGCCTACTAATATTTATTAATATTATAAGAGAATAATTTTTTATACCACATATAAGCAAAAGACCATCCATTCAAAAAAAAAAAAAATTCAAATGCCACGTGTAAGCAAATAAGAACCCTCACAAAAAAAAAAAAAAAAAAATCCTACTTCTATTCGAATTAAAAATTAAATATTTGATTCATATTTGTCTTCATCTATTATTTTTTGTGTTAAATGACATGAAGATAATGTTGAAATGAAAAATTTAGGTGGTAGATATTGTTAGTAAAAATGGAATTAAAAAATTATATTTATCTTCATCTGTTTTGTTCCTTACTTATTTATGATTTTTTTTGCCATTTCGCGAAACTTCATAGCAATGGTTAGGCTTGGTCCAATGTAAAACTTTTTTTTTTTAATCAAAAATTATATTACATTGAAAGAGATCAAATGTTGAACCGTTCTTTTTCTTTTGCTTAAAAATAAAACTGGATTGAAAAGATGTCCAACGTGGAACTTCTTTTTTTTTTTGGTAAAAAATGAAATTGTATTGAAAAAGAGGTCTGATGTAGAATTTTTTTTTTTTAGTCAAAAATGAAATTGCATTAAAAAGAGGTCTAATGTGGAACTTTTTTCTTTTGTTTAGTTAAAAATAAAATTGCATTGAAAAAGATGTTCAACGAGAAATTTTTTTTTTTTTGGTAAAAAATGAAATTGCATTGAAAATAAATCTAACATAGAACTTTTCATTACGTTAGACTTTGCTTAAGCATCTTCTAATTAAAATCTTAATTTATTAAATTAGATTATATCTTAAGTTTGTATCTTATCTTCGTTTAAACTCTTTTATCTCTATCTATATATGTGTTTACTTTGTACACGTATCTAAGGAATCAGATAAATAAAATTTTATTTTTACTATCTTGAAAATATCTAATAGAATCTAATCTATATTCACAACAAACTACCAGATTTATTAAATCAAATTGTATCTTTAGTTTGTATCCTGTATATCTTAGGAATGTATTCATTTAAAACTCATTTATTTCTATAGATCAAATGACTTTAATGTATATATATATGACCCACTGCTTTTTTTCTTTTGCATTTGTAACATACGTGATTTAGTTTTTCATAAAATAAATCTTAGGGTCTTTTTGTTCAATGACTTCAAGTTATTGTTATTTAATTTTTAATTAATTTATTGCTCATTCATTTTGTTATTATTTTTTGTCAAATTATTTTATGTTAATGCAATTGGTTGAAGTTCCACAAACATTATTGACAAGATGATTGTTGATATATTAACAGTGGAATTGGTTTTATATCCCATTAATTATTATTAATGCTAATTTTGTTTGCTTATTATTTTAACTTATCGTTGTTAATTTTTTGATGTTGCAGGAAATTGGTATTATATCCAAGTGCTTTGAAACTATTATTGAGGGGTTCAAGTTTGTGCGTTACACCTTCGAAAAAGGTTTGGGATAGGGAATAGATACAGAGAATGCTAAAGTTAGATTTGAGATGTATCCTACTAAAACGAGAAAGATATTTAAGGAAAAGATTGATTAGTTGTCAAGAATTATTTGTTGATTTTGTTCGATTTTTTTTTTTGATGGTTTCTGTATCATTTGATTTTTTCTTTTCTTCTACAAAGTTATTTTTGTACTTTATTTTGATATTTTTAAATATAATATTACATATGGTCTCTATTGATTTTTTTGAAAAATATTTTTGAAATAAACTTTCCAGGAAGCTAATAAACATTCCACGAAACCAAACAAAAAAAAGAATTACAATTTCTTTTTATATACCTAATCATTATAAAGGGATGGCCTATTGAATGACAGATTAAATGCACTAATGTTGATCAATTATAGATATTCAATCATGCATACTAATAATGTAACTTTAGACATCCAATAATAGAAATTTTTAATTTTTTTCATGTTTAGCAAATATTGTTCACATTGATAATTGTAACTCTAGTGATACCTATAAGGAGAAGATTTGCGAGATCCTATTAAAATAAGATGAATAATTGTAATTTTAATATGTAATGTAGCCTAAAAATGGGAAAACTCATTCTAAAATATATTTTAAATGCTAAAAATATTCCTCCAAACATGATAGATAACCACAATAGAATTGCTTTGAATTATGTCATGATCTAATTGTACTTCTTAAGTGACCATCTCATCTAAAAGTTTAAACTTTTAGAGAGGGGTTTATTATATTATTTGTTATATTCAACATACCTGCAAATGCATGTAGAGTTACCTTTTTAGCCTTGCACTTTGGACAGTTTTAATATTTTTAAGTGGGTAGCGGTGAGTTTTGATCTTAAGACCTTTTAGTACCTAAACTCTGATGCTATGTTAAGTGATCACCTCATCTAAAAGTTTAAATGGGTTTATTGTATTATTTTTTATATTCAACAATACTAATTTATTTATCTAATTATACATCACACATTTTCTAATACTCTGTATTTAAACAATATACTAAGTTTGAAAATCACTATTTGTAATTCAACAATCAATTAAAAGTTCATATAGTCGCTTGCTTGAATGCGATAGCGAAACTTCTAATTTATCCATCCATCCATAGTAAGAGACATATAATAGTAGGGCAATTGGGAGTTAGTCAATATTTTGCACATAGTTTGGGATAAATAATATAATATTTCCAATTTAATCCAATTTCTCTCCTTGGGTAATATTTTTAAAACTCATGAATTATTATATGAGTATATTTGTATCTTAAGATTTTCGTTTGTTATATTTTGAAATGGAGGAAAAAAAATTCAAATGGTGAGCTTTATGAAATACAACTTATTTGGTGTATATAAATCCATTACAACTAGACTTCTTCAGAATTCTCATTGGTGTTGTCATATCTTTTGGATAATATAAGTATATGATTTTATATTTCACTTTTAATGATGGATAACTCACAAATAGGAACCAATGGATTATGATGAATGTACGGATAAGAAGAAAATCTATAATGCTAGAAAAGCCTTTGTGAAGGATGATGATAATCCAATCTAATTTATCTTTTCAATGTCTTGACACACTATTTTCTTTGTTAGTCTATCCAACTAAGGACATGGAAAATGTTAGAACTTTATTAAGAGAAATTTCAATTGGTGAATATAAAACCATTTATGAACACTTTGATTTGTTTTATCTTTTATAAATATCAATATATTTATGATGCTATGCACTAGAAAAATTTCTCAAATGTCAACTATTACATTTGAATCTCATAAAAAATGTTTCTGACACCTTGGTCTATTAAAAAAAAGCGTCAATCTTTGAGTATGATGAAAGCATTCTGACTGTACAAAAGAAATGGTATTGTCAAAAATTTATCGTTCTTATCATTTGTTAGCCTAAAAGCCTTAATCCCGCATTTTGATGATAACTAAATCTTAATGTTAAATAATCATATGCTTGTATAAGTTATGAATGTTTCAAGAATAGTCAAAGATGATTGATCAAGCATGAAGATCCTCTCAAGCTCTAATGTTTACTCAATCAAGAATATTATATCAAGAGAACAAAGTATGAAGATCTGAGTAATGATCAAGCACCTGATGGCTACCTTTACTTGTTCGATGGTGTTGATCAAAAGCTTTGAAGTTTAAATTAATATTAACCTTTTATTTTATATTTTTTTGGTCTAATTCCACAAAATTTGAATAATCTCATGATGTCAGCCTTGCAAGGTACTATTAAAATTTTCTTTCGTCCTACATTATCCACAACACAAGCATCCCTTATTAGTTTTGGAGTTTTCACCCTTTTCTTCCAATAGGACGAAAATGACCAAAAACACGTTTTTCATCTTCCTTCGCCAATCTCATTTCGAACCTCAAGATGTGGAATCTTCAACTCTATAAAATTAGAATAATCTTAATTTTTTTTTTAATTTTCCCTCCTCGTTTGAGTTGTAGAATAATGATACATCTCAAAGTACTTGCAAACCATAGTAATAACCAGATTATTGTAGTGTCATCTTTACAAGAGCTACTTCGACTTGTACTCTACTAACATTGATTAATTTTTGTATTTACTGATGTTTTATTAAGGGTTAAATCCACTTATGACCCTAACATTTACATCCTTTGACACTTGTTACCCCTAACGTATATTTTTTTACCAATTATTATCCAATTACCAAAGTCAAGGTTTAACAGAAGTTAAACTCTATCAAAATTCTTATTAAAATTACTTTTATACCCTTTTATTAACACTTTTATTTCTTTTCTTTTTGTAATTTTTTGTTTTATCTCTTTTACTCATCCTCTTCTTTTTCATACCCATCTCTTCTTCTTCTTCTTCACAACACACACATACGATACCCACAACACACACACAACATATGATATGCACATCACACATACACACGATACCCATATCACACAAAATCATACAATACACATACTACACCACTCACCACTCACAGATAGAGACCATAAATTCATACTAAATCACACATGGCAAACACACATCACAAAACAAATCACACATACGACACATACCTGTAAGAAGTTTTTGCTTAAGTGGCCTTTATGACCACATAAAGTACAAAATAAATTGTGATAGTTCAATGATTAAAGTCATAAACCAATATTTAATTTTCTTCATAATGAAATATTAAGTATATTCATAAAATAATAAGAAGAATATGAATAGTCCATGTATTTAGTCTTATTTTGAATTCTTGTTCTTGAAAGTTTTATATAACCACCTAAAAGAAGATCAAGTTAGTCAGAGTGTGTACGACTAAAAGATATATATTGTGATGACCGAGAACCTCTTCATATTTATTTTAAATTGTTGAATATCTTATTTGAGCATTAAATGTGCATTTATTTAATTTTTAGCATAAGGCACTATTCATAAGAAAAATTTACTATTTAATTTTTCTGAAACTGTATTTTTTTCCTATCACATATCATGTAAGAGGAATGTGAAAAATATTATTTTATGTATTTAATGTTGGGAGTATGCATTTAGAAAATAATTTTTGTCTTGAATGAATAGTATTATGAAAGAATAGTAACTTTTTGTAGAAATTTTATTTGGGCTTCTAATGAATTAGCTGGACTTTAGACTTTTATTAGACCCTTAAATATGTTTAATTAGACTCAATTTACTAACTCAAACCCATTATTTCCTTAGTCTAATATTTATATAACATAATAAGAGGCAAAACAACAACAAAAAAAGAGGAGAAAAGCTGAAAATACTGTAGCAAATCGGAAAATGGCATAGGAGGAGAATTTCTTCGTCAAACCTTGGAGTTGAGCTTTTGGCTTGCTTAGGGAGGATTCTAGAGCACCTATGAGTTTCACCACCTTGCCTACATCTTCATACAAGTGAGGGAGTTGCATTTTTATAACTATCAAAGTTTATATTCATATATTAAAATTTTTGATTTGTTGATTATTGCTATAATACTTGTTATAAATGCTTAATATGTGTTTATTAGATCCTATAGAGTAGACTTTTAAAGCTTATTAGAAAATTTTATAGTAGAATGCATAGATTGATTGAAAAAGATGATGAATAGTGTAGTGAATAGTAAAATTCAAAAATTTAGGGTTTTTTTTATATAATTTGTTAATTAGATTAAATTGAGGCTTCCTTTAGGTGCTTTAGACATTAGTGAAACTAGACAAAGACTCACGTGAGGTTGAATTACCCGAAAATGAGTTAAAATACAAAACTTGTTAACTTTAAAAAGGGAACTTTTCTCGTTGTGCAATCCGGGTGCGTTTGGGCTATGGTTTGGGTATCCTTAGGGTAAGGAAGAACTTTTGGTGCTTTCGTTACGTGAAAATAGGGTTCGGTTAGTATAGTTGTAATTCAAACCCGCTCGGGGCCTTCCCAAGCTTTAACTTCTAAAATGGATTTTTATGATTTTAATAGGTGTATTTGGGCTTAATTAAGAATATAGTATGATTAGGATGTGGTTTGGAAACTTTGGAACGTGCATAGGAGAAAGAAATCTTGGTTAAAGAAAGAGGAAAAGTAGTTTTTAGCCATTCTTGTTGCATTTGGAACTTGTTGTTGAGTTGTCTTGCATTGTATTGACTATCTAAAGTATAATAAAGCTATTTGAATTGATTGTGAGTAAAAGTCATGTTGATTGCTACTATTGGTACTATAAAGCTATTTCGTGTTATTGTAAATATATATTGTGCTTATATGTGAGGGCGGCCTACGTTGTCGACCCTCTTATGTGTTATTTGATATCTAGAATACTTGTGACTTGTCTCGGGGTTGCGCAACCTATTCGGACATGGTAGCGTCGAGAAACACGAGCGGCGTCGGGTTTGCCGTGCTCCCTCGACTACCATGGTGTCTATTCCCTTCTCGCTGAGGCATACTCCACTACCCCAGATGCGTGGTTCACCTGCTGGGCATGGACCTACCTCAGGAGAAAGGGTCGTAGGATCGGGATACATCCGGAGTATCCCAACGTGTTGGTGTATGGGTTTGTCGGCATTAGCGTGAAGTTCGTGGCTCGTGGTTCGTGATTGAAGACTTGAAGTGGAACCGTATCCTTTTTAATGTGGTTAATTACTTGGCTATTCGATCTTGATATTTTATGTTACATATATATGACTTCTTGTGATTGCATATCATATTGCACGCCTCGGTATGGTGCATCACCTCCCTCACTGGGTAACTTTGGTTACTCATTCCTCGTTTTAACATGTTACAGGTGCAGTTAGAATAACTACCTTGTGTGCCGTGCTGCTGGTTGCTTATCCTGCTGTGGTTAGAAGCTATTGTGAAGATGGAACTTGGTGTATATTTTGTACTGTTTTGAAACCCTTTAAAAGTCTTGTATGTACTTTGTACAGCTTGTTGGATAGTGATTAAATTAAGAACTTATATGGTTTGATAGAGCAGTTGGCATGTAATAGCTAAAGATAGATTTTATTGCCTTTTATTTGCCTGCTTGTATGATTATATTTTGTCTAAGGCTCGGATGGCCTTGAGACGGGGAGAAGTTGGACAATTGAAGTTGGGGTATTGTATTGTGATTATACTTGCTACTTACAGGTTTTTGATTAGTCCTATAAACAAGGAAGACTCCGTCCGTTTTTCCTAAAATTTTGTGCCCGAGTTCGGATTTGGGCTGAGTATAGTTTGGTTAATAGAAGTCCTGGTTCCGTGAGAGTGCTCGATATGCTTTATATGACTAATGTAAATATGTGATTAACTTATTTTATGTGAAGTTGTTGTTTAAATGACTTAGTAGTTTATAATTTGTGTATGTGAACTTGTTGCTTATGTGACTTTACTTGTTATAAATTGCTAACGTAATCAATGTGTTTTATGTGTTAAACATGCTTACGTGAAACAATGTATTTTATGTATGAGGGTATCTCGCTTGTATGTGTAAGAAATTGCGAGGACGTAATTTTTGTAAGGAGGGGAGAGTGTGACGACCGAGAATCTCTTCATATTCATTTTAAATTGTTGAATGTCTTATTTGAGCATTAAATGTGCATTTATTTAATTTTTAGCATAATACACTATTCATAAGGAAAATTTACTGTTTAATTTTTCTGAAACTGTATTTTTTCTCCTATCACATATCATGTAGGAGGAATGTGAAAAATATTATTTTGTGTATTTAATGTTGGGAGTATGCATTTAGAAAATAGTTTTTGTCTTGAATGAATAGTATTACGAAAGAATACTAACTTTTTGTAGAAATTTTATTTGGGCTTTTAGTGAATTAGCTAGACTTTGGACTTTTATTAGACCCTTAAATATGTTTAATTAGACCTAATTTACTAACTCAAACCCATTATTTCCTTAGTCTATTATTTATATAACATAATAAGAGGCAAAACAAAAAAAAAGAGGAGAAAAGCTGAAAATACTGTAGCAAATCTGAAAATGGCATAAGAGGAGAATTTCTTCATCAAACCTTGGAGTTGAGCTCTTGGCTTGCTTAGAGAGGATTCTAGAGCACCTAGGAGCTTTACCACCTTGCCTACATCTTCATACAAGTGAGGGAGTTGCATTTTTATAACTATCAAAGTTTATGTTCATATATTGAAATTTTTGATTTGTTGATTATTGCTATAATACTTGTTATAAATGCTTAATATGTGTTTATTAGAGCCTATAGAGTAGACTTTTAAAGATGGTTAGCAAATTTTATGGTAGAATGCATAGATTGATTGAAAGAGATGATGAATAGTGCAGTGAGTAGTGAAATCCGAAAATTTAGGGTTTTTTTTTTAAAATATATAATTTGTTAATTAGATTGAATTGAGACTTCCTTTAGGTGCTTTAGACATTAGTGAAACTAGACAAAGACTCACGTGAGGTTGAAGTACCCGAAAATGAGTTAAAATGCAAAATTTGTTAACTTTAAAAAGGGGACTTTTCTCGTTGTGCAATACGGGTGCGTTTGGGCTATGGTTTGGGTATCCTTGGGGTAAGGAAGAACTTTTGGTGTTTTCGTTAGGTGAAAATGAGGTTCGGTTAGTATAGTTGTAATTCAAACCCGCTCGGGGCCTTCCTGAGCTTTAACTTCTAAAATGAATTTTTATGATCTTAATAGGTGTCTTTGGGCTTAATTAAGAATATAGTATGATTATGATGTGATTTGGAAACTTTGAAACGTGCATAGGAGAAAGAAATCTTGATTAAAGGAAGGGGAAAAGTAGTTTTTAGCCATTCTTGTTGCATTTGGAATTTGTTGTTGAGTTGTCTTACATTGTATTGACTATCTAAAGTATAATAAAGCTATTTGAATTGATTGTGAGTAAAAGTCATGTTGATTGCTACTATTGGTACTATAAAGCTATTTCGTGCTATTGTAAACATCTATTGTGCTTATATGTGAGGGTGGCCTACTTTGTCGACCCTCTTATGTGTTATTTGATATCTTGAATGCTTGTGGCTTGTCTCGGAGTTGCTTAACCATTTCGGACATGGTATTGTCGAGAAACACGGGCGGCGTCGAGTTTGCCGTGCTCCCTCGACTACCATGGTGCCTATTCCCTTCTCGTTGAGGCATATTCCACTACGCCAGAGGCGTGGTTCACCTGTTGGGCATGGACCTACCTCAGGAGAAAGGGTCGTAGGATCGGGAAACATCCGAAGTATCCCAACTTGTTGGTGTACGGGTTTGCCGGCATTAGCGTGAAGTTCGTGGCTCGTGGTTCGTGATTGAAGACTTGAAGTGGAATCGTATCCTTTTTAATGTGGTTAATTGGTTGGCTATTTGATCTTGATATTTTATGTTATATATATATGACTTCTTGTGATTGCATATCATATTGCACGCCTCGGTATAGTGCATCACCTCCCTCACTGGGTAACTTTGATTACTCATTCCTCATTTTAACATGTTACAGGTGCAGTTAGAATAACTACCTTGCGTGTTGTGCCTTTGGTTGTTTATCCTGCTGTGGTTAGAAGCTATTGTGAAGATGGAACTTGGTGTATATTTTTTACTGTTTTGAAACCCTTTAAAAGTCCTGTATGTACTTTGTACAGCTTGTTAGATAGTGATTAAATTAAGAACTTATAAGGTTTGATAGAGCAGTTGGCATATAATAGCTAAAGATAGATTTTATTGCCTTTTATTTGCTTGCTTGTATGATTATATTTTGTCTAAGGCTCGGATGGCCTTGAGACGGGGAGAAGTTGGACAATTGAAGTTGGAGTATTGTATTGTGATTATACTTGCTACTTACAGGTTTTTTATTAGTCCTATAAACAGGGAGACTCCGTCCGTTTTCCTTAAAAAAATTTACCCAGGTTCAGATTTGGGTTCAGTATAGTTTGGTTAATAAAAGTCCTAGTTCCGTGAGGGATCGGGACGTTATATACACCATAAAAGTTATCTATACTAAGTTTATATACTGCTGTGTATATCTCTTAAGTGATTCAAGAATATCAAGGTATGTTTTATATTTGATTATGTTATGATGTTATAAGACATGAGCAAAGATCCAATTTTCGTCTTACATATGGTATCAAAGCAAGGTTGAAACTTATGTCTTATAACTCAATTATAGTTTCTATTCCATATTATGAAATTTTCTTCATAGAATGGATATAATGTTTTGTATGGTGAAATTAGTTTTACCATTTCTTTGTATTTTATGTATATGGGTAGTTAAAATTTTAAAGTATGCCCCAAATTGTACTAACGTTTCTTCTTTCAATTATTCTTGATATATTTTTCATGAATTGTTGAGATTTGGAATAAAGGTGAATGTTTCCAAAATTTTATAACAATTCTAAAATTTATTTGCATGTTAAGATTAAAGCTAACTAGACATATAAATGATATCTTAGCTCTTTAAAGCTTTGGGCATTTTCTTGAAAAGTTTACTAACCAATAATGAATATAGAGGGTTGATTATTAGTTGCCAAAGTGACTCAATCATTAATAACCATCATTGGGATTCTAAATCTAATAGTGGATTGGTTGCCGCCAAAGTGGTCCAATTATATCATTTGATAATCGAATATTCAAGGTTTCATAAGCCTATGGAAATTATAGAAATGTAAATTTTCCAAAGGTGATTTGTTATGTCTATGATAGAAAGTAAAACTGAGTTGTGTTATGCCCATATATATATATATATATATATATATATATATATATATATATATCATTTCAATTTTTATAATGGTCCAAAGTGAATTATTGAAAAATCACTTATCGAGTGAATCACTCGCATATCATTATTTTTACCCAAAGGTAAGATATGACGATGCATTTGATTACTCGCAATAATAGCATTACATAATTAATGATGCTCATGCACATTTGTTAATTCGATGATTGAGTGAATCATTAGCTTATCATAGTCTTTATCCAAAGGTAAAATGTGATGAAACAATACATTGCTCATGATGATAGGAACAAACATGCTTAGCATCACTTGTGAGCAAAACTACTAGTATATTTCTTGCCCAAAGGTGAAAGTGATGATACAATAGATTTCTCACTATCAAAGTCATATATTACTTAGCATTATTGAAATTATTGATAGCTTTCAATTAAAGTATATATCCAATATTTTAAATTTGAGTGCTATCCTTAAAATGAACTGTAAGGTATGCACTCGTTAAGTTGATCATGATATTTGGATTTATAATACTATCATGAACATAAAAATTTTCAACCATTAAAGTTTTATTGGATAGATTTTATTTGATTTTGATAGTCAAGTTAACTTTTGAAAATATTATGAGATTTATAAGATAAATTTTTTTGGCTCCTAATTATGAAATTTCATATATTTATGGAGAACAGTGGGAGTAAGTTAATTTTCTTGTTTTTAAACTTTTATTTTAGCTTCATTTTTACTTGAAGGATATATGAAGAACTCTTAATATTGTTAAGAGTAAGTATGCTAAACATTTGTGCATTTTATGCCATATTTTATCAATAAAAGTAAGAAGTCGTATCAATACCAATAAGGTGTATTGTATACAAGATTTTGGTATTATTCATGTATTATATTTTTGGTTCAAATACTTATGAATATTTTTACATATTATGGGGCATATTACTAACTTTCAAGAAGTGATATAAAATTTTTTGATATCGCATTTAAGGTTAAGTGAAAGTGATCTATTAAAGTGATTTGGGTTGGTCATATTAAAGAAAGATATTTTGATAGGAAGCTTTTTGTGTCATGCTAAAGGTATTTGTCAAAGATCTCAATGATACATTTTAGTGTAAGACTAATCATTTTTAGTCTAAGCATATTAGAGTTTTATGGAATTGTCCATTACGTACATCACTTGAAGTAATAATTATAGATCCTTATGAAAGTGCTAGCACATGAATGAGTATAAAAATTACGAGGGATCCTAATAATGGTTAATAGTTGGACACATCAAAACAATATTTTTCCAGTTTCCCTTGTGCACATTTTGAGGAATTAAAGTTTACTAGAATTATCAAATTATTGACATGAAAGTGGGACCTTATGGTTTTTATTTTAAAGATATGCATGCATCCTATTATGGTTATTATTCCTCATTAAGATTTATCTAAGTAAATATCTAGTATTGTGATACATGGAAGGAATTTTGTCGACGAATTTAACATAAAACCATCATGATTCATATTAGTTATTTGTTTAGATAAATGTTATGTTGTTCTTGAGGTGACCATTAAATGAATCCAATAATGAGTATCATAGGTGTTCTGTGATCATTCGGCTAAGTAGGAGAATGTAAGAATTTTTTGTTTAAAGTGGCCTTTATGACCACATAAAGTGCAAAATAAATTGTGATGATTCAATGATTAGAGTCATAAACCAATATTTAATTTCCTACATAATGAAATATTAAGTGAATTCATAAAAGAATAAAAGGAATATGAAGAGTCCATGTATCGAGTGTTATTTTGAATCCATGTTCTTGAAATGTTCATTTAACCACCTAAATTATGATCCTACATTATGGTACGTTTAGTAGGGTTAATGGTACATTATGGTTAGTGGGATTAGTAGGGTTAATGGGTTCATGAAAAGTCATTTTTAATTAAATCCATGATGTGTAGAATTAATTGGGAGATTACTATATAAAAGACTCTTGATCCCTCTTTCTACTCAGTCATTCCTAATATTTGTTATTCCCATCAATTGACAAACATAAAAGTATATAGAGTAAGGGGAGAGAAGATCAAGTTAGTCATAGAGTGTGTACTACTAAAAGATATACACCATAAAAGTTATCAATACTGAGTTTATTTATATACTATTATGTATATTTCTTAAGTGATTCAAGAATATCAAGGTATGTTTTATATTTGATTATGTTATGATGTTATAAGACATAAGCTAAAGATTCGATTTTCGTCTTACAATACCCACCCACCAAACACTGTTAGAGGAAAATCTTCTCCTGTACTTGAGCTATGCATTTGAAAACTGGAGTTTAAAAGCTGCGTCTTTCATGCGTATGAGTAATATGTGTGATTTTTTGTGGGTTTATGTGGTGTGTGCCATGTGATTGTGTGTATTTGTGTGATCTGTGGTTTTTGATTTTGTATTTGTTGTTGTGTGCCATGTGTGTATGATGTGTGTGCCAAGTGTAGGTGCCTTATATGTATGTGTGATTTTGTGTATGTCGTGTGTGTGAGTGATGGGTGTTTGGCTTAGGGTATAAATTAAGATCAATTCTAAGCCAAGTTTGAACTCACAAGTGCACGAGTGATTGGAATGTAGTGTGTTTATTGCGAGGTCAAATCCACAGGGAGACAATTTAAAAGTTTTGTGAAAAAGTGTATGTAAAGTGTCTAAGTAATTGCAGTAAATTAAATGATGAATTGAAGTTTCAATTAAAGCTAATGAAAATTAAATTAAACTAAAATTAAATATGAGAGCTAAAATTGAGGTTTGATCACGATTGGGAAAAGTTTAGGGATCGAATTCCTATGAAAAGTTTAAATCTAGGCTCGAACTTAGAATTTTTCTATTCTAATGCGAAATTGGACTACAAGCCTAATTATTAATTTATTACCTTTCTCTAATTAATTAACGAGTCAAACCTAGCTTAAAGGTACAATGTTATCTCTAAGTCTTTATCTATTTGGAGTGTAGATTTGTCCTAAAATTTTATGATAACGTGTTAACAAATTAAATGTAGAAAAACTATGATACAACCTATAGTTTTTGTAATAAAGGCCAAATATATATTTTATATGATTTAGCATAAGAATATCTATCACAAATTAACTACAAACATAATGAGATAATAGACAATAAATATTAAAGAACGTAAATCATAAAAATATATAAAGCATTGAAATAGTAAATTCAAGTCTAAGATCATAGGATCAAAACTATTATATAGAAATCCTACACTAAACAATAAATTACTCAGTCATATTCAAACGAATTAAACTGAAATTACAAGAGAATAATAAGATAAACTTCCTCATAAAACAAGTCCGAACCCGTAGAAAATATTGTTTGTAGCTTGATTCTAATCCCAAGTGTGTATTGAATCCTCAACTTAAAGTCAAAAGTAACTAAGAAAGAAGTACAGAGAAAAACTAATCATAATATATATTTTTGGCACTGTACAATAGTTGTACAATGCCTTTTTTCTTTTTCTTTTTTTCCTTCCTACCGTGTAGCTTTCGTCCTTCCCTCTTGCCGAGTTGCTCAATGCCTTTTGTAGGAAAACTTTAGCTGCCCTATATTGCATTGGGCTTCAATTTCACATGGCCAATGGCGCCCAAGACTTGGCCTTGTGCTTTCTTTTATTTTCTAAGCCAAGTCCTAATTGGACTTGGTTGCCTACGGCCAAGGCTTTATTATTTTTTGTTTTATTTTCTTTATTTTCTTTATTTATTTCTTTCACCATACTTCTTTATAAAAAATTCTTCACTTCTTTTCTTCACTGCATTTTCTTTCAAATTTAGCCTCAATTGCTCTTTTGTCATCTAATTCTTACATGCACTAATACGTAATAAAAGTGATCAAAGTTTTCAATAAATATGCATAATTAATTCTAAAAAGTACTGAAATAGGCCTAAAAATATGAATACATCAACACCCCAAACCTATCTCTTGATTGTTGTCAAGCAAGACTATCTCAAAACATATCTAATGTCTTTAAAAAAAACACTCATGAGCTCAACAAGCATGCATTTCGACGATAGAAATAGAAAAGGACCTTTATTCACTTTGTAACTATTGTTCTTAAGAAGCTACTATCAATCATTTAGGTAACAAATTCTTTCAAAGTGAGCTAAGGACACTTAAGTCCAGACTTACTCTTAATTTTCAAAGACAATTAAACGAGATAACTTCAATAGTTATGCTCAATCACATTCATGGTTCCCAAACATACTTTTACCCCATATTATTCTCACTTACTAACAAATATAAGCAAAATACAATATTTCTTTTTCGAAGTGCTCAGTTCCATATTGCTTTCTTGGTACCTTGTGTAGCAGGCTTTTGAGCTCATCAATCCCAACCACTTAAGGTTTAGGTTGATAGGCTTTGAAAGGCTGCATGTGTACCCTGCTTTTTTTCAATCCTTGTGTAGTAGGCTTTCGAGGTTATCAAACCAACATTTTTTCATTTGAATTTTTTTTTTTGCTTTTTTTTTCTTCATAACAATCGCAAGGGGTTCAAGCATAGTCATAAGAACCAATCATGCAACGGGAACTCTCATCTCAACTATCCATATTCAACATCTAATCAATTAAGAAATAAGAAGGACAGCAGAGCTCACTAGCCAAAATATATCCCAATCATCTCATGCAAACAATTCAATTTCACAAGATAATTCTCCAAATGACAAAAAGAATATGCTCAACATTTAACCAAAATAGCAAATATACAAGCACACTGACAATACCTTATAAATGAGAACAAAAATTTTAAAACCCGCACCCCCAAACCTAAACTTTGTTTGTCCTCAAACAAATAGAATCAAAACATTTTGGGGATATGCAAAAAAGGATCAAAAAGCATAGAAAGGGACAACTTGATAATATAATGAAAGTGACGTGTTAGCAAACATCTCTACCATTCCTTGTTTCATATTGCATATTATCTAACAAAAACTCACAAGAAATTAGTAGATGAAATCATGGTACCCATCATCGACTATAAGGGAAGAAGCACAACCAGCTAGAATGCTATAACAACTAGAAAATAAACTTAAAACATAAATATAATAGTAAAGGAAAATAAGAAATAAAATGACATGAAAAGTAAATCCTAATAGCTACGTCTAGGGTGCCTCCTAGCAGCGCTAAGTTTAACGCCCTCATCAGGCATCAATGTTAGAGCAAAATGCTCTTAAATTCTTTTGGCACAAATAACATAATGATAATTTCAAAAGAGAATATAAGAGGACCATTCCACAAATGTTGCTTCATAAGGGGCATGAAGTGATACTTCTCAAGCTCACCTTGATGAGGTGAGAACTTTCATCCCAAGGTCATATGAATGCATTTATGCTCTAATTTACTAGTGACCACATGAAATCAATAAGATCAAACTCTACTTGCACAGGGTCTACTCAAAAACTATGATAAATGAGGTCTCTGCTACTAGGGTCAAACAATCTAGTCACTTCCCTATAAATCATTGCGTTCAAATTTGGGTCGAGCCCTAAATCTTCCTTTTTGGAGGAAAGATTTTCTTCTTCCTTTATCAACTACTCAATGGCCCTCTTTTAATGAGCAAAGACTATTAACACATGCTCCTCATTTTATGGTGAAAGATTATATGCTCTAATGATGGGAGAAATGTGGTACGATCCTAGATGTGGATGCTCGGTGTAAGAAAATCATGGTATGAGTTCCAAAACAAAGGGAACATCATCTATAGGTGGTTCAGGAAAAGGAATAGAAAGGAAAAAGAAGTAGGCTCAAAAGACTCATCTAGATAACAAGTAAGATCTAAGGAGTTGTATGCTCCCAATTCTTTTAAAAAAAGAGAATCATCGAATTGAGCTATTATGACATCAAACTCATCCTCCAAATATGATTAGAGCTCAGTGATTAAGGGAGAAGGTTCATCAAACTCAGAAGGCTCAACAAAGTCAAAATTAGGCATGAGAGAAGTGGAGAAAACTAACTTCCCTAATACGGGAACTATTTTAAATTGAGTCGTGGACTCATGAAGCTCGTCCTCTCCCTTGAAACAAAAAAGTACCTCTTCTACCCCATTCTCTCTTTTATTCCCACTATATTTTTTTCGCTCTTCTTCATTCTCCTTATGCCCACTAGTCTCTACCAAACTCATGTCATGGTCACACAAAGTTTCACTACTAACAAAACTATCTTGGTCAAGTTGGTCTGTCATAGGTTGGATAGAGTGCTTATCTTCAGTCCAATTATTTATACTCTTGGCTAGTTGACCAATTTGGTTTTGTAGCCTATCTAAGGATTGGGGGTTGGATTTGACGAGTTGAACAAGTTGGTTGATCTTATTATCGAAGTCTGATTCATGAGAAGAATGTTGAATCAAACTAGGATAACAAATATTTTGATTAAAAGAATTGCATTCAAAGTTTTGACGACAGTAGGAAAAATCGAAGTTGAGAAATTGAAATGTATTATTCTGATTTTGAAAACTATGAGGTAGAAAAGATGAATTTCTTTGATCCCAAAATGAAGTTTGATGATTCAGCTACTTAGGGTTATATGCATTAGAGTACGAACCATTGTTTGAAAAATAACCCTGAGTGGTAATTATATTATAATCAAAGAATTCGGAATATTAGGGACAATTCATAATGGTATGACCAAATTGAGAACATAAAGTACAACTAACACATGTATTTGGGATAATGGATTGAGTTATATTCTAAAAAGCCAAATGATTAAGTGACTCACAAGGTAGATTAAGAAAGCCATTCACATCAAAAAGAGTCATATCCCAATCGATAAAATTTTTTCAATATATATTTTTTGATTTTTAAAAAAAAAATTGAAATAGAGAAAACAGATAAAACAAACACTTAAACAAGTTACTACACTAATCCAAAAATAATACTGTGCCTCCCGGGTAACGACGCCAAAAACTTAATGGGTGCTTAGCTTAGGGTATAAATTAAGATTAATTCTAAGCCAAGTTTTAACTCGCAAGTGCACGAGTGATTGCAGTGTAGTGTGCTTAGTGTGAGGTTAAATCCACAGGGAGACAATTTGAAAGTTTTATGGAAAAGTGTATGTAAGGTGTCTAAAGTAATTGCAGTAAATTAAATGATGAATTGAATTTTCAATTAAAGCTAATAAAAATTAAATTAAACTAAAATTAAATATGAGAGCTAAAATTGAGGTTTGATCACGATTGTGAAAGGTTTAGGGATCAGATTCCTATGAAAATATTAAATTCTAGGCTCAAACTTAGGATTTTCCTATTCTAATGCGGAATTAGACTACAAGCCTAATTATTAATTCATCAACTTTATCTAATTAATTAACGAGTCAAACTTAGCTTAAAGGTGCAATGCTATCTCCAAGCCCTTTATATATGCGGAGTGTAGATTTGTTATAAAATTTTAGAATAACGCGTTAACAAATTAAATGTAGAAAAACTATGATACAACCTACAGTTTTGTAATAAACCCCAAATATAGATTTTATATGATGTAGCATAAAAATATCTATCACAAATTAATTACAAGTATAATGAGATAATAGACAATAAATATTAAAGAACGTAAATCATAAAAATATATAAAGCATTGAAATAGTAAATTTAAGTCTAAGATCATAGAATCAAAACTATTATATAAAAATTTTATCCTAAATAATAAATTACTCAATCATGTTCAAACGAATTAAACTGAAATTACGAAAGAAAAATAAGATAAACTTCCCCATAAAACAAGTCCAAACTCGTAAAAATACTGTTTGTCGCTTGATTCTAATCCTAACTGCGTATTAAATCCTCAACTTAAAACTAAAAGTAACCAATAAAAGGAAAACAAAAAAAAACTAATCCTATTTTATCTTTTTGGAACTGTACAATAGTTGTACATTGCATTTTTTCTTCTTTTTTTCATTTTTCCTCCCTGACGCATAGCTTTACCCCCCTCCCCCTGCCCATCCTCATCCCCCTCTTGCCGAGTTGCTCAATGCTCTTTGTAGGAAAACTTTAGCCGCCCTAGGCTCCGTTTGTTTGCCATAAAATATTTTCCCGGAAAATGTTTTTCGGATTTTACGGTGTTTGGTAACACCGAAAAATTAGTCAATCGTAAAATATTTTTCAGTCAACAATTGCGGCTGCTTTTTCTTAATTTTATGGTCTTTGGTAACACCAAAAAATTGGTCAATCGTAAAATGTTTTTTAGTCAACAATTGCGGCTAGTACAAAATTTTGTAAAATATTTTCATTTCCTTTGGGAGAAGAAAATATTTTACGAAACTCACGGTACATCAAACACCAGAAAATATTTTTCAGTATTCTATTTTCTAGTAAAATATTTTTCTCTAATAAGTTATTTTACGGCAAACAAACAGAGCCCTGTAAAATATTTTATTTTCTAAAAAAACACTTTATACGAAAAATATTTTACACAAGTAAATTATTTTACGACAAACAAACGGAGCCCTATATTGCATTGGGCTTCAATTTCATATGGCCAGTGGCCATTGACTTTTTTTTTTTTTTACAACCACACAGCCAAGACTTGGCCTTGTGCTTTCTTTTATTTTTTAAGCTGAGTCCTAATTGGATTTAGTTGACTACGGCCAAGGTTTTTTTTTTTTTTTTTGGTATATGGGAGACATAGTTAATTACAAATTAACAAATTTAGAGGATGTTTTATCCTTCCTATCTTTCTCAATTAACAAACTGAGAGCACCGGTGGTTGATCTAAACCGGAAGATCCAAGTAATTGATGAAAATTGAAATTAACAATCTATTCTGCACATCTGTTAGCTTCACAAAAAACGTGGCTAATACGATAGCTTTGGTCACATATTATTATTATTTTTTTTTTCTATTTCTTTCACCATGCTTTGTTATCAAAAATTCTTCTCTTCTTTTCTTCACTGCATTTTCTTTCAAATTTAGCTTCAATTGCTCTTTCGTCATCCAATTCTTACTTGCACAAAAACGTAATAAGAGTGATCAAAGTTTTCAATAAATGTGCATAATTAATTCTAAAAAGCACATAAATAGGCCCAAAAATATGAATACATCGGTGAGACGTGTGCCTTGTGTGTATGATTTTGTGTGTTTTATGTGGTGTGTGTCTGGTGTGATGATAACCAAAGAAGGAGGAGGAGAAGAAGAATTTGGGGAAGGGAAAAAAACAAAATTAAAGATGATAAAAAGAAAAGAAATAAAAGATTAAATAAAATGGTATAATAATTTAACAATTTTTTTGACAAAGTTTACATTTTGTTAACCTTGACATTTGGTCAAAGTATAACAAGTGGTAAAAATTATACATTAAGGATAATAAGTGTCAAATTATATAAAGATTAAGGGTTTGTTTGGATTGAAGGGAAGGAGGGAAAGAGAGATAAAGGGGAACATTGAAAAATTATCTATCTTATTTGTTTTGTAAGTTTTCTAAGGGAGAAGTGAAGGTTCAAACCAACTCCTCCTAAGTTTACTTTTTTTTTTTTCTCCCAACTTAGGGTAAAATGGAGGGGAGAGAGACTCTAACTCTTTTATAAAAATTATTTTATACATAAAATTTATTCATTCCTTCTATTTTTTTTCTAATTCAAACAAAAGACACCTATAATCTTTTTATAAGACTATTATTTCTTCAAATTATTCAATCCAAATATAATTTAATCTTTTCATCACCTCTCATTTATGATTCTCTCAGTTCTTCTCATTTATTAAACTTTTTCCTCTCAATCCAAACACACTGTAAGGATAGTATATGGATTTAATCTTTTTATTAATGAATATTTTTCGACCAAAAAAAATACTTTGCGAAAAGAGTATAGATATAAACTAACCCACTTTTGAGCTCTTTTAACAGTTTGACTAAGAACAAAAGTAGAAAAGAAAAAACAAAATCCACCACACTGTCTACTCTCTTTTCCATTTTTATTTCAAGTAAATTTTACAATTTTCATTTTTAGTATTCAATTCCCAATTTCACTGTTCCCCAAAACCCTAACACACCCAACAACTAGGGTTTCCATCTCACCTTAAAATTTCCCCCCATTTTTTTTTTTTACCGCAAATTGTTTGTAAATGGAAGAATATTCTGAGCAGAAGAAGCTATTTGTGGGTGGAATATCATGGGAGACAACTGAGGATGTTCTCAAAGACCATTTCAACAAGTATGGAGAAGTTGTTGGTTGTGTTATCGCTAAGGATCGAGCCACTGGGAGCCCTAGAGGCTTTGCTTTCGTTGCGTTTTCGGAAACCTCAGCTGTCGATCAAGCCCTTCATGATTCCCATCAGATTCTCTCCAGAACGGTGCCGTTTCAACGAACCCTAATTTCTTTTTTTTTTTTGCGATTTTTTTGGAATTAAGATTTAATTTATTTATTTTATATACATTTTGCTTGTTATTTGATTTTTTTCCTGCTACATTGAAATTTGTGAGCTGGAAATTATTACTTGTATGTTTATTTTTCCGGTCATTTTTAACTTGAATAAATATTTAATTTTTAAAATATTCTTAGGCAATTTTGATCATGGGTTTTTTTATTTTTCTGGTATATTTAAATGTGTTAGCTGGATATTATTACTTATATGTTTATTTTTTCGTGCTGTTATTATCTTTTTGAATAAATATTTTACTTTTAGTATATGTTTAGGCAATTTTGTCACGGTTGTTTGATTTTTCTGGTATATGAAATTTCTGAGCTAGAAATATTCGTATTATATATTTTTTATTTATTGCCTTAACAAGAAATAGAGCTTTTAACTTTCTAGCTAACAAAAGAATCCCTAATTCTTTTATTATGTTTTCTTTCTAATTTTTGGGTAATTTTGCTTTTCGTTAACAAAGTTTTGACCTTTAATATGTATTTAGGATTTTCTTGCTTTTTCGAGTTTATGGGCTATTTGATTTTTCTGCCATATTGAAATGTATGAGCTTGAAATTCTTTTCTATTGCTCTTTAATATGGTGAAAATCTGGTGTGATAAAGTTTTTATTGGGCAATTTTTATTTGAAATACAGTCTAGACAAAATCTTTTGTAGGGATTTTGCTTTTGTTTGTGTGTGTTTTTAAATGGACTCTTTGGGTCCTTAATGACAATTTTATTTATCTGGTTTCTGCATTATTGATTTTGATATTTGGTTCCCCTGACAGGGAATGGATTTAATGACTTTGCAGCTCATTTTTATCCAAACAACTAATTTTCTTCCGGTTTGATGGGCTGACAATCTAATTTTACTGATTCCTTATGTTGTTTCTAATTCTGTATTTTATTTATGTTCATGATTTTCTTTTCAAAGTAGGAAGGTATAAAACTGCCGATTCAAAGTTTTCAGATATGTTTTCTTGAAAAAAGTTTTCAGATATGTTATTTTTTCCGGCAGGTCACAGATATGTTTTCGGGTTAATGTGATTTTTGGTCTCTTGTGACATGTTTTATAGGTAGAAGTGAAAAAAGCAATACCTAGAAGTGAACAACAGCAAAGTCAACAACCACAGAGTAGAGGATTTAATAGGAACAGTAGAGGTAGTGGTAGGGGCAACGAGTATTTTAGGACTAAGAAGATTTTTGTAGGGGGTTTATCAGCTAATCTAACAGAGGAAGAGTTCAAGGGCTACTTTGAGACATTTGGTAGAATTACAGATGTAGTAGTAATGCATGACAATGTGACTCATAGACCAAGGGGATTTGGATTTATCACTTTTGAGTCTGATGATTCTGTTGAGGAGGTTATGCAGAAGAACTTTCATGAGTTGAGCGGCAAACTCGTGGAGGTGAAGAGGGCAATTCCAAAAGAAGGAAACAGCAGTAGCAGTAATGTGTATAATACCAGACTAGGCGGAGGAAGAGGGTCTAACTATAACTCTTATCAGCGTGGAAGTTACCCTCCTTACAGCTCTCAATATGGTCTTCTTCCAGGTTATGGACCTCTTTCAGGGTATGGTGCTATTACAGGTTATCCTTATGGAGCTGGCATTTTTGGTGGTGGTTACCCTTCAGTCGGCTATGGGGGAATCGGCTATGGGATGGCTCCAGTTGCACCTAGGATTCCGTGGAATAGCCCTGCAATGGTTGGCAATCGTGGTAGTCCAATGCCTTATGGCAGTGCTCCTTCTATGTATCCTGCTTATTTGAATGGTGGGGTTGGATTAGTTAGTGTTGCAGCAAACGGTTATAATGGGACAGTTGGAGCAGGATTTAACGGTAGTGGTGATGCACAAGGTGGAGCTGATTCAACACCATCTCAGATTGGTAGGGAAAATGTAGATGTCAATTCTTTGGGTTCGAGTGGAAGCTCTGGTGGAGCTGCTAGCAAACAGAATAAAAAAGGTATTGATGAACGCTTTTAAAGTCTTATCCTGCTGCTGGTAAGTCTAGTTGACTCTACTGCATTCTGGTTGTCGATATTGACAGGTTAGTAATTTCTCTCACTGACTGGGTTGGGGCTATCTTACTTCATTGTCCAGATGTAATTTCTTTAGATCTTTTCTCAATCATTCGAAAGATTTTTCTTGCTATGCTGTCTTTTCTTGTTCTTCCAATAATTTATGGGTACAGGATTCAGACTGTAATATATTCTTTCAGATTTAAATTTTCTCTTTGGGATTTCACTGTCTTTGATGGCGTATTGCTACATTTGTCCTGGAATTTAGAGGTTGCAGCCAATGCATTTCTTTTTGTGTTTCAAGTATGTGAACTAGATATGATTTCTTATAAGTGTTGCTAGGTACAACCTATATGCAACAGTTTCCTCTTTGGATGATGGGACTTGTTCTTTTGATACTTGCGTGCTTTCTTTATTCAGCAGGTAGCTTTATTGAATAAAAGAAATTCAATATCTTCCACTAGAGGTGGGATCTGGGCTGACTCGGCCCCTGCCCGGGCCCAGTCCAACCTGCATGGGCTGTGGGTTGAGAGAACTGGGCCCAGCTACTAGGATGGGCTGGGCCAGCTCGATTTTTTAAAAAGAAATTTGAAATTATAAAAAGTATGAAATTTTAAAAAATGAATTAAAAAAATAAAAAATGTTCCGTTTGGAGTTTTTTTTTTTTTTTTTTTAATTTCTTGTAATTGCTGGGCTCAAGCTGGGCCAGTTCCGAGTCGAAATGGGCCCGGGCCCAACTGGCCTAGACCGATTGAATCCTGGTTTCACCCGGGCTGGGCTGGGTAGAGGCTTTTCTGCGCTGGCCCAGCCCAATTGCCAGCTCTATCTCTACAGTAGTATCTGTAATTTTTGTTCTCTTTTGGTTCATGTTGGTTGCTTGTGATCTGTAATTTTTGTTCTCTTTTAGTTCGTGTTGGTTGCTTGTGATGATCTGGCTAATTCCATCTTTTAATTTATATGATTGATTGTTGTTCTCTTATATCATATTCTTGGAGCATATTTCTTGATAAAATGCTGAAAAAGTTGAAATAAGAAGTATTTCTTTGACTTAAACCTTTGCTAGTGTATTGGTTGACAATGAAATGTGTGACTGTATTGTCCATCTTTGTTTCTTTTCCCTTTTGGTTCTTTTCTTTTTGTGTTTGTGGTGGGTTGTTACCTACACTGCTTCACTTGTATACCTAAGCATCTATATTTGTGCTAGAGCTGTGTTATTGTGTGATCACGGACCTTTCATAACAGATTCTAATATGTATCCCATATTGGATGAGTAAAGTGGGCATTTGAAAGTAGTCAGAATTTGAGCATTTTCCAGAATAGACAACCTCAGGTCTTTTGGTTATTTTTAGTGTTGAAGATATTCATTTCCTCTGGAAGAAAAATTTAACACTGGGAGGTTCTTTGAGCTACAGACTTGTATATTATGATACTTATGGGCAACCCAAACAAGAAAAAAATAGTATTGTGATTTAGGCTTAATGTAATGATTTTCTATTAAGCAGACATGTTAAGATTCTTTCTCCGCTATGGGGTTGACTCAGAGAAAACAATTCATCTTGGTCAAATAACTATATTTTAGAGCCAGCTATTAAACAAAGGAAGAGCTCAAGTCTAGTTAATATGAGATTGTAGGATTTTGCTTTTTGAGTAGATGTTGTACTTTTGAGGTTTTGTTCTGCAGCATGGTTACCTATACCATCTGTTGCAGGTTTAGTAGCTCGGTTTTTTAAGTTCATCACGTGTATGTGATATAACGTAGTTATGGTATTATATTGTCCTTGCAATGGTTTACCTTCCTGAAATTTATTGATGGTGTTGTATGTTCATGTTCTAATATAATGCCCGTTATTGCTGATCAAGAAAGTGTAAAAGATACTCCCCCAACCCCAAAAGAAGAAGGTTAAAGAGAAACTACCTTAAAAAATATGAAAACAAATGCACGATATTTGTCCTATATTACCTTGGCTCCTGCCAGGGTATATCATTTTGCTGCTAGATTTGATCATGTGGGAGTTCTCTATAGACATTATGTGAACTTTTTAATGAGTTTCTTTTAGCTGGAATTACAAGGTTTCATCTTTATGATTTTGGTGCTAATATTCTATCCAGTGGGAGTGCTCTATACGTATATTGTGCAAATGTATTGTTCAGTTTCTTTTTAGCCGGAAAAGGATCTTGCTCCAGCACTTGCCAAAGATGAGTGCCATTTGTTACTTTGGCTTGTTCCTTTATGAAGAATGCTGGGTTCCATCTCACTATGAGGAGCTGCTATATCAATACTTGTTCCTTCATTTAGTAGGGAACATTTGGTGTTCATGACCTCCTTTGCCCAAAATTTTCTTGGTTAGTCGGTCCAACACTTCCTGTACCCTGCACCAGGCTTCCTTTGACTCCTGGGTATATAAAAGGAAAGTTGATGCACAATATTTTCTTTAATCTATAAGGGTTATCGAGAATTCCCGTCAATGAAGAGGGCGCAGCTGCTTGCAATGGCCATTTTCTGAGTTCCCTATGATCGTTCTTTGATCTTTAAATTCATGAATATACTTGAATGTGTTTGAAATTTTATACGATAGCACTCGCCATTGATGATGCGATTCAAAGAGACAAGAACCTATTCTTGTTCCAATTGTTTGAGGAAAGCTCGTCTTTTTGGCATCAGTGGTCCTTTCTTTCTTTGTGTACTGAAAGTGAGAGTAAAATAAGGATTAGCTATGTTAAGTAGGTCAATTCTACCATGTTTAGTGCAGGGTATGGATTTTCCATTGATGAATGTGCTAAACTGAACTCATTTGTAGCATATTACCGTGCATGTTAGCAAATAGTATCCATTAAATGCGACCCTTAAAACTTCATGGGTTTTCATTATAGCATGTTTCTTCTCTCTTTTTCGTAGTGTTCACTTTTCTCATTACGTGATTTGAATCTGGAGTAGGCCTTTGATATAGGGTTTTGGATCCTCTCATTTCTTCCTTCTATCATTTCAGAAATAACGTGTATTGTAGGTCATCAGATTTGTTCTTTTTTAATCTTAGCCATTTATTTAAAAACTTATTTGAAACACCTTTTCCGACATTGATTGGTTTATTAATTCAGATGTGATGATTGAGACTAAAATTGAATAAATTTGATGACTCACAATACACGTCATTTTCGAAATGTCACAAACAAGAATTGAGACGATCTTTACACGGTTGATGTAGGCTATGAAGAGGTGAGCCCACGTTTTTTGGTTTTCCTTTTTCTATTATATGATTCTTTGTCCCTTCCAATACTTGGGAAGCATTTCATACAATTGGGAAGTAGAGCTTGGCAGGTGCCACGTTTTGTGGTTTCATGAGGAATTTGCAAATGATTTCCCCATGCCAATCACTTCTATGCATTAATGGGTTAGCTATCTGTTGCCAAAATCCTGAGGATGGTATGGTTGGCCCTATACAAGAGTTTGAGCTCAAAATGCCTCTAGAAAGTATCGAATCAGTGTACCAACCACTTTTTTTTTTTGTCGAAACATGTTCATTAAATTAAATAAACAATGAGTACATTAATCAATATCAGTTGGGTACAAATTATTCTCTAATAGCTCTTGTAGAGATGACGGGACAATAGCAATTCAAATTCTTTCTAACCATTTTATTTGCTATCCAATCTGTGGGTTTATTGGCAGTCTTACTAATATATTGAAAATTAAAACTATAATTTTTAACAATAATCTTTTTAATGTTTTCAATAATTGGGTCTAACTTCCAACTAGCAGAATACCCTGAAGAACAAATTATTTTGAAGACTGTTTTTGTATCATTCTCTATGATAATATTATCACATGAGATCTGCTTAGCGAAAATGCATGCATTGTGAATGGCAATGGCCTCCACTTCAGCAGTTGATTCATATCTGACATGATTGGTCTGTTCAAACAATTGACTCCCTCTCCAATCACGACAAATAAACTCAACGGTAGTCTTCTCACATGAAACAAAGGATACATCAACATTGAATTTAAGGCTTCTGGGAAAAGTGGGGACCATGTCGCTCACAGGTCTGAACCTTCCTTGTTCTGTTAGAGGTATCTAAGCTACCAAAACACTCCAAAATCTTTGTAGCAACCAAAGAAACTGTCCTAACAAAATTGACTTCTTTTCCAGACAAGCTCGACACCTTTCCTTCAAGATATGCCAGAACTTGAATTATCACTTGGGGGATTTTTCTAGTATGTGATTATGTGAATAAGTATCCATCTTGTTGATTGAGCCTAAGCATAGGAAAAGTAATCATGCCCCCTAAATGATCGCTGCCCTTTATGTTATGGCATTGATTTGAAATAAGACATTGAATGTTGTAAAAATATTCCGTTAATACAGAATAACACATACAATTTTATTGCAAGATGTGGCTTTTAATTTGAAAACAAAAGCAGAAAAGGAAATTAAAGTGTCTATACTCATTTATACTAGTGGAAAAAGAGTCAAGTCGACTAAATAAATAG
Source organism: Ehretia macrophylla (assembly GCA_037974665.1). Taxonomy (NCBI): domain Eukaryota; kingdom Viridiplantae; phylum Streptophyta; class Magnoliopsida; order Boraginales; family Ehretiaceae; genus Ehretia; species Ehretia macrophylla. Next base: position 11,137,660 of record CM075774.1, read on the forward strand.
TTAATGGGGATTTTTTTTTTTTTTTTTGTCAAGTTAATGGTAATTCATAACCATCCAATGGCAATTGATTAACCTTTATTTTTTTGGTCAAATATATATGGCCCATGAGGTACAAGTCCCGTTAAAGAAGCTGGAGTTTTTACGGATGGTGTATTTAGTTTAGTTTAAAATACCATAGAGAGATTATAAGAGCGTTACAGTACTATAAAGAATATTATACACTTTCAACAAATTATAAACGGGTTTCATGCATTTCATCCCTTAAAAAAGATTAGTATGGGTTACTTACCGAGCAAAAAAAAAAAGAAAAAAGATTAGTATGGGGTATATCTATCTTTTGCCAAATATATATTTAAAGTATTTAAGCATTATCCAACGGGTCAGGTTCCGATTTTACTAGCCTTTTGGACGAAGAAATGAGCACCAACCACCCACAAAAGCTTTCTGTAACACGTTGAAACATGTTTGCTCTTAAAATGCAACCTTACAATTGTAGCAAACAAGTCATCATAGTCTCTTATCCATTTATAGTGAAAGTAAAAGAGGAGGGAAAAAGATGGCAATTAAATAACAATTTCAGATCAGAAAACATTAAAGGCAAATCTTGTATCTATGTGGGTTTGAACGAGCGGATGGCTCAAATAATTCTGTAGAAAAAGGACAGCCACCACCAACCTTCTTAAATTTTTTTATATCGAGAAATTCATCCAAATAGTATTACACTAAATCCATTCTAAAATTACAAATATTTGTCGATCATATTTTAATTGTTAACACAAAGAATATTAATTTATCCTAAAATATTATTTATTCTCATATTATAATAATATACCCTAATACATGTACTACATCTTTTGAGAGCCTCCTTGGGTCTTTTGACTAGTAGAGGCTTTCAAAATGTTTCATTCTCTCATCTTTGTTATTTTTTTTGATTTGTCTTAGAATTGGTACGGTGTTTTATCTTTTTCCTGCTTCATAGATTCTTACTCTGTTCATGTTAAGGCCAGTCTAGTTGATTCTTCTACTCCATCAGAGAAAAAGAAAGAGAGAGAATCTAAGGTGATTGTGACCAGACAATTGGCCTAGATTGTGACATTTCATTTCTTCCTATAGTGAGAGAAAAAGCTTGCCAAAAGCAAAACAAAAAAAAAAAAAGAAGAAAAAATAGTGATAGAAAAAGAGAGGTCAAGAAAGGATAATGTTAACTGTATCTTCAAGAACCCCTTCAAAATCTTCCTTAATTTCTTGAATATTTTTCTCATTTCTTTAGAATTATGAGGCATATAAAGGGGCATATAATGAATTTCTTAATTGTTGAAAAGATTGTCCATAAACCATATATAAGATATACCTAATAAAATTTACAAGTAAATAAAATATAAAGATGACAATTAAAGTTATTATTTTTATTATTATATAATTTTAAAATCCCGATGCATCTAACAGCTGTTAGCATTGTCATTTGTTAAGGAAGCCAGCCATGACAATCTCATAATCCCACTCGGTCTACTTTCACCTGTTGGTCCCGCTCTTTGCTGCAATCTAATTAGATTTTATTTTGGATTTTTGTTCCTCTCACTTCTCACGTGAACCACTAGTACTCCTTTCTTTTTCTCATTTATTTCTCCCCCCTCTCTCTCACTCTATATGTACAAATATATGTGTAAATATATATGTTTATATATTTATGTGTTGTATGTGTATGTTAATTGGGTTTCCAAGTTCGAATAAAGATTCTCTCGAGTAAATGATTCCATTAATCTTTAGTGTTTGACCTTTGAAACATTTTGATCTCTTATCTTTAAAATTAAACTTGTTAGTCCTTAAAATTAGTTAGTAGGACAATGTTAATCTTAAGAGCCAACTCCGTTAAAAAATAAACAGTTTTATTATGTGTCATCTATGTGACTGTTATTCTTTGAACTACTTGAGGGCAAAATTGGTATTTCGATGGGGTCTTAATCTTTACCTTTGTGAAGCCCCTTTTTCTATTCCCAAATTGATAGAGCTTAACCTCATAATTTTTACCATTGCAAAATTGTGTTTTCGAAAGTATATCATCAGTTTTTACAATTGCAATTCAACTATTGAAAAACATAAAGAAGAAGCAACATTAAGCAATCGCGATTGTAAACATATGTATATGTGTGTACGCCAAAAATATGAATATATGTATGACTAAGCAATCACGATTGTGAACATGTAAAAAATTACACTTACTAGCGCGTATCATCATCAGATGTATCCATATGCGTACAATCGCGACGATATTGATATGGGATTGCTCAGTTTCACAAGAAGATTGGCCTAATTAGAAAAACCCTAGAGCAAACTCTTAAGAAACCATCTGATTTTATTTTTTTGTCGATTTCTAAGTTTATACCCAAAACTATTTAGACCCCATCGAAATATCAATTTCGCCCTCAACTAGTTTGGAGTATAACAGTCACATGGATGGCATGTGATAAAAACGTTTATTTTTTAATGGAGTTGGCTCTTGGGATTAAAATTGTCTCACTAACTAAATTTTTAGGACTAAAAGACTCACTTTTAAATATAAGGGACCAAAATATCCCAAAGGCCAAACATTAAGGACTAATAAGAGCATTTACTCGATTATCTCATAACATAACTTCTTCTATTTTGAGACAAGATGATGCCACTATTGAAGACTACCATTTTAAAACGACAACCAAATTTTAAGAAATTTTTTTAGACTACTTTAGCATTTACATCGGAACAAAAGGGTTCGGCACCCTTTTCGGTGACGGTTTAGAGACGACATAAATAAATCGTCTCCAAATCGTCTCCTATTGGCGATTATTTAGAAATGACTTGTAAAATCGTTTCGAAATCGTCGACAGTGGAGACGGTTTGTAGATGAAATACTTATGTTGTCTTCAAATTATCACTATTCATGAATGAAAATTTTCGTCACTGTTTTGGTGACGAAAAGGTGACAGACCGTCGCTATTGACAGTTTTTCTTGTAGTGAAAATAAGAAAACTAATTAACTTATGATTATAGGAAAATATGGTAATTCTGGAATCTTTCTTATAGAATAGCTAATTAATAAATTGGGTAAATAACATATTATCCACTGTGGTTTATCAAAAGTGTACTGGAACCCCTTGTAGTTCCAAAATCAATGTGGAACTCCCCTAAGGTCAATCAAAATGGTGTATGGTAATATTAAAAGTTAACCACAAATGAATATCACGTGTGCAGTTTGCGACCTTGCAATATTAATCTGACATCACCTACTTACTTTTACACTTATGTGGACCAAAATGCACCATTCTCAAAACCACAAGGGGGTTCTGTGATGGTTTTGAAACCACAAAGGGGTTCCGTGATGGTTTTGAAACCACATAGGGGTTTTATGCATTTTTTATAAACAACAAGGAGGTAATATACCATTTACCCTAATAAATCTGCTTGATGGGAGAAGAGATGCCCTCAGATGTTTTGTTAGGAGTTTCACATGGTGAACTAAAGAGTGAAGAGAAAGATTTCTCCCACATGGAAAGATTAGGAGAATAATAAGCTATTAATAAATATGTGTAGGTTCAAGACCCAATAGCTTAAGCTTTTGGGTCAATAGTTGAGTTCTACACATGGGTGTTAAAGTTTAAGCTAATGGGTATTGAGCCTACACATGTTTATTAATAGCTCATTATTCTCCTAATCTTTCTATGTGGGAGAAATCCTTCTCTTTGCTCTTTAGTTCACTGTGTGAAACTCCTAACAAATCTCCCCTTTTCACATGTGAACTCTAATTTGGCCTTAACTTTCCCTTGATCTACATTCATCGCCGATGAATCCATTTTCACTACTCTCACAAGCTATTTAGATATTCTTTTTGCACCTTAGCTACTACCATTCCAACTCCACTAGCTATTCCCCGTGCACCCCAAATCAACCATGCACCTCCATGTGCATCCCAGATCAAACCATGCACCTTAGCTGCTATACCATATCAGCTCTAGTAGCTCTTTCTTGTGCACCCAAGATCAACCATGAAGCTCTGCGATCTTACTCTCGTACAAGCCCACTTAGAATCACCCAGATCAACCAAGTCTTACTCCATCGCGTTACTGTAACCTCATACAACTTTGAGAGTATAGCTTAAGAATTATGCATACTGTAACCCTACTCCATCCTCCGAGCCCTGCTGCCAAACTCCATCGAGAGTCCATCACGATAGTCCACCATAATTCTTCGAGAGTCCGGGGCCAAGATCGTCAAACTATCGGCTCTGATACCACTTGTTGTGGAGAGCCCAGAGAATCTGAGAATAAATGGGCCTTAACACCCATGTGTAGAACTCAACTATTGACCTAAAAGCTTAAGCTATTGGGTCTTGAGCCTACACATGTTTATTAATAGCTTATTATTCTCTTAATTTTTCCATGTTGGAGAAATCATTCTCTTTGCTCTTTAGTTCATCATGTGAAACTCCTAACATGTCTTCTTTGTTTAGAATCATCTACCTTTCCTATAATCATTCACCACAATAAGTTTTCTCATTTAGCCTAGAAATTTCAAGATTTTGTAAGTAAGAAGGACCTATTAAGTTCTTTAGGTAGCAATTGGTACAGTGGAATGAATTTGGACATAAATTAAATAAGTTAAGGAATGTAATAGAATTGGGAATGAAATGAACTTGAAAATGAGAATGATATGTTGGTATGCTTTAGGAATGAAAATAGGAATGAATCTATTGATTCCAAACCCATGTTTGGTAGTCAATATATAAGATTAGTAATAAGAATGACTTGTATAATATAACATGATTGCCTTTTTATTATTATAGTATTAAAAATAAGAATAAACATGAATATAAGCGTAAACAACATAAACATAATAATAATAATATATTATTATTATTTTATTTTTGTTTTTATTTTTATAATAATAATAATTATTATTAAAACAATAATTAGAAGTTATATTGTTATGGGGGTATGTTAGTCATTTTAAAAATAAGTCAATTCTCAAGTACATGAGAATGAGCTAATCACATGTGTTTGCTCTGAAATGACTAATCCCATGTATGAGGAAATGAAACTATCTTGAGATTGAAATTTTCAAGTTCATTCATTCATAACCAAGCATAGGAATCAAATAGAGTTGAGAATGTCATTCCATTTCTAACCCTATTCCAGTGTACCAATCGCTACCTTAGTCTTTTATCTTTTTTTTTTTTCCTTCCCTTCTACTTTTTCTCTTGGATAAAAGATTAATAAACTCATATACTTTAAAAAGTTGAACACTAATTAGCAAAAGTTTTGAAGGCTCCTTGAGAACTATACAGTGTAGACCCTTGAATTTACAATTAATTTTGTTTTGTCTAAATTTTACAATCTCTTTTGAAGGGTAGGTAACAACAATTTGCACTATCCAAAAGACTTCGCATCCAAGTGATGATGGTTTGAGAGAAAACCAAAAAGGTTGCCAAAAATGAACAACATTAGTATTCAATGTGGTGGTTTTGTGTCTCTAAGACACCATAAGACTTATATATGTTGGATATGACTCAAATTCCAAACAAAGCACAACCAAACACTAAATGCAACTAGAGGTTCAATAAGAGTTAAAATACTATAGAAGATAGGATCCTAATCATAATAGGATTTGTATTAATGTCTTATAAATAGTACTATGTAGGTTGTTTTTAATTATCATACACCACAGTGTGGATGTACCATATTATATTACACTAGAATTATATGTTATGGGCGCGTTAGAGTCATGATTAGAGTTATTCTTATTAGTAATAAAAAATAATACATTGTAAATGTTATTAAGTGACCACCTCATCTAAAAGCTTAAGCTGTTAGAGAGGTATTTGTTATATTGTTTATTATCTTCAACACGCCCCTACAAGTGCATGCGAAGTTAGTTTTTGAGTCTTACACTTGGACAATTTTAATATTTTTAATTGGTGGTAATGAGTTTTGAACCCAGGACCTTTTGGTACCTAGGCTGTGATATCATGTCAAGTGATCACATCATCTAAAAGATTAAATTGTAAGAGAGGGGTTTGTTATATTATTTATTATCTTCAACAAATATAAACTATGCCAAATCACGTAAAAATGGTTTTGTATTTTTAATATATCAATGTGCACGATTCTTTCAACAAAGTGGTATAAAAACTTGGGACTGCATATAGATTCGTTATTTATTGTTGTCACCAAGAGAAGGTGTATCCTGTGCTAGAGCTAAAGACTGCCAAGAAGAGGACACTAGAACAAGAGAAGAGCTTGCGTCGAGACTAAAGGTTACTACTACGGTCCTAAAGCATGAGTTGTAATCAATAATGGGCAATAAAAAACTGATTTATACAAAGTGGAAGCAACTAGGACCGGAAAAACCAAGCAATTACGTGTAAAAATACAAGCATACAATCATGTATCGCTAATTAAAATTGCGGACTGAATTTATTACCTCAGAATTTTGGCTTGTATTCACAATATTAAAAAATGGAATGCTTGGCCGATGAAGGAGATGGCATCATTCCTCTCTTGATATAGCTGAATAGATATAAGGGCTTGACGGCACGAACTGATCCGTTTATTGCTTGCACAAGAAGTCTGAATGATCTTGCCTTCTATTTTATATCCCCAAACTATGGCTAGAATCATGTGGGACGATTTTTCACTCTCTCCCTTTCTCTTGAATAGCCATGTTTCTGTGTGTGTTTCCAAGAGAAACAATGTCTAATAGAAATTGTAAGAGAGAGAGTTTGGTTGTGTCAGGGAATGAGAGATTTTGAGAGTTTGTAGTATAAGCTTCTATGTGCATTAGGAGTGTATGTAGTCATGCACATATCCGTATTAATTTTTTCTAGAATAATTCAAAATTTGCTTTTTATTTTATCATGTGATATTTCTATTATACTAATATAAAATATCACAAATAAAGACTCCTCCAAAAAATGCTAGCCTACAATTTCTCTTTCCTAATTTCTTCTTCATAATTCCACATGCCTGATTTCCTCCTTTTACATTTATTTGCATGCCATTCACTAAACAAGAAAGTCACTGCTGATTTTGAAAGTAACTAGAAGAGGGATCAAAAGACATAATCGTCTTAGCTCCAAAATGTCCCTGCTAGTCCTTAGCTGCATTTTATCCATTTTAGCCCTAGCTCATTCTACTAAAGAGCAATGACTATACTCTAGGACGAATACTGATTATCCAAAAGATTGTCAAACTAAGTTTGACATTTGTCTTTGACCTACTAAGAAAAATAATCAAAATGCCCCTTTATGTAATGCCTACAATGAATACTAGGTTTTTGCTTGTACTGTCAATCTTTATTGATTGCATCTAAACCTTGGACCTCTAATCCATAAATAATCATTATCTAGATATTATTATCTTTATCAAGAGAGTGACCCACAAGTTCAATATCCAAATACAGCCCCGATTAGATATATTACTAAGTACTTAAATTTAGATGATTAATAGGATAATCTCAATGAGGTTATTACCCACTAATAGAGTGGTATAGAATCTCTGACGTATATGCATGTCCCAATTAATCTAGTTCATATGTCCAAAATACTGAGTTATTGACCCATATAAGATTACACCCATAGTAGATCAAAATACATGTACTCAAGTTCATTGGTTCATCCACATATGCTCAAGAGTTAGAGAATTGACCACTTAGTAGCTTGAGATGTTTCTAATCTCATATGAATGATAGTACTATTATTGTGATCACATATATTTTGTTCCTATTCAATGCATTCACATGCATTAATAAGAGAAGTTCGGAAAGACCTTTAATGACCAAGGTAGGTCACCCTTCAATTAGGGGACTCTCATATTATAACCCTACTATAGTAAAGTGCCCAGATTCACTATTCGGTTATGAACTTAAAGTTTAGATTCAATGAATGACATAGACCTTTTGTGTGAGACCACTTCGCACCTATGTCATTCACTTGAATCATGGAGGTTCATACATACATACATGCACACACACACACACACAATTCCCAACAGATTCCCACTTGTATTAAAGATCACTATCATTATCCTAACCTAACAACTATAGCCTTCATATGAGTATTAAATACTCTCTTAGTAAGACTCTTCATAATGGGTTTACTACATTATTTATGGAAGCAATTTTCTCTACTACTATATCACCTTTTGGACGAATTCCCGAATTAAGTGGTACTTTTCTTCTATATATGCTTCCCTCTCTTGTGGTTTCTCAGTTCCTTGCATTGTGCCACTACTCCAGTATTATCATAGTACATAACAATGAATTTTTGTACTATTGGCATGACTTCCAATTTCGTAAGGAATTTTCTCAACACACTACCTCTTTCACAGCTTTAGATGCTGCCATATGTTTTGCTTCCATGGTTGAGTCAGCAATGTAAGATTTTTTTACACTCATCCATGAAATAGTGCTACTTGATAAAGTGAAGACATAACCACAAATGGACTTCCTAGAATCTTTATTTGACTGAAAATGTGAATCTGTGTACCCTACACTTACAAGATCATCAGACAATAGATCGGCATATAATCCCTTGTTCTCTTAAGATATTTGAGTATATGCTTAACCGCTACCTAATGAGCTGGTCCTGGATTTGATTGATACCTGCTTACTATGCCAACAACAAAACAAATATTTGGCCTAGTACAGAGCATGATATATATGAGAGTTCTAAATGTTGACGCATATGGAACCCTCTTCGTAGCTTCTATCTCCTCATTTGTCTTTGGACATTGATCCTGATATTGAGGTACTCCATATCTGAAAGGTAATATCATTTTCTTAGAGTTTCATGCCAAATTTGACTAGTATTTTCTCATGAATATATGAAGCCTTAGATAGAACTAATATCTTAGCTTTGTAATCTCACATAAGCTTAATGCCCAAGACATAGCTCGCCTCTCCTAGGTCCTTCATCTAGAATTGAGAAGACAACCAAACCTTAATGGATGACAACATCCCTACATTATTTCCTATGATTAGAATGTCATCCACATACAAGACTAAGAATGCCACAACATTTCCTTCTAGTTTTTTATACACACACGACTCGTCGACATTCTGATCAAAACTATAGACTTTGATGAATTGATCAAATTTAATATTCCAAGCCCTAGATGCCTGCTTAAGTTCATAAATAGATCTCTTAAACTTGCAAACTATATGTTCTTGACCCTTAAAAATGAACCTATCTAGTTGTATCATATAGATGCACTCGTCAAGACTTCCATTAAGGAAAGCTATCTTTATATTTATCTGTCATATCTCATAGTCATAATGATAAGCAATGACTAAGAGTATCCTGATGGACTTAAGCATGGCCATCGGTGAAAAGGTTTCCTTGTAATCAATTTTTTTTTTCTAAGTATACACTTTTGCCATAAGCCTTGCCTTGAAGGTTTCTACCTTTCCATCCACACATATCTTCCTTTTGTATACACATATCTTTGGGTGCAGGCATAAGATCCCAAAACATATTAGAGTACATAGATTTTATTGCAGATTCTATTGTCAAATGCCATTTGTCTACATCCATATTGGCGATTGCCTTATCATAACTTGTGGGATCCACTACTTGATCATTAAGTTAGTTTGGAAAAACTCTCTGACGTACTGATAAATCAATATTTTTCATATTTGAACCCATTAAATCATGTACAATTCTATTATATTTTGGAGCTTAAATGTATATTTGATACAAATTTAATGCAATATAGGTTTTGAAGAGCAAATAGCAAAAATGATGACAAATACCAACATTTGGAATAATTTTCGAAGCAACACTAAAGGAGAATGGTAGAACGACTTTGAAACGAGCAAATTGAGATTGAATTTGGCCAAATTGAGAGCAAAAACAAATTCAAAACCCTGAAAAATCCTGAAATAGACCTAGTCAATGATCAAAGTCAAATGACTCAGTCAAAGTCAAAATTTGGAGTCAAAGTTTACCTATTACACTCTAGGGTACGATATGCTCACGCATGTTTTTTTGAAGCAAAATGACCAACAAATAATAATTGTGCATGCTAATCTTTTCTGGAAATTAGGGCAGCGCATACACACTATTCATCAGTTGACTATAAATTGTGCCCGAGATGTTGTTTTCGCAGACATAACCTTGATATCGATTTTTGTTTTGTAGTTATAAACTTTTATTCGTTTTATTAGTTTATAAGTAGGTTATTATAGTTTAGTTAGTGTCTAAAAATAAAGGTGGAGCTTATAGATTAATGCCATAACTTTTGGGGAAATTAATTCGGCCAAATTAAGACGTGCCTAAACTCGGTAACTTTTATTCTTGATTTTGATTTCTTGTTTTGAAATGCTTATTATGGCACGTTAGACCCTTATTCTTGAAATGATAAACACGTGAGGATATTTTTGTAAATATTATTTTGGATTCGAATTACCTATAGTATCATATTTCTTTCACGTAGTAATTATTCTTTGGATATAATGCATGTGCTTGATGCAGTATTCTTCGCTATTCAAGAATATACATACATTGAGGTCTTGTAGATTCCTGACAATATGAGAGCTTTGGATCTATTTAAAACTAGTTTTGACCAATTAATTATTTCAGAGACAAGAAATGTTGTGATTTATCTTGTAGATAAATCATGATAGCAAATTGAGTGCTCAAAATACTAAAAGTCTAAAGCTTGTAGCCTAACGTGTTTTTAATGTCATATCTGAATCTTAAATATTTTACTTAAATACTCCGATTGGATTTATCATTTTAATTATGGACTTGCTAGACTAAATTAACCACTCTGAGACTAAATTAATTTATTTTTATTGTAATTTACTTTTGTTGTTCTCAATGATAAAAACCCCTAAACTTGGATGAATTCATTTCCGGGACACTTGGACAATTTCATAGAATATTTGACTTAAGTGAATTTTCCTTGACTTGGACATTTGGACTTGACATAAACTAAATTCTTAATTGGAATCGTTAACCCTAATCTCAGTGACATGACCCTCGATTCACCATGTCTATATGGCAGTAAGAGATAAAACTGTACTAAATTCAAACTTTATTATTTATCATACAACGACGCGATAAGGTGGTATGGATATTCTTTTACTATGACATGGCTCTGTTTGTATACTAGTACTAGGTTGTTGTTTATCTACAGCCTCGGTATTAGGATCTAGTAATATTGAGGATCCCTGTGGGACTTCCTCTAATTCAATCTCCGAGTCTGGTCCTAGATGATTCACACAACCTTCCTCCAAATACTTATCATGAGTGCTAATTAGCACTCTTTGTTCTTTGGGGTTGTAAAATAATCCACCTCTCACATCCTTTGGATAATATATGAAATAGCACAAATATGATATTGGTTCCAACTTCTTAGCATCACTATTTAGTACGTAGATTGGACAACCTTATACATGGACATAATTTAAACTGGGTTTTCAGCCTGTCCATAATTGTAGGGGTGTCCTAGGTACTGATTTAGATGGAACAAGATTGAGTATGTATGTTGTTGTTTCAAGCGCGTATCCTAACAGGATATTGGCAAAGATGTATAGTCCATCATAGATCTTACCATATCTAATAAGATACGATTTCTCCTCTCTGACACACTATTTTACTGGGGTATACTTGGTGCAATCAGTTCAGACACAATCGCATACTGTGTTAAGTAGTTGTTCTAGGAGGTACTCGCCTCTACGATCGAATCGAAGTGCTTTGATCTGTTTACCTATTTGTCGCTTTGCCTCAGCCTTAAATTCTTTGAATTTATCAAAGGACTCATACTTGCGTCGCATGAGATACACATAACAAGACCTCGAATGATCATCTATGAAAGCAATAAAGTATTCATAGCCTCCACGAGCTTGTTTGCTCATAGAACTATACACATCTATGTGCACCAACTCTAATATATTATTTGGTCTCTAGCCTTTAGAGGCAAATGGCCTTTTGGTCATCTTCTCTTTAAAGAATGATTCACATTGATACCATGGTTCAAGATCCGATGTTTTCATGAACCCATTCTTGACCAATCTCTCAATTTTATTTAGGTGAATATGACCTATATACAAATGCCATAAGTAGGTCTCATTGGTAGGAGAAGCTTTTATTTTTACTATACAGGTTCAGGGATGTGCAATGAAGTATCAATAGGGTTTAGAATGAATAAATTATCATATGTTATCAAAACAAATAACGAAATTATGCTTGCTGATGTTCACACCAGCATTATTAAAATTTACCACAAAGCCATCCAAAAGTAACCGCGACATCGAAACTAAGTTTCATCACATGTTCGGTGCACATAAAACATTATTCAATTTTGAAACCTATTGTTCTCAAAAGACAACACAACATTTCCTACTATAATGGCTTAGATCCTCGAGCCAGTTTTGACCTGCATAGAAAACTCTCCTCTACACAACATTTCCTACTGTAATGGCTTACATCCTTGTGCCCCTTCTGGTTACACTTGAAACACTTGCCTCTAGGCCTATCACTAGTATTCTTTTTCTTCTTCTTTTTCCCATTATTGTTAGCTGGGCCCATACTATGCTTCTGTTATTTGCCTTTCTTCTTGAATTTCTTGCCTTTTGGGGCAAGTCCAAAAAAAGAAGCATGGGCAGTCAGTGCATGACCTTTGGATTATTATGGCCTCTACTGCTTGGAGTTCTTTCATTAACTTTGATAAGCTTATGTCCATTTAGTTTATATTGTACTCGAGCTTAAAATGAGCATAGAATTCAGGTAATATCTCTAATACCATGTCCACTTTACTTTCCCCATCAATTTTAGTATCAAGAATCTTAGACACGTTGAAGTAATCCATCATCTTGAGCAGACACTCTCTAACAGATGATCCCTCAGCCATTCTGATGTTCATTATTTCCTTTATAGTAGCTTGCCTTGCGGGCCTACTTTTGTCAGCAAATATTTCAACAAAGGAGTGCATGATATCATCCTCTCATGCTGGGATTAGAGCACGTTTGACAGAAGATAAAATATAGCATTTTTCTATTTTGTCAGCTTTCAACCATTGTCGTTCAAAATCGCGCTTCTATTAGTAGATTCTAGGGTAATAACTGGGGAAGGTTAGGTAAAGATATAGTTGTATTCTTCTGCATTCAGAACTATATCTAGGTTTCTTATCCAGTCCACGTAGTTCAGGCCAATTAGCTTATTCTTGCAGAGAATATTGACAAGTGGACTAAAAAAACATCCCGACATCTCTGGATATTATATGAACAGTTATCAGTTTGTATGAGCATTATATTTAATATCTATGCATACAAATAACAATTATTTGGAAAGTAAGACATTTATAAACTTCTTACATCTCTTTCTAATTTTAGTAGTTGAACCCTTGAACTACTAAGATGTATCAGTTTCTTAATCTTACTCACAGTCATCCCACTATAAGGTGATCATGTCTGCAGTTTTGATTAAGTTAAGTTCGAATTTATTAGAATGTCAATATCTGGATAAAACCTATCCAATGATATTCTAATCTCTGACTGATTTAACTTTATTGAAGAAATAGCAAGAACTTCGTATGGACGGTACTATTTTTTAGTGTCAAATGTCTTACTGTTTTTCATAAACCCTTTCACTTAGAGTATTCTTAATTCGAGTCCTTTGTAGGGTAGTGATTCTTATCAATATTTTATGAAGTGATCTATGATATAGAATTCTACCATAGAGTGGTCACTCTCACTAACACTTCATTTGAAAATTCATTGTAGTTTATCTTGTTATGTCTTAATAGAGATATCATCCACCGTAGAGAGCCTACTCCAACATGAGATTAGATAGTATTCTATTACTAGTATAGACCAAAACAGAAAGATATGGAGTTCTTGCCAAAACCCCTATCCCACTTGATATTACTAGTATAGACCAAAACATAAAGATTTGGAGTTCTTTCCGAAACCCATCTCCCACTTGATATTTTAACCTAGGGGTATTTTCTTGTAACTAATCCTTTGCAATTTAAACCATTTGTTTTAAAACTAAACAAGCTTGATACCTAAGTTACACACCTATTCAGGATCAGGTGAGGCAACTTAGTTACCTAAGTTAAGATCTTGGTATCTCATGATAGTTTAATTAATCCTAACCAATTCATGATCACTAGTTTAAGCTAGACCTTAATTAATTTCTTAACTAGCCATATCTAAGTGAATTTGCTTAGATATATTATTTTTAAATCCTAATGGTCAGCCATGTTACTAGATGTTAAACATCCATACATCTATCCAAATATGCAATATAAACATTTCGGAAAGTAATGACATTCACAAACACACTATGACCTCTTTTGCTTTGTTGGTTTCCTATAATTTCCATTTTATGAAAATGGAAGTTTCCAGTCCTAAAGCTTTCTATTTTAGGTTGAAGATCTCATCCACATCTTGATCAAGACTCTTCTTCACACGAAAATCCTCAAGAGACATTGTGGAAGCCAACAAGTGTACAATCTTGGACTTTTTCGCATCTATTGAGTTGTCAAGTGACCTATCACTAATGGAACTCCTCTACCATTACACGCCACCCCTCCACCAACCTTATAGGTGCTGGACAACCATGGTTTTGCCTCAAAATTGAAGCTAGACCATCAAGAAAAAAATACCAAAACAGTCCGCAAAAAATTGCTAGCTAGTCCTTTTGAAGCGTGTGTGGTTTTTTGGCAATTAAAAGTGTATTTTGCAATAGAATGAAAAATCCAGCAAATGTTATCTATTACAAAACACCCTATACTTCATTATGAAGCATACATTCAATCTTAGAATTCATTTTCAAATTACAAACAGACGGATAACCCACCTATCAAAATAAAAAATACATCAATGTTGAAATTGAAACTTGTTAGCCTGAGTTTTTTAACCTTATATTTTGATGATAACTAAATTTCATTTATATGGTTGACATTGCCTAATCATAGTTTCTACAAGTGTTGCAATGTTTGAGAATTATTCATAGATTGTGAAATCAAAGCTCAACATGCTCCCATCTCAAGGATAAAACAATAATGATCTCAAAGCTCCATATGCTCAAGTGCTTAGAGAAGATGAAGATCGTTGAAGTTCAATCCTATCTTTGTAGAATGAAAAGGGAATTAAAAGGAAGAAGACGTGGAGTCATAAGGGGTACTAACTATTAGATGTGCAATGATCTTGAGATGCTCGGTAAAGCTCAAAAAGTTTCTTAAAACCTCTTTCATTAAAATGCCTTCACAATTGTTCTTCAAAATATGTGCAATGAGTTAGAATGCCTTACAAATTGATCTTTACTTGTTTTTCTTTGAAAATATGATTTTATACTTTGTTTTCCACTTGTCCTATTGTAATGAGACAAGTCGGATGAGAGCATCAACCGGTAAATCAACCAACTTGACCAAAGATATAGGACAACGTTGGTCAAATGACTCGACTGACTTCACTCAGCGGAATCTTCTAGAGAATGCAAAGGACAAGTCGGACGAATGGACTTAGTCGACTTCTCGTCCGACTTTCAAACATAGAGTCGTTAACTAGCCAGTAAAAAGAGGCCATATTTATTTTAAAACTCATTCATTGCACAAACTACTTCTTCCAGCTACAAGAAATTGTTCTATAGCTTTCATATCATCAAAAAACACATTGTTTGAACATTTATTGAGCTTTAACTTGCAAATCCTTTATCATTAAAAGAGAGCATTGGTTGTATTTCATCCAACTATTGAGAGTTATTCATTGTAACCAATTGTTATTCATATATTGTGTGAGATAAACACTCTAGAGATATATTTGAGAAATTCAATATATATAGAGTGATTGTAAAATTCTTTGTAGATTCAAAGAAGGGAAGAAGGTTGTGTTACTCTTACGGAGTCAAGAGTGAGATTGTATTATTGGTTTGTGTTTCACCAACTTGTGAAGAAGCACTACTAATAGAGCTAGTGGAAATCCTAAGGGGAGAAGACCTTAGGTGCTGGAGTAGATTAGCGAACCACCTTAAAATCGATGGCTTAATCTTTTTCTCTCTTATCTCTTTAACTCTTTCTATTTATGTATACGTAGTGTTTGTTAAATTGTTTCAAAGAATTAATTAGTTGATTACATATCCGAAAAAGTAATATAATTACCCCTATATCATAATTCATCTCCCCTCTTAGGATAATTTGTCATAACAGAACTTAATCGTATAAAATCATGCAATTAAACCATCAAAGTAGGGTTATCATGAGCTTCAAAACAAAGGTTAATACCCTAATACTTCATGTAAGCAATCTATCCATTTATATCACGCAAACTTAGTCCACAAAATAACCTAATCAATTCACCAATCTTTGAACTGTTCTAGATCATTCTGAGTTGTTTTTATCATGTTATGATTTGACGTGGCTCTGATACCACTGACGATTGATACTACGATCCTAAAGAATGAGCTCTAATCAGTTATGACTATAAAAATTGATTTATACAAAGTGGCAGCAACTAGGACCGAAAAAACCAAGCAATTACATGTAAAAACACAAGCATACAATCATGTATTACTAATTAAAATTGCAGACTGAACTTATTACCTCAAAATATTGTCTTGTATTCACATTAGTAAAAAATGAGATGACTTGGATGATGAAGGAGATGGCGTCCTTCCTCTCTTGATGTAGCTGAATGGATATGAGAGCTTGACGACTCGAAGTCGTCCGCCTATTGCTTACACAAAGATGTCCCAATGATCTTCCATTCTATTCTATATCCTGAAACTATGGCTAGAATTATATGTGGTATGATTTTTCATTCTCTACCTTTTTTCTTGAATAGTTGTGTGCCTGTGTGTTTTTCCAAGAGAAATAATGTCTAATAGAAATTGCAAGAGAGAGAGAGAGTTTAGTCGTGTGAGGGAATGTGATATTTAAAAATGTTGTAGTGTGGACTTCTATGTGCATTAGGTGTATATGTAGTCATGCACATGTCCTTTTTAATTACCGCTAGAATAATTTGAAATTTGCTTTTTATCTTATCCTGTGATATATCTATTATATTAAAATAAAATATCACAAATAAAGATTCTTTCAAGAAATGCTAGCCTACAATTTCTCTTTCTTAATCTCTTCTTCCTAATTCCACATGCCTGATTTCGACTCTGTTTGGCCTAGCTATAAAATTTTAGCTTTTTGCTATAGAACTTTTAGCAGCAAGATTTTTTGTTAAAAGTGCTATTGAATAAAAGTCATTGACTGACCTTTGTTGAAAAATGTCGAGCTTTTAGAAACTTTTTAGGCAATATTGAATTTCAAAAAAATGAAGAGGTATATTTGAAAAAGGAAAGAAAAACAGTTCCAACATTATTTAAAAATAGCTTCCAAAAAGTATTTTTTGAAAAGATCCAATTTGGAGCTTCTTATTTTTTTAGCTTTTTTCAGCTTTAGCTTTTGCCTAAAACTACTTTAAGAAATAAGCCAAACAGGTTAGTTTAGCTTATAAACTCACATAAAGCGTTTTTAAGTGTTTATAAATTAGGCCAAACAGAGCCTTCCTCCTTTTGCATTTATCCACAAGCCATTCACTAAAAAGTAAAGTGTACTGCCAATTTGGAAAGTAGTTAGAAGAGGGACTAAAAAGACATATCTGTTCTAGCTCTAAAATGACCAAAATGCCCCCATTAGTCCTTGGCAGCATTTTGTCCATTTTAGCCATATCTTATTCCACTAAAGAACTATGACTACACGAATACTGATTATCCAGAAGCTCATGATCAAACTAGGTTTGACCTACTAAAAAAAATGACTGAAATGCCCCTCTATGTAAGACCCACAATCAATACTAGGTTTTTACTTGTACTATCAACCTCTGTTGATTGCATCTAAACCTTGGACCTCTAATCTACAAATAATCATCATCCATATATAATATCTTGATCCAAGGAATGACTCACAAGTTCAACATCCAAATACAGCCCTAGTTGGCCATATTAATAAGAATACTTAGGTTTAGATGATTAATAAGATAATCTCAAGTGAGTTATTATCCACTGACATAGTGGCATTGAATCTACAACGCATATGTATGTCCCAATTATTCTAGTCCATGTATCCAAAATAATGAGCTATTAATCCATGTAAGACTGCACACATAGTAGATTAAAATAGACATACTCAAGTTCATTGGTTCATCCACATATAATCAAGAGTTAAAACATTGGCCACTTAGTAGCTTGAGATATTTCTGATCTCATACGAATAATAGTACTATTACTGAGATCACATCTATTGTGGTCATGTTCAATGTATTCACATGCACTAATGAGATAAGTCTAAAAAGACCTCCAATGATTAAGGTAGGTCGCCCTCTAATTAGAATACTCTCTCATTATAACCTTACTATTGTGAAGTGCACAACTTTACTATTCGGTTATAAAACTGAAGTTTTGATTCAAGCCTCATGGCATAGACCTTCTGTGCGAGACCGCCATGCACCTATGTCATTCACTCGAATCATGGAGCTTTATGCGCTCGTGCATACATACACACACACACACACACACACACACATATATATAGAGAGAGAGAGAGAAAGAGAGAATAAGGATGCTCATGAATAAATGCACTGATTATTAACTGAACAATATCTATTATATTAAGATGTCTTAGTGCTAGTGGTCTTTAGGGCATATAATTCTCAATAGCGATATGGTGCAGTGCTCACTTAAAAGAAAATATAAAAGAACAACCAGTTTGACGTCAAAGCAAGGTGGCCCACATCGTTATTGTTGAATTCTTCATTGTCATGAAGGAATGAGGATAAAAGCTTGTTTGTTGAATATTGTTACTGCGATCGTTTAGCAAATTGATGTTGCACTGGAGCAATGGACAACATAGAGCATTGAAGTTCTTATTGCAATTCCAAATTTAGAAGAAAAAGAAACCTCGTAGTAACACCATTAAAGAAGACGCTAGAGATACTTGGCGAAGAAAGAGTGTTAGTCAGGGAGGCCAGCGATTACCCTATGGATTCGCTATTGCGGGAAACAGTATCAATGCTTGATAGCCCAACCTCCCGGTGCATAGTGTATGCACTACAAAGCCCCTCAGGCCCACCCGCAGCATGTATAAATATGGGGTTCTGCGCTGGCATAATAAGGAAATAAAGTTATGCCTCTACTAACAGCTTAACCTTTCAACCTAGTGGTAAGCGCTTGATCCTGAAAACTAGTATCAGAGAGAGGTTGCAAGCTTGAATCCCCCGGGTGTTGCTGCGGAAGAGATTGTTGGCTAGGAAGGCCAACTATCACCCTATGGATTCACTATTGCAAGGAGCGGTATCGGTGCTTGACAACTTAACATGCCGGTGCATGGTGTATGCACTGCGAAGCCCCTCAGGCCTACCCACAGCATGTATAAACGCAGGGTTCTGCGCTGCCATAATAAGGAAATAAAGTTGTGCCTCTTCTAACAACCTAAGATTTTAGCCTAGTAGTAAGTGCTTGATCCTGAAAACTGGTATAAGAGAGAAGTTGCAAGTTTGAATTCCCCGAGTGTTACTGGGGGGGGGGAGATTGTTGGCCAGGGAGGCTAGCGATCACCCTATGGATTCGTTATCGTGGGGAGTGGTATCTGTGTTTGACAGCCCAACCTGTCAGTACGTGGTGTATGCATTGGGAAGCCCTCAGGCCTATCCGCAACACGTATAAACACGGGCTTTTGCGTTGTCATAATAAGGACATAAAGTTGCGCCTCTTCTAACAACTTAAGCTTTTAGCCTAGTGATAAGCGCTTGATCCTGAAAACATATTGTAAACACTCTTGGGGCACTAGAATAGGATTTAGTGAATTCTTGTAAAAGAGAAGAGTGTGGAAAAATCATTTGTGGATTCAAAAAGAATAGTGAGTAGGTTTGAAGTCTCACCTACATTTGAAGAGGCTTTGGTTGATCTTTTGTGGACTCAAGAGATTGTTTAGTAGGCTCTTAGCTTTACCTACATTTGAAGAAGCTTGTGATTCTCTTGTGGCTCAAGAAAAGGTTGTAAAGTTGGTTTGTTCTTCATCAACATTTGAAGAAGCATCAATAGTAGAGTTTGTAGAAATCCTAAGGGGATGATACCTTAGGTGGTGGATTAGATTAGTGAACCACCTAAAAATCTTTGTGTTTGATCTATCATGCCGTACTCTTTTTAATTTTACATATATTGTATCTCTTGTGTTTGATTTATTGCACAATCTCACTATTATATGTATTACACACGAAATATTTGATAAATTGCCTAAGTGAATATAGTAATTGAATTTCATAATTTTTAAAGTAGTGATTTGCCTCCATAAGCCTAATTCATCCTCCATCTTAGGCTTATTTAGACTAACAAGTGGTATCAAAAGTAGGACTTTACATATAGCTTAACCACTAGTAAAGAAAAGATCATGGCAAATACTACTTTATCTCCTATTATGGAAGGATATTCAATTGATAGACCTCCACTTTTTGTAGATACAACTTTTATGTGTTGGAAGAATAATATGCAAGCATATATTCAATCCATGGACTACACATTGTGGACAATTGTTGAGCATGGGCCATATGAAGTTGAAGACGAGTCAACCGAGCAAAACATTGCAAAGCTAACCAAAAATTCTCAAGCCATGTATCTTTTCTATTGTGCATTAAATGAAGAACAGTTATCCAAATCTATGAGTGCATATCCACATATGAAATCTCCTTGAGGAACTATATGAAGAAGTAGAAAGAGAAGATGAGGAAAAAGAAAATGTGGCATACTTTGTTACAATGGATGAAAATGTATATCTACCTTATGAATCTTATTGTTCCTCATCTAGTAACAATGATATTACAATCAATGAGCTAGAAGAAGCCATTTTAGATGTTCAAAATGAATTGATGCTTGATGTTTCTAAAAATAAAAATTTTCTTGAAAAGGTAGAATGTGCTTTATCTGAGATTAATGAACTTAAAAAGAAAAACACTTTAGTTGAAGCTAACTCTCACATTGAAATGTATGATATTTCCATCTTTGGTAAAGAAAAAGGGTTTGAAAATGAAATTCAATGGTTGAAGGAGAATTTTAATGAATTGAATGTCTAGTTATCAAATTTTGTAAAGAAATAAAAAAAATTTAGATATTGTTCATAGTTTACAATACATAGTTTGCAAAACACATGATTTAGAATATAAACCATGTTTCAAACAAGAGGTTTTGAAAAATTGTTCTATCAAAGACCCGAGCTCAAATGCGAAATCTTTTTCCAAAGTGCATCTACATGTTTTCACATATTATGATAGATTAGAACAATTTGTTTCATGTTTTCATAATTTGACATTGCTTGATGATGAATCAAAAGTTCCATGGTGGCTAAAACACAAATGGATTGTTAAAGCCACTATAATTGATACTAACGCACAAGGACCCAATTAAAGTTGGGTACCAAGATCTTGCCATGATTTGTTGTAGGAATGTCGAAGCAATACCAAAAGAAGATAGTGATGCATCTTATGAGATAGACAAGATCATTAAAACAAGGAAACATGGGTAACATTGGAATTGTTTTTGATTTTATGCTTCTTGAATTAGTTTTATTGATTGATTTGTGTTTATGATCCTAAGATAATTATATTTGATTGAAAGTATGTGCTTAAATAAGTCTTGATGAACTTATGCTTGAAGTGGTTTATGCAATGTTATGTTATCCTAATAAGATACATATTTTATATATGCATCATAAACTTGTATGCTTCAATGAGAATTGAGTAGAGGAAAGAAAAAGGTTGTCATTTAAGGAAAATGAAATGAAGATTGATGCAAAAGAAAACGAGGTTGAGGATGATTTTGATTATTTGCTTAGTGATATAATACAAGCCTCATTAGTGCAAGAAAAATGATCAATGTATTCATTTTGAAAGTTTGTAATGACTAACGAGATTGTTACATATATGTCACTATTTACTCTATGTGAAGATAAATAGTTTTCTTGCAAATGAATCTTACTTGATTTTTCATACTATGAAAGGATAAATGTGATAGTTGGTGCAAGTATTGAAGATTTGAAGAAATGAAGATTTCAAGACTTCATTTCTGACCTCTACAAATGAGGGATGAATAAGGGATATATAGTATTACTCTAATCTTGATGATGATATGGTTAATTTTTATAACCTACTATTTTGTTTCTTGCAAACTAAAAGGAGCTAAAGCATATTTTGAAAACTATTTACTAAACAAAAGAAAAGCAAGATCTACACTCTTATTCAATTATATATATATATATATATATATATATATATATATACACTTCCCTCTATCTTTTGCTTTTGGAGGAAATATGGAAAGGACTGATAAATTTTTGGGTTAATAAAGCCTTGTCCCCATAATGTATAACTAGCGTAACGATTTACTCCCTAATGTACTTTTTGTATCACTTAACCCCTTCCTTGCATTGGTAAATAAAAAAGGTATGCAAAATATAATATTAACTTTTGAATATACATAGTTATTCTTGAGGGGTTTAACTAAGGCAAGAGAAATACTATGATGTAAATTGTTACACTTTATTTTTATTTTTATTTTTTTTGGTAAATGCTATAATCTATGTTTACTAAAGGGGTGGAGTATTACTAAGTTTTATAAACAAGATATTATTGCATTATTGATGCCTCTTTTTTTATTGGATGGTATTTACTCATACTTCAAGATTAAATATTTATAAACTTGTACTTATACTTGATCATACCTAATTTGATCATGATATCTTTTTCATCTACTATAAATGCTTATTTTTTTGCAATTGATTTTTAAATTAAATATTTTTAATAATATAAATGCTTATTGAAGAGATAACAAACTTATGTCCTGTAGGTATAAAAACAGTCATAGTGATCAAAATAATAAATAAAAAAAAACTTTTTTCATCATTCCCAAATCAAATTTTCTAATTTCTGATTTTCTATATTTCAAATGTTGAGTTGACAATTACATTTTTTTTATTGCTAATAAAAATATTTATCTTTAAAATAAAATTAGAAAAAATAAAAAGCAAATTCTAATATAATTGTTTGACTAAGTACAAGTATAAGCTTTTTTATTATCTTTTTGAATATGAATTATGCAACACTATTTTTAATTATAAAGGCTAGTAAAATTTAATTTCTTAATGTGTAAAAGTGCAGTGATTTACCCCCCTTGTATTTATTTGTATTGCTTAACCCTGAAGGGTTGTTGTGTACATTAATATAATGCTTTGAGTTTTATTTTTATTAATCAATATAAGCATGATGGTTAAGTGATACAAAAAATACATTAAAGAGTAAATCATTACACCCCTAAGAGCATTTCCAATGGGAGACACTACTTACAAAAATATACTATTTTTAACAATTTTTAGAGACCGGGTCTTTAAATTTAGAGTCAAAATACATGGGGCTTGTCACTTTTATCAACTTTTTGGCTAAAATAGAGACTCAATCAATTTTTGGGTCTCTATTTTAGTCAAATAGTTGATAAAAGTGGCAGACCCCATGTATTTTGACTCTAAATTTAGAGATTCGATCTCTAAAAATTATCAAAAATAATATGTTTTTATAAATAGTATATCCCATTGGGGATACTCTAATATATTAAGGAGGCAAAATGTAATTAACCCTAAATTTTAAAGCTTAAGTGAGATCCAGGATCAGGTATTATTTTGTGATAGGAAAAGAAAGTGATCTCACTACTAGAATTGGTGGATTCACTCATCATTACCATATAATCGAAAGAACCTCTTCCATTCCTCATGCACAGTATCAAGATTCAAACCAAATCATTTACATTTGAAAATCTGTCCCCGTGAAAGCCTTCATGGCTTCATGCACTTGGGCATGCAACACCCTCACGAAAAAGAAGAACCCCATTATAAGTTTGTAAAGTGAATTCATACCCTACCTAGTTATGCATTGATTGCACTACCACTGCCTTTCTAATGACTAATAGAAGAAAAAAGAAGTAGATGACTATCATTTGACCTTACTCGTGCACTAGGACACTTGGAAGTTCTTATCCCGTTTAATGTCATTTTAATTACTAGGAAATCACTTAAAATCATATTTGATTTTCTCTCAAACTATAAATTTGTGATACAGAGACATGCACCAACATATATTTGCAAGTTGGAGGTTAGTAATATTTGTTATAAGAGAATATATATAGATTCGAGTTTAAAATTTTTTTATCACAAAAAGTTATTACGTGTTCATTCCATCTAATTTATTTTCTGGTCAAAATTTTTCCATCCAATCATTGGTGCTACATCTTGTTTAAAATTTTATAGCAAAAAAAGGAGTATGATCAGCAAATAAGTAAGATCACGATAGATTAGATAGGAGTAGTATATAAATTTAGCTCACTATGTTCAAATTTCATTCTTTCATGCTAGAACAAGATCATTTTAATATTAGTTAAGAGTCGCGCGCATTCAATTACATTTTATGTATCAATGTTAATTGTACCAAAAAAATTATATTTAATCACACTAATCCAAATCTAAAACTGATCATACGTAAAATACATGCATACTCTTGAGTTACAAACTATAAACATTACAAAATGATCTTCAATCTGCTAATTTTTGCAATTTTCATTCCTACGAGAGTAGTTCGCGACGAAAAAAAGAGAGAGAAAATAAAGAGTAGATCGCAAAGCTAAATAAAAGTATGAATATGATGTGATCAATTCATTTTAAAATTTAAACTGTTAGAAAATAATTTGTTTTATTTATTTATTATACTCAACACCTCTTTTGTGTAGGTTATTATTTTTTTTTTTTATTGAACCTTAAACGTTGTATTTATTTATTATATTCAACACGTCACTTCACGTATATAACTTAGATATTTATTTTTTTAATTTTTATTGAGCCTTACATTTAAAAGTAATTTACAAATACGAATTTTGAACCTATGATCTTTTAATATTTAAATTTTAATATTATATTAAATAATCATCTAATTTAAAATTTTAAGTGTGAAAATATATTATATTTATTTATTATACTTAAACAATTCAATGTAACTCTGTTTGCCTTCTGTACTAAATGTTCTGCTGTGGCTTATCCAGAAAAGCCATCGTGCTAAAGAAACGTGTGGAAGGACAACAATATATTTATTGTTATGATATTCAGCTGTAAAGGGCTCATCTAATAACTAAGCTAATTAAAAAATTAAAAGTATTGTAAAGTAGAAAATAGTACTCCAAATATTTATCAGCAAACACTTTGTGTAAAGAGGGCCCTTAGCTCATCATTCCTGGAATATTTCAAACACATCAGAGACCCACTTGCCACTTTTTGTCTGAAAGCAGGTGTTGACTACAGCCTATTAATGTCATCAAGACAAGAAATTTTATTGGGAGAATTTACTGTTCTTTATCTTTTATCTTTTTTTTTTTTGGGTCAAATTTATCTTTTATCAGATAAGTTGGATTTTGTAATTACACGCACCATGCTAGAGTGTAGTGCTGCTGAATCCGACATAGATCCGATGTTTGTTCCACCAAAAATGAAATTTTAAATTACTCAAGTAATTACAATGCGGCATGACATGAGGCTTTTTTTTGGTCATCGGTATGAGGCTGCAATGATATTTTAGGTCATTCTTTCACCATTTTATTATTTTTCTATATAGTAAGAAATATTTTATTAAATATCAAAATTTATATATATATGATTTTAATTATATAAAGAGAGTTGAAAGAAAGATATATATAACAAGATTTGGCTTAAATGGATAGGTAAAAGTCTCCAAAGACTAGTGGCGGAGCTAGGGAGGGGCAGGTGAGGGCCTCGACCCTCCCAAGTTTTTTTTTTATTAAAAAATCAATGTAGTATCGTTAAAAAAAATTATTGGACCCTCCTATTTTTTTTTTTTTTGGTCATGAATTTTTTTATTTGAATCTTGACCCCCCAATTTTATATTCCTGGCTCTGCCCCTGTCCAAGACGATAGATAGTATTATTCTCGTTCAAGAAAAACGCAAGGTCATTATATTAACTAGAGTTGAGGAAACTAATTGAACGAAATCTTTATAGTGCATTTGGATAGGGGGTTTTGTAGAGAAAGGATTAGTTGGGGAGAGATTTAAAAATTCATTCTTATGTTTGGATTAGTGAGGTTTATAAACATAGGTTAAACAAAATTGTGGAAATCAACCATATACCTCATTTGCAATCACCCCAAATTGGATGGTTTGATTTTAGTTGAGTGCATAATGACTATATTATTCTATTATAATAAATAAGATATATTAGAAAATGGTTAAAATGTCGATTCATTTATAAAATTTATTCATTCTTTTTATTTTATTTTTAATTCAAACAATAAATACATGTAATCCTCATGAACCATTCTTTTATAATTTTTTGCCCAATCCCTAGTCCCTACTCCCTAGTCCCACTCCTTGCTGCATAAGGGCAAGCTCAATGGGAGGCTCTAAAATATAAATTTTTTTATTTTTGGGTATTTTTGTGTATTTTTAGAGCCCCATACCCTAAAAGGTAGCACTAATCATAGAAAAAGTACGTGAGGTCTACCACTTTTGGGTTAAAATGGAGCATGAAGCTCTATTTTGATATCTTTTAACCCAAAAGTGGTGGACCTCACATACTTTTTCTATGATTAGTGTTAGTTTTTAGGGTATGAGCCTCTAAAAATACACAAAAATGCCCAAAAATAGAATGTTTTACATTTTAGAACCCCCCTATTGAGGATATCCTAAGTAGCTATGATTTCCATATTTCATGGGCTAAGCGTAGAGTAGCCCGTGCAAGAAATTTGTTTATCAATCATGTTTGCTCTTGTTGGGTGACCTGGAGAGTTGGTCTTGGGTGGTCGAAGTGTGTTGTGCTTCAAGGGTAGTTGGCAAACATCATTCATGGACACAACCTAAGATTGTTGGTGACGAGGAGGGAGTGGTAAAAGGTGTCATAGCTTTGTGCCTTTTTGTTGCACCTAGCCTGAGTGGTAAATGATTTGAGAATGGACTTGCGTGGGGTGGCCTAAAATGAGTCCTCAACAATGGTGTTTGCAGATTGGGCGGGATAGCTTGTTACAGGCTAACAGATCTCTAGGACCTGGACACATAGCTGGATAGCCTATTGCTACATGGGATGCACTTATACTTGTTATTTACTAATATATGGCTAGCTGGCCCTATCCTTAACCTAATTCATGCTTGTCCTCTGAGTGTGGCTTGTTGTCCCCATCCTTAACCTCTGAGGTTTAGGTGTCGTGCGAGCTGATTTGCGCTCGACCCATGAAGTGTATAATTGAATATATTTCTTTGCTTTTGTAACCCAAAGTCAAGGTCAATAGACCTGTATAACCTAAATGCAAAACAAACTTTTATCAGGCTCTATTTGTTTGCCGTAAAATATTTTCTATTCAATTAAATGAAAATATTTAGTTAAAAAGAGTGAAAAATATTTTTGCGCGAGAAGAAACCATTTTTCACTCACTCCACCCTACTTTCACCCATCCTCACTCCACTCCTCTACCCCACCCCACCCCACGCCACCCCACCCCACTTCCATCATATTTTAAATTAATTATTATAATTAATTAAGTTATATTTAATAATTTAATATTAATTAATATCGATTAGTAACAAAACATATTTTTCAATGTTAAAAATTAATTAATTAAATAATGTTTAATAACTTAATATTAATTAATAACAATTAATTAACTAATTACTTGATTAAGATTTTTATTCATTAATTAAAAATATTATTAACTATTAATTAATTTTCCACTAACTTAGTTTTAAATTAATTATAATTAGTTGAATAATTAATTAATTATTAATTCCAATTTTTATTAATTATTTATTTTAAAATTATTTTAATTTTTTGTTAATAAATTAATAAATTTAATCTAATTAAGTAATTTTTTTGGTCGAATCAATTAAGTAACTAATAGTGATTAATTATTAATAATTTAAAAATTAATAAACTAATAATTTTAACAAATTTTTTACTATTACATCCAAACACTAAAAAATATTTTTGAGTGTAATAACCAAATACTAAAAAATATTTTATTTTTCAAAAAAATATATTTTTCTATAAATATTTTTCATTAACAAGTGTAATATTATTATTAACATTTTTTTTTTCTATATTTGCAAGCTCTAGAATAGAGATGTGACCATTTTTCTTCTTTTTAGTTTTTTAAATAATATAAAAATTCAGTTAATTAAATTTAATTATTAAATTATTTGACGAAATCTGGTTAAAGATGTGACGATCTTAAGGTCACAGCAAAACACGCAGGACATTAGGGTGTGGTCTGAAAGTTGGACCCAAGCTGTATTTAAGTTGAAATTCAAAATATTAAGTTTGAAATTGGACTCTTTTGGTGAAGAGTTGCAGACCTGGATATGGACTGTATGAAGTGACTGGATGCGCAGATTTCCTCGCGTCAAATCTATCCAAGGCCCTCATTGGTTGTAAAATTAAAAGCAACATTGTTTTTGGGTATTAGCTCTGAACCTTGTCTCTCCCCATTGGCTCTTACACACCTACTAGATTGAGGTGACTCTTTCATGAGAGAGAACAATTATTTGCTAATTAATATTCAATTACCACAGGATTGAAGGAAAAAAAAAAAGACAAGTTCAATATAGTATTTAAATTTAGATATTTTAAACTTATTTTTAGAGTCTCAAAGTGTAAAAAGTAATTTTATTTATGACAAAAATATATATGGTTTACTACTTTTAACTTAAAAGATACTAAAATATAACCCAATCTAAATTTTAAGTTATAAATTTATTGAACAAAATATAGCCAAGACTCTATTTTGATATTTTTTAAAGCCAAAAGTAATAGATTATATGTACTTTTATCGTGAATAGTGTTACTTTTTAGATTTAGAGGCTCTAAAAACAGATTTGGAATACCTAAATTTATAAAGTCTCTAAATTTAGAAACTACATTGAGAATGACCTTTGGGATAGCAGTAAAATAGTTCCAAAAGTGAAGGGAAAAAAAAACATTTTTTCTCCGTTTTACTAATTAATATTCAATTACCACAGGATTTTAATTATATAATTTATTACTTTCAACACGTCTTCTCGCGAACAGATAAAATTTGTTTTGAAATTTGCATATGAATTATTTTTCTTTATTTTAAAATGGGTGACGAAAAGACTTGAAACAAAGATTATTTGTTAAAAAGAAACTTATTTACATCTATTTATCTTCAACAATTAATACTCCATCTCCTTATAGTTGAGTTTAAGTACTAGTTAGTGCTCTACTACTTGTTTAACTATATGTAGAAAAATATTAACTACTTGTGTATGAAGTTCTATTTTTGGCATTTTTGGCGTTTAAGGTCGGGTTTAAACTATATAAAGAATCGGCTTAAGGGCGAGTTTACAAGCAAAAGCAAAAGAACTAGTTTCTATCTATCTATCTATCTCTATATATATACATACTATGGCTCCGTTTGTTTGCAGTAAAATATTTTTTTAAATTTTTTGATATTTGGTAATATAGAAAATTTGATCAATCGAAAAATATTTTTCAATTAAAAAAAAATTTTAATTTAAAAAAGTGAAAAATATTTTTTTGTGTTTTGGGAGATAAAAATATTTTTTGGAACTAACCCATTTCACCCCTGTCCTACCTACCCCTACCCCTATCCCCATCCCCCCACCCCGTACCTCATCCACATTTTAGTCTTACGGTAAACATATATATTATATATATATATATATATATATATATATATATATATATATATATATTATATATATATATATATATATATATATATATATAATTTTTTTTATAAAATTTTATGTTAAAAAATATTTTTTACTGTATATAAATATCAAAAAATATTTTTTAATATTGTATTTTTAAAAAAAATATTTTCTCCTAAAAATATTTTTTTACATCGTACAAACGGAGCCTATATTGTTATTTATTTATGTATGCATGTACACAGATCCCAATAGAATGCAGGGATGCAACCCAGCATTGCTAGCTGAAATTCGTTCTTTTTGTTTAGTTTAAAGGGAATCAATATTGTTCTCTTTAGACACTTGAGAAGTGAGTAAAAGAAAAAGGGGTATCTTCTTGTGGTGTGTTTGTATAGATAGAAGAAGGTTTGCTTGTGCCTATCAGCAGCATATTTTTTTCTTGGCTTTGAAAACTTCTGCTGCAGCTAGCTTTCAAAATTTTTTAGAAGTCTTTCAGATGAGAGAGATGAAAATCAAAGAGGTTTTTTTTCTTTTTGAAATGATTACTTTATTTGCTTCCTAATGATTGAGTTGCCTTAAGCAACAGGAAAGAGAGAGAGGGGAAGAAGAAGATGAAGTCTTTAAATGATAGTAACAATGGCAGTATTAATGATAATAATAACTGGTTGGGTTTCTCTCTCACACCCCACATGAAAATGGAGGTTATTTCTGAACCTCAAAAACAACATCATCATCACCATCATCATCATCAACAACAGCAGTTCAATCATCATAGTCAGTCTTGTTCTTCTTCTACTGCTGCTGCTGCAGATATTCCAACAAGCTTTTATCTTACCACACCTCACCTCAACAGCACTGCCATCTCTTATGGAATAGGTGAAAATTCATCAGGGTTTCATTCTCCTTTGTCTGCAATGGCTCTCAAGTCAGACGGGTCGCTTTGTATCATGGAAGCTCTTTCAAGATCACAGACTGAAGGTTAGTTATCATATTCTAAGTACTTGAAATATCTCTTGTGGTTTTTATACATATTCTGAAAAAGTGTGTGTGTATGTTTTTTTTTTAATTTTTAATGTTATGTGAAGCTATGGTGTCAAATGCCTCGCCTAAATTGGAGGACTTTCTTGGAGGTGCAACAATGGCGGCAGCCCATCAATATGGAAGCTATGAAAGGGAAGGAATGGCTCTAAGCTTAGACAGCATATACTACCACCAAAATGGTGAACCAGAGGCCAACAGACATCTGTCCTTAGACCTTCTTCAAGAGTCCTTTAGGCAACAACAAGAAGGAGCAGTTCAAGTTCAAGTCCAAGAGCACCACCATTTTTATTCTGCACTGCAGTGCCATGGTGTGTACCAGGGGTCTCTAGATGGAGAACCAAAAGAAAGTCAACTTGCAGCAGGTTGTAATATTCAGATTCCATTGTCAGGAGAGGAGCTGCCATGCTTTAAAAACTGGGTTGATGGGCACTATGCAGAGCAGCTTGTTCTTGACCAGCAGATAAATGGCAGCATAGTTGATAATGGCGGCGGCGGCGGTTTTGGTGGTTCTGTTGCTGCTGGTGCAACGGGGTGTGGTGATTTACAATCTCTAAGCTTATCTATGAGTCCTGGCTCTCAGTCTAGCAGTGTCACAGCTCCAAGCAGGCAGATCTCACCCCCAGTAACAACAGACTGTGTGGCCATTGAAGATAAGAAGCGAGGGTTTGCAAAGGTGACACAAAAGCAACCTGTTCATCGAAAATCCATTGACACTTTTGGCCAGCGAACATCCCAGTATAGAGGTGTTACAAGGTCAGTTCATCGTTTCTTATTGTTCTTCATTTATCATGCACATATAAGTTTTGCTTTGGTTTAGTAGTTTTTCCTATATTTTTCGGGTAACTCGTATAATTTATGAGTAATGTTTATGTCACATCAACAATGTTCTATAAATTTTTTTATAATAAGATATCAAAACTTCCATTCACGTAGGATAAAACTGCTAAGATAAAGAAGGGTAAAATATTACCGAATAATATATAATAATATTAGTAATGTTTTGAGTAATTATATGGTATGATGAGAGGGGTAAAGCTTTTGTTTCTAATATTAATGTCTAAGTTCGCGGTTGAGCTGACAGCTGGCTGATATTTCTCCACCAGGCATCGGTGGACGGGTAGGTATGAAGCGCACTTGTGGGACAATAGTTGCAAGAAGGAAGGACAGACTAGAAAAGGGAGGCAAGGTTAGCCACATGAAACAAAAAAAAAAACCTTCTGCTGTGTTCTTTTGGATTTATTTCTTTTGATTGCCATATTTGACCCCCTTTTTGTTTATTTTCTGACTTTTGCTTTGAATTTGTTTGTCATATCCATGCTCTACCGGGATATGCTTTTCAAATCAAATAATGTATATGCAGTTTATCTTGGTAAGTAGCTTATTTTAATTGTTTATTGTTAATAATTGTTTGAAATTGCTTTTGCTAATATTTAGTCAAAAACATTTATGCTCTCCAGGAGGTTATGATATGGAAGAGAAAGCTGCTAGATCATATGATCTTGCAGCTCTCAAGTATTGGGGACCTTCAACTCATATCAACTTCCCAGTACGTTCTAATTTAACATGTAACGAGAGTATGAGAAATGTTTTATATCATTCTTTTACTTAATTCAGGTATTGCACGTCAATCTCTCGAATATGATAAAAAAAAAATTATTAAACACAAAAAAATGTAGGGGTGAAAGAATGATATATAACAATTCTCGTAGCAGTATTATCTTTCTGTTCATTGCATTTAACGGGCAAGCCAACATTTTCTTTTTCCACCTTTGCAGTTGGAAAACTACCAAAAAGAGCTTGAGGAAATGAAAAACTTGACTCGGCAGGAATATGTTGCACACTTGAGAAGGTGACTTTGATCACAGCCTATATTAACTTGTGTATTGGAAAAACTAGACTATAGAATAATGTATGATCATTGTCCTACTATTGTCTTTACAAACTATGGTTTTAATTTGAATCTAAAGTTTCGTGTTTATATTCTATTTTTTCAGGAAAAGTAGTGGGTTTTCCAGAGGTGCTTCGATGTACAGAGGAGTGACAAGGTTACTAAGCTTTCTATTCTGATGTAAAACATCATTTTTCCATGGATTCTGTACTTAATTCTTCTTTTCTTCACTATAGGCATCATCAACATGGAAGATGGCAAGCTCGGATCGGCCGCGTAGCCGGAAACAAAGACCTCTATCTTGGAACATTTAGTAAGTCCCTTGCAATCTTCAGTACATACGTATTTCAGCATGATACAATAGTTTGCCTTGTCGAGAATTAGATTGAGCAATTAAATCTACAATTAAGATTACGTGATTTTTATTTCTATAGATTTATAACATAGATCACATGATTTTAATTTTTATAATCCCTTTTTTGGTGGATACTAGCAATTCGTACTAGCCTAACAGACTCAGAGGATCATAGAAGAGTGAAAAGATTATTGTTTGTGGAGGTGGTGATTAGTGTTGATTACTGTGTTTGTGAGTGTAGTGAGGGTAGAGGCCAGAATTGCGTTAGGGTTTCCACTAACTTATTTATAAGAATATCCTAACTTGTGTTGCACGTTTGAGCCTATTACTGCTTGAGTTTAAATTGATCCAAATTTAATTCGCTATCTAAAAATGAAGTCTATGTTGAGACCAGATTTTAACCACGACACTGATATTCATTATGGGATTCATTTTTTCACCCTCATCTCTCTCTTTTTGGAGCCACTAGTGATACTTTAATAAGGCTGTTGACACTGCTACTTTGACTGCACTCATTGTAGTGGAATGCAACTTTTTCTATGGCCTGTTCCTCAGATCACATAATAAAGTAAAACTTGTATACTTTCTTATTAATTTCTTGTGTAAAGCTTAAGTAATTTCATGAAATGGAATCTTTGTAAAGCTTTAGCAGATCTTGCATTAACTTTCTTGACAAAAACAAACTTTTAGGTACTCAAGAGGAAGCAGCTGAAGCTTATGATATTGCTGCAATCAAGTTTCGCGGGGCAAATGCTGTCACGAATTTTGACATATCAAGATACGATGTGGAAAAGATAATGGCTAGCAATAATCTGCCTATTGGAGAGCTAGCGAGGCGAAACAAAGAGTTCGAGCCAAATGCTCAGGCCATTGAGTACAACATAGCAGCAGCAGCTCGAACAAGCGATGAATGTGTTCAACACAATGGTGGAAATGTGCCAAGTTGTAAACCAGGTCTTTATCAGTCCTCACAGCAGCAGCAAAATGCAGCTATAAACTCTGGAAATTGTAGAAATCGCTCTTTTCCGATGGTGCTACAAGATCTGGTTGGGATTGATTCTGCAAATTCGAGCCATTCATTCGTCGAGGAGTCCTCCAAGCTAGGGAACCACTTCTCGAACCCGTCATCTCTGGTAACCAGTCTGAGCAGCTCCAGAGAAGGTAGTCCTGACAAAAATGGTGCTGCTCAATTTTCAAAGCCTAATCTGGAATCCAAGTTTTTTCTCAATGCCCCCATCAATGCCAATGCCAATTCTTGGGTTTCATCTGCTCAGCTGAGGCCTGTTCCAATCACCATGGCTCACTTGCCAGTTTTTGCTGCCTGGAGCGATGCATGAAACCCTGATCTGTTTATGTTTAGATGTAAAGTTTTTTGCATGAACAAAAAGAAAGCAAGAAGGGAAAAAGTTAATGGTGTTTAAAAAAAGATGTTTGCTTGGCCTATATTGGCTTGAATTATCATATTGGTAGGCATAGAATTGAAAGTGTCCTCTCGCTCTTCGGCCTCTGTTAGATAGAGATGGAAAGTGTGAAAAATCAGTTTAGTAATTTTCAATTTCAGCCTCCTTTCTGATTAAAAACCAAAAAAAATGAAAAAAGAAAAAAGAAAAAAGAAAAAAGGATGTAGGATTTTAGCTATTTGATTAGGGTGTTAGTGGACTACACTAGGGAATTTAATGGAAAGACAAGACTTGGGGGGCCATATATATGTATAATCTTTTTCAAACTCATCAAAACCTTTACGCATAGAATGGAAAGTGCTCGTGTTGCTCCTCGGCCTCTGTTAGATAGAGAGAGACGGAAGGAGCGAAAAGATACCCTAAAATTGTTATTCAATACTCTTCGGTTTCAACCTCCCTTGATCACCAAAAAAAAAAAAATGTAGGATTCTAGCTAGTTGATTAGGGTGTTAGTGGACTACATTAGGGATTTTAATGGAAAGACAAGACTTGGGGGGCCATGTATCCGTCTGTAACCTTTTACCAACTCATCAAACCTTTACTGGGATGAAGATTTTGCAAACTGGAGAGTATGGTTTTTGTAGGGTCTTTGTGATCAAAACCCTTTGGAATGATACTGGTAATATGGAGGTGACTCTTGCCTGATTGGATCTGCTTTTTTAGGCTTATCTAAGTACATGACCAGCTCAATGTTTCCCAATAATGCAAAAGGGTAGCCTTGACCACACAATCTGATTTGCATTCTCCAATCTGTACCTCAATCAACATTACACCATCATTGCTATGGCTTTTTTTTTTTTTTTTTTCTCCTTTTCCTAAAGGCAACATGCACTCAAACGATATATTATGTTGATGGAATTGAGGACCGATTTAAAATTTTTATTCAATAAGAGGTAAAAATATATAATTTAATATATATATATATATAATTCCTTTTTTAGTTACGGTTAAATTAATTTTTTAATTTAAAAATATTTTTAAAATAGTCAAATTTTTAATCAAAATTCAAGGTGAGTAGAAGATGTGGCCAGATTTATATAGTAAATTTAGTAGAGTATGAGGCTCGATTTGAGCTTTTTCTTAAATGCAATACACATTCTTCCTAGTGTTCAAAAAGGGTGTGAAGGGAGATTCTTAAATGAGCACCTCACTTTGCTTATTTTAGGATTAGAGATCATGATTAGTTACAACTTTGTCTGCTATTTTATGAAGACATCATTGTTAAAAAACTCTTTTAGCTTTTTCCAAATCCACTTGCATATATGTTGGGCCTAAAAGCATTAATTCGATGTCTTAATGCGGCGTGTTAACAAATAATTGCTTTTATTCTTGATTGCCACAATTCACACGTGTATACACATATGTGAACGTAATTGCAGAAACAAGCAAGGTCAACAGACGGGGAGGAAATGATGCCAGGAAGGCTGGAAGAAAATGTGTGGTGTAGAGTTATTATCTTTGCACCTCCACAGTAGTTAGTCTATAGTTAACAGCAAAAAGTAAGGCTAAGTTGATATTTTAGGTGCAATTTCTAATCACTTGATTTATATATTAGCGTAGTAATACTACATGGAACAAGCATAAATCCAAGATCTAGGCGGACCCTAGAAGCGACTGACATGACCACTCTTGCCATTTATCAGCTGGTTCAATAATTATGATATTATTGTTTGGTTCTTATTGATTTTGGCAATTTTAATAGAATTTCTAAATTTAAAGATTTTTTAAATTTAGATATTTTAAATCTATTTTAGAGTTTTTAAGTCTAAAAAATAATATTATTTATGACAAAAGTAAATAGAATTTATTATTTTTGGCTTAAAAGATGTTAAAATAGAGCTCCAATCTAAATTTTGGGCTCTAAATATATTGAACAAAATAGAATCCAGATTCTATTTTGACATCTTTTAAGCTAAAAATGGTAAACCCCACATACTTTTGTCATGAATAGTATTGTTTTTAGGCTTAGGGGGTTCTAAAAACAGGCTTAGAACATCCAAATTTAAAAAGTCTTTAAATTTAGAGTCATTATTGAGAATGGCCTAAGCTAATTAACAGAACCAACGATTTGTATCTATTTAGAAGGAATCTCCTTTATGCTTAATATCATATCAATCTAAAGTCAATACCACTGTTTAGGAGCAATCCTTGCAAAGCATATTTTATATGCAGTTGTGAATAATTGTATTTCCTTATTAACAGCCTTGTAATATTTGTATATAATGAGCTAATACTCAGTGGCATAAGATAAGCCTTTTTGCTGCATCAATCAATCTTCTATATGGTATTAGAAGTTCTCTAAAAATACTCCAACGAGTAACACACAGTCCTAACCTTCAACCCTAAGCTCTCACATCTGCTAGCTCATCACTGATGGTAACATAAAACTCAAACACTTCAACCTCTACTACGGCTAATACCACCACACTTATCACCCCACCCTTAGTTGCTATACATGTCGTTAGTAAACTTTCGCTCAAACTCACCTCCTCAAACTATTTTTCCTGGAAAACCCAATTCGATGCACTCTTGTATGGATACGATCTTCTTGGATACATAGATGGATCGAATCCTTGCATTATTGGGTCACTGAGTGCGAATGTCATTCCTATCATTCATTCAGCCACTTTCTCAGCAGAAGCATGGTCACGTCTAGTAAAGAACTTTGCTAGCCTTTCCTCATCTCGGATCATGGGCTTGGCAAAGTAGCACACCCTCATCACTCGCAGCTCTCAACCCATAACTGAGTATTTGGCAACAATTCGTGATATCGCAGATGAACTTGCCCTTGTTAGGGCATCGGTGCCTCCTCAGTACTTTATCACCCATACACTTAATGAGGTTGGCCCCGAATTCAAGAAAATCGTCGTTGCCATTCGCGCACGAGGCACAATCATCACATTTGATGAACTTCATGACAAGCTCGTCGAATACGAGTCGTTCCTTAAACGTGAAGAGCTCCGCACGGTAGGTAGCCTTGGCTATATTACAGCCAACACTGCTCGGCAAACAATCTCCAAACCTGAGACTGAGAAGTATTCTAATACTTATAAGTCCCATTCGAACTCACGCACCAATTCAAACTGGCACAACAGTGGCTCTCAAACAAACATAGGCTTAAATTCCTCTAATCGGACTCCTAGTGCAATTTTCCAATTTTGTGAAAAAATGGACAAATTGCGTCCCAATGCTATACTGCAAAAAAATTGATTTCCCCCTCTCAATAGCCACTGCAAATGCCGCAACAAGCAGGACATCTTCAAGCTAGTTTCTATACTCCGGGGCCTTCCACCATGTCACACCTGATATTCGAAATCTCATGATCTCTCAACCATATGAGGGACCCGATGACATTATAATTGGTGATAGTAAAGGTTTGTTAATTATACACACTGGAACATCGAACCTCGCCACACCTTCACATACCTTTTCCTTTTCGAATGTACTATGTGTCCCAGCGATGAAAATTAATCTCTTGTCTGTCTCTCAATTTTGCAAAAGAAATCATGCTTCAATTGAATTTAATCCTTCTTTTTTCTTTGTCAAGGATCTTAGCACGGGGGCAGTTCTCGCAATGGGATGGAGCCAGAATAATGTCTATGAGTGGCCCGTACGAGATGGACTCAGTCAAACAACAAACAAGCCTCTATGACTATTAAAGTGTCGACCTCGAATTGGCACGACATGCTAGGGCATCCATCATCTCAAGTTCTACGCCATGTTATCTCCTCAAATAAACTATCAACTTCTACTACTTCCTCTAAATTTTGTGATTCTTGTAAGTGTAATAAAAGCCATAAACTCTCATTTGGCATTTCTAGCCTACGAAGCACCAAATCCCTTGAACTTATGTATACAGATGTGTGGGGTCCTTCCCCGGTTAGATCTTTTGATGGCTATTCCTACTATGTTATATTTGTGGACGATTTCACAAAATATACATGGATATTTCCACTTTGTTACAAATCTGATATCTTCCATATATTCACAAAGTTTAAAACAATAGTCGAAAAATATTTTTCTCACTTAATCCAAACAATTTATTCTAACAGTGGCCACAAATACTATGGACTCAAAACTCTATTTGAGTACCATGGTATTCAGCATTTGGTCACCCTACCATACACTCCATAACATATTGCCTCTGTCGAACGTCGACATCAATACATTATCGAAACAGGCTTCACCTTATTTCATCATGCACAACTCCCTTTGTCTCTCTAGTCTTTCACTTTCAAAACATCTGTTTACCTCATAAACCGTATTCTTACTCCAATCCTTGAAAATAAATCACCTTTGGAATCCCTTTTTTCCTTAAAACCAAACTATACAAAACTCTGGGCATTTAGGTGCCTGTGTTACTTGTGGCTCCGAACTTACGCAACTCATAAACTTGAACAATGATCTAGGGTATGCCTTTTTCTCGGCTACTCAAATGTTCACAACTCGTACTTTTGTTTTGAGCTTATAGATCATAAGTTTTATTACTCCAGACATGTCGAGTTTGTTGAAAATGAATTCATTTCCTTACCCATAACCATTCCTAGAGACAAAGTCAACTCTTATACTCTAGACAAGTAGTACTTGAACATATAATCACTTGTTAAGTAGACACCAAGTGCCCCAACTCAACAAAGTGACACTATCTGCACCACTTTAACTCATCTTATCACAACACTACCCAACACAACCTGCTCACCAATAATGTCCCAACCCCAATGCACTTAACATAATAATTCCATACCACTGCCTTACGTTCCAGCCCGCCAAATCGAGAGCAACACAACTGAACAGGTTGTGACCATCCAGACGGCTGCTACTCAAGATATCCAGTTTCATTCTGTTCGTGAGAACGAACCCCCAGGTAATGAGTATGCTTTAATTATTTCAGCCTCCCACCCCATGCAAACTAGATCAAAGAACAAAATCTTCAAGCCAAATCAGAAATTCAGCCTCACTACTATTATAGACCCATTGCTTCATACTATTAAGCCCGCAATAGTTCGTCAAGCTCTCAAAGATAAACACTGGATAACAGCCATGAAAGATGAATTGAGAGCCCTCCACACTAATAGGATATGACAATTAGTTCCTCATGCACCACATCAAAACATCATTGACTGTAAATGGGTTTTTCACATCAAATGAAGCCCGGATGGAAGCATTGCTAGATACAAGGCTCGGCTCGTGGCCAAAGGTTTTCATCAAAGACAGGGCCTCGACTATAAAGAAACATTCAGTCCTGTCATAAAACCAACAACAATCCGGGTAGTCTTATCTATTGCACTATCACAAGGCTGAAAAATACATCAACTTGATGTAAATAATGCTTTCCTACATGGACACCTTCAAGAGGATGTTTTTATGTCACAACCACCAGGATATATTGATAGCCAATGAACCAACCATGTGTGCCACGTACAACGCTCACTTTATGGGCTCAAACAAGCTCCACGAGCGTGGTTCAATGAACTCAAATTATTCATTCTTTTACTTGGTTTTTGGCACTCTCATACTGATGCCTCTCTGTTTATACAAGCTAATCATTCTCACACTATCTATATTTTGGTTTATGTAGATGACCTCTTGGTTACAAGTGATTCTACCACCCATGTTTTGTTAGGAATTGTGTCCTAAAGTCAGTCATCGAGTATAACTGGCAAATTAATTTGTATGTGGATTATTGTTCTATTAATAATATTTGGCCATTATATCATATCGTCCATCTTCTTTTACCTTTGATTGATCATGATGTAGTCCTTAGAATGACTTTATGGAATCATATGAATGAGGGTTGATTTTGGTCATTCTTAAACTTTGTTCGTAACCAAATAATGAAATTGGTATTGGGACGTCAATTTCATCAAGTATAGGTTATTATTTGTTGCATTGGTTGGTTATCCTCATGACCAATGGGTGTTGAGACACCGGTGCGATAAACAGGTGACATGTGGAGACATGTTCACTGAACATGACTCTACTTACGAGCGTCCTATGGTATGTACCCTACTGTCTAAGGATAGCTCATGGTACATGTGGTAGACATGTTCCCTCTGACCTAAGACTGCCATGGAGACTTACGAATTACTCTTCATGCTTAGGTGCCGGACTATCCAGATTTTTAATCTGGTAACAGAAGGTTACTGGGTATGGGCAAGTGCCGGAGAAGTCAATATGTGAGTCAAGATGGGATTGACCGCTACAGGTATTTGGAGAATGGTGTTTCGCTTAATTTCAATTTAGAAAGTCTTTGGCCAAAGCACATCTCGTGATGAGTCACGAGGGTAAGTCATGATGTGTCATGACAGGATTGAAATTTGACATGAAGTAACTAATTAGGGATTTGACAGTTAACCATGTCCCTAGGGTTATTTCGGAACACCGAGGGTCATAGGGAATTTACCATTGTACCGAGGTTCGTTGAATGTTGTCTTGCACTTATTCAGCTTATTCGGTTGTCCAGAACCATTGCTAGATGGTATCTTTGATTAGTGTAAGGATAGTATTTATGCTACCGGCTTAAGTTTGAACTTATGGAGTCACGCAAAAGAATAAGTGATTTAATTGGAGAGACGGCCTAATTATAATAAATATTTAATTGAGAATTAAATATTATTTGTGATTAATATTTAATTAAGAATTAAATATTATCTAATTATTATTATTAGGTCGTGGATTTAATTATTTGACAATTTTTAGCTAGCACTAGATTTATGATTCATCAATTAAATCCTAGGTTGATTGATTTAAATTAAATAGTGATTTAATTTGAATCGTTGTGGGTTTTATGGAAACCCACATTAAAAGATTGGATTTTTTTAACTCTTTTGGGAGTTGGCCTTTTGAAGAGTCTAGCCCATATGGTCTTTATAAGAAGGGCCATGTAGGGTTTTCAAAGTAGTGAGATTGACATATATCATTTTTTCTGAAAACGTATGAACAAGAAAAAAAACCCTCTCTCTGAAAATTATAGTCTCCTCCTCTTTCATCCTTGCTCACGTGCGAAGTAGGAGGAGCTAGACGCTTCCA
This sequence comes from Ehretia macrophylla, assembly GCA_037974665.1. NCBI lineage: Eukaryota > Viridiplantae > Streptophyta > Magnoliopsida > Boraginales > Ehretiaceae > Ehretia > Ehretia macrophylla. The sequence continues at coordinate 11,179,175 of CM075774.1, forward strand.
TTGGGCAACTCCATAACACTACCACGAATCGTTCGAAGAGGTAATCCTAATTCTCTGATTTAAAATTGCCAATTATTATGTATAACGAGTTGATCCTGGTGGAATTCCAAAAGATAGTCTCACGGACTTCCTGTAGTGGTATCAGAGCCACCTCGTTTAGTGTGTTTATTTTACGTATTTGATATAAGATTATACGTTGCCTATATGATATGGTTGATATATATATATATATATATTTTTTTTTCATACTGTTATTGTAGCAGAATTAAAAAAAAAGGGCGTACTGTACGATATTACTGTAGCGATTATTGTAGCGATTATTGTAGCGTGTTGCTGTAGCGATTATTGTAGTGAGTATTGTAGCGGAAAAAAAAGGATCTGAACCCTAATGGGCTGCCTGATCTGATTGGGCTTAACCCAATTTGGATCAGTTCAGCCCAATCTTGCTTATTTTTATTTTATTTCTTGTTGGGCTCAAGGAGTTGGGTTTAAGTTAATTCTAATTCTTTAGGCCTTAAGATATATTAATTATATTAGGCCTTAATTTATTCACTTATTTTTTTTATGTTGGACTTATATGATAATTAAATGTCTATTTCTAAAATAGTTTGGAAACATTGGGCTCAACTATTAAATTAATTTAAACTAAGTCCAAATTAATATTAATTACTTGATAGTGTTAATACAATATGGATTAAATTTTATTTTGGATCAAAGATTAATAAAATAATTTATTAATTTTTTGGTATATGAAATAGTTTCATAGAGTTGGACTAGGACCGTATTTAAAAAAAAAATAGTATTGCAATTGAGTTTAATTAAATTTAAATTAATTGTTAATTTAGATAGCAATTAGTAAATAGTTTATTAGTTGTATTTATTTAACTAAATTAATTTGGTGAATTAATTTAGGATATCCAATTAATTGAAAGTTAGTTTAATTAATTGAAAAAATATTAAACTTAATTGTTAATTTTGCTAATATTAATAAATTGGTTATTAATTTGTGAATCTTTAATACTATTTATTTTGAATATTGTTGTAGGAGATCCAATTAATTTAAAATTAGTTTAATTAATTAGAAATATCAATTTAATTTGATTAAATTGATTTAATGCCTTCAAAATTATATAGAATGTCTGTGTATACCTATTTGTGTGAATGATGTTTGACATGGATTTAAAGGAGGTTATGGGCTTGCATATCATGATGGTTATTGCATTTTATTATTATAAATTGTTATAATTATTTATTTGGGTTAAATTGGGCCTGCGAGTCCAGCCTTCTATTTTTCTGGTTGTAAATCCCTACCCCAAGTAATGTATCCCCTCCTTTTAGAAGGAGTTCTCTATCATGTTTATGTAATTAATAGAGATAGGGCTTTGGAGCATGGATCAAGGTGTTGAATATTTCTAGAAGGCCTGGGTCTGTCCAGGTTAACCCAAGGGCTTTGGAGCATGGATCAAGGTGTTGAAGATTTCTAAAAGGCCTGGGCCTGTCCAGGTTAACCCAATTAAATGTAATAATCTTTATTTATATGACTAGAGTGGTCCATGATGGCTCTAGTGGACCACATTAGGGAAGCCCATAATCACCTATTATTTATGCTCAATTTATTATTATGCATACCTTATTTATATATATCTCTCACGATCTATTAATAGGATTAATTAATAATAAGGAAAATAAAACCAATCATTATACTATAATTAAAATCCTCTAAATTATTAGGTCCTTTAAGTGGGTTGAACATTGGATGTTCAACTCACTGCCTCCCATTAAAGTGAATAATAATGGGCCCAACATCTTAATAAACATTGGAGGCCCTCCGGCCTAGCTTTTATCAAGGTGTTGGGATTATTATTCATTGTATGAATTCCATGGAATCTCTTTGAGATGGTGAGTAGGTGGGCTGGCCTCCGTTAGGCCTACTCATCAAGCTTAGAGAGGGACTATGAGATATCATGGTTTGACCTAATTGGGCCTTTTAGTGGAGGACCTCCGTCCTGCTAAAGGGGTGCTTGGGGCAGAATTGAGATCACTGAGAGTTATTTGGAGAAATAACTGGTTATGAACCTACCAGATGAATGTGCATAGGTGGGCTGGCCTCCGTCGGGCTTATGTACAATTATTTGGACCTTAGTACCCACTAAGGGAATTTGGATCGGAAATTCCTTCGGATTGAAGGAAGAGGCTATCAATCTGAACAAAATAGTGGGATAATCCTTTAGATACTGGCCTATGTCTAATGTGATTAGATAATTCACATATTTTAGCTAATTTATTTCCTTTACTTCAATTATTTACAGATTTAATGGCTAACACGTTGTCTTTGAGATCACTATTGGATAGTGAAAAGTTGATCGGGCCAAATTACGATAGCTCGTATCATAAATTGCACATTGTGCTTGAGCATGAACGTATCCTGTATGTTTTGTCTAATCCAGCACCTGCTAAACCAGCGACTGTTGCCGATCGTCGGTGATATCAAAAATGGGTTGATGATAGAATAACAGTTCGCTGTATCATGATGGCTGTGATGAATGATGAATTCAGTCGCAAATTTGAGGAAACACAACCTGAGGACATCATCCAAGCATTGAATGAATCTTTCTGCACATTTGATGATGTAGTAAGACATAGGACTTCTTGTGTTATCTTCAGCACTAGAATGAGAGAAGGGACTTCCGTCACTGATCATGTATTGTACATGACTGAGCAGATTGAGAAGTTGGCTAAGTTAGGCTATCTATTCCATAAGCAGCTTGGCAAGGATGTCATCCTCAACTCTCTTCCTCCATTTCTTGAACCAGTTCAAGATGAACAAGCCAGTTGTTAACTACCATGCACTTCTGGGGTTGCTACAAACCTTTGAGAAAGATAATCAGCTCATCAGAAAGACAGTTAATGTGGTTGGAGGTGCTAGTTCCTCAAAAAGCAAGAATTCTTCACGATGTGGCAAGAAAAAGAACAAAAATGCATATGCAGCTCAAAGCGGGGTTAAGAAACCCGCTTAGCAGCAACCACAAGTTCGCAAGCAGAAAGCTGACCAAAGTCAAGCAGAATGTTTCTTCTATAAGAGGAAGGGACACTAGAAGAGGAATTGTTCTCAGTATCTGGCGTCGTTAGATCCTAACAGGCCAAAGAGACAACAAGGGGTTGTTCAGCAAGGTATGTATATGATAACACCTTGCAACTTCAGTGTTATAGACTCTACTACCTATGTATTAGATACAGGCAATCCTTATCATATTTGTAATTCGTCAGGGGCTGGAGGTCAGTAGGAAGTTCAGAGTTGGTGAGCGACACCTCAGCGTTGGAAATGGAAATCAACTTCCAGTACTAGTGTTAGGGTGTTTATCTTTAGCTACAAACTCAAGAAACTTTAGTCTTAATAATGTTTTCTATTGTCCGGATTTTGTTTTGAACATTATCTCAGTTGGGCTTTTAGCCCAGGATGGTTATTCCTTTACTATTATGAATAATGATTTTGAAGTTATTTTGAATAACACTACTGTCATTAAAGGACAACTGAAACATGGAGTTTATGTTATAACACAGCCCGTAAACATAATGTATGTTAGCAATAAGCGTCCAAAGCAAGGAATAAACTCAGGTGCCTACCTTTGGCACTGCAGGTTAGGTTATATAAATGAAAATAGGATTAACAAGTTAATCAAGGAAGGGTTGCTTGATATTAGTGATCCAGCATCACTACCTACTTGTGACTCTTGTCTATTGGGTAAAATGACCAAATCTCCTTTTATTGGAAAATGTGATAAGGCTGCAGAGCTCTTGGGCCTCGTACATACAGATGTATGTAGGCCTATGAGCACAAGTACTAGAGGAGGATACTCTTACTTTATTACCTTTACTGATGATCTATCTAGGTATGGGTATATTTATTTGATGAAAAATAAGTCAGAATCTTTTGAAATGTTCAAAAGATATCGTAATGAAGTAGAGAAACAAATTGGGAAAGATATCAAGATTCTACGATCTGATCGTGGAGGTGAGTATCTTTCCAATGAGTTTCTGGGTTACCTTGAGGAGAATGAGATTCTTTCACAATGGACTCCCCCTACTATACCGCAGCATAATGGTGTATCTGAGAGGAGAAATCAAACTTTGTTAGACATGGTACGATCCATGATGGGACGTGCGGATCTACCCATATCCTTTTGGGGATATGCCCTTGAAACTGCTGCTCACGTGCTGAATAGGATTCCTAGCAAGTCAGTAGATAAGACACCATATGAGATGTAGTTTTGGTGTAAACCAACACTCACACACTTTAAGGTTTAGGGGTGTCCAGCATATGTCAAGCGTCTTCAAGCTGACAAGTTAGAACCAAAATCTGATAAATGTTTGTTTGTAGGGTACCCTAGAGAGTCTAGAGGATACCAATTCTACAACACCAGCGAACAAAAGGTGTTTGTTGCCTTTAGAGCGATTTTCCTAGAGAAAGAGTTTCTCGAGAAGGAAAGCAATGCCTCCAATATTGGACTTGGAGAAGTTAAACTAGAACAAGAACAAACATTAGCAGAAGAACATACAGAACATGATAAGGTTAGTGAACCGAATCCTAAGCCTGCTGTAGATACAGCAATAAGAAGATCTGGTAGAGTACCACATCAACCGGACATATATGGATTCCTAGTCCGTGGCGGTGATCCCATCAAACTTGATGAGAATGATGAGGATCCGATCAGTTATATGGATGCAATGCAGAGACTTAATTCCGAAGAATGGCTTAAAGCCATGCGATCCGAGATAGAATCCATGCATGTCAATAATGTTTGGACATTAGTTGACCCATCCGAAAGGGTAAGACCCATAGGGTGTAAATGGGTTTTTAAAAGGAAAAGAGGAGTAGATGGGAAGGTAGAGACCTACAAAGCCCATTTGGTTGTTAAGGGATTTCATCAACGTTATGGTATTGACTATGATGAGATATTTTTTCCCATAGCAATCCTCAAATCGGTTCGCATTATGCTTGCTATAACTGCTTACCTAGATTATGAAATTTGGCAAATAGATGTCAAGACAGCTTTTCTTAATGGTGAGTTGGAAGATGAGGTGTACATGACACAACCTGAAGGGTTCACATCCACAAATGAATCTAAAGTATGCAAGTTATAGAGATCCATTTATGGACTCAAGCAAGCCTCTCGGAGTTGGAACATACGTTTTGACAAGGTTGTCAAAACATATGGCTTCGTTAAGAATGAAGAAGAGCCTTGCATCTATAAATGGGCAAATGGTCATGTGGTCATGTTCTTGGTGGTATATGTGGATGATATTCTCCTTATAGGGAATGACATATCTGCATTGCAGAGCGTGAAGTTGTGGTTGTCATCCCAATTTTTCATGAAGGATTTAGGAGAGGCTTCCTATATCCTTAGGATCAGGATCTATAGGGATAGATCAAGAAGGTTGCTGGGATTGTCCCAGTCTACGTACATAGACACCGTGCTGAAAAGGTTCAGCATGCAAAATTCCAAGAAAGGCTATCTCCCGATAGGTCATGGAATTACTCTTTCTAAAAAGGATTGTCCGACAACTCTTCAAGAAAGAGAGCGCATGAGTAGAATCCCATATGCCTCGGCAGTAGGATCTATCATGTACGCTGTGTCTTGTACGAGACATCATGGCTTATTCCGTTGGAATAGTAAGCAGATACCAATCTGATCCTGGCGAGAAACATTGGCAAGTGGTTAAGACCATCCTAAACTATTTAAGAAATACAAAGGACCAATGGCTCGTTTATGGAGATTCTGATATGAAACTGGTTGGTTATACTGATTCAAGTTTTCAATCAGATAGAGATGATAGTAAGAGCGTATCCGATTTTGTGTTCACCCTGAATGGTAGAGCCATCAGTTGGAAAAGTTCCAAACAGCAGACTGTAGACGATTCTGTCTGTGAGACATAATATATAGTAGCATCTGATGCGGCGAAGGAGACAGTTTGGCTTAGAAAATTCATCATGAAGCTCGGAGTTCTTCCTGATCTGAATGGTCCAGTCACGATCTTCAGTGATAGTACTGGAGCTATTGCACAAGCTAAGGAACCTCGATCTCATCAAAAAGCCAAACATGTACTGAGACGTTACCACATAATTAGAGAGATAATTGCTAGAGGTGACGTCACTCTGCAAAAGATTGATAGTAAAGAGAATTTAGCTGACCCCTTCACCAAAGCTCTCGGGATCAAAGAGTTCGATGCACATCGAGAAAAGATGGGTATAGGATACAGATCCGACTGGCTTTAGGTCAAGTGGGAGATTGTTAGGAATTGTGTCCTAAAGTCAGTTATCGAGTACAACTAGCAAATTAATTTGTATGTGGATTATTGTTCTATTAATAATATTTGGCCATTACATCATATCGTCCATCTTCTTTTACCTTTGATTGATCATGATGTAGTCCTTAGAATGACTTTATGCAATCATATGAATGTGGGTTGATTTTGGTCATTCTTAAACTTTGTTCGTAACCAAATGATGAAATTGGTATTGGAACATCAATTTCATCGAGTATAGGTTATTGTTTGTTGCATTGGTTGGTTATCCTCATGACCAATGGGTGTTGGGACACTGGTGCGATAAACAAGTGACATGTGGAGACATGTTCACTGAACATGACTCTCTTTACGAGCGTCCTATGGTATGTACCCTACTGTCTAAGGATAGCTCGTGGTACATGTGGTAGACATGTTCCATCTAACCTGAGACTGTCATGGAAACTTACGGATTACTCCTCATGCTTAGGTACCGGACTATCCAAATTTCTAATCTGGTAATAGAAGGTTACTGGGTATGGGCAAGTGCCGGAGAAGTCAATGTGTGAGCCAAGATTAGATTGACTGCTCTGGGTATTTGGAGAATGGTGTTTCGCTTAATTTCAATTCAGAAAGTCTTTGGCCAAAGCACATCTCGTGATGAGTCACGAGGGTAAGTCATGATATGTCATGATAGGATTGAAATTTAACATGAAGTAACTAATTAGGGATTTGACAGTTAACCATGTCCCTAGGGTTATTTCGGAACACTGAGGGTCATAGGGAATTCACTATTGTACCGAGGTTCGTTGAATGTTGCCTTGCACTTATTCAGCTTATTCGGTCGTCAGGAACCATTGTTAGATGGTATCTTCAATTAGTGTAAGGATAGTCTTTATGCTACCGGCTTAAGTTTGAACCTATGGAGTCACGCAAAAGAATAAGTTATTTAATTGGAGAGACAACCTAATTATAATCAATATTTAATTGAGAATTAAATATTATTTGTGGTTAATATTTAATTAAGAATTAAATATTATCTAATTATTATTATTAGGTCATGGATTTAATTATTTGACAATTTCTAGCTAGCACTAGATTTATGATTTATCAATTAAATCCTAGGTTGATTGATTTAAATTAAATAGTGATTTAATTTAAATCGTTGTGGGCTTTATGGAAACCCACATTAAAAGATTGGGTTTTTTAAAACTATTTTGGGAGTTGGCCTTTTGAAGAGCCTAGCCCACATGGTCTTTATAAGAAGGGCCATGTAGGGTTTTCAAAGTAGTGAGATTGACATATATCATTTTTTTCTGAAAACGTATGAACAAGAAAAAAAACCCTATTTCTGAAAATTATAGCCTCTTCCTCTTTCATCCTTGTTCACGTACGAAGTAGGAGGAGCTAGACGCTTCCGTTGGCCAATTCCATAACACTACCACGAATCGTTCGAAGAGGTAATCCTAATTTTCTGATTTAAAATTGCCAATTATTATGTATAATGAGTTGATCCTGGTGAAATTCCAAGAGATAGTCTCACAGAGTTCCTTCATGTTTGCCATCTCTTTGCCACTCTATCAAAATAATTCTCAATCAAAAATCTTGGTGACTTGCATTTTTTCCTTGGTGTTGAAGTGATCCCAACTACTGATAGTTATCTACTCCCTCAACATAGCTATATTTGGGACATACTTACAAGGTTTAACATGGATGGTGCAAAAGAAATTGAAACACCTCTCAGCCCCAACATTCCACTACTACTTCAAGATGGCTCTTTAGCCGCTGATGCAACATAGTATCGATGAGTACTTGGGGCACTTCAATACCTGTGATATCTCTTAAACAGTCAACAAGCTAGCGTAATTCAAGCACGCACCAACTGCCACCCATTGGAGTGCTACAAAATGACTCCTACGATACCTCAAAAATACATTATTTTGTGGCCTCTTATTACGCAAAGCTCAACCTCTTCAGCTTACGGCGTCGATATAGCTATAAATACAACACCCAAACTATTGTATTTTTACTACATTTGCATCTTAAGTTGTGGAATAAATGCAACATTTATATACTTTTGCTGCAATGTAGGTTGATCTTGAAATGTGAACAAACTAGATTCGAAATTATTCAAATTGCAAGTCATGAAGTCGAGAATCAGGGAAGACTTAAGAATCAGTGGATGAATGGAGCCCGTAGAGAAAGAATTTCGAGCAAAATTGGACTCGAAATGATAAAAAAAAATGCCTGAAAATGCCTTGGTCAACGGTCCGGTCAAAGTCAACAAAATTCCAATCAAAATTGGTAGCAGACGCGTATTCGAGCGCCTTCTATAGAATTTTCCACCATCTTCTACCACCTTCGCGAATGCCACGTCGCGCGAATCCACTAGAGCAACAGAAGCATGCTCGAGCACGCCCCTAAATCTTGGCTTATAAATACCCCCTCTCGGTTGAGATTAATAATTAATTTTAGAATTATTTAATTGTTTTTATAATTAATTTTAGTTTTTATATTTATTTTCTTAATTAGTTTAAAGTTTATTTTAGAGTTAAATTTAGTTTTAATTGTCAAATACGGGAGAAGTTCTGCCCGAATAGTTCTTATTCGGGGAAAATTCTGCCCAAGTAGCTCTTATTCAGGAGAAATTTTGCCCGAATAACTATTTTGCGCGGAACCTCTGCTTAAACCTGAACTTTAGAAATATTTGTTCATCAAAATGGGGGAGCCTTTCTTGACTCTCTTTTATTTGTTTAACTCATATTTATTTATAATGTATGAGTAGATTATTATATAGGAATAGATATTGTAAATGATGGTTTTTTGATGTACGGTCTCGGATTTAGATAATTTGATTTAAATGCAATATATGGCTTGTACTATTCAATTTGTTATTCTCTTTCATATACATTATACTTGTAGTTAATGTTATAATTGCTTTATATTCGTGCCATATATTCATGCTTTAATAGTGAATTAATAGGTTGTACTATAGATTTCATGAGACTATATGTTGTACCATAATTTCTACTCAAGGAGTTATTAATTACTTAGTTTAGTTTGCCCAAGTTACTCTAGGTTACAAGGACAGATCTATACTTTGACTATATAACAGACTCGAAGATAGAACGACACCTATAACAAATGTGGTAACTAGGACGTAATTGAACTTAGAAAATTAACTAGGTTAACGCTTGTAGCTTAACCCGAGCATTGAATCAGAGTATCATGAATACCGAGCCTAGATTAACTGCCTCATTACATATCCTATCCCTAGATCATTTCCCTATTATTTGACAAAATCAAATCCTTAGCCTTAGTTTATTTTACTTGCACGAAATTCAAAAACCATTCTTAAACTGTCACGTTTTCACTTCAACACTTTCTCACACTAATTCACTTACTAACTCACGAGTTTCCCTGTGGCTTCAACTTCGCACTCTATGCACACTATACTATATTGATCCGTGCACTCACAGATTTTAAAACTTGGTTATTTTGTGCACATTTTATAAGTCGACCGCGTAGCGATCAAGTGTATTCGGACTTCGATTGGGCTGGAAATATGGACGACTATACATCTATATCGGCCTACATAATTTTCTTAGGTGGCAACCCGATTGCTTAGTGTTCTAAAAAGTAAAAGACGATTACTCGATCGTCGATAGAAGCAGAATATAGATCCCTTGCATCAACAACAGCAGAACTGGATTGACTGAAATATTTGTTAAGTGAATTGCATGTCCCAATCAAGAAAACACCAAGATTATTATGTGACAACATCAGTGCCACATACTTATGTGCAAACCCAATCTTCTATACCCGAATGAAACATCTAGTACTGGATTACCATTTTGTACGTGAAAGAGTCCAAGCTCAATCCCTCCAAGTCACATATGGCAACATAAAAAATCAATTGGCTGATATACTCACCAAACCCATGGCCAAGGCTCGGTTCACACAACTACGGTATAAGATTGGTGTGTTTAATGGAACCACCATCTTGTAGGGGCATATTAGGAAGGAATCTTCTTCATGCTTAATATCAGATCAATCTAAAGTCAACACCACTGTTTAGGAGCAATCCTTGCAAAGCATCCCTTATATGCAGCTATGAATAATTGTATTTCCTTATTAACAGCCTTGTAATATTTGTATATAATGAGCTAATGCTCAGTGGCATAAGATTGCTGCATCAATCAATTTTCTATAATATCTAAAATAAGAGTTGTTCTTCCATGCGATTATAGCCATCTTACAAAAAGTGGGTTCTATATACTTTTCTATTTCACGACCGTAGCCGTATGGAAGCAAAATTCCTAAAATCATTCAGATGGCAAAGAGAATCGAATGGCCTTGGGTACTGTTGTGGTGTTTATCAAAAATATTTTGACGCTTAAGTCAGCAATTTGAGAAGTAAAAAAGGTAGAATACTACAAAAAGTAAAAGTGATTAAGGTTAGAGGTTGTTGGAGTGATGAAGAAGATGATCAGTGGTGGCTGAAGAAAAATTTAGGCAGAGGTTTGATATGGAAGTGTTAATAGAATAACTAGAGATGATAGCTTTGGGAGAATAAAGAGAAAGAGAAAGAGTAAGAGTCTGTGACCGATATGGTTCAATCTCCTAACAAGGCCTAGTTTGACCCAAAAAAACACAAGTCCTAGGATAGGGCCTTTTATAGTGATCTAGGGTAACTTGGTGATCACGTGAAACCTACCTTAGTACAATATCTAAGATTTTGATAATCATGGATATTTATGTAAAAGGTGTTAGCGAGAATTATGGAATAGGTTATACTAGACTCACGTGTTCCATAATGCATAGGATGACTCTAACTAGTTCAGTCAAGGATGCTCTTGGTCGATAAGAACATAACACAATTCGTTACTTGGAAAAAACGACTTGGGTTGAGGCTATATTTTGGTAACTATAGTTTGTTTCCCACTTTTCAAGTTGAAGTATTTTTTTGCTAAGAGAATAGTTATTAGTAGTAAGTACTTGGAGGATGAATTTTACTTGGGACATAGTCGAGGGTATGTTTCTTGAAGTTTTACTTGGCTAGCGAGGTCGACCATCTAAAAGAGAGAAAACTGAATAGATCCATTTTTAGGATATAGTAGAGTCCAACAACCTACTATCTAACTCACATGAACCTTTTGTGTATGAAAACTTCAGAGAAGTTTTGTGGACTTCTCTAAGTGGCCCTTCAAGCTTGGTGCATAGGATTGCCAATGAAGTAGTGAGTGGAAATGGAAGATTCACTTACTTTCTAGGTATCTGTCACGTGGACTAAATGTGGAGTTCGGAGACTTGTTGAAGGTTGCATGGATCTAATTGCAGAACTTATTAGGTCTTTTAAGATCTAATTTGAAATTAAAGTTCATATAATTGTTGAATGTTGTTGATCTTGTGGGATTGGATATACCAGAGTTAAAGTTGGAGTGTGTGGACTCAAGAATGTCATTAATGTTGTAGGATCTTTGGACTTGAGTCGAAGTTGGACTATCCAGAAGGCAAAGAGGATAAGGTGATCATGGGCCACCTCTATGGTGTCTACTAAAGACACTCTGATATTTAAGTCAATAATATGATAAGGTAAATAGGTAAATAAGATAGAATATAATGAAAAGTAAAGGAAATGTTAGAGGTGGTTGAAGTGGTGAGGAAGATGACCAAATGCGACTAAGGAAAAAATTGGATAGAGGTTTCATATGGAAAATGTTGATAAAATAACTAGAGATGGTAGCTCTAGGAGAGTATAAAGAAAAGAATAAGGCTCTCGAAGTGATGATGGTTCAATCCCCCTAACAAGACCTAGGGTAACGCTTTTTTTATGGTGGTCTAGGTAACATTGTGATCACATAAAATATGCCCCAGCGTAATATTCAAGATTTTGACATATGTAGATGTTTATGTATATGAAAATGGGCAAAAACCATTTTAGTCCCTGAGGTTTGCTCTAAAGACCAAATTAGTCCCTCATGTTTGTAAAAAGGCCAAAGAGGTCCCTCCAGTTAACTTTTGTTAGCCAAATGTTAACAGTCAAAGGGTTGACCGAGTTAAAAGACCATTATATCCTTAGGCAACATATATTATAAAAGAAAATTACAATAAAAGTCTAAATAAGTCTAAAAAATAATAATTCACATCATTCGTGCAGGAAAAAAAAAACAAAAACTAAAAAATATCCGTTCAGACATAAACAAATTAAAGTCAGTAATATATCGTTAAAAAATGAACAATCATCATCAACATAATTAGCAGCGATGGTACCGGCCAGAGAAGAGGATGAATCATGATTGTTCATTTTTTAACGATATATTACTGACTTTAATTTGTTTATGTTTGATATGATATTTTTTAGTTTTTGTTTTTATTTTTTTCCTACGCGAATGATGTGAATTATGTTTTTTTAGATTGATTTAGACTTTTATTATAATTTTCTTTTATAATATATGTTGCATAAGGATATAATGGTCTTTTAACTCGATCAACCTTTTGACTGTTAATATTTGACTAACGAAAATTAACTGGAGGGACCTCTTTAATCTTTTTACAAACCTGATGGATCAATTTGGTTTTTAAGACAAACCTCAGGAACTAAAATAATTTTTATTCATATGAAAATCATGAAATTGTTATACGAGACTCAAAGTTTCGTATACCTCGTAGGATCAATCTTCCTAGTTCAATCAAGGATGACTTTAGTTGAGTCTACCGAGCATGATTCTAGTCTAGTCAGCTAAGGATGACTCTATTTGCATTGGCCGAGGATGACTCTACTTAAATCAATTGAGGATCACTCTTGTCTGTTCAGTCGAGTATTACTCTTTCCAATTTAGTCAAGGATGACTATGGTTGAGTTTGCCAACAAGTATGTTGAGGATAACTCTACTTGGTTCAACTGAGGATGACTTTGGTTGAGTTTACTGAAAATGATTCTAGTCGAGTCAAATAAAGTGAGTTCTAGTTGAGTCAATTGAGGCAGACCTATATCAAGTTAGGAGAAATGGATCTTTCATCCTACAACTGTATAGGTTGCTCTTTGTTGGTAAGTATCAAACCCAATTAATTACTAGAAAAATGAGACTTGGACTTAGGCTAGATTTTGGCCATTACTCTTTTTCGAGTTAGAGAGTAGTTAGTCATAATAAGTACTAAGAAGGAATATTTCTTGGTACATATTCGGTGGTATGTTCGGTAAAGTTTTACTTGGTTGGGTTGATCATGTAAAATAGAGAAAATCTGAATACATCCATAGTTTGGATTCGGCCGAGTTGAACATATTGTCATCTAACTTGCGTGAACCTTTTGTTTGTGAAAACTTTGGTGTGGTTTTATAGAATTCTCTCAAAAGTTATATTTACTAGTTTAGGTGGCCTTCAAGCCTAGTACGTGGGGTCAATCATTGGCTCTTTTGAGATCTAATTTGAAATTAGAGTTAGTATTATTTAATGCCGCCTGTCTCGAAGAATCTTATAGATCAAAGTTAAAGTTAGAGTTTGTAGACTCATTAAAGGTCGTTAATCTTGTATGATTGTTTAGATCAGAATTAAAGTTGAAGTTCGTAGACTCGTTGAATGTTGCTGGTCTCATGGGATAGTTTGCACTTGAGTCGAAGTTGGACTCTATAGACTCATTCAAAGTCGCTAATCTTAGGGGATCGTTTTGACTTGCAACTAGGTTGGAGTCCAGAAACTTGTTGTATGAATGATACTTCAACAATCGTAAGTAAGGACGGTTCCATATATAAGTCTGACTGAAATGTAAACTTTTGATGAAATTAAATATTAACATTGTCTACTGGGTACAATATTTTTTATGCTTTGAGGTTGGGTGGTTTGACTTAGAGAACATCATTCTAACTATTAGTGATGTATTCCTTGTCCCCCTAGGGTACAACTCTTTACACATGTAAGGCAAACTCTAGTCAAGTTATCCCAACCAAACTTTGGACAAGTCAGCCACAAAGGAGTCTAATGGAGTCTGCCAAAGAAGATGACTAGTCAAGTCTACCATGCTTGAATTTGATCAAGTTTGGTGGGAAAACTCTAGTTGAGTCTTTGAGGGATGACTCTAGAAATTCAACTGAGGCAAATTCTAGTCCGGTCAATTGAGGTTGGTACTTGTTGATTCAGCTAAAACAAATTGTGGTTGAGTCTGTCAAGGTGGACTATGGTCGATTTTGTAAGGAAAGGTTTATAGAGGTGAATTCTAGTTGGGTCAAACTGAGGTAGACTTTGGTCGAGTGGTATGAGGTTTGGTATGTATTGTAAAATTTTCAAGTTTCTATTGCAACTTGAACTTTTTCTTATTTCATAGATACACTCCTCTTCTCAAGTTCTCTAATCCTTTGTACTTCTATGTTTATATGCACCTTTATGGTGTCAATTTGATGCTAAAGCGGGTTCATACTTGCATCTTCAGCTATTAGGATGCTTTTGGGATCTGTGGAAGCGTTTTATGGTGGTTGAAGGTGGTGTTAATGAAGTTTTGGTTAAAACCTTTTAGGAATGGCAAAAAAGTTTTTAGTGCCCCCTAATAAGTGCCAAATTATAGACCCTCGAATTTACAATCAAGATCTCATGTCAAGGACTCTTTGATCCATTTTTGAGTAGACATCAGCAACCTACATTATTCCAAAGACAAAGAGGACCAGATGACCTTGGGACACCGGTATAGTGTCAATCAAAGATACCCTGACACTCAAGTAAATATTCAAAAAAATCAAAAGATAAATAAGACAAAACACATAGAAAAATAAGATTAAAGGTTAAAGTAAAGAGAAAGATGATTGCAGGTGGTTGATAGAAATTTGGGCAAACACCTCATTGGGGCATACAGACCTACCTCGGGAGAAATGGGTTGTAGGATCGGAGTACATCCGGAGTACTACATTTGGAGGAATAAGGGGTTTGCTGGTATTTGCTTCAAGATCGTGGTTCGTGGATCGAGATTGAAGACATGGAGTTGAACCGTATCCTTTTATAAAGTGTTTAATTACTTATTTCAATAGCTTGCTTATTTGTGATATTTATGTGTTATCTTGTGCATTTCATGAAAACATTTCCCCGGTATGCTACATCATCTCCCTCATTGAGTATACCAGTTTCATACTCACCCTCATTTCTAACACCTTTCAGGTTCAACATCTTCGCAAGGTGATACAGGGAAAGCTCGAGAGTTACCGTATTTGGTTGTGTTGGCTTCCATTATTAGTACCTGCGAATCCATATGAATTAGTAAAGTGGTTTGAATTGTAATTTGATTGGAACTATAGAAACCCGGCTTGTAATTCAATAATCTATTTTACATACTTTATTTCATTGTAACTTAATTAAACACCATAGTTTTGTAACAACATAGAAGCATTTACTAATATATAAAGTTAAGTTAAGTATAACTAACCAAAATTGTACTTAGCTTATAAACTAAATGCTAACTGTACAAGTGAACTCAACTAACATGCATTGGTTAACATCTTTTCATTTAACTTACGTTCTAATTAATTCTTCAAACATTCAATACAAGTTTTCAAGTGCAAAGTTAATACCGCAAGTTCAATTAAGACATTTTCTAATTCCTCTAACAGAAGCTTAACTTAACCAATTTGGTTACCTATGCTATTGACCTCCAAACTATCTGATGTTTATGTATAACCGTAGCTCTTCGAGTGTAGTTAATTTTAGATTCGAACGGTGCTCAATTCCGAGTTAAATTCCAAAAGTTATAACCCTTACCGCGCAACCACGCATAGCTGGGCAGAACCAGCGATTTTTTAGCTACATTTCGGAAATGATGTGATAAGAGGGCTAAAACGTTAGAATTAGTCTTAGTCCTAGAAATCAATATTTGTTCTAAACTGCCTAATCTAGGTTTTATGTAAATGTCATTAATTTTTGAGCACGTTTACTAGGTCAAAGAAGCTTCGAAAACAGGGGCAGTGGACTGACCCAAAACAGAACACACTCACACAAGCACCTAGTTGAATTCTACCTTGGTTTCATGCTTTGCTTGCTAGCTTAGGCTTTACTTTGGCACATACAACACTTATATATGTTGCACTTAGGTTAGTTTAACTTGCTAGATAGCTTGCTTTGTTATTTTTGGAGCTTTAGCTTGATAAGTTTAGTTTATTAACTACTCTTAGAAGCATAAAATCAAACATCTAGCACTCACATATAAACTTAGCTAGCTAACATCTACACCATAAAAGCTACTTCAAACACTTAATCAATATGCACAAGAGAACTCCACACAAGCCATCAACCATGTTTTTAACAACTATAGATGCAAGATTTACATAGCTAGTTCATATACAACACCATATAATCAAAATTTGCAACAAAGAAAGCAACTAGGTATAACCTCCCTCACCAACAAAGCTATAGCGGCTAGAACTTGGCTTGTCTTGAGCTCAACCCACGACATAATTACATCTAAAGTGCTTCCATACACTTCTAAGACTATCTACATATTCAAACAAGTCAAACTCAACATTTCATTTTCAAGTCCCCTTGGTAAATCAAGCTATAAATCCAATTCTAGCCAAGTTTTAATCATATTTATGATACATATAGCATTCTCAAGGGTTATAGCAACTATTAGAAGTAATAAAACGATTAGAAATGCAAAAATCCCAAAATTCGCATGTTTCTATTCACAGATACTATACATCATCTTCTCCAAGTTACATTTTGTATTTCTAGCCAATCAAGAAGCTAACTAACTTCAAAAGAATGCTCTACAACCTCTATCAAGTGTATTTCAAGCAACAATAAGCATAGATATAACAACAAGTAACAATTGCAAATTATCAAGTTAAACCCTAGAAATTTAAATGCTCAAAAGATGATTCTACCTCACAATTATAGGTTGTAGCAAGCTTGTAGATGTCTTAGGATGCTCTAACACCTCCCAACTCAAGATAGGATAATCAACTTGCAAAGATGGAAGAAGATTTTCTCTTCTTTTTGTGTGTGGGAGCCGTAGGCTCTAAGGGAAAAATAGGGGGGTGTTTTGCTTATTTTTTTCCCCTAAGTATTAGGTGTATATAGGATATAAATAGGATATATATTCTGTATGTAGGCTAATGAGCTCACAAAATAATCATAGCCTAAGTCAAATTCAAGTCAAAATGCAAATAAACTTTAACTAGTTTACAATTTAATTCTTATACTAATTCACTATTCATACGAACCAAGTTCCATTTTCCTAACACATGTTCCCGACCTCCAAAGCTCAAAAACCCAAGTTCTCGATTCCTTTTATAAGTTATACTATCTAGAAAAAATACTAAACCAAGCATTCTCGACAGTCAAATTTCTTATGAATAGTGACCATCAAGTAAACATATTTAAACTAGAAATAAAACACATTAAAATGCATAAAAGATATGCTACAGTTATTTATGACTATGATGCAAATTCTCGGGCATCACAAGTACTCTCTTCAAGTCATTCGAAGATAAGGTAATCTTGGCCTTGGGTAACACCTGCCATAGGCCTTTGCTCACGCCCAGCCCGAACATACCCTTTTCGACTTATCGAAATTTTTCCTCCAAAAGTAAGAGCCCCTGCAATGGTCTCGATCATAGCCTGGTGATCTCCCCCTGAAGCCCAACTCAGAGGGCTTCTCTCTCTCTCCTTTCCTCTCCCATGGTCTAGATTGTAGGGTGGTTGACCTGCGATGTACTTCCTCAAATGGCCTCGGGCAATCAAGGCCTCAATCTCCTACTTCAGCTCTTTGTAATCCTCAATATTATGCTCAAAATCGTTGTGAAATTGGAAAAATTTGTTCTTTGACCTCCTCTTAGACTGACATCCCATATTAGGTAGGGGAAGTATAATGTCCAAGGTCTACACCTCCATGAAGACCTACTCCCTCGCGGTGTTGATAGGCATGAACACGGTGAACCTCGACACTTTTCCCCGCTACTGTTGCTTGCCCTTATTGTCACCATGGGCTTTATTCCCGGACTAACCCTTTAGCATAGAGGACTTCCCCTTCTTTGCCGACTCTTTTTCCTTGTCATCATCTTTCTTCGCCTGGTGGATATCCTCAGCATGGATATACCCTTGGTCCCGACCATCAGGTTAGCTATAGTGTCCACTCAATTGATAGCCAACGACAATATAAGAGCTTTCGACATAAGCCCACTTTGATAGGCTATCAACGCCATGACCTCAAGATGAGGGATCCTAAGAGACTCTTTGTTAAATTGTGTCGTTTATGACCTTAAGGTCTCCCCCTTCTGTTGCCGAACTGCCAACAGTGATGAAGTGTACCGTGTCAATCATTGGCTATTGGCAAACTGACCCAAAAAAGCTTCTACTATCTTGGAGAATGCGTCAATCGACCCCGACTGAAAGCCCTGATACCAAGTCAATGCATTTCCTACCAATATGGTCAGGAATGCTTTACACTTCATTATATCGGTCATGTCATAGAGAGTCATATGGTGGTTAAAATTTCTAAGATGGCTTGTCAAATCCCCATTTCCATCGTACATGGCCAGATAGGGCATGCGGTTACCCACAGGCAAAAGAGCGGCCAAAATGTCCAGGGTCAAAGGACTAATCCCGAGCTGATCAATGACCTTGGCGTTCGTCATGGTAGTCTTAGTTGGTTCGGGCTCTACAAAGACTGCCCTCTTCTCCTTCATCCCCTCAGGGTGATTAACAGGCCTTGTGAAACCTCGATCGCCAGCTTCATTCCAAGCTCCCTACATCTGCTGCGATGCGATTCCTTCATGCCCTGGGTCAACTATTTGAACTTGGGGTCGGTGATGCAACGAAGCCGCCTGATTGGTAACAAGGTGACTCACCGTGTCTTAGAGCTCTCTGAACATCTAGAACAACAGTTTTACCTTGGGATTCATTGACGCTGTTGGATCCACCGCTTCAGGCTGAGAAATATTTGTGGCTAAGTGTATATGTTGGCTCGGTCCAGCGTGGGCTTGGGTTAAGTTTATGTTAGGGGCCGTTTCAAGTATCCCGTCTGAGGATGGAGGGTCCTGGATCATACAGTTATGGCTTCTAGTGCTCACCATAGTCGTTTTTCTCAATGGGTTGGTGGGAAAACAAAGCAAATGGTTTCCACAAACAGCTCCAACTGATAAGGGTAAAAAATATCAGTCCGCCCGAGCTTAGTACTCCGACCTTAAGCTACCTGACCTACAAAAGAAATGAAGTTATCGAGGGGGTGGTTGTCTGTGTTTTCCCTCAGGTATGAGAGTGATTAGTATGCCCGAACTGAATGGTAGGTAGTTAAGAACAATAAATATGCACGAGTTACTTGGCAAGGGTTGGTGAGTGAGCTATTTATACTAATATCAATTACGGGCAGCAATTAATGCTTAATACTGCCCGATACTTTTTACACTGCCCAAGCTTATTGCCCAACGGATAAAGCTATTGTCCAATGGACAAAGCTATTGTCCAATGGTTAAAGTCGAGAATCACCTTTATGTCACATCGAAAGTGACTGCTAGGCTGGAAAAGTGGCTCGGGTTAGACATGGGCCAGACCACACCACCCAAGGACGGGAAGGCCTACTCCGGATCAAGTTTACACCCATGTCAGTTACATAAAGTTATTTGTAATGATTTTTATTTTTTACGACTGTTTTCAAATGTTGAATGAAATAAAAAAAAATGTGGTAGTGCGTGGATGATCTAATTGAGTTTGCTAAAAATAATTCTCGATTAATGAGTTGAGGATACGCTAGTCAAGCCAATTGAGGATGAGTTTACTTGATTCAGTCGAGGATCACTTTCATTAGTCCAACCGAATCTTGCTTTAATTGGTTCAACTAAGGATGACTCTTGTTATCGACTAGGAGGACTCTAGTTGATTCAGTCAAAGTGGATTTTGGCCAAGTTGGCCATGGCGGACTCGGATCAATTTGTATGAATCCCAATCAATATGGACCGAACCTAATTCACTAGTTAGGAAATGAGACATGGGTTGAAATAAGGTTTTGACCACTATAATAACTGATCAGGGAATTGCAGATATGCATACTTTTAAAAATAAGTCAAGTTTCTCATCTTTTATCTTAAAAGAGATTTGTTTCTTGATCAAATAAAAACATGCAGTAAAAGAAAATAGTTTGCACCTTAAAAGCCAACTTTCACACTTCTTTTTGTTTCCATTGATTTTAATACTTGGTCAAGATTATGTTGGCAATTGCAATTTTGTATGACTCGTAATACATGCTCTCTTAAAAATAAGGATGCCTTCTGATGAGGGTGGAAAATATTGGTCCGCCCGAGCTCAGCACTCCAACCTCAAGCTATCTGACTTGTAAAAGAAAGAAAGGAACCGCGGATGGTAGCCCGTGTTTCCCTTAGGGTGAAATAGTAATTAGTATGCCCAAGCTAAACGGTCAGTAGTTGAAAGCAATAAATACGCACGAATTGCCTGGTAAGGGTTGGTGAGTGGACTATTTATACCAATATCAATTACAGGAAACAATTAGTGATTAATGTTGTTGGCATTGTTCACGCATGCCCGAGCTCATTGTCCAACGGATAAAGCTATTGTCTAGTGGTTAAAGTCGGGTGTTACCTTTATGTCACATCGGAGGTAACTTCCAGGCTAGGGAATGGGCGCGGGTCGGACATGGGCAATGGCATACCTCGCCAGATTGGGCCCTATACACTTCAAAAAAGGCCAAGTATAAGCTCCCTTATACAGCTGCTCGGCCACGATGATAAACTGCAAAACCTACCTCTCAATCTTTTGAGCCGCCTTCTCGTCATCCTGGACTATACCCCCATTGAGGAAATCTAAGATTGGTTTAGTTCAATCTAGACTCATATTCAACTCCACAACTGCTTCTTCACCAATCTAGACGCTCGGTTCAAAAATCTCCTCTGCATGAAACAGCGTAGGGCGATTTTCTCGAGCTGCTAATTTGGACAAAGCATCAGCTTTAACATTATCTTCTCTCGGGATCTGCTGCATGTAAAACCTTAAGAACACCAAGATCAATTGTTTGACCTTGCCAAGGGAGGCAAGCATCACAACATCTTTAGCCTCAAATTCTCATGATGCCTAATTAGCAATCAGTTAGGAATCAGTGTTCATTTCTACCGTCTGGGCCCTGAGCTGAGCCGCTATCCTTAGGCCTACTACAAATGCCTCATACTCGGCCTCGTTGTTCGAGGTTGAGAATGCGAACTTCGAAGTGTATTAATTCTTATGCCCCATCGGGTCGAGAATCACAACTCCAGCCTCGCTGCTTTACTTTCCTGATGCCCCATTGACCTAGATCCTCCAAACCTCTTCGGGATTGTGCTCGGTTCAACCAGTGTATTCAACTACAAAATAAACAAGTGTTTGAGCTTTAATAATCGTCCTTGGCTAATACGATATGTCAAACTGAATCAACTCTACTGCCCATTTGAGAAGCTTGCCCGAGACTTCTGGCTTGTGCAAAATGGACTTAAGCGGTGCATCGGTCATCACCCTAATAGTATGTGCATCAAAGTAGGGTCTTAACTTTTTGGATGTTGTGATCAGAGCCAAAGCAATCTTTTCTAAGGATGAGTATCTCGTCTCGGCATCCCTAAGAGTTTTGCTAACATAGTAGACAGGTTTCTGATCCCTACTTTCTTCCTGGACCATTGCAGCTGCCACCGCTATTCCCGAGCATGCCAAATATAGTACCAACTATTCCTCCTCCTCAGGCCTGAAGAGTAAAGGCGACAAAGACAGGTACCTTTTCAGATTATCAAACGTCTTCTGATATTCTTCCATCCATTCAAAAATTTTGGGATTTCTTCAAACTTGGAAAATAGGTGCACACTTATCTGCTGACCTGGACATGAACTGGCTCAAGGTAGCCACTCTTCCTGTTAGCTTTTGCATGTCATTCACGCTGCTCGGAGGGGCCAGGTCCAATATAGCCTGGATCTTTTCTGGGTTGACCTCAATCCCCCGAGCTGTGACCATGAAACCCAAGATCTTTTCTGGGTTGACCTCAAATTCGCCTGGTACTTCGGGTGCAAAAAAGTCTCATAATACTACCGAGCTGAAAGTTGCACTTCTCTGAGCTCCGGAATGCCTATAGGGGTTGAAAACTTCAACATCTGATGATAGGTGGAGAGAACTGCTTTGAAGTAGTTTAGGGCCACCTGACCCAAGATCCCATTCAAGGCAGAGTTGCAGTCCATCACGATAAAGTTGTCCTGCATGGTGACGCGCTTGTCTCTCGCCTCCAGAGTCAACGACAAGTTGATTATCCTCTCAGCCTTATACCTGTGCCTGGGGTGAACCCTACCAAGGTTCCCTTCAATGGCCTCAGCTAACTCCGATCCAACCCTAGCTCCTCATAAGCCTTCAAGATGATTACCTCTGTCGAGCTCCCTATGTCCACCATAATCCTCCAAACTATATGGTCAGATATAAGATCACTGAACACCAGAGGGTCATCATGCGGAAGCAACACTTCTTCCAAGTTATTCGAGGAGAAGATTATCCTCTCCAGACCTTGAGTCACACTCGCCATAGGTCCTCGTTCATGCCTGGCATGGACATATCCCTTCTGACCTGCTGAAGTCTCTCCTCTAGAAGTGAGACCTCTTGCAATGGTTTCGATCACAATATGGTTGTCACGCCTCAACACGACCCCACCTACGATCAGTCAAGACGCAACGGAATTTCGGCAGTATAACGATAGTAACTCGGATACCGGGCTCTAAATCAACCCTTTTGTAACTCATACAACCAACTTCAAAGATCAACAACAACTCCACAATCATTTCAATAACATACATCACAACCATTTCCATATATTAAACAACCATTCAACAGTTCATTTATAAGTTATATACCTCCATTCCAACATCAATCCATAGGCTATATCATACATTTGCAAAATAGATTATAAACCAGCCTAGCAAACTAATCATGTTCAAAAGAAAGACTACTAAACTAGCATTATACAAGTCCTTATCTATAAGTAAGTTATACAATACAACATATTACAAAAGGTAAGACAAACTCATGGAAACGACTCCGGCACATAAGACTCGTCCACGTAAGGCACATTCTCAGCTTCCTAAGACACGTACCCGTAATCTGGTGTAGTAACACTTGATTGCAGATAACGAATGAGAGTGAGCTTATATAAAACAAAGCCTAGTGAGGAATTTGATAGATCTTTGAAAACATTTACTTTACCACTTTGGAGATCATCCTATGAGCATCAACACGCAATTAACACCGATAACAATACAAGTATAGTAACAATGGTAAACACACAATAAGGATACGATACACTTATTGATGAAGCTCCATACACCATTTCAATACTCACCAACTCCTTCAAACCCAATAACACAATCCTGAGATACCATAACCTAGACCCACCCCCATGGCCTCTTCGCCTATGCGAGATAGGAATTAGCCATGATAACTGTGCCCGCAACCCAGGATACCTCCTGAGGTGACACAACATTATCACAGCTCACAACAATGACTCATGACTCAATTCAAGAAGTCAACAACGAGGATTGCCCGACTCTCGACTTGTAATAACAATAACAATTTCAATTCGAGAAGTCAACAACGAGGGTTGCCCGACTCCCGACACATAACTCTTACCTTCCGAGATATCAGCAACGAAAGTGCCCGATTCCCGTATTTCAACAATCAACAATCAATAATGATTTAAGCAATATTTCAACAACCAATTAAACAACATTTAACAACCAACAAGTATACAATTCTGAGACAATTAAGTTAGATGACAAAGTAGGCCATCCAACTCAACATGCATTTGAACAACCATTCAACCTCGATCCCAATCAACAACAAACCAAGAATCAACTACCCAAACAACCCAAGACAATATATCAACATTTTAAAGAAAGGCTATACAAACTTCTAAAAGCCATAACTTACAATCTAGAAATCCAATAACCTCCAAACCACTTTCTATCACTCAACAACACATGCATCTACATTAACCCCATCAAAACTCAACCAAAAGCCATCCAAAACAAGTCTAACAACCCTAAAACCTCAATGCATCATGGCTGAATTTTTTGGAGTTTTGCCACGACATCCAAACCAAAAATTATGCATTACAACATTACTGCCAAATATTTTACAAACTTTTAGAAGCAACAATAAATCAATTCCAACAACTACAACAACAATTATTCAACAATAAACCTAAAATTCAATTTTAATACCTGAAAAATAGAAATATATGCTATTACCGACCAAAACAACTACAAATACATATAAATGATCCTTGGAAACTACTGAGCTATAATCTAAAGACAAATTAACATTTCATTGGATAAAAATTCAGTTATATGAAATTGAACAAAAATAGCATTTTAAGATCCACAATTTTTCTCTCACATTTGATCCAAAAAAAAACTAGGAATGTGTGCAATAGGTGCCCAACAAGCAGATTCCAACTCGGTTTGAAAAGATTTGGCCTAAAACTAAGTTTTCTTAGGTAAAATTGCTTTAAAAACCTTTGAAATTTTCCTCTCTTTTTCTCCCTCAAACTCTCAGCCTTGTGTGTGTGTTTGTGTGGTGTTTTGTGTTATTTTTAATGTGTGTTGATGATATATAGCCAAGTCAACAAATAAATGCAAAGTCAAAGTTGAAACATTTTGTTAGTTTTTAGTATTTTTTTGTCTTTTAGACTATTTTTGCTCACATATATGCATTTAACACTTAGACTAAATTTAAGTAGCATATTTTAGTTGACAACAATTTTCACAAGCATATATTTATACCTGACTCGATTAAAAACTCAATTTTTGCAAAAGAAGGTATAAAAACTTTTAAAATTCCTAACCCGATTTGAAAACCATTTTAATCAGACACGAGTCTATTAATATCCAAGGACTAGGTTTTAAAACGTTTAAAATACACCAGTAATCTTGTTTCAAATCTCGATACATCTTGTTTCCACCAGGATGAATGGTGGTGTACTTAGAATTATGAGCCTCTTTCAGAATACCTCTCTTTAAACCCGATTCATCGGGAACACATACCCTGTTCTGAAACTGAAGAATACCATCCTCATGTAATTTGAAGTCAGACAGATTATCCCTGATCTGATCCTTGATCTTCAAAAGTTTTGCATCAAGTTGTTGAGCTTCTTTAATCTGAGACAACAATAAATGTTGAATATGGAGATGTGAGCACATCAACCTGAGTCAATTCCGGTCTCCAATAACTGACTTCCTCAAGAACCTCCCACTTTTTAACAGCCAAACAAGCAATACTCGCTTTACGGCTAAGAGCATCTACTATAACATTTGCCTTCCCAGGTAGATAATTGATAGAACAATTATAATCTCCGAGAAGTTTCATCCACCTCTGTTGCCGCATATTCAACTCCTTATGTGAGAACAAGTACTTCAGACTTTTATGAACAGTGAAAATCTCAAACTTACTGCCCTACAGATAATGACACCACTTTTTTCAATGCGAATACCACTGCTGCCAACTCAAGATCATGAGTCAAATAATTTACCTCATACGGTTTCAACTTTCTAGAAGCATAAGCAATAATCCGACCATTCTACATAAGCACACAACCTAAGCCCTCATTGGATGCATCGCTGTAGATGACCATATTATCGGTTCCCTCTAGTAAAACAAGTACTGGAATGGTAGTCAATCTCTTTTTCAACTCCTGAAACCCACTCTCAAATTTCTCATCCCAAGTAAAGATGGTTCGTTTTTGAGTTAACTTAGAAAGTGGCCCTGCAATCTTAGAAAAGTCTTTCACAAACCTACGGTAGTAACCGCCAAACCAAGGAAGTTGCGAACCTCGAAACATTCTCCGGCCGATTCCAAGACATCACCACTTCAATCTTAATGGGATCTACTGAAATACCGCTCTATGTAATCACGTGACCAAGAAAAAATATTCTTTGTAGCCAGAATTCACATTTGCTGAACTTCACAAACAACTGATGCTCTTGAAGCTTCTGTAAGACAAGCCGTAGATGTTGCTCGTACTCCGATTCAGTCTTAGAATAAACCAAGATATCATCAATAAAGATTACCACGAACTGGTCCAAGTACGGCTGAAAGACTCGATGCATAAGATCCATGAATGCTGCTAATGCGTTAGTTAATCCAAAGGGCATAACTACAAATTCGTAATGCCTGTACAGAGTCCTAAAAGCAGACTTTAGAACATCCTCCATACGGACCGAAGTTGATAATACCCCTGCCTCAAGTCAAACTTAGAGTAGACTTTAGCTCCCTGAAGTTGATCAAACAACGCATCAATCAGTGGCAAAGAATATTTGTTCTTGATTGTCACCTGATTTAAACCACGATAATCGATGTATATTCTTAAGGTACCATCCTTCTTCTTCACAAACAAAACGAGCGCTCCCCACAGTGAAGAACTTTGCTGAATGAAACCCTTCTCCAATAACTCCTACAACTAAGTTTCCAGCTCTTTAAGCTCAGTCGGTGCCATCCGGTATGCTAATTTAGAAATAGGTTGAGTAACGGGAATTAGATTGATCACAAACTCAATATCTCTCTTTGGCGGTAAACCTGACAACTCCTCGAGAAATACATTTGGATATTGCCAAATAATAGGAACTTCATCCAGCTTTAGCTTATCAGATGGCTTGTTGATCAAATAAGCTAGATAACCCGAACACCCTTTACTCACCAGCTTGGTAGTTTTAGTTGATGAGATAATAAAACTCGTCTTAGCATCTCGATTCCCCGCTACCTCAACTACTGGTTGTCCTGGTAACCGAAATCGTACTACCTTTGTTCTACAGTTTAACTGGGCATCATACTTAGTAAGCCAGTCCATACCCAAGATAACATCATAACCCCGGATAGGAAATAAGATAAGGTCTGAAGGAAAATCTTGACCCTTAACATGTATTTTATAGTCTTTACATACTAAGCCAGTCACATATTTATCAGTCAAAGAAGTACTAATCTCAACCACATAAGGCAATCTTTCAGGTTGCATGTTAACACGTTGAACACAAGCAGGTGTAATGAAAGAATGCGTAGCACCAGAATCAATCAGCACTTTAACAAGTTGGTTGAGTATAAGAAAGTTACATTCCACAACTGTTGTTGCCTCAATTGCCTCCTCTAAATCCACTGCGTAGGCCTGAACCTGAACCCGTTGCTGTTGAGGTGCACCACCGGTAGGTCTACCCTGGTAACCCTAGGTCACTGGCCGACCCTCAGACCTCTGATATCTAGGGCAATCCCACGCTCTGTGCTGGTTGCTGCCGCAACCCAAACATATCCCTGCCTTCTTTCGACAATTGGCCTCGAAATGGCCCTTTCGGTCACAAAAAGTACAATACGGTGTCGGAGCACTGACACTGCCTCCTGAAGACCCAAAAACTGAATAAGCAGCTGTACCAGCCTGCTGCTGAGGTCTCACAACACTGAGCCTGTACTGACCCTGAGACTAGGCCGACCTAAACTGTGACGGTGCCTGATAGGATCCCGGATGAAATTGAGGCCTAAATGATCCTTGTAACGCCCCGATCCCTCACGAGACCGGAGGCTCTAAAAGCCAAGCTATTCTCAACCCAAATCTAACCCGGTCTCAAAATTTTAGGAAAAACTGGACAGAGTCTCCCCTGTACCGTGGATATTCTGAAAACCTGTAAGCATTAAAATAAAACCACGAAGCAAAAAGAACAACATTTCTAATTGAAATCCCAACTTCAAGGTCATTCGAACCTTAAAAAACACAAAGCAATATAAATACATACAAGCATTGCATTCCCAATATAAACTTCTTTACAGAAACCGCTTATCATACCACTTCATGATAACATTTAAACATTCTTAGAAATTAAAGACAACCATTGTAACCCCACAGCCAACATATAAGCATGCAACAAACTACAAGTAAGAATGCTAGTTATTACATGTCATAGTTCTATGTCTTCTACTACAACATCTAGCTTTCAACTTGCAACTATACAAATGTGTACAAAAGCTCTTAGGCTATAAAATAGAACATAAAGAAGAACAACAAGATCTTCATATTTCAACATGAGCCATAAACCACCTCAAGCAAATAGACACTGCAACTAAGACAACTGATCAATCTGAACCTTCTGCTCTCCACCCTCAACCAAATCTAGTTGGGTTTCAACCAAAGTGTCTCTTGAAACATGTTAGTGAGGTATGAGCAACTACTATTGCCCAGTGAGGGATAAAGGCCAATTGGGTTGTGCAATGCAACAATTATAATCGTTAAGCAAGAAAGCCAAGTAAAGTAAAATTGAAACAGGAAATAACCACACATATCAAAGGATACGATACACTTAACCCCAACACTCCAGAATTCTCTTATCTTTGATCACGAACCACGAGCCACAAACTACGAACCACTAACAATATGCCGGCATAATCCCCAATCACTCAAGTGGGTGTACTCCGGATGCACCCCGATAATCCTACGACCCAATATCCCATGGCAATCTCCGGACCAGGCGAGTGAGGGACTAGGGTACAAAGATCGAATATCCACTGGCAAGCCAGTTGCCGCCCAGCTGATATTCAATACAACAGCCCTTGACACTGTGGTTGCGCAATCACTATGCAATGCACTTAACAATGGCAATATAATATCAATAATAGTAGCAATAACACATGGAAGGAACAACAAAGTAGGTTGTCCTCGAAACAGTTAGAAAAGAAGCAATTCCATATAACAATTAAGCAAATTACAAAGGGGGATAATCAAGATTCATATAGAACTATAACAAAAGATCCAAAAGATCTTGAAAACACATTTAAACACCCAAGGAGTCATGTCAAGGTCCTAAAAGCGTGAGACAATCAAAATTGTACTTAAACTCCTTTGTAACTCAACCTGTTTTCCTTCCAAACTCATGTTACGGTTCTAGATTTGTGAGTGGTCTATTCCATGCTCCTAGTTAACCTCTTAGGCCCCCTTAGGACCCTCAAAGTCACCCAATTACCCGCATTTAGCCCGAAAGCCCCAATTTTTCCCTTATGACTTTGCACTACATGTACCTCACTCGGGATTCAAACGGAAGCTAGCAAGGCATAACTATAGTCTACTTCGCCTAGGAATATCAAAAGTGAAGGTCAATTCAACCCGGATTCGCGATAACCCCAAAACCATTTTTAAAAGTTGGCTATTTCATGCTTTTGATAGGTTATGGCCAATTAAACCCTACGGGGCCTTTACACTACTTTCATTAACATCTAAAGCATCTATTAGAACCATTAATTCAAGCTATAAGGTCAGAATACGCAAAACCCTAGTTTTTCTGTCACTATTCATGCCATATAAACAAAGTGATTCCAACTGTTTAAACTATGAAACAATAGCATAAATAAGATCTCTACTACTTATATACAACATACATAAGCATCTTTATGCATTATATAAGCATTTGATAGCAAATCCATGAATTCAAGAAAAGAGCAACATTTTTCAAATGCAAAAATAGGTATGAAATCCCTCACCTATTACGCGTAAGAGCTCCTAGAAGGCTAGTAAATACCCTAAACCATTGCACCTAGCTTGGCTTGGCTTGGAATGAGGATTTGTTGAGCAAAAATCTCTCATCCTCCTCCTATGCTGATTTTTGGCCCTACTACAATGTTTTCAGCTTTTTTTTTTTTTTTTGTGTTTTTATGAGTTAAAAGGGTTAAGTTGAGTATATATTAGGTTGAAGTTATGTTGGGTGCATCAGTTGACTACTAAAATGAGCCTAGTTGGCTTTAAAACGAGTCTAAAAGTGCAATTCAATGTTAACTAATTAAAACACTTAGTTTAGTTACGTAACACTATTCACTAGATTGGTAAAATATTTTCTAAACAAGCGCTCCTATCGCTTTTAGCTCAAATGCACATTTTTCTCATTCCTAAAACAATTAATGTGATTTAAGAAAAATGCTAATTCAAGGTAGTTAAGTAGTTGAAAAATGGAATGAATAGTAGTCACTTAAAGTAACAAGTAAAGCACAGAAGAAATACGCAAATAGTGGATGCAACAGGAGATAAATGTACGGCTAAGATCTCGAGCATCACAATCCTTGCTGCCCCTGAGGTCGAAAAGAACTCTGCTGAGCCGGTGGCCGATAAACACTCTGTTGTACCAAAGGCCTATACACCACCTGCTGACCCTGCGGTTGAAATGGCCTCTTACTGGCCTGACTAAAAACAATATGTCCCCCTTTTCTCTTCTCCAACCTAGAAGCCACATCAAAGGCCTCAGAAAATATATCATACTAATTCAGGGCCATTGCATCCTAAATCTCTGACCTCAGACCCAAAACAAACCTTTGAGTCTTACGTTCCTAATTTGATACAAACTCCGGTGCATACCGGGACAACCTAGTAAAATTGGCCTCATACTAGGCCACCGTAGAATCACCCTGAACCAACGATATGAACTCCGCCTCCCTACGTTCACGCGCAATCCTAGGAATATACTTGGCCTGAAACACCCCAAGAAAAGTATCCCAGACATAGGGAATACCCCGTGCTTCTCAATCCAATCTCACGGTACGCCACCACTCCTCAGCTTCATCATCAAACAGATATACCGCAAAGGTGACCTTCATCTCATCCGTGTAATCTAGGGGATCAAAGATTTTCTCAATTTTCCTGATCCAAGCTTCGGCTTTCTGATCCTCGGGTTCATCCTGAAACCTTGGTGGATAATAACCCAAAAATTCTTTCAATAAACTACGCCCTTGATAACCACCCGGTGCATTCTGCATCTGTACCTGAACGTGCTGTGCTTGAGCAGCCTGACCCGCTAAGATCTGTGATTGCCCTGCTACGATCTCCGTCATCCGGTCCATAGTTGCTGAAATACGATCGTAACCCTGATCTCGGCCTGGTGCCGTATTACCCGGTGCCTCGTTACCATCTTGTGATCTACCACGTGTTCTCGGTCGACCCGTCATTCTACTATCAAAGAGTTAGCACATGTTATAACACATAGACAGATTATAGACAGTTATAGCACATAGGCAACAAAACTAACGTAAAGCACATAAATCACTTAAGTATTAGTCACATAAACAAATTGATCACATATTCATATAGTCACTTAATCACATAATCATTTAATCAGTTTAACACATATTTCACTTTCTTTCACTTCATACATACTTTCATGATAAGACCACTACCCACATTCCTAGAATACCCAGGCTGACAGCTAAACATGTGCTCTGATACCACTTAAATGTCACGCCCCAACTCGATCTCACCTACGATCAGTCAAGACGCAACGAAATTTTGGCAGTATAACGACAGTAACTCGGATACCGGGCTCTAAACCAACCCCTTTGTAACTCATACAACCAACTTTAAAGATCAACAACAACTCCACAATCATTTCAATAACATACATCACAACCATTTCCATATATTAAACAACCATTCAACAGTTCATTTATAAGTTATACGCCTTCATTCCAACATCAATCCATAGGCTATATCATACATTTGCAAAATAGATTATAAACCAGTCTAGCAAGCTAATCATGTTCAAAAGAAAGACTACTAAACTAGCATTATACAAGTCTTTATCTTTAAGTAAGTTATACAATACAACATATTACAAAAGCTAAGACAAACTCATGGAAACGACTCTGGCACATAAGACCCGTCCACGTAAGGCACATTCTCAGCTTCCTGAGGCATGTACCCGTAATCTGGTGCAGTAACACCTAATTGCAGATAATGAATGAGAGTGAGCTTATATAAAATAAGGCCCAGTGAGGAATTCGATAGATCTTTGAAAACATTTATTTTACCACTTTGAAGATCATCTTATGAGCATTAACACACAATTAACACCGATAACAATACAAGTATAGTAACAACGGTAAATACACAATAAGGATACGAACACTTGTTGATGAAGCTCCATACACCATTTCAATACTCACAAACTCCTCCAAACCCAATAACACAATCCTGAAATACCATAACCTAGACCCACACCCCATAGCCTCTCCGCCCATGCAAGATAGGGATTAGCCATGATAACTATGCCCGCAGCCCAAGATGCCTCCCGAGGTAACACAACATTATTGCAGCTCACAACAATAACTCATGACTCAATTCGAGAAGTCAACAACGAGGATTGCCAGACTCCCGACTTATAACAATAATAACAATTTCAATTCGAGAAGTCAACAATGAGGGTTGTCTGACTCCCGACACATAACTCTTACCTTCTGAGATATCAGCAACGAAAGTGTCCGATTCCCGTATTTCAACAATCAACAATCAATAATGATTTAAGCAATATTTCAACAACCAATTAAACAACATTTAACAACCAACAAGTATACAATTCTGAGACAATTAAGTTAGATGACAAAGTAGGCCATCCAACTCAACATGTATTTGAACAAACATTCAATCCCGATCCCAATCAACAACAAACCAAGAATCAACTACCCAAACACTACCCAAACAACCCAAGACAATATATCAACATTTTAAAGAAAGGCTATACAAACTTCTAAAAGCCATAACTTACAATCTAAAAATTCAATAACCTCCAAACCACTTTTTATCACTCAACTACACATGCATCTACATTAACCCCATCAAAACTCAACCAAAAGCCATCCAAAACAAGCCAAACAACCCTAAAACCTCAATGCATCATGGCTGAATTTTCTGGAGTTTTGCCACAACATCCAAACCAAAAATTCGGCATTAAAACATTACTACAACATATTTAACAAACTTTTAGAAGCAACAATCAATCAATTCCAACCACTACAGCAATAATTACTCAACAATGAACCTAAAATCCAATTTTAATACCTGAAAAATGGAAATATATGCTACTACCGACCAAAACAGCTACAAATACATATAAATGATCCTTGGCAACTGAGCAATAATCTAAAGACAAATTAACATTTCATCCGATAAAAATTCAATTATATAAAATTGAACAAAAATAGCATTTTAAAATTCAGAATTTTTCTCTGACCTTTGATCCAAAACAAAGCTAGGAATGCGTGCAATAGGTGCCCAACAAGCAGATTCCAACTCGGTTTGAAAAGATTTAGCCTAAAACTAAGTTTTCTAAGGTAAAATTGCTTTGAAAACCTTTGAAATTTTCCTCTCTTTTTCCCCCTCAAACTCTCGGCCTTGTGTATGTGTTTGTGTGTTGTTTTGTGTTGTTTTTAATGTGTGTTGATGATATATAGCCAAGTCAACAAATAAATACAAAGTCAAAGTTGAAACATTTTGTTAGTTTTTAGTATTTTTTTTCTTTTAATTGTCTTTTAGACTCTTTTTGCTCACATATATGCATTTAACACTTAGACTAAATTTAAGTAGCATATTTTAGTTGACAACAATTTTCACAAGCATATATTTACACCTGACTCGGTTAAAAACTTAATTTTTGCAAAAGAATGTGTAAAAATCTTTAAAATTCTTAACCCGGTTTGAAATCCATTTTAATCAGACGCGGGTCTATTAATATCTAAGGACTAGATTTTAAAATGTTTAAAACACCCGTGTAAAATTTTTAGCGAACGTGAGTTCAAAACACCATTCACAAAAACCGACGATAAAATTTTTAATGCCGTTTTCGATGAAAATTTCATGAATGCACACATAGCATGTAATATGATAATAAATCGCAGAATTAGCGTATTCTAACTCATATAATACATAAACAGGTCAAAATACGCAATTTTATGCAAAGGTAAAATCTGAAATTTCACATTGGTGAACTCTTGTCAAGGCCCGCCTCGAGGGGCTTCTCTTTCTTTCCCTTCCCCCTACTCTGGATTCTGGGGGGGCTAACTTGCAACATACCTCCTTAGGTGGCCTCAGGCAATCAAGGCCTCAATATCCTACTTCAGCTCTTTGCAATCCTTAGTATTTTTCCCGAAATCATTGTGAAATTGGCAAAATTTTTTCTTTGACCTCCTCTTGGGCTGACCTCCTATCTTAGGTAGGGAAAGTATATTGTAAAAGGTCTACACCTCCATCAAGATCTGTTCCGTCAGAGTGTTGATGGGTATAAACACGGTAAACCTCAGTACCTGTCTTCGTTGTTATTGCTTTCCTTTATCACCCTGGGCTTTGTTCCCGGGTTGACTCTTCGGCGCAGAGGACTCCCCCTTCTTGGTCAACTCCTTCTCCTTGCTATCATCTCTCTGAGCCTGGTGGATCTCCTTAGCATGGATATACCCTTGGGCCCTAACCATCAAGTCGGTTATGGTGTCTACTGGATCGATTGCCAACGACGATATAAGAGCCCTCGACCTAAGCTCACTTTGGTAGGCTATCAACACCATGGAATCCCCCTGAGAGACTCTGCGTTAAACTGGGTCGTGTACGACCTCAAAGTCTCCTATTTCTATTTCTGAACTGCCAATAGCGATGAAGTATGTCGCATTGGTCGTTGGTTACCAACAAAACTGACCCAAAAAATTATCCGCTAACTTGGAGAATATGTCACTCGACCCTGGCTGAAGGCCCTGATACCAAGTCAATGCATTTTTCACCAATGTGGTTAGGAAAACCTTACACTTCATTGTATTGGCCATGTCATGCAAAGTCATATGGTGGTCAAAATTTCTGAGGTAGCTGGTCAGATTCCCCTTTCTGTTGTACATGGCCAGATTGGGCATACAATTACTTGCAGGCAAAGGAGTAGCCAAAATGTCTGGGGTCAAGGGCTAGCCCCGAGCTAATGAATAACATTGGTGACCACCGCGACAGTCTTAGTGGGTTCGGGCTCTGCATAGATTGCCCTCTTCCCCTTTATTTCCTCGGGGCGGTTAATAGGCCCCGAGGAACCTCGATCGTCTGCTTCATTTCGAGCTCCTCACGTTTGTTGTGGCACAGCTCCTTCATACCCTGGGTCAAATATTTGAACCTGGGGTCAGTGCTATGGCGGAGCTACTTGATTGGCAACGAGATGACTCATCGTATCCTGGAGCTCTCTAAACATCTAGTACAACAGTTTCACCTCTAAACTCATTGAGGTCGTCAGATCTACTGCTTCTGGTTAGGAAATATTTGTGGCTAAGTGTATACGTTAGCTCGTTCCAGCATGGGTTTAGGTTAAGTTTGTATTAGGGGCCATTTCAGGCATCCTGTCCGAGGGTGGAGGGTCCCTGACCACACGGTTATGGCTTCTAGTGCTCACCATAGTGGATTTCCTCAGCGGGTTGGTGAGAAAACAAAGCAATTTCCCATAGACAGTGCCAATTGATTAGGGTGGAAAATATTGGTCCACTTGAGCTCAACACTTCGACCTCAAGCTTCCTGACCTACAAAAGAAAGGAAGGAATTGCAGGGGTGGTGACCCATGTTTTCTCTTGGGTGAAAGAGTCATTAGTATGCCCAAGCTAAACGGTCGGTAGTTTAGAGCAATAAATATGGATGAGTTACCTGGTAAGACTTGGTAAGTGGGCTATTTATACCAATATCAATTACGGGTAGCAATTGACGCTTAATGCTGCCCGAAACTGTTCACACCTGTTCGGGCTCATTCTCTAGCGGATAAAGCTATTGTCCAGTGGTTAAAGTCGGGTGTCACCTTTATATCACATCGGATGTGACTGCTAGGCTGAGGAAAGGGCGCAAGTCAGACATGGGCCAAGGCACATCGTGCCAGGTCGGGAATGACTGCTCCGGCTTAGGTTTATACCCATATCACGTTCAAACATATTTTTTCTTGATTATAATGTGTTCGTAGGCTGCTATTATGTTCAACTTAAAGAGATTACCTACTATGAGTTTAACAAAAGAGTAATGTTTACATCATTCCTTTATTCATACTCTATAATAAATTTTCATATATTGAATGTCAAAATTTTCATATATATATAAAATAAAAGTTTTATTATATAACGAAAGGATGAGCGGTGAAAGAATTGTGTATAACAATGTTTTAGCACAATCATCGGCCAAAAGGTATACCACACAAGGAAAAAATGAAGAATCTTTGATTTGACAATGAATAAAAGGGCGCATGTAGAGGGGACACTATAAACACCAGTGATTTCTTGGTTAAAAGGACAAAATGGTGCTTAATGGTCAAAAAGATTGTTACTCATGTGGAAAATGATGAAAAGCGAATAGATGCTTCATTGTTTTTAACTAATAGTTACAGTAATTTGATTAGAAATTCTTCCTACTTTTAGCGTAGTCAATGGCAATGACTACACAATTGTAGTGATCAGACAGGCTGGAGGAACGAAATTAAAGTTCGTGTAAGACAGCTTGAAGGGAATTTTTGTTTTGAAAATACAGAAATTGTGTAACATTTCATAATAATTGAAATAGTGGACAAAGAAATGTTTTGAAGATTTTTTATACAAACTGTAGTATGAAGAAGACGACGTGAAACCTTTTCAATATGGTGGGGGACTTGAAGGCCAGCTGCACACAGTTTTTTTTTTTGGGGTCAAGGAATGCATATATTTATGAAACTGATCATTACAAAAGGATCCTCTATAACAGAAGGAAAACCCTCTTTTAACACGTTCACAGTTGAAGAGAGACATTAGATATCAGTCCACTAATAACCCTCCTTCGACTAACCATCCAGTTACACGATTGATAAGGGTTGAATATTCTTTAATCAAAATTTAATATTTATTTGCAAAACAGCGAAAGGGACAACGGGGTTATCATCCGTGCACCTCCTCCAATGTGAGAATAAGTTAGTTTGCTCAAACTCAAATAATCACTAAGAGAAAAATAACAATTAATGAGTATTAGTTACATCTGATTAGTGCATTGAATAGACTAATTATACTAACACTAATAACGAGCAAGCATTACATGCGTAATGGTGCCCCTGCTACATATGTCAGACTTCACCCTCTTACCCAGCGGATAAAACTTTTATCCAACGTGTAATGTCCGATATGTCTGTCAAATCACTAGACAAATTCGGATCACACCAATCAAATCGGGTCGGATCGTATCCATGTCCAAGTTAGGTCAGTTCATACCCATATCAACGGTTAATGACATCTCTCCTCATACATTGAAAACTCATACTTGAGGTTTCAGTCATAATCTTTTGATATCTTCTACCATTAGTTTTGTCCTTCAATTGACAAAAAAATTTAAAAAATTGATTATTTTGAAAACCGTAGTTTTACATGCAGCTACCAAGGTTTTATTTTATAGTAGTCATGTATTTTTACCATGCAATGGCTTTCGTTCACCAATTATTTTGATAATGCATCTAATTATCTTAAATAAATTCGACAAAATTAGAATGTATCCTTATTTGCTGCAAATCGTAGATATTAGTGCTAGATATGCTTGTTTTCCAGACGTTGGTTGGTTTACGTGTCAGAAAAGTAATCCCTAACCCTTTTTTCTTCTTCCTAATTCAATTTCTTTATTGTTACAATATTAAGACCATATAATGAGACATATCAAATAGGACAGAGACTGAACCTGCTGGTAGTATCATGAGAATTAAACCTTTTCAAATGAACCTGGTAGTATTATGAGAATTAAACCTTTTCAAATAGAAAATATTGACATGTGTAGTAATATTTTTAAAGTATTTTTTAAGGTTGGTGAAAGATACAATCCTATAATTTCATACTTGAATTCGCCCCTAATACTAAACCATGTTTGTTTCTGGTACAAGAACATTTAGATAATGTCTATAACGTAGTAATTATATATAATCTTCCTTAACAGTATTTTATTGTGGGGGAAAATGTCACAATTGTTTTCTATTGTTTTACTAAATTTTTAATTTCGTCTCTATTATTTCTCCAAAATTTAAATTTAGTCAATTTAGTCCTTATTGTTTCTCCAAAAGTTTTAAATTTGTCCTTATTGTTTATGATTAGCCAATTTAATCCCTATTATTTTCTAAAAATTTCATTTTAGTCCTATTATTTTTTAAAAAAAATCAATTTAGTCCCTATCTACCTGAATTGGCTAAAATTGAAACTTTTTTAGAAATAATATGGACTAAATTAAATTTTTTGAAAATAATAGAAACTAAATTGACTAATTTTGAATAATATGAACGAATTTGAAACTTTTGATGAAATAATAGAAACTAAATTAATTAAATTTTAACAATAAGGATGAAATTAAAAATTTAGAAAAACAATAAGAATTATATGTGCTATTTCCCTCATTGTGGCGATGAACATAGGAACAAAATTTTATGCCAATACAGAAATGCTAATATATACAAGGGCCTCTTCTCCAGCTCGAAGATTTAAAGGGATAACCTAATAATAATAACAACAAACAAGACTGACAATGTAGCTGCAGTGAAGGAGATGGGACAATAAGTGGTCTCATTTTCAAGAAATTATACAGGTGATGTACTATCAACAAGTGTTCGCTGTAGAGGGTGCTTGTTTCCTAACATGAAACTGGACTTTATATTCCCCAAAGCAATGGTCCCTCCCTTCCTCCGGTCCATTCCACGTGAATTTGTAGAATTTGACATAAATGACTTCACTAACATTGCAAAAGTTTGGTTCAGGATATGATCGAGTGGTAACGGAGATGAAAGCGCTCCTATGAAATTACAAGTTTGATATTTTTTATTATTTTAGAGTTCCGACCTTAACTGATTTGGTACATGTGTGGAAACGCACTGTTGCATTCGAGAGTTTATTAGTTAGTAGTCGGGCTCTTCCAACTGGGTCTCTATATCATCCAAAAAAATATTGCAAAAATTTCTCTATAAAAATTAAATGAAATAGTCAAATAATAATTTATTACCGTCAAAAATTTTAAATTTGTACCTATATCCTCTTATTATAAGTATTGACCACACCTCCGACTCTCATGGAACACGCGGCAGGGCACAGAACTGCAGCAAATGGGTTTTTATCAGCGATTTTACCCTTCTGTTAGTAGTTCTTCAATCAACCAAGTTTAAATTTGTGTGGATCCAATGTGGTCCTTTTCAGCACAAATTCCTTGTTAGCAAAAGAGAAGAAAAAAACATGGCAAAAATTACTTGAGTTATATAAGTACACGTGCCACTATGATAGTAAATAATATTTTATCCACAAGCAAATAGAGTTTGTGTTCACTTGCATCTCTTTTTGCAAGAAATATTTTTCGTTTTGGAGAAATTGCAATTTGGTCATTGAAAGTTTCAAAATCTTTATTGCCCCTTCAAAATTAATTGTCGAAAAATGTACTAAACAGGCCGAAATTATTTATGCCGACAAATTTTTTAGCGACAAAGGTCCCGTAAGAACATCAGAAAGAAATACTTTATTGAATTTCTATGGCGTATTATGGGCTCAATCAACATATTTAAAGTTTCTAAAAGTTGTATCAAGATAATTAATTTTTGAGTGAGCAAACTAAGAAAGTTGCTATACTTCTTTTGATATGCTCTTTTGAGGAATTAACTAGTCCATAATCATTTAGAAGTGTTGATGCATGGTAAACAATAAACTCATTGAAAATGATCTAATTCAAGAATTATATGAGAACATGTCAATAGCCAGATGCTCGCTAAAATACTCCTTTCATGTACTTGACACTGATTCCCAAGCATAGGAAGGAGAAGGAGGATTTTACAACACTTAATACATCAATGAGAATGACAGAAGCCCGCTAAACAATAAAAAGATTCATCATTTGCTTTCCATTGATGTTTTTATTTGCACCAACATTTTCGTCTAGCTATTTCAGAAACTGGTGTGAGATAAGTCAATAATCTCCTCCTCACGCATTGGCTTTCCGGTTGGATTACTATCAACCCAGTCTCTTTCAGATCAATACGAGATTTGTTGAGATCTTTAACTCTGATACAATTGATAGATAGTTTTAGGCTTTCTTAATCTTTAAAACTAGCGTATGAGTTGAGATTTTTCTTCACATTTATAAATTAAATACTAACTCCTTTCACAACCAATTCCGAAATACCCAATAAAAACTGTATATAAAGTTTTCCTTGCCTGTGGTTTCGTTGTCATCAGCATGGCCTTGGCACTAATGCCAACAAAATTCTCTTGACGCCATAAAGGTTATTTATTCCTCATAAACTACAATGCTAGAGACGTAACTTACCTACATCAAACAAGTTGGTGAGACAACTTTAATTTTGCAATTCAATATGGCAGTAAAAAATGTGACCTTATTCGCCTCATTAATGAGCGGCAGTGCGAGGACTCTATATTCAATTTCAATAAGCATTTATAGGCATACCATCATCAGTAACTTGAACCAAGCAAATAAAGGAACTTGCTTCACCATAGGAAGATATTCCTGCAATAGGGCTGCGAGGGTAGGATAGGTAATAGGTTCGAGGCCATACACTACAAGAAAATAGTCTTAAGACTATGAAAATTAGTGATGAAAAAATGTTTTGTAACCATTTACAAGGACTGTCGACGAAAGGATGACGAAACGAAATCTTTCGTCATCGTTTGGTAGCTAAAATGTGCAAAAATTATTTCTTATCAAAAAAATTACAAATGGTCGCCATTTGGTAACCAAA
Organism: Ehretia macrophylla; assembly: GCA_037974665.1. NCBI lineage: Eukaryota > Viridiplantae > Streptophyta > Magnoliopsida > Boraginales > Ehretiaceae > Ehretia > Ehretia macrophylla. The sequence goes on from CM075774.1 coordinate 11,219,952, forward strand.
CGGTGACGAAATAGCGACAATAAAAGATAATTATTGATTAATTAGTTATTGGTTGCCAAATAGCGACCACATGGTCACCATTATCATTAATTTTTGTTCGCAACTTAATTACAAAAAATAAATGAGAAAAAATAATTATAAAATAAAAAAGTATAAATGTGGTCTCTATTTGGTCGCTACATAGCGACCAAATGGCAACCAAAAACATAAATATTTCTTTTAAAAAAATTATAAAAAAATAAAATGACAAAAAACAAAAGATAAATAAATAAAATAAATAATTGTTGCCCTTAGGTCACAAAAGCGTGACCCATACGCGACAAATATCATTTGATTTTTCAAAAAGAAATTATAAGAAAACTAAAACAATTATAAAATAAATAAAATAAAAGAATTAATTATATCAAACAAATTATATCGTTTACATAATAGTTCGTAGTCCCGTGGTGGCCATTGGCCACCAAATACTGACAAAAAGTAGAATTTTGGTCGCCAATGGCTACCAAGGGGTTACGAAGCATCCATGTTTATAGAAATTTAGGTTGATTTAGAATATAAAAATTAATAATAACAAATATATTACAAGTTTGTACAAGATCTATTTTGTTTTGATTGAAAATATATTATAAGGTTTACTTAATGGTATGAAGTTGTACATATTTAAGATGTAAGAGCATGAAAATAAATTAATGATTAATAATTCTATATTCTAATTAACAAAAGTAGGATTAATGAACTACAAAGTGAAAAACAATGAAGATTTTATCATTGTCATTAGTTTTTCGCATACCCATTAAATTCTAATTTCGCACTAATATCAATGAATTAGTGTAAATTGAAGAATGGTTATAATAAAAGATAATATTTAGCTTAGAAGAGCTATTTAAAATAAAAGAATTGATTATATGAAACAAATTCTATCTTTTGCATGATAGTGTGTAGTCCCGTGGTGGCCATTGGTCACCAAATGGCGACGAAAAATAAAATTTTGGTCGCCAATAACTACGAAGGGGATACGAAATGTCCATGTTCATAGAAAGTTAGATTGATTTAGAACATAAGAATTAATAATAATAAATATATTACAAGTTTGTGCTAGATCTATTTTCTTTTTATTGAAAATATATTTTAAGGTTTATTTAATGGTATGAGATTGTACATATTTAAGATATAAGAGCATGAAAATGAATTGATGATTAATAATTCTATATTGTAATTAACAAAAGTAGGATTACTGAAATACAAAGTGAAAAACAATAAATATTTTATCATTGTCATTAGTTTTTCGCGTACCAATCAAATTCTAATTTCGCACTAGCATCAATGAATTAGTTCAAATTGAAGAATTGCTATAACGAAAGATAATATTAGCTTAGAAGAGTAATTTAAAACAAAAGAATTAATTATATAAATCAAATTTTATCTTTTGCATGATCGTTTGTAGTCTTGTGGTGGCCATTGGCCACCAAATGATGACAAAAATTAAAAGTTTGGTCGCCCTTTGGTCACTAATGGCTACGAAGGGGCTACAAAAAGTCCATGTTCATAGAAAGTTAGATTGATTTAGAACATAAAAATTAATAATAACAAATATATTATAAGTTTATGCTAGATCTATTTTCTTATGATTGAAAATATATTTTAAGGTTTATTTAATAGTATGAGATTGTACATATTTAAGATATAAGAGCATGAAAATGAATTGATAATTATTATTCACGAGGGGGACCCCCAAGCTGAGGTATGATACCCACCCCAAACTGAGGAAGTCCAACTCGGGCCAAGGCCAGCTTGTTCAACTAATGCCCAACTTAGTTGCTGATCCAATCTCACCCTGACCCAGGAAAACCCAGACCTAGGTGCTAGCTGTTCTAATGGGACATAAAGTTTTGATGGGAAATAAAGTTTCACCGCATTAAATGCTATCAGGCCCGAATTTAGTATAAATAGAGCTCCACCCCTTCATTCCGGAGGTAACTCGTTATTAATGCACTCAGTTACCTTGCCAGCTCGGACATACTAATCATTCGCACGCCCGAGGAAAAAATCTGGGTCATCACCCCGCATTTTCCTTCCCTTTCTTTGTGCAGGTTAAGTGGCCGACCTGAAAGTTCAACTCAGAGGCCAACTTGAAAGTTCAGCTCGGAGGCCAACCTGAAAGTTCAGCTTGGCAAGCGTAGCCGTCCAACCTCAACTGTGAGATTCCTGACCTCGACAGTTTGGCGCCATTTATGGGAAATAGTTCTTTCTATCACTCTTCTCACCACTCATTGTAAAACCATCATGGTACAAACTAGAAGCCACAGCGTACCGGTAGAGGACTCACCCAACCCAGACGAGGACCTCGAAACCATGCAGGTGCCTAGCCAAGATCCAACCCAAGCTGACGTTGGAACGAGGCAACGTATACACTTAGCCTCAGAAACCAACCCTTCTACAGATGGAGACCTCAACTCCAACCTATCACCGGAGATGAAGATGATGCTCGGGATGTTCCAGGAACTAAAGGAGCAGGTAGTCCGGTTAGCTGCAGAACCCCCAGTTCCACAAAAAGCTACGCCGCGGCCTGCGCATCCACAGTTCCACATTCCAGCCCCGGGGCGAATCCGAGCGCGCTCCACGCATGATAACATTATTTTACTTCAGGAGGCGGTGCATGTGATAAGTACCAGTAAGCGAAAGCCGGGGAAAGTCGCTGTTAAAATTGACCTTGAGAAAGACGGAGAAGGCTTTCTAGAGCCGGAGGTGAGACCCGTGGAGGTGAGAGAAAAAAGGGCGGCCTATGCCGACCCCGAGCAGGCCAAGACCACGGCTGCCATAGCCAAGGTCATTAACCAGCTCGGTGTTAGCTCACTTTCACCTGAGGTACTGGCAACGCCATTGCGTCCAGCAATCGGATGCCCAACCTGGCTATCTACAATAGGGACGGAGACTCGGCCAACCACCTGCTCAACTTTGATCACTATATGACTCTGCATGATATGACCAACCTCATGAAGATGAAGACATTCCTGACCACCCTGGTTGGCAATACCTTGGATTGGTTCCAAAAACTTTATCCCGGCTCTATTGCAAGTTTTCATCAGTTGGCTGAGGCTTTCCTGTCCTGCTTCGCGGGAAGTCGACATACAACCCACCACACTTCATCATTGTTGTCGATGAAGCAACATAAAGGGAAAAGTTTGAGGGCTTACACCGCCCGATTCAATGAAGAGACTCTCAGGATACCCAACCTGGAGGATTCTATGGCATTAATAGCCTATCAAAGTGGACTCAGGTCGGGCCCCCTTACATCCTCCTTGGCCATCGATCCTGTGGATACTGTAGCCGAGCTGATGGTATGGGCAAAAAGGTACATATACTCGAAAAAAAACCATCAGGCGAAGAGGGATAATGATAAGGAGAAGAAAGCCAGAAGGAAGAGAGAGGCCTCCCGAGCCCAACCTAGGAGTAAGATCCAAAATGACCGAGGCAAGCAGCCTCAGCAGCCAAAGCAGAACCCTCGGTTCACTATGTTCACTCCCCTTAACACCTCAAGGGAGCAGATCCTGATGGAGATCCAGCACCAGAACCACCTACCTCCAGCGCCGAGAATGAAAGGCTGACCTGAGAAGCGCAATAGGGCCAAGTATTGCCGCTACCATATGGATTACAGCCATACCACCGAGGAGTGCAAAGACTTGAAATAGGAGATCGAAGCACTGATAGCCCGAGGTCACCTCTGGAGGTACGTAGATCAGCGCCCGACCTGGAGGCAAGATCAGAGGGACAGAAAGAGGAGTCCACCCAGGCGCCCAGTTGGAGGCGGACGTTTGGCTGTGATTGAGACCATCGCAGGAGAGTTGGCATCGGGTGAGGAGACCTCGGTTGGCAGGAAGGGTTATGTTCGGGCTAGAAGGGAGTACGGGCCAATGCGGGGCCCGGTCTAGGAGATGGAAGAGCTCACTTTTTCCTCAAAAGACTTGAAGGGTGTGATATTAACCCATGACGACCCACTGGTGATCAGCGCTGAAATAGCCAGCTTTACCGTGAAAAGGCTGATGGTGGACACCAGGAGCTCGACATAAGTCCTATTCTTGAAGGCATATGAGCAAATAGGTTTGAACAGGAGCCAACTCAGGCCATTGAGAGGCACCTTAGCTGGATTCACCGGGCATGTCCACCGAGCTGAAAGAGTTATCAACCTCCCACAGAAGCTGGAAGACGGAGACAAGCGGGTTTCGATGCAGGCCAACTTCATTGTAATGGATTATAACTCCATTTACAATGGGATCTTAGGTCGGGTGGCGCTCAACCATTTTAGGGTCGTTCCTTCAACTTACCACCAGGCTCTAAAATTCCCAACCCCATAAGGCACGGCCACTATCCGTGGGGCCCAACTCTCAGCTCGGGAATGTTATGAAAACTTTATCCGCCCCAAATATTAGGTTGGCTGGGGACCAGATCTACCCGAGGAAAAGAGGGATGCTAAGAGAATGAGCCCGGCTGAAGACATTCAAGAGGTGGAGCTCTCCGATGAGACGAAGAGAGCAAAGATCGAAAGTGAACTCTCTAATGACCTCAAAAAAGGTATAAGCCAACTTCTCTTGAAAAATGAACACATATTTGTATGGTCTGCTTCTGACATAACAGGAGTTGGCCCGAGTGTGATTGAGCATCACCTGAATGCCGACTTAAATCACTATTCGGTGAAGCAGAAGCGCAGACACTTCCATTATGATAAGCAACAGATCATAGCAGAAGAGGTGGATAAGTTGGTAGATACCGACCACATAAGGGAAATCCAATACCCAACTTGGTTATCCAACGTGGTGTTGGTGACCAAGTCCTCAGGTGGATGGAGACTGTGTATTGACTTTACCGACCTCAATAAAGCTTACCCTAAGGACTGCTTTCCCCTACCTCAGATTGATCAGATAGTGGATGCCACATCCAGGTTTGAGCTACTCTCTTTTATGGATGCCTTCAAAGGCTATAACCAGATCAAAATGGCTCCCAGAGACAAAGAGAAGACTGCCTTCACCACCGATAAAGGTCTCTACTACTATGAGGTCATGTCTTTTGGCCTCAAGAATGCTGGAGCTGCCTACACTCGGATGGTGAACAAGGTTTTCAAAAATCAAATTGGCCGAAATATGGAGATCTATGTAGATAACATGTTGGTCAAGAGCAGAAGGGCGGAAGACCATGTTGTTGACCTGGTTGAAGCCTTCGCCGTAATGAAGCACTTTTGGATAAAATTGAACCTGGAAAAGTGCGCATTCGACGTCAAGGCAGAAAAATTTCTGGGCTTCAAGGTCACAGCCCGTGGAATAGAAGCCAACCCGGAGAAGGTTCAGGCGATACTTGACCTAGCACCGTCAACCTGAGTGAAAGACGTCTAGGTGCTCGCGGGCAAGGTTGTAGCGCTGAGCAGATTCATGTCCAGGTCGGCCGACAAGTGTACTCTTCTGTTTAAAATATTGAGGAATCCTAAGAATTTCGAATAGACTACAGAATGTCAGAACACCTTCCAAGAGCTAAAAATGTATCTAGCTTCGCCACATTTCCTATCCCGACCTGAGGTGGGGGAGGAGCTGGTACTATACTTGGCATGTTCAAGGACAGCAGTAGCGGCAGCACTACTCCGTGAAGAAGGGAAGGAGCAGAAGCCGGTCTATTATGTCAGTAAAACCTTACAAGGCGCCAAGGTGAGGTATTTTTCCTTGGAAAAACTCACCCTCGCACTCATCACGGTGGCAAAAAAGCTAAAGCCATACTTTGATGCTCATCCAATTAAGGTCATGACGGATGCCCCGCTCAAGACCATCATGCACAAGCCAGAGGCATCGGGTAGGCTCCTGAAATGGGCAGTTGAGCTGAGTCAATTTGACATCACTTACCAACCCAGAACAACCATCAAAGCTCAAGCCATCGCGGACTTTGTGGTGGAATGTACTGGCCGAGCCGAACATAACCCGGAGGATGTGTGGAAGGTCTATGTGGATGGGGGATCAGGGAAGTTTGGAAGCGGAGCTGGGGTGGTCATCCTCGACCTGACCCGACATGAGCACCAATACTCCCTCAAGTTCGCCTTCTTGACATCCAACAATGAGGATGAGTACGAAGCAGTGATCGCTGGATTAAAAATTACGGCTCAGCTCAGGGCACGAACAATTGACCTGAACACTGACTTTCAATTGGTTGCTAGTCAGATATCAAGAGAGTTCGAAGCTAAAGACAATGCTATACTGGCCTACCTCAACAAAGTTAAAGATTTGAGTTCAAGGCTCAAGAGGCCCACGGTGCAGCAAATCCCGAGGGATGAGAATATGAAAGCTGATGCTCTGTCCAGGTTGGCCTTGGGCGAGAGCCGACCCGCACTAGTCCGTGTGGAAGAAATCTCTGAACCAAGTATCCAGTTAAGGAGACAAGTAGTAGCCGAGCTCAATTTAAGCCCAGATTGGACCAAACCAATCCTAGACCACTTGGAGGGAGGGACGACCCCGGAGGATGAAAAAGCAGCTCAAAAACTCATGAAACAAGCCTCAAGGTTTGTCATAATAGCTGGGCAACTTTACAAGAGAGCCTACACTTGGCCTCTCTTAAAGTGTATCGGGCCTGAGGAGGGAAACTATATACTCCGAGAGATCCATGGAGGAGTATGTGGAAATCACTTGGGTAGCAAGGCTCGGGCTCGGAAGGCATTGAGGCAATGCTATTTTTGGCCAACCTTAGAACAAGATGCCAAAGAGTATGTAAAAAAGTATGACACTTGCCAAAGGTTCGCCAATGTACAGAGGAAACCAGCAGTAGACCTCACGGTGATGATAAGTCTGTGGCCATTCTATTAGTGGGGTCTAGATATCATTGGCCTATTGCCAACCAATGTTAGCCAAAAGAAACACGTCTTCGTAACTGTAGACTACTTCACCAAATGGCCCGAGGCTGAACGTGTTGCTAGAATAACAGAAAAGGCAGCTTGGGATTTTGTATGGAAGAATACCATTTGTCGATTTAGGGTGCCGAAGGTCATCATTACGGACCATGGCAAGTAATTTGATAGTGCATACTTTCGAGACAAATGTGCTGAGATCGGGATTGACCTTAGATTCTCATCTATTACTCACCCTCAAAGTAATGGCCAAGTCGAAAAAACTAACCAAATCATTTTGCATGGCCTGAAAACCAAGCTAGAGGAAGCGAAAGGTCAATGGGCATCGATTCTTCCCGAGGTGTTGTAGGCTCAACGGACCACCACCAGCTTGGCAATGGGAGAATCGCCCTTCGAGCTGACCTTCGGTATTCAAGCGGTGCTGCCAGTGGAGATCGGGTCTCCTACCAATAGGACCCTCCACTATGATCCAGGAATAAATAGAGCCCTAATCCGTGAAGAGCTCGACCTCATTGAAGAGCTCCGAGCTAAAGCTCAAATCAGAATGTTGACCAGTAAAGCTGCCATGCAAAGAGCCTTTGCCATACAGGTCAAGCCTAAGCCTATTAAGGTTGGTGACCTCGTACTCAGAAAGACCATCTTTTTGCCACGCTCAGGTAACAAACTCTCCCCGGCCTGGAAAGGACCTTACGAAGTCATGAAAGAAATCTGACCTGGAACCTTCTACCTCCGCGACAAGTACGAAAAACTACTGAAGAATGCATAGCACTCAGAATACCTGAAGTGGTATTTTGTCTAAGGCCCCCGAGCCAAAGTCAAATGTAATGTCCCCCGAGCCGGATATTTTGTAAATAGCCCCCGAGCTGAAATCTCTTGTAAAGGCCCCCGAGCCAAAATCTCTTGTAAAAGCATTGCTTGGAATCGGCTCCCGAGCCCAAGTATTTCATGTACAACCTCAATACAATATATTTTGAAAACCAGTGCAAAGCCCGACCCGGGCCCAAGCGCCTCAACTACTAAGCTACTACCAACTTGAATTAACGCGATGGCTACGCTTAATTACGAGCTAATGATTAAGTAAACCAGCTCGAACTAGGTTCCAACTCGGGTATAATCGATAATAATTTGATTAGCTTTGCCAGTTTGGATTAACGTCCAACTCGGTATGATCCGGCTTCAGGTCGATATGTTAGTTTAAGACTAAACTCGAACTCAACATTTGTCAACATTAGTTGACCAATTTTAAATCGGACTGACGAGTCCAGGTCGGTGATGATAATAGTTATCCAATTAACCAAATCAGATTAGGATAAAAATTCATTAATCGCGTCCAGCTCGGTTCCTTACATTTAAATTAAGTTTGAAAGGTCCATTATATTGGTCCGACCCCACTTGAATAAAACGCAAAACAATTATTTCATTAAATTGAGAATTCAAAATTACAAAAGCCCGACCTGGGCAAGATTATAAGAGCCCGACCCGGGCGAGTTTACAAATTTTACTTAGGTGCAGTGGCGGAGGCGGTAGCATCGGCTTCATCACCGACCTGATCCATACCATTTTTCACAAACTCGATCACCTCCTGAGCTTGGGACATCAGGTCAGCTGGGAGCTCAGAAATGTCCCAGAACTCTGGCAGTAGAGCCTCCAAGATTTTGATATAGTCATTCTTGGAGGTGGGAAGAAAGGTCTTCACTCGCTCCCGAGCTGCGACTTGGCCCCGAAAGTAGTACTCCAGCTCGGAGTACTTAGCCATCGCCCCACCTTCTGTGGCCAACCAGTCCACAGCCGCTTCACTAGACTTGAAGGCTTCCACTTCCTTCTCCCCTTGGGGGCCGACCCAATCTACCAGCTCCCAGAGCTTTGTCTCGGCTTCGCGCCTCTCTAGCTTGTAGCGCTCGACGTCCTTGGCCGCAACCTTGCGCCGAGACTTCTCTGCCTCGAGCTTTTTTTTCAACCGGTCAATCTCCGATGTGTCCATTTTGTACCTCTGGAACTCAAGCTCGGCTCGAGAATCGATGTATTACTGCTTGAGCTCAACGCAATGAGACTGGGCCCTGGCAAGGAAGTTGGGTGCTAAAAGGATATGGGATTTGGCCTGCGCGAAATATAACAAAATGATAAGCCAAGCTAAGAAAACATAACCATATCAACACGGTCAAAGATGCCTCACCGTGACTATGGTCATCCTCAGGTCGAGCGAGAGCTACTTCGCTGGGACCATTGCTAGCTTGGGGTCGTGGGCAACCTTGGTTGCCTCCACAAAATCTTTGTTGGGAGGGCTCACCTCCGCGGCCTTGCCTTTCCCGAAGTATTTGGCCCGAGGCCATTTCTTACTCTCAGGGCGGGACGTTAAGCGCTCTGAGATCACCAAACCCGAGCTCGATCTTTTAGGCAGGGGAGACCCCAAAGTCCCTTTGGAAGAGACCTCGGCGCCGACCTCCCGCACTTGGCCACCGGGCCGCTGCCTCTGCCCTTGAGGGACGGTAGAGCCCAAGTTGGATCGAGCCGAGACTTCGCCACTGGCCTCGGTCTTTCTCCTCCTTTGAGCATACGCGAGCTTTACCGTATTTCCATATCTGCAAAAAATAAAAGAAAGAGAGGTGAGAAATGACCAAATACAAACTGAAAAGAACAATGGTAGACAAGGAGGCGAGGAGGTCAGGCATTGATCCTGTGAACTGACCCTCTTTTGAGCTGGACTCTACATTCTCTTCGGGCTCGGCAAGTAGATGGGGATGCTCTTTTCTCAGGTCGGGTTCTCTCCCGAATAACTTTGATTTGGTGATTCTGTCCTACCTAAGGACGCTGTCAATGTCAATCAACATACTCGGCTCGGGTCTCAGTACCCCGACCTCGGCGAGTTCCGCTTCTGAAAGCTTGGGGTCGTCGTTCATATTCTTCTTTAAGGAAGGATTTCAATCCACTCTGCACCCCGGGTTCACATCCGGCTCAACCCAATAGTAGTCGTTGTGCCAGCCCTTGTTGAAGGAGTGCTACTTTGTGAATATGGCATTGTTGGCCTGAGCTGCGAAATGAAACCCCTAGCTGCTTCGGGTTGGGCTTGTACACAAAGAACTTTCTGAACCAACGCAGGTTTGGCTCTATTTTCCTCTCAAGGTAGAATATATAAAATGCCACAATTACGGCCCAACCATTTGGTGACATCTGACCCTGGCTAAGCTCAAAGTAATTCAAAATGCCTGCGATGAAGTCGGGAAGTGGAAGCCGGATGACATCGAAGGCGAGGTCAAAGATAGTGAAGTGATCGAGTGGAGGATAGCAGGCGGATTCATTCCGACCTAAAACCTTCAGCTTATGGTGTTGGTCCACTGACCAATCCCTTAGCCTGGCATTAGCCATCTGAATGGTAGAATGGCACTCGCGCTTACAGTAGGTGAACAGCTACTCTATCATCTTCCCCCGAGCCGACGAACCACTGGCTGTAGTTAAGCTCCGAGGTCGGACTTCCCTAACCGGGACCGCTTCAATCGGTTCCGACGTAGAGGCTCCAGCTAAGTACTCCTATGGTATCTCAACTCCCTCCAACTGGTTCAACGACTCTTCATCTTCCTTATCTCCCAAGTCTCCCAGGTCGGCAAAAGGATCTACCTCGGCTTCTTCTTGCACTTGCCTGACCCCGATGACTTGATAGTCATTATCACTCTCCCCGGGCTCAGATCGCCGAACCGATCCTCGAGATTCATTGGTGCTGTCGCCACCTTGGCCTCTGTCTTAGGTAGATTTCGAGTTCGATGGACTCTCATCCCCACTATAGGACCTCACCTCCATCGCTTGGGAATCTTCCGATTCCGACCTCCCCATCCTGTTTACAAATCAAAATATGTGTAGGAATAACAAAAGGGAGTCGGGACGTACCTACGGCTCTAGTTGTGGAAAGTGACCCAACTTAATTGGCCTCAAGCTAACGGATTCAAAGCTGAGTGTCCCGAGAAGAATGCTTTCCGAGCTAAAATTGTCCGACCACCCTGGTTGCTAACCTAAAGCTCTTGAAAATTTGTAAGAAAATTGTGAAATGAATCTTGGATGTCAAGGCCCTATTTATAGGCAGCTCTTGTAACCGCCTCGGGAATCCCAAACGTCGCATCTTGTCATAACTGTCAGATGACGTGTCAGCCATCTGAAGGGCATGCACCGCTAACGTGGCCATCCCCACTTTATCGGGGTCGGGCACCTCCATTCAGGAACAACTTCAAAATCTAGATCTCACCCTTTCGATCTCGACTTGGGGAAGAGAGGGGGATTGATGACAGGGACTCTCGAGCTGAGGTATGATGCCTACCCCGAGCTGGAAAAATCTAACTCGGGTCGAGGGCAGCCTGTTCAGCTAATGCCCAACCTGGATACTAATCCAATCTCACCTCGACCCAGGAAAACCCCGACCTGGGTACCAGCTGTTCTGATGGGACATAAAGTCTTGATGGGACATAAAGCTACACCGCATTAAATGCTGCCAGGTCTGAATGTAGTATAAACCCCTTCATTTTGGAGGTAACTCGCCATTAATGTACTCAGCTACCTTGTCAGCTTGGACATACTAATCATTCGCATGCCCGAGAAAAAAATCTGGGTCATCACCCCGCCTTTTCTTTCCCTTTCTTTGTGTATGTTAAGTGGCCGACCTGAAAGTTCAACTCGGAGGCCAACCTGAAAGTTCAGCTCGGAGGCCAACCTAAAAGTTCAGCTTGGCAAGCGTAGCCGTCCAACCTCAACTGTGAGATTCCTGACCTCGACATTAATAATTCTATATTGTAATTAACAAAAGTAGGATTACTGAAATACAAAGTGAAAAACGATAAAGATTTTATCATTGTCATTAGTTTTTCGCGTACCAATCAAATTCTAATTTCGCACTAGCTTCAATGAATTAGTTCAAATTGAAGAATGACTATAATAAAAGATAATACTTAGCTTAGAAGAGCAATTTAAAACAAAAGAATTGATTATATAAATAATATTTTATCTTTTGCATGATCATTCGTAGTCTCGTGGTGGCCATTGGCCACCAAATGACGACAAAAATTAAAAGTTTGGTCGCCCTTTGGTCACCAATGGCTATCAAGGGGCTACAAAATGTCCATGTTCATAGAAAGTTAGATTGATTTAGAATATAAGAATTAATAATAACAAATATATTATAAGTTTGTGATAGATCTATTTTCTTTTAATTGAAAATATACTTTAAGGTTTATTTAATGGTATGAGATTGTACATATTTAAGATATAAAATCATGAAAATGAATTGATGATTAATAATTCTATATTGTAATTAACAAAAATAGGAAATACAAACTGAAAAACAATAAATATTTTATCATTGTCATTAGTTTTTCGCGTACCAATCAAATTCTAATTTCGCACTAGTATCAATGAATTAGTTCAAATTGAAGAATGACTATAATAAAAGATAATATTTAGCATAGAAGAGTAATTTAAAATAAAATAATTGATTATATAAATCAAATTTTATCTTTTGTATGATCCTTCGTAGTCTCGTGGTAGCTATTGGCCACCAAATGGTGATAAAAAGTAAAAGTTTGGTCGCCAATGGCTACGAAGGGGCTACGAAATGTTCATGTTCATAAGAAGCTAGATTGATTTAGAACATAAGAATTAATAATAACAAATATATTATAAGTTTGTGCTAGATCTATTTTCTTTTGATTGAAAATATATTTTAAGGTTTATTTAATGGTATGAGGTTGTACATATTTAAGATATAAGAGCATGAAAATGAATTGATGATTAATAATTCTATATTGTAATTAACAAAAGTAGGATTACTGAAATACAAAGTGAAAATTATTGAAGATCTACATACACATAGATCTTTATCTAGAGTGAAAATATTGCTTAGATCTTTATTGTAGTCTATTATCTTTCTACAAGAGGCTTGAGAATGACTTGTTCGAGTGGTTTTATTTATCTATATCTAGAGCGAAAATATTGCTTAGATCTTTATTGTAGTTGATCACTCTCAGTTGTGCATCTAAATGCGTGTAAAATGTAACCAAGTTAAACCTGCAAGTGCATAGATCATCATAGTATAGTGTGCTCTGAGTGTGGAGTCGTATTCCACAAGGAGGCTCCTAAGTTAGTTCGGTTTGAAGAAGTGCGTATGAAAGTGTTCTAAGTGAGTGTTGAAAGTAACGGATAAATTGATTTGGTGATTAAAGCTAAGCTAAACTATGTTAACTAATCTAGAGTTAGAGTTGGAAGTGTAAATATGGGAAGGTAATAGTTAAGCTTGGATTAATATTAAGGCAGTTAATCTAGGCTCGGCATCCAGGTTCTCTAATTCTATGCTAGGGTTAAGCGACAAACATTGACCCAGTTAAGCTACAAGCACTAACCTAGTTAATCTACCTAGTTCAATTTAAGTTTGCTACTACAAGTAACAGGATAAACTGAACTAAGGAATTAACTTTTCGGGTAGAAACTATGGTCCAACATATAGTTTCATGGAATCTATGGTACAACTTATAGATTCACTATTTAAACAAATATATGGCACGAAAGTAAAGTAATCATAATATCAACTACAAGTATAATATTATGACACGAAGGTAAAGCAATCATAACATCTACTTAAAAGCATTACATATGTAAGACAATACTGAATTAAAGCAAGTCATATATTGCATATAAACTAAATTATCTGAATCTGAGACCATAGATTAAAAAATCATTAATATATAATTAAAAAATGAATTTATAGGGGCATTATAACGACATTCAAATATACAAGAGATTAAAGAGATGCTCCCCCATAAATGAAGTCAAGGTGCGAGGTTGGAATCCCAAGCACAGCTACGAGATATCTTTCCATTTTTCTACTCAGAAAATTCAGGCATTACCTCCGCCGTATTTTTTCCAACTACTAACTATTTACACTACATATTTAAACTACCCTAATTAACAACTAAAAAAGCAATAAAAAACTAATTAAAAATTAAAATCTAATTAAATTCTATATAATTTTCGTTGGGGGTTTGGAGGTATTTATAGGAAGAGATTCAGAGGCGCGCTCGAGCGCCCAGTAAGCGAGCTCGAGAGCGCTTCTACTGCTCCAAACGAAAATGCACCACATGCCGCTATGCGAGGCTTCCGGACGATTCTATGACGGGCACTCGAGCGCGCTTCTACTTTGACGGTCAATTTTGAGACACGTGATCCTCCGAAATGTGGTAGAAGGTTGTGGAAAAATCTAAGATAGGGTGCTCAAGCGCCCAAGAGGGCGAGCTCGAGTGCCCTTCTGTTGACTTTTTGGCTCTGAATTTTGACTTTTGACCGGGGCGTTAACCGAGGCTTTTTCGGGAATTTTTCACCGTTTTGACCCTCCAAACAATAGAATTTGGCTAAAATCACGCCGCGCGTAGAGGAAAGCCTACGTTTTGCTCAAAAGGCCGTTTATACCCAAAAAACTGGTATGATTTGTCAAATACAAACAAAGGTCACTATTTGAGATCATCCATGTTAATGTTCCGAGTCTGATTTCGTGCTAGTTTCGACCAAATGTTTCTCTACGAACTTCATTCTTCCACCGATTCCTGAGTTTCCACATTCATAACTTCTTGACTTGCAATTTGGATCGTTTCAGGTCTGATTCTTCACTTTTCGGTATCATCCTAAATTGCATCAAAAGTCTATAAGTATTTGCATTTATTCCTAAGTTATGATACAAATGTAGTACAAATACAATGGTTTGAGTGCTGCAAATACCGTCACATCAGTAGTATATTAAGCATACACAGCCCGAACTTCAAATATGTGACAAAGTATGTTTTGTTTCTACCTTATACATACAAAATTATCCAGTTTTTTTTTGCCCCTTTTTCTCTTGTTAAATAGCTATTTCTCTTCAATTTCTCTTCTTGTCCTTTTATTTGGATATAGCCTTGATAGGATTGTTATATGCTGTTTATTAGCAATAACTTTAAACTAAAGGTCTAATTTGCAAGGAAATTTCGAGCTAAAGTTTTATGGACCTCACTGTTTGAGATGGTTCTAAGCATACACTTAAGAACTTCAACAACTAAATCCCCTGAATTTAAGAACAAAATACGATTGTCGTAGTTCTTTCTAAGAAAGAGACTATAATGAGTGATTTGAAAAAGGTTGGACCATAAAGCATGCAATTGGGATTCAAGTCTAACAGCAACACCATTACAACTGTCAATCTGTTACTAGGTTTGAAACTTGAAAGAGTCTTATGGTACTGATTGATAAAGACGTTCGATAAAGAACCTCTCTTTCTCATATGTAAGTTTTTACATAACACCAGTCTTTTGTTTAACTAAAAAATTTACAGTGATTTACTGCAATGCAGGGAATTATGGAGAGAATATATATGGGGGAAAGTTTCCAGGTGAGCTCATGTCTTTGCTATTGTTTTCTACTAAATCTTGTGACATTGTGATGATAACTAATGAAGCAATTGGTGCATAAAATACAATTTTTGTAGAAGTGCGAGTAAATTGTTTAGCAATAACTTGATCAAAGTACAATCATGTCTATATATTCTTTTACACAGAGAAATTTTGTTGAGATCATTTGGATTTCCTTTACATTGCTTGTGAAGGTGGAGGCTTTGTTCTAATTCTTGCTACATGGGAGCTTCAATCCAATGATATGGGACACTTATTTTCTCTCTTATGATGGTAGGGCATATGAATGTTGTGTGCCCGTGTTTGTTTCTTTTGTTTTTAAATTTAGAAAGTGTCCATCTCCATTTTTGGAATAGCTTCTCAATTATCTTAGTAACTTGAAGTATCCCTTTGTCATATGAGAACCAATGTCTCTGTTGTCTCTAATATAATATGTTCTATGCTTTATGGTTTATAAAGTTAAAATATTTTCCAGCTTTCGGTATGTAGGCAGCTTATATCTTCTTTCTTTCTTAGATTCATTATGATGAATGTAGGAAAATTATTCTTCAGATATTATCATTTGTTCTCGCATTTGTTGAACCTTAAATTCTTCCTTTTTTTATTTTCATTTTTTTTATTTTTTGATTTTCGTTCTTTTTCTATTTTTTAGCATTATATATATATATATATATATATATATATATATATATGTATGTATATATATTATGCCTTTTATTTTTTATTTTTTATTTTGTTTTTGTTTTTATCTTTTTTTATTTTAGAATTTTATTTTATTTTATTTGCATTTTATGTTTTTAAATTTTTTTTATCAAGCTTAATATATTTTTGTTTTTTTTAAATATTAAATTTAATTTTTATTTTTTTTAAAAAAAAATTGTGTGGCAACGTAATGGTGACCAAAAAGTGGCTACCTCATGGAGATGAAAATTAATGAATAAAAAAAATAATTAAAAAAATTGGCTACCTAGTGGCGATGATAAAATAGCTACCATACAGCTACCAAAATGTGGCTACAAACTTTGGCTATCAAATGACGATGAAGTTTAATAATTGATTAAAAAAAATTAAAAATATTTGGCTACCTAATGGCGACTTTATTATGGCTACCACACAGCCACCAAATTGTGGTTACAAAAATTGGCTACCATATAGAGACGAAATTAAATAATAAACAAAAAAATATTTACAATAATTTGCTACCTAATGGCGACAAAGATTGGCCACCATGGGGCGACCATGCATAATTAATTGATACAAAAATTAACGAATTATTTAATAAAATTATTAATTATAAAAATTAACTAGTAATTAATTTTTCTAAAAATTGCGACCAAAGGGCAACGAAATGTAAAAAAATTATACTTTTTATTCTTTTTCGACTTGGCCACCAAAATGCAACCAAATGACCTAATGGCGATGAGAGTTTTCTCGACGATACGTTTTTGGTCGTCCTGTGGTCGCCCAATATGGTAGGCAACCTAAGGGCGACGAGAAAACTTCGTCGCCCCAGACCAATTTTCTTGTAGTGATTCTTAAATGAAAATTATCAGACTGCTATTCAGATTGCTTACAATGACGTCTTTCATTTTTAACATCCGTCTTAATCAACTTCCACTGTTTGATAACAGCAACGACAACTAGTGTCCAAACAGAGGTAAGACGAGCAACCGGGGCAAAAGTTTCTTCATAATCAATACCATACTACTAAGTGAAACCCTTAGCCACCAAATGAACTTTATAGCGCTTTATAGAGTCGTCAGAGTAAGTTTTCACCTTGTACACCCATGACATTCTTTCCCAGGAGTAGATCGACCAGATCCCAAGTGTGTTTGGCTTCCAAGGCTTGTAATTCATCTGTTATAGCTTGCTGCCAAAGAGGGTCAAAATTAGCCTCACGATAGGTTTGAGGCTCATGGAGTGTAAGAATGGTAGAAAAATAGTGATAATCAAGAAGGAGAGAAGGAATAACTCCTACATGAGTAGACCGACAGAAAGATGGATTAGGAGAGACAGGAGGTAAGTCAGTAACATAAAGCAAAGCATCAAGCACAAGGCCATCAGATAGACTAGTCTCCTTAGGACAGGCCATATCGGGAGCGGCTCTAGTGCTTGTACTTGTACCTGTGTCACTGTCATCATCAAGAAATAAAGAAAGGGAATGATTTGTGATGTACGGGGTAGAAGCAGCATGGGGAAGAGAAAATGGCGAGAGAGATGAGAACATCTTATTTTCCCAAAAGATTACATGGTGAGAGACACAGAGACGTTTAGAGAGTGGATCCTAACACCGATGACCCTTATGCTCAATACCATATCCCAAGAAACAACATAACCGAGCTCGAGGTTCAAGCTTTGTACATTTATGTAGAGGAAGTGAGACAAAACATACACAACCAAAAACCCTAAAATGATCATAAGCAGGTGGGTGACCGTAAAGACATTTAAAGGGGGTCGGATTATCGATAATGGGAGAGGGCAATCAGTTAATTACATGCACAGCAGTGATGACAACCTCACCCCATAAGCGCTCAAGGCATGATGAAAAGATGAAGAATGTGCGAGTGAAGTCAAGGATGTTTCTGTGTTTTCTCTCAGTATGCCCATTTTGTTGTGAAGTGTGGGGGCAAGTGCGATAGGAAACAGTGCCACGTTGACGAAAGAGATCAAGTATAGTGGACTATTTATACTCTATGGCATTGTTAGTACGGAGGGTCTTTATGCATTGATTGAAATGAGTGTGAATCATAGCAGTGAACTCAAAATAGATGTATGGCAAGCCTGACTGATAATGCATAAGATATGTCCAAGTAAAACGAGAGTAATCATCCACAAAAATTACAAAGTATCGAGAGCCCCCCATGGTAGGAGTTGGGAAAGGTTCCCAAATATCAGAGTGAACCAAATCAAAGTACGCAGAGGATAAATGTCACTTTTATTAAATGGTAAGTAGACTGTTTGCCAAGTTAACATGATAAACATTCAAAAGTGTGCATAGACAGTTTGCCTAAAGAGCCTCTAAAAGCTGAAGATTTTAATTTGCCAAAAGAAGCATGACCTAAACCAGAATATCGTAAGTGAAGAGAGGAAGAACCTGATGAAGTAATAATTAAGGTGAAAGCGGAGAGATGAGAGAGAAGATGTAAGCTGACAAGGTCGAACAGTAACCCAACTTTACTGCTGATCCCAAGAAGTTGTCCTGTCTTAGAGTCCTGTACACGACAACCAGAAGAAGAAAAAATGACAGTGAGACCAAGTTTACATAGTTGACCAACAGAGATAAGATTAAGAGTAAGTTTTGGAAAAATATAAGTATAAAAAAATGAGGCATGAGATGTGGACACGGATCCTATATGACTGACGAGCATGGAAGTGCCATCAACCATGTAAATAGCAGATGCAGATGAATTGACAATTTTATTGATCAAGCTATGCGAATCATAGGTCATATGATTAGAGCAAGTAGAATCAAAGAACCATGAGGACTTACCTGAAGTGGCTGAGAGAGCAGTAGAAGAAGGAGAGCTAGACTGAGCTAAAACCTGTTGAAGAATATCATGGAGGTCAACAACAAATATGGGAGAAGCATGAGGGTCACTGAGAGATGCAAGGGAATTCTCAGTAGTGGCAGCAAAATGTAATGACGTCATTGATGAATTCCGAGCCTTGAAAGAACCATCATTGGGCCAATTACCCTGGGAATTCCTGTTAGAGTTACGATAACACTCATGTTGATAATGACCAGGACCTGTTTTCTTGCAAAATGAGCATATCTGAGTAGGGCAGTGCAAGAGAATATGACCAAGTTGACGATAATACTTACATTCCTGTGCAGAGGTAGAATTCTTCTTTGAGGTATGATTAGGGGTGACAAGTACTACATCGGTTGAGCGGGCTCTGCGAGATTGAAGACGAGTCTCCTCTGAAATAAGTCCTTGAACTACTTGGTCAAGTGTAGGAAATGAGTTACGTGAAGGAAAGAGGCACAAACATACTCGAAATCATCATGAAGAGCCATGAGAAACTGAATAACAAGTCCATGATCTCGCCAAGTAATAAATTTGCTGGCATCTTCGGCATAATCCCAAACAGACTCGGAGGCAGTGAGTTAATCCCAAACTAAATACATTTGTGACAAGAACCTATTAATCGACTGATCGGCTTCTTGACACATGCAATGAAGAGCAGTGGCAAGTTGGTATTGATGTACTCCATCGGCAGTGGTATATCTTTGTGCCAGAAAGTCCCAAACTTGTTTCCCTGTATCAAAACGTTCAAACTGAAGACTGCTCTAGGTAACAGATGTGTTCTGAAGCCAAGTGATTATCTGATGATTCTTGTTATCCCAATCCTCAAGACGTTCAGCAAACTTGTCATTTGATTCATCGGTTTTCTTCTTTGGTTCTTTGACATCCCCGGTAATGATTCTCCATAGTTTATGACCCTTGAGAAAATTGGTCATGGCTTATGCCCATGGTACATAGTTGCCTCCATCAAGAAGTAGAGAGATAGGGTATGAAACATCCGAACATTCCATGGTGGAGTCCAAAAGTGACATTCAGTGTGAAAATTTGAGAAAAATAATGGCAAAAAGGGACTCTAAACGTCGAAAAACCTTGGAAAGGGCCTAGTCAATTTTTTTTCAAAATGGATGCTGACGTGGTAGAGAGCCAGTGACGTGAGGTGATGTGGCTACTGATTGGGATGATGACGTGGCAGTTTATGTGTCGCTGACGTAGATGACACATGGCAGAGAGGTTGCTGACAGGATGAAACGTGGCTAGAGCTAACATTGGTAGTGATGTCAGCAGTGTTTTTTTTAACTAATAGCGACGATCTACTGGCAGCACATGGGGCACTTGCGATGTCGCTGAAAAGCTCTTGACAAGAACTTTCAAGAGGTATGGTGCGTGTACCAAGAAAGAGACAGAGATTTTGAAAATTGCCCTAATGGAATGAGTAATTTTGCTGAGTTTGAAAAGTTATACAATGATTTTTTTATGAGAGATCGATGACAGTAGCACATGCTACAAGGATGGTAGCTCTGATACTATGTCGAGAAAAAAGAGAGACATGATTTTACAGAAAAATGTGTATTGCTGTTGATCAGAGAAAGTTATCTTTACAATTACAATGTACAAGCTCTTATATAAATGCAAAGGTACTTGCTCTCCAAGCTAAATCTAAATATGGTAATCCTAACTATGGCAAATTATACAGCTGTACGCGGAAAATACATGGAATATTAATTATATACATTAACAATTTTAATACTATGTGTATTCGAAAGTATAAAATGTTTTGGGATACAATATGCCTTATCATATCTTACCCTATGATTGGTTCAATAAAACAACTTTTGTGATCCAAACCCTTGTAACAAAAAAGGGACTCATACGATGGTTTTTAGAGCCTTCTACGGTGGTTCAAATGACGATTTGAACCTCCGTTTTAGCTAAATAAGGGGATTTGAATCCAGTGATGAGAATCACAAAGCATGCAAGCTAAACGGATCTATTTATGGACTTAAACAAACGTATATATTTTGGAACGTTCGATCCGATAAAAAATCAAATATTTTAACTTCATTGAGAATGAAGAAGAGCCTTGTCCATACAAGAAGATCAAATGAAAAGCTGATCACATTCCTTATCATGTATGTCATCTACTGATAGAAAATGATGTCAATAAGGTCTAGTTATTAAAGTAAAATCTCCATATAAGTTTTGGATTAAGCTACCTAGATCCTTGGAATTCGGATCTATAGCGATAGATTGAAAGGATTGATAGGTCTTTTCAAATTGTTAAAAATGTTTAACATTTAATATTCTAAAAAAGGTTATCCACTTTTAAACATGACATTCATCTTTCTAGGATTATAAGTCCTAAGATTGCTGAAGAGAAAGATTGGGTAGATAAGATTCTATATGCTACACCAATTGAGAATCTTATATATGCCATGCTATGTACAAGACCTACTATCATGCATGCTGTAAATGTTACAAGTAGATATCAGTCTGATCCAGGTTAAAGAAATTGGATAGCAGTCAATAATATTCTTAAGTACTTAAGAAAAAATAAATACACGGTCTAAGTGGATAGAGAAAGTGAAACTTGATTCAAACTTTTAGTTTGAGGTTGGTTATCAAAAATCTACATATAGGTTCATACTCATCAGTAATGGAGGAACAGTTAATTGAAAAGGTTCCAAGTAGAGTACAACTGCGGATTCTTCTACAAAGGCTTAGTGCACCGCTGCATCGGATACAGATTAGGAAGTAGTTTGGATCAAGAAGTTCGTGACGAAACTTAAGATGGTTCTTTCCATTAAGTCAACGAGTAGTGCTATGACAATAATGGAACTATAGCGTAAGTTAAAGAACCTAGGTCTTGCCGAAGATCCAAACACGTTAAGAGGCATTATCACACCATTCGAAGATTGTGGGAAAAAGCGACATCTTTATGCAATAAATAATATCAATAATTAATTTCGTTGATCCACTAACTAATGCAATGAATTAGTAGTCATTAGATTGTCATCTTGAGAAGATAGGTATGAGATACCGAAGCGATTGGCTTTAGTGCAAGCAGGGGTTTATTGGAGTATATGCCATAAAAGCCAATTTATTACAATTTTAGGATATGATATTTTGTATTATATAATTAATTAATGGGTAATTTATTTAATTATACTTAATATGTTAATTAATATTAAATAAAGTCCTTAGGATTATCTTATAGATCTTATTCTTAAGTTGTTAAAAATATGAATGACAAGATCTATAACGAAAGATAAATCCTAAAATAAGTCCATGATCGTAGGATGAATTAATTAGGCGTTAATTCATTCGGATAGACTGAAGTACAATCTACTACCTCGATTAATATGATATACTAATGATGAGGGCAATGAGTCTCATATTGCGTTATTAGATTATATAAGTACTTGTTAAGAACAAGTGACTGGATATGACTGACCACATAACAAATTACATGGATGATCAATAATTTGTTATATGCTATAATTATATAATTAGTCCTTAGACTTAAGACGCCATGGTTATCTTGTGTATGGAATAACATAATTAGTTATTGTAAATAATCCAGTTCTAATCAAGGACTGGATCATGTACTTAGTGGTTATGATCTATTCTTACATGGAGATATATGCGTGTAGATACAGAATCTGTTAATAGGGGTCATATGCGATCTATTACTTAAGTAACCGAAATTTTTTGATCAAGGTGGAATAGTGGGAGTCGTTCCACAATTCATTGACTAGTTCTAATTAATTAGATTTGATCATATGATTAAGTAAGTGAGTTTGACATACTTATCCTTGACTCTCACTTAATCAGGGCGATAAACAGAAGGAAATGATTATGCAATAGTTATAAGTTATAGGGTTCGATTTCACATCATCATTAATCGGGTAGTCATAATACACTGCTACGTGTCACTTATGACTTGTAAAAAATAATTAGAAGAGTTCTAATTAAATATTAATATTTTTTCGCTGCCAATTAATCATAAACCCAAAATGTTACACATAAAAGAGATCCGGAAATAAGTTAGCGAGAAAAATAAATTAAATATTAGAGTGTCTAATTATTTAATTAAACATAAGACTGATTAGATTAAAATTTTAGTCCAATCAATCTCTCGGTCCAAGTCCAGCATTTAGGACTAGCCCAAAAGCTAGCTCTGGTATGTAAAGTGTTTCCTATAAATAAGAAACTATGGCAGATAGAGAAAGCTAGCACAAATCTTGTCTTTTAGAAAAATATTTTTCTCTAAAACTCTGAGCGGGGGTTTTGCTGGTTGATGCTTTGAGATCTCGTGTAGATACTTTTGGAGGCTTCACAACTAAGGAGCTCTAAATCAATAAGATTCTATAGCGAATTCGACATTGTAGAGGTAACTATCTCAATCCATTTACATAGATTATATGATAATTATGTATGTTGCTTTAATAACGTAAATAGTCGTGAACGGATATACAAAAATTATTTTTCGCTACGTTTATTTAAAATTTTAAATATTGAACATTTAAATAGTTATGGAGTTATTTACATCATAGATTCCAGAACCCATTAATAATATTGGGCATGCAGTAGAGAAAAAGAATACCTTTCATTCAGGGGACATAAAAAATCTAATCAAGTTCTTCCAGGGTTGGATCCTCTACATATTCGGGTTGCTTCTTAAATTTCTCCTCCATCCGATAAATTCTCATCAAAAACTATTTTCCTCAGAGAATGTTTGTGGTCTTTCTAGTTTTTTTTTCCAATAAACATACCAATAACCCTTTGTTTCTCCTATCTCGGAATATCATTAGAGAACTTTGACTGACATAAAGCAATTATGACGTTTAAAACGTGTAAAAATCAATAAAATTAAATAATTGAATTATAAAGTAAATACCAAACACCCACCTCTACTAGATGAAAATGTATTTGTTTTAAGGAATCCGACAAAGCATCCTACTCCAAAACATCAATAAGGCAAAGGTGAGATTTTCTTGCAATAAAGCCCAAATAGCTTTGAAATATAGCCGAACTAGGGGCAATTGGTTGATAACAGTCATTCAAATCAAGAGAAAGATTTGAGTTACAAGAAGCCATAAAGAAATCTTTGAGTAAACTGTAGTTTCTAATCTTCTAATTCTGATTAGCATGAAATTACTGATTAGTTAATGATGTGTAGTAGTATTATACTAAAACTATTTTTTGTCAAGGCATTCAACAGATTAGATAAATCTCATACGAAACAAGAAATATGAAGTAACGAAGCTTAGTCGATCGATTTCAGACATTCAATACCAAAATCGATATATGGAACAGAAAGAAACAATGCCAAAACAGAAATACAACTTTGTAGTTGTATTTGCATATCCACTTAAACAAATAAAAACTTTAGAAATCAATAAATAAAATAAAATAAAATGATAATAAATATCTCACAAAACTATATTAAAACATAAATAAAAATCGACTACACATATTAAAAAAAAAAAAATCTATTAAAAAAATAATAAAGAAAAGATGAAGTGACACAGTTTAGCCAATTAGTACCTTTTCTACAAGAAATTTACGGTTAGTTGAAAGTCATGAAGCAAGAAAGAGCACAAAAGGAGGAGCTTCTAGAAGATCACCGTTGCAGTGATAAGCATCGACGCCGTTAAGTCATGCTGAATCGTTACATAAGCATATATTTTCATAATATTTGGCATTTCATAAAATTTTATCGTGTGAAAATTTCAAAGTTTGTTATGTAGTTTAGTGGTTGAACATTTCAATGTAGTTTGAAAGGTCGGTAGTTTGAGTCTTAGTCTTACATAATTTTTTATTTTTTTAATAATTAACTACTTTTTTCCTCTTTTGTACTCTCATTTTCACATTGATAACTTTGTTGATCCAATTACTAATTAATGAAGGGGTTATTCAGTACTTAAAGAATAAGTCAATTCTCTCTCATATTTGTCTCACTGGAAAACAAAAGGCTTTGTTGATTATGCTTAAAGTATTGACAGACTAATAATCTATTTATATAAATTGTATGTTCATGATTTGACCAATTAGGATGTCTATAAGATATGAAAATATATCTATTAATAACGTTATGAATAAGATCTAATAATAATTATAATTATTATTACAATTACGAAATAAATAATTCATTATCGATGAAGGTCGCTCATAACTTTATGATGTTAGGAAGGACTCATGAGGTGCTCTGCACTAGTCTTTTCAACACATTGGTTTGCATAAGTAGATTTGTGAATGTTAATTGAAATAACATTCATTCACTTAAAATATCCCTGAAACATAAATTATCACTAGACTACAATTTGACAGTTCGATAAAGATCCCAGATAGCAATTTGAGTGCTCCAACCATTTCTCCTATAAAAGGCTGTAAACCAAGTAACTGAGATTAGTAGGACACCTGCACTAGGGACTAGGTAAATAGACACCAAATAAACACTATCAATATTTTAATAACTAATTGTAATGTTTTCATTTCAATGAGTTGAAGGCTTTTCTTGGCAATTAAACGAGTAAAAAAGGATAAGAATCAACATACTCATTCACTATGCAATTCAATAAGATTTCTCAAGAGAATTATTGTTTAGGTAGAAAAATGTTAAGTAGCGAGTAGGCTTCACGTGTTACTGATCGTCTGCAAAATAAAGAGGGCTTGGCGGGTCTTGCCCGCATTAGCACTCTGATATTTAAGTTAGTTTGGTATTTTTTCAGACGAAGAAATATGTAAAAATATGTAAGTGTGAATATCTCAGTTACCTCCCTTTTCCCTGCTAAATCCTCTCCTTTTTATAGGCACCATGACTGCTGAATCAAAAGATAAGTCATCATGGTTGTTGAGTCAAAAGATAAGTCATTATGGTTGCTGAGTCAAAAAAGAAGATAGAGGAGTAGTGGACAATTATTAAAGGATTAGTGGAGAATTAGCTGTATGCAATTGCTGGTCGGGCCCTGGCATTAAGGGATAATGTTTACCAGCTCCACTTGGTTCGAGGTCTTCAAAGGAAAACCTCGAGTGGTCCTATACCTCGTCCGACCCCTTGGGACTTCTTCCATACCTTTGCCGAGCCCTGGGTGCTATCTCCTTGGGGTCTTACCGGATTTGCCTGACCTCCGTCCGAGGTCCCCAACATTCTTCCTTTAACCTCCTTGACCCCTCTCTAGAGTCATTCTTTAATTCTTATAAGTCCTAGCGGTCTTACCCATATCAATTATGTATCAAAGAAAATAGTACCGGAAATACTCATCTAAAGCCAACCCCATCTACATCATCAAATAATATTATAATAAATCTAATGTTCAAGTAATATTCTGCATAGATATTTTCATCTACATCTGTTCGGACTCATTTATTTTCTTCAATATCGTGATCACGTTGAGAGATGATAGGTCATTACCCTTCAAAAAGATATTCACCTACATCAAATGCATCTCGGAATGTTAGTTTTATGGCTACACTTCACTTGGGATTTTTTGGATCTTGCACATAATGCGCTTGATGGTGCATACCAGAAGAATTACAGACTGATGTTTCTCCTTATACAGTTGATGAAGTTAATGACTCCCCTTGATAAAATCATTTGGTATATTGAGGAAAAAAACCTATAAACAATAGATGTTATTGAACTTCATGACGAGCCTTACTATCACAATTGCAACATTTTTTAAAAAATTAACTATAAAAAGATGAAAGCCATAGCTGTGAATACAAATATTAATTTTATCCATTTTAATTTAACTTACAAAACTCATGAAGGTTAACTGGAAAAACCAAAAGATAAAACAAAGAACTTGATAACAGAACTAAGGCATTATGCAGTGCTTATAATCAATTTGTCCATCAAATGCAATGTGATCATATAACTTCAAGGTTGTCTTTTTCTTTTGTTTGTGTATGTATGGGTTGGGGGAAAGAGAGAAAAAATGGTATAATTTTTGTTCACTATACTTTCAATTAATCAACAATCTGAAGTTCTCTTTTGCTTTGTATCAAGAACACGTTGAATAAGAATATGTTATAATAGGAACAAAATGGCGATATTAATCAATTTTGCAAGGAACGTAACAAATGGTGATAATAGTTCAAAAAATAATTTATTCTTCTTGGTGGTGAATTCTCAGTCAAATCACACTTCTGCACCAATAATTTCAGTCTTTTCCCAGAGCGGCACCCAACTCACGAAGCAAAGACTCTTTACTTAGCTCAAAATGACACTCCACGATTAAATTTTCCAAAAGAATAAGTAAACAACATATTGCAACGAATGTCACCACTTCACAATCCTTCTTCCATCCAAAAACCGTCATTTCAAGCCAAAACTTAATCTCTCTCCCTACCTCCTACTAGCATCGTAGTTTACATAATATAAACTAATTAGGAACTATAGTTGATAATCAATTAATGAGTTATTAATCTTTCTACCAAGCTCGAATTTGCACTTCATAATTTACAAATCTCTGAAACTGATAATACCACAGAAAATGCGATAGATTAAAATACCAGTGCAAAAGTAAAAGGGGCCAAAAGAGTTATCAATATATAATCGAGTAAAAAAAAATTTAGTCCCTCATGTTTAGTAAAAAAACCCAACTGGTCCCTCAACTTTTTTAAACACCTAAACTAGTCCTTCCCGTTAGCTTCCATCAGTTAAAATTAACACCTTAGAGGGTATAAAGGTCATTTTTCCCTATATGAAAAAATAAAAATATGTATCTATACTCATCAGATACACACTAAACACGCTTAGCCAACAAAAAAAAACACACACACATACATTAAACACCATCAGACACACACACACACACATACACGTAAACGTTCAACAGAAAGGCAATCTGAGCTGTCGATTGCTTCAAGGTTAGTTTTTTTTTTTTTTTTTGTTTTGATCACCATGTATGATTTTAAAGCTAGGGTTTAAGGTTTAGCAATTAGGGTTTTGTGCATTTTTGATAAATTGATAAATTGAAACCTTGAAGTTCAAATTTGCGTATGATTTTAAAACTAGGTCTAGGGTTTAGCGTGTATATATATATATATAGTATGTATGTGTGTATGATTTTTCATGGGTTGTGTGTCATATAAAAGATAAGTTTAGAATACAAGTGAAAAGGAACATTGAATTCTGTTATCATTGAATTTAAGCATGAAATGAAATGCGCAGGCAATTTGTATTGATGAGTCAAAAGCAGAAATTATAGAGAAAATAAGACATAGAAATATAAGAACATTTTCCATGTTTCTATGCTAGAGCTAGTTAGTGAAAGGACCATTTGGAATATAAATATTATCTAGCTATAAAATTAGTGGAAGCAAAAACATGAAATTCAAAAAATTTCTAGAAGATCAAATCTCATGCAATATACCAATCTTGATATCATATAATTAACATATCCAAAACAAATATAACAAGTATATTTATATACAAGAGGTAGACAAATAAGATACCTCTTGAAGCCTAGTCATGAAGCCCAAAATTAACACTTGATGAAAACACTATCTCTCACACATGCAACAGTCCTAGTAGGTCCATACAAGCACAGAACGGGTTTCCTTCCAACTCCAAAGTTTTAGTGCTAGCTTACTTGGGTGTTGGATTGAGCAAGCAAGAAGAATTTTGAAGAGAAAAATTCTTCTCTTCTTTTATTTCACCGTGGCTGAGCCAAAGTTAGAAAAGGAAGAATATGACTTTTATCATCTTTTACATCGTATTATATGTTATGTATATATTGTGTAGATGTTTCGTAGGAAATTCCACTAACTTAGTTAGTAGAGAAAGATATATCCTAGGAAATTCCACTAGCCCTTTAATATACATACATCATATACATATATATTGGCATAACTATTATCCATCATATATTAGATCGCGCTTTTAGTTAATGGGATTTTTTATACAAACTAGGTGGTGTATATGCTCATACACCCACAAGATTATTGTAGTAAAAATCCACTAACTAGTCTTGCACAATTCTAGCCAAGCATTTTGAAATTATTGGAAAAAGATGTTGTGTCACATTCTCCACCAAGTTTAATGTCTTTCATCTTTTCAAGACAAATATATACATATATATATATATATATATATATATATATATATATATATATATATATATATATATATATATATATATATATATATGTATCTCATATTTGCATAATTTATTAATCTTTCACTTGTGCAAATAATTAATTTAATCTAATCACTATTAATTAAATTATGGAAATAATTTTTTATATTTGCACATTGACCCCAAAACTTTTGATAATTATACTTTTGTCCCATTAACCATTAATGGTCAAATATCACACCGTTAACACCTTAACGTCTAAAATGCAAGCTCAATAGAAACCTATTCACAAGTGCTCTATTATATGTGACTTTCTAGATTCACCATCGTATAGTAATGAGGGAATATTAAAACCCTTTTTAATTTATTTTGAGAACGTCTCCGGCATTCTCGAAATACTTTCACGTTATAGAGTGACGTCTAACAACATATCAAGATAGTTTATACAGTAATGAAGTCCACTCTCAAGTGAACTATTTATAGTCGCCGATTAACGTGCAATTCAATCTTTCCATTAATATGTCTCTATCGAATGGTGATTAAGTCCACATACTCGATTCTATGCTTAGATCTATTCGGTGGAATGAGATATAATAACTATGGAAAAACCCATTTCCATCATTCATGCCTTAGCCAATGACTTTCTCATTCTACAACCGAATTTAGATCGTATAGAACATTACCTCACGCCGGAGGTTAACGGATCCTCTCTTGACAATTACTTGTCAATCCCTATACTAGAAGAATAATCCATACAAGGTCGTAACCTATTTTTATTGATAAAGACAGGTATTGTCCAAGCGCAAGTATTAAACCCTAATACATTTGACAACCGTAATTTCTCA
Organism: Ehretia macrophylla; assembly: GCA_037974665.1. Classification (NCBI taxonomy): domain Eukaryota; kingdom Viridiplantae; phylum Streptophyta; class Magnoliopsida; order Boraginales; family Ehretiaceae; genus Ehretia; species Ehretia macrophylla. The sequence continues at coordinate 11,249,691 of CM075774.1, forward strand.
AGTCAAAGGATTACACACACAATCACACTGAATAATAAATTATTAATCTAAAGTCATGTAATTTATTATTCATGTCACATTCAGTTATCTATTCCATTAATAATTATTCGCACATTTATTAATTGCTTCATATGTTGTTATAGCACATGGCTCACCATCCTTTATAATTAATATCAAATATTAATCAAAGGTAACAACACATGTGATAGTTCATAATCGATTATCTTAGTCTCGGTACAATAATCTAAGGACTATGAATATATTTGAATGTTTATCATGTTAAAGAAACATGCCAAGATATTCTAAAAATTTTCAGAATATATTTCTTCTATGAAAAATATTAGGGACATATTCATATGAAAAAGACGGAGAATATGGATGTCATTAGGATGTCAATATGTTATACAAACACATAGACAATATTGCCTTAAAGTACAAGTTAATGTCAAAATGCCCCAAATTATGTCATCCAAATATATAGCATTAGGGCATATCTCTAACACTTAGTATGTATATGCTTGTACTCACCACTTCTTTATGATAAAAGCTAACAAATTCTGCTGTAACAATTTATATGCTCTTTGTTGCCTAAGCCATGAAGTCCTCTAGGTAATTGGGCCTCATTTTGACTCGATTTCCTCTTCTTGGCTTGTTCTGGTTATTGCCCTTAATAACTTTTATACTATTTTTGGTATGTTTAGGGTGTGTATATATAATTGAGGAGTGTGTATGTGTGTGTGTATATAATTTGCCATGGGTTGTGTGTTATACGTGGCTGTGCATTAGCCTTACATGCTTCTGTGTTGGTATGTTTTGCCTCCATTTAATTTTCGTGCTTGTCCATAAACGTGATGTTTTATTTAGGTGGGACTGGTAAGATGAAACTTTGAACACGTGGATACAGAATCTAGTTAGGAATACTTCAATATATCTAGTTAGGAATGCTTCAATATGAATGCGAATGTTGAGTTTTTTTTTTTTCTTTCTCAATTTGTTGATTGGAAAAAATGTAACTTAATCTAGGTAGAAAGTTTGTTGACTTAGATTAGATATTCAGTATCAAGTGTCAATAAATAACACCATGTACCATAGCTCAAAAGTTGTTTTCATGGATATTAGAAGTTCATGGAGGTATCTTTCCAAACTTAATTGTGTGACTGTTTAAATTTACAATTATTTAAATTTTCTACTACTATCAAAATGAGTTGAAGCATTGTCTACACAGGTTTAAGTGATGCAAAGCTAATGTCATCTATTCTTCACAATGTAAGTTTGGGTCCATTTTACTTTAAGTACTTCTTGTTGTCAAGTATCACTTTAAGGTAGAACCTTCTGATTTTATTTTACCCAACTCTTGGTTGTAAAACCTTCTGAATTTATTGATTCATTTTTGTTTTGAAATTTTTTTTAAGGTAATTTGTTACATAGGTATGAATCCACCAACTTTTTTTAGGTGTATTATAGAACCTATCAGGCCTATACTTGTAAGTTTTTCTGATTTTTATCTCATATCAATTAGTTCTGTAAAACTTTGATTTTCTTTTTGTTTGCTAAATTGAACTTGCATGTTATAGAGTATGCCGATACATTTGTTTGAAAAATACCGTGACCACTTGATGTCAACATATACATTGGAGTGTGACGGTAGGTCATGGATGGTGACATTGGAGAATATAAAAAATCGTTACTACTTTACAAACGGTTGGTTAGACTTTATGCGTGCTATTTCTCCTAAAGTTGGAGAGTTTCTCGCGTTTACGTTGAAAGGCCTGAAAATTTTTAAAGTTGAGATATTCGCTATCAGTGCCTGTGAAGAGGTATTAATGGTAAGTGATATAACAATTTTTAGTTGTATATTTTGTATCGATCATTAATTTGCATTTATTACTAATAAAAAATGTGATTATTATATTTTTATTGATGAATGTATAGTTGAGCCCATTCAAATTGAGAGTGATGAGAGCGAAGAGGTAGATGAAGAGATTGGGATGGATGATGAGGAAATTGAAGAGATTGGTGCTGAGCATGAAACATTGGTGCATTATTAGTTGGAGGTACTAGTGAAGAATAAAATATCTTACCTCGTAATTCTTCTTTTTCTTCCTCATAAAAATTTCCTAAGCAAATCACGAAATATGATTATATACTAATTTCATATTTTGACGTTGTAGCCTCTTGCAAAGGCATTCGCTGAAGGGACTGAAATATATGATGCTAATGAGATGATAGTGGTAGATTGCCATGAGACTGAATACAGTCTTGGCGTTGGTAAGCGACAGGCTAGGATCTAGTTCGCTGCATCTAGTTGGTATGCTTTACGCAACGTGCATGACATTGGAACAAATAGATAGAGGTAAATTTAGCTTGCGGGTAATTAGGATGGGTGGTAGTTGTGGTGGAAGAGGATAATATGACTTTTTATTTTATTATTTTTTTCAATAAATTATGACTTTTTGTGATAAACTTTGGAACTTTAGAATTTTGGAATTTATAATTATCATTGGTTTTCTGATACTAATGAGGTTATTCATTTTTGGTTTTTTCTTTGTAATTTCATTGTTGGTTTTTTAATGTAATTATTCATTGTTGGTTTTTTATTGTAATTACTCATTATTGATTTTTTATTGTAATTACTCATTGTTGGTTTTTGATCAATTGTTGGTATTTCAAAAATATGGCAGCTCAAACAGCATTCAAAAAAAAGCAACTCAAGGAAAGAGAAAATAAGGTTGTAACAGCAAGGGCATTTTGGAAAAATCAGCAAAGTCAAACTTTGACCGTTAAAGTTAACTAATGGGAAGGAATAATTTAAGTGTTTCGAAAAGTTGAGGGACCAGTTGGGCTTTTTTGCTAAACCTGAGGGATTAAAAAGTTTTTTTCTTGTATATAATCGGGAAAGCTTATAACGATGAGCTTGAAGAGATTGCCTTCTCTAGGTGGAAGTGAAGCATCCATTGTAGCAAAATAGAGTTTGAAAAATAAAGATTGACGTGGATTGTATGATTTGCAAGCAGATGATTAGCAGGGAGAAAAGGAAAGAAAGCTTCACAAACTGTAATATGAGGGTTGGTAAAGTGAATTGAAACAGATCGAGTATATACCAAATTGGCATAATTAGAACAAAACGCTACCACCATAAACAGACATCCTGAAGTTTACCTTCTGAAGAGGTTTGTTGGCAAAATTGTACAATAATAATTGAAAATGGAACAATAATTAAAGTACAAACACTTTTATTGGAAACAACTCGATCGGACTGAGGTGCGAGAATCTCACTATCTTTAAGGAGATTCAAGCCCCCTACAGTGAAAAGAACCGATGCAGCAGTCTTGATATAACTTGTCTCCTCCAGGATACAACAGTCCGACTTGTTGTCGTACTGCTCGAACCAACTCTACACTAGAAGGTTAAGCACAAGCTCCTCTCAAGAACATATTTCTCTTTTGGCTGAGAAACCCTCTAACTTACTCTCTCAATATGTTAGTAAATTGTTTGAAGTATGTTTGAAGTAAGAATGATACCTATTTATAGGCTCCTAAAAAATCACCATAATAAATTGCATACAAGTGAAAAGTCATGAATTTAAAACCTCTCTAAATACAAGAAACTCTTCAAGTTCTAAAATTAATATATTCATGAATACAAAATTAATACATAATATCTTCATATTCCAAAATTAAAACATACATAAATACTCATAATTCATTGAATATAAAATATAATTAATTTAATATTAAAATATCACAACATTCCCCCACTTATTTTAATATTAAATTAATGTTATAAGAGAGATATTCCAGCCAAAAGAGATCATTATGCTTAATAAAGGTATGCTATGCATTGAACCTTTACTTAGCGAAACAGTAACCTCTATTCCAGAGTCAGTAGTGGTCTCCGACTTAAACTATAACAGCTTGAGGGAGATAAAGAGTCACTGTTCACACATAATGTTCCAGGTGTAATAAAATGAGCTTAAAGACTTAGCACGTTACGACCATGTGCTTTCCTGGTTTTCATAAGTGTTTGTATGAGAATTAGCCAAAAATGAATTATGAAGTGGCCACAACTTCAACACTTATATAGGTGAAATATGTCAAGGGTGCTCCTATAATTCTGACACCCCACTCAAAAAAGCTACAAATTTCACTAAGAGTTTGAACTCAACCTCTAAAATATTACAGGATGAATATACTCACATCATAGGGAGGGAAAATATTTAGTGTATTCCTTTCGTCCACCTTGCAATTCATTTTTCCCTTTGAACCCAATTTTTAGGATCTCTGATCAGTAGATTGGGTATCCTCACATGTGGTTCATGATAAAATTGGCTTCAATACCATCCCCCTCGATGTATTCCAGATCATCTCTCGATAAGGCCTTAGTTAGTGAATTTGCAAGATTGTCAGTAGATTTGACATAATTCACATTAATAGATTCATTACTCAAATATGATCTCACAGTATTGTGTTTTTTCCTTATAGATCTGGACTTCCCATTATAATAACAATTTTTAACTCTACAATCATAGCGGTGCTATCACAATGTATTAAAACTGGTGGGATTGGTTGTTCCCACAATGGAATCTCATGCAATAAATCTCTTAACCAGTTTGTTTCCCCACTTGCAGAAGCTAAAGCAACAAGCTCTGCCTCCATAGTTGAGTTAGCAATAATTGTTTGCTTCTTAGATTTTCAGCAAACAGTACCACCACCCATCATAAAAACAAAACCAGTAGTAGAGTAAGAGTCACATGATAATGTGTTCCAGTCTGCATCACTGAAACCTTCGAGTACAACAGGATATTTTCTATAAAACAAACCATAGTTTTTTGTTCCAGACAAGTATCTCATGACTTGTTAGATGGCATGCCAATGTTCTTTTCTAGGTTTACTAGTAAACCTGCTAAGTATCAGGTCTAGTACAGTCAGTCACATAACGCAAGCTACCAATTATACTTGCGTACTCCTTTTGATTAATTATATCATTATCATTTTCAACAAGAAAAAGATGCACATTATGATCAAAAGGTGTAGACACATGTTTACACTCAAGAAATTAAATTTTCTCAAGATTTTCTCAATATAGTGCAACTGATCAAGAAAAATACCATCAGGCGTTTTGGTAATTTTTATCCTCAAAATAAACTTAGCCTCACCAAGATCTTTCATATCAAAATGACTACAAAGAATAATCTTAGTTTCATTTATGACATGAATATTTGTGCCAAAAATAAGTAAATCATCCACATAGAGGCTAATAATCACATGTGAATTTTTCCAAGATTTATGATATATGCACTTGTCACGTTCATTAGATTTATAACCATTCTCAATCATGCAGGAATCAAACTTCTCATGTCATTGCTTAGGTGTTTGCCTCAAGCCATACAGGGATTTAGTAAGCTTACACACTTTGCTTTCTTGGCCTGGTTCTACGAACCCTTCAGGTTGATCCATATATATTTCCTCATCTAGGTCCCTATTCAAAAAGGCTATTTTTACATCCATTTGATGAATTTTTAGATTAAAAATAGCTCCAATTGCAATTAGTAATCTAATAGATGTAACTCTTGTAATAGGAGAAAAGGTATCAAAAAAGTCAAGATCAGCCTTCTATTTAAAGCCTTTTGCAACAAGTCTAGCTTTAAACTTATCTACTAATCCATCAGGTTTAAGTTTTTTCCTGAGGACCCACTTGCAGCCTATGGTTTTACAACTTGATGGTAATTTAACTAATTTCTAAGTTTTATTAGAAATTAGTGAATCCATCTCATCATTTATAGCTTCTTTCCAAAAAATGGCGTCAGGAGATAAAAAAGCTTCTTTTAAAGTAAGTGGGCACTCTTCTCAATTGAAAACATAAAAATCTGGACCAAAATATTTTTCAATACGTGACCTTTTACTCTTTCTTGGTTCAAAGAAAATATTTTCATTATCTTGAAAAGAAGTAGAAGGAGATAAATAAGACATATTTTCATAAATTTCTTTACCCCCCCCCCCCCCCTCCTCCCCCCCCCCCCCCCCCCCCCCCCCCAATTTTGAAATTTAAAAGCATACTTTTTTTTCATGAAAAATTGCTTCACCTGACTCAACAATTATTTGATTTTCAAGATTAAAAAATCTATAAGTTGTACTATTCACAACATAGCCAAGAAAAGCACAAGTAATAGCTTTAGCACCTAATTTAGGTCTCTTTGGATTTGTTAGCTTCACAAAAGCTAAACAACCCCAGACTCTCAAATATCACAAATTAGGATTATATCTTTTCTACAGTTCAAAAGGTGTAATTTTAGTCCTTTTATATGGCACCCTATTTAAAACATGGCAAGCTGTCAGAGTAGCCTCACCCCAAAGATTTTTGGGAGCACTTGACTCCATAATCATGGCATTCACCAAATTAATAATAGTTATATTTTTTCTCTCAACTACACCATTAGACACAGGTGAGTAAGGTTGTGTAGTTTCATGGATTATTCCCAAAGACTAAAGAAGAGAACTGAATTTAGAATAAATATATTCTCGGCCTCGATCACTTCTCAATCTTTTGATTTTTCTTCCGAATTGATTTTCAACTTCGTGAAGAAATTCTGTAAACTTTTCAAAAGCATCACTTTTACTTTTCAAAAGATAAACATAAGTGTATTTTGAAAAATCATCAATGAAAGTGTTAAAATATCTATTTTCTCCACGAGTTAAAATTCCTTCAAATGCACAAAGATCTGAATGAATTAAATCTAGCAATTCGGTATGTCTAACAATATTTTCATGAGGCTTTCTAGTGATTTTTGTTTTGCTGCAAGATTCACATTTTTCAAAATCTTTATTCAGTCTTGAAATTAATCCTAAACTACTCATGATTCCTATATATCTACTATTAATGTGACATAAACGTGCATGCTAAAAATTCACATAAAAGAGCATATAAACAGAGCAAGATGCTTTATTATCATTATCAACATTCAAACGAAACATTACATCACATGCATATCCTTTGCCCACAAAAATACCTTTCTTGGTAATTACATGTAAAACCTGGCACGCGAGCTTATACGTAATTATACTAATTATGATGCATTCATAACATTTTCTATGCATTCGTATCAATTAACATGCCTTAATGTCATTTAACGTGCATATTCATTGTTTTACGTGCCAAAATGTTCAATTACGTGCATTATGGAGTTTTACATGTTGTAGGCATTAATTGTACTCAAATAAGCCATGAGGATTAACTAATTAGTTATAATTCAACCAAAATGGCAAACTAGCAATACATATCTTACTTGGAGGGCAAGGGGATCATTTGGCCATTTGATATTTTGATCACCCAACTTATACTATTCTCTTCCACTCAAAACACACACAAACCCACTAATACACACACAAAAACACTACACATACATACATCAGGGAACACACATACACCCCGTGATTCAGCCAAGGAAGGGAGAAGAAGGAGGAGAAGAAGTTGGCTCAACCTATTCTTAATCATTTTCAAGCTCTTGTTTGCATCCTACAACATTGAATTATCATTTGCTTGCACAAGTAAGGTGAGGGATTCTTCAAAACTCTTTTTAAATGCTCATTCAAGATCACATAATGCTCATTTGGTGTTAATATTGCTATAGCTTGCATATCTAAGCTTGGATAAGAAGATTGAGTATTTTGTGTGTTGTAGATCTAGGACTTGCTCAATTTTTGAATTGATGAACTTGTGAAATCGAGAGGTGAGCTTGGTGTTGATTATGCAGGTGACAATGTGTATGTAACTTGTATGTAAAAGTTAGAAGCATGAAGTTAGCATTTAGAGTTTGGAGGTTGATTTTGATGTTGTGTGCTATGTTGAATTCTTGATAAGTTGGTAGTTTATTGTTGGTATAGAATGTTTTTGTTGATGCTTGAACCATTATTGGGCGCCTAATAAACCACATTATGACTGCTTGATGGTTTGTAAGAAGTAGGAGGAATGGTAGCAAGATAAGGTGTAAAATGTGTGAATTTACGGGTGTTAGATGCCCAGGTCAGTCGACTAAGCCAGTCGACTAAACTTGCCCAACTACTCTACCGAAATTTGACCAAATTCTCTGTAAAAGCCGGTTGACTAAGCCAGTCGAGTTACTCGCCCGACTTCCTTGATAGCTTTGCGCAACAATTTTCTGAAAGCCATATCTCATTCGTTTTAACTTCGAATTGAGTTCTGTTTAATTCTAGAGTTATCTACATTCGATAAAATTCGATTATATACCAAAATTAGATTAATTGGAGTTTGGTAAAGTAGACAAATTTACCTCCTAAGTTAAGCTAATGTAGAAGCATTGAAGTTACTTAGTGTAATTAGTGTATGCTACTGTAAGATGTTGTATTTGTTTACACATTTATATGTTGGAATACGTTCAAGGTTTGTTACATGCTTATGTAGCTGGGGGCAACCTACTTTGTTGTCTCCCTTTCTTGTTAATGCATGTACATTGCTTGCCATGTTAACAATTGCGGGTGTAACGGTTGCAACCACAATTATGGGTATGGTAGCGTTCGTTTCTCCTGGGTAGTATCGGGCTACCAGTCGGTCTCGACTACCATAGTCCCCTATGATTATCTGGATATCAACTCATGTTTGGAGTTGGGAAAGTGATGAAGATTGATTCAAGGCCAGCCATCTACAACAACTGCAAGACAAAACTGTCTCCTTTGATATATGGTAAACCTACCTTCGCTTGGGCCCTTGAGGACCTCGGAGGGTAGTGTTATGTGTTATTGCTTACTTGTTAATTCTTGTACTTAATTGCAACTCATGCATGACATGTTTTCAAAATAGCTTTCTAAAAGATGAAAATATTTGTGAAAACCTACCGTGACTTTTAATCCTTGCTGAGCTAAGTGTAGCTCACCCTTTTTTACGACAATCTTACAGGTGAGGTCGAACCCGAGGCAGGTGCACAAGCTGAGCGCAAGACTTATTTGTGTGACGAGTCGAACTTCTGCTTGCTGTGACCATGCTTGTTGTTGATGCTAATCTTGTTGTTGAACTATGTTAATATGGTACAACTTCTTGTATTGTAATATTCTTTTGGAATTGGTTATGTAACTAACCTTCTAAATGTTGGATTGTAATCTTGCTTTTAGCCTATTCTTATGAGGTCTAGAAGGAATTGATGTTTGTAACATGCCTTGAGGGTAACGCTAGACCTTGTATATAGGTATGAACAGGTTAATGCAAGTTAAAGTGCCAAAAGTTGGGCACCCTTCTTGAAGTTACTTGTGGATTTTATAAATGTTTAGGTTATGAATGGTTGATTGTACAGGTTTATATATCTAGGGCACGTCACGTTCTGGCTTTGTCTTAGCAATGGGTCGGGGTCGGGGCGTGACACCTTTAGGTGGTATCAGAGCTAGCCTAGGTTAGCGAACGTCCGGGTTTAGAAATATGGTCCGTGCGTAGATGCCCTAATTAGGAAGACATATTATTAGAGAGACGCTTAGATTGCTTATGTGATAAGGTGATCTATGTGTCTATGTGTGGATGCTATATGTTTATATGTGGTATTTGTCTCTTGTTAATATGAAGTGATGTGAATAAGTATAGCCATACTCTACACTATACTAACATCAAATTTATCTACAATCATTCATCTTAGAAATAACTATAAGACATTTACACTCATCCCATATCATAATGCATGCGTATTATATAACTGTGAGTGGTCCATGTGCTATGTCTATAGATGGCAGGTCGTAATACCCGTGCAAATGCCGGAGCTCAAGGAACGGAGAATGTTGACCCAGCTAACCCTGGAATAGCTATGTTCAATATGATGGCAACTGCGTTGGATCGTATGAGCAGGGTAATAGAACAACAAGCGAATATGGGTACGGAGAACAACAACAATAATAATTACAATGGTGGTGGCAACAACAATAATAACAACCGAGGTAGTGTAGATGATACCTTAAGAGGCTTCCTAGGGTATGGACCTTCTAGGTTCTTGGGTAAGTCTAACAGTGAAAAGGCAGAGGCTTGGCTTGCCAAGGTGGAGAAGATTTATTTGGCCATAGACTACAATGATGAAAATAAGGTGGCCTTTGCAACTTTCTTGTTGGAGGAAGACGTGGCGGAATGGTGGAGAAATGAGAAGACTTGTTGGGAACAAAATGGTTCCCCAATAACATGGGCTAACTTTGTGGGGTCCTTTAAAGGCAACTATGTGTTGGAGGTGGCTTGAGAGAGAAAGAAAGAAGAGTTCCTAACTGTGAGGCAAGGAAGCTTGTCGGTGGTATAGTACGAAGCTCGATTCAACAAACTTTCTAAATACTTGCCAGGGTTGGTCCAAACAGAAAGTGCAAGGATCAAACATTTTGTTCGGGGACTAAGCCCCGAAATTCACGATTTTCTTGCATCCCACCATTTCACTAATTATGCTGACATGGTTGATTCGGCATCGCGAGTTGAGAATAGGATATTAAATACTCGTGGGGGACCGAGTCAAGTAAGTAAAAGCCTATGTTGTCACAAGTACCTCAGAGATCGTATTCAGCCTAGAGTCAAGCTTCAAGTCAATCTAGGTCAACTCCTACTCGACCACAACCGAGTGCTTCAATTACTTAATTGGTTAGTGGTTCGACAGGTAGTACTACTTTTGCCAAGAATGTGGTGTGTAATTATTGTGGTAGAAAGGGGCATGTTAAGGCCCAGTGTTAGAAGAAAATGGGCAAGTGTTTGAGGTATGGAAGTAATCAGCACTTCGCCAAGGATTGTCTGAAATGGAAAAACAGATGTGCACCGAATCAGGCCATTAAGAATGTACCGGCCTAAAGAGTCCAAGCCCGGGTATATGTTGTTGATCAAAAGGAGGTTCCAGAGGCTGTAGTAGTGGTTGAAGGTACTTTCTTAATTTCAAAGCAATTGGTAAAGGTGCTTATTGATACTAGAGCCACGCATTCCTTTATTTCACCTTGATGTGTACATCACATCAAATTGCAAATAAGACCTTTATCATGTCATGTAGAAGTTAGCAATCCTATGGGTACCAAGTACATTTCTAAATATGGATGCAAGGAATGTAAAATTCAAATAAAAGGCCGAGAATTTTTGGCTGATCTCATTGTACTCCCTTTTCAAAAGTATGATGTCATATTGGGAATAGATTGGTTAGCTTGCAATTATGCCCAATTGGATTGCCGAACGAAGATTGTAAAGTTGCAAGTACCGGGTCAACTTGTGGTTGAGGTGAAAGGTAGATGTGATTTTTCAGGTAATACTATTGTATCCTCGATCAAGGCTGTGAAATTAATAAGGAAAGGATGCAGTGGGTATTTGGCCTATTTGTTCAACAAGCCAACTGATCAAATTAAACTAGTAGAAGTACCAATGGTGAGAGAATATGTTGATGTGTTCCCAGAAGAATTACCTGGACTGCCACTAAAAATGGAGATTGACTTTGTGATTGAGGTATTCCAGGTACTCAGCCCATCTCAAAGGCACCATATTGGATGGCCCCGACTGAATTGCAAGAATTGAAGATTCAATTGTAAGAATTGCTAGAAAAATGATTTGTTCAACCTAGTTCATCTCCTTGGGGAGCCCCAGTATTGTTCATGAAGAAGAAAGATGGCACCTTGAGGCTATGTATCGATTATCAGGGGTTGAATCATGTGACTGTCAAGAATAAGTATTCCTTGCCAGTGATAGATGAGCTATTTGATCAATTACAAGGAGCCAAAGTTTATTCGAAGTTTGATTTGAGGCAAGGTTATTATCAGCTTCGCATCAAAAAGGAAGATGCGCCTAAGTCAGCTTTTAGGACAAGGTACGGACATTATGAGTTTGTTGTAATGCCGTTTGGACTAACAAATGATCCTACTGCCTTTATGAACTTGATGCATAGTGTGTTCCAGCCTTACTTGGATCAGTTTGTTGTGATATTCATAGATGATATTTTGGTGTATTCCAAGACCGAAGAGGAACATGAGAAGCATCTACATATAGTGTTACAGAAGTTGCGGGAACATCAGTTGTACGTCCAATTTTGCAAATGCAAGTTTTGGCTTCAACAGGTTGCCTTCTAAGGGCATATATTCTCCCAAGCGGGGAGAGCGGTGGATCCATCAAAGATTGAAGTAGTGCAATCATGGAAGAAGCCCGAGAATGTTACGGAAGTACGCAGTTTCCTTGGGTTAGTCGGGTATTACAGGAGGTTTGTGAAAGACTTCTAAAAAATTGCAGGACCCCTTACAAGATTGACACAAAAGAATGCGTGCTTCACATGAGAAGATAAGTGTGAAAATAGCTTCCAAGAGTTAAAGAAGAGATTGACAACCGCTCTTATCTTAGCATTGCCTGAGGGAAGTCAGGGGTTTGTCATCTACAATGATGCTTCGAAGGAAGGATTAGGAAGTGTGTTGATGCAAAATGGTCAAGTCATTGCTTATGCCTCTCGGAAGCTAAAGCCTTATGAAGTGAATTACCCTACTCATGACTTAGAGTTAGCGGCGATAGTGTTTGCATTAAAGAAATGGAGGCATTATTTGTGGGGAAGCACGTTCGAGATATTTACCGATCACAAGAGCTTAAAAAACTTATTTTCCCAGAAGGAGCTGAATATAAGACAAAGGAGATGAATAGAACTCTTGGAGGACTACAATTGCACCATAAACTATGTGCCCGAAAAAGCTAATATGGTGGTAGATGCATTGAGCCGGAAAGCAAACTTGGCAAAGTTAGAGGTGAATGCTCATCTAACGATTCAATCATCCTTGCTATCTCAAATCAAGGAAACTCAACAACAAGATCCACAATTTCAGAAGATAAAAGAAGACAACCCGGATTTCAAATAGCAAGATGGATTGTGGAGATTTCGTAACCGAGTTTGTATACCAAATGACCTAGAATTGAAGAAGAAGATACTCGAAGAAGCTTATAATCCAAGGTATACAATACATCCTGGAGGGACGAAGATGTATCGTGACTTGAGACAACTTTATTGGTGGAACAATATGAAGCGGGAGATAGCGGAGTTTGTGTCTCGTTGTTTGACGTGTCAAAGAGTTAAGGCTGGGCATCAAAGACCCGCAGGACTTTTGTAACCTTTGGAAATTCCACAATGGAAATGGGAGTACATAACAATAGATTTCATGTCGGAATTGCCAAAGTTACCTCGAGGTTGTGATATTGTTTGGGTGATTGTGGATTGATTGACGAAGACAGCACATTTCATCGCAATGAATAAGACAAATAGCTTGGAGAAGAGAGTCAATTTGTATATAGCTAATATTGTGAAGTTGCATGGTGTATCGATGAGCATAGTATCTGACAGGGATTCGAGGTTCACATCTTGGTTTTGGCAAAAATTTCAAGAAGCCTTGGGAACAAAGTTGAGCTTCAGCACGGCCTATTATCCTTAAACAAATAGGCAATCTGAGAGAACTATACAAATCTTGGAGGACATGTTAAGAGCTTGTGCATTGGACTTCGGAGGAACATGGGAGAAACATTTTCCATTGGCAGAATTTGCCTACAATAATAGCTACCAAGCAATGATTGACATGGCACCTTATGAGGCCTTGTACAGAAGGAAGTATAGATCCCCTCTATATTAAAGCGAGATTGGTGAGATGAAAACTATTGATCCTACATTATTACCAGAGATGGTAGAAAAGATAGAGAATGTGCAGTTGATCCAAAAAATGATGTTCACCGCACAGAGTAGGCAGAAAAGTTATGCTGATAGGAGAAGAAGAGATCTAGAGTTTGAAGTGGGTGATAAGATGTTCTGGAAATTGTCACCTCGGAAGGGATTGATTAGGCATGGCAAAGGTGGCAAATTGAGTTCGAGGTACGTGGGACCGTTCAAGATCATGGATTGAGTTAGCAAGTTAGCATACCGGTTGAGTCTACCAACAAATCTCTTTGGTATACATGATATGTTCCATGTCTCAATGTTGAGAAAGTATCAACCTGATCCATCTCATATCTTGGAGCCGAAACCGCTACAACTTTGTGAGAACCTCTTCAATGAAGAAAGACCCATGCGAATTTTGGACGAACAAGAGCGGGAGTTGCGTAAGAAGAAGATTTCAATGGTGAAGGTATTGTGGAACAACCATGAAATTGAGGAAGCAACTTGGGAGCTACGGGATCAGATAGAGAAGCAATATCCGGAGTTATTTACAAGGTAAGACAAAATTGCAAAGACGTAATTCTTTTAAGAAGGGGAGGATGTAAAACCCGGCACGTGAGCTTATACGTAATTATACTAATTGTGATGCATTCATAACATTTCATATGCATTTGCATCAATTAACATGCCTTAATGTCATTTAACGTGCATATTTATCGTTTTACGTGCCAAAATGTTCAATTATGTGCATTATGGAGTTTTACGTGTCGTATGCATTAATTGTACTCAAATAAGCCATGAGGATTAACTAATTAGTTATAATTCAACCAAAATGGCAAACTAGCAATACATATCTTAGTTGGAGGGCAAGGGGGTCATTTGGCCATTTGATATTTTGATCACCCAACTTACACTATTCTCTTCCACTCAAAACACACATAAACCCACTAATACATATACAAAAACAGTACACATACACACACACATCAGGGAAAACATACAGACACACCACCACTCAGCCAAGGAAGGGAGAAGAAGGAGGAGAAGAAGCTTGCTCAAGCCATTCTTAGTCATTTTCGAGCTCTTGCTTGCATCCTACAACCTTGAATTATCATTTGCTTGCACAAGTGAGGTGAAGGATTCTTCAAAACTCTTTTTAAATGCAAATTCAAGATCACTTAATGCTCATTTGGTGTTAATATTACTATAGCTTGCATATCTAAGCTTGGATGAGGAGATTGAGTATTTTATGTGTTGTAGATCTAGGACTTGCTCAATTTGTGAATTGATGAACTTGTGAAATCGAGAGGTGAGCTTAGTGTTGATTATGTAGGTGATAATATGTATGTAACTTGTATGTAAAACTTAGGAGCATGAAGTTAGCATTTAGAGTTTGGATGTTGATTTTGATGTTGTGTGCTATGTTGAATTCTTGGTAAGTTGGTAGTTGATTGTTGGTATGGAATGTTTTGGTTGATGTTTGAACCATTATTTGGCTCCTACTAAACAACATTATGTATGCTTGATGGTTTGTAAGAAGTGGGAGGAATGGTAGCAAGATAAGGTGTAAAATGTGTGAATTTACGGGTGTTAGATGCCCAGGTCGGTCGACTAAGCCGGTCGACTAAACTCACCCGACTACTCGACCGACATTTGACCAAATTCTCTATAAAAGCCGGTCGACTAAGCCAGTCGAGTTACTCGCCCGACTTACTCGCCCAACTTCCCTGACAACTTTTCGCAACAATTTTTTGAAAGCCATATCTTATTCGTTTTAACTCCAAATTGAGTTCCGTTTGATTCTAGAGTTATCTAAATTCGATAAGCTTAGATTCTATACCAAAATCAGATTAATAGGAGTTTGGGAAAGTAGACAAATTTCCCTCCTAAGTTAGGCTAATGCAGAAGCGTTGAAGTTGCTTAGTGTAATTAGTGTATGTTACTGTAAGATGTTGTATTTGTTTACACATTTATATGTTGGAATACGTTCAAGGTTTGTTACATGCTTATGTGGTCGGGGGCAACCTACTTTGTTGCCTCATTTTCCTGTTAATATATGTACATTGCTTGCCATGTTAACAATTACGGGCGCGACGGTTGCAACCACAATTATGGGTATGGTAGCGTTCGTTTCCCCTAAGTAGCATTGGGCTACCAGTCGGTCTCAACTATCATAGTCCCCGGGGATTATGCAGATATCACCTCATGTTTAGAGTTGGGAAAAGTGATGAAGATTGATTCAAGGTCGGCCGTCTACAACAACTGCAAGGCAAAACTGTATCCTTGGATATATGATAAACCTACATTCGCTTGGGCCCTTGAGGACCTCAAAGGGTAGAGTTATGTGTTATTGCTTACTTGTTAATTCTTGTACTTAATTGCAACTCATGCATGACATGTTTTCAAAATAGCTTTCTAAAAGATGAAAATGTTTGTGAAAACCTACTATGACTTTTAACCCTCGTTGAGCTAAGTGTAGCTCACCCCTTTTTACGGTACTCTAACAGGTGAGGCCGAACCCGAGGCAGGTGCACAAGCTGAGGGCGAGACTTATTTGTGTGACGAGTCGGACTTCTACTTGCTGTGACCATGCTTGTTGTTGATGCTAATCTTGTTGTTGAACTATGTTAATATGGAACAACTTCTTGTATTGTAATATTCTTTTGGATTTGGTTATGTAACTAACCTTCTAAATGTTGGATTATAATCTCGCTTTTAGCCTATTCTTTTGGGGTCTAGAAGGCATTGATGTTCGTAACATGCCTTGTGGGTAATGCTAGGCCTTGTATATAGGTATGAACAGGTTAATGCAAGTTAAAGTGCCAAAAGTTGGCCACCCTTCTTGAAGTTACTTGTGGATTTTATAAATGTTGAGGTTATGAATGGTTGAATGTACAGGTTTATCTATCTAGTGCACATCATGTTCTGGCCTTGTCTTAGCAATGGGTCGGGGTTGGGATGTGACACCTTTAGGTGGTATCAGAGCTAGCCCAGATTAGCAAATGTCCGGGTTTAGAAATATGGTACGTGGGTAGATGCCCTAATTAGGAAGACATATTATTAGAGAGACGCTTAGATTGCTTATGTGATAAGGTGATTTATGTGTCTATGTGTGGATGCTATATGTTTATATGTGGTATTTGTCTCTTGTTAATATGAAGTGATGTGAATAAGTATAGCCATACTATACACTATACCAACATTAAATTTATCTACAATCATTCATCTTAGAAATAACTATAGGACATTTACACTCATCCCATATCATAATACATGCGTATTATATAACTGTGAATGGTCCATGTGCTATGTCTATAGATATCATATCGTAATACCTGTGCAAATGCCGGAGCTCAAGGAACGGGGAATGTTAACCTAGCCAACCCCGAAATAGCTATGTTCAATATGATGGCAACTGCGTTTGATCGTATGAGCAGGGTAATGGAACAACAAGAGAATATGGGTGCGGGGAACAACAACAATAATAATAATAATGGTGGTGGCAACAACAACAATAACAACCGAGGTAGTGAAGATGATACCTTGAAAGGCTTCCTAGTGTATGAACCTTCTAGGTTCTTGGGTGAGCCCGACAGTGAGAAGGCAGAGGCTTGGCTTGCCAAAGTGGAGAAGATTTATGTGGCCATGGACAACAATGATGAAAAGAAGGTGGCCTTTGCCACTTTCTTGTTGAAGGAGGACGCGGCGGAATGGTGGAGAAATGAGTAGACTCGTTGGAACAAAATGGCACCCTAACAACATGGGCTAACTTTGTGGGGTCCTTTAAAGGCAACTATGTGTTGGAGGTGGCTTGAGAGAGAAAGAAAGAAGAGTTCCTAACTGTGAGGCAAAGAAAATTATCGGTGGTACAGTACAAAGCTCGATTCAACAAACTTTCTAAATACTTGCCAGGGTTGGTCCAAACAGAAAGTGCAAGGATCAAACATTTTGTTCGGGGACTAAGCCCCGAAATTCACGATTTTCTTGCATCCCACCATTTCACTAATTATGCTGACATGGTTGATTCGGCATCGCGAGTTGAGAATAGGATATTAAATACTCGTGGGGGACCGAGTCAAGTAAGTAAAAGGCCTATGTTGTCACAAGTACCTCAGAGATCGTATTCAGCCTAGAGTCAAGCTTCAAGTCAATCTAGGTCAACTCCTACTCGACCACAACTGAGTGTTTCAATTACTTAATCGGCCAGTGGCTCGACATGTAGTGCTACTATTGCCAAGAATGTAGTGTGTAATTATTGTGGTAGAAAGGGGCATGTTAAGGCCCAGTGTTAGAAGAAAATAGGCAAGTGTTTGAGGTATGGAAGTAATCAGCACTTCGCCAAGGATTGTCTGAAATGGAAAAACAGATGTGCACCGAATCAGGCCATTAAGAATGTACCATCCTAGATAGGCCAAGCGCGGGTATATGCGGTTGATCAAGAGAAAGTTCCAGAGGCTGTAGCAGTGGTTGAAGGTACTTTCTTGATTTCAAAGCAATTGGTAAAGGTGTTTATTGATACTAGAGCCACGCATTCCTTTATTTCACCTCATTGTGTACATCGCATCAAATTGTAAATAGGACATTTATCATGTCATGTAGAAGTTAGCAATCCTATGGGTACCAAGTACATTTCTAAATATGGATGCAAGGAATGTAAAATTCAAATAAAAGTCCGAGAATTTTTGGCCGATCTCATTGTACTCCCTTTTTAAAAGTATGATGTTATATTGGAAATGTATTGGTTAGCTCGCAATTATGCCCAATTGGATTGCCAAATGAAGATTGTAAAATTACAACTACCGGGTCAACCTGTGGTTGGGGTGAAGGGTAAAGGTGATTTTTCAGGTAATACTATTGTATCCTCGATCAAGGCTGTGAAATTAATGAGGAAATGATGCAGTGGGTATTTGGCCTATTTGCTCAACAAGCCAACTAATCAAATTAAGCTAGTAGAAGTACCAGCGGTGAGAGAATATGTTGATGTGTTTCAGGAAGAATTACCGGGACTGCAATCAAAAAGGGAGATTGACTTTGTGATTGAGGTGTTGTCAAGTACTCAGCCCATCTCAAAGGTACCATATCGGATGGCCCTGACTAAATTGCAAGAATTGAAGATTCAATCGTAAGGATTGCTAGAAAAATGATTTGTTCAACCTAGTTCATCTCCTTGGGAAGCCCCAGTATTGTTCGTGAAGAAGAAAGATGGCACCTTGAGGCTAGGTATCGATTATCGGGGGTTGAATCATGTGACTGTCAAGAATAAGTATCCCTTGTCATTGATAGATGAGCTATTTGATCAATTACAAGGAGCCAAAGTTTATTCGAAGTTTGATTTGAAACAGGGTTATTACCAGCTTCGCATAAAAAAGGAAGATGTGCCTAAGTTAGCTTTTAGGACAAGGTATGGGCATTATGAGTTTGTTGTAATGCCGTTTGAACTAACAAATGCTCCTGCTGCCTTTATGGACTTGATGCACAGGGTATTCCAACCTTACTTGGATCAATTTGTGGTGATATTCATAGATGATATTTTGGTGTATTCTAAGACCGAAGAGGAGCATGAGAAGCATCTACATATAGTGTTACAGAAGTTGCAGGAACATCAATTGTACGCCAAGTTTAGCAAATACGAGTTTTGGCTTCAACAGGTTTCTTTCTTAGGACATATAATCTCCCAAGCGGGGATAGTAGTGGATCCATCAAAGATTGAAGTGGTGCAAACGTGGAAGAAGCCCAAGAATGTTATGGAAGTACACAGTTTTCTTGGGTTAGCTGGGTATTACAGGAGGTTCGTGAAAGATTTCTCAAATATTGCAAGACCCCTTACAAGATTGACTCAAAAGAATGTGAGCTTCACATGGGACGATAAGTGTGAAAATAGCTTCCAAGAGTTGAAGAGGAGATTGACAACTGCTCCTATCTTAGCATTGCCTGATGGAAGTCAAGGATTTGTCATCTACAGTGATGCTTCGAATGAAGGATTAGGTAGTGTGTTGATGCAAAATGGTCAAGTCATTGCTTATGCCTCTCGGAAGCTAAAGCCTTATGAAGTGAATTACCCCACTCACGACTTAGAGTTAGCGGCGATAGTGATTGCATTAAAGAATTGAGGCATTATTTATGGGGAAGCAAGTTCGAGATCTTCACCGACCACAAGAGCCTAAAATACTTATTCTCTCAAAAGGAACTGAACATGAGGCAAAGGAGATCGATGGAACTCTTAAAGGACTACAATTTCACCATCAACTATGTGCTCGAAAAACCTAATGTGGTGGTAGATGCATTGAGCCGGAAGGCAAACTTGGCGAAGTTAAGGGTGGATGTCCATCTAATGATTCAGTCAACATTGCTATTTCAAGTCAAAGAAGCTTAACAACGAGATCCACAATTTCAAAAGATTAAAGAAGACAATCCAGATTTTAAATAGCAAGATGGATTGTGGAGATTTCGGAACTGAGTTTGTATACCGAATGATCAGGAATTGAAGAGGAAGATACTTGAAGAAGCTCATAATACAAGGTATATAATACATCCTGGAGGAACGAAGATGTATCGTGACTTGAGGCAATTTTATTGGTGGAATAATATGAAGCGGGAGATAGTGGAGTTTGTGTCTTGTTGTTTGACGTGTCAAAGAGTTAAGGCTGAGCATCAAAGACCCGCAGGACTTTTGCAACCTTTGGAAATTTGAAAATGGAAATGAGAGCACATAACAATGGATTTCGTGTCGGAATTGCCAAAGTCACCATGTGGTTATGATACTATTTGGGTGATCGTGGATCGATTGATGAAGACAACCCATTTCATCGCAATGAATAAGACGGATAGCTTGGAGAAGCGAGTCAATTTGTATATAGCTAATATTGTGAAGTTGCATAGTATACCAGCAAGCATAGTATCTGACAGGGATTCGAGGTTCACATCTCAATTTTGGCAAAAATCTCAAGAAGCCTTGGGAACGAAGTTGAGCTTCAGCACGGCCTACCATCCTCAAATAGATGGACAATCTGAGAGAACTATACAAATCTTGGAGGACATGTTAAGAGCTTGTGCATTGGACTTCGGAGGAACATGGGAGAAACATTTTCCATTGGCAGAATTTGCCTACAATAATAGCTACTAAGCAACGATTGGCATGGCATCTTATAAGGCCTTGTACGGAAGGAAGTGTAGATCCTTTCTATATTGGAGCGAGGTTAGTGAGATGAAAGCCATTGATCCTACATTATTACCGGAGATGGTAGAGAAGATAGAGAATATGCAGTCGAACCGGAAAAGGATGCTCACCGCATAAAGTAGGCAGAAAAGTTATGCTGATAGGAGAAGAAGAGATCTGGAGTTTGAAGTGGGTGATAAGGTGTTCTTGAAATTGGTAGCAAATTGAGTCCGAGGTACGTGGGACCGTTCGAGATCGTGGATAGAGTTGGCAAGTTAACATACCGGTTGAGTCTACCAACAAATCTCTTTGGTATACATGATATGTTCCATGTCTCAATGTTGAGAAAGTATCAACCTGATCCATCTCATATCTTGGAGCCGAAACCGCTACAACTTTGTGAGAACCTCTTCAATGAAGAAAGACCCATGCGAATTTTGGACGAACAAGAGCGGGAGTTGCGTAGGAAGAAGATTCCAATGGTGAAGGTATTATGGAACAACCATAGAATTTGAGGAAGCAACTTAGGAGCTACAGGATCAGATGGAAAAACAATATCCGAAGTTATTTGCAAGGTAAGAACAAATTGTGAGGACGCAATTCTTTTAAGAAAGGGATGACATAAAACCCAGAACGTGAGCTTATACGTAATTATACTAATTATGATGCATTCATAACATTTTCTATGCATTCGTATCAATTAACATGCCTTAATGTCATTTAACGTGCATATTCATTGTTTTACGTGCCAAAATGTTCAATTACGTGCATTATGGAGTTTTACGTTTTGTAGACATTAATTGTACTCAAATAAGTCATGAGTAGTAACTAATTAGTTGTAATTCAACCAAAATGGCAAACTAGCAATACATATCTTACTTGGAGGGCAAGGGGATCATTTGGCCATTTGATATTTTGATCACCCAACTTATACTATTCTCTTCCACTCAAAACACACACAAACCCACTAATACACACACAAAAACACTACACATACATACATCAGGGAACACACATACACCCCACGATTCAACCAAGGAAGGGAGAAGAAGAAGGAGAAGAAGCTTGTTCAAGCCATTCTTAGTTATTTTCGAGCTCTTGCTTGCATCATACAACCTTGAATTATCATTTGCTTGTACAAGTGAGGTGAAGGATTCTTCAAAACTCTTTTCAAATGCTCATTCAAGATCACATAATTCTCATTTGGTGTTAATATTGCTATAGCTTGCATATCTAAGCTTGGATGAAGAGATTAAATATTTTATGTATTGTAGATCTAGGACTTGCTCAATTTGTGAATTGATGAACTTGTGAAATCGAGAGGTGAGCTTGGTGTTGATTATGTAGGTGATAATATGTATGTAACTTGTATGTAAAACTTAGGAGCATGAAGTTAGCATTTAGAGTTTGGATGTTGATTTTGATGTTGTGTGCTATGTTGAATTCTTGGTAAGTTGGTAGATGATTGTTGGTATGGAATGTTTTGGTTGATGTTTGAACCATTATTTGGCTCCTACTAAACAACATTATGTATGCTTGATGGTTTGTAAGAAGTGTGAGGAAGCGTAGCAAGATAAGGTGTAAAATGAGTGAATTTACAGGTGTTAGATGCCTAGCTCGGTCGACTAAGCCGGTCGACTAAACTCGCACGACTACTCGACCGACGTTTGACCAAATTCTCTGTAAAATCCGGTCGAGTTACTCGCCCGACTTACTCGCCCAACTTCCCTGACAGCTTTGCGCAATAATTTTACAAAAGCCATATCTCATTTGTTTTAACTCCGAATTAAGTTCTGTTTGATTCTGGAGTTATCTACATTCGATAAGCTTCAATTCTATACCAAAATCAAATTAATTGGAGTTTCAAAAAGTAGACAAATTTACCTCCTAAGTTAGGCTAATGCAGAAGCGTTGAAGTTGCTTAGTGTAATTAGTGTATGCTACTGTAAGATGTTGTATTTGTTTACACATTTATATGTTGGAATACGTTCAAGGTTTGTTACATGCTTATGTGGTCGGGGGCAACCTACTTTGTTGCCTCATTTTCCTGTTAATGCATATACATTGCTTGTCATTTTAACAATTGCGGGCACGACGGTTGCAACCACAATTATGGGTATGGTAGTGTTCGTTTCCCTTTGGTAGTATCGGGCAACCAGTCGGTCTCGACTACCATAGTTCCCAGTGATTATCCGAATATCACCTAATGTTTGGAGTTGGGAAAAGTGATGAAGATTGATTCAAGGCCGGCCATCTACAACAATTGCAAGGCAAAACTATATCCTTTGATATATGGTAAACCTACCTTCGCTTGGGTCATTGAGGACCTCGGAGGGTAGTGTTATGTGTTATTGCTTACTTGTTAATTCCTGTACTTAATTGCAACTCAGACATGACATGTTTTCAAAATAGCTTTCTAAAAGATGAAAATATTTGCGAAAACATACCGTGACTTTTAACCCTCGTTGAGCTAAGTGTAGCTCACCCCCTTTTACGACAATCTTACAGGTGAGGCCGAACCCGAGGTAGGTACACAAGCTTAGAGCAAGACTTATTTGTGTGACAAGTCGGACTTCTACTTGCTGTGACCATGCTGCTTGTTGATGCTAATCTTGCTGTTGAACTATGTTAATATGGTACAACTTCTTGTATTGTAATATTCTTTTGGAATTGGTTATGTAACTAACCTTCTAAATGTTGGATTGTAATCTTGCTTTTAGCCTATTCTTATGAGGTCTAGAAGGAATTGATGTTTGTAACATGCCTTGTGGGTAACACTAGGCCTTGTATATAGGTATGAACAGGTTAATGCAAGTTAAAGTGCCAAAAGTTGGGCATCCTTCTTGAAGTTACTTATGGATTTTATAAATGTTTAGGTTATGAATGGTTGATTGTACAGGTTTATCTATCTAGTGCACGTCACGTTCTAGCCTTGTCCTAGCAATTGGTCAGGGTCGGGGCCTGACATTACATATTGATCAGATTCTATAGTTTTCTTGAAGTCTACCTTGTTGAACAAGAAACTTAATATAAGGTTTTTCCTCATGGAAGGGGTAAAGAGTACATCTTTTAGTGTTAAAACACGTCTAGATGTAAACTTGAGCTCAATATCACCACTCCCTAACACCTTAGTTTTGCTTGAATCACCAAGCATCACCATTTTTTCTTCTTCAAAAGGAGTGTATTTCTTGAACCAGTTTTTATCATAGCAGACATGCCTATTGGCACCAGAGTCCACCCACCAACCTTCTACATATTGAACCATGTTTATGTCTGTTATCATAGCCACTAACGGCTCTTCGGTCACATTAGCTTGAGGAATAGCTTCACTTTTCCAGTATCTACAATTCCGAGCAAAATGCCCAACTTTTCCACAAACAAAGCAGGCAATGCCCTGATTCTTAGAAGATTGTCCATGGTTTATAAATTTATGGTTCGAATTTCCCTTATGTTTATTTTTCATTTGATTCTTATTTGGCTTCAAATGAGCATTCTTAGAATTCTAACCTTTAGGCATACTATTAGAATTTGCAAAAAGTAAATTTACCTTTGTCGAATGTTCATTGTTGTCCAAGATTATTGCATCTTGTCCTCTTGCCTCTTCCTCCACACGAATGCGAGTGATTAGAACCTCCAAAGAAGTTTTCTGCTAGTGGCGCATAGACTTTTGAAATTCCTTCCAAGAAGTTGGAAGTTTATCAATGATGCCAGCCACAACTAGATTGTCTTCAATCCTGATGCCTTCAGATCTAACATCAGCTATTATCATCTGGAAGTCTTGAGTTTGCTGCACCACATATTGTCCATCTTTCATTTGAAATCTGAAAACACGGCTAGCAGCATACTTCTTAGCTCCAGCTTCTTTAGTATCATATTTCTTTTGCAAAGCCTCTCAGATGCTCTTTGCAGAGTCATAGTTAGTTTCATAACAATCATATAAACTGTCAGTAAGACAATTTAAAAGATAGTACTGACAGTTGTACTCATCATTGACATATAAATCCACCAAGTCTTGATGTTGTGCAAGTTCTTCCTCAGTCATGTTATCAGTGGATACATTTGTTGGGTCATCTTCAGTGAGTACATATCCTACCTTCAAGAGACTTAGGTAGAATGAAACTTTGCATTTCCACCGTTTAAAATTAGTTCCACTAAAACAGAACGGCTTATTGAGGTCTCCAACATTAGTTTTTTCCACCATTGGTTCCATTTGAATCTCCTTAAAATTGTTGGCGAAATTGTACAAAAATAATTGAAAATGGAACAATAATTAAAGTACAAACACTTTTGTTGGAGACAACTCGATCGGACTGAGGCGCGAGAATCTCACTATCTTTAAGGAGATTCAAGCCTCCTACGGTGGAAAGAACCGATGCAGCAATCTTGATATGGCTTGTCCCCTCCAGGATACAACAGTTCAACTTATTGTCGTACTGCTCGAACCAACTCTGTACTAGAAGGTTGAGCACAAGCTCCTCTCAAGAACACCTTTCGCGTTTGGCTGAAAAACCCTCTAACTTATTCTCTCAATATTTTAGTAAATTGTTTGAAGTATATTTGAAGTAAGAATGAGGCCTATTTATAGGCTTCTAAAAAACCACCATAATAAATTGCATACAAATGAAAAGTCATGAATTTAAAACCTCTCTAAATATAAAAAAAAAACTCTTCAAGTTCTAAAATTAATATATTCATGAATACAAAATTAATACATAATCTTTTCATATTCCAAAATTAAAACATACATAAATACTCATAATTTATTGAATATAAAAGATAACTAATTTAATATTAAAATATCACAACAAGGTTCAACAAAATTGTCGTGTAATGCACTTTTTTGCAGCGATTTTCGATTAATCGCCGTATTTGATGTGTCACAATTGCCCCATTTTTTTGTAGTGTCTCTAACATATACCCTATTCTATTATTTGGAGTTTTCTACCCGATATTCTAACCAATCAACTTTTAATAATACTACTCAAAGGTATATCTCAATGCCATAGTGGCTAACCCCCAGTTTAGAGCTCAGCATGATCTTTAGACGTTAGATATGATATTCATTTATTACAATAAATATCTCAATCATATTGATAATGTTTGCTTTATGTAATATGTTTTAGTACATTTTGTATAACTCACTGATGTGCAAGACAAGATCATGGAGATATTCTTTTTATGTAATATGTTTTAGTACATTTTGTATAACTCACTGATGTGCAAGACAAGATCATGGAGATATTCTTATTAAACATGCTAAACTTCTTGGCTAAGAAAAAGAAAACAATAATTGATCAGCTAACTAAAAAAGGAAATTTAACTTACGAACGAAAATGATTTGATTAACAAACATACTGGCCTTTTGATTTATAATGTCAAATTTGTACCATTAGCAAAACAGGTGTTAATGCTAAAATTCCGAAGCTTCTGTAACTTGTGCTTGGGTCCTAATGGTTCAAGTTACAACTATTTTTATGGTCTCATAAATGTTTTCATCATTTTGAATTGTTTGGTCACGTGAAAATCTGAAATAAGTATTCAACTATCGTTTTTGACCTACATTTCAAATATATCAATTATACAAGCTATTGAAACAATAATATTCTTGTAATAGTTTCTAATGAATTAGTAATTGAGACAGAAGAATGAATAGAAATTAAGTAAAATTTTGCACATAAAAAAAAGGGTGAAGTGCACAGAATCCTATTGTGCTTTTAAAAAGGTGCATACTACCTCTTTTTACTTTTAAAACTAACGAACACCTCCCCTATGCTTTTTGAAACATAGCACACTTGCCCCATCCGTCAATAAAAGCGTTACTTTTAATAGTAAGTGTGGAACACACTCTTGTTTTGCAATTTTGACTGATTTTTTTTCACTTTTGACAATAAATATATTAGTTCAATTACCAAAATACCCTCATGCGTGTCATGGTGCAGTAATTGAAATCCACATCACCATTTCCTTTAGCAAATTGTTCTGGCACACCATCACCGTTGTCTTGCGCCATCTATATCAACATCTTCAGGCCTCAAATCTACAGCAGAGTATTGATTTATGTTTATTTCATCAATCATCACCATGAGACCACAAATCTATAGCAATAAACTCAGACCACATGTCTGCAGCAATATCATCTCGAGTATTCACGCTTACAACATCCTTTTCTTGACCCCATTCTACTGCAGATTCATTTGCATTTCTCCTTTTTGCAGCCTCATTTCTGCAGCCTCATGCGTAATGTCTGCAGCCCCTTTGGCACCTCCCTCATATACCACAATTGCATTAGATGACATTGGTTCTGAAGAAAGACAATAAAAGAAAATTAACAATTATTTTACAACAAAGAAATGTAATATGAAACTGAATATAGGTTACAATTAAAATTCAACATACTACCTGCCTAAACTAAACCAATGCATTAGGACATGTTTATTTAGTAAACGGGAACTACAGTTTGGGACCTTTGACCAATATGCACAAGAGTTTTCTAACTAAATTTTAAAATTGAATACAGAACAATTTTAGACATAATCACTTTACTTGATTATTTCTTCACCAATAATTGTTTTCATTTCTTTGTTATGGTGTAGTTTTGACCGCAATATTGCATTATCTATTCGAGATCTTATTGCTCAGAAAATAATCAACTTATCGTGTGGATCATGACCAACGTATCAGCTAGTAATTTAGTGGACTGGTACCTCACGGTTCATTTGTGATTCTGGGTCAATAGTACAAGCTCATGTATGATTGTGAAAGCAAATAAATTAGAACCCATTGTGTACAAGTTACTGTCGAATTTGAACTACTCGTTAAATCATTGCTCTGGTAGAGTAAAACCTAGGGTAAAAGGGTATAAAATATTTGGTAATATTTTTACTAGATAAAGGACAAAATACATAAAAGTCAATGTAAGGGTATTTAGGGCTTTTTACGCAATCTGTTAACTAAGTTAATGGAAAGTTAGAGAGGGGGCAAGTGTGCTATGTTTCAAAAATCATAGGGGAGGTGTTTGCTAATTTTAAAAGTACAGGGGGGTAGTATGCACCTTTTTAAAAATACAGGGAGGTCCTGTGCACTTCACTCAAAAAATAATAATAATAAGTGTTTTGATAAAATAAAAAATTAAAAACAATAAGTTACAAAGTTTATGGTATGGGAGAATTTTATTGGAGATTTTTATAATAAAGTCCAAACTCCACATAAGAATTTTGGAGAAAACATTTGTCAACCATCTTTTCTTCCGCAAATTGGAAACAGAAAACGGACATATTGGTCCTTTTGTGGTTTTCAATCCACCTAGTATCATTTAGATTATGCTAATTAATAGGTGGAAAAATTGCATTACTATAATTACATTTCATACTAATATTGCCCGCCCTTGTCGAGAAAAGGGGCAAAATAAGAAAAAAGAGCAAATGATCTACTGAAACACCAATGATTGAAAAATCAAGAGTAAATGCCAACGGTAGTCCCATATGTTTGGAAGTTTTGACACTTTGGTCTCGAATTTTTTAAAACTATCATTTTAGTCCTTAATGTATTTTAAGTGTAACGCTATTAGTCCAACTGGCTTAAACCGTCAACTTTTTAGCGCTTTTAACACGTAACTCACATGTGTGTGTACACACTTGGATTGTCAAAAATACTTCTGAAAGCTAAGTATCATCTAACACATGTGCGGGTCACGTGTTAAATGTATTACAAAATTAACAGTTTAAACTAGTTGGGCCAACGGTGTCACTCTTAAAATATATTAAAGACTAAAATAATTATTTTGAAAAATCATAGACCAAAATATCAAAATCCCAACCATATGGTACCATAAGTGGAATTTACTCAAAAATCAATGACAAATGATAGGAATAATCTCACGAAATAAAAAATTAATAACACGTAACTGTATCACAATGATTACTAATCCGTTTTTAAATATTTTGAGATTCTCCTATTAGTTTGTTCATCCATCCGATCTACTCACACACATGTCATGATCTCATTACATATAAAGTCCACTTATTATGTTATAATCGATGACCGTTGTTATCTTATTAAATAATTTTCCGTAAGGTTTTTTCCTGTTCTAGGGGTCAGATGTAAAAGAGCTGCAACAAAGCTATAAACAGCCGTACAAATGTGGGCATATCTGCAGAGACTAAAGACATATCAATGTCCAAAAATCTAAACCCGAATCTAGCTTTCGCTTCTTCTGCGTCTATTCTATTCTGTTCTATAGAATATATAGAAGCCATGCCCCTGGTTTGCATGCATCAGTGATATATGTACGTGTCACTGTGAAAGCTGCTGGTTGGGCCTATAACCATTGTGTTTTTAGGCTTTGTTTCCTTTCGCGTGCTTTTTGACCATAGACCATAGCGTAGAGGTTTTTTTGTAGGACAGCTAAAACTGCCAGCTAAAACTGCCATTATTATCTATCTCTGTATATATGGGCTGGCCCAGTCTTTTCAGGTCCATTCACAAAACAAACAAAAAAAGAATCTAAAGCAAGATACAACAAATGCGTCCTACATTTTGTGTCCAATCAATAAGATGGCAATAGGGTCGGGTTTTGAAGGTATTCACCCTACCCTTGCCCTCGCCCTCGCCCCAAATGGGACGGGAATTAGGGTGAAAAATAGAGAATAGGGCTGGAGGTAAGGATTAACTTTTAATCCCCGCACAAGAGCGGGACGGGCTGGGACATAGAGATAAGTATTTCTCACCCTATATATCCCATCCGGCATTCATATGTAGTTATTTTTATATCTTTAGTTTTATATGTGTATTAAAATTTCAAAAGTATAGAAAAATGACATTAAATAAAGTATTATAAAAATAGATAAGAAAAAATAGATTATTCAAAATAATTTTATAATTATTCTTTTAATCAAAACCACTATTTAGCATTAATTGAGATTTGCTATCATTTCACATAAATAACTCTATTTTACTATTGATCGTAGTGGATTTAAGAAATATGTTAGTTGTTCCAAGTTGTACATCAAAATAATTTCAAACAACATAATTAAGGACGAATCTGCAATTACTATTACATGTGGCATGCGATAACCAAAAAAAATTATAATAATCAATACAATCTCATAACACAAAGAATTATTATTTTTCCACATATAATTCTCATACATAATGGTTTTAGTTAGAATTTATTTTAAATGCTTAAGATTCAATTACGATAAATTTATTTTTACTATTTAATTGCAAGCATAAGACTAGATATATGATTAATATTTAATTTTTATTTAAAACATTTCTTTTTATATATATTTATATTTTGAAGTTTCGTGGTTCAAATTAAATTTAATATCGTAAAGTTAAAAAAAATAAAATAAAAAACTGCAGGTAATTCCCATTCCTCATAGGAATTCGGGGATGGTGCAGGGGCGGGGGATGGGGGTATAAAATGTAAGGGCGGGACGGGTGTTGGGGGGACTTTTTAAGTGACGGGGCGGGGCATTGGCATAGGTCCCCCCACCCCATTGTCATTCCTATCATTCCTCAATGTTTGTCAAGTTTGACTTTACACTGCTCTATCATAAAAAGTTAGGTAAAATAGTTGAATAATAATTTATTATGGTAAAAATTTTCAATTTCGAATATATGTTCTCCCATTATAAATATTGATTGGTCCTTAATTGATTTAGAGCATATATTAGAGCGCCATTATATTATGGGGTTTATAGTTTAGGGTTGACCTAATATGGTCCTACTTAAAGTGAATTTCTCATTATTAAAAAAACTATAAATTTTCATAAGTTTTTTTTTTTTGGGGGTTTAGACGTAGGGTTATCGGCTTGATTGTCAAAATATTCTATTAGACTATAAGATTAATTTCTTTAAAATGTAAATTATTAATCTTAATATTGGAAATTTTAGTAATATCCTTTATAATAATAAGAAAAATATTCTGGCTAATTCATCAACTATCCAAAGAAAAATATTTTTGAGAGATGACTAGCCTTTTCAACGGAGTTTAAAATTTAGAGAAATAGAGATCATAGTAAAGCTAAGGTAAGATGATAATGATGTGGGTTATCTTTGCATCGATTTGCCACAACATAATATCGCATGCTACAAGGACCCGTGAGCCAGGCACCGAGTTGAGTAGCCTATGGTCACACGAAACGCACTTATGCATATTATTTACTAATATGTGATATCTATGATTCAAGTAAATCTCCCTTACCAAAGTTTTTGGACTTGTTATGTTTTACTATTTATATTTATCGATCCGGTGTGACTAGTTGGTTTCATCCTTACTCTTGGGGGACTGGACGTCTCACATTTTGGTCTGTAGTCAGCCCATGATAAATGGTATTAGAGTCAGCTCCTTGGCTTATTTGGCATAGAGTGGGGACAACAACAGATTGATCGTTGGCATTGCAAGGAAGACAAGATGGTTGGGTGGTCCATTTGATACCCACTCGGGAACTCTATGTGTCTGTCACGTCTGCTCATGTTTGGTGAACCAGAAAGTTGGTCTTGGGTAATTGAAGTATGTTGGGCTTTAAGGGTGGTTGACAAGCAATTCTGATGGAGGCAACCCACGATCGTTGAAAACAAAAAAGGTGTGGCAAAGGTGTCACGGTTTGATGCCTTGCTTGTAGCACCGCCCAAATAGACACCGTTGATGGGCCTAATCTAGTGGAGAAGAGTTGCAGGTAAATTATTTGACATTGAACTCACACGGGGTGGCAGCGAGAGGGTTCGCAACGCTCTTATGTTTGCTATTTACTAACATATGACATTCATAATTTAGGTAAATCTCTAACGTCAACATTCCTAAACTTGTTATGCTTGCCTTATTTATGCTTGTTGACTTGGTATGGCTAGCTAGCCCCATACTTAGACTTGGGAAATTGGATGCTGGGCAAACTAGTCTGCGCTTGGCACGTGATAATAATCTTTACTCCTTTTAGAAGAAATAATTTTAAACATATGATTATTGTGTATTGGCATTTAGTAGTGCCTTGAAATAAATATGCTATATTGTCGAAATTTTTTTTTGACGTCAAATCTTGGCAAGGTATTTTTCAATTTGGGTACTGCAGTTTTGCGGCCCACAGAAACTATGGGCCATAATAACGTAATGTCAATAAAATAGTAACTTCTCCTTGTTAAGCAAACTCACGAAACTAGTTTTATGCGGCCCACAAATTATGCTCATTTAGGACTTGGGGGGAGGTGGGCCAGTAAAGGAAATGGATTTCATTCTTATGGCCCAGTTCTTGTCGGATAAATCTACTTACGTGAAGCAAATATTTTTTTAATGAAATCAGATTTAGAGCTTTAATTTGTGTTTGTTCAAACGATCTTTCTTTTTTGTTCTCAAAATACATTATTTTTTTATTGTTTTGAAAAAAAAAACTTAAACCTATGACCGGATTTTATAGAACGCTATGCTTTTCTTTCTTTCTCTATTTAAAATGGAAAGAAAAATAAAAATAATTTGGGGATGGAGGCATTATCGTAAAAAGAAGTAACGAACTCAATTTTTTTTTTGTCATGACAAATTTGTTTCTTAATAAGTGACAACAAAAAATAGTTATAGAGAACTACATATATAATCACTTAATAATAGGGAAAAGATCAATTTAGTCCCTGAAGTTTATACATCAAACGGGTCCCTGTATTTTGTAAAAATACCAATTTAGTCATTCTGTTAAGTGGAGGACGTTAAGTTTAACTGAAACAAGGGCAAAATAGACATTTTACCCCAAAAAAAAGGATGAATGAATTTGCACCATTTGCACA
Source organism: Ehretia macrophylla (assembly GCA_037974665.1). Taxonomy (NCBI): domain Eukaryota; kingdom Viridiplantae; phylum Streptophyta; class Magnoliopsida; order Boraginales; family Ehretiaceae; genus Ehretia; species Ehretia macrophylla. Next base: position 11,282,234 of record CM075774.1, read on the forward strand.
CCTTATTTGATTTTTTTTTCTTTTTTTTTTTGGGCTCAATTCTCCCTCATCTTCTCTTCCTTCAACAGACACACACACTCACACTACCAACACACACCCACAACACTTCTCTTTTGCAAGGAATTGCTGACTCTTTTCTTGGCTGCAACAAGGAAGAAAATGGTTGGCAGCTTCCTTACCATCCTCTTTAGTAAAATGTACATATTTGTCATCTGATTTTCATTCTAAGAATTTTTTGACATGTTTGGCCTAATGCGAGTAAATCTTTTTATTGTTTAGTTTCAATCTAAACTTTTTCCAAATAGTTATTGATGATGATGGTGATGTTATAGACAATTGAGCTAATTTTTCAGAATATATTTTATGCAGATTTTGGCTTTGGAGATTTTGGCAATAAGGGCATTTTGTTTTTATTTTTTATTTTGGAATATTGTGCAATAATAGCTAATTTTTTAGAATATATTTTGTGCACATTTGACATTATTTTATTTTTCTTTTCCACCTAATCTATATTAGATAAATATAAGCGCATTTTAGTCTTTTATCTCGGTCAAATCATTGACCATTAAATAAAAGTTAACAACAAGGACAAAAATAATTTTTTAACAAAACAACAGGGACGAAAATTATATTTTCACAAAACACAGGATCTGTTTAGTTTTTAGCATAAATCTCAGAGACTAAATTTTCTTGAAATGCACTAAAGGCTGATTCCATGCGAGGGTAGACAATACTTAAGCTCAAGCCAATAAACCTCTATATAGTATAACCTTTTTAACTTAATAGTATTGGAACCACTAAATTTAATTTTATTTAGCTAGATATCATTTTGTCAATAGATTAATAATTATTAATTTATTGAGATATTTTTAGTTTTTTTTTGGTTTAATAGTAAATATATTATATTTATGGTATCTTTTTAAAAAAATTACTTATATTTTTTCAGGTTAATTTGAAAAAACAAGTATAAAAGTCTAATAAAAATACAAAATAAGAATCTAATTTAGTAGGATTAGAACAAGTTTCTCTAATATCGTATCAGGATTAGGAATAGAACGAGTTTCTCTAATCTCATAGTCAATTATTATGTAATTTTTAACTAATTATTAATTTATAAAATATTTAGATAAATAAAATACAAAGAAAATATTTTAAATGTATTATCTTATAATTTTATCAATTTTTTACACTAATTCCAAATCAGGACTGAATATTTTTATTATTTAAAAAAAAATTATTAATTTATAGAATATTAATTTAAAAAGATTATACTGTATATATATAACCCTCTCTCAATCTCGCAAAAGGAGACCTATCTTTCATATCGAAGCTCGGATAAAATTACTTCTCAACCACCTATGATAATCTTCTCCAATTCTGCAACCACATGTCCTTTCTTTCCTTTTATATATGCCTTTTACCATTCAAATTCTTTACCTTTTTGATATTGTTACTTGAGTGTCGTTGTATTTTTGACTAGCACCACATCGATGTCTCAAGATTTTATGATTCTTGTTGTCTTTTGGTTATCCTTTATTTCCTTTAATACTTGGCTTTTGCCTTTTAAGTTCTTTACCTTTTCTAGTATACTCACTTGATCAATGTTGTATTTTTTACTAGCACCACCCCAGTGTCTCAAGGTCGCGTTGTCTTTTGGTTAGTACAGGCTATTGGTGCTCAATTAAAGATGGATGATAAAGTTGTAAGAATTATTATGGCCCACATGCAAATAAAAGGGTCTTGTGAATATTAATTAGATAATTATTTATCTAATAAGTTAATAGGTTTAGTACATAAAGTATATACTTAAATCCTATTGGCTAAAAGGTGCCTATTCTGATTAGGTATGCCATTGATAGAAGACACCTGTTCACTTAATATATATATTCAGAATTTGATCATCTCTCTACACTTATAAAAAATGTATGTTTTCTCCATCAAAAGCCTACATAATAATAAAGTGAGGAAGGGAGAGAAATCAATGTTATTCTAAATAGTAAAATAAAAGTCCGCATTAGAGAACTACGATCAAGGTACACATCTATTTCATTATATTGTGAAAATCATAAAGTTCTTAAGTTCTTGAGCAGTATAGTGATTTATGTATAATAGTTTGCACATAAATTATTAAAGAATTTCTTACATGTGGTATCAGAGCCTAGTTTGAGAACTTGTGATTTTCCATTAGAATTATTGTTTTCCTCTATTAAAGATGAACACTAAATAACATTGATGCATGTAAATATAATACTGTCAATTCCAGAATGTTATTGGATAAATGTAGGATTTGTTCGTTTGTTTACACGTTATCATTTATTTATCCTACATGATGCTTTTCTATATTATTCTTGGCCCAAGGGCTTTGCAAAGTCTAAAGCGGAAGGATTAAGGCCAAGAAGTTGAATTCAAGCAGTGCATATTTTACGTTTTAAAGTTATTGTCATTCTCTAACATCAAAACTTTTTCGAGGCTTTTATCCTAAACGTCGCACAGCTCAAGATGATACGAAAAAGTTATGCAATTGCTTGAGTTCGGTTATTTCAATTTGATAATAAAACTCAAATGTTAATATAATAATAAGGCTAAAGAAATTTATGAAAGGCCATGAAAAAGAATCTTCTTTTGTTTTGATTACAATTTGTTGCACATTAAATTGTATTGAATCAAGAAGTAGATGATAGACGAGAGACAATGAAAGCCGTCGTCTCGCTTGCTTGACGTTTGCAATTCACTGATTGATCTGGTGGCATAAAAAAAATAAAAATAAAAGTGCAGCGTTGCCCCTAATGTGCATCATCAGTTGGTTATCAAAATTGCTCTTCTTTGTTACTGTAAATGCTTGATTGTTTGTTAAACAACCTTTTCATAGAACAAAAAAGGCATTAAACAGGTTTAGGTTTCAGACTCAGTGACATTTAAGCCTTATTGCTGTTGCTTAAATGCTATACTAAATGGATTCTTTGTTCTTTATAAAGTTTTCATGTGCTATTATCCTAGCATGATTATGGTCGGGGCCTTACCTGTTCTTTTACACGTATAATTCTAGTGGAGATACAATTATTTAAAGTTTAAACACATAGAAATTCTGTAGTATAATGCCAAAGTCACAACTCCTGTTCATCACGCTTAACGTGAAAGTTCTTTGTGTTAAAGTGATGACGTCAAAGCAGTGACTGCTGATAAGGGGTAACTGTTCGTGTTATAACAGTTGGTACATAGTAATTACACCAATAAGCCACTAGTATCTTTCGTTCATTATAATCATTTGACTTATATGATATTCTCTATAACTCCTGGACTGCAACTATGAGATGCAATTAATGCCTTTTGTTCATTCTGGTCTGCAAGTATGACACGGAAACAAAATTAAAGAAGCGACATAATCTCATAAACTCATGTCGCTTAGTATTACAGAACAATGCTTAACCAGTAAGCCATTGACTTCACTTTGGCATGTAACTGTTTGTCCGCATTATAGTCTAGATGTGTTTGATTACAAAGAAAATTAAAGAAGAAATGACGCAATTGAAGAGTTTTCATCTTGCGTCCTTCAAATCTTATGGAAGTATTGGTGAACCACTGTGCTAGACTACTTCATAAGATTATCATGTTATCTTTATACATAATAATTGATATGTGTAAAAACCCCTGAGCCCAGTGCAAATCGCGAAGCGACCGCTCAGGGACGTCGAGGGAGCCTCGGACCTCGGACATGTTTTGTTGTCCTAGGTCCCAAGGGACCTCGAACTTGGTGAATTGTCTGAGGTCCCAAGGACCTCGGACAATTCACCACCGAGGTCCCTTGGACCTCGGATGTATCATGTCCGAGGTCCAAGGACCTCGACATGATATTTTGTCCAAGGTCCTATGGACCTCGGATATGCCATATCCGAGGTCCACTGGACCTCGGACAAAGTGGTCTGAGGTATACGGACCTCGGACGTATTTTTTTCGAGGTCCTGTAGACCTTGGACGTATTTTTTCCAAGGTCCTGTAGGCCTCGGACGATGCTCGGGCAGTGGCACCCGGACCTTGGTCGTCGTGCGCGGAGAGGCTTTTTTGGGGTCGGACATGGTTTAGGCTATTTGAGAGTTGCCTTTTGAGACCTCAAGTCGTGAGGTACCTATAAACATTGTTCCCTAAGATCAGGGCATCTCCAGTTAATCACCCACTAAACCATTTAAACAATTGTCCACTAGCCCTTTGTTAATTCTCTACCATGCTTGTGACTCAACAACTATGTGACTTCTCTCTTTAACTGAGCAGCCATGATGACTTCAATAGTGATGGTGTCTATAAAAGGCAGAGGTTTCAGTAGGGAGAAGGGAAGGAAGTACATCTGATACTCACATTAATACACACATATATATTTCTTTCTCTGCAGAAGCACCATGCTAATTAAAGCATCGGAGTGCTAATACGGGGAAGACCCGTCAAGCTCTCTTTGATTTGCAGGCATCAAGGCAGTGCGTGAAGGCCACCTGCGACTCGGCATTTTTCTACCTTAACAGGTTCGCGCCCACCGTGGGGCCGATTCTAAGTTCCCCACTGAGTTTTCACAAGATTACACCATGGTAACTACCCGGAGTCAGAATGTTGCAAGTGTATATGGAGAAGAAGCTGTAGAATAGCCAAATGTGCAGTTCTGTCTGGGAGAGACCTCCAACCTTAGACAGACTGAGTTACTACCGCTAGGGGAGGAGATACCTACGAAAAACCGTCCACCATACACAAACATATACAACAATCCATATACAAATCAATACCAAAGCTACCAGCCAACATATTATCCACAAGGACCTGTTTGGAACACAGGGTGGCAGTATCCCACTGCTGCAACACAGGTTCTGCAGACTAACCAGCTAGCGGATCTTGGTTATATCCTAAAAACCCTGGACGAGTTAAAACAGACTGTTCATAACCCAACACCTCAACCAACACCTCACCACCCAAATATTCAAACTCATCAAACGCCCCCACAAAATCACTCACGCCAAAACACCCAATCAACCAGAAACACAACCAAACCACCAGAGTCCAGACAGCGAGTTCACGCTAAGAGGCAACGCAAAGAAACGATGAACTCCACGAGGTCATCACAGAGTTTGAGTACGGCAGCACGAGACTTAACTCAAAGTGCCCGAATAAGGGGTACTGCTAGTGTAATATCGGTCACAAGGGCTTTTCGAGGCCCAAATTCCTTTAATCGCGCCATCAACAAGGTTCCGAAGCCCGCACAGTACAAATTGCCTCATTTGCTTACCTACGATGGACATGGAGACCCTAAAGATCATCTGGCGGTGTTCAGGAACAAAATGGAGTTCACGGAGTTGCCAGAGGCTTGGGTGTGTAAAGCTTTTGCAGGATCTTTAGTAAAAGAAGCCAGGGTGTGGTATAACGAACTGACAGGGGGGTCGATCGGTTCTTATGCGCAATTAGCAGATTTATTTGTTGGGAGATTTTCCTCAGCTATTAAGCCGACCTGCCACATTACCTCCTTGCTCGGTCTGAAGCAGAGAAAAGGAGAAACACTCCGTCAGTATGCGACTCGCTTTAATGAGGCAACCCTTCGGTGTACGCAATTTGATTAGGGGTTTGCAATACAAGCATTCACAAAGGGGGTAACAAACGAGTTGCTCTAGGCTTCTTTAGCCAAAAAGACCCCGCAGAACATGACAGAGTTGATGACCAGAACTGAGAAATATATTAAAGTAGAAGAGGTGGCAATGGCGGAGAAAGAAGAAGACCCTAAGACGAGAGGACCAGAGGAGAGCCTAAGAATGCTACGCGACTAGTCTGAGGATGCAGGGGGGAAAGAAAGAACTAATTGAGATTCAAGAAAGCTTAAAGAAGGAGATTGGGTCTTAAAAAAAAAAAGGCAATATTCAGACCTGACCCAAATTAGAGAAAACTCGGACCAAATTGGGGAGGCCCATACAAGATAGTTGGAGAGATCAAGCTAGGAGCCTACAGATTCGAAGACTTCAGCGGTAAGGAACTGAGAAAGGTTTGGCACATAAAACAGCTAAGAAAACACGCTTTGAATGTTTAGTTGTTGTTTATGTCTCTACAATAAATTTGGTATTCGCGTCCTAAGTTCTGTCAATAATTGTAATTTTTTGATATAAATATCATGAGACCTACTAAGGCAAACCTTTAACGAAAGAGAGCCAAATCCCGAAAAGGATGAACAACTTCCAAAATCAATAAAAGGGGAGAGACACACTACCTACAGAAATGAGATCTTCCCAAGTCATTGTAAAACCGGGGGCACGACCCCCGAGGTTCAAGACGAAGGCCGGGGGCACGACCCCCAAGTTTCAAGACGAAGACCGAGGGCACGACCCCTAAGGTTCAAGACGAAGACTGGGGGCATGACCCCCGAGGTTCAAGACGAAGACCGGGGACATGACCCCCGAGTTTCAAAACGAAGGCCGGGGGCACGACCCCCGAGTTTCAAGACGAAGACTGAGGGCACGACCCCCGAGTTCCAAGATGAAAACTGGGGGCACGACCCCCGAGGTTCAAGACGAAGACCAGGGGCACGACCGTCGAGTTTCAAAAACGAAGGCCGGGGGCACGACCCCCGAGTTTCAAAAACGAAGGCCGGGGGCACGACCCCCAAGTTTCAAGACGAAGACTGAGGGCACGACCCCCGAGTTCCAAGACGAAGACCGGGGGCACGACCCCCAAGTTTTCAAAGCCGAGGGCGCGACCCCCGAGTTTTCAAGGCTAGGGGCACGACCCCCAGAGTCATCAAATTATCCAGTAAAAGTTTTCAAAAAAGCATGACCCAACAAAAGAAAACCAAGTACAAAAGGAGAAATAAAAGGTAAATACAAATACATATCCATCATTTTTCGCTATCCTCAAACTCATCCTCAGAGCTTGAAGAGTCACCATTAATTCAAAGGTCACTACACCAGATCTTGACAAAGTGGCAAGGAAGCATTAAATGGTAGTAGGTGGCAAATTACCCAGAAGGCAAGGTGATATTAAGGTAATTTTTTGATTTATTTCGGCGTATCAGAGGTATTAAAATTAGTTCTCGAACCTATTGCATAACTCCAGAAATTGAGGGGGTATCATGATATGTGTAAAACCCTTTAGCCCAATGCAAATCACGAAGCGACCACTCAGGGATGTCGAGGGAACCTCGTCCGAGGTCCTAAGGATCTCGGACATATCATGTTTTGTTGTCCTAGGTCCCAAGGGACCTCGAACTTGGTGAATTGTCTGAGGTCCCAAGGACCTCGGACAATTCACCACCGAGGTTCCAAGGGACCTCGGATATGCCATATCCGAGGTCCACTGGACCTCGGACAAAGTGGTCTGAGGTCTACGGACCTCGGACATATTTTTTTTGAGGTCTTGTAGACCTCGGACGATGCTCGGGCAGTGCCACCCGGACCTTGGTCGTGTGTGGAGAGGCTATTTTGGTTTCAGACGAGGAATAGGGCTATTTGAGGGTTGCCTTTTTGAGACCTCAAGTCAAGGGGCACCAGTAAGCATTGTTCCCTAAGATTAGGGCATCTCCAGCTAATCTCCCACTAAACCATTTAAACAATTGTCCACTAGCCCTTTGTTAATTCTCCACCATACTTATAATGATGATCCACTACTGCACCTTTAATATTTTGACTCAGCTGTAATGATGATTTCTCCTTTGTGACTCAGCAACCATGTGACTTCTCTCTTTAACTGAGCAGCCATGATGACTTCAATAGTGATGGTGTCTATAAAAGGCAGAGGTTTCAGTAGGGAGAAGGGAAGGAAGTACATCTGATACTCACATTAATACACACATATATATTTCTTTCTCTACAAAAGCACCACGTTAATTGAAGCATCAGAGTGCTAATACAGGCAAGGCCTGTCAAGCTCTCTTTGTTTTGCAGGCATCAAGGCAGTGCGTGAAGGCCACTTGCGACTCGGCATTTTTCTACCTTAACAATAATGGTCATAACCTGGTTTGGCTGCTTAATATATATATATGATTATTATATTTTAAGCAATAAATGGGCCAGTCAGATCAGAGTATGATTTCTCCACATTAAATTATACTTGTTGCACATGACTGTTTTAAAGTGTAAGAAATTTACACATATAATTGTTGGAAATAATAGTATGATTCTAAATATTAATATTTTACAATTTATGAAATTCTATTATTGATGGTTTGTTAGTCAACAAAGTGACCAAATCTTATAGTGTAATGAATTTCAAATTGGGAAAATTTTCAATTACCCATAGAGTTTGATGCTTTTAAATGACATTACAAGTTACTTCTTTGTGGGTAAATTAAAGTTTGTAATTATAAGACAATTAGGGATCGCCCAAAGATTGATTCATTTGTTCTTATGATTTAATCTAAAAGTTGATAATTAATATGTTTTGTTAGATTGTTACGTATATCCAAAGATAGCAAACACATCTAATTAAAATATATGTAATTATCATATTAAGTTTTATTAGCATCTTTATGGTTATGTTTGTATATCTTGGTATTTCCCAAAGGAAAACTTTGATATACAATAATTGTTTACCTCCATCATTTATTTATAAGGCATATGAAAAGAAATTGGATTTTTGAACGATTAGTGGTGACTTTATTGGTTATACAAAAAAATCAAAGGGGTATAGATTTTTCAAGAACCTGAAAATGGTAGGTTCATTGAGAATGGTGAAATTAGTGGGAGTGGATAATCACGTGATGTGGTCATTCACAAAATTAGGGTGGAGATACCTTTCTGTGTAACTTCTAAATTTGTTGTTCAATCTAATAATGTCCAATAACAACAAATGAATGACCAAACACTCCAAAATGAAAGATATCATGGAAAAGTGCGAAGCAGTCTGTCATTGCTGCATCCACTGTAGAGGTTGAATTTGTGGCATGTTTTGATGCCACAATTCACGAATTATGGCTACAGAACTTTATTTCAGGGCTTGGAATTATCGACATTTTTGTCAAGTCACTGAAAATTTACTGTGATAATTTCGTAGCAATATTCTTCTCAAAGAACGACAAGTATTCAAAGGGTGCAAAACACATGGAATTAAAATACTTTGCCGTTAAAGAAGAAGTTCAGAAATAAAGAGTATCAATAGAACATATTAGCACCAAGCTTATGATAGCAGATCCATTAACAAAGGGACTGCCGCCTAAAACATTTAATGAACATGTTGAAAGAATGGGCATAATTGGACATCATTATTGATTTTGTATTATAATTTTATTAAGTTTATTAATTTGATACTCTTGAGCTCAATTATGGGTTTCTGATTTATCTGTTGTTCTATATAGTATACATAATTGATATAGATTAAAGATAACAGATATAATCTCGGATGAAGACATTATAGTTGGACTATTAATTTACCTTTTATTATGGATCATATTAAGTAAAGAACTAGTGTCGTAGTATATGGAAGGGACTTTGTCGGAATTAATGACGTACAACCGCCATGACTCCCATTAGTTTATTACTTAATAATGATATTATGTAGTCAATATAAAGAAGGATTTCGGATAATATAATTGTGCACAATATGGTATTATTAAACCATAACGAATGTCACATGGGCCAAGTGGGAGTATGTAAGAATTATTATGGCCCACGTACAAATAAAAGGGTCTTGTGAATATTAATTAGATAATTATTTATCTAATAAGTTAATAGGTTTAGTACATAAAGTACATTAAGTATATACTTAAATCCTATTGGCTAAGAGGTGCCTATTCTGATTAAGTATGTCTTGATGGAAAACACCCGTTCACTTAATATATATATTCAGAATCTGGTCCCCTACATAATAGTAAAGTGAGAAAGTGAGAGAAATCAGTGTTATTCCAAATAATAGAATAAAAGTCCGCATTAGAGAACTACAATGGATCAAGGTACACATCTATTTAAATTATTAAAGAACTTCTTACAAAAGTTTCAAACTCAAAGTTTTTATTTTAGATTCGAGCGTTTTAAAAAAATAGGATAATCCCTACTGGTTGTCTCATGTTTATGAAATATTATCCAAATAAATGTCAAAGTGCTATAATCTTCACCGTTTAAAAAAAAAAAAGAATCTAAACCCACCTTTGAGTAGAGACAATATATATGCTGGATGAGAACTCAATTAGAGGTCTCGATTTTTATGTAATCAATTGGCCAAAATAATATATTGGGATAGCCCTCGGCTTACGCATTCTGCACGAACTTCTCGAGGAGAGAACATTAAATGGCTCCAAAATGATTATTTGGTCTGACTCACCATGGTTTCAATGTGTTGCTACATGTAACAAAGGATCATAGTTCCAGTTTCCTTAATAGCTGCCATTTCACTTTAGCTCTAAAGAGCAAGAATGATTACGCATGCCTCAATTTGGTTCATTGGTCAACATGAGACTTGGCTTTAAAAGGTAAACAAAGTGTCCTTGGTCTTTATTATTGGTTGTGTTAAACAAAATCAAAAGAAAAGATCGAAAATATATGCAGAATTAATAATAATAAGAACCACCACCAATGATGATTTTAAATAAGAGAAATAATTAAAATGACTACATTGCATATTATACGATATATTGCAAAATATAATAGAAGAGTCTATTTATAAGTTACAAAACTTGATGAACAAGAAGGGTAAATTTTACACTTAGTCCCTATTCTTTAAATATTTTTTCAATCTAGTCCCTAATATTTTAAAAGATTTATAGAGGTCCTTAATGTTTATAAAAGTTATTCAAAATGATCCCTATTATTCAAACTTAGCCAATTTGTTCCCTATTATTTTTCAAAAAATGCAATTCAATCCATGCATGTTATCCCCATTTGGGGACTAAATTGAATTTTATGGGAAACAATAGGGACTAAATTGGTTAGTTTTAGATAATAGAAACCATTTTGAATCACTTTGTAAACATTAGGGACCTCTATGAATCATTTAAAATATTAAGGATCAACTTGAAAAAAATAGCAAACAATAGGGACTAAGTATGAAATTTACCCTAAACAAGAATATAAAACTTGACTAATAAAAAACCTAATCATATAAGGACATCTGCAATTTCCTTAATTTAATCCTAAATCAATATTCCAATTACGTAGTTATACCAAAATATAAATTATTTCAACAGCCCTATTCAAATTCAAGTAATCCTACTTGAGTTTGATAATTGAATCGTTGATGCTAATGCCCAAAAATCAAATAAAGAAGACCAAGCCTGAAGGCCCAAAGAAAAAAGACCAAGCCCGAAGGCCCAAAGAAAGAAAACCAAGCCTGAAGCCCCAAAGAAAGAAAACCAATGCATGAAGACAAATGTTCGAAGACCCAAATGTCCAAAGACCCAAAGAAAGAAGACTAATGCCGAAAGGTCAAAAGAAGGAGAAGAAAACAAATATCCGAAGACCCAATACCCAAAGGCCCAAATACAAACAAAAAGAGGGCGAAAAATAACTACACCTATCCCAAAGTCAAGGCTCAGCAAGAACGCCAAAAAAATTTCAAAAACACCAAGAATACCAAATTTAGCAAAACGAATTGCAAAATTTGATCCAACTTGTCGAAAAACTTCAATAACATCCAGAACATCTTTTTCACGACATGCTCAATATCTAAACCCTGAGCTTTGAACAATGTTAAACAAAAAATAAAAAGATGGTTGATGATTGCCTCATGCTACCAACATGTGAAATGCATCCAATATTACTACCACAAATCATGTGAAACGTGGCCATCAATATTAATAGCAAAATAACTCATAAGTTACGAAAAACAAGCCAATAAATCCTATGAACATTTATGTTCTTCAATACATCTTGCCCAGTGGCAAAGTTAGGCACCAGAGGTTAAGAGGTGTAATACGTGGTGGAATAAGTAATCAGGATTAGCGACACTCATTTATAAAAATTTATTTTATATAAATTAGAAAAAAAAAAAAACTATTGCCTTTATGGCTAGAATCATAATTTTGATGATAAGAGATCACAATATTAAAAATAAAGAATTCACGGGTATTCAAATCTGAACTGTTAAATTAAAGATACAAAATAATCAATTAAAAATAAAAAAATAATCTAAACATCATTAAAAAATTAAATTACTGAAATAAATGTATAACTAAACTAGAAATGTTTAACTTGAATGTTAAAAATGTTACAAAAATAAACGAATCGAAATTCATACATAATGATAAATACAAATAGTCAGTAAAATATAGAAAATAAACTGAAAACCTATTTAAGAATAAGATAATAGAAGTGAAAAATAAAGAGAAAAAAGTATGAAGAAAGATAATAATAGAAATAAGAGGGTATAAAAAATAAAAATAATAATAAAAATAATTTAAAATAATAATAATAAAATTAATTTTTTTTCCCAAAGTGCCGGGGGTGCATGTGCACCCCTTCAACTCTACTTCCCTCCGCCACTGTTTGTCCAGTCTCTAAATTTGACCTCTAATACCATGTTAAACAAAATATAAAAAAAGACTGAATACATATGCGGAAGCGAATAATAATTGGTGTCACCACCAATAATAGCTCTAAATAAGAGAAATAACCAAAATGACTACATTGCATATTATACGATATATTACAAAGTACAATAAAAGAGTTTATTTATAGATTACAAAACTTGATGAACAAGAATATAAAACTTGACTAATAAGAAACCTAATTATATAAGGAAATCTGCAATTTCTTTAATTTAATCCTAAATCAATGTTTCAATTATGTAGTTATACCAAAATATAAATTATTTCAACAGGTTGGAGTTCACTAATCATGGTCTTAGTCTACTGATTCTACTTAACAAGTCCCAGTGATATGCATTGTAGTTTAATTTTTAGTCCGGACTGATTGAAGAAATTTTTTTTTTTTTTAATTCAAAGGAAGCTTAAAACTATACAATATAACTAACTAAATTCAAACTCACAACATCTCACATAATATTAAATAATATTACCACATAACCAAAACCCTAGTAAAAGTTTCCCATTTCTTTAAGCTTCTTTTATCATACCAATGAAATTGTAAAGAATGTTTGACTTTGAGTTACTAAACCCTAGATGGACTAATATTAAAAAAAGTGGGTGATAACTTTATTGGGTAACCATCGCCATACCCCATGTAGTATGATCAATGATGGTCAGTGCGCGTAGTACAAATGAATTTTTTTTCTTTTTCTTTTAAGTGTATATTATTCACGTGTCAGATACTAATTATAGTTTTAGTTCATAAATTTTTTTTAAAAAAGTTGTATATGATTACCCATTATCCCACATTTTCGTTTAATTTTATTTAAATATTAAAAGACTAAAACTATAATTACGGTATGAAAGAGAGTTAATATTCATTCATCACAAATTATAAGGTGATATGATGCTACTTACCTAACTTAATATAAATAGGTGAGTCGGTAAAGCCTTTCCAAAAGCATAGGTTAACCTATGGGCTATGTACTAAGTGAAGAACAATATAATGTCAATCTTTTAAGCATTGATTATATTAGATTAAATCAGATTAGGCATAAACTTTAGAGATTCTTCTCTTGAGGCACCAAACTCATCATAGCTTCTTGGAGCGGACTCTTTTGGAACTGCGGAAAGGAGGTCCACTCAAAAGCCCATTGCATACGCATGCTTGATGTTGCGGGTCTCATTGGCTTCAAGTTTACTAGATAATTATGATGTTGGTTGGCTACATCCGATACTTAAACACTCATGTTCAACACATGCAATAATCATTGTTAATCTAGTTCAGGTACAATAATGCTGTATCTCATCATTTTTTTGATTTGGAACCGTATTTTTATTCAGCTGGACAATTATATTCATTCAACTCATATGAAAGAAGTGGGATCCGAACATGGGCATCTACAGGGGCGGAGTCAGGAATTTTTATCAGTAGGGACTAAAATAAATAATTTTTTACTATATGACTTCATTTTTTTTCTTCAGTAGGGGCTAATTAATTTTTTTAACTAAAAATACAAAATATTTTAATTTTTTTCCTAAAAAATATATAAAATTTTATAATTTGTCAACATATGACTTAATTTTTTCTTTCAGTGAGGGCTAATTAATTTTTTTAATTAAAAATACATTATTTTTTAAATTTTTTTCTTCAAAAATACATAAAATTTTTAACGTTATTCTAGGTCAGTGGGGGCTACAGCCCCCACTTGACCTAGTGTGGCTCCGCCACTGGGCATCTAGGTGTTCGTATACTCAGTATAGTGACTAGTGAAAGTTGACATACAGACGCAAGTTCTCTTTGCTTACCATTTTGAATGGCGCCCGAGCGCCTGACTTCGGTGCTCGAGTGTTTTCTGAAATAAAGAAAATTCTTCTATGAGGTATATGACAAATCTGTCACAATCATGATGTCCCCACTTATGACAATTGGTTGTCATTTATCAACTAATTAAAACACTTTTTATTCTGCCACAGCCTCATAGAAGAAGAACTCGTTATTTAATGCATGGAGCAATTTCGGTCCTTTTGCAATGAAGATTGGTCTATATGATCTTATTAGGTTACCTTAAGTACATGAATCATAAATTTGTATTAGCAAATACCTTTTTGTCTCGTTTCTAGTCTTTATGTCGAGATAAACAATATTTGTATTATATTATGGAGCTTAATGAACCTCTAAACAATACTTTGAGAAAAAAAAATGAACTTGGACAATTGGAATCGAGTATTGCACTGTCGTCTAAATTCCAGCCTTCTTCAGAGAGCAAATAGTAGTTAGGTGGGCTTCACATACACACACGAACTTAGGCAAGTTCAGACTAGAATAATGGAGGTCTTTCAATTCGGTTTTTGATCAGACAATTACTTAGATTTTCCATACAATTTTGCTAGTTTCCTGTTCTTAGTAATTAATTCTTTCTTTGGGTTCACACATAACCGTTAGACCGTACGTTGCGCAATCAGTACGTTCCATATCCGTTTGTGATGGTGCTATCCCGACCAATTTAGCATGACTGGTTTTGTGGGAATATTTCTCAGGGTTATCAAAAAAAAAAAATATTTCTTTTGTGCAAATTGTATAGCCACTTTCCAAAATGAACATAAAACCTTGTTATTGTAATAAATGGTCCATCCACTTTGTCCTTTCTCTATTTTGTTTTGGTTCTTTTAAATTGATAGTAGTAAATCTAATACATATATATGTAGAGACAACTAACATATAAAAAGTTGTACGGACAACATGACTTGAACCTTAAACATCGTACTAAACATCAAGGTTGTATGGGTTGGCAATTTAGACTGTGATAGCACATTGAGAGGCAACGGTCTCATCTTCTCTTTTTTGTTGTTTCTTTTGTATTCCTGTCTAGTAATCAAACATTAATTTGGCTTTTATTTGGTTATTCTTTAGTTAATAATTTTTGAATTTTTTTTTCTACTTCACCTAAGGCCAAGTTTATGAGGTTTTAGGTTGCGATTTTTCCATCAACATGGTAAAAGTTTAGTCTAATTTAGGTTGTTTTTATCTTCTTCTATATTTGGAATTCTGCGTAATTATTATGATACTTTCAAATTTGTATTATTTCAATCAACAAAAGATCTTTGAATTGGAAAAATGAGATTTTTAAAAAATTTAGGGGCCAAGTGAGATTTTCCACATAAGAAAGTGATTTTTTTTTTTTTTTTTGTTGTTGTTGTTGTTAAGTCCTTTTGTCACATGGTGTTGGGATTGGCCAAAATAATGTTATAGCCAATTGACTCCACAAAGTCTTATTTTCTCTTTTTTAGTTAGAAAAAGGATTAACATTAACCCAACATAAAATAAAAATTATACAAGACTAGCCAATTCTAAAAGGAGAGAAATTTACAAGAAGTAAACTATCTACGCAACCAGCTCGTATATTAAAAGAATAGTCAAGAGGAAGATCCAGCCTTACACTCTTAGCTATCTAATCTGTAACATTGTAGACAGTCCTTCGAACAAGAGAGAAGTAGATAAGAACGATAACTAAACTTTAGGAGATTGATGAAGTTCATATGTCTGGACGCCATTTAGACCTTACAGTTCATGTTGTATGCACCTTTTTTCTGTGAGAAATCAATTGCATTAACATTTCATCAGAAGAAATGTTAGTCAATATCAGTACTGTTGAATACAAATGTAGGACATTGTATAACTCTAATGGAGGAACAATCATTCAACTCAATGAGGGTAAAACAACGGGTTTTGATCCCGCTATTCGGAAGATTTTCTTATCTAACATTTCTTATGAATCAATCAACTACCCTATTTGTATTTTTACAACTGTAATTTTTGCTAAATCTCTCCTAAAACAAGAGATAAGACTATTAGGGAGTGTTTGGTTCACGAATAGATTTTTCATTCCCGAAAATAATATTTCTGGGAATATCATTCTCAAGAATGTTATTCCTGGGAATGTGGTTAAAAGTGTTTGATTTGTTAAAAATATTTCTGAGAATATTTTGTCAACTTCATAGAAATGTTATTTTATTATGTTTGGTTTAACTCAATATTCCTAAGAATGTTAAACAATTTTTCAATAATGTCCCTAACTTAAACAAACAAGTATATCAAACAAAGTGTAGAAATAAAGATACATTTTGGATTTTCTTAGCAAAAGTAAATGATACATTTTGCATACTTTTGCTAATACGTGAGTAAAAAATATTTAACGTATTAATACAACCAAAGTAAATTTTATTTTTATAATTTATAAATTTTAACTTGACACTTCAAAATTAGAAACTTAAATTTATTATATTGTGTAATTTTATTTTATTTTTTTCTTACTAATTTTATTTTATTTTAATTCTATTTTTATCTTATTTTATTTTATTTTTCTTATTATATTTTATTATGTACTTTTTTATTTTATTTTTTATTGTAATTTATTTATTTTTTCTATTTTATTTTTAATTTTATTTATTTTTAACTTATTTAGTTATTTTATTTTAATTAATTTTTTTATTTTATTTTTTTACATTATTTTATTTTATTTTTATTTATTTTATTATTTTTTAATTTATTTATTATTTATTATTTTTTAAATTTATTTTTTGAATTATTTTATTGTATTTATTTTAATTTTGTATTTTCTAAGATGGGTATTTGGGTCTTTTACTTTTTTAAAGTTATTGTCAAGACTTGAGAATGTGATATTCCCATGCCCCCACATGGGAATAAAAATTAGCTAAATCATGAGAATATTGCATTTCTAGGAATGTGACATTCCCATAAATATTTTTTTATTCCGCGAACCAAATATGGGAATGTCATATTCCAAACGTCACATTCTCAGGGATCTTGTAACAATCCGGGAACCAAATGCCCCCTTAGCGAAAGAAGATATTTATGCTGCAATATTAATGTTTCGAATATATTTTTGATGTTTATACCCACATTTATTTTTAAATATTTGCCCGAATATCCACCTCGTATTTTATATTTCAAATAATTGGGCCAATAATTATGCTGCATGAAACAATTTTTATCATTTACTTACAAGTGAGTTATATTAAAGTTCATTTAGCTTGGCTTCACGGAACACGATATTTTATCAGTGAGAGTTAAGTGGGTACTAAAGCTAACTCTAACAACTTTTCTATAGTACTAAAGCTAACTCTAACAACTTTTCTATCTTTATTCTTACATGTAGGGGATTTGGAGTATTTTTCCTACATTTAGGAAACCCCTATTTTAGTTTCACTATAGTAGCTCTTTTATATTTAATCAATCTCTTAGTTTAGAGAATCTCTATTTTAATTTCACTCCAACAGTTTTCCTATTGTAGACTCTCCCTATTTTTATTTTATTATAATACTTTCTCTTTATTTTAATTAAACATATCATTTTAATTTTTTTTTTATATATGTTCATTTTTTCTCGACGACGTTTATTTTTAATTACTAAAATATTTTTTTTAATTTAATTTAAAGCCTTTTCAATAACTTTTAATTTTTTTTACTTATATTTGTTCATTGTTTATGATAATTGTTAAGATAAAAATCTATTGCTCCAACCTTCTGTCCCTAACTAGGGCTCGATGGCTCGGGCTGACCTGTTTGGCAAGGCTAAATAGCCCTGCCAGCATGCGTTGTATGGACTGTGGAGGGCTGGAATCTACTACTTGGGGCTCCGCTAACTTGTTCCCTGCAAAATACGAACCCTTGGGGTGTACCCGGGGCCCTCTCTGACGCTCAAGTCAGTTATGGGAGCAAGAATTTGCTTAAAAGTATTAAAGGAGTGCTTGAGAGCGGAGTAGACACTTAAGAGCAATTTAAGAGAGAGATTGCACAGACTAGATTGAGATACATGTACCTTGAATGTGTACTTGTATTTATTGTTGCTGAAATCTGGAGTTGTTATAATGGGATAAGGATGAATGTCTTGACTTTAGGCTCAAGTAGAGATTTAAGATCAATGATAATATCATGATCGCTTATTTTTAGGCCTTAGGAATTATCGTCTATCAAGTTTCAAGTTCATCCTTATCTAAAGGCTTATCAATGCATGCAAGATGCTCTGTCAAGCCCCTGCTCATTACCATGCCAACCAGGTCCGCATTTGCTAGCCAGGCCCGCATCGGACCTCTATGTCTGGTTCTATTTTTTTGGAGCTTCGAGGTCCGCCCTCATCAATAATATTCTATTATTTATATTTTATATTATTTTATATTCATTTTACTTTTGTTTATTTGTTTCAAATTTAAAATATATGTTAATAAACAATCCCCCAACCCCAAAAGTCTTCAACCGTGGAAATTTAAACACATTTCAATAAAAATATATCAATTTTATTTTTGTTTATTATTTTAATATTTTAATATTTTTATTTTTTAGTGTTCTGACCTTTGAATAGTGTTTAAGAAATGGAGAAAGGAATAATGTTTTTTCTCATACATATAAAGAAGTTAAAAATAAATGTAGAAATCCCTTACAATTTAGAGAATGAGAGAATGGGATAAGAGATAATTTGTTGGAACCCATTCTCACTAATCCTTTCAGGGCATCTCTTGGAGTTGGCCTAAGTGAAAGCCAAGTGATTTTATTTTATTTTTTATTTTTTTTGGTCAATGAAAGCTAAATGATTTCAATAATAAAATTAGTAGGGAGTAACAATTTTATACACTAAAGATTTTTTGAAAGTGATAGAAGATTTTAAAAGACCATTTTTTTTTTTTTGGTAAAAAAAAAAAGACTGTGTTGAACCCCACCACTTAATAAAAATACGTTCGTGCTTGATTCCTGGGCACATTTTTAGTCAATTCCATGTACACTGATAATTCTGAGCCCAAAAAAAAAAAAATTCTTTGTTTTGTGAATGCTGAACAATTGTTTGTAGCTATGAAAATTTCAGCCAGTATATGAGCTGTGATATTAGAGAAAACTCTTTGGTTAGTCCTTATTGAAGTCAGTTTATGACATATTAATGAGATTGATACATATATGTCTTACAAAAAAATATTAGAGGTTAATGAGTTAGTCTAAATTGATCTAAAATTCTTATGTGATATAAATTTTTTTTCAATTTGGCCAATGACTATTCGATCGCTTAATAAAAAAATGAATCCCACATATATATGAACAGGTTAAATGATCAAATGTCAGACACAAACCTTACCGCTTTGATATTAGATCTCGAATCAAAGGACCTAAGCGACCACATCCTCGAAACAAGCCAAGGAGAATGATTTGATTTGAGTAGCCACATTTATAAGTTTGGTGTGATATCACAATCACTAGCCATCATAAATGCAATTTATCACTGTTGTTTTTACTTGTACAGCCATTCAAACAACATTTACTTCTCACCCTTGAAAGATTTTAGAGAAATGTAGGTGACTCATTTCTGTTACGTAGCATTATTTTCACTCTTTTGATCATCATAAATTGTTCAGACCAAAATAAAACAAAATAGAAAGATTACCATAAATTATAGGGTGCACATTGATGTGAAACATCATATGGGAAGTGGGTGTGCAGTTTAAGTAATGGACAAGTCTTTCAAACGATAAGACTTATCGTTTGATGGCATTCGCGCTTGAGATAATTATATGTCGTGGCACCATATTATTTGGTTTAAACAACATGTTTCTTGCCATAGTTTTATTGCTTGGATTGCTTGCTTGGATTGCCTTTCTACCAAGCAAAGACTTATCGGTTGGGGTTTATATATTAATCCTCGTTGTGTTTTGTGTGGTGAAGCCGATGAATCCAGAGACCGTCTTTTTTTTTCCTGTAAATTCTCGAAAATGATCTGCCTTAAAAGGATTGAAATACACTTGTTGTGATCAATTCCCAATTGTTTGAAATGAAGTTGTTGAGTGGATGACTAAGTTTGTAGGCATGATCAGCTCAATTCTCTTGTGCTTAAACTCTTGTTTTTTGCCTTAGTTTATTTTATATGGTGTTAAAGAAATAAAAGACTTTATGATCAGGTTTCCTTTGATGAAAAATGAATTTTTGAGAATTGACCAGACTCAATTCTCTTAAAAATAATAGGTGATTCTCACACAATGTAAAATTCACTTCTATATAAATGAAATGATAATTAACACGCACTGACCACAAAAATTGTCGACTTGATAGGAGCTGAACTGTAATTTCTGGATGACTTTTAAGCTCACGGCCTTTTAGGGAGTTGACTGGATCGGTCTAGTTTGACCAGATTGGTTGTTAATACTTGGAGCCTTGGAGGTGCCCTTTGAACAATAGAATAGGCTACCTATAAAAACAAGTCTAATAGCCACCTACAGCTGGAACCACTACAAGGCCAATGCTGTAATTATATGATTAGATTCCATTATTCGTTAAGTAAGCTAAGTCCCAAAGTAAAAGAAAAATATTACACTGACAAATCAATAAACTAGGGAAATTATTGTTCTTTTATAGGGCAAAAATCATTTTAGTCTCTGAGCTTTACTTTAAAGATCAAATTAGTCTCTTAAATTTGTAAAAAGACCAAATTGGTCCCTCCAATTAATTTTTATTAGTCAAATATTAATAGTCAAAGGGTTGACCGAGTTAAAAGACTATTATATCCTTAGGCAATATATATTATAAAAGAAAAAATTACGATAAAAGTTTTAAATCAGTCTAAAAAAATATAATTCACAACATTTGTGCAGGAAAAAAAAACTAAAACTAAAAAATATCAATTCAAACATAAACAAATTAAATTCAGTAATATATCGTTAAAAAATGAACAATCATCATCGATATAATTAACAGCAAGGGTACCGCTCAGAAAAGAGAATGGATCATGATTGTTCATTTTTTAACAATATATTAGTAACTTTAATTTGTTTATGTTTGAATTGATATTTTTTAGTTTTTATTTTTTTTCCTACGCGAATTATGTGAATTATGTTTTTTTTAGACTTATTTAGACTTTTATTGTAATTTTTTTTATAATATATGTTGCCTAAAGATATAATAGTCTTTTAACTCAGTCAACCATTTGACTATTAATATTTGGCTAACAAAAGTTAACTAGAGGGACCTTTTTGGTCTTTTTACAAACCTGAGGGACCAATTTAGTCTTTAAAGTAAACTTCAGGGACTAAAATGGTTTTGACCCTTCTTTTATATATTAGTAAGACTCGTTATGTGAGAGATTAATAATTTTTTTAATTGATTTAAGAATTTTTCCTATGTAAATGAATGACATGAGCAACTATGTAATAAGAGGTATAACAATTATAATCTTTAGAGCGAGCTTAGCGGTGAATCATTTAAGACGTAGTGATAGACTTTCTCATATCTCATGTTTGATCAATCAAAAAATTAATTCTCTTGGTACCGGTCCTTATAAGTCTATATCTGACTAACTTAAATTATATATCTTCGGACAAAATCATGTGTCTCTAAGTTTGGATTTCTTAGGAGATTTTTTCATTTATAAGAAATAAAAAAGAAAAAAGAAAATCAATTACGCTTCTCTTTAATTTGTACAAGAAATTGCTTAGCAACAATAATCATTTTTAAACGATCAAGTTTATGTGTTTGACTAGTACACTTGTACTATCTTAATTTATACACTTGTACTAGAACACCATACATCTGAACTAGTTGTTCAGAAGGCATCTTTTTGCATGGAGTACATGCTGCCTGTATAATAAGTATCTAAGAATTGTGATTTGGTGGGACATGTTTGGTACAGTGCTGCACAGTTTACTTATGGGGGTATGATGGAACCTTAGAACCATAATTGATGCTCTAAAAATAATTCTTTGGTTAGTTGGCACTGAGAAAAATGAGTGTGTAACAGCAAAGAGAGGTCTGTTAACAAATGTGTCAGTAAAAGGAAAAAAATGAAGTTGTCAAGCAAAGCCAGCAAGCTTGGCCTTCAAGAGAAGAACTTCTCCAATATGTATTATGAGAAAGTATCATAGAATTAAAAGTATATGACATAATTATAATATGCAAGCTACATGTTAAAATAATTCAAGAGTTACCTTCGTGGTGAAGCATCTACAATATAAATGAAAAATTTATTTGCGTCTTAGATTAAATAAGTGAGAGGCAATATTTTGGGTCTTGATTGACCTTATGACTAATTAATCTGAACCATGACTCTTCTTAAGAACGTGATCATGTGTTGTGAGATTTGAACACTTATGTGAACTCAAATGACATTATCGAGTGTTCCTATCATAAAAAAAAAAAAAAAATACACATTAAAGGAACTGCCAAATATTAGGAAATCTCTTCCAAATAATTAAGGTTGTGCTGGGGTATGGGTCCTCAAGCCACATGATCGTTTGGAACGATAATCGTTTTCATGAGTTTTCACAAGTATGGTAAGGGTAAAAGGATTAGATTCTTGTAATAATTTAACTGCAAAGAGCAGTTGGGAGTAGTTAGTCTGTCTTTTAAACTCAATAGATGTCACCTGTTAACTTTAGGCAGGTGAAGAAGGCCTCTTTGCTAGCATCTCTTTATATGTTGTCAACTCAAAGCACTCCCAATTGTCTTTGATATATAAAAAAGATTAGGACTTGATGCTTCATTTGCTGTTTCTGTAAGTACCTAGTTGGTGAATTTGGCCCTACTTGTAGAATGCAAGCAAGCATTTGATGCCGTTAATGGTGCTATCAAGACTCCAATTTAGGGGACTGGTACAAGACCCTGTCACCATTTTCTGTTTTACTGTAATTTAAGTAGAATTTGGTGCTGCATTGGTCATTTTCAGGTACCTATCTGAGAGTATCTATAAGGGTTGATGCAAGTCTCTTTTTTGGATTCTTGTGGGGGTGTTTTTAAGTTTTGATGTATAGCTTCAGCTTCAACAACTGATAGTATATTTCCATTAATAGGACCTTCTTGTGGAGAATTTCTTTTTTTTTTTTGCTCGGTAAGTGAGAATTTCATTAATATAAACAAGCTGTAGCACTAATCAGAGAGGAACCCATCTAAGTCAGGATTCTAATATCAACATTCCGGGCACTACAAATGTTAAATTGGAGAATCTTGTTGCAGAACGGAAAAAATGTAGTTATGTCTGTTATAAACAAAGTGAAAAGAAAAAAGGGAAACTGCTTTCTTTTCCTAGTCTGATGAGCTGTTACTTAACCTATTGTCTACTTTATACTCTGAAAGGTTCTTACTTTGTTGTCTCTGATTATTTACTTTTTCCACATTAGAGATTAGACTTGATCTAAGACTCTTGAAAGATGAAGTAAGTAGCTGATGCTGTATAAAGATTTTATGCCTGGTACATTAGATTTCTATACTTTTTTCTTTGTGTCTCCAAGATGTTGCAATGAGAGGTTTCTTTAACTTTAACCCCCTATAGTCCTATAAAGCTGACAGGTTTATTTGTTGCTTGTTGAGTTCTGCAAGATATTACCAACAGCTATTCTTGGTCAAACTACTTTTCCTTTTGTTATAATTAATTCTTCTGTTACTCAAGAATTGGCATTTGTTGAATAATAATTTGTTGTATTTAAAAATTCTGATTTTGAACACGGCTTTGGCCTACATTGTAAAAAAAAAGTATTCTTCTGTTACAAAAAGCTGCCTACTCTTGGTTAGGTTTGTCCAATTGGGGGGTCTCTGTGGCTTTCTCAAGAAGGTGTTCATTGATCAAGTTCCATACATTCTGGGATTTTTCTTAGACCATGGAAGCTGAGGATAGTGGCAGCAGTGTGGGATTTCACCACAGAGGTGGTGGTGGTGGTGGTGGTGGTGATGGTGGTGATAGCTCAGAATCCATATTCAAGACTTCAAATAGTGTAGACCCTTTTTATAATAGTTCTGGCTGGGATCAACTTGTTTCACTGAATCAGAGTGAAAATTTTGGAGGTGCATTTGTCAGTACACAATATCCAATTGTGCTTGAAAATCAGGCAATTAATGGCTGCTCTTCACATATGGTGCATTATCCATCTGATTCAGGCCTGGTTGAGATGGTCGCAAAGGTTCCATCTTTTGGAAGTGGAAGCTTTTCTGAAATGGTGTGTTCTTTTGGCCTGCCGGAACGCGGCCAGATGCCAGAAACAGTTGCACATCCATGTTTTTCGCCGAACAAGGAGGGTGGCAATGCGAAGGCCTTAACTAGTGCAAATTCCCTCTATAATTACCAAATTGCAGAAGATGAGGGTGCTGATTCTACACTAAACGGAAGCAGGAAAAGGCGAGCATCAGAATCTCATTCATCATTGAATCCAAACAAGGTAAATTTCATCATAACTTATCAATTGTTGAACAATATACTCTCTTGCTATGAAATGTCATATCCCTTGTGTGAATTTTTTTGTTAAATAGAATGCTGAAGGGGGATTGCAGAAAGTTTCGTCTAGAGAGTGTTCAGAATGTTCAAAAGAAGATGGTGAAAAGAGAGAAAGTTTTGAACATGATAATGTTGCCAATTTGCGCGATAAGCAAGCGGGTAAACAACCAAATAATTCCAGTGGTGGGGAGCCTTCTAAAGACAACTACATACATGTGAGGGCGAAACGAGGCCAGGCTACAAACAGCCACAGCCTTGCAGAAAGGGTTCGACTTTTATGATACTAATCTCATAGAAAACTATGGTGTTTGTGATATCTTTGATTGACCTTTGAAGTCTTTTGCAGGTGAGAAGAGAAAGGATTAGTGAGAGGATGAGGCTTCTTCAAGAACTTGTTCCAGGCTGCAATAAGGTATTACTTGGTTCCTGTTTATGCTCGACCCTTGGCTACTTATCTATGTTTAATTTCAGTAATGAGTCCTGAAAATCGGTAATTTCATTATTGAAGATTACAGGAAAAGCAATGATGTTAGATGAGATTATAAACTACGTGCAATCACTGCAGCAGCAGGTTGAGGTATTCGTTTTTCAACTATAGCATAAGCCATTCTTTATCGATTTTTGGAATTTAAGATCTGTGTAGAACAAGTTCTGGAGTTGTAATCCGTTAAATTAGTGGCCAATTTAACCTCGTGGCTAAAAATAGCTCTGTATACAGAAACTTGCTAGGCACCTGCTATATATCTTGAAACTATTTGCGCGGAATAATTGTCTCTGGGAGTCTTTCTTGCTAATGAAAACAGCCTGACTAGCAAGGATCGAGCAATAGAGCTTTTGGTCCTTATTTTTCTTTTACCAGAATGTAGCGAGGTTCATGACGCGAGAGTTCCCTAAATTCTTAGTTGAATTTGATGTACTGATCTTAAATATTCTGGTTCAAAATTGTCATGTTCCCGGCATGAATCTTATTGATGAACAGGCTTATGCTTAGGCTTTGAGGCTCTGCTACTATGATGTAGTGTATAAGATTTTAGTCCAATTGTAGAATTTCAAAATTCATGAGACAACACGATGTTACTAACTATCTGGAGACAATACACCCGTAATTTACCTATCTTTAGACATTCCTCTGGATTTGATGAAGATGCATTTGCATTCTCTCTGCAGTTTTTGTCAATGAAACTCGCTACTGTGAATCCAGAACTGAACGTTGATATTGAACGAATTCTGTCCAAAGATGTACGTGAAAATCAACTCTTAAAACATTACATTTATCTATACAGCAAGTATGATGAACTTCACATTCATTTCTTATGTGTCTAGATTCTTCATTCGCGAGGTGCCAGTGCAGCTAGTCACACGGTTGCACCAGGATTGAGCACCTCCCATCCTTTTCAAGGGATTCGACAGGGATCCTTTGCTGGTATCCCGAATATAACCCCGCCATATCATCCCTTTCCTCAGGTAATAGAGAGGTCACCTCCTACTTGTATACTTCCCATTGTTGCAAGAAATGACACGCGATATACTTTTGCATACAGAGCGTATGGGAGAATGAGTTTCAAAGTGTTCTCCAAATGGGATTTGATTCTAATCCCTCTATCAACCATCTGGGACCGAATGGTTAGTTCCAGCAACTACATCCCATCTATTCTGTTTTTTATGTTTGTTGCATTTTATCTCTCTATTCCTACTGGATGTCTCACTGAGCGACTCTCCATGAGGCGGTGTCCCTCCCTCAAAGCGTGGTGGAGAGATTGTTTCCTCTATTATGCACTTGGGTTTATGAGAGTAATAATGTCATAATCTTGAACATCTTTTGCAGGAGGGTGAAACTGGAGCTGTAGAAGCATTCATACTTTGTCTCTAACCAGAATATCAGATATTTCCTAATTGTGGCAAATTTTTATTTCCTTTCCCGGACCCTGCACATAGCAGGAGTTTCGTGTACTAGACTACGCTTTTACTACCACCAACAAAGTGGTTACAAATTTTTTTCGTAGTGTTATATATAGGTTCTGAGCTCCTAACTCTCTGTTCTTCGAATTTTAACAGAAGAAAATGACTTGTTAGAATACAAAGTTCTTGTATATTTGGAGTGACACAGATCGATGATGATTGTTCTTTATGGTGGTGTAATATACCTATGCCTAGGTTGTAAATGGACATTATTATAATCGAAGATGTAAGAATTTCTGTCCCTCAGCTGTGCAAATTAAATGGCAGAATCAGAAAGATAAATTTATATTTCAAGAAGTGACATATCAAAAGATCTTAGGATTTTTCATGTAAATTAACGGGAGAAGATTATGAGAATAATGTGTCATTAATATACAAGTATTCGATCAAGTCTCAATGATTTGAACTTTTAAGTCAAGGTTGTTAAGTTTTAATCGTGTGTATTAAGGCGTTGACCCAGATTATAAAAAGGACTATAGAGGTCATAGTAATAAAATGGATCCTCGATGTGCATAGGTGGTCGGCTTAAATGATGGGTAAGCTTGTAATGAATCATAGTTCTTGGGATGGACTCTCAAAATGGTATAAGGTCATAAGTTCGTTGTGACTCATGGGTGATTTTGGCATACAGGGAAGAACTACTCGAGCTAGTATGATAGTTGACGTACATAAAATCTGAAACTTGTGACATTTGTGAAATAGATGGATTTATCGGTGGACTGATTATGGATTAAGGGAGAGTTGACACCCAATATAGAGAGTTTACACGTAAAAGAAGAGATTTATTAAAAATTTTCATGTGAACTAACAGGATAAAAAATTAGTCAATTGTCTTATATTAAAAAATATAAAAAAACTGAATAACTTAAAGTTTGAGGTCTCGCCATACGAGAAGATTAAAGATGCTCGAGTATCATACTAGTCACAAGTGTGCTGACCAAAGCACAAGAATGTGTATGAAAATACACAGAAAAGTTTTCTACGTACAAACTTTTAGTGGGGTAGTGGGGGTAAGACTTTTACTTGAAGTAATTAATTCCCACAAAAAGTTAAGGCCTATTCAAAGATAAAATCTCAACAAATATACCATTTTTTTATTTTTTTGCCATAAGCCCTTATTTTGTGGGGGTCATTACAAATATTATATAAAATTTCATATAATACAATATATTTTTCTTCTTATTGTTGTTTAATATTATTTGTTCTATTTAAAATAAATAACTTTATCTTAAAAAATATTAATGAATTGAAATTAGATTATCTTAAAAAATATTAATGAATTGAAATTAGAAAATAATTATTACAGATTTAGCCACGGATGCGGTTTGTCACCATTTTGCGATGGAGTTGGTGACGGCCTCTTGTATTTAGCAATAGAGTGAGTTCCATCGCGATCTTTGGCTATGTTCCGACGGATTTGGCCTTTTTGTATTATATATAAAAGTACTTGCTTATTAAGTTAAAAAAAGGAAAAAGAAAAAAAAGTAGTGTGGAAGAGGTAACAAGGTTACAAATTAAGTAGCTAAAAACTGCAAGCCAGTAACAGTTTTGGTAATATTACCATTGCATTTATTCAAATTATTCTCCATTATTTCGGAGTTGTACTAACCTGTTAGCCCAAGAAGAAAAATAAGGTACTGTAGGAGAATTTTGGGCCGCCAAGAACTTGAATCTTAAGACAGCCCTTGCGCGTTTGGGCCTAATCTGGCCTTCTCTCATTTTAATATTTCATCCCGTTATGGGACTTTGGGCCTATCTAGCATTTCCCCAAGTTGATATTTTAGCTCTATTCTTCTAGCAGCATACTCTAAATCGGAAGAGTACTTCTTAATCATTTCTACAAACTTAAAAGTCCTAATTCGAATTGCTTTTCTAATTGTGAGATTTTTTTTTTTTTATTGGGGATCGATCTAAACAAATTCACGGACAAAATTTAGTTGGGTCAAATTAATATTCGCGAACTTGCCCACTGCCTACCCCTTAAGTTGCCTTTTTAAGATGATTTTGTCCAATTTGTAATGACTTAAGCTCTTTACTATGAGACAAGCTTACTCTAATCACAAAGTTAAAGGCCTTGACTAGAAATTAGTCACTGAGCTACGACTTCAAATCTCTCGATGTCAAATTGAGACGTGAGAGATTGAGAAACCTGTCCACTGATTTCTTGTGAAAAATAAGACAACTCATCCCGCTCAACCAACAAACAACAAAAGCGAACGTAACATTATATATGCCTAGGATAGTGGCATAAAAAGGCTATTCATACATGAGGATCGAATTTTGAGCCAACTAATTAGGTTTAATAGCTAGTAATTGAACATGAGTACATATCTTACTAGTGCAAGCCACCAGCCATAGTGTTGTGAAATTCCCACTGGATGGTGGTCTTAGATTGTGTTTTCATTATGTTTGACGTGACGATAACGTTGCTTGTCCAATAGGATAGGTTGCAGCACTCCATCTCAAATTTGTTATGCGAAGGATTTATCTCAGTTATAATAACATGGGTTTTATATTACTTTCAATACGAACTCAAAACATTTTACACCAATCGATTAAATTCAATATGTTGATAGACAAACACAAAATTCGAGCTGGCCGAACTTTGCCAACACTAAGCACTATGTAAATACTGTTACGAGTTATCTTGACTGTTATTGAAAAGAAAAAAAAAAAAAACCATGACTGTTTCAACTAATTGGAACTTTTCTATAGGCACGTAAAAAATATACAAATCTTTTTTTTGATCAGTAAAAACTAATATATATATGTGCATACACACAAATCGAGGCAACTATACACTTAAGATGCTAAATTTGATGACATTTGACCATATCATGATTTTAGATATCACATGAGTTTTATTATAACTTGGTTTATCAAATTTTAAATTTATAAAAAAATATACAATACTCCCTCATAATTTTATAAATTACTCGGATTTTTTAAAAGGCGGCACACTTGCCTCAAACTTTAACTTTGTTGATGGAAAAGATGAAATAATGACGGGTTCTTTATTAAATACACATGATACCCCTTGTGTTTTTCTTAATAAACTAGGTGCACAGTCCCTTGTACTTTTCATTTAAATACACAATATTACTTGTGCTTTTTCATTTATAAACTAAATACTCCATTGCCCATATCATAATAAGCCCATTATCCCCCCTCCCCCATTTTACCGCAATAATCTCGTAATGCCCTCATGTTTCTTTACTTGTACATAACTCTCTGTTGTCATGATCATATACATTCACAATCCAAATTTGGATGAATCAACTAACGATAGGGTATATGTAACCGTTTGAAAAGTATAAATAGTTTATGAAACAATTTTGATACCATAGAGAGGGGATAGAATACTAATTCGACAAACTACAGGAGAATATGATGTATTTTTATCCTCAAATTTATTGTGCAATCTGAAAGGCATTTTTGTTGTCTGAATGCTTTCATGAAAGGAGAAATATATGCGTGTCCTATCACGGATATAATGGGAGCGAGTATGTCATGAAACAACAAATACACAGCCAGCCAAAAATCTGAAGAGTGCTGGAAGCTATTAATAGTAGTAAAATAGGGGTTCTTAGGTCACCTAAAACAAATTTAAGAGCGAAGTTCTTCAATGTGGTCTCCGACTATTCGGTACCTCTCACAAATATGTGGGTCCTGTATTTGTAAGGTTCATTTTTTATTTTAAGGGCAAAATGATCGATTTTTATATACAAGTATTTTTTCCAATACTTGATTAAATGTATTCATGTGCTTGGTGAAGGAGGCACATAAAGCATGTACCAAGAAAAACTTCTTCTTTTGACACGTTAAAAACTCCAATGTCGCCATGCATACTGTAATTTTACTTTTTGGTGCAGAGTAATGGGAGGATTCTTTGAAAAAACGATTGAACTTGGTGTATGTGGAGTATGAGCCCCATATATGCGTTGGATTTCCACGCCACAGACACCAGATGTTTTTAAGTTCTGCCTTAATGCAAGTCAATGCGGGTTGTGAAACAAATGGTACAAAGGAACTTGGGTGAATAGCTCTTGACCTCTTTGTGGTCAAGCGAAACTAGCTATAATCCCTCTGTGATTTAAAAAATATAGTCGTACCCCACTGTGGTCCACCAGTTGATGCACACTGTCCCTCTCCGTCAAATTTTTCGTCAAAACTGACAGGATATGTACCACAAGCGAATAAAATGCAATTTTTATTAGTTTTTAACGTATTTAATAATAAAATAATATTAGTAGTTAAAAAAAATTAATTTTTTCATTTTTCTTTTCATTTTCACCTTTTTTATTTATTTATTATGAAATTAAAGAAAAAAAATCATCTTCTCCAACCCCAACCCCCCACCACAGCCCTACCACGCCCATCCCCATCACCCTCCCCTCCCTACCCCCACCCCCACCCCCACCCCCACCCCTTGCCCCTCAGCAACAGCAGCGTTGATGGGGAGAGGGTAGGATGGGGTTGGAGAAGATGATTTTATTTATTTATTATTTAGTAATAAATTAAAAAAATAAGTGAAAATGAAAAGAAAAAAGAAAAAAAATATTTTTTTTAATTATTAATATTATTTTATTATTAAATATTTTAAAAACTAATAAAAATCGTATTTTACGTGCGTTTGTCACACTTTCCATAAAAAATGACGAAAAATTTGACAAAAGGAGGTGGTGTGTATCAACGGGTGGACCACAAAGGGGGTCCGATTATATTTTTTGAACCACAGAAAAGTTATAACTAGTTTTACTTGACCATAGGAGAGTTTAGAGCTATTCATCCAAGGCACTATTATACTATCTCTAATCATAAAACAAAGTGATAAAGGGAAATCTAAATGCACAAAACACACGTCATACTCATGTATTGAGAAAGTATCATATCTAGTTTTAAATTTATTATACATGATTTTACTTTATATATTTATAAAAAATTATTTTCACGACCTAAATGTGGTCCTAACTTGTGACCGCCAATCACACCTCACGAATAATTTTGCAAAGCGAGACCAATAGAATGAGGCAGCCTATTATAGATGACATGTTTGGCAATGTGGTTTCAGCAGCCGTTTAGGAAAAGAAACTTTTTTCCCTGACAAAATCTGCTAAACCAACCAATTCTTTAACAAGTTGGCCAATGGATTCGCCATAAATTGCTTCTTTCTTTCTTTTTTTGCGCTAAATCAACAAGACTTGTATTAATTAAATTCAAAAATATGTATAATCAGCAAAAGCTTTACAACTCATCATCTAGTGATGCTTTCATCTTTAAACCTACAAATAAAACTATTTAAAAAAAAATGTCTAATCTTTTTTGTTATATGTAGTTTATATTTAACGTCGAACACTAGAGAATTGAGAATCTAATCTTCGGTTCATACTTCCTCAGAGTGTAATCTCACGTTTCTTTTCTTCTAAATGTGATACACAAATGCACCAAATTTTTTGTCATATAAATTTCTTTTTGTATTACAGGGGCAAAAGTCCAAAAAGAAAAAAATCTAACCTACTTATTTTAAAGGATGTTTAACCTGTTTGTCTCATTTCAAGAGAGCACAAAATGGTCTTGATGGACACTCTATCATTGTCTATTTAAATTTATATGAATGTTATTTAACGTTAGACCGTGAGTATAGAGGTGAGCCTACTTATTTTGTTCACTTACAATAAAAAATATTGCAAGATGGCATACATGTCATGTTAAAAGATCTAAAAGAAGATGTCATCAATAGTCACTAAGAGGTGAAATTTGGACCAATAATAATACTACCAAGATTAAATTTCAATTATATTCATTTTGAGCATCATTTTTTCTTCCCTCTTTTTTTGCAAAAAAGCGATTTTCAAACTAAACAATAGGGGTTTAATCCGGTAGTGCTAAATCGTCCATATATCGTCTCCAATGATTAAGAGACAATGAGACTAGGAGAAGATCTACATCTAATCAAAACCAGGCCCTAGCTCACAGACGAAAGCAAACTTTCTTGCTGCTTGAATGTGAAACATAATGCAATAGATAAGTACATATACACCTGCAATGATATAAGATGAGTGAAAATTTTTAAAACAACCCAGACTTACCATTAGTCCTAGACATATAGGGTGACATGCTGTAGAACCTACTTGTATGTGAGTAGACTGATAATTAACCCGGATTGACCAAAGAAGTTCTCTAAGATGAGAGGATATTTCCATTCCTAAATTTTCTTATCAACCGAAAGCTTTGAAGTCCAAATGTTACAGCAAATTCACCATTTAAAAAGCTTTAAGAGGAAGAGAGAACACAAAATCTATATACAATAAAAATAAGCCAAAAAAATTGAGAAGGAAAAGAATGATGAAGGCCAAAGTAAAGAGAAATTCAAAAAATTACTGAACCAAGTATTCATCGTTCACATTGAAGAAGACAAAGATACAGATCTCATTGTGCTTAGAGCATGAGTAACCAAACTAAGTCTTATCCCACTAGTTGAGTTGACTTAAAGGACGATCGAAACTACCAAGAAGAACATTTAACTGATTCTCAAAGCAAATGAGTAGCTCCACACTCGATATGTACAACACTTCCAGAAGAATATCTAGGAATTATGAGTCCTTGTCCCGGAAGAAGTTAGCTTCCTTGGAAAAGTGGTTGACATTACTCTATAAGAAATATCTGCAGCATACTGCGTTCCTATTTCAACTGTAACTAAATTTCGTGTTTGATATACCAAAGATGAATTCTTCTTACGAAAGAATATAACAAAAAAAACGAAAGAATCCAGAAAAAGAAGGAAAGAAATTACAAAAACAGCAAAAGAAGGAAAGAAAAATCTAATGTAGTAATGAACATTACCAATTTGTAATGGTTTATACTGCTCCATGGTGCCATAACGATCCGACTCTCTGGCACGCCTCTGACTCTTCAGGAGCAGATGGTATTTGGGGCTGGAAAGAGGGAAAGAAAAATCTAATGTAGTAATGAATGTTACCATTTTGTAATGGTTTATACTACTCCATGGTGCCATAATGATCCGACTCTCTGGCACGCCTCTGACTCTTCAGGAGCAGATGGTATTTGAGGCTGGAAAGAAGGAAAGAAAAATCTAATGTAGTAATGAACATTACCATTTTGTAATGGTTTATACTACTCCATGGTGCCATAACGATCCGACTCTCTGGCACGCCTCTGACTCTTCAGGAGCAGATGGTATTTGGGGCTGGAAAGAAGGAAAGAAAAATCTAATGTAGTAATGAACATTACCATTTTGTAATGGTTTATACTACTCCATGGTGCCATAACAATCCGACTCTCTGGCACGCCTCTGACTCTTCAGGAGCAGATGGTATTTGGGGCTGGACAAAGGAAATAACGCTGAAGCACTTTGCTTTTCTCAAGAATTTCTCAAAGGTCTTGTATTCCTTTCAGCTAGCAGTAAAGGGCAGCATCCGAAGTCAGTCCCCAAGTTTACCATTTATCCATATATTTTCTACAAAGCCTGCCATCGTCTTTTACCCAATCTGCTCACCTATCAAGTCCAGTCCAACGAGCAAGAATGATATTCCTTGGAACAGCAAGAAGTAAAAGTGGATGCCCTGCGCAGACAACAAACTTCTGGCAGACGCAGTCAAAAGAAGGAAAGCTAGGGCCAACTCTTTTGTGTATATCCTATTGTGCTTCTTTGAAGCCGCCTTCTCCAGTTTCTGAATTTCTTCATGCAACTCCCCTAAATCAGGCTCTGAGACACCCCTGTGGTGCTTGGGTTTTTTATCAGCCAAGGAGATTAAATCACCCTCGGAGGAACGCCCTAATTTCTTGGTGACAACCCATTCATATGCACTTCCAAGTTGAAACAGACCAGATATCATGGCATTGAACTTAGTCACCGACATGGTGTTCTCAAATAGAAGGTATGGAACAATGAAGGGGAAGGATTTTGGCGATGGAATTATATTGAGAAACGTGATGGCTGCAGGAACATAACATACAACCCATGTTGGGAGAGTAGCCTCTGGTATAAACATAGTCATGGGAAGAATAATGCAAAACAGGGTGAAGGAATAGAATGGCAGAATCAGTTTCCTTAGAAGAAAGAAGAGGAAAATCAAGTTCGCTTTCTTCCAAATGCTGATCTGCAAAACTCGCAACACTAAAACTATCACTAAAAGAATCCAACTCATTTTAAGCAATATAGAATAAGATACACTTAAAATTAGCAGCAATTAAACTTGTGTTTAATACCTTTGACTGAATGATGTCAGGCAAGCAAAGACGAAACAGTTGCATAGGCCCAGAATGCCACCTGTGTTGTTGCTTCCGATAAGCTTCATAAGATTCTGGTAATTCGCATTGGCACTGCAGAATTTCAGACAAACTTCATTTTTCAGGTCACAAACTATTTACTTAAGTTAGTAATGATGCTAAAGTAAATCTAGCAGTAAAAGTACCTCGACATCATTGAGGAAGATGAATTTCCAGCCATGGATATGAGCTCGGACAGCAATGTCCATATCCTCCACCGTTGTCCTCTCCAACCAACCACCAGACTCTTCCAAAGCCTTTATCCTCCATACACCAGCAGTTCCGTTAAAACCAAAGAAATTTAAGAAAATTCCATTGACCTGCTGCTCCACTTCAAAATGAAAAGCTAAATTGATGTGCTGCAAGCGTGTCAGTAGATTTTCATCCTTGTTCACGAAGGACCACCTTGCCTGAACCAATCCTAGATCCTCATTATCCTGAAAGGCAGCGCAAAAAGAAATGGAGGTTTAACAAACCAAACAACACTTTATTGCATAAACATATTCACACGGCTCCAATGACATAAACTAAATCACACATTAGGTTTTTACATTATCATGTCAGACACACCATCCAGGTAATTTAATTGTAAAACTACTCATAAATGTTGCATACCTTGAAATGAGGAACCGTTCTTTTAAGAAAATCTGGAGCTGGCTGAAAATCAGCGTCGAAAATGGCAACAAATTCATAGTCTTTGACATAACTGCAATGCATGGCAGACTTGAGATTTCCTGCCTTGTATCCTTCCCTAATCACTCTGTGCCTATACACAATATTGGCACCGTCCTGCTGCCACTTATGAACCTCATCTTTGATCAGCGACTGCGTTATTGGATCATCCGAATCATCTAAAACTTGGATCAATAATTTCCCCTTAGGCCAGTCCAAATTACACACTGCAGCAATCGACTGCTGATAAACCTGATAAAATGACATCAACTCCCAGCTAAATATCCGCCACAACAAACTTAATTTCAATGATAATCCAGCAATCGCAACCAAAACTCAAAAGGGGTTTTCTTAGAATTCTGAACCAATACAAAAAATTTCCATTGATAGTCTGAAAAATGCAGTCTAAAATCACATTTCTTGGAAAGTTCATGGGAAAAAAAGAAACAAAAGTAATTAATGAACAATCTATAACATACAGACACAAAATTGGAATTTTCTTTTTCTAAAATTCAACCAAAAAATGGAA
Organism: Ehretia macrophylla; assembly: GCA_037974665.1. Taxonomy (NCBI): domain Eukaryota; kingdom Viridiplantae; phylum Streptophyta; class Magnoliopsida; order Boraginales; family Ehretiaceae; genus Ehretia; species Ehretia macrophylla. The sequence continues at coordinate 11,318,408 of CM075774.1, forward strand.
AGTTAAGAAATATACCAATACAAATTCTGACCAAAACAACAAATATTCATTAACAATCTACCAATCATCAACGAAACTCAAATGCACTTTCTCAAAATGTAACCAAACGATAAACAAGATTCGATTTTTCTTTAACTAAATTTCAAGAAAAAAGTAGAATGTTCAGAAATAAACCAATGAAATTCTGACCAAGAAAACAAAAATTCCATTGATAATCTACCACCATCAACAAAATTCAAATGCATTTTCTGGAAACTTAACAAAGATATAAACAAAAATAATTAATGAACCAACTATCACCTACAAAATCAAGATTAAATTAATCTTTCTCTAAAATTCAATAAAAATAAGGCTGCATAAAAGAGGGTCTGACCATTTCCCAATCCCCGCACGTACCCAATCCCCGTGCATCGGACTGCCCTTTTAAATTCAACAAAAAAGAAAAGAGAAAGTTTAGAAAAATGTACCTCTTTTTCATTGCACATAGGGATCTGAACTAACACCATTGGAAAATAACCACAAGACTCCTCACCAGACTCCAGATCCAAAGGGCCTCGTTTGGCAACAGGCTTAATCTTCTTCAAACTAATCCAGAAACATACCAAACACAGAATTAATCTATCCAAGCTCTGGATAAGGAACATCACTATACAAGCATTGGCCAAGAACTGTAAAGGTGGAGCAAGATACTCCACTCTGATCAAAACCCACGTCGAATAAAGTGAATCAAACACACCCTTAACAGCAAATGGATTTGATAACATGTAAAGATATTGAAATTGAACATCTTGTGCATGAAAACTCCAGCCTTTGTAATATGCAGCCATTTCAAATGCTAGTAATGCTAAAGACAACCAAAGGAAGATTTTTATACAAGTGTAGAACCGGGACTTGGTGGCGGAGTCGGTTCTTCCGGAGGAGACACGGCGGCGAACGGCGGAGGCAATGGAAGTTAAGCAGCCAGCTGCTTTGTGTGCTTTGAGGAGGAGGACCCAAGTGAGCTGTTTTGCATTTTTGTTACGACGACCCTTTGGAACGGTGTCGTTTGGGTAGATGAAATCTTCTTCTGATGGAGCTTCGATTTCCACCATGGCCCAGTTGTTTGGGTTCTCCATTTTCACCACCACTGGTGTTCCTCCTCCTCCACCACCACCACCACCTCTGCGGCTATTCTGCTGAGTACTCCACCACTCAAACATTCTTTCTCGTGTCTCTCAACACACGACTTTTGGCTCCTTGTGTTGAAAGTTCTCACGCTCTTTTGCTCACAGCAACAGCTTCTACTTTACAATGTAGCCATAAAAACAAGACCAAGAAGCTATCTTGTTGTGCACATTGTATGCATATGTGAGTATAGATTGTTGGGTGTGGTGGTAGTGTGTGTGTGTGTGTGTGTGTGTGTGTGGGGGGGGGGGGGGGGGGGTGGTGTTAAATGGTAGTAGTACAAAGGAGCAAACACAATCAATTACAGCTTGCAGGGGGGGGGCCTTACAATTTTTGTTGTTGTAGTACTGAGGTTGTAATAAGGAGGAGGTAGAGAGAGTGTGTGGTGTGTGTGTGTGTGTGTGTGTGTGTGTGTGTGTGTGGAGAAAAAAGATGTTAGAGAGAGAAAGGAATGCGGGAATAGCTCAACAAGCCTTGGATTTTGATTCTAGAGAATAGAAATGGAAAATCAAATTAACAACAACAATTAATGCTGAAATATATGCTTTTTGCTTAACAAAAAATGAAAATTTCGGCTAAAATATATATATTAAAAAAAAAAATTATCTACACACCATCCTATTGCCAGTCTCTTAAACAAACACAAGAAACTTTTACCAGAAAAAAGAAATTAATGAAAAAATAAGAAAAACTTAGCAATATAATAAAGCAAAGATTCACGAGGTAATGATAAAGAGGCTCAAACAAAAAATTGTGGGCAATTGTTTAATTTTTTTTTTTTTTGAATTGTTTTTCCTTTTCTTAGTTTTATTTGCCTAGGCAAAAGAATAGAGGGGGGAGGCAATGTAGGTAAAATTTGATGTATATAGAAAAAGATAGAAGGTGGAATATAGAAGGCAAAAAAACGATGATTAATGGAAGATTGAAGCTTCTAATTTCCTTCCTTCTTTTTTGATCGGATTTTTGTGTGTGTTTAAAATTATACAGAGAAAATTCATGCTAGAGTTTTTGCAAAACTTGTGTGTTACAAATGAAGATGAAATATATATAAACATGCCTTTCTTCTTTTGGGGAGGAAGACATGATGATGTTGCACCGTTCGCCTAAGCCTCCAAACAAAAAATGAAAAAAAAAAAAAAAAAAGTTGTTGTTTTTTATGTGTCGAAAAGTTGTTATTCTTTAAGTTTTATTTCTACATTGGATGTTTTATGTATCAAAAAGTTGTTATTCTTGAGTTGTTTTACTTCTACATTGTGTCTTTCACTATAAAAATGAAAAAGTAAAACCTTTTTTCTATTTTTATTTTTGGGTCCATGAATTAAGGGATTGTGACGCCCGAGATTTAATGGTACTTCTAGTTTATTATTGCATTTACTATTTACGCATTTTTTTGTGCTTTGCTTGTTGTCTTCTTTAATCACTATTCATTCTATTTTTCAACTATTGAATTACCATAAATTAGCATTTTTATTAAATCATATTAATTATTTTAGGAATGAGAAAAATGTGCATTTGAGCTTAGAGTAATAAGAGCACTCGTTTAGAAAATGTTTTGCTAATCTAATGAATAATGTTACGTAACTTAACTTAGTGTTTTAATTAGCTAGCATTAATTTGCACTTTAGGACTTGGTTCTAGCTAGTTTAACTTATATTTTGACCACACACTCTCACTAAAATAGCTCACCCAAACATATACTCACACAACACACAACATAAGCTCATAACTAGCAAAACAAAAAAAGAAAGATGCAGGAATTACTGTAGCAAATCCGAGAATTAACATAAGAGGAGAAAGAGAGGATTTTGATCATCAAAGCTTTGAGCCAAGCCAAGCCAAGCAAAGAGCAAGTAGTTTAGAGTGTGTGAAAGCCTTCTAGGAGCTCCTACGCGCGTTAGGTGAGGGTTTTGCATATTATTTTTGCATTTGAAATATATGTCAACTTTCTTGAATTTATTGATTTGCAATATTATGATCATGCAATGCTTAAATATGCTTATGTATATTGTGTATAAGTAGTAGAGACCTAATTTATGCTATGTTTCATAGTTTAAACGGTTGAAATGGCTTGTTGATCGTAGAGCATGAATAGTGACGGGAAAATTAGAGATTTGCGAAATCAGCCCTTGTAGCTTGAATTAATGGTTCTAATAGGTGCTTTAGATGTTAATGAAAGTAGTGTGAAGGCCTTGTAGGGTTTAATTGCCCATAACCTAGTGAAAGAATGAAATAGCTAACTTTTAGAAAGGGATTTCAGGGTTATCGCGAATCCGGGTTGAATTGGCCTCCACATTTAGTAATCCTAGGCTATTTAGGACTTAATTAAGCTTTGCTAGCCTCCATTTGAGTCTCAGATGAGGTACATGTAGTACAAAGTCAAAAGAGTGAAATTGGGACTTTTGTCTTAAACGCGAGTAATTGGGTAGTTTCTAGCGTCCTAGGGGTGCCATAAGGGATAATTAAAAGTATGGAATAGCCCGCTCGCTTAACTAGAACATTAACTTATGTTTGGAAGAAAAATGACTTGTGTTACAAAGGGGTTTTGGATCAAACATAAATCCAAGTGAATTTGATTGATATATTTGGTGTTCTTAGGGTAAGTAGGGACTAAATGTGCTTTCCTAACTCTTAGTTGAACTTTGATTAAGATACTTGTAGTACAAAAGCACAAAGGGGTAATCGGGGCTTTTGTGGCTAATTCGGGTTAATGAATGATTTCAAGGGTTCTAAGTGTGTCATAATATGTAACTAGAATATTAGAATAGTTAGTTGGTGAATCTTGAGCCTTAGCCTCAGTTTGGAGTTAAATAACTTAGGATAACAAAAGGGAAACTCGAGGTTTCATGCTTAGCCTTTGAATTAGCTTTGGTGCTTGTATATCTTGCCTTTACATGTTGTTATATGGCATTTGTGAGCATTTCGTGAAGTTTCGTGATCATCGGTCATTGACCCTTTTGTGTTGGTATGGTTATTTTCATATTTAATGCTTATATCTTGTTATAATGTTTATGCTTCTTGTACTTTGTTAAGATCAAACTCTAATAAACATTGCATGCTAAGTGAGTAGGACTATAAGGATAATTCATCTAGTTATATGATTATTGATTATTGTAATTAAAAGTAATTGGAATTTATAACTTATGATCTTAACTTAATGGTATTTGATGTTTCTAATATATCTTATGTTCTCTAATGATATAGTAAGGTGAACATTGTAGCTTAATTGTGTGTGGGTTATGAACTTGTGTGAATAAGTGATTATAAATCTAGCTTCTAATGTTGTAAGGTTGAGTTAAGTAAGAGTTGAGTTGGAATTGATATAGTTAATTGCTAAACTTATATGAACACCCTAGGGTTGCATACTTGAGCTAATTCGGGGAGCTGAAGTAAATCTGAGCTATTCTTTTAGCGTGCTTGGCTTAATTCCAGGTGAGGGAGACTTCAACCTTATGTGCATAATAGTTTATTTACTTGTACTTAGATTATGTGCACTTATTGTCTATATATTGTGTGTGAGGGCAACTTACTTTGTTGTCCCTCAATCATGTGTTTATTGAAGTATTCTTATCATTTTGAGTGCATTGCATCGTGGTTGCGCAACCATTTGGGCATGGTAGTGTCGTGGAAACTGGGCGGCATCGGGCTTGCCGGTATACCTCGACTACCATGGTTACCCAATCCCTCTCTCGCTTGGGATACCACCCAGGGAGAGTTGGGTCGTAGGATTTTAGGGTACATCCGGAGTATACCCATTTTGGAGTTATAAGGGATGCCGGCTTATCGATATCAGTGTCATTATTACATCGGGATTTCAGTTCGTGGCTCGTGGTTCGTGATTGAAGAACAAGTGAATCGTATCCTTTTTAATGTGTGGTAACTTGTTGTTTCAATTGTTCTTTGTTTGTAAAATATTTTATTTGTACTAACTGCTGCATTGCACATCCCCGATAGACCTTATCCCTAACTGGACAATTGTGATTGCTCATACCTCGCTAAACATGTTTCACGTGGTGCACTTGGAGGAGTTGGCCTGATTGCTATGTGCTATTACTTGAGATTTGAGTGATTGCCGCTAAACTGTGGAATACCTTAATTGTTCTACTTTCTATTCTATTTTGGAGCCTAAGGGCTTATGTATATATATTTGGGTAGTTGCAGGTTTGAAAGCTAAGTAGATGTAGTAAGTGTAATGGAATTGTGGCATGTAATAACTTATATTTCTGCTCTTAGCTTCTTTGCATGCTTGGGAGTAAATGACGGGTTGTTTTCAATTTCTAAGAATGCTTAAAAGCTATCATGGAGTGGCATAATAAGCGGTTTTGTAAAGAAGTTAAATTTTGAATGCATGCTTGTGTGTATCTAAATTGTTTGCATGTCTTAAAGCTCGGATGGCCTTAAAGTTGAGATTTTTATTTTGGAAATGGCTTTAGTGTTGTTCTATAGCTTATTTGAATGTTTACAGGTTTTTAGAATGTCCACGACACAGAGGAAACTCTGTCCGTTTTCCTTAAAATTTTGAGACCGGGTTGAAATTGGGTTGAGAATAGCTTGGTTTTTAGAGTCTCTAGTCTCGTGAGAGATCGGGGCGTTACAGAGATGAAATCTAAATCATGGCTTAGACTAATGATCATGTCATCCTTAGTACAAAGTTATCTAAAACAAACTTGTTTTTGTATTGGGTTTCTATATTCTGGGGGTATTGGTTCACATTCAGTCATTAGGTCAATGAGGGAACGTTGATGTGTCCGATCTAATGTTAGTGGGTGGTGGCTAATCCAGTCTATGTCTCGTGGGTTGGTTGAGTAGGAATGTTTCCCTAGGTTAACCAAAAAAAAAAAAAACTTGTTCTTGTAGATGCCAAAAATAGCCTTAGTTGGCCAATGAAGACTTGAGCACAGAAGGAAATCAGCCCACCTACAATTCCCACTTGGCTAAGGAAGACGCACGACAACGGTTGCTGATGTAAGCACTCGGGACCATATACTCGAAAGCTAACAGCGTTAAAGACGTTAGCGTGTATGGTAGATACCTTAGGCATGACAATTGAAGGAAGCTAATCATGATACATCTATTACTAAGTCGTTATTCATCTTGCCCAAGTAAAGATCCAATAGAGGTAAATGATCTTGTGAGATCGAAGGGACGCGAGCATCACATCAAAACGACTGGGGCGAGATTCGAGGGCAACAAAATTAAATGTGCTAACGGGTGGGGGATGAGATGACACATGAAGCAAGCATGGGAAAGATTACGGACGCCCTGATCAACCAATGGAAAGCTGTGGCACAAGCCCACTTGCTGATAAAGTCTCCAAGTCACTCTTTTTGACCAATCAAAAGTATACAAAAGTAACCACTTGATTTGACGCAACTACTCCAGTAACACAACCACCAACCAGAGGCCGTGAAGTCTCTAATGGAAAAAAGACTATGGGAAACATCTTGTGAAGGTTATATATTGCATGTATATACCAGACAAAGAAAGAACAACAAAAACGTCAAGAAGAAGAAGAACAAAGAACAATACAAAGATAGACACACAACAAGCATAGACATTAGCCAATACACATAGAGGGTTATGCTCGAATAGGTATTCATGTAGAAGCCTCAAGAAGCACCACACTTTATACAAAATCATATTATACTGCATTTTCTTGACATTAAGATGGGCCCGACATGCACCCTCAAGGGACTAGCTTAGGGCGAAAGCCTGTTAGGGCCCTGCTAAACAAAACAAAAAAGGTTCGGGGAGGTTTTCGATCTAACCCTATTCTGATTGTAGATTCACGGGAATTTACTGTTCTTCTATGTGAACTTTTTTACTAGATAGCACTATTTACGCTCAATCGACAATAATGTACACACCAAATTTTGCCACCTCGTAACAAAAATTAGTCTTTAGCTAAACCAAATTTTGCCACTTCATAACTAAAATTAGTCTTTATCTATTTTATATCTTTAGCTATATTTTACTTTTTGGTGTGAACTTATTGGGCAGTTTGGTAGTTAACTTAGAAAACGAGTTTGCCGAACACTACAAGAAAATTGGTTTGGGGCGATGAAGGTTTCTCGTTGCCCTTTCGTCGCCTACACCCATTGGGCGACCAAAGGGTGACCAAAAACCGAGCGTCGAGAAAACCCTTGTCGCCATTTTGTCATTTGGTTGTATTTTGGTGGCCAAATCGGAAAAATATATATATATAATTTTTTTACATTTTGTAACCCCTTGGTCGCAATATTTAGAAAATTAAATTATTAGTTAATTTTTATAATTAGCAATTTTATTAATTAATTCGTTAATTTTTTTATCAATTAATTATGCATGGTCGCCCCATGGTGGCCATTTTTTGTCGCCATTAGGTCGCAAATTATTTTTAATATTTTTTTGTTAATTATTTAATTTGGTGGCCATGTGGTAGCCAATTTTTGTAGCAACAATTTGGTGGCCATGTGGTAGCCATACTTTCGTCACCATTAGGTAGCCAAAAATTTTAATTTTTTTTAATTAATTATTTACGTTGGTCGCCATTTGGTAGCCAAAATTTTTAGCCGATTTTGGTGGCCATATGGTGGCTATTTTATCGTCGCCACTAGGTAGCCAAAAATTTTAATTTTTTTTTATTAATTATTTACGTTGGTCGCCATTTGGTAGCCAAAATTTTTAGCCGATTTTGGTGGCCATATGGTGGCTATTTTATCGTAGCCAAAAATTTTAATTTTTTTTTATTAATTATTTACGTTGGTCGCCATTTGGTAGCCAAAATTTTTAGCCGATTTTGGTGGCCATATGGTGGCTATTTTATCGTCGCCACTAGGTAGCCAAATTTTTTAATTATTTTTTTTATTCATTAATTTTCATCTCCATGTGGTAGCCAATAATAGTCGCCATGTGGTAGCTAAGTTTTTGTCGCCATTTCGTCGCCACACAATAATTTTAAAAAAAATAAAAATTAAATTTAATATTTACAAAACTAAAATTAATTTAATATATGCATATTTAAATATTTAAAAGATCTTTAAAATAAAGTACATAATATTAGGTTTATAAATTTTTTTTCAAACAAATTAAACCTACTAATTATCGTGTTGGTCTGGATCAGGGGATGGGCGCTTGTCTCGCATCCGGGTCATGTTATCCTACAATTGCGTCACGATGCCCAGCAATTTCGAGTGCGCCAGTTGCTGCTCCTCAAGTCATGCTTACTTTGATCATTCAACAAAAAGACTATAAACTACTAACTTAAAGTAAAGCTACAACATTACATATTACATAAGTGCAAGTCTTTCATACATTATAACCATAAACACAAAGATAACATAGGAAATATCCAAGCAAGCACTAACAACGATGGGGCTCTTGAGCATAAGACTCATTCACATAATGCACGACATCAAATGGCTCGACCTCATCCTCTTGAGCCATGAATCCCAACTCTGCCTCACCTGAAATTAATGTTAGTAAATGAGGGTGAGTTTCCACGACTCAAAGAGGATGCCCCTCGGCACTTCAACACTTTAAATAATGCAACACTTAGTAATTATACATGTAAAAATCACTTAAAACACATTGATTAGGAAACGAAGTAAGTTACCTAACCTCAAGCATATATGTTCATATATTAACCAATTCTGACTCTACTTGATTCCAACTCAAGCTCTAACAACATAACACAAAAGAATGTAAAACAACACTTAAACTAATTTTCTTTAACAATACTTCAACTTTTTAGCAACACATTCCGCAATTACTCAATCAAACAACACCCAAACAACTGCCTATCAATTAACCAATGAAGCAAGCACCTAAACGAAGTACGCCTACACACTTCATATACAAGAAATAACTCAAGAATCAACTTAAATTTTAGCTAAATATCTCAACAAACATCATAAATAATCAATTATATACGCAATTATTATCTCAACAAACATCATAACAATATCTCACCTACAACATTATTTCAAATATAATATCTCAACACGAATATAAAAGATAGTGAATTAGAAAACTAACTTGAACCGTAAAAGTTTGGTCTATCACATGAAACAAACTCCAATCCTACAAAAAAATATTTCAAAGATCCAACATTAATAAAAAAAGAAAAAAAATCTACAATAAAATAAAATAAAATAAAATAAAACAGAAAAAAGGGAAAATGTATATAAAAAAAATCTGAAAAAAATGAAAAAAAAATAACAGTAACATAAAAGCTAAATGCGCACACACACACACATATATATATAGGATCTATACATTAAAAAAAAAAGAGAAAAGCGAAAATAAAAAAAAATAGAAAAAAGGGAAAAACGAAAATAAAAAAAATTGAAAATAAAAATCTGAAAAAATTGAAAATAAAAAATAACATTAAAATAAAAGCTAAATGCATATATATATATATATATAGGATCTATATATAAAAAAAGAGAAAAGCGAAAATAAAAAAAATAGAAAAAAGTGAAAAACGAAAATAAAAAAAAACAGAAAAAACAAAATGCATATATATATATTATACATATTTATATATGATCTATATAAAAAGTATGATCTACATATATAAAAAAAAGGCAAAAACGAAAATAAAAAAAAAACAGAAAAAAGAATGCATATACCTATATGTATAAAGTTTAAGCTATACATATATCTATTTTAAGCTATATATATACATATATATATATATATATATATATATATATATATATATATATATATATATATATATGTGCATATATATACACACACACACACACACACATATATATAAAGAAATACATATACATAGATACTATATTAATAATGTAATAAATAAAGTAAAAAATAATACATACCTTTGAAGGGTCGGGTAGGGTGGTGGGGTGGGGTAGGGTGGGGTGAGGGGTGGGATAGGGTGGGATGGGGTGGGGTTTTTGAAAGAAAAAAAAATATAAGTCTTACTAAAACTAGGGGGCAACGTTCTGCCCCCTGTTTTTAGTAAAAGGGGACGAGCAAAGGGCCACCAAGCCCTTTGGTCGCCCTCTTAAATTAGAGGGCAGCGGCGCTGCCCTCTAATTTAAGTGGTTCTCGCGACCAAAGGGCCACGAGTACTTTGGTCGCCCAAAAACCCTAATTTTTTTTGTTTTTTTATAATTTTTTATTTTTAATTTATATGTTTCTAATTTTGTCACCCTTTGTAGCTATTGGCGACCAAAGGGAGACCAAAATTGTATATTTCGTCGCCAATTGGTAGCCAATGGCCACTACGAGGCTACGAACTATTATGCAAAAGATGGAATTTATTTCATATAATCACTTCTTTTGTTTTAAATGGCTCTTCTAAACTAAATATTATCTTTTATTGTAGTCAATCTTCTATTTACGCTAATTCATTGATACTAGTGCGAAGTTAGAATTTGATTAGTATACGAAAAAATAATGACAATGCATAAAATCTTCATTGTTTTTCACTTGGTATTTCAGTAACACTACTTTTTTGTTAATTAGAATATAGAAGTATTAATCATTAATTTATTTTCGTGCCCTTATATCTTAAATATGTGCAACCTCATACCATTAAATAAACCATAAAATATATTTTCAATCAAAAGAAAATAGAAATAGCACAAACTTGTAATGTACTTGTTATTATTAATTCTTATGTTTTAAATCAATCTAACTTCTATGAACATGGATATTTTGTCGCCCCTTCGTAGCCATTGGCGACCAAAGGGCGACCAAAATTTTATTTTTCGTCACCATTTGGTGGCCGATGGCCACCACGGGGCTACGAACTATCATTCAAAATATAGAATTTAGTTGATATAATTAATTCTTTTATTTTATAACTTTTTTACTTTTTTTGTAATTTCTTTTTAAAAAATTAAATGATATTTGTCGCATATGGGTCGCCCTTTTGCGACCTAAGGGCGACCCTTATTTAGTTTATTTATTTAACTTTTTTTTTCTCAATTTATTTTTTTTATAATTTTTACTTCTATAAATTTTTATATTTTTTGGTCGACATTTGGTCGCTAAATCGCGACCAAATGTATACCATATTTATATTGTTTCTATTTTATAATTATTTTTTATAATTTATTTTTGATAATTAAGATACGAACAAAAATTAATGATAACGGTGGCCATGTGGTCGCCATTACTAATTAATCAAAAATTATCTTTGTTTGTCGCTATTTCGTCGCCATTTGGCTACCAAATGGCGACCATTTGTAATTTTTCAATTAACATATTTTTTTCGCACATTTTAGCTACCAAACGGTGACGAAATATTTTATTTTGTCGCCCTTTCGTCGCCATTCATTGCAAATAAAGACATGCATGTTGTTTTAAATAAAGAAATTTTTTTATTTATATAAATAATTTAATTTATATTTTTAATTTATAGCCCCTTCATATATATTAGCGACTAAATGGCCACCAAATTTTTATTTTTTGTCTCCATTTGGTGGCCAATGGCCACCACGGGGCTACAAAATGATATTCAAAAACTAAAATTTGTTATAATAAATTATAAATTAATTAATTTAATATTAAATAACTAAATTTATTTCACATTAAATTTTGTAAATATGTTTTATATTATCTAAAAACAACTTTGGATTTATATTATTAATTTTATTCTAAATAAATGAATTTATTTATTTATATAAATATTGGCAACCAAAGGACGATCAAAATTTTACTTTTGGTCGCCGTTTCGTGGCCAATAGCCACCACGAGGCTACGAACTACCATGCAAAAAATAAAATTTCTTTCATATAATCAATTCTTTTGTTTTAAGTAGATCTTCTAAGCTAAATATTATCTTTTATTATAGTCATTCTTTAATTTATACTAATTCATTGATGTTAGTGTGAAATTACAATTTGATTGGTGTGCGAAAAACTAATGACAATGACACAATATTCATTGTTTTTCACTTTATATTTCATAGTCTCACTTTTGTTAAATATAGAATTATTAATCATTAATTCATTTTCATACTCTAATATCTTAAATATATATAACTTTATACCATTGACTAAACCTTATAATATATTTTCAATCAAAACAAAAGAGAAATTTCACAAACTTGTAAACTATTTGTTTTTATTAATTCTTATGTTCTAAATCAACTTAAATTTTCATGAACATGAATATTTTGTAGCCCCTTGGTGGCTATTGGCGACCAAAGGGCGACCAAAATTTTACTTTTGGTCGCCGTTTGGTGGGCAATAGCCACCACGAGGCTACGAACTACCATGCAAAAAATAAAATTTATTTTATGTAATCAATTCTTTTGTTTTAAGTAGATCTTCTGAGCTAAATATTATCTTTTATTATAGTCATTAAATATATACAACTGTATATATATTTTCAATCAAAACAAAAGAGATCTTACACAAACTTGTAATGTATTTTTATTATTAATTCTTATGTTCTAAATCAACTTAAATTTTCATGAACTTGAATATTTCGTAGCCCTTTGGTGGCTATTGGCGACCAAAGGGCGACCAAACTTTTATTTTTGGTCGCCGTTTGGTGGCCAATAGCCACCACGAGACTACGAACTACCATACAAAAAATAAAACTTATTTCATATAATCAATTCTTTTGTTTTAAGTAGATCTTTTAAGCTAAATATTATATTTTATTATAGTTATTAAATATATACAACTGTATACCATTGAATAAATCTTATAATATATTTTCAATCAAAACAAAAGAGATCTTACACAAACTTGTAATGTATTTTTATTATTAATTCTTATGTTCTAAATCAACTTAAATTTTCATGAACATGAATATTTCGTAGCCCTTTGGTGGCTATTGGCGACCAAAGGGCGACCAAACTTTTATTTTTGGTCGCCGTTTGGTGGCCAATAGCCACCACGAGGTTACGAACTACAATACAAAAAATAAAATTTCTTTCATATAATCAATTCTTTTGTTTTAAGTAGATATTCTAAGCTAAATATTATCTTTTATTATAGTCATTAATTATATACAACTGTATACCATTGAGTAAATCTTATAATATATTTTCAATCAAAACAAAAGAGAGCTTACACAAACTTGTAATGTATTTTTATTATTAATTCTCATGTTCTAAATCAATAAATTTTCATGAACATTAATATTTCGTAGCCCCTTGGTGGCTATTGGCGACCAAAGGGCGACCAAAATTTTACTTTTGGTCGCCGTTTAGTGGCCAATAGCCACCACGAGGCTACGAACTACCATGCAAAAAATAATATTTATTTTATGTAATCAATTCTTTTGTTTTAAGTAGATCTTCTCAGCTAAATATTATCTTTTATTATATTCATTAAATATATACAACTTTATACCATTGAGTAAATCTTATAATATATTTTCAATCAAAACAAAAGAGATTTTACAAAAACTTGTAATGTATTTTTATTATTAATTCTTATGTTCTAAATCAACTTAAATTTTCATGAACATGAATATTTCGTAGCCCCTTGGTGGCTATTGGCGACCAAGGGGCGACCAAAATTTTACTTTTGGTCGCCGTTTGGTGGCCAATAGCCACCACGAGGCTACGAACTACCATACAAAAAATAAAACTTATTTCATATAATCAATTCTTTTGTTTTAAGTAGATCTTCTGAGCTAAATATTATCTTTTATTATAGTCATTAAATATATACAACTGTATACCATTGAGTAAATCTTATAATATATTTTCAATCAAAACAAAAGAGATCTTACACAAACTTGTAATGTATTTTTATTATTAATTCTTATGTTCTAAATCAACTTAAATTTTCATGAATATGAATATTTCGTAGCCCCTTGGTGGCTATTGGCGACCAAAGGGCGACCAAAATTTTACTTTTGGTCGCCGTTTGGTGGCCAATAGCCACCACGATGCTACGAACTGCCATGCAAAAAATAAAATTTCTTTCATATAATCAATTCTTTTGTTTTAAGTAGATCTTATAAGGTAAATATTATCTTTTATTATAGTAATTAAATATATACAACTGTATACCATTGAGTAAATCTTATAATATATTTTCAATCAAAACAAAAGAGATCTTACACAAACTTGTAATGTATTTTTATTATTAATTCTTATGTTCTAAATCAACTTAAATTTTCATGAATATGAATATTTCGTAGCCCCTTGGTGGCTATTGGCGACCAAAGGGCGACCAAAATTTTACTTTTGGTCGCCGTTTGGTGGCCAATAGCCACCACGATGCTACGAACTACCATGCAAAAAATAAAATTTCTTTCATATAATCAATTCTTTTGTTTTAAGTAGATCTTCTAAGCTAAATATTATCTTTTATTATAGTCATTAAATATATACAACTGTATACCATTGAGTAAATCTTATAATATATTTTCAATCAAAACAAAAGAGATCTTACACAAACTTGTAATGTATTTTTATTATTAATTCTTATGTTCTAAATCAACTTAAATTTTCATGAACATGAATATTTCGTAGCCCCTTGGTGGCTATTGGCGACTAAAGGGCGACCAAACTTTTATTTTTGGTCGCCGTTTGGTGGCCAATAGCCACCACGAGGCTACGAACTACCATGCAAAAAATAAAATTTATTTCATATAATCAATTCTTTTGTTTTAAGTAGATCTTCTGAGCTAAATATTATCTTTTATTATAGTCATTAAATATATACAACTGTATACCATTGAGTAAATCTTATAATATATTTTCAATCAAAACAAAAGAGATCTTACACAAACTTGTAATGTATTTTTATTATTAATTCTTATGTTCTAAATCAACTTAAATTTTCATGAACATGAATATTTCGTAGCCCTTTGGTGGCTATTGGCGACCAAAGGGCGACCAAACTTTTATTTTTGGTCGCCGTTTGGTGGCCAATAGCCACCACGAGGCTACGAGCTATCATGCAAAAAATAAACTTATTTCATATAATCAATTTTTTTATTTTAAGTAGATCTTTTAAGCTAAATATTATCTTTTATTATAGTCATTAAATATATACAAGTTTATACCATTGAGTAAATCTTATAATATATTTTCAATCAAAACAAAAGAGATCTTACACAAACTTGTAATGTATTTGTTATTATTAATTATTATGTTCTAAATCAACTTAAATTTTCATGAACATGAATATTTCGTAGCCCCTTGGTGGCTATTGGCGACCAAAGGGTGACCAAACTTTTATTTTTGGTTGCCGTTTGGTGGCCAATAGCTATCACGAGGCTACGAACTACCATGCAAAAAATAAAATTTATTTCATATAATCAATTCTTTTGTTTTAAGTAGATCTTTTAAGCTAAATATTATTTTTTATTATAGTCATTAAATATATACAACTTTATACCATTGAGTAAATCTTATAATATATTTTCAATCAAAACAAAAGAGATCTTACACAAACTTGTAATGTATTTGTTATTATTAATTCTTATGTTCTAAATCAATTTAAATTTTCATGAACATGAATATTTCGTAGCCCCTTGGTGGCTATTGGCGACCAAAGGGCGACCATAATTTTACTTTTGGTGGCTAAATTATTATTTTTTTTTTATAATTTTTACTTTTATAAATTTTTATTTTTTGGTCGCCATTTGATCGCTATATAGCGACCAAGTGGATACCATATTTATATTTTTTCTATTTTATAATTATTTTTTATAATTTATTTTTGGTAATTAAGATACGAACAAAAATTAATGATAACGGTGGCCATGTGGTCGCTATTTTGCGACCTAATGGCGACCAAAAACTAATTAATCAAAAATTATCTTTGTTTGTCGCTATTTCGTCGCCGTAGCCAAACGGCGACCATTTGTAATTTTCCTATTTTTCGCACATTTTTGCCACCAAACGGTGACGAAATATTTCATTTCGTCGCCCTTTCGTCGCCATTCATTGCAAATGGCTACCAAACTTTTTTCGTCGCCATTTTTGGTAGCCTTAAGGCTGTTTTCTTGTAGTGGAATTCTATACTTTTATATGTCTCCTTTTATGCGATTAATATAACTTAGAAGTTGTCGTGAAGATATAAAAAGTGGCATAATATAACTTCTTTTTATTCTTTTGGTTTCTTGTTTCTTTCTCAATTGATAACAAAATTCTTCATTTCGAAGGAACTAAACAATCTTGGGTAGAAAATTATGAATTAAGTAGACGGATGAAATTTTTTTTAACTATTATTATTTGAAACATAAACATCTCAAATTAATAAGTAAAGAGTCATCCAATTTTAAAGAGGGGAAGCTTTGTATAGATTATCATTCAACTACAAATGAAACATTCGATATTCAATCTAAAGATAAGAGGTTACTTCTTATGTTTGGCAATTCAATTGCAATTTGATTAGTTGTTATTTTAATCAATTGGAAGTTAAAAGTTGGATAAGAAAAGGCAAACCTCTTGATATCCTTAATGATTGGATCAATCATCCAGTTCCCTCCATAGAAGCTTTGTTAACAATGTCAAAAAGGAACATGTGACATGTTTTTTTTTTTTTTTGTAGATTTTGTAAAACACAAATGGTATACAATTTGAAAGTAATGCTAGTTTATTAGAAGCAAAATCTTATAACTTTGAGGCATTGATGATTTATATTTGTATATTAAAATTCTTGTAATGGAATTGATGTTATATATTAATAGAAGATGCTCAAATCTAAGACTTCAAACTTGTTACTGTATAATGTGAAGAAAATAGCATTATGTATTACCTTGTCGATCAATTAATATTGCCATTGTTGACCTTCTCTATTCAAAATTATAATTTTTCAGGTGTAATATATAAGAATTACTTGCATGTTATCCTCATTCTGTTTATATATAATCCAGAATTATATAAAAATAAAATTACTTTGAAAGTTGATATTTCTAAGACAATAAAAGTATAATTTTTCCACCAAAAAAAAGGATGACCATGACAAAAAAAAAAAAGTTAGATAAAGTAATATTTTGCACTTTCTCTTATATGATTCAGTTGAATTATATTTCAAACAACAATATCGTTTCTAGGGCACGTCTAATGGTGACCAAATGAGCATCAATTGCATAATTGAATAAAGTCAGTTGCACATAGTCGATTTTTTTAAACTGTCATTAAACTATGTAAGTTAAAACAATATCTCTTATATTTATAGGAGAGTTAGTCTTTATTTTGACACAATAATGGGACAATAATAATGATGTGCCCTCACAATTGGCCTAAGAACGAAGATAGGTGAAAATTATACCAGGACGAGAGATTTAGTTGAAATACTAAGAAAAAATTAAGTAAATTTTTTAATCAATTAGTAGTATTTTTTTATTTGAAATAGTAGTATTAATTTTAAGAAAGTTGTAAAGGGAAAATTGTGCAAATGGTCTCTATTATTTTCTTAAAATTTTAAATTCGTCATTATTATTAAAAATTAGCCAATTTAGTCCAAAAAAATTAAGTAAAATTTTTCAATAAAGTAGTAGTATTTTTTTGCTTGAAGTAGTAGTATTAATTTTAAGGAAGTTGTAAAGGGAAAAATGTGCAAATGATCTCTATTTTTTTCCAAAATTTTAAATAGGTCCTTATTGTTAAAAATTTGCCAACTTAGTCCAAAAAATTAAGTAAAATTTTTCAATCAATTAGTAGTATTTTTTTTGTTTGAAATAGTAGTATTAATTTCAAAGAAGTTGTAAAGGGAAAATTGTACAATGGTGTCTATTATTTTCCTAAAATTTTAAATTCATCCATTGTTAAAAATTAGCCAATTTAGTCCTTATTATTTTTCTAAAATTTTAAATTCATCCCTACTGTTCAAAATTACTCAATTTAGTCCCCATTATTTAAAAAAAAAAATTAATTTAGTCCGTGCCTAAATTGGCTAAATTGAAACTTTTTTGGAGAAAAATGTGGACTAAATTGAGTTTTTTTGAGAAATAATATGAACTAAATTAGCTAATTTTGAATAATTGGGACTAATTTATTTTTTTTGAAAAAATAATAAGAATTAAATTGACTAATTTTGAATAATAGAGATAAATTTAAAATTTTAGAAAAATAATAAGGGACTATTTGTGTAATTTTCCTTAAACAACCCTCGGACCTAATCAATTGAGCCTAGGTATCCTCGAGCTTAGCTTGAACAATAATTACTTCTTTAGATCTATCCTCAGCTTGTTTGATCATAAGATTGAACTTTCAATTATTAAAAATTATGTTCGAATGAATTTGAGATGTATAATGACTAGTATTTTTTAATAACACATTATAATATTGACCTAATCTAATCCGTGCTTGGTTCTAATTGGTATCATCAATATCAAACCTAAAATGTAGACTCAAACACGATTTAATTAGATTCTTTAAAACTCGTCCTTAAAATAATTGTCAAGCTTGGAGCTTATCTGGCTCCAATGAAAATAATTGTCAAGCTTGGAGCTTATCTGGCTCCAATGACTGCCCTAATAAGTAGGGCTACTTTTCTATTTAAAAAAATATTTGGGTCTGGATGATTCTCATATCGATTCTAAATATGTGTAATTCACGTTTCACGTCAAATGTAAATAATATAGTGTCATTCCTATTTAACATGTTTTGAAAATCGAACACACTCTACTTTTGTACCAAAAAAAAAAAAAAACACACACACACACACACTCTACATCTTTATTGATCTCTACCGTACCCAATGATAAAATGAAACATTGATGTGGTAGCAATGAATGGTCTAAAATATCCTTAGTTCTTTAACTGAGACTGTATTTTTCATATTAATCAACCCAAACCATTCCTCTTCTAAACACAATGATGTATCTCAGGATTACATCATTATATGAGGTCAAAAGCTTTGCCAAAATTATTTTCTATAACTAAAAGAAAACACAACGCAACACAACTACAATCATCTACTCGACAAGATGAATACGTATGTACTTAATCCTCTTTACGAGATGTAGGACCAAGTTTATAATTGAGTCAAAATTAATTAAAATTACTTGGATAGAGAAGATGAGCTGACTTGGATTCATAATCCTAAACGAGATTTTCCCATTGCTTCTGCCTGAAACATTGTTTGTTCTAGAAAAAGCAAAAGGTTCGATGGTTTGACTTGGTTTGGAATAAGTTGGGAGTGCATAAACACAACTTCACGTAATGGCTTGCGATCCAAAATAGACTTCCTACTTACTTGAGATTATTGGCCTAGGGCATTATTAATGATGGCTTATCCGACTTTTGCAATCAGACTATGAAGGATTGGGATTATTTATTTTTTCAGTGTTGTATTAGTAACAGAATTTGGAAAAAGCGCTTAGAGATATGCAAAATCAGTAGCAACATTCCGAACTGTCAATGAGAGGGATTGCATGCTGCTTTGGAGAGGTTGTTTTTAGGTTCTTTCGTCTTCAATGTGTGGAGGGAAAGGAATAACCGTGTCCGTAGTCAAGGGCGGAATCAGGATATGTTTTTAATAGGGGCTAAAATCACACAATCAAATGCTTATATATAAATAATTTTTTTTTACTAGGGACTGAATTGAGTTTTCAACCCAAAAATACTTTAAAAATAAATACGTTTTTAGACAAAATATGAGTTGAGTGTGGGCTGCAACCCCCACATATTTTAAAGTGGCTCCGCCACTGTCCATGGCGGAGACTTTCTTTCAGATGAGTAGTTGCAAGCTAGTATTTTCTCCTTTCTCATACAAAGAATTCGACTCTGACGTAAATTCAATATTTTTAAAAAAATGAAATCTAGAGGATATAATTAACTAGATTCTTTTTTGTTTTGTTTTTTGATGTACTTTGCTTGTTTGGAACTGTTGATTTGAAATAAATGTATTTACTTGCTTAGTAAAAAAAAATTTCCTTAACATATCATCAAGCACTATAATAAATTTGATCACAAAACACACATTCACCTTTAAAATGTAAACTGCAAAGTTTTTTTTTTTTTTTTTTCCTTTGCTAATCAAGCAAATGTTCGTATTTCAAATGAAAAAGATGTACAAAGTTTTTACAAGAAAACAAAGCAATGGACCATGGCGGTCAAAAGAGGAAAAAGGAATAAACTTGCCGGGCACAAGAATGCTGATTGAAAAAGACAAGACCACAACAATAGAATCGTATATCATACCAATATTGATTTGAGTTGTAGCAACAAACAATCTATTGATATTGTGTTGCTGAAACCTCTCCCGGCTTTTATCTTGGCCATCACATTGTCTTTGATTTTGATCATCCATAGGTGTTCCTCCGAGGTCGCCTCATTCTTCAAGATGCGAGATTTTCTCTCCATCCATAAGTGATAAATGGTAGCACATAAGAGGATTTTGAACATATAGACTTTAAGGTTTTCTTTCCATGCAAGTGAATTTGTCAAAGCAAGGATAGAATTAAAAGAATGGAAAGAGTAATAAATACCCACTAAGTTTAGTCTTTCCTTTCAAATACGCATGGTGAAGCTGCAATCAAAGAAAATGTGATCCCAGGTTTCAGCCAAACAATCAAGGTAGGAAAGCCAAGCTATAAAGTAGTGACTGGGGATATTACTAGAGAACTAGACGAGAGAGTGCCAATCCATCTTATTACTCTGAGCTCTAATAGGGCCCCAAGCTCTATACTGCACTTTTCAACTCCTCTCTCATGAGAGGTTTGGTAAGCTCAGGATTGACAGAATCAGAAATGATATGGGAAATACAATTAGTGATTACCTCACAGTTCTTAGGCCCATCGGATTGATAGAGCTTTGAGAAGAAATCTTGGATGATTTGTTTGATTTTCAGGGGATCTTCAGTCCAGCTATCATCATCATCTTGGATTCTCAAGATTTTGTTTTGAGCTCTGCGACTATTTGTTGTTGCATGGAAATAGGCAGTGTTCCTATCTCCGGCATTTAACCACTTGACTCTAGCTCTCGCAGCCCAGAAGTGCTTTTCTGTAGCCCAGCAACGGGCCAACTCAGTTGAGATTGAATTAAACTCTTCTTGGTTGAATTCCGAAGCTGGTTTAGAAACCACCTCCTGAAGCTTCTTTTTCAATTGCTCAATAAGAGTTTTGTTATTTTTGAATTTCTGTGAGCTCCATTTTTGGAGACCCACTTTGCAGTTATGGATGTTTTTGCAAACTTTCTGAATGCCATTTCCAAACGATGGGTGGTTCCAATTCTCATGAATAATTTCTTCACATGACTCCTCTTCTGGCCAGTAAGATTCAAAGTAGAACCTTTTCCTGGTCTTTTTGATGAAATCATTATCAGTGGATAAAATAAGGGGTGCATGGTATGATCCTACAGGGGGAAGGATAGCCACCCACGCCTCAGGAAACATGGCATTCCATGCTTGGTTTGAGAATGCTCTATCAATCTTTTTTAGAATAAGACCTTCATCCATTCTTTTGTTTGTCCAGGTGAAGTTTTGACCCAAAAAAAAAAAAAAGTCCAGGTGAAGTTTCCTCCTTTGGAGATAACCTCAGACAATCCTTTTTCTCTTTCATCTTGGTCTCTGAAAGACCAACGATGGTAGGCCTATAACGAGAGATTGTGTCTCTCAGACTGTTAACTGTCACGGACTGGCCAAGTCCCTGACAGTTCTATACCATGGTCTTCGTTGTTGGCTTTGGGGCTATTTTAGGACAGCACCCGGAACCTCTTCAGCAAGAATGTTGATTGCGCCTTCTAGGCTACGCTTTTTCTGTTTCTTGAATTTTTTTGCTGTTTCCACAATCCTTATCACTGCTTGCCTGTTGCTCGAATTCATTAGACTGCACTGGGATTTCAATAAGATCATTCTCTGATTTCCTCTTTGCATTGCTCTCAAATCAGTACAAAAAAATTGAACAAAAGCGACACCTTTTTGCGGCGGTTAAGAGAAACCGCCGCAAAAAGGACCAAATATGGCGGTTTTTGGAACCGCTGTATCAGGGTCGACCTATTTTACGGTGGTTACTCCAAAATGCTGCTAAATAGCACCATAAACAGCGGTTTGGCAAACCGTCACAAAAGCTCAATTTTACTTTAAAAATTTTTAATAGGATATTTAATTTTTAAAAATGAGCAAATATGGCAGTTTTCGTTGAAAACCATCGTAAAATCTCTATTTTAATTTTTAAAAATATTTTTATAGCATATTTAATTTTAAAAAAGAGCAATTACGACAGCTTGATCACTTTTATTAATATTTTTATTTTTAAAAATATTTTAATAGCATTATATAATTTTTTTTTAAAAAATGAGCAAATACGACAGTTCTAACTGAAACCTGCCGTAAATGCTCACTTTTATTAATTTTTTATGTCTTAAAAATATTTTTATACTATTTTTAAATTTTAAAAATGATAAACCACCTCAATTGCTTAGTTTTATTAATATTTTTATTTTTAAAAATATTTTAATAGCATAGTATATAATTTTTTTTAAATGAGTAAATATAGTGGTTCTAGCTGAAACCCATCGTAAATGCTCACTTTTCTTAATATTTTAATTTTTAAAAATATTAACTGAAAACCGTCATTAATGCTCACATTTATTAATTTTTTAGTTTTAAAAATATTTTAATAGCATATATAATTTTTTTTTAAATGAGCAAATACGACGGTTCGAGCTGAAAACTGTCGTAAATGCTCACTTTTATTAATTTTTTTATTTTAAAAATATTTTTTATAGCATATTTAATTTTTTTAAATCATAGTATATTTATAAAACATTTTAATAGTATTTTTTTTATATAAAAAGGATATTGCGCGGCGATTCATTGTAATCGTAAAAAAAATCCAAATTATATAAGAAATATGCAGGTTATTTTTAAAGTTATTTGAAAGAGGAGAGGTTTCATATAACTTCCAAAAGAAAAAAGACATGGGTTAGTAATAAATAAACTTTACGTGTAAGTGTGAGTTCAACTTATTTTGATCATAATAATATATATATTTAGTAATAAATTAACTTTATGTCTTAAGGTAACATCAATCTATTATACTACAAAGACATGGATTAGTAACAATCTTTCGCATGACTTACCTTTATGCTTGGTGATCCATTTTTTTCGCATGAGTAGTCACACTCATGTATCTCAATGAGATCTACGTGATAGAATCATGAAAGCAGCTATTTGAATTAGTTGAAGCATACTTACACCTCTTCATATATTGTAAAACTTTCGAGGGGCATAACTTTTTATTCGGTTATCTGTTTTGAGTAATTTTTTTTTTTTTTTCAAATTGGATATTTTTTTGAGATCTAGGCACTAAATAGTCGAAGGCGGTTTGGTCAAATAATTTTGTCAAAAAACCACCATTTTTTAACTTAATTTGCAATTCTAGTATAATTGACACAAGATTTCATAATTAAAAAAAGTTTCAAAATAATAGGATGAGGAAGTATACTTGAGAAGTTTAATTTGACACAAATGCTATTATTAGGTCGGATAAACAAACCTTGCAAGTTCAACTTATCGTACATATAAATTATTATTATAAAAAAAATTCTAAGTATCCATTTGGCCTAATGGTGAATTAAGCAACTTGAGACTCTTAAGCTTGGACGTTCAAAACTTTCTAGAAGTGTGAATATTATTTTTTTTTGGTATTACATTATTTTCTTTGCTAAATTTGGTATTGTCTTTTCTTTGATAAACTTTTCATATTTTATTTTATTTTTTAAAATCATAATCGAGCAAATACGGCGGTTACATGCCGTATTTGCTCAATTTCATTTTTCCCCTAACTTTCATATTTTATGATTATTTTTTAAATCACCGTATTTGTTCAATTATTTTTCGGGGCAAATACGACGGTTTGATCAACCGCCGTGGGTAACAAACCGCCGCGAAAAAACTTTATTTATTTATTGTTATTATTATTATTATTATTGTAGTGATGTCTTTGGTGAGCATCTATCCTGAAAATGGCGAGTAGCAACACTGGAGGTATCAGAAGCAAGAGAGGTGTTATGTTGGGGGTACATGTTGATTGTGTGGGGTGGCTTTTATACCTACTGCATGTGAACCGGTGGTATTCAAGCAGTAAGGGCACAAACAGAAAGTGAACCCAGAGCCAACTAAATTTCGCCATAATAAAATCACATAAGATAAAGAGGGATTTGTTTCTGTTTCCTAAGCGGATAACCCATAAAAAAATCAACTAGCATTTTCTGACTCTCGATAATGCAGCGCGTCAAACTCTCACTCTCCCTCTCCCTCTCCCCTTATTCTAGGAAACCACCCCTTTTGTACTCGAGATCTAAACCTACATCTTTCCCAAGTAGTTCTTCATGCCGCTCTCTGGCTCGCTTTCGACTTACATAATTACAGGTACTTGTTTCAGGATTCATTATTCCTTCATCTCTTCTTTCTATTGCAATCACGTATATGTTTTGGCTGTGTTTGTTTGATTACAATTCAAAGCATTAAATTGGAATTGGAGAAAATCAATTCAATTTTCAATTGAAAATTATATATTCATTCTTTGATCTAACAATTGCTTACTGCCTTTCTCCCTTTTACCAAATCAATTCAAAGTTCCTGAAATTAATTGATTCATTCTTGGATTAACGAATAGCACAAGTTAATTTCTTCTTTGGTTATTATTTTATCTCACTTTACTTTTCTCTAACTTGTTCGTATCATTTTTCTTTTATTGATTTTCATATTTAATTAACTTTTAATTTTTTTTCTTGTATTTGGGTATAGTTAGGTTCTTACGATTGTTTTTCATGACCGCGCAGCAGCGAATCATGAACTCCGACAATGTGCCAGCAGAAAAGATTGAAAAGAATTCAGTTTACTGGGGAGATAAAACCTTTCTATTTGGAGTTGTTCTATTTATAATTTGTACGGTTGGAATTGCAGCAGTCTTGGTATATGCTGTTGTGATGCACAGCCTATCAAATATAATTGGACTTTCGGCCATGCTTCTAATTTTAGTTCTAGCGACTTTTCTTCAATGGCGAATGTACGTTACCAGCTTTGCAGCTGGCCCACCCTGGGCCCCAAACCCCGGTCTTTCCTGTGAGCCTTCCGTATCGCTTAAACTGGAATGGGAGAAAATCAAAAAGAAGATTAAGAAGATGAAGAAAACAGAGAGCTGCATGAAGGAGATTGAAGTTTAGATAAAAATGATTTAATTTAGGTGGTATGTAAATGTGGCAAGACTTTTGTTCAACTTCCGTAATAAGTATCCACAAGCTTTATGTTCCGAATAATAGTGTATGTTTTTGTTATTTACAAGTCTTAACTATAATATTTCTAAACATGTTTTCGAAAATTATGTTTTATGTAGCAAATTGTGACTATTTGTATTTCTCATACTTACTGGGCTAGTAGCGCCTCTTTATTTTGTTTTCAAATGCAGAAGACATAATATGCGAGACAAAACTATCATATTTGATTGATGGTGTGTTTTGGAGTAATTTGATTTTGGCTTGCCTACTTTATGTATTAACTTCAATATTTGGAACTTTCTCTTAGTTCGGAAGAATTTTGTTGACTTTGGAATTAAGTTAAATACTTGTCTTTGCAATTTTATTTAGTGATTTTGAAATCATTATATTTGTGGCATTTAGAATGATTTTGCGGTCCTTAATAAGATACTTTTGAGTGAGTTTGAGCCTTTGCGCTAGATAGTACAGCAATTGTCATGTGCATATGCGTGAGTTTTGGTTTGGGGGCCGGGGTTTTGGACTTGTAACATGACAATAGAATGGTAGGTGGAGTCGATCACTAGGTGATGTGGGAGATAAAACTTTTCTATCAGGAGTTGTTCTATTTATATTTTTTACGGTTGTAATTACAGCAGTCTTGGTATATACTGTTGTGATGCCTATCAAATATAATCGGACTTTCGGTCATGTTTCTAATTTTAGTTCCAGCCACTTTTCTTTATTGGCGAATGTACGTTACCAGCTTTGCAGCTGGCCCGCCGTGGGCCCCAAACCCCGGTCTTTCCTGTCGGGCTTCGGTATCGCTCAAACTGGAATTGAAGAAAATCAATTCAATTTTCAATTGAAAATTTCTTAATCCAATTCTGAAAGGACAAATAACTGGATCAAATTCTAGTAATTATTCATCCTTTGTGTTGATGAATATAATTAAATTGTCTAATAGGCAATAATCTAGCCTTACGATACTGCCTAATTGGTTCCTTTTCGTTTTTCTTATAGGACTAGTTTTCTTGGCCACCAAGTCATTATGTTTATAAATAGGCTTTCCTTGTACATGTATTATACAAGTCAATATACAGAGTGTTCTCTCTTTTCTTCAACTTTGGTATTTCAACAATTGCTTCCTGCCTTGCACCCTTTTTTCTGCTGCAAACGAACAGGGACAATCTAAAAGGTGTAAGACAGAGATAAAAGTCCGTAGTCAATTATGAAATCAATTCAAAGTTGATAAAATTAATCGATCATTCTTGGAATAATTAAAGAATATCACAAGTTAATTTAATTATTTTAGCTCGTATATGTTGACCTCACTTTTTTTTTCTAGCTTGTTACTATTATTTTTTCTTTTATTGATTTTAATATTAATTAACTTTTAAATTATTATTGTATCTTTGGCATCTATATGTTCACGACTTCCATCGTACTGGGATTAAGGTTACATCGAGTGCGATATCTATGTGTTAACAAACTTTCCTAGATCCAGAATTGTCTCCAGTTCAGGGAGTTTTCATAGTTTACATTTAAATTTTCACGATATGTTAATTGAATTACATTTTCATGGTTGTTATGAATTAATTTATTTCTATTTATTTGCGAGCTCAATATATACCGCAAGATCAACTGGAATAATTATTAATCTCTCGAACTGATTATAGTAAGCAAAGAAGTACAACTTTATATGTTGCAATGTTCTAGTCTCAAGTTAAATGACAAGAAATCTAGTAAGTGATTGTGTTTGGCTTAATAGTCGAAGAGGAACTTCTTTGTGTTAGAATATATACTTTCACACATCGAAAAATCTTAAATTTTTAGGTACCCTTATAAGATTTTGAGTTACTTTACTTAACACAATTGATTTTAAAATAAAACCTTAGTTATCTTAACACTTTATAAGTATATATATGGAGTATGATTTGTTGGTTTGTTGGTAACGACATCTATTTTAATTTGGTAGTGCGAACATATAATTTTTTTACGAGAAGGCCCAACTGTTGGATTCAAGAAGAAGTACTCCCTGGGGACGAGTAAATTGATTGTCGTCTCTTTATGTTTTGCTCAAAAAATTAATTTACTCCCTGTAATTTTAAAATAGGCTTATTATCTCTCTGTATTTTTCGGTTAAGCTGATGTACCCAAAATTTCTTATTCTGTTAACAAATGTTACCAAATTAGTTAATTGATCGTTATATTATTACATAAAGTTGAAATCGAAAAAACACAGGGGGGTAATGAGCCTATTTTAAAATTACAGGGGGTGAAAGAGTATTTAGGGCAAAACATAGGAAGGCGACAAGCAATTTACTAAAAAGGTATTTTTGTTCAGCAACGAATTTATTTAAACTAAAAGCATAAAAAATCGCATTTTAAGCACGTGTGTTGCAATTACTGTTAAATTAGTCAGTTTTTTTAACGGAGAGGGGCGTTCAGCTACACTCTGAAAATCACATAGGGGTAATGAGCCTATTTTAAAAAGACAGAATATAAATTATATTTCGACCAAAACACAGAAGAGCGACAAACAATTTACTCCTTTGGGACATTACCATATTGTTGACTATATGCTATTGTTCTTATGATACATAGCATAAAAAAGATTTATTTGCATGATATTGTCATATACTATTGCAAAGTGAATGGGCTATTAACTAGGCAACTCTCTAGATTTAACTATTTTTTAAATTAGTTACAAGTTACAACCAGTACAACTTAAATTTCTAAATCACAACTTTGATCTTCTCTGTGACGAAAGGAAAAAAAAAATTAGAATAAAAGATAATATTAAATGCATAAAATGAATAAATATGATATCGACCAGACATTCTAATGAAAATTTGGACCCTCTTAGACCCGAATAGAAAACCTGAAACTAAAAAAGAAGAAATTAAATTGAGATTCAAGTGTAGAGAATAAAGAACTTTGTATTACATGTTCTTTGAAAATGGAGAAATAAAGAAAAATATGTTGCAATTAATTAATGTGGAGTTGTTTTGTTTTTAACAACTAAATACACACCGATTGCCATCTGGGTCCTCTACCGTATGATGTCGGGGATTTTGACATGCATTGAGTGTAGGTATAGAGAGTTTAGAACCATGGCATATAAAAATTTAATAAAAGAGTAGAAAGAAACAAAAAAGGCTAGATTAAGTTGATTAAACCATAATTATCAATTCGGTGTTTATTTTCCTCTATCTTCTTAAGAAATTACTTGGATGTCTTATCAACCGCATCCCTTATCTTTGCCCTTCTGTACGGTCCATTCCTTAACTTTCAAAAACAATAATAATGATAATAGAAAATAATAATTTCCGTGTGTAACATTCTAATTGACGTTAAATAAATTAGATCTCCTTGAATCAAAAAAATAAAAAAGCTTTCCCTCTTACAACTTTGTGATGCCTTAAACTTTTTAGTGATTTCCATCCAAGTTACATGGTTCGGCTATGCCTAGTCTATGAAGCAACTGAATAAATTCACTAATGCAAAGGAGAAAAGACTACATATTTGTGCGAAATAAAATCTTTCAAAACCTATGTCAAACGTCTTTCAAATATAATGCAATGAGATTGCAATATTATCAAGCTACTCTCTCTCTCTTACACAACTCCACCCTACAAGGTGAGGTGTGGCTTGTGGCGCTTAATTACAAGTTAGAAGGTCTATTTAGGGTAAACTAATGCTAATCCTACCATGTTTAGGATTCCTAGCTTCTACTCTAATTGGACTTCTACTTGACTTTGCAAATTAACTTGGAAAAATATGAGTCAGTTTTCAACATTTTCTAGCTTGTTGAAAACTTTGCAAACTCTAACTGCACATGTTCTACCTCAATGCAAACTGAGTTATCAACTAACTCTACAATACGAATTTAATCTTGTTGCTCACGCGAACCACTACATGCAATATGACTTTGCACTGCCACATGCCAAAATTGTTGTTTCTGTCGAACTTCTCAATTTAATTTTTTTCATTAGAGACTGTCACCCTAGGTACTTGTGCGTTGAATCCGGATACAATACCTTTGACGACTGTCTTTGTTAATTCCGAACTTGAATCTTCGCCCATGTTTCTTTAAATTGAAATTTGTGGCTCTTGATACCACATGTTGTACTGATGGGTTGAGTAATTGTTAATTACTCGAATGGCGAATGCAATAGAGATATAGGAGAAAAAGAATCAAGAAAATAATAATGCGAGAACACACAATAATTTCGTGGTTCGATTATGCCTAAGTCCACGGAGCAACTAAATAAATTTACTAATGTAAAGAAAAAAAAAAGACTTCAATATTTATGTGAAAGAAATTCTCTTAAAATCTATGCTAAATCTCTTTTAACTATAATGCAATAAGATTGCAATATTACTAACTACTCTTCTTCTCATACCACCCCAACCTTATAGCGTGAGGGTTTAGGGAATGGGGGAGGGTGGAGATTAACTTTTAACCCTCGTGCCGGGAGGGGGAAGGGGGGGGGTGAGGTGCGGGAATAAGCATTTCCTACCTCACATAACCCATCCTGTATACATGCATAGTTATTTTTATATTTTTAGTTTTACATTTGTACTGAAATTTAGAATTATAAATATAAAAGTATAAAAAAAGACATTTGAAAAAGTATTATTAAAGTAGATAAGGAAAAATAAATTATTCAAAAGGATTTTATAATCATTCTTTTATTAAGACACTACATGCCATTACTTGACATTTGCAATTATTTTACATAAATACCTCCCTTCTACTAGTAATCATAGTTGATTCAAGAAATCGTTAGTTACTCCTAGTTGTTCTTTAAAATATTTTCAAACAGCATTGAAGATATGCAATTACTATAATATGCTGACATGCAGTAATAAAAATAATAATAATAATAATAATATGATTCTAATAGCACAAAAGAGTTTTTTTTTCACATATAATTCTCATACACAATGATTTTAGTTGGAACTTATTTTAAATGCGTAAGACTCAATTACTATAATATTATTTTTACTATGAAACTAGAAGCATAAGACTCTATATAAATTAATATTTGACCTTTATTTAAGACCTATATTTATATTTATTATTAATATATTTTTTAATTTATAAATTTGAAGTTAGATGGTTCAAATTTTGCAGTTTTGTGGTTAAATTAAATTTAATATCGTAATGTTTGAAAAATAATGAAAAATTCGCAGGCAATCCTTATCCCCCAAGGGGATTCGATAAGGGGGAGCAGGGCAGGTATTGGGGGAAAATTTTAGATGATGAGGCGGGGCATGGGGATAGGTTCTCCCACTCCAAACCCACCCTATTGTCATTCTTATCTATAATGTCAAAGTGTGGAAGGAAAGGAATAACCGTGTTTGTGGTGAAGACTTCCTTTCAGGGGAGCCGTTGCAAGCTAATATTTTCTCCTTCGTCAAATAAAGAATTCGACTCTGATATTAATTCAAGAATTGTGATTTGAATATGCAAATATGTAAACGTTGGAATCTAGAGGATATAATTAGCTTAGATTCCTTTTTGTTTTGTTTTTCGACTTATAAAAACCTTTGTTTGTTTTGGACATTTATTTGAAATGAATATATTTGCTTGCTTAGTAAATAAAAATAAAAAAAATCCTTAATATGAACCATCATCAAACATTATAACCAGTCAGCTTTCATTCTAGGGAGGAAGTGTCACGCCTCAACACGACCCCACTTATGATTAGTCAAGAGGCGGCAATGTGACCACCCCAACCCGACCCTTCTCAAGATTAGGTCAAAGTCTGCATTTGCTGTCATTGCAAGTTCATAATTTTCTGTTTAAAGGAACAATACATAAAGAATTATTCAATAACAAGCCTTATAATAATTCAAGTACATTACAATATCTGAGATCCGATAACCACCCGGCTATCATACAAACTAGGATTTCAGCACAGCCACCCTTCTACCCGAGTGTAATACTCACAAACTTTAACTTTTACAACCTGGATCAAAACATGATAGGCAGGGAGCTTCAAGCATGTAAACATTCAACCTCAACTTATAAAGTCAATTTCTATCTCAAGCTAAGTTGTACCTGTACTAAGCGGAGAAAAGAGGGTGAGCTCTTGGGAAAGCTCAGTGAGGATGGAATAGAAGAGTTTGAAAACATTTCTGGTTGGTCTCTTTTGCAGATCATGATGCGATTCACGTACGGTAATATTAACAAATTATTCACATATGGCAACTGCTAATAATATGTGATAACCAGTAGAGATTTCTATCACATTTGATTCATGTATCAATAACAATAGTGTCGTAAAGATAAACAGTCCTTCCTCTCCGAGGGCGGTATTAGTCCCAAGCGAGAGCAAGCTCTCCAAGGGCGGTAGTGGTCCCAAACAAGAGTACTTAAATACACAGTAAAAGGATATGTTTTGATATCACCAGAGGTGGCCAGTTCCGAATCAAGATCACAACTTTTTATCTCTCCCATGAGGATACTCCGGATTGTATCCAAAATCTACGACCCAGCATCTCCAAGGGCGGATCTGGTCCCAAGCGAGAGAAACTCTCAAAGGGCGGTAGGGGTCCCAAGCAAGAAGAAGGAATAGGTCCACGATAGGCACGAGAGCACCGGCAAGCCCTATGCCGCCTGACATTCGTGCAAGCTATCGAGCATGAGGTTGCAACCCCCCTAATTTCAAGAGCTCACAGGCATGCACTAGAATTCACGTAATTCAACATATGGGGTACAACATAAGAGATTGTCCCCGGTCAGATATCTTTCACAATTGGAAATATTGATACAAGCAGATAGCGGGATATAATTTATCACAACTCATTGTTGTCATTTAAAATAGTTAATTAATAGGTAGCTACAAGTAAAAGTAGATAACAATATATGTACACATGTTGTAGTTCGGATAAGATCGAGTTTACGTGAGGATCATGTTTCAATCTTAACTAGCTAAATCATTTAAATGTCCTCCGGACACCAATCGAGAAGTTAAATCCTTAAAAGTCTAATAACCTGATTTCCTCTTTCTTAATCTATTACTTAATCGGAGCCTAATTCATGATTTCCTTATTCATTATGTTTCTAAGCACATTAGTAACTTTCATGTCCAAGTCTTATTTAAATCTAGTCTAGCATATAGTAATATAAGGTAAAATGGAACATCTAATTCATACCGAGTAATACAGTTCTAATTTAACCCTAATTCAGAATAAAACCTACTTAGGCAGGAAAGGCAATCTACTTAATTTTTCTTTTTTATTTTAAACCCCTAATTAACCAAGTGAACTTATTAAGCTTATTCAGGTAATTTCTGAGAAGAATTTAGCCAAGCAGTATATAATACTCTTTTCTTTGTTTGTACTTAATTATAGTCTTTTCTTTAAAAGTTAAGCCCAACATAGTCAAATGAAACATAACGTAATCGAATAACAACTTAAATAAATACAAGTCATACGCTTAAAATCTCCTCAAAGCCTACAAAGGATTATAGTTGTTTATGCAGCTATCCTAAAAATTTAACTATAATGGATTAAACATTCATGATTAACTCGTAACCAATTATGTAACCAATTTTGGATTGGTCTGCTACCAAAATATATATATATATATATATATATATATATATTTCTATGTATTAGTAAGTATTTCAGGAATACTTCACATTTTAATAACCCTATGACAAGCCTATACATGTAGCAGAACATGGCAACCTCTTATAAATTCAAAATGTAAAGTAGAACTCCTGACTTACCTATTAAGATAATAACAGTTTCACTTAATATATATACAACCTTTCATAAGAAAATAAGTTCAGCAATGCTTATAACATGAGTTTTAAGAAATGACTTCATAACACATATAAATTAACTTTATTACAACCATTTACTTATATATTCAAGATAATCCTACAAGCAATTTTATACAAAATTCCTCACCTTTCATTTAAACCTGTACATGCAAGTTCTCTATTTTTGTCTTTCCTTCACTTCTGGTCTTTTGCTTTCTACTTCTTTGCTTTATTCCTAACCATACTACCTACGATATAACTAAATAAAACTAAAGCTAACTAACATCAATATTAAGCTAATGAAGGGGTCGGCTTTCTCGAGTGGCAGCTCGTCAAGGCTGGACAAGTAGACTACCATGTTAACTATATAGATGTTTATCTTGGCTGTGACTTGCTCGGGTAAACCGAACCATTCAGCTTGAAAGGAAGTTGATGAGTGATAATTTGTGAGCTAGCTATAATAGTACCATCTAATATTTTTGTTTAGACGGTAATATAATATAGGCGTTTATATAATAGGATTGCCCATAGGTTGTTTTCGTTCGCTGCGACATGTCATGTGTCTTGTGTGTGTATATGAATCTACTGAACATGATAGGCTATTTATAGAGCTCAAAGTTTGATGAATGTAACAGTAGAGATAATTACGGCTAAGAAGGAGAAGCTATGGTGATCATATACTGTAGACATTAGCTTAGTGTGGTGGCAGTGATTTGAGCTACTTTGGTGCTGACTATGTTTTAGTCGAAACAGATGGGTGCAAGCTAGAAATTACCCGGTGCCGATTCACAAACTTAATTCCTTTATTATTCGACAACACTCGTAAGCTACTACTAGCAGCCATAAAAACTTACTTCGTGTCTTACATGCATGCTAGCTACCCGGCACTATGGTGTGTGAATCATCTTAAGCTACTGCGTGTGAGGTTGTCTTCAAAGCTTCATACGTGACTTAGCTGCTAACGTGATTACATGCAATGGTAATAGCTTATAAGAGTCATCATGGTTAATTCACTTACGTGGTGTAGTAAAATCTTTAGCTTTGTACATGCAGGCTGCTTACTAGGTGGTGAAGAAATGGTGATGTCACAACTTTGGTTAAGCCGTGGTAGAGTTTAAGTTCGAGCTAGGGCGTGGTGGTGAAGCTCATGGATTCGGGTAGATTATAATCTAACTTTAGGAAGTAATTGGTATTGAAAAATCTTAGATGAAGACCCAGCTTTTAAAACAACCCAATATTCTGATATTATATTTTGTAAGCAAAGATTTGCTACTCTGTTACCATCTAATTAACTTATCCTCTTACACTAATAATACATCTATCGATTCTTCTCACCGGGCCACGCAAAACCATATGATCCTATGTATTTTATGATCGACTAAGCTTTCTAAGACATATCATATTCTAATTCTACTATTTATGTTATCCTAATAAACTATATTCCAATAGTTTCACTTCTATCCTTAATTAGTTAATTAATATTTGTAGAATGCTATTAACCTGAAGGGTTACATATCATTTTAGCCAAATGTTATCTACGTTATCTAGCAACATCAATCATTTGTAACCAAGATAATTACTTAGTAGATCTCTATAACATTTGTTTAGTCCAAATTTAATATTTCTAATTCCTTAACACTCAAACTATCTAGTGTGCCTACCAAGTTAATCTCTTTCTTTTAATTGAAACGAATGCTTAGTTTGAAATACTAGGGTTTTATATTTCCTAAAATTAATTTTATAAATTCATGTTATAAGAACACCTAATAATAGGTGAGATAATTAACTATAAATTAAATGCAAGCAAATAATCTCAAGGCATGTTTCCCAAGAATAATAAGAGAAATAAATATAATTAAATATTTGTAAATGCATGTCCAGGCTCAGGTATCACAGGCGGAATTTTGAAATTATAACGTCTGTAATATAAACAACAAAACCCTAAACCGGTTCTTTACAAACACTCCACAACCAACCACAACTCCAACAACAACTTCAACATCAAACAACACATCCAACAACTTCATAAACCAACCAACCAATATTTAAACAACAAACATAATGCCTCCGTCTCAACAACATACATCAAGCTATACTATACATATGCAAAATAAATAATAAGCTAGTCTAGCAACCTAATCATATTCCAAAAGAAAGACTACTAAACTAGCATTATACAATCCACTATCTGATGGCGCAACAGTAAATCGTGGACTCCAACAATGTACCAGAATAAAAGATTGAAAAGAAGTCAGTTTATCTGAGAAATAAAACTTTACTATCAACGGTTGTTCTGTTTATAGTTTTTACGGTTGTAATTGCAGCACTCTTGGTATATGCTATTGTGATGCGTAGAAAAGAGATCCAATCAACTATAATCGGACTTTCGACCATGCTCCTAACTATAGTTTCGACCACTTTTCTTCTTTGGTGAATGTACATTAATAGTTTCGTAGCGGGCTCGCCTTGAATCCAAAACATCAGTCTTGACGAAATATGCGAATTGGTTTGATATTTACATGAAGTTATATGAAGTTCTCTTTTAGAATGATTGATCGATCTTTTGTTTTTAGATAAACCAAATGGCTGAGAGGATTGGTGTTTATACCTCCATGAATGCGACTGTTTATCACAGGCAGCTGTTGATCATGTCTTGAGAAGTGCAACCAAAATGGCTTTACGGTTACATGAGGTATTCTATACTTAATGATATATTATTCCAGTAAGTGATACTTTATGAGCTTTAGTCCACTACATGATACTTTATGATATACTAATTTGTTGTTTTGCAATTATGATGCAGGATGAGGTGGCCTATTGCATGATACTTCATGAGCTTTTTTAAAATGCTAGTGAACTGTTGACTCTGTGACAAATGGAAAAAAAGTGTTGACTTCTTAGTGTTAAGTGATGTAGTAGCCGCCGACATTTTTAGTCTTTAAATATGGCATGGTGCAAAATTAAACTGCTCACTAATGTTGTTTTTGTTTACACATTTCTCTTCTTTCTCAGCCCTATGTTGGGACTTTTACTTCTTGCACAAATTAGTTGACTCTTGATGATCAATGAACTTTTGCTTACCTCACAAAAAAAATATATATATATATATATCAAATAATTAAAATATTGAACAATTTTGGGAAGGTATAAAACCTTTAAGAGAACTTGGAATTCTGGGTTCGGGACATGATAGGACGAGCCATAAAAACCCCCTAAGAGGTGTATGCAGGTATCCAAGTCATATGCGACTCACTCATAACATTCAGTTCATCACTCTGACGCCAATTTGGAATGATTCAATTTTAGTTATAGGAGGGATAACACAAGTCCCTCTTATACCATCTATACCACTCTTTTCCTCTCATTCCCTTTCCAAATATATTGCTAGAGTTAGTTGGAGATCTTCTAATACATCCTCTCCTATTTTTATCCTCTCCAACATATTAGAGAGAGAATCTCATCCAGCCATATCATATTTTAGTCTATACTAATAGCCATTAGATCAAAACATTCAAAAACATTTGATAAAATTATCAAATCAATCTAAACTCTTTATTTTAAAACCAAATTGTAAAAGTCATAAAAAGGTTTTAGGTTTATTAGGTTTAGCCACATTAAAAGGAAAAATTTTAAATTATATAGAAGCATCATTAAAAAGAAAAATTTAGACTTTTCAAATGATGGTAAAGATTAATTTATTAATTTGATCTCATGATTTACATTCATTTAATCTAATGGATAATAATTTATATTCAAATATGATATGGATAGATAAAATCATTCCTCTAATATATTGAAAAAAATAAAAATAGGAGAGGATCTAAATCCGAGAGTGGTTACCTTTATTTAAACTAAATTATTAGATTTTACCACTATTCTACTTGTACTTAATACCAAAATAATATAATTTTGTACCTCTCCTTTTTACTAGTAGCCATCAACAATAATGATATACTATTATTTTCTACTTTTCTTTTGTTTTTAGATTATGAAGAAGAAATGGGAAAACAATACATATTGAGGGAATGAACAACCACGACAATGAATTATTCTAAATTTGTATCACATTTTCTTTTGTACCAAAACCAAAAAGAATAGCAATAACAAGTTAGCCATCTTTGACTTTTCCACACTACAATCTTAGGTACTTCTAACCATTCTTTTGAGGGGTATTTTTTATCTAAACCCTTTTTACTTTTAAAAAAATTATGATTTAAACCCCAAACTTATTGAAAAGTGAAACTCAAACTCCTTCTATTAAGATAGGGTTAAGTTTTCTCTCAAATTAAGGCTAATTATATCATTTGTAAATTATTATTGACAAAAGATAAAATTACATTTCCCTAATATTACAACACGTGTAGATAATTGTCGTGCTTTTCTCTCTCAAATCCTTTCTATTCTCTATTCTTTCTTTATAATCGTTTCTTTTTTTTTCCTTTTTCTCTCTCATCATTTTGCTCCCTCTCTCTATTTTCCCTCTTTCTTCTTCCTTCATCTTTTGTTTCTTCTTTCTCTCTCTCTTTCTCTCTCTCTCTCTCTCTCTCTCTCACGCACACTATATTGTAAGACTAACTCGAACAATTTTCTTACCTTTCTCCCTATATGTAGGAGATTAGAAATATTTTTCCTACATCAAGAAATTTCTTATCTTAGTTTCACTATAACAGTTTCTCTACATTTAATCAATTCATTAGTTTATGGAATCCTAATTTTAGTTTTACTTCAACAGTTTTCTTATTGTATGAACTCCCAATTTTTATTTCATTCTAATATTCTCTCCTTATTCATTAAACATATCATTTTAATACTTTTTTTCTTTGTATATGGTCATTTTTTCTCGACGACATTCTATTTTCAATTACTAACATAAATTTTTACTTTTATTAGTTAAATTTTAAAAAAAATCAATAATTTTTAATTATTTAATTTAAAACTTTCTCGACGATATTTTATGTTAATTTTTTTTTTTTATGTTAATTAAATAAACATTAAAACTCTAAATATAATTATAAAAAGTACTAAAATAATTCTGCCAAAAAAAGAATACATTATAATTAAAAATTGTTGAATAGTGTTTAGAAGATGTGGTAGAAGATGATGTTTCATCTCCTACATACAGAGAAGATGAAAATTTATGTAGAGATCTCCTACAATTTAAGAGATGGGGTAGAGGATCTGTTAAAATATAATTTGGCCAAACCCCTCCCTACATGTACAATGAAGAAAAATCTATCTCTTTGTACAACGACAGTGACAACATATTTGGAGAAGATCAGATAGCGAAAAAAAATATAATAGGAAATCTCATTGGATTACTTACCAAAATTGGGATTTTGCGAGTTTGTTTGTCCATAGGTATGTCCTGTTGCTTGTAAGGGTGTGTGGTTATGGAGCGGTGTAATAGTGTCACTAGTGTGTGATCAGTTTCTTGGTGTATAGAAAATTAAGTGCAAAACAAACCAAGTCAAACCCCGCAAGTGCACGGGTCGCGGTAGAAAGTGAGCAAGTGCGGGTATCGTATCCTCAAGGAGGCTCTTAAGTGAGTCTAAAGTGTGTTCGTGTGAAAAATAATCTAAAAACGTGAATAAAAGAAAATTTGATTGATTAATGATGGGTTGAACTAAAATTAAAATTAAAATTAAACTAATTAACTAAAAGAGACTAAAGACTAAAGCTAATCAAATCTAATCTGAAAGAAAAGTGCAAAATCCGAGGATTGGATCAAAGTTGGAATGGGTTAGGACCAACTAGCTCGTGCAATGCTTATGGATTATTTTTAAAGTCTAGATTCAAGTAGTTAACTAGAGTTGACCAAACTACAAGTCCGATTTAATGAGGTCACCTAATTAGTCTAAGTCAACGGGCCTAAATCTAGGTGCAACTCCGTCCTCTAGACACTCTCAAAGCTGGGTGCGGGTTTATCCAAACGATCCTAGGCGTAGTCAATTAGACTAGTGAGTTAACCGCGGTACAACCAATGATCGTTATCAACATTCATTTCATTCACATGAAGTTTTAGACATGCATCAATAATAAACCCGTTATAAGCAATTTTTAAGATCTAATATTGAAGCATGTTAACAATAAGCTCGGACCCAATTAAAATTAATGACCAAATTGAGTAAATATCACAAATTGAGACTAGCTATAAGCATATTTAAAGCCACAATTTGAGAATCATAAACAACAATGAAGCAATTCTAATTGGATCTAAAACATTTATATGAAAATCTCATCAAAATACTCAAATCTAAATATAAAAAATTATCCATAAACAAATACACTAGCTAGCTTTCCCTAACCACAAGAGTTTAGCTCATATTAAAGTAAAAATTAAAGACATGAAAAAGTAAAGAGAAGAGCTCCCCCATGTCTTAATGCTTGCAAAACCCTAGATTTTGTGCTCCAATATGCCTCCAATCCTTGATCCAAAGCCAAAAATAAAATGGGTAAGATTAGATGTGTGTGAAAGTATGAAAATATGAGTGAAAAAAAGTGTATGTGTGTATGTGTAGATGTGAGTGTGTGAGAAAATAATATGTGTAAAATGAGAGAGAATGTGTATGTAAAAAGTGTGTAGTAGTGTGTGTGGTGAAGTGGATAAGATTGAATAGAAGGTAGATGAATGAAAAACAAAATGGGTGTGTGTTATATTGTCGTGTGCTAGTTCGCGATGGTGAGATTAAAAACAATCATGAGCAGCTACTGCTCTCTTGAAATTGATCTGTGTGTGTGCTAGCCGTGTGATGCCGATTTGGTGAGCTCGTGGCTGCTGGATCATTGTGACTAAGGCTCTGTTTGTTTGCCGTAAAATAACTTGTTGAGAGAAAATACTTTTCTGGAAAATATTTTCTGATATTTGGTTGTCACACTAGAAAATATTTTCTAGTGTTTGGTTTTCACACTGAAAAATATTTTTTGGTGTTTGGTTGTCACACTGGAAAATATTTTATGGTCTTTGGTTATTATTAGAAAATACTTTCCAGTGAATTCTTTTTTACAAAAAGAATGAATTTTATTCTTAGAGAAATTTTTACAAAAAAAAATGAATGAATTTTATTATTGCAAAAATAATAGTAAATAAAAAAATTGCAAATAGAATTTAAGAAAGAGAAAGAAGAACTAATTCATCTAAAAAAATTAAAGTATGAAAGTTGCCATATACAATAGTAAGCCCGTAAAATACATACAAGCATCTATAATGATATAAATTAGATCTTAACTAATTTAAGCATCATACTACAAAGGGTCGTAATATTACCAACATACATAATAGTTCAAGCATATCCATAATGACATAATCATATCCACCATAGTTGAAGCAAATCATCCAAAATGTAATACATAGCCTAACATTAAATATATCAACCATAGTTTTTGACAAAAACAATATCCATCATAGTTAAAGCAAATCATCCATAATAATATACATTAATAATATTAAACATTCATGGACTTTCATCAACTATGGTTCTGAATGAAATTGAAGATCCCAAGCCTTCTAAGTTCACTGTTTTTGGCCATAAAAGCTTTAGCTTGCATCTCTTGCTCCACAAGATAGTCAAATACTGACGCAAGAGTAATGTCATCAAAGCCTTCAATTGTCATAACCTCTATAATAAAGATCAGTTACAATAAGTTCACTTTGGCTCAGCCTGTCAACTGCATTAGCTAGTTGCCCAAGTTTCTCTGTTATTAGCTCAAAAGCTGGATCTTCCACATTTCGGCGTCTCTTGCGATGAGACCTTGTATTCGAAGGACGAGCAAAAGAAGATGTGTCCATCGTCTTGTTCATGCTCACTTCTACATCAAAATCATCAACTGGTGTGGAGTCAACTTCAATAGCTTCTTCCAAGTTGATGTCAGTGAAGGGCTTTGCAAAGTTTCCCGTCGCCATATCCTTGCCAACTACCAAAGCCATCTCATCATACATCTCAATCTTCTTGTTCAAGTATTTTTCATGATTTGGATGAGCCTGTAATGAAAATAAAAGTACGAAGCAATCATCAAGAAACATAAATATATATAGAGTTTTATATAAAGGGTCGAAATATTACAGCGACTTTATCCTCATACACATGTTTGTCACATGTGATCATTTTCATGTTGTCATCCCAACTGAAGCCACTTTTTGCTTTGAGTTGTGTAATTATCTTCCATTCTTTTTTGATAGTCCTCAAATGATTTTCAACATGAATAACTTGACAATCAACATCAAATTTATCAACAATTGCTTTGGCAACATTTACAAAGCTTTCGGACTTGAAAGTGGATGAAGGTTTGTTTCCCTTCATTGCCTCCTCAGCCAATAATTCCATAAGTGTGTGGGGCATTGGCTTTGACCACCTGAATTGTTTAGCTTTACCCTTTCCATCCTTTGATGTATTCATGACTACATACAAACATTTAAGGTTAAGGCAAAATAAATAATCTTCCAAGCAATCCAATTTATAACAAACCATAATAGTCTATAGTAAAAGACCATAATAGTCATGCACTTGACCAATAATCCAATTCATAATTAAACATAATAGTCCATTATAAACATCAATTCATAACAAACCATAGAAAAAATCCAACAAACTAGTCAATACAACAATATCCAAGAAGAACATTACATAATAATTAGCTAATGTATTGTTGTAATCATTCCACATCATCGTTGCTATCATTTCTCTTATTGCCAACCATTCTCGATTTCCATCCCTCTCCTGTCTTTGACTTAATGTAGGCCTACGACTTTTTATGCGAACATTTTCTTCAAATTCATCCATTATGAAATCATGTGGATCAGTGACCATTACGAGGTTATGAAGGATGCAAATTGCCAAAACAATGTCAACTTGTGTTTGGTATGACCAATGTGGCCGAGCATCAATTACACGAAAGCGTTTCTTCAATATTCCAAACCCACATTCAATGGTGGTCCTCAACGAGGAATGGCGAAGGTTAAATAACTCCTTATCATTTTCAGGTGGATGTTCACTAAATTCCGTGAGATGATATCTGACACCACGAAAAGGGGAAATGATTCCATTACGGATGCCATATCCAATATCACCCAAGTAATACTTGCCTACAATTAAATAGGAAATTGTATAATTATTTTCAATTTCATATGTATATATATATGCACACACGATTACAAGTATATTTTCTAATACCTTCAGGAATCTTAAGACTATCTTGCCTCGATAGTGCATCACTCATTACATGTGAGTCATGTGCACTTCATTCCCAACCAGCTAAAACAAAAGTAAATTTTAAATCAAAAGTGATGGCTGCCAACACATTTTGTGTTGTTCCATCTTTACAACCATGAAATTTACCTTGAAATTCAAATGGGACATTTGCACCAACATGAGTTCCATCTATTGCTCCCACACAATCCTATTGATAAACATTTGTAATCAAATTTTTAAGAAGATTAATGTAAAAGGAAAATGTCATTTTTAATAAAACATCAAACTTACCTTAAAAAATGGATAAAATCTTGTGTTGTTTGCAATTTGGGAAAGTATTGAAAGCTCTGGGTCTTTTATGATATACTTGTACAACTTTAAAATTGCAGTCAACACAATCTTAAAATATCGATGGACAGTCTCCATTAATCAGTAAAATCTTCCACTGATAAGCCAAAACCTAAGATTGTTTCCTAATATTTGTAGAAACATCATAACTTGTTCCTTAACAGACAAATTTATTGTTGGGCGCAATAAATTATTTGAAGTTAGAAGATCACAAAGTTTATTAAAAACTATAGGTTTCATACGAATTTGCTCAACACAATGAGTGTCAGAGCGACACAATATACTGTTCATATAAAAATCTCTTTCACACTCTGCATGTAATCGAGGTTGTCTACGTACAGACTGTTTATGCTTAAGTTTTCTTAAATAGACATGACATATAGCTAGAGCAATTGCAACCATAGATATGGTCATCACACAAATGTTTTTCCTGTGATCCATAGAAGCTTTCTGCAGCTGCATAATAATATATAATAATGACAACTATTACTACATAGTGTAATAAAAATCAATAAAGAGTTAGGTTTATAACATAGATGTAACTAATTGCAATATACAGTGCAAGAGCCTTTAGAGAATATTTCAGAAACAGAGCTATTAAAATCATAGTTGAAGCACATACTCCATGACATAAGCCAATCTTAACTAGGTACCATTACTTGGATATCTCATTTAACTTACTGTATGAGCCATCAAATAGAGCAAAGTATAGCTAACACGGTCAAAATACAACAACAATCATTTCACTGACTTCAACAACAAAACAGA
This sequence comes from Ehretia macrophylla, assembly GCA_037974665.1. Taxonomy (NCBI): domain Eukaryota; kingdom Viridiplantae; phylum Streptophyta; class Magnoliopsida; order Boraginales; family Ehretiaceae; genus Ehretia; species Ehretia macrophylla. The sequence goes on from CM075774.1 coordinate 11,361,736, forward strand.
AAAGATTTCATCAAATAGAGCACAAAGTACAGCAACAAGCACAAAGCAACAAGAAAATACACATTCTAGTTCCTTAAAAAGCAAATCACAATGTAAACAAGATCCATCTTCATAAGATCAAATTTCCATTATCACAACCATTTTACTAACTTCAACAACAAAACAGAAAATTAACAACCTTTGCAAAAACAAAAATTGAAAGAAAAAAAATACAAATGAGCAAATCATTATATCTTTGAATGTGCTAAGAAAGATTCCATTCTCATACCTTATTGAAACTCTACACCAACTTTCAAACCACAGATCTCAGAAATTCCATCACCACACCAAAATCAAACTCTAATAGCAAAAAAGACCTCTAACACCACATTTTCAAGACACCCAAATCAACACACACCTCAAAATCGCAAATTATTGAACTTCCAACCTTTAAATTTCATTTAAATCAACAAATGTGATTCACCAAATCCAACCTAAGATGGTGCATGTTGACAACACCACAATCAGTCATGTCTTTCACCAAATCAGGCTCAAAAGTCAACATGCAATCAAATTGATCTTGCACGAAGTTAGTCCAGCAATCTGATAAACCATCATTCAAGCCACGAGACAAGCAAACACAAGACAAGGATGAATCTAAGCAATCTGCTAAGCATAAATCAAGGGATACTCAATAGCAAAGTCAACTCATCTGTTGTAATTTGATAGGCATAGAGTCGGGATCTTAATTCCCATTATTGTGCAGCTGTAACTATTTATACACTCTTACAATATGAATGAAAGTGTGCGGTTGTATCCTAAATCTCTTGCAGTAGTTTTTACATGGTATCAAGAGCTAACTAAAGCCTTAGCAAGCGACACCACCAAAGCATTTTTTTTTTTTTCATTCTTCCAAAATATGGCCTCATCTACCAACATACAGTCTTCCATCCCCACATCCGCTGCTGCAGACACACACCCAGCCCCACCTGCACTAATATCTATCAACCCCGCTGCATAACTACCGCTAAAACTGAATGGCGCAAACTACCCAACATGGCGCGCCCAATTCCAAACACTCTTATTCGGATACGATCTTATGGGATACATTGATGGCACCATGCTATGTCCACCCTCTCAAATTACCACTGATGGTAATACTGTCCCCAATCCAACTTATCTCCCATGGCTCAGGCAAGATAGTTTCCTCAGACATGCTATTCTTGCATCAGTGGAGCCAACCATCGCGTCAACAGTTACCATGGCACAAACTGCTCATGAAGCATGGGAAAAATTAAGCACAATTTGTGCCAACACATCAAAAACAAGAATCTATAGGCTCCGAAATAGCCTCGTCAAAATGGTGAAAGACACCAAATCAGTGGCTGACTACATGCGGCAAATTAAAGCAATAGCCGATGAACTTGCGCTAGCAGGTTCTCCACTTGGTAGTGATGAACTTGTGGTCCACGTACTCGCAGGCCTTGGGGACGAGTACAAAGAAATCAGTGCTGCAATTCGCGCAAGAGACGTAGCCATCTCCTTCGAAGAACTCCATGACAAACTTGCTGATCATGAGATTTTTCTTCAACGTGAGGCATCCCGCAGTGAATCCTCACCCATCACAGCACAATTTGCCAACAAAGGTCAAGGCAAAGGCAAAGGTTCCAATCAATTCAACAAGAAAAATAATAACAAAAACAGTGGCAACAACAACACTTACCAGCAAACTAATCGTGGTGGGTTCAATGGTAACTCTCACTACTTGGCTCCAAACGGACCACGTTCATCCAACTCAAACTGGCAGGCTCAATTCAACCCCAATGCTCCGCGACCTCAATGTCAATTATGTGACAAAATAGGTCACGTGGCGAAAAATTGTAGATCGCGTCCACTTCCTTATTTTTTGCCACAGGCTAACATGGCACGCGACAACAATGGCTTTAACAACAACTGGGTGATTGACTCCGGCGCCTCGCATCATATAACCTCAGATCTTCAAAATCTATCCATTCATTCTGACTATGGTGGCACAGATGGTATACTCATTGGAGACGGTTCTGGTATTCCGATAACTCACACTGGTTCCACCACTCTTACCTCAACTAATAAAAATCACTTTGTTCTAAATCATGTGCTATGTGCTCCCACCATAAGTCGCAACTTAATTTCTGTTTCTCAATTTTGTCAACAAAATAATGCATCTATTGAATTCTTTCCTTTTTCTTTTGCTGTGAAGGATCTGACCACGGGGGCAGTACTAGCCAACGGCCGGAGTAGGGGGAACATGTATGAATGGCCACACACCATGACTCCGCCTCAAGCTCTCCATGCTACCAGTCCATCTCTCAACCAATGGCATTGCCGCTTAGGCCACCCACATTCTGACACACTGCATCATATTCTTTCCAAATTTTTATTACCGGTAGTTAAGTCAAAGTTTGATCACTGCAATCCTTGATCATGTAATAAAAGCCACAGACTCCCCTTTGGCAATTCATCAATAAAAAGTACTAAACCACTTCAAATAATTTTCACAGATGTATGGGGTCCGGCTCCAATTACCTCTTTTGACAATTTTCGCTACTACATCATATTTGTGGATCACTATACCAGATATACATGGCTGTACCCACTCAAGGCAAAATCAGATACAACCATGGTATTTGTCCAGTTCAAAAACTTGGTTGAGAACTTTTTTCAAACACCAATACATACACTTTATTCAGATGGAGGAGGAGAATACATCGGTCTCAATGCCATTCTCCTAAAATATGGAATCCAACACTTACAAACACCTCCCTATACACCTCAACACGTAGGCCTAACTGAGCGGCGTCATCGCCACATTATGGAAACAACGCTGACCCTCCTTGCTTAAGCCTCCATGCCCGTTAAGTACTGGACTACTGCCTGTCAAACCGCTGTCTACCTAATCAACCGTCTCACCACACCAAACCTGCAAAATCAGTATCCTTATGAAACTCTATTTCATGAGCCACCAAACTATCACAAGCTCAAGACCTTTGGGTGCTTATGTTACCCTTGGTTACAACCATATACCAAACACAAACTCGAGCCAAAGTCCCATCCGTGTGTGTTTCTCGGCTACTCCACAGTCCACAATAGTTATCGGTGCCTAGACTTAGCATCAGACAAAATTTATGTTTCCCATCATGTCGTGTTCCATGAAAACATTTTCCCCTTTGCACAACACTCCCAACGGCCTGCATACAATGACAATTTATCACAACTATGGCTCCATCATGCGCCACATCAACAGCCGCAAACAACCTGCACACCACACTCCATGCTAGACATCAATGCACCAACTCACTTTCAGGTGTCAAACCCCTCTGCCAATACCCCCTCAAGATCATGCGATAACCATATGCCCCGTACATCAACCTGTGGAACTGTGGCACACCAAGAACATTCAGCACGTTCTCCGACTCCGCCGGGGGCGAATCTGCCATCAACGTCAGATGTTACCCAAGTAAGTCCCCTTCTTCCTGACACTTCACACACGGACAACCCCATCCCTGTTGCACCACAACCATGCCATCCAATGGTTACTCGGTCCAAACATAATGTTTTTAAACCCAACCAAAAACTCTGTCTAACCAGCACACACAAACTCCCTGAACCTCTTGAGCCCCAGTCCGTCTCTCAAGCTCAAAAAATTCCTCAATGGAGAGTTGCTATGAGTACTGAATTTGATGCATTGGTTCGAAACTCCACCTGGGATCTTATACCACACGATGGCTTGAAAAATATAATTGGTTGCAAGTGGATTTTCAGGATAAAAATGAGGCCCGATGGAACCATTGACAAGTACAAAGCACGGCTCGTAGCCAAAGGATTTCATCAAAGGCCTGGAATTGACTACCATGCCACGTTCAGCCCGGTGATCAAGCCCACAACAATTCGAATAGTTATCACATTGGCAGTCCAATTTGGTTGGCCTATCAGACAGTTAGATATCAATAATGCGTTCTTGCAAGGGACACTCGAAGAAAGTGTTTACATGGCACAGCCTCCCGGCTTCATTGACCCCCAATTCCCCAATCATGTTTGCAAACTAAAGAAAGCCATCTATGGACTAAAACAGGCACCAAGGGCCTGGTATAATGAGCTCAAGTTATTTCTTCTATCTATCGGCTTTTGTAACTCCAAGAGCGATACCTCACTGTTCATTTTTCACCATCAGCACCTGCTTATTTATCTCCTTGTTTATGTGGATGATATCTTGATCACAGGGAATAACACAATCAAAATTCAAGCGATTCTCACCTCTCTAGCTCAACGCTTCTCACTGAAAGACTCGGGATCTCTCAACTACTTTCTTGGCGTCGAAGTAGTCCGAACTAAAGAAGGGTGTTTTCTCTCACAGCATAAGTATATATGTGATCTACTCACCAAAACAAAAATGCAGGATGCCAAAGAGGTTCACTCACCCCTCTCCACAACGACTGTGCTCAAGCTCCATGATGGCACACCCAAAGCCGAAGCCACTACCTATCACCAAGTCATTGGTACGCTCCAATACTTGGCCCTCACGCGCCCAGACATCTCTTATGCTGTCAACAGGCTCTCTCAATATATGCACACCCCAAGCTCCACTCATTGGACCGCGGCAAAAAGGATCCTCCGCTATCTCAAATCCACGATATATCATGGACTCTATTTGCGTAGGACGACAAACCTCCACCTACATGCGTTCTCGGACGCAGACTGGGCTGGCAACCTTGATGATAGAACCTTCACTTCAGCATATATTCTTTACTTGGGGGCTAATCCTATCAGCTGGTCATCTAAGAAACAACGCACAGTGGCCCGTTCCTCAACCGAAGCTGAATACAGAGCTGTTGCCTCTACCACAACACGAGCAGAAGGGTACATACACTCGGAAGAAATCCATCAGGCAAATAGGGATGATGATAAGGAAAAGGAAGCTAGCAGGAAAGGAGAGACCACCGAGCCCAACCTGGGGGTAAAATCCAAAACGACCGAGGCAAGGGGCCCCAACAGCCAAAGCAGAACCCCCAGTTCACTATGTTCACTCCCCTCAACACCACAAGGGAGCAGATCCTGATGGAGATCCAGCACCAGAACCACCTGCCTCCAGCTCTAAGGATGAAAGGCCGACCCGAGAAGCGCAATAGAACCAAGTATTGCCACTACCATATGGACTACGGCCATACCACCGAAGAGTGCAAAGACTTGAGATAGGAGATCGAGGCACTGATAGCCCGAGGTCACCTCCGAAGGTACATAGACGCGCAGCCAACCCAGAATCATGATCAGAGAAATAGAGAGAGGAGCCCTCCCAGGCGCCCGGATGGGGGTGGACGTCTGACTGTGATTGAAACCATTGCGGGAGGACTGGCGTCGGGAGGCAAGACCTCGGCAGGCAGGAAGGGTTACGTTCGGGCTGGGAGGGAGTATGGACCGGTGCGGGGCCCGGCCCCGGGGGTTGAGGAGCTCACCTTCTCCGCGGAAGACTTGGAGGGGGTAATATTGCCCCACGATGACCCACTGGTGATCAGCGCTGAAATAGCCAACTTCACCGTAAATGGGGTTGGACAAGAGCCGACTCAGGCCCTTGAGGGGCACTTTAGCTGGTTTCACTGGGCAAACACACCAAGCTGAATGAGTCATTAACCTTCCGCTGAAGCTGGAATACGGAGATAAGCGGGTTTCAATGCAAGCCAACTTCATTGTGATGGATTGCAACTCCACCTACAACGGAATTTTAGGTCGGGTGGCACTCAACCATTTCAGAGCTGTCCCTTCCACCTACCACCAGGCCCTAAAATTCTTGACCCCGGCCGGCACGGCCACCATCCGCGAAGCCCAGCTCTCAGCCCGGGAGTGTTATGAAAACTCCCTCTGACCCAAATATCATGTTGGCTGGGAACTGGATTTGCCCGAGGAGAAGAGGGATGCCAAGAGAGGCAGCCCAGCTGAAGACCTTCAGGAGGTGGAACTCTTCGATGAAACAAATAGAGCAAAAATCGGAAGTGAACTCTCTGCCGACCTCAAGAAAGGTATAAGCCAATTTCTCCTAAAAATGAACACATATTTGCATGGCCTGCCTCTGACATGACAGGTATTGACCCGGGAGTGATTGAGCATCACCTGAATGCCGACCCGAATCACTATTCGGTGAAGCAGAAGCGCAGGCACTTCCATTATGATAAGCAACAAATCATAGCAGAAGAGGTAGACAAATTGGTAGACGCCGGCCACATAAAGGAAATCAAGTACCCAACCTGGCTATCCAACGTGGTGCTGGTAACCAAGTCCTCAGGAGGATGGAGATTGTGTATTGATTTTACCGACCTCAATAAAGTCTGCCCTAAGGACTGCTTTCCCCTACCTCGGATTGATCAAATAGTAGATGTCACCTCCGGGTTTGAACTACTCTCCTTCATGGATACCTTCAAAGGCTACTACCAAATCAAGATGGCTCCCGGAGACAGAGAGAAGACTGCCTTCACCACCGATAAAGGACTCTACTACTATGAGGTCATGCCTTTTGGCCTCAAAAATGCTGGAGCCACCTATACTCGGATGGTGAACAAGGTTTTCAAAAATCAGATTGGCCGAAATATGGAGATCTATGTAGATGACATGTTGGTCAAGAGTAGGAGGGCGGAAGATCATGTAGCCGACCTGGCTGAAGCCTTCGCCGTAATGGGGCACTTTGGGATAAAGCTGAACCCGAAAAAGTGCGCATTCGGCGTCAAGACAGGAAAGTTTCTAGACTTCATGGTCACAGCCCGTGGAATAGAAGCCAACCCAGAGAAGGTTCAGGCGATACTTGACCTGGCGCCGCCAACCTGCGTGAAAGACGTCCAAGTGTTGGCAGGCAAGGTCGCGGCACTCAGCAGATTCATGTCCAGGTCGGCTGATAAGTGTACTCCCCTGTTTAAAATATTGAGGAACTCTAAGAACTTTGAATGGACTGCGGAATGCCAGAACGCCTTCCAAGAATTGAAAAGGTATCTAGCTTCGCCACCCCTGTTATCCCAACCTGAGATGGGAGAGGAACTGGTACTATACCTAGCATGCTCGGGGACAGCAGTGGCAGCAGCACTAGTCCGAGAAGAAGGGAGAAAAGAGAAGTCGGTCTATTATGTCAGCAAAACCCTGCAAGGGGCCGAGGTGAGGTACTCCTCCTTGGAGAAACTTGCCATCGCGCTCATCACAGCGGCGAGAAAATTGAAGCAATACTTTGACACTTATCCGATTAAGGTCATGACGGACGCCCCACTCAAGTCCATTATGCACAAGCCGGAGGCGTCGGGCAAGCTACTGAAATGGGTAGATGAGCTAAGCCAATTTGACATCACTTACCAACCCAGAACAGCCATCAAGGACTTTGTGGTGGAATGCACTAGCCGACCCGAGCATGACCCGAAAGACGTGTGGAAGGTCCATGTGGATGGGGCCTCAGGGAAGTCTAGTAGCGGAGCTGGGGTGGTCATCCTCGACCCGAACCGGCATGAGCACCAATACTCCCTCAAATTCACCTTTCTGACGTCCAACAATGAAGCAGAGTATGAAGCGGTGATTGCAGGATTGAAAATTGCAGCTCAGCTCGGGGTACAGACAGTCAACCTAAGCACCGACTCTCAATTGGTTTCTAGTCAGATATCGGGATAGTTCGAAGCCAAGGACAGTACCATGCTAGCTTACCTCAACAGAGTCAAGAATTTGACCTCAGGGCTCAAAAGGTTCACGATATAGCAAATTCTGAGGGAGGAGAATATAAAGGCCGACGCCCTGTCCAGGATGACCCTGGGTGAGAGCCGACCTGCTCTGGTCCATGTGGAAGAAGTGTCCGAACCAAGCATTCAGTTGGGGTTGCAAGCCGTATCCGAGCTCAATTTAAGCCCAGATTGGACCAAACCAATCGTGGACTACTTGGAGGGGGGTATGACCCCGGAGGATGAAAAAGCTGCTCGGAAAATCACGAAGCAGGCCTCAAGGTTTGTCATAATTGCCGGGCAACTCTATAAGAGGGCCTACACTTGGCCTCTCTTAAAATGTGTTGGACCCGATGAAGGAAGCTATGTACTCCGTGAGATCCATGAAGGGGTATGTGGAAACCACTTGGGAGGCAAAGCTCTGGCTCGAAAGGCATTGAGGCAAGGCTACTTCTGGTCAACCTTAGAACAAGATGCCAAAGAGTATGTAAAAAAGTGCGACACTTGCCAAAGGTTCGCCAATGTACAGAGGAAGCCAGCGGTAGACCTCACGGTAATGGTAAGCCCTTGGACATTCTATCAGTGGGGTCTAGATATCATCGGCCTGTTGCCAACCAGTGTTGGTCAAAAGAAGTACGCCTTCATAGCAGTAGACTACTTCACCAAATAGCATGAGGCTGAAGGTGTTGCTAGAATAACGGAAAAGGCAGCTTGGGATTTTGTATGGAAAAATATCATTTGCCGATTTGGGGTGCCAAAGGTCATCATTACTGACCACGGCAAGTAATTCGACAGTGCATACTTTTGAGGCAAATGTGCTGAGATTGGGATCGACCTAAGATTCTCGTCTATTGCTCACCCTCAAAGTAACGACCAAGTTGAAAGGACTAACCAAATCATTTTGCAGGGCCTGAAAACCAAGCTGGATGAAGTAGAGGGCCAGTGGGCATCGATCCTTCTCGAGGTGTTGTGGGCTCAGCGGACCACCACCAGCTTAGCAACGGGAGAATCGCCCTTCGAGCTGACCTTCGGTACTCAAGCAGTGCTGCCAGTGGAGATCGGGTCCCCGACCAGTAGAACCCTCCACCATGATCCAGAAATAAATAGAGCACGGATCCGTGAAGAGCTCGACCTCGCCGAAGAGCTCCGAGCTAAAGCTCAGATCAGAATGCTGGTCAGCAAAGCTACCATGAAAAGAGCCTTTGCCAAACAGGTCAATCCTAAACTTATCAAGGTTGGCGACCTCGTGCTCAGAAATGCCATCTTTTTGCCACGCTCGGGCCACAAGCTATCCCCGACCTGGGAAGGACCATACGAAGTCATTAAAGAAGTCCGATCTGGGACCTTCTACATCCGCGACAAGGATGGGAAGCTATTGAAGAACGCATGGCACTCAGAACACCTGAAGCGGTATTTTGTCTAAATGGCCCCGAGCCAAAATATTACTTGTAAACGGCCCCCTAGCCTGAGTACTTCGTATATAAATTCAATACAATACATTTTGTAAATCAGTGCAATGCCCGACCCGGGCCCAAGTCCCTCAGCTACAAGGCTACCACCAACTCGGATTAACGTGGTAGCCACGCTTAATCACGAGCTAAGGATCAAGTAAACCAGCTCGGACTATGTTCCAGCTCGAGAATAATCAACAACACTTTGATAAGCTTTGCCAGTTCGGATTAAGGTCCAACTCGGTGTTATGCGGCTTTGGTCGGTATGTAAGTTTGGTCTAAACTCGAACTCAACATTCGTCAACATTAGTTTGACCAATTTTAAATCGGACTGATGAGTCCGGGTTGGCGACGATTATAAAGTTGCCCTGTTAACCAGCTCGGATTAGGATTATAATTCATTAGTCGCGTCCAGCTCGGTTCTTTTTACTTAAGTTCGAATGGTCCATTATATTGGCCCGACCTCGCTTACTTGAGAAAAATTTGCGAAAAAAAAAGAAAAGTACACAAGTACGAACTCTGATAAAACACGAAATATTCATTTCATTAAATCGAAATACAATTACAAAGAGCCCAACCTGGGCAAAATTACAAAAGCCCGCCTCGGGCAATTTTACAAAATTTACTTGGGCACAGCGGCATAGGTGGTGGCTTCAGCTTCATCCCCGACCTGGTCCATACCCTTCTGGACAAACTCAAAGACCTCCTTAGCCTGGGACGTCAGGTCGGATGGAAGCTCTGGAATCTCCCAGAACTCCGGCGGTGGAGCCTTCAAAATCTCGATGTAATCGTTCTTGGTGGCTGGGAAGAAGGTCTTCGCTCTCTCCCGAGCTGCGACTTGACCCCGGAAGTAGAATTTCATCTCGGCATATTTTGCCATGGCCCTGCCTTCCGTGGCCAACCAGTCAACGGTCGCATCACTAGACTTGAAGGCTTCCACTGCCTTCTCTCCTTCGGCGCCGACCCGATCCACCAGATCCCGGAGCTTCGCCTCGGCCTCACGTTTCTCCAGCTTGTACCGCTCGACGTCCTTGGCCGCGGCTTCGCACCGGGTCTTTTCCAGGTTAAACTCATTCTTTAGGCGGTCGATCTCCGTCGTGTCCACCTTCGCCTCTGAGCGGCCTCCTCCCTCACAATCTCAAGCTCGGCCCGGGCATCTACGTATTGCTGCTCGAGCTCAACGCAGTGAGTCTGGGCCTTGACGAGGAAGCCGGGAGCCGAAAGGATGTGGGACTCGTCCTGTTTAGAAGAAAGCAAAACGATTAGCCGAGCTAAAAAACAACCTTAACGGAAGATTGGATGAGACTCACCGTGACTATGGCCGTCCTTAAGTCGAGCGAGAGCTGCTCTGCCGGGACCGTCGCCAGCTTGGGGTCGCGGGCCACCTTGGACGCCTCCATGAAGTCCTTGCTAGGAGGGCTCACCTCCGCGACCTTACCCTTTCCAGAGTATTCGACCCGAGGCTGCTTTCTACTTTCAGGTCGAGATGAAGAGCACTCCGGGATAGCCACTCCCGAGCTCGATCTTTTGGGCAAAGGGGACCCCGAAGCCTCTTTTGAGGAGACCTCGGAGCCGACCTCCCACACTTGGCCACTGGGCCGCTGCCTCTGACCCTGAGTGGCACCTCCCAAGCAGGACCGAGCTGAAGCCTCGCCGCTGACCTCGCTCTTCTTTCGCACCTGGGCGTACGCAAGCTTTCTCATGTCCGCCATATCTGCAAAGGGTAGAGGAAAGAAGTGAAAAAGAGCCGGAGGCTGACATAAAAAGACTAGCAGACAGGACAATTGGGGGGTCGGGCGCCGGTCCTACAAACTGACCCTCTTCTGAGCTAGACCTCGCGTCCCCTTCGGGCTCGGGAAACAGGTTGGGATAATCCCTCGAGAGGTCGGGTTCCCTACCAAACAACTTGGAATCCCAGATCCGCTCCCACTTAAGCACGCTGTCAATATCTATCTGCGTCCCAGGCGCGGGCCTGAGCACCGCAACTTCCTCAAGTTCCTCCTCTGAGAGCTTGGGGTCGTCATTGACAGTATTCCTCAAACTTGGAATCCAGTCCAACCTGCACCCAGAGTTCACAACCGGCTGCACCCAATAATAGTCATTATGCCAGCCTTTGTTAGAGGAGTGCCACTTGGTGAATATGGAGTTGCCGACCCGAGCTGCAAAGTGGAACCACCCTGGCTGCTTCGGGTTGGGTTTGCACACGAAGAAATGCCTAAACCTGCGCAAGGTCGGCTCCACTTTCTTCTCCAGGCAGAACACATAGAAGGCCACCATCACGGCCCAACCATTCGGCGACATCTGACCCGGGATGAGCTCGAAATAGTTCAAGATGTCGATGACAAAGCCGGGGAGAGGGAGCTGTATGACGTCGAATGCAATATTGTATATGGTGAAGTGGTCGGCTGGAGGATAGCAGGCCGATTCGTGCCGACCTGGAACCTTCAGCTTGTGATGACGATCTACTGACCAGTTCCTTAGCCTGGCGTTGGCCATTTGCACTATAGAATGGCACTCACGCTTACAACAGGTGAACAGCTGCTCAATCCTTTTTCCCCGAGTTGAAGAAGCGCTGGCCGTGGCCGAGCTCCGAGGTCGAACAGCGCTAACCGGGACTGCTTCGATCGGCTCGGTGGCAGAAACCCCAGCTAGGAACTCTTGTGGCATCTCGATGCCCTCCAGTTGATTTAGCAGCTCCTCATCCTCCCTATCTTCCAAGTCTCCGAGGTCGGCCAAAGGATCCGCCTCGGCCTCCTCTTGCGCCAGTCTGACCCCAATAACCTGGCAATCATCATCGCTCTCCCCGGGCCCAGATTCCCGAGCCGACCCTAAAAATGAACTGGTGCTCTCTCCACCTTGGTCCCTATTTGAGGTAGATTCCGAGCTCGACGGACTCTTATCTCCATCATAGGACCTTACTTCCATAGCTTGGGAATCTTCCGACTCCGACCTCCCCATCCTGTCTACAGACTAAATATAAATGTACAGGAATGACTAAAGGGAGTCGGGACGTACCTACTACTCTTGATTGCTGCGACCGACCAAGCTGGCTTCGAGCTGAAAATCCCGAGAAGGTTCTTTCCGAGCTAAATGCGTCCGACCACTCTGGTGTCCGACCTAAAACTCTTGAAGGTTGAAAGCGAAGTGTGAAATGAATCTCGGATGTCAAAGCCCTATTTATAGGCGCTTCTGAAAATCGCCTTGGGAAGCCTAAACGTCGCGTCCTGTCAGAACCGCCAGGTGACGTGTCAGCAATCTGAAGGGCATGCACCGCTGACGTAGCCATCCCTACTCTGTCAGGGTCAGGCACCTCCAGCTCGAGAAAAAACACCCAATTCTAGATCTCACCCCCTCGATCTCAACTTGAGGGGAGGGGATTGACGAGGGGTCACCGAGCTGGGGTGAGTTACCCATACCGAGCTAAGACGGGCTAATCTGAGCCGAGCCCAGCACACTCAGCTAAATGCCTAACCGGAATGCTGACCCGACCCCGGGAAACCCCGACCTCAGTGCCAGCTGTTCCGATGGGACATAAAGCACTGATGGAAAATAAAGCTGCACCGCATTAAATACTGTCAAACATGAATTTAGTATAAATAGAGCTTCACCCTCTTCATTTTAGGAGGTAACTCGTCATTAAATGCTCTCAGCTACCTTGCCAGCTCGGACATACTAATCATTCGCGCGCCCGAGGGGAAAATCCAGGTCATCACCCCGTCTTTTCCTTCCTTTCCTTGTGCAGGTGACATAGTCGACCTGAAAAGTCCAACTCGGAGGCCAACCTGAAAGTTCAGCTTGGCAAGCGAAGCCGACCAATTCAACTGCGAGGATCCGACCTCGACATTAGTATAACCAGTTATATTATATTATAAACTACATTACTGAAACCAAGTCGACTACACATGATCATATCATATATACATCTTTATCAGGAGATGAGTTAAATTTTTTTTTTAATGGGGTTAAAATAAATAATTTTTTTTAGTGAAAATTAAAATAAATAATTTTTCAACTATATGATTTCATTTTTTCTTTTAGTGGGGATTAATTAATTTTTTTAACTAAAAATACATAGATATTTTAATTTTTTCCTAAAAAGTACATAAAATTTTTAACGTTATTTTGAGTGATCAGTAAGGGCTGCAATCCCATTCACCCTAATGTAGCTTCGCCCCTAAACTTTACTATATACTAAAATGATATAAAGAGTTAAAATTATCCACTAAAGTAAAAGTTTCGATCGTCATGACATTAATTGTGTTGTACAGTGTGCTACCAATATTACACCCTTTCTCTCTCAATGACCATAACGCCCAGGAACAAATTCATCCAAGCGAACATATTTGTTAGTTTGTTAAAATGTATTGTACCATGTGTTAATAATAGTATACATCTTTACTATATAACGATATTACCCCTTAGTGGAATCTGATATCATTTCTAACATAAACACCTATCACCTCATCTTTCACTTCCTCTCTCTCACACAAACGCACGACCTCTCCATATTTTTCCCTTGTTCTCTCTCTCTCTACTTTTCTTCCTCTTCAGCTTTACCACTCTCTCTCTCTCTCTTCATTCTTCATCAGCTTCTTCCACACCCTCTTTTCTTTTTCCAACTTTTTCTTCTTTCTTCCACGACCGTTTAAATAAGAAGAGAGAAGATGTCGGATGAGGAGCACCAATTCAAGTCCAAGGCCGATGCCAGAGCTTCCAAGACTTATCCTTAGCAGGTCGGTACTATCCGAAAAAATGGCTACATCGTCATCAAAGGTCGCCCCTGCAAGGTCGTATATATGTGTGTATGTGCTTGTGATATATGTATATGTGTGTTTTGTTTTGAAACATTTTCAAAATTGTTGAAATTTTATGGTATTATTGACGATGAAATGAAGTTTTTTTTATTTTTTATTTTTGTCGGAAATAAAGTGAAGGTTTTAGATGAAGATATTTGAGCTCTTGATGTTTTCATTATTATTATGTATTAAAGATAAAATTTAAGCTTATTGATGACTTTGAATGTTTAATAAATTTATATAGTGTTCACTGTTTACTAATTATAAGGACTAAGATTAATGAAAACGAGGATGTGTGAGCTTGAAAAAAAACCCTTCATTTTCTTCTTGTATTTTTCTGTTTTAGAGTGTAATGGATAATGGTTCAATTTTGGTTTAGGGTTGATACATCATCATTTTTTTGTGTGCTGATTTCTTAGTGGGAGTGGGTCTAACTTCGATTGACACGTTAATAAATCTTATCACGTGAGCTTTCATATGTTGTGTTCTCATTTAGCTCATTCTAGGTTCTGCTGAATCACTTGGTTTTGTTCAACATGGTTTATATAGTGTATCATCATCCACAGGGTGCTATTTGATAATTCCAGCCATCATTATCTCTCTTTGCCTCTTATAATGTTTTGGTGCATTCAACTTCAAAGAATTTGTTCAACTTTTATATATTATATAACTATGTCTTGTTATTAAAGTATACGGGCTTATGATTGGTTTGTGGATAGAGAAAGCTTTTGATAATGAAGGCAACCTAAAGCAACCAAAACAACTCTCGATCAATAACGTTGGGCATGGTATGCTTGCACTCAGTCCTTTCAATAAGAAGTTTGGAGAAAAATTCATGTTATGATACAACTCTTCTTGACTTGAAACTCTGTTTTTGGTGATGTTCCCTATTACCAGTTTTGAATTAAATTATTGGAGATATGGTCTGTAATTATGTAGAAGTTCATTATTCAATGCTCTGCTTATGGTATTTTTGTTTTCTTGTGCCATTATCTTGTAGCTTTACATGAGCTTGATCCAGTATTTAAAGAATTTTCTTACTTAGAGAGATTTTCAAGATTAGTATCAACTTATGTACATCTTTAAGGTATTACTACTTATATTTGTGATATTTGATAATGTGGATTTACTTCCAATGTCTTTATTGTGATCTTTTAACCATGCATGTTCTCTGGTTAATGTCTTAAGGTACTTGAAAATATTTCGTTAAGGTAAATTTTAAAATGTCAAATTAAAACTTAAGCTGAATTAATCAATTTTAACTATTATTAATATCATAGGAAATTGCAAATGTCTTTTGTGACTAACCGCACTTAGTAGTAACATATTATTGCAACATTACAATTTGTCAACTATTTTTTTCATATGAACAGTTAACAAATTTTAGTGCCATAATTTTCTTTTCGTTTGAATCATAACTAAGAACATAAAGTAAAACAATGCAATTAGTGTCGCCTCATGCATCATTTCACATACTATTTAGATTGATTTAGTGTTTGAGTGGTGTAATGAGAATTATGATGATACAGTGTGTGTGATAAATTGTTAAAACTTGCTAAACCTTGATCATTAACAGGAATTAATGGAGAACTTTTTACTTCAACTTTTTGGTTGGAGGATTGTAAAAGCTTATATTAAAATGTCTGCGTGGAAGAAGTTTTTTTTTCTCATTGTAATGATAATCATGGGTCTTTTATATGAAGAGATTTTATAATGTATATGTCATTTAAAAATTTCAAATACAATATCTGTTTTAATATATATTGGGAAAAAAACCTAACTAGTATGCATATAAGGTTGTATAAAGAAGGGCCCCACGTGAATGCTTTGAAGGAAAAAAAAAGACCCTGCAAAAGGACAACCTCGTCCCTTACAAAGACCTGACGCGCGGACACATTTAGCATCGATAGAGGCGCGTCTCAGCCTCCTACTGAACAGAAATAAGCACAAAAAAAAAAAAAAAAAAAGAACAGAGCATGTATATATCGAAGGGACAGAATGCCTGCGCCGCGAGAGGACAAGCACGCACTATCCTCTAGCAGGATGGTCTTCAGTCCATCTACATCATTTTTGATGTAGATGGTCTTGACCACTCATTTTTATGGGTTAATCTCAGTTGTTGATTTTATTTTAAATTTTAGAAAAAAAAGAATAATTATTATATATAATGATTATTTTATTTTTTATTAATTAAATAAATGCGGGATCCAAAGATTTTTAAAAATTAGTTAAATTCTTACCTAATCATGGTTTCAATCTTTTTATAATCATAAAAGTAATTTTTAAATTTCACAAATTATACTTTCCTTCTTTCTTCAACTAAAAAAATCCTTTGAACTGTTCACCTTCACAGCATCATGATTCCGCCATTTTCAAACCAACAAAGCTTTTTTACAAAAAAAAAAACCAACAAAGCTACCACTCACCTCAACAAAGCCAAACATCGTTTCTCAATGTAACCATAAGCGAAACTACGGTTTTTTAGCACTAGATTATCACATATACTATCCAAATTACTAAATATACTATCCAGATTATAACATGCTTATACTATTTTTATACGTCTAGGAATTTCATATTTTAGTTTCACTCAAACAACTCTCCTACATTTAATAAATCTTATTTTTTGAGAAATCCCTATTTACTATCACTCCAACAACTTCCTTATGCATATATATAGATTTTTTTAAGTCCTTCATATTATTTATTTAAAAGATTTTAGGTACAATTTTTATAATCGTACATATATTTTTTTCTGTAAATATTTAGTGACATAGTGTTTTAGTTAATAAGTATGTTCAACTTTATTTTATGACAAATCTATGACATTATATATAAATATATCAATAGAAGAAGAAAATATTTCACGATATTACATTCATCAAAGGTTCAAGATTATTTTACGTACTTTAAAATATAGGGGTATGTAATTTGTAACTATTGTCAACGTCAATTTATATTTAAATGTAAATTTTAAATTGAGCCACTTGTAAGACATCTCATATCTTAATACCCAAATGTTACAAACTATTTTAGTCCTACAGTTATTATTCAACCACCGCTGTCTCTAAGTACACCACAACCAGTAGCAGACTTAGTACCTATACAAGGAACTAAACCAAATGGAGAACTTTTGCACTAGCTCTCCTTAAGCATTTATGTGATATTTTATTTTTATGTTTAAATCACTAATGTATTCGTGTCTTATTAACTTATAGTTTGTTTTGTAGTATTTTATCATTTATGTTTATTGTTAATGTTATCAATTAACTTGTGTACTGTCTCGTTAATAGCTAAATTAACTTTTCTTAACAAAATTAAGTTTTAATTTTATTTTTTTTAATTATTAATTCAACTATCCAAGTAACATATTGGTGTTTATATATATGTGGTGGGGGAGGCATAGATGTTTGGCTTTGTTGAGGTGAGTGGTAGCTTTGTTGCTTTTTTTTTTTTGGTAAAAAGCTTTGTTGGTTTGAAAATGACGGAATCATGGTGGTGGGAATGTAGACAGCTCAATGGATTTTTTTAATTGAAGAAGGGAGGAAAGTGTAATTTGTGAAATTTAAAGATTAATTTTATGATTATAAAAAGACTGAAACCATAACAAGGTAATAATTTGACTAATTTTTAAAATATGTGGGTCCTGCGTTTATTTAATTAATAAAGGGTAAGATGGTCATTACGTGTAATGATTATTCTTTTTTTTTTTAATTTAAGGTGAAATCAGCAAATGAGATTAATCCAAAAAAAATGGGTGGTCAAGATCATCTACATCATAGACTGAATAATTTTCCGTCATTTTTAAATCTTGCCAGAAATTCTTATCAACTTACCAGATTGAGCATACAAGTAATTTTGTAAAAAGTATCCTAATAAATCTTTTTTCTAATTTATCATAATACAAACTTTTCTATACACATTGCTCGACATTTGGTAAATATCATTTCATCTATTCTACCTTCCCGTGTGATTCACTATTTTCAATCCACTCACTGTGTGTCTCTTTTCCTACCTTTTGTTCGCTTTTACTAGTAAAAAAATATTCAAATAACAATTATAACAGAATAATATTCTTTACGACACGTCGTAACTATACAATGATAATTAACTATAAAATTCATGATTAATTCTTAATTAGCTTTAATATAATTAAACTACTCTTTAATAACTTTTGGGTGCACTATACAAGTGGGGAGTTCCACATTGATGCCTGGTGCAGACTATGCTTTGAGTAGCATCCATAACATGAAAGAAGCGCTTCTTGAAATATGGAAAAGGAAAGAGGAGCACCTGGAGCAAAAGATCCACTAACTGCTTGTGTATTTTATTTTCTTCCTTTAGTCAATCCCTGATAAAATGCTAATAATAGTGACTAGATCTCTATTTTAACTTAAACGTTGACAAAAGTAGTGGATCTCATATATATTTAAATCATTTATAATGATTTTTAGAGACCCGAGTCTCTAAAAATAGCAAAAAATGATAAATTTTATTTTTTCCTCCCCATTGAAAATACCCTACAAGTAATGCTTATTTGAGCATAGACTCACTCTTTGTATAACTACTTGTGACTTGAATATCTGCAAATTCATAACCTAGTCCCATAAAAATATATATATGTCTGTTTTGAGAGGCTAAGAGCTATTAAACTTAAAACCATTAATAATAACAATTTCTTTTGGATAATGGTCATTTAACTATAAGGATTTGACTTTATACCTGAAATTATAGACCAATTTAACTAGTGAAAAAAGATCAATAACAGTTGTAATAGGGATAAATTTGAAAATTTTCAAAAATAATAAAAACTAAATTGATTAATTTTAAACAATAGAGATGAATTTATAATTTTGATAAGACAATAAGGACCATTGTGTAATTTTCACTCCAATGAACGTGGGACTCGATGCTAAGTTAGCCATGTTTGTCGGTTTCTAATATTTTGTTGGAAGTATCTTTGCATCGTTGAGTGTTTATACGTTTTGTCTAAATATTTTACCACGTGTTTTTGATTTGACTGTGCCTGAATACCAAATAGAAAGAAGCTAACAATAACTTTCATTATTTTTGGTTTTGTTAATGTGCAATCAATATTGGTGTTTATGGTATGTTTCATCAATATTTTATTTTTCTTTTGTCTCTAAATCAACAACCATAGAGACACCCCTATAAAACAATCCTTGTTTAAAAAAAATGAAAGGAAAAAGACAGATCCCTAGCTAGGAATTTAAAAACAATGATATAAAGTTGTCAACACAAGCAATTGTGGATTTAACTATCATATACATAGTTGTTTATTGAGCTTTCTTACATCCATGCATTAACAATGTACAGTATTGGTAGGAGACGGATGTGGATCCTTTCCTCTCTTATTGTCCTATTTCCTAAATATTAAATTTTAATCATTAAATTTGTTCTTTTATTTTAAACATTTTTTTCCAAAAAAAAAACAGATTACCTAATCCGGTGTCTTTTCCCAATTTAACAAAAAATCTATAAAATAACTAAAATACCCTTAATAATTAATTGAAATTACTAAACCCCTACCCATTCCTTGGTTAACATGTTTACAAAAACAAAATTTTAACTGCAAAGGGTCGACCCAAGACCTTCTAAATGACAAAATAAGCATTTTGCCACCGAGTCGGGCAACACTGCATGCTAAGATTTAGACATCGTAATTGCCATATAATGCATAAACCAAAAAAAAAAACTAGTTCTTCCGTGTTCGTAGCGGCTCCACCCCTCCATCCACTGCATGCTGCCCCTCTCCACCCTCACCCGCGATGACCCAACCCACAAGCCCCCATTCTCAACACCCCCACCCCATTGTATGTGTGCATGTTGTATATATATGTATGTATGGTTGTATATATATGATATGTGTGTATATGTATGCAGTGGCGGAACTAGACATCGGGATTTATGAAGTGCATTACAGTATCAAAGTCAGTACCGAGATTCAGAAAAAATCATTTGCACATAAAATTTTCTATGAAGATTGTGCAATTTTCTTATATTTTCATCTCGATCAGATAAGATTACTATCTGATTGTTCGTTTGACAAAGACTGTGTAGTTTTTCTTATATTTTCCTTTTCAATCTCTTCATTTTTCTCTTTATTTTCTCCCATTTATTCACTCTCTTTCTTCATTCAACAAAATATCATTTTTTCTCACTTTGTGTTTTTTGGTTTTGATGAAAAGAATCCAACTCACATTGGTTCAGAAAGAAAAAATAAAGTGAGAAAAATAGGATATCCGAATTCAATTAACATAACTTGTTGTCAAAATCAAATAAGATATTTGTTGGATATTTTGATAATCTTCCTTTATCAATCTTTTATAAATCTCTCCAATTTAAAAAAGAGGACAAATTTTTAAATCTCCTAAACCAATTCCATCGCTCCATTTTGGCTAGTCTAAACATAATGACAAACAAAAAACAAAAAATAAAAAAACAAACAAACAAACCAAAAAAATTAGGGGGTTCACCGGCACCCCCTGAGAGCCATGTGGCTCCGCCGGTGTATGTATGTATTTATTTGTGTGTATGTGCGTGGTTTGTGGGTATCCGTGTGTGGTGACGGTGATGATGGTGGTATTTGTATGTTGTATATGATTGTGTGTATATGTAGAAAGTTTGTGTGTTGTACGTGATTGTGTGTGTGTGTCAAATGTGATTGTGGTGGTGGTGGTAGTGGTAGTGGTAGTGGTAGTGGTGGTGGTGGGAGATGAAGGAGATGGATTGGAAAAGATGAAGTGTCGAAATTAATTTTTTTTAAAGTTTATGGATTAAATTGAATTTAGTTATGAATTTTGAGTACTAAACTGAATTTATTTATAAATTTTGAGGATTAAATTGAAGTTTTATAAAGATATTACATTACTTTTACCATTTTACTTCTATGTTACTGTTAAATGTAACACTGATTTTAATTTTTATGAAAATAATGATGACTTATTTGAATTGTTTAAAATAATATGGACTAATTTAGAAAAATGTATAATGGGGACTACTAGTGCAATTTTCCCTAATATATACATACATATATGTATAATTTTTATTTTAATTTATTTGATTAGGAAAATAAAAAAATAAAAGGAAAAATGAAGAGGAAGTTTTTGTAGGCAAACTAAGACGCTGGATCAGATATTAAGTGAGTGGTGTTATGTTTAAACTATTTTTAGGATTGTCAGATCTGAGGTAACAGTGTGATATGGTGGGCATTATGACCCAAAAAAATATATATATACTGGAATTGAATTGACTAATGTACCATTTCATAATAATAATGGGCAAAAACCATTTTAGTCCCTGAGGTTTACTCTAAAGATCAAATTAGTCCCTCAGGTTTGCAAAAAGACCAAATTGGTCCATCCAATTAATTTTTATTAGTCAAATATTAATAGTCAAAGGGTTGAACGAGTTAAAAGACCATTATATCCTTAGGTAACATATATTATAAAAGAAAATTACGATAAAAGTTTAAATCAGTCTAAAAATATATAATTCACAACATTTGTGCAGGAAAAAAAAAAACTAAAACTAAAAAATATCAATTCAAACATAAACAAGTTAAATTCAGTAATATATAGTTAAAAAATGAACAATCATGATTCATTCTCTTTTCTGAGTGCTACCTTCGCTGTTAATTATGTCGATAATTATTGTTTATTTTTTAACGATATATTACTGAATTTAATTTGTTTATGTTTGAATTGATATTTTTTAGTTTTAGTTTTTTTTTCCTGCACAAATGTTGTGAATTATGTTTTTTTAGATTGATTTAAACTTTTATCGTAATTTTCTTTTATAATATATGTTGCCTAAGGATATAATGGTCTTTGAACTTGGTCAACCCTTTGACTATTAACATTTGACTAATAAAAATTAATTGGAGGGACCAATTTGGTCTTTAGAGCAAACCTCAGGGACTAAAATAGTTTTGACCCTAATAATAATCAATTGTTTGTTTTTTTTTTGTTGTGGTCTGAAAAGGAAAAATGGATTAATAACATAAAGGGACTGCAAGATTATCCAATGTCAGTAGGATTAAAATCCTTAGCCAGAATATTACATAAAAAAAGATGAAATATTAGATATCCAATCAATAGGCAAATATTTTCAATTTTTCATCTTAACTATCCAATCACAAGCTTGATTTGAAGTTTTTTTTAATGCTTTGAAGTCTCACAAAAGGGACTTCCGCAACAATCTTCTTAATATCCTTCACGACGTGGCTTAACTTATAGTTGAAGTCGAAACTTGAAGAACTAATTGAAGAATCTTGTATATTTAGAGCTATGAACATCATCTAGCTAAGAATCGAGCGGAAGCGAAACATGACATTCAAAAATTTATGGAATTCAAAGCATGATGTTCATATAAAACTCTAATCTTGATATCATGTGATTAACATATGCAAAACATATATATTGACAAGAGATAGTAGAAGAGTATACCTCTTGTAGACAACTCATGGAAGCCATAGATCTGAATTTTCACACACTTGATGGAAGACACCTCCTCTTGAAATCACAAGAGCTCTAGTCGGTCCATACGAGCAAATAATGACTTCTCCATTTTCATGGCTATTTTTGTGCTCGATCTACCATGGAAGATTTATGAGCTTGTTTGTGAATAAGATAGCAAAACCTTTTCCTTCTTCTTCCTTGTTCATGGCTACGTTTTTGGTGAAGAAGAAGAGAAGACAACTTCATATATTTTGCTTCATTTTTCAGCCATGGTATTTTTCTCTTTCAAGAGTTGAAGAAGAAGACTACTCATCTTCTTTCATTTTTTTGTTTCATCCGTGTAGGAGCTTGGAGAGAGAGAAGGTTGACAACCTTTTTCTCATGAAAAGGAGAACCCATATTTTTAGGTAGTCTTGTCTCCCTTTTGAAAGAAAAGAGAAGACAATCTTTTTTAAATTATGGTTGTGTTTGTCTCTTTGTTGGAAGATAAAATATACACACACACACACACACATATATATATATATATATATATATATATTGTGTAGTATTTTTTCACTAATGTAATAATATACATATATATACATCATATGTATATTGTGTAGTATTCTTCCACTAATGCATTTAAATATTCAACATAATACCATTAGTTGAAATTATGAAAATAACATTTTCATATTTCTACATTAGACCCAACACTTACTAATAATTGCATATTGGCCCCAATAACTTTTAATGGTCAATTGTATCATTGTTAACTTCTTAACAATTCAAGAGAAACAAAATATAATTGTTAACATTTTAACAATTCAAGAGAAAATTAAATGCAATTGTTAACATTTTAACAACTCAAGAAAAACTAAATCAAGCTCAATAGGAAAAACATTCGTCATGCTCTATTGTGTGTGACTTTCTATATTACCGCTATATAGCACTGAAGAAACATTGAACACTTTCAATGTTAATCAAACTATTCGATTTGTTTAGAGAATATCTCCCGTCATTCTCAAACAGCTTCAGAGTTCTTGAATGACGTTCTACCTACCAACGTATCAAGACAGTTTATAAAGCAATTAAATCTTATTCAAGTGAATCTATATATGGTCGCCGATTATCGTGCAATCAAATCCTTCCATTAATTGTCCCGTTGAGCAAGAACCATGATCTGATTAAGTTTATAAACTCGATACCATGCATAGACTTAATTGGTGTAATGAGATATGACACATGGAAAACTCTTTCTCCATCATTCACACCTCGGCCAATGATTTCTTCATTAAATAACCAAGTTTAGATCGCATAGGACATCACCTCACGACGGAGGTTAATGGATCCTATCTTGACCACTACCTGTCAATCACTATACCAGACGAATGAAATTGTGAGATGACGTATCTCATCTCGTTTATCGAGACAAACATTATCCAAACACTAGAATCAAACCCCAATACATATGACAACCGTAATATCTCAAGTCTAAGGATTACATGCACAATCACAACGAATAACAAATTATTAATCCTAAGTCATGTAATTTGTTATTCACGTCACATTTAGTAAACTATTCAACTAATAGTCACTCACATGTTTGTTAGTCGCATCCCTATATTGTTATGACACGTGGCTCACCATCCTTTATCATTAACATCCCTATGTTAATCAAAGGTAACAACACATGTGATAGTACGTAATAGATTATTGAAGTCCCGATCAAATAATCTAAGGACTATAAATACTTTAAGTATTTATCATATTAAGGAAATACACTAACATATTCTAAGCATTTTTAAAATACATTTCTCTAATGAAAATACTAGGGACTCATTCATACACATAAAAGAAAGAGAATATGAATGTGCTAATTATGTCAATATGAAAACACACATATATAGACATAGATGCCATAATATACAAGTTAATGTCAAAATACCTCAATATATGTTATCCAAATATATAACATTAGGACATATCTCTAACACTAATTACCTTCAAGACTACAAATGCATTGCTCTCCACCATGATGCTATTCCAACTCTGTTGCTTAGCGAAAAGCCAAGCGCTTCTAATAGCCAAAGTTTCAGCCTCACAAACAGAACCACAATTAGTTGGGAAAACTTGCCCATCAATAATGGCTCAATTTCAGTCATGACAATTGTTAGGACCTTTCTTGTTGTTAGGAAATATAATTAGCTTAATGATGAAGTTACATCAATTGATTATCCTCGAGATAATTTTTTTTAATAATACGTGATAACGGTAAAATCATACGAAAAATTCTAAAATGCGAAAATGAAATCATATTATATTGCTCCATAATATTAACCAATAAGAAACAAGAGCACTTATTTTTTTGCTAAAAAATCGAAAGGAAAAAAAAATTATTAATACTCCATCTTTTACTCATGTCGGTAGGGCTGAGATATCATTTTTGGATTATTTGTAAAAAAAACAAGACTTGCTTGAAGGTGTCAATGTGGTAACAGTGATGCATTAGTGAAAACTTGAGAAAAAATATATCTAATTATTTAACATTGAAAGTATTCTAATGCTTTCAGTGACTATTGCTAAATATGAATGTTGCTAGTTATCAAGAAAAAATACTTTTTTTCCCCAATTAACCACAACCCAATGCGAGTGAACTAAACCACCGAAACATCTTTAATGTTCTATTTCGTAGAATGATGACAAAAGTAATGCACCTCCTTTACTACAAAAGTTTTATAATACAAAGACATAAATAACTCATATCTTCTTGTATATTAATCATTTTTCCATGACTGCTAATAGAATTTTAAATAAATTGGATAAATCTTATCGTATGTTACTATCTCAACATTATGAGAATAAGTCTAATTGCAAACAAGTAAACAACGACCATATCGAATAACTAAATTCTGTTGTCATTAAATTCTTCAATGTACATAACCATAGTTTATGTTATTAACGACATAATTGATTTGAATAACATCATGAGATTTTGGATATTTTTTTATTCACTCGAATATAGCATTTACATTGCTATGAGTTTGAAACATGTGGATTAGGTTATTCATTGAGATATTAATACTTAACGCCAAAATTATATAATATTTTAATGAGGGTGTTTTACTTTATTAGTCCTTAAAATGAAATTTAAAATTATATAATATTTTAGACCATGTTCTTTAAAATTTAATTTATGAAATAAATTTGTGATTAAATTAATTCCCATTATTTTTAGGTAAATATATTTGTTGAAGTAGATTTGAGGATTTTTTCTTATGAGCTAACCTAATTATGGTTTATGACAAAAGTTAGTTCTTTCGCTATAATTTTATCTAATAATTTGTGTTGGCATGATTGTACCAAAATTGGTAAAATGTTCAACTTTGGTATGTTTGTTAATGAGATCTGTTTATGTGACTATTATGTACAAGTTGATTATCAATGATCTTGATTCAATGTCCTCTTAAGGCACTAATCTTTGGATATTTGTACACTATAAGAAGTGTAATCTATATGAATATATAGCTTTTTGTGAATTTTGTGCCCTATTAAGTAGTATACGTGTATATTTCAATGAATTTGTTAATATGAAATTGTATATTTGAGCTTGTAAGAATAATAAGCAAATCAAAAAAAAAATTCTCCCACATAGAAGATGAGAAAAAAATGAGCTGTTATGGAATTGCATATTTGAGCTTAAACTATTGACTCATTCGAGTATCTCTAGCACGTATACTCATAATTTGAAACTAAATTTGTATGCTCAAAATTACCAATAAAATTAGGCACATTTCTTAATATCAAAGGTATTATCACTGATTTTGCTAAATTTTTAAAATAGTTTTAAAACTTTTTAAAAATATCCCAACTATTATTTTCACATCACCCCGATCTCCCCCCTACTGAAATTTTAAAAAATTCAAATTCCCTCTCTCTTCACTAAATTTGAAAATTTTCAAAAATTTTAAATTCCCTCTAAAAATTTCAAATTCCCTCCCTCTTCACTAAATTTGAAAATTTCACAAATTTTAAATTCCCTCTCCGTAAACAAACGCACATCAGATATCTTTTCCAAAACCCACTTTCTCTCTCTCTTCATAAAACACAAACCCACTGGAAAACCTAGATAAAAGCGCACGAAACATCAGATCTCTTTCCAAAGCCCACTTTCTCTCGCTTCATAAAACACACACCCACTTTTTATCTCTTCACAAACCCACTATCATTACTAAGCAGCACAGTTATCGTCGGCAACAGCGATGGCGGAGCAGTTCCGGGTTCTTCTTGCAATGGCTGAGTAATCGGATGCCTTCATTCCGTACGTGGGAGGAGTTGAGCGTGCAAGTTTGTTGTTCCGTTATTGAAGGGGCTCTGCAGTGTCGAGGAGATTTGTGTAAAGGATGCGGCTATTGGGTATTACCTTTTTCTGCATTTCTATCATTACTACCTTTGAGGAACGCAAGTTCTTCTGTTAATTCCATGTTTGTCTCTGTTAATTGTGCTATTTTAGACTCGGCATCCTGCGCCCTGCTTTCTGCTTCATGGATGCTTTCTTTTAGAGATTCGATCTCATCGTCCATTTCTCTAACTTGATTTTGACTTGCTTCATTGGAGTTCATTAAGTTTGTTTGTAAATGCTAAGTTTACAATTTTTATTAATTATTTTAAGTTCATTTTGATGGTATAGTGTTTTGATTTAGGAGGATTACTATTTTTATTTCCTTGCTTCTTGAATTCTAGTTTCATGGTTGCTTGTAAACACCGTTTTGTATTTTAGGCTTTAGCTGCTGCCCCCTGTTTTGCTATAAAATGTTAACCTAGAAGCACAAGAATAATTCTTTCCAGCAGGACATATTTAGCTTCCTAGATCATAAGCTAAACAGAAGTATAATCTTTATCTATGCAGTATGTCATGCGGTTTATATTTGGCCAGTTGTATGAATGAACTAGCCCAGCAAACTGTTGTTCCCTTCTTATCTGTCAATTTTCTTGATCCTTTGCATGTAAAGAAAATTTAAGGTTTTTTGGGAAAATATTGCATTGCCATTTTGGTTTGAAGCTCTATACTATTTGCTTATTTCATTTTTTTTTGTGCACTCTTGGGATATCTCCATCTGAGCAAAGGTTATTTCTCATTCAATTATTAAGACCATGTTTGTGCCATCTATTAAAATTTGTACGTCTATTGTGGTTTGATATTGCAGGAAACAGCTCTGGGGAAAGTTTGGTACTTCTTTACAGAGCTTGGTGTAAACACTGTTGGAGATTTCTTTTAGTTTTCAGAGGAAAAGCTAAGAACAACGTTATGGCATTCATACCGGGTCATTACCTTTCTCAAATCTTAGTTTAGTGTGCTTATTGTCCTCTTGTCTTATGCAACTAATAATCAAAGGATAAAGTATTTTACAAGGGGTAACTTAACTGGAACCAAATTTACTCAATGCACTCTACTGAAAGTTTGTGTCACACAAAATTTTCTTAATTCCATTTGTGTGCTTTTCCTTTTGGCCGGGGATAAGGGTTATAGGGGGCTGGGTTGAATGTATGAATCAGTACTGTTGGGATCATATCTCATTTTTATAACTAAGTATTGTGTAGTTTATAATTTTACCTGCGTGCTGATTTTAGGTCCTATATATCTGTCACTGTGTGGTAGTTGGTTATGGAATATAGCAAGGGGGATTAGTGGGGAAGAGGTTGAGGGTCACCTTCTTCCTAAAAGCCACGATGCTGGAAAAACATTTCCTTAATCTTGGCTCTTAAAACAATTGCTACCAATTATTTTTGTTATATGAAGATAGTATTTTATGGCATTTGTCTTCTGCACCTGTTAGTCTTATCTGTGGTTGTGACCTTAATAGATTCAAGTGAAACAATTGATTTATACTTCTGAATATAAGGAATTCTTTAGAGAAAACTGGGCTTTGCCTATCATTTTGGCAATTAGAATATGATCTGTTAAATATATTTGTTATGGTGTGGAACCTTTTTGCCTTTGCTTGGTGTTTCCGTTGCCTGTATGAGATAGTAAATCTGCACCTATAATTGATGCTAATGTTATATGGTAGCGGGACTAATATTGCTGTGTAGTTTTTTAATACAATTTTTGCATCACACTAGGTATGAATGACTATGCTATTTGACTGCTATAAGCTTACCTTTTAAAAAGAGTCAAATTGGGAAAAATTCTGCGGGAATTGTCTTTTTCAAAGAGGAATTAATGTTTTTGCCATGAAATGTTTTAAGATTTTATTAGCTTTTGTTGGTGTCAAATTCATTTATGGAAAATTTGTTGGATCGCATATAGTTTTTTCTTCTATTCTTTTAGGTTATTTTTGTATTTATTTTGAACCTCAGGAAAACAATCAGTCGTACTTTTTATTCCATTCTGGTTACCATATTGAATTTTGGGCAAGTCTTTCACCCATCTGCGGCTATTCTGTTGCAGATGATCGTGCCCGTTGAATTTGCTTGAATGAATCTAAGCTGTTCACGTCTACTCAAACTAATAAAAAAAAAAGCTATTATATGTAATGACCATGTTATCTTTTGTTTTATTAATTATGTGGGACCCCTTTATTTATTAATTAAACGTGAGACGCATAGTAAATATAATATGCACCATTTAGATGATTTGAAAATTCAATTAGTGAAATTTAATTATTGAATTATTGAGTAGAATTCAGATTGATAAATTTTTGGGTGCAGTGATACATTACTACATATACACTATGTTAAAGTTTAGAGCAATAAAAAATATTATAGTCTAATCGTGTATGTTCATAAACTTTTAATATATTACATGTAATATGATTTTAGAATAATAAAAAGTGTTAAAGTTTAATTGTAAATGTTTATGGTTTTTAATATGTTCATCATTTCATTATTATTTTGTCTTTATTCAACATTATTTTATATACTTAATATAATGACTAAACCAAGGGCAGATTTGACATTTTGGTTTTCACCATGGCTACACGTTGCCACGCGTAACAACGCTATTGCTTTCGTTGTCTTATCACATGCGGCTCAATAGATGCTGATGGATGGAATAATTTTCCTCCTTTAACAGTTGGTTGCCTGCAGACGACACGACAAGATGGATACCATGTTGACTACTTGTCCTCGTTGGCAGTGATCAGGGTTGACATGAGCGACGTATCATTTCTCGATTGGGCGAGAGGCATATTTCTCGAGCCCACCAACATGGTAGGTACTGCAACACCCGTTTTATTTTACAACAGTATCCTACAAACATGGCAGTTGTCGTTAAAATTGAACTTGGACTCATAATTCAACCATAATTGGTCACTTGACCCTGAACACAAAATTATTGGGTCAAGAGCCATATACTATGACCACTGGTTATGGGCCTATTCATATAGTAGGTTTGCCAAAGGCCTTAGGCTAAGCCTGAATGGTGGTACTGTCCTATGTAAACAGCCAAAGATGAACTTCAATATAATTCAAACTCTATTGATGCGTTTTGATAGATGATCAATGAGATGTTCCAATTAACCAAACTACTTGTAGTTGATGATGATTGACAAATTCTGGATAAAGATTAATATTATCTTACGGGTAAGGGATTACTCGCACGAAGTAGTCTTTTCAATATACAAGTTTTAAAGATTTGTGATTCTTAGTCTATTAATATTTAAAAGTAAGTCACGTTTACACAATGAAAAGGTATTGAGTATTTGCTGCATCTAGCAATACTTTCCCCTTCCCCTTACATATAAATGACCTACATTTCCTACATCATAGTCGATATCACGATAGTCTTCTTTTTTTCTTTTGTATTTTCCACGCATTTTTATCTTTTATGGTAAAGATTGGAGTGTCGGAATATTTTCGATTCGCACCACACCGGTGTTCCAAGATTTATGTCGTTTTGTTATCTTTTGATTTGTAGGTTATTAGTGTCCAAAGTTTGTTATTGTAAATTTTGACGTCTATAATTTGGTGCCCATTATGGGCAATAGCAACTAACTAATCCAATCATAAGGCCAAGACGAGTACTCGGAACGATCTCTAAGTACAAATGGAGGCAATGATTACCGAGAAGGTAGCATGCAAAGATAAGTTGAAGGAACTTGAAGTGGAAATTGTCATGTGTCATGTGTTATTTATGTGTTCACTAATATTATTTTTTAACAAATTTTATTTTAATGACTATTAATTGATACTAAAATAAAAGATGAATGATTATTTTATTCAAAGTAAAAAATAAAAAAGTTAAATATTAAAAAAAATAAAAATGTAGTACTATTTTGATAAATTACTTATAAGTTATTTTAGCTGCATAGTATAACGTGTTATACTACGCTATTATTATGTTGCAGTTTACTTTTTTTCTTTTTTTTGTCAATGTTGCTTTTATACTACATTATTATTATTTGCAGCACATTTGAACTTTATAGATGTCATGTTGTATTATTTTATTAATTTATAGTTAGTAGAATTTGAACTCCATTAACATCATATAATATTATATACTGTGTTGGCATCTTTGACATTATACACATTGTATAATATATTATACTATATTATATACATAGTCTTTTTTTTTTTTTGGTCAGTACTTATCGCATTGTCCACGTGAATTCTTGTCAATGCACAGCACAACAAATGACATGAAGCTCAGGGTTGACCGGCCATTAAATGGCCTGAGCCGTGGGGGCCCCTAGAACAGGAAAACGTCCTTGGACGTCCTGTCCTAGGACGTTAAGTCACGCGCCAGCAAATTGTCTCAATCTGCTGGCGCGTGGGCGTATGACAGCCCATTTGGGCTGCCAGCGTAGGCCCCACGGGTCAGGACGGCACACAGTGCTATCCCGACCACACGGTCAACGTGCCAAGCCATTGGGTTTGGGTGAGGACACGTGTCGAAATCCTGGTGGCCAACGGCTGTCTTGCAGAAAAAAAAAAAAGAAAAAAAGAGGGACAAGGCTTGTCCTGTCTAATTTATTTACATTTTTATCATACATAAATTCTTTATTAGGTTTAATTCATAACTTTTTTTGTTTATTTTTACAGGAGATTGGACTGTACGTTGTTACTATTTGACCTTGTATTATTGGCATCTCTGCTATATTATTTCTGGTATAATATGTTATTTATGCAAATTTTGTATATATTTATTTTTTTTTACTTTATTAATTTTTTGTATATTAATTTTTTTTAATTTTTTTTTCAACAGAGTTTTAAACGTTTTTTCTTGGTTATTATTCTGCTATCTAGATTAGTTGAAGTTTTAGTTTCTTTTCTTCTTCCGTATTGTACGTCACAATCAAAACTGGAATTTCTCAATTTACTGAACCTCACAAATTCGACTCTGGTAGCATGGTAGAACTATCTAGTTCTTAAATTAAAAAAAAAAGAGGATACATTGAGGGTGGTGTAAATTGTATCAAAACTTAGACATTTCGTGTGATTGTTCTAAGTAAACTGATTGAGGGTGTATCAAAAATTTTTACGGAGAAGTACTCAAGGTAAAATGCTTTCCAAGTTCTACATTTGCCATTTTCGTATTAACTCTTGTTACAGTCTCAATAAGTCTATTTAGAACAATCACACAGAGTGTCTAAGTTTTGATACAATCTACATCACTCTCAATGTATTCTTTTTTTTTTTTAGTTTAAGATCTAGATAGTTCTACTATGTTATCAGAGTCGAATTTGTGAAGTTCAGTAAACTGAGAAATTTCAGGTCTGATTGTGACGTACAATACGGAACAAGAAAAGAAACTAAAATTTCAACCAATCTATATAGCAGAATAATAACGAAGAGAAAATGTTTGAAACTCTGTCGATAAAAAAAAATAAAATAAATTAATATACAAAAAATTAATAAAGCAAAAAAAAATAAATATATATAAAATTTGTGTAAGTAACATATTATACCATAAATAATTTAGCAGAGATGTCAAAATTATTGGTTGGGGCAAGAAGAATAGACCCGACACTGAAGAAGCAAACGGACATCTTGTTGGGCCACCCCAGTATTGATCAAGTATGCAAATTGGTTTAATATTTTTAACCAAAAAAAAAAATGGTTTAATATTTACATGTATGATTATTATTGTTATTATATTATGAAGTTCTTTTACAATGATTGATTGATCTTTTGTTTTCAGATAAAGGGATCAATTGGCAGAGTAGATTGGCACTTTTAGATACCTTGAATGTGACTGCTTGTCTTTGGCAGATGTTCGTCCTGTCTTGAGAACTGCAACCAGAATGTATTTATGGTTTGAGGAGGTACAGAGCAAATTCTATACTCGATGATATATTATTTTATGATGCAGAGGGAGAAGGCCTACCGCATAATGTTTGATCAGTTTTACTCTTAAATTGCTGACTTCTTAGTGTTGACAAATGGAAGTAAATTGTTGACTGCTTAGTGTTAGTGTTGTTAATGGTAGTATGTATGGTGCATCTGGTGATGTAGTAGCTGCTGACTTTTGGTATTTAAATGCAATTAAACTGTTGACTTTTGGTATTTTAATGCAATTAAACTACTGACTGATGGTGTTTTTGCTGACACGCTTCTTTTCTTTCTCGACCCTATGTTGGGGACTTTAACTTCTTGCACAAATTAGTTGACATTTGATCATTGAAGTTTTGCTTACCAAACAGTGATAATAATAATAACAATAATTGAATAAGTTTGAGAAGGTATAAAATCTTTTTAAGTGAGTTTAGAATTTTGGGTTTGGGAACAACCTATAAAAATTCCTTGTAAACTATCCAAGTCACATGCAACTCTGATATAACTTTCACTCCCAAAGTTGTTAATGCCCAATAGCAAATTAGAAAAGATCAAGGGTTCTTGGACTCTAAGGTATTGATTGTAGATTTGGAGGTCTACAATTGCTATAATTGGCACGACACATTAGCTAACACGAGCATCAACCTAGATGCTAACGGTACTACAGTTCACGAATATACAGCTTTGATACAAACTAATAGAATCAACCAGATCTCAAATCTGATAGTTACTCACCACAAGAAGTAGCTTATAATTGGACTTTGCATTTCTACAAAGGTAAAAAGCATTTAAAGGTTGCAGCTTCCCACATAAAAATGGCACAGAAGCAGAAAATCTTTTGGAGAGGGAACATCATGCTGTAAACAAAGATTATCATGAACGCGTTGCCATGGTACAGAAGAAATTGTTACATGTAGTCTGCTCACTAGCTAATTAGAATATGCGCCACGTACGCGTTGCCATGGTACGCGAGAATACCATACTCAATCTGAAAAGTCACAAGGATAATGCAAATATTTGGCTTTCCTAAAATTCCCCTTTCTTTCGCCCATTTAATTTAATCTCATACCTCCCCTCAATGAATATTCGCTTTGCATGAGCAACAGGTCTTACATGTAAAGGGTCCTGTACCCATGACTCAAAATTATGTAATAGAGTTGATCCACTAAAATCTTGAGCAGTAGTGTAGGATAAGATCCCAAAGATAGTAAGCGAGAAGGCGAGGCGCATTGCGCTTTCCAGCTGCTATACGGTTCGCCTTAAAACCTTAAAGACGGAGAAGGGGAGGAGCAGTTATCTATGATTCCCGTAGTAGCGGCAAGCGAAATGAGAGATTTTCAAGGTTTAGTCAAGACTTAGCTCAGGACCCTACTACTCGTCGTATTTGGTCATATCATTCAGCTCAGGATAGTAAGTGATATCTATTCCAAGTAATCAGTTAGTAAATTCACAGGTAAAAGCGTTCGACTGAAAGAACAAATTTTACAAACTTTGTGCCAATTTTACCGTTTTTGCTCCTCAACCACAATAAAACACCAGCCAGAGATACTGTACCTACGCACTTCTAAAGTTATTCATAGGCATTACTTCACAAGGGGAGAAGAAATGAATTAAATAGCCCCAGGCGCAATCTGATATTTGCTCATTGCTCTGCAATTCTCAAGTTCATAGCCTTAGGTCTATTGCTTCAGAAGACTGCAAAGCATCTGCAGTGGTATGGCATCCGGAAATATGGTTCAACTCACCTGGCCTTTTCTTTTCTCAGTTAGTCAAATACACAAACCTAATTGTCTCTCCGAGAGGCAAAATTTGATTACATGATTAACATCTGATAAACTTCTTCCCGCTTATCACTAAGTTGCAGTTGCTCCATTACTAATGAAAATGCTATAGAATTAAAGGAAGAATGACAGGCCTAAACTTGTTAAAATCTACTGAAATAATAAAAAAATATTCAGTTTACACTTACAAGCCTACTAGGCAAATTGATAACCAATTTTCTAGATTTGAAAGCCAAATTCAATATGCTGTTATTTTTAACTTTATATAGATTTGAGCTATATGGGATACCAAGATCACCATCAAAATTTTCCAATACATTATCCAGTGTCTCATTACCAAAGAGGAGAAATCCAAAAAAGCTGGTCTCTATGTAGACTGATGTACACAAAGGAATCAATGTCTTAACTATCGCTGATCCTTTGACTAAGGGCATGCCGCCACTAAAATTTAGGAATGGTAATACTCGCTCTGAGAGTACCTATCACTATGATTCATGTATTTGTTGCTTAAGAAAAATATTTGATGACTCATTTAAGTCAATCGGTTAAACGTATGGATCAAGTGGGAGAATGTAACCGTTTTTCATTTAGAACATGAGGAACATGAGCATAACTCACATTCATTGTGGTCCAAACGTTTTGGACTTGAATGGACTTTGGACCTGAATGGCCATTATTCTCGGTGGTAATGGTAATGGCCTTTTGCATTTTTAATGGTTTATAAATAGTGTTTTGGCCCCTAAGCTTGGTCTCAATTTTTTACTCGAATCTTACACCATCTATAGTGAGAGATAAAGCTTAGAAGAGTCATAGAACAAAGAGAGAAACCCATAGCCATTTGCGTCGATAATGGCTGGAAGTATGCTTTTCGATTTTGTTCGTTTCCACATTTATGTTTATTGATCTTTGTGTTTCATTTTGATGTTAAAAACATGTTACGATCAATGTATTTGAGCTTACATTAAACTAACACCTTCTCAGTTTGTTTCAATTCTTGATCTTAATTATATCTAATTGTATTAATTTTACTACTGTGCTTGGCTTTATATTTTTCTCACTTCGGAGGCTAATGGTTTGGTAAATGTTTTATGAGGATGCGCGTGCGTGAGTGGTGTAAGTTTATCGAATTTCGGGGTGCGCTAACCTTGACTTTTAAATTAGTTTCTACATTCCTTTTTTTTTTTTTTAAAGTCATTTTAGTTTCTGAAAATATGATAAGTTTCAAATAAATCTTTGTGAATTTAAAAATCTCTCTAGATATGTCCCTTCCATTTATGATTTTCGACAGAAGAAGGGATATTGCACTCAAATTACCAATTTTGCCATTGCAATGTGATGTAGATCAACAAATTTATTATCCTTGCAAACTTTTGTTGCTTCATGCAACAAAATGGAGGGAAGTTATTTTGACTAAATTACATTGGTGTGACCTTTTGCTTCTTGACTATAAAAAAGTTGGAAATTAATTAAAAAAGAATAGTCCAACTAATGATTGGACAAATGGTCAAATTGCAAGTAAGGGTAGAAATAGTATTTCAACACATTTTTTCTTTTTCGGTCAAAAATCACAAATGGAGTTAAAACGACATAAATATGTGAATAGATTTTTTAAATTCATAGAGACCTATTTAAAACTTATCCTATTTTTGAGGAACTAAACTTGCTTTTTCCCTACCCTTTTATTATTTTTTGGCCAGTCAATTTCCACATTTAATTAATCAATTTTACACTTCTTTTTATCATTTTGTTTCAATCTTCACACTATTCCTAATTTCTTTAGCCTTTCTCGTATAGTAGTGAACAGATGCCAAAGAGAAGCTTCACTTTGACACGTTAGCAAGTGTTTAACAACTATAATTAGTAGGGAGAAAAAAAAAAAAAAAAGAAGAAGAATTTCTATTGGGCTACTCAATACCTATTTAATTTCCATTTGTATGCGTCATTCAGCCCCCTCGCGTAATTTTCCAACGCCTAGGTGCTGATTGGTGCAGCCAAGACTGCGGTTGTTTGTTCAACGCTCGGGCGCTGGCTTGACTGCACCTCATTGCACCAGGGCGTAGCCTTTGAGCGCCCAACTTTTTTTCTTTCCTTTTTTCATTGACCACCATGGTCCCTTTGGTTTCTTGTTTTGTAAAAACACTTTGTTCTTTTTTTTTTTTTTAATTTTGAAATACACACATTTGCTTGATTAGCTTAAAAAAAAAAAATCCCTACATATGTTTTTAGACGATAATTAAGACTTTTTTTGCATCTGTTAACTTGTGGTCTTAACTATAAGTGTTATCAATGTCTTCTGCATTATCTCAATTAAGTCTCCCAATTTTGAAAATTTTCAACGGATTTTGTGATGGAAGGGTACTTTGGTGTCTCCTTTAAAACTATATAGGTAGAGAGAGAGAGAGTGAAGAGAGTGAAGTAGGTTAGCTGATGAAGAGTATAGAGAAAGAATTAAAGAGAGAGAATAATATCC
Organism: Ehretia macrophylla; assembly: GCA_037974665.1. Taxonomy (NCBI): domain Eukaryota; kingdom Viridiplantae; phylum Streptophyta; class Magnoliopsida; order Boraginales; family Ehretiaceae; genus Ehretia; species Ehretia macrophylla. Next base: position 11,398,665 of record CM075774.1, read on the forward strand.
GTGTCTTGTTGAGAGAGAGAGACTTATGTGAAGCAAACCCATTTTTTGTCAGATTACGCTAAATTAAGCATGTCAAATTCCACCAACTGATGTAAAGGGCGTTATGGTTATAAAATAAAAATTATAAAATTATTAACACATAGAACAATTAATTTACTGGATTGGCAAATTACAAATATGCCAATTGGATGAATTTGTCCATATATATTCTTTTAGTAATTATTAAAGATATATTTTTTTGTATAAATGTTTTTCATTTTTTGAAAAGGATAATTTTTTAATATTTTTATTAATTTTCTTCTCATCCTTTTTCGATTTTTCTTTCTTTCTTTCCTTATTTTTGTTTTTAAGATTGTATTGGCCAAAAATAGCCCGACCCAAAAGATCAATGGACTTGGCAAAAAGGCCCAAAGCTGCCACCATACCCTAAAAGCAAAAGGGAGGTCGATACAAATTTCTCTAAAAAGAAGTATTCGTGTAACTAGCCCAAGTGGAGAAAAGGGCCTTCCCTAGGGTATCCTCAATTCTTGAAGAAAAAAGAGACAAAGATAATAAAAATAGTGAATCCCTTATATATTTGGATTTTACAGAGTTATTGGTATTACTTTTTTTTAATTTTTTTATAAGGTCTCTAAAAACCTAATAATATGTAAAATTTATTTAAGGCCGACAATTAGTCCGAGCAAGTTAAATAATTTTCAATAACAGAACATTAAAGGCCAACGAACAAACTACAGCTCTAGAGCGAACCTACTGCATTTAATGCAAAGAATCATTGTCTGCACATATAAATGGCTCACATCATCGAACTGACACATATGTAGTGTGATAGCCCCCGTCAAAAGAAGCCCTTCGTATTAGGACAACCTCAATAAAAGATCTAAAATATAATAATTATATTTTTTTGATAAATATAGAGTCTTTTAAAATAAAAAGACAACATTAATAGTTATTATAGAGTCTTAAATTATTACTTTTATGCTAAATTTTACAGATTTTAACAAAAATAGAGTCCATGCTCTGTTTTATTCAACAAAATAGAACCCCAGAAAAAAGATAAAAAATTTTACAGTCCACATGCTCTCTTCTAATATGTCAGATTTGACTTAAAAAAAAAAAAGCCTAAGAAAAAAAAAAGTACAAACAGCTACAAAAAAAAAAAATACAACTGTTGCAATTTCAGCTTTAATTTTCAAAAAAATATAGCCGTTGGGTGTTGGATTTTTTATATATACAAGAAAAAAAATCCAACACCCAACTTCAACAATTAATCCTTTCAAGCAAATATACCCAAACGACAAAAAAATAAAATAAAATTCATCTGTCGAAAAGAAAAAAATAAGGTTCATGCTCAATATCTGTCCCTTTTTATAATTTATTCTTAACTGAATCACCTGCAATATATATATATATATATACACATATATATATACACACAGAAAGCGAATCAACATTTATATATATAAAAAAAGGTCAGATCTGATGGTAGGGAGGGGAAAGGCAGCGGGGCGTGCGTCGACGAGGAAGGGGTGGGGGTGGGGGTGGGGGTGGGGGGGGGGGGGGGGGGGGGGGGGAGGAGGAGGGGGAAGAGAGGGGAGGTTGTGTGAGATCACCAATTTGATCATATTTGTAATTGTGTGTTTTAACTTATTTATATGTGTTATATAAATTAAAATGTGCTAATTAATTGATTAATACTTCTAATACATGATATGTGAGCATTCATGAAATTTTCATAAAAATATGAATTGAAAATTTTATCGTCGGTTTTAGTGAATAGTGTTTGAAGCGCACGTCCGCTAAAATTTTGGCACAGGTCATTTAAACGTTTTAAAAACTAGTATTCCATTATTAATAGACCCGTATTTTAATAAAAATTATTTCTGAAACTGATTATGAATTTAAATAGACTTTACGGACGAAAAAGTACATTTTTAAGCAAAAATAGTGATTTCTACTACATTTAATTCTTATCTCACTTTTGTTGACCTATTATATATTAAATACAAATTATATTTCATCTTAAATATTTCTAAAATGGTAAAATTGAAAGATGCATTTAAAAGACATTTAAAAAATAAATAATATGAGTTTTTCATCGTCTTTTGCAAAAATAAGCGTTTTATTTTAATCGTAGATAAATGTATGCTTATGAATATTAGTGATCCTCAAAATATAGTCTACTAAATATATAGTATAAGTTAGATAGTATTATTATTACTATTTTTGGCTAAAACAACTAAAATATCAAATTTTATCAGCTTTGACCAAGTTGGCTAGCTTTGACTTTGCCTATAAGATGACTCCACACATTAAAACAAAGCAAAACACCACATTTACACACACATTGCAGCCGTGAGAATTGGGAGAAAGAAGGAAAAATATTTTCAAGGTTTTCAAAGCATTTTTCAAAGGAAAAACTTCAATTCAAGTCTGTTTGCTTCCGTTCGAAGCTTGAAATTGCTTGTTGGGCACTTATTCTACATATTTCTAACATTGCTTGGGATCAAAGGTGAGAAAAAAACTATATTATAATTTTAAAGCTTATGTCAAATTTTTAATATTGAATATTTAGTTGTTGTTTTGTTAAATTGTCTTTAGATTATTGCTAGTTAGGAGTTGTAGACTAACTTTGTGAGTTTATAGCAATTTTAAACGGTTGTAACATGTATTTTTATTTTTCGGGTATTTAATTGATAATTTGGTTTGTTTCTTGAATAATTGTTGTTGTAGTGGTTGGAATTGATTGGTTGTTGTTTCTAAAAGTTTGTTAATTATGAGGTAGTAATGTTGTAATGCCGAATTTTTGATTAGGATGTTGTAGCAAAAGTTTAAAAAATTCAGCCTTGTGCATTGCCAAAATTAGGGTTGTTGGGCTTGTTTTGGATGGATTTTGGTTGAGTTTTGATGGGGTTAATCTGGTTGCATGTGTGGTTGAGTGGTTTGGAGGTTATTGGATTTCTAGATTGTAAGTTATGACTTTTAGAAGTTTGTGTAGTCTTTCTTTAATATGTTAAAATGTTGTCTTTGGTTGTTTGGGCAGTGTTTGAGTAGTTGATTCTTGGATTGTTATTGATAAGGATCGGGGTTGAATGTTTGTTTAAATGCATGTAGAGTTGGATGACCTACTTTGTCATCTAGCTTAATTGATTTAGAATTGTATAGTTGTTGATTGTTGATACAAAATTGTGAGGAGCATGCTCGGGGTTAATTCGGGATATAACCAAAGTGGATATTACCTTCTTAGTAGCGCGCTAGGGGTTAATTCGGGGCGTTACATTGTTAATTGATTAATTGATTCTTGAATTTAATCGAGGGGCGACCTTCTTTGTTGTTCTCTCTGAGCGTGTTGATTACATGATTGAGTGATTAGTTGTGCATGCGAATGTTTATAACAATTGTTATCTGGCTTAGTTGTGTTGTGTTACCTTGGGCGGCCTCGGGTTTGCTAGGCGATAACCCGACCACCATGGCCAATTCCCTCACTCGTATGGACGGAGAAATCCATGGGTGCTGGGTCGCACTATCAGGGTTTCCAGATTCTCTTGAGTGGGAATAACAAGGTAGAAATGTTAAAGTTTGTGAAAGGATTGGATAGAGTCCAACGGCTTCAAAGGAACAAGTGTATCGTATCTTTATTATTTGTTTACTGTTGTTATTATATTGTATTGTCATTAATGATTAATATGTGTTATTGCTCATAGGATGATTTCTCAAGTGGTAAAGTAAATGTTTTCAAAAGATTTTTCGAATCCTCACTGAGCTTTATTATATATAAGTTCACCCTTATTTGTTTTTACTTGTTCAGGTGTTGCTAAGCCAAATCTTGGGTATGTCACTCAGGAAGTTGAGAATGTGCATTTTGTTGAGAAGTCTTATGTGCTAGAGTCCTATCCGTGATATCTTGGCTGATGTCTTCTTTTTGTTGTCTTGGAATATTAGAATCAATAGTAATGCATTTACTTTGGAGTATGTATTGTATAAGATGTTATAAAGTATTGGAAAATATTATGCTAGTTTAGTTGTCGTACTTTTGAAACATGAATAGGTTGCTGGACTAGCTTATGTATATTATGCATGTGTATAGTTTGGGTTATGGATGATGTTGGAATGGAGACATATAACCTATGGTTGAATTGTTGAATGGTTGTTTAATACATGGTATTGGTTATGTTGTATGTTGTTGAATGTTGATGGAGTTGTTGTTGAAGTTTGAAGTTTGGTTGTATGATGTTATTAAGGACTGGTTTAGAGTCCTGATGTCCTTATTACAGACGTTATATTATTAAAATTCCGTTGCATCCTGATTGATCGTAAGGGGGGTCGAATTGTTGCGTGACAGGTGGGGTGGGATGGGGTAGGGTGCGTGCAGATAGGAAGAAGAAACTCCTGCAGGGGGGAGGAGAGGGGGGGAGGGGGCGGCGGCGCCGGGTGAAAGAGGAAAATGAGGGAGGGGATGGGTTTTATATGTAGGGTTTTTTTTTTTTAAAAATTAATTTTTTTAAATGGTTGGGATAAATTTTTTTTTAAAAGCCTTTTTTAATTTTTTTTTAGAATTTAGGTAAATTCTATTTAACATTTAAATCATGATTAAAATTACATTGAAATTCAACTTATTGAGAAAAAAATTTTAAATGTCTTTTTAATTTTTATTTATTTATAGAATTTAGGTAAATTCTATTTAAAATTTAAAGCATGATTAATTATTACATTGAAACTCAACCTATTTCGTTTTTTTTTTTAAAGGCTTTTTTTAATTTTATTTATTTATAGAATTTAGGTAAATTCTAATTAAAATTTTAAAGCATGATTAATTATTACATTGAAATTCAACCTATTTCGATTTTTTTTAAAGAAGACTTTAAAAAAAAAAAAATCATAGTTTGGGTCAATTTTAATAAAAAATTCATCCAAATTAAAACTAATTTGGATTCAACTTGGAGAGTTTGTAAATTTAATTTTTAGTGGGAATTTATTGTTTAAATAATTTATTATTTGGATAAGAGACTTGATATAGAGATAAGAAATGGACGGTTGAGATTAAATCAAAAAAATTCAACTCAATAGATGTTATTCAGATAAGATATTTTAATTTTAATTAAATACAAATTAATTCACAAAAAGAAATATAATAAAATTTAAAAATACAAATCGAACGTAATTAAACGTCATCATAATTCAATAATTTTTACCGTTGTCAGAATTAAATAATTTTTTGGTCCAAATATTTGTAAAAAAAAGTTACGATTATGACGATAATAATTTATCAAAAGAAAATTAACACATGAGAAAAAATAACATATATTCTAATTAGTTTGTAAAATTAAATTTAACAAATATAGAGCCCCTCATTGGGGATGAATTTTTTTTAGAGTCCCTAAAAAACACTTAGGGCTCTAAATTGCTAAGGGGCTCTAAATTGAATTTTAGAGCCCCTCAATTTAGAGCCTCCATTAAGGATGGCCTTAAGATAAAGTTAGGAGGGATTATATCTTAACTTATTTGGTACATATTTTGAGTTAGATTACTGTACTCCGAGAATTTTGGTTCACATTCAACCGTTAGACCAACAGGAGGACGCCGGCCTGTCTCATCTGATATCTGTCGGTGGTAACTAATCCGGTATATATTTTATGGGTTAATTGAATAGAGATATTTTTTCAAGTTAACCAAAAAAAAAATCAGGAGGGATGTGTTACAACCCTATAGGCTACAAATTATAAATACCCGCAAGAGGAGTACAAAACCAAGATTTTTTTTTTGGGTCAACAAAACCAAGATTGACAATACTTATACATACATATAACATTCATTCTCAATAGAAGTTGTAAATTGTAGATTTCTGGGTCTACATTCATTCTCCTTCTCTTAGTATCTTTTGAGATATTTAGAAAATAATTGTCATAAAAGAGAGAAAAAGATTAAAAAGAAAAGAATGAAAAGATGAATAGTTCATTTGTGGGACTTGGCTGTCCATTTCGTCCTTGGTTATGGGTTTTGCAGTGGTCCTCATTTTGTCGGTGGACTAGTGGATCTTTCATCCAAAAGAAAATTTAAATTTAAAATATTCTTTTTTTTTTTTTTGGTCAAAATTTTAAAATATTCTACTAGTATCAACTTTCATTGATTTACATAGATATTGTTCTCCTAGATGCAAATTACATTATGCAGTAATCCATACTATATGTTAATAAAACGAAAGAAGATAAGAATGAAAAAAATAAAAGAATTATAAGTTTTTATTTGGTTTTGTAGTTTATGGTTTATGTGACATTATATTCATTTAACCTTTATTGAAAGTTTTGTCAGAATGAAACGAGTATATACTCGTATAAATAGAGAAATCACTATCGAACAGAAAAGGAAAAAGAAACAGAAGTCACTAGTTGTAAGCCACCCACTAACAACAATATGATTAATTTAATAAACATTTTGACTATTCATTTCATAAGTCTATCACCCGTAGAAACTTTAAAAAAGAAAACTTTCAATGATATTTTCCTAAAGATTGAAATTAAACCTACGATTAAAAAATCATGTCTTTATCACCATTATACTGATATATATGTGTATATATATGTCCAAAAATATCTAGTAAAATCCTGAACAAGTTGTATCTTTTATTATCACTGTAATAATTAGGAGGAAGTGAGGGGCATGTGAAGGATGATAAAATATAATTGGCAGTTGAAGCAAAGAGGTTAAGCTATTTGAAATATAATTTTTTTTTTCTCTTTTGGGATGCTAATAAGAATTGCTTAACGGAGAATGAAGAAAGATGGACAATACTAGATATTGTATATAGTATTTATTATTGTAATTCAACTATAACAAGTTGGAGTTGATTAATTATGATATCTCTACTAATCTTGATCTCACAAACAAATCTTTTTCAAACCATGACATGATAGTAATTGTACGTCTGACACAAATTTGTGATTTGCTAGAAGTGTTGGCAGCTTGTGTTGAATATTGATTGCCGTGGGGACAGTCCATGACCTCCTGATTGTTTTTGAATGTTTTGGTTCTTGGCGATTGCCTTAATAAAGTTTTAGTTGGAAGAACCAATTTTTTATCGCGGCTGTTGAAGCTTAGTTCGGCTTCTCTTTGTTTCATGGATGATGTTTGTTTCTTGGTGCTTCGTGGTTTGTTTCAAGATGGAAGATTCAAGTTTTTTTGTCAAATTGTAGCAGTTTGTAATATGACTGGTGCGAGAACAGTTATTCGGCAAACTCAATCAGATATTACTTTTTTTAATTTCATTACCTGGTACGTAGTTCGTGTTTAATAGGTTGATTTTCTTAGGCTGACTCCTTTGTTTTTCTCTTTGTTGTATTTGGTCACATGACTCACCTTTGTACATTTTCATATTTTATGAAATACAAACTATTTATTTAGTATAAAAAAGAAGAAGAATCAACTATATCGTCAACTATATTATAATGTTATTTTCCTTTGTTGTAGATCTTACACTTGACACGAACGCGAGCAAACGTATTCCTTAATTGACATAAGTTTCTCATTTTCCTTTGTTTAGATCTCAAGTAGTAAATCTGAAGCATTTAACTAAACATTCCCAATGTAGAGAAGAATGTTGTATCATTAACATGACTTCTTTAGAAATTTCTGTATATCTTGAACAAAAAAAGAAACCAATGTTGAAAAAAAATACTGATATAAAAGGATCTGAAATGTCACTAAATTATTATCATCAACAATCCAAACATCATTCACACCATATCATCAATAATCCAAGTACAGTTGATCTAACACATTATAAAAAATTCAAATATTATTGACACAAAATAAATTATTAGTGAACTTCATATTACAACTATTCTTTCAGTCTTTATCCGCTTTAGAAACAGTAGAGCCAATCCTTTCATTGAATGAAATCTGAGCTGAAATAGCTTGAATTCAAGTCGAAGGCCTAACAAAAACATAGAATTATAATGTTAAAAACATGAAGTTATATTCGAAATAACATTACGTCTTATTTATAAGCTAACCTGGCTAGTGACCATACTATTAGGTCCTTGACTTTGATCATATGACAGTCCCAATTCAAAGCAGCTAGATGTCGAACTCGAAGGCACAATCACAGGCATCGGCACATTTGTTCTCATCACATCCTTCATTTTAGAAAACAAATTAGCACACGATCCAACATAGAAAACCAAAGTAGAGATAAGTGTAATGGAATACATGAGAAATATCAGTGGTAGGCAAAGGCAACAGAAGACATATTGGGATCTTAAATGGTTGTTCTGAGACTACCAACAGTTGTTTTTGGATCTGTAAGAGCTGCTCTTCGGTGGAGGCATGGTCATGCATAGCCTAATACATAACAATAGTAAGTATTGAAATGTCACCTATAAATAATAAATATTATATCAAACAAAGAATCTATGCATGCCTTAGTCTTTTTGTTTCTTTTCATCAAACATTTTTCTAAGGTGCTCCTCACGCGACGTCTCTCACGTGGACCCTTACAAGCCCGTTTAGCAACTCTTTTAGGTTGACTAATTGTAGCCTCCAAACCTACCTAACAAGTTGGAGCTTGATTATGATATCCCTACTACATCTTGATCTCAAAAACAAATGTTTTTCGAACCATTACATGATAGTAATTATATGTCGACACATTTCCACTTTAAGTAACGAGACCTAATTATGAAAAGCCACTACTTAAGAATTGTGAATCAATGTATTTATTCATATGCATTCCCATTAACAAATACATCTAAATTATAGGTTTCATGAAAAAGAAGAAGAAAAATATATGTATATATAAATATATTATAATGCTTGTGTGTTAACTGCAACAAATACATGTAAAGAATAGATTTCAAGGGCATCTTATGAGGATAATTTGATCTATGATGTCCATATAAGGAATGGGTATAGAAACAAATATAAAACATGCAACTAATTAGCTTCCCTTTCACGAAATAATAAATGATGTCCATCAACGCTTATGTCCACACACCTCTCAACAGAATAGGTGTATTGAGTGTAACTCGATTATTCCTCGACATTACTCGCATATTTCTCATTTCTACCTCTTGTCCTGAATGCTTTGGGGGTGAAGCAACACTTACCGCTATTTACATCATCAACAGTTTACCCTCTCCTGTTTTTGGTAATAAAATGCTTTACGAACGTCTCCATGGACATTTTTTTGTCCAGTAATATGCATCTGTGTGTGATCTATAGTCATTTCGCTCTCGTACGTCTCAATGTTAACTCTCAGTTCTCATTGGATCACACATGAGAGGGGATCTTAAAATTAATATGCATTCCTCTCATATCCTAGTATCAATTGATTTTAAAATAAAATTCCATGATTCTCAACAATCGATATCTTTGTTAGGCAAGAAAAAATGTTCAAATATGTTTTCTCTTTTCTTTATTGAGTAAGCTTTATTTACTTTCTTCCATATGCGATCCCAAAAATAGGAATTTCATCATCTTTCAAAATGATAAATTATATATTTTTATTATTTTTAAGCTGCCTTTTTTCTTAGTAATTATTATAATTCAAAAAAGTAACAGGGGTCTTTCAAGCAGAAAAAGAAAAAGAAAAAATAGGGTCATTTTGTCATTAATTAGCTTCCCCATTTCGTGGCCTCCAAGCCACTTCCTACTATTTAACACAAATAAAAAAAAAGAAAAAGAAAAATCTTATTTCAAAGACTTTTCCAAAACTTCATTCGAAAGGTATTATGAAGTTATTTAATAGATTCTTTTAAGAAATTAAATATTATACATAATGTTTGCTTAGTGTATAAATCCATTGTTTAATTCTTAGTGTATAAATCCATTGTTTAATCTTTTTTCTGTACATCATTTTCAAGAATTCCGATATATACACTATATATATGTAAATAATATTATAACATCGTTAAATTTTTTTGTTAATTTTCTTCTTTTTTTTTTAATTGGCTTAGGTTCATAAGAGCAAGTCCAACAAGTTAGCTATAATGTCTTTTTAGTCAAATTAGAGAGCAAAATGCCAAAATTCATCTCCAACAGACTCTCCACTTCACTCTCTATCCAAATTGTCTTACTACTTTTTTTTTTCTCACTCTACTCCAAAACACTCCAACAGTAAAAAATTGACGAGCAACCAACTCCAACAGAAAAAAAAAAAAGAAGAAAAATCTTGAGACAAAAAGTGTTCATGAGAGCTACAGAGGCATATAGCTCAACCTTACTACAATCTTGTTGGCAAAACGAGGAGGACTTGTCAAGATGGATAATGGATGAAAAAGAGGAGGATTTGTCAAGATGGACTCGGGGCTGAGATACTTAATATTTTAGGGAAGAACTATGGATGATTTTGGATTGAGGGAGGTGGAAATATGACGGGCAGAAGGGGAAGAGGAGATGGGGCTGAAAAAGGGGTATGTTGATGGAATGGGCGGAAGAGGAGATGGGGAGGAGATGGAGGGGATGGACTGATTAAAAAAGGGTTGTTAAAAATATTAATAAAATAATGAAAAATTAACCTAATAATTAATCTTAGGTCATTAATAATTAAAAATAAAAGATAAAAAAAAGTTATTAAGTAATAGATTTAGATAAAATATAGAAAGTTATTGGAGTGAAATTAAATAGAGAGTGTGAAATAGAAAGTGTTGTTGGAGTAAAACTGAAATAGAGAGTTTGTAAAAGTAGAGATAACCAATTTTATTAGCTATTTTAGAGGGAAAAAAAAAGAGAGTCTGTTGGACTTGGCCTAAGTGGCAATCCTGATATGTTAGAATCTTCTCAGTTTTTATCTATTTACATTTTTTCTCATGATGCATAAATGATTAGGTTTAATTCGTAACAATTTGTGTTTATTTTTACACGACACTGGACTATACGTTTTCAATTTTTTACCTTAGATCATTGGCTTCGCTGCTGTATTATTTCTGGTATAATACGTTACTTATATAAATTTGTGTATATATCTAATTATGTTTAATTTATTAACATTTTTTTATTTTTTTGGGTAGAGTTTCAAATGTTTTCTCTTAGTTACTGTTCTGATGTATAAGTTCGTTGAAATTTTAGTTTCTTTTCTCATTGAGTATTGTAAGTCACAATTGGAACCACTATTTCTCAGTTCTTTGAACTTCACAAATTTGGCTTTGATGGCATTTGGAATTTTTTAAATGTTAAACAAAAAAAGGAGAGGATACGTTGTTGGTGAACAAGATAATGTCAAAAGTTGGATACTCTATATGATTGAGGCATTCAGGTCTAAGATTGTTAAAGGAGAGGCATTGTGGTTTTAGTTAGGTTTTTTATGAAGATAGAAAATGTAAAACTTGAAAAGTATTTCATCTTGAGTATTATTAATCATAGTGATATTTGATGGATAATATATAACGAGACAATTGAGAGGCAGAGAATATAACACACCCAGATTGCATACAAGACACGTAGTTATAGTAGAGAATGTCGTCCATCTGTCAAAGAGCTTGTGGCTAAGATTTAGTGTCTAGTTTCTTCTAGGGTTATTTTACTAGAATGTGCATTATAGAGAGGGTGGAATCACATGTGCCTTTCATATTTTCTAGATAACATGTCTCTAGATTTTTCAAAAACTATATTTAACATTCCCCCTAATTTAGAAAAATATTTTAACTTGAAACCACTCCTTAAATTTCATGAACTTCTCTGTTGGTATTGCCTTTGTGAATATATCTTCTAGTTGGTTTCCTGTCATGCAAAATGTCGATCTCTCCTCTTTCAATCAGCTCACGAATGAATTGATATTGGATGTCAGTATGCTTTGTTCTACTATGAAACACAAAATTTTTAGTCATTGCTATTGTTGACATATTTTACTTTAGCTGACGATAATGCTATAGTTGCTTGCTTCTTTGAAGACCACTAGATTGGACCACCAACATATAAGCACCAATAAATCCAACACTCTTCCTTCGGGTTCATTTGTGTAATTCCAGGCATTTCACACAATGTCTTGAATTTTGGATTTGGAAGACCCTTCGTGAAAATTTTGGCAATAAGCATCAAACAATCAACAAGGATCAACTAATTTTGCTGAAGGCTATCAACGGGCATCAATCAGTTCTGTAGAAGAAACTGAAGATTCACAAGGAGTTAGAGAAAATATTCCAAACCATCCAAAATTTAAAACACTATATGAAATGCCTGGAATTACACGAATATGCTCGATTATTCTAGAGGATGGTAGGGATATTCTTAATAAAATAATTACAATCATTATGCCCCAATGGCCACCATGCCATAGTGGCCGATTTAGTAAATAGTGCATAGAATGTTTAAGAATGCTTATCACTGAGCCTCACTACATCTATAAATAGAATGCATTGCATCAATTGTAAAATGACCTAGACAAACTAAGCTCCAAGAATGAACCATTGAACTTAATCCATATCTAAGAAGCCTATGAGAGCTCCACAATCATGGAGTAATGAGCCATTGAGCCATGATATGCTCGAACACAATATATCCACTATTGTAATAAACGTTTACCATATCAGTGAATTTTTTTTAACAATATTCGTCTATCTATGATAGAGAGGGTTACTAAGTGGAATAGGAAGTATAGAAAGACTATAAAGACTATCAATTTTTTACTTATAGCAAACAATCAAGTTGGAATAACACAATTCTGGGGACTTATTAAAAGCCTGATCGCCGTAAGTGTTTAGTTTTAAATTTTGATTTTCAGATATCTTTTAGATATGTAGTTAGATAAAACTTTGATTTTCAAATATTTAGGATGATAGCAGTGAAGTTGTGATTACTAGGCAATGGCGTAAAACTTTCAAAAAACAAACTGTGCAAATGAACTTGTTGACAGCTTCAAGATAATCAGCAGCAAAATTTTACATTGGCTGATTTTATATTAGTTATGTTCTCTTTAACTGTTCGGGAGACGTTTCTAACCTTTGAGAGAGAGGTATTTCTTTTTCTTAGATAGTTGTCTTTTAGTTGTTAGCTTAAATCTTGATTGAACTTTTTTATATTCAAAGATATTGAAAAAAAATTGCATTACAAAAAAGAGACATTGACAGGGTGTTGGCTTTTTTTTTATAATTCTTTTTTTTTGTTGATTTATATATATAAAGATTGTATTTTGTTTTTATTTTTTATTTTGGAATATAGTTTGTGCAATAATAGTTAATTTTTTGGAATATATTTTGTGCACATTTGACATTATTTTATTTTTCTTTGCCACCTAATATATAATAGATAAATATAAGGGCATTTTAGTCTTTTATCTTGATCAAACCATTGACCGTTAAATAAAAATTAACGGCAGGGACGAAAATGGTTTTTTAACAAAACTTCAGGGACGAAAATGGTTCTTTCACAAAACACAGGGACTTGTTTGGTCTTTAGCATAAACCTCAGGGACTAAATTGACCTTTTCCCCATTTCAATTTATCACATAAACTAAACTAGAAACATTCACACATTTAATATATATCACATAATAAATAAATGCTTGTAAATAAATAGGATGATCATGGAGTAGGAGCACTGTCAACCCGAACCATTAGGTTGAATTCCTAAAATAAAATTAGGGCTCAATAGTTAGGCTATTCCTTGTTGGGCCTCACAAAACTCCTTCTGCGTACTGGGTCCACCAACTATTTGATGCGTCCTGCTTGGTCTTCTTGTTACATTTATGTACATAGATTCCTAATCTAGTGAGATACATAAATGGGAATAAGGGTTTTTTATTATTAAAATGGGTAAGAGGCATGCAAGCCCCATTTAAATAATTATATAAAACACAAATGAATAAACAAATAAATAAACATACATTCATTCATTCATCTATTCTAGTCCATGATCATCCAAGCACATAATTATAAATATAATAGGTAATCCACGAATATGGCACAATTAATTTCCTTGATATAATCTCATTATATCTAGTTGTATAATTTAATAAACCATTTATTAAATAAGCAAAAATATCTCATATTTAAAATAAATAAAACCCCTTGATGTTTCTATAAATTTTCAAGTGTAAAATTTATTTGCTGAACAACTTGAGATGACCATGCTTACAAACATGTGTTTCTGCTCTTAACCCAGCTCTTACCCTTTTGCATTTGGTTGTTGGGAAATATACATGATAATTAAAATTAATTGCGCAACGAAAAAATTAATCATGTATCCGTTCATGTTTAATTTAAATAAGATAATAATTTAATCTAATTAAATTAAATCTGCTAACAGATTAGGATTACTTCTTGAAGTGTAGATTGATGTAGAATCTGAATCAAGCTCTTCACGTGTGAAGCCTCCAAAATTGATCCACACAGAATCCACACTTGTTAACTGGATTTCACCCCCACTAGGTTTCTAGAGAAATCCTATATATTTTTCTGACTATGAAAAATGTGCTAGCTCTATTCCGTCAGAATACAATAATATATAGAGACACATATGACCCTAGGTCATATGTGGACTGGACTAAAATAGCCAGTCTTGGGCTATATTATAATCACATCAGTATCTAATTACTACGAGCCCGATTAAATTAATATTTATGACTATCTTAAATTTAATTTAATCTTTTCCTCTAATCCAATTCATCTGCAAATTTCATTTGTGTGTGACTTCTCAGGTTCATAATTAATCAATAGCGAATAATTAACTCCACTATTTAATTAAATTAGAACTCCTTCTAATTAATTCACAAATCACGAGTGACACCTAGTAGTATATCGCGATTACCCAATTAAAGATGAAGTTCAAACATGCGAACCCAATTAGTAATTTATATGCAATCAAACTCTACTATCTCAATTATTCTGATCGAGCCAGAGTTATGGATTGGGTCGTCAAACTCTCTTACTCGACCATATGTCAAAACCCAATTAATTAGTCACTAATGAATAATTCGTGGAATGACTTCCACTATTCCACCTTGGCCAATTATTTCAAGTCACTTAATTAATCAGATCACATAGGACTCCCAAATGACAGTTTCCATATCTACACACATATTTCTCCATGACGGAATAAATCACAATTAATGAATACATTGTCTAATCCATGATTAGGACTAGCTTATTTGCACCAGCAAATCATGATACTCCTAATCATAAGATAATCATAATGTCTTAGGTCTAAAGACTAATTGCATGATTACATGATACAAGGAATTATTGACATTCAACGTAATTCGTTGTATTGGTGGTCAAGTCCAGTTACTTATTCGTAATAAGCACTTATACATCTACTACAATGATATGAGATAAATCGCCCAAATTAATATCTCATATAATTTGGTTAGTAGACTGTAATCCGATCTATCTGGATAAACTAACGCCCAATTAGTTTATCCTATGATCGGGGATATTTTAGAATATATTAGTAATATAGATTATATCACTCATATCCTTATTCTTAAGGATGGAATCTACAAATAATATTCTAAGAACTTTATTTATTTAATTAAACATTAATAATAAATAAATAAGCTGCCCGCATAAATGAATTAACAAATTAAATAACACATTATCCATAATTCCAAATATTACAATTTATTAGCTTTTGGGCATTATTCCTAACATTGGTTATAACTGTTGGAATATATCAAGGGATATTATTAATATGCTAGAGATCGTCGAAATGACATACCTACAACTGCATGTACTAGGTCCAAACTAATCTAGTCATTTCATACAATCTAAGTTGCTCGTTGGCTGGCTTTTCAAGCCTTGGAAGAATTTTGTTGCTATAGTTGTAGGTAGGAGACCAGGGGATGCATTTAGCCTAAAACAATGCACCTGGAATGGGTGGTGGTAGAGTATTCTACGTCATTTAAATGTTCCTACTAGTTTTAGAAAGTTCCTCTAGTTAATGAGAAGGTACCTTGACCTACCCTCATGTAGGAGTAGTCGGGTAACAATTCATTTGATAAAAAAATTCAAGTTCGAATTTATCTCATTCCATCATAAATATTATCTAGACCTTTGACTAATTTGAAGTATGAACCAGGGTGCGCTGTCTAACATGAGTTTCTCATTACAGAAAAAGAAAAAAGAAAAAAAGATACATTGAGCTTTAGGTGGTTTTGGACCATGGAAGATAGTGTTGGAACATTGTTTGAGCCAATGGTTTTAATTTTTCTTCTAGGCAAGAATTGTTTTAAAAATTTGGTCATGCATATGCCAGCGATCATCCCCTTTGTGAAATCAGAAGATCATCACCATTATTATTTAGAAAAGATTGTGGCAGGGTGTAAGAAGACAAACATTTATGTATATCACAAATTTCTTTTTTTTTTTTTACAATGGATTAGTAAATACTTTTTTTTTTGCTAATTGGATTAGTGAGAGATGAAAATGTGGAAATGGGGTGGTGGTGGAATGTCTGTAAATTTGTGTATTTATTTGTTATCCTGACAAAATATCCATAATTAATTTATTTTTGTGGCTAATTGTTCGTGTGGCCAGTTTTCAACTTTTGTTTCATCAGCCTTAGCTATTGATCTCCTCATAAAAGATGTAAGTTTAAGATATTCTAGTTTTTGATCAATTAATTGTTATTATTTTATTTTAAACTCTTTATTTCTTTAATTACTATATTTTTTATTTGATTTGATTAGATCAGATTATGTAGTTGAATTGATAGACCACTAGTTTTTGGATTTTATATTATTTTTGGAATTTTGTCCCTTTGTGATAGATCACTTATGCAAGTTATTCCTTATTTATTTTATTTTATGATTTTCCAGGGTTGGGGAAAGTAGAACCGTTTATTTTCATGTGTTGTTTTAGGAGTTTTAAAGCTTTTGGAGTTTTACTTCAAATTGGATTAACCTTCTTATCTCATTGGAGGAAACATGTGAGTAACTTTTTTTTCAATTTTTTTTATTAACCTTCTTCATTATGTTGAGATTTACCAACTTTTCAAATAAAGGATGAGTCAAATAAGACGCATAGAGACATATATAAGATATAATGTTATGTTTCCTTTCTTGTTTTTATTTGTAGGGTTAAGGGGAGCACTAAAAGGAAGAGAACAATGACATCCTCCTCATCCGTCACATTGAAAAGGTCTATCTCAGCCTATGCCTTCTTCATGTAAGTTTTGATGTCTGTTATGGTTTCATATTCTAATGGATGTATGGTAAGTTTTACAATGTCTTACTGATAGCTATTAACATTATGTTGAATTGCAAGAAGTCTAAGATTGACAAGTTTAGGCATAATAATTCTGACAGAAAAGTTAGTAAATCTGTTAGGGAAAATAAGGACCAACAATGGAGAGGTTTGTTTGATTCAGAGAAGTCGTTCTTTGATAAGAAGTTCGACAAAAAACAAAAAAGAATATGAACAAAAAAAAAGAAGAAGTTGGAGCTTGTAAATGGCAAGACGGTAGGTATTGTATACAAGTTTTGATAATTCTTTTTTTTCCTATTTGATTTTTTTTTTTCAAATTACACTACTACTCACATATTTTCTTTTATTGCAGAAGAACATCCAAACACGTCTTTCACTTTCAAAGATTTTGTCTTTAAACGAAAAGTTGACACCGCAGCAGAAAGAGGCTGTTAACTCAATTGGGCTTGGAAGGCTGTTGCACCTCATAGCAGAATTAGTTTAATGTTAGTATGAATCATATCCAACAAAATGTCCATTTCATAAGTTAATACCTTTCAAGACTTGTTTTTCAAATTTTATATGTTTTGGGATTCAAGAAACCGAATGCAGTGTACGAAATATGGCATCGTGATGTACCTTTTTCAAAAAGAGTGCTAAGTATCCGTAAAAACTTAAGTTAAATTGTGATGTAAAAAGATGCTTAAGTATCAAAAAGAACTTGTGTAATTGTGATGTAAAAAAATGCCAAGTATGTAAAAAAACTTGTGAATGCTAGGAATATTGCTAAGCTATATAAGACTTGGACAAAATTTGAATAAGCTATATAAGATTGAGACTAATTTAATATGACGACTAAGCTATATAACACTAAGTACACAAAATGTAGAAGTTTTCATAGATCTTTAACTTGTTTGCAGTATGTGGGTGACACCACCTAAATCTCCCACAAGCGGGACATTTGTAGAACAATTTGCCTTTCGTTTCTAGTACTGGGGCTACAATTCTTATCCCATACCAAGTGCCACAAACACACCATTTATTTGAAAAACGTAAGTCAAGATCTTCATATCTGGAAGTGGAATAGCTTGAAGTTGACATACTTCTTTTACTGCAACCCATGAAAAAATATAATGAGAAAAACAAGAACATCGTCTCACAAAAAAAATACGTTGCAATGCTATAAAACAACGCTTAAATATAGTGAAATATACTCGAACTACAGAAAAAGAATACCTCAATTACATCAAATGTTATAAACCCATGAAAGTGTAAATTTAACATACAACAAAAAATTTATCCGAAATACTGGAAAATATAGCTAAAATATAGTAAAATATATTCAAACTACAGAAAAAGAATACCTCAATTACATCAAATATTATAGACCCATGAAGGTGTAAATATAATATACCACAAAAAATTTCACCGAAATCTATAAAACATAGTTGAAATATTTAAGAATAAAAGAGTTCTCATGCATGAAAAAAGGGTAAACCCTTGAAGAAATATAATGGCAAAAGCTAAAATGAAATCTACCACTAAAAGTTTATCCGAAATCTGTAAAACACAGCTGAAATATAGTTAAATATGCATGAACAACAAAAAATAACACCTCAAATGCATCAAATATAGTAAACTTAAGGTGTAAAATAATATATGTCAAATACATCAAAATAGTATGAAAATTTAAGAATCAGAAAGTTCTCATGCATAAAGGTATAAACCCATGAAGAAATATAATGGCAAAAGCAAAAAATAAAATATACAAAAAATTTCACCAAAATACTGGAAAACATAGCTGAAATATAGTGAAATATACACAAACAACAAAAAAGAACATCTCAAATACATCAAATATTATAAACTCGTGAAGGTGTAAACATAACATACCTTAAATACATAAAAGTAGTACAAATATTTAAGAATCAAAAAGTTTTTATGCGTGAAGGTGTAAACATATGAAGAAATATAAGGGCAAAAGAAAAAACGAAAAACCCTTGCTTAAAATATATAATATGTACTTAGTAAATAGCAACATTTACCTTGCTTAGATTGTCTCTTTAATTGTGAAAATAAAAATGCAAATATCTAAAAAGGTTATGGTTTAGAAGTATTTATAGATGGGCTTTGAGTTAAAGGAAGGAACATGAAAAAATTGAAGGGAACCTAAAAATTTTGAAATAAGAGAATCTTGAAATTTTGGGGAGAAATTGAAATTTCAGGATACATATAAAATTTGTACCATTTATTGTAAATTATCTGCATAGATTTGTAAATTACATATCATACCGCATAAATTAGTACACCTAAAAACGAAAATGGTTATTTGTAACATAATAGGATGAACTTGAAGACTCTTTTTCATTTTGGGAGCTGAAATTTGGCTAATTCTGCTAGTTCCAATGAATCTGTATCCCATACCACCAACAGTATTACCATAGCCCACGCCACTGCCACTAACATTTCCATACGCATTGCCTTCAAAGGAAAAATTTTGGTTCATTTAGCTATAATTATTTGAGCCATTAAAAAGGTTAGGCGTATCA
The DNA here is from genome assembly GCA_037974665.1 of Ehretia macrophylla. Lineage (NCBI taxonomy): Eukaryota > Viridiplantae > Streptophyta > Magnoliopsida > Boraginales > Ehretiaceae > Ehretia > Ehretia macrophylla. Next base: position 11,418,325 of record CM075774.1, read on the forward strand.
TACGTTTGAGGATTGCGTTGTTTTTTACATGTGTTAGCTTGGTGTCCAATTCTCCTGCAATGTTTTAACAATAATTAGTAAAACTCATAAACATATATATATATATATATATATATATATAGTTGGTGCAATGTGCCTTAAAATAATTTAATTGAGAATTATGTACCGGCATTTCAACAATGTCTCGGTATTCGTTCGATCTGTGACTTCATTCTTCCTTTAGGCCGTGCAATTTGAGGATCTTCCATGTCAAATTGGGAAGATTATGACAAATCGGGTTCGGTATTGTTTTTATTCAACTCCATCATCCACAATTCTTTGGCACGAGCAGTTAGTTTTAAAACTCCTTCCTTTACCTCTTTATAACCTTGTTTCATCTTTTTCTCATAAAAATTCAATTGAGTCGACTTCGATGTAAGGTCATCGTAGCGTGCAATTTCAACTTTGTTGGTGGAAGAAGTTTTCACCTTTTTCGTGAAGGTCTTTACTTACCTCCGCAGACCAACGTTTATTGATGCAAGTTGATGGGATCTCACCTAGGCCTTCGCATTTCATCACGTATATCAAGTGCTTGCACGGTATCCCTGTAGACTCAAACATCAAACAGTCACATGCGATGTCCAAAGTCACTTGGTTAAATGTCACAAAATGTAATAGACCTTCTCTCGCACTATCAGCAACAAGATAAGTCCGACCACCTAAACCATCGTCACTTGCTTCAACATTCCACAATAAAGCTTGCATCTTAATTTGTGCCACAACATTGAAGAACACTGCTCGGGTGAAAATCTTGGCAGCATGCCTCTCGAGTTTTTGCAACTCAGTTGTTAGCGACCTGTGGTTTGTCTTCACCTCCTCGTTCACAACCTTGACTCTAATACGTTTTAACCCTTTGTGGTAGTCTCTGACAAAGTCTATCAACCTTCTGTTATTTCCCAAGTATCTATTGAGGAATACATTCATCCTCTCACAACGTTGGGTACTTTGTACCCACCCGAAAAAATGGCCCTTAAGGAATGGCTCTGTCCACATATGCCTTGTACGATACGTTTGGGATGTCCAGTTATGATTTCAAGACCATGGTGGGCAACCATATTCCTCAAAGCGTTCTCAAATTCAGTTACTGAACAATCTGCTTTAATGAAATAATCAAAAACACCACTAAATCCATGTATCTTCACATTCTTTTTACAATTTTGTTCAAGATGCCATATGCACAACCTATGGCGAGTGTTCGGCAACACTTCCTCAATTGCGGCGTGCATCGACTTGTCTCCATTAGTTACCACAGACACCGGTCTCTTGTTGTTCACTACATTGAGGAGTGTGTTTCACACCCATACATATGATTCAGTCATCTCATTTTGAACTAATACAGCACCGAATATACAAGTATTTCGATGATTGTTTATCCCAGCCAAAATAATTAGTGGAAACTTGTATGAATTGGTCTTGTAAGTGACATCGAATATCAAAACATCGCCAAATACTTCAAACTCCCCGCTCGACCGCCCGTCAGTCCAGAATAACTTGTCCAATCGATTCTTCTCGTCAACTGTGCACTGAAAATAGAAAAACATATCAGAATCTGCTTTACCATGCAAATACCCTAATGCATTATTGGCATCCCTTATGGAAATTTCTGCTCGCTTGTCACGATCCATCATATTATAAAGATCTTTCCTAAAGAATCCAACACCATTACACCCACTCGCCTCTTGTGTTAATAGATCATACGTTCGACTGGAGCTTATTCCCGCGCAATTCAAAGAATGAGCTTGATCCCTATGACCATCATCTACACGTCGATGGGAACGGAGCATTGGGACGCCGTAGCTAGGAACTAATTCATGATTGTGTTCCTTCACAAATTTGGTCACCTAGTAACAACTACAGATTCTATTCAACTTGATCCAAAGTTGTGCTTTACAATCACATTTTGTCAAGCCCCTATGCTCTCGTTGCTTGTTTTTCATCTCTATGAACTCCTTCCTTTGTAAACCGGCACAAGAGCATAAAAACAATCTGACTACTATTTGATCACGGTCATATTTTTTTATCGTATACTTTCTAATGCTAAAATTGTGCACACAGGCATATCAATTGTAGAATAAACATGCTTCATTTTTGGACTGAAATGTACAAGTGAGGATGTTTTCTTCACTTACATCCTTCAAATTCTCTATCTCATCATCATCAAGTGTTGGAATATTGTCATCACTGTATAATTCTGTATTTTCATGTATAGGCTCATTGGTGTTCATTTTTCCAAATGTTGAAAATATATAAAATAAGTATTATTTTAGTCGGAAATATATGTGTTTTACAACTCAACATTTCTCATTTACGAAAGTTTAACCATCCAATTACTTGAGAAAGACAATTTGAGAACTCGTAAAATCATTATAAATTACGGTGACGTTTTTATATCTTGTGATACTAAACTTCAATAAATCAGTACTATTAATAAACATACGAAATATCTTCATGTTTGTATGCAAAATACGTAAAATACTTTACAGTGAAATTTGTATGTTTTGTGATACTAAACTTCAATAAATCAATACTACTAATAAATATACGAAATATATCAGCATTTGTATGCAAAATACGTAAAATGCTTTACGGTGAAGTTAAACTTTAATAAATCAAAACTATTAATAAACATATGAAATATATCAGTGTTTTGTATTTTACAGTAAAGTTTTTATATTTTGTTATACTAAACCTCAATAAATCAATACTACTAATAAGCATAAGAAATATATCAACATTTGTACACAAAATACATAAAATGCTTTACGGTGAAGTTTTTATGTTTTGTGATACTAAACTTCAATAAATCAATATTATTAATAAACATACGAAATATATCAGTGTTTGTATGCAACATACGTACAATAATTCTCTACTTAAGAGGAATAATATCAATAATAGATAAATAATATATACAAGAAGAGATTAATTTAACATACAATTTTTACCTCAAGTAATAAGCTTTTGCACTCGGGAAACAAAGATAAGCTTTAGATACTTTTTTTTTCTTGGCTATTTGCAATCTTTTTTTTACTTCTTCTACCTTTCAATATTTAACTATGCAATTTGATTTATATCATTAGATTTTAGATTCCATAGTATTGTCACATTTATTATTAGTGGTTATATTTCATTTCAAATTAATTGTCTATTTAACATTGAATTAAATGCAGCTTTTTATCCTAGTATAGCTATTGATAATCGCTTCTTCAAATTGAATTCAATGCAACTTTTATCCTAATATAGGTATTTGTAATTACTTTTTCTGATTTAATCAAATAAAATCACAACATGTGAAACGTTATATTTACATCACATGACATCAATTTTATAACAAACAACAAAAAATATATCATGTATGGTACTGATTATACTACTACTTTATACACAACTTAATAAACTAAAAAAAAAAAGTCAAATCAGTCAACTGTGCCTTAGGAATCCACAAAACTTCAAATCTCACAGCACTTTTATAGTCATCGTTATATGTATATAAAATGATATCCATTGTATAACAATAAACCAAAAATATATCATGTATGATACATATTATATTGCTTTGTACACAACTTAAACATAAAATAAAAAAATAATAAAAGTCAAATCAGTAACTAGGGAATCCGCGCGCAAAAATCAAATCTGCCAGGTAGTTGTTGCATCAGAAGGGTAAATTCGTTCTTATTTCTATGTAAGATCAAAATGCAATTAACAAAAAATATTTGCATCTATAGTCCAAAAAATGTCACATCGTCACGTGTCATAATTAGATTGGGATGTTTTTCAACGTCCAAAGTACAAGGACGTTTGTAAGAATTTTCCCTACTTAATGATGAAAATGCTATAGATGTCACTGCAGATGACCACCGTGCTTGAAAACATAGCCAACAATATCATGACCCATGACGGAATTTTCTTTCATCCATCTACATTAGAAGAGCTGCAAGGGATAAGACAAGCAGCACAATAGAATTGTATAAAGACATGGCAATGTGTAAAAAAAGTGCAGTAATTAGTGTAAACCAAATTGTCCAATGTACCCTTTAGTTAGTCATATTATTATATAGATAAAATAATATTGTATAAAGACAAAAATAATAAAGAGATGACCAAATGGGACAAATAATAAAAAAGTAGTAGCATTCCAAAAGACCATAATAGCCTCAATTATGCGAAATTGATAAAGGTGTTCCGACTAATAAAAAAAGTATAGTGTGAGAAAAGACAAAATTAACCTTTAGGTATAAAAACTTACTAAATTGGGTTCGGAATTGTGCCTATTTGTGATATCTTCTTAACTTATCCATACACAAAATATAACAATATATGTTTGGTCTTAGGCCTCCTTTTGAAAAAAAATCTAAATTCGAAATTTGACATGTTATAAAATTAATTATATAATATTATAGTTCAAGTACTTTTTTTACATTTAATTAGACATTTAAAAGAAAATAAAGATAAACAATTTCATGATATGTACGTCACAAACAACCATTGCATTCTTTGTGTATTGGCTCATCGTCATCATTCAAAAGCCAACCCGTCCTTATCATTTGTGGTTCGTCACACACTAAACAACGTAGAGGTTTATGGATGATAGGGTGATATCTCGACATTCTATTCAAAAAAAATTTCAATGTCTTAGACATTGTTCTGCATTTGTTTTCAGATTCTTTATAAACTCGCCTAGATTTGTTATCACTTGTTCCTTGGATGGATTGACAAAAAACATGTTCATGACTAACAACGCATAATACGCACCAAGATGACTAGATTATGCAGCTTTCGATAAACATTGAAATCCATAAATTTAGTCCTCGTAACTCAAATAATACCGGTACTATAAAACAATCATTCATGGACACATAAATTTATATTTATGCACTGATGGCTTAATTTTTGTTATAGGAAAAAAAATTGTATAAGTGGTTTTGTAAAATTTATAATTCGTATTTGGTATAGATACTCTGGATTTTCACTTTCTCGGCACCTCTCTCTGAATACATCTATTCCATTATATGTATTCCACCACCTCAGCTCGGGCGTAAATATATGAATGTTGGCATGTTTGTATACGTAGGTTTCTTTGCTGATACTTTGAAATAACTTGCAACTGTAAAAAGATGTGTCAACGTTAGGAAACAGTATAATCCATATTAATAAAGTTCCACGTATGTGAAGATAAAAGATAACGAAAAGAAAATGTAAAATAAATTGTTACCTTAATTTTACATTAACAAGATCAATTATTGTAGATGAAGCGATACGGGCATGAATTTCTTATATTATTCATTTAGGTAAGCCCTCAAAATATGAAACCATATTTCTGACCAAAAAGCTAGGCTACAAAACATACCGAGCATTATATATGAAAGAGAAATAACAATATGTGGATATATTTGATATGTTCTACGAATAAAGATAGGAATGAATATATTGATTCTAAACCCATGTTTGATAATCAATATACTAGAGTAGTAATGAAAATGACTTATATAATACCAAAAGATTGCCCCTTATTATTATATCATGATTATTAATTAAAGATGAAGTGCAAGTATATGAACCCTTTAAGTAATTTTCACGCAATCGAATCCTTCTATCTAAATCAACCCGATTGAGTCAGAGTCGTGGATACCCTCATCAAACTCTATTACTTAATCATATGTCATAATCTATTTAATCAGTAACTTATGATTAATGCATGAAACAACTTCCACCATTTTACCTCGGTCAAGGATTTTCTATTTACTCGATCAATAGATCGCATACGATCCCTAATTGACAGATCTCGTATCTATACACACCTATCTCCATAACATAATAGATCATTACCACTGAATACATTATCTAATCCATGATTAGGACTAGCTTAATTCCAATAACAAATTATGGTATCTCTAATCATAAGATAACTACGGTGTCTCAAGTTTGAAGATAAATTGCATGATTATATTATATAATGAATTATTGACTGATCCATGTAATTCGTTGTATTGGTGATCAAGTCTAGTCACATGTTCACTAACAAGTAGGACTAATCATCCAAATTAATATCTCATATTATTTGGTTAGTAGACTGTAATTTAATCTATCCATATAAACTAACACCAAATTAATTTATCTTATGATCAGGGACAACTTTCTGTCAAGTTTACTCCTAATGATAGAATCTATAAATAGTATTCTAAAGACTTATATCTAATTAATATATATATATATATATATATATATATATATATATATATATTGTATGTAATGACCATCTTATACAATTCACACGCTCCGAGCCCAGAACCTCAGACCCGAAAGTGCGACTAGTGTTATAGGTATAAGAAATAATTATTTGGGCCTCTTTTCTACTGGCCCAAAATAGTTAACCCAAATTATTCATTATACCCGCAACACCAACTTATAAACTATACAATCACACTATATTCCACCGATGTAGGATATTACAATTCAGTTTGACGATACCCTCAATTTATTAATGGCATGTCTACCTTTATAAATTAATATCACGTTAAGTTAATAAAAATTAGTTATCCTAACACTATTAATTTAAAAAAATTATATTGTATCTTAAGAAATGAAAAAAATGAACAATATGCAATCGAAATAGTATCTTTAATAATCGAGTGTTCATATACCGTTGATTCACATATGGTTAAGTGGCCGGTGAAGTTTCATATACCATAAAATTCGGATATGATTAATAGCTAACGAATGTGGGTTGACATATAACATTCCTCATATCATATTTTGACTAAAGTAGCACGAATAAACTATCTAAAGAAAGGAAAAAAAGAAAAAGCGAATAATTTGTAATTGAGATAATAATTGAAATAATATTTACAGTAATTGAACCTTCATATACCGTAAATGCGAAAATATGGTTAAGTAAGTAATGAAAATGGTTAAAGAAGTTATTCAGAACTACATATAACATATAAAGTAGGTCCTAACAGGTTATAATAGTAAATTCATAAATAAAAATTAAATGTTATTGATAAGGGCATTTTAGTTGTTATGCAATCTAAAAAGTTAAAGAAGATATTTTAGTACTACATATAATATTTAGTGGGTCACACATGTATTTAATAAAACAAAAGGCAACATGATCATTACATATAATAATTAATTTTTTTTTGTTTTAATTTGAGTGGACATCAATGACTCAGATTCAAAATTGAAAGTCAATGGTCATTATCACTTGCAGCTAAATTGATGTAGCTGGATGTAAGCCTGTCTTCTTTATTGCGATTCTATGTGTATTTCTGCATGATGAAAAAGGACAATGACGTTAGAAAGGATGTGTCATAAGATGATTCTAGGACAATATTAACTATACAAGAAAATGAAATAACATTTGAAAAATTATTTTGTCGATGCATTTACTTATTTGTGTAAGATATAGTCTGTTTGATTTATTTTTTTTGCAGTAATATTATAAATTTGTATAATATATGTTCTGTAAACTAATCTTTAGAATATATTTAGAATTTCACCCTAATTTGTAGTCTAGAGTTTTTTGTTTATAAAGAAGACATTACTAAAATGAATGCTAATTATTGTAGATATATAAGATGGATGGCGATTTTAGCAATGTAGATTTTGGTAAGATGCATTTGGGTCTGTAGAAGAGGCATATGATTTCTACAATAGCTATGCACGTGTGAAAGGATTCAGTATTAGGAAAGACACTGTACAAAACATCCAGTTACAAAAGTAGTAACGAATCGTAAGTTTGTTAGTTCTTGTCAAGGGTTGCGAAGGAAAGAATTCTTGGAAATGCCTGGTAGACAATGGGAACACCGTGCATTGACCAGATGTGAATGTAGTGCAAAACTTCGTATAAAGCTTGATAGAGCAACCATGTGTTACATAGTAACTACCTTTGTTGACGAGAACAATCATGAACTTGTACCCAAATATGGTGTTCCAGAGTTACACTTGCACAGACACGCTGATGATGGGCATATAAATGCAGCACATTCTATGCATCATGCCGGTATAAATCCTAGTAAAGTAATGGATTTCTTTAACTACTATTCCGCCGGATACGAGAACGTGGGTTTCACTAGGACAGACTTGTACAACAAAATGTATCAGGATCGCCAACAAGAAATCATCGATGGGGATGCTAACATTGTGCTTGCGTACCTATACGGGAAGTCCGAAGGAGATCCAATGTTCTTTTTTGAGTACATAGTTGATGACGATAATCGGCTTGATAAATTGTTTTGGACTGATGGAAGGTCTAGGGTGGAGTACGCAGTATTCGGGGATGTATTGATATTTGATGCAACCTATAAGACCAATTCGTACAAGTTTCCTTTAGTCATCTTAGCTGGGGCAAACAATCATCGCAACACATGCATTTTTGGTGCTGCATTGATTAAAAACGAGAGCATAGAGTCCTATGTATGGGTGCTCAATACTTTTATGTCTGCGATGAACAACAAGATACCATTGTCGGTGGTTACCGACGGAGACAAGTCAATGCAAGCAGCTATCGCCATTGTCTTTCCAAATACAAAACACAGGCTTTATCGTTGGCATCTTGGACGTAATGCAACTTCAAATGTGCATATTGATAATTTCGGGGAAACGTTTAGTAAAATGATGTCTCTCAAGTGTTCTATTGAGGAATTTGAATTTGAGTGGAGGAAAATGGTTGTTCATCACGACACTGAGAATCACAAGTGGATTGTGGATGTGTACGAAAGGAGACACATGTGGTCTGAAGCATACCTTCAAGGTCAATTTTTCAGTTTTGTCTCTCAATTCTTTTCCAGTCATATTGAACAAATATTTTAGAACCAATCCTAAAATCTATCGTCATCAACTTCAACAAGAGTATCCACACTCAGTGATTGCAAACTAGGAGTGATGCTTAGGAGCCATGGAGGCCATAATTATGTTTGTTGCTTTATCGCCTAGCTTTAAGCATACATATAATCTCTTCTAGTCATTCTAAATGATTTTAAATCGATTCTTAAAATTGCACGATGGAGCATGATGAAGTACGCAGCTAAATAAGGGATAAGTCACATAAATTGAATACGATCCACCAGTCAAAATCCATTCAAGAATCAACTAAAGAAAAGTGATATTTTATCACGGAGGTTAGCTACCTTCGAGTGGCCTAATAATCAGAATTGCCCTATGTTAAAAGAAGATCTTCAAGACAAGATCAGAAAAGGTAGTACCATAAGTGGAAAAAGCAAAATAACTTGTTTAAATAAAATGAATTCTTTGTGTTCAGCATCTGGCTTATTGTGAGAAGCCACAAAAACTTCCCATTATTACAGAAATAACACTTGCTACTTTAAAATCAACTCGTATCATAACAGGAGTCTTCTTTAACAATAAGGCAAGCTTCTTCATTCAGCTATCCCACAAATTAATGCCAACTTTGTGCAGAAAGATGCACTCATGTTTCTTCATCCATATATACTAAAAATTAATGCCAATTCTATCAAAAGCATTGCATTGCATTGCTTTTCTCTAAGCAGAACTGCATATAGGACAAAAATGTAGATCAAGTAAATGATCACATCAAAATTTGTAGTTTCATGGTACTGTGTTAGAAGATAAAATTGTTGTTTTATCGCCTAGCTTTTAGCATACATATAACCTTTTTTTTTGGCAGGGATAAAGCACGTTCAACCAAAGAAAGATAAAAACGTAGCTACTTTACGACGAGCAGGGTTATAGCTTTTACTTAATCTAAAATTTTGTTAAAAATATGTGTATTTTAAAAGTATTTTTATGCAAAAAAATTAATTTATTCCCATAAAAAAAATCATATACATAAATATTAGATCATATGACTTTAACCCTACAAATAGCAAGAGACATAGCGACCAACAGAAAACTCCTTTTGCATCCAGAATGTATTTCAAGCACAAAACATTCAATGAAAATTGGTGATAACTTTTGATAGAAAACAAGTACTTTAATCCAGAAAAAAGTTGTTCCTATTCCAAAAGGGAATAGGAATTAGTCATCTTATCGTCGATAATGCTGATGTTTATAGCAAACCAAAGCAAACAACAAACAACAAATATGAAGATGAAAATAAAAAACGTAAGAGTGATGGAGATGGCGGTGACGAGGACAGAGATCAAATCAAAGACGAAGATCAGCGACCAACCTGGAAGACAAGAGAAGATTATGGATGTTTCTGATCGTTAATGGCAAAGATGAACATTTGAAAAAACCCTGGAAGATGAGAGAGATGAGAGGCCTTTGTGATAGTTTTTTTTTTCTAAATCATTTGTGACACAGTTGTTGGCAAGGAGAAGATGAACAGTTCTTTTGCAGGTTTGAAAGACGTTGATTTGATTGTTGTCTGAGGCTTTGGTATTGTTCTCGTAAAACATGAAAGGTCAAGAATGTAATTTTACTTTGAGGGTAAAGAAGACTTTTGTTTGTGCTCATCATCTTTGAATTGAGGGGTTAGTTTAGTCATTATACAATATATATTATATTAAAAAATATTGAGGCCCAGCTGTCCAGACATTTTGGTTAGTGCTAGCGTTTTTAGTTGGGATAAAATGGTAAAAACGTGCAATCCTAATAATGACACCAAGTCAATTCAATGGATCTTACCACAATTCCATAAATTTTGCATTTATAGTCTTAGCGTTTTTAATAGTTTCCCCATATATAAGGTTAGTCTGCAATGATCCAATAAATGCGTGCCACGTGGACGTAGCGGTTGACATTAGAAAGCACTCACTAAATGTGACTTTACCGAATTACCCTTTGTCTTATAAATGCAGAATGTATGGAATTACGGTAAGACCCATTGAATTGATTTGGTGTCATTATTAGGATTGCACGTTTTTACCATTCTACCCCCAACTAAAAACACTAAGACTAACCAAAACGTCTGGATAGCTGGGCCTCAATTTTTTTTTAATATAATATATATTGTATAATGACTAAACTAACCCCTCAATTCAAAGATGATGAGCACAAACAAAAGTCTTCTTTACCCTCAAAGTAAAATTACATTCTTGACCTTTTCATGTTTTACGAGAACAATACCAAAGTCTCAAGCAACAATCAAATCAACGTCTTTCAAACCTGCAAAAGAATTGTTCATCTTCTCATTGCCAACAATTGTGTCACAAACGATTTAGAAAAAAAAAACTATCACAAAGGCCTCTCATCTCTCTTATCTTCCAGGGTTTTTTCAACTGTTCATCTTTGCCATTAACAATCAGAAACATCCATAATCTTCTCTTGTCTTCCAAGTGGGTAGTTGATCTTCGTCTTTGATTTGATCTCTATCATCGCCGCCGCCATCTCCATCACTTGTAAGTTTTTTATTTTCATCTTCATCTTTGTTGTTTGTTCTTGGCCTTGGTTTGCTATAAACATCAGCATTATCGACGATGAGATGACTAATTCATATTCCATTTTGGAATAGGAACAACCTTTTTCTTGATTAAAGTACTTGTTTTCTATCAAAAGTTGTCACCAATTTTCATTGAATGTTTTGTGCTTAAAATACATTCTGGATGCAAAAAAAGTTCTTTGTTGGTCACTATGTCTCTTGTTATTGTAGGGTTAAAGTCATATGATCTAATATTTATGTATATGATTTTTTTTATGGGGTTAAATTAATTTTTGTGCATAAAAATACTTTTAAAATACACATATTTTTAACAAAATTTTATATTAAATAAAAGTTATAACCCTGCTTGTCGTAAAGTAGCTACGCCTTTATCTTTCTTTGGTTGAACGTGCTTCATCCCCGCAAAAAAAAAAAATATATATTATATGTATGCTAAAAGCTAGGCGATAAAGCAGCAATTTTATCTTCTAACACAGTACCATGGAACTACAATTTTTGATGTGATAATTTACTTGATCTGCATTTTTGTCCTCTATGCAGTTCTGCTTAGACAAAAGCAATACAATGCAATGCTTTTGATAGAATTGACATTAATTTGTAGTATATATGAATGAAAAAACATAAGTGCATCTTTCTGCACAGAGTCGGCATTAATTTGTGGGATAGCTGAATGAAAAAGCTTGCCTTATTGTTAAAGTAGACTCCTGTTATGATACGAGTTGATTTTAAAGTAGCAAGCGTTATTTCTGTAATAATGGGAAGTATTTGTGGCTTCTCACAATAAGCCAGATGCTGAACACAAATAATTCGTTTTACTTAAACAAGTTATTTTGCTTCTTCCACTTATGGTACTACCTTTTCTGCTCTTGTCTTGAAGATCTTCTTTTAACATAGGGCAATTCTGATTATTAGGCCACTGGAAGGTAGCTAACCTCCGTGATAAAATATCACTTTTCTTTAGTTGATTCTTGATTAGATTTTGACTGGTGGATCGTATTCAATTTATGTGACTTATCCCTTATTTAGCTGCGTACTTTATCGTGCTCCATCGTGCAATTTTAAGAATCGATTTAGAATCATTTAGAATGACTGGAAGATATTATATGTATGCTTAAAGCTAGGCGATAAAGCATCAAACATAATTATGGCCTCCATGGCTCCTAAGCATCACTCCTAGTTTGCAATCACTGAGCGTGGATACTCTTGTTGAAGTTTGATGATGATAGATTTTAGGATTAGTTCCAAAATATTTGTTCAATGTGACTGGAAAAGAATTGAGAGGCAGAACTGAAAAATTGACCTTGAAGGTATGCTTCAGACCACATGTGTCTCCTTTGGTACACATCCACAATCCACTTGTGATTCTCAATGCCGTGATGAACAACCATTTTCCTCCACTCAAATTCAAATTCCTCAATAGAACACTTGAGAGACATCATTTTACTAAATGTTTCCCTGAAATTATCAATATGCACATTTGAGGTTGCATGACGTCCAAGATGCCAACGACAAAGCCTGTGTTTCGCATTTGGAAAGACAATGGCGATAGCTGCTTGCATTGACTTGTCTCTGTCGATAACCACCGACAATGGTATCTTGTTGTTCATCGCAGACATAAAAGTATTGAGCACCCATACATAGGACTCTATGCTCTCATTTTTAATCAATGCAGCACCAAAAATGCATGTGTTACGATGATTGTTTTCCCCAGCTAGGATGACTAAAGGAAACTTGTACGAATTGGTCCTATAGGTTGCATCAAATATCAATACATCCCCGAATACTGCGTACTCCTCCCTGGACCTTCCATCAGTCCATAACAATTTATCAAGCCGATTATCGTCATCAACTATGTACTCAAAAAAGAACATTGGATCTCCTTCGGACTTTCCGTATAGGTACGCAAGCGCAATGTTAGCATCCCCATCGATGATTTCTTGTTGGCGATCCTAATACATTTTGTTGTACAAGTCTGGCCTAGTGAAACCCACGTTCTCGTATCCGACGGAACTGTAGTTAGAGAAATCCATTACTTTACTAGGATTTATATCGGCATGATGCATAGCATGTGCTGCATTTATATGCCCATCATCAATGCGTCTGTACGAGCGTAACTCTGGAACACCATATTTGGGTACAAGTTCATGATTGTGCTCATCAACAAAGGTAGTTACTATGTAACGCATGGTTGCTTTATCAAGCTTTATACGAAGTTTTGCACTACGTTCATATCTGGTCAATGCACCGTGTTCCCGTTGTCTACCAGGCATTTCCAAGAATTCTTTCCTTCGCAACCCTTGACAAGAACTAACAAACTTACGATTCGTTACTACTTTTGTAACTGGATGTTTTTGTACAGTGTCCCTAATACTGAATCATTTCACACGTGCATAGCTATTATAGAAATCATATGCCTCTTCTACAGACACAAATGTCATCTTACTAAAATCTACATTGCTAAAATCGTCATCCATCTTATATACCTACAATAATTAGCATTCATTTTAGTAATGTCTTCTTTATAAACAAAAAAATCTAGACTATAAATTATGGTAAAATTTTAAATATATTCTAAAGATTAGTTTACAGAATATATATTATACAAATTTATAATATTACTGCAAAAAAAATAAATCAAACAGACTATATCTTACACAAATAAGTAAATGCATCGACAAAATAATTTTTCAAATGCACGTACATAAATGCATACAATTGCAACTACACATTAGTAAGAACCAACAACAGATCCAGATAAAAAACTTATAAATATTACTAAATAAAAAAAAAACTCTATATACTTACATGATAAATTAAATACGACTTTTTTTTAATCTAACAACTAATTTACGAAATAAAATAGAATAGGATACTATAAAATAAATATTATGAAAGAAGTAAATGAACTCTCAAAATATACGTACAAAATAAATTAAATACTAACAAATAGTAAGTAAGAAACAAATAAACAAACTCCTAATACTTACAAAAAAAATTAAATACAACTTTTTTCTATCTAAAAACTAACCTGATATTCTTTCCTTCTTCTTCCTTTCTCTTTGACTAAAATTGGCTATTACAATTCGTAAATTTTAAAGTATTGAATGGTTAGATGTATTAACATTCAGATACATTAAATTTTTTATTGCATTTAACACAATTTAATTTGACTTAATGTTTATCTAATGGTGGTAGTTATGTTGACATTTAATTTAATTGGATAATTACACATTGTAATATTTGTCTACGGATATTGAAACTGAAACAATAGATAAACATACCACATGTATTATTCTTTACAAACCATTTCATATTTCAGATGCATAAAAATTTCATTTGCATTTAACGCAATTTAATTGTTGTGATGTTTATCTAGTGGTGGTATTTATATTTTAAATTTAATTTGATTGGACATTATGCATTGTAATGCTTGTCTACGGATATTGAAACTTAAACAACAAATAAACATGCCCCATATATTATTCGTTACAAACCATTTCATATTTATAATGCATTAAAATTTCTTTTTGCATTTAACACAATTTAATTTGATTTGATGTTTGTATAATGGTAGTAGTTACGTTAAAATTTAATTGAACTGGATAATTACGCATTATAATAATTTTCTATAGATATTGAAACTTAAGCAACAAATAAACATAACACATATACAAAAAATTACTAACCATTTCAGACTTAAACTTTGGGCAGGATTATTTTATGTTGGAGGGAAATTGACTTTGGTTGCATTTAATGTTGCAGAGAGTTACTTTAGTCTTTTGACACTTATTTTATCTTTATGCACATAAGTATTCAGTCAATTTTATTAATTATGCATAGTTAATTGGGATAGAATGATAAAAATGTGCAATCTTAATAATGACACCAAGTCAATTCAATGGGATCTCACCACAATTTCATAAATTCTACATTTATAAGACAAAAGATAATTCAGTAAAATTATATTTAGAATACTTTCCAATATCAACCATTACGCCCACGTGACACACATTTATTAAATTATTGCAGACTAACCTTAGTCTTAGCGTTTTTAGCGTTTTTAATAGTTTTCCATACATGTAAGGTTGTATAAAGAAGGCCCCCACGTGAATGCTTTGAAGGAAAAAAAGGAACCCAGCAAAAGGACAACCTCGTCCCTTGCAAAGATCTGACTCTGCCCGCAGACGACACGGCAAGCTGGATCCCACGCTGACCACCTGCCCTTTCTTTGGTAGAGATCAGGGCTGACACATGCGACGTATCATTTCTTGATTGGCCGAAATCGCATGGCTAAGAGGAAAAAGAGTGGTGAGGAGAGGGAAAAATACAAAAATGGAGCTGTATATAATGTTATACTATATTATATACAGTCTTTTTTTTTTTTGGTCAGTACATATCGCATAGTCCACGTGAAGTCAATGCACAGCACAACAAATGACATGAAGCTCAAGGTTGACCGGCCATTAAATGGCCTGAGCCGTGGGGGCCCCAACGTCCTGGCCTAGGACGTTGAGTCACGCGCCAGCAAATTGTATCAATCTGCTGGCGCGTGGGCGTCTGACAGCCCATTGGCCAGCCAGCGTAGGCCCCACGGGTCAGGACAGCACACAGTGCAATCCTGACCACAAGGTCCACGCGCCAGCCATTGGGCTTGGGTGAGGACACGTGTCGAAATCCTGGTGGCCAACGGCTGCCTTGCAGAAAAAAAAAAAAAAAAAAGAGAGGGAAGCCTTGTCCTGTCTAATCCAGGCTCAGAGCATTTAATGAGCCATACGAAACAAACGGTTCATGGAGAGGTTGCAATTGCAAGTAAACTGTAGGTTGCAAGTTTGAAGTCGCATTTTATAAAGGCATAGGTCTTTCGAATTAGTTAAAATATAGTTAGAGGGCCTAAAGTAGATATTTTTTAAAAATAAAAAATTAAAATAAATTTTTACACATAATTAAAGGGCCTATTTAACTTTTTCCCGCCATTAATTTACCAATCCTTGCTTTTTAATTCCCGTTTCTTTTCACCATGGCCATGCACCATTATCACCATGTGACACCACCATAGCCATCTCTTCTCTCAATCACCATCACCATTCAACACACCATGGCACCCACCACCATCCACTACTACCAACTGCTCGCACCACCTTTTGGGATTTTTTGTTGAAAAAAAGTTGATTCATCGTTAGCGAGCTCGACAGACTATCTATTTTCCAACTACTTCGACGAGTCTATCACAAATAAAATAAAATAAAAAAATTCGAAAAAGCTTATTTCGAAGATTTTTCGACCTTTTGAAAGAAGTTGAGTCATCCTCAGCGAGCAGACTCGCCATTTTCCATCTACTTTGACGAGTCTACCACAAATACAAAAAAACAAAAACAAAAAATCGAAAAAGCTTATTTCAAAGAGGTACTGTGCCTTTTTTTTTTCAAAAATTAAATATTACATACGTTGTTTAGTCTTTTTCTGTTATTATGATATCTTTAATTTTTTCCTTAATTTTGACTTAGGTTTTTTCACAAGCTGCAGTCATGGTATGTGACAACGTTCTTAGGCTCCGTTTGTTTGTTGTAAAATATTTTCTACATTTTTCAGTGTTCGGTAAGACAAAAAATCTGGTCAAAGATAAAATATTTTTCTTGACAAAAAAACTTTTAGTTGTAATGGGGAGAAAAAATAATTTTACATCACTTTTTCTTTTCTCACCAGAAACATATTCTCTCTCTCACTTCATAAGCTGCTCTCTCTCTCTCACTTCACAAGATGAAATCGCTGTCTCTTACCACAGCCTCTCACCACGGCTCTCAAATCTGATCTATAAGGACTAAATTGTTAGGCTTTCTTTTTCTTTTTCTTTTTTTTTTTTACTTCACCAAAGTGTCTCTGTTATGTTGTTGTTGTTAATGGTTATGATATGGTGTGTGTGTATATATATATATATATATATATATATATATTTTTTGTTAATGATGATGATAAAAAAGAAAACGATGGTGATGATACTGTTTTTGTTGTTAATTATGATGTTTTTTGCAAAAAGAAAAGAAAGAAAAAGAAAAATTATTGACAATCCCAGATCTGATGCATTTTGCCATAAAGTTATAATCTTTTCATCTAGTTCCATCGGTATCCTCTAATGTAAAAAGTTAAGAGCGAAGACGAATAGAGAAATTGAAGTTTAGAGCCAAAAAGTTTTTTGTTATGGCCTTTCTTGCTTTGAACAAAGAAGCATATGGAATTTGTCAAAGGAAAAAAAAAAAAGAGGAAGCATATTTTTTTAGATGAATTAGTTCTTCTTCCTCTTGCTTAATTCTATTTACAAATTTTTTTATTTAACTAATATTTTTTTGTAATAATAAAATTTATTGTTTTTGTAAAAAAATTTCATTGGAAAATATTTTTCAGTGTGAGAACTGAACACCAGAAAATATTTTATTTTTTAGAAAAATATTTTCTCAGTAAAATATTTTACGTCAGTAAGTTATTTTTTTATGGCAAACAAACGGAGCCTTAATGTTTGTTTATTTACATTTTCATCATACATAAATTCTTTATTAGGTTTAATTCATAACTATTTGTGTTTATTTTTACAGGACGCTGGACTGTACGTTGTTGCTATTTCACCTTGGATTTTTGGCATCTCTGCTGCATTATTTATGGTATAATATGTTATTTATGCAAATTTTGTATATATTAATTTTTTTTTGTTTTTTTTTTTTCGACAGAGTCTCAAATGTTTTCTCTTGGTTATTATTTTGTTGTCTAGATTAGTTGAAATTTTAATTTTTTTTCTTGTTCCTTGTTATACGTCACAATCAGAATTGAAATTTCTCAGTTTACTGAACTTCACAAATTCAACTCTAATAGTATGGTGGAACTATCTAGATTTTAAACTAAAAAAAAATGAGATGATACATTGAGGGTGATGTAGATTGTATTAGAACTTGGACATTTCGTGTGATTATTCTAAATAGACTCATTGAGGTTGTAGTAAGAGTTGTTACGGAGATGGAAAACATAGAACTTGAAAAGCGTTTTACCTTGAGTACTGTTCCATTGATTTTGATACTTGTCACTATGGGAGATAGGGTTTTTAAGTGGCAAAGTGAGTATGAAAAGCATATCGAGTTGATGAAACTCGTAGTAATAAGAAATGATGAAGTTGAAATGATACAATTTTGGGATATTTATAGAAGACTAATTGGTAAGTTTTTTTGTTTTAAAATTTGATTTTCAGATATCATTTCAGATATGTTGTGTGATTAAATTTTTTTTTCTTAATATTTTCAGGATGGCAGTAAGGAATTTGTGGATTATAGAGAAGGGCAACAAATTTGAGCAACTCAAACTGTGGAGATGAGCTTGCTTACAGTTTTAGGAAAATTATCACCAGAGATTTATCGTGCTATCGATTTGATATTAGTTATGTTCTCTTTAGTCGATTACAACACGTTTCTAGCTATTGAGGGAGAGGTGTTGGAAAATCAAAAGGCTATTTTGAAAATAAAAAAGTTCACATTAAGATTGAGCAAACAACTAAAAGAGAACTATCTTAAATGGCTAGAAACGTGCTCTGATTGACTAAAGAGAACATAACTAATATCACATTGACAACATGATAAATCTCTGGTGCTGATTTTCCTGAAGCTGTAAACAGGTTCATCTCCACAGTTTGAGTTGCTAAAATTTGTTGTCCTTGCTTATAATTCATAAATTTCCTGTTGCCATCCTAAAAATATTAAGAAAGCAAAATTTAATCATACTACATATCTGAAATGATATTTGAAAATCAAATTTAAAAACAAAAAACTTATTTCAATTAGTCTTCTATAAGTATTTTGGAATTGTATCATTTCAATTTTATCATTTCTTATTACTACGAGTTTTATAGACTCAATATGCTTTTCATACTCATTTTGTCACTTAGAAACCTTTTCTCCCATAGTGACAAGTATCAACATCAATAGAACAGTACTTAAGGTAAAACGCTTTCTTAGTTATACATTTGTCATTTCCGTAACAACTCCTGTTACAGTCTCAATGAGTTTACTTAGAACAATTACACAGAGTGTTTAAGTTTTGATACAATCTACATCTTCCTCAATGTATCTTTTTTTTTTTTTTTTTTTTCAGTTTAAGATTTAGATAATTTTCATTTTGCTATCAGAGTCGAATTTGTAAAGTTCAGTAAACTGAGAAATTTTAATTTTGATTGTGACGTACAATACGGATCAGTTTTAGTCTTAAATTGCTGACTTCTTAGTGTTGACATGACTGCTTAGTGTTAGTGTTGTTAATGGTACTATGTATCTGGTGATGTAGTTAAACTGTTGACTGATGGTGTTTTTGCTGGCATGTTTCTTTTCTTTCTCGACCCTATGTTGGAGACTTTTACTTCTTGCACAAATCAGTTGACCTCGTGAAAAATGTGATAATAATAATAATTGAACAATTTTGGAAAGGTATAAAATTTTTAAGAAAGCTTAAAATTTTGGGCTCGAGGAATCGACATATAAAAACCCCTTATAAAGAGGGATGTGAAAGTATCGAAGTCATATGCAACTCCCAAATAACATTCACTCCCAATAGCAAATAAGGAAAGATCAAGGGTTCTTGGACAAATCTACAATCGCTATCATTGGCACAACACGTTAGCTAGCACGAGCATCAACCTAGATGCTAACAGTACTATAGTTCACGAATATATAGCTTTGATACAAACTAATAGAATCAACTAGATCTCAAATCTGATGGGGCGATCATACAAATTGGTCATGACTCACCACAAGAAGCAGAAAATCTTTTTGAGAGGGAACATCATGCTGTAAACAAAGATTAACATGAACTTCAATTATGAGCAATGCAAAGTTGTAAATAAACAGAGCTACAGAATAAATTGTTCCATGTAGTCTGCTCAATAGCTAATTAGAATATGCGCCACGTACGCGTTGCCATGGTACGTACTCAATCTGGAAAGTCACAAGGATAATGCAAATATTTGGCTGACATATCATTCAGCTCAGGACAGTAAGTGATATCTATTCCAAGTAATCAGTTAGTAAATTCACAGGTAAAAGCGTTCAACTGAAAAAACAAATTTTACAAACTTTGTGCCAATTTTATCGTTTTTGCTCCTCAACCACAATAAAACACCAGCCAGAGATACTGTACCTACGCACTTCTAAAGTTATTCATAGGCGTTACTTCACAAGGGGAGAAGAAATGAATTAAATAACCCCAGGCGCAGTCTGATATTTGCTCATTGCTCTGCAATGCTCAAGTTCATAGAGCCTTAGGTCTATTGCTTCAGAAGACTGCAAAGCATCTGCAGTGGTATGGCATCCGGAAATGTGGTTCAACTCACCTGGCCTTTTTTGAGTCAATCAAATACACGAACCTAATTGTCTCTCCAAGAGGCAAAATTTGATTGCATGATTAACATGTGATAAACTTCGTCCCGCTTATCACTAAGTTGCAGTTGCTCCATTACTAATGAAAATGCTATAGATGTCACTGCAGATGGCCACCGTGCTTGAAGACACAGCCAACAGTATCATGACCCATGACACAAGCCTGTCATTCTTTGTTGCGATTCCATGTGTATTTCTGCATGATGAAAAAGGACACTGACATCAGAAAGGATATGTCATAAGAGGATTCTAGGACAATATTAACCATACAAGAATATGAAATAACATTTGGTGTATAAAGACTGCTAGCTACGTTTAGTTATTTAACAACTAATAAAAGACCAAGACAAAAAGCTCAGTCTCAACTCATCATGAAGCTGAAATCTCTTTGCCATTCAACCTCTTAAGACACCACTGTGTAAATATAACATCAGTCTCAAGACTTGCAATACATCATTGGCAGAATTAAAGGAAGAATGACGGACCTAAACTTGTTAAAATCTACAGAAAGAATAAAAATATTGACAGTTTACTCTTACAAGCATACTAGGCAAATTGATAATCAATTTTCTAGATTTGAAGCCAAATTCAATATGCTGTTATTTGTAACTTTAGATAGATGCATTTAATATGATGATTTTACTTATATAAGCACTTTTCCTACCTGAGGGCAATGGCAGCCGGAAAATATAACCGACAGACACTGTAGCTGTAGCACCAGTAAACTGAAAAGCATCCCAGATATTAGGTACACAATTTGCTCCCAGAAAAATGAAACTCATGAGAGCTGCAGTCAATGAAAAAAATCTCCGGTTATCATAGGCAATAGGCATGGCATAGGGGAACAGTAGGCCATCCAGGTTGAGGCGCAGAGAAAAAAAGACGATAGGAAATACAAGCATCAAGTGGAAGACATAGCTCAATCGCACAACATCATTTAACCATGAGCTATATGGGATACCAAGATCACCTCAAAATTTGCCAATACATCATCCAGTGTCTCATTACCAAAGAGGAGAAATCCAAAAAAGCTGGTCGCTATGTAGACTGATGTACACAAAGTAATCGATGTCTTAACTATTGACTTCATCTGGGTGGTGTCCTTCAGCTCATTCTCTATTGGATGAACTGTAAAATCATTGATATCAGCAGAACAGAAAAACATAAGCATTTTGATGGAATGATATCTCACATGGGAAAAATATCAAAAGCATAAGATGAAACATCACATTTCAAGTATCAGTAATAAGATCGATCAAATTAAAGAAACTTGTTAACGAATGCAGGTAACATCAATGACTGCACCACCACCACATCTTACTGGTTTCTTCTCTTTTTCTTTTACTTCTTTTCCTTTGCCTAAATAAATATCCTGAAAAACAATTCTTGTTGAAACACTTCTCAGTGTGCACAATCTACATTCTTTACCTGCCAAATTCTAGGAGTGCAAAAGAAACATGATAACGAACTAACATGAATACTTGATCATCACATAGCTGCCACTTCAAATTTTAAATTCAAGCTCGAGTAAACTAGCTTCTCCGGTAACATATTACAATACGGCCACTACATAGCCAGACAGCTGACACTCCATGTCTTAGACTCAAGTTCCAAGTAACAATATCTAGGAGGTTGCTTTGCACTCCTAAATGTGCTGATATATTTTTCTCCAGAACAGGTTTAATTTGTTAACACAAAAATTGCTTCTTCTCAGCAATTATAGTTACGTTTCCTATTGCTTTGTCCTAATTCACTCAGGCTGCAACATGAATATAAACAAGTGCCGACATACTCATCAATTTCCAAATGTTCTAAGTCATCTGTATCACAGCATTGTACGACGAGGAGCAAAGTATCTTGATCTATCATTTCATTCTAAATTGGAAAAGGAAAGGATACATAACAGTATGCTGCTGCTTATATGGTACTGGATTCTGAAGGATCTGAGTAAAATGTATTGAACTCGCACTTCCAATTTGCGTTTGATGAATATGTTCCTTTAAACGATTTGAGACTTACTGACATGGAAAAGAATCTCAATACTGCACTATGATTACGAAAGATCGCAACTAAGACTTGCACTCCGGGAGGAGAAATCCTATGAATTTGTGTGCACAACAGTCTAAAGCAAGAGATCTAATGTATCTCTTTCCAAATCAAAAGAAACAAACTTTGCCAATCACCTCTTGTGGATGCTCCAACTAGGGTAAGGATCATAGTTACCAGATTCATGGTACGGTCCGAGTCATGATACGAATTTGGGTACGGGGTACGACACTTAGAGTTTAAAGGATACGATGGGTGTATATTTTTTGGTATGCTAATTTTTGTTCACAATACAATAAGAAGAATTATTGGGTTCCATTATCAAATATTTTGTAGAGCAATAGTATTTTATGTTTACTAATTACTAAAATCAATTTGCTGTAACGTTGGTCTAAAGTCCAAAGTCCAAACCCAACAATTAAGATAGTTTTTTAATATTGTATATCAAACACAAGACACAAAAGCAAATTAGAAATTTTTTATATGTTAAAGGTTTGCAATCTGTAAATGTTATACTTTTAGGCTCTTTATTCTTTTTCATTATTTTTCTGATAAAAATTTGTATGTTTTTCGAGTCGCTAACTTTAGTGAACTGGAACGCGAATCGTAGAGTTCCGGTACGCAAATGTACCGTGAATTGGGACGTAGAATCCGATACGCGGTTCGAAGGGGGGTAGGCCGAATCTGGTAACTATGGTAAGGATCCTATCCTTTGTTGATTTTCTCATTTTCTAAATGAGATATATTATGGGCCATCAGATTTGGTCCTTGTAAATCTTAGCCATTTGTTTCAAATATTTTTTAAAATAATTCACAGATGATTAGGTTATTACTCCAGATCAGATGACTGAGATTTAAAATGACAAAATTTGGTGGCCCATAATACATCTCATCTGAAAAGGAGAGAATCAACAAATGAGAGGATCCAAGCCCAACTAATCTACTAACTATACACCAGGAGTTTCAATATCTCAGTTGAATAAGGTATCTGTCATACATCAGATAGCAGTGCCTGAACATCCACCCAAACCTCTTTCCTCCCACCCCCACCCGGGCTCCCTCTGTGTAACTCTTGGGGATGAGTGCATGGTGAAACCATTTTCCCACTAGGCACTTGGCCTATGGATTGATTTACAAGAGAGTGGAAATAGCTACCCCTTCACAAATATCAACTTTCACTCTTGAATAAGTTTACAGGAATTGTACACCACATAGAGTTACACATTGTACTAGGCAATGTAGAATATTCAGTATAAAACAAAAGGACTAGGACTTAACTCACCGTTATGATGGCAGATATATGCAGTGACAAGTACAGGAACAGTTGTAAATAGCTTCCAGAAAGAGGCCTGATCAACAAGTTCAGGTAACAAGCGTGGCATTCCAATGCTTCCCTTCAGCATCTTAGCAATGGCTACTCCAGCTGCAATTACCACAAACACAATAGCCAAACCCACTGACAAGGCTGATGTGTATCTCAATGAATCTGATTCCACCATCACAAAACTTACTAGATCAGTCACAAATCATGCAAGACTTTTTGGAGTAATACTGCAAGTTGAGATACAACGCAACAAGCACACTATGTTAGTTCTCTGAGCTTACAATAGCGAATTGACGAACTGGTTTCTGAAACAGTATGAAATTTCCTCCTTTTTTCTTTGACTGCCAAAATTTTCAGGACAGAAGCAGCGTTTTAAAAGGTAAAGGAATTATGCTCGGTGTGAGCCCTAAGGCATAGGTTAAATGTTTAAGATACACAAAGCAGAAAGCATAGTTAAAAATATAATAAGTATCACAGAAATGCAGAGAATTCGAGAAAAATAAGGAAAAGATAAGAGAGCAACCATTGAGACTATATCTAACAAACTAAAAATCACTCAATAATTTAAGCCCCTAATAGTGCACTTTCTTTCTAAGCAAAAGGTGTGAATTCAACACTTTAAGAGTCTCAAGTCTCCACAATAAACTTTTAAAAAAAATTAGAAAATAAGAAATAAAGGGAAGAAGAAATCGATCGTCTGGACCATAAAAATCATGTTTTAAGCCCATATCTTGCTGGCCACTGCATTGTGTTAGGGAAGTAAAAAGGTGCAAAAGGAACGTGTTGGTCTTGGTCAAATCATATGGGGTGTTTGGCTCACAAGGCATATGCCTAACTCCAGCACCTCAAGGCATTTTGGCTTCGCCTCAAACTGCAGCCAGCCTTGAAGCGTGCATCAATTTTGCCTTTCAAAACTCTGGACAGAAGTAAGTAGTCAACACCATCTCCTCCAAGAAAGAATCGTGCTAATCAAAGAAAAGATGAATATTACCAGCAACACCTTTTCCAAATGGCTAAAGTTTGTGATGTACCATGGAACTGATCGTGGGAGCATATATACTTTGAACTACATGACCTTTTAGCCAAAAAAAAAAAAAAACAAAAAATTCTGCAACAGTTTGCAGCTTTATAAACACTGATTGCACAGTTATATCAGAGACATCATGAATCAATCGAAAAGCCTAAAATCTTTCTGTATATTCCTTTCAAAATTCTCTTTTTGGAAAATGAGGAAGATTTGATGTCCGTAAACATATCTTTTTCCTACCATTCCATTCAGAGTATTGGGCAACCATAAAAACCAATCAATTGCATGCTACGGCCACATGCATTAATTTTGTCATTTCATGTTGCCACTTGGAAATTAAAATCTCCTCACTATTTGATAATTAATGGCACATGAGATCTCTGAAAAACCCAAGTCAGAAAATGTAATGATCTAACAAAAACCATTTCATCTTCTGAAGTTCATACATTAGGACTGAATGCAGGTATAATGTATCAATTTCACATAATACCCCACTGTAGCAGGCACCTCATTGTGGTTGCACCTACTGATTTCTATGTCTTAATATATATTTTTTACCAGAACCAGTTTACAACTATGATTTTAAACCGTATCTGTATCAACACTGAACCACAATGCAAAAGGGCATGTCATTAATCAAAATTAGATCATGTATCTGCAAAGAGTTAAAGGCCTGGCTGACTACTCCAACACACTGAACATAGCAAATAGAAAACAAGGATACACGGGATCAAGGACGCTCACCAACACGTTTGAATGAAATCAATGGTGCAAAAACAAAAAGGGTCGTCAGTAGCAACAAGGAAGAACGTGTTGTCCACCATTGTTGACCAAACCATTCTTCTAAAACACCCACAAATGACGCACCCCGTCTGCCCAAGTCTCTGATAACACATCACCTGTAATCATATCCACCATTCCAGTAATCCGTTACGAACCAATTTAGCCGCAAATCATACACATGCACATTATCATTCAAAATTACCATTATTTCAGTTTTAACAAAATATTACTATTTTACCCAAAATTCATATCATGCACAAGAGAAGAAAAGAAAAAAAAATCCTATCTTTACCTGTTAAAAATAGTTAAAATTACAAATTGCAGCATTTCAAATTTTGAAGCCCACTGGACTCACTAAATAAAACACACATATTTTACAAAAAAAAAGAATTAGAATTAGAGAATCTTAATGTTGCATACTACAAATTTTCAATCCCATAAACCCCATCAATTCAATTCCAAATAAGATTAACAAAAAAAATGTAAAAAATATTTAATTTTAAAAAAAATCAATTTTCAACTATTTAGGCCAACTCCAGATATATTCCCCATTTTTTCTTTAAAATTGGGAGTGAAACTGGTTTTTATTATTTTAGGGAACTACCCATTTCGTGTCTAAGCTCAAGTAACACTTTTTTTTTAAAAATTTAGCTAGCACATTTTTTCATTTCTTTTTCTAATTTTTTACTTTTTATATTTTATCATTTAAATTTAGAACATTCATGTTTCTTTCAACGGTCATATGCTTTTTAAGAATATATTCTCAAATGTCATATAATTTCCACCAGCTTTCTAATCCATCTAGAAATAAATAAAAACAAAATTAGCGGAACAAAAAAATAATTATTAACATTTCCTACATGTGACTATTTTTATTGACAGTCCAGAATACAAAATTAAATTAGAAATAAATCTTGATAAATCAAAAAAAATTATATTTAAACGCTATAATATAATGGATTTTTGGGAGGTTGACTCCTTTCAGAACTGCTCTTAAAACCCATCTAATCAATTCGAAATACAATTAAAAAATATGTAATTTATTTGAATTAAAGAGAAAAACTAAAGAAGTGGCTTTTGTTGATTCATACCAATAATGATCATGTATACAACAAGGGTCCCAACATTGTTGGTCACAATGCAGACTTGAAGAAGTGTCCGGCCGGCGCCGCCGAACGCGTCGCCGGCAAGGGCGGAGTAGGAGGTGGTCTTGGCGGCTTTAGAGAATCTCAGAATCATCTCAATTGACTTCTCAGTCAACATTGCCGCCAATACAATCTCGATCAGTCCCGGAATGGTTCCCAATTGATTCAGTGTCACCGGCAGGGTCATAATTCCGGCGCCGACGATGGTGGCGAGAGGTTGAACACAGCGCCGGAGAATGACGCGCCGTTAAAGCCGCCTTCTGAGTGTTCGATTTCGGCGTTGCGGTTTGAGGGCAGTAAAGGAACTGTTCTTGGGCTCCGGCGATGTTTCCGGTCGACGAAGGACATTTTTGTAAATATACAAAAGTTTTGGGGTGGATTTGGAATTAGAGAAAAACTTTGGAGTTTTTGATTGGATTTGAAAATGGAATTGATTTTTTTGGGCCCTTTTTATGCAGGCGTTGAGGGGGTTTACGCGGGAACCAACGTGGACGGCAAGTCTTTAACGATTAACGGCTAGGATTTTGACGTGTTGGAAAGAGTGGGCCCCGTCCACGAAGAATTTCTCAATTTTTTTTTTTGTCACTTTCTCAAGTTTAAATTATGATTTTTTTCAATGGTCTAGTTGAATACTTGAATTATAACAAAGAATAAGTTAATTATGATCACATTTTATTTGGTTTAAGGTTTCTCTAACACACACAAGCCGCTTGCAAACCGTCGTCATAAATAGTGATATGTGTAATAATAATTATCATATAGTGCAATTCTTATATTTGAAAAATTAAAATAGAAACAAATTTGAAGTTAGTACTGGGCAATAAGTTAAGACATATTTATAGTGAAATAAACCAATTGTTCAAACCATATGGATAATATAGGCATGCACTAAGATATTGATAGCAAAACTTATTACCGAATGATCTCCACGTTTTATTGAAAGTAAAAAAAAGAGAGAATCATTCTCTAGACTAAAAAAAAAAAATAACATTAAATATTATTATAAATTAAGGGTTGTCGTTTTTAAAAGCAACCCCAGATTTAAATTGGAAAGGCCAATATGATTAAGAATTTTCTAAAGTTTAAATTATGTTTTTTTTT
Organism: Ehretia macrophylla; assembly: GCA_037974665.1. Taxonomy (NCBI): domain Eukaryota; kingdom Viridiplantae; phylum Streptophyta; class Magnoliopsida; order Boraginales; family Ehretiaceae; genus Ehretia; species Ehretia macrophylla. The sequence continues at coordinate 11,446,559 of CM075774.1, forward strand.
TTTTAATGGAGTGATTAAGTTATGATTAAAGAGTAAAATAAAGAAGGCAGGTTGGTGGTCGGACAATGCGGTTAGATGACAGCAATGGAAAGCCAGATGGACCAGCAAAGCAACCTAAAAAGGGATTAGCATTGTTTGCAAAGCTGGCCAACTTTCCATATGTGGAAAGGGCAAAACTTGAATTCTGATTTAAGCATTGAATTTGTGGAAGGGTCAAACTAAGCAGAAAAGGAAGGGGAATGGTTGCAGAGAAAGTTGAAACATTTGAGGAAAGACTTTTTTTGTTTACCTCCTTTGACCATGGTATGGTATTTCTTTTATCGTGATTGACTATCGAAATATTCAGTTATTTTTTTTATCTAAGTTTGAGATTTAGGGAGATTAACCAGTGACTATCTATTTATCTTTCTTTAAGATAAAATATAGTGCATGCAAAATATGATTCACGCTATAACTCTTTAAAAGTTGATTCAATGCATCATTTTTTGCTAAGTAAGCGATTCATTTATTAAAATCTGAAAAATGTACAACAAAAGAAAGCTCAACTAGCGTAAGATCTCATCATCAAGGTTCCATACTATACAAATAGATCCGTCGAGCATACTATCATTTGCCTTTAAATGACATTTGTATACTATTTCTAATTCTAGTAAAAATATGGCCTTTGGTTTGGGCCGTGTTAGTTAGGAAACATTCGTTGATTTCTTTCCACCCAAATGGAGTAGAAAGCTGCACTGAAGACATAGAGTTGAAGGCAATTAGAAGCTGCAATGTTCATAGTCCATGATAAAATTTCATTCTAACTAGTCAATCAAATGGCAATTTTTGTGCAACTCAAGCATCGCTTCCAAATCCTTTTGGTCTTTGATTCAAGGCATCATTGACTAATCAATTTGTACACATATTTGCTCTTTACACACATGATTCATTTAGAATCATATATTAATTTGGAGAATTATCTTGCAATCATCAAGTTTGATTTTGACGACTTCTTGGAGGGATTTGTCCCCTAATTAAATTGAAGAAGACTTGAAAAAAAATCAGTTTCAATCTTAAAGACTAGCTTCGGGTAATATCATCATTTAAACATAATATGTACAAAGTTACAACAATATTGACATAACAGCTACTAGATAAAAACACTCCAACACATCTGCTTATCATGTTATGCTATAGTTCTTAGAAGCAATGTTCTATAATTCTCAATTGATCAATATCCATCATTGTTCGTTTGTGATGCGACTATTAAAAATGTTTATTATTGTTGGTGTTTGGGCTATTTTTGCTAGTAATCCCTAATGCTTACTTGGTTTTTCAAGTTATTCTTCAATATTTCAAATGTTATACGGTTAATCTTCAATGTTCGCAAATATTTGCGTAAATAGTCCCTTACGTCAACTAGTCATTAAGAACAGGAGGAGAATAAACCATCTTTCGAAGGACAAAATCAGAAAAAGCCATATCTTACCTTCAATGTTTTAAAAATTTCCAAATTAGTCCCAATGTTCCAAAAGTCACATATTTCTTTTTCCTTTTTCTTTTTTCCTCCTTTTCTATATTCCACCCCCCACCCATGACGCAACACAAATACCATAACACTCTCAATCTATAACATACATATATAAATACAAACATACAAGACACAACTTTGGAACATAGGGATTATTTACAATACTTTTAGAGAATCAAAGACAACTTACACCACTTTCAGAACATTGGGCACTACTTATGTAACTTTTGAAACATTAGAGATTAAGTTGAAAAACGGAGTAAACATTGGGTAGCACTAGAGAAATTTTGGTACTACTAAATTCTAGCTCGAAAATAGCTATTAAGCAAGAAGGGATATTATACATGGCTTGTTGGTTCTCTAAGTAAATCAGAGAAAATAATACAAATCAAAAGGAACTTGAATCTAATTTCATTTCCTTTCCAATATTGGATGATTGCACAACACAGATTGGTTATACTATTAATGTTGAAGATTATTAAAATGCGCATCCCATGTTAAGCAATTATACAAAAATAAATAAGTAGCCATTTTAAAGAAATTTCCCCAGAAAAGCTCTAGACCACTGACAAACCATCGCGCCCGGAGTTCCAAAAACAGGCCATAATGAACAATGATGGATGCAACTTTGATCGATCAAATATAGCAAGGTTAGCAGAATTTTTCTTGGAATTTCCAAATAAGCTAGAGACAAGAAAATGGCATTTGGTAATATGTAGTTGTGGATTGATATAACAGAAATTAGGAAAGGTTAACAAACTAGAAACAGCATTAACTTACTTGTCTATTGCTATGATTTACAACATTGCCCAAATCATCGCTTTCTCTTTCTCTTGGACTTCTTATCCAAGTTAGTCTCATTGGGTTCGGATGGTGAAACTCTCAATTTGGCACCTACAACAGCACTCCACAATGCCCTTTCAACATCTGATGGTGTGAATAAGTCCCCCTTAGCGGTAAGTTCCTAGAGAAGAGGTTTCCCAGAAGTTAAGTCATGACAATGTAGGTGCAGGGCCTGTTATAGATAAAACACCTCCAGTGCAAGCATCAGATATATGTGTCAGCTTGGATGAACCTAAGCAAAGGTTCAGACCGGGTAGAACGTATATAAGACAGACCTAATACAAACAGTCAACACAGAATCTCAGGCAAGAAAGGAGCTTTTTACATATAAAAGTAAGAGGCAATTAGAGCATTGAACATTCATCGAAGATCCCTTCTGCACATTTAATTGTCATATTGTAATGAACATTTGGATTTTGGTTTGGTTATCACTAATATTCTGGCCAATTGTTAAAACTCTTCCCCCGGGTTTAGTAAGAAGAAAAGGAAAATCTGCTACTAGTCCAAATATCAAGATTTGGTTGTCAAGAAAAATAAGAGGTCACTTAAGTGTTCCAAGTAGTACTAGGTTTGAACAGTTATATATAATGATCCATGATCAAGCTTTCATTCATATTTGGTACAAGGGACAATGCTCTTATTGTTCTCCCTAGTATATAGAGAAAGTGACACGTAGTTTCTTCTGATTGATGCAAATTAGTGTGATTGACTGATTACTGCCTATAAATATCAGGATTTTTCCAAGGAAAGAATTAGGAAATGTAGCTTGCAATGAGTACCGAGTAATGTCCTTATATGTGATGCGAAAGATCCAAATGAGATAACCATAAACATGACATATTACTGCAACTACCCAACTATGCACAGCTACTTAATCTCTGACAGATGTACATTTAAACATTCTGAAGAGGATTATAAAGAAAAAAGTCAGAGTTTTTAAGAAGCGGCTATCCATGTCAACCCGAAGAATTTGTAAGCAAGAACATGAAAAACTCTCGATGCAACACAGAAGAGCACAAAATAAGCAGATTGTATAGTTTAGCAACGAATCTAATGCAGCAAGTCAAACAATGTATCAGTATCACCACTAGAACCTATACCAACAAAAGCCATGAACTAGTTCTTCAGAGAAGACGCTTCCTTTTCTTTTCTGTGATGAATATGTGATAAAGACTTTCCATTACTTTTTGGCTTCAAGTGTCATAATGAGAAACGTCGATAGGCCTCAGCAAACAAACTATCGAGGCATATCTAATTTCAGTATCAATCTGATAGTGCGACAATAGTGCAGTGCCAAAAATTAGTAAAACTTAAATAGAGATTGCTTATTGTCTCAGTGAGATGTGCATATAGACAAATTTCAATACAAAATAATCCACCACTTTCAATAATAACATAATTATATGCAGTCCAAAATCTAAATTATGAACATTCTAAACGAATAAATCAAACCGAACCAAACAAATCGTCATCCCACTAGGTGGGGTCTACTATATAGATTTGACGAGCCAGTATCTTCCCCATTTGCTCTATTCACCCCACTCAACTAATTATATTGATTTAAAAAGGAAAAGTTTTATAAATAAAAAACCAAACACACCTTTGCCTTCTCTTGTAACTTCTCCGCAAATACTAAATACTGCTTCAACGTATAATCTTTGGAATTCCCAATAGCTGCCTCCATTGCCTAGCCATCAATACACAAATTTCTAAAAAATAAAAACCCCTATATAATAAAACCAAACAAATTATAGAATTACGTTTAATATATACATACCCAAGTTGCAACTTAAATATCTAAATTCCAAAAGAGAAATTTTATTTATTATTCTACTAATATAACGCAAACATTACTAATACAAGAATAATACATTGAGGGAGTATATATATCAGGGGAGAATTATAACTAAAGGAATACAAAAAATTAAAAATCAATAAAGAGAGAAATGTACTACCAAAACATGTATAAAGAAATACTAAATACACCAGCGTGGTGCATGTATCACCTGATCTGGTGCGTGCATCACAGGCCTCATGAGCCCCATGGCGCGTGTACTACACGTACCTTTAGATCGGGGCAATGCATACACTATCCTGAATCCTGAAATTTTTAACATTTCTCAATGTATTCATTTTTTTAAGTAGTACATTTTTGTTTTATTATCATATGCATTGTACTTTTTGTCACAATTCAAGTCGTAGAAACAACTTCTTCTAATAAAAACATAAGACATATTTTCATAACAAACTCAAAACAACTTCCAGTGAGGATATAAATGAGACATCCTCCATTGACCCGTACATAAGAAGAGTTTCGTAGTTTCGTGCATTGAACTGTCAATTCAAATTATATTCCCCCTTTACTAATTATAAAAGTTTTGTAGTCATTCAATTAAAACTTCATAATTCCATTCTCCTATCTATATATACATACATGTGTATATTATTATTATTAAGGTAATTTACTGAAATAATTCTAGATATTTGTCTTTTTTGATATTTAAGTCATTTGACTTTTATTTTAAATAAAATAATCCTTCATCTTTCATTTTAGTAACATGCATTAGTCTTTGAAGCAAAATTCATCAAAAAATAATGTTAGTAAACACGTGACCTCAAAATGCACAACTCTTTAAGAGTAAAATTGTCACACAGTAAAATATAAATACCTTAAGGTTTATGCATTTTGCAGCCACGTGTCATCTACATGTTCACTAATATTATTTTTTGACAAATTTTACTTTAAGAACTAACTATTATCACTAAAATAAAAGATAAAAGGTCATTGTCTAAAATAAAATATAAGAGACTTAAATATTAAAAATTTATGACTATTTTGATAAATTACTCTTATTATTATTATTATTATAAAATAATACGAAAATAAAAAATAAAATCATTTACACACCCACTCACACACACATACATATATATATATATATATATATATATATATATATATATATATAAAATAATGCGAAAATAAAAAATAAAATCAATTACACACACACACATATATATATATATATAAATTTTGACCTCGTCAGACATGAAAGGCGCAATATCGGGGGCACAAGCAGCGAGAACGGCGGAGGCGGTAGCGGGGCCCACGCCTTTGAGAACAGTGAGCTCAGAAACGGCCTTGGAAACATCAGGCAAGGCTTTGAACGCTTTCTCTGAGGCCGACTTCACAACGTCGTCTTTTAGGGCTTGAACGAAGCTCAATAGCCTTGGACGCCACTTGCCTCTGGTGAGCTTCCATTGCATGAGCTTGGAGAGCTCGTCGACGGTTATGTATGGGCTTGGGCTCCGTTCTTGGATCAGGCCAGGTAGCTCGGAGGTGTAGAAGTTGTCAAGGGTGATGAGATTGGGGTTGGACTTGGACTTGTTGAGTGATTCGATTTGGGCCTTGTATGATGATAAGGCCTGTTTCCAGAGGCTTATATCGGAGGATTTGAAGGTCAAGGCCATTTCTGTGAGAAAAATGTAGTTAGGGGTTTCGGAGAGGGAAAGGGAGATTTTTCAAATTTTGATTTTTGTGGGGGACGTATAAGAGAAAATTCGCGCCGCGCTTGTGGAACTTTGAAGATTTGTGTTCTAACCCCCAAATGTTTGTGAAATTATGGACGATCCATTTACGTTTTCTAATTTAGCAATTGGGATGGAGTGGCAAATCTATTTTTTTTTTCTTTTTTCGTTAAATTTATTATATAGGCCAGCAAAATTATGATATGCTTTCACGTCAGATAGTAGTTTAAAGTCTATTTAAATTATGAAAGTTGAGAATAACTCTTTATTTAAATGGTTATATAGAGTTTGATACTATTTGAGGCATGATTAAATCTTACTTTTGAATGAACTCTAGCTCAAAGACTCTAGTCAAAGATAGAGAAGAGGCTAATGACAAATATTGCTATTGCAGGGTTATTTAAATAGTTATATAGAGTTAGATACTATTTGATGTATGATTAAATGTTAAAAGCAAAATTAACGCATTTGAAAGTAATAGATTCTGTGGAGTTGGATGATCCAATCTTAACATTCAAAAATTGAGATCTCCCACAAGTATTCTATAATTACCCTATGATATCATGCTTTAATAGGATACCACTTTGAAAGTTTGATAGCTTAGTTTAGTTTAGTTTGGTATTATTAAAGTATATGAGAAAACAAGAGAGACAAAGGCAACATTAATATAAATAATGTGCCTATGGATGATCAAGATTTGATTAAATTTTAGAAATCATTTTTCTTTATCACATTATAGGTGGCGATTTTGTCCATTCATCGCCCGTAGTTAGACTAAAAATTGTTTTTATTTTTATTTTTAATCAATTTATAGGATCTACAATTAGATTAAAATTATTTTTCAACTTTTTGTAGTGGAAATAAGAAGTTAAACGTGGTGATTAAGTTTCACGTTCGAAATCTCTACCCATTTTACTACTCACTGAAGCATTTATTAGGATGTGCACTACACTTTAGGATTTGTAATCATAGAATTAATTTAATGCGGTACTATTTAAAGTGAGTTTTTCATCATAAATAAAAATAATAATAATGAAATTTTCAATAGAACTATTGCAAGAGAAACTAGTAAAGAGTTTCGAAAACGATATTCTAAGATTTATTTTTGTGAAAAGACAATATTTTATTCTGTTTCTTACTTTTGGAATGCCTGATAATGAGTTTTAAGACATCTTTTGTTAGTTCTCTATTGAAGGGGGAAAAATGCATAAAGTCCTTTTCCGTGTAAGGTATTGAAAATCGTTGGCTGATGTTCTTCAATCTCTGCAATATCTTCATGATAGGAGTAATTGTTTGGTTAGTTCGAGTTGATCATAAGTTCACTCACATACAAATGAACTTCACAATATGTGAGGTCTACTTTATGTGTCCAGAGCTTATTGTCTGTCCAGGCTAATCCAATAATTTTCATCACGATAGCTCTAATATATTTTAAAAGTTGAAGGCGAGTGAGTCCCTCCATCGCTTAATTTGTTCCTCATACTTCCAATTACCTAACCGATAACTAGGGAAAGGTTTCAGGTCCTTGAAAAAAGTTCTGCCATTGAAAAGACGAATAATTATGTGTTATTAATCTGGACTCCAATGAGGAAAAATTGTGAAGGTAATGTGATGGAGAGGAACCGGTCTTTTTCCGTTGGATTTACAATGTATAAGATTCTACTAAAAGTTTAAATTTTGGAAGTTCAAATCTTTGACATTTGACAAAATAAATTAATGAGGCAGTTTTAAACTATCTACACGTCTTAATCGGGCAAAAGCCTAGAGATGGGCAACATTCACGAAGTAATTTTAGAGATTAACATGCATGAAAATGATAGAAATTATATATTTTTACAGTACCACTTCCCCTTTTATTAGGATGTCTTATATTTTATAGACCTTCTAACAGTGATGACCTTTACTACTCTTGAACAACTGCATGTCTTGGGGTGCTTACTTGTTATGGTGTGCACTAGGAAGGCTATGTGCAGCTTGATTTGTGAGAGAAATGACCAGTGTATGATGTAGTTTGAGATTTTTAGAAGATCATAGTGTGTGTTGTGTGTGTATCTTTACATATATGTACATGTATTTATATATATAGAGGACAATATTTTTGTCTTTTTTATTTTCTTTAAAATATTTCCACGACTTGTAAAAGTTAGATTTCCATCCCTTACCAAAAAAATAAACATTTAAATTTTTTTCATTAGTGTATTCCCAAGAATAATTTTGATTCTACAAAACAAAAATAAGAATTTCACATTTCTGGCTTTATTTTCTAAAAAATCTTATAACTTCTTAAAAGATAACGTTTAAACAAAGATGTCCGAAACACTACTTCTCCAATCTTACTACTCTCTCATAATTTATTTTAATCAAACACACTTCTAAATTTTAGGTACAAATCAAACATACTTAACGTAATCCGACCTACTCACCAACCAAATTATTCTCAATAATTTTATTCACAAAGACTGACACTTCCATTGAAAAACACGTGATCATTCCCTCATGTCCCCTCCACTTACCACTAGCTTATTCTTTTCTTACGTGAGATCATGATTTTTTTACTAATATTTTATTTTAATAATAAATTATAGTCATGCATTTAATTTAAAATATAAAAATTAAAGTGTTTAATTTTATTAGGTAAAATTAGATATTTTGATATAATAACTAAGAATTATTGTAGTAATTAGATTAAATGCTACTTATTTTACTGGAATACGACGTTATAATATGAAAGTAGAACTTATAGTTAAGAGAGGACCGTGATTCTCTTGGATGATGTCCACCCACCCCAAACAACCCCCAACCCAAAAAAGAAAATATGTTCCTAAAATAAACAAATCAGTAATCTAAATTTTCCGCTCCAAGGCCTTGTTTAGGCCCTATTCTAGTTCTGTTTCTAGACACAAAAATCAATGTAGTGGGGTGAGTCACCCGCCCCCCCGGGCCCAGAACTCAAGATTGTCCTAGGTCTGTTTCTCAGCGCATCTACTCTAGGCCTTCACTAGGAAGGCCACGACCCATGACGACGAAGGCCCGGGGCCGAGGCCAGGCCCTCCTCCCCTGACAACGGTTGTTTATTTTAGGAGAAAGAAGAACACTATCCTACCCACTGATGTCCATTATTAGGCCCAATCATCGACAAAAGGACCTAGAGCTCCTCTTGGCCTAATTATAAATTTTGATGGTTCACAATCAACATATCTTTTCACTCTTTCTCCAAACAGAAAATGCATTTTGTGATTAAATGTTGTTAGAACTATGATCTCTCACCAATCAAATTCTAAAATATAATAAAAAAAAGTGTCTTACGTTCTGTTGCAGAAAGATTTTGACAAGGTGAGCAATTTCAAACAAATATTTATCCCAAAAAATGGTATTCGTCTATATCCATTCAAATTCAATTTTTCTAATTCCAATGTTAGTTCAATGGTAAAGTGCTTGGGGTGTGTATAAAAAATTTCTTTACGTTTAGGGTTCAAATCCATTAAAAAATTATTCTCCTTATAGACAATTCCGATAAGCTTTGTACTTAATCTTAACCACGCTTCTTTTAGGTCCGAGTCATTAATTTTTTTTTGGGGATTTAAACCCAATTATGAATCCAAAAAGCATTCCAAGAATGACTCCATAAAAAGAAAAAAAAATCAAATTTTCACCGGAAAAATTGCACAAATGATTTATATTATTTTTTGAAATTTTAAATTTGTCCCTATTTTTTTTCAAAAAAATTTAATTTAGTCATAATTTTTTTAAACGTTGATGACTAATTTGTATATTATATGAAAGCAATAGAGACTAAATTAATTGTTTTTTAAAAATTAATGGAGATTAAATTGACTAATTTTGAATAATATAGACGAATTAAATTTTTTTTTTTATATAAAAAAAAATAGGAACCATTGGCATCATTTCCCCATTTTCCCATTTTCACGACATGCTTAACAATAGTCTTGTGATGCCTCAGACTACCACTAGCTTCAGATTGAAATCATTTTCCTACTTTCATTTTATTAATAAATGGAAACACACGTATAATATAATTTTTGTTTTAATTATTTTCTTTTATTAATTTAAACTAGTAGTTGTTTTCTTTTTCTTATTATTAGAATAAACTAGTAGTTATTGTACACGCCCTATACTATAAAAAGGGAAGAATGCCCGAAAAACTCTCGCGGACACCATTCAATGTGTGATGTATTGTGATGTGAATTGTGTTGCATTCACTAAAACAACAAATTCAAAAGCATTACAAGTACAAAAACATTCTTCTTAACAACGTTGTACAAACAGAAGAGAAATTACAAACCCAAAAAAAAAAAATTTTGAAAAATCTTTCTCTAGATCATATTTCATTGTATTATGTTCGTTTACGACGCCGTTTAACACCGGCGTCGTCAACCACCTATCATTGTTGAATGGATCAGTACATTTTGGGATCAGTTTTGGCCACCCTCTTGGGTCTCGCGGCGGTGTCTCTATTTTTTTTCAAGAAAGATTGTGGTAAAAGAAAAACAGCCGCCGCCGCCACCTCCACTACCACCACCACCAACATTGACGGAGAATGCAGATCGAATTGCGCTGTTGATGATGATCCTGATGTCATCATCGTCGGTGCTGGCGTCGCCGGCGCTGCTCTTGCCTATACACTCGGCAAGGTATGCATGCATATATAAACGCGCACACACACTCATATATATATATATATATTTGGTTAATCAGTTTTTTTTTTTATAAAAACACACACATATTTTTCTAATAGATATATACATTAAAACTTTTGTATGCATACATTTTGGTTAATACTTTTTGTTTTCATTTATGTTTGCTGCTTTTGCTTATGATTATATATATGTGTGTGTGTGTCCGTGTGTGTTTATGTGTATGTATATATACGCATGCGCGTGCGTATAAATATGTAGAGAGACAAAGAGGGAGACAGAGGATTGAAAGCCTAAGTTGAGTTTCGTATAAAGGTTTGATTTTTATAAGATTAATATAATTTGAAAAAGAGTAAAAAGAACCACCATATATTGGCTTGTGAATTTCAAAAGTTTCTCAGATACATTAATAATTAATTTATATGAATTTCTATTATTGTACGTATACAATTGAAAAAAGAAGTATGTAATTAATTAACATTTGAATGATTCGACCATCTAAAAAAATTGGAAACGTAGATTTCGGGCTTATTTAAAAAATTGATACATTTTTTTTTTTTTGCTTTACAGAGTAAATGAAAAGGAAATAAAAACATCTTAGTTGAATAGCCAATCACAATTTTAATCTAATTGAAAAAATTTAAGCACTTCTGGCAAATTAATTTAAAGTGTTGGTTGAATAGTACATGTACTTTTCGGATATTGCACAATACTCTTGTGGTACAAAAACTACCAAATACCTTCCTTATGGTTTGATAACCGCATCATACATGCCCCAACGTCAACTCTCCGTCAACCTAGATAACTAAGCTTGTTAAAAGACCCATTTGCCCTTTTCTTTTCTTTTTTCTCTTTTCTCTTTTCTTCTTTTTCTTTTTGTTATATACATACATATATGTATGTATGTATTTCTTTTTTATTTTTTTGATCTTATGTGTTTACATATATATATATATATGTATATATATATTAGATCTTTGAGTGGCTGGGTTGGGTTGGGTTGGGCTGGGTTGGACTGGGCTGGGGAGGGGTGACGGGGTACGATTTTTTTTTGGGGGGAGGGGATGGGAGGGGAGGGGGGGGGGGGGAGGGAAGGGTTAGGGCGTTGGGTACGATGAGATTAATTTTTTTATTTTTTATTTTTGTTAACCTAGTGATGAGATAATAAAAGAAAAATATATATATTTTAATTAGGAAAAAAAATATTTTAATAAGGGCATTCTTGTCCAAACAATTGTCTATTTGTGCAAAAGAACATGAACAAGTACATAAAACGTGAGTGTCATACACTCTTTGTGAAAATAGACGGATTTTTTGATAGAGACAGGTGTTACGCTTAGTTTAACGAATCGCCTAAGAGATATTTGATAGTTTTTATATCACATTGGGTATTGTGTACTTTTCGAAAAGCACGTGAGGTCCTATGTCATTTGCCCTTAATTTTAACTAGTACTATTAGTTCATCATTTTTTCTTACTTGGGTTGGAGGCGAGGGATAAGGGGAAGGTTTAAAATTTTGAGAAGTGCCAAGTAAAGGAAATGAAAATTTAGGACATGACAGAGCTTCTATACTTGATGATTGTCTTAACAATTTGAAATGTGATCTGATTCTTGATTTTTTATGCTTAATCTATTTATGATCAAAATACACTTATGCAAAGGAAGAAAAAAATAGAGATTAGCGGCAAATTGATTGTCTATGTACTTCGAGTTGCAGGATGGTCGTCGTGTGCGTGTGATCGAAAGAGACTTGCGAGAGCCTGACCGGATTGTTGGAGAACTACTACAACCAGGAGGCTATCTTAAATTGGTTGAGTTAGGACTTGAAGGTAAGATTTGCTGGTTGTTTAATTTTTTATTTTGAGATAGTAAATTACTCATTTAAGATTCAATTAAAACAATCTCTTGTCCTTTTCTTTTCTGTGATTTTTGGGCTGCCTCATTGTTGTATTACTTGTGTACAATAACTTCAAATGTATATGGTTTAACGACAGATTGCGTGGAGGAAATTGATGCGCAAAGAGTTTTTGGATATGCTCTTTTCAAGGATGGGAAACATACTCGAGTCTCTTATCCTTTGGAGAAGTTTCACGCGGATGTTTCTGGGAGGAGCTTCCACAATGGACGCTTCATTCAGAGGATGCGAGAGAAAGCTGCAACTCTTCCCAAGTACATTTTTGTTCTTGTTACTAGCTGATATTTACGTTGTTGTTTTATATGGTTTACCCTTACTTCTTACTCTTTTGAGCAATGATATATGAACAAAAGAATCTTACACACAGATTATGTGGTAATATTATGATGGGCAAAAGCACGTTGATTCTTTTAAAATTCATGAGAGACACATCAATATGTAAAGAATATTAACGAGTTCTCAATCTTTTAAAAGGGAGGGGGTGCATGGATGTTTTGTGCTGATGTGAGGAGATTGATATTCAAATATTTCTTGTTAGAATGTATTGATTTGATCCCATAAGCAAGACCAAGCAAGTTACCACTAGAAGCAGGATCCCATAAGACTTCGTCAAAATTTGAGAGCGCTCCTCGAATATGATAGTTAGCTTACCTGCAATACCATCATCCATCAGGCTGCTGCGTGCCAATCTCTACAAATGTCTTATTATTTTCTTCTAAGTGCTTGTCTCTATGGCAGTTGATAGTTACACGTTGTCTCTTTATTGCTAAACAGCGTCCGATTGGTGCAAGGAACTGTCACATCTCTGTTAGAAGAAAAGGGAACCATTAAAGGTGTACAATACAAAACTAAGTCTGGTGAAGAGCTGAAAGCTTATACACCTTTGACCATTGTGTGTGATGGCTGTTTTTCAAACTTACGTCGCTCCCTTTGCAACCCTAAGGTGAGATTCCTTCTGGATTCAAGTCATTCCATTACTTAATTATCCGGAGTTGAATTTATTTAATTGAAAGGGGTAGCAGAATCCACAACCTTTTGGTTGGGGAGCGTGGCCTTTGCCACCAAGCTGTCCCTTCGGGACATCTCATTCTTTTTTAATTGCTCGAGTGTGTCACCATATTTGTCAGTATTGGTGGTCTTTTCCATTTTCTTCTTGAGGGGCTAAATAGCAAATTTCAATTTTCATTATGCAGGTGGATGTGCCTTCTTGTTTTGTTGGTTTGGTCCTGGAGAACTGCCAACTTCCATATGCCAATCATGGGCATGTTATTTTAGCAGATCCATCACCTATTCTATTTTATCCCATTAGCAGCACAGAAGTACGCTGTCTGGTTGATGTTCCTGGACAAAAAGTGCCCTCAATCTCGAGCGGTGAAATGGCAAATTATTTGAAGACTATAGTTGCTCCCCAGGTAGAAGACTTACAAAAATTTGCAATCTATGTTATGACAACTATATTTTATATCTGGCACATATGCAACTTTATCAAATGATAGCTGGATTGAATCTTGAACAGTACATTAAAGCAACTTTGGCATATGGCTGTTTTAGGTCCCTCCTGAGTTGCATAATGCATTTATCGCTGCAGTTGATGAGGGAAACATCAGGACAATGCCTAATAGAAGCATGCCAGCTGCTCCTCATCCTACTCCAGGGGCTCTCCTCATGGGCGATGCATTCAATATGCGTCATCCCTTAACTGGTGGTGGAATGACTGTTGCATTATCGGATATTGCAGTACTGCATAATCTTCTGAGACCTCTGCGTGATCTTCATGACGCAGCCAGTCTCTCCAAGTATCTTCAATCCTTTTATACCTTGCGAAAGGTGAATAAGTGGCACTCGTCCCAGGATTAGTAACATAATTAATGTCTTTATCTTATTTTAGAACGTGCCAGGATTAGTAACATAATTAATGTCATTAAATTATTTTAGAATCTACTCATATGGCTTTCAGTCCATTTGAAGAGTAAAGCATAATTGTGATGCTATGAGATCATTATTATTTATCAATGACCTTAGATTGAACTAATTTACCTCCTAATTAGCACACAAGTAAATATGTCTTCCCAGATTCCATCTCTGCTAAACTGATATCTGAAATAAGGTGAGTAAATATTTTAGTACACTGGCCTTCGTGTTACTTCTGACTTCTTCTGCCTGTATTATTTTGACATGCAGCCTGTAGCGTCCACCATCAATACATTGGCAGGTGCCCTGTACAAGGTGTTTTGTGCTTCATCTGACCAGGCAAGGAATGAAATGCGCCAGGCATGCTTTGATTATCTGAGACTTGGTGGCATTTTCTCAACAGGGCCGGTAGCATTGCTCTCAGGTTTAAATCCTCGACCACTGAGCTTGGTCTGCCATTTCTTTGCTGTGGCAATATATGGTGTTGGCCGGTTGTTGTTGCCATTCCCCTCACCTAAACGCCTGTGGATTGGAGCCAGATTGATTTCGGTGTGTTTCAAGTTCTTTATCTGATTTTTATTCCTTTGTTCTTGTTCATGTACCATTTTTCCAAAAAGTAACCTATGTTCTTTGCCTCATAACGTTATTATGATCCTCAACTCATGCAGAATGCATCCGGCATTATCCTTCCCATTATCAAGGCAGAAGGGTTTAGGCAGATGTTCTTCCCTGCAACGGTTCCTGCTTCTTACAGAGCTACTCCTCCCAAGTGATGTTGTAGCAAAGTTCAACAAAGCCAGCCAATTGTCTACAACCCCTGTGCTCTTTCAACTGCATTAAGTTTGTGTCAGCATTTGTGACGCATTGTTCAAAGTTAGGGGGAACCGCGATGCTTCCACCAAAAAGAATGTGAATCGCGAAATATTTTACGCTCCTAGTTCTTATGTAACTCTTTTTTTGTTGTCCTTGAGCTGTAATGACTGCAATTCTTTTCTCTTGGTGACTTATCGGTGCCCATCTTTGCTTCACTCAGCAAGGTCCCATCTATATTGTGCACACAAGGGAAAAGAGTGTTGTTAATATGAGTTTTCTTCCTTAGATACTGATATTTCTGCAAGATGATAATCTTCTAAAAGTGTGTAGCTTGTTTTACAATGTCAGTTTAAGGTAAATTGATTTATTTCTATATTAGTTCTGAGTTAAAAGTGATTCTTGTCTATCTTATTATTTTCCATTGCCACGAATCCGTGAATTCGCGCACCCTTGTTATGTGATACCTTTTTAAAAATGCTCAAAACGTGCTTGCAGGGCTACAAAAAGTGTATGAACTCCACTAATGGTGACACTAGGTTTGACTGTTGAAAAATGGCCTAGTGTTTGCAAATTAGTTCCTTGATGCTAGTAGATTTGAGTGATGCTTTTAGTTGAATGTCTACTTCTACGCTATCCACTTTGGCTTCCAAAACATCACTATGCCTATCCAAAGAAGTCTCCCAATCACCCTCTTCCGGCGGCATGGCTATTTGCTCGAAAGCTTTGGAACACTTCCCCAAATTATACTGGTAGTTGAGAGACCAAGATTCGAATTTTATAAATGGGGTATTAAAAAAAATATATCAAAAAGAGAGAGATTGTAACTAGTTTTGAAGCCATGACCGCACCCAGGGAACAATGTTTAAAGATGGGTCCTAACATAGTTTGTTAAGAATGGTAGGGTCAGATTCAGTTATGAGACAGTGTCGGCTGTGATTTCTATATACTCAAATTATATTTTATGAGACAGGGGAAGATCCAGTTATAAGATGAAGGGGGCAGATCTTGTTATGCGACGGTGAACATAGCAAACTTCTATTGATTCCAAAACATATTTTATAAATTTAATTATTTTTTAATTTAAAAAATCAACTAGTCATGTTAAATCAATAATATTATCCATATGATACTTAATTTGTGTATTATAATTCTATTGAAATAAAATTTTAAGTTTGTCCTGAAGAATGGTGTTAGAGTGGCGATCCAAGTATGCTAAACATAGTGTCTGAAGATCAAACCTAATGTCCTTATAAAACTTGAACCGTAACGTAACTAGTAATATATTTTATTTTTTGGCTAAATGAAGTAGCTAGTAATATATCCATGATGCCCAGACGAACCAAATTAGCCAATACTTTTTTTTTTTTTTTTTTTGCGAAGCAAGCAAAACGATATTGATTTCACTCGTTGGTCCACCTTCAGACAAATTTAAAAATGCATTTCACAATCTTTCCATCGTTTTATTTGTTGATGGCCTCTCAAACTGCCATTAGAACTATAACTTTAAACTTAATTTCCCCATCAAGTTCTAGAACAAGGAATGATATATATATAAAAAAATCTACTTAGCTAGCCATATTAATAAAATTTTAAGTTTGTCCTGAAGAATGGTGTTAGAGTGGCGATCCAAGTATGCTAAACATAGTGTCTGAAGATCAAACCTAATGTCCTTATAAAACTTGAACCGTAACGTAACTAGTAATATATTTTATTTTTTGGCTAAATGAAGTAGCTAGTAATATATCCATGATGCCCAGACGAACCAAATTAGCCAATACTTTTTTTTTTTTTTTTTTGCGAAGCAAGCAAAACGATATTGAGTTCACTCGTTGGTCCACCTTCAGTCAAATTTAAAAATGCATTTCACAATCTTTCCATCGTTTTATTTGTTGATGGCCTCTCAAACTGCCATTAGAACTATAACTTTAAAGTTAATTTCCCCTTCAAGTTCTAGAACAAGGAATGATATATATATAAAAATTATACTTAGCTAGCCATATTAATAATCTTAACTTGCAAACTCAGATAACTTTTCTCCCGATATCTCAAGAAATATAAATAATTGCAGGATTTGTATCGTTTGAAAAATAAATATGAAGTAAAAACAAAAATACGAGAAAGTATGAGGGGGACACCTTTGTTTAATATGCATTTCAATTATTCTTAGAAACTTAATTACAAAATCTCCAAGCACACCCAATATTTATAATTTGAGCATCAAAATGATGCAATCAATTATAGGAAGGATCTTATGCCCCACCTGTGGAGATTTTTCGTATTGTTGATACACTCTTCGTCATGCTATTTCTCAAATCTCTTTCTCCTTTATTCTTTGAGAAGGTGAAAAGTCCGCTGATTGGAGTACAAAAATTTGTTTGATTGGCAACCTACCACAAGATTGATGCTCGATGATTAAAAAAATCAAGATTTTACCATGACTGCAATTTTAGAAACACCCCAACGTGTTTGACTAGCATACTACTTTCTGTTTTCGATTTATCTGGCATTGGCTAATATGTAAATGTAACTCTCTCTCTCTCCTTTTATTTTAATGCAAACTGCTTATTACCAAAAAAAAATAAAAAATTCTAGGAAGGATCCTAGTAAAACAATTCTAGGAAGGATTCTAGTAAAACTTAGTCATTTTCCAAGTAACTCCAAATTTCACACTAAACGAAATATAAAATAGGATGGATGTAAACTTGCCTTATAGATTTTTGGCATTTAAGGCTCCGTTTGTTTGCTGTAAAATATTTTACCGGAAAACATTTTCCGGATTTTACGGTGTTTGGTAACACTAGAAAATTAGTCAACCATAAATTGTTTTCCAGTCAAAAGTTGCGGCTGCTTTTTCTTAATTTTACGGTGTTTGGTAACACCGGAAAATTGGTCAACCGTAAAATATTTTCCGGTCAACACTTGCGGCTAGTACAAAATTATGTAAAATGTTTTCATGTCCTATGGAATAAGAAAACATTTTACCGAACTTACGGTACATTCAAACACCATAAAATATTTTTCAGTATTCTATTTTCCAGTAAAATATTTTACATCAATAAGTTATTTTACGGCAAACGAACAGAGCCATGTAAAATATTTTATTTTCCAGGAAAACACTTTCCACGGAAAACATTTTACACAAGTAAGTTATTTTACGGCAAACAAACGGAGCCTAAGTGAACCGCAATTCAATATGTAGAGATTAAACTCACCCACCCTCCCCTTTCCTTTGTCTATTTTTATTCATAATTTAGTTGCAAATTTCACATACTAATTAAAAAAATATTTATTTTATGACTTTTGGATCGAAAGTGCATTTGTTGATTGTTTTACTTTTCAACGTATTGTACTTGCAAATTGAAACTAATTAAATTATGTCAACCATATTTTCTTTGGTTAAAATTTTAGCCCAATTTAGAGTGATATGACCCCCACTGAAAAAAGTATAAATATCTCAATTTACTTCCTTAAAATTTTAATTATCTCAAATTCCTCTATTTTCTAGCCATGACCCAATGTTCTCATAATATCAAAAGAGAGAACATTTAACCCCATAGTTTCATGACTTTTGAATCTTAATTATTTCAAATTCATCTATAATCCAACTATGACCCGAGGTCATGATATATAAAAAATAACATTTAACACCATTGTGACACGTGTGTATGAGGTACATAAATTTTTAATATTAATTCTTCACATTATAGGAAAGAATTGAGTCATATTGAGACGTTTATAGACCAAATTAGTATGACCAATTTTGATTGGAGAATTTCTTTTATGGTCCACAATATAAAAATATTTTCAATCTTTCATGTTTGACCACACTATCAAACTTGTCTTTCAACATGTTAATCGTGCAGCAACTTGGATTGTTTCGACAATGAAAATAAGAAATCTCCTGCTAGACTGAAACTGAAATAATCCTAGACGTCTTGTCTGTCATCTTCTATCTGAGCCTATTCCAAACAGGAATTGACTGATCTTGTACTATAATCATGTACACTTTGTATATATGCAAACTACTGTTGACAAACAAAAAAAAAGTATGACCAATTTTGAAAGATAACAAGTGAGATTTTGAAACATTTTCAATAGATAAAATATAATATTAGTTTTAATCGAATTATTGATATAGTATACGGTACTTTTTCTTGGTCAAATATATATATATATATATAATTTTTTTTTTTTTGTCAACTCAAATATAGTATGCGACAGGATTAGCATTGATCATAGATAGCACCGGCCTTTATGGACATCTAATGAACTTGGACCATTTGGACTCAATTTCTCATTCTGACCACATCTACCACCCAAAAAAAAAAAAAAAACAAATCTGATTAAACTTGAACTCATTTTCTCTCTCTCACCCAAAGACAAAAGAAAAAAACAAATCTAGTCACATTTATTCTTTGCCGACCAAAAACTCATCTTAAGACTATAAGTTCTGTGATTACGGATATTTAAATACATATTTTAAATTAATCAACGATTATATAATATTTGTGATAGAAGTATAAATTTGTATTTAAATTTATAACCACAAAAAATTACTATACGACTATTTCACTCAACTCTTAAAGACAACAAAATTAATTACAATTTTAACTAAATAAGTAATCAAACTTTGATCATTTCATAATATTATTACGTTATATTAAATTCAATGTGATATGTTCATCTGGACTTCCAATAATAACAATATATTTAAATAAATTTTTCTCTTAACATTATATGTTATAAAAAGATCCAAACCGATCAATCATTCTTTTCCAAAGTTAATTATTGTAAGAAACCACGTTTTCAATAAGTTTTTCAAATATTGAAAGCAAAGAAAGGACAGTGACAGTTAAATGCGGTTATAGTTCACAACTGGCCTTGTCCCCAAAACCTTCTTTACACGTGGCGCTTCCGTAGGGCCCGCAAATCTTTCCTTTTCCCGAAAATCTCTAACCAGGCGATGGCTGTACACACACCACACACACAAACAAATCGACGCCTCGCCGATTCTTTTTGCGTTTTTTCTCCCTCCAAGTTTTTGCTTTCGTCTCAATTCAAAGCATAAACCCCAATTTCGAGGGTTTTATTCAATTTTTCTTTCTTCAAAAGTCAAAGCAAAGTCTTGTCATCTTTTTCACGCATTTCTTTAAACTTTTCACGATTTGAGGTAAGCTTTTTACTTTTTACTTTTAATTTTTTATTGTTTTTAATTTTCCTTTTTTTTTTAAATTTATTGTGTGATATCACGATCAGTGTTCGATCTTTTTTTATTTTGCATTTATTCGAGAATTTTTTTTTTCATTTTTGTTTCAAGAATTCTGGAAAGTGCTTTGTAGAAAGATTGGAGTATCAAGATCGAATGTTTGTGTGTGTGTTGGTTGGTGGGGAGGAGGAGGAGGGGGGGGGGGGGGGGGGGGGTGGTGGAGCGCTTTGGGGTATTCTTCAGCAAAATTATTCTACTGGTATTAGGCGTTTGTATATGTTTTTGTATTAGTTTATATATGTTTTTTTTTTTTCCTTTTCTTTTTTAATTAGTTTAATGTGTGCCGACGAGATTTGAACTTTATTCCGGCGATTAGTGAACCAGTTTTCTGACTAGACTATATAGTCCACGTAATGTGGGACATGGTTTATAAGTTAGTGTTAGGTGTTTGAATGATAATTCGGTTGAGAGAAGAATATATTGTATACTTAATGTGGGACGTGATACGAGTGTGATTTAGAAGTTAGTATCATGGGTTCAAGTAATAATTCGATTGGCCATTTTCGGACAATGGATTTGAGGGCACAGTTATCCTTAAACCTACAATACTCGTTTGTGGGTTTGGAGTTCTGGTCACGGAGCATGTCAACAGAGAGATATTAGTATTAAGAAAGATGACTTTTTTATCCGCGTGTGGGTGTTGGGGTATCGTTTAGCAGCATCATTCTATTCGCTTGGTTTTTATGTTTCTTTCCTTCTTGTTTGTTTTTTCGTTTTGTTTACCTTAATTTAAAACGATGAGAGTTGAACTCTTGATCCTCCTTGCTGCTACTAGTAGAAAAGCTTAATCATTTGTGTGACAAGGTCCTGATGGGCGTTTCTGTGATTTTAAGTATAAGAACTAGTAGTTTAGATAGTTAAATGAAGCTCTTGAATTTACTCTGAAACTCTTATGTGTATTGCCCATGATCAAGTGCATCGATGAACTTGTTAGTAGGATAGTAGTGAATCATTTGTTTTAAATTATCTCTTTCTGTTTCTTTGTTTTTCCCCTATTCCACTATGCTTTCAATTGCATATAGAGTGGGAACTAGTGACATATGTCTCTGCAATCTTTGATCCTAGGATTTATATCAGCATTTTAGTTTGTCAATAACAAAGTAGATTGTTGCTTGAGCATCGTCTGAAGTGTCTATAGTTGCATAGAGTTCGAAGATTGGAATTGGGGTCGGAAGAATTAATATTTCAATATTTTCCTAGTCCGGTGTTAGAGAATTGATTTGCAATCAATCACACACGGAGTGCTTTTAGGATTTCTCTCACCGATGCGGTTAGTGGCTATCCTGTTGTCCTTTCCTCTGCATTTCTAGAAGTGACATGCTTTTTTATTTAATTGTGAAGTAAGGAGTTTTTTTTAGTTAATTTCCAAGACTATAAAATTCAGTATTTGTTATTAGTTTTTCAGCTTTGGACCAATGTGAAGAAGTATCTAATTCTTATGGAAATTGTGCTTTTGAATTTTCTCAGGCCTTGACATCATATGCCCATTTATATTCTATTATATGGCAAACCAGAAGACTGAACTTTGCTGATATAGTGGAAGGAGATGAACATATCTGCTCTCTTGACTTCTGCTGGAATCAATACGGGTGTCTGTGTGGTGCTTTGCTCAGTATATTCTATTCTGAGGAAACAGCCAAGTCTTGTAAATGTGTACTTTGGCCAGAGGTTTGCTCAGGCACGATTAAAATGCCGTAATCCATTTTGCTTTGACCGATTTGTTCCTTCAGCTAGTTGGATAGTGAAGGCCTGGGAAGCGTCTGAGGATGAATTATGTGCTGCCGGGGGCTTGGACGCACTTGTTTTTCTGCGGATAGTTGCTTTCAGGTTATATACATGCTCTCTGAAGTTGTCTTAAGTAAAAGTTGCAAAATCCATGTGTCATGATTGTGCATTAATTGTCTGTGTTGAATCTATTCTTTGTTCTTTTTGGCACTTTGTTAAAATTAATTTTTTACTGCATGCAAAGATTTGGCTGTAAAAGATTTGATATTTTTGGTGGAAATTGGTTGTGTTGGAATTACCATTCCGAACTTCTATTTTCTGTTTGGATCACATTTGGAAAAGATCTATAAATGTATCTTGGTGCAATTTCAGGTTTTGCTACAATGAGCTCTGGGTTCTCTGTAGTTTGAGTGCATGTAAAATTCCTATAAATACAACTGAAGAAATAAGATGTATTTATGTATATCCACATTTTTAAGTGCTTGTAGATTGTCTTGTAAATATAATTGTAACATTTGTAATCAGATGTCTTTATATATGTATATATATATCTATGAGTGCACAAATTACTTGACTCCTATATCCAGGATATACAGCTATTATCTTGGAAAAACTTTAAATTCCTGCTAAATAATTGATAAGCGTGGTAGTTTCTGTATTGTGTGTGGAAGATAGAAGGAAATAGAATCGAAATAAGCACCAGTGATGCTAGATGCGATGGCATTCCGTGGTCAGTAGGTAAGTTAATTATAGAGGCCACTTTTGCCATTTTTCCCAGCTAACTCACAAATTTTGTTGGTACTCAGCTCAATTAGACAAGGAGTATAGACTTTTGGTTCCTTTCATGGGCAAATAAAGGGGTCCCAAACGGATTGCCATGGATTGAATTAATGAACAGTATGGCAGTTCATTTTCTTTTATTCTATGATCACCTCCTCTTTGTCATCCATTAGGTACTTAGTTTATTTGTTGATGTAAGGTGTAAATGTAATTTGGCCGAGTAGCTTGGACCTGGATTTTGATATAGGGAATATATTGCCAAAGGTTGATTAGATTTGACATTTATTTTACGTACTCGGTTAAAGATTTTCTGAGTAGCATGAGATTTTGTGGCATTTTTATGTTGAAGATAAGATCTGCACACCTCCTTATCATCATTGGAATATATTTTATGGTTGTTGAAGGGGATAAAGGAGGGAAAAATTGGGTCAAGCTGAAAAGATCTGTAGGTTGACTTCTGAAATTTATACTATCTGGACCTATTGCATATTCCTCCAAGCTTTGAGAACATTCTCAAGCTTGATTTACCATGGTTCCTTTCTGTTAGCCAAGATCACCTTTGTGGTTTTCTTTGACAAAATTGCAGGCAACAAGTAACTTCACTGTCTTCAGTTGGATTTTGGAATATCAGAAAAGGATCACACCAGTGGACTTGGGGCATTTTGGCTTGCCAACTGGCTGAAATTGTGACAACAAATCTAAGGGATGTGATAATTAACATCAAAATTCCGTGTGATGGTCAATAATGGAGTTCAATTTTTTAACTTCAATGCTCCTATTTACCAAGGATATTTGATCTATTAACTGAATTACATATCAGCTTTTTGTCACAAGCTATTCAGGGAAAATCGGGGGTATTGCATTTGGCTTGTTAGATCACCAATTTTATGAAGTAACAAAGAAAATGCTCATGATATATCAAATAAGTTCGTTGAGCTCTATATTAACCTAACATGTGCTCCTAGAGCTGCATCCCTTGTTCCAGAAAGAAAGGACAATTAAGACTAGTTTTCTTCAAGTGGTTCCAGAATACCCTGAAAGAAGCTCTATTTCCTGAAATTCATATACCTCTGGAAGCCTTATTCACTATTGAGAGGCTGCTCCTCATATATATATTGATCAAAGGCTCAGGGCTCCCCAAAATGAGGACTAGTGCCTCTAAAGCTGGAAAATAAAGCTAGAGACTGAGAGCAAACTGACAGGGGAATCTAGTACTCATCGATCTCTATCAATCCATCGGCCACGTCCTTCGCAGATAACTGCAAAAATTGCAGCTCTTCTGATGGGTGGGTATTCTTTTTGAGCTTTCTTGAGTGGAGGTGTATAGTAGCTTCTAGCAACCTACTTTTTTTGTTATTTTTGAAAGCAACCTACTTTCTGATATGATGGTCATAGATATGCGCAGAGTAATTTGTGAAATTGGTAGAGTTAGAGGATGTTGTTTTCATTGGCCACAAGAATTATCAATTGTGTGACTATGATGGCTTCTGAATGATCTCTGTGAAATGGGGCATGGAAGAGATCTAACTTGGAGATTGAATTGGTGACTGAGACGACATTATGCGTTGAAGGGTATTGATAGGAATCCCAATTTGAGTGACACTGAAGCAGCCATTTATGTTTTCATTCAGATAATATGAAGTTTTCTTATAAAATATAGTTGTATATGTGTCTCTCTCTGTGTGTCTATTTTCTTTCTTTTTCTGAATTTCTTGGTATGCCGAGCTCGAGCTTTGCCTGTTTTAATTTGTTTTCTTCATTCTGTTTGTTAAAAACCATACAGTTTTCTAGCCTTTTCTTCCAGGAATTGTTCTGCCATTGTCATGTTTTTGCAATCTAGAGTTGATATTGAATATATTAGCAAATGTAATGTTTTTACTTCATCTTCATTGCGTGTTTATTAAGTCAGTTGCACTTTTCTCATTTTTGTTAGTCTGCTTACTATTGCCGCTGCTTTGCAGTATTCGGATATTCTCAATTGCTGCTATCATATGCTTGTTTCTTGTGCTTCCGCTCAATTATTATGGGCAAGAGATGCAGCATAAGCATATTCCTGATGAGTCACTTGCGGTATTCACCACTGAGAATGTTAAGGAAGGGTCAAAATGGTATGAAATGTATATGTGTATCATCTTACAAGTAGGTAGATCAAGTTCTTGTTTAATTACTTTTGAGTCTAGATTTCTTTTGGATATTATTTAATTAGTATGTGTACATGCTATTATTGGAGTTATTATACTTATTTTGCCATAACTGCATTTTACTTGTCATTTTCTGTGATCGAAGCAAAGAAGAGAAAAAAAAAGAGAGAAAGTAATGAAGTGAACAAGGAGGACATTTATTGAGGGGATAATATGAGGAAGAATTTACTTTGGCGATGCATGCAAACTTGAAAATCCAGTGCATCTGAAAATAACCATACAAAATACTTTTTATGTGTTAATTTTGGAAAGCAATCAATTTATTTTAAGCTTATGGAATTTACTCTTGAATCAAAATAGAATAACCAAACTTCTAGTGATTGCTGAGTCACCTGCAAGTTTTCCTACAACGTATGCGGGAATATATGCATGGTCTTCCTTGGATGAATTATTGAAAACCAGACTTGGTGACTTGTTATGTCTAAAAGATGCGAGTTGCAACCTTTGACGTCTCTGTGATTTTTTCTTTTTCTTTTTTAAGACCTGCTCTTCATTCTTCGGAAGTCAGGAGGGTTCCATCTTTAGAATCTTCCCAGGGATAGATCACAGTAAGGAGGAATGTGGGAGACTAATGCTTTGCCAATCATAGTAGGTCTACACCAAAATCAACCTTGACCCGTATTGCTAATCATGGCCGAGCTCACCAGCCATATATAGGACTAAGTTTTGTGATGCATGTATTCACTGATGAGTTTGTCTTGGTAGATGGTTTAGAGAAGATGTGAATGCTAAGTTTGAATTCTGGAGGGACTTCTTGAAACTAAGGTTTTAGAACTGAGTAAACAAAGGCGGAGAATATGAAATGCAACTTCTGTAGGAGTAGGTTGAGTGGTGATGTCGGAGTAAGATTGGACATTAAAAGAATACCTGAAAAGAAAAATGTTAGATACCTTGGGTCTATGGTCTAACAAGATGGAATTTTAATGCTGATATAGATCATAGAATCAAGGCGGGATGGATGAGTTCGAGAATCGCATTAGGAGCCTTTACTGATTAGAAAATACCTCTTAAATTAAAAGGGAAGTATTATAAAATAGCGAATAGACCTGTTTTTTTGGATAGTTTTGAGTGTGTGATGCTGAGGTATCTATATGTTAAAAAGATGTCGTGGTTGAAATTAGAATGTTGAGATGGATGTTTGACAATACTAGGAAGGGAAAAATTATGGACGATGTGGTACGAGAGAAAGTGAAGGTGGCCCTGATTGAGAATAAAATGAGGGAGACCCGTTTAAGATTGGTTTTGGATATGTGAGAAGGTGACTGTGCACTTGTTAGAAGGTGCAAAGGCATGGAGGTTGTACATTGTAAGAGAGTTAAAGGAAGGCTTAAGAGGAGTTGGATGGAAATAGAGGATGACCTAAGTGACGTAGAGGATGACCTAAGAGGAGTTGGATGGAGACCTTAGGTGAGATTTTGTGCGAATGGAGCCAACAAAGAAGACG
Source organism: Ehretia macrophylla (assembly GCA_037974665.1). Taxonomy (NCBI): domain Eukaryota; kingdom Viridiplantae; phylum Streptophyta; class Magnoliopsida; order Boraginales; family Ehretiaceae; genus Ehretia; species Ehretia macrophylla. The sequence goes on from CM075774.1 coordinate 11,473,150, forward strand.
ACTCTCAACCGAAATGAATGGTATCATAATATCATATTGTTGAGCCCACCAACATGGATAAGGCCTTATTTGGTTTCGTTCGTTGTGGTAAGGGTTGATCACCGAGTGTATGCTTGTGATTTATACTGTGTTTTAATAGAGAAAGTTTCTGAGTTTAGTGTTCATATTATGTGCTCTTGAAAGTTGCTGATTTTAGTGTTCATATCATGTGCTTCTGAAAGTTGCTTTCCAATTTTTATAGTTCTCTTTGTTCAGCTGAATTTTTTATTTTCATTTCCCAGAATTTAGTTTTACATTTCTTTTTCAGGCTTTGGGCACACTGCCTTGCGTTATATGTCATCTCTTGCTCTGCCTGTGTTCTTCTTTACAATGTAAGGATGTATACCCGTATTCCTCTTTTAGTTTGATGTTATTTTATAATGTATGCTGCCTCGCCAACAAATTCTTTGCCAACTTCATGCTTTCATCATAGAAGTTCTCTCGCTTTTTAGGAGTACAAAAGCATTACAAAGATGAGGTTGGCGTATCTTACTACATCTCTTTCGAGCCTGAGTCACTTCACAGTTCTGGTTCGTGGTCTCCCTAGGTCTCAAGAAGAATCATACTGTGACAGTGTGGCAAAATATTTTACAAACTACTATTCCTCAAGTTATCTATCTCATCAAATGGTTTATCGGTCTGGCACAGTTCAAAAACTGATGGTAAGCATCTAAATTTGGATCAATGTGGAGTGCTTCTGTAAGAATTACAATACTTTTACCATCTTTTGAGATGTATTAGTGGTGTAACCATTCTCTTTATTTTCTTGAGTGTTTTTTAACTTTTATTTGTTGTGGAAATAGTTGTTTCATATTTCAGATTGATGGTAATAGAGATTAGAAATGTTTCTTGTTCCATCATTTGTAGAACAGGGGCATCAAGATAGAAATCATACCTGAACTTGAATCCTGAGTCCATTTCTGAATTTGCTAGTCAAATTAAAATTTAGAAGTGGAATATAATTTGTTCAGAACTTGAAAAGCTCGCGTAACTTCATGAAATGGAATTAAAATGAGTAGATATTCTTAACAGTTTTTAAGAATTGAATTGATTTTGATTATACAAACTAAAATTTGAAAGTAACATTTATATGAAATAGAATCTTATATCTAATTGACTAGATTATGGAATTATCTGTTTTTCTGTAACATTCAGCTTAAAACACATAGGATGGACAAAAATCTGTCTGTGTTGTTTCCTTAAGATGCTTAATCAAGGCCCTTTGACCTCCTTCAGAGTTCAATTATATGGAACCACTGCAGATAGTACCTGTTGGATAATTAACCTTGCAGTAGTAATATATCTTATGTCTATTTAGGCCAGTTAATTAGGTTCCCTCTTGGGAATTTTAGGTCATGAAAATATAAAAATTAACTTCACAAAGATATTCTCTGTTGCTCCTGTAATTGAATACAGTTCTGCTGAGATGTTGCGTACTTCTCTTTATCTCCAAACTGACTCGTGCCATTTCTTAATCTTAGTTTTAGTTGACTTTTTAGGAGCACATTCTTCTTGTCTTTATCCTGGATCAATATTCTGTGCTTATAATCCATGAAAATGTTCAATTAAACATCAGATTCTTAAGTGTTCATAAGCTCAGTGGAAGCTACCACTTTTGCAGCATGATTTAATTGGTGACACGAGCTAATTGATTTATTTTACTAATTTACTTGTTCCGTTGCAAATTGATTGTTATGGTTAGCCGGCTTTGAGTTTATCCTATATAGATGAAAATGTAAGGGTTTATTAAGTAGATACAGGATAACTTGGGGCCAACATTTGAATTAGAAAATTTGAACATCTACAATAATGGTTAGCAGGGAAAAATTGGGCCCAAGAAAGAGAATTTGTTATATTATTTGTATAATATATTAAGTCTCCTTGTGTAGAATGTGGACGTTATATCAGGAAAACTCAGAAAGGCAAGCAAGAAATTCAATTTGAGATCTTCTTTCCTCCTATTGTATCTCTCCTGTGCTGATTCTTTGTTGATATCTATGCGTTTTGTTCTTAATGGACCTCATCTGTCTGCAGAGTGATGCAGAAAAGATGTACGAGATAATCAAGTCCATGTCTACACAACAACACTGTGAACCGAGTTTTCTGAGATGTGGCCTGTGTGGTGGAACTGCTACATCCTTTAAATACCTTTCAAACGAACCTCAACATGAGAAAGGGAGAAGTGATTTTGATGGTTCAGATTTAGTGAAAAAGGTCATCTTATTCCACATGAAAATTATATCCAAATTTTGGCTTCTACTTATCTATTATATGTCCGTAAAGAGACTTGTCGAGGACAGACTTAACTTTTCTATGCATGTATGTTGTAGCTCAAGTTCCGAGTTCTGGATGTATAGTATGTATTATTCATGGTCATGTGTCCAAAACGTGGTCTGACGTGCATTACCAGGTTTCATTACCGATGAAATGGATTCCCGTTGGTCTTTCTCAGTTTTATAGTACTTTTGTTTTACTCTTAAAGCTGCATGAAAGATTTCCAGCTTTGCAAAAGCTTTGTCAAATTGATTGTTCTGCTGTCTTAGCTTGTAGAGTGGTAAAGACACATTCAATCATCTTGTTTAGGATGTCATAGTAAATATTCCCTTCTGTCTTTCTTTTTCTATCCATCTCCTATTACAGTGGGAAGTGAGATATTCAGTCCCATATATTTTCATTTTTGGCTATTGGATGCATTCAGAAGTATTTGCTGTTGCAAATAGCCAGTTTTTCATAGCCCATCAACTCTAGATGCCTGTTTGCTATTAGCTGATAGATATATATATATTTTTCCACAGTGAGACCAGTTGTCTGCTATTCTTTGTCATCCTATATGACGAGTAGTAGAAGATCTTATGCCATTCTTATGTCATTTTTCTTTGTTTGTTATTATCCCATGGAATTCGTGATGTAGATGCTACTTGAGAGTTTTGTCTCAATTGGCTCTAAAGACATTGAAAAACGTTTTAGTGGTCGGTGTTATGGTACTCAACTAAAAACTCCCACTTTCTCATACATAGTATGGAAAATATATTGGCAATTGAGTATGGAAGATCTGAGATATAGGGCCTACAAGTTTCAAATTAGATGTATGCCTAGAAATGTGGAAAGATATTAGGAATTTATTGTTAACACTACATGTTTATTTGGCTTGCCATTCTGCCATTAGTTCATCCTTGCATTTGCATGAAAGATTTTGTTATAGGCTGGTGTAGTAGTTGTTAAGGTCTTCACTTAACATGTCTGACCTATGGATTGAAGACAATTAGTGGAAAGAATGGTCTGAACTCTGAAGTATGTTGTATCTTGCAGGAATGTGCAGCTGCTTTTGTTTTCTTCAGGACTCGTTATGCTGCTTTGGTTGCTTCGCTGGCTCTTCAGTCACCAAATCCCATGTTATGGGTGACGGACCCAGCTCCAGAACCACGTGATATCTATTGGTCGAACCTTTGGGTACCATACAGAATCCTATGGATCCGAAGAATATTTATCCTTGTTGGCTCTATTTGTTTCGTTGGTTTCTTTCTTGTGCCTGTGACAATAACTCAAGGTCTTGTTCACCTTGAGAAGCTAGAGAAGACATTTCCATTCATGAGAAAATTGTTGGAGAGGTATTGTAATTCTTGTATTTGCAATGCAGTTTGCTCCTTATGTTCTGCACATTGAAAGTTTCAACATTTTGCATCTCATTCATACCACATATACAGAGCAGACATTATTGGAAGAAACTAATAATTCTGTCTGCTGTCTGTGTACATCGCGAGATAGATATGCAATCCGTGTTATGATGACTTATTTGAAATGAAATTGCATAGTTGCTTCTTGGGAACCCAATTGATCAGTTTTAAGGAATTTATTTTCTTGAGTAAGCATTTCTTACACTAAGAAAAGAATCTGAGAGCAGATTGCAATCAGACATTAATGTGCTATTGTAAAGCTTGGAATATTCCTGTTTCTTTTTTTTTTTTCCCCTTTTCTTGCTTCCATGTGTTTTTATCATGAACAAGACCTGAGAGCATTACAACTTGCTCTTGTTCCACTTGCAGGAAGTATATGGTCCAGCTTGTTACTGGATATCTACCGAGTGTTATCTTGATGTTATTTCTGTACATAGTCCCCCCACTGATGATCTTATTTTCAACGATGGAAGGCTCTATATCTCACAGTGGCAGGAAAAAGAGTGCAGGCATCAAAGTACTGTACTTCTTAATTTGGAATGTTTTCTTTGGAAACATTCTATCAGGATCGGTATTTGACCGTTTAGGTACTAATCCAAGAGAGATACCTAACCAGCTGGGTAGAGCAGTACCGGCAACGGTACTTCTTCTTCTCCTCCTCCTCCTCTGTCTGTTTGTCTCTCTCTCTCGCTCGGTCTGTCCACCTTTTAACAGCAAGTACCAACATAAGGTGTTTCACGCTTGCTATCTAGTATTGGAACTTAGTGCAACGTGTTCTTCCTGTAGATTTCAATATGTGTGTGTAACTATCTTTATGAAGCACTAGTATAAAATCAATCTTCAGTTGGTGTAGTGTAGTTAAATGAAAGAGAAAAAAGACTTATTGCCCGTTGTGGTTTCAGATATGCTTTGATTACCCCTTTGTGGTTTGAAATTATGCTACTAACCCCTTTGTGCTTCAAAAACTATGCTTTCTGGTTTGAAGATATCATTCTAACTGTTGGGTCGTACCTTGAATTCCATGTCTAAGCTCATGTTGAAGACAGGCAAGAGTATGGCCAGAGCAGAGGTATTAAGGGTCTAGTGAGAACATTATTAGTTTTCTTTTTATAAGGCCTTCATGCTTGTACTTGGTATCTTGTATCATCCTTTTCTCTCAAGGTCCAGATAGGGCGTATCCCGGTTAGGGGTGGTTGTGAGCAAGGGTTTTTCTACATCTTTTTGTCCATTCAAACAAATTTGTAACCATTGTATTGGTGAGTTTGGATTATACCAGAGGTGGGATCGTGCACGTAGGTTAAAAGGTGATTGGTGCACGAAGCTCTAGCTATGCAGTCTCACCTTGCATTTGTAATAGGCTGTTTTCTCAACTCGAACCTTTGACTTCAGAGGTGATCAAATCATGTGGATAGCTGTGTTGTTTCTGCTACTTTATGTTTGTGTATGTGTGCCCACCTCAACGCTAACCCCTTTGTCTTCAAAAACGAAACTCACTGCTTCCCGTCCGTTTAAGTAGAACTGAGTCAACTACTTGTTCATAAAGGAAATCTTACCCTCATGCTTCTCAAACTGACCCACTATGCCTCATTAACAGCCAGAAAATTAATGGGTAAATATGTCTATTTTTGTAGTCTTTCAAAACTAACAGGATGGATGTAGTTGGCATAATGTTTTAAATTATGATGGGGTTAGTAGCATATTTTAATGAAGGAGTAATCACCTAATTACACAACCCACGGGTTTGAGGTGCATTTCACCCATAAGTGAAGTTACTGAATCTTTCTTTTGATTTTATATTTAAATGTCCAGCTTTTTCTGATATTTGACTTGGATAATTCTGTTAATTTCTGTGCTTAATCATACCAAAGTTGATTGTTTATTTTTTGTTATGCAGGCTACATTTTTTATGACTTATATCATGACATCAGGTTGGGCAAGTTTGTCGGTTGAGCTCATGCAACCATTTGGTCTTCTCTGCAACTTGTTCTATAGGTTTATTCTCCAGAAAAAGGACGAGTCATGTTATGGAACTTTGACGTTTCCATATCATACGGAAATTCCAAGAGTTCTCCTCTTTGGGCTTCTGGGCTTCACCTGTTCCATATTTGCTCCTTTGATATTGCCTTTCTTGCTGGTTTACTTCTTCCTTGCTTACCTTGTTTACCGTAATCAGGTGAGTGTATCCTTATAGTGAATCAAATTTAGCTTTTAGGCTTTCTATTCTCTTTAGAACTATGTCCATGCACTCCTCCATTCTGTTTGTCTAATATCTATGTTCCTTTCCTTTTTCTTTTATAATCTGTCCTTAGTTCTGTAAGCTATATTTTATCATGGTTGTAAGTTCCAGGAGTGCAGTGTACATCTGCTGCGCTGGTAATATCTCAGTTCTGTCCTGTAGTGTGCTCCTTGATTTCCACTGCATTTCTGATAACTGAATCTGTATCTTGGGATACTCGCAACTAAATAAGTGGTAGTCAGTAAAGATGTCTGTAGGATCAGCAATAAATGAAATATGTATGGCTGCAAATATTGTGATCTCTTGCCCGCTGATAGCATGCAGTTCACCCCCTACCACCTCCATGGGGCACTGGGGGATTTTATGCCTATACTTTATGCTCTTAAAAGTAGAAACAAAAGAGAGAAATCCATATTGTGCTCTGGTAGCTAGACATTGGTTTTCCAACTTTGGACGTTGACCTATAGACTGTTTCAAAGTCTGAGGATTCTTTGAAGTGGAGCTTTTTCTTTGACTAGTAGTTATGCGTCTGCTTTTGTAAAACTTCTTAAATAATGTAATTGCTACGAATCTATCATGGGCTCTCGGTATTAGCAGCAGCATCAACATAGTGTTTTCTAATAGTAAAAGAGAGAAAGATAGGGCAGACAGATGAATGATAACTTTTGCTTCAGTTATTCTTCTAGGCTCTCCAATGGAGTTTGTTCTATACTAGAGATAGCTATTGCATTTGAATTCATCTAGCACTGCTTAAATAATGTTCAAATGTACCTTTCAGCTTCTTCATGTTTATCAAACGAAGTACGAAAGTGGGGGACTGTATTGGCCTACTGTGCATAATACAACAATATTCTCCTTGGTGCTGTCGCAATTAATAGCTTTGGGAGTATTTGGAGTTAAAAAATCTACAGTTGCTTCGAGTTTCACAATTCCTCTAATAATCTGCACGCTTCTCTTCAACGAGTATTGCAGGCAAAGGTTTCACCCAATTTTCAAAAGGAATCCTGCACAGGTATTGAGCGAAGACTTTAAAGTGATTTGAAACAGTAAAACGGCTTTTCCTAATTATCCTTCTGGATTTGTGTAAAGGTTCTCATTGAGATGGATCGTCAAGATGAGCAATGTGGAAGGTTGGAAGAGATTCATCAGAAGTTGCCATCGGCCTATTGTCAGTTCACAAACTCTTTCACCCTGGGTACACCAGTTCCTCCGGATGACAATGAGAACGCAACTGTCGTCAAGCTTGAAGACTTAGAGGACAATACGACTCCAGGTTGGTTTGCCTAATATTTGATGAAGAACAACCTTTCTATTGTCTGGACGAGTATTTATTGCGTTTCAATGATTTGTCGTGCAGATAAGAGATCCCCAAGGCTACCCCCGAGATCTCCTAGGCCACCGAGATCTCCTAGGCTACCAAGATCTCCTAGGCTACCTCCTCTGGAAATTGAAGAGGTTCATGTTAGGTAGAAAAGAAAGGTTTTTATTTGCAGACAGTGTATTTGGTGTACATAAGAAATGTGGTTAGTGCATCTAAACAATCATTCTTTTATGTATGAGAGAGTTTATAGGAATTAGAGAGTGTTGTGGAAGATGATGATTCTTGGGTCAATTCAGTTTGTAAAATAGATGAGGAACATTTTAGTAGTTACAACTTTCTCTCCTTCTGCATGCTGCCAAAGGTTTGTATACAGAAATTCTTCCAATTGTATAATTCAATGGACTAGTTGATGTATGAAGAGTAGTAGTATCCTCTTCATTCAACTAGTTGATGTATGGAGATCAGTAATTATCCTCTTCTTTTTGTTTATTTTTGTCTCTTATTTTTAATTCATTTTTTTCCTTGTTTATGGACCAAAAGCCACCATGACCAAAGTTGGGAAACAGGTTCGTTTTTTCTAGACAATACTATTGTAATGAACTACTTGTCATATAACTCTTGTAATAAAAGACATATCTTTAGGTGATGAATATGTGGAGATCAGGTGATGAATATGTGGAGATCGATTTGTTAAAAAAACATAAATGGAAAAATAAATGGGCCAATTGTTGTTCATGTATAAAAGCTTGGAACACCCTACGACCCAGCCCAATAAAAGGTCTCCAACTTCTTTTAAATTATTTTTGCTCACGCGGTTCAATGTAGGTGGTTCTTGTATATTGGCTAAAAGATTTGATCTAAGCTTTAGTTGTTTGCACTATAGTGTTAGTCTTTGTCTAATTAAGATCAATAATTAGCTATGTTTTGTAATTTGTACAGTTTTTTTTTCTCGTTATGTGTGGTTGGTTATATAACTAACACTTTTTGTGGCTACTCGAATTCAAGGCCGAGATGGGAGATTGCTATATTGCTATGAACTTTTGCGTTTTTGTCATGAAGCTTTGACAGAATCGTGCTCGTCATAATTAAGGCTATTTGTTTGGTTTTGATTAGTCATTCTGAAACATATGCACATCAACAATATCTACAGTTACTAGTGTTGTTAGAGAAAGATAAACGAGAATGAACTTCTCTAAAATGATGGCTTAACATTTTTTTTTCTTAATCAGTAAAGGAATTTTCATTACAACAACTCAAAACAAACATGGAGTATATATGCTCTCTCGACAACATACACAAAATAATTTACAAAAGAATGTTGTCACTAAAATGCCATGTTTTACAAATATTAATGTTAGTTCCTGTACGTCGAAATTTTAGTATCCTATCAAACTTGGCGCCAACGTCTGCTTTAATTCTATTCTAAACCTGATCTTTTGTTCTGGCTCCATTGTTGTGGAGTCTAAGATTTCTCTCTTGCCATAATTGGTAGACAATAGCACAAAAAGCAGCCTTGATAATACTTGTTTGTAAGCTCTTCTTCTTGCCAAAGATCAGCATCCACTTGACACAAGAATCCCATTTGCAAATCCTGGTTGTGACTTGCGCAAGTCGCAGTACATTCCACCAACACATTTATTCTTCCAACAGGTGTGCTTAAGGAGATTGAAAGTAGAATGGCAAACTTCCTATGGAAAGGGTCGGACCAAAATCATCATGGTGCAAAAGTTAGATGACAGGAAGTATGCCCCCCCTAAGCAAGAAGGTGGACTCGGTATCCGAAAATTGAAGGGCTCCAATAAGGTGGGAATTCTTAAGTTTATTTGGTATTTATTTGCATATTAGGACTCTCTTTGGGCAAAATGGTGTTGTGCTAATCATCTTAAAGGAAGAAGTTTTTGGGTGGTGGAGGAACCTGCAGACTCTTTGTGGGCATGGCGCAAAATCCTTAAACTCAGACCTCCGGCAAGAAATATGCTTTCTCATAAAATTGGCAATGGCAAATATACCTTCTTCTAGCTTGATACTTGCACCCACTAGAATGCCTTAGAAACTATTATGATACTGAAGCTTTGGTCAATCCAGGGACACGATTGATGGTAAAAGTGGCTGATTTCATTGTGAATGGTCAATGGTCTTTCCCTACAAGATTTCAAACTCTCAACCACATCAACTCAAACTTGAGGAACATCACTCCAATTCCAAATCGCAAGGACATAGTACTTTGGCTGGGCAAGGACTCTTTCAACGTGGAAGCTACTTGGAATTCAATTCGAGAGACTAATCCGAAGTGGCAGTGGGCAGAAATCATATGGATTAAGCATGCTACTCCTAGGCATGTGTTTTGTAGCTGGCTTGCAATGAAAAATAAGCTAACTACAATGCAAAAACTCATTTCTTGGGGTATTCAAGTTAATCCTAGCTGATCGCTTAACATGTAATGGCTTTTCCTCCCTATTATACATAGAAAACAAAAACAAATAAAGGGTAATTGTGCAACACACCCCTGTGGTTAGGTATAACGGCACGGTAGTATGTCGTGCCTCAGAACTCCATGTGTTTTCTAAAACAAAGTACACTTGCCTTAACATCAACTTTCTAGTAGTTTCTATTATCAATAATGTTATACTGATCACTGTGCCCTTGCTTATTTTTCTATTTTCTTCTCTTTCTCCTTTCTTCTTCCTTTTCTTTTTTCTTTCTCATCCAACATACCTACACACGTACTTATTATAGACATACAAATCCATGTATCAAAATGCATGCCTTGTTGCGCCTTGTCTTAGCAAAGTGACAAAGTTACCTACGGTGGGGCCTTCACATGCAAGTTTGTCTCCATGTTTGTAATGTAATACTTTTTGATGAATATATATATATATATATATATATATATATATATATATATATATCTTTTAGATTTTTTTTGTTAAAGTACTATCATATTAAAGCTTCTATCTTACATAATTCTTTAATTTCATGGCTTATTTTTCATAAATTTAAATACACCTCACTTAGCTAAGGCGTGCGCCTTCGCCTTGCACCTAGGTACTAGGGCCTTCTAGCGCCTCAGTGCGCCTTATGCCTTTTTATAAATTGATACAAATACACATAAACATACACATATACACATTCATGCATTCAACCATCATCCACACATATATGCACACACAAAATTTGAAATTAAATTTTGATGCAGGATTTTTGAATGATGATTTTTTTTTATTTATAAATTTGATTGGCCATTTTGATTTGTTTCTCTATACTGGGATACTTTAACCCTGCGCTTTATGCCTTTTTATAAATTGATACAAATACGCATAAACATACACATATACACATTCATGCATTCAACCATCATCCACACATATATGCACACACAAAATTTGAAATTAAATTTTGATGCATGATTTTTGAAGGATGATTTTTTTATTTTTTATAAATTTGATTGGCCATTTTGATTTGTTTCTCTATACTGGGATACTTTAACCCCCTGTTTGGATTGCATAGGGGAAAGGAAAGGAAAATAAGGAAGAGGAAGAGAAATAAAGGAAATGAAAGGAACAAAAATGTATCTTGTTTGGATTACAAAAAAGTAATAAGGGAAAGGAAATGAAAGAAATTTATAATTCTTTGTTTGGATTAGAGAAGTAAAAGAAAGGAAATGATAATTTTAAATGCAAAATTACCTTACTATTCTTCTTATAAGATAACCATATAAAGAATTAAGGATAAATTAGTTTTTTCAAACATTTACTTTCATTTCCCTCCATTTTACCCCAAATTGGAAGGATTTTAAAATTCTTCTTGTTGGCCTGAAAAACTTATAATCTTTATTTTGATAATAACAAAATATCTAAATCGTGCTTTAGCATTCTTTTTGTATTTTGGTAAGACTTTCAATCCAACAAAGCAAGTCCACATCAACATGGATCAACTAGTTTCAGTCAAATGGTAGAAAGTTATTGGATCAAAGTCCAAGTCCAATCAGAAATTGTATCAAAGCCCAAAAGAATTCAAGTTAAAGACTCGACGATAAAGAGGGAGTCACAAGGAATGAGACATGGTGACATAAGGGGTACCGGCTTTAAAAATGTCGTTTGCCTAAGTATGATTTGTATAGCTCATAATTTCTCCAAAAAGGTTTTTCATATTTACAAAAATTCTTTCGAACAAACATCAATTCAAAATCATCCTTGAAAAACAATTTTTTTTTGTTTGTTTTATACAAATCGTTTTTAAATCCTTTCAAAAGTTTTGAAAATGTTTTGGGATGTTAAAAAATGCTAATAATACTTTTTTATATGTGCCCAAATGCTTTACAAATAAACAAATTATTTTGGGGCTCAAAATATCACTTTCCAGCATTTTTTCAGTATCCGGGCGTTATGGCCTTATCCAGTTGACCGGATAGAAGGCACAACGCCCGACAGAGAAGGCTGATCTGGGCGATACATGCCCTTTCCGGGCGCCCGAAAGAAGGCCTCAGCGACCGGATGACTTAAACGGGAAAATCCAGATTTTATGCATTATATTCGTTTTATGTCTAACTTTTTCCTATTTTTAAGCCATGCTCTCTCACCATTTCAAACATCTCTCCAAGCTTCAATCTTCAAATTTCTAAGTTAATTCAAAGAGATTTTCATATCATTTTCATTGAGAAATATTGAGCTATCATTTTCATACCTTTGAGCATTCAAAGTATTCTTCAATTGTAATATCAAACTCAAACAGGAGTTGCAACTGTTATTCATTTTATCACACAATCCTTGTATTACACTCTTACACATAGATTGAAAGAATCATTGTGAGAAGAAGTGTTGTAATCCTTTGTGGAATCAAAGGAAGAGAGGATATTAGGTTAAGCTTCACCTACACTTAAAGGAGCTTGTGTAACTCTTGTGGACTCCAGAGTAATTGTAAGTTGGTTTTTGCTTTACCAACATTTGAAGAAGCATCTTACTGAAGAGTTGTTAAATCCTAAAGGAAGGAAAGACTTTAGGTGGTGGACTAGGCCTCTGGGAGTGCGAACCACTTGAAAATCATCGTGTTTGATTTCTCTTACTTTACTCTCTTTATTTTCAAGTCATTTACCTTCGTGGATATTGCTCATATTAATTGTTTGATAATTGTTGAGTTATCTATTTGGAATTCATTCTTGAAGTTCTAATTGCTTATCTAGTGTTATATACTTGTGTGCTCACTAAGTGTTTGATAAATTGCCTACAAGAACTTCTAGAGTATTATCATCTTTCACTGGACATTATTTTCGCATCAAGAATTTTTTAAATTGCTTAACCTTGCCAAACAACCTAATTCACCTCCCTTCTTAGGTTATCAAGGACCAACACTTCTCATTAAAAGAAATGGAAGAATTTTGGAATCCCTCCAAATCTTTTACTAAATCTCAAAATGCAATCCAAACAGGAGAAGGGATTAGGGAATCCCTCCCTTTCATTTGCTTTCCTTTAAAAAAGACAATCCAAACAGACTGTAAGATCATGTAATTTTTGGTTGAGACAAACGAAATGATACAAAAAGATTGTTCAAGTCTCTATATTGTATGAAGTATCAATTTTTCACCAATTTCCAAGAGAACTAGAGAAGTCATCAAATTTGCTCAAGAGCGTATTGTATGAGTTGTTAATAGTCCTTTAATTTTAATCCTATGGATCCTTAGGATTGGTATATTTGATTATTGTGTCGTAAGAAAAAAAACAAATCGGAAAAGAAGAAATCTTTTTATTTTATTTTATTGAACGTGTTTATTCATTTTGAATATTTTATCCCCTTTGATAGTACAAAAATATATGGAGCTCAGCATGTCTGAAAGCACAGGAGAACGTCAGGTGATCTGACTAAAAAACCATTAGTTCTCTACATGAAAGACAAACTCCTACTAAACAATCACACTTCTAACTATATTACAAGTACGCTTCTAACTACATTACAAGTACTACAAAAAAATTGCCAAATGCGACAGCCAATTTCCGTCACATTTCTGTTGCCAAAAGGGTATTGGCAAAGACAAAGGGACGAAAATCGTCTGTCGCCTCAAATACCATTGCCAATTTGCCCCGTCGTCGTCAAATCGTCGCTTTTAACTACAACATTTTTGTCTGTCTCCAAATCCATCTCTAAATCGTCTCCAAAAAATTATCATCTCCACACTGTCACCAATAAAACTCCATCTCCAATTTGTCTCCAACCGCATTCCGTCTCCAAACCATCTCCAAACACATTCCGTCGCCAAACCGTCTCCAACTATATTCCGTCTCCAAGCCGTCACCAATTGGAAGGGGAAGTTCAAATTAATAAAAAAAAATCATATAATGTCGTCTCCATGCCGTTACCAATTGAATAAAAGTTACCAATTGAATAAAAGTCTTGAATTAAACAAATAATTAACTAATTTGGTATTTAATAAATAATATAAGTTATAATTAGTGATAGTTTGGAGACGACATTGATAAGTCGTCTCCATGCCGTCACCAATTGGAGACGGTTTGGAGACGACATATTTATGTTGTCTCGAGGAGTCACCAACTGGTGACTTTTGGAGACAGATTATAATGTTGTCTCCATGTCATCGTTACTTGGAGACAGTTTGGAGACTACTTAGCTATGTCGTCTTTATTCTGTCTCCAATTTGTCACAATTCTTGGCGACAAAAATTTTTGCCTAATTTTCATCGCTAATTTGGTGACGAATTGGTGACTGATGTGATCAGTTGTGTGTGTTAAAATCGGTGTAAAATAACCAAGTTTAAATACCCGCAAGTGCACAGATCTTTGCAGTGTAGTATGCTATGAGTGCGGAATCGTACCACAAGGAAGCGCGTTAGCAAGTTGGTGAAGTAAAGTGTGAAAGTATTTAAAGTGGAAGTGTAACAGTTTATACAGGGCGTTTTGGTTATACTACAACTAAATTAAACTAACTAAATATGAATACGAGGGGTAGGGATCTAGGGGTCTAATATGTAAAAGAGGCAATTAATCTAGGCTCGGTATTCAGGATTATCTGATTCTATGCAAGAGGTTAAGCTACAAGCATTAATCTAGTCAATTAACTTAACCTATTAAAATCCCAATTACTAGCTCTGATGTAGGTGCCGTTCCATCCTTCGTATGGATCTGTCCTTGCAACCTGGCGTAAAAGATTTGTTTCAACTAAGTAATTAACATCTCTTTTCTAGTCTAGAAACTATGGTCTACTTAAAAGTATTACTTATAGTCTTTTGGAATCTTTTAAGTTTGTCAAGCTATTTGATTCTCTTTTAAAATATGGATACATGGCACGAAAGTAAAGCTAACATAACATCTACTTAAAATCATTACATTATGAAAGACAATAATAATAGTAAAACAATCATACATCTACTGAAAAACATTACGTATGAAAGATATTACTGAATTAAAACAAGTCATGTATTACATTTAAAGCGTATAATCTAAATCCGAGACCGTATATTAAAAGACTAACATTTATAATATTCTCCCCTAGATATCAATCTATTCAAACATAAATAAATACGAGTTATGTAAATAAAAGAGAGTCAAGAAAGGCTCCCTCGTATCGACGAATGCGTATTTCTGATCCTTAAAATTTGAGCAGAGGTTCGACACAAAGTAGCTATTTGGGCGGAGCTAATTTCCCCCGAATAAGAACTACTAGGGATGAGTTTTCCCCGAATAAGAGCTTTCCTATTAAAAGCTATTCGGGCAGAACCTCTCCCGGATAACAACTACTTGGGTCGGACCTCCTTCTAATAGTGGTTATTCGGGCAAAATTTTCCCAAATAAGAACCACTTAGGTGAGATTTCCCCATAACCTACAATTAACTACGACTAAAACTAAAAACTAACTTGAATTAACTCAAAAATTGATTAAAAATAACCAAAATTCAAAATTAATTACTCAATTCAGAGGGAGAGGGGGTCTATTTATAAACAGCAGATCAGGGGCACGCTCGAGCGCCCATCTTTTCGGTCGACTGATTTTTCGACGCGTGGCTGCTTTCGGAAGTTTCTAAGGCGCGCTCAAGCGCCAATGAGGGGCGCTCGAGCGCCCATCTACTGCATTGCTGAATTTGCGCCACGTGTTTTCTTCTGGAACATTGTGAAAATTTCTCTGAGGGGCGCTCGAACGCCCAATAGGGCGCGCTCGAGCGCCCTTTTGCTGACTTTTTGGCTATTGAATTTGACTTTGGCCAGAGCGTTGACCGAGGCGTTTTCGGGCATTTTTCACTGTTTTGACCCTTCAAACGTTGGAATTTAGCTAAAATCACGCAGCGCGCAGAACCTGCGTTTTGCTCAGAAGGTCATTTCTACCCAAAAAACTGGTATGATTTGTCAAAAACAGACATAGGTCACTATTCAAGATCATCCAGGTCAATGTTTTGAGTCTAATTTCGCGCTGGTTCTGGCCAAATTTCGTCTCTATTGGATTCATGCTTCCACTGGTTCTTGTGTTTTCCCCATTCTCCACTTATTGACTTGCATTTTGGATCATTTTGGGTCTGAACTTCCACTTTTTGGTATCTTCCTACATTGCATCGAAAGTATCAAAGTATTGCAATTATTCCTAAGTTAAGATGCAAATGTAGTACAAATATTAAGGTTTGAGTGCTGCAAATACAGTCACATCAGCGACGGAGAGTCGCAAAAAATAATTTTTCTTGTAATGAAGGATTAATTATTGAGTTGAAATTCTTAGTCACCGATGCACGATCCTCCAAACTACTACAAACCCTCTATTTCTTTGTAACTGACATAAGGAAACACTCAATTAAAGACAAAGGAGAAGATATTCACTTAGAATTAGATGATGAAATATCTATGCATATAAAGTTAATATTAAGCTCTCTCTCTATATATAGTCTTTATATTTGTGTATATATATAAAGCTAAAATAAAGAGATAATGAACGTAGAACATAACTGATGACTTTTAAGGGTAATTTTTTCCAAAAAAGAATTTATTTAAGTAAAAAATATAACAAGCCGCATTTTGAACTCGTGAGACACAAACTCAGCTAAGGTCATTAACCGCCAAAATAATTTCATTGGAGACAGAATAAGCATCAATTATTCAATGCTCCTAAAGCAATAAGATGTGCTTATCTATACATTTAAATAAGGATAAGGTTTCATTAGAGGTAAATCGATGATTCTTTATAACTCTTAGATGGCAAACATTTTAACATTTAACTAAATGAATGGTTAGATATTTTCTATCTCATCAGTTCTTGTAGACTATTTTATTAAATTCTAATAAAAAGAAATGTTTCAAACAATATTTTAGATGTTATCTCTATATAATCTAATTAATCAAGTTTTACACCATTTTTAAATTAAATATGATAATTTTATATGCTTAAAAATTATAACACAAATTATACATGGTTAAGAGAAAATAATCCATAAGTTGAAGGAAGCATGTTTTTGAAATAGCATACTTTGTTTCTTAAAATTTGATTCTTTCTATTTATAACTTGTTACACATGAGTTTATTAAGATTTTCTGAAAAGATAGGATAGGGAAATTCATATGGTGAGAGAGATATGTAGATCTATTTTATGTTTTTATTTATTTATAAAATTCAATAATAAAAACTCTTTGTTTACATATTTAAAACTACTCAATTTTATATTTAGTTTCAACAATTGATGATATAGCAAATATTACCCCGTCAATTAGTTAGATGCTGAAGTTTTACCCATTTAAGATATAAATGGAAGATCTTCCATTTACATTTAAATAGATGGAATCCACCACTTGGCCATTTGGTCTAATGCTATGAATCTTGCTTTAGATATAAGAGGTTCTCAAGATTCATTATCGTGTATAATATTTAATGTGATGTATAATGCTTTAGGGCTCCCTTAAATAATAATAATAAAAAAATGGATGGAATACAAATCCTTAAAATAAAGAACTACTTTTTTAGGTTCATGGGTAGGACAAATTTGAAGGAATTTCTCATCTTAATGAGTGTCACTATAAATAAATAAACAAAGCATTTCATTTAGATAAATTATTATATGGTTAAAACATATAAAAACAAAAGGTAGTGAGAATAGTCGTCCTCTGGCTATTGTGATGGCTAGAACAATCCTGTTCGTAGGCCTTAATCACGGGTTTTTAATTTTTTTTTTGTTCTTTTATTATTATTATCATAAGATTGTCAGTAAAGTGGAATTGGAAAGTTTGGTTGCTTGTTTGAAGCTCTTTCTGCTCTGGTTTATCTTGTTGATGGATATTCCTCTCACTTGTGAAAATTTATTAAAGTATATAATCTTGTTATGACATTTGCTTTTGGTCATTATGTGGTTCTTATCTGTATGTCTTCGTTTTGTTTACAATAGCACACCTGTAAAGGCGAATGTAGCCCAAGAGTGATTTGAACAAAAAATGCAAGTTACTTTATCAAATATGCATGTGGTGTCTATGCATATTATGCACCAGGAAAATCCGTGAGATTTTTTCTTCTAACTTTTTCTTTTTTCTTCTAAATGTTTATTGGGACAATCATAGATGAAGAAAATGTGATAGTTGAACCAAGAAATAAGAAATGGAATTGAAATGTGAAGACTATAAAGAGGAAATAGAGAAATATAATGAGTTTTGGCGAAAAGCCAAGGGAGGACATGCTAAAGGCAATGCGTATTTTCTCATCATAATATTATGAAATTAACAACGTAAAGTAATAGAAAATAGATGATAATATTATGAAAAAATTTATAATATTGACAAAAATGGTGTATTTCCGATTTATGTTTCTTTCTCCCCCTCTAAGACATCTGCATTTGATGGGTATAGGTTTATCTTTGAAACCCATTGTACAAATTTATTGTGGTTCTAATGGCATTCATTTTTCATTGGGAAAATTTTAAGGCAAGTTAGTCTTATATTGATTTTTAAACAGGCTAATATTGAGTTTTGTATAAGTTTTCATCACCTATTGACTTTCCTTTTTTTTTTTTTTTATAAATTTTTTCAAGCAACTACTTTTAGAGTGGGTGATTTGGAAACAATCAACTTCTATTTTGTTCCAAGCAACTCATTTCGCGTTCTTTGGCTAAACTATGAGAGTGGGTGATTTGGAACGCAACTACTTTTAGGTTAAAAAATTTATTCCAAATCATCCACTCTCTTAGTTTTTTCATGAAAAGATAATGGTAGTTTGGAATAAACTAAAAGTTAAATACTCAAAGATTTAAAAGAAAAAAAATTAATGAACAATTTGAAACAATATAAATTTCAATAAGTGATTGACATTTTACCCTTAATTATTTCTACTAAACAAGTTTGTAGTGATTTGGTCAGCTGTTTTGAAAGTAAAATACCAGCATGTATTGTAGATTCTCGTGAACTTACAATCAGGAGTATAGAGGGGCTGAAGACCCTTCTAATCCTTTTTGTTTCAATAACGGACGGGGTCTTGACGGATTCTTAACGTTCTAACTCTTGACAATAGAGGAATTAGAGTCGGGAATGTGGGATGAAAAGGCTTTATATATTAATCTCAGAGGGTATAAAAGAGCATGTGTATATGAGGAAGTGTGTGTGTGTGTGTGTGCATATTCTTTGTTGGTGGATGGGAGATGATCTTTTTCATGATTCTTGCTGCGACGATTGGTTCCCTTTTGCTTGAAATGCCTAGTCCTTTATATAGGTTCTCCGAGTGGCCCTTTGCGAATTTCGATTATCTCATATCAAATAATATTATGAGAGAGATCTAATAGTGATAAATTATCTACATCATTTTACCATAATTTTATATAAATATATAAAGTTAGATCCTCTATCATAATGTTTATTTGATATAAGGCAGATTCAAGTCTGTCCTTTGCTCGCTTGTAGTATGTGAAGACTGAAGCCTGATTGGTTGTTGCCCTTCTGTTGGAGTCGAGTAGTTTCATCTACATGTTTCCTATTGGCTGGTAAGAATGACAACATGGAGTCACACTCAGCAAGTAAGACTTCCCATGATCTCTTACAAGGACTCTCACTAGTTGGAAGATAATCTGAACTGTCTCATTCATGTTGTCCTCCGCGTGTTGCCAGGTTTCATGCTCGTCAGAGCATTAACTGTTATTAGCTCGTTGGTTCACTAGGATTGAGTCAATGGCGTATTTGCGTCTCTCGATTTGTTAGATTAATTTTAGCCATTCGATTAATGTTTCGGTATTATGAATGCTTGTCTTTTCCCTTGGGCTGGTAACAGTCAAGCTATGATGATTATACATTGATCACTGGGCTTGAGATATCTGCTCACATGTTTTAACGTCTCTTGACTATTATCTCAGCGTATAGTATTGAAGTGCTTACGCCAACCGTACGCCGTTTGCTTTGCTTAGATTGATTAACTTTCCGACCCAAAAAGAAGAGCCTGATTAACTTGTGTGTGGGCTTTCCTTACTTGAACCTTAAAAGGGTTTTGGGGGCCTCTTTCTCTTCTTCGCTTTAGCCAATCTCCTCGGTGGACTTTCTTATGTTTTTTGAGTTTTGGACAAGGCCTAATTTAGACATCTACATGTACAGGACAACAACATGTTCCATAATCCCACATTCAAACTCACAAATCATATAGTGTAAGTAATTAATATTTATAACATGTTGACAAATTGTTCAAGCTTTGCTTGTTGCATGCATCCTCATCAAGAGAGACCACATAAACCAACATTTATCACATGTTGACAAAATTTTCACAGCTAGACGCTTGAGCAAACCATTAAAATAAAGCAAATGAGAATTGTATACATTACTTAATAATTTGAAGTACATCATGTTTATTAATTATATGGAGAATTTGACCTACTAAACAGCTAGCATGAGGTGTCGCGATTGATCCTAGAACTCCAAGAAACATTTATTATAAGTTTCAAAATTTGTCAAACAAATTCTAACAAACTACGACCTTGGCTTACCAAATAAAGTTTTAGGATCCCAAAAAGTCAACGCAAAACGATCTACTAGTCTAAAGGGTAACAACTGTAATCAATTTTCTCATTTGTTTGGTCAGCCAACGGCTAAATCAGAGAAGAAGTATGTCCATGTACTGTTCTAAATAAATCAGTCTAAGCCTTTTTATTTTTATTTTATTTATAATTTAAGTGATGGTTAAATCATACAATATATATTAAAGAATATTACTTATGAAAATTAATTTATCAATTTCTCACACTCACAATGAAAGGCGTACAATTATATCGGCCAAAATCCGCCAAGCTTTAGTAGTGGGATTCATCATAGAGTAGCTTCAGATCTATAACTTTATTTCAGTGAGATTATAACACTAATATTTTTTGAGTGAAGACTAATTTGGTGTTTCATACATATATAGAATACATATATTTAAAATTTTTTGCCGTAAGTACACTATATTTAAGCGAAATTTAATTTGGGGAACTATAGCACTAATGTTTTTTTTAATAGAGACTAATTTGCTTTTTCATACTAAAATGCACATATTTAAAATTTTCTAGTACACTATATTTTAATAAAAAATTGGGCTAGTGGGGGTTGCAAATTGCATCTGCCGTCGTTGATCTTGAGGAAATTGCTGCTAACGGTATAAAATGAGAAAAGTCGGATGATATAGCGTTTACATGCTTGATGGTGAAGTGTTCTTTACAGTCTAGATGCACATAATGAGGAGTGTATCTAAAATGGTAAGGCAGTTATTGCACGAAACTTACACTATACGTAAAATTTGAGAAATAATTGGATCCATTTTGGGTCCTATATAATGATTTAATTAGGGTTTGAAATACACCTTCAAGTTTTTTATTTTATATTTTTTATTTTATATTTTATTTTGGCACCATTAATCCAAATGGAGGGACGTCAGTAATTTGGACCAGATTATCTAGATCCTCCACAATATCCAGTAATTTTATGATATCAGAGTGTCAAAAATTAGTAAAGCTTTGATAGAGTACATATTGCTGATATACAGTTAACCTTAGCTAGGTGAAAAATGAAACTCCAAGGTGCTAAATGCAAAAAGTGGAAAAACTTCAAGAACAATAGCTGGACGGAGTACGTAGAGTCTTGAGATTCAGGCGATTACGGATATCCAAAAATTGCTCAGCAACAGTTGGACTAGTTTGTATAAAGTTCGAATTTTCTGGACTGCTCATAGAATTAAATAAAAAAATGAATCGTAATCGATGGATTTCTTCAACTTTCAAACAGAAAACGAAGAGAAGAAAGGTCGAGTTCAAAAAGCCGTGAAAACCTAAAGCAAAGGGACAAATTTTTACATTGGTAAGCCTATTTAATTTAATCCAAATGAAAGGTTGAGCAACTCTGACATGATGGGCATTGCTTTGAATTCAATTAATATAAGTCATATCATAGCATCCTTTTACTCTTATTGCTGTTCTATTATCATTTTTAAATGATATACTCTTATTGCTGTTCTATTATCATTTTTAAATGATATCCACATTGTTCGCAAATGATTGCAAAACTTTTTCGTAATGTAATGCTTAACAAATTTTTTTTATTAAACCAACAAATGTCTGTATTTTTTAGTTATGGGGAATTCAAATTTTGACTGACATAATACCTGAAGGCACTACAATAAGAATCTGTCAATCAAATTTACGAGAGCATACCTATATATGCTAACCATATTACTGGCACTTTAGAACAACCAAGTAAGAGACAATTACATTAAATTTTCTCCTTTCACAACCACTGTAGTAAATTCATGCTTTCGCGAACCTTTGCTATATCGAGCATTTCTTTTGTTATCAAAATAAGTGGAGGGAGTGATTCGTAAGTAGCTGAGTGGCAGGCTACTCCCTTGACATTTGGGAGACCAATTGTAATAATTCTACAGTTAAGAGTCGATGCCCACGTCGGGTTAGTCTACAGACACTGGCCGGCGATAGTCATTTTTTCCTGGTGGCTGCACTTGTCTACCAGTATTTAGTGTGAGACTTATTATACTTTAATCCAGCCTATAGTCTTCCTTCCATGAGTCTACTCTCAACAAAATTGCCAATATAACAAAATAAGTCAAGAATGTAACAACTCAAGCCCAAAGGGAGAGCTCATCCCTAAAGGCTAGTCTGGTAGGTGGGAGAATCCCTTGTACTTAAGAAGCACTCATTGTGAGGGTGAGATTTTTATGTGGGATCATTACACCAATTAAGGTTCAAATCTCATAAGGGTGGGGAGTAAAAAGAAATAAAAAAATAAAAAAGTTGAAGGAGTGTGTAATTAAAGATAAAAAATTTGCCAGCTATAGATCTACGTTATGACCAGGTATATATGGATGAAGTTTATGCACTAGCTCTAACACACATACGAGTTATCCTTTATGTCTCAAGAAACATACAAGCATATGAGGAGGATCATCAGCTACTGTACATTATCCGCTCATTATGAACGTCTTTGAGGCCTATAACCAAGAGGATAATACAGGTAATAAGATACTGCGAGGGCAATAGTTTTTGAATGGAAGCTATTAGAGAATGCAAAAAAGCTAGCAATCTATCACATAACTATTGGAGAATTGCTTTTAAGGTCCGTGTACAGTGTCCTGAGCTATTCAACTTAATACTAATTGGATTTATGATAGAATCTTATATGTTTTAACACGGTATTAAAACCGGGGCTTGAACTAATGTTGTGCATTTATGTTCCACCTATTCTTGCTAATTTGGTATACAACTCTTCTAAATTCCCTACTTTTTTACCGTGTAATTGGGTCTTCAACAATCAATTTACACAAAGAATGGGGATATTGAAGTATCCAATTATCTCACATAAATAAATCAGAATACTGAGCCACTCCCACCTAATACTAATTAGGTAAAGGATGGAAACTATAGTTCTTAACATTTAGTGGTAGAAACCAAAAGCAAGTCTTTATTGCTTTCTATCTCGAAGTTGAGAACTAATGAAGTTCATTTTCTAACAATGAAGATGGACAATTCACTAAAATGCAATATACCCATGAATTTAAGAATTCAATGTTGGGTTCATTCCAGGGAGAATAATTGTAGCTTAAAGATGTCTCAAGCCTATAGGATAAAAGGAGATACTTGGTAGATGTTTAAATTAATCCTTAGATTAGTAACACATAACACCATAATGCATACAACAAGTTAAGAAAAATTGCAAATAAATATGCATGAAGGATAAAAGATGACATTGGTTTCACATGTTTGTGTTAGCTCCCTCTTCACCATTTTCTATTCATTTCTTTCCAAGGTATATAAGTTCAAGAAGATGATGATGATTGTCAGAGATTGAATTAAAATAATGCAAGAGAATTCAGAAAATACCTTACTTACTAAATCCCAGTAAGTTGTAGCCAAAATGTCAAAAGGAATCTTTTATACTATATAGGTACAGTTTCTTGAGGGCTTCAAGGACCTGTGCCAAAATATTATCTACAAGTTATGTGTCAAAGAAACCACATACCTTTATCAGTTAAGAATTCAGCACCAGTATAGTTCTTGCTCCATCAGACCAGTTAGCCAAGATGGCAAATGCAACTATCCAATAAAGTCTGCATTCTAGATGTTATGTTGATAAACACCAATGCAATCTATGTCCAAAAAATGTATAAATTCCAATATTGAGGACAATAAATAAATATAATAGACTATTCTGTAATAGTTTAACTTTATATGATGTAGTAAATTAATACGTAATTAAAGCCAGGTTACCAAATGGTTTTAGGTTCAGTCTCTCCGACTCCTATTTAAAAATGAAAACAACAATTCACGTGCAGGCTAAAAATACAAAAATAGTTTAAGCATTTAATCATGCGGTAATCTAATATTCAAAGCCCTCTCATATTATACATTAACTCATACAGATCAACATGTAAAGATTATGAAGTTTCAAGAGGAAAAAAGAAATGATAAATTATAGTATTCGACATATGAAACAAAGGAAAACACACATATCACTACACAAATTTATTAGGGTTTCTACGAATAATCCAATATCCATGCTACTCGTAGAAATTTACACAATCAATATGCAATGCCATCATCATTGCTGCTCTGGGTACCTCATGAGCTCATCAAATGCACATTCTTGCACCATTCCTTTATGAAAACCCTCATTAATGGAAGCACCAGAAGGAAAATCCAGAGAGCTCATTTCACCCCAATCCATGCTTGCACTAGAAATAGATTTACTTCTATGATTGATCAAATCCCCATATAAGAACTCCAAGCCATCTGAATTTTGCGGCTTGTTACATAACACATGCCCAAGCTCAGCTGCAAAACTAGTACTGCTCTGACCTGCCATCGTGCTCGTATCAGCCCCATTCATATTGGATTGAGTGTGTGGCGAGGGAAAAACCATTGTGTTTGAGATGTCAATTGGATCAGCAGACATCAAATTGAGGGATTGTTGGTATGATGGTTGCACCAATGCATTATTCATAAGATACTGATCAAGATCTTTCGTGCCGTTAATTGGTTGATCATCATCAGAGAATCTACCTCCAAGCTTTATCAATAATTTCCTTATAGAGACATGATCTTTGAAGCGTGGCTCTTCGTTTGAATATGGTATAGGTGGCAGTACAGGCAGCTCAGGCCAATAAGATCTTTCGTTACTGTTATCAGAAGCCACAAAATTTTCTGTTCCTTTTATGATATCTTCTTGCTTTTGATTGTTACCTCTACGAGCCTGTTGTTCTTTTCGCTGCTTTCCGAATAACTTTCTCTTCAACTTAGTGTTCCAGTAGTTCTTGACATCATTATCAGTTCTTCCAGGCAATTGTGCTGCAATGATAGACCACCTGTTCATGCAAACTAAGGTTAGAATGCATGATATAATCTTTTGACTTTTTTTTTTTTTTTTAGAAAGCTCGACCAACGAGAAAAAGTGTTTAGCCTAAGCCAAAAAGAGGTTGCCCCACGTAATTCGCCAAACCTAGCTAATAATAATCGCATCAGTTAATGGAGTAGTTGAAGTCCAAGAAGAAATTTGACTTAGTAAAATACAAACGAACAATGGCCTAGATGACATCATTCCATGAGAATTGTTACCTGCTTCCAATGCTTATATAGAGGCTACAGATTATGTTATCTTCTTCTTCTGTGAATCCACCGTGCTTAATATTTGGACGAAGATAGTTTAACCATCTTAGACGACAACTTTTTCCACATCTCTTAAGACCTGATACATAAAGATCAGCCACATCTCGCAAAATATACCATTAATTAACAAGTTCAATCCAATTACTCATATTAGGTTTGATGGAGGAAAAATTATTTAAAAAAATAAACAAAAAAAAAGAGAAGGGATATGCAAAGATGATGAATACCAATTTTTTGAGGTAAAGCAATCCAGTTACCACCAGTACCATGCTCATCAATATATGCCTTGAGCTTTGCATCCTCTTCAGGTGACCATGGGCCTTTCTTGACGTTAGCTTTGTCACAGCAAGGAGCTCTGCCCATTTCTGCTTGCTGTAAGGGTGCCAATTATTGTTATTTTCTCTGTTCTCCTTTATTAAGTTAGAAAATAAGTGCGTGTGTGTGAGAGAGAGAGAGAGAAGCGAAAAGGGATTATTAGACTAGCTGGAAAAGGATAAACATGTTTTTCCGGAGCAACCATATGGTTCAAGAAAAGGGTTACGGCAAAAAAGAAAGCATGTTACTGTTAAAAAATTGTCTAATCTAGAATAGGACACCAGGGTTTTTCTTCTTGTCTTCCTCAAGGGAGAATCATTTTTTAATATATAATACCTGCAGATATCATTGCACTACAAATAAAAAACAATTGGCTTTAGCCACGGTTCGTCATCAATTCGTCTTTAAATTAGTGATGGAAATTAGACGAAAATTGTTGTTACAAAAAATTGTGACAAATTGGAGACGGAGTGGTGATAACATAGGTAAGTCGTTTCCAAACCATCTCTAAATAGCGATTACTTGGAGACAACATTATAATCCATCTCCAAAAGTGACAAGTTGACAACTATTCAGAAACGACATATCTATATCATTTACAAACCGTCTCCAATTGGTGACGACATGGAGATGACTTATCTATATCGTCTCCAAATCGTCACCACTTGGCAACATCGTGGAGACGACTTATCGATATCGTCTCCAAACCATCACAAATTGACAACTAATTGGAGACGATCTATTAAGATTATAATTTAATTAATGTTAACAAAAAGATTACAAAGACATTAAAGCATACCACAACTCTACAGATCCTTAACCCCATAACAACTGGAATCTTATCATTTTTCAGATTTCATTTAATTAACCTTTTTTCTAAACTACTCTGACAATGATCTAATGTACCACGTCCCATACATGTCGCCATGGGTGACAAAATAGATTGTTAACTGTGAGTTACATTATCATGTAGATGATCTTCTTTTATGATATTATTCTAAGAACAAGGCAAAGACTTTGGTGGGATTAAAAAGTAAGTAAGAAGGTGAGATGTTCAGGAATAGTAATAGATGTTGAATTTTTATCTTTTATTTTGAATCTTAATTGATATACATAACTAGGATTTTTTGGTATATACCACTATATTTACGGCATATTTGTTTGTTGATGTAGGAGATGACTTTAGAAGAGTATGAGAAAATACTGGAAGAGAAGAGGAAAGCTTTGCAGACACTAAAATCACGTGAGCGAGATGATTAGAAGACAATAATAGACCATTTTAGGTTTTTTTTTAGATGTAAATTTAAGATATTATTTTTGCACATAATTTAGGTTTTTTTTTTGTAAATTTATTGTAAATATTAATTTGTTTATTCAATTTTAATTTTTTTGTTAATATTATTTTTTTTCAAATTTTTGTAAACATTAATTGGCATATTTAATTTTAGTTTTTTAAATATTAATATTTTCTAATAAAAATAAAAAAATTGGGCAAAAGATTGGCTACGGTTAATAATTAATAAAAACGTGAAAAGTTTAATGGGCGACAGATTAGCTACGGGTATTTGGCGATGGAAATAAAAAAAAAAATACAAATTACTGGAGACAGTTTAGAGGCGGAATGAGGTTAGAGACAAAATGTGGTTGAAGATGGTTTGAAGACTGAATTATTTGGAGACGGTTTGGAGACGGAATGTGGTTGGAAATGGTTTGGAGACGAAATGTGGTTGGAGTCGAATTGGAGACAGATTTTTATTGGTGACGTTGTGGAGATGATAATTTTTTGGAGATGTTTTGGAGACGGATTTTGGAGACAGACTAAAATTCCGTCGCCAAAGGAGATGATTTGGCGACGACATGAAAACTTAGCGATGATCATTATGGCGACGGATGATTTTCGTCCCTTTGCCGTTGCCTAGACCCTTTTGGCAATGGAAATGTGACGAAAATTGGCCGTCGCATTTGACAGTTTTTTTTTGTAGTGTTAGAACTGTTATGCCCATAATCTGTATTCGCATCTGTTAGAAAATTTACCCAAGTTATCATATTTAATTAACTATGATACTTGCATATTTAGAAAGGGTTGGGGTAATTAAAATGCTTTCTACAACTCGAAAAAAATAAATAACGAACTTATTCTTGTAACCATTAGAATTTGGATTAGGCTTCAAAATGATAAGTCCTTTTGTTTTTGTTGCCTTTGCACTTTTGTTGAATTAATTATAAGTTTGTCCTATTAATTTTGATAAAATTTTGATAACCGCCCAACCGGCTAATGGAGTTACCTGGACACAATAGCAGAGGGACATTTACTATAGGGTGTGCAGGAGCACACACTGAGTTGGGGAAGAATAATATTACCTTTTTAGTATTAGAACAATGAGAAGTGATGAAAAATAAAAGTGATAAGAGACGTGTTATTTTTACTTTTTGATCAATGATTCTTTCTTGTTTTCTCATGTTGAGAATGATATATTCTATACTTCTATTGAGTGAAGAGAGAGACAGAGACAGAGAGAGAAGTGTGAGACCCCATATTTTGCTTTATCTTGATTTGCGTGTTTTATCTCGTTTTGCGTGAATTAACCTGTTTATGTGCTATATGACTTAGAATATGCTAAATATGTGATTAATACTCCTAATACATGCTAAGTGTGCATTCATGAAATTTTCATAAAAACGGAATCAGAAATTTTATCGTCGGTTTTAGTACATAGTATTTTTGAACACCTGTCAGCTAAAATTTTTACAGGGGTGTTTTAAACGTTTGAAAACCTAGTCCTCGGGTATTAATAGACTCGTGTTTGATTAAAACAGATTTGGAATCGGTTTTGAAATTTTAAAGATTTTTACACTTTCTTTTGCAAAAAAACGAGTTTTAAGCATACTTGATCAACTTGTTAAAGTGTTGATTGATTCTGATGCTACGCATTCTTTCATTACTCCTGCTTGTGTGCAACGTGTTAATGTGCAACCTGAAAGATTGCCTTATGTGGTTGAGATTAGTATCTCTTTGACTGATAAGTATATTACTGACTTAGTATGTAAGGATTGTAAAATTCCTTCGGACCTTATCTTATTTCCTATCTGGGGTACGATGTTATCTTGGGTATGGATTGGCTTTTTAAGTATGATGCCAAGTTAAACTGTAGAACAAAGGTAGTACAGTTTCGTTTGCCAAATCAGCCAGTAGTTGAGGTAGTAGGGAACCGGGGTGCTAAGGCGAGTTTTGTTATCTCAGCAACTAAAGCCGTTAAGTTGGTGAGTAAGGGGTGTTCTGGTTATCTAGCTTATTTGATCAACAAGCCATCTGATAAGCTATAGCTGGAGGAAGTACCTATTATTCGGGAATATCCTAATATATTTCCCGAGGAGTTGCTAGGGTTACCGCCAGAGAGAGATGTGGAGTTTGTGAATAATCTTGTTCCCGGTACTCAACCTATTTCTAAATCAGCGTACCAGATGGCAACAACTGAGTTGAAGGAGTTGAAAACTCAGTTGCAGGAGTTAATAGAGAATGGTTTCATTCAGTAGAGTTCTTCACCTTGGGGAGCTCCTGTTTTATTTGTGAAGAAGAAGGATGATACCTTGAGATTGTGTATTGATTATCGTGATTTGAATAAGGTGACTATCAAGAACAAGTATCATTTGCCACTGATTGATGAGTTGTTTGATCAACTTCAGGGAGCCAAAGTCTACTCTAAGTTTGACTTGAGACAGGGGTATTATCAACTTCGGATTCTCACGGAGGATGTTCCGAAGTCTGCCTTTAGGACTCGGTACGGGCATTATGAGTTTGTAGTTATGCCATTTGGATTAACTAATACACCGGCAGCATTTATGGATCTTATGCATCGGGTTTTTCAGCCGTACTTGGACCAGTTCGTGGTGATCTTTATTGATGATATCTTGGTTTATTCTAAGTCTGAATTGGAGTACGAGCAACATCTACGGCTTGTCTTACAGAAGCTGCAGGAGCATCAGTTGTTTGCAAAGTTCAACAAATGTGAATTTTGGCTGCAACGCATATTTTTTCTTGGTCATGTTATCACACAGAGCGGTATCTCGGTAGATCCCACTAAGATTGAATCGGTGATATCTTGGAAACGTCCGGAGAATGTTTCGGAGGTTCGTAGCTTTCTTGGCTTGCCGGGTTATTACCGTAGGTTTGTCAAGGACTTTTCTAAGATTATCGGGCCACTTTCTCAGTTAACTCAGAAACAAACTAGTTTTGTTTGGGATGAGAAATGTGAGAGTGGGTTTCAGGAATTGAAAAAAAGATTGACTACTGCTCCAGTACTTGCTCTACCAGAGGGGACCGATAATATGGTTATCTACAGTGATGCATCCAAGGAGGGTTTAGGATGTGTTCTTATGCAGAATGGTCAGGTTATTGCCTATGCTTCTAGAAAGTTGAAGCCTTATGAGGTGAATTATCCGATTCATGATCTTGAGTTGGCAGTTGATGTTTTCTCACTGAAAAAGTGACGTTATTATATGTGGGGAAGTAAGTTTGAGATTTTCACTGATCATAAGAGTCTTAAGTATTTATTCTCACAAAAGGAGTTGAATATGCGTCAGCGAAGGTGGATGGAACTTCTTGGAGATTATAATTGTTCTATCAGCTATCTGCCTGGAAAGGCTAATGTTGTAGCAGACGCTCTTAGCCGTAAGACAAGTGTTTCTTGTTTGGCTGTCAAGAAGTGGGAGGTTCTTGAGGAATTCACTTATTGGAGACCGGATTTGACTCAGGTTGGGGTGATGTGTTCACATCTCCGTATTCAGCCTTTATTGCTGTCTCAGATCAGAGAAGCTTAGCAACTTGATGTTAAACTTCAGAAGATCAAGGATTAGATCACGAATGATCAGTCTGACTTCAAAGTGCACGAGGATGGTATTCTTCGGTTTTGGAACAGGATTTGTGTTCCCGATGAACCGGCTTAAGGCGAGGTATTTTGGAGGAGGCTCATAATTCTAAGTATACTATTCATCCTGGTGGAAACAAGATGTATCGGGACTTGAAGCAACATTACTGGTGGAATAATATGAAGAGAGAAGTTGCTCAGTTTGTGTCTAGATGTTTGACTTGTCAGCGAGTAAAAGCCGAGTATCAACGACTTGCAGGTTTGCTTCAGCTGTTGGCTATACCACAGTAGAAATGGGAGCATATTACGATGGATTTCGTCACTGGTTTGCCTAGAACACCGAGAGGTAATGATGCAGTTTGGGTTGTCGTGGATCGTTTGACGAAGACATCTCACTTTATTTCGATGTGGATGGGAGATGAAGTTACAAAGTTGACGGATCTTTATTTGGATCAGATTGTTAGACTTCACGGAATTCCATCTAGTATTGTCTCAGATCAAGATCCTCGATTTACTTCTCGTTTGTAGGAGAAACTTCAGGAGA
Organism: Ehretia macrophylla; assembly: GCA_037974665.1. Taxonomy (NCBI): domain Eukaryota; kingdom Viridiplantae; phylum Streptophyta; class Magnoliopsida; order Boraginales; family Ehretiaceae; genus Ehretia; species Ehretia macrophylla. The sequence continues at coordinate 11,504,228 of CM075774.1, forward strand.
CTTTGGGTACTCAGCTGAATTTCAGTACAGTGTATCATCCACAGACCGACGGTCAATCCGAGAGGACTATTCAGATTCTGGAAAATATGCTCAGGGCTTGTGTTCTGGACTTTGGGAAGAACTGGGAGAAACATCTACCACTTGCCGAGTTTGCCTATAACAATAGTTATCAAGCTACTATTGGGATGACACCTTTTGCAGCTCTTTACGGCCGTAAATGTCGTTCACCTTTGTATTGGGATAAAGTAGGGGAGATGAAGACTATTGATCCGACTATTATGCCAGAGCTTCTAGAGAAGATTGAGAATGTTCAGCTGATCAGGCAGAGAATGCTTACAACGTAGAGTAGATTCAAGAGTTATACTGATAAGCGTCGTCGGGATTTGGAGTTTACTGTCGGAGATCGGGTTTTCTTGAGATTGTCTCCTCAAAGGGGTTTGCTCGTTATGGTAAAGGTGGTAAGCTGAGTCCGAGGTTTGTGGGGGCCGTTTGAGATTACTGGCAAAGTGGGCAAGTTGGCATGTTGGTTGGCTTTACCGGAGAATTTTGCTAATGTCCACGATGTATTTCACGGGCCTAATTTGCGGAAGTATAATCTGGATCCGTCTCATATTCTTGAGCCAGAGTCGTTACAGCTTCGTGAGAATCTGACTTATGACGAGCGGCCGATTCGTATGCTTGATCAGATGGAACGAGAGTTGAGGTCGAAGAAGATTCCGATGGTTAAGGTATTGTGGAAGCATCACGGTATTGAGAAGGCTACTTGAGAGAAGCGAGATCAGATGCAGTAGTAGTATCCAGATCTTTTTCGTTCAGCAAGTAAGAATTTCAGGGATGAAATTTCTTTAAGGAGGGGAGAATGTGAGACCCCATATTTTGTTTTATCTCGATTTGCGTGTGTTACCTCGTTTTACGTGAATTAATCTGTTTATGTGCTATATGACTTAGAATGTGCTAAATATGTGATTAATACTCCTAATACATGCTAAGTGTGCATTCATGAAATTTTTATCAAAAACAGAATCAGAAATTTTATCGTCAGTTTTGGTGAATAGTATTTTTGAACACCTGTCTGCTAAAATTTTTAGAGGGGTATTTTAAATGTTTTAAAACCTAGTCCTCGGGTATTAATAGACCCGTGTTTGACTAAAACGGATTTGGAATCGGTTTTGAAATTTTAAAGATTTTTACACTTTCTTTTGCAAGAAAACAAGTTTTAAACCGACTGGGGTGAAACTATTTTAATGTAAAACTCTTTGTCACCTAAAATATATTGTCTAGAATTAATTTATGTGTTAATTTAATAGTTGAGCAAGAAATAGTCATTAAAAGAATTAAAAGACTAGAAAATGGAATTAAAAGACTAATAAAACTAACATTGACCATTTTTAAAATGTTGACCTTAGCTTATATGCATCAACACACACAAAACACAACACAAAACAGACTTATTTTGCACCTACATGGCCGAGAGCCATAGAGAGAAAAACAAAGCTTTTTCTTCAAGTTTTCAAAGCAAATTTTTATAGAAAAACCTAGTTTTTGTTCGTAGATTTTCGTGCCGAGTTGGTTTCCTCTTATTGGGCATGCATTGCACGCATATCTACGCTTATTTCACATCAAAGATGAGAGAAAAATTCTAGATCTCAAAAGTCATTTTTATGTTTTTTGCATATAATTGATTATTGAACCGTTAGAATGTTAATTTGAAGTTATATTATTGCTCAGTGCATGCTAGGGATCGTTTATGTGTATTACTACGAGATTTGAACCATTGTAGCGAAATTATTTATTTTTGGGTATTTAAAGTTGATAGATTGGCCATTTGATGAATATCTTGAGTTGTTGTGGTTGGAATCGATTGCCGTCGATTTCTAAAAGTTTGTTAATTACGTGGTAACGCCGTTATAATGCCGAATTTTCAATTGCGATGTTTGTGTGAAAATCCAGAAATTTCAGCCTAGGTGCATTGAGGTTTTAGGGTTGTTGGGCTTGATTTTGATGTGTCTTGGTTGGTTTCCGAGAGGGCTAATGTAGTTGATTGAATAGGTGAGTGTTAGAAACTGATTTGGAGTTGTTTGGATTAGTAGAATGTAAGATATGATTATTTGGAGTTTAGGTTGTCTTTCTTTAAATTGTTGAATTGAGCATTAGTTGATTGGGTGGTATTTGAGTGATTGAATTGTGAGTGTTGATGGTTAGACTAGGGTTAGATTACGTGTTTAATGCATGTTAAGTTGGATTGCCTACTTTGTCATCTAACTTAGTTGTTTGTTGTTTAATTGATTACTTGATGTTATATTGATGATAATTGATGATTATTGATGATTATTGATTGATGATTGATGAACCGGGAGCTAGGCAATTTTTCTAGATTGTCCTCCTGTGAATGATGTTTATTATTATTGCTGAGTCTTGGTATGTGTGTGCCACCTCTCGGGCAGCATCAGGCTGTCGGGTTGATAACGACATGACTACCAGAGACTACCTCCAGCTCGCATGACGAAGGTGTCATGGAGGGCGAGGCTAGTGAGGTACCTCGGGTGCGTGAGTAATGGGGAGTTACAAGAAGAATAGTTGAGATCGTGATGACGTTTAGAGCTACACCAACTAGAGTATCCTTTATTGATTGGTCATTATAGTTATGTGTTTATATTGTTATTGATGTTTTATTGCGTGTTTACTGCTCAAAGGATCATTTTCAAGGAGTATAGTAAATACTGTTAGAGATCTATAGGATCCTCACTGAGCTTGTTTTATATAAGCTCACTCTCTATTATTGCATGCATACAGGTGTTATTGAGCAAGATTACGGGTACGTGCCTCAGGAAGTTGAGAATGTGCCATATATAGACGAGTCCTATGTGCCAGAGTCTTGTCCTTGATGTTAGAGATGTTGTATACCTTATAGTCTTGTAAATTATTCTAGTTGTCTTTTATTTACTTCATAGTTTATGATGTACAAGTTGTAGTAGAGATAATGAACTAGTTGTTGCTAACTTAGTAGTCTCTCTTTTGACTATGATCGGGTTGCTAAGTTGGTTTATAATCTATTTTGATATGTATGTTAAAGTTAAGGTTATGTTGGAACGGAGGCGTATAACTAAGAATGATTATTGTATAATATGGTTATGTTGTATGTTGTTAATGGTATTGAGGAATTGATTGTTGTTTGGTTGAGGAGTTTGATTGTATGATGTTCTGAGAGGTTGGTTTAGAGTCTCGGTGTCTTAATTACTGTCGTTATACTGCCGAAATTCCGTTGCGTCCTGACTGATTGTAGGTGGGGTCGAGTTGGGGCGTGACAAGAAGTGAGAGAAGAAGGAAATGAGAGGAAAATATAGGAAAAACTGGGCAATCTTAATCAAATGTACTATCAAACTGTGATTTCTATTCAATGGACCTGAAAGTTGGTGAGCATATTCGCGATTCAAGTTTCTATAATCTTAACGGTGCAGATTGATTTTGGAGCTCTTTAAGGCCAAATTTTGTTACGTGTATAGTAGCCTATTTGTTTGTTATTTTTATATATAGACTATTGTTTTAATTTATACATGTTATGCTTAGAACTTTTGTAGTCTCAATTTGAATTGAATTTCTAATTTGTTATTTGATCAAGTGGGTAATTTCTTTTTAAAGAAAATCAATTTATGAGCAATAATTTTTCTCTACATCTAATGAAAGGGACTTTTTCGTTTTCAATGCCCATAGTTATTTATTTTTCGCTCTTTTGTATGTTATATCATTACTGTATTGAGGGAGAGTCGTGCCTTAAAGACTCCATATATACTTTGGCGCTTACATTTTTATAATTTCTACAAGGTTTATTATATGAGAGGAGTAATATCTTGAAAACTTTATTTGTGCTATAATGTTCTTGGGATATTTTAAGAGCAGAAAATTCCCTGTTGTTAATTGGTACACAAATATTTGGTTCAAGTATTGCATGCCAAAACATGCTTTTGGCAGTTGGATCGCATGGTTGGACAAATTCTCCATAAAACAGAGACTCATAATTAAGCTCGAGACTTGATGTGAACCCACTTTGCTTGCTTTGCCACCAACGCATCGAATTGAGAGATCATTTATTCTTTGAGTGTGGCATATAGATCTGTTAAAGCCTTCCAAGCATCAGCTGCTATCGTCTTCTCAATAATCTCCAACAATACAATATCTGTCATTGTCATGTGTATTGCGCTTATGGCTCCCACTTATAACTCTTCCTTGTCCTCGAATTTTGTCTATTCCAAAATCTTCTCTTCAATGACATTCCATAGACCTTGCATTACTATGAATGCCTTGAACTTGATTTTCTAGATATTGAAACTACTTCTTTCATCAAATTTCTCAATCTCGAACTTCCAAAAAGTTGAAACAATCTTTGTTCATCCAAAAAAGAACACAACTTGAGTTGAAATTTAATAAAACGAACTACAAATTCAAACTCAGCACATCGAAAAACCTTGGTATACCCCAATCAACTCCTGTCAAAGTCAAAGTCAACGTCTCCATTCAACATAACCTTAAAACACGTACTTCTAAATAGAATTTGGCAAAACCAAGCATAAATTCAGCACATCCGAAAACCTTAAGAATATACTAGTCAACTTTTGGTCAACCTAGTCAAAGTCAACGCACGGTCAACAGCTCGGTCAACCCCTACTCAACACAGTCAAACCAAGCCCACATAAACTCCACCATATGCAACATACTAGATCATAACTCTTGGCTCTTTTTTTAATTTTTTTATTAAATCCCAAAAGAGATCCAAGTCCAAACCTAAAAACTTGACCCAACCCAAAAGCTAAAGTCACCCAAGCCTTGAACCTAACCCTATACTGCTCCTAGCCCAAAGTTCTATTCGATCTGCGATCCGACCCGATCTAATAACCCAGAACTACCAACTTAATTTTTTTTTAATATAAAAAATTCAAAAAACCACAAATCAGAAAACTAGATCCAAAAAACAAACAACCCGTCACCAACCAAAAAAAAAAGCACCACGTCACCAACTACCTCGTCGATCCTCGTCTTTTTTCATGCGATTCCAACCACCACCAACCTCCAATTTCAACGTCGACACCACCATCGTGCTCCTCTCTCCAAGATGAAGGTAATGGTATACTTCACGTCACACGATGCAACATGCACAATTATAGTGCTTTGCGAATACCCGTGGCATTTTATGTTCTCTGGTAGATTTCGGGCGACTATCGGGCTGCACGAATACTACCACTTGAATCCTTGTGATAAGACGAGTCCATTGGTATATGATTTATCAAGTTTTTCTTATAAAAAAAATGGACCCAAATTTCACGTGAGTTTTCTTCTTCGTTAATGACAGATTGCATTTCAGTGATTCTTGAGCTACATGCTACACACAGTTAGCTTCGTCTCATTAGATATTGGACACTCCATTAAGCGTGTATGAGCTCCTCAAGATTTGTCACCTTCGAGCTTAATTTCCGACCAACTCTGGTATTCAATGACAACGCCGCAAGTACAGTTGCGGTCCCCTCGTCGAGAAGATATATTATGACTGTACACTTGGAACAGCCTCTTGATTTCATTTTCAAATACTCAATTTTTGGCATTGTTGCAGTCCAAATATTTTTTTCAGATCTGATTTTTGCACGCGAAAGCAATAACACCCCTCACTTACCTAGCTCTTGATACCAGTTTGTTTAGATTGGGGTGATATCCTGTGTGCAAAAATGTGATTTGGAACAAAGATGAAAGCAAAAAATTGACACGTGGGTTTTATGTTGTTCGGCCTAAAGCCTACGTCCACGGACAATAGGAGAATAATTCACTATATAATGAAACTATTACAAGCACATTCTTATAAAGCATCATACCTCACTGTTTTTGCCACACTTGTTACAATAGTCATAGGGCTTATATATAGGTAACCTTGAGGTTCTAGGTTTTGGGTTTACAAACCAAGTGCACTATCTACAAATACGAGTCATAGCCCAACGCTTGTATTGCGACAATTTTTCCAACTAGGGTCAACATCATAACTGAAATTCGGGAGACCCTATAGGAAAAACTCCTAGTGAGGATTAAGATTCTACTACTCATTAACATATATAGCCTCATATAGTATATATTTCGAGATCATATCTTCTCTAAAAGATAGGTAAATGTAATAGCTAAAATTTGGTTTTTATTTAAGATCAATTGTCTTATGTAACGAATTAGCTCGACTAGATATATATCACTAGACGCAACCCATCGTATTCATAGATTAAGAAGTCTTTCAATCGAATCTCCATATAATTAATCTGATCAAAACTTTAACTGCCGAGCTAATCAGATTCACGATAGTGGCTGAACTGATTGAATTCACTCAAGAGTATCACAATTTGACTTGAATGACTCGATTTGAACCTTCACCCATTAAGTAGACTAGACCAGCTAGACCCCACAACTTTGAAAAAACACATTCTATTTTACTTTAAACCATCTCAACCGACATAAATCAAAGCATCTCCGCAAGAAAACATTTGGTACTTACCAGTGACAACCATACCCATTAAGAATTCTTGTTTTCGAGATATTGAATGTAGATTTTATAATCTATAATTACTATTGCCAATTTCTACTCAAATAAATTGTGATCATCTTCATGACATCTAAGAAATTTAAATATCACATAGTAATTTTTAGTTTATGTCTCTTAGTTAAGTTACAACTATCATTTGCACAAGTATAAAAATGAAAGTGAATTTCTAGCATGTTTTTTTTTTCGAGTTCCTACCTTGTAATATCCCATATTTGTATAAAATATCAAGAAATTCTTAAATAAGAAATTTCCACATATCTGTTGCAAATTAGACAGAAAAAATGCTCCATTTAGCACCCATAATGATGAAAGGCTATGATAAGGTTCGTGTTGTATATTTGTCTTAAGAATTCTCTTAGTAGGTCCTTAGACTTACTATCAATTACTTTATTTTAATGGCAAAAGTTTTCACTTTATCAAATGTCCATAATGCCAATAATTGTGATACTAATTCTGTGCAATTGGAGGAAATAATGTTAAAATTTAAGGCTTAAAATCTATGCAACTAAAACTATAACTAAAATAATAAAAAATTGAAAGAACTTAAGCAATTGATACCATAATATGCAGTTATGCTACTGATTTAATCGATATGTACTAAATGCAAATGAAACAAGTAAAAGGACATAACAAACACTTAAATGTGTGATCAAATAATATTAAACCGAAAACCAATGTATATATGCACACATAAATATGAATATATATACATATGTACATGTACGTGTGTGCATACACATACACATATTTATATATACATATATATATATACACACACACATATATGTGTATGTCTCTTGGTACGTGTGTTCATGCATTTTTGGACACTAAGAAAGTGTTTGGAAGCACTTGTGTATGAAATTCATTTGATTTATCAATTAATTCCGTTAGGATATTTATTTGCATATGAATCCGTTTGTTTTAATTGTAAACAGTATTAGTCAATTATGTCATTTGTAAAGGCAAATTATAAATTAATTCCCTTTTTTAGACATCTAGTGCCTTTGACCCCATGAATGGCTTAGAAAATGTAAGTTAAATATTTATACAAATAAAGTGCACTAATCGTACCAATGTGCTCTATACCTAAATGGAGGGACTGTAAATTAACTAGGCTTATAACAATTCATGGTTCGTTTAAAGTTTCAATGTCAAAACAAAAGTTAATAGTAACAAGAAGTTATGAGCATAAAAACAAAATGAAAGTTAGTGAATGGTGCGTACCAAAGCTTAATGAGTTTGTTGTTTTTCTCGTTTGAAGAGGAAGAAGAAACTTGAATTGAAAAATACTGATGAGAATAAATTCGCGGATAAAAAAGCTCACAAGAAGAAGAAAAATAACTGTAGAGGGAATGAGAACAAGAGAGGAGCAGAGCGGCAATAAGGGGAAAAACAATGATAGTGAAAAAGAAATTAAACCTAGAGCGTAATTTTACCCTGAAAATGTGAGCAACCATTTGGTGGACTTGGATATTAAATTTCATCTTTTGAGCAAGGATGAGCAGTAAGTTAAGCTTGAGGGAAATGAATTTTCAATTTTTTAAAAAAAGTACTTCCAAACACAAGTAATTAGATTTTCAAAAGAATTGATTGAATAAAATTTTATAAAGTTAATTTGTTCCAAATAGTATGGAACCGTAGACCAAAAAATATCCTTCTAAACTACCCCTAAATTAGAAATATTTTATTTTATTTTTTTAGATTTTTAGTAGCTGTGAGAGCACTTTTACAGGTCTTTTTGATATTTGGCAAGGTCAACTCTTTGACCATTAACATAAAACTAACAGTGTTAAGTTTTGGGACCCCAAGAGAATTATAAAAATATGAGGACCTGGTTGAGATAATATTCTATAAGTCAGGGACCTGGATTCCTTTTCCTGAACTTGATATCTAGTTAAGGACTTGATATCTAGTTAAGGACTGCTACTAGTATGTGATAATAATGTAGTCATATAACGATCGCCATTTATAGTTGCTATTCTTTTACATCACAATGCATGAAACTCTAATTAATCCCTTTAAAAAGTATTTTTCTTTTAATAAATAGGGTAAATATCACGCCGCCCCTCTGTGTTATTCATATATATCACGCTACCCCCCTGCGCGTGGTCAATTATCTACTTTATATATAGCCAAAAACCACTAATAATTGTGGCTGCTGCGCGTGGGTATCACGTTGAATGAAAAAACATATGACAGGCTAATGGAGAGGGGTGAAGTATATTTTTTAACAAAACACAGGGGGTTTTGTGATAATTTTTGGAATACAGGGGGGTAGCTTGATATATATGAATAACACAGGGGGGCGGCGTGATATTTACCCTAATAAATATTTGATAAATAACTAAACTATAAGCATTAAAGATGATAAAGAGAAAAAAAAAAGATAATTAGTTTGCTGAAGTTGCTAATTGCCACCAAAAGAACTTGCTAAGCTCCCTCTGGTTTGAAGAAACGTAGCGAATTAATAGTCATTGTCAAAAGAACATGCGAAGGTAAAATTGTCAAAAGTTTATAATGTTACTGATATGAGTGTAAACCCAACCTGGACTTCTATGGGGCAAGATCCGACTCGTATCCGATTCATATCTGGTCTGTATATTGACACTCGACTTCATCATTTAATGTTGGAAGGGACATAAAGGTTTTAACCAGTAGATAATAGCTTTGTCTGTCGGATAATATGCTCGGACAGGCAAGTACGGTGCCCTTCTGCATTAAGCATTTGATGTTATTCGGATTAGTTGTTAGTATAAATACTCCATTCAATGCTCACATTCAAGATAACTTGTACTAATTAATTGCTCTCTACTTACCGCAGTTATTTCTTGTGCAGGTATTCTCTGAGCTCGGATCGGAGCAAATTTCTAACCCGTACCAGTTACCTATATAATAAAAAAAAGATGAAGGTAATATGTACTTTTTTTTTCTGAAGAGAGAGACGTTAACAAATTATTTGGATAACATGAGGGTTATTAGCTATTTGAAAAAAAAAAAGAAAAAAAGATGGGAGTGATTTTATATTATAAATGTGTGGTATCTTCGCAAATCTTTTGGAATGAAATTTCATGCACTCCTAAGAGTGATTTGATCGTCTGTTGCTGTCTCTGGTGATATATGATGTTAATATTTTGGGTTTAAATAACTGGAGAGCTAGTAATATTCAGGGTGGTTTCAAATAATTTGGGGATCTTGGATAATTATTTAAATAGAGGCCTTAATAATTAGGTTTTATTAAGTCTATTGCATATAAGAACAATTAATTAAAAAAATGAATATAAGTAAAAAAATTAATTATTTCAAGTTAAAATATATATAAGTATGTAAACAATATTAAAATTTATCACAAAAAAAAACAAAAAGAAGAGTTGAATATATACCTTTATGCTTTCTTTCTTGGACCAGCCCTGTTTTCTTATATTATATGCAAAATTAATATCACAATAAACAAAAATCGTTCAAGTGGTGACCTTCAATAGTTGGGCCTTTAATAGTTCAAAAATTGTTTAAGTACTAGCCGTTTTACTTTCTTTTACTAAGTTGGTATTTTTTTTTTAAAACTCGGGGCCCCCAAGCTAAGGGGACCTTGGGTACAGACCCAAACTGCCCTTACCTTGGGCCGACTCTGACAATATTATATATCACTCTTTAATTTTATCACTTTTTTTATATGGTAGATTTTTTTTTTTTTTTTTTTGTTGCTCGTAGAATTTTTATCATATATTTGAGAGATTTAATATTCAATATATAAATTCTTACTATACAAAATAAGGGTAAATAACAAAAAGACAGACATAAGGCTATCTTCAATGGAGTCTCTAAAATGCAAAACTTTCTTAATTTGGGTATTTTTAGAGACCCCAGTCTCTAAAAATAATACTATTCATGGCAAAAGTACGTGGGGTCCACCACTTTTGGCTTAAAAGATGTCAATATAGAGACCCAGTCTCTATTTTTTTCAACAAATTTGTGGAAGAAAATGGAGACTGGGTCTCTATTTTGGCATCTTTTAAGCCAAAAGTGGTGGACCCCACGTACTTTTATCATGAATAGTGTTATTTTTAGAGACTGGAATATTTAAAAACACCTAAATTAAGAAAATTTTACATTTAAAGACTCTATTGAGGATGGCCTAAATTGAAACATAGATACTTGAAGAAGGACAAAGCACTATATTACCAGAATGTGTAGGAGTACACAAAAAGTTTCCGTTGTGGTAGGTGACTACCTAAGCACACTTCAATAGTGTATTTGTTGGCCATGCCAACGTAAAGGAATACAACGATGTCAAACCTTGTTACCTTTCCAACTTAATTCATTTTCAATTTTTGGCTGTTCTGTAAATCAAAATTTTTTGTACCGGATAATCCTATAATTTTTCAATAGCAGTAAAAACATTCAGTTGTTCAATTTGGTATGGTAAGCCAACTTTATTTTGATCAACCCCACATGCAGATGAAATCATGAATACCTCGTATGGTCTAGTTATATGCCTCTCGCTATAAATATGAGATATTATGAGATTAATTTTCGTAAGTGATATTTTTTTATAAGTGTTATATGGTTTATGTCTCCCTTAAATTAAAAAAAAATGTCAAGTACTCAAGTGCATTAATTGAATCATTGATGAAGCTATTATAGTGTCAGTGAGTGAATATTTTTTTGAATATGTTTAGTTACCCTATATTTTTTATAACTATGTTTATTTTTAGCATAAAAAATCGAATTAAGTCTCACTGAAATTATTATTATTGTTATAGTTGTTAAGATAATTGAACTTCTATTCTAAAACCAATTGGTGTTAAGTAGAGTAATCCAAGATATTATAAGATGGTCTAAGATTTATGTTTTTTTCCGATGTGTGATAAGCGTATATTCTAACACTCTCCTCAAATCTGACCTGATTTCAGAGGGGTTACACGTAGAAGATTGAACACCAAGTGAAGCTTTCGAAACATTGAAGATGGATCATGCGTAGAGTAACCCAAGCATGTACATGAAAAGATCGAAGATGAATCATACATGAAAAATTGAACACATATGGGACACATTGGAAGATTGAAGATACGTAGAATATGACACATTCGAAAGATTGAACAAACATAGACTTGATTTGAGATGAGTCATACGCGGATGAATTAAACTGGACAAATAACCCAACTCTAATACCATATTAAGATAACTGAGGTTTTATTCTAAAACCAATTAGTGTTAAGTGGAGTAGCCTAAACCAATTGGTGTTAAATGAAGTAACTCAAGATCTTATAAGGTAATCTAAAAATTTATGTTTAATTTTTTCGATGTAAGATAAGTGTATATTCTAACAATAGTCCCATGAAAACAAAATTATGAGTTCGTTCCTAAACTGGATTAAGATATAACATCTAATTCGTAGGGGTTAGGGTGTGCACTATAGGTATTCGGAGTTAGGGGTTAATAACTGAGAGTCGGAAAAACTCGTCTATGGATAAACTATCTAAGCACATTATAGTAATTATAAAGAAATTAGCATTAAAGCATATAGCAATTATAAAAATATAAGCACTAAAACAAATATAAAGTCTTTATAAATAGAAAAAATACATTTTATAATTATCTCGACGTGACTTTATCTTTTGAAATTGTTCAATAATCAACTCATTGTCAATACTATTAAATTAATACATCTCTCTATATATAACTTATCAATTAATTATTCATTCAAGCATATCTCATTTTCAGAAATTTATCCATCAATTCAAAAACCAATTACCTACATATAAAAATAACAATTATATCAATTCTCGAATGCACAAGCTCAATTAGCTCAAGATTGTCCATGAATAATGAAGACAAACATATGCATAGTGATCAATTCATAAACCAAAAACTTAATATACAAAATTAAGACATATTTTTATCTCTATATGCTACAGTAATCAATTAAAATAAATTATATAAAAATAACAATTACATCAATTAAAATAAATATATAAAAATAATATATATAAATTAAAATAATGAACAACAATAACAACATATGCATACTAGGTGTGGACAGCTAGTGTTCACTTTTCTTTTTTTAAAATAAAAATTAGAAAATTACAAAAATATCAGGATGTACATTTTTTTAAAATAAAAAGTAGAAAAGTACGATAATGTCACGTGCACATGCTGGTCAAGTTATATGTCCGCCTTTGAGCAAGCCTCAATATATCTCCCAATTATGTTCTCAAGGCATTAACCAGTCGAAGTTATTCTATGAGAAGTCAGGTTTTACATACCGGGAAACAAATTAGTAATGGAGCCTAGTCTTTTTATTAGATAATCGATCGACTTACCTCTAATATAACACGTAAAACTGCAGCTAACTTAAATCAAGAAAAAAGAAAAAAAAATAAAAAGTACTGAAGCTAACTAAGAATGAGCTTCTCGGTATGGCTTTTATCTGGGCATACAAAATTGAATGCGAAAGCATCCATAACTTTGGAAAGAAAAAAACATTTAGATCAAGCATGGTCGTGCTTATAATTTACTAGTAGAAGAAGTCGTGTAAATTATTGTGTTGAGTTAGTAAATGAATAAAGTAAATTCTTTCATAATAGATGAAGTAATCATTTAATATAATATTAGAATTTAAAACTTAGATTGTCAAAATATTTATGAGTTTAAATCGCTCGCGCCTATTAGTATGTTCACTTATAAGGTTATAATCTTGTCTCAAGTATATGTTCACATACAAGATCATAATTTCGTCTCAAATTTTTAGGTGAATTCATCACTTAATATAACCTGAGAACTTTAATTCTCATGTTTGTAAAATATTGTTTTGTAGAATCTATATATAAATCAATACTTATTTTCGCACGAGATCCGGACCCATTTTTTTTTAAAAAGACCTTCTAGATCCTAACCGAGCTCAAATGGTTAAGGTTCTAGGACAATTGACCTTGGTTAGGTGCAAATGGACAATAATATGAAGATGCAGTGAACTTATCTATAGGAGAAGCCAATTGTCACATCATTGACATCATACAATTGACCTTGATGCATTTATGTTATTTTATGCATCTTCCCTTATTGCGTGACAGATCTGCGCTGTTGCTATCCGGCTACAAAATCTCACATTACGCGACCCGCAATCTCGTTTGGCCTATTGTTAACATTTTTTATTGTTCGAAATTTTTTTACTTGTTCCGGAATACACTAGCAAAATATCTTTAATCTTTATAAATGTAAAAAATTGGGAAAATAAACTTTCAGCAAAATTTCTTCTATTGTTTTAGTTCAAAAAATGGAAAGAAAAACTTTGAATTAAACAACCATCTAATTGTATGAGTAAAACGTATTATCATCACTTACAGTGAATTCACATATTTTTTATAAGTTTCAAATGTCATTTTTGAATGTTTTCAACCCCGAAAATTATGATCCCCATGAACGTTTTGCTTCCCCACCCAACAATTGCAAATACAACCTGTTAAGGTATTTTTTTGGATTTGGAGAGTAAGCTCCAAATAAGCTTTCCTCATACCTGCACACACAAGCAACAAACTTTAAAAGTGATCCCCAGTGTAAGCACTCTTATACGTAATTTAGTAAATGGTGATTTAGAGAAGAAGAGTGTATGTAATTCACTGAGAATGGAATTAGTTACATCCCCTGATGGCGGTTTATTTATACTTGTTTTCGTTAGAATATTCTATCTCTGGATTTTTCGGGATTTATGTCAAAATTCTGTTATTTAGTTTCGATTTTTTGAGATGTCCTTGGATCGGGCTACTAAGGCCGACCTCCGTGGCGTCCTCAGATCAAGGACTATTCTCGATAGGTCTTCCAAAACATCTTACTCGGGAAGGTCAGGAATATGTGGGCATTTTAGACTTTTTGGGACTGCCTCGATTCTCCCTTGATCACAACCATTTGTAATTTTAAATAAAATTTGCATTTTCAATTACTACCGTCTGTGCCGATTCAAAAATTAATTAGAAGACCACCTAAATATGCACTTTAAACTACTGGTCATTTGGTTTAGTGGTATTATTCTCGCTTTAAATGTGAAAGATTTCGAAATACATTCTCTTGTGTAATATTTTTAGTGGCGTAAAATATCTTACAACTCCAATGAATTAAAAAAAACAAAAGAATATGTACTTTAAGAGACATCTCCGGAAAACTTTTGCTTATTAAAACTTTGTAGAAGGGTAGGTGAAGAATCAGTTAGAACCGAACAACTCATTTACTATATACATACGAAAATAGTTATCCTTTCTCCGTCAAGACTATAGGCTCCAACTCTCCAACGTTGCAAAGGTCTCTACCGACCAAATAAAACTTTTCAAATAACTATATATTCCTTCACTTAATGGTAAGATCTTTATGCAACTTTCTTTTTTGGTAAGTAAGCATATTTAATGACAAAAAAAGAATATATTTACAATCACAATAATATTTTTTGGAGTAATATTATATATCATCCATTTTTCTATTACCCTTTTACGGTGACGTCTTACGTAACATGCCAACTAGTTAATATTTCTTTTCCTCTCTTCTTTTCTTTTTTTCTCTCTTCTTAATTTCTTTTTCTTTCTCTTAATTAATATTTGCCAAATTTTTTTCTTTTTTGTCTTTAACCATATCGGACTCCATTTCAATCAATCACATATGTGATCAATCTTCCTTTTCAGATTTTCACGTGCTACAATAATGTTATAGGAGATATTATTAGAACATCATTCACCATCAAATAAATATATTAAGTTCTACTGACATAATTAAATTGAAGCTCTATGAACAAATGAACAAGTATAATTCGAAGTAGATCTATCAATACTCTTGTTAGATTCTATTGCCTTAGTGTTTAAATTATATTGTGTCTAACCAAATCTTACTGAAACCAATTAATTTGGCTTTCCTCCAATCTTACTGATCTTACCAACAATGTATGTTGATAAAACACTAGCCATATATCCAAGACCAGATATTCTATGGGTGAAATAGTCGAGATACTTTGTCATCCATAATTTAACAAACAAATGTGTGAAATAATCTCATGATTCATTACATGACGATATCAAAAAGCTTAGGACCTAAACTAATATGATAATTATATTTTTTGAGAAAAAAATCAGTTTCTCAAGTGGCAAGTTGTATCATAGAGTGTCCTTGTTATACTATAATATATTTTTTTCCTACAAAGTTGCATATGCTAATTTGTTTGTCCTTCTAAATTGTTGTTTCCAACAACTATTTGAGGCGAACTTTGATCATAAATTAACAAACATAAAAAGAGTGGTTTTCTAGGTTGGATTGTGCATGCAAATTAACACAACAAAAGTTTGGAAAAATCATAATAAAATCAACAATCTCGTACATCTTCAACAAGGATTTCTAGGTAGCGACGCAAACTTTGACCGGAGAAGAAGAAGATGAAGCATTGATAAAGACATGAACAAGGAAAATATGGGAAAGAAAAGTCATGATTTTGGTATTGGATCTGATATGGTTAAAGATAAAGAAGGAAAAAATTTGGTAAATATTGATTAAGAGAGAGAGAAAAAAATTAATAAGAGAGAAAAAGAAAAGAAGAAAAAGGAAAAAAATATTAATTAGTTGGCATGCTATGTAAGATGCTACATAGGAGGTGATAAAAGGGTGATGAAAAAATATGTAATATTTAGCATTACTCTATTTTTTGGTCTATATCTCAAATGAGTAATAGAGTCGCGCTTCGATAAGATTTGATTTTCTGCATTACATTGTAGTCACATGTTTCTTAATGAAATTCGGACTCTTAGGACAATCTTTTGAGACATCCAAAACTGATTCTAAGGAGCAAAATGAAAAGTACAGGGATCAAAATTTTAATAGTCATATATTTAGGGACTTGTTTGCTAATAGTCATATATTTTGTTCTTTGAGTGTTCTTTCTCGAAGAGAATTTGGTGGAATATGCTTCACCTTGCTCAAGTGACTACCAGGATGTTCAAATGGGAAAATTGTATCAAATGGATGGTGAACTTCTGCAAGAAAAAAAGGTTGCAGGGCTGTATCCTGAAGGCGGATTTTTGTGCGCTGATTTATCAATTATGGCAGGAAAGGAACATGAGATTGCACATCAACAGTGCCAGATCAGAGGAGCAAGTGTTGAATAGAATTAAAGTGGATATCGGCGCAAATTTTTTGACTAAAATTAAATTTAGACGTATAGGTATAAATATTTGTATTTATAAAGCGTGAAACATAGATGACTTCATTTTGTTGTAAAATGTTACATTGTGTATTTTGATTAGGGAGCATATATACTCCTCTTATAATCTTGAGTTGTTGTAATGAAAAGTCCCTTTGCTGATCGAGAAAAAAAAAAAAATTAATTCAAATGTAAATTCTTAAAACTAAACTTTTTGGGCATATGGCCCTTAGACAAGTTATGCCCTTCTGCACCCCAAACTTATTTGCTTCATTTGGTGATGTAGTTAGCCCCAGAAAAGGATATGATCTTTCTAACCCTAGTCTTAACTAGGATCATATCAAAGTTTCATGAAAAAAGTTGGTACTTTTAGTCACTGTTTATTATACATGGTAAGAAAGGAAACTTTAGAGCCTTCCAACAATCTAGAGACTTACGAATATGATCCTCACGAGTGAGAGAAAGACCAAATTATAGAGAAAGATATCTAAGGGTGTGTGTATAATGCACATGAACTTACTTGAGGTAAACAAAATCCCAACATAACCTAACTAGAAAATTGTAAAGGAAGTTGAAAATTTTCAACATATAGAAGATGAGATTCATATTATAATAGGTTAAAATATAAAGTCACTAGTCACTAGGGTTTTAGTCCAGTGATAATATTTTTCACTGTTATAATAAAAGTTACGAGTTTGAGTCTCGCTAGTTACATTATACGACCCTTAGACCTCCCATAAATAAATAAATAAAAAAAAATATATAAACTCACTGGATGAGAGTTGTCTGCATTTGTGATATTTTCAAAGCCACCTGGGCCTACGTGGTAAAAATATTATTGAACTTGACAAACTCAATAAACATAAAGCCAAATGCTTTCTCTCCAGGCTCTTTTATATCCATGCTGTTTGACACATCCTAAATTGAAATTCTAAGACCGAGTATAAGGGCAGCCTTTTCCACACAATGTCATGCACCTCTATTTTACTTTAATAGTTGCAGACTTACATCACTTTCCGGGCCACTAAGAGCTTCCGATTACGCACTCTCGAGTATGTCCGTAACCGGTTTCTTTGGGTAGTGTATGATATTGAATTTGCAATTCCATATGTGTCAAGTGTTTTTTTTTTCTTGATATTGCTCGTGTCAAATTTACAGATGAAGCTAGCGTTATTAGAGAATCGATTATCAATTAATCGTCGTCAGATTCTTTTTATAAATTTGAAACATCAAGAGTGATATATATTGTCAGAACTATATAGCCCAGCTATATAATTAATCTCCCTTATTCAATTGTATTTTTAGATCAGTACAAAATATAACTAATTATATATAATTTTGAAAATTCCTGAGAACTGAAGTAAAATGATTAGACTACCCGTGTCTTGTTGTTATGACAGAGTTTCGTATTGTTAATGTTTTATAAATTAACTACTAAATAACTATAAAAGGACAACAGAGAGTATAAATGGAAAACTAAAATTCTTATTGATTTCTAAATGAATTAAATTTCAACTATGAAATCCTTCTATTTATAGAATTTCGAAAGCTCTTAGTTACACAAGCAATGATGCAGTAGCTGCTGATTGTAAGCTGTTGCAAATCATAAGCTAACTGTTGCTAATCACAAGCTATTGACTGCAAGATGTTGCAAATCATAAGCTACCTGTTGCTAATCACAAGCAACTGATTGCAAGCTGCTGCATGCAAATTACAAATTACTAATTGCAAGCCACTGCAAATCACAAATTGACTGATTGCAAGCTGCTATTTGCAAGTTGCTTATGCTGTTACTTGCTGTTTACATTGGTAGTGAATAACACCACCTATTTAATAACAAAGTCCAAGTTGTCGCGACAGGGGTCTCATTGTAAACAGCTGTCTGCAATGACCAATTTGGTCTTCAAACTAATTTAATGCAAAGGTCTATCATATATACATTCAGTGAACAGACCATTTGAACTAATTAAAATTCGCCACGATTTTGATGAAAGTAGCCTTCCCATGTTCTATATATTAATGGATCTTTGTCCCTTATTTGACCTTTTTCCAATGGATTTCTATGAAAGTAGCCTTCCCATTTTCAATATATTAATGGATCTTTGTCCCTTATTTGACATTTTTCCAAAGGTTGGTGCAAATTCTATCGGTTGATAGGGACTTACGAAAACAAAAGAAATTGTAACTGGTGGGCACAAATGGGACGAGACTCTGATGGAGATAGTAGCTAGTGTAGAAACTGATTAGCAATATATGTTGGGCGGAACATGCACCACAGACGAAGTTTTTAATGTGGTTGGACCAATGTTTACTGTTAGAGATAATGAATGATAGAGATAATAAATGATATGATAAATTTTTTTAATAATTTAAACTTTTAAATGAGTTTTTTCTTAAAATGTTATAGATTGAATGTGGATAGGTAATATTGGACTAAAGTTCAAATGTTATTTTAAGAAATCTACCGGCTTATCTTAAAACCTATTGGTATTAGGAGTAACTCAAAATCTTATATAGTGGTGTTTGAGTTTATAATTCTTTTATATAACATAAGTGTATATTATAACCCTCTCATGTGTGATCAGCTTTTTGAATACGAAAGATGACATTGAGATAAGGTGGTAATTTACTATATTCTATATCAGAGTTCGGGTTATCAAAATATCTTGGTTCTTGAATTCAATTCTATCCTCTACCCATTTAAAAAGAAAAAAAAAATTGTCTGCACGCAAAGCCAAACACAAATCCTGCCTGCACATGAGGGGATGTATTGAAAATAATAAATAATATAATAAAATCTCTTTTTAATAATTTAAATTTTTAGATGAGGTTTCTTTAAAGGAGATAATAATTATTCTATTACTTAAAAGGATAATTTAACATTTTACATGGAAGTCTAACCCTTTTACATGACTGTGACAACCAGAATTTTAATTACTCCTAGTTTAGTTACGAAGAGAGATCTAAAGCCGTACAATGTAATCAGTGAGACTCATGTTCATAGCTTCTTACAAAACAACGAGTAATATTACCACTTGACTAAAACCCTAATCGCTTACTAAGTGGTCTTTATGGTTGCTTAGAGTGAGGGCGTCTACTACAACACGCTTGGGTATCTACTATAAGAGGAACACTATCCTTCTCTTCTTATGTTCTGATACCAAACGCTCTTAACAAACATCATGTCTCGATTTACTATTTTTCTTCCCCTTCCAATCTAGTCATCTAAATAAACTGACGCTCTTTTTCCAATGATTCATAACAATTATCTCTAATTTTTTAAGGGTATTTATCCAAAGAACTTCACGAGTCTTCCTTATTTTCGACATTTCACAAGGTGCTTTTTTTTTTTCTTCATATTCTTCGCTTTGGGCCCATGCTTTGTTTGGACCAGTACAACATGAAGCATCCATTTGGACTATAAGGACATACGGCCCAACTTAATTAGTCCAGATACATGTGCCTCGCCAACTTCTATTCATAAGTCAAATAAAGGTAGTGTTCTCTTGGACTTGGACATACGAGAGATCTCCAACAATTATTAACTGTTTAAATTATCTTGTCACAACTGCATTGACACTTCATATCATAATGTTGTCAAAGAATCCAAATCCGTATTCGATTGATGGGAATTTTGTATTTCTAAATGTTCATTCTTTTATGAAAAGGAGATTATGCTCAGCAGCTATAATTTTCATTCTCTGGTAAAAAGGAGATTATGTTCAGCAGCTACAGTTCCGCAACCGAAGTTGCTTTTACTTGATTTCAAGTTCATGCAAATATTATGACAGACAACGTCATATTCTCCTTTTTTTTTGTTTCCCATTTTCTGGAGTCATACAACGTTTTCATCCATGCCTTTGATTTGTTTCTAGTTTGGAGTTTTACTACATTCTCATCCATGCCTTTGATTTGTTAGAAACACAGGTTACATATTAAAATTAATTTGTATTAGATGGAACATCTCCAAAATCTTATACAGTGTAATATGAATTCATAACTTATATATGAAGGAAAACCATATGTTTCAACAATCTTTTTAGATGACAAGAATCGAAATAGCAATTTTTGAAAATGAGAGCTAACATAGTCGGCCATAGGCCTTTTTTGAATAAAAAAAAAATTTTAAAAACATTGTCACCAAAGACTAACTCTATGGAGTAAGTTGAGCTTTTAATTTTTAGTCCAAATATTAAGGTGAGTTGCATGTACATTAGAAAAACCTATGTATAAATTTCAAGACTTGATCACCAAGAATATCCTATAAAGAAAATAATCTAATTTAGTAACATTCTAAGTTAAAACTATACCAGTGCCTATGCTAATGCACAAGAAAAGTAATTATGTATATACCCTATATCCATTAACATGATTTTACGGTGGTATTTTCTTATAACTGCTCAAAAAAGGTCTTGTAGAGTTCATAAAAAGCGTGTAACACCACTAAACTAACACATCTCATTACATGTAGTGATGGTAACACGTGTCATTAACTAAAACTATCAGACTCAACCGTTTGAGCATTGTAAAACAATTTATGTTGTGAAAAATACTTGCTTGTACCAGCGGCATGGTTGCAGCATTGTTGCAGAGTCTAAATATTGTAAGCAATAAAATTAGCCATATCAAGGTTCTCAAACTTACACTACTGGTGAATTTATTATTATCTTTTTTAAAAAAAATGGATCAAATGTGATTTTCCACTTATTCTAGGTGACTCGAACTCGATACTATACTGGTGAATTGCCACCTGATCCACATGAAATTGTACAACTCTATATACAAAATATGGACGATAGACACTATTTACAATTCATCAAACCAGAGAAACAATAGTTGGCAGTATAGCCTGGAGGCAATGAGGAGCTCAATTTATCTGAATAACCCAGCCTCTCTTGTCCTCGATGGTGCCTTTTTGAATCCCTACAAGTCTTGAGTACAGTTTTGTGGAGACCATCTGAGAGTCCATCTTATACTCTATCCTGCATTCACAAGATAATTGCTAATAGTAAGGGTCCTTCTAACAATCGACCAAAACACTCGTGAGCCCCACTACAAAAAGGAAACATATTACCATCACAATTGGTGTAAGGAGGAATAGCTCAAAATCTTATATAATCTTCTTTCTATGTTGGACAAATTTATATTGTAACACAATGTAAAATTTAGTTTATTTTTTATCTTATCATTATTGAAAACAGTTTCAATGAAATCGTTATCGATGATTAGCACTTCATATAGCTTATTCACATAAAAGCGGATGAAATCTTAATATTTTATCTATGACTATTTCAATTCAGAGGACATTTTACATTAGACATAAAGTTGTTGTGACTATCTCATAAAATTGTAGATTGACAAATTGTTTCTTTATTGGTATGCGCTCCTTGTACGATATATAGTGGGCCTACCGTTCTTTAAAATTTGTAATTAACTAGGTAATCATGGATTGAAGACAAATGACCGCTCTAAAGGAAATCTAAAAACTATGCTTACTTACCAAGTATGTATCATGAGTAGACAAAAGTAATCATCTTCCTCATTCAGGTGACTTTAGAAATAACATGTTACCTAAAGATTTAGAACTCAAATAGCTTGTTGTTGCTTACCTATTACCCTTGTATGTAATACTCCGTACAGAAGCAACACCAACTGCAGTTCCTGTGCAAAATAATTCATCTGCATCAATTAATTCCTCCACTGCAATAGAATGCTCTTCAACCTGTTCCATTTAAAAACCAACAATATGATTCTTCCCCCAAAAACTTAGGCCTAGTTTCCATTGTCCTCCATGGCCTTTAAGTGAGTAGGAAAATACCATCAATATTCTTGAGATGAGGACACATGCACAATAGAAACACATAATATTTTTAACATTGTTCAACCTCTACTTACGTCTACAATCAAGAATTGGGAAAATTCATAATTCATCGATAATGGCTATTCATCAATGACTTTTTGCATGAAAAAAAGTCTAAACTATCTTACAACTTTATGCACGAAAAAGTCTTGACTCTTCTCGTACTCGGTTTTTTATAGGAAATGTACAACAAAATATCCCAAGTGATTACAGAGTTTTGAACGTATAAAACAAACCCTCACGCTCTTAGGCTCACTTCTACACCTGCCCCATGCCTGTGACAACTATCTGCAAAATAAAAACTCTTCCCAACTCTATTCTCAATATATCTTAACTGATGGCACTGATGCTTTAAATATTTTCACAATTTTCTGTTAATGAAGATTTTTATTACTAAATACAATATCTTCATAAACTGTAAAAATCATAAAAGAAGACTAACCTTTTATGTAGTGAAAAATGATGAATCGGTGAATGTGTTTGTTCCACTGTGTATGCCGAGAATTCGAGTGCACAATACTATACTGTGCTTTGCTTAATTCACAACCTAAATACCTTAGTTGATATGCCTTTTGAGAGATATTGAGAGAGAGCAAAAAACTGCTTTCTTTTATTTTTCTGGAGATAATAGAACATACGTTAAGCATTCTATAACTGGGTTGGACTTAAATACCAAGATGTAAGTTACTCAACTTCCCATAATTGGGTCAAATGGGTTGGGTTAGCCTATCTTGGGCCACCTATGATCCTAATCCAACATCTCCCACTCACACAAGATGGGCAAAATCATATCTATCATCATCTCTCTAGAAACTGATCCCAAAGCATAATCGAACTCCACATAGGTAAATAAGTCGTGCAACTCGTGAGCACACAACAAGTAGAGGCTCAAAGACCATGTACTTGTTAAGGATGACATGGGAGCATAGAGTCTCGCTATACCCTAGACTAAATGAAGTTCACATCAGTCAGTGCATACCTAATCCTTCTTAGGCTATGCATGACCTTCAAAATATCAATCATGTATTCATAGTTATATTTGATCACAAATATTGTTCAATCACATAAATTGTATAACTAGTCGACCAATGAACACATGTAGAGCTAGATGCGAACAGTCTTCCCGTCGCTCAATACCCTTCTAAGTCAAGTTAATTATTTTCCCAGACATGTCCCATATGATCAAATCTTACGTGATCTTTAGGTGACATACAAAAGTAGTTAACATTAAACTTGACTTATTAGAATATGAACGTAGATCACTAAGGGTATATAAAAGAAGCATTTATTGCTTCAAGGTCTCACACAGTGATGAAGCAGAGATTCATTCATCAACTTCCTTATATAGTCGCTAGAGCACACACAATATCAAACGTGTGTTACGGTGTGAATTCCTTTAGAAAAGGGAGTACGTCTTTATTTAATTCTAACACCGTACATGTGAGGTCTCGTTCAGAGCCCGTACAAAGCTCATGTATATTTCATAGCATTTCGTATAATTTTGCATCATTTAATATGTATTTATATCAATTAATGTATACTTACATCGTTTAACATACATTCATCTCGTTTTACGTGCAACTATATTTAATTACGTGCATTTGAATGTTTTATATATCGTAGGTATTAATTAAACTCTACCCAATTGCACTAGCTAACTAATCTAGTTAGAATAGAACAATATGGTAAGTTAGCAAATAAAAACAAGTTAAGAGGGCAAAGTGGTTATTTGGTCAACTAAACAAAATATCTACCTAACAAATACATACAATACACACACAAACATATACATTACACCACACACACACACTTATACGACACAAACACACACACACTACACATACAAGTCAGATTTTTGTCCATAGAAAGGAGAGAAATAAGAAAGAAAAGAGAAGAGGAAGGAGAAGATCTCAAGCCATTGTTAAGCTTTCTTCAAGGATTTTCTTGCTCATCGTACATCTAGAACTCAAAGCAAATGTGAGGAATGTTTCATACAAATCTATAGTTTTACAAAGACTTCAACTTGTTTGATCGTGTGTTAGATTTACTTATTGAACTTTATCCAAGTTATATATATGCTTCTTTTGTGAAATGAATTCTTGGTAGGTTGGATATGGATTGTTGAGGAGGGGTGATTGGGTTGAGTTTGAACTCTTGTATGATGTCTAATAGTCACCTCGAGAATGCTTGATTGTTAGTAGAAGGTTGTGTTGTTGTATGGTTGATTGTTAGTAGGAGTTTGTGTTGTCCCGTAAACAGTACTACCATTCGACCCCTGCTCCGCCGGTTGATCGGAAGAGAAGCCTCTTCTACTAGAGAGGCTCCAAGTGAAAGACCCTACTCAAATCGGTCGACCAGTTGCTCTAGGGTCTACCAGTTTCCCTTGCTCTATTGTCAAGTGCCTTATCAGTCTTAGGTGGAGTGAACTATTTGATCCCATGGCGTCATGATCCCAGAGATATTTTGGAGGTTGTTGTGGTATTTTAACAATTAAAGAAATTAAGTCGTAAGTTGGGTCTAGAACCCCTGGATTATGGGTAGTAGTCCATGAGTAGTATGTGCTTTGGGTGATTATGCTTGTTTGATATGTATGTGTGCTACGCGCAAACTTGCCCAATATAAATAATATGTTCTATGTACTCAATGTGCCTAGGTACTTTATGTGTAATATATGCTTAAGTATATGTTGTGTTACAATTGTTTTCTATATGTTAGGTAGCATATTAGCTGATAAGGTTGTATTATATAATAATTATGTATTAAGGTATAGTCACTTTTATGTGGTATGATCATATAAGTATATATTTGCTTCTCATGTAACTTAATTGCATATGAACATATCATATTGGTGGTGCCTCTTTTGGTGAAGTAATAATGGCTGGAAGAACCCTCGGGATCAAGGGAAAACTTCGGAGGAATGAGTTTATGACTCTCAAGCAAGGGGATTTGGCTGTTGCGCAGTATGAAGCCTGGTTCAACCAACTGTCACATTATGCTCCGGGAATGGTACAAATTACAGACAAGAGAATCCAAAGGTTTATTCAAGGGCTGAGGCCAGAGATTCGAGATAACTTGGTTCTTCTACAGTTTCCTACCTATGATGAGGCCCTTTTTGTTGCAATAATAGCAGAGAAAGGAAAGAAAGAAGAAATGGCAGGGTCGAGTCAACCGAGTAGAGGTCAGAATCAATTGCAGCCATCTAATGGGATTAGTCGCTAGAGAGGTTTACCTATTCCTGTAGCTCGGGGCCCCTCTGGGGGTGAAACTACTCTGACTCCATGTTGTACTTACTGTGCATGTAGGGGTCATTTGGAGGTTGATTGTTGGAGGAAGATGGGGAAATATATAGGCTACGGTAGCGATCACCATAAGATTAGAGGATGCCCGAAACCACAGAAAATACAAGGGTAGACTATCGATGAAGGTACCCAAACTCAAGGCCAGGGTCAAGAAGGACTGGTTGTTACTAAACCATAGCAAGAAGGCTTAGCCACCCGGTCAGCTCGTGGTATATCAGTAAGTGTGACTACCTCTCAAGGTGTCACGTGTACTCATTGGAATTGGAAAAGGCACATTGAAGCCCAGTGTTGGAAGAAGTCTGGCAGGTGCCTTGGATGTGGGAGTGACCAACACCGAGCTAAGAAATGTCCGAGATGGGAGAATAGTCATTCCCAAACTTCATGCAGCAGCCATGGTTGAAGGTAAACCATAATTATAAAGCTATAAGTTAAAGTGTTGATTGATCTCAGTGTTACCTGTCCATTTATTATATTTTCTTGAGCGCAACGTGTTGGTATACAAGTAAGAAGTTGTTTTACATCATTGAAGTCCCTATGTGCATGACATTAAGTTGGTAATTGAGTAGTATGTGAAATTCGCACATAAGGAATTCCGATTGAAGGTCAAGAGTTGTTGTTGTCCTCCTTTTACTTTCTGTTACAAATGATACAATTATGGGGGTATGGATTGGCTTGTGAGGTATCTTGTGGTATTCATGTTGATCGGGATATGGAAAATGTCACTCTACCGGGATGAGTTAACTAATGGGATTCTCATATGGTACTTTTATTTGAAGATCATTATTTGAAATTCTTATTCAGCAACTGATATCAAATATTTGAGATTCTACTCGGCCTTCTTATTGGATATCCATCTTCGGCAATCATAATTGGTGTTCTACTTTGGAATTCTTGATTTGGTCTTCTTATTGAGTTTTCTCTTGGCATTTTTATTCGGAGCCTTTATTTGGCCTCCTTTCTCGAGATTTCTTACATGGTATTTTCTTGGAATTCTTCCTAGGCTTTCTTATGGGAAACTCTTATTTGATATTCGGGTTTTTTATCCAAGGAATTCTCGTTGGTATTCGGTCTTCGGTATTCGACACTCGTATCAGTATTTTTTAGCGGCATTTGAAGTTTAATGTTCTTATTCAAAGCTCTCATCCGATATTTCTATTTGGTTTTCTTATATGGTATTCTCAATTGGCATTCGAACTCGTGCGCTTCAGTCAAGGTAGATGTAGCTTATTGAGGAATCATCGTATGAAGCAGGAATTGCGAGGGCGCAATTCTGTTAAGGAGGGGAGGATGTGAAACCCCATACAAAGCTCATATGCATTTCATATCATTTCGTATAATTTTGCATAATTTAATATGCATTTATATCAATTAATGTGCACTTACATCGCTTAACGTGCATTTATCTCGTTTTACGTGCAACTATATTTAATTACATGCATTTGAATATTTTATATATCGTAGGTATTAATTAAACTCTACCCAATTGCACTAGCTAACTAATCTAGTTAGAATAGAACAATATGGCAAGCTAGCAAATAAAAACAAGTTAAGAGGGCAAGGTGGTCATTTGGTCAACTAAACAAAATATTTACCTAACAAATACATACAATACACACAGAAACACATACATTACACCACACACACACACACTTACACGACACAAACACACACACACTACATACACAAGTCAGATTTTCATCCATAGAAATGAGAGAAAGAAGAGAGAAAAGAGAAGATGGAAGAAGGAGAAGAGGAATGAGAAGAAGATCTCAAGCCATTGTTAAGCTTTGTTCAAGGGTTTCTTGCTCATCTTACATCTAGAACTCAAAGCAAAGGTGAGGGATGTTTCATACAAATCTATAGTTTTACAAAGACTTCAACTTGCTTGATCATGTGTTAGATTTACTTATTGAACTTGATCCAAGTTATATATATGCTTCTTTTGTGAAATGAATTCTTGGTAGGTTGGATATGGATTGTTGAGGAGGGGTGATTGGGTTAAGTTTGAACTCTTGTATGATATCTAATAGTCACATTGAGCATGCTTGATTGTTAGTAGAAGGTTGTGTTGTTGTATGGTTGATTGTTAATAAGAGGTTGTGTTGTCCCGTAAATAGTATGACCGGTCAACCCCTGCTCAACCGGTCGACCGGAAGAGGAGCCTCTTCCATTGGAGAGGCTCCGGGTGGAAGACCCTACTCGAACCAGTCAGCCGGTTGCTCTAGGGTCTACTAGTTTGATAAAAAAAAATGCAATAAACTTGTTTTAGTGATTCTGAGAGTTATAAATGTTGGATTGGGGCACGATCAGATGCGTTGGAACCGTATCGAACCCTAGATTATCATAGTAGAATTTAATTGTTGATTTGTGCCATGGTTTGGGGGCTATGTAGTTGCTAACATCTATATGTGGCTTAGAAGACTAATGAATGTAGGCAATATAACATTGCAACTTCCTTTACTCTTTATATGCATTATGCCTTTCTTGCATTGACTTATGGCATGATGGCCAAGTATGATTTCTTCCATTTGTCATGAGTTATGGTGAGGGCTAGTAGGGCATTACCAAAGGGTCATAACACATGTCATTGCCCCCACATATAGGATTTGCTTGATGAAATATTTCACCATGATGAGCTTACTTGACATTATTGTGTTTTAAATGCTTGCTAGAGGGAGGTAACTTCTCCACTTATGCTTACGTGCATGATTATTATGTCATTGATAACTATAAATGCATTTGAATTATTTATGCGCGTCGGTTGCAACTATTATTAATTACGGTACTAACAAGACCTCCGGGCAGCAATGAGCTCGCGGGTATATCTCGTCTACCGAGATAGCAACGAGACCTCCAGTCAGAGGTAGGGTTTGTTGGTATATCTCGCCTACCAAAGTATTCGTCACTTCTCTTATCAAGACCCATTGATCCTCTTACGGGTCGGTACCCAATAATATCTTGGAAGAGTTAGGTTATTTAACTGTTATTGAATCTTGATTGTATATCTTGTATTCTCGTTTGTAAATTCTTGTGTGCATGGCATGTTTTACCAACTATTTACGAAAAGATGAAAACCTTTGTGAAAACCCTTCCTATTTCATCCTCACTGAGCTATATGCAGGATTAGCTCACCCTTCTTTTGACAATTTCAGGTGAAAATAAGCCAAGCAAGCTTTCTTGTGATTGCAGGCTTTGTTGAGTTGATAAGATAGATTCCTGGTCATGTGATCTACATGCTTGCCTGAGAATATGTACTTCTTGTTATTAAGAGATGTTTTGTATATTGACCAAATATTATGTTGTATATTCTTTTGGTTTCACTAGGTACCTACCTAAGTTGACTATTTTACTTATTAGATCTAGGGTTGAAATACTGGCAGGTAGATTTAGGTACTGTAACAGGTACCAGAGTGTTGCAATCTTTTAAGGCCGATGTTTTGGGAAAATTTCAAAAGTCTTTTGAATTTCTTGTGGTACGTTTATGACTATTTAGGTTGTTACTTTCATATCTTGCAGGGGCTAAGTAACGACACGTCTTGTTTCGACCTTAACCTAGCATTAGGTCAGGGTCGTGGCTGTAGACTTAATTATTAGTGATGAAGTTTGTATAATATGTATTATTGAATTAATGTAATTTTGCAGTTTGAATTCTAATATTGAAATGTACTCAGCGAGCTCTGATGTTTTATGGTTTTTAGAGCTCGGGCTATTATTATGTGCCTTATTGGTCTTAGGTGGAGTGATCTTCTTGAGCCTGTGATGTCATAATCCCAGAGATATTTTGGAGGTTGTTGTGGTATTAGAGATCGTTTTAACAATTAAGGAAATGGGGTCTTGACAGTATAGATTCTAATTCAGTTATCACTCAGTAACTAACCCGAATCCTCAAATTTAATACTCACATTAATCGAGGTTTCACATCTGGCTATACACAGGTTGTATGGATAGTGGGAATCCATATCGACCTCGCATCAGTCTTAATTGTAACACATACAATAAGATGTCTCATCTTAATAATTGTCGTTGAAACTAATCCCTGATTAATTCTCAAGGCGACACTTATATAAGTATAGTATTTTCAACAAATACTAACCAACTCATATTGTCTCATCTCTGCACGCTCCCACTGAGCCAAAGGCGATTGGTTGTGTGAGAGAGCCAATCTCTCTAACCTATCGATGTACAATTCGATGCCAATGATATGTGTTAACATACTCATACACAGTCTCATTCACATATATCACAAAGATTTAACACTACTTAAGTGCATCCAAATATTTCATTTATTTATTTGGCATTTGAAATATACAATTGTATTAGTACATAAGTAATCATTTCACAATATATGGAACATACATCAATATCTATGCAATACTATAGATTTTACATGAGACAAATATATATCTCTAGGAATTGACTTAGTGAGTGGGTCAACTACCATCTCATGAGTAGAGATATGTTCGATGATCACTTCTTTCTTTGATACCATATCTCTTACAAAATTATACTTAATGTCTATGTGTTTTATCTTGCCATGGTATTTTGGATCCTTAGTGTAGACAATGGCTACTTGACTATCACAATAGACTGTCATAGGTTTTTCAGCATTTGTGATTACTCCCAAATCCAACATGAACCTTTTAAGTCACACCGCTTCTTGTACAATCGCTAAGCAAACCACAACCTCATCCTCCATGGTAGATAATGCTATACAAGTTTGCTTCTTGCTACACCAAGAAATAGCCCACTATTTAGTAAGAAGGCATATCCAGAGGTTGATTTACGCTTATCTAGGTCACCACCCCAGTCAGCATCTGTAAATCCCTTTAGATTTAGGTCAACTCCTTGATAGCATAGGCAATAGTCCAAAGTGCCCTTCAAATATCTCAGAATCCTCTTGAGATCTTTTCAATGAGCTCGTCTAGGGTTAGATTGATAACGACTTACCAATCCTACGTCAAAACATATATCCGGCCTTATACATAACATGGTATACATCAAGCTACCTACAACACTCGCATAAAGAATAATTTTCATGTTTTCTATCTCTTTTGGAGTTTTGGGACACATACCTTGGTTTAGGCTTTCACTATGACGCCCGAGATTTAGCCATGCATTCAATTACTGTTGCATACATTATTTGCGCATTCCTTCTGTGCTTTACTAACTGTCTTCCTTAGCTACTATTCACTCCATTTTTAAACTGCATTCTATTAGTGAATTAGCATTTTTATTAAATCATATTAATGGTTGTAGGAGTGGAAAAAATGTGCAATTGAGCTAGAAGCGATAGGAGAGCTCGATTAGAAAATGTTTTTAGTAGTTAAATAAATAGTGTTACGTAACAAAACTTAGAGATTTAATTATCTAACATCACATTTCACCTTAGGCTCGTTTTAAAGTTAACAACGTGCATTTTAGAAGTCCACTTAACCCCCCAACCATGACCCCACCTCAACCTAGCCACCTAATATATCACCTAAGCTCATAAAACACAAACAAAAAGAAAAAATTGTGCTGTTTTTACTGTAGCAGGCTGAGAGCAGCTAGGAGAAGGAATAAATGATTTTTTGCTCTTCAACTCTTCAATTCAAGTCAAGCCAAGCCTAGAGCAAGTAGTTTAGGGTGTGTGCAAGCTTCCTAGGTGCTCCTACGCGCATTGGTGATGGATTTCACAGCTTATTTTTGCATTTTAAAATAGTTGCTATTTTCTTGATTTGTTGAAAATGTGACCAAATGCTATTGTATTGATTATCTATGCTATTATACCTTGTTTATAAGTGCTAGAGAACATATTTGAGCCATTGTTCCGCTTTTTAAACGGTTAGAATCATTATTTTGAATTATGAGGTGAATAGTGATGTTTTTCTAGGGTTTTGTGTAATTGCGCGTATTAGCTTGATTCAACACTTCTAATAGATGCCTTAGGTGTTAATGAAGGTAGTCTAATAGCCCCGTACACTTGAATTGCTCTAGTATCGCTTATAACATGAATTAGTCGACTTTAACAAAGGGGTTTCAGGGTTAAGGCGAATCCGGGTGGATTCAGGCTTCACTTTTAATATTCTTAGGCTACCTAGGTGCTATAGAAGCTTTGCTAACCCCTATTTAAAGTCCGGATGAGGCATATGTAGTTTAAAGCTAGAAGAGGAAAATTGGGGCTTTCGGGATAATTGCGGGCATTTGAATGTGTTTGAGGGTTGAAAGGGTTCCTTGAGGGTTAGTTAGAAGGTTGGTATAGTTTCCCTTTGAAATTGAATCGTTAACTTTGGTTTGGAAGAGAAATAGCTTGGAAAACAAAGGGGTTTAGGTGCAATTTCGGTTGTCTCGCGGTTCTAAGGCCTTGGCATGACTTCTTGAGTGTTTAAATGTAGCTTCAAGTTGTTTTAGAGCTCTTGGCATGATTCTATGCTTGTCTTGTATATACTCCTTTGTAAAACTGCTTATTTGCTTGTATAAATTGCTTCTATTCTAACTTTATCAAGGTCAACCTACTTTGTTGATCCTCCTACGTGTTATTGCTTATATTATTTATATTAACTTGCCATTGTAAAGTGCATTGCATAGTGGTTGCGTAACCATAGTGTCAGGGGCGGATGTGTTGAATATCGACTGGGCGGCAGAGGGCTTACCGGTAGATATTCAAACTCCGTGCCCTAGTCTCTCATTCGCCTTGTCCGGAGATTGCCAGGGGATGTTGGGTGGTAGGATTATTGGGGTACATCCGGAGTACACCCACTGGAGTGTTTGGGGTTATGTCGGCTTATCGTGATCGTGATCGTGGTTCGTGGATCGTGAATGAAGACCAAGTGAAGATTGGAGTTTAGGGGTTAGGTGAAATATATCCTTTTAAATGTGTGGTTATTTAAGCTATTATTATTTCTTGAATTTTTCAATTGCTATTGTTGTTTAACTGTATTACCTGTTGCATTGCACGCCCTGGGACCTTATCCCTCACTGGGCAACAGTGTTGCTCATACCTCGATATATGTTTCAGGAGATGCTGAGGGTGATCCCCAGCTAGTTGAGGTAGTAGTGGAGGAGGAAGAGGTGCAGACAGAGCCTTTGCCCTAGTTGTTGTGGGTGTTGTTCTGAGGTGGATGTGATTTCTTGTTATTACAAGATGTTCAAGTACTACTATGTTATGATCTATTTTGAGGCCTTAGGGCTATGTATGTTTTTGTAGCTGCAAGTTAAAAGTTAGTTGGTTGTAATGTTAGCTTTGAGGTATTATGGCTTGTAATAACTTTTGTTTCTGCTTTTAATCAACTTGCATGCTTGGGAGTGAATGACCTAATGTAGGATGTTTTATCTTTTAAGAATGTTTTAATGTTACCTTAGAATGGCATGGCTATCAGATTATGTTGAAATCAAGTTACCTACATGCTTGTGTGGTTTTGGAACTGTTGTATGCTTCAAGGCTCGGATGGCCTTGAACATTTAAATATTTAGTTATGAAAAGCTTTTTTATCTTGTTGAGGCTTTATTTGAGAGTTTACAGGTTTCTAGAATATCCGCGGTACAAAGGAGGCTCTGTCCGTGTGTTGGGTTCGGACTTAACCATTAGCGCGGGGTTGGGTCGGGGCGTGACATTCACCCTTGGCTATAGGAGTGTCAATGGGTTTGCAGATATGCATTTGAAATCATTCAAGAACTTTCTTGATATAAGATTCCTGCAACAAAGCAAGAAGTCTTTTTGACCGATCCCTCTGGATCTTGACTCCAAGTACATATGTCACTTCACTCATATCATTCATCTCGAAAGTTGAGGATAACCACTTTTTGACGGTGATTATATACTCCTTACTATTCCCAGCCAACAAAATGTTGTCAATGTACAAAGATATAATCATATATCTATTCTGAGACCTTTTGACATATACACAATGGTCTTCTTGAACCATAACAAAACCATACGAAATGATTTTCTCGATGGAACCTTAGATACCACTATCTGGATGATTGCTTCAACCCGTAAATAGATCTTTAGAGCTTGTACACTTTGCTCTCTTGACCTTTTTCTACGAACCCTAGAGGTTGTTCCATGTAAATCTCTCCATCTAGTTCTCCATTGAGAAATGCCATTTTTGCATCCATTTGATGTAATTCTAGGTCTAAATAGGTGACTATGGCTAGAATCAATCGGATTGAGGCAAACCTTATAACCACTGGAGAAATGATTTCCTCATAATCTATACCCTCCATCTGGGTATAGCCCTTAGCCACTAGGCGAGTTTTGTATCTCTCAATGGATCCATCTGCCTTTCGTTTAATTTTGAGAATCCACTTGTTCCCAATAGCTCTCATTTTAGGTGGAAGATCAACAAATGTTCATACTTGGTTTTTCTTCATGGAATCCATTTCTTCTTCCATTGCTTTAATCCAACTTTCCCATGCAGAGGATGAGAGTGCTTTAGACACATTCTTCGGCTCATCATCATCCTGAGTAGTGACCATTAAAGATTCCCCTTCAATCTCAAAACGACGATGATGAATACTTTGCCGATTACTTTTTTGTGTAGAGGTCTGAAGTGATCTAGATCCACCGACCGGTTCCGAAACTGATTCAAATTCAAAATGATTAACCGGAGGATTTCTCCCACGTGGATCAACGGAAGCACTACCTCTATTCCAACTAAAGGTGTGGAAGTACTAGGATTGTCAGGGTTGCTTAACTCAATTAAATGAACACCCATTTCTACGTCACCCCTACTTGGGAATTATGTTTCCAAGAATGTTACATCACGAGATTCAATTTTGGATACACCCCCGTCTTCTTGTTCTCCAATGAAAATATATCCCTTGGAGTGCTCACAATACCGAATGAAAATATACTTCTTTCTTCTCGATCATAATTTGCCATGCCTATGGGAATTATCATGAACATAAGCAGTTTCCTCCCAAGGTCGCAAGTTACTCAGGTTAATGGGCACACGATTAAGTACATACATGGCCGTCAATATGCATCACCATAATACGAAATTGGAAGATTAGCTTGAGCCATCATGGACCTAACCATGTTAAGTAAGGTTCTATTCCTTCTATCTACAACACTATTCTATTGTGAAGTTCCAGGAATAGTAAGTTGTCTAGATATACCTTTTTCATCACATATACTTCTAAACTTATCAGAAAGATATTTTTGACTTGGTCGGTTCGTAATGATTTTACTTTCGTGTCTAGCTGATTTTCTACCAAACTCACATATTTTTTAAAGCAATCTAATGCTTCTGACTTATGTGATATTAGATAGACATGACCATATCTAGTAAAATCATATATAAAAGTGATAAAGTAAGAGGCCCCATGCATTGCCCTAACATTCATTGGACCACATATGTTATAATAGATTAACTATAACTGAAGTTCAGCTCTTAACCCTTTGCCAAATAGTTTTTTAGTGGATTTACCGGTAAGACAACTTTCACAAACAAGCAAATTGACTTTCACTAGTGGTCCCAAAAGACCTTATCTAGCTAGTCTATTCATATGATCTTGCCTAATATACCCTAACCTGTTGTGCCATACATTCACATCTACATCCATAGTGTTAGAAGATGTATAATATGAAAAACATTCATCATTAGAACCATAACTGATATGTTCACTATCCACAATCAAAAAACCATCCATAAGATATCCAAAACCAAAGGAAACATAATTTAAAAGTACTTCAACAGAAACACCAGACATGTAAATTTGAAAACTCAAACGCAAAAGGACTAATGCGGAGACCGGATTCCGTCTAAAGTCCGGAGCATGGAAGACATCATGGAAAAATAGGGCTCGGCCACCACACAGTTGAAGTTTGCAAGTGTCAATGCCTTTAACTTAGACCCTAGCGTTATTGCCAATGTATATCCACCGGGACTCAGCCAGAACACGTCGGTACTTCACATACACTCCTCTATCTCTAGCTATATGGTCGGTCGCTGTTGAGTCAAGAGTCCATATAGGAAAAGATTCAGTCAGTAACGCACAACTAAAAACATATGTATTACAAGAAGGTTTGGTAAAACATATTACTTGGGCTCAAGGCAATCCCAAATGTAATGACCCTTTTTTCGACAATTGTAGCACTTTATTTTTGCAATGTTCTTATTCCCATTGTGCTTGTCTTTCTTCTTATTCCTCTTGCCTTGCTTGTTCGGCTTATGCTTCCCCTTGTCGCCAGATTGTTTGCCTATTTTGTATTTAGAGCCAGATGCTCCAAGCTTGCTAGATTTAGCCACATAGGCTTGTCCAATGGTCTTGACCGCAAAGAGGCGCTCTTCTTCGAGCTCCACGTGGCGCGTAATGTCCTCAAGCATTTTTATGCTTTCATTGTGCATCATATTAACAATCATATGTTCCCAACTAGTAGGGAGAGACCGGATAACAGCTTGCATCTGTTTCTCGTCAGTCAAAACGTGGCCGACTATCTTCAATTCTCTTATCATGTTTGACATCTCCCTAGTGTGCTACCTCATGCTAACATTAGGTTTCTTTTTATAGGTGTCAAACTTAATAGTAAGCCGACGCAGTTTAGACACAGAAGTTCCATCGAACTTCTCTTTTAGGGCTCTCCATATGCCCTCAGCACTAGGGTAAGCTTCGAACTCAGCAATCAGGTTATCCTGCATTGTACTTAACAATATAATATGAGCAGTTGCATTCTTTTTCTTCCAGACCTGATACACTTCCATATCCTTTCGATGCTAAGCTCTAGTACTATTCTCGGGTTCATCCATTACATGGTTAAGGGTTTCAATTACTTCTTGTTCCTCAAGGATGTACTGGACCTTACGATGCCACATATCGTAGTTGTCCTCATTCAGCTTGTCACCTTTGTTAAGGTCTGCTATAATGTTTTTTTATGCCATTTGAAGCTCTACATAGACATTTGTAAGAGATGCTTAGCACATATATACACTAAATAATTTTGCTAGATTGAGTATTAAATTATAATGAAAAGACACAAGATATAGAATCAACAGGTCGTAGTACGATATGTCATCCTCTATAGATCAGGTGTCTTAAAAGTACAATTAAACTCATTCTAACAAAAACTGTATTTCCAAAAAAAAATGCATTACCTAAATTCATATTTTTAGGAAATATAGGTTTTAAATGTTAATCACTAAGATTAACATATATAGAACTCCCACTAAGAAAAAGTAATCCCTTAACAACATTATTAAAATAAAAAACAACATATGTCATTCATAATGTTAAACTAAGGAAATAGATATAAATAAACTACATTGTTTACATATGAAAGATAAACTATGAGTACGAAAATAAACAAACATAATTGTTTACTAACAGAATGTAAAAACAAATCAGGTATTCTTCATATCATCCTAACGTCCATATCCGATGTAATCAGACTCATAAGTTATCTGTAAGTCCTTAACTACAGTTAGAGCAAACCGATTAAGTAGAAAAGAGTCTTTACCAGCACCCTTAGCTTTGGACATATGAGGAAAAAGAGGTAAAAAAGCAGTGTGTCTAATCCCTTGAAGTACTATCTTTTTCTCAAACTGCTCTATCTCACATACAATATCCTCAAAAGTCATTCCCGATTTAGTGTCTTATCCTTTACAGGATCATACATGCTAGGAAGAGAATTAAGTAATCCCTCAATGTCCTCATCTGGGGTAGGTGGAACGACAAGCTTAATGTGCATATTATGAACAAAGTCTATCATATCATTAAGGTGCTCTCGAAGAGTTTTATCGTCAGAAAATTGTTGACTCATGTACTTTCTTAAGAAACGCTGTCTAACCTGGACCACGACGGAATCTACTTATATAGGCGGCCACAACTGACTTTCTTGCAGTGCTTCTTACTCTTGCTAGTTTGATTATGACTATAAAAGTCCTGGTTTAAAAATAAGACATAAAAACTTCCTAGATTAAATTCTTAAAGAGATTAATGCACATAGCACATTAACTATTGTACATACCAACAATTATAATAAAATTACATAAATTTTATGCATCTCTATGAAATTACAAAAATTTCATGTCATTCGTTGTAAAACAAAACAATTACACACATTTCTAGGCTTTTATTTGAAATTTCATTAAATTTTATTCCTAGAATGATGTTTTACAACATAAATTACACAAATTAAGGCAATATTTAGAAATTATTTAAATTTTTAAGTCTCAATAGAGTTTAATCTAAGTTTTGTGGCCTAATTTTTAAAAAATGGGAGCCTAAATAAGTATATCACAAAGATATAATGTCTAAATAGATAACATAGGGGCTAAATCACAAATATCACAAAGTTTTGTGTACAAGGGGTTCATTCTATAAATATCACATAGATATAGGGCCAAAACAAAAATAATACAACTAATGTAAATATATATAATTTTTTAAAACTGTTGGTCAGACAGCCGGTGGCCGGACCACCGCCGGTCGATCGTCGAGACGGCTGCCACATGGAACTGACTACCTCGTGTTACCGCCTTGCGGTGACACATGGCACTGATATGGCGTAAGAGTGGCACCACGTGGCTGGCCCTAGGTTGCCACATGGCACCGAGTTAGGGCTAGGGTGGTTATAGCAGTTTAGATTTTATTTTAATATTTGAAATTCAAATTTCAAAAATTAAATATAAAATTAATAATCTAATTATTAAAAATAAAACCACAAAAAACGTGGCCACATGGCACCACTCCTACTGTGCCACGTGTCCCTATGTTTAGCCCCACTATCTGACCGAGAGAAAGGCTGACGTACACACGCACTAACACCAAGAACATGCACTAATTTTAACGTAGAAAACAATACGCATTACAAACTTTAAAAATTCATAACTAATTCAGTTTTCAACCAAAAAATATGAAATTTACGGCGTTAGAATCGTTGAACAAGCACTTTCTACCAGTATCATAATCATACACATTAATGATACTTCATAGAATTGCAATAATACAATAAATACGTAAAAAAATTGTCAAAAAAACAATAATTAACATATTGTCATGCATATAATCTTGTATATTGCAGAGAACAAAAAATATGGCTTTGATACCAATAAATATTTTTATTACTAAATACAGTATAAGCCTAATATAAAGCGACCCTTTCCTTGGAGGAGGAATCTGCTCTAATTTGATGCAAAAAGTTACCGATGAACATATGTATACATACATAATATTTTCATAGGAAACTCTGTAATGATTGGAAACTACATAGAATGCTTATTTGATATTGTTGCCTGACGTTTTTCGAGTTTTTGACATGGAATGAAATTCTCTTTTGCTTGCTTAGCAAAAAAAAAAAAAAAAAAAGATTCAATGCAAAGAAGTAGAGATAAAACTGATTACCCAACGTTTGTTAGCTAAGGCAGTTTGTTTCACAACATCAACAAATTGCTCAATGGAAGGGGCTTGGATACACATTATTTCGGCACCAATTTGCATCCGAATTGCATTTTGATCCGAACGGAAAAGAAAGAGTCGCCCGCCCTCTCTCCTATAGGCCTTCGTACCTTCGTAAATTCCCTTTTGAGAGGGAGGGGGAGTTTAGAGGAAAATTAACAAACAATCCGATTTGGCATTGCATTTAGAGCTAAGATCAATTGCAGCTCACAAACCTTTCCATAGTTTAAGACTCCAGCAGAAGGGCTCAATTGAATATTTCCATAGTGAAAAAGCTGCCCCTGTTTAAAAATCTAATCTTTAGAGTAATTCATCATGAACATGTAATCAGTTGGAAGTAGTGTACAAGCCTCGAGCCTCTGGTACTGTGGACCTCCAGAAGGACCTCAAATTAGGCCTTAGTTGAATGAATCTTCTTAGGGGTAATTTGGTAAATATGTTTCTAGTTGGGATTTATTCCACATGTCCAATAAAATCATTCCATGATCAAGGACTTATTTTAAAATGTATCAAATTTTTAACAACTTAATAATGAGATCTACGTGACAATTCTAAAGACTTTATTTAAAAATAATTAACGCATTAATTATAATTAAATAAAATACTCATTTATTAAATAAATAAATGAACAAATAATACAACAATTATGTCTTAAAATTAAAACATTTATTGATTTTTAAGGCACTTAATCTAAACAAATACAACAAAAGTAATATACAGCAACAATCAAATCTCATATGCATCTATTAATGTTAATTACAAGTGGCCTATGACCACAAAAACAAAAAACAAAAAGATAAAGAAAAATTTTACAAGTGGCCTTCAATTGAATTTCTCATTTGAGTTAAAGTCACAATCCCGCATGAATTTATGGGTAAAACCCAAAGTCCCTCATGAAATCTTGACAATGCCCACTTTCCCCCATGATGATTTATTATGTGGGTATATTTGTCTTTTGATTTATTCCTTATTTTTTCTACTTTCCTACTGTAATTTCATTTTCAGTTCTCTTCTTCCCCAGTTGCATACCAATTCTAAAACATGCCATCCGAACACCAACAAACTACTACAACCATCACCAACACCCACTATCATGCCCACACCACTGCTACCTAGCACCATTGTCACCAGCTATTATCACAAGCCAAAAACCCTTCAAAACCTATCAATCCAATTTCAATTAACACCTTTTATCTTGAATTAAACCCAATTCTTAACATTTTAATCATCCACCCACCTAACCCAACCCTACATGCCTTCAGCTATGACCATCTCCTTCAGTGGACAAAACTGAGAGGTATCATTTCTTCCCTTATTCTTTTTTTTTTTTTTCCATTTTGAAAAGTATTGTTATAAAAAAAAAAAATCTCAGGAAATTCGTTAAGGGTATTCTTATTATTTTTTCTATTTCTGAGATTATGTTACGATTCACCATTGGCTTTCTAAAATTATTGATATATTGAGCAGATACGAATCTTAATCTTTGCATGTAGAAATCTCCATAATATTTGAATTGTGTCCCAACTTATTAGTGTTAGTTGTGTCCTCAAGTGATGATTAATTTTTGGAATTGTTCTTCAGTTGCTGGAGCAGATCTGTATTATAATTGACATTTCTCGAGTTTTCTTAGTAGCTTTGCTCTTTCAAGAATACAGTTAGTTGTCTAGCAAATCTTGTTTCAAGACCATCATATAAAAGAAGATATCCACACTCTACCTAACATTAATTAATTTTTTTTAGCATGTATATATATCATTTCAGACGGCTGGAGTTGACAGTAAAATGAAGAGAAGGAAGATGGTGTCTCGTAACACTAGGACAAAAAGATGCATAGCTTCTTCTATTCCTGAAGAGATTGTATTTAATATCCTCCTTTGCCTTCCTGCGGATGTTATTTACAATGTAATGAGATATGTTTGTCGAGCGTGGTACAACATAATCAGTAGCCCGGATTTTATTTCTTCCCACCTCCAACACTCAACTGTTAATGTTGGCCTTCTCCTTCAGAGGTACGCTGTTCCAAAGTCGGGGTTTTTTGTGAAGATGAGAAAGTGTGACCTTGAGGTAACGCAGCTAAAATTTAAGTTTGCTGGTGCTGCTGTGGGTAGTTGCAATGGGCTAGTTTGGATAATTGATCAT
Source organism: Ehretia macrophylla (assembly GCA_037974665.1). Classification (NCBI taxonomy): domain Eukaryota; kingdom Viridiplantae; phylum Streptophyta; class Magnoliopsida; order Boraginales; family Ehretiaceae; genus Ehretia; species Ehretia macrophylla. The sequence goes on from CM075774.1 coordinate 11,545,639, forward strand.
AAGAGATGGTACAACTCTTATGTTGCGAATCCTGTTTTAAGCCACCACTTTTCCCTTCCTCGATATCCTGGTTTACTTGGTGCAACTCGTTGTAGTTTTGCATATGCTTCTGCTTCTAGCGTATACAAAGTGCTACACTGCAGAGACATGAAACATAAATTCATATTAAGTGTCTGTTTTGTAAACTTAATGTGTTTTGCCCCTTTCATCTGATCTTGCTTATTATAATGTTGTTCTCTCTGTATTTTCACATTATACTTTCTCTTTTTGCATTATCTACTGATAGATCACTTAATCACATAAGCAATCAAATTTCTTTTTAAGAACTATCTTTAGTGATAATGTAATCAGTTTAACGAGCTTGTTTCGGAGTATATGGATTGCGAGAAATTCCTTTGTGTGTTTGAGAACCAGAAATTCATCCAGCAATCACCTACACAAGAAGTCTAACACCTTTCTAGTAAGTACGTCCAGGCTAATGCTGATCGGGACTCATCCGATGTGCGGCAAAGCAGCAGAGGAATGAGGAGACGAGCTTGATGAGAGGGATCCCGAGCTGAAGTAAGATGCCCACACCGAGCCGAGGCGGGTTAATCCGAGCCAAGCCGAATACATTTAGCTAATGCCCGACCTGGATGCTAATCCAACTTTATCCCGACCCCGGAAAATCCCGACCTCAACGCCAGCTGCCCTGATAGGACATAAAGTCTTGATGGGACATAAACCTGCACCACATTAAATGCTGTCATGTCCGAATTTAGTATAAATAGAGCTCCTCCCCTTCATTTTAGAGGTAACTCGTCATTAAACGCTCTAAGCTACTTTGCCAGCTCGGACATACTAATCATTCGCGCGCCCGAGGGGAAAATCCGGGTCATCACCCCGCCTTTTCCTTCCCTTTCCTTGTGCAGGGTCAGGTAGCTGACCAGAAAAGTTCAACTCGAAGGCCAACTTGAAAATCTCAGCTCGGTCGGAGTAGCTTCCAACCTCAACGTCGAGATTCAGACCTCGACAGTTTGGCGCCGTCTGTGAGAAAGACAAAGTTTTTTTTATCATTCTCTTCACCACTCATTGAGAAACTATTATGGTACAAACAAGAAGCCACAGCGCACCGGTAGATGACTCGCCCAACCTGGATGGGGACCTCGAAACCACGCAGGTGCCTAGCCAAAACCCAATCCCAGCCGACGTTGGAACGAGCCAACGTATACACTTAGCCACTCAAACCAATCCCACGGCAGATGAAGACCTCAACTCTAGCCTGTCACCGGAGATAAGGATGAAGCTGAGGATGTTTGAGGAACTTAAGGATTAGGTACCCCGGCTAGCGGAGGGCCCCCTGGCTCCGCAAGAAGCTACGCTGCGGCCCTCGCGTCCACAGTTCCGTATCCCAGACCCTAGGCGAAAATGGACGCAGGACGAAGAGGGCTTCCTAGAGCCGGTGGCGAGACCCAACGAGACGAGAGGTAAAAGGGAAGCTCAAGCCGACCCCGAGTAGGCCAAGACCGCGGACGCCATAGCCAAGGTCATCAACCAGCTCGGCGTAAGCCCACTCTCACCCGACGTACTAGCCACACCACTACCTACCGGCAACCGGATGCCCAACTTGGCCATTTATAATGGAAATAGAGACCCAGCCAGCCACCTGCTCAACTTTGACCACCACATGACTCTGCATGACATGTCCGACCTCATTACAACCTGGTTGACAATGCCTTGGATTGCTTCCAAAAACTCATCCAGGATCAATTGCAAGTTTTCACTAGCTGGCTGAGGCTTTCTTGTCCCACTTCGCGGGGAGCCGGCGCCCCACCCGCCACACTTCTACATTACTACTGGTGAAGTAACATAGAGGGGAAAGTCTGAGGGCTTACACAGCCAGATTCAATGAAGAGTCCCTCCGAATCCCCAACCCAGAGGACTCCATGTCGTTGATGGCTTACCAGAGTGGGCTCAGGTCGGGCCCCCTTATATCCTTATTGGCAATCGACCCCGTGGATACTATATCCGAGCTGATGGTACGAGCAGAAGGGTACATATACTCGGAATAAATCTATCAGGCAAAGAGGGATGATGACAAGGAGAAGGAAGCAAGCAGAAAGGGAAAGACCTCCCGAGCCCAACTTGGGGGTAAAGTCCAAAACGACCGAGGTAAACAGCCCCAACAGCCAAAGCAGAACCCCCGGTTCACTATGTTCACTCCCCTTAACACCACAAGGGAGCAGATCCTGATGGAGATCCAGTACCAGAACCACCTGTCTCCAGCTTCAAGGATGAAGGGCCGACCCAAGAAGCGCAATAGAACCAAATATTGTCGCTACCATATGGACTACAGCCATACCACCGAAGAGTGCAAAGACTTGAAATAGGAGATTGAGGCCCTGATAGCCCGAGGTCACCTCCGAAGGTACGTAGATCTGCAGCCGATCAGGAATCACGACCAAAGAGATAGAGAGAGGAGTCTACCCAGGCGCCAGACTGGGGGCGGTCGTTTGGCTGTGATTGAGACAATTGCAGGAGGATTGGCGTCGGGAGGAAAGACCTCGACAGGAAGGGTTATGTTCGGGCTGGGAGGGAGTACGGACCGGTGCGGGGACCAGCCCCGGAGATGGAGGAGCTCACCTTCTCCTCTGAAGACTTGGAAGGGGTGATATTGCCCCATGACGACCCACTAGTGATCAGTGCCGAAATAGCCAACTTCAACGTCAAGAGGCTGATAGTGGACACCGGGAGCTTGGCAGAAGTCTTATTCCTCAGCGCTTTTGAGCAAATGGTGTTGGATAGGAGCCGACTCAGGCCATTGAGGGGCACTTTAGCTAGTTTCACCGGGCAAGCCCACCGAGCCGAATGGGTGATCAACCTTCCCCTGAAGTTGAAAGACGGAGATAAGCGGGTTTCGATGCAAGCCAACTTCATTGTGATGGATTGCAACTCCACTTACAATGGGATCCTAGGTTAGGTGGCACTCAACCATTTCAGGGTCGTCCCTTTAACTTACTACCAGGCTCTAAAGTTCCCGACCCCGGCCGATACGGCCACCATTTGCGGAGCCCAGCTCTCAGCCCGAGAGTGTTATGAAAACTCCTTCTGTCCCAAATATCAGGTTGGTTGGGGACCAGACTTGCTCGAGGAGAAGAGGGATGCTAAGAAAGGCAGCCCAGCTGAAGACCTTCAGGAGGTGGAACTCTCCGATGAAACAAAGAGAGCAAAGATCAGAAGTGAACTCTCTGATGACCTCAAGAAAGGTATAAGCCAATTCTACCTGAAAAATGAACACATATTTGTATGGTCTGCCTCTGACATGACAGGTATTGACCCGGGAGTAATTGAGCGTCACCTGAATACCGACCCAAATCACTATCCGGTGAAATAGAAGCACAGGCACTTCCATTATGATAAGCAACAGATCATAGCAGAAGAGGTAGACAAATTGGTAGACGCCGGCCACATAAAGGAAATCCAGTACCCAACTTGGTTATTCAACGTGGTGCTGGTGACCAAGTCCTCAGGAGGATGGAGATTGTGTGTCGACTTCACCGACCTCAACAAGGCTTGCCCTAAGGACTGTTTCCCTTTGCCTCGGATTGATCAGAAGGTGGATGCCACCTCTGGGTTCGAGCTACTCTCTTTTATGGACGCCTTCAAAGGCTATAACCAGATTAAGATGGCTCTCGAATACAAAGAGAAGACCGCCTTCACCACCGACAAAGGTCTCTACTACTATGAGGTCATGCCTTTTGGCCTCAAGAATGTTGGAGCTACCTACACTCGGATGGTGAACAAGGTTTTCAAAAACCAGATTGGCCAAAATATGGAGATCTACGTAGATGACATGTTGGTCAAGAGTAGAAGGGCGGAAGACCATGAAGCCGACCTGGCTCAAGCGTTCGCTGTAATAGAGCACTTTGGGATAAAGCTGAACCCGAAAAAGTGCGCATTCAGCGTCAAGGCTGGAAAGTTTCTGGGCTTCATGGTCACAGCCCGTGGGATAGAAGCCAACCCCTAGAAGGTTCAGGCGATACTCGACCTGGCACTGCCGACCTGCGTGAAAGACGTCCAGATGTTAGCAGGCAAGGTCGCGACACTAAGCAGATTCATGTCCAGGTCGGCTAACAAATGTGCTCTTCTGTTCAAAATATTGAGGAATCCTAAGAACTTTGAATAGACTACAGAATGCCAGAACGCCTTCCAAGAGCTGAAAATGTATCTAGCTTCGCCACCCCTGCTATCCCGACCTGAGGTGGGGGAGGAGCTGGTACTATACCTAGCATGCTCGAGGACAGTAGTGGCAGCGACACTAGTCCGAGAAGAAGGGAAGGAATAGAAGCCGGTCTATTATGTCAGCAAAACCTTGTAAGAGGCCGAGGTGAGGTACTTTTCCTTTGAAAAACTTGCCCTCGTGCTCGTCACAGCGGCAAGAAAGTTCAAGCCATACTTTGATGCTCATCCGATTAAGGTCATGACAGATGCCCCATTCAAGTCCATCATGTACAAGTCGGAGGCGTCGAGTAGGTTGCTGAAATGGGCAGTTGAGTTGAGTCAATTTGACATCACCTACCAGCCCAAAATAGCCATCAAAGCCCAAGCCATCGCGAACTTTGTGGTGGAATGCACTAGCCGAGCCGAGCATGACCTAGAGGACGTACGGAAGGTCCATATGGATGGGGCCTCAAGGAAGTTTGGTAGCGGAGCTAGGGTGGTCATCCTCGACCCAACCCGGCATGAGCACCAATACTTCCTCAAGTTCACCTTTCCGGTGTCCAACAATGAAGCGGAGTATGAAGCGGTGATTGCGGGGCTAAAAATTGCAGCTCAGCTCGGGGCACAGACAGTCGACCTGAGCACCGACTCTCAATTGGTTTCTAGTCAGATATCGGGAGAGTTCGAAACCAAGGACAGTACTATGCTGGTCTACCTCAACAGAGTCAAAGATTTGATCTTAGGGCTCAAAAGGTTCACGATACAGCAAATTTCGAGAGAAGAGAATATGAAGGCTGATGCCCTGTCCAGGTTGGCCTTGGGCGAGAGCTGACCTGCCCTGGTCCATGTGGAAGAAGTATCCGAACCGTGTATTCAGTTGGGGGTGCAAGCCGTAGCCGAGCTCAATCTAAGCCCAGATTGGACCAAACCAATCGTGGACTACTTGGAGGGGGTATGACCCTAGAGGATGAAAAAGTTATAATTGCCGGACAACTCTATAAGAGAGCCTACACTTGGCATCTCTTGAAATGTGTTGGACACGAGGAAGGAAACTATGTACTCCGGGAGATCCATGAAGGGGTATGTGGAAACCACTTGAGAGGCAAAGCTCTGGCTCGAAAGGCATTGAGGCAAGGCTATTTCTGGCCAACCTTAGAACAAGATGCCAAAGAGTATGTAAAAAAGTGCGACACTTGCCAAAGGTTCACCAACGTACAGAAGAAGCCTGCGGTAGACCTCACAGTGATGATAAGCCCGTGGCCATTCTATCAGTGGGGTCTAGATATCATCGGCCCATTGCCGACCAGTGTTGGCCAAAAGAAGCACGCCTTCGTAGCTGTAGACTACTTCACCAAATGGCCTGAGGCTGAAGGAGTTGCTAGAATAACAAAAAAGGCAGCTTGAGATTTTGTATGAAAAAATATTATTTGCCGATTTGGGGTGCCAAAGGTCATCATCAGTGACCACGGCAAGCAATTCGACAGTGCATACTTTCGAGGCAAATGTGCTGAGATTGGGATCAACCTCAAATTCTCATCTATTACCCACCCCCAAAGTAATGGCCAAGTTGAAAGGACTAATCAAATCATTTTGCAGGGCCTGAAAACTAAGCTGGAGGAAGCGGAGGGCCAGTGGGCATCGATTCTTCCCGAGGTGTTGTGGGCTCAGCTGACTACCACCAGCTCGGCAACAGGAGAATCGCCCTTCAAGCTGACCTTCGGTACTCAAGCGGTGCTGCCAGTGGAGATCGGGTCTCCAACCAGTAGATCCCTCTACCATGATCCAAAAATAAACGGAGCGCAGATCCGTGAAGAGCTCGACCTCACCGAAGAGCTCCGAGGTAAAACTCAAATTAGAATGCTGGCCAGTAAAGGTGCCATGCAAAGAGCCTTTGCCAAACAGGTCAAGCCTAAGCCTATTAAGGTTGGCGACCTCGTACTCAGAAATGCCATCCTTTTGCCGCACTCGGGTAACAAGGTCTCCTTGACCTGAGAGGGACTGTATGAAGTTGTAAAAGAAGTCCGACCTGGGACCTTCTACCTCCGCGACAAGAACGAAAAACTATTGAAGAATGCATGGCACTCAGAACACCTGAAGTAGTATTTTGTCTAAAGGCCCTGAGTTGAATTTTTTTGTAATGGCCCCGAGCCGGAATCTCTTGTAACGGCCCCGAGCCGAAATCTCTTGTAACGACCTCGAGCCAAAATCTTTTGTTAAGGCCCCGAGCCAAGACATTACTTGTAATCGGCTCCCGAGCCTAATTACTTCATGTACAAATTCAATACAATGCATTTTGTAAATCAGTGCAATGCCCGACCCGGGCCCAAGCACCCAAACCAGCGCAATGCTCGACTCGGGCCCAAGTGCCTCAACTACAAAGCTACTACCAACTCGGATTGACGCGGTAGCCACGCTTGATCATGAGCTAATGGTTTAAGTAAACCAGCTCGGACAAGGTCCTAGCTTAGGTATAGTCAATAATAATTTGATTAGATTTTCCAGTTCGGATTAAGTTCCAACTCCGTCCAATCCGGCTTCAGGTCGGGACGTTAGTTTGGGTCTAAACTCGAACTCAACGTTTGTCAACATTAGTTTGACCAATTTTAAATCGGACTGACGAGTCCAGGTCGGCGACGATTATGTAGTTGCCCAGTTAATCAGCTCGGATTAGGATGATAATTCATTAATCGCGTCCAGCTTGGTTCTTTCTACTTAAGTTTGAAAGGTCCATTATATAGGCCCGACCCTACTTGAGAAAAATTTACGAATGGAAGGGTACACAAGTACGAACTCGAATAAAATGCAAATATTAATTTCATTAGAATTGAAAAACAATTACAGAAGCCCGACCTGGGCAAAATTACAAAGACCCTAACCTAGGCGAAACTACAAAAGCCCGGGTAAATCTATTGTGGAGGAGCGGCGTTGGTTGCATCAGCCTCATTCTCGACTTGGTTCATGCCCTTCTGGACAAATTCCATTACCTTTTTGGCTTGGGACGTTAGGTCGGCCGGTAGCTCAGGAATATCCCAAAACTCCTGGGGCGGAGCCTCTAAGATCTCGATGTAATCATTCTTGGTGGCAGGGAAGAAGGTCTTTGCTCTCTCCCAAGCTGTAACTTGGCCTCGGAAGCAGTATTCCAACTCGGCGTACCGGGCCATCACCCCGCCTTCCGTAGCTAGCCAGTCCACAGCCTCTTGGCTGGACTTAAGGCCTTTCACTGCCTTCTCCCCTCGCGGGCTGACCCGATCCAAGAAGTCTTTAAGCTTCGCCTCGGTTTAGCATTTGTCCTTCTTGAAGCGCTCGGCATCCTTGGCCGCGGCCTCACGTTGAGACTTCTCCGCCTCGAGCTCCTTCTTCAGGCGGACGATCTCCGTTGCATCCGCTTTTTGCCTCTGGGAAGCATCCTTCCTTAGGGCCTCCAACTCAGCTCGGGAGTCGATGAATCGTTGCTCAAGCTCGATGTAGTGAGCTTGGGCTCGGGTGAGCAAGCTAAGTGCTGTAAGGATGTGGGACTCGGCCTGCGCAAATATGACAAAATGGTCAGCCGAGCCAAAAAACTTAACCATATCAACGCAGTGAAATGTGCCTTACCGTGACTATGGCCGCCCTCAGGTCGAGCGAAAGCTGCTTCACCGGGACCGATGCCAGCTTGGGATCACGGGCGACCTTGGCTGCCTCCACGAAATCCTTGTTGGGAGGGCTCACCTCCGTGGCCTTGCCTTTCCCGGAGTACTCGGGCTGGGACCGTTTCTTATTGTCGGGGCGGGATGCAGAGCGCTCAGGAATCGCCACGCCCGAGCTTGATCTTTTGGTCTGGGGAGACGCTGACGTCCCCTTAGAAGAGGCCTCAGGCAGCTACCTCTGTTCCTAAGAGACAGAGGAGCCCAAGCCGGACCAGGCAGAGACCTCGCTGCTGGCCTTATTCTTTCTCTTCATCTGGGCATACGCGAGCTTCTTCGTATTCGCCATATCTACAAAAAGCAAGGAAGAAAGGTGAGAAATAACTCGAGGCAAACCGAAGAGAACGACGGTAGACAAGGAGACAGGGAGGTCGGGCATTGATCCTGCGAACTGACCCTCTTCTGAGCTGGACTCCATATTCTCTTCGAGATCGGGAAGAAGGTGAAGGTGCTCCCTCCTCAGGTCGGGCTCTCTCCCCAACAACTTGGATCCCCAGATCCTATCCCACCTGAGGATACTATCGATGTCGATCAGCATACCCGGCTCGGGTCTCAGTACCCTGACCTCGGCCAGTTCCTTTGCAGAGAGCTTGGGGTCGTCATTCACAGTCTTTTTCAAAGAAAGATTCCAATCCACTCTGAATCCCGGGTTCACGGCTAGCTCGACCCAATAGTAGTCGTTGTACCAGCCCTTGTTGGAGGAATGCCACTTGGTGAATATGGCGTTGCCGACCTGAGCTGCGAAATGGAACCACCCTGGTTGCTTCGGGTTGGACTTGTTGACAAAGAACTGCCTAAACCGACGCAGGGTCGTCTCTATCTTCCTCTCAAGGCAGAACACATAAAGCGCTACCATCACCACCCAGCCTTTAGGTGACATCTGACCCGGGCTCAGCTCAAAATAATTCAAAATGCCGGCGATGAAGTCGGGAAGTGGAAGCTGAACGATATCGAATGCGAGGTCGTATATGGTGAAATGGTCAGGTGGGGGATAGCAGGCAGGCTCGGCCCGACCTGGCACCTTCAGCTTGTGGTGTTGGTCCACCGACCAGTCCCTGAGCCTAGCGTTTGCCATCTGGACGGTAGAGTAGCACTCGCACCTACAGCAGGCGAACAACTGCTCTATCTTCTTTCTTTGAGTTGACGAGCCGCTGGCTGTAGCCGAGCTCCGAGGTTGGACCGCCCTAACTGGGACCACTTCAATCGGCTCCGACGCGGAGAATCCAGCCAGGTACTCCTGAGGTATCTCAACTCCCTCCAACTGGTTCAGTGGCTCGTCATCCTCCCTATCTCCCAAGTCATCCGGTCGGCTAAAGGATCAGCCTCGGCTTTTTCTTGCACTCGCCTGACCTCGATCACTTGGCAATCGTCATCACTCTCATTGAGCCCAGATTGCTGAGATGATTCTTGAGATACACCTTTGATGTCATCCCCGTGCCCTCTATCTGAAGTCGACTCCGAGCTCGATGGATTCTCATCCCCTCCATAGGACCTTACCTCTATCGCTTGGGAATCTTCCGACTCTGACCTCCCCATCCTGTTTACAAATTAAAATATGTGCAGGAATAACTAAAGTGAGTCGGGACGTACCTACTGCTCCAGTTGTCGAAGATGACCCGACCTAAATGACTCCGAGCTGATAGATTCCGAGCTAAGTACCCCGAGAAGATATTTTTCGAGCTAAAAATGTCCGAATACTCCGGTATCCGACCCGAAAGCTCTGAACTTTGTATGCAAGGTGCGAAATGAATCTCGGATGTCAAAGCCCTATTTATAGGCAACTCTTGTAACTGCCTCAGAAATCTCAAACGTCGCGTCTCGTCATAACTGCTAGGTGACGTGTCATCCATCTGAAGGGTATACATCACTGACGTGGCCATCCCCACTTTGCCGGGGTCGGGCACCTCTAGCTCGGGAACAACTCCCAAATCTAGATCTCACCCTCTCGATCTCGACTTGGGGGGGAGGGGATTGACGAGGGGGATCCCGAGCTGAAGTAAGATGTCCACATCGAGCCGAGACGGGTTAATCCGAGCCAAGCCAAACATATTCAGCTAATGCCTGACCTGGATACTGATCCAACTTCACCCCGACCCCGAAAAACCCCGACCTCAGCGCCGGTTGTCCTGATGGGACATAAAGTCTTGATGGGACATAAAGCTGCACCGCATTAAATGCTGTCAGGTTCGAATTTAGTATAAATAGAGCTCATCCCCTTCATTTCAGAGCTAACTCGTCATTAAACGCTCTCAGCTACTTTGCCAACTCGGACATACTAATCATTCGCGCACCCGAGAGGAAATTTTGGGTCATCACCCCGCCTTTCCCTTCCCTTTCCTTGTGCAGGGTCAGGTAGCCGACCAGAAAAGTTCAACTCGAAGGCCAACCTGAAAATCTCAACTCGGTCGGAGTAGCTCCCAACCTCAAAGTCGAGATTCAGACCTCGACAGAGCTAATCGTGTAGCATATTGGATAGTAAAAAATGCTAGGTGTAACCAATTGCCGTATGCTTGTGTTGTAAATGTGTCTAGGCAACAACTTTTTTGTGCTATTCTGTATCCTGGCCATCCCCCAAGCAAACTTGGTTATTTTTCCTCTATGTGTAACCAATCAAATAGGAATGATAGTGAGATAGGTTTGGAAAATTTGCTAAAATTTGAACCCAATTTTCGTACCCTGAAATGTAGACATCCAACAGAGGAGCCAGAGAGATTTGCAAAACCCTTTATGTTATCAATTATTTCTCTTTTAGATTATGTTTGGATTGATTCAAATTGGTGTTAAAGATCCCTTAGTTTGTTTAAATTCTTTTTTTTCCTTGGTCAACGTTTAAATTCATTTTTGAAAGAGGAGAACTAGAGGTCTTTTTTCTTTCCTGAAATTGGGGGAAAAATAAGTTAAAGGAAGCGATAATTTTTTGGAAAGACAAAATTATTCATAATCTTTTAACATAACAAGTTTAAGGTTGTTTTTCTTATAACTATGTATAAAAAATCATCAATTTTCATTTTCCAAACCAAAAGAGTAATTACAAAAGAAAAGATAATTTTTCCCATCTAAGCGAATAGATCTCAAATCTTTTTATTTCCTAACCAATTATTTCCTCAACCCTCGCTTTTATTTTCCTACATGGTGAGCTAAAATGCATGTGGATTTTTCTTTATGACGTTATGGTGGCTAAGTAATAATGTAGTTATTGAATATTCACTATAGCACCCGATACTCTAGCTAATTGTGCACTCATATTAAGTACTGTCGCAGCATCAACTAGTCAATACGTTGATTGGGCGGGGTTTATCAGGCAGTTGATACTCAATAAAATTAATTCATTAATAACGTGTTGACCAGTTGATGCTGACTGATTAATCTTGTAACGCCCCGACTCCTCACGAGATCGGGAATTCTATTAAACATGTTATACTCAACCCAAATCCAACCCCGGTCACAAAATTTAGGGAAAACGGACGGAGTCTCCCCTATTTATAGGACTAATCAAAAACCTGTAACTAGCAAGTATAACCACAATACAACACCCCAACTCCAATTGTCCCACTTTTCCCAGTCTCAAGGCCATCCGAACCTTAGACAAAAAAATATAACCACACGAGCATGCAATCAAAAGACAATAAAGTCTATTTTTAGCTAATACATGCTAGTTACTCTATCAAATCACATAAGTCCTTAATTTGGTTTACAATCCCACAATCATACGAAAATACATACAAGACTTCAAGGTCTCAAAACACATCAAATCCTATCTTCACAAACAACTTCCAGCCTTAGCAGGACAAGTAACCAACAACACGACATTCAAAATAGTTGTTATAGCTGCACCTGAAACATGTTAAAACGAGGAATGAGTAACCAAAGTTACTCAGTGAGGGAGGTGATGCAGCATACTGAGGAATGATTTAATGAGATGCAACGAGAATAATAACATATACAACACAAAATAACAAAGCTAATTAGACAAGTATTTAACCACGTATAAAAATGATATGATTCTACTTTTGTCTTCAATCACGAACCACGAGCCAAGATCTTCAAGCAAGTGCCTGCAAACCCCTTATTCCTCCATAATGGGGTACTCCGGATGTACCCCGATCCTACGACCCATATCTCCCGAGGTAGGTCTGTATGCTCCAACGAGGTGAATCACGCTTCTGGGGTAGGGGAGTATGCCTCAACGAGAAAGGGACTGGAAAACCATGGTAGCCGAGGGAGCACGACAAGCCCAATGCCGCCCGTATTACTCGACACTACCATACCCGAGAAGTTTGCACAACCCCAAGTAACGAATCACGAGTCACATTTTTGAATCAAGTGGGAAGGTAGCAAAGTAGGCTAGCCTTACCCCATATATAAACATATAACACATTTGATAATCAAATAGAGCAATATAAACAATTACTCTTGCAACTAATTCATGTAATTCACAAGATAACAAGTAAATAGTATATATAGACTTTGTCCATTTAACTAAATCATACAATCTACAAACAATAAAATAAGCTAAGATGCACAAAAAGAATGAAGACTCTCTCACATTGGATCAAACTGAGTATGCAAGATAATAGTGTAGATTCCCTTCAAACCTTCTTGAGTTAGCTCAAAGGTGCAAGCCCCTAGTTTATTCATATAAGTATAACACTTTAGCAAATGATTATACCAAGCTATAAGCATACTTCAAACAATTACACATGCAACTCAATTCACAGAGCTTCACCGAATATATAAACATACTACACAAGTACATCTAAACACTTATTCAATCAATTATGAGTTAATTACCAAAATTCCTTCCATTATCTATAACTATAAATAGCTCTTTGGTTCAATAAAAGCATGTACTACTCGAAAGCCATGTAATTTACAATACAACAATTCCAAACTTCTAAAGATACCCTATGACGCACTTAAAAGTTATAAAAACTCATCTTTGAATAACTAACACTAGCATACAAGTAGTTCTAAGACACTTCTTTACTTCTAAATGACATTAAGTAGACAAGAATTCCAATAACTTAGGCAATGAAACAACTCAACTTCACCATAAAACTTGGTTTAAGAATCAAATCTTAGAAGAATATCACCTAGACTAGCCACTAAACAAAACTAGCCATTATAAAGCTTAAGAAAACAAAAAAGAAAAAGGCTATAACCAAAATGGCCCTTTGGCCGAAAATCCACACGCACAAAACACTAGAAATTTTCTTTGAAATCTTACTCATAAGCTATGTATAGTGTGTTTAAGGCAAGGTTTCACTTCATTCAAGCATTGTTACAAACATATAGACTACAACTTAACTTTAGGCTAACATAGCATTCTTCTAATCTTCCAACTACCATAAAACTTACAAAATATATTAAAAGAGAATATCTCTAGCATTATGATTACTAATTCACAAGTTAGATATGTATAATAACTCAATTGATCAACTTTCTACTTAAGTTAAACTTTAAAGAATCAAGAATATCAACAACAATACACAAAGAAGATGAAATCCCTCACCTCAATCATGAAAATCATGCAAGAAGATAACCAAGAACCACCTCGTTAAAACACAAAAATAACTCTAATTTATATGCTAGCAAATTAGACAACAAAACCACACTATAAACCAATGCATTCAAGTCAATACACAAAATCTGCCGACCAATACACAAAGTCAGCCGGTTGATACACAAAATCAGTCGACCGATACACAAAATCAGCTGGCCGATACACAAAATCAGTTGGTCGATGCACATTCAGCTACGCAAATTTCACCTCCAGACTCCAATTATTTCTTTCTTCTTGCAACATATGAGTATACATACCATTTTCATTATACCACGACTACAATAACTCACTTATCATATTTATACATCCTTTAGCACATACTACAACTTCTTAATTCATCAAAAACACCAAGAACATAATATGATAAGCCCTAGTTCTATCAACATATAAAATGCCCAAATCATACACTAAACTCTTATATCATACACCACAAGCAAGAAGATCAACGTAAATGCACAAGTAGGACAAACCTCTCACCTTTAGAAGCTAGATATTGCAAGAAGATTGCTCAAGAACTCCTTCTTCTTCCTTCTTCCTTTTTTTTTCCTTCCCCTTCCCCCTCTTCTGATAGTGTGAATTTGTGTGTGTGTCTGATTGTATGTATGTGTTTTGTGTGCTTGTGTGTGAGTTTTATTTAATTCATTGTAGGTAAGATATTTAGTTTAAGCTCAATGACTATTTTTCCCCTTCAACTATTTGCTTATTTCTAGTTTGCCATTCCATTGGAATCTAACTAATTTAGTTGCTATGTTGTTTATCGGTAACGCTTATTTATTTACGATTTTGAAATCACCTAAATGCTTGTGATTGCACATAAATACACGATAACCAATATAAATGCACGTAAATTGAGAAATATGATATTTTATGCAACAATATATATATATACATATATAAATATTTAAAGTAGACATATAAATATATGCACATTAATAAAATAATTATATGTTCAAGACGGGGTGTCACAAACCCCGCCCAATTGACGTGTTGACTAGTTGATGCTAATTATTACTTAGCTAAAAATAGAAGATAATACAAAATATAAGATAATACATTTAAAATATTGTGTTTGTATTTTATCGATCTAAATAATTTATAAATTAATAATTAGCTAAAAAGTACAAATCAAATTAACTATGAGGTTTTTTCAAAATATAAATCAATAGTAGCTTGATGGGGTTGCTTTCTCGTATTGGAACAAGAAATTTTGTAGTGTTTTGATGCTCTGAGTACTTCTTGCGTGACACTGATTCCAAATGTTATGCATCGTCATCAATTTCAACTTTAGATTTATCTTGAGAACACTCTATCATATTTTCTATAATTTCATCTACGTTCAAAACTGTCACACTTGTTCTAATCCTATTAAATTAAATTAAATTATTATATTTTATTCCATCATACTTTTTCCTCTTGTCTTTTCAAATTGGCCTGAAAAAATATGAGTCACTTTTCAAAAAAGATACCTTAAATATAATATGTTAACTATTAAGCCAAAAAAAACTAAAAATACAATTATTAACTTATCGATAAATTGGTATCTCACTAAACTAATAGAATTTAATGATCGAACACTATTAATTTAAATATGTTATATTGTGATTTTACTTGTACAACTAAAACTAATTAGTTTGAATATGATTTTTATTTTTATTTTTGTATTACCATTTCTCATATCAATTTTCAATTTTTATACGTTCAAATTTTTAACTTGGTCACATTTTGTGTTATTTTTAAAATTTCATATTGCCTCAAGATTTAGTAATGTATTAATATATATTGTTTTTTTTGCTTAAAAGAATGGACTGACCCAAACCCACTTAAATTAACCTATTTAACTCATGTCAAATTAATGGATCGAGTTGGATTAAATTTTTTGAATCTCAACCCAACCCAGTCCATTGTTATCCAAGTTGAACTAACTCAACCCAATTATTAACTGGGCTAAATGAGTTCACCAGTTGGGCTAGCCACCTCGACTCAAATAACAAGTTGATCAACTGGTACAAAAAGGAGCCAAAATAGGGAAGATCAATTTCATCATATGTACCTTATCATTTCACCGCTATTAATACCAATGATAATTCAAAATGCCCTCAAGAGTCGTAGTTATAGGGAATTGGGCTAATCAATGTACAAGGTTGTAGGATTATTGTAAACCTAATTGACAACATAATTTTGGAAAATATGTTGTTGTTTAGGCTTCGTTTGCTCGCCGTAAGATAACTTGCTAGTGAAAAATGTTTAAGAAAAATATTTTCCTAGAAAATAGAATATTTTCTGGTGTTTGATTGGCACACTAAAAAATATTTTACTGTTTAGATGTAATAGTGAAAATATGAATAAACTTTTAATTTGTTAGTTTTTTAAAAATATTAATAATTAGTCATTATTAATTAATTAATTTATAAAAAATTTAAAATAATTTGAAAATTAATAAATTAATAAAAAAATGTAATTAATACATAGTTAATTAATTATAATTTTATAAATTAATAAAATTTGATCTATTAATTATTATTGATTTATAAAATAGATAAATAAATAATTAATAGTTAATAAATATAAAAAATATATTAATTAAATAATTCATTATTTAGTTAGTTAATTATGTGATATATAATATTATAATTATTTAACTAGTTTATTAGTCATTAATTTAAAATTAATTAACTATATGCAGATCATTGACTATCCATGTGATAGATCACTTAATCACATAAGCAATCGAATTTCTTTTGAAGAACTATCTTTAGTGATAATGTAATCAGTTTAAGGAGCTTGGTTCGGAGTATATGGATTGCGAGAAATTCCTTTGTGTTTAAGAACCAGAAATTCATCCAGCAATTACCTGCACAAGAAGTCTAACACCTTGCTAGTAAGTACGTCCAGGCTAATGCTGATCGGGACTTATCCGATGTGCGGCAAAGCAGCAGTACTATGCAGCAGAGGAATGAGGAGACGAGCTAATCGTGCAGCAGATTGGACAGTAAAAAATGCTAGGTGTAACCAATTGCCGTATGCTTGTGTTGCAAATGTGTCTAGACAACAACTTTTTAGTGTTATTCTGTATCGTGGCCATCCCCCAAGCAAACTTGGTTATATTTCCTATGTGTGTAACCAATCAAATAGGAATGATAAAGAGATAGGTTTGAAAAATTTGCTAAAATTTGAACCCAATTTTCAAACCCCGAAATGTTGACATCCAAAAGAGGAGCCAGAGAGATCTGCAAAACCCTTTCTGTTATCAATTATTTCTCTTTTAGATTATGTTTGGATTGATTCAAATTGGTGTTAGAGATCCCTTAGTTTGTTTAAATTCTTTTTTTTCCCTTGGTCAACGTTTAAATTCATTTTTGAAAGAGGAGAACTAGAGGTCTTTTTTCTTTCCTGAAATTGGGGGAATAATAAGTTAAAGGAAGCCATAGTTTTCTGAAAAGACAAAATTATTCATAATCTTTTAACATAAAAAGTTTAAGGTTGTTTTTCTTATAACTATGTATAAAAAACCAACAATTTTCATTTTCCTAACCAAAAGAGTAATTACAAAAGAAAATATAATTTTTCCCTTCTAAGCGAATAGATCTCAAATCTTTTCATTTCTTTACCAATTATTTCCTCAACCTCCTTTTCATTTTCCTACAATGGGGAGCTAAAATGCATGTGGATTTTTCTTTATGACGTTATGGTGGCTAAGTAATAAGGTAATTATTGAATATTCACTATAGCACCTGATACTCTAGCTAATTGTGCACTCTTATTAAGTACTGTCGCAGCATCAACTGGTCAACACGTTGATTGGGCCGGGTTTATCGAGCAGTTGATACTCAATAAAATTAATACATTAATAACATGTTGCGCAATTGATGCTGTCTGATTAACCCTTCCCAATTAACATGATGACCAGTTGATGCTAATTATTAATTAGCTAAAAATAGAAGATAATGCAAAATATAAGATAATACATTTAAAATATTGCGTTTGTATTTTATCGATCTAAATAATTTATAAATTAATAATTAGCTAAAAAATACAAATCAAATTAACTATGAGGTTTTGCCAAAATATAAATCAATAGTAGCTCGTCTCTTATTGAACTTCAAATCTAGTTGAATTTCATCTTTAATTGTGCATAACGTGTCTAAAATTTATGGGGTTGCTTTCTCATATAGGAACAAGAAATTTTGAAGTGTTTTGATGCACTGAGTACTTCTTGCGTGACACCGATTCCAAATGTTGTGCATCATCATCAATTTCAACTTTAGATTTATCTTGAGAACACTTTATCATATTTTCTATAATTTTATCTACGTTCAAAACTACCACACTTGTTCTAACCCTATTAAATTAAATTATTATATTTTATTCCATAAGACTTTTTCTACTTGTCTTTTCAAATTGGCCTGAAAAAGTATGAGTCACTTTTCAAAAAAGATACCTTAAATATAATATGTTTACTATTAAGCCAAAAAAAATTAAAAATACAATTATTAACATATCAATAAATTGGTATCTCACTAAACTAATAGAATTTAATGGTCTAACGCTATTAATTTAAAGAGGTTATACAGTGATTTTACTTGTACAACTAAAACTAATTAATTTGAATATTATTATTATTATTTTTTTTTTGTATTACTATTTCTGATATCAATTTTCAATTTTTATACGTTCAAATTTTTAACTTGGTCACATTTTGGGTTATTTTTAAAATTTCATATTGCCTCAAGATTTAGCAATTTATTAATATATATTGTTTTTTTTTTGCTTAAAAAAATGGACTGACCCAAACCCAGTTAAATTAACCCATTTAACTCATGTAAAATTAATGAATCGAGTTAGATTTATTTTTTTGAATCTCAACCCAACCCAGCCCATTGTTATCCGAGCTGAACTAACTCAGCCCAATTATTAACTGGGCTAAATGAGTTCACCAGTTGGGCTAGCCACCTCGACTCAAATAATAAGTTGATCAACTGGTACAAAAAGGAGCCAAGATAGGGAAGATCAATTTCATCATATGTACCTTATTATTTCACCTCTATTAATACCAATGATAATGCAATATGCCCTCAATAGCCGTAGTTATAGGGAATTGGGCTAATCAGTATACAGGGTTGTAGGATTATTGTAAATCTAATTGACAACATAATTTTGGAAAATATGTTGTTGTTTAGGCTCTGTTTGTTCGCCGTAAAATAACTTGCTGGTGAAAAATGTTTAAGAAAAATATTTTTCTGGAAAATAGAATATTTTCTGGTGTTTGGTTGGCAGACTGAAAAATATTCCATGCTGTTTAGATGTAATAGTGAAAATATGAATAAACAATTAATTTCTTATTTTTAAAAAAATATTAATAATTATTCATTATTAATTAATTAATTAAAATTATTAATTTATAAAAAATTTAAAATAATTTGAAAATTAATAAATTAATAAATTTTTAATTAATACATAGTTTATTAATTATAATTTTATAAATTAATAACATTTGATCGATTAATTATTTTTAATTTATAAAATAGATAAATAATTAGTTAATAGTTATAAATATAAAAAAATTATATTAATTAAATAATTAATTATTTAGTTAGTTAATTATATGATATAGAATATTATAATTATTTAATTAGTTTATTAGTCATTAAATTAAAATTAATTAACTATATACAGATCATTGACTATCTGTATTAGCGGTCAAGTCTAGTGACTTATTCTTCAATAAGTACTTCTACACATATTAGGCTATCTTTCTCAAGGGTTTGGAGTCTTTAAAACTTTCTAGATTTGAAAATTTTTAGAGACCCAGCCTCTAAAAAATATTCTTAATTATTTAAATATATACGGGACCCACCACTTTTAATAACTTTTGAGGCAAAATAGAGACTGGGTCTCTATTTTGCCTAAAAAGTTTTAAAAGGTGGTGGTCCCATGTATATTTAAATCGTTAATAATATTTTTTAGAGACTGTGTCTCTAAAAATTTTCAAATTTAAAAAGTTTTAGAGACTCCAAACCCTTGATAAAGATAGCCTTAAAACAACATGAGTCTCATTACCTTTTATCTTATTAACATCGCATGTCAATCAAGGTAGTAACGTATAGACTGATCTATCCGAATGAAACAACGCCCAATTAAATCATTGTATGATCAGGGACTCATTCTAGAATCTATCATTTAATTGTGGATTTCGACTCTCATATTCTTAAGTACTTTAAGAATGAAGTAAATCCACATGACAATTCTATGGACTTTATTCAACAATAATTAACACTTTAATTATAATTAAATAAAATTGTCAATTTATTAAATAAATAAATAAATAAATAAGTAAATAATACAATAAATATGTCCTAAAATTAATTGACTCTTAGGATATAAACTCTAACAATATGTTCTAGAGTTTGTCCTCCTTGATACAAGAATAGTCTTTTGACATAAAATTCCTTGTCCATTAAAAAAAAGAAATCTTACTCTTTTACAATTTTTTGACCTTCTAATACTCTTAATAATTGTTAGAGATAGATTTAAGTTCTTAAAGAGAAACTTGTTATATTATTTTATCTCCAACAATTATGCAACAACAACATTAATTCTTACATTTTTTTCTTATATTATTTTATAGGTGTGTTATCAAATGTCACGTTTGCTATAGAAAACAAGTGTGATTACACTGTATGGCGAGGCTTGTTGTCCAACTCCGGCGTTCCACCACTCTCCTCAACCGGCTTCGTTCTCCAAAAGGGTGAGCACCACCTTCATGGGGTGGTCGTTTCTGCGGTAGGACCCAATGCACCCAAGACTCCGCCGGAAAATTCTCCTGCATCACAGCCGATTGCGGCTCCGGCAAGTTGGAATGCTCCGACAGAGGAGCTAAACTGCCAGCGACTTTAGCTGAGTTTACCTTAAATAGGCATGGTTGCATGGATTTCTATGACGTCAGCTTAGTAAATGGGTATAACGTCCCAATGCTTGTGGTACCACTAGGTGGGTGTGGAGACAAGTGTACAAGCACTGGATGCGTGAAGGACTTGAACGGCGTGTGTCCGAATGAGATGAAGGTGGTGAGTGGTGGTGGGCAGGTGGTAGCGTGTAAGGCGAGCTCCAACAGCTCTCCCAAATGCCCAAAACCATTAAATTTGGGGGAGCTGTTGGTGCTATATAGCTCTAACAGCTCTCCCAAATGATCATCTATATTTTAAGGGATAAATGATTTGAAGTTTGGATCCCCTATTGCTGAGGGATCAAATTCCTCCCCCATCCCATCCCTCATAGTTTTTAATGTTATAAAAGTATTAGTTTTCTAAATAGAGGAGTTGTTGGAGTAAAACTAAAATAGAGATTCTATAAAATAAGGGATTGGTTAGAAATAGGGGAACTGTTGGAGTAAAACTGAAATAAGGGATCTGTAAAAATAGGAAAAATGTTTCAAATCCCTTAAATATAAGAAAAAAATAAGAAAGCTGTTGGAGATGGCCTAAGAGTCCCTATGAGGCGTTTAGACAAGACCAGTACTGTTACAGCGGCGCCTTGAATACACCCGAGACTTGTAAGCCCTCCGCGTACGCGCAGGTGTTTAAGAACGCGTGTCCAAGCGCCTATAGCTATGATGATAAGACAAGTACCTTCACTTGTGAGGCTGGAGCTAACTATTTAATCACTTTTTGTCCGCGACCTTGACCTAGTTCAAGTTTTACTATCAATTAAAAGATTTGTGTTTATGTATTTGTAAGACTTACACGTCTCTCTTAAATATACTACTAATCATTTAAATAATAGAGATATTTTTAACTTTTTTCCTCTTATTATATATATGGATACATATTATACACACACATAACATCTTGTATATGTGGATGTATATATAGGGTTATCCACTTTTTATAAGACAAGAACTAGACAAATATATTTAGAAAAGTTCGGTGAAATATCAATAAAGATATATCGTTGTTTTTTGATCAAACAAGAAAATGAATTTGTTTAACCTCTAAGGATAGTTATATATATACTTTTTGGAACAAATAAATTTTATAAATTTCGTGAAATTCATTTGTAAATTTAACTTTTTGTATTTGGAAGTACTTTTTAAGGATTAAATTATCCTCTAAATTTTTTTTTTTGCCAATTTTTTCCTCTTTATTCCTTATGTAGTTAATTCTTCTTATTCTTCATGCGATTTATTCATGGTGATTTCTTTTCCATATTTCTTAACCCAAACTTTTTTTTTTCTTTAAATTAGAAGTCCGATCATAAGTTATTTATTCATGCATCCTCATTTTCAGGTAATCTTAATATACTTAGACATCTAAAATCATGAATTATTATTTGTTTATCCATTTAATTCATAAATTATTATTCGTGTTATTTATTCTTCAATTCTAATTAATCAAAATTCAATTTTAAAATTAATTAGTGCTAACAGAATTTATTTGTAAAAATAAAAACTCAAAGAATTTATTTACTATTTATTTAATAAAGGTAAGAATTTATATGATTTATCATATAAATTCACAATGCAAATATATAGTTCGAGAAAAGCTTAAATCTTGTTCCTCTTACTTTATATTTACATTATTTTTTATGGTCTACTTGAACATGTAAAAAACTATTTTTGTCAACTCAATAAGAGCTAAATAATCAAATAATGGTACGAACTTTCAAATAAAATTTAATAATATAGTTACATAGTTAATAGGTGAGGGTCGTCACTAATGCAACTATGCAACCTTTAGTTTTTCTCTCATGGTTTACTTATTTTTGGTCAATTTTCTCTAATGGTCAAAACTTGTTAAATTGAACAGAAAAGACTCTTTTTTGATTTGAGGGACTGGGAGCCTCACAAATCATAATATGAATATAAAAATATAAATTTAGAGTAGAATCCTTATACCTCAACTTCGTCCAACTAGTCTCACAAATGGACATGAAACAACCTTGAAGTAGGTTTTGTTAGATTACTATCATAAATTTAAATAGTATAGTCATATTATAATTGTGAGGACTGTAACAAGAATTCTCATAGCCATATTGATCTAATATTTTCTGATGCACAGGATCCTTATAGAGGCAAGTGTAGAGTATACTCATGTCATTGTTGAGAGAAGGGATAAATAACAGTTTAAGAGATGCAGGCTTTCGAAGAAAGAGAGATTTAAAAGGCCATGAATAATATAACAAGAATAGATTTTTATTCAAGTTGGTTTTACCGATTCATTTACATAAGACCCCTATTTATAAGGGGGAGTGGTAAGACCAGGACACATAAACTACATAGATACATGTGATGCACATACTCTAGTACATATATCCAAAAAAATTTACAAAAAAAAAAAATCACACGTAGACAACTTTACAAAAGTCACAGGACATTCTACTTTAAAAACATAGAGGACATTATTACAAACATATACACATCTTTTCAAAAAGGAAAAAATATATTTAAAGCAAAGATTCCTTCACATGACCGCTTTAAGGAGAATTTTGACTCGGTGAATGATTAAAGTTGAAATAGTCTGATGAGTCTGAATCGATATGTCCAAAGCCATGTCCCCATCGTGGATGATTTTTTTTTATCTTCAAAATCGTCCATATACATCGGATCAATATCCCATGGGTCTTGAGAATCTTGAAATAGTTTTGGATGGTTTTCCATATTTGTAGTTGTGGATTGTTGAGTAGTTGTTCCGATATCAAGGGATGTATTATTGAGGGTATAGAGATATTCCCTCAAAGCATATCTTGCAGCACCTTGACTATTGGGCATCTTGTTGGTTAATGCCTCTGGATGAGATTTCGATTCCTAATTGAGATTAACAAAGTAAAGACTCTGAGTCTTTTCAAAAGGCTTGTGAAAGATGAAAACAATGTAATTGTATGGAGGTTGTTCTCTGGAAATTATTTCTTCAAAAATTCTAACCCATTCGGGAATAGGTCTAAACTAGCTCAGGAATGTTCCAAAGAGAGTGTGATGATTTCCCTAAGAAGAGAGAAATGAGACCATGGACCTTAACTTACATTCGGCAGGAAAATAGTAAAGAACCGCTAAACACCAAAGATACCAAAATTCATTTTCAATCATGGGTTGTTTTGGTAAGAGATTGAAGATATTTTGGTAAGGTTTATCTATGGAAAAACAGGATGAAGAAAGATCAAGGCCCTTTTGGATCATAAATCTTGATTGATAACAGGACAATGTGTATTCAGCAAAACTCTTGAGTTCTTCTGGGTTGTTTAGATTTTGTGCTAGTGGTGAAATGTTTCTGTTAATCAAAGGTGGAAGAGTAGAATAAGAGGCCATGAAAAAGGGGTATAGGCTATATGGTTGTGATAAGGTGGATATGTTTAGATTTAGGTCTGGATAAGAGTTCTTGTATCAAATTGGCATATCCTTTTATATGCTTAACCTCAAATTGGTATTTAGAGAACCAATCTTTCAATCTGAGTAACTGTGGCTCTGGAATTCTTTTGTTATTGAATTCAAGTATCTTTGGAAATGATGAATTATCTATGCGAACTATGAACTGATGACCAATTAGATGGAATTCAAACTTTTTGATACCATACTTTATTGCAAGAATTTCTTTAATGGTAGTATGATAATGTTTCTCTAAATCTTTGAATTGTTCGCTTGTATATCCACAAAAGCTTTCTTTGTTGTCTGCCACTTCCATGAGAATGATACCACAAAATTCATCACTAGTATCTGTCTGTAAGATCCTATGGCCTGTACTGGGAATCTTTAATGGAAGAGGGTTCTGATAGATCTTTTTGAGTTGTCGAACTACTTCAGTTTGATTTGATCCACAAGAAAGGACCTTCTTCTTTAACATTTTAGACAACTGGCTGGTTTGTTGAGAAACATGCTGAAGGAAATCTCTAATTTAGTTGACAATTCTAAGGAATTGTTGAATTTCCTTGATGAAAAAATGATATTTTGGAAATTTCAAGAGTTCTTCTACTATATGAGGGCTAGGTGTTGGGCACTCTACCATGCTAGAGGTCATTGTGAATAAGTTCCCTTCATAATAGGGTGATCTGCCTTGATCATGGATAGGGTTCCAGACTTACTTCACTTATGCATGTATATGCATTGGACGGGTTACCATAGGTGTGATACTCTAAAGTAGTACTATCAAAGAAAGATATCACCTATACCTACTAGTTTCTAAGTGGGCCAATGCTCTCAATCTTGAGCGTACGTGGATGAACTGATAAAGTCAAGTTCTTGCACTTTGAGTCACTATGGATAAGGTATTACGTGTAGGTCAACAACTCCATGATTTGGGTGTGTAGACTTGGTTAGAGGGGATATGCTTATGCAATAAGGAATCTATACAATAATCACTCCCTTAGAATGATCTAGGTTGATCATCTTGAATCTATGCATAGTAGTACAGTTTGTTGTACTGGTTGTTACACTTATCGGTAACTCCCATGTATAAGTGGATAACTTCCGGAGGATGGTTAAATTATGGGTTAAAGGTTCTGAGAAGAATAAGATGTAGTCAAAGAGATGATAGTACACTTGGTAAACATATCTTGGCTATGAGTGAGTATAGAGGGGCGATTTGTTCATTATTACTTAGTTGGTCTAAAGATTGAGCGTCATATATTATTGACCAACTCTTGTTCATATAGTAATTATCTTGGAGTGCAATCATAGTCTTTTAGTGGAATACACTAAGGTTAAAATGTAAAAATATTGCTAGGAGACTAGCGAGAATATTTTGATCATTTTCAGTGGAAGAATAATTATGTCTTTGGCCCCCTTCTAGCCACTTACCTTATAAGTGTATTTACTAAAGTAAATAATAACTAAATAGAAAGAGAGGATTTAATCTTTTGGCAATTAGATATCATAAATGGAATTTCATGTTTGTGGAAGATATTTTCTATTTTGATTATTGGCTAAATTTTGGATTAAATAATTAATAAATGATAATTAATTAATTATATTTAAAGGCTACTAAATATTTAAGATAGTTTTTCCAAGTAGGAGAAAAGTTCTATTTTAAATGGTAGACTAGATTTGGACTTTAAAAATTAATTGGAATTAATTAATTAAAATTAATTAGAGCATATGGGCTGAATCAGGACACTTGGCTCGCGACCTAAGATGGAATACAGGGGGTAGGGCAGCTAGGTAAGGGTTGGTCAGCTACTTGGATAGTTTGGTATAGGAATGTTAATTTAAGGTAGAGTTGGATTTCCAATGTATTATGGAATTAAATGATAATTCAAAGTCCTAATTATTTGCTCTTTAGGATTCTATCTTCAGACAGAATTACCTCTTGGATTTTTTTTTTTTTCTGTATATAGACCTCTACCCTAAGCTCTATAATTGCACTATCTCCTTTGAGATCGCTCTCTTTCTCTCTTACGAATAAGCTTTAATATTTAAAAAACTCAAAATAGTTTTTCTTTTAATTTAGTTTAATAAGATCAAGTCCCACAACTTGATCAATGCTTTAGCTAGGAATTTGGAATAGAAGGGAAGATCAAAGTTGAAGAGCAGAAGCTACTCTAGGCAGCTTCCCATTCATCAAAGGTGAAGTTTTCATTCTTCGTTCTTTGTGAAAGGTATGTAAGAAAACTTTATTTGTTTTTATAATGAACTTATAAACTGTTTAGATGTTCAAGTAGCTATTTCATACTTTATTCGTTTTAAAGATCCATGTATGAATGTTTCTGGTTTATTTTTGTAATTTTAGAATTTGATTCATGCTATATAACGTTTCCCTTTAGTGGTATCAGAGCCACCGCAAATTAAATCATGAAATAGTTAAACTAGTTTAATTATTTAGTAATAGAAACTAAGAAATAATTGAAGAACACTGAAAAAATTCAGGTTTGTTTAATGCTTTTGATGCATGAAATTATGTGTTCTTACTAGTTTCTATGTTTATTAGAATTAATTAATGATAATTAATTCACATGTGATTTTGGATTAGTAATTGAATTTGGATTAAATTACTTGTTTAATAGTAGTTTAAAATGTAATAACTAATAGTTTTTGCGACGACTTTAAACTCCCTAGAATGAAGGAAATAGGGTTTTTTTCTGAAATTTCGTGATAAAATTTCCTATGGAATTATAAGTTCATATTAATACGAATATTGGTTATAGAATTGGTTTAGATAACTTATAAAGAGTTAATCCAAATTATCCAAGGAATATGACAACACACAAAAAGAAAACAGAAAAAATAATTTTGGGGGAATAATAACCTGAATTAGGTTTTTGTGATTTAAATACTATATTTGAAGGTTTTTAGACAAAAATGATCATAGGCTTTAATCTAGTTTTTTGGAGAAACCAAAATTAAGTATTAAAGAAAATCACATAAGTAAAAACCCTTACTTTAAACAATCGAGTGGGAGAGGGAATTAGAAAATCTCACGACTTTCCATATCCTGATTATGTTAAAGGGTGATGCCACCTTGCTTTACCATGCGGTATGCTCCTTACAGAGGGTGACATTATTCCTAGACTTAGAAGTCTGATCTAAAATTGGGAATTCACATAAAATGATGTTAGTAGAGCGACCACACTATGGTGGATTTCTAGGCTATAGATCACCTTATAGGTATTGATAAGAGTAACCTCCCTACAGAGGCTCGAGTCTGAATTATCTAAGAAATCCCATAAAGAATGATATTTACACTCAACTCAAGATAGGTAGTAACTTCCCTACGGAGTAAGTGTTATCGAATCTTAGGAAACCAAACTAAGTAGTGATAGGGTACTCACTAGGTCAATAGTCATAGTTAAAAGGGTTATCTATGTTTGTGCATTTGCATTCATGAGTTCCTATTATTATATTCTCATCCATGCCATACATATATGTCTTACATAAATTGCTCATGTTTAATTATGTTGCATGGATATTCAGATTAAAGATACAAGTATTCTATTCCCATGTCTATATTCGATTCAGAAGGAAAATTAACTAGATATAACTATAGAGACTGGAAAGAAAACTTGTACATAATACTAAAAAATCGCAAGTATGCGTATGTCTTTACTCAACCATGTCTTAAGATTGAGACCACTTCTGACCCATATAGAAGAGAGTTAGAGAAAAGGTGGAAGCAAGCTGACAGGCAAGCTGGCATTATTATCCTTGCCTCCATCTCTGATACTCTACGGTCTCAGCATACGGACATAGAGTTTTCATCAAACATGATAACATCCTTGGCCACTTTAAATAAGTTGAAGACTACTAGGATGAGATAGGGTGATTCCATCAAGACACGTGTTGAAGATGATGGATAGTATCACCTTATCTAGAACCCTAGGTGCCAGGATTAGTCTTTTAGAGCAAACAGATTTGATTTTTGAGACCTTGCCCAAATCCTATAATTAGTTTAGGAGACAGTCCTAGTCAAGTGGGATGAACTGGATGTATGAACAGTTGATTAAAGAGTTGGAAGCTGTAAGGGTTGCCAAAAAGATAAAAGGTCGAGGATTGAAGTCAAGGTCATTGATGATAACAAAAGCAGGTAAAAGGCTCACTGGGAGATGCTTCGTTTGTGGCTAAACAAGTCACTGGAAAAACGATTGCCCCAAGTACCATGTCAATGGCAAGATAGGTACGTATTTTACTTTTCTTGCTCAAACTTGTTTGGTGGTTGATTCTACTGATTCATGGATAGTAGATTCCAGATCCACTAATCATATTTGTAATTCGTTACAAGGATTTCAGCAGACGAGGGTGCTAGGTAAATGAGAGTTTGCTCTAAAGTTTGGCAATGGAGCAAACGTCTGGGCCACTACAGCTGAAAAAGTTGTTTTACATTTTAATGATAGAGTGTTAGAATTAGACAATGTTTATTATGTTTGGGACATGCGAAAAAATCTTAATTTAGTTTCGCAATTAATTAATAAAGGTTATTCTATTACATTCCATTCTGATTTAACGATTAGTAGAAATAAAAATATCATTTGTTCTAGTAGAAAGCATGATAATTTATTCTATCTCTGTCCAACTATTTCCGACGTGTATAATGTAGAAACTGAATGCTCTACTTTCCTTAAAAGAAAGATTTCATCCACCAATGACACATACTTGTGGTGTAACAATCCGGATCCAGCATATAGCTTAAAATACTTAATTGTGTATAAATGTGTGCCAGTTTAAGTGTTATACGTGTTTATTTTTAGTATTTAGAATTATATAGAAGTTTTAGAATTATATAAAAGTTTTATTTTCTTCTACTTTTCTTATTTTCATTTAAAAGGGGACAATAGTATTAATAATTCAAATAAAAATATTTTAACTACTATTTTGACATTTAAATTATAGGGGATTGATTATAATATTTAGTAGACTTATTTTAACTTTTTTAAATCGAGCCCTGACCTCGGGTAAAAATTAAAATATATTATTTTACTGAATTTATATTTTTTCCTTATTATATACTTATTTTTAGGCATACGTTCATAATTTTTAGTTTCATAGCACGCGGGTGAGTGCATCAGGAAAATAATTTTCACACCGCATGAATTGTATTTTCAGCACTTTAGTGTTGGCTTCTAATTGTCTAACTTTTATTTTATCAACTATTTGCATCCTAACCAAACTATTTGACCCATTTGACTTGGCAAACTATACTACAAATAATAAATACATTATGTAACATATATATATATATATATATATATATATATATATATATATATATATATATATATATATATATATCTGCATAATACTTAGGGAAAACAAAACAATACACTACATATATATCTTATATACCTATATACATTTTATAACTTAGAAAAAACAAAGTAAACCCAAACCGTCCTTAGAACCTGTCGGCTGTAAGAGCCAAAGAAGAAGGAAAACCTTTGTTTCAAGCTTGTTTGTGTGGTCATCTAGGTTAATTTCAAGAGGGTTCAAGCCATCATAGACCTAGTTTTAGCATCTTCTAGCATTGTTGGTGAGGTATTTGCATTTTGTTTGACATTTTATGTTTTAGTTAGTTTATGTAGAATTCTTATATTGTTGTTATATGTAAATATAATGCTAGATAGTTGTTTAATTTAGTGGTTCCTAGCTATGGTGCCTTGTTTCATGGTGTGTAATGTAACGCCCTAATCCCTCACAAAAACCAGGACTTCTATTAATCATGCTATTCTCAACCCAATTCCAAACTCGGTCACAAAATTTAGAAAAAAACGGATGAAGTTTTCCCTGTTTATAGGACGAACAACTACCTGCCAACAAACAATAAAGCCACAAGCCACACAAAATTCAACATCCACAATATTCTCTACCTTCATCTCCACAACTTTTCCAACTTCAAGGCCATCCGAGCCTTAAGCAATACAAGACATTATAAACATGTACAAGCATGCAAATAACAATCCTTGAATCTTTATCTTTTGTCCGCTTATCATACAACTCTATATTATTAATTAGACTTTCTTATAATCTAAAGCCAAACAATTACTAGCTTTCATTATCACACAAGCAAGCAACAAAGGAAGTAAGTAAAGTTAAACTATTACATACCACTACCATTCCAGCCAAACATCAACCTAACTATTACAATTCCAACAACTCCAAACATATATACAACCTATAGGCAAAATAGAACATAATATCATACAAACAAAGTCTTCCACAGTTTAACAAGCAACCACTCTAATCTAAAGCAATAACTATCACGCCCCGACCCCGACTCGTTGCCAAGACAAGGCCGGAACGTAACTTGATCGGGATAGACAAACCTGTACAATCATCTATTCATAACCTAAACATCCATAATATCCTCAAGTAACATCAAGAAAGGTGCCCAACTTTTGACACTTCATTTTCATAAGCCTGTTTCAAATATATACAAGGCCTAAGTTCAATCCTTAGGCATGCCACAAACATCATTACTTTCTAGGCCTCAAAAGAATAACTAGTAACAAGGTTACAACCCAACGTTCCAAAAGGATAATACAGTACTTGAGATTGTTCAATATTCACATAGATATCAACATCCAAAAATCCAATTATACAAGCAAACAGGATCACAACAAGCAGAAGTTCGACTCGTCACACATGTAAGTTTCACCCTCAGCTTGAGTCCCTGGCTCAGGCTCAACCTCACCTGAGCGATTGTCATAATAAGGGGTAAGCTACACTTAGCTCAACGAGGGTTAATGGTCTTTGGTGGTTTTCGCAAACAATTCAACATTTGAAAACCTTTCATGAAAACATGATACGCATGAGTACAAGTAAATACAAGAATTAGTTTTGTATTTTTCCTATATTACTTGTCATATATGAGGTATGAGAAAAATTGAATTACATGCATAGCATGTTGGGAAGCCGAGTAGATAAAAGTAGTTTCATTGGTGTTGTTACTTTGCTAGTTAATGATCATAGATGAAGACTAGATTTTTGATAAATGGCCTCAATAAAGTGTATAAGTGTTGTTTATGCTAAACCTAAGTGCAAAGTTAGCTAAAATGCAAGAAGACAACAAAAGTGCAAATTCAGACAGTATACTGCCTCTATGTTCTAGAGCACTTTTGTCATAGTAAACGTGCTCAGAAATTAACGAACGTTTTATAGACACTAGATTAGGAAGTTTTGAGCAAATGTTAATTTCTGGTACTAAGGCTAGTTCTAACGTTTTGACCCTCTGATTTAGCCATTTTATAAATGTGTCATGAAAATCGCTGGTGTAGGGCAATCATGCGCAGTTGTACGAAAATGGTTGTATCTCGAGTAATTTATATCGGAATTAAGTTCTATTTGGTTCTAAAATCATCTAAACTCGAAGGGATACGTTTATATGTAAAACTCAGAAAATTTAGAGGTCAATAGAATGTATAATGATATGATAAAGTTAGGGTTCTGTTTGAAGATTTAAAAATGGGCATGATTTCTTGAGGTTCGACTTGCTATGTGTTGTAATGTTACTAGCTAATGTTTTAGAGTTATTAATGGTAGAATAGCTTTCTTTTATAATGATTTGCTAGTTTAATGGTAGATTTGAAGAAAATATTATATTAAGCTAACTTTAAGTTCAAGTTGCATATCAAGTATTTCTGAAAATGCTTGTATGAAGTATAGAATGTGCAAGTATGCTTTTAATATGCTTTATGTAACTTGTGAACAAGAATACGGGAGAAATTTCAAGTGTTATATGTGTAAGTGTGTGTTTCAGCCACAAGACCATTTTGGTCCTAGCTTGTTCCTTTTTGTTTTCTTAAACTTTATAGTAGCTAGTTTTGCTTCGATGTTAGTTTAAGTGTTATCCTAATAAGATTTGAATTCTAATAAATGTTATATGTTAGTTTTGTAGAAATGTAAAGTTAGTGAACTTAGCTAGATTGCAAACGAATGCAAAAGCTAAAGAATATTCAAATTGATATACATGAAAATGATTCTTAGTCCATGTTTTATAGTTGAGCTTTGTTAATGTTTGGTTTGATTGGTTAGTTTGAAGTTCTTTGTTATTTAATTGAATTTAAACTTGTGAATAGTTAATTTAATGATTGTTAGTATAGTTAATGTTATTTAGAAGCCATGGAATGTTTTAGAGTCATAAGAATGCTAATGTTGATTATCTAAGATAACTTCAAACTATGTAAGTAATGAATATCTTCAAGAATGTTATCTAGTTCATGTATAATGATTGAGTATAAAGTGTTGAATGCCTTGTAAATGTAGGTAACTACTTGTTATCCATTGAATTAGGGATGTTATGATCCATGCATGTTGATGCTTAGTTGTTAAGGAAAACTAGTTATTGTAATGTTGTCCTTAAATGAATATTTAAATGAAATTGATATAGTTAAAGTGTTATGTTAGTTTATTTGCATAGTGTTATGCTAGTTTAATGGGTAAGTATTAAACTTATCTGAATAGGCTAAGGTTGCACATTTGAGCTAATTCAAGAGGTTTGAAGTTAATCTAAGCTATTCTCTGCATATTTAGCCAAACCTAAGGTGAGGGAGTTTTCATTCCTTTTGTTCATCTTAGCTTATTTATTGCTTTTAGATTGTATAATTTGTAAGAATATAACCAATTTTTCATAAACGTCTTAACAACAATTAAGTAGAAAGACAACACTACTCGTTATAACAATTTAATATAACACTTACAAGATAATTGTCCCACCGTGCGCTCTCAAAATTAAAGCTTCAATGGCTTCTCGACTTACAAGAAGAATACAAAAAAGAAAGACTAACTTAGGATTGTGTTTGGAGTTGTGTTGTGAATGAATTTGATGAACTAATGCATGATTATTTATAGAATTCAACTAGCCCGCCATAGGAGACTAGAATTCAGGTAGCTCGCCATAGGAGACTTTCCTATCAAATATTTCCATCTTGGTTGGCTTTACCAACCAAGTTCAAAGTATTGATCACCTATATTTATCACATGGGTGGCTAGCATCCAAGTCAACTTCTAAGAAGCTTCATTTGGTCAAATTTGCTGACTTTAACATTGCATCATCCCGATGTCATCTTAGATAACTTCAAATTCTCGAACTTCTTTCTTGTAGTCATCGCGGTCTCTTTTGACCTCATTGACGTTTAAGTCGGAATCATTAATTTATACTACCATATAATTAACGATACTTATTATGAGGTGGACATTTATATATACCAACACCCCCTTCAATGTTCACCTCATGTTGACTAAGCTATTGGGCCAACACCCAATATTTGAAGATGTTTGCTCAACTGGATGCTCCCTAGCGCTTTAGTGAAAATATATGCACATTTATCTTCTGTAGGATAGTACTCCATATAGATTTCTCCCTCATCGATCAGTTCCCTCACATAGTAATACTGAATCTCTATGTGTTTTGTTCTAGCATGAGATACTGGATTCTTTGACATGGCTATACAACTCTGACTGTCACATTTCAGCATTATTGTTTTCTCTATTGAAATGCCAATATCAGTCATGATGCGTCGTAGGGAAACAGCTTCACAGGATGCTACACAAACAGCCTTGTATTCTGCCTCTGTTGATGAAAGTGCAACGGTGGGTTGCTTCTTACTAGACCATGAGATAATTCCACCACCGGATATGAATACATAACCTGTAACATATTTTCTTGAGTCAATATCACCAGCCCAGTCTGAGTCACAGTACCCAGATAAAGTATCTCCAGACATGTATGATATCTTATACTCCAACGTGTCTTTGAGATATTTGAGGATTCGCATCCCTGCTTGTTAGTGACTTTGTGTCGGTTTATTTGAAAACCGATTAAGAACTCCCACATCATAATTAATATCAGGTCTTGTGTTACAAAGGAAGATTAAACTTCCCACCAACCTTCTGTAAAACTTATTATCAACTTGTTATGAAGGATCATCAACTGATAGCTTTGTATTCACTTCTATCGGGGTGACAACTAGCTTACACTCGGACATACCAAATACAGTCAAGAGCTCACAAACATATCATTGCCGTGAGATGAAGATAGTATGAGGTTTTTGTCATACCTCGATTCCCAAGCAATAATGAAGAAGACCAAGATTTGTCATTTCAAATTCTTGGCTTAACCATTCTTGTGTCTTCTGAATATTATTTTCATGGTCACCAGTAATTACAAGATCATCCACATATAGGACTACAATTACCTTCTTTCCTTGTTCACTTAGAACATACAAATTGGCATCTGATTTGTTTCTACAGAAACCATGCTGCAAGAAGAAAGAGTCTATACGTTTGTACCAAGCTCGTGGTGCTTGCTTTAACCCATATAAAGTCTTCTTCAATTTGCAGACTTTTTCTTCTTCGCCTGGAATTTGGAAGCCAAGGGGTTGTGGAACGTAGACTTCTTCTTCAAGTTTCCTTTTAAGGAAAGCTGATTTGACATCCATTTGATATACAATCCATCCATAATGCGCGGCAGATGCAACAACTAACCTGATTGTTGTCATTTTTCCTGTTGGAACAAAGGTTTCATATACATCGAAACCTTCGACTTGCGAAAATCCTTGTGCTACAAGGCGTGCCTTGTATTTTTCAAAACTTTCATCTGCCTTGTACTTTACTTTCCAGATCCATTTGGTACCGATGATTTTTCTGTTTGGTGGCTTTTCAACGATCTCCCAAGTATCATTTTTCATGATACTATCATACTCGGCTTGCATAACTGCTCTCCAATTTGGATCTGACATGGCTTCCTCCACAGTTACCGGTTCTTTTACTGTCTTGATGATTTGGGTCATCAAAGCCATGTTTACTAGCTGTTGTCCTGATCTATTCTACTCCTCTATTCTCTTTGTCGTCTTAGTCCATCAGGGCGTGGACTATCATCAGTAACTCCTGGATTTCTTCCATCAATGAGCTATTGGAACCACTTCGGTTGTGGCTTCCTTGTGGATACAACAGGTTGGTCTTCAGTCTCTTCATCATTAGAGACTTCTTCATTGTTCAACGGTCGCTGTTCAGGCACTTGGTGGATTACTTCATTGGTTGATGACGAAATGACAGGACCGTTATCCTCCATTTAGTGTGATCGCTCATTAAACACCACATCTCAACTTATGATCACCCATAAACGTCTTAACAATAGTTAAGTAGAAAGACAAGACTACTCGTTGTAACAATTCACTATAACATTTACAAGGTAATCGTCCCACTGTGCGCTCTCAAGATTAGAGCTTCAATGGCTTCTGGACTTACAAGAAGAATACAAGAAAGAAAGACTAACTTAGGATTGTGTTTAGAGTTGTGTTGTGAATGAATTTGATGAACTAATGCATGACTATTTATAGAATTCAGCTAGCCCGCCATAGGAGACTATAGATTTCAGCTAGCCCACCATAAGAGACTTTCCTCTCAAACATT
Source organism: Ehretia macrophylla (assembly GCA_037974665.1). Classification (NCBI taxonomy): domain Eukaryota; kingdom Viridiplantae; phylum Streptophyta; class Magnoliopsida; order Boraginales; family Ehretiaceae; genus Ehretia; species Ehretia macrophylla. The sequence continues at coordinate 11,580,905 of CM075774.1, forward strand.
TCCATCTTGGTTAGCTTTACCAACCAAGTTCAAAGTATTGACCACCCACATTTATCACATGGGTGGCTAGCATCTAAGTCAACTTCTAGCAAGCTTCATTTGGTCAAATTTGCTGACTTTAGCATTGCATCATCCCCCCGACGTCATCTTAGATAACTTCAAATTCCTAAACTTCTTTCTTGTAGCCATCGCGGTCTCTTTTGACCTCATCGACATTTAAGTCAGAATCGTTAATTTATACTAACATATAATTAACGATACTTATTATGAGGTAGACATTTATATATACCAACATAATTTAGTTTAATTGATAAAGTTTATATGTACTATTTATTTGCTATCTTGTGAATTCTCGTGTTTATTTGCGATTATCTCGTGATATCTCGTGAGTTCTCGAATTCGTAGTGTCGAGAAACTCTGCGCAATTTCGGGCTGACAGTCTAGCTTGACTACTATGGTGCCTATTCCCTTTCTCACTGAGGCATACTCCTCTACCCCAAAGGCATGGTTCACCTCGGTAGGGCATACGGACCCACCTCAGGAGAAATAGGTCGTAGGATTAAAGTACATTTGGAGTACCCCATTGGAGGAATAAGGGGTTTGTTGGCACTTGCTTAAAGATCATGGTTCGTGGTTCGAGATCGAAGACAAAGAAGAGGAACCGTATCCTTTTTAAATGTGTTTAAATATTTGTTCAATTAGCTTGCTATATTGTGTACTTGCATTATTATCTTTGTTGCATTGCATGAAATCATTGCGAAAACACCCCCGGTTTACTGTATCCCCTCCCTCGCTGAGCAACTATGCTCTCATTCCTCTTTTAACATATTTCAGGAAGCTAAGGTAAACCCCTAACTGGTTGTGGTAGAGGAAGAAGAAGTGCAGACCGACCCTTTGTTTTGATTGCTTGGGTGCTGAGGTTGAATGGCCATGTATAGTTTGTGTGAAGTTGTTGTACATATGTGATCTACTTTGAACCTATGGGTTTTATGTATAATTGTGTTGTTGAAGGATCGTAATAGGTAGTACGATGATGTATGGTTTGGATGGTAGCAGCATGTAATAATTTTTAACTTTGTTTTTGTTAATGTTCCATGCTTGTGTGCACAATGAAAGTTAGTTGGTTGGTTGAACATAAATTATAAGAAAGTTCAATTGTTAATGTTACATGGTTGTGTGGACAATGAAAGCTAGTTGGTCGGTGTGACATAAATTATAAGAAAGTTTAATTGATAATATTAGAGTGGTATGATAAGTGTATTTAAAAGATAGGATTTCAATGGAATTAACCTTGCATGTTGTGTGTTATGTTGTTGGGTTCCAAGGCTTGGATGGTCTTGAGGAGTTTGTTGCATGTGATGATAGTGGAATTTGGGTGTTATGGAGGAGGTTGGATTTTGGTTTTGAGGCTATAGTTGTTTGTACAGGTTTTAGTTAGGCGTATAAATAGGAAAAACTTTGTCTGTTTTTCCTAAATTTTCGTGTCCAGGTTTAGAATTAGGTTGAGAATAGCATGATTAATAGAAGTTCTGGTTCCGTGAGGGTTCGGGGTGATACAGTTAGTTTTCCCATTGAGCTCTGGTAACTCTCCAACATTGCTTGGCATCACCGTCAAGCAAAAACACGACAAAGGCAATCTTCTTATCCTCCAGGTAATCTGATGCATCATAAATACTTTGCACTCGATCCAACTAGTTTTCAGCTACTTCATCATCTGGCTCACCCACAAACCTTGGCTGCCCGTAACAAAGAAATCCTCTCAACGAATTATCAGCACCTCTAACATAACCTCCCTGATCACCATTGCCACCTTGACCTTTGTTATCCCTATTACCACCTTGATAATTGGTGTGTTAGGGATTGATGAATCGATCTTCCCGGTCGGTGTAACACCCCAATCCCTCACGAGAATGGAGTCCCGATCCAATACCCAAGGTCACGAAAAACGAGACAAATGGACAAAGTCTCCCATTTTTATAGGACAATCCAAAACCTGTAAACAATATTTATAACCACAAACTATGATCTGACTCCATTCCTTCATCCCCTCCACCAAAACTATCTCATACAACAAACTCCTCAAAGCCATCCGAGCCTTGGATCTAACATTGAAGACACATAAGCATGCATTCATTAACTGTTGAACGTCTATAATTATAATTTCACTTATCATACAACTCTAATATTATCTAGTTTTCTTTCTTATAATTTAAGTCCATCAACCAGTCAAAACATGCAAGCATGCAGCTACCAGACAATAAAGTAAAGATTACAAGTTATTACAATATTACAAGCCATTCGTAACTATCAAAACATTCTAAACTCAACTTTACAAGTACAAAACTGAATTCAATGGCAATCCACGTAAGCCAGTATAATCAATCACAAAATTTTCGAGCCTTCTTTTCTATCCCTGATAGCACTGATCCTGAAAGGTGTTAAAAACGAGGGTGAGTATACCACATGTATACTCAGTGAGGGAGGTGATGCATCATACTGAGAAAATACTTTCATAAGATGCAACAAAGATAACCCATAAATATCACAAATAAGCAAGCTAATGAAACAAGTAGTTAAACACTTTATAAAAGGATACGGTTCAACTCCTTGACTTCCATCTCATAGTACGAACCACGATCTTCAAACAAATGCTGGAAAATCCCTTATTCCTCAAAATGGGGTACTCCGGATGTACCCCGATCCTACGACCCATATCTCCAGAGGTAGGTCCGTATGCCCCAACGAGGTGAACCACGCCTCTAGGGTAGGGGAGTGCGCCTTAGCGAGAAATGGACTGAGAAACCATAGTAGGCGAAGTAGCACAGTAAGCCAAATGCCGCATGTGTTACTCGACATTACCATGCCCAAGAAGGTTATGCAACCCCGAGTAACGAATCACGAATCACATTTTCGAATCAAGTGGGGAGGAAGCAAAGTAGGCTAGCCTCACCCCATATATAACATATAACACATTTGATAATCAAATAGAGCAATTATAGCAATATAAACAATTACTCCTGCAATTAATTCAAGTAATTCACAAGATAACAAGTAAATAGTACATATAGACTTTATCCATTTAAACTAAATCATACAATTTAAAAACAATAAAATAAGCTAAAATGCACAAAAGGAATAAAGACTCCCTCACCTTAGTGAACCAAACCTGTAAGAATCTAGCCAAGGATACAAGGACTAGCGCCAATTTATTCTCAACATCTTGGACTAGTTCAAGGAATCAAATCTTATCATGTAGTAAACACATACTTATCACAAGAAATCTTATAGATGTCACCCACAGTCAATGCACTAAAGTTCACATCACATAATTAGTTTAGTAACACAACAATATATAGTCACACATTAAACAAGTAATCATGCCAGCTGATTTAGAAACTTCACCTAGAAGGATAAACATACTATGCAACTCATTTGAACTCTTAACTGAGCAATTAAAGGCTCTTTACCAGTCACAATCATAACCTTACACATATTATACAATTAACAAGCAATATAGCCAATATAAACTCAATATAATTGTTTTCTTTCAATCTTTAACAAGTAATATGTACTTCAACTTACGAACTTCTCTAAATAGATGAACATGTTATACAGGAACAATTAAACACTTATCCAATCAATTAATGAGTCAATTAACAACAATTGTCAACATGGTTCATAACTAGTTCTTTTAGTCCTCTTTCAAGTTTATACTAAAGTAAAGTCATGCAAACCAAATAACTTAATTCACAAAACTTCACTACTATGATATGTATACTACACAAAGGCATATAAACATTTAATTACTCAATTAAAAATCAATTATCATGAAATTAACCATGCGAACACAAAGGGGTCAATATTATACCTTTCCCAACATTTTACCACAAGCTTACACATGCCTCAAAACTGCATTTAAACACTCTAGAAGCAACTATAAGGCAATACAAGTACTAAATCAATTAATTCATTCATTTCCCCTTTGTTCAACTAGGCTATTTAGTTTCCTACCGGAATTCAAGGATCACGGTAAGCTAGTTAACCATCCTACCAATCTAAGAATATCTAAATACCTCATTTAGAACCTCCAAATCATAACCTAGAGTACAAGTACACGAAAATACCGAAAATGCCTCTTTGTGGGTTTTCACTTCAAATACCTATTCTGGAACCCACACAAGTGAAATAAAGCCACTTCTAAGGCTTTAATACTTAATAAATGCTAACCATGAAGTCAAAACGTGCCCGAATTCGAGTTAACCCCGAAACCCCTTTCTCAAAGGGCCTATTTTGATCAAGTTACCCCAATTTCGAGCCTAACAAGCGCAATTAACATTTTTTCCATGTTCATGGACCTAATTAGCATCTACTAGAAGCCTCGAATCGAATTAAATTGCAACCCTTGTTGGAAACCATAGTTTGGCACTATTTATCATCTTCCTCATGTAGATTTTTGCTAAAAACTTAGTTCCAAGCTATACCAATATACAAGGTCTCTAGCATGTAATAATATTATATAGAACAAGAAACAAGCAACAAGCAACTTATGACATGGAACAAGAAAAATCCAAAAATTCAAAATTATGGCATAAACTTAAAACATGAAAATTATGCAACTCCCTCACCAAATTAGAGATGTAGGAGCAAAGGAGAAGCTTTTTGATGGTTTGAAATCTTTTGGAAGAGCTTGGAAGATCAAATTGAGCAAAATTTGCAATAAAAAATACTAGTCCCGTAATAGGGTTGTTTTTTTGGCTATTTTTAGGCATTTTTGGCTTATTTTGAGTGTTTTTTTTAGCATTTTTAGCTATTATATGTATATGATAAATGATATATGAATAGATGGGTTTAGTTGTGGATTAAATTAATGCATATGGATCAAGTTTTATGTCAAATGAGTCAAGTATTCTAAGTGGAAAAATGCTGGAAAATTTCACTATTCATTACCTTCACTTACAAATTTTTTCCCGTTAATCCCGATATGCTATGCATGCAAACTTAATGGATGTATTCATCTAAAATAGCAAGTATTAAGGAAAAAATATGAAATTCAGAAAAAGAAACAGAAAAATTTTCATGTTCGGGTTCGGATTATTTAAACAATTAATGAAAAATAATGGAATCTAGCACTTAAATACAAAAGAATAAATTCTAATAATTATAATATTAAAAAAGTTACTTTATTGAATTGTACTAAACTCTATTCACATGTATTTCGAAAATATAAAAAATAATACTATTAATGAATGAATTAAATTAAGTTATTCACTTAATCATAAATAAACTTTTAAAGTAATACATATATATATGCAAATATGTATTGTATGCTATATGCTAGGTCTGGGTCGTCACACTCTTCCCTCCTTACAAAAATTGCATCATCTCAATTCCTTATTTCAAGTGAACTCCTCAAATGCATCTTGAACAATCTGAATAAGAAGCTCGAATGTGAAAACCGTCGATAATACTAAGAAAGTGTGTCAGAGAGACATCTTAAATAAGATTCAAAGTAAAATGCCAAGAAGAATACCCACATGTGCCAAAGGAATACCGATGAAAACATCAGTAGGCTCTCAAAAGAAATACCAGATAAGAAATCCTGTAATAAGGATACCAAATAAAGGTTCTGAATAAGAATACCAATCTAGAAGTCTAAGTAAGAATCCCCTTCGACTAGGAATACTGCATAAGAATTCCTAATGCGATTGTTGTATAAGAGTTCCAGAGAAGTAATCCAAATGCGAATACCAGAGAAAATACCAAATATTATTGAATAAGAACTCCCAACTAGAATGCCAATTGATCAACACTCCTTCTTTCTGTTGGTCCACGTCTTCAAGCAAGCCGCTACTGATTATCTTTTTATAGGGGAAAGCGTTTACTTTCCAATTCAAGGACAATGCACGTATGCAATGGCTAAACATAACACAAATACTTATTGCACACCATTGCACATATTCAAGGAAGTACTCAGTATACCACTTAAATGCAAGATTACTCAGTATACCACTTAAATGCAAGATTAATCACATCAATACACTTACTACTACAGATAATCAAGTATTATATCTATCACGTACTTTCTTAATTCACGCAAATATAGCTCATAAAAACATATTTTCACTCAAGTAAACTCAGGCCCACATGCAAGCACATACCAATTCAAAACACACTACACATACACGCACTCGGGCTCATTACCTAACAAACCAAGGACCCTGTCCCGGCTGTGAGCTGCAAGCTCTGATAACTGTAACACCTCGATCCCTCACGAGAACAGAGCCCCAATCTAATACCTAAGGTCACGAAAAACGAGAGAAATAGACAGAGTCTCCCCTATTTATAGGACAATCCAAAACTTGTAAATAATATTTATAACCACAAACTATGATCTAACTCCATTCATTCATCCCCTCTACCAAAACTATCTCATACAACAAACTCCTCAAAGCCATCTGAGCATTGGATCCAACATTGAAGACACACAAGCATGCATTCATTAATTGTTGAACGTCTATAATTATAATTTCACTTATCATACAACTCTAATATTATCTAGTTTTCTTTCTTATAATTTAAGTCCATCAACCAGTCAAAACATGCAAGCATACAGCTACCAGACAATAAAGTAAAGATTACAAGTTATTACAACATTACAAGTCATTCGTAACTATCAATACATTATAAACTTAACTTTACAAGTACAAAACTGAATTCAATGGAAATGCACGTAAGCCAGCATAATCAAACACGAAACTCTCAAGCCTTCTTTTCTACCCCTGATAGCACTGATCCTAAAAGGTGTTAGAAACGAGGGTGAGTATACAACATGTACATTCAGTGAGGGAGGTGATGCAGTATACCGAGAAAATGTTTTCATGAGAGGCAACAAAGATAACCCATAAATATCACAAATAAGCAAGCTAATGAAACAAGTAGTTAAACACTTTATAAAAGGATACAGTTCAACTCCTTGTCTTCCATTTCGAACCACAAACCACAATCTTCAAGCAAATGCCGGCAAACCCCTTATTCCTCCAAATGGGGTACTCCAGATGTACCCCGATCCTACGACCCATATCTCCCGAGGTAGGTCCGTATGCCCCAACGAGGTGAACCACGCCTTTGGGATAGGGGAGTATACCTTAGCGAGAAAAGGACTAGAAAACCATGGTAGCCGATGGAGTATGGCAAGCCTGATGCCACCCGTGTTACTAGACACTACCATGCCCGAGAAGGTTGCGCAACCCCGAGTAATGAATCACGAATCACATTTTTGAATCAAGTGGGGAGGTATTAAAGTAGGTTAGCCTCACCCTATATATAACATATAACACATTTGATAATCAAATAGAGCAATATAAACAATTACTCCTGCAACTAATTCAAGTAATTCACAAGATAACAAGTAAATAGTACATATAGACTTTATCCATTCAAACTAAATAATACAATCTAAAAATAATAAAATAAGCTAAAATGCACAAAAAGAATGAAGACTCCCTCACCTTAGTAAACCAAACTTGTAAGAATCTAGCCAAGGATACAAGGATTAGTGGCAATTTATTCTCAACATCTTGGACTAGCTCAAGGAATCAAATCGTATCATGTAGTAAACACATACTTATCACAAGAAATCTTATAGATATCACCCATAGGCAATGCACTAAAGTTCACATCACATAATTAGTTTAGCAACACAACAATATACAGTCACACATTAAACAAGTAATCATGCCAGCTGATTTAGAAACATCACCCAGAAGGATAAAAATACTATGCAACCCATTTGAACTCTTAGCTAAGCAATTAAAGGCTCTTTACCAGTCACAATCATAACCTTACACATATAATACAATTAACAAGCAATATAGCCAATATAAACTAAATATAATCGTTTTCATTCAATCTTTAACAAGTAACATGTACTTCAACTTACGAACTTCTCTAAATAGATGAGCATGTTATACAGGAACAATTAAACACTTATCCAATCAATTAATGAGTCAATTAACAACAATTGTCAACATGGTTCATAACTAGTTATTTTAGTCATCTTTCAAGTTTATACTAGAGTAAAGTCATTCAAACTAAATAACTTAATTCACAAAACTTCACAACTATGATATGTACATTACACAAAGGCATATAAACATTTAATTACTCAATTATAAAGCAATTATTATGAAATTAACTATGCGAACACAAAGGGGTCAATATTATACCTTTCCTAACACTTTACCATAAGCTCACACATGCCTCAAAACTGCATTTAAACACTCTAGAAGCAACTATAAGGCAATACAAGTACAAAAGCAATTAATTCATTCATTTTCCCTTTGTTCAACTAGGCTATTTAGCTTCCTACCAGAATTCAAGGATCAAGATAAGCTAGATAACCATCCTACCAATCTAAGGATACCTAAATACCTCATTTAGAACCTCCAAATCATAACCTAGAATACAAGTACACGAAAACATCGAAAATGTCTCTTTGTGGGTTTTCACTACAAGTACCTATTTTGGAATCCAAACAAGTGAAATGAAGGCACTTCTAAGACTTCAATACTTAATAAATGCTAACCATAAAGTCAAAATGTGCCTGGATTGGAGTTATCCCCAAACCCCTTTCTAAAAGGGCCTATTTTGATCAAGTTACCCAAATTTCGAGCCTAACAAGCACAATTAATATTTTTTCCTTGTTCATAGACCTAATTAGCATCTACTAGAAGCCTCGAATTGAATTAAATTGTAACTTTTTCAAAAACCCTAGTTTGGCAGTATTCATCATCTTACTTATGTAGATTCTTGCTAAAAACTTAGATTCAAGCTATACCAATGCATACACAAGGTCTCTAGCATGTAATAATACTATAGAGAACAAGAAACAAGAAACTTATAGCATGGAACAAGCAAAATCTGAAAATTCAAAATCATGGCATAAACTTAAAACATGAAAATTATGCAACACCCTCACAAAATTAGAGATGTATGAGCAAATGAGAAGCTTTTTGATGGTTTATCTTTTGGAAGAGCTTAAAAGATCAAATTGAGCAAAATTTGCAAGAAAAAATACTATTCCCGTAATAGGTTTTTTTGGCTATATTTAGGCATTTTTGTTTTATTTTGAGTATTTTTGAACATTTTTAGCTATTTTATGTATATGATAAATGATATATGAGTAGATGGGTTTAGTTGTGGGTTAAATTAATGCATATGGATCAAGTTTTATGCAAAATGGGTCAAGTATTCTAAGTAGAAAAATGCTGAAAAAATGCTGGAATATTTTACTATTCATTACGTTCACTTACAAATGTTTTCCCGTTGATCCTGATATGCTACGCACACAAACTCAATGGATGTATGCATCTAAAATAGCAAGTATTAAGGGAAAAATATGAAATTCAGAAAAAGAAACAGAAAAATTTTCATGTTCGGACTCGGATTATTTAAACAATTAATAAAAAATAATAGAATCTAGCACTTAAATACAAAATAATAAATTCTAATAATTATAATATTGAAATAGTTACCTTATTTAATTGTACTAAACTCTATTCACATGTATTTCGAAAATATAATAAATAGTACTATTAATGAATGAGTTAAATTAAGTTATTCACTTAATCATAAATAAACTTTTAAAGTAACACATAAATATATGCAAATATGTATTGTATGCTATGTGCTAGGTCTGGGTCGTCACAGTCAGCCTGCCTTTTTAGCACTATAGCAAACTGATTTATAGATTGTGCCATCTGGCCCAATACTTGCTGATCAACTGGAACTTGCTCAAGCTCTGCCTCGGGCCCTCTGCGTGGTCTACCTCTTGGCGCCATCTTAGAACAACAAGGGTTTATGAACATTATAGTATGTATGAACAGTTTATGACATGTAAAGGTTAGTAACTGTCACTTCCCAACTCGACCCAACCTACAATCAGTCAGGACGCAATGGAATTTCGGCAGTATAACGACAGTAAATAGAATACTGAGGTTCTAAACCAACCTCATTAATAACATTAAACATCCAATTCCATAACCATACAAACAACAACTCCTCAACAGCATAACAACACACAACATAACCGTAAATTACAATAATCAGTCCTCGTTATCTGCCTCCGTTCCAACATAACATACAATATCTCAACCTTATCATACATTTCAAAAATAAGTTGAGACCTATCTAACAACTTAACCATAGACAAAAGAAGCTGCTAGAATAGTAACAACTAATTTATATTCTTATAAGCATCCTATATAACAAGAACTATAAAGCATAGAAAAGGCTACAAAGCTAATATACATGATAAATAACAGCACAGAATCACAGATAAGACTCTGGAACATATGACTCGTCCACGTAAGGCATATTTTCCTCCTCAAGAGGCACATACCCGTAATCTGGCTCTGCAACACCTGTAAGCATGCAATAATAGAGAGTGAGCTTATATAAATAAGCCCAGTGAGGATCTGATAGATCTCGAGCAAGGTCTACTAAACTCCTTGAAATAATCATTTGAGTCAGTAAACACACAATAACATAAATAATACTATCATCACATAACTATATAACCAATCAATAAAGGATACTCTATTTGGTGTAGCTCCATACGCCATCACGATCTCAACCATTCTTCTTATATCTCCCCATTACTCACGCACCCGAGGTACCTCACTAGCCCCTCCCTCCATGACACCTCCGTCATGCGAGCTGGGGGTAGCCTCTGGCAGTCATGCCGTTATCAACCCGACAGCCCAACGCTACCCGAGAGGTGGCACACACATACCAAGACTCCATAATCATCATCAATCATCAATCAATCATCAATCAATCATCATTTATTCATCATTGATAGCATCAATTATCATTTAAACAACAATAACTTAGTTAGATGACAAAGTAGGCCATCTAACCGGACATGCATAATATACACAATTAACCCCTAAATTACTCATCAACAACTCACCATTCAACACTCAAACACCACCCAATCATCTAAAGGCATCGTTCAAGAAATTAAAGAATGACAACCTAAACTTCTAAAATTCATAACTTACAATCTACTAATTCAAACATTGCCAAATCAGTTTCTATCACTCACCCATTCAACCTACTACATTAGCCCTCTCGGAAATCCACCATAACACCTCCAAATCATGCCCGATAACCCTAAAACCCTAAGGTGTCAAGGCGGAATTTTTTGGATTTTCACACGAACAATGTAATCGAAAATTTGGCATTACAACAGCGCTAACACGTAATTATCAAGTATTTAGAAATCGACGGCAATCGATTTCGATCATCGCAACTCAATTAATTCAACATTGAACAATTTAATCAAAATTTAATACCCGAAAAATAAAAATTATGCTACATCCGACAGAAATTCATAGTATTACCACTAAACGATCCCTAGCATGCAAGGAGCAATAATCTAACATCAGATTACAATTCTAACGGTTCAAATTTCATTTATACGCAAAAACATAAAAATGACATTTTGAGATCTAGAATTTTTCTCTCACCTTTGATGCAATAAAAGCCTACGGATGCGTGAAGTGCGTGCTCAACAAGCGGAATCCAAGTCGGTGCGATGTTTTATTGACAAAAACCAAGTTTTTCTTTGAAAATTTGATTGAAAAACCTTGAAAATTCTCTTTTCTTTTTCTCCTTCTTTCTCTCGGCCTTGTGTGTGCAATTGGGTATGTTTTTGTGTTATGTGAGTGTGTGTAACTAATGTGAGGCAAATTAGTTAATATATAAAATAGTTTAAGTTAGTAAAACTTATTATTTTTAGTATTTTATTGACTTTAAAGGCATTTTATTACTCACCAAGGCTCAAAATAATTATGCAAACCCCACGATATCTCAAGTGGATTATTTTTAGGTGACAAGAAGTTTTACATTCAAAGAATTCCACCCGAGTCGACTTAAAACTCGGTTTTTGCAAAAGTCAGTGTAAAAATCCTAATAAATTCCTAAGTCGATTTGAAATCTGTTTTTATCAAACACAGGTCTATTAAAGTCTGTGGACTAGGTCTAGAAGGGTTAAAAAGACCAGTTTCAAAATTTTAGCGGACGTGCGTCCAAAACACTATTCACTAAAAATCGACGATAAAATTTTTGACTCCGTTTTTGATGAAAATTTCATGAATGCACATTTAGCACATATTAGGAGTATTGACATCAAAATTATAACTTTCGAGGTCCTATAGCACATAAACAGATCATATGTACGTAAAACGAGGTATAGCACGTTAAACGAGATAAGCAGAAAAGTGGGGTTTCACATTGTCCCCCCCTTAAAAAAAATTCGCCCTCGAAATTCTTACTTGATGTATTGAACAGATCTGGGTACTGCTACTGCATCTGATCTCGTATCTCCCAAGTAGCTTTCTTAATACCGTGATGCTTCCACAACACCTTAACCATCGGAATCTTCTTCGACCTCAACTCTCGTTCCATCTGATCAAGAATACGAATCGGATGCTCATCATAAGTTAGATTCTCACGAAGCTGTAACGGCTCTGGCTCAAGAATATGAGAAGGATCCGGATGGTATTTCCGCAAATTAGACACGTGAAATACATCGTGGACATTAGAGAAGTTCTCCGGTAAAGCCAACCGATATGCCAACTTACCAACCCTGCCAGTAATCTCAAACGGCCCAACAAATCTCGGACTCAGCTTACCACCTTTACCGTAACGAGCAAACCCCTTTCGAGGAGACAATCTCAAGAAAACCTGATCTCCGACTGCAAACTCTAAGTCTCGACGACGCTTATCAGCATAACTCTTGAACCTACTCTGCGCCGTAAGCATTCTCTGCCTGATCAACTGAACATTTTCAATCTTCTCAAGAAGTTCTGGCATAATAGTCGGATCAACAGTCTTCATCTCTCCTACCTCGTCCCAATATAAAGGTGAACGGCACTTACGACCGTAAAGAGCTGCAAAAGGTGCCATTCCAATAGTAGCTTGATAACTATTGTTATAGGCAAACTCGGCAAGTGGTAGATGTTTCTCCCAGTTCTTCCCGAAGTCCAGAACACAAGCCCTAAGCATATCTTCCAGAATCTGAATAGTCCGCTCAGACTGACCGTCGGTCTGTGGATGATACGCGGTACTAAAGTTCAACTGAGTACCCAAAGTCTCCTGAAGTTTCTCCCACAAACGAGAAGTAAATCGAGGATCTCGATCAGAGACAATACTAGATGGAATCCCGTGAAGTCTAACAATCTGATCCAGATAGAGATCCGTCAGCTTTGTAACCTCATCTCCCATCCTCATTGCAATAAAATGAGCTGTCTTCGTCAAACGATCCACGACAACCCAAACTGCATCATTACCCCTCGGTGTTCTAGGCAAACCAGTGACGAAGTCCATCGTAATATGCTCCCATTTCCACTGTGGTATAGCCAACGACTGAAGCAAACCTGCTGGTCGTTGATGCTCGGCTTTCACCCTCTGACAAGTCAAACATCTAGATACAAACTGAGCAAACTCAATCTTCATGTTGTTCCACCAATAATGTTGCTTCAAATCCCGATACATCTTGGTTCCACCGGGATGAATAGTATATTTAGAATTATGAGCTTCCTCCAGAATACCTCGCCTCAAGCCCGGTTCATCAGGAACACAAACCCTGTTCCTAAAACGAAGAATACCGTCCTCATGTACTTTGAAGTCAGACTGATCATCAGTGATCTGATCCTTGATTTTCTGAAGTTTAACATCAAGTTGCTGAGCTTCCCTGATCTGAGACAACAATAAAGGCTTAATACGGAGATGTGAACACATCACCCCAACCTGAGTCAACTCTGGTCTCCAATAAGTGAATTCCTCAAGAACCTCCCACTTCTTGACAGCCAAACAAGAAATACTAGCCTTCCGGCTGAGAGCATCTGCTACAACATTTGCCTTTCCAGGCAGATAATTGATAGAACAATTATAATCTCCAAGAAGCTCCATCCATCTCCTCTGGCGCATATTTAACTCCTTCTGTGAGAATAAGTACTTAAGACTCTTATGATCAGTGAAAATCTCAAACTTACTGCCCCACAGATAATGACGCCACTTCTTGAGTGCAAAGACAACTGCTGCCAACTCAAGATCATGAGTCGGATAGTTTTCTTCATAAGGCTTCAACTTTCGAGAAGCATAGGCAATAACTCGGCCATCCTGCATAAGAACACATCCCGAGCCCTCCTTGGATGCATCACTGTAAATAACCATATTATCGGTCCCCTCTGGTAGAGCAAGTATTGGAGCAGTAGTTAACCTCTTTTTCAACTCCTGAAACCCACTCTCACACTTCTCATCCCAAGTAAAGATAGTCCGTTTCTGAGTCAACTTAGATAGTGGCCCCGCAATCTTCGAGAAGTCCTTGACAAACCTACGGTAATAACCTGCTAAGCCAAGAAAACTACGGACATCGGAAACACTCTCTGGCCGTTTCCAAGACATCACCGATTCAATCTTAGTGGGATCTACAGAAATACCGCTCTGTGTAATAACATGGCCAAGAAAAGAAATCCGTTGCAGCCAAAATTCACATTTGCTGAACTTGGCAAACAACTGATGCTCCTGCAGCTTCTCTAATACAAGCCGTAGATGTTGCTCGTGCTCCGATTCAGATTTAGAATAGACCAAGATATCATCAATAAAAATCACCACGAACTGGTCCAAGTACGGCTGAAAGACTCGATGCATCAAATCCATGAATGCTGCCGGTGGATTAGTCAAACCAAAGGGCATAACAACAAACTCATAATGCCTGTACCGAGTCCTGAAGGCAGACTTCGGAACATCCTCCGTACGAATCCGAAGCTGATAATACCCCTGCCTCAAATCAAATTTAGAATAGACTTTAGCCCCCTGAAGTTGATCAAACAACTCGTCAATTAGTGGCAAAGGATATTTATTCTTGATAGTCACCTGATTCAACCCATGATAATCTATACATAACCTCAAGGTACAATCCTTCTTCTTTACAAATAAGATTGGAGCTCCCCAAGGTGAAGAACTCTGCTGGATAAATCCCTTCTTCAATAACTCCTACAACTGAGTCTTCAACTCCTTCAACTCAGCTGGTACCATCCGGTACGCTGATTTAGAAATAGGTTGAGTACCGGGAACAAGATTAATCACAAACTCTATATCCCTCTCTGGCAGCAACCCTGGCAACTCCTCGGGAAATACATTAGGATATTCCCGAATAATAGGGACTTCCTCTAGCTGTAGCTTATCAGATGGCTTGTTGATCAAATAAACTAGATAACCCAAACACCCCTTACTCACCAACTTAACGGCTTTAGTTGCTGAGATAACAAAACTTGTCTTAGCACCCCGGTTACTCGCTACCTCTACTACTGGCTGATCTGGCAATCAAAACTGTACTACCTTGCTTCAACAGTTTAACTGGGCATCATACTTAGAAAACCAATCCATACCCAGAATAACATCGTACCCCCGGATAGGAAATAAGATAAGGTCTGAAGGAAAATTATGCCCCTTAACATGTATTATACAATCCTTACATACTAAGCCAGTAACAAACTTATCAGTCAAAGAGGTACTAATCTCAACCACATAAGGCAATCTTTCAAGTTGCAAATTAACACGTTGCACACAAGCAGGAGTAATGAAAGAATGCGTAGCACCAGAATCAATCAACACTTTAACAAGTTGATCAAGTATAAGGAAGTTACCTTCCACCACTGCAGTCTCCTCAGGCATCTCCTCCATATCAACTGCATAAGCCCGAGCCTGAACCCGCTGCTGCTGTGGTACACTGCCCATAGGCCTACCCTGGTAACCCTGAGTCGCTGCCCGACCCTCAGTCCTCGCATATCTAGGGCAATCCTTCGCCCTATGCTCGCTGCTACCACAACCCAAACATGTCCCTGCCTTTACCCTGCAGTCGGACTCCACATGCCCTGGGCGCTTGCAGTAATTACACTGCGATGATGTGGCACTAACACTGCCCCTAGAAGAACCAGAAGCTGATGAAGCAGCTGATACAGCCTGCTGCTGAGGTCTCACCACACTAGGCCTGTACTGACCCTGAGACTGGGCTGGCCTATACTGAGTCTGAACCTGATATGGCCCCTGCTGAAACTGAGGCCGATAGTAACTCTGCTGACCATGTGGCCTATAAGAACCCTGCTGGGCTGGTGGCCTGTAGACAACCTGCTGTACTGGAGGCCTATATATAACCTGCTGGCCCTGTGGCTGATACGGCCTCTTACTAGGCTGACTGGAGACAATCTGATCCCCTTTCCTCTTCTCTAACCTAGAAGCTGCATCAAAAGCCTCAGTGAAGATATCATAGCGATTCAGAGCCATTGCATCCTGAATCTCGGGTCTCAATCCCAACATAAATCTACGGGTCTTCCTCTCCTCCACAGCTACAAACTCCAGTGCATACCGGGACAACCTAGTGAATGTAGCCTCATACTGAGCCACAGAAGAATCCCCTTGTACCAAAGACAAGAATTCAGCCTATCTCCTCTCCCGTGCAACCCTCGGGACATACTTATCCCTAAAAGCAGTCAGAAAGGTATCCCAAACATACGGAACACCCCGGGTCTCCCAACTGGCTCTCAGAGTGCGCCATCACTCCTCTGCCTCATCATCAAGCAAATAGACAGCACAAGTCACCTTCCTCTCATCAGTGTACCCGAGAGGATCAAAAATTTTCTCTAACTTACTAATCCATGACTCGGCCTTCCTATCATCAGGCTCTCCTTGAAATCTAGGAGGATAGTACCCCAGAAACTCCTTCATAGTACCTCGACTGTGATTACCACCTTGTACACTCTGTATCTGGGCCTACAATGCCTGAGTCTGAGCAGCCTGACCCGCTAACAACTGGGCCTGTCCAGCCATCAAATCTGCAATTCGATCCATTGCTGCCCCTAACCTGTCATCACCCCCATCACAGCCCTGTGCCACATTACCAGGAACCTCATCCACTATCTCGTGCCTACCACGAGTCCTCGGTCTACCGGTCATCGTACTAATCAAAGAGTTAGCACAGGTTATAGCACGTAAATAGGTTATATACAACTTTTAACACATAAACAACAAACTCATATAAAGCACATAGATCACATAAGCTTCAATCACATAAGCAAATTGATCACATAATCACATAAGCACTTAAATCACATAATCACTTAATCATTTAGTCATATCAATACATAATTCACTTTTCTTTCTTTTCATACATATTTCATGCTAAGACCATTACCCACATTCCGAGAATACCCCGGCTAACAACTAACATGCGCTCTGATACCACTTAAATGTCACGCCCCAACTCGACCCCACCTACAATCAGTCAGGACGCAACGGAATTTCGGCAGTATAACGACAGTAAATAGAATACTGAGGTTCTAAACCAACCTCATTAATAACATTAAACATCCAATTCCATAACCATACAAACAACAACTCCTCAATAGCTTAACAACACACAACATAACCGTAAATTACAATAATCAGTCCTCGTTATCTGCCTCCGTTCCAACATAACATACAATATCTCAACCTTATCATACATTTCAAAAATAAGTTGAGACCCATCTAACAACTTAACCATAGACAAAAGAAGCTGCTAGAATAGTAACAACTAATTTATATTCTTTTCAGCATCCTATACAACAAGAACTATAAAGCATAGAAAAGGCTACTAAGCTAATATACATGATAAATAACAGCACAGAATCATGGATAAGACTCTGGAACATATGACTCATCCACGTAAGGCACATTTTCCTTCTCAGGAGGCACGTACCCGTAATCCGGCTCTGCAACACCTGTAAGCATGCAATAATAGAGAGTGAACTTATATAAAATAAGCCCAGTGACGATCCGATAGATCTCGAGCAAGGTCTACTAAACTCCTTGGAATAATCCTTTGAGTCAGTAAACACACAATAACATAAATAATACTATCATCACATAACTATATAACCAATCAATAAAGGATACTCTATTTGGTGTAGCTCCAAACGCCATCACGATCTCAACCATTCTTCTTATAACTCCCCATTACTCACGCACCCGAGGTACCTCACTAGCCCCTCCCTCCATGACACCTCCGTCATGCGAGCTGGGAGTAGCCTCTGGCAGTCATGCCGTTATCAACCTGACAGCCCAACGCTGCCCGAGAGGTGGCACACACATACCAAGACTCCATAATCATCATCAATCATCAATCAATCATCATTTATTCATCAGTGATAGCATCAATTATCATTTAAACAACAATAACTTAGTTAGATGACAAAGTAGGCCATCTAACCGGACATGCATTATATACACAATTAAACCCTAAATTACTCATCAACAACTCACCATTCAACACTCAAACACCACCCAATCATCTAAAGGCATCGTTCAAGAAATTAAAGAATGACAACCTAAACTTCAAAAATTCATAACTTACAATCTACTAATCCAAACATTGCCAAATCAGTTTCTATCACTCACCCATTCAACCTACTACATTAGCCCTCTCGGAAATCCACCATAACACCTCCAAATCATGTCCGATAACCCTAAAACCCTAAGGTGTCAAGGCTGAATTTTTGGGATTTTCACACGAACCATGTAATCAAAAATTAGGCATTACAACAGCGCTAACACGTAATTATCAAGTATTTAGAAATCGACGGCAATCGATTTCGATCATCGCAACTCAATTAATTCAACATTGAACAATTTAATCAAAATTTAATACCCAAAAAATAAAAATTATGCTACATCCGACAGAAATTCGTAGTATTACCACTAAACAATCCCTAGCATGCAAGGAGCAATAATCTAACATCAGATTACAATTCTAACGGTTCAAATTTCATTTATACGCAAAAACATAAAAATGACATTTTGAGATCTAGAATTTTTCTCTCACCTTTGATGCGATAAAATCCTAGGGATACGTGAAGTGCGTGCCCAACAAGCGGAATCCAAGTCGGTGCGAAGTTTTACGGACAAAAACCAAGTTTTTCTTTGAAATTTTGATTGAAAAACCTTGAAAATTCTCTTTTCTTTTTCTCCTTCTTTCTCTCGGCCTTGTGTGTGCAATTGGGTGTGTTTTTGTGTTATGTGAGTGTGTGTAACTAATGTGAGGCAAATTAGTTAATATATAAAATAGTTTAAGTTAGTAAAACTTATTATTTTTAGTATTTTATAGACTTTAAAGGCATTTTATTACTCACCAAGGCTCAAAATAATTATGCAAACCCCAAGATATCTCAAGTGTATTATTTTTAGGTGACAAGAAGTTTTACATTCAAAGAATTCCACCCGAGTCGGCTTAAAACTCGGTTTTTGCAAAAGTCGGTGTAAAAATCCTAATAAATTCCTAAGCCGATTTGAAATCTGTTTTTAGCAATCACAGGTCTATTAAATTCTATGGACTAGGTCTAGAAGGGTTAAAAAGACCAGTTTCAAAATTTTAGCGGACGTGCGTCCAAAACACTATTCACTAAAAATCGACGATAAAATTTCTGATCCCGTTTTTGATGAAAATTTCATGAATGCACATTTAGCACGTATT
This sequence comes from Ehretia macrophylla, assembly GCA_037974665.1. Classification (NCBI taxonomy): domain Eukaryota; kingdom Viridiplantae; phylum Streptophyta; class Magnoliopsida; order Boraginales; family Ehretiaceae; genus Ehretia; species Ehretia macrophylla. The sequence goes on from CM075774.1 coordinate 11,600,481, forward strand.
AGGAGTATTGACATCAAAATTATAACTTTCTAGGTCCTATAGCACATAAACAGGTCATATGCACGCAAAACGAGGTATAGCACGTAAAACGAGATAAGCAGAAAAGTGGGGTTTCACAGTAACAATTAGTCAATAAATATGCCGCATCACATCACAACATGACGCTTCACGTTAGATCATATAACACACAGACCGAAGCTCCTATCCTGACTTACGCTTAGACAAGCCAAGCTCTAATACCACAAAATGTCACGCTTGAACCCAATCCTTCGGAAACCAAGCCCGAATGCGACGGGACGTGGACATAAAGACACTAGAACTCGCATCATACCTTAACAACATTCACGAGAGAAAACATAAAACTTGCATTCGTAACTCTTGACAATACTTGGCATTTCATACAAAACTAAGCATGTTCGGATAAACTCATCAAAAGAAGTCTAGCCAAGTGTGATCACGAGCCACGTGACCAACCATATATACAACAAAATATCTAGACTATAAGCGAGTAACAAGTACCAATATACTAGTACAAGGCTTCAAAAGTCAAGTATACAAGAGTTTCAAAAGATATCAATATGTTTGCTACATCTAAGCATATCAATCATGTTGCACATTCTATAACTCATTATCAGTATCCTCATGCACAAAACCCGCATCAGGAACACCTATAGCATGCAAAGAAAGAGAGTGAGCTAAACAGGCTTAGTGAGGAATGACTCAGTATTGTGGGAACTTGGACCTGAAAACTCTTTAGCACGTTAGCACAACAAGTCATGAAAAGAAACGCATATCCACATTCGCTTAATACACATAATCAAGGCTTGAATCTCTTCCACGAACTCGAACATAACCAACCTTGTTACTCCCGCTTGTGCACTCATGATGTACACAATTCTACGACCACTCTCGAAATGGTATACGCGGACCATACGAGGGGATTAGCACATGATAGTCAAGTTAGCACCAGCAAGTCTTATACTGCCCAGTGTTCCAAGACACTACCATTGTAGACTCGAGTTACACCTCTACACTTCACGACACTTATCATGCACATATATCACGTCTCATGCAACGACATCGCTACTCAACTATGCTTCACATAAACTTACATACATGTAGAGAGATCAACAAAGTAGGTTGATTCACTACCACACAAAACATTTGATAATAAGCATAAAACAAAAATTCAATTTTAATAGACATAAAATACCATCCGGCCAAGTATCCAATCGAGTCACTCGACCGGACCACTCGTTCGGCAGTGGCACCCATAAGCCACCCGGTCAAGTATCTGGTCGAGTGACTCGACCGGACAACTCACTCGGGAGCAGCCTCCACAACAGTCCGGTTGTGTCATCCAGTCGAGCCACTCTACCAGATCCTCTCAACCGGATCTGGAAACTTGTACAAACATAAAATTTCATGCTTCCTTTGCTAGTCATGCATTAAACACTCTTCACTTAGCTCAAGAACACATACAAGATCATCAAACTAGCAATATACTCAACTTATAACCATTTAACTCATCCTTAAAACTGCGAATAAACTCAAGAACATATGAATGGCTCATCAATTCCACTTTTACCATAGATTCAACTACAAAAAGCAACAAGAACACAAGCTCAAGCATTAATATCACCATTATAACACAAACATGCAAGAACATAGAAATCCCTCACCTTGAAAATGTTGAAACAAAGGGAAATAAACCAATAAAAAGCTAGAGGATACTTAGGAAAGAGCAAATCCATAAGCTTGGCCTTTGAATCACTCCCAAGCCGCTCAAACAAGCTCAAAATGCAGGCAATGGCTATTCCTCTTCTCCTCCTAAGGCACACGACTGAATGGCTTGATTTTTTAGCATTTTTGGTTCATTTTCTTGCTTATATATTTATATCTAGTGGTCAAATGGAAAGTCAAAGCAAGACAAATATCCTAGGGGTGCAAAATGACCATTTTGCCTAGCATAAGCCAATTTTGTTACTAAATTGCCCTTAATGAAATATCCTAAATTGTTAATGACCCAACACTCTTGTTTTTTTGCTCAATTGCCCCTTATATCCTAACTAGAAGATTGGCCAATGTGAAAAGACTATTTTACCCCTCTAGCAGATATAGATGAAATGAACTCTAAATCAAGTTAAAATACAAATTTGAATGCACATATATGTTCAAGTAATAGAATGAGCAATTTAAATGTATATGATACATGATGGGGTCTCACATAACCCTTGGGGTATATCTTGCTTACTGAGCTTTTTGCTCATTCTTTACTTTCTAATCCTTTTTGCAGATTAAAAGGAGAAAGTGTTACGAGTTGATTGCTCGGAGATTTAAAATGAGAGCATTAGTTTTTGGTATTTTTTTGACTTATATTATTTTTCTGGAGATATTCTAATGTAAATTGATCAAAGTTTAGTTATTGGAAATTAGTTTTGAGAATATTATTATAAGGTTATTTGAATTTTTGTTAGGGAATGAGCCTTACATGCTTAGAACTTATTTTTCTTAGGCTTGTGGTGATGACATCCTTAAATTTTTTTGTGACAGATTTTTGGGGCAAAATTCTAATCCTAAATCTAGCTCTGAAAATCTAGGGTATTACATCTTTCCCCCTTTAAATAAAAGTTTTGTCCTCAAAACTTATATTTCTTGATTGACGACTTCAAGCTTAATAATTATCGAATCAAGACTCTAATTTCTATGAATTCGAGTCCAACCCATAATCAAACATATTCTCACAATATGAATTTAAAAGTACTACAATAATATTAAAAACTCCCAAAATTTAAGGGTATTCCATGGAGTGAAACTGAAATAGGAATTCTATAAAATAAGTGATTAATTAAATATATGGGAACTACTAGAGTGAGACTGAAATAGAAGATATGTAAAAATAGAAAAAATATTTTAAATCCCCTAAATGTAAGAAAAAAATAGAGGAGTTGTTAGAGTTAGCCTAACTCAATTTATAGGAAGATGGCTACACCTAACCTACTTAGCTCCCCAATCTACCATACAATTATCTTATCTCCTAATGAGAACAAGTCTAAAAAATGAATTAGAAGAAAGAAAATGTACTCTAATATTTTTACAACTATGATAAATTTTCCAATTCCTACAATCATCGCTCGTGGACCATATTAACATGACCAACATTTGCATCTCAAATTTCTCGTCCCATTCTTTTTGTGCATGGAGGAGGAAGACTCGTGTACGTACGAGATCTTGTCAATAATAGTAACGTTTTGGTCTTATCACAGTATGCGACCAGTGAATAAGCAACGAGCAGTATTGCAAGGAACAGATTCTCTCCTCTACTTTTATTCTCTCTTGTTTTAGATGAAGTGCATTATAAAACATTAGATTTAATTTTTTAAAATTCCAACTATCCATTCTATTTTTCAGTTTTGAAAAAATAAATTTAAAATAAAAAATAAAAAATAAAAATTTTAAAAGATTAAATTTAATAACTTATAATACAGCTTATTTAAAAAATAAGAGAGTACATAGAGAAAAAAATTCGAACCCAGCATTGAAACCAGGAGAGTTGGACTCATTAGATATTTATAAGATGGGTTCAATATATTGATAGATAGCCCAAACCCAATTTTTCTTAAGGTCCGCGTCAAGCAACTTTATGTCTACAGCTTATAGAAAAATATACAAGTAACCCTACCTCCGCCACAAATTTAATTGTTATTTAGACTTATTTTATCGAATGAATTTTTCTTTCAAAAGATATTTCATATAAATTCAATAAGAATTTCTTAAATTAGGAATACTCCATGTGATAATACTTCAATTAATATTTTGATCATTGTTATTTGATGAAAAGTTGAGTAAAAATCTACGAGACATTAATGGCCCTAAAACATTAAAATAGATATTTAATTTGGGACTGAGAAGGACTTAGAAGAGCCTCCTAAGAAATATCACACTTGCTCATTACAAGGCCTATAAACCAAAATAACAACAGCGAACACATACGGATTGGATAAACAAGTAATACACTGACATTAAATTTCCTCCCATTTACAACAAACATATGAAAATTAGAAATTGGAATTCATATTCGGGCATTCTTTATTACTTGACTTAAGGTATATATAAATTGAGATGGACGTTTAAAAACTAAAAAAAATAATAATAAATTTAGACGTCTAGATCTCTTTCATCTATTTTTCTGAAATCATTTGATACCCCTAGAATAGAATTTGTAAATCTTTGTTGAAACATAACCACCTCAATCAATTGGGTCACTCTATGTTGAATTATGAAGTACACTATACATAGTATGTGTACGTGTGTATATCTATTTACACACACACACACACATATATATATGAATGTCTTGATTTTTTTTTATTTAAAGGGAAGCTTAAACTAATTTTACATCACAAGGATGTTGCATATTTCGATAATCAATCTTAAGACCTCTCGCACTTAAAAGAAGAATCATGTCACTTTACGTACTGATTTAATTGGGCAGATATTATTTGTCTTTTCGATTTTCAAGAAAAGGGCCCTTGGCCTTTTCTTTATGTAGCCTAGACAGCCCATTTGCACGAAAATTATAGTTAGGAGAAATGTTTTGGGGGTCGAGTTTTCTGGGTAAGCCAAACCCAATTATCAGCCCAATTCTCATCGCGAATATTTCATGATTCAAGGAACAATGGTATTTCTGTAATATCTCAACAATGGTAGAAATAGTTCAAACATACTCCATAACTCTTATAATATCCCAATGCTCTTTCATTTTGTTAGGCACTGAGCTTATGGCAATTTTCAGGATATTAATATTTGGTGTGTTTTCTAGTCTATTTCTTTTGTATTTATTGTTAGCATGAGGAGATTTCTTGACTTTCAATAGTAAAAATATAATATTTTCGGAAAAAACTTTATCCATTAATACCCCTTAATTATAGTGTCGATGCCTTCTCTTGAATTAAGCCATTCATAGTCGAAAATAAAGATTATGGCCAAAAGACTATATCCATACTTTTTAATTTTGAATGAGACCCCCTGCACTTTCAGTAAATGTGACTCAGACTTCACACTTTTTAAAAACTATCACTCAGACCCTTTCTGTTAAACAACAATCCATTTTTCTCCTTAAATGTTGGTAAAAGACACTTATGCCCTTACTTTGCCAAAGCAACTAAATTTGCATGTCAAACAAAGGTGATGAAAATTCTATCCCAGTACTCTAACCAATTCTATGCTTTTGTATCGTTTTTTTTGGGTCATTTTTCTATGCTTTGTATGATTTTTATACAAAATGACATCATAAATCATGCTTTCAATAACAAAGTTTCAAGCACTTCCAAGCATGTGAGTTCTCTTTTTCTTTTCCTATTTTGTCGCTAGCAGTCACTAAATCTTGCATAAATTTTAACCAAAAAAAAACAAAAACAAAAACAACTACGACAAGCATTTTTTCTATAAAATTGATGAGATTTTCATTTCAACAACAACAAAGTAGAAAAGCTATCACACAAAGCTTCTAATCCATAAAATTAACTAGGTGCTATCTTCCTATTCTCTCAAAATTCCTTAATTTGGCGATCTGTTCAATGCCCTCCAATTGCAATTCTGAACTCCGATATATATTCATGTATTTTCTGATAAAAGCAAACTCTTAACATTTTGATCTCCTCATAGTCTGGATTGCTTCTTATTTATGCCAGCCTTGACTTTAGACAACTCCCCTGAAAAGAAATAAAAGAACTCAGAAAAAAATAGAATTGATTAGATTAAACAAAATACTAGTATTCTTTTCTGAAAAAAACTGAAAAAACAAAAAAATATAATAAAATAGTGGCTTAATCAAACAAAATATGGGTAAAATTAAAATACAAAATAAAAACCTAAGAAAAATATGTCAAACAATTATACGAGGTCGTAAACCGTATGAAATTAAGGCATGAAAATGGGTTCTTACCTTTTGTTTGCTTTTGAAATTAAATAATTTGCAGAGTTTGAGATAAGTGAAGAAAGAAGGAAATTGAGAGATAGGGAGAGCTGAAGAGATTGGACCAAAAAAGAAAAAAAAAAAAAAAAAAGAGTTGCAGAGAGATAGAGATGAAGCACGTTTGAGAGAAGTGAAGAAAGAAAGAAACAAATATCTATTTGTTTTCCTAGCAAAAAAAATATATGTTTGTGTTTTTTTACTTAAGTATGCACACGTGTCAACATCTCTTTTGTTTAATTTGAACACATGTCATGATCATAATGCATCTCAGTTTCCACTAACTAATATTTAGTTTTTTTTGGCTATCATATGTAAAACGACCATTTTACCCTTTTATAGATAAAAAATTTAACAATTTTCTAGTAGAAGGGGTGTGAGTCAAAGTTTTTAAAACTCATGGGATCTAATTCTCATCTTCTGAAAATCAAAAGGGTGTGAATCAAAATTACCCCTTAAATATCCCTCTTTCAAAGAAAAAATTCGACTTAGAAGATTATTGGAAAGGTTATATTATATGAAACACTCTTGTGATATATAGAAGTTGTACCCCATTTTCTGTGTCAGTGGAGGTGTTAAAATGATCCCTGCTTTTAGTTGAAATGTTGCACGCTGCTTTCAAACCTCATTTTACACTATAGCAAATTAATTAAAACACAAGGGGGCGGGTGTAACTTCGACACATTAGAGAGGGGTAGCATGTAATTTAGCCTTTCTATTTTTTTACCCCTTTCTCTTTTTCCTCATGCCATTTCAAAATGTAAATAGCTTTAAGCAATTTGTCATTTCTATTAGAAAATAGACATCTCAATTATATATAGGACCCCGACCCCAAAAAAAAAAAAAAAAAAGAGACATATAGGACAAACACATTTTAATTAGCCATAAAAAGCATCCATTTAACCAGGTTATAAACATCGTGAATTTTTATATATCAATTTTAATTGGCATTTCAAACCAATTTTTTTTTAATTTCTCTTCTTTATTTTAACATGTCAACTAAACAGCTACATAGGTAATGATACATTGATGATAAAATATAGTAATATCTAACATTATTCATATACATCAAACCTTTTTCATTTATTATGACCAATTAAATACACCACTTATACATTCAGCAAAAAATACAACGTTTATGGTTGTTTCTTTTCAAACAATTGTGACGTTTAATGAAAAGCCACCATTCAAGTGGTGCCTATCAATCTTAGGCTCTGTTTGATTGCTGTAAAATAACTTGTTTGTAAAAAAATATCTTTAAATTAATTTTGTGGGTTTCGTTTGTTTTTCATAAAATAACTTGTTGGGAAAAGATATTTTTCTAGAAAATAGAATACTGAAAAAATATTTTCTAGTATTTGGATGTACAGTGAGTTTCGTAAAACGGTTTCTTCTCCCAAAAGGACATGAAAATATTTTTTAAAATTTTGTACTAGTTATAATTATTAACTGGAAAATATTTTCTACCTGACCATTTTTTTGTTATTACCAAACACCGAAAACTAAGCAAAAACAGCCGCAATTGTTGATAGTAAAATATTTTTTAGTTGGCCAATTTTTCGATATTATCAAATACTAAAAAATTTAAAAAATATTTTTTGAGAAAATATTTTATGACAAAACAAACGGAGCCTTAATTAGAGTTCAATTTACTTTTGCAGGCTCCAACACCTGTCGAAAATGACAAAAAAACAATGTTTTGGTTTGATTGTAGCTTATTTGATGTTATGTGCGGGTTAAAATTGGATATCTTCGTTTACAATTTTTGTACATGTCGTTTGAAAACTTATTTTCTATAAATATCACTTCCAATACATCTTTTCAAGTCCAGGGGATTGTACCCAAAAATCCCATGGGATTGTTCTTTATTTATCACTTTCAATACATCTTTTCTAGCCCAGGGGATCGTTTCCTATTAAGCTTAACACGTGGAAGTATTTTTTCTTTAAATGCAAGGGATTCTTTTCCTATTAGGCTTAAGTAAAAAATATTGCAGAGGTTATTAAATTATCTCTTCGATATTGTTTTGATCATCAAATTATTTTTTATTTTATTTTGGCTATTGAACTATCAATTGACAATTCAGTATCATTTTGGCCATTCAAGTGCAGGGGATTCTTTTCCTATTAGCTCTCCTCCTCGCAAGGGGCTGCGGCACCTCTGCAAGGAGAAGCTCCTTTCTCCACGTAGAGGAGCCACTGCCTCTCGTTGAGAAGGAGTTGCAACAGCTCCTCCTCTGCGAGAAGCAGCCTCCTCGTGAGGAAGGGCAACGACGTAGTACTCGAGGCAAAACAAAAGTAAAAGTTCAAATTTTAGCTTCTAATCATAAATTGTGCGATGGCTTTGTGGTTAATGTATTAATTTTTAAGTTAAAGGTCAAGAGTCCAAGTCTTGTTAGGGTAATTACCTGATAAAAATCTGATAACAAAAATCGATGAAGAATCTGTTAAGGTTTGGATTTTATAAAAGGAAACTAATAAATAAACTGATAGATTTTAGATTTTAACGTTAAAAAAAATCAAAAATTAAAACCCGAAATCCAATTATTAATTTAATAAAAAAAATCTAACATATATATATACACTTAAAATAATAGAAAACTAACTAAAATTGGTAAGAAAAATGATAAAAATTTGAACTAAACTCAATTAAAAGAGATGGACTAAGCCTATTGTTAGTCTTATATCAAAGGATATGATTTTGATGATAATAAATCAAGGAAAATTGGTTGTACTAAATGTGTGTTTGTGTTAATGTGTTTACATGTTTAAAACACACATTTGTTGGCTTATGTGCATGAAATGTATATATCATTATAAGCCCAATTGTACTTTAATATTTTGGCTTGTATGGATTATATTGTCCTTATAATATTAGAAGCCAAAATATATCGTGGATGCTTGGTGTTAAATGAGGAAAAAAATCTTGCATGAAGAGGTAAAATGGATGTGATTAAAGAATTGATGGAAGAATGAAAAAGATACAAATTATGTTGGTCACTATTGTATACACGAGCAAGATCACCACAAGTATGAAAAAATGAAGTCTTGAAGAGTTAAAGAAATGAAGATCATATTTCAAGAACCAAGATTTGAAGACATGAAAATCTGTGTTGTAAAGACGGAAACGTGGCAACATAAGGGGTAGCGGCTTAAAATTTTTGTTTGCCTTACGTATGCATTTTTATAGTTCAAACTCATAGTAAACTTTCATAAATGTCCTTAAATATTTTCTCAAAAGTTTTGAAAAGATTTCAAAAGGTTAATTGTGTGATTCCCTGAACCCAACATATAGTAAATAATGACTAATTGCATATATTTATATATTATTTTGATTAATACCATGAATTGTGAAGTGTTTATTTTATTCTTGAATAGTTACTATTCACAATAAATTTGACTGTCTAATTTTTCCGAATTAATATTTTTCCTAGGTAGTATGACTTATAAAAGGAATCGGAAACTTGAGGTTTTGAGCGTTGGATGTCAGGAACACGCGTTAGGAAAAATGAATCTTGATTCGTATGAATAGTGAATTTAGAGAATAACAATAGTTTTAACTAGTTAGTTTTAATTAAAGTTTTGGCCTATATTTGACTAAGTTTTGTAAGCCTTTGACCTCAAAATAGCCTATATACATACAATATAAACATACTACATTATACATACATAGCAAATACACATAAAACAATTCTTAAAAAACCCCAAAATATCCACCCTACTCGATGGCACCAAGGAAAAGGAAAAGAGAAATTTCATCTTCAATTTTTGTGGATTGATCTCTTTCAAGCTAGCTTAACTCTATTCATAACATCTACAAGGATAGATAAGGGAGTTTTGCATACTTTTAGCCAATATAAAGTTTATGCTCAAGTTGTAGTTTTTCTTGATTTGCTAGTATTGGTTTATGTGATGCTTTAAACTTGTATTATATGTCTTCTACATGCTACTTAGACTTTACTTGAGTAGTTTAATGGCTTGCTTCATTATTAAATGCAAAGATTCAAATGTAGGAGATGATGAATAGTACTTATTTATAGGGTTATGCTATAACTTGCTAATTAGAATGATTTTATGCTTCCTATAGGTGGTAGAGATGTTAATTAACATAGAATTGTAGTTGTATGAACTTAGCGAAGGATGTGGATCCTAAGGCATCTAGACATTTACTATAAGTTTAAACGGAGTTTGTAAACAATAAATGGCAGCCAATAATCCACAAGCGGAAATAAACACGAAATCATGCTAAAACAACATCGAAATAACAATCTAGTGCTAGAAAGTTACTGTATATGATTTTACCTCTTGTGTTGGCGTAGATCTACAATGCACACACTTGTAGAGGACTGAGAAGCCACTGGAAAAGACCACCCAAGGGACGTGTACCACTTCCACGATTCAGAAACCCTAAATCTTCTCCTCTATCCTACTTCTTTGTTCAATGGTTAGGAAAAAGTGGATTTTCTCTCTGCCTATTTTGCTTTCTCTAGCTGTGTATCTATGTGTGTTTGTGTGTGTCTCTGCAATGCTAGATCACATATGGAATGTTTAAGACTATCATGATATAGCTGAAAATCTAAGGAGATAAGAGTGAGGAAGAGTTTTAATTATACTAGGAGTCCAACTCTTGATTATCTTTAAAATATCTTTGAAGATAATAACATTATCTTCTTATTTTAAAATCAAAAGCTTATCCTCTCCTAATCGCTCTCATCCACATGCCTAAACCCTAATCCACAAGCAGAGCACATGCCATCTGGACATTATCTTCTAGGACAAACATTCTTGACTTAAGAATATTTCTTGTCCTGATGTCCTGGCCTTTCTAAATTGAGCTGCATGTTCCTAATTAGGAAATTATACTCAATTTACACACAAATACTAAATAAGGAAATAGATAGTTAACCTCTAAGGAAAGTGACTAGGAGAGGGACTTTAAGACATAGTTGCTTTGGCTATAAAATGACCAAAATGCCCCTGCTAGCCACTAGCAGTATTTTGACCATTTTAACCTTAACTCATTCCACTAAAGAGTTAGGGTTGCACTCCAATACAACTAATTAAGTTTTTATGGAGGTTTCGTCTTTGACCTACTAAGTAAAATGACCAAAATGCCCCTCTACATTTTATCCGCAATCAAGAATAGTTCCTACATTCTCACTATCATTCTATCTTGATTACACCTACACCTTGGACCTTTATCTTTCATATAATCATCACCCAAATACTATATCCTTGTTCTTGGAAGCGACCCACAAGTTCAGTATCCAATATAACCCGAGCTATATTACTAAGTGCTTAGATTTAGATGATCATATAGATAACTCCAAGTGAGTAGCTCACTATCAGTTAAGATAGAATAAAATCATGACTCATATGCATGCCACTTAATGAATCTAGTCTATATGTCTAAAACACCGAGTTGTTGACCCTATTATAAGATCTCACCCAGAGTGAATCAAAACATATAACCTAGGATCCAATGATACATCCACATATGCCCATGATATAGAACATTGGTCACTTAGTAGCTTAAGATGTCTTTAGTTCTCTGACAATGATAGTAATGTCACTGAGACTGCATCTTAGTATAGTCCCGTTCAATGCACCATAATGCACTAATGAGAGAAGTCTGGAAAGCCTCTCCAATGACTAAAGGTAAGTCATCCTACCAAATAAGAGACTCTCTCATTATAACCTTATCATAGTGAAGTGCCCAGCTTCAATATTTGGTTATGAACTTATAGTTTTGATCCAAGCCTCATAGCATATACCTTTTGTGCAGATCACCACGCACCTATGCTATTCACTTGTATCAAAGAACCTTATTGCATACAAATATATTATATAAAAGAGAGAATATAACATGCTCATGATGAATGCACTGATTTCATAACTGAATATATTCATTTAAATGAGATGTCTTAATGCTCTAATGGTTTTAGGGCATACCATTCCCAACATACTCCCACTTGCACTAAAAGCCACTACCACTAACCTAATTTAACACCCATAGTCTCAACATGAGTATTAAATACCCTTTTAGTAAGACTCTTAGTTAATGGGTCTGCCAAATTATTCTCTGAAACAATTTTATCTACCACTATATCGTCCCTCTAGACAATTTCCCGAATCAAGTGGTACTTTCTCTCTATATGCTTCCATTTCTTGTGGATCCTTGGTTCTTTACACTGTGCCATTGCTCCACTATTATCACAGTACATGATTATAGGTCTCTGGACTACTGGCGCTACTTCCAATTCCAAAAGGAATTTCTTTAACCATACTGCTTCTTTCACCGCTTCAGACGTTGCAACATACTCTGTTTCCATAGTGGACTCTGCAATACAGGATTGCTTTATACTCCTCCATGAGATAGCACCACCTAATAGAGTGAAGACATATCCAGAAGTGGACTTTCTGGAATCTCTGTCTGATTGGAAATTAAAATTTGTGTACCCCACTGGTACAAGATCATCTGCTCAGTAGACTAGCATATAATCTCTCGTTCTCCTCAAATACTTGAGTATACACTTCATAGCTACCCAATGAGCTAAACTTCGGTTTAACTGATATCTGCTGACCATGCCCATGACAAAGCAAATATCTGGCCTAGTACAAAGCATGGCGTACATGAGACTCCCAACCGCTGACGCGTATGGGACCTTTTTCATCGCTTCTATCTCCTCATTCATCTTCGGACATTGTTCTTGAGATAGAGGAACTCCATGTCTGAAATATAACAATCCTTTCTTGGAATCCTGCATGCCGAACCTTACTAGTACCTTCTCAATATATGAAGCCTGAGAAACAGCTAGTGTCTTAGCTTTGCGATCGCGCAAAAGCTTAATGCCTAGAACATAGCTCATTTTTCCCAAGTCCTTCATTTGGAATTGAGATGATAGCCAAACATTTATGGACGACAACATCCCTACATCATTACCAATGAGTAGAATATTGTCCACATACATGACCAAGAATGTCACAACATTCCCCTTAAACCTTTTATATACACAGGGCTCATCAACATTTTGAGTAAAACCATAAGCCTTAATGGTTTCATCAAATCTAATTTTCCATGCCCTAGATGCTTGCTTAAGTCCATAAATGGACTTCTTAAACTTACATACCATATGCTCTTGACCCTTAGCAATGAACCCATCGGGTTGTGCCATAAGTGGATATCTTAATGCTGTAAAATAGAGGTTTGTTCCTCATATCAGATACATTAAAGCCATACAAAAATCATATATAAACAGCCCCTAATCGGCCCTAGGTGGCCCGCCAACCAAGAGCTTTTTCAAACAAGCGATTTCTATCAATTCTATGTTTTAAAGAATGATTTTCATGACCTGCTCTGATACCACATGAAGGATATGGATCCTAAGGCATCTAGACATTTAATATAATTATACATGGAGTTTATAAATAATAAATGGCAGCCAATAATCCACAAGCGGAAATAAACACAAAATCATGTTAAAACAACATCGAAATCCCTATCTAGTGCTAGAAAGTTATTGTATATGATTTTACCTCTTGTGTTGGTGTAGATCTACAACACACACACACTTGTAGATGACTAAGGAGCCGCTGGAAAAGACTACTTAAGGGACGTGTACTACTTCCACGATTCAAAAACCCTAAGTCTTCTCCCTTATCCCACTACCTTGTTCAATGGTTAGGAAAAAATGGATTTTCTCTCTGCCTAATTTCCTTCCTCTAGGCGTGTATCTATGTGTATTTGTGTGTGTCTCTACAATACTAGATCACATGCAAAATGGTTAAGGCTATCATGATATAGCCGAAAATCTGAGGAGATAAGAGTGAGGAAGAGTTTTAGTTATATTAGGAGTCCAACTCTTGATTATCTTTAAAATATCTTTGAAGATAACAACATTATCTTCTTTTTTTAAAATCAAAAGCTTATCCTCTCCTAATCTCTCTCATCCATATGCCTAAACCCTAATCCACACGCAGAGCACATGCCATCTGGACATTATCTTCTAGGACAAACATTCTTGTCTTAAAAACATTTCTTGTCCTGATGTCCTAGCCTTTCTAAATTGAGTTGCATGTTCCCAATTAGGAAACTATACTCAATTTATACACAAATACTAAATAAGGAAATAGACAGTTAACCATTAAGGAAAGTGGCTAGGAGAGGGACTTTAAGACATAGTTGTTTTGGCTATAAAATGACCAAAATACCTCTGCTAGGCACTAGTAGTATTTTGACCATTTTAACCTTAACTCATTCCATTAAAGAGTTAGGGTTAACTCCAATACAACTAATTAACTTCTAGTGGAGGTTTCATCTTTGACCTACTGAGTAAAATGACCAAAATGGCCCTTTACATTTAATCCACAATCAAGAATAGTTCCTGCATTCACACTATCATTCTATCTTGATTACACCTAGACCTTGGACCTTTATTTTTCCTATAATCATCATCCAGATACTATACCCTTGTTCCTAGGAGTGACCCATAAGTTCAGTATCCAATATAGCCCGAGCTATATTACTAAGCGATTAGATTTAGATTATCATATAGATAACTCCAAGCGAGTAGCTCACTATAACTTCAGATAGAATAGAATTATGACTCATATGCATGCTACCTAATGGATCTAGTCCATATGTCCAAAACACCGAGCTGTTGACCCTGTTATAAGATCTCACCCATAGTTAATCAAAACATATGACCTAGGATCCAATGATACATCCACATATGCCCATGATATAGAGCATTGGTCACTTAATAGCTTAAGATGTCTTGAGTTCTCTAACAATGATAATAATGTCACTGAGACTACATCTTAGTATAGTCTCGTTCAATGCACCATAATGCACTAATGAGAGAAGTCCGAAAAGCCTCTCTAATGACTAAAGGTAAGTCATCCTACCAAATAGAAGACTCTCTCATTATAACCTAACCATAGTGAAGTGCCCAAATTCACTATTTGGTTATGAACTTATAGTTTTGATCTAAGCCTCATAGCATAGACCTTCTGTGCGGATCACCACGCACCTATGGTATTCACTTGTATCAAGGAACCTTATTGCATATAAATATATCATATAAAAGAGAGAATATAGCATGCTCATGATAAATGCACTGATTTCATAATTGAATATATTCATTTACATGAGATGTCTTAGTGCTCTAGTGGTTTTAGGGCATACCATTCCCAACACTTAGATTGCCCGAAACTTGATTTGAGTGATATATTTAGTGTTCTTAGGGTGAAGATATGATAAATGTGTGGTTATGGCACTTAATTGAACATCGAGTTGGATACTTGTGGTTTTAACCCATAAAGGGAAAATTGGGAACTTTGTGGCTAATACGGGTTAATGAATGGTTTCAAGAGTTTTATGTGTGTCATAATGTGTAACTAGAAGAGTAGAATACTTAGTTTGAGAATATTGAACCTTATCCTTTCGATTGAGAGCTAAATATAATAGGTTAACAAAGAGGAAATGTGGGAATTAGGTGTTTTGGCACTTGTATTGACTTGTAGTTGCTTATTGTGTGTTTAAATGCATTTCTAAAGTATATTTAAGCTATTTGTAGAGTTTTGTGAAAAAAAAAAGTTTTGATGACCTCTTTGTGCACATATAGTTATTTTCATGTTTAATACTTATATCTTGTTATAATGTTTATATTGCTTGATTTTGTGTTGCATGGTGAAGTTATGTTTAAGACTTGTACACTAGATTACTAAAATGATTACTTGGGACATATGTTAAGTTAAAGTATATAAATGTGACATTTTGTGAAAGATATAATTCTAATATATATTGTATGCTAAATAAGTGAGACTGTAAGTTAGCTAACCTGGTGGATAATTGATAAATGTTGTAGTTAACGGATAATTTAAGTAATGTTTGGTCTTAGGTACAAGGTGATTGGGAGTGATGTGAATACAATCTTGCATCTTGGAGCTCGGTAGAGGTGAGGGAGTCTTCATCCTTATGTGTATAATAATTATTTTCTTGTTCATGAATTATATAATTTAGTATAATTATTAAAGTAATGTGTGCTTATTAATTGTATATTGTGTGCGTGAGCAACCTACTTTGTTGTCCCTCATTTATGTGTTATATTAATATATCGTGATTTCGTTAATTCTCATGTTATTTGTATAAATATCGTGCCCTTGTATCAGGTTGCACAACCCTTCGGACATGGTAGTGTTGACAAACTCCGGGTAGCCTCGGGCTGTCAGTCTAGCTCAACTACCATGATGCCTATTCTCTTTCTCGTTGAGTATACTTCAATACCCCAAAGGCGTTGTTTACCTCGTTGGGACATATAGACCTACCTCAGGAGAATGGGTCGTAGGATTTAGAGTACATCCAGAGTACCCCCTTTGGAGTTATAAGGTGGTATGCCGGCTATGGTTATCTTGGCTTATGGCTCGTGATCGTGGTCATGGTTCGTGGTTCGTGGATTGAGACTTCATGGAACCTTATCCTTTTATAAGTGGTTATTTCATGAACTTAGCATACTTGTTTACATAGTCTTATTGTAATACTTAATCTCGTGTATTACTTAGATTGATACTTGTTACTTGCATTGCACGAAATCATTTTCAAAAATCCCCGGCTACTTGTATCCCCTCCCTCATTGAGTAACTTTAGTTTCTCATTCTTTTTTTCAACATGTTTCAAGAAAAGTTGGAGATCGGATTGCTTCCTATGTGGCCTGCTTGCTCTACCAGTGTGTAGAACATGGAAGAATATGATTATAATATGCTTGTATTCTATTTGAGACTTTGTGGCCGTGTATGTATTTGTGTTATATTAAGGAATGTAATATTAAAGTTTTAGTCTTGTATGATGATTAGGTGCTAGTAGGCTTGTAATAACTTCTATTGCTTTATCTTATTACTTAATAGTAGCATGCTTGTATGGTTTAATGAAAATGGATTGACAGACTTCAAATATAAGAAGGTTAAGTAAATAATATTAGAGTGGTATGATAAGTGGATTTAAAAGATAAGATTTCAATGGATTTAACCTTGCATTCCTGTGTGTTACGTTGTTGGGTTCCAAGGCTCGGATGGCCTTGAGGAGTTTGTTGCATGTAGTGATAGTGAATGTTGGACTTTGGTTTTGAGGTTATAATTGCTTGTACAGGTTTTGGATTGTCCTATAAACAGGGGATACTCCATCCGTTTTTCTTAAATTTTGTGTCCAGGTTTAGATATGGGTTGAAATTAGTTTGATAAATAAAGGTTCTAGTTTAGTGAGGGATCGTGACGTTACAAGTGGTATTAGAGCGTAGCAACTCACAATTGGGACAGGGTCTTTAGTCTATTGGGTAATGAACCTCAAGTGCGTACATGTGTAGTGTGTTTTGAATAAGTATGTGCTTGTATGTAGGCTTGTGCCTACTTGAGTGAAAATGTGTTTTTATGTGTTATATTTGTGTGAATTAGGAAAGTTACGTGATAGGTCTAATATGTGATTATGTGTAGTTGTGTGGGTTGATTGAACTTTCGTGCACCTATGTGTCTTAACTGTGTAATATGTGAAGCTGAGTGGTAAGTGTATCTATGTGATTAAACTTGCATTTAAGTGATATCCTGAGTACTTACTACCTTGAATATGTGTGATGATGAGCAATAAGTATTTGCTATATGTTTAGCCCATTGTGGATTGTCCTTGAATTCGTAAATGAATGCTCTCCCCTATAAAGAGATAATCAGTAGCAACTTACTTAAAAGATGTGGATCAATAGAAAAAGGGAGTGTTGATCAATGGGCTACTGATAGCACGAGAAAGGAAATGGGTGCTTGAAAAGATTTCATCTGGGAAATTTTCAATTGGTGGATTTCTACTGGACTTCTTATTTGGTACTTCGGTTGAATTCTCAATTGGCTTTCATTGTCGAGTTATATGAGAATCATACTCTGGGATTCTTATCTACTATTGCTTTGGCATTTTGTTTAAAGATCCTCGGTCGGACTTCTCGTTTAACAACTATCTTGGGATTCTTACATGGTATTTTATTAAGGAGTTTTAATTGGGGATCTTAACTGATATTCTTATTGGGGACATTTATTTGGTGCCCCTATTATAGGTTTTACATATGATATTCCCCACGGTATTCATCAGAAGCAGACTTAGCATCTAACATTCATAATGGGCATCGGTGATCTTCGTGTTTGAGAATTCTTTTTGACTCCTTATCCTAAGGTACTCAGGGTATTTGAATTTAGGCCTCATATTGGTATTTTCTTGGTATTTTACCTTGGAATCTTAGAATCGATTTCTTACTCGGTACCTCAACCGGGAATTCTTATATAAAGTTCTTCCAATATTCTTCTTGGATTTTTTAGTGATAATCTTATGGGGTCTTCTTGATGATATGGTTGTGCAACATTTTTTTCCGGCAGCAGTTCTGATTAGAATTAAAGCAATTGAAATGGGATCTCTTTCGTAATAAGATATTACAAGGACGTAATTGTTTGAAGAAGGGGAAAGTGTGATACCCCAAACCCAACTTATAGTAAATAATGACTAATTGCATATATTTACATGTTATTTTGATTAATAGCTTGAATTATGAAGTGTTTATTTTACTCTTGAATAGTTACTATTCACAATAAATTCGACTGTCTAATTTACCCGAATAAATTATTTTCTTAGGTAGTATGACTTACAAAAGGAATTGAAAACTTGAGGTTTTAAGCGTTAGATGTCAGGAACACGCGATAGAAAAAATGAATCTTGATTCATATGAATAGTGAATTTAAATAATAACAATAATTTTAACTAGTTAGTTTTAATTAGAGTTTTGGCCTATATTTGACTAAGTTTTGTAAGCCTTTGACCTCAAAATAACCTATATACATACAATATATACATACTACATTATACATACATAGAAAATACACACATAACAATTGACAAAAACCCCAAAATATCCCCCCTCCGTGACGGTACTAAGGAAAAGGAAAAGAGAAGTTTCATCTTCAATTTTTGTGGATTGATCTCTTTCAAGCTTTCTACAACTAAATTCAAGCTAGCCTAAGTCTATTCCTAACATCTACAAGGCTAGGTGAGAGAGTTTTGCATACTTTTAGCCATTATAAATTTTATGCTCAAGTTGTAGTTTTTCTTGATTTGCTTGTATTGGTTTATGTGATGCTTTAAACTTCTATTATATGTCTTCTACATGCTACTTAGACTTTACTTGAGTAGTTTAATAGCTTGCTTCATGATTAAATGCAAAGATTCAAATGTAGGAGATGATGAATAGTACCTATTTCTAGGGTTATGCTATAACTTGCTAATTAGATTGATTTTATGCTTCCTATAGGTGCTAGAGATGTTAATTAACATAGAATTGTAGTTGTATGAACTTAGATTGCCCGAAACTTAAGTAAAAATGTATAATTGGCATAGTTTACAAGGGGGTTTCGGGTGTAAAGTGAATCGGGGATGATTTGAGTGATATATTTAGTGTTCTTAGGGTGAAGAGATGTTAAATGTGCGGTTATGACACTTAATTGAACATCAAGTTGGGTACTTATAGTTATAACCCATAAAGGGAAAATTGGGGACTTTGTGGCTAATGCGGGTTAATGAATGGTTTCAAGAATTTTAGGTATTCCATAATGTGTAACTAGAATAGTAGAATATTTAGTTTGAGAATCTTGAACCTTAGCCTTTCGGTTTAGAGCTAAATGGCATAGGTTAACAAAGAGGAAATGTGGGAATTGGGTATTTTGGCACTTGTATTGACTTGTAGTTGCTTATTCTATGTTTAAATGCATTTCTAAAGTATATTTAAGCTATTTGTAGAGTTTCGTGAAAAAAATGTATTGATGACCCCTTTGTGGACATATGGTTATTTTCTTGTTTAATGCTTATATCTTGTTATAATGTTTATATTGCTTGTATTCTGTGTTACATGGGTTAAGTTATGTTTAAGACTTGTACACTAGACTACTAGAATGGTTACTTGAGACATATGTTAAGTTAAAGCATATAAAGGTAGCATTTTGTTAAAGATAGAATTCTAATAGATATTGTATGCTAAATGGGTGAGACTGTAAGTTAGCTATCCTGGTGGATAATTGATAAATGTTGTTGTTAAAGGTTAATTTAAGTAATGTTTGGTCTTAGGTACAAGGTGATTGAGAGTGATGTGAATACAATTTTGCATCTTGGAGCTCGATAGAGGTGAGAGAGTCTTCATCCTTATGTGTATAATACTTATTTTCTTGTTCATGGATTATATAATTTAGTATAATTATTAAAGTAATGTGTGCTTATTAATTGTATATTGTGTGCGAGGGCAACCTACTTTGTTGTCCTTCATTTATGTGTTATGTTAATATATCGTGAATTCTCATGTTATTTGTCAAAAAATCGTGTCCTTGTATAGGGTTGCGCAACCTTTTGGACATGGTAGTGTTGAGAAACTCCAGTCAGCCTCGGGCTGTCGATCTAGCTCGACTACCATAGTGCCTATTCCCTTTCTTACTAAGTATACTCCAATACCCTAGAGGCGTGGTTTACCTCGTTGGGGCATATGGACCTACCTCAGGAGAATGGGTCGTAGGATTTGGGGTACATCCGGAGTACCCCCTTTGGAGTTATAAGTTGATATACCAGCTATGGTTATCTTGGCTCGTGGCTCGTGATCGTGGTTCATGGATCAAAATTTTGTGAAACCATATCCTTTTATAAGTGGTTATTTAATGAACTTGGCACCTCATTACTTGTTTACATTGCCTTATCGTAATACTTAATCTCGTGTAATACTTAGATTGATACTTGTTACTTGCATTGCACGAAATCATTTTAAAAAATCCCCAGCTACCTGTATCCCCTCCCTCACTGAGTAACTTTGGTTACTCATTCCTCTTTTCAACATGTTTCAGGAAAAGTTAGAGATCGGATTGCCTCCTGTGTGGCTTGCTTGCTCTACTAGTGTGTCGAACATGGAAGATTGTGATCATGATATGTTTGTATTCTATTTGAGACTTTGTGGGCATGTATGCGTTTGTGTTATATTAAGGAATATAATATTAAAGTTTTGCTCTTGTATTATGATTAGGTACTAGTGGGCTTGTAATAACTTATATTTTTTTACTTTATTGCTTAGTAGTAGCATGCTTGTATGGTTTAATGAATGTTTTCATGTGTTGTATGTATTTAGTGTTAAAAGGAATGTAATTTAAGTTTAACTAGGTTATTGAGGTAGTATGATAAGCTAGTTTATGTATCCAGTTAGTATAGTTTAATTTCAATGTATGTATTGTCCAAAGGAAAAGAGTTAGAATAGTTTGGGTACTTCGAAATATATATATATACTTGTTGTGTTTAATTGTTGAGAACCGAGGCTCGGATGGCTTTGAGGAATTGTGAATGGTTGGACACGGTACTGGTCCACTTATATGCTGTCGCAGGTTTGCATTTTGCCAAGAAATAGGGGAGACTCCGTCCGTTTTTCCTAAATTTTATGCCCGGGTTTAGAATTGGGTTGCGATTAGATTGATTAATAGAACTTCCGGTCTTAAGAGGGATTGGGGTGTTACAAGTGGTATCAGAGCTTAGTTAGCTCATAAGCCGGGACAGGGTCCTCGGTCTATCGGGTGGTAACCCTTGGATGTGTGCTTGTTAAGTGTGTTTTGAAAATGTGTGCCTATATGTGAGATTGTGTGTCTTGAATTGAATGTGTGTACCTACGTGATGTAGTTATGTGGTATGTGCTAAAGGTGTGTTACGTGAAGTGAAGTGACTACTCATGTATCGAATTGGCATCGTGAATCGAATCGACCTCGTGAATTGTTATTTACTTGAAGTATTGCTTGTAATGTGTGTATTGGAATGTCTTGAATTGGTTATGCTGTGATTTGAATTGATTAAGTTGTGCTTGACTTGATTGTCATGTTTGAATGACTTTGATGATTAAACTATTTTATAAACTCTTTTATAAACTTGGTTAAATAATAGTTTAAGGCATGTATGTATAAATGTGATATATTGGCATTCATACATGTCCCGTTGGAATGGTAAGAAAGACTTCTTCCTCCCCATGAAGAGAAGTGGTTAGTAGCAGGCCCTCCAAGTTATATGGATTGATGGGAATGAACAGTATTTGACTAGCCTTTATTTGGGAGTTGGTGTTTGCTTTTGGAGCTCGGTTATTGGCGAATCTCTAAGGTCCTCCTCTGTGCTTAATAGTTGTGGAAGAGTATCTTTCTTTTGGGGTTCTATTTGGTCGTTCTCTAGAGCATTCTTTGGTTTTCTTATTGGGTATTCTTTGGAAATTCTGTTGGCACTTCTTGGTAGACTTAGCTATTGGGGTTTCAATCGGACTTACTACATGGTATTATCTATGGCATATGTGTCTCGGTCTTTATTGGTATGTTACTGGCATTCCTTATTGGAAATTCTTCAATGGCATTCTATAGAATTCTTAGTGGTCATTTATCTAGTATTTACTTATTGGGCAATCCTTGGTACTTTCTTACTGGAGCATTGTTTCGGGTATTTTCTTTAGTGTTCCTCAGTAGGTTTGGTAGTTGGAATTCTTATTAGACTTATTGTATAGTACTACTTACGGTATTCTTTGGAATTCTTAGTGGGCATTCTACTAGTATTTTTCTTTTTGGCACTTATTGGAAGTTTTACACTTGGAATCTTATTCAGACTTATTATCTCATATTGCTTACGGTATACAATGGAATACTTTGGGCTTTCTTGGTGGTAAGTTGTATAAAGTTTGCACTCGGCAAATGGTGATGAGGTCTTGGAGTTTGGTCTTATATGTGTTGCATCTACTCTGGCTATCTTTCGACTTCCTTATTCGGTACTTGTTGAACATCTACTGGAGATTCGTATGTGGGGTATTTCTTCGGCATTCTTCTTGTCATTAATATGTGATGTTAATTTTATCTACAGTATCCCTGCTTTAGTCTTTAGTTGGTATTTTTCGGCATTCTTAGTTGGGATTTCTATTTGGGTTTTCCTACGAGTATCTTATTCAGTGTCTTGCTCAGCAACCAATGAAGAGTGGTCAGAGTTGGATCTCAGGTGATACTGAGTCCTATTGGAAGAAGAATTGCGAGGACGCAATTGTTTTAAGGGGGGAAGGATGTGATAACCCGAACCCGGCACGCATTTAATGGCATTTAGATGTATTTAATTGATTGATTAACTTAGTTAATTTATTCATTTTGCATTAATTTCATTTTTTTTAAAGTATTTCAGTAATACGTACATTAGTTATTTTAAATGAGTATTAACTATTTTGATTGTTTTCAAAACTCGGATCTATTTCTTGCACTTAATTTACTTTAATTTTAATAAAATGAAAAAAATAGCTCCGAGCCCGGAGTGAATTTTGAAACTACTTTATTTTTTAAAATTATATTTTTATTATATTCCTTATCATTCTCAAAGTGATCGTTTATTGACCGTTTGATCGTAATGTATCGAAAACGAGAGTTAGAGAAATATTTTTCCGAATTTAGTGAATAGTATTTTTAGCTTAATTGAGTTAGTTTTTAGTTGTTTTTCATTTAATTGTATTGTTTTAACTTGAATTAGATTAAATGGCATCAAAATAAGCTAATTTGACAATTTTTAACTTGATTTTGACCAAGCTTTTTGCCTTTGACCATTTTGCCCCTAAGTTGTCATCTTTTATAAAACAAAGGAAAAAAAAAACAAGGCAAAGGCCACCATGGCCGAAAACTCCATGGAAAGAAAAGAAAAAATTTTCTTTTGCATTTTCTTCTCCAATCTTACGTGGAATTGAGCGAGGATCGAGGCTAGGGTTCTTGCGAGTCCTCTCCTTCAATCTCTGTGAGGGTTTTCATATTTTTGTGCATTTTTATTCGAATTTAATTTTTGGTTCAATTTCTTAGATTTGATATTTAATGCGTTATAATGCCTGAAATTGCTTGGAATTGTCTCTTTAGGGATCGTAGAGCATTACTTGTTAGTTATTTAGCAATTTTTACTGCTAAAAACGCAAATTGAAATTGGGAAAGAATAATGAATAGTGTTTTTGAATAGTAAAACCCTAGATTTTTGGATTTTTGATCCGAATCGCGTTTTCTTGATTTGGCTAGGTGCCATTAATGCTAGAAAGATAAAATGTACAATAAAAACGGACTGGCCTTTGTTAAAATTGGAAATTAGACAAAGAAACGTAAATGGGCCATTTGACCAAGAGTTGACCGTGCTTGAATTGAGTTGGGGGTTTTGCTATTGAGGGCATGGAAGCATTTTTGGCGCTGTTGTGGCATTGATTGAGTGTCCGGTTAACATAGCTGTAGTTCAAACGCAGTAGGTGGACTTTCGGGCTTCGGTTGGAAAAGTGAGGTTTTGTGACATAGAAACGTGCCTTGTAGTGCCTGGAGGAGGGTAGTGAAGACAGTTTCCCAATCCTATAGCTCGTTTGCTTGTAATTGCCTTTAGAAGTTAGAGATTGAATATTGATATTTGTCATTTTCGTGCTTGAACTGCTATTACTTGTTTAATTGATGTTATTGTTGATATTAATGATAATCATGCTTAAAAAGTTAATTGAATGCTAATATTGACTGTAAATGCTTGATATCTCGTATATCGCCACTAATCTGTACTTTTGTGCTATCGTTCGTTTATTGCTTGTATCTCGTATTGCATTGCATAGTGTCAGGCGCGTGAGTGATGGGCCTCTCTGGGCAGTCTCGGGTTGCCAGGGTTGGTTTGCTCTAGCTCCGTGTCCTATTCCCATTCTCGCTAGGGGTGCCGCCCTGGGAGATTTGGGTCGTAGATGTGTCGAGGTACATCCGGAGTACACCCAGTGGACGTTATAAGGTGGTTGCGCGCTTATTGTCATCGTTGTCAACATCAAGCTCGAGATTGATGTATTGCTTGTGAAATGGTACATTGCTCGTATGAGTGAACCATAGCCTTCAAAGTGTGATATAGCTTTGACGGTTGTGTTAATGCCTTCTTTAATTGTTATTTTATTGTTGTTTATATTGATTGTTGTTCTTATTAGATATATTGCTTAACTGTCTTATTTGCATTGCACGACTTTCTTTCTCTTCACCTCGATATCTGTTTCGCCCTCACTGAGTATACGTGTTGTGTATACTTACTCCTCACCACCATATTTCAGGAGTTGCCGTGTTAGCTGGAAAGCCCGTGCTTGAAGAGTTGTCTTGTGTGTTATGTGGCTGAGTGGTAGAAAAATGCAAAGGTGTATATTTTCATGTGTTATATGTATTTAGTGTTAAAAGGAATGTAATTTAAGTTTAACTAGGTTATTGAGGTGGTATGATAAGCTAGTTTATGTATCCAGTTAGTATAGTTTTATTTCAATGTATGTTTGTATTGTCCAAAGGAAAAGAGTTAGAATAGTCTGGGTACTTGGAAATATATATATACTTGTTGTGTTTAATTGTTGAGAACCGAGGCTCGGATGGCCTTGAGGAATTGTGAATGGTTGGACACAGTACTGGTCCACTTATATGCTGTCGCAGGTTTGCATTTTGCCTAGAAACAGGGGAGACTCCTTCCGTTTTTCCTAAATTTTATGCCCGGGTTTGGAATTGGGTTGCGATTAGATTGATTAATAGAACTTCCGGTCTTAAGAGGGATCGGGGTGTTATACCAACACCTCCTAGCAATCTTCAAACCAGGCGAGTGAGGGATTGGGCAACCATGGTAACTGAAGTATACTAGTAAGCCCGATGCCGCCCGGCTTCCCCGATACTACCATGCCCAAATGGTTGCACAACCACGATGCAATGCACTTAATATAACAATAAACAAATCAATTTAATAAACACAGAATTGAGATAATTCAATAAGCCATATAAACGGATAAGCACGCAATGGGGACAACAAAAGAGGCTGTCCTCAGACACACACATTATCAATCACGCTATACGATAGAATAAGAATACATTCAATAAAAGTAACACTTCCATAGCATGAATAATCCACAAAGCAATCAATAACCGCTTAACACTTTATCACATAATAGCCCTTATGACACAAACAATAAATCAATTTAAATGTCAAGTAAGATGAATCCCTTACCTTTAGCATCCAAACCTATAATAATTAGTAATATGAACAAGTCATAAGCACATTCATTCAACCCTCACCAAAACAAACATGTGACTCAACTAACGAACTTTCCAAAATAAATAATCATTTTCCACACATAAATTCATACAATGCAGTTAACAAGCAATATAAGCAATATGACACTATAAACAAGATACAAACATATTCTAATGAAGTAGCTATATATTCTATTTCATGGAATTCCTCCAAACAAGTACATATGACATACTAATACCATTTAAACACTTATCTAATCAATTAAAAGTCAATTATATTAATTTCAACTCAACTCTTACTTAACTCAATCCTACAACAATATGAGCTATATTTATAATCACTTATTCACACAAGTTCACATCCCACACACAATTGAGCTACAAAGTTTACCTTACCATATCATTAGACAGCATAGAAGACATTAAAAGCATCAAATACCATTAAGTTAAGATTATAAGTTATAAATTTCATTACTCTTAATTACAACAATTAATAATCATATAACTAGATGAGATATTCTTATAGTCCTACTCACTTAGCATACAATGTCTATTAGAATTTGGTCTTTAACAAAATACAAGCAATATAAACATTAGTTTAAGATAAAAACATTAAATATGAAAATTACTATATGTGCACAAAGGGGTTATCAACACATTTTTCACGAAACTCTACAAAAAGCTCAAATATACTCTAGAATGCATTCAAATACACAACAAGCAACTACCTAACATTACAAGTGCCAAAACAACCAATTCCCGCGTTTCTCCCCTTTAGTTATCTTAAGTCATTTAACTCCAAACCGAGGCCTAAGGCTCAAGATTCTCCAACTAAATATTCTAATCTTCTAGTTACACATTATGACACCTTAGACCCCTTGAAACCATTCATTAACCCGTATTAGCCATAAAAGCTCTAATTTCCCCTTTGTGGATTATAATTACAAATACCTCATTCGATATCCAACTAAGCGTCATAACCACACATTTAGCACTTCTTCACCCTAAGAACACTAAATATATCACTCAAATTAAGTCGGATTCACTTTACACCCGAAACCCCCTTTGTTTACCAAGCCTAATTAGCTTCCAAACGGAATGCGAAGTTCAAGATATACAACCAAGCTATACTACCTTCCTATTGACACTTAATGACACTATTTAGGACCTTGAAATCACACTTTAAAACACAATTACCCGAAAAGTCCGAATTTACCTCTTTATGTATTTATACTACAAGGACCCTAATCGAAGCTCAACTAAACAAAGCGAGTACATTTCTAGCACCTCCTCACCTATTAATCACTAGCCATAATGCCCAAATGTACCCAGATTCACTTTTCGGATAAAGTTCCTATGAATTCTAAGCCAATTATGTAAATTTTCTAAAGTTCCAATCAAGTCAATCACATCTAATCACTAATTTATGCTCATTAGAACCTATAGCACCTATAGATAGCATCGAATCAATCATAGAATCAACTTTGCACAAAAACCCTAAAATATCACTAAAATATTTTCTAATTTCTCTAACACAGGCTTAAATTAATCAATTCAGTTATCTCTGCTATGGACCTCCAAACTGACTTATTTTTATGTATAAACGTAGATCTTCGAGTGTAGATGACTCTAGCCTCAAGCGAAACTCAATTCCGATCTAAATTCCACAAGTTACGACCTTTATCGTACAACTACACCTAACTATCCCTGCACAACAATTTCCCAGACACATTTCAGAAATGGCTAAATCGGAGGGTCAAAACGTTAAAATTTGCCTTAGCTCTAGAAATTAACATTTGTTCTAAACTGTCTAATCTAGCTGCTATATAAATTTTGTGTAATTATAAGCTCGTTTACTATGTCAAAAAGGCTCCAAAAGATGGTAGCAGTAGGCTGTCCAGAATGGCTCTTTTTACTCTACTCCATTTTTAGCTACTTTTGTTTGTATGCCATGCTTTACACATTATAAGAATACTCTATTTGACATATAATCAAACACATAAGCTTCATCTTTAATCATTGAACAAGTTCTATAAGCATACAAATAAACCACCATCACTAATCAATACACAAGCAAAACCATGTCTAAAGTGTGCTTTACACTTCATTTAGCTAACATTACAAGCATGTATCACTTCAAATACCAACTAATTGCACTTATCAATCTTGACCCTAGCAAAATATCAACATAAATGTACAAATAGGATGAAACCCTCACCTTTACATGAAGAAGAGCATGAAAAATAGCTTGGAACCACTTCTTTTTCCTTCATTTCTTCATTTTCCTCCTTTTCTTCTCTCTGTCGTATGTTGTGTGTGTGCAGAATTTTGTGTGTGTCTGTGTGTAGAGACCGATGTATAATGTGTGTGTTTTGTGTGTTTGTTTTGTTTTTGAAGAGATTAGTTGGTAGGATATTTTAATAAAAGGCTCAATGACCCATTTGCCCTTTTAACTAAATGTTATTAACTAGTTTGTCATTCTAGTTTAATACTAACTAATTTGGTTATTCTAGTGTTTATCAATAATGTTTATGTATTTACTACGGTTCCTAAATCACCTAAATACTCGTGATTACACACAAGTACACGTTAATCGAGACAAACACATATAACTTAGGAAATATGATATTTTATGCAAACAAATATATATAAATGATTAAAGTAGACATATAAATATATGCACTTTAATAAAATAATTATATGTGCCGGCCAAGGTATCACGGGGGAGGTGTCACAGTCTCCCCCCCTTCAAACAATTGCGTCCTCGCAATTCTTTTTCATGAGAGTATTTCGCATCAACCGAAAGACAACTTTGATTGCTAGCCATTGGTTGCTGACCAGGAGCATTAAGTATGAGGTCAATGTGAAATCCAATAAAATATCATAAGATGCCTCATAAGAAATCCAAGGTATGAGGCCAAATAAAGGCTCCAGGAGAGCACCAATTAGAATTTCGATTGTGAATACCGTATGAGAATCCCATCTAGTAGTGCCGAGGTATATCATTAGGAAATCTATATATGAATACCAGAGTAGAAGCTTTGTAGGGCTCGATAATAATCCCTCCATACGAATGCCACCAAGAATTGCCTAAATAGAAACACCATAAGTAAAGTCCCGGATAAGAAATCCAATAGGGAGTACCGAGAAAATGCCAAAAAGAATTCCAAGGAAGAATACCCATTGTGAATGACAAGACTCCAATAAATAT
Source organism: Ehretia macrophylla (assembly GCA_037974665.1). NCBI lineage: Eukaryota > Viridiplantae > Streptophyta > Magnoliopsida > Boraginales > Ehretiaceae > Ehretia > Ehretia macrophylla. The sequence continues at coordinate 11,629,762 of CM075774.1, forward strand.
CTTGATCAATTGCTTCCTCATTCACTGGTCCATATCTTCAGAGACCCGCTGTTGGCCATCTCTTTATAGGGGAGAGTTTCCTTACCAGTTCAAAGGGTAATATATGTATGTATGCAATAGAAAACATATAAGTACATGTACTTAATAGATATACCACACAGAAGTACACGTAGTCACATATTTGCACATATAAATTATTCTTCACTTATGACACAAATAAGTCACATAGGTGCACATATGATCACACAATTATACATATCACACATGTTTTATATTTCACACAAGTATAATACCTAGGAACCTATTTCCATTCGAGCACACACAATCACCCATGCAAATACACCCTATCCAAAACACATTCACATGCACGCACTCAGGGTTTGCTACCCAATAAATCGAGGACCCTGTCCCGGCTTAGAGCTAACTAAGCTCTGATACCACCTGTAACGTCCCGATCCCTCACGAGATCAAGAGTTCTTTTAAACATGCTACACTTAACCCAATTCCAACCCGGTCAACAAAATTTAGGAAAAACGGATAGAGTTTTCCCTATTTATAGGACGAACCGTTTACTTGCACACAACATATAAATGAACCAGTACCGTGTCCAACACACACAACTCCTCAAGGCCATCTGAACCTTGGTTCTCAACAAAAAAAATTCACAAATAATATACAATTCCATCTCTAAGACTATCCTAACTCTTATCCTTTAAATTAGCTACAAACATACATTAAAATTAAACTATATTATCCTATTACATAATCTATGCTAACCTACCACTCTAAAGATTTAAATAACATGATTGCATTACTTTTATACTTTGAACACATACAATCCAATAAAAGAACATCTTTCCAATATTTCACTATCCACACTACATTACACGTGTGCATCTGCAAGCACGAACTTTACTTTCTTTGGCTATAACCTGAAAGTTTCGAAATGAGGAGTAAGTATACAAATAATGTATACCCAGTGAGGGAGGGGAACAGTTACGGGAAACATTTATAAGGGGATTCGTGCAATGCAACATTGGAACATCAAACATTAATATCAAGAACAATAAACAATAGAAAACAATTAATTACCACATTTAAAAAGGATACAATTGATAACACTTATCACTCTAATTCTTCGATTCTCGAACTACGATCCACGAATCTCGATCATTGTACCGGTATAAACCCAAAACACTCTTGTGTGTGTACTCCGGATGTACCCCAAAATCCTACGACCCAACACCCCTTGTCAATCTCCGGACCAGGCGAGTGAGAGATTGGGCAACCATGGTAGCCAAGGTATACCGGCAAGCCCGATGCCGCCCGGCTTCCCCGACACTACCATGCCTGCGCAACCACGATGCAATGTACTTAATATAATAATAATCAAATCAATTTAATAAACACATAATTGAGATAATTCAATAAGCCATATAAACGGATAAGCACACAATGAGGACAACAAAAGAGGCTGTCCTCAGACACACACATTATCAATCACGCTATACAATAGAATAAGAATACATTCAATTAAAGTAACACTTCCATAGCATGAATAATCCAAAAAAGCAATCAATAACCGCTTAACACTTTATCACATAATAGCCCTTATGACACAAACAATAAATCAATTTAAATGTCAAGTAAGACGAATCCCTCACCTTTGGCATCCAAACTTGTAAGAATTAGTAATATAAACAAGTTATAAGCACATTCATTCAACCCTCACCAAAACAAACATGTGACGCAACTCACAAACTTTCCAAAATAAATAATCATTTTCCACACATAAACTCATACAATGCAGTTAACAAGAAATATAAGCAATATGACACTATAAACAAGATACAAACATATTCTAATGAAGTAGCTATACATTCTATTTCATGGAATTCCTCCAAACAAGTACATATGACATACAAATACCATTTAATCCTTTATCTAATCAATTAAAAGTCAATTATATTAATTCCAACTCAACTCTTACTTAATTCAACCCTACAACAATATAAGCTATATTTATAATCACTTATTCAGACAAGTTCACATTCCACACACAATTGAGCTACAAAGTTCACCTTACCATATCATTAGACAGCATAGAAGACATTAAAAGCATCAAATACCATTAGGTTAAGATTATAAGTTGTAAATTTCAATTACTCTTAATTACAACAATTAATAATCATATAACTAGATGGGATATCCTTATAGTCCTACTCACTTAGCATACAATGTCTATTAGAATTTGGTCTTTAACAAAATACAAGCAATATAAACATTAGTTTAAGATATAAACACTAAATATGAAAATAACTATATGTGCACAAAGGGGTTATTAACACATTTTTCACGAAACTCTACAAAAAGCTCAAATATACTCTAGAATGCATTCAAATACACAACAAGCAACTACCTAACATTACAAGTGCCAAAACACCCAATTCCCGCGTTTCTCCCCTTTAGTTATCTTAGGTCATTTAACTCCAAACCGAGGCCTAAGGCTCAAGATTCTCCAACTAACTATTCTAATCTTCTAGTTACACATTATGACACACTTAGACCCCTTGAAACCATTCATTAACCCGTATTAGCCATAAAAGCTCTAATTTTCCCTTTGTGGATTATAATTACAAATACCTCATTCGATATCCAACTAAGCGTCATAACCACACATTTAGCACTTCCTCACCTTAAGAACACTAAATATATCACTCAAATTAACCCGGATTCACTTTACACCCGAAACCCCCTTTGTTCACCAAGGCTAATTAGCTTCTAAATGGAATGCGAAGTTCAAGATACGCAACCAAGTTATACTACCTTCCTATTGATACTTAATGACACCATTTAGGACCTTGAAATCACACTTTAAAACACAATTACGTGAAAAGTCCGAATTTACCTCTTTATGCATTTACACTACAAGTATCCTAACCGAAGCTCAACTAAATGAAGAAAGTACATTTCTAGTACCTCCTCACCTATTAATCACTAGCCATAATGCCCAAACGTACCCGGATTCACTTTTCGGTTAAAGTCCCTATGAATTCTAAGCTAATTATGCAAATTTTCTAAAGTTCCAATCAAGCCAATTACATCTAATCACTAATTTATGCTTATTAGAACCTATAGCACCTATAGATAGCATCGAATCAATCATAGAATCAACTTTGCACAAAAACCCTAAAATATCACTAAAATATTTTCCAATTTCTCTAAAAAAGGCTTAAATTAATCAATTCAGTTATCTATGCTATAGACCTCCAAACTGACTAATGTTTATGCATAAACGTAGATCTTCGAGTATAGATGAGTCTAGTCTCAAGTGAAACTCAATTCCGATCTAAATTCTACAAGTTACGACCTTTATCGTACAACTACACCTAACTATCCCTGCACAGCGATTTCCCAGACATATTTCGGAAATGGCTAAATCGGAGGGTCAAAACGTTAGAATTTGCCTTAGCTCTCGAAATCAACATTTGTTCTAAACTGTCTAATCTAGTTGCCGTATAAATTTTGTGCAATTATAAGCTCGTTTACTATGTCAAAAAGGCTCCAAAAGATGGCAACAGTAGGCTGTCCAGAATGGCTCTTTTTACTCTACTCCATTTTTAGCTACTTTTGTTTGTATGCCATGTTTTACACATGATAAGAATGCTCTCTACGACATATAATCAAACACTTAATCTTCATCTTTAATCATTGAACAAGTTCTATAAGGATACAAATAAACCACCATCACTAATTAATACACAAGCAAAACCATGTCTAAAGTTTGCTCTACATTTCATTTAACTAACATTACAAGCATGTATCACTTCAAATACCAACTAATTGCACTTATCAATCTTAACCCTAGCAAAATATCAACATAAATGCACAAATTGGATGAAACCCTCACCTTTACATGAAGAAGAGCATGAAAAATAGCTTGGAACTACTTCTTTTTCATTCCTTTCTTCATTTTCCTCCTTTTCTTCTCTCTATCGTATGGTGTGTGTGTGTAGAATTTTGTGTGTGTGTGTATGTAGAGACTGATGTATAATGTGTATGTTTTGTGTGTTTGTTTTGTTTTTGAAGAGATTAGTTGGTAGGATATTTTAATAAAAGGCTCAATGACCCATTTGCCCTCTTAACTAAATGTTATTAACTAGTTTGTCATTCTAGTTTAATTCTAACTAATTTGGTTACTCTAGTGTTTATCGATAACGTTTATGTATTTACTACGGCTCCTAAATCACCTAAATGCTCGTGATTTCACACAAGTACACGTTAATCAAGACAAACACGCATAAGTTAGGAAATGTGATATTTTATGCAAACAAATATATATAAATGATTAAAGTAGACATATAAATATATGTACATTAATAAAATAATTATATGCTCGGGCCGAGGTATCACACATATCCCCAACAATCTCCCACTTGCACTAAGGCTATCAGCTATAGGATCTAGTGCATTACACATTCATATCAACATACTCATCTTCTCCAAGACGGTGATCAACTATAACAATCTTTAAAGGATCAGTGAGTCAACTATAGAGGTATTTATAGGAACCTATTCTGTTATATCATTTTCTATCAAGAAAAAAATTTCTTGAATTGACTCTTTTCAAGTTCCGATTCTTGATGAGATCGGGTTCTTTTAAACTTGGGCAAAAAGCCTCTATAATAGTTACCATATTATAAGATATCAGCTACTATCAATAGACAAAACCACACAATATCCAAACATCATTAAAAGTCAAGCAGTATCTAGGCTCAAATAATAAGATAACGATTACTTATTATTATTCAGAACTCTTTCCAACAATTCATAAATCTATTAAACATAATTTTATCCCTTTTTAGTGAATTTTTCACTAAAAACTTCACTATAAGCACAGACCTTAAAAAATATGGGTTAAAGTTCAGATAAAGATCATTATAAAAATAATATCAATAGAACTTATATGTATTTTCTCTGATATATATTATTTAACTCATTACATCATATTTTGCCAAGTACTTGTTGTAAGGGAGGATCGATTCCCGAAAACGTGTGATTCACAACATAAAAGAGTAAAGCGGAAGCGTTGAGCATTTTAAAATTTTCAACATTAACTTTTGTAATCACATACATTTCCAAAGTAAAGTCCATGGTAATCAACATGCAACATATAATATATCAAATATACTATAAAGTAAACGAGAGGTAAAACAATATACCTCCCATTTATAGCCGAGTGAAGGTGGAACCACAACGGAGATGCTACGGCGTGGACAAACCTTCTTCACACATGCAACGACTCTAGATCGAAATACACAAACATCCAAATGTTATTTCTACAAACTAAGTAAATGTGCTAACTACTTAGTAGTAGAATAAAGCTTGCATGTAATTAGAAAACAAAAGAATAACACTTATCTTTTTTCGTGCTTTGGCCGAGAGCATCAAGGAAGAAGATGTAGTTCTCATCTCGTGGATAGCATGGACTAGCTTCCTTCACAAGTGTAAAGGTCATAGATAGAAACACACGAGCGTCCAATGCCAAACAACATCAACCAAGTATATGTGCTAGCTTCTTGGTGATAGATCTAAGTGAGTATAAAGTTCGAAAAGCAAAAGAAAATTTTCTCCTATTAATCTCTACCATGGCCAAAATTACCAAGGGAGAAGATGAAGAAATTTTCTTGTGTTGTTGCTTGTGTTGGCCGAAAATCATCATCAAATGAAGGAGAAGACTTGGCCTTTATATAGAGTCTTGAGTTGTCTTAGCTTGGGACAAGTGGCAAGCATGCAAACCTTATCAAAATAAGATGAAGCCAAGTGTCAAACAAGCACTTGAAGTGGCCGACCATAGGAGGGCATTTTGGACAAATTTCATGCAACTTGTTGTTTGTCCTTTTGTGCAAGTTGTCTTTTGTCCATTTGTGCTTTTGTCTTTTAGTGCAACTTGTTGTTTGTTTTTTAGTGAAGACAAACATTAATTAATTCTAAATCCCATTAGAATAATTAATTGAAGATTGTCCCCTCAATCTAATTGTACTTATGCCCCAATACTTTTTAGTATTTATACTTTGACCTCAAAACTTTCAAAAATTACAACTTTGGCCCACTTAACCGTTAATGGCCAAAATAATACCTTTAACACTTTAACGTGTTTCCAACTCAGTATTTGCACTTTGACCCCAATACTTTTAGTAGTTGCACTTTTGGCCTGCTTAACTATTAACATCCAAAATAAACAACGTTAACTCTTTAACGTGTTTCCAACTTAATATCAAGTTCGTTAATTGCCTTATTATTGATGCTCTTTATGTGTGTGACTTTCTAGATTCATAACCGTATAGCGATGAGGGACTATTAAACGCTTTTAATCTATTCCAAGAATGTCTCCGTTATTCTCCGGAATACCCTCATGTTCAAGAGTTACGTCTAGCAACATACACGTATCATGACAATTTATACAGTAATGAAGTCCAACTTTTATGAATCTATTTATAGTCGCGAATTAGCGTGCAGTCCAATCCTTTCATTAAATATGTCTCGATCGTTGTGGGGACCATGATACGATTAAGTCCACTAAACGATTCTATGCATAGATCTATTCAGGTGAAATGAGAGATGACACCTATGGAACTCTTTCCATCATTCCATTTGTAATGTGCCCCGGGCGAGGACTTCCTCAATCAACCGAAATAAGATCGCATAGGACATCGCCTCACGTTGGAGGTTAACAGATCCTATCTTGACAATTACCTATTAGTTCATACCACAAAACTAAAACATGAAAGGTCGTAACCCACCATTTAGAAGACGAGTATTGTCTAGACGCAGTATTTAGCCCCTGATATAACCGGCAGCCGTAATTTCTCAAGTCAAAGGATTAATTTGTACAATTCACAATGAATAACAAACTATTAATCCAAAGTCATGTAGTTTGTTATTCTGGTCACATTCAGTGATTCGTTCAACTAACAATCACCCATATGTAAGTCAGTCGCATCTCTATGCTGTTATGGCACAAGGCTTGTAACGCCCTGACCCAACCCCACGCTAAAGGTTAAGTCCGCACCCGTCAAACGGACAGAGTCTCCTCTGTACCGTGGACATTCTGAAAACCTGTAATCACTCAATTAAAGCCACAATACAATAAGACAAGCTTTTATAACTAAAGTTCAAAGGTTCAAGGCCATCCGAGCCTTGAAGCATACAATAGTTCAAAATCACACAAGCATGCAACCAACTTAACTTCTCCATAAAACCGATTATTATACCATCCAAAGTAACATTGGAACATTCTTAGAAGTTAAAACCAAGCATACTTTAAAACATAGTTATTACAAACCATGGTATCTCAAAGCTATCACTACAACCAACTATCTTTCAACTTGCAACTACAAGAATATACATAGCACTAAGGCCACAAAATAGATCATAACATAGTAATACATGTACGCTATGTAATAACAAGAAATCACATCCACCTTAGACAACAAAGACACAGCAACTAGGGCAAAGGCTCAACCTGAAATTCTTCCTCTTCCACTAGTACCTCAACCATCTGGGGATCACCCTCAGCACTTCCTAAAACATATATCGAGGTATGAGCAACCACTGTTGCCTAGTGAGAGATAAAGTCTCCCGGGGCGTGCAATGTAACAGGTAATACAGTTAAACAATAATAGCAATTAAACCATTCAAGAAATAATAATATCTTAAATAACCACACATTAAAAAGGATACATTTTACTTAATCCCAACACTCCAAATCTTCACTTGGTCTTCGTTTATGATCCACGAACCACGATCTCGATCACGATAAGCCGGCATAACCCCAAACACTCCAGTGGGTGTACTCCGGATGTACGCCGATAATCCTACGACCCAACACCCCCTGGCAATCTTCGGACCAGGCGAGTGAAGGAATAGGGTACAGAGTTTGAATATTCACTGGCAAGCCCTTTACCGCCCAGCCGATATTCAACACAACCGCCCCTGACACTATGGTTACGCAACCACTATGCAATGTACTTAACAATGGCACGATATCGATAATAATATAAGCAATAACATGTAAGAGGATCAACAAAGTAGGTTGACCTCGAAACATATGGATTAGAAGCAGTTCGATACAAGCAATTAAGGGGTTTACAAAGGGAAAAATCCAAGATACACATAAAACTACACTACAAGCTTGAAAACAACTTGAAACCACATTTAGACACCTATGGAGACATGCCAAGGTCTTAGATGCATGTGACAATTGAATTTACCCTTAAACCCCTTAGTAATTCCATCTGTTTTCCTTCCAAACTCACATTAACGATTCAAATTCGAGGGGAAGCTATACCAATCTTCTAATTAACCCTTAAGGTACCCTTGCAACCTATAATTACATTCGATCACACGCAATTACCCCGAAAGCCCCAATTTTTCTCTTATAGCTTTGAACTACACCTACCTTAACTGGGCTTCAAACAAGAGTTAGCAAAGGTTCTATAGCACCTAGGTAGCCTAAGATTCCTAAAAGTGAAGCCTGAATCCACATGGATTCGCATTAACCCCGAAACCCTTTTGTTATAGTCGGCTAATTCACGTTCTATGCAAATTTAGAGCAATTTGAGTGCACGGGGCCATTAGACTACCTTCATTAGCACCTAAGGCATCTATTAGAAGCATTGAATCAAGCTAATACGCGCAATTGCACAAAACCCTAGAAATCCCGTCACTATTCACCCTTACGAATCAACCATCAATTTCTACCGTTTAAAACATGAAATAATAGCATAAATGTGGTCTCTACTACATATATACAACATATATAAGCTTATTTGAAAATTGCAATAGCATTAGGAAACATTTCTAGTAAATCAAGAAAATAGCAACATTTTTAGATATGCAAAAAGAGTCATGAATCCCTCACCAATGCGGGTAAGAACACCTAGGAGGCTTGCACACACCCTAATCTACTTGCTCTAGGCTTGGAGGGGATTGGATTGAAGAGTTGAAGAGCAAAAATTATTTTTTCCTCCTTCCGTGCTGCTCTCGACTTCTGCACAGTATTTTCAGCTTTTTTTTTTTTTTTGCTAAGTTATGAGCTAGGTGGTGTTGTGTGAGCATATATATTAAATGGGGTCAAGTTAGGTGCTTAGTGGTCCACTAAAATGAGCGTTGATAGCTTAAAAATGAGCCTAAAGTGTAAAGTGTAGGCTAGCTAATTAAATAACTAAGTTAAGTCACGTAACATTATTCCTAGTTTGCTAAAAACATTTCCTAAACGAGTGCTCCTATCGCTTCTAGCTCAATTGCACATTTTTCCCATTCCTTTAACAATGAATATGATTTAATAAAAATGCGAATTAACTAATATAATACAGTTTAAAAATAGAATGAATAGTGATCAAGAAAGACAACAGGCAAAGCACAAAATTAATGCGCAATTAATGGATGCAACAGTAAATAAATGCATGGCAAAAGCTCGGGCGTCATATCCTCTCCCCCTTAACTAATTGCGCCCACGTAATTCTTACATGAATCGGCGAATAACTTTGGATAGCGTTACCGCATCTGGTCTTCTCTCTCCCATGTAGTATCCTCTAACCCGTGATGATCCCACTTAACTTTAACCATCGGAATGCTCTTAGTCCTCAGCTCCTGAACTTTCTGATCCACAATCCGAAGAGGTTTCTCCGAATAGGTCAAAGTTTCACTGATCTCTAAAGGCTCGGGCTCAAGAACATAGGAAGGATCTGGCTGATAGTTCCGAAGCATAGAAACATGGAAGACATTATGAATTCTGCCCAGGCTAGGAGGCAAAGCTAGACGATAGGCCAATTGACCAATGGTTTCAGTTATTTCAAACGGTCCCACATAACGAGGACTGAGTTTACCTCCTTTACCATGCCGAATCAGACCCTTACGAGGGGATATTTTTAGAAATACTCGATCCTTTACGGTAAATTTCAGATCATGATGGCGTCTATCTGCATAACTCTTTTGCCGACTCTGAGTTGTAAGCATCCTCTTTCTGATAAGCTGCTCATGATCAATCATTTTGTTCATCTCAGGTAACAGAGTAGGGTTGATAGTCTTCATCTCACCAACCTCATCCCAGTAGAGAGGAGACCGGCATTTATGCCCATAAAGTGCCTCATAAGGTGCCATATCAATAGTAGCTTGATAACTATTGTTGTAGGTGAAATCTGCGAGTGGCAAATACTTCTCCCAACTCTTACCGAAGTCTAGAATACAAGCTCGTAATATATCCTCGAGGATTAAGATAGTTCTCTCAAATTGACCATCTGACTGAGGATGATAAGCTGTACTGAAACTCAAAGTCGTTCCTAAAGCTTCTGAATCTTCTGCCAGAACTGAGATGTAAATCGGGGATCTCTATCTGACACAATACTTTTTGGAATCCCATGAAGTCTGACAACATTCTCAAAATACAACTCTGCTAGCTTATCAAGAGAATCAGTCTTCTTTTTAGCAATGAAATGAGAAGTGTTGGTCAATCTATCAACAACAACCCAAATGAGTCATTACCCTTAGAATACCTCGGCAAATCAGAGACGAAATCCATGGTAATGTGGTTCCATTTCCAAACAGGAATGGCCAACGGCTGCAACAACCCTGCCAGTCTCTGATGTTCAGCTTTAACTTTCTGACAAGTAAGACATCGTGCAACATAGTCAGCAATTTCTCTCTTCATGTTATTCCACCAGAAGTTTTGCTTCAAATCTTTATATATCTTTGTACTGCCTGGATGGATGGTATACTTAGAACTGTGTGCCTCAGCAAGAATATCCCTCTTCAGAGTTGGCTCACTCGGAATACAGATTCTACCTTTGAATTTGAGAATGCCATCATCATGCAATTTGAAATCCGACTCTCCCCCTTTAGAATTCTCTAAGACTTTCAACAATTGAGTATCAATCTGTTGAGCTTCTCGAATCCTGGATAATAATAGAGATTGAATCTGTAGACTTGCGAATTGAATACCAGAGTTTGAAGTATTAGGCTTCCATAAGCATAGTTATTCCATGAATTCCCAATTCTTGATGATTAAATTGGCAACTGTAGCCTTACGACTTAAAGCATCAGCAACAATATTAGCCTTACCTGGCAGATAATTGATAGTACAATTATAATCCTCAAGCAACTCCAACCAACGCCACTGCCTCATATTCAACTCTTTCTGAGAGAAGAGATATTTCAGACTCTTGTGATCAGTAAAGATTTCAAACTTGTTGTCCCAGAGATAATGACGCCATTTCTTTAATGCAAGAATGATAGCTGCGAGCTCCAGATCGTGCATCGGATAATTGAATTCATAAGGTTTCAGTTTCCTGGAAGCATAAGCAATAACCTTTCCATTCTGCATTAATACGTAGCCCAGACCCTCATTCGAAGCATCACTGTAGATCACCAGATTATCATAACCCTCAGGTAAAGCAAGAATAAGAGCTGTAGTCAATCTCTTCTTCAATTCCTGGAAGTTGGCCTCACATTTATCATTCTAGTCAAATACTATTTTCTCTTTAAGGCCCTGCAATTTTAAAGAAATCCTTGACGAATCTCCGATAATACCCAGCTAAACCAAGGAAGCTACGAATTTCTGTAACCGTTTCTGGCCATTTCCAAGATAACACAACTTCAATCTTTACTGGATTAACAGAAATACCATCCCGTGAGATAATGTGACCAAGAAAAGCAACTTGCTTAAGCCAGAATTCACATTTGCTGAATTTTGCAAACAACTGATTCTCTTAAAGAGTCTATAACACAATTCTGAGATAATGTTCATGTTTTGCCTCAGATTTAGAATAGACAAGAATATCATCAATAAAGATAACCACAAATTGGTCCAAATAAGGACGGAATACCCTCTGCATTAAATCCATGAATGCGGCGGGAGCATTGGTTAGGCCAAACGGTAAGATAACAAACTCATAATGGCCATAACGAGTTCTGAAAGCAGTTTTAGGAACATCATCTTTCTTAATCCTCAACTGATAATAGCCTTGCCTCAGATCGAATTTGGAAAATACCTTGGCACCTTGAAATTGATCAAATAACTCTTCAATTAAAGGCAAAAGATATTTGTTTTTGACAGTCACCTGATTAAGACCCCGATAATCAATGCATAAACAAAGAGATTCATCTTTCTTTTTAACAAACAAGACAGGTGCACCCCAGGGTGAAAAACTTGGCTGAATGAATCCCTTCTCAAGCAAGCCCTGCAATTGAACTTTCAATTCCTGCAATTCGGGAGGAGCCATTCTATACGGAGTCCTAGAGATAGGTACAGTCCCCAGTAATAAGTCAATCATGAACTCTATCTCTCTACCAAGCGGTAAACCAGGTAATTCCTCAGGAAAGACCCCTAGAAACTCTCTAACGACAGGTACATCATTCAAGTTTAATTGGTCCACAGGTTGATTAATCAAATATGCAAGATAAGCCTCACAATCCTTGCTCAATAGTTTAGATGCTCTAATAGAAGAAATAATAGGAGTCTCAGTTGATTTTCTACTACCAATTATTTCAATTACAAGCTGCTCAGACATTTCTAATCTCATAATTTTCTTTCTACAATCAAGTTGTGCATAATAACTCCCCAACTAGTCCATCCCCAAGATAATTTCAAAGTCATTGAAGGGTAGAATAATCAAGTCAGCATGAAAAACATAACCCTCAATAAAAATATTACATGCTTTGCAAATAAAACTAGTAACAAACTTCGGACCCATAAGAGTATAGACCACAATCTCATGCAACAGTTTATCATGTTTCAGTTTAGCATTTTGTGCACAAGTAAGAGTAATAAATGAATGAGTGGCCCCGGAGTCAATTAAAACCTTAACTGATTGATCATTGAGAAGAAAAGTACCTTCTACTACAGCCGTCGTATCCGGAAGCTCCTCTGCATCCAAAGCAAATACACGGGCCTGACCTCGCGGTGCTGGTGCGGCAGCTGGTGCCCTGGTCTGAGAATTCTGAGCCGATGTCTGACCTCTGGTGTTCTTGTATTTCAGACAATCTTTCACTTTGTGCTGGTCATTCCCACAGCCTGTACACTTGTTCTGTTTCCTCCAACAAACCTCCTCAGTATGACCCTGACGCTGACATAAGCTGCACTGCTGGTGACATCTTAGAGCAGTGCCTCCCGAAGAAGCTCTGAAAGTAGAGGTAGCTAAACTACCCTGCTGCGAACGAGATACCGCTGGATGAGATTGACCCGGAGTCTGATTCTGAACTGGCAGTGCCTGAGTTTGAGTAGGCCTTGTATAACTCTGAGTCTGCCTCTGCTGTGGACTCTGCCCAACTAAAATAGTCTGTCTCTGGTAACCCCGACTCTGAGTCTAGAACTGCCGCTTACTCGACTGATTAGTCTCGACTAACACGTCTGCCTTGCGTTTTTCATACCTCGAGGCGGCGCTGACCACTGCAGCATAATTAGGGTAATCATTTGCAGAGAAATTTAGCATAATATCATTTCTCAATCCCATAATGAATCTCTGCATTTTCATATCCTCAGGTTGCACCAATGCTGGTACATAACGGGAAAGCCTAGTAAAAGTAGCCTCATATTGATCCACTGACATATTTCCCTGCTTCAAAGCTATAAACTCTGCTTGGCATCTCTCACGGGCAACCACTGATATATATTTGTCTCGGAATTCACGGACGATGTCAGCCCACGAATGATGAACCCTCTCGGCTTCCCATTTCTCGCTGATAGTACGCCACCACTCTTCGGCGTCACCTTCCAGAAGGAATGTGGCATAGGTAATTTTCCTCTCATCACTACACTCGAGAATTGCAGCCACTTTCAAACTTCCTCAACCACAATTCAGCTTTCATATCATCAGGTTCTCCAAAGAAGTTGTAGGCCCCGTGATTTAAAAATCTGTCATACAAGTTAACTCTAGTAGCACCACTACCCTCGGCTCTGGAAGCCTGATTACCTCTGGCAGCCCCTGTCTGACCCTGTTGTAACACCCCGATCCCTCTCGAGACCGGAAGTTCTATTAATCAATCTAATCGTAACCCAATTCCAAACCCGGGCATAAAATTTAGGGAAAACGGACGGAGTCTCCCCTGTTTCTAGGCAAAATGCAAACCTGCGACAGCATATAAGTGGACCAGTACCGTGTCCAACCATTCACAATTTCTCAAGGCCATCCGAGCCTCGGTTCTCAACAATTAAACACAACAAGTATATATATATTTCCAAGTACCCAGACTATTTTAACTCTTTTCCTTTAGACAATTACATATATGCATTGAAGTTAGACTATACTAACTTGATACATAAACTAACTTATCATACCACTTCAATAACCTAGTTAAACTTACATTACATTCCTTTTAACACTAAATACATACAATACATGAAAACATACATCTTTGCATCTTTCTACCACTCAGCCACATAACACGCAAGACAGCTCTTCAAGTACGATCTATCACATAACCATGAACTTGCCAGCTAACACCGCATTTTCCTGAAATATGGTGGTGAGGAATGAATATACACAACACGTATACTCAGTGAGGGCGAAACAGATATCGAGGTGGAGAGAAAGAAATTCGTGCAATGCAAATAAGACAGTTAAGCAATATATCCAATAAGAACAACAATCAATATAATCAACAATACAATAACAATTAAAGAAAGCATTAACACAACCAGTCAAAGCTATACCACACTTTGAAGGCTATGGTTTACTCATACGAGCAATGTACCATTTCACGAGCGATACATCAATCTCGAGCTTGATGTTGACAACGATGACAATAAGCGTGCAACTACCTTATAACTTCCTATGGGTGTACTCCGGATGTACCCCGACACATCTACGACCCAATTTACCCAGGGCGGCATCCCTAGCGAGAATGCGAATAGGACACGGAACTAGAGCAAACCAACCATGGCAGCCCAAGACTGCCCAGAGAGGCCCATCACTCACACGCCTGACACTATGCAATGTAATATGAGATACAAGCAATAAACGAGTGATAGCACAAAAGTGCAGATTTGTATCAACATTCAATATATCAAGCACTTACAATCAATAATAGCAATCAATTAACTTTTCAAGCATGATTATCATTAATATCAACAAGATTATCAATTAAACAAGTAATTAGCAGTTCAAACAAGAAAAGCTACAAATAACACTATTCAATCTTTAACTTCCAAAGACAATTATGAACAAACGAGCTACAGGATTGGAAAACCATCTTCACTACCCTCCTCCAGGCACTACAAGACACGTTTCTATGGCACGAAACCTCACTTTCCCAACTGAAGTCCAAAAGTCAACCTACTGTGTTTGAACTACAGCTACATTAACCGGACACTCAATCAATGCCACAACAGTGCCAAAAGTGCTTCCATGCCCTCAATAGCAAAACCCCCAACTCAGTTCGAGCACGGTCAATACTTGGTCAAACGACCCTTTACGTTTCATTGCTTAATTTCTAATTTTAACAAAGGTCGGTCCGTTTTTATTGTACATTTAATCATCCTAACACTAATGGCACCTAATCAAATCAAGAAAACGCGATTTGGATCAAAAATCTGAAAATCTAGGGTTTTACTATTTATTTTTACTATTCATGTTCTTCCCTAATTCAAATACGCAATTTCAGCCGTAAAAATTGCTAAATAACTAACAAGCAATGCTCTACGAACCCTAAGGAAGTTATTTCAAGCAATAACAGGCATTATAACGCAATAAATATTAAATCTGAAAATTTGAAACAAAAATCAAATTCAAAGAAAAATGCACAAAAATGTGAAAACCCTCACAGAGATTGAAGAGGAAGCCTTGCAAGGACCCGAGCCACGATTCCCGAGCAATTCCACGCAAGATTGTGCAAGAAAAATACAAAACAATTTTTTTTCTTTTCCCTTGAACCTTCGGCCATGGGGGGGACTTGGGGGGAACTTAGAGAATTGTTTTAATGTCAATTTTGCTTTGTTTTACTTATTTAAAAGATGACAAAGGCTCAAGGGCATTTTGGTCTTTTTGCAAGGTCAAAATCCTAATTTAACATGGTCAAATAAGCTATTTTGATGGCATTTATTCTATTCCTAGTTAAAACAATGCAATTAGATGAAAAACAACTAAAACTAACTAAATTAAGCTAGAAATACTATTCACTAAATTCGAAAAATATTTCTCTAACTCTCGTTTTCGATATGCTACGATCAAGCGGTCAATAAACGATCACTATTAGAATGATACGCAATTTCATAAAAATATAATTATTTTTTTTTAAAAAGTGATTTAGTTTAAAATTTACTCCGGGCCCAGAGCCATTTTTCCCTTTTAGTTGAAAACTAAGTAATTAAATACAAGAAAATAAAATAATCAATATTCATTTAAAAATAATTAATTTAGCTATTTCCATATTATTTGGAAGAATTATGAAAATAATGCTAGAAATGAATGATTTAACTAATTAAACACTTAATTAAATGCAGTTAAATACCATTAAATGCGTGCCAGGTTCGGGGTATCACACCTGCTAAGTTACGAACTGAGCAAGGTATTCATAGCAGTAGCCATAGTAGCCAGAATTTGTGCAGTGTTGGGTTCTGGTCCCTGTGGTGGTGCATTCTCTATTACACCTGCTTCTTGCCTGGGAACCTCATCCGGTTCTCTATCAACATTCTGATTCTCAGTTCGACGACGGGGTCCCATTCTAGATAACTAGAATGCAAAGTATTATGACAAGTATTTGTATAATTCACAGTTAAATCACATAAGAATAAGTTCAAATAAGTTAACATAAGATTGCACATAGGGTCATACAACACTTTACATATTTAACATACAAGTAAAACGATTAATCATACTTTCCATTCTTAACCTTCCACTTTTACACCACAATTCAAATAAGACCTTTTACATTCTCACTTTCATGCTAGCATGTGCTTAATCATTCAATCTTTCTCTTAGCCATTCGAGGAAACATTTATTCACATAATCACACATTAACTCAAGAGACTCCTACCCACAGACCGAGAAAATTAACCCGGCTTCATGCATCTATAAGCTCTGATACCACCTAAATGTAACGCCCCGACCTAAACCCACGCTAAAGGTTAAGTCCGGACCCGTCAAACAGACAGAGTCTCCTCTATACCATAGACATTCTGAAAACCTGTAATCACTCAATTAAAGCCACAATAAAAGAAGACAAGCTTTTATAACTAAAGTTCAAAGGTTCAAAGCCATCCGAGCCTTGAAGCATACAATAGTTCAAAATCACACAAGCATGCAACCAACTTAACTTCTCCATAAAACCGATTATTATACCATCCAAAGTAACATTGGAACATTCTTAGAAGTTGAAACCAAGCATACTTTAAAACATACATTCCCAAGCATGCAAGTAGCTAGAAAATAGAACATAATTATTACAAACCATGGTATCTCAAAGCTATCTGTGATAACCCGAACCCGGCATGCATTTAATAGCATTTGACTACATTTAATTAAGTGTTTAATTAGTTAAATCATCCATTACGCACTATTTTTATGTTCTTTTAAAAGTATTCAACTAATACTTAGATTAATTATTTTAAATAAGTATTAACTATGTTATTATACTCGGTTTCATTTCCTTGTATTTAACTAATCGATTATTTTACTTAAACTATTTATTTAAAGTATTATTTTGATATTTCTTTTAAAAAATATTCAAATAATTTTTATATTCATTAATTAAAAGATTATTACTTATTTTTATTATTTACAGTAATTAGATTTATTTTCTTGTATTTAATTAAGTGTCATCTTAAATGTTAGTATTTAATTGCATTTGATTATGTGTTTATATTGACTTGTTTATTCGTATCTTAGCATTAATTTCATAATTCTTTAAAAATATTCTAGAAATAGTTAAATTAATTATTTTTAAATGAATATTGATTATTTTGATTGTTTTGATTATTTTAATAATTGGTTTTATTTTCTTACATTTAATTACTCGGTTTTCAATTAAATGAGAAAAGTAACTCCGAGCTGGGGTGAATTTTAAACTAAATTACTTTTCAAAAATTATATTTTTAAGAAATTGTTTATAATTCTAATAGTAATCGTTTATTGACCGTTTGATCGTAGTGCATCGAAAATGAGAGTTAGAGAAATATTTTTCGAATTTAGTAGATAGTGTTTTTAGCTTAATTGAGTTAGATTTTAGTTGGTTTTCATTTAATTGCATTGTTTTAACTAGGAATAGAATAAATGCCATCAAAATAGCTTATTTGACCATGTTAAATTAGGATTTTGACCTTGCAAAAAGACCAAAATGCCCTTGAGCCTTTGTCATCTTTTAAATAGCCAAAATCAAGCAAAATCAACTCAAAAACAATTCCATAAATTCCCCCCAAGTCCCCCCATGGCCGAAACTCAAAGGAAAAAGAAAGAAAAATTGATTTGCATTTTTAGGCCAAAATCTTGCGTGGAATCGGACGAGGATCGTGGCTCGGGTCCTTGTGGGTCTTGGTCTTCAATCTCTGTGAGGGTTTTCACATTTTTGTGCATTTTTATTTGAATTTGATTCTTGATTCAATTTTTCAGATTTGATATTTATTGCGTTATAATGCCTGTTATTGCTTGAAATAACTTCCTTAGGGTTCGTAGAGTATTGCTTGTTAGTTATTTAGCGATTTTTATGGCTAGAAACGCAAATTTGAAATTGGGGAAGAACAATAAATAGTATTTTAAATAGTAAAACCCTGGAATTTCGGATTTTGATCCGAATTGCGATTTTTTGATTTGGATAGGTGCCATTAATGATAGAAAGATAAAATGTGCAATAAAAACGGACCAGTCTTTGTTAAAATTGGAAATTAGACAAAGAAACATAAAGCGGCCGTTTGACCAAGTGTTGACTGTGCTCAAATTGAGTTGGGGGTTTTGCTATTGAGGGTATAGAAGCACTTTTGGCTCTGTTGTGGCGTTGATTGAGTGACTGGTTAACATAGCTGTAGTTCAAACGCAGTAAGTGGACTTTTGGGCTTCAGTTGGGAAAGTGAGGTTTCGTGATATAGAAACGTGCCTTGTAGTACCTAAGTGAATGTAGTGAAATCGGTTTCCTAATCCTGTAGCTCGTTTGCTCGTAATTGCCTTTGGAAGTTAGAGATTGAATAGTGATATTTGTCGTTTTCGTGTTTGAACTGCTATTACTTATTTGATTGATGTTATTGTTGATATTAATGATAATCATGCTTGAAAAGTTAATTGATTCCTATTAGTGATTGTAAATGCTTGATATCTCGTTTATCGCCACTAATCTACACTTTCGTGCTATCGCTCGTTTATTGCTTGTATCTCGTATTGCATTGTATAGTGTCAGGTGCGTGAGTGATGGGCCTCTCTGGGCAGTCTCGGGCTGCCAGGGTTGGTTTGCTCTAGCTCCGTGTCCTATTCCCATTCTCGCTAGGGGTACCGCCCTAGGAGATTTGGGTCGTAGATGTGTCGGGGTACATCCGGAGTACACCCAATGGAAGTTATAAGGTGGTTGCGCGCTTATTGTTATCGTTGTCAACATCAAGCTCGAGATTGATGTATCGCTCGTGAAATGGTACATTGCTCGTAAGAGTGAACCATAGCCTTCAAAGTATGGTATAGCTTTGATGGGTTGTGTTAATGTTTTCTTTAATTGTTTATTGTATTGTTGTTTATTTTGATTGTTGTTATTATCGGATATATTGCTTAACTGTCTTATTTGCATTGCACGACTTTCTTTCTCTCCACCTCGATATCTATCTCGCCCTCACTGAGTATACGTGTTGTGTATACTCACTCCTCACCACCACATTTCAGGAAATATCATGTTAGCTGGAAAGGTCGTGGATATGTGATAGATCGTGCTTGAAGAGTTGCCTTGCGTGCTACGTGGCTTGAGTTGTCAAAGATGCAAAGATGTATATTTTCATGTAATGTATGTGTTTAGTGTTAAAAGGAATGTAATTTAAGTTTAACTAGATTATTGAAGTGGTATGATAAGTTAGTTTATGTATTTAGTTAGTATAGTTTAACTTCAATGCATGTTTGTATTGTTTAAAGAAAGAGTTAGAATAGTCTGGGTACTTGGAAATGTATATATACTTGTTGTGTTTAATTGTTGAGAACCAAGGCTCGGATGGCCTTGAGGAATTTTGAATGGTTGGACACGGTGCTGGTCCACTTATATGTTGTCGCAGGTTTGCATTTTGCCTAGAAACAGGGAAGACTCCATCCGTTTTTCCTAAATTTTATGCCCGGGTTTGGAATTGGGTTGCGATTAGATTGATTGATAGAACTTCTGGTCTCGAGAAGGATCGGGGTGTTATAAGTGGTATCAGAGCTTGTTTAGCTCATAAGTCGGGACAGGATCCTTGGTCTAATGGGTAGTGATCCTTGAATGTGTGCTTGTTAAGTGTGTCTTGAAAGTGTATGCTTGTATATGAGATTGTGTGTCTTGACTTGAATGTATGCACCTATGTGATATAGTTATGTGTTAAATGTTTTTCAAGTAAAGTGAAGTGACTACTCGTGTATCGAATTGGCATCGTGAATCGAATCGACCACGTGAATTGTTATTTGCTTGAAGTATTGCTTGTAATGTGTGTATTGGAATGTCTTGAATTGGTTGTGCCGTGATTTGAATTGATTATGTTGTGCTTGACTTGATTGTCATGCTTGAGTGACTTTTTTGAATAAACTGTTTTACAAACATGCTTGCATAATAGATTAAGGCATATATGTATAAATGTGATATCTTGGCATTCATACATGTCTCATTAAAATGGTAAGAAAGACTTCTTCCTCCCCTGAAGAGAAGTGGTTAGTAGCAGGCCCTCCAAGTTATGTGGATTGATGGGAATGAGCAGTATTTGACTAGCCTTTATTTGGGAGTTGGTGTTTGTCTTTTGGAGCTCGGTTATTGGCGAATCTCTAAGGTCCTCCTCTATGCTTAACAGTTGTGAATGAGTAGCTTTTTTTGGGGTTTTATTTGGTTGTTCTCTGGAGCATTTTGTGGTTTTCTTATTGGGTATTCTTTGGAAACTTCTGTTGGCACTTCTTGGTAGACTTGGCTATTGGAGTTTCAATTGGACTTACTGTATGGAATTATCTATGGCATATGTGACTCGGTCTTTATTGGTGTGTTACTGGCATTCTTTATTGGACATTCTTCAATGGCATTCTATAGAATTCTTAGTGGCTATTTATCTAGTACATATTTATTGGGCAATCCTTGTGAGGCCCAACCTCGATTTGCGTGCGATATCTCATTTCGTGTGCCCTAACCTAGATTTGCATGCCTTGACCTAGGTCTAAGAGTCGTGTTTCATTTTGTGTGCCTTGCATTGAATTACGTGCATTCATTTAGGGTTGCGTGCATTTACTTGGAAAATGTGCATTCGTCTCGTAGTTTGTGCTTTACCTCGTAGTGTGTGCCCTAGACCTAGGTAAGCGTGCCCACACACTAATCAAGAAAACATATTGCACGAAGCACTAGATTATTAATTAATCCTACAAATTCCACTAACTAATATTAAAATGTTGTCAATGCACTAGAAGACAAAATCTCACAAAAAGCTAAACATTCCTATTCTTTATTCTTCATTCTTCATTCTTTTTGTATGTTCAAAGCACACTCAATTAAATAATGCTCAAAACATGACAAAAATTCAGAATTGAGCAATGCTTTGGCTGACCATGTGAAGAGATTGGCATGCTTTGCAATTTCAAAAATCATTCCAAGACAAACTATGACAAATCACTTCAAACAATGCATAAAAAAATGAAACCAAAGCTCCACATTCTCGGCACACTTAATTGCCCATGCTAAGGTGATTCAAAACATGCTCTTGAAGACACAAAAATCAGAATTTTGCAAGCCCATAGCCGACACATGCATTCAAAGCATCTTCAACTTCATTTTGTGCTTTCAAACCTTCTCTCAAGCTCTCATCTTCTCTCTCTCGGCCTTGGCTACAATCTCACTCTCCCTAGCTTAAGCTCATTATCCTAAGGTTTCTCAAGACACTCAAGGCCCTAGGAAGCTCGACCAAGCAAGCTAGAAGCAAAGAAACATGCATGCAAGCTCATAGAACACTCATTCGGCCCTTAGGTATGTTGATCGCTTCTATTTCATTTCCTTTTGTTCTAACCATATGCACATACTAAGGACATGGTAACTTAGCTAGGAATTAAGGAAATCAAGCAATATCCCTCGGCCAAACAAGGAAAGAAGACCATTTGTGCATCTCCAAGAGTTTTGAGCATCATTTGTTGTCAATAGGCTAAGGTGAGGGTTAATCCTTTTTAAAAGCTTTCCAAAACCACATGCATGCCTTTAAATGTCTATTTTTACCTCTGTACTTGTGATATATGTGTGTACATGGGCTTTTGTAAACATGCATGGCAAGATATTTGGCTAGAATTTGAAGATAGGTGAAATCGCGTAAATGGCAGTTTTCTGACTTGTTGGAGCGAAGTGAATTTGACCAGGTAAATGATGTTGAAAATGCGTACAAATTGGTATGTGCCTAGTTTTTCCGGTTCTGAGCATTTTTCATAGACATAGTCCAAGGCCAATTTTGATTCTAAGGTCTCCAAAATGGCAAAACATCGAAAGGTGTCCAAATCTGGAAAATCTGGGAAAATGAAACAGGTTTTTGGCAGTTCACTGTCCTCATAGAACGAACCATTTTTGACTTAGTAAATGATATCCAAAATGCATGAAAATTAGTAGGTTGCTAGATGTTTCGCTTCTGGACATTTTTGTCAGAAATAGACTAAGGCTAAATCTGACCCTATGACCCTAAAAAATGACAAGTATTGAAATGTGTACAAATCTGGACAGTTTTGCGTTGTCCCACGGTTTTGGCTATAACTCTTGAATCCGAACTCCAAATGATGCGAGGTTTGTTTCTGGATTTAGTTCACTTAATAAGATTTAAATTGAAATTTTGTTCACTGGAATTGGAGATTGTTTGCTTGTCTAAATGATTGTGGGAAAACAGACCATTGCAGTGAGGTTTTCATCTAGTGATATGCTTTGAAAATTATTGTAACTTCTCTTGTGGTATTAAATGCTTGGGATTGTGGCACTTGGATGTTGTGTGGACTGTTTTGAATGCTTGAGGTTGTTTAATTAATCGATGCATGACTTTGGTTTAATTACTTGTCAACTCGTGGCTTAATCGTACGTGTAAGCATGAATTGAAACACTAGTGACTATGAAAAACTTTCTAAGTATTGATCCTATGGTTATTGTGTCTAATTATGTGATTAGTGGGCTGCCCGTAGTTGTCTTTATAGCCCTAAATGTGATTCTGATGATTACATGTTGACAAGTAGACCTTTCTTGCACCCGGTCCCACGTAGATGTCGTTGCATGTTGTATGACCTTATTATTTGATTGCGTGAACCCCGAAATGAGTTATATGAATTGATTCACATGTGTTACATGACTGTCTGTTTAATATTCATGTAACTCCATGTGCCTTACAAGTGAAATTACCTGTCATAGCATGCCTTGTGTGTTTACTTGTCAATGTGCAATCTTATAACTGCTCGGAGGCAACCTACTTTGTTGTCCTCCTAATGTGATATGTTAAATGTTATAAATGTGCATTGCATACAAGGTTGCAACCTTTCGTTGTGGCATGGTAGCATTTCATACACGTCGGGCGGCATCGGGTTGCCGGTGCTACCGTGACTACCATGGTCCAATTCCCTCTCTCGCTTGGCATTCCACCCTCGGAGAGTTGGGTCATAGATTTTTGGGGTACATCCAGAATACACCAAAATGGGAGCGATAAGATTATTGAAGTCGGCCGCGACAATCGTATCGAAATCAATATTGAGAGCAAATGCTCACCGTATCCTTAAAATGATTGGTAATTGTATTTGTTGCTCAATTTGATTCTTATACTTTACGTACCTTATTACTTGTAATACGTGACATGTTTCAAAAGGGGTTTTTCATAAGTTAACCGGAAAAAGAGTTTCAAAACGTATTTCTCGTTCCCCCTCGCTGAGTTCATAAGGACTCACCCTCTTTTATCATCTCAGGTGAAGAAGACCAGGAACAGGTACCCGAGGACAACGTGTCTATTGATGACTCCTTGGAATGATTGCTTGCCCTACGTGCCTTAATTGACTATGGCCATTTTGTGAATGATATGTTGTTTGAAGACTATTTCTTATGTTGCATGTTGTTGTATTGTAAATGACCCCTGTTGTAATTTGGGGTCTAATTTTGGCTTGTACTGATCATAACTAGGTACACACTCTTCTTGTCATTTTGCTATCGCTACTTTGGTTTAGTATCTATCACAGACTTATAAAGTACTAGATAAGAGCTAAGTAAAATGAATTTATCCAATCTTAAGCAGGTACTGATTGTTAAGCTAAGATCAACAGGTATCGGTGTAACTAGATTGACAAATAAACGAGACATAGTATCATGCTAGATTATTAGTCAAACGAGGCTTCGAGATAACTAGTAGGCACCCCGATTGGTGATAAATAGTAATCTTAGTTGGAAATGAATTTGAGATTGAAAGTTTTGAGGCATTTAGAGAATTAGGTCAAACTAAATAGTCCAATTACAGCCGTTATGCTGCCAGTTTTCTGGAGAATTTGTGGAGTTTAGGCTAAACGTTAAGTGCTAAACCTTCATGAACGATTAAGTACGTGAAATGACTTGAATGTTTAGATCACTCCCTAGTCTAACATCTATAGGTCGGGTTGGGGCGTGACACCTTAGAGAAATGGTATCAGAGCTTAGATTGCTTAAGCCAGGTTTAACTCTCGGACCATGGGTAGAAGTCCTAAGATTATCGGGATGACTTGTTTATGTATGTTATTGTGTGACAATATCAATTGTGCCTTCTCTGTTTCTATGTGCTTATGTGATTGACATGTCTTAACTATTTTGAGAATTGTGTGTCTATATAAAATTGTATGTTGCATACCTTATACATTAAATTATTGTTTGTCGTATTTCAATAAATTGTGCATAATAATCTATGCCTATAGATGACTGGCCTTAGTGCCCGCAATACTAATAAGAGCGGTGAGCCCCAAGAGACCAGAGATGCTCATCAAACTAATCCCGGCATGGCTATGTTTAATATGATGGCGAATGCTATGGATCGCGTGTTGCGAGTGATGGAACGTCAAGATGCAAGTGAAGCAAACAACAACAACAACAGGAATGGGGGTAACAATGGGAGAAACAACAGAATGCGAGAGTTCCTTGACTTTTACCCATCCAAATTCTTCAGGGAAGCTGATGATGAAAAGGCAGAGGATTGGCTGTCTGAGATTGAAAGGATTTTCAGGCCACTTAACTATACTGACGAGGAAAAGATTGAGTTCGCTGTGTTTCTATTGCACGGGGATACTGAGCATTGGTGGCACACTATGGAGGTACTTTGGGAAACTGATCATACACCTCGCTTATGGGGTAATTTCGTTAAGGCATTCAAGGAGAAATACGTACCTGCAGTTTCCAGGCAGAGGCGAATTGAAGAATTTATGCACTTGAACCAGGGTAATATGACGGTGGCCCAGTATGAGGCTCGTTTTGACCGACTGTCCTGCTATGCTCAATACATGGTCAGTACCCCTGAGGTGAAGATATAGAAATTTACGAATGGGTTGAGGCCAGAAATTCAGGATCAATTGGCTTCGCATGACTTCACTACTTATTCTGCTCTCCTTGCAGCTGCCTCCCGAGTTGACAAGAGGAAACTTGATAGAGCCGGTTCGAGCCAGCCGAACAAGAAACCATATTAGCCTCCAGGACAACAGAGGAAATTCCAGACTCAGAGTCGCAGTTAGGGCCAGAGCCAGAACAAACCAGTTAATAACCGTGGCCGGACTAAAGCACCATCAGCCTCTTCTACTCGTGGATCCACAGGTAGTTCACCTACTACTCAGACTGTCACATGTTTTTACTGTAACAGGAAGGGTCACACTGAGGCCCAGTGTTGGATGAAATCGGGACGATGTGTAGGGTGTGGCAGCGATCAACACCAGGTCAAGGATTATCCTAAATGGCAAGGGGGACAAAATCAGATTAAACCAGCTGGTAGAGGCAAGACTCCAGTTCCTAGAGTTCAGGCCCGAGCTTATACTATTGAGTGCGAGGAGCTTCCTGAGGAGACCGCTGTTGTTGAAGGTACATTCTTGATACTAAATCAACCTGTTAGGGTGCTAATTGATCCAGGTGCTACTCATTCATTTATTACTCCCTTATGTGTGCAACGTGTGAAACTACGAGTTGTATGTTTGCCTTACGAAGTAGAAGTTAGTACTCCGATGGGTTCTAAACTTGTTACTCGCTCAGCTTGTAAAGCATGTAAAATCCAAATTAAAGATAGGGAATTCTTAGCTAATCTTATTGTATTACCCTTTTGAGACTATGAAGTCATCTTAGGGATGGACTGGTTGGCAAAGCATCATGCCCAACTAGATTGCCGGACGAAGATTGTAACATTCCAGATACCTGGTCAACCAATATTGGAGGTAATGGGTCGAAGAAACTTCATTGGGAGTTCCATCATTTCATCTACGAAAGCAGTGAAATCCTTGAGAAAATGATGTAGTGGATACTTAGCTTACCTCATCAACAAGCTGTCGGACAAAGCTAAATTGGAGGAGATGCCAGTGATTAAAGATTATGCGGATGTGTTTCCAGAAGAATTGCCTAGTTTACCCACAAATCGAGAGATCGAGTTCATTATAGAATTACTGTCTGGCACCAAGCCGATATCTAAAGCTCCCTATCGTATGGCACCAGCCGAGCTACAAAAACTGAAGGACCAATTGCAAGGAATGTTGAAGAAGGGGTTTGTTCAACCAAGCTCTTCTCCATGGGGCGCGCCAGTCCTATTTGTAAAGAAGAAAGACGGAACGTTGAGGCTATGCATCGATTACCGAGGATTGAACCAAGTGACCGTTCAGAATAAATACCCACTTCCACTGATCGACGAGTTGTTTGATCAACTTCAGGGAGCTAAAATGTATTCGAAGCTTGACTTGAGGCAAGGGTACTACCAATTGCGAATCAAAAAGGAGGATGTGCTTAAAACGGCTTTCAGGACGAGATATGGGCATTATGAATATGTGGTGATGCCATTTGGGCTAACTAATGCCCCTGCAGCTTTTATGGACTTGATGCACAGGTGTTTCAACCCTACTTGGACCAATTTGTGGTGATCTTTATTGATGATATTTTGGTATACTTGAAATCCGAGGCTGAGCATGAACAACATATGCGATTGGTATTGCAGAAACTTCGAGAGCATCAATTGTATGCAAAGTTTAGCAAATGTGAATTTTGGTTGCAACAGATTGCATTCTTGGGGCACATCATATCCCAAGAGGGAATAGTAGTGGATCTAGCAAAGATAGAAGCGGTGATGTCTTGGAAGAAGCCGAAAAATGTTACGGAGGTTCGGAATTTTCTTAGTCTGGCCGGCTATTATCGGAGGTTCGTGAAGGATTTCTCAAAGATCGCATGACTGCTTACAAAGCTCACTCAAAAGAAAACAAAGTTTGTATGGGATGACAAGTATGAGAGCAACTTTCAAGAATTGAAGAAAAAATTGACTACTGCACCTGTTCTTGCATTGCTTGAAGGGAGTCAAGTCTTTGTAATCTATAGTGATGCTTCGAATGAAGGACTAGGTTGTGTGTTGATGCAAAATGGTAGAGTGATTGCGTATGCCTCTAGGAAACCAAAACCGTATGAATTGAACTACCCGACGCATGATTTGGAGTTAGCGGCTATTGTGTTTGCACTCAAGAAATGGAGACACTATCTGTGGGGTATAGGTTTGAGGTATTTACTGATCACAAGAGCTTGAAATACTTGTTCTCACAAAAAAAGTTGAACATAAGGCAAAGACGGTAGATGGAGCTTTTGGATGATTATAATTGCACAATCAATTATGTGCCTGGTAAAGCAAATGTAGTTGCAGATGCCTTAAGTCGGAAAGCGAGCATGGCAAAACTGGAAGTTAAGGTGCAGGAGTTGTTAGAGGAAGCATTTTTGTGAAAACCACAATTGACTCCAAAAGGGTTACTATTTGCCACTACACAAGTTCAATCAACCATGTTGTCTGAATTACGAGAGGCTCAATAGAAGGACCAACAGTTTCAGAAGATTAAAGAAAACAACACAGATTTCAAGTTTCATGATGATGGTATTTGGAGGTTCAGGAATCGAATTTGTGTTCCTAATGATCCGAGTTGAAAAAGAATATTCTTGAAGAAGCCCATAACTCAAGATATACTATTTACCTTGGCGGAACAAAGATGTACAGGGATTTGAAACAATACTATTGGTGGAATTACATGAAGAGAGAGATTGCGGAGTTTGTGGCACGGTGTTTGACTTGCCAGAGAATCAAAGCAGAACATCAACGACCGGTAGGTTTACTTCAACCGTTGGAAATTTCTCAATGGAAATGGGAACACATAACTATGGACTTTGTCATGGACCTACCCAGGTCACAAAAGGGTCATGACGCCATTTGGGTTATAGTGTATAGATTGACCAAGTCAGCGCACTTCTTACCAATGAACAAGGAAGATAGTCCTGAGAAACTGGGATATATGTATGTGGCGGATATTGTCAGATTGCATGGGATGCCTGTGAGTATTGTATCGGATAGGGATCCACGTTTTACTTCCCGATTTTGGAAGAGATTGCAAGAAGCTTTGGGAACGAAGTTGAGTTTCAGCACGGCTTATCACCCTCAGACTGATGGACAATCTGAGAGAACTATTCAGATTCTAGAGGATATGCTGAGGGCGTGTGTTTTAGACTTCGGAAAAGGTTGGGAGAAATATCTGTCTCTAGCGGAGTTCGCTTATAATAACAGTTATCAGGCCACTATCGGGATGACCCCATTTGAGGCATTGTATGGACGTAAGTGTCGATCCCCAATCTACTAGGATGAAGTAGGTGAGACGAAGACTTTTGACCCGACCCTACTACCAGAACTTATGAAGACTGTTGATAATATCCACCTCATCCGGAAACGGATGCTTACCGCCCAAAGCAGGCAAAAAAGTTATGCAGACCGACGAAGACGGAATCTAGAGTTTGAGGTCGGCAACAAGGTGTTCTTCAAGTTATCACCTCGGAGGGGACTGATTAAACATGGAAAGGGTGAAAAGTTGAGCCCGAGGTTTGTAAGACCAATTGGGATAATTGAGAAGGTTGGCAAATTGGCGTATCACCTGGAACTACCCCAAAACTTCTCCAATATTTACGACGTCTTTCATGTTTCAATGCTACGAAAGTATCACCCTGATCTATCGCATATCTTGGAGCCAGAGCCGTTGCAGCTTCGAGAGAACTTGTCTTATGAAGAGAAGCCCATTCGGATCCTAGACTAGCAAGATCGGGAGTTGCGCAACAAATCTATACCGATGGTGAAAGTGTCATGGGATCACCATGGAGTTGAAGAAGCAACGTGGGAAAGGCGAGACCAGATGAAGCAACAGTATCCAGCATTATTTCAAAGGCAATATTGAATTTCGGGACGAAATTCTTTTAAGGAAGGGAGGATGTGAGGCCCGACCTCGATTTGCGTGTGATACCTCGGTTCGTGTGCCCTAACCTAGATTTGCATGCCTTGACCTAGGTTTAAGAGTCGTGTTTCATTTTGTGTGCCTTGCATTGAATTACGTGCATTCATTTAGGGTTGCATGCATTTACTTGGAAAACGTGCATTCGTCTTGTAGTTCGTGCTTTACCTCATAGTGCGTGCCCTAGACCTAGGTAAGCGTGCCCACACGCTAATCAAGAAAGCATATTGCACGAAGCACTAGATTATTAATTAATCCTACAAATTCCACTAACTAATATTGAAATGCTAAGTCAATGCACTAGAAGACAAAATCTCACAAAAAGCTAAACATTCCTATGCTTTATTCTTCATTCTTTTTGCATGTTCGAAGCACACTCAATTAAATAATGCTCAAAACATGACAAAATTCAGAATTGAGCAATGCTTTGGCCGACCATGTGAAGAGATTGGCATGCTTTACAATTTCAAAAATCATTCCAAGACAAACTATGACAAATCACTTCAAACAATGCATAAAAAAATGAAACCAAAGCTCCATATTCTCGGCACACTTAATTGCCCATGCTAAGGTGATTCAAAACATGCTCTTGAAGACACAAAAATCAGAATTTTGCAAGCCCATAGCCGACACATGCATTCAAAGCATCTTCAACTTCATTTTGTGCTTTCAAACCTTCTCTCAAGCTCTCATCTTCTCACTCTCGGCCTTGGCTGCAATCTCACTCTCTCTAGCTTAAGCTCATCATTCTAAGGTTTCTCAAGACACTCAAGGCCCTAGGAAGCTCGACCAAGCAAGCTAGAAGCAAAGAAACATGCATGCAAGCTCATAGAACACTCATTCGGCCCTTAGGTATGTTGATAGCTTCTATTTCATTTCCTTTTGTTCTAACCACATGCACATACTAAGGACATGGTAACTTAGCTAGGAATTAAGGAAATCAAGCAATATCCCTCGGCCAAACAAGGAAAGAAGACCATTTGTGCATCTCCAAGAGTTTTGAGCATCATTTGTTGTCAATAGGCTAAGGTGAGGGTTAATCCTTTTTAAAAGCTTTCCAAAACCACATGCATGCCTTTAAATGTCTATTTTTACCTCTGTACTTGTGATATATGTGTGTACATGAGCTTTTGTAAACATGCAAGACAAGATATTTGGCTAGAATTTGAAGATAGGTGAAATCGCGTAAATGGCAGTTTTCTGACTTGTTGGAGCGAAGTGAATTTGACCAGGTAAATGATGTTTAAAATGCATGAAAATTGGTAGGTGCCTATTTTTTCCAGTTCTGAGCATTTTTCATAGAAATAGGACAAGGCCAATTTTGACTCTAAGGTCTCCAAAATGGCAAAACATCGAAAGGTGTCCAAATCTGGAAAATCTGGGAAAATGAAGTAGGTTTTTGGTAGTTCACTGTCCTCGTAGAACGAACCAGTTTCGACTTAGTAAATGATATCCAAAATATATGAAAATTAGTAGGTTGCTAGATGTTTCGGTTCTGGACATTTTTGTCAGAAATAGACTAAGGCTAAATCTGACCCTAAGGCCCTCAAAAATGACAAGTATTGAAATGTGTACAAATCTGGACAGTTTTGCGTTGTCTCACGGTTTTGGCTATAACTCTTGAATCCGAACTCCAAATGATGCGAGGTTTGTTTCCAGATTTAGTTCACTTAATAAGATTTAAATTGAAATTTTGTTCACTGGAATTAGAGATTATTTGCTTATCTAAATGATTGTGGGGAAACAGACCATTGCAGTGAGGTTTTCATCTAGTGATATGCTTTGAAAATTATTGTAACTTCTCTTGTGGTATTAAATGCTTGGGATTGTGGCACTTGGATGTTGTGTGGACTGTTTTGAATGCTTGAGGTTGTTTAATTAATCGATGCATGGCTTTGGTTTAATTACTTGTCAACTCGTGGCTTAATCGTACGTGTAAGCATGAATTGAAACCCTAGTGACTATGAAAAACTTGCTAAGTATTGATCCTATGGTTATCGTGTCTAATTATGTGATTAGTGGGCTGCCCGTAGTTGTCTTTATAGCCCTAAATGTGATTCTGATGATTACATGTTGACAAGTAGACCTTTCTTGCACCCGGTCCCACGTAAATGTCATTGCATGTTGTATGACTTTATTATTTGATTGCGTGAACCCCGAAATGAGTTATATGATTTGATTCACATATGTTACATAGCTGTCCGTTTAATATTCATGTAACTTCATGTGCCTTACAAGTGAAATTACCTGTCATAGCATGCCTTGTGTATTTACTTGTCAATGTGGGATCTTATAACTGCTCGGAGGCAACCTATTTTGTTGTCCTCCTAATGTGATATGTTAAATGTTATAAATGTGCATTACATACAAGGTTGCAACCTTTTGTTGTGGCATGGTAGCGTTTCATGCACGCCCGGCGGCATCGGGCTTGCCGGTGCTACCGTGACTACCATGGTCCAATTCCCTCTCTTGCTTGGCATTCCACCCTCGGAGAGTTGGGTCATAGATTTTCGGGGTACATCCGGAGTACACCCAAATGGGAGCGATAAGATTATTGAAGTCGGCCGCGACAATCGTATCGAAATCGATATTGAGAGCAAATGCTCACCGTATCCTTGAATTGATTGGTAATTGTATATGTTGATCAATTTGATTCTTATACTTTGCGTACCTTATTACTTGTAATACGTGACATGTTTCAAAAGGGGTTTTTCATAAGTTAACCAGAAAAAGTGTTTCAAAACGTATTTCTCATTCCCCCTCGCTGAGTTCATAAGGACTCACCCTCTTTTATCATCTCAGGTGAAGAAGACCAGGAACAGGTACCCGAGGACAACGTGCCTATTGATGACTCCTTGGAATGATTGCTTGCCCTACGTGCCTTAATTGACTATAGCCATTTTGTGAACAATATGTTACTTGAAGACTATTTCTTATGTTGCATGTTGTTGTATTGTAAATGACCCCCATTATAATTTGGGGTCTAATTTTGGCTTGTACTGATCATAACTAGGTACACACTCTTCTGGTCATTTTGCTATCGCTACTTTGATTTAGTAACTATCACAGATTATAAAGTATTAGATAAGAGCTAAGTAAAATGAATTTATCCAATCTTAAGCAGGTACTCATTGTTAAGCTAAGATCAACAGGTACCGGTGTAACTAGATTGACAAATAAATGAAACATAGTATCATGCTAGATTATTAGTCAAACGAGGCTTTGAGATAACTAGTAGGCACCCCGATTGATGATAAATAGTAATCTTCGTTGGAAATAAATTTGAAATTGAAAGTTTTGAGGCATTTAAAGAATTAGGTCAAACTAAAGAGCCCAATTACAGCCGTTATATTGCCAGTTTTCCAGAGAATTTATGGAGTTTAGGCTAAACGTTAAGTTTTAAACCTTCATGAACGATTAAGTACGTGAAATGACTTGAATGTTTAGATCACTCCCTAGTATAACCTCTATAGGTCGGGTTGGGGCGTGACAATCCTTGCTACTTTCTTACTGGAGTATTGTTTCGGGTATTTTCTTTAATGTTCCTCAGTAGGTTTGGTATTTGGAATTCCTATCATACTTATTGTATAGTACTACTTACGGTATTCTTTGGAATTCTTAGTGGGAATTCTACTATTATCTTCCTTGATGGCACTTATTAGAAGTTTTACACTTGGAATCTTGTTCAGACTTATTATTTCATATTGTTTACGGTATGCTGTGGAATACTTTGGGCTTTCTTGGTGGTAAGTTGTATAAAGTTTGCACCTGGCAAATGGTGATGAGGTCTTGGAGTTTGGTCTTATATGTGCTGCATCTACTCTGGCTATCTTTTGACTTCCTTATTTGGTTCTTGTTGGACTTCTATTAGGGATTTATATATGGATATTCCTTCGGCATCCTTCTTGTCATTAATATGTGATATTAATTTTATCTACAGTATCACTGCTTCAGTCTTTAGTTGGTATTTTCTCGCCATTCTTGGTTGGGATATCTATTTGGGTTTTCTTACGAACATTCTTATTCAGTGTCTTGCTTAACAACCAATGAAGATTGGTTAGAGATGGATTTCAGGTGATGCTGAGTCCTACTGGAAGAAGAATTGTGAGGACGCATTGTTTTAAGGGGGGAAGGATGTGATAACCCGAACCCGGCATGCATTTAATAGCATTTGACTACATTTAATTAAGTGTTTAATTGGTTAAATCATCCATTACGCACTATTTTTATGTTCTTTTAAAAGTATTCAACTAATACTTGGATTAATTATTTTAAATAAGTATTAACTATGTTATTATACTCGGTTTCATTTCCTTGTATTTAACTAATCGATTATTTTACTTAACCTATTTATTTAAATTATTATTTTGATATTTCTTTAAAAAAAATATTCAAATAATTTTTATATTGATTAATTAAAAGATTATTACCTATTTTTATAATTTATAGTAATTGGATTTATTTTCTTGTATTTAATTAAGTGTTATCTTAAATGTTAGTATTTAATTGCATTTAATTACGTGTTTATATTAACTTGTTTATTCGTATCTTAGCATTAATTTCATAATTCTTTAAAAATATTCCAAAAATAGTTAAATTAATTATTCTTAAATGAATATTGATTATTTTGATTGTTTTGATTATTTTAATAATCGGGTTTATTTTCTTGCACTTAATTACTCGATTTTCAATTAAATGAGAAAAGTAACTCCGAGCTGGGGTGAATTTTAAACTAAATTACTTTTTAAAAATTATATTTTTAAGAAATTGTTTATCGTTCTAATAGTAATCGTTTATTGACTGTTTGATCGTAGTGCATCAAAAACGAGAGTTAGAGAAATATTTCCCGAATTTAGTAGATAGTGTTTTTAGCTTAATTGAGTTAGATTTTAGTTGGTTTTCATTTAATTGCATTGTTTTAACTAGGAATAGAATAAATGCCATCAAAATAGCTTATTTGACCATGTTAAATTAGGATTTTGACCTTGCAAAAAGACCAAAATGCCCTTGAGCCTTGGTCATCTTTTAAATAGCCAAAATCAAGCAAAATCAACTCAAAAACAATTCCCTAAATTCCCCCCAAGTCCCCACATGGCCGAAACTCAAAGGAAAAAGAAAGAAAAATTGATTTTGCATTTTTAGGCCAAAATCTTGCGTGGAATCGGACGAGGATCGTGGCTCGGGTCCTTGCGGGTCTTGGTCTTCAATCTCTGTGAGGGTTTTCATGTTTTTGTGCATTTTTATTTGAATTTGATTATTGATTCAATTTTTCAAATTTGATATTTATTGCGTTATAATGCCTGTTATTGCTTGAAATAATTTCCTTAGGGTTCGTAGAGCATTGCTTGTTAGTTATTTAGCGATTTTTACGGCTAGAAATGCAAATTTGAAATTGGGAAAAAATAATGAATAGTGATTTTGAATAGTAAAATCCTGGAATTTCGGATTTTGATCCGAATTACGATTTCTTGATTTAGATAGGTGTCATTAATGATAGAAAGATAAAATGTGCAATAAAAACGGACCGGCCTTTGTTAAAATTAGAAATTAGACAAAGAAACGTAAAGGGGCCGTTTGACCAAGTGTTGACCATGCTCGAATTGAGTTAGGGGTTTTGCTATTGAGGGCATGGAAGCACTTTTGGCGATGTTGTGGTGTTGATTGAGTGACTGGTTAACATAGTTGTAGTTCAAATGTAGTAGGTGGACTTTCGGGCTTCGGTTGGGAAAGTGAGGTTTCGTGATATAGAAACGTGCCTTGTAGTACCTAAGTGAATGTAGTGAAATCGGTTTCCTAATCCTGTAGCTCGTTTGCTCGTAATTGCCTTTGTAAGTTAGAGATTGAATAGTGATATTTGTCATTTTCGTGTTTGAACTGCTATTACTTGTTTGATTGATGTTATTGTTGATATTAATGATAATCATGCTTGAAAAGTTAATTGATTGCTATTATTGATTGTAAATGCTTGATATCTCGTTTATCGCCATTAATCTGCACTTTCGTGCTATCGCTCGTTTATTGCTTGTATCTCGTATTGCATTGCATAGTGTCAGACGCGTGAGTGATGGGCCTCTCTGAGTAGTCTCGGGCTGCCAGGGTTGGTTTGCTCTAGCTCCGTGTCCTATTCCCATTCTCGCTAGGGGTGCTGCCCTGGGATATTTGGGTCGTAGATGTGTCGGGGTACATCCGGAGTATACCCAGTGGAAGTTATAAGGTGGTTGCGCGCTTATTGTCATCGTTGTCAACATCAAGCTCGAGATTGATGTATCGCTCGTAAAATGGTATATTGCTCGTAAGAGTGAACCATAGCCTTCAAAGTGTGGTATAGCTTTGATGGGTTGTGTTAATGTTTTCTTTAATTATTTATTGTATTGTTGTTTATTTTGATTGTTGTTCTTATCAGATATATTGCTTAACTGTCTTATTTGCATTGCATGACTTTCTTTCTCTCTACCTCGATATCTATCTCGCCCTCACTGAGTATACGTGTTGTGTATACTCACTCCTCACCACCACATTTCAGGAAATATCATGTTAGCTGGAAAGTTCGTGGATATGTGATAGATCGTGCTTGAAGAGTTGCCTTGCATGCTATGTGACTTGAGTTGTCAAAGATGCAAAGATGTATATTTTCATGTAATGTATGTGTTTAGTGTTAAAAGGAATGTAATTTAAGTTTAACTAGATTATTGAAGTGGTATGATAAGTTAGTTTATGTATTTAGTTAGTATAGTTTAACTTCAATGCATGTTTGTATTGTTTAAAGAAAGAGTTAGAATAGTCTGGGTACTTGGAAATGTATATATACTTGTTGTGTTTAATTGTTGAGAACCAAGGCTCGGATGGCCTTGAGGAATTTTGAATGGTTGGACACGATGCTGGTCTACTTATATGCTGTCGCAGGTTTTCATTTTGCCTAGAAACAGGGAAGACTCCGTCCGTTTTCCCTAAATTTTATGCCCGAGTTTGGAATTGGGTTGCGATTAGATTGATTGATAGAACTTCCGGTCTCGAGAGGGATCAGGATGTTACACTATCACTATAACCAACAATCTTTCAACTTGCAACTACAAGAATATACATAGCACTAAGGCCACAAAATAGATCATAACATAATAATACATGTACGCCATGTAATAACAAGAAATCACATCCACCTTAGACAACAAACACACAGCAACTAGGGCAAAGGCTTAGCCTGAAATTCTTCCTCTTCCACTAACACCTCAACTAGCTGGGGATCACCCTCAACACTTCCTAAAACATATATCGAGGTATGAGCAACCACTGTTGCCAAGTGATGGATAAAGTCTCCCGGGGCATGCAATGCAACAGGTAATACAGTTAAACAATAATAGCAATTAAACCATTCAAGAAATAATAATAGCTTAAATAACCAGACATTAAAAAGGATACATTTCACTTAATCCCAACACTCCAAATCTTCACTTGGTCTCCGTTCACGATCCATGAACCACGATCTCGATCACGATAAGCCGGCATAACCCCAAACACTCCAGTAGGTGTACTCCGGATGTACCCTGATAATCCTACGACCCAATACCCCCCGGCAATCTCCGGACCAAGCGAGTGAGGGAATAGGGTACGGAGTTTGAATATCCACTGGCAAGCCCTCTGCCACCCAGCCGATATTCAACACAACCGTCCCTGACACTATGGTTGCGCAACCACTATGCAATACACTTAACAATGGCACGATTTCGATAATAATATAAGCAATAACACGTAAGAGGATCAACAAAGTAGGTTGACCTCGAAACAGATGGATTAGAAGCAGTTCGATACAAGTAATTAGGAGGTTTACAAAGGGAAAAATCCAAGATACATATAAAACTACACTAAAAGCTTGAAAACAACTTGAAACCACATTTAGACACCTATGGAGACATACCAAGGTCTTAGATGCATGTGACAATCGAATTTACCCTTAAACCCCTTAGTAATTCAATCCGTTGTCCTTCCAAACTCACATTAACGATTCAAATTCGAGGGGAAGCTATGCCAATCTTCTAACTAACCCTTAAGGTACCCTTACAACCCGCAATTACATTCAATCACCCGCAATTACCCCGAAAGCCCCAATTTTCCTCTTATAGCTTTGAACTACACCTACCTTAACCGGGCTTCAAACAAGAGTTAGCAAAGGTTCTATAGTACCTAGGTAGCCTAAGATTCCTAAAAGTAAAGCCCGAATCTGCCCGGATTCGCATTAACCCCGAAACCCTTTTGTTATAGCCGGCTAATTCACGCTCTATGCAAATTTAGAGCAATTGGAGTGCACGGGGCCATTAGACTACCTTCATTAGAACCTAAGGCATCTATTAGAAGCATTGAATCAAGCTAATATGCGCAATTGCACAAAACCCTAGAAATCTCATCACTATTCACCCCTATGAATCAACCATCGATTTCTACCATTTAAAACATGAAATAATAGCATAAATATGGTCTCTACTACATATATACAACATATATACAACATATATAAGCTTATTTGAACATTGCAATAGCATTAGGCAACATTTCTAGCAAATCAAGAAAATAGCAACACTTTTAGATATGCAAAAAGAGTCATGAATCCCTTACCAATGCGCGTAGGAACACCTAGGAGGCTTGCACACATCCTAATCTACTTGATCTAGGCTTGGAGGGGCTTGGATTGAAGAGTTGAAGAGCAAAAATTATTTTTTCCTCCTTCTTTGCTGCTCTCGGCTTCTGCATAGTATTTTCAACTTATTTTTTTTTTGTTTTTCTAAGTTATGAGCTAGGTGGTGTTGTGTGAGCATATATATTAAATGGGGTCAAGTTAGGTGCTTAGTGGTCCACTAAAATGGGCGTTGATAGCTTAAAAATGAGCCTAAAGTGTAAAGTATAGGCTAGCTAATTAAATCACTAAGTTAAGTCACGTAACACTATTCCTAGTTTGCTAAAAACATTTCTTAAACGAGTACTCCTATCTCTTCTAGCTCAATTGCACATTTTTCCCATTCCTTTAACAATTAATATGATTTAATAAAAATGCGAATTAACTAATATAATTCAGTTTAAAAATGGAATGAATAGTAATCAAGAAAGACAACAGACAAAGCACAAAATTAATGCGTAATTAATGGATGCAACAGTAAATGAATGCATGGCAAAAGCTCGGGCGTCACAAGGCTCACCACCCTTTATCAATAACATCTCTATGTTAATCAAAGGTAACTTACATATGATAGCCCGTACTTGATTATTCTAGTCCCGGTCGAATAATCTAAGGGCTACAAATCATTTTGAATGTTTATCATATCGAAGAAATATGCCAACGTATTTTAAACTCTTTTAGAATATATTTCTTCTCTGAAAAACATTAAGGACACATTCATATAATAGGAATGACGTAGAATATGAATGTCACAAACAAGTTAATATGTAAACAAACATATAGACGTAAATGCCATTAGGTACAAGTTAATGCCAAAATATCCCAAAATAGGTCATCTAACTATATAGCATTAGGGCATATCTCCAACAATCTCCCACTTGCACTAATGCTATGACATAAATATAGTATTAGCGCAACACACCATGATATCACATATCAATCTTCATAAGACGTGGACCTAGCTATGACAAATTCATGGCTAAGGTAAGTGGGTCAGCTACATCAAAAGATATGGTCGTTTTTCCACAATGACATATCACAATATTGTTATAGGCTACAGATACAATATATGAAAGTGGAAACACCTTTCCAAATGTTTGGACATACTGTGAGACCCTGGTTCCTTTAGCTTGTGCTATAGCTCTATTATAGTCGTAACGCAAAAGCATCACAACTAAATGGTAAGAACCATTATCATCTTGTATGATCACCTTGATCCAAACAAATTCTTTTGTAATATCAAATATTGCAAAAGATGTAATATACATAATGGGACATACAGTTCATTCAGAACCTTTCTAACTAACTGTGGTCCATTAATCATGAACATGAACCCCGAAATAGACATTCTATTATTGGTTTCAAATCAAAATCTAAACTGCTAAATCCGTCACCGCGGATTTTACCTTCTCCATAGAATATATTTTAAGTGCTTTAGAAGTACTTTAAATATATGCAAAATATTATCCAATATTCTCAATTAGGATAGGATTGACATTCACTCGTAACACTTTACAGTTTGCGCAATGTCAAACGTTGTACTTAGTACAACAACTTATGAAGTCATCTAAGCATATGATGATTTCATCCCAAGCTTGCTATGTTGCTAGAGTTTCTCAAAAATCATTCGTCGGAGATGGATTCATTGTCTTAAGGACAGTAATTCCTTTCTTTGATTTTTTTTTCGAAAAACTATCTTGAACACATTCAAGATCACTCTAGGTACAATCTTTGGAATATGTTAAGTAATCTCCTCGTACTATCACAATAGCTACAAATTCTCGAGATACTATTGACATCTTCCAAATATGGAGAATATGACTAGACTTTGATTGACATCACATCACTTATATCATCAACTATGATATACAAGTCATCAACATACAGATTAGGAATAATGGTTGCGTTCCTACTAACTCTGATGCAAATACAAGATTCATCCAAGCAATCATTATCTTGAAGAAACAAACCACTTTCGTGCATCCAATAGAAGATATTCCCATATCCTTCAAAGTATGAGATACATTACTAGATTTGCAAAGATCTTGTATGATGACATTTCAGATCGAATTGAATAGATTCAATATTTAGGTTTAGGTGATTTTGGTGGCTTAGAGAACGCTTCCTCAATTTCTATTTAGTTAGAATGCATCAACCTTCTTGAACAAAAACTTTTTCCTTCAAGAATGATCACAATCTAACAGATCAATACAACTTGATCACAAAATAGAAATTATATCCTATAAGACAAGGACATAGCACGAAATTACCTTTCAACCCCAATTTCCCACTTGTCCTTTAAAACTTTTCAATAAAAGTAGGACAATCCAAGTATTACCTTCTTTAATATTTGGTTGCCATCCAACTTTTATCACATATAAAGTTATAGCAATGGTAGGAATCAAGATCTATTCAATAGAAGAAATTAAGGAAAGTACAATCCACAAGTAAATAGTATGATTAGTCCAACTAATCAACTTTTGCACAAAATATAATTTCTTCACTAAGAAATTCCTGTTTGACTGTGGTGCATCGGGTGTTGTTAATTATGATACTATACCGAAAAATTGAGATACTTATCCAAATAGTACTCAAGTATTTTAGAATCATGATCACATCATAATGTAATAATACATTTTCTTATATGGTTTATCTACTTTAGTCTAATGCTCTTTGAATCATTCAAAAACTTTAGACATGTTGTTCGACAAGAACTCATGACCTTTCTATGACAATCATTAGTGAGGTTATGTAAAGGAGAAAAACAATTGAAGCTTATTCACAAAAAGCTTGTACATCACAATGTACTAATCCAAACAATTTAGTATTTTGAACCCTTTATCAAACAAAGGGTGACTTGGTTACCTTCCCAAAAATAAGATGTATAAGTCGATTCGAAAACCAACCTACTCAACATCTCAATATTGGAACTAACTAGGTCATAAAAAAACTACAATTGTCTTGGATTATAAACTTTATCTCAAAATATATTTGGTATATGGTTAATCAGTTAACAAAATGTTTTGTCTTTAGCTAATGTAACAACAATTGTTCATTTGCTAACACTGAAACCATTCCACGCTTCCAAAGCATACTTTGATTAAGATTCATTCAAATGCACATACACTTATGTCACAAAAGAATCAAAACCATAAAGTAATAACAACCATTAACAAAAGAGATTTACCATTCAGTATAGCTTCATAGCCTTGCCATTCAAGCTATAAGGATATATTGAATAAATTCTCCTTTAAATGTACGATTTATCAGTTATGTAAACACTTTTACATATACCTTTACAATCCTTAATTATCCTTTAGATTATGCTCCCACTGGCTTAATAGAAATCATTTGATTCATGCCTTTCTTCTTTGCATTACGGATGATCAAAGATGAAACATGATCACGAATTAATTTCCCATATTATGCCAATGAAATATGCTTACCACACAACTCTTTGTAGGTTTAGAATCATATTCCTTTTATATCTTGTATACTACTATACAATCAAAAGAAAATAACTAGCATATTTAAAGTTGTTTTACTTATCAACCATAAGTATCATACACTTTCCTTTTGATGCATTATCAAGAAGGAAGCTTAAGAGCATTATAATCTATTCATATGATTAAGTTTCTAAGAACTATTATTAGACAACATTTAATCAATAAAGTTTGGTCTGATTCATGTGATATAAGTCTAGAATATTAAGATAAAAACGGGTTCATACATGTAGCCATAAACATGAGGAAAAATAAGATTGCTAGTTGACTTTAACTTGTTTAATCATTTAACTTAGTCTTTAATTAAATGATAGCTCCCACTAATTTTATCGAATCTCAAACTCCCAAAATGAGAAACGCGAATTTTGTTAGAATATGGTAGTGGGTGACCAAATTCTCTTAATCATTTGTATCCCTCAAACCTTTGGGTTATAATTGGAATATAAATATTAAGAGTCAACAACACTTTGTTGTCTATTTCACAAAATAGGTTATGGTCATATCCAGTCCCCAAATCACTTTGGTCTCAAACCTTTGTGGCTATGTTGATTAAGTGATTCAGTTAGATCCGACCCGCCATCTCATAGTTATCCTACAAATTGAATCAATAGCCTTAAGCCTTTGTGGCTATGTTGGCCGTTAAATTTTGGAAGACAACCACATAACTATGTTTTACTAGCGACTTAATTAAACTTATTACGAATCATGTCCCTCTACCTTTGGGTAAGACCGGATATGATCGCTTTGGGTTCATTAAGTCCTAGGATGACGGAGGACTATTGATCTAATATTAGTTTGCACATAGGGAGTTTTGTTTGTTTGTTAAGGTCTCACTTTGCACATTAGTTTATTTATAAGCGAATATCACATATTAGCAAATGAATAAACACATATGCAAGCATCATACATTAAGATCTCATCATGCACACAAGGCTACTTATAGGCTATTATCTCATAAAACAAATAACATAGCATGCATGCAAGCAACACAAACGAATGGTGGATCATGGACTTGGACTTAGAATAAGGAAAAGAAGATTATCCTAAAGCACATCTAATGCCTTCAAGATCTTCTTCTTCCTTGGAATCTTCAAAGCCCCTCCAACTCCTTGGATGTCTTTATTGGTCTTCTTGTACTTCGTCTTGAAAGATTACATATAGTCCTCACTACATAATTCTCTCAAATACAAGAAAGTAAAATGAGACTTATGTCTCAATTACAAACCATTCAAATACCAAGTATGTGATCTAGTTGACCATTCAACCAACCATTCATACCCATAAAGCCAAGATCATGCATATCCAATATACAATCTAAGCTAAACGAGCAAGCTAGCACATATATCTTATGTATCACATAGGAAAGATAACACAACCATCTAATCTTTAACATCCATTAGAAACACCTTGCCAATCTGTATGTAAACCAATAGATTCCGTGACCATAACACCTTATAACACAAATGCAAGTTAAGATCAATCATCGTGGCAAGCACAAACAATATAGCAACAACTTTTCAACCTCTACAATCCTAAGAAGACGCTCGGCCATGGCAAGGGAAAAAGTACTCTACATTCATGTTCTATGTTCCATCATATACGATTTACATTACACATGGAGCGGTACATTCCTCAAAAACCAACCTCAACGCCAAAAAGAAACAGCTAAGGCTAAGAGAAAAGACTCTACTCACATGTTCCATGTTTCATCGTATACGACGTACAATACACATGAAGTGGTACGTTTTTCAACCATCCAAAAGCCTAGTGTCTCTTGGCCATGCCAAGGGAAAAATATTCTACCTGCTCATTTCTCGAACCATCATAGACAATCATAGATCTTTACATGCATGTATTTAGAATCATGAGACAAAGCCATTTTACATACTTTAAAGATAAAATCCACAGCTATACATGTGATTTCATGGACTTTAGAAACCGTGGCTCTGATACCACTTGTAAGGGAGGATCGGTTCCCGGAAACGGGTGATTCACAACATAAAAGAGTAAATCGGAAGCGTTAAGCATTTTAAAATTTTCAACATTAACTTTTGTAATCACATGCATTTCCAAAGTAAAGTCCATGGTAATCGACATGCAACATATAATATATCAAATATACTATAAAGTAAACGAGAGGTAAAACGATATACCTCCCATTTATAGCCGAGTAAAGGTAGAACCACGACAGAGATGCTACAGCGTGGACAAACCTTCTTGACACATGCAACGACTCTTGATCGAAATACACAAACATCCAAATGTTATTTCTACAAACTAAGTAAATGTGCTAACTACTTATTAGTAGAATAGAGCTTGCATGTAATTAGCAAACAAAAGAATAACACTTATCTTTTTTCGTGCTTTGTCCGAGAGCATCAAGGAAGAAGATGTAGTTCTCATCTCGTGGATAGCATGGACTAGCTTCCTTCACAAGTGTAAAGGTCATAGATCGAAACACACGAGCATCCAATGGCAAACAACATCAACCAAGTATATATGCTAGCTTCTCGGTGATAGATGTAAGCATGTATAAAGTTAGAAAAACAAAAGAAAATTTTCTCCTATTAATCTCTACCATGGCCAAAATTACCAAGGGAGAAGATGAAGAATTTTTCTTGTGTTGTTACTTGTGTTGGCTGAAAATCATCATCAAATGAAGGAGAAGACTTGGCCTTTATATAGAGTCTTGAGTTGTCTTAGCTTGGGACAAGTGGCAAGCATGTAAACCTTATCAAAATAAGATGAAGCCAAGTGTCGAACAAGTTCTTCAAGTGGCCGGCCATAGGAGGGCATTTTGGACAAATTTC
Organism: Ehretia macrophylla; assembly: GCA_037974665.1. Classification (NCBI taxonomy): domain Eukaryota; kingdom Viridiplantae; phylum Streptophyta; class Magnoliopsida; order Boraginales; family Ehretiaceae; genus Ehretia; species Ehretia macrophylla. The sequence goes on from CM075774.1 coordinate 11,674,370, forward strand.
ATGCAACTTGTTATTTGTCATTTTGTGCAAGTTGTCTTTTGTCCTTTTGTACTTTTGTCTTTTAGTGCAACTTGTTTGTTTTTTAGTAAAGACAAATATTAATTAATTCTAAACCCCTTTAGAATAATTAATTGAAGATTGACCCCTCAATCTAATTGCACTCATGCCCCAATACTTTTTAGTATTTATACTTTGGCCCCAAAACTTTCAAAAATTACAATTTTGGCCCACTTAACCGTTAATGGCCAAAATAACACCATTAACACTTTAACATGTTTCCAACTCAGTATTTGTACTTTGACCCCAATACTTTCAGTATTTGTACTTTTGGCCTACTTAACTATTAATTTCCAAAATAAACAACGTTAACTCTTTAACGTGTTTCCAACTTAATATCAAGCTCGTTAATTGCCTTATTCTTGATGCTCTTTATGTGTGTGACTTTCTAGATTCATAACCGTATAGCGATGATGGACTATTAAACGCTTTTAATCTATTCCGAGAATGTCTCTGTCATTCTCCGGAATACCCTCATGTTCAAGAGTTACGTCTAGTAACATACGCACATCATGACTATTTATACGGTAATGAAGTCCAAATTTTATGAATCTATTTATAGTAGCGAATTAGCATGTAGTCTGATCCTTCCATTAAATATGTCCCGATCGTTGTAGGGACCATGATACGATTAAGTCCACTAAACGATTCTATGCATAGATCTATTCGGGTAAAATGAGAGATGACACCTATGGAACTCTTTCCATCATTCCATCTGTAATGTGCCTCGACCAAGGACTTCCTCAATCAACCGAAATAAGATTGCATAGGACATCGCCTCACATCGGAGGTCAACGGATCCTATCTTGACAATTATTTGTCAGTTCATACCACAAAACTAAAATGTGAAAGGCCGTAACCTACCATTTAGAAGACGGGTATTGTCCAGACGTATTATTTAGCCCCTGATATAACCGGTAGTCATAATTTCTCAAGTCAAAGGATTAATTTACACAATTCACAACGAATAACAAACTATTAATCCAAAGTCATGTAGTTTGTTATTCTGGTCACATTCAGTGATTCGTTCAACTAACAATCACCCATATGTAAGTCAGTCGCATCCCTATGCTGTTATGGCACAAGGCTCACCACCTTTTATCATTAACGTCTCTATGTTAATCAAAGGTAACTTACATATGATAGCCTGTACTTGATTATTCTAGTCCCGGTCGAATAATCTGAGAGCTACAAATCATTTTGAATGTTTATCATATCGAAGAAATATGCCAACGTATTCTAAACTCTTTTAGAATATATTTCTTCTCCGAAAAATATTAAGGACACATTTATATAATAGGAATGGCGGAGAATATGAACGTCACAAACAAGTCAATATGTAAACAAACATATAGACGTAAATGCCATTAGGTACAAGTTAATGCCAAAATATCCCAAAATAGGTCATTTATCTATATAGCATTAGGGCATATCTCCAACATTCTCGTGGTTCTAGAATGGGTCATAAAGTGTAATTAGAGTTGTGGTAAAGTCGGTTTATGAATTGGGTTTCGAATGCCTTGGTTATTTGATGGTTTGTGTTGGTAGGCTAAAGGATAAATTTGCGCAATAACCATTTGCAACCTTTCCTTAATTGTCAAAAGGAAATCTACAATAAAAGACGGATACCCTGTCATTAAGACTAGAGACCAAAATTTCTTAGATTTATCCATCTCAAAGAAAACTTTAAGATCGCGACTAGGTGTACAAGCCATGAGAAAATAAACAATCATATCATTGTGCTTCATATATATGATACTTACAAGACATGATCGGTTTACCTAAGAAATACAACATGATATAAAATTCAATAGGACCTTGGTAAACAAAGGTATCATAAATTTACAAGACTTGTTAAGGGCATGAACTCCTACTAACTTTTCTCATAAATTTAGATATCACCTACATTTATTAATGCAAACGATCTCTATCTTTTCATTCTAATACACTCGTTATCCATTTTATCATAGTTACCTTTCTCTAAAGAAACTATGCATGAAAAAGTTTAAATTCTATTCAACCATAGAATTAAAACATGATATAAGTTTAAAATCAATTTGAGAGATTTTGGTGATAAAAGATGCATTCTCTAATCTTCTTTTATAACCCAATATATTCTAGACAAGTCTCATTTGAATAGACATATAAAAGAATTCAAGTCTTTAACTCTTGACCATTTCAAAGTTCAAGACATTATAAGTATGATTTGGTATTTAGTCATTTCATTAAATGCTAAACGATGAAATATAAATGTTTGAGTTTGAAGACAATATTTCTTCAATACACATTTTGACCATTTCATTACCATTAATGAAAGATATACAAAATGTCAATCATTTCTTACAAAGGATCAATTGCAAAACTACCCATAGTAAAAAAAAATGATAATAGTCACTACTATATCTAAAGAAGTACTCAAACTAATCCAAACATTTATAAACATTTTTCAAAATTGGGATCGCATATCAAGCTGATCCAAAACAACCAAATCATGCATAAACGGGGTTTACTACTCAATCCCCTCCTAATGAGAGATCTCCTAGTAAGAATGCCATAACCCGACTTATATGTCTTATCCTCATCCTCCTAACGTTTCTGTTTTGGCTAGGCTCAGCCATAGAAGGAGATGACTTAACATGGGGATCAGGTGTTGCACCGAAATCAAAATTCTGCCAGCTAGTCAGAATATCTGGCAACTCATTCAGTGTGACCTCAATTATATGCACGTGTAAATCCAAGATCAAGGAAGAGTAGGATGATGGAAGAGACTGCAAGATCAAGTCCACCTGAAGCCGAGGGTCCATGACGAAACTAAATGTCTTCAATTGAGTTACCAAGTAAATCATACCGAAGCAGTGCTGGCTCATGTCACCACCCTCTTCAAGTCTCATACTAAAAGCTCACGGGTCAACTGGAATCTCATGCATTGACTGTGCTCACCAAAAGATTCTTCCAATGAACGAATGATATCTACAGAATGAGAAAACCCCTCATATAATCGACACAGATCATCACTGATTAATGAAAGAATGTATCCCTTAGAGCGTATGTCATCCTGGACCCACTTATAGTTCGTGATCTTGTCGGTCTCGGATGCAGTCTTATCTATAGGAACAAATGTCTGGACATCCAGAATATACTCAATTCTCTTAAATCGGAGGACTATCCTTAAACTTTTGTACCATTTCTCGAAGTTTGGTCCAATTAAATAATCATGATTAAGGATGGACAAAATAGGATTTATGAATGAGGCCATTACAAATAAACTGCAGAAAAAGTAAATATAACAGATAGTAAGATTGAAGGCTAACAAGAATATATATAAAGCTATTAAATTGCAAGATAAAATAGCTACTCCTACTATTTGTTTTAAATCTCATACTCCCTTAATGAGAAAACATGAATCTATGAGAAGACTCTAAGTGAGATGACCAAGTTCCTATGATCCCATGTATTTCTTAAACCTTTGTGACTATAATTGAAATATAAGTACCAAAGGTCAACAACGCTTTGTTGTCTATTTCTCTAAATAGGGTATGGTCTACTTTAGTCCCTAAATCACTTGATCTCAAACCTTTGTGGTTATAATTGATTTGGTGATCTAGTTAGATTGTACCTGCCATCACTTAGTTATGATCTCAAACCTTTGTGGTTATAATTGATTTGGTGATCTAGTTAGATTGTACCCGTCATCACTTAGTTATCTGACAAATTGAATCAATAACCTCAAGCCTTTGTGGCTATAATTGGCTGTTAGATTTTGAAAGATAACCACATCTCTATGTTTCATTCTAGCGATTTTAATAAACTTACTTTGAAACATATCCTATACCTTTGGGTAAAAAGGATTGTATTCATTTAGGTTTTATTAAATATCCTAGGATGGTAGAGGACTACGATAAAACTCCTTTTACCGTTTTTGAAAATCTAATATTTGTTTACCCGTAGGGAGTCATTGCGATCTCATCATATAGTCATGCATTTAATATACTATAAGCTAACAATCACAATTATAACAAATAATATAATCATAAATGCAACAAATGCTAAATGGTGGATCATGGGCTTGGGTTTGGGCCTATAGAAATTAAACTATTCTATAATAAGATATTTATCTCTTTGAAATCTTCATTGGGCCTTCAACTCCTTGGAAATCCAATGAGGCTTCTTGTTAGCCCCTCTTTGAAGAATTACATAAATGTCCTCACTACATAATTCTCTCAAAAGACAAGAAATAATTTTAGACTTATGTCTCAAAATACAACCCAATAACTTTTGACCCTAAAACCCAACTCTATGATCAAATTCACCATTTCCAAGATAAAGATATATGAATGATTACTCATATCAAGTATATAATGTCACGCCTCAACTCGACCCCCATTACGATCAGTTAGGACGTAACGAAATTTTAGCAGTATAACGACAGTAATACAGACATCAGGGCTTTAAACCAACTCTTCATAACATCATACAACAAACTTCAAAGATTAACAACAACTCCATAACCAGATTAACAACATACAACGCAACCATCTCCATATATTAAACATTCATTCATAAGTTATACGCCTCCGTTCCAACATCATTTATAGGACAAACCATACATTTGCAAAATAGATTATAAACCTGTCTAGCAACCTAATCATGTTCAAAGGCAAGACTACTAAACTAGCACTATATGTGACTTTATCTTTAAGTAATTTATACAATACATCATACTACAAAAACTAAAACAAACTCATGGATATGACTCCGACACATAAGACTCCTCCACAGAAGGCACATATTCAGCTTCCTGAGGCACGCACACAAAGTGTAACGCCCCGATCCCTCACGAGACCGGAGGCTCTAATAACCAAGCTATTCTCAACCCAATTCCAACCCAGTCTCAAAATTTTAGGGAAAAACGGACAGAGTTTCCCCTGTACTATGGACATTCTGAAAACCTGTAAACACTCAATAAAGCCACAACAAGATAAGACAAACTTTTCATAACTAAAGATCAAAGGATTAAGGCCATCCGAGCCTTGAAGCATACTATAGTTCCAAAAACACACAAGCATGCTAGTGGCTAGAGTTAGAACATTCACTACCAAGCATGCAAGGTAATTGAGAGCAGAAACATAAGTTATTACAAGATATAGGTTCCCAAATCTACACTACAACCAACTATCCTTCAACTTCTTACAGCAACCAATATAAACAAAGCCCTTAGGCCACAAAATAGATACACAAATACCAAATAGAAACAAGAAGGCACAGCTCCTTCAGAATAACACACAGCAACTAGGGCAACTCCTCCAACTGCGCCACCTGAAACATGTTAGCGAGGTATGAGCAACCACTGTTGCCCAGTGAGGGATATAGTCTCGGGGCGTGCAATGCAACAGATAATACAATTATACAACAATAACACTTAGACAATTAAAGAAACAATGAAACTTAAATAACCACACATTTAAAGGATACATTTCACACAATCCCCTATACACCAATCTTCACTGGTCTTCATTCACGATCCACGAACCACGAGCACGATCACGATAAGCCGGCATAACCCCAAACACTCCAGTGGGTGTACTCCGGATGTACCCCGATAATCCTACGACCCAACATCCCCTGGCAATCTCCGGACCAGGCGAATGAGGGATTAGGGTACGGAGTTTGAATATCCACCGGCAAGCCCTCTGCCGCCCAGCCGATATTCAACACATCCGCCCCAGACACTATGGTTGCGCAACCACTATGCAATGCACTTAACAATGGCAAGTTAATAGCAATAATATAAGCATTAACACATAAGAGGATCAACAAAGTAGGTTGACCTCGATGCAATTAGAATAGAAGCAATTATATAAGCTAATAAGCAGTTTACAAAGGAACATATACAAAATAAGCATAGAATCATACCAAAAGCTCCAAATCAACTTGAAAACACATATAAACACTTAAGGAGTTATGCCATTGTTTTAGAAGTGTGAGTCAATCGAAATTGCACCTAAACCCCTTTGTTTTTCGAATTATTTCTCTTCCAAACCGAGGTTAATGATTTCATTTTCAAAGGAAACTCTCCCAATCTTCTAACTAACCCTCAAGGTACCCTCTCAACCCTCTAACTCATTCAAATGCCCGCGATTACCCCGAAAGCCCCAAATTCCCTCTTATGGCTTTAAACTACACATACCTTATCCGGGCTTCAAACAAGGGTTATCCAAGCTTCTATAGCACCTAGGTAGCCTAAGAATACTAGAAGTGAAGCCCGAATCCACCCGGATTCGCATGAACCCCGAAAGCCCTTTGTTAAAGTCGGCTATTTCATGTTTTATGCGATTCTAGAGCAATTCAAGTGCACGGGGCTATTAGACTACCTTCATTAGCACCTAAGGCATCTATTAGGAGTGTTGAATTAAGCTAAAACGCGCGATTACACCAAACCCTAGAAATCCCATCACTATTCACCCCTACGAATCAACTATCGATTTCTACCGTTTAATACATGAAACAATAGCATAAATGTGGTCTCTACTACATGTATACAACATATATAAGCTTATTTGAGCATTGCAATAGCATTAGATAACATTTTCAACAAATCAAGAAAAATGTAACATTTTAGATATGCATAAAAAGTCATGAAAATCCTCACCAATTGCGCGTAGGAACTCTCGGGAGGCTAGCAAACACCCTAAACTACTTGCTCCTAGCTTGGCTTGGCTTGGCTTGAAGATTTGATGAGCAAAATCCTCTCATTCTCCTCCTACACTATTCTCGGATTTGCTACAGTAATTCCTGCATCTTCTCTTTTTTTTTTTTTTTGTGTTTTGTTAAGTTATGAGCTAGGTGGTGTTTTATGAGCATATATATTAAATGGGATCAAGTTAGGTGCTTAGTGGTCCACTAAAATGAACGTTGATAACCTTAAAACGAGCCTAAGGTGAAGAATATATGCTAGCTAATTAAATTACTAAGTTATGTTACGTAACACTATTCATTGAACCATTAAAACATTTTCTAAACGAGTGCTCCTATCGCTCCTAGCTCAATTGCACATTTTTCCCATTCCTTTAACAATTAATATAATTTAATAAAAATGCTAATTCACTAATATAATGCAGTTTAAAAATGGAATGAATAGTGACCAAGAAAGACAACAGGTAAAGCACATAATTTAATGCGCAATTAATGGATGCCACATTTGAAAATGTGTACGGTAGAATCTCGGGCGTCACATCCTCTCCCCCTTAAACAAATTGCGTCCACGCAATTCTTCTTCACAAGGGAACTTCACAACAACTGAAAACCAACTCCGATTACTCGTCATCAGTTGCTAAGCAAGAATACCATATACGAACTCTCGTGGGAGCTCATTAAGAAATCCCAGTAGTATTGCCTGCGAACCTCACGTAATAAGGCCAAATAAAGGCTCCAATAGAGATGCTACTTCGAAATCCAAATAAGAATCCTGCTGGCACGAATACCATAGAAGAATAGAATCCCAACTAACAGTGGCGAGAAAATACCAATAAGAATTTAGAGTACAAATACCGAAGATAATTCCATATAATAAGGCTGATTAGAATCCCAAACTAAGTCTTCCGAGTAATACCAGCAAGAAAATACTAGAAGAATACTCAATAAGAAAACCGAGAGAACGGTCATATAGAAATCCCAAAGGAAGCCATTCATTTCTGACTACTGAGCGTAGAAGAATGCCTTGGAAGAAATCCCAATAACTGAGCTCCGCTTACAACATTCTCATTCCCGCTAATCCACACAACTTGGAGGGCTTGTTGCTAATCACTTATCTTCAGGGGGAGGAAGAAGTCTTTCTTACCATTTCAACGGGCCATGTATGAATGCCAAGATATCACATTTACACATATATGTTTTAAACTATTATGCAAACATGTTTATATAAGAGTTTATGAAACAGTGTAATCATCAAAGTCATTCAAGCACGATAATCAAGTCAAGCATAACACAACTCAATCAAAGACATTCAAATACAGACATTACAAGCAACAGTTCAAGCAATTAATAATTCACGAAGTCAATTTGATGCATAACTAGCCACTTTACTTCACTTAGCACACATTTAGCATGTAACACATAATTATATCACATAGGTGCACACATTCAATACAAGACACACAATCAAACATGCAGGCATACACTTTTAAGACACACACTTAATCAAGCACACACGCAAGGGTTACTACCCGACAGGCCGAGGACCCTGTCCCGGCTTAGAGCTAACTAAGCTCTGATACCACCTGTAACGCCCCGATCCCTCACGAGACCGGAGGCTCTAATAACCAAGCTATTCTCAACCCAATTCCAACCCAGTCTCAAAATTTTAGGGAAAAACGGACAGAGTTTCCCCTGTACTATGGACATTCTGAAAACCTGTAAACACTCAATAAAGCCACAACAAGATAAGACAAACTTTTCATAACTAAAGATCAAAGGATTAAGGCCATCCGAGCCTTGAAGCATACTATAGTTCCAAAAACACACAAGCATGCTAGTGGCTAGAGTTAGAACATTCACTACCAAGCATGCAAGGTAATTGAGAGCAGAAACATAAGTTATTACAAGATATAGGTTCCCAAATCTACACTACAACCAACTATCCTTCAACTTCTTACAGCAACCAATATAAACAAAGCCCTTAGGCCACAAAATAGATACACAAATACCAAATAGAAACAAGAAGGCACAGCTACTTCAGAATAACACACAGCAACTAGGGCAACTCCTCCAACTGCGCCACCTGAAACATGTTAGCGAGGTATGAGCAACCACTGTTGCCCAGTGAGGGATATAGTCTCGGGGCGTGCAATGCAACAGATAATACAATTATACAACAATAACACTTAGACAATTAAAGAAACAATGAAACTTAAATAACCACACATTTAAAGGATACATTTCACACAATCCCCTATACACCAATCTTCACTGGTCTTCATTCACGATCCACGAACCACGAGCACGATCACGATAAGCCGGCATAACCCCAAACACTCCAGTGGGTGTACTCCGGATGTACCCCGATAATCCTACGACCCAACATCCCCTGGCAATCTCCGGACCAGGCGAATGAGGGATTAGGGTACGGAGTTTGAATATCCACCGGCAAGCCCTCTGCCGCCCAGCCGATATTCAACACATCCGCCCCAGACACTATGGTTGCGCAACCACTATGCAATGCACTTAACAATGGCAAGTTAATAGCAATAATATAAGCATTAACACATAAGAGGATCAACAAAGTAGGTTGACCTCGATGCAATTAGAATAGAAGCAATTATATAAGCTAATAAGCAGTTTACAAAGGAACATATACAAAATAAGCATAGAATCATACCAAAAGCTCCAAATCAACTTGAAAACACATATAAACACTTAAGGAGTCATGCCATTGTTTTAGAAGTGTGAGTCAATCGAAATTGCACCTAAACCCCTTTGTTTTTCGAATTATTTCTCTTCCAAACCGAGGTTAATGATTTCATTTTCAAAGGAAACTCTCCCAATCTTCTAACTAACCCTCAAGGTACCCTCTCAACCCTCTAACTCATTCAAATGCCCGCGATTACCCCGAAAGCCCCAAATTCCCTCTTATGGCTTTAAACTACACATACCTTATCCGGGCTTCAAACAAGGGTTATCCAAGCTTCTATAGCACCTAGGTAGCCTAAGAATACTAGAAGTGAAGCCCGAATCCACCCGGATTCGCATGAACCCCGAAAGCCCTTTGTTAAAGTCGCCTATTTCATGTTTTATGCGATTCTAGAGCAATTCAAGTGCACGGGGCTATTAGACTACCTTCATTAGCACCTAAGGCATCTATTAGGAGTGTTGAATTAAGCTAAAACGCGCGATTACACCAAACCCTAGAAATCCCGTCACTATTCACCCCTACGAATCAACTATCGATTTCTACCGTTTAATACATGAAACAATAGCATAAATGTGGTCTCTACTACATGTATACAACATATATAAGCTTATTTGAGCATTGCAATAGCATTAGATAACATTTTCAACAAATCAAGAAAAATGTAACATTTTAGATATGCATAAAAAGTCATGAAAATCCTCACCAATTGCGCGTAGGAACTCTCGGGAGGCTAGCAAACACCCTAAACTACTTGCTCCTAGCTTGGCTTGGCTTGGCTTGAAGATTTGATGAGCAAAATCCTCTCATTCTCCTCCTACACTATTCTCGGATTTGCTACAGTAATTCCTGCATCTTCTCTTTTTTTTTTTTTTTTGTGTTTTGTTAAGTTATGAGCTAGGTGGTGTTTTATGAGCATATATATTAAATGGGATCAAGTTAGGTGCTTAGTGGTCCACTAAAATGAACGTTGATAACCTTAAAACGAGCCTAAGGTGAAGAATATATGCTAGCTAATTAAATTACTAAGTTATGTTACGTAACACTATTCATTGAACCATTAAAACATTTTCTAAACGAGTGCTCCTATCGCTCCTAGCTCAATTGCACATTTTTCCCATTCCTTTAACAATTAATATAATTTAATAAAAATGCTAATTCACTAATATAATGCAGTTTAAAAATGGAATGAATAGTGACCAAGAAAGACAACAGGTAAAGCACATAATTTAATGCGCAATTAATGGATGCCACATTTGAAAATGTGTACGGTAGAATCTCGGGCGTCACACAAAGTCTGGCTTAGTAACACCAGAATGCAGAAAACAAATGAGAGTGAGCTTATATAAAACAAGCCCAGCGAGGATTCGATAGATCTTTTAAAAGCATTTACTATACCCCTTGGAAATCATCCTTTGAGCAGTAAATACACATTAAACATCATTAACATCAACATTTCAATTCAACCACATAAATGACCACCCAATTGTAAAAGGATACTCTAGTTGGTGTAGCTCCATACGCCATCACGATCTTAACCATCTTCTTGTAACTCCCCATTACTCACGCACCCGATGTACCTCACTAGCCCCTCCCTTCATGGCACCTCTACCCATGCGAGCTGGGGGTAGCCTCTGATAGTCATGCCGTTATCAACCCAACAGCCCAATGCCGCCTGAGAGGTGGCACACACATATCAAGACTTATGACAATAATAATAATCATTCATATCATAAGAGGACAACATAGCAGGTTGCTTATCTCCCAGCTCATCAATAATCAACTATCACAGGTGGACAACAAAGTAGGTTGCCTATTTCTCGGCTCATCAATAATCAATCGGTTAATCATCATTTCAACAACATAACAACAAATAATCAAATAAACAACAAACAACTAAGTTAGATGACAAAGTAGGCCACCCAACTTAACATGCATTAAACCACACAACCAAACCCAAACCTAGCCATCAGCAACCCTAGATCAATCACTCAAACACTACCCAAACAACCAAATGCAACATTTCAACATTTTAAAAAAGAACAACTCAAACTTTTAAATATCATAACTTACATTCTACTAATCCAACAACCTCCAAACCAGTTTCTATCACTCACCCACTCAAGCATCTACATTAGTCCCCTTGGGAACCAGCCATAATTCATCTAAAACATGCTCGGCAACCCTAATTCCACAATACACCAAGGCTGAATTTTCTGGAATTTTGCCACAACATCACAATCAAAATTTTGGCATTACAACATTACCACCCCATAATTAACAAACTTTTAGAAGTTGTAACCAACCAATTCCAACCACTACAACAACAATTATTCAACAACAACCCAAAAACTCAACTTTAATACCCGAAAAATAAAAATACATGCTACTACCATTGAAAACTTATATAAACATACATAAACAATCCTTGACATCTACTAAGCAACAATCTAACAACAATTTAACATTTCATCGGATAAATAAACAGTTATATGAATTTAACAAAAAATAGCATTTTAAGATCTAGAATTTTTCTCTCACCTTTGATCCGAAGTAAAGCTAGGAATGCGTACAATAGGTACCCAACAATCAGAATCTAGCTCGGTTTGAAAAGATTCAGACAAAAACTAAGTTTTCTAGGTAAAATTTGCTTTGTAAAATAAAATGAAAAACTCACCAAAATCCTCAATGAACTCATGACAATGTGTGTGTGTGTGTTTGTGGTGTTTGCTTTGTTTTTAATATGTGTAGAGATTTTATATGCATAAGTCAACAAAATATGAAAAAGTCAAAGTTGAACAAAGTTAGTTTCTTTTGTATTTTTAGTATTTTAATTGTAATTTTGGACTATTTTTGTCAAACAAGTAAAAATACTATATTTAGTTGTTAAAGAATAGGTGACAACATTTTTCATTTGCACACATTAACACCCGACTCGGTTAAAAACTCGATTTTTGTAAAAGAAGATAAAAAGTCATATTATTTGTTTTCAAATGTCTTTTGAATGCACAATTAATCTAAAATCATTTAATACCACATATAAATAAATTTATATTAATATATACTAGGTCAACGAAAGTCAATGCAAGAATCGGGTTTTAAAAAAATTACTATTTGGCTCAAAAATGCTATTTTTTGCCCGAAAGGTCTATTTAAATTTCTATTTCGTTTCAGAATCAATTTGTATCAAACATGGGTCTATTAATAAAAGAGGACTATGTTTTCAAATGCTAAAAAGACCAGTTGAAAAATTATAGCGGACGTGTTTTAAAAATACTATTCACAAAATTCGACGATAAAATTTCTGATGCCGTTTTTTATGAAAATTTCATGAATTCACACATAGCATGCAATAGGAATATAAATCACAGAATTAGCGCATTCTAACTCATATAACACATAAACATGTCAAAATACACAATTCTATGCAAAGGTAAAATCTGGGATTTCACATATAATAATCCACATATAATAAGTTAACATATAAGTCTAATTAACTTATCATCATGAAAAATTAAACCTTTTTCCTATACTTATTGCATTTTCTTGAAAAACAACTTTCATTAATGCAAATCATAATAGCTCATTAATTCATAACCCTTTATAATTAATAATAATCACATGCAAGCCCAAACCTTTGAAGAAAACACAAGTCCATGGCCCAATCACATAAAGTGGCCCAATTAGACTAAAATTTAATCTATAACATGCACACAAGGACCAAGCCCAAATCCATATGTCTCATTGGCCTACGTACATTTATTTTAGCTCAATAGTCTATTAAAAGACATTATATCAACATATAATAACTTTTAACTTTCTTAAATTTAAAAATATCTTATACTACTCAATAGATCATTTTTAATTTCAAGATTAGAACATAAAGGCCTTCAATTATGTAAAATACATTTTTCTATTTTCAAGACAAATAGAAGAGTTGCATTCTTGACTATTAAACACTTTTAATCATCAAGTAGTCCTCAACTCAATTCATATGCATGATCATATAAAATAAGCTTAAAACTATCTTTTAAACTTTCATTCCAACACATGCATATAATAGACATATACTTTTGAGGACTTCAAGGCAACTACTATCATCTTTTCATATACAACAAAAGCAAAATCAATCTCCTACAACCAAGAGAATTTTCGGCCAACACAATAAAAGGGCAAGACTTGTCTTTTCTGAACTTTTGACTTTATAATTATACAAAAAGGACCTTTTAAACAAGTACCTTTTGAACATATTAAGATAGTCTACTTATTCCAAGTCTAAGGTCAACATGCAAATATCAAATCTTCATTTATCTTCACAATTTAGCACTTTCAATAAGAGGACAAATCATCAAAATACTACATGTGATTCTCGGCCATCTACTAGTATAGGTATAACATGCAAGTTCAAGTTAAGACATATACACACATAAATATTCAAGATCTACATTATCAATCAAAGATCTAAACTAGATTTGAACATGCAAGCGTGTAGACTAATGGCTTAGCTTTAAAAACATGCAAAACAACAAGCTCACATTCGGCCAAATGGTTCATTAACACATGCCCCAACATTGATAGTTAATAGATATATAGACAAGGCTCTAATACCACTTGAAAGTACTAGCCAACATTAGATATCATGTCACTACATAATCATAAGTTGGATTCAAGATAGAGAAAGTCATGCATGGACACCATGCTATAGCTGAAATATACATAGGCAAACAACAAAATTTTTCCAAGTTTTGTGGCAAGGATCAACATGCATACTTTCTATCGTATCCAATAACTATCAACACAAGCTATATATATATCAACTATATATATATATATATATATATATATATATATATATATATATATATATATATATATATATATAAGAACAAAAGGGAGGTACAAAGTGTTGGGGATATGCCCTAATGCTAAAGTATAAGATGACCTTATTAGGGTTTAATAAGAATAAGCTAATATGTTTCATACACTATGATATTTGTAGGATGTTCATATTCTCCGCTTCGATATGAATATGTCCCTAATGCCTATCCGAGAAGAGAAATGTTCTAAAAAGGTTTAGGATATTTTGCACTTTCTCTTCAATATGATAAGCATTAAGAAACAATTCACAGCCCTTCAGATTATTCAACCAGGAATAGAATAATCGAGTACATGTTATGTTATTACCTTTGATTAACATAGTGATATTAATGATAAAGGATGGCGTTCGAAATGCCAGAACAACATAATGATGTGGACTAATAAACATATGAGTGATCATCTGTGTACGAATCATTGAATGTGACAATAAATAGTGAACTACATGATTTCAGGTTAATAGTTTACTATTTAGTTGAGAATTGTGCAAATTAATCCTCAGACTTGACAGATTACAGCTGCTGGTTATATCAGGGGCTAAATACTGCGTCTGGACAATACCCGTCTTCCATAAGGTGGGTTATGACCTTATGCGTTTTAGTCTTGTGGTATGAATCGATAGGTAATTGTCAAGATAGGATCTGTTAACCTCCGGCGCGAAGCGATGTCTTTTGATATCTGAGATCGGTTGGTAAATAGGCAAGTCCTTGGCCAAAGCGAGTATGAAGTGATGGAAAAGAGTTTTTCCATGATAGTCATCTCTCATTTCACTGATTCAGATTTATACATAGTATCGGATGTGGGCTTAACCATTTCATGGCCCTTTCCTGATCGGGGCACTTATAACAGAAGGATCAGATTGCACGCTAATTCTCGACGGTTAAATGGATTCATGAAAGACGTCGTCTTCATTATCATATACATTCTCATGGTATGTTCATTGCTAGTGCGTCACTCATGGGCATGAGGGTATTTCAAAAAATGACGGAGACATTTCCGAAATAGATAAGGAAGTTTATTAGATCCCTCATCGGTACGCGATTATGAATCTAGAAGGTCACACATTAATAAGTATCATGAATAAGTTCACTGAGAGCTTGTATTATGTGATTGGTGGCTTTAAAGTGTTAAGAGCCATCAATGTTGGTATTTAGGCCAAAAGTGTAATTTTGGAAAGTTTTGGGGTCAAATTATAATTACCAAAATTTTTGGGGCCAAACTGTAAATATTGAAAAGTTGTTTCAATATATTTATTCTAATAGAGATTAGAATGGGCAAAAGTAATATATATATATATATATATATATATATATATATATAAAGGTGTTTATATATGTATATGTATAATGATTATGTAATTTGTGAAATGCCACGTCATCATCCTAGTCATCAAATGAAAAAGGCAAATTAATGATTGGGCATTGACATGTGGCATGTGAGGTGTAGGATTGTCCATGTTATTAATCCTAGTCATTTGAATTTGAATTGGATGGATGAGATTGACTTTTGAATAAAGACAAAAGAATCTCATCCATTGTTTTTTATGATAGAACCTTTTTACCAAGTGTCATAAGAGAGAAAAAGGTGTCCCTTGGATTGTATTACAATCCAAGGTCATGCATGGCTTGGTTGATTCAAGCAAGAAAGAGAATAATGGTGATTAGTTCTTTATGCATGCAAGACAATATAATAATAAGATGACAATTTTCTCTCTCTTTCCACTCACATTTTCGGCCAAAGCAAGGAGGAGAGAAAAGATTGATCTTTTGCCATCTATTGCTAATGATTATGATCTATTGACATGCATGGCTTGGTTTATTGAAACAAGAAAGAGATTAATTTTGATTGGCTCTTTCTATATGCATGTAATATACAAAAGATGACAACTTCTCTCACCTACACACAACACAATTTTGGCCAAGGCGATTGAGGAGAGAGAAAGTTCATCTTCTTCCTCTTGCTTGGTGATTTTCGGCCATTTCAACTTCATCAAGAAGGTTTTGCTTTTTGATGAAACACCACATAGACATAGCTTGATACATTGAAAATATACTAGCACATTTTTGTCTTCAAGTAGAAGGTTGAGCTTTGGATGCTTGTGGACCAACTAGACCCTTCAAGTTAGAAGGACTCCATTGCTCCAACTTCAAGCCACACCATCAACCAAATCATCTACGAAATGAAGAAGCTTGAAGACTAGCCCTTGAATCCCTCTAACTTGAAAGCCCTAGTTGGTCCACCAAGCATCAAAAGTTCTATCCTACGTTGAAGATTAAATGTGCTACTATATCTTCAATGTATGAAGCTATGTATATGTAGTTTAGGATCAAAAAGCAAAAGCTTCTTGTACTACTTGCTATGGCCGAAAGTCCTAGCTCAAGGAAGAAGATGAAGTTCTCTCTCCTCTCTCCTCTCTTGCCTTGGCCGAATATGTGTGTGTATGTGAGAGAAATTCTCATCATCTTCGTTTAACATATAATCTATATTATAAGTTAATCTTGCAAAGTTAATTAGCCAATCAAAATTGCTAGCTTGTTTGAAAGATCAAGACAAAGACATGCAAACCATTGAATCATAATCATTATTATTGATTGGCAAGAGACTTCTAAAGTTAAAGCCATGCAAATCCTAGGATTTTAATCATTACAATCCAAATGTTAACTTTATTCTCTTTCCTGACACTTGGCAAAAAGCTCTTATCTTCAAAAGTAAAGACTAGAATTTATTTGTCTTTATTCAAGACTCTATCCTAGTCATCAATCTCTACATGCACACGCCATATGTAAATATCTAGTAATTAATTTACAATTCACCTTTTGACAACTAGGATGATGACGTGGCATTTCACAAATTACATCATCATTACACTTATACATATATAAACACCTTTGAAACTACTTTTATATTAGAATAAATACATTGAAACTACTTTTCAATAATTGTAGTTTGGCCCCAAAAGTTTTGATAATTACAATTTGACCCTAAAACTTTTCAAAACTACACGTTTGGCCCAAATACCAACATTGATGACTCTTAACACCTTAAAGCCACTAAACACATTATACAAGCTTTCGGTGAACTTATTCATGATACTTATTAGTGTGTGACCTTCTAGATTCACAACCGCGTACCGATGAGGGACCGATAAATCTCCTTATCTATTTCAGAAATGTCTTTACCATTTACCGAAATACCCTTATGCTCATAAGTGACGCACTAGCAACGAACGTATCATGAGAATGTAAATGATAATGAAGACGATGTCTTTTATGAATCTATTTAACCATCGAGAATTAGCGTGCAGTCTAGTATTTCTGTTAAGAATGTCCTGCTCGGGAAAGGACCATGAAATGGTTAAGTCCACCTCCGATACTATGTATAAATCTGAATCGGTGAAACGAGAGATGACTATCATGGAAAAACTCATTTCTATCACTTCATACCTGCCTTGGCCAAGGACTTCCTCATTTAACGACCGGTCTCATATATCATAAGACATCGCCTCACGTCGGAGGTTAACAGATCCTATCTCGACAATTACTTGTCGGTTCATACCACAAAACTAAAACGAAAAAGGTCGTAACCCTCCTTATGGAAGACGGGCATTGTCCAGACGTAGTATTTAGACCCTGATATAACCGGCAACCGTAATTTCTCAAGTTTGATGATTAATTTGCACAATTCTCAACTAAATAGTAAACTATTAACCTGAAATCATGCAGTTTACTATTTATTGTCACATTCAATGATCCATACACAAACAATCACTCATATGTTTATTAATCCACATCAACTTATTGTTCTGGCACTTTGCACGCCATTATTTATCATTAATATCACTATGTTAATCAAAGGTAATAACATATGATAACCCGTACTCGATTATTCTAGTCCCGGTTGAATAATCTTAAGGGTTATGAATCGATTCTTAATGTTTATCGTATCGAAGAAAAAGTGCGAAATATCCTAAACCCTTTTAGAACATTTTTCTTCTCGGATAAGCAATAGGGACATATTCATACCGAAGCGGAGAATATGAATATCCGCTAGTTAACATAGCGTATAAAATACGTAAATATATTCTTATTAAACCCTAATAAGGTCATCTCAAACTATAGCATTAGGGCATATCCCCAACATTAGTAAGTAAAATAATCAACTTAGCTAGGTATCTAATAAACCCAAAAAAAATATCACAAATAGTTCAATTTACAAAACCATGTTCACTACATCAAAAGAGCATCCTTCACAGGCAAACACGTAGAGCGTACAAAGCATAAATTTGATTATTCATATCAAAGAAGCTTGCAACCACATGGAAGTTTGCTCGGCTAAACCACACCTTTAATTGTCCAAAAGAGAGGTAAATTAATCCTGCATATAGCTCAGTGGGGATAGAATAAGAAGGGTTTTCACAAAGATTTTATCTTTTTGCAACTTCTTTCAAAAATCGTGCTATACATATATGACAGTTACAAGAATGTCAGAATTTATAAGGATAACCAGAACAAATTAACCACAATCTTAACCAAGTAACAAGAAACGAAATTAAACATAATAATAAGTAATCAACTCTTCTCCCTGAGGTCTTCTAGGGACCAAGCGAGATTGGTTTCATGCTATAGCAAGATTAACATGGAAGACAAGTATACAAGAACGAATTTAACAACATACTAATTAGGCATCACTACTCTCCGAGAACCTCAAGGGACCAAGCGAGAGTAGGATTCTCTTAATAAAAGGATACCATATCTTGAATATCTCAAACTTGTTCAAGATGACCAGTCTCGAGCTTTCTTATCAAATCATCTTCATCAATATCAAATAAGATAGAGTACCCCAGAGACAACCCAAACCACAGTAGCCCAAGTCCATCCTAGCAAGCCCAACGCTGCCCAGGCCGCCCAGAACTTCTATTGTGGGTTCCATTAGATTGCTTAATTATGTCAATATATATACCTTCTATCTCTCCAGGTGATACCCCAAATGAGAGAGGAATTCAAAATAAGAAACAAACTCGGAGACAACAAAGTAGGTTGCCACCGATTAGTGATAATAAGCAATCACATGATAATATAATCATGATCCAAATAGATTTCAGATAACATATATACATACATGTGAAGGTCAACGAGGAAGGTTACCTCCAACATTCGAGCGTATATGTAATCCAAACTTAATCAAGCATTTTTATCATATGATCAAGCAAGTAAACATGTGAACACCTTGCATTTAGAATTCATAATACACAAAGTGGAGGACAATAAAGAAAGTTGTTTTATCATGCAAGTGTTTAACCATGTAGCGACCTCACACGCACATGTAGTGATATGTGCGTTATTTAGATAATCATGAAATCAATACCATCATGCTTGACCATATTAATACCATGTGGAAGAACTCTACATAGGCATATGCCAAAGGAGGGTGTAAGAATACCTTAAAACCACTCAAAACAACAATAAAAGGCAAACACAAACGAAACTATGAAGTAACTTTAATGCTTCTACATTAGCCTAACTTAAACAGTTAATTTCCTTACTTTAGTGAACTCCAATTATTCTGATTTTGGTCTAGAATCGAAGTTTATCAAATTTAGATAGTTCTAGAATCAAACAGAACTCAATTCGGAGTTGAATTGAGTGAGATATGACTTTTGGAAAAATATTGCACAAAGTTGAAAATCATCCAGTCAACTAATCTGGTCAACTCAACTAGACCAGATCTTGGCCAGTGATATTTGGATGACTAATCTGGTCGACTGGAGTCAGATTCGATCGACCAGATCCGACAATACAAAACACACATTTTCTTACTTGTTAGCTTACTACTTTTGTTTCTAACCCCAATTTTCCACCTAATACACTCCATGGCATAACTATACAACATAATAGACTCAAGACCATATGTGCAATACAATTGAATCAAGCTACAAGACAAGAATCATCAAGGTCATTTGATAGCTCTATGCTCACGTTACCCAAGTTCAACTTCATTCTACCAATTATAGCTATAAACACATAAGTATAACATCACCCAACTTACATAGCAACTCCTCAACCCATCAATAACCATCAATGGTTCATCAAACCAAACCCTAGCTCAAACACACAATAATGCTCAAATCTTTCATCAAACTCCAACATATATAAGCAAGATGAATTCCAACACATATCAAAACACCTTGAATGAGATGAGAAAACCTTTTGAAAGAATCTCTCACCTTGTTCTTGAGTTCTAGGAGCTAGAGAAAGCAAGAGATGTGTCAAATCTAGTTAGAAGATGCAAAGAGAAGCTTGAAAATGGCTTGGTCTCATTCTTTTCTTCTTCTTTTTCTTCTTCTTCTTCTTCTTCTTTCTCTCTTCCTTTTTCAGATCATGTGTGGTATGTGTGTGTGTGTGTTTTGATCATGTGTTTGTGTGTGTTGTGTATGTTTTGGTCTTATTTGTTAGGTAGGATATTTTTCCTACATGCCCAAAAGACTAGAGTGTCCCTCAACTAGCTTGTGTTCTACTAGTTTGCCATTTTAGTTGTGTCTTTACTAATTAGTTTCTTGTCTTAGCTTACTAGTAGTTAATTAATTCATATGATACTTAAAATACCTAAATGCACGTATTTGACATAATCACACGTAAAACGATGCAAATGCACGTAATTCTAGATAACCGCACGTAAATCAATTTAAAAACATATAAAATGATTTAATTATTATCTACGTTACCTAAATTACTCAAAGACACAAAACTGAATTTAAATGCATGTTAAACGAGGCATGTGCATGTAAAACGATGTAAATGCATATTAATTAATATAAATGCATATTAAATGATGCAAAAATATATGAAATACTATAAAATGCATATGGGCTCTATATTGGCTCGATACGGGGTCTCACAGTAGTAAATTTTTTAAATAGTAATACTTTGCTATAATCTTAATTTACCCCCCTCTTAAGATTATTTGTCACTAACAAGTGGTATCAGAGCTAGGGTTCTACATATAGCTTAATCGCTAGTAGAATATACAATGGCAAATAATCCCATATTCCTAATTTTTGAAGGATATTCTATTGATAGACCTCCGTGTTTTACAAGTTCCAATTATGTTATTTGGAGAAATAAGATAGAGACATATATTCAATCCGTAGATTATACATTGTGGGAAATTGTTGAAAATAGGCCATATAATGTTGCATTTGAAATGCATGATGAACTAACCAAGCAAGATATTGTCAAACTTACAAAAAATGCTCAAGCTATAAATCTTCTTTATTGTGCATTAAATGACATTGAATTTAGCCAAATTAGCAAATGCATATCGGCACATGAGATTTGGAAGCTTCTTGAGGAGACATATCAAGAAGAAGAAGAAGGTGAGGAATAAGATGAACAAGAAGAAAATGTTATATGCTTCATTGCAGAGGATGAAGAGGTATGTTCAATTTCTACATCTAGTTGTTCTTCATTTAGTGAACACATTTGATGAATTGAAAGAATGCATTTCTAAAGCTCAAAATGAATTGATGTGTGCACTTTCTAGAAGTAACAATTTTCTTAAGGAATTGGAATGTGCCATACTTCAGAGAAATGAGTTTGAAAAGAAAAAAGTTCCACTTATTGAAGCATAACATAAGCTTGATACTTCCTTGAATGATAGGCACAATATGTTAGAAAATGAAGTATCTTGTTTGATGAAAGAATGAAATGAATTTAATATGAAGCTAGGATACTCTATCAAAGAAGAAGATAAGATAGATATTATGCATGATTCAAAATACATGGCACATAATCAAAGTGTTATAAAATGCAAACCATGTAGTAGTCAAAAGATTTTGAAAACTAAAACTCATTCTTTCAAAACTCCAAGAACGAACATTGCATCTAAATCTAGAGTACATCAACATTCTTGTACATATTGTGCTAGAAAATGACATATTTCCTCATATTGTCATTATCAAAAATTGCATGATAGAAGATCAAAAGTTCTATGGTAGCTAAAACACAAATGTATTGTTAAATCCACAACAAATGAGATTAATCTTCAAGGACCCAATTAAAGACGGGTACCTAGATCTTGCTTTGTTGTAGGAATTATGTCAAGCAACACCCAAGAACATGGTAATGCAACTCATGAGAAATGCAAGATTATTGGGATAAAGAAGCACATGTAACATTGAAATTATTTCTTTTCATATATGCTTCTTGAGAATAGTTTGAAATTCAACTTGCTTAGTTAACTATGTGTGATTGAAAATGAAAGTGATGATACATTACTTGATGATTGAGTGGGAATGCTTATGCCAAATGATTTTGATAAATTTATGCTTGAGATGGTATATGGATTGTTATCTCATGTTATTTTTGAAGATACATGTGTTGTATGAATAACATGAACTTGATAACATGATGTGTTGTATAAGAAGAGTAAAATGAATTTTAGAATACATCACGTGGTTTATTTTGAAGCCTAGAAAATGATAATTAGTTTATCAAATTATCTTGGCTAGAATACTTCATTGTTTTAGAATTCTCTTTAATTAAATAAGTTGTTTCATACTTGATTCAAACATAAGGAACACCCAATAGGATGGGAAAACACAATAGTGCAATAAATGAGACACTAGTAAAAATAAGAGAACTGAACAATGGCAAATATGAGGAAGATAAAATAATCATTTATGGAGAAAAAAATGAGAATGAGGTTAAGGATGACTTTGATGATTCACTACATGATAGGATATAAGCCTCATTAATGCAAGAGCACAAGATAGAGAAAAAATAGGATGAACTAGCTTCTAGCGGTAGAAGATAAAAATTTAAAACTTATCAACCATGTGACCCATGAATCAATTGTTTTGTTCAAATTCTATGGTATACATTAAATTGAATAAATGAATACTTATGTGTGAATGAATGTCTTATAAAGTGTTTAGAAAGATGAATATCTTACAAATGAATCATACTTGAGTTTAATACTATCAAATGATAAATGTGATAATTATTGCAAGAGTAAAATGAATGGTTGAATTGATAAATGACATGCATGATGACTGTAATACAATGCATTATTGATCTTGATTCTATTAAATGAATTGATAGAAGAGGAAAACGGGTTGAATGAATAATGCAATATGAGATTAATAAAAACATGAGAATAGCAAAAGAAAGAAACCTTTTGAAAAATTCAATCCTTGCAACCATCACAAGATTAGAATTGAACATATTGATATATTGGTTTGAAATATAATTGGAATGGTCATTTATGTGCCGAAATTCAATCTATCTTGGTGAGCTCATAAAAGCTTATGCAATACATGATGATGTGGTAAACATTGATCGATTGCATATGATTTTGATAAAATATGAAATTACTTGATGCATGACATAGAAAATCAAGTTTTACATGGTTCATTGGAATATTAGAAATGTGTGATGATTGTGATATTCAAAATGTTTTGACTTCCCTTCATCATACACACATATGAAGTTTGTCATTGATCTTGAAAATTCTTACCTATTATTTGACAATGACAACACTTGATCATGTTATAAAAAGAAGACATGCTTAGTTGAGTTTAATAGTAAATTTATCTTGAAAAGATATTGGTACAAGCATAGATATTTGTCTTTCAAAAAGATAAAAGCTACAAGATGCATCTAAAATTGATGAATGACACATTTATTTAAACAAGGCTTTATTTTCATACTTGAAATCATTATCCACAGACCTTGTTGAATGTGTAATGGTTATTAGTGTATCTAATACATCTTGATGAGAAAATTTGTCTAAGAGCTTGCAAAGGGTATTTGAAATGAGACAATGAAGAGAAAGTCAAAGTTCTTCCTTGGACTACAAATCAAGCCAAGTACACAAAAGTACAAAAAAAAAAGATTGGGCTTTGTGAAGGACATGAATTGAGATTCAAATGTATACGTTAATCATGCCCCACAAAGTTGAGATAAAGTAAATCGGTTGATAAAAAAATAGTATAGAGGTATGCTCCATAATCTATCATACTTTATAGCCTCTAGACTCAATATAATGATAGTTATGCCCTTATTTGCTTATTCACAATATTATTTCAAAAATCTCAATAGAGCATTGTAAAAGGAAACTTGAATTGTCTTTCCATCACTTTACTAAAACGTTTATGATGACTTCTTGATGGATTGTGCTCTTAATTATACTTGATTTCATTAGAGCTTTGATGATACTAATCTCTTTGCGTCGATAAAGATTAATGATGATGTAGGCTTTCAAAAATATGGAACTCAAAGTGAATCCACCATATCAAGATCTAAAAAAGGATGGATCTCCTAGTGATTCGAATGATTAATACAATCAAGGAGTACAACCAATCTTATAAGAGGAAGAACAATCAATATCAAATCAAGATGAACAACCAATGGCCAAAACATTGATCAAAATCTATCAAGATGTTAGAAGTTTGGACTTGATTATGTTAAAGAAATGGGGAATCAAATGGATACATCAACCATGCTCAATAAAGATCAATAAGGTGAATAGGTTGATGAAAATAAACATAGAGATATGATAAATAATCTATCATATCTAATTACCTTTAAACTCAATTTGATGGTTGCTGTGTGCTTATATGCTTATGTGCTTGTTTCAAATATGTCTTAAAAAACACTCATTAAAATTTTGAAATAAGAAAATGATAAATGTCTTTCCATCATGACTCTAAATGGCTATCATGGTTCTTAGATGGATTGCATACTTGAACTATTTGACTTTATCTCTTCTTACAATGCATATGGACTTTTAGGGATAATCATTATAATGCATTGGATATTTGGTTCTAGCATGTGTTGTATACTTATGTGAGAATGATAAATACATACTTGAGATGAATCTATTGAGAAGAAAAGTTTATATGAAAGCTTTGATTGTATGAAAATATGACATGTGCTTATATAGAGATGTGTACTTTGAGGAGAAAAATATTGTTGAATATCCACACCATTATCATCTCTAGATTAATTTTCATGGATTTTGATTCTTCTCTTGAACTAAAACTTGTATTCCTCCATGAATTGGTTTTCATCATATCTTTTTAAGTATTCCTACTACTTGCTCCTTAGTGTATTTATTACTTGTTCATGATGATCAAAAAGGAGAAGTATGCATGATATCAACATGGATGAAATGTCAAACGAATTTGAGAAATTGAATATCATGTCTAATAAGGAATATGAAAAAATTATAAAAGAATTGGAATTTATGATGAATACCTTGAATACTATTCGTTTCTTATAGTGCTAAAATTTTCCATATACTTTGGTGGAATACCAAAGGGGGATATATAACAATGGTATCCTTTTCTAAAAGAGGAGAAATATAAATTATTTTGTATACTATGACCTGTGCTCCAATTCAATGTTCAAAGTTATAATGTTTATATGATTGAGATATACACTAGTAAGGGGGAACCTACTGTTTGAATGAAATCTTACTTATGCATGTTCTTATAGGGAGTATTGAAACTCATGTGTTTAATTCTTAATGCCTTTATGCTACCTTAAGCATGTATATTACACCTTATACCTCCTTATTGTGATTATTTGTTTTTGTTAATGATAATGGGGGAGAAAAATATAATGTGTACAATGATGTGTTACATGTTTTTAAGTGATTACATTGTTTCCTAATCCCTTGGCATATTGATAGGGGAGAATTGTTCAATTTATCTTGGCATACACATCAATGTTTGTAATCATAAAAAAAGGGATAATATTAATCCTAAGGTTTTATACCAAGGATATTTAAAAGGTTTCGATGAAAACAAACATATGTAGGTGCATTATGTGTTATATGTATAATTTGAGGGGGAGCTAAAGATTCTATGTGTTACATTGTTTAAAATCTTTACTCACTTGACATATAATATATTGAATGCATATGTGAGGGGGAGTCATGTCTTGAAGACTCCATATTCATGCTATATATGCTTAACTTATACACTATTGTTGTTATAGAATAGAGTTATTTGTCATCATCAAAAAGGGAGAGATTGTTAGTCTTATGTCAAAAGATATGATTTTGATGATAACAAATCAAGGAAAATTGGTCATAGTAAATGTATGTTTGTGCTAATGTGTTTACATGTTTAAAATGCACACTTGTTGGCTTATGTGTATAAAATGTATATATCATTATAAACCCAATTGTACTTTAATGTTTTGGCTTGTATGTATTATATTGTCCTTATAATATTGAAAACCAAAATATATTGTGGATGCTTAGTGTTAAAGGAAGAAGAGAATCTTGCATAAAGATGTAAAATGGTTGTGATTAAAGAATTGATGCAAGATTGAAAAGGATACAAATTATGTTGGCCATTATTTTATACACGAGCAAGATCACCACAAGTATGAAGAAATGAAGTCTTGAAGAGTTGAAGAAATGAAGATCATATTTCAAGAACCAAGATTTGAAGACATGAAGATAAAGTGGTGTTATAAGGATGGAGACGTGGTGACATAAGGGGTAGCGACTTAAAAATATCTTTTGCCTTAGGTATGTATTTTTATGCTTCAAGCTCTTGGTAAACTTTCATAAATGTCCTTATATATTTTCTCAAGAGTTTTGAAAAGATTTCAAAATGTTAATTGGGTTGGAAAATCTTTTGAAGAAGTGTTCTTCAAATTTTCAAATAATTTATCTTCAAAAGATTGAATTTTCAGGTGAAAATATGTTTTAAACTCTTGATTACAAAAATTTATTTTAATCTTTCCACAAGAGTATAGAAAATGTTTTGAAGTGTCAAAAAGATTGGAAATACTTTAGAAGAAGCGTTTTTGAAGTGCCTAAACGTTTTGCCTTTGAAAAATTGAATTCCGGGTGAAATTTTACAAAGTTGAAATTCTGGCCATCAAGACCACGGTCGTGTTAAATACCACTGGGTACAAGACCGCCAGTGAGCATTACAAATATATGGGCTTGATACTGATCGTGTTAAACACAACCAGTAACACGACCGAAGGTCTGCAATTTTAAAAAAGTAACTGTTAAAGAGTTGTTGTATCATTTCTTATAAATTTTGAACCAACCCATTTCATCAAACAACTCTTCCAACAACTCCAAAACATCATATATTGATTATAATTTTCAAATTTCATATATTTCAATCAATATACACTAAGCTTGAGCTATAACATGCATTATCTATTAAGCATTCAAAGAGCTTCATTTGTATTATCCAACTCTAAAAGAATTAAAGCTTTGTATCTTTCATATAAACATATTCATGATTGTATTGCTCTCTACATCTTAGATTGTGAGAATCATAGAAGAGAATAGAGTGTTGTAAAATTCTTCGTGGATTCAAAGGAGGGGAGGTTGTAGGTTTGAGCTTCACCTACTTGTAAAGAAGCTTAGTTGATCACTTGTGGGTTCAAAAGATTGTTATATTTGCTCTTGTGGATTAAAGAGTGAACTTGTAAGTTGGTTTGTGCTTTACCAACATTTGAAAAAGTATTGATTTAGTGGAGAAATCCTAAGGAGAATGACCTTAGGTGGTGGACTAGGTTTTTGAGAGTGCGAATCACTTGAAAATACCGAGTTTGATTTCTCTCTCCCTACTCTATTTACATTCATTATCATATATATTGTTTAGAGTAGTTATCTCTTATCTAGTTATTCTGATAATTGTCTCAAAAAAGTTTTTGTGGGTTGTAATAAATTTTTTAAATAACAATACTTTGCTTCCCCCCCACCACCCTCTCTTAAGATTATCTGTCACGAACACCTATTAAACTAATACTTATACTCTTAAGAATTGTCATATTTACTTACCAAAATGAAAGAAGAAACGTTTATCGCTTGATGCTTAGGAATGAATTTCTCTTTGCATGACTTATTGATTTTGATTTTTGCTCATAAAATTATGTAATTTATTTCAAACTTTATCATTGGTTTGAATTCTTTTATTTTTGATTTCTTTACATTTAAACTAATTTTTTTTACATTTTTTTAAGTTTTTTTTTTAATTTAAACTAATTATTTTTTAGTTAAACGGTTACGGTTAACCGCAATTTTTTAAATATTTAACTGTTATGGTTATGGTTATTAGTTTTGAAAACTGTTAGGTTTTTATTACAGTTATAATAATTGGTTTGCTAAACAATTTTTATTACAATTTTATTATTTTTCATGATTATTTAAATCATTGTCATTTCTAATGAATTTTAGTATATTCTGAAGTTTGAGAGGGAAAACGCTAATACTCTCTCCAAGTGCAAACAACTTTAAAAAGTAAAGGTCTAGATGACAATCTAACGAGGAAATTTGTCGAAGAGCATCTCCAACAACTTTGTCTCTTTGGGGATGGGGCTGCTTCATAAAGTTTTTTTTTTTTTTGGTCTAAAGTTGATTAGACTAAACAAGTCTCTCAATTTTTCTTTCCACTTTTATTCCCTCCTATCTAATGAAAATTATTCAATATGCAAATGTGAGATCGTGAGTGTGGCGTGGACCCTACTTGTTTGTAGGGCTCACATCCTATTACATGACTTGATGTTTGTCCGGTCATGATAAATTATTTTTTATAAATTTAATAATGCGTCAATTTTAACGAATCAGAAATATTATGGTAATTTTAATATTAAAAAAAATATATAAAAAATATAGCCAATCAATAAGGAAAAGCCATGCAGCCCTACCCACTCTAGCCCATGCCCTCCACTACCAACCCCACTAGTCCTTCAGTTTTTTCCCGATTAGCAATTGAAATGAAAGGAACGTACAACAATCTCTGAGTCCTTGGGGATGGGAGCTAGAGGTGATATTTGGATCGGCCAACACAGGATTAATTCAGTCTAATATTCGAAAATTCAAACTCAATTTAATTCGAATGAAAGTGAGTTTGATTCACCTCTACCCACTATATATAGGTGGGTCAAGTTGGGTCATATATTTTTTGACTCAATCTATTTGTGCCTAAGTCCATTTGTACTCAAACCCAGTCCAACTCAGCTCATAAGTTCAGCCCAACCCAACTCCAGCCCAGTTCAGGCCTAATTCGAGCCTAGATAAAACCCATCTTGAGATTATAATTTGTATATGTAATTTTTCTTATAAATAGTTAGTGTATTCAACTTCATTTTACTATAAAACTATATATTTATTTTATTACCTATTGTCTCTTTATTTTACTACAAGAGAATACACAATATCTATGGCTATGGGGGAAGAAAATCTTTCACAACGATTACGTTCAAATGTTTGGAATCATTTTGTTTACTTTGAAGAACATGGGTATGTAATTTATAACTATTGTGAACGTAAATATATATTTCGTTGTTAATTTAGAACTGAAACACTTGTAAGATATCTTGTATCTCAACACTCAAATATTCTAAACTATTTTAATCATCAACCACTGCTACCACCACCACCAACAGACCCAGCACCCTCACAAGGAGCATAATAAAATGGAGAACTTCACCAACTTTCTTCAAGCATTTATATAATGTTCTTTTTTATGTTTATTAGTAACATATCCGTGTCTCGTGAACTTGTGGTTTGTTATATAATATTTTATCATTTATATTAATATTATCAATCAACTTATATCTTGTTAATTGTTAAATTAACTTTTTCGTAAAAAAAGGTTAAGTTTTAGTTTTTTTCGTTATTAATCCAACTATTAAAACTCAGAACACATTAATAAAAAATAAAAATAAAAAGATGGGCTGGCCCAGCCTAGCTCGGCCCAGCTCACGACTCGTGGTAGCGGGCTCGTGAGCCGAGCTGTGTCATATATTTCAAGAATTGAACCCAACCCAATTCAGCCCACTAAACATATGTGTCGAGTCGAACTTATTTTTTTTAATCCATAATTCGACCGGACCGTACTAGACCGTGTCGAATTAGCCCATTTGCCAGCTCTAGTGGAAGCTAGTTGTTAGTTGTTATAGATCGCAAATTCCTGTAATTGCAATGAAGCCACAAGTTTTTATTTTTCATACGTGGCTCATTTTATATTATAGTTTTCATTCTGTATTTTTATGATGGTAAAAACGCAAAATTTAAAAATCTGGTTATATTAGATTCATGATCTAAACCTTTTTTCATGAGAAATTAGACTTTATATCTAAAATATTATGATATTTAATACAGTAAATGACTTGACACTCTCTTATATTTTGTCAAAAGTATACAATATTTTTAATATTTTAAAATGTAACTTATTACTATCTGTGTTTTATAAAAATAACTGAATATCCACTTGTATTTTAAAACGTAACTGATTATCCTCGTATATTTTATAAAAATAGTTGAATACACTCCTGTATTTTAAAAAGTAATTGATCATCATTTGTATTTGTAAAAATATAGCTGAATATCTCTATTAAAATAAATAATTTTTTAACAGAAGCAGGGGTGTTAAAAATACATAAAGATATTCAACTACTTTTATAGCACACATGGGGTAATCAACTACGTACATAAGGGATATTATACATTTTTAACAAAACAGAGAAAGTGTTAAATCATTTACTCTATTCAATAATATGATATTATCTATGTTTTGATAATTATTTGTCATCGCGAGGAGGGTGCTCTTCTTCGCGGAGGAGTAGCTCTCCTCCTCGCAAGGGGCTGCAGTACCTATGTAAGGAGAAGCTCCTTCTCCACGTAGAGGAGCCATTGTCTCTCGTAGAGGAGCTACAGCAGCCTCCTTGCAAGGAGGGGAGGCGGCACAGTACTCGAGGCAAAACAAAAGTAAAAGGTTAAAGTTGAGCTTCTAATCATAAATAGTGTGATGGCTTAGTAGGAAAGAGTTCAAAGTCTTGTTAGAATTATTTTTATAAAATTTTAATATATTAGAATCAATTTATAAATAAATAAAAATTGGAGAAAAAAATAAAATTTGTGTAATTAATATTACCCTTAATTAGTTTATCTATTTTAACAAAATAATTGACTAAATGATCAAAATAATATCCAATTGATAGTTTAATGGTCAAAATGAAACCAAAAATAGTTTGATAATCAAAACATGATTAAGAGGATAGTTTAGTGGTCTTTGAAATATTTTACCCAATGCTTAACACGTGGAAGTATTAACAAAAAATACACAGAGTGAAACTTAATCTTGTAATTTTAATTTATTCGACTAATACTAAATTTAAAATATCGTCACATCTAAAGTTTAAAAAGTTAAAAAATTATTTATCTTATTTGTTTGTTATCTCCAACAAACAAAAAATAATCACAAGAGTTCTCCTAGATGACTGTAACTTTGAATCAAAATCAAAGATAGGAATCGAATGAGGGAGAGAAATTTGGCTTTCATCTGGAATTATTATTATTTTTTTTCTTTGCTTCCCGTATGAATTTTAGTAGATTCTGAAGATCGAGAGGGAAAACGCAAATCCTCCCTCCAAGTGCAAACAACTTTAAAAAATAAAGGTCCTGATGACAATCTAACGAGGAAATTTGTCGAAGAGCATTTCCAACAACTTTGTCTCTTTGGGGATGGGGCTGCTTTATAATGTTGATTAGACTAAACAAGTCTTTCAATTCTTCTTTCTACTTTTATTACCTCAAACCTAAGGAAAATTATTCAATACGCGAACATGAGACCGTGAGCGGAAAGCGAGTCCTCCTTGTTTGTGGATATCTTATTAAATGACTTGACCAATGTTGGTTGTGTTAAATAATTTTTTTAAAACTAAAACGGTAAGAGTTGTGGTTAGAGTTAGCCTAAAACACTTTCTTTTCTTTTCTTTTTTCGTACGAAGCCTAAAACGTAAGAATGGATACTTTATACGATATCTAAGGAATCATCTAATTTAAGACCTTGTGACCACGTCCCAATGGTATCTTAGCCAATTAGTGTGGTTATAATTTTTTTTTTATTTAAAGGGCGATTAATTTTATATCACTTTTAAAAATTAATTTTATAATCTTTTATATTTAAAATAAAAATTATTATAGTAGACCAAATCGGCAATGGTATAATAAAGAAGGTGATAAAGACCTAGCCAAAAACAAAAAGCGACAAAGATATCAGCTTGTGCATTTGAGCGCATATATAAAGTTTCTTTGCTTGTAATAGACGGTGAGAGGATTAACACAAGAAATAAATCTTTGACTTATCTATCACCCTCACCAAAAGCATCAGCGTACAGATTAGATACTTTTGGAAGACGGATTAACATCCACGTTGGCAACACTCTATCCATTTATTGATGTTTTTTCTCTTTCCCATTTCTACACGAAAGATGAGAAGAGTATTAAAAATTTGGTAACGAACATGATGCTTGTTTTTTTTTTTCTTCCCTCAAAGCAAACAGAAGGTATTCTCATTTATCAAACTCAAAAATAATTACAAGTGAAAAGGGGTAGAAGACTATCATTTAGTTGTATCGTTAATATTCTAAGCCCTACCAATAACTTGGTTTAAAAGAGAATATTTACTATTCCTAACCATATACATTTTAGTTCTAACATCAAAAGTAATTTTGCTAAATATTTCCTCCTCCGAATGAACACTATTGTCATATAGCCGGGAGTTCCTTTTGCTTCAAATATGGAAAATGAATGCATCAAGGAACAACTTTAAAGAAATGACTTGGAGCAAGTTAACTGAGGCATTTTGAACAAACCATTCTGCAACCTGATTCCAATCTCTCACCCTCCGGGGACCCCTAGACATCCTCCAACCCTTTAACCAGATGCGTCATGAAAACAAATAATCAAAGAAGAGATGAACTTTATCCTCATCACAAATTTTGCAGAATTCACAAAGAGGATTAATAATAATCCCCTAACAAAGTAGCCTACGTTTTGTGGGTAGTCTATCTTGCCAGAACAACCATGTGCAGAAAGAATGCTTGGGAGTTGAAAGTTTGAACCACATAATTTGATCCCAATTGACAAAAAGTGCTTCTGGTTTAATCAATTCCTAGGCCAAGGAAGAACTGTATTTACCATTTGGTGAATTAATCCAAACACAGCCTCCAAGTTTAGTCATATCAGGTATAATGTTTCCCAAGTGATCACCAATAACCGAGAACATATGAATATTGGTAGGTAGGTTCTATTGGTTGCCATCGATGAAATCTACCACAAGAGAGTTCGGACCAAGACCAACGTTGATGATACCTTGCTTCCCAAATACATTGAGCAGAACCCCCAATGGATGCCAATAATCTTTCCAAAAGAGTGTATTGCATCCATTACCAATCCTGTGAACAATGAAGTTCCTAACCAAGGGTCTCAATTGCAAGATTTGTCTCCATGCCCAAGAGGGTCTGCTAGGCATAGGAATATCCCAAAGGCTATTCCCAAGAATAAAATTGGCCTCCATCCATCTAGTCTAGACATTTTTTTTGTTTCGTATGAAGGATCCATAAGTACCTCATGATGGCTGCTTGGTTAGAGTCATGTAACCGTTTGTCGAGACCATCTCCATTGATTTGTTCCATATCCATAGCATGAGTAGTTAAAGCAAGTGAATGATTTGAAATTCGAGTTAACACCGCATCCTCAAATGTTCGGGACCCATGCCCCTGGGTCCCATGCTTGGTTAGCTAGAAAGTGAGTTCTTACTCTTTGACATGAGGGGAAGAAAGCATACAGAACCTTAGCTTTCTTTCCCATGTTATCAACACCAGCCCAAAGAAATGAGGCAAGTTTCTTCTCAATCTCCTCAAGAATACCATTTGGGAGGACAAACATCCTTGACCAAAAACAATGAATGTTCTCAAGTATAGATTTGACCAGTTGCAACCTGCCTGCAAAGGAAAGCTTCGCATTAGTCCAACTACCAATCCTTTATACAATACGATCGATGAGGCAAGAACAATGAGATTTGAGCATTCTCCCCGATAAAAAAGGAACCTTCAAGTAGCTAATTGGCAAGGTACCTTCTTCGAAATTCGAGATGTCATTGATTCTCTGTTTCAGAATATCATTACAACCACTCAAAAAGAATTGACTCTTTTCCGCGCACACATTCAACCCAGAAATAGATTGAAAGTAGTCAAGGTTGTCTTTGATGATTTGGACCGACCTTGTATCACCTTTACAAAAAATCAGAATTTCATATGCATGGCATAAATGAGTGAGATTATTAGTCTTGCACTTGGGATGGCAGTAGAAGCCTTTCTTGCATGTTGCTCTGTTCATAATACCCGTAGAAACCTCCATGACAAGAACAAAAAGGCGAGGAGAGATAGGGTCTCCCTGTGATAACCCGAACCCGGCATGCATTTAAAGACATTTAATTGCATTTAATTAAGTGTTATCATAAATGTTAACATTGAATTATGTGTTTATTTTTAGTTAAACATTCATTTGTGGCTTCATTTTTATATTTATGTCAAACGGTTTTATTTTTCTTGCACTTAAATGCTCGGATTTCAATTAAATGAAAAGTAGCTTCAAGCCGGAGTAAATTTTAAACTATGATGATTTTCAAAAATGATATATTTTCTTAAATTCTTTGAGATTTAATTGTTATTCTTTTATTGTCGCAAAGTGCATAGCATTTCGAGAGCGATAGTTAGGAAATGATTTACAGTCCTCAGCAAATAGTAAAAACTAGTGTTTAGTGTTTTAATTTTAGTATTTTAATTGTTATTAGCTGGAATTGGATTTATGTTAGTTGTTTTAGCTTCAAAATGCATAAAATAAGCCTAATTGACCAACTTAAGCAACCTTTGACCAAGCCTTGACTTTTGACTTGAGTTGCCATCTTATTAAAGCCTATTATAGCACAAAATAAAAATAAAAAAAGAAAGTTGAAAACAGATTGAGCAGGCCGAAAATAAGCAAGGAAGAAAAAAAAACCTTTCAACTTCAAATCTTCGATTCTTCGCGTGAGCTTGCACGGGGTGGTTTCCGAAGCATCCTACGAGGTTTTCCTAGCGTCTAGGAGCGTTTAAGGTGAGGGTTTCATGTTTATTTGCGCATTTGAATATTTTGTATATTAACTTTGATTTTTGGGTTTTATCCGTATATCGTTATTTTAGTCATTTTGAGGCTTAAAGAATGTTCCCTAATAATTGTAGAACATGTATTTATAGCTTTGTAACATTTCCTGCGGTTAAATCTTGAGATTGTAATTTAAATTGTTAGTTGAATAGTAAACTATGAATAGTAAAACCTCGTTTCGATAAAGTTGCACTGTTATGCTTTCTGTTGATGTGGAAAGGTGCTAGGTATGCTAGAATGCCTAAATGCATGGTTTGTTTAGGTTACGTAATGAAAAAAATGAGAAAAATGCATTAGTGAAAGTTGGGGTCGTTTCGGTCAAGTTGGAATTTTCTCGATTTGCGTGAAGGCATTGTCGAGGTACGCCATGGAAGCACTTTTGGTGCAGTTGTGACATTGGTTGGGTAATCGGTTGAGGTAGTTGTAATTCAAACGAGCAAATGGAAAAATCGGGGCTTTGCGTGAATTCTAGGGTTAAGTAGGGTTTCAGGGTCTTTAGACGTGCCTTATGGTGACCTAGGAGGATTGGTGAAGTCGGTTTCCAAAACTTGTGGCTCGTTTGAAAGTAGTAGTGTTTTGAAAGTTGGGGTCATTTTTGTGATTTTGTGTGTTTTCATAGTATATTGCTTATAGAATGCTTATATTGCTTATAGAATGCTTATATTGCTTATAGAATACTTATATTGCCTATAGAATGCTTATAATGCCTATAGAATATTTATTATTGCTTGATAATGTTTGTTGGTATTGTTCTTGTTGCTTATTTGATTGTAAATGCTTGTTATCTTGTTTATCACCTCTAATCTGTATTGTTGTGCTATCGCTCGTTTATCGCCTTGTATCAAGTCTTGCATTGCATAGTGTCAGACGCGTGAGTGATGGGCCTCTCTGGGTAGCCTTGGGTTGCCAGTATTGGTTGCTCTAGCTCCGTGTCCTATTCCCTTTTCTCGCTTGGGTTGCCTCCCAGGAGATTTGGGTCGTAGAATTGATAGTTACTCCCGGGGTATTCCAAACTGAAGTTATAAGGTGGTTGCGTGCTTATTGTCATCGTTGTCAACATCAAGCTCGAGATTGAT
The DNA here is from genome assembly GCA_037974665.1 of Ehretia macrophylla. Classification (NCBI taxonomy): domain Eukaryota; kingdom Viridiplantae; phylum Streptophyta; class Magnoliopsida; order Boraginales; family Ehretiaceae; genus Ehretia; species Ehretia macrophylla. The sequence goes on from CM075774.1 coordinate 11,710,751, forward strand.
GTATCGCTCATGAAATGGTACCTTACTCGTATGAGTGAACCATAGCCTTCAGAGTGTGGTATAGCTTTGAATGGTTGTGTTAATGCTTCCAGTAATTGCTTATTGTATTGATTATTTGTCTTGATTGCTTACTTATCGGATATATTGCGTAACTGTTTTATTTGTATTGCACAAATTTCTTTCTCTCCAATTCGATATCTGTCTCGCCCTCACTAAGTATACGTGTTGTGTACACTCACTCCTCACCACCACATTTCAGGAAATGCCATGTTATCTGGAAAGTTCGTGATTACGTGAAAGATCATGCTTGAAGAGTTGCCTTGCGTGCTATGTGGCTTGAGTTAACAAAGATGCAAAGATGTATGTTCATATGTTGTATGTATTTATTGTTAAAAAGAATGTAACCTAAATTCAGCTAAGTAATTGAGGTAGATTGATAAGCTGGGTTATGTATTCAGATAGAATAGTTTAACCTTAATGTATATTTGTAATGGCCAAAGGAAGAGAGTTAGAATGGTATGATAGTCTAATTTATGTAATGGGTTAGTGTAGTTAATTGCCTAGCATGAATATTCTTGTCAAAGATGAAAAGAGATAGGTTAGCTTTTAAATTGAAAATGTATGTATACTTGCTGAGTTTAATTGTTGAGAACCGAGGCTCGGATGGCCTTGAGATGGTTGAATGTTTGGACTGGTATTGGTCCACTTATATGCTGTCGCAGGTTTGTATTTTGCCTAGAAACAGGGGAGACTCCGTCCGTTTTCCCTAAAAATTATGCCCGGGTTTGGATTTGGGTTGTGATTAGATCGATTGATAGAACTCCCGGTCTTGAGAGGGATCAGAGTGTTACAGGTAGTATCAGAGCTTGTCTAACTTATAAGCCGGGACAGGGTCCTCGGTCTGGTGGGTAGTGATCCTTGAATGTGTGCTTGTTAAGCGTGTCCTGAAAGTGTATGCTTGTTTGTGAGATTGTGTGTCTTAAATTGAATGTGTGCTCCTATGTGATATAGTTATGTGTTATGTGTTAATTGTGTGCTAAGTAAAGTGAAGTGTCTAGTTGTGCATTGAATTGACCTATTGAATTGGCATCGTGAATCGAATCGACCTCGTGAATTGTTATTTGCTTGAAGTATTGCTTGTAATGTGTGTATTGAAATGTCTTGAATTGGTTATGCTATGATTTGTATTGATTATGTTGTGCTTGACTTGATTGTCGTGATTGAGTGACTTTGTTGAATAAACTCTTTTGTAAACTTGCTTGCATAATAGTATAAGGCATGTGTATAAATGTGATATCCTGACATTCATACATGTCCTATTGAAATGGTAAGTAAGTCTTCTTCCTCCCCTGAAGAAAAGTGGTTAATAGCAGGCCCACCAAGTTATTTGGGTTGACGGAAACGAGCAGTGCTTAACTAGGCCTTTATTTGGGAGTTGACATTTATAGCTGGAGTTTGTTTATTGGGGTTCCTTGAAGGTTATCTTCTATGCTTTGTGCAAAATGACTTCCTTTGGAGTTCTACATGATTATTCTTTGGAGCATTTTCTTAAATGTCTTCTTGATTGGGCATTCATCGGGTATTTTTATATTGACATTTTGTAGGAAACTTGGTTGGGATTTTAATCAACCTTTGGTGTTCTTTCTGCATCCTTATGGGGAACTTTGATTTGAGTCTGCTTATAATGATCAGTTTTGTGTGAGGCGTACTACTTTGGTATTCCTTGTGGACATTTCTCAGTGGATTTGGCAATCGGAGCTCTTATTGGACTTGCTGCATAATATTGTCTACAATATCTTTGCTCTAGTCTTTCTTGATATTTTATCGGCAATCGTGATTGGAATTCTTCAATAGTATAGGTGCACCTGCACGACATTCCCTCTGGTATTTTACCCAATATTCGGTAGCAGTATTATTTTGGAGAAATCTACTTGGCTATTCAGCTTGGTGTTCATTCATGGACTTTTGAGAATTATATATATGTTGACGTACATTATGGATTCCCTATTCAGATGCTTCTTGAGCTATTTATTTTGAAAGACTTCCTTGAAACCTCTGTAATATGATTGACTGAATTTCTTGTCTGGAGTCTTCCTGAGCGGTACTTGGGATTCATGTTAAGACTCTACTTCAGATTGTTTATTGGTATGTTCTCGGTACTTTTAGTTGAGATTCTATTATGGCATTCATGTCTGGTAAGATTTTTATTTGGGGGATCTATTTGGTATTCTCTAGAGCCTTTATTTGGCCTTATTATTTTGGAAATTTTGGGCGGTACTACTCGGGCTTCTTCTTCGGCCTTTTCCGCACAGGGGAAAATTTATACTTGCTGTTTTATTAAGATAACGCGGGAGGGACTCGGTGACTGGGGGATTTCATTCAGAGATTGGCCTTTGGTAATCTTCTCCATATTCCTTTACAAAATTTTCAGCTAGGTCTACTTACGGTAATAAGCACTGCATGAGTATCTTTGCTTCAGTCTTTAGTTGGTATTTTCTCGGCATTCTTGGTTGGAATTTCTATTGGGGTTCTCCTACGAGCATCCTTATTCACTATCTTACTCAGCAGCCGAAGAAGATTAGTCGGAGTTGGATTTCAGTGGATACAGAGTTCTATTGGAAGAAGAATTGCAAGGACGCAATTGTTTTAAGGGGGGAAGGATGTGATAACCCGAACTCGGCATGCATTTAAAGACATTTAATTGCATTTAATTAAGTGTTATCATAAATGTTAGCATTGAATTATGTGTTTATTTTTAGTTAAACATTCATTTGTGGCTTCATTTTCATATTTATGTCAATCGGTTCTATTTTTCTTGCACTTAAATGCTCGAATTTCAATTAAATGAAAAGTAGCTTTGAGCCGGAGTAAATTTTAAACTATGATGCTTTTCAAAAATGATATATTTTCTTAAATTCTTTGAGATTTAATTGTTATTCTTTTATTGTCGCAAAGTGCATAGCATTTCAAGAGCGATAGTTAGGAAATGATTTCCAATCCTCAGCAAATAGTAAAAACTAGTGTTTAGTGTTTTAATTTTAGTATTTTAATTGTTATTAGCTGAAATTGGATTTATGTTAGTTGTTTTAGCTTCAAAATGCATAAAATAAGCCTAATTGACCAACTTAAGCAACCTTTGACCAAACCTTGACTTTTGACTTGAGTTGCCATCTTATTAAAGCCTATTATAGCACAAAATAAATAAAAAAAAGAAAGCTGAAAACAGATTGAGCAGGCCGAAAATAAGCAAGGAAGAAAAAAAAACCTTTCAACTTCAAATCTTCGATTCTTCGCGTGAGCTTGTACGGGGTGGTTTCCGAGGCATCCTACGAGGTTTTCCTAGCGTCTAGGAGCGTCTAAGGTGAAGGTTTCATGTTTATTTGTGCATTTGAATATTTTGTGTATTAACTTTGATTTTTGGATTTTATCCGTATATCGTTATTTTAGTCGTTTTGAGGCTTAAAGAATGTTCCCTAGCAATTGTAGAACATGTATTTATAGCTTTGTAACATTTCCCGCTGTTAAATCTTGAGATTGTAATTTAAATTGTTAGTTGAATAGTAAACTATGAATAATAAAATCTTGTTTCGATAAAGTTGCGCTGTTATGCTTTCTGTTGATGTGAAAAGGTGCTAGGTATGCTAGAATGACTAAATGCATGGTTTGTTTAGGTTGCGTAATGGAAAAAACGAGAAAAATGCATTAGTGAAAGTTGGGGTCGTTTCGGTCAAGTTAGAATTTTCTCGATTTGCGTGAAGACATTATCGAGGTACATCATGGAAGTACTTTTGGTGCAGTTGTGACATTGGTTGGGTAATCGGTTGAGGTAGTTGTAGTTCAAATGAGCAAAGGGAGAAATCGGGGCTTTGCGTGAATTCTAGGGTTAAGTAGGGTTTCGGGGTCTTTAGACGTGTCTTATGGTGACCTAGGAGGATTGGTGAAGTCGGTTTCCAAAACTCGTGGCTCGTTTGAAAGTTGTAGTGTTTTGAAAGTTGGGGTCATTTTTGTGATTTTGTGTGTTTTCATAGTATATTGCTTATATAATGCTTATATTGCTTATAGAATGCTTATATTGCCTATAAAATGCTTATAATGCCTATAGAATACTTATTATTGCTTGATAATGTTTGTTGGTGTTGTTCTTGTTGCTTATTTGATTGTAAATGCTTGTTATCTTGTTTATCACCTCTAATCTGTATTGTTGTGCTATCGCTCGTTTATCACCTTGTATCGAATCTTGTATTGCATAGTGTCAGGCGCGTGAGTGATGGGCCTCTCTGGGTAGCCTCGGGTTGCCAGTGTTGGTTGCTCTAGCTCCGTGTCCTATTCCCTTTTCTCGTTTGGGTTGCCTCCCAGGGAGATTTGGGTTGTAGAATTGATGGTTACTCCCGGGGTATTCCAAACTGAAGTTATAAGGTGGTTGCGCACTTATTGTCATCGTTGTCAACATCAAGCTTGTGGTGACCCCATCCCACATTGGAAGGTTATGAGCTGGGACCATTGAATATATAGTGGAGGGTTCTCCCTTATATTCGAGTTGGCACATTTTCCAGTCCAAGTTGGGCTGTGAGAAACAAATTCGTGAGGGCACGGTCGTACATTAAGTGCGAGGTGTAACCAAAGCGGACAATATCAACTTATGTGGCGTCGCTGGTGTGCCTCTGCCCTTCGGGGTATTCGCTTAGCTGGGACGTTACAGAAGTGGTATCAGAGCGGGCCTTCCTTTGCGCCAGTGGCCCGAGAGGGCGCTGGGCCTCCTTAAAGGGGGGCGGATGTAGTGACCCCATCCCACATCGGAAGGTTATGAGCTGGGACCATTGAATATATAGTGGAGGGTTCTCCCTTATATTCGAGTTGACGCGTTTTTCAGTCCAAGTTGGGCTGTGAGAAACAAATTCGTGAGGGCACGCTCGTACGTTAAGTGCGGGGTGTAACCAGAGCGGACAATATCAACTTATGTGGCGTCGCTGGTGTGCCTCTGCCCTTCGGGGTATTAGCTTAGCCGGGACGTTACAGAAGTGGTATCAGAGCGGGCCTTCCTTTGCGTCAGTGGCCCGCGAGGGCGCTGGGCCTCCTTAAGGGGGGCGGATGTGGTGACCCCATCCCACATTGGAAGGTTATGAGCTGGGACCATTGAATATATAGTGGAGGGTTCTCCCTTATATTCAAGTTGAAGCGTTTTCCAGTCCAAGTTGGGCTGTGAGAAACAAATTCGTGAGGGCACGCTCGTACGTTAAGTGCGGGGTGTAACCAGAGCGGACAATATCAACTTATATGGCGTCAGTGGTGTGCCTCTGCCCTTCTGGGTATTCGCTTAGCTGGGACGTTACAAAGCTCGAGATTGATATATCGCTCGTGAAATGGTACCTTGCTCGTATGAGTGAACCATAGCCTTCAGAGTGTGGTATAGCTTTGAATGGTTGTGTTAATGCTTCCAGTAATTGCTTATTGTATTGATTGTTTGTCTTGATTGCTTACTTATCGGATATATTGCTTAACTGTTTTATTTGCATTGCACGAATTTCTTTCTCTCCAATTCGATATCTGTCTCGTCCTCACTGAGTATACGTGTTGTGTATACTCACTCCTCACCACCACATTTCAGGAAATGCCATGTTAGCTGGAAAATTCGTGATTACGTGAAAGATCACGCTTGAAGAGTTACCTTGCGTGCTATGTGGCTTGAGTTAACAAAGATGCAAAGATGTATGTTCATATGTTGTATGTATTTATTGTTAAAAAGAATGTAACCTAAATTCAGCTAAGTAATTGAGGTAGATTGATAAGCTAGGTTATGTATTCAGATAGAATAGTTTAACCTTAATGTATATTTGTAATGGCCAAAGGAAAAGAGTTAGAATGGTATGATAGTCTAATTTATGTAATGGGTTAGTGTAGTTAATTGCCTAGCATGAATGTTCTTGTCAAAGATGAAAAAAGATAGGTTAGCTTTTAAATTAAAAATGTATGTATACTTGCTGAGTTTAATTGTTGAGAACCGAGGCTCGGATGGCCTTGAGATGGTTGAATGTTTGGACATGGTATTGGTCCACTTATATGTTGTCGCAGGTTTGTATTTTGCCTAGAAACAGGGGAGACTCCGTCCGTTTTCCCTAAAAATTATGCCCGGGTTTGGATTTGGGTTGTGATTAGATCGATTGATAGAACTCCCGGTCTCGAGAAGGATCGGGGTGTTACACCCCCTGCCTAAGGCTCTTTGCTTCGCGAAAGAAGCCATGCAGACCCCCATTAACTGACACAGAGAAAGAAGGCGTAGATTTCAAGTGTGCTAAGGATAAAATCCCACCTGACTGAATCATAGGATTTCTTCAATCAACCTTAATCAAACACCGTGGGCTGGTACCTTTATTCCCATACCCATTCGCAAGTTCCTGACTCAGCAAGATATTATCAGAAATATTTTGCCCTTTGATAAATACACTTTGGACATCCGACACTAGAAATTGAAGAAATCCGCTCAATCTATTGGCAATAATTTATGTAATACATTTATAAATTGTATTACAACAAGCAATAGGTCTAAAGTCATTCATAGAGAAAGGTTAAGGGACCTTAGGAATGAAAACAAGAATTGTGGAGTTGACTTCCTTCAGAATTCTACCAGAGACAAAAAAAGATTGAACTGCCTTGATCACATCTCTGCCAACAATATTCTAGGAAGATTTGAAGAAGAAGGAATTGAACCCATCAGGCCCCGGACTTTTATCATTAGAAATAAAGAACATTACTTCTTTAATTTTATCCAGGGAGACTAGCTTCGTGAAGGCAATGGCTTGTTCCTGTGACAAACCAGGACCCAAGAACTCCCTAATGATCGAAGGAGAAATAGGATGGTTGTTTGGAAAGCTCGAACCAAAGAGGTGATAATAGAAATTGACTGCTTCTAAACTCAAATCTTCTTCATCATAATCAAAACTCCCTGATGATTAATAAGAGATATAATTGCATTAAGAGAAGCTCTGCTCTTAGCGTACCTAAAAAAGAACGACGTATTAGCATCCCCTTCTTTTAGCCACGAGATCCGTGATTTTTGCCTCCACAAACTCATTTCAAACTTAACAAGATTTTTCAAGACACCTAAAAGATTCTTTTCCTCACAGTGAGTACTTTCACTACAATCCCTAACAAGAATACTCTCTTGAATCTCTGCAAGTTTGGCTCTAGTCAAATTGATACTGTAATTAATGCTAGCGAAATGAGTTTTATTGAACACTTTGAGTTTTTGTGAGCAACCGAAGCTTAGTGACTACCCGATACATGGGGCATCCAGTCACCTCACTATTCTACACCTCCTGAACTAATGGCAAAAACCCATCATTCTTAGTCCAACAGTTAAAGAATTTGAAAGGGGCCGACTTCCTTAAACACACATTGAATGGATTCAGACACAAGGAACAGTGATCAGAGATGTTAGGTGAACCCAACCAAAGTAAAAAATTAGTGAAATCAACCATCCACCTTCCATTGATCAAAACTCTATCTAGTTGACTGGCTTTGTATCCAGAGCCCCAAGTGTGAAACCCCAAAAATTTCCTTTGTGTAAAATTACGTGTTTTGACTTGTTTATATGTTATTTGAATTAAAATATGTTAATTTTGTGATTATTACTTCTATTACATGATATGTGAGCGTTCATCAAATTTTCATAAAAATCTACATTGAAAATTTTATTGTTGAGTTTTGTGAATAGTGTTTGAAGACACGTCCGCTAGAATTTTGAAACTAGTATTTTAAATGTTTTAAAATCTAGTCCTCTATTATTAGACATGTGTTTGATAAAAAATAATTCTGAAACGAGTTAGGAATTTAAATGGATTTTTTCATCTTCTTTTACAAAAATAAGCATTGTATTTTAATTGTATGTATATATATATATAGACTAAAAAACTAACTAAAACTAAAATGTTGTCAACTTTGACCAAAGTTTAAATGTTTGACTTTGCATTTTATTAACATATATACATACATAACTCATAACAATAGCACACAACACCTCCAAATCTCACCTAGTTGGCCGAAACTCCAAGGGAAGAAAGAAGAAGACATTTTGCTTAGGTTTTCAACTAGATTTCTTCATAAATTTTGCAATTCAAGCCCAAACAATTTTATTCAAAGCTTGAAATTGCTTGTTAGGCATCCATTCTACACATTTCTATCATTGCTTTGCATCAAAGGTGAGAGGAAAATATAGTTCATTTTTTTTAAGTTACGTTAAATTTTTGGTTGATGCAATTATAGTTGATGTTTTGTTAAATTGATGTTAGATTATTGCTTAGTAGATGCTAAGGACTAACTATATGTATTTTTAGCCATTTTGAACGGTAGTAGCTTGTATTTTTATTTTTCGGGTATTTAAATTGATTATTTAGCTTATATTTGAATAATTGTTGCAGTAGTTGAAATTGAGTTGTAGTTGCTTCTATAGGTTTGTTAATTATTGTGTAGTAATGTTGTAATGCCAAATTTTCAATCTGAATGCCATGGCAAAAGTCGAAAAAATCAGTCATGTATGCATTTCCATTTTTAGCTTGTTAGGCTTATTTTGGGTGGCTATTGGTTGGTTTCCGAGGGGGTTAATGTAGTTGCTTGTGTGGTTGAGTGGTAGGAAAAGGTTCGGGGATTGTTTGATTAGTAGATTGTAAGTTATGAATTTTAGAAGTTTGTGTAGTGTTTCTTTAAAATGATTAAATGTTGTCTTTAGTTGTTTGGTAGTGTTTGTGTAGTTGTTTCTTGGATTGTTGTAGAGTATGTTCGGGTTTGAAAGTATGTTGAATTGTGTGTTAAGTTGGGAGGCCTACTTTGTCATCTAACTTAGTTGTCTTAGTTGTTTAATTAATATTGTATTGATTGATGATTGTTGTTGTACAAGAAGATAACCTACTTTGTTGTCTTCTCAGAATATGAAATGTTTATTATTATTGTTGTAGTCATGATAGCGAGTGTCACCTCTCGGGCAGTATCGGGTTGTCGGGTTGATAACGACATGACTATCCTGTGTTATCCTCTATCTCGCATAGGCGGAGATGCCATAAAATGTGGGTCTAGAATGGGGTACTTCCGGAATGTATCACTGGGCATAAATGGTTAATTGAGATCGTGATGGCTTATAGAGCTACACCAACTAGTGTATCATTTCTCAATTAAATGGTTATTCGTATTGCTTGAATTAAAATGTTGATGTTGATGAAGTTTATTGTATGTTGTTGTTCATAGGATGATTTCCCAAGTGGTAAAGTAAATGTTTTTCCAAAATATATTTTGAACCCTCGCTGAGCTTTGTACTATATAAGCTTACCCTCTTTGTTGACTTTCAGGTGTTACCAAGCTGAAGTTATGGTATGTGGCTCAGGAGACTGAGTACGAGCGTTATGTGGACGAGTCAAATGTGCAAGAGTCTTGTCCTTGATGTTTTGCTGGAGTGCTTTTATATTGCTTTGTACTATATAGTCTATTGTACTGTATAAGCTTTGAAGTTTGTAATGTAAAAGATGGTATAAGATAGTGAAAAGTATAATGCTAGTTTAGTTGTCTTACTTTTGGAACATGAATAGGTTGCTAGACTAGTTTTGATTCTATTATGCATATGTATAGTTTAACTTGTGGTATGTTGTTTAGCTATTATCTTCATCTTATCTATGCCTTTACCGCAAAAACAATAGGTACATTTTTTTTTGTCATTAATTGATACATAAGATCGGTATACATAGTTGATTCATTAGTTTGAGAACAGCATTCTTCAGTTGAATTTTGTGTTTGGAGAAATACACAATTAACTTATGTCAATTTCACTTGTTTAGTTGATAGAAAGATTGTACCAACTAGTAAGAAAAATTTATCGAGATCTTCTCATAATAATTATTAGCTTGTAACATTAGGAGAGAAATTTAGACATATAGATTCTATTACTTTGAGAAATTCGAGCGTCTGGACTTCGATTGTTAGCTTTTTTAAAAAATAAAAAAAAATATCATCTAAAAACCGAAAAAGTTTTAAAAGTATTCAAAAACATAGAGTTAGTCTCAAATACTATTATGTTGATGACATAGGTTTAAGTCACTACAGTTGTATTTATTTTTTCGCCATTTTTTTGATAGTATGTGTATGTCTATTAGATTTAGATAGATATATATATATATATAACTTTCAACTATTATGGTAAAAATTGAGTCTCTTTTCTACTAACTCAAAAAATATTGTACAAAAAAAAAAATTTGCCCCCCTAACACTCAACTTCTGGCTCTACCCCTGCATTGAACAAGTGAATGTTTTACTGCTATTGGAAAATTATACGATTTGTCTGGTACAAAATTTTTATTTATATCAGCAACCAAAAAACCAAAGATGAATTAAGTTGGAAAGGTATCAAGGCTTGACAGTACTATGTAAAGATGATTTACATAATGATGCTTGACATCACTATATTTCTTTACGTTGACATGGCCAACAAATACACTACTGAATAGCTTATGTGGTCACATACCACAACGAAAACTTTTTGTATACTTCTACACATTCTAGCAATATAGTGCTTTGTCTTTCTTTTGCTATGTATGTTTCAGTTTACAATGTTGGAGTTGGGTGCGTTAAACCCAAGTGCGTTGCATAGTAACCTGTCTCAATTTGATCAATTTGAGTCCATGATCGATGTAGGATCACTTGGGGTTGACCCAATGTGTTTGAAAGCGAAATTAGGACTTAGGTATAGTGGGAAAACGAGGTTTCAATTGGACAAGAGAGCCAGATGAGTGTCTCAATCGATTGAGCTCGTCCGACTATTCCAATGGGAGTAGGTCGAGGGAAGTCGGTCGAGTACTCGACTGACTCCTCCAGATTGCTACCAACATGAAATTTTTTGAAAGCTTTCGTACCCCTTCATGAATGGCACGAGTTTGCCTAAAATGACAGGTCTAAGGACAAGATTTTTACAAGTTTTTATGACCATTAGTGTTAGTGAAACTCTGCAGAAACATAGTTTCAGAGAAATCATTTCATTTTGAGAGAGAAATCAGAATTTTGAGGTTCACCAAGTTATTCAATTTGAAGTGCTTCTATTGAAGATATCAACCGTTGAATCCTGGGTGACTATTGCCAAAAGTCAGTCAACACCTTAACGGGGCAATAACGTCTCAAGAAAATTGAGAAATTAGGCCTCGATGTTTGCATTCTACTTTATTGGATTAACTTTTCTTCTTTATCAAGTAAGTTAATTTTTATTTTGTGATTTTTTAGTTTCCTACTTTAAGTTGTTTTTTTCTGTCTTTCCTTTCTTTTTCTATTTTACACGTCCACTTGATTTCATGTGTAATTACATGATCAAGATTACGTTTTTCTTTATTTAATTTTTTCTTCGCCTACTTGATTTCATGAATCAAGATTGCTACTTTTGATTAAGTGTGCCTACTTGATTTTCTTATCAAGATTGTGATTTTCTTTAGTTTTATTTTCATTTTTCACCCACTAGATTTCATGTGTGATCACATGATTGAGATCGCGAGTTTCTTTTAAGTATTTTTTTATATTGTGTTTTATATTCCTGGTTTTATTTTTATCCTTCTTCACTTTATTATTATGCAATTTGTTTCGCAATTCACGCATAATTCCCTATAACAATCTTAAGACGTTATTTGGACTTAATAAATTGCAATTAATACAAGTGAAAGTGTTTTAAATCTAAAATTTGGAAAATTAGTCTTTTTTATATCTTTTTTTAAATCTAAAGCTGAACACTAGCGACTGGCAGGGTTGCTATAACCTTTGGCTATTGCTAGATGGAAATGGGAACATGTTACAATGGATTTCATTACTGACTTCCGAGAACACTGAAATGTTTTGATGTTTGGGTTGTGGTAGACAGGTTAACAAAGATTGTTCACTTTATTCCAATGAATAAGCGTGATAACCTTGAGAAACTAGATGAGGTGCCGACGAGCATTGTATCAGATAGAGATCCTTGATTCACATTTTTATTTTGGCAACGGTTGTAGGTATTATTAGGCACTAAATTGAGTTTCAGTATTATCCTCAAACTTACAGGAAATCAGAGAGAACTATCCAAATATTGGAAGATATGTTGAGAGCCTGTGTTCTAGATTTCAGAAAGACTTGGGTGAAGTATTTACCTCTGGCAGAGTTCGCATATAACAATAGTTATCAATCTACTATTGGCATGGCTCCATACGAGGCTTTATATTGTTGTAAATGTCGATATCCTCTATATTAGGATGACGTTGAGGAACTGAAAACCATTTATCCTACCTTGTTGTCTGAACTTCTAGAAGAGATTGATAATGTCCATCTCGTTTGACAAATGATGCTCACGGCTCAAAGCAAGCAGAAGAGTTATTGACAATCGTAGAAGAGATTTAGAATTCGAGGTAGGTGATCAAGATTTCTTTTAAATATCTCCCCATAGGGTTTTGGTGCTACATAGTAAAGGTGGCAAGCTAAGTTCGAGATATGTTGGGCCTTTTAAGGTTATTGAAAGGGTTGGTAAATTGGTTTATCATTTGGCATTGCCTCATAATATTATGAAGATTCATGATGTGTTTCATGTGTCTATATTAAGGAAGTATCATCCTAATCCATCTCATGTGCTTGAACTAGAGCCGTTGCAGCTTAATGAGAACTTGTCTTATGAAGAAAGACCCATTTGTATTTTAGATAAGAAAGTTCAAGAGTTGCATATGAAGAAGATACCAATGGTCAAGGTATTGTGGAGTCACCATGGAATAGAAGAGGCCACTTGGGAAAGACAGGATTAGATAGAGCAACAGTATCTTGAGCTATTATATGAAACAAATAAGAATTTGCATTTATTTTAAGGGGGAGAGGATATAAGGCCCAGTCCAAATAACTACATATCTTATTGGCGTGCATTTATTTAGTTACTATTTGAATTTGCATTTATTTGACTTACCTATTATTTTGTTGCATCGATAATTGCATTATAGTAGCATAATTGGATATGTAGAGAATGGCATAAGTATAATTAACATGAATTATAGCTTTGTGAAGGTCATTTAGCAAATGAGATTATTATAATTAACATGTGGCTCATATTTAATTTTTAAACTTAAATAGCCACCACACAAAATTAGAAATAACAAACAAAATAAAAGAAATGATAAGCAAGAGAGGGAGATCGAGTAGATAGAGAGAGTGAAAATGAAGGGAAAGAGTGAAAAATTAGGGCAAGGAAAGAAGAAGAGAAAAGAGAAGGAAGAAGAGGAAAAATAAGGAAAAGCTTGCAATTCCAGTCAATTTCTTGCTTCCTTTAGCATCTTCTACTACATTAAAGTGAAGGGACTCATTTCTATGTGCATCTATGGTTACTTTGAAAGTGGTAAGTCAGTGTTTATGTTATATAATGGTAAGATAAGCTTGTACATGTGTTTCTAACTGGTTATCTTGCATTAAACTTGAGTTATAAGTTGATTCTTGCATGGATATAAGAATTAAGCTTGCTTGTGACTTGTGTACGAGTTGAATGCTATATGTGTTCCATATGTTGTACTAGTGGATCATGTATTTACTTGGTGTAGTAGTAAAGGTGTTGATTATTGAGTAGAAATGTTGTGTTTCTTGTAAATGATTGTTTTGCTCTGCCTTTGCTGGTCGAGTATAGTCGGGTGAGTCTGTCATTCGGCTTACTCGCCCTACCCTTTCTGTAAATGCGGGCAAAGGATTCAGTTGAGGCCCTCGACCAACTTCCTCGACCAACTTTGCCTACACTTTAATTGCATTCCATATTATAAATATATACTAGAGTATTATTGTGTGCATTGGAGGGTGACCTACTTTGTTGCCTCCATCTATATGTGAATTGCTTGATCTTTATCGATTGTATATATTTGTTATAGAGTGGCTGCAACCATTTATCGAGGCACAGTAGTATCGTGTCTTTGCTGGGTAGCAGCGGGCTTGCAAACGGTTGATTACACGACCTCCGCGTCCTATTCCTTCACTTACTTGGTCGATGAAGGCCTCAGGGTGTTGGGTTGTAGGTTATCGGGGTACATCTGAAGTACACCCATCGGTGATATAAGGAGATTATTGATATCATAAGTACATTGGAGTAAAGCAAATGGGAGTGAGAAGGTGGATCGAGAACCGTATCCTTTCATTGAGTGTTTAATGATTACTTATTACGTGGCTTGATTTACTTGACTTACGTGCATCATCAAAAGAGTTTGCGAAACCTCCATGTGCCCTGCCCCTTCACTGAGCTAGTGTGAAGCTCACCTTTTTTCATCAATATTTCAGGTACAACTAAAGCTGAGTTCGAGTCTCAAGAAGTAGGAATGAACCCTATACTTGACTTGTATGGATGCTAGTTATGTGTTTTTGCCAAGATTGTACATGTCTACGTTGTAATAGAGATTTATGGTTGTGTACCATGTAAGTAGTTTATGTTATCTAGTAGGAATGGAGAACTTTGTATCAAGTGTAAGTATGAGAACTTGTTGGAATGTTATGCTCGTACTTCCTGTGTAATGATTGTAATCGGAATGCATGCATCTTTATCTTGTAAAGTCTAATGTTCAGATATTGTATTGTATCGTAAGGCTTGCACCTAGCCCATCCAAACTTGATCCTAGGCGGGGTTGGGTTGGGACATGGCATATTCCTAATGGAACGCAATCAGAGTGCTTTGATTAGTTCAAAGAGTACAAGGCTGAAGCGATGCAGCAATTAGGAAGACATATCAAAGCCTTTGAGATTGATCCAAGTGGCAAAAACCTCTCGGGTGTACTCAGGTAGTATCTCACACAATATGCAACTATATCTCAGTTAACTGTACCTGGGATACCCCAACAAATGGTGAAATTGATAGAAGAAATTGAATACTCTTAGATATGGTAAGATCGATGGTGAGTCATACCACATTACCCATATCATTCTGGAGCTCTGTGTAAAACCCCAGATTTCAGCTTGGCATAAAATTGCGTGTTTTGACCTGTTTATGTGTTATATGAGTTAGAATGCACTAATTCTGTGTTTAGAATGCGCTAATTTTGTGAATTATATTCCTATTACATGCTATGTGTGCATTCATAAAATTTTCATCAAAATTGACATCGCAAATTTTATCGTCGGTTTTTGTGAATAGTATTTTGAACACACGACTGTTAAAATTTTGTCACGGGTGTTTTAAACATCTTAAAACCTAGTCCTTCATTATTAATACACCTGTATTTTAATAAAAAATATTTCTGAAAGTGATTAGTAATTTAAATAGATTCTACGGGTGGAAAAGTACGTTTTTAAGCTAAAATAGTGATTTCTGTTCAAAACGATTCTTGCGTTGACTTTCATTGACCTAGTATATATTAAATACAAATTGTATTTCATTTTAAATATTTCTAATATGGCACAATTGAAAATTGCATTTAAAAGATATTTGAAAAATAAATAATATGACTTTAATTGTATTTTGCAAAAATAAGTGTTTTATTTCAATTGTATGTAAATATATGCATAGGAATATTAGTGATCCTAAAAAATAGTCCTACTAAATATATAGTATAAGTTAGATAGTATTTCATTTACTATTTTTGGCTAAAACAACTAAAAATAACTAAGTTTTTCAACTTTGACCAACTTATCTTGCATTGGCCTTTTCTTATAACTATCAACACACATTAAAAATCAGCCAAAAACACCCCCAAAAACACACACAAAACCGTGGCTCCTTCGAGGAGAAAGATGAAGGCATTTTCAAGGTTTTTCAAAGTATTTTTCTCATAGATTTTTATTTCAAAGCCGAATTGAGTCATTCAAAGCTTGAAATTGCTTGTTGGGCATCCATTCTACCTATTTTTAACCTTAGTTTGCATCAAAGGTGAGAGAAAAATTCTAGATCTTAAAATGCTATTTTTATGTCAATTCATATAATTGAATTTTTTTCTGATGAAATATTAAACTGTTGTTAGATTAATGCTCAGTAGATGCCAAGGATCGCTTATATGCATTTATATAAGTTTTGAACAGTAGTAGCATGTATTTCTATTTTTCGGGTATTAAAGTTGAGAATTTGGCTTAATGTTGATTAATTGTTGTTGTGGTGGTTGGAATTCATTGCTTATAGTTTCTAAAAGTTTGTTAAATACGTGGTAGTAATGTTATAATGCAGAAACTTTGATTGTGATGTCGTAGTGAAAGTCCAGAAAATTCAGCCTTAGTGCATAGTGAATTAGGGTTGTCGGGCTCATTTTAGATGGGTTATGGTTGGTTTCCGAAGGGGCTAATGTAGTTGCATGAGTGGGTGAGTAATAGAAACTGGTTTGGAGGTTATTGGATTAGTAGATTGTAAGTTATGATTGTTGGAAGTTTGTGTAGTCTTTCTTTAAATGTTGAAATATGGTATTTGGTTATTTGAGTAGTGTTTGAGTGGTTGAATCTTGGGTTGTTGTTGGTTAGACTCGAGTTTGGTTGTGTGGTTTCATGCATGTTAAGTTGGGTGGCCTACTTTGTCATCTAACTTAGTTGTTAGTTGTTTATTTGATTAATTGATGTTATGTTATTGACATGATGTTAACAGATTGATTATTGATGATGTCGGGAGATAAGCAACCTACTTTTGTTGTCCTTCTATGATATGAATGTTTATTATTATTGTCATGAGTCTTGATAGTGTGTGCTACCTCTCGGGCAGCGTTGGCTGTCAGGTTGATAACAATATGACTATCATAGACTACCTTCAGCTTGCATAGGCGGAGGTACCATGGAAGGAGGGGCTAGATGAGGTACCTCGGGTGTGTGAGTAATGTGGAGTTATAAGAAGATGGTTGAGATCGTGATGGCGTTTGGAGCTACACCAACTAGAGTATCCTTATTGATTGGTTATTGATGTTATTGTGCTTATATTGATATTGATATTTATTGTGTGTTTTAAAAGATCTATAGAATTCCTCACTGTGCTTGTTTTATATAAGCTCACTCTCATTCGTTATCTACAAGCAAGTGTTACTGAACCGGATTACGAGTACGTGCCTCAGGAAGCAGAATATGTGCCTTACGTGGACGTGTCTTATGTGCCAGAGTCTTTTCCATGAATTTGTCTTGGCGTTTGTAATATGTTGTATTGTATAACTTACTTAAAGTTAAAGACTTATGTAATGCTAGTTTAGTAGTCTTTCTTTTGAACATGATTAGGTTGCTAGACTGGTTTATAATCTATTTTGCAAATGTATGTTATAGCATATGGATTGATGTTGGAACAGAGGCGTATAACTTATGAATGAACTATTGAATATTTGTTTAATATATGAAAATGGTTGTGGAGTTGTTGTTCTTTAAAGATGGTTGTATGAAGTTATAAAGGGTTGGTTTAGAGCCATGATGTACGTGTTACAGTTGTTATATTGCCGAAATTCCGTTACGTCTCGACTGATCGTAGGTGGGGTCGAGTTGGGGCGTTACAATATGCATTATAAACAACAGCATATAGTTTGAACTTAGTTCCTTCCAAATTAGTACCTAGAACACCACTAGAGATATGGACAGGCCGGAAACCTAGTTTGGGGCACCTCCATGTTTGGGGTTGTTCAACTTATGTACTTAGCAGGAATGCTACAAAATTAGAATCAGGATAAAAAAAACTATTTCATAGGCAATCCTAAAGGAACTAAATGTGGGATCTTTTATCACCCTAAGGAGCATAAAGTGTTAATTAGCACCCAACTATATACTTAGAAAGCGATATATTGATCCAGACAACACCATATTCTAAGATTACTCTAGAACAGTTTCCTCCAGAATCTCCAAACGTACCTACACTAAATAAGGAAATGAATGGACAGTAGGCCAAACTAGTACCCCAGAGCCTCGTCATAGTGGGAGAAATGTTAGACGACCTGATAGATACTATGGAAAGTCTTTTCAGGCAGACTCTGTAGATCAAATTGTTGACCCCGCTAGTTATGATGGAGCAGTAACGGACGGAGATACAGACCAATGGCATAAAGTGATGCAATCAAAATTGGAGTTGATGTACTCTAATAAAGTTTGGGAACTTGTATTTGTACCTGAAGGAGTAAAACCCATAGGGTGGAAATGGGTCTACAAAAGGAAGAGAAATATGGAAGGAAGGTAGAAACCTTCAAAGCAAGGTTGGTTGCAAAAGGATATACTCAAAAAAAATGGATCGATTATAAGGAAAACCTTTTGTCAATACTCATGCTCAAGTCCACAAGAATTATCTTAGTTATAGCGTGTCATTATGACAAAGAGATTTAGCAAATGGACGTTAAGAAAGTATTCCTTAATGGGAATTTTGACGAGAACATCTATATGATGCAGCCAGACGGCTAAAGGCCAAAAGAACATGGTTTGTAAGCTTAAGCAGTCCATTTATGGACTTAAGTAGGCATCTCGTGCGTGGAACATCAAGTTTGACCAAGCAGTCAAATCTTTTGGCTTTGATCAAAACATTGATGGACCATGTGTGTCAAGAAAAAAAATTGTAAGGCTATCGCATTCTTAGTCCTTTATGTAGATGACATCTTATTATTTGGGAATGACACAGGAATGTTGTCATCCATAAAGGTTTGGCTATCTACTTAATTTTAGATGAAAGACTAAGAAGAAACTACTTATATTTTTGGGATCAAGCTTCTGCGTGATCGTAAAAATAAGACACTAACATTATCCCAGTTTTCATACATTGAGAAGATTCTTGTCAAGATTAGCATTCAAGACTCTAAGAAAGGTTTGTTACCTTCCAGGCATGGAGTCCCTCTATCCAAGGATCAGTGTCCGAAGACACCTGATAAGATAGAAAGCATGAAGAAGGTTCCATATGCTTTGGTTGTTGGTAGTCCCATGTATGCAATGCTATGCACAAGACCAGACATCTGCTTTGTTGTAGGCATAGTTAGCAAATATCAGTTGAACCCAGGATCAGCTCATTGGGACATGGTTTAGCGCATATTCAAATATCTCTGGAGAACGAAGAAATATGTATTAGAATACCGTGTAGATGATCTGGTATCATCTAGCTTATACAAACTTAGATTTTCAGACTAATAAAGATTCCAGAAAGTCTACTTATGGATAAGTCTTTACTCAGTCAGATGAAATAGTCAGTGGACCTATAGCGTAATATAAGAAATCTAGGGATCACAAGAAAAAAGGCAAAAATATAGAGATAAAATACCAATTAATCTGAAAGTTTATCCAACGAGAGGATATAGTGGTAGAATAAGATTGCCTTAGCTAGAAACCTATCAGATTCATTTAAACAAGACTCTTACAGAGAAAGTATTCTCAGCATGTGTAGAGTCTATGGGTCTAGGGATAAGAAGCAGTGACCTTTAGTGCAAATGGGAGTCTGTTGGGATTAATATGCCTAAAAGCTCATTGCACGTGACATTTCAGTTACAATGGATACGTGTTTGTGATTGATAGTATTAATAAAAGCATCCATTTATATTCTATGTCTCATTTATGTGTAATTACTAGTATAGAGGTCCTTGAACCATAAATGAATGACTTAGATGCACGGCGTCCAAGCACAAAAGGTCAAATCATAAACACTTGGGTTCTAGAATCAGTTCATAATTGATTGATAGAGTTGGGGGCTTCATCACAGTCTAGGTTAAAGTGAGTTAGTCTTCTGTGAAGGGTAACCTGCCTTGGTCATTAGTATGTTTTCAGACTAAGCCTCACTAGTGTGTGTGTGTGTCACACATTGAATGAGCCACTGAGATATGATCTTTTGAATAGGTACTATCAAAGATAGAGATCTAAATATACATCTGCTGCTAAGTGATCAATACTCTTAATCTTGAGCATATGTGGATGAATTGATGAAATCAGGTTCATGTGCTTTGATGCACCATAGGTGAGACCTTAGTTGTGGGTCAACAACTCCGTGAGTTAGGCATATGTGTTTGACTAGTTGGAATGTGTAACAGCCCAAACCTTTCATGTAGTGATTAATATTTAATTGTATATGTCTATGTGTTTTATTTAAATAAAAGTGCATGATTATGTAATTTTAATTAACTAGTATTACATATTTATTTACATAGTTTCTTTTATTTTTGGAAATGTGCAAAATGTGTTTAATTAATTAATTTGAGTTAATTATTTTATAATTATCTTTATTTGAAATTATATCTTTACAATTACTTGCTAGTCTTTCATAAATTTCAATTATTAAATAAGTAACTCCAAGCCCGGAGTAAAATTTTAAACTATTTTATTTCCCTAAATTGATATTTTTCCTGTATTATATTTTATATATAATTTATTTGTTCATTGTTAGAATATGCATTGCATGTCCCAAGCGTGAGAAAAAGAAATATATTTAGTGTCTCCGATAGTAGTAGTTTAATATATTTTGGACCTTTAGCATTTTGATTAGTTTTCTTTCTAATTACATAAGCCCAATAGCAATATATATTAGCCAACACTTGGAGCCAATTAGTTACCTAAGATATACATACATACCATATAATATGTCATATGACACACCAAATAAAGACCAAAAAGAAGCAAAGAGAATCATCTAGCAGAGAAGCAAAAACGTGAAGGCCTTGAGCTTATGTTTTGCCATCTTTATCAAATTTCAACCATTTCTAGCAAGGTCCAAGGTGTCTACAAGCTAATTTATTCTATTTCCTAGCTAATCAAGGTAAAGGAACCATGTTTGTATGTAATTTTGCTTGTTATGCTTCAATGGTAAAATGTTGAATCTGTTAAATAATGCTATTTTGATGCTTCTAATGCTTTCTATGCTAGTTAATAATGTTGTAGAGTACTCTTTTGAATGTTTAGCTTGAGATTGAGAAATTACTTTAATGTAGTTGCGGATTTTCTAGTTTGTTCAATTGCGTCAAGGTTATGTGTTTGATGGAAGTTCCAAGTGAAGATTAGAAGTGTCTAACATGCTATCTTAATGCCTTGAACTAGTTTGATGTAAGGCAATAACTAAAAGATGAATTAGAGCAAGAATTGGAAATTCGGAATAATGCACTGCCCTTGTCTTCTAGAGCATTTTTGACATAGTAAACGAGCTTATAATTGAACGCAATTCAGACAAAAGCTAGATTAGGCAATTTAGAGCAAATGTTGATTTCTGGTGCTAAGGATAATTCTAACGTTTTGACCCTTCGACTTAAGCATTTCCAAAACGTGTCCTGAAATTGCTGGTGCAGGGCAATTTAGAGTAGTTGTACAAAAAAGGGTATAACTCATGGAATTTAACTCAGAATTAGGCACCATTTGATTCTAAAGTTATCTACACTCGAAGAGCTACATGTATACATAAAACTCACACAGTTTGGAGGTCAATAGCATAGGTAACCACATTGATTAAGTTAAGTCTCTATTAGACAATTTGGAAAATGTTTTAGTGGGATTACTATTTGATATTGTTAATTAGGGTTAGTAAGTGGTAAAATTGCTAATTCCTGATAATGTCTTTTTTTGCTAAGTGATATTTAATCATGTGGAATTGTTAGTTCTTGCATACTAATTACTATTTCTTGTTGTATATTCATTATGTAAGTTAGGGCACATGTTATAAATGCTGTGTTTGATGTAAAAATCTTGTCATAAATGATGTTTATGTAGCTAGAATAACACTCTTTGAGGGTTATTGTCTTGTTTAATTAATGATTAGTAGTATCATACTAAAGAATGTTAAAGAGCACTATTCACACAGGCCCTTTAAATTATGACCCAAAGCTCGATTTAATAGTTGGTAAGGGTTCTAAAATGGTTAAACAATAAAAATTATTGAATTTCGATAACGTTGAATTTTGAGCCCTTAACTGGGTAATAAATAAAGGCCTATTGATGTAGTGACCCAAGGTGGGATTAAAGGTACTAAATAGTCTTATATATGTAGGATAGAGCCTAAAACACTTTTATGGTATCAAATTGATCACTAGTTTGGGTAGCTGTAGTGCAAAGCGACTAAAGGGCTAACGGGGCTTTTGTTGTAAATGCAGTTAAAAGTGAGATTTTATAACTTTAGAATGCATCATAAAGTGTGCTTGGGAGTGTAGAATAGTTGGTTTGTGAATTGTGTGCCTTGCATTTTGTTTGTGCATCAAAATGTGTTAGTGGATAAAGGGGAAATAGTGTTAAAGCTAGCTTTAAGGTTGATAGTTGTTTGGAGTTCCCTTTTTGTGTGGTTTTAAAGGCTATTGTATGGTTATGTATATTGTAACTTGCATGTGAGAGAGTCATGATTGTTACATTTTAGTTTGATATATTTCAATGGCAAAATATTGAATTTGTGATATCATGTTATGATGATGCTTCTAATGCTTACCGTGCTACCTAATGATGTTATAGAAAGTTGTAATAATTGATAGTAAATGGCTTCAATTGATTGGATAAGTGTTTAAATGCATTGGTATAGCATGTATAGTTGGTGAAGTTTCGTGAACTGTGTTGTTTAGTCACTTTAAATGGACATACCTAATTCTTGTTTATATTGCTTGTTGACTATGACTTATGTGCGAGGATTAATTTAATAATTGTAAGGTTAGCTTGATCCTTGATGAGAATTAATTGTTAATAGTTAAAGTTAACCTCTGCTACAAATTATTAGCCTTACTCATTTCATATGTTCTACTGTTTCACCTACCAATATTTAGTTATTTGTATGACTACTTGAGCTATGTGATAATGTGAAATAGATAAGTGGTTGAATGACTTCTATTGTTGTGTGTTGAGCTTGCATAATATTTAAGTAAAAAATTGTTATAATCAATTGTTAAAGTATTATACTTATATGAATAACTAGGGGTTACACATTTGAGTGGATTCAAGAGGTGGAGTAAACCTAAGCTATATTTTTACAGGTTTGGCTTTCTAGAGGTAAGGGATGTATCTTACTTGGCATCTTAATTGAATTATCACTTTGTATTATAATGATCATTGTATAATTGATAAGTATTTGAGCTATTGTATTGAGATAGAACATGTTTTAAACTAAATTGCTTATGATTGCTTATCGGTTTATATGGCTTATTGAATTGTTTCGATTATTGTTATATTGAGTGCATTGTATCATGGTTGCGCAACCATTTGGGCATGGTAGTGTCGGGAAAGCTGGGCAGCATCGGGCTTGCTGGTATACCTCGGCTAACACCCACTAGAGTGATTGGGGTTATGCCAGCATTGTTATGGAGTGTATAGGGTTATCTGATTGTGATGGAGAACTTGGAGTGTATAGGGTTATGTGATTATGACGGAGAACTTGGAGTGTATAAGGGAATATCGTATTCTTTCATTGTATGATAGTTACTTTTGTTATTGATTTATTTGTCTTATATTGTTATTGGAATGTATAAGTCGTTTATATGCATTGCACGAATCCCCTTGCGAAAGCTCCCCGTATTATTGTTTCCCTCCCTCACTGAGTATACATATTTTGTATGCTCATCCTCGATAACCACCTTTCAAGTACTGAAGAGTTAGAAGAGTTCCTAGTGTCCTCAATTGCATTGGAGTGAAATACTTGTATTATGTGATTGGTTATATTGTAAGGAATAGCTGGGATTGATTGATTCGTATTGTTTATCCTTTGAGATTGTATAAACTTATTTAGAGGTTTTATGTTTTTTTTTTCAGATTTGTAACAAGTTAATTATTTGTTTAGTTAGTTGGTTGTTGTAATAAGTTTAAATTGTAACACATTATAGTGGTATGATAAGTAGGTATGTAAATATCTAAATTAGTAATAATCATATATGTGCTTATGTTTGTATATTTTGTTAAGAATGGAAAATATTTTTGCTTTGGACATTGTAGTGTTCTATTTCTCCTGCTTGCAGGTTTTGGTTTTGTCTAGAAACAGGGGAGACTCTGTTCGTTCTCCTTGTTTTTCGTGTCCAGGTTTGGAATTGGGTTGTGATTAGTAGATTTAGTAGAGCTCTTGTTTTCGTGAGGGGACATGGCATTACAGAAAATGCGTATGCAATATAGAATCCATGTCGTCACGTGACGGAATAATCGCTCCCTTGTGATTATCCAGTAGATCATCTAAATCTAAGTTTAATGGTATCCTCTAAGAATATATTGGATATTTGGCTTGAGGGTCGCTCCCTAGATCAAGTGTTTCATATCCAGTGGATGGTTACTTAAAGGATCTAGATATCTCAAGGAGAAGATGCATTCAAGAAAGAGATAGTACATGGAAAGTCTTTCTTGATTGTAAGTGTTACATGGAGGGGTATTTTGGTCATTTAACTTAGTAGGTCGTAGACAAAGGTCATACTTAGTATGACGAGCTTCTGCATTCAGTAGTAAACATCTTGGAGTGCAGCCGCGACTTTTTAGTGGAATAAGTCATGTTGAAAAGCCTAAATGTGCTATGGGGTTAGTAGGGCATTTTGGTCTTTTCAAGTGTCAAGTTGTTTATGTCTTTTGGTCCCTCTTCTAGCCTATTTCCTTTTGGATGTATGTTAAAGTTTCCTAGATGCTTATTGTATTTAGAGTTGCTAAATAAAGTATCCAATTATAACTTGGTATCTTATTAGGGAATATTTCTTATTTTGGATTAATTGTGGATAATGTGAAAACTATAATTTAATTAATTAGCAAAATAATACATGGAATAAGCCACTTGGGCCGAGATTGGCACCTAGCCCACCTAGGCTAGGTCTATACGTGTGATTAAGATAAAATGGAAGAGTTAGTAGTTTTATTTATTATACAATTGGGCTAACTAAGTCCAAAGGTGCATAGGATTGGCTTATGGGCTAAGAATTCAAATCCTAGTTTAGCTTGGATTAACTACTAAGTTTATTTCATATCTATAAATAGAACTCTTCTATCATGACCCCCTATCAATAGGTCAATGACACCAATCACAAATTATAAAATATTAACGGGATCGTGATGTCACGAGCTTAAAAAGATCGCTCCTCCTAAGTCTGCTAAGGCATAATACAATAGCCCGCTCATTAATACTCATAAAATAGTACATCAGAGCAACTAAAATCCTTCCATTACATTTGATATAACTCAAGAATCCATTACAATAACTCTTTAAACCAATTCTCTATTACAAAAGATTTCATAATTTAGCTATCTATATACTTCCAAAGGATCTCTCAAATCTTCTCGACGGCACTAATCTCTGAATCCCAAGAGTTCACCTAAAAACATTTTATAAAATCAAAGGGGTGAGCTATAAAGCTTAGTCATGGGGGTATAAGGAGTGTAGTTTTGTAAAACTTTTTTGAATACCATTTAAAAATATCATTAGTAAGTCAACAATAACAATGATATATGCATTGATATCATGTGAAGGCATTTAACAATGAAACATGTAACAAAGCAATAAGTATGCATTAAGCATAATAGAAAGCATGTAAACACTTAATCAAGTAACTTTAAGCTACATAACCACACAAAAAAAAGGTATGGTTTTCATTCCACCTTATCTTTCCTACTTCATTTGTTCTATTGCGCTAGCGATGTCGATAACCCCTTATAACACCAGTGGGTGTACTTCGAATATACCCCGAAATCCTACGACCCAACACCCCATGGTCTTCACCGACCAAGCAAGTGAGAGAATAGGTCGCGGAGGTCATGTAAACCACTGGCAAGCCCCCAGTGGAAACATAACATTATCATGCCTTGATTAAATGTTGCAACCTTCTGATAACATACAATTAATCATTCAAACATTCATTCACTGCAGACTTAAAACGAGGGGTTACCCCTCAACCACATTAACAAGCACTTAACATTCATTTACACACAATCACATTTAGCATTCATTTAACACTAACTTCAACATCTAACAACACTTACAACATTTGACAACTAATGATAAACCAATACTTTGTAACAACATGTATAGACACTTTACAACAATATTAAGCAACACTTTATTCAACCCATGATGTCACCCCAATGCACAATCATATACCTAGTAATTATGTAGTAACGCAAGCAATTAAACCACCCAAAAGACAGCCCTACATAAGCATAATCACATTTACAACAAAGTAGAATTCAAACAACATTTTAACTCAACTTTAGCAAGATTTACAACACCATTTAGGAACACATTCTACAACAACTTTCATATCCTACTACGCAACACAATTACACATTCATATATCTAGCATTTAAGGAGCAATTTTGGCATATAACTACACAAAAAGGCAACCAAATGGGACTGCTATTGTGAACATATATTTATGCATATAAACCTCTTATTTAAGCAATGTGTGAAACCCCATTTTTCTGCCTTAACTTGATTTACGTGCTTTGTCTCGTTTTGCGTGCATATGACCTGTTTATGTGCTATAGGGCCTAGAATGTTATAATTTTGATGTCAATACTCCTAATACGTGCTAAATGTGCATTCATGAAATTTTCATAAAAAACGGAGTCAGAAATTTTATCGTCGATTTTCAATGAATAGTGTTTTCGAAACACGTCCGCTATAATTTTGAAACTGGTCTTTTTAACCCTTCTAGACCTAGTCCACGGACTTTAATAGACTTGTGTTTGATGAAAACGGTTTTAAAATCGGCTTAAGAATTTATTAGGGTTTTTACACCGACTTTTGCGAAAATCGAGTTTTAAGCCGACTCGGGTAGAATTCTTTGAATGTAAAACTTCTTGTCACCTAAAAATAATCCACTTGAGATATCTTGGGGGTGGCATAATTATTTTTAACTTGGTGAGCACTAAAATGCAATTAAAGTCATTAAAAACACAAAAATACCTATTAAAACTAACTTTGACTTTGCATTTTTTTAATTGACCAAGCTTTTTATTATATAATGTCATCAACACACACTCACACAACACAAAACACACTCCAAAAACACACACAAAACCGTGGCTCCTTGGAGGAGAAAGATAAGGCATTTTCAAAGCATTTTTCTCACAGATTTTGCGTTTCAAAGCCGAATTGAGTGATTCAAAGCTTGAAATTGATTGTTTGGCATCCATTCTACACATTTCTTGCATCAAAACACATCAAAGGTGAGAGAAAAATTCTAGATCTCAAAATGTCATTTTTGTGTTTTTGCGTATAAATGAAGATTGAACCGTTAGAATTGAAATCTGATGTTAGATTATTGCTCCTTGCATGCTAGGGATCATTATATACTAATACTACGAGTTTCTGTCGGATATAGCATAATTTTTATTTTTCGGGTATTTAATTTTGATTAAAATGTTCAAAGTTGATTTAATTGAGTTGCGTTGCTCGAAATCGATTGCCGTCGATTTCTAAATACTTGATAATTACGTGTTAGCGCTGTTGTAATGCCGAATTTTCGATTGTGATGTCCGTGCTAAAATTCGAAAATTTCAGCCTAGGTGCCTTGAGGTTTTAGGGTTGTTGGGCTTGATTTTGAGGTGTCTTGGTTGGTTTCCGATAAGGTTAATGTAGATGATCGAATGGGTGAGTGTTTGAAATTGATTTGGAGTTGTTTGGATTAGTAGAATGTAAGATATGATTATTTGAAGTTTAGGTTATCTTTCTTTAAATTATTGAATTGAGCCTTAGTTGATCGGGTGTGGTTTGAGTGATTGAATTGTGAGTTGTTGATGGGTAAACTAAGGTTTGATTGTGTGTTTAATGCATGTCCGGTTAGATGGCCTACTTTGTCATCTAACTACGTTATTTGTTGTTTAATTGATTATTGATGTTATTGATAATGATGATATGATTATTGATGATGATAAAATGATATTGATTGATTATTATTGAATGCGGGAATCGGGCACTCTTGTTGCTGATCTCCCAATTGATTGATCGATTTATGCTTGCATGATGATTGATGAATATGGAGCCTTGGTATGTGTGTGCCACCTCTCGGGCAGCGTCGGGCTGTCGGGTTGAAACCGGCATGACTGCCATAGGCTACCCCCAGCTCGCATGACGGAGATGTCATGGAGGGAAGGGGATAGTGAGGTACCTCGGGTGCGTGAGTAATGGGGAGTTATAAGAAGAACGGTTGAGATCGTGATGGCGTTTGGAGCTACACCAAATAGAGTATCCTTCATTGAATGGTCATATAGTTATGTGATGATACCATTATTTATGTTGTTATGTGATGATAGCATTATTTATGTTGTTATGTGATGATAGCATTATTTATGTTGTTATGTGATGATAGCATTATTATTGTTGTTGTGTGTTTACTTGCTCAAAGGACTAAATCCAAGGAGCGTAGTGAATACTGTCGAGATCTATCGGATCCTCACTGGGCTTATGTATATAAGCTCACTCTCTATTAATGCATGCTTACAGGTGTTGCAGAGCCGGATTACGGGTATGTGCCTCCTGAAGAGGAGAATGTGGAAAATGTGCTTTACGTGAACGAGTCATATGTTCCCGAGTCTTATCCATGATTATATGTTGTTTAATGTCATGTATATTAGCTTAATAGACTTTTATATGCTTTGTGGTTCTTATTGTAATAGATGTTGGAAGATGATGATCCAAATGGTGTTAACTTAGTGGCTTTCTTTTGTCTATGGTTAAGTTGTAAATATGTCTCAACTTATTTTTGAAATGTATGATAAAGTTGAGGTATTGTATGTCATGTTGGAACGGAGGCGTATAACGAAGATGTTTTATCGTATAATATGGTTGTGTTGTATGTTGTTGTTTGTATTGAAGAATTACTGGTTGTATGACGTTTAATGAGGTTGGTTTAGAACCTCGGAAATCTGTTTACTGTCGTTATGCCGCCGAAATTCCGTTGCGTCCTGACTGATCGTAGGTGGGGTCGAGTTGGGGCGTGACACAATGCATCAAGAATGAATACATATCTAGCTATAAACTCAATTTATAACTTATTTTAGCAAGCTACAACAATTCTATGATTCAATTAATCTATAAATCATATATGTTTGTCTCAAGATCCTATCTAGCAAGAAACATTTGCAATATCATCATATAACAATAATATGCAATTTCATAAAAAAAACCTCAGCTTTAAACTTTAATATTCAAAATCCCCTCACCTTGTTTTGAAGAATCAAACAAGAATGAGCAAGGATTGAGATAAATCCACCTTGGCTTGGCTTGGTTTGCACTCTTTCTTCTTCAATCCCTCCAAAATCTTCAAGCCTAGAAAGTTTCTATTTTTTCCCCATTTTCTCTCTCTACCTGATTTTGGCTAGCTTTTGTGGTAGCATTTGCTTTGTTTTGTGATATATTGTGTATAAATACTAACTCAAAGGTGGTCAATGCAAGACACAAGTCTTCAAAGGGACAAAATACTAGTTTAGGCTTGCATTTTGCTTCTAATTTCAAGTATGCCATTCATTAAATAATTTTTGCGTAAAAGGGATAGCTCTGACACATTTTACGAAAATGGAAATAACGTCTTCTAGAAAACTCCAATTCGCGAACTATTTGAAAAGTTAGAAACTAAACTCGTAGAGCTTTCCAACCATATATAATTTGCCACCTAAATCGTCTCCAATTAGTGCAATTTTTATTCTGAAGTTGGCCCAAAACTAACTTATAACTTCTAAGTATGACTTATTTAATTGAATTTGACATCTACTGAAATGTCTTGGCATCATTTTGACACATTCCACACCACTCGTTTCTTTTTTAAACATTAATGGGTCATTTCCTAATAATTATTAATTTATCCAATTTGCACCTGATAGGGGTATTACATCCTCCCCCCTATAAGAATTCCGTCAACGAAATTCACTTATTCTAAGAGAATTAGAACTTTATTCATAAATTCCCTATAGTTGGCTAGACATAATTACAAATCATGTCATTGAAATGTCCTTCAATAGATGTCATCCTTAAAATTAAAATACCTTAGTAACATGTGCAGAATCATGACCTCTAGACATGGTTGCCAAACTTATAGCCTAATTCGAGAATCCCAAAACCAAGTAAGATCTTTCACTTCTACTCCATCAAGAGGTCATAAACAATTATACTCATTTTTACTTACCTAATAAAGTAGTTGCCAAATGATGTTTGTAAGACTTAGTCTGATAGGAATTGATACACCTCCATCTTTACAACCAAATATAACATGACAATCAATTGTGTCACGCCCCAACTCGACCCCACCTACAATCAGTCAGGACGCAACGGAATTTCGGCGGCATAACGACAGTAAATAGATTTCCGAGGTTCTAAACCAACCTCATAAAACATCATACATCCAGCAATTCCTCAATACAAACAACAACATACAACACAACCATATTATACAATAAACCATCCTCGTTATACGCCTCCGTTCCAACATGACATACAATACCTCAACCTTATCATACATTTCAAAAATAAGTTGAGACACAACTACAACTTAACCATAGACAAAAGAAAGCCACTAAGTTAACATCGTTTGGATCATCATCTTTCAACATCTATTACAATAAGGACCACAAAGCATATAAAAGTCTATTAAGCTAATATACATAACATTAAACAACATATAATCATGGATAAGACTCGGGAACATATGACTCGTCCACGTAAGGCACATTTTCCTCCTCAGGAGGCACGTACCCGTAATCCGGCTCTGCAACACCTGTAAGCATGCAATAATAGAGAGTGAGCTTATATACATAAGCCCAGTGAGGATCCGATAGATCTCGACAGTATTCACTACGCTCCTTGGATTTAGTCCTTTGAGCAAGTAAACACACAACAACAATAATAACATTATCATCACATAACTATATAACCATTCATTAAAGGATACTCTATTTGGTGTAGCTACAAACGCCATCACGATCTCAACCGTTCTTCTTATAACTCCCCATTACTCACGCACCCGAGGTACCTTACTAGCCCCTCCCTCCATGACACCTCCGTCATGCGAGCTTGGGGTAGCCTATGGCAGTCATGCCGTTATCAACCCGACAGCCCGACGCTGCCCGAGAGGTGGCACACACATACCAAGACTCCATAATCATCAATCATCAATCAATCATCAATCAATCAATTGGGAGATCAGCAACGAAAGTGCCCGATTCCCGAACTCAATAATAATCAATCAATAACATCAATATAACATCAATATTAAATTAAACAACAAACAACGTAGTTAGATGACAAAGTAGGCCATCTAACCGGACATGCATAATATACATAATTAAACTCTAAATTACTCATCAACAACTCACCATTCATCACTCGAACACTACCCAACCATCTAAAGGCATCGTTCAAGAAATTAAAGAATGACAACCTAAACTTCTAAAATTCATAACTTACAATCTACTAATCCAAACATTGCCAAATCAGTTCCTATCACTCACCCATTCAACCTACTACATTAGCCCTCTCGGAAATCCACCATAACACCTCCAAATCATGCCCGATAACCCTAAAACCCTAAGATGTCATGGCTGGATTTTCTGGATTTTCACACGAACAATGTAATCGAAAATTCGGCATTACAACAGCGCTAACACGTAATTATCAAGTATTTAGAAATCGACGGCAATCGATTTCGATCAACACAACTCATTTAATTCAACTTTGAACATTTTAATCAAAATTAAATACCCGGAAAATAAAAATTATGCTACATCCGACAGAAATTCGTAGTATTAGTATATAACGATCCCTAGCATGCAAGGAGCAATAATCTATCATCAGATTTCAATTCTAACGGTTCAATCTTCATTTATACGCAAAAACACAAAAATGACATTTTGAGATCTAGAATTTTTCTCTCACCTTAGATGCGATATAAGCCTAGGAATGCGTGCTATGCGTGCCCAACAAGCAGAATCCAAGTCGGTGCGAAGTTCTACAGACAAAAACTAGGTTTTTCTTTGAAAAATTGGATTGAAAAGCTTGAAGAAAAGCTTGGCTATTCTCTCATGAACCTCTCGGCCATATGTGTGAAAATGAAGGTGTTTTTGTGCTTTGCTTGTGTGTGTAGGTGATATAAGCTTCAAAGTCAACATTTTAAATAAAGTCAAAGTTAGTTTTAATTGGTATTTTAGTGTTTTAATGACTTTAATTGCATTTTATTGCTCACCAAGGCTCAAAATAATTATGCAACCCCCAAGATATCTCAAGTGGATTATTTTTAGGTGACAAGAAGTTTTACAATCCAATAATTTTACCCGAGTCGGCTTAAAACTCGATTTTTGCAAAAATCGGTGTAAAAACCCTAATAAATTCTTAAGCCGATTTTAAAACTGTTTTCATCAAACACAGGTCTATTAAAGTCCGTGGACTAGGTCTAGAAGGGTTAAAAAGACCAGTTTCAAAATTTTAGCGGACGTGTTTCGAAAACACTATTTATTGAAAATCGACGATAAAATTTCTGACTTCGTTTTTTATGAAAATTTCATGAATGCACATTTAGCACATATTAGGAGTATTGACATCAAAATTATAACTTTCTAGGTCCTATAGCACATAAACAGATCATATACACGCAAAACGAGATATAGCACGTAAAACGAGATAAGCAGGAAAGTGGGGTTTCACATTCTCCCCTCCTTATAGAAATTTCGTCCTCGAAATTCTTACTTGATGTACGGAATAGATCTGGGTATTGCTGCTGCATCTGATCTCGTCTCTCCCACGTAGCTTCCTCAATGCCGTGATGCTTCCACAACACCTTAACCATTAGAATCCTCTTCGACCTCAACTCTCGGTCCATCTGATCTAAAATACGAATCGGACACTCGTCAGAAGTCAAATTCTCACGAAGCTGTAACGGCTCTGGCTCAAGAATATGAGAAGGATCCGGATTATATTTCCGCAAATTAGACACGTGAAATACATCGTGGACATTAGAGAAGTTCTCCGGTAAAGCCAACCGATATGCCAACTTACCAACCCTGCCAGTAATCTCAAACGGCCCTACAAATCTCGGACTCAGCTTTCCACCTTTACCATAACGAGCAAACCCCTTTCGAGGAGACAATCTCAAGAAAACCCGATCTCCAACTGCAAACTCTAAGTCTCGACGACGCTTATCAGCATAACTCTTGAATCTACTCTGTGCCGTAAGCATTCTCTGCCTGATTAACTGAACATTCTCAATCTTCTCAAGAAGTTCTGGCATAATAGTCGGATCAACAGTCTTCATCTCTCCTACCTCGTCCCAATATAAAGGTGAACGGCACTTACGACCGTAAAGAGCTGCAAAAGGTGCCATTCCAATAGTAGCTTGATAACTATTGTTATAGGAAAACTCGGCAAGTGGTAGATGTTTCTCCCAGTTCTTCCCGAAGCCCAGAACACAAGCCCTAAGCATATCTTCCAGAATCTGAATAGTCCGCTCAGACTGACCGTCGGTCTGTGGATGATACGCGGTACTGAAGTTCAACTGAGTACCTAAGGTCTCCTGAAGTTTCTCCCACAAACGAGAAGTAAATCGAGGATCTCGATCAGAGACAATACTAGATGGAATACTGTGAAGTCTAACAATCTGATCCAGATAGAGGTTCGTCAACTTTGTAACCTCATCTCCCATCCTCATTGCAATAAAATGAGCTGTCTTCGTCAAACGATCCACGACAACCCAAACTGCATCATTACCCCTCGGTGATCTAGGCA
This sequence comes from Ehretia macrophylla, assembly GCA_037974665.1. NCBI lineage: Eukaryota > Viridiplantae > Streptophyta > Magnoliopsida > Boraginales > Ehretiaceae > Ehretia > Ehretia macrophylla. The sequence continues at coordinate 11,744,286 of CM075774.1, forward strand.
AACCAGTGACGAAGTCCATCGTAATATGCTCCCATTTCCACTCTGGTATAGCCAACGGCTGAAGCAAACCTGCTGGTCGTTGATGCTCGGCTTTCACTCTCTGACAAGTCAAACATCTAGATACAAACTGAGCAACCTCTCTCTTCATGTTGTTCCACCAGTAATGTTGCTTCAAATCCCGATACATCTTGGTTCCACCGGGATGAATAGTATATTTAGAATTATGAGCTTCCTCCAGAATACCTCGCCTCAAGCCCGGTTCATCGGGAACACAAACCCTGTTCCGAAACCGAAGAATACCGTCCTCATGCAGTTTGAAGTCAGACTGATCATCCGTGATCTGATCCTTGATTTTCTTAAGTTTAACATCAAGCTGCTGAGCTTCCCTGATCTGAGACAATAATAAAGGCTGAATACGGAGATGTGAACACATCACCCCAACCTGAGTGAACTCTGGTCTCCAATAACTAAACTCCTCAAGAACCTCCCACTTCTTGACAGCCAAACAAGAAATACTAGCCTTCCGGCTGAGAGAATCTGCCACAACATTTGCCTTTCCAGGCAGATAATTGATAGAACAATTATAATCTCCAAGAAGCTCCATCCACCTCCGCTGGCGCATATTCAACTCCTTCTGTGAGAATAAGTACTTAAGACTCTTATGATCAGTGAAAATTTCAAACTTACTTTCCCACAGATAATGACGCCACTTCTTGAGTGCAAAGACAACTGCTGCCAACTCAAGATCATGAGTCGGATAATTTTCTTCATAAGGCTTCAACTTTCGAGAAGCATAGGCAATAACTCGGCCATCCTGCATAAGAACACATCCCAAGCCCTCCTTGGATGCATCGCTGTAAATGACCATATTATCGGTCCCCTCTGGTAGAGCAAGTACTGGAGCGGTAGTTAACCTATTTTTCAACTCCTGAAATCCACTCTCACACTTCTCGTCCCAATTAAAGATAGTCCGTTTCTGAGTCAACTTAGATAGTGGCCCCGCAATCTTCGAGAAGTCCTTGACAAACCTACGGTAATAACCCGCCAAGCCAAGAAAACTACGGACATCAGTAACACTCTCTGGCCGCTTCCAAAACATCACCGATTCAATCTTAGTGGGATCTACGGAAATACCGCTCTGTGTAATAACATGGCCAAGAAAAGAAATCCGTTGCAGCCAAAATTCACATTTGCTGAACTTGGCAAACAACTGATGTTCCTGCAACTTCTCTAATACAAGCCGTAGATGTTGCTCGTGCTCCGATTCAGATTTAGAATAGACCAAGATATCATCAATAAAAATCACCACGAACTGGTCCAAGTACGGCTGAAAGACTCGATGCATAAAATCCATGAATGCTGCCGGTGCATTAGTCAATCCAAAGGGCATAACAACAAACTCATAATGCCCGTACCGAGTCCTGAAGGCAGACTTCGGAACATCCTCCGTGCGAATCCGAAGCTGATAATACCCCTGCCTCAAATCAAATTTAGAATAGACTTTGGCTCCCTGAAGTTGATCAAACAACTCATCAATCAGTGGCAAAGGATATTTATTCTTGATGGTCACCTGATTCAAACCACGGTAATCAATACACAACCTCAAGGTACCATCCTTCTTCTTCACAAATAAAACAGGAGTTCCCCAAGGTGAAGAACTCTGCTGAATGAATCCTTTCTTCAATAACTCCTGTAACTGAGTCTTCAACTCCTTCAACTCAGCTGGTGCCATCCGGTACGCCGATTTAGAAATAGGTTGAGTACCGGGAACAAGATTAATCACAAACTCTATATCCCTCTCTGGCGGCAATCCTGGCAACTCCTCAGGAAATACATTAGGATATTCCCGGATAATAGGGACTTCCTCTAGCTGTAGCTTATCAGATGGCTTGTTGATCAAATAAGCTAGATAACCCGAACACCCCTTACTCACCAACTTAACAGCTTTAGTTGCTGAGATAACAAAACTCGTCTTAGCACCCCGGTTACCCGCTACCTCTACTACTGGCTGATCTGGCAAACGAAACTGTACTACCTTGGTTCTACAGTTCAACTGGGCATCATACTTAGAAAGCCAATCCATACCCAGAATAACATCATACCCCCGGATAGGAAATAAAATAAGGTCCGAAGGAAAATTATGCCCCTTAACATGTATTATACAATCCTTACATACTAAGCCAGTAATATACTTATCAGTCAAAGAGGTACTAATCTCAACCACATAAGGTAATCTTTCAGGTTGCAATTTAACACGTTGCACACAAGCAGGAGTAATGAAAGAATGCGTAGCACCAGAATCAATCAACACTTTAACAAGTTGATCAAGTATAAGGAAGTTGCCTTCCACAACTGCAGTCTCCTCAGGCATCTCCTCCATATCAACTGCATAAGCCCGAGCCTGAACCCGCTGCTGCTGTGGTACACTGCCTGTAGGCCTACCCTGGTAACCTTGAGTCGCTGCCCGACCCTCAGTCCTCGCATATCTAGGGCAATCCTTCACCCTATGCTCGATACTACCACAACCCAAACATGTCCCTGCCTTTACCCTGCAGTCGGACTCCACATGCCCTGGGCGCTTGCAGTAATTACACTGCAATGATGTGACACTAACACTGCCCCTAGAAGAACCAGAAGCTGAAGAAGCAGCTGATACAGCCTACTGCTGAGGTCTCACCACGCTAGGCCTGTACTGACCCTGAGACTGCGCTGGCCTATACTGAGTCTGAACCTGATATGGCCTCTGCTGAAACTGAGGCCGATAGTAACTCTGCTGACCCTGTGGCCTATAAGAACCCTGCTGGGCTGGTGGCCTGTAGACAACCTGCTGTACTGGAGGCCTATATATAACCTGCTGGCCCTGTGGCTGATACGGCCTCTTACTAGGCTGACTGGAGACAATCTGATCCCCTTTCCTCTTCTCTAACCTAGAAGCTGCATCAAAAGCCTCAGTGAAGATATCATAGCGATTCAGAGCCATTGCATCCTGAATCTCGGGCCTCAATCCCAACATAAATCTATGGGTCTTCCTCTCCTCCACAGCTACAAACTCCGGTGCATACCGGGACAACCTAGTGAATGTAGCCTTATACTGAGCCACAGTAGAATCCCCCTGCACCAAGGACAAGAACTCAGCCTCTCTCCTCTCCCGTGCAACCCTCGGGACATACTTATCCCTAAAAGCAGTCAGAAAGGTATCCCAAACATACGGAACACCCCGGGTCTCCCAACTAGCTCTCACAGTGCGCCACCATTCCTCTGCCTCATCATCAAGCAAATAGACAGCACAAGTCACCTTCCGCTCATCAGTGTACCCGAGAGAATCAAAAATTTTCTCTAACTTACTAATCCACGACTCGGCCTTCCTATCATCAGGCTCTCCCTGAAATCTAGGAGGATAATACCCCAGAAACTCCTTCATAGTACCTCGACCGTGATTACCACCCTGTATATTCTGTATCTGAGCCTGCAACGCCTGAGTCTGAACTGCCTGACCTGCTAACAACTGGGCCTGCCCAGCCATCAAATCTGCAATCCGATTCATTGCTGACCCTAACCTGCCATCACCCCTATCACTGCCCAGTGCCACATTACCAGGAACCTCATCTACAATCTCGGGCCTACCACGAGTCCTCGGTCTACCGGCCATCGTACTAATCAAAGAGTTAGCACAGGTTATAGCACATAAACAGGTTATATACAACTTTTAACACATAAACAACAAACTCATATAAAGCACATAAATCACATAAGTTTCCATCACATAAGCAAATTGATCACATAATCACATAAGCACTTAAATCACATAATCACTTAATCATTTAGTCATATCAATACATAATTCACTTTTCTTTCTTTTCATACATATTTCATGCTAAGACCTTTACCCACATTACGAGAATACCCCGGCTGACAACTAACATGCGCTCTTATACCACTTTAATGTCACGCCCCAACTCGACCCTACCTACAATCAGTCAGGACGCAACGGAATTTCGGTGGCATAACGACAGTAAATAGATTTCCGAGGTTCTAAACCAACCTCATAAAACATCATACATCCAGCAATTCCTCAATACAAACAACAACATACAACACAACTATATTATACAATAAACCATCCTCGTTATACGCCTCCGTTCCAACATGACATACAATACCTCAACCTTATCATACATTTCAAAAATAAGTTGAGACACAACTACAACTTAACCATAGACAAAAGAAAGCCACTAAGTTAACATCGTTTGGATCATCATCTTTCAACATCTATTACAATAAGGACCACAAAGCATATAAAAGTCTATTAAGCTAATATACATGACATTAAACAACATATAATCATGGATAAGACTCGGGAACATATGACTCGTCCACGTAAGGCACATTTTCCTCCTCAGGAGGCACGTACCCGTAATCCGGCTCTGCAACACCTGTAAGTATGCAATAATAGAGAGTGAGCTTATATACATAAGCCCAATGAGGATCCGATAGATCTCGACAGTATTCACTACGCTCCTTGGATTTAGTCCTTTGAGCAAGTAAACACACAACAACAATAATAACATTATCATCACATAACTATATAACCATTCATTAAAGGATACTCTATTTGGTGTAGCTCCAAACGCCATCACGATCTCAACCGTTCTTCTTATAACTCCCCATTACTCACGCACCCGAGGTACCTCACTAGCCCCTCCCTCCATGACACCTCCGTCATGCGAGCTTAGGGTAGCCTATGGCAGTCATGCCGTTATCAACCCGACAGCCCGACGCTGCCCGAGAGGTGGCACACACATACCAAGATTCCATAATCATCAATCATCAATCAATCATCAATCAATCAATTGGGAGATCAGCAACGAAAGTGCCCGATTCCCGAACTCAATAATAATCAATCAATAACATCAATATAACATCAATATTAAATTAAACAACAAACAACGTAGTTAGATGACAAAGTAGGCCATCTAACCGGACATGCATAATATACATAATTAAACTCTAAATTACTCATCAACAACTCACCATTCATCACTCGAACACTACCCAACCATCTAAAGGCATCGTTCAAGAAATTAAAGAATGACAACCTAAACTTCTAAAATTCATAACTTACAATCTACTAATCCAAACATTGCCAAATCAGTTCCTATCACTCACCCATTCAACCTACTACATTAGCCCTCTCGGAAATCCACCATAACACCTCCAAATCATGCCCGATAACCCTAAAACCCTAAGATGTCATGGCTGGATTTTCCGGATTTTCACACGAACAATGTAATCGAAAATTCGGCATTACAACAGCGCTAACACGTAATTATCAAGTATTTAGAAATTGACGACAATCGATTTCGATCAACACAACTCATTTAATTCAACTTTGAACATTTTAATCAAAATTAAATACCCGGAAAATAAAAATTATGCTACATCCGACAGAAATTCGTAGTATTAGTATATAACGATCCCTAGCATGCAAGGAGCAATAATCTATCATCAGATTTTAATTCTAACGGTTCAATCTTCATTTATACGCAAAAACACAAAAATGACATTTTGAGATCTAGAATTTTTCTCTCACCTTAGATGCGATATAAGCCTAGGAATGCGTGCTATGCGTGCCCAACAAGCAGAATCCAAGTCGGTGCGAAGTTCTACGGACAAAAACTAGGTTTTTCTTTGAAAAATTGGATTGAAAAGCTTGAAGAAAAGCTTGGCTATTCTCTCATGAACCTCTCGGCCATATGTGTGAAAATGAAGGTGTTTTTGTGCTTTGCTTGTGTGTGTAGGTGATATAAGCTTCAAAGTCAACATTTTAAATAAAGTCAAAGTTAGTTTTAATTGGTATTTTAGTGTTTTAATGACTTTAATTGCATTTTATTGCTCACCAAGGCTCAAAATAATTATGCAACCCCCAAGATATCTCAAGTGGATTATTTTTAGGTGACAAGAAGTTTTACAATCTAATAATTTCACCCGAGTCGGCTTAAAACTCGATTTTCGCAAAAGTCGGTGTAAAAACCCTAATAAATTCTTAAGCCGATTTTAAAACCGTTTTCATCAAACACAGGTCTATTAAAGTCCGTGGACTAGGTCTAGAAGGGTTAAAAAGACCAGTTTCAAAATTTTAGCGGACATGTTTCGAAAACACTATTCACTAAAAATCGACGATAAAATTTCTGACTCCGTATTAGGAGTATTGACATCAAAATTATAACTTTCTAGGTCCTATAGCACATAAACAGATCATATGCACGCAAAACGAGATATAGCACGTAAAACAAGATAAGCAGGAAAGTGGGGTTTCACAAATTGCATAAGAACTTCAAACACCAATTAACATTCTCATCACATGATACATGATTTCAATCACTAGAAGAATCAATACGTCCAATCACTAGGGTTTTTTAAATGCTGCAAATGTAACTTTGAATATAATCTCCCATCGAAGGTAATCTCTAGTAATAATAATAGTACTCCCATTAACAACGTTATAACAATATCTCTAATAGAGAAAGCAACCCACTTAAGAATCGAAAATCTTTATGGCTCACGGGGAATTACAACAAACAAAGATAAAGAGGACCGAGTAAGGCCAATAATCAATTATTCAGGAAACCATGTGAATTTAGGGAAATCGAGATGCTAGGTAAAAAGATATCAACAATCAACATAAGAAATCAATCATTCGAGATGTGGAACAAATGGGAAATCTCAAAATAAATGATATAAGAGGCAAGTATAAATGTCATGGATTAGAAACAACAACAATGAATGTAAAATCTTTCAATCCAAGTAACAGAATTTCAGAGAAGTGAATCAATGAGTTCAATAAATTAGTAGAATTTGAATAGGAAAAATGAAATGCTAAGGAAGTTCAATTCATTTTACATAGATAATGATCGAATAGATATGAATAATAATGTTAGTGGAGTCATTAACAATTATCACATAGAACCAATGTCAGTAAAAGAAATAACAATTGCAGAAGGAATGAATGTTTTAAGAATGAATGAACAAAACCAACAAATGAAATTAGGGCGAGTATAAAAGAATGGAAACAATGACAACAAGAATCAATTATTCCAATTGACAGAACTTTAAAAGAAGAACAAATAACGTACTAGGAAAATTCAAATTGTCTTCAACAAGCAACAATGGAATGAAAGGGAATAGTGAAGCCGATAGAATCAATCGAATAAGTGAAACAACAATTATAGAAGGAATAAATACTTCAATAACAAACAAATGAAGCTAATATCAAAAGAGGATAACGATGCCAACAAGGACCCAGTACATCAATTAAAGAATGATATTACAAGTGATTACGAATGAAAAGAAATCAAGTAAAAGTCACAAATCAGTTGTCCAAAGGAGGCCGATAAATTGAAGAGTTAATGTGATAGTAAGACAATGAAGGAAGCAATGATCACTCGACAAATATTTTCACAATAGATGAATGTAGCCAATGCGAATATCAAGGGACAACAACAAAGTCAACAAAAGTTCAACACAAATAATTAAAGATTCAAAAGAGAAACAGTGGTATACTAGGGCAATCTAACTTACACACTACTAAATCAAATCTTATAATCTTTCTCTCTCTCACTATAATAAGACACTAAGGAGATCTAGAGAATCTAAACAATCATACAATCACTCCAAAGTTATCTTCCCGATATATAAATACTAGAATCATCCACGCGGAATCAAGTAGTTAGAAGCTAGCTATTCATATCGAAAACTCATCAATTAAGGAACCTATAACTTCAATTTAAAAAGCAATCCAACAAGTACATATAGCCATTGTAGCCAAATTTCAATCCACATAACCATATCTTGTAGCTTTCAATCTGAGGTTCATGATCAAAACTTATGCACAAAAGGTCATTTCTTAAACACTATTCTGGAAGGCCATAATTCAAATCCATCCCTAAGGATCATAAACTTAAGTTCTGATACCACTTGTCAATACCCCCTATCAATAAGTCTCTGATCCTATGACGCCCACATATACATCCTACATTGCATACATTTTGTGCATTTACTAGATTAAATGTTTACTTATTTTATATCATGTAATTAAATATTTATTTGGGTAATTACATGTAATTATATGTTTAATTAAATTTTAATAGTAAAATTGTGAAAATAATTATTTTCAAAAATGGTAAATATTTATTCAAATTATTTTTATAAATACTTTTACAAAAAAATTGCATTTATCTACTTAAAATACTTTCTTAAGAATAGTTACTATTCATATACGTTTTCGACTATCTAAAGTTTTTGATTTCGCATTTTTTCCAAGTTACATGACTTACATAAGACATGAGAAAAATATAATTTTGGGCATAGTATCTCGAGAGTGTCAGTTACAAAATTATTTTTCTATCGTATAAATAGTAACCAACTAGTTAGTTTTTTTTTATACTAATTTAGTGTTGGGGATATGCCCTATTGCTAAAGTTTGAGGTGACCTTATTAGGGTTTAATAAGAATATGCTTTAGTGTTTTATAAAATATGTTATTTATAGGATGTTCATATTCTCCGCTTCGACATGAATATGTCCCTAATGCCTATCCGAGAAGAGAAATGTTTTAAAAGGGTTTAGGATATTTCGCACTTTCTCTTCGATATGATAAGCATTAAGAATCAATTCATAGCGCTTCAGATTATTCAACCGGGACTAGAATAATCGAGTACGGGTTATCATATGCTATTACCTTTGATTAACATAGTGATGTTAATGATAAAGGATGGCGTGCGAAATGCTAGAACAACATGGTGATATGGACTAATAAACATATAAGTGATCGTTTGTGTATGGATCATTGAATGTGACAATAAATAGTGAACTGCATGATTTCAGGTTAATAGTTTACTATTTAGTTGAGAATTGTGCAAACTAATCCTCAAACTTGAGAAATTACGATTGCTGGTTATATCAGGGGCTAAATACTGCGTCTGGACAATACCCATCTTCTATAAGGTGGGTTATGGCCTTTTGCGTTTTAGTCTTATGGTATGAATCGACAGGTAATTGTCAAGATAGGATCTGTTAACCTCCGGCGCGAGGCGATGTCCTATGATATCTGAGATCGGTTGGTAAACGAGCAAGTTCTTAGCCAAAGCGAGTATGAAGTGATGGAAATGAGTTTTTCCATGGTAGTCATCTCTTGTTTCACTGATTCAGATTTATACATAGTATCAGATGTGGGCTTAACCATTTCATAGTCATTTCCCGATCGAGGCATTTATAATAGAAGGATCGAACTACACACTCATTCTCGACGGTTAAATGAATTCATGAATGACGTCGTCTTCATTATCGTATACATTCTCATAGTACATTCGTTGCTAGTGCGTTACTCATGAGCATGAGGGTCTTTTGGTAAATGACAGAGACATTTTTAAAATAGATAAGGAGGTTTATTAGGTCTCTCATCGGTACGCGATTATGAATCTAGAAGGTCACACACTAATAAGTATCATGAATAAGTTCACCGGTAGCTTGTATTATGTGGTTGGTGGCTTTAAGGTGTTAAGTGTCATCAATGTTGGTATGTGGGCCAGAAGTATAATTTCAAAAAATTTTAAGGTCAAATTATAATTACCAAAACTTTTGGGGCCAAACTGCAAATATTAAAAAGTAGTTTCAATATATTTATTCTAATAGAAATTAGAATGGGCAAAAATAATATATGTTCAAATTATACATATATATATATATATATGTATATATGTAATGATGATGTAATTTGTAAATTGCCACGTCATCATCCTAGTCATCAAATGGAAAAGGCAAATTAATGATAAGGCATTGACATGTGGCATGTGAGATGTAGGATCATCCATGTCATCAATCCTCGTTATTTGAATTTGAATTGGATGGATGAGATTGACTTTTGAATAAAGACAAAAGAATCTCATCCATTGCTTTTGATAATAGAACCTTTTTGCCAAGTGTCATAGGAGAGAAAAGTTGTCTTCCAAGGCCATGCATGGCTTGATTGATTCAAGCAAGAAAGAGAAATGATTTGATTGGCTCTTGAATGCATAAAAGCAATTAAATAATAGCTTATCATACAATATAAAAGGATGACAATCTTCTCTCTCTTTCCACTATGATTTTCGGCCATATGGAAGAGGAGAGAGAAGACATTCATCTTGCCATCTAATTGCAATGATCGTGATCCTATGATGTGCATGCATTATCAAGAAAAGTTAGCAATTGTGATTGGCTACACTTTTTGCAATAGTTTATATATTATTTGATAAAAAGATGAAAACCTTCCTCATGAAAACATACACAATTTTCGGCCAAAGCAATTGAGGAGAAAGAAAGTTCATCTTCTTCTTCTTGCTTGGTGATTCTTGGCCATTGCTAGGTTTTCAAGAAGCTTTTGCTTTTTGATAAAACACCACATATACATAGCTTGTTACATTGAAGATATACTAGCACATTTTGTCTTCAAGTATTAAGTTTGAGCTTTGAATACTTGTGGACCAACTAGACCCTTCAAGTTAGAAGGACTCCATAGCTTCAAATCCAAGCTACATCACCTACCAAGTCATCTACGAAAGGTATACCTAAGGACCTTGCTATTTCAATACATATAGTTGATATATAATGTTAACTTGCTAGTTTATGGACATATATGAAAGAATGCATGTTCATCTTTGCTAGAAATTTTTGAAATTTTCCTTGCCTAGTTTTGGCCATAGCTATGTATCCATGCATAACTTTCAAGATCTTGAATCCAACCATGATATATGCTTAGACTTGATATCTATATGTGTTGGCTTGCATTCCCTTTCTAGTGGTGTCAGAGCCTTTGGTTTATGATGTCCATTGAACTAGCATGATGGTCTTGTATTGATGTCTTGATTGGGCCATGTGTATGCATGCCACCTAGGCCGATTGTTGGCTCTCAAAATGTACAAGTTTTGAAGTTTATGATAAGCCTACATGATTGCATGTTTAGATCTAGTCTTGATCCATGCTTGTATGTGTAGATCTTATGGATATTTGAGCTTATTTATGTAGACTTGAGCTTGCATGTTAGATCTATACTTATTAATGGCTATTTGTCACATGCATGATAAGAATGGTTGATCTTCTTGTTGGATATGCTAAAGTATAAAGATAGTTGTTGGAATTGATCTTTGCATGTTAGCATATGACCTTGAATCAAGAGAGCATGCTAAAAGCTTAAAAGGTGTTTCTTGAAATGATCTTTTATGCATGTTTGTAAAGTCAAAACTTGATGAAAACAAGTATAGTGTTGTTATCTTGAGATGGCCGAAATTCCCTATGTGTGTGGGCTTGGTGTGTTGTTTTTGTTGGACATGGTGATGTGCTACTGGTTGCCTTGAAATCCTCAAAAGTTAAAATAGATTATTAGCATGTTAAAATGAAAGTTTGAAAAGTTGTTTTAAGCTTATTTTAACATGTTCATGCATATAATTAATGTTGAGGACTATTTGATGTTTAAATGAGTTTAATAGTCAAATAGGAAACTAGTTACATGTCTTGATAATTGCAAAATAATTTCACATAATAGAAGGCCATTATATTCTAATATTGAATTTGGAAATAGTCTAATGTGTTTTATTTAGATATTTCTAAGTTTAGGAAATGTTAAAAGTTATTATATGTTGATATAATGTCTTTTAATGAATTAATGGGCTAAAATGAATGTACGTAGGCCAATGAGACATATTGATTTGGGCTTGGGCCTTGTGTGCATGTTTTAGATTAACTTTTAGCCTAATTGGGCCACTTTATGTGATTGGGCCATGGACTTGTGTTTTCTTTAAAGTTTTGGGCTTGCATGTGATTATTATTAATTATAAAGGGATTATGAATTAATGGGTCATTATGATTTACATTTATGAAATGTGTTTTTCAAGAAAATGAAATAAGTATAGATAAACTTTAATTTTTCATGATGATGAGTTGATTAAACTTATATGCTAACTTATTATATGTGGATTATTATATAGTTGATATGAATAATCATGCATATATCTATATTTTGGGAATGGTGAAGTTGATCGTGGATTTGGGCTTTAGGGTAAATGTTATTGGATTGAAATTTGAGACATAAGTCTCAATTTATTTCTTGTCTTTTGAGAGAATTATGTAGTAAGGACTTTTATGTAATTCTTTAAGAGAAATTTGAAAGAAGCCTAATGAACTATTCCAAGGAGTTGGAAGCCCAATGGACTTTTCCAAGGAGTCGGAGGCCTAATGGAGATTTCAATGAGTTGACGATTTTTTAAAGAATATAGTTTTGTTTATTTAAGCCGAAAAGCTAAGCCTATGATCCACCATTCATATATATTTGTATTCATACTATTTAAATTGCTATAATTGTGATTATTAGCTTAATAGTATGTAGAATGCTTATTTGATGAAATTGTATTATTCCCTACGTGCAAACAAATATTAGATTTTCAAACGGTAAAAGGGGTTTTATCGTAGTCCTCCGCCATCATAGGATATTTAATAAGACCCAAATGAATACGATCCTTCTTACCCAAAGGTAGAGGATATGTTTCAAAGTAAGTTTATTAAAATCGCTAGAATGAAACATAGTGATGTGGTTGTCTGCCAAAATCTAACCGTCAATTATAGCCACAAAGGCTTGAGACTATTGATTCAATTTGTGGGATAACTAAGTGATGGCGTGTACAATCTAACTAGATCACCAAATCAATTATAACCACAAAGGTTTAAGATCAAGTGATTTAGGGACTAAAATAGACCATATCCTATTTAGATAAATAGACAACAAAGAGTTGTTGACCTTTGGTATTCATGTTCCAATTATAGCCACAAAGGTTTGAGGAATATGTCTGATCATAGGAACTTGGTCATCCCACTTAGAGTCTTTACATAGATACATGTTTTCTCATTAAGGGAGTATGAGATTTAAAACAAATAGTAGGAGTAACTATTATATCTTGCAATTTAATAGTTTTACATATATTCTTATTAGCTTACAATCTTACTTTTTGTTATATTTACTTTTCTGCAGCTTTATGGCATCATTCATAAATCATATTTTATCTATCCTTAATCATGATTATTTAGTTGGACCAAACTTTGAAAAATGGTACAAAAGTTTAAGGGTAGTCCTCCGATTTGAGAGAATTGAGTATATTTTGGATGTCCTGATATTTGTTCCTGTAGATGAGACTACTTCCGAGACAGACAAGGTCACTTACTATAAGTGGGTCCAGGATGACATGCGTGCTAGGGGATACATTCTTTCATCAATGAGCGATGATCTGCATCGATTCTATGGGAGGTTGCCTCATTCCGTAGATATCATTCGTTGTTTGGAGGAATCCTTTGGCGAGCACAGTCAGTCTATGAGATTCCAGTTGACCCGTGAGCTTTTTAATATGAGACTTGAGGAAATGGGTGACGTGAGCCAGTACTGCCTTAGAATGATTTACTTGGTAATTCAATTGGAAGCATTTGGTTTCGTTATGGATCCCCGACTTTAGGTGGACTTGATCTTGCAATCTCTTCCATCATCCTACTCTCCCTTGATCTTGGACTTTCACGTGCATAGAATTGAGGTCATACTGAATGAGTTGCCAGATATTCTGACTAGCTGGCAAAACCTTGATTTGGGTGTAGGACCCGATCCTCATGTTGAGTTATCTCCTTCTGTGGCTGAGCCCAGCTGAAACAGAAACATAAGAAGGAGAAGGATGAGACATATGGGGAGTAGGGTTCTGGCATTCTTACTAGGAAATCTATCATCAGTAGGGGATTGAGTAGTAGGCACAGTTTATTCCTGCTTTGGTTGTTTTGGATCGGCTTGGTATGCGATCCCAATTTTGAAAAATGTTTATAAATGTTCGGATTAGTTTGATTATTTCTTAGAATAGTAGTGACTATTTTCAATCGTTTCTAGAGGATATTTGGGAAATGATCCTTTGTAAGAAATGATTGGCACTTTGTATATCTTTCATTAATAGTAATGAAATGGTTGGAATGCGTATCGGAAGAAAGAATGTCTTCAAACTCAAACATTTATATTTCATTGTTTTGCATTTATTGAAATGGCTAAATAACCAAATCATACATATATTGTCTTGAACTTTGAAATGGTTAAGAGTTAAAGACTAGAATTCTTGTATTTATCTATCTAAATAAGTTTGATGGATTAATTATTCTTTTTGACAAAAAAGTTTGTTCAAAATAAATAATTGAATGAAATGGAGCTTATGAGACTAGTCCAGAATATGTTGGGTTATAAAAGAAGATTAGAGAATACATCTTTTATCACCATAATCTTTCAAATTGACTTCAAACTTATACTATGTTTTAATTCTATGGCTATATAGAATCTAAACTCCTTCATGCATAGTTACTTTAGAGAAAGGTAACTATGATGAAATGGTTAAAATGAAAAGATAGAGATCGTTTTCATTAGTATAAGAAGGTAATATCTAAATTTATAAGAAAGGTTAGTGGGAGTTCATGCCCTTAACAAGTCTTGTGAATTTATGATACCTTGGTTCGAACTTATATCATGTTGTATTTTTTGGGTAAACCGATCATATCTTGTAAGTTTCATGAATATGAAGTACAGTGATATGATTGATTGTTTTCTCACTGCCTGTACACCCAGTCACAATCTTAAAGTTCTCTTTAAGATTGAGGAATCTAAGAAATTTTGGTCTCTAGTCTTAAAGACAGGGTATTTGTCTTTTCTTGTAGATTTCATTCCGACTATTAAGGAAAGGTTGCGAATAGTTTTTGCACCTAATCCTTTTGCTATTTACATTCTCCTTTAAAATGCAATGGCAAGTACTTGGCACGATATGATATAATAAGTTACATGATAAATATCGAAGAGAATACATATAAGTTCAAGTGATCATATTGTTATAATGATCTCTATATGAACTTTAACCCAGAATTTTAAGGTTTATGGTTATAGTGAAGTTCTTAGTGAAGAATTCACTTAAAAGGATAGAAGTGTATTAAATAGATTTGTGAATAGGAAAGAGTTCCGAATAATGATAAATAATAGTTATGTTATTATTTGAGCCAAGATGCCGCTTGACTTTTATGACGTTTGGATAATGTGATGTTCTGTCTATTGATGGTAGCCGATATCATGTAATATGGTAACTATCATAGAGGCTTTTTACATAAGCTTAAACGAACCCGATCTCATCAAAAGTCTGAACTTGTAAAGAGTCAATTCAAAAGTTTCTTTCTTGATAAGAAAATGAATTAACAGATAAAGATCCTATAGTTGTTTCTATAGATGTCGTACTGATCCTGTAAGACAAGTTACAGTTGATCACCGTCTTGGGGAAGATGAGTATAGAGATACGAATGTCATATGCACTAGATCCTATGGCTGATAGCATATCAGTTGGCTTTACCAGAGAATTTCTCTAATGTCCATGATGTCTTAACACTCACCCAACTCAACACCACTTAGCATATATACTCACACATACATATTAATCTCATAAAGCAAAAACAAAAAAGAAGAGAAAAGCTGAAAACACTGTAGCAAATCCGAAAATACCATAAGAGGAGAAATAGAGATTTTTGCTCAACAAATCCTCATTCCAAGCCAAGCCAAGCTAGGTACAAGTGGTTTAGGGTGTTTACTAGCCTCCTAGGAGCTCCTACGCGCAATAGGTGAGGGATTTCATACGTATTTTTGCATTTCAAAAATGTGACAACTTTCTTGAATTTCTTGTTTTACTCTTAAATGCTAATGCAATGCTCAAATATGCTTATGTATGTTATATATAAGTAGTAGAGACCTAATTTATGCTATTGTTTCATAGTTTAATCGGTTGAAATTGCTTGTTGAATATTTGGCATGAATAGTGACGAGAATGTTAGGGTTTTGTGAAATTGAACTTTATAGCTTGAATCAATGATCCTAATAGGTGCTTTAGATGTTAATGAAAGTAGTGTAAATGCCCCATAACATTTAATTGCTCATAACCCAGCAAAAGAATGAAATAGCCGACTTTTAGAAAGGGCTTTTGGGGTTATCGTGAATTATTTTTAGTGTTTCTAGGCTAAGTATACCCTAATTATGCTTTGCTAGCCCTCGTTTGAGTCTCGGGTGAAGTACTTGTAGTACAAAGTCAAAAGAGGGAATTTGAGGCTTTCGGGCTAAATGCGGGTGTTTGCGAGATTTCGAGGGTCCTATAGGTGCCTAAGGGGTTAACTAGAAGCATGGTATAGGCTGCTTGCTAATTTAGAATCATAACATGAGTTTGGAAGGAAAACGGATTGAATAACAAAGGGGTTTAAGTGCAATTCAATTGTCTCACGCTTCTAAGACCTTGGCATGACTTCTTGTGTGTTTAAATGTAGTTTCAAGTTGTTTTGGAGCTTTTGGTATAGTTCTATGTGTATCTTGAATATTCTCCTTTGTAAATCTCTTAATTTCTTATATGAAACTACTTCTTTTCTAACTGTTTCGAGGTCAACCTACTTTGTTGATCCTCCCACGTGTTATTGCTTATATTGTTGATATTATCTTGCCATTGATAAGTGCATTACATAGTGGTTGCGCAACCATAGTATTAGGGACGGTTGTATTGAATATCTTCTGGGCGGCAATGGGCTTACCAGTAGATATTCGATCTCCGTACCCTATTCCTTCACTCGCCTAGTCCGAAGATTGCCAGGGGTGTTGGGTTGTAGGATTATCGGGGTACATCCGGAGTACACCCGCTGGAGTGATTAGGGTTATGCTGGCGTATTGAACGTGGATCGTGGTTTATGGATCGTGGTTCGTGATCAAGATAAGAGAATTCTGGAGTGTTGGGGTTAAGTGTATTGTATCCTTTGATATGTGTGGTTATTTACTATTTCAAATGTACTTTACTTGCCTTCTTGCTCATACCTCGCTAACATATTTCAGGAGGTGCAATTGGAGAAAGAGTTGCCTTAGTTGCTGTGTTATACTTGCGTGAGATGGATTTATGGTTCTTGATGTTATATGGAGATCTTGTTTGCTCTACCTTATGATCTATTTTGTAGCCTAAGTGCTTATGTACATGTTTTAGTAATTGTAAGCTGAATGCCAGTTGATTGTAGTAGGAGATATGAACTATGGCATGTAATAACATATAGTTATGCTCTTAGCTTTTTTGCATGCTTGGGAGTAAATGACGGGTTGTTTTCAATATCTAAGAATGCTTAAAAGCTATCATGGAATGGCATGATAAACGGTTTTCTAAAGAAGTTAAGTTATGAATGCATGCTTGTGTGTATCTAAACTGTTTGTATGTCTTAAGGCTCGGATGGCCTTAAAGTTGAGATCTTCATTTTAGAAATGGCTTTATTGTTGTTCTATAGCTTATTGAATGCTTACAAGTTTTCAAAATGTCCACGGTACAAGGGAGACTCTGTCCATTTTTTTCCTAGAATTTTGAGACCGGGTTGGGATTGGGTTGAGAATAGCTTGGTTTTTAGAGCCTCTAGTCTTGTGAGAGATCGGGGCATTACAGGTGGTATCAGAGCTTAGTTAGTTCTAAGCCGGGATAGGGTCCTCGGCCTGTCGGGTAGTAACCCTTGCGTGTGTGCTTGTTAAGTGTGTGTCTTAAAAGTGTATGCATGCATGTGTGATTGTGTGTCTTGTATTGAATGTGTGCACCTATGTGATATAATTATGTGTTACGTGCTAAATGTGTGCTAAGTGAAGTAAAATGGCTAGTTATGCATCAAATTGACCTCGTGAATTGTTAATTGCTTGAACTGTTTGCTTGTAATGTGTGTATTTGAATGTCTTTGATTGAGTTGTGTTATGATTGACTTAATTGTCGTGCTTGAATGACTTTGATGATTACACTGTTTCACAAACTTTTTTATTAACATGTTTGCGTAATAGTTTAAAGAATGTTTATACATATGCAATTGTTTGGCATGCATACATAGCCCGTCGAATGGTAAGAAAAACTCCTTCCTCCCCTGAAGAGAGGTGATTAGTGGCAGGCCTTCCAAATTATGTTGATTATCGGAAATGAGAGGCAATTAATCAGCCTTTATTTAGGAATTAGTGAATATAGTTGGAGCTTAGTTATTGGGATTCTTCTAAGGCCTTCTTTAGTGCTTAGCGGTCATAAATGAGTAGCTTCTTTTGGGGTTTCTATATGACAGTTCTCTGGAGCATATTCTTGGTATTTTTTTATCAGGTATTCTTTTGTCGGCATCTCTCGGAAGACTTGATATATGGGATTCTTTTCAGCCTTATTATCTTGTATTATCTACAATACTCATGTTCGGAACTTTTATTGGTATTTTCTCGCCGCTCTTAGATGGGGTTCTGTTCTTCTATGGTATTCAAGGCCAACGGGATTCTTATTCGGATTCCGAGATAGTATCTTCATTTGAGCCTTTACTTGGCCTTATTACTTGGGATTCGCTGGCAGTACTACTGGGATTTCTTAATGGGTTCTTACAAGAATTCGTAGACGGTATTCTTGCTTAGTAACTGATGATGAGTAATCGGAGTTGGTTTTCAGTTGATGCAGAGTTCTCTTGTGAGGAAGAATTGCGTGGATGCAATTTGTTTAAGGGGGAGAGGATGTGACACCCGAGAACATTGCCATGGTTCTTTAACTATTTCATCTACTGTTTGTGCATTTTCACTATCCATTTACTTGTTGCTTTCCTTGGTTACTATTCATTACGTTTTCCAACTATCTATTTTTTTTGAATTAGCATTTTTCATAAATCACATTAATTATGTTAGGAATGAGAAAATTGTGCATTTAAGCATTTAGTGTTGAGAGCATTCGTTGAGGAATGTTTTATTGAATTAGTGAATAGTATTACGTAGTTAAACTTTATATTTTAGTTAGCTAACATATTAACGCGCATTGGGACTCGTTTTTAAGCTAATTAGACTCATTTTATAGACTTAACACTCACCCAACTCAACACCACTTAGCATATATACTCACACACACATATTAAGCTCATAAAACCAAAAAAAAGAAAAAGAAAAGAAAAGCTGAAAATACTGTAGCAAATCCGAAAATAGCAGAAGAGGAGAAATTGAGATTTTTTCTCAACAAATCATCATTCCAAGCCAAGCTAGGTGCAAGTGGTTTAGGGTGTTTACTAGCCTCCTAAGAGCTCCTACGTGCAATAGGTGAGGGATTTCATACCTATTTTTGTATTTCAAAAATGTGACAACTTTCTTGAATTTCTTGTTTTGCTCTTAAATGCTAATGCAATGCTCAAATATGCTTATGTAAGTTATATATAAGTAGTAGAGACCTAATTTATGCTATTGTTTCGTAGTTTAATCGGTTGAAATTGCTCGTTGAATATTTGGCATGAATAGTGACGGGAATGTTAGGGTTTTGTGAAATTGGACTTTATAGCTTGAATCAATGATCCTAATAGGTACTTTAGATGTTAATGAAAGTAGTGTAAAGGCCCCATAACATTTAATTGCTTATAACCTAGCAAAAGAATAAAATAGCCGACTTTTAGAAATGGGTTTCGGGATTATCGCGAATCCGGGTAAAATTGGCCTTCATTTTTAGTGTTCCTAGGCTAAGTAGACCCTAATTATGCTTTGCTAGCCCTTGTTTGAGTCTCGGGTGAGAAACTTGTAGTCCAAAGTCAAAAGAGGGAATTTGGGGCTTTTGGGCTAAATGCGGGTGTTTGAGAGATTTTGAGGGTCCTATAGGTGCCTAAGGGGTTAACTAGAAGAATGGTATAGGCCACTTGCTAATCTAGAACCATAACATGAGTTTGGAAGGAAAACGGATTGAATAACAAAGGGGTTTAAGTGCAAATTCAATTGTCTCACGCTTCTAAGACCTTGGCATGACTTCTTGTGTGTTTAAATGTAGTTTCAAGTTGTTTTGGAGCTTTTGGTATAATTCTATATGTATCTTAAATATTCTCCTTTGTAAATCTCTTAATTGCTTATATGAAACTACTTCTTTTCTAACTGTTTCGAGGTCAACCTACTTTGTTGATCCTCCCATGTGTTATTGCTTATATTGTTGATATTGTCTTGCCATTGATAAGTGCAATGTATAGTGGTTACGCAACCATAGTGTCAGGGACGGTTGTATTGAATATCTGTTGGGCGGCGGCGGGCTTGCCAATAGATATTCGATCTCCATACCCTATTCCCTCACTCGCCTGGTCCGAAGATTGCCAGGGGGTATTGGGTCGTAGGATTATCGGGGTACATCCAGAGTACACCCACTGGAGTGATTGGGGTTATGCCGGCATATTGATCGTGGACCGTGGTTTGTGGTTTGTGGTTCGTGATCAAGATAAGAGAATTCTGGAGTGTTGGGGTTAAGTGTATTGTATCATTTGATATGTGTGGTTATTTACTGTTTCAAATGCACATTACTTGCCTTTTTGCTTAACTGCTAGAATTGTTGCATTGCATGTCCCGAGTAGTCTTTATCCATCACTGGGCAATTGTGGTTGCTCATACCTCGCTAATATATTTCAGGAGATGCAATTGGAGAAAGAGTTGCCTTAGTTGCTGTGTTATACTTGCGTGAGGTGGATTTATGGTTCTTGCTATTATGTGGTGATCTTGTTTGCTCTACCTTATGATCTATTTTGTAGCCTAAGTGCTTATGTACATGTTTGAGTGATTGTAAGCTGAATGCCAGTTGATTGTAGTAGGAGATATGAACTATGGCATGTAATAACTTATATTTATGCTCTTAGCTTCCTTGCATGCTTGGGAGTGAATAAAGGGTTTTTTTCAATATCTAAGAATGCTTAAAAACTATCATGGAGTGGCATGATAAGAGGTTTTGTAAAGAAGTTAAGTTATGAATGCATGCTTGTATGTATCTAAACTGTTTGTATGTCTTAAGGCTCAGATGGCCTTAAAGTTGAGATCTTTATTTTGGAAATAGCTTTATTGTTGTTCTATAGCTTATTAAATGTTTACAGGTTTTTAAAATGTCCACGATACAGGGGAGACTCTGTCCATTTTTTCCTTAAAATTTTGAGACCGGGTTGGGATTGGATTGAGAATAGCTTGGTTTTTAGAGCCTCCGGTCTCGTGAGAGATCGGGGCGTTATATCATCTCCCATCCTCATCAGAATAAAATGAGCTGTCTTCGTAAAACGGTCCACAACCACCCAAACTGCATCGTTACCTCTCGGTGTTCTAGGCAAACTAGTGACGAAGTCTATCGTGATATGTTCCCATTTCCACTCTGGTATTGCCAATAGTTGAAGCAACCCTGTAGGTCATTGATGCTCGGCCTTCACTCACTAACAAGTCAAACATCTGGATACAAACTGAGCAACCTCCCTGTTCATGTTATTCCACGAATAATATTGCTTCAAATCCCGATACATCTTGTTTCCACCGGGATGAATGATGTACTTAGAATTATGAACCTCTTCCAGAATACCTCTCCTTAAACCCGGTTCATTGGGAATACATACCCTGTTTCAAAACTGAAGAATACCCTCCTCATGTAGTTTAAAGTCAGACTAATCACCCGTAATCTGATCCTTGATCCTCTGAAGTTTCACATCAAGTTGCTGAGCTTCTCTGATCTGAGACAACAATAAAGGTTGAATACGGAGGTGTGAACACATCACCCCAACCTGAGTCAATTCCGGTCTCCAATAACTAACTTCTTCAAGAACCTCCTACTTTTTAACAACCAAACAAGCAATACTCGCCTTACGGCTAAGAGCATCTGCTACAACATTTGCCTTCCTAGGCAGATAATTGATAGAACAATTATAATCTCCAAGAAGTTCCATCCACCTCCGTTGATGCATATTCAACTCCTTCTGTGAGAACAAGTACTTCAAACTTTTATGATCGGTAAAACTCTCGAACTTACTGCCCCACAGATAATGACGCCACTTTTTCAGAGCGAAGACCACTGCTACTAACTCAATATCATGAGTCGGATAATTCACCTCATATGGCTTCAACTTTCTAGAAGCATAAGCGATAACCCGGTCATTCTGCATAAGTACACAACCCAATCCTTCCTTGGATGCATCACTGTAGATAACCATATTATCGGTTCCATCTGATAGAGCAAGTACTGGAGCGGTAGTCAACCTCTTTTTCAACTCTTGAAACCCACTCTCACATTTCTCATCCCAAGTAAAGCTAGTCCGTTTCTGAGTTAACTTAGAAAGTGGCCCCGCAATATTAGAAAAGTCTTTCACGAACCTACGGTAGTAACCCACCAAACCAAGGAAGCTGCGAACCTCTGAAACATTCTCTGGCCTTTTCCAAGACATCACCACTTCAATCTTAGTGGGATCTATAGAAATACCGCTCTGTGTAATCACATGGCCAAGAAAAGATATTCGTTGCAACCAAAATTCACATTTACTGAACTTCGCAAACAACTGATGCTCCTGCAGCTTTTGTAAGACAAGTCGTAGATGTTGCTCGTGCTTCAATTCAGTCTTAGAATAAACCTAGATATTATCAATAAAGATTACCACGAACTAGTCTAAGTACGGCTGAAAGACCCGATGCATAAGATCCATGAATGTTGCCGGTGTATTAGTTAATCCAAAAGGCATAACAACAAATTCATAATGCCCGTACCGAGTCCTGAAGGCAGACTTCGAAACATCCTCCGTACGAATCCGAAGCTAATAATACCCCTGTCTCAAGTCAAACTTAGAATAGACTTTGGCTCCCTGAAGTTGATCAAACAACTCGTCAATCAATGGTAAAGGATATTTGTTCTTGATGGTCACTTGATTCAAACGACGATAGTCGATACATAATCTCAAGGTACCATCCTTCTTCTTCACAAATAAAACAAGTGCTCCCCATGGTAAAGAACTCTACTGAATGAACCCCTTCTCCAATAACTCCTGCAACTGAGTTTTCAGCTCCTTCAACTCAACTGGTGCCATCCTGTATACTGATTTAGAAATAGGTTGAGTATCGGGAATCAGATTAATCACAAACTCAGCATCTCTCTTGAAAGTGCTAGGCCAATATAAGATATCATGTCACAACATAATCATAAGTTGGATTCAAGATCGGAAAAGTTATGCATGGACACCTTGATATAGTCGAAAGTTACTAGGCTATCTACAAAAATTTTCCAAGTTTTGCAACAAAGATCAACATGCTAACTTTATGTTATGTCCATTGTTTATCAACACATACTATATATATCAACAATACATATAGAAATAAAGAGGTTCATGGGTATACCTCTCTTGTAGATCTTTTTGAAGATGATGAGGTTGGTGATAAGCTTTTGAATCCTTCTAACTTCAAGGAACTAGTTGGTCCACCTAGTATCCAAAGCTCAACCAATACTTGAAAAAGGAATGTGCTAGTAGTATCTTCAATGTATGAAGCTATGTATGTGTAGTTATGGATCAAAAGGCAAAAGTTTTATCACCTTCTAGCCATGGCCAAAAATTCAAGCTCAAAAACAAGAAGATGAAGTTCTCTTTCCTCTCTCTTATCTTGGCTGAAAAATATGTGTATGTATGTCAAGTTGTCATATGATGAAAGAGAGTATTATCATCTAATATAAGGTAATAACATATTAAGTGACCAATCACTATTGTCACCTTTTTCATGACAAGCCATGCAAGCCATTAGATTTCAATCATTAGCTTTAGATGATAAAAGATGATCATCTTTTCTCTCCTCTACTCCTTGGCCGAAATTGCAAGTGGATGGAGAGAGAAGTTTGTCATCTTTTTATTATATAAATAAAACATACTCATATAATTATATATATAATGTTACTTTAAAAGATAGCCAATCACAATTGCTTCCTTGTAAAGTAAAAGCCATGCAAGCCTTAGGATTGTAATCATTACAATCTAAAGGTAGCTTTATTCTCTCTCCTGATACTTGTCAAAAAGGTTTTATCAACAAAAACAATGGTCAAGATTCTTTTGTCTTTATTAAAAAATGAATCATATCCATTCATTTCAAATTCTAATGACTAGTATTGATGACATGGACTATCCTAGTCATCAATCTCTATATGCATATGCCACATGTAATTATCTAGTCATTAATTTACAAATTACCTTTTGACAACTAAGATGATGACGTGGCATTTCTCAAATTACATCATCATAACACATATACATATATAAACACCTTTATATATATATTTATTATTTTCTTGCCCATTCTAATCTCTATTAGAATAAATATATTGAAATAACTTTTCAATATTTGCAGTTTGGCCCTAAAAGTTTTGGTAATTACAATTTGACCCCAAAACTTTTTGAAATTATACTTTTGGCCCAAATATCAACATTGATGACTCTTAACACTTTAAAGCCACCAATCACATAATACAAGCTCCCAGTGAACTTATTCATTATACTTATTAGTGTGTGACCTTCTAGATTCATAATTGCATACCGATGAGGGACCTGATAAACCTCCTTATCTATTTCAAAAATGTCTCCATCATTTACTGAAATACCCTCATGCTCATGAGTGATGCACTAGCAACAAACGTACCATGAGAATGTATACGATAATGAAGACGACGTCTTTAATGAATCTATTTAACCGTCGAGAATTAGCGTGCAGTCCGATCCTTCTGTTATAAGTGCCCCGATCGGGAAAGGACCATGAAATGGTTAAGCCCACATCCGATACTATGCATAAATCTGAATCAGTGAAACGAGAGATGACTACCATGGAAAAACCCCTTTCCACCACTTCATACTCGCCTTGGCCAAGGACTTGCTCGTTTACCAATCGATCTCAGATATCATAGGATATCGCCTCGTGCCGGAGGTTAACAGATCCTATCTTGATAATTACCTATCGGTTCATATCACAAGACTAAAACGCAAAAGGCCATAACCCACCCTATAGAAGACGGGTATTGTCTAAACGCAGTATTTGGCCCCTGATATAATCGGCAGCTGTAATTTCTCAAGTCTGAGGATTAATTTGCACAATTCTCAACTAAATAGTAAACTATTAACCTGAAATCATGTAGTTCACTATTTATTGTCACATTCAATGATTCGAACATAGACGATCACTCATATGTTTATTAGTCCACATCACCATGCTGTTCTGGCATTTCGCACGCCATCCTTTATCATTAACATCACTAAGTTAATCAAAGGTAATAACATATGATAACCCGTACTTGATTATTTTAGTCTCGGTTGAATAATCTGAAGGGCTATGAATTATTTCTTAATGTTTATTATATCGAAGAAAAAGTGCGAAATATCCTAAACCCTTTTAAAACATTTCTCTTCTCGGATAGGCATTAGGGACATATTCATATCGAAGCAGAGAATATGAACATCCTACAAATATCATAGTGTACAAAACACTAAAGCTTATTCTTATTAAACCCTAATAAGGTCATCTCAAACTTTAGCATTAGGGCATATCTCCAACAATCTCCAACTTGCACTAATGTTATCAACCATAGGATCTAGTGCATGTTACATTCATATCTCTATACTCATCTTCTCCAAGACGGTGATCAACTATAACTATCTTTATAGGATCAGTGGGTCAACTATAGAAACAACTATAGGATCTTTATCTGTTAATTCTTTTCTTATCAAGAAAGAAAATTCTTGAATTGACTCTTTACAAGTTCGGACTCTTGATGAGATCAGGTTCTTTTAAGCTTGTACAAAAAGCCTCTATAGTAGTTACCATATCACAAGATATCGGCTACCATCAATAGACAGAACCTCATAATATCCAAACATCATAAAAGTCAAGCAGCATCTTGGCCCAAATAATAACATAACTATTATTTATCATTATTCAGAACTCTTTCCAATAATTCACAAATCCATTAAATACGCTTTTATCCTTTTTTTAAAATGAATTCTTTTTTAAGAACTTCACTACAACCATAAACCTTAAAATTCTAGGTTAAAGTTCATATAGAGATCATTATAATAATAAGATCACTAGAACTTATATGTATTCTCTTCGATATCTATCATGTAACTCATTACATCATATCGTGCCAAGTACTTGCCATCGCATTTTAAAGGAGAATGCAAACAGCGAAAGGATTAAGTGTAAAAACTATTCGCAACCTTTCCTTAATAGTCGAAAGGAAATCTACAAGAAAAGACGGATACCCTGTCATTAAGACTAGAGACCAAAATTTCTTGGATTCCTCCATCTTAAAGAGAACTTTAAGATCGTGACTGGGTATACAAGAAGTGAGAAAACAATCAATCATATCACTGTACTTCATATTCATGAAACTTACAAGACATGATCAGTTTACCCAAAAATACAAAAAGATATAAAATTTGATTGGACCTTGGCGAACAAAGATATCATAAATTCACAAGACTTGTTAAGGGCATGAACTCCCACTAACCTTTCTTATAAATTTAGATATTACCTTCTTATGCTAATGAAAACGATCTCTATATTTTCATTTTAACCATTTCATCATAGTTACCTTTCTCTAAAGAAACTATGCATGAAGGAGTTTAGATTCTATATAGCCACAGAATTAAAACATAGTATAAGTTCGAAGTCTATTTGAAAGATTATGGTGATAAAATATGCATTCTCTAATCTTCTTTTATAACCCAACATATTCTGGACAAGTCTCATAAGCTCCATTTCATTCAATTATATATTTTGAACAAACTCTTTTGTCAAAAAGAATAATTAATCTATCAAACTCATTTGAATAGATATAAAACAATTCTAGTCTTTAACTCTTGACCATTTCAAAGTTGAAGACAATTATATGTATGATTAGGTATTTAGCCATTTCTTTAAATGCTAAGCAAATGAAATATAAATATTTGAGTTTGATGACATTCTTTTTTTCGATACGCATTCCGATCATTTCATTACTATTAATGAAAGATATACAAAATGCCAATCATTTCTTATAAAGGATCATTTCCAAAATATCCTCTAGAAACAATTGAAAATAGTCACTACTATTTTAAGAAATAATCAAACTAATCCGAACATTTATAAACATTTTTCAAAATTGGGATCGCATACCAAGCATATCCAAAACAACCAAATCATGTATAAACAGTGTCTACTACTCAATCCCCTCCTGATGAGAGATCTCCCGATAAGAATGCCACAACCCTACTCCTCCTATGTCTCCTCCTCCTCCTTCTTCTGTTTCTATTTCGGCTGGGTTCAGCCACAGAAGGAGAGGACTCAACATGAGGATCGGGTGCTGCACCCAAACCAAAGTTCTGCCAACTAGTCAGAATATCTGGCAACTCATTCAGTGTGACCTCAATTCTATGCACGTGAAAGTCCAAGATCAAGGGAGAGTAAGATGATGGAAGAGATTGCAAGATCAAGTCCACCTGAAGTTGGGGATCCATGACGAAACCAAACGCCTCCAATTGAGTTACCAGGTAAATCATTCTAAGGCAGTGCTGGCTCACATCGCCCCCTTCCTTAAGTTTCATACTAAAAAGCTCATGGGTCAACTGGAATCTCATAGACTGACTGCGCTCACCAAAGGATTCCTTCAAGCAACAAATGATATCCACGGAATGAGGTAGCCCCTCATAGAATCGACGCAGATCATCGCTCATTGATGAAAGAATGTATCCCCTAGCACGCATGTCATCCTGGACCATTTATAGTAAGTGATCTTGTCGGTCTCGGAAGTAGTCTCATCTACGGGAGCAAATATCGGGACATCCAGAATATACTCAATTCTCTCAAATCGGAGGATTACCCTTAAACTTTTGTACCATTTTTCAAAGTTTGGTCCAACTAAATAATCATGATTAAGGATGGATAAAATAGGATTTATGAATGATGCCATAAAGCTGCAAAAAAAGTAAATTTAACAGAAAGTAAGATTGCAGGCTAACAAGAATATATGTAAAGCTATTAAATTGCAAGATATAATAGCTAGTCCTATTATTTGTTTTAAATCTCATACTCCTTTAATGAGAAAACATGAATCTATGAAAAGACTCTAAGTGGGATGACCAAGTTCCTATGATCAGACATATTCCTCAAACCTTTGTGGTTATAATTGGAACATGAATACCAAAGGTCAACAACTCTTTGTTGTCTATTTCTCTAAATAGGGTATGGTCTACTTTAGTCCCTAAAT
This sequence comes from Ehretia macrophylla, assembly GCA_037974665.1. NCBI lineage: Eukaryota > Viridiplantae > Streptophyta > Magnoliopsida > Boraginales > Ehretiaceae > Ehretia > Ehretia macrophylla. Next base: position 11,772,403 of record CM075774.1, read on the forward strand.
CACTTGAACTCAAACCTTTGTGGTTATAATTGATTAGGTGATCTAGTTAGATTGTACCCGCCATCACTTAGTTATCTCACAAATTGAATCAATAGTCTCAAGCCTTTGTGGCTATAATTGACCGTTAAATTTTGGCAGACAACCACATCACTATGTTTCATTCTAGCAATTTTAATAAACTTATTTTGAAACAAATCCTCTACCTTTGGGTAAGAAGAATCATATGCATTTGGGTCTTATTTAATATCCTAGGATGGCGGAGGACTATGATAAAACCCCTTTTACCATTTGATAATCTAATATTTGTTTGCACGTAGGGAGTTAATACAATCTCATCAAATAAATAAGCATTCTTCATACTATCAAGCTAATAATCACAATTATAGCAATTTAAATAGTATGAATGCAAATATATATGAATGGTGGATCATGGGCTTGGCTTTTGGGCTAAAAGAAATAAAACTATTCTATTTAGAAGATCTTCAACACTTTGAAATCTTCATTGGGCCTCCAACTCCTTGGAAAAGTCCATTGGGCCTTTATCAAGCTATCTCTTGGAGAATTACATAAAAGTCCTCACTACATAATTCTCTCAAATGACAAGAAATAAATTGAGACTTATGTCTCAAATTACAAACCAGTAACTTTTGACCCTAAAGCCCAAGTCCATGATCAAATTCACCATTCTCAAAATAATAAATATGCATGATTATTCATATCAAAATATAATAACCAACATATTAATTTCAAGCATTCAAGTTTAATCTACTCATCAAATATGAAAGAATAAACTAATCCAATGCCCCTTTTGCATAAATATAAAAACCTTTTTATACATGCAAGTCATAATGGCCCATAAATTCATAACTCCTTATAATTAATTATATGCACATTTAAGTCCAAAACTTAAAGGAATAACACAGGCTCATGGCCCATTAACACAAAGTGGCCCAATAAGTTAAAATCAAGCACAAGTAGATGCACATAAGGCCTAAGCCTAAATCAACATGTCTTTTAAGGCCTACATACATTAACTATAGCCCAATAGTCCTTTGAAAGTATTATATCATTAAATGATCAACTTTCTACTTTCTTAAATTTAGAAATATCTCAATACTACTTATTAGATAATTTCTAATTTCAAGATTAAACATATAAGCCAACAATGTGATATATACTTTGCCAATTTTTTAAAGACATAAAGAAAAGTTGCACCCTTTGATCATTAAACATCTTCAATCATCAAGTAGTTATCAACTTGAAACATATGCATGATTATATTAAGATAAGCTTAAAACTACTTTTAAACTTTCAATCTAAAACATGCACATAATAGACACCAACACTTTTGTGTCTTTCAAGCCAACAACAACAACCTTTTATGTCCAAAAAAAAGGAAAAAATCCTCATCAACACACCATGTAGATTCGGCCAAGGCAATAAAATGCAAGGCTTGATCCTTTCAACTTTTGACTTTCCCCTTTTGAAACATATTAAGATAGTCTATTCATTCTAAGTCTAAAGTCAACATGCAAAGACCAAATCTTCATTTATCTTCACATGATTAGCACTTTGAATAAAAAGATAACCTATCCAAAGATAGAGGTGATTTTTGGCCATCACAACAAGTAGGTGTAGCATGCAAGTTCAAGCCAAGACATATTCACACATATATATACTCAAGATCTACATTATCAATCAAAGATCTAAACTAGATTTGAACATGCATGTGTGTAGGCTAAAATCTTAACATCAAAAACTTGCAAAACTACTAGCATATTTTCGGCCATAAGGTTCAAATACACATGACCAACATTTGATAATCAATGGACATAACGACCTGGCTCTGATACCACTTGGAAGTTCTAGGCCAACATAAGACATCATGTCACAACATAATCATAAGTTGGATTCAAGATTTGAAAAGTTATGCATGGACACCTTGATATAGCCGAAAGTTACTAGGCTATCTACAAAAATTTTCCAAGTTTTGCAACAAAGATCAACATGCTAACTTTATGTTATGTCCATTGTTTATCAACACATGCTATATATATCAACAATACATATAGAAATAAAGAAGTTCATGGGTATACCTCTCTTGTAGAACTCTTTGAAGATGATGAGGTTGGTGACAAGCTTTTGAATCCTTTTAACTTGAAGGCACTAGTTGGTCCACTAGTATCCAAAACTCAACTAATACTTGAAGAAGGAATGTGCTAGTAGTATCTTCAATGTATGAAGCTACGTATGTGTAGTTATGGATCAAAAGGCAAAAGCTTTATCACTTTCTAGCCATGGCCGAAAATTCAAGCTCAAAAACAAGAAGATGAAGTTCTCTCTCCTCTCTCTTGTCTTGGCCAAAAAATATGTGTATGTATGTCAAGTTGTCATATGATGAAAGAGAGTATTATCATCTAATATAAGCTAATAACATATTAAGTGACCAATCACTATTGTCACCTTTTCATGACAAGCCATGCAAGCCATTAGATTTCAATCATTAGCTTTAGATGATAAAAGATGATCATCTTCTCTCTCCTCTACTCCTTGGCCGAAATTGCAAGTGGATGGAGAGAAACGTTTGTCATCTTTTATTATATAAATAAAACATACTCATATAATTATATATATAATGTTACTTTAAAAGATAGCCAATCACAATTGCATCCTTGTAAAGTAAAAGCCATGCAAGCCTTAGGATTGTAATCATTACAATCTAAAGGTAGCTTTATTCTTTCTCCTGACACTTGTCAAAAAGTCTTTATCAATAAAAGCAATGGTCAAGATTCTTTTGTCTTTATTCAAAAATGAATCTTATCCATTCATTTCAAATTCTAATGACTAGGATTGATGACATGGACTATCCTAGTCATCAATCTCTACATGCACATGCCACATGTAATTATTTAGTCATTAATTTGCAAATCACTTTTTGACAACTAAGATGATGACGTGGCATTTCTCAAATTACATCATCATAACACATATACATATATAAACACCTTTATATATATTTTTATTATTTTCTTGCCCATTCTAATCTCTATTAAAATAAATATATTGAAATAACTTTTCAATATTTGCAGTTTGGCCCTAAAAGTTTTGGTAATTATAATTTGACCCCAAAACTTTTTGAAATTATACTTTTGGCCCAAATACAAACATTGATGACTCTTAACACTTTAAAGCCACCAATCACATAATACAAGCTCCCGATAAACTTATTCATGATACTTATTAGTGTGTGACCTTCTAGATTCATAATCGCATACCGATGAGGGACTTGATAAACCTCCTTATCTATTTCGAAAATGTCTTCGTCATTACCTAAATACCCTCATGCTCATGAGTGACGCACTAGCAACGAACGTACCATGAGAATGTATACGATAATGAATCTATTTAACCGTCGAGAATTAGCGTGCATTCCGATCCGTCTGTTATAAGTGCCCCGATTAGGAAAAGACCATGAAATGGTTAATGTCACGCCCCAACTCGACCCCACCTACAATCAGTCAGGACGCAACGGAGTTTCGGCTATATAACTACAGTAATTAAGACACCGAGGCTCTAAACCAACCTCTCAGAACATCATACAATCAAACTCCTCAACCAAACAACAATCAATTCCTCAATACCATTAACAACATACAACATAACCATACTATACAATAATCATTCTTAGTTGTACACCTCCATTCCAACATAATACCTTAACTTTAACATATATGTCAAAATAGATTATAAACCAACTTAGTAATCTAAACATGATCAAAAGAAGACTACTAAACTATTATACATAAGTCTTTATACTAAGGTAGGTTTTACAATACATCATATTACAACAACTATAAACAATCTTATGGCAAAGACTCCTGCACATAAGACTCATCCACGTAAGGCACATTTTTCCCTTCTGGAGGCACATACCCGTAATCTTGCTCAAGGACACCTGTAAGCATGCAATAATAGAGAGTGAGCTTATATAAAACAAGCTCAGTGAGGATCCAATAGATCTCTAACAGTATTTACTATACTCCTTGAAAATGATCCTTTGAGTAGTAAACACACAATAAAACATCAATAACAATATAAACACATAACTATAATGACCAATCAATAAAGGATACTTTAGTTGGTGTAGCTCCAAATGCCATCATGATCTCAACCATTCTTCTTGTAACTCCCCATTACTCACGCATCCGAGGTACCTCATTAGCCTCGCCTTCCATGACACCTCCGTCATGCGAGCTGGAGGTAGTCTCTGGTAGTCATGCCGTTATCAACCCGACAGCCTGATGCTGCCCGTAAGGTGGCACACACATACCAAGACTCAGCAATAATAATAAACATCATTCACAGGAGGACAATCTAGAAGTATTGTTGTAACGCCCTGAACCAACACTCCCACGCCTACAGGATACTCCCTGGACTTAGGGCCCAAGTGAGCACCGAGGCCATGGCGAGTGGGCCCGGAAATGCACTATGCAGTATTGTCCGATGTGGAGCCCATACCCCTCACGGATTTGTCTTCGCCCAGCCACTGCCAGGAAAAACGCGCTGCACGATATGAGGAGACTTCTCCTTATATCTAGTAGCACAAAGACCTATGCGTCCGATGTGGGATATTACACCTGTCCTCCCTTGGGGACCCAGCGTCCTCGCTGGCCATGCGAACGCGTCGACTCTGATACCACCTTTGTAACGCCCCGAACCAACACTCCCACGCCTGCAGGATACTCCCTGGACTTAGGGCCCAAGCGAGCACCGAGGCCATGGCGAGTGGGCCCGAAAATGCACTATGCAGTATTGTCCGCTGTGGAGCCCATACCCCTCACGGATTTGTCTTCGCCCAGCCACTGCCAGGAAAAACGCGCTGCATGATATGAGGAGACTTCTCCTTATATCTAGTAGCCCAAAGACCTCCGCGTCCGATGTAGGATATTACAATTGCCTATCTCCCAGTTCATCAATCATCAATCAATAATCATCAATTATCATCAATTATCATCAATATAACATCAAGTAATCAATTAAACAACAAACAACTAAGTTAGATGACAAAGTAGGCCATCCAACTTAACATGCATTAAACACGTAATCTAACCCTAGTCTAACCATTTACAACTCATAATTCAATCACTCAAATACCACCCAATCAACTAAAGGCTCAATTCAACAATTTAAAGAAAGACAACCTAAACTTCAAATAGTCATATCTTACATTCTACTAATCCAAACAACTCCAAATCAGTTTCTAACACTCACCCATTCAATAAACTACATTAGCCCTCTCGGAAACCAACCAAGACACATCAAAATCAAGTCTAACAATCCTAAAACCTCAATGCACCTAGGCTGAAATTTTTGGATTTTTACACAAACATTGCAATCAAAAATTCGGCATTATATCGGCGCTACCACGTAATTAACAAACTTTTAGAAATCGATGGCAATCGATTCCAACCACTACAACTCAAAATAATCATTAAATGGCCAATCTATCAACTTTAAATACCCGAAAATAAATAAAAGAAAGTCAAAGTTGACACTTAGTTAATGTGTGTGTTTTTGGAGTATGTTTGCTTTGTTTTTAATGTGAGTTGATGATATATTAAGCAAAGGTCAAACAAATAAAAGAAAGTCAAAGTTGACACTTAGTTATTTTTAGTGTTTTCTTGTCTTTTAATTCCATTTTAGACTATTTCTTGCTCAAAACATTAATTTAACACTTAGACTATTTTAAGTAGTTTATTTTTAGGTGACAAGAGTTTTCTCATGCAAAGACTTTCACCCGACTAGACTAAAAATGCGATTTCTGCAAAAGAAGGTGAAAATTCATATTATTTGTTTTCAAATGTGTTTTGAATGCACAATTAATCTAAAATCATTTAATACCACATATAAATACATTTATATTAATATATACTAGGTCAACGAAAGTCAATGCAAGAATCAGGTTTAGAAGAAATCACTATTTGGCTCAAAAACACAACTTTTCACTCGAAAAGTCTATTTAAATTACTATTACGTTTCAGAATCAATTTTTATCAAACATGGGTCTATTAATAATAGAGGACTAGGTTTTAATATGTTTAAAACACCCCTGTAAAAATTTTAGCAGGCAGGTGTTCAAAACACTATTCTCAAAAATCGTCGATAAAATTTCGGATGCCGTTTTTTATGAAAATTTCATGAATGCACACATAGCATGTATTAGGAATATAAATCACATATTTAGCACATTCTAACTTATATAACACATAAACAAGTCAAATCACGCAAATCGAGGTAAAAACACGCAAATCGAGGTAAAGACGAAAACTGGGGTTTCACAGTTAAGCCAACATCTGATTCTATGTATAAATTTGAATCAGTGAAACGAGAGATGACTACCATGGAAAAACCCCTTTTCCATCACTTGATACTCGCCTTGGCCAAGGACTTGCTCATTTACCAACTGATCTCAGATATCATATGACATCGCCTCGTGCCGAAGGTTAACAAATCCTATCTTGACAATTACCTGTCGGTTCATACCAAAAAACTAAAACGCAAAAGGTTGTAACCCACCTTATAGAAGACGGGTATTGTCCAAATGCAGTATTTAGCCCCTGATATAACTGGCAGCCGCAATTTCTCAAGTCTGAGGATTAATTTGCATAATTCTCAACTAAATAGTAAACTATTAACATGAAATCATATAGTTCACTATTTATTGTCATATTTAATGATCCGTACATAGACGATCACTCATATGTTTATTAGTCCACATCACCATGTTGTTCTGGCATTTCGCACGCCATCCTTTATCATTAACATCACTATGTTAATCAATTGTAATAACATATGATAACCCATACTCGATTATTCTAGTTCCGGTTGAATAATCTGAAGGGCTATAAATTGTTTCTTAATGCTTATCATATCGAAGAGAAAGTGCGAAATATCCTAAACCCTTTTAGAACATTTCTCTTATTGGATAGGTATTAAGGACATATTCATATCGAAGTGGAGAATATGAACATCCTACAACATATTCTTATTAAACCCTAATAAGGTCATCTCAAACTTTAGCATTACGGTATATCCCCAACATCTCTCTGGCGGTAATCCTAGCAACTCCTTGGGAAATATATTGGGATATTCCCGAATAATAGGAACTTCATCCACCTCTAGCTTATCAGATAGCTTATTGATCAAATAAGCTAGATAACCCGAACATCCCTTACTCACCAGCTTAATAACTTTAGTTGATGAGATAATAAAACTCGTCTTAGCATTCCAGTTCCCCGCTACCTCAACTACTGGCTGATATGGCAACCGAAACCGTACTACTTTTGTTCTACAGTTTAACTAGGCATCATACTTAGAAAGTCAATCCATACCCAAGATAACATTATACCTCCGGATAGGAAATAAGATAAGGTCCGAAGGAAAATTCTGCCTCTTAACATGTGTTTTACAGTCTTTACATACTAAGTCAGTCACATACTTATCAGTCAAAGAAGTACTAATCTCAACCACATAAGGCAATCTTTCAGGTTGCATATTAACACGCTGCACACAAGTAGGTGTAATAAAAGAATACGTAGCACTAGAATCAATTAACACTTTAACAAGTTGATCAAGTATAAGGAAGTTAACTTCCACAACTGCCGTTTCCTCAAGTGACTCCTCCAAATCTACTGTGTAGGCCCGAGCCTGAACCCGCTACTGCTAAGGTGCACCACTGGTAGGTCGACCCTGATAACCCTGGGTCACTACCCGACCCTCAGTCCTCTAAAATCTAGGACAATCACTTGCCCTATGTTGGTTGCTGTCGCATCCCAAACATGTTCCTGTTTTCACCCTACAGTCGGCCTCCAAATGGCCTTGACGTTTACAGTAAGCACACTGCGGTGACGAAACACTGACACTACCCATAGAAGACCCAAAAGCTGAAAAAGTAGATATACTAGCCGGCTACTGAGGTCTCGCAACGCTAGCTTATATTAACCCTAAGAGTAGGCCAGCCTATATTGTGACTGAGCCTGGTAGAACCCCTGCTGAAACTGAGGCCTATAGAAACCTTGCTGACCCTGCGGTCTAAAAGAGCTCTGCTGTGCTGGTGGCCTATACACAACCTACTGCACTAGAGGCCTATACATACCCTGCTGGCCCTGCAGCTAAAATGGCCTCTTACTAGGTTGACTAGGACCAATTTGCTCCCCTTTCCTCTTCTCTAGCCTGGATGCCGCCTCAAAAGCCTTAGTAAATACATCATACTGATTCAGGGCCATTACATCCTGAATCTCTGACTCAAATCCAACATAAACCTCCGAGTCTTACACTCCTCATCTGCTATAAATTCCGGTGCATACCAGGCCAACTTAGTAAAAGTGGCCTCGTACTGGGCCACTGTAGCATCACCCTGAACCAAAGATAGAAACTCCGCCTCTCTCCGTTCCCGCGCAATCCTCGGGACATACTTCGCCCGAAATGCTCTAAGAAAGATATCCCAAACATAAGGAGTACCTCTTGCCTCCCATCCAGATCTCAATGTGCGCCACCACTCTTCTGCCTCATCATCAAACAAATAAATAGGAAACGTGACTTTCCTCTCATCAGTGTAATCCATAGAATCAAATATCTTCTCAATCTTGTTGATCCAAGCCTCCGCATTTATATCATCTAGTTTGCCCTGGAATCTCGGCAGATAGTAACCCAAGAATTCCTTCAACGTGTTACGCCCCTGATAACCACCCTGAACGTTCTGCAACTGAGTCTGCACATCCTGTGCCTGAGCAGCCTGCCCTGCTAATATATGTGCCTGTCCTGCCATGATTTTCGTCATTCTATCCATAGCTACAGCAATACGGTCATCACCCTTATCTCGGCCCAGTGCCGCGTTACCCGGTGCCTCATCATCACCCTAGGGCCTACCCCGAGTTCTTGGTCGACCCGTCATTCTACTATCAAAGAGTTAGCATAGGTTATAGCACATAGACAAGCTATAGACAATTATTAGCACATAAGCAACAAACTCACGTAAAGCACATAAATCACTTAAGTATTAATCACATAAACAAATTGATCACATAATCACATAGTCACTAAATAACATAATCATTTAATCACTTAATCCTATTAGCACATATTTCACTTTTCTTTCACTTCTTACATAATTTCATGCTAAGACCATTACCCACATTCCGAGAATACCCCGGCTGACAACTAACATGCGCTCTGATACCACTTAATGTAATGCCCCAACTCGACCCCACATGCGGTCAGTCAGGATGCAACAGAATTTCAACAGTATAACGTCAGTAACATGGACATCAGGGCTCTAATTCAACCCTTTAGAACATCATACAACTAACTCCACAAAACACCAACCAACTCCACAATTAAGTTAACAACATACAACGCAACCATAGTATACATTAAGCATTCTTTCAACAATTCTTTCATAGTTATACGCCTCCGTTTCAACATCATAAATATGCTATATCATACATTGCAAAATAGATTATAAACCAATCCAGTAATCTAGTCATGATTGAAAGAAAGATTACTACACTAGCATACGTAAGTCATTATGTTTAAGTAGGTCATTCAATACATCATATTACAACAACTAAGACAAACTCATGGCAACAACTCCGGCACATAAGACTCATCCACGTAAAGCACATTCTCAGCTTCCTGAGGCACGTCCCCATAATCTAGTTTGGTAACACCTGCTTGTAGATAACGAATAAGAGTGAGATTATATAAAACAAGCCCAGTGAGGAATTATAGATCTTTAACACACATCAAATACCAACATCAATATAAACATAACAATAATCATAACCAATCAATAAGGATACTCTAGTTGGTGTAACTTCAAACGTCATCACGATATCAACCATCTTCTTATAACTCTCTATTACTCACGCACCCGAGGTACCTCACTAGCCCCTTCCTCCATGGCATCTCGCCCATGCGAGCTAGGGGTAGTCTATGATAGTCATGTCGTTATCAACCCGACAACCCAACACTACCCGAGACGTGACACACACTATCAAGACTCATGACAATAATAATAAACATTCATATCACAGGAGGACAACAAAAGTAGGTTGCCTATCTATCGGCTTCATCAATAATCAATCAATTAATATCATTTTAACAACATAACATTAATCAATCAATTAATAACTCAACAACTAAGTTAGATGAAAAAGTAGGCCACCCAACTTAACATGCATTAAACCACACAATCAAACCCTAGTCTAACCATCAACAACACAAGATTCAATCACTCAAACACCTAAACCCCCAAAGGCAACATTTCAACATTTAAAGAAAAACAACTCAAACTTCCAAAAGTCATAACTTACATTTTACTAATCCAATCAACTCCAAACCAGTTTCTATCACTCACCTATTCAAGCAACTACACTAGCCCCCCATATAAACCAACCATGTGAGACCCCGAATTTTCTCTTATTTGTAATTATGTGTTTTGACCTGTTTATATGTTATTTGAATTAAAATGTGATAATTATGTGATTATTACTTCTATTACATGATATGTGAGCATTCATGAAATTTTCAACAAAATCGGCATTGAAAATTTTTATCGTCAAGTTTTGTGAATAGTATTTTTGAAACACGTCCGCTATAATTTTGAAGCTAGTCTTATGAGTGATTGAAAACCTAGTCATCTGTTATTAATAGACCCATGTTTGATAAAAATTGATTCTGGAATGGAATAGCAATTTAAATAGACTTTTCGGGCAAAAAATAGCATTTTTGAGCCAAATAGTGATTTATTCTAAACCCGATTCTTGCATTGACTTTTGTTGACCTATTATATATTAATATAAATGTATTTATATGTGGTATTAAATGATTTTAGATTAATTGTGCATTCAAAAGATATTTAAAACCAAATAATATGACTTTTCATCCTCTTTTGCAAAAATTGAGTTTTATACCATATGTACATGTATGCATATAAAATTTGTTGTCACCTAAATTTAGTTTACTAAATATAGTAAATATAGTATTTTTACTTGAGTGAGCAAAATAGTCCAAAAATGCAATTAAAAGACTAGAAAACAATTAAAAGACTAAATAAACTAACTTTGACTTTTATATTTTGTTGACTTGAGCTAATATATCACCAACACACATTAAAAACAAAGCAAACACACTCACAAAACACACACATGACCGAAAATGCCAAAGGAAGCAAAAAGAAGGCATTTTCAAGGTTTTTTAAAGCATTTTTCACATAGATTTTGAATTTCAAAGCCGAATTGTGTCATTCAAAGCTTGATTTTTCTTGTTGGGCATCCATTCTACCTATTTCTAGCCTTAGTTTTCATCAAAGGTGAGATAAATTTTTTAGATCTCAAAATGCTATTTTTATGTCAATTCATATAATTGAATTTTTATCCGGTGAAATGCTAAACTGTTGTTAGATTATTTCTTAGAAGTTGTCAAGGATCATTTATATGGGTTTATAGCTGTTTTGAACCATGGTAGCATGTATTTCTATTTTTCGGGTATTAAAGTTCAGAATTTGGCTAAATGTTGAATAATTGTTGTTGTGGTGGTTGGAATTGATTGTTGTTAGCTTCTAAAAATTTGTTAAATATGTGGTAGTAATGTTGTAATGCCGAAATTTTGATTGTGATATCGTGGTGAAAGTCCGAAAAATTCAGCCAAGTGCATTGCTAGAATTAGGGTTGTCGGGCTTGTTTTGGATGGGTTATGCTTGGTTTCCAAGGGGGCTAATGTAGATGCTTGAGTGAGTGAGTGATAGAAACTGGTTTGGAGGTTATCGGATTAGTAGAATATAAGTTATGGCTTTTAGAAGTTTGGGTTGTCTTTCTTTAAAATGTTGAAATGTTGCCTTTGGTCATTTGGGTGGTGTTTGAGTGATTGATCTTGGGTTGTTGATGGTTAGGTTCGGGTTTGGTTGTGTGGTTTAATGCATGTTAAGTTGGGTAGCCTACTTTGTCATCTAACTTGGTTGTTAGTTGTTTATTTGATTAATTGATGTCATGTTATTGAAATGATGATAACTGATTGATTATTGATGAGCCGGGAGATAGACAACCTACTTTTGTTGTTCTCCTATGACATGAATGATTATTATTATTGTCATGAGTCATGATAAGTGTATGCCACCTCTCGGGTGGCATTGGGCCGTCGGGTTGATAACGATATGACTATCAGAGACTACCCCCAGCTCGTGTGGCGGAGGTGCCATGGAGGGAGGGGCTAGATGAGATACCTCTGGTGCGTGAGTAATGGGGAGTTATAAGAAGATCGTTAAGATCATGATAGCGTTTGGAGCTACACGGACTAGAGTATCCTTTTGATTGGTTATGATTACTGTTGTGTTTATATTGATACTAATGTTTATTGTGTGTTTAAAGATCTAGAATTCCTCATTGGGCTTGTTTTATATAAACTCACTCTCATTCGTTATCTGCAAGCAGGTGTTACTGAACCAGATTACGGGTATGTGCCTTAAGAAGATAATAATGTGCTTTACGTGGACGAGTCTTATGTGTCGGAGTCGTTTCCATGAGTTTGTCTTAGTTTTTGTGATATGTTGTATTGTATCACTTACTTAAAGATAAAGGCTTATATAAAACTGGTTTAGTAGTCTTCCTTTTGAACATGATTAGATTACTGAACTAGCTTGTAATCTATTTTGCGAATGTATGATATAGCCGATGTATGATGTTGGAACGGAAGCGTATAACTTATGGTGAATTGATGAAAGAATGTTTAATTTATGGATATGGTTGCGTAGTATGTTGTTAACATAGTTGTGGAGTTGTTGTCGATCTTTGAAGTTGGTTGTATGATGTTCTAAAGGGTTGGTTTAGAGCCCTGATGTCCGTGTTACTGTCGTTATATTGCCGAAATTTCATTGCGTCCTGACTGATCGTAGGTGGGGTCGAGTTGGGGAATGACAAACCATAATCCATCCAAAACAAGCCCAACAACCCTAAAACCTCAATGCACCATGGCTGAATTTTTTGGATTTTCACCACGACATCACAATCAAAATTTCAGCATTACAACATTACTACCACGTATTTAACAAACTTTTAGAAGCTAACAACAATCAATTCCAACCACCACAACAACAATTATTCAACATTTAGCCAAATTCTCAACTTTAATAACCGAAAAATAGAAATACGTGCTACCACAGTTCAAAACAGCTATTAATCCATATAATTGGTCTTTAGCATATACTGAGCAATAAGCTAAAGACAGATTAGCATTTCACCGGATAAATAAACAATTATATGAAATGACATAAAAATAGCACTTTGAGATCTAAAAATTTTCTCTCACCTTTGATCCGAAACAAGCCTAGGAATACGTGCAATGAGTGCCCAACAAGCAGAATCTAGCTCGGTTTGCAAAACTACAGACAAAAACTAGATTTTTCAAGAGAATTTTGCTTTGAAAACCATTGAAATTTTCTCTCTTTTCCTCTCTATGGATTCTCGGCCTTGTGTATGTTTGTGAGTGTGCTTTATGTTGTTTTTAGTGTGTGTTGATGCATAAATAAGCTAAGTCAACAAAAATATAAAAAGTCAAAGGTGAACACTTGATAGTTTCTCTAGTATTTTAGTTGTTTACATTATTATTTTAGTATTTTTCTCACAACTATATGCATTTAACACTTAGACTATTTTAAGTAGCATATTTTTAGTTGACAAGGAGTTTCACATACAAACATTTTCACCCGACACGGTTTAAAACTCGATTTTCGTAAAAGAAGGTATAAAAACCCTTTTAAATTCTTAAGCCGATCTAAAATCCATTTTAATCAGACACAAGTCTATTAATATCCGAGGACTAGGTTTTCAAGGGTTAAAAAGACCAGTTTAAAAATTATAGCGGACGTGTTTCAAAAATACTTTTCACAAAAACCGACGATAAAATTTCTAATGTCGTTTTTTATGAAAATTTCATGAATGCACACATAGCATGTATTAGGAGTATAAATCATAGAATTAGTGCATTCTAATTCATATAATACATAAATAGGTCAAAACACGTAAATCTAGGCAAAGATAAAATATGGGGTTTCACATATGCGATTAACAAACATGTGGGTGACTATTTGTTGAATTAGGTCACTGAATGTGACATGAATAACAAATTACATAACTTCGAATTAATAATTTGTTATTCGTTGCGATTGTGCATGTAATCCTTAGACTTGAGACATTACGGCTGTTATATGTATTGGGGTTTGATTCTAGCGTTTGGGTAATACTTGTCTCGACAAACGAGATGAGATACGTCTTCTCGCATTTTCATTTGTCTGGTATAGTGATTGACAGGTAGTGGTCAAGAAAGGATCCATTAACCTCCGGCGTGAGGCAATATCCTATGTGATCCAAGTTTGGTTGTTGAATGAAGAAGTCCTTAGCCAAGGCATGAATGATGGAAAAAGGTTTTTCCATGTGTCATCTTTCATTCCACCATTTGGATCTATGCATCGTTTCAAGTCTATGAACTTAATCAGATCATGGCTCTTGCTCGACGGGACAATTAATTGAAGGATTGGATTGCACGATATTCAGCAACCGTAAATAGATTTACTTGAATAAGACTTCATTGCTTTATAAATTGTCTTGAAATGTTAGTAGCTAGAACGTCACTCAAGAACTCTGAGGGTGTTTTGAGAATGATGGGAGACATTCTCTAAACAAATCGAATAGTTTGATTAAAATTGAAAGTGTTCAACGTTTCTTCAGTGCTATATAGCAGTGAATCTAAAAAGTCACACACAATAAAGCATGGTGAATGGTTTTTCTACTAAGCTTGATTTAGTTTCTCTTGAATTGTTAAAGTATTAACAATTGCATTTAGTTTTCTCTTAAATTGTTAAAGTGTTAACGATTATATTTTGTTTCTCTTATATTGTTAAAGAGTTAACGTTGTTGTGTTTGGTCATTAAACGTTAATGGGCCAAAAGTATAATTATTGAAAGTTTTGGGGCCAAAGTATAAATATGAAAAGTAATTTTGTCGTCTTGTGATGATTGTGTCTTTTGGTGGCAGACATGCTTTTGATCGAAAGGTCATTTGTCTTGATCTGTTGAATCATGAATCTGAAGATGTCATTGTTTCATCTGGTCCAAAACATGTGTCGACAATACTACTAAAATACATACAAATTCATTGATGAATATAAAATTCCTAAAATACAAGGACAATAATATCGTTATCTATTTTTCTCCGTAATCTATCTAGTGTCTTAGTCTAGGTATGTCCACCTATCTTACACGCGACTTACTCTCTCTGCGCGACTTATTGCAGTACCTAGAACCCTAGACCTCGTCTAAATAAAATATAGATAGAATAAATAAATCTATAACATTTCCTTGGCTTTTGGGGAAAGCCACACCCATCAACGGACTTGATATGTCTTTACCAGTTGCCGTTTGAACTGGACTAGCTGAAGTTTCATAGAATTCTTCAGTAACCACTGTCAACTTCAGAAGGGAAGTTGCACCCATACAACCTTAGTTTTTGAAGGGAACTTAGGAAAACAAAACCCTTTACATATCTATGTTTTTGGAGGGAACATACTCAGAAATCCTTTATGTCTATGTTTTTGGTTGGAACATACTAAAAAACCAATTTGTCTATGTTTTTGGTTGGAACATACTTAAAAACCAATATAAAAATGCTAATTTTCTTGGGTATCTATGTCGTAACAATCATCTTCATTGTCGTCAGCATAGTTTGTTTGTTGTGATCCTCTTGGAAATACCAGAATAGAACATATAGTCCAATATGAGGATGGATCAGCTTCTGTCAAAATTGACAGAAGTCACAGAGATTCTCATTTATCCAGAACATCGTCTAACATCTCTAGGATCAGTATTTTTGACCCTACTCCAGGCTTTGTTGACTTTCCATCAACAAGGAAAACCCAGAATCAATCTATTCCTTTTGGAATCAGGATTGAAGAACAGACTGCAAGACCAGTCTACCATGAATTTGAACCAACAGATACAATATCTGTTGACTTCAAACCCACAGCTTCTTCTCTAGAAAAACAAAAGTAAAATCTGAAAAAGTCAAAAGTAACTTTTCTAAAAGTGAACAAATGATCATTGTTGGTAACATATACAAACTGACTGTCTCAGAACGAGCAACCACCAGAAATATCATTATTGGCTTTAATGGCCAACTCAAAGGTTTGTAGGATGATCACATCAGTGAAGCCACCAAAACCAGTATCCTTGATATGCAGAAAACCAATGATTAAGGAATCCCTACAGTCAATGAACAGGGACAGACAGAGTCATGTGCTTTGTCAACCTTAGTTTATGCCATCACCTATCATTTTGTTGGTAATCCTACCATTTATCAGGAACGAACATCTGAAATTCTTCAGAATCTAAGATGTCGTAGATTATAAGACTTCCATTAGTACAAGGATGTTTTCCTTAATAAGCTATACCAATGACCAAATAACAATGCCAGTTTTTGGAAAGAAAGGTTCATTGCCGGCCTTCCAAAATTATTTGCCCAACAAGTTAAAGACGTTTTGTCTACAAAATTTCCAAGTCTTGACTTTGACCAAATGACCCATGGAGACATTATTAGTCAAATCAACAAGACTGCCTTAAAGATCTGCACTGATCTTAGATTCAAGGCACAGTTAAAGAAACAAAATTTAACTTCCAGAAATAAATTAGGAAATTGGTGTGCACAATATGGCATGGAACGTATCCAAGCACCACATGCCCAGAAAACACATAAATCCAGAATTTTCTCCAGAAAATACAAAAATCATTACAAGTCTTTAGGACAAAGATACAAAAACCAATATGGTGATCGACCATATAAAAGGAAACATTACCAGAAGTTTCCACATAAGAAATGGAAAGCAACATTTAACAAGAATAGTAAACAATAGAAACCACATGATGTTTCAAGTGTGGTAAACCAGGACACTTTGCATCACAATGCAGAGTTAGACAACAAGTACAACAACTAGAACTTGATGAAGAAACAAAAAGCAAAATACTTCAGATCCTTGACCAATACGAGTCATCCTCTAGTTCTCCATTAGACACCTCTGATAAAGACAATATCAATCAGATAGGAACATACTATTATTCTAGTAGTAGTTCTAATTCTAAACCATAATGCGCATGTCCCTCTAAAGGACCATGCTTTTGCCAGAAATGACTCAACATTCTCACAGACTCTTACAGTCTCATGCTTGACATGATTTGTAAGATCACAGATCCAGAAGAAAGTCAAGTCTATCTTTTTAAGCTCAAAGAGCTTATTGACCAGAAAGAAGAAAGATGACCCATTCCCATAGAGACTCAGAATACTAGTTATTTTGAAGTTCTTTCTCTTTTCCAGAAAAAAAAAAATCACAGCCAGTTGGTATCTCTGACTTACAGAAAGAGATAAACCAGTTAAAACATGAGATATATCATCTCAAAAGAGACCATGATCAGTTATAGCAAGAAGCTTTACTTCTTCAAGTTGATAGTCAAATCGACTAACAAGAGCATTATCACAATGATGAACAATTAGATAAACAGACTCAAATTGCTATTGACAAATCGAAAACAGAAGAAGCAGATGCTTCAATCAACCAAGAAGATTATCTTAATCTTCTTACCAAAATTTCATACCAGAAATGGTATATCCAATTAACCATAGTTGTCAATGATTTCAAATTTGCAACCATTGTACTATTAGATTCGGGCACAAATATGAACTGCATCTAAGAGGGTCTTATCTCTACCAAATATTTCGAAAAAACCAAAGAGAAGCTTTCAACAGCTGACTCTACCAGACTCCAGATCAAATACAAATTACCAAATGCACATGTGTATAACCAAGGTATTTATTTTCCAACTAGTTTTGTTTAATTAAACAATTGAATTCCCAAGTCATTTTGGGAAATCCATTCTTACAGCAATTATTTCCTATGAATGTTACAAAAAAAAAAGAATTTCAACTAGTGTTTTAGGAAAACCAGTTCTGTTTGAATTTTATTATCCTTCGATGAAAAGAGATATTAACTCTATTCAAAGAAAAGAAAACCAGATCGGTTTTTTAAAACAAGAAATCCATAGTCTTCACATTGAAGACCATATTTTGAAACAGAAAAAGCCCATTCAAGATTTTCAAATCAAATTAGAAAAAGAAGTTTGTTCAGAGCTTCTTACTATTTTTTGGGCTAGGAAAAAACATCTTGTTTCTTTACCATATGAAAAAGATTTTTCAAAAAAACATATTCCTACCAAGGCTTGACCCATTCAAATGAATCAAGAATATTTAGATCTTTGCAAAAAAGAAATCCAGAGTTTATTGGACAAGAAATTCATACGGCCCAATAAAAGCCTATGGTCGTGTGCCGCCTTTTATATTAATAAACATGCAGAAAAAAAAATGAGGAGTTCCTCGATTAGTTATCAAATATAAACCTTTGAACAAGGTTTTAGAGTGGATCAGGTATCCAATTCCCAACAAGAGATCTCTTAAAGAGATTATACCAAGCCCATGTGTGATAACCCGAACCCGGCATGCATTTAATGGTATTTAATTGCATTTAATTAAGTGTTATCATAAATGTTAGCATTGAATTATGTGTTTATTTTTAGTTAAACATTCATTTGTAGCTTTATTTTCATATTTTGTCAATCGGTTTTAATTTTCTTGCATTCTAATGTTCGGTTTTCAATTAAATGAGAAATAGCTCCGAGTCGGAGTAAATTTTGAACTGTGTTACTTCCTGAAAATTATATTTTCGTAAATTCTTTGAGATTTAGTTGTTATTCTTTTATTGACGCAAAGTGCATAGCATATTCGAAAGCGATAGTTAGGAAACGATTTCCAGTCCTCAGCAAATAGTGAAAACTAGTATTTAGTGTTTTAATTTTAGTGTTTTAATTGTTGTTAGCTAGAATTAATATTACATTAGTTATTTTAGCTTTAAAAATGCATAAAATAGGCTAATTTGACCAAATTAGGTTAGCTTTGACCAAGGTTTGACCATTTGACTTGTTGCTATCTTATTTAAAGCATAGAATAGCACCCAAAAAAAAGAGAGAGCTGAAACAGAAATGGAAAGGGCCGAAAATATGCAAGGAAGAAAAAAAAAGATTTCAACATCCAATCTTCGATTCTTCGCGTGAGCTTGCACGGGGTGGTTTCCGAGGCACCCTACGAGGTTTTCCTAGCGTCTAGGAGCGTCTAAGGTGAGGGTTTCATGTTTATTTACGCATTTGAATATTTTGTGTATTAGCTTTGATTTTTGGGTTTTATCCGTATATCGTTATTTTAATCGTTTTGAGGCTTAAAGAATGTTCCCTAGCAATCGTAGAATATGTATTTATAGCTTTTTAACATTTTCTGCGGTTGAATATTGAAATTGAAATATAAATTGTTTAATGAATAGTAAATTATGAATAGTAAACCCCCGTTTCGATGAAGTTGCTCCGTTATGCGTTCTGTTGATATAGGAAGGTGCTAGATATGCTAGAATGCCTAAATGTATGGTTTAATTGGTTTGTGTAATGGAAAAACGGAGAAAAATAGCTTAGTGAAAGTTGGGGTCGTTTAGGTCGAGTTTGGCATTTTATCGTTTTGTGTGATGGCATTGTCTCGGGAGGCCATGGAAGCACTTTTGGTGCGGTTATGGTATTGGTTGGGTGTTTGGTTAGGGTAGCGGTAGTTCAAACGAGCAAAGGGGAAAATCGGGGCTTTGCGTGAATTCTAGGGTTAAGTAGGGTTTCGGGGTCTTTAGACGTGCCTTATGGTGACCTAGGAGGATTGGTGAAGTCGGTTTCCAAAATTCGTGGCTCGTTTGAAAGTAGTAGTGTTTTGAAAGTTGGGGTCATTTTTGTGATTTTGTGTGTTTTCATAGTATATTGCTTATAGAATGCTTATATTGCTTATAGAATGCTTATATTGCCTATAGAATGCTTATATTGCCTATAGAAAGCTTATAATGCCTATAGAATACTTATTATTGCTTGATAATGTTTGTTGGTGTTGTTCTTGTTGCTTATTTGATTGTAAATGCTTGTTATCTTGTTTATCACCTCTAATCTGTATTGTTGTGTTATCGCTCGTTTATCGCTTTGTATCGAGTCTTGCATTGCATAGTGTCAGGCGCGTGAGTGATGGACCTCTCTGGGCAGCCTCGGGTTGCCAGTGTTGGTTGCTCTAGCTCCGTGTCCTATTCCCTTTTCTCGCTTGGGTTGCCTCCCTAGGAGATTTGGGACGTAGAATTGATGGTTACTCCCGGGGTATTCCAAACTGAAGTTATAAGGTGGTTGCGCGCTTATTGTCATCGTTGTCAACATCAAGCTCGAGATTGATGTATCGCTCGTGAAATGGTACATTGCTCGTATGAGTGAACCATAGCCTTCAGAGTGTGGTATAGCTTTGAATGGTTGTGTTAATGCTTTCAGTAATTGCTTATTGTATTGATTGTTTGTCCTGATTGCTTATTTATCAGTTATATTGCTTAACTGCCTTATTTGCATTGCACGACTTTCTTTCTCTCCAATTCGATATTTGTCTCGCCCTCACTGAGTATACGTGTTGTGTATACTCACTCCTCACCACCACATTTCAGGAAATGCCATGTTAGCTGGAAAGTTCGTGATTTCGTGAAAGTTCGTGCTTGAAGAGTTGTCTTGCGTGCCTTTGTGACTTGAGTTGTGGAAATTGTAAAGATATATGCTTTTATGTATTGTATGTATTTAATGTCAAAAAGGATGTAATTTAAGTTTTACTAGATTGTTGAAGTAGTTTGATAAGTTAGATTATGTATCTAGTTAGTATAGCTTAACTTTAATGCATGTTTGTAATGTCCAAAGGAAAAGAGTTAGAATGGTTTGATAGTCTAACTTATGAAATAGGTTAGTACGGTTTAATTGTCAAGCATGAATGTACTTGTAAAAGATGTGAAGAGGTAGGTTAGTCTGTAAACTGGAAATGTATATTTGCTTGTGATTGCTTGTTGAGAACAAGGCTCGGATGGCCTTGAGGTGGTTGAATGTTTGGACATGGTATTGGTCCACTTATATGTTGTCGCATGTTTGCTTTTCGCCTAGAAACAAGGAAGACTCCGTCCGTTTTCCCTGAAGATTATGCCCGGGTTTGGATTTGGGTTGTGATTAAATCGATTGATAGAACTCCCGGTCTCGAGAGGGATCGGGGTGTTACACCATGTCT
Organism: Ehretia macrophylla; assembly: GCA_037974665.1. NCBI lineage: Eukaryota > Viridiplantae > Streptophyta > Magnoliopsida > Boraginales > Ehretiaceae > Ehretia > Ehretia macrophylla. The sequence continues at coordinate 11,793,654 of CM075774.1, forward strand.
TCTCTAAGTTTGACATGAAATCGGGATTTTGGAAAATCCAAGTCTTAGAACAAGAACATTACAAGACGGCATTCACCGTTCCATTTGGACAATATGAGTGGAATGTCATGCCTTTTGGGCTCAAGAATTCACCATCAGAATACCAGAATATCATGAATCAGATATTCAACCCATATACTAGTTTTACAATTGTTTACATTAATAATGTGTTAATTTTTAGTAATGACATACATCAGCATTGGAAGTATTTGCATATTTTCTTCAAAGTTATTAAAGAAAATGGTCTTGTGGTTTCTGCACCCAAGATTAAGCTTTTTCAGACTCAAATCAGATTCCTTGGACATATGATTTCTTTCGGGAAAATTTTTCCTATCCAAAGAACTCTTGATTTTGCAGAAAAATTTCCAGATATTTTTAGAGATAAGACACAGTTACAGAGATTTTTAGGATCTCTTAACTATGTTGCAGATTTTTTCCCAAGCATACGCCATATTTGCAAACCACTATTTGAACGTCTCCAAAAGAACCCTCCAGCTTGGTCTGATATTCATACCAAAGCGGTATAGGAAATCAAGAGACAAGTAAAGGTTTTATCAATTTTGACGTTATGTCAACCAGATTCCCCAAAGATAGTTTAGACTGAAGCTTCTGAAATTGGCTTTGGCGGCATTTTAAAACAAGGTTTAGATGGAAAAGAACACATAGTTCGATTCCATTCAGGAATGTGGAATAAAGCTCAGCAAAACTATTCCATAGTTAAAAAAGAAATTTTATCAATTGTACAATGCATTTCAAAGTTCCAAGATGATTTATTAAATCAGAAATTCACAGTTCGTGTTGACTGTCAATCAGCCAAAGATGTTTTAACAAAAGATGTTAAAAATATTGCATCAAAACTGATCTTTGCCAGATGGCAAGCCATATTATCCATTTTTTATTTTGATATTGAACATATTAAGGGTATTGACAATTCAATCCCTGATTTTCTAACAAGAGAACTCCTAACGGGCCACGAGCCTATCATATAGGATTCCCTTCGGGAATACCAAGTTTTTATCTTTCTTTTACAGAAATTACAGAGCGGTGGAATTCAGAGTTTTCATTTCAATTCCACTGAATTAACTAGATTGAATTCTAGTTTGGGATCTAGAAGCAGATTTGATAATTTATCAAATCCACATATCTCTTTTTAAAGACGAACATATTCTACTTGTAGAGGACACACTTCAGATTTCACCATGTCTACCCAAAGCAAGAAAGGAAAAGGAGAGATGACAGCAAAGAGCTTTGACATTAGCTCTTATGCACAGAAGATAGCAACTCCAGTTGCATCATCACTAGTCAAGAAAGAAACCCAAACACCAGAAAAACAACAATCACCCCTAGGAAGAAACCTCAAAGTTTTGGGATCTTTGACCCCACAGAAAACACTAACAGGTGTTCATGCAGGTTTTGCAGGTACTTCATCCATGACCTCCAAACCTAAAACACAATCCATCCCAAAATCCAGAAACACACAAACTTTCAGTTACGTTTACAAAAATGTTTTTGACCAGATCATGGTCACAGAACCAAAACACTTCAAACAGAAACCAAATATCAGTCCTACTGATTTCGCTCAATCATTTCTCCATCCACAGTGCAATTATCTTCCAGGCAACACATTCAAAACACAGAGTTACTATGAGGCCATTCTCATAGCAATAAAATCGGTTGAATTCCAACCAAATGATAGTGATATTCCTCCACAAAAGATCAATTACATTAAGGCCAAGTTACTTAATATAATTTCCCTCACAAAATGGGGACAATCCCCACATAAACCAAAACAACTCTCAGTTGACAGACCTCTCCGAGATTTCACATATTATGATTACATTTTGGCTTGGTACAAATTTTTTTACCAATAAAATGATTCATTCAAGTTATCTTGGTTGTTTAGTATGTTCTAACCAAAAACGTAGACATATTGGTTTTTTAGTATATTGCAACCAAAAACATAGACATATTGATTTTTTAGTATGTTCCAACCAAAAACATAGACATATTGGTTTTTTAGTATGTTCCAACCCAAAACATAGACATATTGGTTTTTTAGTATGTTCCAACCAAAAACATAGACATAAAGGGTTTCTGAGTATGTTCCCTCCAAAAACATAGATATGTAAAGTGTTTTTGAGGATGTTCCCTCCAAAAACATATATATGTAAAGGGTTTTGTTTTCCTAAGTTCCCTTCAAAAAGTAAGGTTTTATGGGTACAACTTCCCCTCTTAAGTTGCCAGTGGTTACTGAAGAATTCTATGAAACTTCAACTAGTCCAGTTCAAACGGCAACTGGTAAAGACATATCAAATCCGTTGATCGTTGTGGCTTTCCCAAAAAGCCAAGGAAATGCAATAGATTTATTTATTCTATCTGTATTTTATTTAGATGAGGTCTAGGGTTCTAGGTACTGCAATAAGTCGCGTAGAGAGAGTAAAACGTATGTAAGACAGGTAGCCATACCTAGACTAAGACACTAGATAGATTATGAAGAAAAATAGATAACGATATTATTTCCTTGTATTTTAGGAATTTTATATTCATCAATGAATTTGTATGTATTTTAGTAGTATTGCTTACACATGTTTTGGACCAAATGAAGACAACGGCATCTTCAGATTCATGAATCAACAGATCAAGACAAATGACTTTTCGGTCAAAAGCATGTCTGCCACCAGAAGACACAATCATCACAAGACAACAAAATTACTTTCGATCATAGTGAAAGTAATCAGTCAAAGACATCATCATTACAACAAAAAAAGAACAGTGTCATGCATCTTTTGCCGACACTGTTTATGAATGGTAAAAAATTTACAGTTTTCTCTCTTAGAATCTGGGATCCTAAAATTTTACAATTTTCTCTCTTAGAATCTGGGATCCGAAATTTTTATAGTTTTCTCCCTTAGAATCTGGAACATTACACTGTACCCCATAAAGATACCATCGTTCGGATCAATAGCACAATCATTATAATACCACATCTTTAATACAAGTAAGAGACTTCATCTCCATTTATCTTCAATCTATTTTCTCTTCCATTATTTAATTCCTTTCTTTATTGATTTCTCTCTTTTACCATGGCTGTTTATATCTTCTTTATTTTCGTAAGCTGGTTTTAGTTTTCTCTCTTAGAATCGGGATCCGATTTTTTACAGTTTTCTCTCTTAGAATCTGGTACATTACACTATACCCCATAAACTCGGATCAATAGTACAATCATTGTAATACCACATGTGACGCCCGAGATTCTACCGTACACATTTTTAAATGTTGCATCCATTAATTGCGCATTAAATTCTGTGCTTTACCTGTTGTCTTTCTTGGTCACTATTTATTCCATTTTTAAACTGTATTATATTAGTGAATTAGCATTTTTATTAAATCATATTAATTGTTAAAGGAATGGGAAAATGTGTAATTGAGCTAGGAGCGATAGGAGCACTCGTTTAGAAAATGTTTTAATGGTTCAATGAATTGTGTTACGTAACATAACTTAGTAATTTAATTAGCTAGCATATATTCTTCACCTTAGGCTCGTTTTAAGGTTATCAACGTTCATTTTAGTAGACCACTAAACACCTAACTTGACCCCATTTAATATATATGCTCATACAACACCACCTAGCTCATAACTTAACAAAACACAACAAAAAAAAGAAGATGCAGGAATTACTGTAGCAAATCCGAGAATAGCATAGGAGGAGAAATAGAGATTTTTGCTCAACAAATCTTCAAGCCAAGCCAAGCCAAGCTAGGAGCAAGTAGTTTAGGGTGTTTGCTAGCCTCCCGAAAGTTCCTACGCGCATTGGTGAGGGATTTCACGGCTTATTTTCGCATTTTAAAATAGTTGCTATTTTTTTGATTTGTTGAAAATGTGACCAAATGCTATTGTATTGATTATCTATGCTATTATACCTTGTTTATAAGTGCTAGAGAACATATTTGAGCCATTGTTTCGCTTTTTAAACGATTAGAATCGTTAGTTTGATTTATGAGGTGAATAGTGATATTTTTCTAAGGTTTTGTGTAATTGCACATATTGGCTTGATTCAACACTCCTAATAGATGCCTTAGGTGCTAATGAAGGTAGTCTAATAGCCCCGTGCACTTGAATTGCTCTAATATCGCATAAAACATAAAATAGTCGACTTTAATAAAGGGGTTTCAGGGTTAAGGCGAATCCGGGTGGATTCGGGCTTTACTTTTAGTATTCTTAGGCTACCTAGGTGCTATAGAAGCTTTGATAACCCTTGTTTGAAGCCCAGATGAGGTACGTGTAGTTTAAAGCTATAAGAGAGAATTTGGAGCTTTCGGGATAATTGCGGGTAATCGGGCGTAATTGTGGGTTGAAAAGGTACCTTAGGGGTTAATTGGAGGATTGGTATAGCTTCCCCTCGAATGTAAATCATTAATGTGAGTTTGAAAGAGAAATAGCTTGAATAACAAAGGGGTTTAGGTGCAATTTCGGTTGTTTCGCGCTTCTAAGACCTTGGCATGACTTCTTGAGTATTTATATGTGGTTTCAAGTTGATTTGGAGCTTTTGGTATGATTCTATGCTTATCTTATATATGTCCCTTTGTAAAACTGCTTATTTGCTTATATAATTGCTTCTATTCTAACTGCATCGAGGTCAACCTACTTTGTTGATCCTCCTATGTGTTATTGCTTATATTATTGATATTAACTTGCCATTGTAAAGTGCATTGCATAGTGGTTGCGCAACCATAGTGTCAGGGGCAGATGTGTTGAATATCGGCTGGGCGGTAGAGGGCTTGCCAGTGGATATTCAAACTCCGTGCCCTAGTCCCTCATTCGCCTGGTCCGGAGATTTCCAGGGGATGTTGGGTCGTAGGATTATCGGGGTACATCCGGAGTACACCCACTGGAGTGTTTGGGATTATGTCGGCTTATCGTGATCATGATCGTGGTTCGTGGATCGTGAATGAAGACCCAGTGAAGATTGGAGTATAGGGGTTATGTGAAATGTATCCTTTTAAATGTGTGGTTATTGAAGCTATCATTGTTTCTTGAATTGTTTAATTGTTATTGTTGTTTAATTGTATTTCCTGTTGCATTGCACGTCCCGGGACCTTATCCCTCACTAGGCAACAGTGGTTGCTCATACCTCGCTAACATGTTTCAGGTGGCGCAGTTGGAGGAGTTGCATTAGTTGCTGTGTCTAGTTGTCTGAGGCGGACTATGTTCTTGTTGATGAGAGTAGGACTTGTTTTCTTTACTTTATGTTCTATTTTGTACCCTAAGTGATATGTGTATATTATATAGTTTGCAAATTGAGGGATAGATGTTGTAGTGGTAGATTTAGAACCATGGCATGTAATAACTTATATTTCTGCTATTAGCTTCTTCGCTTGCTTGGGAGTGAATGACTGGTTGTTTTCAATTTCTAAGAATACTTAAAAGCTATCATGGAGCGGCATGATAAGCGGTTTTGTAAAGAAGTTAAGTTATAAATGCATGTTTGTCTGTATCTAAACTGTTTGTATGTCTTAAGGCTCGGATGGCCTTAAAGCTAAGATCTTTAGTTATAAATGAATGTCTTGTTATGTTGTGGCTTTATTGAGTGTTTACAGGTTTTCAGAATGTCCATGATACAGGGGAGACTCTGTCCATGTGTCAGGTCCGGACTTAACCATTAGGAAAAATTTTATGACTGGGCTTGGTATTGGGTTGAGAATAGCATGGTCATTAGAGCCTCCGGTCTCGTGAGGGATCTGGGCGTTACAGGTGGTATCAGAGCTTAGTTAGCTCTAAGCCGGGACAGGGTCCTCGGCCTATCGGGTAGTAACCCTTGCGTGTGTGCTTGTTAAGAGTATGTCTTGAAAGTGTATGCCTCCATGTGTGATTGTGTCTTGTATTGAATGTGTGTACCTATGTGATATAATTATGTGTTACGTGCTAAATGTGTGCTAAGTGAAGTAAAGTGGCTGGTTATGCATCAAATTGACCTCGTGAATTGTTAATTTCTTGAACTGTTGCTTGTAATGTGTGTATTTGAAAGTCTTTGATTGAGTTGTGTTATAATGGACTTGATTGTCGTGCTTGAATGACTTTGATGATTACACTGTTTCATAAACTCTTATATAAACATGTTTGCATAATAGTTTAAAACATATATGTGTAAATGTGATATCTTGGCATTCATACATGTCCCGTTGAAATGGTAAGAAAGACTTCTTCCTCCCCCTAAAGAGAAGTGATTAGCAACAAGCCCTCTAAGTTGTGTGGATTAGCGGGAATGAGAATGTTGTAAGCGGAGCTCAGTTATTGGGATTTCTTCCAAGGCATTCTTCTATGCTCAGTAGTCAGAAATGAATGGCTTCCTTTGGGAATTCTATATGACCGTTCTATCGGTTTTCTTATTGAGTATTCTTCTAGTATTTTCTTACTGGTATTACTCGGAAGACTTAGTTTGGGATTCTAATCAGCCTTATTATATGAAATTATCTTCGGTATTTGTACTCTAAATTCTTATTGGTATTTTCTCGCCACTGTTAGTTGGGATTCTATTCTTCTATAGTATTCGTGCCAGCGGGATTCTTATTTGGATTTCGAAGTAGCATCTCTATTGGAGCCTTTATTTGGCCTTATTACGTGAGGTTCGCAGGCAATACTACTGGGATTTCTTAATGAGCTCCCACGAGAGTTCGTATATGGTATTCTTGCTTAGCAATTGATGACGAGTAATCGGAGTTGGTTTTCAGTTGTTGTGGAGTTCCCTTGTGAAGAAGAATTGCGTGGATGCAATTTGTTTAAGGGGGAGAGGATGTGACGCCCGAGATTCTACCGTACACATTTTTAAATGTTGCATCCATTAATTGCGCATTAAATTCTGTGCTTTACCTGTTGTCTTTCTTGGTCACTATTCATTCCATTTTTAAACTGCATTATATTAGTGAATTAGCATTTTTATTAAATCATATTAATTGTTAAAGGAATGGGAAAAATGTGCAATTGAGCTAGGAGCGATAGGAGCACTCGTTTAGAAAATGTTTTAATGGTTCAATGAATAGTATTACGTAACATAACTTAGTAATTTAATTAGCTAGCATATATTCTTCACCTTAGGCTCGTTTTAAGGTTATCAACGTTCATTTTAGTAGACCACTAAGCACCTAACTTGACCCCATTTAATATATATGCTCATACAACACCACCTAGCTCATAACTTAACAAAACACAAAAAAAAAAAAAAAGATGCAGGAATTACTGTAGCAAATCCGAGAATAGCATAGGAGGAGAAATAGAGATTTTTGCTCAACAAATCTTCAAGCCAAGCCAAGCCAAGCTAGGAGCAAGTAATTTAGGGTGTTTGCTAGCCTCCCGAAAGTTCCTACGCACATTGGTGAGGGATTTCACGGCTTATTTTCGCATTTTAAAATAGTTGCTATTTTCTTGATTTGTTAAAAATGTGACCAAATGCTATTGTATTGATTATCTATGCTATTATACCTTGTTTATAAGTGCTAGAGAACATATTTGAGCCATTGTTTCGCTTTTTAAACGGTTAGAATCGTTAGTTTGATTTATGAGGTGAATAGTGACTTTTTTCTAGGGTTTTGTGTAATTGCACATATTGGCTTGATTCAACACTCCTAATAGATGCCTTAGGTGCTAATGAAGGTAGTCTAATAGCCCAGTGCACTTGAATTGCTCTAATATCACATAAAACGTAAAATAGTCGACTTTAATAAAGGGGTTTTGGGGTTGAGGCGAATCCGGGTGGATTCGGGCTTTACTTTTAGTATTCTTAGGCTACCTAGGTGCTATAGAAGCTTTGATAACCCTTGTTTGACCGGATGAGGTACGTGTAGTTTAAAGCTATAAGAGGGAATTTGGAGCTTTCGGGGTAATTGCGGGTAATCGGGCGTAATTGTGGGTTGAAAGGGTACCTTAGGGGTTAATTGGAGGATTGGTGTAGCTTCCCCTCGAATGTGAATCATTAATGTGAGTTTGGAAGAGAAATAGCTTGAATAACAAAGGGGTTTAGGTACAATTTCGGTTGTTTCGCGCTTCTAAGACCTTGGCATGACTTCTTGAGTGTTTATATGTGGTTTCAAGTTGATTTGGAGCTTTTGGTATGATTCTATGCTTATCTTATATATGTCCCTTTGTAAAACTGCTTATTTGCTTATATAATTGCTTATATTCTAACTGCATCGAGGTCAACCTACTTTGTTGATCCTCCTATGTGTTATTGCTTATATTATTGATATTAACTTGCCATTGTAAAGTGCATTGCATAGTGGTTGCACAACCATAGTGTCAGGGGCGGATGTGTTGAATATCGGTTGGGCGGCAGAGGACTTGCCAGTGGATATTCAAACTCCGTGCCCTAGTCCCTCATTCGCCTGGTCCGGAGATTGCCAGGGGATGTTGGGTCGTAGGATTATCGGGGTACATCCGGAGTACACCCACTGGAGTGTTTGGGATTATGCCGGCTTATCGTGATCATGATCGTGGTTCGTGGATCGTGAATGAAGACCTAGTAAAGATTGGAGTATAGGGGTTATATGAAATGTATCATTTTAAATGTGTGGTTATTGAAGCTATCATTGTTTCTTGAATTGTTTAATTGCTATTGTTGTTTAACTGTATTATCTGTTGCATTGCACGCCCCGGGACCTTATCCCTCACTGGGCAACAGTGGTTGCTCATACCTCGCTAACATGTTTCAGGTGGCACAGTTGGAGGAGTTGCATTAGTTGTTGTGTCTAGTTGCCTGAGGTGGACTATGTTCTTGTTGATGAGAGTAGGACTTGTTTTCTTTACTTTATGTTCTATTTTGTAACCTAAGTGATATGTGTATATTATATAGTTTGCAAATTGAGGGATAGATGTTGTAGTGGTAGATTTAGAACTATGGCATGTAATAACTTATATTTCTGCTATTAGCTTCATCGCATGCTTGGAAGTGAATGACTGGTTGTTTTCAATTTCTAAGAATACTTAAAAGCTATCATGGAGTGGCATGATAAGCGGTTTTGTAAAGAAGTTAAGTTATAAATGCATGTTTATCTGTATCTAAACTGTTTGTATGTCTTAAGGCTCGGATGGCCTTAAAGCTAAGATCTTTAGTTATAAATGAATGTCTTGTTATGTTGTGGCTTTATTGAGTGTTTACAGGTTTTCAGAATGTCCACGGTACAGGGGAGACTCTGTCCGTGTGTCGGGTCCGGACTTAACCATTAGGAAAAATTTTGTGACTGGGCTTGGTATTGGGTTGAGAATAGTATGGTCATTAGAGCCTCCGGTCTCGTGAGGGATCGGGGCGTTACACCACATCTTTAATACAAGTAAGAGACTTCATCTCTATTTATCTTCAATCTATTTTCTCTTCCAATATTTAATTCATTTCTTTATTTCTTTCTCTTTTACCACGGTTGTTTATATCTTCTTTATTTTTCTAAAACACTGGTTGAAATTCCTTTTTCTATAACATTCATAGGAAATAATTGCTATAAAAATAGATTTCCTAAAATGACTTGGGAATTCAATTGTTTAATTAAAACAAAACTGGTTGGATAACAAATACCTTGGTTACACACATGTGCATTTTGTAATTTGTATTTGATCTGGAGTCTAGTAGAGTCAGCTGTTGAAAGCTTCTCTTTGGTCTTTTCGAAATATCTAGTAGGGATAAGACCCTCTTGGATGCAGTTCATATATGTGCCCGAATCTAATAGTATAATGGTTTCAAATTTGAAATCATTGACAACTATGGTTAACTGGACATACCATTTCTGGTTTGAAATTCTGGTAAGAAGATTAAGATAATCTTCTTGGTTGATTAAAACACTTGTTTCTTCTGTTTTCAATTTGCCAATAACAAACTGAGTCTGTTTACTTTTGTTTTTCCAGATTAGAATCTATTTATGTAACCTTCCTTCATTCGAAATAGGGATCCGAAATTTTTACATTTTTCTCTCTTAGAATCTGGTATATTACACTGTACCCCATAGACTTGGATCAATAGTACAATCATTGTAATACCACATCTTTAATACAAGTAAGAGACTTCGTCTCCATTTATCTTCAATCTATTTTCTCTTCCATGATTTAATTCTTTTCTTTATTTCTTTCTCTCTTTTACCATGGTTGTTTATATCTTCTTTATTTTCCTAAAACACTGGTTGAAATTCCTTTTTCTATAACATTCATAGGAAATAATTGCTGTAAAAATGGATTTCCTAAAATGACTTGGGAATTCAATTGTTTAATTAAAACAAAACTGGTTGGAAAACAAATACGTTGGTTACACACATGTGCATTTTATAATTTGTATTTGATCTAGAGTTTGGTAGAGTCAGCTGTTGAAAGCTTCTCTTTGGTCTTTTTGAAATATCTGGTAAGGATAAGACCCTCTTGGATGTAGTTCATATCGGCGCCCGAATCTAATAGTGCAATGGTTTCAAATTTGAAATCGTTGACAACTATGGTTAATTGGACATACCATTTCTAGTATGAAATTCTGGTAAGAGGATTAAGATAATCTTCTTGGTTGATTGAAGCACCTGTTTCTTTTGTTTTCAATTTGCCAATAACAATCTGAGTCTGTTTACTTTTGTTTTTCCAGATTAGAATCCTATTTATGTAACCTTCTTTCATTCGAAAGGGGGATCCAAAATATTTACAGTTTTCTTTCTTTGACTCTGGTACATTACATTGTACCCCATAGAGATACTATCACTTGGATCAATACTACAATCATTGTAATACCACATCTTTAATACAAATAAGAGACTTCGTCTCCATTTATCTTCAATCTATTTTCTCTTCCATTATTTAATTCCTTTCTTTATTGTTTTCTCTCTTTTACCATGGCTGTTTATATCTTCATTAGTGGAAAGTTATGTAATTATCCACTAAGTTAGTTAGTGGAAGATGACATCACATTCCACTAAATTTAAATCAATGGCTAAGCTTTCATTAGATTCAAATCAAAGGCCAAGATTTAATCTTGCTAATATAGTGGAAGATAACATCATATTCCACTATATTGAGTTAGTGGAAAAAGATGAGATCTTCCACTAAGTCTTGTTAGTGGAAGATGACATCATAGTCCACTAAATTTGAACCAAAGGCTTGGATTTCATCTTGAATAAATCTAAGGCTAGGATTGTATGCATGGCTATATAGTGGATTTATGTCATATTCCATTAAGTTGGTTGGTAGAAGATGACACAAGATTCCACTAAAACCAATCTAACTTATATTACACTAAAATACAAGAAAAATAGAGACAAGATAATGTCAAGAAGAAAAATTGTCTTCTTTGTCTTGAAGACTCCACACGTTGGAGACACAAAAAAGAACTAGAAAATAGTTCTCTTCTTCTTAGCTTAATGTAGTCTTCATGGTTGAAAACCCAAGAGAGAAACACAGCAAGAAAATAAGAAGAATAAGTTTTTTCTTCTTCATCATCTTATGAAATACATGGCTGAAAAATAAAACAAAAGTGAAGAAGTTGTCTTCTCTTCTTCTTCATAAAAATACAGCCATAAACAAGGAAGAAGAAGGAAATGGTTTTGTTCTCTTCTTCACAAACAAGCTCATAAGTCTTTCATGGTAGATCTAGCACAAAACAGCCATGAAGATGGAAAAGTTATTCTTTCCTCGTGTAGACCGACCAAAGCTCTTGTGCTTTCAAGGGGTGGTGTCTTCTATCAAGTGAGGAAAATTTCAGATTCATGGCTTCTATGATTTGTCTTCAAGATGTATCTTCTTCTTCTATCTCTTGTCAATATATATATTTGTTATATATATGTTTTGCATATGTTAATCACATGATATCAAGATTAGAGTTTCATATGAACATTATGCTTTGAATTCCAGAAATTCTTGAATTTTATGTTATGCTTCCGCTCGATTCTTAGCTAGATAATGTTTATAGCTCTAAATATATGGGAACCTTCAAGTGGCATCAGAGCAGGGACTTGATGTTCATGTGATTACATATGTGTTTGCCTAAAGTTTCTCAAGTCTTGAGCACAAAAGAACAAGGAAAATGTTTCAACATTTCTGAAAATGTTTTTGCGCACTAATTTTATGTGACTGTTTTGAAAAATCAAATGTTGTTGTTTGGGGCTGATTTTTGGTTATGTTATGCTATAGAGATAGTAGAACATTTCATCTTTTAAATATGCATCTCCTAATTTCGTGGTTAAGGGTCTCATTTAGACCAATTGCAGTAGGTTCACTGATTCTTGCGTAAAGTTGGTCAGTTTGCATAGTTGAGTTGTAAAAGGCATAACTCAGTCAGTTTAACTCCAAATTGAGTTCTGTTTGATTCTAAATCTATCTACACTCGATGAATTTGCCTCTGCAAAATTTTAGAATTTTTGGAGAAATGTAGATATGTTAAACGAGTCAAAACATTTGGTGCATGTGCAGCAGATTTATGATGGGTCATAAATTAAAAGCCATGACTAATTGGTTTGATTTTGGTTAAGCCCAATGGGCCAAAAATCAGAAGGCTTAAGTCTAATCAGATTAAATGAGATTAATATAAGCCTAGGAACTCAAATTGGGCCATGAAATTAACAAAGGATTTTTATTGGGCCTTATCCAACAAGTATGTGCTTAAAATTGATTTTACTGAGTTCTTTTATGTTGTTTAACATGAGATGTTAAGAGCTCAAGATATGAAACTTATTGAAAATATGTCTTTCATTTAGTTTATGTATTGGATATATTAGTTTGTGTTAGCTTGCTTGTTTAGCTTTATTATTTATGTATATGATGCATATCTTATGTTTTATGAGTTTTATCTTACATTGTGATATTGGATGTTAAATGGTGAATTTGATCATGGACTTGGTTAGTGAATGGTTAATTGGTTGTAATTTTATTAGATGGTGTTATAACTAATTCTATCATTCATTAGTATGTAATTGAGGCATAAGTCTCGTTTTATTTTTCTTACAATTGAGAGAAATTTGTAATGAAACATAATGTATGTAATTTCTACAAGAAGTTTGCAAGAAGACCAATGGAAGCTTTCAAGGGGTTAGAGGTGCTTTGGATCTTTGAGGAAAATCAAGAAGACAAGACCAAAGACAACATGGTGATATGCTTGTTTAGGTTTTAATTTTGTCTTGATTTGATTCATAGTCTAAGTCCATGATCCACCATGATGTATGATTTTGCATGTATATTTATTTATTTGCCTATATGTGATGTATGCTTGTAAATGAACTAATGTGCAAAGTGAGACCTAATTAAATTCAAAATCTTCCTATGTGCAAACATATTAGATTGTAAAGCGGTAAAAGTATTTATCGTTGTCCTCCACTATCCTAGGTTATATTTGCTCAATTGAGAATGTCTTGGCTAACCCAAAGGTATGAAGACATATTCCATAAAAGTATTATATTTACCTAGCAAGCATAGTGATGTTGTGTTGTTCCAATATCACGAGGCCAATAATGCACTAAAGCTGAGGTCCGGGATTCAAATTGTCGCAACACTGTGATGGTGGATGTAATATAACTAGATCACATTTCCAATAATGCACTAAAGCTGAGGTTACGGTGATTTAGGGGCTAAATGGCCATATCCTATATAGTGATATAGATAATAACCGTTACTAACTCTTTGTATGTATATTCCAATAATGCACCAAAGCTGATGGGTATTCACTATGTTCACCTACTAATGAGTCTTTAATTAGATTCACGATCTCATTTAGGAAATGTGGGACTCGATAAAATTAATGGGAGGGATCTTTTAATTAAAGGCCAAATTAAAAGTTTTAACAAGTTTATGTCAACTAGCGATCTTATTTTCTGCATACATTTGTGGCTACAACAATGAACCTATTATTTTAATTAACTAGACTTTATATCGCGTAACTAGACTAAACTTTTTGATTAACGATTTCGTCTAAGAATAGTTCTTAGAAACTTAATCAAGTCTTGGAATTATATGCTCCGTTGTTTTTTCATCTTGATAAAGTATCAAAATGAAACATGGTAGTACTTTTGGTTGATAAGTAAAATAAGTTAAATATACTAAGGATTTGTATTCTTTCATAGTTTGTATATGGGTATGCAAGATGTAAAGAATATGATTCTAAACTAGCAAAGGGTTGTGTGGTAAGCATATTCAATGGCATGGTATTAGATATAAATGGAATTCATTCTTATATTTGTACCTTCTTTTTGGTTAGTGGTAATACAAAGAAGAAAGATGATTTCTATTAGCTAGTGGGAGCATATCTAAGATTATAATTAAGGATTGTATAGGCATGAATGAAAGGTGTTTTCATAGCCTAGTAACCAGACATTAAAAGAGGTTTTTATCCAAAGTATCTGTGAGATCCCATATTTTGCTTTATCTAGATTTGCATGCTTTACCTCGTTTTGCGTGAATTGACTTAGAATGTGCTAAATAAGTGATTAATACTCCTAATACATGCTAAGTGTGCATTCATGAAATTTTCATCAAAAATGGAATCAGAAATTTTATCGTCGGTTTTGGTGAATAGTATTTTGAGCACCTGTCCACTAAAATTTTTACAGGGGTGTTTTAAACGTTTTAAAACCTAGTCCTTGGGTATTAATAGACCCGTGTTTGATTAAAATGGATTTGGAATCGATTTTAGAATTTTAAAGATTTTTACACTTTCTTTTACAAGAAAACGAGTTTTGAGCCGACTCGGGTGAAACTATTTTAATGTAACACTCTTTGTCATCTAAAATATATTGTCTAGAATTAATTTAGGCGTTAATTTATTAGTTGAGCAAGAAATAGTCAAGAAATGAATTAAAAGACTAAAAATAGAATTAAAAGACTAAAATTAACTTTGATTTTCTTTTAATTTATTTGACCTTAGCTTATTTATGCATCAGTACCTACTAACAAAGCACAAAACACACTTAAGGCGCACACAAGGTGGCCAAAACTCCATAGCTTTTCTTGTGAGCATTTTCAACATTTTTTCAAAGTAAATTTTCATTAAAAGTTACAATTCAAGGCTAATTTCCATCAACCAAGGCTTGATTCCACATCTTGAGCATCCATTGAGCATCTTTGTAGCTTCAAAACACATCAAAGGTGAGAGAAAAATTCTAGATCTCAAAGGTCATTTTTTATGTTTTTGCTTATAATTGCATTTTGAACTGTTAGAATGTTAATTTGAAGTTATATTATTGCTTAATGCATGCTAGGGATTGTTTATATGTATTCTTGTGAGATTTGAACCGTTATAGCATAAATTTTTAATTTCAGGTATTTAAAGTTGATAGATTGGCCATTTGATGAATATCTTGAGTTGTTGTGGTTGAAATCGATTGTCGTCGATTTTTAAAAGTTTATTAATTACATGGTAGCGCCGTTATAATGCCGAATTTTCGATTGCGATGTTTGTGTGAAAATTCGAAAATTTCAGCCTAGGTGCATTGAGGTTTTAGGGTTGTTGGGCTTGATTTTGATGTGTCTTGGTTGGTTTCCGAGATGGCTAATGTAGTTGATTGAATGGGTGAGTGTTCGAAACTGATTTGAGTTGTTTGGTATAGTAGAATGTAAGATATGATTATTTGGAGTTTAGGTTGTCTTTCTTTAAATTGTTGAATTGAGCTTTAGATGATTGGGTGGTGTTTGAGTGATTGAATTGTGAGTTGTAAATGGTTAGACTAGGGTTGTGAAACCCCACTTTTTTGCTTATCTCGTTTTACGTGCTATACCTCGTTTTGCATGCATATGACCTGTTTATGTGCTATAGGACCTAGAAAATTATAATTTTGATGTCAATACTCCTAATACGTGCTAAATGTGCATTCATGAAATTTTTATCAAAAACGGGATCAGAAATTTTATCGTCGATTTTTAGTGAATAGTGTTTTGGACGCACATCCGCTAAAATTTTGAAACTGGTCTTTTTAACCCTTCTAGACCTAGTCCATAGACTTTAATAGACCTGTGATTGATAAAAACAGATTTCAAATCGGCTTAGGAATTTATTAAGATTTTTACACCGACTTTTGCAAAAACCGAGTTTTAAGCCGACTCGGGTGGAATTCTTTGAATGTAAAACTTCTTGTCACCTAAAAATAATCCACTTGAGATATCTTGGGGTTTGCATAATTATTTTGAGCCTTGGTGAGTAATAAAATGCCTTTAAAGTCAATAAAATACTAAAAATAATAAGTTTTACTAACTTAAACTATTTTATATATTAACTAATTTGCCTCACATTAGTTACACACACTCACATAACACAAAAACACACCCAATTGCACACACAAGGCCGAGAGAAAGAAGGAGAAAAAGAAAAGAGAATTTTCAAGGTTTTTCAATCAAATTTTCAAAGAAAAACTTGGTTTTTGTCTGTAAAACTTCGCACCGACTTGGATTCCGCTTGTTGGGCACGCACTTCACGCATCCCTAGGCTTTTATCGCATCAAAGGTGAGAGAAAAATTCTAGATCTCAAAATGTCATTTTTATGTTTTTGCGTATAAATGAAATTTGAACCGTTAGAATTGTAATCTGATGTTAGATTATTGCTCCTTGCATGCTAGGGATCGTTTAGTGGTAATACTACGAATTTATGTCGGATGTAGCATAATTTTTATTTTTCGGGTATTAAATTTTGATTAAATTGTTCAATGTTGAATTAATTGAGTTGCGATGATCGAAATCGATTGCCGTCGATTTCTAAATACTTGATAATTACGTGTTAGCGCTGTTGTAATGCCGAATTTTCGATTACACTGCTCGTGGAAAAGTCCGGAAAATTCAGCCAAGACATCCTAGGGTTTTAGGGTTATCGGGCATGATTTGGAGGTGTTATGGTGGATTTCCGAGATGGCTAATGTAGTAGGTTGAATGGGTGAGTGATAGAAACTGATTTGGCAATGTTTGGGTTAGTAGAATGTAAGTTATGAATTTTAGAAGTTTAGGTTGTCATTCTTTAATTTCTTGAACGATGCCTTTAGATGATTGGGTGGTGTTTGAGTGTTGAATGGTGAGTTGTTGATGGGTATACTAGGGTTTAATTTTGTATATAATGCATGTCCGGTTAGATGACCTACTTTGTCATCTAACTAAGTTATTGTTGTTTAAATGATAATTGATGCTATCAATGATGAATAAATGATGATTGATTGATGATTGATTGATGATTGATTGATGATTGATGATTGATGATGATTATGGAGTCTTGGTATGTGTGTACCACCTCTTGAGCAGCGTTGGGCTATCGGGTTGATAACGGCATAACTGCCAGAGGCTACCCCCAGCTCGCATGACGGAGGTGTCATGGAGGGAGGGGCTAGTGAGGTACCTCGGGTGCGTGAGTAATGGGGAATTATAAGAAGAATGGTTGAGATCGTGATGGCGTTTGGAGCTACACCAAATAGAGTATCCTTTATTGATTAGTTATATAGTTATGTGATGATAGTATTATTTATGTTATTGTGTGTTTACTGGCTCAAAAGATTATTCCAAGGAGTTTAGTAGACCTTGCTCGAGATCTATCGGATCCTCACTGGGCTTATTTATATAAGCTCACTCTCTATTATTGCATGCTTACAGGTGTTGCAGAGCCGGATTACGGGTACGTGCCTCCTGAGGAGGAAAATGTGCCTTACGTGGACGAGTCATATGTTCCAGAGTCTTATCCGTGATTCTGTGCTGTTATTTATCATGTATATTAGTTTAGTAGCCTTTTCTATGTTTTATAGTTCTTGTTGTATAAGATGCTGAAAAGAATATGAATTAGTTGTTACTATTCTAGCAGCTTCTTTTGTCTATGGTTAAGTTGTTAGATGGGTCTCAACTTATTTTTGAAATGTATGATAAGGTTGAGATATTGTATGTTATGTTGGAACGGAGGCAGATAACGAGGACTGATTATTGTAATTTACGGTTATGTTGTGTGTTGTTATACTGTTGAGGAGTTGTTGTTTGTATGGTTATAGAATTGGATGTTTAATGTTATTAATGAGGTTGGTTTAGAACCTCAGTATTCTATTTACTGTCGTTATACTGCCGAAATTCTGTTGCGTCCTGACTAATTGTAGGTAGGGTCGAGTTGGGGCGTGACAAAGGTTAGATTACGTGTTTAATGCATGTTAAGTAGAATGGCCTACTTTGTCATCTAACTTAGTTGTTTGTTGTTTAATTGATTTCTTGATGTTATATTGATGACAATTGATGATTATTGATGATTATTGATTGATTATTGATGAATCGACAGATAGGCAATTCTTCTAAATTGTCCTCCTGTGAATGATGTTCATTATTATTGCTGAGTCTTGGTATGTGTGTGCCACCTCTCGGGCAGCGTCAGGCTGTCGGGTTGACAACGGCATAACTACTAGTGTGAAACCCCACTTTTCTATCCTGTCTCATTTTGCGTGTTTATTCTCGTTTTGCGTGAATTAACCTGTCTATGTTCTATATGACATAGAATGTGATAATTTTGACATCAATACTCCTAGAACATACTAAATGTACATTCATGAAATTTTCATCAAAAACGGAATCATAAATTTTATCGTCGATTTTTAGTGAATAGTGTTTTCGAAACACGTTCGCTAAAATTTTGAAACTGGTCTTTTTAACCCTTCTAGACCTAGTCCACGGACTTTAATCGACCTGTGTTTGATTAAAACGGTTTTAAAATAGGCTTAGGAATTTATTAGGATTTTTACACCGACTTTTGCGAAAATCGAGTTTTAAGCTGACTCGGGTGAAATTGTTTAATTGTAAAACTTCTTGTCACCTAGAAATAAATTATTTGAGATAGTTTAAGTGTTAATTTAATAGTTGAGCAAGAAATACTCAAGAATTGAATTAAAAGACCAAAAATACAATTAAAAGACTAATTAAACTAACTTTGACTTTATTTAAATGTTGACTAATATGCATATATCACCAACACACACTCACATAGCACAAAAACATACTCAAAAACACCTACATGGCCAAGAGCTTCATGGGAGAATAGCCAAGCTTTTCTTCAAAGTTTTCAAAGCAAATTTTCAAAGAAAAACCTAGTTTTTATCCGTAGAACTTCGTGCCGAGTTAGATTCCGCTTGTTGGGCACGCATTGCACGCATTCCTAGGCTTATATCGCATCAAAGGTAAGAGAAAAATTCTAGATCTCAAAACTCATATTTTGTGTTTATGCGTATAAATAATTATTGAACCGTTAAAATGTTAATCTGATGTTAGATTATTGCTCCATGCATGCTAGGGATCATTTATATGTAATCCTACGAGATTTGAACCGTTGTAGCATAATTATTTATTTTTGGGTATTTAAAATTGATTAATTTGCTAAATGTTGATTATCTTGAGTTGTGTTGATCGAAATCGATTGCCGTCAATTTCTAAAAGTTTGATAATTATGTGGTAGCGCCGTTGTAATGCCGAATTTTTGATTGTGAGGTCGGTGCTAAAATCCAGAAATTTCAGCCATGACACACTAGGGTTTTAGGGTTATTAGGCATGATTTGGATGTGTTTTGGTTGATTTTCGAGGGGGCTAATGTAGATGATTGAATGGGTGAGTGATAGAAACTGATTTGGAGTGGTTTGGACTAGTAGAATGTAGGTTATGATTATTTGAAGTTTAGGTTGTTTTTTTTTTTAAATGTTAGATTATGCCTTTAGTTGATTGGGCATGGTTTGAGTGATTGAATTGTGAGTTGTTGATGGGTAAACTAGGGTTTTGATTGTGTGTTTAATGCATGTTCGGCTGGATGGCCTACTTTGTCATCTAACTTAGTTATTTGTTGTTAAATTGATTATTGATGTTATTATGATGATAATATGATTATTGATTGATTATTGATTGATGATTGATGCCGGGAGATAGGCAGTTTTGCTAGACTGTCCTCCTATGAATGATTGATGTTTATTATTATTGCTGAGTCTTTGGTATGTGTGTGTCACCTCTCGGGCAGCATCGAGCTGTCGGGTTGATAACGGCATGACTACCAGAAACTGCCTCCAGCTCGCATGACGGAGGTGTCATGGAAGGAGAGGTTATTGGGGTACCTCGGGTGCGTGAGTTTATGGGAGTCATAAGAAGGCTGTTATGATCATGATGGCGTTTGGAGCTACACCAACTAGAGTATCCTTTATTGAATGGTCATTATAGATTATGTGATGATAGTATTATTGATGTTATTGTGTGTTTACTTGCTTAAAGGATCATTTTCCAAGGAGTATAGTGAATACTGTTAGAGATCTATCGGATCCTCACTGGGCTTATTTTATATAAGCTCACTCTCTATTATTGCATGCTTACAAGTGTTCTTTCGCAAGACTACGGGTACGTGCCTCCTGAAGAGGAAAATGTGCCTTACGTGGATGAGTCTTATGTTCCAGAGTCTTATCCTTGATGTTGTATTGTTTTACTATCTTGTAAATTAACTTAGTATACTTTTATATGCTTTGTAGTTTATAATGTATAAGATGTTGAAAAGATAATGAGTTACTTGATGCTATCTTAATAATTTTTCTTTTGTCTATGTATAGGTTGCTAGGTTGGTATCAATATATTTTGCAATGTATATTAAGGTTCATGTATTATGTTGGAACGGAGGCGTATAACGAGGAATGATTATTGTATAATATGGTTATGATGCATGTTATTATTTTATTGAGGAGTTGTTTGTTGTATGGTTTATGGAGTTGATGTATGATGTTCTAGTGAGGTTGGTTTAGAGCCTCGGTATCCTAATTACTGTCGTTATACTGCCAAAATTCCGTTGCGTCCTGACTGATTATAGGAGGGGTCGAGTTGGGGCGTGACATTTAAGTGGTATCAGAGCTCATGTTAGTTGTCAGCCGGGGTATTCTCGGAATGTGGGTAATGGTCTTAGCATGAAAGCATGTATGAAAAGAAAGAAAAGTGAAATATGTGTTAACATGATTAGATGCTAAGTGATTATGTGATTAAAGTGCTTATCTGATTATGTGTTTGTTTATGTGATTGATACTTAAGTGATTTATGTGTTTTATGTGATTTATGTGCTAATATGAGTTTGTTGTTTACGTGTTAATAGTTGTTTATAACCTGTTTACGTGCTATTACCTGTGCTAACTCTTTGATTAGTAGAATGGCCGGTAGACCAAGGACCAGAGGTAGGCCCAAGGTAGTAGATGAGACTCCTGGTAATGCGGCACCGGGCCGTGATAGGGGTGATGACTGTTTGGGGGCGGCTATGGACAGGATTGCTGAGTTAATGGCCGAACAGGCCCCGTTGATTGCAGGGCAGGCTACCCAGACTCAGGCTTGGCAGGCTCAGTTGTTGAATGTGCAGGGTGGAAACCACGAGCGTGGAACCCTAAAAGAGTTCTTGGGGTATCATCCACCTAGATTTCAGGGGGAACCCGATGATCGGAAGGCTGAAGCGTGGATTAGTAAGGTGGAGAAGATTTATGATCCTCTTGATTATACCGATGAGTAAAAAGTCTCCTTTGCCGTGTACTTGTTAGATGATAAGGCAGAAGAATGGTGGCGCACGGTGAGAACTAGTTGGGCGACTCAGGGTATTCTGTATGTTTGGGGTACCTTTCTGATGGCTTTCCGGGCAAAGTATGTCCCGAGGATCGCGAGGGAACTGAGAGAGGCAGAGTTTTTAGCCTTAGTGCAGGGAGACGCCTCAGTGGCTCAATATGAGGCCACTTTTACTCGATTGTCCTGATATGCACCGGAGTATGTGGCTGATGAGGAGTAGAGGACTCGTAGATTTATGTTGGGGTTGAGGCCCGAGATTCAGGATGTGATGACTCTGAATCGGTATGATATATTCACTGAGGCCTTTGAGGCAGCTTCTAGGCTAGAGAAGAGAAAGAGGGATCAACTTGTGTCTAGTCAGCCCAGTAAGAGGCCATATCAGCCGCAGTATCAGCAGGGTATGTATAGGCCTCCCGTGCAACAGGTTGTGTACAAGCCACCATCTCAGCAGGGTTCTTTTAGGCCACAGGGACAGCAGAGTTATTATCGGCCTCAGTTTCAGTAGGGGTCCTATCAGGTTCAGTCCCAGTTCAGGCCAGCCCAGTCTCAGGGTCAGTATAGGCCTAGCTTGGTAAGGCCTCAGCAGCAGGCTGGTTCAGCCGTTTCTTCAGCTTCTGGTTCTTCCAGGGGCAGTGTTAGTGCATCATCACCGCAGTGTACCCACTGCAACCGCACTGGGCATGTGGAGGCCGATTACAGAGTGAAGGCAGGGACGTGTTTAGGATGCGGCAGCAATTAGCACAGGGCGAGGGATTGCCCTAGATATTCGAGGACTGAGGGTCGGACAGCGATTCAGGGTTATCAGGGCCGACCTGCGGCCAGTGCACCTCAGCAACAGCAGGTCCAGGCTCGGGCCTACGCAGTTGACTTAGAGGAGATGCCTGAGGAAACTGTAGTGGTGGAAGGTAACCTCCTTATACTTGATCAACTTGTTAAAGTGTTGATTGATTCTGGTGCTACGCATTCTTTCATTACTCCTGCTTGTGTGCAGCGTGTTAATTTGCAACCTGAAAGATTGCCTTATGTGGTTGAGATTAGTACCTCTTTGACTGATAAGTATGTGACTGGCCTAGTTTGTAAGGATTGTATAATACATGTTAAGGGGCATAATTTTCCTTCGGACCTTATCTTATTTCCTATCCGGGGGTATGATGTTATCTTGGGTATGGATTGGCTTTCTAAGTATGATGCCCAGTTAAACTGTAGAACCAAGGTAGTACAGTTTCGTTTGCCAGATCAGCCAGTAGTTGAGGTAGTAGGGAACCGGGGTGCTAAGACGAGTTTTGTTATCTCAGCAACTAAAGTCGTTAAGTTGGTGAGTAAGGGGTGTTCGGGTCATCTAGCTTATTTGATCAACAAGCCATCTGATAAGCTACAGCTAGAGGAAGTCCCTATTATTCGGGAATATCCTAATGTATTTCCCGAGGAGTTGCTAGGGTTACCGCTAGAGAGAGATGTGGAGTTTGTGATTAATCTTATTCCCGGTACTCAACCTATTTCTAAATCAGCGTACCAGATGGCACCAGCTGAGTTGAAGGAGTTGAAGACTCAGTTGCAGGAGTTATTGGAGAATGGATTTATTCAGCAGAGTTCTTCACCTTGGGGAGCTCTTGTTTTTTTTGTGAAGAAGAAGGATGGTACCTTGAGATTGTGTATTAATTACCGTGGTTTGAATCAGGTGACCATCAAGAATAAATATCATTTGCCACTGATTGATGAGTTGTTTGATCAACTTCAGGGAGCTAAAGTCTATTCTAAATTTGATTTGAGGCAGGGGTATTATCAGCTTCGGATTCGTACGGAGGATGTTCCGAAGTCTGCCTTCAGGACTCGGTTAGAATAGAAGCAATTATATAAGCAAATAAGCAGTTTTACAAAGGGACATATATAAGATAAACATAGAATCATACAAAAAGCTCCAAATCAACTTGAAACCACATATAAACACTCAAGAAGTCATGCCAAGGTCTTAGAAGCGCGAAACAACCGAAATTGAACCTAAACCCCTTTGTTATTCAAGCTATTTCTCTTCCAAACTCACATTAATGATTCACATTCGAGGGGAAGCTACACCAATCCTCCAATTAACCCCTAATGTACCCTTTCAACCCACAATTACGTCCGATTACCCGCAATTACCCCGAAAGCTCCAAATTCCCTCTTGTAGCTTTAAACTACACGTACCCCATCCGGGCTTCAAACAAGGGTTATCAAAGCTTCTATAGCACCTAGGTAGCCTAAGAATACTAAAAGTAAAGCCCGAATCCACCCGGATTCGCCTTAACCCCGAAACCCCTTTATTAAAGTCGACTATTTTACGTTTTATGCGATATTAGAGCAATTCAAGTGCACGGGGCTATTAGACTACCTTCATTAGCACCTAAGGCATCTATTAGGAGTGTTGAATCAAGCCAATATGTGCAATTACACAAAACCCTAGAAAAATGTCACTATTCACCTCATAAATCAAACTAACGATTCTAACAGTTTAAAAAGCGAAACAATGGTTCAAATATGTTCTCTAGCACTTATAAACAAGGTATAATAGCATAGATAATCAATACAATAGCATTTGGTCACATTTTCAACAAATCAAGAAAATAGCAACTATTTTAAAATGCAAAAATAAGCCATAAAATTCCTCACCAATACGCGTAGGAACTCTCGGGAGGCTAGCAAACACCCTAAACTACTTGCTCCTAGCTTGGCTTAGCTTGGCTTGAAGATTTGTTGACCAAAAATCTCTATTTCTCCTCCTATGCTATTCTCGGATTTGCTACAGTAATTCCTACATCCTCTTTTTTTTTTGTGTTTTGTTAAGTTATGAGCTAGGTGGTGTTGTATGAGCATATATATTAAATGGGGTCAAGTTAGGTGCTTAGTGGTCTACTAAAATGAACGTTGATAACCTTAAAATGAGCCTAAGGTGAAGAATATATGCTAGCTAATTAAATTACTAAGTTATGTTACGTAACACTATTCATTGAACCATTAAAACATTTTCTAAACGAGTGCTCCTATCGTTCCTAGCTCAATTGCACATTTTTTCCATTCCTTTAACAATTAATATGATTTAATAAAAATACTAATTCACTAATATAATGCAGTTTAAAAATGAAATGAATAGTGACCAAGAAAGACAACAGGTAAAGCACAGAATTTAATGCGCAATTAATGGATGCAATATTTAAAAATGTGTACGGTAGAATCTCGGGCGTCACATATTGTGTCTCTGGAGGAATTTCCATCACTATTCAAAGAATCTGAATGTCAGCAACTTACAGGAAAACATGTAAAATTTGGAATAGAGATTGACGCTTCAAATTGTTTTCCTATAGGAATACATAATCCAATTGAGTGGAAACCAGAGAAAAGTAGAACAATAGGAGATATATTGTCTGATTACTTTGGAAAGTTCTATGGGAGTATTGAATAGCGAAGATGCTCATATGGTCAAAATTCAAAAGGTAGATGATGCGAACATGGATTAAAAAATTTTACAATTTGGAGGCAATCGGACTAGTGACATGTAAATCTTGCCATATCTTGTGAACCTTCAATTTCATAGACTTGTATGAGTACTTTATGCAAGAAGGCCCGAAGTATCCAAGTATTAACTCGAACGTGAGTTTTTCTCAAGTGGGAGGGAATAATGTGGAACATTAATCACATAAGTTCATGAAAAAAGAGAAAAAATCAAACCAAGGAGAAGAACTACTAAACCTTCTCAAGTAGCATACTTTGGAGCCTTAAATCTTTCAACATGGATGCATTATAAAGGAGTATTATATATGGTTGCGAAGATCTCATGAAGTACAAGAAGTTCAGAACAATAATCGGCTTCAGTCCTCACCTAAAGATAATTTTCTAGTTGCCCAAAGTTTGTCATTTATTATCTTTCTTATGTTGTGAATAGTATTGTTTTGTTATGAATAGTACTATTTTGTTAGTTTCATCCCACATGGGAAGTTTAGCAAGCTTTTAAGCTCGAGTGTTCCTCTAAATAGATGACTTCCTAAGCCCTCTAAACACACCTCAATCAATACAAAGTTAGTATTGTATATTTTCTCTCTACATTTTAGAGTTGTAATATTTCAAGTTTTTCTTGTATTAAAGACGTTTGCTAAAACGAATCTAGTATTTCGCTTCCGTTCTGCGTCAACATCAACACCTGAGATAATCAGAATACCAAAGAACTCCACTTTGTATTTCATCTTGTAACATCAACGTATGCCTTAAGGTCAGAAAGGTGAGAACGAATAACAGACTAGTTGCACATTACCATGTGGTTGTGTTAATATGATTTCCCTATCTTACATATGCACTTTTGACCTCTAATATTCAGCTGAAGATGTTTATTTTCTCCCCATCAGAAAAATAAAATAAAAGAAAAAAAAATAGTTTTGACAAATAAAACCGGAGTAGCTACATTGTTGGAATCTAGCAATGGCCTTCTAAAAGCAACACTAACATAAAAAAGTTTAGCTATAACAATTAAACATTAGTAACTGATCATTGGGATCTAGCAATGGCCTTCTAAAAGCACATGCCTGCTGACTGAGTGAAATGACACATTGAAGATCTCTTTGCATTATCATGAAAAAAGTGAGCAAAACGAAAGACACAAACAGATGTGAAATGAGAAATTTAAGCGAACTCAATATTGATCATAAGAATTCTGAAAAAGACCATGATGATTAAATGAAGTATTTGATATGGTTCAGTTAAGTCAAAAAGAGGAGGAGGAGGAGGAGGAGGAGGAGGAGGAGGGGGGTAAGGGGTGGTTGAAGAGTCTCCCAATGTTGCTCCCAAGAACTTCTAAATTTGCAAGACAACTACTCATAATATAGGAGAATTTCTTCAAGACGCCTTTTCCAATGTATCAAAACTAAAATACAGAATAACAGTGAATCCTCTAATGGTGCAAATAAAGTTAATACTCAATACGGAAAAAACAAGTAAGATAGCGGAGTCATCGTGAAAAAAATTTCCACCTCAATCCAACAAGTTAAAACAAAAAGAGTTTCTTCTTAAGAACACTTAATAGAAGAGAGAAACAACATCATGCCCAACCTTTCCGAGACAGCTAATTCGTCAATCTTTCATCGATAATCTTGTTCAAACCTGTCCAGAGCATGCAATTCATGATATAATTCCTGCAGACAAAACAATGAGTTAGGCAGCTTTTAACAAATAAACTATACTACTAACCTTTTCAGATATCATATGTGAGAATGCCTTTTTCTTCTCGAAAAGGTTGATTACACAAATAACCTATGAGCCTATATCTAAGGGAACAAAATGAATTACTACTTTCACCCAATTATGAAGAACGTGTTATGCCAATGGCATCTAAATACCTACAATCTAGAAACCTGATACATTACAGCTGCGGTAACCCCATGAGATTTTAATAGTCAAAATGTCAGAGAGAGATGAAAAAGGTAAACTATAGAAAACGCATAATACAGGCCCCAACTCACTGCTGTGCCAGAGTGGTTAATTCTTCCATTGTAGCTTCTGCTTCTTTCTGTGACTGTTTATGACTTGATGTGTCCGCATCCATCTGAGACATTATTTCAACTTAAGTTACCACACTAATAAAGCACCTTCAACACTTTCAAACAATAATTTTAGCAAACAAGGAACACTGCGAATTGTATAGCATCCAACTCACCTTGAAAAATATCGAGTCAAGTTGTGCCATTGTGGATCTTTACAAAGATTCCCAAACCTAATAGTTTCACGAGAAAAGACATTGAACTCCTCCCTGTAGAATGCAGGAAATGATAACATTTTTCAAAGTAAAACCTGATTAGAAATTATTCAGAACTTGGGTTCAAATTCCCAAGCAAAAAATTCGAAATGAAGGAAGAAGTGGAGCAGAACAGGCTAGTAAAAGGAAATGCTGATACCTCTTGTCAGCAGCAGCTATGCTTAGCAACTCCTTCATATCCGTAGAAACAAATTGTTGTACCCCTTCGGAATGCAAAATTTCTTTTTTAAGAAACTGGATATTTTCTTCATTTAGAGATTGCAACAAATTTGTTCCTTTCACAATGGTATTAGCAACTTCAAATGCCAAGATAGAAATTTTGTTTCCTCTCAATCCCACACCAGACACAACCACCAGAGTTCAAACTTGACATGCTACTGCCCAATATATCAAGGACATCGACTGCCTTTTCCAGGCCCGCCATACCAGCTGCCCAGCTTTCCCGAGAAATGAGCTCACATGAGGTGCCTGTTTCATATTTCAGTCAAATTGAGTTAAAAGAATTGCTTTGCATTCTAACATTTCAGAGTCGAAGTTTTGCTAGTTCTAATTAAATATCAATAGGAAATATCTATGATGTGTGACTGTGTGTGAGTGTTTGTGCTTTATCAGTATATGACATTTCTCCTTCCTTTATGTTGTGAACGCAACATTATCAAATATCATTTATTGAAAGATGAGTCTTTCCTTCTGGTCCAATTTTCAGAAATATATCACCTGCACTTTCAATCATCATTAACTTGAGAGAGTGCCATCGATTTTAGGTTTGATAGTTCACATCATGTCTAAGATTCGTCATGCAACTACAACCAAAATTGATTTACCATCAATATGATTTTCCCTGAAGATAAATACCACGGATCTTCAAATACACACTACTGCAACCAGCTTTAGTGAGCATACAGACCAATCAAATTTTCAGGAAGATGACTTGAGAACTATCCAGTCAATCAGATTGCACACCTTATGGATCTTCCCTGCTTGAAAAGCTGTTGAGTATGGTTTAGAAGTAAGAACACTCCAGCATATCTCAACCCAACCAGAGGCATCTGGTGGACGGCAGAATTTTCCACCAAAATTAAGCAGAACTGCAAATGCCTTAAAGACAAACTTACAACTTTCCCAGGTTTACCATTTCTTTCTCCTTCTGTTTACATCTTTCTGTTCCTTTCTGTGTTCCTTTTTTTTTTCATGGTGTGTATCCCAATATTTCCAGTTTCTTGCAATGACCAAAATCCAATTTAAGACAAAGTTTCTCCATTTCATCATCACGTTTCTCTTAATTAAAAGCATAAGATTTCACCTTTGCCCCTCATCAACCTTGTTAATCAAGACTCGAGAGCATGTTAACTACTCCATTAGCTCATGTCAACTCTTGGATCACAGATACAATATGAGACTGCTAAACAGGCTCATTACATCCACATACTCTAATTTTCAATTATCACTTTCTTCTTCTTCTTTTTGTTCTTTTAATTAAACAATCATTTGATCCTGTCTACGAATTTCTACTTATTTAATCCCGAAAGTTAAAAGTCCATCTGCAAGATATGATTTGCAAAGCTCATACCACCAAGTAACATGCACAATATGTATAAAACGGAACTCTTCAAAAAATTATCCAACACCTTCTGCAATCCTAATTTACTGGTATTGAATCATTGAAGAGATATATTAACAAAAAGACCTATAATTAATTGATAAAACATCAAGATTCACAACTTACACACACAAAACATTCTATCTTTACCTTTTTAGCTCCTATCCTAGCTGATATTGGTGGCTTCAATTCTCTTGATATGGATAATCCTAATTCAGCAGAACCATAAATATGATGCGGCTTCTTCTCGAAAAGTTCCATATCATGATATGTTGTGTAAGTATCATCATTCTTATTCTTCTTCCCAAAACTCCCCATTGACTTGAGCTTCCCTGAAAACCCAGTAGAAGCATTCATCTCATGGTCAAACTGAACCTCTGATTCATCATTCTTCTTCATCGCCCCAACCGAACACACTCCTCCCATTTTCCTGAGTGCCCACTAACAGTTTACCCCAAAATCTTCAAAAAGATTCCACCTTTAAACCTACCCAGATCAAAAAAAAAAAAAAATAGTACTTTTCAACCAAAAATTTGTGAAAAATAACTTTTGATCAATCAGTATCATAGAAGTTAACACTTCCACGCTTTAAAAAAAACAAAAATTAAAACTTCTCACATAAAAAACTGATAAAAATAACAACTCCTTGATCAATCACTAGTAGTATCATAGAATTTGAACTCTGCTTACTTTTGAACAAAAGCCGAATAAAAATAAAAAGGATCAGAAATTCTCAACCCAAAAACTGAAAAAAAAAAAAAAAATTAGACAACTTTTTTTGATCAATCACTACTACACTTTGCTCATTTTTAAACCACAAAAAGGATAAAAATAAATAAATAAAACAAGTCATTTGATCAACTACAAGTATCATACAAATTGTACTTAGCTTAAGCAAACAAAATGATATTGTGAGACACCATATTTTGCCTTAATTTTGATTTGTGTGTTTTGTTTTGTTTTGCGTGTTTTGACATGTTTATATGTTATATGAGTTAAAATGTGTTATATTCTTAATACATGCTATGTGTACATTCATGAAATTTTCATTAAAAATAGAATCATAAATTTTATCGCCAGTTTTAATGAATAGTGTTTTGAGCATCTGTCTGCTAAAATTTTTATAGGGGTGTTTTAAATGTTTTAAAACCTAGTTATAGGGTATTAATAGACCCGTGTTTGATTAAAACAGATTTGGAATCAGTTTTAGAATTTTAAAGGTTTGTACACTTTCTTTTGTAAGAAATCGAGTTTTGAGCCGACTCGGGTAAAAATGTTTTAATGTAAAACTCTTTGTCACCTAAAATATATTATCTTGAATTAATTTAAGTGTCAATTTAATAGTTGAGTAAGAAATAGACTAAAATAGAATTAAAAGACAAGAAAAGACTACAATTAACTAAGTGTCAACTTTGACTTTCATTTATTTTGTTAACCTTTGAGCTTATAAGCATAAACACACACTAAAATAGCACAATTTCACACTCACAAACACTCACATTGTCGTGAGCCATAGGAGAGAAAAAGAGAGCTTTGTTCAACATTTTTCAAAGCAAAATTTCATAGAAAAACTTAGTTTTTGTCTATAGCTTTTCAAACCGAGTTCGATTCTGTTTGTTGGGCACGCATTGCACGCATATCTAGGCTTGTTTCGAATCAAATGTGAGAGAAAAATTCTAAATCTCAAAATGTCATTTTTATGTTTTTGCGTATAATTGCATTTTGAACCGTTAGAAAGTTGAATTGATGTTATATTATTGCTCAGTGCATACTAAGGATCGTTTATATGTGTTTATATAAGATTTGAACCGTTGTAGCATGAAATTTTATTTTCGGGTATTAAAAGTTGAGTTATTAGCTCTTTGGTGATTATTTTGAGTTGTAGTGGTTGGAATTGATTATCGTCGATTTCTAAAAGTTTGTTAAATACTGGATAGTGCCGTTGTAATACCGAAATTTTGATTGTGATGTCGGTGTGAAAATTCAGAAATTTCAGCCTAGGTGCATTGAGGTTTTAGGGTTGTTGGGCTTGATTTGGATGTATTTTGGCTGATTTTCGAGGGGGCTAATGTAGTTGATTGAGTGAGTGAGTGATAGGAGCTGGTTTGGAGTTGTTTGGATTAGTAGAATGTAAGTTATGATTATTAGAAGTTTAGGTTGTCTTTCTTTAAAATGTTGATATATGCCTTTAGATGATCGGGTGGTGTTTGAGAATTGAATTGTGAGTTGTTGATGGTTAGATCACGGTTTAGTTGTGTGTCTAATGCATGTTAAGTTAGGTGGCCTATTTTGTCATCTAACTTAGTTGTTTAATTGATTAATTGATGTTGTGTTGTTGTAATGTTATTAACTGATTGATGCATTATTGAATATTGATTATTGTTGAACCGGGAGATAGTCAACGGAAAATATTGTCCTCCTGTGATTAAATGTTTATTATTATTGCTGAGTCTTGATATGCGTGTGCCACATCTCGGGCGGCATCGGGCCGTCAGGTTGAAAACGGCATGGCTATCAAAGGCTACCCTAATCTCGCATGGGCAGAGATGGCATGGAAGGCAGGGCTAGTGAGGTACCTCGGGTGTGTGTGTCATGGGGGTGATAAGAAGTTGGTTGAGATCGTGATGGCATTTGGAACTACACCAACTAGAGTATCCTTTATTGCATGGTCATTATAGTTTATGTGTTAATATTGTTATTGATGTCTATTGTGTGTTTACTGCTCAAATGATCATTTCCAAGGAGTATAATAAATACTGTTAGAGATCTATCGGATTCTCACTGGGCTTATTTTATATAAGCTCACTCTCAATTATTGCATGCATGCATGTGTTACTGATTCTGACTACGGGTACGTGTCTCTTGAAGAGGGAAATGTGTCATATGTGGATGAGTCTTATGTGCAGGAGTCATTGCTATGAGATTATCTTAGTTGTTGTAAAATAATGTATTGTATAACCTATCTTAATATAAAGACATATGTATGTTGATTTAGTAGTCTTTATTTTGATCATGACTAGATTACTAAGTTGATTATAACCTATTTTGAAATGTATGTATAGCCTATGTGCTAAGTTAGAACTGAGGCGTATAACTATGAATGGGTTGTTGAAGGAATGATTATTGTATAATATGATTATGTTGTATGTTGTTAACTTAATTGAGGAGTTGATTGTTGAATGGTTTGTGGAGTTTGGTTGTATGATATTCTGAAGAGGTTGGTTTAGAGCCTCGGTGTCCTAATTACTGTCGTTATACTGCCAAAATTCCGTTGCGTCCTGACTGATTGTAGGAGGGGTCGAGTTGGGGCGTAACAGATACAATCTTTGAACAAATATAATTAACAAAAATCAAAAAATTTTGCTCAATTATTAGAGTAAATAGAAATTGTACTTTTTTCAAAAGTTTTTAAATTAGTCCCCATTATTTTAAATTTCAAATAGTGTCAATTTAGTTGCCAATGTTCCCAAACAGCAGGGATTAAATTGACACTTTTTTGACATATTAAGGGTTTGATTTAAATCATTTGAAACAATAAGTACTAATTTAAACAAATGGGAAACAATAGAGACTTGTAGTGTAATTCTCCTTTTTTACTTTTATGTACATGTGATTATAATAAGTCAACGATAAAACTTGTTTTGAATCATAAAGGTAATAGAGTAGCACTATTCTAAGTCCGGTTTAATTTGATATTTTTCATTTGTATGGTCGTTATATGTCCGTGTAGTTTATGATTTTGAGAAACAATTCTAGCATTTGAAAGAATTAAACTTAAGTGGTTATATATATGATTTGTTTTAAAATATATCATGGTAAGTAAAATTGTCTAACTAATACTTTGTTTGCATGCAAATCCATATACATATACACACATACACATATACACACACACACACACACACATATATATATATATATGTGCATTTGTATGTTAATTATTAATTGAATTTTTAGGGTGGATCAAGTTAGTGGATATGGTCTCTTACTTTTTCTAGGATATGGGTGTGAGTGGTCATGGTTTGAGGAGCCAAATTTTGCACCTATTTCCTTATTTTATTAGCTAACTGGATTTAAAATAGGAGAAATTAAGTTGAATGACCAACTTATATGAATAAGCAATCATCGAGATTGAACTCTTCTCCGGACTTGTACTTCTTTTTTTTTTAGTCAAAATATTTATCTTGTTTAGTTAGTAAGAATAGGCTGAATCTTTTGGTGTAAAACGATTTATACTGAATCTACCGTAGAGAGATAGCTTATTAGTAAATAACCACCTAATATGCTTCTTATAAGAAAATGGCAATTTGAACTTTCAATTGTATTAGTTTATAGATCTTGTAGTTAAGCCAAACAGCAAGTGACGAGCGTAACCAAATGCACACAAGGATACAATGATCACTTTGGCCCAAAAAAGGCCAAAAAAAAAAAAAAAAAAACCATTTTCCCTATTGGTCAGACCTGTCAGGGTGCACCATATTGGTTAGATTAGCAGAAGGGCCAAGAACAAATTGGTGGTTTTGAATGGAAATGGTCATAAGAATGACAATAAGAATTTTGAATTGTTGAGTGAGATAAGAATTTTGTAGTCATTTGGTTACTTGTAATATCATGCCGTGATGTTGTTGTATTGCCAAAATGGGTGCTATTTGTTGGGTTGCCTATGTTTTTTCCTTGACCAAGGCAAATTCTTTTGGAAAGTTTTTCATGCTTATGTTAAAAGATTTTAAATTTTGAAACACATAATCTCAATTAAAAAAGACATAATTCAATTCTCAAGGTATGGCTCGAGTGGTAGGAGTAGGAAAGTGTCAACGGATTCGATTCCCCTCTTTGCCTTCAAGGTTTTAATCCTGACTCAACTGGTATATTTTTGAGGTGAGGCTTTGCACTGGGAGTTTTATCAGTTAGTGGCTGAACTCTACCAACTGGGTTTCCTTTGTTATCCAAAAAAGACATAATTCATGTTAATCAGGTACAAGACCTAGCAAAACTAATCTCAAAAAAGTTAATTTTTTGACTGATCCAAGTTAAAAAATGTACACATCTTCTATCTACGCTTCAAATACTCTATCACTAAACTAAATGCTAGTTGTCTTATTCTATAATAACATATCATTTTTCAACTATCAAGTTCATTGAAGCCGTCAAGCATCTCTTACCTTCACACCTTTGACCTTTTGCATATCATTACCAAATGCAAAAAGCAACACTAGGTATGTTCTTGGCAATCTGCATTTGTGCCTGATTTTTAGTTGACTATAAGAATTGACTTGGTCTAGACAGCAATGAGGCCCTGTTAAATGTTAAATCCTTTGACCAGTTGATTTTAATCAAGCCAATCCCATGCTATTATCAATGCCGTGCTATCATGAGTAATGCCATTCTTAACATTTATTTTTTTGTAAGCCATCCCCCAAATCAAAAAGAAAAGCCAAAAAGCTTGGAAGAGATCCACCGCTCAACCTGTAAGAAAAGAAAAATTCTTCCATCGAGCTGAATAGACATCTCGACTGTAAAATAAAAAAATAAATTGTACATGTGTGAGGCCAAAATGACATGAGAGAGTTGGATGGCCTTTGAACTAATAGGAGAACAACTAGAATGAAAAAAAAATATATATATATATATATATATATATATAACTTGTGCAAGCAACTAAAATAAGGATTAATCAAATCGAATTGTGTCAACTGAGGTGGGACGCAAGTGCATGTTTTGTGGTTTGGACCAAATCTAGTACCAGATAAGTCCTCCTCGTCTAACAATATGTGTACCCCTTGCAATCCAACCCCAAATGCCAAAATGGGAGTATATAAATTGATCATTTATTTATTTTCAAGAATGACAATTCTATCTCCCAACTCTTCATTTCTCAAAGTTGATCATTCAACTTTATTTATATATTTCTCATTCATTATTTGATTGTTTTTTACAGGGAAATTACTTCAATAGAGAAACAGTGCACATACTCAGTTCTTACTATATAAAAATATAAGACTTGGAAGCCGGGGCGAACTGTCTAAGATAGTGGCCGTCCAAAAGCCAGACCCTTTTCTTCAAGCCTACTAGAAGCCATGAGTGAAGTTGTCAAATAAGATCCCGCTAAATTGGCTAAGCGCTCACTTAAATTTGAAGTCTAGCACAACCCTCTTATGTCGATATTTTTCTTTTCAATTTCAAAAAAAATGCTTGAAATGCTCTTCTAGTTTATATCATAATTTGAACGAAATATTTGATCTCATCCGAAAAAGCATGATCAAAGTTGTTTTATATCATTCATTTTCTGTGGATTTGTCCACTTATTTTAGCTCTGAAAGACTTTTTCAATACAAAAACCCAAAGAGAACGTCATTGTCTGTGAATGTTTAATTATTTCTAGTGGAGGTGGTGACGTGGTGTTGACTCCAAAAAGAGATGTCGAGGTTGGAACTTTGCCGTATTCGCAAGCCGTTTCATGCTCCTCAGAAAATAATGTACTAAAAAAAATATTAATAGTAATGTATTATTCCATTCACTAGTGTTTAATTGTATCCGTATGTTATTTCTACAAGTCAATGTACTTAATTTTCATCGAATTCGCAAAGAAATCATATTTTGTCTTTTTTTTTTTATTAAAGAAAGATTCAAATCGTACAACACATATTAAAGAATGTTACTTACGAGAATTAATCTGACAATTTCTCATACTTACAACTCACAACAAAGAACGTACTACTCCACCAAAAGCTTGTTGGATATTTTGTTCTTGAATACAAAGGAGTAATTTTCCTTTTGTTTTATATTTTATTAACTATCAATAGTAGTACGAGAGCAAGAGAGAGCAAGAAAAACTCATATTCTTTCTTTTTTAATTACCTTTCTTTTTTGGATCTCATAACAATTCGAATCGCGATCAGTTAATAACTAACTTTCCTCAGTTCAACTGTTCTTGGTTACCACCTCTAGAAGGATGCTACAAGTTTAATGTTGATGCAGTCTTCCCAAATACTGGATGCCCAGCAATTGCTGTTGTTTGTAGGGATCATATGGGGAAACTTCTACGTGGAACTACTTGTAAAATTCAAAGTAGTTCCGCACTACAAGCTGAGGCTTTAGCAGTCAAGTCTGCATGTTTGTTCGCCAAAAGACTTGGCCTTGACAACATCATCGTTGAGAATGATGCACTCACTGCCCATAGAGCAATCCTCAACCCAGGTTCGACTGTCTATTGGAGTGTCAAACTAATTGTAAAATATATCAAGAAGATTACAGCTGAAGTCAACTCAATTAGATTTTAGTTCTTGAAAATGACAGCTAATCAAGTGGCAAATTAGGTCACTAAACAAAAAGCTAAAGATAAGTTAATAATTGACTGATTTTCTAATGTTTATGCTCCTCTTCAAGAGTTAGTGAATTGTTATTACCACCCTTCCGGGATTGGTTGAATTATCCTTTGTAATTTGGATTTTATGATAATGAATTTCCGTTTTTTCACCAAAAAAATAATAATAATTACCTTTCTCGCGTATATGTAAGACCCGATGCATTCGATTTTGAGAATGATTGCTAATCCTTGATTGTTCAAGAAATCCACTACCAATAATTGTGAATGACTAATTTTTTCAATCTCGTCGAACTTAATTTCGTAGAAGTCCAAAAATCCTCAATAGCCCAAAGATTCTCACTATCATGTTATGTTAATCCCCACTTTTAACATTCAAACCTCACTTTTGGAGACAACGTTGAAGGAGTGGGCTAACAGTTCGAGTGTACGAAACCGTAAAAAAAATATCTCAACGCGCCGCGACCACTAATATTTTTGATGGCTCTCGTTTCCACCATTATTGGCTTGGTTTTTATAATCTTCCCTCCATTGCAATCCTTGTCCTCTCCGTAAATTGAGTGTATTTAGTTGTGGCATTTCGTTACCTGATGGGTAGCCACTCTGCCGGTTTGATGTTATTTGGTGAGAAATAAGAGGGTTTGGAAGTAGAAGTTCATATCATTACCAAGAAAATAAATAACCAAACTTTATTTTTCATAACACTTGTAATAAACACTACGGTGTCATGACAAATACTAGATGCTTACTAGTATCACTTGAGAAAAACTCTTCAATCAGTCTGAAATATTAATAGGTCTTATATATTAGTAGGGTTTACATATATAGGTTTCACTAACCATATAAAAGACTGACTCGTTAGTCATAACTGATGTAAGAATTTTTCATCACTTGATTATACCCTTTACATAAACTCTTAGGCTGTTTCCAGCAGCCTCGTCAAAATCACTCATTCGCCATTTTGACGAGGTTTATGGCCAAAACACAGCTCCAACAGTCTCGTTATTCCACTCACCATTCAAGAGAGCTCGCTAGTTTGCCTTTTTCGCTTGCCAAATTTATCGAGGGAGCAGCCTCGCCAAATGGTTTTTTTATTGCTTTTGTGTTGCTGATGTTGTTTACAAAATAAGATTGATTGAGTGAAAATGGTAAAAAAAAAACATGAACAGAGTGATGGATATGGGGGAAGATTAAACCGCTGATAAGAAGAGAAAGAGGCAGATGATGCTGAATAAAATTAGGGTTCGGAGGAAAAAAGCTTTTATACTAGTATGATTCTTAAATTGTTGTATGACCAGCAAACTTTTATTAAATTCTAAGTTTTCTTTTAAGATATTTTAATTTCAATATTGGTTTATTATTCTATATTCTATTAACTTTAGTAAATTTTAATTATATTAAAGCAATAAAATTTTCAATTATAATTGTAGTTAGGTTTATATTCTAATATTTAAAAATATTATAACGTTTGAAAATATAATTATATTTAAATTCAAATGTTGAGAGATGAAAAATAAAAAAAATGGAAAATAATAAAATATTAATGTCTTAGTTAAAATAGGGGTGTTGTTGGAGTTAAAAAAAAAAAAAAAAAACAGAGAATCCTTAAAATAAGGAGAAACCATTTTAACTCTCTATTATAGAGAAAACTATAGAAAGACTGTTAAAAAGCTATAGAAAGATTATTGGAGATAGTCTTATTACATCTTACGACAATTACTACTATACATCCAGACTCAACATAACCAATACTATAATAAAATCAAGAGAGATGGCCAGAATTGGCTATGACAACAGGCTTCAATGTCCTCCTAGAAGAGGACCCAACTTTCTCAATAGCTCTCACAACATCCATCCCTTCCACAGCCTGTCCAAACACTACATGTTTTCCATCTAGCCACTCAGTCTTGGCTGTGCATATAAAGAACTGGGATCCGTTCGTGTTCGGCCCGCGTTCACTATCAACAAAATCCCCGGCCGTGTATTTCCTGATGAAATTCTCGTCAGCAAACTTCGTCCCATAAATTGATTCCCCTCCCGTGCCGTTACCTGTTGAGGACAATAGATATAATCATAAAAATAACACTTTAATAGTTTAAATTTTTATATGAGACGATAAATTTTATCACGGTATCAAGATGAATCTAAAATTTTTATTTTTTATTAGCGAGACTATAAAACCTAATTTAACAATTATCCGAATATATACCAGACTTCTAGCCTATGAAGTTCCAAGAGCCCTTTTAAGAGGCTTGAGCCCTAAATAAGATTTTTGGAATCTATAGATATTATAAATGATATGTATATATAGGGGATAAGTTATTTTTTAGACTAAAAACACGTAAATATTTTAAAGAATTTTGTTATACTAGTGGTGGCTGCAACTACTCCCTACTAGCATCATATTGTATCCATCCCTTATTAAAATCCAAGTAAGGTTTTGAGTTGGTCTCGTTGTCATTCATTTAAAAAGTATATGTGTACATGCAAAACACAATTTAGTTTGCACGTAAGGCAGCTATTGAAGCAATAAATAAATATAAAAAGATGTTTCTTTAACCATTTAAACTTTTAAATAAAACCATTAATAAAAACACTATAAATATATATATATATATATATACTCATTTACCAATGTTCAATGTGGCACTTCACAGTCGATAATGTTAACTGATTATTTTATTTAAAATTTTACCAACTTCTTCTTTAATCATTTAAAATTTTAAATAAAATAATCATTTAACATTATCGACTGTGAAGTGCCACACTGAACATTGGTAAACGAGTATATATATATATATAAACTTCTTCTTTAATCATTTAAAATTTTAAATAAAATAATCATTTAACATTATCGACTGTGAAGTGCCACACTGAACATTGGTAAACGAGTACAGTCGCAAGGAAAAAAAGACTACAGTCAAGCCAACATTGATAAGCTAATCCAACGTGAACGTCGACTCTTAATTTAAAGAAAGTGAAATGTAAAGATCCCACATAAAAATCTCACTCTCACAAACGGTAATTCTTAAGTACAAAGGGTTCTCCCACCTAATAGATTAGTCTTTTGAAATTGACGTTCTCTTTAAACTTGAATTGTTACATTCTTGAGCTTATTTTGTTACAATAACACAGTGGAAAGCAGACCTTTTATAGTGTAGTGGGTTGCCACTCTTGCCAACACCTTTCTCGCTCATGCATAGAGCCCGAAAGTTCTCCACCGTACGTGGTGTTGTGTCAACGAAGAGTTCCATCACTATACGCAGGGGCGGAGCCACCTTTGGCATTAGGTGTGCAATGGAACACCCTAAAATTTTGGGTGTGTAGTCTTTTTATTTTTATTTTTATAAAAACAATATTTTTGCAGTGGAACACCCTGAAATTATGGTTCAATGCCATGAACACAACATTTTTTGCAGTGGAACACCCTTATATTTGTGTTACAAAGTGTTTAAATTAAATATTGGTTTAGTTATGGTATAAAAATATGATTTTAGATATAAAACTATCAATTTTTTTTTATAGTTTATATAAAAATTTATGCATAAATAATTGTCCTGTAATCCCGATTACTGACTTTGATATTGTAATGCACACTTTAATGCCCGATATCTGGCTCCACCACTGACTATACGACCTGCGGGTTGGCCACCGATGGTCATGTCGAAGAAGATTCTTAGGTTTGCCATTTTTGTTTAGTCTTTTGATTTTGCAGTGTGCTAGCTAGCTTGAAGAAGAAGAATTGAGAAGAGTGATGAAGAGATAGAGACTGGTTTTTATAGTATGACGGAGTCGTTGATATCTTAGGTGGCTTGATCATGACCGTTAAAGGTGGATACGAGGAATATAGATGGTGTGGATGATTATGGATAGCTTCCACGTGCACGTCATGCTTTCAATGTGAATTTGGGTTCAAGTTGATTGGACCCGCAGATAAATTGTGTGAAGGGCACGTGCACATTGTTTTGTTTTTCTTATAAGGATTAATTGTACCAATAGTCTTATATATTGATACTT
Source organism: Ehretia macrophylla (assembly GCA_037974665.1). NCBI lineage: Eukaryota > Viridiplantae > Streptophyta > Magnoliopsida > Boraginales > Ehretiaceae > Ehretia > Ehretia macrophylla. Next base: position 11,833,910 of record CM075774.1, read on the forward strand.
TCAAATTAATCTTTAATTTTGACAAAAAAATAATCTTTAATATTTATCAAAAGTGTTAAGTTAGACTCTAACGTCAAAATTATGGTTAATTTTAATGAGAAATGGTCATATGATTTTCACATGACCTTAGTTAATGGATAAAATTGAAAAATATTAATTTGGTCCATCATGTTAGGAACAATAATGGTTCGGATAATTGTGAGAAATGAAAAAATCATAATCAAAACCGTTTAACAAACTTATATCCATAATCATAATCAAAACTTAACAGATTTAAAATCACTAATTATAATCGTAACCGTTAAGATTAAAAAAATCACAGTTAATTGTAAGTTTAATTAAAAAAAATAGTTTACATAAAAAAATCTAAGAAAATATCAAATTCATTAATTTAAATGTAAATAAATCAAAAATTAAAGAACTCAAACCAATGCTAAATTCTTAAATAAATCACATAATAATTTTCTGAGCAAAAATTAAAATAAAAAAAACTTATGAAAAAAATAATTCACAACTAAAGTTGACAATTCTCCATCAGTTTTTGTTATCAGGTTTTTATCGGACTGTTATCTGTCGATTTCGAATAAAGCAGATACCTGTTGTCATCCCTACATCATGTGTTTGTGAAAAAAGTTTAAATAGGTCTTTAATATTTGCACAAAAGTTCAAATAGGTCTTTAATTTTTGCATAAAAAAAGTCCCTATTATTTGCACAAAAGTTCAAAGAAATCCTCTGTATATTAGATTTTTTTTAAGTGACCCTATATATATGATTTATACTTTAAAAAAGGGGAAAAAATCAATATGAACTGCATATCAAATTTATGCAGCCTCCATTAGCCAAAATTATTATCATGCCCTTCTTTCATTTTAGCCAATTGAAAATTTATAAAATGACTTGAACCAACTTGCCAATACCTTTTTTCCCTTTTTTTCAAGCATAACTCTAATATACAAGGGATTATGGCTAATGATGGCTATATAAATCTGATATGCAATTCTTGTTGATTTTTATCCATTTTTTATAGCAAAAATCTGATATATACAGAGTAACCCTAATAAAATAAATAAATCGTACACAACATAAAGACTTATTTGAACTTTTGGAAAGATATTAAGGACTTATTTGAACTTTTATACAAATATTAGGGACTTATTTGAACTTTTTTGCAAATATTAGGGTCTTATTTGAACTTTTGTGCGATTTCATCTAAACATGAAGGACCAAATTTATGCTTTCCAATTTTCGCTATACCAATGGTCATGTGCCAATCACATGATCAAATTTCTATTAAAATTAATTATCAATTTGATGTTAGAGACTAATTTGACAATTTTAGTAAATATAAAGGGCTAATTGAAATCATTTTAAATAGGGTTAAATCCACTTTGTATCCCTATTCCATACATGTTGTGACACTTATTACCCCTCACCTTTAAAAACTCCCACTTATTAACCCTCCTTTTAACTTCATGTTAAAAAATTAACTAATTGTGTTACTGTTCATATTTTTATCCAAAAACACCCTTGTTATCTAAACACCAACAAACGACGAAAAATACTATTTCATACCTCTTTCATCATCAACACACATACACATACCCTTTGTTTAGCATCAACATCCATACACAACCTTCAAAAACACACACAGTGAGACACCAAATACACACACATACATAGTGACAACATCTACATAGACAGTCACAAACACGCACATATACACAATCACAAACATGTACACACACAAACAACAAGAACGAAAGATGCAAATCTTGGTGAAAGAATGGTAAAATCTTAGCTGATTTTGGATCTTATATTTTCTTGCAACATCAAAATGATTATAACAGGAAAAAAAAAACACACACGCACACACATAATCAAAAGCACACACACACAGAGTACCACACACATGGTCCGTGCGGTGTGGGGGTGGTAGTCGGCATGAGCTACGACTATGGATGTGGTAGTCAGTGTGTTGTTGGGCTGTGGGGTGGGGTTATGGTAGATAAGGTCCGCGTGTGGTGGGGGTCATCAAATTTTGGGGTTGGGGTTTTGGTTCAGTCGTGGGAGGGGTTAAAGTTGGGGGTGGGGGTGGAGGTGGAGGTGTATGGGGTTAGGTTGAGATTGAGGATGAGAGGTGTGGGGTTTGGTTATTTTTTTTATTTAAGGGTAAATTTGTGTTTATAAATAGTTGATAAGGGTCATTTAGTAATTGTGCTTTATGTTAACAAAAGTTAAAATTGACCAAAGTCAAAAGTTAATAAATGAGTATTTTTAAAAGTGAGAATTAATAAATATCACAACATATATAAAATAAAGATACAAAGTGGATTTAGCCCTTTTAAATATAGGCCCATTGAACCAACTTCCCAACATATAGGCCCATTGGTGCAATTAACCCAAGATTAATAATCCAAATAAAGTTTCGAATTATATATATATTTTTTGGAAGAGCTAAAAACATCTCAAAAGCTTGCTTGAGACAAACCCCACACTTTTTTACCCTAATCTGCTTTCTACTTCTTCGCTTTGCTTTCCGCTTTACTCTCTTCGCAGCCTTGGGATCTCATCTCAAGGTTAGATCTGTGATTCTTCTTTTTGAATTGAATTTTGATTAATTTTTCATATTTGTTGTTCTTATCTTTATATTCGTTGTATGATTTTGTATGATTAGTGCTTATTTTTATGTTCGTTGTAAGATTTTCTCCTATTATCATGTTCATTGTATGATTTATGCATATTTTCATGTTCGTTGTACGATTTCTGCTTATTTTCATAGTCGTTGTATGATTTGTTTTTATTTTTTTTAATTCTTGTTGAAGCTGTTGTCATTTTTTATGACATTTGAATCGATTTGTGTACTATATATATAAATTTACCTGTTTACAAATTTGTGTACTATATATATAAATTTACCTGTTTACAAACTTATATATACATGTATACATATATATATACATATACACATATGTACACAGATATACATATACACATATGTATACAGATATACATATATATATATATATATATATATATACACATATATACATAGATATTCATATGCATATACATATACATATATATACATATACATATATATACATATACATATATATATATATATATATACATATACATATATATACATATACATATACATATATATACATACACATATATATATATACATATACATACATATATACACATATATATATACATATACATACATATATACACATATATATATATATATATATATATATATATACATATACATACATATATACATATATAACACACATATATATATATGTATATAATATATGTGTGCTTATGATCATATTTGTATTGAATCCACTTTCTATTTCATATGTTTTAACACTTATTAATCCTGTCGAGTATTTCGAGTTATTTAGTATTGATTAATTTTTAAATTTAATTTACCTGTATATTACTTTATTCAACCGGTGTTATTTTATTTTTGCGATTGTCAGTGTATTAAAAGGCGGGCCTTATAGGCAAGGCCTTAACAGGCTAATGCGAGGCGATGCCTTGCTGCACCTCTGTAAAAAAAAATTATTTTGTCAATAATTTTATTTTATTTTATATTTTTTTTTTACAGTATGTCATTTGTCTTTTAGTACTTAGTATTAAATAGTATGTTAGTAATTAAGTATGATTGATTTATACTTATTTTGATATGATAGAAGAGAATGATATAGATATCATGCATTTTTTGTGGATTTTATGATGTTTAGATGATACTAGTGATATATAATGTAATACTTTTTAATCTATATATATATATGTGTTTTAGTTAAAGTATTATCTAATTAAAGCTTCTATTTTAGTATCTTGCATACTTCTTTGGTTTCATAGCTTATTTTTCATAGTATAAGAAATGCGCCTTACCTCGCTAAGGCGCGTGCCTTCGCCTTGCGCCTTGCGCCTAGGCACTAAGACTACCTAGCACCTTAGTACGCTTTACACCTTTTTATACACTGGTGATTGTTAAGATGTTAAGCGCTTTGTTGAATAATCATGCTTTAGAAATCGCTCATTTGGAAATACGGGTTGGCTTTTCTCATGCTCTTTTTTTTATTTATTCTTTTAACCTTTTTTCCCCTGGTTTAAACCTTTCTCGTGCTTCATTTCTTTTTTATTTTTATTTATTTATTTATAAATGACTAGGACCTCAGGAGAATCAATCCTAATCTCATTGGTTGCACCTTAAAGATATAAATTTGATAGTACAACAACACATTCCCTCACATGTATTAAGTGAGAGAAGGGCTCTGATAGGACGGTCTAAGTTTGAAATTAGAATATTTTGTCTCAACAAGTCACTTTTTAAGTACCCGACTCAACCCTTAGGTACTTCTCATGCTTTGCTATTTGCGATAATGGGTGTATGTGTGAGCGAACAGTCTTTATGTTTGCTCTGTGTATGTATTTGAGGGTGGTGGTGATGGTGGTGTTGATGTGGTATAGACAAAATTCTTCTTTCCGAAAAAAAAAAAAAAAAGATGCTTACTGTATGCATGCATATATGGACAAATTCATTCATATGATCCAATATTAAAATTCACCATATGTAATGATATCATGGATGTGATGAGGTAGAATGTAGGCTCCCAGTTCAACCAGAATAGCACAAGTACATCAATAGTATCCAACCAGAATTTAGCATTTTAACATGTTAATAACAGTTAAATTTTAACATGTTAATAACAGAGATTTTTTAACATCTCAGATGTGATGGTCACTTCAATAAGCTTTCAATGCTAATACTTTTACTCAATGATTTAATGGTAGAAGGTGTAGGTTAGTGGGTGGCCTGTTGCCCTCTTTCTTTCTTTTCAAGATCTATGTTTGGCTTATTATAACCAAACCCTTCTACTTACAGAAAAGCCTACAAGCTGCCATGGCTGAAGGAGCTGATGAAGGCTATATAGAAGATTCGATGCATGAAAGGCTTCAAGCAAAGTTTGATCAAAATCTATTACCTATTAATCAGGAATTCGTTAATATAACAGAAGAGGAGAAACAGGCCTTTCAAAATCGTGTTAATAGAGTGTTGAAAGCCCTGGATTCTAACAAGAGATTAAGTATGCTTTTTTACTTTTTTTTAGCCAAAATTTTACTTTGTTATCTGCACTTTTTTTTATATTATTTTTTATACTGTTTGTTTTAATTTTTTTAGCCAAAATTTTATATACTTATGTAATTTTTTGTTTTTTGTTGTTATTTTACTTTTAATTTTTGAGACAGGTCTTGCCAATGGGACATATCATGCTATGAGGGTTAAAAAAGACCAAGCGTAATATCTTAGATTCAATTGTTGTAATCTTCAGTGTAACAGCCTTTTTATTTTGTAATTTAAAGTTTATAAACCTGTGCTTTTGTTTTTATCTTTTGACAGAGAGGGAAAGGGAGAGGGATAGGGATAGGGATAGGGACAGGGACAGGGACAGGGACGCCTACGCCGATGCTTAAGCCGACGCTTACGCTTACGCCCAATGCGGCATGTTAATCTGGGAAATGCAGGAGGTAATGAGGATGTTGCATCAGCCCTAGCCCGTACCCAATCAGATTTGCGTAGAGACAATCGGAGAATCTTTCGATCTAAGAGAATGGAGGAGGAACTGCTTCATAACAGAAGGGCTAAATGTGCTAGACGTGCTAGGCAACCACAACCAAATTTTCCTGAAGGCGGTGATGCAGTTGGGGATGATGATGCAGTTGCAGTTAGAGATGATGATGCAGTTGCAGTTGCAGTTGGGGATGATGATGCAGTTGCAGTTGTCGTTAGGGATGATGATCCGGTTGCAGTTGCCTTTAGGGATGATGATCCAGTTGCAGTCGGGGATGATGATGTAGTTGCAATTGAGGATGATGATCTGGTTGCAGTTGGGGATGATGATGCCGTTGCAGTTGGAGTTGGGGATGATGATACAGTTGCAGCTGGGGATGATGATGCAGTTGTAGTTGGGGCAGATGATAAAGCCGTTGCAGTTGGGGATGATGATGAAGTCGTTGCAGTTTGGGGATGATAATGAAGCCGTTGCAGTTGGGGATGATGATGCAGTTGCAATTGGGGATGATAATCCGGTTGCAGTTGGGGATGATGATGCAATTGCAGTTGGGGATGATGATGCAATTTCCGGTTTCCGGTTGCAGTTGGGGATGATGATGCAGTTGCAATTGGGGATGATAATCCGGTTGCAGTTGGGGATGATGATGCAGTTGATGCAGTTGCAGTTAGAGTTGGGGATGATGATGCAGTTGGAGTTGGGGATGATGATGCAGTTAGAGTTGGGGATGATGATGCAGTTGGAGTTGGGGATGATGATGCAGTTGGAGTTGAAGTTGGGGATGATGATGCAGTTGGGGATAATGATGCAGTTGCAGTTGGAGTTGGGGATGATGATGCAGTTGGAGTTGAGGTAGGTGATGAAACCGTTTCAGTTGAGGATGATGATGCGGTTTCAGTTGGGGATGATGATGCGGTTTCAGTTGGGGGGGATGATGTAGTTGGAGTTAGGGATGATGATGCAGTTGGAGTTGGGGATGATAATGCAGTTTCAGTTGGGGATGATGATGCAGTTGGAGTTTGGGATGATGATGCAGTTGCAGTTGCCGTTGGGGATGATGATCCGGTTCCAGTTGCCGTTGGGGATGATGATCTAGTTGCAGTCGGGGATGATGATGCAGTTGCAATTGGGGATGATGATCCGGTTGCAGTTGGGGATGATGATGCCTTGCAGTTGGAGTTGGGGATGATGATGCAGTTGCAGTTGGGGATGATGATGCAGTTGCAGTTGGGGATGATGATGCAGTTGCAGTTGGAGATGATGATGAAGCCGTTGCAGTTGGGGATGATGATGCAGTTACAATTGGGGATGATGATCCGGTTGCAGTTGGGGATGATGATGCAGTTGCAGTTGGGGATGATAATCCGGTTGCAGTTGGGGATGATGATGCAGTTGCAGTTGGAGTTGGGGATGATGATGCAGTTGCAGTTGGAGTTGGGAATGATGATGCAGTTGGAGTTGGGGTAGGTGATGAAGCCATTGCAGTTGGGGATGATGATGCAGTTGCAGTTGGAGTTGGGGATGATAATGCAGTTGGAGTTGGGGTAGGTGATGAAGCCGTTTCAGTTGAGGATGACGATGCGGTTTCAGTTGGGGATGACGATGCGGTTTCAGTTGGGGATGACGATGCAGTTTCAGTTGAGGATGATGATGCGGTTTCAGTTGGGGATGATGATGCAGTTTCAGTTGGGGATGACGATGCAGTTGGAGTTGGGGATGATGATGATGCAGTTGGAGTTGGGGATGATGATGCAGTTGGAGTTGGGGATGATAATGCAGTCTCAGTTGGGGATGATGATGATGCAGTTGGAGTTTGGGATGATGATGATGCAGTTGGAGTTTGGGATGATGATGCAGTTGGGGATGATGATGCAGGTGGCGGTGATGCAGGTGGTGATGATGCAGGTGGTGCCGGAATTGCTGGTGATGATGTAGGTGGTGTCGGAATTGCTAGTGATGATGCAGGTGGTGCCAGAGCCGCAGGTGGTATCGGAATTGCTGGAGCAGATGCAGGGGGAGAACGTGCATCATTAGAGTATGTCTGTTTTAAGTTTTCTTTTGTCATTAGGATATATGATTAGCCTTGTTTTTAAGTTTTTGGTTTGGTCTAACATATCCTATCTGAATTTTCAGGGCGCAAATCAATGCAAAAAGTAATACCATTAAGGGCATTAAACAGCAGATTTTAACATTGAAAAGTCGGTTGCTTAATGGGCATTCGATTCTTAAAGAAGAAATTCTTGTTACAGCCTTAAGGAATGTGTTGTTGAATGTGTTTCCTTATGAGAATGATCCACTGAGGTTACTTTCGTTAAAGGAGATTGTGAAGAAGCATATGAAAGGTTGTTTTGGCTTCACAATCGATTTGGAGGATGATCAAACATCAAATTTTGAGTCAGTTATGCAGAATGTTGATCATGCATTCTCACGTATACTGACTTTAGATTTGGATTTATATCTTCAAGATGATGTCTGTTATTTTATCTGGGGTTCTGACGCATCAGAGTAAGAACTAATATATCATCTTTTACTGGTTATATCCCCCTTTGTTTGTTTATAATTTGACATAATTTTGGATTTGTAAACAGTGTTTTCAATCAGATTGTGAAGCTCAAAGAGGAAATATCCTCTCATGACATGGAAAGGAAAACCTTGGTACGTTCTAGCTTTGTACATTACTGTCTGACATTATTAGATTCTACATGTTATTATATTCTAAATTTTATATGTAAACTACTTCTTTTGCTTGTTATAGCAAACCAGGCTACGGAGGATGAAACGGAGCGTGACTAGAAGAGCAAACCAGTCATCTTGATGCATGGTAATTTAAATGTTGTATGGTATTACTTTTCTTTTCTGGTTTATACTCTGTAAGTTCTCTTTGCTTTGGTTACATAAGATTCCAATGCAGGGTCGCTTGTGATGCGGAATTCCATAAGTACATACTCTAACAACCATAGAAGAAGAGCCAGTGCACTCAGTTGCCACGACAGAGCCTTAGGATGCGAAAGAAGCAGGTGCAGAGAACTACTATGCCTGCTATGCTGGTGTTATCTGCCAAGTAGCTATAAATAGAAGAACAGGGAACTTAGGCCTTGAGAACTACTCGGTTTATATTTTTCTTTTCCATTAGTGTCTCTAGCTGAACACTCGTTTTTCATTGTAGTTTCCTTTTCGTAAAACAGTTGAATACATCTCCACACCTTTTCTTAAAAATTGCTCTATCATTAGATTAACTCCTTGAGACGTGTGAAACCTTTATAGTATAACAAATCTATTTTAGGAATTTGCAATGGAATTTCTTAGCATCTCCTCCTTGGAAGTAAAATACGTATTCTTGCAATAAAGGGTTTTTTTTTTTTTTTCTCGTGTTTAATGGATGCCAAAAATTGTGGTGGTTGGAACTCAAAAACATTGACTATAACATCTGAGTTTTGACCATTCTACTCAATTCTTGAGTATTAATACACTATGTGTTTAAATTAACATTCTCTAATATTGGCAAAATTACGATTATTGATTTATTACTTCATGTAAGATGTTTTCTTTTTTGTATACTATTATTTATCCTTTGTTTACAAAGATACTAAAGAGTCAACACCACCGGCCACTATTATATAGGGAGCATACTGTATGGTAAGGCGAGATGACATTACTTTTTAACATGATATGAATATGAAAATTCGTGGGATTTCCTAGTTCCTTCTCCCACTCAATTATTTGGATTAAGGGTTTCTACTTATATGGTTTTCTTTAATACTTAATTTTGGTTTTTCTTAAAAAAATTAGATTAAAGCCTACCATCATTTTGTCTAAAACTTTCAAGTATAATATTTTAAATCATATAAACCTATTTCGGGTTGTTGTCCTTACCCTATGCAAGACTTTCTATAAGTCTCTAGTCAAGTCTAGGTTTTTAAGATAAAATAGTCATCTTAATATTTTCCCTTAACCAATTTTAATCTCTAATTCAATTAATCTTTAGACTTTAATTTAATATCTATATTAATTAGTTGATATGACTATCAAGAACTTAATTTTTATATGATTGCCTATAATTTAATCCTACAAGGTAATCTTAATGCTAAACAAGTTTGCATAATTAAATTGAATAAAACTAATTATGAAGACCACATAATTTACCAAAATTGATTTACTAACATTTTAAAAACTATTAATCATAAATAACTCTCATAAATTAATATTTTACTTTTTGCTAAAACAAAATATTTTTCATATTAATCCATGCGAATAAACACAAAAATAAATAAATAAAACATAAAATATATATTAAAAAAGAATATGAGGTCCGTGTGCATGGCTATGATCGCGCTCTCCACCGCGTATGATCACGTGCTCCAACATGGGCCATCACCAAAACCTTTTTTTTTTGTGTTGTCACAGTCCTTGGCTAATTTGGATTAACTTATACAAGTTGTCCAATTCAATTACATAACCAATATTCACATTAATATGAAATTCTAATTTTTCACAAGATTTTTTGTCGCGAAAACTCAGAAAAACTTGGTTTGCATAAATTCCTATATTAATACTAGGAGTTTAAAGTAGTTTCCATATCTATTAGTTGTAACCTTTTAAACTACTATTAAACAAGTAATTTAATCAAAGTTTAATTCCTAATCCAAAACTACATAAGAATTAATTACCAATAATTAATTCTAATAATCATAGAAACTAATTAGAACACATAATTCAATGCATTAATAGCATATAAATAAATCTGAATTTTCAGTGTTCTAAAATATATTTCTTAGTTTCTATGGAATTTAATTATCCCAAGGGTAATTAAAACACAAGAATTTTTATCGCGAAACTTCAAAAAATCTAATTTTCATAAATTCCTATTATTCTAAGGAGTTTAAAGTTGTTTAAAAAACTATTAGTTATAACCTTTTAAACTACTACCAAACAAGTAATTTAATCCAAGCTCAATTACTAATCCAAAACCACATGTGAATTAATTATCATTAATTAATTCTAATAAACATAGAAACTAGAAAGAACACATAATTCCATGCATCAAAAGTATTAAACAAATATGAATTTTTTAGTGTTCTTAAATTATTTCATAGTTTCTACTACTAAATAATTAAACTAGTTTAACTATTTCATGATTTAATTCATTGTGTCTCTGATACCACTGAAGGAAAACGTTATAACGCATGAATCAAATTCTATAATTACACGAATAAGACGAAAATATTCATGCACGGATCTTTAAAATGAATAAAGTATGAAATAGCTACTTGAACATATAAATAGTTCATAGTTTAATTATAAGGCAGAAACATTCATAGTTTTCTGACATACCTTTCACGAAGAACGAAAAAATGAAAACTTCACCTTTGCTGAAGAAGTTCCTCCACACGCTTGGAACAATGCTTCTACTCCTAAACTTTGATCTTCCCCTCTATTCCAAATTCTAGCTAAAGTGTTGCCTAGTTGTGGGACTAGAACTAAATCTAAAGAAAAACTATTTCGAGTTTCTTCAAAGATTGAAACTTACTTGTATGAGAGAAAGATAAAGATTTCAAATGAGATGGTGCAATTGTAGAGCTTGGGGTAGAGGCCTTTATATAGGACAAGAAACTTGTGAAAAAACTGTAAAAAAACCAATGTGGTATATGATTAGGACTTAGAGTTGTCTCCATATTTCATAATAGAATAGGAATCTTTTTTCTACTTTTATTTTCTTTTCTCTTTTTCTTTTTCCCTTGGTCAACCTACACCTCCTTTAGCCGACCTGGACCCACGCGTCACTCCTTGGGTCGTGAGCCATGGTCCTGGCTAAGTCAGTGTGCTCTAATTAATTCCAAAGTCTAATTCTAGTCTACTATTTAAGAATATATCCTTTATCCAATTATGGAAAAAAAATATCTTAAATAACAATTTATATTCATGACCTTTAATTGTCAAATGATTAAATCATCTCTTCAATTTAGTAATTCTTTATTTAATAAATATACTTATAAGGTAAATGGCTAGAAGGGGGACATAAGACATAATTATCCTTCTACTGAAAATGACTAAAATATTCTTGCTAGTATCCTAGCAATATTTTACCATTTTAACCTAAGTCTATTCTACTAAAATACTATGAATGCACTATAATGTAATTACTGTATGAACATGAGTTAGTTAATAATATATGATGCTTAATCTTTAGACCAACTGAGTGATAATGATCACGCTGCCTCTCTATACTCACTCATAGCCAAGACAGGTTCACTGATTGTACTATTACCTCTTTGACTACATCTTATCTCCTTAGAACCTCTAACTCATAATGTAACCATAATTCGGAAGTTACCCGGTTGACCAAAGGAGCGACCCACAAGTGTAACAACCAATACATCATATATTACTGTGCACATAGATTCAGGATAATCAACCTGAATCATTCTAAAGGAATGATTACTGTATAGATTCATTAATACATATGCATGTCCCTTCTAACCAAGTCCATACACCCAAATCATGGAGCTGTTGACCCATATATAACATCTCACCCATAGTGACTCAAAGTGCAAGAACTTGACTTCGTCAGTTCATCCACATATGCTCAAGATTAAGAGCACTAACCTACTTAGAAGCTTGTAGGTAAAGGTGATCTCTTTCTTTGATAGTACGCATTTAGAATATTACACCTATGGTGGCTTGTCCAATGCATACACATGCATGCATAAGTGAAATAAGTCTGGAACCCTATTTATGATCAAGGCAAATAACCCTACTATAAAGGGAACTCATTCACAATAACTTCTACCATTTGATGCCCAACTTTACTACTTAGTTATGGACTAAATAGTTATCATTGACAAGTAACCATGACTTAGACCTTCTGTACATAACTATCATATACCTAAGTTAACACTTGAAGCAAAGACCTTATATTCACATATATACACATAAAATAGTCAACCACATAAGAGAGAAACAAGCTCATATAAGTAAGATGACAATAATTATTCATTGCAAACATCTAGATATATCAATAATAATGTGCTAGTGGTCTTTTGGGCACATTATTCCCAACAATCCTTACCTATGTGAACAACCTGAGTACCTGATTTAGTCTTGGAACTAGTTGTTTGTTGTGAAGGGGTGTATGTTGTGGCCAAGTTCATCATATTGGTGAGCTCATCAACTGGGTCAACAAAAGCCATGGCTGAGTGAGATATAAGGAATATAGGATATGTATAGAGGTGTGGGGAACTGCGGGTAATGGTGGGAAGGTTGTTGGGGTAGTAATTTACGGAAGAGAGTCATGAAACTATGCTAGAAAGGGATGGTAGAATTTATAGTGAGGAAACTTTGTTTTTGTTTTCTTTTTTTTTTTTTTCTGAAGAAGGTGAAGGAACCTGGAGGTGGAAGATGAGACAAAGAAATTGGAGACAGAGAGATGTAAAAAGGAGATGGTAGAGGAGATGCGGTGAATTTGGTATGGTGAAAATCAAGAAAGAGACCTAATAAGAGCTTGAGGAAGATGAGTTTAATGGATAAAGATAAAAGGTGACTTACTACCAAAGAAAGAGACAAACTTTCTAAGAGAGAAGACTCGAGACCTAGATGACTAATTGTATAACCTTTTTAGTTGCACAATGACTAGAAAACATACCCTCAAAGATAAATTGAGGGAGACTTCTATTCATACTAAGGCTTCGTTTAATTGCCGTAAAATATTTTTCTGATTTTCTAATGTTTGGTATCACTGAAAAATTGGTCAAACGAAAAATATTTTCCGGTCAAAGAAAAATGTTTAGTTGAAATAAGTGAAATATTTTCATATCCTTCAGCAGAAGAAAATATTTTTCTTTTATTCTACCCCACCCCACCCCTACTCCTACACCCGTCACATTTTTAATTAATTATCATTAAATTAAAATTAATTAATTTAAATAATAGATATCAATTAAACAATTTAATATTTATTTATTGTTTAATAAAAAAAATTAATTTTAATTGAATGGTTGATAAATTAATTAAATTAAAATTAATATTAAAAATATTTTTATTCATTTAATAACTATTAGTTAATTATTTATCTAATTTTATAAATTAATAATGATTAATTGAAAACTTAATTAATTTACTAATAAAACGTAATTAATTAAATAATAAATATACTTATTTAATAATAAAAAATTAATTAATTTTAATTTAATGAATAATTAAATAATTAAATAATTATAATATTATATATAATATAATTAACTAATTAAATAAATAATTATTTAATTAATATATCTTTTTTATATATTTATTAACTATTAATTAATTATTTATCTATTTTATAAATTAATAATAATTAATCGATCAAGTATTATTAATTTATAAAATTATAATTAATTAGCTATATATTAATTAATTTTTTTATTAATTTTCAATTATTTTAATTTTTTTTATAAATGAATAATTTTAATTAATTAATTAATAATGACTAATTATAAATATTTTAAAAAATAATAAATTAATAGTTTAATCATATTTTTACTATTACATCTAAACAACAAAAAATGTTTTCGAGTGTGCCAACCAAACACGACTCCATTTGTTTGCCGTAAAATATTTTCTCAAAAAGTATTTTTTGGATTTTACGATGTTTGGTAACACTGGAAAATTGATCAACTGTAAAATATTTTTCGATCAATAATTGCGGTTGCTTTTTCTTAATTTTACAGTGTTTGGTAACACCGAAAAATTGGTCAACTGTAAAATATTTTCTGGTCAACAATTGCGGCTAGTACAAAATTTTGAAAAATGTTTTTATTTCCTTTGGGAGAAGAAAACATTTTATGGAACTTACGATACATCTAAATATCAGAAAATATTTTTCAGTATTCTATTTTCCAGAAAAATATTTTCTCCCAACAAGTTATTTTATGGCAAACAAAAGGAGCCCTGTAAAATATTTTATTTTCCACAAGTAAGTTATTTTATGGTAAACAAACGGAGCCCTGATAATATTCTATTCAAGAAAATATTTTTTTAAAAATATTTTTCACTAGTAAGTTATTTTACGGCGAACAAACAGAGCCTAAGCAACAACATATTTTCCAAAATTATGTTGTTAATTAGGTTTACAATAATCCTACAACCTTGTACATTGATTAGCCTAATTCCCTAGAACTACGGCTTTTGAGGGCATTTTGCGTTATCATTGGTATTAATAGTGGTGAAATGATGAGGTACATATGATGAAATTGATCTTCCCTATCTTGGCTCCTTTTTGTACCACTTGATCAACATGTTATTTGAGTTGAGGTGGCTAGCCCGACTAATGAACTCATTTAGCCCAGTTAATAATTGGGCTGAGTTAGTTTAGCCCATATAACAATGGGCTGGGTTGGTTTGAGATTAAAAAAAATAAATCCAACTCGATTCATTAATTTTACATGAGTTAATTTAACTGGGTTCGGTTCAGTCCATTTTTTTAAACAAAAAAAAAAAGAAATATATATTAATAAATTTCTAAATCTTGAGACAATATGAAATTTTAAAAATAAAACAAAATGTGACCAAGTTAAAAGTTTGAACTTATAAAAATTGATATGAGAAATAGTAATACAAAAATCAAAACAAAAAAATCATATTCAAACTAATTAGTTTTAGTTGTACAAGTATAATCACATTATAATCTCTTTAAATTAATAGCGTTGGATCATTAAATTCTATTAATTTAGTGAGATACCAATTTATTGATAAGTTAATAATTGTATTTTTAGTTTTTTTGGCTTAATAGTAAACATATTATATTTAGGGTATCTTTTTAGAAAAGTGACTCATATTTTTTCAAACCAATTTGAAAAGACAAGTAGAAAAAGTCTGATGGAATAAAATATAATAATCTAATTTAATTGGATTAGAACAAGTGTGGCGGTTTTGAATATAGATGAAATTATTGAAAATATGACAGGGCGTTCTCAAGATAAATCTAAAGTTGAAGTTGATGATGATGCACAACATTTAGAATTGGTGTCATAAAAGAAGTACTCAGAGCATCAAAACACTTCAAAATTTCTTGTTCCAATACAAGAAAGCAACCCCATAACTTTTAGATGCAGTATGCACAGTTAAAGATGAGATTCAACTATATCTGAAGTTCAATAAGAGACAAGCTACTATTGATTTATATTTTTTTTTAAAAACCTCATAGTCAATTTGTTTTGTACTTTTTAGCTAATTATTAATTTATCATTTGGATCGACAAAATACAAACGCAATATTTTAAATGTATTATCTTATATTTTTAGCTAATTAATAATTAGCATCAACTAGTCAACACGTTATTAATGAATTAATTTTATTGAGTATCAACTGCCTGATAAACCCCACCCAATCAACGTATTGACCAGTTGATGCTGTGACAGTACTTAATATGAGTGGACAATTAGCTAGAGTATCGAGTGCTATAGTGAATATTCAATAACTACATTATTACTTAGCCACCATAACCTCATAAAGAAAAATCCACATGCATTTTAGCTCACCATGTAGGAAAATGAAAGCGAGGGTTGAGGAAATAATTGGTAAGGAAATGAAAAGATTTGATATCTATTCGCTTAGATGGGAAAAATTATATTTTCTTTTGTAATTACTCTTTTGGTTAGGAAAATGAAAATTGATTATTTTTTATACATAGTTATAAGAAACACAACCTTAAACTTTTTATGTTAAAAGATTATGAATAATTTTGTCTTTTCAGAAAACTATCGCTTCCTTTAACTTATTTTTCCCCCAATTTCAGGAAAGAAAAAAGACCTCTAGTTCTCCTCTTTCAAAAATGAATTTAAACGTTGACCAAGGAAAAAAAAAGAATTGAAACAAACTAAGGGATCTCTAACACCAATTTGAATCAATCCAAACATAATCCAAAAGAGAAATAATTGATAACAGAAAGGGTTTTGCAAATCTCTCAGGCTCCTCTTTTGGATGTCAACATTTCGGGGTACGAAAATTGGGTTCAAATTTTAGCAAAGTTTTCAAACCTATCCCACTATCATTCCTATTTGATCGGTTACACACAGAAAATATAACAAAGTTTGCTTGGGGGATGGCCAGGATACAGAATAGCACTAAAAAGTTGTTGTCTAGACACATTTGCAACACAAGCATACAGCAATTGGTTACACCTAGCATTTTTTACCATCCAATCTGCTGCACGATTAGCTCGTCTCCTCATTCCTCTGCTGCATAGTACTGCTGTTTTGCCGCACATCGGATGAGTCCCGATCAGCATTAGCCTGGACGTACTTACTAGCAAGGTGTTAGACTTCTTGTGCAGGTGATTGCTGGATGAATTTCTGGTTCTCAAACACACAGGAATTTCTCGCAATCCATTTACTCCGAAACAAGCTCGTTAAACTGATTACATTATCACTAAAGATAGTTCTTAAAAAGACATTTGATTGCTTATGTGATTAAGTAATCTATCAGTATATAATGCAAAAAGAGAGTATAATGTGAAAATACACAGAGAACAACATTATAATAAGCAAGATCAGATGAAAGGGGCAAAACACATTAATTAAGTTTACAAAACAGTCACTTAAGTACAATGTCAAAGAAATAATCATAAGACAAGCTTACATATCAATGCGAGAGAAAATTGTTCAAGGGAACCAAGCTGTTGACATGAGAATGGGAGAAAAGCCTATAACCGGATCCACTACTACCCACTTCAAATGTTGAATGAATTACTCCAGTTTTGACATTGTACACTATATTTGTCAGACGACATGATGATACACAAAACACCACCAGCTCGCCGCTTTGCAACCAGCCAAAAGGCAAAAGCAAAGAATGGGGAGGACGATACAAGTCTTCAATAATACGTTTTTGACCATGTAAATTAATGTCAAGCAACTTTGCCCATTGTCCAGCTTTTGGATCTGTCAACAACCAAACCTCCCATAAATACTTGCCTCTCGACCACATAAAGGAAAGAGAACGCCCCATTACTAAGAGTGGTGAGGACAACCCAATCTGACTACCCTGTGGAAGAGGAATCTGCTGAAATATTTCAGTTTCCACATCAAAACTAAGGACAAATTGGACATCATAATTAGCCCAATACACGAAACCTTCAAGAGATAATGGGGGGGATATAAAGATCTTAGAAGTTACAGAAGTTAGTTGACTCATGCCAATGGGTCTCCATGCCTTATCAACACCGACAGTTAATATGAATTTATGTTTCACGTTTCTGCAGTGTACCACTTTGTATACTCTAGAAGCAGCAGCATATGCAAAACTACAATGAGTTGCACCAAGTAAACCAGGATATCGAGGGAGGGCCAAGTGGTGGTTTAAAACAGGATTTGCAACATAAGAGTTGTACCATCTCTTATGTTCAATTATCCAAACTAGCCCATTGCAACTACCCACAGCAACACCAGCAAACTGAAATTTTAGCTCAGTTACCTCAAGCTCGCACTTTCTCATCTTCACAAAAAACCCTGACTTTGGAACAGCGTACCTCTGAAGGAGAAGGCCAACAGTTGACTTTTGGAGGTGGGAAGAATAAAAATCAGGGCTACTGATTATGTTGTACCACGCTCGACAAACATATCTCATTACATGGTAAATAACATCCGCAGGAAGGCAAAGGAGGTTATTAAATACAATCTCTTCAGGAATAGAAGCTATGCACCTTTTTGTCCTATTGTTACGAGACACGATCTTCCTTCTCTTCATTTTACAGTCAACTCCAGCCGTCTGCAATGATATATATATGAAATAAAATTCCAATGAGATTACATGATAAAAACAATTAATGTTAGGTATGTAATACCACTGAAATTTTCTATAAACAAAAAAAATTGAAATGAAAAAAAAATTGAAAAGTTGTCACAATAAATATTGGAGTAAAGTTGGAGGTGGTGGTAACTAACAACCTATTTTAATTGGGAGGTATTGTGTATTTTAGTGGATCTTAATGATCACTAATTTGGAGTCTTTTGGAATTTTGTAACTCAAGATTTAAGGGCTCAATTAATAGCTCATTTTATCACCAAAGATGTTAGAATATTTTCAGTACATATTAAGCTAACAAACTTTGTCTATAGCACTTGTTACATAACACCATTACTCATAGGCAAGAACAAAAATAAGCTTTGTCTGTTGGCTGAGTTGGAGAACACAAGTAAATCAAAGGATCGTAGCAACGTTTTGATTGGCGTTTACTTTTGAGACTCTAAATTTGATAATTTTTTTCACAATGTAAGTTGAGACTTCCCTTTCACAATTTGTCCATAGAAAATATTGATTTATATTTTCGAAATCGAATTTTTTTGTTGACAGCTTGGTGATTTTATTTCAACTCTTCTCATCTATCATCCTATTTGAACTTAACGTATTTTTCTCTTCAACCTGAACAAAATTGTTCTAGTGAGTCCAACGTGCTTAACTATGAAATTTTATTTATCTAAATTCCTAACCACTGATCTTAAAGTTTTACTTTAGTAATTATTAAAGTATATTTGACAAACTTATTGGAAGTTTTTGAAAAGTTTTGTTTTTCATTCTATTTTATTAGAATTCTTTCATGTGAATAAAAAGAATCACATCTAACTTGGGATCAAAGCTAAAGAGTAGATACTGTATGTTTGTATTAAGAGAAAAAGTCTTTTGCAGTAAAATGCTATTACAAGTATGTGGGGTTTTGGAAGAAAGTTTGGCATTGTTAAAGACTTGTTTTTGGCTGTGGTTTATTCGGCAATTATTGAACTTATTGTGACCCTTGCATCGGTGGGGCTTGTACACTGTCATTGTTATCGTATCACGTAGTACACTATATTATTGAGGATATCCTAGTAGCCATTGGTGGTTGGGCAGAATGAACCACTTTTTGTTATTATTTTGTGAAAAGTTTAGAGAGAGAATATTAGAAACTGTATCTTCTCATTATTATTAATAAATACATGACTGCCTCTTTATATAGATTGCAGTTTAGTTCTCTGTTCTAAGATACTTTCTTTACAAGAGTTGTGCATGTGCTTATAACTAACTCTAGATATTTACATGCCAGCTGTCATAGTCCTATCCAGCTGTCATAGTCACTGTATAATAAGTGATTGTACAGGTACAATGTTTACTAGCTTATCAACCCCCCTCAAGCTGAGCTTGGTAGACATATTAGAGGAAGCTTGGACCTTAGGTAGTGAAACTTTGCCTTGTTAAGTGCCTTTGTAAAGATATCTACCACCTGTTCTGAACTAGGAACATAGGTTAACTTCAATGTTTTTGCCACCACTTGCTCCTAAACAAAATGGTAGTCAATCTCGATATGCTTAGTCCTAGTATGAAATATAGGATTAGTGGCTAGGGCCATAGCTGAGACACTATCACAGTGTAGGACATGTGGTTGAACTGGGATATGCAAGTCTCTTAAGAGCTAAGTAATCCATTTCAGTTCAGCAGCTGCATATGCTAGGGCCCTATATTCTGACTCTGTAGAAGATCTGGAGACGGTAGCTTGCTTTTTAGATGACCAAGAGATCAAATTAGGTCCCAAAAAGACTGAAAACCCAGAAGTTGATTTTCTGTCCATAGGATCAGATGCCCAGTCAGAGTCACAGAAGGCATAAAGGTGCATAGGACCTGACTGAAATAGTAAACCATGTGTAAGAGACCCCTTGACATATCGCAATATCCTCTTAAGGGCTGAATAATCTGCAGTGGATGGGGAATGCATATGTTGACACAAGGTATTCACAGCAAATTGAAGATCTGGCCTGGTAATAGTGAGATATTGCAAAGCTCCAACAAGACTCCGGAATTGGGTAGGATTGGAATAGGGAACTGCAGGAGAATTAGCCTTTGTTTGTGTAGGAGTAACTGCAGAATTGCAATCTACCAAGCCTGCTTTGTGCAGTAGATCATGTGCATATTTGGACTGATGTAATAACAAGCCATGAGGTCTGGATTGCACCTCTATGCCCAAAAAATAGTGTAGACTACCCAAATCTTTCATTGCAAACTGTGTGCTCAAAGTGGATATGAGAGCAGCTATATATGTAGGTGAGCTTCCTGTAATAATTAGATCATCAACATAGATCAACATGAGTGTAAAGTCTGTGGCACTCTTGTGTAAAAATAAGGAGGAATCTGCAGAGCTTGCATAGAACCCCTGTGAAATTAAAAAGTTAGTGAGCATCTGAAACCAAGCTCTGGAACTTGTTTCAGTCCATACAGTGACTTCTTAAGTCTGCATACATGATTAGGTTGGGTAGAGTCCAAGAAACCCTGTGGCTGAGTCATAAAAATGGTTTCGGTTAGATGTCCATGCAAAAAAGCATTGGATACATCCAACTGCTTTAGTGCCCACTGATTATGCAATGCCATGCTAAGCACCACCCTTATTGTTTGAGCTTTGACAACAGGACTGAAAGTCTCTGTGTAGTCGAGTCCTTCAGCCTGAAGATAGCCCTTGGCCACCAGTCTGGCCTTATACCTTGCTACTGTCCCATCAGCCTTTCTTTTTATTTTAAATACCCATTTGCACCCAATAGGGGTTCTATTTAAGGGCAAGGGAACCAATTCCCAAGTATTTTGCTGTTGTAAAGCTTGGAACTCCTCAGTCATAGCCTGAACCCAACACTGATACTTGGAGGCTTCTTTATAGGTTGTTGGTTCAGTAGTTGCAGGGGTGGTGATCAGAGAATTTAACTGATAAAGTGGAGGAGGTAGACAACCAGTCTTAGCCCTAGTAAGCATAGGATGGTTGTTCATAGGTACTAACTGTGAAGAAGAGGAAGAAGGCTGAGAAGTAGAGGAAGTAGAGTAGGAAATAGGAGTGACAGAGGAGGAAGATTCAAATGACTGAGATTGTTGAGCAATAGGTTGAGAAGTGTCAGAAGATGAGGGGTCAAAATGCTGAGATTCTTGAGCAACAGGCTGAGGGTTAGATGTCTGAGACTGAGAGTGTGTAGGACTAGATGATGCAGCAGAAAGAGACTGTGCAGAAATGCCTAACTCTGGTGTTGGTTGAACAGGTCCAGAGATTAGTGAATCAAAGGCTTTGAAGTTAGGAGGGTAGGAAATATTAGAGAACTTAGAAAGAGTGGACTGGTCAGGAGATGGATAAGAATTCAGAAAGTCAGCTGGTTGTATTGGGGGCAAGTGAGTATTTTTGTAAGGAAAAACATTTTCTGCAAATCTCACATGCCTAGAAATATAGACTTTATTAGTGTGAAGATCTAGACACCTATAGCCCTTAGTAGATGAACAATAACCAATAAAGACACAAGGGGATGACCTGTTATCTAATTTATTTGATGTGTATGGTCTTAGCCAAGGGTAGCATAAGCACCCAAAGACTCTAAGGGCTGTGTGGTCAGGAGAGTTAGAAAAAAGAAGATCAAAAGGGGATTTATGAGAGAGAACAGGGGTGGGAAATCTATTAATAAGGTAATTGGCAGTAGCCAATGCCTCCATCCAGTACTTCTGTGGCAAAAAAGCTTGATTAATGAGAGCTAGTGTAGTTTCAATCAGGTGCAGGTGTTTTCTCTCCACCTTACCATTCTGTTTAGGTGTATATGGACAAGAAGTTTGGTGATTGACTCCTAAATGTTGGAGGAAAAGTTTGAATTTATGATTTATATACTCAGTGCCATTATCTATCCTTAAGACTTGTATTTTTGATTGGAACTGAGTCTGAACCATTGCATTAAAACTATGAAAAGCATTGAAAGCATCAGATTTAAGTTTCAAAGGATATAGCCAACAATATCTAGAATAATCATCTAGAAATAGTATGTAGTATTTGTATTCTTGACATGATGGAAAGGGGGCAGGGCCCCATACATCAGAATGAATGAGCTCAAATGCCTTTTTGGTTACAGTTTGAGACAATGAGAATGGTAATCTATGTGCTTTAGAAACTGCACAGGCTGAGCACTCTAAACTGTTTTGAGGTAATTTTACATTTATTTGACTAGATAGTACTCTAGAAACTAAGGCTGAAGGATGACCTAGCTTGTAATGCCACAGTAAATCTTCAGAAGGCACCTTATTAATAGAATTGCAAGTGTAGCTTGAAGTGGACTGTAGACTGGTTAGAGCTTTGTTGGAGGGAAAAGTGTAGAGTCCCTGGCTACAAGGGGCCTGGAACCTCACTTGGTGGGTAGTATTGTCCAGTATAATCACCTCCTTTGCATTAAAGACAATAGAACAATCATTATCTTTTGTAAGTTGGTGAACAGACAAGAGGTTAGATGAGATTTGAGGAATGTAAAAAACTTTAGATAAGGAAAAGGAGGAAGAAGGAGTGATAATGTTACCAGGGCCCATGCTTTGAATGGGCAAAATTTGACCATTCCCAACTAAAACAGCTTCAGTGCCAGTGTAAGGATAAGTGTACTGCAGGTGAGAAGGGTCATATGTGACATGAGTGTTAGCTCTGGAGTCCAAATACCAATAGGAGTCAGATGACTAAGAAGGAGTTTGTGTGCCCTGAGCAGCCATGACCTATTTCTGTGGATTGAGGTTTGGATGACATACTCGACAATGTCCAATTTATACCAACATTCTAGCGCAGTGTGTTTAGGTTTTCCACAGATTTGGCAATGAACCTTAGGTGACTAAGGTTGAGTAAGAAAGTAGCCCTGAACTGATTGTGAAGTCATAGGTGTCTGAATGGCTGAAAATTGTGTAGGAGAAGGTCCTAGAATACCTCTGCCACCTCTGCCTTGATGTTGCCCTCTGCCTTGATTTCTACCACCTGTACCACTTCTACCCCCTTTACCACCTCTATTAGCTTGACTGTAGTATGTATAGAGGACATTGCGATATGTCAAGGGGTCTCTTACACATGGTTTACTATTTCAGTCAGGTCCTATGCACCTTTATGCCTTTTGTGACTCTGACTGGGCATCTGATCCTATAGACAGAAAATCAACTTCTAGGTTTTCAGTCTTCTTGGGACCTAATTTGATCTCTTGGTCATCTAAAAAGCAAGCTACCGTCTCCAGATCTTCTACAGAGTCAAAATATAGGGCCCTAGCATATGCAGCTGCTGAACTGAAATGGATTACTTATCTCTTAAGAGACTTGCATATCCTAGTTCAACCACCTGTCCTACACTGTGATAGTGTCTCAGCTATGGCCCTAGCCACTAATCCTGTATTTCATGCTAGGACCAAGCATATCGAGATCGACTATCATTTTGTTAGGGAGCAGGTGGTGGCAAAAACATTGCAGCTAACCTATGTTCCTAGTTCAGAACAGATGGCAAATATCTTCACAAAGGCCCTCAACAAGGCAAAGTTTTCACTACCTAAGGTCCAAGCTTCCCCTTGTATGTCTACTAGGCTCAGCTTGAGGGGGGCTGATAAGTTAGTAAACACTGCACCTGTACAGTCACTTATTATACAGTGACTATGACAGCTGGATAGGACTATGACAGCTGGCATATAAATATCTAGAGTTAGTTATAAGCACATGCACAACTCTTGTAAAGAAAGTATCTTAGAACAGAGAACTAAACTGCAATCTATATAAAGAGGCAGTCATGTATTCATTAATAATAATGAGAAGATACAGTTTTTAATATTCTCTCTCTAAACTTTTCGGGTAGGAAGTCTATTAATAAGGTAATTGGCAGTAGCCAATGCCTCCATCCAGTACTTCTGTGGCAAAGAAGCTTGATTAATGAGAGCTAGTGTAGTTTCAATCAGGTGCAGGTGTTTTCTCTCCACCTTACCATTCTGTTCAGGTGTATATGGACAAGAAGTTTGGTGATTGACTCCTAAATGTTGGAGGAAAAGTTTGAACTTATGATTTATATACTCAGTGCCATTATCTGTCCTTAAGACTTGTATTTTTTATTGAACTGAGTCTAAACCATTGCATTAAAACTGTTGAAAGCATTGAAAGCATCATATTTAAGTTTCAAAGGATAAAATCAACAATATCTAGAATAATCATCTAGAAATAGTATGTAGTATTTATATCCTTGACATGATGGAAAGGGGGCAGGGCCTCATACATCATAATGAATGAGCTCAAAAGCATTTTTGGTTATAGTTTGAGACAATGAGAATGGTAATCTATGTGCTTTAGAAACTGCACAGGCTGAGTACTCTAAACTATTTTGACTTAATTTTACATTTATTTGACTAGATAGTACTCTAGAAACTAAGGCTTAAGGATAACCTAGCTTGTAATGCCACAGTAAATCTTCAGAAGGTACCTTATTAATAGAATTGCAAGTGTAGCTTGAAGTGGACTGTAGACTGGTCAGAACTTTGTTGGAGGGAAGAGTGTAGAGTCCCTGGCTACAAGGAGCCTGGAACCTCACTTGATGGGTAGTACTGTCCAGTATAATCACCTCCTTTGCATTAAAGACAATAGAATAATCATTATCTTTTGTAAGTTGGTGAACAGACAAGAGGTTAGATGAGATTTGAGGAATGTAAAAAACTTTAAGGAAAAGGAGGAAGAAGGAGTGATAATGTTACCAGGGCCCATGCTTTGAATGGGCAGAATTTGACCATTCCCAACTGAAACAGCTTCAGTGCCAGTGTAAGGATAAGTGTACTGCAGGTGAGAAGGGTCATATGTGACATGAGTGTTAGCCCCCGAGTCCAAATACCAATAGGAGTCAGATGACTAAGAAGGAGTTTGTGTGCCCTGAGCAGCCATGACCTATTTCTGTGGATTGAGGTTTGGATGACATACTCGACAATGTCCAATTTATACCAACATTCTAGGGCAGTATGATTAGGTTTCCCACATATTTGGCAATGAACCTTAGGTGACTGAGGTTGAGTAGGAAAGTAGCCCTAAACTGATTGTGAAGTCATAGGTGTCTGAATGGCTGAAAATTGTGTAGGAGAAGATCCTAGAATATCTCTGCCACCTCTGCCTTGATGTTGCCCTTTGCCCTAATTTCTACTACCTCTTACCACTTCTACCTCCTTTACCACCTCTATTAGCTTGACTGTAGTATGTATAGAGGGTAGTGTGAATGTCAACAGGTAGAGAAGGCAATTGATTTGCTGGCTTCATGATTTTCTGGTGTTGTTCTTCAGAAATGAGGATGCTAGTTAGTTCTTGAAGAGAAATTGGAGTAGTTTGGACTCTGATAGAAGCTCTAATCACTTCATACTCTGGAGGAAGTCCTCTAAGAGTGTACAACACTAGATCCTCTTCGCTGATAAACTCTGAGCTGCTGCTAGGCTATCAGTGATGTGTTTAATGTGATCTAAATAGGACTGCATTGTGCTTTGCCCTTTATTGAGATTGAACAACTGATTTTTCAACTGATATATATGAGACCTACTCAATGAACTGAATCTAGTTGATAGAGCAGTCCATATGTGTGTAGTAGTAGGAAGATGAAATATATGAGGAAGCACAGTAGGAGAAATAGAAGCATATAGACAAGATTTGAGGTTCTGGTCAATGAGATACCAGGTAGAATATGCTGAATTGAGCACAGACACTCCTGCTTCATTGTTGATGAACTTAGTAGGAGCAGTGATGGTTCCATTAACATACTCAAACACTTGATGACCTTGAAGAGCTGTTTGAACTTGATTCTTCCATAGTACATAGTTTGTGTTATCAAGCTTTATCGGAATTAGATTATTCAGACTATTCTTCAAGTTCTTTAGACCTTCTGGTAGATCTATAGAAGCAGTAGCTGTGGATGTCTCCATAGCAGCTGTGGAAGCCATGGCCGGGGAAGGCATAGCAGAAGAGGATGAGCTTGAGGAAGCCATTATTTTGACAGAAAAGATTGAAAACTAGTGTTGAATTGAAGATAAAGGTAGCAGAAGAAGAATTCGAAACCCTAGATTTGAGATTAGGGTTTTGAAGAGGTGAAAAGTGAGTTTCTAGTCTCGCGAAGCTAGAGATTGCTCCACAGATGTGATCGCACCACAGAAAAAACAATGAAAACAGCTAGATCAAGCTTGTTTTCAGAAAAAAAAATTGAAGCTTTTGATAAAGCTTCAATGGCGGCACAGGACCTTTTTAGCTCTTGATACCATGAAAAGTTTAGAGAGAGAATATTAAAAACTGTATCTTCTCATTATTATTAATGAATACATGACTGCCTCTTTATATAGATTGCAGTTTAGTTCTCTGTTCTAAGATACTTTCTTTACAAGAGTTGTGCATGTGCTTATAACTAACTCTAGATATTTATATGCCAGCTGTCATAGTCCTATCCAACTGTCATAGTCACTGTATAATAAGTGACTGTACAGGTGCAGTGTTTACTAGCTTATCATTTTGCCATGGTCACAGCCTATCACGAATTTTGAAAAGAATTTATTTTGCTTTGTTATTTTGCATTGGATGTTGACTTTCGTTTTGAATAAACTAATGATTTCTTTGTTATTGTTTATTACGCTATTCATCCTTTTAGAGTTTTTTTTTGAAAAGTATTATTGTATCGACTATTTTGTGTGGATATAAGGTCCCAAACTATTTTATGGGAAAATTTCCTTCTTACTGAGTTATATAGGGCCTGTTTGGAAGTGTTTTGATTTTTTTGTTTTGTAGAACATTTTTCAAGAATAGTTTTAAAAAATTATTTTTAAGAACAAAAATATAAAAAATCTGTTTGACTAGAATTGTTTCCAAAATATGTTTTCAAAACAAAATAACAAAAAATTCGTTTGACAAAACTGCTCTAAAAAACAGTTTTAAAGACAAAAAATGAAAATTTATTTGGATGTTAAAAATGAAAACACATTTTTTTTTTTACTCAAACTACCACTCTCACTCTCACCCTTTTACTCATTTCAACAATAGCATTTACCACCCCAAGCGGCATTCGCCACCACCATCACCACTTACCACATCATCCCCCCACCACTTACCACCATCACCACTCAACAGCACTCCCATCCGCCATCCACCGCCACCATTACCATTTCCCAAATCATCTCACCACCACTTACCACCTAATTGTGCTACTGATTTGATTCGTGCAAAGTAGGATATGTGAAATGGGTATTATGCTTTTTGTTCTCGCCATCTCCACAGCCAGGAAACTAATTCCCATCACCAATATCAGAATGCCTATATTGTAATATCTCATCAACCTCTTTGTTAAATCGTACAAATAGCTACCATCTATCATCATTTTCATACTTAGCCCTGTTGGGTTTCCCTCAGATGTTGGTGTGATAACTTTATTTGATTTTGTGAACTAATAATTTTCATTTTCACCTTCTAGAAAGGCATTAAGATGGACACAGATCTGATCTTGGCTTGGAAAAGAAAAGAAAGAAATGGAGATGATAAGTTAAAGTTGGTTTATTTACCACAATGCCATTAATGAAAACAGTTTTCATACTCTTGTTCTTCGTGTTTTCATCTGTTTTGAGAACAAAGTTTTGAAAACAACTTATAAGTGTTCTCACTTTTTAGTTTTTGAAAACAGATTTTTGAAAACAACTTTTGAAAACACATTTTGAAAACAACCATACCAAACAATTTTTTTGGTTTTTTTTGTTTTTAAAAACTAAAAAACTGTTTTTAAAAAGCATTTCAAACAGACCCATACTCATTTTGTTTTATTGCTATTTTGCAGACATTGAGAAATAGAGCAACATTTGGGATAGGGACTCCTTATTTGATATTTGGAGTAAAGAGTTTTGAACTTTAGTTTAGGATTGACTTTTGGACTTTGTTATATTTATGTATTTAACTTTAGTATTTCAGGATTATTATCGTTTCAAAATTTTGAAATTTCGGGGATATCAAAGATTGTAATTACTTGGATTTAATAATAAACCTTTGGTTTTAAATGCTCTGAGCACTTACGTGTAGTGAATATTGATCTTTTATGAATGTAGGCTTGCAAGCTTAGGAAGGAATGTCCTTTCCTAAGCACGCGGAGGTTGCGTTCCCTAGAATTCACATTGGCGAATTTTGGAGGCTTGACAAGGTAGAGTGTCGATAGCTTTTATATGGTGGTCTTGAAACAAGATTTGCCGACAACTGTATTCTTGAAAGAGCAGTGTCAGAATTAAGCTACTGAGCAAACTCGAGAAATGTCAATAATACAGTTTTGTTCCAGTAACTGAAGAAGAATTCCAAAATTAATCTATATTTGAGGAAACAACTAAGACTAAACTAAACAAATTGCAATTGAGTCGTTAATAAGTTGGGACACAATTCAAATATTATCGAGACTCCTACATGCAAAGCTTCGTCTCTGCTCAATATATCACATAATTTTAGAAAGCCAATGGTGAATCGAAACGTAATCTCAGAAATAGAAAAAGTAATAAGAATCCCCTTAACGAAGGGCCTGAGAAAAAGGAAAAAGAAAAAGGGAAAAACTGACACCTCGCTTTTGTCCACTGTTCTCTTCTTGCCGGCCATATCTCTCAGTTTTGTCCACTGAATGAGACAGCCTACGTGGCGGCGTTAGCATTGACGGCGGCGTAGCTGAAGGCGTGTAGGGTTTGGGTTAGGTAGGTGGGGGGGGTGGGTGCGTGCGAGAGAGAATGTGTGAGCTCTAGGCTCAGTTTGTTTGCTGTAAAATATTTTTCCGGAAAACATTTTCCGGATTTTACGGTGTTTGGTAACACTGGAAAATTGGTCAACCGTAAAATGTTTTCCAGTCAAAAATTGCGGCTGCTTTTTCTTAATTTTACGGTGTTTGATAACACCGGAAAATTGGTCAACCGTAAAATATTTTCCGGTCAACAATTGCGGCTAGTACAAAATTATGTAAAATGTTTTCATGTCCTTTGGGAAAAGAAAACATTTTACAAAACTTACAACACATCCAAACACCAGAAAATATTTTTCAGTATTTTATTTTCCAGTAAAATATTTTTCTCCAACAAGTTATTTTACAGCAAACAAACAGAGCCCTGTAAAATATTTTATTTTCCAGGAAAACACTTTCCACGAAAAATATTTTACACAAACAAGTTATTTTACGGCAAACAAACGGAGCCCTAGTGGACCATTTATTGAAGGGTTTTTTTTTTATATATTTTATATATATATATATATATTTTTTTTGTGGTCTGAGACCTTTCCTTCAACTTTTTACGGGAGGGTAATGCTATTTTTATTTTCATTTTCATTTTTCCGCTCTTAGAGCTGGTTTGGATTGGACTTTTTAAATGAAAAAAAAAAATGGAGAAGGAATAAGAATTTTTTTTTTGTTTGGATTAGAATTTTAAAAAAGAGGAAGGTTATAAAAACGTTCCAAAAACTCTCTATATTTTTTTTAATGAATATGATTTTGTAATCTTTTCAAATTAGAATATTTTGGAAAGAAATAAAAGTTTTTGTTATAAATTTTTTTTTATCCCTACATATCTCATAATTATAAAAATAAAAAAAATACTTAAATAATTTTATATTTAAAATTATCATTTTCTTTTCCTTTTCTTTTCCAATCTAAACTAACATTATAAATTACTTTATTTTTTCTTTCCATTATTATCATTTTTATAATCAAAACAAGATAATTTATTTTCTTTCTTTTCTTTTATATTTTTTTCCTCCACTCTACTTTCATTTCCATTCCTTTGTGCAATACAAACATTATGTTAAGGGACACGCTCGCCAAACCAACAAATGAGAAAGAGTTAAAGTCATAATCCCCCATGAGTTTGTGGATAAAACCCAAAGTTCCCCCCCATGATGACTAACAATGTTAAAAACCCGTTTGTTTCTTTCGGGTATTTTTGTCTTTTGATTTATTTTTCCGTTTTCTTTTATTGACTTGTCCATTCCTCCTTTTTCTTGGTTTCTTTCTCCTTCCTGTTCTTCATCTTCCTTCTTCCTTTTGAGCACACACACATTAAACCACAATAACCCAGCTGCACAAAGTCTCACCTATACACCTCTCATCAACCTGCACTATCATTTTACACACATATCCAGCATTGCACACTTACCACCCAACACCCATAGACTACCAAACACACACATACACATACACATGCACCCTCACAGACATCATATATGCTAGACACCTATAACCACTACCAACTGCACAAGTCACTTGAAACCATTACAACAATTGTTAGTTAATATTAATTGAAGATAAGAGAGAAAAAACCAATCGCGAGGAAAAAAGAAATAATGAAACGAGAGAAGAGATAATAGACGGTAATCGACGACTTGAGAAGGAGAGCAACCACTGCATCCCATTAATTATACTGGGTTTGTGCATATATATATATATATATAACTTGAAATATAGCATGAATTGTTCTGTTATTCATGGTATGGATGATTAAAATGTTAAGAATTGGGTTTAATTCAAGATAAAGGTGTTAATTGAAATTGGTTTGATAGGTTTTGAAGGGTTTTTGGTTTGTGATAATAGCTGATAACAATGGTGCTAGGCAGCAGTGGTGTTTGTTGGTGGTGATTTTGTGTGAATGTGTTGTATAGAGGAGATAAATGGTACACGGTGGTAATGTTGGGCATGATAGTGGGTGTTGGTGATGGTTGTAGTAGTTGGTTGTGTTCGGATGGCATGTATCAGAATTGGTATGCAACTGGGGAAGAAGAAAGGGGGAAGACGAGAAATGAAAATGAAATTATAGTAGGAAAGTAGAAAAAATAATGAATAAATCAAAAGACAAATATACCCATATAAACTAATGGTTTCTCAACAATGTTAGTTATCATGGGGGAAAGTGGACATTGTCAAGACTTCATGCTAAACTCATGAGGGATTGTGACTTAAACTCAAATGAGAAATCCAATTGAAGGCCACTTGTAAATTTTTTCTTTTTCTCTTTTATTATTATTATTATTATTTTGGTCATAGGCCTCTTGTAATTAACATTAATAGATGCATATGAGATTTGATTGTTGCTGTATATTATTTTTGTTGTATTTGTTTAAATTAAGTGCCTTAAAAGTTAATAAATGTAATTTTAAGACATAATTGTTGTATTATTTGTTCATTTATTTATTTAATAAATAGGTATTTTATTTAATTGTAATTAATGAATTAATTATTTTTAAAAAAGTCCTTAGAATTGTCACGTAGATCTCATTATTAAGTTGTTAAAAATATAAGAGTCGAGCTTCACGAGCTAATGATACATTTTAAAATAAGTTCTTGATCATGAAATGATTTTATTGGGCATGTGGGAGGAATCCCGACCTAAGATATATTTACCAAATTACCCCTGAGAAGATTCATTCAACGAGAAAATTTTTTTTTGGTCCCTCAACTTTTGAAAAGTAACTATTTGGTTCATTTTTTACGGTAAGTTGACGAAAAATGTTAACTTTTTGTGATTTTCTTGTTGTACCATTGGACCCATTTTCTCTCTCCAGCATGAAATTAAAGACATATTTTGAAAGCTGATGAATCTCTTCTTCTTTTACCGTTGCTACCAACGGTAAAAAGAGAGGGAACAACTGTCACGCCCCGACCCAACCCTATAATAAAAGGTTAAGTCCGGACTTGACAAATGAACATAGTCTCCTCTGTACTATGGACTATTTCGATACCTGTAAACAACAAATAAAATCACTAACACAAAACCACCACATTCACCAACTCTAACACCGGCATTACCCAGCTTCAAAGCCATCTGAACCTTAAGCAAAACAAGACATTATAACCACATACAAGCATGCAATTAATTATCCTTGAATCTTTATCTTTTATCCGTTTATCATACCACTCTATATTATCAATTAGACTATCTTATAAACTAAAGCCAAACAACTACTAACTTTCCATAACACACAAGCAAGCAACATAAAGGAAAGTAAAGTTAAGCTATTACAATCCACTACCATTCAAGCCATTCATTAACTTAGCTATTATAATTCTTCAATAACTCCAAATATATACAAGCCCATAGGCACAAAATAGAATATAACATAATACAAGCAAGATCTTCACATAATCTACAAGCAACACCCCAACCTCAAGCAATAACACACATCAATCAAGGCAACTTCTCTTCCAACTACATCTTCTCTCCGCCCTTAACAGCTAAGAGTTGGGGGTCTACCTCAGCTCCTCCTGAAATATGTTAGCGAGATATGAGCAACCACAATTGCCCTGTGAGGGATATAGTCTACCGGGGCGTGCAATGCAACAATTAATACAAATAAAGCATTTAACAACTAAAGAACAATTAAAATAACAAGTTACCATACATTAAAAAGGATACGATTCACTTTAACCTCCAACACTCCAGAATTCACTTGATCTTCAATCATGAACCACGAACCTCAATCCACGAACCTTAGTCAATGTGCCGGCATAACCCCAAATACTATAGTGGATGCACTTTGGATGTACCCCGAAAATCCTATGACTTAACACCCCCTAACAATCTCCAAACTAGGTGAGTGAGGGACTTTAGCACGGAGATCGGATATCCACTGGCAAGCCCGCTGCTACCCAACCGATATCCAATACATTCGCTCCTAACACTATGGTTGCGCAACTACTATGCAATGCACCTAAACCAATGACAATACAACAATAAAATAAAGCAATAACATGTAGGAGGGATAACAAAGTAGGTTGTCCTCGAAAACAGTCAAAACATAAGCATTAACATGAAATTAACTAAATGAATACAAAGGGGTCAATAACATATTTCTTACAAAACTTTACCAAAAGCTCACAATTATCTTAGAAATACATTTAGACACATTATAAGCATTTACAAGACAATAGTTGTGCAAAACAATCAGCTTCTCACTTTTCCCCCTTTATAACTTAAGCTATTTGGTTCCAAATCGAAAGACAAGGTTCTAGATTCACAAACGAGCTATTTCATGCTTCTAATTACACCTTATGGCACCCCTAGGACCCTCAAAATTACCCAAATATCCACGTTTACCACAAAAGCCCCGATTACTTCTTTGTGCGTTTGTACTACAAGTACCCTAATCGAAACTCAACCGAGAGTTAGAAAAGCACATTTTGCACCTACTTACCCTAAGAGTACCAAATGGGATGCCCAAATCAACCTGGATTTACAATACACATGAAAGCCCTTTGTAAATTTGGATAAATTCGCATTTTAACTAAGTTCTGAGCAATTAAACCTCACGGGGTTTGTCATGCCCCAACTCGATCCCACTTACGATCAGTCAGGACGCAACAGAATTTCGGCAATATAACGATAATAATTAGGACACCGATGCTCTAAACCAACCTCTTTAGAACATCATACAACAAACTCCATAAACGATCCCAACAATCAATTCCTCAATTAAGTAAACAACATACAACACAACCATATTATACAACAATCATTCTTCAACAATTCATTCATAGTTATACACCTCCGTTCTAACATAATACATTAATTGAACATGTAACACCCCGATCCCTCTCGAGACCGGGAGTTCTATCAATCAATCTAATCACAACCCAATTCCAAACCCGGGCATAATTTTTAGGGAAAGACGGACGGAGTCTCCCTTGTTTCTAGGCAAAATGCAAACCTGTGACAGCATATAAGTGGACCAGCACCGTGTCTAACCATACAAATACCTCAAGGCCATCCGAGCCTTGTTTCTCAGCAATTAAACACAACAAGTATATATACATTTCTAGTTGAAAAACTATCCTATCTCTTCTCATCTTTGACAAGTACATTCATACTTGGCAATTAAACTATACTAACCTATTGCATAAAATAGACTATCATATCATTCTAATAAACGTAGTTAAGTTAATTACATAACTTTTAACACTAAATACAAACAACACATGAAACTTACATCTTTGCATCTTTCTACAACTCAGCGACATAACACGCAAGACAACTCTTCAAGCACGATCTTTCACGTAACCACAAACTTCCAGCTAACATGGCATTTCCTGAAATGTGGTGGTGATGAGTGAGTATACACAACACGTATACTCAGTGAGGGCGAGACAGATATCGAGGTGGAGAGAAAGAAAGTCGTGCAATGCAAATAAGGCAGTTAAGCAATATAACTGACAAGTAAGCAATCAATATAAACAATCAATACAATAAGCAATTAATAAAAGTATTAACACAACCATTCAAAGCTATACTACACTCTGAAGGCTATGGTTCACTCATATGAGCAATGTACCATGTGATTCGATTCCACGAGCATTACATCAATCTCGAGCTTGATGTTGACAACGATGACAATAAGCGTGCAACCACCTTATAACATCCACTGGGTGTACTCCGGATGTACCCTGACACATCTACGACCCAAATCACCCAGGGCGGCATCCCTAGCAAGAATGGGAATAGGACATGGAGCTAGAGCAACCAACCCTGGCAGCCCGAGACTGCCTAGAGAGGCCCATCACTCACTCGCCTGACACTAATGCAATGCAATACGACATACAAGCAATAAATGAGCAATAGCACGAAAGTGCAGATTAGTGGCGATAAACGAGATATCAAGCATTTACAATCAACATTAGCATTCAATTAACTTTTCAAGCATGATTATCATTGACTTCAACAAGAACATCAACTACACACGTAATAGCAGTTCAAACACGAAAACGTCAAATATCACTATTCAATCTCTAACTTCCAAAGGCAATTACGAGCAAACGAGCTACAGGATTAGGAAACTGATTTCACTACATTCACTTAGGCACTACAAGACACGTTTCTATGTCATGAAACTTCATTTTTCCAACCGAAGTCCGAAAGTCCACCTACTGCGTTTGAACTACAGTTATGTTAACTGGTCACTCAATCAATGCCACAACAACGCCAAAAGTGCTTCCATGCCCTCAATAGCAAAACCCCCGACTCACTTCTAGCACGGTCAACTTTTGGTCAAACGGCCCCTTTTCGTTTCTTTGTCTAATTTTCAATTTTAACAAAGGTAGGTCCGTTTTAATTGCACATTTCATCTTTCTATCATTAATGGCACCTATCCAAATCAAGAAATCGCAATTCGGATCAAAAATCTGAAATTCTAGGATTTTACTATTTATTTTTACTATTCACGTTCTTGCCTAAATTCAATTTGCATTTCTAACCGTAAAATTCGCTAAATAACTAACAAGCAATGCTCTACGAACCCTAAAGAGGCAATTCCAAGCAATTTCAAGTATTATAACGCATTAAATATCAAATCTAAGAAATTGAATCAAAAATCAAATTTGTATATAAATGCACAAAAATGTGAAAATCCTCACAGATATTGAAGACCAAGACCCGCAAGGACCTGAGCCACGACTCCCGAGTAATTCCACGCATGATTGCACAAGAAAAATGGAAGCAAAATCTTTTCTTTTTTCCTTGGGGAGTTTCGGCCATTGGGGGGAGGGGGATACAAAGGGAATTTTTGGTTTTGTTTGTTTTGATTTTTGCCTTGTTTTATTTTTAAAAGATGACAAAGGGCATTTTGGTCTTTTGCAAAATCAAGTTTAAGTGAAAATATGGTCAAACTAACTTATTTTGATGCCATTTAATCTAATTCAAGTTAAAACAATGCAATTAAATGAAAAACAACTAAAACTAGTTAAATTAAGCTAAAAACATTTTCCACTAAGTCCGAAGAATATTTCTCTAACTCTCATTTTCGATGCACTACGATCAAACGGTCAATAAATGATCGCTAATAAAATGATGAGCAATAATATAAAACTATAATTTTTTTGAAAAGTAAAATAATAGAATAGTTTAAAATTCACTCCGGCTCGGAGTTACTTTTTTCATTTAATTGAAAACTGAGTAATTTAATGCAAGAAAATAAAAACCGATAATTAAAATAATCAATATTCATTTAAAAATAATTAATTTAACTATTTTTAGAATATTTTAAAGAATTATGAAATTAATGCTAGGATACGAATAAACAAGTTAATATAAACACGTAGTCAAATTGAATTAAATATTAAGATTTAAGATGACACTTAATTAAATACAAGAAAGTAAAGCCAATTTCTATAAATAGTAAAAATAGGTGATAATCTTTTAAGTAATCAATATAAAAATTATTGAATGCTTCTAAAAGAAATATCAAAATAGTGCAAAATGGTTGATTTAACTAATTAAGCATTTAATTAAATGTAGTTAAATGCCATTAAATGCAAGCTGGGTTCTGGTTATCACATCCTTCCCCCCTTAAAACAATTACGTCCTCGCAATTCTTCTTCCTATAGAACTCAACATCATCTGAAATCCAACTCTGACCACTCTTCATTGGATGCTGAGCAAGACACTGAATAAGATACTCGTAGGAAAATTCCAAATAGAAATCCCAACCAAAAATGCCGAGAAAATACCAACTAAAGACTGAAGCAAAGATGTTGTAGATAAAATTAACATCACATGTTAATGACAAGAAGAATGCCGAAGAAATACCCCACGTACGAATCACCAGTAGAAGTTCAACAAGTACCAAATAAAGAAGTCAAAGGATAGCTATAGTAGATGCAGCACATATAAGACCAAACTCCAAGATTTCATCATCATGTGCCGAGTGCAAACTTTATACTACATACCACCAAGAAAACCCAAAGTATTCCACAACTAACCGTAAACAATGTGAGATAACAAGTCCGAACAGGATTCCAAGTATAAGACTTCCAATAAGTGCTAATAAGAAAAATACTAGTAGAATGCCCAATAAGAATTCCAAATAGTGTTGTAAGTAATACTGTACAACAAGTCGGATAGGAATTCCATATACCAAACCTACTGAGGAATACCAAAAGAAATACCCGATACAATGCTCCAACAAGATAGTAACAAGAATTGCCCAATAAGTAAGTACTAGATAAATGACCACTAAGAATTCTATAAAATGCCATTGAAGAATTTTCAATCAGGGATGCCAGTAGCACACCAATAAAGACCGAGACACATATACCATAGATAATACTATGCAGTAAGTCCGATTGAGACCCCTATAGCCAAGTCTACCAAGAAGTGCCAACAAAAGTTTTAAGGAATACCCAATAAGAAAACCAAAGAATGCTCCAGAGAACAGCCAAATAGAACCTCAAAAGAAAGCTACTCTTTCACAACTGTTAAGCACAGAGGAGGACCTTAGAGATTCGCCAATAACCGAGCTCCAAAAGCAAACACCAACTCCCAAATAAAGGCTACTCAAATACTGCTCATTCCCGTCAATCCATATAACTTGGAGGGCCTGCTACTAACCACTTCTCTTCAGGGGAGGAAGAAGTCTTTCTTACCATTTCAACGGGACATGTATGAATGCCAAGATATCACATTTGTACACACATGCCTTAAACTATTATGCAAGCAAGTTTATAAAACAGTTTATTCAACATAGTCACTCAAGCACGACAATCAAGTCAAGCACAACATAATCAATTCAAATCACGGCATAGCCAATTCAAGACATTCCAATACACACATTACAAGCAATACTTCAGGCAAATAACAATTCACGAGGTCGATTCGATTCACGATGCCAATTCAATAGGTCAATTCAATACACAACTAGACACTTCACTTCACTTAGCATACATTTAGCACATAACACATAACTATATCACATAGGTACATACATTCAATTCAAGACACATAGTCTCACATACAGGCACACATTTTCAAAACACACCTAACCAGCACACATTCAAGGATCACTACCCAGTAGACCGAGGGCCCTGTCCCGACTTATGAGTTAACTAAGTTCTAATACCATTTGTAACACCCCGATCCCTCTCGAGACCGGGAGTTCTATCAATCAATCTAATCACAACGCTATTTCTAAACCCGGGCATAATTTTTAGGGAAAACGGACGGAATCTCCCCTGTTTCTAGGCAAAATGCAAAAACCTGTGACAGCATATAAGTGGATCAGTACCGTGTCCAACCATACAAACACCTCAAGGCCATCCGAGCCTTGGTTTTCAACAATTAAACACAACAAGTATATATACATTTCCAGTTTAAAAACTATCATATCTCTTCTCATCTTTGACAAGTACATTCATGCTTGGATTAAACTATACTAACCTATTGCATAAAATAGACTATCATACCATTCTAATAAACCTAGTCAAGTTAATTACATAACTTTTAATACTAAATACAAACAATACATGAAAACATACATCTTTGCATCTTTCTACAACTCAGCCACATAACACGCAAGACAACTCTTCAAGCACGATCTTTCACGTAACCACGAACTTTCCAACTAACATGATATTTCCTGAAATATGGTAGTGAGGAGTGAGTATACACAACACGTATACTCAGTGAGGGCGAGACAGATATCGAGGTGGAGAGAAAGAAAGTCGTGCAATGCAAATAAGGCAGTTAAGCAATATAACTGACAAGTAAGCAATCAATATAAACAATCAATACAATAAACAATTAATAAAAGCATTAACACAACCATTCAAAGCTATACCACACTCTGAAGGCTATGGTTCACTCATACGAGCAATGT
Organism: Ehretia macrophylla; assembly: GCA_037974665.1. Taxonomy (NCBI): domain Eukaryota; kingdom Viridiplantae; phylum Streptophyta; class Magnoliopsida; order Boraginales; family Ehretiaceae; genus Ehretia; species Ehretia macrophylla. Next base: position 11,872,892 of record CM075774.1, read on the forward strand.
ACCATGCGATTCGATTCCACGAGCATTACATCAATCTCGAGCTTGATGTTGACAACGATGACAATAAGCGCACAACCACCTTATAACATCCACTGGGTGTACTCCGGATGTACCCCGACACATCTACGACCCAAATCACCCAGGGCGGCATCCCTAGCGAGAATGGGAATAGGACACGGAGCTAGAGCAACCAACCCTGGCAGCCCGAGACTGCCCAGAGAGGCCCATCACTCACGCGCCTGACACTAATGCAATGCAATACGAGATACAAGCAATAAACGAGCGATAGCACGAAAGTGCAGATTAGTGGCGATAAACGAGATTTCAAGCATTTACAATCAACATTAGCATTCAATTAACTTTTCAAGCATGATTATCATTAACTTCAACAAGAACATCAACTAAACACGTAATAGCAGTTCAAACACGAAAACGACAAATATCACTATTCAATCTCTAACTTCCAAAGGCAATTACGAGCAAACGAGCTACGGGATTAGGAAACCGATTTCACTACATTCACTTAGGCACTACAAGGCACGTTCCTATGTCACGAAACTTCATTTTTCCAACCGAAGCCCGAAAGTCCACCTACTGCGTTTGAACTACAGCTATGCTAACCGGTCACTCAATCAACGCCACAACAGCGCCAAAAGTGCTTCCATGCCCTCAATAGCAAAACCCCCAACTCAATTCGAGCACGGTCAACTTTTGGTCAAACGGCCCCTTTTCGTTTCTTTGTCTAATTTTCAATTTTAACAAAGGTAGGTCCGTTTTAATTGCACATTTCATCTTTCTATCATTAATGGCACCTATCCAAATCAAGAAATCGCAATTCGGATAAAAAATCCAAAATTATAGGATTTTACTATTCACATTCTTGCCTAAATTCAATTTGCATTTCTAACCGTAAAAATTGCTAAATAACTAACAAGCAATGCTCTACGAACCCTAAAGAGGCAATTCCAAGCAATTTCAAGCATTATAACGCATTAAATATCAAATTTAAGAAATTGAATCAAAAATCAAATTTGTATATAAATGCACAAAAATGTGAAAACCCTTACAGAGATTGAAGACCAAGACCCGCAAGGACCCGATCCACGACCCCCGAGCAATTCCACTCATGATTGCACAAGAAAAATGGAAGCAAAATCTTTTCTTTTTTCCTTGGAGAGTTTCGGCCATGGGGGGGGATGCAAAGGGAATTTTTGGTTTTGTTTGTTTTGATTTTTGCCTTGTTTTATTTTTAAAAGATGACAAAGGGCATTTTGGTCTTTTGCAAAATCAAGCTTAAGTGAAAATATGGTCAAACTAACTTCTTTTGATGTCATTTAATCTAATTCAAGTTAAAACAATGCAATTAAATGAAAAATAACTAAAACTAGTTAAATTAAGCTAAAAACATTTTTCACTAAGTCCGAGGAATATTTCTCTAACTCTCATTTCGATGCACTACGATCAAACGGTCAATAAATGATCGCCAATAAAATGATGAGCAATAATATAAAACGATAATTTTTTTGAAAAGTAAAATAATAGAATAGTTTAAAATTCACTCCGGCTCGGAGTTACTTTTCTCATTTAATTGAAAACCGAGTAATTTAATGCAAGAAAATTAAAACCGATTATTAAAATAATCAAAATAATCAAAATGATCAATATTCATTTAAAAATAATTAATTTTACTATTTCTAGAATATTTTAAAGAATTATGAAATTAATGCTAAGATACGAATAAACAAGTTAATATAAACACGTAGTCAAATGTAATTAAATATTAACATTTAAGATGACACTTAATTAAATACAATAAATTAAATACAATTTCTATAAATAGTAAAAATAGGTGATAATCTTTTAATTAATCAATATAAAAATTATTGAATGCTTCTAAAAGAAATATCAAAATAGTGTAGAATGGTTGATTTAACTAATTAAGCATTTAATTAAATGCAGTTAAATGCCATTAAATGCATGCCGGGTTCAGGTTATTACAGAACATACATTTCAAAATAGATTATAAACTAACTTAGTAACCTATCATAGTCAAAAGAAATACCACTAAGTTAGCAACAAGTAGTTCATTATCATTACTATAACTTATACATCATTAACTATAAAGTAAATAAAAGACAACTAGAATAATATACAAGACAATAAGGTATACAACATCTCTAACACCAAGGACAAGACTCTGGCACATAGGACTCATCCACATATGGCACATTCTCAGCTTCCTGAGGCACGTACCCATAATCTTGCTCAATAACTCATGTATGCATGCAATAATAGAGAGTGAGCTTATATAAAACAAGCTCAGTGAGGATCCGATAGATCTCTAACAGTATTTATTATACTCCTTGGAAATGATCCTTTGAGCAGTAAACACACAATAACATCAATAACAATATAATCATATAAACTATAATAACCAATCAATAAAGGATACTCTAGTTGGTGTAACTCCAAACGCCATCACGATCTCAACCATTCTTCTTGTAACTCCCCATTACTCACGCACCTGAGGTACCTCACTAGCCTCGCCCTCCATGATACCTCCGTCATGCGAGCTGAAGGTAGTCTTTGGTAGTCATGCCGTTATCAACCTGACCGCCCGACGCTGCCCGAGATGTGGCACACACATACCAAGACTTAGCAATAATAATAAACATCACATTACAGAAGGACAACCTTTTCCGTTGACTATCTCCCGGTTCATCAATAATCAATCAATAATCATCTTTTCATCAATATAACATCAAATAATCAATTAAACAACAAACAACTAAGTTAGATGACAAAGTAGGCCATCCAACTTAACATGCATTAAACACACAATCAAACCCTAATCTAACCATTAACAACTCACAATTCAATCACTCAAACACCACCCAATCATCTAAAGGCATAGTTCAACATTTTAAAGAAAGACAACCTAAACTTCAAATAATCATATCTTACATTCTACTAATCCAATCACCTCCAAACCAGTTTCTATCACTCACCCATTCAATCAACTACAATCGCCCCCTCGAAAACCAACCAAAACACATCCAAGTCAAGCACAACAACCTTAAAACCCTAATGCGTCAAGGCTGAAATTTCCGGACTTTCACACCAAAATCGCAATCGAAATTTCAACATTACAACATTACTACCACGTATTTAACAAATTTTTAGGAATCGACGGCAATCGATTCCAACCATTACAACTCAAGATAATCAACAAATAGCTAAAATAATCAACTTTTAATACCCGAAAATAAATAATTATGTTACAACGGTTCAAATATCATAAGAATACATATAAACAATCCTTAGCATGCACTGAGCAATAATATAACTTCAAATTAACATTCTAACAGTTCAATAATCAATTATACGCAAAAACATAAAAATGAAAATTTGAGATCTAGAATTTTTCTCTCACCTTTGATGCAAACTAAGGCTAGAAATAGGTACCAACAAGCAAAATCAAGCTTTGAATGAAGTGATTTGGACTTGAATTGCAAAATCTTTGTAAGAAATGTTTTGAAAAACCTTGAAAATGCCTTCTTTTTGCCTCCCTTTGGAATTTCGGTAATGTGTATGCAAAATGAGTGTGTTTTGTGAGTTTTTGATGTGTGTTGATGATATATTAAGCAAATGTCAAACAAATAAAAGAAAGTCAAAGGTGGAAACTAATTATTTTTAGTGTTTTCTTGTCTTTTAATTCATTTTCTTGACTACTCTTGCTCAAATTAATTATGCAACACCTAAACTATCTCAAGTAGTTTATTTTTAGATGACAAGAAGTTTTACATTCAAACATTTTCACTCAATTCGGTTTAAAACTCGATTTTCTGCACAAGAAGGTAAAAAGTCATTATTTATTTTCAAATGTCTTTTGAATGCACAATTAATCTAAAATCATTTAATACCACATATAAATACATTTATATTAATATATTGTGGTTCAACGAAAGTCAATGCAAGAATCGAGTTTAGAAGAAATCACTATTTGGCTAAAAAATGCTACTTTTCGGCCGAAAAGTCTATTTCAATTACTATTCCATTTCAGAATCAATTTTTATCAAATATGGGTCTATTAAGTCTATTTAAATTACTATTTCGTTTCAGAATCAATTTTTATCAAACATGGGTCTATTAATATAGAGGACTAGGTTTTAAGACGTTTAAAATGCCCCTATAAAAATTTTAGCGGACAAGTGTTCAAAACACTATTCATAAAATCGACGATAAAATTTTCAATGCCGTTTTTGATGAAAATTTCATGAATGCACACTTAGCATTTATTAGGAGTATTAATCAAGAAATTATCACATTCTAAGTCGTATAGCACATAAACAGGTCAATTCACGCAAAACGAGATAAAACACGCAAATCGAGATAAAGTCAAAATATGGGGTTTTACATTCTCCCCTCCTTAAAACAATTGCGTCCGCGCAATTCTGCATCGATCCCAAGACAAACTCAGGTGCTGACTCAAACATATTGATTGAAAGACCAATTACTAAATTCTGAATACGAAGCAAAACACCGAACAAGGTCGTTGAATAAGAATTCCCCAAACAAGAAGACTGAATTAGAATGGATAATAAGAACACCGACTAAAACTTCTGAATAAGAATTCCAAATAAATTACCGAAGAAGAACGCCGATTATGAATCCGAAAATAGAACACCGATCAAGAATACCAAGTAAGAACTTCAACAAGATTACCGTTGGAGAATACCGAATAATAATCCCGAAATAAGAACTCGGGATAACACCATATAAGAATTCCGCATAAGAATACTGATAGAAAATACCAAAGAATAATTCCAATCAAGTATACCGAATAAGAATATTCATATGGAAATCGAAAGGAAGAATGCCGAATAGGATCACCAAATGAGAATTCCAATAGTCAATATGTAGTCGTAAAGTAGCTTGACCCCTAATCGGAATTTCATATGCTTTAGCATCACATATTACTCAGTCGCCAACTGTTATAATGCACGTGCTAACTTCAACCATATAGGGCAAACTTTCTACTCGCATACTAGCACATTGCACTCAAGTAGACAGGATAAAAGAATATGCAGCACTAGAATCATTCAATACCTTAACTAATTAATTGAGAATAAGAAATTACCTTTCACTACTGCTGTTGAGATGCATTGCCCGCAGGTTTACCCTGGTAACCCTAGGTCACTGACCGACCCTTAGACCTCGGATACCTAGGACAATTCCTCGCTCTGTGCTGATTGCTGCCGCAACCCAAACATGTTCCTGCCTTATTCCGACAGTTAGACTCGAGATGGCCTTTTCGGCGGCAGAAAGTACAATGTATGACTTGATCCGTAACATAATTCCCAGAAGAATTTGGAACCAAGGAGGTAACTGAATCATCTTGTTAAGCTCTCACGATAATAGGCTGTTCCTGTGCATCCCTGACTGTAGTTAAACCCCGATCATTTTGCCATTTATGACAGTCTGCTTTCATGTGTTGATCACTGCCATAACTTAGACATTTTCCCAATTGCTTCCAACATCCGGTCTCAACATGACCCCTCTTGGTACAGAAAACACAAAATGGAACATGAAGAGCAACATTGTTACCCACGAAACCCTGAACTGGCGAAACCGTTAAACTGCTCCGCTGTATCCTCAAGTCTACTGGCCTATTTTGCCTCTGGAGCTAACTCTACTGACTTCGAGGATGGAAATATCTTTGCTGGTCCTGAGGCTGAGAAAGTCTTCTACTCGATTGACTCGGCCCTGCACCCACCTCATTCTTTCCTTTCTCAACTCTTGTTGCAGCAGTAAGGGCTTCACCGTATGTGGAAAACTGAAAAGAAGTCAAGCTATCTCAAACTTCCGGCCTCAACCCTCGAATGAATCTATTAATTCTCTTTTCAGTAGTTTGCACCATACCCAGAGCATAATGTGATAGATTATGAAATCGGGCCTCATACTGCGTAACAAACAGGCTACCCTATTTCAAAGACATGAATTCATTCCTATGGAGTCTTCCTCTGATTCCAAGAGCTCTAACAGTCATCCTTACTTCACCCAAAAGAGTCACCCGCAGTTATAACATATATACAATTATATCACATGAAGACAAGTACAACATAATACATAATTAACATATAAAACAACATTATCATATAACACACAATTCAGCACATAAGAAGCCAATATCACGTAAACAAGTTATATCACATAATAAGTTATAAACAATTAAAGTCTCATAAGCAACAAACTACCCATAGGTCAAATTAATTATGTAACTCACATTAATCACTCAAAGTTCCTTGCGCACCTAAAGCATGTTGTTTCACATAAGCAGGATATAAACAATTAAAACCATATAAACAACTAACTTCACACAAGACACTTCAATCACATAAAACAAATTTGTCACATAATGCACATTAATCACATAATGCACATTAATTACAACACATTGAGTACGTAAGGCACGTTATCACATAAAACATATTGACCACATTAGTTCACTTAACACATAAACTATATTGATCACATAAAAAGTTAGACACATAAGTAAATTAATCACATAAGCATATTAACATATGTTTCACTTTTCTTTCACTTAATACATACTTGCATGCTTAGACCACTACCCACATTCCGAGGATACTCCGGTTGACAGCTAATCAAGCTCTGATACCACTTAAATGTCATGCCCCAACTCGACCCCACCTACGATCAGTCAGGACGCAACGGAATTTCGGCAATATAATGACAGTAATTAGGACACCGAGGCTCTAAACCAACCTCTTTAGAACATCATACATCAAACTCCATAAACGATCCCAATAATCAACTCCTCAATTAAGTTAACAACATACAATACAACCATATTATACAATAATCATTCTTCAACAATCCATTCATAGTTATATTCCTCCGTTCCAACATAATACATTAATTGAACATACATTTCAAAATAGATTATAAACTAACTTAGTAACCTATCATAGTCAAAAGAAAGACCACTAAGTTAGCAACAACTAGTTCATTATCATTACTACAAATTATACATCATTAACTATATAAGTAAATGAAACACAATTAGAATAATATACAAGACTATAAGGTATACAACATCTCTAACATCAAGGACGAGACTCTAGCACATAGTACTCATCCACATATGGCACATTCTCAGCTTACTGAGGCACGTATTCATAATCTTGCTCAATAACACCTGTATGCATGCAATAATAGAGAGTAAGCTTATATAAAATAAGCTCAGTAAGGATCCGATAGATCTCTAATAGTATTTACTATACTCCTTGGAAATGATCCTCTAAGCAGTAAACACACAATAACAATATAATCACATAAACTATAATGACCAATCAATAAAGGATACTCTAGTTGGTGTAGCTCCAAACACCATCACGATCTCAATCGTTCTTCTTGTAATTCCTCATTACTCACACACCCGAGGTACCTCACTAGTCTCGCCCTCCATGACACCTCCGTCATGCGAGCTGGAGGTAGTCTCTAGTAGTCATGCCGTTATCAACCCGACAGCCGGACGCTGCCCGAGAGGTGACACACACATACTAAGACTCAGCAATAATAATAAACATCACATTACAGGAGGACAACCTTTTCTGTTGACTATCTCCCGGTTCATCAATAATCAATCAATAATCATCTTTTCATCAATATAACATCAAATAATCAATTAAACAACAAACAACTAAGTTAGATGACAAAGTAGGCCATCCAACTTAACATGTATTAAACACACAATCAAACCCTAATCTAACCATTAACAACTCACAATTCAATCACTCAAACACCACCCAATCATCTAAAGGCATAGTTCAACATTTTAAAGAAAGACAACCTAAACTTCAAATAATCATATCTTACATTCTACTAATCCAATCACGTCCAAAACAGTTTCTATCACTCATACATTCAATCAACTACATTAGCCCCCTCAACCAACCAAAAGACATCCAAATCAAGCCCAACAACCTTAAAACCCTAATGCATCAAGGCTGAAATTTTTGGACTTCCACACCGACATCGTAATTGAAATTTCGGCATTACAACATTACTACCACATATTTAACAAACTTTTAGAAATCGACGGCAATCGATTCTAACCATTACAACTCAAGATAATCAACAAATAGCTAAAATAATCAACTTTTAATACCAGAAAATAAATAATTATGCTACAATGGTTGAAATCTCATAAAAATACATATAAACGATCCTTAGCATGCACTGAGCAATAATATAACTTCAAATTAACATTCTAACGGTTCAATAGTCAATTATACGCAAAAACATAAAGTGACATTTTGAGATCTAGAATTTTTCTCTCACATTTGATGCAAACTAAGGCTAGAAATAGGTAGAATGGATGCCCAACAAGCAAGATCAAGCTTTGAATGAAGTGATTTGGACTTGAATTGCAAAATCCATGTAAAAAATGCTTTGAAAAACCTTGAAAATGCCTTCTTTTTGCCTCCCTTTGGAATTTCGGTAATGTGTGTGTAAAATGAGTATGTTTTGTGAGCTTTTGATGTGTGTTGATGATATATTAAGCAAATGTCAAACAAATAAAAAAAAGTCAAAGGTGGAAACTAATTATTTTTAGTGTTTTCTTGTCTTTTAATTCATTTTCTTGACTACTCTTGCTCAAATTAATTATGCAACACCTAAACTATCTCAAGTAGTTTATTTTTAGGTGACAAGAAGTTTTACATTCAAACAATTTCACCCGAGTCGGCTTAAAACTCGATTTTCTGCAAAAGAAGGTAAAAAGTCATATTATTTATTTTCAAATATCTTTTGAATGCACAATTAAGCTAAAATCGTTTAATACCACATATAAATACATTTATATTAATATATTGTGGGTCAACGAAAGTCAATGTAAGAATCGGGTTTAGAAAAAATCACTATTTGGCTAAAAAACGCTACTTTTCGTCCAAAAAGTCTATTTAAATTACTATTCCGTTTCAGAATCAATTTTTATCAAATATGGGTCTATTCCGAAAAGGCTATTTAAATTATTATTCCGTTTCAGAATCAATTTTTATCAAACATGGGTCTATTAATAATAGAGGACTAGGTTTTAAGATGTTTAAAACGCCCTTGAAAAAACTTTAGCGGACAGGTGTTCAAAATACTATTCACAAAATTGATGATAAAATTTTCAATGCCGTTTTTGATGAAAATTTCATGAATGCACACTTAGCATTTATTAGGAATATTAATCACGAAATTATCACATTCTAAGTCATATAGCACATAAACAGGTCAATTCACGCAAAACAAGATAAAACACGCAAATCGAGATAAAATCAAAATTTGGGGTTTTACAGGGTCTCTAGTCTACCTTCATTAACATCTAAAGCACCTAATTGAAGCATTGAATCAATCTCAAAGGCTCATTTTATCAAAACCCTAAAAATTTTCATTATTCACTACCTTGAGACTAAACAATCGAATTTAATCGTTTAAAAAGCTATACAATTACATAAACATAGTCTCTACAACATGTAGGTAACATATAAAGCAAGTTTTAATCAATTCATGAGCCAGTAACATCAAATCTAGAAATTTCATATGTTGACATAAACTTTGAACAATGCCAAAATCCCTCACCAAATACAAGTAGGAGTTAGTAGGAAGCTAGAAAACCCTCAAAACCACTTGATCCTAGCTTGGTAGAGCTTGAAATGTAAGATTGAAGAAACAATTTTTTTTTTCCTTTTCCTTTGACAGCCTATCGGGTTTGGGGAGGGATATAGATGGAATTTTAACTTTTGTTTGTGTTAGTGTATATGTATAGGTATGTTATTATGTATATATATTATATGGGCTATATATTTGTTTTAGGTTGACAACCATTTTGAGCCCAAATAACTTGCTAAATCTATTTAACACAAGTCCAAGATGTAATTAAATGTTAGCTAGATCAAAATCAATGTTAAACTACTTTTCACTATGCTCCTAACACGCAAGGCTCAAATGCTCATTTTTCTCATTTCTCAAAAAAGTGATATAACTTAGGAAAAATGTTAATTTGAAGATAATAAGCAATTGGATATCTTTCTCGCATCTGATCCTCCCTCTCCCAAGTAGCATCCTTTAACCCGTGATAATCCCACAGAATTTTAACCATTGGGATACTTTTAGTTCTGAGCTCTTGAACATTCCAGTCTACAACTCGAAGAGGTCTCTCTGTATAAGTTAAAGTCTCACTGATCTTTTGCAGCTTTGGCTTAAGAATATGAGAAGGATCTGGCTAATATTTTCGAAGCATCGAGACATAAAAGACATCATGAAGTCGGCCTAAACTAAGAGGTAAAGCTAATCTGTAAGCCAATGTACCAACTTTCTTAGTTATTTCAAAAGGGCCTACATATCTTGGACTGAGTTTACCCCTTTTACCGTGCCGAATCAAACCCTTACGAGGAGAGATTTTCAGAAATACCTGATCACCTACAGTGAACTCTAAATCACGACTGCCTCTATCTGTATAACTCTTTTGTCGACTCTGTGGTGTAAGCATTCTCTTTTTGATAAGTTGCACATTATTAATCATTTTGTTCATCTTAGGTAATAAAGTAGGGTCAATAGTTTTTATCTTTTCAACCTCATCCCAATATAAAGGAGATATGCATTTACGCCCATACAGTGCATCATACGATGCCATACCCATAGTAGCTTGATAACTATTATTATAAGCAAATTCTACAAGTGGCAAATATATCTCCCAACTTTTACCAAAGTCCAGAATATAAGCTCGCAACATATCCTCGAGTATTCGGATAGTTCTTTCAGATTGACCGTCAGTTTGAGGGTGATAAGATGTACTAAAGCTCAACGTTGTGCCTAATGCCTTCTGAATCTTCTGCCAGAACTGAGATGTGAACCTGGGATCTCGATCCGACACAATACTCTTTGAAGTTTCGTGAAGCCTAACAATATTTTCAACATACAACTCAGCTAGCTTGTCAAGAGTATCAGTTTTCTTCATGGCAATAAAATGAGAAGTCTTGGTCAGTCTATCAACAACAACCCAAACTGAATCATTACCCTTTGAAGATCTTGGCAAGTCTGACATGAAATCCATAGTAACGTGGTCCCATTTCCAATTAGGAATAACTAATGGCTGTAACAACCCTGTAGGTCTCTGATGCTCAACTTTAACTTTTTGACATGTCAAACATCTAACTACATAATCAGTAATCTCTCTTTTCATGTTATTCCACCAGAAGTTCTGTTTCAAATCCTTGTACATCTTGGTACTACCTGGGTAGATAGTGTACTTTGAACTATGTGCCTCTGCAAGTATTTCTTTCTTTAATGTTGGTTCATTCGGAATACAGATTCTGCCCTTGAATTTGAGAATGTCATCGTTATGAAGTTTAAAGTTCGACTCTCTCCCTTTTGACTTTTCTAAGATTTTCAACAATTGAGGGTCAGTCTGTTGAACTTCTCTAATCCTGGATAACAACAAAGATTGAATTTGTAGACTTGCAAATTGAATGCCTGAATTTGAAGTCTTTGGTTTCCACAAACATAACTTCTCCATGAACTCCCAATTCTTGATAGTCAAGCTGGCAACCGTAGCCTTTCGGCTCAAAGCATCAGCGACAGTGTTGGCTTTACCTGGTAGATAATTAATAGTGCAATTATAATTCTTAAGTAATTCCAACCAACGCCTCTACTTCATATTCAATTCTTTATGTGAAAACAGGTATTTCAGAGTCTTGTGATCTATAAATATTTCAAATTTGTTACCCCAAAGATAATGACGTCATTTCTTTAGTGCAAAGATTATAGCTGCAAGTTCAAAATCATGCGTAGGATAGTTAAGTTCATAGGGTTTCAATTTCCGTGAGGCATATGCAATCACTTTTCCATTCTGCATCCACACACATCTTAAACCTTCATTTGAAGCGTCACTATAGATCACCAAATTATCAGTCCCTTCAGGCAGTGCAAGAATAGGAGACGATGTAAGTCTCTTATTCAATTCTTGGAAACTAGCCTCATATTTCTCATTCCAATCAAACATAGTCTTCTTTTGAGTAAGTTGAGTCAAATGTCCAGCAATTTTAGAGAAATCCCTGACAAATCTTCTATAATAACCTGCTAAACCCAGAAAACTACGGATCTCGGTAACAGTCTTAGGCCGTTTCCATGAAAACAAAACCTCAATCTTTGCCGGATCAATAGAAATACCATCCTGCAACATTATGTGACCTAGATAAGCGACTTGCTTCAACCAGAATTCACATTTGCTGAATTTCGCAAACAATTTATGCTCTTGCAGGGTCTGTAATATAATCCTCAAATGTTGTTTGTGCCCATCTTCTGATCTACAGTATACCAGAATATCATCAATAAAAATAACCACAAACTGGTCCAGATACAGTCGAAATACTCTTTGCATTAAATCCATAAATGCGGCGGGAGCATTAGTCAAGCCAAACGGTAACACAACAAACTCATAGTGACTATATCTTGTTCTAAAAGCAATTTTAGGCATATCATCCTTTTTAATCCTCAACTGATAATAAACCTGCCTCAAATCAAATTTAGAATATACTTTGGAACCTTGCAACTGATCAAATAACTCCTCAATTAAAGGCAACAGATATTTGTTTTTAATAGTCACCTGATTGAGACCCTGATAATCAATACACAAACAAAGAGATCTGTCTTTCTTTTTAACAAATAGTGCACCCTAAGGTGAAGAACTAGGTTGAATGAATCCCTTCTCAAGTAAACCATATAGTTGATGTAACGCCTCGATCCCTTACGAGACCGGAGCCCCGATCCAAATCCCGAGGTCACGAAAAATGAGGGAAAACAGACGGAGTTTCTCCTGTTTCTAGGCCTAACTGATTTTAAAGATAAAACCACAACCATATTCTATAATATTCTCAACAACACCAAACTCCAACCATACAACTTTCCCAGAACTAAGGCCATCCGAGCCTTAGTCTACGACATTAAAGACATACAAGCATGCATTACAATTGTCAATAAAATTTCAAGTCATAAGATCGCTTATCATACCACTGTAATTTTAATTATGAATCTGTCTTATATGTTAAGTCCATCCAACCAACATTCTTAAGCACACAAACATGCAAGTCTTTGAAGCATCAAAAGTAAATCATAAGATATTACAATCCGCTCATAACTACTAACTTATACAGGACTATAACTTCATATTACATTACAAACTTCTAGGATAACAGAAATTTACACAAGGTTCTATGACCTTAAGATAGAACACATAAAAGCAGAAATTTGTACTCTCTGCACGTAGACCAGCACATAGTATCCAATCTCAGCTTTTCCTGAAACATGTTAAAAAGAGGAATGAGTAACCAAAATTACTTAGTGAGGGAAGGGAAAAATAGCCGGGGAGTTTTAAAAATCAATTCGTGCAATGCAACAGTTAGGTACAGAATAACAATTAAACAATAAGAAGGCAATTAGACAATGAAATATCACACATTTAAAAGGATACGATCTCAATAACCCCAAACACTCCAAGTCTTGATCTTCAATCACGAACCACGAACATCTTCAATGTGCCGACATAAACCCAAAATACTCCAGTAGGTGTACTCCAGATGTACTTCAATATCCTATGACCAAATATCCCCTGACAATCTCTGGACTAGGTGAGCGAGAGACTGGGCAACCATGGTAGCCGAGGTATACCGGCAAGCCTGATGCCGCCCAGCTTTCCCGACACTACCATGCCCAAATGGTTGCGCATCCATGATGCAATGCACATATGGTACAATAATTGAAATAACTCAATAAACACATAAGGAGGGTCAACAAGGAAGGTTGCCCTTGCTCGTAGGTTACAATTAATAAGCATTATAACAATATAATCAGGAGATAAGCATATTCATCAATTCTTAGCAAGGTACACACAGGTATAAACAATTATATTAAACTACACGATTTATGAACAATAAAATAAATTAAGATGCACAAAAGAATGAGAACTCTCACACCTTTATCAAACCTGAAGAGTACAGCTTAGGTTTACTCCAAACCTCTTTGAATCCGCTCAAATGTGCAACCCCTAGTTATTCATATAAGTGCAACATTTTTAACAATTGATTATAGCAATTCTAACTTAACTAATTATGCAATCTCAACCCACAACGATAGAAGCAATACAATCACTTGTTTATTCCACATTATTACATAATTCAAGTAGTCATACAAATAACTAACATTGGTAGGTGTACAGTGGCACATAGGAAATGAGTAAGGGTATTAACTATTAGCAAAAGTTAACTTTAGATATTAACAACTAATTCTTACATTTCGTTACCCATCCATGAATCCAAGTTGAATACTCTAAACATAGCAAATTAACCAATCAATAGATCTTCTAGTTTACATATAAAGTTATCTCACATGAAGTAACAATGGAAGAGATACAATAGAAACAACTAGTGCTAATCACATATTAATCTAATACAAGTTCAACAATGATTTAATCTATAATTACCAATATCTTTAAAGTTAAGGTTTCTCATTTAGCGGTTAAGGTTAAGAATAAAAGATAACTTTACAAGTCAAGAAAGTGTTGTTTGACTATTACACTGAAGTTGGTCCTTTGAATTAAAGACTAGTTAGCACTACCAATACAAGTTCATAAGCTGCTCAAGGTTTCTTTACTTTACATTAGTTAATAACTTGTATATGAAACTAGTTCAACTCCACTTATTCCTTAATCAAATATTAACTTAATCTAAAGGTAATTCTCTGAAGGTTTTAAAGCTAATCGAAGCTAGGTTCCAATAAGGTTCAAATATTACATTCATTAGCAACAACTTCCAAACATTTACTACCTTAAAAGTCTTCTAACCATATATTCTCTTACTTTTTAATGATTATGAACTAGTGAATAATATTCAACTCAATTAACTCAAATAACATGTAAATATAGCATTTATAACAATCTATTAGTTAATCATGCATCAAGTTCAAGTGATTCTCAAGAAATCCAACAAATCTCCTACTAAATGTTTACAAAATAAGTTCTAAACTTCACATAAGATAACCAACTTCAAATCCAACTTCACTAGTCTCATATAGTTACATTATGATGCACATAAACGCAACTAAACCACATTTTAAGTCATGTTGACACAAAACTCCGAAATGCCTCTTATGATTTTTGAACTACAACTACCTAATCTGATTAGCCAAATCCCTCCATAATTACATTTTAAGAGCTTCTATACATATCTAAGACTAACTACACATTTAAACGGATCCAATTCAACAATCCGTTTCAAAGTCCTATTTCTAATTCAATCTAAATTTCCAATTCTAGTTAAGCTATAACCATTATTATGATACCTATAGCATTCTTAAGGGTTCTAGCAACAATTAGGAGAATTAGAACAAATAAGCTCAACAATTTCAACATCTCAGTAATAGCTCAAGTTTGGCTACATATTTACCTAAGCAAATGACTCTCAAATAAACTAATTTTTACATGTATGGAAAGCTCTTCGAAAGTCGATAACTCTAGAATCAAAGGGAACCTAATTTTGAGCTAAATTCATCAAGATATGACTAAAACAATATAGGTGTGCAAATTGTCCAAATTGGTTACTTTTTTTGTCACTTTTCGATTTTTAAAGTTTTTGAAGTCCTAAATGATTTTTTCTAATTTTTCAGCCTAAACAAAGTTTGTTCCTAACTGATCAAACTATCTACCTTAATGTTTTCAATTTTTTCTAGATAGTAATTCTAGGTCAAAAATATCACGAAATTCAGGCAAACTAATCTGTCCTGTACCAGCTCAACTACAACCCTCACTGATTTTGGAATGATCGGGCAAGTAAATGATTTTTCCTCATTACTCGACCTAAACAAGAATTATTCCTCTCAAAGTCTAAATGAACATACATATTTGTCCAAAATTTTTCCTCATAGGTTACATGCTCA
Organism: Ehretia macrophylla; assembly: GCA_037974665.1. Classification (NCBI taxonomy): domain Eukaryota; kingdom Viridiplantae; phylum Streptophyta; class Magnoliopsida; order Boraginales; family Ehretiaceae; genus Ehretia; species Ehretia macrophylla. Next base: position 11,888,894 of record CM075774.1, read on the forward strand.
AATAGTTCACATAATATAACAGCTACAACAAAAATCATGCAATCTATACATGTCTAAACTTGCATAATACAAACATTTCTTACTCAATAACACATATATATGCAATATAACTTCGGAAATCAGTTTTTAACGGATTCCCCTTACCTTATAATCTCAAGAAATGATGATATGAAACTTGAGATGGTAAGATCTAGCTTTCTTCCTCTTCTTTCTCTTTTTCCTTGATTTTTGGGTGTATATGTGTGTAGAGTGTGTGTGTTTTTAGCCGTGTGATTTTGTGTGTGTGTGTATATGTCGTTTGTGTGGAGTGTGTATTTATGTGTTTGTGGTTTGTGTGAGTGTGTATATAATATGTATGTGTATGTATGTATAATAAAATATATATAAGCCTAATGACTAACTTGGCTCGAACTAAATACTTATTTATTAATTTTCCATTTTGGTTAAAATCTAACTATTTGGTTACTCCAATTCCTAATTGTCTACGTTAATTATTTTTTACGATTCCTACAACTTTCCAAAATGTTCGAGAAGTCCCGAAATTGCACATAAAATGAGAATTATGCACATTAACCAATTAAATGTGCCTACTTACATAAGAATGCATTTATATTGATGAAATACATGTTAATAGATGAAATTTCTTATTAAATTAGATGTATGCACATAGTTTGAGATAAATGCACGTTAAAAACAACTAATTGCACGTAGAACAACGAATAAGCTCACTAGCAAATAAAAATGCAATTTCGCACTTATAAATATATTCTAGTTATTTTACTTGCATGCTATTCTCAATTAAATGTACATGACTGTAATAAATGCACGAAAATGTACTCCAAGCATGTGATGTACAAAATAATATTTTTCTCCTACTTTATACGAGTCACATATCATGGAAAAAATGTAAATTCAAAAAAAAAAAGATAGTCAAATTTTACTATGAATAGTAACTATTTATCAAAAAAGTAAATGCACATTTTAAATGCACAAATAAAGTATGCAACAGTTAATATAGACATGTTGGGGTCTTGGGTGTCACAGCTGAACTTTCAATTCCTATAATTCAGGTGGAGCCATCCTATATAGAGTCCTAAAGATAGGTGTAGTCCCCGACAATAAGTCAATCACAAATTTTATCTCTCTATCAAGTGGAAAACTAGGTAATTCCTTAGAAATACCCCCGGAAACTCTTTTATTATAGGCACTTCATTCAGTTTTTGCTTATCCATAGGTTGATTAATCAAATAAGCTAAATAGGCATCACAAACCTTACCCAGCAGTTTAGTCGCTTTAATAGAAGAAATTATACGAGTACCCGTAGATTTACAACTACCAACAATCTCAATCATAGGTTGATTAAGCATTTCTAACTTCACAATTCTTCTTCTACAATCTAAGTAAGCATAATGTTCACCCAACCAATCCGTTCCCAGAATTATTTCAAAGTCCTTAAAAGGCAAGATAATTAAATCAATAGGAAGGACTCGACCCTCAATACACAATTCACAAGCTTTACAAACAAATTCAGTTAAAAACTTAGTACCCATAGGGAAACCTACCTCAATCTTATAAGGCAATTTATCAATTTTCAAGACAGAAGATTGTGCGCACATAGGTGTGATAAATGAGTGTGTAGCCCCAGAATCAATTAAAATTGTGACTGATTTATTATTGAGAAGAAAAGTACCTTCAACCACTGTAGTCGTCGTAGGAAGCTCCTCCTGATCTAAAGCAAATACTCGAGCCTACCCCCGAGGTGTTGGTGCTGCAGCTAGTGCCCTGATCTGAGTGCTCTGACTAGATGTCTAACCCTTGGCATTCTTGAATTTCAAACAATCCTTGACCCTGTGCTGGTCAATACCATATCCTGTGCACCTGTTCAATCTCTTCCAGCAATTTTCCTCTATATGGCCTGGCGCTGACAGAAGTTGCACTGCTAGTGATGTCTTGGAGAAGTGCCTCCCGTAGGAGCTTTATAAGTAGAGGTAGCTGGACTACCCTAATTCTGGCTCTGTACATGTTGCACCTAAGTCTGAGGAGGTACGGTATAACTCTTGAAAGTGCTAGGCCAACATAAGATATCATGTCACAACATAATCATAAGTTGGATTCAAGATCGGAAAAGTTATGCATGGACACCTTGATATAGCCGAGAGTTACTAGGCTATCTACAAAAATTTTCCATGTTTTGCAACAAAGATCAACATGCTAACTTTATGTTATGTCTATTGTTTATCAACACATACTATATATATCAACAATACATATAGAACTAAAGAGGTTCATGGGTATACCTCTCTTGTAGATCTCTTTGAAGATGATGAGGTTGGTGACAAGCTTTTGAATCCTTCTAACTTGAAGGCACTAGTTGGTCCACCTAGTATCCAAAGCTCAACCAATACTTGAAGAGGGAATGTGCTAGTAGTATCTTCAATGTATGAAGCTATGTATGTGTAGTTATGGATCAAAAGGCAAAAACTTTATCACCTTCTAGCCCTGGCCAAAAATTCAAGTTCAAAAACAAGAAGATAAAGTTATCTCTCCTCTCTCTTGTCTTGGCCGAAAAATATGTGTATGTATGTCAAGTTGTCGTACGATGAAAGAGAGTATTATCATCTAATATAAGCTAATAACATATTAAGTGACCAATCACTATTGTCACCTTTTCATGACAAGCCATGCAAGCCATTAGATGATAAAATATGATCATCTTCTCTCTCATCTACTCCTTGGCCGAAATTGCAAGTGGATGGAGAGAGAAGTTTGTCATCTTTTATTATATAAATAAAACATACTCATATAATTATATATATAATGTTATTTTAAACGATAGCCAATCACAATTGCTTCATTGTAAAGTAAAAGCCATGCAAGCCTTAGGATTGTAATCATTACAATATAAAGGTAGCTTTATTCTTTCTCCTGACACTTGTCAAAAAGGTTTTATCAACAAAAACAATTATCAAGATTCTTTTGTTTTTATTGAAAAATGAATCATATCCATTCATTTCAAATTCAAATAACTTGGATTGATGACATGGACAATCTTAGTCATCAATCTCCACATGCATATGCCATGTATAATTATCTAGTCATTAATTTGCAAATCACCTATTGACAACTAAGATGATGACGTGACATTTCTCAAATTACATCATCATAACTTATATACATATATATAAACACTTATATATATAATATTTTTGTTCATTCTAATATCTATTAGAATAAATATATTGAAACAACTTTTCAATACTTGCAGTTTGGCCCCTAAAGTTTAGGTAATTATAATTTGATCCCAAAACTTTCTAAAATTATACTTTTGGCCCAAATACCAATATTGATGACTTTTAACACTTTAAAACCACCAATCACATAATATAAGCTCCCGGTGAACTTATTCATGATACTTATTAGTGTGTGGCTTTCTAGATTCATAATCGCATACTGATAAGGGACCCAATAAACCTCCTTATCTATTTCGGAAATGTCTCCGTCATTTAACGAAATACCCTTATGCTCATGAGTGACGCACTAGCAACGAACGTACCATGAGAATGTATACGATAATGAAGACGATGTCTTTAATGAATCTATTTAACCATCGACAATTAGCGTGCAGTCCGGTCTTTCTGTTACAAGTGCCCCGATTGGGAAAAGACCATGAAATGGTTAAGCCTACATCCGATACTATGTATAAATCTGAATCGGTGAAACGAGAGATAACTACCATGAAAAAACTCATTTCTATCACTTCATACTCGCCTTGGCTAAGGACTTCATTGTTTACCAACCGATTTTAGATATCATAGGATATTGCCTCGCACCGGAAGTTAACATATCATATCTTGACAATTACCTGTCGGTTCATACCACAAGACTAAAACACAAAAGGCCGTAACCCACCTTATAGAAGATGGGTATTGTCCAGATGCAGTATTTAGCCCCTGATATAACCGACAGCCGTAATCTCTCAAGTTTGAGGATTAATTTGCACAATTCTCAACTAAATAGTAAACTATTAACCTGAAATCATGTAGTTAATTATTTATTGTCACATTCAATGATCCGTGCACACACGATCACTCATATGTTTATTAGTCCACATCACCATGCTGTTCTAGCATTTCGCACGCTATCCTTTATCATTAACATCACTATGTTAATCAAAGGTAATAACATATGATAACCTGTACTCGATTATTCTAGTCCCGGTTGAATAATCTGAAGGGCTATGAATTGTTTCTTAATGCTTATCATATCGAAGAGAAAGTGCGAAATATCCTAAACCTTTTTAGAACATTTCTCTTCTCGGATAGGCATTAAGGACATATTCATATCGAAGCAGAGAATATGAACATCCTACAAATATCATAGTGTATAAAAAACTAAAGCATATTCTTATTAAACCCTAATAAGGTCATCTCAAACTTTAGCATTAGGGCATATCCCCAACAATCTCCCACTTGCACTAATGCTATCAACCATAGGATCTAGTGCATGTTACATTCGTATCTCTATACTTATCTTCTCCAAGACGGTGATCAACTGTAACTATCTTTACAGGATCAGTGAATCAACTATAGAAACAACTATAGGATCTTTATCTATTAATTCTTTTCTTATCAAGAAAAAAAATTCTTGAATTGACTCTTTACAAGTTCGGACTCTTGATTAGATTAGGTTCTTTTAAGCTTGTGTAAAAAACCTCCATAGTAGTTACCATATCACAAGATATCGACTACCATCAATAGACAGAACCTTATAATACCTAAACATCATAAAAGTCAAGCAACATCTTGGCTCAAATAATAACATAACTATTATTTATCACTATTCAAAACTCTTTCCAATAATTCGCAAATTCATTAAATACACCTTTATCCTTTTTTAAGTGAATTCTTTTCTAAGAACTTCAATACAACCATAAACCTTAAAATTATGGGTTAAAGTTTATATAGATATCATTATAACAATAAGATCACTAGAACTTATATGTATTGTCTTTGATATCTATCATGTAACTCGTTACATTATATCGTGCCAAGTACTTGTCATCGCATTTTAAAGGAGAATGCAAACAGCGAAAGGATTAGGTGCAAAACTATTCACTCCTTTTCCTTAATAGTTGGAAGGAAATCTACAAGAAAAGACAGATACCCTATCATTCAGACTAGAGACCAAAATTTATTAGATTCCTCCATCTTAAAGAGAACTTTAAGATCGTGACTAGGTGTACACGTAGTGAGAAAACAATCAATCATATCATTGTACTTCATATTCATGAAACTTATAAGATATGATCGGTTTACCCAAACATACAATCATGATATAAAATTCAGTTGGACCCTGGCAAACAAAGGTATCATAAATTTATAAGACTTGTTAAGGGCATGAACTCCCACTAACCTTTCTTATAAATTTAGATATTACCTTGTTATACTAATGAAAAAGATCTCTATCTTTTCATTTTAACCATTTCATCATAGTTACCTTTCTCTAAAGAAACTATGCATGAAGGAGTTTAAATTCTATACAGCTATAGAATTAAAACATGATATAAGTTTGAAGTCAATTTGAAAGATTATGGTGATAAAAGATGCATTCTCTAATCTTCTTTTATAACCCAACATATTCTGGACAAGTCTTATAAGCTCCATTCCTTTTAATTATTTATTTTAAACAAACTCTTTTGTCAAAATGAATAATTTATCTATCAAACTCATTTCAATAGACATATAAAAGAATTAAAGTCTTTAACTCTTGACCATTTAAAAGTTTAAGACATTATAAGTATGATTTGGTATTTTTCCATTTCTATAAATGCAAAACAATGAAATATAAATGTTTTTGAGTTTGAAGACATTCTTTCTTCCGACACGCATTCCGACCATTTCATTACTATTAATGAAAGATATACAAAATGCCAATCATTTCTTATAAATTCGTTTGCTAATATGCAATATTCGCTTATAAATAAACTAATGTGCAAAGTGAGAACTTAACAAACAAAACTCCCTATGTGCAAACTAATATTAGATCTATAGTCCTCTGCCATCCTAGGACTTAATGAACCCAAAGCGATCATATCCGGTCTTACCCAAAGGTGGAGGGACATGATTCATAATAAGTTTAATTAAGTCGCTAATAAAACATAGTGATGTGGTTGTCTGCCAAAATTTAATGGCCAAGATAGCCACAAAGGCTTGAGGCTATTGATTCAATTTGTAGGATAACTATGAGATGGCGGGTCAGATCTAACTGAATCACTTAATCAACATAGCCACAAAGGTTTGAGACAAAAGTGATTTAGGGACTAGAAATGATCATAATCTATTTTGTGAAATAGACAACAAAGTGTTGTTGACTCTTAACACCTATATTACAACATAGCCACAAAGGTTTGAGAGATATATGTGATAAAGAGAATTTGGTCACCCACTACCGGATTCTGACAAAATTCGCGTTTCTCATTTTGAGAGTTTTAGATTTGATAAAATTAGTGGGAGCTATCATTTAATTAAAGACCAAGTTAAATGATTAAACGAGTTAAAGTCAACTAGCAATCTTATTTTTCCACATGTTTATGGCTACTTGTATGAACCCGTTTTTATCTTAATATTCTAGACTTATATCACATGAATCGGACCAAACTTTATTGATTAAATGTTGTCTAAGAATAGTTCTTAAAAACTTAATCATATGATTAGATTAGAATGTTCTTAAGTTTCCTTCTTGATAATGCATCAAAAGGAAAATGTGTGAAACTTATGGTTGATAAGGAAAACAACTTTAATATGCTAGTTATATTCTTTTGATTGTATAATAGTATACAAGATATAAAAGGAATATGATTCTAAACCTACAAAGAGTTGTGTGGTAAGCATATTTCATTGGTATAATATAGGAAGTCAATTCGTGATCATGTTTCATCTTTGATTATCCGTAATGCAAAGAAGAAAGACATGAATTAAATGATTTCTATTAAGCCAGTGTGAGCATAATCTAAAGGATAATTAAGGAATGTAAAGGTATATGTAAAAGTGTTTACATAACTGATAAATTGAACATTAAAAGGAGGATTTATTCAATATATCTTTATAGCTTGAATGGCAAGACAATGAAACTATAATGAATGGTAAATCTCCTTTATTAATGGTTGTTATTACTTTATGGTTTTGCTTCTTTTGTAACATAAGTGTATGTGCATTTGAAAGAATCTTAATCAATGTATGCTTTGGAAGCGTGAAATGGTTTCAGTGTTAGCAAATTGAACAATTGTTGTTTCATTAGCTAAAGACAAATATTTTGTTAACTGATTAACCATATACCAAATATATTTTGAGATAAAGTTTCTAATCCAAGAAAATTTTAGTTTCTTTATGACTTAGTTAGTTCCAATATTAAGATGTTGAGTAAGTTGGTTTTCGGATTGACTTATACATCTTATTTTTGGGAAGGTAACCAAGTCACCCTTTATTTGATAAAGGGTTAAAAATACTAAATTGTTTGGATTAGTACATTGTGATGTACAAGCTTTTTGTGAATAAGCTTCTACTGTGTTTTCTCCTTTATATAACCTCACTAATGATTGTCATATAAAGGTTATTTGTTCTTGTTGAAGAACATGTCTAAAGTCTTTTGAATGATTCAAAAAGCATTAGACTAAAGTAGAGAAACCATATAAGAAAAGGTATTATTGCATTATGATGTGATCATGATTCTAAAATACTTGAGCACTATTTGGATAAGTATCTCAATTTTTCGGTATAGTATCGTAATTAACAACACTTGATGCACCATAATCAAACATGAATTTCTTAGTGAAGAAATAATGTTTTGTGCAAAAGTTGATTAGTTGGACTAATCATACTATTTACTTGTGGGTTGTACTTTCCTTAATTTTTTCTATTGAATAGATCTTGATTCCTACCATTGCTATAACTTTATATGTGATAAAAGTTGGATGGCAACCAAATATTAAAGAAGGTAATACTTGGATTGTCTTACTTTTATTGAAAAGTTTTAAAGGACAAGTGGGAACTTGGGGTTGAAAGGTAATTTCGTGCTATGTCCTTGTCTTATAGGATATAATTTCTATTTTGTGATCAAGTTGTATTGATCTGTTAGATTGTGATCATTCTCGAAGGAAAAAGTTTTTGTTCAAGAAGGTTGATGCATTCTAACTAAATAGAAATTGAGGAAGTGTCCTCTAAAGCAACAAACTCACATAAACCTAAATATTGAATCTATTCAATTCAGTCTGAAATGTCATCATACAAGATTTTGCAAATCTAGTAATGTATCTCATCCTTTGAAGGATATAGGAATATCTTCTATTAGATGCACAAAAGTTGTTTGTGTCTTTGAGATAATGATTACTTGGATGAATCTTGTGTTTGCATCAGAGTTAGTGGGAGCGCAACCGTTATTCCTAATCTGTATGTTGATGACTTGTCTATCATAGTTGATAATATAAGTGATGTGATGTCAATCAAAGTCTAGTCATATTCTCCATATTTGGAAGATGTCATTAGTATCTTGAGAATTCGTAGCTATGGTGGTAGTACAAGGAGATTACTTAACATATTCCAAAGATTGTACCTAGAGTGATCTTGAAGGTGTTCAAGATGATTTTTCAAAAAGAAATCAAAGAAATAAATCATTGTCCTTGAGACAATGAATCCATCTCCAATGAATGATTTTTGAGAAACTCTAGCAGCATGGCAAGCTTGGATGAAATCATTATATGCCTGAGTAATAGATGACTTCATAAGTTGCTGTACTAAGTACAACATTTGACATTGTGCAAACTGTAAAGTGTTACGAGTTAATGTCAATCCTATCCTAATTGAGAATATTGGATAATATTTTGCATATATTTAAAGTAATTTTGAAGCACTTAAAATATATTCTATGAAGAAGGTAAAATCCGTGGTGACGGATTTAGAAGTTTAGATTTTGATCTAAAACCAATAACATAATGTCTATTTCGGGGTTCATGTTCATGATTAATATACCACAGTTAGTTAGAAATGTTCTGAATGAACTGTATGTCCCATTATGTATATTACATCTTTTGCAATATTTGATATTACAAAAGAATTTATTTGGATCAAGGTGATCATACAAGTTGATAATGGTTCTTATCATTTAGTTGTGAAGCTTTTGTGTTACAACTATAATGGAGCTATTGCACAAGCTTAAGGAACCAAGGTCTCACAATATGTCCAAACATTTGGAAAGGTGTTTCCATTTTCATATATTGTATTTGTAGCCTATAACAATATTGTGATATGTCATTGTGAAAAAATGACCCTATCTTTTGATGTTGCTGACCCACTTACCTTAGCCATGAATTTGTCATAGCTAGGTCCACGTCTTGTGAAGATTGATATGTGATATCATTGTGTGTTGCGCTAATACTATATATATATCATAGCATTAGTGCAACTGGGAGATTGTTGGAGATATGCCTTAATGCTATATAGCTATTTTGGGATATTTTGACATTAACTTGTACCTAATGGCATTTACGTCTATATGTTTGTTTACATATTGACTTGTTTGTGACATTCATATTCTCCGCATTTCCTATTATATGAATGTGTCCTTAATGTTTTTCGGAAAAGAAATATATTCTAAAAGAGTTTAGAATATGTTGGCATATTTCTTCGATATGATAAACATTCAAAATGATTTGTAGCCCTCAGATTATTCGACCGAGACTAGAATAATCAAGTACAGGCTATCATATGTAAGTTACCTTTGATTAACAGAGAGATGTTAATGATAAAGGGTGGTGAGCCTTGTGCCACAACAACATAGGGATGCGACGGACTTATATATGGGTGATTGTTAGTTGAACGAATCACTGAATGTGACCAGAATAACAAACTACATGACTTTTGATTAATAGTTTGTTATTCGTTACGAATTGTGCAAATTAATCATTTGACTTGAGAAATTACGGCTGCCGATTATATCAAGGGCTAAATACTGCATCTGGACAATACCCGTCTTCTAATAGATGGGTTACGGCCTTTCGCGTTTTAGTTTTGTGGTATGAACTGATAGGTAGTTGTCAAGATAAGATCCTATAACCTCCGACGTGAGGCGATGTCCTATGCGATCTTATTTCAGTTGATTGAGGAAGTCCTCGGCCGGGGCACATAATAGATGGAATGATGGAAAAAGTTCCATAGGGGTCGGGTCTCATTTTACCCGAATAGGTCTATACATAGAATCATTTAGTGGACTTAATCGTATCATGGTCCTCACAACGATTGGGACATATTTAATGGAATAATCAGACTGCAGGCTAATTCATTACTATAAATAGATTCATAAAAGTTGGACTTCATTACCGTATAAATTGTCATGATGCTGATATGTTGCTAGACGTAACTCTTGAACATGAGGGTATTCCAGAGAATGACGGAGACATTCTCGGAATAGATTAAAAGCCTTTAATAGTCCCTCATCGCTATACGGTTATGAATCTAGAAAGTCACACACATAAAGAGCATCAAGAATAAGGCAATTATCAAGTTTAATATTAAGTTGGAAACACATTAAAGAGTTAATGTTATTTAGTTTGGACATTAATAGTTAAGCAGGCCAAAAGTACAAATACTGAAAGTATTAGGGTCAAAGTGCAAATACTGAGTTGGAAGCACGTTAAAGTGTTAACGGTGTTATTTTCACCATTAATGGTTAAATGGGTCAAAATCATAATTTTTGAAAGTTTTGGGGCCAAAGTACAAATACTGAAAAGTATTGAGGCTTTAGTGCAAATAGATTGAGGGGTCAATCTGTAATTAATTATTCTAAAAGGGTTTAGAATTAATTAATGTTTGTCTTCACTAAAAGACAAAACACTAAAAGACAAAATACAAAAGGACAAAAGACAACTTGCACAAAAAGACAAACAACAAGTTGTACAAAAAGACAAAGAACAAGTTGGCTTGAGTTTGTGCATGATTGACACTTGGCAAAAGGATGATGTCTTGAGGAGACATAATATGCCACTTGTGACAATCCTACACAACTCAAGACTCTATATAAAGGCCAACTTCTCTTCATTGTCTAAGTCCTTTTTTCGGCCAACACAAGCAATAACACAAGAAAAATTATTCATCTTCTCCCTTGGTAATTTCGGCCATGGTAGAGATTAATAGGAGAAATTTTTATTTTGCTTTTCTAACTTTATACAAGCTTAGATCTATCACCAAGAAGCTAGCACATATACTTGGTTGATGTTGTTTAAATTGGATGCTCGTGTGTGAAACCCCAGTTTTCATCTTGATCTCGATTTGAATGTCTTTGTCTCGATTTGTGTCATTTGACCCGTTTATGTGTTATATGAGTTAGAATGTGCTAATTCTGTGATCTATACTCCTAATACATGCTAAGTGTGCATTCATGAAATTTTCATAAAAAACGGCATCATAAATTTTATCGTCAACTTTTGTGAATAATGTTTTTGAAACACGTTCGCTATAATTTTGAAACTGGTATTTTTAACCCTTGAAAACCTAGTCCTCGGATATTAATAGACCTGTGTTTGATTAAAACGAATTTCAAATTGGCTTAGGAATTTAAAAGGGTTTTTACACATTCTTTTGGGAAAATCGAGTTTTTAACCGAGTCGGGTGAAAATATTTGTATGTAAAACTTCTTGTCACCAAAAAATAAGTTACTTAAAATAGTCTAAGTGCCAATTTAATGTTTTGAGCAAAATAGTCAATAAAAACTAATTAAAAGACTAAAAAATACTAAAAACTAACAAAGGTTTCAACTTTGACTTTTTCCATTTTGTTGACTTTTGCTCATATAACATCAACACACACTAAATTAGCACGAAAACACCCTAAAAAACCCACACACATGGCCGAGACTTTTTAGAGAGAAAAGGAAGCCATTTTCAACTATTTTTCAAGGCAATTTTTCATTAAAAACCCTAGTTTTTGTCCGTAGTTTTGCAAGCTGAGCTAGATTCCGCTTGTTGGGCATGCATTCCTAAGCTTGATTCAGATCAAAGGTGAGAGAAAAATTCTAAATCTCAAAATGTCATTTTTATATTAATTCATATAATCGAATTTTTAGCTGTTGAAATGTTAAATTGATGTTATATTATTGCTCAGTGGATGCTAAGGATCAATTATATGCGTTTTTATAAGTTTTGAACAGTTGTAGCATGTATTTTTATTTTTCGGGTATTTAAGTTGAGAATTTGGCCATTTGTTGAACAATTGGAGTTGTGGTGGTTGGAATTGGTTGTTGTATGTTTCTAAAAGTTTGTAAAATACGTGGTAGTAATGTTGTAATGCTGAAATTTTGATTACGATGTCGTGGTGAAAGTCCGGAAATTTCAGCCATGGTGCATTGAGGTTTTAGGGCTGTTGGGCTTAATTTGGATGGTTTGTGGTTGGTTTCCAAGGAGGCTAATGAAGTTGCATGAGTGGGTGAGTGATAAAAACTGGTTTGGAGGTCATTGGATTAGTAGATTGTAAGTTATGACTTTTAGAAGTTTGAGCTGTCTTTCTTTAAATTGTTGAATAATGTCTTTAGTTGTTTGGGTGGTGTTTGAGTGATTGAATTATGAGTTGTTGTTGGTTAGAATCGGGTTTGGTTGAGTGGATTAATGCATGTTAAGTTGGATGGCCTACTTTGTCATCTAACTTAGTTGTTTAATTGTTAACTGATTAATTGATGTTATATTGTTGAAATGTTATTAACTGATTGATGATTAATTGATTATTGATGAAGCCGGGAGATAGGCAACCTACTTTGTTGTCCTTCTGAGATATGATTGATTATTGATTATTGATTATTGATGAAGCTGGGAGATAGGAAACCTACTTTGTTGTCCTCCTGAATATGAATGATTATTATTATTGTCATGAGTCTTGATATGTGTGTGCTACCTCTCGGGCAGCGTCGGACAGTCGGGTTGATAACGGCATGACTATCAGAGGCTACCCCCAGCTCGCATAGGCAGGAGTGCCATGGAGGGAGGGCTATTGAGGTACCTCAAGTGCGTGAGTAATGGGGAGTTACAAGAAGATGGTTGAGGTCGTAATGGCGTATGGAGCTACACCAACTAGAGTATCCTTTTACAATTAGGTGGTCATTTATGTGTTTGAATTGAAATGTTTATGTTACTGATGTTTATTGTGTGTTTACTGCTTAAAGGATGATTTCCAAGGAGTATAATAAATACTGTTAAGAGATCTATCGAATCCTCACTGGGCTTGTTTTATATAAGCTCACTCTCAATTATTGCATACATACAAGTGAAATTGAACAAGATCACAGGTACATGCCTCAAGAAGTTGAGAATGTGCCATATGTGGACGAGTCCTATGTGCCATATGTGGACGAGTCCTATGTGCCAGAGTGTTGTCCTTGATATCTGATATATAGTTCTCTTTTGTTATTTTGTATATTAAAACTAGTTATTTTGTATCTACTTAGAAGTTTATGATGTATAAGATATTGTAAATATAATGGATTAAATGTTGCTAGCTTAGTAGTCTTGTTTTGGAACATGATTAGGTTGCTAAGTTGGTTATAATTTATTTTGGAAATGTATATTATATAGTAAATGTATGATGTTGGAACGGAGGCGTATAACTATCGATGAAATAGTAAAAGAATGTTTAATGTATATTATGGTTGCATCGTATGTTGTCAATTTGACTGTGGAGTTGGTTGTTGATTTGTGGAGTTGGTTGTATGAGTTATAAAGAGCTTGGTTTAGAGCCTTAGTATCCAAGTTACAATCGTTATACTGCCAAAATTTCGTTGCGTCCTGATTGATTTTAGGAGGGGTCGAGTTGGGGCGTTACATCGTGTGTTTCGATCTATGACCTTTACACTTGTGAAGGAAGCTAGTCCATGCTATCCCCAAGATGAGAACTATATCTTCTTCCTTGATGCTCTCGGCCAAAGCACGGAAAAAGATAAGTGTTATTCTTTTTGTTTTCTAATTACATGCAAGCTTTATTCTACTACTAAGTAGTTAGCACATTTACTTAGTTTGTAGAAATAACATTTGGATGTTTGTGTGTTTCGATCTAGAGTCGTTGCATGTGTGAAGAAGGCTTGTCCACGCCGTAGCATCTCCATCGTGGTTCCACCTTCACTCGGCTATAAACGGGAGGTATGCCGTTTTACCTCTCGTTTACTTTATAGTATATTTGATATATTATATTTTGCATGTTGATTACCATGGACTTTACTTTTGAAATGCATGTGATTACAAAAGTTAATGTTGAAAATTTTAAAATACTCAACGCTTCCGCTTTAACTCTTTTATGTTGTGAATCACACGTTTCCGGGGACCGATCCTCCCTTTTACAAACATCCAAATGTTATTTCTACAAACTCAGTAGATGTGTTAGCTACTTAGTAGTAGATTAGAGCTTGCATATAAATATAAAGCAAAAGAATAACACATATCTTTTTTCGTGCTTTGGCTGAGAGCATCAAGGAAGAAAACATAGTTCTCATCTTTTCTTCGTTCCCGTTGATGGCCGAAATGATGATGAAACAAGATGGCATGGACCAACCTCCTTCACAAGTGTAAAGGTCATAGATCGAAACACACGAACATCCAATGGCAAACACCACCAACCAAGTTTATGTGCTGGTTTCTTGGTGATAGATCTAAGCTTGTATATTAATAGAAAAGCAAGAGAAAAATCCCTACAACTTTTTTTTTCTACTATGACTGAAAACACCATGAGAGAAAGGAAAGATTTTTCTTGCTAATTTTGTCTGTGTTGGCCGAAAATCATCAAACTACAAAGAAGATAATATGGCCTTTATATAGAGTCTTGAGTTGTGTAGGCTTGTGACAAGTGGCATGTTATGTCTTTTCAAGACATTATCTTTTTGCCAAGTGTCAATCATGCACACATTCAAGACATTGCCAACTTGTTTTTTGTCTTTTAGTGCTTTGTCTTTTAGTGCAACTTGTTGTTTGTCTTCTAGTGCAACTTCTTGTTTGTCTTCTAGTTCAACTTGTTGTTTGTTTTCTAGTTCAACTTGTTGTTTGTCTTCTAGTGAATACTAATATTTGCACTTTGACCCTAATAATTTCAATATTTACATTTAGACCCCAACACTTTCAGTATTTGCACTTAGAGCTCAATACTTTCTATATTTGTACTTTGAACCCAACACTTTCAATATTTATACTTTGGCCCTAAAACTTTTTGATATTTATACTTTGGCCCCAATACTTTCAATATTTGTATTTTGGCCCTAATACTTTTCAATATTTACACTTTGGCCCCAATACTTTTAGTATTTGTACTTTTGCCCCAATACTTTTAGTATTTACACTTTTGGTCTAATACTTTCAGTATTTATACTTTTGACACGTTTAACTATTAACGTCCAAAATAAACAACGTTAACTCTTTAACGTGCTTCCAACTTATTATCAAGCTCATTAATTTTCTTATTCTTGACGCTCTTTTTGTTTGTGATTTTCTAGATTCATAACTGTATAGCGATGAGGGACTATTAAACACTTTTACTATATTCCGATAATGTCTATGTCATTCTCTGGAATACCCTCATGTTCAAGCGTTACGTCTAGCAACATACGCACATCATGACAATTTATACGGTAATGAAGTCCAACTCTTATGAATCTATTTATAGTGGCGAATTAGCATGCAGTCCGAACCTTCCATTAAATATGTCCTGATCGATATGGGGATCATGATACGATTTAGTCCACTAAACGATTCTATGCATAGATCTATTCGGTGGAATGAGATATGACACCTATGGAACCCTTTCCATTATTCCATCTGTTATGTGCCCCAGCGGAGGACTTCCTCATTCAACAATCGAAATAAGATCGCATAGGACATTGCCTCACGTTGGAGGTTAACGGATCTTATCTTGACAATTACCTGTCAATTCATACCATAAAACTAAAACGCGAAAGACCGTAACCTACCTTTTGGAAGACGGGTATTATCCAGACGTAGTATTTAGCCCCTGATATAATCGGCAACTGTAATTTCTCAAGTCAAATGATTATTTTACACAATTCGCAACAAATAACAAACTATTAATCCAAAGTTATGCAGTTTGTTATTCTGGTCACATTCAGTGATTCGTTCAACTAACAATCACCCATATATAAGTCAATTGCATCCTTATGTTGTTATTGCACAAGGCTCACCATTCTTTATCATTAACATCTCTATGTTAATAAAAGGTAACTTACATATGATAGCCTGTAGTTAATTATTCTAGTCCCAGTCGAATAATCTAAAGGCTATGAATCATTTTGAATGTTTATCATATTGAAGAAATATGCCAACGTATTCTAAACACTTTTAGAATATATTTCTTCTCTAAAAACCATTTAGGACACATCCATATAATGAGAATAACGGAGAATATCAACGTCCTAAACAAGTCAATATGTAAACAAACATATAAACGTAAATGTCATTATGTACAAGTTAATTCCAATATATTTCCAAAATAGGTCATCTAACTATATAGCATTAGGGCATATCTCCAACACAAATAGCTTAGTTATGAGGAAGATGTAGGGAGGTTTCAAAATTTTTTTATCTTTTTGAAATTATACAATGCACATAAATTACAAGAAGCCGATAACACGTAAATAGTACAAGAAAAGTAAACATTTACAAAGAATACGCATTAATAAAGTAAACACATTTTAAAAAGGATACTCGCGTTCTGTTGATGCCGAAACCCATTTATCAAATACGTACTTAGCCCTAATCATCGGATATACCCTGGAAGTACGGCAATCCTACGACCCAGACCCCATGGAAGACTTTGTCCATGCGAGAAAGGGATTAAAATTCCGGTAGCCGTGCCATCGCTTGGCAACCCCGATGTCGCCCAGTGCAACACAAACTACCGTGTCTGGTTAAAAGGTTGCAACCCTTCGTGACACTTCATATTAACATATTCATGCAAGCACATAAGACATATAACACATACTCGTATGCGCATCATGCCTCATTCATGCATAAGTTAGGTATAAAGACAAGTAAAAGGAAATCAACAAGTAGGTTGATTTACCGGTAATATATACTTTAAACATGCAATTAATAAGCTAATTAACAGTAACTAAGCATATAAACTAAGCAATCAACTTACTTAATCAAGACATGCATTTGTTTAACTTGTAATTAGAGAATCAATCAGTAAAACCATGCTAAGCTATACCACTTATTAATTAGGCACTCTAATTCTATCCAAACTACTATTCTAGTCAATTAAACATACTTTTGGTCTTAGTTAAAGTCAATTAATCCAAGCAACTACTTAACATTTCTTGAACCTACAAGTCATACTCTTGCTATAACACAACTTATCTTGCTACACACATTTTCACACAATACTACACATACAACCACACAAGGAAAACACACATACATACAACAAACACACACACACAATTCGGTCCTTTAGCCCAAACATTCACACACATACACACACCAAGTTCAATCAATATTCTAGCCATTTTACACATAATCCTAGCCTCTACAGCAATTATGACCCGAGGATTAAACATTAGATAGAACATTTAATTCATAAAACCACAACCACCCTTTTATGCTCAAACTAATAACACCTAGTTCTCACCAAGCTTTAACCATTCTACATGCATGACTAATCTCTACTACATTTATGACACCTAAATTACGCATTAAACTAGACATACAAGTCCTAATTATATCAATTTCTTCATACACACAAAGGTCCATAAAATCCGACATCAACAAAACTTGATAAATTCTATCGAGTAATACTTTTAGCAACCCTAGAGCCTATATCAAGCATTAAATCAAGTATTGAAGCAAGAATTCATAGTCTTGCATGAATAGTGCCAATCTTTAACTTTGTTCAATTCAACTTATGCAATCACAAGCTAAACACATGCAAAACCATAAAAGTCTACTTTACTACTCCTATGAACAATAATTATAATAAGATTAAGCTAATTGAACAACATTAAAACCATAACCAATAACTGTACATAATCAATACATACATAAATATGCTATTTTTCTAAAAACCCTTACCAAATGCAAGATGTAGAAGTTTGGATAAAGATTTTTTGATAGATTGAATCACTTATAACAAGCTTGAAGACTTAAAATGAGCAAAACTGTCACGCCCCAACTCGACCCCACCTACGATCAGTCAGGACGCAACGGAATTTGCGCGGCATAACGACAGTAATCAGGTTTCCGAGGTTCTAAACCAACCTCATAAAACATCATACATCCCGTAATTCCTCAATACAAACAACAATATACAACACAACCATATTATACAATAAAACATCCTCATTATACGCCTCCGTTCCAACATGACATACAATACCTCAACTTTATCATACATTTCAAAAGTAAATTGAGACACATTTACAACTTAACCATAAACAAAAGAAAACCGCTAAGTTAACATTATTTGGTTCATCATCTTTTCAATATCTATTACATTAAGAACCATAAGGCATATAAAGTCTATTAAACTAATATACAAGACATTTAAACAACATAAAGTCACGGATAAGACTCGGGAACATATGACTCATCCACGAAGGGCACATTTTCCACATTCTCCTCTTCAGGAGGTACGTACCCGTAATCTTGTGAAAGTACACCTGAAACATGCATTAATAGAGAGTGAGCTTATATACATAAGCTCAGTGAGGATCCGATAGATCTCGACAGTATTCACTACGCTCCTTGGATTTAGTCCTTTGAGCAAGTAAACACACAACAACAATAAATAACATAAATAATGCTATCATCACATAACTATATGACCATTCAATAAGGATACTCTATTTGGTGTATCTCCAAACGCCATCACGATCTCAACCGTTCTTCTTATAACTCCCCATTACTCACGCACCCGAGGTACCTCACTAGCCCCTCCCTCCATGACACCTCCGTCATGCGAGCTGGGGGTAGCCTATGGCAGTCATGCCGTTATCAACCCGACAGCCCGACGCTGCCCGAGAGGTGGCACACACATACCAAGACTCCATATTCATCAATCATCAAACAAGCATAAATCAATCAATCAATTGGGAGATCAGCAACAAGAGTGCCCGATTCCCGCATTCAATAATAATCAATCAATAACATCAATATAACATCAATATTAAATTAAACAACAAACAACGTAGTTAGATGACAAAGTAGGCCATCTAACCGGACATGCATAATATACATAATTAAACTCTAAATTACTCAACAACAACTCACCATTCATCACTCGAACACTACCCAACCATCTAAGGCATCGTTCAAGAAATTAAAGAATGACAACCTAAACTTCTAAAATTCATAACTTACAATCTACTAATCCAAACATTGCCAAATCAGTTCCTATCACTCACCCATTCAACCTACTACATTAGCCCTCTCGGAAATCCACCATAACACCTCCAAATCATGCCCGATAACCCTAAAATCCTAAGATGTCATGGCTGGATTTTCCGGATTTTCACACAAACAATGTAATCGAAAATTCGGCATTACAACAGCGCTAATACGTAATTATCAAGTATTTAGAAATCGACGGCAATCGATTTCGAGCAACGCAACTCAATTAAATCAATTTTGAACATTTTAATCAAAATTAAATACCCAGAAAATAAAAATTATGCTATACCCGACAGAAACTCGTAGTATTAGTATATAATGATCCCTAGCATGCAAGGAGCAATAATCTATCATCAGATTTCAATTATAACGGTTCAATCTTCATTTATACGCAAAAACACAAAAATGACATTTTGAGATCTAGAATTTTTCTCTCACCTTAGATGCGATATAAGCCTAGGAATGCGTGCTATGCGTGCCCAACAAGCAGAATCCAAGTCGGTGCGAAGTTTCACGGACAAAAACTAGGTTTTTCTTTGAAAAATTGGATTGAAAGCTTAAGTTTTTCTCTTCTCTTTTCTCCCTCTTCTCTCTCGGAAATGTGTGTGTGTGTGATGGTGTTTTTGTGTTGTGTGAGTGTGTGTAGGTGACATTAGCTTATAAGGTCAATTATTTAATTAAAGTCAAAGTTATTTTAATAGGTATTTTTGTATTTTTAATGACTTTAATTGCATTTTAGTGCTCACCAAGTTAAAAATAATTATGCAACCCCCAAGATATCTCAAGTGAGTTATTTTTAGGTGACAAGAAGTTTTACATTCAAAGAATTCCACCCGAGTCGGCTTAAAACTCAATTTTCGCAAAAGTCGGTGTAAAAACCCTAATAAATTCTTAAGCCGATTTTAAAACCATTTTCATCAAACACAGGTCTATTAAAGTCCGTGGACTAGGTCTAGAAGAGTTAAAAAGACCAGTTTCAAAATTATAGCGGACGTGTTTCGAAAATACTATTCACTGAAAATCGACGATAAAATTTCTGACTCCGTTTTTTATGAAAATTTCATGAATGCACATTTAGCACGTATTAGAAGTATTGACATCAAAATTATAACTTTCTAGGTCCTATAGCACATAAACAGATCATATGCACGCAAAACGAGGTAAAGCACGTAAAACGAGATAAGCAAGAAAGTGGGGTTTCACATTCTCCCCCCCTTATAGAAATTTCATCCTCGAAATTCTTACTTGATGTACGGAAAAGGTCTGGGTATTGCTGCTGCATCTGATCTCGTCTCTCCCACGTAGCTTCCTCAATGCCGTGATGCTTCCACAACACCTTAACCATCGGAATCCTCTTCGACCTCAACTCTCGGTCCATCTGATCTAGAATACGAATCGGACGCTCGTCATAAGTCAAATTCTCTCGAAGCTGTAACGGCTCTGGCTCAAGAATATGAGAAGGATCCGGATTGTATTTCCGCAAATTAGACACGTGAAACACATCGTGGACATTAGAGAAGTTCTCCGGTAAAGCCAACCGATATGCCAACTTACCAACCCTGCCAGTAATCTCAAACGGCCCAACAAATCTCGGACTCAGCTTACCACCTTTACCATAACGAACAAACCCCTTTCGAGGAGACAATCTCAAGAAAACCCGATCTCCAACTGCAAACTCCAAGTCTCGACGACGCTTATCAGCATAACTCTTGAATCTACTCTGCGCCGTAAGCATTCTCTGCCTGATCAACTGAACATTCTCGATCTTCTCAAGAAGTTCTGGCATAATAGTCGGATCAAAAGTCTTCATCTCTCCTACCTCGTCCCAATATAAAGGTGAACGGCACTTACGACCGTAAAGAGCTGCAAAAGGTGCCATTCCAATAGTAGCTTGATAACTATTGTTATAGGCAAACTCGGCAAGTGGTAGATGTTTCTCCCAGTTCTTCCCGAAGTCCAGAACACAAGCCCTAAGCATATCTTCCAGAATCTGAATAGTCCGCTCAGACTGACCGTCGGTCTGTGGATGATACGCGGTACTGAAGTTCAACTGAGTACCCAAAGTCTCCTGAAGTTTCTCCCACAAACGAGAAGTAAATCGAGGATCTCGATCAGAGACAATACTAGATGGAATACCGTGAAGTCTAACAATCTGATCCAGATAGAGATCCGTCAGCTTTGTAACCTCATCTCCTAACCTCATCGAGATAAAATGAGCTGTCTTCGTCAAACGATCCACGACAACCCAAACTGCATCATTACCCCTCGGTGATCTAGGCAAACCAGTGACGAAGTCCATCGTAATATGCTCCCATTTCCACTCTGGTATAGCCAACGGCTGAAGCAAACCTGCTGGTCGTTGATGCTCGGCTTTCACTCTCTGACAAGTCAAACATCTAGACACAAACTGAGCAACCTCCCTCTTCATGTTGTTCCACCAGTAATGCTGTTTCAAATCCCGATACATCTTGGTTCCACCGGGATGAATAGTATATTTAGAATTATGAGCTTCCTCCAGAATACCTCATCTCAAGCCCGGTTCATCAGGAACACAAACCCTGTTCCGAAACCGAAGAATACCATCCTCATGCACTTTAAAGTCAGACTGATCATCCGAAATCTGATCCTTGATCTTCTGAAGTTTAACATCAAGCTGCTGAGCTTCCCTGATCTGAGACAACAATAAAGGCTGAATACGGAGATGTGAACACATCACCCCAACCTGAGTGAACTCTGGTCTCCAATAACTAAACTCCTCAAGAACCTCCCACTTCTTGACAGCCAAACAAGAAATACTAGCCTTCCGGCTGAGAGCATCTGCCACAACATTTGCCTTCCCAGGCAGATAATTGATAGAACAATTATAATCTCCAAGAAGCTCCATCCACCTCCGCTGGCGCATATTCAACTCCTTCTGTGAGAATAAGTACTTAAGACTCTTATGATCAGTGAAAATCTCGAACTTACTGCCCCACAGATAATGACGCCACTTTTTCAGTGCGAAGACAACTGCTGCCAACTCAAGATCATGAGTCGGATAATTCACCTCATAAGGCTTCAACTTTCGAGAAGCATAGGCAATAACTCGACCATCCTGCATAAGAACACATCCCAAGCCCTCCTTTGATGCATCGCTGTAAATGACCATATTATCGGTCCCCTCTGGTAGAGCAAGTACTGGAGCGGTAGTCAACCTCTTTTTCAACTCCTGAAATCCACTCTCACACTTCTCGTCCCAATTAAAGATAGTCCGTTTCTGAGTCAACTTAGATAGTGGCCCCGCAATCTTTGAGAAGTCCTTGACAAACCTACGGTAATAACCCGCCAAGCCAAGAAAGCTACGGACATCAGTAACACTCTCTGGCCGCTTCCAAGACATCACCGACTCAATCTTAGTGGGATCTACAGAAATACCACTCTGTGTAATAACATGGCCAAGAAAAGAAATCCGTTGCAGCCAAAATTCACATTTGCTGAACTTGGCAAACAACTGATGCTCCTGCAACTTCTCTAATACAAGCCGTAGATGTTGCTCGTGCTCCAATTCAGATTTAGAATAGACCAAGATATCATCAATAAAAATCACCACGAACTGGTCCAAGTACGGCTGAAAGACTCGATGCATAAGATCCATGAATGCTGCCGGTGCATTAGTCAATCCAAAGGGCATAACAACAAACTCATAATGCCCGTACCGAGTCCTGAAGGCAGACTTCGGAACATCGTCTGAGCGAATCCGAAGCTGATAATACCCCTGCCTCAAATCAAATTTAGAATAGACTTTGGCTCCCTGAAGTTGATCAAACAACTCATCAATCAGTGGCAAAGGATATTTATTCTTGATAGTCACTTGATTCAAACCACGGTAATCTATACACAACCTCAAGGTACCATCCTTCTTCTTCACAAATAAAACAGGAGCTCCCCAAGGTGAAGAACTCTGCTGAATAAATCCTTTCTCCAACAACTCCTGTAACTGAGTCTTCAACTCCTTCAACTCAGCTGGTGCCATCCGGTACGCCGATTTAGAAATAGGTTGAGTACCGGGAACAAGATTAATCACAAACTCTATATCCCTCTCTGGCCGCAATCCTGGCAACTCCTCGGGAAATACATTAGGATATTCCCGGATAATAGGGACTTCCTCTAGCTGTAGCTTAACAGATGGCTTGTTGATCAAATAAGCTAGATAACCCGAACACCCTTTACTCACCAACTTAACGGCTTTAGTCGCTGAGATACCAAAACTCGTCTTAGCACCCCAGTTACCCGCTACCTCAAGTACTGGCTGATCTGGCAAACGAAACTGTACTACCTTGGTTCTACAGTTCAACTGGGCATCATACTTAGAAAGCCAATCCATACCCAAGATAACATCATACCCCCGGATAGGAAATAAAATAAGGGCCGAAGGAAAATTATTCCCCTTAAGAGGTATTATACAATCCTTACATACTAAGCCAGTAACATACTTATCAGTCAAAGAGGTACTAATCTCAACCACATAAGGCAATCTTTCAGGTTGCAATTTAACACGTTGCACACAAGCAGGAGTAATGAAAGAATGCGTAGCACCAGAATCAATCAACACTTTAACAAGTTGATCAAGTATAAGAAAGTTACCTTCCACAACTGCAGTCTCCTCAGGCATCTCCTCTAAGTCAACTGCATAAGCCCGAGCCTGAACCCGCTGCTGCTGTGGTACACTGCCTGTAGGCCTACCCTGGTAACCCTGAGTCGCTGCCCGACCCTCAGTCCTCGCATACTTAGGGCAATCCTTCGCCCTATGATCGATGCTACCACAACCCAAACATGTCCCTGCCTTTACCCTGCAGTCGGACTCTACATGCCCTGGGCGCTTGCAGTAATTACACTGCAATGATGTGGCACTAACACTGCCCCTAGAATAACCAGAAGCTGATGAAGCAGCTGATACAGCCTGCTGCTGAGGTCTCACCACACTAGGCCTATACTGACCCTGAGACTGGGCTGGCCTATACTGAGTCTGAACCTGATATGGCCTCTGCTGAAACTGAGGCCGATAATAACTCTGCTGACCCTGTGGCCTATAAGAACCCTGCTGGGCAGGTGGCCTGTAGACAACCTGCTGTACTGGAGGCCTATATAAAACCTGCTGGCCCTGCGGCTGATACGGCCTCTTACTAGGCTGACTGGAGACAATCTGATCCCCTTTCCTCTTCTCTAACCTAGAAGCTGCCTCAAAAGCCTCAGTGAAAATATCATATCGATTCAGAGCCATCACATCCTGAATCTCGGGCCGCAACCCCAACATAAACCTGCGAGTCCTCCGCTCCTCGTCTACCACATACTCCGGTGCATACCGGGACAATCGAGTAAATGTGGCCTCATATTGAGCCACTGTAGCATCTCCCTGGACCAAGGCTAGAAACTCGGCCTCTCTCCGTTCCCTGCAAATCCTCGGGACATACTTTGCTCGGAAAGCCACCAGAAAGGTACCCCAAACATAAGGAATACCCTGTGCCGCCCAGCTAGTCCTTACCGTGCGCCACCACTCCTCTGCCTCGTCATCTAACAAATACACGGCAAAAGAGACTTTCTGCTCATCAGTATAGCCAAGTGGATCATAAATCTTCTCCAACTTGCTAATCCATACCTCCGCCTTCCTATCATCCGGGTCCCCCTGAAATCTCGGTGGGGGATACCCTAAAAACTCCTTCAGGGTACCACGCCCATGATTACCACCCTGAATATTCAGAAGCTGAGCCTGCATAGCCTGATTCTGGGCAGCCTGCCCTGCTAATAACTGTGCCTGACTAGCCACTAACTCTGCAATCCGCTCCATAGCTGCTCCTAATCGGTCATCACCCCCGTCATCGCCCTGTGGCAAGTTACTCGGAGACTCATCAGTCATCTCAGGCCTACCTCTGGTTCTCGGTCGACCGGCCATTCTACTAATCAAAGAGTTAGCACAATTATAGCACGTAGACAGGTTATAAACAACTATTAACACATAAATAACAAACTCATATAAAACACATAAACAAATTGATCACATAATCACATAAGCACTTAAATCACATAATCACTTAATCAATTAATCATACCAATACATATTTCATTTTTCTTTCCTTTCATACATATTTCATGCTAAGACCATTACCCACATTCCGAGAATACCCCGGCTGACAACTAACATGAGCTCTGATACCACTTAAACTGTCACGCCCCAACTCGACCCCACCTACGATCAGTCAGGACGCAACGGAATTTCGGCGGCATAACGACAGTAAACAGATTTCCGAGGTTCTAAACCAACCTCATAAAACATCATACATCCCGTAATTCCTCAATACAAACAACAACATACAACACAACCATATTATACAATAAAACATCCTCGTTATACGCCTCCGTTCCTACATGACATACAATACCTCAACTTTATCATACATTTCAAAAGTAAATTGAGACACATTTACAACTTAACCATAAACAAAAGAAAACCGCTAAGTTAACATCATTTGGTTCATCATCTTTTCAATATCTATTACATTAAGAACCATAAGGCATATAAAGTCTATTAAACTAATATACAAGACATTTAAACAACATAAAGTCACGGATAAGACTCGGGAACATATGACTCATCCACGAAGGGCACATTTTCCACATTCTCCTCTTCAGGAGGTACGTACCCGTAATCTTGTGAAAGTACACCTGAAACATGCATTAATAGAGAGTGAGCTTATATACATAAGCCCAGTGAGGATCCGATAGATCTCGACAGTATTCACTACGCTCCTTGGATTTAGTCCTTTGAGCAAGTAAACACACAACAACAATAAATAACATAAATAATGCTATCATCACATAACTATATGACCATTCAATAAGGATACTCTATTTGGTGTAGCTCCAAACGCCATCACGATCTCAACCGTTCTTCTTATAACTCCCCATTACTCACGCACCCGAGGTACCTCACTAGCCCCTCCCTCCATGACACCTCCGTCATGCGAGCTGGGGGTAGCCTATGGCAGTCATGCCGTTATCAACCCGACAGCCCGACGCTGCCCGAGAGGTGGCACACACATACCAAGACTCCATATTCATCAATCATCAAACAAGCATAAATCAATCAATCAATTGGGAGATCAGCAACAAGAGTGCCCGATTCCCGCATTCAATAATAATCAATCAATAACATCAATATAACATCAATATTAAATTAAACAACAAACAACGTAGTTAGATGACAAAGTAGGCCATCTAACCGGACATGCATAATATACATAATTAAACTCTAAATTACTCAACAACAACTCACCATTCATCACTCGAACACTACCCAACCATCTAAGGCATCGTTCAAGAAATTAAAGAATGACAACCTAAACTTCTAAAATTCATAACTTACAATCTACTAATCCAAACATTGCCAAATCAGTTCCTATCACTCACCCATTCAACCTACTACATTAGCCCTCTCGGAAATCCACCATAACACCTCCAAATCATGCCCGATAACCCTAAAATCCTAAGATGTCATGGCTGGATTTTCCGGATTTTCACACAAACAATGTAATCGAAAATTCGGCATTACAACAGCGCTAATACGTAATTATCAAGTATTTAGAAATCGACGGCAATCGATTTCGAGCAACGCAACTCAATTAAATCAACTTTGAACATTTTAATCAAAATTAAATACCCGGAAAATAAAAATTATGCTATATCCGACAGAAACTCGTAGTATTAGTATATAATGATCCCTAGCATGCAAGGAGCAATAATCTATCATCAGATTTCAATTCTAACGGTTCAATCTTCATTTATACGCAAAAACACAAAAATGACATTTTGAGATCTAGAATTTTTCTCTCACCTTAGATGCGATATAAGCCTAGGAATGCGTGCTATGCGTGCCCAACAAGCAGAATCCAAGTCGGTGCGAAGTTTCACGGACAAAAACTAGGTTTTTCTTTGAAAAATTGGATTGAAAGCTTAAGTTTTTCTCTTCTCTTTTCTCCCTCTTCTCTCTCGGCAATGTGTGTGTGTGTGATGGTGTTTTTGTGTTGTGTGAGTGTGTGTAGGTGACATTAGCTTATAAGGTCAATTATTTAATTAAAGTCAAAGTTATTTTAATAGGTATTTTTGTATTTTTAATGACTTTAATTGCATTTTAGTGCTCACCAAGTTAAAAATAATTATGCAACCCCCAAGATATCTCAAGTGAGTTATTTTTAGGTGACAAGAAGTTTTACATTCAAAGAATTCCACCCGAGTCGGCTTAAAACTCGATTTTCGCAAAAGTCGGTGTAAAAACCCTAATAAATTCTTAAGCCGATTTTAAAACCGTTTTCATCAAACACAGGTCTATTAAAATCCGTGGACTAGGTCTAGAAGGGTTAAAAAGACCAGTTTCAAAATTATAGCGGACGTGTTTCGAAAACACTATTCACTGAAAATCGACGATAAAATTTCTGACTCCGTTTTTTATGAAAATTTCATGAATGCACATTTAGCACGTATTAGAAGTATTGACATCAAAATTATAACTTTCTAGGTCCTATAGCACATAAACAGATCATATGCACGCAAAACGAGGTAAAGCACGTAAAACGAGATAAGCAAGAAAGTGGGGTTTCACAAAAACCCTACGATTTTTCTTTTTTTTTCTTTCTTTTCCTTTGCCGATTGGCTTCTAGCTTTTTCTTTGTTTTTCTTTTGCTTTTTAGGTATGATATGTATAGGTAGATGATATATGGGTTTGGGTTATGGGTTTGGACTTGGGTTAGTTTAGGAAATATGAGTCAAGTTGGGTAGTTTGGTCCAAAACAAAGCTAGAATACAAGAAGTCCAAAAATGCAACTAGTTTTCTACTATTCATTTGTTATGTTTAGAAATTTATCTACCCACTTTCCCGATATGCTATGTATGTAAAACTTGTGAACATATGCCCAAAAACAACAATATATTAAAGGAAAAATATAAATTTTAAAAAATAACATATTTTAATTTTCACCCCGGGCTCATGGCTCATTTTTAAATAATGAAAATAAGTTTACTAGATGTAGGAAATATTTCCACATAATTTATATGACAAAATAATAGGTTAATTATTTTATATTAGTTAGTTAAACATAGTTTGCACATAAAGGCCAATTAAACCATTAGTTGCACATTATTATGATAAATAAACAATTAAGCAAATAGATGCACAAAATATAATCAAATAGATGCCATATGCATGTACTGGGTCTCAGGGGTCACATCCTCCCCCCCTTAAAAAAATTGCGTCCTCGTAATTCTTACTTTCTTGTTGTGGCTACCCTTGTAAATCAGTGGCGAAGACTCTGGGCTAAACAAATGGTTGTTAAGGTACAATATCCGTTGGTCTACCCAATTACCTCTGGTTGCTGATTGCCTCTGACCAATCTTGTACTTCGTACAATCATTCGCCCTGTGTTGCTCACTACCACACCAGTACATCTGCCAAATCTCTTTCAATAGTCAGCTCTACATGACCCATCTTGTTACAAAAGGCATAACGTGGAACATTAACAGTAGCACTGCCTCCTACAAAGCTCTAGACCAAAGAAGCAACAGGTCTACTCTGACTATGAATCTGGGTCGACTCTAACTGTGTCCTTATAACAATCAGTTGACCCGCCAACTGACTCAAAATATTCTCTATTTGCACCCAAGGCTGAGAGGAACTCTGACTCGATCTTGACTGCATTTGCATCTAGATAAGCCCCGAATAACTCTGAGACTGATACTGGCTCTATTGACTATGACCCGAAGCCTGAAACGGACTCGGCTGGCCCTACGACAAATGTGTCCTGTTACTAGACTGGCTGGATTTGACTATTAATGCGGCCTTCTTTTTCTCAAACCTCAACGCTGCCTGAACAACCTTAGGATATGTAACAAAGTGATGTATAGATAAGTGAAGTTGTATATCAGGCCTCAAACCTTGAATAAATCTTTGTATTCTTCTCCTCACCAGTTGCACTAACTTTGGAATATATTAAGACAATCGGTTGAATGTAGCTTCATACTCCGTCACAGTTATGACCCCCTGTTTCAATGCTATGTATTCTTCTTCTCTCCGCTCTCGGGCTACCTCAGGAATGTAGTTATCCCAGAATTCTCTAGCAAAGTTAGCCCACAGATAGGGCATACGCTAAGTCTCCCATCTCTACCTCACAGTCTGCTACCATTGCTCGACATTACCCTTGAGCAAGAATGTAGCAAAGGTCACTTTCCTCTTGTCAGTATAATCCAGGGCACTGAAGATTTTCTCAACTCTGCTAATCCATAGCTCTGCCTTGACATCATCAGACTTCCCAAGAAACCCCTCAAGCCTATACCCTAGAAACCTCTCTAACTGGTTGTCACTGTTACTGCCACTGCCCACTATTCTATTGCCGGGGTTGCCAAGATTTTCTCCCAGATTACCTATACCTTGTTGCCTATGCTTTACAAGAAGTTGAGTAATTCTGCTTACAACGATTGCTAACTGCTCATTAATAGCTTGTTAACCCTGATCTGTTGTTCCAAAACCTGAACTCTGACCTGCAACCTACCTTCTGGTTCTACCTCCAGCCATGTGATGCTATAATACATATATGTTATGACAAGTAGTCAAAATAGTGCACATATATACTTGATGTTTACAAGGTATGCATATAAAATGGGTGCAAAATAAACAAGTTTAAATAACTCGCAAGTGCACGGAGCTTGTAATATAGTGTGCTTTGAGTGCGAAATTGTATCTACAAGGAAGCTCGTTAGTTAGTTAATGAAGTAGTGTGCAAACATGTTAAAGTGAAAACGTGACAGTTTGTGAATAGCATTTGAGTAGCGTGTGAAAATATAATTTAAACTACAAGTAAACTAAACTAAGTATTTGTTGATTACGAGGGAGAGGAATCCAGGGGTATGGATATGCAAATAGGCAGTCAATCTAGGCTCGACATCCAGGATTCTCTAATTCTATGCAAGGGTTAAGCTATAACCATTAACCTAGTCAATTATCTTAGTCTGATTAAAGTCTTAATTATTAACTCTGTTATAGGTATCGTTTCATCTACGAGTCTGTTATATAGTCGTAGTAAGGATATGTCCTTGTAACCTGCCATAAAAGGTTTGTTTTAAATAAGTAATCAACTTCTCTTACTAGTTTAGAAACTATGGTATAACCTATAGTCTCATGGAATCTAAGGTTGTCAAGCTGTTTATCCACTATTAATACAAGGATATATAGCAGGAAAGTAAAGCAATCATAATATCTACTGAAAAACATTACATATGAAAGACAATACTGAATTAAAGCAAGTCATATATTGCAATTGAATTAAATAATCTGAATCTGAAACCATATATTAAAAAACTATCATGAATTATCCTCCCCTAAATAATAGCTCTACTCATACATAATAATTAAATACAAGTTGTACAAATAAGAAAGTCAAGAAAGACTCCCCTGATATAATGACTTTGTATTTCTGATTTCAGGAATTTGAGCAGAGGTCCGTCGCAAAATAGCTATTCGGCTGGAATTTTCCCCGAATAAGAACTACATGGGTAGAACTTCCCTCGAATAAGAGATTTTCTATTAAAAGCTATTCAGGCAAAACTTCCCTCGTATTCTACAATTACTACTAAATTAATCTAACTAATTAATTAAATCTAATAAATAATTAAAAACAATAATTCAAACTAATTAATAATTCTAAATTAATTACAAATCTCAACTGGGGAGGGGGTATTTCTAGGCAAAGATTCTGAGAGCGCGCCTCTGCTGCGTCCACCAGTTTTGCGACATGTGGCCTTCCAAAATATTATGGAAGCTAGTGGAATTTTCTGGGATAGGGTGCTGGACTTCCAAGAGGGCGCGCTAGAGTGCCCTTTTGTTGACTTTTTGGCTCTTGAATTTGGACTTTTGACCGAGAGTTGACCGAGGCATTTTCGGCTATTTTTTAGCATTCCGAGTCTAATTACGCGCTAGTTTCTACCAAATTCTGACTCTATGGACTCCATTCTTCCACCGTATCTTGGGTTTCCACATTATTGGCTTCTTTGTCTTGCAATTTGGATCATTTCAGGTCTGATTTTTCACTTTTTGGTATTATCCTACATTGCATCGAAAGTATATAAGTGTTGCGTTTATTCCTAAGTTAAGATGCAAATGTGGTACAAATATAATGGTTTGAGTGATGTAAATACAGTCATATCAACATTCCCAAACCTAAACCTTACTTGTCCTCAAGAAAGACTGTCTTTAAAATAGATTCAATGTGAAATTGTCAGAAATGTTTACAAGTCAAAACATATGAAAATAATCTAACTTATCCTTTTGTCAAAAAAATTTCAACATGAAACGTGAGAAGTGCAATTCACTATCTTTAACCTGTTCATCAGTTGATGACAAACATGATAAGAGAGCCTTGTACATAGTTTTCACAAATAGATACTCTTTTTGAAAATAAACTAATGATAGCTTCGGAGTATATATTTAGGAGTAAACTAAGAAAATTAAGTTCAATCAAATCTTCAACTTTCAAGTTATGCAAATAGATTAGACTTTGATATTCTTGCGTTATTTGTAATCAAACTCTTGATCATGGCTTAACCCTTCTTACATTTGCTAGAAAAATAAGAGTACAACTTAAGCTATCTCTTCCTAGTGCTCAATTTTATTTGTTTTCTAGATATCCCACGTAGCGGGCTTTCAGGCCAACAATCCCTAGCCAATTGACCAGGGTTGCAAGGTTTTAAAGGGGCCCATACGTGCCTTAGTCACCCGAGATATCCAGGCTCGAAACCTAACACTATAGCATATATCCCAAATTATAATGTCTAGGATAGTGGTGCTTTAAAAGATTTACAACATAGTTACAAGATAATTCTATCAAAAGTAAAGGTATGCACATCTTTTTTTTCATACCATATACATACAAACATGATAGGGTAATAGAACATAATGTCCAGACATGGCATAAAGGTTTAGGTTTCAATCAACAGAAGTTCTCATAACAAACGGTAATCCTATCTCAATCATTTCATAATCACATACCCATCAATTGAAGAAAAGAATAACAACTAAGTTTACTCATGAATACAATAGCCCAAAGTTTTTCTTTTAGAGTTTCCTCAGAGTTTTTCACAATACATAGGTAATAACACTGATTTTTAAATCATCTAAATCATCTTGTCTTAAACAAGTAAGGTAGCAAACCACTCTTTCTCATGAACAAATTGGTGTATTTCTTGCATATTTTGAAAAATATTTTCATAAAATATATGCACCCCCATACCGAAACTTTGTTTGTCCTCAAGCAAATGGCAATGTAAGACAGTGAGAATATAATATGCAAGTAATAACACAATGACAAATACTACATCCCCAAACCTATGATTTGCTTGCTATACAACACATGTTGATCAAGTATAAAGGGAAATGTAGTAAGGAAAGATATCACCTGATATAAAGCATTTGTATGTTGATGTTAAGAATGCGTTGAAAGCTAACACACAAAAGATTATGTCTAAGCACGTATCAAATATTAGGTCCAAGATCGTGGAATATATGAATGGATAGTAAGCTAGGGCCGAATAATAGTGATTATTATATATAATCACTATTATATATTAATCTTACTTTATTACATGGCCAATCAAAATTTAGATAAACAAGACAAAGCCATGCAAATCCTAGGATTCTAATCATTACAATCCAAAGCTTTACTTTTTCTCTCTCTTGACACTTAGAAAACAGCACTTATCATCAAAAGCAATAGATATGATTCTTTTGTCTTTATTCAAGATTCAATCTTAACCATTGATTTCAAATTAAAAGACTAGGATTGATGACATGGACAATCCACTCATTTCACATGCTACATGTGCATGTCCAATCACTAATTTGCCTTTTCATTTGAGGACTAGTATTCATGACGTGGAATTTCTCAAATCATATCATCAATATACACACACACACACACACACACACACACACACACACACACATATATATATATATATATATATATTATTTTTTTCCATTCTAATCTCCATTGAAATAAATACATTGAAACATCTTTTCAATAAATATAGTTTGGCCCCAAAAGTTTTGGTAATTATAATTTGACCTTAAAACTTTACAAAATTACACTTTTGGCTTGAACGCCAGCTTAGATGACTCTTAACACCTTAAAGCCACCAACCACATTATACAAACTTTTGGTGAACTTATTCATGATGCTTATAAGTGTGTGCCTTTCTAGATTCATAATTGCGTACCGATGAATGACCGATTAACCTCTTTACCTATTTTGGAAATATCTCCAGCATTTCCCGAAATACCCTCATGTTCATGAATGATGCACTAGTAACAAACGTACCATGAAAATATACACGATAATGAAGATAATATCCTCTATGAATCCATTTACCTGTCGAGAATTAGCGTGCAGTCCAATCTTTCTATTAAAAATGTCTCGATTGGGAAAAGACCATGATATGGTGAAGTCCACTTTCGATACTATGAATAAATCTAAACTAGTGAAACGAGAGATGGCTACCCTGGAAAAACTATTTTCTATCAATTCATACTCGCCTTGTGTAATACTCGAGCCCAGAACATGAAATTTTTCTGTTTCTTTTTTAAAAAATTATATTTTTCTTATATTTTGTGGTATTTAAATGTTATTCATTCATCATCGCAAAGTGCATCGTATATCGTGAATGATAGCTAGAGAGGGATTTTTAGTCCTCAGCAAATACTAAAACTAGTTTTTAGTATTTTAGTTGTTAGTTTTATTAGAATTGAAGTTTTATGCCTTCTTTTAATTAAAATGCCTACCAAAAAAGCTAACATTGACTAAAGACTAAAGGCCTTTGACCTTTGACCTTTTTTTGTTGGCATCTTTTACTCTTCTAATAAGTAAAACAAAACACAAAAACAAAGCAACTAACCTAGCCAAAATTGAGAGCTCAAAGAGGGAAAAAAAAACCTTTCAAATCCAATTCTTTGCTTCCTCACTTGAGGTTGCTTGGGATCATTCCCGAGCCTTCTAACGTTATTTTCCTAGCGTTTAGTGGTGGCTAAGGTGAGGGATGCATAGTTATTTGCGCATTTGAATATCTGTTGTTCAAACTTTAATGTTTAGGAATTGATTATAGAATGTTTTTAAATTTATTTTAACACTTGAAATACCTTCCTTGATGATAGTATACCATGCTTCTATAAATATTTAGCAATTTCTGCAGTTCAATTTGGCTATTGCAATTGTATGTGACAATGGAATAGTCAATTATGAATATTAAATCCTCGTTTTATAATTTTTGTCTTGTATTGCGTTCTTTTGATGTGAAAAAATGCTAGATATGTTAAAACGCTTAAATGTATAGTTTACTTGGATTGTGCAATAGAAAAACAGAGAGAAACGCATTGGATTATACCAGGGTCATTTTGGTCGAGTTTGGCATTTCCTCATTTTGAGTGAAGGCGTTGTCTTAGAATATCGAGGAAGCACTTTTGGTGTGCTTATGGCGTTAGTTAGGTGTTTGGTTAGGGTAGTTGTAGTTCAAACGAGCAAAGGGAGAAATCAGGACTTTGCAGGAATTCTTGGTTAAAGAAGGATTTCGTGGCTTTTAGTCGTACCTTATGGTGGCCTAGGTTGAGTGGTGAAGTCGGTTTTCAAAACTCATGGCTCGTTTGGAAGTAGTAGCATTTTGAAAGTTGGGGTCATTTTATGTTTTTGTTGGTTTTTATAATGCTTTGCTTCTATAATGCTTATTGTTGCTTATTATGCTTGTTATAGTTGATTATGATTGAATTGTATATCAATTGTTGTTATTACGTGCGAGAGTAACCTACTTTGTTATTAATTGCATTCATAGAGTCAGGCACGAGTGTGATAGGCTTTTCTAGGTAGTCTCGGACTGCCAGGGCTATGTTGCCCTAGCCTCGTGTCCTATTCCCTTTCTTGCTTGGGTTGCCGCCCAAGGAGATTTGGGTTGTAGATTGACTAGGTACTTCTGAAGTATTCCAAACTGAAGTTATAAGATGTTGGGCCAGTGCGTCGTCATCGAAATCGTGATTGAAGTGGCTTGTGAAAGTGATTGTATCCCTTAAATGTGTGATTATAGTTCATCGTTTGTTTTAATGTACATTGTTTGGCTTACGTGGCTATTTGTATTGCACTTTTCTTTCAATTCCGTCCCGGATAACAGTTTCATCCTCGCTGAGCAATAGTTTCTGGTCATCCCTTTCTACAACATATTGCAGGGGTAGTTGAAGTTGATCCTTTAGAGGTAATCGTGGATGAGGTGGAGTAGGTGGAGGTAGAGTAGGTGGAGGTGTTTTCTTAGTTGCTTTCACTTTGTTTAGTTGGTGGTTGGATGACAGTCTTTTTGTGGCGGAGCCATCTTTGATGTACACGTTGTCTGGTTGTTTTATTTTGAGGCCTTGTAGCCTTGTATGTAGTTTCTATTTTAAGGCCTTCGGGGATTGTATGTATAAGTTGTAAGGATTATAATGACGGATAGCATACTAATGGTTTATAACTGCTTAGTGGCATAAGTACCTGTGTAGTATGCATGACATTTTGTTTCAAGCCGGATTTGACTAATGAATAATGCATGTTTTGAAAAACTTTGTCTTATTTGACTTGTGTATTGCTATCCGGTGTGTAATCTACCAAGTGTAGGATTTTGGATTGTCTACGGTACAGAGAAGACTTCATCCGTGTATGAGGTCTGGACTTGATCTTTAGCGTGGGTTGGGTCAGGGCGTGACATCTTAGATGGTATCAGAGCATGATAGTATTGCATGAGCCATGATATGTTTCTTAGTTTGTGAGGTAGAGGTCTAAAATGTTAAAGTGTTATTGCGTGATTGTTAAGCGAAAAGTGTTATAGCATGATCATGTGAACTTGGAGTGTTTATATGCTTAAGTGAACTAATATGACATGCCAATTGTGTGTTATACGAATTGTGTGATAAAATATCTCGATTGTTTTTGACTTGAGTGTCATCTAATCTTATGTGTTATATTTTTGTTTATAAACTGCTTTTACATGTTGCCACAGCTACTGTAAGTTGTTACTATGGCACCACGTCGTTGTACTCGAGGTCAAGAGGCAAAGGCAGCAGAACAGGGTCAATAGTCGACGGCTGAGCAGTTTATGGCTACTATAACCATTGCAGTTGACCGGATTACTCAGGTACTGCAGGAACAGAGGCAGGAGCGGAATAATAATCCCCAGGGAAATCAAGTTAATCCTGGTGGACAAGGCTGTAGGGTTGACAACAATCAATTAGAGAAATTCCTTAAGTATGAGCCGGGTAAGTTCTTTAGAGATCCGGATAATGAGGAAGCCGAAAAGTGGCTTAACCATGTTTAGAAGATCTATGCTGCCTTAGAATACACTGAAGAGAGAAAGATAGCATATGCAGTATTCCTGTTTGAGGGCGATGTAGAACAATGGTGGAACACTGTTAGGCTGAGGTGGGATGGTAAGGATGTTTCGCATTTGTGGGATGACTTCATGAGTGAGTTTCGGGACAAGTATATTCTCGAGATGGCTAGGGAAAGACGGGAAGATGAATTTGTGAGCCTGAGATAGCGGAACATGACTGTCGCACAATATGAGGCCAGATTCATTAGATTGTCGAGGTATATGCTTGAGCTGGTACAGCCAGCTAGGAGGATGATTAGTAGGTTTGTCCGTGGGTTGAGAATGGATATACAGTTGTATTTGACTGGGCAATACTACTTATTCTATGGCATTCCAAGTAGCCGCGAAATTTGAGAAACAGAAAGTAGAGATGGTAGTTGAGAGTAGCCAGCCAAATAATAGACCATACTTGGGCCAGAGCAGCCAATGTCAGCAGAGGCAGTATTAGACTTTTGTTCAGGTTCCTCAGCAGCGCCCGTATCAACCTCAACCTTAGATTCAGTCGAGACAAGTTGTGACTAGACCTTAGTAGAGGGGTATAGCTACTACCACTGTCAGAGCCCCTACGATGCCCGATATCATTACCGTACATTCTATTAACTGTTGCATTCATTATTTGTGCATTTTGACTGTGAAATTACTTTTTACACTCTTGGTTACTATTCATTACATTTTTCAACTACTTATTTTATTTGAATTGGCATTTTTCCTAAATTATATTAATTATTTTAGGAAAGAGAAACATGTGCGTTTGAGCGATTAGTGTGAGGAACAATTGTTTAGAAAATGTTTAGCGGGTCGTGTGAATAGTAAAACATGGAATTTGTAGACTAAATGAAACTAATTGTATTGGAATAGAATTAAGTAGGCTTTATAAGTCATTTTGGGCCATTTTTATTGTTAACACATACACCCAAACTTAATACATATATTCTATACACCTAATAATATACATACATAACATAATAGGCTAAAAAACAAATCAAATAATTCCCCCTATGTCCCCCCAACCCCGACGACAGCTAAGAAGAGAAAGGAGGAATTTTTGCTCTTCAATCCTTGGTTTCAAGCCATTGCAAGCTAGGAGCAAGAAGTTTTAAGGCTTTACTAGATTCCCATTAGCTCTTACGCACTTTGGGTGAGGGATTTTGTACTCTTTTTATGAATCTAAAGTTGATGCTATAAAATGAAATTTCTAGATTTGTTGCTAATGGCTTGAGATATGATTCAATCTTGCTTTATATGTTGCATACATGTTGTAGAGACCATATTTATGCAATTGTTTAGCTTTTCAAACTGTTAAATTCGATTGTTTGATTGTAGGGCATGAATAGTGATGAAATTTTAGGGTTTTGAGAAAATATGCATTATAGCTTAATTAAATGCTTCAATTAGGTGCCTTAGATGTTAATGAAGGTAGATAAATGACCCCATGAAGTTTAATTTCTCGTAACTTAGTAAACATGCAAATTTCGCGACTTTTAGAAAAGGGTTTTGGGTGTGTTGC
Source organism: Ehretia macrophylla (assembly GCA_037974665.1). Classification (NCBI taxonomy): domain Eukaryota; kingdom Viridiplantae; phylum Streptophyta; class Magnoliopsida; order Boraginales; family Ehretiaceae; genus Ehretia; species Ehretia macrophylla. The sequence goes on from CM075774.1 coordinate 11,927,272, forward strand.
AAATCTGGGTAGATTTGGGCATCACATTTCGTATTCTTAGGCTATGTAGGTGCTAGATATGCTTTTTTAACTCTCGGTTGAGTTCCAGTTAGGGTACGTGCAATACAAACTAACAAAGTGACAATCGGGACTTTTGTGGTAATCGCGGGTAATTGGATAATTTCAGGGGTCCTAGGGGTGCCATAAGGAGTAATTAGAAGTATTGAATAGCTTGCTTGCGAATCTAGAGCTTTTTTTTGTTTTGGAATCAAATAGCTTTAGTTACAAAGGGGGAAAAGTAAAAAATCGGTTGTTTTGCACTTCTAAGACCTTGTAAATGCTTATTAGGTGTTTAAATGTACTTTTAAGTTAATTGTGAGCTATTGGAAATATTTTGTGAAAAATATGCTATTGACCCCATTTGTGTTCATTCAGTTAATTTCATGCTAATGTTTATATTTTAACTGTTTTCGAGGGCAACCTACTTTGTTGTCCCTCCTAAGTGTTATTGCTTAGAATGTTGTTATTATATCATTGGATTAAATGTATTTCATGGTGGTTGCGCAACCATAGTGTCAAGGGTGGGTGTATTGGATATCAGCTGGGCGGCAGTGGGCTTATCAGTGGATATTCGATTTCCGTGCTTTAGTCCCTCACTCACCTGGTCTGGAGATTGCCAGGGGGTATTGAGTCGTAAGATTCTTAGGGTATATCCGGAGTACACCCACTGGAGTGATTAGGGTTTATGCCGGCACTTTGATCAAGGTTCAAGGATCTAGGTTCGTGGTTCATGATTAAAGATTAAGTGAATTCTGAAATGTTAGGGTTAAAGTGAATCGTATCCTTTTACTGTGTGGTAACTTGTCATTTACATCATTATTTTGTTGTTTAAATGATTTATTTGTGTTATTTGTTGCATTGGACACCCCGATAGACTATATCCCTCATTGGTCAATTGTAGTCGCTCATACCTCGCTAACATGTTTTAGGAGGTACTGAGGTTGAACCCTAGCTTGTTATGGTTAAGAGATAGGAGGAGGAGGTGTAGGCTGAGCAGTTGCCCTGATTGTTGTGTACTTTTTGCTTGAGGTGGCTATGTTTCTTGTTAGACTATGTGAAGGCTTACTTGTATTATATTATGTCCTATTTTGGAGCCTATGGGCTTATGTATATATTTGTATAATTGTAAGCTTGTAAGACAAATAGATGTAGTATGAGATGTATAACCGTGGTATATTCTTGTTTTGATTGCATACTTGGGGTGAATGCAATGGTAGAATAGTAGCTTTAATTTATAAGTATGTTTAATTATTAGCATCGAGTGGTATGATAAGCGGTTAGAAGATAAAGACTCTAGGATTGTTTATTGCATGCTTGTATGTATTTATAATGTTCTGTACTGCTTAAGGCTCGGATGGCCTCGAAGCTAGGGAATTAATTAGAGTTGGAGTAGTTGAAGTTCGAGTTTTGTATTGTGGTTTTGTTTGATGTTTACACATATCCCGAATATCCACGGTACAGAGGAGACTCTGTCCGTTTGTCGGGTCCGAACTTAACCTTTAGTGTAGGGTTAGGTTGGGGCGTGACATTTAGGTGGTATCAAAGCTTATAGAATGCATGAGTTGGGATAGATTTCTCGGTCTGTGGGGTAGAGGTCTATTATGTGAAAGTGTAATCATGTGAATAAGAGTTTCCTTGATTGATTAAGTGAATGATTAATTAGGTAAAGAACATGCTAGCATGAAAATGGGAATGTGAAAAGTTTAGAATGGAAAGTATGATGAAGTGTTTTATTTGTATCTTTTGTGTATAAAGTGCTTGTACGATCTTATATGTGGTTTTATGTGAACTTATTTGAGATTATCCTTATGTGACTTATTTGTGAACTACATATATGCCTATCATAATACTTTGCATTCTAGTTATCCGTGATAGGGCCTCGTCGTCAGACTAGAAATCAGAATGCCAAAGAAGAAGAAGTGGATCAGCAGATGATCAATGCTCAGTTAACTACTGCAATAGGTCAGATCGTAGAGGTATTGCACAGGCAAAGAGGTAATGTACTTGCAGGTAATCTTGGTCAGGCCCAAGGTGGAGCAAAAGGTGGTAGTGGTAATTATCTTGAGAAATTCTTGCACCATGGTCCGTCTAGCTTCTTCGGAGAGCCCGATGATATGTTGGCTGAACAATGGTTGAATAAAGTGGAGAAAATTCTTACTGGACTCGAGTATACTGATGCGAGAAAAGTTGCTTGTGCTGAATTTCTGCTCGAGGGGGATGTCGAGCAATGGTGGCATACTGTGAAATCTAAGTGGGAAGCTGAGGCAACACCACAGACTTGGGATGAGTTTTTCAGAGAGTTTCGAGAGAAATTTATCACAGAGACAACTATAGAGAGACGGGAACAAGAGTTTATTAATCTAAAAAAGGGCAACATGACAATTGATCAGTATGATGTGTTTAGGAACTAATATGCTCATGTGAACTTATGTGCATAACATGCTATACTTGTTCTTTGCTTATGTATAACCTATGTGATAGGAGTATAGTTAGTGCATACATTCACATCTCATATCATGCATACATAACCTATAACTGTGAATGGTTATCTGTTCTAAATCTATAGATGGCAGGACGTAATACCCACAACAACCCTAGACCTCCAGAGACCGGGAGTGCAGATCAAGCTAATCCTGGTATGGCAATGTTCAATTTGATGGCAACTGCCATCGATCGAATGAGTAAGGCGATGGAACAACAAGCAAAAACTGTAGCAGCCACAACAGCAACAGCAGCAGCTAATGATCACAATAACAACCATGGTGCTGGTAGCAGTGGTGGGAACAAAGAACGTAGAGGAAGTGATAACCTCCAAGATTTCCTATTTTACAGTCCTTCAAAGTTCAAGGGCCAACCAAATAGTGAAAAGCCAGAATATTGGTTGTCTCGGATAAAGAAGATATATGTTGCACAAGACTATGTAAATGAGAAAATGGTCGCCTATGTAGTCTTTCAGCTTGAAGGGGATGCCAAAATATGGTGTGATACGGTGAGAAAGCAATGGGAGACTTAGCATACTCCCTTTAGATGAAGGAACTTTGTTAGAGCATTCAAGAGTAAGTACATATCTGAGGCTTCTCAGGACAGGAAAATGAAGGAGTTTATGTACTTGAAGTAGGGAAGCATGACGGTGGTTGAGTATGGGGCGAAATTTGATAGCCTCTCCCAGTATGCGCAGCATATGGTCCAGACCCCGGCCACTAAGATATAGAAATTTAAACAAGGGCTGAGACTCGAGATTCAAGATGGGCTGGCAGTAGCAGAGTTCGACACTTATAATGCTATCTTTGAGGCTACATCAAGGGTTGAAGAAATGAAGTTAGCAAGGAAGGTTGGTCTAGCTCAACCGAACAAGAGGCCCTTTCAGACTCAGGGTCAGTCCAAAGCATTCCAAACTCAAAAACCCCAAAGTCAAGGCCAAGTGAGGTCAGCAGTTGTTAGACCCTAGCCCAATGTCCCAGCCGTTCAACCAGCTCGTGGTGTAGCAAGTACTGCCGCGGCTACCCAAAATATGGTGTGCAGGGATTGCGAGAAGAGGAGGCATGTGGAAGCCCAGTGTTGGAGAAAATGGGGAAAGTGTATGAGGAGTGGAAGTGGTCACCACCAGATTAAAGACTGTCCAAAGATGGCGAATAGGACTGCACCAAATCAGCCCGCTAGAGATATTCCAGGCCAGAGGGTTCAAGCTCGAGCCTATGCCATGGATCAAGAAGAAATTCTAGATGATGCAGTTGTTGTTGAAGGTACTTTCTTGATTCAAAATAAGTGTGTTAAGGTGCTTATTGATATTGGAGCCACGCAGTCATTCATAACCCCCATATGTGCATATCGCACTAAGTTTCTAGTGGAGAACTTACCATATCATGTAGAGGTTAGCACCCCGATAGGCTCTAAATGTGCTACTAGGTTGGCATGTAAAGCATGCAAGATACGGATTAGGGATCGAGAGTTTTTGGCCTATCTCATAGTGCTAATCTTCTGAGATTATGAAATTGTTTTGGGGATAGATTGGTTGTCACGACATCATGCGCGGTTAGATTGCCGAACAAAGGTTATAGAGTTCCAGATTCCAGGACAGCCTGTGCTTAAGGTGAAAGGTAAGTGTGACTTGTCAGAAAAGATAGTGGTATCCTCAATCAAAGTCGTGAAGTTTATGAGGGGTGGTTGCAAAGGATATTTGGCTTACTTAATCAACAAGCCAACAAATCAAAGCAAGTTAGCAGAAGTACCGGTGGTTAAGGAATATGTTGATGTGTTTCCGAAAGAGTTGCCTGGATTACCACCCACGAGGGAGATTGAGTTCGTGATTGATACACTACCGAGTACTCAGCCAATCTCTAAGGCTGCATATCGCATGGCTCCGATTCAGTTGTAGGGGGTGAAGGTTCGAGTACAAGGCTTGTTTGGGAAGGGATTTATACAACCTATGTCGTGTCCATAGGGTTCACCCGTCCTATTTGTGAAGAAGAAGGACGGAATGATGAGATTGTATATTGACTATAGTGGGTTGAACCAAGTGACTATTAAGAATAAGTACCCGTTGCCGTTGATTGATGAGTTGTTTGATTAACTTCGAGGAGCCAAGGTGTCTTCGAAGTTTGACCTGAGGCAGGGCTATTACCAACTTCGCATCAAGTAGGATGATGTGCCTAAGTCGGCTTTCAAAACAAGGTATGGGCATTTTGAGTTTGTTGTGATGTCGTTTGGACTAACCAATGCCCCAGCCGCTTTTATGAATTTGATGCACCGGGTGTTTCTGTCACGCCCCGACCCAACCCACAAAAAAGGTTAAGTCCGGACCCGACAAACAAACAGAGTATCCCCTATACCGTGGACATTCTGAAAACCTGTAAGCATTCAAATAAGCCACAGAACAACAAGAACACCATTTCTAATTCAAATCTTAACTACAAGGCTATCCGAGCCTTAAGACATACAACAGTTTAGATACAAACAAGCATGCATCCCGAAATATAACTTCTTTACAAAACCGCTTATCATACCACTCCATAATAGCATTTGAATATACTTAGAAATTAAAGTCAACCATACAACCCCTGTAACCATACACAAGCATGCAGCAAGCTAAAAGAAAAATAGTAGTTATTACATGCCACGGATACATATTATAACATTACAATCAAATTTACAGCTAAACAATATATATATGAGCCCATAAGGTCCAAAATAAGACGTAAGTAATACAAACAGAGGCTTCATATAACCAACATGAAACACATCCACCTCAAGCAAGTATCACATAGCAACTAAGGCAACTCCTCCTCCAGCAGCACCACCTGAAACATGTTTAGATAATCATTAATCAATTAAAGCATATTTCAACCATCAATTAAACAACATTTAATAATCAACAATTATACATTCATGAAACAATTAAGTTAGATAACAAAGTAGGTCATCTAACTCAACATGCATCAAACCACACAACCAAACCCAAATTTAACCAACAATAACCCAAGATTCAATCACTCAAACACCACCCAAACACCCAAAGACAACATTTCAACATTTAAAGAAAGACTACACAAACTTCTAAAAGCCATAGCTTATAATCTAGAAATCCAATAACCTCCAAAATACTTTCTATCGCTCAACCACACATGCAACTATATTAATCCTATCAAAACTCAACCAAAAGCCATCCAAAACAAGCCCAACAATCCTAATTCCTCAATGCATCATGGCTGAATTTTTTGGACTTTTGCTATGACATCCAAATTAAAAATTCGGCATTACAACATTACTACCCTATAATTAACAAACTTTTAGAAGCAACAATCAATCAATTCCAACCACTACAACAACAATTATTCAACAAACAAACCAAATTATCAATTAAATACCCGAAAAATAAAACTACATGTTACAATCGTTTAAAACTGCTATAAACTCACAAAGTTAGTCTACAACTCCTAACTAGCAATAATCTAAAGACAATTTAACAAAACAACAACCAAATATTCGATATTAAAAATTTGACATAAGCTTTAAAATTATAATTTAGTTTGTCTCTCACCTTTGATCCAAACAAATGCTAGGAATAGGTAGAATGGATGCCCAACAAGCAAAAACAAGCTTCGAATGGAAGCAATTGGACATGAATTGAGGTTTTTCTTTGAAAATTTGCTTTGAAAACCTTGAAAATATTTCTATTTTCCTCCTTGAATCCCATGGCTGTCATGTGTATGTATTTGTGGTGTTTTTGTGCTATTTTAGTGTGTGTAGAGATTTATATGCATAAGTCAACAAAATTAATAAAAGTCAAAGTTGAACAAAGTTAGTTTTTTTGTATTTTTAGTCTTTTAATTAGTTTCTAGACTATTTCTTGCTCAAAACATTAAATTGACACTTAGACTATCTCTAGACAATTTATTTTAGTTGACAAAGAGTTTTACATACAAAAATTTTCACCCGACTCGGTTAAAAACTTGATTTTCGCAAAAATATGTGTAAAAACCCTTTTAAATTCCTAAGCCGATTTGAAATCCATTTTAATCAAACACATGTCTATTAATAACCGAGGACTTGGTTTTAAAACTTTTAAAACACATGTGTCAAAATTTTAGCGGACGTGCATTCAAACCACTATTCACAAAAACCGACGATAAAATTTATGATGCCGTTTTTTATGAAAATTTTATAAATGCACACATAGCATGTATTAGGAATATAAATCACAAAATTAACACATTCTAACTCATCTAACACATAAATAGGTCAAAATACGCAAAACGAGGCAAAACACGTAAATCGAGATAAAGACAAAATTGGGGTTTTACATGTATATATTTGTGTAATTGTAAGCTTGTAAGTTAGATGGATGTAGTATGAGATGTATAGTCGTGGCATGTAATAACTTATATTTTACGTTCCAGTTTTGATTGCATGCTTGGGGTCAATGTAATGGTTGAATGGTAGCTTTAATTTATAAGTATATTTAATTATTAGCATCAAGTGGTATGATAAGCAGTTAGAAGATAAAGACTCTCGGATTGTTGATTGCATGCTTGTATGTATTTATAATGTCTTGTATTGCTTAAGGCTCGGATGGCCTCGAAGTTGGGGAATTAATTAGAGTTGGAGTAGTTGAAGTTCTAGGTTTGTATTGTGGTTTTGTTTGATGTTTACAGGTATCCCGAATGTCCATGGTACAAAGGAGACTCTGTCCGTTTGTCGGGTCTGGACTTAACCTTTAGTGTGGGGTTGGGTTGGGGCGTGACAGCCCCCACACCTACGGGAGGCACTGTTATAAGGCAAAATCAGCAGTACAACTTTTGTAATCGATTGGGGCACATTGAAGCTAATTGCTGGAGGAAGAGTGATAAGTGCACTGGATATGGGAGCGATCAGTATAGGGTAAAAGATTGCCCTAAATTTAAGAATGGTCAGGGTCGTACTAGTGGCCAGGGTGTACAGAACAGGGTTGTAGGTGAAGGACTAGAATAAAGGGTTTAGGCTAAGGCTTTTGTTCTAGATATGGAGGAGTTACCCGATACTACAGCTATAGTGGAAGGTACTTTTTTCTCAATACTCAACCAATTAAAGTTTTGATTGATAGTGGGGTTATGCATTCATTTATAACTCTTGCATACGCATATTTTTACATGACAAGAATTGAAATAGTAATTTTTGAAAACGAGAGCTAACATGAAGGAATAAAGTAGCAACAAGAGGTATGTATGAGAATTGAGATGGAAAAACATAGTCAACCATAGGCCTTTTTGAATAAAAAAAACATAGTCACCAAAGATTAACTCTATGGAAAAAGTTGAGTTTTTAATTTTTGGTCCAAATATTAAGGTGAATTGCATGTACATTAGGAAAAAACTATGTATAAATTACAAGACTTGATCACCAAGAATAACCAATAAAGAAAATAATCTAATTTAGTAACATTCTAAGTTAAAACTATACCAGTGCCTATGCTAATGCACAAGAAAAGTAATCATGTATATACCCTATATCCATTAACATGATTTTATGGAGGTATTTTTTTACAACTGCTTAAATAAGGTATTGTAGAAAAAAGTGTGTAACACCACTAAACTAACACATCTCACAATTACATACAATGATGGTAATACATGTCACCATCTAAAACTATCAGACTCAACCACTTGAGCATTTTTAAAACAATTTATGTTGTGAAAAATACTTGCTTGTACCAACGACATGGTTGCAGTATTGTTGTAAAGTCTAAATATTGTAACCAATAAAATTAGCCATATAAAGGTTCTCAAACTTACTATACTGGTGAATTTATTCTTTTCTTTTAAAAAAAATGGATCAATAGTGGTTCACCACCTACTCTAGGTGACGCGAACTCGATACTATACTAGTGAATTGCTACCTGATCTACATGAAATTGCATAACTCTATATACAAAATATGGACGATAGACACTATTTATAATTCATCAAACCAAAGAAACAGTGGCGAGCAGTATAGTCTGGAGGCAATGAGGAGCTCAATTTATCTGCATAACCCAGCCTATCTTGTCCTCGATGGTGCCTTTTTGAATCCCTACAAGTCTTGAGTACAATTTCTTGGAGACTATATGAGACTTCATCTTATACTCTATCCTGTATTCACAAGATAATTGTTAATAGTAAGGGTCCTTCTAGCAATCAACCAAAATGCTCGTAAGCCCCACTACAAAAAGGAAACATATTACCATCATAATTGGTGTAAGGATGAATAACTCAAAATCTTATATAATTGTCTTTCTATGTTGGACAAATTTGTATTATAACACAATGTAAAATTTAGTTTATTTTTTATCTTATCATTATTGAAAGCAATTTCAATGAAAGCGTTATCTATGATTAGCACTAACTATAGATTATTCACATAAAAGTGGAGGAAATCTTAATATTTTATCTATGACTATTTCAATTCAGAGGACATTTTACATTAGACATAAAGTTGTTTTGACTATCTCATAAAATTGTAGGTTGACAAATTGTTTCTTTATTGGTATGCCCACCTTGTACGATATATAGTGAAAGCATGTCGTTCTTTAAAATTTGTAATTAACTAGGTAATCATGGATAGAAGACAAATGACCGCTCTAACAAAAATATAAAAACTATGTTTACTTACCAAAAAAAAAAACTAATATATATCATGAGTAGACAAAAGTAATCATCTTCCTCATTTAGGTGACTTCAGAAATAACATGTTACCTAAAGATTTATGTGAAACCCCACTTTTCTATCTTATCTCGTTTTGCGTGCTTTACATCGTTTTGCGTGAATTAACCTGTCTAAGTGCTATGTGACATAGAATGTGGTAATTTTGGTATCAATACTCTTAAAACATGCTAAATAGGCATTCACGGAATTTTCATAAAAAACGGGATCAGAAAGTTTATCCTCGAATTTCAGTTGATAGCATTTTCGAAACACGGCCACTAAAATTTTGAAAATGGTCCTTTTAACCCTTCTAGACCTAGTCCACGGACTTTAATAGACTTTTGTTTGATGAAATCGGTTTTAAAATCGGCTTAGGAATTTATTAGGGTTTTTACACCGACTTTTGCGAAAATTGAGTTATAAGCTGACTCGGGTAGAATTGTTTGATTGTAAAACTTCTTGTCACCTAAAAATAATCTACTTGAACTATCTTGAGTGTTGAATAATTGTTTTGAACATTGGTGATCAAGAAAATGCATTTAAAGTCAAGAAAACACTAAAAACACTAAAGTTTCAACTTTGACTTTCATTTAAAATCTTGACTTTCATGCATATATCATCAACACACATTGCCAAAGCACAAAAACACACTCATTTTCACACACATGGCCGAGATTTTCATGGGAGAATAAGTCAAGGAGTTTTCAAGGTTTTCAAAGCAAAATTTCAAAGAAAAACTTAGTTTTTGTCCGTAGAATTTCGTGTCGAGTTGGATTCCGCTTGTTGGGAACGCATTGCATGCATTCCTCGGCTTATATCGCATCAAAGATGAGAGAAAAATTCTAGATCTCAAAAGTTGTCTTTTGCATTTTTGCGTATAAATGAAAATCGAACCGTTAGAATTCTAATATGATGTTAGATTATTGCTCCTTGCATGCTAAGGATCATTTAGCTGTAATACTACAAGTTTTTATCGGTTGTAGCATAATTTTTATTTTTCGGGTATTTAAATTTGATTAATTTGTTCAATGTTGATTAAATTGAGTTGTGTTGATTGAAATCGATTGCCGTCGATTTCTAAAAACTTGATAATTACGTGGCAGCGCTGTTGTAATGCCGAATTTTCGATTGCATTATCCGTGTGAAAATCCAAAAAATTCAGCCTTGACACCTTAGAGTTTTAGGGTTATCGGGCATGATATGGAGGTGTTATGGTGGTTTTCTGAGGGGGCTAATATAGTTGATTGAATGGGTGAGTGTTTGAAACTGATTTGGAGTTGTTTGGATTAGTAGAATATAGGTTATGAATTTTTGAAGTTTAAGCTGTCTTTCTTTAAATTTTTGAACTATGCCATAGATGATGGGGGTGGTGTTGGAGTGATCGAATGGTGAGCTGTTGATGGGTAAACTAGGGTTTAATTGTGTATATAATGCATGTCTGGTTGGATGGCCTACTTTGTCATCTAACTTAGTTGTTTGTTGTTTAATTAAATATTAATGTTATTTTGATGATTATGAATTACGGGAATCGGGCACTTTTGTTACTGATCTCCCAGATTATTGATTGATTATTGAGTACGGGAATCGGGCACTTTTGTTGCTGATCTCCCAGATTATTGATTGATTATGGATTACGGGAATCGGGCACCCTCGTTGCTGATCTCTCGGTTTATTTATGTTGAGTCTCATTGTTGTGAGCTTTGATAATGTTGTGTCACCTCGGGAGGCATCCTGGGCTGCGGGCACAGTTATCATGGCTAATCCCTATCTCGCATGGGCGGAGAGGCCATGGGGTGTGGGTCTAGGTCAAGGTACCTTAGGAATTGTGTCATTGAGTTTGGAGGGGTTGTTGAGCATGGAATTGGTGTATGGAGCTTCATCAGTAAACGTATTGTATCCTTATTGTATGTTTACAGTTATTACTATTGTTGCATTTATAATGATTATTGATGTTATTGTGTGTTTACTGACTCAAATGATTATTTCCAAGGAGTTTAGTAAACCTTGTTCGAGATCTATCGGATCCTCGCTGGGCTTATTTTATATAAGCTCACTCTCTATTATTGTATGCATACAGGTGTACTATCGCAGGATTACGGGTACGTGCCTCCTGAAGAGGAAAATGTGCCTTACGTGGATGAGTCCTATGTTCCAGAGTCTTATCCTTGATGTTGTATCGTTTTACTATCTTGTATATTAACTTAGTAGACTTTTATATGCTTTGTAGCTCATAATGTAAAAGATGTTGAAAAGATAATGAATTAGTTGATGCAGTCTTAGTAGCCTTCCTTTTGTTTATGATTAGGTTGCTAGATTGGCTCAACGAATTTTTGTAATGTATATTAAGGTTTATGTATTACGTTGGAACGGAGGCGTATAACGAGAGATGATTATTGTATAATATGGTTATGATGTATGTTGTTATTTTATTGAGGATTTGTTGGATGTATGACGTTCTGTTGAGGTTGGTTTAGAGCCTCAGAGTCCTATTTACTGTCGTTATACTGTCGAAATTCCGTTGCGTCCTGACTGATTATTGGAGTGGTCAAGTTGGGGCGTGACATTTAAGTGGTATCAGAGCTTGGTTAGCTGTCAGCCGGGGTATCCTCGGAATGTGGGTAGTGGTCTAAGCATGCAAGTATGTATGAAGTGAAAGAAAAGTGAAATATGTGTTAATATGATTAAATGATTAAGTGAGTATGTGATCAATTTGTTATGTGTTTTATATGAGTTTGTTGTTTAGGTGTTAATAATTGTTTATAATCTGTTTACGTGCTATAACTGTGCTAACTCTTTGATTAGTAGAATGGCCGGTCGACCGAGAACCAGAGGTAGGCCTGAGATAAGTGATGAGACTCCGGGTAACACGGCACCGGGCCTTGATAGGGGTGATGACCGATTGGGGGCAACTATAGAGAGGATTGCTGAGTTAGTGGCTAGTCAGGCACAGTTACTGGAAGGGCAGGCTGCCCAGACTCAGGCATTGCGGGCTCAGATACAGAATGTGCAGGTTGGTAACCACGGGCGGGGTACTCTGAAGGAGTTTTGAGGATAGTATCCACCTAGATTTCAGGGGGAGCCGGATTATAGGAAGGCTGAGGCGTGGATAAGCAAGTTGGAGAAGATTTATGATCCACTTGATTATAGTGATGAGCAGAAGGTCTCTTTTGCCGTGTACTTGTTAAATGATGAGGCAGAGGAGTGGTGGCGCACAGTGAGAACTAGCTGGGTGGCACAGGGTATTCCGTATGTTTGGGGTACCTTCTTGAGAGCTTTCCGGGAGAAGTATGTCTCGAGGATCGCGAGGGAACGAAGAGAGGTGGAGTTTCTAGCCTTGGTACAAGGAGATGCTACAGTGGCTCAATATAAGGCCACCTTTACTCGATTGTCCCGGTATGCACCGGAGTATGTGGCAGACGAGGAGCGGAGGACTCGTAGATTCATGTTGGGGTTGAGGCCCGAGATTCAGGATGTGATGGCACTGAATCGGTATGATATTTTCATTGAGACCTTTGAGGCAGCTTCTAGACTAGAGAAGAGAAAGGGGGAACATATTGTATCTAGCCAGCCTAGCAAGAGGCCATTTCAGCCTCAAGGTCAGCAGGGAGTGTATAGGCCTCCCGTACAGCAGGTTGTGTACAGGCCGCCAGTGCTGCAGGGTTCTTTCGGACCGCAGGGTCAGCAGGGTTACTATCGGCCTCAGTTTCAGCAGGGGTCTTATCAGGCTCAGCCGCAATACAGGCCGGCCCAGTCTCAGGGTCAATACAGGCCTAGTGTTGTTATACCTCAACAGCAGGCTGGTTCAGCTGCTTCTTCAGCTTCTGGTTCTTTAGGAGGCAGTATCAGTGCTCCGATGCTGAGTGTGCTTATTGTAAACGTAAGAGCCATATGGAGGCCGACTGTCGAAGAAAGGCAGGGACGTGTTTAGGTTGCAGCAGCAACCAACACCGGGCGAGGGATTGCCCCTGGTATCAGGGTTCTACAGTTCAGCCAGTAGTCCAGGGTTATCAGGGTGGACCTGCAAGCAGTACATCTCAGCAGCAGCGGGCTCAGGCTCGGGCCTACGTAGTGGACTTGGAGGAATTGCCAGAGGCGACAGCAGTGGGGAAAGGTAACTTACTTATTCTCAACCAATTAAATATTAAACCTCCTTGAGTGGAACGGGCTAAAATGTAGGTAGAAAGGTTGCCTTATGCGATTAAAGTTAGCATGTGCATCATATCACTTGGCGACTGAGTAGTATGTGACGCTGAGGTATATGGAATTCCGATTAGGGGTCAAGGTACTTTATGACTATACATTGATTATTGGGATTCTTATTTGGTGATTTTATACTGCATTCTTCCTCAAGATTTCTATATGGAGATTCTTATTCAGCATACTTCTTTGGACTTTTCCTATGGTATTTTCTATGCGGTACTCTTATGTGGATTTCTGATACGGTATTATCCGGAGTTCTTATATTGGGATTATTATTTGGTATTCTCGCTCGGTGATCCTGTTGAAGTTCTTACTTGGTATTCTTGGTTAGTACTCTATTACGGGATCTATGTTTGGCATTTTTTTCAGCAATTATTCGAGATTCTCATCCGGAAGTCTTAGTCGGTGTTCTTATTCAGCGTTCCTATTCAAGCTTCTTGTTTGGTATTCCTAGTTGGTATACTTAATTGGTATTCAGGATTTGATTTCGGTCATTCATTCCGTATGTTTGAGCCAGTAGTACTTTAGTGAAAAATTACGATTGTTTTAAGGAGGGGAGAATGTGAAACCCTACTTTTCTATCTTATCTCGTTTTGCGTGCTTTACCTCATTTTGCATGAATTAACCTGTCTAAGTGCTATGTGACTTAGAATGTGGTAATTTTGGTATCAATACTCTTAGAACATGCTAAATGTGCATTCATGAAATTTTCATAAAAAACGGGGTCAGAAATTTTATCGTCGATTTTCAGTGAATAGTATTTTAGAAACACGTCCGCTAAAATTTTGAAAATGGTCCTTTTAACCCTTCTAGACCTAGTCCACAGACTTTAATAGACCTGTGTTTGATGAAAACGGTTTTAAAATCGGCTTAAGAATTTATTAGGGTTTTTACACCAACTTTTCGGAAAATCGAGTTATAAGCCGACTCGGGTAGAATTGTTTGATTGTAAAATTTCTTGTCACCTAAAAATAATCTACTTGAACTATCTTGAGTGTTGAATAATTGTTTTGAATATTGGTGATCAAGAAAATGCATTTAAAGTCAAGAAAACACTAAAAACACTAAAGTTTCAACTTTGACTTTCATTTAAAATCTTGACTTTCATGCATATATCATCAACACACTTTGCCAAAGCACAAAAACACACTCATTTTCACACACATGGCCGAGATTTTCATGGGAGAATAAGCCAAGGAGTTTTCAAGGTTTTCAAAGCAAAATTTCAAAGAAAAACTTAGTTTTTGTCCGTAGAAATTCGTGCCGAGTTGGATTCCGCTTGTTGGGCACGCATTGCATGCATTCCTAGGCTTATATCGTATCAAAGGTGAGAGAAAAATTCTAGATCTCAAAAGTTGTCTTTTGCATTTTTGCGTATAAATGAAAATCGAACCGTTAGAATTCTAATCTGATGTTAGATTATTGCTCCTTGCATGCTAGGGATCATTTAGCTGTAATACTACGAGTTTTTATCGGTTGTAGCATAATTTTTATTTTTCGGGTATTTAAATTTGATTAATTTGTTCAATGTTGATTAAATTGAGTTGTGTTGATCGAAATCGATTGCCGTCGATTTCTAAAAACTTGATAATTACGTGGTAGCGCTGTTGTAATGCCGAATTTTCAATTGCGTTGTCCGTGTGAAAGTCTAAAAAATTCAGCCTTGACACCTTAGAGTTTTAGGGTTATCGGGCATGATATGGAGGTGTTATGGTGGTTTTCCGAGGGGGCTAATGTAGTTGGTTGAGTGGATGAGTGATAGAAACTGATTTGGCGGTGTTTGGATTAGTAGAATGTAGGTTATGAATTTTTGAAGTTTTAGCTGTCTTTCTTTAAAATTTTGAACTATGCCATAGATGATGGGGTGGTGTTGGAGTGATCGAATGGTGAGTTGTTGATGGGTAAAGTAGGGTTTAATTTTGTATATAATGCATGTCTGGTTGGATGGCCTACTTTGTCATCTAACTTAGTTGTTGTTGTTTAATTAAATATTGATGTTATTTTGATGATTATGGATTACGGGAATCGGGCACTTTTGTTGCTGATCTCCCAGATTATTGAGTACGGGAATCGGGCACTTTTGTTGCTGATCTCCCAGATTATTGATTGATTATTAAGTATGGGAATCGGGCACTTTTGTTGCTGATCTCCCAGATTATTGATTGATTATGGATTACGGGAATC
The DNA here is from genome assembly GCA_037974665.1 of Ehretia macrophylla. NCBI lineage: Eukaryota > Viridiplantae > Streptophyta > Magnoliopsida > Boraginales > Ehretiaceae > Ehretia > Ehretia macrophylla. Next base: position 11,942,850 of record CM075774.1, read on the forward strand.
GGGCACCCTCGTTGCTAATCTCTCAGTTTATTTATGTTGAGTCTCATTGTTGTGAGCTTTGATAATGTTGTGTCACATCGGGAGGCATCCTGGGCTGCGAGCACAGTTATCATGGCTAATCCCTATCTCACATGGGCAGAGAGGCCATGGGGTATGGGTCTAGCTCAAGGTACCTCAGGAATTGTGTCATTGAGTTAGGAGGGGTTGTTGAGCATGGAATTGGTGTATGGAGCTTCATCAATAAACTTATTGTATCTTTATTTTATGTTTACAGTTATTACTATTGTTGCATTTATAATGATTATTGATGTTATTATGTGTTTACTGACTCAAAGGATTATTTCCAAGGAGTTTAGTAAACCTTGTTCGAGATCTATCGGATCCTCGCTGGGCTTATTTTATATAAGCTCACTCTCTATTATTGCATGCATACAGGTGTACTATCGCAGGATTACGGGTACGTGCCTCCTGAAGAGGAAAATGTGCCTTACGTGGATGAGTCCTATGTTCCAGAGTCTTTTCCTTGATGCTGTATCGTTTTACTATCTTGTATATTAACTTAGTAGACTTTTATATGCTTTGTAGCTCATAATGTAAAAGATGTTGAAAAGATAATGAATTAGTTGATGCAGTCTTAGTAGCCTTCCTTTTGTTTATGATTAGGTTGCTAGATTGGCTCAACGAATTTTTGTAATGCATATTATGGTTTATGTATTACGTTGGAACGGAGCCGTATAACGAGAGATGATTATTGTATAATATGGTTATGATGTATGTTGTTATTTTATTGAAGAGTTGTTGGATGTATGACGTTCTGTTGAGGTTGGTTTAGAGCCTCGGAGTCCTATTTACTGTCGTTATACTGCTGAAATTCCATTGCGTCCTAATTGATTATTGGAGGGGTTGAGTTGGGCGTGACAATTTAGAACTCAAATAGCTTGTTGTTGCTTACCTATTACCCTTGTATGTAATACTCCCTACAAAAGCAACACCAACTGTAGTCCTTGTGCAAAATAATTCATCTGCATCAATTAATTCATCTACCACAATAGAACGTTCTTCAACCTGTTCCATTTAAAAACCAACAATAAGATTTTTCCCCTAAAAACTTAGGCCTAGTTTTCATTGTCCTCCATGACCTTCAAGTGAGTAGGAAAATACCATCAATATTCTTGGGATGAGGACACACGCACAATAGAAACACACAATAGTTTTAACATTGTTCAACCCTCTACTTACGTGTACAATCAAGAATTGGGAAAATCCATAATTCATCAATAATGGCTATTCATCAAGGACTTTTTGCATGGAAAAAAAGTCTAAACTCTCTTACAACTTTATGCACGGAAAAGTGATGTATTCATATTTTTAGACCTATTTCATTACTTTTTGGAATTAAGTATGCATATTTACTTAAGAGTTTGACCACTTTATTGTATTTTTGTGCATGTAGAAATAGAATGATGGAAGAGCAATTAAGAGCAACAATTCAGAAGAAAATTGAATAATGCACAAAGGAGTCTAGCTTTGTTGAAGAAGATTTCTTAAAGAATTGCAATAGGAATAAAATACAAAGTCAAAGTATGAAAAGAAAAAAAGAAACAAATTAAGTTGACCGTTGACCAAGGCTAATGCCTCGGCCAACTTGGTCAATGTAAGTTAAAGTCCAAATGGACTTGGCTTATGTAATAAAAAATGGCCATGTAGACTAAAAGCCCAACAGGGTTTGCACAACATTGTGAGGCGGTGGCAATTGTCTTATTAAAGGAAAGGGCAGCAACGAATTGAAGGAGGGGAAAAAATATTGTAGGAATAGTTTTTTATTGTTTTTTTCCTTTGTTACTTGGCTGAAAAATTGAGGATTCAACGTACGATCGGGATTGGAATCAAGATATAAATCATATTTTCTACGGATTCAGACTTATTTTACGGGAAGTTTATCTTATTTTGCTTTCGTAATTTTAGTTTAATTCTTTTGAATATGACTGAGTAATTCATAGTTTAGGGTAGGATTTCTATGTAATAGTCTTAATTTTATGGTCTTGGACTTGGATTTATTATTTTAATGCTTAATATATTTTTATGATTTATGTTCTTTATTATTTATTGTCCATTATCTCGTTATGCTTGTAGCTAATGTGTGATAGATACTTTTATGCTAAATCATATAAATATATATTTGGGCTTTATTACAAAAAACTATAGATTGTACCATGGTTTTCGGCACTTAATTAATTAATGTGTTCGCCTAGGATTTTAGGATAAATATACACTCCGGCTAGATAAAAGACTTGGAGATAACGTTTCACCTTTAAACTAGGTTTGACTCGTTAATTAATTAGATATAGGTGGTTAATTAATTAACTAGGCTTGTAGTCTAATTTTGTATCAAAATAGGAAATCCTAAGTTCGAGCCTAGAATTTAAACTTTACATAAGAATCCGATCCTAAACCTTTCCCAATTGTGATCTAACCTCTCCTTTAGCTCTCACATATTTTAGCTTTCCATTTAATTCTAGTTTTATTCTATTTTTCATTAGCTTTAATTGAAAACACCAGTTCATAATTTAGTTTAATTTAATCACTTAGTTATTTTACACTCACTTTTCCATAAAACTTTTGAATTGCCTCCTTGTGGATTTGACCTCGCACTAGCACACTATACTACAATCACTCGTGCACTTACGTGTTGAAACTTGGCTTAGAATTAATCTTACTTTTTATACCCAAAGCTAAACACCCATCAAAAAGTCTTCACTCTTCTCGTGCTCGGTTTTTTATAGGAAATGCATAACAAAATATCCCAAGTGATTGTAGATTTTTAATGTATAAAACAAACCCTCACCCTCTTAGGCTCACTCCCACACCTGCCCTATGCCTGTGACAACTATCTGCAAAATAAAAACTCTTCCCAACTCTATTCTCAATATATCTTAACTGATGGTACTGATGCTTTAAATATTTTCACCATTTTCTGTTAATGAAGATTTTTATTACCAAATACAATATCTTCATAAACTGTAAAAATCATAAAAGAAGACCAACCTTTTATGTAGTGAAAAACGACGGATCGGAGAACGTGTTTGTTCCACTATGTACGCTGAGAATCCGAGTGCACAATGCTATATTGTGCTCTACTTAATTCATAGCCTAAATACCTTAATTGATATGCCCTTTGAGAGATATTGAGAGAGAGCAGAGAACTGCTTTCTTTTGTTTTTTTCTGGAGATAATAGAACGTACATTAAGCATTCTATAACTGAGTTGGACTTAAATATCAAGTGTTGGAAGTTACTCAACTTCCCACAATTAGGTCAAACGGGTCGGGTCAACCCATCTTGGGTGACCCATGATCCTAATCCAACATATCTCACTCGCACAAGATGGGCAGTAGGGGTGTGCATGGGTCAATTTGGGTGGTTTAAAGCATATTTTTTTACCCGAACCAACATATTCGGTTTGAAAAAATTAAAACCATAGCCAACTCATACACCTCTCAGAACTACCCAAACCAAACCAATACATTTGAAGAAACCAAACCACCCAAACCAAGTCAAATCATACATTCAGTTGACTTATAGTTACATTTAAATAAAGTAATTGTATTGTAGAAATCTAAAATATAGAGGTGTCTTTTGATTTTTTTAATGGAAGGGGAGATAGATTGAAAACTATGGAGAAAAGTAAAAGGTTCTAGAAATACTACACATATTTACTCTATATATATATATACGCGTTGGTTTGAGTTTATGATTTTAATAGTAAAAACCATAAACAAAACCATGTGGTCGGTTCCTATGAAAATTTAAACCATAACCAACCAAACTTTTAAGAAACTGTCAAAAACGGGTTAGTTTGGGTTGGGTTAGGCGATTTGGGCGAGTTGGCGGTTTTGCTGCATACCTTTAATGGACATAACTATATCCATCATCATTTCTCTAGAAACTGATTCCAAAGCATAATCGAACTCTATACAGGTAAATAAGTCGTACGACTAGTGAGCACACAACAAGTGGAGGTTCAAAGACTATGCACTTGTTAAGGATGACATGGGAGCCACTGTCTTCAAAACAACATAGAGTCTCGCTATACCTTAGACCAAATTAAAATCACATCAATCAGTGCACACCTAATCCCTCTTAGGCTATGCATGACCTTTAAAATATCAATCATGTATTCATAGTTATATTTGATTACAAAGGTTGCTCAATCACATAGATTGTATAACTGGACGACCAATGAACACATGCAGCGCTAGATGCAAATAGTTTTCCCTTCGCTCAATACCCTTCTAACTCAAGCTAATTGTTTTCCCGGACATGTCCTATATGATCGAATCTTACATGATCTTTAGGTGATATACCAAAGTAGCTAACATTAAACTTGACTTATTAGAATATGAACGCAGGTCATTAAGGGTATACAAAAGAAGCATTTATTGTTTCAAGATCTCACACAGTGATAAAGTAGGGATTCATTCATCAACTTTCTTATATAGTCACTATAGCACACACAGTATGAAATGTGTGTTACGGTGTGACTTCCTTTAGAAAATGGAGTACGTCTTTATTTAATTCTAACACCATACAAATTCTGATTTAGTTATCACGCAATAACTAACCCGAATCCTCAAACTTAATACTTACAATAATTGAGGTTTCACATATGGCTATACACAGGTTGTATGTGTAATGCCCCAGCTAAGCGAATACCCCAAAGGGCAGAGGCCCACCAACGACGCCACATAAGATGATATTGTCCGCTTTGGATTACCACATTGGGCCCCTCACGGGTTTGTTTCTCACAACCCAACTTGGACTGAAAAACGCGTCATCTCAAATATAAGGGAGAATCCTCCACTATATATTCAGTAATCCTAGCTCGTAACCAACCGATGTGGGATATTATATCCATCCCCCCTTGGGGACCCAGCATCATCGCTGGCACAAATGTCGGCCCGCTTTGATACTACTTCTGTAACGCCTCGGCTAAGCGAATACCCCGAAGGGCAAAGGTACACCAGCGACACCACATAAGATAATATTGTCAGCTTTGGGTTACCACATTGGGCCCCTCACAGATTTGTTTCTCACAGCCCAACTTGGACTGAAAAACGCGTCAACTCGAATATAAGGGAGAACCCTCCACTATATATTCAGTAGTCCTAGCTCGTAAACAATCGATGTAGGATATTACAGTATGGATCATGGGGATCCATATCGACTTCACATCAATATTAATTGTAACTCATACAATAAGAGGTCTCATCTTAATAATTGTCATTGGAACTAATCCCTAACTAATTCTCAATGCAACACTTCTATAAGTATAGTATTTTCAACAAATACTAACTAACTCATATTGTCTCATTTCTATATGCTCCAACTGCGCCAAAGGCAATTGCTCATGTAAGAGAGCCAATTTCTCTAACCTGTCGACGTACAATTTGATGCCAATGATATATGTAACGCCCGTGTAACTCCCCGATCCTTCACGAGACCGGAAGCTCTAATAACCATGCTATTCTCAACCCAATACCAAACCTGGTCACAAAATTTAGGAAAAACGGACAGAGTCTCCCCTGTACCATGGACATTCTGAAAACCTGTAAGCATTAATAAAGCCACAACATAACAAGATATTTATTTATAACTAAAGATCTTAGCTTTAAGACCATCCGAGTCTTAAGACATACAAACAGTTCAGATACACACAAGCATGCATTCGTAACTTAACTTCTTTACAATACCGTTTATCATGTCACTCAATGATAGCATTGAACATTCTTAGAAATTAAAGCCAATCATACACCCGTTCATTCACACCCAAGCATGCAACGTAGCTAGAAGCAGAAGCAAAAGTTATTACATGCCATAATTCTATAACACTTACTACATCCACTTAACTTTCAAACTTGTAACTACTCAAATATATATACATAAGCCCTTAGGCTCCAAAAATAGAATAGAAAGTAGAACAACTAAGGTCTTCCACAGTTTAGCAGGCAATCACTCAAATCTCAAGTAATAGCACACAACAATCAGGTCAACTCCTCCAACTGTACCACCTGAAACATGTTTAGCGAGGTATGAGCAATCACAATTGCCCAGTAAAAGATAAGATCTACCGGGGATGTGCAATGCAGCAGTTAGTACAAATAAAGCATTTTACAAACAAAGAACAATTGAAACAACAAGTTACTACACATTAAAAATGATACGATTCACTTGTTCTTCAATCACGAACCATGAGCCACGAACTGAAATCCCGATGTAATAATGACACTATTATCGATAAGCCGACATCCCCTTATAACTCCAAAATGGGTGTACTCCGGATGTACCCTGAAATCCTACGACCTAAGTGAGAGAGGGACTGGGTAACCATGGCAGCCGAGGTATACCGACAAACCCGATGCCGCCCGGTTTCCACGACACTACCATGCCCAAATGGTTGCGCAACCATGATGCAATGCACTCAAAATGATAACAATAGAATACATCAATAAACACATGATTGAGCGATAACAAAGTAGGTTGCCCTCATACACAATATATAGACAATAAGGGCACAGAATCTAATTACAAGTAAATAAACTATTATGCACATAAAGATGAAGTCTCCCCCACCTTTACCAATCTCCAAAATGCAAGATTGGCTTCAAATCACCCTCAATCACCTTGAACATAAAGTTAAACATTGTTTCAATTACTCTTCAACAACAACATTCATTAATTGTCCAACTAGGTTAGCTAACTCATAGTTTACTTAATTAACATACAACTAAGTAATCATTCAAGTAATCTAATATACAAACAATATAACTAACAATAATAAAATCATGATATAAGCATGTCCCACAATCATTTAGAAGAGTATTTTAAACATAGATAACCATATTTAATTCTATAATAGTACTATCAATTTATAAAGTCATTAATCCATACTTATTCTCATTATAATTAACTCAATATAAAACTCAAGAAAAATACTTAGAACTATGACAAAACAATTACAATAAACAAGAATTGACTTAGAATATTCAATTCGGAAAGTAATTATGCAAATTACAAAGGAGCATATTCAAGATTTATATAAAACTATACCAAAAGCTCCAAAACATCTTGAAACCACATTTAAACACATATGGAAACATGCCAAGGTCTTAGATGTGAGTGACAAACGAATTTACCCTTAAACCCCTTTGTTTTTCATCTGTTTTCCTTCCAAACTCATATCAATGATTCAAATTCAAGGGGAAGCTATACCAATCTTCTAATTAACCCTTAAGGTACCCTTACAACCCGCAATTATCCCAAAAGCCCCAATTTCCCTCTTATAGCTTTGAACTACACCTACCTTAACCGGGCTTCAAACAAGAGTTAGCCAAGCTTCTATAGCACCTAGGTAGCCTAAGAATACTAGAAGTGAAGCCCGAATCCACCTGGATTAGCATTACCCCGAAACCCCTTTTATAAATTCAGCTATTTCATGTTTTATACAAATTTGGAGCAATTCAAGTGCACGGGGCTATTGGACTACCTTCACTAACACCTAAAGCATCTATTAGAAGCATTGAATCAAGCTAATACGCACAATTACATAAAACCCTAAAAATCCCGTCACTATTCTCCTCAAAGATCAAAGTAACGATTCCAACCGTTTAAAATGCGAACTAAAGGCTTAAATGTGTTCTCAAGCACTTATATATAATGTATAATAGCATAGATAAGCTTTGCAATAGTATTTGATAGCATTTCTAACAAATCAAGAAATGAGCAACAATTTTAAAATGCGCAAACAAGCATGAAAACCATCACCAATGCGCATAGGAACTCTCGGGAGGCTAGCAAACACCCTAAACTACTTGCTCCTTGCTTGGCTTGGCTTGAAGATTTGATGAGCAAAATCCTCTCATTCTCTTCGTATGTTGATTCTCGGATTTGCTATAGTAATTCCTGCATCTTTTTTTTTTTTTTTTTGCTAGATATGAGCTTATGTTTGTGAGTATATGTTTGGGTGAGCTATTTTAGTGGGAGGGTGTGGTTAAAATATGAGTTAAACTACCTAGAACCAAGTCCTAAAGTGCAAATTAATGCTAGCTAATTAAAACACTAAGTGAAGTTACGTAACACTATTCATTAGATTGACAAAACATTTTCTAAACGAGTGCTCCTATCACTCTTAGCTGAAAAGCATATTTTTCTCATTCCTAAAACAATTAATATAATTTAATAAAAATTATAATTCAAAGTAATTAAGTGGTTGAAAAGCGTGATGACTAGTAATTAAAGAAGACAATAAGCAAAGCACAGAAGAAATGCGCAATTAATGGATGCAACAGTGAATGGATGTACGACAAAATCTCGGGCGTCACATCCTCTACCCCTTAAACAAATTGCGTCCATGCAATTCTTCTTCCAAGAGAACTCAGCATCAACTGAAAACTAACTTCAATTACTCTTCATCAGTTGTTGAGCAAGAATACCGTATACGAATGCTCGTAAGAACCCATTAAGAAATTCCAGTAGTACTGCCAGCGAATCCCAAGTAATAAGGCCAAGTAAAGGCTCAAATGAAGATACTATCTCGGAATCCGAATAAGAATCCCGTTGGCCATGAATACCATGGAAGAACAAAACCCCATCTAAGAGCGGCGAGAAAATACCAATAAAAGTCCCGAGTAGGAGTACTGTAGATAATACCGAATAATAAGACTGAAAAGAATCCCATATACCAAGCCTTCTGAGAAATGCCAATAAGAAAATACCAAAAGAATGTCCAACAAGAAAATACCAAGGGAATGCTTTAGAGAACCGTCATACAGAACCCGAAGGAAGCCACTCATTTAAGACTGCTGAGCATAAAAGAACACCTTAATAGAATGCTAATAACCGAGCTCCAACTATAAACACCAACTCCTAAATAAAGGTTGATCAAATGCCTCTCATTTTCGTGAATCAACATAATTTGGAAGGCCTGCCACTAATCACCTCTCTTCAGGGGAGGAAGAAGTTTTTTCTTACCATTTGACGGGCTATCTATGCATGCCAAACTATTGCATATGTATAAACATTCTTTAAACTATTACGCAAACATATTAATAAAAGAGTTTGTGAAACAGTGTAATCATCAAAGTTATTCAAGCATGATAATCAATTCAATCATAACACAACTCAATCCAAGACATTCAAATACACACATTACAAGCAATAGTTCAAGCAATTAACAATTCACGAGGTCGATTCGATTCATGAGGTCAATTTGAAGCACAACTAGCCACTTCACTTCACTTAGCATACATTTAGCACATCACACATAACTATATCACATATGTGCACACATTCCATTCAAGACATACAATCTCACATACAAGCACATACCTTCAAAACACACTTAACAAGTACACATGTAAGGTTTACTACTCGATAGGACGAGGACCCTGTCCTAGCTTAGAGCTAACTAAGCTCTAATACCACCTGTAACGCCCCAATCTCTCACGAGACCGGAGGCTCTAATAACCATGCTATTCTCAACCCAGTACCAAACCCGGTCACAAAATTTAGGAAAAACGGACAGAGTCTCCCCTGTACCGTGGACATTCTGAAAACCTGTAAACACTCAATAAAGCCACAACATAACAAGACATTCATTTATAACTAAAGATCTTAGCTTTAAGGCCACCCGAGCATTAAGATATACAAACAGTTTAGATACACACAAGTATGCATTCATAACTTAACTTCTTTACAAAACTGCTTATCATGTCACTCCATGATAGCATTGAAAATTCTTAGAAATTAAAGCCAACCATGCACCTATTCATTCACACCCAAGAATGCAACGTAGCTAGAAGCAGAAGCAAAAGTTATTACATGCCACAATTCCATAACACTTACTACATCCACTTAGCTTTCAAACTTGCAACTACTCAAATATATATACATAAGCCCTTAGGCTCCAAAAATAGAATAGAAAGTAGAACAATTAAGGTCTTCCACAATTTAGCAGGCAATCACTCAAATCTTAAGTAATAGCATACATCAATCAGGTCAACTCATCCAACTGCACCACCTGAAACATGTTTAGCGAGGTATGAGCAATCACAATTTCCCAGTAAGGGATAAGGTCTACCGGGGATGTGCAATGCAGCAGTTAGTACAAATAAAGCATTTTACAAACAAAGAACAATTGAAACAACAAGTTACTACACATTAAAAAAGATACGATTCACTTGTTCTTCAATCACGAACCACGAGCCATGAACTGAAATCCTGATATAATAATGACACTGTTATCGATAAGCTGGCATCCCTTTATAACTCCAAAATAGGTGTACTCCAGATGTACCCCGAAATCCCATGACCTAACTCTCCCTGGGCGGCATCCCAAGCAAAAGAGGGACTGGGTAACCATGGTAGCCGAAGTTTACCGGCAAGCCCGATGTCGCCTGGTTTCCACAACACTACCATGCCCAAATGGTTGCGCAACCACGATGTAATGCACTCAAAATGATAACAATAGAATACATCAATAAACACATGATTGAGGGATAACAAAGTAGGTTGCCCTCATACACAATATATAGACAATAAGTGCACATAATCTAATTACAAGTAAATAAACTATTATACACATAAGGATAAAGTCTTCCTCACCTCTACCAAGCTCCAAAATACAAGATTGGCTTCAAATCACCCTCAATCACCTTGAACATAAAGTTAATTATTGTTTCAATTACTCTTTAACTACAACATTCATTAATTGTCCAACTAGGTTAGGTAACTCATAGTTTACTTATGTTGTGTGTTGTGTGAGTATATGTTTGGGTGAGCTATTTTAGTGACAGAGAGTGGTTAAAATATGAGTTAAACTAGCTAGAACCAAGTCCTAAAGTGCAAATTAATGCTAACTAATTAAAACACTAAGTTAAGTTACGTAACACTATTTATTAGATTGACAAAACATTTTTTAAACGAGTGCTCCTATCGTTCTTAGCTCAAAAGCATATTTTTCTCATTCCTAAAACAATTAATATGATTTAATAAAAATACTAATTCGAAGTAATTAAGTAGTTGAAAAGCGTGATAAATAGTAATTAAAGAAGACAATAAGCAAAGCACAGAAGAAATGCACAATTAATGGATGCAACAGTGAATGAATGTACGGCAAAATCTTGGGTGTCACACCCCGATCCCTCACGGGATCGGAACTTCTATTGATCATGCTATTCTCAACCCATATCCAAACCCGGACACAAAATTTAGGGAAAACGGACCTACCTCAAGAGATATGGGTCGTAGGATCAGGGTATATCCGGAGTACCCCATTTGGAAGAATAAGGGGTTTGCTAGTATTTGCTTGAAGATTATGGTTCATGGTCGTATCCTTTATATACGTGGTTAAATACTTGTCTAATTAGCTTTGTTATTTTGTATTGTATATGTTATTATCTTTGTTACTTCACATGAAAGCATTCCTCGGTGTGTTGCATCACATCCCTCACTGAGTAACTTTGGTTACTCATTCCTCGTTTTAACATGTTTCAGGTGCATTTAGAACAACTATCATGTGTGTCGTGTTGTTGGTTGTTTATCTTGTTGAGGTTGAAAGTGGTTTGTGAATATGGGACTTGATGTGCTTATGTTCTGTTTTGAGACCCTTGAGGTCTTGTAGGTATTTTTGGTATGGCTTGTTGGATTGTAAACTAAATTAAAGACTTATGTGATTCGATAAAGTAGTGGTATATAATAGCTAAAGATAGACTTTATTGTCTTATGATTGCATGCTTGTGTGGTTATATGTTTTTTGTCTAAGGCTCGGATGGCCTTGAGACTGAGAAAAGTGACACGGGTGGAGTTGGGTTGTTGTAGTATAGGTATACTTGCAGCAGGCTGGGGTTTTATTAGCCCTATAACCAAGGGAGACTTCGTTCATTTTTCCTCATTTTTTGTGATTTGGGTATTGGATCGGGGCTCTTCTCTCGTAAGGGATTAGGGTGTTACAGTTGGTATCAAAGCTTAAAAGCCCTCAGTCGGGACAGGTTCCTCGGTCTGTTGGGTAGTGAACTCCGAGTGCATGCATGTGCAGTGGGCTTGGGTTTGCTCGAGTGAAAATGCTCTTGTATGTGTTGTAATGTGTAAGCTAGGAAGGTTATGTGATATATGCAATTATGTGAATATGTGAGACTCAAATGGAAATGTGATTCTATGTGAATTACTTATGTGAAATATGAATAATGTGTTGCATGTACAAGTATGTGATTATGTGTACGTGTATGGTTTTGATCGGAATGTACACCTATGTGACTATGTGTTCTAAAGTGATTTATCCATGTATAAGTGGTATTTGTAAAAGTGTACAGTGAATATATATATGATACCTATGACTTTATTTTAATTTTCTACGTTACTTACTTTAACTTCTAGCAAGAAAACTTGTACTTAAAACCATTAACTTAAACAATTATAGGTAATAGAGTAGATGTTAAACAAAATAAATGCTAATTGCTTGCGGTGTAATTAGTACTTGCATAATGAATTGGTATTTTAGCTGTGTATCAGTGTTAGTCACTTAATATGTACAAGTATATTAAGCATGTTTTGTGCATGTTAAAGAAAATATGTTTAATGATTTCCATGGCATGCATTCACTACCCGTAAATTGGTAAATAAACTCATCTTCCAATAAAGTGCAAAGATGGTTGATGACAAATCACCAAGAATGGGGAATTCAAAGCACAATGCGAGTAGTGATCATACTACTACGGACAAGCAGATTCAGATGTGGGGCCAGATGACAGAGGACTTGGCTGAGTTAGGCCGAGTACTTGAGTTGTTCCCGTGAGATACCCCAATAGTGACACCTCAAGGGGAGAAACAAAAAGATGCGACTGATGATACCGACCCAAGTCAGGTAGGTACTTCTGATAATCAGCCAGAGATACCATGAGATATGAGTAAGGACAAATGAGAATTATTTTCTTGCAGCATAGTTGGCCTCCATACATGCTCGACCTTGTCTATGTGGCACCGAAGTATTTAGAAGTGGTTATATGCATGACTGGTGACCTACAGAGAATTGTTAGCTACGAATAAGTCTCTTGAATATTGTTCTTTTAGGATTCCTATACAATCTCTTTATCGGTAATCTATCGCGGTACTTTTATTAGAATTCTCGAATGGTACTGTATTGAACTACTCACACGAGATTCTCAGTGGTACTTTTACTAGAAATTCATATTAGTATTCTTGAAGACATATTTGATATATTCCTGCAGTGAATCTATCTAGCATCTCATGGTGATTTGTATTCGAGGAAGTTATATCTGTGGTATTCGTATATATAGATTCCTTATTGGCATTCTTGGTACTTCTTGACGGGACTTCTCATATATCTTCGCGTTCTGTGAAATTCTTACTCTAACTTCCCTGCGGTATTTTCACAGGAGCTTTTATTTAGTCCCCTTATTGGGAAGTCCTCGTGCAGCATGCAGTAGTATTCTAATGGGATTTCTTATTGGCATTATAGTACGATATTCTAGTGCAGGGTCTACCTGAATTTGGATATCCTGGACGGTATTTTGCTAGCTTGAAGTTGTGATATTGGGGTGATTAGAGTACTCTTGAAAAAGAAGAAATTGCGTGGACGCAATTTTTGTAAGGAGAGGAGGATGTGAGACCTCGGACCTACACACATACATGCATTATTTACTTTCATGGCATTATATGTGCATTTACCACCTTAAAAGCAATAAATGTGCATTTAAATGTGCAAAATGCCTATAATTAATATATATGTAAAATAAGTATCTTACCATTTTACTAATTGTGTTGATTGAAATTACTTCTTGCATTTAGTTTAAGTGATTGTATGAATTTAAGTGTCCACTTTAACTTTTACATTTATTTGGAAATTTTAATTATTTTATTTGTTCAAAATATTCAGATGTTATTTAAATATTCTATATGATACAAAAAATTAATTATCTTATTTCTAATATTATTTAATTTATTTTCTTGCATTCATTTGTGTATGTTTTGTGCATTATGCTCTTAAAAGCTTATTTTCAAATAGTCACTATTCATAAGAAATTTGACTGTAAAAAATACTCAATTTTATACTTTTCCTATGTCATATTACACATTAAAAGAATACCGGAAGTGGAATTTTGAGCATTAGACCTCGAGAGATAGCGTTTAGAAAATGTTTTATAGTATCCTTAGGAATACTATTTTCAGCATTTTATTTACACTATTTTAACCCATAGAATACAAAACTTAACCCATTTTGCATACCAATTGACCCAATGTGAAACCTCAGTTTTTGTCTTTGCCTCGATTTGTGTGATTTGACCTGTTTATATGTTATATGAGTTAGATTGTGCTAATTCTATGATTTATAATCCTAATACATGCTATGTGTGCATTCATAAATTTTTTATAAAAAACGGAATCAGAAATTTTATCGTCAACTTTTGTGAATAGTATTTTTGAAACACGTCCACAATAATTTTGAAACTGGTCTTTTTAACCCTTTAAAATCGAATTCTTGGATATTAATAGAGCTATGTTTGATTAAAACTGATTTCAAATCGGCTTAGGAATTTAAAAGGATTTTTACACATTCTTTTGCGAAAATCGAGTTTTAAACCGAATCGGATGAAAATGTTTGAATGTGAAACTTCTTGTCACCTAAAAAAAGTTACTTAAAATAGTCTAAGTGTTGCATAAGTGTTTTGAGCAAAAATGGTCCAAGAAATGGATTAAAAGACTAAAAACACTAAAAATAAACTAGTTTCTAACTTTGACTTTGCATTATTTTTTGTTGACTTGCCTTATGTATGCATATTAACTAAAATAGCTCACAAAAACAAAATCCAAAACACCACAAACATACACACACACACACACGCACATGGCCGAAACTTAGGAGCCATTTTTGCTTGTATTTTTTATCAAATTTTCTCATAGAAATTGCATTACAAAGCCAAAACACTTGAATCAAAGTTTGTTTTTGCTTGTTGGGCACCTATTGCACACATTTCTAGCATCAAATAACATCAAAGGTGAGAGAAAAATTCTAGATCTCAAAATGTCATTTTTATGTTAATTCATACAATTGAATTTTTAGCCGTTGAAATGTTAAATTGATCTTATATTGTTGCTCAGTAGATGCTAAGGATTGATTATAAGTGTTTATATATGTTTTTTACCGTTGTAGCATGAATTTTTTTTTTCGGGTATTAAAATTGAGTTGTTGGCTATTTTTTGAATATTTGGAGTTGTGGTGATTGGAATCAATTACTGCTGGCTTGTAAAATTTTGTTAAATACGTGGTAGTAATGTTGTAATGCCAAAATTTTGATTGTGATGTCGGTGTAGAAGTCTGAAAATTTCAGCCATGGTGCATTGAGGTTTTAGGGTTGTTGGGCTTGATTTGGATGGATTTTGGTTGGTTTCCGAGGGGGCTTATGTTGTTGATTGAGTGGGTGAGTGATAGAAACTGGTTTGGAGGATATTGGGTTAGTGGAATGTAGGTTATGACTTTTGGAAGTTTAGGTTGTCTTTCTTTAAAATGTTGAATTATGCCTTTGGTTGTTTGGGTGGTGTTTGAGTGATTGAATTGTGAGTTGTTGATGGTTAGACTAGGGTTTAGTTGTGGGTTTAATGCATGATAAGTTGGGTGGCCTACTTTGTCATCTAACTTAGTTGTTTGTTATTTATTTGATTAGATGTTGTTACATTGTTAATTGAATGATGATTATTGAGTATGGGAATTGGGCACTTTCGTTGCTGATCTCTCAGAATATTGATTGATTATTGATTACGGGAATCGGGCACTTTCGTTGCTGATCTCTAAGTTTATTTATGTTGAGTCTCATTGTTGTGATCTTTGATAATGCTGTGTCACCTCGGGAGGCATCCTAGGCTACGGGCATAGTTATCATGGCTACCCCCAGCTCGCATGGGCGAAGGTGCCATGGAGGGAGGGGCTAGTGAGGTACCTCGGGTGCGTGAGTAATGAGGAGTTACAAGAAAAATGGTTGAGATCGTGATGGCGTTTGGAGCTATACCAACTAAAGTATCCTTTATTGATTGGTTATTATTACTAATGTGCTTATATTGTTATTGATGCTTATTATGTATTTACTACTCAAATGATGATTTCCAAGGAGTATAATAAATACTGTTAAGAGATCTGTCGAATCATCACTGAGCTTGTTTTATATAAGCTCACTCTCAATTATTGCATGCATATAGGTGTTATTGAACAAGATTACGAGTACGTGCCTCAAGAAGCTGAGAATGTACCATATGTGGACGAGTCCTATATGCCAGAGTCTTGTTCTTGATATCTAAAATGTTGTACTCATTTGTTATCTTGTATATTGAAACTAGTTGATTTGTATTTACTTAAAAGATTATGATGTATAATATGTTGTAAAGATAATGAATTAAATATTGCTAGCTTAGTAGTCTTGTTTTGGAACATGACTAGGTTGCTAGATTGGTTATAATCTATTTTGAAACTGTATGTTATATAGTAAATGTATGATGTTGGAACGGAGGCGTATAACCTATGGATGCAATGGTAAAAGAACGTTTAATGTATATTGCGGTGTTGTTGTTTATTGTTGAATATTTGTGGAGTTGGTTGTATGATTTGTGATGAGGTTGGTTTAGAGTCTCGGTGTCCTAATTACTGTCGTTATACTGCTTAAAATTCGTTGCGTCCTGACTGATTGTAGGTGGGATCGAGTTAGGGTGTGGCATTAAGTGGTATCAGAGCGCATGTTTAGCTGTCAGCCGGGGTATCCTCGGAATGTGGGTAGTTGTCTAAGCATGCAAGTATGTATTAAGTGAAAGAAAGGTGAAATATGTGTTAACATGATTAAGTGATTAAGTGATTATGTGATTTAGTGACTATGTGATCAAAATGTTTATGTGATTGATACTTAAGTGATTTATGTGCTTTATGTGAGTTTGTTGATTATGTGCTAATAGTTGTTTATAGCCTGTTTACGTGCTATAACATGTGCTAACTCTTTGATTAGTAGAATGGCTGGTAGACCAAGAACGAGAGGTAGGCCTGAGGTAGTTGACGAGGTACTAGGTAATACGGCACCGGGCCGTGTCCGGGATAATAACCGTATAGGCGCAGCCATGGATAGGATGACAGAGATTATGGCATGGCAAGTACAGATACTAGCAGGGCAGGCTGCCCAAGCACAGACTTGGCAGACTCAGTTGTTGAATGATTAGGGTAGTTACTACGGGCGTGGTACATTGAAGGAATTCTTGGGATACTATCCACCGAGATTTCAGGGGGAGCCAGATGATTGGAAGGCCGAGGCATGGATTAATAAAGTTGAGAAAATATTTGATCCTCTAGATTACAATGATGAGAGGAAAGTCACCTTTGCCGTATATTTGTTTGATGATGAGGAAGAGGAGTGGTGGCGCACAGTGAGGTCTGGTTAGGAGGCACGAGGTACTTCTTATGTCTGGGATACCATTCTTAGAGCATTTCGGGCGAAGTATGTCCCGAGGATTGCGCGGGAGCGGAGAGAGGTAGAGTTCCTGTCTTTGGTCCAGGGTCACGCTATAGTGGCTCAGTATGAGGCCACTTTTACTAGATTGTCCCAGTATGCACCGGCGTTTGTAGCTGATGAGGAGCGAAAGATGCGGAAGTTTATGTTGGGTTTGAGGCCCAAAATTCAGGATGCAATGGCCCTAAATCAGTATGACGTGTTTTCCGAGGCTTTTGATGCGGCTTCTAGGTTAGAGAAGAGAAAGGGGGAACAGATTGTATCTAGTCAGCCTACTAAGAGGCCATATCAGCCGCAGGGCCAGCAGGGAATGTATAGGCCTTTAGTGCAGCAGGTTGTGTACAAGCCACCAATGCAGTAGAGCTCTTTTAGACCTCAGGGGCAGCAAGGATCATTTGGGCCCCAGTTTCATCCGGGATCCTATCAGGCACAGTCACAATACAGGCCGGCCCCGTCTCAAGGTCAGTTTAGGCCCAGTGTTGGGAGACCACAGCAGCAGGCTAGTACAACTACTTATTCAGTTTCTGAGTCTACGGAGGCAGTTCAGTGCTCCGACACCGCAGTGTGCTTATTGTAAACATAAGGGCCATTTGGAGGCCGATTGTCGGAGGAAGGCAAGGATATGTTTGGGTTGCGGCAGCAACTAACACAGGGCGAGGGATTGTCCCAGGTATCAGAGTTCTGCAGGTCAACCAATAACTCAGGTTTACCAGGGTAGACCTGCGGGCAGTGCATCTCACTAGCAGCGGGTTCAGGCTCGGGCCCACGCAGTGGACTTAAAGGAATTGCCCGAGACAACAGCAGTAGTGAAAGGTAACTTCCTTATTCCCAACCAATTAGATATCATATCTCCTTAAGTGTGATGTGCTAAAATATGAGTAAAGAGTTTGCCTTATATGATTAAAGTTAGCATGTACATTATATCAGTTGGCGATTGAGTTGTATGCGACACTGAAGCATATGAAATTCCGATTAGGGGTCAAGCTACTTTACGACTATGTATTGACTATTGGGAATTCTTATTTGGTGATCTTATTCGGCATTCTTCCTCGGGAATTTTATATGAAGATTCTTATTCAGCATACTTCTGTGAACCTTTTCCTTGGTATTTTCTATGCGGTATTCTTATGTAGAATTCTTATACGGTGTTATCTGGAGTTCTTATATTGGGATTATTATTCGGTATTCTCGCTCGGTGATCTTGGTAAAGTTCTTACTTGGTATTCTTGATTGGTGCTCTATTACGGGATCTATGTTTGGCATTCCTCTTCGGTAATGTATTTGAGATTCTTATTCGGAAGTCCTAGTCGGTGTTCTTATTCAAGCTTCTTGTTTGGGGATTCTTATTCGATGATCTTGTTCGATATTTCTATTTCAAGTTCTTAGTTGGTATTCAAAATTTGGTATTCGGACTTTCATTCAGTATGTTTGAGCCAGCAGTACTCGAGTAAAGAATTGCGAGGACTCAATTGTTTTAAGGGGGGGAGAATGTGAAACCCTAGTTTTCATTTTTGCCTCAATTTGTGTGATTTGACCTGTTTATATGTTATATGAGTTAGAATGTGCTAATTCTGTGATTTATATTCCTAATACATGCTATGTGTGCATTCATGAAATTTTCATCAAAAACAAAATCATAAATTTTATCGTCAACTTTTGTGAATAGTATTTTTAAAACACGTCCGCTATAATTTTGAAACTGGTCTTTTTAACCCTTGAAAACCTAGTTCTCAAATTTTAATAGACCTGTGTTTGATTAAAACGGATTTCAAATCGACTTTGGAATTTTAAAGGTTTTTACACTTTCTTTTGCAAAAAATGAGTTTTAAACCGAGTCGGGTGAAAATGTTTGAATGTAAAACTTCTTGTCACCTAAAATAAGTTACTTAAAATAGTCTAAGTGTTGCATAGGTGTTTTGAGCAAAAATAGTCCAAGAAATGAATTAAAAGACTAAAAATACTAAAAAATAAACTAGTTTCCACCTTTGACTTTGCATTATTTTTTGTTGACTTGCCTTATATGTGCATATTAACTAAAATAGCTCACAAAAACAAAACTCAAAACACCACAAACACACACACACATGGCTGAAACTTAGGAGCCATTTTTGCTTGTATTTTTTATCAAATTTTCTCATAGAAATTGCATTACAAAGCCAAAATACTTGAATCAAAATTTGTTCTTGCTTGTTGGGCACCTATTGCACACATTTCTAGCATCAAATAACATCAATGGTGAGAGAAAAATTCTAGATCTCAAAATGTCATTTTTAGTCGTTGAAATGTTAAATTGATGTTATATTGTTGCTCAGTAGATGCTAAGGATTGATTATATGTGTTTATAGCTGTTTTGAACCGTGGTAGCATGAATTTTTATTTTTTGGGTATTAAAATTGAGATGTTGGCTATTTGTTGAATAAATGGAGTTGTGGTGGTTGGAATCGATTGTTGTTAGCTTGTAAAAGTTTATTAAATATGTGGTAGTAATGTTGTAATACTGAAATTTTGATTGTGATGTCGGTGTGAAAGTCCAAAAATTGCAGCCATGGTGCATTGAGGTTTTAGGGTTGTTGGGCTTGATTTGGATGGATTATGGTTGGTTTCTGAGGGGGCTTATGTTGTTGATTGAGCAGGTGAGTGATAGAAACTGGTTTGGAGGCTATCGGATTAGTAGAATGTAAGTTATGACTTTTAGAAGTTTAGGTTGTCTTTCTTTAAAATGTTGAATTATGCCTTTGGTTGTTTGGGTGGTGGTTGAGGGATTGAAGTGTGAGTTGTTGATGGTTAGACTAGGGTTTGGTTGTGTGTTTAATGCATGAGAAGTTGGGGGGGCTACTGTGTCATCTAACTTAGTTGTTTGTGGTTTATTTGATTAGATATTGTTACATTGTTAATTGAATTATGATTATTAAGTACGGGAATTGGGCACTTTCGTTGCTGATCTCTTTGAATATTGATTGATTATTGATTACGGGAATCGGGCACTTTCGTTGCTGATCTCTCAGTTTATTTATGTTGAGTCTCATTGTTGTGAGCTTTGATAATGTTGTGTCACCTCAAGAGGCATCCTGAGCTACGGGCACAGTTATCATGGCTACGCCCAGCTCGCATTGGCGGAGGTGCCATGAAGGGAGGGGCTAGTGAGGCACCTCCGGTGCGTGAGTAATGGGCAGTTACAAGAAGAATGGTTGAGATCGTGGTAGCGTTTGGAGCTATACCAACTAGAGTATCCTTTATTGATTGGTTATTATTACTAATGTGCTTATATTGTTATTGATGTTTATTATGTGTTTACTGCTCAAAGGATGATTTCGAAGGAGTATAGTAAATACTGTTAAAAGATCTGTCGAATCCTCACTGAGCTTGTTTTATATAAGCTCACTCTCAATTATTGTATGCATACAAGTGTTATTGAACAAGATTACGGGTACGTGCCTCAGGAAGCTGAGAATGTGCCATATGTGGACGAGTCCTATGTGCCAAAGTCTTGTCCTTGATATCTGAGATATTGTACTCATTGTTATCTTGTATATTGAAACTAGTTGGTTTGTATTTACTTAGAAGATTATGATGTATAATATATTGTAAAGATAATGGATTAAATGTTGCTAGCTTAGTAGTCTTGTTTTGGAACATGACTAGGTTGCTAGATTGATTATAATCTATTTTGGAACTGTATGTTATATAGTAAATGTATGATGTTGGAATGGAGGCGTATAACCTATGGATGCAATGGTAAAAGAATGTTTAATGTATATTGCAGTTGTGTTGTTTAATTGTTGAATTGTTATGGAGTTGATTGTTGTAAGAATATAACCAATTTCCCAGAAACGTGTTAACAACAATCAAGTATAAAAAGAAAACATTACTCGTTATAACAATTCAATATAATACTTACAAGATAAATGTCTCACCGTGCTCTCTCAATATTAAAGCTTCAATGGCTTCTGGATTTACAAGAAGAATAAAAGAAATAAATACAAACTTAGGATTGTGTTTGGAGTTGTGTTGTGGATGAATTTGATGAATTAATGCATGCCTATTTGTAGAATTGAGCTAGTCCGCCATAGGAGACTTTCCTATCAAGCATTTTCATCTTGGTTGGCTTTACCAATCATATTTAAAGTATTGACCACCCATATTTATCACATGGGTGGCTACAATTGACCACATGAGTGGTTAGCATCCAAGTCAACTTCTAAGAAGTTTTATTTGGTCAAATTTGCTAACTTTAGCATTGTATCATCCCGACGTCATCTTAGGTAATTCCAAATTCCCGAACTTCTTTCTTGTAGCCATTGCGGTCTCTTTTGACCTCATCGACGTGTTAGTCGGAATCATTAATTTTTGCTACCACATAAATTAATGATACTTATTATAGGTGGGCATTGACATATACCAATATCCTCCCTCAATGTTCACCTCATGTTGACTAAGCTATTGGGCCAATACCTAATGTTTGAAGATACTTGCTCAACTGGACGCTCCCTAACGCTTTGGTGAAGATATCTGCACAATTATCTTCTGTAGGGCAGTACTCCATGTAGATTTCACCTTCCTCGATCACTTCCCTCACATAGTGATACTGAATCTCTATGTGTTTTGTTCTAGCATGAAATACCGGATTCTTTGACATGGCTATACAACTCTGACTGTCACATTTCAACATTGTTGCTTTCTCTATTGGAATGCCAATATCAGTCATGATGCGCCGTAGCCAAACAACTTCACAAGATGCTACACAAGCAGCCTTGTATTCCGCCTCCATTGATAAAAGTGCAACGGTAGGTTGCTTCTTACTAGACCATGAGATGATTCCACTACCGAATGTGAATATGTAACCTGTAACAAATTTTCTTGAGTCAATATCACCAACCCAGTCTGAGTCACAGTACCCAGATAAAGTATCTCCAGACTTGTATGATATCCCATACTCCAACGTGCCTTTGAGATATTTGAGAATTCGCATCCCTGCTTGCTAGTGACTTTGTCTCGGTTTATTTGAAAAACGACTAAAAACTCCCACAGCATAACTAATATCAGGTCTTGTGTTACAAAGGAAGATTAAACTTCCCATCAACCTTCTGTAGAGCTTGTTATCAACTTGTTCTGAAGGATCATCAATTGATAACACTTTGTATTCACTTCCATTGGGGTGACAACTGGTTTGCACTCGAACATACCAAATGTAGTCAAGAGCTCACGAACATATCGTTGTTGCGAGATGAAGATAGTATGAGGTTTTTTTCATACCTCGATTCCCAAGCAATAATGAAGAAGACAAGATTTGTCATTTCAAATTCTTGGCTCAACCATTCTTGCATCTTCCGAATATTATATTCATAGTCACCAGTGATTACAAGATCATCCACATATTGGACTACAATTACTTTCTTTCTTTGTTCACTTAGAACATACAAGTTGGCCTCTGATTTGCTTCTACAGAAACCATGCTGCAAGAAGAAAGAGTCTTTACGTTTGTACCAAGCTCGTGGTGCTTGCTTTAACCCATATAAAGCCTTTTTCAATTTGCAGACTTTTTCTTCTTCACTTGGTATTTGGAAGCCAGGGGGTTGTGCAACGTAGACTTCTTCTTCAAGTTGCCCATTAAGAAAAGTTGACTTGACATCCATTTGATATACAATCCATCCATAATGCGCAGCAGCTGCAACAACCAGCTTGAATGTTGACATTTTTGTTGTTGGAGCAAAGGTTCAACTTGCGAAAATCCTTGTGCTACAAGGCGTGCCTTGTATTTTTCAAGACTTCCATCTGCCTTGTACTTCATTTTCCATATCTATTTGGTGTCGATGATTTTTCTATTCGGTGGCTTTTCAACAATTTCTCAAGTATCATTTTTTATGATACTATCATACTTGGCTTGCATAGCTGCTCTCCAATTTGGATCTGACATGGCTTCCTCCACAGTTACTGGTTCTTTTACCGTCTTGATGATTTAGGTCATCAAAGGCATGTTTACTAACTGTTGTCCTGAACTATTTTTTTCCTCTATTCTCTTTGACCTTCTTAGCCTATCAGGACGTGGATTATCATCAGCAACTCCTGGATTTCTTTCATCAAAGAGTTGTTGAAACCACTTAGGTTGTGGCTTCCTTGTGGGTACAACAGGCTGGTCTTAAGTCTCCTCATCATTAGAGACTTCTTCATTGTTCAACGGTCGTTGTTCAGGCACTTGGTGGATTACTTCATCGGTTGATAACAAAATGGCAGGACCGCTATCCTCTATTGAGTGTGGTCTCTCATTAAACACCATATCTCGGCTTATGATCACCTTCTTGGCCTCTACATCATAGAGTCTATATGCTTTAGACTCTTCACTATATCCCAAGAAAATACCCTTCTTACTCTTGTCATCCAATTTCTTTCTATTTTCATTTGGGAGGTGTACAAAACACTCACACCTAAATTTTCTTAAATGAGACGCAGAAGGTTTCGTACCATAATAAGCCTCATTAGGAGTCTTAACGTTGAATGCCCTGGTTGAGCATCGATTGAGGATGTATACTGCTGTGTTAACTGCTTCAGCCCAAAATGTGTCAGGTAGGCCAGCACATTTCAACATACATCGAGCCATTTCTACAATTGTTCGATTTCCTCGTTCCACAACTCCATTTTGTTATGGTGTGTATGGAGTAGTCAATTGGCGCTTAATCACAAGCTTGTTGTAGTAGTTGGTGAAATCTGTAGAACAGAATTCCCCCCCCCCCCCCCCACGATCAGTATGAAGTTTCTTCAATTGAGTTGTGTTCTCATTTGTCATAAGTTTAAGCCACACTTTAAACTTTTCAAGAGCATTAGCCTTGTCCCGACGGAAGTATACTCACATCTTCCTACTATAATCGTCGACTAACAACATAAAGTAGGAAGATCCTTCCAACACCGTGGTAGTCATTTTTCCGCAAAGGTTAGCATGTACCAACTCTAGAGGAGCCTTTGATCAGTTATGACTCTCTTTGAGAAATGACTGTCTATGTTGCTTGCCCAGCATACAAGCTGCACTTGGTACTTCAACTTCTTCAATTGAAGGCAAGTCGGCCACTATCTTCTTCTTTTGCATTTCCTTTAACACAGGATAGGAAATGTGCCCAAACCTTTCATGCCAAAGTTGACTTGTTTTGGCATCCACAACGGCAGAAAGAGAGCTGATTTCATAAAGGTTATTTTTGTGAATACCTTTACTTACTATATTTTGATCCTTATCAAGAATCAAAGCTTCCGTCTTCTTGAACCACACTTCTAGATCATTACCTATAATAGCAGCTACAGACAACAAATTTCTGGTGATCTGGGGTACGAAGAATACGTTGGACAACTTCTTGCTTCTTCTATCTTTAAACACGAGCGAGATGGTTCGAGTGCCCTCAACAAGACACCTAACATTATTCCCAACGACAACATTCATTTGTTCTTGTAGAGGTTTTATGGAGTTATGTAACTCCTTCTTGCTGGTCATGTGTCGGGAAGCTCCACTATCTAACACCCATGCACTTGTTTGATGTACATGTGTGCTAGTACACGTTTCCTCCAATACATCTATTACAGTAAAAAGATGCACTTTTATTTCAGCCGTATTGGTAAATTCTTTATTTTTCCAATTTGGCTTTAGAGTTCCGTTCTTCTCGTCATGGATTCGTTTCCTATAATCTTTGACAGCATGGCCTTTCTTATTGCAGTAGTAGCATCCAGAGAACGTCTTCTTCTTTCTTTTCTTCTTTACTTCTTGGCTATTCCTTGCTTTGGCTACAAAGGCAGAGTCAAGTTGATTTTCTCTGCTTTTTAGCCTCATCTCTTCCTCCATCAACATGGCAGTGAATTCTTCAAACGTCAAAGGAGGAATGCGAACTTGTGTATTGAGTGCTGTCACAAGGTCGTCAAATTTTAGAAGCAACACTCTAATGCACCTTCAAACTAGTTCCTCGGTTGATTTGGCAATACCAACTGCAGCCATTTGATCACGTAGGTTTTTCATCCTACTGATACATGACTCAGCTGCTTCATCTTCACTTAATCTCTTAGCAGCCAACTAATTCTCCAAGTTCTGAATACGAGTCTGATTCCTTGTTTCATACTGATTTCTCAGTATGTTCCAAGCTTCAGTTGCCTTGGTTGTGAGTTGAATTAGAGTAAGGACAGAATCCTGAACACTTGTTAATTGCACAAAGTGCATCAGCATTTCGTCTCCTCCATTCTTTGACAAGGTGAGAATCTGGAGGTGTGGCCTTTTTTGTGTCATCTTCAGCACGGACTGCAACTGGTTCTGCATCTATACCTAACACTGTATCAAGGAGTTCGTAGAAGTCCAGAACTGTAGTGATTTTGAACTTCCACAAAAGATAGTTCGTGCCATCAAGCTTTCCTTCTGTGAAGGTAGGGGGACGGATACGAATTGTCGGTACTAAACCGGAACTAGAACTGGTAGAAGAAGAACTAGCACCTTGAGTAGTTATAGTTGTTGAGCTTTACTAGACAAGATTGTTGTTAAGAGCCCCTTAAGCTCTGATACCATGTAAGAATATAACCAATTTCCCAGAAACGTCTTAACAACAATCAAGTAGAAAGACAACACTACTCGTTATAACAATTCAATATAACACTTACAAGAAGAATACAAGAAAGAAAGACTAACTTAGGATTGTGTTTGGAGTTGTGTTGTGGATGAAAATGATGAACTAATGCATGCCTATTTATAGAATTCAGCTAGCCCGCCATAGGAGACTTCCTATCAAACATTTTCCATCTTGGTTGGCTTTACCAACCATGTTCAAAGTATTGACCACCCATATTTATCACATGGGTGGGTACAATTGACCACATGGGTGGCTAGCATCCAAGTCAACTTCTTGGAAGTTTCCTTTGGTCAAATTGGCTAACTTTAGCATTGCATCATCTCGATATCATCTTAGGTAATTCCAAATTTCCGAACTTCTTTCTTGTAGCCATCACGGTCTCTTTTGACCTCATCGACGTGTTAGTCAGAATCATTAATTTACCACATAAATTAACGATACTTATTATAGGTGGGCATTGACATATACCAACAGTTGTATGAGTTGCGAAGAGGTTGGTTTAGAGCCTCGGTGTGCTAATTACTATCGTTATCCTGCCAAAATTTTGTTGCGTCCTGCCTGATTGTAGTAGGGGTCGAGTTGGGCCGTGACACCCAAGCTTGACCCAAACCCATAACCCTTTAACCCAACCCATTTTATTATCTTTTAATTTGTGTCTTCTATGAATAGTAGCAAATAACAACAAACAAAAAAAAATAGAAAGAAAAAAGGCATATGGCCGAAAATGAAAGAAAAGGAAAAAAAGAGGAAAAATCTTCAAGGCTTGCCATTTTGTACTTTTGAGGTAGAACCAAAGTCTCCTAAGTTTATTCCCAGCATCTCCAAGGCTTGTAAGTGAGGGTTTTGCATTTCATAATATTTTCAAGTTTTATTGGTTAAACTTTAATTTCTATATTTTTGTTTATATGATTATATCTTGCAAAATTCCTTCACAAAGAGTTGTATACATGAGCTAGAGACTTGATTTGTGCAATTTAATGGCTTGTTTGCTTGAATTTTTGTGTGAGCCATAATGTTGAAGATGATAAATAGTAAAAAATATGAATAGTGAAATCTTGTGTTCTAGCTTAATTTATTACTTTAAATATGCTTAAATATGTATGTAGAGCAAAATTTTGTAGTTAGTTAACATTTTGAATGGTTGAAAATGGTGGTTGATGAATTAAAGAAGACGATAAAAAGTGATTTGAGGGTTTCATAGCTCGAAACTTGGGTAAATTGACAGAAACAACCCGTTTTACAAAGGGGTTTCATGGTAAATGCGAATCTGGGCACATTTGGGCATCATAGCTAGTGTTTAATAGGTATGGAAGTACTAGAAATGCATTCGTTTCGTTTAATCGAACGTCGGTTAGGGGACTTGTAGTGTAAATGCATAAAGGGAAATTTCGGGGCTTTTGAGGTAATTGTGGTTTAAAGGGTGGTCTTATGGTTTTGAATGATGCCATAATATGTATTTAGAAGTGTAATATAGTTGGGTTGTGAATTGGGAAACTTGTAATTGGTATGTACTTTGAATTAGGTCTTGAGCTAAATGGGTCGTTTAACCAAATGTTGACTTTTTATGTTTTGATTGAAGTTATGGTCTTAACAGTGCATGGAAGCACTTTTCGTGCTATTGTGGCATTGAATTGAGGAGCGGTTTGGGTAGCTGTAGTTCAAAGTGACTCGAGGCCTTCCCGAGCTTCTGTGTCAAAAGTAGGGTTTTAAGGCTTGAGTAGGTGTCTTTTATTGTTCTTAGAAAGATAGGATGGTTGGGTTGTAGAAATTGCATTTTGTGTTTCGATTGGAAGCTAAATTGTGTTGGTAAATAAAGGGAAAATAGGCTAAAGTTAGGGTTAATGTTGTGACTGTGTTGCAATGCTACTTTTCATGCTTATTTAATGTCTATTAAATGGTTGGTTTGGAGTTTGCTTGAGTTCATTTGTACGAGTAAGAATTTGGGCTAAAAGAGATTAGTTTAGAAAGTTGAGATAGTACTAGAATTTGGATTTCAATTAATTAGTTAAGAGCTTAAATGTAGTTACGTAGAATGTTATTTCTTTTTGGATGTTCATAAATAAAACTATTGTTTACTTTGTTGGAGATTGAGCGAATATGTCCTTAACTTATTCATATTGCTTATTAATTGTATTATAGGTGTGAAGTTATGCTTATATAACTTATTGGTTAAATGTCATATAGTGTTTCTTCTAAAATAAATTGTCATTGCTAGTTAATGTATATGTTATTATTATGCTATTGTCTTCGTGTTATACTTGGCTTCAGAAATGTTGCATATGTAATCGCTTGAGTTGTGTATTGATTGAATAATGAATTGAATGCACGCTAAATAATGAAATATATTGATAATTGTGTGAGATCAATGAATCAAATAAATAAGAATAAGTTGAGGGATTTATGAACTGGCGTTAGTTAAGAATGAACGTATAACTTCTTAAGCAAATAATTGAGTGTATTGTGTGATGATAATTGAAGGAATGGTACATTTGGAGAATATTGAAGAAGTTCTTGGCTAATTCTCACAGGTTTGGTTTTAAAAGATGAGGGAGTTGCATCTTATTTGCATTTCTCTGTTGTATATAAATTATGTTGGATAATGCCCATGCTATAAATGTTAGTTATTTAGCTTATATTGTTATCTTGCCTATATTGCTTGTAAATTATTCTGTATATGTTACTTGGTTCTCATGATCTTGACTTGGAGTTGTACAACCTTTTCGGGCATGGTAATATCGAGTAACACGGGCGATATCAGGCTTGCCATGCCCCCTCGGCTACCATGGTTTCTCAGTCCCCATGCTGAGGCAGACTCCCCTAACCCAGAGGCGTGGTTCACTTTTGTGAAACCCCACTTTTCATCTTAACCTCGATTTGCGTGTTTTGTCTCATTTTGCGTGATTTGACCTGTTTATGTATTATATTAGTTAGAATGTGTTGAATATGTGATTTATATTCCTAATACATGCTATGTGTGCATTTGTGAAATTTTCATAAAAAACGACATTGAAAATTTTATCATCAAATTTTGTGAATAGTATTTTGAACGCATGTCCGCTAAAACTTTTACACAGGTGTTTTAAACATCTTAAAACCTAGTCCTCTATTATTGATAGACCCAAGTTTGATAAAAATTGATTCTGAAACGGAATAGTAATTTAAATAGACTTTTCAGGCAAAAAGTAGCGTTTTTGAGCCAAATAGTGATTTCTTCTAAACCCGATTCTTGCATTGACTTTCGTTGACCTAGTATATATTAATATAAATGTATTTATATGTGGTATTAAATGATTTTAGATTAATTGTGCATTCAAAAGACATTTGAAAACAAATAATATGACTTTTCACCTTCTTTTGCAAAAATCGAGTTTTTAACCGAGTCGGGTGTAAGTCTATGCATGTGAAACTTGTTGTCAACTAAAAATATACTACTTAAAAATAGTCTAAGTGTTAATTGCATTTGGGTGAGCAAAAATAGTCTAAAAATAATTAAAAGACTAAAAATACTAGTTAAAAGACTAAAAATACTAACTTTGACTTTGCAAATTTTGTTGACCTTGAGCTTATATCATCAACACACATTAAAAACAAAGCAAACACACTCACAAAACACACACATTACCGAAAATCCATGAGGGAGAAGAAAGAAGGCATTTTCAAGGTTTTTCAAAGCATTTTTCACATAGATTTTACAATTCAAGTCCAAATCACTTCATTCAAAGCTTGATTTCACTTGTTGGGCATCCATTGTACGCATTTCTTGCATTAAATAATATCAAAGGTGAGAGAAAAATTCTAGATCTCAAAATGTCATTTTTATATTTTTACATATAATTGAATTTTGAACAATTAGAATGTTGAATTGATGTTATATTATTGCTCTGTACATGCTAAGGATCGTTTATATGCGTTTATAAAAGATTTGAACCGTTGTAGCATGAATTTTATTTTTCGGGTATTAAAAGTTGAGTTGTTGGCTATTTGTTGAATATTTTGAGTTGTAGTGGTTGGAATCAATTGCCATCGATTTGTAAAAGTTTGTTAAATACGTGGTAGTACTGTTGTAATGCCAAAATTTCGATTGCGATGACGGTGTGAAAGTCCGGAAATTTCAGCCTAGGTGCATTGAGGTTTTAGGGTTGTTGGGCTTGATTTAGATGGATTATGGTTGGTTTCCAAGAGGGCTAATGTTGTTGATCGAGTGGGTGAGTGATAAAAATTGGTTTGGAGGTTATTGGATTAGTAGAATGTAAGTTATGACTTTTAGAAGTTTGGGTTGCCTTTCTTTAAAATGTTGAAATATGCCTCTAGATGTTTGGGTGGTGTTTGAGTGATTGAATTGTGAGTTGTTGATGGTTAGATTAGAGTTTGGTTGTGTGTCTAATGCATGTTAAGTTGGATGGCCTACTTTGCCATCTAACTTAGTTGTTTGTTGCCTATTTGACTAGTGATTATTATGTTGTTGAAATGATAGCTATTGATTGATTGTTGATTGTTGATACAAAACCGTGAGTAGCGCGCTCAGGGTTAATCTGGGGCATTACATTGTTAACTGATTAATTAATTGTTGAATTTAATCGAGGGGCAACCTACTTTGTTGTCCTCTCTGAGCAGTTTGATTGCACGATTGAGTGATTAGTTGTGCATGCGAATGTTTACAACAATTGTTATCGCGGTTGGTTGTGTTGTGTTACCCTGGGCAGCCTCGGGTTTGCCGGGCGATAACCCGACCGCCATGGTCAATTCCCTCACTCGTATGGACGAGGAAATCCATGGGTGCTGGGTCGTACTATCAGGGTTTTTGGATTCTCTTGAGTGGGAGTAACAAGGTGGGAATGTTAAAGTTCGTGAAAGGATTGGATAGATTCGAACGACTTCAAAGGAACAATTGTATCGTATCCTTATTGATTGTTTACTTTTATTGCTGAATTTGTATTGTTATTGATGTTTATTGTGTGTTTACTGCTCCAAGGATGATTTCCAATGAGTATAGTAAATACTGTTAGAGATCTATCGAATCCTCACTCGGATTGTTTTATACAAGCTCACTCTCAATTATTGCATGTATGCAAGTATTACTGAGCCTGACTACGGGTACGTGCCTCTTGAAGAGGGAAATATGCCATATGTGGATGAGTCTTATGTGCAGGAGTCATTGCCATGAGATTGTCTTAGTTGTTGTAAAACAATGTATTGTATAACCTATCTTAATATAAAGACATATGTATGATGATTTAGTAGTCTTTATTTTGATCATGACTAGATTACTAAGTTGGTTATAACCTATTTTGAAATGTATGTATAGAATATGTATAAAGTTGGAACGGAGGCGTATAACTATGAATGGATTATTGAAGGAGTGATTATTGTATAATATGGTTGGGTTGTTTATTGTTGAATGTTTGTGGAGTTGGTTGTATGAGTTGTGAAAAGGTTAGTTTAGAGCCTCAGTGTCCTAATTACTGTCGTTATACTACCGAAATTTTGTTGCGTTCTAACTGATTGTAGGTGGGGTCGAGTTGGGGCGTGACATTAAGTGGTATCAGATCGCATGTTTAGCTGTAGTCGGGGTATCCTCGGAATGTGGGTAATGGTCTTAGCATGAAAGTTGTATGAAGTGAAAGAAAAGTGAAATATGTACTAATATGATTACGTGATTGAGTGATAATGTGATTTAGTGACTATATGATTATGTGATCAATTTGTTTATGTGATTGATACTTAAGTGATTTATGTGTTTTATGTGAGTTTGTTGTTTATGTGTTAATAATTGTCTATAGCCTGTCTATGTGCTATAACCTGTGCTAACTCTTTTGATTAGAAAAATGTTTGGTAGACCAAGAACAAGAGGTAGGCCTAAGGTAGTTGACGAGGTTCCGGGTAATGTAGCACCGGGCCGGGATAGGGGTGATGATCGTTTAGGTGCAGCTATGGATAGTATAGCAGAGATTATGGTCGGTCATACACAGTTGCTAGCAGGGCTGGCTGCCAAAGCTCAGACTTTGCAGGCACAGTTACTGAATGTATAGGGTGGATACCACGCGCGTGGTACACTGAAGGAGTTCTTGGGGTACTATCTACTGAAGTCTCAGGGGGAGCCAGATGATTGGAAAGCCAAGGCATGGATTAATAAAGTGGAGAAAATATTTGACCCTCTGGATTATACTGATGAAAGAAAGGTCACCTTTGCCGTATATTTGTAATTGATGAGGCAGAGGAGTGGTGGCGAACGGTGAAATCTAGTTGGGAGACCCAAGGTATTCCGTATGTCTGGGATACTTTTCTGAGAGCTTTCTGGTCGAAGTATGTCCTGAGGATTGCATGGGAGAGGAGAGAGGCTGAGTTTCTGTCTCTAGTTCAGGGGGATGCTTCAGTGGCTCAGTATGAGGCCACTTTTACTAGACTGTCCCGATATGTACCGGTGTTTGTAGCAAATGAGAAGCGTAGGACCTGGAGGTTTATGTTGGGTTTGAGGCCAGAGATTCAGGATTTTATGGCTCTAAATTAGTATGATATATTTTCTGAGGCCTTTGATGTGGCTTCTTGGTTGGAGAAGAGGAAAGAGGAATAGATCGAACCTAGTCAGCCTAGCAAGAGGCCATTTCAGCCGCAGGGCCAGCAGGGTATGTATAGGCCTTCGGTGCAGCAGGGTTCTTTCAGACCTCAGGGGCAACAGATTTATTATAGACCCTAGCCCTATGTTCAGTCAGATAATCAACAACAGTCTTATCAGCTTCCGAGTCAGCAACAATGGCAGTTTAGGCATGTATCTCTGAGGTCTCAATCAGGACAGACCCAAACTCAGGGTCAGAGTAGACCAACTAGTATGGGGTTCCAACAGGGTAGTTCAACTACAAGACCAACTCAGGTTTCTTATGTGAGTAGTACAGTTGGTTCCGGGAAACATTGCGCCTACTGTGATCGAAAAGGTCATTTGGAGGATAACTGTTGGAAGAAATCAGAACGATGTATCGGTTGCGGTAGTAGCCAGCATAGGGCTAAGGATTGTCCTAAGCGGTAGAGGATTCACACACAGGTTCTAAGTAAGAACAGTCAAGGTAGACCTCCAGTTAGTGCACCAGCGCTGCAACAAGTTCAGGCTCGGGCCTATGTTGTTAACATGGAAGAATTGCCAGAGGCAGTAGCAGTAGTGAAAGGTAACTTACTTATTCCCAACCAATTAGATATCATATCTCCTTGAGTGCAACATGCTAAAATGTGAGTAGAGAGTTTGCCTTATACGATTAAAGTTAGCATGTGCATTATATCAGTTGGTGACTGAGTAGTATGTGACGTTGAAGCATATGAAATTCCGATCAAGCATCAAGCTACTTTACGACTACCTATTGACTATTGGAATTCTCATTTGGTGATCTTATTTGGCATTCTTCCTTTGGATTTTCATATAAATATTCTTATTCGGTATACTTGATTGGAATTATTCTTTGGTATTTTCTATCAATATTCTTATGTGGAATTCTTATATTGTGTTATTCCGAGTTCTTATTTCGGGATTATTTATTGGTATTCTCCAACGGTGATCTTGTTCAAACTTCTCAGCTGGTATTCTTGATTGGTGCTCTATTACGGGATCTATGTTTGGCGCTCTTCTTCGGTAATTTATTTGGGATTCCTATTCAAGAGTCGTAGTCAGTGTTCTTATTCAGCGTTCCTATTCAAGCTTCTTGTTCAGGGTTCTTATTCGATGATCTTATTCGGTGTTCCTACTTGGTGTTCTTAGTTGGAATTTGGGTATTGGTATTCGGTCTTTCATTTCGTATGTTTGAGTCAACTACACCCGAGTTACTTCGAGGATCAAGTAGGAATTGTGCGGACGCAATTGTTTTAAGGGGGGAAAAATGTGAAACCCCACTTTTCATCTTAACCTCGATTTGCGTGTTTTGCCTCGTTTTGCATGATTTGACCTATTTATGTGTTATATGAGTTAGAATGTGCTAGATATGTGATTTATATTCCTAATAAATGCTATGTGTGCATTCATGAAATTTTCATAAAAAACGACATTGAAAATTTTATCGTTGGTTTTTGTGAATAGTATTTTGAACGCACATCCACTAAAATTTTTACACGGGTGTTTTAAACGTCTTAAAACCTAGTTCTCTATTATTAATAGACCCATGTTTGATAAAAATTGATTCTTAAACGAAATAGTGATTTAAATAGACTTTTCGGGCAAAAAATAGCATTTTTTAGCCAAATAGTGATTTCTTCTAAACCCGATTCTTGCATTGACTTTTGTTGACCTAGTATATATTAATATAAATGTATTTATATGTGATATTAAATGATTTTAGATTAATTGTGCATTCAAAAGACATTTGAAAACAAATAATATGACTTTTCACCTTCTTTTGCAAAAATCTAGTTTTTAACAGAGTTGGGTGTAAGTCTATGCATGTGAAACTTGTTGTCAAATAAAAATATACTGCTTAAAAATATTCTAAGTGTTAATTGCATTTGGGTGAACAAAAATAGTCTAAAAACAATTAAAATACTAAAAATTCTAGTTAAAAGTCTAAAAATACTAACTTTGACTTTACAAATTTTGTTGACCTTGGGCTTATATCATCAACACACATTAAAAGAAAAGCAAACACACTCACAAAACACACACATTACCAAAAATCCATGAGGGAGATGAAAGAAGGCATTTTCAAGGTTTTTCAAGGCATTTTTCACATAGATTTTGCAATTCAAGTCCAAATCGCTTCATTCAAAGCTTGATTTCATTTGTTGGGCATCCATTGCACACATTTCTTGCATCAAATAATATCAAAGGTGAGAGAAAAATTCTAGATCTCAAAATGTCATTTTTATATTTTTACATATAATTGAATTTTGAACCGTTAGAATGTTGAATTGATGTTATATTATTGCTCAGTGCATGCTAAGGATTGTTTATATGCGTTTATATAAGATTTGAACCGTTGTAGCATAAATTTTATTTTTTGCGTATTAAAAGTTGAGTTATTGGCTATTTGTTCAATATTTTGAGTTGTAGTGGTTGGAATCAATTGCCGTCGATTTGTAAAAATTTGTTAAATACGTGGTAGTACTGTAGTAATGCCGAAATTTCGATTGCGATGACGGTGTGAAAGTCCAGAAATTTCAGCCTAGGTGCATTGAGGTTTTAGGATTGTTGGGCTTGATTTGGATGGATTATGGTTGGTTTCCGAGAGGGCTAATGTTGTTGATTGAGTGGGTGAGTACTAGAAATTGGTTTGGAGGTTATTGGATTAGTAGAATGTAAGTTATGACTTTTAGAAATTCGGGTTGCCTTTCTTTAAAATGTTGAAATATGCCTTTAGATGTTTGGGTGGCGTTTGAGTGATTGAATTGTGAGTTGTTGATGGTTACATTAGAGTTTGGTTGTATGTCTAATGCATGTTAAGTTGGATAGCCTACTTTGTCATCTAACTTAGTTGTTTGTTGCCTATTTGACTAGTGATTGTTATGTTGTGGAAATGATGGTTATTGATTGATTGTTGATTGTTGATACAAAACCGTGAGTAGCGCGCTCGGGGTTAATCCGGGGCATTACATTGTTAACTTATTAATTGATTGTTGAATTTAATCAAAGGGCAACCTACTTTGTTGTCCTCTTTGAACGGTTTGATTCAACGATTGAGTGATTAGTTGTGCATGCGAATGTTTACAACAATTGTTATCGGGCTTGGTTGTGTTGTGTTAACCTGAGTAGCCTCGGGTTTGCCAGGCGATAACTCGACCACCATGGCCAATTCCCTCACTCGTATGGACAGGGAAATCCATAGGTGCTGGGTCGTACTATCAAGGTTTTCGGATTCTTTTGAGTGGGAGTAACAAGGTAGGAATGTTAAAGTTCGTGAAAGGATTGGATAGAGTCCAACGGCTTCAAAGGAACAACTGTATCATATCCTTACTGATTGTTTACTTTTATTGCTAAATTTGTATTGTTATTAATGTTTATTATGTGTTTACTGCTCAAAGGATGATTTCCAAGGAGTATAGTAAATACTGTTAGAGATCTATCGAATCCTCAATTGCCTTGTTTTATATAAGCTCACTTTCAATTATTGCATGCATGCAGGTGTTGCTGAGCCTGACTACGGGTACGTGCCTCTTGAAGAGGGAAATGTGCCATATGTGGATGAGTCTTATGTGTAGGAGTCATTGCCATGAGATTATCTTAGTTGTTGTAAAACAAGGTATTGTATAACCTATCTTAATAGAAAAACATATATATGTTGATTTAGTAGTCTTTATTTTGATCATGACTAGATTACTAAGTTGGTTATAACCTATTTTGAAATGTATGTATAGCCTATGTATTAAGTTGGAATAGAGGCGTATAACTATGAATGGATTATTGAAGGAGTGATTAATGTATAAGATGGTTGGGTTGTTTATTGTTGAATGTTTGTGGAGTTGGTTGTATGAGTTGTGAAGAGGTTGGTTTAGAGCCTCGGTATCCTAATTACTTTTGTTACACTGCCGAAATTCCGTTGCATCCTAACTGATTGTATGTGGGGTCGAGTTGGGGCGTGACAACCTTGTTGAGGCATACGGACCTACCTCGGGAGATATGGGTCATAAGATTGGGGTACATCCGGAGTACCCCATTTAGAGGAATAAGGGGTTCGGCGGCATTTGCTTGAAGATCGTGGTTCGTGGCTCGTTATTGAACACAAACCTGGTCAGGGTGCTGAGAAATAAGGCCAAAAAAATGGAGAGACTTGAGACCGATCGTCAGTCGTAGGAGACTAAGTATAAGGCTCTTATTAACCTGGTCGGGGTCGAATGAGAGAAAGCCGTGAAGGCCTTTAAGTAGAGCTCAGAGTTTAAAGTATTGGTGGGGCAGCTCGAGGGCCCTCTCTACGCAACTGGGTGTACAGATGGTTTTCAAGAGGGTTTTACGGATACTGAGGCTAGAGTGCAAGAGGCGTACCCCGACCTCGACCTTAGCTGCTTGCGCAACCCTCTACCCAGTACTCCATCTATTTCAGTTAATGACGTTCCCGACGGTAACACTCCTAAAGTGAATGTTGATTCTGAGATTGACCCCCACGTTGGCATTCTTCTTGTTTAAAGTTAGTTTTTGTACCAATTTTCTTTTTCGTCCCTTTTCGCGGGATCGCTTCTGTAATCATTTTCTTAGTTTAATGAAACCAGATGTTTTTCTATTTGTTCGTTCACTTTTGTTTTCAAGTTTGCTTTTGCAACTTTGGGAATTTCGAGGACTTGGCCTCGCGTGGCTTTTCCTAGCCCGACAAGGTTTGTTCTAGCCCTGTCTGGGATTTTTACATTTTTCCTCTCGTCATTGTGTAACTGGCTTTTTCGTTCGAGATCTTGTCCCGAATTTATGACTGCGCTGGCCTTTCTTTTCAAGTTTGCCTTTGCAACTTTAAGAATTCTGAGGTCTTGCCCTCGCGTGGCTTCTCCAAGCCTGACAAGGTTTGTTCTAGCCTTGTCCGGGAGTTTTACATTTTTCCTTCCGTCACGGCACATTGGCCTTTTCGTTTAGGGTGTTACCCCGAGGTCATTTGGGGCCTCTTCCCATTTTTGTATTCGTTCTATTGGCCTCGCTACCGGCCTTTTCTTTCGGGGTTTTACCCCAGTTGTTGTATTTTATAACACGATATTCTGATGAGTACTGTGAAACGCCAATTTTTATCTTTACCTCGTTTTGCGTGTTTTTACCTCGTTTTGTGTGATTTGACCTGTTTATGTGTTGTATGAATTAGAATGTGTTAGATATGTGATTTATACTCCTAATACATGCTAAGTATGCATTCATGAAATTATCATAAAAAAACGGCATCAAAAATTTTATCATCGGTTTTTGTGAATAGTATTTTGGACGCACGTCCACTAAAATTTTTACACGGGTGTTTTAAACATTTTAAAACCTAGTCCTCTGTTATTAATAGACCCATGTTTGATAAAAATTGATTCTAAA
The DNA here is from genome assembly GCA_037974665.1 of Ehretia macrophylla. Lineage (NCBI taxonomy): Eukaryota > Viridiplantae > Streptophyta > Magnoliopsida > Boraginales > Ehretiaceae > Ehretia > Ehretia macrophylla. The sequence continues at coordinate 11,980,948 of CM075774.1, forward strand.
ACAGAATAGAAATTTAAATGGATTTTTCGGGCAGCCAATGTTGTTGACTTCTCGAATTGTTATTGTTATTGTTATTATAAGTCGAGAGTCGGGCAGCCAATGTTGTTGACTTCTCAAATTGTTATTGTTATTGTTATTATGAGTCGAGAGTCGGGCAACCAATGTTGTTGACTTCTTAAATTGAGTCCCATTGTTGTGAGCTTTAATAATGTTGTGTCACCTCGGAAGGCATCCTGGGCTGCGAGCACAGTTATCATGGCTAATCCCTATATCGCATAGGCGGAGAGGCCATGGGGTGTGGGTCTAGGTCAAGGTACCTCAGGTTCGTGTCATTGAGTTTGAAGGAGTTGATGAGCATTGAATTGGTGTATGGAGCTTTATCAGCAAATGAATCGTATCCTTATTATGTGTTTACAGTTATTGCTATAGTTGCTTTTATAATGATATTGATATTCATTGTGTGTTTACTGCTCAAAGGATAATTTTCACCGAGTATAGTAAATACTGTTAGAGATCTATCGAATCCTCACTGGGCTTGTTTTATATAAGCTCACTCTCAATTATTGCATGTATACAGGTGTTACCGATCCAGGTTACAGGTACGTGCCTCCAGAAGAGGATAATGTGCCATATGTGGATGAGTCCTATGTGCCAGAGTCTTGTCCCTAATTTATGACGTTGTACTTTTTGTTATATTGTATATTAAACATAGTTGTCTTGTATTTCACTTAAAAGTTCATGTTATATAGGATGTTGTAAAGATAGTAGATTAAATGTTGCTAGCTTAGTAATCTTGTTTTGGAGCATGATTAGATTTCTAGGTGGGCTATAATCTATTTTGGAAGTATATGTAATATAGTAAATGTATTATGTTAGAACGGAGACGCATAACTATGAAAGAGTTGATGAAGAAATGTTTAAAGTATGAAATGGTTGCGTTGTATGTTGTTAATTTGATTGTGAAATTGGTTGGTGACTTGTGGAGTTTGATGTATGTTGTTCTTAAGGGTTGGTTTAGAGCCCTGATGTTCATGTTACTGTCGTTATGCTGCCAAAACTCTGTTGCATCCTGACTGATCGTAAAAGGGGTCAAGTTGGGGCGTGACAAGTGCACATGTTTTTCTTTAAAAGAAGGCAGAACTTTCATTAATTTAAAGTTGTAGCTTACAAAATATTTTTCATGACATTACAGATTTAGACAAAATATCTTTGGAGATACTCCTCATGTCATGCATTCTTCAATTCTTTTCCATTTTGATCATATAAGATGTACATTCCTGGTCTGATTTCTTTTTTCACGTGGTATGGTCCCTCCCAGTTGGGCCCGAGCTTTCCATCAGTGGGGTTTCTTTTGAAGATGGCTTTTATAAGCACTAGATCCCTTACCCCGATGGGCTTTGGCTTGATTTGCTTAGAGAAGGCCTTCATCATCATCCTTTTTCCAGCTAACATCCTTATTTGGGCCTTGGTCCGCAGCTCCTCTGCTAGATCTAGATTTTCCTTGAGGAGTTGTCAATTTATTTCTTTCTGATGCATTTGTACTCTAAAGCTTGGAGACCCGACCTCCATTGGAATGACTGCTTCCGTTCCGAAGGTCAAGCAGAATGGGGTTTGTCCCGTTCCTGAGGTCAGGGTCATTCTGTATGCCCACAGCACTTCGGGGAGGATTTTTGGCTATTGTCCTTTCGCCTCTGTCAACTTCGATTTTAGCCCCTGCAAAAGAATTCGGTTAGTGAGCTCTACTTGATCGTTAGATTGCGGGTGCGCAATAGAAGCGAATCATAAACTGATTCCTAGTTTTACACATCTTTCTTTGAAATATGCACTATCAAATTACCTGTTATGGTCGGTTATAATTGCTTGGGGTACCCCGAATCGACATATGACTGACTTCCACACGAAGTTCTTGGCCACCTTTTCTGTGATGCTCGAGTTGGCCTCTACTTCCACCCATTTGGTGAAATAATCAACTGCAACGAACATGTATCTCTTCTGGGCTACTCCCGGTGGCAGTGGTCTGATGATGTCTAGCCCCCACTAAGTAAAGGGCCATGGGCTAATGATGCAAGTGAGGACAGTTGCCGGTTGTCGTTGGATCTAGGAGAACCGTTGGCAGATATCACACTTTTGGACCCAGTCCTTTGCATCTTGCTGTAAAGTAGGCCAATAGTACCCCTGCTGGAGTACTTTTTGTGCCAACGCTCATCCTCCCAAGTGGTTTCCACAAATTCCTTCGTAAATTTCTTTTAGCACATAATTTCCCTTATCGGGTGTAACACATTTGAGTAAGGGCCAGGTAAAGATTGCTTGTAGAGCTGTCCTCCAAGAATGACAAACCACATAGACTGTTTTTCTATCTCTCTGCTTGTGTCCTCCTTCTTGGGGAGTTCGCTTTATTCCAGGTATTCTTGAATAGGCCTGGTCCAATCGAGCCTCATATTGATCTCTGCTACTGATTTCCCTGGTCCTATGATACTAGGCTCGACAATTTCTTCTATTGTGATTGTAGAGGAATTGTTTTCTCCTAAAGCCACCCAGGAAAGGGCATCTGTTTTTCCATTTTCTTCTCTTGGCATGTGCTAAATGATGAACTCTTCAAAGTTAGCACTCCATTCTATTACCTTTTCTAGGTATACTATCATGGTTGGTTCCCTTGCCTCAAAGGCCCTTATAACCTGTTGGGCCACCAGTTGTGAGTCCATGAACACCTCAACCGATCGGGCCCTGAGGTAAGCTGCAGCCTTTAACCCTGCTATCAGGGCTTCATATTCGGCCTCATTGTTGAAGGTTGAAAAGCCAAATCTGAGGGCGTATTGATAGACTGCCACCTCAGGGCTAGTTATGATCACTCCAGCGCTACTTCCCTATCGGCTTGACGCTCCGTTGACATGGATCATCCATTTCAGGTTAGCACTCATTGGGTCTTCACTCGTGCAGTCTACCACAAGATCTACGAGTGCTTGAGCTTTTATTGTTGTCCGAGGCCTATATTCTATGCCATACTGACTGAGTTCGACAACCCATTTAAGCAACCTTCTTGAGACTTCAGGTTTGCGTAACACCTGCCCTCGTGGCAAGCTAGTTACGACCTTAATGGTGTGGGCATCAAAGTAAGGCTTAAGCTTCCTTAAGGCCAAGGCAGCCTTCTCAATTGTGGGGTACCTGCATTCTGCACCCTTCAAGATCTTACTGGTATAATACACCAGTTTCTGGAATCCACGAGCAGGCTAGATAGATGTACAGGTCCGCACCTTCTTCTGGTCGGGATAACAAGGGCGGAGATGCCAAATAACTTTTAAGTTTCTCAAACGCCTCATGGCTCTCCTCTATCCACTAGAAATCCTTTGGGCTCCTCAAGACTTTGAAAAAAGGTGCGCATTTGTCGGCGGACCTCGACATGAACCTACTTAATACTGTAACTCTTCCTGCTAGCTTCTGCACCTCGTTCACATTCCGCGGTGGCTGTATGTCCAGGATGGCTTGGACCTTTTTGGGGTTTGCTTCAATCTCTCGTCGGGTCACTATGAAGCCTAGGAACTTCCCCGCAGGGTTGGGTTTAATTCCTATCTCCCTCATGACTCCGAATGCTTCTACGAGATCTGACAGGTAATCCTCAGCCCTCTTACTTTTTACCAGCATATCATCCACGTATATTTCTATTTTTCTCCCCAACTGGCCTTTGAAGGTTCACCATTCTTTGATAGGTTGCTCTTGTGTTCTTCAGCATGAATGACATGATTTTGTAGCAGTACACTCCTCTTTTGGTGATGAACGCGGTATTCTCTTTGTCCTCGGGACTATTCTGATCTGGTTATACCCCTTGAACGCATCCATGAAGAACAATAATTTACACCCTGAGGTGGCATCTGGTCGATCCGTTGCAACAGATAGCAATCCTTTGGGCATGCTTTGTTGAGGTCAGTGAAGGCTATGTACATTCTTCATTTGCCTGGAACCTTTCTCACCAATACCACGGTGGCCAGCCATGTTGGGTATTTACCCTCCCTGATATGCCCTACGTCCAGTAGTTTCTCCACCTCTTCGTTTATGATATGATTCTTCTGATGGTGGAAATTTCTCTTTCTTTGCTGGACTGGCCTATGGGATAGATCCACATTCAAATGGTGGGTGATAAACATCGGGTTTACACCTGTCATGTCAGTAATAGACCATACAAATATATCTTCATTTCATAAAAGAAAATTTTTCATACCTTCTCTGATCGGAGTTCAGCTCAGCTCCGATCTTGGCCCTCCTAGAGCTTCTGCTCAATTCTACGTCAAGCAAGTCCTTGGCTGAGGCTCCTCTTTTGTCATCTCTGTCCTCCTCGGGGACATTTTCAGGAGCTTTTTGGATCATCTTGGGCCTCAAGGAGGCCGCATAGCACTCTCGGGCAACCCTATGGTCTCCTCTCAATTCAGCGATTCCCACTAGCGTTGAGAATTTTAGCATTAAATGGAAGGTGGATGCCACAACACTGAAGTGATAAAGGGCCAGTATTCCAGTAATTACGTTGTACGCGGAGTTGCATTTTACCACTATGAAGTTGGCCATCATGCTGGCTTTTTTGCTACCTGATCCAAGTATGAATGGGAGGGTAATCATTCCCTCGAGCCATATTCCTCTCCTAAAATCTTCCCAGGGAACTCTGAAGGGGTCTCAACATCTCCCTCATTAGCCCTAGCTTCTGGAATGTATCTTAAAATAGTACCTCCGCAGAGCTCTTGGTATCCACCATTACCCTTTTGTCCTCAACCCCCGAGATCCAGACAGTGATCACCAACGGGTACTCATGAGGCAAGACTAATCCTTCCAAGTCTTTCTCAGAAAATTTTAGCTTTTTTGTGACTTTCAGCCTCTTGGTCGGGGATTGCTCATGCGCTACCCGACATACCTCTTTCTCGCATTGCTGCTTTCCCCGCCCGCGACCAATCCTCTTGCTATGGTTTCAATCACTATTAAGTGCTAACCATCATGCCCTCGTTTGGGGCTTCTCTCCCTTTCTTCCCTTCTTACCTGATTATTCATCTACCCTTTTACACTGAACCTTCGTAGTCTGCCCTTCTGTATCAAGAACTCAATTTCGTCTTTCAGCACCTTGCAATCATCCGTGAGGTGCCCGTGATCATCATAGAATCTGCAGTACAACCTTTTGTCCCGTTTTTCCGGGTCCCCTACCATTTTCTTGGGCCATGTCAGCCCTTCTTCATGCTTGATCTCCATAAGCACCTTTGAGGGTGGCCTAGTGAGCGGAGTGTAGTGGGTGAAGCAATGCTTCTGCGAGCTCTTGAGATCAGGCCTCGACTTCCCTCTGTTGTTTTCTCCTCGGGGCCCAGTCTCTTCTTTAGTTCTGCCTCTAGTTGTATCTATCTTTTTACCGCCCTCTCATTCTTTGTCTTCATCCTTCTTCACTTAGAGAGCCTCCTCGGCGTGAATATACTTTCCTGCATGGGCCATCAGGTCGGTGAGACTCTTCGGGGACTTCTTAGCCAAGGTCGCGGTCGCCTGGAAGTTTCAGGGTCTCAACCTTTGTTGGTAACCTACCATGGCCACAGACTCTTCTAGGTCGGGGACATCCAGGGCCGCCTGGTTGAAGCGGGAGGTGAACTCTCTCAACGTTTCATCTTTGTGCTGCCTAATGGTGAGGAGATACGACGTGAGCCTTGTCAGTCTTTTGCTGCTGGCAAATCGATAGCTCTGCTATCTGCATGAATTTATTGATAGAATTCTCCGGCAATCCTGTGAACCATCTCCGGGCTGGCCTCGTGAAGGTAGTCGAGAATGCCTGGCACCTTAAAGGGTCCGGTATGTCATAGAACATCATGCTCTGGTTGAAAGTCATCAGGTGATCCTCGGGGTCCCCTACCCCCATTGTAAAACGGCAACAAGGGTAGTTTGTATCTGTGAGGTATAGGCTCTGCCATAACCGCTGCAGTAAAGGGCCCATTCTTTTGTCCTACTATGGCTTGGGAATGGTTCCCCAGGTCTGCCCTTGATGCCTCCTGCACGCCGAGCCTCCTTCCTCTGGCCATTTCTACCTTCCTGCTGTGACCAGAGGAAGCAGTTTCATCTACTACCACCGTGGTAGGTCTCACAGCTTTGGTTCTACGGGCTGGTAGATGCGATTCTTGAGGAGAAAGTTGATTCTGAGTGGGTTGAGTCTGATGAGTTGCCTGGTTTGGCCTTGCCCCGGCCAGGGTAGCCTGAATTTCTTGGACCATCCGATAGAGGGTTGGTATATCTATTGCAGATGGCGTGGGTGGCGTGACTGGTTGGGCCATGCTCACAACTGGAACAGTGTGAGGGGATGTGACAGCGTATGTCAAGATTTCGAGTGAATAATACTATATTGTGCTCTGCTTAATTCACAACCTAAATACCTTAGTTGATATGTTTTTTGAGAGATATTGAGAAAGAGAAGAGAATTGTTTTCTTTTATTTTTTTTTCTGGAGATAATAGAATATACATTAACCATTTTATAATTGGGTTGGACGTAAATACCAAGTGTTGGAAGTTACTTAACTTCCCACACTTGGGTCAAATGGGTCAGGTGAGCCCATCTTGGGTGACCCATGATCCTAATCCAACAGTTAATTTCCCATAGAAATAGTGGTCTTCTAGCCTTTTTATCTTATTCTCTTCTCTATTTCAATTCTAATTTTCCAAAAAAGAATTTGAGCTATTGAAATTCTCCTTCACTTTTAAAACCTTACATAGTGGAGAACACTTCAATCACTTACTAAGTACTATTAAAACTTGACTATAGATCACATCATGAGAAAATAGAATTTCATGATTTCTCAACTATTCTTGTGTAATGGTTGGTGAATTACTCCATAGACATAGCCAAAATTAGGTGAACTACGTTTAACTTGTTATATAGTTTTTATTTCATGAATTTTCATGCACGATCCTGTGGACCAGGGAATAGCTGTTGTTCCCATCACTATCCACAAGCTAATGTTTATGAGAATAATAGATAAGTTGTGTTTGTAAAAACATGTATGGATGATCCTTTTCTGTGATATATTCTTGGAAGGAACAGAACATTGGGGAATCAAGTAAAAATCATTAACCGAAGGAAAAACTTGTGTATTACCTTACAATGAAAATATTACACAAAGAGACCTCCACAATATATCTCTTATTCATGACATCAAGGTACAAGATATTAGAGAACCCCCTCTCCCTCGCGCTTCGTATTGCATTCAAGACCTAAAAAATATAAAAGGACAGTGCTTTTTAGAGCAATTACTTATAGACAATTCAACCAGAGAACAACAGAAAAAATGAATTACATTATATTTCCTTTTTTCTCAAGATAATTTTTCTCCCTGCTATTGAATTTTTTGTTGCGGCAAGTCCAGAGAACAAATGGGCCTTAACACATATGTGTAGAACTCAACTATTGACCCAAAAGCTAAAGCTATTGGGCCTTGAGTCTACACATGTTTATTAATAACTCATTATTCTCCTAATCTTTCCATGTGGGAGAAATCCTTCTCTTTGCTCTTTAGTTCGCCATGTGAAACTCCTAAAAAATCTCCTCATTTTCACATATAAACTCCACGTTTGACCTTAACACGCCCTTTTTCCATATTCATTGTCCATGGATCCATCCTCACTACTCTCACAAACTATTTTTAGATCTTCTTTTGCGCCTTAGCTACTACCGTGCCGACTCCAGCATCTCTTTCTTGTGCACCCCATATCAACAATGCACATCCATGTGTACCCCAGATCAATCATGCACCTTAGCTACTACCATACCAGCTCCAGTAGCTATTCCTCGTGGACCCAAGATCAACCATGAGGCTCAGCAATCTTACTCTCGTACAAGTACACTTAGAATCACCCAGATCAACCAAGTCTTGTTCCACTGTGTTATTGTAACCTCATATAATTTTGAGAGTATAGCCCCAGAATTATGCTTATCGTGACCCTACTCCATCCTCCAAGCCCTGCTGTCAAGCTCAACCATGAGTCCATTACGATAGTCCACCATAATTCTTCAAGAGTATTTCCTTAGTGAAAAAGCTGCCCTTGTTTAAAAGTCTCATCTTTAAAGCAATTCATCATGAACATGTAATCAATTGGAAGTAATGTACAGGACTCGAGCCTCTAGTATTGTGGACCTCGGGAAAGGCCTCAAATTAGACCTCAGTTGAATGAATCTTATCAGGGGTAATTTGGTAAATATACCTCGGATCGGGATTTATCCCACTTGCCTAATGAAATTATTCCATGATCAAGAACTTATTTTAAAATGTATCATATTTTTAACAACTTAATAATGAGATCTTCGTGACAATTTTAAGGACTTTATTTAAAAATAATTAACACATTAATTATAATTAAATAAAATACCCATTTATTAAATAAATAAATGAACAAATAATACAACAATTATGTCTTAAAATTAATTACATTTATTGACTTTTAAAGCACTTAATCTAAACAAATACAACAAAAGTAATATACAATATCAATTCTTATATGCATCTATTAATGTTAATTACAAGTGGCCTATGACCAAAAAAAAAAAGTTTACAAGTGCCTTCAATTGGATTTTTCATTTGAGTTAAAGTCACTATCCTCGATGAGTTTATGGGTAAAACCCAAAGTCCCCCATGAAATCTTGACAATGCCCACTTTCCCCCCATGATAATTTAGGGCATGTTTGAAATGCTTTTTAAAAACAGTTTTTTAGTTTTTAAAAACAAAAAAAACCAAAAAAATTGTTTGGTATGGTTGTTTTCAAAATGTGTTTTCAAAAGTTGTTTTCAAAAATTTGTTTTCAAAAACTAAAAAGTGAGAACACTTATAAGTTGTTTTCAAAACTTTGTTCTCAAAACAGATGAAAACACGGAGAACAAGAGTATGAAAACTGTTTTCATTAATGGCATTGTGGTAAATAAACCAACTTTAACTTATCATCTCCATGTCTTTCTTTTCTTTCCCAAGCCAAGATCAGATCTGTGTCTACCTTAATGCCTTTCCAGAAGGTGAAAATGAAAATCATTAGTTCACAAAATCAAATAAAGTTATCACACCAACATATGAAGGAAACCCAACAGGGCTAAGTTTGAAAATGATGATAGATGGTAGTTATTTGTACGATTTAACGAAGAGGTTGATGAGATATTACAATAAGCATTCTGATATTGGTGATGGGAATTAGTTTCATGGCCGTGGAGATGGCGAGATCAAAAAGCATAATACCCATTTCACATATCCTACTTTGCACGAATCAAATCAGTAGCACAATTAGGTGGTAAGTGGTGGTGAGATGATTTAGGAAATGGTAATAGTGGCGGTGGATTGCTGATGGGAGTGCTGTTGAGTGTTGATGGTGGTAAGTGGTGGGGGAATGATGTGAAAAATGGTGATAGTGGTGGCGAATGCTGCTTGGGGTGGTAAATGTTATTGTTGAAATGAGTAAAAGGGTGAGAGTGAGAGTGGTAGTTTGAGTTAAAAAAAATGTGTTTTCATTTTTAACATCCAAATAGATTTTCATTTTTTGTCTTTAAAACTGTTTTTTAGAGCAGTTTTGTCAAATGAATTTTTTGTTCTTTTGTTTTGAAAACATATTTTGGAAACAATTCTAATCAAACAGATTTTTTTTATTTTTGTTCTTAAAAATAATTTTTTAAAACTATTCCTGAAAACTGTTCTACAAAACAAAAAAATCAAAACACTTCTAAACAGACCCCTTATTATGTAGGTATATTTGTCTTTTGATTTATTCATTATTTTTTCTACTTTCCTACTGTAATTTCATTTTCATTTCTCTTCTTCCCCCTTTCTTCTTCCCCAGTTGCACACCAATTCTGAAACATGCCATCCGAACACCAACCAACTACTACAACCATCACCAACACCCACTATCATGCCCAACATTACCACCGTGTTGTAATGGTCCACTAGAGCTCACACACTTTCTCTCGCACGCACCCACCCACCCACCCACCTAACCCAACCCTACAAGCCTTCAGCTATGGTCGTCTCCTTCAGTGGAAAAAACTGAGAGGTCTCATTTCTTCTTTTTTTCCAGTTTGAAAAGTATTATTATAAAAAAAATCTCAGGAAATTCGTTAACGGTATTCTTATTATTTTTTCTATTTCTGAGATTATGTTACGATTCACCATTGGCTTTCTAAAATTATGTGATGTATTGAGCAGATACGAATCTTTGCATGTAGAAATCTCGATAATATTTGAATTGTGTCTCAACTTATTAACGACTCAATTGCAATTTGTTTAGTTTAGTCTTAGTTGTTTCCTCAAGTGAAGATTAATTTTGGAATTCTTCTTCAGTTGCTGGAACAAATCTGTATTAATATTGACATTTCTCGAGTTTGCTCAGTAGCTTAATTCTGACACTGCTTGTTTCAAGACCACCATATAAAAGATTAATTGTTTTTAGCATGTAATCATCTCAATGGCATTTTATTTCATATATATATATATCGTTGCAGACGGCTGGAGTTGACTGTAAAATGAAGAGAAGGAAGATCTACAAAGAAGAGAAGATGATTCAGCAACTGTTTGGAGGATCAAAGCTATATGTTGCTTCAATTTTAGAAGGCACACCGTCTTCCAATCCTTGTCCTTCGCCTTCGCCTTCACCGTCTTCTACAATCTTCACCCCTACAAGCTCTTCAACATTAGAAAATCTGAGGTGCCCTAGTTGCGATTCTTCAAACACAAAGTCCTATTATTATAACAATTATAATAAGGGCATATCAGTGCATATATATATATATATATGTATATATATATATATATATATATATATATATAATCTTTTTTGGCTAATTAAAAATAAGGTCATATCAATCATTTACCATATTTTGTTGTTTACTTGGACAGAAACTTCGGTTGAGGGTGCATATGCACTGGATGGTAGACTACAAAAGCGTTTAAAGGAAGTTATAAGATGGTCTTGTACATTTACGACAAGGTGGGTTCTAGTACTGTTCATCCTTTTTAAAAAAATATTTCCAAACACAAATGGATTTGCAAATGAATTGAATAAAATTATAGAGTTAATTTGTTTCAAATAGTATAAAACTAGGCCAAAAGATATCCTACTGAAAAGCCCCTAAATCGGAAATATTTTAGTTTTATATTTTTAGTAGGTGTGAGAGGACTTCTCTAGGTCTTTTTGACATTTGGAAAGGTCAACGCTTTGACCAATAACATAAAACTAACAGTGTTAAGTCTAGGGACCCCCCAGACAATTCTAAAAATACAAACTTGGTTGAGATAATATCTATATATAAGTTAGGACCTGAAATATTCCTTTTCCCGAATTTGATATTTATAGTTTGCGATAATAATTCATAATGTACTCATATAATGTTCGCCATATTTATGGTTGTTATTCCTTTGCATTACAATGCACGAAAATCCAATTAATCCTTTCAAAAAGTATTTTTCTTTTAATAAATATTTGATAAATAACTCGAACTATAAGCATCAAAGAATATGATAAGGAAAAAAAAAAATTATAAGTACTTTGCTGAAGTTGCTAATTGCCACCAAAAGAACTTCCTAAGCTCCCTCTGCTTTGTATACATGTAATTAGTGTCTAAAACACCCATACTAGTCATTGTCAAAAGAACATGTGAAGTTTATAATTGTCAAAAGTTTATAATTTAACCCATATAATAAGAAAAGATGAAGAATGTGCTTTTTTTTTCAGAAGAAAGAGAGGTTATCAAATTTTTTAGATAACATGAGGGTTATTAGCTATTTGAAAAAATGTAAAAAAGAAAAAAAATGGGAGTGATTTTATATTACAACTGTGTGGTATCTTCGCAAATCGCTTGGAATGATCTGCGTGTCATTCTATTATATTTTCTTTTATATAATAATTTTTTATTATATATACGAGATATTTAATATTTAATATATGATTTTTCTCATATAAAAAATGGGTATTATTGTAAACTAGAAGGACAAAGCACTATATTGCTAGAATGTGTAGAAGTATACAAAAAGTCTCCGTTGTGGTAGGTGACCACCTAAGCTCTTCAGTAGTGTATTTGTTGGCCATGTCAACGTAAAGAAATATTTTCAAGAAAAAAAAAAGTAAAGAAATATAGTGATGTCAAGCCTTGATACCTTTCCAACTTAATTCATCTTTAGTTTAGTTTTTTGGAAGCAGATGTAAATCAAAATTTTGTAATAGCAGTAAAAACATTCAATTGTTCAATGCAGAGGCGGAGGCAGAAGTTGAGTGTTGGGGGGGTTAATTTTTTTTTTTTTATACAGTATTTTTTAAGTTAGTAGAAAAGAGACTCAATTTTTATAGTTATAGTTAAAAGTTGTATATATTTATCTAAATCTAATAAACATACACATACTAGCAAAAAAAATGACAAAAAATATCCGTTAATATGATTATGCACTTTGTTGTAGAGGGAATTTCTTACAACAGCTCAAAAAAGCCTTGTGGAGTTCATAAAAAGTGTGTAACCTTACTAAAGTGGCACATGTCACCATTACATACAATGATGGTAATATATGTTACCATCTAAAACTATCAGATTCAGCCGTTTGAACATTTGTAAAACAATTCCTCTTGTGAAAAATACTTGCTTGTACCAACGGAATGGTTGCAGCATTGTTGCAGAGTTTAAATATAGTAACCAATAAAATTAGCCATATCAATGATCTCAAGCTTACTATACTGGTGATTTTTTTTCCTTTTCAAAAAGGGGATCAATAGTGATTCCCCACTTATTCTAGGTGTGACTCAAACTCGATACTATGTTGGTGAATTGCCACCTGTTCCACATGAAATTGCACAACTCTATATACAAAACATGGACGATAGACACTATTTACAATTCATCAAACCAGAGAAACAGTAGCTGGCAGTATAGTCTGGAGGCAATAAGGAGCTCAATTGATCTGAATAACCCAGCCTCTCTTGTCCTCGATGGTGCCTTTTTGAATCCCTACAAGTCTTGAGTAGAGTTTCTTGGACACCATCTGAGAGTCCATCTTATACTCTATCCTGCATTCACAAGGTAATTGCTAATAGTAAGGGTCCTTTTAGCAAATGACCAAAACGCTCGTGAGCCCCACTAGAAAAGGAAACGTATTATTATCACAATTGGTGTTAGGTAGAGTAACTCAAAATTATATTGTGATTTTTGAGTTTAAGATTTTTCTATATTGGACAAATATATATTATAACACAATGTAAAATTTAGTTTATTTTTTATCTTATCATTATTGAAAGCAATTTCAATGAAATAGTTATCTATGATTAGCACTTACTATAGCTTATTCACATAAAAGCGGAAGAATCTTAATATTTATCTATGACTATTTCAATTCAGAAGACATTTTACATTAGACATAAAGTTGTGGTGACAAACTCATAAAATTGTAGATTGACAAATTGTTTCTTTAATGGTATGCCCTCCTTGTACGATATATAGTGAGGACATATCCTTTTCTAGAATTTGTAATTAACTGATTTTTCATGGATTGAAGACAAATGACCGCTCTAACGGAAATCTAAAACTATGCTTATCCTACCAAACAAAACAAAAAAAAACAAAAAAAAGGAAAACTCATATTTATCATGAGTAGACAAAAGTAATCATCTTCCTCATTTAGGTGACTTTAGAAATAACATGTTACCTAAAGATTTAGAACTCAAATAGCTTATAGTTGCTTACCTGTTACCCTTGTATGTAACACTCCCTACAGAAGCGACACCAACGGCAGTTCCTGTGCAAAATAATTCGTCTGCATCAATTAATTCCTCCACTGCAATAGAACGCTCTTCAACCTGATCCATTTAAAAACCAACTATAAGATTCTTACCCTAAAAATTAGGTCTAGTTTCCATTGTCCTCCATGGCCTTTAAGTACGTAGGAAAACACCATCAATATTTTTGGGACGAGGACGCATGCACAATAGAAAAACACAATATTTTTAACATTGTTCAATCCTCTACTTACGTCTACAATCCATAATTAAGAAAATTCATAATTCATCAATAATGGTTATTCATCAATGACTCTTTGCATGAAAAAAGTCTAAACTTTCTCTTACAACTTTATGCACGGAAAATCCTGAATCTTCTCATGGATTACCTTGTAGCCAAGATCATGTGCAATTTCCAGGATGCTTCTTCGCGTAACTCCTTCAAGAATAGTTCCCCTGGCCGCTGGAGTTGATAGAACATTGCCCTACACAGGTTAATAACACGCATAATTAATGAGTTTGCAGTCCATTTCAGCGATTAGTTTCCAAGAATTAGCTAAAGAAGGTGACACAGCCTATAGATCACATCATGAGAAAACATAATTTCTCGTTTGCTCAATATCCTTGTGTAATAATTGGTGAATTACTCCGTGGATGTAGTTAAAATTGGGTGAACCACATTAAAATTATTGTTCCCTTTTATATTTCACGAATTTCTGTACACGATCATAAAGACCAGGGAATAGCAGTTGTTCCCAACACTACCACAAGCTAATGTTTATGAGAATAATTGATAAGTTCCGGTTGTAGAAACATGTACATGGTGCAATTCTTCTCTGATCCTTTTCTGTGATATATTCTTGGATGGAATATAACTTTGGGGAATCAAGTAAAAATCATTAACCAAAGGAAAAAACTTGTGCATTACCTTCACAATGAAAATATTACAGGAAGAGACCTCCTCAATATATCTCTTATTCACTGCGTCAAGGTACAAGACATCAGAGAACCCCCTCTCCCTCGCGCTTCGTATTGCTTTCAAGACCTAAAGAATATAAAAGGACAGCGCTTTTTAGAGCAATTACTTATAGACAGTTCAACCAGATAACAACAGAAAAAATGAATTACATTACATTTCCTTTTTTCTAAAGATAATTTTTCTCCCTTCTATTGAATTTTTCAACATCTGAGGCACCTCAATTCACAAGAGCTTTCAGAAATTTGATAATCTGGTGAGGCACGAGATCATTTACCGGGGCATAATTAGTTATGCTTTTGACTCCTCCAGCTCCACCCCGTGTGGCACGATGAAATTCGTCCTCCACGTATAAGTTCAAGGGTGCTGTTCCTTCCTGTATGCAGATGGTAAAAGATCATGTTCCCCTTTTTCTTTGCATAATCAAAGCTGTCTTTGAATTTACGTACTCATGTTACCTAGTTTTTATTAACTGGAAAAAATTATCCTTGAAGCCGAAAACCAGAAAGAAACTAAAAGCGCGGTCTAGTAAGAAAAGGTAAAAAAGGAAAGAGAAAAAGCAGAGAGAAAAGTACCTTGAAGTAGTTCCCAACAGGGGAAGCATATATGAGAAATGTGTAATCAGGCGATGGTCCCAAACCGAGTATAGATCCACTTCCGAAGAGTATAGGCCTAATATAAAGCGACCCTTTCCCTGGAGGAGGAATCTGCTCTAATTTGATGCAAAAAGTCACCGATGAACATATGTATGCATACAGAATATTTTCATAGGAAACTCTGTAATGATTGGAAACTACATTGAATGCTTATTTGATACTGTTGCCTCACTTTTTTCGAGTTTTTGACATGGAATGAAATTCTCTTTCACTTGCTTAGCAAAAAAAGAAGATTCAATGCAAAGAAGTAAGGATAAAACTGATTACCCAACGTTTGTTAGCTAAGGCAGTTTGTTTCACAGCATCAACAAATTGCTCAATGGAAGGGGCTTGCATACACATTCTTTCAGCACCAATTTGCATCCGAATTGCATTTTGATCCGGGCGGAAGAGAAAGAGACGCCCATCCTCTCTCCTATAGGCCTTCGTACCTTCGTAAATTCCCTTTTGAGAGGGTGGAGGAAGGTTAGAAGGAAATTAACAGACAATCCAATTTGGCATTGCATTTAGAGCTAAGATCAATTGCAGCTCACAAACCTGTCCATAGTTTAAGACTCCAGCAGAAGGGCTCAATTGAATATTTCCATAGTGAAAAAGCTGCCCCTGTTTAAAAATATCATCTTTAGAGCAATTCATCATGAACATGTAATCAGTTGGAGTGAAACTGAATCCAAGATTATCCCAGTCAAAGTTAGCATACTCCTCCTGCTTAGCGCTGCACCATGAGAAAAAAGAAGAAGAAATTAGGACTCATGGTAACTTCTAAAGCAAATAGATTAGAAAAGCAACTAAGTTTAATTAGCATAAAAATTATCAGAACATGCTGGAAGAGGCATCTCAAGCATGGAATTATATTCTAACTATGAGCAGAATCAAGGGCCGATGCATGTTATGGCGAGTGGGGGCCCACTCACCCCACAATATAGTTTGAAATATCTTAATATTTTTAGGTTGCAAAATCAGTCTGACCTTATAGCCCCGCTAATTTGATCTTTCAAACCACCTTAACCCCCATCAATTTTTGTCTCTCAAACCGTCTTATCCCTTTCTAATAGAACATCTTAGATTCTCCTCTGAGCATAATCTTGTCAATGAAAATTCACATCCTATTATGCTAACAACAAAGAATTCTCATATTGTAAAGGAGTACCCATAAAGAGATGATTCTGAAACTTCTGGTAGAGAGGATGCAGCCCGTGTCACAGAATAGCTAGCTTCAACCTACAATCAAGAGATTAATCATTAGCTCTTCAATTCTATCTTACGAAAACCATTAAGAATTGAAACTTTTTCCTCTTTTTTATGCTTTGACCAACATGAACTATGTTAACATTAAGTTAGCAGTTTAAAATGATCAGCAAACGTGAACTTCCATGTTTATGGTCTTTTCAGGCGAAGAAATTGAGGAAAACGAAAGAAGAAAGCAATCAATTGAAGCAAAATGTAGAATCCGATAAGTAAATCTTCCTTGGTTCCTGTCACGCCCCGATCTTGGATCTCTAGGCCTTTTAGCGGAACTAGTGTTGTAGACATAAGAGATAACAACTTTGGCCTCAAATCAACTTAACCAAAAACCAACAAGATCCACTTATAAACCACATTTTACACTTCTTCCACCAATTTAGGACATTACAGTTCCTTTCAGTTGGTTAGCAGTTAGCACTGAGCATTATGTACACTATAATGTACCGGCACATATCTTTTTTACTATGATTGAGTCGAATTTATGGTTGTTCTCTGAATTTTTCCAATTGTTCTGCGACTCAATGTTTCTGAATTGTTCAATTCTCAATATCCAGAAGGCTGACTACATGCCTTGCATCACTTTTGAGTTGGACCAAAATGCTTTAAGCCCATACTGGCACGGGAGAGTCTCCATCTGCCGGTAAGCCCCACCCCCACTGAGGGTCGAATCATACGATACTGTCAGATGGTAGATTTTTTCATACTTGGCAGTAGTTAGGACTCAAGTCCTTAATTACAATTCAGAGAAGCAATACGGAATCGATATGGAATTTGATATTAGATACCAGCTTTGCAGTGATAAGATCGTGCTTTTCCACAGACAGACACTTGTTAAGATACGTCGAGTTCTATATCTCCTAAAACCAATTAGTACTAGGTAAGTTAGCCCAAAATTTTATATGATGGTCTTATAATCTATAATTTATTAATGTAAGACAATTGTATTCTTTAACATTCTTTCTCACGTGTAATCAAATTAATGAAGCAACTTTAAATATGAGAGCTGATATAAAGAAACCGAATCGAGGCAAGAGCTATGTACGAAAGCCAACGACATAAAGAAACGGAGTCAATTATAAGAGAGTCACATGTGGAGGGCTATGACTGGATCGATGCTTCACTCTATTACCATGTTAAGAAACATGACTTCCATCATCTCTTCTTACTCACCATATTCCTCTATGTCAGCTATCATATGTAAATCATATTTTTCAATCTAATTAAGTCACAAATGTGGGAGAGTATTAAAAATATCAATTCTACTGTGTTGATAAATTATAAATTCTAAGACATCATCCCAGCTACTTCACCTAATACCAATTAGTTTTAAAATGAAATCTCATACATTTTTAACAACTTAGAAAAAAAAAAAATACTCTTGTTGATCAATTTTTCATACAGAAAATTCATAAAGAATGAAATATGGACAAAGAAGACCAAAACTGCTCGATACATGCACGCTCAAGTATTAGCCGTGGGTCACGTCAACCGGTTTTGTCCAACACTCTAACACGTAGCTCCACGCGCACGTGAGTCCTACAGTTCTATCTCAAAGAAATTTTGGAACGATGGACGTTTTTTAGAAAATTCCATTGGCCATAATATTTTTTCTAGTGCGGCCTAAGAACAACATGATAGATGATGATCATCAAGCAGTAATCTCATAGTTGGCCATGATCAAGTAAATACATAGTTTAGATGTAAAACACTCACCTTCGATACAAAAGGACATGCTATTGAAGATTGAATTAAGCTGCGTAGTAACGCACTTCTCTGAATCATCTTGCTATATTAATGAAAAACTTGGAGAATTTTTTCTTCTGCTTTCAATACTAAAACTTTGCAGTTGCAGAACACCCTAAGAAGAAATCAAATATATAGGAGAAAATATTATGCCGCCATGCACACTTTACCAATAAAAAGATGGCATTTGACTATACCTTAATGCAAGCATATTATAGAAGAAGAGAACGAAAAAGCCAAAATGGAGAGAAGATTTCCCCACGGAATAATGCTATACAAGATATGGATCAGTAAGAAGAATATCATTACATGATATTTATTTTTCATTTTAAAGGATAGGAGTTGAGTTGGGATCGAGTAGATCATGTTAGTGCATGATACAAGGTACCTATCACCATCAGACAGGGCTACCCCCACGGAAGCTTGAAATTTTATCATAATTTATTGGCCATAAGCTTACCATTAACCATTCAAAGATTAATCTTATTTTCTTTGACCAAGTCCGATTTTATGGTATAGACGTTTATGACCTCATTTTTTATGTCTTGCAGTTGATGAATTTTCTGGCATTACGACCTATGTCATAATGATAATATTGTTCATAGATTGATTATTTCATAAATTAGATTTCACTGATGTACCATTATGTTATTAAGTATTTTGATTTAAGTTTTTTTTTCTTTCTAAATGGTAAAATAGAATAACCCAAGTTTTTGTAGGGCATGAAATTACTGTTGGATATTCAAGATTCCCGTTTTTCAACCAAATTGGATTTTTGATCAGTGAGATTAGCATGAAGTGCATTTAGTTGGCCCCCAAAAGTTGAATAGGGTCGTGATTATTATTTTGGGTTTGATATTTTTATTTTTTATCGCTTAATTGATTTGGAGAATGCATTGGATTTGTCATTACTGTTGAAGACAACCTATGATATAATAAATCTATTTTTAATATGACGTGATAATTTAATATGGTATGAGAACTCAAATTACCAAATGATCTTAGGTTCAAGTCTCTCCGCCATCCATCTGAAAATATTAAAATTGTCAACGTATAAAGCTAAAAAAGTGATCAATCTAGCATACACATATGGGACACGTGTTAAAAATAATAAATAAATATAATAATATATCTTTAACAATATAAATTTTTAGATGATGTGATAATTTTATATCTACACCACAAGATTTTTAATGTTGAAATAGATATTAAAATTTGTGTTTAAGGTGAGTCAGTCGTCAATAAAAAAATGTATATTTAGTGGTTAGAATATGATAAGCCAAATTACCTGGCCTCAGCAGTAGTATTCTTTTTGTTGTGAGTATAATAATATTTAATATATGTTATACATTTTATGATAAGCCAAAACTATAACGAGGACCAAAACCTTTCCTCTTCTTTTGGGGTCAACGTAAACCTAACCAATAACACTTATTTTCAAGAGTCACCTTATAACAAGCATCATGTTCGTTACCAAATTTTTACTACTCTTATCTTTCGTGTAGAAATGGGAAAGAGAAAAAACATCAATACATGGATAGAGGTGTTGCCAACGTGGATGTTAATCCCTAATCTTCCAAAAGTATCTAAGCTGTACGCGAAGCTTTTGGGTGAAAGTGATAAGCCAATCTTATTGACTTCTTGTGTAATCCTCTTACTGTCTATTCTAATTAAAGAAACTTTCTAGATGCACTCTGATAAGGGTTGAATTTTGCTCCAACCCGAGCTCAATAAATATTTGCACAAGAAACGAAGGAATCACAGGGATTATGACCCTTGTTTGTTTTTCGATGTGATGATTAGTTAATATGCCAGAGCTGAAAGAATTAAAGTAAATATAGTGCAATTAATGAGTATGAATTATTTTCTCTGTGAGTATTGAATGTAGGTATTTACACTAATTATTAATCTAGACAGCATTAAATACTTAATTCGACGGGACACTGATCACATCTGTCCTAGTATATTATCCGACAGGTAAAGCCTTTATTCAGGAGATAATACCTTTATGTCTCATCCAACATTAAATATCGAGATCGGGCTCCAACTAAGAGATATGATAAACAACTCATGACTCAAGTATAGGTCAGGTCATGCCCCACGGACACCCGGTCGGGTTTACACCCATATCACACTCAAATGCACAAGCTGATATCTTTGTCGCTTTCTTTTTTGGCTAGGTCTTTATCACTTTCTTTACCATACCATTACAATTTGATCTAGTGATATTTGTGAGAGATTTTAAAATTAATTTTTGAAATATATAATATTTGGTAACAGTGATATAAAATTGGTTGAGACTTTTCTTTATATATAAAAAAAAATCACAAGGTCTTAAATTAGATTTTTGTTAGATATCGTATAAAGTATCCATTCTTAGGAGAGTGTTTTAGGCTAACTCTAACCACAATTCTTACCCTTTTAGTTAAAATATAGAGAAAATTGGTATCCTTATATTAGCGAATTTCATATTTTAGTTTGTAATGTAACAACGCTCCTTATTTTTACTCGTATACTAACTTTAATTGCTTTTTAATATGTCCTATTTATTAGATTTTTATGAAATGGATCATTTTCCTGATCCAATTAGATACAGTATCATGTCAGATTTTTATGAAAAGAATTATCAAAACATAGATAATATCATATTATTGAATAGAGTAAATGACTTAATACTCCCTGTATTTTGTCAAAAGAGCATAATACTCCCTGTGTACATAGTTGGTTATCCCATATGTGTTATAAAAGTATCTGAATATCCTCCTATATTTTTAACATCCATGCTTCCGTTAGAAAAATTATTTATTTTAATAAGGGGTATTCAACTATATTTTTACAAACACAGGGGATGATCAACTATTTTTTAAAACACATGGAGTATTCAGATACTTTTATAAAACACAAGAGATAATCAGTTTTAAAATACAGGGAGAATTCAGCTACTTTTATAAAATACGGGGGTAATCAGTTATGTTTTAAAACATTGAAGGTATTGTATACTTTTGACAAAATATAAGAAAGTGTTAAGTCATTTACTGTATTGAATATCATAATATTTTAGATATAAAATATAATTTTTCATGAAAAAAGGTTTAGATCATGAATCTAATATGACCAGATTTTTAAATTTTGCGTTTTTACCATCATAAAAATACAGAATGAAAACTATAATATAAAATGAGCCACATATGAAAAATCAAAACTTGTGGCTTCATTGCAATTACAAAGAATTTGCGCAACAACAACTAACAATTAGCTCCCATCCCCAAGGACTCGGAGATTGCCGTATGGCTAATCGGTAAAAAGACACTGAAAGACTAGTGGGGTTGTAGTGGAGGCCGCATGGCTTTTTCTTATTGATTGGCTATATTTTTTATATTTTTGTTTTTTATTAATATTAAAATTACCATAATATTTCTGATCCGGTAAAATTAATGCATTATTAAATTTAG
The DNA here is from genome assembly GCA_037974665.1 of Ehretia macrophylla. NCBI lineage: Eukaryota > Viridiplantae > Streptophyta > Magnoliopsida > Boraginales > Ehretiaceae > Ehretia > Ehretia macrophylla. The sequence goes on from CM075774.1 coordinate 12,002,753, forward strand.
AAAAAAATATTTAACACGACTTGATGAATATTAAGTCGTGTAATAAGATATAGGCCCCCCCAAACAAGTAGGATCCACTCCACACTCACGATCTCATTCTCACATATCGAATAATTTTCATTAGGTATAAGGGAATAAAAGTGGAAAGAAAAATTGAAAGACTTGTTTAGTCTAATCAACTTTATAAAGCATCAGACAAAAAAAAAAAAAGAAAACTTTATAAAGCAGCCCCATTGCCAAAAAGACAAAGTTGTTGGAGTTGCTCTTCGACAAATTTCCTCGTTAGATCGTCATTAGGACCTTTTACTTTTTAAAGTTTTTTTTTTGCGGCACTTGGAGAGAGTATTAGCGTTTTCCCTCTCAAACTTCAGAATCTACTAAAATCCATCCGGGAAGCACCCCAAAAAAAAAAAAAAAAAGGCATTCCAGATGAAAGCCAAATTTCTCTCTCTCATTCGATTCCTATCTTTGGTTTTGATTCAAAGTTATAGTCATCTAGGAGAACTCTTGTGATTATTTTTTGTTTGTTGGAGATAACAAACAAATAAGATAAATAATATTTTAAGTGTTTAAACTTTAGATGTGACGATATTTTTTATTCAGTATTAGTTGAATAAATTAAAATTACAAGATTAAGTTTCACTGTGTGTATTTTTTGTTTTTAAAAAAAAATAATTCACTTCTTTCACTCTGGCACCCTTGGGGGCCTTTTCTTCTTCTTTTTTTTTTTTTTTCCTTCTCTTTTAAGAATGACCGCATGGATTTTGTCACGTCTAGTAATTAATCCTCCTGTGCAATTCCTTCGCCCAGAAGGCTTTTTTCCCGTCCTAACTTAGGCTATCGAGAATAGGTTTTAATTCCATGATCGTCATTGGATGTAGATCGTTTTTCCTTTTCCACCGGCGTTAAGTATTGGGTAAAATATTCAAAGGTCATTAAATTATCTACTCAATCATGTTTTAATTATCAAATTATTTTTGATTTTATTTTTACCATTAAACTATTAATTGAGTACCATTTTGGCCATTCGGTCAATTATTCTGTTAAAATAGATAAACTATTAAAGATAAAATCAGTTATACAAAAAATAAGTAGTGATATATTGATGATAAAAATATGGTGGTATCTAACATTATTCGTACACATCAAACCTTTTTCATTTATTATGACCAATTAAATATACCATTTATATATTCAGCAAAAAATACACCATTTATATATTGGGAAAAAAATAGGATAAATTTCACACTTAGTCCCCAATGTTTACTAATTTTTTCAAGTTGATTCTTAATATTTTAAAAGATTCATAGAGGTCTTAAATATTTATAAAGTAATTCAAAATGGTCTCTATTGTTTAAAACTAGCCAATTTAGTCCTTATTATTTCTTATAAAATTTTATTTAGTCCCCAAATAAGGATAACATGCATGAATTGAATTGAATTTTTTTATGAAATAATAGGGATTAAATTAATTTTTTTTAAAAATAATAAAGATCAAATTGGCTAAGTTTAAACAATAAGAATTATTTTAAATAATTTTTATAAATATTATAGATTTTTATGAATTTTTTAAAACATTAAAGATTATATTAAAAAAATATTTAAACAATAAAGACTGTAAAATTTTTTCCAAAGAAGTAGTTGTATCTTTTCAAACAATTGTGACGTTTAATGAAAAGCCACCATTCACGTGGTGCCTATCAATCTTAGGCTCCGTTTGTTTGTCGTAAAATAACTTGCTTATGTAAAATATTTTCCGTCGAAAGTGTTTTTCTGGAAAATAAAATATTTTACAGTGCTCTGTTTGTTTGCCGTAAAATAACTTGTTGGAGGAAAATATTTTACTGGAAAATAGAATACTGAAAAATATTTTCTGGTGTTTGGATGTGCCGTAAGTTTTGTAGAATGTTTTCTTTTCTCAAAGGACATGAAAACATTTTACATAATTTTGTACTAGCAACAATTGTTGACCGGAAAATATTTTACGGTTGACCAATTTTCCGGTGTTACCAAACACCGTAAAATTAAGAAAAAGCAGCCGCAATTTTTGACCGGAAAACATTTTACGATTGACCAATTTTTCAGTGTTACCAAACACTGTAAAATTCGAAAAATATTTTCCGGGAAAATATTTTACAGCAAACAAACGGAGCCTTAATTAAAGTTCAATTTACTTTTGCGGATGCTCCAACACCTGTCGAAAATGACAAAACATTGTTTTGGTTTGATTGTAGCTTATTTGATGTTATGTGCGGTTTAAAATTGAATATCTTCGTTTACAATTTTTGTACATGCCGTTTACGTTTATTTGTTGTTATTGTTTAAAAGAATCCCCTGCAGTTAAAGAAAAAATACTTCCACGTGTTAAGCTTAATAGGAAAAGAATTCCCTGGACTTGAAAAGATGTATTGAAAGCGATAAATAAAGAAACAAACGACATGTACAAAAATTGTAAACCAAGATATTCAATTTTAAACCGCACATAACATCAAATAAGCTACAATCAAACCAAAACATTGTTTTGTCATTTCCGATAGGTGTTGGAGCATCCGCAAAAGTAAATTGAACTCTAATTAAAGATTGATAGGCACCACTTGAATGGTGGCTTTTCATTAAACGTCACAATTGTTTGAAAAGACGATACATCTGTAAACGTTGTATTTTTTTCCTGAATATATAAATGGTCTATTTAATTGGTCATAATAAATGAAAAGGTTTGATGCGTATGAATAATATTAAATATCACTTTATTTTATTATTAATGTATCATCACTTATGTAGATGTTTAGTTAATATATTAAAATAAGAGAAAAAAAATTTAAAAAAAAAAATTGTTTTGAAATGCCAATTAAAATCAATGTAAGAAGTGATAAATTAATGACGAAAATACGGTGGTATATAGAAATCCTTGATGTTTATAACCTAGTTAGATGGGTGCTTTTTATGGCAAATTAAAATGTGTTTGTCTTATATGTCTTTTTTTTCTTTTTTTGGTCGGGGTCCTATATGTCATTGAGAAGTCTATTTTCTAATAGAAATAACAAATTGCTTGAAACTATTTACATTTTGAAATGGCATGAGGAAAAAGAGGAGGGGGAGAGTGGAATAGAAAGGCTAAATTACATGCTACCCCTCTCTAATATGCCGAAGTTGCACCCGCCCCCTTGTGTTTTAATTAATTTGCTAATAGTCCCCTGCTTTTTTAAGGATAAGTGTGCAACGTTTCAACTAAAAGAAGAGATTAACACTTCCACTGACACAGAAAATGGTGTAACTTCTATATATCACAAGAGGTTTCATATAATTGAGCCTTCCCAATAATTTTCTAAGTAGAAATTTTTTCCCAAAGAGGGATATTTAAGTCTATGGATATAGCCTTTTGGCCATAAACTTAATTTTCGACTATGAATGGTTTGGAAGCAGTGTGCAACGTTTCGACTAAAAGAAGAGATCATTTTAGAGTAGTTATATACCACTTTATTTTTCACACTTTTATACCAGTTCTTAGTTGGTATGTTAACATGGCATGCTAAGTTGACAAACTTAATTTATTTTTTTATTTCCCATGTTTTATTTATTTATTTATTTCTCTCTTATTAACGTTTCTTGTCAACATTTGTTTATCGTTTTCTCTCTCTTACAAATGTTTTCTTCTTACTAACCCTAACCAAAAATCCCCAAACCAATTCAGGAAAAAGAAGTTTATTATTCTTTTCTATTGTTTATTGTTACATCCTCTCAGATTTATTTCCCGCTTCTTGATGAATTGGTGTTGTAAAAGATGAATGAGATTGTTGACATTGGTACATTACCTTTACGATTCATCTGCATATTCTTTTGCTAAATTCCACTACTGTTACATATATGTGTGTGTATATATATATATATATATATACTTTCATCAATTGAAACACTTTACAAAATATATTGTCGCAGTTTGAGAAGAATAAACATATATATGTCCAATCAAGTTACAATCACCATTTGCATTCACATCCTCAAAGGAAAACTGTTTCTTGTTACCGAGAATTTAAAAGAATGAAAAATAAAACTTTGTCAGATATGAGAAAGATTTTTCTAATAATATTAAAAAATAAAATACACAGATGAAGGGTCTCATAATAGACAGATCCAAGTCCATTACTTCCAAGAGATGTAAAGGGACATGATTACCTATAGCCCTGCAGTATAAGAGAGTAATAAACTTTTTTTTTTGCTGAATTGATTTGGGGATTTTTGGTTAGGGTTAATAAGAAGAAAACATTTGTAAGAGAGAGAAAACGATAGTAAGAAACGTTAATAATAGAGAGAAAAAAAAACAAGGGAGAGAAAAAAAAAATTCAGTTTGCCAACTTGACATACCATGTCAACATGCCAATTAAGAAGTGCTACAAAGGTGTGAAAATTAAAATGACATATAACATTACTCATCATTTTAACACTTCCACTAACACAAAAAATGGGGTGCAACTTCTATATATCACAAGAGGGTTTCATATAATTTAGCCTTCCCAATAATCTTCAAAGTAGAATTTTTTTTCGAAAGAGGGATATTTAAGTCTATGGATATAGCCTTTTGGCCATAATCTTTATTTTCGACTATGCATGGCTTAAATCAAGAGAAGTAATTAAATATATAAAATTAAGTGGTATTAATGGATAAAGTTTTTTTTTTCAAAACGATTATATTTTTTACTATTGAACGTCAAGAAATCTCCTCGTGTTAAGAATAAATACAAAAGAAATAGACTAGAAAACACACAAATATTAATATCCTGAAAATGGCCATAAGCTCAGTGCCTAACAAAATGAAAGAGCATTGGGATATTACAAGAGTTATGGAGTATGTTTGAACTATTTCTACCATTGTTGAGATATTACAGAAATACCATTGTTCCTTGAATCATGAAATCTTCGCGGTGAGAACTGGGCTGATAATTGGGTTTGGGTAACCCAGAAAACAGACACCCAACTTATTTCTCCTAAGTATAAATTTCGTGCAAATGGGCTGTCTAGGCTACATAAAGAAAAGGCCAAGGACCCTCTTCTTGAAAATCGAAAAGACAAATAATATCTGCCCAATTAAATCAGTACTTAAAGTGATATGATTCTTGTTTTAAGTGCGAGAGGTTTCAAGATTAATTATCAAAATACGCAACATCCTTGTGATGTAAAATTGGTTTAAGCCTCCCTTTGAATAAAAAAAAAATCAGTACATTCATATATATATGTGTGTGTCTGTGTAAATAGATGTACACACATACATACTATGTATAATGTACTTCATAATTCAACATAGAGTGACCCAATTGATTGAGGTGGTTATGTTTCAACAAAGATTTACAAATTCTATTTTAGGGGTATCAAATGATTTCAGAAAATTAGTGGATGAAAGAGATCTACGCTCCGTTAAAAATCAGAAAAATATTTTTCCGCAAAATATTTTTCTGATTTTTTCAGTGTTTGGTAACACCGGAAAATTAGTCAATTGAAAAATATTTTTCAATCAACAATTGCGACTACTTTTATTTAATTTTTCGGTGTTTGGTAACATAGAAAAATTAGTCAACTGTAAAATATTTTACAGTCAATAATTGTGACTAGTACAAAATTTTAGAAAATATTTTCATATTCTTTGGGAGAAGAAAATATTTTACAAAACTCACTGTATATCCAAACACCATAAAATATTTTCCAGAAAAATATTTTCTTCTAACAAGTTATTTTACGGCAAACAAACAGATCCAAGGAAAATATTTTATTTTTCAAAAAAATATTTTCCACTGAAAATATTTTTTACAAGCAAGTTATTTTACGGCAAACAAATGGAGACGTCTAAATTTTTTTGTTTTTTTTGTTTTTTTGCTTTTAAACGTCCATCTCAATTTATATATACCTTAAGTCAAGTAATAAAGAATGCCCGAATATGATTTCCAATTTCTAATTATCATATGTTTGTTGTAAATGGGAGGAAATGTAATGTCAGTGTATTACTTGTTTATCCAATCCTTATGTGTTCGCTGTTGTTATTTTGGTTTATAGGCCTTGTAATGAGCAAGTGTGATATTTCTTATGACGATACCTACTTTACTTTGCTTAGGAGGCTCTTCTAAGTCCTTCTCAGTCCAAAATTAAATACCTATTTTGATGTTTTAGGGCCATTAATGACTTTTTAGAACACGTAGATTTTTGCTCAACTTTTGATCAAATAACAATGATCAACATATTAATTGAAGTATTATCACATGGAGTCCAATTTAAGAAATTCTTATTGAATTTATATGAAATATCATTTGAAAGAAAAATTCATTCGATCAAAATAAGTCAAAGTAACCATTAAATTTGTGGCGGAGGTGGGGTTACTTGTATATTTTTCTATAATCTGCAGACATTAAGTTGCTTGAAGCCGACCTAAAGAAAAATTGGGGTTGGGCTATCTATCAATACATTTGAACCCATCTTATAAATATCTAATGAGTCCAACTCTCCTGGTTTCAATGTTCGGTTCGAATTTTCTTCTCTATGTACTATCTTATTTTTTAGATGAGCTATATTATGAGTTATTGAATTTAGTTTTGAGTAAAATGCATCATACTCCCTTGTGTTTTTAAAAGTTGTGTCATAAACCTTATGTTCTAAAAAGTCGTACTATAAACCCTGTGTTATTGAAAATGTTGCATATCCCCCCCTGCCGTCAACTTTAACGTAAGTGTAATACACGCGCTTGTAATGAAAATATGACATTTATCAAGCCATAAAACACATGGAGAATGATGAAAATACCTTTCTTCTCACATCAGTAGCCTCTTTTAAGTCTAACATATGCTAACAAACGATTTTATTTCTTCAAATAAATTTTCTCTTTGGTTATCTCTATTCAAGCAGATTTTCACAAGGTAAGTTTTCTTCTATTCATGGTGAGAAATTTATCTCTCAATGATTGAGTTGCATATATTATAATGTAATATCTTATTTGTATATGTTTTCTTTATGCGTATCTTATTTCTATTTAATTTTATTTTAGAGAATGAGGCTTAGATTATTTAGGAAGAAACAAAAGAAAAGGCTCGTAATTTTTTTTATATGATATGCAAATCTTGTCAAGCTTGAGCAGTAGGAATTCGAGGAACTTGGTTTAATTACATAATATTTGAGATGATCTCTTTTATGTTTGTAATATTTGAGATGATCTCTATGTGAATGACTATGGTTTAATTGCATAATGTAGCAAGTAATTTGTGAAGGATTTGATCATGTCAAGCTTGAGCAGTAGGAATTCAAAGAACTCGACGACTCCAAAGCTAGACTTGTGTTATTCTAACATTTGTTGCTATTGTAAAAAATGGACTGAAATATGTATTGTATCATCATGGAAAAAGCAAACCTTCAGTTGCTTATACAATACTTGTTGAAGTAATCATTGCAATTTCTTTGAATGGTGTGAACCAAACACGACAAGGTGAGATCCTAGTGGACTACCTGTTGTTCCACATGCAGGTGTTACTAGATTTGCAAATAGTGAAGTTGACTACGGTGCAGAGGTCATGTGCCCTGATAAAAAGTATAATAATGAAGTTGAGATGATCCCTACTAAACAAAAGAAAGATGTCGAGTTGATGAAGATGAAGATGCAACTCATTTGGTGTCGTATTATTTCTGTATTTCTAGTTGGGGTCTTTGTTGTTTTGATTTTAAAGTGAGAGGTTAGATTTGGTTGTTCCTCTTGTTGTAGACTTCATGGTTGTAAACAATTTATGTTGTAATCTAGATATTTGTAAACAACAGACGAGCATGTTGCGTGGTGTATTTTGGTAGTAGGAGTTTGCAAAAATTTGCTATGCTTATATGTTATTGAATGTTTCAATTTACACCTCCTGATATAATGAATGATATGATTTACCCCCTATGATAATATAAGAGATGTATATTGCCCCCTATGACTTTGAGAATGTTGATAATTGCACCCTGTGTTTTTGATAAAGTTGCAAATTACCCCTCCAAAAATAAAAAATTTGAAAATACCTCCCCCATTTGCATAATTTACCCATATTTTTTGACCTGCAATATACACCAAATATCACAAAACTTGCAGTGCACAACATAAATGCGTTGTCCAAGACTTTAAAATAATAGTAAAAGATAGTTTTTCAAAGCTGCCACCACATGGTCAACAAGTACATAGATTGTAGTAAAGTAATACCAACAAAAAAAGATTCCAACAAAAAGCAATTGGAAACCAGTGTCAGGGACTACCACAAGACCATTAACCAAAATCCAATAAATACATTCACCAAACTCTGTCTAAATTCATTCATCTAAATTTCTTCTCTTCCTTTTCCTGATATTCTCTACAACTTGTGACTCTGTTGCCCTTTCTGGTCCGCCTGAATTAGAAGCAACAAGATGAAAACTAGATGTAGGAAAGGAGGAAGCAGTAGTGACATCAACATGCATAATAGATGGCTCATGGGATTGTGCAGGAGCAGGTGCTTGTCTTCTCATACTAGATTTGCTAGTACCAAGCAAAGCTTCATTCCTAAAGCTAGTATATCCACTGCTTGAAGTTTCAGTTGCAGATGCTTGCCTTGATCTTGGTCTTGGTCTTGGTCTTGGTCCTGTTATACCCTGAATAAATACCAAAAATTAATAAGTTATGAGAACTTAGTTCCAATGGTTGTATGACTTTCTTTTCAGCTTTCTACTGTGTTTTTCAACTTTATGAACTTTCGAAAACAAGCCTCTAATCTGAAAAACACTCGTGAGAAAAATTGAATTTTATGCTAAATTTACACTTGTTAATGGCTTCATTATTTTATGTTCATTGACTATGAAAACAATTGTTATTCTTTAGATTATAAGGTTATTGCAGAGCTTAACAACTTACAATTTCAGAAAGTTGCACGAGAATTTCTGCTTGTGCCTCTGTTGCAGCTTGTTGTTGAGCTTCCTGCAAAAATAAATCAATCAGGGTGGTATTTGCTACGTTTTTAATATCAGAAGGGGTTATATGCCACCTTTTTTTTTAATATCAACAAAGAGGTATTTATACCTTAAACATAGGGGAATTAGGATGAAACTGATTCTTGCATGATCTTTTATTGTGACCTAATTGCAAACATTTCTGACAAGTATGTGTACTACCCATCCTACTTGATCTTGTACTAGTTTCATCAACACTCGTCCCACTTGATCTTTTGCTATTTTTATCAACACCCGTCCCACTTGATCTTTTGCTATTTTCATCAACAGATTTCCTACTTGATCTTTTGCTAGTCTCATCAACACCCTTTCTCCTTGCCTTTTTTGGTCTTCCCGTCATTTTCTTTACTACCGGTGGCTTAAACTTTTCATAATTTGTCTCAACATAATCATTTATGCCAGGCACAGGATGAATCATGAACTCATAGGTCTTCATGTAAACCTCTTTGGAGAGTAACAAGGATCTATAAAATCTTCAACCCTCTTTCCATATCTGTTGATACAAGCCAAAGCATGGACGCACGGGTATCCTCGTAGCTCAAACATTCCACAGTTACAATATTTACTATCCAAATCAACTACATACTTCCGTTCTACTTGCGCAACCTCATATTTTTCAGTCTCAGACCAATTGACACACCAATATTTGGCAATGGAACTAAGTTTTTCAACCTTTTTAATGATGTTGGGGCATATAACACCATTATATTTCTCCATCCCCAATCTTTTCACTTGAAGCCTAGTCATGAGCCTAGTTCTTATCATCTCAAACATAGTTATTATAGGCTTGTCCCTTGCATCAAGAATATAATTGTTAAAGGACTCACAAATGTTATTCACTAGGACATCACATTTAGAATCAATGTGAAATTGAGACCTGGCCCATTGAGTAGCAGGTATCTTTCTTAGCCATTCAATTGTACATTCTTTATCACCCACCTTTGGATCTGCATGTTCAATTTTCATCATCCACCTGTTAAACTCTGCCTTGTTTGTTGTTGAAGCTGCTTTCCACAACAAATCTTTAAGAGTAAGCACTGGAAATTTCTTTTTGAAATTCTGGTACAAGTGCCTTACACAAAAACGGTGGTGGACATTTGGATATTCTGTATTGAATACTTCACATAGACCCTTTTGCCTATCCGATATGTAACTCCACCCTTTCTCTGGTGGATCCCCAATTACATCATGTAGCTCCCTTAAAAACCATGACCACATCTCTCTCCGCTCTATTGGAACTACAACCAAAGCAATCGGGACCATATTGTCATTACCATCTCTGCCTATCGCTGATAAAAGCTGACCCCCATATACTGATTTTAAGAAACATCCATCTAGAGCAATGATAGGTCTGCAACCAGCCAGAAAACTATCTTTCGAAGTAGCCAGACAAAAGAACATCTTCTCGAATACGGGTTCTGGCAAACTCCTATTTACAGCAATCAACAATTTGCTACCTGTATTGTGCTTCCTCACTGTTTCACAATAGTTCCACAACCTTTCATATTCTTTATCCCAATCACCAAATATCCTCTTCATCGCAAAATTCTTAGCCCTCAGAATTTTGTCCTTACTAATATTTATGTCCAATTTCTCATGGATTAACTCCATTAATTCAGCTGAGGATTGGTTGGGGTTCCTTTGGAGATATTTCTCCAATATTTTTCCCAAATAAATGTAATCATCTTGATTGTTATATTTTTGCGGACCACAAGAGTGAACTCCTTTTAGAGTTTTTATCTGTCAATTAATATTTAACGAAATTAGTATAACATAAAAAAGGTATCTCAAAAGAAAATTTTAGTCTCAAAAATTTATTAGGTTACCTGAAAATTTTCTGAGCCTTGCATCTGAGCAGCATGAATCCTCCAAGTGCAATTCTGTCTACATTTAGCTGTGACTCTATCACTGTCATTTTTAACATACTTGTAGTCAAATCCTTGCCGCACTGACCAATCCTTTAGAGTTTCTTTAAACTCTTTTCCAGATCTGAACACCATATTAAGTTTAAGGCTTTATTTCTCTTTCATTTTTGTACCCTCACAGTACTCGGGGAATGGCTCTGGCTCTTTATCAGAACATCCTTCATTTCTCAAGTCATCCTCAGGTACATCACTGTCCCAAGCCTCTTCATCTTGTACACTTGTACCTTCACTTTGCTGAAATTTAGATTGCTTCTATTTGAATTTTTTTCTCAAAGCTATGAATATTTCTCTCAAACTAAGCTCATCATTGTTCACACTAAAAATGTCATCATCATCAGATCCTTCCATGTCGTCAAACATCCATCTAGGTGTATCTGAATCGACATCAGGCTCCATATCCTCCTCGGAAACAACATAATCAACATCTTCTGATGATTCATCATCTAGATCTTTTTCATGCTCTTGATTAGCTTGTACCTCAACTTGTATATTACACTGTGCCACTTGCTCAGTCTTAATCCTCACCTATTTTCTTCTCTGCCTTAACTTGTATCTACTCACTTGAACCCTTGGTTCATTTCCCTGTTGTGTACTATCTAAATGCCCTTGCTGTGTTGTATCATATTCACCCTCTGGATGTGCACTATCATTTGACCTCTCTCTTTGCCACTCTACGAGTTGTATTGGCTGGAACTGATTTGTTTGGATAATATTTCCCTAAGTGTCAACAATTGCAATAGTATCCTCTTCCTCCTCTATATATATGGTACAAGAATGTAAGTCTTTAAACACACTTTGTATGTCCCTTATGCTAGCATCATCATCAACTCTTCTTAGACCATGGTCAAGAGAATAATTAAGGAGTAGATAATAATATATAGTGACATTTACTTTTTGTCCTCCCATTTTTTTGTACATGTCTAGAAAGTCAAACTTACTCAGTTTATCAAGTTCAATATCCTTAAAATCATATTTTCTACCCGCTTGATAGGAAATCTCAGGATCATATACAAAGTGTCCACCAACCCATACTGTGAACTCAAAAAAATCATTAATCATCCCAATACTATTGTCTCTATCACTTTCAGAAGACATCCTACAAAAAAGTAATATGATAAATATGAATATCTATATATATCACAGCCAACATGTCTTTGACCAAAAAAAAAAAAAAAATCATAGCAAGCATGTGTGGTTCATAAAAGTCGAATGAAAACTCATCAGATAAAACATTCTTTCTCCTAGAAACTACTAAGTTCTAAGAAATTTTTCTAGGCACTATTACCAAAATCAGACCATTTAGGAAAAAATGTGCATTTTCAAACTGCAATGATTATCTTAACACTAAAATCGACTAGATTGCAGATGATAACAACCATAAAATTATGTTAAATTGAACCCTTTCACCTGTTCATAGCATACTTCAGCGTAGGAAAATTACAACATTTAACACTTAAAAAAAAGAAAGCAATCTGAAATATTGTTCATTTGTTGTAACTTATACACTCTCAATAGACCAACTCCTTGTCATACATATCACAGCCAACACCTTGACCATTAAAAGAAAAAAAAAATCATAGCCAACACATGCGATTCTTAAAAATTCTTTTCCAATAACCAAAAAAAAATCACAGCTATATTGGCCTCTTTATAAGACTAGTATTCGAACTCAATTGCACATGCATAGGTGTTGATTCAAAAAAAAAAAATCAAGCAATAGGTGTTGATTCAAAAAAAAAAAAATCAAGCAATAGGTGTTGATTCAAGAAATCAGAATAGGCTTCAACAAAATGGGTGTTGATTCACAAAAAAAATTGGTGTTCATTCAAGATATCAGAATCGGATTAAAAAAATAGGCGTTGATTCAAAAAAAATAAAGAAATCAGAAACGATATGATTCGCGATTAAGCAAAATTTTTACCTTCACTTTGAACCTTTTCTTCTACAAGCAGATTATACCTTTAAATCGTTGTAAAATAGGCTTCAAATCGACAAAAAAAATTGAGTTTCTCTCTCTAGGGTTTCAAAAGGAGAATTTCTCTCTCTACAATTGGCAAAGCTTTTTTGTGAAATGGTAAAAATGGTAAAAGCGTGCGGTGAATAAGATTTAAACGAGGGCAATTTTGACATTTTACAAGGTTTATTAACAGAGTGAAATAGAATTTGAGTTTGGAGCGTGTATGCAATATTTTCAATAATACAGGGTTTATGGTGTGACTTTTTAAAACACAAGGTCTATGACGTAACGTTTTAAAAACACAAGGGAGTATGATGCATTTTACTCTTTAGTTTTTTAAATTTTAAATTTTTAAATTTTAATTTATTTTGATTGCCTTTTTCAAAACTGAAAAATAGAATAAATAGTTAAGATTTTAAAAGATTAAATTTAATATTCTATAATGCACCTCATCTAAAAAAAAAAAAAGAGAATAAATGCAGAGGAGAGAATCTGGTCCTTACAATACTACCCGTTGCGTCGCATACTATGATAAGACCAAAAAGTTACTATTTATTGACAAGATCTCGTACGTACACGAGTCTTCCTCCTCCATGCACAAAAAGAATGGGACGAGAAATTTGAGATGCAAATGCTGGTCATCTTAATGTGGTCAACAAGCGATGATTGTAGGAATAATTGGGAAATTTATCATAGTTGTAAAAATATTAGAGTACATTTTCTTCTTCTAATTCCTTTTTAAGACTTGTTCTCATTAGGAGATAAGATATCTGTATGGAAGATTATGGAACTAAATAGGTTAGGTGCGGCTATTTTCCTATAGATTGGGTTAGGTTAACTCCAATAATTTTTTTTTCCTTACATTTAGGAAATTTAAAGCATTTTATCTATTTTTACATATCATTTATTTCAATCTCACTCCAACAACTCACATATCTTTAACTAATCTCTTATTTTATAGAATTTTTATTTTAATTTAACTCCAACAACTCCTTTATTTTAAGAAATCCCTAATCCTTAAGTATAATTAAAAAAAAAATCATTAAAATCTGTAATTAAAAATGCTTAAAGACTCTAAGTGTAATTAAAAAAAGGAGGAAGTACACTAAACTATAATTAATGTAATTATATGTAATTTATCTATACCCTACCTACAAATATATCAGCACAGCCCTATCCCTAACACCTTTCTCTACCTACAAAAAAACCAGCCACTATCTTTTCTTCCCCAATCGTTAAACACATCATCATAATTTATTTTTATTTTTATATATTTCTTTTTTTACATATCATAAATTTCTCTACCTACCAACAAAACGCCCTTCTCCCACCCCCCATCTCACACACGACAGACCACAGATTTTCCATGCCCCACAAACATATCATCACATTTTTTTTTATTGATAAAAAACTTTACCTTGATGTTACAACAGATTTGTGTGGCTTTGTTGGTAATTTTTTTTTCAGTCTTTTGTGATTTTTACGGTCATAAATGCAAGCGTTGGAGAAAACTTTTCAAATTTTAGATTTTTTTTGGGTGGTCGTATGACCGTTGGTGATCATATGGGGGATGGGATGCGGGAGGGATCTATTTTCCCAGTTATGGAGAATGCAATTTTCAGATCATATAGGCCCTAAAATATAGGGGATCATTTGGAGGAATTGTTAGAGTAATTTAGCACTAATAACAACTCCCCTAAATATGGTGGTTTTGGCCATTTAAGGGAGCTATTGGAGGCCCTCTTAGCAATTTGTCTTGCCAGTTTTCTTCCATCCTGTACCATGACCTTTCCCTTAGTAGGATTATGGTTACCCTTTTGGTTTCCTTATTAATAGAATCTTATCTAATTTCGAGCAAAAATAAAAAATAAAAATGTGTTCGAAACTTAATTCAAGGATTAGATGTGATGGGGAAAGTTTGTTTACTGATGTGATGTAGAGTGTGGTTTTGATGAATGGTTTGTAAGAAGTTTTTGCTTAAGGTGTCCTTCATGTTCACATAAAGTGCAATATAAATTATAATAATTTAATGACCAAAATTATGAATCAATATGTAACTTCCTACATAATTTTTCGTGGATTCATAAAGGAATAAGAGGAATATGAAGAATCCATGTATCTAGTTTTATATTGAACTCATGTTCTTGAGATGTTCATGTAACCACCTAAATTATAATCTTACATTATGTATGCTTAGTGAGATTAATGGTTCATTATAATCCTACATCATGAAATATTTAGTGGGATTAGTGGGTTCATAAAAAGTTATGTAATATATAGTGCAATCAAATCTTTGATGGATGAAATTAATATATAATCAATATATATAGGACTATTTGTCCATCTTTCCACTCACCATCCCTAATGTTTGTATGCCCATCAATTGATCATTACCTGATCATTGATGATGAAGTCTACAAGGAAGTCAGCTAGTGCCTACGACTTCACCTCAATCTGCAACTGGTAGGCAATATCAAACTCATTCAGTTTTATTGCCCATTTCATCAGACAGTCGGATAGCTCTGGTCTATGCAGGATTGTTTTAAGAGGGTAAGCAATGATAACAGTGATTTATGGCTCTAGAAATAAGGCCGTAGCTTTCTTGTTGCTGGGACCATGCTAGGGCCAGCTTCTCCATCTAGCTGTATCTTGTTTCTACATTGACTAGGGCCTTGTTAATGTACTACATTGGTAAGTATCACCAGTCTTCCTCTTTAGCGAGAACCGCACTTATGGTTGATTCTAATATAACAGGGTACAATAACAACCCCTTGCTTGGTGATAGCTTGGTCAACAGGGGCGAAAAACTCGTATACTCTTTCAAATGTTGCAAGGCGGCTTCAAACTCTATGGTTCAGTCAAATCCTCCCTTCTTTTTCAGGATTGTAAAAAAAGGTAGGCACTTGTCAATGTACTTTAAGATGAACCTTCATAGCCATTGGCCTCGAAAAAACTATGGATATTATTAGTTCGTTGTCATGCGGTCGCCATTAGTCACAGAATGGCTACGAACTTGTATGTGTCCCTAGCCAATCTTTAGCCAATGGCCACGACATGATTACGGACTTTTAAATAAACACAAAGTATATCGTTTTTAATTTAAATTATAGAAGTGTGATTCGCCCTGCAATAGAGAAAAATGTAATGTAACGTGCAAGGTTTCCAAATAAAAATAAACTTGGTTCATATTTCATTACATGCATATTTTTATAGAAAAATCTCATAGGCATTCAATAACCATTTTAGTCAAACTTAACATGTTTTTATTAAACATTGCGTTAATATTAATTAACATTCAATCTAGTAGTTTAGAAACTCTCACATTTGGTTTAAACTTCAAAAACAAGCAAAATATAAAGATATAAACATGTTTTTATACATTTTTCTATTTATTAATAAGTTAAAGATAGATACTATCGAATGTTTGTGGCCATAGAAAAACTATGGATATTATCGGTCTGTAGCCATACGGTCGCCAATAGCCACAGAATGACTACAGACTTGTATGTATCTGTAGCCAATGGCCACGACATGGCTACGGATTTTTAAATAAAAACAAAGTATATCGCTTTTAATTCGAATTATAGAAGTGTGATTCGACATACAATGGAGGAAAATGTCATGTGACGTGCAAGGTTTTTCCAAATAATAACAAACTTTGTTCATATTTCATTACCATGCGTATTGTTATAGAAAAATCTCATAGGAGTTCAATAATTGTTTTAATCAAACTTAAAATACTTTCATTAAATATTGCGTTAGTGTTAATTAATATTTATAACGACTCTCACATTTGGTTTGAACTTCATAGATGAGGATAATGTGCCTATTGATGAATCATTGGAATGATTGCCTGCCCTACGTACCTTACTTGACTATGACTATTTTGTGAACGATATGTTATTTAAAGACTATTTCTTATGTTGCTTGTTGTTGTATTGTCAATGACCCCCGTTGTAATTTGGAGTTGTACTGATCATAACTAGATAGACACTCTTATGATTGTTTTGCTATCGCTACTGGTTAGTATCTATCACAGGCTTATGAAGTATCAGGTAAAGGATTAAGTAAAATGGATCTATTCAATCTTAAGCAGGTACTCATTGTTAAGCTAGGATCAACAGGTACTTTAGTAACAAGGATTAACAAACAAACGAGACATAGTTATCATGCTAGGCTGTTAATCAAACGAGACTTCAAGATAACTAGTAGGCGTTTCAATTGATGATAAATAGTAATCTTAGTTGGAAATGAATTTGAGATTGAAAGTTTTGAGGCCTTTAGAAAATTAGGTCAAACTAAGGAGCTCAATTACAGCCGTTATGCTGCCGGTTTTCCAGAGAATTTCTGGAGTTTAGGCTAAAACAAAAAAACTAAGAATGTCTAAAAGATATATACCATAAGTTAGTAAAAGCATAAGAAGATTTAGACACGCCTTTTTAATACATGCGTGGATTAAGATTTAAAAATAAAAAATAATAATTACAAGCATAAGAACCATAAGTCGATAGAAGCATAAGAGCATACTAAAATATATATACCATAATTAGTCAAAAGGTAGATGTCTAAAATTTTATCCCTTTTTGACTGTGTCAAAATGAAAGAGGGGCACCAAAAAACTAATTAAGAGTAAGTCATGAAAAGATTCAAGATATATAAATGCTAAATAAGAGAGTTCGAAATGCAAATGGTTAAAAACTAAGAGCAAGTCACCGAAAACTATTGTCTTCATCCACGATTACGGCTTCCATCTTGACATGCACGACCTGAATAGTCGGTAACTCGAGAGCATGGGTTTTGTCTGAAGACCTGACCACGAATGTACATCCAATCATCATCAATGAAATCAAGTCGACCTTCTATGTCCTCTAATTGAGTTTTAAAATATTATCGATCTTCTGCCCTACGTTTTCTCAAAGTCTCAACTTTAGTTTTCAATTCTGCAACGGTTTTATCGGTGTTACCCATCCAAGTTACTACTCTCTCATCTGTTTATCCATATTCTTCATCCAAGAACCTATACTATCAAGTTTTTTTCTAAAATGAGATCAAGAGACGAATTTGAAGCACCACTAGAACTAGCATTTTTCCTCATTTCATAGTCCTCTATATGTGACACTCTAGACGCATGAAGAGCCTCTTCCATAATGTCAGTATCTCCCATAACATTAGTATCTCCCGATATTTCTTGATATAAGTTTTCCATATCAACATCACCCATACAAATCGGATCCTCAACAAAGCTAGTCTTTCTCTTTGCCTTAAGGTTAATAAGATCTTTAATTTCTATAGGTAGCCCATTAAATTATTCTTGATTTGTGTAATGACCTTAATACCAATAAGCTTGTTGCCTATTCAAAGAAATCATATCAAGATACCAATTGTCGTTGAACTTAGTACCTTCAAACCTTGCAAAGAACACCCTGAAGTACTCAAAAATTCGAACATCATATCAAGATGGGTTATTAACACAAATGGTCTTTTATCTTTGTCACATGTGCCAACTAACTCCCTTATCTTTCAAGTGTGACATTGTGGTCCCTAATCTAATACTAAAGTGACATCGTTAGTCCTAATGTGTAAAATTCGTAAAAAAAATATAATGAAAATGACATGTTTCACTCACGTGCTGACTTATGCAAGGGCAAAATAGTCTATTACAAGTTAGATATTCATTTTCATTGGGTTTATGACACAAATGGTTCTTTATCTTTGTGAAACCCCATATTTTACCTTTGTATAGAATTGCATGTTTTGACTTGTTTATGTGTTATATGAGTTAGAATGTGCTAATTCTGTGATTTATATTCCTATTACATGCTATGTGTGCATTCATAAAATTTTCATCAAAATGGACATCAGAAATTTTATCGTCGGTTTTTGTGAATAGTATTTTGAACGCACGTCTGCTAAAATTTTTACACGGTTGTTTTAAATATCTTAAAACCTAGTCATCGGATATTAATAGACCTGTGTTTGATTAAAACGGATTTTAAATCGGCTTAGGAATTTAAAAGGGTTTTTACACATTCTTTTGTAAAAAATCAAGTTTTTAAATGAGCTGGTATTAATGTATGCATATAAAAATTGTTGTTAACTAAAAATATGCTACTTAAAAATAGTCTAAGTGTTAAATGCATATTTGTGAGAAAAATAGTCTAAAAACAATTAAAAGACTAAAAAAACTAAAAAAACTAATAAGTGTTTCATCTTTGACTTTTTAATTTTTATTGATTTGAGCTATTATATCACCAACATACATTAAAAACAAAGCAAACACACTCACACACACACACAAGAGGCCGAAACTCCATAGCCATTTTTGAGAGGTTTTTCAACTATTTTTCAAAGCAAATTTTGCATAGAAGTTGCAATCCAAGGCCAAAACTCTTGAACCAAAGATTGATTTTACTTGTTGGGCATCTATTGCACATCTTTCTAGCATCATATAACATCAAAGGTGAGAGAAAAATTCTAGATCTCAAAATGCTATTTTGTGTCAATTTCATATAATTGCATTTTTATCCTATGAAATGTTAAATTGTCTTTAGATTGTTGCTCAGTAGTTGCCAAGGATCATTTATATGAGTTTATAGTTGTTTTGATCGGTAGTAGCATGTATTTCTATTTTTCGGGTATTAAAGTTGAGTTATAGCTTCAATGTTGATTAATTATTATTGTGGTGGTTGGAATTGATTGCTTATAGCTTCTAAAAGTTTGTTAATTGCGAGTTAGTAATGTTGTAATGCCGAATTTTTTATTAGAATGTTGTAGCAAAATCCCAAAAAATTCAGCCAAGTGCATTGCAAAATTAGGGTTGTTGGGTTTATTTTGGATGGCTTTTGGTTGGTTTCCGATGGGGTAAATGTTGATGCATGTGTGGGTGAGTGATAGGAATTGGTTTGAAGGTTATCGGGTTAGTAGATTGTGAGTTATGACTTTTAGAAGTTTGTATAGTCTTTCTTTAATATGTTGAAATGTTGTCTTTAATTGTTTGGGTAGTTGATTTGGGATTGTTGTTGATAGAAATCGGGGTTGAATGTCGGTTTAAATGCATGTTGAGTTGGATGACCTACTTTGTCATCTAACCTATTTGTTTCAGAATTGTATAGTTGTTGGTCGTTAAATGTTATTTAATTGATTGTTGAACTATGGTTTAATTGATTATTGATTATTGATTGTTGATACAAAACCGTGAGGAGCACGCTCAGGGTTAATCCGGGGTGTAGCCAAAGCAGACATTACCTTTTTAGTAGCGCGCTCGGGGTTAATCCGGGGCGTTACATTGTTAATTGAATGTTGATTGTTGAGTTCGGGAATCGGGCACTTTCGTTGCTGATCTCTCGGTTTATTTATATAGAGTCAATTGTCATTGTTGTGAGCTTTGATAATGTTGTGTCACCTCAGGAGGCATCCTGGGCTGCAGGCACAGTTATTATGGCTACTCTCTATCTCGCATAGGCGGAGAGGCCATGGGGTGTGGGTCTAGGTTAAGGTACCTCAGGATTGTGTCATTGGGTTTGGAGGAGTTGGTGAGCATTGAAATGGTGTATGGAGCTTCATCAACAAGTGTATCATATCCTTATTGTGTGTTTACTGTTGTTAATATATCTGTATTATTATCAGTGTTAATTGCGTGTTGATGCTCATAGGTAATTTCCAAAGTGGTAAATTGTATGTTTTCAAAGATCTATCGAATTCCTCACTGGACTTATTTTATATAAGCTCACTCTCATTCGTTGTCTGCAATCAAGTGTTACTGAATAGGATTTCGGGTATATGCCTCAGGAAGCTGAGAATGTGCCTTATGTGGACGAGTCCTATGTGCCAGAGTCTTATCCATGATATCTGAGCTGTAGTTCTCATTTGTTATCTTGTATATTAAAACTAGTTGGTTTGTATTTACTTAGAAGTTTATGTTGTATAAGTTGTTTTAAAGATAGTGGATTAAATGTTGCTAGCTTAGCAGTCTTGTTTTTGGAACATGATTAGATTGCTAGATTGGTTATAATCTATTTTGAAAATGTATGATATAGCCTATGGATTGATGTTGGAACGAAGGCATATAATTTATGAATGAATTGTTGAATGATTGTTTACTATATATATGGAAATGGTTGTGTTGTATGTTGTTGAAATGGTTGTGGAGTTGTTGTTGATCTTAAAGTTGGTTGTATGAGTTATAAAGGGGTTGGTTTAGATCCCCGGTATCTGTGTTACTGTCATTATACTGCCGAAATTCCGTTGCGTCCTGACTGATCGTAGGTGAGGTCGAGTTGGGGCGTGACAATCTTTTCCTTGAGTGCCAATTAACTCATTTATCTTTTCTTTGTGACGAATTGGCCCATGATCTTGAACTACTGTGACAACGTTAGTCCTTGCGTACAAAATCCATAAAAAATAAGACGAAAATGGCACGCTTACCGTATATGTTCATACTTTGTGTGAAAAAATGGAGGATGAGCCAGCTTTGGCAAACTACTTGTATCTACCATCATTTCTCACTCCTTTTTGGCTCGCTCTTCATCTTTCAGTTTGGGCAACAAGCTTTGTTCATCCACACTTCTCTCCACATTTCTCTATGATCGTTTTCTCATTACTTTTTCTTCTGATCCATCCACAAGCGTTGCCACTATCGCTAACCTACGCGCTACTCGGTACCGCGACCCTACTTGCATTACGTTCTCACATTGTTTGTTGAATTACAAAGGCTTCCTTTATATCCAAGTGCTAATAATATCTACTTTTTTAGGTTTTTCACACAAAGTGTGAGCACATGCAGTCAGCATGCCACTTCCATCTTATTTTTTATGGATTTCACATGCAAGGACTAACATTGTCACTGTAGTTCAAGATCAGAGACCAATTCGTCACAAATGAAAGATAAAGGAGTTAGTTGGCACTCAAGGCAAAGATAAAGGACCATCTGTGTCATTAAACCAATAAAATTGAGTATTTGACTTGTAATGGATTATTTTGCCCTTGCATAAGTCAGCACGTGAGCAAAGCATGTCATTTTGTCAGTTTTTTGACAGATTTCACACATTAGGACTAACAGCGTCATTTTAGTATTAGATCAGGGACCAAAATGTCACACTTGAAAGATAAGGGAGTTAGTTGACACACACAGCAAAGATAAATGACCATTTGTGTTAATAACCCTATCAAGATTCCAATTGGGCACTTTTCATACAATATCTTCTTGACATCTATGGAGTTTTCACGTGTAGAATAAGGATTTCTATATGGAGTTGTAGACTTTCTAGAAGAGGTTACCGTTTTTGAATTAGAATGCTTTGATTTTCTTTTGTTTCTTGTGTTAACCATGATAAAATTGAGAGATTTTGAGGTTTTGGGAAGTGGGTAATATAATTATGGAAGAAAATTTGAGAACAAACAACTTGATTTTGAGAATTTTTTTTGGCTAGGGATTGAAGAAATTGGGATTTTGGGGGAATAAAAGGTCTGGGGAGATTTATGGTGGGCTGGGCCCCCGCTGGATGTAAAGGCTGGCTGGCTGGCCCTCTATCCTTCTACCAAAGAGAAGCACTGGCCAGCTGGCGCCCTTCTCCGGCAAGAACACGGGGTATGGAATGGCCGTAGCGATTTCATCACTCGCATCTATTTTCTCATTCAAATAAAGCCATGTACGGATTTTTTTTTCCTCTCTACTCTCTTCACTCATTCTTTCTCTCTCTACAAAAATATCTTTTTTATCCCCTCTCTCTATAGTACACTACCACCACTATCACCACCAAGGACACCACCACTGAGGATACTACTACCACTACTAGAGGCACCATCACCAACAAGGACACCACCACCACCACCAACCACCACCTCTACCACCAACCAGCATCACTATCACCAAAGCCACTATCACCACCACCAAGGGTACTATCACTACCAAGGACACCACCACTACCAACAAGGGCACTACCATCACTACCAAGGGCACCACCAATACCACCAAGGGTACCATTACCACCACCAAGGGCACCATCACCACCACCAAGAACACCACCACCATCTCCCTCTCTCTTTTCTACAGGTAAATAGTTTAGGGTTTATAGTTTTCCTTCTTTTTTTGTCTAGTATACACATATGTATATATATGTGTGTATATATATATATATATTCATATATGTGTAAATTTTAGTTTTTTTATATGTACAATCTATAGTTTTTGTATTTAATTTTTTAATTATTTTAAATTTTATTTAGTGATATTTGACATAAATATTTGGTAGTATATTTGGTTTAAATATTGTGTGAATTAAAAATGTTGTATTGTAGTGATATTTGGTAGTGAATATGAAATATTATTTGGTAGTGCAATATACTAGTTAAATATTTTGGGCTTATGATGTTAATATTTAGGAATGATACTAGTTTATTGTGCGATATACTATCTTAGTTATGATAGAAGTAATTTTGGTAATATATTAGATGTCTAGTCAGTAGAAGTAATTTTGGGAATACTTCTTTTGTATGTATATATATGTATATATGTATATATATATGTATATATATATGTATATATGTATATATGTATGTATATATATATGTATATATGTATATATGTATATATGTATATATATATATGTATATGTATATTAACATCTATGTCTATGTCTTCCCAACAAAAATATATGTCTATGTCTATATATGTGTGTGTTTATATATATAATCTATATTCTGTTTTTAATTTATTGGTTTTTTTTTTCATTTATTTATTTAATGTTTACTTGTCATATACTTTGTTTTTTGTTGAACATGTATATGTATTGGGTTTGTTGTACGTGTATATATATATATATATATATATATATATATATATTATTTAATTGTAACTAGTGTTTGGTTTTGGAATATATATATTGTGTATTTATGGAGTGATTTCTTACTTTATTTGACTTGGAGTGATTAATTTACAACAGATTATACTAGTGAGCCGTTAATTTAGTTTAGTTATACCTATCTTGAGCCCGTTAATTTCCTTAATTAATTGAACCTATATTATAATATAGAAGTTGTCAAAATGGAAACAAACTGACAACAATGGATGAACTATCGCTTAACACTTGATGGAGTATTGAATCCTAATTTCATTCATGGTGTAGACAATGAATTCATTCCTTTTGCCTGTAGCCAATCACAATACATGGATCGAGACAAAATTAGGTGTCCTTGTGTGAAATGCAAGAGTTGTAACTTTTTGGACCCTAATACTTGTAGACTTCATATGTACAAAAATGGGTTCATGCGTCATTATTATATTTGGACTTCACATGGGCAGCATGATGACCCCAATGAGGATAACAACCGCAATGTTTGGGATCATTCTAGATATGATGAAGAAAATAGTTATAGGATAATAGTATTTGATGCCTTTGGCCCATCAAATATACAACCAACTCTTAATCAACCAATTGATGAAAATCATAAAAATGACTCCGATAGTGCCTTATAATCCAAAGACAATGAATTATTTGATTGAAAATTTGTACCTATAAATTCAATATTTTGTATGTCAATTGTATGTAAATTGTATAATTCATAATCGAAAGTTATAATGAAACATTGTTATAATATCCCTTCATTTATAGAATATAATGTACATATATGTGTATCTTATGTTATTTTTTAAGCAATCATGGTTAGAGGTAGATCGCAAGCAGATTGATCACGATTCGGCATCCCATCATCTTCGTTTTTCGCAGCACATGGTGAAGCTGATAGTGAGTCCCCTAGCACTCCCACAACATCATTTTGTTCCATCGGATTATCTGCCCTATTATCTGACATCCGAGTGACTAACGAGGATTGTCTTGTTAATGCCACGCCCATGACTAGCCTCAAGCAATACACCGAATAGCCAGAGCTATTATCACGTGCAGCTGGCGCATCAAATTGGTAGGCCATGGGATTCGAGTCACTAGAGCATTACACCATATGGTTGAAGGATGGACATACGCACAATTGACTATATCATAACAGGTGAAATTTCAATTCAATAAAATCATAGAACAACTACTTTAATTGTTTGTTATTAGTTATTGAAGCTATAATAAGTTAGTGGAAGTGACACTAACTTATATAATTGGTATACTTGTCAACAGATTTTTACTTGCTGCGATCATTATAGATTTTAAGACACAATTCGTAGACGGATACACAAGACCCTGGATTACTTACTGAGAAATTCCAGAAGATGTCAATGAGTGATAGTGTACTTTTTTGAGGTATTTATAAACATTAATGCAATCAATATCTATTATATTATACACTTGTACATTTATATATGCATGTTCAATTAACACATGTATGTATTTTCCTTTTTTGTTGTTCCAGAGAGATTACAAATGGCACCCATGTGACACAGCATGCATCAAGAATTATTTCCATTATAAGGCAGTTGAGAGATTGAATGACAAATTGTCTAAGGCCCGTACATATAACAAGCATCCTAAGTGGACCACATTAGACAATTGAGATCAAATGCTTCTTAGATGGAATGACCTAAAGTGGTTAGAAAAATCAAAGACAAACAAGGGTAACAGGAGCAAAAATCTATCGGTCTACTACACAGGTACCATCCCCTATCATGAGGTGATGAGAAAGCTGGTATGTAACTAAATTTAACTACTTAAATTTAATAGCGTAAATTAGTCTATCTTAATATTCCAATAAATGCATAATTACTACTTATGAAGTTAATAATGCAGGGGGAGATAATAGATGCCCCTGTCTGGATAGTTGATGTTTTGAAGGCAGGCCATAGTAGAAAGAAGGGTGATGGTATTCAATATTCTGATCCAAAGGCTGCTGAGACGATAATAAGTGTTATAGTGTGTATTATATTTCACTGTCGTTTAATGTAATAAGAATATTAAATATTTTTAAATGTTGTCTTTACAAGAGCGATATAAGGAGATGCTCCAGTAACGTCAACTTGCGACACAAGAAGATCCCACTGCGCCACTCGTTAATCCCAATGAAATCTTCTACCAAGCAGTTGGTAGGGCAAAGGAAAAATGTGTCAATGGATTCTGCTCGCAAGGAGTCTGCATTGATAGAGAAACATTCCCTGTTCCTACCATCAAAAGCTGGACTCACGCAAGAAGACATCGACAAGGCTGTCACTCAAGCAACGAAGTCCAAGAGGCAAAAGCTTGAATATAAGGAAATGTGCAAGAAGCGATGCAGCGACAAATGAACCAAGCCATGAACCTCGTGATGCAGTTGTAGGAGGAGATTAATCGACTAAAAGGCAACCAACCACCACCATGTTAGTCTGATCAGCATGATCAATGGTAGATTTAAGAGTTTTTTAGTCAATTTCAAAAGCTAATTTCATACAATATTTTTATATTTTTTTTTGAATTTAAAAGGTGCATTTTGTAAATATTATTTTGAATATGTAATTTTACATTTTCTTGTATAAATTTGTTTTTTTAATTTTTCACATTTTTTTTTAAAAGTAATAATTATTTGGTGACGAAATAGTGATGGACGATTGGTCACCGCTTTTCGATAGACAAATGGCCACGTAAATGGGTAACATATTGACTATGGATATTTGACAACCAAAAGGCTATGAATTCCCCATGGAAACGTGGTGACTTAAAGGCTGCGGATTGGCTACGGATATGTGGAGACCAAAAGGATATGGATTGACAACAGATATTTGGTGACCAAAGGACTACGGATTAGCTATGAACATTTGGCGACCCAAGGGCTACAGATTGGCTATGGAATGTTGTTAACCAAATGGCTATGGATTGGCTATGGCTCCATGGCAACATAACATTTATGACTGAACGACTATGGGTTTGCTAGGGAAGTTAATAATTAATAAAAAGTCAAAACTTTAATGGGCAACAGATTGGCTATGGGCATTTAGTGACGAAAGCCAAAAAAATAAATACAAATTAATTTTTGGATTTTACGACGGAATGACAATGGCCATGGGTTTTGAACTAACAGACGATTTTGCGTTGCTTGGCCGTCGCCCGTCCTAATGTGGTGACAGCTAGGCGGCAAAATCCTTCTGTCATCCCAGATACTTTTTCTTGTAGTATAAGCGGGGCAAAGGATCCTATGTTGCAAAGGGGAAGGTTAGAGTACCATGTTAGCGTGGGATCGGTGAGGCTAGACCCAAAGCTTCAGCACATATAGGCTTCCCTCAAGGTAGGTTTTATGTTCGCTACCATAATCCCTTGGCATAAGTGTGCGATAAGCTTGTCAGGATCTGCCTTTCCATCATAAAACATCCAGTAGGGCATGTGGAACTTCACGGGCATTTCTATCAAGGCTATGTTGGTGACTTTAGTGGTGCCTATTGTTGGAGGGTGTTAGGGTTTTCTAGCTTGGTTGGCCATAGCGTGGAGAGTAATCATGCGCTTTGAACACATGTGAGGTTCTTTCCCACGAGTTGCGAGTAAGGGGCTTTGGTAGGAGGTAAACCCCTTACTCACGGCAGCAAGAAATGCCTCGATTTTCTTCCTAACTCTTCGTTCTCTATCCGCACCGCGTCACAGTCGTCAAGGTTCCCACATACGACACCAAATTATGAACCCTTATAATTCACAATTAAGATCACGCTAGGCCTTATAGTTGACGTCTCGTAATCACTTTTATTTTAGTGGGCCCTGATGAGAAGACACCTTCAGATGTTACCGCTGTGAAAGTTGAATATACTGAGGGTGGGTAGTATTTAGGGTTTTTAACATTGTGTCCTTATTCGAAGCCGCCTTTGGCTCTTTTGTAAGCAACAACCACGTAATTTCTAGAACCCTCATTGCCTATGTTTGACATTCTCATGCGCTTCAATCCATGGCCGGGGATTGTGACGTCTGTCCCTTCTATCTTTGGCTGTGGTGGCCGTTACCTGACCTAGACTAGAGCTTCAACCCTTTAGATACTGCGGCCTAGCGAATAAGTTGCTGCCTACAAGCCCCAGCCTAGCGATGCAAGTTCCGAATGGGCCAAGGAAATGGGTCCAAAGCCCCTGGCGGACCCATGCCACTACAATGAGAAACTTCGAAATATAATAAAAAATTTATGCACCTAAATGGATTTAACCCTTTTCTTTTCTTATCACATTATCCGCATATTACTTATGCTCAAGGTATTTGTTCTTCTTTGCAACCGGTGCATGCATGTGTATATGTACACAAGCATCTCTGGATATGCGTATGCCTATCACGCACTTATTTATTTATATGTTTTCTGCTACATAGACATGTATTATGTCACTGCAAACTTGCACTATAAAATACAAATATTCATATCCACGAATTAATTAAATGTGTGTACATGACCTAATTTTCATTGTCTTCTGAAGAATATTTTTATTCATTGACCAATGGTCAAAGAACAATATCTATATTGCCTATATAATTTATTCATATAAACAATCAATGCATAAAAAAAATAAAGATTTGCTGACAATGGTGTTTCATTGGCCTTCGATACTAAGCAAGGCGGATGTATATTCAAATAAGTGGGGTTTATATCCCTTACTCACCCTAATTTTATTTTATTTAAAATATGTTTATTCTCAGGTATCTTTAATCTAGAAAATCAAGTTAGTGTTTATTGAAGAACATTTGGATATAAATATTGAATTGCATGTTTTTAGTGTTTATTGAACTTAAAAATTTGAGGGTATTTAACTTACTTTTAAAAACTACAGGGATAATGAGGGGTTTTAAAAATACAAAAAAAATATTTTATGCTTTTGACAAAATACATGAGAATTTAGTATCATTCACTCTTTTTATTCATTGGCGAATGGTAAAAGAACACTAGAGATAATAATCTGTTTTTTTTATACAATCTTTATTTTTTTTTTTGTCAATTTTTTTTATACAATCAATGAATAATAAAATAAAGATTTGCTGACAATGGTGTTTCATTGGCTATCGATCCTAACCATGGAGGGTTATGATTGGAATGGCGAAAGCATGTAAAAAGCCAAACAAAGAGCACAATCTTACGCTCATACTGGTCGGTTGGCCGTGAAGTACGGAGCACATCTGAAACCTTATCTCCAACATCGTCCCCCACTCCCCATTGCCAACTTCTTCTACGTTCAATAATCATCCTCTCTCAGAATCAAAATCATCATCATGCAAAATCATTTGTGGGGTCTTCATGGCTATCGTCTCACAATCCCACCACGTGTCGCCCATTTTGGTTAAAATGTTGTTACAGCCCAAAAAGGATACATAAACGAATGAGAACTAAAGAGTGGTGTTCTACACTTATCCAATTGTAAATCACACGAGGAATGATTTTTTATTTTTATCTATGATGATGATCTTATCTCAAGTAAAATCACATTAAACTGTTTCAAGGATACAAATTATATTTAGTGTATCACTGCTCTCAATGAATACTTCGAGCCCATTAAGGGACATGTAATATTTATGATAGAAGAACATATATTCAAATTTAAGACTTTCAATTACAACGAGTCTTAACCCGATCATTATACCTAATCCTTGGAGGAACATGACGAATGAAATGATTACAGGAGAAACATTTATAATGTTAATTAATTACTGTTAAGCCTGAGTGATCTTTCGCTTTTTGCTGTTTCTTTACTTTTGCCCTTCGGATTAATAACAACTTAAGGAACGATTAGATATTATAATCACAATGATTCTTAGCATATTGCTGATATCGTCCACTTAATTAAAGTCAATGTCTATCTATTCAACAAAGAAAACTTGTCAATGAAGGCGTTTGGATGACTCTATCTAATTAATTAATGCCGCTTTACAACTTTTTATGGCCTAACAAAACCTAATTTTCAATGATAAGCTTGGAAACTTACACTACTAGTCAAAAATAAATCGTTGGTGTTTATATCACGATTAGAAAGGCTTCAAGAACTTTTCATTATTTATTGTCATAAATGACACGAACTAAGCGAATGGATGGACAGAAGTAAATTGCCGGTGGATAAGACGTACCACACAAGCCATACCACATTTAATTACTTGATTATTTCGACATGTTGTTACAAGACTGAACAGTGCTTTGAATTGTTATGTTAAAGGTACTATAGCTAAGCATACGTCAATCATCCCTAGAGTTGTTAAAAATTAGTGTTTATATTGTAAAACTAATTCGTATATAGCTAGAAAGATAATCCAGAATTTTATATTATAATTTTAGAGTTTATGATTTTTTTTTTTTATGTGAAATAAGTATGTATTGCAATATTCCGTGCACCTCACATGTGATTCAGTTGTCTTGGAGTTTGTGAGTTTTTTTTTTTTTTTGCTAAATAAGAAAACGTCTATTAAGCTCAACAACTCATACAAAAATAACCAACACCCAATCACATTAGATCAGATGGGTGTTGTCAAGATTCCAGACTCTACAAAGTTGAAGATTAATACAAGATTTTCTATATTTACGTTCTAATATGATTTTGTGTCTAATAACATAATTGATCTTACGTAAAATAGCTTCTTTAGAATCACTCGTCTGATTATGGACTCTTCTATTCCTTTCATACCAAAGGTAATAGATAGTTGCTGTGAATGATAACTTAAGTACATGTGATTGGAGCCCATCGGATTTTGTGTTGCGGATCATCCAAACTAGCACATCATCCCACGTAGACCTAGAGCCAATAGCAATAGACATTTATATCACTTTCAACCAAATCCTTTTAGAGAAAGAGCACTCAAAAAATAAGTGATCTTTTGACTCTAAGACTACACCACATAATACACACTTACAATCAACCTTCATACCCCAAGAAATAAGTTTGTTCTTGGCCTAAAGTCTATCAAGAACTGCAGTCCAAGCAATAAAACAATGACTTAGGACACGATTTTTAAACCAAATCACATGGGACCAAGGAACAACTGGGCTTTTATCCCGAATGGCCTCCTTCTCACGTGTGACTGGATTCGAAGATACAGTTCTTTGAATGATGTGTTGAGTTGCGAGTGACCACGAATCAAAACCAAGATTGAAAGTGACCACAAACCAAAATCAAGTTTGAAGATGAGTTACTTGTTGATGGATTAGATTAAATCGAAAAAATAGTCCATGAGCTAAGCAATAGAATTACTTTAAATTTTATTTAGGACAAGTATATATTATAACAATATGTATATACACTTAACTGGAGTTTGTATTAAATTAGTTAACAGAGTTTTGGCAAGAGAAATTAATCTAAAGTAATTCTACTGCAGTTCTGTAAAGCCTAAAACATTTTCAGAGCCTTCCATCCCCTATTGTTTGGTATGGCAATTTCTACCAAGTGTAAAGGATTTCCAGAATGCTTAGATTATTATCTTTTCATAATTTAGCTGAGCATTCAGCATAAATTAAAGACGAAGGAAGAAGTCATTCTTCATTTTGCGGACGTCCAACCGGTGAATGACCACAGCTTGTTCTAAAAATTTAATTTTTTACAAATTATATATATATAATTAGTCTAATATTTTCAATATACGGTCCTTCATGCAAAGTCTTTCTTGAGATATTCACGTGATAAATGGGACAATAGTGATGATATTTTTGCCAAGAACCCTTTTACTAACAAGGATATAATACTATGTAAGTGATCACGCTATCCAAAAATTAAGTTTTAAGAGAGGGTATGACCACACTCCTTAAACGGGGAGAGTGTAACTATCATAGGTTGTTAGAAGCTTGAGTGTCAATGAATGGAGATCTGTTAATGATTTTTTTTTAATTAAAAAGTCAATTGGGTGAGGGTTTAAGCTTTCCCATTTATAAAGACATGTGAGGATGGCTTTATTAGTTTCGTCCATGAAAAAATTGTAACTATTATTGAGTTTTTTTTTTTGGATGACATGGAAATTTAATTGGTGGAGCACGACTATCGAATTATCTAGTGGAGTCAGATCATTAATTGGTAAGCCCCTCGTGCAGCAGTATGTCCCCACACATGCACTAGGTCAGTTCATGATAGAACTCTAGAGCAGTAAGAAGTGTCAAACTCGCGATCTCGCACAAGCGATTTCACCCCTACTATAGTTGGACCATGCATCTGGGCCAGTAACTACTATTGAGTTATATTGGATTATCCTAGAAGGGGGGGATCATCAGCGTAGGTAGAAGGACAAATTACGTTAAATTTGTGCGTGTATTTTATTTCTCTTATTTCATTGCATGTGTGTGTACGACTCAATTTCTAACACAAAAATAATAAATTTTTTCACTTTTCTCTTTTCTTTTAGTATGCTGACTAAGTATTTATATAAGATGTGATAAATATATAATGAAAATTGGATGAGGTCTAGAAATGCTCATTGTGACCAAGATCCATCATATCTTGTTCTGAAAGTTAATTACAAAAAAGAAGAATCAAAATACTGTGCCTATTGACTTGACATATGTGCTAGTGAGGAATATATAAGAATAAGTTGAGATCAGAAGAACCCAATCTGATAGAAAAACCAAGTGGGAGCATCAGGGTGGTCTCCAACTTAGCGGACATGGAAGTGTAGAAGTGATAAGGTGGATACTTGATTCTCGCGAGGATTGTCCCATTGCAAATACAATGAACGCAATGCGCATCTTTTTTTATGCATATTTGTTACAGCCATTTAAACAAAGTGGATATTAAATCAACAATGTGTTAATGTGCGTAAAGCTAAGAGGCTACAAGCATATGCTTACGTGATTACAACGGATATAAAAGTTGTGGCAAGATGTAAACGATAAAGAAAGGAAAAATATTACCATAACTATTCGGCATATATCTACTTGAAATTCTAGCGAAGAAAACGAAAAAGAGAAGTCAAAAAAGTATGACATAATAAATTTGCTTATACCGTTATATATTATGATAATAAACCGATAATGCAATTTAATGAAAGGTGCAAATCTATACTCACTACTTTTGCTCCTGTCTACACTCTCTATGATTCTATTCCACGTATCTCTTCTGCCATCTTTTGTTCTATGCATATACGAATTGTACCTAGCTAATGAGATGTACATGTGCGCAATTATATCACATATCTACTTTAGTTTCGAACTTTTTTATATTATGGTTCCTCACTAAAATCTCCTTGCGAATGTTCGGAACCAGAACTACCATACATGGGGAACATATTGTGAAAATGAGAGACTAAAACATACAAAATAAATCATGAGTGTCATAAATTTACATTATATTAGTCAATTTACGAATACTATAAATTTAAATAGGGTAAATAGCACCACAACCTCCTGTGCTTTAGCAAGAATGCATATGACCCCCCTATGGTTTAAAAAGTGCACCGGAACCCCCTATGGTTTTCAAACCGTGCACACGCACCCCCTCCCTAATTTTCCGTCAACAAATTTAACTGAATTGTATAAAAAGACTAAAATGCCCTTCAATTTTTTATTTTTTATTTCTCTTTTTCTTTTCTTTTTTTTTCACACACACATACACACACAGACACACACACAGAGACACACATACACACACACACACAGACACACACACACAGACACACACACACACATATATATATATACACACGCACACGCATATATATATATAATATACACACACACACACACACACACACACATATATATATATATATATATATATATAAAGATTTGCAGGTGTGTGTGTGTGCGTCTGTGTGTGTGCGTCTCTGTGTGTGTGTGTGTGTGCATCTGTGTGTGTGTGTGTGCGTCTGTATGTGTGTGTGTGTATGTGTGTGTGTGTGTGTGTGTGTGTGTGTGTGTGTGTGTGTGTCTGTGTGGGTGTGATGGTGGGGTGGGGATGGTGAGGGTGGGGGGGGGGAGGGGGCGGTGGTTTGAGGAAGATGGGTTTGGTTTTTTTTTTTGGGTGAAAATTGCATTGGGAGAAAAAAAAAGAAAAAATATATATATATGTAAGGGCATTTTTGTCCACTTAAGTAATAATTTAAGCTTAAAAACATGAAAAATCGCATCAAACGCGCGTGTAACACACTCTCCGTTAAAAGTAACGGTTTTTTAAACGGAGGGGTCTGTGGTGCTACACTTTTGAAACCACAGGGGGGTCCGGTGCACTTTTTAAATCACAGGAGGGTCATGTGCATTTTTGCTAAAGCACAGGGGGTTGTGGTGCTATCTACCCACTTAAATATTTATCATTAGAATCACACTAATTCCTCCCAAACTTGGTGGGTAAATTCTATTACAGTGACGATACTGTAGAGGAGGTTCGCATGGACAATAATCAAAGTATTTTAACTAACTTGATTCAAAATTAAAATGTGAAGGACTAAAAAAACACATACCAAAATATTAGAAACTAAATTAAATTTTAAACAAACTATATGGAATACTTTAACCAATTATTACCCTTTACTTCTTGTATAGAAGAGAGCTAGCTTTTGGTCAACCTCACTAGACAAAGAGAGATGGCACTTCTCATAAATGTCATTTTTTATGATTCGGTCCCTCTGTATTTTTTCCTTCTTTTACTCGACAATAATAATTAGTTTCTCACTCTTTCTCCTTTATAAGAATCCATATTCTTTCTCTCTCCCAATAAGGCCTTCCTCATATATATCAATCAAGTTTAAGCTCTGCTCAACATAGTACTAGTTAATTAGTCAATAATGGGATTTGAAGATTTATGTAATATAAAACTTAGTCTTAGCCTAGGCTGTGTTGACAAGCATGAAAATTTTCCCCAGTTTAATTTTCAAAAAAACAGCCTATCATCTTCGAAATGCGATAAGTTTTTTCCTTTTCTTACGTTAAGCCCATCATCAGAAGTAACAAATCAAGCCTCTCGAGATCATCTTCGCTGCCATGGAGAAACACAAATTTCGCCTCCACAAGCCTCCTCCATTAGCGCAATCTCATCATTTTCCAACTCTATTGTCAAAAGGGAAAGAGATGTTAGTTATGAAGTAGAGGTCGATAGAGTCTCTACCAAGGTTGTTGATCATGATCAAGATGAAGAGGTTGGTGCAAGAAAGAAGCTTCGATTGAGAAAAGAGCAATCAGTGGTTTTAGAAGACAGGTTCAAAGTACACAGCAATCTCAATCCGGTAAATAATTTGCGTTTCTTTTTATAATTAACTACTATTATTATTAATATTTAACAATAGGCTTTTGATCTAGTGGTATGCCCTCGTTGTAAGTGTGAGAAATTGAGAGATCAACTCTTTTGGTGACATCTTTTCTTCTTTTATATATATATATATATTTTCCTAAGATTAAGTGACAAAACATGTTTTGAATTCAGAATCTTTCTTGTGCTGTTTATCAGAAGCAAAAGCAAGAATTAGCCAAACGGTTGAATTTGAGGCCACGACAAGTAGAAGTGTGGTTCCAGAATCGGAGAGCCAGGTAATTCACAATCTCTAGTGTATGCTATCAATTCTTGTGGTTTTTCCAAGGGTACATAAGTTTGATATCCCAAGAAGGTTATGTGAACAGGAACCATCACTCAGTGACGATAATCAAGGGTGCACACTTATAATTAGCGAGAATCCTTATTTTTATGCATAAGGACTTTAATATAATGAGCGTTGTTTCTTTTGTAAAAAAAAAAAAAAAAAAAGAGTTTTTTCATTTTTTAAATGTGTGCATACCATCACAACTATGTGGTTCCATCACTGGGAGCCATTGGGGTTATATGCCATTAACCCTTTGTACTTTGTCCTAAGGGGCGGATCCTTAGTTGAAAACCCTCACTAATCACACTAGATATTTTAAAATATTAGTAACATATCTTAATATATTTTGTTTAAAGAGTCATTTAGCCCCAAATCGCTACTAGTTTTTGATTTTTAAAACCACTTAATCCTGATTGACTAAATATTCTGAATCCGACCCTGTTTGTACTAATGTTCTTCATTCGTGGTATTGGATCTATATATTTTAGGGAGCTTACCCCTTTATGAAAACTTCTTGAGGTAATATGCTTATTTTAATTTGTACAGGATTAAGATGAAGCAAACTGAAGTAGACTGTGAGTTACTAAAGAAGTATTGTGAAACGCTGACAGATGAGAACAGAATGCTACGCAAAGAGCTGCAAGAGCTTAAAGCCTCGAAGCTGTCTGCACCAGTCTACATGCAGCTACCTGCAGCCACCCTTTCATTGTGT
Organism: Ehretia macrophylla; assembly: GCA_037974665.1. NCBI lineage: Eukaryota > Viridiplantae > Streptophyta > Magnoliopsida > Boraginales > Ehretiaceae > Ehretia > Ehretia macrophylla. The sequence goes on from CM075774.1 coordinate 12,038,726, forward strand.
CCTTCTTGTGAGAAATTATCAAGTGCTGCTGAGAACCCTTCCAGGGTTTCCTTCACCATTGGCGCACGTTCTCACATTTACAATCCCTTTACGAAACCATCTGCAGCTTGACAAGCATCTAATCAAATCGAACAAACCAAACTAAACCTTTTCTCACTAGGTGAGATCAGCTCATGATGTCTCAAATATATATGAAAAAATTCAACTGTTTTAAGCTGACTGTCGACTACTTAATACAACATTCCTCCTTTATCTGAGCTGCTTGGGAGAAGACCTCGACAGTACAGGCAAAGTTTGACAAGCATTTAACGCGACTATATAATTACGTGATCTTCTTTCTCTTTTGTGGAATTATCATTCTGTGTGTTGTCATTATCTCACTACTTTAATACAGCCAGCCTTAAGTATTGTGCATACAAAGTTGTAGAATTTTACCTATAGTGTTGATATATCAAGGGAATATTATCCTTTGTATGAATCAGAATTTATTCGATTCATTCTTGTAAATATGGATCAGTGGAGACTGGGGAATTTCATGGAGAAATCATATGTAAAGAATTGCAATTTGCAAATATGCTTGGAACTATACAATTGTTTCTATTTGCATGCGTGTGTATACCATGGTCTATATATTAATGGTGAGCGTACTTAATCACAATGCATAATGAATAAAAATAAATGTTTATTTATTTATTTTTTCTTTTTTGGGTCAAAAAAATAAAGTTGTCATAATAGTTGAGGTGCTTACTCTTTTCTTTGTTTTGCTAATTAATTAGCAAGAACGTGTTTCATTAAGATCGAAAACTGTACAAGAAATAATACAAAAACAATGTCCAACCCTAACCCTACATAAGAACATTTTCAGTCAAGTTCTAAGCACGACAAATGGATAAGTTTAAGAGTGTTAGCAATATAACTTTTTCCACTATACATTTTCATTTTGATATCAACACCAATTCTATAAAAATAGAACATTAATCCTGCCGTTAATCTTGATTTAGCATATAGTATATAAAGCCTATCTAAGTTCGAAGATTATTATTTCCCTTATGGACAAATAATTGTTTCTTAGCCATTAGGACCAAAAAGAAAAAAGGAGATAAATTAAGCAAACGAAAAGCTAACTTTTGACCGCGAAATTTTGCACAAGTTCGTTAAAACAGGTGGGCGAACCATGAAAATTAGAGCTCGTATTATTCACAATCATTTGTACGAAAAAATGAGTAATATTTTATATCATCTTTTACTTTTCTTTTGTATGTTAAAAATTCTTATATTCACAGTCAACTCCCTTACATAAATTGCCAAAATTCTTCTCATAAAGAAATAAAGAGATAATATACAACAGAAAAAATTGTAAAGGTCCGTCACAACTAGGGTCATGATGAGATATGAATTATATGTTCTTACATGTTCCCCAAGGAGAAACATGGTCCGAAGGCATATATGTTCTGATGTCAATACATTTATTTTGTTCAACCTTATTAATGTTTTATATCATCTAATAATTGACTTTGTCCACCTTATTGATAATCAATTACTTGAATTATAACTTAAAGTATGAAGATTATGCGCGCATGATGCTACATTCCTTGTAACACACGCAACTTGTTAGTACTTTTGACATTATCCTCTAGCATAATTGGCAACACTTTTGGGGTATTTTCCATATGAAGTGTATTATGAATTATCAAGTTTTATTTTTAAAATCTCAGTCATTATATTTGGATTAATAAACTGATGATTTTGGGAAAAAAGTGTTTAAAATAAATTTTAAAATGAATTATTAAGATTTAAAAAAAATTAAATTTAATAATTTATAATACACTTTATTTCGAAAATGGAAGACGAAAGAAATGAGAATCCAAACACCTAATCTTGATGGATTGATTCCGTCTACAATTTGATCAAGGTGGCAGTTCAACTTGGATTTAATGATGTTCAAAAAGATGAAATGACCTCTCAGGGGCATCCATCATATAGAGTTTCCATTGAACATAGTCACTAATCATCTCTTAATTAGTTGGTTATAGATCATTATCAGCATAGTTTTCTTCATCATCCAGGTCGATTATTGTCTGTAGACGTCGGCTGTTGCACGCTTTTATTTAGTTTAATTAGAGAAACTTCGTTACTTAATATTAATTAATCTTACTTTAATGATACTTTTATGTTTACAGTTCTATTTTTTTTTTTGTTTTTCTTCTAGGTGTATATAGTTCTTTATAGATCTATGATACAACATAGTTCATATATGTGTAGTGGGCTAATACTATGTTTCTTCACGTAGTAAATTCTATGATGGCAGGTGGCAAAGTTATTTTGTAGGAAATACTATGTTGCTTCACGTAGTGAATTCTAGTATTCAATTGAAGATGTGACTCAAATTTAGGCCGGTAGGCTTGTTTACCTCCACGTGCTCCATATTAAGTAGGATAGCGCACCACTAACACTATCTTTGGATTGGATAAAAAAAGTGGAAAGTACTAAATGAAGGTGATAGATAGGGGAATTTTTTTTTTTCTCTTTTTATTTTTTTATTTTTTTATTTTTTTATTTAAGAGAGAGTTAGGTTTTGTTTGGATTAATTATAAAATTTTAATTTTTGAGTAGTAAAAATTTTAGAGTAGAACTTTTATTAGAAGTGTAATTAAACAAAAGTTGTTGATTGTTTGGCCTAAGTTAGGCAACGTTGAGCTTTTAAAAATTTTGAGGGTAATATTAGACTTTAAAAAATATGAGGAGTATATTTGAGAAAAAAAAAAACAGCTTCCCGAATTATATAAAACAGTTTCGCAAAAGCATTTTGTAAACAACTCTAATTTAAAGGTTCTTATTTTTTAACTTTTTTCAACATAAACTTTTACCGAACAAACACTTTAAAAAATGGGTCAAACAAGTTAGTTCAACTTTTAAACTCACAGAAAGCACTTTTAAGTGTTTAAAAGGTAGGCCAAATAATAGAGCTTTAAGCATTACAATATATATTAAAAGATATTACCTACAAGAATTGATCTCGAAATTTCTCGTACTCATAATGAGGGACATACTATTAGACCAAAAGTCTGTTGGTTAGGTTTCTTCCTCTTGATTGAATGAATTTTTACTAAGGTAAAGATAATAAAGAGATTGTAGAATCCTTTAATGAGATCATTTTTATTCATCCCCAATTAGAGTAAAATGGAAAGAAAGACAGTGATAATTTACAGAATGACAAAAATAAACTTGATCGTAACTCGGTCGGTATGTAAAATGAGTACAAAATTAACTAAGTTTAAACCCGCAAGCGTATGGATCAATTTAGTGTAGTGTGCTTGAGTGCGAGGTCGAATCCACAAAGAAGATCATAAGGATATTTTAGTGTAAGTGTGTGAAAGTGCCTAAGTGAGTGTTGAAAATAAAAACATGATAGATTTTTTATTTTGGATAAAATAAAATAAAGAAAGAAATGTAATTAATCTAGATTTGGGACTACAAATACAAAAAAAATTATAAAGCACGGATTAGTATTAAGGCAAATGATATAGGCTCGGAAATAGGATTTTCTAATTTAACATTGGGATTAGGCTACAAGCTCTTAATTCGATTAATTACCTAAGTCTAGTTAATTACCGATTTAACCTTAATTATAGGTGCAATTATATCCTTGTGTCCTTTATCTAGGCGGAGTATAGATTTGTCCACACAATCATAAGTGACCAGGGTAAATAACTAAAAATAGCAATTAATAATTCCGAATGTAGAAATTATGGTACAACCTATAATTTCATGAAAAGTACGGTATAACCAGTAGATTCACTATTAAAATATGGATATATGACACAAAAAAATACCAATCAAATTATTAACTACAAGTATAATAAAATGACGGGTAATTAGAGAATAAATAAATCAAGCTATATATAACATTAAATTAAATCAGTTCAGATCCGAGACCGGTAAATCAAAAGACCATTATTACATAATCATAAACAAGAATTATACGAGCATAACAAAAATAAATATGAAATTCAAATATAAAAGAGATTAAAGAGATGTTCCCCCATAAATGAAATTCGTATGTTGACAATGATAGATCCGAAGTAAGATTCATGAGCACAACTATGAGATTCCGTTCCACCTCTGCTTTGTAATTCGAGCATTACCTCATCCGTATTACATTCAAAATAACTATACTATTACAAAGATAAAAGAAGTAATCTAATCCTAACTATTTACAAAATAAAATAAATGAAAGAAGCAAAGGAACAGAGAACTTGGCTCTCTGTTGAAATTCTTCATCCTCCAAAGCTTGAAGACAACAAGAATTTATAGACCACATTGCACAACATTAAGATTGGATCTGACACAATGTAATCGATTTTTTACGAAGTTTACACACCCACATCACTAGCAAGCCTCTTTTACCCTAGCCGCCGCCCCCACACCCCCCTCCCCACCCTACCCCACCCCACCCCACCCCACCCCAACAGATACACGAGATGATGATGAAAGTTGTTCAATATTGAGATAATGATGATGCCAGACAACAGAGCAACAGATGCTTTCTATTGAAAGTTGGTGTCTTTGATTCGCGAGATAATGATGCTTTCTATTGAAAGTTGTTCAACCTGCAACAGATAGCCCCATCCCCTTCCCCCACTTTGAATATTTCAAATCTGTAGCTTTGTGCAGCATTTGAAAACGTAGAAACTAGAAATTTGTAAGGTGCAGATTTGCGGAGCACAATAGCAAGCGTCTTAGCGGCGCTTGGGATAGAAGCAAGTGTATTTCCTCTCTCTCACCAAGGTTGGAGCAAGATAGGTCTTACACAGGTTAAAAACGTTGCTGTTACAGCAGCCAAGTGAATTTGAAGCGTCTCAGCGGCGCTCCCCCTTTGAAAGAGCTCTCTAGCTTTTGCGGCTGCAAATCCTTTACTATATTAACTTTACTCCACAGATCTACCTTTAGCTCTAACCATGAAGACTACTTTCTTCATTTTCCTATTTCAACCATCTCCAAGTTCAGAGGATGTCTTGGACCAAGGAATAAATCATCATGAGTTCTCTAATGTTTATGAGATTTGTTCACCTCTTCGAGAGGATCTTAACCTTGTGAGGATTAAGAGCCTTATTTTGTTCTCTTGTGGCAGATCTGGTGATTTTAGGCTTGTTTTTTCTTTTTTTGTGTGTTTTGGTGCTTTGCTTTGGTGCAGGTGGAATTTCGTCCTGTTGCTTGAGTATGTGCAAGACTTTTTCATGTCCATTGTCATCCTTAGTCAAGACGAGGATTATACCTTGTGTTGCCGGCAGCCTTGTTTTCTTGGTGCTCTTGTTCTTGCATGTGTTCCTGTTCGTTGTAGAGGTGATAGGGTGATCTTTGTTGTCACTTGTTCAAGCCTGGGGCTCAGAGGGTCCGTTTCGGTTCTCGGAATGTCTAGACCATTTGGGTGTTGGAAATCCCTGGCCCATCCTCTATCCGGGTTGATGGGTCCCGCCGAACTCATCTTGGTTACTGATGTTTGTTTCTTTCGGATTGTTACTCTAACAGTCTTTTCAGCGGGATTTAGCGAGCTTTTAACTGGGTCAACAATGGAAGCCGATGGTATTTCTTCAGAGTTGACGGTGATGTGGTGGTCATTTTGGTTTATGACGAGATGGCTCAAGCCCTTGGTGGGACTTTTTTGCTTTGGACCAGACTTTTCTGTTCCGATCCTCTTGTTTGTGTTTGTTCTTGTTGTTCTTTTTCTTGTACTGGGCCATGACCCTCTCTATTTGCTCGGTCTATTTTGGACTGGAGCTTGTTTGTATGTTTAATTTGTTTATGACATGTTTTTGACCAAAAAAAAAAAAAAAAGATTGGATCTGGAATTTTTTAGCAAAAGTGGCCATGCTCTGCACGTTGTCCTTGGTGTAAATTCTTTTTCTTTGCAATATTAATCAACCATAAAGGGATAGTGGATCGGCTAGCCAAATCGTCAATCGATTGGGTATATGACACTACAACAAATCAACCAAAATTTGATTTTCACTAGGTTTTTTTGGACTCTAAATAGTGTCTTACCTATAAAACGGACTTTTGCGCAATTTTTAAACCCTAGCACTCTAAGAAGGAAATCATTATCTCCTAAAGGCAAAGACAATACAAGATCAAAGCAAAAGAAGATTCAAGACGTACAAAGAATCATCTGATTCGAGACATACAAAGCATCATCCCTTCCAAAATCCATCAATCAGCCTTTCCGAACTCTATCTTATTACTTTGTTTTGGGTTTTCTTTGAAATGTACTCATATTGAACCCCCATAATCGGTGATGGCTAGCTATTATTTGATATTATGTTAGGATTCTGGTTTTATTTTATTTGATATATATTGGGATTACTTATCTTGATTTTCTTGATTTATCATCTATATACTTGTAGTGTGATACCCCAAATGGGCACATATTTAATAGTATTTAATTGCATTTATTACGTGTTATCTTAAATGGTAGCTGTGAGAACCCGAGCATTCATTACATGTGTATTCATTTATTTTAATCATTATTTGAAAAATAATATGTGCATTTGCATGACTTATTTAGTGTTTTAAAATTTAAAATTGCATTTAAAGTTCATTTAAATTGCATCTTGTTGACTTTCACATTCTTTGACTAAACTAGTTGACTTTTCATCTACATTGACCAACTAGGACAAGGTGGAAATTTTTAAATGTTTAATGAAAGGCAAACTTGGGATTAGAAATAAAAATGCAAGGTTAAGTTAGTCAAATTTTGGGTCAACTTTAGAATTAAATCTGAACCAATTGGGGAAGAGTTAGGTATCAAATTATATATGGTTGGAAAGCTCTATGAGTCTAGTTTCTAAGGCTTCAAACCGTTCGTGAATTGGAGTTTTCTAGAAGAAGTTATGGCCGTTTTCGTAAGGTTGCGCAGGGCTGTTTTGGTTGACGCGGGTTTGACCGAAGACTTGACCTTTGACTTTCATTAAAGCTTATAAAACACCAAAAAAATCCCAAAATTGCTCATCTTCTTCTTGCTTCAGCCGTGACCAGTCCAAACCCTAGGAATAGTAGATTTTTCACTATTTTGCTTATATCTTGAGCTAGAAGCGGAACCAAGACGCAAACCAAGCATTTTTGGACTCGTGTCGACGTCTAGCATCTTTCTACCGATCGTTTTTGCCTTTATTTTGCGAAACAAAGGTGAGGGAATTTTTTTTCAAATCTTGCAAAGTTTATTTTTACGTCATAAAATGCTAGGATTGCATTTGTATCTTGCTAAATAGGTGTTAGAGAAGACTTTACCGATTAATTTCTTATATATAACATATTTTGTTGAAATTGGCTATTTTGAGTTGTTCAATGATTTTTATGCCTAAGTTGTGTTTAATCTTGATTCTTAGCTTTTATATAATGCTCATATATGTTAATGAACCTATCTAGCATAATAAAATAACTTGAGATTGCAAAATGGAGCAAAAAAAATAGAGAATGTAACTTGCTGAATTTTTCTGTTTTTGGGCGTTTAGGGGCTGTTTCGTTGGGCAGTTTTTGTGCACCCATTAGATTGCTTATTTTATGCTACTATATGGTTTATAAGCCTTCTATTAGATAGGGAAAAATGTTGGTAGTTGGAGGGTCATGGTGGTTTGGGTGGAATAAGCTAAATTGTTGGTGTTTTTGAGTTGAAATGGTTGGTTTAGGTGCAAATGTGTGCTCCTGTGTGGTGTGTAATCTCTACGCTTGTAATGGTGACCTTTGGGCTGCCTTGGAGTTATAATAGTAGCATGCTAAGGTTGTGTAGTGATAGGTGGAAGTTAGAATGACTTTGATTGCATAAGCTGCTATAATTGAGCTAGTATTGCCTACTTAACTATTGTTCTCGTTGTTATATTTGGTTGTGAATCACGTCCATGAGGTTCTTGTGATAAATATGTGTTCTATTACATGCTAGGTGGATCTATTGAGCCAAACTTGCGTAATGGAAACTGGTGGAGGTGAGGGAGAAACATTTATTTGCATTTCTTTGAATGTTAGGGTTTGTGTTGAATTTTGTAATTGTTGTATATTGTGATATAAATGCTTATGAATGCTTCCAAAACCTTCTAAAATGATTAGTGAACATTCTTTTGCAAGCTATTGGCATAGTTTATGGCTAGATTTTGAAATGACAAGTTAAAGAAGATAATGAATAGTATAAATTTTAAGGTTTTGATAAAATGTGCTTTCGGGTTTGATTCAATACTATAGTTAGGTGCTATAGATATTAATGAAGATAGTCTAATGACCCCATGTAGTTTAATTGCTCGGAACTTAGCTAAAACATGAAATAACCGACTTTTTAAAAGGGGTTTCGGGGTTAATGCTAATCCGGGTAGAATTGAGTTTCACATTTGGTATTGTTAGGCTACCTAAGTGCTATAGAAGCTTTGCTAACCCTTGTTTGAAGTCTGGTTAAGGTATGTGTAGTTCAAAGCTATAAGAGGGAAATTGGGGCATTTAGGGTAATTGTGGGTAATTAAACGTGTTTAAGGGTTGTAAGGGTACCTTAAGGGCTAATTAGAAGATTGGTATAGCTTCCCCTTGAATTTGAATCACTAACATGAGTTTGGAAGGAAAATAGCTTGAATAACAAAGGGGTTTAAGTGCAAATTCAGTTGTTTCACGCTTCTAAGACCATGGCATGACTCCTTGTGTGTTTAAATGTGGTTTCTAGTTGTTTGGAGCTTTTGGTATAGTTCTATGTGTATCTTGAATATGCCCATTTGTAAAACTGCTTAATTGCTTGTGTAAATTGCTTCTATTCTAACTGCTTCGAGGTCAACCTACTTTGTTGATCCTCCTATGTGTTATAGCTTATATTATTGCTATTAACTTGCCATTGTTAAGTGCATTGCATAGTGGTTGCGCAACCATAGTGTCAGGGGCGGATGTGTTGAATATCGGCTGGGCGGCAGAGGGCTTGCCGGTGGATATTCAAACTCCGTACCCTAATCCCTCATTCGCCTGGTTCGGAGATTGCCAGGGGATGTTGGGTCGTAGGATTATCGGGGTACATCCGGAGTACACCCACTGGAGTGTTTGGGGTTATGCCGGCTTATCGTGATCGTGCTCGTGGTTCGTGGATCGTGAATGAAGACCAGTGAAGATTGGTGTATAGGGGATTGTGTGAAATGTATCCTTTAAATGTGTGGTTATTTAAGTTTCATTGTTTCTTTAATTGTCTAAGTGTTATTGTTGTATAATTGTATTATCTGTTGCATTGCACGCCCCGGGACTATATCCCTCACTGGGCAACAGTGGTTGCTCATACCTCGCTAACATGTTTCAGGTGGCGCAGTTGGAGGAGTTGCCCTAGTTGCTGTGTGTTATTCTGAAGTGGCTGTGCCTTCTTGTTTCTATTTGGTATTTGTGTATCTATTTTGTGGCCTAAGGGCTTTGTTTATATTGGTTGCTGTAAGAAGTTGAAGGATAGTTGGTTGTAGTGTAGATTTGGGAACCTATATCTTGTAATAACTTATGTTTCTGCTCTCAATTACCTTGCATGCTTGGTAGTGAATGTTCTAACTCTAGCCACTAGCATGCTTGTGTGTTTTTGGAACTATAGTATGCTTCAAGGCTCGGATGGCCTTAATCCTTTGATCTTTAGTTATGAAAAGTTTGTCTTATCTTGTTGTGGCTTTATTGAGTGTTCACAGGTTTTCAGAATGTCCATAGTACAGGGGAAACTCTGTCCGTTTTTCCCTAAAATTTTGAGACTGGGTTGGAATTGGGTTGAGAATAGCTTGGTTATTAGAGCCTCCGGTCTCGTGAGGGATCGGGGCGTTACATGTAGACATTATTGTTTCGTATTTTATGAAATAATATTCTTGCCATTAAATCTTGTAGATTCTAGTGGAATGAATGAATCCGCTTAACTAATAATTGGTTTTAATTGAAAGAGTTGATCTACTGTGATAATCTATGCCTATTAATTTTGAATAGTAATTAAGAGCATATTGGGTTAATTAATTTATACAAAGTGAAAGATAATCTATGCCTTAGAGATAAATTAATCTAAACTATATAATTAAAGCTTATAGCCTAATCCATACATGCTTCATTGGCTAAACCCGACGCCACAAACATAATAAATATTAATGTATGCAACCTACCATCCCAAATAACCCTCATTTATTAACCTAAAGCTTTTAGTTGTGTTAGATTTGGAATTCACCACTAGTTAACTTTTATTTTCTCACTAATTAGTTTTAATCTAAAAACCAATTTCTCTAGGTTCTTTTATATGTTTTCAAATTCTCCGTGATAATCCGAATTCACTATAAGAAAATTGCACGATTTAGATGACAGACTTTTTTTCATAAGTAGTTAGCTATGGCTAGGCTACGGAATTGCTACGGACAACAAATTCTGTAGCTTTTCCGTGGCCAAATTAAGCCCTATTGAAGTGGCGACAAAACTTGGTCATGGATTGGCTACGGAACGTAATTCTAATTATAAAAAATAAATGAAAAATCATGGATTGGCTATGGAATGTAATTCTAATTATAAAAAATAAATGAAAAATAATAGTTGGTAGCCATGCGGTGGCACAATAGCCACAGATTGGCTAGGAACAATATATGTTATTCAAAAATGAATTTAAAAATAAAAGTGTAGTCTAGAGGTGGCAAATTTGCTACGGAGTAGCTACGAAAAATTTAATTAAATCGGGAAAAAAATAACAAAGTTCATAGTAATACGGTGGCCAAATACCCACGGATTAACTACGGACAAAATGTATTATTCAAAAAAACTTTTAAAAAATAGAGTGTCGTAGCCTAGCTGTGACAACTTTGCTACGACATAGCTCCAAATATTTTAATTAAATCCAAAAAAATAAAATAACAAAGTTCATGGCCTATCTGTAGCCACGGATAGGCTACGGAACTTTACACAGAAATAAAGATTATCACTTTTCATTTGAATTATAAAAATGTGATTCCACTTACAACGTAGTAAAACTACACTTGACTTGCAAGCTTTTCAAATAAAAATAAATTTGGTCCGTATTTCATTATCATGCATACTTTTATAGAGAAATCTCATAGGAAATCAATAATCATTCAAATCGTACTTAACATGTTCTCATTTAACATTGTGTTAATATTAATTAATGTTCAATCTAGTGGATCAAAAACACTCACATCGTGTTTGAACTTCATAAACAAGAAAAATATGAAGATATTAATATGTTTTAATACGTTATTCTTACTTATTAACAAGTTAGAATACATAATATTAGTGGTCCGTAGTCCATCCGTAGCCCTTAACTACAGATAGGCTGTAGACTTCTACCTTTCTGTAGCCCATCTGTAGCTAGTGGCCATAGATGGGCTACTGACCTTTACACAAAAATAAGGGTTATCGCTATTAATTTAAATTATAGAAATATGATTTCACTTATAACGTAGTAAAACTTCACTTGACTTGCAAACTTTCCAAATAAAACTAAATTTGGTCCATATTTTATTAGTTTGCGCACTTTTATAGAGAAATCTCATAGGAAATTAATAGCCGTTTAAATCGAACTTAACATGTTCTCACTTAACATTGCATTAATATTAATTAACGATCAATCTAGTGGTCGAAAAATACTCACATCGTGTTTGAACTTCACAAACAAGAAAAATATGATGATATTAACACGTTTTAATATGTTGTTCCTCCTTATTAATAAGTTAGAATAAATACTATTAGTGGTTTGTAGCCTATCCGTAGCCCCTAGTTACGGATGGGCTACGGACTTATTCCATTCTGTAGCCCATCCGTAGCTAATGGCAATGGATGGGCTACGGACCTTTACACAAAAATAAGGATTATCACTTTTAATTTGAATTATAGATATGTGATTCTACCTACAACGTAGTAAACTTCACTTGACTTGTAAGCTTTTCAAATAAAACTAAACTTGGTTTGTATTTCATTAGCATTCGTACTTTTATAAAAAAATCTCATAGGAAATCAATAGCTGTTTAAATCGAACTTAACATGTTCTCACTTAACATTGTGTTAATATTAATTAACGTTCAATCTAGTGGTCGAAAAATACTCATATCATGTTTAAACTTCATAAACGAGAAAAATATGAAGATATTAAGATATTTTAATACGTTGTTCCTACTTATTAACAAGTTAGAATACATATTATTAATGGTCCAAAGCTCATCCGTGCCCCTAGCTACAGATGGGCTATAGACTTATTCTTTTCCGTAGCCCATCCGTAGTCAATGGTTGTAGTTATATTATAGTTAATTAAAGAATACAACATGAATAAAAATACGAAACTTTAATAAATCTGAATCAAAACATATATTCAAGAATATCCTCACACATACCACTCCGAATCTCAGGTCTAGTGTATCATATTAGGAATTAAGTTACAGAAAATCATAACGTTAATCGAAATAAAAGTACTTATCATGATGCACGGATTTCGGTTGATTGGTATGATTTCGAAATGATTATGGCTCAAAAGACCCTTTTCTTGGGATTCAAAACTTCACACAAATTAATTACTAACTAAAACACTCAAAGAATTACTCACACAGAAGAACAAAATCTAAGAATTGAATGTCTTCAAATGAAATGGCAAAGGGGTATTTATAGGAGAAATTGGGTACTATTCAGAGTTACTATTCACGCAGTGATGTCGCACTTGTGTCAGCATGATTTCAGCGCCTAGGTCACCATTGTGTCAGTATGATGTCATAGAAAATTACTATTCATGCACTAACTTTACTATTCATGCGTTGACCGTTGACTTTACTATTTGCCCTCAATTGGTTATTGTTCATGCATTGACTTTTACTATTCATGCATTACCCGTTGACTTTACTATTCATGCATTGACCGAAAGTTGACCAAGGCTTCTTTAAGGTTTTTCAGTGTCCTGAATCCATTTCTGCACTATCAATCTCGATTTGCTCGTTTTAAAATTTTTCTACCATTCTTTACTAGTGCTGCACTGAATTTCATATTCAAATGTTAGTTTTTGTGGTCATTTTTGCTATTTCTTCTTTAAAACCTATATTGCACTAAAATTGTGTAAAATATACAATTAGGCTTGAAATAATAATATAATATACATGATTTGATGGGTTAAAATTATTAAAAATATGAATTTATCAACCTCCTTAAATCCATTCCTTGTTTGTCCTCAAGTAAAGACATCAATTATTTTATAGATTCAAAAATATTAAATATAAGCTGTGACGCCCGAGATTTTAGCCGTACATTCATTTACTATTGCATCCATTGTTTGCGCATTTCTTTTTGTGCTTTATTAACTGTCTTATTTAGCTACTATTCATCCCGTTTTCAAACTACATTCTATTAGTGAATTAGTATTTTTATTAAATCACATTAATTGTTAGAGGAGTGGGAAAAATGTGCAATTGAGCTAGAGGCGATAGGAGAGCTCGTTTAGAAAATATTTTTAGTAGTTAAGTGAATAGTTTTACGTAACAAACTTAGAGATTCAAATAACTAACATTACTTTTCACCTTAGGCTCGTTTTTAAGTTAATAACGCGCATTCTAGTGACCTTTTAAATACCCAAACTTGACCCCCACCTCAACTTAACCTTATATAATTCACCTAAGCTCATTAAAACACAAAAAAAAGAAGAACAAATGTGCAGGAATTATTGTAGCAGGGCCGAAAATACTAAAGGAGAAGGAAAAAGGTGATTTTGCTCTTCAACTCTTCAAGTCAAGCAAATCCAAGCCTAGAGCTAGTAGTTTAGGGTGTGTGCAAGCTTCCTAGGTGCTCCTACGTGCATTGGTGAGGGATTTCACGGCTTATTTTTGCATTTCTAAATAGTTGCCATTTTCTTGATTTGTTGAAAATGTGATCAAATGCCATTGTATTGATTATCTATGCTATTATACCTTGCATATGAGTGCTAGAGAACATATTTGAGCCATTGTTTCGCTTTTTAAACGGTTAAAATCGTTAGTTTAATTTATGAGGTGAATAGTGACGTTTTTCTAGGGTTTTGTGTAATTGCACGTATTAGCTTGATTCAATACTCCTAATAGATGCCTTAGGTGCTAATGAAGGTAGTCTAATAGCCCCGTGCACTTGAATTGCTCTAAAATAGCATAAAACGTAAAATAGTCGACTTTAATAAAGGGGTTTCGGGGTTAAGACGAATCCGGGTGGATTCGGGCTTTACTTTTGGTATCCTTAGGCTACCTAGGTGCTATAGAAGCTTTGCTAACCCTCGTTTGAAGCCCGGATGAGGTACGTGTAGTTTAAAGCTATAAGAGGGAATTTAGGGCTTTTGAGGTAATCGCGGGTAATCGGGCTTACTTGTGGGTTGAAAGGGTACCTTAGGGGTTAATTAGATGATTGATGTAGCTTTCCCTCGAATGTGAATCATTAATGTGAGTTTGGAAGAGAAATAGCTTGAATAACAAAGAGTTTTAGGTGCAATTTTGGTTGTTTTTCGCTTCTAAGACATTGGCACAACTTCTTGAGTGTTTAAATGTGGCTTCAAGTTGTTTTAGAGCTTTTGGCATTATTCTATGCTCGTCTTGTATATGCCCCTTTGTAAAACGGCTTATTTGCTTGCATAAATAGCTTCTATTCTAACTGCTTCGAGATCAACCTACTTTGTTGATCCTCCTGCGTGTTATTGCTTATATTGTTGAGATTAACATGCCATTGTTAAGTGCATTGCATAGTGGTTGCGCAACCATAGTGTCAGGGGCGGATGTGTTGAATATCAGTTGGGCGGCAGAGGGCTTGCCAGTGGATATTCAAACTCCGTGCTCTTTTCCCTCACTCGCCTGGTCTGGAGATTGCCAGGGGGTGTTGGGTCGTAGGATTATCGGGGTACATCCGGAGTACACCCACTAGAGTGTTTGGGATTATGCCGGTTTACCGTTATCGTGATCGTGATTATGGTTCGTGGATCGTGTTCATGGATTGAAGATATGAAGTATGGGGTTAAATGAAATGTATCCTTTTATTGTGTGGTTACTAGAATTTGTTATTTCTGAATGATTAACTGCTTTATTTGTCCAATTACTTTACTTGTTGCATTGCACGCCCCGGGAGACTATATCCCTCACTCGGCAACAGTGGTTGCTCATACCTCGATATATGTTTCAGGATGTGCTAAGGGTGATCCCCAGCTAGTTGAGGTGTTAGTAGAGGAGGAGGAGGAAGTTCAGACTGATCCTTTACCTTAGTTGTTGTGCCTGATAGCTTGAGGTGGTTTTTGTTCTTTCTGCTATGTGGGAGACTCATTTATTTATCTTATGTTCTATTTTGTAGCCTAAGTGCTATGTTTATGCTATGATTTGTAACTGTAAGATCAAGTTAGAAGGTTGTAGTTGTAGATTTGAAACTTTGGCCTGTAATAACTTAAATTCCTATTTTCAGTTTCCTTGTATGCTTGGGGTGAACTTATGGTTGTTTGATTGGTTTTAACTTCCTAAGAATGTTTAATTGCTAACATAGAATGGTATGATAAGCGAATGAAGACAAAGATTTTAGGACTATTGTCGCATGCTTGTGTGTATTTATATTGTCTTGTGTTGCTTAAGGTTCGGATGGCCTTGAAGTTTGAATTTCAATTACAGATGTTGTTCCTTTTGCTTCGTGGTTTTATTTGATTGTTTACAGGTTTTCAGAATGTCCACAGTACAAGTGAAACTTTGTCTGTTTTCCCCTAAAATTTTGAGACTGGGTTGGAATTGGGTTGAGAATAGCTTGGTTATTAGAGCTTCCGGTCTCGTGAGAGATCGGGGCGTTACATAAGCAGTCAATGTATTCATAAAGTTAGATTTTTATAAAATACAAGATTAACGGTGAGTTTGTCTTCCAAACAATTCCATCCTAAGAATTCGTTTTGTATCTAGAAGAATATAAACCAACTTAATTACAAAAAATCGTTTGAGCCTTTTTAAGTACTTGTAGCTCAATTAAGAGATAAATTAATCACGCAAAATTTGTAAAATCGAAAATATTTTATATGGATAGTCATGAAATGTTAAAACTCAACTACCTTCCAAATCATGTAATATTCCTTTAGATTTTTTTCTTTTTTTTTTATAAAAAAAATAGATGACTCGAATGATAGATGTTGGTTGACACACTGGCTTCTGAAATTTTTCCTTTCATTGGTTGAATTGTATTTGGTGAAAGAAGGCTTGTCTGGTAGGATTTGTATTGATAGCTTTTTCATACAAAAATGCTAAAAAATGGTTAGAAGAAAACATTTTGTTATGAGTTTATTTTCTGCCTCTTTTTGCTGAATCAACACTTTCGAAGTTTGAACGAGTCATCTATATATGTATATATATATTTACCATATACATTTTTTAGGGAGTGTACTGATTTAGAAAAATAAGTCAAATTTTAATAAAACATAACATCTCACATTAAAAATATCTTAATTTAATCTTTTTTTTATTATAATTAATCAAAAATATCTAATTGAATCATGTGACACTGTTAGGATGTAATAATAGTTAACAAGGTTTTAAAGATTCTAGATACAAACTCAATTCTAGTAGTTAATCATTTTTCTATTCCAAATTCACAATTAATTCAAATATTTTATCAAAATCTAACCATATTATAACAATCAACCACTCAAATTTAATTATTATGAATAAATGAAGTAAAAGATTTTTTTTTAAAATTTTGAAAATTCTAACAGTTGGTATCAACTTTTTTTCCTTCTCAAACCCAAGCCTTACATTGCCCTCAATGCAAGAAAATGATGTAATACAAAGCAAAAAGAAAGATACAACCTGATAAACAATCCAATCAATGTTCCTCAAAAAGTTCTGAAAGAAAAATTGTCAATCAAAATCTCAAAAACCAAAATTAGTTGTAAGTGTAAAATAAAACTAAATAATTTCTAAAGAAATATGAAATAACAAGCATAAATGATAAAAAATAAAGCAAAAAGCATGTCACTGACTTACTGTGGTGGCGGCGGCTAAGGACCTGAGCTTGAACCTCTCAATGAAGCAAGTTCAGCTTGTAAGGTAGCAAACTCTGCACTCTGGGACCGCATAAAATCAACAAATTCAGCTTTCAGTCCACCTATTTCACCCAACCCTGCAGTAAGGTTAGTATTCATGGCTTGTAGCTCTCTGTACATTTTCTACAACAGAGACTCTTCAGGTTGAGTACTAGGTTGCTGTGAAGAAGTGGCGCCCTCAGTAGAATGAATGGAGGTTCGTAGGGCATTTATTGTTAGTGGCATTTTTTTTACAGCTGGCTCAAAATGTTTAAGATTCTTGGTGAAATCTAGTTCACCATATAGAGCAATAGGGAGGTCCATTGTTGGCTCATCAGGTGAAAAAGAAAAATCAAATCTCTGAAGCAAAGAAACTATCAATCGAGAAAAACGAAGTGTAGATATAACATCAAATCGTCGCATTTGGTCTATAAGACTCAACATATTTTCCCCAATGACAGTTCCTACATCAAAAAGCACACCCTAATAAATCTAATACAACACTTGTAAGAAAATTCCCGCCCTTTCCTGATCATGACCATGTGGGCAAAATTTTTCTTAACAATTATAACAGTTAGCCAGATGTCCCTCGAGAGAGAAGATCGCCTTACACCTATACCATGTTCAAGAACCGGACCACCACACAATTGAGTAACAATCTCTAAATCTGTAGTTCTAGCAGTAAAGCCCTCATTTTCCTCACACAAAAAAATATATCATGCCCACACATGATAGACATAATATCAGCAGTAGTAAATACAATCTCAAAACTATCAACTGTCGTACGAAATGTACTATCATCAAAAGAGAGATTCTCACAAAACCGTCGAATGAGACGAGAAAAAACAATAACATCATCAAAAGGTGGATGCAAGATGCACTCAAGAAAATATCCCTCAAAATAAGCAAAAACACATGGCCCACCTTCGTATGCCCTCAAAACTTCCGAGAAATCAGTTTCAACATCAATTTGAGCATTTTCAAGTCTTGCAGTCAATGACAACTTTTGTCTTTTTGGACCCATAGTCTAAATAAAATAAAAACTAAATTAGAAAAAAAACACACAATATATTTTTTATTTTTCATTATTAATTTATACAAACTAGATAACACAACCCATTAAGGAACCACGAAATCACCCTCAACAACACACAACATTATCGAATTCCCAGTTTCACAAAATCTCCAACATCTACTCGATATGCAATTATAAATTATCCATGACAACTAAAATAAAGTTATATATAAAGATGTATTGATATATAAATAAATACATTAATCTAAAATTTTTATTTTTTATTAACTTTTTGGTTTTTTTTTTGAAACAGTATGTAATACAAAATAAAAAATTGAATTCTAACTAATATTTTATAAATATATATATACACACATATACATAATAAACAAGATTTAAAGCATGAAAAAATCATAAACAAGAAAAAAAAGCATACAGAAACGAAGATTTAAAGCTATAGAACAACAATAATCCATAAACTAGCAGTAAAAATCATCCTAAAAAGCTTCAAAAATGCATATATACATACATATATAAACATATATAAAACTCAAAATAAAACTGAAAAAAATGCAAAAATAAGACATAAAGCATGAAAACATGCCTTGTAGCATAGATTTGTGGTTGATTTGGGGTGGGGAAGGGTTTTGGTAACTTTTGGGGGTAATTTCAGTTGGGTGTGGTTTTTGTTTTTGTTTTTGTGTTGTTGCCGTTGGGGCTTAGGTTATAAGCCCTAACTGTAGTTGGGCGCTCGAGCGCCCTGCTGAACTTCTATTTTTTTTAATGATAATAAAAATACTAATGATATATTTGCATAACCATTATTATATTCTAACAGAAACCCAACAAAGAAAAATAGACTAGATTTCTATAATATACATAAGTATATAGATATATAGATTTATATATATGTACAAATATATATAAATACTATCACTACAAAAAACAAGTTGTTTTGTAATGAAATTTTGTGACAAAAATAAAATCGTCGCAAAAATATGACGAAAATACTACGAAATATTTTGGTGCTCAAATTATGTGGAACTTGTGACGAATTTGTGATAACCACTAAAAATCGACACAAATTCGTCACAATAGGTGACAATTTTGCCACGATGACAATAGTTCTAGAGCGGAAAACACAAATCGTCACATGGTCGTGGTAATATGCTATGATTCTGTGACGAATGTCGAATAGTTACACTGAATTTGTGATGAACGTATGATGTTTTGTACAAATTAGATCCTCTCGTCGTAATTTCGTGGCATTATGCTACAATTTAGTAACGACATTTGGTAAATTGAAAGTTGTCGCAAATTTGACACAATGTTTATGAAAAAATTATGACGACATGAAGGTAAAAGTCATGTTGCCGCAATTTGGACGCAATTATTATGACGAAATAACGATGAATTTTTATTTTATGACATATTTGCGACGATTGTCATAATTTTTTTTTTTTTAATACACGGATGAAAAATGGGGACAATTAACCTAACCCCTTTTTCACCCATACCCCATTTTCAACCCTCCAGAACACAGACACACACCACCACCACCACAACCACCTAGCACCACCATCTCGCGCACCACTTAGCACTACCATCTCGCGCGCCACCTAGTACCACCACCACCTTGCACCGCCGTCACCATCGCGCACGCGTGTAGACATTAAAGAACATGTCAGTTTGCTTCAATTAGTTATATAGTTTAGTCTACTAAAATATGCTTTGTCTGTGGCTTCAGGCGTGCTTCTTTCATCAAACCCGTCGACTCATCTGCCTTCGGCAGTGGATCTGAAGCATCCTCTCCACCCAACCTTTTTGTGTTGGTCTCATGGCTGCCTTGGTGTTGGTCGTTGCTTTCATCTCTGTGATGGAGGGCCTTGGGTGATAGGGCGAAAATGAACAACGAAGAAGAGAAGAGATGTCCTCTTTGTGCGGAAGAGACGGATTGGACAGATCAGCAATTCATGACTTGCAAATGTGGTTACCAGGTTTCAATTTATCAGTTTTTTTTGGGAATTTATTTGATTTAATTTATTTTAATTTCATATTCAAGATTTTGGAAAATTTGAAGTACGGTGAGCATCTTTTGATTGACATTAAACGCCGAATGCCTTTTGGTGGACTAGTTAATGTATATTTTGGCTCCTTGTGTTTGTGAGATGATGTTTCTTATCCAAACACGTCATTTTTCTTTTGTTTTTCCTTATGTATTAGCTTTTGATGTTTTTTTTGTATTGTACAGATGGTTGTTGGAATATGAGTATTAGAAAGGGGTTTCAAAAATATGATTTTTCATAAAAATATGAAAATGGTTGACTGATTGGAATTGTTATTGCAGTTAAGCTGGCCTGAATTTGTGCCATGGTCTCGTTTTATGTTAGCAATTTGAAATATATAATATAGATAACCTATAAACGAATTAGAAAAGTGTGACTTTTATATAGTTGGTTCAATGCCAATGAGCTGGGCCGTTTCTTTAATATCATGTTATTGTCTTCTTTGCTTGATAAACACCTTTACATGATAAAGGAGTTATTATGGTATGTTGGATCTGACTAGGAATAGGGATTTTTTGTTGGCTGATCAATTGAGAAAATGAGAAAGAGCAAGGGGGATCTCATATATAAAAGGATTGAAGTTGCGCTTATTTATATGTTGTATAGAAGAAAATTCCTATTAGTTGTCACTTAAATTTTTTTATTTGTATCTGAAAAACATTCATCATGTACTTGGAGTAAGATACTCTCTTAGGGATATTGATGTACTTTAGTTGTATGAAGTATTTATAAGGGAGCTTGTTCTTTTATGCATTTTGAAGTCTGAAACTTTATGTATTTTGTCTTTCTTCAGTCAATTGTATTCATCTCCAGCTGCTTGCCTTTAGTTTTCCACGACCTTTTTAAAATGGGCATGACTTACATTTGGTTGCTTGGGATATCTTATGACCCATCTAAGCAATCTTCTCAACGAATTTCTATGTCATTGGAATACATATATTATTTTCCATTTCTTTATACACCAACCTCAATGCTTAGAATTCTGGAGCACTATTGAAAAACCAAGTATATGTATTTTAAATTAGTGAAACATTACTGTTTTAAATCACATATTCACCCTTTTTTTATATGGTGAGAAATCGTACATTAAATATCAAATCTTTCGTATATAGGGTAATAATTTTATTCATATAAAGAAGGGTTAAAAGGTGACAAAATAAAAAAGTAACATATAACTGAATTCTCCTGCTCAAAAACTTCTTATTGATGCATTCATACTTTTGATTACTTCATACATTTCTCATCACTTATCATGTAATTCGGAGAAAGTGACCAAAGTGGACATAGGTTGCTTCTCAAATCAGTAATATATGGTGAGCTCCTGTTTGAATCAAGGGAATGAAATATATTCAAATTACTTAAGTGATGCGTCAATTGCAAATTTAAACTATATTTTAAGAGACTTCAAATTTTCTTTGCAAACTTCACTTGTGCATTTTTTCAATTGGAAAAGGAGGAAAAGGAATGGAAAAGAGAGATTTTGATCAAGATAGTATAGATATAAGTTTTGTTGCTTTTCTTTTTGTTTCTAAATTGAGATTGTTTTTTTTTTTCACTTAGTTTAATTCAATTTCTAGTTTAATTATTGTTGCTTTATTATGTATACATGTTTATAACAAAACAACCTTTAAAAATTGAAAAGTCCCATTCTAGTATCATATATCATTGAAAAATGAAAGCAGTATGGCATAGTGAATCATACAACCAAATAGCATAGTCAAATACAACCAAATAGATTTAAAGTTTGATAAATTACAGTTTGTTTCCTAGAAATTAAAATAAACAAAAGCATTATCTATTAACATTAATTTTGATAACTAGAAACTTATTACGAATATTGAGAGTTTATCTTTTCAAAGGTACTTTATTACCCCATCATTCGGTCTAAGAATAGACCTACTATTAAAATAAAATGTAGCCATTAGATCAAATGCTCGTTATTTTGAGTGAAATGAATGAATAAAATGTGATAAAGGAGCATCATCCATAACGAATCATTTCTTTTTTCTTCTCATTTGCTTACAAAATATTTGATACTTTCCTTGAATCCGTTCTCTTTCTAACATTTTTGAACAAAAGAATACATTAGGAGGTGAAATGTAAGTGATCAAAAAAGTGTATGGCTAGAGGCTTAATTAGCAGTTTGTCATCATTGCTACCACTGAGGGCTACCTTCTATTTTATAGCTCACATAGAGAAATGCATAAAGCTAGCCAGCCGAAAGATATTAGTTTTGGGTCCGGCGCAGAAAAGTCATTTTCTTTTAAGATTTTGTAGCTTAACACTATGTCAAAGTTTAATAGATATCACCATTGTTTCACAAGCCCTACACTGGTCTGGTCCTAACTTGTTTAGTTGACAACTAAAGCATGGACTATAAGAGACTGTGATAAATACTTAAAAGCTAGATTGGTCTTGCATTTTTTATGTTATCTTTTCTTTCTAGCAGTGTGTCATTTACTCTTATAAGGATCCGTTTTTTTGTGTGTGCATATTATATAAGCTTAATCTCTGTTGTGGTTTTTAAAGTAATTGAGTAAGTGAAAAATTCTAGACTTTGGAAACTTTAAAGTTTGCCTATGACTTTTAGTTTGTAACTAATCGAAGAAGAAAAGGAAGCTTATAGATGTATCAAGTCATGTAATTGGTAAGTTGGGGCTCCATGTGCTAGGCTGCCTTTTTAATTTACTTGAATCTCCATGTGTTAGGCTGCCAACTTTAACATTTTATTTCTTAGTTTTGTTCTATAGTTTATTTCTTCTTGGTTTGGGTAAGTACGGGAAAGGTGATTGACAAGTAATTATGAATATATGTCATGATATGACTTTATCTTCTATTCAGAACCTTAACAAGTAAGTCGGTTCAAGTAATTATGTATATATGTCATGTATACTATTAATTGTTCTTATTCTAGTCTTCACAAGGGTTAATAAGATAGAATATAGACTTGTGTATTTTGTCTTTATATATACCATGATACTTAGTTATTTTGTTTTTTTTCATTCTCATTTTTATGTACTTAGTTGTTTTTATTGAGTAAAGGCTTTAGGTTTATTTATTTTCCTGTTTACAGATATAAGACATGAATTGCTTGAAGATGGTGAGAATAGTAAGCTTGATATGGATTGTCTTCTATGCAAGGATGTCGTGCCACAATGGAGGAAGATGTTAATTTTTTGCCTATAATTCTCTTTGGTCCCTTATCATAGAAGGAAAACAAACTAAATGATGTTATGATATATATGCTATTCCTTTTTGAATGTATGTTTGAAGAGATCGCTATTATGTATACTTAGTTAATTTGGTTTAGAATTGTTGAATGGTGGCTATTTTGGTATAGAAATGTGTTGAATGGTGGCTATTTTGGTGTAGAATCGTTGAATGGTGGCTATTATCTAATACTTGTTTGATTTGGTGTAGAATTGTGTTCTTTTGAATGAATGTGTAGGTGTTTAATTACTGAGATTCAATTATGGATTTTCTTTCGTAATTAGTAGGACAAACAAGATGATGGTGCAAACAACATGAGAAGAGTGGATTTAAAAATTTCCGCGAATTTGTCACAAAATGCGATGAAAACATGATGTGACGAATTTGTGACGAAACATGTAGGTACCAATTTGTGACAATAATTTGCCACGATTCTGTGATGAACAGTTGTGACAAAAATGTGACGAAACATGTAGCCACGTACCTGTGACAACATTTAGCCACAAAACATTGACGAAACGAGGTCACGATAATGTGACAAAAGTTTTTCCACGATTATACGACAAAATAATTTGCGACGATTTAGCCATAAAATTTTTATTTGTGACGAATTTGTGACAAAATGTTTCAGGTTGATATATCATTGCAGATTCGTCACTTTGTGACGAAACTGTGACGATTGACAATTTTGCCACGCAGTGTTATGCGACTATTTGGATTTCGTCGTATTTTCGTCACAAATACTTATTTGTGATGAAATTGTGACGTAAAACTGCTGTCACAAAACACCCATTTTTTGTAGTGTATAAATATATGAAATGTAAAACAAACCACACACATTTTATTAAACACTAAAAGATTACAAACACGAAAATGAAAGTACAACAACATAAGATTATCTCATAATCTTGGGAATGCAAGAACATTTTCTTATTACCCAACACGCCTATGATCCCACTTTATAAAGAGATAAATAAAAAAAGCTAAATGATGAATACACTTGCAAATGAGTACACAACTATGGCAAATTGATCTGCCGTGAGAGTCTCAAACATCATTATGCTGAATGCAGTAGAGTAGATAAATGAAAGAAGAAAAATTTGCAAGATGAGAGAATGAATGTGGTGGTAAAGAAAAGTGAAGGGGAAAATGAAGAAAGCAGTAGGGTTTTAAAACCCGTATGCTAGGGTGTACGGCGCTTGAACCGGGGTTAGGCGCGCTCGAACGTGGTTCTTCCCGTCTCTCTTTTTTTAAATGTCTTAGGAAAATTACAAAATAGGAAGATATAATCTTCCTCAAACCTATTTTCTACAAAATCACACTTTGTTTTTTATTTTTTTTTTAAAATTAAAATTAGCGGACTAACTCTTCCAGAGGGTTCTATGTTCACGCCATCCAGTACTTTTCTTCGGCACTTACATGGGGTCACAGCCAGTTCCATAGGGTCAATAGCAAGACAGTGGAGTTTTACGTTATAGACAATACCGTCTAGTGAATGCTCTCACTCCTAACTACCTTATCAAGTAATGCCCAAACAGACCCTAAACTACATTAAGCTGGTGGAGTGGCAAGTACTGTTAGACAGAGTAGAACTGATTAGTCAATCGCACACAGAAACGTACAGTGACCACTAGTATCATGACAATCATACCTGTATGAGTGCTTCTCAAGGTTAAAACCCAAACTGCATTAAGCTAGAGAAAAACTCATATGGTAAAGAAAATAAATGACAGAAAAAATAAAATTGAATCCAAATAACCACGGGAATCCCTAGGTTGCTTCCTAGGAGAGCTAAGTTTATTCTCTTCAGCTAGACAGAGTTACCTTGAAATTGTTACTGTGCAAGGATAAGGTCTTTAAGTACAATCGACTCTTCACCCCAATTCTTTAACCAGATTGCTGGTTTTAGCCTTTGTCCGTTTACAAACATTGTTTTTCTATCTTTCTTATCTTTTATCTTGACAACACCGGACGAAAAAACTTGTTCAACCCTAAATGGCCCGTCCCATCTAGACCTCAATTTTCTTGGAAACATTCGTAACTTAGAATTAAATAACCACACATCTTCTTCAAGAACAAAATTCTTCCGAACAATCATTTTGTCATGCATTCTTTTCATTCTCTCATTATAAATCTTGGCATTGTCATATGCCTCTACACGCATCTCTTCAAGTTCATTTAGATGGAACAATCTATTTTTACCAGCTTTCTGCAAGTCAAAATTTACAATCCTAATTGCCCAATAAGCCTTATGTTTCAATTCAATAGGTAAATGACATGTTTTCTAAAAAACTAAACAAAAAGGTGACATTCCTATGGGAGTCTTATATGTAGTTCTATATGCCCAAAGTGCATCATTCAATCGAGTAAACCAATCCTTCCTATCAGGTCTTACTGTCTTTTCAAGGATTGATTTAATCTCCCTATTAGAAATCTCAACCTATCCACTAGTTTGTTGGTGATATGGTATAGCAACTTTATGAATGACTAAGTATTTCTTCAACAACTTTTCAAAAGTTCGGTGAATAAAATGACTTTCACCGTCACTAATGATAGCTCTTAGAATTCCAAAGCGACATAAAATATTTTATTTTATAAATTTCATCACAATAGTGTAATCATTAGTTAGTGTCACAATTGCCTCAATCCACTTAGACACATAATCAACATCAACCCAGAATGTATTGAAAATCAAAAGAGATGGGGAAAGGACACATGAAGTCAATACCCCACACATCAAAAAGTTCACAAATTAAAATGGGATTTAAGGGCATCATATCATTTTTTCCCATGTTACCTATCTTCTGGCATCTTTCACATGCCTTGCAAAATTCATAAGCATCTTTGAACAATATAGCCCCATAAAATCCACTTTGCAAAATTTCGAGAGTTGTCCGTCGTCCTCCAAAATGTCCTCCACATTCCTGCGAATGACAAAATGACATGATGCTTAGCTGTTTAGGCGCTGGTATGCATCTGCGAATAATTTGATCATAACAAATACGAAACAAATGAGGATTATCCCAAAAATAATGTTTTACTTTTGAGAAAAAAATGATCCCTCTCAGCCTTGTTCTCCTCCTTGGGTATTTTACCTACTGCAAGATAATTCACAATATGAGTATACCAAGGAAGTTTAGGAGCAAAAATTGCCAATAATTATTCGTCAGGAAATGTATCTCTCAAGGGTAGTTCATTTTCTGTTTCCTGAGATACAATCCTTGACAAATGATCAGCAACTACATTTTCTCGACCTTTCTTATCTTTGATTGTTAAGTCAAATTCTTGAATTAACAACAACCATCAAATAAGCCTAGGTTTAGAATCTTTCTTTTTCAACAGGTATCTTAATGCCGAGTGGTCAGAATAAATGATTATTTTTGAACCCAACACATAAGATCGAAAATTTTCTAATGCAAAAACTACAACGATCAATTCTTTCTCTGTAGAGGTGTAGTTTTTCTGGGCATCATCTAAAGTTCGGCTGGCATAGTAGATCACACAAGGAATGCGATCCTTGCATTGACCTAAAAATACTCCTATGGCATAATCAAATGCATCGTACATAATTTCAAAAAGAAAAAAGTAATCCGGTGGTTGAATTACCGGAGTAGTGGAAATGGAATTTTTTATCATTTCAAAAGCAGTAACACATTTTTCATCAAATTGGAATGGAGTATCCTGTGCCAACAAATTCGATAAAGGTCTAGTAGTTTTACTAAAATCCTTTATAAATCATCGGTAGAAACTAGCATGTCCAAGGAATGATCTCACCTATTTGACATTTGCAGGAGGGGAAAGATTTGAGATAATATCAACCTTAGCTTTATCAACTCGAACTTCTTCCTTGGATATAATGTGTCCGAGAACAATTCCTTCTTGCACCATGAAATGACTTTTCTCCCAGCTAAGGAAAAGATTAGATTCCTGACATCTTTTCAACACCACAGACAAACTATTCAAACAAATTTCAAATGAAGAACCAAAGATAGAAAAGTCATCCATGAAGACTTCCACAAATTTATCCATCATATCAGTGAAAATAGACATCATGCAGCGTTGAAAAGTGGCAGGTACATTACAAAGACCAAAAGGCATTCTTTTGTAAGAAAATATGCCAAAAGGACATGTGAAAGTTGTCTTTTCCTAATCTTCAGGGTCCACAGGGATTTGGTTGTATCTCGAGTACCCATCAAGAAAACAATAATAACTTTGCCCTACCAACCTGTCCAAGATTTGATCAATGAATGGTAAAGGGAAGATCCTTTCTTGTTACAGCATTGAGTTTCCTATAATCAATACACATGCGTCATCCAGTTGTGGTACGGGTAGATACCAATTCACCTCTATCATTTATCACCACAATCATTACTGATTTCTTAGGTACAACCTGTATCGGACTAACCCATATACTATCAGAAATAGGATAAATGATACACGCATCTAACAACTTTACTATTTTCTTCTTCACAACTTCCCTCATGTTCGGGTTTAGCTTACGTTGCATCTCTCTAGATGTCTTGGCTCCATCTTTCAAATTGATCTTATGCATGCAAAAAGAGGAATTTATTACTCTAAGATTTGCAATAGTCCAACCTAACACTTCTTTATTCTTAGACAACACCTCAATAAGTTTAGCTTCCTGCTCCAAAGAAGGATTAGAAGCAATAATAGCTGGAAGTGTTTGATTTGACTCCAAGAAAACATACTTGAGATGACTAGAAAGTTGTTTGAGTTCCAACTTAGGATGAGATTGTATAGAAATAAGCAAGGGCTCTCTAGAAAGAGTCAATGATGGTTCTATTGCACACACCTGAAGTTTTTCATCAAATCCTAGATTTATTTCTAAAGATTCATTATCTTTATCAGATTCTTCCTCAAACTTATTCAAAACTATTTCACTATGATTCAAAGTATTCTCCAAAAAATCGTTTTGCATGAGATTAAGGAAAGACTCTTCAATTAATGGATCAATCTTATCAAGAATAAAACATTCAAGACCATCATCTCCATTTGCAAACCTAGCAACATTAGCAACATTTAGCTTTACCTTAATATCTCCAAATTTAAACTCCAACTCTCCAGTTGCACAATGAATTTTTGCATTAGTAGTTGCTAAGAATGGTCTTCATAGTATGACTGGAGTTTGAAACTTTTGAGTTTCTTCTAGTTCCATATCTAGCATAACAAAATCCACAGGAAAATAAAATTCATCAACCTTTACCAGAACATCCTCAATCATGCCCCTAAGGATTCTAAGTGATCTATCAGCCAATTGAAAGGTGACAAGAGTAGGTTTCAATTCTCCTATATCTAACTGTTCAAACAGATTAAAGGGGATAATATTTAAACTAGCTTCTAAATCAAGAAGGGCACGATCTACACAGTGATTACCAATATAGCAAGAAATAGTGAATGCACCAGGATCTTTCAGTTTTGGCGGAACAAGAGAAGTAAGAATGCAACTTACCTTTTCAGTCAACCTTACCTTGTTTGATATCAAAGTTGAAATTCTCCTTTTCTGAGTACATAAATCCTTGACAAATTTTACATAAGCAGGAATTTGCCTAATTATTTCAAACAAGGGTAAATAGATTTTCATTTGCTTAAAAGTTTCAAGCATTTCTTCCCTTTTAAATTCTTTATAAGGTGGATTTCCTAATGGTTAATGGAACTTTTTCATGTGATATTACCATTTCATATTCATTTTCAGCTTCCTTTGATGAATCAGCAGTAACTCGAGGCTTTGTTTTTTGCTTTGCTTGCATGGAGTTTTGTAAGTTTCAATGCTAACCTTGTTATCAACTTTCTTACCACTTTGTAGTGTAGTTACAACTTGAAGATCCTCCACTTTTTGATTTGTAGCTGTTACATAGGCCTTATCTTTTGGATTCCTATCTGGTTGGGCATGGAGTGTTCCTTCTTCTCTTTTTCGCATAGTGCTAGCCAATTGTCCTACTTGTCTTTCCAAGTTGGCAATTGCCTTTGTATGTGTACTTACTAGTTGCAAAATTGGTTCTATATTATAAAGCTTTTTCAAAACCTGTTCTTCAAAATTAGTTCCGTAAGAATTAGAACCTGAATTAGAGCTTGAAGGCACCTGTCCTTGTGGTATTGAATGAAATCCTGGTGGATATTCTTTTTTTCTTTGTTGCTGAACATCCTCTCGATTTTGATCCCACCGCAAATTTAGATGATCCCATGTACTTGGATTATAAGTGTTAGAGAATGAATCATAATTGCGAGGGTACCTATAAGTAGCACAAGCTTGCTCTGAAATTGAATTGGGATTTGGTGCAAGAATGCTTTCGCCTGAATCAACAACATGCAATGATTCTTTTCTTTTAACCATTTTTTCCAATGCAAGAGTTAAAGTTTCAATCTTTGAGGTCAAAGAATTGTAATCATTTGAACCTACACTTTTTTTCCTTTCTCTAGATGAAGATGCACACTTTCGTGAATTGTTACTCAGTTTTATAAACAATTCCGTGGCTTCTTCTGGAGATTTCTCAAAAAGTGAACCATTACAAGCTGAATCGAGCAAACTTTGATTATGCTCATTTAACCCTTGATAGAAATTCTGAGCTAATTGCCAATCTGGAATACTATGGTGTGGACATTCATGAAGTACACTTTCAAATTTGTCCCAACTCTCTTGAAGTGCCTCTCCAGGTAACTGAGAAAAATTATTTAATTGATTCATGCATTCATTGGTTTTTGAAGAACAGTAAAATCTTTCAAGAAATTCTCTTTGTAGTTGATCCAAAGAAGTAATAGAACCAGAATGTGATCTATAAAACCAAATTTGTGCTTGACCCATTAAAGAGTAAGGAAACAATCTCAATTTAACAACCTTTTTCAAGGCAGTTCTAGTATTGATCGATCTACATGAATGGACAAAATTATTAATGTGATCATACGGGTTTTTATTAGAAAGATCGTTGAGCGTGGGAAGCATTGAAATCATGTGAGACTTTATTTTAAAACCTTCATTAGTTTCAAGTAAGGCGATGGCTCGTGGAGGAATATAATCTTGTGGTGTGAAAAAATCTTTTATGCTCCTCCTCACATTTCCTACTTCTTTACCTTTATCTTGATCCCCATTTTTTCAGATTTTGATCAGCCATGATTAGAAATTTATGTGCTTTGTTTCTGGATTTAAAAGTTTTCTCAATTTTTGAATAAAAAAAAAGATGGGTCGCTTTAACGATCTCCGACCATGCATACAAAATTAAACCATTAAAAAGAAATACAATCTATACGAAGTAACAAAATTGACTAAAAATTAAGTCCTAAAGACTAAAAACTAAAATATATATACATATTAATACACATGTACATAAATCAAAGACTTATTTTAATTGATGAACACCGATCCCCAGCAACGGTGCTAAATTTTGATCGCGTCGTTTTGCGCTAAAAAATAGTGATGTTAAATGATTGAAATAGTGCTTACCTCAAATTACCTCTAGTTGTGGCGAGTGGAGGGTCGATCCACGGAGATTGGGGTTATCAAATTAAGCTAAACCTTTAATTTAGAATTGTTTTACTCTCTCCCGTCACTGATGAGTTTTGTGAGACCCTATATTTTCGTCTTTATCTCGATTTGCGTGATTTGACCTGTTTATGTGTTATATGAGTTAGAATATGCTAAATCTGTGATTTATATTCCTATTACCTGCTAAGTGTGCATTCATGAAAATTTTATAAAAAATGGAATCATAAATTTTATCGACGGTTTTTATGAATAGTATTTTGGACGCACGTCTGCTAAAATTTTTACGCAGGTGTTTTAGGTGTCTTAAAACCTAGTCCTCGGATATTAATAGACCTGTGTTTGATTAAAATGAATTTCAAATCGGCTTTGAAATTTTAAAGGTTTTTACACTTTCTTTTGTAAAAATCGCATTTTTTAGCCAAGTCGGGTGAAAATATTTGCATGAGAAAATTGTTGTCACCCAAAAATATTTTGCTTAAAATAGTCTAAGTGTCAATTTAATGTTTGTAAGCAAAATAGACATTAAATGGAATTAAAAGACTAGAATATACGAAAAACTAACAAAGGCTTCAACTTTGACTTTTTTCGTTTTGTTGACTTTTGCTCATATAACATCAACACACACTAAATTAGCACAAAAACACTCTAAAAAACCACACACATGGCCGAGACTTTGTAGAGAGAAAAGGAAGCCATTTTCAACATATTTTCAAAGCAAAATCTCTTTAGAAAACCTAGTTTTTGTCCGTAATTTTGTGAACCGAGCTAGATTCCGCTTGTTGGGCATGCATTGCACGCATTCATAGCCTTGTTTCGGATCAAAGATGAGAGAAAAATTCTAAATCTTAAAATGTCAATTTTATGTTAATTCATATAATCGAATTTTTAGCCATTGAAATATTAAATTGATGTTATATTATTGCTTAGTAGATGCTAAGGATTGATTATATGGGTTTACAGCTGTTTTGAACTGTTGTAGTATGCATTTCTGTTTTTCGGGTATTAAAATTGAGAATTTGGCTATTTGTTGAATAAATGTTGTTGTGGTTGTTGGAATTAGTTGCTGTTAGTTTCTAAAAGTTTGTTAAATACGTGGTAGTAATGTTGTAATGCCGAAATTTTGATTGTGATGTCGTGGTGAAAGTCCAAAAAATTCAGCCTAGGTGCATTGAGGTTTTAGGGTTGTTGGGCTTTATTTGGATGGATTATGGTTGGTTTCCGAGGGGGCTAATGTTGTTGATTGAGTGGGTAAGTGATAGAGACTGATTTGGAGGTTATCGGATTAGTAGAATGTAAGTTATGACTTTTAGAAGTTTGGGTTGTCTTTCTTTAAAATCTTGAAATATGCCTTTGGATGTTTGGGTGGTATTTGAGTGAATGAATTGTGAGTTGTTAATGGTTAGACTAGGGTTTGGATGTGTGGTTTAATGTATGTTAAGTTGGATGACCTACTTTGTCATCTAACTTAGTTGTTGAGTTGTTAATTGTTTAATTGATGATATGTTGTTGAAATGTTATTAATTGATTATTGATTATTGATTATTGATGAAGCCAGGAAATAGGTAACCTACTTTGTTGTCCTCTTGAGATATGATTGATTATTATTATTGTCATGAGTCTTGGTATGTGTGTGCTACCTCTTGGGTAGTGTCGGGCTGTCAGGTTGATAATGGCATGACTATCATAGGCTACCTCCAGCTGGCATGGCGAAGGTACCATGGAGGGAGGGGCTAGTAAGGTACCTCGGGTGCGTGAGTAATGGGGAGTTATAAGAAGAATGGTTGAGATCGTGATAGCGTTTGGAGCTACACCAACTAGAGTATCCTTTATTGATTGGTTATTATAACTAATGTGCTTATATTGTTATTGATGTTTATTATGTGTTTACTGCTCAAAGGATGATTTCCAATGAGTATAGTAAATACTGTTAAGAGATCTGTCGAATCCTCATTGAGTTTGTTTTATATAAGCTCACTCTCAATTATTACATGCATACAGGTAAAATTGAACAAGATTACGGGTACGTGCCTCAGGAAGCTGAGAATGTCCCATATGTGGACGAGTCCTATGTGCCAGAGTCTTATCATTGATATCTGAGATGTTGTACTCTTTTGTTATCTTGTATATTAAAACTAGATGGTTTGTATTTACTTAGAAGTTTATGATGTATAAGATGTTGTAAAGATAATGGATTATATGTTACTAGCTTAGTAGTCTTGTTTTGGAATATGATTAGCTTGCTAGATTGGTTATAATCTATTTTGAAAATGTATGTTATATAGTAAATGTATGATGTTGGAACGGAGGCGTATAACCTATGGATGCAATGGTAAAAGAATGTTTAATGTATGTTATGGTTATGCTGTTTATTGTTGAATTGTTTGTGGAGTTGGTTGTATGAGTTGTGAAGAGGTTGGTTTAGAGCCTCGATGTTCTAATTACTGTCGTTATACTGTTGAAATTCTGTTGCGTCCTGACTGATCGTAGGAGGGGTCGAGTTAGGGCGTTACATTAAGTGGTATCAGAGTTTATGTTTAGTTGTCAGTCGTTGTATTCTCGAAATGTGGGTAATAGTATTAGCATAAAAGTATGTATGAAGTGAAAAAAAAGTGAAATATGAGTTAATATGATTAAATGATTATGTGATTATGTGATTTGGTGACTATGTGAATTATGTGATCAATGTGTTTATTTGATTGGTACTTAAGTGATTTATGTGCTTTACGTGAGTTTGTTACTTATGTGCTAATAATTGTTTATAACCTGTCTATGTGCTATAACCTGTGCTAATTTTTTGATAGTAGAGTGGCGGGTAGACCGAGAACAAGAGGTAAGCCGGAGGCAAATAATGAGGCACCGTGTGACGCCCGAGATTTAGCCATGCATTTAATTACTGTTGCATCCCTTGTTTGCGCATTTATTTCTGTGCCGTACTAATTGACTTTTGTGACTACTATTCACTCCATTTTTAAACTGCATTTAATTAGTTAATTAGCATTTTTATTAAATCATATTAATTATTAAAGTAATGAGAAAAATGTGCATTTGAGCTAGAGGCGATAGGAGAGCTCGTTTAGAAAATGACTTTTGTAGTTGAATGAATAGTGTTACGTAACTAACTTAGAGATTTAATTATCTAACACACACGTATCACCTTAGGCTCGTTTTAAGCTTATTACGCGCATTTTAAAAGCCACCCTAAGCACCCAAACTTGACCCCACCTTAAGACTCACTTATTAAGACATAACACAAACACATTTGAGCACAAAAACAAAAAAATTCAGCAGTGAACAGTGCCTGGAAACCCGACAGCCCTTCTCTTGTTTCTTGAGGATTTTTGCTTCATCAATCCTTCATTTCAAGCCACTCCAAGCATTGAGCAACTAGTGTAGGGTGTTTGCAAGGTTCCTAGGTGCTCCTACACGCTTTGGTGAGGGATTTCACGGCTTGTTTTTGCATTTTTAAATAGTTGCTCATTTCTTGATTTGTTGAAAATATGATTAAATGCCATTGTAATTGTTATCTATGCTATTATACCATGTATATGAATGCTAGAGAACATATTTGAGCCATCGTTTTGCAATTTAAACGGTTAGAATCGTTAGTTTGATTTTTAGGGTGAATAGTGACGTTTTTCTAGGGTTTTGCGTAATTGCTCGAATTAGCTTGATTCAACACTTCTAATAGACGCCTTAGGTGCTAGTGAAGGTAACCTAATAGCCCCGTGCACTTGCATTGTCCTTAAATCACTTAAAATGGAAAATAGCCGACTTTAACTTGGGGCTTTTGGGGTTAATGCGAATCCGGGTAGATTCGGGCTTCAATTCTAGTATCCTTAAGTTACCTAGGTGCTATAGAAGCCTTGATATCACTTGTTTGAAGCCCCGACGATGTATGTGTAGTTTAAAGCGATAAGAGGGAATTTGTGGCTTTCGGGGTAAACGCGGGCATTTGAATGAGTTAGAGGGTTGAGAGGGTACCTTGAGGGTTAGTTAGAAGGTTGGGAGAGTTTCATTTGAAAATGAAATCATTAACTTTGGTTTGGAAGAGAAATAGTTTGTAAAATAAAGGGGTTTAAGTGCAATTTCGATTGTCTCACATTTCTAAACCCACGGCATGACTTCTTGAGTGTTTATAAGTGATTTTAAGTTGATTTGGAGCTTTTGGTATGATTCTAAACTTATCTTGCTAATGTCTCTTTGTAAAACTGCATATTTGCTTATATAATTGTTCTATTCTAATTGCATCGAGGTCAACCTACTTTGTTGATCCTCATATGTGTTAATGCTTATATTATTGCTATTAACTTGCCATCGTTAAGTGCATTACATAGTGGTTGCGCAACCATAGTGTCAGGGGCGGATATGTTGAATATCGGCTGGGCGGCAGAGGGCTTGCCGGTGGATATTCAAACTCCGTGCCCTATTCCCTCATTCGCCTGGTCCGGAGATTGCCAGGGGATGTTGGGTCGTAGGATTATCGGGGTACATCCGGAGTACACCCACTGGAGTGTTTGGGGTTATGCCGGCTTATCGTGATCGTGCTCGTGGTTCGTGGATCGTGATTGAAGACCAGTG
This sequence comes from Ehretia macrophylla, assembly GCA_037974665.1. Classification (NCBI taxonomy): domain Eukaryota; kingdom Viridiplantae; phylum Streptophyta; class Magnoliopsida; order Boraginales; family Ehretiaceae; genus Ehretia; species Ehretia macrophylla. The sequence continues at coordinate 12,074,095 of CM075774.1, forward strand.
AAGATTGGTGTATAGGGGATTGTGTGAAATGTATCCTTTTAAATGTGTGGTTATTTAAGTTATCATTGTTTCTTTAATTGTCTAAGTGATATTGTTGTATAACTGTATCATCTGTTGCATTGCACGCCCCGGGACTATATCCCTCACTGGGCAACAGTGGTTGCTCATACCTCGATATCTGTTTCAGGAGATGCTGAGGGTGATCCCCAGCTTGTTGAGTTAATTGAGGAAGAAGAAGTTCAGATTGAGCCTTTACCTTAGTTTCTGTGCTTGATAGCTTGAGGTGGTTAATGAATTTGCTGCTATGTGGAAGATTCATCTGATTACTTTATGTACTATTTTGTAGCCCAAGGGCTATGTATATGTTTGTTATATAAATTGAAGACTAGTTGGTTGTGTTGTAGCTTTGAAAGCCTATGAACTGTAATAACTTATGATCTACTTCTATTCGCTTTGCTTGCTTGGGAGTGAATGACTTAAAGTAGAAATGTTTGATCTTTCAATTATGTTTAATTGATTTCATAGGATGTCATGATTATAAAACTATGTTGACAATAAGTTCTCGCATGCTTGTGTGCTTTGGAACTATTGTGTACTATAAGGCTCGGATGGCCTTAGAACTTTGTTGTTTGTTTAAGAAAAGCTTGTATTGTATTGTTGGGGCTTGGTTTGAGTGTTTACAGGTTTTTAGAATGTCCACGGTACAGGGGAGACTCTGTCTGTGTGTCGGGTCCGGACTTAACCTTTAGCTTGGGGGTTGGGTCGGGGCGTGACACACCGGGTAATGTGGCACCGGGCCGAGATAGGGGTGATGACCATATTGCTGCAGCTATGGATAGAATGATGGAAATCATGGCAGGACAGTCACAGTTATTAGCAGGGCAAGCTGCCCAGGCACAGATGTTGAACGTACAGGGTGGTTACCACGGGCGAAATATGTTGAAGGAGTTCTTGGGTTATTATCCACCTAGATTCCAGGGCAAGCCAGATGATACAAAGGCGGAGGTATGGATCAATAAGATAGAGAAGATATTCGATCCTTTAGACTATACTGATAAGAGGAAAGTCACTTTTGCAGTCTATTTGTTTGACGATGAAACAGAGGAGTGGTGGCGCACAGTGAGAGCCGGTTGCGAGGCAAGAGGTACTCCGTATGTTTGGGATACCTTTCTTAGAGCGTTTCGAGCTAAGTACGTCCCAAGGATTGCACGGGAAAGGAGAGATACGGAGTTCCTATCCTTGGTTTAAGGGGATGCTACGGTGGTTCAGTATGAGGCTACTTTTACCAGACTGTCCCGGTATGTACCGGAATTTGTAGCTGATAAAGAGCGTAGGACCCCGAGGTTTATGTTGGGTTTGAGGTGGCCTTGAATCAGTATGATGTTTTTTCTGAGGTTTTTGAGGCGGCATCTAGGTTGGAAAAGAGGAAAGGGGAACAGATTGGACCTAGTCAGCCTAGTAAGAGGCCATTTCAGCCGCATGGTGTGTATAGGCCTCCAGTATAGCAGGTTGTGTACAGTCCGCCAGTTCAGCAGAGCTTTTTTAGACCACAGGGTTAGCAGGGTTTCTACAGGCCCCAGTTTTAGTAGGGCTTTTTCCAGGCTTAGTCATAGTACAGGCCGACCTAGTCTCAGGGTCAATATAGGCCTAGTGTTGCGAGACCCCAGCAGCAGGCTGGCATAGCCTGTCACGCCCCAACTCGACCCCACCTACGACCAGTCAGGAGGCAACGAAATTTCGGCAGTATAACGACAGTAATTAGGACACCGAGGCTCTTAACCAACCTCTTCGCAACTCATACAACCAACTCTACAAACAATTCAACAATAAACAAATCAACCATAATATACATTAAACATTCTTTTATCATTGCATCCTTAGGTTATACGCCTGCGCTCCAACATCATACACTTACTATATAACATACATTTCAAAATAGATTATAACCAATCTAGCAACCTAATCATATTCCAAAACAAGACTACTAAGCTATCAACATTTAATCCATTATCTTTACAACATCTTATACATCATAAATTTCTAAGTAAATACAAAACAACTAGTTAATATACAAGATAACAAAAGAGAACTACATCTCAGATATCAAGGACATGACTCTTGCACATAGGACTTGTCCACATATGGCACATTCTCAGCTTCCTGAGACACGTACCCGTAATCTTGTTCAATATCACCTGTACACATGCAATAATTGAGAGTGAGCTTATATAAAACAAGCTCAGTGAGGATTCGACAAATCTTTTAACAGTATTTACTATACTCCATAGAAATCATCATTTGAGCAGTAAACACATAATAAACATCATTAACAATATAAGCACATTAATAATAATAACCAATCAATAACGGATACTCTAGTTGGTGTAGCTCCAAACGCCATCACGATCTCAACCATTCTTCTTATAACTCCCCATTACTCATGCACCCAAGGTACCTCTCGAGCCCTTCCCGCCATGGCACCTCCGCCGATGCGAGCTAGGAGTAGTCTATGATAGTCATGCCGTTATCAACCCGACAGCCCAACGCTGCCCGAGAGGTGGCACACACATACCAAGACTCATGACAATAATAATAATCATTCATATCATAGGAGGACAACAAAAGTAGGTTGCCTGTCTCCGGGCTTCATCAATAATCAATCAATTCATATAATTTCAACAACATAACATCAATTAATCAAATAAACAACTAACAACTAAGTTAGATGACAAAGTAGGCCATCCAAATTAACATGTATTAAACCACTCAACCAAACCCGAATCTAACCAACAACAACCCATTATTCAACCACTCAAACAACACCCAAACAACTAAAGACATTATTTCAACAGTTAAAGAAAAACTATTCAAACTTATAAAAATCATAACTTACAATCTACTAATCCAATAACCTCTAAACAAGTTTCTAACACTCACCTAATCAAGCAACTATATTAGCCCCCTCAGAAACCAACCACAATCCATTCAAAACAAGCCCAACAACCCTAAAACCTCAATGCACTATGGCTGAAATATCCGGACTTTTACCACGATATCACAATCAAAATTTTGGCATTACAACATTACTCCCACGTATTTAACAAACTTTTACAAGCTAACAACAATCGATTCCAACGACCACAACTCCAATTATGCAACAAATAGCCAACAACTCAATTTTAATACCCGAAAAATTAAAATTCATGCTACAACGGTTCAAAACTTATATAAACACACATAATCAATCCTTAGCATCTACTGAGCAATAATATAACGTCAATTTAACATTTCAACGGCTAAAAATTCGATTATATGAATTAACATAAAAATGACATTTTGAGATCTAGAATTTTTATCTCACCTTTGATGTGTTATGATGCAAGAAAGATGTGCAATAGGTGCCCAACAAGCAAGAACAAACTTTGATTCAAGTGTTTTGGCTTTGTAATGCATTTTCTATGAGAAAACTTGATAAAAAAATATAAGCAAAAATGGCTCCTAAGTTTCGGCCATGTGTGTGTGTGTTTGTGGTGTTTTGAGTTTTGTTTTGTGAGCTATTTTAGTTAATATGCATATATAAGACAAGTCAACAAAAAATAATGCAAAGTCAAAGTTGAACAAATTAGTATTTTTTTGTATTTCTAGTCTTTTAATTCATTTCTTAGACTATTTTTGCTCAAAACAATTATGCAACACTTAGACTATTTTAAGTATCTTATTTTTAGGAGACAAGAGTTTTCACATGCAAAACTCTCACCCGACTCGGTTAAAAATACAATTTTTGCAAAAGAAAGTGTAAAAACCTTTAAAATTTTGAAGCCTATTTAAAATCCGTTTTAATCGAACACGGGTCTATTAATATCCGAAGACTAGGTTTTAAAACATTTAAAACTCCCCTGTAAAAATTTTAGCAGACAGGTGTTCAAAACCTTATTCACAAAAATCGTCGATAAAATTACTTATACCGATTTTGATGAAAATTTCATGAATGCACACTTAGTATGTCTTAGGAATATAAATCACAAAATTAGCACATTCTAACTCATATAACACATAAACAGGTCAAAACACGTAAATCGAGACAAAGACGAAAACTGGGGTTTCACATTCTCCCCCCCTTAAAACAATTGCGTCCGCGTAATTCTTGAACTGACAGACAACTAAGTCCTCAATCGTTACACGTTAACAATACTTCTCTTAGTTTCCATTTATCTCTTAGGATGACACCTGAACAAAGACCTCAAAGGAAATAAACTCCGTTGATTGCAAGATGATTATCACAATTCCAAAACAATCCTCAATTCATAATTCACTCCCACCTAATATCATATTGCATATGAAAGAAATCGCAACTCCAAAGTCTTAGCATGACACTACTACTTATCAATCATCCCCTACAACACAAAATGGCTCTATGAACACCTCGAGGGTTTCAAAACTCATTCACAATAACATGAACGATTACTGATCAAGGGAATATCTCAAAAGTGACATTGGTCAGAATATGGCTTTTATGAAATTTACAAGGGAACAAGGATATGGAAAACCACATACGAGCCAACAACCAATTGTACCAAAGGTCAAACAAATTAGAGAATCAAGAGGCTAATAGTTCAATTGGAAAGCATGATAACCAATATGATGAAGGTCTCAGCAATTATCAGTTAAACAAGTACGAACAAAATGATGACGAGACAAAACAATGCTGAGTATGTTGAACGAACATTCCTGAACAGGTAAACATTTCAATTCTCAATGATTGTTCAAGGAACCAACAAGTAAGTTGTACTTGAGGTGAAATGAAATTAAGAGATAAGAGATAATTAATTCAATAGAAAACATGAGTGGGAATATAATGAGTATCTTAGCACGAAATAACCAAAGAAATATAAATCAGAAAGGACAGTGCTGAGTATATTGAATGAGCAATTACAAGCAAAGTAATGGCTCAGGATTTAATAAAACAATAGGATTAACAAGGATCAACAAGAATGACAATGATGTACTTAGGTAATAAGTACATCAAGCAAGTGAAATTCGAGTAAGTAAAATGGTACACCAAAGGAGAAATTACTTTCAAATGAATAGTAATAGGATGCATGAAATAATGAAATCAATGGCTAGAGACATACAATGAAATATAGAAGTTTGAAACCTTAACTTTAGTAAGCGACATTGCTATAAGAAACAAATATGAATGTTAAGAATATAAACAATGTCAAATGAGTATAGAATTCATTAATCCAATAAGCATAACTTTCAAGGAACAATTGATATGTTAGAAAATGGTAACTTTCCCTCAAATAAGTGAGGGTAGAGTAGAAAAGAATAATAAGACCAATAGAATTAGGAAGCACAAGAAGGGTGTCCTACCTACACACTTAAACACCATTAAATCAAATCCTACAATCTATCTCTTTCCAAAACAAGACACTAAGGAGATCTAGAGAACCTGAGGAGTCATACAATCACTCCAAAATTTACAGTATGTACAGACCATTCTCCAAACAAGATAAATCACCGATTACCCAACAAGATTGACTGATAAAGACTCCAAAATCTTATAACACAAAGTAGATTCATGTTAACACATTATAACACAAGCGAATCCCCAATCAATAATTTAGAAAGTCATACCACCTAGAACTCAAAAGCTCGATGTAGGCAAGTAAATGTTCAGTCACCAAAATTCATTCTTATTTCCTCAAATAACTCTATCTCCCAACAATTACATAACTCTAACTCAAAAGCACCTAAAGCACATTGTTTCTCATAAGCTAGTTATAAACAATTAAAACCACATAAACAACTAACTTCATACAAGACACTTCAATCATATAAAACACATTTGTCAGATAATGCAAATTAATCACATAACGCACATTAATTACAACACATTGAGTCTATAAGGCACGTTCTCAGATAAAGCATATTGACCACATTAGTTCACTTAACACATTAAGCATATTGGTAACATAGAAAGTTAGACACATAAGTAAATTAATCACATAAACATATTAACATTTGTTTCACTTTTCTTTCAATTAATACATACTTGTATGCTTAGACCACTACCCATATTCCGAGGATACCCCGACTGACAGCTAAACATGCGCTCTGATACCACTTAATGTCACGCCTCAACTCGACCCCACCTACGATTAGTCAGGACGCAACAGAATTTCGGCAGTATAACGATAGTTTTTAGGACATAGAGGCTCTAAACCAACATCTTCGCAACTCATACAACCAACTCTTCAAACAATTCAACAATAAACAACGCAACCATAATATACATTAAACATTCTTTTATCATTGCATCCATAGGTTATACGTTTCCGTTCCAACATCATACACTTACTATATAACATACATTTCCAAAATAGATTATAACCAATCTAACAACCTAATCATATTCCAAAACAAGACTACTAAGCTAGCAACATTTAATCCATTATCTTTACAACATCTTATACATCATAAATTTCTAAGTAAATATAAAACAACTAGTTAATATACAAGATAACAAAAGAGAACTACATCTTAGATATCAAGGATAAGACTCTGGCACATAGGATTCGTCCACATATGACACATTCTCAGCTTCCTGAGGAACGTACCCGTAATCTTGTTCAATATCACCTGTATGCATGCAATAATTGAGAGTGAGCTTATATAAAACAAGCCCATTGAGGATTCAACATATTTGTTAACAGTATTTACTATACTCCTTGGAAATCATCCTTTGAGCAGTAAACACATAATAAACATCATTAACAATATAAGCACATTAATAATAATAACCAAACAATAAAGGATACTCTAGTTGGTGTAGCTCTAAATGTCATCACAATCTCAACCATTCTTCTTATATCTCCCCATTACTCACGCACTCGAGGTACCTCTCTAGCCCCTCTCTCCATGGCACCTCTGCCCATGCCAGTTGGGGGTAGTCTATTATAGTCATGCTGTTATCAACCCAACAGCCTAACACTGCCCGAAAGGTGGTGTGAAACTCCAGTTTTCATCTTTACCTCTATTTGCGTGATTTGACCTGTTTATGTGTTGTATGAGTTAGAATGTGCTAAATATGTGATTTATATTCCTAATAAATGTTATGTGTGCATTCATGAAATTTTCATCAAAATCGGCATTAGAAATTTTATCGACGATTTTTGTGAATAGTGTTTTGAACACCTGTCCGCTAAAATTTTTACAGGGGTATTTTAAACGTTTTAAAACCTAGTCCTCTGATATTAATAGACCCATGTTTGATAAAAATTGATTCTAAAACGAAATAGAAATTTAAATGGACTTTTCGGGTAAAAAATAGCGTTTTTGAGCCAAATAGTAATTTCTTCTAAACCTGATTCTTGTATTGACTTTCGTTGACCTAATCTATATTAATATAGATGTATTTATGTGTGGTATTAAATGATTTTAGATTAATTGTGCATTCAAAAGATATTTGAAAACAAATAATATGACTTTTCACATTCTTTTGTAAAAATTGAGTTTTTAACCGAGTCGGGTGTAAATATATGCATATGAAACTTGTTGTCAACTAAAAATAGACTACTTAAAATAGTCCAAGTGTTGAATGCATTTTTGTGAACAAAATAGTCTAAAAATACAATTAAAATACTAGAAAACAATTAAAAGACTAAATAAACTAACTTTGACTTTTATTATTTTTGTTGACCTTGAACTTATATCATCAACACACATTAAAACAAGCCAAAAATACCCAAAAAACATACACAAAACCTTGAGTTCAAGGAGGAGGAAGAATATGGCATTTTCAAGGCTTTTCAAAGCATTTTTCTCATAGATTTTGCAATTCAAGTCTAAATCACTTCATTCAAAGCTTGATTTTGCCTGTTGGGCATCCATTCTACATCTTTCTTGCATCAAAACACATCAAAGGTGAGAAAAAAATTCTAGATCTCAAAATGTCATTTTTATGTTTTTGCATATAATTGAATTTTGAACCATTAGAATGTTGAATTGATGTTATATTATTGCTCAGTGCATGCTAAGGATCGTTTATATGTATTTATATAAGATTTGAACCGTTGTAGCATGAATTTTATTTTTCGGGTATTAAAAGTTGAGTTGTTGGCTATTTGTTGAATATCTGGAGTTGTGGTGCTTGGAATCAATTGCTGCTAGCTTGTAAAAGTTTGTTAAATACGTGGTAGTAATGTTGTAATGCCGAAATTTTGATTGTGATTTCGGTGTGAAAGTCCCGAAATTTCAGCCATGATGCATTAGGGTTTTAGGGTTGTTGGGCTTGATTTGGATGGATTATGGTTGGTTTCCAAGGGGGCTAATGTTGTTGATTGAGTGGGTGAGTGATAGAAATTGGTTTGGAGGTTATTGGATTAGTAGAATGTAAGTTATGACTTTTAAAAGTTCGGGTTGTCTTTCTTTAAAATGTTGAAATATGCCTTTAGATGTTTGGGTGGTGTTTGAGTGATTGAATTGTGAGTTGTTGAGGGTTAGACTAGGGTTTGGTTGTGTGTTTAATGCATGGTAAGTTGGGTGGCCTACTTTGTCATCTAACTTAGTTGTTTGTTGTTTAATTGATTAATTGTTGTTATGTTGATTGAATTGATGAATATTAATTGATTATTGTTGAACCGAGAGATAGGCAACCTACTTTATTGTCCTCCAGTGATAATTGATTATTGATGAACCGGGAGATAGTCAACTGAAAAGGTTATCCTCCTGTGATTGAATGTTTATTATTATTGCTAAGTCTTGGTATGTGTGTGCCACCTCTCGGGCAGCATCGGGCTGTCGGGTTAAAACTGGCATGACTACCATAGACTACTCCCAGCTCGCATGACGGAGGTGTCATGGGGGGAGGGGCTAGTGAGGTACCTCGGGTGCGTGAGTGATGGGGAGTTACAAGAAAAACGGTTGAGATTGTGATGGCGTTTAGAGCTACACCAACTAGAGTATCCTTTATTGATTGATCATTATAGTTAATGTGCTTATATTGTTATTGATAATTATTGTGTGTTTACTACTCAAAGGATGATTTCCAAGGAGTATAGTAAATACTATTAGAGATCTATCGAATCCTCACTGGGCTTGTTTTATATAAGCTCACTCTCAATTATCGCATGCATACAGGTGAAATTGAACAAGATTACGGGTACGTGCCTCAGGAAACTGAGAATGTGCTTTATGCAGACGAGTCTTATGTGTCAGAGTCATTGCCATGAGTTCGTTTTAGTTGTTGTAATATATTGTATTGTATAACTTATTTAAAGATAATGGCTTATGTATATTGCTAGTTTAGTAGCTTTTCTTTTGAACATGATTAGGTTGCTAGATTGGTTATAATTTATTTTGGGAAAAAGTATGTTATTTAGTAAATGTATGATGTTAGAACGGAAGCGCATAACTTATGGATGCAATGGTAAAAGAATGTTTAATGTATATTGTGGTTGTGTTGTTTAATTGTTGAATTGTTTGTGGAGTTGGTAGTATGAGTTATAAAAGAGGTTGGTTTAGAGCCTCGGTATCCAAGTTACAGTCGTTATACTGCCAAAATTTCGTTGCGTTCCAACTGATTTTAGTAGGGGTCGAGTTGGGGCGTGACAGGTGGCACACACATACCAAGACTCATGACAATAATAATAATCATTCATGTGACGCCCGAGTTTTAGCCATGCATTCAATTACTGTTGCATCCCTTGTTTGCGCATTTCCTTCTGTGCATTATTAACTGTCTTCTTAAATTACTATTCACTCCGTTTTTAACTTCATGCTATTAGCGAATTAGCATTTTTATTAAATCATATTAATTGTTAGAGTAGTGGAAAAATGTGCATTTGAGCTAGAGGCGATAGGAGAGCTCGTTTAGAAAATGATTTTTGTAGTTGTATGAATAGTGTTACGTAACATAACTTAGGGAATGAATTAGCTAGCATTCATTTTACTATCTAGGCTCGTTTTAAGCTAACTAAGCGCATTTAGTGAACCATTTAAGTAAGCAACTTAGCCCCATTTAATATATAACTCACACAACATACACATTAGCTCATAACTTAGCAAAACAAAACAAAAAAGAGAGAGCATGCTGAAAACACTGTAGCAAATCCGAGAATTGCATAGGAGAAGAAATAGAGTTTTTTTTGCTCAACAAATCATCATTCCAAGCCAAGCCAAGCTAGGTGCAAGTGGTTTAGGGTGTCTACTAGCCTCCTAGGAGCTCCTACGCGCATTGGTGAGGGATTTCACGGCTCATTTTTGCATTTCTAAATAGTTGTCAATTTCTTGATTTGTTGAAAATGTGTTCAAATGCTATTGTATTAATTATCTATGCTATTATACCATGTATATGAATGCTAGAGAACATATTTGAGCCATCATTTCGCAATTTAAACGGTTAGAATCGTTAGTTTGATTTTTAGGGTGAATAGTGACATTTTTCTAGGGTTTTGCGTAATTGCTCGAATTAGCTTGATTCCATGCTTCTAATAGATGCTTTAGGTGCTAGTGAAGGTATTCTAATAGCCCCGTGCATTTGCATTGTCCTTAAATCGCTAAAAATGTAAAATAGTCGACTTTAATTTGGGGCTTTCGGGGTTAATGCGAATCCGGGTGAATTCGGACTTCAATTCTAGTATCCTTAAGCTACCTAGGTGCTATAGAAGCCTTGATATCCCTTGTTTGAAGCCCAGGCATTGTAGGTGTAGTTTAAAGCCATAAGAGGGAATTTGGGACTTTCGAGGTTATTGCGGGCGTTTGAATGAGTTAGAGGGTTGAAAGGGTTCCTTGAGGGTTAGTTAGAAGGTTGGTAGAGTTTTCCTTTAAATTTGAATAATTAACTTTGGTTTGGAGGAGAAATAGCTTGAATAACAAAGGGGTTTAGGTGCAATTTCGGTTGTCTTACGCTTCTAAGACCTTGGCATGACTTCTTGAATGTTTAAATGTAGTTTCAAGTTGGTGTGGAACTTTTGATGTAATTCTAATTATATCTTGTATATGCCATTTTGTAAAACTGCTTATTTGCTTGTATAAACTGCTTCTATTCTAACTGCATTGAGGCAACTTCGAGCTTAAAACTGTATTAATTGGAGAAGGATTAGGGGTTGAATTATATACCATTAGAAAGCCTTACGAGTCTAGTTTCTACAGCTTTTTACGGTGCATTAATCGGAGTTGTCTAGAGCAAGTTATGATCATTTTGGTGAGATGTGTCAGAAATGCCCTGTTACGCGAGAATCTGAATTTTGTTGTTATTTTGCTATAGTAATGATATAATTCAGTTCTAATTGGATGTATTCGATCAAGACCTTATTGTGTAGTGTCCTTGGATGATTAATAACGTAATGGGGCTCTTATAGTTATGTTGTTTTCATGAATTGTAATTGAAATCTAATTGCTAGTAAAGTTAATTTAAATTGAAAGCTATTCTATTTGACTGTGAATGAGAAATGCTAGTAGAGTTGTGATGGTCACCACCTTTAGACATAGGTAATGTTTCTATATATGCTAAACAATTCAACTGTTAGAATTAGTTGTTGTTATCAATGTGCAACTAGTGAACACTTAGAAAGATCAAGTAAACTATGTGGAAGAATGTGTTTAATGCTTTTTGAAACTACATGTAAGGTTAATTGTAAGTTGATAGTTGTCTATTATATGTTAAATGTAATTAACTTAAGTTAATACTACTAGTGATATGTTAGAATCTTAGCTTGAAGTATAGTTATTTTACTAAAATAGTATGTTAGTTATTAAATGGTTGATAGTTAACTTTTCTATTAGTTGATAAATGCATTTCTTTCCCTATGTGCTAATGTTGGGCTATCTTCATAGAGATATTACTAACTATTATAAGTAAAGTAGAATATGAATTAGAAGTTCATTAAAGTAGTAAAAGACTGGGTAGTGTCATTGTGAATGAATGTGTCATTTGAACATTAAAGTAACCTAACCTTTATTATCTATATATCATTTGGAGAAATTCTTTGAGTTGAGTTAATGGCTAGTTTATTGTTATGTGGAGTGAATTAATTTCTTGTACAAGTTATTAACTAAAGTAAAATGAGAAATAGTATGAGTAACTGCAGGCTCATGTGTTGATTTTAGTTAAACTAAATTCTAGCTCGATTTATATCTAGTTATAGCATGCTGGTTGAGTCATTCTCATTTAAGTTTTTGAACTATCTTCTTAATTAACTTGTAGACTATTGAAAATATGGAATATATGTTAAGTTAAAGTATATAAAAGTGGTATTTTGTTAAAAATAGAATTCTAATAGATATTGTATATATGCTAAATAAGCGAAGTTATAAGTTAGCTAACTTAGAATGAATGTTGTAGTTAAAGAGTAATTGAAGTAATGTTTGCTCATAGGTTCAAGGTAACTGGAAATGATGTGATTCAAACTTACATCTTGGAGCTCGGTAGAGGTGAGGGAGACTTCATCCTTATGTGCATAATAGTTTATTTACTTGTACTTAGATTATGTGCAGTTATTGTCTATATATTGTGTGTGAGGGCAACCTACTTTGTTGTCCCTCAACCATGTGTTTATTGATTTATACTATTGTTATCATTTTGAGTGCATTGCATCGTGGTTGCGCAACCATTCGGGCATGGTAGTGTCGGGGAAACCGGGCAGCATCGGGCTTGCCGGTCCACCTCGGCTACCATGGTTGCCCAGTCCCTCTCTCGCTTGGGATACCGACCAGGGAGAGTTGGGTCGTAGGATTTCGGGGTACATCCGGAGTACACCCGTTTGGAGTTATAAGGGGATGCCGGCTTATCGATATCAGTGTCATTATTACATCGAGATTTCAGTTCGTGGCGTCGCTGGTGTGCCTCTGCCCTTCGGGGTATTCGCTTAGCCGGGACGTTACAGAAGTCAAAGTGTATCGTATCCTTTTTAATGTGTAGTAACTTGTTGTTTTAATTGTTCTTTGGTTGTAAAATACTTTATTTGTACTAACTGCTGCATTGCACGTCCCCAGTAGACCTTATCCCTCACTGAGCAATTGTGATTGCTCATACCTCGCTAAACATGTTTCAGGAAGTGCTGAGGGTGAACCCCAACTAGTTGAGGTGCTAGTGGAAGAGGAAGAAGTTCAGGCTGAGCCTTTGCCTTAGTTGTTGTGTGTTTGTTGTCTAAGGCAGATTTGCCTTCTTGTTGTTACATGGTGTACTTGTATTGCTATAGCATGATCTATTTTGTGGCCTTAAGGCTATGTATATTCTTGTAGTTGCAAGTTGAAAGTTGTTGGTTGTAATGTTAGCTTTGAGATATTATGGTTTGTAATAACTTTTAATTCTCCTTTTAGTTCTTGCATGCTTGGGGGTGTATGTTTAGAGGTGTTGATTTCAACTTCTAAAATTGCTCTAATGTTATCATAGGATGACATGTTAAAAAGGTTTAATGAAAAGTTAATTTGGGTGCATGCATGTGTGATTTGGAGCTGTTGTTTGTCTCCTGGCTTGGATGACCTTGAACCTTTGAATTTTAATTATAAAAGCTTGTTTTAGTATATTGTGGCTATTTTGAGCATTTACAGGTTTGAAAAATGTCCGCGGTACAGAGGAAACTCTGTCCGTTTTTTTCCTAAAATTTTATGACCGTGTTTGGTATTGGGTTGAGAATAGCATGGTTATTAGAGCCTCCGGTCTCGTGAGGGATCGGGGCGTTACAGGTGGTATCAGAGCTTAGTTAGCTCTCAGCCGGGATAGGGTCCTCGGCCTGTCGGGTAGTAATCCTTGTGTGTGTGCTTGTTAAGTGTGTCTTGAAAGTGTGTGCTTGAATGTGTGATTGTGTGTCTTGAATTGATTGTGTGCACCTATGTGATATAGTTATGTGTTATGTCTTAAATGTGTGCTGAGTGAAGTGAAATTGCATCGAATTGACCTCGTGAATCGTTATCTGCTTGAATTATTGATTGTACCATATGTACTTGAGCATTTTGAATTAAGTTTTGTTGTGAATTGAATTGGTTTTGTTATGATTCGCACTTGAATGATTTTGTTGCTTACATTGCTTTATATGCTCTTTTATAATCATGCTTGCATAATAGTTTAAAGAATGTTTATACATATGCAATAGTTTGGCATTCATACATAGTCCGTCGAATGGTAAGAAAAACTTCTTCCTCCCCTGAAGAGAGGTGATTAGTGGCTGGCCTTTCAAGTTATGTGGATTAGTAGGAACGTGAAGCGGTTGATCAACTCTTTTATTTGGGAATTGGTGTTGTAGGCAGAGCTCAGTTATTGGGATTCTTCTAAGGCCTTCTTCAGTGCTTAGCGGTCATAAATGAGTAGCTTCTTTTGGGGTTTCTATATGACAGTTCTTTGGAGCATATTCTTGGTATTTTTTTTTATCAGGTATTCTTTTGGTATTCTTTTGTCGACATCTCTCGGAAAAAAATTGGTATATGGATTCTTTTCAGCCTTATTATCTGGTATTATTTACAATACTCCTGCTCGGAACTTTTATTGGTATTTTCTCGCCGCTCTTAGTTGGGATTCCATTCTTCTATGGTATTCATGCTAGCGGGATTCTTATTTGGATTTCGAAGTAGCATATTTATTGGAGCCTTTATTTGGCCTTATTAAGTGAGGTTCGCAGACAATACTACTGGGATTTCTTAATGAGCTCCCACGAGAATTCGTATATGGTATTCTTGCTTAGCAACTGATGACGAATAATCGGAGTTGGTTTTCAGTTGATGAGGAGTTCTCTTGTGAAGAAGAATTGCGTGGACGCAATTAGTTTAAGGGGGAGAGGATGTGACGCCCGAGTTTTAGCCATGCATTCAATTACTGTTGCATCCCTTGTTTGCGCATTTCCTTCTGTGCATTATTAACTGTCTTCTTAAATTACTATTCACTCCGTTTTTAACTTCATGCTATTAGCGAATTAGCATTTTTATTAAATCATATTAATTGTTAGAGTAGTGGAAAAATGTGCATTTGAGCTAGAGGCGATAGGAGAGCTCGTTTAGAAAATGATTTTTGTAGTTGTATGAATAGTGTTACGTAACATAACTTAGGGAATGAATTAGCTAGCATTCATTTTACTATCTAGGCTCGTTTTAAGCTAACTAAGCGCATTTAGTGAACCATTTAAGTAAGCAACTTAGCCCCATTTAATATATAACTCACACAACACACACATTAGCTCATAACTTAGCAAAACAAAACAAAAAAGAGAGAGCATGCTGAAAACACTGTAGCAAATCCGAGAATTGCATAGGAGAAGAAATAGAGTTTTTTTTGCTCAACAAATCATCATTCCAAGCCAAGCCAAGCTAGGTGCAAGTGGTTTAGGGTGTCTACTAGCCTCCTAGGAGCTCCTACGCGCATTGGTGAGGGATTTCACGGCTCATTTTTGCATTTCTAAATAGTTGTCAATTTCTTGATTTGTTGAAAATGTGTTCAAATGCTATTGTATTAATTATCTATACTATTATACCATGTATATGAATGCTAGAGAACATATTTGAGCCATCATTTCGCAATTTAAACGGTTAGAATCGTTAGTTTGATTTTTAGGGTGAATAGTGACATTTTTCTAGGGTTTTGCGTAATTGCTCGAATTAGCTTGATTCCATGCTTCTAATAGATGCTTTAGGTGCTAGTGAAGGTATTCTAATAGCCCCGTGCATTTGCATTGTCCTTAAATCGCTAAAAATGTAAAATAGTCGACTTTAATTTGGGGCTTTCGGGGTTAATGCGAATCCGGGTGAATTCGGACTTCAATTCTAGTATCCTTAAGCTACCTAGGTGCTATAGAAGCCTTGATATCCCTTGTTTGAAGCCCAGGCATTGTAGGTGTAGTTTAAAGTCATAAGAGGGAATTTGGGACTTTCGAGGTTATTGCGGGCGTTTGAATGAGTTAGAGGGTTGAAAGGGTTCCTTGAGGGTTAGTTAGAAGGTTGGTAGAGTTTTCCTTTAAATTTGAATAATTAACTTTGGTTTGGAGGAGAAATAGCTTAAATAACAAAGGGGTTTAGGTGCAATTTCGGTTGTCTTACGCTTCTAAGACCTTGGCATGACTTCTTGAATGTTTAAATGTAGTTTCAAGTTGGTGTGGAACTTTTGATGTAATTCTAATTATATCTTGTATATGCCATTTTGTAAAACTGCTTATTTGCTTGTATAAACTGCTTCTATTCTAACTGCATTGAGGCAACTTCGAGCTTAAAACTGTATTAATTGGAGAAGGATTAGGGGTTGAATTATATACCATTAGAAAGCCTTACGAGTCTAGTTTCTACAGCTTTTTACGGTGCATTAATCGGAGTTGTCTAGAGCAAGTTATGATCATTTTGGTGAGATGTGTCAGAAATGCCCTGTTACGCGAGAATCTGAATTTTGTTGTTATTTTGCTATAGTAATGATATAATTCAGTTCTAATTGGATGTATTCGATCAAGACCTTATTGTGTAGTGTCCTTGGATGATTAATAACGTAATGGGGCTCTTATAGTTATGTTGTTTTCATGAATTGTAATTGAAATCTAATTGCTAGTAAAGTTAATTTAAATTGAAAGCTATTCTATTTGACTGTGAATGAGAAATGCTAGTAGAGTTGTGATGGTCACCACCTTTAGACATAGGTAATGTTTCTATATATGCTAAACAATTCAACTGTTAGAATTAGTTGTTGTTATCAATGTGCAACTAGTGAACACTTAGAAAGATCAAGTAAACTATGTGGAAGAATGTGTTTAATGCTTTTTGAAACTACATGTAAGGTTAATTGTAAGTTGATAGTTGTCTATTATATGTTAAATGTAATTAACTTAAGTTAATACTACTAGTGATATGTTAGAATCTTAGCTTGAAGTATAGTTATTTTACTAAAATAGTATGTTAGTTATTAAATGGTTGATAGTTAACTTTTCTATTAGTTGATAAATGCATTTCTTTCCCTATGTGCTAATGTTGGGCTATCTTCATAGAGATATTACTAACTATTATAAGTAAAGTAGAATATGAATTAGAAGTTCATTAAAGTAGTAAAAGACTGGGTAGTGTCATTGTGAATGAATGTGTCATTTGAACATTAAAGTAATCTAACCTTTATTATCTATATATCATTTGGAGAAATTCTTTGAGTTGAGTTAATGGCTAGTTTATTGTTATGTGGAGTGAATTAATTTCTTGTACAAGTTATTAACTAAAGTAAAATGAGAAATAGTATGAGTAACTGCAGGCTCATGTGTTGATTTTAGTTAAACTAAATTCTAGCTCGATTTATATCTAGTTATAGCATGCTGGTTGAGTCATTCTCATTTAAGTTTTTGAACTATCTTCTTAATTAACTTGTAGACTATTGAAAATATGGAATATATGTTAAGTTAAAGTATATAAAAGTGGTATTTTGTTAAAAATAGAATTCTAATAGATATTGTATATATGCTAAATAAGCGAAGTTATAAGTTAGCTAACTTAGAATGAATGTTGTAGTTAAAGAGTAATTGAAGTAATGTTTGCTCATAGGTTCAAGGTAACTGGAAATGATGTGATTCAAACTTACATCTTGGAGCTCGGTAGAGGTGAGGGAGACTTCATCCTTATGTGCATGATAGTTTATTTACTTGTACTTAGATTATGTGCAGTTATTGTCTATATATTGTGTGTGAGGGCAACCTACTTTGTTGTCCCTCAACCATGTGTTTATTGATTTATACTATTGTTATCATTTTGAGTGCATTGCATCGTGGTTGCGCAACCATTCGGGCATGGTAGTGTCGGGGAAACCGGGCAGCATCGGGCTTGCCGGTCCACCTCGGCTACCATGGTTGCCCAGTCCCTCTCTCGCTTGGGATACCGACCAGGGAGAGTTGGGTCGTAGGATTTCGGGGTACATCCGGAGTACACCCGTTTGGAGTTATAAGGGGATGCCGGCTTATCGATATCAGTGTCATTATTACATCGAGATTTCAGTTCGTGGCGTCGCTGGTGTGCCTCTGCCCTTCGGGGTATTCGCTTAGCCGGGACGTTACAGAAGTCAAAGTGTATCGTATCCTTTTTAATGTGTAGTAACTTGTTGTTTTAATTGTTCTTTGGTTGTAAAATACTTTATTTGTACTAACTGCTGCATTGCACGTCCCCAGTAGACCTTATCCCTCACTGAGCAATTGTGATTGCTCATACCTCGCTAAACATGTTTCAGGAAGTGCTGAGGGTGAACCCCAACTAGTTGAGGTGCTAGTGGAAGAGGAAGAAGTTCAGGCTGAGCCTTTGCCTTAGTTGTTGTGTGTTTGTTGTCTAAGGCAGATTTGCCTTCTTGTTGTTACATGGTGTACTTGTATTGCTATAGCATGATCTATTTTGTGGCCTTAAGGCTATGTATATTCTTGTAGTTGCAAGTTGAAAGTTGTTGGTTGTAATGTTAGCTTTGAGATATTATGGTTTGTAATAACTTTTAATTCTCCTTTTAGTTCTTGCATGCTTGGGGGTGTATGTTTAGAGGTGTTGATTTCAACTTCTAAAATTGCTCTAATGTTATCATAGGATGACATGTTAAAAAGGTTTAATGAAAAGTTAATTTGGGTGCATGCATGTGTGATTTGGAGCTGTTGTTTGTCTCCTGGCTTGGATGACCTTGAACCTTTGAATTTTAATTATAAAAGCTTGTTTTAGTATATTGTGGCTATTTTGAGCATTTACAGGTTTGAAAAATGTCCGCGGTACAGAGGAAACTCTGTCCGTTTTTTTCCTAAAATTTTATGACCGGGTTTGGTATTGGGTTGAGAATAGCATGGTTATTAGAGCCTCCGGTCTCGTGAGGGATCGGGGCGTTACAATTCATATCACAGGAGGACAACAAAAGTAGGTTGCCTGTCTCCCGGCTTCATCAATAATCAATAAATTAACATAATTTCAACAACATAACATCAATTAATCAAATAAACAACTAACAACTAAGTTAGATGACAAAATAGGCCATCCAACTTAACATGCGTTAAACCACTCAACCAAACCTGAATCTAACCAACAACAACCCATGATTCAGCCACTCAAACAACACCCAAACAACTAAAGACATTATTTCAACAGTTAAAGAAAGACTACTCAAAATTCTAAAATTCATAACTTACAATTTACTAATCCAATAACCTCCAAACAAGTTTCTAACACTCACCCACTCAAGCAACTATATTAGCCCCATCGGAAACCAACCACAATCCATCCAAAACTTGCCCAACAACCTTAAAACCTCAATGCACTATGGCTGAAATTTTCGGACTTTCACCACGACATCATAATCAAAATTTCAGCATTACAACATTACTCCCACGTATTTAACAAACTTTTACAAGGTAACAACAATCGATTCCAACCACCACAACTCCAATTATTCAACAAATAGCCAACAACTCAATTTTAATACCCGAAATATAAAAATTCATGCTACAACGGTTCAAAACTTATATAAACACACATAATCAATCCTTAGCATCTACTAAGCAATAATATAACATCAATTTAACATTTCAACGGCTAAAAATTCAATTATATGAATTAACATAAAAATGACATTTTGAGATCTAGAATTTTTCTCTCACCTTTGATGTGTTATGATGCAAGAAAGATGTGCAATGGGTGCCCAACAAGCAAGAACAAACTTTGATTCAAGTGTTTTGGCTTTGTAATGCATTTTCTATGAGAAAACTTGATAAAAAATACAAGCAAAAATGGCACCTAAGTTTCGGCCATGTGTGTGTGTGTTTGTGGTGTTTTGAGTTTTGTTTTGTGAGCTATTTTAGTTAATATGCATATATAAGGCAAGTCAACAAAAAATAATGCAAAGTCAAAGTTGAACAAATTAGTATTTTTTTTGTATTTCTAGTCTTTTAATTCATTTCTTAGACTATTTTTGCTCAAAACAATTATGCAACACTTAGACTATTTTAAGTATCTTATTTTTAGGAGACAAGAATTTTCACATGCAAAGACTCTCACCCGACTCGGTTAAAAACACGATTTTTGCAAAAGAAAGTGTAAAAACCTTTAAAATTTTGAAGCCTATTTAAAATCTGTTTTAATCGAACACGACTCTATTAATATTCGAAGACTAGGTTTTAAAACGTTTAAAACTCCCCTGTAAAAATTTTAGCAGACAGGTGTTCAAAACCTTATTCACAAAAATCGTCGATAAAATTTCTGATACCGATTTTGATAAAAATTTCATGAATGCACACTTAGCATGTATTAGGAATATAAATCATAGAATTAGTACATTCTAACTCATATAACACATAAACAGGTCAAAACACGCAAATCGAGATAAAGACAAAAACTGGGGTTTCACATTCTCCCCTTCTTAAAACAATTGCGTCCGCGCAATTCTTGAACTGACAGACAACTAAGTCCTCAATTGTTACACGTTAACAATACTTCTCTTAGTTCCCATTTATCTCTTAGGATGACACCTGAACAAAGACCTCAAAGGAAATAAACTCCGTTGATTGCAAGATGATTATCACAATTCCAAAACAATCCTCAATTCATAATTCACTCCCACCTAATATCATATTGCATATGAAAGAAATCGCAACTCCAAAGTCTTAGCATGACACTACTACTTATAAATCATCCCCTACAACACAAAATGGCTCTATGAACACCTCGAGGATTCACAATAACATGAACAATTACTGATCAAGGGAATATCTCAAAAGTGACATTGGTCAGAATATGGCTTTTATGAAATTTACAAGGGAACAAGGATATGGAAAACCACATACGAGCCAACAACCAATTGTACCAAAGGTCAAACAAATTAGAGAATCAAGAGGCTAATAGTTCAATTGGAAAGCATGATAACCAATATGATGAAGGTCTCAGCACTTATCAGTTAAACAAGTACGAACAAAATGATGACGATACAAAACAATGCTGAGTATGTTGAATGAACATTACTGAACAGGTAAACATTTCAATTCTCGATGATTGTTCAAGGAACCAACAAGTAAGTTGTACTTGAGGTGAAATGAAATTAAGAGATAAGAGATAATTAATTCAATAGAAAACATGAGTGAGAATATAATGAGTATCTCAGTACGAAATAACGAAAGAAATATAAATCAGAAAGGACAGTGCTGAGTATATTGAATGAGCAATTACAAGCAAAGTAATGGCTCAAGATTTAATAATAAAACAATAGGATTAACAAGGATCAACAAGAATGACAATGATGTACTTAGGTAATGAGTACATCAAGCAAGTGAAATTCGAGTAAGTAAAATGGTACACCAAAGGAGAAATTACTTTCAAATGAATAGTAATAGGATGCCTGAAATAATGAAATCAATGGCTAGAGACATACAATGAAATATAGAAGTTTGAAACCTTAACTTTAGTAAGCGACATTGCTATAAGAAACAAATATGAATGTTAAGAATAGAAACAATGTCAAATGAGTATAGGATTCATTAATCCAATAAGCATAACTTTCAAGGAACAATTGATATGTTAGAAAATGGTAACTCTCCCTCAAATAAGTGAGGGTAGAGTAGAAAAGAATAATAAGACCAATAGAATTAGGAAGCACAAGAAGGGTGTCCTACCTACACACTTAAACACCATTAAATCAAATCCTACAATCTATCTCTCTCCAAAACAAGACACTAAGGAGATCTAGAGAACTTGAGGAGTCATACAATCACTCCAAAATTTTCATTATGTACAGACCATTCCCCAAACAAGATAAATCACCGATTACCCAACAAGATTGACTGATGAAGACTCCAAAATCTTATAAAACAAGGTAGATTCATGTTAACACATTATAACACAAGCGAATCCCCAATCAATAATTTAGAAAGTCATACCACCTAGAACTCAAAAGCTTGATGTAGGCAAGTAAATGTTCAGTCACCAAAATTCATTCTTATTTCCTCAAATAACTCTACCTCCCAACAATTACATATTCGAATAAATTAACTTTAGTTAGGAATTACTCCAATTGGCTCCAAGGTTTAATGATCAAAACTCCAAAATATCCGTTAATAATATAGCAATCCCAAATAGTAGAAATATTCACATGTTATACCACAATCTATTCCATTCACAAATATACATCACTAATTCCTCAAATAAATTTTATTCTAAAATAACCTCAAGAAAGTATAATTTGAGTTGAGACTCCAAAAGTGCATGATCACATCTTCAAAAGAATCTTTGCTTATGACTCAACTCCAAGTAATAACAAGTTAGATAGGACAAGAAAAGTAATTCTAATCATCAAAATACATTGTTATTTCCTCGAACAACTTCACTATCACTAAAGGAACATCAAGATCAATCCACTAAGCCAAGACTAAAATCCATAAACATAACAATTAAAATCTCACTAATAAACTACTAGAATAATAATAATTCAAAATCATGGCCTACCACTATTTCCGAAAATTCTTGCAGTCATCCTTACTTCACCCAAAAGAGTCACCCACAGTTGCAGCATATATACAATTACATCACATGAAAACAAGTACCAACATATTACATGATTATCATATATTACAACTTTATCACATAACACACAATGCAGCACATAGAATCCCAATATCACATAAACAGGTTATATTACGAAAGTGAGTTATAAACAATTAAAGTCACATAAGCAACAAACTTCACATAAGACAAGTTGATCATGTAATTCACATTGGTCACTTAAAGAACATTGAGCACCTAAAGCACATTGTTTCACATAAGCTAGTTATAAACAATTAAAACCACATAAACATCTAACTTCACACAAGACACTTCAATCACATAAAACATATTTGTCACATAATGCACATTAATCACATAGCGCACATTAATTACAACACATTGAGTCCATAAGGCACGTTGTCACATAAAGCATATTGACTACATTAGTTCACTTAACACATAAAGCATATTGGTCACATAGAAAGTTAGACACATAAGTAAATTAATCACATAAGCATATTAACATATGTTTCACTTTTCTTTCAATTAATACATACTTGCATGCTTAGACCACTACCCACATTCCGAGGATACCCCGGCTGACAACTAAACATGTGCTCTGATACCACTTAACGTGACACCCCAACTCGACCCCACCTACAATCAGTCAGGACGTAACAGAATTTTGACAGTGTAACGACAGTAATTAAGACACCGTGGTTCTAAACCAACCTCTTCGCAACTCATACAACCAACTCCACAAACAATTCAACAATAAACAACGCAACCATAATATACATTAAACATTCTTTTATCATTGCATCCATAGGTTATACGCATCCGTTCCAACATCATACACTTACTATATAACATACATTTCCAAAATAGATTATAACCAATCTAGCAACCTAATCATATTCCAAAACAAGACTACTAAGCTAGCAACATTTAATCCATTATCTTTACAACATCTTATACATCATAAATTTCTAAGTAAATACAAAACAACTAGTTAATATACAAGATAACAAAAGAGAATTACATCTCAGATATCAAGGAGAAGACTCTGGCACATAGGACTCGTCCACATATGGCACATTCTCAGCTTCATGAGGCACGTACTCGTAATCTTGTTCAACATCACCTGTATGCATGCAATAATTGAGAGAGAACTTATATAAAACAAGCCTAGTGAGGATTCGACAGATCTCTTAATAATATTTACTATACTTCTTGGAAATCATCCTTTGAACAGTAAACACATAATAAACATCATTAACAATATAAGCACATTAATAATAATAACCAATCAATAAAGGATACTCTAGTTGGTATAGTTTCAAACGCCATCACAATCTCAACCATCTTCTTATAACTCCCCATTACTCACGCACCAGAGGTACCTCTCGAGCCCCTCCCACTATGGCACCTCCGACCATGTGAGCTGGGGGTAGTCTATGATAGTCATGCCGTTATCAACCCAACAGCCCAACGTTGTCTGAGAGGTGGCACACACATACCAAGACTCTTGATAATAATAATAATAATTCATATCATAGGAGGACAACAAAAGTAGGTTGCCTGTCTCCTGGCTTCATCAATAATCAATCAATTAACATAATTTGAACAACATAACATCAATTAATCAAATAAACAACTAACAACTAAGTTAGATGACAAAGTAGGTCATCCAACTTAACATGCATTAAACCACTCAACCAAACCCAAATCTAACCAACAATAACCCATGATTCAACCACTCAAACAACACCCAAACAACTAAAGACATTATTTCAACATTTAAAGAAAGACTACTCAAACTTCTAAAAATCATAAGTTACAATATACTAATCCAATAACCTCCAAACCAGTTTCTAACTCTCACCCACTCAAGCAACTACATTAGCCCATCGAAAACCAACCACAATCCATCCAAAACAAGCCCAACAACCCTAAAACCTCAGTGCACTATGGCTGAAATTTCTGGTTTTTCTCCACGACATCGCAATCAAAATTTTGGCATTACAACATTACTCCCACGTATTTAACAAACTTTTACAAGCTAACAGCAATCGATTCCAACTACCACAACTCTAATTATTCAACAAATAGCCAACAACTCAATTTTAATACTTGAAAAATAAAAATTCATGCTACAACGGTTCAAAACTTATATAAACACACATAATCAATCCTTAGCATCTATTGAGCAATAATATAACATCAATTTAACATTTCAACAGCTAAAAATTTGATTATATGAATTAACATAAAAATGACATTTTGAGATCTAGAATTTTTATCTCACCTTTGATGTGTTATGATGCAAGAAAGATGTGCAATAGGTGCCCAACAAGCAAGAACAAACTTTGATTCAAGTGTTTTGGCTTTGTAATGCAATTTCTTTGAGAAAATTTGATAAAAAATACAAGCAAAAATGGCTCATAAGTTTCGGCCATGTGTGTGTGTGTTTGTGGTGTTTTGAATTTTGTTTTGTGAGCTATTTTAGTTAATATGCATATATAAGGCAAGTCAACAAAAAATAATGCAAAGTCAAAGTTGAACAAATTAGTATTTATTTGCA
Source organism: Ehretia macrophylla (assembly GCA_037974665.1). Classification (NCBI taxonomy): domain Eukaryota; kingdom Viridiplantae; phylum Streptophyta; class Magnoliopsida; order Boraginales; family Ehretiaceae; genus Ehretia; species Ehretia macrophylla. The sequence goes on from CM075774.1 coordinate 12,099,119, forward strand.
TTTCTAGTCTTTTAATTCATTTCTTAGACTATTTTTGCTCAAAACAATCATGCAACACTTAGACTATTTTAAGTAGCTTATTTTTAGGTGACAATAATTTTCACATGCAAAGACTCTCACACAATTCGGTTAAAAACGTGATTTTTGCAAAAGAAAGTGTAAAAACCTTTAAAATTTCAAAGTCGATTTAAAATCTGTTTTAATGGAACACGGGTCTATTAATATCTAAGGACTAGGTTTTAAAACATTTAAAATACCCCTGTAAAAATTTTAGCGGATATGTGTTCAAAATATTATTTACAAAAATCGTCGATAAAATTTCTGATGCCGATTTTGATGAAAATTTCATGAATACACACTTAGCATGTATTAGGAATATAAATCACAAAATTTGCAAATTCTAACTCATATAACACATAAACTAGTCAAAACACGCAAATCGAGACAAAAATAAAAACTGGGGTTTTACACAACCACTTATTTAGCCTTTGGGTCTTCTAGGAGCAGTGTCAGTGTTTCGTCACCGTAGAGTACTTACTGAAAATGTCAGGGCCATGTGGAGGCCGACTGCAGGGTGAAGGCAGGAACATGTTTGGGTTGCGGCAGCAATCAGCACAGGGCGAGGGATTGCCCTAGATTTCAGAGGACTGAGGGTCGGACAAACACCCAGGGTTATCAGGGCCGACCTACTAGTGGTGCACCTCAGCAGCAGCGAGTTCAGTCTCGGGCCTACGCAGTGGATTTGGAGGAAATACCTAAGGCAGCGGCAGTTGTTGAACGTAACTTCCTTATACATAATTGACTTGTTAAAGTGTTGATTGGTTCTGGTGCTACGCATTCTTTGATTACGCCTACTTGTGAAATATGTTAACATGCAACTTGAAAGATTTTCTTATGTAGTTGAGATTAGTACTTCTTTAACTGATAAGTATGTGACTGGCTTAGTATGTAAAGACTGTAAAATACATGTTAAGGGTCAGTATTTTCCTTCGGGCCTTATTTTATTTCCTATCCGGGGGTATGATGTTATCTTGGGTATGGACTGACTTTCTAAGTACGATGCTCAATTAAACTGTAGAACAAAGGTAGTACAATTTCGTTTGCCAAATCAGCCAGTGGTTGAGGTAGTGGGGAACCGGGATGCTAAGACGAGTTTTATTATCTCATCAACTAAAGCTGTTAAATTGGAGAGTAAGGGGTGTTTGGGTTATCTAGCTTATTTGATCAACAAGCCATCTGATAAGCTAAAGCTGGATGAAGTTCCTATTATTTGGGAATATCCCAATGTATTTCCCTTGGAATTGCCAGGATTGCCGCCAGAGAGAGATGTTGAGTTTGTAATTAATTTGATTCCCGATACTCAACCTATTTCTAAATCAGCTACCGGATGGCACTAGCTGAACTTAAGGAGCTGAAAACACAGTTGCAGGAGTTATTAGAGAAGGGTTTCATTCAGCAGAGTTCTTCACTATTGGGAACACCTATTTTATTTGTGAAGAAGAAGGATGGTACCTTGAGATTATGTATCGACTATCGTGGTTTAAATCAGGTGACCATCAAGAACAAGTATCTTTTACCACTGATTGACGAGTTGTTTGATCAACTTCAGGGAGCCAAAGTCTACTCTAAGTTTGACTTGAGGCAGGGGTATTAACAACTTCGGATTCGTACGGAGGATGTTCCAAAGTCTGCTTTCAGGACTCAGTACGGGCATTATGAATTTATAGTTATGCCCTTCGGACTGACTAATGCACCGACAATATTTATGAACCTTATGCATCAGGTTTTTCAGCCGTACTTGGACCAATTCGTGATAATCTTTATTGATGATATTTTGGTTTATTCTAAGACTGAATCGGAGCATGAGCAACATCTACAGCTTGTCTTACAGAAACTACAGAAGCATCAGTTGTTTGCAAAGTTCAGCAAATGTGAATTTTGGTTGCAACATATATCTTTTCTTGGCCATGTGATTACACAGAGCGGTATTTCAGTAGATCCCACTAAGATTGAAGTGGTGATGTCTTGAAAAAGGCCGAAGAATGTTTCGAAGGTTCGTAGCTTCCTTGGCTTGGTGGGTTATTACCGTTGGTTTGTGAAGGAGTTTTCTAAGATTGCAGGGCCACTTTCTAAATTAACTCAGAAACGGACCAGCTTTATTTGGGATGAGAAATGTGAGAGTGGGTTTCAGGAGTTGAAAAAGATGTTGACTACAGCTCCAGTACTTGCTCTACTAGAGGAGACTGATAATATGGTTATCTACAGTGATGCATCCAGGGAAGGCTTGGGTTGTGTACTTATGCAGAATGGTTGGGTTATTGCCTATGCTTCTAGAAAATTGAAGCCGTATGAGGTGAATTATCTGACTCATGATATTGAGTTGGCAGCTATTGTGTTCGCACTAAAAAAGTGGCGTCATTATCTATGGGGCATTAAGTTCGAGATTTTCACTTATCGTAAGAGTCTAAAGTATTTGTTCTCACAGAAGGAGTTGAATATGCGTCAACAAGGTGGATGGAACTTCTCGGAGACTATAATTGTTCTATCAGTTATCTGCCTGGGAAGACAAATGTTGTAGTAGATGCTCTTAGCTGTAAGGCGAGTATTTCTTGTTTGGCTGTTAAAAAGTAAGAAGTTCTTGAAGAATTCAGTTATTGGAGACCGGAATTGACTCAGGTTGGGGTGATGTGTTCACATCTCCGTATTCAACCTTTATTGCTGTCTCAAATCAGAGAAGCTTAACAACTTGATTCAAAACTTCAGAAGGTCAATGATCAGATCACAGATGATCAGTCTGATTTCAAACTACATGAGGATGGTATTCTTCAGTTTCGGAATAAGGTTTGTGTTCCTGATGAACCGGGTTTGAGGAGAGGTATTTTGGAAGAGGCTTATAATTCTAAGTACACCATTCATCCTAGTGAAAACAAGATGTACCGGGATTTGAAACAATATTATTGGTAGAATAATATGAAAATGGAGGTTACTCAGTTTGTATCCAGATGTTTGACTTGTCAGTGAGTGAAGGCCGAACATCAACGACCTGTAGGGTTACTTCAGCTGTTGGCAATACTAGAGTGGAAGTGGGAACATATTACGATGGACTTCGTCTCTAGTTTGCCTAGAACACCGAGAGGTAACGACGCCGTTTGGGTTGTTGTAAACCGTTTGACGAAGACAGCTTATTTCATTCCGATGAGGTTGGGAGATGAGGTTGCAAAGTTGGCGGATCTTTATGTGAATCAGATTGTTAAACTTCACGGGATTCCATCTAGTATTGTCTCAGATCGAGATCCTCGGTTTACTTCTCATTTATGGGAGAAACTTAAGGAAACTTTGGGTGCTCAGTTAAACTTCAGCACAACGTATCATACATAGACCAACGGTCAGTCTGAGAGGACTATTCAGATTCTGGAGGATATGCTCAGGGCTTATGTTCTGGACTTCGGCAAGAACTGGGAGAAACATCTACTACTTGCCAAGTTTGCCTATAATAATAGTTATCAAGCGACTATTGGAATGACACCATTTGCAGCTCTCTACGGCCGTAAGTACCGATCACCTTTGTATTGGGATGCAGTAGGGGAGATGAAGGCTGTTGATTCGACTATCATGCCAGAGCTTCTAGAGAAGATTGAGAATGTTCAGTTGATCAGGCAGAGAATGCTTACAGCGCAGAAAAGATACAAGAGTTATGCTGATAAGCGTCGTCGAGATTTGGTGTTTGCAGTCGGGGATCGGGTTTTCTCGAAATTGTCTCCTCGAAAGGGGTTTGCTCATTATGGTAAAGGTGATAAGCTGAGTCCGAGGTTTGCAGGGCCATTTGAGATTACCGGTAGGATTGGTAAGTTAGCATATCGGTTGGCTTTACCGGAGAACTTCTTTAATGTCCACGATATTTTTTCACGTGTCTAATTTACGGAAATATAATCCGGATCCTTCTCATGTTCTAGAGCCAGAGCCATTACAACTTAGTGAGAATTTGACTTATGATGAGCGGCCGATTCGTATTCTTGATCAGATGGAACGGGAATTGAGATCGAAGAAGATTCCGATGGTCAAAGTGTTGTGGAAGCATCACGGGCTTTCATTAGAAATTCTTTCAAGAAATTCTCTTTGTAGTTGATCCAAAGAAGTAATAGAACCAGAACGTGATCTATAAAACCAAATTTGTGCTTGACCTATTAAAGAGTAAGGAAACAATCTCAATTTAACAACCTTTTTCGAGGCAATTCTAGTATTGATCGATCTGCATGAATGGACAAAATTATTAATGTGATCATACGGGTTTTCATTAGAAAGACCGTTGAGCATGGGAAGCATTGAAATCATGTGAGACTTTATTTTAAAACCTTCATCAGTTTCAAGTAAGGCGATGGCTCGTGGAGGAATATAATCTTGTGGTGTGGAAAAATATTTTATGCTCCTCCTCACATTTCCTACATCTCTACTTTTATCTTGATCCCGATTTTTCGGATTTTGATAAGCCATGATTAGAAATTTATGTGCTTTGTTTCTGGATTTAAAAGTTTTCTCAATTTCTAAATAAAAAACAAAGATGGGTGGTTTTAACAATCTTCGACCATGCATCCAAAATTAAAACATTAAAAAGAAATACAATCTATACGAAGTAACAAAATTGACTAAAAATTAAGTCCTAAAGACTAAAAACTAAAATATATATACATATTAACACACATGTACATAAATCAAAGACTTATTTTAATTGATGAACACTGATCCTCGGTAACGGCGCTAAATTTTGATCGCGTTGTTTTGGGCTAAAAAATCGTGAGGTTAAATGATTGAAATAGTGCTTACCTAGAATTACCTTTAGTTGTGGCGAGTGGAGGGTCGATTCACGGAGATTGGGGTTATCAAATTAAGTTAAACCTTTAATTTAGAATTGTTTGACTATCTCCCGTCACATATGAGTTTTGTGATACCCCATATTTTTGTCTTTGCCTTGATTTGCGTGATTTGACCAGTTTATGTGTTATATGAGTTAAAATGTGCTAAATCTGCTATTTATATTCCTATTACCTGCTAAGTATGCATTCATGAAAATTTCATAAAAAACAGAATCATAAATTTTATCGACGATTTTGTGAATAGTATTTGGACGCACGTCTGCTAAAATTTTTATGCATGTGTTTTAGGTGTCTTAAAACCTAATCCTCGGATATTAATAGACCTATATTTGATTAAAATGAATTTCAAATCGGCTTTGAAATTTTAAAGGTTTTTACACTTTCTTTTTCAAAAATTACATTTTTTAGTCGAGTCGGGTGAAAGTATTTGCATGAGAAAATTGTTGTCACCCACAAATATTTTACTTAAAATAGTCTAAGTGTCAATTTAATGTTTGTAAGCAAAATAGACATTAAATAGAATTAAAAGACTAGAAAATACTAAAAACTAACAAAGGCTTCAACTTTGACTTTCTTCCATTTTGTTGACTTTTGCTCATATAACATCAACACACACTAAATTAGCACAAAAACACCCTCAAAAACCACACATGGCCGAGACTTTGTAGAGAGAAAAGGAAGCCATTTTCAACATATTTTCAAAGCAAAATCTCTTTAGAAAACCTAGTTTTTGTCCATAGTTTTGCGAACCGAGCTAGATTCTGCTTGTTGGGCACGCATTGCACGCATTCATAGCCTTGTTTCGAATCAAAGGTGAGAGAAAAATTCTAGATCTCAAAATATCATTTTTATGTTAATTCATATAATCAAATTTTTAGCTGTTGAAATGTTAAATTGATGTTATATTATTGCTCAGTAGATGCTAAGGATTGATTATATGGGTTTATAGTTGTTTTGAACTGTTGTAGTATGCATTTCTATTTTTCGGATATTAAAATTGAGAATTTGGCTATTTGTTAAATACGTGGTAGTAATTTGTATTGCCGAAATTTTGATTGTGATGTCGTGGTGAAAGTCCGGAAAATTCAGCCTAGGTGCATTGAGGTTTTAGGGTTGTTGGGCTTGATTTGGATGGATTATGGTTGGTTTCCGAGGGGCCTAATGTTGTTGATTGAGTGGGTGAGTGATAAAGACTGGTTTAGAGGTTATCGGATTAGTAAAATGTAAGTTATGACTTTTAGAAGTTTGGATTGTCTTTCTTTAAAATCTTGAAATATGCCTTTGGATGTTTGGGTGGTGTTTGAGTGAATGAATTGTGAGTTGTCGATGGTTAAACTAGGGTTTGGATGTGTGGTTTAATGCATGTTAAGTTGGATAGCCTACTTTGTCATCTAACTTAGTTGTTGAGTTATTAATTGTTTAATTGATGATATGTTGTTGAAATGTTATTAATTGATTATTGATTATTGATTATTGATGAAGCCGGGAGATAGGCAACCTACTTTGTTGTCCTCCTGAGATATGATTGATTATTATTATTGTCATGAGTCTTAGTATGTGTGTGCTACCTTTTGGGCAGTGTCGGGCTGTCGGGTTGATAACAACATGACTATCATAGGCTACCCCCAGCTCACATGGCAGAGGTGCCATGAAGGGGGGGGGCTAGTGAGGTACCTCGGGTGCGTGAGTAATGGGGAGTTATAAGAAGAATGGTTGAGATCGTGATGGCGTTTGGAGCTATACCAACTAGAGTATCCTTTATTGATTGGTTATTATAACTAATGTGCTTATATTGTTATTGATGTTTATTATGTGTTTACTGCTCAAATGATGATTTCCAAGGAGTATAATAAATACTGTTAAGAGACCTGTCAAATCTTCATTAGGCTTTTTTATATAAGCTCACTCTCAATTATTGCATACATACAGGTGAAATTGAACAAGATTACGGGTACGTGCCTCAGGAAGCTAAGAATGTGTCATATGTGGACGAGTCCTATGTGCCAGAGTCTTGTCCTTGATATCTGAGATGTTGTACTCTTTTGTTATCTTGTATATTAAAACTAGATGATTTGTATTTACTTAAAAGTTTATGATGTATAAGATGTTGTAAAGATAATAGATTAAATATTGCTAGCTTAGTAGTCTTGTTTTGGAACATGATTAGCTTGCTAGATTGGTTATAATTTATTTTGGAAATGTATGTTATATAGAAAATGTATGATGTTGGAACAGAGACGTATAACCTATGGATGCAATGGTAAAATAATGTTTAATGTATGTTATGGTTGTGTTGTTTATTGTTGAATTGTTTGTGGAGTTGGTTGTATGAGTTGTGAAGAGGTTGGTTTAGAGCCTCGGTGTCCTAATTACTATCGTTATACTGTCGAAATTCCATTGCGTCCTGACTAATCGTAGGAGGGGTCGAGTTGGGGCGTTACAAGTTTGATTAAGGCCAAGTGTCCAAAAAGTGTCCAATGGTACGGTAATTAAGGAAGTCCAACGGTGAATTAAACAAATGTACTTAATTGAAAAATTACACACTTAACAATAAAGTTTAAATCCAAAGAATTAGATAATGATTCAGGGTGGTAATAACCCGGTATACTCAAGTACAATATTATTGATTCAGATTAAAAGATAAGTTCTTCGGAAATCAGGCAATAACCTCCCACTTCTGATATGACCTTAGATACGTAAATAACGAGATTAATGGATTATCGGTCCTTGGGATAGAGATGTTGGTACAACCTAACGGTATCCACCCGAAATTCAAAACCACATTTAATCTTTTACTTACGTAACTTGGAGGTGTTGGTACAACCAAACTATATCCGTCCGAGGCAGTCTCGTGTTGCCACTGGTTTACAAAATCGTGTGTTTATGTACTTTTAATTAACTATATTATTACTACAAGTATACGTATAATTAATCGAAGAATAATTTAGGAATAAAAATATGAAAGTTTAATAAATCTGAATTAAAACATATATACAAGAATATCTTCACACATACCACCCCGAATCTCGGGTCTAGTGTGCCATATTAGGAATTAAGTTACAGAAAATCATAACATTAACTGAAATTAAAGTACTTATCGTGATGCGCAGATTTCAGTTGATTGGTATAATTTCGAAATGATTATGGCTCGAATAACCCTTTTATCGAGATTCAAAACTTCATACAAATTAACTACTAACTAAAACACTCAAAGAAGTACTCACACAGAAGAACAAAATCTAAGAATTGAATGTTTTCAAATGAAATGGCAAATGAGTATTTAAAGGAGAAATTGGGTACTATTTGGAGTTACTATTCATGCAGTGATACCGCACTTGTGTCAGCATGATATCAGCGCCTAGGTCATCATTGTGTCAGCATGATGTTAGCGCCTAGGTCACAATTGTGTCAGTATAATGTCAGCGCCTAGGTCACCATTGTGTCAGCATGATGTCATCAAAAGTTATTATTCACGCATTGACTTTACTATTCATGCGTTCACGCGTTGACTTTTACTGCTCATGCGTTGACCGTTGAATTTACTATTCATGCATTGACCGAAAGTTGACCAAGGCTTCTTCAAGGTTTTTCAGCGTCCTGAATTTGTTTCCGCACTCCGTTTGGCTAAATTCAATTTCAATTTGCTCGTTTTAAAGTTGTTCTACCATTCTTCATAGTGTTGCACTGAATTTTATATTCAAATGTTGGTTTTTGTGGCCATTTTTGCTATTTCTTCTTCAAAACCTATATTGCACTAAAATTGTGTAAAACATACAATTAAGCTTGAAATAATAATGCAATATACATGATTTGATCGGTTAAAATTATTAAAAATATAGATTTACCAGCTAATAACCTTACACAAAAATAAGAGTTATCGTTTTTAATTTGAATTATATAAATGTGATTCTACCTACAACGTAGTAAAACTTCACTTGATTTGCAAGCTTTTCAAATAAAACTAAACTTGGTCCATATTTCATTAGTATGCGTACTTTTATAGAGAAATCATATAGGAAATCAATAGTCATTTAAATTGAACTTTATATGTTCTCACTTAACATTGCGTTAATATTAATTAACGTTGAATGTAGTGGTCCAAAAATACTCACATTGTGTTTGAACTTCATAAATAAGAAAAATATGAAGATATTAACATGTTTTAATATGTTATTCCTATTTATTAACAAGTTAGAATACATACTATTAGTGATCCGTAGCCTCTAGTTATGGATGGGCTACGGACTTCTTCCTTTCTGTAACCCATCCGTAGCCAATGGCCACGGATAGGCTACGAACCTTTACACAAAAATAAGAGTTATCGATTTTAATTTGAATTATAGAAATGTGATTCCACCTATAGCATAGTAAAGCTTTACTTGACTTGCAAGCTTCCCAAATAAAACTAAACTTGGTCCATATTTCATTAGCATGCGTACTTTTAGAGAAATCTCATAGAAAATCAATAGCTGTTTAAATCAAATTTAACATGTTTTCACTTAACATTGCATTAATGTTAATTAACGTTCAATCTAGTGGTTTAAAAACACTTACATCATTTTTGAACTTCATAACCAAGAAAAATATGATAAAATTAACACGTTTTTATACGTGTTCATACTTATTAACAAGTTAGAATAGATATTATTAGTGTTCCATAGCCCATTCGTAGCTCCTAGCCATGGATAGACTACGAACCTCTTTTCTTCCGTAGCCCATCCGTTGCGAATGGCCATGGATGGGTTACGGAACTAACCATAAACTTAAATTAAATATAAATCTATAGAACTAGACCAATATATATATATATATATATATATATATATATATGTCTGTTTCCATCAAGCTAAAAATGAGTAAATGACTTATTCCCCCCTTGTGTTTTGTTAAAGGTGCACTTTACCCCCCCCCCCCTGTGTTATTTAAGTGAGTAAGTTAGCCCCCTGTGTTTTTAGAAATGAGCAGACGTAGTCCAAATTGCCTTTTCCGTCCGAAAAATAAACAGAATACGTAAAAAGTCTAAAATGCCCAGCTTTAATTTTTTTTCAGTGTTTATTTTATTAGTCATTTAAAACTTTACTTTTAACTTTTTTCCCCAAACCAATGCATGATTCCCCCAAATATTTTAACCCTAACCCTAAATCAAAAACTCTACGACACGAAGTCTTCATCAATTGATTGAAGATTCTTATTCGCTTGTCAAAAAGTAAGATTCTTATCCGATTTTTATGTTCCATCATTCGCTTTCTATCGTTTTCTTTTTTTGTCATAGCTTTTTATTCTTGAGTTGCTGTAGATGATATTGTATAATGTGGTCCCTTGTATATGTTTTCTATTGTACTTGTTTGGGATATGGTGAACATGTGGGGTTCAATGTCTTTGTTGTTGTCTAAAAACAAATTGTAAAAAAACAAATTGTACTGTTTCGATTTCTACAAAACTTTTAAAAAAAGAACTCCATTGTAGATTTTTTTTGTCTAATGCGTCTGACTTGCAATTTATTCTTATGAAAGAAAATTATGAAAAACTGTATATGATCTTTACATTAATCTTGAAAAACCAACTTCTATATACAGACCAATCAGTACAAGCAAATAGTATTTTAAATCCAAAATATAATCTTTTGGCATTTGAAAAGGTCAGTTGAGAATCCACCACATTTTGGCTGCACTACGGAGATCTCAATAAAGCTTAATTTGTAAAAAATTGATACCTTGAGTCAATATAGCTCTCGACATCCTAGAGAAAAGAACCAAAAGCCACAACCTCCAGAACAAGTCTCCTTAAGCCACCAAATCTAATCTTGATAATTGGCTTTATATTAACATTTTTCTTCTTTTTACAAACTTATTATTGCATTGCTTATTTTTTTCCAACTTGTTATTTGACTGCAACAATATTTAATTGTACTGCTCTTTTTTGACCGACTTTTAATTAATTAATATTTTTAATAACAGAGTAGATGGTGATAGTGCTGATATAGAGAGTGATATTGTAGCAAGGTACTTAATTGATGTGATGGTAAAGAACTTGGATGATGGTAGGGCAGAGAACTTGAATGATTGTAGGCCAGAAGAGTTGAATGGTGGTGGGCTAGATAATGTAACTAAATGGAATGAGTCTGATCCAGGTAACTTAAATGATAATGGGCCACAAAGTAAGAATGATAATGATGCAGTTATAAATTCAAATATATTGTATGTCCTGAATCTCAACATAAACAAAATGAACAAGAAAAGAGGAATAGAAGGCCAAATAAGGAGATTGTTGCTAATGTTGAAGAACAATGGTATAGTGATATTGAAAGTGAAGATTTGACAAGTGTAAAGGGTTCTGATGATGAGACATACCCATTCCCACTTTTCAATGATAGGGTGAAAATGAAGGGATTTGAAATGGAAGTTGGGTTGACTTTTAGTTCATTTGTAGAGTATAGAAAAGTTCTTAAGGATTGGGGTGTTAGACATGGGATTGATGTGGAACTTGTGAAAAATGAGAGAGAGAGAATTACAGCAAAATGTAAGCATGTGAAAAGACATGGTTGTACATGGAGAATAAATGCATCTCTTGTTAATGGCACTGAAGCATACATGGTTAAGACAATGGATGTGAGCCCTAAATGTGGATGGAGATTGGATAATAGTCTCGTTAACCATAAGTATATTGGGAAGAGAATTGCAAAATACGTCGGGGACAATCGCAGTGAGACAACCATTGATTTGCAAAAGAAGATCTATGAAATGTGCAGGTTGAATGTAGCAAATTCAAAGTGAAGAGAGCGAGAAAAGTGGCTTTAAAAATAGTTGACGGGGATGCATTTGATCAATATGCAAGATTGTGGGATTATTGTGCAATAGTTACGTTGCACAATCCAGGTAGCATATTACTATTAAAGGTGAATAGGAGTCTACATAATCCTATATTTGATAGTATATTTTTTTTGTGTTGCTGCAATGAGAGACGGTTTTTTGGCCGGATGTAGGCCAATAATTGGGTTAGATGGGTGTTTTCTCAAAACACCACACGGGGGACAATTTTTAGCTGCAATAGGAAGAGATGGGAACAACAACATGTTCCTAATTGCATTAGCTGTGGTACCAATAGAGAGGAGGGACACTTGGTCTTGGTTTCTGAAAGAACATCATAATGTCACTGGTGATCCAGAAGAAAAAGGTTGGTCATACATCTCAGATAGACAAAAGGGTTCATGTGAAGTGTTTAGAGATGAATATCCCAATGTGCACCATAGGTTTGCCTTCGTCATATGTATCAAAATGTCAAACAGAAGTTCAACAATTTAGCATTGAAAAACATGTTTTAGAAGGCTGCATCTACAACGAACAAAAGAGAATTTGCTAAGTGTATGAAGGAAATTGAGAAGGCAAACCCTAAGGTAGATGACAAAGAGACTCATTTCGAATGGTTGAACAAGATTCCTTATGAGCAATGGGCTAGATCCCATTTCCTAACCACTTCTAAGTATGCCATGTTGGTGAATAATATTTGTGAGTCTTTCAATAACTATATCTTAGATGCTAGAGACAAGCTAATTATTACAATGCGGGAAATGATTCGAGGGAAGTTGATGTCCCGAATACAAGTTAAAAGGCTAGGAATAGAAAAATATGATAGTACCATTTGCCTAAATATATGGAAGAAAGTAGGGAAACTATCCAATGTTGCTAAAGGTTGGTGGGCTACTTGGTCAGGTCAGGAAGAGTTTGAAGTAGTGCAAAATATTAACAAACATGCAGTGAACTTGGCCATAAAAAATTGCACTTGTGGCATGTTTCAACTAAATGGATATCCATGCTGCTATGCTCTAGCATGTATCAATAAATATGGAAATAGTGTTTTTGATTACATAGATATATGCTACACAAAAAAGTGTACCTAAGTGTATATCAATACATGGTACATCATGTACCTAGACCGAATGACTATGTGGAGACTGGTATTGATCCCTTGAAGCCACCATTGGCAAAGAAGAGGACAGGTAGGCCTTCAAAGGTGATGAGAAAGACTGCAGTTGATCTTGACAAACAAACAGTAGATGAAAATCAAACAATTTCTACAAGAAAAGGTCTCACATCAACGTGCAAGAAATGCTTACAAAGAGGACATAACAAGAAGACATGTCCAAATGAATTTCACCCTGATTCACCACTTTTGAAGGTGGTATTATCTTTCTTTTTAGTACAATGAAAATCATTGTTTTAATTGTATTTTACTATTCTTTCTATACTGCTTGAAATGGTATTTTGCATGTTAAAATAGGATGCTACCACTCAAGAATCAAACACAGTTGGTGCAACCCCAACAAGTTATGGCAGGGGTATTAATAGTAGAGGAACTGCAAATAGAAGAGGTGTTAATGGCAGAGGGGCTGCAACTAGTGGGGGTAGACTAGAGGCAAATAGCTAAGTTACTGAAAATCATTATTTTAATTATATTCTACTCTTCTTTCTATGTTGTTTGACATGATGTTTTGCATATTAAAATAGGTTGCTACCACTCAAGAATCGAACATAGTTGGTGCTTCCCCAGCAAGTATTCGCGACAGAGAAGACACAAATGGAGTTGGAAATATTGCAACAAGTATTAGTGGTGTTGACAAAGGTGATAATGGTGCTAACACTGAAGGTGGCATTGTTGGAGGCAGTGGTAGGGGTAATGACAGGGAAAGGATATACATGACCTTTTGATGAAGTTCTAGCAAACATTGATGAAGTTCTAGCAAACATAAGAAACAGAAAGAGAACATGGAAACCTTGAAGACTTTTGATGCATGCAGATTTTACTATGATGTAATTGACTGAACTTATTGGACATATGTATTTCTGGTTGGATTGACTGCTACTGTACTTGACTTTGGTATGTTTTTAGACAAGTTTGGACATGTAATTCTCTTTTGGTTTACTGGACATGTATGTGCTAAGGCATCACTTTAAGTATGACATTGGATAAGTTTATAACTGTGTCTATTTACCATTCCATTTTCTTGTTTAATTATTATTCTATTTTCTCGTCTACTAGAAGAATTGAAATGAAAATACTCAAGGACAAATCAAATAACTTTCCTGAGCGAAGACCAATAATTTTTAGCAAGTAGTAAAATACTACAAAATAACATTTGCATTAACCGAATAAGGTTAAATTTTACAACAAAATTCTGATATTACATTGCACTACTAATACTACTAGTCCTACTAATAACATATTATTCATCCGATAGTTATATTGTATAGATCCAACTACATCACATTGAAAACCCAAAAAAGGACAACCCAAATATTACATTAACACATTTGAACCAGAAGCACTAAAACCAAACATAGAACCAAGAGCACAATGAACATAATTTTCATCATTTTGTACAATTTTTTCAGCTTTGTGCGCAAGTCGTGCAACTCGGACTCCTTCCTGTTTAGGAATCTCAACAATCCAGGTATGATATTCTTGCTTCGCTTGCACATAAGTGGATCTACCCATTCAAAATACCCATATGAATCTCCAATGTCAAATTTCTCACAACCAAGAAATCTCATACATGGATTATTATCAGTCCATGACGTGCTTAGCTTGGTCGTGACACCACAATAGCATTTTGCTTCCATTCATCACAACGTGCTTTAATGTTTGTTGTTGGAGAAATGACGTACTTTACTGTTTGTTGCCTGAGAAATGAGACGCAAAATAGAGATAATGAGATGAAAAATGGCATAGACACAACTTGTAATGGAGAACGAGATGCGTAGCTAAAAAAACTTCGCTTAATTAAACATGTTGTAAAAACATTTAAGATCAGGAAAATCATAATCTTATTCATCACTTTGCAACGCATGCCCTCATTTTAGACAAAACTAATTACAAAATTAGTTTGCAACATTTTTGTGATTTCTCGCCCAATATCAGCACCCAACATTTTATGATATATTCAAATACCAAATCAGTTATGCAACATTTTGCCTAATTACCAAATCAGTTTGCAACGCATGCCCTCATGACTTAACTTTTGATATATTCATGCTGCTTACGTGATTTCTATGGCAAATATAAAAGCAAAAAATAAAAATAAAAGTTCACATATAAAAGAAAAAAAATGTGCACTTAAAATCACATAAAAAGTACATAAGATTAAAAAATCCATAAAATTACACGCATTAGCTATGAATTAACCAAGCGTGTTGATAGACCCATAAAATTAGAAAACCCAAATAAAAGCAAAAGTGACCCATTTTGACCAGTGAACAAAGCTCACGTTGATAAGCTCATCCCGCAACAATAACGACGAACTAAAGAAGTACATCACCAACACAATGAACAAGCACCTCATGTTGATGCACTTCCTTTTTTTATGTTTTTGCAAAAACGTTGATATTTTTCAGTTCCATGTTTTAAAGACCAAAACAAGGGTCTTTCGGTGAAAATATTAGAATATTTGTGATGTAAATGGTAAAAGATTTGCAAGTCAGCCACGTGCAAAACACTCACCGTTAAAATAGACATTTTTTTTTATCTGAGGGGGTATCCAGATCCCTTTTCACAATCACAAGGGGTATCCTGCTCATTTTTAAAAACACAAGGGGGTAACTTGCTTACTTAAAAAACACAAGGGGATAATGTGCACCTTTAGCAAAATACAGGGGGTAATATATCGTTTAATCCAACTAAAAACCTATAAAATTTTAAAAAAACTATAAAATTAAGTTAAACTAAACCTATAATAATTATAAATAAACCTATAATTTATATAATAAACTACATTTAAAATTGAAATTAAATATATAATTTAATTAAGTAAACCTATAAATATAAATAAAACATAAATTTGAGATATTTTAGACAAAAAGAAAAAAACAAAAGAAAAAAATAGGGGCTTGCTTGCTGGATGGGGGCCTATACTTGCGCATTACTGTTGGATGGGGTACCTGCGGCCGGCGGGCCACTCAGTTATCTAACAATTCAATGGGTCACTCGATTACCATTTCTTCTAACAATTGAAAAGACAAATACTAAGATTAAGCTAAATGAAAATCACATTAAATTTTTCACAATTTGGCTGAATGTGAATTCCAAGAATTATTTCCGAGTTAAGTTTCTCAAATACTCATTATCACCTACCACAAATGCAAGCATATAGTGTGAACTGTTGTAAATTAACTACAAAAGACAACAATAGTATAGAGAGAGAACTGAAACTGTTATTAATTTCTGAATGATTTACAGTTCAATTATACTTCTCTATTTATAAAGTTTCAGAAGCTAGAGTTGATGACTGCAAGCTGCTTACACTACTACTTGTAAGCTGCTGATGACTGCAAGTTGCTTACGCTGCTTAGTAGTTGGTAACTGCAAGCTGCTTACGCTACTACTTGTAAGTTGCATAGATTGATAGTGAATATCCACCAATCGATATTTCATAATACTCCCCCTTGGATATTCATTATAAAAATATGTCTCATTAAAACCTTGTTAAGAAAATCCAGTGGGATAAAAACTTGACTAAGGAAAAATAGTACATTATCTTTATGAAGAATACTATTGCATTTGGCTTGCCTCGTTAAAACCTTACCAGGAAAAACCCAATTAGGATAAAAACCTTAGTGAAGGAAAAAAAGTACAATGCACAAATAGCCTTTCCCCCTCATGATGACAAATCCTTCAGGCAGCACATTCCACATCTTTGTACATGTGATTTGAAGATCGTTGGCGATAATGCTTTAGTGAATAAATCTGCTGGATTTGGACTCGATTGTACTTGCTGAATATCAATTATTCCGTTTGTTTGGAGCTCATATGTGTAGAAGAATTTCGGTGATATATGCTTTGTTTTATCACTTTTGATATAGCTACCTTTGATTTGTGTGATATATGCTGTGTTATCTTCATATAGTATGGTTGGTCGGTCTTTGTCGGAGGGTACTCCACATGATTCTTGAATATGTTGGATGACCGATTTCAACCAAACACATTCTCGGCTAGCTTCATGAATGGCTAAAATTTCAGCATGATTTGAAGAAGTAGTCATTGTTTGCTTCATGGACCGCCATGATATAGCAATATCACCAAAATGAAAAACGTATCTTGTTTGTGATCTTGCCTTATAAGGGTCTGATAAATAACCAGTATCATCATGACCAACTAATGAAGATCTTGATTACCTCGAATAGAATAAACTCATATCTGGTGTTCCACGCAAATAGCGAAATATGTGTTTAATTCATTCCCAGTGTCTGCAAGTTGGAGTCGCACTATACCTGGCTAATAAGTTAACAGAAAAAGCAATATATGGCCTTGTATTATTAGCTAGATACATTAATGCGCAAATGGTACTAAGATATGGTGCTTCAGGATCAAGTAACTTTTCTCCATCTTCTCGCAAAAAGGATCTTTTGTCACATCAAGTGGCCTAACAACCATCAGGGTCGTTAGTGGATAAGTTTTATCCATATAAAATCTTTTAAGAATCTTATTCGTATAAGCGGATTGATGGAAAAAAGTTCATTCTGGAAAATGCTTAATTTGAAGACCGAGACAAAACTTCGTTTGTCCTAGATCTTTCATTTCAAATTCTTTCTTTAGATATGCAGTAGTTTAGTTGAGCTCTTCAGGAGTTCCAACAAAGTTAAGATCATCAACATATACTACAATAATTGCAAATCCCATTGTTGATTTTTTAATGAAAATACATGGACAAACAGGATTATTGATCTACCATTCTTTAGATAAGTAATCACTTAAATGATTGTACCACATACGACCAGATTGTTTTAATCCATACAGGGATCATTATAGTTTAAGTGAATACATATGATGGGGTTTCACTTTATTTGCTTCTGGCAAATGAAATCCTTCAGGGATTTTCATATATGTCACTGTCAAGTGATTCATATAAAGATGCTGTAACAACATCCATTAAGCGCATTTCCAAATTAGTCTGAACAACAAGATAATTTGGAAGAGAAATGTGATTGCATCCATTACCGGTGAATATGTTTCTTCATAATCAATACCAGGTCTTTGTGAGAAACCTTGAGCTACAAGTCGAGCTTTATATCTCACAATTTCATTTACTGCATTTCGCTTGAGTACAAATACCCATTTGTATCCAATAGGTTTTGTATCTGCGGGTGTTTAGACTATAGGTCAAAACACATTGCGCTTTTCTAACGAGCTGAGCTCTGCTCGTATAGCTTCTTTCTATTTTGGCCAATTATTTCTTTGTCGACATTCTTCCACACTCTGTGGTTCAGGATCCTCATCATTTATTTCAAGTGCTACCGTAAAAGCGAAACTATCATTCAGAATAGTTTTCGTTCGATTCCATGTCTTTCCGGTAGTTACATAGTTTATGGAAATTTCTTCATTTCCATGTACCTCATCTCTTCAGGGACCGATTGTGTTTCAATCTCTTCAGGGATTATGCATTTACCAACATCTGTTGGTTCTACCATTTCTGTCGTGCATCTCAATAATATAGAATCTTCCAGATTCATTCACCTTGTATCATCCCCATGTGTCCTCCTTTTCCAGGGTACAATATCTTTTGTACCAATAGGTCCACCACGCTTTTGGTGTGCCTTAGATATATTTGCTGCTGTGTTTATAATATGTGTGACGCCCGAGAATATTACCGTACTTCTGTTAACTGTTGCATCCATTGTTTGCATATTTTCACTGTGCATTACTTGTTACTTTCTATGGTTACTATTCATTGCATTTTTAAACCACTTATTTATTTCGAATTATTATTTTTCTTAAATCATATTAATTATTTTAGGAATGAAAAAAATATGCATTTGAGCGATTAGGGTTGAGAGCACCTGTTTAGAAAATATTTTATTGGGACTAATGAATAGTATTACGAAAGAATAGTAACTTTTTGTAGAATTTTTATTTGGGCTTCTAGTGAATTAGCTAGACTTTAGAATTTTATTAGACCCTTAAATATGTTTAATTAGGCCCAATTTACTAACCCAACCCATTATTTCCTTAGTCTATTATCTATAGAACATAATAAGAGCCAAAACAAAACAAAAAAGAGTGCAAAAACTGAAAACACTGTAGTAAGGCCAAAAATCAGAATAAGTGGAGGATGATAGATTTTTGCTCAACAAATCCTCATTCCAAGCCAATCCAATCTAGGTGCAAGTGGTTTAGAATGTTTACTAGCCTCCTAAGAGCTCCTACACGCAATAAGTAAGGGATTTCATACCTATTTTTGCATTTGAAAAATGTTGCTCTTTTCTTGAATTTATGGATTTGCCATCAAATGCTTATGTAATGCTTAAAGATGCTTATGTATGTTATATATAAGTAGTAGAGACCTTATTTATTCTATTGTTTCGTAGTTTGAAGAGTTGAATTCGTTTGTTGATCGTATGACATGATAATGACGTTTTTCTAGGATTTTATGGAATTGTGCGATATGGCTTGATTCATTGCTTCTAGTAGGTACCTTAGATGTTAATAAAGATAGTTTAATAGCCACATGACGTTGAATTGCTCAAAAATTAGCTAACACATGAAATAGGCGACTTTTAAAAAGGGGTTTCGGGGTTAATGCAAATCCGGCTAATTTGGCCATCACATTTGGTATTCATAGGCTATGTAGGTGCTATATATGCTTTTTCTAACTCGTGGTTGAGTTTCGTTTAGGGTACTTGTAGTGTAAATACATAAAGAGGTAAAATCTAACTTTTCAGGTAATTGTGATTTAAAGTGTGATTTCAAGGTCCTAAGTAGTGTCATTAAGTGTCAATAGGAAGGTAGTATAGCTTGGTTGCGTCTCTTGAGCTTCGTATTCCGTTTGGAAGCTAATTAGCCTTGGTGAACAAAGGGGTTTTAGGTCAAACATAAATCCGGGTGAATTTGGTTGTTGTATTTGGTGTTCTTAGGGTAAATAGGGACTAAATGAGCTTTTCTAACTCTTAGTTGAGCTTTGGTCAAGCTACTTGTAATACAAACGCGCAAAGTGGTAATTGGGGCTTTTGTGGCTAATACGGGTTAATGAATGGCTTCAAGGGTTCTAAGTGTTCCATAATGTGTAACTAGAATATTATAATAGTTAGTTTGTGAATCTTGAGCCTTAGCCTTCGGTTTGGAGTTAAATGACATAGGATAATGAAAAGGGGATAACACGGGAATTGGTTATTTTGACACTTGTATTGTCAGGTAGTTGCTTGCTGTGTATTTGAATGCATTCTAGAGTATATTTGAGCTTTTGGTAGAGTTTCGTGAAAAATGTGTTGATGACCCCTTTATGCACATATGGTTATTTTCATATTTAATGTTTAAATCTTGTTCTAATGTCTAAATTGTTGTATTTTGTTAAAGTTCAAATTCTAATAGACATTGTATGCTAAGTGAGTAGGACTATAAGGATAGCTCATCTAGTTATATGGTTATAGATTGTTGTAAATAAGAGTAATTGGAATTTATAACTCATAATCTTAACTTGATGGTATTTGATGCTTTTAATGTCTTCTATACTGTCTAATGAGATGGTAAGGTGAACATTGTAGTTCACCTGTGTGTGGGATATGAACTTGTGTGAACAAGTGATTATAAATCTAGCTTTTAATGTTGTAGGGTTGAGTTAAGTACGACTTGAGTTGGAACTGATATAGTTAATTGTTAAACTTATACGAACTCACTAGGGTTACATATTCGAGCTAATTCGGGAAAGTTGCAGTAAATCGGAACTATCTTCTTGCGTGATTGGCTTATTTCCAAGTGAGGGAGACTTCATCCTTATGTGCAGAATAGTTTATTTACTTGTAAATAGATTATGTGTACTTATTGTCTAAATATTGTGTGTGAGGGAAACCTACTTTGTTGTCCCTCAATTACGTGTTTAGTGTTTTATTCTATTGTTATCATTTTGAGAGCATTGTATCATGGTTGCGCAACCATTTGGGCATGGTAGTGTCGGGGAAACCGGGCGGCATCGGGCTTACCGGTCTGCCTCGGCTACCATGGTTGCCCAGTCCCTCTCTTACTTGGGATGCCGCCCAGGGCCGAAGGATTTCGGAGTATATCCGGAGTACACCCAATATGGAGTTATAAGGGGATGCCGGCTTATCGTTATCAGTGACATTACTCTTCGGGATTTCTGTTCGTGGTTCGTGGATCGTGGAACGAGAATTGGATCAATCAGAGTCATCAAAATATATCATTTTTTTGTGTGGTATTTCATTGAATTTTTGTGTCTGTTTGTTATATGTTACATGTATTTGTTGTATTGCATGAACCCCGAGATACTGTTCCCGTTGCCCCCTCCTCACTAGGCATACATGTTTGGTATGCTCACCCTCGTTGCTAACAATTTCAGGTAAAACAGGTTTGGCTTCCCTTGAGCCTGTTGAGGACAAGACTCGTGAGACTCCTTGTCTACGTGATACCTTGCTGCTAGTTTTGTGGATGCTTGTATATAGCTTCGTGGGCCCTAGCGCCAAGTAGATGTTAGTTGCTTATAGTCTATTTTGTGGCCTATGGTCTTGTATATATTCTTGGCCTTTTTGAATGTTGCAAGGTGTTGTAAGTCTAGCCAACATGTTTGGCAGGATTAAAAATGGTATTAATAACTTAAAGTACTTTTGTTATTTGTCTTTTATTCATGCTTGGGTGTGATAGGTAAGTGACTGATGGTCTTTAATTATAAGAATGGTTTATCGACAAGGTTAGAGTGGTATGATAAGTGATTTTATAACATAGTATTTCTATGGTTGAATCCAACGCATGTTTGTGTGCTTATCTTGTTGTTTTATCTAAGGCCCGGAAGGCCTTGAGACGGGGCATAGCTGGTTGGTTGAAGTTGGAGTTATAGGAGAATGTTGGATTATGTCTTTGTGTTTGTATTATGTTGTTCGTAGGTTATCGATTAGTCCTATAAATAGGGGAGGCTCTGTCCGTTTTCTCCCATTTTTCGTGACTTGGGTTTTGGATCGGGTTGTGTTTAGTGGATATATAGAGATTCTATTTCCGTGAGGGAAGGGCGTTACAATTGGTATCAGAGCTTTGATGATCTCAGTTGGGACAGGGTCCTCGGTCTGTTGGGTAGTGAACCTCGAGTATGTGCATGTGAAGTGAGCTTTGAATAAGTATGTCTTTGTATGTGGATTTTTGTTTAATTAAGTAAAATGTGCTTTTATGTATTATATTTGCGTGAAATAGAAAGTTTAGGTGAAATATATAACTATGAGATTACGTGTGATTTAAATGGAAAATATGATCCAATGTGAATTTCTTGATGGAAATATGAAGAATGTGTTAAATGTACAAATATATGACTATGTATACTTGTTTGATTTTGATCGGAATGTAAACCCATGTGATTACGTGTTCCAATGTGCCTTGACCATGTATGAGTGGTATTTATAACGGTATACAATGAATAAATGTGAAACATATACTTTTAATTATATATGTTACTTACCTTAGTTTTTATTAGAAAACTTGCATTTGAGTCACTAATTTAGGTAATTATATGGAATAAAGTAGATGTCAAGTAAAATGAATATTAACTGCTTACGATATAATTAGTAGTTACATAATGCATTGGTATATCAACTATGTATCAATATTAGTTACTTAATGTGTGAAAAGTACATTTAATATGTTTCCGCATAACAAGGATGCTTAAGTGCTTTTCATTGCATACATATACTACATTTTTTTAAAATGGTAAGAAATCTATTTCCTTGTAGAAAGATGGCCAGCAGTGGATCTTCTCGAGATAAGAATCAACCAGAAGAGGGGCAGTTAGTCAGTCATCGACAGAGGAACATGCATTATTGAAGGTGGCAGATGCTTTGACTAGATTGGCACAAGCATTTGAGCAACAAGTTCAGCGTGAGACTTTGGTAATGCCACCTATGGTTGAGAAAAGGAAAGTTGAGAACGAGGCAGGACTGAGTCAAAGAGGTAAAAGACCCCGTCAGCTTCAAAAATACACTTATTGTTTCCGTGAGGGTCATGATGTCGTCAATTGTTGGAGAAGGACTGGTAGATGTACAGGATGCGACAGTAGTCAGCATAGGGTCAGGGAATGCCTTAGATTTAAGAATGCCAGGAGATGGACTTCCAGCCAGGGTAGTCAACCTAGAGTTACAGATAATGATTTAGCACAGCAGCCTGATCAGCAAGGAGAACTTCACAGAACAAGTAAGGGCAGGAATGAATCCTTTTATATCACTGCAATTAATATTCTTATGTGATTATATTACATTTCTGAGATTAAGGCATCTAGCATCATCTATATATATGTGTAACCTATGACCTTTGGAGAAATGTTATATACGGATGAAATTGTTGAGAGGTATTCATTTTGGGCATTCTCGTTAGGAGCTACTTGTTGACGGTGATCTTTAACGGCATTTCCATCAGTAGTATCATTTGGGAATCTCGAATGGATATCTTGGACCTTTTATGTGGCGTCATATATAGAATTCTTGTCGGGTACTTATATTTGGAAAAGTTTATAAAAATTTATGAAGATATTCCACCCACATTCTTAACATGGCTCCTTATTTGGATTTCTTATTCGGGACTTCACTTATGGTATTTCTTGATGTTCTATTTAGCCTTTCTTGGTGGCATTCATATGTGAGAATTATTATTGGACCCTACTTAACTTCATTCGTGGTATTTCTATATGAATTTTCTAGTGGTACTCCTTGGCACTATTAGATGAGATTTTCAAATGGTATTCATATTCGGACTTCTAATCGGTATTTACATAATAGCCTTTATTTGGCTACATTATTCGGGATTCCTTCCGTAAAGCTTTTGGTATTTTCGATGGATTCCTCAGCGATAATAGTATGGGTATTTCTCTTGGTAGACTTGTCGGTGCATTTCTTTGGCCACAGATCCGTTTAGAGTTGTGTAAATAGATGCGAGGTCTTTTGAGAATGAGAAGAATTGCGTGGACGCAATTAGTTTAAGGGGGAGAGGGTGTGACGCCCGAGAATATCATCATATTTCTGTTAATTGTTGCATCCATTGTTTGCGTATTTTCACTGTGCATTACTTGTTACTTTCTGTGGTTACTATTCATTACGTTTTTCAACCACTTATTTATTTCGAATTAGCATTTTTCTTAAATCATATTAATTATTTTAGAAATGAAAAAAATATGCATTTGAGCGATTAAGGTTGAGAGCACCTGTTTAGAAAATATTTTATTGCGACTAAAGAATAGTGTTACAAAAGAATAATAACTTTTTGTAGAATTTTTAATTGGGCTTCTAGTGAATTAGCTAGACTTTGGACTTTTATTAGACCTTTAAATATGTTTAATTAGACTCAATTTACTAACCCAACTCATTATTTTCTAAGTCTATTATCTATATAACATAATAAGAGCCACAAAAAAAAAGAGTGCAAAAGCAGAAAACACTGTAGCAAAGCCGAAAATCAGCATAAGAGGAGGATGAGAGATTTTTACTCAACAAATCCTCATTCCAAGCTAAGCCAAGCTAGGTGCAAGTGGTTTAGGATGTTTATTAGTCTCTTAGGAGCTCCTATGCGCAATAGGTGAGGGATTTCATACCTATTTTTGCATTTGAAAAATGTTGTTCTTTTCTTGAATTCAAGTATTTGCTATCAAATCCTTATGTAATGCTTAAAGATGCTTATGTATGTTGTATATAAGTAGTAGAGACCTTATTTATGCTATTGTTTCGTAGTTTAAAGAGTTGAATTCGTTTGTTGATCGTATGGCATGAATAATGACGTTTTTCTAGGATTTTATGGAATTGTGCCATATGGCTTGATTCATTGCTTCTAGTAGGTGCCTTAGATGTTAATAAAGATAGTTTAATAGCCACATGACGTTGAATTGCTCAAAAATTGGCTAACACATGAAGTAGACGACTTTTAAAAAAGGGTTTCGAAGTTAATACAAATCCAGGTTAATTTGGCCATCATATTTGGTATTCTTAGGCTATGTAGGTGCTAGATATGTTTTTCTAACTCGCGGTTGAGTTTCGTTTAGGGTACTTGTAGTGTAAATGCATAAAAAGGTAAAATCTGAATTTTCGGGTAATTGTGATTTAAAGTGTGGTTTCAAGGTCCTAAGTGGTGTCATTAAATGTTAATAGGAAGGTAGTATAACTTGGTTTCATATCTTGAGCTTCGTATTCCGTTTGGAAGCTAATTAGCCTTGGTGAACAAAGGGGTTTTTGGTCAAACGTAAATCCGGGTGAATTTAGTTGTTATATTTGGTGTTCTTAGGGTAAATAGGGACTAAATGAGCTTTTCTAACTCTTAGTTGAGCTTTGGTTGAGATACTTGTAATACAAACGCGCAAAGGGGTAATCGGGGCTTTGTGGCTAATACGGGGTAATGAATGGCTTCAAGGGTTCTAAGTGTGCCACAATGTGTAACTAGAAGATTATAATAGTTAGTTTGTGAATCTTGAGTCTTAGCCTTCGGTTTGGAGTTAAATGACTTAGGATAATGAAAAAGGGATAACGCGAGAATTGGTTGTTTTGACACTTGTATTGTCAAGTAGTTGCTTGCTATGTATTTGAATGCATTCTAGAGTATATTTGAGCCTTTTGTAGAGTTTTGTGAAAAATGTGTTGATGACCCCTTTGTGCACGTATAGTTATTTTCATATTTAATGTTTAGATCTTGTTCTAATGTCTAAATTGCTTTATTTTGTTAAAGTTCAAATTCTAATAGACATTGTATGCTAAGTGAGTAGGACTATAAGGATAGCTCATCTAGTTATATGGTTATAGATTGTTGTAAATAAGAGTAATTGGAATTTATAACTCATAATCTTAACTTGATGGTATTTGATGCTTTTAATGTCTTCTATACTGTCTAATGAGATGGTAAGGTGAACATTGTAGTTCACCTGTGTGTGGGATATGAACTTGTGTGAATACGTGATTATAAATCTAGCTTTTAATGTTGTAGGGTTGAGTTAAGTACGACTTGAGTTGGAACTGATATAGTTAATTATTAAACTTATACGAACACACTAGGGTTACATATTCGAGCTAATTCGGAAAAGTTGCAGTAAATCGGAACTATCTTCTTGCGTGATTGGCTTATTTCCAGGTGAGGGAGACTTCATCCTTATGTGCATAATAGTTTATTTACTTGTACATAGATTATGTGTACTTATTGTCTATAAATTATATGTGAGGGCTACCTACTTTGTTGTCCCTCAATTATGTGTTTATTGTTTTATTCTATTGTTATCATTTTGAGTGCATTGTATCATGGTTGCGCAACCATTTGGGCATGGTAGTATCAGGGAAACCGGGCGGCATCGGGCTTGCCGGTCTGCCTCGGCTAACATGGTTGCCCAGTCCCTCTCTTGCTTGGGATGCCGCCTAGGAAGAGTTGGGTCGTAGGATTTCGGGGTACATCCGGAGTACACCCAATATGGAGTTATAAAGGGATGCCGGCTTATCGTTATCAGTGACATTACTCTTCGGGATTTCTGCTCGTGGTTCATGGATCGTGGAATGAGAATTGGATCAATCAGAGTCATCAAAATATATCCTTTTTGTGTGGTATTTCATTGAATTTTTGTGTCTATTTTTTGTATGTTACATGTATTTGTTGCATTGCACGAACCCCGAGATACTGTTCACGTTTCTTCTTCCTCACTAGGCATACATGTTTTGTATGCTCACCCTTCTTGCTAACAATTTCAGGTAAAGCAGGTTTGGCTTCGCTTGAGCCTACTGAGGTCAAGAGTCGTGAGACTCCTTGACTACGAGATACCTTGCTGCTAGTTTTGTGGATGCTTGTATATGCTTCGTGGGCCCTAGCGCCAAGTAGATGTTAGTTGCTTATAGTCTATTTTGTGGCCTATGGTCTTGTATATATTCTTGGCCTTTTTGAATGTTGCAAGGTGTTGTAAGTCTAGCCAACATGTTTGGCAGGATTAAAAATGGCTGTAATAACTTAAAGTACTTTTGTTATTTGTCTTTTATGCATGCTTGGGTGTGAGAGGTAAGTGACTGATGGTCTTTAATTATAAGAATGGTTTATAGACAAGGTTAGAGTGGTATGATAAGTGATTTTATAACATAGTATTTCGATGGTTGAATCCCACGCATGTTTGTGTGTTTATCTTGTTGTTTTATCTAAGGCCCGGAAGGCCTTGAGATGGGGCATAGCTGGTTGGTTGAAGTTGGAGTTATAGGAGAATGTTGGATTATTTCTTTGTGTTTGTATTATGTTGTTCGCTGGTTATCGATTAGTCCTATAAATAGGGGAGACTCCGTTCGTTTTCTCCCGTTTTTCGTGACTTGGGTTTTGGATCGGGTTGTGTTTAGTGGATATATAGAGCTTCTGTTTCTGTGAGGGAATGGGGCATTACAATTGGTATCAGAGCTTTGATGCTCTCAGCCGGGTTAGGGTCCTCGGTCTGTTGGATAGTGAACCTCGAGTACGTGCTTGTGAAGTGAGCTTTGAATAAGTATGCCTTTGCATGCAAATTTGTGTTTACTTGAGTAAAATGTGCTCTTATGTATTATATTTGCGTGAAATAGAAAGTTTAGGTGAAATATATAACTATGAGATTACGTGTGATTTAAATGGAAAATATGATCCAATGTGAATTGCTTGTTGGAAATATGAAGAATGTGTTAAATGTACAAATATGTGACTATGTATGCTTGTTTGGTTTTGATCGGAATGTACACCTATGTGATTACGTGTTCCCATGTGCCTTGACCATGTATGAGTGGTATTTATAACGGTATACAATGAATAAATGTGAAACATATACTTTTAATTATATATGTTACTTACCTTAGTTTTTATTAGAAAACTTGCATTTGAGTCACTAATTTAGGTAATTATATGGAATAAAGTAGATGTTAAGTAAAATGAATATTAACTGCTTACGATATAATTAGTAGTTACATAATGAGTTGGTATATCAACTATGTATCAATCTTAGTTACTTAATGTGTGAAAAGTACATATAATATGTTTGCGCATAACAAGGATGCTTAAGTGTTTTTCATTGCATACATATACTACCCCTTTTTAAACGGGTAAGAAATATCTTCCCCTATAGAAAGATGGCCAGCAGTGGATCTTCTCGAGATAAGAATCAACTAGAAGAGGGGGCAGTTAGTCGGTCATCGGCAGAGGAACATGCATTATTGAGGGTGGCAGATGCTTTGACTAGATTGGCACAAGCATTTGAGCAACAAGTTCAGCGTGAGACTTTAGTAATGCCACCTAGGGTTGAGATGAGGAAAGTTAAGAACGAGGCAGGACCGAGTCAAAGAGGTAAAAGACCCCGTCAGCTTCAAAAATGCACATATTGCTTCCGTGAGGGTCATGATGTCGTCAATTGTTGGAGAAGGACTGGTAGATGTACAGGATGCGGCAGTAGTCAGCATAGGGGCAGGGAATGCCTTAGATTTAAGAATGCCAGGAGATGGACTTTCGGTTAGGGTAGTCAACCTAGAGTTACAGATAATGATTTAGCACAGCAGCCTGATCAGCAAGGAGAACTTCACAGAACAAGTAAGGGCAGGAATGAATCTTTTTATACCACTGCAATTAATATTCTTATGTGATTATATTACATTTATGACATTAAGGCATCTAGCATCATCTATATATATGTGTAACCTATGACCTTTGGAGAAATGTTATATACGGATGAAATTGTTGAGGGGTATTCATTTTGGGCATTCTCGTTGGGAGCTACTTGTTGACAGTGATATTTAGTGGCATTTCCATCAGTAGTATCATATGGAAATCTCGAATGGATATCTTGGACCTTTTATGTGGCGCCATATATAGAATTCTTGTCAGGTACTTATATTTGGAAGAGTTCGTAAAAATTTATGAAAATATTCCGCCCACATTCTTAACATGGCTCCTTATTCGAATTTCTTATTCGGGACTTCACTTATGGTTTTTCTTGATGTTCTATATGGCCTTTCTCGGTGGCATTCATATGTGAGAATTATTATTGGACCCTACTTAACTTCATTCCTGGTATTTCTATATGAATTTTCTAGTGGTACTCCTTGGCACTATTAGATGGGATTTTCAAATGGTATTCATATTCGGACTTCTAATCGGTATTTACAGAATAGCCTTTATTTGGCTAAATTATTCGGGATTCCTTGTCGGTGCATTTCTTTGGTCACAGATCCATTTGGAGTTATGTCAATAGATGCGACGTCTTTTGAGAATGAGAAGAATTGCGTTGACGCAATTAGTTTAAGGGGGAGAGGGTGTGATGCCCGAGAATATCACCGTACTACTGTTAACTATTGCATCTACTGTTTGCGTATTTTTATTGTGCATTACTTGTTACTTTCTATGGTTACTATTCATTGTGTTTTTCAACCACTTATTTATTTCGAATTAGCGTTTTTCTTAAATCATATTAATTAATTTAGGAATTAGAAAAATGTGCATTTGAGCGATTAGGATTGAGAGCACCTGTTTAGAAAATATTATATTAGGACTAAAGAATAGTGTTATAAAATAATAGTAACTTTTTGTAGAATTTTTATTTGGACTTTTAGTGAATTAGCTAGACTTTGGACTTTTATTAGACCCTTAAATATGTTTAATTAGACCCAATTTACTAACCTAACCCATTATTTCCTTAGTCTATTATCTATATAACATAATAAGAGCAAAAAAAAAATAGTGCAAAAGCGGAAAACACTGTAGCAAGGCCGAAAATCAGCATAAGTGGAGGATGTTCGATTTTTGCTCAACAAATCCTCATTCCAAGTCAAGCCAAGCTAGGTGCAAGTGATTTAGGGTGTTTACTAGCCTCCTAGGAGCTCTTACGCGCAATAGGTGAGGGATTTCATACTTATTTTTGCATTTGAAAAATGTTGCTCTTTTCTTGAATTCATGGATTTGCTATCAAATGCTTATGTAATGCTTAAAGATGCTTATGTATGTTGTATATAAGTAGTAGAGACCTTATTTATGCTATTGTTTCGTAGTTTAAAGAGTTGAATTCGTTTGTTGATCGTATGGCATGAATAATGACGTTTTTCTAGGATTTTACGGAATTGTGCGATATGGCTTGATTCATTGCTTCTAGTAGGTTCCTTAGATGTTAATAAAGATAGTTTAATAGCCACATGACGTTGAATTGCTCAAAAATTGGCTAACACATGAAATATGCGACTTTTAAAAAGGGGTTTCGGGGTTAATACAAATCCGGGTTAATTTGTCCATCATATTTGGTATTCTTAGGCTATGTAGGTGCTAGATATGTTTTTCTAACTCGCGGTTGAGTTTCGTTTAGGGTACTTGTAGTATAAATGCATAAAGAGGTAAAATTTGACTTTTCGTGTAATTGTGATTTAAAGTATAGTTTCAAGGTCCTAAGTGGTGTCATTAAGTATCAATAGGAAGGTAGTATAGCTTGGTTGCGTATCTTGAGCTTCGTATTCCATTTGGAAGCTAATTAGCCTTGGTGAACAAAGGGGTTTTTGGTCAAACGTAAATCCGGGTGAATTTGGTTGTTATATTTGGTGTTCTTAGGGTAAATAGGGACAAAATGAGTTTTTCTAAATCTTAGTTGAGCTTTGGTTGAGATACTTGTAATACAAACTCACAAAGGGGTAATTGGGACTTTTGTGACTAATACGGGTTAATGAATGGCCTCAAAGGTTCTAAGTGTGCCATAATGTGTAACTAGAAGATTATAATAGTTAGTTTGTGAATCTTGAGCCTTAGCCTTTGGTTTGGAGTTAAATGACTTAGGATAACGAAAAGGGGATAACGCGGAAATTGGTTGTTTTGACACTTGTATTGTCAGGTAGTTGCTTGCTGTGTATTTGAATGCATTCTAGAGTATATTTGAGCTTTTGGTAGAGTTTCGTGAAAAATGTGTTGATGACCCCTTTGTGCACATATAGTTATTTTCATATTTAATGTTTAGATCTTGTTCTAATGTCTAAATTGTTGTATTTTGTTAAAGTTCAAATTCTAATAGACATTGTATGCTAAGTGAGTAGGACTATAAGAATAGCTCATCTAGTTATGTGGTTATAGATTGTTGTAAATAAGAGTAATTGGAATTTATAACTCATAATCTTAACTTGATGGTATTCTAATGAGATGGTAAGGTGAACATTGTAGTTCAATTGTGTGTGGGATATGAATTTGTGTGAATAAGTGATTATAAATCTAGCTTTTAATGTTGTTGGGTTGAGTTAAGTACGACTTGAGTTGGAACTGATATAGTTAATTGTTAAACTTATACGAACATACTAGGGTTACATATTCGAGCTAATTCGGGAAAGTTGTAGTAAATCGGAACTATCTTCTTGCGTGATTGGCTTATTTCCAGGTGATGGAGACTTCATCCTTATGTGCATAATAGTTTATTTACTTGTAGATAGATTATGTGTACTTGTTGTCTATATATTGTGTGTGAGGGCAACCTATTTTGTTGTCCCTCAATTACGTGTTTATTGTTTTATTCTATTGTTATCATTTTGAGTGCATTGCATCATGGTCACGCAACCATTTGGGCATGGTAATGTCGGGGAAACCGGGCAGCATCGGGCTTGCCGGTCTACCTCGACTACCATGGTTGCCCAGTCCCTTTCTTGCTTGGGATGCCACCCAAGGAGAGTTGGGTCGTAGGATTTCGGGGTACATCTGGAGTACACCCAATATGGAGTTATAAGGGGATGCTGACTTATCGTTATCAGTGACATTACTCTTCGGGATTTTTGTTCGTGGTTCGTGGATCGTGGAACGAGAATTGGATCAATCAGAGTCATCAAAATATATCATTTTTTTGTGTGGTATTTCATTGAATTTTTGTGTCTATTTATTGTATGTTACATGTATTTGTTGCATTGCACGAACCCCGAGATACTGTTCACTTTTCCCCTTCCTCACTGGGTATACATGTTTTGTATGCTCACCCTCGTTGCTAACAATTTCAGGTAAAGCAGGTTTGGCTTCCCTTGTGCCTGCTGAGGACAAGACTCGTGAGACTCCTTGACTATGTGATACCTTGCTGCTAGTTTTGTGGATGCTTGTATATGTTTCGTGGGCCCTAGCGCCAAGTAGATGTTAGTTGCTTATAGTCTATTTTGTGGCCTATGGTCTTGTATATATTCTTGGCTTTTTTGAATGTTGCAAGGTGTTGTAAGTCTATCCAACATGTTTGGCAGGATTGAAAATGGTTGTAATAACTTAAAGTACTTTTGTTATTTGTCTTTTATGCAAGCTTGGGTGTAATAGGTAAGTGACTGATGGTCTTGAATTATAAGAACGGTTTATAGACAAGGTTAGAGTGGTATGATAAGTGATTTTATAACATAGTATTTCTATGGTTGAATCCCACGCATGTTTTTGTGCTTATCTTGTTGTTTTATCTAAGGCCCGGAAGGCCTTGAGACGGGGCATAGCAGGTTGGTTGAAGTTGGAGTTATAGGAAAATGTTGGATTATGTCTTTGTGTTTGTATTATATTGTTCGCAGGTTATCGATTAGTTCTATAAATAGGGAAGACTCCGTCAGTTTTTTCCCTTTTTTGTGACTTGGGTTTTGGATCGGGTTGTGTTTTGTGGATATATAGAGCTTCTGTTTCCATGAGGGAACGGGGCGTTACAATATGTCCTACTTGGACATCAATTCGTGCCGGCACATTCACAGCAGGTATATGTGATTTTACAATATTCTTTGTGTCTGTAAATGCATCTAGTAGATTATTTGCAATATTCTGCAAATGAATAATCCTTTGAACTTCAAGTTCACATTGTTTAGTTCTTGGATCCAAATGCGACAATGATGAGGCATTCCAAGATATGTCACGTTGTATTTCAAGTTGCGATTTTTCTCCCCCTAATGATGGGTAGAGAGTCTCATTAAAGTGATAATCTGTAAAGCGGGCTCTAAACAGATCACCTATAAGGGGTTCAATATATCGAATAATAGATGGAGAATCAAATCCAACATAAATTCCAAGTTGCCTTTGGAGTCCCATTTTACTACGTTGTGTTGGTACTATTGGAACTAGTACCGCATAACCAAAAATACGTAACTGAGAAATATTCGGTGGATGATCATGCACAAGTTGTAAAGGAGAATATTTATGATATGTTGTAGGTCTTATACGAATCAATGCTTCAGCATGTAGAATGGAATGCCCCCAAGCTGATATAGGGAGTTTAGATCTCATAAGTAAAGGTTTTGCAATTAATTGAAGTCGCTTGATAAATAATTCAACTAAACCATTTTGAGTATGCACATGAGGGACATGATGTTCAATCTCAACTCCAATAGACATGCAATAATCATCAAATGCTTTAGATGAAAACTCACCACCATTATCAAGGTGAATTGTTTTAATAGGATGATCAGGAAATTGTGACCTCAATCGGATTATCAAAACTAGAAGTCTAGCAAATGCATGATTTCTAGAAGAAAGTAGACAAACATGTGACCATCTAGTTCATGTATCTATAAGACCCATGAAATAATAAAATGGTCCACATGGTGGATGAATAGGTCTACAAATATCTCCTTGAATTCGATCCAAGAATTTAGGGGACTCAAAATCAACTTTGGTTGGAGATGGTCTCACAATTAATTTGCCTTGAGAACATGCGACACATGGATAATTACTTGGCACAAGAATATGCTGGTTCTTTAAAGAATGCCCAAGCGAGTTCTTAATTATTCGACGCATCATTGTTGCCCCTAGATGACCAAGGCGATCATGCCAAAGCATGAAAGTATTAGGATCATTATACATTTGCTTTTGCACTGCATGTGCTTCAACCACTCGTATAGTTGTTTGGTATAATCCAGAACAAAGAGCATGAAGTTTTTCTAATACATGTTTCTGGCATGAATTCAAAGAAGTGATATAAAGATACTTTTTATCACCTTCATTTGCAGTTTCAATATGATATCCATTCCGACGAATATTTTTAAAACTTAGCAAATTTCTTCTGAATTTGCTTGAATACAGTGCACTAGCAACGTCAAATTTTGTGCCATTAGGTAATATGAAATGAGCTCTTCCAAAGCCCTCTATCAGATTGGTAGAACCAGAAATGGTAAATACATTAGTTGAGGTATCTAGTAAAGTGACAAAATACGTTTTATCACGTAGTATAGTATGTGTTGTTGCACTATCTGCCAGACATATATATTCGTCTTTAATCTTGAGATCTAACGATATCATAAACAAAAATTATGCCTTTAAAAACTTGTAATTTGCAACAAACATACTTATTATCAAACATAAATTTTACATAAGGTGGAAATAAAAAACAACGACTTAAACTTAAAACGATAACATAACTAACAGCCCTTTTAAACAACTTAACTTGAAACAAAAACATAACTAATAGTACTTTTAATCGGTTCAGACATTTACATCCCCGATTAAATATTCTATGCTGCCATTAAGGTCAGTGAAAAAATCACTAACATCTAAATATGTAGAGATATCTCGTTCATTATAATCAATACAATTTGTCTCAACTATTTTCTCATTTCATTTTCTTGATGCTTTGTAAAGATCAACCAAATGTTTTTGCGCACGACAGATACGTGACCAATGATCAGTCCCTCCACATCTGTAACATATGTCATTGTTATGGGGTGACTTGTTTTTAGTGGTCTTCTCTTTGTCACGTTTTTCCTTATTATTCTACTTCTGGTAGTGAGGTTTGTCTTTCTTGATAATATTTGGATCATCCTGAAATCAAGTATTGTTTCGACCACGACCACGACGATGTCCTTGTCCTCGGCCACAGCCACGATCCCGTCAATTACTGTGTTCATATGTTGCATTCATTTATGGGACTACAACTCCATTCACTTCTGGGAGTGAGGCCATGCCAACTGGACGTAATTGATGATTCTGCATCAAAAGCTCATTATTTTGTTCAGCAACAAGAAGACATGATATCAACTCATAATATTTTGCAAATTTACATTCACGATATTGCTGCTGCAGGAGCATATTGTGGCATGAAACGTAGAAAATGTCTTTTCTAACATGTCTTGTTTAGTGATAGTTTCTCCACATAATTTCAGTTGAGAACTGATTTTGAACAGCGCAGAGTTATACTCACTGATAGATCTATAATCATGCAACCTCAAGTGCATCCAATCATAACGAGCTCTTGGAAGAATCACAGTTTTTTGGTGATCATACTTTTCATTCAGATTCCTTCAAAGTGTAAAGGGATTTTTGATAGTAAGATATTCAGTCTTTAATCCTTCATGGATGTGATGACGAATGAATATCAAAGATTTTGTACAATCCTGTTGGGATGCTCTATTATTTTCTTTAATTGTTTTCCCAAGATTTCTTGTATCAAGATGTATCTCGGCATCAAGAACCCAAGATATAAATTTTTTTCCAGAGATATCAAGGACAGCAAATTCACGTTTTGCAATGTTTTCCATATCAAAATATAATTTGAAATACAAAAAGATTATTCGTACCTTGCCAAACCAAAGTATGTGACGCCCGAGATTTAGCCATGCATTCAATTACTGTTGCATCCCTTGTTTGCGCATTTACTTCTGTGCTTTACTAACTGACTTCTATGTCTACTATTCACTATGTTTTCAAACTACATTCTATTAGTTAATCAACATTGTTATTAAATCATATTAATTGTTAAAGTAGTGGGAAAAATGTGCAATTGAGCTAGAGGCGATAGGAGAACTCGTTTAGAAAATATTTTTAGTAGTTGAATGAATAGTGATACGTAACTAACTTAGAGATTTAATTAGCTAGCCTATGTTTTACACCTTAGGCTCGTTTTAAAGCTAGCAACGCGCATTTAGAAGTCCACTTAAACACCCAAACATGACCCCACCTCAACTTAACCTTATATAACTATCCTAAGCTCACCAAAACACAAAACAAAAGAAAAAAATTGGGCAGAAATACTGTAGCAGAGCCGAGAGCAGCTAGGAGAGGAGAAAAATTGATTTTTTCTCTTCAACTCTTCAATCCAAGCCTCTCCAAGCCTTGAGCAAGTGGATTAGGGTGTGTGCAAGCCTCCTAGGTGCTCCTACACGCATTGGTAAGGGATTTCACGGCTTATTTTCGCATTTCTAAATAGTTGTCATTTTCTTGATTTGTTGAAAATGTGATCAAATGCTATTGTATTAATTATCTATGCTATTATACCATGTATATGAATGCTAGAGAACATATTTGAGCCATCGTTTCACTTTTTAAATGGTTGGAATCGTTAGTTTGATTCATGAGGTGAATAGTGATATTTTTCTAGGGTTTTGTGTAATTGCTCGAATTAGCTTGATTCAATGCTCCTAATAGATGCCTTAGGTGCTAATGAAGGTAGTCTAATAGCCCCGTGCACTTGCATTGCTCTACAATCGCATAAAACGTGAAATAGCCGACTTTAACAAAGGGGTTTCGGGGTTAATGCGAATCCGGGTGGATTTGGGCTTCACTTCTAGTAATCTTAGGCTACCTAGGTGCTATAGAAGCTTTGATAACCCTTGTTTGAAGCCCGGATAAGGTATGTGTAGTTTAAAGCCATAAGAGGGATTTTGGGGCTTTTGGGCTAATTGCGTGCGATTGAATGAGTTAGGGGGTTGAAAGGACTCCTTGAGGGTTAGTTAGACGGTTGTGAGAGTTTTCTTTTGAAATTGAATCATTAACTTGGGATTGGAAGAGAAATAGTATGAAAAACAAAGGGGTTTAAGTGCAATTTCGGTTGACTCACGCTTCTAAGACCATGGCATGACTCCTTGGGTGTTTATATGTGGTTTCAAGTTGATTTGGAGCTTTTGGTATGATTCTATGCTTATCTTGTATATGTCCCTTTGTAAAACTGCTTATTTGCTTATATAATTGTTTCTATTCTAACTGCATCGAGGTCAACCTACTTTGTTGATCCTCCTATGTGTTATTGCTTATATTATTGATATTAACTTGCCATTGTAAAGTGCATTGCATAGTGGTTGCTCAACCATAGTGTCAGGGGCAGATGTGTTGAATATCGGCTGGGCGGCAGAGGACTTACCGGTAGATATTCGAACTCCGTGCCCTAGTCCCTCATTCACCTGGTCCGGAGATTGCCAAGGGATGTTGGGTCGTAGGATTATCGGGGTACATCCGGAGTACACCCACTGGAGTGTTTGGGGTTATGCCGGCTTATCGTGATCGTGATCGTGGTTCGTGGTTCGTGAATGAAGACCAGTGAAGATTGGTGTATAGGGGTTATGTGAAATGTATCCTTTGAAATGTGTGGTTATTTAAGCTATCATTGGTTCTTTAATTGTCTAAATGTTATTGTTGTTTAACTATATTACTTGTTGCATTGCACGACCCGGGACTATATCCCTCACTGGGCAACAGTGGTTGCTCATACCTCGATATATGTTTCAGGAGACGCTGAGGGTGATCCCCAGCTTGTTGAGGTAGTAGTGGAGAAGGAAGAGGTGCAGTTAGAGCCTTTGTCCTAGTTGCTGTGTGTTGTTCTGAGGTGGCTGTGCCTTCTTGTTTCTATTTGGTACTTGTGTATCTATTTTGTGGCCTAAGGGCTTTGTTTATGTTGGTTGTTGTAAGAAGTTGAAGGATAGTTGATTGTGGTGTAGATTTGGAAACCTATGTTTTGTAATAATTTAGGTTTCTACTTTTATTCACTTTGCATGCTTGGGAGTGAATGGCTTAATGTAGAATGTTTTATCTTTTAAGCACATTTTAATGTTATCCTAGAAGGTCATGGCTATTAGATTATGTTGTAAACAAAGTTACTTGCATGCTTGTGTGGTTTTGGAACTGTTGTTTGCTTCAAGGCTCGGATGGCCTTGAATCTATAAATATTTAGCCATGAAAAGTTTGTTTATCTTGTGGTTACCTTATTTGAGAGTTTACAGGTTTTCAGAATGTCCACGGTACAGGGGAGACTCTGTCCGTGTGTCGAGTCCGGACTTAACCTTTAGCTTGGGGGTTGGGTCGGGGCATGACATTTAAGTGGTATCAGAGCTATAGATTGCATGAAGCCGGATTAATTTTCTTGGTCTGTGGGTAGAGAGGTCTATTATGTGATTGCGTGATTACATGAATTAAGGATTACTTGTTTGGTCAAGTGAAA
This sequence comes from Ehretia macrophylla, assembly GCA_037974665.1. Lineage (NCBI taxonomy): Eukaryota > Viridiplantae > Streptophyta > Magnoliopsida > Boraginales > Ehretiaceae > Ehretia > Ehretia macrophylla. The sequence goes on from CM075774.1 coordinate 12,137,084, forward strand.
TTTGAATTAGGAATGAACATGCTAGCATGGAAATAGAATATCAAGAGTCTAGAATGTCAAGTATGATCTAGTGACTTATGTGTACTTCAAAGAATGTAGAATATTTATATGAACTTCTATATACTTGACTTTATGTGAATCTATTTGAATTTTTCTTTATGTGTTTACTTATAAATTGCATATATACATATATATACCTATCATAACACTTTGCATTCTAGCTATTCGAGATGGGGCTCCATCGTCGTACTGAGAATCAGAATGTCGATAGAGAGCCGAAAGAGGCTCATGGGCAAGAAGCCGGATTGGCAAGTAATGCACCCCCAGTTCAGGAACCGAGTATGGCACAGATCTTAGCCACAATGACCACTACTATGAACACCATCGCCCAGTTTGTGACACAGCAGGGTCATATAGGGGTTGCTGGAGGTAATCAGGCTGCAAGAGCCGGGGATAGTACTACTACCGGAGGTAATATGTATGACCGGTTTATTCATCATGGGGCCTACACTTTCTTTGGAGAACTGGATGATATGAAGGCTGAAATGTGGTTGAGGAAGTTTGAAAGAGTGGCAGCAATACTCGAGTGCTATGATGATAGGAAGATCACTTATGCCACATTCTTTCTAGAAGGTGACGCTGAAGATTGGTGGCATACTATCAGTGAGAAATGGGAAGCCGAGAGGGTTCATCATTCGTGGGCTGACTTCGTCCAAGAATTCTGAGACAAGTACATATCGGTGGTTGCCCGCGAGAGGCGTCAAACAGAGTTCATAAACTTAAAACAGGGAAGTATGACAGTGGATCAATATGAGGCTACTTTTACCAGGCTTTCCCGTTATGCGCTAGCCTTGATACAGCCAGAGGACATGAAGATCCAGAGATTTATCCTGGGATTGAGAAGGGATATTATGCTAAATTTGTCTGCGAATGATTTCCCTAATTATGCTGCAGTAGTCCGAGCCGCCTCGAGATATGAAAAATGCAAGGCCGATGTGTTAGCCGAGACCAGTCAATCGAGTAAGCGGTTTCAGTTTCAGAGTCAGGGGTACCAGGGACAGGCTATATCAGTTGGGCAGAGTACACAGCCGATGTCATGCCCCGACCCAACCCCCAAGCTAAAGGTTAAGTCCGGACTCGACACACGGACAGAGTCTCCCCTGTACCGTGGACATTCTGAAAACCTGTAATTACTCAAACAAAGTCCCAACAATACAATACAAGCTTTTCTTAATTAAACAACAAAGTTCTAAGGCCATCCGAGCCTTATGGTACACAATAGTCCCAAAACACACAAGCATGCGAGAACTTGTTATCAACATAGTTTTATAATCATGACATCCTAGGAAATCAATTAAACATAATTGAAAGGTCAAACATTTCTACTTTAAGCCATTCACTCCCAAGCAAGCAAAGCGAATAGAAGTAGATCATAAGTTATTACAATACATAGGCTTTCAAAGCTACAACACAACCAACTAGTCTTCAACTTATACAACAAGCATATACATAGCCCATAGGCTACAAAATAGTACATAAGATAATCAGATGAATCTTCCACATTGCAGCAAATTCATTAACCACCTCAAGTTATCAGGCACAGCAACTAAGGTAAAGGCTCAATTTGAACTTCTTCTTCCTCAACTAATTCAACAAGCTGGGGATCACCCTCAGCGTCTCCTGAAACAGATATCGAGGTATGAGCAACCACTGTTGCCCAGTGAGGGATATAGTCCCGGGGTGTGCAATGCAACAGATAATACAGTTATATAACAATATCACTTAGTCAATTTAAGAAACAATGATAACTTAAATAACCACACATTTAAAAGGATACATTTCACACAATCCCCTATACACCAATCTTCACAGGTCTTCAATCACGATCCACGAACCACGAGCACGATCACGATAAGCCAGCATAATCCCCAAACACTCCAGTGGGTGTACTCTGGATGTACCCCGAATCCTACGACCTAACATCCCCTGGCAATCTCCAGACCAGGCGAATGAGGGAATAGGGCACGGAGTTTGAATATCCACCAGCAAGCCCTCTACCGCCCAGCCGATATTCAACACATCCGTCCCTGACACTATGGTTGCGCAACCACTATGCAATGCACTTAACGATGACAAGTTAATAGCAATAATATAAGCATTAACACATATGAGGATCAACAAAGTAGGTTGACCTCGATGCAATTAGAATAGAATAATTATATAAGCAAATATGCAGTTTTACAAAGAGACATTAGCAAGATAAGTTTAGAATCATACCAAAAGCTCCAAATCAACTTAAAATCACTTATAAACACTCAAGAAGTCATGACATGGGTTTAGAAGTGTGAGACAACCTAAATTGCACCTAAACCCCTTTGTTTTTCGAACTATTTCTCTTCCAAACCAAGGTTAATGATTTCATTTTCAAAGGAAACTCTCCCAACCTTCTAACTAACCCTCAAGGTACCCTCTTAACCCTCTAACTCATTCAAATGCCCCCGATTATCCCGAAAGCCCCAAATTCCCTCTTATGGCTTTAAACTACACATACATTGTCCGGGCTTCAAACAAGGGATATCAAGGCATCTATAGCACCTAGGTAGCCTAAAGATACTAGAATTGAAGCCCGAATCCACCCGGATTCGCATTAACCCCGAAAGCCCCAAATTAAAGTCGGCTATTTTCCATTTTAAGCGATTTAAGGACAATGCAAGTGCACGGGGCTATTAGGTTACCTTCACTAGCACCTAAGGCATCTATTAGAAGCATTACATCAAGCTAATTCGAGCAATTACGTAAAACTCTAGAAAAACATCACTATTCACCCTAAAAATCAAACTAACGATTCTAACCGTTTAAATTGCGAAACGATGGCTCAAATATGTTCTCTAGCATTCATATACATGGTATAATAGCATAGATAACAAATACAGTGGCATTTGATCATATTTTCAACAAATCAAGAAATGAGCAACTATTTAAAAATGCAAAAACAAGCCGTGAAATCCCTCACCAATACGCGTAGGAGCACCTAGGAACCTTGCAAACACCCTACACTAGTTGCTCAAGGCTTGGCTTGGCTTGAATTGATGATTTGATGAAGCAAAATCTCCAAATGCACAAGGGAGGGGCTGTCGGGTTTGGGGCACTGTTCACAGCTGAAATTGTTTTGTTTTTGTGCTCAAATGTGCTTATGTTATGTTTTAATAGGTAAGTCTTGAGGTGGGGTCAAGTTTGGGTGCTTAAGGTGGCTTTTAAAATGCGCGTAGTAAGCTTAAAACGAGCCTAGATGATACATGTGTGCTAGATAATTAAATCTCTAAATTAGTTACGTAACACTATCCATTCAACTACAAAAATCATTTTCTAAACGAGCTCTCCTAACGCCTTTAGCTCAAATGCACATTTTTCCCAGTACTTTTGCAATTAATATGATTTAATAAAAATGCTAATTAACCAATAGAATGCAGTTTAAAAATGGAGTGAATAGTAACTTAAGAAGGCAGTTAATAAGACATAGAAAGAGATGCATAAACAAAGGATGCAACAGTAATTAAATGCATGGCTAAAACTCGGGTGTCACATCCTCTCCCCCTTAAACTAATTGCGTCCACGCAATTCTTACATGATTCGACGAATAACTCTGGATACCGTTCCCGCATCTGATCCTCTCTTTCCCACGTCGCATCCTCCACTTCGTGATGATCCCACAGAACTTTAACCATCAGAATGCTTTTAGTCCTCAGCTCCTGAACTTTCTTATCAACAATTCGAAGAGGTTTCTCTGTGTAGGTCAAAGTTTCACTGATCTCTAGCGGTTCCGGCTCAAGTATGTGAGAAGGATCTGGCTGATACTTCCGAAGCATAGAAACATGGAATACATCATGAATTCTGCCCAGACTGGGAGGTAAAGCCAAACGGTAAGCCAAATCACCAATAGTTTCAGTTATCTCAAATGGTCCCACATATCGAGGACTGAGTTTACCTCATTTACCATGCTGAATCAAACCCTTGCGAGGAGAAATTTTCAGAAATACCCGGTCCCCTACGGCAAATTTCAGATCACGACGGCATTTATCTACATAACTCTTTTGCCGGCTCTGTGCTGTAAGCATTCTTTTTCTGATAAGCTGCACATGATCAATCATTTTGTTCATTTCAGGTAAGAGAGTAGGGTCGATAGTCTTCATTTCACCAACATCATCCCAGTAGAGAGGAGACCGGCATTTACGCCCATACAGTGCCTCATAAGGTACCATACCAATAGTAGCTTGATAACTATTGTTATAGGCGAACTCTGCGAGTGGCAAATACTTCTCCCAACTTTTTCCGAAGTCCAGAATACAAGCCCGCAACATATCCTCGAGGATTAAGATAGTTCTCTCGGATTGACCATCTGTCTGAGGATGATAAGCTGTACTGAAATTCAAATTCGTGCCCAAAGCTTTTTGAATCTTCTGCCAGAACTGAGATGTGAATCTGGGATCTCTATCTGACACGATACTCTTTGGAATCCCATGAAGTCGGACAACATTCTCAATATACAACTCTACCAGTTTATCAAGAGAATCAGACTTCTTTTTAGCAATAAAGTGAGAAGTCTTGGTCAGTCTATCCACAATAACCCAAACTGAGTCATTACCCTTCGAAGACCTCGGTAAATCTGATACGAAATCCATAGTAATATGATCCCATTTCCAAACAGGAATAGCCAAAGGCTGCAATAACCCTGCAGGTCTCTGATGTTCTGCTTTAACTTTTTGACAAGTAAGGCATCGAGCAACATAGTCAGCAATTTCTCTCTTCATATTATTCCACCAGAAATTCTGCTTTAAATCTTTATACATTTTTGTACTGCCTGGATGGATAGTATAACGAGAACTATGTGCCTCAGCAAGAATATCATTCTTTAAAGTTGGATCATTCGGAATACAGATTCTACCTTTGAATTTAAGAATACCATCGTCGTGCAGTTTGAAATCCGACTCTCCCCCTTTAGAATTTTCTAAGACTTTCAATAATTGAAGATCAGCCTATTGAGCTTCCCGAATCCTGGACAATAACAGAGATTGAATATGCAAACTTGCGAATTGAATACCAGAATTTGAAGTACTAGGCTTCCATAAGCACAATTCTTCCATGAATTCCCAATTCTTGATAATCAAGCTAGCAACAGTAGCCTTTCGGCTCAAAGCATCAGCAACAATATTGGCCTTACCTAGAAGATAGTTAATAGTGCAGTTATAGTCCTCAAGTAATTCCAGCCAACGCCTCTGCCTCATGTTCAACTCTTTCTGTGAAAACAGATATTTCAAGCTCTTATGATCTGTAAAGATTTCAAACTTGTTGCCCCAGAGATAATGACGCCATTTCTTTAATGCAAGAATGATAGCTGCGAGCTCAAGATCATGAGTCGGATAGTTGAGTTCATAAGGCTTCAGTTTCCTAGAAGCATAAGCAATAACCCTGCCATTCTGCATCAATACACAACCCAGACCTTCCTTCGAAGCATCACTATAGATCACCAGATTATCATAACCCTCAGGTAAAGTAAGAATAGGAGTTGTAGTCAATCTCTTCTTCAATTCCTGGAAGCTGGCCTCGCATTTATCACTCCAGTCAAAAACTGTTTTCTTCTGAGTAAGTTGAGTTAAAGGCCCTGCAATCTTAGAGAAATCCTTGATAAACCTCCGATAATACCCAGCCAAACCAAGGAAGCTACGAATTTCTGTAACAGTTTCAGGTCGTTTCCAAGATAACACCACTTCAATCTTCGCTGGATCAACAGAAATACCATCCTGCGAGATAATATGGCCAAGAAAAGCAACTTGCTTAGGCCAGAATTCACATTTGCTAAACTTTGCAAACAACTGATGCTCCTGAAGAGTCTGCAACACAATTCTGAGATGCTGTTCATGTTCCGCCTCAGATTTAGAATAGACAAGAATATCATCAATGAATATGACCACAAATTGGTCCAGATAAGGACGGAATACCCTCTGCATTAAATCCATGAATGCGGCGGGAGCATTAGTAAGACCAAACGGCAGGACAACAAACTCATAATAGCCATATCGAGTTCTGAAAGCAGTTTTAGGAACATCATCTTTCTTAATCCTCAGTTGATAATAGCCTTGCCTCAGATCAAATTTAGAGAATACCTTGGCGCCTTGCAACTGATCAAACAACTCTTCGATTAAAGGCAAAGGATATTTATTTTTGATGGTTACCTGATTAAGACCTCGATAATCAATGCATAGGCGAAGAGATCCGTCTTTCTTTTTAACAAATAGGACTGGCACACCCCAAGGCGAAGAACTCGGCTGAATGAATCCCTTCTCAAGCAAGCCCTGTAATTGAACTTTCAATTCCTGCAACTCAGGTGGAGCCATTCTGTAAGGAGTCCTAGAGATATGTGAAGTCCCCGGCAATAAATCAATCATGAACTCTATCTCTCTATCAGGCGGTAACCCAGGTAATTCCTCAGGAAAGACCCCCGGAAACTCCCTCACGATAGGTACATCATTCAATTTCAATTGATCCCCAGGTTGATTAATCAAATAAGCAAGATAAGCCTCACAACCCTTGCTCAATAATTTAGATGCCCTAATAGAAGAAATAATAGGAGTTCCGGTAGATTTTCTACTACCAACTATTTTAAGTACAGGCTGGTCAGGCATTTCTAGATACACAATCTTCTTTCTACAATCAAGCTGGGCATAATATTTACTTAACCAGTCCATCCCCAATATAATTTCAAAGTCATTGAAGGGTAGGATAATCAAATCAGCAGGAAAAACATGACCCTCAATAAGTATACTACATGCTCTGCAAATAGATCTAGTAACAAATTTCGGACCCATAGGAGTATAAACCACAATCTCATGCAACAGTTTATCATGTTTCAATTTAGCATTTTGTGCACAAGTAGGAGTAATAAAAGAATGCGAAGCCCCGGAATCAATTAAAACCTTAACTGATTGATCATTAAGAAGAAAAATACATTCTACCACAGCGGTAGTATCCGGAAGCTCCTCAGCATCCAAAGCAAATACACGGGCCTGACCTTGTGGTGGTGGTGCTGCAGCTGGTGCCCTGGTCTGAGAGTTCTGAGCTGATGTCTGACCCCTAGGGTTCTTAAATTTCTGACAGTCTTTAACCCTGTGCTGATCACTGCCGCAACCTGTACACTTGTTATGTTTCTTCCAACAAACATCCTCCGTGTGGCCTTGGCGCTGACAGAAGCTGCACTGCTGGTGACGTCTTGCAACAGTGCCTCCTGAAGGAGCTCTGTAAGTAGAGGTAGCTGAACTACCCTGCTGCGAACGGGAAACTGCTGGACGGAACTGACTCTGAGTCTGACTCTGGACTGGTCGTGCCTGAGTCTGAGTAGGCCCGGTGTAACTCTGAGTCTGCCTCGGCTGTGAACTCTGCCCAACTAATATAGCCTGCCCCTGGTACTCTTGACTCTGAGACTGAAACCGTTTACTCGATTGACTAGTCTCGGCTAGCACATCGGCCTTCCGTTTCTCATACCTCGAGGCGGCTCGGACTACTGCAGCATAATTGGGAAAATCATTTGAAGACAAGTTCAGCATAATATCTCTCCTCAAACCCAGGATGAACCTCTGGATCTTCATGTCTTCCGGTTGAATCAAAGCTGGTGCATAACGGGAAAGCGGGGTAAAAGTAGCCTCGTATTGATCTACCGTCATACTTCCCTGCTTCAAGTTTATGAACTCTGTTTGTCGCCTCTCGCGGGCAACTACCGATATATACTTGTCTCGAAATTCTCGGACAAAGTCGGCCCACGAATGATGAACTCCCTCAGCTCCCCATTTCTTACTGATGGTATTCCACCAATCTTCAGCATTACCCTCGAGGAGGAAAGTAGCATAAGTAATCTTCCTGTCATCATGGCACTCCAATATTGCTGCCACTCTCTCGAACTTCCTTAGCCACATCTCAACTTTCATATCGTCCGGCTCCCCAAAGAAAGTATAGGCCCCATGATGTATGAACCGATCATACAGATTCCCTCCGTCAGGACCACTACCTCCGGCTCTCGCAGCCTGATTACCTCCAACAACCCCTGGCTGACCCTGTTGTGTAACAAACTGGGCGATAGTGTTCATAGCAGTGGCCATCGTGGCCAAGATCTGTGCAGTGCTCGGTTCTTGAACCTGCGGTGCATTTTCGGCCACCTCAGCTTCTTGCCTATGAACCCCCTCGGGTTCTCCACCAACATTCGGATTATCAGCACGACGGCGAGGCCCCATCTCGAATAGCTAGAATGCAAAGTGTTATGACAGGTATATATATGTATATATGCAATTTATAAGTAAACACATAAAGAAAAGTCCAATTAGATTCACATAAAGTCAAGTACATAGAAGTTCAAATAAATATTCCACATTCTTGAAGTACACGTAAATCACTAGATCATGCTTGACATTCTAGACTTTTGATATTCCATTTCCATGCTAGCATGTTCGTTCCTAATTCAAATTTCACTTAGGTCAATGAAAATCAAGGACTCATGCATTCACAAATTCACATAACAAATCTCTACCCACAGACCGAGAAATTTAACCCGGCTTCATGCAATCTATAGCTCTGATACCACTTAAATGTCACGCCCCGACCCAACCCCCAAGCTAAAGGTTAAGTCCGGACCCGACACACGGACAGAGTCTCCCCTGTACCGTGGACATTCTGAAAACCTGTAATTACTCAAACAAAGTCCCAACAATACAATACAAGCTTTTCTTAATTAAACAACAAAGTTCGAAGGCCATCCGAGCCTTATGGTACACAATAGTCCCAAAACACACAAGCATGCGAGAACTTGTTATCAACATAGTTTTATAATCATGACATCCTAGGAAATCAATTAAACATAATTGAAAGGTCAAACATTTCTACTTTAAGCCATTCACTCCCAAGCAAGCAAAGCAAATAGAAGTAGATCATAAGTTATTACAATACATAGGCTTTCAAAGCTACAACACAACCAACTAGTCTTCAACTTATACAACAAGCATATACATAGCCCGTAGGCTACAAAATAGTACATAAGATAATCAGATGAATCTTCCACATAGCAGCAAATTCATTAACCACCTCAAGTTATCAGGCATAGCAACTAAGGTAAAGGCTCAATCTGAACTTCTTCTTCCTCAACTAATTCAACAAGCTGGGGATCACCCTCAGCGTCTCCTGAAACAGATATCGAGGTATGAGCAACCACTGTTGCCCAGTGAGGGATATAGTCCCGGGGCGTGCAATGCAACAGATAATACAGTTATATAACAATATCACTTAGTCAATTTAAGAAACAATGATAACTTAAATAATCACACATTTAAAAGGATACATTTCACACAATCCCCTATACACCAATCTTCACAGGTCTTCAATCACGATCCACGAACCACTAGCACGATCACGATAAGCCGGCATAATCCCCAAACACTCCAGTGGGTGTACTCCGGATGTACCCCGAATCCTACGACCCAACATCCCCTGGCAATCTCCGGACTAGGCGAATGAGGGAATAGGGCACGGAGTTTGAATATCCACCAGCAAGCCCTCTACCGCCCAGCCGATATTCAACACATCCGCCCCTGACACTATGGTTGCGCAACTACTATGCAATGTACTTAACGATGGCAAGTTAATAGCAATAATATAAGCATTAACACATATGAGGATCAACAAAGTAGGTTGATCTCGATGCAATTAGAATAGAACAATTATATAAGCAAATATGCAGTTTTACAAAGAGACATTAGCAAGATAAGTTTAGAATCATACCAAAAGCTCCAAATCAACTTAAAATTACTTATAAACACTCAATAAGTCATGGCATGGGTTTAGAAGTGTGAGACAACCTAAATTGCACCTAAACCCCTTTATTTTTCGAACTATTTCTCTTCCAAACCAAAGTTAATGATTCCATTTTCAAAGGAAACTCTCCCAACTTTCTAACTAACCCTCAAGGTACCCTCTTAACCCTCTAACTCATTCAAATGCCCCCGATTACCCCGAAAGCCCCAAATTCTCTCTTATGGTTTTAAACTACACATACATTGTCCGGGCTTCAAACAAGGGATATCAAGGCATCTATAGCACCTAGGTAGCTTAAGGATACTAGAATTGAAGCCCGAATCCACCCGGATTCGCATTAACCCCGAAAGTCCCAAATTAAAGTCGGCTATTTTTCATTTTAAGCGATTTAAGGACAATGCAAGTGCACGGGGCTATTAGGTTACCTTAACTAGCACCTAAGGCATCTATTAGAAGCATTACATCAAGCTAATTCGAGCAATTATGCAAAACCCTAGAAAAACGTCACTATTCACCCTAAAAATCAAACTAACGATTCTAACCGTTTAAATTGCGAAACGATGGCTCAAATATGTTCTCTAGCATTCATATACATGGTATAATAGCATAGATAACAAATACAATGGCATTTGATCATATTTTCAACAAATCAAGAAATAAGCAACTATTTAAAAATGCAAAAACAAGCCGTGAAATCCCTCACAATACGCGTAGGAGCACCTAGGAACCTTGCAAACACCCTACACTAGTTGCTCAAGGCTTGGCTTGGCTTGAATTGATGATTTGATGAAGCAAAATCTCCAAATGCACAAGGGAGGGGCTGTCGGGTTTGGGGCACTGTTCACAGCTGAAATTGTTTTGTTTTTGTGCTCAAATGTGCTTATGTTATGTTTTAATAGGTAAGTCTTGAGGTGGGGTCAAGTTTGGGTGCTTAAGGTGGCTTTTAAAATACGCGTAGTAAGCTTAAAACGAGCCTAGATGATACATGTGTGCTAGATAATTAAATCTCTAAGTTAGTTACGTAACACTATTCATTCAACTACAAAAATCATTTTCTAAACGAGCTCTCCTAACGCCTTTAGCTCAAATGCACATTTTTCCCACTACTTTTACAATTAATATGATTTAATAAAAATGCTAATTAACCAATAGAATGCAGTTTAAAAATGGAGTGAATAGTAACTTAAGAAGGCAGTTAATAAGACATAGAAAGATATGCACAAACAAAGGATACAACAGTAATTAAATGCATGGCTAAAACTCGGGCGTCACAGTCGAGGCAGACTCAGAGTTATACAGGGCCTACTCAGACTCAGACACGACCAGTTCAGAGTCAAACTCAGAGTCAATTCCATCCAGCAGTATCCCGTTCGCAGCAGGGTAGTTCAACTACCTCTACTTACAGAGCTCCTTCGGGAGGCACTGCTATAAGACGTCACCAGCAGTGCAGCTTCTGTCAGCGTCAGGGCCACACTAAGGATGTTTGTTGGAAGAAACAGAACAAGTGTACAGGTTGCGGCAGTGATCAGCACAGGGTTAAAGACTGTCAGAAATTTAAGAACTCTAGGGGTCAGACGTCAGCTCAGAACTCTCAGACCAGGGCACCAGCTGCAGCACCACCCCCACGAGGTCAGGCCCGTGTATTTGCTTTGGATGCTGAGGAGCTTCCGGATACGACCGCTGTGGTAGAAGGTATTTTTCTTCTTAATGATCAATCAGTTAAGGTTTTAATTGATTCTGGGGCTTCGCATTCATTTATTACACCTATTTGTGCACAAAATTCTAAGTTGAAACATGATAAATTTTTGCATGATATTGTGGTTTACACTCCTATGGGGTCGAAATTTGTCACCAAATCTATCTGCAAGGCATGTAATATTTATATTCAAGGTCGTGTTTTTCCTACCGATTTAATTATTCTATCTTTCCGCGACTTTGAAATTATATTGGGGATGGACTGGTTAAGTAAATATTATGCCCAGCTTGATTGTAGAAAGAAGATTGTATATCTAGAAATGCCCGACCAGCCTGTACTTAAAATAGTTGGTAGTAGAAAATCTATGGGAACTCCTATTATTTCTTCTATTAGAGCATCTAAATTATTGAGCAAGGGTTATGAGGCTTATCTTGCATATTTGATTAATCAACCTGTGGATCAATTGAAATTGAATGATGTACCTATCGTGAGGGAGTTTCCGGGGGTCTTTCCTGAGGAATTACCGGGGTTACTGCCTGATAAGGAGATAGAGTTCATGATTGACTTATTGCCGGGGACTTCACCTATCTCTAGGACTCCGTATAGAATGGTTCCACCCGAATTGCAGGAATTGAAAGTTCAATTGCAGGGCTTGCTTGAGAAGGGATTCATTCAGCCGAGTTCTTCACCTTGGGGTGCGCCAGTCCTATTTGTTAAAAAGAAAGACGGATCTCTTCGCTTGTGCATTGATTATCGGGGTCTTAATTAGGTAACTATCAAAAATAAATATCATTTGCCTTTAATTGAAGAGTTATTTGATCAGTTGCAAGGCGCCAGGGTATTCTCTAAATTTGATCTGAGGCAAGGCTATTATCAGCTGAGGATTAAGAAAGATGATGTTCCTAAAACTACTTTCAGAACTCGATATGGCCATTATGAGTTTGTTGTCTTGACGTTTGGTCTTACTAATGCTCCCGCCGCATTCATGGACTTAATGCAGAGGGTATTCCGACCTTATCTGGACCAATTTGTAGTTATATTCATTGATGATATTCTTGTTTACTCTAGATCTGAGGCGGAACATGAACAGCATCTCATAATTGTGTTGCAGACTCTTCAGGAGCATCAGTTATTTGCAAAGTTTAGCAAATGTGAATTCTAGCTTAAACAAGTTGCTTTTCTTGGCCATATTATCTCGCAGGATGGTATTTCTGTTGACCCAGTGAAGATTGAAGTTGTGCTATCTTGGAAACGACCTGAAACTGTCACAGAGATTCGTAGCTTCCTTGGTTTAGCTGGGTATTATCGGAGGTTTGTCAAGGATTTCTCTAAAATCGCAAGGCCTTTAACTCAACTTACTCAGAAGAAAACAGTATTTGACTGGAGTGATAAATGCGAGGCCAGCTTCCAGGAATTGAAGAAGAGATTGACTACAGCTCCTATTCTTGCTTTACCTGAGGGTTATGATAATCTGGTGATCTATAGTGATGCTTCGAAGGAAGGTCTGGGTTGTGTATTGATGCAGAATGGCAGGGTTATTGCTTATGCTTCCAGGAAACTGAAACCTTATGAACTCAACTATCCGACTCATGATCTTGAGCTTGCAGCTATCATTCTTGCATTAAAGAAATGGCGACATTATCTCTGGGGCAACAAGTTTGAAATCTTTACAGATCATAAGAGCTTGAAATATCTATTTTCACCAGAAAGAGTTAAACATGAGGCAGAGGCGTTGGCTGAAATTACTTGAGGACTATAACTGTACTATTAACTATCTTCCGGGTAAGGCCAATATTGTTGCTGATGCTTTGAGCCGAAAGGCTACTGTTGCTAGCTTGATTATCAAGAATTGGAAATTCATGGAAGAATTATGCTTATGGAAGCCTAGTACTTCAAATTCTGGTATTCAATTCGCGAGTTTGCAGATTCAATCTCTATTATTATCCATGATTCGAGAAGCTCATCATGCTGATCTTCAATTGTTGAAAGTCTTAGAGAATTCAAAAGGGGGAGAGTCGGATTTTAAACTGCACGATGATGGTATTCTCAAATTCAAAGGCAGAATCTGTATTCCGAGTGATCCAACTTTGAAGAAGGATATTCTTGCTGAGGCACACAGTTCTAGATATACTATCAATCCAGGCAGTGTCACGCCCCAACTCGACCCCTCCAATAATCAGTCAGGACGCAATAGAATTTTGGCAGTATAACGATAGTAAATAGGACACCGAGGCTCTAAACCAACCTCAACAGAACGTCATACATCCAACAACTCCTCAATAAAATAACAACATACATCATAACCATATTATACAATAATCATCTCTCGTTATACGCCTCCATTCCAACGTAATACATAAACCTTAATATACATTACAAAAACTTGTTGAGTCAATCTAGCAACCTAATCATAAACAAAAGGAAGGCTACTAAGACTGCATCAACTAATTCATTATCTTTTCAACATCTTTTACATTATGAGCTACAAAGCATATAAAAGTCTACTAAGTTAATATACAAGATAGTAAAACGATACAACATCAAGGATAAGACTCTGAAACATAGGACTCATCCACGTAAGGCACATTTTCCTCTTCAGGAGGCACGTACCCGTAATCCTGCGATAGTACACCTGTATGCATGCAATAATAGAGAGTGAGCTTATATAAAATAAGCCCAGCGAGGATCCGATAGATCTCGAACAAGGTTTACTAAACTCCTTGGAAATAATCCTTTGAGTCAGTAAACACACAATAACATCAATAATCATTATAAATGCAACAATAGTAATAACTGTAAACATACAATAAGGATACAATACGTTTACTGATGAAGGCCCATACACCAATTCCATGCTCAACAACCCCTCCAAACTCAATGACACAATTCCTGAGGTACCTTGACCTAGACCCACACCCCATGGCCTCTCCGCCCATGCGAGATAGGGATTAGCCATGATAACTGTGCCCGCAACCCAGGATACCTTACGAGGTGACACAACATTATCAAAGCTCACAACAATGAGACTCAACATAAATAAACCGAGAGATCAGCAACGAGGGGCCCGATTCCCGTAATCCATAATCAATCAATAATCTGGGAGATCAGCAACAAAAGTGCCCGATTCCCGTACTCAATAATCAATCAATAATCTGGGAGATCAGCAACAAAAGTGCCCGATTCCCATAATCCATAATCAATCAATAATCTGGGAGATCAGCAACAAAAGTGCCCGATTCCCGTAATCAATAATCATCAAAATAACATCAATATAACATCAATATTTAATTAAACAACAAACAACTAAGTTAGATGACAAAGTAGGCCATCCAACTTAACATGCATGAAACACGTAATCTAACCCTAGTCTAACCATTAACAACTCACAATTCAATCACTCAAACACACCCAATCATCTAAAGGCTCAATTCAACAATTTAAAAAAAGACAACCTAAACTTCAAATAATCATATCTTACATTTTACTAATCCAAACAACTCCAAATCAGTTTCAAACACTCACCCATTCAATCAACTACATTAGCCCCCTCGGAAACCAACCAAAACACATCCAAATCATGCCCAATAACCCTAAAACCCTAGTGTGTCATGGCTGAAATTTCTGAATTTTGGCACGAACATCACAATCAAAAATTTGGCATTACAACGGCGCTACCACGTAATTATCAAGTTTTTAGAAATCGACGGCAATCGATTTCGACCAACACAACTCAATTTAATCAACATTGAACAAATTAATCAAATTTAAATACCCAAAAAATAAAAATTATGCTTCAACCGATAAAAACTCGTAGTATTACAGCTAAATGATCCCTAGCATGCAAGGAGCAATAATCTAACATCAGATTAGAATTCTAACGGTTTGATTTTCATTTATACGCAAAAATGCAAAAGACAACTTTTGAGATCTAGAATTTTTCTCTCACATTTGATGTGATATAAGCCTAGGAATACGTGCAATAGGTGCCCAACAAGCGGAATCCAGCCCGGTTTGAAAAGATTCGGACTTTAAATGAGTTTTCTAAGGCAAAATTATTTTGAAAATAAGTTGAATAAAATCTCTTTTTTTCCCTAAGCTTTCACGGCTGCAAGGTGTGTGTAAATGTGGTGTTTTGCTTTGTTTCATTGTGTGTTGGTGATATATGCATATTGGTCAACCATTTAAATAAAGTCAAAGTTGAATTAACTTAGTATTTTTTTGTTTTCTTGACTTTAAATGCATTTTCTTGATCACCAATGTTCAAAACAATTATTCAACACTCAAGATAGTTCAAGTAGATTATTTTTAGGTGACAAGAAGTTTTACAATCAAACAATTCTACCCGAGTCGGCTTATAACTCGATTTTCGCAAAAGTCGGTATAAAAACCCTAATAAATTCCTAATCCGATTTTAAAACTGTTTTCATCAAACACAGGTCTATTAAAGTTAGTGGACTAGGTCTAGAAGGGTTAAAAGGACCATTTTCAAAATTTTAGCGGACGTGTTTCGAAAACACTATTCACTAAAAATCGACGATAAAATTTCTGATCCCGTTTTTTATAAAAATTTCATGAATGCACATTTAGCATGTTCTAAGAGTATTGATACCAAAATTACCACATTCCAAGTCACATAGCACATAGACAGGTTAATTCACGCAAAACGAGAATAAGATAAAAAAGTGGGGTTTCACATTCTCCCCTCCTTAAAACAATTGCGTCCTCGCAATTCTTCACTAAAGTACTGCTGGCTCAAACATACGGAATGAATGACTAAAATCAAATCCTGAATACCAATTAAGTATGCCAACTAGGAATACCAAACAAGAAGCTTGAATAGGAACTCTAAATAAGAACACCGACTAAGACTTCCGGATGAGAATCTCAAATAATTGCTGAAGAAAATGCCAAACATAGATCCCGTAATAGAGTACTAACCAAGAATACCAAGTAAGAATTCAACAGGATCACCGAGCGAGAATACCAAATAATAATCCCAATATAAGAACTCCGGATAATACCGTATCAAAAATCCACAAAAGAATACCGCATAGAAAATACCATAGGAAAAGTCCAAAGAAGTATGCTGAATAAGAATCTCCATATAGAAATCTTGAGGAAGAATGCTGTATAAAATCACCAAATAAGAATCCCAATAATCAATGTATAGTCATAAAGTAGCTTGACCCCTAATCGGAATTCCATATACCTCAGCGTCACATACTACTCAGTCGCCAACTGATATGATGCACATACTAACTTTAATCGCATAAGGTAAACTTTCTACTTACATTTTAGCACGTTGCACTCAAGGAGGTATAATATTTAATTGGTTGAGAATAAGTAAGTTACCTTTCACCACTGCTGTCGCCTTTGGCAATTCCTCCAAGTCCACTACGTAGGCCCGAGCCTGAGCCCGCTGCTGCTGAGGTATACTGCTTGCAGGTCCACCCTGATAACCCTGGACTGCTGGCTGACCCGTAGAACCCTGATACTTGGGGCAATCCCTCACCCGGTGTTGGTTGCTGCCGCAACCTAAACACGTCCCTGCCTTTCTTCGACAGTCGGCTTCCATATGGCCCTTACGTTTACAATAAACACACTACAGCATCGGAGCACTGACACTGCCTCCTAAAGAACCAGAAGCTGAATAAGCAGCTGAACCAGCCTACCGTTGAGGTATAACAACACTAGGCCTGTATTGAGCCTGAGACTGGGTCGGCCTGTATTGCGGCCGAGCCTGATAAGACCCTTGTTGAAACTGAGGCCGATAGTAACCCTACTGACCCTGCGGTCCGAAAGAACCCTGCAGTACTGGCGGCCTATACACAACCTGCTATATGGGAGGCCTATACACTCCCTGCTGACCCTGAGGCTGAAATGGCCTATTGCTAGGCTGGCTAGATACAATCTGTTCCCCCTTTATCTTCTCCAGTCTAGAAGCTGCCTCAAAGGCCTCAGTGAAAATATCATACCGATTCAGTGCCATCATATCCTGAATCTCGGGCCTCAACCCCAACATGAATCTACGAGTCCTCCGCTCCTCGTCTGCCACATACTCCGGTGCATACCGGGACAATCGTGTAAAGGTGGCCTCATATTGAGCCACTGTAGCATCTCCCTGTACCAAGGCTAGAAACTCCGCCTCTCTTCGCTCCCTCGAGATCCTCGAGACATACTTCTCCCGGAAAGCTCTCAAGAAGGTACCCCAAACATACGGAATACCCTGTGCCGCCCAACTAGTTCTCACTGTGCACCACCACTCCTCTGCCTCATCATCTAACAAGTACACGGCAAAAGAGACCTTCTGCTCATCACTATAATCAAGTGGATCATAAATCTTCTCCAACTTGCTTATCCACGCCTCAGCCTTCCTATCATCAGGCTCTCCCTGAAATCTAGGAGGATAGTACCCTAAAAACTCCTTCAGAGTACCCCGCCCGTGGTTACCAACCTGCACATTCTGTATCTGAGCCTGCAATGCCTGAGTCTGGGCAGCCTGCCCTGCCAGTAACTCAGCAATCCTCTCCATAGCTGCCCCTAATCGGTAATCACCCCTATCACGGCCCGGTGCCACGTTACCCGGAGTTTCATCAGTCATCTCAGGCCTACCTCTGGTTCTCGGTCGACCGGCCATTCTACTAATCAAAGAGTTAGCACAGTTATAGCACGTAAACAGGTTATAAACAATTATTAACACCTAAACAACAAACTCATATAAAACACATAACAAATTGATCACATAATCACATAAGCACTAAATCACATAATCACTTAATCATTTAATCATATTAACACATATTTCACTTTTCTTTCACTTCATACATACTTGCATGCTTAGATCACTACCCACATTCCGAGGATACCCCGGCTGACAGCTAATCAAGCTCTGATACCACTTAAATGTCACGCCCCAACTCGACCCCTCCAATAATCAGTGAGGACGCAACGGAATTTCGGCAGTATAACGACAGTAAATAGGACACCGAGGCTCTAACCCAACCTCAACAGAACGTCATACATCCAACAACTCCTCAATAAAATAACAACATATATCATAACTATATTATACAATAATCATCTCTCGTTATACGCCTCCATTCCAACGTAATACATAAACCTTAATATACATTACAAAAACTTGTTGAGCCAATCTAGCAACCTAATCATAAACAAAAGGAAGGCTACTAAGACTGCATCAACTAATTCATTATCTTTTCAACATCTTTTACATTATGAGCTACAAAGCATATAAAAGTCTACTAAGTTAATATACAAGATAGTAAAACGATACAACATCAAGGATAAGACTCTGGAACATAGGACTCATCCACGTAAGGCACATTTTCCTCTTCAGGAGGCACGTACCCCTAATCCTGCGATAGTACAATTGTATGCATGTAATAATAAAGAGTGAGCTTATATAAAATAAGCCCAGCGAGGATCCGATAGATCTCGAACAAGGTTTACTAAACTCCTTGGAAATAATCATTTGAGTCAGTAAACACACAACAACATCAATAATCATTATAAATGCAACAATAGTAATAACTGAAAACATACAATAAGGATACAATACGTTTACTAATGAAGCTCCATACACCAATTCCATGCTTAACAACCCCTCCAAACTCAATGACACAATTCCTGAGGTACCTTGATCTAGACCCACACCCCATGGCCTCTCCGCCCATGCGAGATAGGGATTAGCCATGATAACTGTGCCCGCAACCCAGGATGCCTCCCGAGGTGACACAACATTATCAAAGCTCACAACAATGAGACTCAACATAAATAAACCGAGAGATCAGCAACGAGGGTGCCTGATTCCCGTAATCCATAATAAATCAATAATTTGGGAGATCAGCAACAAAAGTGTCCGATTCCCGTACTCGATAATCAATCAATAATCTGGGAGATCAGCAACAAAAGTGCCCGATTCCCATAATCCATAATCAATCAATAATCTGGGAGATCAGCAACAAAAGTGCTCGATTCTCGTAATCAATAATCATCAAAATAACATCAAAATAACATCAATATTTAATTAAACAACAAACAACTAAGTTAGATGACAAAGTAGGCCATCCAACTTAACATGCATGAAACACGTAATCTAACCCTAGTCTAACTATTAACAACTCACAATTCAATCACTCAAACACACCCAATCATTTAAAGGCTCAATTCAACAATTTAAAGAAAGACAACCTAAACTTCAAATAATCATATATTACATTTTACTAATCCAAACAACTCCAAATCAGTTTTAAACACTCACCCATTCAATCAACTACATTAGCCCCCTCGGAAACCAATCAAAACACATCCAAATCATGCCCAATAACCCTAAAACCCTAGTGTGTCATGGCTGAAATTTCTGAATTTTGGCACGAACATCACAATCGAAAATTCGGCATTACAATGGCGCTACCACGTAATTATCAAGTTTTTAGAAATCGACGGCAATCGATTTCGACCGACACAACTCAATTTAATCAACATTGAACAAATTAATCAAATTTAAATACCCAAAAAATAAAAATTATGCTACAACCGATAAAAACTCATAGAATTACAGCTAAATGATCCCTAGCATGCAAGGAGCAATAATCTAATATCAGATTAGAATTCTAACAGTTCGATTTTTATTTATACGCAAAAATGCAGAAGACAACTTTTGAGATCTAGAATTTTTCTCTCACCTTTGATGCGATATAAGCCTAGGAATGCGTGCAATAGGTGCCCAACAAGCTGAATCCAGCCCGGTTTGAAAAGATTCGGACTTTAAATGAGTTTTCTAAGGCAAAATTACTTTGAAAATAAGTTGAATAAAATATCTTTTTTTTCCTAAGCTTTCACGGCTGAAAGGTGTGTGTAAATGTGGTGTTTTGCTTTGTTTCATTGTGTGTTGGTGATATATGCATATTGGTCAACCATTTAAATAAAGTCAAAGTTGAATTAACTTAGTATTTTTGCGTTTTCTTGACTTTAAATGCATTTTCTTGATCACCAATGTGCAAAACAATTATTCAACACTCAAGATAGTTCAAGTAGATTATTTTTAGGTGACAAGAAGTTTTACAATCAAACAATTCTACCCGAGTCGGCTTATAACTCGATTTTTGCAAAAGTCGGTATAAAAACCCTAATAAATTTCTAAGCCAATTTTAAAATCATTTTCATCAAACACAGGTCTATTAAAGTCCGTGGACTAGGTCTAAAAGGGTTAAAATGACCATTTTCAAAATTTTAGCGGACGTTTTTCGAAAATACTATTCACTAAAAATCGACGATAAAATTTCTGATCCCGTTTTTTATGAAAATTTCATGAATGCACATTTAGCATGTTCTAAGAGTATTGATACCAAAATTACCACATTCTAAGTCACATAGCACATAGACAGGTTAATTCACGCAAAACGAGAATAAGATAGAAAAGTGGGGTTTCATAGGCAGTACTAAAATGTATAAAGATTTAAAGCAAAACTTCTGGTGGAATAATATGAAGAGAGAAATTGCTAACTATGTTGCTCGATGTCAGCAGAACATCAGAGGCCTGCAGGATTGTTACAACCTTTAGCTATACCTGAGTGGAAATGGGATCATATCACCATGGATTTCGTCTCTGATTTACCGAGGTCTTCGAAGGGTAATGACTCAGTTTGGGTTATTGTGGATAGATTGACCAAGACTTCTCATTTCATTGCTAAAAAGAAGACTGATTCTCTTGATAAGCTAGCAGAGTTGTATATTGAGAATGTTGTCAGACTTCATGGAATTCCAAAGAGCATTGTGTCAGATAGAGATCCCAGATTCACATCTCAGTTCTGGCAGAAGATTCAGAAAGCTTTGGGCATGACTTTGAGTTTCAGTACAACTTATCA
Source organism: Ehretia macrophylla (assembly GCA_037974665.1). NCBI lineage: Eukaryota > Viridiplantae > Streptophyta > Magnoliopsida > Boraginales > Ehretiaceae > Ehretia > Ehretia macrophylla. Next base: position 12,158,516 of record CM075774.1, read on the forward strand.
TCCTCAGGCTGATGGTCAATCCGAGAGAACTATCTTAATCCCCGAGGACATGTTACGGGCTTGTATTCTGGACTTCGGTAAGAGTTTGGAGAAGTATTTGCCGCTCACAGAGTTCGCCTATAACAATAGTTATCAAGCTACTATTGGTATGGCACCTTATGAGGCACTGTATGGGCGTAAATACCGGTCTCCTCTGTATTGGGATGATGTTGGTGAAATGAAGACGGTCGACCCTACTCTCTTACCTGAAATGAACAAAATGATTGATCATGTGCAGCTTATCATAAAAAGAATGCTTACAGCACAGAGCCGACAAAAGAGTTATGCTGATAGACGCCGTCGTGATCTGAAATTTGCTGTAGGGGATCGAGTATTTCTGAAAATCTCTCATCGCAAAGGTTTGATTCGGCATGGTAAAGGAGGTAAACTCAGTCCTCGATATGTGGGACCATTTGAGATAACTGAAACTATTGGTAAATTGGCTTACCGTTTAGCTTTGCCTCCCAGTCTGGGTAGAATTCATGATGTCTTCCATGTTTCTATGCTTCAGAAGTATCAGTCAGATCCCTCTCACATACTTGAGCCAGAACCGCTAGAGATTAGTAAGACCTTGACGTACCCAGAGAAACCTCTTCGGATTGTGGATTAGAAAGTGCAAGAGCTGAGGACTAAAAGCATTCCGATGGTTAAAGTTCTGTGGGATCATCACGGAGTAGAGGATGCAACGTGGGAGAGAGATGATCAGATGCGGGAGCGATATCCAGAGTTATTTGCCGAATCATGTAAGAATTGCGTGGACGCAATTAGTTTAAGGGGGAGAGGATGTGACGCCCGAGATTTAGCCATGCATTCAATTACTGTTGCATCCCTTGTTTGCGCATTTACTTCTGTGCTTTACTAACTAACTTCTGTGACTACTATTCACTCCGTTTTCAAACTACATTCTATTAGTTAATCAACATTTTTATTAAATCATATTAATTATTAAAGTAGTGGAAAAAATGTGCAATTGAGCTAGAGGCGATAGGAGAACTCGTTTAGAAAATGTTTTTAGTAGTTGAATGAATAGTGTTACGTAACTAACTTAAAGATTTAATTAGCTAGCCTATGTTTCACACCTTAGGCTCGTTTTAAGGCTAGCAACGCATATTTAGAAGTCCACTTAAACACCCAAACATGACCCCACCTCAACTTAACCTTATATAACTATCCTAAGCTCACCAAAACACAAAACAAAAGAAAAACATTGGGCAGAAATACTGTAACAGAGCCGAGAGCAGCTAGGAGAGGAGAAAAATTGATTTTTGTTCTTCAACTCTTCAATTCAAGCCTCTCCAAGCCTTGAGCAAGTGGATTAGGGTGTGTGCAAGCCTCCTAGGTACTCCTACGCGCATTGGTGAGGGATTTCACGGCTTATTTTCGCATTTCTAAATAGTTGTCATTTTCTTGATTTGTTGAAAATGTGATCAAATGCTATTGTATTAATTATCTATGATATTATACCATGTATATGAATGCTAGAGAACATATTTGAGTCATCGTTTCGCATTTTAAACGGTTGGAATCGTTAGTTTGATTCATGAGGTAAATAGTGATATTTTTCTAGGGTTTTGTGTAATTGCTCGAATTAGCTTGATTCAATGCTCCTAATAGATACCTTAGGTGCTAATGAAGGTAGTCTAATAGCCCCGTGCACTTGCATTGCTCTATAATCGCATAAAACGTGAAATAGCCGACTTTAACAAAGGGGTTTCGGGGTTAATGCGAATCCGCGTGGATTCGGGCTTCACTTCTAGTAATCTTAGGCTACCTAGGTGCTATAGAAGCTTTGATAACCCTTGTTTGAAGCCCGGATAAGGTATGTGTAGTTTGAAGCCATAAGAGGGATTTTGGGGCTTTCGGGGTAATTGCATGCGATTGAATGAGTTAGGGGGTTGAGAGGGCTCCTTGAGGGTTAGTTAGACGGTTGGGAGAGTTTCTCTTTGAAATTGAATCATTAACTTGGGATTGGAAGAGAAATAGTGTGAAAAACAAAGGGGTTTAAGTGCAATTTTGGTTGACTCACGCTTCTAAGACCATGGCATGACTCCTTGGGTGTTTATATGTGGTTTCAAGTTGATTTGGAGCTTTGGGTATGATTCTACGCTTATCTTGTATATGTCCCTTTGTAAAACTGCTTATTTGCTTATATAATTGTTTCTATTCTAACTGCATCAAGGTCAACCTACTTTGTTGATCCTCCTATGTGTTATTGCTTATATTATTGATATTAACTTGCCATTGTAAAGTGCATTGCATAGTGGTTGCACAACCATAGTGTCAGGGGTGGATGTGTTGAATATCGGCTGGGCGGTAGAGGGCTTACCGGTGGATATTCGAACTCCGTGCCCTAGTCCCTCATTCGCCTGGTCCGGAGATTGCCAGGGGATGTTGGGTCGTAGGATTATCGGGGTACATCCGGAGTATACCCACTGAAGTGTTTGGGGTTATGCCAACTTATCGTGATCGTAATCGTGGTTCGTGGATTGTGAATGAAGACCAGTGAAGATTGGTGTATAGGGGTTATATGAAATGTATCCTTTGAAATGTGTGGTTATTTAAAATATCATTGGTTCTTTAATTGTCTAAATGTTATTGTTGTTTAACTATATTACCTGTTGCATTGCACGCCCCGGGACTATATCCCTCACTGGGCAACAGTGGTTGCTCATACCTCGATATATGTTTCAGGAGACGCTGAGGGTGATCCCCAGCTTGTTGAGGTAGTAGTGGAGGAGGAAGAGGTGCAGTTAGAGCCTTTGCCCTAGTTGCTGTGTGTTATTCTGAGGTGGTTGTGCCTTCTTGTTTCTATTTGGTACTTGTGCATCTATTTTGTGGCCTAAGGGCTTTGTTTATGTTGGTTGTTGTAAGAAGTTGAAGGATAGTTGATTGTGGTGTAGATTTGGAAGCCTATGTTTTGTAATAATTTAGGTTTCTACTTTTATTCACTTTTCATGCTTGGGAGTGAATGGCTTAATGTAGAATGTTTTATCTTTTAAGCATATTTTAATGTTATCCTAGAAGGTCATGGCTATTAGATTATGTTGTAAACAAAGTTACTTGCATGCTTGTGTGGTTTTGGAACTGTTGTTTGCTTCAAGGCTCGGATGGCCTTGAATCTATAAATATTTAGCCATGAAAAGTTTTTTTATCTTGTGGTTACCTTATTTGAGAGTTTACAGGTTTTCAGAATGTCCACAGTACAAGGGAGACTCTGTCCGTGTGCCGAGTCCGGACTTAACCTTTAGCTTGGGGGTTGGGTCGGGGCATGACAAAGTATGTAGAGCCTTGTGCTGATAACGTGTTGTAAATTAACTGCAAAAGACAACAATAGTATAGAGAGAGAACTAAAACTGCTATTAATTTCTGAATGATTTACATTTCTATTATACTTCTCTATTTATAGAGTTTCAGAAGCTAGTAGCTGATGACTGCAAGTTGCTTACACTACTGCTTGTAAGTTGCTGATGACTGCAAGCTGTTTACGCTGCTGCTTGTAAACTGCTTAGTAGCTAGTGACTGCAAGTTGTTTACGCTGCTACTTGTAAGCTGCTTAGTAGTTGGTGACTGCAAGTTTCTTACGCTGTTACTTGTAAGCTGCTTAAATTGATAGTGAATATCCACTAATCGATATTTCATAACACGAACTCTATTTTTTTTTCTTTTTTTTTGTGAGAACTCTAGTTTTTTTTTTTTTAAAAAGAACTCTAGTTGACTTTACTGAGTTATTTTGAATAGTCATTATTACTTGTTGTACTTGACAAAAAAAAAAATATTGCCAGCGAACTTTGTCGCACCGGACGAGGGCATCATCCGGCGAGGACAATAGGAACACCTTCGTCTAGCGGGACAATTGTTTTTTTAGGACCTGATTCAAAATCTTTCAAAACCTTTCTTCTTTTTCCTTCTCTTCCTATCTTTCAAACCATTTCCCATAAATCATCCAAACCCCAAAATCTTCAAAAGAAAAACCTTCAATTCTTTCTTTTCTCATCTTTCAAATCATTTCCCCCAAATCATCCTCTCTCAATCCCTAACTCCAAAATCTTAAAAAAAAAAAAAAAAAAAAACTTCAAGAAAACCACCAACAGCGGCGAAGACCACCTCATGCTCGATGCTCACATCCCTAGAAATAATATCGATTCTGAGTCTGAGTGTGATTCTGACTCGTCCGAGTTAGAAGATGACGAAGCTCAAATTCACCTCCAAATTCAGTCCAAGTTTGTGCTTTAGTGACCCTTCGCCCTACATTTTCTTATACAATTTTTATCCAATTTTTTCCTCAATTCCCTTGCTGGAGAGCTTCATTTACACCTTATGTTCGAATTTTTCACTTGTTTTTAAGCACTAATTATTATAACTTATCTTGTTAGATAGTTGTAATTATTCCTCTTCTTAGGAAAGTTGTTCTTGATAAATCCATTCATAAGAGTTTCTCATTGTTGCTGAGTGATTGGATTAAACTTTTTCTACATGTGCTTTTGTACAGGCTGTTACCAATATTGGTTTATGGAATTAAGAAGTGGAAAAGTTGAATTAGTTGAGTTTTTTATTTTATTTTTGATTTGAAGCTATACCCCGCACTATAGGTGTTCGAGTTAAGTCTTGAATGAAAGCCTACTGAGACATATTAACAACATAATGTAATAGTAATAGAATTGTGATGATTCCTTATCAATTCTTCTACTCTTGAATTTATTATGGTGAAAAGTGATGATTCTTCTGTATTCTTATTTGTCCTTTCTAAGGGGTATATTATAGTGACAAATGACAATGAGTACTTGGGTTTATTGGTGAAATTAGGATTTGCAAAATGGGTGATAAACTAATCTTGTAGTGAGAAATTCAAGATAAATAGACTTATAATTCTTGCTTTATGAAATATGAAAAAAAAAGTTACATTAATTTTTTATATAGACAACTTAGTTGAAATTAGGGGTACCATGTCTTACTTGATGGCAACTTAGTTATAATAGGCCTATAACATGATCTTACTCTTGTAGATAGTACGGGACCTTCCTTGAATAGAAACAACTAAACAAGCCAAAAACCCTAACAACCAATTCAAGTGTAAAGATCCCAGAAAACACCATACAAACTCCTTTTGTCCTATAAATACTGAACAGAATGTAGAATCGCCTGAATTGCCTTTGAACCTCCAACAATGTTCTAACCAAACCACAAAGAATGATCCGCCTCTGGAAAGGAAATCCTACTTGATTCACCAAATGGAAATTCCAGATATAACAGGAAGGAGCTAGATACAAAATCTTATAAATAGATAAAATTGCTACATGGTTTTTTTCCCTTTGAAAGCCTTTCTATGGTTTAACTCCTTGTAGCCTATCATACACTCTAACTAGATTTCTTCTTTAAATGAACAGACTTCTGCAGGTGCTATTATCTTAACAAACATTATATTTTGGTGTGTCATTGTCCTATTTTTGTCAAATGCACATCTTCAAGTCAACTTCGTAAGTTTTCTTATTCTTTCTTTGAATCTTATATATTTAGCCTAAAGATGATATAGCTTTCATGCTAATTCAAATCTAGTTTCTCTCTCTAATTTGCTTTGTTGTGAGAATATATTGTGTACCACTTCAATCTTAAAACCTTCCCATTGTTCTAATTTATAGTTTCAGGCTTCAGATTTTGAAGTTTTCCCTATGATTTTTGCAATTTGGTATTCTGACTTGTATGATGATTAGTCCTGATCTAATTTTATTTCTTCTCGTTTTATTTGACAGTTGATGGGCAGCATGCACACCCTGAATGCTTTTTTTCTTCTTGTTGACATCTTCATCAATAACCTTGTAGGACCCTGCCTCATTTCTTCTCTCATATTCATTTGCACACAGTCACTGTCACGCCCCAACTCGACCCCTCTTACAATCAGTCAGGACGCAACGGAATTTCGGCAGCATAACGACAGTAACATGAACATCAGGGCTCTAAACCAACCCTTAATAACAACATACATCAAACTCCACAAATCACCAACCAACTCCACAATCAAATTAACAACATACAATGCAACCATTTCATACATTAAACATTCTTTCATCAACTCATTCATAGTTATGCGCCTCCGTTCCAACATAATACATTTACTATATAACGTACACTTCCAAAATAGATTATAGCCTACCTAGCAACCTAATCATGTTCCAAACCAAGACTACTAAGCTACAACATTTAATTTATTATCTTTACAACATCTTATACATCATAAACTTCTAAGTAAATACAAAACATCTAGTTTTAATATACAAGATAATAAAAGAGAACTACATCTCAGACATCAATGACAAGACTTTGGCACATAGGACTTGTCCATATAAAGCACATTCTCAGCTTCCTGAGGCACATATCTGTAATCTTGATCAATATCACCTGTATGCATGCAATAATAGAGAGTGAGCTTATATAAATAAGCCCAGTGAGGATCCGATAGATCTCGAGCAAGGTCTACTAAACTCCTTGGAATAATCCTTTGAGTCAGTAAACACACAATAACATCAATAATACTATCATCACATAACTATATGACCATTCAATAAAGGATACTCTCTCTAGTTGGTGTAGCTCCAAACGCCATCACGATCTCAACCATTCTTCTTATAACTCCCCATTACTCACGCACCCGAGGTACCTCACTAGCCCCTCCCTCCATGACACCTCCGTCATGCGAGCTGGGAGTAGCCTATGGCAGTCATGCCGTTATCAACCCGACAGCCCGACGCTGCCCGAGAGGTGGCACACACATACCAAGACTCCATAATCATCAATCATCAATCAATCATCAATCAATCATCATCAATAAACATATTATCATCATCAATAACCATATTATCATCATAATAACATCAATAAACAATTTAACAACAAATAACTAAGTTAGATGACAAAGTAGGCCATCCAACCGAACATGCATTAAACACACAATCAAACCTTAGTTTACCCATCAACAACTCACAGTTCAATCACTCAAACCACACCCGATCAACTAAGGCTCAATTCAATAATTTAAAGAAAGATAACCTAAACTTCAAATAATCATATCTTACATTCTACTAATCCAAACAACTCCAAATCAGTTTCAAACACTCACCCATTCAACCAACTACATTAGCCCCCTCGGAAAGCCACCATAATACCTCCAAATCATGCCCGATAACCCTAAAACCCTAAGATGTCATGGCTGGATTTTCCGGATTTTCACACAAACAATGTAATCAAAAATTCGGCATTACAACAGCGCTAACACGTAATTATCAAGTATTTAGAAATCGACGGCAATCGATTTCGATCAACACAACTCATTTAATTCAACTTTGAACATTTTAATCAAAATTAAATACCCGAAAAATAAAAATTATGCTACATCCGACAGAAATTCGTAGTATTAGTATATAACGATCCCTAGCATGCAAGGAGCAATAATCTATCATCAGATTTCAATTCTAACGGTTAAATTTTCATTTATGAGCAAAAACATAAAAATGACATTTTGAGATCTAGAATTTTTCTCTCACCTTTGATCCGAAGTAAAGCTAGGAATGCGTGCAACAGGTGCCCAACAAGCGGAATCAAGCTCGGTTTGAAAAGATTCGGACTTTAAATGAGTTTTCTAAGGCAAAATTACTTTGAAAATAAGTTGAATAAAATCTCTTTTTTTTCCCTAAGCTTTCACGGCTGCAAGGTGTGTGAAAATGTGGTGTTTTGCTTTGTTTCATTGTGTGTTGGTGATATATGCATGAAAGTCAACAAGTCAAATGAAAGTCAAAGTTGAAACTTTAGTATTTTTAGTGTTTTCTTGACTTTAAATGCATTTTATTGATCACCAAAGTTCAAAACATTTATTCAACACCTAAGCAAGCTCAAGTAAATTATTTTTAGGTGACAAGAAGTTTTACAATCAAACAATTTCACCCGAGTCGGCTTAAAACTCGATTTTCGCAAAAGTCGGTGTAAAAACCCTAATAAATTCTTAAGCCGATTTTAAAATCGTTTTCATCAAACACAGGTCTATTAAAGTCCGTTGACTAAGTCTAGAAGGGTTAAAAAGACCAGTTTCAAAATTTTAGCGGACGTGTTTCGAAAACACTATTCACTGAAAATCGACAATAAAATTTCTAATCCCGTTTTTGATGAAAATTTCATGAATGCACATTTAGCACGTATTAGGAGTATTGACATCAAAATTATAACATTCTAGGCCCTATAGCACATAAACAGGTCATATGCACGCAAAACGAGACAAAGCACGTAAATCAAGTTAAAGCAGAAAAGTGGGGTTTCACATTCTCCCCTCCTTAAAACAATTGCGTCCGCGCAATTCTCGAACTGATAGACAATTAAATTCTCAATCGTTACGCATAACAATACTTCTCTTAGTTCCCATTTATCTCTTAGGATGACAACTAACCAAAGACCTCAAAAGAACAATCGCTGTTGACTGCAAGTTGATGATCATAATTTTAAGACAATCTTCAATTCATAATTCTCTCCTACCTAATATCATATTGCATATGAAAGAAATTGCAACTCCAAGTCTTAGCGTGACACCACTAATTATCAATCATCCCCTATTACACAAAAGAGCTCTATGAACACCTCGAGGGTTTAAAAACTCATTTACGATAACATGAATGATTACTGATCAAGGAAATATCTCAAAAGTGACATTTGTCAGAATATGGCTCTTATGAAATTTATAAGGAAATACGAATATGGAAAGTCATATTCGAGCCAACAATCAAGTGAACAAGAGTTCAAACAGGTTAGAGAATCAAGAGGCTAATAGTTTAATAAGAAAGCATGATAACTAAGATAAGAAATGTCTCAGCACCTATCAGTTAAATACATACGAACAAAGGATGATGACGAGTCAAAACAGTGCTGAGTATGTTGAACAAAAATTCCTGAACAAGTAGATATTTCAATTCTCGATAATTGTTCAAGGAACCAACAAGTAAGTTGTACTTGAGGCGAAATGAAATTAAGAAATAAGAGATGATTAATTCAATAGAAACATGAGTGGCAAGAGTATCTCAGCACGCAATACCAAAGAAGTACGAATAAGAAATGATAACAATAGGACAGTGCCGAGTACTTTGAGTGAGCAATTACAAGCAAAGTAATGACTCTGGATTTAATAATAAAACAATAGGATTAACAAAGATCAACAAGAATGACAATGATGTACTTAGGTAAGGAGTACATCAAACAAGTGAAATCGAATAAGTAAAATGGTATACCAAAGGTGAAATTACTTCCAAATAAATAGTAATAGAATGAAATGAAATATTGAAACCAATGGCTGGAGATATAGAATGAAATGTAGAAGTCTCAAACCTTAACTCCAATAAGCGACATTGCTATAAGAAACAAATATGAATGTTAAGAATAGAAGCAATGTCAAATGAGTATAGGATCCATTAATCCAATAAGCAAAACTTTCAAGAAACAATTGATATGCTAGAAAAGTGTAACTCTCTCTCAAATAAGTGAGAATAGAGTAAAAGATAATAATAAGACCGATAGAATTATGGAGTACAAGAAGGGTGTCCCACCTACACACTTAAACACCAACAAGTCAAATCCTACAATCTATCTTCCTCCAAAACAAGACACTAAGGAGATCTAAAGAACCTAAGGAGTCATAACAATCACCAAACAAGATAAATCACTCCAAAATTTTACATTCCGTATCAGACCAATCACTAAACGAGATAAATCACCGATTACCCAACAAGATTAACTAATGAAGACTCCAAAATCTGATAACACAATACAGATTCATGCTAACCCATTATAACAGAAGAGAATCCTCAATCAACAATTTAGAAAGTCATACCACCTAGAACTCAAAAGCTCGATGTAGGCAAGTAAATGTTCAGTCACCAAAATGCATTCTTATTTCCTCAAATAATTCTATCTCCCAACAATTACATCTTCGAATAGAGTAACTTTAGTCAGGAATCACTCCAATTGTCTCCAAGGTTTAAAGATCAAAACTCCAAAATACCCATTAATAATATAGCAATCCCAAATAGTAGACATATTCACATGTTATACTACACTTTATTCCATTCACAAATATACATCACTAATTCCTCAAATAAATTCATTCTAAAATAACCTCAAGAAAGTATAATCTGAGTTGAGACTCCAAAAGTGTCTAATCACAACCTCACAGAAACCTCAACTTATGATCCATCTCCAAGTAATAACAAGTTAAACATGGCAACAAAAGTAATTATAATCATCAAGATACATTGCTATTTTCCTCGAACAACTTCATTCTCGCTAAAGGAACATCAAGATCTATCCACTAAGCCGAAACTAAAATCCATAAACATAACAATTAAAATCTAACTGATAAACTACTAGAATAATAATAATTCAAAATCATGGCCTATCTCTATTTCCGAAAGCTCTTACAACCACCCTAGACATTAAAAGGTCACTCACGAGTTAAAACATGTATGCAACCATATCATATGAAAGACAAGTATAACGTAATGCGCAATTATCATACAATGCAACATTATCACGTAACACACAATTCAACATATAAGAAGCCAACATCACATAAACAGGTTATATCACAGAAGTAAGTTATAAACAATTAAAGTCACATAAGCAACAAACTTCACATAAGACAAGTTGATCACGTAACTCACATTGGTCACTTAAAGTATATTGACCACCTAAAGCACGTTGTTTCACATAAGCTAGTTATAAACAATTAAAAGCACATAAACAACTAACTTCACACAAGGCACAAAATCACATAAAACACAATTGTCACATAATACACATTAATCACATAATGCACATTAATTACAACACATTGAGTACGTATAACACGTTATCACATAAAACACGTTGACCACATTAGTTCATTTAACACACAAGGCATATTGGTCACATAGAAAGTTAGACACATAAATAAATTAATCACATAAACATATTAACATATGTTTCACTTTTCTTTCACTTAATACATACTTGCATGCTTAGACCACTACCCACATTCCGAGGATACCCCGGCTGACAGCTAACATGCGCTCTGATACCACTTAAACTGTCACGCCCCAACTCGACCCCTCTTACAATCAGTCAGGACGCAACGGAATTTCGGCAGCATAACGACAGTAACATGAACATCAGGGCTCTAAACCAACCCTTAATAACAACATACATCAAACTCCACAAATCACCAACCAACTCCACAATCAAATTAACAACATACAATGCAACCATTTCATACATTAAACATTCTTTCATCAACTCATTCATAGTTATGCGCCTCCGTTCCAACATAATACATTTACTATATAACGTACACTTCCAAAATAGATTATAGCCTACCTAGCAACCTAATCATGTTCCAAACCAAGACTACTAAGCTACAACATTTAATTTATTATCTTTACAACATCTTATACATCATAAACTTCTAAGTAAATACAAAACATCTAGTTTTAATATACAAGATAATAAAAGAGAACTACATCTCAGACATCAATGACAAGACTTTGGCACATAGGACTTGTCCATATAAAGCACATTCTCAGCTTCCTGAGGCACATATCTGTAATCTTGATCAATATCACCTGTATGCATGCAATAATAGAGAGTGAGCTTATATAAATAAGCCCAGTGAGGATCCGATAGATCTCGAGCAAGGTCTACTAAACTCCTTGGAATAATCCTTTGAGTCAGTAAACACACAATAACATCAATAATACTATCATCACATAACTATATGACCATTCAATAAAGGATACTCTCTCTAGTTGGTGTAGCTCCAAACGCCATCACGATCTCAACCATTCTTCTTATAACTCCCCATTACTCACGCACCCGAGGTATCTCACTAGCCCCTCCCTCCATGACACCTCCGTCATGCGAGCTGGGAGTAGCCTATGGCAGTCATGCCGTTATCAACCCGACAGCCCGACGCTGCCCGAGAGGTGGCACACACATACCAAGACTCCATAATCATCAATCATCAATCAATCATCAATCAATCATCATCAATAAACATATTATCATCATCAATAATCATATTATCATCATAATAACATCAATAAACAATTTAACAACAAATAACTAAGTTAGATGACAAAGTAGGCCATCCAACCGAACATGCATTAAACACACAATCAAACCTTAGTTTACCCATCAACAACTCACAGTTCAATCACTCAAACCACACCCGATCAACTAAGGCTCAATTCAATAATTTAAAGAAAGATAACCTAAACTTCAAATAATCATATCTTACATTCTACTAATCCAAACAACTCCAAATCAGTTTCAAACACTCACCCATTCAACCAACTACATTAGCCCCCTCGGAAAGCCACCATAATACCTCCAAATCATGCCCGATAACCCTAAAACCCTAAGATGTCATGGCTGGATTTTCCGGATTTTCACACAAACAATGTAATCGAAAATTCGGCATTACAACAGCGCTAACACGTAATTATCAAGTATTTAGAAATCGACGGCAATCGATTTCGATCAACACAACTCATTTAATTCAACTTTGAACATTTTAATCAAAATTAAATACCCGAAAAATAAAAATTATGCTACATCCGACAGAAATTCGTAGTATTAGTATATAACGATCCCTAGCATGCAAGGAGCAATAATCTATCATCAGATTTCAATTCTAACGGTTAAATTTTCATTTATGAGCAAAAACATAAAAATGACATTTTGAGATCTAGAATTTTTCTCTCACCTTTGATCCGAAGTAAAGCTAGGAATGCGTGCAACAGGTGCCCAACAAGCGGAATCAAGCTCGGTTTGAAAAGATTCGGACTTTAAATGAGTTTTCTAAGGCAAAATTACTTTGAAAATAAGTTGAATAAAATCTCTTTTTTTTCCCTAAGCTTTCACGGCTGCAAGGTGTGTGAAAATGTGGTGTTTTGCTTTGTTTCATTGTGTGTTGGTGATATATGCATGAAAGTCAACAAGTCAAATGAAAGTCAAAGTTGAAACTTTAGTATTTTTAGTGTTTTCTTGACTTTAAATGCATTTTATTGATCACCAAAGTTCAAAACATTTATTCAACACCTAAGCAAGCTCAAGTAAATTATTTTTAGGTGACAAGAAGTTTTACAATCAAACAATTTCACCCGAGTCGGCTTAAAACTCGATTTTCGCAAAAGTCGGTGTAAAAACCCTAATAAATTCTTAAGCCGATTTTAAAATCGTTTTCATCAAACACAGGTCTATTAAAGTCCGTTGACTAAGTCTAGAAGGGTTAAAAAGACCAGTTTCAAAATTTTAGCGGACGTGTTTCGAAAACACTATTCACTGAAAATCGACAATAAAATTTCTAATCCCGTTTTTGATGAAAATTTCATGAATGCACATTTAGCACGTATTAGGAGTATTGACATCAAAATTATAACATTCTAGGCCCTATAGCACATAAACAGGTCATATGCACGCAAAACGAGACAAAGCACGTAAATCAAGTTAAAGCAGAAAAGTGGGGTTTCACAGTCACACACCATTCCCATTTTGGTATGCTTCCCTCATTGTTTTGTCTTAAAGGGACAATAATAGGAAAACCATTGAGAGAAAGTTTAGTAACACGAGGACAAAAGGAAAATTGTTTGGTAACATGTCAAGGTTTTGTTTCCTACTTTTGGAAAATCATACTTTTAATTGAGCAATTGAATCAGCATACATGTTTATATATTTTATGCTGCTACATCTATATTGGATTAAACAATTGATTTCTACCCCTGACTGTTGTCTATTTTTGCTGCAAAGTCTTTCCTTCCCAGCACTCATAGTTTAGTTATAGGACATATAGGGTTATATATGTAGTTGATATATGTGTACCTTTTTCGCCTAACTAACAAAGTTAAATAAGTCTACCTTTAAAATTTATGGAAGAAGTTTGAAAGATTACAAAGTTAAAAATCAAATTTTGGCCTAACTTTGAATTATAAACTGTACTGATTGAGAAAGGATTCGCTGATAAGCCATATATGATTGGAAAGCTCTATAAGTCGAGTTTTTAATGCTTTAAATGGTGCATTAATTGGAGTTTTCTAGAGAAAGTTATGATCATTTTAATAAAATGTGTCTAAGTTGTCTACAGGAAACAAATTGAGTTTTTGACGTTCTTTTATTTCAATTTTGGCTTGTTTCCAAATCTGGCTGAATTTTATTTTGATTAAGATTGTGGGGTCTGTTGGAAAGGTTGCCAATATAATAGAGACATAGCAAAATAAGTTTATCAAGTGAGATGAGTACTCACTGTTGAACATAGAACAGAAGAATTAGAATAAAAGTTAGATGAGTCATTGGGTCATCTTTCTAAGCAGTTGTCTGGCGTTCCTTTGGGATTTAGAGGATGAGTTGGATCAGTAAGCTGCAAGGATAAGAATAGAAAGGAGATCATAAATAAAACAAAATGGGAGAAAGAGAGACACAACACAGAGAAAGAGAGAATGATCAGGCAAAAGAGAAAAATGAAAGGAGAAAATAAGAGTTCAAAGACTCATCAGCTCAAGTACTAAATAGCCTCAAGTAAGACCTGATTCTATCAAGTGTATCTTGGTCTAACACATATATTGTATATATGAATAAACATGTAAATGAGATAACATGAACTCAACTAGTTCTTGGTTTTACCTTGGCAACGATTAATGTAACGCCCTGACCCCTCGTAGAATCGGGGCCCCAATCCAAAACACTGAGGCATGAAAAATGAGGAAAAACGAATGGAGTCTCCCCTGTATTTAGGCTTAACCAAGTCCTGCACTCAGAATAATTCATCCACAAACAATAAACACAACATATACAAGTCTCCATTCTAGTCCATATGGTATCTCTAGCTCTTTATTTACCAATACATATGCATTAGTCTACTAAAATGGACAATAATAACTAATATGGTAGCTTAATTTTACATGGACAATCCCTATATACATTGAATATATATCGATTATAGACAAGGCTACTAAGCCACAAATTGAAATACAGGTACATGGAATCATGGAAGACATTCAACTTCAACTACGAGCAATCAAAGTAGTCCACAACTTGTTCTTCTACTTCTTGGAAATAATCTCCGTATTGCCTGTAAAATTGTTAATAAAATGGGTGAGTATACACTTATGCTCATTGAGAGAGGGAATAACAGGGGAGTTTTTGAAAACCATTTCATGCCATGCATGTAGGACATACAATAATAGAGTTAACTAAGCATTGAAGGAATGCAAGAAGTAACATTAGACGTAGGTCATTCGAAGTCATTAAATAACTTGAAAACATTAAATACCTTAAGAAAGATAATAGGGTAACTTTATACCTAAAGCTTGAAGACATTAATAATAGAACAATGCTAAGTAAACACCTGAAGAAAAGTATAATACCAAGTAATTCTCCAAGGACATAGGGTCCAAGCTAGAGTAACGCTAGATAACCACATAGTAACAACAACAATGAAGACAGATAACTCAGGTAAAACAAAGTCAAGCTTGACACTGCTTACAAATCCACATACGAATTCATGGTAGTCATGTCAATACACCGAAAAACTCGGTCGTCCGGAGTGACACGATGCTACCAATCACATCCGATACCAAGGTAGTCATGCTAATACCCCGACAATATCGGCCGTCCGGAGTGTCATGACGCTATCATATCCCACTGAGTATAAGCATGCTATATCATTCGATTAATAATTAAATTCTCATGTAAACAAGATAACAACCAACTTCACTTTTGTTAAATGACATGCTTTGAAGATATTCATTAACATCATGAATGACAAATAAACTTGATTCAATGTTCCTTAGCATGCAAAAGACTTCAATTACCTTGGCTACAACGATCTTCAACTTTTAACTACTTAAGCTAACTTTACAATCTATTATAATTCTATGCAACGGTGGCACAACACCTACTTCAACATTTAAAGTTTAATCTAATTCAATTAATTAACTCAATTAACCATGGAAATGCTCACTTACTAATTCAAACAAGGTTCTTATAAGACTAACACTATAGGCTCGTGATAATTAAATCTCATATATACTAATCAACTCATTTAATTAACACATAATATAACTCAATAGACATCTCATAACCATCAATTAGTTCAAATAACCTCAACTAGCACACATATACACACACACGACCTACATTACACGCATGCATGGCCCTTTTGTACATACACAAGGTTTTCCAAGTTTCGATTATATTTGAGCTAGTTTAACCAATTGTATAACATTTCTAAAATTTCTAGAATCTAACTCTAACATTTAAAGAAACATTTAAGCCAAAACTCACAACTTACATGAATAGTACTATTCATTATCTTCAACATGTGCATCTTTCACATACACTAACTAAACACACGCAACAACTTTCAAAGACTACTCTACTAACTACAAGAACATCAAAGCTTGCAAAATTAGGCTTTATAACAAACATATATATCTTAACCATATATATGCTAACAACAATATCAATTTAAAATGCATAAGTTGAATGAACCCTTACCATAAACAAGTAAAAATAGGCAAGGAGAAGGCTTGGATGACTCTAAATCAACTCTACAAGCTTGGATTCCACCAAAGAATGAAACCCTAGAAGCATGTTTTGCCTTTTTCTTTTTCTCTTCGGCTGTCGGCCATGAGCTCCATTTTTCTTCTTTCTTTTTTTTTCTTTTGTTATGCATTATGTGTGTATATATGATATATGCATATAAATGCATAAGTTGGGCTTTGGGTTGGGCTCACATAAGGTGTAGATCAATTAAACATGGCCCAATAACAAGCAAAGTCTTCTAATGACCCGAAAATACTGCTAGAATTCACTATTCATACGAGGACTAACATTTTTATAACTCTCGTTCCCGATATGCTATGCACGTAATTTCGATGAACGAATACTTTAATTATGATAAGTATCGAGGGGAAAATGTAAAATTAGAAAAATAAAATAGTTAAAAATTCACTCCAGGTTAAGAGCTCATTTTTGGAAAATAATGAAAACCAACCTTTAAATACAAGAAAATAAATTTAAATAATACACATAATAAAATAGTATGATATCATTTTATATAAATTAGGTTTAAGCATAATTTGCATATTTAATGTAACGTAGCAATTTAAATAATTAACGACACACAAATGCACATAAATGGCACTAAACAATAAATGCACATGAATGCGGGTCTGGGGTCTCACAGTTAATACATGTGTGAAGTTTAAATTCTAAAACTATGAAGCAGAATAAGTAGATGAAGACAATTATGAACAAGGTAGGATTTTGAGGTATTGGATATGCATATATTTATGGATTTTAGTCTTCCGCATTTGAATGATCGGGCTTGCGAGTTTAGGAGAAGCAATCTTCTTAGGCTCGCGCATCACGAACCTGAGTTTGGTTTAGCCAATTGGGGGCATGACAAGATGTATATGTATTTGCTGTCATGCCTCAACTCGACCCCTCCTATAATCAGTCAGGACGCAACGGAGTTTTGGCAGTATAACGCCAGTAAATAGGATACCGAGGCTCTAAACCAACCTCATTAGAACATCATACATCAACTCCATAAACCATACAATAAACAACTCCTGAATAAAATAACAACATACAACATAACCATATTACACCATAATCATTCCTCGTTATACGCCTCCGTTCCAACATAATACATGAACCTTAATATACATTGCAAAATATATTGATACCAACCTAGCAACCTAAACATAGACGAAAGAAAGACTACTAAGACAGCATCAACTAATTCATTATCTTTTCCACATCTTTTACATTATGAACTTCAAAGCATATAAAAGTCTACTAAGTTAATATACAAGATAGTCAAACAACATAACATCAAGGATAAGACTCCGGAACATAAGACTCATCCACATAAGGCACATTTTCCATATTTTCCTCTTCAGGAGGCACGTACACGTAGTCTTGCGAAAGAACACCTGTAAGCATGCAATAATAGAGAGTGAGCTTATATAAAATAAGCCCAGTGAGGATCCGATAGATCTCTAACAGTATTCACTATACTCATTGGAAAATGATCCTTTGAGCAAGTAAACACACAATAATATCAATAATACTATCATCACATAATCTATAATGACCATTTAATAAAGGATACACTAGTTGGTGTAGCTCTAAACGCCATCACGATCATAACAGCCTTCTTGTGACTCTTATAAACTCACGCACTCGAGGTACCCTAATAACATCTCCCTCCATGACACCTCCGTCATGCGAGCTAGAGGCAGTTTCTGGTAGTCATGCCGTTATTAACCCAACAACCCGATGCTACCCGAGAGGTGATACACACATACCAAAGACTCAGCAATAATAATAAACATCAATCATTCACAAGAGGACAGTCTAGCAGAACTGCCTATCTCCCGGCATCAATCATCAATCAATAATCAATCAATAATCATATTATCATCATAATAACATCAATAATCAATTTAACAACAAATAACTAAGTTAGATGACAAAGTAGGCCATCCAACCGAATATGCATTAAACATACAATCAAACCCTAGTTTACCCATCATCAACTCACAATTCAATCACTCAAACCACACCCAATCAACTAAAGGCATAATATAACATTTTAAAGAAAGACAACCTAAACTTCATATATTCATATCTTACATTCTACTAATCCAAACAACTCCAAATCAATTTCTATCACTCACCCATTTAATCATCTACATTAGCCCCCTCGGAAACCAACCAAAACACATCCAAACCATGCCCAATAACCCTAAAACCCTAGTGTGTCATGGCTAAAATTTTGGATTTTAGCACCGACCTCACAATCGAAAATTCGGCATTACAACGGCGCTACTACGTAATTATCAAACTTTTAGAAATCAACGGCAATCAATTTCAACCAATACAACTCAAGATAATCAACATTTAGCAAATTAATCAACTTTAAATACCCAAAAATAAATAATTATGCTACAACGGTTCAAATCTCGCAAGAAAACATATAAACGATCCCTAGCATGCATGGAGCAATAATCTAACTTCAAATTAACATTCTAACGGTTCAATAATTATTTATACGCATAAACACAAAATATAAGTTTTGAGATCTAGAATTTTTCTCTCACCTTAGATGCGATATAAGCCTAGAAATGCGTGCAATGCATGCCCAACAAGCGGAATCCAACTCGGCATGAAGTTCTACGGACAAAAACTAAGTTTTTCTTTGAAAATTTGCTTTGAAAACCTTGAAAACTCCTTGGCTTTTTTTCTCCTATGGCCTCTCGGCTATGTGTATGAAACTGAGGGTGTTTTTGTGCTTTGTGAGTGTGTGTTGGTGATATATGCATGAAGGTCAACATTTAACGAAAGTCAAAGTTGAATTAACTTAGTATTTTTTAGTGTTTTCTTGACTTTAAATTCATTTTCTTGATCACCAATGTTCAAAACAATTATTCAACACCCAAGATAGCTCAAGGAGGTTATTTTTAGGTGACAAGAAGTTTTACAATCAAACAATTTCAACCGAGTCTGCTTAGAACTCGATTTTCGCAAAAGTCGGTGTAAAAACCCTAATAAATTCCTAAGCCGATTTGAAATCCGTTTTCAACAAACACAGGCCTATTAAAGTCCGTGGACTAGGTCTAGAAGGGTTAAAAAGACCAGTTTCAAAATTTTAGCGGACGTGTTTCGAAAATACTATTCACTAAAAGTCAACGATAAAATTTCTGACTCCGTTTTTTATAAAAATTTCATGAATATACATTTAGCATGTTCTAGGAGTATTAATATCAAAATTATCACATTCTAAGTCATATAGCACATAGACAAGTCAATTCACGCAAAATGAGAATAAACACGTAAAACGAGAATAAACACGCAAAACAAGACATGATAGAAAAGTGGGGTTTCATATTCTCCCCCCCTTAAAGAAATTTCATCCTCGAAATTCTTACTTGATGTACTGAATAGATCTGGGTATTACTGCTACATCTAATCTCGTATCTCCCAAGTCGTTTTCTCAATGCCGTGATGCTTCCACAACACCTTAACTATCGGAATCTTCTTCGATCTCAACTCTCGTTCCATCTGATCAAGAATACGAATCGGATACTCGTCATAAGTCAGATTCTCATGGAGCTGTAACGGCTCTGGCTCAAGAATATGAGAAGGATCCGGATTATATTTTCCTAAATTAGACACGTGAAATACATCTTGGACATTAAAGAAGTTCTACGATAAAGCCAACCGATATGCCAACTTACCAACCCTACCGGTAATCTCAAACAGCCCAACAAATCTCGGACTCAGCTTTCCACCTTTACCATAATGAGCAAACCCTTTACGAGGAGACAATCTCAAGAAAACCCGATCTCCGACCGCAAATTCCAAGTCCCGACGACACTTATCAGCATAACTCTTGAATTTACTCTGCGCCGTAAGCATTCTTTGCCTGATCAACTGAACATTCTCAATCTTCTCAAGAAGCTCTGGCATGATAGTCGGATCAATAGTCTTCATCTCCCCTACCTTGTCCCAATATAAATGTGAACAACACTTACGACCGTAAAGAGCTGCTAAAGGTGCCATCCCAATAGTAGCTTGATAACTATTATTATAGGCAAACTCGGCAAGTGGTAGATGTTTTTCCCAGTTCTTCCTGAAGTCCAGAACACAAGCCCTAAGTATATCTTCCAGAATCTGAATAGTCCGCTTAGACTGATCGTCGGTCTGTGGATGATACACGGTACTGAAGTTCAACTGAGTATCCAAAGTCTCCTGAAGTTTCTCCCACAAACGAGAAGTAAATCGAGGATCTCGATCTGGACAATACTAGATGGAATCCCGTGAAATCTAACAATCTGATCCAAATAAAGACCCGTCAACTTTGTAACTTCATCTCCCATCCTCATCGAAATAAAATGAGTTCTCTTCGCCAAACGATCCACGACAACCCAAAATAGTCAGATCAATAGTCTTCATCTCCCCTACCTTGTCCCAATATAAAGGTGAACAACACTTACGACCGTAAAGAGCTGCTAAAGGTGCCATCCCAATAGTAGCTTGATAACTATTATTATAGGCAAACTCGGCAAGTGGTAGATGTTTTTCCCAGTTCTTCCTGAAGTCCAGAACACAAGCCCTAAGTATATCTTCCAGAATCTGAATAGTCCGCTTAGACTGATCGTCGGTCTGTGGATGATACGCGGTACTGAAGTTCAACTGAGTATCCAAAGTCTCCTGAAGTTTCTCCCACAAACGAGAAGTAAATCGAGGATCTCGATCTGGACAATACTAGATGGAATCCCGTGAAATCTAACAATCTGATCCAAATAAAGACCCGTCAACTTTGTAACTTCATCTCCCATCCTCATCGAAATAAAATGAGTTCTCTTCGCCAAACGATCCACGACAACCCAAAATGCATCATTACCCCTCGGTGTTCTAGGCAAACCAGTGATGAAATCCATCGTAATATGCTCCCACTTCCACTCTGGTATAGCCAACTGCTGAAGCAAACCTGCAGGTCGTTGATGCTCGGCTTTCACCCTTTGACAAGTCAAACATCTAGACACGAACTGAGCAACTTCTCTCTTCATATTATTCCACCAGTAATGTTGCTTCAAGTCCCGATACATCTTGGTTCCACCGGGATGAATAGTGTACTTAGAATTATGAGCTTTCTCTAGAATACCTGGCCTCAAGCCCGGTTCATTGGGAACATAAACCCTGTTCCAAAATCGAAGAATACCGTCTTCATGCAGTTTAAAATCAGACTGATCATCCGTGATCTGATCCTTGATCTTCTGAAGTTTAACATCAAGTTGCTGAGCTTCTCTAATCTGAGACGGCAATAAAGGCTGAATACGGAGATGTGAACACATCACCCCAACCTGAGTCAACTCCGGTCTCTAATAAGTGAATTCCTCAAGAATCTCCCATTTCTTAACAGCCAAACAAGCAACACTCGCCTTATGACTAAGAGCATCTGCTACAACATTTGCCTTTCCAGGCAGATAATTGATAGAACAATTATAATCTCCAAGAAGCTCCATCCACCTCCGCTTATGCATATTCAACTCTTTCCGTGAGAACAAGTACTTCATACTCTTATGATCAGTGAAAATCTCGAACTTACTGCCCTACAGATAATGACGCCACTTCTTCAGTGCGAAGACAACTGCTGCCAACTCAAGATCATGAATCGGATAATTCACCTAATAAGGCTTCAACTTCCTGGAAGCATAGGCAATAACTCGACCATCCTGCATAAGAACACATCCTAAGCCCTCCTTGGATGCATCGCTGTAAATGACCATATTATCGGTCCCCTCTGGTAGAGCAAGTACTGGAGCAGTAGTCAACCTCTTTTTCAACTCCTGAAACCCACTCTCACACTTCTCATCCCAAACAAAGATAGTCCGTTTCTGAGTCAACTTAGAAAGTGGCCCAGCAATCTTCGAGAAGTCCTTTACAAACCTACGGTAATAACCTGCTAAGCCAAGAAAGCTACGGACCTCAGAAATATTCTCTAGTCGTTTCCAAGACATCACCACTTCAATTTTAGTGGGATCTACAGATATACCGCTCTGTGTGATAACATGGCCAAGAAAAGATATACGTTGCAGCCAAAATTCACATTTGCTGAACTTGGCAAACAACTGATGCTCTTGCAGCTTTTGTAAGACAAGCCGTAGATGTTGCTCGTGCTCCGATTCAGATTTAGAATAGACCAAGATATCATCAATAAAGATTACCACGAACTGGTCTAAATATGGTTGAAAAACCCGATGCATCAGATCCATGAATGTTGCCGGTGCATTAGTTAATCCAAAGGACATAAATACAAACTCATAATGCCCGTACCGAGTCCTGAAGGCAGACTTCGAAACATTTTCCGTACGAATCCGAAGCTGATAATACCCCTGCCTCAAATCAAATTTAGAATAGACTTTGGCTCCCTGAAGTTGATCAAACAACTCGTCAATCAGTGGCAAATGATATTTGTTCTTGATGGTCACCTGATTCAAACCACGGTAATCAATACACAATCTCAAGGTACCATCCTTCTTCTTCACAAATATAACAGGAGCTCCCCAAGGTGAAGAACTCTGCTGAATGAAACCCTTCTCCAATAACTCCTGCAACTGAGTCTTCAGCTTTTTCAACTCAGCTGGTGCTATCTGGTACGCTGATTTAGAAATAGGTTGAGTATCGGGAACAAGATTAATCACAAACTCCACATCTCTCTCTGGTGATAACCCTGGCAACTCCTCGGGAAATACATTGGGATATTCTCGAATAATAGGGACTTCCTCCAACTGTAGCTTATCAGATGGCTTGTTGATCAAATAAGCTAGATAACCCGAACACCCCTTACTCACCAACTTAACAGCTTTAGTTGTGAGATAACAAAGCTCGTCTTAGCACCTCGATTTCCTACTACCTCAACTACTAGCTGATCTGGCAAACGAAATTGTACTACCTTGGTTCTACAGTTTAACTAGGCATCATACTTAGAAAGCCAATCCATACCCAAGATAACATCATACCCCCGGATAGGAAATAAGATAAGGTCCGAAGGAAAATTATACCCCTTAACATGAATTATACAATCCTTACATACTAAGCCAGTCACATAATTATCAGTCAAAGAGGTACTAATCTCAACCACATAAGGCAATATTTCAGGTTGCAAATTAACACATTGCACACAAGCAGGAGTAATGAAAGAATGCGTAGCACCAGAATCAATCAACACTTTAACAAGTTGATCAAGTATAAGGAAGTTACCTTTCACAACTGCAGTCTCCTCAGGCATCTCCTCTAAGTCAACTGCGTAGGCCCGAGCCTGGAACCGCTGCTGCTGAGATGCACTAGCCGCAGGTCGGCCCTAATAACCCTGAGTCGCTGCCCGACCCTTAGTCCTCGAATATCTAGGGCAATCCTTCGCCCTGTGCTGATTGCTGCCGCATCCTAAACACGTCCTTGCCTTCACTCTGCAATCTGCCTCCACATGCCCCGTGCGCTTGCAGTGTGTACACTGCGGTGATGATGCACTAACACTGCCCTTGGAAGAACCAGATGCTGAAGAAATAGCTGAACCAGCCTACTGCTGAGGCCTTACCAAACTAGGCTTGTACTGACCTTGAGACTGGGCTGGCCTAAACTAGGACTGAACCTGATATGACCCCTGCTGAAACTGAGGCCGATAATAACTCTACTGACCCTGTGGCCTAAAAGAACCCTGCTGAGCTGGTGGCCTGTACACAACCTGCTGTACGGGAGGCCTGTACACTCCCTGCTGAAACTGCAGTTGATACGGCCTCTTACTGGGCTGACTAGACACAAGCTGATCCCCCTTCCTCTTTCTAACCTAGAAGCTGCCTCAAAGGCTCAGTGAATATATCATACCGATTCAGAGCCATCACATCATGAATCTTGGGCCTCAACCCCAACATGAATCTACGAGTCCTCCGCTCCTCATCAGCCACATACTCCGATGCATACCGGGACAATCGAGTAAAGGTGGCCTCATACTGAGCCACTGAGGCATCCCCCTGAACCAGAGATAGGAACTCAGCCTCTCTCCGCTCTTTCGCGATCCTCGGGACATACTTTGCCCGGAAAGCTAATAGAAAGGTACCCCAAACATACAGAATACCCTGAGTCACCTAGCTAGTTCTCACCGTGTGCCACCATTCTTCTGCCTCATCATCCAGCAAGTACACGACAAAGGAGACCTTTTACTCATCGGTATAATCAAGAGGATCATAAATCTTCTCCACCTTACTAATCCACGCTTCAGCCTTCCGATCATCGGGTTCCCCCTGAAATCTAGGTGGATGATACCCTAGGAACTCTTTCAGGGTACCACGCCTGTGGTTTCCACCCTGCATATTCAACAACTGAGCCTGCCAAGCCTGAGTCTGGGTAGCCTGCCTTGCTATCAATTGGGCCTGTCCAGCCATTAACTCAGCAATCCTATCCATAGCTGCCCCCAAACGATCATCACCCCTATCACAGCCTGGTGCTACATTACCAGGAATGTCATCTACTACCTCGGGCCTACCTCTGGTCCTTGGTCTACCGGCCATTCTACTAATCAAAGAGTTAGCACAAGTTATAGCACGTACACATGTTATAGACAATTATTAGCAAATAAACAACAATTCACATAAACACATAAATCAGTTAAGTATCAATTACATAAACAAATTAATCACATAATCACATAAGCACTAAATCACATAATCACTTAATCACTTAATCATTTAATCATATTAATACATAGTTCACTTTTCTTTCTTTTCATACATACTTTCATGCTAAGACCATTACCCACATTCTGAGAATACCCCGGCTGACAACTAACATGCGTTCTGATACCACTTAAATGTCACGCCCCAACTCGACCCCTCCTATAATCAGTCAGGACGCAACGGAATTTTGGCAGTATAACGACAGTAAATAGGATACCGAAGCTTTAAACCAACCTCATTAGAACATCATACATCAACTCCATAAACCATACAATAAACAACTCCTGAATAAAATAACAACATACAACATAACCATATTACACCATAATCATTCCTCGTTATACGCCTCCGTTCCAACATAATACATGAACCTTAATATACATTACAAAATATATTGATACCAACCTAGCAACCTAAACATAGACAAAAGAAAGATTACTAAGACAGCATCAACTAATTCATTATCTTTTCAACATCTTTTACATTATGAACTACAAAGCATATAAAAGTCTACTAAGTTAATATACAAGATAGTAAAACAACATAACATCAAGGATAAGACTCTGGAACATAAGACTCATCCACGTAAGGCACATTTTTCACATTTTCCTCTTCAAGAGGCACGTACCCGTAGTCTTGCGAAAGAATACCTGTAAGCATGCAATAATAGAGAGTGAGCTTATATAAAATAAGCCCAGTGAGGATCCGATAGATCTCTAACAGTATTCACTATACTCCTTGGAAAATGATCATTTGAGCAAGTAAACACACAATAACATCAATAATACTATCATCACATAATCTATAATGACCACTCAATAAAGGATACACTAGTTGGTGTAGCTCTAAACGCCATCATGATCATAACAGTCTTCTTGTAACTCCCATAAACTCACGCACTCGAGGTACCCCAATAACCTCTCCCTCCATAACACCTCCGTCATGCGAGCTGGAGGCAGTCTCTAGTAGTCATGCCGTTATCAACCCGACAGCCCGATGCTAGCGAGAGGTGGGACACACATACCAAAGACTCAGCAATAATAATAAACATCAATAATTCACAGGAGGACAGTCTAGCAGAACTGCCTATCTCCCGGCATCAATCATCAATCAATAATCAATCAATAATCATAATAACATCAATAATCAATTTAACAACAAATAACTAAGTTAGATGACAAAGTAGACTATCCAACCGAACATGCATTAAACATACAATCAAACCCTAGTTTACCCATCATCAACTCACAATTCAATCACTCAAACCACACCCAATCAACTAAAGGCATAATCTAACATTTTAAAGAAAGACAACCTAAACTTCAAATATTCATATCTTACATTCTACTAATCCAAACAACTCCAAATCAGTTTCTATCATTCACCCATTTAATCATCTATATTAGCCCCCTCGGAAACCAACCAAAACACATCCAAATCATGCCCAATAACCCTAAAACCCTAGTGTGTCATGGCTGAAATTTCTGAATTTTAGCACCGACCTCACAATCGAAAATTCGGCATTACAACGGCGCTACCACGTAATTATCAAACATTTAGAAATCGACGGCAATCGATTTCAACCAATACAACTCAAGATAATCAACATTTAGCAAATTAATCAACTTTAAATACCCGAAAATAAATAATTATGCTACAACGGTTCAAATCTCGCAATAAAACATATAAACGATCCCTAGCATGCATGGAGCAATAATCTAACTTCAAATTAACATTCTAACGGTTCAATAATTATTTATACGCATAAACACAAAATATAGGTTTTGAGATCTAGAATTTTTATCTCACCTTAGATGCGATATAAGCCTAGAAATACGTGCAATGCGTGCCCAACAAGCGGAATCCAACTCGGCATGAAGTTCTACGGACAAAAATTAGGTTTTTCTTTGAAAATTTGCTTTGAAAACCTTGAAAACTCCTTGGATTTTTTTCTCCTATGGCCTCTCGGCTATATGTATGAAATTGAGGGTGTTTTTGTGCTTTGTGAGTGTGTTGGTGATATATGCATGAAGGTCAACATTTAATAAAAGTCAAAGTTGAATTAACTTAGTATTTTTTAGTGTTTTCTTGACTTTAAATTCATTTTCTTGATCACCAATGTTCAAAACAATTATTCAACACCCAAGATAGCTCAAGTAGGTTATTTTTAGGTGATAAGAAGTTTTACAATCAAACAATTTCAACCGAATCGGCTTAAAACTCGATTTTTGCAAAAGTCAGTGTAAAAACCCTAATAAATTCCTAAGCCGATTTGAAATCCGTTTTCAACAAACACATGTCTATTAAAGTCCGTGGACTAGGTCTAGAAGGGTTAAAAAGGCCAGTTTCAAAATTTTACCGGATGTGTTTCGAAAACACTATTTACTAAAAGTCGACGATAAAATTTCTGACTCCGTTTTTTATGAAAATTTTATGAATGCACATTTAGCATGTTCTAGGAGTATTAATATCAAAATTATCACATTCTAAGTCGTATAGCACATAAACATGTCAATTCACTCAAAACGAGAATAAACACGTAAAACGAGAATAAACACGTAAAACGAGACATGATAGAAAATTGGGGTTTCACATTTGCACTATTGCATAATTCTTGAAGAGATGTCAATTTTAACAGATGCTTTTACCTTACATAAAAATGCGTGCTTTTTGTATCGGGTCTAGCTTTTAGAATTAGTCGTGAAAAATTATATTCTTTTTCTCAATTTGTTACTTGAAGAAGATTGAAAATTGAAGTCAAAGTATAATTGCTAAGATAAAGAGAAGTACTTCTTGCTTCCTCTTAGTATTTTCAAATTGGGTACTCATGCTTAAAGAAAAATAAGAACCGACGAAAATTTTTGGTTGAACTTCAAGTGTGCGAAAATTTTGATGCATCTTTAACTTTATAATGATTTTTCTTTAGAATTTGGCCTTTTTGCTTGAAAATTTTATGTCTTGTATATTGATGTTTATACTTTTTTATGTTGATGAATCTAAATTTTCTTTGAAGCAAAGACAATTCAAAGAATAGAGATTTTGGTACTCTCAACACTTCAATGGAAGATGAACCTTGTGACCCCACTTTCATTTCTTGATTACAAAACAAAGAGGCTTAGCTTAAAGAGACATCTTTCTTTGAGATTTCTTAGGAGATGTGAATGCCTTCTTTCAAATTATTATTTTTTTAATATTAATTTGTATATTTAATTTTAATTTTTGTTTGTAAATATTTTTATTTGATTTTTTATAAATATTAATTTGTATATTTAATTTTAATTTTTTTATATTTTATATTTTAAATTTATAACTTTTTTTATTTTTTTAAATTAAATAATTAAATGGCTACATACTAGCTACGGAAAGTTGAGCTACCGAATAGTTACAGAATGATGACCATTGTGAATTAATTAATTAAAAATTTTAAATTTTAAATTAACAAATGGCGACGGACTTAATAAATTATTTTAAAAAATATTTATTTTGGCTACTGATTTGTTATGGACATTAATAATTAATAAAAAAAAGTAAATTTTAATGGCTATGACAATTTGGTTACGGAAGTCATAAAAAATAAATACAAATTAATTTTTAAAATTTTCTATAGAAGGCTACGGAATATCAATTTGGCTACAGGGTCTTTAGCTATGGACGTGATTCCATAGCCTAGCCGTTTCTCGTTCTAATGTGGCTACGATTAGGTTACGAAAACTGTCTGTAGTGCTAGCTACTTTTTCTTGTAGTGATTCTTTATGGACGAACCTTGAATAGCTATTCGCGTGGTCAAAGATTATTTTACTTTATTATCGTTGCTTTATTTTTTAACTTATTATTGATCGTACAATGATGCAATCATGGGTAGAAGCAAAATTTTATTTCTTGATCTTTGATGTAATAATATTTTTATTTATAAATAAAGGTTAGTAAAACTTTACTTTCTAACATGTATAAGATTTAGAGATTGACTCCATTATATTTTTGTGTGTTAACTCCTTCTAAAGGTTGGTTACATATATTTAAACTTCGATATAATATTATGAGTATTATTTTTATCGGTCAAAACATGAAGGAAATGTTATGAAACTATTTATGTAGAAATGAATATTCATCCCGATGCAGATTTTGGTTTCTAATTATCCAAATTTTAAATTTATAATGTTTATCTAAGCCCTATATCCTGACTCTATGTAAAGTCTAGCAGTAGGAAACTTTTCTTGTATCTTTGACTATAAATAGGGTCCTCTGCATTGTAAAGTTACACCATGAAAATTAATACAAGTTTCTTCTATCCCTTCCTCTATTATATTTATTTTTTACTTTTATTGTCTCTTCTAGTTTCTCTCTAATTTCATAATATGTTATCAACACGATTAGTCTCTATCAATTATCACTATTAAATATGAAGAGACAAATATGAAGGTTGAAGGAAAAAGTAATTTTGAGAATATTAAGATATCTCATACAGCGAATTTCGGTAATTTTTTTTTAATCTCTTATCAATTTTATTTTGAAATATATATGTCTCATGATGTTAAATCTCACGAACCAAAAATTTCGTTGTTTTATTATATTATATTGCAACAATAAAAATTTGCCTGAAAAGCTTATATTTACATCCATAAACTTGAAATTTGACGCTTTTGATATATCAGACAATAATATATATTCATAAACCCACAAGATTAAAACACATATGGATAAAATTTTGAAAAAAACTTTTAAAAAGGAAATCAGCAGCCCTAAAGGATTGCGATAAAATAATGATATTCCTTCATCATTATCTCCATAAAGGCTAAAGTCTAAATATATTATGACAAAGGATACATATATCCTTTTACAAAATTTGAGAAGAAATATATGATCATCACTAGGCAATGATCTTTAAAAAAACTCACTATAAATGAATTTATCTGCGATTGCAAACTTTTTAAAATAAAGCTAACATGATTTCGCAATGTTTGAATTACTTCTCAATTAAAATTATGTGGAAAAAAATATAAAAATGGAAGATATGTTAAATTGAAGTATATTATATTTCTATGACTTGATTATGCTCTTAAATTAACAATATTGAGAGCATAGTATTGAAACAATTATTTTGGATTTGTTATCGCATCCACTGAACGAAATAATAAACTTTGATGAAACATCATCAATTATGTCAATTGACTTATAACCATTCAGGGAATGGTATATCATCTTATTGTCATAAATGTGATTGTGGTCATGGTTGTGGTTATATAGATACTATGATGATCATAAGCAATTCAAATTTTAGAAAGCGTTAAAATAATCAAGAGGGAAATGAAAATAGAAAGGAAAGATTTATGAAGAAATCCTAATGATTTATAATAATGTGACTTGAAAAGATATTAGATGTATACTTGCCATATGTCTTGTTTGTAACAACCCAGACCTAGTATATAGCACCTCATACATATTTGTATATAAATTTGTGCCAGTTTGAGAACAATATGTGCATAGGCGATCATTCTAGCATTTAAACTTATGTAGTAGTTTTATATTCTTCTATTTCTCTTATTTTCTTTAATAGGGGACACTAGCATTATTAATTCAAATAAAAATATTTTAACTATTATTTTTTACATTTACATTATACGGGATTATTTTTAATACTTAGTAGACTTATTTTAATTTTTTTTAAATGAGTCCTGAGTACGGGATAAAAATTAAAGTATTTTATTTTACCGAATTCGTATTTTTTCCCTAATACAATTATTTTTGGGCATACGTTCATAATTTTTAATTGTATAGTATATCGGGAGTGTGAGTTGGAAAATGTTTTGTGTCTTAGGTGAATAGTAAATTCCAACTTCTAGTTGTGGGCTTTTAAAATATTTAGCTTGTTTTTAGACTTTGAAATTAACTTATATTGCCATTGTTTGACCCAAACCCATAAACCCTTTGACCCAAACCCATTTATATATCTTATATACATATAATACATACATATTAGCCAAAAAAAAACAGAGAGAGAAGCGAAGGCCAGAATCAGCCAAGGCAAGAAAATGAGAAAAAAATAGAAAAATGCTAGGGTGAGCTTTGGTGCTTGCTTGGGTATGATTTTGTGCATTGCTAGAGTCTTCTCAACCTTTCTACAACTAGTTTTGGTGAGGGTTTCATCTTGTTTTGCATTTTAATGTTAAACCTAGTTTCCTTTAAATTTTATAGATTTGTAATATATTGCTTGTTTATTCTTATATATGCTTAAAATAATTCTTATTATGTTTGTAGATCTCTCTTTTAAGGTTATTTAGCAATTTCAATTGTTAGAAATGGAAAATAAAAGTTGAGGAATCTGATTAATAGTATTTTGAATAGTAAAACCTTGAATTTTGGGGTTTTCGACCTGAATTGCATTCTAATGAATTAGTTAGGTGCCATAAACATTTAGAAGTCTAGATGAACCATTTAGAAGGGTTTTACATTGCTAGAATCGCAAAATTTGAATTGGAACATAAAGGAGTTGTTTGACCAAAGTGTTGACGAGGCTAGTTTTGAGTGGTTGTATGGCCTTAGATATGCTAGAAAGTGAGTGCGGTGCATTTATGACGTTAATTGAGTGATCAGTTAATGTAATTGTAGTTCAAATGGGCTAAAGGCCTAATCGGGGTTTTATGGTGAACGTAAGTTAAAGTGTGATTTCGTGTAGTTGAAGCGTGCCATAAAGTGTCTAGAAATGAGTGGTAAAGTTGTTGTTCCTGTGACGCCCGAGATTTTAGCCGTACATTTATTTACTGTTGCATCTATTGTTTGCGCATTTCTTTCTGTGCCTTATTAATTGGCTTCTTTAGCTACTATTCATCCCATTTTCAAACTATATTCTATTAGTGAATTAGCATTTTTATTAAATCACATTAATTGTTAGAGGAGTGGGAAAAATGTGCAATTGAGCTAGAGGCGATAGGAGAGCTCGTTTAGAAAATGTTTTTAGTAGTTAAGTGAATAGTGTTACGTAACAAACTTAGAGATTTAAATAACTAACATTACTTTTCATCTTAGGCTCGTTTTTAAGTTAATAACGCGCATTCTAGTGACCTTTTAAATACCCAAACTTGACCCCACCTCAACTTAATCTTATATAAATCACATAAGCTCATTAAAACACAAAAAAAAAAAAAAAGAACAATGTGCAGGAATTACTGTAGCAGTCCGAAAATACCAAAGGAGAAGGAAAATATGAGATTTTGCTTCAACAACCTTGCATCTTGAGCTTCTAGATTGATCTTGGGAGGGTTTTGAGCAACCTAGGGACTTCTACAAGCTTCATCATCTTCAAAAATTGTGAGGGAGTTTCATTTTCTTGATTTTAAAGTTTATATGCATATGTTAATTTTCTTGAATTGTCAATTATAGCTATATAACTTGTTATGAATGCTTCCTATGAGTTATTTAATGTCTCTAGAACTAACTTTTGAGGGTTGATAACAAAGTTAATGGTTGAATGTTGAATTTGATCAAAGAGATGATAAATAGTGCCTAGAACTAGGGTTTTGAGAAAATTTGCTAATTGGCTTGAATTGATGCCTCAATTAGGTGCTCTAGACCCTAGGGAAGTTAGTTGAAAAGCCATGTTAGGTTGAATCACTCGAATTTGAACTTAATTGCATAATTAGCTTACTTTAAAAAGGGGGTTTTATACGTTAAGTAATCCGGGCGAGTTTGGACATCGATTTGGGTATCCTTGAGCTAAGGAAGCACCTTTGGTGCTTTCGTTTCGCGAAAATGGGGTTTGGTTAGTATGGTTATAGTTCAAACCCGTTCGGGGCCTTCCCGAACTTTTGCTTCAAAAATGAGTTTTAGTGACTTTAAAAGGTACCTTTGAGCTTAATTAGGAATATAGAAAGACTAGGGTATGATTGAGAATCTTGAACTATGCTTAGGAGAAAGAAAGCTCGGTTAAAGAAAGGGGAAATGTAGTTTTTAGCCATTTTAGTTGCATTTGGAACTTGTTGTGTGTTAGCAATGCCTTGCCTTGAATATTTAGGATGTATTTAAGTTATTTGAGTAGATTATTAGAATTAATTGTGTTGATTGCTTCTTTTGACATCTATTAGCTAATATCGTGCTTATATGAACTTTTGTCGTGCATATATGTGAGGGCGGCCTACTTTGTTGTCCCTCTTATGTGTTATGTGTTATATTGATTGCTTGTGACTTGTTTTGGGTTGCGCAACCTTTATCGGACATGGTAGCGTCGAGAAACACGGGCGGCGTCGGGCTTGCCGTGCTCCCTCGACTACCATGGTGCCTATTCCCTTTCTCGCTGAGGCATACTCCACTACCCCAGAGGCGTGGTTCACCTGCTGGGCATGGACCTACCTCGGGAGAAAGAGTCGTAGGATCGGGATACATCCGGAGTATCCCAATTGTTGGTGTTTGGGGTTTGCTGGCATGTTCGTGATGCTCGTGGTTCGTGGCTCGTGAATGAAGACTTAGAAGTGGAACCGTATCCTTTTTAAAGTGATTAATTGCTTGGCTTATTGTCTTGTTGGTTTATGTGGATTATATATGTTTTCTTGTGTTTGTATATCATATTGCACGTTGGCATGTTGCATCACCTCCCTCGCTGGGCAACATTGTTGCTCATTCCTCATTTAATATGTTTCAGGTGAAGCTGAGGTGAATCCTCAGCTGATAGAAGAAGAGGAAGAAGTGCTAGTTAAGAAATTTCGGTGACTTCTTGTGTGATAAGGTTGTCTAAAATGAGAAGCTTGCGTGGAGTTGTTGTTGATTGCCTTTTTGTGACCTTGGGGTCTTGAGTATAAATGGTGAATGTAATAATTTGTAATCTTGTATGTTGGATATAAAGTGGAATGACATGTAATAATCCATAGTAAACTTATTCTTTTGCATGCTTGTGTGATTAACAAACTTGGAAGTAGAACTTGGCTATTGTTGTATCTAACTATCTATAGTTAAAATTAGAAATGCTTTGCTTGCTTGTGTGTTATATGTAATTGTTGTTCCAAGGCTCGGATGGCCTTGTGATCGCGGGTGGCCCATAAAAATCTTGGAGGATTGGTTGTAAGAGTTGCTGTTTGTGGATCTAGCATCATAGGTGTCTTTTGCAGGTACCAGTTTAGTCCTATAAACATGGGAGACTCCGTCTGTTTTCCCCTAAAATTTTGAGTCCGGGTTGGAATTGGGTTGTGATTAGTATGGTTAATAGAAGTCCCGGTGCCGTGAGGAATCAGGGCGTTACAGTTCCAGCCTTGTATCCTGATTGGAGTGGGTAGCTTAAGAAAGTTGGTCTAATGAATAGTATTTTATTGAATTGATGGTCAAATATTTATTCAATGCTTGTAGTAGATGCCATAGGTGTTGAAAATGCTAGTTTAATGTTTGGAATGACTAGAATGTGGCTAGGACTTAGAAAGTGTTGATTTGAGTGTAAAGGGCTTTTTAGGTGGAGGTGATTGAAAGTGGATTTCTTTGGTTAAAAAGGGGTTTCTAGAGTATTCTTAGGATGATGGAATAGTTGGATTGTGGTTTACATGGTTTTTGTTTAGTATGAGCTTGAATTGAACTAAGCGGGTTACTTGGAGTTGAATGTTAGACTTGGGTTAAAATGTGGTTTCACGTGGTTGAGAGGTGTCATAAGGTGTTTGGAAGTGATTGGTGTGGTTAATTGATAATTGAGTGGCTTGGGTATTGGTGTGTTGCTTATATGTGACCTTATGTTAATATCAATGTTATATTGTTAATTGTTATAAAGTGTTTAGTTGTGTTGTATTCATTTCTAAATTTATGAATCTTATGTGATTTGCTAGTTTTAGGCGAGAAGAGATCGGAAGAGTTCGTGACTTTTTGAGGTGAGGGATCTTCTTATGTGCATTTTAAGTGTTTTACATTGCTTTTATGTATGTTTTCAAGCTTTGAAAAGTAAAGAGTATTTTAAAAATATTTTCAGGGCTTGAAAAGTAAAAGATGTTTTATTGGTTAAACTTTTATTCGAGTTTTGGAAAGTAAAGAAAGTTTTAGAAATTAAACCTTTTATAAATGTTAGCCTATCGAGTATGTGTAATGCATGATTTCTAAAGCACAACATTTAGTTCAAGTATTATAGCGCATGATTTATAAAGACAGAGCATGTTGAAGTATCTTTCATAAGAGTGGCCTCTTTTGTCATCTCTCATTTACGTGCATTTCTTATATTCAAATGTCTAAGTATTTCGGCGTGTTACGTGCTATAAACTACTCTCAATGAACTAACCATGTTAACAAGCATCCAGCGTATCAAAGGTTGCAACCTTAAGCGTCCACATGGAAAACGTTGGCGTCCATGTGAGTTCGTGGAAAAGGTTGGCGTCATTTTAAAAGTATTATTTAGCGTTTTTAATGTTTCTAATGCTTGTATGCTTTTATTCCTAATATGATGTACTATTCTGTATAGCGTATATTGCTTAGTTAAATAATATTAAATGTCTTATTTGCATTGCATGAAAAGGTTTGCGAAATTCTCCCTGTTTATTCTCTCCCTCACTGAGCAACAATAGTTGCTCACTCTTCTCTTTCTGACCATTTCAGGATTCGAGTTATTCAAAGTTTGGGAGGATGAAGGCTCAAGAGTTTCCTTGCATGGTTGTGCTAGCTTGATTGCTTGTAGATCGATGTGGATGTTGTGTAGTTTGTGTGTTGGAATCTATATTTATTTTAGGCCCTTAGTGCCTTGTATGCTTCAATGATTGTATTGTATGTATGAAGTTGTTGTTGGCTTGTTTAAAGTTGAAGTTAAGTTGCTGGTTTGTATAAGTTTAAATTAAGTTATTGTTGGTTTGTACTAGTTGATATGAAGTTAGCTTGTGAATGGTTTGATCAAAACATAATTTCTAAGTTAAGAAAATAGGAAATATTAGAGTAGTAAGATAAGCGGTTTTATGACATAGAATTTCAATGGCTTGAGAATGCCTGCTTGTGTGCTTATTTTGTCATAGTAGAAGGCTCGGTTGGCCTTATAGTCTTGCAAGTTGTGGAATGAGTGCTACGTATTGTTGTTGTGGCTTTTTATTATGTGTGCAGGTATTTGGATAGGCCTAGAAACAGGGAAAACTCTATTCATTTTTCTCATTTTTCGTGCCGTGAGGTATTGGTTCGGGGCTCTGGTCTCGGGAGGGATCGGGGTGTTACATTGTTAACATCTACCAAATTTTTATGCTATCTTTTCTTAATATTATCAATTTTTGAATAGTAAGATCTACATAAATTGTTTAATGCTTTATTAGTTACACACTTATGTGCATGTAGACTCTATAGCATGTGATGGTCAACCATCATTATTTCATGCTCTAAAGTCATGATAAAATTTTAGCTATTACATGTCGCTTCTATTTAGCAGATTTGAACTATATAAAATGTAAAAATATTATCTTATGTTCTAGAATTTCTCATCCACGTATGTTATAAAATTGTTAAAATTCTCTAACTTCGAGAAGGAAAAGAATTGAGATTTCAATATTGAAAAATAATGTGTACAGTAATTACGTCATGTTATGTACATATAGCCAATGCTGACATTGCAATTAAATCAGTTTTTATTTGTGTTCAAGTATGAAATATATGTATTTTATGTAATGGTTGAACTTTATTAAGTATTACTATTTCTCACAAGGAATTGTCTATTGAAGAAGAAAAAAATGAAGTACAATAATTATGTAATACTTGTTGGTTTTATTTTGAATATACTTGATTATATTCATGAAATATATCATATTTGAAAACATGATTTTAAATTAGAAAGTAAAAATTAATTTGAATACGATGAAGAAATTAGATGTATTCTGCAATTATATATCTTTTGAAGATAAATAATAATTCATTTGTATATGTTGACATTAAAATAAAATTTTGGTATACTTGCATCCTGCTTTTAGCACATATCATACGAGTTATTTGACTTTGTCCCAACTAAATATGATGCTTGATATATTATAATATATGATGTATGCATATGAGTTTCTAGTTCTTTAACGTATGCATTGTGCAATCAAAGATATATGATATTTCATACATATTGTGCGTAAGTATATTATCTATTGACATTTTCATCATTCTTATTGTGTAACTTACATTAAAATGATACTATATTCATGTTACACACTAGACATTTATTTTGTTCTTAACATGATCAAAAGCATTTATATAGTGATATTTATTATTATATTATCCTTTATGTTGATGTTTAGTACTTTTTATTACGTATATATTTTACTTTATTTATTTATTGTTTAAAAAATATATAAATTTACTGGAGATCTGATTGAAGGTTCCTAAAAAATCTTTGTAAACTATTGAAGGTTTCTGAAAACTTATATTATGTTTCATGAATAAACATTTTTGAAAATAAGCAATGATTTGTATCATAACGCGGTCTACTATATTTTAAAGGTATATGTTTAAATGGTTCTCATATTGAGACTACATATGAAATAAATGAAAAATATCTCTATATTATGTCACAGATCTCTGGCAAAAGGCATACAATGAGAAAATTACCATCATTATCTTCTAGTTTATATGAGCCTAGTTAACTCTAATATTTTAACCATATGTCATTTGATCCAAGAATTGTTTGTATCTTGGCATGACCACTTAGGTCATATGGTTGTAAAATCGGTGCGAAAAAATTTTAAAATTTGACATAAACACCCATTAAACAATCATAAGATTCTTTTATAAGTGAATCTTCATGTGTTGCTTATTCTCAAAGAAAATTAATTATACAACGTGATCCCCAAATAAAGTTGATATTGAATCATCTATATTTTTAGAACGAATTCAAGGGGATATATATGGGTTTAGCAATATCTTTTGTTAATCGCTTGTAACGAATTGCTAGACCATTATTTACAAGGTTACCTAACTTTTCTTGGGGACATATTACATCATATGTGGTAGCATTTAGACCAACTAACTGTTTACTATAAATACTCCCCATTGGTCAAGAGCCAAATACCTCATCTCATAAAATATGAGTGCATAATATATATTACAATGCTCCATCACAGCGTACAAAGATGAGTTTACAAAGAAATTAGGAACTTATATTTAAATCTCCATCAATTATTGAATATTGTAAGTCCTTGATTGGAGTTGAATTTATAACATTTATTGCTAATTGTTGAAATAAAGTTCCCAGCATCAGTGGGAGAAAAATAAAAGCTAAACAATTAGAATTTTTATAGAATTCATCACAATATTGATCCTTGTATACTCAATATGAATTTGAAGTTCAGAAAAGTATTTATTTGCGAAAGATGCATTCATATATATAAAAAGTGACTAAGTCACAATACTAGTTTTAAATGCTTCTATTTGAAATAATTAAAATAAGTCTATTACATGCCTGAAGCGTG
The DNA here is from genome assembly GCA_037974665.1 of Ehretia macrophylla. Lineage (NCBI taxonomy): Eukaryota > Viridiplantae > Streptophyta > Magnoliopsida > Boraginales > Ehretiaceae > Ehretia > Ehretia macrophylla. Next base: position 12,197,235 of record CM075774.1, read on the forward strand.
GTAAAACTCTCTATTCCAAAGAAAACAAAGGAGCAAAATAAAGCAAGTTAGCATTTTAAAAATGTTTGATATCCTGAAGATATCAAGATACAAAAACAAGTAGAAAATATATAATTGAGAAAAAAATAATCCATGGGAGTATCAAGTACCTGAATATGATATGCATATAAAAAATATTGAGATGAAAGGGATCTCACTCATTTATATATTACTGAAAATGAATGGAATCGAAAATGGGAAATTGATCATGATCAAATACTTGAATATACAGTAGTTATTGATCTTATTAATAAAAGTGAGGATCTTGAATAAGAAGTCCATCCATTCAAGAATGTTGACATAGAAATGATTGACCATAATAGGAAGAAGCAATCCATGTTATGACCCCATTTTTCACTAACACAGTCTCTGATACCATAAAGAAAGAAATTAATATCCAAACTTACAAGAACGCCAAACAACCTGGGATCGTGATGCCACAGGGTTAAGAAGATCATTCCTCCTAAGTTCGCTAAGGCACACTATGTAACACCTTGATCCCTCTCGAGACCTGAGTTCCCGAACCCAATACCCAAGTCACGAAAAACAAGAAAAAACGGACGGAGTTTCCTCTGTTTATAAGACTATCAGTTCACCTGCAAACAGTAACTTATCCTCAAAAAACCACAATCCAACTCCAAGATACCATCCCATCCTACAATGCCATCATACACAACGAACTCCTCAAGGCCATCTGAGCCTTAGACAACAACATAACCACTCAAGCATACAATGACACAACCTTTGAAATTCTAGGTTACAAGATAGTTTATCATACCACTCTAACTACATTCACAAGCTTTACTTATGATAAGCCCACCTACTTATCACACAAGCATGCAATCAAAAGACAACAAAATCTATCTTTAGCTATTACATGCCAACTACTCTACCAAACTACATAAGTCTTTAATTTAATTTACAATTCAACAAGCCATACAAAATACATACAAGACTTCAAGGGCTTCAAAACATAACAAAAATACATCAAGTCCTATCTTCACAAATAGCTTTCAACCACAGCAAGATAAGCAACCAACAACATGACACACAAGGTAGTTGTTCTCACTGCGCTTGAAACATGTTAAAACGAGGAATGAGTAACCAAGGTTACCCAGTGAAGGAGGTGATGCAGCATACCAGAGATTGCTTTCATGAGATGCAACAAGATAACAACAAATACAATGCAACATAACAAAACAAATTAGACAAGTATTTGACCACGTATAGAAATGACACGGTTCCACTTTTGTCTTCAATCACGAGCCACGAGCCAAGATCTTCAAGTAAGTGCTGACAAACCCCTTACTCATCCAAATGGGATACTTTGGATGTACCCCGATCCTACGACCCATAATCTCCCGAGGTAGGTCCATATGCCCTAACGAGGTAAACCACGCCTTTGGGGTAGGGGAGTATGCCTCAGCGAGTTAGGGACTGGGAAACCATGGTAGTCGAGGGAGCACGGCAAGTCCGACGTCGCCCGTGTTACTCGACGCTACTATGCCCGAATAGGTTGCGCAACCCCGAATCAAGTTCACGAGAGCCAAGATTTCCAAATAACACATAAGAGAGACGACAAAGTAGGCCGCCCTCGCATTTAACCACAATATACACAAAGTAACGATATAAACATAAAAGAGACAAATGACATATTTTTTCCACAAACTCATTAATTAGCTCAATTATAACTTAGACAAGCATATAAACACATCACAATACATCTACAAGCTCATATAAGCACAAAGGCGTCCCTTTCTCACATTTTTCTCTTTTATAACCACGCAATTCTTCTTTTAAACGAAATTCAAAGCCCTAAATCTATAAACCATTCATACTACATTCCTAAAAAAGCCAAAAGACACATACCAAGGCCCTCAAAACCCGTTTTGGAGACAAAAGTTCGGGAAGGCCGCGAGTGAATTTTAACTACACCTACGCTATTCGGACCCTAATTTAACAGAACAAAAGCACCAAAAGTGTTCCATGCCCCAAAGATACCTAATCTAAATCCCAAATATGCCCGGATTATGTTTCATGAAAAACCCCCTTTTAAAAGTTAGCTAATTTTGCATTTTAACTCATTTTCGGGTAATTCAACTTCATGTGAGCTTCTAACTAGTTTCACTAATGTCTAAAGCACCTAGAGGAAGCCTCAATTCATTCTAAATAGCAAGTTATGTCAAAATCCTAAAATTTCGTCACTATTCATCATCTTCTTTGATGATTCAAGCTTCTAGCTATGGAGGTTGTTATCAAGCTACTCAAACATGGTCTTTAGTTCACAATAAGCATATATGTCACAATATATGAACATATCTAAATCCATAAGCAACAAATCACAAAATTGTAAAACTTGGCATAAACTTTAAATCAATTAAAATGATAACTCATTCACAATTTGTAGATGTATGCAAGTTGTAGATGCTCCTAGATGCCACGAAATTCTCCTAGACCAAGCCAAGAGACCAAATTCATGCACAAAAGTTGAAGATTTATCTCTCTTCCTTACTCCTTAGGGTTGTCGGGTTTGGGGGGGTATTTTGGAAATGTTTTGTTTTGTTTTTTATGAGCATATGTATGTATTAGTTGTGTATTGATTATATGTATGTGTATGTGTAATTAGCCCAAGTCAAATGCTACTAATTATTGGTCAAACTAAGTTAAAACTTCACTTAAATGCTAAGTTAATCAAAACTAATGTTTCACCTACGTAATAATATTCACACAAAACACAAATCATTTTTCAAATGCATGCTCCCGACCTCCAAATTCTAAAACTATAGGTTCTCGATTCCTTTTATAAGTTATACTATCTAGGAAAAATACTAAACCGAGCATCCTAGACAGTCAAATTTCTTATGAATAGTAGCCACTAATAAAACATATAATCAAGAAAAGAAATGCATATTGAAATGCTCAAAGAGACATACAACAGTTACAAATGAACGTGATGAGAAATCTCAGGCGTCACACACTACATTAGCCCAAACACTAATATCCATAAAGCAATACATCCAGCCATTAAAACATCTCAAATACATTCAAGCCAATATATCATGACATGACAATAAAAGTCTTCCAAACTTCTCAAGATAGACATCATATTTACACATTCCGAACTTAACTGATTCCTTGTCTCTCCCATTGAATACAGTCTAGATGTACCAAAACCTAGACTTACACCCCACAAACACACTTCATACTCCGTCCATAAAGGATAGGAGATAGAACATGGTAGTCGTGCCAATGCAACCTGGCAAGCCTGATGCCGCCCAGGGTGACACAACACTACTATGCCTTACATAAATGTTTACACTTAACATTCCGAGAGGACAACAAAGTAGGTTGTCCCTCAGCACTTCGACATATCAACAATTCAACATTTAACATTTAACAATTCACATTTAACATTTCAACACTTTAATACAATTTAGAAGGACATTGATTAGGCTAGAAAGTAGGTCACCTAATCTTAAGCATACACTTGTAACCCTAAGCCGTTTCCAACGTAGCTTGACAACCACACACATGCATAACTACACATTCAACCAATTAGAATTCAACAACACTTAACTCAACATTTAACAACTAGCATTTAGTCACAATTTACAAACTCATATTGCTATACAAATGTACATTATCTGTATAACCATTATATATACCTACTATATTACCTTATAAATGCAAAACAATGGCAAAACTAAGCATAAAACAAGTTTAATAAGCAAAATAACCCAAATGCACCTTTACTGGATTTTTCTGGAAAATTACCAAAATGCCACTAAACTCCATTAATTCTTGATTTTAAGCCTTTAAAACATGCTATAAACATATATTAATAATATACACTTCATATACTAGTTATGAACCAAGTTTCAACTTATTTTTTTTAGCCATACAACTCATATAACAAAGCTACAACATCCTATGGTTCAATGAGGCCAAATATCAATTATGTTGCTCTGTATGACCTATCTAGCAAAAAACACAAGCACATGCAACAATAAACAACATATATATGCAATTATACAAACAACCCATGAACTTTAACTTTTAGATTTAGAAAAGCCTCTCACCTTAGTAGCTAACAATGCTAGAAATAGGATGAATGCACCTAGAATAAGCAAGAACAAGCACCAAATTGAGTCCAATAGCTTCCAATCTCCTTCTTTTTCTTCAATTTTTACTCAAAAACCTAGAAAGTACTATTCTTTACCTCCCTCAAGGTCACGACTGAATGGGGCTTATTTTTGGGGTTTTTGGCTTTTGTTTTGCAATATAAATGCATAAGTGAAAGGTCAAAGAAAGGTCAATGCAATAACAAGTCTTCAAATGGCCAAATGACTAAGTTAGACTTGCGTTTTGCTCTTAATTTCAAATATGCCATTCATTAAACATTTCAAAATACCCACCTTGTCCCAGTTTGGTCAAAGAATATGAAAAGTCAACTAAAGCAATTTAAATAAACTTTAAATGGAAATTTAGCTAAATAGCACTAAATAAATCATGTAAATGCACATATTACTTTCAAATAATTGTTAAAGTAAATAAATGCACATGAAGCAAATGGTTGAGGTTGGGTCTCACAATCTAGGCAATCATATTCACATTAAACATGTGAAGTTTTTCACTACAAGAAAATTTTATTTTAGCGATGACAAAATTCATCCTTTTTTCATCGCTAAATCCAAAATGGTGACGACAAAGAGACAAACATGGGCCATCGCTAAAGTAGTCGTCGCAAAATTCACTGTTCATCGCTTTTTCATCTCCATTTACATGTTCGTCTCCAATTTGTCGTAAAAATATGTTCGTCTCTAATTTGCCGCTAAAATGTGTTCATCTCTGATTTATTGCAAAAATGTGTTCATCTCTGATTTGTCACTAAATCTATGGAATGAGGCATATTATTCCAAAGTTCTTTTTATGCACGTGCTCTCGAAGAAAGGCTGAATGATCTTAATCAAATTCACCTAAGTGATAATCTAGCAAACTTGTTCATGAAGAAATTGCCTACCACAACATTTGAAGAATTATTTCACAAGAACGGTGTGTGTAAACGCTGAATCGTTCTTGATATGCCAACTTAAAGAGGAGACAAATACACAATGTACTCTTTTTCCCTTCGCCTAGGTTTTGTCCCACTAGATTTTCCTAGCAAGGTTTTTAATGAGGCAATATGAAGCGTATAATAAGAATATTGTACTTTTTTTCCTTCACTATGATTTTTTTCCCATTTGGTTTTTTCCTAGTAAGATTTTAATGAGACATATTCTTAAGAGATGAATATCCAAGGAGGAGTATTATGAAATTATTTATGTAGAAATAGATATTCATCCTGATGGAGATTTTGGTTCGTAATTATCCGTACTTTATATTGATAATGTTATCTAAGCCCTGTGTCCTGACTCTATGCAAAGTTTAGCAGTAGGCAACTTCTCTTGTATCTTTGGCTATAAATAAGGCCCTCTATATTGTAAAGTTACACCATGAAAATCAATACATGTTTCTTCTATCCTTTCCTCTATTATATTTCTTTTTACTTTTATTGGCTCTTCTAGTTTTCTCTAGTTTTATAACAGGAGGAATATAATATGTTGACAATCATTTTTATTGATAAAAACAAGAAGGAGGTTAAGTGGAACAAAAAGTACAACATGGGGTAAATTGTTACACTATCTATACATTTAGGGGAAAAAGTATAATTAACCATAATAAGAAACATTCCATCATCTCTCATTATTACTCTTGTTTATTTTAATAAATTTACACCTAAAGTTATCCTTTCATTTTATTTTCCTTCTCCAAACCAAATAATAAACTGCAAAATCTATTTCTTTCTTTCTCCACCTTAGTCTTTTGTAATCCAAATGACAGAATATTATCTCATTTCCTTTATGATTCATATTGCTAACTTTTCTTCTATTCATTTTCCTCATGAATCCAAACATAAGGATCACCCACTATTAAGTGCGTTAATGAGGGCCTTTAATAATATTTCCTTGCACAAAGAGAAATTCGGGAATATGCAGAAGGCTAATAAATGAATTTTGAGATTTAAGAACGAGATTGATAGATATGGCATCCTTTACATTGAATCTAAAAGCTACTTTTATTCTTGTTATAATGGAAAAAAGAATAAAGCATTGGTAATGCAAAAACTACATAGGGCCATGTGCATTGGGGATTAAGAAATCAATTTCTTGATATATGGGTAGATTTTCACCATGTATTAGGACCATATCATTCTCCATTGGTGCTTTAACTAACAAAAAATATGCCAAGATTGACAAAGGTTCAAATTTGAAGTCTTCTAGTTCGATGATCAAGAGCGAGAAAAACTATAACAGATAGTTGGGGAAAAACATACTATTGGTTCATCAAATGTTTAGAATCAAAAGAAAGCTTTCTACTTGTAGTCTGGAATTGCTCAAAGGAGTTCTAAGAAGTTTAAGACCTTTATAAAATAGATTAATGAGCTCAAATACAAACTTGTTCAAATTTAAAATTTGTCTTGGACTAAAGGCATTCAAACTAATATGGACATTGTAAAGGCTCATCTCCAAGAATCTCTGGTCTATAGAAGAGAAATTATGGGATATAAGAGCTAAGCCTAAGTTGACTCAGAGGAAGAGATAAGAATACAAACTTCTTCTGCGTCGTTACTTATCAAAGAAGATAGAAATAAAATTATAGGTGATTGGACTGAAGATCTTAATAATATCAAACATTTCATTAACACTTACTTTATTAGTATGTATTGCTCAATGCACCAAAGGAACGAACTATCAAGTCATGTTAAACTACAATCTTACCTCAATTTCTAAAGATGTTAATCAAGATTTCTTAAGGTGTAATTCTTAGGTGGACTTAGACTATTGCTCCACTGTTATGGTAAGCCCGAAGAATCCGAGAACAAATGGGTTTTAACACATATGTGTAGAACTGTCACTACCCCACTTTCCACTCACTAACACAGTCTCTGATACCACAAAAAAATAAGAATTCAAACTTACAATAACACCGACAACCTGGGATCGTGATGCTACAAGCGTAAGAAGATCACTCCTCCTAAGTCCGCTAAGACACACTACATTAGCCCGTACACTAATATCCAAAAAAAATAGTACATCCAACCATTGCAACATCTCAACCACATTCAAGACTTCATGGCAACAAACCTTCCAACCAACACTTTAACCCCAAACAATACATCTCATTAATCATTCTTCAATACATCAAGATATACATCATATGAGCACCAAGAATAGACATTACAACATAATCTATATAAACTCCTCAATTAGCAATATACATCATCCAAAACAATACAAGCAAAGCATCACTTCCAAATCCTTGAGGTAAAAGCTCGACTCCACCTGAAATGTGTTATGAAATGGAGTAAGTTTCACAAACTCAGTGGGTAGAGGGGGGAGGGGGAGAAAGGCAGTGCACGGGAGGTTTTAAAAAATATTTTAAGTTCAAAATCTCCTTTCGAAAACATGTCATGACAAAATAACATACAACAAGTATAAACAACTTAAGTAGACTCTTAAAGTAAAGAGTAAACAACATGTACACTGGTACGAGAAATATAAAGTAAATAACAATAAATAGCCGCATAGTTTTAACACGCTCATTCTGTTGTTGTCGTTCCCTGGGCACCATCACGAACCCTACCGAGGCACTAGATGTACTCAGGATGTACACCAACCTACGACCCAGACCCTTGTGAAGCTCTCCGTTCACAACGGTATAGGGATTAGAACCCCGGTAGTCATGTCATCGCTTGACAAGCTCTATGCCACCTAGTGCAACATGAACTCTACCGTGTCTAGCTTAAAGGTTACAACCTTTCATGACAACGCATTTGCATTAACTTTCAAGCATGTTCACACTTTCACAACAACTACATTCATGCATTCATGACAATCAAGCACTTAAACCACATTTATCACTTAAGCATATAATCAAGCTATCATGCACTAAAACCACATTTAACACACAAACATATAATCAACACTCAACAAATGAGAATCCAATCAACACTTACCAACACTACTTTTACCCAACATAATATCCAACCAATAACCCTCCTATAAGCAACATAATAAATACCCTATCTTTGCTTAACCAATATATATACTAAATATAGTACCTTATGGGTGCAAAACATTTGCAAAACCAAGCTTAAAATAAGTTTTATAAACAAAATACAAACTTTACACCCTTGCTGGAATTTCCAAAAAAATCACTAAAATACACCAAAACTCCACAAATTTTGCTCCCAAGTTAAGAAATTAAGTTATAACCATATATATATATATATATATATATATATATATATATATATATATATATACATTTACAAGCATTTAGGGAGAAATTTAAGCATTAAAACCACACCAAAATACTGTTCACATTTTTTTATAAAATTTTTCAGCAAATAAGCAATTTCAAAAACTCATCCAATTTTGCTTCCAAACCCTTAAAACATGTTATGAACATATACATAAGTATATAAACTACATATACAAGTTTTAAACCAAAGGTTAAACTCATATTTAGCTAAATAACTCATTATATAACATATAAAATCATCTACTACAAAGAATGGATCAAATTAACTAAAACTCAAGTATAATGTTCTCATTGACCTATCTAGCAAGAAACACAAGCATATTCAACAATAAACAACATATATATGCAAGTATGTAAATCATGCCTCAACTTTAAAATCTAGATTTAGGAAAACCCTTCACCTTTGTGGATAAAAATGCAAGAAACAAGCAGAATAGGCTTAGGTTGGGTAAGAACAAGCTTGAGTTTAGTTCAAATGGCCTCCAATCTCTTCCTTCTTTTTCAATTTTACTTAAAAACCAAGGGTTTTACTATTCATCTCTCCGTCTCACTCATGGCTGAAATGGGGCTGTTTTTGTATGTTTTGACTTTTTATTTTGATGATAAATGGTTTAAGTAAAGGTCAACGAAGGGTCAAAGGTCAATTCCCGTGTAAAAAGACAGCTCCACGTACTTTATAAAAACGGCCATAACTTCTTCTAGAAAACTCCAATTCACAATCCGTTTGAAGCGTTAGAAACTAGACTCGTAGAGATTTCCAACCATATATAATTTGCCATCTAAATCGTCCGTAATTGATGCAGTTATAATTCCAAATTGGGCCCAAAAATAACTCGTAACTTCCGAGTATGACTTATTTAATTTAATTCGACATCCACTAAAATATATTGGCATCATTTTGATACATTTCACACCACTCATTACCTTTTTAAACATTAATGGGTCATTTCTTAAAAATCATCAATTTATTCTGACTCGCCTCTAGCATGGGTATTACAGTTTTGAACCTACACATGTTTATTAATAACTCATTCTTATCCTAATCTTTCCATGTGTGAGAAATCATTATCTTTACTCTTTAGTTCACTATGTGAAACTCCTAACATCCCTCCATGGTCTAAGTCCTCTAATAATTGTAGAATTAACCCATAGTTCTACAAATTTATACCTATTTCTTTACCTTCATATCTCTTACTTCATCTCAAACAACTTCACCACCATTTCTACCACTACCTTTACCTTATACCATTTTCATCACTATCTTCATCTTCTATTATTTTTACTACTACATCTACTTGGCTTTTCAACTGAATAAATCTATTACTCTTACTCCATCTCTCTCACCTCTAACAAACCCACCATCTTTTAATATTTACTACTACTTTCACATCTACCTTTTTCTTGTTAACTTGAGAAGATAAAGATGCTAGAAGTCTGATAAAAATTTATTCACCAAGCTCTCTTAAATAGAGGTTATACCAACAACGTTTGATAGAAAATGGGAAAACAAGGGCACTAATGACTGCTGAAAAATAAAAACAACTAATCAACTAAACAACTAATTCCTAAAAATCTACAACTAAACTAACCACTATTAACAAGATCTCTAATGACTAGATAGAGACTTGGTCAATCTCTCAACAATAGTACAACTACTAAATGAGAAAAATAGACTTTTGACACCCTTCCTCGAACTAAATGTCCTAAAGACATTAGTTTACGAGACTAATTCTTTGAGCCCATTTTTGTAGAATAACATTTTTCCTTGAGCATACTCCAAGGCAATAATACTATTCTTGCTTAAATCATACAAGAAGCGATATCTCACATCAATATGATTGTTTTTCTCATGTAAGATTGTATTTTTTGAAAGCTTTATTGCATAATATTATCATAATAAATCAAGGTTGGACGTTGTTCTTGATTGTGTAGAACTCTAGTTACCTTCATAACCAGATAGCTTCATATAAGCTTGATGCTACAACAACAAACCTAACTTCAATCATTGACAATGTCACTTTTTGTTGCTTCTTAGATGACCATGTGATAGCTTCTAAATTCAACATAAACACATATATGGTTGTGCTTTTTCTATCATCAATATCTTCAACCTAATCACTATTTGAAAACCCAAGCAAATTGGGCCCTTTATTTTTTTTATTTTATAGAATTTCAAAATCTACAGTATATCTCAAATAACAAAAAATTCTTTTTGCATCTAAGAGACTCAATTGGATTCTCTATGTATTTGCTAATTAAACAAACAACATGTATGATATCTTGTCTTGTTGATGTCAGATATATGAGACTCTCAACAATTTTCTTGTAAAGAATATGATCCATCTTCTTTTTTGCCCCGTTTTTTGTGGGCTCTAAACCAACTTCAATTGAAGTTAATATTGAATTGTAATCCTTCATTTTGAACCTGTCTCAAATTTCCATAACATTTTTTTTGTTAAATAAAGACACCAATAGATTATTATACTACAATCTTCAATGTTGAGGATAAAATGCATAAACCCTAAATTAGTCATGTCTGCCTAGTCTTGTCCTCTACAGTACAAGTCGATTCCACTGTTGCTCAATGACAACTTGAGTAACAGTGTAGGAAAGTAGATACCATGGAAAAATACTATATGCTCACCTCTATGATTGATGTGTTACAAGTACAACACGAGAAGATGAAAACTGCTACTGAGATTATGACCTTACTATCAGAGATGTTCTCAAACCAAAGTAGGCCAGCTTGGTTAACTGCTATAAAGAAGATCATTATTGCTAGGATAATTGAGGGGTCGTCTATTAAAGAACATGTTCTCAAGATGATAGACAACTTTAATAATGTAGAAGTCTTAGAGGTCTAAATTTACATTGCTAGTAAGGTAGACATAGTCCTCGTGACACTTCCTAAATCATTTTCCAAGTTAAATCTTCATTATAACATTAACAAGATGAACATGGGGATCCCAAAGTTAATGAAAGAGCTTTGTGTAATAAAGGCTATCATGTGGCATAAAGGCCAAGCCCATGTGACCAAGCTTATTCTTTTCGCTTCCACCCACAAAGGAAAAAGTTCACGAAGAAAGGAAAGTGAGTGAACAATAAGAGCAATAAACAGTAAGGCAATGGAGGGCAATAAAACAAGAAGAAAGATACAAGTGATAGGCCCATGGGAAAATGTTTTAAGTATGACTTGTTAGGCCACTAGAAGAAGAATTACCTAAAGTATCTTACCAAGCGCAAGACTGGTACAAACTTTACTTTTCTTGTTGAAACTTGTCTAGTCATTGATTATTACTAAGTCATAGATGATGTGATTGTATTTGCAACACTAAATCCATTGTATTTATACTATATTTGCATCATAACTTAGGAAAAAATGCAACCACTTATAGACTTTTGATGCAATGTAGGATAATACTGAAAAGTGAAGAATCAGACTTGAAACGATCCAAATTGCAAGTCAAGAAGTTGAGAACATGGAAATCAGGAGTCGGTGGATGAATGGAGCCCGTAGAGAATAAATTTGGCCAAAACTAATGGGAAATCGGACTCGTAACGTTGACCTCGATGATCTCAAAAAGTGAACTATGTCCGTTTTTGACAAATCATACCATTTTTTTAAGGTAGAAATAGCCTTCTAAGCAAACTGCATACATTACCCTACGCGCAACGTGATTTTAGCTAAATTCTATCGTTTCGAGGGTTAAAACAGTGAAAATGCCCCAAAACGCCTCGGCCAATGCCCCGATCAAAATCAAAAATCAGAGTCAACAAAGGGCTCTCGGGCATGCATTCCTAGGCATTCAAACACCCTCACCAAAAAATTCCACAAGTTTCTACCACCTTCTCGATCGCCATGTGTCGTCGATTCAGCGATGAAGCAAGGGTGTACTCGGAAGGGCGCTTGAGCACGCCCCATAATTTTTGTCTATAAATACCCCCTAATCCGATGCAAATTTAAGAATTTAATTTAGATTTTAATTATGTTTTTAATTATTAATTAGTTTTAATTTTAGTTTTAATTATTAGTTTAAATATTTAGTTAGTTTAATTTTAGTAGTAATTGTAGAATACGGGGGAAGTTTTGACCGAGTAGTTTTTTAGTAAAGCTCTTACTCGGGGGAAATTATGCCTAAGTAGCTCTTATTCGGGGGAAATTCCACCCGAATAGCTATTTTGCATTGGACCTCTGCTCAAATTCCTGTAATCAGAATTACAAAGTCGTCATATTATGGGAGCCTTTCTTAACTCTTTTATTTGTACAACTTGTATTTATTATGACGGTCTTTTAATCTATGGTCTCAGATTCATATAATTTGATTTATATGCAATATATGGCTTGTATGAATTCAGCACTGTCTTTTATACGTAATGCTTTTAAGTAGATGTTATGATTGCTTTACTTTTGTGCCATATACATTGATACTCGTGTTTTAAATAGTGAATCTATAGGTTGCACCATAGATTTTATGAGACTATAGGTTTTACCTTAGTCTTTACTTAAGGAATTGTTAATTACGTTGTTAAAACAAATCGATTACACTAGGTTACAAGGATTGATCCATACTACGGCTTCCGAACGGCACCTATAATAGATGTAGTAATCGGGACTTTAATTAGACTAAGGAAATTAGCTAGGGTTTAAACTCTTAAACCTAACCTTTGAAAAGAATTAGAGAATCCTGAATACCAAGCCTAAATTGACTGCCTCATTGCTTATTCGGCCCCCTAGATTCATTTTCCTTGTATTCTTCAAAACTTTAGTTTAGTTTAACTTAGTTTACATTTTTGCACGATACTCAAACGCTTTTCACAAATTGTCACTATTTTACTTAAACACTTTCGCATACTACTTCACCAACTAACTAACGAGCTTCCCTATGGATATGATTCTACAGTCAGAGAACACTACACTACAAGATCCGTGCACTTGCGGGTTATTAAAACTTGGTCAATTTTGCACCCTTTTATATCTCCGACCTCGAATGCATCAAGTTTTTGGCAGTATATTTTAGTTTTTAAAGTATTTGTGAACTTGTTTAAGTGATTTATTTATTGTCTGTATCTTTGTTAAAATAGCTTGTAAATATACTTAGCATATTTTCTGTAGTTTCTTACTACACTTATTTGTATAATATTTTGCATGCACGGGCATCGTTCTTTGAATCTGGAACTCGCCCAATTTAATCTTGAACCCCAGAAAACTCTGCGAAGGAGAGTCCAATTCCCAATGGCAGAACAAGAAGGAAACGTTCAAAACCTTTAACCCCTTTTGGTAGCTCATCCTGTTAATCGTCCCGTAAACCCATCAATGATTCTTCGTCAACAATTCTCTCTGGGTGATTACAATCTTGAGTTTGCCATAGCCCCACTGGCTCTTGGCAATGTTAATTTTGAGCTCAAGACAGGGACTATTTTGATGCTTCCTTCCTTTTATGGAAAAAGCAACGAAAGTCCTCACGCTCACATCATACAATTCTTGGAAGCATGTTCTATGCTTTACATTCCTAACGTGAGCCATGAGAGTATTCAATTGCGTCTGTTCCTATTTTCATTGAAAGATAAAACCAAACAATGGCTAAATCATTTAGACGCAGCAGTTATCACATCCTAGGAAGAACTTATTCAAAAATTCTTACATAGGTGCTTTCAATGGCCAAGACTACTACTTTGCGAATAGATATCATGACATTCGCTCAGTCAGACTTAGAGCCCTTTCATGAATCATGGGAAAGGTTTAATGACCTTAGGAATCAGTGTCCTCACCATGGGTTTGAACATCCTGAACTCTTGCATTATTTCTTTAAAGGTCTTACACCTCAGCAGAAAATGATAGTTAATGCAATGAGCAATGAAGGTTTCTATAACCTCACAGTGGATGAAGCTTGGAGTAGAATAGAGAACATAACTGAAGACTCTCTCCAGAACACATCAATAAATAGAAAGAGTAAGAGCACTACCAATCCCTAAAAGAGAGCATTGTTTGAAATTAACTCCAAATCCAATTTAACGGACAAAGTAGATGCCCTAGCTCACCAAGTGGAAAAATTCATTTCTCTAGGGTCTACTTCTTCTCAAGCTCCTCAAATGTCAGAAGTATATGTTGTATGCTCTACAGTAGATCAATCTATTGTAGATTGCCCAATCGGTTCACAATTTCCTGAGTTCATGCAAGAACAAGTCTATGCCACTCAAGGATATACAAGGAATTATTATCCTTACTCCAACACGTATAATCCTGACTGGCGAGACAATCCTGCATTTTCATGGCAACAAAAGAAGCAAGAGCCTTAGTTTTCTCAACAACAATATCAGAAACAACAAAGAAACTTTGAGCCTCGGTTCCCTCAACAGCCATATCAAAAACCACAAAGTTCTAAGCCTCTTGGTTTTTACCAAGTTCAGAAAGATCCGTTCAGAACACAACAGAATAATTTTTTCGCTCTTCTTCCTACACAGTCATCATCTAATGACAAGTTTGATAAACTCTTACAAGTGGTCCAAGTTCAGCAACAGTCTATTGCTAAACTAGAGGGTCAAATTGGGCAGTTAGCCCAAAATCTAAGTAGGAAAGATGAAGGTAAATTCTCATCCCAGACCATGGAAAATCTATGAGGACAACGTAGTAATGTCCAAATTGAGATTGTTAAAAAATAGGCTAAGGTCGTGACTACCCTTAGGAGTAGAAAATTAATAGACAATGAGGTTAGAGAAAAGAATATGAATGTTTTTTAGGAAGTAGAGGAACCTGAGATCGAGGATTTAAGCAATGATATCAATGACTTCCCTAAGAAGGAGAATCCAATGGTTGAGTCAATAGTTGAACCCTCATCCCAAGCACTTTTTCCAACAGCTTTGTCTCGTTCGAAACTGATTAATGATCCTAAGTAGCTTAAGGTCTTAGAGCATTTGAAGGATATAAATATCAATCTTCCCTTAGTTGAGGTAATTCAACATATCCTAACCTATGCAAAAATTTTGAAGGATTTGTGTATCAAGAAGAGGCGGACCACCTACATACCAAAGAAGGTCCGACTCATTGAAAAGGTTAGCAATATATGCACTAGAGGACTGCCTCAAAAGTGCAGTGACCCAGGAGCTTTCACAATACCATGTTTCATTAAGGACCAACATGTAGAAAAAGCCTTGTTAGACTTAGGGTCAAGTGTTAACTTCATCCCCCACACAATCTATCAAAGACTAGGTCTTAGGGAGTTGACACCAACTAATGTGACTCTCCAACTAGTGGATAGATCTGAGAGAAGACCTCGAGGCATTGTAGAGGATGTTATTGTTAGAGTTGGAGACTTTCTGTTCCCTATTGACTTCCTTGTGTTAGACATGGATTTAGGCCTTGATAACAAGAATATCACTCCCGTTTTACTAGGCAAACCATTCCTAGCAACAACAGATGTTGTTATTTACTGTAGGACGGGAATGATAGAATTGACCTTTGGGAACATGAGAACAAAACTTAGGGTTGCTGATGCAGGTAATAAGTTGAACCAAGATGAGGAAGAAGAATGCTTCCATGTACATGCCATTGACACATGTATAGATGAGTATGCTCAATCAATCCTAACCCTGGATGAAGAAATAGTAGAGCTTGAACGGCTTTTGTTCAACGGCAATAGTTCACCAGAAATGGTCACCTCATCTTCTCTTGTTACTGATCTAGATAAGATAGATCAAGTAACAACTTATTTCCCTGAAGCCTCTGATTGCCCCACAATTGAGTCTCCACCATTGGAACTCAAAACCTTGCCTAAACATCTTAAGTATGCCTACTTAGGCCCTGAATAGATTCTACCAGTTATCATTGCCTCGGATTTAACTACCGAGAATGAAGACAAACTCTTAAAATTCCTATGTACTCATAAAAAGACAATAGGTTGGACAATTTCTGATATAAAATGAATTGATCCTTTTGTGTATATGCACAAAATTCACCTTGAAGAATGAGTTACTCATTCTCGAGAATTTCAAAGAAAACTAAACCCAAAGATTGGTGATGTTGTCCACAAAGAGATCATTAAGTTGCTTGATGCAAGTATTATCTACCCAATTTTTGATAGTCCATGGGTAAGTTCGGTACAAATGGTACCGAAGAAATTTGGGATTACTGTGGTCCCAAATGACAAAGGTGAGTTGATTTCTACACGCACCACCACTGGGTGGTGTGTATGCATTGATTACAGAAAGCTTAATTCTAAGACTAGGAAAGACCACTTCCATTTACCCTTTCTCGACCAAGTCTTAGATAGAGTAGTTGGATAAGGCTACTACTGTTTTCTGGATGGGTATTCGGGAAACAATCAAATCCTAGTCTTCCCTGAAGATCAGGAGAAGACTACCCTCACTTTTCCCTATAGGACCTTTACATTTCGGCGTATGATTTTCGGTCTTTGCATGACGTTTCACAGATGTGTGATGGCCCTGTTTTCTGATATGATCAAAAAGTTCCTAACAGTCTTCATGAATGACTTCTCAGTGTTTGGAGCTATTTTCAACGAATGTCTCACATACCTTTCTCAAGTGTTAGATCGATGTGTTGAAATGAATTTGGTCCTAAGTTGGGATAAGAGCAACTTTATGGTTAGACAAGGAATATTACTAGGCCATGTTGTCTCACAAGATGGTATCCATGTGGACCTAGCTAAAGTTAAGATAATAGAAAAGCTACTCGCACCCAAAATGATGCGTGACATTTATTTATTCCTTGGTCATGCCAGTTTTTATTGGCGTTTCATCAAGGATTTCAGCCATATAGCTCAACCACTCTTAAGTGTGTTAGCACATGATATTGTATTCAATTTCGATGACAAGTGCTCTGAAACTTTTCAGAAGCTAAGATCATTGTTATCTTCTGCCCCAATCTTCTATCGTCCTAATTATAGCCTTTCCTTGGAGATAATGTGTGATGCATCTGATTATGCAGTGGGAGCTGTTTTAGGACAACGTAGGGGTAGGTTGCCGAGTGTGATTTATTATGCCAGTAAAACCATGGATGATGCACAAAAAAATTATTCAAGCACTGAAAAGAAATTGCTAATTGTAGTATTCTCCCTAAAAATTATTCAACCACTGAAAAGAAATTGCTAATTGTAGTCTTCTCCCTAGACAAGTTCAGGTCATACACCTTAGGATCAAAAGTAATAGTCTACACGGATCACACTTCTTTACATTACTTACTCACAAAATGAAATACTAAGCCTCGTTTGATCCGTTGGCTATTACTACTTCAAGAGTTTGATTTAGAGATCAAAGATAAAAAGGGAAGTGAAAACTTTGTTGCCGATCATCTATCACGTCTTGATCGTGATTCTCCTATTGACACTCTGCCTTTAAAAGAAACATTTCTTGATGAGCAACATTTTGTTGTCTCACATCAAACCCCTTAGTATGCCCACTTTGTCAATTATTTGGCTGCCCAAGAGTTTTCAACTCACTGGGGTAAAAGAGAAAATGAACATTTTATAGCACAAGTCAAGTATTTCATATGGGAAGACCCCTATCTTTTCAAGATTTGTGCTGATCAGTTCATTAGGAGATGTATACATGAGGATGAGTTTGATAGCATACTGCAATTATGCCACTCTGAAGCATGTAGTGGCCATTTTAGAGGCAAAATGACAATTGCCAAAGTCCTACAGTGTGGGTTTTTCTGGCCCACTCTCTTCAGAGATGCCCAATAAATTTATAAAAATTGTCCCCAATGTCAACAAGCTGGATCTATCTCAAGAAGGGGCATGATGCTCCTATCACCCATTCTTGTATGTGAAATTTTTGATGTATGGGGTATCGATTTTATGGGTCCCTTTCCTCTTTCTTCTAGGTACATCTATATTATTGTAGGTGTCGACTATGTGTCCAAGTTGATAGAAACAATGGCAATCCGAACCAATGACCATGTAATAGTGGTCAAATTCATAAAAAGAATATCTTTTTTCTCATTTTGGGGTACCATGTGTACTTCTTAGTGACGGTGGACAGCATTTTCGACACAGGACACTGGAAGCCTTATTGAAAAAATATTTTGTCCACCACAAAATTGCGGCACCTTACCACCCACAAACAAGTGGACAAGTGAAAATGTCAAATCGGGAGATCAAGTCAATTCTTCAGAAAACGGTTAGGCCCGATCGCAAAGATTGGTCGAGTCGTCTACATGACGCATCCTACTATACTGCTTTTAAGACTCCCATTGGCATGTCCCTATATAAGTTGGTATACGAAAAAGCTTGTTACCTCTCTGTTGAACTTGAACATAAAGCTTATTTGGCGATTAAAGCCCTAAACTTCGATATGCATCAGGCAGGTGAGGGTAGAAGATTGGCATTAAGTGAATTGGAATTACTTTGTTTCGAATCTTATGATAATACCAAACCCTATAAGGAGAGAATGAAGAAACTTCACGTTAGGTCTATTCTGAGAAAAACTTTCTTTCCTTCAGATAATGTTTGGTTGTTTAACTTCAAACTGAAGTTCTTCCCGAGTAAATTAAAGACAAGGTGGGATGGATCTTATAAGGTACTTGAAGTATATCCTTTTAGAGCTATCAAGATTCATCACCTCACAAATAAACGAGTTCTACAGCCAACGGTCAGCGACCGAAGCATGCATTCAAGCCAAATACAATCCCTCATGAAGTTGAATCTGTAGAACTTCGGGACCCTGACTATCTTCCATAAAAAGGGATTCTGCCAAGCTGATGGCATTAAACTCAACACAATTGTCTGGTTGAAGACATTAAACTCAGAGCTACTAGGAGGCAACCTAGAGTTCTTTTCAATGCTTTACTGTTTGTTTAGTTTCTATCATTTATATTTACCTTGTGAATCTTTCTCCAACCTTAGGTAGTTTGGGTTGTAACCTTGAGAAACATTCATAGAGTTACAATTGTTATTCTACTAGTGGTCACTGTACATTTCTGTGTGCAATTGGCTTAATTATACAACTCTATCTTATAGTGTAAGCTACTCCACCAGTTTAATGTAGTTTGGGTCTGTTGGATATTACTTGATAAGGTAGTTAGGAATGTGAACATATACCTAACGTAACATCTGTAACGTAAAACCCCACTATAGTATCCTTGACCCTGTGGAACTGGCTTTGGCCTTTAGTGTGACGCCCGAGATTTTTGCCATACATTCACTTACAGTTGCATCCATTAGGTGTGCATTTTCAATTGCCTAATATCTTCTTTAAGTTACTATTCCTTCCATTTTCAATTGCCTAATATTAATGAATTAGCATTTTTATTAAATCATATTAATTATAGTAGGACTGAGAAAAATATGCATTTGATCTAGGATCGATAGGAGCTTTCGTTTAGAAAATGGTTTAGTAAACTAATGAATAGGGTTACGTAACTTAACTTAGTGTTTTATTTAGTTAGCACCAAATTGTACTTTAGGCTCGTTTTTAAGCTATCTATACTCATTTTAATAACCCACTTAAGAACCTAACATGACCCCTCCTTAACATAACTCTCACAACACACATTTAAACTCATAACTAGCAAAGAAAAAAAATAAAAATAAAAGTTGAAAAGTTCTTATAGCAGGGCCGAAGCCTCTTGCAACCATAAGGAGGAAATTTTGATCTTCAACTCTTCAATCCAAGCCTCTCCAAGCCTAGAGCAAGTAGTTTAGGGTGTATGCAAGCCTTCTAAGTGTTCCTACGCACTTTAGGTGAGGGATTTCATGACTCTTTTTGCATATTTAAAATGTTACATATTTCTTGAATTGTTAGAAATGCTATCAAATGCTATTACAAAGCTTATCTATGCTATTATACATTGTATATAAGTACTAAAGAACACATTTAAGCCATTAGTTCGCATTTTAAATAGTTGGAATCGTCACTTTGATTTTATGAGGTAAATAGTGACGGGATTTTAGGGTTTTGTGTAATTGTGCATATTAGCTTGATTCATTGATTCTAATAGATGCCTTAGGTGATAATGAAGGTAGTCCAATAGCCCCGTGCCCTCGAATTGCTCTAAACTTGCAAAAAACATGAAATAGCCGACTTTTTAAAAGGGATTTCATGGTTAATGCTAATCCGGGTGGAATTGAACTTCACATTTGGTATTCTTAGGCTACCTAGGTGCTATAGAAGCTTTGCTAACCCTCATTTGGATCCCGGTTTAGGTACGTGTAGTTCAAAGCCATAAAAGAAAAATTGGGGCTTTTAGGGTAATTGTGAGTATTTAAATGTGTTTGAGGGTTTTAAGGGTGCCTTAAGGGTTAATTAGGGGAATGGTATAGCTTTCCCCATGAATTCGAAACATTAACTTTGATTTGGAAGGAAAATGTCTTAGGATAAAAGGGGGTAATTGAGAAATGAATGATTTTTCGCTTCTATAACCTTGTAAGTGTGTATTAAGTGTTTAATTACAATTATAAGATGTTTATGAGCTTTTGGTATTGATTTTTTGGAAAAATGTGCAACTTTTCCCTTTATACTCTCTTAATTAGTTTTGTACTATTGTTTATCATATGAACTGTCTCGAGGGCAGCCTCTTTTGTTGACCCTCCTAAGTGTTACTGTTCTTTATTGATTATCTTATTGTCAAGTGTTAACGTACATTGCATAGTGGTTGCGCAACCATAGCGTTAGGGGCAGACGTGTTAAATATCGGCTGGGCGGTAGAGGGCTTGCTAATGGATATTCAAACTCTGTATGCTATTCCCTCATTCGCCTGGTTCGGAGATTGCCAGGGGATGTTGGGTCGTAGGATTATCGGGGTACATCCGGATTACACCCATTGAGGTGATTGGGAATTTGCCGGCACATTGATCGTGGTTCGTGGATCGTGGTTCGTGGCCAAAGATAAAAAAAATCATGGAGTTTGGGGTTAAGTGTATTGTATCCTTTGATATGTGTAATTATTTACTGTTTCAAATGTTCTTTAATTGTTTTTCTTGTTAATTGTTATATTTGTTGCATTGCACGTCCCATTTGGCCTTTATCCCTCACTGGGCAATAGTGGTTGCTCATACCTCGCTAACATGTTTCAGGAAGTGCTGAACGTGATCCCCAGCTAGTTGGGTGATAGTGGAAGAGGAAGAAGTTCAGGCAGAGCCTTTCCCCTAATAGCTATGTGATTGTTGTATGAGGTGGATGTGTTTTCTAGTTTCTATGTGGAAAATGCGTTATTCTATGTTGTGATCTATTTTGGGGCCTAAATGTTCATGTATGTATTTGTGTAATATATAAATTGGAAGCCAAATGACTGTAGTAGGAGTAGTAATTCTATGGCTTGTAATAACTTATGTTTTTAGTTCTAGTTGCTTTGCATGCTTGGGTGTGAATATTCTGATGCCTGTTGTTTCCAACTTCTAAGAATGTTTTTAATGTTATCATGGGGTGGCATGATAAGCGGTTTTGTAAAAGAAGTTAATTGGATGCATGCTTGTGTGAAGCTGAACTACTATATGTCTCAAGGCTCGGATGGCCTTGAATATTTGAACTTTAGTTATAAAATCTTGTCTTGTTATATTGTGGCTTTATTGAGCGTTACAGGTTTTCAGAATGTCCACGGTACAGGGGAGACTCTGTCCGTTTGTGGAGTCCAGACTTAACATTTAGCGTGGGGTTGGGTCGAGGCGTTACATTTAGGTGGTATCTGAGCTTATAGAATGCATAAAGCTGGGTTAATTTTCTCGGCCTGTGGGTAGAAGTCTATTTAGTTAAAGTGTGATTGTGTGAATAAATGTTTCTTTGATTGGCTAAAGGAAGGATTGAATGGTTAAAGCACATGCAAACATGAAAGCGAGAATATGAAAGATTTTATATGAGTTATTGTGTAAAAGTGAAAAGTTAAGAATTGAAAGTATAATTAATTGTCTTACTTGTGTCTTTAGTATGCAAAGTGTTTGTATGACCCTATATGTGATTTTATGTTAACTTAATTGAACTTATTCTTATGTGATTTAATTGTGAATTATACATATACTTGTTATAATACTTTGCATTCTAGTTGTCTGGTATAGGACCCCGCCGTCGAACTGGGAATCAGGATGTTGATAGAGAACCAGATGAGGCTCCCAGGCAAGAAGCCGCTATGGCAGGGAATGCACCACAAGTTCAGGAACCGAGTACCGCACAGATCTTGGCCACAATGGCCAATGCTATGAATACCATTGCCCAATTCGTGACTCAATAGGGGTCGTCAGGGGCTGCTGGTGGTAATCAGGCTGCAAGAGCTGAGGGTAGTGGTACTACTAGAGATAATTTGTATGATAGGTTTTTACATCATGGTGCCTACAACTTCTTAAGAGAGCCAGATGATATGAAGGCTGAATTGTGGTTGAGAAAGTTTGAAAGGGTGGCTGCAATACTCGAGTGCAGTGATGAGAGAAAAATTACCTTTACACATTCCTTCTAGAGGGTGACGCCAATGAGTGGTGGCGTACTATTAGTGAGAAATGGGAAGTAGAAAGGGTTCAACATTCGTGGGCTGACTTCGTCCGTGAATTCCGAGATAAGTATATATCAGTGGTTGCCCTTGAGAGATGCCTAGCAGAGTTCATAGCCTTGAAGCAGGGAAATATGTCAGTGGATCAGTATAAGGCTACTTTTATTAGGCTATCCCGTTACGTGTCGGCTTTGGTACAACCAGAGGACATGAAAATGCAGAGATTCATCATGGGGTTAAGAAGTGATATTATGCTTAATCTGTCTGCAAATGATTACCCTAATTATGCTGCAGTGGTCAGAGCCGTCTCGAGGTATGAAAAACATAAGGTAGACGTGTTGGCTGAGAATAGCCAATCGAGTAAGCAGCAGTTCCAGTCATAGAGTCAGGGATACCAGAGGCAGACTATTTCAGTTGGGCAGAGTCCGCAGCCGAGGCAGGCACAGAGTTATGTAGGGCCTACTCAAACTCAGGCACGACCAGTTTAGAGTCAGAATCAGGGGCAATCTCGTCTAGTTGCAGCTCGATCTCAACAGGGTAGTTCAGCTACCTCTTCTTACAGAGCTCCTTTGGGAGGCACTGTTGCAAGACGTCACTAATAGTGCAGCTTCTGTCAACGTCAAAGTCATACTTAGGAGAATTGTTGGAAAAGATTGGGCCGATATACCGAATGTGGTAGTGATCAACACAAGGCCGAAGATTTCCCGAAATTCAAGAATACTAGGGTCAGACATCTGGTCAGGGCAATCAGACTAGGGCGTCAGCTGCAGCACCAGGACTACGGGGTCAGGCCCGAGTATTTGCCTTAGATGCAGAGAAGCTTTTGGACACGACTGCTATAGTAGAAAGTACTTTTCTTCTTAATGATCAATCGGTTAAAGTTTTAATTGACTCTGGGGCTTCGCATTCATTTATTACACTTATATGTGCACAAAATGCTAAGTTGAAACATGATAAATTGTTACATGATATTGTGGCTTATACACCTATGGGGCCGAAATTTGTCACCAAATCTATTTGCAAGGCATATAATATCTTCATTCAGGTTGTGTATTTCCTGCCGATTTAATTATTCTACCTTTCCACAACTTTGAAATTATATTGGGGATGGACTGTTTAGGTAGATATTATGCGCAACTTGATTGTAGAAAGAAGATTGTGAAACTAGAAATGCCCGACCAGCCCGTACTTGAAATAGTAGGAAGTAAAAAATCTACGGGAACTCCTATCATATCTTCTATTAAAGCATCAAAAATGTTAGGTAAGGGTTGTGAGGCTTACTTTTCTTATTTGATTAATCAACTTGGTGATCAATTGAAACTGAATGATGTGCCTATCGTGAGAGAGTTTTCGGGGGTATTTCCTAAGGAATTACCTAGTTTACCACCTGTTAGAGAGATAGAGTTTGTGATTGACTTATTACCAGGGACTACGCCTATCTCTAAGACTCTGTATAAAATGGCTCCACCTGAGTTGCAAGAATTAAAAATTCAGTTGCAGGGTTTACTTGAGAAGAGATTCATTCAGTCGAGTTCTTCACCTTGGGGCGCACCGGTCTTGTTTGGTAAAAAGAAAGACGGATCTCTTCGCTTATGCATTGATTATCGAGGTCTTAATCAGATAACTATCAAAAACAAATATCCATTGCCTTTGATTGAAGAGTTATTTGATTAGCTGCAAGGTGCCAGGGTATTTTCTAAATTCGATCTGAGGCAGGGCTATTATCAGTTAAGGATTAAGTCAGATGATGTTCCTAAAACTGCTTTCAGAACTCGTTATGGTCATTATAAATTTGTTGTTCTGCCATTTGGTTTAACCAATGCTCCTGCCGCATTCATGGATTTGATGCAGAGAGTATTCCGTCCATATCTGGATCAGTTTGTGGTTATTTTCATTGATGATATTCTTGTATATTCTAAATCTGAGGCGAAACATGAACAACATCTCAGGATTGTACCGCAAACTCTTCAAGAGCATAAATTGTTCGCGAAGTTCAGTAAGTGTGAGTTCTGGTTAAGGCAAGTTACTTTTCTGGGCCATATTATTTCTTAGGATGGAATTTCTGTTGACCCAACAAAGATTGAGGTTGTCATGGCATGGAAACGACCGGAGACTGTTACATAAATTCGCAGTTTTCTGGGCTTAGCAGGTTATTACAGAAGGTTTGTCAAGGATTTCTCTAAAATTGCTGGACCATTGACTCAGCTTACTCGAAAGAAAACTGTATTTGACTGGAATGAGAAATGTAAAGCTAGCTTCCACGAATTGAAGAAGAGATTAACCACAGCTCCAATTCTTGCTCTACCTGAGGGTACTGATAATCTGGTAATCTATAGTGATGCTTCCAAGGAAGGATTGGGTTATGTATTGATGCAGAATGGAAAAGTTATTGCCTATGCTTCCAGAAAATTGAAACCTTATGAACTTAATTATCTGACGCATGACCTTGATCTTGCAGCTATCATCTTTGCACTAAAGAAATGGCGTCACTATCTTTGGGGTAATAAATTTAAAATATTTACTGATCACAAGAGTCTAAAATATCTCTTTTCTTAGAAATAGTTGAATATGAGGCAGAGGTGTTGGTTGGAATTGCTTGAGGATTATAATTGCACTATCAATTTTCTACCAGGTAAGGCCAATATTGTTGCTGATGCTTTAAGCCGAAAGGCTACAGTGGCCAGTCTAATCATCAAAAATTGGGAGTTCATGGAAGAATTATGTCTATAGAAGCCTGAGACTTCAGATTCTGGTATTCAATTTGCAAGTTTGCATATTCAATCTCTTTTATTATCCAGGATTAAAGAGGCTCAACAAGCTGATCTACAATTGATGAAAATCTTAGAAAAGTTAAAAGGGGGAGAGTCGGATTTCAAATTGCATGATGATGGTCTTCTTAAGTTCAAAGGCATAATTTGTATTCCTTTTGAGCCAGCTTTAAGAAAGAAATCCTTGCAGAGGCTCATAATTCTAAGTACACTATCCATCCAGGTAGTACTAAGATGTACAGGGATCTGAAACAGAACTATTGGTGGAACAACATGAAGAGATAGATTGCTGACTATGTTACTAGATGTCTTACATGTCAGAAAGTTAAAGCTGAACATCAGAGACTAGCAGGGTTGTTGCAGCCGTTGACCATTCCTGTTTGGAAATGGAACCACATTACCATGGATTTCGTGTCAAATTTACTGAGGTCTTCGAAAGGTCATTTCAGTCTGGGTTGTTATGGATAGATTGACCAAAACTTCTCATTTCATTGCTACAAAGAAAACTGAATCTTTTGACAAGTTGACTAAAATTTATGTTGAGAATATTGTTAGACTTCATGGGATTTCAAAGAGTATTGTGTCAGACAAAGATCCCAAATTCATATCTCAGTTCTGGTAGAAGATTCAGAAAGCTTTGTGCACGACATTGAGCTTCAGTACTTCTTATCATCCTCAAACTAATGGACAATTTGAAAGAACTATTCTAATACTTGAGGATATGTTACGAGCGTGCATTCTGGACTTTGGTAAGAGTTGGGAGATATACTTACCTCTTCCAGAATTTGCGTATAACAACAGTTATCAAGCTACTATCGGTATAGCACCGTATGAAGCTTTGTATGGGCGTAAATACAAATCTCCTTTATATTGGGATGAAGTTGGAGAGTTCAAATCTATTGATCCTACTCTATTGCCAGAGATGAACATAATGATTGATAATGTTCAACTTATCAGAAAAAGAATGCTTACAGCGCAGAGTCGGCAAAAGAGTTACACGGATAGACGCCGTTGTGATCTGAAATTTACCGTAGGTGATCGGGTATTTCTGAAAATTTTTCCTCGCAAGGGTTTGATTCGGCATGGTAAGGGAGGAAAACTCAATCCTCGTTATGTGGGACCGTTTGAAGTAACTGAAACAATTGGTGAATTGGCTTACCGACTAGCTTCGCCTCCTAGCCTGGGCAGGATTCACGATGTCTTCCATGTTTTTATCCTTCGGAAATATCAGCTAGATCCTTCTCATGTTCTTGAGCCCGAGCCGTTAGAGATCAGTGAAACATTGACCTACACGGAGAAACCTCTTCGGATTGTTGATTTAAAAGTTCAAGACCTGAGAACTAAAAGCATTCTGATGGTTAAGGTTCTAGGGGATCATCACGGGATAGAAGATACTACATGGGAAAGAGAGGAGGAGATGCGAGAGAAATATCTAGAGTTATTCGCCGAATCATGTAAGAATTACGTGGGCACAATTAGTTTAAAGGAGAGAGGGTGTGACGCCCGAGATTTTTGCCATACATTCACTTACTGTTGCATCCATTAGTTGTGCAATTCTTTTGTGCTTTATTTACTATCTTCTTTAAGTTACTATTCTTTCCGTTTTCAACAGCCTAATATTAATGAATTAGCATTTTTATTAAATCATATTAATTATAGTAGGAATAAGAAAAATGTGCATTTGAGCTAGGATCTATAGGACCCTTCGTTTAGAAAATGGTTTAGTAAACTAGTGAATAGTGTTACGTAACTTAACTTAGTGTTTTATTTTGTTAGCACCTAATTGTACCTTAGGCTCGTTTTTAAGCTATCTATACTCATTTTAATAACCCACTTAAGCACCTAACATGACCCCCCCCCCTTAATATAACTCTCACAACACACACCTAAACTCATAACTTGCAAAGAAAAAATAATAATAATAAAAGCTGAAAAGTTCCTGTAGCAGGGCCGAGAGCCTCTTGCAGCCATAAGGAGGAAATTTTGATCTTCAACTCTTCAATCCAAGCCTCTCCAAGCCTAGAGCAAGTAGTTTAGGGTGTGTGCAAGCCTTCTAGGTGTTCCTACGCACTTTAGGTGAGGGATTTCATAACTTTTTTTGCATATTTAAAATGTTACATATTTCTTGAATTGTTAGAAATGCTATTGTAAAGCTTATCTACGCTATTATACATTGTATATAAGTACTAGAGAACACATTTAAGCCATTAGTTCGCATTTTAAATGGTTAGAATCGTTACTTTGATTTTATGAGATAAATAATGACGGGATTTTAGGGTTTTGTGTAATTGTGCATATTAGCTTGATTCATTACTTCTAATAGATGCCTTAGGTGCTAATTAAGGTAGTCCAATAGCCCCGTGCCCTCGAATTTCTCTAAACTTGCATAAAACGTGAAATAGCCGACTTTTTAAAAGGGATTTCGGGGTTAATGCTAATCCGGGTGGAATTGAACTTCACATTTGGTATTCTTAGGCTACCTAGGTGCTATAGAAGTTTTGCTAACCCTCGTTTGGATCCCGGTTTAGGTATGTGTAGTTCAAAGCCATAAGAGAAAAATTAGGGCTTTTGGGGTAATTGTGAGTATTTAAATGTGTTTGAGGGTTTTAAGGGTGCCTTAAGGGTTAATTAGGGGAATGGTATAGCTTTTCCCATGAATTCGAAACATTAACTTTGATTTGGAAGGAAAATGGCTTAGGATAAAAGGGGGATAATTGAGAAATGAATGGTTTTTCGCTTCTATAACCTTGTAAATGTGTATTAAGTGTTTAATTACAATTATAAGATGTTTATGAGCTTTTGGTATTGGTTTTTTGGAAAAATGTACAACTTTTCCCTTTACACTCTCTTAATTAGTTTTGTACTATTGTTTATCATATGAACTGTCTCGAGGGCAGCCTCTTTTGTTGACCCTCCTAAGTGTTACAGTTCTTTATTGATTATCTTATTGTCAAGTGTTAATGTGCATTGCATAGTGGTTGTGCAACCATAGTGTTAAGGGCGGATGTGTTGAATATCGGCTGGGCGGCAGAGGGCTTGCCAGTGGATATTCAAACTCCATACCTATTCCCTCATTCGCCTGATCCGGAGATTTCCAGGGGATGTTGGGTCGTAGGATTATCGGGGTACATCCGGAGTACACCTATTGAGGTGATTGGGAATTTGCCGGCACATTGATCGTGGTTCGTGGATCGTGGTTCGTGGCCAAAGATAAGAAAATCATGGAGTTTGGGGTTAAGTGTATCGTATCCTATGATATGTGTAGTTATTTACTGTTTCAAATGTTCTTTAATTGTTTTTCTTGTTAACTGTTATATTTGTTGCATTGCACATCCCGTTTTGCCTTTATCCCTCACTGGGCAATAGTGGTTGCTCATACCTCGCTAACATGTTTCAGGAAGTGCTGAGGGTGATCCCCAACTAGTTGAGGTGATAGTGGAAGAGGAAGAAGTTCAGGCAAAGCCTTTGCCCTAGTAGCTGTGTGATTGTTGTCTGAGGTGGATGTGTTTTCTAGTTTCTATGTGGAGAATATGTTATTCTATGTTGTGATCTATTTTAGGGCCTAAAGGCTCATGTATGTATTTGTGTAATATGTATATTCGAAGCCAAATGACTGTAGTAGGAGTAGTAATTATATGGCTTGTAATAACTTATGTTTTTACTTCTAGTTGCTTTGCATGCTTAGGTGTGAATATTTTGATGCATGTTGTTTCCAACTTCTAAGAATGTTTTTAATGCTATCATGGGGTGGCATGATAAGCGGTTTTGTGAAAGAAGTTAAGTTGGATGCATGCTTGTGTGAAGTTGAACTACTATATGTCTCAAGGCTCGGATGACCTTGAATCTTTGAACTTTAGTTATAAAAGTTTGTCTTGTTGTATTGTGGCTTTATTGAGCGTTACAGGTTTTCAGAATGTCCACGGTACCGGGAAGACTCTGTCCGTTTGTCAGGTCCAGACTTAACCTTTAGCGTGGGGTTGGGTCAGGGCGTTACATTTAGTGTGCCAAAGGAAAACACTAGATGTCGTGAACACAAGAACCTCTAAAAGAGCTAGTCTTTAAGTAGTTTTGGAATCAACTCTAGAACCCTAGAAAAGAGTTTAAATGTTCTGGGTAGTTTACTTATTTGCTTTAGTATTGTAGTTCTTTTCCTTGACCATAATTCTTTTTGATATCTCCTTTATACTATTTTGTATAGATTAACTAACTATTTTTTGTTGTGTTTATGATAATTTGTAAATGTTTTGTCTACTAATCTTTAATGAATTGCAGAATGATACATCTTTTTGACAAAGATGAGTAGACACATTCTTAAACATCAACAAAGAAATGCTTCATATCAGGTTATATCTTTCCTTACTACATTTCCCTTTATACCTGATCAACATGTGCTAAATAGTAAGCAAACCATAGGTTTAGAGATGTAGTATTTGTCATTATGTTATTACTTATATATCACACTCTCACTGTTTTACATTGTTATTTGCTTGAGGACAAGCAAAGTTTCAGTGTAAGGGTGCGTATATTTTTTATGATAATATTTTTCAAAATATGCAAGAAATACATCATTTTTGTTCATGAGAAATAATATGTTGCTACCTTACTTATTTAAAGGAGGATGATTTTAGAACCTTTGTTGTTAGCTATGTATTGTGAAAAACTCTGAGGAAATTCTAAAAGAAAAACTTTGGGTTATTGTATTCATGAGTAAACTTAGTTATTCTTCTTTCATTCAATTGATAGATTTGTGAATTAGAAAGGATTGAGATAGGATTATCGTTTGTTATGAGACCTTGTGATTGAAACCTAACCCCTTATGTCATGTATGTACATTATGTTCTGTTACTCTATCATGTTTGTATGTATATGGTATGAAAAAAAAGAAGATAAACATACCTTTACTTTTGAAGAGTATTTGGTGTAAATATGTTGTAAATATCTAAGCACCACTATCCTAGACATTGTAATTTGGGATATGTGTTATAATGTAAGGTTTCGAAACTGAATATCTCGGGTGATTAAAGCACGTAGGGGTCCCTTTAAAACCCAAAAACCTTGATCAATTGACTAGGGATTGTTGGCCTTAAAGCCCGCTACATAAGATATCTAGAAAACAAATGAAACTTAGCACTAGAAAGAGATAGTTTAAGTTATTTTTCTAGCAAATGTAAGAAGGGTTAAGGAATGATCAAGAGGTTGATTACAAATAAGGCAAGAATATCAAAGTCTAATCTGTTTGCATGTCCTGAAAGTTGAAAATTGTTTGAACTTAATTTGCTTAGTTTACTTCTAAATATATACTCCAAAACAATCATTAGTTCATTTCCAAATAAGAGTAACTATTTGTGAAAACTATGTAAAAGTTCTCTTATCATGTTTATCATTAACTGATGAACTGGTTAAGACAGTGAATTGCACTTCTAATGTTTCATGTTGGAAAATTTTTGACAAAAGGGTAAGATAGAAATATTTCATATGTTTTGACTTGTAAAAATTTTCTGAAGTTTCACTTTCAATTTGTTTTGAAAATAGTCTTACTTGAAGACAAGCAAAGTTTAGGTTTGAGGATGTTGATATGACTGTATTTGCAATATTCAAACTATTGTATTTATACTACATTTGCATCATAACTTAGGAATAAATGCAAACACTTGTAGACTTTTGATGCAATATAGGATGATATCAAAAAGTGAAGAATCATACCTAAAACGATCCAAATTGCAAGTCAAGAAGTTAAGAACATGAAAACTCAGGAATCGGTGGGTGAATGGAGCCCGTAGAGAAAAAATTTGGCCGAAACTAGCGCGAAATCGGACTCATAACGTTGACCTCGATGAGCTCGAAAAGTGAACTATGTCCGTTTTTGACAAATCATACCACGTTTTTTAGTAGAAACAGCCTTCTGAGCAAAACACGAGGCCTTTCCCTACACGCAGCGTGATTTTAGCCAAATTATATCGTTTCGATAATCAAAAAAATGCCTCGGTCAAAGTCAAAAATCGAAGTCAACAAAGTCAACAAAGGGCGTCACCAGAAAATTACACAAATTTCCACCACATTCTCGATCGCCACGTGTCGCCGATTCAACGATGGAGCAGGGAAAATTTTTGCCTATAAATGCCCCTTAACTCGATGCAAATTTAAGAATTTAATTTAGATTTTAATTATTTTTTTAATTATTAATTTGTTTTAAGTTTAGTTTTAATTATTAGTTTAAATATTTAGTTAGTTTAATTTTAGTAGTAATTGTATAATACACGAAACTTTATGCCCGAGTAGCTTTTTAGTAAAGCTCTTACTCGGGAGAAGTTCTATCCAAGTAGTTCTTTTTCGGGAGAAATTCCGCCTAAATAGTTATTTTGCATCGGACCTCTGCTCAAATTCCTGGAATCAGAATTACAAAGTCGTCATATCGGGAAAGCCTTTCTTGACTCTCTTATTTGTACAACTTGTATTTATTATTATGTCTAAGTAGAACTTTTATCTAGAGGATGATATTGTAAATGACAGTCTTTTAATCTATGGTCTCAGATTCAGATAATTTGATTTATATGTAATATAAGGCTTGTATTAATTCAACACTGTCTTTCATACATAATGCTTTTAAGTAGACGTTATGATTGCTTTACTTTTGTGTCATATACATATATACTAGTATTTTAAATAGTAAATCTATAGGTTACACCATAGATTCCATGAGACTATAGGTTTTATCTTAGTCTTTACTTAAGGAGTTGTTAATTACTTAGTTAAATTAGATTGGTTATACCAGGTTACAAAGACAGATTCATACTACAGCTATATAATAGACTCGTAGATGGAACGACACCTATAATACATGCAGTAATCGGGACTTAGTTAGACTAAGAAAATTAGCTAGGGTTTAAACTCTTAGACCTATTAAAATATTATTAAGAATGGAAATATCATTAGTTTTGGCAGTATGCATAATAAATTGTTTCATTTATATCCTATTATCTCCAACATGGATAATTTAGAGCAAAAAAAACACAATTTCTCTTAAAAGGAATGTTTCTGTCGAAATAGTGGCTCGTATTTGTGCAGAGTACTTAATGGGCTTGTAAACCCAATACCTAGGACTCTCTTTACGGTTATCTATAAATAAACATGTTACCCTTGTATCATGTGTGGAAAAATTATGGAATACATACACGCGTAAATGGTGAGACATTTGTAAGAAATAGTCTCTTGTACTATTTCTGTGATATCCCGAGCCCGGCATGCATTTAATAGTATTTGACTACATTTAATTAAGTGTTTAATTAGTTAATCATCCATTTTGCACTATTTTGATATTTCTTTTAATAGTATTCAAATAATTTTTATATTGATTAATTTAAATGATTATTACCTATTTTTATTATTTATAGAAATTAGATTTATTTTCTTGTATTTAATTAAGTGTCATCTTAAATGTTAGCATTGAATTTCGTGTTTATTTTTAGTTAAACATTCATTTCTAGCATTATTTTCATATTTCTTTTAGAAGTAATTAAATAATACTTGAGTTAATTATTTTAACGGAGTATCAACTACTTTTCATATTTATGTTACTTGGTTTTATTTTCTTGCACCTTAATGCTCGGTTTTCAATTAAATGAAAAAATAGCTCTGAGCCCAAAGTGAATTTTGAACTATGTTACTTTTCAAAAATTATATTTTTCTTATATTGCATAATATTTAGGTGTTATTCGTGCTTCGTCATTTTATGCATTGCATTTCGAGAGCGATAGTTAGAAAATGATTTCTAGTCCTCAGCAAATAGTGAAAACTAGTATTTAGTGTTTTAATTTTAGTATTTTGTTATTGTTAACTAGAATTAAATTTGTAGTAGTTGTTTTAGCCTTATAATGCATGAAATAAGCCTAGTTGACCAACTTAAGTTAGCTTTGACCATTTGTAACGCCCCGATTCCTCACGAGACCGGAAGCTCTAATAACCAAGCTATTCTCAACCCAATTCCAACCCAGTCTCAAAATTTTAGGAAAAAACGGACAGAGTTTCCTCTGTACCGTGGACATTTTGCAAACCTGTAAATGCTCAAAATAGCCACAATATACTAAAACAAGCTTTTATAATTAAAATTCAAAGGTTCAAGGCCATCCAAACGAGGAGACAAACAACAGTTCCAAATCACACAAGCATGCACCCAACTTAACTTTTCATTAAACCTTTTTAACATGCCATTCTATGATAACATTAGAACAATCTTACAAGTTGAAATCAACATACCTCTAAACATACACCCCCAAGCATGCAAGAACTAAAAGGAGAATTAAAAGTTATTACAAGCCATAATATTTCAAAGCTAACATTACAACCAACAACTTTCAACTTGCAACTACAAGAATATACATAGCCTTAAGGCCACAAAATAGATCATGCTATAGCAATACAAGTACACCATGTAACAACAAGAAGGTATATCCACCTTAGACAACAAACACACAGCAACTAGGGCAAAGGCTCAGCTTGAACTTCTTCATTTTCCACTAGCACCTCAACTAGTTGGGGTTCACCCTTAGCACTTCCTGAAACATATATCGAGGTATGAGCAACCACTGTTGCCCAGTGAGGGATAAAGTCTCCCCAGGCGTGCAATGCAACAAGTAATACAATTAAGAATTAATAGAAATGAAAACCGTTCAAGGAGAACAAAAGATTGAATACCACACATTAAAAAGGACACATTCACATAACCCCTTTACTCCAATCTTCACTTGGTCTTCATTCACGATCCACGAACCACGATCACGATCACGATAAGCTGGCATAACCCCAAACACTCCAGTGGCTGTACTCCGGATGTACCCCAATAATCCTACGACCCAACATTCCCTGGCAATCTCCGAACTAGGCGAATGAGGGACTAGGGCACGGAGTTTGAATATCCACTGGCAAGCCCTCTACCGCCCAGCCGATATTCAACACATCCGCCCCTGACACTATGGTTGCGCAACCACTATGCAATGCACTTAACAATGACAAGTCAATATAAGCAATATAAGAAATAACACATAAGAGGATCAACAAAGTAGGTTGACCTCAGAATAGATAGATTAGAAGTAGTTTATACAAGCAAATAAGCAACTTTACAAAGGGGCATATATAAGATACATTTAGAATTATACCAAAAGTTCCAAATCAACTTGAAACCACATTTAAACACCTTAGGAGCCATGCCATGGACTTAGAAGCGAGAAACAACTGAATTTGCACTTAAACCCCTTTGTTATTCAAGCTATTTTTCTTCCGAATCAAAGTTAAGGTTTCAAATTTGAGGGGAAGCTATACTAATCTTTTAAGTAACCCCTAAGACACCCCTACAATACTCAAACACATGCAATTATCTGCAATTACCCCAAAAGTCCCAGTTTCCCTCTTAAGGCTTTGAACTACATATACTTCAACTGGGCTTCAAATAAGGGTTGGCAAAGCTTCTAAACCACCTAGGTAGCCTAAGAATTCTAAAAGTGAAGCCCAAATCCACTCAGATTCACATTAATCCCGAAATCTCTTTGTTAAAGTCGGCTAATTCACGTTCTATGCAAATTTAGAACAATTCAATTGCACGGGGCTATTAGACTACCTTCATTAGCACCTAGGGCATCTATTGGAAGCATTGAATCAAGCTAATTCGTGCAATTACACAAAATCCTAGAATTTCATCACTATTCACCTCATAAATCAAATTAACGATTCTAACCATTTAAAATGCGAACCAATGGCTCAAATACGTTCTCTAGCACTTATATACAAGGTATAATAGAATAGGTAAGCATTACATTATCATTGGAATACATTTCTAACAAATCAAGAAAATAGCAACAATTTTAAAATGTGCAAAAAGTCATGAAATCCCTCACCTAAAGCGCGTAGGAGCACCTTAAAGGCTTGCACACACCCTAAACTACTTGCTCTAGGCTTGGAGAGGCTTGGATTGAAGAATTGAAGAGCAAAATCAATTCTCTTAGCTGCTAGAGGGCTGTTCGGTTTTTGAACAATAATTCCTGCACTTTTTTTTGTTTTTTTGTTTTTGCTAAGTTATGAGCTAAATTGTATGTGGGGTGAGTTTTATTAAAGGTGGGGTCAAGTGGGTGCTTAAGTGGTCCACTAAAATGCGCGTAGTTAGCTTTAAACGAGTCTAAAGTGAAGAAATGTAAGCTAGCTAATTAAAACTCTAAGTTAGTTACGTAACACTATTCCTAGTTTGCTAAAAAAAACATTTCCCAAACGAGTGCTCTTATCGCCCTTAGCTCAAAATCATATTTTTTTCATTCCTAAAACAATTAATATGATTTAAGAAAAATGCTAATTCAAGATAATTAAGTAGTTGAAAAATAGAATGAATAGTGATTACAAAAAGTAACACGTATTACACAGTGAAAATGCGCAAATAATGGATGCAACAGTTAAAAATGTGTACGGTAGAATCTCGGGCGTCACACCATTGACCTTTGACCATTTAAGCTTGTCATCTTTTAAATAGACAAAATAGCATTAAAAAAAACAAAGGAAAAGCTGAAAAAAAAGAGATGGTGGCCGAAACTACAAGTGAACAGAAAAAATATATATATATATATATTTTCAACTTCAAATCTTCAAATCTTCGCGAGGGCTTGCACGGGGTTGTTTCCGAGGCTTCCAACGTGGTTTTTCTAGCATCTAGTAGCGTCTAAGTTGAGGGTTTCATCGTTATTTGTGCATTTGAAATTATTATGTCTAAATTTTAATTTTTGAGAATTATGCGTAGATCGTTATTTTATCCTTTTTGATGCTTGAAGAATGTTCCTTGACAATTGTAGAACATGTATTTGTAGCTTTTTAGCATTTTCTACGGTTGAACATAGCAATTGCAATTTAATTTGGCAATGGAATAGTAAAATATGAATAGTAAACCCCCTGTTTCGTAAAAGTTGCTATGTTTTGCGATCTGTTGATATAGGAAGGTCCTAGATATACTAGAATGCTTAAATGTATGGTTTAATTGGATTGTGTAATGGAAAAACGGAGAAAAATGGCCTAGTACATGTCGGGGTCGTTCCGGTCGAGTTTGGCATTTTATCGTTTTGCGTGAAGGCATTGTCGTAGTATGCTATGGAAGCACTTTTGGTGCAGTTATGACATTGGTTGAGTGATCGGTTGAGGTAGCTGTAGTTCAAACGAGCAAAAGGGAAAATCAGGGCTTTGCGGGATTTCTAGGGTAAAGTAGGGTTTTGTGGTCTTTAGACGTGCCTTATGGTG
The DNA here is from genome assembly GCA_037974665.1 of Ehretia macrophylla. Lineage (NCBI taxonomy): Eukaryota > Viridiplantae > Streptophyta > Magnoliopsida > Boraginales > Ehretiaceae > Ehretia > Ehretia macrophylla. The sequence continues at coordinate 12,234,099 of CM075774.1, forward strand.
TCCTAGGAGGAGTGGTGAAGTCAGTTTCCAAAACTCGTAGCTCGTTTGGAAGTAGTAGCATTGAGAAAGTTGGGGTCATTTAGTGTTTTAGTTGATTTTTATAATGCTTGCTTATATAATGCTTATTATTGATTATTATGCTTGTTATACTTGATTATGATTGAATTGTATATCAATTGTTGATAATGCTTGTTAGTGTTGTTGTAACACCCCGATCCCTCTCGAGACCGGGAGTTCTATCAATCAATCTAATCACAACTCAATTTCAAACCCGAGCAAAATTTTTAGGGAAAGACGGACGGAGTCTCCCCTGTTTCTAGGCAAAATGTAAAACCTGTAATAGTATATAAGTGGACCAGCACCGTGTCCCAACCATACAAACACCTCAAGGCCATCCGAGCCTTGGTTCTCAACAAGCGAACACAAGTAAATATACATTTCCAGTTTAAATGCTAACCTATCTCTTCTCATCTTTGACAAGTACATTCATGCTTGGCAACTAAACTATACTAACTTATTGCATAAAATAGACTATCATACCATTCTAACTCTTTTCCTTTGGACATTACAAACATGCATTGAAGTTAAACTATACTATCTGAATACACAACTAGCTTATCATACCACCTCAATAATTTAGTAAAACTTAAATTACATTCCTTTTTAACATTAAATACAAACAACACATGAAACATACATCTTTGCGTCTTTGACAACTCAAGCCACATAGCATGCAAGACAACTCTTCAAGCATGATCTTTCACGTAACCACGAACTTTCCGGCTAACAGGCATTTCCTGAAATGTAATAGTGAGGAGTGAGTATACATAACACGTATACTCAGTGAAGGCGAGACAGATATCGAGGTGAAGAGGAAGAAAGTCGTGCAATGCAAATAAGGCAGTTAAGCAATATAACTGACAAGTAAGAAATCAATATAAACAATCAATACAATAAGCAATTAATAAAAGCATTAACACAACCATTCAAAGCTATACCACACTCTGAAGGCTATGGTTCACTTATACGAGCAATGTACCATGCGATTCGATTCCACGAGCATTACATCAATCTCGAGCTTGATGTTGACAACAATGACAATAAGCGCGCAACCACCTTATAACATCCACTGGGTGTACCCTGGAAGTACCTCGACACATCTACAACCCAAATCTCCTAGGGCGGCACCCCTAGCGAGAATGAGAATAGGACACGAAGCTAAAGCAACCAACCCTGGCAGCCCGAGACTGCCTAGAGAGGCCCATCACTCACGCGCCTGACACTAATGCAATGCAATACGAGATACAAGCAATAGCACGAAAGTGCAGATAAGTGACGATAAACGAGATATCAAGCGTTTACAATCAATAATAGCAATCAATTAACTTTTCAAGCATAACTATCATTAATAGCAACAAGAACACTAATTAAACAAGTAACAGCAGTTCAAACACGAAAATAACAAATATCACTATTCAATCTCTAACTTCCAAAGGCAATTACGAGCAAACGACTTACGGGATTAGGAAACCGATTTCACTACATTCACTTAGGCACTACAAGGCACGTTTCTATATCACTAAACTTCATTTTCTCACCCGAGGCCCGAAATTCCACCTACTGCGTTTGAACTACAACTATACTAACCGTTCGCTCAATCAACGCCACAACAGCACCAAAAGTGCTTCCATGCCCTCAATAGCAAAACCCCCAACTCAATTCGAGCACGGTCAACTTTTGGTCAAACGGCCCCTTTTCGTTTTTTGTCTAATTTCCAATTTTATCAAAGGCCGGTCCGTTTTTATTGCACATTTTATCTTTCTAACATTAATGGCACCTATCCAAATCAAGAAATCGCGATTCGGATCAAAATCTAAAATTCTAGGGTTTTACTATTCAAAATCACTATTCATTATTTTTCTCCAATTTTAAATACACAATTTCAACCGTAAAAATCGCTAAATAACTAACAAGCAATGCTCTACAAACTCACAGGAAGCTATATCAAGCAATTATATGCATTATAACACAATATATATCAAATCTGAAAATTTGTAACAATAATCAAATCCAAATAAAAATACACAAAAACGTGAAAACCCTCACAGAGATTGACGAGGAAGACCCGCAAGGACTCGAGCCACGACCCCCGAGCAATTCCACGCATGATTGTAGAAGAAAATTGAAGCAAAAATCTTTTTTTTTCTTCCTTGGGAGCTTCGGCCAAAGGGGGGGACTTGGGGGGAATTTATGCATTTGTTTTTTTTTTGATAATTTTGGCTTATTTTGTATATAAAAGGTGACAAGGGCATTTTGGTCTTTTGCAAAATCAAGCTTAAGTTAAAAATGGTCAAATAAGCTTATTTTGATGCCATTTAATATATTCTAAGTTAAAACAATGCAATTAAATGAAAAATAACTTAAACTAGTTAAATTAAGCTAAAACATTTTTCACTAAGTCCGAGGAATATTTCTCTAACTCTTATTTTCGAAATACTACGATCAAACGATTAATAAATGATCTCTAATAAAGTGATGAGCAATAATATAAAACTTTAATTTTTTTGAAAAGTAGAATAGTAGAATAGTTTAAAATTCACTCCGGCTCGGAGTTACTTTTCTCATTTAATTGAAAACCGAGTAATTTTAATGCAAGACAATTAAAACCGATTATTAAAATAATCAAAACAATCAAAGTAATCAATATTCATTTAAAAATAATTAATTTAACTATTTCCAGAATATTTTAAAGAATTATGAAGTTAATGCTAAGATACAAATAAACAAGTTAATATAAACACGTAATCAAATGCAATTAAACACTAACATTTAAAATTACACTTAATTAAATACAGGAAAGTAAATCCAATTTCTATAAATAATTGAAATAGGTAATAATCTTTTAATTAATCAATATAAAAAATTATTGAATGCTTCTGAAAGAGATATCAAAATGGTGCAAAAATAGATGATTAACTAATTAAACACTTAATTAAATGCAGTTAGATGCCATCAAATGCATGCCGGGTTCAGGTTATCACATCCTTCCCCCCTTAAAACAATTGTGTTCTCGCAATTCTTCTTCCAATAGAACTCAGCATCAACTGAAACCTAACTCAAACTAATCTTCATCGGTTGCTGAGCAAGATAGTGAATAAGAATGCTCGTAGGAAAACCCGAATAGAAATCCCAACCAAGAATGCCGAGAAAATACCAACTAAAGACTGAAGCAAAGATACTGTAGATAAAATTAACATCACATATTAATGATAAGAAGGATATCGAATGAATACCCCACATACGATTCTCTAGTAGAAGTTCAACTATTATCGCCCGAGAATACCCAAGCAGGAGGCCAACTAAAGGCTCAAATAAAGGTTCCATCCAGAGGTCCAAAGAAATACCCCGCTAGTCATGAATTTCATAAAAGAATTCCCTGTTAAGAGTGCTGAGGAAAATACTAAGAAAACCCAATCAAATATACTTCAAAAGTTCCAGAGAAGTCTTCCAAGTAATAACCCCATAGGATAACCAATTAGATCCCGAGTATCGCTATCAAATGCTGAGAAGAATGTCAAAGGAAATAGCAGAGAAAATATAATGTGCCCAATAAGACAATCAAGTTGATTAACAAATATAGGTTTCCCAGCTAGACGAAAACCCTAAGGAAAAAATACCGAGCTGGTACACAATATACAAAACCAAACTCCGAGACCCCTGCACTATTTGTCAAGTGAGAACTTCATATAACCTTGCCAATAAGGAAACCCAATAAGAGAATACCAAAAGAATGCTACCAAGAGCCATCATACAGAAACTCCAAAGAAAGTTATCTTTTTATGATTGCCAACCACGAAGAAGAGTCTTAGAAGTATGCCAATAACCGAGCTCCAAAGACAAACACCAACTCCCAAATAAAGGCTAATTAAATGCCATTCATTTCCTGCCAATCCATGCACCTTGAAAGGCCAACTGTGAACCACTTTCTTCAGGGGAGGAAGAAGTCTTTCTTACCATTTCCACGGGACATGTATGAATGCCAAGATATCACATTTATACATATATACCTTAATCTATTATGCAAGCAAGTTTATAAAACAGTTTATTCAACAAAGTCACTCAAGCACGACAATCAAGTCAAGCACAACATAATCAATTCAAATCATAGCACAACCAATTCAAGACATTCCAATACATACATTACAAGCAATACTTCAAGCAAATAACAATTCACGAGGTCGATTCGATTCACGATGCCAATTCGATACACGAGTAGTCACTTTGCTTCGCGTAACACACATTTAGCACATAACACATAACCATATTACATAGGTGCATACATTCAAGTCAAGACACACAATCTCACATACAAGCATACACTTTCAAGACACACAATCTCACATACAAGCACACATTCAAGGATCACTACCCACTCGACCGAGGACCCTGTCCCGGCTTATGAGCTAGACAAGCTTTGATACCACCTGTAACACCCCGATCCCTCTCGAGACCAAGAGTTCTATCAATCAATCTAATCACAACCTAATTCCAAACCTGGGCAAAATTTTTAGGGAAAGACGGACGGAGTCTCCCTTGTTTCTAGGCAAAATGTAAAACCTGTAATAGCATATAAGTGGACCAGCACCGTGTCCCAACCATACAAACACCTCAAGGCCATCCGAGCGTTGGTTCTCAACAAGCAAACACAAGTAAATATACATTTCCAGTTTAAATGCTAACCTATCTCTTCTCATCTTTGACAAGTACATTCATGCTTGGCAACTAAACTATACTAACTTATTGCATAAAATAGACTATCATATCATTCTAACTATTTTCCTTTGGACATTACAAACATGCATTAAAGTTAAACTATACTATCTAAATACACAACTAGCTTATCATACCACCTCAATAATCTAGTAAAACTTAAATTACATTCCTTTTTAACATTAAATACAAACAACACATGAAACATACATCTTTGCATCTTTGACAACTCAAGCCACATAGCACGCAAGACAACTCTTCAAGCATGATCTTTCACGTAACCACGAACTTTTCGGCTAACAAGGCATTTCCTGAAATGTGGTAGTGAGGAGTGAGTATACATAACACGTATACTTAGTGAGGGCGAGACAGATATCGAGGTGGAGAGGAAGAAAGTCGTGCAATGCAAATAAGGCAGTTAAGCAATATAACTAACAAGTAAGCAATCAATATAAACAATCAATACAATAAGCAATTAATAAAAGCATTAACACAACCATTCAAAGCTATATCACACTCATACGAGCAATGTACCATGCGATTCGATTCCACAAGCATTACATCAATCTCGAGCTTGATGTTGACAACAATGACAATAAGCGCGCAACCACCTTATAACATCCATTGGGTGTACCCCGGAAGTACCCCGACACATCTACGACCCAAATCTCCCAGGGCGGCACCTCTAGCGAGAATGGGAATAGGACACGGAGCTAGAGCAACCAACCCTGGCAGCCCGAGACTGCCCAGAGAGGCCCATCACTCACGCACATGACACTAATGCAATGCAATACGAGATACAAGCAATAGCACGAAAGTGCAGATTAGTGACAATAAACAAGATATCAAGCGTTTACAATCAATAATAGCAATCAATTACCTTTTCAAGCATAACTATCATTAATAGCAACAAGAACACTAATTAAACAAGTAACAGCAGTTCAAACACGAAAACGACAAATATCACTATTCAATCTCTAACTTCCAAATGCAATTACGAGCAAACGAGCTACGGGATTAGGAAACCGATTTCACTACATTCACTTAGGCACTACAAGGTACGTTTCTATATCACTAAACTTCACTTTCTCACCCGAGGCCCGAAAGTCCACCTACTGCGCTTGAACTACAACTATACTAATCGGTCGCTCAATCAATGCCACAACAGCCCCAAAAGTGCTTCCATGCCCTCAATAGCAAAACCCCCAACTCAATTCGAGCACGGTCAACTTTTGGTCAAACGGCCCCTTTTTGTTTCTTTGTCTAATTTCTAATTTTATCAAAGGCCGGTCCGTTTTTATTGCACATTTTATCTTTCTAACATTAATGACATCTATCCAAATCAAGAAATTGCGATTCGGATCAAAATCCAAAATTCTAGGGTTTTACTATTTAAAATCACTATTTATTATTTTTCTCCAATTTCAAATACGCAATTTTAGCTGTAAAAATCGCTAAATAACTAACAAGAAATGCTCTATGAACTCAAATGAAGCTATATCAAGCTATTATAGGCATTATAACACAATATATATCAAATTTGAAAATTTGTAACAATAATCAAATCCAAATAAAAATGCACAAAAACGTGAAAACCCTCACAGAGATTGACGAGGAAGACCCGCAAGGACCCGAGCCACGACCCCCGAGCAATTCCACGCATGATTGTAGAAGAAAATTGAAGCAAAAATCTTTTTTTTTCTTCCTTAGGGGCTTCGGCCAAAGGGGGAGGACTTGGGGGGAATTTATGCATTTGTTTTTTTTTGTTGATAATTTTGGCTTATTTTGTATATAAAAGGTGACAAGGGCATTTTGGTCTTTTGCAAAATCAAGCTTAAGTTAAAAATGGTCAAATAAGCTTATTTTGATGCCATTTAATCTATTCCAAGTTAAAACAATGCAATTAAATGAAAAACAACTTAAACTAGTTAAATTAAGCTAAAAATATTTTTCACTAAGTCCGAGGAATATTTCTCTAACTCTCATTTTCGAAATACTACGATCAAACGGTCAATAAATGATTGCTAATAAAGTGATGAGCAATAATATAAAACTTTATTTTTTTTGAAAAGTAGAATAGTAGAATAGTTTAAAATTCACTCCGGCTCGAAGTTACTTTTCTCATTTAATTGAAAACCGAGTAATTTTAATGCAAGACAATTAAAACCGATTATTAAAATAATCAAAACAATCAAAGTAATCAATATTCATTTAAAAATAATTAATTTAACTATTTCCAGAATATTTTAAAGAATTATGAAGTTAATGCTAAGATACAAATAAACAAGTTAATATAAACACGTAATCAAATGCAATTAAACACTAACATTTAAAATGACACTTAATTAAATACAAGAAAGTAAATCCAATTTCTATAAATAATAGAAATAGGTAATAATCGTTTAATTAATCAATATAAAAAATTATTGAATGCTTCTGAAAGAGATATCAAAATAGTGCAAAAATATATGATTAACTAATTAAACACTTAATTAAATACAGTTATATGTCATCAAATACATGCCGGGTTCGGGTTATCACAGTTGTTCTTGATATTTTATTGATTATAAATGCTTATTGTATCGCATGTTGATACAAATCTGCATTTCAGTGTCTTGCTCGATTATCGTTATATTCTTCATATTGCATTGCATTGTGTCAGGCGCGTGAGTGACGGGCCTCTCTGGGTAGTCTCGGGCTGCCAGGGTTGGTTGCTCTAGCTCCGTGTCCTATTCTCGTTCTCGCTTGGGTTGCCGCCCAGGGAGTTTTGGGTAATAGTATTGACAAAGTATGTCCGGAGTACTCTAACGGAAGTTATAAGTTGGGTGGGCCGGCGCGTCATCGTTAAAGTCATCGAAATCATGATTGGTACATTACTCGTTCGAGTGAACCGTAGCTTTCAAAGTGTGGTATAACTTTGAATGGTTGTGTTAATGCTTTTATTAATTGTTTATTGTATTGTTGGTTATATTGATTGTTGTCCTTATTGGATATATTGCTTAACTATTTTATTTGTATTGCACGAACTTCTTTCTCTCCACCTTGATATCTGTCTCGCCCTCACTGAGTATACATGTTGTGTATACTTATTCCTCACCACCACATTTCAGGAAATGTCATGTTAGCTGGAAAGTTCGTGGTTACGTGAAAGATCGTGCTTGAAGAGTTGTCTTGCATGTTATGTGGTTGAGTTGTAGAAAGATGCAAAGATGTATATTTTTATGTATTGTATGTATTTAGTGTTAAAAGTTATGTAATTAACTTAACTAGGTTTATTAGAATGGTATGATAGTCTATTTTATGCAATAGGTTAGTATGGTTTAATTGTCAAGCATGAATGTACTTGTCAAAGATAAGAAGAGATAGATTAGCTTTTAAATTGAAAATGTATATTTACTTGTGTTCGCTTGTTGAGAAACAAGGCTCGGATGGCCTTGAGGTGTTTGTATGGTTGGACATGGTGCTGGTCCACTTATATGCTATTGCAGGTTTTGCGTTTTGCCTAGAAACAGGGGAGACCCCGTCCGTCTTTCCCTAAAATTTTGCCCGGGTTTGGAATTGGGTTGTGATTAGATTGATTGATAGAACTCCCAGTCTCGAGAGGGATCGGGGTGTTACAGGTGGTATCAGAGCTTGTTTAGCTCATAAGCCGGGACAGGGTCCTCGGTCTGGTGGGTAGTGATCCTTGAATATGTGCTTGTTAAGTATGTCTTGAAAGTGTATGCTTATATGTGAGATTGTGCGTCTTGACTTGAATGTTTGCACCTATGTGATATAGTTATGTGTTATGTGTTAAATGTTTCTCAAGTAAAGTGAAGTGTCTAGTTGTACATTGAATTGACCTCGTGAATCGAATCGACCTCGTGAATTGTTAGTTGCTTGAATTGTTGCTTGTAATATGTGTAATTGAATGTCTTGGATTGAGTTGTGTTGTGATTGACTTGATTGACGTGCTTGAATGAATCTGATGATTAAACTGTTCTATAAATTCTTTTATAAACTTGCTTGCATAATAGTTTAAGACATGTATGTATAAATGTGATATCTTGGCATTCATACATGTCCCGTTGAAATGGTAAGAAAGACTTCTTCCACCCCTAAAGAGAAGTGGTTAGTAGCAGGCCCTCCAAGTTATGTGGATTGACGGGAATGAGCAGTATTTGACTAGCCTTTATTTGGGAGTTGGTGTTTGCTTTTGGAGCTCAGTTGTTTGCGAATCTCTAAGGTTCTCCTCTGTGCTTAACAATTGTGGAAGAGTAACTTTCTTTTGAGGTTCTATTTGGTTGTTCTCTGGAGCATTCTGTGGTTTTCTTATTGGGTATTCTTTGGAAACTTCTGTTGGCACTTCTTGGTAGACTTGGCTATTGGGGTTTCAATCGGACTTACTGCATGGTATTATCTATGGTGTATGTGTCTCAGTCTTTATTGGTGTGCTACTGGCATCCCTGATTGGAATTCTTTGATGGATTTCTCTAGAATTTTGGTGGCCATTTATTTAGTACCTTCTTATTGGCATTCCTTAATAAATTTCGTATTTGGGATTCTTATCGGACTTCTATATGGTATCATCTATTCTATTCAAGCTCAGTTTTCTATTGGTAATCTTTACAGTACATTTGCTTTAGTCTTTATTGGTATTATCTCGACGCTCTTGGTTGGAATTTTATTCTTTTTCGGTATTCGTGTCAACGAGATTCTTGTACGGTATCTTCATTTGAGCCTTTATTCGGCATTACTACTTGGAATTTCTTCTTAAGCTTCCCTATTGGCCTTCTTGTTTAGTATACTTGCTCAGCGACCAATGAAGATTAGTCAGAGTTGGATTCAGTGGATGCAGAGTTCTATTGGAAGAAGAATTGCGAGGACGCAATTGTTTTAAGGGGGGAAGGATGTGATACCCCGAACCCGGCATGCATTTAATAGCATTTGACTGCATTTAATTAAGTGTTTAATTAGTTAATCATCCATTTTGCACTATTTGATATTTCTTTTAATAGCATTCAAATAATTTTTATATTGATTAATTTAAAAAATTATTACCTATTTTTATTATTTATAGAAATTGGATTTACTTTCTTGTATTTAATTAAGTGTCATCTTAAATGTTAGCATTGAATTTCGTGTTTATTTTTAGTTAAACATTCATTTCTAGCATTATTTTCATATTTCTTTTAGAAGTAATTAAATAATACTTGAGTTAATTATTTTAACGGAGTATCAACTACTTTTCATATTTATGTTACTTGGTTTTATTTTCTTGCACCTTAATGCTCGGTTTTCAATTAAATAAAAAAATAGTTGTGATAACTCGAACCCAGCATGCATTTAATAGCACTTGATTGCATTTGATTAAATGTTTAATTAGTTAAATCAACCAATTTGCACTATTTTAATATTTTTCTTGGAAGCATTTAGTAATTGTATATTGAATAATTAAAAGATTATTATCTATTTCTAATAATTATAGTAATTGAATTTATTCTCTTGTGATTAATTAAGTGACATCTTAAATGTTAGCATTGGATTTGTATTTATTTTTAGTTAAACATTTATTTGAAGCTTTATTTTCATATTTCTTTTAGAAGTAACTAGAATAATACTTGAGCTAATTATTTTAACGGAATATTAACTACTTTTCATATTGATGTCAATCGGTTTTATTTTTCTTGCACTTAAATGCTCGGATTTCAATTAAATGAAAAGTAGCTTCGAGCCGGAGTAAATTTTAAACTATGATGCTTTTCAAAAATGATATATTTCTTAGATTCTTTGAGATTTAATTGTTACTTCTTTGTTGTCGCAAAGTGCATAGCACATCGAGAGAGATAGTTAGGATATGATTACCAGTCCTCAACAAATAGTGAAAACTAGTATTTAGTGTTTTAATTTTAGTGTTTTAAGTTGTATTTAACTGGAATTGGATTTATGTTACTTGTTTTAGCTTTAAAATGCATGAAATAGGCTAGTTTGACCAATTTTTAAGTGGTTTGACCAAGGGGCTTGACCTTTGACCTTTGTCATCTTTTTAATAGCCTAATATAGCACAAAATAAAAGAAAAATCAGAGCTGAAACAGAGAGGGAGGGCCAAAAATAAAAGGAGAGAAAAAAAAAAAGAAAATTCAACTTCAAATCTTCAATTCTTCGCGAGGGCTTCCACGGGGTGGTTTCCGAGGCATCCTACGAGGTTTTCCTAGCGTCTAGGAGCGTCTAAGGTGAGGGTTTCATGTTTATTTGCGCATTTGAAAGTTTTATGCTTTAACTTTAATTTTCGAGTTTTATCCGTAGAATGTTATTTTGATCATTTTGAGGCTTATAGAATGTTCCTTAGCAATCGTAGAATATGTATTTATAGCTTTTTAACATTTTCTGCGGTTAAATATTGAAATTGAAATATAAATTGTTAATTGAATAGTAATTTGTGAATAGTAAACCCCGTTTCGATGAAGTTGCTCCGTTACGCATTCTGTTGATGTAGGAAGATGCTAGATATGCTAGAATGCCTAAATGTGTGGTTTAATTGGAATGTGTAATGGAAAAATGGAGAAAAATGGCTTAGTGAAAGTCGGGGTCATTTAGGTCGAGTTTAGCATTTTCTCGTTTTGCGTGATGACATTGTTTTGGGAGGCCATGGAATCACTTTTGGTGCGATTATGGCATTGGTTGGGTGTTTGATTAGTATAGTTATAGTTCAAACGAGCAAAGGGGGAAATCGGGGCTTTGCGCGAATTCTAGGGTAAAGTAGGGTTTCGGGGTCTTTAGACGTGCCTTATGGTGACCTAGGAGGATTGGCGAAGTCGGTTTTCAGAACTCGTGGCTCGTTTGGAAATGGTAGTGTTTTGATAGTTGGGGCCGATTTGTGATTTTGCTTGTTTTCTTGATATTATGCCTATAGAATGCTTAGGGTTGCTTGATATATTTGTTTGAATTGATTATTGATTGAAATGTTTAACAATTGTTGAATAATGCTTGATATCTCGTTTATCTCCTCTATTCTGTATTGTTGTGCTATCGCTCGTTTATCGCCTTGTATTGAGTCTTGCATTGCATAATGTCCAGCGCGTGAGTGATGGGCCTCTCTGGGTAGCATCGGGTTGCCAGTGTTGGTTGTTCTAGCTCCGTAGCTATTCCCTCTTCTCGCTTGGGTTGCCTCCCAGGGAGATTTGGGTCGTAGATTGATGGATACTTCCAGGGTATTCCAAACTGGTGTTATAAGGTGGTTGCGCGCTTATTGTCATCGTTGTCAACATCAAGCTCGAGATTGATGTATCGCTCGTGAAATGGTATATTGCTCGTAAGAGTGAACCACAGCCTTCTGAGTATGGTATAGCTTTGAATGGATGTGTTAATGCTTTCAGTAATTGTTTATTGTATTGATTGTTTGTCTTGATTGCTTATTTATCAGTTATATTGCTTAACTGTCTTATTTGCATTGCAAGACTTTCTTTCTCTCCAATTCGATATCTGTCTCGCCCTCACTGAGTATACGTGTTGTGTATACTCACTCCTCACCACCACATTTCAGGAAATGTCCTGTTAGCTGGAAGTTCGTGATTTCGTGAAAGTTCGTGCTTGAAGAGTTGTCTTGCGTGTCTATGTAGCTTGAGTGTCGAAGTTGTAAAGATATATACTTTCATATGTTGTATGTATTTATTGTTAAAAGAAATGTAATTTAAATTTAGCTAAGTAGTTGAGGTGAATTGATAAGCTAGTTTATGTAATCAGTTAGCATAGCTTAACCTCACTGCATGTTTGTAATGTCTAGAGGAAAAGAGTTAGAATGACATGATAGTTTATTTTATGTAGTAGCTTAGTATGGTTTAATTGTCTAGTTTGAATGTACTTGTCAAAAATGAAAAGAGATAGGTTAGCTTTTAAATTTGAAATGTATGTATACTTGCTGAGTTTAAATTGTTGAAAACCGAGGCTCGGATGGCCTTGAGGAAGTTTTGTATGGTTAGACACGGCGTTAGTCCATTTAAATGCTATTACAGGTTTTACATTTTGCCTAGAAACAGGGGAGACTCCGTCTGTTTTCCCTGAAAATTATGTACGGGTTTGGATTTGGGTTGTGATTAGATTGATTGATAGAACTCCCGGTCTCGAGAGGGATCGGGGTGTTACAGTTGCTCCGAGCCCGAAGTGAATTTTGAACTATGTTACTTTTCAAAAATTATATTTTTCTTATATTCCATAATATTTAGGTGTCATTCTTTCTTTGTCATTTTGTGCATTGCATTTCGAGAGCGATGGTTATAAAATAATTTCTAGTCCTCAACAAATAGTGAAAACTAGTATTTAGTGTTTTAATTTTAGTATTTTGTTGTTGTTAACTAGAATTAAATTAGTATTAGTTGTTTTAGCCTTATAATACATGAAATAAGCCTAGTTGACCAACTTAAGTTAGCTTTGACCATTGACCTTTGACCATTTAAGCTTGTCATCTTTTAAATAGACAAAATAGCATTAAAAAAAACAAAGGAAAAGCTGAAAAAAATAGATGGTGGCCGAAACTACAAGGGAAAAGAAAAAAAAAACATTTTCAACTTCAAATCTTCGCGAGGGCTTGCACGGGGTTGTTTCTGAGGCTTCCAACATGGTTTTTCTAGCATCTAGTAGCGTCTAAAGTGAGAGTTTCATCATTATTTGCGCATTTGAAATTATTATGTCTAAACTTTAATTTTTGAGAATTATGCGTAGATCGTTATTTTATCCGTTTTGATGCTTGAAGAATGTTGACAATTGTAGAACATGTATTTGTAGCTTTTTAGCATTTTCTACGGTTGAACATAGCAATTGCAATTTAATTTGGCAATGGAATAGTAAAATATGAATAGTAAACCCCCATTTCGTAAAAGTTGCTATGTTTTGCGATCTGTTGATATAGGAAGGTGCTAGATATGCTAGAATGCTTAAATGTATGGTTTAATTGGATTGTGTAATGGAAAAACGAAGAAAAATGGCTTAGTACATGTTGGGGTCGTTCTGGTCGAGTTTGATATTTTATCGTTTTGCGTGAAGGCATTGTCGTAGTATGCTATGGAAGCACTTTTGGTGCAGTTATGACATTGGTTGAGTGATCAGTTGAGGTAGCTGTAGTTCAAACGAACAAAGGGGGAAATCGAGGCTTTACAGGATTTCTAGGGTAAAGTAGGGTTTCGTGGTCTTTAGACGTGCCTTATGGTGTCCTAGGAGGAGTGGTGAAGTCGGTTTCCAAAACTCGTAGCTCGTTTGGAAGTAGTAGCATTGAGAAAGTTGTGGTCATTTAGTGTTTTAGTTGATTTTTATAATGCTTGCTTATATAATGCTTATTGTGGATTATTATGTTCGTTATACTTGATTATGATTGAATTATATATCAATTGTTGATAATGCTTGTTAGTGTTGTTCTTGATATTTTATTGATTGTAAATGCTTATTGTATCGCATGTTAATACTAATCTGCACTTCAGTGCCTTGCTCAATTATCGTTATATTCTTCGTATTGCATTGCATTGTGTCAGGCGCGTGAGTGACGGGCCTCTCTGGATAGTCTCGGGCTGCCAGGGTTGGTTGCTTTAGCTCCGTGTCCTATTCCCGTTCTCGCTTGGGTTGCCGCTCAGGGAGTTTTGGTTCGTAGTATTGACAGAGTATGTCTGGAGTACTCTAACGGAAGTTATAAGGTGGGTGGGCCGACGCGTCATCGTTAAAGTCATCGAAATCATGATTGGTACATTACTCGTTCGAGTGAACCGTAGCCTTCAAAGTGTGGTATAACATTGAATGGTTGTGTTAATGTTTTTATTAATTATTTATTGTATTGTTGGTTATATTGATTGTTGTCCTTATTAGATATATTACTTAACTGTCTTATTTGTATTGCACGAACTTCTTTCTCTCCACCTTGATATCTGTCTCGCCCTTACTGAGTATACGTGTTGTGTATACTCACTCCTCACCACCACATTTCAGGAAATATCATGTTAGCTGGAAAGTTTGTGGTTACGTGAAAGATCATGCTTAAAGAGTTGTCTTGCGTGTTATGTGGCTGAGTTGTAGAAAGATGCAAAGATGTAAAGATGTATGTTTTCATGTATTGTATGTATTTAGTATTAAAAGTTATGTAATTAACTTAACTAAGTTTATTAGAATGGTATGATAGTCTATTTTATACAATAGATTAGTATGGTTTAATTGTCAAGCATGAATGTACTTGTCAAAGATGAGAAGAGATAGGTTAGCTTTTAAACTGAAAATGTATATTTATTTGTGTTCGCTTGTTGAAAAACAAGGCTCGGATGGTCTTGAGGTGTTTGTATGGTTGGACACGGTGTTGGTCTACTTATATGCTATTGCAGGTTTTGCGTTTTGCCTAGAAACAGGAGAGACCCCGTCCGTCTTTCTCTAAAATTTTGCCTGGGTTTGACATTGAGTTGTGATTAAATTGATTGATGAAACTCCCAGTTTCAAGAGGAATCGGGGTGTTATAATTTCACCATAGTGAAACTATTTTTCTAATGTCCATGGATGTAGGTTGAACCATGTAAATTTTTGTTTTCATTTAAAATTTTCATTTACTATGCTTTATCACCCTGAATTAACCTAACAAACTAGTATCTAGAGCTAGGTTAAGGGTGGAAATTCACGGTTTGTTGCTTCCATTGCTAGGCAAAATTGTCGCAAATATAAACTTTTCTTGGCACGAAAATTGAAATTATATATTATTAAACTCGTCTCGACTCGAGGAGACTAACAATGGTGTTCACGCTGCCAAAAAGTCACTAGAGAGCTGCCAAAACTGTATTTTCTCGTTGGAGCTCCGTCCCCGTCGAAGCTTCATTACCATCAATTGGACACACCAATCGATGCATGACGATGAGATGAATCGTTTGGTGTGTTCCCATAGCCATTGGAGGGTTGTAGTTGCCGAAATTGGAGTTTAAAGGTAGTAAACGAGGAAGTGGTGGCGGACGTTATTAGGATAGCGTGATCAGCATGTGGAGGTGGTGGTTTTTTTCACCTGTTGCCGTCGAGTGTGGTGGTACTGGAATCACGCTAATCCGACGGTCGGATCTTGGTTTGCGTGTGGATCGGATTGTGGGTTTTTTTGGGTTGGTGACGGGTTGCTTTATTCTTTTTTGGTGACGGGTTGTGTTTTTCTGTTTAAGGTTGTTTTGAACAGGTTGATAATTTGGGTGGTTGGGTTAATTGTTTAGAGTTTGGGTCAATTTTTTTGTACTAGGTAGTTGTTATTTTGGCTTTTTTTGTTTTTTTTTTTGTTATGGATTTTTATATATATAAAAAAAACAAAATAAAAGTAAAAAAAATTGCCAAGAGTTTTGATCCATTGAGTTGCGCTAGGTGGGTATTCAGTGAGCTTGGGTTTGACTAAGTTGACCAAGTTGTTGACCAAGCATTCATTTTGATTGTTGACTTGAACCAAGTTGACCAAAAGTTAACCAGTGCATTTCCAAGATTTTCGAACGTAATGAGTCTAAATTTGCAACCCGTTTTGTCACATTCCAGCTCAAAGTATGTGTTTTTGAGTAAACAAAGGCTTCAACTTTAGGAAAGTTTGAAATTGAGAAATTTGATGAGAAAATTAATTTCAGATTATGATGGATCAGATTCAAGGCTTTCATGGTGATGCAAGGATTTTGGACAGTCATCGAGAAAAAGGTCCCGAATAAGCTGAAATCAAAGAAGCAAGAGTTGGAAGATAGAGCAATTAATGCAATATACAAGAGTGTGTCAAATGATGTATTGTAGAATAATGTAGAGAATGGTACGGTAGTCGAGGCTTGGGAGACTCTAAAGAATCTATATGTGTCAAAATCTCTTACAAATCGCCTCTACCTAAAGAAAAGATTATACAATCTCAAAATAAAAGAATGTACATCCAGTAAAGAGCACCTTGATGAGTTCAATTTGATTATTATGGCATTGATGGACATTAGTGTTAAAATCGAAGATGAAGATCAAACTCTTATTTTGCAATGCTCGTTACCGTCCTCATATTCAAATTTCGTGAATATTCTATTGTATGGTGGAGATAAAATCAATTTGGATGATGTTATCGTTTTACTTAAATCCAAAGATTTTTATAAACATTTCCCGGACAACAGAGATGAGGTTTATGGAGAGGGTTTGGAAAGTAGAGAATGAACACAAAGTAGAGAGGGACCTTCATGAAAGAAAAAAACAAAGTCGATATCAAAATCAAGAGCAAGACAAGTCCGCTATTATGAGTATGGGAAAAGAGTCGCATTAAGAAAGATTGTGCAAAGAAAAATAAGGGTAAAAAGATTGAGAGTTCAACAAATGTAGTGGAAAGTGTTCATTCTGATAGAGTTCTAGTAGTGCAGGTAATGTTTTGTTTGTCAGTATAGAGCAATGACAAAACCAGTGAATTTTTAAAACAGGTGCCATATTCCCCATGTCTTAGGAGAGATTAATTTTCTATTTATTCTAAAAAGAGTGGAAAAGTCTTGTTTTCTCCTGCTCTCCAAGCCCTCAATATCAAAATCAACTCCTGTCAGAAAGCTATCCTAAACTTTAGTAGACAGAACCCATAATTCATTACACTTTTGGCGGCATTGTAAATCAGAAAGCACCATGAGTTCAGATGCAACTTCTGTAATACTACGTCGCTGAATTAAAGAAGCTCACATGTTTACTACAACATTTTACCACAATTCTGACCATATACAGCTCAAGAACCAACATATATATATTTTACAAATATATTACATATGCTAGCTACTGAAAACCCTAATGAGCTGCATACATGGACAGGTCGCAAATTACATAAAAATATCGTTCTTCCTTCAACAGTCAGAAAAAACGAGACATCCATTTCTGCGTATGCACGACAGAGGTATGGCAATCTGTCTTCCATATTCGGAAAAGTATAGTATACTAACACGCTCAGGATAAATTACACTTGAAAAATGTCCAAATATATCAAGATGGGATATTAAATACATTAATCCATTCTTGCAAATATTAATCCAGAAGCCGGATGGATGACTTTCGTGCTTTGCCAGACGATAGAAAATTAACCCGTTTATTGCACTCCCTCAGCAATCCCGGTCCTGATCATGGCCCCAATCTATAAGAGCCTTCACCCATGTAATGGCCCTCCATATATAGGCCAGCATTCTGCGGGTGGAGGCCATCCATTACCATAAATTGCATGTCTTCAGAAGGTTTCCAATGTCTTTTCCTTTGGTTGATGAACCAATTATTAATTTGCTTTTGGTCCAAGCCAGTTGATTCGGCTAAGGCAACTTTCTCAGTCTCCTGTGTAGTTGTGCACGATTAGAAATCATGAACAAGCCCATAGTATGCTCTGCAAGTCACAGAAATAAAGCAGAAATACAAGGGGCATTGTAGATTCTGTCACTTCTACTCTTGTATTCAAAGTTAACTCTATATTTTTCATTCTGGTACCTTTAGGCATCACTTCTACTCTTATATAGGCATTTGATATCTTTCAAGCTTTTGGTGTTGATTTCTGCAATTTGAAATAAGTAGAGTGCCCAATCCTTGATTATAAATTAATACAAAACTTAATTCATTTCTTTAATGGGATAATCTCACTACTAGTCCCCATTGTTTGCTTTTGTCTCAAATTAGTCCCTATTGTTTCAACTGTCCCAAACTAGTCCCCAATGTTTGAAAAAAAGTCTCAAGTTAGTCCCTTCTGTCAAAGTAAGTGTTAAACTTAACAGAAATGAATAGTAATAAAAGGGTAAAATGGTAAAAACATCCATCTTCATCTTAATATTACCACCACCACCATACACAGCCACTGCCACCACCATGCACCACCTCTGCCACTGCCACCATCATGCACCACACACATACACAACAACACAGCCGCCCAACAAACCATCACAGCCCACCAACAACACAAATCACACATATATACACACATACCACTGCCACCACCAACCACCATAGCCTACCAACCACCGCCGCCCACCAAACTACCACCAAGCACCGCTGCCCACCAAGCACCGCCGCCCACCAAACCACTACAGCCCACCAACACACAAATCACACATATATACACACAAATCATATATATATACACACATACCACTGCCACCACCAATCACCATAGCCCACCAAGCACTGCCGCCCACCAAACTGCCACCAAGCACCGCCGCCCACCAACCACCGCCATCCACCAAACCACCACAGCCCACCAATACAAATCACACATATATACACACAAATCACACAAATCATACATATATACACACTTACCACTGCCACCACCAAGCACTGCCGCTCACCAAACCACCATAGCCCACCAAAAACACAAATCACAAGTGAGGTGGGGTGGGGGGAGGGCAGCGACGTGGGGTGGGGTGGGGTAGGGGAAAGACAGCGACGTGGGGTGGGGTGAGGTAGGGGAAAGACAGCAACGTGGGATGGGGTGGGGATGGGCGTGGGCGGTGTGGGGTGGGGTGGGGCGGGGCGGCAGCAGCGTGGGGAGGGTGTTGGGCGTGAGGCAGAGACATTGGGGGGGGGGGGGGGGTGTGGGGTGTTTGTTTTGAATTTGGGAACAGGGGTAGGGTGATGGGTGGGGAAAGGGGATTTTAGTAATTTTAATTAAGTTTTAAGGGTATTTTAGTCATTTAATAGGTTATCAGTTATATTTTTAACAGAAGGGACTAACTTGAGATTTTTTTTCAAACATTGAGAACTAGTTTGGGACAGTTGAAACAATAGGGACTAATTTGAGACAAAAGCAAACAATGGGGACTAGTAGTGAGATTATCCCTTCTTTAATCCATTAAAGTTCACATTCTAGGCATGAAACTTATCTGAGTCTTTCAATTCTCCAACTTTTTCTTCATAACTCCAATTCCACAAATTATTTTGTTTATTGTTGAATGAGTTAGTTGGCTTCCATTGCTGATCCCCTCACCTTCTGGTCTCGATGTTAGAAGAAAAACGATTGTGAGTTTATGTGCTCTATCATCAAAAAATGGTATAAAACTAAGTCTTTATCTCAATTTACTTGCATGACCTTGAAGGTATAGAACATAGTATGAGTATTTGACCTACATACAACTTCAAGAGTGTATATTTCGGATTACATGTAAATTGATTTCAAGTGTTACTTTTGAACCTTCTCTTCCCTGACTCTATTCTTAAGTGATGGAAATAACATAACTCGTGTAGTTGTGTTGAGTGGAACGAGAGACCAAGAGTCTTTTATATAGTGTTTATTTGATTAGTTCTATATCCGTCATGAATTTGACTATACGATATGTTACATGACCGTTTGTTGAACTCAATAATTACACTACACTAACCCAACTAAGTATATCATAATAAAAGAGCATAATGTAGATAGTTACATAAACTTTTCACATTCATAAATCCAATATTGTATTAGATAACAATGGATTCTTAATATTTTTCCTCTCTTCACGAATCCACCAACCATAACATTACTTACGAAATTATTATATTTTTATAATTTTGATTATTGAATCATCACAATATTGAATACACAAGCATATGTTTCTTAAAAATTCTAGTTGCAATTCCTGAACTTCATATTATTTATTTACTTTCAACAAAACATTGATGATAAGAGTGCACTATTATCACATTGTCCAAGATTGTATTAATTCCTTTGATAGCGTTCATATATATATTGGCATCTTGACACTTAGTTTCCCTTACTCTTGGTCACTCCTAAAGACAATGAGTTGCTTTGGGAATGTATGCTAGTCACTACCAGCATTGACTAATAGCAAGAAATTATTGCTTACTATTATCTTTAGCTTCTAAATCATGTAATACGAGCATCCAAAAGACGAAGTTATCTAAGACGCTTTATGGATAATATAAAGCATTTTGGACATTATATTATGCATTTGATTTAGTATTGACTTCGATGGATATTATGTAGAAGTGATTAAAGAACGTTTTGATGTAAAATAATTACAACTTATGGTTTAAAAGCTTTGATGTGGGTGATTCCGTATTGCTGTTTTGCAATGTATTTCTGGGTTAGATTATTGTATATCTTGTGGCATATCATGTCCTTCGTTTGCTTTGCAGACAAATTTTAGGGTCTGAATAACAAGAAAAATTTACAGCGGTAAAGTGATGATGCAGTAATTCAACATTAACAGTTAATAGTCATGATCAGTTCATCATGATTGCATCATCACTTCACCACCATTAATCTTCGTCGTAATATTATAACGTTGCAAAACAAATGTATTGAATATCAAATCTCTCGTGTATATAATAAAATTTCTATTAAGAAAGGGTATGGGATGATATATAGCATTGATCTAAAAATTAATGTGGAAACTAAATAAGTAGTCTTAGAATGCATACCGAAGGATATGGCCACTTGTAATGCAACTCCCACCAATTGAGCAGCTTCTGCCGGGCTTCTTTGGGCAGCTTTCCTTTCTTCTTTTTCTTAGAAAGCTCTTGCTTGAGACTGCTGAGGTAACCACTATATTTTCTCAACAAGTGGTTCTTCAATTCTTGATCTTCTGCGCGCGGATCAATTTCTGGCACTTCTGTTTCTCCAGCGCTATTGTTGTCTTGGTCCTCTTCGGACGAACCAACACCCTCGCACTTCTCATCTGCCCATCCATGGATTTAGAATGTGCCAGTTAGATTTATTACTAATAGTACAAATTTCAAATATTTTATCGGTAAGAATTAAGTTAGGTTGGTGAAAACAAATTAGAAAGGACTAAAAAATAAATTTTAAATTCAAACAAGTTATATTATACGTGTAAAAATTCAGGCACAACTACTGGCATGCTAACATATTGAACTTTAATCAATTAGTACGAGAATACTTAAGCATGTGTAGTTCTTATAAATTAAACGCATATCTCTTAAAAATTCAATGTGAGACGAAATGTCACAATACATCTGCCCCTCTTACTACTTTGAAAATAAGCCTAATGCAATACACAACAGAAATTCAAACATGATAATGGTTTCGAGAACCCTATCAACAATATGTACCTCCCCCTCCACGATAACAACAGAATATATGTTGAAGGAATGTCTTCACCGGATAATTTTATATGTGCTAAAGGTATATGTGTGTGTATATGCACCTTTGGTCACACGCACATTTCTTTTTTATTTATTTATTTTGATTCAAAGAACACTTAAGTCGTACAATATATATTAAAGAATGTCACCCGCAAGAATAGAACTCATAATCTCTCACACTCACAGCAAGGAACATACCACTAGACCAAAGGCTTGTTGGTACACACGCACATATTTTTTAACAAATTAATTTGGATTGTTCATTTTTGCACCTGGAAAAGTGCCACACAATGAATAATATTTCATATTACTATTAAGTATTAATAGCATAAGCTGCGATTTCATCTTCCTTGGACAATTATAAGCAATAAATCATCCAATATCAACTTTGTGTCTCAATAGCACGGGCATAATCTATGATGATTTTTTTTTTCCCCATCAGGATAACTTGTGATGAATGAAATACCTATTTCTACTAGAATGACAAATATGTAAAGCAGACATTCAATCTTGTACCCCTTAACACGAAATCTTTGATAGAATGACAAGATGCAGAAAATTGTGGATTCCTTGTTAATGCAAAATCCACAGATTCATCGTTTTCCCAAGTATGAAGTGGCTGGTAAGTGTCATAGTTGCAATATTAATCAAAAAAAGAATTAGAAGCACCTCGAAATGGTAAGAAACTTACACATTGTTTGGATTGGGGAGATCGGGGAAAAGGAATGGTTAGAGAGGGATTAAATAATTCTTCTCCTCATTTAGCTTGGGACAAATAATAAAGGAAAAGTATAAGAAGGATTGGCCTAAATCTCTCGTATACTGCAAATTTTAATCCCCAATTTGGGATCAAAAGGGGGAAATGATAATTACATATTTTTTGTGATGATAATTATATTCTTGTCTTTTATATTAATTGCAATTGTGCCCACTATTTAAACCACAAACCTATCATTAGAAAAGGGCACTTAAATCAACTTGTGTCTAAAATTTATCCCTTCTTTACGTTTTTTTTCTAATCCAAATAAAAAGAACACATAATCATTTATGTTCCTTTTCTTCATAAATTTTTTTTAATTCAAATAACATTTAACCCTCCCCTTTCTATTCCTTTTTTATACTTCCTCTCCTGCAAACAATGTGTTAAAACTCAAACGGTTATTCACAAGTAATAATAAGAAAAATAGTTTGAATAACAACGTGAAATGGTATGGTATATTCTTGATATAATGTGTAGCAACTAAAATTGGTATATTTTTGTTTCCAGAAATTTAAAAGATTTTAGTACTAATGCAGAAAAACATGTATGAGACACGAAAAAGATTTGTATGGAATATTCTTGATATAGTGTAGCAACCACAATTGGGATTGGACCCACTATCCAACCACGACAGATCACTTGATCTGTCCAATTCGCTATGGTAGGACCACGACCCATATATAGCATAATAGTTCACGGGCTACCCCAATGGTAGGTCCACTAAGGGACTAAAGCCCTTGAGTGAGCCCAGGCATTAGTACTACCATGAATGGATAATCAACAAAAATCTGAATAGGATTTTAACTCTATCTGATGACCATGAATAGACGAACACAGGGAAAGCTCAACTACCCTACCCGCTATGAGTAGATGATAGTTGATGAACTTGAGATGGAATCTGAATCTATCAAATCCTAAGGGACAAGCGATCATGAATTCATAGAAGTTCGTATGGAAGACAAGTCCTAAGAGTCTATGGACTCTTGACCTACCAACAACTATAAGTAAGCCACACCTACCCAAGGGAAGGACATCGAGTCTTTGCTACCTCTAGCAATACTCCCTCTTCCCCTTCCTCGTCAATGGCCTACCATACACTTTGACTTCTTTACTATAGCTATCCCCTCAACTTTCACTATATTTCCCTTTGCACTTATACTTTCCTAATAAATCGCTGACTTGAGTATCAGAGTATCTTTGGCTGATACCACATTGATGTCAAGGACTCACATCGTTCGATTGTCTTTGGTACTTACAAATTACTAGTGCCCAAATAAATTCATGATTGCAGATTTTGACATCAATATAGTGCTTAAAGATTGTGTAAGATTGTAAAACATTTGTAATTATTCATCACCTTCATGAAAATCAATACATTGTAAATGTGAATATAGTTGATGAAAATAAAATAACTGTAATAAATTTCTCTCTAATAGTTTAAATTTTTAAGTAAAATAATAATTTAATATAGTATTAGAGTCAAGTTAACAAAAGGTCAAGAGTTCAAGTCTCTTCGTACCCATTTAAAAACATAAAGAAAAAAAATTGTTTACGTGCAACACTCAAAACAAATCTCTCCTTTATGTGAGGGAGGCGTATTTAAGACAATAGATAAAATATAATAAATAAATTTCTAAGTTACAAAAAGGTTTTAGGTTGAAATCTGATCGCCACCCATTTAGAGACAAAAAAAAAAAGGGCCATGTACAAGGCTAAAAAAAAAACATCATGCCTGCACTTGCGAGGACGCTATTTAAAACAATAAATAAATAAGTACAACAGCGGGTTGATTATTTTAAAAAAATAATAATAATAAAGGATCGTAACTTTAACCATTTAGGATAACTTATAGCTGAAACTACAACTGACACCTAACAGGTTTAAAAATTACTAATCATAACTGTAACCATTAAGTATCCAAAAAATCGCGGGTAAAGATACCCGTAGCTATTTACTTAATAAAAATTTTAAAAAACAAATAAATAGAAAATCAACCTAAAAAATATTAAAAAGATTCAATGTAAAATGTCAAAAAAGTCCAAAAATAAAATAAATCAAAGGCAAACATAATAAGATGATAGAATTTATACTAAATTATATAATCATGCAATATTTGTCAACTTAAAACATTATAACATATATGTTTCGTGTGTGTGTATATATATATATATATATATAATAATTAAATAATTGGGTTTCGAGTCCGAATTTCTTTTTTAACTTCTAATACCAAACCTTAAAAGATAACCTATTAGTTATGTTATCTGATTTGTTTTCGGTTAGATATCTTTTAATTTTGGTTTTAAACTCTACGCATTGTCATCCCTATAAATGAATATAATAAAATTCTCTCTAATAATTTCAGCTTTTAAATTTAATAATAGCTTTAGTTCTCTTTAATTCTTCCTTCCATTAATGTTGCTTCACATCAACCATTAAACCATTTCCTTCCATTTTCTGAGAGAAAATTTCGATTAAATATTTGAATATCTGAGAGTTCACCAAAGTAATCCAGTAAAGATTGAATGTTATGTTAGCTGACACCCACTATCTAGAGGCCAGAAGGCAGATTATGCTGTGACCGAAGTGTGCACTCTAAATTTCTAGCCTCGAGCGGTATGTCTAAATAGTGGTTCCCATCTCGAACTCTATTAAGACCCAAAAATGAAATAAAATATAATGAAATAAAATCTCAAACTCTATGACAAGGCCCTGCAATACCTTCTTGCGAAAATAGTAAAACTTACAAGTGATGTGCGGTGAAGCCAATCTCAATTTCCATTCATTTATAGACAACATAAAAGAAAGCAAGAAAACCCCCATCTGTTTGTCTATTATATGAGTCGGTAAACTTTTCAATTTGTAGAAAGAGTAATTTTCTATGTCACTATTTCATCCTTTTATTCTTTTGTTTTATGATAAATATTTTTAAATTAAACGTTAAATTTTTTATATATATGATAAAATTTTATTTTATTGAAAATGCTGAAGGAGATCGAGGGTGATATATAGACAAAAGCATTCAAACAGATTAGCACTCGATCAAATAATATATTTAAAAAGTCGAATATCGAGAAAGTGAAATTATATACCCACTTAAAATATATACACATACACAATCCAGACAATGTGGTACAGGCTACATGGGGTCGCACTGATATGAACAGCATCCCATGTTCTTCATTTTTCTAAAGCCTAAAATCTACAGAAAAATAATAATAAATGGTTCGGCAAACAATCAACAGTGATGCCATATATGATAAGGTACATAAATATGGATTAAATGCACATAGATCATTAGAAACGTACAATTCTTTAAATCCATAAGCAGTGCTATAAAAGAAAGGAAGCCAATGTTAGGTTTCTTTCTGTATAACTAAAGAAGGAAAAAAATGTTGGGCTTTGGGCTTGGGTAATGGAGACCTCCTCTATTAAGAATGATTTTGTCAAGCTACATAAAAATGTACAAAATAAAGGTAACCCTTTCTCGAATTATAACGTGTAACGAGAGTTTCGTTTACCAAATTACTCATTTGAGAAAAATACATGTTTGGTATTTAAGCATGAGAAAAAACCTCAATCAATCAATTAATATTTTGTCAGAAGATTCAGAACTGATAAAGCTAACTGATTAGAAAAGCAAACGTGTGCTTGATCATTTGTTTATACCATAGAAGCTTGATTTTTGTCTCTCTCTTCTATTAACATTGTTTATTGCATGATGAACCAAATCGTATATTTTCACTATATTGCTCGTGATTATTAGGGTTTCGCTTCGCCCCTCGTGACACGGTTGGCTCCTTTCTCTCTCCCTCCTCATAACTCTCTGTCTGTTCCAAAATCAACTGTAATGAATTATTTATAAAACTATAATAAAATGATATAAACTGTTTAAAATTGAACATATTATTAATATAATTATATAAAATAATAAGATTTATTCACGATTATTAAATCTTATTGATATTATTAATTCTTAAAATGATGTTAGTCGGTCTAACTTACCTGGTAATGGAATGCGGCAGCTAGCAGCATTGAATGTAAGAAACATTGTGCAGGCCTATGGCACTGAATAGTCAACATAATAGACAGTTTCAACTATCAGTTTTACACTGCACTAGAAAAGCTCGACCACACCAATCTCTGCCACAAATGCTCCATGTTGGGAAAGCTTAATAGCGTACTATTTATTGTTCTTCCATGCGTTATTTCCATGCTAGGCAATGACGATGATGGATCATTGACCACTATCTCCAACACCCCCCCCCCCCCCCCCCCCCCCTCCTTCCCTACCTACACCCCTCACCCCGCTTCAATCCACCAACAAACAAAAAGCAAGAAAAAAGAAAATATAGAAATATACAAAGTTTATTTTTATACATTTAAAGATCAAGAGATGGGAAAGCATAGTACCAGAGTTAAAGATCCGGATAGGACCATCGCAAAGCATATTTAGCTGAGTTTCGATCCTTCGCATGAAATCCGTGGCTTCTTGTAAAGGTCTCGTAATCTCCTCGCGATACTTCACCAGCATGTCATAGTACGCTTCCTAGATTAGAATCAATAATTTGAGATCAAGACTATCAAACCAACAACAAATAGTAAAAATAAGCCATAAATTAAAGAAACAGAAGTAGAATAAATAAATAAAAGTGTTAGAACTTGAAATCAATTGTACTGTGGTTATGTTATGCAAAAGACTAGTGTAATCACCATGAATTGGTCAAGTTCTGGGTCCTTCGAAACTTCTCTACCAGTTATGAAAGCTCGCTGCCTCGCCTCAAGCTCTTGACGAACTGCCGCCAGCCGTGCCACCACCTCAGGCGGAGCTCCTACCTGATTTTCAGTCACAAGAGAGAGAGAGAGAGAGAGATGCTATCAATTTTTCGAGTGAATGTATTCTATTCGTGTAACGTCCCCAACCCAAAACTCAGGCCGGTAAATAATTATTCTTTATACAGAAAACACTAGTCTCACGCCCAACCTGGTTTTGGACTCGAGACGTGATAATTTATATCATTTTGAAGACAATACTTAAAAAGAAAAAGATGATTTGCTCCTTCAGCAATTCAAAGTTCTAGGTGCGGCGTTCACTTCAATGGTATCTGAATAATACAGCCGTGAAGTTTGTTCGCGAAGGTGTGAAGCAAGTGTTTGATGAAAGCTTACCTTTTGACAATCCATATAAGCTACAAGAAGGCTACAGTACTGAGGATGCGCCATAATTTTAGATTTTATAGCTTCAACTTCGTTTGAATTCTCACCCTCTTGCTGTTGCGGATGATGAACTTGCCCTCTAATAATTGAAGGGTAATGAAACTTTTGTGCATGTTGAGAAGTACCCGCTTCAGTCTTCACCATAGGATGAGCTTGCGCTTCAGATTGATGATCATAGCAGTCACTAGATAGAAGATGAAAGCTGTTGATTGGGAAAAGATTTTGTTGGTTGCTAGAGCCACTACTTGTTCTTGCATACACAGAAGATGAGCTTGGTCCAAGAACTGATCCGCCATATAAAAAGCTTCTGCTTGGAGCTGTATTTTCACCTAGTTGATTATATTCCTCCATTTATGAACAGAAAAATGGCTGCGAAAATCACTGCATATATGTAAAATAAGACAAGATTGCCCCAACCCTAAATCAAGAAACCCTAATCAGTACAAACATGTGTTGATGGACTATATGAGATGGTTTTGGTCGAAACTATAACTAAATTCAGGTGAAAGGTCACAAAGATCTACTTTTTCTTCTTTAGTAAAAACTGTAGAAAACCATACTGTCTAGCAACTAAGTGTGAAGTTTCACTATAGTTTTGGCATCTTAGTTATTGATTATGTGGTTATAGATGAAGGTAGAGATTAAGGCCGATCTTTTACATGATGTGCCGAGTTTAGAGGGGGAGGATGGGGGGTTCAGAAGGGGTGGGTAAAGGCCGGAAGAGGCGAAGGTTTGGCGTGTGTTGTGTGGGTGACAAGACGTTTGTTGAAGAATTAATTTACTCCTTTAAAAGCAGGCTACTGCTTCGTATATAAAAGCAAAGAACACTACTTCTAGATGATTGGCAAAACCAGTTAAATTTTTCTACTTTCTCACTTACTTTCTTAATTAACTTTTCTTCCCCTTTTACTTTTCAATTTTATACTGTTTTTGCTTTTTCTTTTTTTCCTTTTCCAATTTTTTTACTATTTTCATTTTGACAAAAGTACTTCAAATTATTGCCCTAGACAGAAGAAAAAAATGAAAATAGTAACAAATATTTAGGTCATAATGCTTAAGTGACCGAGTTGAAGTTTTCTTTCAATCAACAATCCTACAAGAAAACGGCCTAGCTAATGAGCAAGAAAATATATGCGCATTAGTAAAATTGTTTTCGTGCAGTTCAATTTCTTGTTTCAAGCCCCTTATGAAACACTCAAGAAAAACCCAATATGAGAAAGATATTATCACGTCCCGAATTCACAATTTATTCATAGTGCACGTGACAATCACCGCACATTTAGTGCAAGGCTCAATTCAAGTAAAACAATTAATCATAATCTATAAAATTAATCTAAATGCCCAAATAAAAATAGCTTCCAAATCCCAAACATAATATAATAGAGTACTAATTTACAAATACTAAAGTTTGATGTACTCTTTGTAAACCAAAAGATGGTTCTAGAACAGAAAATTCTTTACATAAATTAAGATAGCTAGAGTGAATTTGCTTTAACATCATTGATCAAATAAAGAATCCATGTTCCATTAATCCCGTTCTATCTCACAACTTGTGTCACTTGAGTTTGAAAATCATATCAAAGAGTGAGCTGAAGAGCCCAATAAGTCCACCACAAATTTTTCTAGCATGTTGGCACGATTCAAAAAGTATTTTGATAAATATTTCTTTCATAGAAATATCAAAATATATTAAGTCCGAAATAAATTTATCAAAGTATACATATTAAGTAAAAATGCACAAAGTTAACAAGCGACTATGATTATGAAGAGTTACACATCACACAACCACACAAAGAGTCAAAAAGACAAAATCGAAACTAGTTTTGAATAATGCGTCTTATAGCGTATATAAAATTTCAAAGATTGACCCCTTAAAGGAACACATAACAAAGATTAATTATAGTCGACTTGTCCACAAAAGTCACTTAAACAATTCTTATAAACTAACTTTTCAAAGTTGAAGACTTAACGAATTTCTTAATGTCATGGCAACGTCATTTATCAAATGAATTTTTTTAAGCAAGTAAACACAATTAACTCATAATTTCTCAAATATATTTTTAGAAAAAAACAGTTTTCATTAACCATTTACTGAAAAAAATAAAGTACAATTTCAGAAACATGATTTAAATTAAAGAAATTTTAAGTTCATAAAATAAAGGCTTCCATAAAATATTTATTCAGAACAAAAGCTAGAAGAGTTGTGAGAACTTACCTTAAGCGCAACATACAAAAAGTTCCTCCCGAATCCAAAGAATGCAACAATTAATCACCACCTAATCAATATCATCCCAATAACGTCAATCCCCACTATACTACATATTTACAGTTGCTCTAAGATACTTTATGCACTTCCTCTTCCCGAACATTCACTTGCTTTCATAATTCTTAATAGACACACAAAAAGGACTACTGTCTCTATGTGACCTTTATTCTCTTGAATAACGTAACTCATGCTAAAGTATCTAAACTTATAGTTCACGATTATCAAATATGAGTTCTCGACCAAGCATCGTCAAAACCATCCACTATACACAAAGATCTTGTTGAATTTAACATTCTAGCATACTACCAATTAACTTATTAGAATTTGATTTTTTGTCTAATGATCAACCCATTTTAGAATTGATATCTATAAATGAAACAATATATAATTTGCATTTCTGATACCAAAAAGAATGGTATAACCAATAGATAACCACAATGGTAGCTCAATAAAGTGAAGATTTCCTTTGCTTCAGTGTGTTGCATGCATAAGTAGTTTATACACGTGAAGTTATCTCAAGTAACTAAATAGAAATGTTGATAAAAACATTCATTTTAGATGCCATGTATCTAATATGAGCAACAATTCAACTTATCACCAGAATCTTATGCATGAAAGAGGCTATCAAAATACTAAAAATTATCTGTAGCACTAGTATATTATTAACAACACTAATAGGATCAGAAAACTTACCCTAACTCTAGTTGCTCTTAGATTCCAAACAAGTACTCCGATGCTTCAAGCCTTTTTCCATTTCTCCTCCTTGTGTAAGTCCAAATACAAGGTTAGAATTCTAATGGTTTTGTTATGCAATGTTATGGGAATGTTAATAGTTGATAGAATGCTAATAGTTGTAAACCCCATCACACCAATTTCCTAATAATGACACTATTAGTTTTTAACCTTTTCAGCTTTCTTATATATATACACTGAAAAAAAAAAATCTAGTTATTACAGATGCGCTTGTTGGCCCTAGATAACCTAAGAGGGGGGGAGGGGAGGGGAGGGGATGGGGGGGGGGGGGGGGGGGGGGGGGAGGGGGAGATGAATTAGGTTGTTTGGCAAGATTAAGCAATTTAAAATTCTTAATACGGAAATAATGTCTAGCGAAAATTAATAAAACCCTAGAAGTTCTTATAGGTAATTTATCAAACACTTAGTGAGCACACAAGTATATAAAACTAGATAAGCAATTAGAACTTCTAGAATTAAACTCCAAGTAGATAAATCAACAATTATCAAACAATCAATATGAGCAATATCCACAAGAAGGTAAATGACTTGAAAATAAAGAGAGTTGAGTAAGAGAAATCAAACACGATGATTTTCAAGTGGTTCGCACTCCCAGAGGCCTAGTCCACCACCTAAGGTCTTCCATTCCCTTAGGATTTAACTTCTCTTCACTAAGATGCTTCTTCAAATGTTGGTGAAGCAAAAACCAACTACAATTACTCTTGAGTCCACAAGAGTTACACAAGCTTCTTCAAGTGTAAGTAAAGCTCAACCTACTAATCTTTCTTCCTTTGAGTCCACAAAGGATTACAACACTTCTTCTCACAATGATTCCCTCAATCTATGTGCAAGAGTGTAATACAATGATTGTGTGATAATATGAATAACAATAGCAACTCCTATTTGAGTTTGATTTTATAATTGAAGAACACTTGAATGCTCAAAGATATAAAAGTGATAGCTCAAGATTTCTCAATGAAGAATGATTCGAAAAACTCTCTTGAATTGCTAAGAAATTTGAAGATTAAAGCTTGGAGAGATGTTTTGAAATGATGAGAGAGCATGGCTTAAAAAGAGGGAAAAGTCAAACACAAATCGGATATTAAGCATAAAATCCGGATTTTCCCATTAAGCCATCCAGTCGTTGTAGCCTATATCCGGTCGACCGGATGTAGTAGGTAATGCCCATACCAGAGCTTTCTACCGATCGTTGTAGCTTCTATCTGGTCGACCGGATAGAGGCTATAATGCCCAGATGTTTAAAAATGCTGAAAAGTGATTTTTTGAGCCCCAAATCAATTTGTTTAATAGTAAAGCATTTGGGCACTTTTAAGGACACTTATATAAAAGTGTTTCTAGCTCTTTTAACATCTCAAAATATTTTTTAAAACTCTTGAAAATATTTAAAATGATTTTTATAGAACAAGAGTTTGAAATTCGAAAAAGCTGTTTTTTTCAAAGATAAAATCTAATTGATCCTTTTTAAAAATATTTGTTCGAAGGGTATTTTGTGAATATGAAAAATCTTTTATGAAATTTTTTTTGGAGATATTATGAGCTACACAAATCATACTTAGGCAAACAACAATTTTAATGTCGGCACCCCTTATGTCGCCACGTCTCCTTCCTTGTAACTCCCTTTTTATCTTCGAGTCTTCAACTCTATTTCTTCGGGTCAACAAGTCTTTTTCTTCAAGTCTTCATATCTTGATTTTCCCATGAGAGACTTTATTTGAATAAGGCAAGACATAAGATTACCTTTTGGGCTTTGATTCATTTTTTGATTTGGCCTTGTCTTTGATCCAATAGCTTTGAAACTAGCCTTTGATCCTTTTGAATTGATGTGGGCTTGCTTGTGGTCTATTCTTGCTTTGATGGATTGAATAACTTACCCAAAATACAAATAAGAAAACTAAAGCACAATTAAGATGTTTTATTATTATCAAAATAAAGATTATAAGCCTTTTAGGCCAATAATTTATCCCTTTTTGATGATGACAAAACATTGAAATTAATAAGCATGAAATAGTTGTATTTGAAAAAATAAAACTAGATTTGAGGTCTTCCCCTCAATTTGTGCTTGATTAAATCAATAGCTTGCACCTGAAAAACAAACTCCCCCTGAATAAGTGCACAGTGTTATGAACGACATATATATATTCATACACTTATTTTTCTCTTTTCATGCGCTATATTTCAATATACCTTTTCTCCCCCTATTTGATATCAACAAAATAAAGTTCACATAATGCATAAGAGCAAAAGTCATAATAGGAATAACCAAAAACCGGTATAAGAAAAGTTAAAAAGAAATTCAAAGCATTGATGAAATGAGGCAAAATATCCAAGAAAAATTGTTAAAACGAAATGAAAATGCAGAGAAGTATTTGATGAAAGTAAAACATGAAATCTGAAATTCGTTTGAAGAAGAACATCCCAAGGCATCCACAAATTAATGACCAAGGTGGTGGTTATATAAGGCCTTCAACATCTTCTCCATGCGATCTAATCGATCATCTTGTGCATCAAGGCGGGCAAGGATTTCATCATTGGTTGAGGGTTGTGAAGATGATGATCCAACATCTCGTCTAGTTCTTTGACCTCGAGAGCTACCAACACCATTTTTACCAGCGCCTTGGCTTTCTATAGGATCTCTAAAGATAGCGGGGTCAACATCGAGAGATTCAAACATAAGAGGATCATCACTTGTATCATTATAAATGTCAAGAACTCGGTTGTTATGGATCTTCAACTTTTGGCAAGTGATGCTAATTTCATTGAGAAGATAGAATCTAGCACTTATAGATTCAAACTCTTGATCACGTGGAATGTCTAGTGACTCAAAAAGAGGTGTTAAGGGCATCCCATAAGCAAGTTGGTTTTCAGCTTCCTTGGTGTGGATGATATGGTTAACAATGATGTGTTGAAGATTTATTCTCTTGGCTTCATACATCAAATACATTAACAAAGCAGTGGATTTTGGAATAGAACCATCATTAATTTCTCTCGGAATAATAACTTCATGAAGAATGTAAAACAAAAGCTTCTTTTTTGGGGTGATTTCCTTTTTCTTAGGATATTGAGTATTATTATTTCCCGTCCCTTCCCATAAGAAATCTATTACTTTCACTTCTAAATCATTATGAATGCCTTCCGGCATGCTCTTATAGGAATAAAGCTTAGTGCCTTGATTGGGAATTCCAAAAGATCTAGCAAAATCACTTGCAGTGAAATCCAACACCTTACTCTTAACTTGACTATTCAACTTCATGATGTTAATATCTAAATTCACATAGTAGTAAAATTCTTTAATCCATGAAGTGCAACCCTTGTTTTCAAATCTTAACATAGGGAGCCAACCTTGAGCATCTAAAAGTCTTAAATTTCTAGTACCATTAAGCAAAGTAAGAGGGTCTAAAGTCTTACCCCATAAGATGTTTTGTTGTGGGAAAACATCGAGATTAACAAGGATTTGAGGATCGGATGATGATGATTCTCCCATCTTGTGCTTCTTAGAGTTAGCCCTAGGTGGTGCCTTTGAGATTGTGCAAGAATTTGAAACTTTTAAGAGAAGATTGTCTTTGAGGAATTTCGTCAAACACCTTGTAGACAAAGGTTTTTAAATCTTTTCTTTTGAAGTTTTTGAGAGCTTTGATGATGAAAAAGAAAGATTTTGATGTTAGAGAAGTGATTTTGTGAAACCCAACTTTTCTATCATGTCTCGTTTTGTGTGCTTTATCTCGTTTTGCGTAAATTGACCTGTCTATGTGCTATATGACTTAGAATGTGGTAATTTTGATATTAATACTCCTAGAATATGCTAAATGTGCATACATTAAATTTTCATAAAAAACAAAGTCAAAAATTTTATCGACTTTTAGTGAATAGTATTTTCGAAACACGTCTGCTAAAATTTTGAAACTGGTCTTTTTAACCCTTCTAGACCTAGTCCACGGACTTTAATAGACCTGTGTTTGATTAAAACGGTATTAAAATCAGCTTAGGAATTTATTAGGGTTTTTACACCAACTTTTGCGAAAATCGAGTTTTAAGCCGACTCGGGTGAAATTGTTTGATTGTAAAACTTCTTGTCACCTAAAAATAACATACTTGAGCTATCTTGGGTGTTGAATAATTGTTTTGAACTTTGGTGATCAAGAAAATGCATTTAAAGTCAAGAAAACACAAAAATACTAAGTTAATTCAACTTTGACTTTCATTTAAAATGTTGACTATTATGCATATATCACCAACACACACAAGCAAAGCACAAAAACACACTCATTTTCACACACATTGCCGTGAGGAAGGAGAGGAAAAATAGAGAGAAATTTCAAAGGTTTTTCAAGCAAATTTTCAAAGAAAAACCTAGTTTTTGTCCGTAGAACTTCGTGCCGAGTTGGATTCCGCTTATTGGGAACGCATTGCACGTATTTCTAGGCTTTTATCGCATCAAAGGCGAGAGAAAAATTCTAGATCTCAAAAATCATCTTTTGTGTTTTTGCGTAGAATTGATTATCGAACCATTAGAATGTTAATATGATGTTAGATTATTATTCCATGCATGCTAGGGATCATTTATATGTAATCCTACGAGATTTGAACCGTTGTAGCATAATTATTTACTTTCGGGTATTTAAAATTGATTAATTTGCTAAATGTTGATTATCTTGAGTTGTGTTGATCGAAATCGATTGTCATCGATTTCTAAAAGTTTGATAATTACCTGGTAGCGCCGTTGTAATGCCGAATTTTTGATTGTGAGGTCGGTGCTAAAATTCAAAAATTTCAGCCATGACACACTAGGGTTTTAGGGTTATTGGTCATGATTTGGATGTGTTTTGGTTGGTTTCCAAGGGGACTAATGTAGTTGATTGAATGGGTGAGTGATAGAAACTGATTTGGAGTTGTTTGGATTAGTAGAATGTAAGATATGAATATTTGAAGTTTAGGTTGTCTTTCTTTAAAATGTTAAACTATGCCTTTAGTTGATTGGGTGTGGTTTGAGTGATTGAATTGTGATTTGATGATGGGTAAACTAGGGTTTGATTGTATGTTCAATGCATGTTCGGTTGGATGGCGGCCTACTTTGTTATCTAACTTAGTTATTTGTTGTTAAATTGATTATTGATGTTATTATGATGATAATATGATTATTGATGATTATTGATTGATGATTGATGCCGGGAGATAGGCAGTTCTGCTAGACTGTCCTCTTGTGAATGATTGATGTTTATTATTATTGCTGAGTCTTTGGTATGTGTGTGCCACCTCTCGGGCAGCATCGGGCTGTCGGGTTGATAACGGCATGACTACCAGAGACTGCCTCCAGCTCGCATGACGGAGGTGTCATGGAGGGAGAGGTTATTGGGGTACCTCGGGTGCGTGAGTTTATGGGAGTCATAAGAAGGCTGTTATGATCGTGATGGCGTTTGGAGCTACACCAACTAGAGTATCCTTTATTGAATGGTCATTATAGATTGTGTGATGATAATATTATTGATGTTATTGTGTGTTTACTTGCTCAAATGATTATTTCCAAGGAGTTTAGTAAACCTTGCTCGAGATCTATCGGATCCTCACTGGGCTTATTTTATATAAGCTCACTCTCTATTATTGCATGCATACAGGTGTACTTTCACAGGATTACGGGTACGTGCCTCCTGAAGAGGAAAATGTGCCTTACGTGGATGAGTCCTATGTTCCGGAGTCTTATCCTTGATGTTGTATTGTTTTACTATCTTGTAAATTAACTTAGTAGGCTTTTATATGCTTTGTAGTTTATAATGTATAAGATGTTGAAAAGATAATAAATTAGTTGATGCTATCTTAGTAGTCTTTCTTTTGTCTATGTATAGGTTGCTAGGTTGGTATTAATATATTTTGCAATGTATATTAAGGTTCATGTATTATGTTGGAACGGAGGCGTATAACGAGGAATGATTATTGTATAATATGGTTATGATGTATGTTGTTATTTTATTGAGGAGTTGTTTGTTGTATGGTTTATGGAGTTGACGTATGATGTTCTAGTGAGGTTGGATTAGAGCCTCGGTATCCTATTTATTGTCGTTATACTGTCGAAATTCCGTTGCATCCTGACTGATTATAGGAGGGGTCGAGTTGGGGCGTGACAGATTTGATGCAAATAATGATGAAAAAACGTGAATTTCTTGGTGCTTGAATAGGTGGGATTGAGTGAAAATAGAGTTTTAGAGGGAAAGGTTTTGAAAAAGTGGTGAGAAAGTTGAAGAAAAATGTTTTCTTATTGCCGCGATCCGATCGATAGGGCCATGATCCGGTCGCTCGGATGAGGGCAGTAACGCCCAACAGTGGCTCTTCATCCGATAGCTTCATGTTTCATCCGGTCGCTCGAATGAATGCAGTAACGCCCGGGTCACCATTTTGCTAAAAAAATACAGTTTTTTTTAAAAATTCAAGTGACCCATAGCATTCCCAATTCTCTTCTAATAGCACAAAATTGATTCTTATGCAATGGTTTTGTAAAAATATTAGCTAATTGATGCATAGTGTAATACCCGAGCCCGGAATGTGGAAATTTCTTGTTTATTTTTCTAAAAATTATATTTTTCTTAAATTCTTTGAAATCTAATTGTTATTTCTTTATTGTCGCAAAGTGCATTGCATTTCGAGAGCGATAGTTAGAGAGCATTTTCTAGTCCTCAGCAAATAGTAAAAAAATAGTATTTTTAGAGTTTTAATGTTTCTTGTTAGATAGCTTTAATTCAATTGCAATTGTTGACTTGTTTTAAGATTAATTTGCCTACAAAATAACCTAGCTTGACCAATTTTAATTAGTTTGACCAAAGCCTTGACTAGTTGACATAGCTTGTTATCTTATTAAGCATAATACATAAGCAAACAAAACAAAAGAAAGCTGAAAAATAACAAGGGGAAGGCCGAAACCTTGAGGGAAAAAGAAAAAAAACGTTTTCAACATTCAATCTTCAAATCTTCACGAGAGCTTGCACGGAGTTGTGTCCGAGGCTTTCAGCGTGGTTTTCCTAGCGTCTAGGAGCGTCTAAGGTGAGGGAAGCATCTTTATTTGCGCATTTGAATGGTTGTTATACAAACTTTAATTTTTAGGAATTTCGTGTATATCGTTATTTTATCCATTTTGATGCTTGAAGAATGTTCTTTGTTAATTGTAGAATATGTATTTGTACATTTTTAGCATTTTCTATGGTTAAATATAGCGATTGTAATTTGAAATGCGAATGGAATAGTAAATTGTGAAAAGTAAATCCCCATTTCGTAGAAGTTGCTCCGTTTTGCGTTCTGTTGATGTGAAAAGATGCTAGATATGTTAGAATGCCTAAATGCATGATTTGTTTGGATTGTGTAATGGAAAAATGGAGAAAAATAGCTTGGTACATGTTGGGGTCGTTTAGGTCGAGTTTATCGTTTCCTCGTTTTGCGTGATGACGTTGTCTCGGGAGGCCATGGAAGCACTTTTGGTGTGGTTATGGCGTTGGTTGGGTGTTTGGTTAGGATAGCTATAATTCAAACGAACAAAGGGAAAAATCGGGGCTTTGCGGGAATTCTAGGGTAAAGTAGGGTTTTGGAGTCTTTAGATGTGCCTTATGGTGACCTAGGAGGATTGGTGAAGTCAATTTCCAAAACTCGTGGCTCGTTTGAAAGTAGTAGCGTTTTGAAAGTTGGGGTTGTTTTGTGTTTTTGTTGGTTTTCATAGTGTTATGCTTGTAGAATACTTATTATTGCTTGTTATGCTTGTTAATGATGATTATGATTGAAATGTTTATTAACTGTTGCTATTGCGTGCGAGAGTAACCTACTTTGTTATTCTCCCACGTGTGGCTTTATTGCTCGATTGCTCGATTGTTGCATTGTATATTATATTGCATTCATAGAGTCAGGGGCGGTGTGATGGGCCTCTCTGGGTAGCCTCGGGTTGCCAGGGTTGGTTGCCCTAACTCCGTGTCCTATTCCCTTTCTTGCTTGGGTTGCCTCCCAGGGAGATTTGGGTCGTAAAATTGATTGGATACTTCCGTGGTATTCCAAACTAAAGTTATAAGGTGGTTGGGCCGGCGCGTCGTCATCGGATTCGTGATTGAGAGTTGCTCGTGGAAAGTGAATTGTATCTTTTGATTGAATGATTATAGCCTTAATGCTTGTCTTGATTTATTGTTGGCTTTGCTTGTATCGCTATATGTTAATTGATTGATCTGCTTGACTATTTGCATTGCATTCTCCTCTCACCTTCGTCCTTGAGACCAATTGCCCTCGCTGAGCAATAGTTTTTGCTCATTCCTTTCTATACTATATTTTACAGGAGTAGTTGAAGCGGATCCTATTGAGGTAATTGAGGAGGAGGAGCAAGTGGAGGTGTTTCCTTGATGGCACTTTCTTTGCTTAGCTTATGGTTGGTTGCCAGTTTTTGTGCGGGCCATGCTTGATATGTATATTGCTTGGTTGACGCTTCATTTTGAGGCTTGTTGCCTTGTATGTAGTTTATATTTTGAGGCCACTATGGTCTTATGTTGTAAAAGTTTAAAGATTGTAAAGTTGTAAAGATATACTCACGAGACTAGTAAGAACTGCATGCTAATGGTTTAACTGCTTAGTAGCACGAATACTTGTGTAGTATGCATGAAACTTTTGGTTTGCAAAGTTGTTTAATGAGAAGATGTATTTTTTCTAAAAGAAAGTTGACTTGATTCAAATGATTATTGTGGTTTTCACGAATATTATATTGAATGTAGGGTTTCGGAATGTCCACAGTACAGAGGAGACTCTGTCCGTGTGTCGGGTCCGGGTTTGGCCTTTTGCGGGGTCGGGTCGGGGCGCGACATCTTTAGGTGGTATCAGAGCATGATAGTATTGCATGAGCCGGGATATGTTTCTCGGTCTGTGGGGTAAAGGTCTAAAATGCTAAAGTGTTATTGTATGATTGTTAAGTGAAAAGTGTTATAGTATGACTATGTGAACTTGGGGTGCTTATGTGTTTAAGTGAATTAGTTTAACATGTCAATCTTGTGTTATGTGAATTGTGTGATAGGATAATTGATTGTTATTGACTTGAGTGTTATCTAATCTTATGTGTTATATTTCTGTCTATAAACTGCTTTTATATGTGGCCAGCTATTGTAAGTTGTTACTATGCCGCGACGTCGTAGTACTCAAGGTCAAGGGGCAGATGAAGAGGCAGCAGAACAGGGTCAGCAACCGATGCCTGAACAGTTTATGGCTACTATGACCACTGTAGTTGACCGGATTACTCTGGTACTGCATGAGCAGAGGCAGGAGATGAATAATCCCCATGGAAATCAAGCTAATCCTGGTGGACGGGGCATAGGGCTGAGAATAATCAGTTGGAGAAATTCCTTAGGCACGAGCCGGGTAAGTTCTTCGGAGAGCCGGATGATGAGGCAGCTGAGAGATGGATTAACCGAGTTGAGAAAATTTACGCTGCTTTGAGATACACTGACGAGGAAAAGATAGCTTATGCAGCATTCCTGTTTGAGGGCGACGCAGAACAATAGTAGAACACTGTCAGGTTGAGGTGGGACTGTGAGGATGCTCCGCATTTGTGGGATGATTTCGCGAGTGAGTTTTGGGACAAGTATATTCCCGAGATGGCTAGGGAAAGGCGAGAAGACGAATTTGTGGCCCTGAAGCAAGGAAACATGATTGTCGCACAGTATGAGGCTAGGTTTGTCAGCTTGTCAAGGTATATGCCTGAGTTGGTGCACCCAGCTAGGAGGATGATTAGTAGGTTTGATCGTGGATTGAGAATGGATATACAGTTGCATTTGACTGGGCAGACTTACACTTCTTTTCCCGAGGCATTCCGAGCAGCCTCGAAGTTTGAGAAACGGAAGGCAGAGATGATAGCTGAGAGTAGCCAGCCGGGTAAGAAACAGTACTTGGGCCAGAGCAGCCAGAGTCAGCAGAGGCAGTATCAGACTTTTGTTCAGGTTCCTCAGCAGCGCCCGTATCAGCCACAGTATCAGATTCAAGGGAGACCAGCTGCGACTAGACCCCAGCAGGGAGGTACAGTTCCTACCACTGCCAGAGCCCCCGCATCTACGGGAAACACTGTTGTAAGGCAAAATCAGCAGTGTAACTTTTGTAATCGATCGGGGCACATTGAAGCTTATTACTGGAGAAAGAGTTGTAAGTGCACTGGTTGTGGGAGTGATCAGCATAGGATGAAAGATTGCCCTAAGTTTAAGAATGTTCAGGGTCGTACTAGAGGCCAGGGTGTGCAGAACAGGGCTACAGGTGCAGGTCCAACACAGAAGGTACAGGCTAGGGTCTTTGCACTAGATGCGGAGAAGCTGCCCGATACTACAGCAATAGTGGAAGGTACCTTTCTTCTCAATACTCAGCTAATTAAAGTTTTGATTGATCCCGGAGCTACACATTCGTTTATAACTCCTGCATGTGCACGATCTGTGAATGTTTGCATTGATAAACTGCCACATAAAGTTGAAGTTAGTACGCCTTTGGGTGCGAAATTTGTTATTGAGTCTATTTGCAAATCTTGTGTTATATGCATTGAGGACCGTAAATTTCCTGCTGATTTAATTATACTGCCCTTCCGTGACTTTAAAATCATTTTGGGAATGGACTAGTTGGGGAAATACCATACTTAGTTGGATTGTAGAACAAAAATTGTTTATCTTCAGATTCCTGACCTACCGGTACTAGAGATTGTTGGGAACTGCAGGGCTGCCCGAATACCCCTTTTATCATCAATCAAGGCTTCTAAGTTGTTAAATAAAGGTTGTGAAGCTTACTTAGCTTATTTGATCAATCAACCTACTGATAAGTTGAATTTGAATGAGGTTCCAATTGTTAAAAACTTCCCTGGTGTATTTCCCGAGGAATTACCGGGTTGACCACCGAATAGGGAGATTGAATTTGTGATTGATCTTATGCCAGGCACTGCGCCAATTTCTAGAAGTCCCTATAGAATGGCACCGGCCGAACTTCAAGAATTGAAAATTCA
Organism: Ehretia macrophylla; assembly: GCA_037974665.1. Lineage (NCBI taxonomy): Eukaryota > Viridiplantae > Streptophyta > Magnoliopsida > Boraginales > Ehretiaceae > Ehretia > Ehretia macrophylla. Next base: position 12,275,875 of record CM075774.1, read on the forward strand.
GCTTCAGAACTTGCTTGAGAAAGGGTTTATACAACCTAGTTCTTCGCCGTGAGGTGCGCCTGTGTTGTTTGTGAGAAAGAAAGACGACACGCTACAGTTATGTATTGATTACCGGGGACTTAATCAAGTCACGATTAAGAACAAATACCCTTTGCCGTTGATTGAAGAATTGTTTGACCAGTTGCAAGGTACGAGTGTTTACTTCAAATTTGACTTGAGGCAGGGTTACTATCAACTCAGGATTTGGAGTGATGATATACCTAAGACGGCATTCAGGAATAGATATGGCCACTATGAATTTGTTGTGTTACCGTTTGGATTGACGAATGCACCAGCCGCATTCATGGACTTAATGCAGAGGGTTTTTCGACCTTATCTTGATCAATTTGTCGTAAACTTTATTGACAATATTCTAGTATACTCTAAGAATGAGGCTGAACATGAACAACATTTGAAGATTGTGCTACAGACTTTGTAAGAAAACAAGCTTTTTGCTAAATTCAGCAAGTGCGAATTCTTGTTGAATCAAATATCTTTTCTGGGCCATATCATTTCAGATCAAGGAATTTCAGTAGACCCAGCTAAGATTGAAGTTGTTTCGTCTTGGAAGAGACCTGAAACGGTGTCAGAGATTCGGAGCTTTCTGGGGTTGGCAGGTCACTATCGGAGGTTTGTTAAAGACTTTTCCAAAATTTCTGGACCTTTAAGCCAGTTGACTCGAAAGAAAGTTACTTACAACTGGGATGCTAAATGTGAATCCAGTTTCCAAGAACTGAAGAAGAGACTAACTATAGCTCCTATACTAGCTTTACCTGAGGGTAATGAAAACTTTGTTGTCTACAGTGACGCATCTAAAGAGGGTTTGGACTGTGTTTTAATGCATAATGGTAAGGTGATTGCCTATGCTTCTAGGAAGTTGAAACCTTATGAAGTCAATTACCCTACACATGATCTTGAGTTAGTTGCAGTTGTGTTTGCTTTAAAGAAGTGGCGTCATTACTTGTGGGGTAGCATATTTGAAATTTTTACTGACCACAAGAGTCTCAAATATTTGTTTTCACAAAAATATTTGAATATGAGGCAGCGAAGATGGCTAGAGATATTAAGTGGCTACAATTGTTCTATAAACTACGTGCCAGGTAAGGCCAATGTTGTTGCAGATGCTTTGAGCCGAAAGGCTACTATTGCAAGTCTAATTATCAAGGATTGGGAGACTTTGGAGGAAATTTGTTCATGGAAGCCAGAAGCTACTGAGGTAGGGATTCAATTTGCTAGCTTACAAATTCAGTCGGAATTGCTAACACAAATCAGGGAGGCTCAGAAGACTGATCCTCACATCTTGAAAATCCAAGAGAAAGCAAAAGGGGGAGAGTCGGAGTTTAAATTACATGCAGATAGTATCTTCAGATTCAGGGACAGAGTGTGTGTTCCTTGTGATCCGACTTTGAAGAATGAGATTCTGTCCGAGGCACATAATTCGAGATATATGATTCACCTGGGCAGTACTGAAATGTATAGAGACCTGAAACAACACTTCTGGTGGAACAATATGAAGAGGGAGATTGCTGGGTATGTATCCAGGTGTTTAACTTGCCAGAGAGTTAAAGTTGAGCATCAAAGGCCAGCCGAGCTTCTGCAACCGTTGTCGATTCCGCAATGGAAGTGGGTGCATGTAACAATGGATCTTGTGACCGATCTTCCGAGATCTCCAAGAGGATATGATTCTGTTTGCGTTATTGTGGACTGATTGACTAAGGTTTCACATTTTATTCCCGTGAACAAACAGGATAGCCTTGATAAGCTAGCGGAGCTTTATGTTACTAACATTGTGAGACTTCATGGGGTGCCACAGAGTATAGTGTCAGATAGAGATCCTAGATTCAGATCTCGTTTTTGGCAGAAGTTGCAAGAGGCCATGGGAACTAAGTTGAGCTTCAGTACTGCACACCATCCACAAACTGATGGCCAGTCTGAGAGAACCATCAGGATCTTGGAAGAAATGCTTCGGGCATGTGTGTTAGACTTTGGGAAGAATTGGGAGAAGCTTTTGCCTTTAGCGGAGTTCGCCTACAATAATAGTTATCAATCTACTATAGGTATGACTCCCTACGAGGCGTTGTACGGTCGTAAATGCATATCCCTATTGTATTGGAAAGAGGTTGGAGAGATAAGAACAGTTGATCCGACTGTGTTACCTGAGATGATTAAGATGGTGGATAATGTTCACCTTATTCGCCAGCGTATGCTTACAGCTCAGAGTCGTCAGAAGAGTTACACGGATAAGCACCGTCGGGATCTTGAGTTTGCTTTGGGAGATCGGGTGTTTCTTAAGATTTTTTCTCAAAAGGGATTGATTCTGCACGGTAAGAGCGGGAAACTTAGTCCCAGGTATGTGGGTCCATTTGAGATCATCGAAAATGTGGGTCCTTTGGCTTATCGGTTAGCTTTACCTCCGTGCTTGTAGAGACTGCACGATGTTTTTCACGTGTCAATGTTAAGGAAATACCATCCAGATCATTGACATGTACTTGAACCCAAGCCTTTGCAGATTGAGGAAAAGTTAACTTATGAGGAGAGATCGATTCGAATTGTGGATCGGAAAGTTCAGGAACTTCGCAGGAAGAGTATTCTGATGGTAAAGGTTTTGTGGAATCATCATAGGTTTGAGGAAGCAACTTGGGAAAGAGAGGACCAGGTTCGGAGTCAGTATTCGGAGTTGTTTGACGACCAGGTAAAAATTACGTGGACGCAATTGTTTTAAGGGGGAGAGGGTGTAATACCTGAGCCCGGAATATGGAAATTTCTTGTTTATTTTTCTGAAAATTATATTTTTCTTAAATTCTTTGAAATCTAATTGTTATTTCTTTATTGTCACAAAGTGCATTGCATTTCGAGAGCGATAGTTAGAGATCATTTTGTAGTCCTCAACAAATAGTAAAAAAATAGTATTTTTAGAGTTTTAATGTTTCTTGTTAGATAGCTTTAATTCAATTGCAATTGTTGACTTGTTTTAAGCTTAATTTGCCTACAAAATAACCTAGCTTGACCAATTTTAATTAGTTTGACCAATGCCTTGACTAGTTGACTTAGCTTGTCATCTTATTAAGCATAATACATAAGCAAACAAAACAAAAGAAAGCTGAAAAATAACAAGGATAAGGCCGAAACCTTGAGGGAAAAAGAAAAAAAAAGTTTTCAACATTCAATCTTCAAATCTTCGCGAGAGCTTGCACGAGGTTGTGTCTGAGGCTTTCAGCGTGGTTTTCCTAGCGTCTAGGAGCGTCTAAGGTGAGGGAAGCATATTTATTTGCGCATTTGAATGGTTGTTATACAAACTTTAATTTTTAGGAATTTCGCGTAGATCGTTATTTTATCCGTTTTGATGCTTGAAAAATGTTTCTTGTTAATTGTAGAACATGTATTTGTACATTTTTAGCATTTTCTACGGTTAAATATAGCAATTGTAATTTAAAATGCGAATGGAATAGTAAATTATGAATAGTAAACCCCCGTTTCTTAGAAGTTGCTCCGTTTTGCGTTCTGTTGATGTGAAAAGATGCTAGATATGTTAGAATGCCTAAATGCATGATTTGTTTGGATTGTGTAACGGAAAAACGGAGAAAAATGGCTTGGTACAAGTTGGGGTCGTTTAGGTCGAGTTTAGCGTTTCCTCGTTTTACGTGATGGCGTTGTCTCGGGAGGCCATGGAAGCACTTTTGGTGTGGTTATGGCGTTGGTTGGGTGTTTGGTTAGGATGTCTATAGTTCAAACAAGCAAAGGGGGAAATCGGGGCTTTGCGGGAATTATAGGGTAAAGTAGGGTTTCGGGGTCTTTAGACGTGCCTTATGGTGACCTAGGAGGATTGGTGAAGTCGGTTTCCAAAACTCGTGGCTCATTTGAAAGTAGTAGCGTTTAAAAAGTTGGGGTCGTTTTGTGTTTTTGTTGGTTTTCATAGTGTTATGCTTGTAGAATGCTTATTATTGCTTGTTATGCTTGTTAATGATGATTATGATTGAAATGTTTATCAACTGTTACTATTTCGTGCGAGAATAACCTACTTTGTTATTCTTCCACGTGTGGCTTTATTGCTCGATTGCTCGATTGTTGCATTGTATATTGTATTGCATTCATAGAGTCAGGGGCGGTGTGATGGGCCTCTCTGGGTAGCCTTGGGTTGCCAGGGTTGGTTGCCCTAGCTCCGTGTCTTATTCTCTTTCTTGCTTGGGTTGCCTCCCAGGGAGATTTGGGTCGTAGAATTGATTGGATACTTCCGGGGTATTTCAAACTGAATTTATAAGGTGGTTGGGCCGGCGCGTCGTCATCGGATTCGTGATTGAGAGTTGCTCGTGGAATGTGAATTGTATCCTTTGATTGAATGATTATAGCCTTAATGCTTGTCTTGATTTATTGTTGGCTTTGCTTGTATTGCTATATGTTAATTGACTGATCTGCTTGACTATTTGCATTGCATTTTCCTCTCACCTTCGTCCTTGAGACCAATTTCCCTCGCTGAACAATAGTTTTTGCACATTCCTTTCTATACTATATTTTACAGGAGTAGTTGAAGCGGATCCTATTGAGGTAATTGAGGAGGAGAAGCAAGTGGAGGTGTTTCCTTGATGGCACTTTCTTTGCTTAGCTTGTGGTTGGTTGACAGTCTTTTGTGCGGGCCATGCTTGATGTGTATATTTCTTGGTTAACGCTTCATTTTGAGGCTTGTTGCCTTGTATATAGTTTCTATTTTGAGGCCATTATGGTCTTTTGTTTTAAAAGTTTAAAGATTGTAAAGTTGTAAAGATATACTCACGTGACTAGTAAGAACTGCATGCTAATGGTTTAACTGCTTAGTGGCACGAATACTTGTGTAGTATGCATGACATTTTTGGTTTGCAAAGTTGTTTAATGAGAAGATGTATGTTTTCTAAAAGAAAGTTGACTTGATTCAAATGATTATTGTGGTTTTCGCGAATATTATATTGAATGTAGGGTTTCGGAATGTCCACGGTACAGAGGAGACTCCGTCCGTGTGTTGGGTCCAGGCTTGGCCTTTTGCAGGGTCGGGTTGGGGCGCGACATCTTTAGGTGCTATCAGAGCATGATAGTATTGCATGAGCCGGGATATGTTTCTCGGTCTGTGGGGTAAAGGTCTAAAATGCTAAAGTGTTATTGTATGATTGTTAAGTGAAAAGTGTTATAGTATGACTATGTGAACTTGGGGTGCTTATGTGTTTAAGTGAATTAGTTTGACATGTCAATCTTGTGTTATGTGAATTGTGTGATAAGATAATTGATTGTTGTTGACTTGAGTGTTATCTAATCTTATGTGTTATATTTCTGTCTATAAACTGCTTTTATATGTGGCCAGCTATTGCAAGTTGTTACTATGCTGCCACGTCGTAGTACTCAAGGTCAAGGAGCCGATGAAGAGGCAGCAGAACAGGGTCTGCAACCAATGCCTGAACAGTTTATGGCTACTATGACCACTGTAGTTGACCGGATTACTCAGGTACTGCATGAGCAGAGGCAGGAGAGGAATAATCCCCAGGGAAATCAAGCTAATCCTGGTGGACAGGGGCATAGGGCTGAGAATAATCAATTGGAGAAATTCCTTAGGCACCAGCTGGGTGAGTTCTTCAGAGAACCGGATAATGAGGCAGCCGAGAGATGGATTAACCGTGTTGAGAAAATTTACGCTGCTTTGAGGTACACTGACGAGGCAAAGAAAACTTATGCAGCATTCCTGTTTGAGGGCGACGCAGAACAGTAGTGGAACACTGTCAGGTTGAGGTGGGACTGTGAGGATGCTCCGCATTTGTGGGATGATTTTGTGAGTGAGTTTCGGGACAAGTATATTCCCGAGATGGCTAGGGAAAGGCGGGAAGACGAATTTGTGGCCCTGAAGCAAGAAAACATGACTGTCGCACAGTATGAGGCTAGGTTTGTCAGCCTGTCAAGGTATATGCCTGAACTGGTACACCCAGCTAGGAGGATGATTAGTAAGTTTGCTCGTGGACTGAGAATAGATATACAGTTGTATTTGACTGGGCAGACTTACACTACTTTTCCCGAGGCATTCCAAGCAGCCTCGAAGTTTGAGAAAAGGAAGGCAGAGATGAAACAGTACTTGGGCCAGAGCAGCCAGAGTCAGCAGAGGCAGTATCAGACTTTTGTTTAGGTTCCTCAGCAGCGCTCGTATCTGCCACAGTATCAGATTCAGGGGAGACCAGCTGCGACTAGACCCTAGCAGGGAGGTACAGTTCCTACCATTGCTAGAGCCCCCGCACCTACGGGAAACACTGTTGTAAGGCAAAATCAGCAGTGCAACTTTTGTAATCGATCGGGGCACATTGAAGCTTATTGCTGGAGAAAGAGTGGTAAGTGCACTGGTTGTGGGAGCGATCAGCATAGGGTGAAAGATTGCCCTAAGTTTAAGAATGTTTAGGGTCGTACTGGAGGCCAGGGTGTGCAGAACAGGGCTGCAGGTGCAGGTCCAGCACAGAGGGTACAGGCAAGGGTCTTTGCACTAGATGAGGAGAAGCTGCCCGATACTACAACAATAGTGGAAGGTACCTTTCTTCTCAATAGTCAGCCAGTTAAAGTTTTGATTGATCCCGGAGCTACACATTCATTAATAACTCCTGCATGTGCACGATCCGTGAATGTTTGCATTGATAAACTGCCACATAAAGTTGAAGTTAGTACGCCTTTGGGTACGAAATTTGTTATTGAGTCTATTTGCAAATCTTGTGTTATATGCATTGAGGATCGTAAATTTCCTGTTGATTTAATTATACTGCCATTCCGTGACTTTGAAATCATTTTGGGAATGGACTGGTTGGGGAAATACCATGCTCAGTTGGATTGTAGAACAAAAATTATTTATCTTCAGATTCCTGACCTACCGGTACTAGAGAATGTTGGGAACTGCAGGGCTGCCCGAATACCCCTTTTATCATCAATCAAGGCTTCTAAGTTGTTGAATAAAGTTTGTGAAGCTTACCTAGCTTATTTGATCAATCAACCTACTAATAAGTTGAATTTGAATGAGGTTCCAATTGTTAAAGACTTCCCTGGTGTATTTCCCTAGGAATTACCGGGTTTACCACCAGATAGGGAGATTGAATTTGTGATTGATCTTATGCCGGACACTGTGCCAATTTCTAGAAGTCCCTATAGAATGGCACTGGCCGAACTTCAAGAATTGAAAATTCAGCTTCAGAACTTGCTTGAGAAAGGGTTTATACAACCTAGTTCTTCGCCGTGGGGTGCGCCTGTGTTGTTTGTGAGAAAGAAAGACGGCACGCTACGGTTATGTATTGATTACCGGGGACTTAATCAAGTCACAATTAAGAACAAATACCCTTTGCCGTTGATTGAAGAAATTGTTTGACCAGTTGCAGGGTGCGAGTATTTACTCCAAATTTGACTTGAGGCAGGGTTACTATCAACTCAGGGATTCGGAGTGATGATATACCTAAGATGGCATTCAGGACTAGATGTGGCTACTATGAATTTGTTGTGTTACCATTTGGATTGACGAATGCACCAACCGCATTCATGGACTTAATGCAGAGGGTTTTTCGACCTTATCTTGATCAATTTGTCGTAATCTTTATTGACGATATTCTAGTATACTCTAAGAATGAGGCTGAACATGAACAACATTTGAAGATTGTGCTACAGACTTTGCAAGAAAACAAGCTTTTTGCGAAATTCAGCAAGTGCAAATTCTGGTTGAATCAAATATCTTTTCTGGGCCATATCATTTCAGATCAAAGAATTTTAGTAGACCCAGCTAAGATTGAAGTTGTTTCGTCTTGGAAGATACCTGAAACGGTGTCAGAGATTCGGAGCTTTCTGGGGTTGGCAGGTCACTATCGGAGGTTTGTTAAAGATTTTTCCAAAATTTCTGGACCTTTAAACCAGTTGACTCGAAAGAAAGTTACTTACAATTGGGATGCTAAATGTGAATCTAGTTTCCAAGAACTGAAGAAGAGACTAACTATAACTCCTATACTAGCTTTACCTGAGGGTACATAAAACTTTATTGTCTACAGTGATGCTTCTAAAGAGGGTTTGGGCTGTGTTTTAATGCAGAATGGTAAGGTGATTGCCTATGCTTCTAGGAAGTTGAAACCTTATGAAGTCAATTACCCTACACATGATCTTGAGTTAGTTGCAGTTGTGTTTGCTTTAAAGAAGTAGCGTTATTACTTGTGGGGTAGCAGATTTAAAATTTTTACTGACCACAAGAGTCTCAAATATTTGTTTTCACAAAAAGATTTGAATATAAGGCAGCGAAGATGGCTAGAGCTATTAAGTGGCTACAATTGTTCTATAAACTACGTGCCAGGTAAGGCCAATGTTGTTGCAGATGCTTTGAGCCGGAAGGCTACTGTTGCAAGTCTAATTATCAAGGATTAGGAGACTTTGGAGGAAATTTGTTCGTGGAAGCCAGAAGCTACTGAGGTAGGGATTCGATTTGCTAGCCTACAAATTCAGTCGGGATTGCTAACACAAATCAGGGAGGCTCAGAAGACTGATCCTCACATCTTGAAAATCCAAGAGAAAGCAAAAGGGGGAGAGTCGGAGTTTAAATTACATGCAGATGGTATCTTCAGATTCAGGGACAGAGTGTGTGTTCCTGGTGATCTGACTTTGAAGATTGAGATTCTGTCCGAGGTACATAATTCGAGATATACGATTCACCTGGGCAGTACTAAAATGTATAGAGACCTGAAACAACATTTCTGGTGGAACAATATGAAGATGGAGATTGCTGGGTATGTATCCAGGTGTTTAACTTGCCAAAGAGTTAAAGTTGAGCATCAGAGGCCAGCCGGGCTTCTGCAACCGTTGTCGATTCTGCAATGGAAGTGGGTGCATGTAACAATGGATCTTGTGACCGATCTTCCGAGGTCTCTGAGAGAATACGATTCTGTTTGGGTTGTTGTGGACCGATTGACTAAGGTTTCACATTTTATTCCCGTGAACGAATAGGATAGCCTTGATAAGCTAGTGGTTTTTTATGTTACTAATATTGTGAGGCTTCATGGGGTGCCACAGAGTATTGTGTCAGATAGAGATCCTAGATTCAGATCTCGTTTGTGGCAGAAGTTGCAAGAGGCCATGGGAACTAAGTTGAGTTTTAGTACTGCATACCATCCACAAACTGATGGCCAGTCTGAGAGAACCATCAGGATCTTGGAAGACATGCTTCGGGCATGTGTGTTAGACTTTGGGAAGAATTTGGAGAAGTTTTTGCCTTTAGCGGAGTTCGCCTACAATAATAGTTATCAATCTACTATAGGTATGGCTCCCTACGAGGCGTTGTACGGTCGTAAATACAGATCCCCATTGTATTGGGAAGAGGTTGGAGAGATGAGAACAGCTGATCCGACTGTGTTACCTGAGATGATTAAGATGGTGAATAATGTTCACCTTATTCGCCAGCGCATGCTTACAGCTCAGATTCGTCAGAAGAGTTATGTGGATAAGTACCGTCGAGATCTTGAGTTTGTTTTGGGAGATCGGGTGTTTCTTAAGATTTCTCCTCGAAAGGGATTGATTCAGCACGGTAAGAGCGGTAAACTTAGTCCCAGGTATATGGCTCCATTCGAGATCACCGAAAAGGTGGGTCATTTGGCTTATCAGTTAGCTTTACCTCCGTGCTTGTCGAGACTGCACGATGTTTTCCACGTGTCAATATTAAGGAAATACCATCCATATCCTTCACATTTACTTGAACCCTAGCCTTTGCAAATTGAGGAAAAGTTAACTTATGAGGAGAGACCGATTCGAATTGTGGATCGGAAAGTTCAGGAACTTCGCAGGAAGAGTATTCTGATGGTAAAGGTTTTGTGGAATTATCACGGGTTTGAGGAAGCTACTTTGGAAAGAGAGGACCAGGTTCGGAGTCAGTATTCGGAGTTGTTTGACGACCAGGTAAGAATTGCATGGACGCAATTGTTTTAAGGGGGAGAAGGTGTATTACCCGAGCCCGGATGTGAAAATTTCTTGTTTATTTTTCTGAAAATTATATTTTTCTTAAATTCTTTGAAATCTAATTGTTATTTCTTTCTTGTCGCAAAGTGCATTGCATTTCGAGAGCGATAGTTAGAGATCATTTTCTAGTCCTCAGCAAATAGTAAAAAAAATAGTATTTTTAGAGTTTTAATGTTTCTTGTTAGATAACTTTAATTCAATTGCGATTGTTGACTTGTTTTAAGCTTAATTTGCCTACAAAATAACCTAGCTTGACCAATTTTAATTAGTTTGACCAATGCCTTGACTAGTTGACTTAGCTTGTCATCTTTTTAAGCATAATACATAAGCAAACAAAACAAAAGAAAGCTGAAAATAACAAGGAGAAGGCCGAAACCTTGAGGGAAAAAGAAAAAAAACGTTTTCAACATTCAATCTTCAAATCTTCACGAGAGCTTTCACGGGGTTGTGTCCGAGGCTTTCAGCGTAGGTTTCCTAGCGTCTAGGAGCGTCTAAGGTGAGGGAAGCATCTTTATTTGCGCATTTGAATGGTTGTTATACAAACTTTAATTTTGAGGAATTTCGCGTAGATCGTTATTTTATCCATTTTGATGCTTGAAAAATGTTCCTTGTTAATTGTAGAACATGTATTTGTAGCTTTTTAGCATTTTCTACAGTTAAATATAGTGATTGTAATTTAAAATACGAATGGAATAGTAAATTATGAATAGTAAACCCCCGTTTCGTAGAAGTTGCTCCGTTTTGCGTTCTGTTGATGTGAAAAGATGCTAGAAATGTTAGCATGCCTAAATGCATGATTTGTTTGGATTGTGTAATGGAAAAACGGAGAAAAATGGCTTGGTACATGTTGGGGTCGTTTAGGTCGAGTTTAGCATTTTCTCGTTTTGCGTGATGGCGTTGTCTCGGGAGGCCATGGAAGCACTTTTGGTGTGATTATGGCATTGGTTGGGTGTTTGGTTAGGATAACTATAGTTCAAACGAGCAAAGGGGAAAATCGGGGCTTTGCGGGAATTCTAGGGTAAAGTAGGGTTTCGGGGTCTTTAGACGTGCCTTATGGTGACCTAGGAGGATTGGTGAAGTCGGTTTCCAAAACTCGTGGCTCGTTTGAAAGTAGTAGCGTTTTGAAAGTTGGGGTCGTTTTGTGTTTTTGTTGGTTTTCATAGTGTTATGCTTGTAGAATATTTATTATTGCTTGTTATGCTTGTTAATGATGATTATGATTGAAATGTTTATCAACTGTTGCTATTGCGTGCGAGAGTAACCTACTTTGTTATTCTCCCACGTGTGGCTTTATTGCTCGATTGCTCGATTGTTGCATTGTATATTGTATTGCATTCATAGAGTCAGGGGCGGTGTGATGGGCCTCTCTGGGTAGCCTCGGGTTGCCAGGGTTGGTTGCCCTATCTCCGTGTCTTATTCCCTTTCTTGCTTGGGTTGCCTCCCATGGAGATTTGGGTCGTAGAATTGATTGGATACTTTCGGGGTATTCCAAAATGAATTTATAAGGTGGTTGGGCCGGCGCGTTGTCATCGGATTCGTGATTGAGAGTTGCTCGTGGAAAGTGAATTGTATCCTTTGATTGAATGATTATAGCCTTAATGCTTGTCTTGATTTATTGGTAGCTTTGCTTGTATCGCTATATGTTAATTGACTGATCTGCTTGACTATTTGCATTGCATTCTCCTCTCACCTTCGTCCTTGAGACCAATTGCCCTCGCTGAGCAATAGTTTTTGCTCATTCCTTTCTATACTATATTTTACAGGAGTAGTTGAAGCGGATCCTATTGAGGTAATTGAGGAGGAGGAGCAAGTGGAGGTGTTTCTTTGATGGCACTTTCTTTGCTTAGCTGGTTGTTGGTTGCCAATCTTTTGTGCGGGCCATGCTTGATATGTATATTGCTTGGTTGACACTTCATTTTGAGGCTTGTTGCCTTGTATGTAGTTTCTATTTTGAGGCCACTATGGTCTTATGTTGTAAAAGTTTAAAGATTGTAAAGTTGTAAAGATATACTCACGTGACTAGTAAGAACTGCAAGCTAATAGTTTAACTGCTTAGTGGCACGAATACTTGTGTAGTATGCAAGACATTTTTGGTTTGCAAAGTTGTTTAATGAGAAGATGTATGTTTTCTAAAAGAAAGTTGACTTGATTCAAATGATTATTGTGGTTTTCGCGAATATTATATTGAATTTAGGGTTTCAGAACGTCCACGGTACAGAGGAGACTCCGTCCATGTGTCGGGTCCGGGCTTGGCCTTTTGCGGGGTCGGGTCGGGGCGCGACACATAGAATCAACAAATTCAAGTTCAATATCACCTTTAATCCATGATCTCTTAGAAAATGATGACGAATTTCAATATGCTTAGTCCTAGAATGTTGAATTGGATTCTTTGAAAGACTAATAACACTTGTATTATCACATTTGATAGGCACATTAATAAATCCATATTTTCAGTAATTTTAACCCATTGAATCATATATTGCATTATTATTTCAAGCTTAATTGTATATTTTACACAAATTTAGTGCAATATAGGTTCTGAAGATGAAATAGCAAAAATGGCCACAAAAGCCAACACTTGAGCGAGCAATTCAGCATAATACTGAAGGAAGAAGGTAGAACGACCTTGACACAAGGAAATTAAGATTGATTTTGGCCAAACGGAATGCGGAAACAGATTCAGGACGCTGAAAAACCTTGAAATAGCCTTAGTCAACTTTTGGTCAAAGTCAAAGTCAATGGGTGAATAGTAAAAGTCGAAGTCAATGCATGAATAGTAAATTCAATGTGTGAATAGTAACTTCACTGACGTCATGCTGACACAATGGTGACCTTGGCGCTAACATCGTGCTGACACAGCGCTGACCTTGGCGCTGATATCGTGCTGACATATTAATGACATCACTGCATGAATAGTACATGTGAATAGTGCCATAATTTTCTTAAAAATACTCCCTTCCTCATTTCATTTTGCTTGTACCATTTTTCTTTTCTTAGCTCAATTTCTGCTATTCTAGTATTTGTTAAGTGAGTTTTGAGTGTTTTAATTATTATTCTTAATTGTGTGCAAAGTTTTAATCCCGAGGGGAGGGTCTAGTAAGCCATCAACATATCGAAATCATACCGGTCTACCGAAATTCGTTCAACAGGATAAGTATTCTTTTATTTCGATTTTCGTTATGATTTATTGTACTTTATAGTTTATTATGACAAACTAGACCCGAGATTCGAGGTGGTACATGTGAGGTTACTCTTGTACATATGTTGTGATTCAGATTTATTAAAGTCTCGTATTTTTATTTCTAAGTATTCTTTGATTAATTATACATATACTTGTAGTTATGTTATATTTAATTGAAAGTACATATACGCCTGGTTTTGTAAACCAGTGGCAATACGAGACTATCTCAGTTAGACTCTAGTCTGGTTGTACCGACACCTCCAGGTTACATAAGTGAAAGATTAATTGAGAGATTGAATATCGTTAGGTTGTACCAACACATCCAGTCTTGCTAATTAATTAATCTTCTCACTTACGTAATTAAAGGCTCATTTTAGGAGTGGAAGCTTGTAACCCAATTTCTGAAGGACTTAACTTTTAATCTGAATCAATAACTTTGTACTTGCGTATACCGAACTATAACTACCCTGAATCATTAACCCTTTGGATTTTCAGTGTTGAGTGTTGTGATTCTTCAATTTAGTACTTTTGATTAATTCACTTTTGGATATAGTTACTACCGTATTTTTGACATCTTGTGGATATTTCTTGGACTTAATCTACCGTATTTTTGTATTTACCGTACTTTTGGACTTAATCAAACTTATCCGTGACGGGAGATAGTCAAACAATTCTAAATTAAGGACTTAACTTAATCTGATAACCCAATCTTCGTGGATCAACCCTCTACTCGCCACAGCTAGAGGTAATTCAAAATAAGTAATATTTCCAATCATTTAACCTTACTATTTTTTAGCGCAAAACGATGCAATCAAAATTTGGCGCCGTTGCCGGGGATCGGTGTTCATCAAGTAAGGTAAGTTTTTGATTTACGTATGTAAGTGTTAATATGTATATATTTTAGATTTTAGTTTTTATTTTTATTTTTGTTATTTTGTATAGACTTTTTTTTATTTTTTTTTCATTTTCATGTTTTAATTTTGTATGCATGGTCGGAGATTTTAAAGCCACCCATCTTTGTTTTTGATACAGAAATTGAGAAAACTTTTAAATTCAGAAACAAAGCACATAAATTTATAATCATAGCGGATCAAAATCCGAATCAAAATCAAAATTAGGATCAAATTGAAGGTAAAGAAGTAGGAAATGTGAGGAGGAGCATAAAAGATTTTCTACAGCACAAGATTATGTTCCTTCACGAGCTATCACCTTACCTGAAACTGATGAAGGTTTTAAAATAAAGTCTCACATGATTTCAATGTTTCCCATATTCCACGGTCTTTCTAATGAAAACCCGTATGATCACATTAATACTTTTATTCAAACATGCAGATCGATCAATACTAGAACTGTCTCAGAAGAAGTTGTTAAATTGAGATTGTTTCCTTATTCTTTAATGGATCAAGCACAAAATTGGCTTTACAGATTACGTTCTGGTTCTATTACTTCTTGGGATCAATTGTAAAGAGAATTTCTTGAAAGATTTTACTCTTCTTCAAAAACCAATGAATGTAGGAATCAATTAAATAATTTTTCTCAGTTACCTGGAGAGACATTTCATGAGAGTTGGGACATATTTGAAACCTTAACTCATGAATGTCCACACCATAGTATTCCAGATTGGCAATTAGCTCAGAATTTCTATCAAGGGTTAAATGAGCATAATCAAAGTTTGTTCGATTCAGCTTGTAATAGTTCACTTCTTGAAAAATCTCCAGAAGAAACCACAGAATTGTCATAAAACTAAGCAACAATTCATGAAAACGTGCATCTTCATCTAGAGAAAGGAGAGAAAGTGTAGGTTCAAATGATTACAATTCTTTGACATCAAAGATTGAAAATCTAACTCTTGCCTTGGAAAAAATGGTTAAAAGGAAAGAATCATTGCATGTAGTTGATTCAGGTGAAGGTGTTCTTGCATCAAATCCCAATTCAATTTCAGAGCAAGCTTGTGCTGCTTATAGATATCCCTATAATTATGATCCATTATCTAACACTTATAATCCAGGTACACGAGATCATCCAAATTTTCGTTGGGATCAAAATCAGAAAGATATTCAACAACAAAGACCAAGAGGTTATCCTCCAAGATTTCATTCAGTTCCACAAGGACAGGTACCTACGAGCTCTAATTCAGGTTCCAATTATTATGGGACTACTTTTGAAGAACATGTTTTGAAAAAGCTTCACAGCTAGGAACCAACTATGCAACTGGTAAGTACATATACAAAGGCAATTGCCAACTTGGAAAGGCAAATTCAGCAATTAACTAACACAATTCAGAAAAGGGAAGAAGGAATACTTCCTGCCCAACCAGATGGTAAGTCCTATGTAGCATCTACAAGTCAAATAGTAGAGGATCTTCAAGTTGTCACTACATTGCAAAGTGATAAGAAAGTTGATAACAAGGTAAGTATTGAAGCTTACGAAAATGCGAGACTTGCAAAGCAAAAAGCTAAATCTCAAGTTACTGTTGATTCATCAAAAGAAACTGCAAATGAACCTGGAACTTTAATTTCATATGAAAATATTCCATTGACACTGAGTCCCAAGGCATCCTTTCCACAGGCATTAGGTAATCCACCTAATAAAGATTCAAAAAGGGAAGAAATGCATGAAACCTTTAAGCAAGTGAAAATCAATTTACCGCTGTTAGAAATCATCAGGCAAATTCTTGCTTATGCAAAGTTTCTTAAGGATTTGTGCACTCAAAAAAGAAGGAATTCAGCTTTGATATTAAACAAAGTAAGATTGACTGAAAATGTAAGCAGCATTCTTACTTCTCATGTTCCACCAAAATTGAAAGATCCAGGTGCATTTACCATTCCTAGCTATATTGGTAATCATTGTGTAGATCATGCCCTTCTTGATTTAGGAGCTAGTGGGAATCTTCTCCCCTTTAATCTTTTTGAGCAGTTAGATATAAGATAATTGAAACCTACTCTTGTCACCCTTCAACTGGCTGATAGATCACTTAGAATTCCTAGGGGCATGATTGAAGATGTGTTGATAAAGGTTAATGAATTTTATTTTCCTGTGGATTTTGTTGTGCTAGATATGGAACCAGGAGAAATTCAAAAGTTCCAAACTCCAGTTATACTAGGGAGACCATTTTTAGCAACAGCTAATGCAAAAATTCACTGTGCAACTGGAGAATTGGAGTTTACATTTGGAGATATTAAAGTAAAGCTGAATGTTGTTAATGCTGCTAGGTTTGCAGATGAAGATGATGGTCTTGAATGTTTTATTCTTGATAAGATTGATCCAGTAATTGAGGAGTATTTTCTTAGTCTTATGCAAAAAGATTTTTTGGAGAATACTTTGAATAATGATGAAGTAGGGTTGAGTAGGTTTGATGAGGAATCTGATGAATCTTTAGAAAGCAATTTAAGATTTGATGAAAAATTTCAGGTTTGTGCAATAGAACCATCATTGACTCTTTCTAAAGAACCCATGCTTCCTTCTATACAATCTCCTCCTGAGTTAGAACTTAAGCAACTTCCTAGTCAATTCAAGTATGTTTTTCTAGGGGCAGATCAAACACTTCCAGCTATTATTGCTTCTAACCTTTCTTTGGAGTAGAAAACTAAACTTGTAGATGTGTTGTCTAAGAATAAAGAAGCATTAGGCTGAACTGTTGCAGACCTTCAAGGAATATATCCCTCTTTTTGCATGCATAAGATTAATTTGGAAGATGGAGCCAAGACATCTAGAGAGATGTAACGTAAGCTGAACCTGAATATGAGGGAAGTTGTAAAGAAGGAAATAGTGAAGTTGTTAGATGCATGTATCATTTATCCTATTTCGGATAGTAAATGGGTTAGTCCTATACAGGTTGTACCTAAGAAATCAGGAATTACTATGGTGACAAATGATAAAGGTGAATTGGTACCTACCCGCACCATAACTGGATGGCGTATGTGTATCGATTATAGGAAACTCAATGCTGCAACAAGAAATGATCATTTTCCTTTACCATTCATTGATCAAATTTTGGACAGGTTGGCAGGACAAGGTTATTACTGTTTTCTTGATAGGTACTTAGGATACAATCAGATCCTTGTAGACTCTGAAGATTAGGAAAATACAACTTTTACATGTCCTTTTGGCACGTTTGCTTATAGAAGAATGCCTTTTGGCCTTTGTAATGCACCAGTCACTTTCCAACGCTGCATGATGTCTATTTTCACTGATATGATTGATGAATTTGTTGAGGTCTTTATGGATGATTTTTCTATCTTTGGCTCTTCATTTGACACTTGTTTGAATAATCTTTTTTTGGTGTTGAAAATATGTCAGGAATCTAATCTCATACTTAGTTGGGAGAAAAGTTATTTCATGGTTCAAAAAGGAATTGTTCTCGGACACATTATATCCAAGGAAGGAGTTCGGGTTGATAAAGCTAAGGTTGATATTGTTTCTGATTTGCCCCCTTCAACAACTGTTAAACAGGTGAGATCATTCATTGGACATGCTGGTTTCTACCAACGATTTATAAAGGATTTTAGTAAAATTACTAGACCTTTATCGAATTTGTTGGCACAGGATACTTCATTCCAATTTGATGAAAACACTTTTCACTGCTACAGTGATTCAACCACTGGACTACTCTATTCTTTTTAAAATTATGTGTGATGCTTCAGATTATGCCATAGGAGTTGTATTAGGTCAACGCAACGATTGTGTTCCTTGTGTGATCTATTATGCCAGCCGAAATGTAACGCCCCGACCTAACCCCACGCTAATGGTTAAGTCTGGACCCGATAAATGGACAGAGTCTCCTTTGTACCGTGGACATTTTGGAAACTTGTAAATACTCAAAATATCCACAATATATTAAGATAAACTTTTATAATTAAAGTTTAAAAGTTCCAGGCCATCCGAGCCTTGAAACGTACAACAGCTCCGAACCACACAAGCATGCACCCAACTTAACTTTTCATTAAACCTTTTTAACATGCCATTCTATGACAACATTAGAGCAATCTTAGAAGTTGAAATCATACATACCTCTAAACATACACCCCAAGCATGCAAGAACTAAAAGAAGAAATTAAAAGTTATTACAAGCCATAGACTTATTACACTTACTACAACCAACTATCTTTAACTTGCAACTACAAGCATATACATAGCCCTAAGGCCACAAAATAGATCATAGTATAATAATATAAGTACGCCATAAAGCAACAAGAAAGCACATCCACTTCAGACAACAAACACATAGCTACTAGGGCAAAGGCTCAGCCTGCACTTCTTCTTCTTCCACTACTACCTCAACTAGCTGGGGATCACTCTCAGCACTTCCTGAAACATGATATCGAGGTATGAGCAACACTGTTGCCCAGTGAGGGATAAGGTCTCTCGGGGCGTGCAATGCAACAAATAATACAATTAAGCATTAATAGTACTGAAAACCATTTAAGAAGGACAAAAGATTGAATACCACACATTAAAAAGGATACATTCACATAACCCCTATACTCCAATCTTCACTTGGTCTTCATTCACTATCCACGAACCACGATCACGATCACGATCACGATAAGCCGGCATAACCCCAAACACTACAGTGGGTATACTCCGAATGTACCCCGATAATCCTACGACCCAACATCCCCTGGCAATCTCTAGACCAGGCGAATGAGGGA
Organism: Ehretia macrophylla; assembly: GCA_037974665.1. Taxonomy (NCBI): domain Eukaryota; kingdom Viridiplantae; phylum Streptophyta; class Magnoliopsida; order Boraginales; family Ehretiaceae; genus Ehretia; species Ehretia macrophylla. The sequence continues at coordinate 12,294,712 of CM075774.1, forward strand.
CTAGGGCATAGAGTTTGAATATACACTGGCAAGCCCTCTGCCGCCCAACCGATATTCAACACATCCGCCCCTGACACTATGGTTGCGCAACCACTATGCAATGCACTTAACAATGACATGATATCGATAACAATATAAGCAATAACACGTAGGAGGATCAACAAAGTAGGTTGACCTCGAAACAGATAGATTAGAAGCAGTTCAAATCAAGTAATTAAGAGGTTTACAAAGGAAAATATCCAAGGTACACATATAACTATACCAAAAGCTTCAAAACAACTTGAAACCGCATTTAAACACATTTGGAGACATGCCAAGGTCTTAGACGCGAGTGACAAACGAATTTACCCTTAAACCCCTTTGCTTTTCCATCAGGTATTCCTTCCAAACTCATATCAATGATTCAAATTCAAGGGGAAGCTATATCAATCTTCTAATTAACCCTTAAGGTACCCTTACAACCCACGATTACGTTCGATTACCCGCAATTACCCCGAAAGCCCTATTTTTCCTCTTATAGCCTTGAACTACACATATATCAACCAAGCTTCAAACAAGGGTTAGCAAAGTTTCTATAGCACCTAGGTAGCCTAAGAATACTAAGGGTGAAGCTGGAATCCACCCGGAATCGCATTAACCCCGAAACCCTTTTGTTAAAGTCGGCTAATTCACGTTCTATGCAAATTTAGAGCAATTCAAATGCACGGGGCTATTAGACTACCTTCATTAGCACCTAAAGAATCTATTAGAAGCATTGAATCAAGCTAATATGCGCAATTACACAAAATCCTAGAATTTCATCACTATTCACCTCATAAATCAAAATAACGATTCTAACCATTTAAAATACACACCAATGGCTTAAATGTGTTCTCTAGCACTTATAGACAAGGTATAATAGCATAGGTAGGCATTAAAATAGCATTGGAACACATTTCTAACAAATCAAAAAAATAGCAATAATTTTAAAATGCGCAAAAAGTCATGAAATCCCTCACCAATGCGCGAATGAACACTCGGGAGGCTTGCAAACACCCTAAACTACTTGCTCCTAGCTTGGCTTAGCTTGGATTGAGGAATTAATGAAGCAAAAATCACCCAAGAGAGAGAGAAGGGTTGTCGGGTAAGCTACAATGTTTTTCAACTCTATTTTTTTTTTGTTTTGCAAATTATGAGCTTAGTTGTGTCATGTGTTGAGTATATATTTGAGTGGGGTCAAGTGGTTGCTTAAATGGACTTCTAAAATGAGCGTTGTTAACTTTAAAACGAGCCTAAGGTGAAAAGTGTAGGCTAGCTAATTAAATTACTAAGTTATGTTACGTAACACTATTCCTAGTTTGCTAAAAAAATTTCTAGACGAGGGTTCTGAACGCTAATCGCTCAAAGGCACATTTTTCCCATTCTTTTAACAATTAATATGATTTAATAAAAATGCTAATTCACTAATATAATGCAGTTTGAAAATGGAGTGAATAGTGGTTAAAGAAGACAGTTAATAAAGCACAGAAGGAAATGCGCAAATAATGGGTGCAACAGTAAGTTAATGTATGGCAAAAAGCTCGGGCGTCACATCTTCTCCCCCTTAAACTAATTGCGTCCACACAATTCTTACATGATTCGGCGAATAACTCTAGATATCGATCTCGCATCTGATCCTCTCTTTCCCAGGTAGCATCCTCCAACCCATGATGATCCCACAGAACTTTAACCATCAGAATGCTTTTAGTCCTCAGCTCATGAACTTTCTGATCAACAATCCGAAGAGGTTTCTCCGTGTAGGTTAAAGTTTCACTAATCTCTAATGGCTTAGGCTCAAGAACATGAGAAGGATTTGGCTGATATTTCCGAAGCATAGAAACATGGAAGACATCATGAATTTTGCCCAGGCTAGGAGGCAAAGCTAGTCGATAAGCCAATTCACCAACAGTTTCAATTACTTCAAACGGTCCCATGTAACGAGGACTGAGTTTACCTCCCTTGCCATGCCGAATCAAGCCCTTGCTAGGAGAAATTTTCAGAAATACCTGATCCTCTACGACAAATTTCAGATCACGATGGCGTCTATTTGTATAACTCTTTTACCGACTCTGTGCTGTAAGCATTCTTTTTCTGATAAGCTGAACATTATCAATCATTCGGTTCATCTCTGGCAATAGAGTAGGATCAATAGATTTCAACTCTCCAACTTCATCCCAATATAAAGAAGATCTGCATTTACGCCCATACAAAGCCTCATACGGTGCCATACTGATAGTAGCTTGATAACTGTTGTTATAAGCAAATTCTGCAAGAGGTAAGTATTTCTCCCAACTCTTACCGAAGTCCAGAATGCATGCTCGAAGCATATCCTCTAGTATTAAGATAGTTCTTTCAGATTGCCCATCAGTTTGAGGATGATAAGAAGTACTGAAAGTCAATGTCGTACCCAAAGCTTTCTGAATCTTCTGCCAGAACTGAGATGTGAATCTGGGATCTCTATCTAACACAATACTCTTGGGAATCCCATGAAGTCTAACAATATTCTCAACATAAATTTCAGCCAACCTATCAAGAGATTCAGCTTTCTTTGTAGTAATAAAATGAGAGGTTTTGGTCAATCTATCCATAACAACCCAGACTAAATCATGACCTCTCGAAGACCGCGGTAAATCTAACACGAAATCCATGGCAATGTGGTCCCATTTCCAAACAGGAATAGCCAAAGGCTGCAACAACCCTGCTGGTCTCTGATGTTCAGCTTTAACTTTCTGACATGTAAGACATTTAACAACACGGTCAGCAATCTCTCTCTTCATGTTGTTCCACCAGTAGTTATGTTTCAGATCTCTGTACATCTTGGTACTGCCTGGATGGATAGTATACTTAGAATTATGAGCCTCTGCAAGAATTTCTTTCTTTAAAGCTGGCTCAAAAGGAATACAAATTCTGCCTTTGAACTTAAGAAGTCCATCATCATATAATTTGAAATCCAACTCTCCCCCTTTCGACTTTTCTAAGATTTCCATCAATTGCAGATCAGCTTGTTGAGCCTCTCTAATCCTGGATAATAAAAGAGACTGAATATGCAAACTTGCAAATTGAATACCAGAATCTGAAGTGTTGGGCCTCCATAAACATAATTCCTCCATGAACTCCCAACTTTTGATGGTTAGACTGGCAACTGTAGCCTTTCGGCTTAAAGCATCGGCAACAATATTCACCTTACCTGGCAGATAATTGATAGTACAATTATAATCCTCAAGAAACTCCAACCAACGCCTCTGCCTCAAATTCAACTCTTTTTGAGAAAAGAGATATTTCAGACTCTTATGATCAGTAAAGATTTCAAATTTATTACCCCAAAGATAGTGACGCCATTTCTTTAATGCAAAGATGATAGCTGCAAGCTCAAGATCATGCATCGGGTAATTAAGCTCATAAGGTTTCAATTTTCTGGAAGCATAGGCAATAACTTTCCCATTCTGCATCAATACATAGCCCAAACCTTCTTTAGAAGCGTCACTATAGATTACCAGATTATCGGTACCCTCAGGTAGAGCGAGAATAGGAGCTATGGTTAATCTCTTCTTTAATACCTGGAAGCTAGCCTCACACTTCTCATTCCAATCAAATACAGTCTTCTTCCGAGTGAGTTGAGTCAAAGGTCCAGCAATTTTAGAGAAATCCTTGAAAAACCTTCTGTAATAACCCGCTAAACCCAAAAAATTGCGAATTTCTATAATAGTCTCCGGCCATTTCCATACCATGACAACCTCAATCTTTGCTGGATCAATAGAAATTCTATCCTGAGAAATAATGTGGCCTAGAAAAGTGACTTGCCTTAACCAGAACTCACATTTGCTAAACTTTGCAAATAACCGATGCTCCTGAAGAGTCTGCAACACAATTCTAAGATGTTGTTCATGTTCCGCCTCAGATTTAGAATAGACAAGAATATCATCAATGAAAATAACCACAAACTGATCCAGATATGAGCGGAATACTCTCTGCATCAAATCCATAAATGTGGCAGGAGTATTAGTTAACACAAACGGCAGAACAACAAACTCATAATGACCATACCGAGTTCTGAAAGCAGCTTTGGGAACATCATCAGACTTAATCATTAACTGGTAATAGCCCTGCCTCAGATCGAATTTAGAAAATACCCTGACACCTTGTAGCTGATCAAATAATTCCTCAATCAAAGGCAATGGATATTTGTTTTTGATAGTTATCTGATTAAGACCTCGATAATCAATGCATAACCGAAGAGATCTTTCTTTCTTTTTAACAAATAAGACCGGTGCACCCCAAGGTGAAGAACTCGGCTGAGTGAATCCCTTCTCAAGTAAACCCTGCAACTGAATTTTCAATTCTTGCAACTCAGGTGGAGCAATTCTGTACAAAGTTCTAGAGATAGGTGTAGCTCCTAGTAATAAGTCGATCACAAACTCTATCTCTCTATCAGGTGGTAAACCAGGTAACTCCTCAGGAAACACCCTCGAAAACTCTCTCACGATAGGTATATCATTCAGTTTCAATTGATCACCAGGTTGATTAATCAAATAAGCAAAGTAAGCCTCACAACCCTTATTTAACATTTTTTATGCTTTAATAGAAGATATGATAGGAGTTCCCATAGATTTTCTACTACCAACTATTTCAAGTACAGGCTGGTCGGGCATTTCTAATTTCACAATCTTCTTTCTACAATCAAGTTGGGCATAATATTTACCTAACCAGTCCATCCCCAATATAATTTCAAAGTTGCGGAAATGTAGAATAATTAAATCGGCAGGAGAAACACGACCTTGAATAAAAATATTACATGCCTTGCAAATAGATTTGGTGACAAACTTCGGCCCCATAGGAGTGTAAACCACAATATCATGCAACAGTTTATCATGTTTCAACTTAGCATTTTGTGCACATATAAGTGTAATATATGAATGCGAAGCCTCGAAATCAATTAAAACTTTAACTGATTGATCATTAAGAAGAAAAGTACCTTCTACTACAGCGGTCGTATCCGGAAGCTCTTCTGCATCTAAGACAAATACTCAGGCCTGACCCCACGGTACTGGTACTGCAACTGAACCCCTGGTCTGATTGCCTTGACCAGATGTCTGACCCCTGGTATTCTTGAATTTCTGGCAGTCTCTAACCCTGTGTTGATCACTGCCGCATCCGGTACATTGGCCCAATCTCTTCCAACAATTGTCCTCAGTATAACCCTGGCGTTGACAGAAGCTGCACTGCTGGTGACGTCTTGCAACAGTGCCTCCCGAAGGAGCTCTGTAAGTAGGGGTAGCTGAACTACCCTGCTGAGAACGAACTACTGTTGGTTGGGTCTGTCCCTGACTCTGACTCTGGGCTGGTCGCGACTCAATCTGAATAGGCCTTGTATAACTTTGTGTCTGCCTCGGCTGTGGACTCTGCCCCACTGGAATCGTCTGCCTCTAGTACCCCTGACTCTGAGACTGGAACTGACGCTTACTCGATTGGCTAGTCTCTGCCAACACGTTTGCCTTGCGTTTTTCATACCTCGAGGCGGCTCTAACCACTGCAGCATAGTTAGGGTAATCATTCGTAGACAGATTAAGAATAATATCATTCCTCAATCCCATAATGAATCTCTGCATCTTCATGTCCTCTGGTTGTACCAAAGCCGGCGCATAACGGGAAAGCCTAGTAAAAGCAGCATCATATTGATCTACTGTCATATTTCCCTGTTTCAAAGCTATGAACTCTGCCTAACGTTTCTCACGGGCAACCACTGATATATATTTATCTCGGAATTCTCGAACGAAGTCATCCCACGAATGTTGAACCATCTCAACTTCCCATTTCTCATTAATAGTATGCTACCACTCCTCGGCGTTACCCTCCAGAAGAAATGTAGCATAAGTAATTTTTCTTTCATCACTGCACTCACGAATTGCAGCCACCCTTTCAAACTTCCTCAACCACAATTCAGCCTTCATATCATCAGGTTCTCCAAAGAAGCTGTAGGCCCCGTGATATAAAAATCTGTCATACAAATTAACTCCGGTAGCACTATTACCCTCGGCTCTGGCAGCCTGATTACCACTGGCAGCCCCTGTCTGACCCTGCTGGGTTACGAACTGGGCAATGGTATTCATAGCAGTAGCCATAGTAGCCAGAATCTGTGCAGTGCTGGGTTTTGGTCCCTATGGTGGTGCATTCTCTGCTACACCTTCACCCTCTCCCGGTATACCCTGCCTAAGAGCTTCTTCCGGCTCTCTCCCCGGTCTGCCCCTTCTCCTCATCTCAAACAGCTAGAATGCAAAGTATTATGATAGGCATGTACATAAATTGCAGGTAAAGCACATAGGAAGAAGTTCAAATAAATCCACATAAGTCACATATTACATTAGAAGAATGTTCACATACAAGAGATTCATAGTCACTTAATCATGCTTGACATTCTAGACTTTTCACTTTTAAACATTAACTCTTAGAGACTTTTCGCATTCCATTGTCATACTAGCACGTTCATTCCCAATTCAAATTTCACTTAGGCAAATTAAAGAACTACAGTTTCATACCATTACAAAATCACATAGCAGACCCCTACCCACAGACCGAGAAATTTAACCCAACTTCATGCAATCTATAGCTCTGATACCACCTAAAATGTAACACCCCAACCCAATCCCACGCTAATGGTTAAGTTTGGACCCGATAAACGGACAGAGTATCCTCTGTACCGTGGATATTTTGGAAAACTATAAATACTCAAAATAGCCACAATATATTAAGATAAACTTTTATAATTAAAGTTTAAAAGTTCCAGGCCATCCGAGCCTTGAAACGTACAATAGCTCTGAACCACACAAGCATGCACCCAACTTAACTTTTCATTAAACCTTTTTAAGATGTCATTCTATGATAACATTAGAGCAATCTTAGAAGTTGAAATCATACATACCTCTAAACATACACCCCAAGCATGCAAGAACTAAAAGAATAAATTAAAAGTTATTACAAGCCATAGACTTACTACACTTACTACAACCAACTATCTTTAACTTACAACTACAAGCATATACATAGCCCTAAGGCCACAAAATAGATCATAGTATAATAATACAAGTACGCCATAAAGCAACAAGAAAGCACATCCACCTCAGACAACAAACACACAACTACTAGGGCAAAGGCTCAGCCTACTTCTTCTTTTTCCACTACCATCTCAACTAGCTGGGGATCACCCTCAGCACTTCCTGAAACATGATATCGAGGTATGAGCAACACTATTGCCCAGTGAGGGATAAGGTCTCCCGGGGCGTGCAATGCAACAAATAATACAATTAAGCATTAATAGCACTGAAAACCATTTAAGAAGGACAAAAGATTGAATACCACACATTAAAAAGGATACATTCACATAACCCCTATACTCCAATCTTCATTTGGTCTTCATTCACGTTCCACGAACCACGATCACGATCACGATAAGCCGGCATAACCCCAAACACTCCAGTGGGTGTACTCCGGATGTACCCCGATAATCCTACGACCCAACATCCTTTGGCAATCTCCAGACTAGGTGAATGAGGGACTAGGGCATGAAGTTTGAATATCTACAGGCAATCCCTCTGCCGCCCAGTTGATATTCAACACATCCACCCCTAATACTATGGTTGCGCAACCACTATGCAATGCACTTAACAATGACATGATATCGATAACAATATAAGCAATAACACGTAGGAGGATCAACAAAGTAGGTTGACCTCGAAACAGATAGATTAGAAGCAGTTCAAATCAAACAATTAAGAGGTTTACAAAGGGAAATATCCAAGGTACACATAGAACTATACCAAAAGCTTCAAAAAAACTTGAAACCTCATTTAAACACATTTGGAGACATGCCAAGGTCTTAGATGCGAGTGACAAACGAATTTACCCTTAAACCCCTTTGTTTTTCCATCCGTTTTCCTTCCAAACTCATATCAATGATTCAAATTCAAGGGGAAGCTATATCAATCTTCTAATTAACCCTTAAGGTACCCTTACAACTCACGATTACATTTGATTACCCGCAATTACCCCGAAGGCCCTATTTTTCCTCTTATAGCCTTGAACTACACATACATCAACCAAGCTTCAAACAAGGGTTAGCAAAGTTTCTATAGCACCTAGGTAGCCTAAGAATACTAAGGGTGAAACCCGAATCCACCTGGAATCGCATTAACCCCGAAACCCTTTTGTTAAAGTCGGCTAATTCACGTTCTATGCAAATTTAGAGCAATTCAAATGCACAGGGCTATTAGACTACTTTCATTAGGACCTAAGGTGTCTATTAGAAGCATCGAATCAAGCTAATACGTGCAATTACACAAAACCCTAGAATTTCATCACTATTCACCTCATAAATCAAAATAACGATTCTAACTGTTTAAAATGCGCACCAATGGCTTAAATGTGTTCTCTAGCACTTATAGACAAGGTATAATAGCATAGGTAGGCATTACAATAGCATTGGAACACATTTCTAACAAATCAGGAAAATAGCAATAATTTTAAAATGTGAAAAAAGTCATGAAATCCCTCACCAATGCGCGAATGAACTCTTGGGAGGCTTGCAAACACCCTAAACTACTTACTCCTAGCTTGGCTTAGCTTGGATTGAGGAATTGATGAAGCAAAAATCACCCAAGAGAGAAAGAAGGGCTGTCGGGTAAGCTACAGTGTTTTTCAGCTCTATTTTTTTTTTCTGTTTTGCAAATTATGAGCTTAGTTGTGTCATGTGTTGAGTATATATTTGAGTGGGGTCAAGTGGCTGCTTAAATGGACTTCTAAAATGAGCGTTGTTAACTTTAAAACGAGCCTAAGGTGAAAAGTGTAGGCTAGCTAATTAAATTACTAAGTTATGTTACGTAACACTATTCCTAGTTTGCTAAAAAAAATTATAGACGAGGGTTCTGAACGCTAATCGCTCAAAGGCACATTTTTCCCATTCTTTTAACAATTAATATGATTGAATAAAAATGCTAATTCACTAATATAATGTAGTTTGAAAATGGAGTGAATAGTGGCTAAAGAAGACAGTTAATAAAGTACAAAAGGAAATGCGCAAATAATGGGTGCAACAGTAAGTTAATGTATGGCAAAAAGCTCGGGCATCACACGAACTTTGGATGATGCCCAGAAAAACTATACCATCACAAAGAAAGAATTACTTGCTGTAGTTTTTGCATTAGAAAAGTTTCGGTCTTATGTATTAGGGTAAAAAATAATCATTTATTCTGACCATTCGGCATTAAGATACCTGTTGAAAAAGAAAGATACTAAACCTAGGCTTATTTGATGGTTGTTATTAATTCAAGAATTTGATTTAACAATCAAAGATAGGAAAGGTCGAAAAAATGTTGTTACTGATCACTTGTCAAGGATTGTAACTCAGGAAACAGAAAATGAATTTCCCTTGAGAGATACATTTCCTAATGAATAATTATTGCTAATTTCAGCTCCTAAACTTCCTTGGTATACTCATATTGTGAATTATCTTGCAGTACGTAAAATACCCAAGGAATGGAACAAGGCTGAGAGAGAGATCGATTTTTCTCAATAGTAAAGCATTATTTCTGGGAGGATCCTCATTTGTTCCGTACATGTTCTGATCAAATTATTCGCAGATGTGTTCCAGAGTCTAACCAACTAAGCATCATGTCATTTTTTCATTCGCAGGAATGTGAAGGACACTTTGGAGGACGACGGACAGCTATCAAAATTCTGCAAAGTGGATTTTATTGGCCCACATTAATCAAGGACACTCATGAGTTTTGCAAGGCATGTGAAAGATGCCAAAAGACAGGTAGCATGGGAAAAAAGATATGATGCCCTTAAATCCCATAGTGGTTTGTGAATTTTTTGATGTTTGGGGTATTGATTTCATGGGTCCTTTCCCCATCTCCTTTGGTTTTCAATAAATTTTGGTTGGTGTTGATTACATGTCTAAATGGATTGAAGCAATTGCAACAAGGACTAATGATCACACTGTTGTGATGAAATTCATAAAAGAAAACATTTTTTGTCGGTTTGGAATTCCAAGAGCCATCATTAGTGACGGTGGAAGTCATTTCATTCACCGAACTTTTGAAAAATTATTGAAAAAATACTCAGTCATTCATAAGGTTGCAACTCCATATTACCCACAAACTAGTGGACATGTTGAGGTTTCTAATAGAGAAATTAAATCAATCCTTGAAAAGACTGTTAGACTTGATAGGAAGGATTGGTCCACTCGATTGAATGATGCACTTTGGGCATATAGAACTGCATATAAAACTCCTATAAGAATGTCACCTTTTCGTTTAGTTTTTGGAAAAACATGTCATTTACCTGTTGAGTTACAACATAAGGCTTACTAGGCAATTAGAACTATGAATTTTGACTTGCAGAAAGCTGGTGAAAACAGGTTATTCCATCTAAATGAACTGGAAGAGATGCGTTTAGAGGCATATAAGAATGCCAAGATTTATAGCGAGAAAATGAAGAAAACGCATGATAAAATGATTATTCAGAAGTCATTTATTCCTGGAGAAGATGTGTAGTTATTTAATTCTAAGTTATGATTGTTTCCAGGAAAATTGAGGTCTAGGTGGGATGGACCATTTGAGGTTGAACAAGTTTTTTCGTCTGGAGTTGTCAAGATAAAAGATAAAACAAATGGGAAAATTATGTTTGTAAATGGACAAAGGCTAAAACCAGCGATCCGGTTAAAGAATTGGGGCGAAGAGTCAATTGAACTTAAGAATCCAATCCCTACAGAGTAACAATTTCAATGTGACTCTATCTGGCTGAAGACGTTAAACTTAGCGCTCGTAGGAGTCAACCTAGGATGTCTAGAGGTATTAGGATTCTAAATTTTATTTTTATTCTTTTTGTCATTTATATTTCATACCAAATGAGTCTTTCTCCAACTTAAAGTAGTTTGGGTCTTAACCCTGAGAAGCACTCATAAAGGTATAATTGTCATGATACTAGTGGTCACTGTACGTTTTCTGTGTGCGGTTGTCTGACCAGTGCAACTCTGTCTAACAATACTTGTCACTCCACCAACTTAATGTAGTTTGGGTCTGTTGGGCTTTACTTGATAAGGTAGTTAGGAGTGAGAGCATTCACCAGACGGTATTGTCTGTAACGTAAAACCCTACTGTATTACTCTTGACCCTGTGGAACTGGTTGTGGCCCCATGTGAGTGCCGAAAGAAAGTATTGGATGACGTGAACAAAGAAACCTTTGGAAGAGCTAGTCCCTTAATTTTAAATTCTATAAAGAAAAAAAGATTAAAAAAAAAAAAATTATTTCCCGAAGGAGTTAAACTACGACACTTAACTGTGTGTGCATGTCTTGCTAGCTGACATTAAATGGTTCCAGTGCCCATTCCCGGTTAGAAAGAAAAACTCTAACAATTTGTGTGATGCGCTCATCCTAAATGGGTGAGAGGATGGGCAAACAGTGGCAACATTCGGTAGTGACTATCTGAGGATAAAACAGGGTGTTGTTTGTACTAGTGTGTGTGCCTCACATGAACCTAAGTGATCTCTGGGTAATCTAGGATCTCGTGGCAGTAACATTCTATGGTTCGTCCTAGATGTTGTCGCTTGGTTACCAATTAGCTTTAAATTGGCGTTAACTTCAACGTTAGGAGGTCTATTTCTACCGTTATGGAAATAGTGGCTCTCATGGTATTTGAGAGAAAGATAACTAGTACCACTCTGAGGGGCATGTGATACGTGATTCATCACATCTGATTCGGCCAGTTCTTACGCTATGGCGTGTAGATTTACTATCCAGATTTTGATGTCATTCATTTGGTGTTCGGATATGGTTTACTTTGCTGCATAGGTATGAAACTGAAATAGGGTTGGGATCCTATTTTTGTATTTCCCAGGCTTCCAGTGTTGCCTTCCAAACTGGCGGACAACTCTTCGTTAAGTTGTTGAACTCTAAATTTAGTCTAAACTCAAATATTCTTAAATTAAATCTGGATCCAACTATTTCTTTTGGAAGCATATTTAAGGTTTGAATCTTGATGGATAACTATTGGTCGGTGTTCATTTGTATATTCTTATAGTTGGTTTTTCCTAGGATGTTTGAGTGGTATAAAATTCATGTGTTTATTTTTTTTTCTCTTGTACCAATTTTAATTTTAATTTTAAAAAAAATAGTGTAGTCTTGTAGAAAATTGGTTTGAGGAAGATTCTATCTTCTTATTTTGTGATTTTATTTTATTATTGTTAAAAAAAAGAGTCAAAAAGACCACGCTCGAGCGCACTTAATCCCCTGCTCGAGTACCGTTAGCCCTAGCAGAAAGGGTTTAAAAACCTGCTTTCTTCATTCTCCCCTTCATTTCTCTTCACCGTCACCTTCACTCTCCTCTCTCTAAAAAATATATATATATTTTTCTTCTTTCATTTCTCCTACGCTGTCGCATTCAACACAATGATGTTCGGGACTCTCACGGCTGATCAATTTGCCATGGTTGTGTACTCGTTTGCAGGCGTTTTCATCCTTTACCTTTTTCTTATTTATCTCTTTATCAAGTGGGATCATAGGTATAATAGAAATGATTGAAGTCAATCATGTATTTCCAAGTTTAAGAGATAGTCTTATAGTTTATTTCTTTATTTATAGTATATATATATATATATATATATATATATGTATATATATATATATATGTGTGTGTGTGTGTGTGTGTGTGTGTGTGTGTGCATGTGTGTGTGTGTGTGTTAGCTTTCTATAGATGTATATAATATTATAAAAATAAAAAAAGAAGAATTTAAAAAAATTGCAACAGGGTGCTCAAGTGCCTAGTAGGCGCTCGAGCGCCCAAGTGCAGTCGGGGCTTATAACCTAAGCCCCGATTACAGCAGCAGCAAAAAAAAAAAAAAGCCCCCACCCACGGAAATCCCCCAACAACCATCACCAAAATCCCTCCCCAACCCAAATCCACTACAGATCTACGTCTTAAGGTATGTTTTCATCATTATATCTTATTTTCATTTTTTTTCAGCTTTATTTCAAATTTAGATCTGTATGTATATGTTTATATATGTATGTATATATGTATTTTTGAAGGTTTTAGGTTGATGTTTATTGTTTGTTTGTGGTTTATTGTTGTTCTATAGCTTCTAATCTTAGTGTTGGTATGATTTTTTTTCTGATTCATGTATGTATATATGTATGTATATGTGTATGTATATATGTTTGTATACGTGTAGGAATATGAGTATGTATATAGAATTTAGTTAAATTTCAGTTTTAAATTTTCAGTTTATATTTCTTTTAATATTATTTAAAAAAAAACCAAAAGTTAAAAACAAAATCCGAAAATTAAAACAAAATTTCAGATTAATGTACATGTATTTTCTTGTTGTCCTAAGTATAGGATTTATATATTGTGTTAATGTTGGAGATTTGAGTGGATGACTAGTCACTATTGTGTGTTGTTAAGAGCGATTTTGTGGTTGTTAATAGGTGTTGTTTGTATAAATAGTTTCTACGTAAAAAAATTGTTTTGTATTTTTCATGATTTTTCTGATTTAGTTTTTTTGTTTATTATTTAGACTATGCCTCCAAAAAGACAAAGATTGTCATTGACTGCACGACTTGAGAATGCTTAGATTGAGACTGAAACTGATTTTTTGGATGATTTGAGGGCTTACGAAGGTGGGACACGTGCTTTTGAATATTTTGAGGGACATTATCTTGACTGCATTCTACATCGACCTTTTGATGATGTTCTTGTTTTTCTTCGTCTTATTCGACATTTTTATGAGCATTTTTGTTATGATGATGGTACATTTAGTACGTCAGTTGATGGTTTTGAATTTACATTTACTACTACTGATATCATGACTATTATGTGTGGGCATGATATGTTTTATGCGACAACTGAGGACTTTCCTGCTAGAATTCCAGATTTGGAATTGCTACAAATTTGTGTGGGGGTCTGATTCTTGAACATGGTGTAGGTATAAGGAGATCTTCCCTTCTGAGAGATATGTGGTTAACTGATATAATTGTTAAAAAGAACCTTTGCCCATATGGTCATAATCAAGAGAGGACGAGAGTTGTGTTACAAGTCTTCTATTGGTTTTATCAAGGTGACCTTTTCGATGTTGGGGCTGTAATTGGAAAAAATATGATGAGTCTTATAGACCACATGAGGAGGTTTGATACTACATCTATACTTCGTTTTCCTCGATTGATAGTTTTTTTACTTCAACAGTTTAATTTTTCTTTTTCACCTGATGAGCCATTCATGGATCTCTCTATTACTTCGTATGGTGAATCGGAGTTCACAAAGAGTCTTAAACATTTGGAGCGCGCTGTTCGCAAAATGCCCTTAGCATTAAATGCTCCACGGCCTTCTGCTCAACCTACTGAAGGCGCTACGTCTTCCCAGCAACGCGGCACTCAGCCTGAAGAATCATTGATGGAAAAACTTCACAGAGAGCTGCAAGCCATGAATACTAACCTTACTGCAAGATTGGGTGAAATAGGTGGACTGAAAGCTGAATTTGCTGATTTTAAGTAGTCAAAGAGGGAAGAGTTTGCTGCATTATGAGCTGAACTTGCTTCAATGAAAGGTTCAGGCTTAGGTCCTCAACCGCCTCCACCACCGTAATTCAGTGGCGTGCTTTCTATGTTATTTTAGTTTATGTTTTTTATTTCATCTTTCTTTAGAAATATTTTAGTTTTTATTTAAACTCACGGCTAATGTTGGTTTTTGAGATTTTGTTTGACAATTCTTCTTTCATAAAGTTTTTGAGGAACTTTGCTTGGATTGTTTATTAGGTTGTATCTTTCTTTTTACTTTGCATTGCATAGTCTTCTTTCATTGAGGACAATGTAGGGCTCGGGTTTGAGGTGGAAAAAAGTTGATACCAACCTGATACAAAAAAAATTTCAAACCTTTTACTTCACTTATTCATAATAATTAAATTTGAGTGGTTAATTGTTGAAATATAGTTAGATTGTGATAAAATATTTCAATTAACTGTGAATTTGGAATGGAAAAATGATTAGCCACTAGAGTTGAGTTTGTATCTAGATTTTTTTTTGATACCTTATTAACTATTATTACATACCAACAGCGTCACATGATTCAATTAGAAGTTTTTGATTAATTATCAAAAAGGAATAGATTGAGATGTTTTTAATGTGAGATGTTGTGTTTTATTAAAATTTGACTTATTTTTCTAGATCGGTATACTCCTTTAAAAAAAATGTGTAGATGACTCACTCAACATCATTCAAATTTCAAAAGTGTTGATTCAACAAAAAAGAGGCAGAAAAGAAATCCATAACAAATACTTTCTTCTAACCATTTTGAGCATTTTTGTTAAAACCACAACCACCCTGACCTTTCAAAAACACCTCTACCAGCAATAAGCATTCAATCCTAAGCATGTAAAGTCTTTGTTACTTATTCATTACATCAATGTTGAGCTTATACTTGCAAATCTTTGAGGATTCAAGTGTTTTCATTTGTATTATCCACTCATAGAGGAGATATTTATTTGTACTCTTTTTATACACAAACTTTGTTGCTATATACTCTTGTACTTAGATTAAGAGAATCATTGTATTAAGAAGAGTATTGTCAATCCTTTGTGGACTTAAAGAAGTGAGGAAGTAGGTAGTTAGCTTCACCTACATTAGAAAAAGTTAGTGTTTCTCTTATGGTGGAGTTTGCGTGAAATTCCAAGGGAATGATACCTTAGGTGGTAGATGTAGGCTTGCTGAACCACATGCAAATCCTTGTGTTTGATCTTTTTAACTCTACTATCCTTTTCATTCTATCTTTGCATACTTTGTCTTTGATATTTTTCCTACAAGAGTTTATTGTATCATTATAATATTTAAAAGTAGTGTATTACTTTTTTTATTCTAATTCATCCCCCTCTTAGGATTATTTGGACCAACAAAATGATAGCATGTGCTAAATACATTCAAATTTGTCCAAATAGATAAGTCAATATTCTACTTGTTGATTGTATAGTTGCATTATGGCTATCCTAATTGCCATTGACATTCCTATTGATTTTTCAATATGGTACACAAATTACTATCATTAGCATTCTATCTACTCTGTGAGATCTAAACATTTTATTATATGTGCATTTATTTATTTTAAACATTATTTGGTAGCATTATGTGTTAATTATGTGTTTATCTATTTTTAATACATCATATATGCATTTAGATTTCATTTATACACATAAACTTAGTCTTATTTTACTAAGTCTACTATAATTGACATAGTCTTACTCATAAATATACATTTCATACATATAAACATATTAGATAATAACTTTGTATTCTAACTTTGATTATATGACTTTGTATAATTGGCTTAATTGACTTATTGACCTTTACATACATTATACACTACACATATACTAGATATCAGCATAACAAAACAAAACAAAACAAAAGCTAGAAGAACACTTCAAGGGTCGGCCAAGAGAAAGAAAAAGAAGAAAAAAATAGAAAAAATAGTTTTTGATCATTTTTTAAGGTGATTCTTGCATTTCAAAGCCAAATCAAAGTGGAAATAACTCAAAGATTGTTCTCCATAGCTTGTTCTTGCCATATCTAGTCTTTTCCAACAATTTTAAGGTGAGGGTTTCAAGTCCTTGCATGTGTATGCCTACTTTGATCCATTAAAATCATATATAATAGTGTTATAAATGCTTGTAGAGATGAATATATATTGTAGTAGTGATTTGGGAGCTTTATATATGCATATGAACTTGTTGGAGGCAAAATAATTGGATTTATGCCAACTTTATTAGTTGAAAGTTGAGAAATCGAGTTAGCTTTGGTGTTTATGATTATATATATGTGATTGGGATGTGATTTCATGGCTTTGGAGTAAATTTGGTGAATTTAGGGGTTTATTTTGATGAATTTCCAAAAATTTCAGCCTTCATGCATTTTAAGAGTTTGACATGTTTGGCTTGTTTAATGCTTGGTTTTGTTGTTGTAATGGGTTCATAATGCATTGTAGTTAGTTGCTATATTGATTGTGTTGAGGTTATGTGTTGTAGAGATTCATAGGTTGGTTAAATGTTGTTAAAAAGTTGGAGTTGGTTTATAGAGATCATGTTTTTTTAAGGTTTAATTGGTGTTAATGTGTAAAGGTCATGTTTTTATGAGCTTAGGTGATGTTAATGTGTTGTAGAGAACATGTTCTTTGATAGTTAAATATTGGTACTAATGTGTTGGATATGTGTTTAATGAAGTTTAGTTGAGTTAATGAATGTGTTGTTGAGTTAATAGACGTATTATTGGGTTAATGAATGTGTTGTTGAGTTAATGAATGCGTTGTTGAGTAGTGGATATGTTGTTGATTAATGAATATGTTATGAGATGTGATGTGAAGTGTCGGGTTGCAACCTTAGTTCGTCATGGTAGCGTCGTTTCATGCTGAGCGGCATAGGACTTGCCAGTAATTGCATGACTACCATGTACTAATCATTTTTTTCATGTGGTCGGTGAAGGCCACGGTGAGATTGTTCGTAGGATTGTGTACATCATGAGTACATACGTGGGATAGAGAAGTATTGAGTTCGTGGCAGAGTTATAAGGTGTCGGATTCAACGAGTGTCTAAAGCGTAACTTCTTGATGTGTTGTTTAACGTGAATGTTTCAAGGTTGTTAAGCGTATGTGAGTATGTAGTTGCTATGTGATATGTTGTTTCTAATGTGTTCAAAAGGTTTTTGAGTTAAAGCTTTCAAACTTCATTTTATCCGTCCCTCACTGAGCCTGATTAGCTCATTTCTCTTTAATGCATGATACAGGTGTTCATGATGTGGATTATGTGCGAGAGGAAGGAACTAATGAGTTTGATCTTATAGTGCATGAGTAGTTGATGTATTTAACTTTGAAAACTATGTTTTACTTGCTTTAGTAGTTTTGAAGTTTATGTACCAAATACTTGATAGTTTAACTTTCCTTAAGCCTAGTTATTTTGGTTGTACATATATGGTTGGTCACGTTGAATCATGATCACAACTAGCTAGTTTATATTTTAGCGTATGTTTATATTTCAAGAATGCCTAAGTTGTGAAAGTGTTGTATACTTTTTGCCAAGCGAATGAATGAATGTAAGATTAGTGTTTTCCGCAAAAGAATGATGAAATGTTGTTGTAATTGAATGACGCGAACCTTTGAGAATGTATATTGTGTATTCTTTGTTGCATTGGTTGTTCATATTACAGGCGTTATAATTTCCGTGTGTTATCGCGACCGGGCTTGATTTTCGAAGGGCTGGGTTTGGGCGTGACAGTTGTGGTATCAGAGCTTAGCTTGTCTAAGTGTAAGCCATGATAGGACCTTCGGTTTGTGTGTTATGTGATCCAAGGTGAAGTGTTGTGGCATAATTATGTGTTTATGTGTTATGTGTTTATGTGCATAAGAATGTGTTCAAGATGTGTGTGAATGGAATGAAATTAAGTAAGTGTTAATGATATGTCCAGTTTATATTAATTGATACTAACTTTCTTATGATATAAACTGTTTATATATACTATAACTGTTCACAACCCTTTATGTCCTACCAGTTCCACCAGTTCTAACAGGGGATCAAGGTTTTGGCCAGTTATCTCAAATTATGAACAGGGTTGTAGTTGCATTGGAAAGGCAGGAAACTGACCGCGGAAATTAGTATAACGACTGTCAACACCAAAACAACAATCGTGGCGGTATAAGGAGTAATGGAGGTCACGGTGGTAATAAGGACCACGGTGGCTATGCTAGGGATGGTGTTGGAAATAGTGGAGGTCACGGTGGTAATAGGGATCACGGTGACTATGCTAGGGGTGGTGTTATAGGTGTTGGAGATCACGATTTAGCAATCTTTCACTATCCTAAAATTCTTGCCATCATTAACCTATTGTTAAAATCATTATAGCCTAGCATAATTATTCTATCTCCCGGTGCCATTACCATCCGCTGCCACCATAAACTAATAACATGCCAATCACCTACACCTAGCAACACACCTGTTCTTCCACAA
This sequence comes from Ehretia macrophylla, assembly GCA_037974665.1. NCBI lineage: Eukaryota > Viridiplantae > Streptophyta > Magnoliopsida > Boraginales > Ehretiaceae > Ehretia > Ehretia macrophylla. The sequence goes on from CM075774.1 coordinate 12,313,761, forward strand.
ATTATGCACTGCCCACGTCTTGTTCAAGCAAATAAATCAGCAATGCACCTGTCTCTACCTTGGGCATTATTATCCGCCCATTAGCGAATCATGCACCATGTTTGCCAAGCAAATTCCTCATCTATACTAGCCTTTGTTGTCATCTCTACCACTGCCCAGTAAAGCAAAACTATCCACCGTCCTAGCATGGCTTGCAAATAAACTTTAAACACAAAAACTTGTAGCATTCATTGATAAACAACACACAATCCCGCTGCTTGCACCAATAACTTTTCAGCAATCCAAGACATTATAGTTTAACAAAATAGTACTATCATTATCATCTAAATGCTAGCATGGGATCGTGGCATGTACCCATGCAATTCTCGTCAAACCAACAAAGCTAGTGTATGAAGTGGCGGCTTGCATGAACGTTAGAGGTTATAGGTTATATAATCATCACCTTGTACATTAAGATCTATCGCTACAATCCAATTAGATTAAAAATCAAAACTCTATATAAACCCCTTATCTTCAGCTATAGCACACACCAATTAGTCACACACAAGTTAGCTTAAATACATTTCTTTTGTGACATCCGTGGGAAGCTCGCGATATCACAAATTAAGGTGAGGAAATTTCTTAAAACTCATGTTAATATGTTAGTTGTTAACTTTGACTATATATATTAATTATAACTTATAATTATGCATGGTTGGTTATAGATGTGATGAGATTTTAATAAACGAAGCATATTATTTGTGTTTACTTACGTTGTTATTTGATTACGTTACGTTATGTCTCATATAATTATCATTTGACTATGTTAAGAAAAGACTATAGTATTATATGTTGCTTAGCTTAATTTTTCTCGATTGTGGATATGTTAATATATTACCATGAGGTTATAATAAAATTATAGTTTTAATGCTAAAAGTTGGCATTGTATATGAACACGGTTAAGCTGGGTGATTGAAGTAAAGGTTCTAACATATGTGTTAGATAATTGGTATGGGACTTGGAAGTAACATTATAATCATCACTATTTTAATTGAATAGAAATTGAGTTGTTACTACCTGCCTAAATAGGCTTAATTCTAAATTACGAATAACTGGAAGAAATTACTATTAATAAGTATAGTTGGCATATTAATTAACAATTGGATTATTATTCTAAAATCCTAAGAATAAGTTAATACACTTTAAAAGTTTAGCTTGACTTACTTACTATTTGAAAATGTCCGAAGAACATCTAAATTGTTTCAACTGACCCAACTAGTTAAGGTTACTAAGTTTGCTGAAAACATGAATCTTATTAAAACTAGTGTTTATTGAGACTACAATACCTGTATATGGTTACCTATTCTTACTATTGGTTAGCTATTGGTTAGTGTTTATCAAACATTTTAAGTGACAACAATGAGTTGCTATGAATTACATTCCTGTACCGGTATGAACAGGGACAACCTCTTCCGTTGTTCCCTGCCTACGTGTTTATCGAATTACGTGATCATAAATTACAAAAGTTAACAATTGTGTACTATATGATTACTTGTGTATATGAGTATCCTATTCGTTAGTGCCTTCTCTCGCTGGGGGGCTTGACTTATTGGGAGAGTTGGGACGTTCTTCTTGATAATGCTCTCTCTCGTCAGGGGGGCTTGACTCCCTGGGAGAATTGGGACGTATAAGCAATCTAATAAACCCCATGGTAGAAGTTCTGGTAACACCTGGGCGGCATCGGGCTTGCCAGGATAACCCAGCTACCATGGCAATTCGTGGTGTATACTGGATTTTACCCTTTTGTTTGGTGTTAAGGGAAATGATATTAACAGAAGACTTGAGACTAGCCATCTCTACAAATGCACGTGGAACTGTATCCTTTTTATTATGTGAATAAGTACTCTTGCTTATGACCACTACCGCCTTTGGAGAGCTTGCTCTCGCTTAGGACCAGTACCACCCTCGGAGGGGAAATACTGTTTATCTAAATGTCACTACTGTTGTTGATACGTGATTCGAATGTGATAGAAATCTCTATTGGTTATCATATGTATTTGTATCTTATCATTTACCATATATGTAATAATTTATTAAATGTTATCGTGTGTGTAATACATCGCATCATGATTTTCAAAAGCCTCGAAATGTTTTAAAAACTTTCCTATTCCATCCTCACTGAACTTCCAAAGAGCTCACCCTCTTTTTCCCTCCTACTTGTAGGTAAAGTCTAGCTTGAAATACTGTGTCTTTTCTACTTCATGAGAGACCTAGATCTCTTGATCCCAAGGCATATTGATGTAAACATGCACTGACATTACCTACACGATGAAGACCTTGAGAATCTTAGTGTACCTCACCATCTTGTTTATGACATTATAGTTAATGATGTTCTGGTAGACATCGGTTTCGGACCTTGTATGATAGCCTATGTTCTGTACTATAGCCATGATTATGGGGAATAGGTTTTGTGTAATAGTTTGGTTATCTAGGCTCATTTTGAAATAAGCTGAGTCTGGTAATTGGGAGATAGTTGTAACCTCGGTGTAATCAAAAAGTTATATAATAAATAGCACTGTTCCTACTTTTTATATGTTTGGTCAGCAAGTAAATATGAGTGGATTTGCAATTACAGACTCTCTATCTAATTCTGAGAAGGGTTGGGTAGTTGGAGTCATTACAACATATCCTACTCTTAGGATATGGATAGTGTACAACATGGATATTACTAGAAAACAATCATGCTGACATAAAAAATCTAAATGGAGTTTCATAAAGAAACGTTATTGGAAATAAAGATTCTAAATGATCTTAATATTTAGACGTTACTTCAGATTTGTATATATCAAGATAGAACTATATATAAACGCAAGCACGTGAAGTCATGTTTTATAGAGCACTGGTAATCTTGCCATGATAGCTGACTTGTATGGCTGTCATAATAATTTACATAAAACTTAGGGGGCGTTTGGTTCGCGGATAGATTTTTCATTATCAGGAATAACATTCCCATGATAGCTCACTTGTATGGCTGTCATAATAACTTACATAAAACTTAAGGGGCATTTGGTTCGCGGACATATTTTTTATTCCAAGGAATGACATTCCCAAGAATGTTATTCCTGGGAATGGGATTAAAAATGTTTGGTTTGTTAAAAATATTTCTGGGAATATTTTGTCAAATTCCTATGAATGTTTTTTATTATGTTTGGTTTATACTCAATATTCCTAGGAATGTTGACAAAATTTTCAACTATGCCCCTAATTCATAAAAAAGGAATATCAAACAAAGTGTACAAATAACAATTCATGTTGCATAATTTTGCTAATACAAGAGTAAAAAAATATTTAACGTATTAATACAACGAAAGTAAATTTATTTTTATAATTTATAAATGTTAACTTGACACTTCAAAATTTATTATTTAAAAAAATTCAAAATTCAAAATTCAAAAAAATTTAAAGAGTATTTAATTTATTTTTAAAATTTTAAATTTATTTAATTTTAAATTTTAAAATCTAGAATTTAGCATTAAAAATAATTTTAAATATAAAATTCTAATATAACTTAGAAAATTGAGAATTTTTTTATTTATTTCTTTTTTTTTTTTATTTTTTTTGTCATTATATTTTTTTTATTTTATTTTATGTTTTATTTTTTTTATTTTATTTTTTTATTCTATTTTATCATTTACTTTTTTAATTTTAATTTTATTTTATTTTACTTTTTATTTTTTCCTATTTTATTTTTTATTTTATGTAATTTTATCTTTATTTTATTTTATTTTCTTATTTTATGTTTCTTATTTTATTTTATCTTTTTATTTTTTTAATTTTTAATTTTTTAATTGTTTTTATTATTTTATTTTATTTTATTTTATTTATTTTAATTTTGTATTTGTTAAGATGAATATTTGTGTCTTTTACTTTTTCAAAAATATTCTCATGACTTTGGAATGTGAGATTAGCTCAGGAGAAAGGAACAACAACGATTGCGAGATAATTGAGGTCCAACAGAACTAGGGAGAAGCCGAGACTGATCATATGGCCGTGTTTACCAATATAGATGAAGTTGAAGGCGACGACATGTTACCCTTGAACAAACTAGAGGGGCTCAAGATACCTATTGGGTCCCTACCCAACCCCTTTCAAGCTCCTCAGCCGACTTCCAGCCAGAGATCCGTCATAGATGCCGTGCCACTGGCTATGGAGCCTCCGCCGAGCTCGAGAACGGGAACAAGCGGAGAGGCACCTGCATCATCGAGTCGGGAAAATAGGCTCTTTGCCTGTTACCAAAGGGATTGCAAATCAAAAGTGGCCGAGGCTAATAGGAAGATGGCTGAATAAGATATCACTGAGGACTTCAGAATCTAGGTTCCAAGTTGAAAAGATCTTGTTTACCATCTGGGACTTGATGTGTATACCATTTATGACCTTGTCTTCCAGGTCATCAGGCTGCCCTTGCTTGGCTATCTTGTAGACATCGTCAACTATTATCAATTCAACCTGGGAAAAGTAACACCTAATGGTTGGGCCATGATGGTAGCTTTCTACATAGTTGCAAATAGAAATAGAATAGTCCCGACCAAGATTCTACTCAGAAAGTGCTTCATTTACAAGCCGAACCCGAATGGACGAGGATGGTTCCACTTTTGCGTTTGAGGCAAGCACAATATCTTCACAGAGTGGGAATCCTCCAACAAAGACTGGTACAACAAGTACTATTTTATCAAGTCGAGCACTAACTGAGGGGTTCTCCAAGCTTGGATACACAACCTTGCCAAAGAAGGCCAACAAGGCCCCTAAGCTTTCCGACCCCGAGATGCCTGATCTCAAAGTGTTGCTCGTGCCAAAACACTTGATAAATGCTGATTGGCACTTGGATTGGGAAATGAAATGGGAGTCCAAGTTATTTGGGTCAGAACTGCCCAGGTCATTTCCCGCTTTGAGAATTTGGACCCGACCTCTCCGCACTCTCGAGCCCCTTTACGTGCTTTATGTTACAGTTATTCTTGCAATTCTAAACTTCTTTTCCTTGTGCATCCAGGGATTAGCAAGGCTGCGAAAGCATTCTCCATGAGCAAGGTTGCCAGCTTAGGCCTGGGCCAGGGCCCTCCAATGCCCAAGGATCAGGGTACGGGAGCCAGTGCCTCTCAAACATACCACAGGTCGCGGAAGAGTCCCATCACTGATGATCAAACGAAGGGCAGAGCTGACCCTTCCAAGGAGGCGACGTCAGAGAAAAGGCCTAGGAAGACTTCCTTCCCGACCAAGAAAAGGTCATCCCAGGGGGTTTCTATCAATGAGCCAACAGGGGCTCGAGCTGAGAGAGTCTCTCCTCAAAAGAAGAAATCCAAACAGGCCACCGACGACAAAAGGAAGGAGCACCAAGTACCTCCTAGCATCCTAGGCTAGGTGGTTGCAACGACCACCTCGGCTTAGTGCAATGCTTGACTCAACAAGTGGCCCGACAACCAAGTTGTCGATGAGATGTACACTGTCACCGCCACTATGAGTCTCCAACTCTCCCCTTATTCATTCTTAGGTCTAGTGTAACCATATTTAATTATATTTTTTTGTCTTAACATACTGAGTCCTACCTTTTCACGGTGCCAGTTCTGTTCGGGAAGATGCAAAGTTTCTTCACCAAGCTAGAGTGTTGCTATCAACGCGCCAAAACCTAGCTTGTGGAGAACTGGCTGGGGGCAAGGAGGAGGATCAATGAGGATGAGGAGGAGATTGGGCACTTGAAGAAAGAGCTCAATGAGAAGGACCAATAACTTTAGGCCTCGACCTCTAAGCAGTCCGAGAAACAGATGGAGTTCTCCACGCAACTATTGAAAGTCCAAGCTGATAATGCTATAGTTAAGGAGAAGCTCAACAAATTTATTGACCAGGTCAGCCCAAAGCAAGAAAGTGGTCCAAGCCTTAAAGGATGGGGATGAATGGGACAAGTTTTTGGCCCAATACTTCGATGAGATAGCCCGATACGACTATGTCATGGGATACTTCAAGGGCCAGCTCAAGTCCCGGATGTTGGCCAAAATATTTTACCCCGACATCAAATCATTCTTCCATGATATCATGGAGCCCCTAACCGCTGACTTCTAGGATATTCCAAACCTTGATCCAAGACCCAGGCTGCTGCTGAAGAGATTAACAAATCCCTCAACTGTGAGAATAACTAGCCTAAAGACAAGTCGTAAGGCGAGAAGGAAGGTGACGACATGCCTGTTGCAGATCCTACTGCCAATGCTGCTGCCTCAAGCTCGGCTGCCCCTCCTAAGGCTTAGGATTTTTTGCTTTGTATTTTTCTTATAATGTACTTCGGCCCGAGGTGGCCTACTCATGTACCATTATTTTGAATTTAATAAAGTAATATTTAGTCAATTATTGACCTTCATTTTTACTTTGTTTTGTGTGCGACATATCTCTCGAGCCAAGCTCCATGCCGATTCACTCAATTTTTCAAAGTATCATTTGAAGTATAAGTAAATTAGCTCAGAAATTTACTTATATTATGAGGTCAAGCCTACTGGCTAACTCTAAGTGAATCAATTTGATTTAAAGGTAGACTCAAATTAAACCTTAAAATGAGTTTTAATCTTGGAGTTTAATCAAGCCAAATTGATATTAGACCCGAGCTGGGTTTTAGTGTCAGTCAATAAGTGTGATATCATGATTTTATATTGACATTGTACCCGAGCTGGACTTTTATTGAGTATTTTCCCATAACGTTCTCAATTAGTTTTATGCTCGGATCGGCCTATGTAGTCTTAATTTAGCTTACGAGTATGTTTATCCACGACCTCGTCTCGCCTTGGACTACAAGTTTGACTTGCACGCATTTAGCTAATCAGCTGGGTTTAATGTTTATCAAGTAACAAGTGCATCAACAGTTGTGACCTCGTTATTGTTTTAGACTTAGTGAAACATATCGACCTCACAAAGATGTACAAAATCCACAAATATGTTTAAAAATATAGACTTGGCATTCAAAAGGTATTTAGTACATTTCGTTCAGAGCACAAAAACATCTCTCCGCAGCTCGACAATCATACAAAATAGTGCTTTAAATGCTCGGCATTCCAAACATTTCTCAGTTGTTTCCCATACTTGTCAACAAGATAGAAATTCCTAGGTCGGAGTTCTTTCACTACTTTGTATGGACCCTCCTAGAGCGGGGAAAGTTTGCCAATTGAGGTCGGTTGAAAGATGGCTCTTCTCAGGACTAAATCCCCATCTTTTATTGATTTTGGCCTGACCTGCTTTGTGAAGACTCTCTTCATGGCCTTTTTGCTAGTAAACATTTTGACCTGAGCCTTGGTCCGCAATTCCTCAGCCAAGTCCAGAACTTATCATATTCTGGCTCTGTTTATTTCTTCATGGAAAAGGGTCCCATTGGTGGGAGACCCAATATCCACTAGTAGAACTACTTCCATGCTGAAAGTCAGATTGAATGGCGACTTTCCCGCCGCCGAACTGAGTGTGGTGCGATAAGCCCACAAGATCTCAGAAAGTATCACCGCCTATTGTCCTTTTGTCTTTCCCAGCTTGGTTTTTAAACCCAACAAACTAGATATATTAGTTACCACGACCTGACCATTACATTGAGGTTGAGCAATATATAAGAATCTATGATCAATCCCAATCTCAGCACATTTTCTCGGAAGTATGCGCTATCAAACTGTTTGTCATGGTTGGTCACCATAACTTTGGGGATACCAAATTGGCAAATGATGAACCTTCACACAAAGTTTCAAGCCGACTTGTCAGTGATCCTTCCTACGGCCTCGGCCTTGGGCCACTTGGTGAAGTAATCAACAGCCACAAAAACATGCTTCTTCTGACCTTCACTGTTCGGAAGTGGCCCAATAATGTTTAAACATCGCTGATAGAACGACCACGGGCTTCTTCTGAACATTGGAAAATCGCTGGCAAGTATCATACCGCTTTAGAAATTCCTTGGTATCCTACCCTAGGGTTCCCAGATGTGCCTTCATGAATTTCTCTTAATATGTAATTTCCCTTCTCAAGCCCTACATACTTCAAAAGAGGCCAAGTATAAGCCCTTTTATATAGCTGTTCGACTATGATGATAAACTATGAAGCCTACCTCTCAATCTTTCGAGTGGCCTTCTCGTCATTCAGGACTATACCCCCCTCAAGGAAGTCCAGGATCGGCTTGTTCCAATCTAGACTCATATTCAACTCCGCAACTGCTTTTCAACCAATCTAAACACTTGGCTCAAAAATCTCCTCTACCTGAACTAGCATAGGACGGTTCTCTCCAACCGCTAATTTGGACAAGGCATCAACTTTAATATTCTTTTCTCTTGGGATCTACTGCATCGAAAACCTTTGGAATCCTGAAACCAACTCTTTAACCTTGCCAAGGTAATCAAGCATCATAACATTTTTAGCCTTGAATGCGCCTGACACCAGATTAACAATCGGTTGATAATTAGTATAAATTTTTATCGTTTGGACCCCGAGCTGAGCCGCTAACTTCAGGCCTACCAACAACGCCTTATACTCGGCCTCGTTGTTCGAGGTTAACAATGCAAACTTCAAAGAGTACTGGTGCTTATGCCCCATCGGGTCGACAATCACAATTCCAGCTCTGCTGCCTGATTTACTTGATGCTCCATCGACCTGGATCTTGCAGACCTCTTTTAGATTGTGTTTGGCTTGGCCGGTGTATTCTACTACAAAATCATCAACTATTTAAGCTTTAATAGTTGTTCTCAGCTGATATGATATGTCAAATTGACTCAGCTCTATTGTCAATTTGAGAAGTCTGCCAAAGGCTTTTGGCTTGTACAGAATGGACTTGAGTGGTGTATCAGTCATCACCTTGATGGTATGTGCATCAAAATATGGCCTTAATTTTCTAGATATTGTGATCAGAACCAAAGCAATGTTCTCCAATGAGGTGCTAAAGCAATGTTCTCCAAGGTTTTTGATATTTGTCTTCTTCTCGTACCATCACAACTGCCACCGCTGTTTCAAGCATGTCAAATATAGTACCAACGCTTCCCTCTCCTTAAGTTAGGAGAGTAGAGGCGGCGAAGACAGGTACCTCTTCATATCGTCAGATGCCTTCTGACATTCCTCCGTCCAGTCAAAGTTTTTAGGATTTCTTAGAACTTTGAAGAGAGACGCACACTAATCTACTGACCTAGACATGAACCTGCTCAAGGCAGCTATTATCTGTTAGTTCTTGCACGTCATTCATGTAACTCGACGGGGCCAAATCCAATATAGCCTGAATCTTTTTCGGGTTAGCCTCAATTCCCCGAGCCGTGACTATAAAACCTAAGAACTTCCCAGTCATGACTCCAAATGCACACTTTTCTGGATTCATCTTGATCCTAAAGTTTTCCACAGTACCAAAGGCTTCTTCCAGGTCAGTAATGTGATCCTCAACCCTCTTTTGCTTTTGACCAACCTGTTATCAACATAAATCTCCATATTGCGTTCGATATGGGACTTGATGACTTTGTTCACCATCCGCTGATAAGTGATCCCTACATTCTTTAGACCAAATGGTATGACCTCATAATAGTAGAGCCCCTTGTCAGTGATAAAAACTGTCTTCTCTCAATCCTCGGGAGTCATCTTGATTTGGTTGTAACCCTTGAAAGCATCAAAAAAGGTGACCAACTCACACCTCGAGGTGGCATCGACCATCTGGTCGATCCGAGGCAAATGAAAGCAATCCTTAGGGCATGCTTTGTTCAGGTCCTTAAAGTCAATACACAGTCTCCACTTGCTCGGGGTCTTTGGAACTAGAACCATATTAGACAACTAGGTCGGGTACAAAATCTCACGTATATGGCCTATATTGATTAGCTTATCCACTTCCTCATAAATAACTTTCTGTTTATCATAAAGGAAATGTATGTGCTTCTGTTGCACCGGTCGATAATCGGGTTCAACATTCAAATGATGGTCAATTACACTAAGGTTGATACCTGTCATATCAGTAGCAGACCAAACAAATATACTTTCATTTTGCAAAAGAAATTAGCTTTACCTTTCTTGAGGTGGTGGGGAAGTTCATTCCCGATCTTACCTTCTTGCTATCGTCAAACAGCTAAATCTTTTGCAAGTTCTCGGCGAGGCTTCCCTGCTTGGCATTTTTCTTCTTCTTGAGTAGGTCCAACCTTCAATTTTCCTGGTACTTCGGGCACAGGGATGTTTCATAACACTCCCAGGCTAAAAGTTGTGCTCTTCTGAGCTCTACAATGCCTATAAGGGTTAGAAACGTCAGTATCTGATGATAGGTAGAGGGAACCGCTCTGAAGTAGTTCAGGGCCACCCGACCCAAGATCTCATTGTAGGTAGAGTTGCAGTCCATCACAATAAAGTTAGCCTGCATGGTGGCACGCTTTTTTTTTTGCCTCTAGTGAATCTTCTCAACCTTATATCCATGCCTAGTGAATCCTACCAGAGTTTCTCTCAACGGTCTCAACCGACTATGATCCAACCCCAATTGCTTAAAAGCTTTTAAGAAGATTACCTCTATCGAGCTCCCCGTATCCACCATAATCCTCTTAACTTTGTGATAGGGATGGTTGAACTGATCATCAAAGGGTCATCATGCGGAAGCAGTACCCCCTCGAAGTCATTCGAGGATAAGGTTATCCTTTCTAGAAATAAGGTTACACCTGTCATAGGCCCCTGCCCACACCCAGTCCAAATGTACCCTTTCCGACCTGCTGAGATCTCTCTACCAAAAGCAAGACCTCCTATAATGGTCTCGATCACAACCTGGTGAACACCACTTAGAGCTCACCTTGAGGGATTTCTCTCCCTCTCTCTTCCTTTCCTTTGATCTGCACTCTGGGGTGGCTGACCCGCAGTGTACCTCCTCCAATTGCCTCAGGCAATCAAGCCCTCAATCTCCCACTTTAGCTCTTTGTAATCCTCAATATTATGCCCGAAATCATTGTGAAAATGAAAAAAAACTTGTTCTTTGACCTCCTCTTGAGATGGCCACCCATCTTACGTGGGGGAAGTATATTGTACAGGGTTTGCACCTCCATCAAGATCTGTTCCTTCGAAGTGTTAAGGGGTGTAAACACTGTGAACCTCGGAGCCTATCCCCATTGTTGTTGTTGTTTTCCTTTATTGTTACCCTGGGTTTTATTCCTGGACTAACTCTTCGGCGTAGAGGACTTCCCTTTCTTCGCTGACTTCTTTTCCTTGTCATCATCTCTTTTGCCTGATGGATCTCCTCAGCATGGATATATTCGTAAGCCCTGACCATCAGGTCGGCTATGGTATCCACCGGGTCTACAACCAATGATGATATAAGAGTCCCCGACTTGAGCCCACTTTGGTAGGCTACACTATAGAATCCTCGAGATGAGGAATCCTAAGAGACTTTTCATTAAATCAAGCCATGTATGATCTCAAGCTCTCCCCCTTCTGTTGTCAAATTGTTAACAGTGATGAAGTGTATCGAGTCGGCCGTCGACTATAGGTAAACTGGGCCATCAACGCCATATAATTCTCCGCTATCTTGGTAAATGTGTCAATCGACCTCGGTGGAAGTTCTTGATACCAAGTCAACGCATTTCCTACCAATGTGATCGAGAATTCCTTATACTTTACCGCATCGAACATGTCATGGAGAGTCATGTGATAGTCAAAATTCCTAAGGTGGCTGGTCAGATCTCCATCTTCATTGTACAAGGCTAGATTGGGAATGCGGTTACCTGTAGGCAAAGGTGTAGCCAACATGTCCAGGGTCAATGAACTAACTCCAAGCTGATGGATGACCTTAGTAATCGCTACAATAGTCTTAGTAAGTTTGGGCTCAGCATAGGCTGCTCTCTTCCCCTTTGTCACCTCATGGAGATTAACTGGCCCTAAGGAACCCTGATCGTCAGCTTCGTTTCGAGCTCCTTGTGCTTGCTCCAGCACAACTCCTCCATACCCCTGGTCGGCTATATGAACTTGGGGCCGGTGCTACAGTAGAGCTGCCTGATTTGTAACAAGGTGACTCACCGTGTCCTATAGCTCTCTGATCATATAGAACAACAGTTTTACCTTGGGGCTCACGGAGGCCATTAGATCAGCTATTTCAGGTTAGGAAGTGTTGGTGGCTAAGTGTATACGCTGGCTCAGTCCAGCGTTAGCTTGGGTTAAGTTTGTGTTAGGGGCCATTTCGGGTATCCCATCTAAGGGTGAAGGGTCCCTGGCGGCATGGTTATGGCTTCTAGTGTTCCCTATAGTGGTTTTTCTCAGTGGGTTGATGGGAAAACAGGGGAAAAATTCTCATAGATGGCGCCAATCGATAAGGGTGGAAAATATTGGTTCACCTGAGCTCAATAATCTGACCTTAGCAACCGATAAGGGTCAGAATTGAGCTGGGTCACCAGTATTGGGCTTGAGCTCTACTTCAGTGCCTAGCAATTGATGAATTTTTACTGGATTACTTGTAAAATAAAGAACCTAGGTGTCTAGGTTGACACTCCGATTCTTAAGTCAGTAATGGGAAAAGAGAGTTCAAATACAGCTTGAATAAGTAATAAAGTAATATAAATTGGTTAGTGAGAATTCGAGACCTCCTTTGCTTACCGCTGGCACCTATTTATAGGTTGAGTTTGGCTCATAATGCTGTTGTTGGGGTAGTGGGATTGACCCACGATGAATTTGGGAGTTGCTTCCCACGATTTTCGAGCTCCTAGGAGCATGTTTATTGAGTTGGTTATGATTGCCTTTGAATGGGTCAACCATGTTCCAAGCCTTTTGACTTTGTCATCATGCTGGGTTGGTGCCTAATAGTATTTAAGTGCCCTTATTTAGTTCAACCCTTTCTTCTAGTCTTTGGGCCTACTACTTAACTTGGGCTCAATGTATGGTCCATAAACACTTATTACAGTTTTATAGTATGATTCAAATCAAGTTAGATGTAGTCAAACAATTAATTGTATTAGCAGTACTCTTTCTCAATTTTGTTCTATTCTAAATTATCACTTTTATTTTAAGAATATGGAATAGGGGTACCCAGCTAAAGGGGATAAAGATTGATGCTAGGTAGAAGTATATTATGGCAAGATTAGTCACCCAGACAAAATAACCCACCTTTAAGATTCAATCACTCTAATAGAAAGAAATAATAATATGTAGAAGCTATTTGAGTAAAAATAAGAAAAGGTTATTGATATGGGGTGATGCACCTAGCAAGGGCATAATGGACATTTAATTATTTAAGACTTATTTACGAGATCCTCGACCAGGCCAAGTTCCCTAAGGACAATGGCAAAATCCAAATATGACCTACTCTTAGTCTGAAGGTATGAAGAAACCCGATCCCCAAGGATGCTTGATCTTTAGGGATGTCCGATCTCCAGTGATGCCCGAGATGCCCGTAAGCCTTCTAAAAGGTAGCACAAATCGCACTATTCCCTATTAGTAAAACTCGTATATATATATATATATATATATATATATATATATATGACTACATGCATTCCTTTTCATACACTCATTATATATACGTAATTTAATCACACTAACCTCTCTAACTTAAGCATCAGAGGGGGTCCCCTGGGCTCTCAAGATACCTTATTTTACAGGTGAACTTTCAGCAAGAAAGACAACATCGGATTCATACCTTAATAGGTTGGCGTCATATGTGGAAAAATTATGATTAATCTTACTAAGGACTCCAAAATGGTAAAAACTAAAACCAAAGCCACCATGAGCAAGACCTACCATTACCTGGAGTGGCCGAAACTCAAGTCCAAGGACCTTTACCGCTAGAAAGTTATCCACCCAGCAGTTTTCCACCAACTGTACCACCTACTACTACCCATCCTTCATATACAGCCATATACGCCACTACTGTATCGGTCTACACGACTTTTTTTCCCATAAAACCACAATACTTAGCCCATATGCCCATGGTAGCTCCACTAATCACTCTACCTACACCATCACTAGTGGATCTTTATACTCTTTACAATATGGTACAAAACATGCAGAATACTATGGCCAACTTATTTTCAAACCAGCCACAACCATAGGAGCGAACAACCTTACCCGTAGGAATTAGCAGGTTTGAGCCACCAAAGTTGTGAATGATGAGATAAAATCTTCTAGAATCTTCTAGATAAGCTCATAGAGCTAATATTGTGAGAGGAAGAGGCTAGTCACTTGCCTTAGAGGGCATAAAAGGTCCTGTGTTGGGCCTAAAAATATTTCCCAGGCTAAGATCAGGTAGAGATATAGTAATTTTACCTAAGAGATAATGGTCGATCCTATTCTTTAGGGCTATAAGTGTTAGAAATATTCCCTAATGCTATATAGTTAGATGACATATTTTGGGCATTTTGGCATTAACTTGTATATTATGGTAATGTTGTCTATATGTTAGTTTATATATTGACTTGTAAGTGACATTCATATTATCCTTTTTTTTCATATGAATGTGTCCCTAGTGTTTATCATTAGAAGAGATATATTCTAAAAGGTGTTTAGAATATGTTGACAAATTTCTTTATCATGATAAATAGTTATTCGTAGTCCTGAGATTATTTGATCTAGGGCTTCAATAATCTATTATGGACTATCACATATGTTGTTACCTTTGATTAACATAGAGATGTTAATGATAAACGATGGTGAGCCATGTGCCATAACAACATAAGATGCGATTAACAAACATATGAGTGATTATTAGTTAAATAGATCACTGAATATGACGTTAATAACAAATCACATGGCTTGGGATTAATAATTTGTTATTTGTTGTTGTTGTTATGAACATGATCATTTAACTTGCGACATTACGGCTATCATATGTATTGGGGTTTAGTACTAGCACTTGGACAACGGTTGTCTTCGAGTACGAGATGCGTTACAACCTCTTGCAGTTTTATTCTTCCGGTATAGTGAATAACATGTAGTTGTTAAAATATGATCCATTAACCTCCGGTGTGAGGCGATATCCTATGCGATCTAATTATGGTTGTTTAATGAGGAAATCCTTGGCCGATGTATGAATGATGAAAATTGAGTTTTCCATGTGTCGTCTCTTATTACACCATTTAGATCTATGCATAGTATCGAGTCTGTGACGCCCGAGATTTAGCCATGCATTTAATTACTGTTGCATCTTTGTTTGCGCATTTCCTTCTGTGCATTATTGACTGCCTTCTTGAGTTACTATTCACTCCGTTTTTAAACTGCCTTCTATTAGTTAATTAGCATTTTTATTAAATCATATTAATTGTAAAAGTAGTGGAAAAAATGTGCAATTGAGCTAGAGGTGATAGGAGATCTCGTTTAGAAAATGATTTTTAGTAGTTGAATAAATAGTGTTACGTAACTAACTTAGGTAATTAATTAGCTAGCATATATTTTACTATCTAAGCTCGTTTTAAAGCTTACTACGCACATTTTATTAGATCACTTAAGCACCCAAATGACCCTACCTCAACTTAACCCCTTTATTATATCACTTAAGCTCATAAAATGCAAAAGAAAAAAAAAATAAAAAGCTGAAAACAGGAGCCAAACCCGACAGCCCCTCTTTGCACTTGGTAGGAATTTTTCATCTTCAACTCTTCAATTCAAGCCAAGCCAAGCCTTGAGCAACTAGTGTAGGGTGTTTGCAAGGTTCCTAGGTGCTCCTACGCGTATTGGTGAGGGATTTCACAACTTGTTTTTGCATTCTTAAATAGTTGCTCATTTCTTGATTTGTTGAAAATATGATTATATGTCATTGTAATTGTTATCTATGCTAATATACCATCTATATGAATGCTAGAGAACACATTTGAGCCGTTGTTTCGCTTTTTAAACGATTAAAATCGTTAGTTTGATTTTTAGGGTGAATAGTGACGTTTTTTCTAGGGTTTTGTGTAATTGCTCGAATTAGCTTGATTTAATGCTTCTAATAGATGCCTTAGGTGTTAGTGAAGATAGCCTAATAGCCCCGTGCACTTGCATTGCCCTTAAATTTCCTAAAAATGAAAAATAGCCGACTTTAATTTGGGGCTTTCGGGGTTAATGCGAATCCGGGTGGATTCGGGCTTCAATTCTAGTATCCTTAGGCTATCTAGGTGCTATAGATGCCTTGATATCCCTTGTTTGAAGCCCGGACAATGTAGGTGTAGTTTAAAGCCAAAAGAGGAAAATTGGGGCTTTCGGGGTAAACGCGGGCATTTGAATGAGTTAGAGGGTTGAGAGGGTACCTTGGGGGTTAGTTAGAAGGTTGGGAGAGTTTCATTTGAAAATGAAATCATTAACTTTGGTTTGGAAGAGAAATAGTTCGAAAAACAAAGGGGTTTAGGTGCAATTTAAGTTGTCTCACACTTCTAAACCCATGTCAGGACTTCTTGAGTGTTTATATGTGATTTTAAATTGATTTGGAGCTTTTGGTATGATTCTATGCTTATTTGGTATATGTTCATTTGTAAACTGCTTATTAGCTTCTATATTTGCTTCTATCCTAATTGCAACGAGGTCAACCTACTTTGTTGATCCTCATATGTGTTAATGCTTATATTATTGCTATTAACTTGCCATCTTTAAGTGCATTGCATAGTGGTTGCGCAACCATAGTGTCAGGGGCGAATGTGTTGAATATCGGCTGGGCGGCAGAGGGCTTGCCGGTAGATATTCAAACTCCGTGCCCTATTCCCTCATTCGCCTGGTCCGGAGATTGCCAGGGGATGTTGGGTCGTAGGATTCGGGGTACATCCGGAGTACACCCACTGGAGTGTTTGGGGATTATGCCGGCTTATCGTGATCGTGCTAGTGGTTCGTGGATCGTGATTGAAGACCAGTGAAGATTGGTGTATAGGGGATTGTTGAAATGTATCCTTTTAATTGTGTGGTTATTTAAGTTATCATTGTTTCTTTAATTGTTTAAGTGTTATTGTTGTGTAATTGTATTATCTGTTGCATTGCACGCCCCGGGACTATATCCCTCACTGGGCAACAGTGGTTGCTCATACCTCGATATCTGTTTCAGGAGACGCTGAGGGTGATCCCCAACTTGTTGATTTAGTTGAGGAAGAAGAAGTTCAGATCGAGCCTTTACCTTAGTTGCTGTGTCTGATAGCTTGAGGTGGTTAATGAATTTGCTGCTATGTGGAAAGTTCAATTAATTGTTTTATGTTCTATTTTGTGGCCTAAGGGCTATGTATATGTTTGTTGCGCAAGTCGAAGGATAGTAGATTGTGGTGTAGAATTGGAAGCCATGTCTTGTAATAACTTTTATTCTTGCCTTATTTCCTTGCATGCTTGGGAGTGGATGGTTAATGTAGAATGCTTTATCCTTTAAGTTGTTTTATTGATTTCCTAGAATGTCATGATTATAAAACTATGCTGACAACAAGTTCTCGCATGCTTGTGTGTTTTGGAGCTATTGTGTACCATAAGGCTCGGATGGCCTTATAGCTTTGTTGTTTAATTAAGAAAAGCTTGTATTGTATTGTTGGGACTTTGTTTAAGTGTTTACAGGTTTTTAGAATGTCCACGGTACAGGGGAGACTCTGTCCGTGTGTCGGGTCCGGACTTAACCTTTAGCTTGGGGGTTGGGTCGGGGCGTGACATTTAAGTGGTATCAGAGCTATAGATTGCATGAAGCCGGGTTAAATTTCTCGGTCTGTGGGTAGAGATTTGTTATGTGACTTTGTGAATACATGAGTCTTTGATTTTGATTGACCTAAGTGAAATTTGAATAAGGAATGAACATGCTAGCATGGAAATAGAATATCAAGAGTCTAGAATGTCAAGTATGATCTAGTGATTTATGTTTACTTCAAGAATGTGGAATATTTATTTGAACTTCTATGTACTTGACTTTATGTGAATCTAATTGGACTTTTCTTTATGTGTTTACTTAAAAATTGCATATATACATATATATATACCTGTCATAACACTTTGCATTCTAGCTATTCGAGATGGGGCCTCGCCGTCGTGCTGATAATCCGAATGTTGGTGGAGAACCCGAGGGGGTTCAGGGGCAAGAAGCTGAGGTGGCCGAAAATGCACCGCAGGTTCAAGAACCGAGCACTGCACAGATCTTGGCCACGATGGCCACAGCTATGAACACTATCGCCCAGTTTGTTACACAACAGGGTCAGCCAGGGGTCGTTGGAGGTAATCAGGCTGCGAGAGCCGGAGGTAGTGGCCCTACCGGAGGGAATCTGCATGATCGGTTTATACATCATGGGGCCTATACTTTCTTTGGGGAGCCGGACGATATGAAAGCTGAGATGTGGCTAAGGAAGTTCGAAAGAGTGGCAGCGATACTGGAGTGCCATGATGACAGGAAGATTACTTATGCTACTTTCCTTCTCGAGGGTGATGCTGAAGATTGGTGGAATACCATCAGTGAGAAGTGGGGAGCTGAGGGAGGTCATCATATGTGGGCCGACTTTGTCCAAGAATTTCGAGACAAGTATATATCGGTAGTTGCCCGCGAGAGGCGACAAACTGAGTTCATAAACTTGAAGCAGGGAAGTATAACGGTAGATCAATACGAGGCTACTTTTACTCGGCTTTCCCGTTATGCACCAGCTTTAATTCAGCCGGAGGACATGAAGATTCAGAGGTTCATCTTGGGTTTGAGGAGAGATATTATGCTGAACTTGTCTTCAAATGATTTTCCCAACTATGCTGCAGTAGTCCGAGCTGCCTCGAGATATGAGAAACGGAAAGCCGATGTGTTAGCTGAGACCAGTCAATCGAGTAAACGGTTTCAGTCTCAGAGTCAAGGGTACCAGGGGCAGGCTGTATCAGTTGGGCAGAGTTCGCAGCCGAGGCAGACTCAGAGTTACACAGGGCCTACTCAGACTCAGGCACGACCAGTCCAGAGTCAGACTCAGAGTCAGTTCCGTCCAGCAGTTTCCCGTTCGCAGCAGGGTAGTTCAGCTACCTCTACTTACAGAGCTCCTTCGGGAGGCACTGTTGCAAGACGTCACCAGCAGTGCAGCTTCTGTCAGCGCCAGGGCCACACTGAGGATGTTTGTTGGAAGAAACATAACAAGTGTACAGGTTGCGGCAGTGATCAGCACAGGGTTAAAGACTGTCAAAAATTTAAGAACCCTAGGGGTCAGACATCAGCTTAGAACTCTCAGACCAGGGCACCAGCTGCAGCACCACCACCATGAGGCCAGGCCTGTGTATTTGCTTTGGATGCTGAGGAGCTTCCGGATACTACCGCTGTGGTAGAAGGTATTTTTCTTCTTAATGATCAGTCAGTTAAGGTTTTAATTGATTCCGGGGCTTCGCATTCTTTTATTACTCCTACTTGTGCACAAAATGCTAAATTGAAACATGATAAACTGTTGCATGAGATTGTGGTCTATACTCCTATGGGTCCGAAGTTTGTTACTAGGTCTATTTGCAGAGCATGTAGTATATTTATTGAAGGTCGTGTTTTTCCTGCTGATTTGATTATCCTACCCTTCAATGACTTTGAAATTATATTGGGGATGGACTGGTTAAGTAAATATTATGCCCAGCTTGATTGTAGAAAGAAGATTGTGTATCTAGAAATGCCTGACCAGCCTGTACTTAAAATAGTTGGTAGTACAAAATCTACGGGAACTCCTATTATTTCTTCTATTAGGGCATCTAAATTATTGAGCAAGGGTTGTGAGGCTTATCTTGCATATTTGATTAATCAACCTGGGGATCAATTGAAATTGAATGATGTACCTATCGTGAGGGAGTTTCCGGGGGTCTTTCCTGAGGAATTACCTGGGTTACCGCCTGATAGAGAGATAGAGTTCATGATTGATTTATTACCGGGGACTTCACCTATCTCTTGGACTCCGTACAGAATGGCTCCACCTGAGTTGCAGGAATTGAAAGTTCAATTACAGGGCTTGCTTAAGAAGGGATTCATTCAGCCGAGTTCTTCGCCTTGGGGTGCGCCAGTCCTATTTGTTAAAAAGAAAGACGGATCTCTTCGCCTATGCATTGATTATCGGGGTCTTAATCAGGTAACCATCAAAAATAAATATCATTTGCCTTTAATCGAAGAATTATTTGATCAGTTGCAAGGCACCAGGGTATTCTCTAAATTTGATCTGAGGCAGGGCTATTATCAACTGAGGATTAAGAAAGATGATGTTCCTAAAACTGCTTTCAGAACTCGATATGGCCATTATGAATTTGTTGTCTTGCCGTTTGGTCTTACTAATGCTCCCGCCGCATTCATGGATTTAATGCAGAGGGTATTCCGTCCTTATCTGGATCAATTTGTGGTCATATTCATTGATGATATTCTTGTCTATTCTAAATCTGAAGCAGAGCATGAACAGCATCTCATAATTGTGTTGCAGACTCTTCAGGAGCATCAGTTATTTGCAAAGTTTAGCAAATGTGAATTCTGGCTTAAGCAAGTTGCTTTTCTGGGCCATATTATCTCGCAGGATGGTATTTCTGTTGATCCAGCGAAGATTGAAGTTGTGTTATCTTGGAAACGACCTGAAACTGTCACGGAGATTCGTAGCTTCCTTGGGTTAGCTGGGTATTATCGAAGATTTGTAAAGGATTTCTCTAAGATTGTAGGGCCTTTAACTCAACTTACTCAGAAGAAAACCGTATTTGACTGGAATGATAAATGCGAGGCCAGCTTCCAGGAATTGAAGAAGAGATTGACTACAGCTCCTATTCTTGCTTTACCTGAGGGTTATGATAATCTGGTGATCTATAGTGATGCTTCGAAGGAAGGTCTGGGTTGTGTATTGATGCAGAATGGCAGGGTTATTGCTTATGCTTCCAGGAAACTGAAACCTTATGAACTCAACTATCCGACTCATGATCTTGAGCTTGCAGCTATCATTCTTGCATTAAAGAAATGGCGTCATTATCTCTGGGGCAACAAGTTTGAAATCTTTACAGATCATAAGAGCTTGAAATATCTGTTTTCACAGAAAGAGTTGAACATGAGGCAGAGGCGTTGGCTGGAATTACTTGAGGACTATAACTGCACCATTAACTATCTTCCAGGTAAGGCCAATATTGTTGCTGATGCTTTGAGCCGAAAGGCTACTGTTGCTAGCTTGATTATCAAGAATTGGGAATTCATGGAAGAATTGTACTTGTGGAAGCCTAGTACTTCAAATTCTGGTATTCAATTTGCAAGTTTGCAGATTCAATCTCTGTTATTATCCAGGATTCGGGAAGCTCAACAAGCTGATCTTCAATTATTGAAAGTCTTAGAGAATTCTAAAGGGGGAGAGTCGGATTTCAAACTGCACGACGATGGTATTCTCAAATTCAAAGGTAGAATCTGTATTCCGAATGATCCAACTCTGAAGAAGGATATTCTTGCTGAGGCACACAGTTCCAGATATACTATCCATCCAGGCAGTACTAAAATGTATAGAGATTTGAAGCAGAACTTTTGGTGGAATAATATGAAGAGAGAAATTGCTGACTATGTTGCCCGATGTCTTACTTGTCAGAAAGTTAAAGCAGAACATCAGAGACCTGCAGGGTTGTTGCAACATTTGGCTATTCCTGTTTGGAAATGGGATCATATTACTATGGATTTCGTATCAGATTTACCGAGGTCTTCGAGGGGTAATGACTCAGTCTGGGTTATTGTGGATAGACTGACCAAGATTTCTCATTTTATTGCTAAAAAGAAGTCTGATTCTCTTGATAAACTGGCAGAGTTGTATATTGAGAATGTTGTCCGACTACATGGAATTCCAAAGAGTATCGTGTCAGATAGAGATCCCAGATTCACATCTCAGTTCTGGCAGAAAATTCAGAAAGCTTTGGGCACGAATTTGAATTTCAGTACAGCTTATCATCCTCAAACAGATGGTCAATCCGAGAGAACTATCTTAATCCTCGAGGATATGTTGCGGGCTTGTATTCTGGACTTCGGTAAGAGTTGGGAGAAGTATTTGCCACTAGCAGAGTTCGCCTACAACAATAGTTATCAAGCTACTATTGGTATGACACCTTATGAGGCACTTTATGGGCGTAAATGCCGGTCTCCTCTCTACTGGGATGATGTTGGTGAGATGAAGACTATCGACCCTACTCTCTTACCTGAAATGAACAAAATGATTGATCATGTGCAGCTTATCAGAAAAAGAATGCTTACAGCACAGAGCCGGCAAAAGAGTTATGCAGATAGACGCCGTCATGATCTGAAATTTACTGTAGGGGATCGAGTATTTCTGAAAATTTTCCCTCGCAAGGGTTTAATTCGGCATGGTAAAGGAGGTAAACTCAGTCCTCGATATGTGGGACCATTTGAGGTAACTGAAACTATTGGTGATTTGGCTTACCGTCTAGCTTTACCTCCCAGTCTGGGCAGAATTCATGACGTATTCCATGTTTCCATGCTTCGGAAGTATCAGCCAGATCCCTCTCACATACTTGAGCAGGAACCGCTAGAGATCAGTGAAACTTTGACCTACACAGAGAAACCTCTTCGAATTGTTGATCAGAAAGTTCAGGAGCTGAGGACTAAAAGCATTCCGATGGTTAAAGTTCTGTGGGATCATCACGGAGTCGAGGATGCGACATGGGAAAGAGAGGATCAGATGCGGGAACGGTATCCAGAGTTTTTCGCCGAATCATGTAAGAATTGCGTGGACGCAATTAGTTTAAGGGGGAGAGGATGTGACGCCCGAGATTTAGCCATGCATTTAATTACTGTTGCATCTTTGTTTGCGCATTTCCTTCTGTGCATTATTGACTGCCTTCTTGAGTTACTATTCACTCCGTTTTTAAACTGCCTTCTATTAGTTAATTAGCATTTTTATTAAATCATATTAATTGTAAAAGTAGTGGGAAAAATGTGTAATTGAGCTAGAGGTGATAGGAGATCTCGTTTAGAAAATGATTTTTAGTAGTTGAATGAATAGTGTTACGTAACTAACTTAGGTAATTAATTAGCTAGCATATATTTTACTATCTAAGCTCGTTTTAAAGCTTACTACGCACATTTTATTAGATCACTTAAGCACCCAAATGACCCCACCTCAACTTAACCCCTTTATTATATCACTTAAGCTCATAAAATGCAAAAGAAAAAAAAAATAAAAAGCTGAAAACAGGAGCCAAACCCGACATCCCCTCTTTGCACTTGGGAGGAATTTTTCATCTTCAACTCTTCAATTCAAGCCAAGCCAAGCCTTGAGCAACTAGTGTAGGGTGTTTGCAAGGTTCCTAGGTGCTCCTACGCGTATTGGTGAGGGATTTCACGACTTGTTTTTGCATTCTTAAATAGTTGCTCATTTCTTGATTTGTTGAAAATATGATTATATGCCATTGTAATTGTTATCTATGCTAATATACCATCTATATGAATGCTAGAGAACACATTTGAGCCGTTGTTTCGCTTTTTAAACAGTTAGAATCGTTAGTTTGATTTTTAAGGTGAATAGTGATATTTTTTCTAGGGTTTTGTGTAATTGCTCGAATTAGCTTGATTTAATGCTTCTAATAGATGCCTTAGGTGTTAGTGAAGATAGCCTAATAGCCCTGTGCACTTGCATTGCCCTTAAATTGCCTAAAAATGAAAAATAGCCGACTTTAATTTGGGGCTTTCGGGGTTAATGCGAATCCGGGTGGATTCGGGCTTCAATTCTAGTATCCTTAGGCTATCTAGGTGCTATAGATGCCTTGATATCCCTTGTTTGAAGCCCGGACAATGTAGGTGTAGTTTAAAGCCAAAAGAGGGAAATTGGGGCTTTCGGGGTAAACGCCGGCATTTGAATGAGTTAGAGGGTTGAGAGGGTACCTTGGGGGTTAGTTAGAAGGTTGGGAGAGTTTCCTTTGAAAATGAAATCATTAACTTTGGTTTGGAAGAGAAATAGTTCGAAAAACAAAGGGGTTTAGGTGCAATTTAAGTTGTCTCACACTTCTAAACCCATGTTAGGACTTCTTGAGTGTTTATATGTGATTTTAAATTGATTTGGAGCTTTTGGTATGATTCTATGCTTATTTGGTATATGTTCATTTGTAAACTGCTTATTAGCTTCTATATTTGCTTCTATCCTAATTGCAACGAGGTCAATCTACTTTGTTGATCCTCATATGTGTTAATGCTTATATTATTGCTATTAACTTGCCATCGTTAAGTGCATTGCATAGTGGTTGCGCAACCATAGTGTCAGGGGCGGATGTGTTGAATATCGGCTGGGCGACAGAGGGCTTGCCGGTGGATATTCAAACTCCGTGCCCTATTCCCTCATTCGCCTGGTCCAGAGATTGCTAGGGGATGTTGGGTCGTAGGATTCGGGGTACATCCGGAGTACACCCACTGGAGTGTTTGGGGATTATGCCGGCTTATCGTGATCGTGCTAGTGGTTCGTGGATCGTGATTGAAGACCAGTGAAGATTGGTGTATATGGGATTGTTGAAATGTATCCTTTTAATTGTGTGGTTATTTAAGTTATCATTGTTTCTTTAATTGTTTAAGTGTTATTGTTGTGTAATTGTATTATCTGTTGCATTGCACGCCCCGGGACTATATCCCTCACTGGGCAACAGTGGTTGCTCATACCTCGATATCTGTTTCAGGAGACGCTGAGGGTGATCCCCAGCTTGTTGATTTAGTTGAGGAAGAAGAAGTTCAGATCGAGCCTTTACCTTAGTTGCTGTGTCTGATAGCTTGAGGTGGTTAATGAATTTGCTGCTATGTGGAAAGTTCAATTAATTGTTTTATGTTCTATTTTGTGGCCTAAGGGCTATGTATATGTTTGTTGCGCAAGTCGAAGGATAGTAGATTGTGGTGTAGAATTGGAAGCCATGTCTTGTAATAACTTTTATTCTTGCCTTATTTCCTTGCATGCTTGGGAGTGGATGGTTAATGTAGAATGCTTTATCCTTTAAGTTGTTTTATTGATTTCCTAGAATGTCATGATTATAAAACTATGCTGACAACAAGTTCTCGCATGCTTGTGTGTTTTGGAGCTATTGTGTACCATAAGGCTCGGATGGCCTTATAGCTTTGTTGTTTAATTAAGAAAAGCTTGTATTGTATTGTTGGGACTTTGTTTAAGTGTTTACAGGTTTTTAGAATGTCCACGGTACAGGGGAGACTCTGTCCGTGTGTCGGGTCCGGACTTAACCTTTAGCTTGGGGGTTGGGTCGGGGCATGACAGAGTCAATGAACTTAATCGATCCATGGTTCTGACTTGGTTGGGACATGTTAATGGAAAGATTGAATTTCACGGTAATCGGGGACAATAAATAGGTTCACTTGAATTGGACTTCGTTGCCTTATAAATTGTCTTGATATGTTGCTAGACGTCACTCAAGAACTTTGAGGGTGTTTTGAGAATGAAGGGATACATTTTCTAAACAAATCAAAGAGTTCGATTAACATTGAAAGTGTTCAATATTTTTTCATTGCTATATAGCGGTGGATCTAGAAAGTCACACACAATAAAGTATGATGAATGGTTTTACTATCGAGCTTGCATCTAGTTTCTCTTGAATTGTTAAAGTGTTAATAATTGTATTTTGTTTCTCTTGAATTGTTAAGGTGTTAACAATGGTGTAATTAACCATTAAAAGTTAATGGGGCCAATATATAATTATGGTTAATTGTAGTGGCTAATGTGCAAATATGTAAAAGTTATTTTGATAATTTAAAGTAATGGTGATTAGTTTAATTATGTATTTGCACAATTAAGAAGATTAACTAATTATACATGTATAAGTGTAAGTGTGTATGTGTATGTGTGCATATATATATATATATATATATATATAGTTAGTCTTCCAAATGAAAGATTTCATTTGCTTGGATGTCAATTAACAACATCAATACTTTGTGACCAAGTCTTGAACACATGGCTAGAATTACACAAGACAAATAATTATATGCATATTTTGAATAGGAAAAATAATATGTATGCTATGTATGTATATGTGCAAGATGTAAATATCTAAGTCAAGTTTCTTTAGTAAGCTTTGAGCATATATACAATACATATAACAAAACAAAAAAAAGAACTTTTCCTCTTCTACCATGAGCTCACGGCCAAGAAGAAGAAGAAGAAGAGAGAAAATTGTTTTTTCTCTTTTATGTGTACAAGCTCAAACTTCTTCATGGATTAAGCTTGCGCAACTATCCTAGAAGATCATGGAAGCCATTCTTTTGCTTGTGTGGACCAACTAAAGCTCTTGTACTTTCAAGAGGTGTTGTCTTGCATAAAGTGAGCAAAACTTGTGTTTCATGGCTTGGATTGGCTTGTCTTCAAGAGGTATACCATGTATCTAGCTCTTGATTATATAGTCTTGCAATATATTGTGTAGATTATGTTAACTACATAACATCAAAGTTAGGGTTTATATGAACATAAGCTTGTAATGTCTATAATTTTTTAAACTCTAATCTTTTTTGTACTATGATTATGAGCTAGTTCATGTGTATAAACATTAGAGATCCTCCAAAGTATATATTACCTGCCCAGTCATCCTTCAACAGGGTCAGTGACTCTGAGGACCATGTTATGACTTTCGATCAGAGTATGATGTTCTATGATGTATCTAACACTTTGAAGTGCCGAGCATTCTCGACCACACTTATTGGACCACCTCGGAAATGGTTTGCAAATTTGTCCAAAAATTCTATTGTTGGATTCTAGCAGTTGGATGAGTTATTCTAGGATCCGTTAGGTAACAACAAGAAAATAACGAAACTCACTTTTTCCATTCCTCACTATCATGCAAAAAAAAAAGGAATCATTGAAGGACAACACATCCCGATTTAACCAAGTAGCCTGGATATCCCCGACCTGGAAGAGTTTGTTGCCTTAGTAGTATATATGAATTGCTTGAAGGCTCAAAGTTTCCAAGTTGCCCTAGCAATGAAATCGCTAAAGAGTTTGGCTAATCTGATGGCTTGAGTTGAAGGATACATCTATGCAGAGAAAGTCATTTTAGTGAAAATGGATGAGGATAAAGAAAGAGAACCCGCGAAGAAGGCTGAAGGAAGAAAAAATAATGCTCGGGAAGATAGGAAATCTTGAGGAGGTGGTAAAGGAAGGCAAGAATAAGGGAACCTTCCTCCCCCTAAGGCCTGGTCATTTCAACAACTACACTCCTCTCATTGTCCCTCCAACTGAGGTGCTAATGAAGATAAGGAACAAAAAGGACGTGAGATGGCTCAAGAAGATGTTTAGGGAACCCAAAAAGATAGACATAAACAAACTTTGTAGGTTCCACAATGATCATAGCCACCACATTAACAATTATTGTTAGCTGAGGACGAGAGTGAGACCTTGATCCGAAGGGACAAACTCTGAAGGTTCAATAACAAGGAACAAAGAAGAAAGCAAGGAAGAAGAGAAAAAAAAAAAAGAAGAAAGAAGTCCCTACAGAGGACAAGAAAACTAGTACCTCGTTGTGATCGAGACAATTATTGGAAGCCTTGCTGTGGGAGAAGATAGTAATAGTGCGAAGAAGAATTATGTCTAAGCAGGATAAGAAGAGCCTTTAGGAAAAAGGATGAAAGTAATGGAGAAATTGACTTTTTCAGAAAGAGACTTAGAAGGGTTGATTCTACCCTATGATGACCCATTGATGATCTCGGTCACCATTTCAAAAAAAATTTGTGAGAAGAGTAATGGTGGATATTGGCAACTTAGTAGAAGTTCTATTTTATGAGACATTCAAAAAGCATGGGTTGTCACAGGATAAATTAAAGCCGCTCAGGAATTCTCTAGTCGGATTCTTAGAAAAAAGGATCCGACCAGAAGATGTGATAACTCTACCCTTGATCATCGAGGTTAGAGGTGACATTTGGGCTGGGCTGACACAGGCCCAGCCTAGCCCAACATACAACAATTCGGCCCAGCCCAACTCGATTAAAAGTGGGCTCGACTCGACTCAGCCCATCACATACAAATGGGTCAAGCTGGGTCATGTAATTTTTGACCTAGCCCGTTTGAGCCCGGGCCCATTTTGACACAAGACCAACCCAGCCTATCCCACACCAACTCAAGCCCAGCCAAGGCCTAGGTCAAGCCCAACATAGGCCCAGCTTAGGGCCATCTCTAGCCCAGATAAGGCCCATCTTGGGCCCAGCACAAATTGAGCACAATACGAGCTCACTTATTAAAAAAATTGAAATATTATACATTATGCAATATAAGTCGTATTAATTAGTAACTAGTTTTTTAACAAACTACCAAGTCATAGTGAATATTATTTTTAAAAACAAACTAATAATAGCAAGTAACAAATTTATTTTTTAAGTTGATATTAAATGACTTGTCATCAAATTTATTCTATCATATTGCAAAATGTGACTTGCAACTTTAATTCAAAAAAAAAAGATATAAAGTCAAAGTTGAAGAAAAGTGCAGACTTTAAGTTCGCACTATGCTTCACTTCTTATCGGCTTAGCCTTTGGCAACAGCTATCTTGCCAACGACTACTTTATTATTATTTTTTTAAAATTAAATCTTTTAATTTTTTTCATATTTTAATCCCTCAATAACTGCTATAAATACCCTAACCATTTTTTATTTTTCTCATACCAAATCAATCTTCTTTATCTCCATTTTCTATATATTCTTAAGTCCTGAGTATTTTACAAGATTCAAATTTCAATTGTTCAAAGTTAATTTCAAGACTGTCAACTCTCAATTGTTCAAAGTTTCAAGATTCATTCAACTTTCAAGTCTCAATTTATTTTCAAGAAGTCTCTATTTTTCTTCAATTGAATTTTGTTGAGGCATTCTTTTAATTGTAATAGTAATTTTATTGAAATATTTATTTTTATTACCATGTATCTTTACTCTCAAAGCAACACTTCATGTGTTGGATTGAAAAATATAAATATTTCACAATCAAAATCACAATCACAATCAATTTTTTACTCTAGTTTGCCTATTATTCCCAACATTAATCCTAAAGGAGGTAGAGGTACAAGTTCATATGTTTGAAAATTTTGTACCCAAGATAAGGAAAAACAAATTGCTACTTGTAATATTTGCAAAAAAGTATTTTATTTTTAAAAAAATTTAGAACGGGTACTTTCAAAGGGCATTTGGAGTGTGTCCACCCCGATTTATTTAATGATGAAATTCAAATTACATTAGATATTTCTTCATTAGTGGTATGACTACTTTTTTATTATTCAGATGAACTAAATAGGAGAGAATTAGTGAAATTCGTTCTTACATCTGAAAAATCATTTAATTTGCGTGAAGTCCTTGCTTTTGAAGCCTATGTTAGAAAGGCTTTACAATATACTTTTGAAACAGTTCCAAGAAATACTTTGAAAAAATCAACTGGATATTAAGGTAGTTAGGGATATATATATATATATATATATATATATATATATATATATATATATAGTATATTCAAAAGGATAAATTACATATTTAGTCTTGTATGTGATACCTTGACTCGAGCATATAGTTATTTTATTAAGTTGCATATATTTATTGCATTCATTTATATATTTCTTGAAAAACATGCATCGATAATTATTTGCATCGCATTTAGAATGAGTAGAATTAATGTTAATAGAAGTAGAATACATGAATAATAAATGTAAGAGCTTTTAGTGGATTTACTTTCTTAGGTCATAAGGAGATCAAAATTAGAATTGGGCCAAATTAAATTACATTAGATTATAGTATAGAGCCCATTTAGTTAACTTAGCAAATAAAAATAAAAACAAAATTAAAATCCTCTAGAAATTGCTAGTAAAAATCGAATGAGATGAAGAGAGGAGAAGAGAGAAACGTGAAAGAGAAGAAGAAGAAGAAGAAGAAGAGAGAAAAAAAATAAGGAAGAATAAGAAGAATTCTAGCCTTGCCTATGCTATTTTCATGCAATTCTCCATGTTTTATAGGTGAGAGGTTCATGACTCTTGCATAATTATTGATATTCTTGCTAGTAGTAAGTTATATATGTATAGATATTTGCTAGTAGAAGCTAAAAGAGCATGTGAGGGTGGCTTTTATATGCAAAGAACATGTGAGGGTGGCTTTTATATGCAAAGAGCTAAGTGTTGTGCTATATAGCTTATGTAGTTAACCTTTGTGTGTAGTTGTTATTGGTTACTAGAGTCTTGCTTTATTGATTGGAAAGTGTAGTTGTAGTGTTTGTTTAAATGCCGTTGTGAGCAATCTAAACTATATATCTAGTAAACAATGTTAAAGAAAGACGAACTTGCAAACTAATAGCTAAATGGTGCATTGTGCAAGTGTGAGAATTCTGGACATATTGCACAACTGAATTGCAGAGCCTATTTGACATAACAAATGTTGTTAGAATTGGCTGAATTTTTGACATGTTGTACCCAATACCTTGAGGAACAAACTCTATTTTAGGTACAAGTTCTAATTATGTCGTTAAGATGTAGTTTTAGATTCAAAATAGTAGGCTTTTGATCCTCGTGTAGGTGCAGGGCTAATTACGCAGTAATTTTTTAGAGACTATAACTTGATGAATATAGCTCCGAATTAAGATATGTTTGAGGCTAAACCTATCCACACTTAATGAAATACTTGTCTATGCTTTTTCAGAGCTTTTTGAGAAGATTAAGGTGGGTAACCGAATCAGTAAAGTAATGTTTTAGTTTAATGTGTAAATGTAATTGAGATTCTAATTGAAATGTTTATTTTCTTGTATTTCTTGGTTACTCATGGATAATATTGGTTGCCTAAATGTCAAATGCATGAGTACTTAAACTATGGATTGGATTAACAATGAATAGCTATAATGCATGATCGCTTGAGCTATGAATTGAATTAGAACGTGCTTTATTGCTTATGTGGATTGCTAATATTTATGTGCAAGGACAACCTACTTCGTTGTTCCTCATTCATGTGCTTATCAGATTACGTGTTAAGTTCTATATCATGGTTCTCATATCGTTGGTTACGCAACTAAATCGTTCATGAAGGATGTGTTAGTCTTCCCTGGGCGGCATCGAGCTTGCCATTAGTTGATTGCTCAACCTCCGTACCCTATTCCCTCACCCGGTTAGTCCGAAGATTGCTTTGTGGTGTTGGGTCGTAGGATATTTGGAGTACATCCGACGTATACCTATTGGAGTATGGGATTTGCTAACATTATTATCGTGATCGGGCTCGTGTTCGTGATCGTGATCGTGATCATGGAAATGGAGTGATAAAGGATAATCGAAATCGTATCCTTTTCATATGTGTTATCTAGCTTCAAGAATTTGAATGTTTGTTTCGTATTGATATTGGACTCTCATGCTTCTCTTTATGTACTTGTTACTTGCTTATATGCATTGCACGAAAAGGCTTTCAAAAACTTCCCCGGGTTTTTCCCCCCTTACTGAGCATAATGTATGCTCACCCCTCGTCTCTAACATTTTTAGGTGTAGCAAGGTGAATTGAAGTGTTTTGCAAGATGTCTGGGCCTACTATGCATGGAGTATCATTTTGCTTATGATAGTTTATAAGTTTGTCTGGTCAATGTCAATGGAATATGAAGAGTTTGTGAATCATTGTAAAGTTGTAATAAACGTATAATTGGTTTAGTTTGGTTTTGCAATGTTATTGAATTTGGGTTGTAAAAGCTAAAAGTTTAAAAGATGTTGAATGCTAGTTGTGGCAAGATTGCTTGATTGTACAAGTTTTGGATTGACCTAAGTACAGGGAAAACTCTGTTCGTTTCCTCTCATTTTTCTGGCCTTGGGAATTGGGTCGGGTTGTTACTAGTGGTCCTAATTCCACGAGGGACCGGGGCGTTACAAGTGGTATTAGAGCTTTGATAGCTTATAAGCTGGGACAGGGTCTTCGGTCTGTCAGGTAGCAACCCTTGAGTGCCTGCATGTGAAGTGTGTTAAGTGGACAATGTGATATGTGTATATAATGTGTTAAGTGTGTATTATGTGATCATAACATGACAAGTGTTCGTAATGTGATAATTGCTCTTGAATATGTGGAATGTGCATTGCGTGATATAATAATGTTGCATTGCATGATAATTGTGTACTATATGGTCCATTTTCCCTCCCCTCGGGTAATCGGCAATCGAGATCGATGATCAGCGACCGATGATTGGTGGTTGGTATTCGTATTTGAAGTTCTTATTCAGCGATCTTATTCAACATATTTGGCATTCTCATTGGGTATTCTCATATGGATTTCTTATTTGATATTTTCTTCAGTATTCTACTCAGGATTCTTATTTGGAATTCTTATTGGAATTCTCATTCGGTATTCATATTTGGAGCTTATATGGTACTCTTATTCTGGGAGTTCATATTCGGAATTCTGAATTGGTGTTCTTGATTGGAGCCTTTATTTGGCATTCTTATTCGGGCTTCTTATTTGGTATTTATCTTTGGTATTCTTATTCGGAGTTCATATTCGAAGTTCTTGCTCGGTGAACTTGATTGATGCTCTTGTTTGGTATTCGGTATTCCATCGTATGCACTTGAGCTAGAGCTAATGTGGCACAATGAGCAAGTTGTTTGATGAAGGAAGAATTGCGATGATACAATTTTTTTAGTGGGGGGGGATGTGACACCCCGACCGAAGCATATAATTATTTTATTAATTTGCATATATTTATTGCATTAATTTTCATATTTCTTGAAAAAATGTGTGTCGATAATTATTTGCATCGCATTTAGAGTGAGTAGAATTAATGCTAATAGAAGTAGAATACATGAATAATAAATGTAAAAGATTTTAGTGGACTTTCTTGGGCCATAGGGAGATCAAAATTACAATTGGGCCAAATTAAATTACATTAGATTATAGTATAAAGCCCATTTTGCCCATTTAGTTAACTTAGCAAATAAAAATAAAAACAAACTTAAAATTCTCTAGAAATTGCTAGTGAAAATCGGATGAGATGAAGAGAGAAACGTGAGAGAGAAGAAGAAGAGGAAGAGAGAAAAAAAAAAGAGAAATAAGGAAGAATAAGAAGAATTCTAGCCTTGCCTATGCTATTGAAGAAAAATTCTAGCCTTGCCTATGTTATTTTCATGCAATTCTCCATGTCTTATAAGTGAGGGGTTCATGACTCTTGCATAATTGTTGATATTTTTGCTAGTAGTAAGTTATATATGTGTAGATATTTGCTAGTTGAAGCAACAAGAACATGTGAGGGTGGCTTGTATATGCAAAGAGCTAAGTGTTGTACTATATAACTTGTGTAGTTAACCTTTGTTTGTAGTTGTTATTGATTGAAAAGTATAGTTGTAATGTTTGTTTAAATGCCTTATTGAGTAATCTAAACTATATATCGAGTAAACAATGTTAAAGCAAGACAAACATGCAAAATAATAGCTAAATGGTGCATTGTGCAAGTGTGAGAATTCTGGACATATTGCGCAACTGAATTGCAGAGCCTATTTGATATAGCAAGTGTTGTTAGCATTGGCAGAATTTTTGATATGTTGTGCCCAAGCCTTGAGGAACAAACTCTCTTTTAGGTGCAAGTTCTAATTATGTCGTTAAGATGCAATTTTAGAGCCAAAACTGTAGGTTTCTGATCCTCGCGTAAGTGCAGGGCTGATTGCGCAGTAATTTTATAGAGACCATAACTTGATGAATATAGCTCCAAATTAGGGTCCGTTTGATGCTAAACCCATCTAAACTTAATAAATTACTTGTATGTTTAGTTTTAGAGCTTTTAGAGAATATCAAAGTGGGTAACCGAATCAGTAACATCATGCTTCAGCTTAATGTGTAAATGTAATTGAGATTCTAATTGAAATGTTTCTTTTCTTGTATTGCTTGGTTGCTCATAGATAATATTGGTTGCCTAAATGTCAAATGCATGAGTACTTAAACTATGGATTGGATTAGCAATGAATGGCTACAATGCATGATTGCTTGAGCTATGAATTAAAATATAACATGTTTTATTGCTTATGTGGATTGCTAACGTTTATGTGCGAGGGCAACCTACTTCATTTTTCCTCATTCGTGTGCTTATCGGATTACGTGTTAAGTGCTATATCACGGTTCTCTTTTCGTTGGTTGGGCAACCAAATCGTTCGGGATGGATGTATTGGGCCTCCCTGGGCGGCATTGGGCTTGCCAGTGGTTGGTTGCTCAACCTTAGTACCCTATTCCCTCACATGCTTGGTCCAGAGATTGTGTAACACCCCGATCCCTCTCGAGACCGGAAGTTCTATCTTTCAATCTAATCACAACCCAATTCCAAACCCGAGCATAAAATTTAGGAAAAACGGACGGAGTCTCCCCTGTTTCTAGGCAAAATGCAAAACCTGTGATAGCATATAAGTGGACCAGCACCGTGTCCAACCATTCACAATTCCTCAAGGCCATCTGAGCCTCGGTTCTCAACAATTAAACACAGCAAATATACATATTTCCAAGTACCCAGACTATTCTAACTCTTTTCCTTTAGACAATTATAAACATGCATTGAAGTTAAACTATACTAACTGAATACATAAACAAGCTTTTCATACCACTTCAATAACCTAGTAAAACTTAAATTACATTCCTTTTAACACTAAATACATACAATACACGAAAACATACATATTTGCATCTTTGACAACTCAAGCCACATAGCACGCAAAGCAACTCTTCAAGCACGAGCTTTCCAGCTAACACGGCACTTTCCTGAAATGTGATGGTGAGGAGTGAGTATACACAACACGTATACTCAGTGAGGGCGAGACAGATATCGAGGTGGAGAGAAAGAAAGTCGTGCAATGCAAATAAATAGTTAAGTAATATATCCAATAAGAACATCAATCAATATAATCAAGAATACAATAACAATTAAAGAAAGCATTAACACAACCAATCAAAGCTATACTACACTTTGAAGGCTACGGTTCACTCGAACGAGTAATGTACCGATCATGATTTCGATGACTTTAACGATGACGCGCCTGCTCACCCACCTTATAACTTCCGTTGGAGTACTCCGGACATACTCTGTCAATTCTACGACCCAAAACTCCTTGGGCGGCAACCCAAGCGAGAACGGGAATAGGACACGGAGCTAGAGCAACCAACCCTGGCTGCCCGAGACTACTCAAAGAGGCCCGTCACTCACGCGCCTGACACAATGCAATGCAATACGAAGAATATATCGATAATCGATCAAGGCACTGAAGTGCAGATTAATATCAACATGCGATACAATAAGCATTTACAATCAATAAAATAACAAGAACAACACTAACAAGCATTATCAACAATTGATATACAATTCAATCATAATCAAGTATAACGAGCATAATAATCCACAATAAGCATTATATAAGCAAGCATTATAAAAATCAACTAAAACACTAAATGACCCAAACTTTCTCCATGCTACTACTTCCAAACGAGCTATGAGTTTTGGAAACCGACTTCACCACTCCTCCTAGGACACCATAAGGCACGTCTAACGACCACGAAACCCTACTTTACCCTAGAATTCCCGCAAAGCCCCGATTTCTCCCTTTACTAGTTTGAACTACAGCTACCTCAACCGATCACCCAACCAATGTCATAACTGCACCAAAAGTGCTTCCATGGCATACTACGACATTGCCTTCACGCAAAACGATAAAATGTCAAACTCGACTGGAACGACCCCAACATGTACCAAGCTATTTTTCTCCCTTTTTTTATTACACAATCCAAAAAAATCATACATTTAAGCATTATAACATATCTAGCATCTTTTCACATCAACAGAACGCATAACGGAGCAACTTTTACGAAACAGGGATTTACTATTCATATTTTACTATTTCATTCGCATTTTAAATTGCAATTACTATATTTAACCGTAGAAAATGCTAAATAGCTACAAATACATGTTCTACAATTGTCAAGGAACATTCTTCAAGCATCAAAACGGATAAAATAACGATCTACGCATAATTTCCAAAAATTAAAGTTTAGACATAATAATTTCAAATGCGCAAATAACGATGAAACCCTCACCTTAGACGCTACTAGATGCTAGGAAAACCACGTTGGAAGCCTCGGAAGCAACCCCATGCAAGCTCTCGCGAAGATTTGAAGATTTGAAGTTGAAATCTTTTTTTTTCTTTTTCCCTTGTATTTTCGGCCACCATCTATTTTTTTCAGCTTTTCCTTAGTTTTTTTATGCTATTTTGTCTATTTAAAAGATGACAAGCTTAAATGGTCAAAGGTCAATGGTCTTGGCTTGGTCAAATCTAGCTATTTTGCCATTTTTAACTTAAAATAAAGCATAAAACTACTAGTCTAATATCCTAACAACTAAATACTAACTACTAAAATTCTAAAACTCCAAAATCAACACACTAAATACTAGTTTTCACTATTTGATGAGGACTAGAAATTATTTTCTCACTATCGCTCTCGAAATGCAATGCACAAAATGACGAAGAACGAATAACACCTAAATATTATGGAATATAAGAAAAATATAATTTTTGAAAAGTAACATAGTTCAAAATTCACTCCAAATTCGGAGCTACTTTTTCATTTAATTGAAAACCGAGCATTAAGGTGCAAGAAAATAAAATCAAGTAACATAAATATGAAAAGTAGTTGATACTCCGTTAAAATAATTAACTCAAGTATTATTTAATTACTTCTAAAAGAAATATGAAAATAATGCTAGAAATGAATGTTTAACTAAAAATAAACACAAAATTCAATGCTAACATTTAAGATGACACTTAATTAAATACAAGAAAATAAATCCAACTACTATAAATAATAGAAATAGGTAATAATCTTTTAAATTAATCAATATAAAAATTATTTGAATATTTTTAAAAGAAATATCAAAATAGTGAAGAATGGATGATTTAGCTAATTAAACACTTAATTAAATGTATTCAAATGCTATTAAATGCATGCCGGGTTTGGGTTATCACAGATTGCCTTGGGGTATTGGGTTGTAGGATATTTGGCATACATCCGGAGTACATCCACTAGAGTATGGGATTTGTCGGCATTATTATCGTGATCGTGATCATGGAAATGGAGTGATAAGGATTAATCAAAATCGTATCCTTTTCATATGTGTTATTTAGCTTCAAGAATTTAAATGTTTGTTTTGTATTGATATTAGACTCTCATGCTTCTCTTTATGTACTTGTTACTTGCTTATATGCATTGCACGAAAAGGCTTTCGAAAACTCCTAGGGTTTATTCTCTCCCCCTCATTGAGAATAGTGTATGCTCACCCCATTTCTCTACATTTTCTGGTGTAGCAAGGTGAATTGAAATGCTTTGCAATGGAGTATCATTTTACTCATGATAGTTTATAATTTTGTTTGGTCAATGTCAATGGAATATGAAGAGTTTACGAATCATTGTGAAGTTATAATAAACATATAATTGGTCTAGTTTGGTTTTGTAATGTTATTGAATTTGGGTTGTAAAAGATAAAAGTTTAAAAGATATTGAATGCTTGTTGTGGCAAAATTGTTTGATTGTACAGGTTTTGGATTGACCTAAGTACATGGGAAACTCCGTCCATTTTCTCTCATTTTTCTGGCCTTAGGAATTGGGTTAGGTTGTTACTAGAGGCCCAAGCATTCATTACATGTGCATTTATTTACTTTAATCATTATTTGAAAATAATATGTGCATTTACTTGTTTTGAATTATTGTTTGACATAATTTGTGCAATTGCATGATTTATTTTATGTTATTTAGCTAAATTTGAATTTCAAGTTCATTTAAATTGTATTAGTTGACTTTTCATCTTCTTTGACCAAACTAGGACAACGTGGGTATTTTTGAAAGTTTAATGAATGGCATAGTTGCAATTAGGAGCAAAATAGAAGGTTAATTTAGTCATTTAGCCATTTGAAGACTTGTTCTAGCTTTGACCCTTCCTTTTGACTTTCATTTAAGCTTCTAACACAATAAAACAAAAGCAAAAAGGCCCAAAAATAGGGACCATTCGGCCGTGAGCCTTGAGGAAGAAAGGAATAGAGTTTTCTAGGTTTTTGAATGAAAATTGAAGAAGAAGATGAAGATCAAAGGCCATTGGAGCCAAATTGGTGATTGTTCCTGCTCATTCTAGGTGCATTCATCCTATTTCTAGCTTTGTTTTCCATAAAAGGTGAGAGAATTTCTAAATCTAAAAGTTAAAGTTTGTATTTTGGTTTTGAAATTGCATTTATAGATGCAATATTGTTGGAATTGCTTGTGTTTCTTACTAGATAGGTCAAAGAGAGCAAGATACTTGAATTTTAGTTAGATTGAACCATGGTTTGCTATAGTTTGATTATATGAGTTGTAAATTAAGTTGTTGGGTAAAATATGAGTTCAATCCTTGTTTTATAGTTTCAATATGCAGTGTATACCATTGATATATGTTTATAGCTTGTTTTAAGTTTGGTAATTTTCCAGAAAATTCCAGCAATGGTGCACTTTGGAGATTTTGCTTGTAAAACTTGTTTTAAGCTTGGTTTTGCCAATGTGTTGTACTTATAATGAATTATAGTTGGTATATATATGGGTGGTATAGAGATTGAGCATTTACATTACTTGTAAGTAGGTTAAAAGTGGGTGTACATGTTGCTAGAAGATGAATTAAAGTGTTGTTGAATTCTAGTTTGTTGAATGTGTTGCTAAGCTTGAATGGTGTCAAATGTAATTGGAATGAGTTTAAGCTTGAAAGTGTTATTGCTAGAAGTTGGAGTAAATGTGGCTAAAAGTTAGATTAAGTGTGGGTTGAATCCTATTTTGTATAAGGTGTGATTATCTTTGAGTATGGTGCATAATATGTTTCGAGTTTGTTAATGATTGGTGTTATTGAATGCTTGGCCTTTGGGTTGCTTGATAATAATAAACTTTTAGTGGTCCTTATGGTCTAATGGTAACTAATGCTTGGTATATGGGTGTTAGTATAGTTCAAGGATAGTCAATGATTGGAGACCTCCAATGCTTGGAGTTATTTGTGTTTACTAGTTGATTGGTTATTGAATGGTTGATGAAGTGTCTAAGTGCTTGTGGTTAGGTGTTGTAAATGAGGCAAAGTGTTGAATGGTGTTGTTAAATTGTTGAGTTGCATGTTAATGAATACTAGTTGGAAATAAGTAGTAAGGTGAAATGATAGTTAGGTGGAATAAATGCGAAGGGAAATTGAAGGTTTAAGTGGAAATAGTATTTTTATGTGCTTTCATGCTACTTCCCCAATACTTGCAAACTCCGTTTAAACTATAGTCATGTCATTTGTTATCAAATAAAAGTGCATTTGAATGTTTTCAAGAAAATAATAGTGTAAGTGTACAAGTTTTCCAAAATGC
This sequence comes from Ehretia macrophylla, assembly GCA_037974665.1. Lineage (NCBI taxonomy): Eukaryota > Viridiplantae > Streptophyta > Magnoliopsida > Boraginales > Ehretiaceae > Ehretia > Ehretia macrophylla. The sequence goes on from CM075774.1 coordinate 12,352,948, forward strand.
CATGACTTCTTGCATATCGGGTATTGCAGCCTACTTTGTCGCATACCAAGTGTTTCCATGAAATGATATTAAATGCTAATGAATGTTAAGTGTTAAAGTGTTATATAAATGTTGTAAGGCATGGATTGCCATGTTCTATCCCCTATCCTTCATGGACGGAGTATGGAGTATGTTCATGAGGTGTGGGTACTGTTTGTGAGGCATGGTAGGGTTGTGTCACCTCAGGCGGTATCGGACTTGCCGGGTTGCATTGGCACGACTACCATGGTCTATTCGCTATTTCTCATGGACAGAGCATGTTATGAGGAAATGGTCTAGGTACATCCGAATTGTATCAGTGGGATAGACAAAAAGTCGGTTGAGTTCGGAATAGTGAAAAAGGGATGACATCAACAAATGACAAATGTATCCTTTGTTGAATGTTATTTAGCTTTGATATTACTTGAGTTATTGCCTTTAAGTGCTTAATGTTTATATAATGTTTCAAATGAGTGCTAATTGTCTTTAATTGCTCAGTGAATGCATATAGTTTAAGTGTATGTTTTTGAAAAGGTTTTCAAAGTTGAAATATTTTCAAAACCTTCCTTTATCCTCCCCTCACTGAGTTGGTGGTAACTCACCCCATTTCATAACAACATTTCAGGTGTAGTCGAGACCGAGCCACAAGGTGAATGAAAGTGAATCTTATACTTGGTGTACTTTGGATGATGTATATGTTGTTTTATGAAGTATATTTAGTATCTTCGCAGACTTTTTATTATGGTGTATGTATTAACCGTTTGATTATGGAAGTTTGTGGTATCATGACAAGCTCGATTGCCAATTGGAGGATTATTATGGATGTATATTTTTTGAGTACTAAAGAGTTTTATGCAGGTTGTTGTATTGAATTCTTGAACGTAAATGGAAGGTTTTAATAGCTTTGATGTATTGCTTTATGGATAATAGTGATCAGGTTAATGTAGTGTGTCTTAGCAGAGTTAGAAGGTGTGATTTTCTTAAGCCCGTGGCATCACGATCTTAGGTTGTTCAATGTTCTTGTAAGCTTGGGTATTAATTTATTTTTTTATGGCATCAGAGACTGTATTAACGAAAAATGGGGTCGTGACATGTGACCCGTAAAATCGCACTTTCCATGGGCAAAACAGTTTGCATGCTAAAATATTTTTTCATACACCCATCGATCTATTGGTATATGCTTCAAATACCTAATCCTCTTTTCTTTAAATCCCAAAATGCTCTCAAAACACCAAACCCAACTTGTGAACCCTGAATTAATCGCTTAATTACATGGCAGGATGCAAAAAAGAAAGCAGATATGGTAAATTGTTCTTTGTTCCCTCACTTTGCTAATACATGATTTTTTATTCATTTTTAGTTTTCATAATAGTAGAACTTTCAATATTTACATAGTAGTCAAACTAATTGTTAGATTTTCAGTGTTTTTTTTGTAGGATTTGCATACTTAGATTTTTTTTTTTATGATTATGTTGAATGTTATTAGTCAAATTTTCATGCTTAGCTTTCCTGTGTTTAATTTCTTTTATGTAAATTGTAAACTCATATATTCGTCTTTTGTAGGCCTTAATTTTGTCAGATTTTTCGTCAAATATGTTTTCCTTGAAGGTACACTATGGTGGTCATTTAAGGATTTTGGGCAAAAGTTGTATGTTGGTGGGAGTATTAAAATTATTCAATATTGTCACTGTAAGGAGATGTCATTGACTATCTTTGACAAGATTGCTAGTGATTTGTGCTATGATGGGTATGCAAGATTGCTAGTGATTTGTGCTATGATGGGTATGCAAGCTTCTATTATAAGGTACCAGATTTAGATTTGGGTAGGGGTAGAAATTCTTAACGACTGATATTGATGTTTTAGGCATGCGCATATTAAGGAGCGTTTCAAAGTTGATAGACTTGTTTATTGTTAGGTCCCGTGATTTGTTACCTTTAACATATCTGAGCCAAGTTGAGTCATGTGCTAATGGGAATGAGGCTGGTATTGATATAGAGGATGATAACAAAGGAAAAAATGAGGGATAAAGGAAAGAGGAAGATAACAGAAGATATTGAGGTTGAGAATGATATCTCAAATGAGTCAAGCTTCCATGACAATGATTATAGTTTAGGTGAGGATGAATATAAACAAAACATATATGAGATTGTAGAATTGGCAAGGGTGAATAAACCAAACAAGGGAAAAAGGGACATGAATTTTTCAAATAAAAAAAATAACCTATTTGCTACAAAATATGGTCAAGATATACCCACGAGAGAAAAGTCATCTGGGAATGAGTCTGATGAAAGTCTATGTACTTATGAGTCATCATCAGAGGATGGTGAAGGAGTGAAATATTTTAAATATTTCGGCCTAAAGTAGATATGGATGACACCAAATTCCTTTTAGGAATGATTTTTACCAATGCTGAAGAACTTAAGGCTGCGATTAATTCACATCTAATTAAAAAATGTAGGAATGTGAAGTTTGTGAAAAAAGACAAAGCGAGAATTAAGGCATCATGTAAGGGACCAATATGTAGTTGGTTTGTCTGTGGAACACATGTGAAAGTAAATGATATATTTAAGATAAGAAGTTTGAAAAATAAGCATGGATGTGGTAGAGATTTGAATCACAAGCATTTAACAAGTCGTCATTTATGTAGGTTATATCTGGATAATTTTTTTTTTGTAAAATAAGCAAAACTGTGTATTCTTGAGGAAAAAACAATAAAAAGAGTTCATACAAACAGAAGAAGCAGGAAGCTTGCCAAGCTACCCCAAGAAACATCAAGCGATAAACAAGTATTAACAATGAACTAATACTTGCAACTAGCAAAGCCAACCTAGAAGTACAAACAACAAAACTACCCCCGATGGGGTCAAGCAATCAAGTGAAGACAACAATCAGAAAAGACTAATTGATGCTCAAGTGAACTCTATTGGTAAAATGTCTATTGTGGTAGCAAATCTCATCTCTCATTTAGTCATAAGGAGCATATTCATACTAATCTTCTTCATGATTTGTTCCTCAGTATGGGCTTCTAGCCGAAAAATATAGGGGACAAATTCTTAGGCATATCTAGACTCATTTTTCCAGTTTATAAACAAAAACAAGGCAGCCTAGATCCATAGTGGAAGCAAATATGTAATACATGCAACAAACATTGTCGAAACCAAAATCAGGTACTAGTTAGAAGTTTTTATTGATACCTTCACATGTTGGCATTAGAACTCAACACACATGATTTCTACAGACTGTGTGAAAGCTGAAAAATGAGTACAAGGCTCAAGAAACCCCTAGGCTCGATTCCCATGAATCTTCTCTCCTATACCACGATCCTTGCGTATGGCTTATGAAATCAGGTGGAAGATTTCTTCTCTGTCTTTTTTTTCTCTTGGTTGTGTATAGTACTGAGTATGTGTGTGTGTGTGTGTTAGTGTGTCATGTGAATGTAAGTAGGTTGCCTAGCTATAGCTGATTGATTAGAGAGATAGGGGTCTAGAGTCCTAGATTGCGTAGGATGGCTATTTTGATTATCTAATTAAATTATCTTGAAGATAAAATGAATTATCTTCAAAATTTAATTATCAAAACTTATCTTTTTGCAATCTTATCAGCCCCACACTCCTACACACATATACCACATGCAGGTGTGTGCCTAGTATACGCCATTAGGAAATTCAATGCAAGCACAAACATTCTTGTCTTAGCAATGTCTTTTGTCCTAAGAGCATCTCCAACAGCACTCTCTACTTTGGATTTTTAGCCAAAGTAGAGAATGAGACCAAAAGAAACTACTCCAACAAGTTCTCCATCATCCTTCGCTAGACTTGGGAGTCGCCAATTTTTCCTTTTTGTTCGCTACAGCCAGCAAGCACAATCAGCACGCTATTACCCTTTTTTGTCAAACTCTTCAAATGAAACACCAGTTGTGCAATAATTTTATGTCAAAATAAAGAACCAGTGGTAAAGCTGATGGAAATAAAACAATAACTTTAGTTCGCTGCAATAAAACACCAGTGGCAAAGCACCAGTTTTATGTCGAAATAATTTTAACTTCAGTATCAAGCGAAAAATGACTATTTGTATTTTGAGCAAATTTGGTCCAATGTGAATTTTCATTTTAGTTTTGTTATTTGAGCCATTCGAAAAGAAAATGATAGGATTCTTTTTTCTGAAAAAAAGAGAGTGTTATTGAAGAACAGATAAGTTTTTTTATGAAATAGAGAGGGTTGTTGGAGTAAAACCGAAATAAAAAGTTTGTAAAAGTAGAGAATCACCAATCTAACTCTCTATTATAGAGAAAAAATAGAGAGGCTGTTGCAATTGCTCCAATGTCCCAACCATCTAAATTGAGCTGCATTCTCCCAAATAGGAAACCATACTCAATTAACACACAAATGCAAAATTAAGAAATAGGTAGTTAACCATAAAGAAAAGTGGCTAGGAGAAGGACCCAAAGACATAGTTATTGTGGCTTCAAAATGACCAAAATACCACTGCTAGACTGTATTTGATCATTTTAACCTCAACTCATTCCACCAAAAAGTTAGGGTTGCACTCCATGCTAACTAATAAACTTCCGAGAACGGTTTTCTCTCTTTGACCTACTAAGTAAAATGATTGAAATGCCCCTCTATATTTTAACCGCAATCAAGAGTAGGTCTCGCATTCGCACTATCATCCTATGTTGATTACATCTATACCTTGGACCTTTGTTTTTCATATAATCATCACCCAGATACTATTACCTTGTTTTTGGAAGCGACCCACAAGTCTAGTATCTAATATAGCCAGAGCTATATTAGTAAGCGCTTAGATTTGGATGATTACATATATAACTCCAAGCGTGTAGCTCACATGAGTATTAATTACTCTCTTTGTAAGACCCTTAATAAATAGGTCTACTAAATTATTTGTCGAAGCAATCTTTTCTACCAATATATCGCCCCTCTGGACGATCTCCCAAATTAAGCAATGTTTTCTCTCAATATGCTTCCCTTTCTTGTGGTTTCTCAGTTTTTTGCACTGTGCCACTAGTCCACTATTATTACAGTACACGACAATAGGTCTCTAGACTTTTGGTACTACTTCCAACTCCAAAATGAATTTTCTTAGCCATAATGCTTCTTTTGCCACTTCAAATGCTATGACATACTCTACTTCTATGGTGGAGTCCGCAATACAAGACTACTTTATATTTCTCCTTGAGATAGCACCACGAAACATAGTGAAGACATATCTAGAAGTGGACCTTCTTGAATCTTTGTTCGACTGGAAACCAGAATCTGTGTAGCCTACAAGTAGAAGATCTTCCGCTCAGTAGACTAGCATATAATCCCTTGCTCTCCTAAAATACTTAAATATATGCTTTACAGCTACCCAATGAGCTAAACTCGGGTTTGACTAATATATGCTAATCATGCTAATGGCAAAGCAAATATCTGACCTAGTACAAAGCATGGCATACATGAGACTCCCAACCACTAATGCATATGGGACTTCCTTCATGGCTTCTATCTCCTAATTTGTCTTCGAACATTGATCTTGAGATAGAGGAATTCCATGTTTGAAAGGTAACAACCCTTTCTTGAAATCCTGCATGCCAAACTTTACTAGTATCTTCTCAATGTATGAAGCTTGAGAAAGAGCTATTGTCTTAGCTTTGCGATCGTGCAGAAGATTAATTCCTAGGACATAGCTCGCTTCTCCCAAGTCCTTCATTTGGAATTGAGAAGACAACCAAACCTTAATGGACGACAATATCCCTACATCATTTCCACTAAACGCCAACATTTTGATTAAAACCATAAGCCTTAATGGTTTCATCAAATCTAACATTTCATGACCTGGATACTTGTTTAAGTCCATAAATGGACTTCTTAAAGCAATGAACACATCGAGTTGTACCATATAGATGTTTTCTTCAAGACTTCTGTTAAGGAAAGTTGTCTTGACATCCATTTGCCATATCTCATAATTATAGTGACACGCTATGGCCAAGAGTATCCTGATGGACTTTAGCATAGCCACTAACGAGAAGGTTTCCTTATAGTCGATCCCTTCTTTCTAAGTAAATTTTTTCGCCAATAGCCTAGTTTTAAAGGTGTCCACCTTACTGTCCATCTATTTTTTCCTCGACACCCAATAGGCTTAATATCTCCGGGCGCAGCCATAAGTTCCCAAACCTAATTCGAGTACATAGACTCTATTTCAGATTCCATTACCTGGTGCCATTTTTCGGCATCCACATCGGATACTACCTCGCTATAGGTCCTAGGATCTTCAACTTGATCTTTGGAGTCAGTTTGGAAGAACTCTCTGTAGTATTTATCATGTTGTCTAGATACTCTCCTACTACGACATGGCTTCGTTTGTGAGCTAAAGGTCAGTTGTTGTATATCTACAGCTTCATTGTTAAGATCTAGTGATACTAAAGTTCCTGGAAGAACTTCTTCTAGATCGACTTCTGAATAAGATACCAGTATATTCACACAACTATCTTCCAAGTACTTAGCATTGGTGCTAACCAATATTCGTTGTTCTTTAGGGTCATAGAATATGCATTCCCTCGTACCCTTTGGCTATCCTATGAAATCCCACAATATTGACCTTGGTTCCAATTTCTTAGCATCCTTATTCAGTACATAGGCTGGAAAACCCCAAATATGGACATGTTTAAAACTTGGTTTTCGGCCCATCCATATTTCTTGTAGCATCTTACGTACTGACTTAGATAAAACCAAGTTCAAATTGTATGCCACTATTTCAAGCGCATATCACAAAAAAGATACTTATAAATATACATTTTTCATCATCGATCTTACCATATCTAAAAGCGTACGATTTCTCCTTTCAAACATGCCATTTTGTTGGGGTGTACCCAGTGATGTCAAATGTGACATAATGTCACACTGTGCCAAATAATCATTGAATTCTCTATAGAGGTATTCCCTTCCATGATCAAATCGAAATACTTTAATCTGTTTACCCGTTTGATGTTCTGCCTCAGCCTTAAATTCTTTGAATTTATCCTAGGACTCAAACTTACATCGGATTAGGTATACATAACCAGACCTCGAATGATCATCTGTGAAGGTAATAAAGTATTCATAACCTTCACGGGCCAGTTTGTTCATAGGACCACACACATCTGTGTGTACCAATTCTAGTAGGTCATTTACCCTATGCCCCTTAGAAGTAAATGATCTTTTGGTCATCTTCCTCTTTAGGCATGATTCATATTGAGACCATGGTTCAAGTTTTAATGAGTCCAAGAACCCATTTTTAACCAACCTCTCAATGTGGTTTATGTTATTGTCACTCAAACGCAAATGCCATAGATAGGTATCATTGGCAAGAGACGTTTTCATTTTCAAGGAATTCTGTACCTGTTCAGTATTATGTAGTATAGAGTTTACAAGCTTTAAAACAAACAACTTATCATGCATCCTACCGGAACATATAATGGAATTATGCTTATTGATGACCACACCAGCATTATTAAAATTAACCATAAAACAATCCAAAAACAACTACGACACTAAAACTAGGTTTCGTCGTAAATCCAAAATACATAAAACACTGCTCAAAACAAAATTTAAATTGTTCTCAAAAGACAATCTAACTACTCCCACTGCAGTAGCCCACACCTTCAGGCCAACTTCAATCTGCATTACAAACTCGCCTCTATGTAGCTTCCTGGTTACCTGAAACCCCTGTAACAAATTGCATATGTGATTAATGGCGCCTGAGTCTACTATCCACAAGAAAGCAAAATCTACCACTAAACATGTTTCAATATACAAGGGAATAGAGGTACCTGTATTGCCCTTGGCCTACTTCTAAGGATAGTTCTTTTTCCAATGTCCTTTCTGGCAACACTTAAAGCACTTCACTTTGGGCTTATCACCAACATCATTTTTCTTCTTCTTCTGCCCTTTTGGGCCTTTGCCATGTTTTTGTTGGTTGTCTTTCTTCTTGAAATTCTTACCCTTTGGGGCAAGTCCAGAAGAATTTTGGGCCATCAACACATGTCCCTTGGGCTTCAAAATAACCTCTGTAGCTTGGAGCTCCTTCATTAACTCTGGCAAGCTCATGAGCATCTTGCCCATATTATAGTTAAGCTTAAAGTAAGCAAATGATTTTGGCAAAGTCTCCAAAAGCACATCAATCTTCCTTTCACCATCAATTTCTATACCTAGAATCTCGACAATATTGAAGTTATCCATCATCTTGAACATATGATCTCTGACGAACAAACCTCAACCATTTTAGAATTCATAATGGTTCTAGTAGCAACTTGTCTTGCAGGCATGCTTTTGTCAGCAAACATTTCAGCAAATGAGTGCATTATATCTACTGCAATCTCCATTCTCCTATGTAGAGACTAGGGCATGTTTGACATGAGGCTAAGATGTAGCATTTACCATCTTATCTACCCTCAACCATTGTCATTCTAACTCTCATTCCCCATCGTTTGATTCAGGAGTGACTAACGGGCAAGGGTTTATAAGAACAAAACTATACTCTTCAACATTGAGTATAATATCTAAGTTTTTCAGTTCACGTAGTTTGGGCCAGTTAGCTTATTCTCATTGAGAATACTGGTGAGTGGGCTAAAAGAACCTTTCTACATCTCTGAATATATTAAACAGTTTAATCAGTTTATGAGCTATTTGATATGTATGCAAATGAATGATTATTAAAGGAAAGTGAGAGTCAAACTTTCAACATCTACTTCTAAATGTAGTAGTTAAACCCTCAAACTACTTGGATGTCTCAGTGTCTTAATCGTACTCATAACATTCTACCGAAAGGGTAACCATGTTGCAATTTTGATTCAGTTAAGTTACACTTATTTGAAATATCATCAGCTGGATAGCAAACTAGCCAATGACATTTCAATCACTTATTTAAGTTTGGCTTCATTAGAGAAATGGCAAGAACTCCGAATGGAGGATACCATTTTTTAATGTCAAGTAATTAAAAATTTTTCCTTGAGTATTTTCACTTAGAATATTCTTAATCTGAGCCCACTGAAGGGAAGTTAACCCAAATCAATATTCTATAAAGTGGTACCGAAGGGGTGGTTGATCTCATCAACACTTCGGTTGAAAACTCAATTTAATCTATTCTTGCAAAATCTAAGTAAAGAAACTATCCTCCAAAGGGAATGCCCACACGAGGATGAGCTTAGATAGATCCTACTATTAGCATAGACCAAAATAGAAAGCCTTAGGATTCTTTCCAAAAATTTTCTCCTACTTGATATTTTGATTAAAAGAAAAGGGTTTTAATTATAACTATGTCTTTGTAATTAATCTTTAGGTTTAATCCAAGGAAGCTCGATCCAAGAACCCTTGCTTAATAAAACAACTTTAAATTGCAATAGTTATACACTTATTCGGGTTTAGGTAGCCATTTAGGATAATCTAGGTTGTGAAACCCCAGATTTCATCTTTGTGTAGAATTGCGTGTTTTGACCTGTTTATGTGCTATATGAGTTAGAATGAGCTGATTTAGTGATTTATATTCCTATTACATGCTATGTGAGCATTCATGAAATTTTTGTCGAAGTCGACATTGAAAATTTTATCGTCAGTTTTTGTAAATGGTATTTTGAACACACGTCTGCTAAACTTTTTACACAGGTGTTTTAAACGTCTTAAAACCTAGTTCTCATATATTAATAGACCCGTATTTGATTAAAACGGATTTTGAATCGGATTAGAAATTTTAAAGATTTTTACACCTTCTTTAGCAAAAATCGAGTTTTACCCAAGTCAGCTGTAAATATATGCATATGAAAATTGTTGTCAACTAAAAATAACCTACTTAAATTAGTCTAAGTGTTAAATGCATAAATGTGAGCAAAATAGTCTAAAAATGTCAATTAAAAGACTAGAAAAACCAACTTTGACTTTTCATATTTTGTTGACTTATACTATATTATCACCAACACACATTAAAAAACAAAGAAAACACCACACAAATACACACACATAGCCGAGAGTTTGAGGGGAGAAAATGAGAGAAAATTTCAAAGGTTTTCAAAGCAAATTTCTCTTAGAAAACTTAGTTTTTGTCCGAAGCTTTTCAAACCGAGCTAGATTCTGCTTGTTGGCCACCTATTGCACGCATTCCTAGCTTTGTTTCGGATCAAAGGTGAGAGAAAAATTCTAGATCTCAAAATTCTATTTTATGTCAATTTCATATAATTGCATTTTTGTCCGATGAAATGTTAAATTGTTTTTAGATTATTGCTCAGTAGATGCAAAGGATCTATGTGTGTTTATATAAGTTTTGAATGGTAGTATTATGTAATTCTATTTTTCGGGTATTAAAATTGGATTTTAGGTTCAATGTTGAATAATTGTTATTGTGGTGGTTGGAATTGATTGATTGTTGCTTCTAAAAGTTGGTTAATTATGGGGTAGTAATGTTATAATGTCAAATTTTTGGTTTGGATGTGATGGCAAAAGTCCGAAAAATTCAACCTTGTAGCATTGCCAAATTAGGGTTGTTGGGCTTGTTTTGGATGGTTTATGGTTGGTCTCTAGTGGGGTTATTGTAGTTGCATGTGTGGTTGAGTGATAGAAAGTGGTTTGGAGATTATTGGATTTCTAGATTGTAAGTTATGACTTCTAGAAGTTTGTGTAGTCTTTCTTTAAAATGCTTAAATGTTGTCTTTAGTTGTTTGGTAGTGTTTATGTAGTTGTTTCTTGGATTGTTGTTAAGTAGGTTCGGGATTGAATGCATGTTTAAATGTATGCTAAGTTGGGTGGCCTACTTTGTCATCTAACGTAGTTGTTTTAGTTGTTTAATTGATGTTATGTTGATTGGAATGTTATTAATTGTTTGATGATTGATGATGACCTGGAGGACAACCTACTTTGTTGTCTTTCCAGAATATGAGATGTTTATGATTATTGTCATGAGTCTTGGTAGTGTGTGCCACCTCTCAGGCAGCGTTAGGCTGTCGGGTTAATAACAGCATGACTATCATAGACTACCCCCAGCTCGCATGGGCGGAGATACCATGGAGGGAGGGGCTAGATGAGGTACCTCGGTTATGTATTATGGGTGTTATAAGAAGATGGTTGAGTTCGCGATGGCGTATGGAGCTACACTAACTAGTGTATCCTTTCACATTTGAATGGTTATTTATGTGGTTGAACTGAAATGTTGATGTTATTGAAGTTGTTGTTAATATTGATCATAGAATGATTTCCCAAAAAGTAAAGTAAATGTTTTCTAAAGATCTATCGAATTCCACACTGGGCTTTGTTTTATATAAGCTCACTCTCATTCGTTTTCTGCAATCAGGTATTACTGAACCAGATTTCGGGTACGTGCATCAGGAAGCTGAGAATGTGCCTTATGTGGACGAGTCTTGTGTGCCAGAGTCTTATCCATGATGTCTGAGTTGTAGTTCTCTTTTTGCTATATTATATATACATGAGCCAGTTGGGTTGTGTTTACTTTGAAGTTGTAATGTAAAAGATGATCTAAGGATAGTAAAAGTATTATGTTGGCTTAGTTGTCTTACTTTTGAAACTTGAATAGGTTGCTGAACTAGCTTAATATATATTATGCATGTGTATGGTTTGGCTTATGGTTGATGTTAGAACGGAGGCGTATAACTTATGGATGAGTTGTTGAATGGTTGTTTAACATATGGAAATGGTTGTGTTGTATGTTATTGAAATAATTGTGGAGTTGTTGTTGGTCTTTGGAGTTGGTTGTATGAACTTGTAAAGGGTTGGTTTAGAGCCCGGATGTACGTGTTACAGTTGTTATGCTGCCCAAATTCCATTGCTTCCTGACTGATTGTAAGTGGGGTCGAGTTGGGGCATGACATAGGCCAACTAAAGCACTTAGGTTCATACTTGGCATTTTAATCCTAGGTTATTTCATAATCTCTAGTTCTAAATGAACTAGTTCTAGACTATGATTTTAATTAGCCTTCCTAAATCTAGTTAATTTGATTTAGTCATTTTTAAATCCTAGTGGTTGGCCATGTTACTATATGAGAAACAATCATATAAAATATTCACAAAATAAGAATATAAACATATATGACGTAAATAAAAAGTTTTAAAACCAACCATTTTCCACTTTCGATGGTTTCATGTTTAGGACTTTTTCATAATTACACATTTGACCCTAAATGTTTATGAAAATGTCAATTGCTTCCACATGGATCACAAAATTGCACTTGCACCCCATCAATGCCATGGAATTGCATATGTTACCCGAAACGTTCGTCTTGATTGCAATTTGGCCCCCATTGAACCACCAAGTGCCAATTTGGCTTAGAACTGGACCATCATGGCTCACCATCACCCCCATGGCTCTAAGGGTGAGCCACCAAGACCTAGGCAGCCCCAAACATTGCAAAAAATCTGGAAAAAAAGATCAAAATCCAACCGCCACATCCAATCTTTTTCCTTCTTGACGATTTCGGTAATTTCGCGAATTGATTGCAACATCTAGCAAATCGATGCTATTACAACAATGCCTAATCTCCAATTTGGAGTTACATTCCGGAACTAAGCCAAGTTTTCAGCCATTACAATTGTTGGATAAACCACCAACGAAAAAACCATAAAATTAAACAATGCTGAAAATTAAACATCCACACGATTTTCATGCACTCAAGCCATCAAAAGTGGATCATTAATTACTGCAAAATAGAGGTTAGCATACTCATTCACATACAATTAATCCATGAATTTTATAGCACAAAAATCAGCCAACAAAAATTCTAAACAGTCCGCCAACCGTGGACTACTTCTAACAAGCGATTTTTATCGATTTCATGTTCTATTGCAAGTTTACATACGTGGCTCCGATACCACATGTAGGGGATGGATTCCTAGGCATATCTAGACTTATTTTTCCAGTTTATAAACAAAAACAAGGCAGCCGGTCCTTAGCGGAATCAAATATGTAATAAATGCAACAAACAGTGCCGAAACCGAAATCACATACTAGTTAGAAGTTTTTATCAATTACCTTCATATGTTGGCGTTAGAACTCAACACACATGATTTCTACGGACTGTGTGAATGATGAAAAATGAGTGCAAGGCTCGAGAAAATCCCAAGGCTCGATTCTCACGAATCTTCTCTCCGATACCACGGGCTTTGCGTTATGGCTTACGAAATCGAGTGGAATATTTCTTCTCTACCTTTTTTTTTTTTCTCTTGGCCATGTATAATACTAAATGTATGTGTGTATATGCTAGTGTGTCATGTGAATGTATGTCTGTTGGCTAGCTATCGCTGATTGGTTAGAAGGATAGGGGTCTAGAGTCCTAGATTGTGTAGGATGGCTATTTTGATTATCTAATTAAATTATCTTAAAGATAAAATGAATTATCTTCATAATTTAATTATAAAAACTAATCTCTTTGCAATATTATCAGCCACACATGCCTACACACACATACCATACGCAGGAGTATGCCTGGCACATGCCATTAGGACATTCTACACAAGGACAAATATTCTTGTCTTAAGAATGTCTTTTGTCCTAATGTCCCAACCTTCTGAATTGAGCTGCATGTTCCCAAATAGGAAATCATACCCAATTAGCACACAAATGCCAAATTAAGAAATAGGTAGTTAACCATAAAAGAAAGTGGCTAGGAGAGGGACCCGAAGCCATAGTTACTGTAGTTTCAAAATGACCAAAATACCCCTACTAGACACTAGCATTATTTTCACTAAGAGTTAGGGTTGCACTGGATGGTAACTAATACACCTCCGAGGGAGGGTTGCACTCCATGGTAATTAATAAACTTCAGAGGGAGGTTTTTTGTCTTTGACCTACTAAGTAAAATGACTAAAATATCCCTCTATGTTTTAACCGCAATCAAAAGTAGGTCCCACTTTTGCACTATCATACTATCTTGATTACATCTATACCTTGGACCTTTATATTTCATATAATCATCACCCATATACTATTCCCTTGTTCCTGGGAGTGACCCATAAGTCTAGTATCCAATATAACCAGAGCTATATTACTAAGCACTTAGATTTAGATGATTACATAGATAACTCCAAGTGTATAGCTCACTATCAGTTAAGAAAGTGTATAATCATGACTCATATGCATGCCACCTAATGAATCTAGTCCATATGTCCAAAACACCGAGCTGTTGACCCTATTATAAGATCTCACCCATAGTGAATCGAAACACATGTCCTAGGATCTACTGATACATCCACATATGCTTATGATATAGAGCATTGGTCACTTAGTAGCTTAAAATTCTTTTAGTTCTCTGACAATGATAGTAATGTCACTGAAATTGCATCTATTGTAGTCTCATTTAATGCACTTACATGCACTAATAAGAGAAGTCCGGAAAGCCCCTCCAATGACCAAGGTAGATCACCCTACCAAATAGAAGACTTTCTCATTTAACCTTACCATAGTAAAGTGCCCAACTTCACTATTTGGTTATGAACCCATAGTTTTGATCTAAATCTCATAGCATAGATCTTCTGTGCGATGTCCACGTACCTTTGTTATTCACTTGTATCTAGGAACCTCTTTGCATACAAATATATCACAAAGAGAAAGAAGATGTAATGCTCATAATGAATGCATTGATTTTATGACTGAATATATTCATTTACATGAGATGTCTTAGTGCTAGTGGTCTTTAGGTCAAACCATTCCCAACAGAAAATACGTTCATTCCTTTCAGTCCAGATATGATAGACAACAACACAGAAAAATAGATGGAGCATGTAGTTTTTAAGGTCTTTGTTACTTGCACGTGTATGGCTAAACGTGAGAATTGAGTCAAAGGAAGTAAAAGAGGGATAAATATTTAAAACGTTTAAACTTCTTTTCTAGATACGCTTTGTAAAGTTTCTATCAAAGAATAAATGATCCATGGATTCACAACCTAGATTACAGAAGATGCAATTGGCTCTATCAATAGTACCCCAAGTCATAAGGTGGTACCTCGTGGTAAGACTATCCAAACTAGCAAGCCATGTGATGAAGCTATGCTAAGGAATATTATGAACAAACCAAATTAATTGATTCCATGCATAATCTTGACCTCTAGCTCTTACGTAATTCCAAATGCTATTGAAGAAAAAATTGCCTTTATCAATGATAGTCCACATAAATTCATCGTTCATTTCATCACAAACGGTAATGTTAAAACGAGAAGGGTCAAGTTAAGCTAAATATGGTGGGTAGACAAGCCAAACCCACTGGTCATGATCAATAATATCTGAGACTCTACTATCAAGGTAAGGATATAGGACTCTAATGTTATGCAAATGGAACAGATTACTAGTAGGATACCAAATGTCATGCCAAAAGAAAGTGTCCTTACCATTCCTAATCCTATGACAAATGAGGTTACGAGCAATAGTTCTGAGCTTCAGAATCTTTCTCCAAGAGCAACAAGTATCATTAGGAATCTTTATAGTCCAAATGCATTTACTTTTAACGTAGTTAGTCTAAACCCAAAGACTCAAAGTAGAATCCCTTAAAGAGTAAAGTTTCCAAAATAACTTCAAGAAAGCCACTTTGTTAATATCAGCAAGTTTTCTAAGCCCAAGACCTCCTTCCTAAAATGGCTTACAAACTTTTTTCCAGGCAACTTCTGGTCCAGTATCTCTCCAATGAAAGGCAATGAATTTTCTCTCAATAGTATTAAGAATACCTTTAGGAATCAGTAAAGAACTAGCCCAAAAGAGATGAAAGGGGTTAAGTTTAACGCCCCAACCCCTCACAGAATCAGGACCACTATTAGCTTCACTAATAATAACTTGACCCTAACCCTGGGTACGGAAAACTAGGAAAAACGGACGGAGTTTTCCCTGTACTTAAGACAAACCAAAAACCATGCATGCAGAATAATTCAACCACAACAATAGCTACAACATATATAAAGTTCATTTCTAGTTCACATGACCTTTCCAGCTTTCTTTCATTGGCCAAATATCAACATACATGTATTGTAACTAGTTATCTACCCAATTAAACAGTTATAAGTTTATTACATGTCATCTAAAAGACTTTAACTTTAATCACATACCCCTACACACATCAATTACATACAAGGTCATTGTGACCTCAAAATGGAATACAAAGCTTTACACCAAATACATTTTACACTATCACATAAATAGTCAACCTCAGCTAGCAAACAACCAAGAAGACTTGAACTTGTTCGTCTACTTCTTGAGAAACAACCTCCGCCTCGCCTAAAAAGTTGCAGATGGAAAGGGGTGAGTATACACTTATGCTTAGTGAGAGAGGGATAAACAAAGAGTTTTTCAAAAATAGCTTTCGTGCGATGCATATAAGACATTTAATAGTAGTACTAGTTAGACATTTAAGAAATGCCAGGAATTAACATTAATATTAAATACTTTAAGAAACATGAGAAAGTAGTATTACACATGATAAGTTTGAAGCGCGAAATAAGACATTATATAAGTTAAACTTGAAAGAATGATAACTTTAAACGCTATTTAAACACATATAAAAATGATATTGTTCGCGAACCCACATGGACGCCAACCTTTCCCATGTGGATTTCTTCTTTTTCGCTTCTTCTCTTCATCTCTTGATGCTAGAAATGCCGATATCTATTATAATTCTATGACCCACTAGGGACTAGGACATATAAGTCCTCTCTTGCATTCCACGACCCTTGAAGGGACTAGGACATATAAGTCCTTGCTACCTACGACCTGTCAAATATTAGGACAAAACAATCCTTGGGACTAGGACATAGAAGTTCTCATTACCTACGACCCGTCAAGTACCAAGACATAACATTAAACACAAACTT
This sequence comes from Ehretia macrophylla, assembly GCA_037974665.1. Taxonomy (NCBI): domain Eukaryota; kingdom Viridiplantae; phylum Streptophyta; class Magnoliopsida; order Boraginales; family Ehretiaceae; genus Ehretia; species Ehretia macrophylla. Next base: position 12,369,792 of record CM075774.1, read on the forward strand.
TAAAAGTTGAAGCCTACCAAGGAAAGTCAACAAATTGTAGGTCCAATGATTAATCATCTTTGTGATTTATCAATAAGACTCTAACAATCCATCTCCCTAAGTCTCCCAAAAATCAATGGAACCCCAAGATAACAGACAAGGAAAATCTCTTCTTTAAATCCTAAGGTGTTTTTGATACTATCTCTCAAATTTTCACTTCTACCTCTAAAAAATACCTCACTTTGGTCAATATTATACTTCAACCCAGAGAGTCTACATGGATGTCACTTGAAAGGGCCATATCTTGGAATATTGTTAAGTGTTGTTGACATAGATGAAAATAACTACATACTTCCAGTTGTTTGCTATGTTGTTGAAGCTAAGAATAAGAGTTCATGGAGCTGATTCATAAATTTGTTAATCCAAGATCTCCATATGTTAGAACTAGAGAAATGGGTCATTATAACAGACAAAAAGAAGATATATAATGTAAAGGCCAAAAAAGTCAACACTTGTACAGAGCTTTAACACATGTACGGCACAACTGAAAGATATCAATGAGAAGGCATTTCAGTGGTTAGCAGATAAACCTCCAAAGTTTTGGAGTAGGTCCCATTTCAAGGCAACAAGCAAATGTGATATTTTGTTAAATAGCTTGTATGAGAGCTTTAACGCCGCTATTCTAGAAGTAAGGGACAAATCAATATTGGTTACACTTTAAACGATAAGGGTATATTTAATGACCCTTATATAGTTTAAGAAGTAATGGATGAGAAGAAATAGTAGAAATATTTTCCCAAAGATTTGTAAAGTCATTAATCAAGTACAAAAGCAGAGTAATGCTAGGTATGCTACTTTTGTTGGAGAAGCCAAGTTTCAATTTATGTGTCTTGGTAGTGAACAATATGTTGTTGAGTTGGGTGGAAAAACATATTCTTGTAGAAAGTGGGATCTATCAAGTATTCTGTGTGCACATGCAGTTAGTGCAATGGTTTGCTTGGGATTTGATCCAAAGGAATTTGTGGATGAATGCTACACCAAGAATGTATTAAATGATCCAAATTTGTGGCTTGAAACTGGTATTCCATCAATATTTGTACCAAAGTCATTTAGACTTCCAAGATGACCCAAAAAATAAGAAGAAGGGAACCAGATGAAGGTGGACTAAGTAATCCTAATTCTAATACCAAATCATATGTTTTAGAAAAACTTGGTACCAAATCAAATGCTTCAGGAAAACTTAGTACTAAATCAAGGAAACTTGGTCAAAATGAGATAAAAGGAAATTGTTCATTGTATAAGAATTTGGGCCACAATATAAGGAACTATCACGGACACCAACCAAATGCAAATTCCAATGGTGAAATGCGAGTAAATTCATCAAAAAACACAGTGCACGGAGTACAATCTAATGATACTTGTGGTAAAATGCATGGTGGACAATTTAGTGCAAGTGGTAAAGTTCAAGTAGAAACATCAAACAACATAGAACAAGAAGATGCAATCATAAATGATATCAGTGTTGCGGCTGAAATAAGCGATGTAAATGTCAATGTAATGCATAAAAATGTACAAGTTAGCTCTAGGAATAGCACTGTCCAAGTAGGCACTAGCAGGTCCAATGTATAAATAGATGTAACTGTTAGTAATATGGAGATTCATGCATCCAGTCCAACTTATGTTATTGGGCAAAGCAATCCAGGTTCATGCGTCAGTAATGTAAGCAAAAGAACACAATCATTGAAGAACAAAGTACCTGTAAAGAAAGTGAGATGTAGGGTATGCTTAAAGCAAGTCCATGACATGAGAACTAGTCCTTCAAAAACTGCACAAACTATGAGAGAACAAAACGAAAATGAATTCTCTTTCATTGTTCCCAACAAGGCAAATAAGTTATATGCTTCAGTAATCTTTCTTTTTTAAAATTGTATATCTTTGAATAATAACGTATGTTATTTACACATGCGGGTCAAAACCACATATGACATTACAATTCAGACTAAGAGACCACTATTGTTGCCACTTGGGGCAAGGGTACATATAAGACCACCAATACCTTTCACAAATGAGAAACTAGTGAGGGTAGGATCCTAAAAAATCAAACCTAGTGCATGTACTTAGCAAGGGCAAAGGAGTGTTAGCCTTAAAACTCTTGTAGTTGCAGTGTCAAGTTCCTATCAGAAGCCAACTTCTATTTCGTCTTTAATGTGAAATTCATATTCAACTCTTGGAAATAAGTGTTCATGTGATAGTCTATTTATTGCATTTGGTGTTATTCAGTGTGTTGATGGTAACAATATTAGTTAGTCTATGGATACTTAGGCAGGTGCATGTATATTTTTGAATAATGGTGTATTGTAATGATAGCAGTGTTTATGACCATTTATGATGGTAGTTATTGAATACATTAATCATTGATGGTTTATGGACTATATTGATCAGTTATGATGTGTTGTTATGATGCTAATTTGATGTCATATTGTTATATTGATGGCAAGTCTATGGATATTAGTTAGCTATCTGTAGGTGCTCATTTGATGTCATATTGTCATGTATTTGTTTAATGGCAACTCAAAGTTGTCTTCATGTGCTCATTTGATGTCATATTGTCGTGTTTATGTTTAATGGTAACTCAAAGTTGTTTACAGGTGCTCATTTAATGTCATAGTCATATTTATGTTTAATAGAAACCCAAAGTTGTCAACAGGTGTTCATTTGATGTCATGTATTGTCATATTTATGTTTAATGGCAACTTAAAGTTATTTGCATGTGCTCATTTAAAGGCATTTAATTTAGAAGCTAAATACAAACATGTACAACATTGAATATCCATTACAAACTAATTTTACAACTTGGCTGCATTGCTATTCATACAACAATTACCACTAGTCAACAATTACTACGACCAAAATATTAGACCAACCTGCAATACACAAAATGCAGTGGTGCTAACTACAAATAGGGATTAAGGGCTACTTAAGCAACCTACATCATAACAACCCACCATGGCACATCTATCACTTATATAACACAAGATACGTATCACTACAAAAAAATAAAGTTAGATAAACCAAAGCCAACAGGAGAGAAATATCAATAAGCACAACGTTTTACCACCAAGAAGCACACCAAAGCCGACAGCAGCACAAACTATTTCCAAAGCGTAACATTCTTTTTTTTTGTGTAACTCAACCTTACGTTCATGCAATTTCCTCAACAACCCAGATATTATTTTCTTATTCTTCTTGCACATAGATGGGTCAATCCAAACAAGGAGGCCATAAGATTCACCAATCTCATACTTCTCAAAAACTAGGAGCCTCATACTTGGGTTGTAATTTGTCCATGAAGTCATCATCTTACATGGTTTATTGCAAAAACAATTGTCTTCCATTGTTGAAATTTGGGCCATTGAAACTAAACACAAATAGAGAAAAATCGGGTCTAGTGATCTTGGGTTTAGGAATGTAAGAAATAGGGAAAAAATTAGGGATTTGAGAGAATTTTAGACTATTTGGGGATTTAGAGCAAAGAGAATTGGGGATTTTGGGCAAAAGAAATTAGGGTTAGGGATTTCAGAGAATTTGGCAATTTAGAGCAAAATGATTGGATCTAATGGAGGCGTGTTCTAAATAGGTTTCAAGCAAAAAAAATAGTGTGTAGACTATTTTGCCCCTACAAATTGGGGATTTTACGAGTCACGTACGACGCATCTGATTATTCCATCAGATTTTGGATGAAAATATGGTAGAAGACCAACATGGACATAAATGACAAATATATTGGACTAAACAATTACAGTTTTAAAAATAAGAACTAACTTGGGACAAATGGTAAAGATATAGGACTAAATAGGTAATTCCAAATATATTAATCACAAAAAAAGGGTTAGCCCAACCCAGCTCGTGACCCATGGTAGTGGGCTCGTGGGCCGAGTTGCGTCCTGTATTCTGAGAAATGAGCCCATCCAAGCTCAGCCCACTAAACATTTGTGTTGAGCTAGTTAGAGGCCTTGTTGTGGGAGGATAGAGTAGTAGTGTGCGGAAGAATTATGTCATAACATGACGAGAAGAACATTTACAAAGAGGATGAAAGTAATAGAACAAGTGAATTTTTTGGAAATAGACTTAGAAGGGTTGATTCTACCCCATGATGACCTACTGGTAATCTAGGTCAACATTTCAATATTTTGTGAGAATGGTAATGTGAGACCCCATATTTTTATCTTTGCCTCGATTTGCGTGTTTTAACCTATTTATGTGTTATATGAATTAGAATGTACTAATTCTGTGATTTATAATCCTATTACATGCTATGTGTGCATTCATGAAATTTTCATCAAAAACGGCATCATAAATTTTATCGACGATTTTTGTGAATAGTATTTTGAACACCTGTCCACTAAAATTTTTACAAGGGTATTTTAAACGTTTTAAAACCTAGTCCTCGGATATTAATGGACCCCTATTTGATTAAAACGGATTTTAAATCGTCTTTGGAATTTTAAAGGTTTTTACACCTTCTTTTGCGAAAAACGAGTTTTAAATAGAGTTGAGTGAAAATTTTGAATGTAAAACTTCTTGTCACCTAAAAATAATCTACTTAAAATTGTCTAAGTGTTGCACAATTGTTTTGACCAAAAATAGTCTAAGAAATGAATTAAAAGACTAGAAATACTATAAAAAAAAAACTAATTTGTTCAACTTTGACTTTGCATTATTTTTTGTTGACTTGCCTTATTTATGCATATTAACTAAAATAGCTCACAAAACAAAACTCAAAACACCATAAACACACATACACATGGCAAATTAGGAGCCATTTTTGCTTGTATTTTTTATCAAAGTTTCTCATAGAAATTGTATTACAAAGTCAAAACACTTGAATCAAAGTTTGTTCTTGCTTGTTGGGCACCTATTGCACATCTTTCTTGCATCATAACACATCAAAGATGAGAAAAAAATTCTAGATCTCAAAATGTCATTTTTATGTTAATTCATATAATCGAATTTTAGACGTTGAAATGTTAAATTGATGTTATATTATTGCTCAGTAGATGCTAAGGATTGATTATATGGGCTTAAAGCTGTTTTGAACCGTTGCAGTATGCATTTCTATTTTTTAGGTATTAAAATTGAGAATTTGGCTATTTGTTGAATAAATGTTATTGTGGTTGTTGGAATTGTTTGCTGTTAGTTTCTAAAAGTTTGTTAAATACATGGTAGTAATGTTGTAATACCGAAATTTTGATTATGATGTCATGGTGAAAGTCCAGAAAATTCAGCCTAGGTACATTGAGGTTTTAGGGTTGTTGGGCTTGATTTGGATGGATTATGGTTGGTTTCCGAGGGGGCTAATGTTGTTGATTGAGTGGGTGAGTAATAGAGACTGGTTTGGAAGTTATCGGATTAGTAGAATGTAAGTTATGACTTTTAGAAGTTTGGGTTGTCTTTCTTTAAAATCTTGAAATATGCCTTTGGATGTTTGGGTGGTGGTTGAGTGAATGAATTGTGAGTTGTTGATGGTTAGACAAGGGTTTGGATGTATGGTTAAATGCATGTTTAGTTGGATGGCCTACTTTGTCATCTAACTTAGTTGTTGAGTTGTTAATTGTTTAATTGATAATACGTTGTTGAAATGTTATTAATTGATTATTGATTATTGATTATTGATGAAGCCGGGAGATAGGCAACCTACTTTGTTGTCCTCTTGAGATATGAATGATTATTATTATTGTCATGAGTGTTGGTATGTGTGTGCCACCTCTCGGGCAGTGTCGGACTGTCGGGTTGATAACGGCATGACTATCATAGGCTACCCCCAGCTCGCATGGCGGAGGGGCTAGTGAGGTACCTTGGGTGCGTGAGTAATGGGGAGTTATAAGAAGAATGGTTGAGATCGTGATGGCGTTTGGAGCTACACCAACTAGAGTATCCTTTATTGATTGGTTATTATTACTAATGTGCTTATATTGTTATTGATGATTATTATGTGTTTACTGTTCAAAGGATGATTTCCAAGGAGTATAGTAAATACTGTTAAGAGATCTGTCGAATCATCATTGAGCTTGTTTTATAGAAGCTCACTCTAAATTATTGCATGCATACAGGTGAAATTGAACAAGATTATGCGTACGTGCCTCAGGAAGCTGAGAATGTGCCATATATGGACGAGTCCTATGTGTCTTGTCCTTGATATCTGAGATGTTGTACTCTTTTGTTATCTTGTATATTAAAACTAGTTGGTTTGTATTTACTTAGAAGTTTATGATGTATAAGATGTTGTAAAGATAATAGATTAAATGTTGCTAGCTTAGTAGTCTTGTTTTGGAACATGATTAGCTTGCTAGATTTGTTATAATCTATTTTGAAAATGTATGTTATATAGTAAATGTATGATGCTGGAACAGAGGCGTATAACCTATGGATGCAATGGTAAAAGAATGTTTAATGTATGTTATGGTTGTGTTGTTTATTGTTGAATTGTTTGTGGAGTTGGTTGTATGAGTTGTGAAGAGGTTGATTTAGAGCCTCGGTGTCCTAATTACTGTCGTTATACTGTCAAAATTTCGTTGCGTCCTAACTGATCGAAGGAGGGGTCGAGTTAGGGCGTTACAGGTAATAGTAGATATTGGTAACTTGGTAGAAGTTCTATTTTTGAAGATATTCAAAAAGCTTGGGTTGTCAAGGGATAGATTGAAGCCGCTCAGGAATTCTCTAACATCAATGGTCGCGGGTAGAGTTATCACTCCCTCTTGTGGTCAATTACAACTCTGCCTACAATGCAATAATTAGAAGGCTGGCATTGTACCACTTCTGAGCGGTGGCCACGACCTACCATTTAATGCTGAAATCTCCCGCTCCCAAAGGGATTATCGAGCTGATAGGTGATAAGAAAATGGCAAGGGATTGTTAGGCTTCTTATTACAAAATGAAAATATATTTTCTTGGTATGCTGTTGACATGATAGGTATAGACCCGAACATCATAGCTCACTACCTCAATATAGACCTAAGCTTTAGACCTATTCAACAAAAAATGAAGAATTTCTATGCCGACAAGCACCAAATCATATATGATAAGTTTGAAAAGCTGCTAGATGCTAGTCACATCAAAGAGATTCAATACCCAACCTGGCTGGAAAATGTAGTGCAAGTACTGAAGACCCCAGCAAAGTGGAGGTTGTGCATAGACTTCAACGATCTAAATAAATCCTGCCTAAAAGATTGTTATCCATTGCCAAGAATTGACCAAATGATATGTGTGACGTCAAGCTGTGAGCTATTGACATGCATGGATGCCTTCAAAGGCTATATCCACATCAAAATGACCCTTAAGGATGAGGAAAGTACTGTATTCATCACCAAAAATGTCATATATTATTATAAGGCCATGTTGTTTGCTCGTAAAAATACCAGGGCCATCTATCAAAGGATGGTAAACAAAGCATTCAAGGACTAGATCGAGAAGAATATAGAGATATATGTAGATGACATGTTGGTTAAAAGCAAGAGGGCCAAGGATCATCTTACCGTCCTCGCTGAAACTTTTAACACAATGAGAAAATTTTGGATCAAGCTCAACCCAAAGAAGTATGCATTCGGGTCAAAGTAAGGAAATTCATGGGTTTCATGGTCACTAGTTGGGGAATTAAGGCAAACCCAGAGAAGATTCTAGCAGTATTAAACATGCAGTCTCCTAGGTGTGTGAATGAGTCTAGTCATTGACCGAGAAAATGGTCATTTTAAGCCGATTCATGTCTAGGTTGGTTGACAAGTGTGCCTTCTTCTTCAAGATATTGCAGAGTCCCAAAAACTTCTAGGACTCAGAAAAGCCAAAAAGCATTTGACAAGTTGAAGGATTATTTAACATCTCCAATACTCTGATCCTGACCAGAGAGCGGTGAGAATTTACATGTGTATTTAGTGTGCTCGAGGACATCCATAGTCACCACATTAATCAAGGAAACAATGAAGGTCCAAAGGCTAGTCTATTATGTCAGTAAGATTCTCAGAGGTACCGAGTAGAGATATACAACAATTGAGAAAATATGATTGGCTCTGGTGATGGTATCTTACAAATTCAAGCCATACTTTGATGCATACCCAATTACGATAATGACTAATATGCATTTCAAACAAGTGTTGCATAAGCCTTAGTTGTTTAGAAGATTATTGAAGTGGGGCAGTAAAGCTCAGTCTGTTTGACATAGAGTTTTAGCCCTGAAAAATAACCAAAGCCCAAGCTCTAGCAGACTTTGTAATAGAATGCACGAGCGAAGCATCATCCTCAACTTAGCCAAAATAGATCATTCAAGTTGATAGAGCCTCAGGGAAATAGGGCAGTGGGCCTGGGATTATTCTCACTGATCCTAAAACGGAAAATTTCCAATATTCTTTGAACATCTCATTCCCAGTCTCAAATAATAAAGTAGAGTATGAAGCTTTAATAGCCGGTCTTAAAATAGCATCAGCCCTCGGGGCTCGAGCAATCAAATTATTCACGGGCTCTCAATTGGTGGCCTAGCAATTCATATGAAGTTTCAAAGCAAAAGAACCGACCATGATTACATACTTAAGGAAGGTAAAAGAGCTGATCATTGGGTTTGTGGGGATTCTCCATACAACATATCCCGAGGTCAGAGAATGAGAAAGTGGATGTTTATCTCGCTTAGTCGTAGGAGGACGTAGTCTTCCTACGATTAATATTGAAGAAATCACAAAGTCAAGCATCAACCTTAAAAAACCTTTGGTAACCAAGATCGGTGAAAAACCTAATTAGTCCCAACCAATTCAGGAATACTTGGAAACGGAAGAGTTGCCCAAGGAAGATAAAGCAGCTCAGAAAATAGAAAGGCAGTCCTCATAGTTTATCATACTTAGAGGGTAGCTTTATAAGAGATCTTTCACCTGGATATTGTTCAAGTGTGTAAGTCTTGAAGAAAAAAACTATGTATTAAGGGAGATCCATGAAGGAATTTGTAAAATAATCTGGGAGGTCGGTCACTAGCTAGGAAAGCTTTGAGACAAGTCTACTCTTGGTCGACCTTGCAACAAGATGCCAAAGATTTGGTTAAAAAGTGTGATGTCTACTAGAGATTCGCTAGAATATAAAGACAGCTTGCAAACGACCTCACATGTATTATCAGCCCATGACCATTTGCTCAGTCGACATCATTGGTCCACTATTAACCGACGCAGTATAGAGAAAGTTTGCCTTCATCGTAGTTGATTACTTTAACAAGTGGATTGAGGCAGAAGCTACACCAAGCATTACCGAGAGAGTGACGTGGATTTCATTCATATAAAAGTTTATTGGTATCGGTTAGAGGTTCTCCGAGTGATAATTACAAATCATGGCAGACAATTTGATAGCTCTTTTTCCGAGGAAAATATGTCAAGCTCGAAATAAACTTATGATTTATTTTTGTTACACATCCTCAAACTAATGGCCAGGTTAAAGTTACTAATTGCATTATTTTGTAGGGCCTAAAGACCAAACTGAGAGAGATAAAAAGGCGATAGGCAAATATTCTGCCTAATGAGCTCTAGAACAGAACAACCCCGACCACTACCATAGGGGAAACACAGTTCTGCCTAACCTTCAAAATGGAAAAAATTATTCTGGTGGACGTTGATTTTTCGAGCCTTAGGGTGTAGTAATACCAAGAAGGAATAAATGGCCCCCTCCTTATAGAAGACTTGGATCTAGCCAAAGAGTTAAGAACAAAGGCACATGTCAAGATACTAGCAGGGAAAAGGGCAATGATGAAGGCCTTCTCCAAGCAAATCAAGACTAAGCCCATCAGGATCAAGCATATAGTACTCAGAAAAGCCATCTTTAAAAGTAACGTAATTGATGACAAGCTCAGGCCAAACTAGGAAGGACCATATCAAGTTGAAAAAAAGGTTAGGTCGAGCACCTAAATCCTAGCTAACCAGAGCAAGAAAAAATTAAAGAATGCATGGCATGCAAAAGATTTGAGGAGATTTATGTATAAGTAACTATTCTAACATATGCCAAGAAGATTAATGAAAAATTGCATTTATTTCTCCCAATTTGCGTTATTTACTTCTTCTGAATAAGGCCATGAATGTCATCTCGGGTTCATAATACCCTATTGGGCCATGAGTGGCAACTCGGGCTTTTCATGCCCAAACTAGGCCAAAGGAGCCACCTCAGGTCTATCTATTAGGCCAAGAGTGCCACTTAGAACCATAACATGCTTCAAAAGGGCCATGAAAGCCATAACTAGATAGGAAAACCCGACTTCCCATTAAATTGTGAAAAAGTCCGAAGTAGCATCCAACAATTACTTAGTTAAAATATGACTAAGTAGAGATTGATACTTGAAATAATTATTCATACCAATTAGTATTACCGAGCTCATAACTTGTTTAAGTTGGGCAATAAAAAGCAAAGAGAAACAAAGACAAAAAAAAAAGCACGAGCTTCGGAAATAAAAAGAAAATTTTCATTAAAGTAAAGAAAAATTTTACAAAATAACGGAACTAATGCACGAGGATACACCATGGCCCTATTTTACTATTCATGATTAGCGAAGGGGGAATCCCCACTTAAGGATCTACCTCTGAAGCACAAAGAATGGTATTCATTGCTTGAATATTTTTAACATTACCTTGAGGAATGCCTTATTCATACGCTGGAGTTGGGTGGCACAAGGAGACGTGCTATAGATAATGTCAAAATTGAGATTTAGGAAGTCCTTAGATGCTCTCATCTCAGCTTCAGTCAGGCCATTCTGGAAGCCTATTTGAAGACCATTTTTGCACCCCTCATCAAAGGCCGCCTTGAAGATGGGACCGCTAGTAACCCCGACCAACATTTGAAATTTAAAACTGCCTTTGAAAGTCTCCATGGCAATATCCCTATTCGCCTTGACCTTTCTTACAAGTTCATTATATACGACTTCCCAAGCCTTGTAACTGGTTTCAAGTGCCTTAAGTTTTTCCTCATGAACTTTAGTAGCCTCTACCTACTTCTTCTCTATTTCAAAAAGCTGAGAAGTGAGTTTGACTAGCTCGAGATGATAGTTACTCTTCTCATCCTTCAACTTCTAGATCTTCTCATCGCGATACTTAACTCAATTCTCTAGGCCGTAAGTTTTGGCCTCGAATTCCTTGACCATCTTTACTCTAGCTTCCTTCTACTCCTTGTTCCTAGATTGAAGCTTTGTATATCTGCATTGGACCTCAATACAAATTTCTACTACTTTAGGGATGTGAGTCCCAATTTGTGTTGAAAATCCACCAATGTAAAAAAAAAAATATATATATATATATATATAGAATGATAGTGAGTACCAAGTTAAAGTATGACGATTATTCGTATGAGGCAAAGAAAGTGTTAAGAGCATACAACCAAGCTTGACTCTAGCAATTCATCCATGAATAAGTTATTTGCAGCTTGGAAAATAGGGATGTTGATGGATTTGCCTTATTTCCTCATATTAATTAGGTCGGGTAATAAATATAAAGTCAAAGGTAAGGGTTCTTATTCTTCACTATTCATGTCGTCGCTTGACCTCCAACTTTGGGGGGATTCATACGAGAGGGCAAAGGTGGCAAGGGTTTGTCTTGTTGGGCCCCTCCAATCAGAGTATCTATAGGCCCATCCTGCTAGCTAGGGCCTGCTGATTCCTGGCCTCGAAAGGGTGATATTAGTCTTGAGTTATTTGAGGGGACGCTTTTCAATAACATCCACGGTAACAATTTTTTTTGCCTCGGTGCCTGAGTTTGTTGTAAGGTTTAATGGGTTGACTTCTTCCATGGGGGAGCCTTCTTCTATATAGGTCGGGGCTTAAAGGTAAGCCTCGATGACACTACCTCTTCAGCTACTCCGGTAGTAGCCTGAGCTACCGCAAGCATGGGATTGTCAGCCATTCTTACTTTAAAAAAATGCGCAATGTTAAAAAAAAAAAGATTTGTTATACGAATGAAAGGCTCCAAGGAAAAACTGCCATAAGAAGAAGAAGGAAAAAAGTACCCTAAGAAGAAAGACCTTGGCTCAGGATACAGGTTGAGCCTCAAGGTTTGAGCTAGAACTTGGGTTAGATAGAGAGTACAACCTCAATTTTTTGATCATATTCTTGGGATTAATATGCCCAAAAGCTCACTGGCACGTGACATTTCAGTTACATTGGATACATGTTTGTGATAATTAGTATTAATGAAAGTATTCATTTCTATTGTCTATCTCATTTATGTGCAATTACTAGAATAGAGGTCCTTGAACCATAAGTGAATAACTTAGGTACATGGGGTCCGAGCATAGAAGGTCTAAGTTATTGACACTTTATTCTAGATTCAGTTCATAACCGATTGGTGGAGTAGGGCACTTCATCAAGGTCTAGGTTTTAGTGAGATAGTCTTCTGTGAAAGGTAACCTACCTTGGTCATTGGTAGATTTTCGGACTAAGCCTCACTAATGTGTGTGTCACACATTGAATGGACCCAAGAGGTATGATCTCTCAATAAGTACTTTCAAAGATAGAAGTCAAAATAGACCTCATGCTACTAAGTGATCAGTACTTTTAATCTTGAGCATATGTGGATGAACTGACGAAATCAGATTTATGTGCTTTGATGCACTATGGGTGAAACCTCAGCTCTGGGTCAACAGCTCCATGTATTGGGCATATGGGTCTGACTAGTTGGGATATGTATATGCAATATAGAATCCATGTCGTCGCATAATGGAATAATCGCTCTCTTTTGATAATTCGGAAGATCATCCTAATCTGAGCTCAGTGATATACTCAAGATGTATGTCAAATATTTGGCTTAAGAGTCGCTCCCTAGATCAAGTGTTCTATATCCGAAGGGTGGTTAGTAAAAGGATTAGATGTCCCAAGGAGAAGATGCAATCAAGCAAAAGATAGTACGGTAAAGTCTTTCTTGATTATGAGTGTTACGTAGAGGGGCATTTTGGTCATTCTGCTCGATAGGTCGAAGACAAATGTCATACGTAGTATGACGAGCTTCTGCGAATAGCAGTATTCATCTTAGAGTGCATCCATGACTTTTTAGTGGAATAAGTCAAGGTTGAAAAGCCTAAATGTGCAATGGGGTTAGCAAGGGCATTTTGGTTTTTTTAGTAGCCAAGTTGTTTATGTCTTGGGGTCTCTCTTCTAGCCTACTTCCTTAAAGATGTTTCTAAAGTTTCTTAGCTATTTCTCATGTATTTAGATGTTGCTAAAATTTAGAGTCCAATTGCAACTAAGCTTCCTATTTAGAAAATTTTCCTATTTGGAATTCTTGTAGCTCAAATTGGAATCTAAGAATAGTTAATTTAGCAATTTAAGACAAGAAATAAGAGTTAGGCATGTGGAGTATGTGTGTGGTATGTGACATGTGAGAGCAAATGGAAGAGGCTTCTAAAGAGAGCAAATGGAAGAGGCTTCTAAAACACAATTGTCACATAATACACATTAATCACATAATGCACATTAATCACATAATGCACATTAATCACAACACATTGAGTACGTATAGCACGTTATCACATAAAACATATTGACCACATTAGTTCACTTAACACACAAGGCACACTGGTCACATAGAAAGTTAAACACATAAGTAAATTAATCACATAAACATATTAACATATGTTTCATTTTTCTTTCACTTAATACATACTTGCATGCTTAGACCACTACCCACATTCTGAGGATACCCTAGCTGACAGCTAATCAAGCTCTGATACCACTTAAATGTCACGCCCCAACTCGACCCCTCCTACAATCAGTCAGGACGCAACGGAATTTCGGCAGTATAACGACAATAAATAGGATACCGAGGCTCTGAACCAACCTCAATAGAACATCATACATCAACTCCATAAACCATACAACAAACAACTCATCCATAAAATACAACATACATCATAACCATATTATACAATAATCATTCCTCGTCATACGCCTCCGTTCCAACATAATACGTAAACCTTAATATACATCTCAAAATATGTTGATACCAACCTAGCAACCTAAACATAGACAAAAGAAAGGCTACCAAACCATCATACATAAGTCTTATAATTGAGTAAGCTATACAATATGACATATTACAACAACTAAGACAAATTCATGGCAACGACTCCGGCACACAAGACTCGTCCACATACGACACATTTCTCTCTTCAGGAGGCACATACCCATAGTCAAAATCAGTAACACTTGCATGCATGCAATAATAGAGAGTGAGCTTATATAAAATAAGCCCAGTGAAGATCCGATAGATCTCGAGCAAGGTTTACTAAACTCCTTGGAAATAATCCTTTGAGTCAGTAAACACACAATAAAATAAATAATACTATCATCACATAACTATATGACCATTCAATAAAGGATACTCTCTCTAGTTGGTGTAGCTCCAAACGCCATCACGATCTCAACCATTCTTCTTATAACTCCCCATTACTCACGCACCCGGGGTACCCCCAATAACCTCGCCCTCCATGACACCTCCGTCATGCGAGCTGGAGGCAATCTCTAATAGTCATGCCGTTATCAACCCGACAGCCCAATGCTGCCCGAGAGGTGGCACACACATACCAGAGACCCAGCAATAATAATAAACATCAATCATTCACAGGAGGACAGTCTAGCAGAACTGTTTATCTCCTGGCATCAATCATCAATCAATAATCATCAATAATCATATTATCATCATAATAACATCAATAACCAATTTAACAACATATAACTAAGTTAGATGACAAAGTAGGCCATCTAACCGAACATGCATTAAACACACAATCAAACCCTAATTTACCCGTCAACAACTCACAATTCAATCACTCAACCCACACCCAATCAACTAAGGCTCAATCTAACATTTTAAAGAAAGACAACCTAAACTTCAAATAATCATATCTTACATTCTACTTATCCAAACAACTCCAAATCAGTTTCAAACACTCACCCATTCAATCAACTACATTAGCCCCCTCGGAAACCAATCAAAACACATCCAAATCATGCCCAACAACCCTAAAACCCTAGTGTGTCATGGCTGAAATTTCTGGATTTTGGCACGGACATCACAATCGAAAATTCGGCATTACAACGGCGCTACCACGTAATTAACAAACTTTTAGAAATCGACGGCAATCGATTCCAATCAACACAACTCAATTTAATCAACTTTGAATAAATTAATCAAATTTAAATACCCAAAAAATAAAAATTATGCTACAACCGATAAAAACTCGTAGTATTACAGCTAAATAATCCCTAGCATGCAAGGAGCAATAATCTAACATCAGATTAACATTCTAACGGTTCAATAATCAATTATATGCATAAACACAAAATATGAGTTTTGAGATCTAGAATTTTTCTCTCACCTTTGATGCAAACTAAGGCTAGAAATGGGTAGAATGGATGCCCAACAATCAATTTCAAGCTTTAAATCACTCAATTCGGCTTTGAAATGCAAAATCTATGAGAAAAATGATTTGAAAATGCCTTCATCTTTCTCCTCCAAGGAGCCACGGTTTTGTGTGTGTTTTTGGTGGTGTTTTGCTTTGTTTTTAATGTGTGTTGATCATATATTAAGCAAAGGTAAAATAAATAAAAGAAAGTCAAAGTGGAAACTAATTATTTTTAGTGTTTTCTTGACTTTAAATGCATTTTCTTGATCACCAAAGTTCAAAACAATTATTCAACACCCAAGCTAGCTCAAGTAGGTTATTTTTAGGTGACAAGAAGTTTTACAATCAAACACTTTTACCCGAGTCGGCTTAAAACTCGATTTTCGCAAAAGTCGGTGTAAAAACCCTAATAAATTCTTAAGCCGATTTTAAAACCATTTTAATCAAACACAGGTCTATTAAAGTCCATGGTCTAGGTGGTTAAAAAGACCAGTTTCAAAATTTTAGCGGACGTGTTTCGAAAACACTATTCACTAAAAATCAACGATAAAATTTCTGATCCCGTTTTTTATGAAAATTTCATGAATGCACATTTAGCATGTATTAGGAGTATTGACATCAAAATTATAACATTCTAGGTCATATAGCACATAAACAGGTCAAATGCACGCAAAACGAGATAAAACACGTAAATCGAGTTAAAACAGAAAAGTGGGGTTTCACATAAATCACTATCCTACGGCAGGCTTAAGTCTAGGATATTCTAGGGAACATCAACTAAGGAATAATAATTCACTCGACTTTAGAAAAAATAGGGTTTATTGCTATATATACCTATTCTAGAGAAGCCAAACTATTCAGTGATTGAATTTTTATTTGGGTAGTGTCTATCCAAACAAAATAGCAATCCAAATGAAGTGGAGGCTTGACTCAATATTATTGCAAGCTCCGTCATCCTAAAGATAGAGAGATTATGAGAAAATTGAGACACTGATGCACAAGTAGTTTAAAGGGTTAACTACTATAGCAAAAAGATTAATATGTATATATGTTTTTTTTTTCCATGTTTACATTATACATGATATATTTGTATTACACGTGAATGTTTTAATAATTACAATAGATGTGTATCCAAAAATGTCTAGTTCTTTAGTCCATTGGTCATTATTCTCCAGGAGGACAAGTTAATTGGCCCAATTTTGTGGACTTAATAAAAAATTAGTTTTAGACATAGTACTCTAAGCTAAAAGAATAAAAATGTGTTCTTAACCAACGTAGTCCTCTAGTAGTGGCTAATCTCATCTTTAACCATTGAGAGTCAGAGAGACAATGGAAGAGAGTCAAAGATATAGTTGTACGCCACGTTTGGTTTATTATCAGATACTCTATGGTCTCAGCACAACAACAAGGATATTACTGCTAAGATATTGACCTTATTGACTATTGTAAGTCAGATACCAACAAGCAAGGATGGCAGAAAGGACATCTATCAAGCACCGCGTGCTTAGACAGTGGACCTCCATAACACCGTCAAAGTCCTTAGAGCTTAAGATCAATCTTGCTAGGAAAGTGGCATGATCCTGGAGACTCTGCCAAAATCCTTCAGTCAATTCAAGCTCAACTTGAGCAAGTTGAACATGATGTTCCCAGAGCTAATGAAAGAACTTCAGGTGGCAGAGATTATCCTAAAGCCCAAATGTCAAGCCCATATAGCTCGGGCTTCCACTTAAGGCTTAAACTCGCAAGGGAATAAGTCTAAGACCAAGGGGAAGTAGAAGATGGGCAAAGGACAGCAAGGTGGTTCAGTTAGTAAGGAACAGGAAAAGGTGTAAGAACAAAAGGCAAGGACCCATAGAAAAGTGCTTCAAGTGCTTCAAGTGTAACGGCACTAAAAGAAGGGCTATCCTAAGTACCTTGCTAATAGCAAGATAGGTACCTCATTTAGCAATTAACAACGAAACACGATTGGTGGTTGATTCTACATAACCTTGAATAGTAGATTCAAGACCACTAGCTAGATATGTAACTCGTTGCAAGTGTTTCAGATAATGCTAATGCTTAAGAAATGAGAGTTTGCTCTGAGAGATTGGTACAGGAGCAAAAACATGGGCTACTGCAGTGGGAGATGTTTCACTTTCTTTAAGTAAAGATAGGATATTAGTTTTGAACAGTTGTTATTATATTCTAATTTTTTTGAAAAATTTTAATTTTGTATCGCAACTTTTAAATAATAATTATGCAGTTTCTTTCAATTCTAGTATTGACATCAGTAGAGTGATAGTGTAATATGCTCTGGTAGTTTACATAATAACTTCTTCTATATATATCCTAAAACATCTTCATTGCATAACATAAAGCATAGTAGTAATAAGAGTAAAGTTACTTCAACCAATAGTACTTATCAATGGCATATTTGTTTGGGCCATATTGGCCAAAACAAAATTCAGAGGATGATCAGAATGAGCATCTTAACCCATTAGATCTTGAACAAAGTTATCTCAGTGTGAATCATGTCTTAAAAGGAACGGATGTGTATGGTACTATAAGCACACTTGCTCATAGAAGTTAAGAGCACTTCATTAGTTTTTGCAAATGATTACTCTAGAAACGGATGTGTATTCCTAATGCAACACAAATCAAAGACCTTTGATGAGATAAAAATTTAAGACTAAAGTGATGCAGTAACTAGGAAGACATATCAAAGTCTTTGGGTTTGATCCAAGAGACTAATACCTATCGGGTGTATTGAGATAGTATCTCACACAATATGGAACTGTATCTCAGTTAGCTGCACCTAGGATACCCTAGAAAAATGGTGTAGATGAGAGAAGACACCAAACACTCTTAAATATGGTAAGATCCATGACGAATCATGTAACATTACCTATATCATTTTGCGGGTACGCATTAGAAACAGCAGCATACATTTTGAACTTAGGTCTTTCCAAGTTAGTCCCTAGAACAGCACTAGAGATGTTGATAGGCCACAAACCTAGTTTGAGGCACCTCCATATTTAGGGTTGTTCACCTTATGTACTTAGTAGTAATGCTACGAAATTAGAACCATGATCCAAAATGTGCTATTTCATTGGCTATCCTAAAGAAACCCGAGGTGGGATCTTTTATCATCCTAAGCAGCAAAAAGTGTTAATTAGCACCCATGTTAGATACTTACAAAATGATTAAACGATCCAGATATCACCAGATTCTGATATTGCTCTAGAGAAGATACCTCATGAATCTCCGAAAGCACCTATGCAGAATGAGGAATTGAATGAATAGCATGCCATAACCAGTACCCCGGAGCCTCGTCGTAGTGGGAGGATAGTCAAGAAACCTGATAGATACTATGAAAAGTCTTTTCAGACAGACTCCGCAGATTGGATTGCTAACCCTACTATTTATGATGAAGCAGTAACGGATGTAGATGCTAACCAATGGCATCAAGCAATAAAATCAGAATTAGAGTCCATGTACTCTAATCAAGTTTGGGAACTTGTAGTTGTACCTAAAGGGGTAAAACCCATAGGGCACAAATGGGTCTATAAGAGAAACAAAAATGTGGAAAGGAACGTGGAAATATTAATAGCAAGGTTGGTTGCAAAAGGATATACTCAGAAAGAAGGGATCGAGTATGAGGAAACCTTTTTTACCAGTAGCCATGCTCAAGTCCATTAGGATTCTCTTAGTCATCAGTATCCGAAGATACCTACAGAGATAAAAAGCATGACAAAGGTTTCATATGCTTCGACTATTGGTAGTCTTATGCATACTGATGCGTTCGAGGTCGGCAATATAAAAGGGTCTAAAATTGACCAAGTTTTAATAACCCGTAAGTGCACGGATCTTGTAGTGTAGTGTGCTCTAAGTGCATAATCGTATCCACAAAGAAGCTCATTGTTAGTTAGTTAAGTAGTATACAAACGTATTAAAGCGGTAAAGTGACAGTTTGTAAAGATGGAGTTTGAGTGACGTGCAGGAATATAAATTATACTACAACTAATCTAAACTAAACTGAAGTATTTGTTGAATAGGAGGTAGAGAAATCTAGGGGAATAGACATGCAATGAGACAGTCAATATAGGCTCGGCATCTAGGATTCTAATTCTATGCAAAGGTTAAGCTACAAGCATTAACCTAGTCAATTATCTTAGTCTATTAAAGTCCCGATTACTAACTCTATTGCAGGTGACGTTCCATCTATGAGTCTGTTATATAGTCGTATTATGGATCTGTCCTTGCAACTTGGCGTAAAAGGTCTGTTTTAACTAAGTAATCAACACCTCCTTACTAGTCTAGAGCTATGGTATAACCTATAGTCTCATGGAATCTAAGGTTGTCAAGCTATTGATTCACTATTTAAGTAAGGATATATGGCACGAAAGTAAAGCAATCATAACATCTACTTAAAAGCATTACGTATGAAAGACAATATTGAATTAAAGCAAGCCATATATTGCAATTGATTTAAATAAACTGAATCTGAGATCATATATTAAAAGACAATCATTTACAATATCCTCCCCTAGATAATAGCTATACTCAGACATAATAATAAATACAAGTAGTATAAATAAGAGAGTCAACAAAGGCTCCCCCAATATGACGACTTTGTATTTCAGATTCCAGGAATTTGAGTAGAGGTCCTACACAAAATAGCTATTCGGGCGGAGATTCCCCCAAATAAGAGCTACTTGGGCCGAACTTCCCCCGAATAAGAGTTTTTCTATTAAAAGCTTTTCGGGCATAACTTCCCCCGAATTCTACAATTACTACTAAATTAATCTAACTAATTAATTAAAACTAAAATTAAATCTAATTAATAATTAAAAACATAATTTAAATCTAAATTAATTCTAATTTTCCAACTGGGTGATGGCCTATTTATATGCAAAATTTTCCCACACATGGTGATCGAGAAGGTGAAAACTTGTGGAATTTTTTGGTGAGGGCACTCAAACGCCTAGGAGGGCTTGCTCGAGCGCCCTTTGCTGATTTTGTTGACCTGAGTTTTAACTTTGATCGAAGCGTTGACTGCGGGATTTTTGGGCATTTTTCACTGTTTTGACCCTCGAAATGATGAATTTGACTAAAATTATGTCGCGCACAAGGCAAAGTCCTGCATTTTGCTCAGAAGACCATTTCTACCTGAAAAAAGTGGTATGATTTGTCAAAAACGGACATAATTCACTATTTGAGATCATCCAGGTCAATGTTTTGAGTCTGATTTCGTGCTAGTTTCAACCAAATTTCTTCTCTACGGGCTCCATTCATCCACCAATTCTTGAGTTTCCATGTTCTCAACTTCTTGATTTGCAATTTGGATCAGTTTAGGTCTGATTCTTTACTTTTCGGTATCATCCTACATTGCACCAAAAGTCTATAAGTATTTGCATTTATTCCTAAGTTATGATGCAAATGTAGCACAAATACAATGGTTTGAGTGCTGCAAATACAGTCATATCAACATCTCCAAACCTAAACCTTGTTTATCCTCAAGCAAGACTGTCTTAAAAACATATTCAAAGTGAATTTTCAGAAAGTTTTTACAAGTCAAAAATAGGTGAATGGTATCTATCTTATCCTTTTTGTCAAAATTTTCCAACAAGAAACACGAGAAGTGCAATTCACGATCTTTAACCTATTCATCAGTTGATGACAAACATGATAAGAGAACCTTGTACATAGTTTTCTCAAATAGATACTCTTTTTGGAAATGGATTAATGATAGCTTTGGAGTATATATTTAGAAGTAAACTAAGCAAATTAAGTTCAATCTAATAACTTTCAAGACATGCAAACAGATTGGACTTTGATATTCTCGCCTTTATTTGCAATCAAACTCTTGATCATGCCTTAACCCTTTTAACATTTGCCAGAAAAAATATAAAAGTAAAACTTTCTACTATCTCTTTGTTAGTGTCCAGTTTCCTTTGCTTTTTGGATATCCCATGTAGCGGGCTTTAAGGCCAACAATCCCCAGCCATTCTAATCAAGGTTGCCATGTTTTAAAGGAACCCCTACGTGCCTTAATCACCCGAGATATCCAGGCTTGAAATCTTACACTATAGCACATATCCCAAATTACAATGTTTAGAATAGTGGTGCTTCAGAGATTCACAACATATTTACACCAAAACTCTTCAAAAGTAAGGGTATGTACATCTTTTTTTTCTCTTTCTTTTTCTCCCTCATTTTTTTCTTTTTTTTCTTTCTTCTTTTTTTTCAGAGAGTACATACAGATAGAGTAACAGAACATAATGTACAAACATAGAATAATGGTTCAGGTTTCAATCACAAGAAGTTCTCATAACAAACGGTAATCATATCTCAGTCCTTTCACAATCACATACCTATCAATTGAAGAAAAGAAGAACAACTAAGTTTATTCATGAATACAATAACCCAAAGCTTTTCTTATAGAGTTTCCTCAGAGTTTTTCACAGTACATAGCTAACAATTCAGGTTCTCAAATCATCTAAATCATTTTCTTTTAAACAAGTAAGATAGCAAAATACTCTTCCTCATGAACAAAATGGTGTATTTCTTGCATATTTTGAAAAATATTTTCATGAAATATGTGCACCCCTACACAGAAACTGTGCTTGTCCTCAAGCAAATAGCAATGTAAGATAGTGAGAGTGTAATATGCAAGTAACAACACAATGACAAATACTACATCCCCAAACCTATGGTTTGCTTGCTATACAGCACATGTTGATCAGGTATAAAAGAAAATGCAGTAAGGAAAGATATCACCTGATATGAAACATTTCTATGTTGATGTCAAAGCATTTCTACTATCTTTTGTTAAAAGATGTATCATTATGCAATTAAAGATTAGTAGACAAAACATTTACAGATTATCACCAACACAGCAAAAAATAGTTAGTTAATCTATACAAAATAGTATAAGGGGGAGATCAAAAAGAATTATGGTCAAGGAAACTAAGTACAATACTAAAGCAAATAACTAAACTACCCACACTATTTATACTCTTTTCTAGGGTTCTAGAGTTGATACTACTGAAAAGACTAGCTCTTCAAGAGGTTTCTGTGCTCATGACATCTAGTGTTTTCCTTCGGCACACTAAAGGCCAAAGCCAGTTCCACAGGGTCAAGGATACTACATGGGGTTTTACGTTACAGACGTTACGTCAGGTGTATCCTCACACTCCTAACTACCTTATCAAGTAATACCCAACAGACCCAAACTACATTAAGCTGGTAGAGTCGCTCATACTATAAGACAGTGTTGTACAATTAAGCCAACCACACACAGAAATGTACAATGACCACTAGTAGAATGACACTGGTACCTCTATGAATGTTCATCAGGGTTAAAACCCAAACTACCTAAAGCTGGAGAAAGATTCAAAGAGTATATGTAATGACAGAAATTAAACTAAGATATTCACAACAAAAGAGTACTAGGTTGCCTCCTAGTAGCGCTAAGTTTACGTCTTCAACCAGACAGTTGTACTGAGTTTACTTTCCATCAGCTTGGCAGAATCATTTCTTGAATGTATTCAGGGTCCAAAAGTTCAACAGATTCAACTTCATGAGGGACCGTCTTTGGATTGAATGCATGCTTCAATCTTTGCCCATTGACTATGAAGATACGCCCATCTTTGGGGTGGTTAATCTTGATAGCTCCAGAAGGATATGCTTCAAGCACCTCATAAGGACCATTCTACTTAGTTCTTAGTTTGCCTAGGAAGAACTTCAGTCTAGAGTTAAACAACCAAACTATATCAGAAGGAGAGAAGGTTTTTCTCAGAATAGATCTACCATGAATTCTCTTCATTCTCTATTTGTAGAGTTTGGCATTCTCATAAGCTTTGAAATGAAGCTCTTCCAATTCACTTAACGCCAATTTTCTACCTTTACCCGCCTGTTACAGATCAAAGTTTAGGGCTTTAATAGCCTAGTAATCTTTATGCTCAGGTTCAACAGGGAGGTTGCAAGATTTACCATATACTAATCTATACAGGGACATGCCGATGGTTGTCTTAAAAGTAGTACGATAGACCCACAATGCGTCATGTAGACGACTTGACCAATCTTTTCGATCGGGCCTAATCATTTTCTAAAGAATTGACATGATTTCCCTATTTGACATTTCTACTTGTCCACTTGTTTGGGGGTGGTAAGGCGTCGCTATCTTGTGGTGAACTGAATATTTCTTTAATAAGGCTTCCAGTGTCCTGTGATAAAAATGTTGTCCTCCGTCACTTAGAACTACATGTGGCACCCCGAAACGAGAAAAGATATTCTCTTTAATGAACTTGACCACAACTTTATGGTCATTGGTTCGGGTGGCCACTGCCTCTACCCACTTAGACACATAGTCCACACCAACAAGAATATAAGTATACCCTGAGGAAGGAGAATAGGGACCCAAGAAGTCTATACCCCATACATCGAATATTTCACATATAAGAATGGGCGTAAGGGGTATCATGTCCCTTCTTGAGATAAAGCCAGCTTGTTCACATTAGGGGCAATTTTTACAAATTTGTTGGGCGTCTTTGAAAATAGTAGGCCAGAAGAACCCACATTGAAGGACTTTAGCAGTAGTTTTTTTTCCTCCAAAATATCCACCATATGCTTCTAAGTGGCAGAATTGGAGTATGTTGTCAACTTCGTCCTCAGGTATACATCTCCTAATAACCTGATCGACACAAACCTTGAAAAGGTAGGGATCTTCCTAGATAAAGTACTTGACTTGTGCCGAGAATCATTCATTTTATCTTTTACCCCAGTGAGTTGGAAACTCTTGGACAGCCAGATAATTGACATAATAGGCATACCAAAGGGTCTGGTATGAGAGAGCAAAAAGTTGCTCATCAGGGAACGTATCTTTGAAAGGTAGAATATTAATAGGAGAATCACGTACCAAACGTGATAGATGATCGGCAACAAGCTCTCGCTTCATTTCTTGTCTTTGATCTCGAGGTCAAACTCTTGAAGGAATAACAGCCAACGAAATAAATGGGGCTTTGTATCTCTTTTGGTCAGTAAATACCGCAAAGCATCGTGGTTCGTGTACACTATTATTTTGGATCCTAAAATGTAAGACTTGAACTTATCCAGGGAGAAGACTACAGCTAGCAATTCCTTCTCAGTGGTTGTGTAGTTATTTTGTGCATCGTCCAAGGTTTTGCTAGCATAATATATCACAGTAGGAAACTTATCCCTACGCTGTCCTAATACATCTCCCACAACATAATCAGATGCATCACACATTATTTCAAAATGGAGGTTGTAATCAGAAGGTTGGATAATATGAGTAGAAGATAACAAGGATTGAAGCTTATCAAAAGCTTCCGAGCACTTGTCATCAAAATTAAATTCAATATCATGTGCTAGAACACTTGAAAGAGGTCGAGCTATTTGGCTAAAGTTCTTGATGAAACGCCGATAGAAATCGGCATGACCAAGGAAATAACGAATATCCCGCACGGTCTTGGGTGCGGGTAGCTTTTCTATTAGCTCAACTTTGGCTGGGTCCACATGGATACCATCCTGTGTGACCACATGGCCAAGAACTATACCTTGTCTAACCATGAAGTGGCTCTTTTCCCAACTTAAAACCAAGTTCATTTCAACATATCGGTCTAGCACTTGTGAAAGGTGTGTGAGGCATTCATCAAATGTAGCTCCAAACACTGAGAAGTCATCCATGAAGACTTCTAGGAACTTTTCGATCATATTCGAGAAAAGGGCTATCATACATCTTTGAAACGTCACAAGTGCATTGCAAAGACCAAAGGGCATACGCCTGAATGCAAAGGTCCCATAGGGACATATAAATGTAGTTTTTTCCTGATTTTAAGGAAAGACTGGGATTTGGTTGTATCCTGAATACCCATCTAGAAAACAGTAGTAGCCTTGTCCGCTACTCTATCTAAGACTTGGTCAAGGAAGGGTAAAGAAAAATGGTATTTCCTAGTTTTAGAATTGAGCTTTCTATAATCAATGCATACACGCCACCTAGTTGTGGTACATGTAGAAATCAGCCCTCCTTTGTCATTTGGGACTATAGTAATCCCAGATTTCTTCGGTACTACCTGTACTGGACTTATCCATGGACTGTCAAAAATTGGATAGATAATACCCGCATCAAGTAATTTGATGATCTCTTTGTGGACGACATCACCAATTTTTGGGTTTAGTCTTCTCTAAAATTCTCGAGAAGGAGTAACTCCTTCCTTGAGATGAATTTTGTGCATACACACAAAAGGATCAATACCTTTCAAGTCAGTGATTGTCTATCCTATTGTCTGTTGATGAGCACTTAGGACTTTTAAGAGTTTATCTACATTCTCGGTAGTCAGATCCGAGGCAATGATGACTGGTAGGGTCTCTTCAGGTCCTAAGTAGGCATACTTAAGATGTTCAGGCAAGGTTTTTAGTTCCAACGCTAGTGGAGACTCAATTGTGGAACAATCAGAGGCTTCAAGGAAAGGATTTGTTACTTGATCAATCTGATCTGGATCAGTAACAAAAGAAGCAGAGGCGACGATTTCACAATCATACAAGAGCCATTCTAGCTCTGTTATTTCTTCATCAAGAGTTAAGATTGAATGGGCAAACTCATCTATGCATGAATCAATGGTATCTAAATGGAAGCATTCTTCTTCCTCATCTTGGTTCAACTTATTGGCTACATCAGCAACCCTCAACTTTGTTCTCGTGTTCCCAAAGGTCAATTCGATCATTCCCGTCCTATAGTAAATAACAGCATCAGCTGTTACTAGGAATGGTCTACCTAGTAAGACGGGAGTGGTATTCTTGTTATCAGGACCTAAATCTATGTCTAACACTATAAAGTCAATAGGGAACAAGAAGTCTCCAACTCTAACAATAACATTATCTACAATGCCTCGAGGTCTTCTCTCAAATCTATCCGCTAGTTGAAGTGTCACATTAGTTGGTGTCAACTCTCAAGACCTAGTCTTTGATAGACCGTGTGGGAATGAGGTTAACACTTGACCCTAAGTCCAACAAGGCTTTTTCTACACGTTGGTCCTTAATGAAACATGGTATTGTGAAAGCTCCTAGGTCACTGCACTTCTGAGGCAGCCCTCTAGTGTATATATTGCTAACCTTTTCAGTGAGTCGGACCTTCTTCGGTATGTAGGTGGTCCGCCTTTTCTTGACACACAGATCCTTTACAAATTTTGCATTGGCTGGGATCTATTGAATTACCTCAACTAAGGGAAGATTGATCTTAATATCTTTCAAATGTTGTAAGACCTTGAGCTGTTTAGGATCAACACTCAACTTCGAACATGACAGAGCTGGGAAAGATGCTTGGGATGAGGGTTCAACTATAGGCTCTACCATTGGGTTTTCATTCCTACGGGAGTCATCGACATCGTTGCTTAAATCCTCGATCTTAAGTTCCTCTATCTCCTCATGAACATCCCTATTCTTCTTTCTAAGCTCATTGTCTATTACTTCCCCACTCTTAAGGGTAGTCACGGCTTTAGCCTGGTCTTGGACGGTCTCAGTTTGGACATTAATGCATTGTCCTCGTGGATTTTCCATGGTCTGAGACGGGAGTTAACCCTCGTCTCTCCTACTTAGATTTTGGGCCAACTACCCAATTTGTCCTTCAAGTTAAGCAATAGATTGTTGCTGAACTTGGACCACTTGTAAAAGTTTATCAAACTTGTCATCAGATGATGACTATGTAGGAGGAAGAGTAGGAAAATTGTTCCGTGTATTCTGTATGGATCTTTCTGGACTTGGTAAAAACCAGGAGGGTTAGAGCTTTGTGGCCTTTGATATGGTTGTTGAGGGAAATGAGGCTCAAAGTTTCCTAGTTGTTTCTGATATTGTTGTTGAAGAAATTGAGGCTCTTGATTCCTTTGTTGCCATAAAAATACAAGATTGTCTCGCCAGTTAGGATTATACGTGTTAGAGTAAGGATCATAATTTCTTGTATATCCTTGAGTGGCATAGACTTGTTCTTGCATGAATTCAAGAAATTGTAAACCGATTGGACAGTCCAGAGTAAAGTGATTTACTGCAGAACATACGGCACATATTTCCGTGATCTGAGGATCTCGTGAAGAAGTAGACCCTAAAGAGATGAATTTTTCTACTTGTTGAGCTAGGGCATCTACTTTATCAGTCAAATGGGAATTGGAGTTAACCTTGAACAATGCCCTCTTTTGGGGGTTTTGGGTGCTTTTATTTTCTCTATCTATAGTTGTGTTCTGAAAAGAGTCTTCAGCTATATTCTCTAGTCTACTCCAAGTTCATTCGCTGTGAGGTTATAAAAACCTCCATTGCTCATTGTATTTACCATCATTTTCTGCTGAGGTGTAAGACCTTTAAACAAATAATGCAAGAGTTCGTGACATGCAAACCAATGGTGAGGATACTGATTCCTAAGATTATTAAACTTTTCCCATGATTCATGAAAGGCTCTCAATCTGACTGAACAAATGACATAATGTATGTTCGCAAAGTAGTGGTTTTGGCCATTGGAAAGAACCTATGTAAGAATTTATGAATAAGTTCTCCCCAATATGTAATAACCCCTGCGTCTAAATGATTTAGCCATTATTTGACTTTGTCTTTTAAGGAAAATGGAAACAACCACAGTTGAATACTCTTACGGCTCACATTAGGGATGTGAAACATAGAACATGCCTCCAAGAATTGTATGATGTGAGCGTGAGGCTTTCGTTGCTTGTCCCATAAAAAGAAGGAAGCATCAAAATGATCCCTATCTTAAGCTCAAAATTGACATTGCCAAAGGCCGATAGGGCTATGGTAAACTCGGGATTGTAATCGCCCGGAGAGAAATATTGATGAAAAGTCATTGGTGGGTCAACGGGTCGATTAACGGGTTGATTAACTGGTTGAGCTACCAGAAGAGGAAGAAGGTTTTGAACATTTCCTTCTTGATCCACCATCGGTACTTGGACTCTCCTTCGCGGAGTTTTCTGGGGCTCTGGATTAAACGGGGCAAGTTCCGGATTCAAGGAACGACACCCGTGCATACAAAATATTATATAGCTAAGTGCAATAAGTAACTATAGAAAATAAGCTAAGTACATTACAAGCTATTTTATCAAAGCATAATATAAACAGTTTATGTGCAAGTATAATACAGACAATATATAAATCTTATAAACTTTAATACAAAATAAAACTATAAGTGTTATACTACTAATATGCTTTACAAGCAGTAATACAATTAAAACAGTTTAAAACAAGTATAGACAATATAGACAATAATTATAACACTTAAAACAAGTTCACAAATACTTTTAAAAACTAAACTAGACTGTGTTTCCCCAGCAATGGCGCCAAAAACTTGACAAGTTCGAGGTCGGCAATATAAAAGGGTGCAAAATTGACCAAGTTTTAATAACTCGAAAGTGCACGGATCTTGTAGTGTAGTGTGCTCTAAGTGCAGAATCGTATCCATATGGAAACTCATTAATTAGTTAATGTAGTATGTGATCGTGTTAAAGCGGTAAAGTGACAATTTGTAAAGATGGAGTCTGATTTCGTTCTAGTTTCGGCCAAATTTCTTCTCTACAGGCTCCATTCATCCACTGATTCCTGAGTTTCCATGTTCTCAACTTCTTGACTTGCAATTTGGATCATTTCAGGTCTGATTCTTCACTTTTCGATATCATCCTACATTGCATCAAAAGTCTATAAGTGTTTGCATTTATTCCTAAGTTATGATGCAAATGCAGTACAAATACAATGATTTGAGTGCTGCAAATACAGTCACAACACATACGATGTTATGTACAAGACCAGACATCTGCTTTGTTGTGGGCATGGTTAGTAGATTTCAATCAAATACAGGACTAGTTAGTTGGGTCACAATTAAGCACATATTTAAGTATCTTTGGAGAATGAAGAACTGTATGTTAGAATACCGTGTAGACGATCTGACATCATCTAGCTTATACAGACTCAGATTTCTAGACTAATAGAGACTATAGAAAGTCCACTTCTGGATGGATCTTTACTTAGTTAGACGAAATAGTCTATGGGGGCTATAGTGTAATTTAAGGAACCTAGGACTCATAGAAAAGACAAACACATAAAGAGTAAATACCATTTAATTTGGGAGTTTATCCAGTATGGAGGTATAGTGGTAGAACAAGATTGCCTAAGCTAGAAACCTAGTAGATCCATATACTAAAACTCTTATAGAGAAGGTATTCTCAGTGCATGTAGAGTCTATGGGTCTTAGGATAGTTAGCAGTGACCTTTAGTGCAAATGGGAGTTTGTTGGGATTAGTATGTCCAAAAGCTCACTGGCATGTGATATTTCAGTTACATTGGATACATGTTTGTAATAATTAGTATTAATGAAAGCATTCATTTCTATTCTATGTCTCATTTATGTGTAATTACTAGTATAGAAGTCCTCGAACCATAAGTGAATAACTTAGATGCACGGTGTTCAAGCACAAAAGGTCTATGTCATTGATACTTGATTCTAGATCTAGGTTATAGTGAGATAGTCTCCTATGAAAAATGACCTGCCTTGGTTATTGGAAGATTTTCGAACTAAGCCTCACTAGTGTGTGTGTCACACATTGAACAAACCCAAGAGGTATGATATCTCAATAGGTAATATCAAAGATAGATATCAAAATATATTTTATACTACTGTGTGATCTCTTAATCTTGAGCATATGTGGATGAACTGACGAAATCAGATTTTAGTGCTTTGATGCACTATGGGTGAGACCTTAGTTGTGGGTCAACAGCTCCGTGTGTTAGGCATATGGGTATGACTAGTTGGGACGTGTGTATGCAATATAAAATCTATGTCGTCGCGTGATGAAATAATCACTCCCTTGTGATAATCTGGAAGATCATCCTAATTTGAGCTCAGTGATGTACTCAAGGAGTATGTCGGATATTTGGCTTTAGGGTAGTTCCTTAGATCAAGTGTTCTATATCCGAAGGGTGGTTAGTACAAGGATTAGATATCCCAAGGAGAAGATGCAATCAAAGAAGAAATAGTACGGTAAATCTTTCTTGATTGTGAATGTTACGTAGAGGGGTATTTTGGCCATTCTACTTAGTAGGTCTAAGACAAAGGTCGTATGTAGTATGATGAGCTTCTATGAATAGCAGTATTCATCTTCAAGTGCAGCCATGACGTTTTAGTGGAATAAGTCAAGGTTGAAAACCTAAATGTGCTATGGGGTTAGTAGGGGCATTTGGTCTTTTTAGTAGCTAAATTGTTTATATCTTTTGGTCCTTCTTCTAGCCTACTTCCTTAAAGATGTTTCTAAAGTTTCTTAGCTATTTCTTATGTATTTAGATGTTGCTAAAATTTAGAGTCCAATTGCAGCTAAGCTTCTTGTTTAGGAGAATTTCTATTTGAAATTGTTGTAGCTCAAATTGGAATCTAAGAATAATTAATCTAGCGTTTGAATACAAGAAATAAGAGTTAGGCATGTGGAGTATGTGTGTGGCATGTGATGTGTGAGATGAGGTAGAAGAAGCTTCTAAAGAGAGTTTAAGTTGGTGTTGGACTTCTTGAAGTTCAAGTTGCATAGGATTTGTTTCAAGGTTTCCTACTTAGATTATGAAACAAGGTCATCCTATTCTAATCAGGATTAACTTCTCTTGGCTTTTCCACATCTATATAAAGGACTCTAGCTTACCTCTAACAATGCACTCAATACACATGAAATAAGTAAAACAAGAAGAAAAAACTTTTTCTCTATTCTTTCTTGTGCATGCCTAAAGCTAGAAGAAAAACAAGAAGAAGATTCCTACAAATCTTCATAGCATCTTCAAAAAGGAAGAATGTCATAGAGGAGAAGATCAAAGGGGTCTTCATCATCTTAGGCGTGTAAATCCTAGAGTAACAGTTTGGTAATTTTTTTTGTTTTTTGTTAAGATCTACGCTAATAAGTCAAGGTAACAAATTCCACAACTTGCTAAATTTTAATCTTTATATAAACGTTCTATACATGCAAGTTATGTTTTTGCAATTGTTCTTCTTAGATTTATGTGGTTTGATTCTAGATAAGCATATTATAATGTTTTCGCTGCGTTTAAATTTTTGAAATAGCATAGTATATCTAGGTGTCATGCACCTTCACCCACTTGAGGAATTCAGGGTCCAAAGTTTTCCCCAAGGATAGAAGACCCTTTATCATATCTTTCACTTCAGGGGCTAGGGTAAATTTTGGTTGACATTGGCGTTGGTAGACCCCCATGCCTCGGGGACTCTGTCGCTGTGGGAAAGTAGATAAAGAAGTATTTATTATGCCAGCCTTGGTTATTGGAAGGGGAGCCAGTAAGAACGGTGTAATCCGACTTGGCACTAATATAGTATCACCCTGGCTCCTCAATATTATGATTGATCTAAAACATCCTAAGGAACAGCCTAGAGGTGGGGAGAACCATCAGATTACTAAGATAGCTATAAAAGCCCACTATTATTCTTCAATTGTTTGGTGTTATTTGACCCGGCTCAAATTATAGTACTTGAAGAGATATTTGATGAAATCTAGAAGTGGAAAGTAGATGAACTTCAGGGCATCGTGTTATATGCACAAGTTTAAGCATTACCTACATTTGAAGAGGCTTACATCTCTTGTGGACTCAAGAGATGTTGTAGTTAATTTGTGCTTCACCAACTTTTGAAGATCCATTTCTAGTGGAATTTGTAGAAATCCTAAGATGAGAAGACCTTAAGTGGTGGATATAGATAAGCGAACCCCCTAAAAATCTTAGAGTTTGATTTTTATATCCCTACTCTCTTTACTTTCAAATTTATTGCATATCTTGTGTTAAATTCATTGTTGAACTCATAAGTATTATATATAATGCACACAAGGTGTTTGATATATTGTCATTTTGAAAGTTTTTCAAGCATTTATTACTTAAGTTACACCAAAGCTTGCCTTCTATTTTAGGTGTTTGATAAATTGCCTAAGTGACTATTGTAATTGAATTCTATAATTTTTAAAGTAGTGATTTGCTTCAATAAGCCTAATTCACCCCATCTCTTAGGCCCATTAGGACTAATAAACCTTAATGTATATCTTGAATAGATTTCCTGGTAAGGCAGTTTCAACAACTCCTCTTGAGTTGTTGACTGATAGGAAACCTAGTTTAAGACATTTACATATTTGGGGTTGCCCAGTGGAAGCTGGAATCTATAACCCACATGAAAAGAAATTAGATTCAAGAACAATATCTAGATATTTCATTGGTTATCCAGAAAAGTCTAAAGGGTATCATTTTTATAGTCCAAATCATAGTATGGGAATAGTTGAAACAAGAAATGCCAGATTCCTAGAGAATGGTGAGAATAGTAGGAATGATGAAACACGAAATGTTAATCGTGATGAAGTAAAGGTAAATATCCCATTATCAGCATATTCTCAATATATTGTTGTTCCTCTTCCTATACAGTAAAATCTCTTTAAATTAATAGTGTTGGGACAACCAAATTTTATTAATTTAACGAGATATTAATTTATCAATAAATTAATAACTATTAATTTATAAAGATATTTTTAATTTTTTTGACTTTATAGTATACATATTATGATTATGGTGTCTTTTTTTAAAAAATGACTTGTATTTTTTCCGTCCAATTTGAAAAGATAAGTAAAGAGAATAAAATATAAAATTTAATTTAGTAGGATTAGAATAAAATTTCTCTAATCTCGTATCCAAGTCCTTGTAGGATTAGGATGAAAACTAATTTATCTAATCTTGTATCTTAATCCTTGTAAGATTATCTCAATTTTTTCTCTTTAAATAATTAAATATGAGATTCAACCAAATTTGAATTTCAACAAAAGACAAGCTACTCTTGATTCATATTTTAAGAAAACCTCATAGTCAATTTATTATATACTTTTTAGCTAATTATTAATTTATGAAATATTTGGGTCAATAAAATACAAAAAAAAAAAATTAAAATGTATTATCTTATAATTTTATCAAATTTATCAATTTTTTACACTGGTCCCAAGTCGGAACCGGACATTTTTATTAATTAAAAGAAATTATTAATTTATCGAGTATTAATTTAAAGAGGTTCTACTGTATATTGTTCCTCCTCAACCTAATCAACCGGTTGATGTAGTAGTTCCTCAACCTCTACAGCAGGTTGAACAAATTGAACAACAAAATGAGAATGTTACACCTCTTCACAACCTTGACATCCGGCCTCACCCTTGTCGGGGGCTCGAATACAATAACCAGGAGGGAGAACACCCTTGCCCTCCCATTTCTCTGTGTCCTTTACTTCGGTAGTAGCAACCCTTTTTAAGGCAAACATAGCTTAAATTGGCTCAGGATAAGGGTGCGTTTTCCTCAATACCCTGACCTGAAGACACGTCTATGTCCTCCAGGATATAAGGGTTGTCGAGGTACTAGTTTTTCCCTGCTGAGGTCTAAAACGAGATAGAGTATATGTGACACCCGAGAGCACTGTTGTACTTTCCATTAACTGTTGCATTCACTATTTGTGCATTTTAACTATGCATTTGCTTGTTACATTCTTAGTTACTATTCATTGCATTTTTCAACTACTTGTTTTCTCTGAATTAGCATTTTTCCTAAACTATATTAGTTATTTGATGAATGAGAAAAATGGGCGTTTGAACAAATTACGTTAGGAGCACTTGCCTAGAAAATGTTTTAGTAGTTCGAGTGAATAATGAAATGCAGTTTAACATTGATTTTGAGTTAGTTAATATTTAATTACATCCTAGACTTAACTTTAAGGGATTTTATAAGCATTTTGGGCTCAAAAATTATTGTCAACTTAAATTAAACACATAGGCCATATATTACATATATACAATAACATACACATATATGCTTAATAGACAAAACAAAAGCAAAAATGACATCCATGCCCCCCCCAACCCCGATAGCATCAAGGAAGAAAAATGAGGAATTTTGCTTCTTCAATCTTGCATTTCAAGTCTAGCCAAGCCATTATCTAGTGAATTCAAGTGTTTGCAAGCCTCCTACAAGCATCTACACACTAATTGTGAGGGATTTTACACTTTTTTGTGAATATAATGTTTATGCTATAATATGTAAATTCTAGATTTGTTGCTAATGGCTTAAGATATGGTTGAAACTTGCTTTATATGTTGCCTACATGTTGTAAAGACTAGGTTTATGCAATTGTTTAGCTTTTTAAACGGTTAAATTCGAGTGTTTAATTGTAGGGCAGTGAATAGTGACAATTTTTTTAGGGTTTTGAGAAAATGTGCTTTATAGCTTGATTCAATGCTTCAAATAAATGTTTTAGATGATAATGAAGGTAGATTAATGACCCCGTGAAGTTTAATTACTCAAAACTTAACTAAAACACGAAATTGGCGACTTTTAGAAAGGGGTTTCAGGTGTAATGCAAATCCGGGTTGATTTGGGCATCCCATTTGGTATACTTAGGGTATATGGGTGCTAGATATGTTTTTCTAACTCTTGGTTGAGTTCCTGTTAGGGTACGTGTAGTACAAACTCACAAAAGGAAAATCGAGGCTTTTGTGGTAATCACGGGTAATTGGGTAATTTTAAGAGTCCTAGGGGTGCCATAAGAAGTAATTAGAAGTATGGTATAGCTCACTCGTGAAACTAGAACATTATCTTTTGTTTTGGAATCAAATAGCTTAAGTTACAAAGGGAGAAAAGTGGAAATTTGGTTGTTTTGCTCATCTACAGCCTTGTAAATGCTTATTATGTGTTTAAATGTAGTTCAAGTTAATTGTGAGCTTTTGGGTAAAGTTTTTTGAAAAGTATGTTAATGACCCCTTTTATGTTCATTTCGTTAACTTCATGCTAATGTTTATATATTAACTGCTTTCAAGGGCAACCTACTTTGTTGTCCCTCCTATATGATATTATTTTATTCTATTATTGTATCATCATTGGTTAAAGTGCATTGCATAGTGGTTGCACAACCATAGTATCAGGGGCAGATGTATTGGATATCGGATGGGCGGCAGCGGGCTTGCCTGTGGATATTCGATCTCCGTGCTCTAGTCCCTCACTCACCTGGTCCAGAGATTGCCAGGGGATGTTGGGTCGTAGAATTCTTGGGGTACATCCGGAGTACACCCACTGGAGTGATTGGGGTTTATGCCGGTATATTGATCGAGGTTTGTGGATCGAGGTTTGTGATTCGTGATTGAGAATCAAGTGAATTCTGGAGTGTTAGGGTTAACGTGAATCGTATCCTTTTAATGTGTGGTAACTTGTCATTTACATTGTTCTTTAGTTGTTTAAATGTTTTATTTGTGTTAACTGTTGTATTGCACGCCCCGGTAGACTATATCCCTCACTGGGCAATTATGGTTGCTCATACCTCACTAACATATTTCAGAAGGTGCTGAGGTTGACCCCCAGCTTGTTGTGGTCGAGGGAAATGAGGAAGAGGTGCAGGCTGAGCAGTTGCCCTGATTGTTGTGTACTATTTGCTTGAGGTGGAAGTGTTTCTTGCTAGACTATGTGAAGGCTTACTTGTATAATATTATGTTCTATTTTGGAGCCTATGGCCTTATGTATATATTTGTGCAGTTGTACGCTTGTAAGTTAGATGGATGTAGTATGAGATGTGTAGCTGTGGCATGTAATAACTTATAACTCTACTTCTTGTTTTGTTGTGTGCATGGGTATGAATGTAATGGTTTAATGGTTAGCTTTAAATTATAAGTATGCTTAATTGATATCATCGAGTGGTATGATAAGCGGATAAAAGATAAAGATTCAAGGATTGTTAATTGCATGCTTGTATGTGTTTATAATGTTTTGCTTTGCTTAAGGCTCGAATGGCCTTGAAGTTGGGAATTAGTTAGAGTTGGAGTTGTTGAAGTTCTAGTTTTGTATTTGTGGTTTTATTTGTTGTTTGCAGGTAACCATAATGTCCATGGTACAGAGGAGACTCTATCCGTTTGTCGGGTCTGGACTTAACCTTTTAGCGTGGGGTTGGGTCGGGGCGTGACAGTATCACTAAAGTAAAGATTGTCAAAGATAGGGATAGTCAACTAAGGGTAATTCTCTTGACACCTCAGGTATTATATTAGTAAAGGTTTAAGGAGACTCTTTCTTGTGGCCCGCAGAGCTCCCCTTAAAGCTCGAGAACATTTCTAAAGAAATAGAGGGTTCTTGATCCTTCTTCTCACCAAAAGGTACAGATCTATTCTGGGAATCAGACTCAGAAGAACTACTCATTTGAAAATAAAAAGAGAGAAGAAAAAAATGACGAGAAAATTGAACAAAAGGAATTAAGCCCACATACCTACAATGAAAAGTCTAGTAGAGGACTGGATGAAGTATGCCAAAAATAGAATTTTTTAGAGCAGTGTTGAAGAGCAAAAAGAAGTTGAGTGGTAGGTCGGCATAGTAGCGAGAGCGAAGAACAAGCAAATGTGAAAAGGTAAATATGAATCCCAACCTCCCTTATGTATAAGGGGATTATGGCTGGAAGCGAAGAGACACGACATTAAAATAGAATTTTAAATGTTGATATAAATGATGATGTGTGGCTAACGTGCGGAAAAATATTGACTGATGTGATGCTTGTCATAATGACATTGTCAGCCAGTTAAAAGAATTTGAAAGTGTTAATTAATGCCCTAATCATGATTTGTCAAGTGCATAAGTGCGTGTATTTAGCATTTAATGTTTTCCCTAATCAAAGTCTTGATGCTGAGAAATTAGGGGGCAAATGATATGGGGTGATGAACCTACCAAGGGTATAATACATATTTAATTATTTAAGACTTATTTACCAGATTCCTGACCTGGCCAAGTTCCCCAAGGACAATGGCAGAAATCCACTCTTAGTCTGAAGCCATGAAGAAACCCGATTTTCAAAGATGCCGAATTTCCAAGGATGCCCGATCCCCAAGAATGCTCAAGGAACCTGTAAACCACCTTAGAATGCTTAAGGAACCCGTAAACCACCTAAAAGGTGGTACACGTGGCACCATTCTCTTTTAGTGAGACTAGTATATATATGACTACACACATTCTAATGAAGGCAACTGCTATTTTATACACTAACTGTATATACCTGATTTAATCATCTCGACCTCGCTAACTTAAGTATCGGAAGGGTCCCTTGTGCACAACCTCGAAATACCTTGTTTTGCAGGTGAACTTCCAACAAGGAAAGCAGCATTGGATTCATACCTTAACGCAACAATTTCAGTTCAATTTTATTTTGAACAAAATTAGACCAGTGACAAATTCTAATAAGCAGTATTTAGATTACCCTTCCCAATTATTGCAACTTCAGTATGATTCAAACTAACATAGATGTAACCAATTATCAGGTGCTTCAGGCTCTATTTGTTTGCCATAAAATAATTTGTTGGTAGAAAATGTTTAAAGTGAAAAATATTTTTCTGAAAAATAGAATATTTTCTAGTGTTTGGTTGTCACATAGGAAAACATTCTATGATATTAGGATGTCCCAATAAAAAATATTTTTTGATGAAAGATTTCTATAGAAAAAAGACACACACACACACACCCTATATATTGTCAAGTGACCACCTAATCTAAAAGTTTAAGCTGTCAGAGAGAGGTTTATTAAATTATTTATTATTTTCAACACTCCCTCGCAAGTGTAAGTGGAGTTAGTTTTTTAATCTTGTACTTGGACAGTTTTTTAAATGGGTGGCGATAAGTTTTGAACCCAGAACTTTTTGGTACCTAGACTCTAATACCATGTCAAGTGACCACCTCATCTAAAAACTTAAACTGTCAGAGAGAGGTTTATTATATTATTTATTATCTTCAACAATACTCACATATATATATAAGCACACATACGCCCTCAAATACACACACACCCCTATATTTTCTCTTGGGGGTGGGTGGTGGATGATGAGAATGGGGTGGGGTTGGGTGGGGTGGGGTGGGTGAAGGAGGGGTTGGATTGGGTGGAGTGAGTGAAAAATATTTCCATCGCTCTTTTTAACTAATATTTTCCTTTTATCCAAAAATATTTTTTAATTAATAAATATTTTAGAGATACCAAAAAATAAACAATTAGAAAATATTTTTTTTAAAAAAATTACGGAAAATACACGGAGCCTCAATTAGCAAACTTCTTTCTGAATTTTATTTTATTCTCTATCATCACTTTTTTCCGCCCAAGGAATTGGATAATTTTCCCTTGATCAATACAGTGGTTACTTCGACCAAAAAAAAAAAAAAAAAATACAGTGGTTACTGTTTTTGTTGGAAAAAGTATGGGTCAAAGCCATTATAATCATTTAATTGCATCTTGCATTGTGTTAACATCGTAATTATAGACATCTTGGCATGTCAAGTAACAATGGGTCATGTGTGTAATTAAACATCGGATAACATCCATCAAACTTCTTATCACCTTTCTCTATAAGTAAATTTTCAATTCCACCTCCCAAAATCAATTATCGAAATCATTACTCTTAAACAAGCATAGAAAAGCACAAAGCTTCCTTTTCATTCTTCTGTTTTTCCTTTATACTTTTGGTTTTAAAAGTATTAACTTTACATATTCCATCTTTTGGTATAAATAATTGGAATTCCTTCTATTTATATAGTCAGGCAGAGTGACTCTCACAAAGTGGTGAAATCATCATATCTTCAGAAGTACTTTGCAAAATAAGTATACATATTAAAAGATAGGGTAATTTATCAAAATAGTTCTAAATTTTTATCTTTTTTAATATTTAAGTCTTTTATTTTTTATGTTGGACTAAATAGTCTTTCATCTTTTATTTTGGTGATAGCTATTAGTCTTTAGAGTAAAATTTGTTAAAAAAATAATATTAGTAAGCACGTGAATGATATGTGATCGCAAAATACATAAACTTTAGAATGCTTATCTTTTATTGTGTGACAATTTTACCCCTGAAGATTTGTGAATTTTGCAACCACGTGATATCCAAGTGCTCACTAACGATATTTTTTGACTGATTTTACTCCAAAAGCTAACAATTATCACCAAAATAAAATATAAAGGATCATTTTATTCAAAATAAAAAATAAATAACTTAAATATAAAAATATATATATATCTAGGACTATTTCAATAAATTACCCTAAAAGATATAAATCATGGTATGAATGTGTAGCTTGGCATTATTAAAAGTCAATAATATAATCTTCAGATCTTAAGTTTAAGTCGTGATTATCCGTGTCTTAGGGACCAATTGACTCCAAAACCTACTACTTAGTTGACAATCCCAAAAGAAAAAGAAAAAAAAAAAGGCAGAAGTCATTGTATTCTCTTGGTCCTTAAGAAAGTTATGCTATAAATCTCATCAAAATAAGAAGAAAGATTACTCTCAAACAAAGTGAAATAAGAAAAGAAAAACATACCAACTATGGTCCTTCTAAACTACATTTTTCAAGCACAAAATACTACGAACTTTGAACTTCTATTATTTTTGTTAAAAATAATAAATAATATTATAAATTTCTTTTTAAAAGTTCAAATTTTTAGATGATGTGGTAATTTAATATAATATCAGAATATAAATATTAAAAGATCTAAGGTTCAAAAGTCACCATCACCCATTTAAAAAAATTAAAACAAGTTCAAGCCCAAAGTTCAAAAGTTAATTCCGACTGCATTTGTGAAGACATATTAAATATAATAAATAATATAAACAATTTCTCTTTAAAAAATTAAACTTTTAAATAAAGTTATAATTAAACAATTTCTCTCTTGTATACGTTGGGTCATGGACTTTATACCCGTCGCTTGCATGGACTACATGATTAATTCTTGTTTTTAATCATGGAAACCTTTCAAGGTTTGGTAACAACGTTCATGCACAAAAAGTGATTGATTATAAAGGAGTTGAGTAATGAATAAAAATAATCGCACTAATCCCATCATCACCACCATGCGGCCCTAATGACAGCCAATATCGCAATGTAGAGAATCTAAACTAGTTGCTTACAATTGACTCGAAACTTCAATCAGTTTGATTTGACAATGGCGCATCATTCTAGCGTTCCTCTTTCATTGAATGTTTGGCGCATTGCAGCAGCTTGGAGAAAGATATTTGACGCGTCATGGTTGAGTGTCAACTCCCGAGTCAAGTTTTAGGTTTGCTATTATTGACTTGTTAGGTTAGAAACTTCTAGTATTGGTTTTTGTTTTTTTGTTTCTTTTCCTAAAGACACGTTCATATGAGGAGCATCAAATTTTTAGCATGATCTTATCCGCGAGACACGTGATCTAAGTTAGATATAAAGTCTACTAACGAAAATAACTTTTGAACTAATTTAAATCTAAGACGTTAATAAATTTTTTCGTCCATATTTTTAAATATTTCAACACTAAACTAATGGTTTGGAATTACGAAACTTGTAGTTTGTCTCTATGTTCTAAGACTCTTGATTCACGTAGAAAGATGCAGGTCTCCTTTTCATATGAAGAGAGCAAAACCGCCTAATACATAGGAAATTTCCTTTTCTCTTATTTGGTTTTGGGAGGTTGGGGGGTGGTGGTGTTGGGGTGGCTAATGGGTGGCTAATGATCTTTAATAAAAATAAAAATAAAAAGGAGTATCTTTTTTAAAAAAAAAAAAACTATTTCATTTGTTCTAAACCCAATCTTCTTCAATTACAACAATTTGAGGTGATGTCCATTTTTTATGTAATTTCTTATCAATATTGCAATACGCATTTTATATCCAACGTCTTACTTTTTACTTTAGGTCACATTGAAATAGTGACCAACAATCTAATTTGGGATAGTTGGTCTTATAAAATAAACTTTAAAATTTTAATTAACTATAGTACATAACGAAAACTAATTGAGGCCTAATTAATAATTTGCAAAGCATAAGTACAATGAATCGTTTCTAAATTGTTTTGCAATCCTACTTATTGTAAAATTAAATGTTAGTATTTTAATCTTTTGCCAAAAAAATAATTAAAAAAAAAAGAATTGTTTCTCTTAAAAAGAAGGGACCAACAAACTAACTGAAGTCACATGTTCATTTGAAAGCAAAATATTTGACATTCGAAAGAGTAAACGATTGATTTTACCAACATAATCAATTGACTTTGCATATATTCTCTTTCTTTGTTTTTTTCCCACTTCATGTTGAAATTATCATTACGATATGCTTACAGCATATACACTTACTTGCAGTGATGTATATAGGAATCGAACGTTAAGGGGAAAAGAGTGAAATATCTAAATTTTTTTAGGGCAAAATTCTACTTTCATGAAGGCCATAAGAATAGTTACTGAATGTAAAAGTATTAATCTTAAGGACAAGATTATTTAATAAGAAACAATTGATCATCTCAATTTTGAATTTCAAACTAAATTGAAATTAATCACTAACTTTTTAAAATTAGTAGTCACTTGATGAGCTAATCAACAAGAAAATGCAATGACTGTTTATGTTTTACAAGATATGATGAATTTGCTTTTATATAATCAAAATCACTAACTCATAAACCTAAACACTACAAACACTAAAAATATTCAAGGGCTAATAGCCTCCTATCTTGTTTTGTTGTCACAAAAAACATTGTTTTCTGTGTTTCAAATTGAATATTTCATTTTTTTTTTTTTTTGTGTTGTTTCATTGAAGGTGATGTATGACATTGTTTTAAGAATGTTAAACTTACATCTTTGGGTCCACATATCTCCAACTTACTAGCTTTAAGTTTAAAAAAAATAAAAGAAAGAGATCATACCCCCACTTTATTCTATATTCACTCTCATATTTTTGTAACTTTGAACCCTTTTCTTGATACTCGTGCCAATTTTAATCAGAGTAAGATAAATTAATAAGAAAATATAGTTTTGTCTTAAATCCCTTTTACTTTTGATTAAAAAGACTTAGTTTGAGAGTTATGATTAGAGGTGACATTTAAGTTAGGTCGACACAGGTTCAATTTAATTTAACACACGAAAATTTGAGTTTAATTCAATTTAATTGAAAATAAGTTCGATTCAACCCAATTTATTAAATATAAGTGGGTCGTATTGGGTCATATAATTTTTGATCTAATCCATTTGAGACCAGCTCAACTCGAAGCCCAGCCCAACTCGAGCCTAGCTCAAGCCTAATTCGAGCCTAAATAAGGTCCATTTCAAGCCCAACTCGGACCTAGTACAAATTAAGCACAATTTAAATTTACTTATTAAAAGAAATTAAAATACTATGCTTTATGCATGCAATGTAAGTTGTAGTAACTTTTTTTTTTTAAAACAAACTAGCAAATCGTAATAACTATTTTTTTAACAAACTAATAATAACAACTAACAAATTTATTTCTTAAATTGATATCAAAAGACTTGTTATCAAATCTTTTTTTATGATATTACAAGTTTGCAATTTACAACTTTAAGTACCTTCATATTATTTTTTTTTTAAAAAATTAGGTACAATTTTTTTTTTACAATTTTTATAATTGTCATATAATTTTCCTATAAGTGCGTAGTGACATAGTATTTTATTCACTTATTATATTCAATTTTATTTTACTGTAAATCGATAACATTATATACATTATATATAACTATGTTTATGAGAGAAGAAAATTTTTCACGACGTTTACATTCATCAGAGATTTAGAATCATTTTACATATTTTGATTAATAGGGATATGTAATTTGTAACTATTGTCAACGTCAATTTATATTTTAACGTAAATTTGGAATTGAGATGCTTGTAAGGCACCTTGTATCTCAACACCTAAGTGTCACAAACTATTTTAATTCTGAAATGGTTATTCAACCACTATCACCGCCAAGCCCGTTGCCATCACCAGTAGGCCCAGTACTCGTACAATAAGCATAACAAAATAGAGAACTCACTATATTTCCTCAAGCGTTTATGCAATATTTTATTTTTATGTTTATATCACTAATGTACTCATTTTTATCAATTTGTAGTTTGTTATGTAGTGTTTTTTTCATTTATATTAATTATTAATATTATCAATCAACTTGTATATTGTCTCGTTAATAGTTAAATTAACTTTTCTTAAAAAAATTAAGTTTAAATTTTATTTTTTAATTATTAATTCAACTATCCAAGTAAAATATATATATATTGGTGTTTGTATATGTATATGTGTTTGTATATTAGTATATATATTATGTATTCAAAATACACTAATCACAAAAAAAAATGGGTTGACCCAACCCAGCCTAACTCAGCTCACGACTCGTGGAAGCGAGCTGTGGGCCTAGTTGGGTTCTATATTCTAAAAAATGAGTCTGTCCAGCTTAACTTACTAAACATCTATGTCGAATCGGGCTCAACTCATGATTCTATTGGATTGTATCAGACTGACCTATATGCCAAATCTAGCCATGATATATACATTAACATCCAATCATTTTTCTATTAAAAATGAGGCATTCATCAATTACAAAATGATAATTGAAAAAAAGAAACCAGTGTTGGGTAAACTTTAACGCAAACCCTTTTTACCAAAAAAAAAAAAAAAAACTCAGACCCTTAATTTTTAATAAATATTATGCATGGAAAAGATGAGAGCAAATGAAAAAAATAAAAAGAAAAAGAAACGTGTAGTACGGTGACATAGGTAGTAGATAAATTTGGGTCTTATATTTCTTAACACTAATATTTGAGTAGACAAACTAGGGTTTATATTTTTTAACATTGTATTTGATATTTCGCCATCACTTTTGAAATAGAAAATAATCCTTGATAGAAATGATTCATTCATAATCCTAAAAAATTGTAATAGACCAGTTGCTAAAGTGGAAAGAGCTTGAGTAAAAGTTTCAAACCTCGATTAGAGGATACTATTTTAGTTGAGCAGATTATTTTTCTTATTTTTATATAGTTTTTATTAGAATTTAATAGAGTCACTTATTTATTTAGTAAAAAAAAAGTTTAAGTAAAAGTTATCAATACTAATTGTTTTATTGAGTTATAATTGATTATTCTATCTTTATTTTTTATATAAAAAAAATTATATAAATTTTAATAGAAAGAGTATGA
The DNA here is from genome assembly GCA_037974665.1 of Ehretia macrophylla. Classification (NCBI taxonomy): domain Eukaryota; kingdom Viridiplantae; phylum Streptophyta; class Magnoliopsida; order Boraginales; family Ehretiaceae; genus Ehretia; species Ehretia macrophylla. The sequence goes on from CM075774.1 coordinate 12,414,170, forward strand.
CTCATCTTTTGAAAAAATATAAGGTTTAAATCTCATTTATGAAAAGTGTCAAAAGTACCAAGCAAAATTGCTTAAGAAAAAAAAAAAAAAGGTGTGATTAGAAATTTTCCTTTTTAACCCACATTGTTCTTTGAGTACTCTTGTTATTTTTCTCTTTTTTTTTCCTTTTTTTTTTCTATGCTTACCCCACATTGTTTACAAAGAAGAAACACCGGATAGGGTCACTATCAAATCAAACACTCACGTCTCTTTTCTCTCTCTCTCTCTAGGGCACTGTTGATGCCCTAATCTATTGCACATTCTTTCTTTCTTCAAGTGCGCAGTAGATGTATACAGTTAGAGACACGTCCCTTCAGAGTCATGAGAAATCTGATACTTTGTGGGGGTGGGGAGTAGGGATGAGACTGGGGGGGTCCCCCTTCAGGGTGTCGTTGTCTGGACCAGGGCGCGCGGAAACAGCGCGGGAGCTGTTTCCCGATGCATGGAACACAGACATCACAACTCTCAACTGTGTCAGTCCCCATCACACTCACTGTCCACACAGTGACACAACACCTCTCGCTTGTTGCAGTACAACTTTACCTTCCTTTCGTAATATCATCATATATAATAAGCATGATTCAATTAGGGTTTTTTTTTTCTTTTTTGGTCAAACAATTAGGGGTGAAATCATGTTGCTGTGACAGTGTATTTGTGCTTACTCTCGATTTAGAAAAAAAAAAAAAAAACTATTGTTTTTTAGACAAAAAGTTTTTAAAAAAAACTTTTCTACGAGACTCCTATTACCAATTGAGGCTAACTTTAAAAAAATATTTTTTTATCTTTTTTTCTTTTTTTTAGAAAAAAAACTATAATATTAGATATTTTTACTAATAAATGCATATTTTGTCCTCTCTTACTAAATAATTGCACAATCTGAACTTGGGTGTTTAGATCCACCCATGTGAGCACTCACATTTAACATAGGTATACACTTTTTGACTACCGATTTTTTGGATTTGTAAGTGAATTGAATAATTGTGAGCTAAGTATTAACAATTGTTAATTGTTAAATTATATTTATAACGTTATAAAATCATTACATGATGAAGAAATACATTCTAGTCTCATTTTCGTAGGAGTATTTACTTTCGTATTCGTTAGGGTCCCAGCTCCTATGAAGTCGTGGTTTAATAACCTTCCCTATTTTCTGTTCTTGACATTCACTAGTGTCTTAATTCACCAAACCGACAACATAGTTCGTATGCAATTTATGTTTTATATTTTCAAACTAAATTTACAGAGTCGTTTCTGCCAAGTCTCAGACCACCATGGTCTAACTATGTTCATCGCCTAAAGCAAGTGATTATTACACCACCAATTCACTACAGAAGAGATAAATTACTCCGACATTTAATCTGGTGAAATCAAATGTTCTTCCAATTCTCCTGTGCATGATTATTCGTCATGCATGTAAAAGAAAATCAAGAAAAAGAAATAAAAATATTATTTTTTTATTGAGGAAATCTAGATAACATATATATGTAAGAAACACAGCACGTTTGTCTTTAATAAATATCTCATCTTTCTATGAAAAAACCAAGAGAAAGAAATCAAAATAGTACTTTTTTATTGAGGAAATCTAGACCACATATATATGCAAGAAACACAGCACGTTTGTCTTTAATAAATATCTCTTCTCTCTATGAAAAAACCAAGAGAAAGAAATTGAAATAGTACTTTTTTATTGAGGAAATCTAGACCACATATATATATATAAAAGACACAACACGCCTGTCTTTAATAAATATCTCATCTTTCTATGAAAAAACCAAGAGAAAGAAATCGAAATAGTACTTTTTTATTGAGGAAATCTAGATTACATATATATGTAAGAAACACAGCACGTTTGTCTTTAATAAATATCTCATCTTTCTATAAAATGTTATAAGTGTCACATCTTGAACAAATAATATTATCAATATATAATTTTTTTTATCTAAATTTAAGTATTGAAGTGTCCACCCGAAACGTTTTAAGTTGCTCTTAACTAGTTCTTACTTGCAAGCAAGGATTCATAGATCTAAATTATCCCTGACTATCTAAGTTAAGCATGGCCACACTTGCATATCCATCATATGCATCATCTCTTTATTTTACTTTTTCCCCTTGTCATGTTATATTTTGCTAATTAAGATTAAGTAAATTCTTGATCCTTTTGTTTCTTTAAGGAGAACTATATTGAAGCGAAAACTTTGTTTTTCTCTAAACAATTATTGAGAAGATTTTTCGGGCCAATGGATTGCGATTGACAACATTGTTGCTTCGCATTTATTTAAGGTGCAATTAACGGAAATCTATAACTGTATGTTAACATACGGCAAATTTTTTTATCAGTCTAAACTAAAATTTATGTATAAATTTCATTAATTATGTAAAAAATGATAAGTTAATCTAGATTTTTGCGTTGACATACACTAGTTTATATCTCTATGCCAATAGTGTCCCGAAAATGCTCATTTTAATGATTGCAGATAAACCACCAACTTAAGCCAAGGCCACATATAATCAAATGATTCAAAACTACATCGGATAATTATGATTTGCTAGAGGTCCTTGTTACCATGTGGGGGGTGGGGTATGAGGGAGCCTAAGGTATGCGAGACAGGGATGAGACTGTGCTTGAGATGTGATGACCCAACAACAGTCATAGACCAAATAGTTGCTAGTTAGAGAAGAAGTAGATGGTGGGAGTCTATCAGTAGATGTGATGTGTGGGCCATCAAATGCTTTTAGAGGACCATGGAGCCCGCAGTGCGGTGTAAATTGGAAGCCACAACAATGATTGTTGATAACAATATGCTCCGTGTGGGAAACTTCATACATTGTAATATGCATATAATCTTGCCTTTTTATGTTGATAACACACATCATACAATAATAATCTTCACAATAATAGCCCTTTAGTTATTTTAAGGATAAAATGAGTTAAATTTTCAAGATTTTCTCCAAGAATTTCTCTAATAAGGGTTTTTTTAAAGTTGAGAGACCCGATTTTATACAAGAGTTTCAACAAATATAAGGTGACTTTTCCTATTTTTGTATATACAAAGACCGTTGTTCAAGTGAAACTAAAAAAAAAAAAAATAGCCTTTGACAATAAAAGGCTATTTGTTTAACTACTTATTATAAAATCAAAAATAATGAGGGACTATTCGAATTGACCTTACACCATAATTGTACAAGTCTAAGAGAGATCTTTTTAAATAACTTTCATTTTAAATGGTTTAGTCTCACAATTTATAGAAAATAAATATACACTGAAATATAAGGTAGTTGTTTCATCGTACCATATAAAGAATTTTTCAAAAAGTTAATTGAGTTGTAATGAATGTTTGTGACGTGATCACAGTGACTTTAGGTGCTTTACTTGATAGATTAGATAGTAGTAGAAGCTTTATTTTGAACGAAAAGTCTTTGTTCCACTTATGTGAGGACAACCTTAAGATCACTATTGCCATTTGTCTAATCTTCTTTGCCTAGCAAATAGCTAAACGCAAAGTGTAACTAGTATTTGTCACTCTTTGATATTTGTTTCAAAGACTTTTGGAAAGAAAAAAAGAAAAAACTTGATCCCATTTCATGAGACCACTTTTAGAAATATTTGCACCTTGACAAGTTGACATGACTGTATGGTTTGACGGTGGATGGCTACATTTAACGAATTGGGTATTGGACCCTTGGTCCAATAGTGTATGGACTGTTGGCTATTCATTCTGCAGATAGTAGCTCCTCAGCCCAATATATGAGAGACATGGATAAGCTATCAAAAATCATAATTTATTTATGCGAAACAAGTTATGCTTATGGGTTCGTTTGTTTGCAGAAAATAATTTTTTTGTGTTTGACTATCATACTACAAAGGTTAGGGGTTTGAGGGATGGCTACATTTAACGAACTTGGCATTGGACCCTTGGTCCAGTAGTCCATGGACTATGGACCAGATTAGTTAGGAAAGTCCAATGCCCGAGAAGGAAATGGCTAAGGTATGAAAATAAGCCTAGGGCGTTCATAAGATTCACGAGGGAAACGATACTTAGGGCCTGGGGGGGGGGGGGGGGGGGGGGGGGGGGGGAGGGGAGCATAGAATCATAAAGATAAAGAGAAAGAAATGAAGAATTACATCTTATTTACATTGGATTGAATAATAAAGAAAAATGATTTTAAAGGATTATCTTTTTTTTTTGTTTCGATTGGAATGGAAATCAAAAGGAGACATAAATTTCATATATAAATTGTCATATTTACCCTTAATGTATCAAAAAGGCCAAAGAGAAAAAGAAAGAAAATGTCATGGGCATAATAAGTGTTACATTTATTAAAGTTATTAACTTAAAATTAAATTATTTATTACTAATTGATTAGTTTTTATTAATTTATTAAATTAATTGTTAATAGTAAATTTAAAATGTGTTAAGGGGTTTGATTGGGGGGTTGGGTTGGAGAAAATAAGAAAATATGAAAACATATAAAATATGTTTTTATTTTCTTGTTCTTGAGAATAGATTTCTCAAAATAGTTATCGAAAATAATTATTCAAAACAACTCACACCAAACAATTTTTTTTTTTAATTTTTGAAAATAAAAAAACTATTTTTGAAAATATTTCCAAACAGCTCCTTGATCTCTTACCAGAGTGTCATGGGCATAATAGGTATTACATAAAATCTTAATCCTTTCCACTTTTTGACTCTAAATTTAGGGTGGGGTGGGGTGGGGTGGGGGGGTATTAAGGGTTTTGCTAATACAGTAGAATTTCTTTAAATTAATACTCGATAAATTAATAATTTTTTTAAATAATAAAAATGTCTAGTCCCGACTTGGAACCAGTGTAAAAAATTAATAATTTCGATAAAATTATAAGATAATACATTTAAAATATTTTTTTGTATTTTATCGACCCAAATATTTCATAAATTAGTAATTAGCTAAAAATTACATAATAAGTTGACTATGAGCTTGGAGAAATTTATTCTAATCCTACTAAATTAGATTCTTATCCTCTATTCTTATTAGACTTTTCTACTTGTCTTTTTAAATTGGCTAAAAAAATATCAGTCACTTTTCAAAAAATATACCATAAATATAATATGTAGATTATTAATCCAAAAAAGAATAAAAATATCTCGATAAATTAATAATTATTTATTTATCGATAAATTGATATATTATTAAATTAATAAAATTTAATGGTCCCAACGCTATTAATTTTAAAAAAAAGTTATACTGTAGAAGAAATTAGGCAAATTGCTCCTATACATTTCTTTCTATTAGGTTATCCGAGCCGAAAAACGGAAATGATTAAAAAAACCCCTCTCTAAGACTCTAACCAATCCATTTCCCCCAATTTCCGCTACTTCAAATATACCGTAAAAGAGGCACGATTTCAAAAATGACGTCTAATTTTGCCAGATTGGGCTAAGGTAAGGTTTCAGGTTTTGGGTCTTTGGGCTAATTTTGGATGGAGGGCCTCACCTGCTTTTTTGGGCTTCTTTGATACTGGGCTTCCTTTTGTTGTAATTTTGATTTCTTAGGGGCAGGTTTTCATTTCATTTTAATACAATGCTCCTAACAGAAAAAAAAAAAAAAAAGATAACTAGCATTTGTTTTTGGCCTTGTTCATTCTTCTGTGCCTCGTGAAAGTTTATTTTGTTATCAATAGGCTAGAGTACTGATACTAGAAGTAGGACAAAAATTTTAAAAGAGAAATGACAACGCTTCACCAAACTTGATTTATAACTTGTTCACAATTACACTCAACCACCCATATTGACTCCAAATCTTGAAATAAAAAAAATAAAAATAAAAATCATCAAGTCCACCCATTTCATCAATTTCATGCAATATACAAACAATACATCATATCTTCTTATTCATTTGTATCACAATAGAATACTTTTTTACATTCTTTTTTTAGAGTCATAGTAGTATCACAATAGAATTGACAAAGTAGATATATCACACAAAAGACCATGTACACAAACAATAAGGGAGAAGAAAGCATGCATCAAGAATCACCAAGAAACTAAAATGCAATGGGTATGATGAGTGGCCCTTCACCCTTGTCAACAACAAATGTTTTGGTGACTTTCTTAGATGTATGAACAATTTGCACTTCATATGTCCCCTGGAATCCTCTAAAGCTGAATTGTCCCTGCTCATCAGCATGTCCACGAGCATGGGATAGCCACTCTTGCTTCAAAGCGAGAAGTCTTTTACCGGCTTCATTGATATCACCTTCTGCATTCACCAAATGCGAATTTTCTCGGCTCATGAACAGCTCCCAGAATCCCCAGAACATTATTCCTTCCACTGCCGGGTGGGCGAAAGCTTCGCGGAGCATGACTTCTAAGTCATCAGCTCTGATATATTCGTTGTTGGAAGACACATCAAGTTCTGTAAACCAGATTGGAAATCCGAGCGCGCCTAATTGATCAAGAGCAGAACAAACAATAGGACCAACAGGACTATCTATGTGTCCCTGAATCCCTATACCTCCAACGGGAGCTCCTTGCTCCTGAAGACCAAGAATGTGCTCAGTGTACTTCTCTGGACAAGATTTGGCATCACAACCATCCTCAACGTGGTAATCATTCACAAACAGGAGAGCAGAAGGATCAAGTTGGTCTGCAGTCTTGAACATGTTAGCCCGAATATCTTTACCTAATCGATCTTGATAGAACGAACCATGCATCATCTCATTGTTCACGTCATAGTGCTTGAACTTCCCCTTATACCGAGTGAGAAGATCTTTTACACGGTTTTGAACGGCTTTCATCAAATCATCCTTATTCAAAGAACGTATCCATGGTTGAACTGTGCCCTCCACCTCCCAGAAGATGCAGTGACCACGCATTTGAATGTTGTTTTTTGTACAGAAATTTACGAGCTCATCAGAATCTTTATAGTTGAAGTTTCCTTGCTGTGGTTCTGTCCAGTACCACTTCAGCTCATTTCCAAAGACCGCCCAATTGAAGTGTTTAACAAAAAAATCAACAAAGTCTTCATTGTCTATGTTGGTTCTGCTCAGGCATGAACCAATTGGGAAGCTGTTCTGAGTTTGTCTGACTCTCACAGGTGTGCCAACCAATTTATCTGAACCTGATCCCGAGAACTTTAAGATGACATCGCGTTTGCGTATCTGCACAGCGTCAGGTAGTGGGATTAGATGATAAAAACGAAGGCACATTGTAAAGAGCTAATTGATTTCCAAGCTGCCCTCAGTTACTAAAAGCAGTGAGTAATAGATAATAATAAGATGGCCCTGTACCATGGTTAATACTATAGGCGAAAGAACGCAATCAAATTCATCTACACCATAAAAAGAAGACATCAACTAGTTTCAAAGTACCCCATCCAAGTTAGATATAGATCAAATATACATGCGGGAGAGACTCATGTTGCAATGCAATCTCGTTATATCTAGTCTCTTTGACCTCGAGACATTTTTCGTAGAAAACCAAAAGATTTAGCAGTTACCTTATCAGCTTGTCTCCTCAAGTGTTTCAACCTCAGGTTCCTGTCTACAGGGAAGATTTGAAGTCCAGCAACCATCAAGTCAACACCTGCAGCAGGCCCTTGAACATAAACCATCACTTTTGCTGGTTGCTTTTCAATCCTAAACGATCCGCCAACTTCATGCCATCTATCATCGTTAATCTCAACTTGGCCTCCGTTCACCCATTGATTATCCACCCCAAGGGCAACATTCACATTCTGTGGACTAGTTGCTCCAGAGCCAATTCGAACCCATGCGGATACCTGATATGTCAGATAGAGTTTTACTTTATCTGTAATCATCTGAGCAGGGCCCATCCATGTTTGGGTGCGATTGGTCACAAGAATGTACCGACCGCTTAAAGGCTCGTGAGCTCCAAGGGAATCTCGAGCCATGGGAGGTAGAATATGTGGTGATCCATTTCGAACACTCATTGTACAATTGCCTAGAGGAAACCACCCATTTGTGCCATCATCAAGATTGCTATTTGCAATTATGTTAACCCCAAACTCTTCTTTCTGAAAAACAGGAATCATCCATTAGAATGCTTCAAATATCGCTTTTGCCTCCAATAAGATAAAGAAACCAATACACTACAAAAAATAAAAATAAAAAAATAATCAATTCTAGTAATACAAGCAGCTAACCTCAATATCTGGTGGATTAGAAGGAGGAGCTTTGGCTGCATGTTTTACGACTAAGCTATTGAGAAGAATATCGATCCCTGCTGGTGGCCCTTCTAAATAAATCACAACTCTTGATGCCGAACCATTCAATAAAAATTTTCCTTGCAATTGCACCCAGTCTTTGTCCGTCGCTTGCACGCTATAAAATAAAAGTTTGCAATAAGCAATTTAGTTAAACACTTGAATGGATGTGACTTAACTTCAAATTTAAAAATAGCCAGTAGAAGACCAACAAGCATGATGCCGTGTTTCTATGTGCTCTGTTGCATCTATACGAGTTGAAGATAACCGTATAGAAGTAGAAGATGAAGGAAAGAAGGTTGTCATACAAAGAAATGTAATTAATAAAAATCAGAATAAACATTATCCAACTTTGCTCCAGTTAGCTATCATGCTTCAACATGCAAGAGATATATTGCCAATTAGTTTCTTGCGTCAGATGGAAACACACAGAATAATCTAATAGATACTTTCTATTTGAATATACGACATGGTTTCCAGTTATTGCTTAAAGCCACAGTACAATAAAGGTAAAAAGTCAATTGTATCTCTAATAATCTAGCAAACTACGTAATTGATAACCAAAGTATCTCAAAAACAATTTGACCCCAAATAAGCTGCAAATCGTTCTATTTCCAAGCAAACTGGGATATATCCAGTGCAGCACAATGAAGATATTATAGAAGTAAACTGGATATTCAAGATGTTTGCAGAAACTAGGAAATCAATATGGTTTGAAGGTTCACACATCTTGACATGAAGGGTAAAGAAAAACAAAAGAGAAATATGTGACTCTGAATCCATAAGTGGAGTTAACATTTATATATGATAGAAGACATTATGGAAGAGTTAAGGTAATTGTAAAACATATATCTCCATAATAAAGGGAAAACAATAAATTCAGAAAGGAATTTTGAAGGCCATCCAAAGATCACAAATGATGTTGATAAGTAACTCACTTTGCAATGCCTATATATTGCTCTCGGAGATCTGCTGATTGTACCCATAATGTAGCCCGGACATCTGCATTACTGACATTGTTCCCATATATTCGAACCATTCCGGTAACATCATAAGCAAGTTTTCTTTGTATTCTCCCAGTTATCTCCTGCTGAATGCCGTTCCAGCTCTGTGTGCGCTCTGTTGCAGATGCAAAGTACTTTCCTGAGATAGGAAGAATTTTTCCATCTGCCATAGAGTCATGCACAAGAACCTTGCAGCCTCTTCCAGACCAATTGTTTAGGCCATCCTCAAACTTGGGGTTCAATATGATGTTCTCATCCCCGGATGAGTCAGATCCCCTGCTACAGTCCTGTCATGAGAAGTTCATATTAGAAACTTGTAATAAAGAAGCAGAAAACTTGAGAAAATTGAGAGATATGACTTCTATGTTTTGGTTGGCTGATGCATGTCATGATTTTGATCTTCTCATGACATTCCATGAAAGAATCTTCTACTCTTAAAAATAAAGGGTAATGGGCTCAATTACAAACTTACACCACACTCATTAGAACTGGGGCAGGAGACAGTGACAGACTTGATGAGTATTTCTACCCCAGCGGGAGGCCCCTCGAGATAAATTACAGCACGGTCAGGCATAGCTGACAATGAAAATGTGCCTTCCAACTTCTCCCAACGTTGTTCTGAGACAGGCTTTCTGCATGTGCTAACTGGCATCAGGACAACTGCTTCCTGAGAAAAATCATATAAAGAAGAAATGAAATAATCACCTTCCAAGGAACACATAATCAGTTGAAGAATTCTGATATTCCAGCTTCAATGTCGCCTGGACATCAGCAAACCCCTGAGAAGCCCTGAATACTCCAACCTGAGTAGAGACCACATAAGTCGAACCAGTGGAAACTCTATCGGTGATGTCCTGTTCCAAGCCTTGCCAACATTCCTTGCGATTCGTGACAACAGCAAAAGGACTGCCTAACTTAGTGTGTAGTCCTTCAGGATGGCCAGACTCGGCAGAAACCACAAAAGCATCACAACAATTGGGGTGCCAGAAGTGCAGACCTCCAGAAAAGTCATGGTTAAGTACAATATTGGTAACAGCATCACTCCTTGACTTATGTACGTTCTCTTTTAATTTCTGTCATGAAGTGTTAAAAACTAATTATCAGAATTGCTAAAAATCCAGCTGTTTAATTTCAAGGCTGGCTTTTAAGTTCTCATTGAGAACTAATTTGTCCACGGACATATGCTTTCGACTTTTTATTTCCAGAAAAATTGATTTGTTTTTTAAAGAAGAAAAAACGAAATAAAAAAGAAAAGAGGGAAGTCAATAATAAACCAGATTGTCAATACCATTCATCATAATCAAGTCTCCTGGTAAACCCGGTCTGGTTATGTAATGCAGGCCTCACACTCAAAGAATAATGTGTCAAAAAATACAGAAGCAATTTCTTATTTCTCACTGAATTCATGATGGACTATTCAAATCAGACCATTAATCAAATAACTGGTATCCATAATCCCTCATCAAACCCCCTCCCCCCACCCGGCTACGTGGTATACCATGAAGGAATTTCAATAAAAAATAGGAAGCTATTTATTAACAAACAATAAAGCTCGTACCCAATGCACAAGGCTCCCCTGATAGCAAGATTAAAATAAAATAAAATAAAATAAGGTAAACATTGCATCCATTAAGAGAAAAAAACGATCCATAATGAAGACAATGTGGACATCAAGAAACCCTATAGTAGAGAAAGGCCTAGAACCCATATTCATACCTCAGATTGGAGGCCATTGTTGACATTGGTCGCTGATGGGTTCTCCATAATCTCTCCTGATCTCTACAATCACCTCAAGATATTAAAATTAAAAATATATCAGAACCTAGAGAAAACCTGGTTTGAATACTAGCCAGTCAACACATTGGTCAAAAAAGTATTTGAACTGGTATCGATACAAGGAGAGAATTTAAATTATTATAAATTGAATGCTATCGTTTAAAAAATTAACGTGTAACGGGATGTCATAAAATCATTTTAAAATGGGTGTTTATTATTATCATTATTGTGAGATTTAGAATGAAGAACAAGTACATACAAGCATCCATATAAGTAGAGTGGTACATTACCTTTGAAAGGTTGTTGTTCTGCGAAGTGGGCTTGGAGGCTTTACTTGTGAAGAGGCAAGCATGGAGCCGCTTCATTATATACAAGACAAAGATTTTGCTGTGTTTAGTTTTTGTTTTCAGAAATTTTACAGTGAAGTCTACGAAAAGCCCGGGACCACCTTAGAGTACTCAACCACCAATGAGAACAGTTCCTGGCATAACTGATCTCTGTTTTGTCTTTTAGCTCTGTCTTTTCTGTCTTATGAATCCAAACACCACTTTTAAATTAACGTAACATTCAAAAGTTGGTTAAAATAATTAAATAACACTTTGTTGTAATAAATATTTTGAGATTGAATTATGATTTTTGCCCCCATATATATATATAAAGTACTTCTTCAATACTTTTTAAGCATTTCCCTTTTTTTTTTTTTTTTCTTTTTGACTTTATATGTTTGACACAATAATAGGGCAAATCTTACAAATAGTCCCTATTGTTTATAAATTTTTGACAAATAGTCCCCATTGTTTGTAAAAGTTTTACCAATAGTCCCTATTGTTTCACAAGTCATTCAGTTAGTCCCTATTGTTTGCAAAAGTCACTCAATTAGTCCCCATTGTTTGTAAAAGTCACTCAATCAGTCCCCATTGTTTGCAAAAGTCACTCAATCAGTCACCATTGTTTGCAAAAGTCACTCAATTAGTCCCCAATGTTTGTCAAACATTGGGGACTAATTGAGTGACTTTTGCAAACAATAGGGACTGATTGAGTGACTTTTGCAAACAATGGGGACTGATTGAGTGACTTTTACAAACAATGGGGACTAATTGTGGGACTTTTGCAAACAATGGGGACTAATTGTGGGACTTTTGCAAACAATAGGGACTATTTGTGGGACTTTTACAAACAATGGGGACTAACTGAATGACTTGTGAAATAATAGGGACTATTTGTCCAAAATTTATAAACAATGAGCACTATTTGTCCAATTTCCTCACAATAATACACTTATCATCGTGACTTAAAAGTTACAAATTCAAAAGTATATTTAACCCAAAATAGTTATGACACTACACCAGACTCTACAAATAGCATGAATTTCGTGTATCGATATATAACCATATTTATTTTATATTTCACCCCTCTTTTAGGGTGCTTTGTCGAAAGAGTTTTCTTTGCCTTGCAGATTGGCGTAAGTCCAATTTGGTATTTATTATGCTTGAATTGGAAGTAGAAGATAAACATATAATACATTATACAGGCATTGGTTTTGCTTTAATTAATATGTTTGGTGACTTTTCTTTCTGTATTTAGATCTTTGAGTACAAGCCAGATGTCGATGATTAAGAATGTATATTGATTAGGTGAACACTCTTTTTCCTTTAATAAAAGATTCATAGGGAAATGATGATCTTCAGCAACAGCTTTTTATTTTGCCAAAACTACTTGTATAATAGTTTGTTTGGTACAATGTATAGTAGGTAGTATTGCCCATCCTATGTAAACACATTTAGGTGGTAACATTTGCTGAAATTGGACATTCAAAAAGCGTATGATACTAATGAATGATACTTTTTATCAAAAGTTCTCGCTCATTTTTTTGAGCAAAAATGGTTGGATTTTCCCCCTTTCTTGCCTTGGCAAATATGTCAATTCTTATCAATGGTAGTCCATCTGACTTTTTCTCTTGCTCCCAAGCCGAATTGAGCCATTATTAGGATCACAAGGAATGACCTACATCGAGTGCGCTCCTATTGTTGGTCGTCGTCCCTGCCCCATGGTTCAAACCTTTGTGCACAACTCTTCCTTTGGATCTACCCTAATTGAGCCGGATTTTAGCTCCTACCTTTTGAAGGAAAGGAGAATTTCACTTAGAGCTCACGTTACGAAATGGTTTTAGGTTCAAGTCTCATTACTATCTATTTAAAATATTTAAACTTCAAAGTGCAAAACTCAAAAATAAATCTTGCTTAAAAAACGTAGCCAAAATAATTAATAAATATAATAAATCGATATTTAATATTTTCTTTTAAGTGAGGTGATAATTAGGTACCATTAGCAATTGCAATTGTTCCTTCTATATGTAAAACACATAAGAATTGTAGAGCAACAGCGCATTTATTTCTTTGGGGAGTCTACTTGGCAAGAAATAGTTATCAATCTAGCATGAAGTTATTGTAATCTACAGGTAGCAGAAAGCAGTAATGAGCTGTCACTTCTTTTTATTTATATATTAAGGGTAAAATTTATGCCGCCCTCCCTTGTTTTATGAAAAATAGAGTGTACTTATTTTTTAAAAATTAGTTAAGACTTTGCTGTATTTTTCTCAAAAGGAAGCAAAATACCCTTTCTTTAATCTTTTATCCATCTTAACTGTGCGTAAAACACGCACACAAGATGCAATTGTGAATTATTTCTTGATATATAATTTTTTTTGAACAAAAGTACCTAGAAATACCCTTAATTCACATTTTCTTTTCCTTTCGGCCTTCTCCTTTTTCATCTTCTTTCACAATAAATCTTGATGTGAACTTTTTAATTACTAATTTGCATTTATCTCTCGGCTTGCTGTAGTTTTCTTAGGCCGTCTTGAATAGTCTTCTTATTGTTTCCCTATAATAGAACTTGCAATAGGTGATTCTCTACTTTTAGGGAGTTCCTATTTCAGTTTCAGTCTAATAACTCTTATTAGTTTGCTTAAAAACATTATTTCAACTTTTTTATTTTTTAAATGTTAATGGTTATGTCCCCAGGAAAAATATTTAGTCCAACTCTTTGGATGAGGCTTGGGGGAGATCTAAGGGAGCCTGAAATTCAAAAGAGCTGGACTGAAGAGCTCTTCAAATTTTGATGATGATCGATAATATGAATATTATTTTTTATTTCATTCTTTTTAATTTGAAGTTTTTTCAATGAGTATATAATTTTTTAAAACTTTTCTAACATCATTTTTTTATTTTTTATTTTAATTATATCTTTTTACTAATTTAAAGCTTTTAACATAAAGAGGCAATAAAAAATCTAGGGGCTCTATAATGTATAGAGCCCTTTTAGAGTGAAAATACTTCACACCACCCAATCTCGAATCCGGCCTAAAGCTATGAGGTGGGCCATATGCTGTGAGACTCACATGAGTGTGACTGGACGATTTTAAATGTAACCCTTTTTAGAGGGTTGGCTGAAGACGAAATATTATGTCTTCACTCCCTCTTTGGCTAACCTTAACTTAGTTTGTAGAATTAAATTCACAAAAACAGAAAGAAAAGAGAAGACTAGTTGTTCAGTGGAAAGCTAAAAGATGGTTTCTTTCTTGGAACCGTTACTATAATGCTCTAATTAAGGGTTATTGTAAGGGAGGGAGCAGTGAATTTAGGGATTGCAATGGCGGGATCTATTCTCACATCTCGTCTTGTCACTTAAAAAGTTACTTTAATATCCAACTTGTTCTCACGTTCTGTATCTCTGTCCTCCACCCCCATCCTCACCCTCACCCCCTTCCTGTATCATCGTGCAGAATGGGGATTACTTGTGAGTTTTTAATTTTTTTTTGAACCGTGCGATATTAAGTTTCATTTGAACGACATAATTTCAAAAAATAAATTAAAATTATAGTAAATAATAAGGATAATAAGGTGTTACATAAAGGCCAAATTTGAATTATATATTGAGTTGTGTACTTTCAGTTAAATAGTAAAAATAAGTGAGTTTCAAATATTTAAAATAAGTTCCGATTAGAATCGTTGTCTATGAGAATTACATGTAATTAAAAACGAATAATTATTTGTGTGACTAGATACTTATTGATTACTATATTTCCTTTTTGTTATTGCGTGTCCATATATATATAATTAGTCACAACAAAATTTTAAAATATCACCCTTAATTATATAATATAAACTATCTTGAAGAAGACAAACAAGAAGAAGCAAACTTTTTAAATCCCCCGAGATCAACAATGATATGGAGGTATTCATATAAAATATTGTAAAGGCTAAGTAATGCCATGTAGTGTCTTGATTAAAAGAATGATTGTAAAAAACTTTTGAATGGACTTTTTTTCTTCTCTATAGTAAGATTTCTAGACCTTTATCAAATTTGTTGGCATAGGATACTCTATTTAAATTTGATGAAAATTGTGTTACTGCTTTTAAAACACTGAAAAATGCACTTTCCACTGCTCCAGTAATTCAACCACCGGACTACTCTCTTTCTTTTGAAATTATGTGTGATGCTTCGGATTATGCCATAGGAGCTGTATTAGGTCAACGCAAGGATCGTGTTTCTTGTGTGATCTATTACACCAGTCGAACTTTGGATGATGCCCAGAAAAGCTATACCACTACAAAGAAAGAATTACTTGCTGTAGTTTTTGCATTAGAAAAGTTTCGGTTTTATGTGTTAGGGTAAAAAAAAATCATGTATTTTGACCACTCGGCATTAAGATACCTGTTGGAAAAGAAAGATGTTAAACCTATGCTTATTCAATGGTTGTTATGAATTCAAATATTTTTTTAATGCCATTTTTTTTATACTTTTATAGTCATGATCTTTAAATTTTTGTTGCAATAATATTTATGTAACAACTAAAAGAAAAATAACTTCACATGTATTCAGGGTTGGTTAGATGGGGCGAGAAATACTTATTCCTGCACTTTGTCTCGCTCTAGCGTGGGGATTAAAAGATCCCTCACCCCACCCTCACATGGAGATTAAAAGTTAATCCCTAACCCTACCTCATTCGCCATTTGCCACTTCAATACCCTCTCCGTTTGGGATAGAGGTAGGGCGAGTACCCTAACACCCGCCTCATTGTCATCCTTAAAGGTGCTTTTTGTAACGACCTGATTCCTCGCGAAATCAGGTCTCCGATCCCAAAACCCCAAGGCACGAAAAATGAGAAAAAACGGATAAAGTTTCTCTTGTTTTTATGCCAAACCCACCTGCATGCAGAAGAATCATTACACAAGCTCCATGATATATATATATATATATATATATATATATATTTAATTTAGTTCATTTCTAGTTCATTTAATAGTTCCAGTACTTTTCTTAGCAAAATAGACTATAAGTATTCTAATTTAGGTTGCTACAAGCTGAAGCATTAACCAAAATATTACATGTCTTTATACTAGGTGAGCCTTTCCTTAGTTACATTATTTACAACCCAAATATACACAAGGCACGTAGGCCTCAAAAGAATACTAAGATCTACAAATCCACACAGCTAGCAAGCACCTTGACAAGGATCAGTCAGGGGGTCTCCTAGACCTTAGGTACTACCTCGAAAGGAGCGGATCCTGCCTCGCATGAAAATGTTAAATAAAGAGGGAGTGAGCATACACGATGCTCAGTGAGGGAGGGAAACAGTTATCCGGAGAGTTTTGAAAACCTTTCGTGCAATGCAACAAGCATTTGTAAAGTTAATTAACAACACGAGACAAATAAGCAAATAAGCCAACTAAACAATACACACCAAAAGGACATGATAGGACAAGCTTATAAGATAATCACTGAAGTACGATATCAATACGAAGTATCATTTGAGTACATGAAATTAAATGACACATATAAAAGGATACAATTTCAACAACTCCAACCACTCCAAAGTCTTGTTCTTGATCATGAACCACGAACCTCGAACCACGAACATGAACAATTTGCCGACATAACCCCAATCACTCCAGTGGGTGTACTCCGGATGTACCCTGAAATCCTACGATCCACCACCTGGTAATCTCCGAACCAAGCAAGTGAGAGAATATAGCACGAGCTAGAGCAACCAACCCTGGCAAGCCCATTGCCGCCAAGAGAGGCCCATCACATCTGCCCCGATGATAAGGTTGTTCAACTATCGATACGAGAACACGACATTGCATAAACAGGTACAACTAACAATTCGATAGCACATAAAGAGGAACAACAATCCAATTACTCAACTTACAACTAAATAATCAATAGGCTATACATATAACCAAGTCATAATCATGTACTCACGCAATTCGATTATGTTTACTTAAATAACCACCACTACTAATCAATTCCAATCTAATTAACAACACTAAATTCAACATTTGCTAAACCAATTCTTTACTTTCTAAAAGTTAACTAAGACCACTAACATCGAAACTATTTCGAAATGCGTACTACACAACTCATAATCAATAGTTAACCCCTCAACTCAACTTGTTCAACACATGCACACACATTCAAGGCCAAAACACACAAACACACCTCTATGTTCAATAAATTTCAACCAAGTTCTAACCACATTTTATCGAGTTTAACCAATAGTCCTGTTCTTTTAGCACTTATCACACCTCATCACACCTTAGAACAAGCATTAAACTATTAATTCTACAAACCTTGCATAAAAGTACTATTCATCTCCTTTTTTAACTCCTATACAAGCTCTACACACATTCAAACTATTTTAGGCACTACACAAGCTATTAGAACATTTATAGCGTCCACTAGAAGCATTGGAAAAAAGCCTATACACATAAACATTCAATATATACCTAAAGTTACTATTCATCTTCTTCTTCATTTAACATCTTTTTCAACTATGGCTAACAAGGCATTCAAGGTTATATTACAAGCATATACAACTTGAAAACATTAAGGAACACTTCATCCATTCATTTTAATACCATATATCAACTAGACAATGATTTACATAAACATAACCGCAACTTCAAATGCTAAAATAATACAAAATCCCTCACCAAACTAGGTTGTAGAAGTTAGGTATGGCCTTTGATCACTTCAAAATGGCTTGGAAGATACCAATGATCAAACTCTAGCTTGAAGTTTTTTTCCCTTTTCTCCTTTCTATTGCCGTCAGGTGGGGGTGGTCTTTTTTTTTTTTCTTTTTGTGCAATTTCTACATATATTATGTGGGGATATGGGTATATAAGAATAAGACATGGGCTTGGTAGGGTTTTAGGCTTGGGTTTAATTGGGGAGAAATGCAAGAACACTTAATTAAAAGCCCAAAGCAGCTAAGTCTTCAATTTGGTCAAAAATGCAACTTAGAGTTTACTATTCATACGATACATAAAATATTTTATATCTCACGCTCCCGATATGCTATGTTAGTAAAATTTGTGAACGAATACTTAGAAACAAGTATGTGAGGAGGGAAAAATAAGAAATTCGCAAAATAAAATACTTTAATTTTTACTTCGGGCTCATGGCTCATTTTTAAATGATGAAATTTAATTTATTAGAGGTAAGAAACAATTCCACATAGTATAAATATCAAAATAATAGGTTAATCAATTTACATAAATTAATTAAACATCAATTGCACATTTGAAGAAATAGAAAAAAATAAATCTACTAAATAATTACAAAAGTTAAAGTAAACACATATACACATATAAACACTTAAAATAACATATAATTATATGCAAATATATATGATGTGCTACATGCTAAGTCTTGGGTGTCACACTTTCTACTTTTAAACTACTTAGGTAGTGATTGATATTCTGGAATGATTTCGGATAGGAATGAAATGAGTTAAGGAATAAAATGACTCTAGGAATGGAATGAGCTTAGAAAATGATATGTGATACGTGGTATGCTCTATGAATGAAGATAGGAACAAATATATTAATTCGAAACCCATGTTTGAGAGTCAGTATAATAAAGCAGTAATGAAAATGACTTATATAAAATAACAAGAATGTCTTTTTATTGCCATAGATATATTATTATATAAGAATAAAAAGTAAGCATCATATTAAAAATAAACCATTATTATTATTACATTCATTTATATTTATTTTTATTATTGTATATTTATATTTATATTTATAGTATATATTATTATTATTATTATTTCATTATTTTATACATATTATCTAAAATATAAAAATTATTATTTATATTATTATGATTATTATTATATTAAATTATTAAATATTATATCATTATGACATTTATTTTAATATTGTTATTATATTTTATTGATATTTATTATTTTTGTTATTTATTTTTGTTTCATTATATTATTTATATATTTTTATTTATTTAAAAATAATAATAAATAATACTAATAAATAAAAATAATAATAATTACATTGATAATAATGTTATTTGTATAATGTACATGTAATATGTTTTTTAAAAGTATTTTGGCTACTTAAGTAATAAGTTCATTCTAAAACACATGAGAATGAATTATTTTCATGTGTTTTGTCTAGAATGGATATTCTCATGTTCGTGGGAATGAGATTATTAAGGGAATGAAATTCCCAAATTCATTTATTTATATCAAATATGAGAATTGGAACATAATCAAAAATACCATTTATATATACCAATCGCTCATGGGGAGAAGGAATTGTAAGGCGAACATACCGTAAATACAATGAGCTGATGGAAGCATTGCATAAATGGACCTTACAAAGTTATGGTGCCACTAATAAAGATAAGACAATGGACTGTGGCCCAACGAAATAACCTACAATTATGAAGATAAGGTGCTTGAACCATGTAATTACCCCTGCGATCTAACAAGCATTAAACGTGTTACACCAGCGCCAGCTCCTGTTTGGTTCACCCCTAAGGTTATCCTTAACAGAGGTAGTAAAATAAAAAATATGTCAAATTTAAAAATTTTTAGAGACTCAAACATTATTTTTGATTTAAATATACATGAGACCTATCACTTTTTACAACTTTTGAGGCAAAATGGGTCTCTAAATTATATTTGGAGCTCTAAATTTAACACTCCAAATATAATTTAGAGACCTATTTTGTATCAAAAGTTGTGAAAAGTGGTAGGTCCCATGTATATTTAAATCAAAAATAATGTTTGGGTCTCTAAAAATTTTCAAATTTGGCATGTTTTTTATTTTGTTCCTTCTGCTAGATAGCCTAAACCAGTGAAATTCGAGACCGCTATTCGAAATTCAGAACCGTTTTCTAACAACCACATCAGGAACCAGCAAGAAACTAAAATGCTATGGGTATCTCCAGCGGCCTATCACCCTTCTGAACAACAAATGTTCTAGTAACTTCCTTAGATTTGCTGACAACTTGGACCTCATATGTCCCTTGGAATCCTCTAAAGCTGAACTTTCCCTGGTCATCAACATGACCATCAGCATGGGATAGCCATTCTTGCTTCAAAGCAAGAAATCTCTTACCAGCTTCATTGATATCACCTTCTGCATTCACCAAATGCGAATTTTCTCGGCTCATAAACAGCTCCCAGAATCCCCACAACATTATTCCTTCTACTTTAGTGTGGGCAAAAGCTTCCCAAAGCATTACTTCCAAGTCATCTGCTCTAATATATTCATTTTTGGAAGACACCTCAAGTTCTGTAATCCAGATTGGAAGTCCAAGCGTGCCTAATTGGTCAAGAGCAGAACAAATTATAGGACCAACAGGACTATCTATGTGTCCTTGAATACCTATACCTCCAATGGGTGCTCCTTGCTCCTTAAGACCACGAATATGCTCAACGTACTTTTCTGGACATGACTTAGCGTCACAACCATCCTCGATGTGGTAATCATTCACAAATAGGATGGCAGATGGGTCAAGTTGGTTTGCAATCTTGAACATTTTTGCCCGAATATCTTTACCTAATCGATCTTGATAGAACAAACCATGCATCATCTCATTGTTCACGTCATAGTGCTTGAACTTCCCTTTACAACGGGTGAGAAGATCGTTTAGACGATTTTGAACGGCTTTCTTCAAATCATCCTTGTTCAAAGCACGTATCCATGGTTGAACTTCGCTCTCCACCTCCCAGAAGATGCAGTGACCACGCATTTGAACATTGTGTTTTGTACAGAAATCTATGAGCTCATCAGAATCTTTATAGTTGAAGTTTCCTTGTTGAGGTTCTGTCCAGTACCACTTCAACTCGTTCCCAAAGACTGCCCAGTTAAAGTGTTTAACAAAGAAATCAACAAAGTCTTCATTGTCTATGTTGGTTCTGCCCAGGCATGAACCAATTGGGAAGCTGTTCTGAGTTTGTCTGACTCTCACCAATGTGCCAACCAAATTATCTGAACCAGATCTTGGGAATTTCAAGATGACATCACGCTTGCGTATCTGCACAGAGACAGAAAGATCTTAGACGTGAGTCGTATTAGGTGATAAAAAACGAAGGCACATTGCAAACAGCTAATTGACTTCCAAGCTATCCTCAGTTACTAAAAATAGTGAGTGATAAATAATAATAAGATGGTCATGTACCATGGTTATTGCTATAGGCAAAAGAATGCAATTAACTCATCTACGCCATGAAATAAAACATCTTTTAGTTTTGAAATACACAATCCAAGTTAGTGTAGATCAAGTATAAATGCAGGAGAGAGCCATGTTGCAATGCGAGCTGATTACCCTTTATATCTAATCTCATGGCTGACTTCAAGAAATTTATTACGTAGAAAACCAAAAGATTTTACCTTATCAGCTTGTCTCCTCAAGTGTTTCAACCTCAGGTGTCTGTCTACAGGGAAGATTTGAAGTCCAGCAACCATCAAGTCCACCCCTGCAGCAGGCCCATGAACATAAACCATCACTTTTCCTTGTTGCTTTTCAATTCTAAAAGATCCACCAACTTCATGCCATTTGTCATTATTGTTAATCTCAACTTGGCCTCCATTCAACCACTGATTATCCACCTCAAAGGCAACATTCACATTTTGCGGGCTAGTTGCTCCTGGACCAATTCGTACCCATGCAGATACTTGATATGTCAGATAGAGTTTTACTTTATCTGTAATCATCTGAGCAGGGCCCATCCATGTTTGAGTGCGATTGGTCACAAGAATGTATCGACCACTTAAAGGCTCATGAGCTCCAAGGGAGTCTCGAGCCATGGGAGGTAGAACATTTGGTGATCCAGTTCGAACACTCAGAGTACAATTGCCTAAGGGAAACCACCCATTTATTCCATCATCAGGATTGCTGTTCACAATTATGTTAACCCCGATATCTTCTTCCTGTAGAACAGGAATTATCCATTAGAATGCTTCAAATATCCCTTTTGCCTTCAATAAAATAAAGAAACCAAGACACTGCAATATAGGATGCAAAAATGATCAACTCTAATAATACATGCAACTGACCTCAATATTTGGTGGATTTGAAGGAGGGGCTTTTGCTGCATGTTTTAAAACTAAGCTATTGAGAAGAATATCGGTCCCCGGTGGTGGCCCTTCTAAATAAATCACAACTCTTGATGGAGAGCCATTCAATAAAAATTTCCCTTGCAATTGCACCCAGTCTTTGTCTGTCACTTGCACACTATGAGTAAAGTTCGCATTAAGCAATTTAATTAAAAAACTTGAATGGATATGACTTAACTTCAACTTGAAAAATAACCACTAGAGACCAATCAAGCATGATGCCATGTTTCTATATACCCTGTTACATCTATATGAGTTGAAGATAACAGTACAGAGGTAGATATGAAGGAAAGAGGGATTGTCATACAAAGAGCTGTAAACTAATAAAAATCAGAATAAACAATATTCAACTTTGCTCAAGCCAGCTATCATTGCTTCAACTTGCAAGAGATATATTGCCAATTAGTTTCTTGTGTCAGATGGAAAAACACAGAATAATCTAATTGATACCTTCTATTTGAATATATGACATTGGTTTCTAGTTATTACATAAAGCCACAATATAGTAAAGGTAACAAGTTCAATCGTTGCTCTAATGATCTAGCAAACTACGTAACTGATAAACAAAATATCTTTAAAGAATTTTGACCTCAAATAAGCAGCAAATCCTGCTATTTCCAAGCAAGATGTATACATTCAGTGCAGTAAAATAAATATATTGAGAAGTAAACTGGAGATATAAGATTTTCAAAGACGTCAGGAAACCAGTATGGTCTGAGGGTTCACACATCTTCACATGAAGAGAAAAGAAAAAATATGAGACTCTGAATCTGTAAGTCGAGTTAACTATTATATTAATAGAAGATGTTACGGGAGATTTAAGGTAGGTTGTGATACTTATAATCTCCATGATAAAGGGGAGACAATAGATTCAAACCGAAACTATGTAATAGATTCAAACCAAATTAACGTAATATTTATAATCTCACTTTGCAATGCTTATATATTGCACTCGGAGATCTGCTGATTGTACCCATAATGTAGCCTGGACATCCGCATTACTGACATTGTTCCCATATATTCGAACCATTCCAGTAACACTATAAGCAAGTTTTCTTTGAACTCTCCCAGTTATCACCTGCTCGATGCCATTCCAGCTCTGCGTGCGTTTTGTTGCAGATGCAAAGTACTTTCCTGACATAGGACGAATTTTTCCATCTGCCATAGAGTTGTGCAAAACAACCTTGCAGCCTCTTCCAGACCAATTGTTAAGGCCATCCTCAAATTTGGGGTTCAATATGATGTTCTCATCCCTGGATGAGTCAGATCCCGTGCTACGGTCCTGTCATGAGAAGTTCATATTAGAAACTTGTAACAATGAAGCAGAAAACTTGAGAAAATTGCGAGATGTAACTTCTATGATTTTGTTGTTGATTGATGCATGTCGTGACATTGATCTTCTCATGGCATTCCACAAAAGAATCTACCTTACTTAGGAATACTCTGACAAATTCTCTTCTAAGTTAAATAAAGTGGCAATGGACTCAATTTCAAACTTACACCACGCTCCCTAAAACTGGGGCAGGAGACAATGACAGACTTGATGAGTATTTCTATCCCTGGGGAAGGCCCCTCGAAATAAATCACAACACGGTCAGGCATAGTTGACAATGAAAATGTGCCTTCCAACTTCTCCCAACAATCTTCTGAGACGGACTTTCTGCATTGTGCTAACTGCCATCAGAACAATTGCTTCTTTAGAAAAAGCATTTAAACAAGAAAATGCCAAATAATTACCTTCCAACTAACAAATAGTTAGGTGCAGAATTCGAATATTCTAGCCTCAATGTGGCCTCAACATCAGCAAAACCCTGAGAAGCGCCGGATACTCCAACCTGGGCAGAAACCACATAAGTGGAACCAGTGGAAACTCTATCCGTGATGTCCTGTTCCAAGCCTTGCCAACATTCCGTGCGATTCGTGACAACAGCAAAAGGACTCCCTAACTTAGCGTGTAGTCCTTTGGGATGACCAGACTCGGCAGAAACCACAAAAGCATCACAGCAATTGGGGTGCCAGAAACGCAGACCTCCAGCGAAGTCATGATTAAGTATGATATTAGTAACAGCATCGCTCCTTGACTTATGTACATTCTTGTTTAATTTCTGTCATGAAGTGTTAAAAACTAATTATCAGAATTGCTACAAATCCTGATAAATGATAGCGAGTATTACTATTAAAATCAACAATCTTCAACAGGCATTTGTAATTTCAAGGCAGCTCTCAAGTTCTCATTTCTGAACATTATTAACGAAAGAAAAAAAACGATCGATGATGAAGACAAAGTGGTCAGAGAGAAACCCTATATTCATACCTCAGATTGAAGACCACTGTTGACATTGCTTGCTGATGGGTTATCCATATTATCTCTCCTTATATCTACAATCACCTCAAGATATTGATAAAGAAAAATCTTATATCAAAACCCGACTACATATCTCTCAACACATTCTTAAAAGAATTAACGTAGAACGAGATGTCGTAGGATCATTTTAAAATGGATGTTTATTGTATAACCTTTTTATGAGATGAGAATGAAGACCAACTGACCAAGAACATGCAATCATCAATATAAGTAGAGTAGTATATTACCTGTGTATGGTTGTTGTTCTGCGAAGTGGGTTTGGAGGGCTTTACTTATGAAGCAGCAAGCATAGAGCCGCTTCACTATATATACAAACAAAGATTTTGCGTTTTGCAAGTGAAGTCTACGAAAGCGCGGGACCACTAAGTACTCACCAACGGAAAAATCTTCCATACAACAATGGACTAATCGGCTGTGAGTATGAGAGTGACTCCATATGGTGTGAGATTCATCCTATGTAAAAAGCCGGAACAAGCCGGTTATGGAAGAGTTTCCTCTCACCAACCAATGAGAGCAATTTCTAACATAAATGTTCTCTCTTTTGTATGTTCTCATTTTTTGTCTTATAAATCCAAACACCACTTTTAAATTGCTTTTTACATTTTCTTAAGCATTTACCTTTTTTCTTTTTTGCTTTTTATACTTGGCACAACAATATAGTTATTATTGCGAGACGTAAAAATCACATGCACGAGTAGTAGAAACAGTCTCGTACGAAAACATAAGCTAAAACGGCATATATTAGACACTAAAATGGTTTTGATACTTCCTAAACCTTGCGAATAGCAGGAATTTTCACCTGCCTAAAACACAAATAGGGGACAGATGGATGAATAACATAGGATTAAGATCTAGTTTTGATATTATGTTAATTAATCTGAAATTCTATTTCAAAATTAATTGATACTCGATGGAGTAACCAAAATCTTATATGCTAGTCTTGAATGTCATGATTTATTCGTATGATACAATTGAATTTTTCAATAAATTGGGGTAGCACGAGTTTTGTTTTGTTATGAGTGGATTATAAGTAGAATTTTATAGGCATTGATTTTTTTCTCTTTAAGGGGAAAAGGGTATTTTAGGATCAACATTTTCTATTATGTAATGAAGTTAAAACTTTTATGGAATGGCTCAAACTTCTAAAAATGAAGTATTTTACACACTTTATATTTACACCCTCCAAAAAAGAACGGTGTTACACACTCTAAACTAACCGTGTTAATTTTTTTTTTTATGTGGGATTTTTTTTCTCTGTGTCATTTTTCTTTTTCTTTTCAACTCCTACGTGACTTTTTTAAACACCAAATAAAAATAACTTTAAATATCTTAAATTCAATAACAACGTAATAAATTTTAGATCATTTTAAAACTAAAACACAAGATATCAACGTATATACACCCATACACCCACACATATAAACACAAATCTATATATGTGGTTGTATAAGAGTAAAGCTTACTTGTTCCAGAGATTCAAGAGTAGTCTAATAGTGGACTATGTCCCCTAACAATTAAGAAATTAATGTTCAAATCTTAGGAGAATAGGGGATAAAATAAAATAGAAAAAAGCTTATTTGTTCCAATGTTTTATATAGGTTTGTACTTATATGTGTAAGTATATATATGTAGGCATATATCTCTATAACATTTTAGTTATTTTACAAAACTTCAATTAAAAAATAAAAATATCATTGCGAATAATGAAAGTCTTTTTGCAATATTTGTCCTATTGCAATGGGTTTATAGTCACAGTAAACTAAAACTTTTTGCAACGGTTAATTTTTTTTCTCACTTTTTTGTTAATAATTTATCATGGGATTACTTTTTTTGCAACAACCCTGATTGTTGTTTAATTATAACGGTCTTTTAAACTATTGCTTATTATTTACAAAACTATTGCAGTTGAAAATTTGCAATCGTGCTATATGCATCGACATTATAGGCAATGGTTAAAGTCATTTGTAACATTTTTAACATTTTTTCAACAGGTTTAAATAGTTTTAAATGTTGCAATAGATAAAAAAAATGTGATAGTAGTGTATGTTAATATTTTGTTTTTTAGCTTTAAAAACGTCTAGAATTTATTACGATATTGTTGAATTTAAGATATTTAAAAATTATTTTTATTTGATGTTCAAAAATGTCACATAGGAGTTGAAAAGAAAAAAAAATATCACATCAAATTTGAAAGAAAAGAAAAATCCCACATAAACAAAATACTAACACCGTTAGTTAACGAAAGTTCTTTCTTAGAAGTTTGAGTCCTTCTATGAAAGCTTTTTAAAATTCAGACTCTTATTTTTATATTAGACCAAGTTCAAACCCTATCGTGAAGCGTTTTCATATATTTAATAAGTTACATATGGTGACTTTTTCTTTGTGTTTTAGATCTTTGAGTACAAGCCAAATTTCGTTTGCTAAATACTTATTGATTAGGTAAAGACTCCTTTTCGATTAATAAAAGATGCATAACAGCAGTTTTATTTGCCAACTTGGGCGGTCATTAAAAAAGACTGCATAGTGACATGTATTTATATTTAATAAGACTCATATATATATATATATATATATATATATATATATTATGAATCTCACATATCTTTTAATCGTTTTAATGAAGTTGACTTTATTTAGTACAATGTATAGTGGTTAGGCATTTGACATTCTTTGCAAAGATATTTATTGCTTCTCAAAGATGATGACCCTTTTGTCATTAGCAATTTCAATTGTTCCTCCTGTATGTAAAACACATAAGAATTTGTGAAAGAACAGCGCATTGATATCTTTGGGAAGTGTACATGGCAAGAAAAGAGATATCAATCTAGCCATGTACACTTCCCAAAGATATCTTTTTTTGGTAATAGAACATTGATAGCCATGTAGCACTTCCCAAAAATAAAAGGCTGAAAATCACCAAGCATGTAAATTAGCAAAAAAACAATCACCAAGCATGCAGTTTCGGGAAGACAAGGATTGAATATTTGAATATTTGAATATTTGAATATTTTAGATCATATGAATTAAAATGTATTTTGTACAAGAGAAAAACTGAATGCAGTGCATGAAGACAGAAAAAGAGTTGACCTTTCCAAGTAATTCATTTAAAGAGATTTTGACTTTTTGAAGCAATCCTTTTCCTCATATGAATATAATGATCCATATTACACACGGAACTGAGGTCATACGAAAGGTTTATTAGGTTAAGATGTGTTATTACATGGCTGGGTCATCCTTTTCTTTTTGTGTAATTTAACTAAACAAATATTTTTGACAAATAGTCAACTTAACTGTTGAGCTAACTTCACCAATTCCACAGGTAAGATGTTTGTTCTAATGAACAGATAACAACTGTCAGTTTATTCCTAAGTGAGAACAGATTTATTTATTTTTTGCTTGGGAAAAACACTTTATATTAATAAATAAAATAAATAAAATAAAATGGCCCAAACTATCAAGATTTGAAGGTAAGAGAAGAATAAAAGAAGTGCACTAAGCTTAAAATAAACTAAAAGGTGGGTTAAATTATTGGGAATTGGTTCGTGCATACACTTAGGAAAAATTAATCAACACAAAGTATTTTTAACGTCGTTCAACCATTTATCGACATCCACTACCCAAGGTCTGAGTTGAACTTGTAGCAGGTTTGTTAGTACCGCTAGAACTTTCAGCAAGCAGGGACTTGAAGCTTACACATTTGTTCCCTTTCCATGTACTTGTACTTGGCTTGATCATGGAAAATCCAATCTTCACTGGTTTCTCACAAGTAATTGGTGATGGTGCCTTGACATGCAAACCCGCTCCTGCTGGTATGAATGGTGGTCTTTTGGGTTCATTTCTAGTATCGGGTGCTTCAGTAACCTACAAAAAACAATGCAAGTGTCAATAGTGGAATTTGAAGGATAATGTTAATACAATAGTGTTAATACATTTTCTTATGACTTTGAATGTGTAGAAGTGGACTCGGGAAGACCAAAGGTGTTTGCTTTCCTCTTCCTTACACGCTCTGCAACCTTTGAAGGACACTTTCTCACATCATGACCTTGCTTCAAGCATATGCTACACCTTCCTTTTCTCACAGGCAGTTTCTCTTCATTTCTTGGCATGCTAAGATTAATCACATCACTTCTACTATCTGTATTTAATGCATCCATATTCACTTGACTATTATAAACATCGACATGCACATCAGTATTGTCAATAGTGACATTGACATTGTTGTTTGTCTCTGTTGTGATCCCCATATCGCTGCATACTGATACCACATTGACTTTGCTTGATTTTACTACAACTCGAACCTCTCTACTAAGGATTTGTACCTGCATACTGCTGGCATTAGTAGAGATGATGTCATCACTAATATTAGTTGATTGAACTTGATTCTCTTGTACTCTTGAGCATTTTCTCTTGTTATAACCCTCTTCACCGCATGATGAACATCGACCTTGCAATCCCTTTCTGCCAAGTGTTCCAGTTTTTTCACTTGCTCTTGTTTGAGGGTTCATTGTTGATGTACTTGATTGGACTTCACCTGGCTCATTCTTTCTACTTTTTCTTGGTCTCCCAGTCAGTTTAATACTTTTTGGTGGATGAATTGGAGGATGTCCTGAAACTGGCCACAAATCAGGACCATTTGTTGGGTAAATGACGGGCTCATATGCTCTCATGTAAGCTTTCTTGTTGTAGCATTCATGTACAAAATCTTCAAGGTCATATCCAGCGTGTTGCATTGCACTGATTGCATGTACACAAGGAATTCCAATTAGTTCCTACTTCCTACAAGTACAAACTTTAAGATACAAATCAACAGTATACTAGTCTATCACAATGGACCTAATCTGAAATTTTTTGTCTTCGCGAAAGGTTGCATTCCAAGGTCCACTGTGAAGCCTTCTATTGTGGATAAGCTTACTTATCTTTGGACAAATCTTCCTGGTGTTTCGTCTCATCCGAACTCTTTTAATTTGCATTTTGATCATCAAATACAACATGATCTTCTCTAACATTATCAAAATAGGTTTATCCTTAGCAGGCATGATAGCAGCATTGAAACTTTCACACAAGTTGTTTAACAACATATCACATTTACTATTTGTCCGAAAATGGGACCTTGTCCAAAAGCTAGGACATTCATTTGCCAACCATTGAAATGCCTTGTCATCTGTATCTTTCACCGCTGCCATAACTGCATTAAAATGTTGGACAAACGATGCTCTTGCAGCATTTCACATTAAATCCTTCAATTTAAGTTCCTTATGCAATTTTTTGAAGTTGTTGTACAAATGTTGCACGCAATGCCTATGTTCAACATGAGCCAGAATCTCTGCAATAGCAGGTCCAAGTCCCTACAAGAAAGTATACAAACATTGTCATTTACGAACATATTGCATACATAATAAAAAGAAAGGTTATGAGAGAATATACCTTCTACTTATTCGTGATAATAATCCAATTCTCTTGATTAGTAATTTTCAAATCTTGCACCAACAACCTAAGAAACCAACTCCAAGTGCTCTTATCTTCTGTTTCTACAGCAGCACATGCCACAGGATAGATGCCATTATTGGCATCTATGCCAATAGCACATAATAAAATCCCAGGATGAGGTCCTTTGAGATAACAACCATCTAGACCAATTACTGATCTACATCCCTGTAAAAAACCTCTTCTACAAGCTTCAAGACAAACATAGAATCTCAGAAATTGATCTTCCCCAGTTTTCTCATCCATTGCAGTTTTCATACCCACAGTTGTACCAGGATTTGTACTTGGTGTACTTTGTGTACTTGGTGTAGGATTATCCAGACAACCCAAGGGTAAAAAACTAAGGTATGGTTCCTCAGGTTCCTTCAAACAACTAACAGCATCTCCACCATTAACATTTCCACCAACACATGACTCAACTTGACTGGGTAATGTCAACTGTAAAACATTATGATCCCCAATTACAAACAAGTAGAATCTTTCATCAGTTTCATTTACTAGTTCCCTCATTTCTAACACATCTTTCTTTGTCATCAACAATTGCAATCCGTTGTCTAAATTCATACAAGGTTTCCTATAAAAGAATTCGGAATGCCTCCCATATCCCATTTCACTAGCAATACTGTCTAATACAATTAATGATATAGTATCGTAGTTACGTGAATCAACAAATTTAATGCTACCTCCGACATACAACTTAGTTCCACCTACATCCTTAAAATCACCGCCGAAATGAGACTTCAACCAAAAAGTATCTACAAAAACATACAACATATATACACAACAATAAAGAAGCCGAAACTGAAATCATTAGTAATTACAGGCTCAAAATAGCAAAAATACACAAAAACCCACTCATTTCAACAACATGTTAATTAAATCATTTACATAATAAAAAACTACAAACTAAATACAAATATCAATGTAGAATGACAACTTTCCAATAAGCCCGAGAATTGGAAAGCACCCCACTTGTGCTCATTGATTGTCACACCGTGACCCAACCTCACGCTATAGGTTAAGTCCGGACCCGATAAACGGACAGAGTCTCCTCTGTACCGTGGACTATCCAAATACCTGTATTCAGAAGAATATACCGTGAACAATAATCCACAACAATTATTCAATCATACTTATTTCATGTGACTTCTCATTTCAAGTTCAATAAGTAGCTCTAGACCTTAACTTGAACTTGAGTAATCCATAACATGTATACTACTAGACTAATTAACAAATACTAGAGCATTATGAAAGTTATTACATACCACTACTAGACTATAACTTGAACTTTTAACTTTAACATACAAGCCCATACATAACAAAATATATACAAGATCATTAGACCTCAAAATTACACAAGTATTTAACATCACATTCATTACATAAGTCCGATCACATAAGCCATGCAACTATCCCAACCTCAAGCAAGCAACAATCAAGGTAAAGTCTCAACTTGTACTTCCTCCACCTCAACAATCAACTGGGGGTCTATCTCAGCCTCTCCTAAAACATATTAGAAAGAGAAATGAGCAAACACTATTGCTCAGTGAGGGAGGGGGTAGTCATCCAGGGATTTTTCGAAATTATTTTCGTGCAATGCAACAAGCAGTCATAAAGCAACAAGTAGTCATAAAGTTAAATAGTAATACGAGACAGATGAACAAGTAAACAAACTAAATAACAAACATTAAAAAAGGATACGCTTTCGATAACGCAAACACTCCAAAGTCTTGATCACGGTCCCAATCACGAGCTTAGCCACGAACACGAACAAATTATCGCATATCCCCATTCACTCCAGTGGGTGTACTCCGGATGTACCCTGATAATCCTACGAACCAACACCCCCTGGAAATCTCTAGATAAAATGAGTGAGAGAATAGAGCACGGAGACAGAAACCATCCATTGGCAAGCCCGATGCCACCCAGGGTGGCTTCTCATATCCGCCCCGACAATATGGTTGCGCAACCATGAATCGATACACACAAGATAGTACATATCAAAAAATCCGATAAGCACACAACGAGATCAAATAACAATCCAATAGCATATAACTGAGGAACAACAAAGTAGGTCATCCTTAACACATAATGGCAATCAACAAGCACTATGACACGTTAAACTTGTTCTAATCCAATGAATTAACTCAATTAACGACGGAGACGTCAACTTTAGCTAATTCAAACAAAGTTCTCATAAAGCTATTACTATAGGCCAGTGACAATTCAACCTTACATATACCAATCAATTTCACTTGATTAACACACAAAAACCTCCGTAAAGTCTAAAAGGTAACTTTATGACCAAGTATCTAGAACTTACCACAAGTAGTACTAGTATCAAACACATACATTTTAAGCATACCAGACATTTCATAAACATTATCCAACACAATTTAACACATACCAACACTCACACACACACACGACCACTAACCCACATACGACCCCTTCTGTACTCATACACATATATAAAATTCTAATCCTATTCTAGCTAATTTAAACATTTATTTAGCTATATGAACACTTATGATACATGATTCAAGCATAAAAACAAGCTTTTAACCAACAAACATTGAACTAAGTATGAATAGTACTATTCATTATCTCTTTCATATGATCCATGTACAATTTGAACTAAGTATGAATAGTACTATTCATTATCTCTTTCATATGATCCATGTACAATTTGAACTAAGTATAAATAGTACTATTCATTATCTCTTTCATATGAACCATGTACAATTTTAGCTAAACACATACAACACCACTAAAAGTCTACTCTACTAACTATATGAACATCAAATCTTGCAAGATTAAGCTTTATAATTAACATTTATACCATAAACATTAATTGACATAATCAAACCATAGCTAAATAAATGCACATAAGATGAAATCTCTCACCAATACTAGGTAGATGTGCTAAATAGAAGCTTTTGGATGGCTCAAATTCACTCAAACAAGCTTGAGATAGCTCCAAGAATCAAACCCTAAGATTTTCCCCAATTTTTTTCCTTTTCCCTTGAGGCCGACGACTTTTTCTTTCTTTCTTGTTTTTTGTTTTGTGTTTTATGTATTATATGTGTTATATAGATATATTGTAAGACTAGGCATTGGGTTATAATGTGGGTTGGGCTCAAATGTTGGGTAATTAACTTAAAATAAGCCCAAACAAATGCTAAGTCTTCTATTGGCCCAAACTACAAGCTAATTTTCACTATTCATGCGATACGCTAACTATTTTATATCTTACGCTCCCGACATACTATGCACATAATTTCAATGAACGAATACTAGATATATGTCAAGTAACATGGAAAAAAGTACAAAATAAGAAAAATAAAATAGTAAAAATTTTAGTCCGGGCTTGGGTGTCACATTGACATTTCAACCTGTGGTTTTTTGACCTATACTCGAGAGAGGTTGATTCATATTCTAAGATTGGCAGCTGGACAAATAGGAAACAAATATTACAAAATGAAACGAAGCATTGCATTGCGTGATTCACTTATAGCCGAAACCTCAAACAATATAAACTCTTCATGTGCTCAAGTATAGAAAAAATAGACAATATAGACATACTTTCACAGATTGCAGCAAACTTTTAAAATAAAGCACCAATTTTTACAATTAAACTAGAAACAAAAACACTAAAAAAATATGGTCAAAGGCATTATAGTTTACATGTGCTCAAGGTGGTACATTCAACAGTGCTAATCGGTTTTCTACATCAAGCACAACAACAATCATTTTAACTAGGAAGTAAAGAGGACATCTGTAAAGTGAAGTTAAAGACTTACTTGTTACCATCGCGACATTGGCAAGAAGACGATTTTACAGCTACTATGTGTGTAGTCACCTTTGCGACGAGATTGCGGTGAGATTGCGGAAAGCTTTGGGGTCAATTGGGATGTTAGGGTTTTTAGTTATAATTGGGTCAACGAGATTTTGGGTCAAACGTGGAGTTGGCTAAGGTATATCATGGCAAGAAGATGATTTTTCCCTCAAAAGACGACACTACCCTTGATAAAATGGCACACGTGCAGTGCATGTGATCAATCTGTTAAAATTTTGACGAAAGGACCAACGGTGACACAACTTTGAAAGATAAGAGATTGACATATAGTCATTTTGAAGATGAATGACCAACTAGACAATAACGAAAAAGATAAGGAACTTGATAGGTCATAAACCAAATTTGAAATATATAACATAATGATTTTATGAGCAAAAATTAAAATCAAGAAGTTATGCAAAAAAAAAAATTCATTCTCAAGTAAAGCTAACAATTCTTAAGAGTATAAGTATTGGTCTAATAGACTTAGCCCACCTCTTTTAATTGAGCTTAGTCCACTATTTTTAATTAAATTTAGTTCACATTTTTATTATTTTAATTACCAATTTTAGTTAGTCTTATATTATTTTATGTGTATATATATATATATATTAGATTTTTTTATTAAATTAATAATTGGGTTTCGATTTTTTTAACATCTAAAATCAAAACCTATTGGTTTATCCATCGGTTATCTCTAAAAAAACCAAACCCTAATAGATACCCCATCAGTTTTTATTATCGAATATTTATCGGACGACGAATGCCCGGAGATTTTGAATTTAAACCTTAATCATTGTTATCTCTAACCTTATCAGATCGACGTCTATATCTACTTATCACCTGTTAGAGACTAATCATGCTTATGAGGTATGTATTATGTGACATATTGTAAACATAATTTGATTCCCGCTGATAACTTTTTCATAATATTAGCTATTGTCAGAATCTCAGTTATGATAGGAAAGTTGATTCAAGGTGATATCACCAAGTAACCCTAGGGCTATAAAACTTCTAACCCTGGGCATGGGTAAGGATCCTCTACTTATTACCATATCAAAATTTTGACAAATTCTTTACTCTTTCCCAGCTACGATCATCCCTATATATTGAGAGTTCCCCCCTGTTTGGATTGCATTGAGAAAGGAAATGAAAGTAAGGTAGGAGAAAAAAATAAAGGAAAGAAAAGAAAACAGATTCCTTTGTTTGAATTGTAAAAACAATATTAAGAGAGAGGAAAGAATATGATTTTATGATTCTTTGTTTGGACTTAAGAAAAGAAAAAGGAAAGGAAATGATAATTTTATATGAAAGATTACTTATGTGCCATTTACATATCCATAGCCATGCGATAGGTAAGGATAATGAAGACTTTTAACATGTTAACTGTTACTTTTTCCCCAAAAAATACCCTAAATTGGAGGATTGTAATCCTCTCAATTAAAGGATATAGAGGGATTCTTTAAGCCAATCCTTCCACATCTTGTCATTTCTCTTAAATTACAATCAAGCAAGGGGATAGATTCCTTATAATTCATTCCCTTCCTTTCCTTTCTTTTGAAAATTAATTGCAATCTAAACAAGGTGTTAGACTACTTTATTTCCCAACATTTCCCTTATTTCCTACATATTTTCAAATACTTGTACACTTTATCCCTTCTCTTTTATACTTACTCGAGAATTGGAGTGTCTTTGGTAGGCACCACAATAGTATCCTAAATTTTACTTCACTATCCCAATTGTCTTTTGGATTGCATATTTCTAGTGTCCATTGCATTTGGATAGAAGATCCCTTAAGTCTAACAAACATTTTGAGCTTTATAATTTCGCATTGATTACAAGGCCCTAGCTACTTTTCTATAACTTTCTAAAACTTTTTATCCAAAACCTAGCCTTACGCCACTCGTTACAACTTAATCTATCTTATAAAATTTCTAAACACCATCCAAAGATCCAATTTCATGGTTGAACCAAAATCCACGAACCCTTTTTGAGATCAAATCAACACCATATTGGCAGATTGAGAGGCGAAGTTTCTATTGGTCCCCAATATGATACGTTTTTTCAAATTAGTTCTTGATGTTATAAAAGTGGCAAATTTGTCCCTGATATTTGCAAAATGTTGCATAAATAGTCCTTTCCTTTGTGCAATTGTAAGAAATTGATAAAAAAAAATATCACTATTTATTTGAAATGATCATTATATCCTTCACTAGTTAAGCAAAAATTTGAGCTTGCTCTTTAACCTGAAGAAACCTTATACCTGAAGGTATTTGATTTTCATGATATTTGTCTCACTATTCACTTGTGGAATACTTTAATATGATAATGTATGAAGCTATTATGTGATACTTTAGAGTTTCCAAAGGGGACAAGTTTTAACTTGGATGTTTGAGTTGCAAGTTTATTTTATGTCCAATATGTCATGTTTAATTTAAATTATGAAGGAATATTAAAGGTAACATTTTACATATGCTATCTACAAATAAAGTGATCACGGGTAGTTTATTTCACATGATTATGATAGTCTCTTGTTGTACTTTTATTTTTATACATGCATGTATGATTGTGCTGAGGTATTAATCATGTTCTACGTGGTATGTTAATCCCTTAAAAAAAAAAGAACAGCCTATTCATCTGTATCCCATATGGGTTTCATAATTGTAGGAATTGGCTATGGAATTAAAGTATTAAGTGTATTACGTCTTTGTACATTATCTTTCATCTGAATGATATAATATGAAAATAAATAAAGTAAAGTTTTAAAAATGACAAGTGAATTTCAAGGTCAGTTGGAGTAATATATTTGTATGATTATGTGCTCTCATGTGAAAACATAATTTTTTTTTATTAAGAAGTTTATAATGTATCATGCTTAAGATGCATATTATTTATATCTGCAAATGTTTTGGTTTGAGCATGAGATGATATATATATCTCACTTAGGCACACGAGACAAACAATTGACATAAAGTTTATTGCATTTAATTAAAGTAAAGTCATTTAAGGTTAAGGCAAGGCATGACTATAATGTTTTAAAGTTAATTATTAATGAGAATCTATCATACCTTGATAGGTATGTGACGCCCGAGCCCGAGTACGTACATATCACCTCCATTTGCATATATTTTGTGCATTATTTCTTAAAAGCTTATTTACAAATAGTTACTATTTATAAGAATTTTCTACTATTTTTTTTTCTTGGTTTTGTATTTTTTCCATGTTACTAGTCATTTAGGAGACATGAAAAAATTGGAATTACATGCATAGCATATCGGGAACTCAAGTTACAAAAATGTAAGTGCATCGCATGAATAGTAAAAAATTCAGCATTTTAGTTTTGTATTTTGCTTTCTTTTTGACTTCATTTGACCCACCTACCAAAGCTACTTAACCCAATAACCCGACCCATTGACCCATTGACCCAACTTAAATCCAAAATTTTTCAAAAATGCTCAAAAAAGGTCCAAAAAAATCAGCCAAAAACCATGGACGGGAATAGTATTTTTCTAGCAAAAAATTTATATAGTTGGCCATCTCTATCCAATCCAAGCTTATTCCAAGTGCATACAAGAGTTCATAGGCCTATATCTAGCATCTACAAGTATTTTGGTGAGGAATTTATGCAATTATATGCATTAATTATATATATATATATTATCTTAACTTTGATTTTTGAGATTTGATTATATATTGCTTATATATCCATATTTATGCTTAAATTTTCTTCTAATAAGTTAGTAGAACACATCTTTATGAGCTTTTAGCAAGATTAATGGTTAAAACTGAAAAATGTATGTTGGAGAAGACAATAAATAGTGAAATCCGAGGGTTTGGTTAAAATTTGATTGTAAGATTGATTTGATGTTACAATTAGGTGCTATAGGTATTAATAAAGATAGATTGATGATTGTGTAAAGTTAATTTGCTCAAAATTGGATTAAAATACGAAAATGACTCAATTTACAAAGGGATTTCGAGTGAATTGCGAATCCGGGTGGAATTGAACATTATATTTAGTGTTTATAGGGTGAGGTAGTGTTAAATAAGTGGTTATCACACTTAATGGAACATCGGTTAAAGTACTTATAGTTAAAAAACATAAAGGGGTTTTTAGGGCTTTTGCGGGAATTGTTGGTTAATGGGTGAACTCGAGGATCCTAAGGGTATCCTAAAGGGTAATTAGGAGAATAGAATAGTTCTTTTGAGAATCTTGAACCTCGTCTTTTGATTATGAGTCAAATTATGTTAGTAGACAAAGGAGGAGCCGTTTGACTATGTGTTGACTATTCTCGTTTTGAGTGTTGGCATAGTCATAGCGGGGCATGGAAGCACTTTTTCCATGGTTGTGGCATTGATTGGGTGTTCGATTAGTATAGCTATAGTCCAAATGTGCTTGGTGGACTTTCCGGGCTCTATTGAGAAAGTGAGGTTTCGTAGCTTAGGATTATGACATAATGTGCCTAAGAGTGGGTAGTGAAGTCGGTTTTCCAATCTCATAGCTTGTTTGGTTGTAGTAGCCTTTAGAAGTTAGGGTTATGAATACTATTTTTGTAGTTTCGTGACTTAAACTCCTATTGCTTGCTTAGCTAAGGTCCTTGTTGTTATTATTGCCTTATAATTGATTAATAAGGTGTTTAATGTAGTACATGTATCTTGATAGAGGAGTTTGTGAATTGAACTACATGTGTACTTGTTATCAATTGAGTGAACATACTTATATCTTATTATATTGTTTACATTGCTTGTAGATTGTATTGTATGTGTGAAGTTATGACTATAACTTATATGCTTAACTACTTGAATGATTACTTAGGTTGTATGTTAAGTTAAAGTATATAAATGTGATATTTTGCTAAAGATGGGGGTTTTAATAAACATTATATGTTAATTAGGTAAACTATAAGTTAGTTAACCTAGTTGATGATTAATGATTGTTGTAGTTAAAAGGTAATTTATGTAATGTTTAACTTTATGTTCAAGGTGTTTGAGAATGAAGTGAAGCCCAAACTTGCATCTTGGAACTTGGTAGAGGTGAGGGGGTTTTCATTCTTTTGTGCATCTTAGTTTATTTTATTGTTCATAAATTGTGGAGTTAATATAATTGCTTATACTTATGTGTACCTTGTTAAGAATTGAGTGAATATGTTTATCTCTTGCTTATATTGTTATAATGCTTATTAATTGTAACATACGTGCGAGGGCAACCTACTTTGTTGTCCCTCGTTTATGTGATTCTTGAATTATATTGTCTTTGCTTGAATTATCGTGATTGAATATTGGCTTGCGCAACCTTTTCGGACATGGTAGTGTCGAGAAACTCTAGGCAGCCTCGGGCTGTCGGTCTAGCTCGGCTACCATGGTGCCTATTCCCTGTACCACCCCGATTCCTCTCGAGACCGGGAGTTCTATCAATCAATCTAATCACAACCCAAATCCAAACCCGGGCATAATTTTCAGCGAAAACGGACGGAGTCTCCCTTGTTTCTAGGCAAAAAGCAAACATGCGACAGCATATAAGTGGACCAATACCATGTCCAAACATTCAACCATCTCAAGGCCATCCGAGCCTTGTTCTCAACAAGCAATCACAAGCAAATATACATTTCCGGTTTACAGACTAACCTACCTCTTCACATCTTTTACAAGTACATTCATGCTTGACAATTAAACCATATCAACCTATTTCATAAGTTAGACTATCAAACCATTCTAACTCTTTTCCTCTGGACATTACAAACATGTATTGAAGTTAAGCTACATTATCTGAATACATAAACTAGCTTTTCCAAATCACTTCAATAACCTAGAAAACTTAAATTACATTCCTTTTGACATTAAATACATACAATACATGAACATACATCTTTGCATCTTTGACAACTCAAGCCACATAGCACGCAAGACAACTCTTCAAGCATGATCTTTCACGTAATCACGAACTTTCCAGCTAACATGGCATTTCCTGAAATGTGGTGGTGATGAGTGAGTATACTCAATACGTATACTCAGTGAGGGCGAGACATATATCGAGGTGGAGAGAAAGAAAGTCGTGCAATGCAAATAGACACAGTTAAGCAATAAAGTCAATAAGAAAGCATTCAATACAAATGACAATATAATAAACAATCAAGAAAGCATTAACACAACCATTCAAAGCTATACTACACTCTGAAGGCTATGGTTCACTCATACGAGCAATGTACTATTTCACGAGCGATACATCAATCTCGAGCTTGATGTTGACAACGATGACAATAAGCGCACAATCACCTTATAACTTCAGTTTGGAATACCCCGGAAGTATCCATCAATTCTACGACCCAAATCTCCCTGGGAGGCAACCCAAGCGAGAATGGGAATAGGACATGGAGCTATAGCAACCAACACTGGCAGCCCGAGACTACCCAGAGAGGCCCATCACTCACGCGCCTGACACTATGCAATGCAAGACATGATACAAGGCGATAAACGAGCGATAGCACAACAATACAGATTAGAGGCGATAAACGAGATATCAAGCATTTACAACCAATACTAGCATTCAATTAACTTTTCAAACATAACTATCATTAATAGCAACAATAACACCAATTAAACAAGTAACAACAGTTCAAACACGAAAACGACAAATATCACTATTCAATCTCTAACTTCCAAAGGCAATTACGAGCAAACGAGCTACGGGATTAGGAAACCGATTTCACTACATTCACTTAGGCACTACAAGGCACGTTTCTATGTCATTAAACTTCACTTTCTCACCCGAGGCCCGAAAGTCCACCTACTGCGTTTGAACTACAGCTATGCTAACCGGTCACTCAATTAACGCCACAACAGCGGGAAAAGTGCTTCTATACCCTCAATTGCAAAACCCCCAACTCAATTCGAGCACGGTCAACTTTTGGTCAAACGGCCCCTTTACATTTCTTTGTCTAATTTTCAATTTTATCAAAGGCCGATCCGTTTTTATTTCACATTTTATCTTTCTATCACTAATGGCACCTATCCAAATCAAGCAATCGCAATTCGGATCAAAATCCGAAATTCTAGGGTTTACTATTCATAATTCACTATTTATTATTCTTCCCCAATATCAAATACGCAGTTTCAACCGTAAAAATTGCTAAATAACTGTCAAACAATGCTCTACGAACTCAAAGGAAGCTATATCAAGCATTTACAGACATTATAACACATTATATATCAAATCTAAAAATTTGACACAAAATTCAAATTCGAATTTAAATGCACAAAAGCGTGAAAACCCTCACAGAGATTGAAGACCAAGACCCGCAAGGACCCGAGCCACGACCCCCGAGTAATTCCACGCACGATTGTAGAAGAAAAATGTAAAACAAATTTTTTTTTCTTTTCCCTCAAGCTTTCGGCCATGGGAGGACA
This sequence comes from Ehretia macrophylla, assembly GCA_037974665.1. Lineage (NCBI taxonomy): Eukaryota > Viridiplantae > Streptophyta > Magnoliopsida > Boraginales > Ehretiaceae > Ehretia > Ehretia macrophylla. The sequence continues at coordinate 12,455,720 of CM075774.1, forward strand.
TGGATGACATTTGTGGTTTTGTTTTGTTTTTAATTTTTGCCTTGTTTTTTTATTTAAAAGGTGACAAGGGCATTTTGGTCATTTGCAAAATCAAGCTTTAGTTAAAAATAGTCAAATAAGCTTATTTTAATGCCATTTAAATCTAATTCAAGTTAAAACAATGCAATTAAATGAAAAACAACTAAAACAGGTTAAATTAAGCTAAAAACATTTTTCACTAAATCCGAGGAATATTTCTCTAACTCTCATTTTGAAATGCTACGATCGAACGATCATTAAACGATCGCTAATCAAATGATGTGCAATAATATAAAACTATAATTTTTGAAAAGAAGAATAGTAGAATAGCTTAAAATTTACCCCGGCTCGAAGTTACTTTTCTCATTTATTTGAAAACCGAGTAATTTTAATGCAAGATAATTAAAACTGATTATTAAAATAATCAAAACAATCAAAGTAATCAATATTCATTTAAAATAATTAATTTAACTATTTCTAGAATATTTTAAAGAATTATGAAGTTAATATTAAGTTACAAATGAATAAGTTAATATAAACACGTAGTCAAATACAATTAAACACTAACGTTTAAGATGACACTTAATTAATCACAAGAGAATAAATTCAATTACTATAATTAATAGAAATAGATAATAATCTTTTAATTATTCAATATACAATTACTAAATGCTTCCAAGAGAAATATTAAAATAGTACAAATTGGTTGATTTAACTAATTAAACATTTAATTAAATGCAGTCAAATGCTATTAAATGCATGCCGGGTTCGGGTTATCACATCCTTCCCCCCTTAAAACAATTGCGTCCTCGCAATTCTTCTTCCAATAGAACTCAGCATCATCTGAAATCCAATTCTGACTAATCTTCATCGGTTGAAGAATCCCGTTGACGCGAATATCAAAGAAGAATAAAATTCCAACCAAGAGCGCCGAGATAATACCAATAAAGACTAAAGCAAAGATACTGTAGATGTCATTAATACCGCACAATAACGACAAGAAGAATACCCCACACATGAATCTCCAATAGAAGTCTATCAAGTACCAAATAAGAAAGTTAAAAGATAGCCAGAGTAGATGCATCTCATGCAGTGTTGATTACCGTAAGTAGTCCTAGCTGAGAGTTCTGTAAAAGTATATAGAGAAGAATACCAAAGGCCAACCTCTAAATAAAATCCTCCAATCACTGAGTCCCTACCGCAACATCTTAGTAAACAGCAAGTATAGATTCCCCTGAGTAGAAAGGCCGAAGGAGAAGCCGTAAACAATACAATATAATAAGTCCAAGTAGAATCCCAAGTGTAGGATCTTCCAATAAATGCCAATAAGAAAAATACTAGTAGAATGCCTAATAAGAATTCCAAAGAATACCGTAAGTAATATTACACAATAAGTCCGATAGGAATTCCAATTTCCAAACCAACTGAGGGATGCCAAAGAAAATACCCGAGCAATGCTCCAATAAGAAAGTACCAAGAATTGCCCAATAAGTAATACTAAAAGAATGGCCACTAAGAATCCTAGAGAATGCCATTGAAGAATTTCCAATAAGGAATGCCGGTAGCACTCCAATAAAGACCAAGAAGTGCCAACAGAAGTCTCCAAAGGATACCCATTAAGAAAACCAAAGAATGCCTCAGAGAACAACTAAATAGAACCCAAAAAGAAAGCTACTCTTTTATGATTGCCAACCACAAGGAAGAATCTTAGAAGTATGCCAATAACTAAGCTCCAAAGACAAACACCAACTCCAAATAAAAATGTCATTCATTTCCTGCCAATCCATATACTTTGAAAGGCCAGCTGTGATCCACTTTCTTCAGGGGAGGAAGAAGTCTTTCTTACCATTCAACAGGACATGTATGAATGCCAAGATATCACATTTATACACATGCCTTAAACTATTATGCAAGCAAGTTTACAAAAGAGTTCATAAAATAGTTTATTCAACAAAGTCACTCAAGCACGACAATCAAGTCAAGCACAACATAATCAATTCAAATCACGGCATAACCAACTCAAGATATTCTATACACACATTACAAGCAATACTGCAAGCAAATAACAATTCACGAGGTCGATTCGATTCACGATGCCAATTCGATAGGTCAATTCAATACACAGCTAGACACGTCACTTTACTTGAGAAACATTTAACACATAACACATAACTATATCACATAGGTGCATACATTCAAGTCAAGACAGACAATCTCACATGTAAGCACACACTTTCAAGACACACTTAACAAGCACACATTCAAGGATCACTACCCACCAGACCGAGGACCCTGTCCCGGCTTATGAGCTAGACAAGCTCTGATACCACCTATAGCACCCCGATCCCTCTCGAGACCGGGAGTTCTATCAATCAATCTAATCACAACCCAAATCCAAACCCGGGTATAATTTTCAGGGAAAACGGACGGAGTCTCCCCTGTTTCTAGACAAAAAACAAACCTGAGACAACATAAAAGCGGACCAATACCATGTCCAAACATTCAACCACCTCAAGGCCATCCGAGCCTTTGTTTTCAACAAGCAATCACAAGCAAGTATACATTTCCAGTTTACAGACTAACCTACCTCTTCACATCTTTTACAAGTACATTCATGCTTGACAATTAAACCATACCAACCTATTTCATAAGTTAGACTATCAAACCATTCTAACTCTTTTCCTCTGGACATTACAAACATGCATTGAAGTTAAGCTATATTATCTGAATACATAAACTAGCTTTTCCAAATCACTTCAATAGCCTAGAAAACTTAAATTACATTCCTTTTGACATTAAATACATACAATACATGAACATACATCTTTGCATCTTTGACAACTCAAGCCACATAGCACGCAAGATAACTCTTCAAGCATGATCTTTCACGAAATCACGAACTTCCTAGCTAACATGACATTTCCTGAAATGTGGTGGTGATGAGAGAGTAGACTCAACACGTACACTCAGTGAGGGCGAGACAAATATCGAGGTAGAGAGAAAGAAAATCGTGCAATGCAAATAGATACAGTTAAGCAATAAAGTCAATAAAAAAAACATTCAATACAAACGACAATATAATAAACAATCAGGAAAGCATTAACACAACCATTCAAAGCTATACCACGCTCTGAAGGCTATGGTTCACTCATACGAGCAATGTACCATTTCACGAGCGATACATCAATCTTGAGCTTGATGTTAACAACGATGACAATAAGCACACAACCACCTTATAACTTCAGTTTGGAATACCCCGGAAGTATCCATCAATTCTACGACCCAAATCTCCCTAGGAGGCAACCCAAGCGAGAATGAGAATAGGACATGGAGCTAGAGCAACCAACACTGGTAGCCTGAGACCACCCAGAGAGGCCCATCACTCACGTGCCTGACACTATGCAATGCAAGACACGACACAAGGCGATAAACGAGCGATAGCACAACAATACAGATTACAGGCGATAAACGAGATATCAAGCATTTACAATCAATACTAGCATTCAATTAACTTTTCAAACATAACTATCTTTAATAGCAACAATAACACCAATTAAACAAGTAACAGCAGTTCAAACACGAAAACGACAAATATCACTATTCAATCCCTAATTTCCAAAGGCAATTACGAGCAAATGAGCTACGGGATTAGGAAACCGATTTCACTACATTCACTCAGGCACTACAGGGCATGTTTCTATGTCACTAAACTTCACTTTCTCACCAAGGCCCGGAAGTCCACCTACTGCGTTTGAACTACAGTTATGCTAACCGGTCACTCAATTAACGTCACAACAGCGCCAAAAGTGCTTCCATACCCTCAATTGCAAAACCCCCAACTCAATTCGAGCACGGACAACTTTTGGTCAAACGGCCCCTTTATGTTTCTTTGTCTAATTTTCAATTTTATCAAAGGCCGGTCCGTTTTTATCGTACATTTTATCTTTCTATCACTAATGACACCTATCCAAATCAAGCAATCACAATTCGATCAAAATTCGAAATTCTAGGGTTTACTATTCATAATTCACTATTCATTATTCTTCCCCAATTTCAAATACGCAGTTTCAATCGTAAAAATTGCTAAATAACTATCAAACAATTCTCTACGAACTCAAAGGAAGCTATATCAAGGAATTACAGGCATTATAACACATTATATATCAAATCTAAAAATTTGACACAAAATTCAAATTCGAATTTAAATGCACAAAAGCGTGAAAACCCTCATAGAGATTGAAGACCAAGACCCGCAAGGACCCGAGCCATTACCCCCGAGCAATTCCACGCGCAATTGTAGAAGAAAAATGCAAAATAATTTTTTTTTTCTTTTCCCTCAAGCTTTCGGCCATGGGAGGACATGGATGGCATTTGTGGTTTTGTTTTTTTTTATTTTATTTTTGCCTTGTTTTATTATTTAACAGGTGACAAGGGCATTTTGGTCATTTGCAAAATCAAGCTTTAGTTAAAAATGGTCAAATAAGGTTATTTTAATGCCATTTAAATCTAATTCAAGTTAAAACAATGCAATTAAATGAAAAATAACTAAAACTTGTTAAATTAAGCTAAAAACATTTTTCACTAAATCTGAGGAATATTTCTCTAACTCTCATTTCGAAATGCTACGATCGAACGGTCATTAAACGATCGCTAATCAAATGATGTGCAATAATATAAAACTATAATTTTTGAAAAGCAGAATAGTAGAATAGTTTAAAATTTACCCCGGCTTGGAGTTACTTTTCTCATGTATTTGAAAACCGAGTAATTTTAATGCAAGATAATTAAAACCGATTATTAACATAATCAAAACAATCAAAGTAATCAATATTCATTTAAAATAATTAATTTAACTATTTCTAGAATATTTTAAAGAATTATGAAGTTAATATTAAGTTACAAATGAATAAGTTAATATAAATACGTAGTCAAATACAATTAAACACTAACATTTAAGATGACACTTAATTAATCACAAGAGAATAAATTCAATTACTATAATTAATAGAAATAGATAATAATCTTTTAATTATTCAATATACAATTACTAAATGCTTCCAAGAGAAATATTAAAATAGTGCAAATTGGTTGATTTAACTAATTAAACATTTAATTAAATGCAGTCAAATGCTATTAAATGCATGCTGGTTTCGGGTTATCACATTCCCTCTGTCACTGGGTATACTCCCATTACCCCAGAGACGTAGTTCATCTTATTGGGGCATACGGACCTACCCCAGGAGAATGTGTCGTAGGATCGGGATACATCTGGAGTACCCTATGGGTGGTATAAGGGGTTTTCCGGCATTTGTTATTGAAAATTATGGTTCGTGGTTCGAGATCGAAGACAAAGCAGATGAACCGTATCCTTTTAATATGTGTTTAATATTTATTCGATTGACTTGCTATATTGTATTACTTGTATGATTATCTTTGTTGCAGTACACGAAATGATTTTTGAAACACCCTCAGTTTACTGTTTTCCCTCCCTCACTGAGTAACTTTGGTTATTCATTCCTCTTTTCAACATGTTCCAGGGAAAGCTGAGATTGGATGCTATGTGTTGGTCTATGTGCAGAGAGTGTAAGTTGCTGCTTTTATGTGTTCTATTTGGAGGTCATAGAACCTTGTGTAAATCCCAATTGTCCTGGAAGTTTGTAATGTAATGTAAACTTATAGTCCTGTATAAGTTAGTAATTATGAGTGGACTGTAATAACTTAAGATTTACTTTTGATGCTCAGAAGACTCGCATGCCGGTGTGCTTAAGAAGGTTGATTGGATGGACTTACCATATAAGAAAGATTCGTAATTAAAGTTAGAATGGTATGATAAGCGATCTTATAACATAAAATTTCATTGACTATTGTAATGCATGCTTGTGTGTGAATTTTGCTAAGTAGAGGCCTGGATAGTTGTGGTGAATTATATGATGCTGTGGTATCGAAGGATGGGCTTGATTGAGGATGTTGGATTAGGTTGGAGTGGTTGTACTTACTGTGTGCAGGTTCTGGGCAGTCCTATAAATAGAAAAAACTCCGTCCATTTTTCCTAAATTTCGTGCCCGGGTTTGGAATTGGGTTGAGAATAGCATGATTAATAGAAGTCCCGGTTCTGCGAAGAATCGGGGCGTTACAAGGCCAATATTCTTAAAGTGTCTTTTTATTTAGAGATGAAATTTATAAAGTTCTCTTTTATGTGAGTTGAAAGTTCAACCCTTATAAAGTTGAAGATTACAATCAAAGAATACCTTTAAGGATTGTAATAACACTAACCAAAGAAGTTGTCATTAAACTTGTGGATGCTTATAGTTTTTTTTTTTTTTATGTATTTGGTTATGGGAGCATGGTTTATTTTTACCAAGGTGTTGACAAGTGGTTGCTAGTCTTATATCTTGTAAAAATAATATTTCTAGTTATTATTGGGCTAATTTTTAAGAGATAATAGTGTTTGCTATTATTCAATCATGGTAATTTATTCCTACTTATTTACACAACTTGAATCTATTGAATTTATGGATGGGAAATAAAGCCATAAGATCTAAAACTTTATTGTCTTCAAGTGTATAAAGTGTAGTCATATGTTTGGTATTTGTAGATCTATAAATGCTTCAATTGAATTGACTTCAAATTAGAAGCGTAAAGTGTAAGGATGCATTTTATTTTACTGTGGTTTACAATATGTCAAGAATTTATTCCCACTATACTCAGTTAATGATCACTACTTTATGTAAACACATCTAAATTTACTGTGAGCTCACACAAGTTTAAAGCTTCGTATCTCATGATATATAGTATAACACTTTATTGTTGAAGTGGTTGGTTTAAAGCATTAAAGTGAATTTGTATATTGTCACGCCCCTAAAATATGCCTAGGTGAATCTCGAGAGCATAACTACTACGCACTAAGAATGAACCTCATTCCTAAATATGCAAAGCACTAAATTACTAACGTCAAACTAAAATCCACAATAGTAAATAGGTAGCAAGCCATCAGAACATCTAAACCAAATAAAGTATAACGAAACTAAATCTCAAAGTTAATAAATATAAATCTTCAAAATACATAAATGAGGAATTAATATCCATCAGCCTTATTCATAACCAAGAAATACAAAAGATCATATTCAATTTTGTACTTTGCTTTTTTCCACACGTCCTATGACTTGGTCACATTGTTTTATTTGTTCATCAGGATGTGAGGTTTGTTGTTTCAATTTCTTTGCCGCTTTGGCTTTAAAATCCTTATTGCTTATTGTTACCGATCTATTTGCCACTTTGGCTTTGAAATCGGATTTTCTTGTATTGATCTAACAACCCACCTCTTTTATTTGTTCATTTTTAATGAAATTATTTCTCTTTTTTTTTTGGTTTATAGGGAGGTCAACTGATACTGTTGTTCATCAATGATGCAAGGGGACATTTATCCTCTTTTGTCATTCTCAAGTAAAGGCTGCATGGCTAATGATGCATGATGCATATGATTTTCTCCAAGGGACTGGCCTATTCCGTAGTTTGCAAGCCAATCTGTTGATCGGTTTACGTCACGATATATTTTTGTCACTTTAAAGTTCGGCCACTGATAAAAATTTCTTGGTAGTCCTCAATCTAAGGCTTCAACAGACTATTACGCGGAAGGGTATGACGGCAACAATGTGCTGTAAATTGTGAGTAGGGGTATGACGACAACAATGTATTGTAAATTGCGAGTATATTTCAAATCATTTCTCTAGCTTGGCCAAAAAGAAAAAACAAGATCATATTCATTTTTTCATCAAGCTAGTCTTTATCGCAAGCCAAAACCAAATCTATTTCTCATTTTCTGTAAAGAAAACTATTTCTACAAAAAAAAAAAAAAATGAGACACAAATCTTAGTAAGCCGCGAACTCTAAAAAAACCTCTTCGGACCTTTAGAAAACTTGTATATATCCAAAAATAGTCATTTTACTAAAAATTACTAAACTTCACAATTCAAAAATAAGTAAGGTTCACGCAAAAATCGGAATCATGCCAAATATTCTTAAAGCTCATAAATCAATATTCAAATTTCAATATACAAGTATAGAGAGACAGTTATGACTACAAACAAGTAGCATCATTCTAAAGTAATGTGATTTAATAGTGTTAAGGAATGTAAATCATATTGATATATGATCTCCCTAAATCATTTATAGTCAATTTTCATTGATTGATTTTCCATTTAGATAGATATGTAATTTAGGCAATGACAATGTATAGGCTTTAATTTAGGATCTAGATTGATCTTTGTATATGTATATATATTTGTACTTTTTAATGAATAATATACACGAGTATTAATCTCTTTTCATGGTATCAGATAACCAGGTTTTGACGATCAAAAACCTTTGCTTTTTTTTTTTCCTAAAATACAGCAATACATTAACAATCATTCTTCTTCTTGCCAACATCCATGGTAGAAAAAGATTCACAAACAGTCCAAACCTCAGCCAAGCCTCAATATGACAATCCAAATGATCCTTTTTATCTCCACGACTCCGATCAACCTAGTCTTTGACTAGTCACACAACTATTGAATGAAGAAAATTACAGTACCTAGAGCCGTGCCATGCTTATGGTGCTTAGCATAAAAAATAAAGAAGGTTTCGTCAATGATACGATTAAACGACCACTAACCACATCCATCCATGAACTCTAACAATGGAGGTGCTACAACAATCTCGTAAAAGCATGGCTTTTTAATTCAATCTCACAAGAAATTGGAGCAAGTGTAGTAAACAACGAAGATGCTCATGAAATTTGGTCTGACTTGAAAGAACGCTTTTCATGTAGTAATAGTGTCCACCTCTTTTATGTTGAAGAAGCCATTCATGATTGTAAACAAGACAACATGTCCATTGGCACTTATTATACCAAGCTAAAAGGGTTATGGGATGAACGCGAGGCACTGTGTTCCATTCCAACTTGCTCTTGCAGCACCGTGAAAGAAGTTTTGCAGTTCCAACAAAATCAAAAGACTATGAAGTTCCTCATAGGTCTTAATGAAGCTTATGCCGCAGTTCGAGGACAAATCCTACTCATGGATCCGCTTTCTACCGTCAATAAAGCTCATTCTCTCATTCTCCAAGAAGAAAAACAAAGAGCAATATCAAAGGTAAGTGTAGCCATGCCTGATATTACAGCCTTTGTCGTAAGGAACAACTCAAGAAATTCTGGAAAAAATTTCACACCTAAAAATCCATACTTGAAATGTGGAACTTACGAAAAACTTGGGCACATTTCAGAGACATGTCGAGCATACCTTAAATGTGATTATTGTGGCTGGAAATGTCACACCATCGATGTATGTCATAAGCTACAAAAGACAAATCTTGTTGGTGGTAAGCTTGACCAAGTAACGCAAAAATTTTATGCCCAAGGCCAATCATGTTGACATCAATTCAACAGCAACTCCCAACTCCTTTACTCTTACAGCCGAACAATACCAAAATTTGATGGCAATACTTAATGGCAATAAACCTAATCCCATGGCTAATCATGTTGGTAATGCATCTGCTATGAGTGATCCCTAAGGTACAACTTTTTGTGCCTCTGTTTTTCGTAAAGAAATATGTTGGATACTTGATACAGGAGCAATAGATCACATAATTTGTTCTCCTAATTTATTGACTACAAGTTCCCGAGTTACCAATCGAATGGTGTATCTTCCCAATAGAGCAATGGCCGCTGTCACACATATAGGCAATATCCATTTTGCCGGGTTTGCGTTACATGATGTGCTATGTGTTCCATCTTTTCAATTAAATTTGATTTCTATTAGCAAGCTTGTTCGCAATTCCAACTACCTTGTTATATTTACTAATAGTGCTTGTATGCTTCAGGACCAACAATCGAGGAAGATGATTGGGACAGGAACTGAATGAGGAGGACTATATTATCTTGATACTCCAAACAAACCCAATTGCAACTCAGTCGCTGCAACAACCATTCATTCCTCGAAACTTTGGCACCAACGTCTTGGTCATCTTTCAAATAACAGTCTTCGGTTGATTTCTTACTCTATAACAAACATGAATTTTTGTGATATTTATGATTGTTTAATTTGCCCATTAGCTAAGCAGACTAGTTCCTAGTTTCAATTAAGTTCTATTCATACTCAAGCACCTTTTGAATTAGTTCATGTTGATATTTGGGGTGGATACCATGTTCCTGCAATTAATGGGGCATGATATTTTCTCACTATTGTCGATGATTATACACGATGCACATGGGTTTATTTGATGAACCATAAATCAGATACTCATAAATATATCACCACATTCATTAATTTTGTTGAGACACAATTTTCCTTAAAAGTTAAAATTCTTCGTAGTGATAATGGCCCTGAATTTACAATGACACAATTTTACCAAGAAAAAATGATCATTCATCAAACCAATTGTGTCTCTACTCCACAACAAAATGGAGTAGTTGAACGAAAACACTGTCATCTTCTCAATGTGGCACGTGCCTTATGATGCGATCGAGTTGTGCGTTAAAATGTGCACAAAATAAACCAAGTTAAAATAGCTGCAAGTGCACGGATCTTCGTAGTGTAGTGTGCTATGAGTATGGAATCGTACCACAGAGAAGCTCGCTAGTTTAAGTTAGTGAAGTAGTGTGAAAGTGTTAAAGCGTTTAAGTGACAGTTCGCAAAGAGTTTGAATAACGTGCGAGAAATGTAAACTAAATTAAACTAACTAAATTATCTAAGTTATACTAAGTATTAGTGGGACACGAGAGGTAGTGATCTAGGAGTTTTGAACATGAAAATGAGGCAATTAATGTAGGCTCGGTATCTAGTCTATCTAATTCTGCATGGGCTTAAGCTACAAGCATATACCCAGTTAAGGTAAAAGCTATAGATCTAGTTAATCTACTTAGTTCATTTGCAAACTAAACTAAGGAACAAACCTTCAAATAGAAACTATGGTACAACCTATAGTTTCATGGAATCTATATGTACAACCTATAGATTCATAATTAAAACATTTATATGGCACAAAAGTAACGCATTCATAATATTAACTACAAGTATAATATTAATGAGCGAAAGTAAAGCATTCATAACATCTACTTAAAAGCATTACGTATGAATACTAAATTAAAGTAAGCCATAGTTTGCAATATGAATTGAATAAACTAAATTCGAGACCATATATTAAAATACTGTTATTTACAATATTCACTCCTAGATATCAATCTACTTAGACATAATTGAATACGAATTATGTAAATAAGAGAGAGCCAATAAAGGCTTTCCCATATTGAAGAACGCGTATTTCTGATCCCTGAAATTTGAACAGAGGTCAGACACAAAATAACTATTCGGGCAGAACTAATTTCTCCCGAATAAGAGCTTTCCTATTGAAAGCTATTCGGGCAGAACTTCTCCCGACTAAAAACCATTCGGGTCAGACTTCCCCCTAAAAGTAGCTATTTGGGCAAAAATTTTTCGTATTCTACTATTACTTAATTAACTAAAACTAAAATTAAAACTAAATGGAATTAACTCGGAATTATATAAAAAAATATTTATAATACTCCAAAATTAACTCAAGAATTCTCAAAGGGTTGATGCTCTATTTATAGGCAAAATTTTGAAAATAGTTGACTTTTTTGCATTTGTTGACTTTGACTGGATCGTTGACCGTAACATCTTCGGGCGTTTTTCACTGTTTTTGCTCAGAAGGCTATTTCTACCCGAAAAAACTGATATGATTTGCCAAAAAGGACATGAGTCACTATTTGAGATGATCTGGGTCAATGTTTGGAGTCTAATTTCGTGCTAGTTTCAACCAAGTTTCTTTTCTATGAGCTTCATTCTTCAACCGCTTCTCATGCTTCCCCATTCTTACTTCTTGACTTGCAATTTGGATCATTTCGGGCCTGATTCTTCACTTTTCAGTATTTTCTTACATTGCATCGAAAGTATCAAAGTGTTGCATTTATTCTAGAGTTAAGATGCAAATGCAATACAAATATCATGGTTTAAGTGCTACAAATACAGTCACATTACCTTATTATTTCAAGCTAATCTTCATAAGCAATTTTAGGGAGATGTCATCTTAATTGCCACCTACCTCATCAATCGAACTCTTACACCAGTCCTTAAATATAAAACCCCATTTGAGATGTTTTTTAACAAACAACCCTCATATGATCATTTGTGAGTCTTTGGATGCTTATGCTTTGCATCAACACATCATCATTGTCCCACAAAATTTGATGCGAGAGCTACACGATGTCTTTTTCTTGTATACCCATATGGTCAAAAGGGATATCGGGTTTATGATCTCTCCACGGGTAAAATTTTTGTCTCATGTGATATTTCATTTCATGAAACTATTTTTCCTTTTTCATCTTCTACTGTAGGTAGTCCTTTGGTGTTTCCTCATCCTCAATTCTCAATCTATGATGACACTCCAGCTCCATTTCTCAACAAAGATGCCGAGCCTCCGTCATCAACAATCTCTTTGGAAATTCCATCTTCCCACAATGAATCTTCTTCACCAAAGATTCCTTCCGCTCTAACTTTATCTACTAACCCTAATTCCCCGACTCCATCTCATCCCATACTAATTCTGCCATCACGAGTAACACATAAAACCATAATACCTAGCTATTTTCGTGAGTATCATGTTGATATTAATCTTCCTTCCAGGAACATCTCATCATCTAACTCGCCATTGGTTGGAGCTACAAGTATTCTTTATCCATTATCCGATGTGCTTTCTTATGAAAAATTATCACCCAAACACCATGCTTTCACCGTTTTATTTTAGCCGAAAAACAACCACAATCTTTTGCACAGTTATATGTGATCCTAAATGGTGTCTTGCTATGCAGTAAGAGCTTGCTGCTCTCAAAGCTAATAGAACATGGACTCTTCAACCATTGCCTCCTGGGAAAAAGCCAATTGGTTGTAAATGGGTATACAAAATAAAGTTCAAACCTGATGGCACAATTGAACGCTACAAAGCCCGATTGGTAGCGAAAGGTTACAATCAAATAGAAGGCTTAGATTATCGTGAGACTTTTGTTCCAATTGCCAAGCTTGTTACTGTTCGCCTCCTTCTTGTTGTGGCATCCTTTCAAAATTGGTATCTTTATCAACTCGATGTCAATAATGTCTTTTTACATGGAGATCTTAATGAAGATGTTTATATGTCTTCACCTCCTGGATTCGGACGAAAAGGGGAGACAAGAGTTTGCAAACTTCATAAATCATTATATGGCCTCAAACAAGCTTCTCATCAATGGTTCATCAAACTCTCAACATCCCTCAAACAAGATGGTTTCCAACAATCGAAGGCTGATTATTCATTGTTCATCCGATCTAAAGGCGGCAAATTTATTACTCTTCTTATCTATGTTGATGATGTCATTCTTGCAGGGAATAATCTACAAGATATTGATGACACCAAAGCATTTTTGAGGGATCAATTTAAATTGAAGGATCTTGGCAAATTAAAATATATCCTTGGCATAGAGGTTGCTCGGTCCAATAAGGGAATTGCTCTTCACAACGTAAGTATGCCCTTGAAATTCTTGAAGACGTTTAATACCTTGTTGCAAAACTAGCCTTATTTCCCATGGAACAAAATTTGTCTTTGAGTAATTTTGATGGTGACTATATCAATGATCCTTCTTCATATCGAAGACTTGTTGGCAGGCTAATTTATTTGACCATCACACGGCTAGATTTAGAATATGCAATCCATATTCTAAGCCAATTCATGGACAAGCCACGAGTTCCACATTTAGAAGCAGCTTATCGTGTCTTGTGCTAAATGCCTTTTGTCATGCAGATTGGGCTAGGTGTCGTGATACCCGACGATCCGTAACAAGGTACTGCATATTTCTTGGAAATTCATTGATTTCTTGGAAAACCAAGAAGCAAACAACAGTTTCGTGGTCTAGTGTAGAAGCTGAATATCGATCTATGGCTGCGACTTGTTGTGAGATTATTTGGTTGAAACACATTCTACAAGATTTGGGCATCAAGCATTCATATCCTGCCAATCTATATTGTGACAATCAAACAGCACTTTATATTGCTTCAAACCCAGTTTTCCATGAAAGAACGAAGCATATAGAAATTGATTGTCACCTTATACGAGAGAAGATTCAAGAAGGAATGATCAAAGTAGCTTATATATCTACATTGCATCAACCAGCGGATATTTTTACAAAGCCATTGAGTTCTTCTCAATTCTCGACTTTACTTGGCAAATTAAGAATTATTAACATACATTCCAAACTTAAGGGGGTGTGTTAAAGAATGTAAATCACATTGATATGTGATCTCTCTAAATCATGCATAGTCAACTTTCATTTATTGATTATTCATTTACATAGATATGTAATTTAGGCAATGACAATGTATGGGCTTTAATTTAGGATCTAGACTAATCTTTGTATATGTATATATATTTGTACTTCTTAATGAATAATATACACAAGAGTATTAATCTCTTTTCAAATGGCACAAAACCAACAACAACCAAACAAAATTCTTATTCTTATGATAGTAGCACACTAACCCTGAGAAATTAGTGTTTGACCTCCACCAATAGTGGTCTTTCACCGAAGTCACCATTTAAAGCCTTTTCTTTTTTTGTATTTCCTCCTTTTGTTTTCAAAATCTTTTATATATTTAAAGTTATGCCAAATTCTTCCTTTCTAAGTTTCTCATACACATTTAGAAATCAAATTAAAGCATGAATTTATCTATATAACTTGCAAGACATGTTTGAACATGCATAGTAAGTTTCTAAAGCAAACAACTTCGATACCTATACATATTGTTAGCCTGAAGGGCTTTCTGGTCTTGGTTTTGATGATAACAAACCATGGTTATGTTTAATGAGTTTATTTAAGTATGCATGAGTGAGATGAACAAGATTGACTCCGAATCCAAGTTCATCAAACTAAAGAAGAAAGAAGATCATCCATCAAAGAAAGATAAAGATTCGAAGAATGAAGATGAAGCTATAAGGATGGAGACGGTAGTCATAAGAGGTACCGGTTGGGACTTGATCGGGGTTTGGGTCTTGCAAATGGTATATGCTCAATGATGATTCCTAAAAGTATTTTTGAAATATTCATCTATATTTGAAAAAGATGTTACAAAAGACTTTTTAAAAAGAAACATAAAAAAAACCCCAAGTCCTTGCAACTTTTAAGCAAACCGGATGACCCCGGGAGAACCGGTCGACCGGTGCCAAAGGGGTCTTCCACCCGAGGTCCCAACACCGGACGAGGTACCCTTAACCAGTCGACCGGTGGAGCAGGGGTAGACCAGTCGGGCCAAAACGCATTTTTAAAAATAGAGTCATTTTTTAACATCGGAGAGCATTAATTGCACACCTTTCAGCCTCTATTAATCTCTCAACTGCTATCTTCCAAAGCAATTGATTTAAAGCAATTACTCTTGATTTCTAACATTATATTCATCTTTGAATCATCATTGTACTAGACTAGAGCAAGAATTTGTGAAATATTGAGAGAAGTATTCATTGTATTCATCTACCCTAAAAGAGGGGTTTTCTTGTTAATCTCAAACACTTATCAAAAGAGAGAGTTAAACACTTTGAAATGAGGGACTTCCTTGTCAAAGGTGTTGGGGTTGAAGCTTTGTATTGAAAATGAATTTTCTATTGTAAAAGCTTGAACTACGGTTGTAGTTGGTTTGTGGACTCACCAACATTTGAAGAGTCACAATAGTAAAGATTGTTGAAATCTTAAGCGGGGAGCTTAAGTCGTGGACTTAGGTGGGGGTCGAACCATGCTAAATCGCGATTTGCAATCTCTTTCTCTCAACTTTCTCTTAGCATTAATTTCTGCACACTAAGTGTTTGATAATTTGATGGAAGTAAACATGTTAGTAAGAGAACCTTCTTCAAAAAGGTCTAAAGGATTGTCTCACTCACATTTTATATTGTTAGAGTGCATATTTGTTTAAGATTATTTTTGATTAATCATTGCTAGTTTATTGCCTAATCAAAAAAGTAGTAGTATTGCCTATATAACCTAATTTACCCCCCCCCCTTCCTCTTAGGTTTAATTAAGAGACAACAAGTGGTATCAAGAGCTAGGGCTTTACATATAGCTTAACATCTAGTAGAGTTAAGATCATGGTGTATATTACTATATCCCCTCACATTGAAGGATATTCAATTGATAGACCACATTTGTTTACAGGAACCGATTTCATGAGGTAGAGGAATCATATAACATATATTCAGTTTGTGGACTACACATTGTGGCATATTGTTGAGCTTGGGCTTGCGAAGTTGAAGATAAGTCAACCGAGCAAAACATTGCCAAATTGACCAAAAATGCTCAAGCTATACATATTCTCTATTGTGCTTTCAATGATCAAGAGTTTGAACAAATTCGAGAATGTACATCCACTCATGAAATCTGGAATCTTCTTGAAAAGCTGTATCAAAAAGAAGAAGAAGAAGATGTTAAAGAAGAAACTGAAGCATACATTGGTACATTTGATGAAGATGTATGTTTATCTCATGAATCCAATTACTCCTCATTTATGAATAATGATTTTACAGTTGATGAACTAGAAGAAGCCATCTTGGATATTCAAAATGAATTGATATTTGCAATTTTTAAAAATAAAAATTTGATTGAAGAAGTTGAATGTGCCTTATTTGAGATAAATGCGATTAACTAGAAAAATACTATAATTGAAATAGATGATAATTCTTTGATTGATAAAGTATTTGAAAATGAGATTTCATGGTCAAGAAAGATGTGCAATGAATTGAATGAAGAAATAAAAAATTCTAGTAAAGAAAAAGAAAAATGGAATATTATGCGTAATTCACAATACATGGTATTCAAATTAAATGTGTTAGGATATAAACCATGTCTCATTCAAAAGATATTAAATAGTTGTTTTCTCAAAAGCTCAAATCACGATGTATCACCTTATGCTTGTACATATTGTGATAAAATAAAACAATTTGTTTCTCTATTTCATGATATGAAACAAATTGATGATGGAACAAAAGTTTCATGGTGGTTAAAACACAAATGGATTGTTAAAGCCACAACAAATAAAACTCACCCTCGAGGACCCAATTAAAGATAGGTACCTAGATCTTGCTTTGTTATAGGAATGTCTAGCAACACCAAAGAAGATGGTGATGCAACTTATGAAAAATGCAAGATCATTGAGAAGCACGGGTAACATTGAAATTATTTATTTTTATGTGTTTCTTGAGAAAGGTTTAAAATTCAACTTGATTAGTCAACCATGTGTTATTTTACATGTGTGACTAAAAATAAAAAAGATGATGCATTATTTGTTAATTTAGTGAAAAAAGTTTATGATAAATGTAATAATCTTGACTAGAATATTCATTTTCTTAAAATTCCTTCAAGTGGTTAAATCAAGTCATACTTGGTATTTGAATATGCGATACATCCAATAAGATAGGAATACATTGGCACAATGGAAGTCATTTTAGTGAAAATGAATTTGAGATACTTCCAAAGAATGTTAAAAGATAACATAGAGAAAACTAAGAAACGATTCTCTTTTGAGGAAGATGAAATGAACGTTGATGGAAAAGATAATGAACATGAAAGTGAGGTTTAGGAGACATTGATGATTTATATGCCACTTTAATGTTAGAATTCAAAAGATAGATAAAGAAGAAGATGAACTAGCTTCTAGTGGTGAAAGAAAGAAGTTAAAAGAACCTTTTCTCCCATGTGATCCATGAATCAATTTCTTTTGTTCAAATTTTGTGGTATAAAATTAAATTGAATGAATCATACTCATGTAATGAATGTCATATGAAGTGTTTAGAAAGATGAATATCTTACAAATGAATTATATATACTTGAGCTTGACATTATCAAATTGATGTGATTGAAATGTTACAAGTCAAGAATATGATATATATTGAAATTCAAAGTTTGGCATTTGACTCTTAATGATGTGATAATGTGTATATGATTAATTTCCATGAATTAAAGTGTCAAAATGTGACATGCTTAGTTACCATTAATGAAGACTCATGGTTATAGCATAGGAGACTTGGTCATGCTAACATAGATTTATTTGCTAAACTTTCTAGAAATGAACTTGTCATAGGTCTTCCTAAGACTAGATTTCAAAAAGACCATTTATGTGATGAATGCCAATTTGAAAAACAACACAAAAGATCTTTCAAAACAATTAGCAAGGTAACCACATTAAGAGCTTTACAAAAATTACATATGGATTTTTTTGGTCCAATGGATGTGGCAAGCCTATGTGGATCTAGATATGTCTATGTTATCATAGATGATTACTCTAGATTCACATGGGTGAAACCTCTTGCACATAAAAACGATGCCTTCAATGAATTTGCTAAACTTTGTAATAAGGTGCAAAATGAGAAAGGCTATTATATAAATTGTATTCATAGTGACCAAGGCACTGAATTTATAAATGCATCTTTTATGGACTATTGTGAAGTACGTGGCATTGAACATAATTTTTCTGCTCCTAGAACTTCTCAACAAAATAGGGTAGTGGAAAGGAAGAACCGGACTTTACAAGAAATGGTAAGAACAATGTTGAAAGAAAACAACTTGCTAACATATTTTTGGGGTGAAACCATAAATACCGCATGTTATGTGTTAAACCGTGTGCTAATTAGACATTTTCTAAAGAAAACACCTTATGAATTATGAAAATGTAGAGCACCAAATGTATCTTATTTTAAAGTATTTGGTTGTAAGTATTTCATCCTAAATACAAAAGAACATCTTGGCAATTTGATTATGAATTGGAGAAATGACTTTCTATGGTTTACTCTTCTAGAAGCAAGACTTATAGAGTTTTTAACAAAAGAAACATGCTTATTGAGTCTATGCATATGAATTTTGATGAAACTAATCTTTTTGCCCCGAGGAAGAATAATGATAATGTAAGAGTTCCCGAAGTAGACATTCAAATCCTACCTACAACCATTGGCAATGAGGGAATCCCAAGTGATCCAAAGAGATACATCTTGAGAAGGGTTAAACCTCAAAGGATGGTGACGCTCTAGCAAATCCACAAGACAATGAACAACCAATGCAAAATGTCCAAGAAGCTACAACAAATAAAGATCTACCAAGGTGTTGGAAGTTTGTGAGAGATCATCCAAATGATCAAATTCTTGGTGATCCTTCAAAAGAAGTAAGAACTCGTTCCAACCTAAATGCTTATTGTGAACATGTTGCTTTTCTTTCCCAAGTAAAACCTAAAAATGTTAAAGAAGCATTAAATCATGAAGATTGGATAATTATCATGCAAGAAAAATTAAACCAATTTGAAAGAAGTAAAGTATGAAATTTAGTTGAAAAACCTAAGGATTATCCTATAATTGGTACAAAATAGGTTTTTAGGAAAAAACTAGATAAATCGAGAGTAGTAACTAGAAACAAAGCTAGGCTAGTGGCTCAAGGGTATAATCAAGAAGAAGACATAGATTATTATGAGACTTTTGCTCCTGTAGCTAGACTTGAATCCATTCATATGCTTCTTGCCTTTGCATGTTATATGGACTTTAAATTATATTAAATGGATGTAAAAAGTGCCTTTCTAAATGGCTATCTCAAGGAAAAAGTTTATGTGAAACAACCACCCGGATTTGAGGATTCTAACTTTCCAAATCATGTATATAAACTAGATAAGGCATTATATGGCCTTAAGCAAGCACCTAGAGCATGGTATGATAAGCTTAGTAATTATTTGCTTGAAAAATGGTTCACTAGAGATAAATTAGATTCCACTCTCTTTGTTAAAACAAAAAGCAAAGATATATTGCTTATACAAATGTATGTTGATGATATAATCTTTGGTACTACTAATGAATCTCTTTGTGAGTATTTCTCTAAGTGCATGCACAAGGAATTCGAAATGAGTATGATGAGAGAATTGAATTTCTTTCTCGGACTCCAAATCAAGCAAATACAAAAGGGTACTTTCATCAACCAAGCCAAGTATACTAGAGAACTCATCAAGAAGTTTGGGCTTGAGTCATCAAGTAAAATGAGTACACCAATGTCAACATCAATCAAGCTTTACAAAGATGAGAAAGGTAACAAGATAGATAAAAAGCAATATCAAGGTATGATTGGAAGCCTTCTTTATTTAACTGCCTCTAGACCCGATATTGTATTCGATGTGTGCTTATGTGCTCGTTTTCAATCTTATCTTAAAGAGTCTCACTTAAATGCAGTAAAAAGAATCATTAGATATCTTAAAGGGACTATAGATTTAGGATTGTGGTATCGGAAAGGCACATCATTTGAACTTATAGGATATTCGGATGCGGATTATGCAGGAGATCAATTAGATAGAAAGAGTACTAGTGGATGTTGCCAATTTCTAGGTCAATCATTAATCTCATGGTCTAGTAAAAAGCAAAATAGTGTAGCTCTTTCTACAACCGAAGCCCAATATGTGTCTGTCGAAAATTGTGTAACTCAAATTCTTTGGATGAAACAAAATTTGCTTGATTATGGTCTTGTGTACGATAATATGCCTATTAGATGCAACAAAACAAGTGCCAT
Organism: Ehretia macrophylla; assembly: GCA_037974665.1. Taxonomy (NCBI): domain Eukaryota; kingdom Viridiplantae; phylum Streptophyta; class Magnoliopsida; order Boraginales; family Ehretiaceae; genus Ehretia; species Ehretia macrophylla. The sequence goes on from CM075774.1 coordinate 12,476,334, forward strand.
TAATCTCACTAAGAATCCCATCCAATATTCTAGGACCAAACATATTGAAATTAGGCATCATTTCATTAGAAATCATGTTCAAAAAGGGGATGTTGTACTTGAATTTGTTAATTTATTGCATCAATTAGCGGATATTTTTACCAAACCTTTGCATGAGAATCAATTTTGCGTGATTAGAAGGAAGTTGGGCATGCTTAAAATGTGATAAAATTGCAAAACTTGGAGTTTTCCAAGTCAAGAAGCACTTCCTGGCAGAAGTCGCACCACCGGAAGAGGGGTTTCTCACCGGTCAACCGGTGCGCATACCCTCGTCCGGTGGAAGTGCCACGGGTGGAAGAGGGTACTGGCACCGGTCGACCGGTGCTCCTACCCTCGTCTAGCCACTGCACTACCGGGACAAGTTTTAAAACACGATTTTAACACTTATAATTCATTTTCTTTCTTCAACACAACTCTTCATTTTCTCCATTAAATCCCATAAACCACCATAAACACTAGTAAACCTTTCAACTTCCTTATTCAACTATAAAAAAGGAGTTAAGCCTCTCAACTCTTCACAACCAACTCAAAAGCTTTTTCATTACATTCAAATCTTCTTAAGCTTCTCTTCAAACTTCTCTCACACATCAAGTGTTTGATAAAATTCCCTAACCAAGCTTTTCCTTTTTTCTCTTGAAATTCTTACTTCTACTCATGGCATCCTCATCAAGGCAAGGTTCCAAGAAAAGAAGGGCCGAATTTAGGCCTCATACTATTGATCCATGGGATCCTTCATTTCACATTGCCTCGGGTGATCACTCCAAAAAGGAAATTCTATAGGGTAAGATTCTTAATCCTTCAAACTTTTTGGAACAAACCCATATCTTCAAGTTGCTTCGACGTCAAAAATGGCTTCCTCTTCTTGGACTTGAGGATATAAATTGTGATGAATGGAATCAAGAATTTTATGCTTACTTGGTTGAAGGAGAAGAAGAGGGTGTAAGTGGGATAAAAAGTCGAGTTAATGGCGTGAATATCTTTTGGAGTGAACGGGATGTGGCTAGAATGCTTGACATTCCCAATAGTGGCCTCAAGATCTACTCTTCTGCCAACTTACCAAAAGGGCTGCACAACAACGCCCAAAAGAAGATAATTACTACTTTATGGGATGGCTCGGGAAGGTCGGAGACATTCATGCCTAAAAGAGATGACATCTGTGCTGAAAAATGATTACTTCTCTATATCATGAATCAAGTCATCATGCCTCGAAGTGTGAAAGGCGGGTCTATTCCATTCTTTACGGGCTATATAATGCACATTATCTACAAGAAGGTAAGAGTCAACCTCCCTCATATCATACTTAGTCATATGTTGGCTTTCAAGAAGAAGTCTCTACCTTATGGAATGATCTTATGTCATCTTTTCCAACTGAAAAATGTTGCTCGTGTTGGTCACTTTGAACCTCTTAATGTTTCTACCTATCCTCTTAATAAATATTGTCTTGATAGACAATATATGGCTCTTGTAAATAATGAGGTCGTTTATATTGAACAACGTCAATTCCTCAAGGGTCAAACTGAAATCGCTGACGATATAGAAAACTATGACCTTGGGGAGAAGGGAGATGAATCTGCAAGCGAAAGTGATGAAAGAGGTGATGAAGCAAGAGATGTAGATATTGGGGCTTCATGGGCTAACATTGGAGGTGCAAGTACTTCTACAAGAAAAAAATATCGCTAAGCCACTCTTGAAGAAGTCAATACCAAGCTTGACAATTTGACTTCGCGAGTTAATCAATTATCTTTGGATGTTGGAACTGGCTTTGATCAAGTAAACACCAAGATGAAGGGTATGAAGACCATGCTTGAGAAACTCTATGAGAAGTTTATGAAGGACTAGGAAAGATGCCTAGGATGTTTTTCTTTCCCTTATCCCCTAGATATTGTATTTTCCTTTTCCGAGTTTAAGTTTTCAACTTTCTATGTTCTTCCAATATATGCTTCCATTCTCTTGATCTTTAGTTTTCATTTGTTATACTTTGCTTTACATTATTGCCCTTCCTCTTCTATTACCTTGTTTGCTAATGACAAAAAAGGGGATAAAACATGTTATGTGTAGTAGCATGAAATTTGAGCCTAAAAGAAGACTCATACATTGAGGAGGAGCAAGAAATCAACTGTAGTTAAAGTATGCACAAGTTAAGGGAGAGACTTAATCTTAAATTGGTTAACTAAGGGGAAGCTTGTATAAACTTAAAGTGAATTAAATGCTCTCTCAAACTCATTATGCTTACATTGTTATTACTATTTGAGAAAGGTTTTGTCATCATAAAAAAGGGAGAGATTGTTAGCCTAAAGGGCTTCTAATCTTGGTTTTGATGATAACAAACCATGGTTATGTTTAATGAGTTTGTTTAAGTGTTCATGAGTGAGATAAATCAAGATTGACTCCAAATCCAAGTTCATCAAGCTAAAGAAGAAAGAAGATCATCCATCAAAGAGAGATAAAGATTCGAAGAATGAAGATGGAGCTATAAAAATAGAGACGGAAGTCATAAGGGGTACCGGTTGGGACTTGATTGGGGTTTGGGTCTTGCAAATGGTATATGCTCAATGATGATTCCTAAAAGTATTTTTGAAATATTCATCTATCTTTGAAAAAAATGTTACAAAAGACATTTTAAATAGAAACATAAAAAAACCCAAGTCCTTGCAACTTTTTAGCAAACCGGACGACCCCGGGAGAACCGGTGGACCCGTGCCAAAGGGGTCTTCCGCTCGAGTCCTTCCACTAGACAAGGTACCCTCAACCGGTCGACCGGTGGAGCAGGGATAGACCGGTCGACCGGTGGAGCAGGGATAGACCGGTCGGGCCAAAATGCTGTTTTAAAAATATAGCCAATTTTTAATGTTGGAGAGCATTAATTGCACACCTTTCATTCTTTATTAATCTCTCTCAATTGCTATCTTCCACAGCATTGATTCAAAGCAATTACTCTTGATTTCTAACATTATTTTCATCTTTGAATCATCATTGTGCTATACTAGAGTAAGAATTTGTGAGCAATGTTGAGATAAACATTCATTGTATTCATCTACCCTAAAAGAGGGCTTTTATTGTTAATCTCAAACACTTATCAAAAGAGAGAGTTAAACACTTTAAAAGGAATGACTTCTTTGTCAAAGGTGTTGGGGTTTAAGCTTTGTATTGAGAATAAATTTTCTATTGTAAAAGCTTGAACTACGGTTGTAGTTGGTTTGTGAAGTGACCAATATTTGAAGAGTCACAATAATGAAGATTCTTGAAATCCTAAGCAAGGAGCTTAGATCATGGCCTTAGGCGGGGGCTAAACCACGCTGAATCACGATTTGCAATCTCTTTCTCTCAACTCTCTCTTTGTATTAATTTTTGCACACTAAGTGTTGATAATTTGCCTCACTCACATTTTATATTGCTAGAGTGCATATTTGTTTAAGATTATTTTTGATTAATCATTGCTAGTTTATTGCCTAATCAAAAAAGTAGTAGTATTGCCTATATAACCTAATTCACCCCACTTTTAGGTTTAATTAAGGGACAACACGTATCATAGTTATAATGTGTTGGAAAAAGATGTTTTTTGTGCTTTCGACTTAATTTTTAAGTGGGTCCCACGTGTCTAAACGATTGGGACTTGGTACGTGCACATTCATCTTTCGAGAAAATGAATATAGTATTTTTACAAGTCCAAATACATTAAAGGTGAAAGAGAAATTAGAGAAGAAAGTTTGAGAGCATATCATGTTTTGACCCAACTCTTTATTCTCTGATTTAAACTCACATATTGGAAAATGTATGCATTAGATTCAAAAAGCTTTGAATGCCATAATAACAATTTGAATCAGGGTTGGGAAATTTTTTTTAATGGCATCAAAATGAGAAGCTGATAATGGGCATCAATTATAAATCAATTTGAATGCCATTACTTGGGCATTTGAAAAAGGCCATTAAACCAATAACGTTGGCATTGGAACAGAGGACATTTCTTGTCCTAAACGTTGGAATTAAAGTAATAGACGTTTTCTAACCCTTTTTATGAAGGATTTATGGAGGCCAAATTTTTCTCTTAGTTTGCACCTATAAATAGAAGAGCTCAGCACAACATTAGATAGACGATTCGCATACATAGTCCATTACTGCATCATAACAGAGAGAGTTTTACGTTGTCGATTCGCAAGCTTTCATGGAGTGCTACCTACACGAAAGGTCTAATTGTTGTATCCTGAGAGGTTTTCGTAACAAGGAGACGTTAGCACTATACGTGGCGAGAAACCTTAAGGATATCGAGCCTAACTCGAGCCTTGATTACTACTCTGGTTTGCAATTTCTGTTTATCTTATTTATTCGCTTTTATTATGTTTGTCTAGTTTTTCTTTGTAATTCTTCATCGTCTAATTCATGTGATTATAACATTTCTTCTTTATCCTCTGTAATGTTCATGTGATTGTATATCTTATTCTTTGTAATGGTTATGTGATCCAAATAATTCTATTTCGTGATTATAGATTACTTTCACACATAAAAATTCTAACATAATGGGGATAGAAAATACGAATATTTTTGAAGATGAGGATCGACCCAACTTACCTTTTCAATGAATTAACCCTAAACTTCAAGTTTTTCCAATTTTCTCGCGAACTTCGAAGAATCTAACCATGAAAGGGTTACACAATATGTTCAAAGCATACGTGGGCATAATCATAAAATATCTTCTTATATTTGTAGGAAGGCTAAATGGTAAGAAACATAGATTACTCTAGGTTTGATGTAAGCTTATATATAGGGTTAAATTTAAATACAAATCAAAAGGCCTAATCCAAATAAAAATAACTTTAATCCTTAATCCAAATAAGAAAATGGTTAATTCAGACCCAAACTACAATGTGTCACATATATCCCATTAAAGTTTAAAGGTTTCTTATGAAGTGAAAAGAGATTTAATCCCATAAAAGGCTCTTTACCAGACCATAAAGTAGACCAAGTATGATATTGGCATGCTCATCATTCTTGTTAGATCCCATGTACCTAAAACCATACTATATTTTACTACACTATGGAATCTAAATCGATAAGGCATTGGTATATGTGATCATAGGAGTCCTATGCCGAAAAATCATATAAATATTGTTACGGTTTAATGTATTTGTTGGACCAAATTCTATATTAATACGTTTATTTTGTAACCATTGAAGTTGTTTGTAGCTCAAGAGTCTTTTCATAAAATAAAATATTTTTAGAATATAAACCAATTAGTGTTGTGCAAATGGGAGAATATTGAAAGTTTTCTAATTTTGAGCTACCACTGATTGAGTTATATTATTATTTCAAAAAACAGACTGAAGTTGACTAGTAAAGCCCAAAGCATAATGTATAGTAATCCAGTTCAGTCCTTTTTTAAAGTTAGTGTAGTTTTATTGGGTGAGGGGGCCGATAAAGTATTCTAAGACTAGATCTCTTTCTCCCATCTAGAAAAAAATGGTCTATATATTAGGCTATTAAAGTTAACTTTCCCCATTGAAAGTCACCATATAAAAAGGGGTTTGGAGAGGGAAAAAGAGTACCTAATCTGTGACACCCGAGATTTTTGCCATACATTCACTTACTGTTGTGTCCATTGTTGCGCATTTCTTCTGTGCTTTATTTACAATCTTCTTTAAGTTACTATTCCTTCCGTTTTCAACTGCCTAATATTACTGAATTAACATTTTTATTAAATCATATTAAATATTGTAGGAGCGAGAAAAATGTGCCTTCGAGCTATTAGCGTGTAGAGCCTTCATTTAGAAAATGCTTTATTGAACTTAGTGAATAGTCTTACGTGACTTAACTTAGTATTTTATTTAATTAGCACCTAACTACACTTTAGGCTCATTTTTAAGCTATTTATACTTATTTTAATATCCCACTTTAGCACCCCACTTGACCCCACCCCATTATATAATCAAAATAATATAACTTAAGCTTATAATATACAAAGAAAAAAAATAAAAGCTGAAAAAAGGCTAGTAGAACCCGACAGCCATTTTGCTCTAGGATGAGGAATTTTTCTTCTTCAATTCATCACTTCAAGCCAAGCCAAGTTGGATGCAAATAGTTTAGGGTGTTTGCTAGCCTCCCGAGAGTTCCTACGCGCATTGGTGAGAGATTTCATGGCTCTTTTTGCATTTTTAAAAATGTTACACTTTTCTTAATTTGTTAGAAATGCTATCAAATGCTATTACAAAGCTTATCTATGCTATTATACATTGTATATAAGTGCTAGAGAATACATTTAAGCCTTTAGTTCGCATTTTAAACGGTAGGAATTGCTATTTTGAATTTATGAGGTGAATAGTGATGAATTTCTAGGGTTTTGTATAATTGTGTGTATTAGCTTGATCCATTGCTTCTAATAGATGCCTTAAGTACTAATGAAGGTAGTCTAATAGCCCCGTGCTCTTGATTTGCTCTAAACTTGCATAAAACGTGAAATAGCCTACTTTTTAATAGGGGTTTCGGGATAAATGCTAATCTTTGTGAATTTGACCTTCATATTTGGTAATCTTAGGCTACTTAGGTGCTATAGAAGCTTTGTTAACCCTTGTTTGAAGCCCGGTTGATGTATGTGTAGTTCAAAGCTATAAGAGGAAAATTGAGGCTTTTGGGGTAGTTGCGGGTAATGGAACATGTTTGAGGGTTGTAAGGGTGCATTAAGGGTTAATTAGAAGATTGGCATAGCTCTCCCTTGAATTTGAAACATTACCTTTGATTTGGAAGGAAAATAGCTTGAATAACAAGGGGGTTTAAGTGCAAATTTAGTTGTTTCACGCTTCTAAGACCATGGTATGACTCCTTGTGTGTTTAAATGTGGTTTCAAGTTGTTTTGGAGCTTTTGGTTCAGTTCTATGTGTATCTTGAATATGCCTCTTTGTAAAACTGCTTAATTGCTTGTATAAATTACTTCTATTCTAACTACTTCGAGGTCAACCTACTTTGTTGATCCTCCTATGTGTTATTGCTTATATTGTTGATATTGTTTTGCCATTGTTAAGTGCATTGTATAGTGGTTGCGCAACCATAGAATCAGGGGCGGATGTGTTGAATATTGGCTGGGCGGCAGAAGGCTTGCTAGTGGATATTCAAACTTCGTGCCCTAGTCCCTCATTCGCCTGGTCCGGAGATTGTCAGGGGATGTTGGGTCATAGGATTATCGGGGTACATCCGGAGTACACCCACTGGAGTGTTTGGGGTTATGTCGGCTTATCGTGATCGAGATGGTGGTTCGTGGAGCGGGGATGAAGATCAGGTGAAGAATTGGAGTATTAGGATTAAGTGAAATGTATCCTTTTTAATGTGTGATATTTGATCTTTAACATTCTTGAATGATTTCATTGCTATTAATGTTCAAATGTATTACTTGTTGCATTGCACGCCCCGGGAGACTTTATCCCTCACTAGGAAACAGTGTTGCTCATACCTCGATATCATGTTTCAGGAAGTGCCGAGGGTGATCCCCAGCTAGTTGAGGTGGTAGTGGAAGAGGAAGAAGTGCAGGCCGAGCCTTTGCCCTAGTTGTTGTGTGTTTGTTGTCTGAGGTGGATGTGTTTTCTTGATGTTATTTGGGCACTTGTATTATTATATTATGATCTATTTTATGGCCTAGGGCTATGTATATGTGTTGTTGTTGCAAGTTACAGATAGTTGGTTGTAGTAGTAGATTCGGGAAACTATGGCTTGTAATAACTTACTTTCTACTTCTAGCTTCTTGTATGCTTGGGAGTGTATATTCTATTGAACGTTTGGTTTCAACTTCTAGGAGTGTTTCAATGTTATCATCGAATGGCATGATAAACAGTTTTATGAATAAGTTAAATTGGATGCATACTTGTGTGAATTTGAACTACTGTATGTTTCAAGGCTCGGATGGCTTTGAACTTTTAAACTTTAGTTATAAAAGCTTGTCTTAGTATATTGTGGCTATTTTGAGTATTTACAGGTTTCCAGAATATCCGCGGTACAGAGGAGACTATGTCCGTTTATCGAGTTCAGATTTAACCTTTAGCGTGGGATTAGATCGAAGCGTTACATAATCTAAGTGTGTTTATCGTAACACGTTATTCAAGTTTTTCTCACAGAATTATCACTAAGGTTTCTTTAAGAGATGATTAATGTAGCAAAATAAAGGAATATTACATGGACTACGGTATGTTTCAGATTTACAAATTTAATATGTGTTTATTTTAATATATTAATTTCTAGTAATAGATATTGCAAATTCTAACAATAAAACTCCTGAGAGAAGTACCCCTCCTTATAGAAAATAAAAAAATATATTGCAAATTCTAATAAAACACCTAAAGGAATGGCTACTGATTTTAAAGCACTTATTCAAGTTTTGCCTGATCCAATACCAGCTCCATGTATCCTGCTTTTGTTTATCCTCTTTCTGGTATCGAGAACATACCTGCTAGCTATTGCTACAAATTCATATAATCTAATGTCTTCCTTAACAGAACTCTTATGGTGCCAATTGCAATTATCCATTTCTTTTAAAATAAAGATATATAAGAGTGATGAATGAGAATTTAAAATTTTTGCGGTTTATTATTGGAATGATACATAGACCTGGCTGCCCATTTCTGTCATTTGTTTTAGAAAGGCCTCCTGATATGGAATATACCTCAAAAGATCTAACAATATGCATCATTAAATTAGGGATGACAACCGTTTGGATAATTGTAAAAAATAAAAAAAATTGTAACTGAAACTGTTTAACAAGTTTATAACCATAATTGTAACCAAAATCTAACGGGTTTAAAAGCCACTACCATAACCATAACTGCTAAAGATTCAAAAAAGGCAATTAACAGTAACCGTAACCATTTAACTAAAACAACAAAAAATTAGTTTACATTAAAAAAAATCTGAAAAAATAAAAAAGAAATTAATTTAAATGTAAAGAAACCAAAAAATAAAAGAATTCAAGCGAATAATAAAATTTGAAAAAAATTACATAATGATTTTATGAGCAAAAATTAAAGTCAAGAAGTTATACAAAAAAAAAATCATTCACAACTAAAGCTGACAATTCTTAATAGTATAAGTATTGGTCTAACGGGTTTAACTCATCTCTTTTAATTGAGCTTAGTCCATTTTTTTTTAATTGAGTTTAATTTAAATTTTTATCATTTTAATTATCAATTTAGCTAGTCTTTTATTATTTTAAGTGTGTGTGTGTGTGTGTGTGTGTGTATATATACATATATAATTTTTTATTAAAATTAATAATTAGGTTTTGGGTTCTGATTTTTTTAACATCTAAAACTAAAACCTATCAGTTTACTCATCGATTACCTCTTATAAAAATCAAATTCTAATAGATACCCCATCGATTTTCATTATCAGATTTTTATTGCGTAAATACTTGTTGATTTCGGATTTAAACCTTAACTATTGTCATCCCTATATTAAATGCTAAATACATCAACAGATAGAAATTGCAAATTTATAAAAACAACATAAGCCAAGAGCAAGAATAGCGCATTGATGTCTTTGAGAAGTTTACGTGGCAAGAAATAGTTAATAGACTAGAATCAAATAAATGTAATCCATGTTGGAAATCAAACTGAATTTGAGAAAATTTTGGAGTTGAGAAAAGTCGAATATTACAGAAAATTTGAGATTTAAAGAAAATTCAAAGATCAAAGAAATATATAGATTACAAGATTTTAGAATATCGTCAGACAATAAAGTTTGAATCAACAATCTCAAGACAACTCGACCTAACTAATTCTAGATCAAGTTTAAATTATCAAGTTAAAAAATTCTATGAATAAATTTCTATTATAAATATGAGATGTATGAGATATTTACAATATGAGCAATAAATAGCTCCACAAACATAAATAAATAAATAAGTAAAATTGATCCATAGAGCTCAAGAAGAGAAAGAGAGAGCCATAGAGCACCAACATCACAAGAAAGCCATAAATCTTATATCACATTCTGAAATCATGAATATCTATTAGAGAGTTACGATATCTAAAAGATGTTAGAGATATCCTGCTTTAATTAAACATCACCTCACAATCAAATATGTACTCCACATTCTGATCAATGAAATATACATATTTTTCTCTTTCCCAAAAAACCAACAATCTATGAGGTAGCCGATTGCGGTGATAAGTTGTGCATGAATTAGGGTAGATACATTGAATGAACAATAATGAAATCATATTCATGCATTTAGAAGGATTAAAAAACCTACAAGGCAGCCCATTTGTTCTTTCTCCAGACTCAAAAAAGCAGGAAAAAGGTTATTTAATACTCTGGTGAACATCCATATAGAAATCTCTTCCCAATATGGTACTTTACTAGCGATATTTATAAGGGTGAATAGTCTCGAATCTCTCTGTGGTCAAGCGAAATTAGTTATAACCTCCCTGTAGTCTAACAAATATAGCCGGACTCTCCTATGGTCCACCCGTTATTGCACACTGCCCCCCTCGGTCAAATTTTTCGTCAAAACTGACGGAATATGTACCACATGGGAATAAAATGCGATTTTTATTAGTTTTTAACGTATTCAACTAGATTATTTTTTTAATTTTTTTTAATTTAGTAATAAATAAAAAAATAGGTGAAAATGAAAAGAAAAAGGATTTTTTTTAATTACTAATATTATTTTATTATTAAATACGTTAAAAACTAATAAAAATCGTATTTTAAGCGCGTTTGTCACACTTTCAGTAAAAAATGATGAAAAATTTGACGGAAGGGGGTGATGTGCATCAACGGGTATACCACAGGGGGGTTCGGCTATATTTGTTAAACCACAGGGGGGTTATAGCTAGTTTCTCTTGACTACAGGGAGGTCCGGGGTTATTCACCCTATTTATAATAACCTCCAATAGTGACAGAACTACAATCTTAAGGTCAAAGTACATATTCATATAATTACAGAGGTCAAAGTTTGTACTCATATAGTAAAAATGTTCAATATAATAATTTTTTTTGTTAACAAAAATTTTATTTCCTAATTGTGCACACTCTCATTGATATATGACTTCGCTAGTGACCTCCATGCAGTTTCAGGTAAATAAGGACTGGAATTTATACTTTTGGATCATATGTACTAAATGAGATCATAGTTAAGGTATAGAATTTTATGTATTTTTCATAAATATATTTTAATAATGATAATTTTGTTAGTATTATTTTTAAATATGCTATATCTAACGAACATTTTATGGTAAAGATTGGCTTGCATGTTCTTTTTCGAGTTTAGCGTTTGAATTTTTTTTATTTATTAATTTATTCAAATGAAAACAGATATTATATCATTATATTGCTGGAAAATGATTTGGGATAGGTGCTTATATAATATATGTATCAATTTATTATATCCGATAAATTATTTTTTTTGAGTATAGGTTATACCCTCCTCCAGAAAAAATCATATGAATCAAAGCCCAAAAGTTAAATTCTAAAAGTTCTTGTCTTAAACTAAAAACAACAAAAAAAATGAGAAATACTAATTATCACCTTATTTTTATCACCCAATACTACTTCCTATGTGTATGCTTAGTTGGCATACCTAAAAGAAAAAAGAAAAATTAAAATGTTTGTTATTTTAACATGTCAACTAAATATCCATGTAGGAGGTAGTATTTAGATGATAAAAATATAATAGTATATAGCAAAATTAAAAAAAATCCTTTGGGCTACATATGTGATTAATTTAAATTATGCTTCCTCACGGTGGTATCGTGTGTCACAAAACTTAACATATTTTTTATATGCCCGAAAAACTATTTTTCAGAGAATTCCCGCATAAAATGAAAAAAAGAAAGAGGAAAAAAGATAGAAGTTTCCTTCAAAGTGTCAAAAAACCCGTTAAGCTACAAGTCTTTGACTTTCTTTTCTCGTTGTTGTTTCTCTTTTTAATCTGTTTTTGTTTTTTCTCTTGATCACCTGGTGACTGCGTTTTTCTATGGTGTGATTTGACACATTTTGTTTCATTGTATCCCTCGTGTACTTTGTTACCCCTTTTTTTGGAAATAAAACTCACTGAATTATCCAAAAAAAAAAAAACCCATTTAAGCTACAGATCAAGTTGTTACTTCATTGAACTCGCGTCTCCTAAGGCCTCTGCACACTAGCGGATGCACAACCCCACTAGTTCAAAAAAATGTTAAAAATTTTATGTATTTTTTTTAACGCACACTAGCGGATGCACAACCCCACTAGTTCAAAAAAATGTTAAAAATTTTATGTATTTTTTTTAAAAAAAATACATATATCTATGTAGTTTTAATCAAAAAATTAATTAACGCTCATTAAAAAAAATTACTTATATAATTAAAAAATTATGTATTTTAACACCCTCCACTGAGAAATTTTTTAAAATCCACCCCTGCCTTTGCAACAACTCCATCCTAAAATTTGCTATATTTAGAGGAGTTCCTACAGCTCCCCAATTTTTTAGGGGATCTTTAAACTCGAATTCTCAAATTTTGAAAAGTTGATGAATCTCCTATATATGTTGTAATTATAGTTTTATGGATAGTGTAAATTATGGTGAAGTAATTATAGTTTAGTGCTATTTTAGTTTTTAAAAAATAAAATGAAAAATGATATTAACAAAAAAATGATAAGAGTAATTAAAATAGAATATCATCATGCACAACAAATACATATAAATAAAAGTATTAAAATAATTTATTTAATTAAAAAGGAGATATATTGGGGTACTCTTGGGAGTGGAGACGGGGTGGATCAGAGGATTAGAGTACGTGACTATGAACCAGAGTAAAATAAAATTATGAAGTTTTAAAATAGAGAAACTGTTAGAATAAAATTAAAATAGAAATTTATAAAATAAAAAATTTGCTAAAAATAAAAAAAGTAATGTAATAAAACTGAATTAGGGATTTATAAAAGTAAAAAAGTGCTTCAAATCCCCTACTACATAGACTATATGAAACAAATCAATCAATGAATATTATTGCTGATTTTGCACTGCTGGAAGAATCAACATGGCTGCTTGTTGAGGCCTACATATTATTCTGCTGCCTCCATTTTCATCGTCTCGGTTCTCTTTTATACATTTTCCAAAGCTCTGTAGTGAATTTTTTTTAATGTCTTCGCTAGAAATGATTCTCTCTCACACACGCACATATGGATATAGAGATGCACCGACACATATGTATCTATATATTTAGGGCAAAAAAGAGGTAAGATTGAATGGTACTATTGTATATAGTGTGTTACTTTTAAAAGACTAACCCATTAGTTAAAAGGTCACCTAAACACCCAAAACAAAAAGCATTTAGAGTTGGCCTAACAATTTGATTTGAAGTAACCCGGTGATATAAACTACTAAACTGCTGAGAAGCTGAGCAACAAAGGAACAAAAAGCACGACCAATTCTCTCAAAGGTAAATCCTTGCTTCGTCACCCCCCTCTTCTTTTCTTTTTTCTTTTTTTTCAATTTTTTTTCCTCATTTAATGCCCAAAGTTTCAACATATTCTAGCAACCAAACTGTAGCTAATCTAAGTAATTTACTCTTTGAGGCCTTTGATCAAACAATAATAATTCAATATATTGAAGAAAAGATATTTCATTTGGTCACAAGATATTTGAAAGCTAAGTACAATATTTTGGTTCGAGTCTAATTATCATTAATCGTATAAACAACATTTTGCAAGATTGTAAGTAAGACTGTATATAATATACCCAAATAAGTCAGGACCTTTCTCAGGCATTGTGTAGCAAAAGTTTCATGCACTGAGAATATTACGAGTTGTTTGTCAAGTGGTGTCATAGTCTAACTTTAGCGCACCTCAAACTAATTCATCTGCCAAGTAGGTGTGTCTCAAACAATTTAAGGAATTAAATTTTTTTTTTAATAAAATTTTTTTGAATTTCTACTAAAATAATCACTACAAATAAAAAAACCAAAGTTAAAATTTTAAAATAGCATAATATTACAAGTTAATAAAAAGATAGATCTATATAAAAATAGACAAATATTAGTTTAGGATAGACCTTTATTTTTTTTTTAAATAAATAATTTCTTTAAATTGGGCCCCCTAGGCTAAGTGGCCTTGAGAGCGGCTTGGGTCGGCCCTGCTGCCAAGCTTATGTGACCTATTCCAAAGGAATTACTCTTTTATGAGGCAACTCCTATTCACAAGGGTGTGGGTCCTATACACTTTTTTATTAGAGAACCTGACATGAAGTTGTCTCATAGAAGATAATTTCATCCCAAAGAGGTGAAAGACAGAGAGAAAAACTCAAACTTGTGCAAAGTTAGAAGTTAAAAAGTATATTCTTTCCTTTCATTTTAAATTTTGTATAAAATTTGCTTCTTTTAGTTCTAGCATATGTTGCGGTTGATCATAGTTTTTATAATTAGAGCTTCCATTGGATTATTTCATTTGTAAGTTTTTATTGCTTTGAGACGTCTCTGGCTCGGGGAAAGGGTGGCATAAACAAGTTGTGGGCAGTTGATAGGCTAAGGGTGTGTTTGGTCGTCCCTTTGGGTACCAAAACGCACATTTGGTCCCCAATTGTAATTTCTGGTAGTGTCTGACCTCTTGAGTTTGCGTTTGCATTTGGAGTGTAAATGGAAAAAAATCTAGGTTTTCCAAAGATTGAATATACTAAGCTTTTGGGAAACATGGATCTTTGCAAGGTTTACCAGATGCTGGCCCAAATGGGTCCTGAGAGATATATTATATGTAGCTGCCAGTGTGCTTGGTGGAGGTTGGTATTTATGGAAGTTTCACGGGATTGATATGGTGTTGGAGGTGACAATTATGAAAGAAAGACAACATATACACGCAGGCAACCCTGGGGAGGGGGGTGGGGGGGGGGGGGGGGGGGTGTGTTGGAGAGGGGGGGCACGGGCGTATTGTCAGGGGATGGGCTTGTTGGAGTAAAGAGAGGAAATGAAATGCCCCAGAGTGGAAATGAATGTCAAATTGGGTTTCTCAACTGCTGGTGGATTTTGAAGTGTCCGTTTCGGTCTTTTCACTTTTTTTAATTTTTCTTTTTTGCTGAAAACATATCTCTTATTTTAATTAGGACCGTTTCACACTTTCGAATAGTCGAGGATTCTCTAACAAGTTTTTGTTGATGATGCAGGTATAGCCCTATTTCAACAATATAACTGAATGTTTATTTGATAATTTAAGCACGCAGACTAATCATGTGTTGAAACTTCAATATGGATCTAGTAAGCCTTCACTTTGTTTCTCAACTATGGTCGGGACAATCCTGGTCCAGGCATGAGACCTTGGTAAACTGTCTGAGGAGTTGGAAAACGCGATTGACGAGCATAGGTTGAATGATGCTTGGAATTTGTATGAACAACACATGCAGTTGGAAGGATTTCCTAGAAAATCAATAGTGAACAAGTTACTAACCACTTGTGCCGAAAGTTTGGAAGTACATTGGCTTAAGAACGCTTATGGGTTGGTTGAGAGAGGCTTGGATAGGCATAAGCATACATTGTTTGAAAATGAGACTCTCATTTTTCTCTCTTTTGGCCTTGCTAGGTATGGGTTACCTATTCCTGCATCAACCCTACTGAGAAAGCTTGTTGCAATGGAACATTATCCTCCTGTGAGTGTTTGGTCTGCAATCCTAGCTCATATGTCACAAAAGGCCTCTGGAGCTTATCTTGCTGCTTAGCTGGTACTTGAAATAGTTATCAATCTAGCAGAAAGCAGTAATGAGTTGCGCATAGCTTAGGCATGATACATGAATGGATAGTAAAGAACACATATTTATGCAATTTAGAACCTTATGGAACAGCATTACTCTCAAGAATAGCATGAGATCATTATAATTTGCCAAGATGTCACCCCTATAAAAGGCAGCCTATAAGTTCTTCCTCCAAACCTCATTAAAGTTGGAAATAGTTTTAAACATTGCTATATGTCACTGTTGGACAAATTAAAATGAGAGAAGTGCTGTAAATAAAAAATATGAGATGTACAATAAAAATTAAAATAACATAATGTAAAATTAACAGTATTAAAATTCAAGGATGTAGAAATAAACCAAATACAGTAGATATCGAGGCTCGAGTTAGACTCAATATCCTTAAGACTTTTAAACGCCCCGCTATGGTGCTTTCGGTTGACTGACGCAAGTCTCCCAGGATACAACGATATTTTCTTCGTAATAGGAGCACACCAAATTACGAAGCTTGCAAACTAAGTATGGCAAAATCTCTCTCTTGAACACAACGTTAAATGATGATTTTGTTCTGCTTACTAGTTCTCCTCTTCTTTCTCCCGTCTCCTCTATGCAAACACACACAACCATTTATAGCCAAACTTCAATGCCAGAATATTTAGATCAGAGTAAAGAAACATTATTTCATTCTCAGTGCACGGACTTTTTAGCAGCCATGTTACATTTGCACATGCCAAACAAAAGCTAACAACATCTCCTTTCAATAAAGGCACGCATGCCCAACATAAGCCATCATTATAAACATTATTCTATTATTAAGTGGTTTCCATTCACAAACCACCAAAAATTCTTACAATCCCCCACATGAATGGAAATTAACAATACAAAATGTAAAGACAAATGCAGACACTAGAGAGAGTTTAAAAGAATGACACTGCTTCTGGATAGGTAGCTTTTGGCCTTGAACCTTCCGTAGTAAGAGCTATCGGATTTACTTGTTGACCAGTGAACGCGATGTCTTGAACTGTTCCGCTCTTGTGTAAACCAAGACAATAGAACTCATACAGTATCCTCTTAACCATACTTCAGTTCTCACGGTTGTGTTCGTTTTAGCCCTGAACAACTCCCAGTTTCATGAGTACTCTAAAGAATTCAGCCTTAGAGATTCTCGTAGGAGCGGCCCACTCCCTACTCACATAGGTGATCACTTATTAAGAGTATTCCTGCAATACTCCACTTGGATTACCAAGATACAAGTATCATTAAAAGCATAGCTTAGCCTAAACCACATACAGGCAGCACTGTCTGCTCGTCATAGGAATAGGTAGGAGTATTACCCCTACAGTGCTCACGGTGAATCATTCATAGCTCAGTTTTTCCCTTTGAACCTACATCCAGGGATCTCCTGTCACGTAGGTAGGGTTTTCCACTATGATGACTCTTTAGACATAGGCTTAAGACCCATTCCCTTCGACGACTTGCAAACTTGCTCTCTGTTCAAGCTTTTAGTAAGCGGATCCGCAATGTTATCTTTTGACTTCACATAGTCAATTGAGATAACCCCATTAGAGAGTAGTTGTTTGACAGTATTATCTCTACGACGTATATGTCTAGACTTACCGTTGTACATGCTACTCTGTGCCCTTCCAATAGCAGATTGACTATCGCAGTGTATGTAGATAGCTGGCATAGGTTTGGGCCAGTTTGGAATATCCTCTAAGAACTGTCGAAGCCATTCGGCTTCCTCTGCAGCTTTATCCAAAGCTATAAACTCAGATTCCATCGTGGATCTAGCTATACATGTTTGCTTAGTGGATTTCCAAGAGACGACTGCCCCTCCCAAAGTAAAAATGTATCCACTCGTAGATTTGGAGTCATTAGTATCTGATATCCAGTTGGCATCACTGTATCCCTCTAGTACAGCAGGATATCAGGTATAGTGCAGCCCAAAGTTCAATGTGTATCTTAGATACCTTAGAACTCTTATTATAGCTACCAGTAGTCTTTCCCTGGATTGCTCGTATACCTGCTCAGTTTGCTCACAGTTAATGCTATATTGGGCCTCGTGCAATTCATAATGTACATCAAACTACCAATAATCTTTGAATACTCTACTTGAGATATTCCTTTACCGGTATTTTTGGTTAGATGTACATTTGCATCTATAGGTGTCTTCGCGCGAGACTAGCATCATTTTTATTAAACTTGTCCAGTATTTTTTCTATATAATGAGACTGAGACAAGACTAGTCCATCAGATGTTCTGGTAATTTTAATACCCAAAATCACATCTGCCACACCCATATCCTTCATGTCGAAGCTACTGGTTAAGATTCTTTTGGTAGCCTTAATGACACTCTCATTGCTCCCGATAATGAGCATATCGTCTACATAGAGACAAACAATGACACATTCTTGGCCCGTGCCTTTCACATAGACACACTTGTCACATTCATTAATCCTAAAGCCATTTGACATCATGACTTTATCAAATTTTTCATGCCATTGTTTAGGCGCTTGTTTTAGTCCGTAAAGAGATTTTACAAGCTTACAAACCTTCTTCTCTTTTCCAGGAACTGCAAACTTCTCAGGTTGTTCCATGTAGATCTTTTCATCTAGATCTCCATTCAAAAAGGCTGTTTTTACATCCATTTGATGTATCTCAAGATTATTGATAGCTGCGATAGCTATCAACATCCGTATGGATGTAATTCTCGTGACTGGTGAATATGTATCAAAATAATCAAGACCTTCCTTTTGTCTATATCCCTTAATGACAAGCCTGACCTTGTATTTGTCTATTGATCCATCAGCCTTCAACTTCCTCTTAAAAATACATTTACACTTTAAAGGTTTATTTCCAGGAGGAAGATCCACTAGTTCCCATGTATGATTTTGCATGATGGATTCAATTTCACTGTTTACTGCCTCTCTCCATAAAGGAGCTTCAGGAGTAGACATTGCCTCATTAAAAGTGCGAGGCTCATTTTCTAACAAATACATTAGAAAATTTGGACCGAAAGACTTAGATGTTCTAGCCCTCTTGCTACGTCTTGGTTCATCTTCAATATCTTTAGATATAGCCTCATCATCTATATCTAATTTTTGACTCTCATCATATGTTCTTTTCGTAGAACTTGATTCTTGTGTATCTTTACAAGGAAATTTTTCTTCGAAAAATTATGCATTCCTTGATTCAATAACTGTATTCACATGTATATCAGTTATTTCTGACTTATACACAAGAAACCTGTATGCAGCACTGTTGTGTGCATATCCAATGACGATACAGTCCACAGTCTTTGGTCCTATTTTGACCATTTTAGGAACTGGAACTCCTACCTTAGCTAGACACCCCCACACTTTTAAGTAATTGTAGGAAGGTGGTCGAACTTTCCACAACTCATAAGGTGTCTTGCTTAACTTCTTGTGGGGTACCTTATTAAGAATATGGTTCGCAGTTAACACTGCCTCCCCCCACAAGTTCTGAGGTAAACCCGAATTAATTAACAAGGCATTCATCATCTCTTTAAGAGTTCGATTTTTGCGTTCAGCAATACCATTCTGTTGAGGAGAGTAAGGAGGCATCGTTTGATGAACAATTCCATGTTCAGCACAGTTTTCCTCAAAGGGATATACATATTATCCTCCTCTATCACTTCTCAACATCTTAATCTTTTAGCCGAGTTGATTTTGTACCTCATTTTTGTATAGTTTAAATGCTTCCAAAGCCTCATCTTTGCCTCTGAGTAGATAAACATAACAATATCTTGTGCAATCATCAATAAAAGTAATAAAATACTTTTTCCCACCTCTAGTTTGCACAAATTTTAAATCACAAATATCACTGTGAATTAAATCCAGAGGTTCTGAACTCCTTTTTACTGATTTAAAGGAAGTTCTCATTAATTTTGATTCTACGCATACTTCACATTTTTTATTTATGTTCCAATCAGCTTTAGGTATTAGACCTAAATTGATTAATTTATGCAAAGAATCAAAATTCACATGTCCTAATCTATCATACCATAAATTAGGAGAATCCAAGACATAAGCAACAAACTTATTCTTATTCATACCAAATTTGGTAAGCTCATCAGCCTTTACAACAGTTGGGGCAATAGTCATTACATTGAGCTTAAATAAGTCATCACACTCATAGTCCTTGCCTACAAACATTCCAAATTTGGTTAACACAAATTGACCAGACTCAAACACCAATTTGAATCTGTTCTTACTCAACAAGGATCCAGAAACCAAATTCTTCCGAATGTCTGGGACATGCAGCACATTATTGAGTGTCAACTCCTTTCCAGAGGTAAATTTCAAGATTACCTTCCCAGTTCCTTCTACCTTCGAAGTGGCGGAGTTACCCATGTAAAGGGTTTCAGAAACATTTTGATAGGTAGTGAACATTTTCCTATCAGAGCAAACATGCTTAGTGGCCCCAGTGTCCACCCACCATTGCTTTGGATTCCCCACCAGATTGACTTCTGACACAACAGTTGACAGATTGATGTCAGAGAGATCATTGCCCAGGTCTTTTACAGCATTTGCTTGAGCTTTCCTCTTCTTCGGATTACCCTGGTTCTTACGGTACGTGCAGTCTCTTGCCTTGTGCCCCGGCTTGTCACAAACAAAGCAGTTCCCACCGAACTGCTGCTTCTTCTGTTCTCCCCCTTTTTGACTTGCGTTGGAGAACTTTCTCTTTTTGTTGCTCGGACCATGCTCAACCTCATTAACCTTTGATTCCAAAGGCCGAAAACCAATTCTTTTCTCAGATTTGCGGTTGTCTGCTTCAATCCTCAATCTCAAAACTAGATCTTCAAGAGTCATCTCCTTTCGCTTATGCCTTAAATAACTCTTGAAGTCCTTCCAGTTGGGAGGCAACTTCTCAATAAGTGCACCAGATTCAAAACGTTATCCTATATTTATACCTTCTGCATGACACTCATGAATGAGTACTTGGTACTCATCTACTTGCGGCATCAAAGGCTTGGAATCTACCATTTTGAAGTCAAGGAATCTGGCCACAACAAATTTCTTTGTGCCCGCATCCTCCGTTTTATACTTCTTCTCTAAAGATTCCCACAGTACCTTAGCAGTTGTTATTGGGCTGTAGACGTTATACAACGCATTGTCCAACCCGTTGAGGATATAGTTTTTGCAAAGGAAGTCTGCATGCTTCCAAGCATCAACAGCAGCAACAGTTTGCATATCAGGATCGTCACTCTTTCAAAAATCGAGCAAGATTCAAGTTGGTTAAGTAGAACAACATTTTATGTTGCCACCTCTTAAAATCCCTCCCGTTGAAATTTTCTAGCCTCTCACCATGTCCAATAGGAGTTGACACCACAAATGGCACAGCCGAAGCAACAGTCACCTATGGCCTAGCCAAATGTACATTCTCATTTCCTGCAGATCCACCGGTTGATCCACTTCCAGTCAAGGGCACGTTTGGGTTGTTAGGTCCAAATGATTGTCCATAATTCAAATTTTCAGTTTCGGTATTCATGATTAATATTATTTATATTAAGTCCAAATACTTGTTTATACATGCTGCACTACACAAAAATCAAGTTAGTCGCAAAATAACTTAATACTAAAATTAATTTTAAAGTAACAATTAAGGAAATAATACTTCTAATAAAAAATAAAAGAAATATTAAAATAACACAATCTACTATATGTATATATATACTTATATTAGACTGTCAAGTAAATAGTCCAAACAAAATAAGTAAAACAATTACTCAAATTAGTTTTTCTCGATTCAGTTAGAGAGTTTAGTCTACTAGTAATTATTTTGTCACTTAAGAACCAAGAAGTAGCATCTAGTTCAGTGGTAGACTCTTCTCAATAGTTGCCTTGAGGTCCTGGGATCAAACGTATGTAGCAGTAAGAACAATTAGAATTTTTTGCTTCTCAAATAAACGATATATTATAATGCTACGGTATTAAAAGCTACAATAACTAATATAATATATATATATATAAATATATTATAATGCAAAGTTTCTCTTTCAGTAATAACTAATATAATATACAACTAATATAATAATATATATTAGTTAATACACAACTAATATAATAATATATATTTGTTGGTCCTTAATAACCTAAAAGGGGAGGGGGGTGAATTAGGTTGTTTAGGCCAGATTTAGCAATTTAAAATTTCTTAATATAGATGCAATGTCTAGTAAGGATTGATAATACACAAGAAGCTCTTGTAGGCCTTTTATCAAACACTTGGTGAGCATATAAATATTTAATACTAGATATGCAATTAGAGTTTCAAGGTAAAATCTCAAATAGATATCTCAACAATTACCAAGTAATTAAAATGAGCAATATCCACACGAAAGGAAATAACTTGGAAATAAAGAGAAAAGAGTAAGAGAAATCAAACACGATAATTTTCAAGTGATTCGCACTCCCGGGGGCCTAGTCCACCACCTAAGGTCTTCTCTTCCCTTAGGATTTTAATAACACTTCACTATGATGCTTCTTCAAATGTTGGTAAAGCAAGAACCAACTACAATTACTCTTGAATCCACAAGAGTCACACAAGCTCCTTCAAATGTAGGTGAAGCTTAACCTACTACTCTCTCTTCCTTTGAGTCCACAAAGGATTACAATACTTCTTCTCACAATGATTCTCTCAATCTATGTGAAAGAATGTATTACAAAGATTATGTGATAGAATAAATGAAAATTGTAACTCCTATTTGAGTTTGATATTACACTTTTGAAAAATGATTTGAATGCTCAAAAGATATGATAATGATAGCTCAAGATTTCTCAATAGGAATGATATGAAAGCTCTTTGATAATCTGAAAATTGTGGTTTGGAGAGATGATCTTGAGGGTGAGAAGGCATGGCTTAAAAAGAGGGAAAGATTAGACAAAAATCGGATTTTAAGCAAGATTTTCGGATTTTCCCGTTAACTCATCCGGGCGCTGAGGCACTAATCCGAGCGCCCGGAAAGAGCGTGTATTGCCCGGAAAGATCTTTTCTGCCGGGCGTTGCACCTTCTATCCGGGCAACCAGAAAATGCCGGTAACGCCCGGATGCCATAAAAAATGCTGAAAATATATTTTTAGCCCAGAAATATTTGGGCATATTGAAAAAGAGATTTCTTAGCATTTTTTAACATCCCAAAAAAAATTTCAAACAGTTGAAAGGTATTTTTATAAGATGATTTCAAAACCAAGAGTTTGAAATAAAAAATATTTTTTCTACGAAAGATTTTGAAATAAGAAAACAATTTTTTTGAGAAATTTTGAGCGATACAAATCATACTTAGGCAAGCGACAACTTTTAAGGCCGGTACCCCTTATGTCACCACTTCTCCTTCCTTGTGACTCCCTCTTTATCTGCGAGTCAATAACTTGAATTCTTTAGGGCTTGGATACAATTTGATAGTGCTTGGTCTTTGATCCAAAAAACTTTCTACTCTTGACTTAAACAACTTGATCCAATGTTGGTGTAGACTTGCTTTGGAAAGAAGGTCTTACAAAAAAAATGCTAAAGCACAATTAAGATGTTTTGTTATTATCAAAATAAAGATTATAGATTTTTCAGGCCAACATATTATAATGTAAAGCTACTAATGTAAAGCTACTGCAGTTAATATAATATATATATATATATATATATATATATATTATAATGCAAAGTTTCTTTTTCAGCAAATGTCAATTGTGCAAACATTAATTATAAGGATAAACTGATCCAAAATTAGAACATTCAGTATAAGATTAAATCCTTAAAAAATCATATCTTTCTCATTTTAAGTCCAAATTTAATGAAATTTTCACCATTAACTTTAGAAAATTAAGAGGCATATGGAAACGTAATTTATTTTCCAGTTTGTTGTACTTCACAGAATTATAACGTTTAAAAGTCTTAAAATTGTTGGACAAATTAAAATAAGAGAAGTGCTGTAAATAAAAAATATAAGATGTACAATAAAAATTAAAATAACATAATGTAAAATTAACAGTATAAAAATTCAAGGATGTAGAAATAAACCAAATACAGTAGATATCGAGGCTTGAGTTAGACTCGATGTCCTTAAGACTTTTAAACGCCCCGCTATGGTGCTTTCGGTTGACTGATGCAAGTTTCCTAGGATATAAAGATATTTCCTTCATAATAGGAGCACACCAAATTACGAAGCTTGCGAACTAAGTATGGCAAAATCTCTCTCTTGAACACAACGTTAAATGATGATTTTGTTCTACTCACTAGTTCTCCTCTTCTTTCTCCTGTCTCCTCTATGCAAACACACACAACCATTTATAGCCAAATTTCAATGCCAGAATATTTAGATCAGAGTAAAGAAACATTATTTCATTCTCAGTGCACGGACTTTTTTAGCAGCCATGTTACCTTTGCACATGCCAAATAAAAGCTAACAACATCTCATTTCAATAAAGGCACGCATGCCCAACATAAGCCATCATTATAACCACTATTCTATTATTAAATGGTTTTCATTCACAAATCACCAAAAATTCTTACAGTCACTTCTTTTTATCTAATATACTAAAAGGTAAAACTTATGCCGCCTTCCTTTATTTTATGGAAAATGCACGTTACTTCTTTATTTTTTGAAAATTAGTTGAAACTTCCCTGTTTTTTGCTCGAAAAGGTGCCAAATATCCCTCTAATTTTTTAGGGTGAATAGCCCCGGACCCCCCTGTGGTCAAGCAAAACTAGCTATAACCCTCTTGTGGTTTAAAAAATATAGTCGGACCCCCCTGTAGTCTACCTGTTGATGCACACCACCCCCCTCCGTCAAATTTTTTGTCATTTTTGACTAAAAGTGTGACAAACGTGCTTAAGATATAATTTTTATTAGTTTTTAACGTATTTAATAATAAAATAAAATTAGTAATTAAAAAAATATATTTTTTTCTTTTTTCTTTTCATTTTCACCTATTTTATTTATTTATTACTAAATTAAAAATCATCTAGTTGAATACGTTAAAAACTAATAAAAAAATCGCATTTTATTCGCATGTGGTACATATTCCGTCAGTTTTGACGGTGGGGGGCGGTGTGCATCAACGGGTGGACCATAGGGGAGTCCGGCTATATTTGTTAGACCACAAGGAGGTTATAACTAGTTTCGCTTGACCACAGGGGGGTCCGAGGCTATTCACCCAATTTTTTTTATCCATCTTAATTGTTCGTAAAACACATGCACACAAGATGGAACTGTGAATTATTTTGCAGTGTATAATTTTTTTTTTAACAAATGTACCTAAAAATACCCTTAATTCATATTTTCTTTTCCTTCCAGCCTTCTCCTTCTTCATCGTCTTTCACAATAAATCTTGATTCGAACTATATAATTACTAGCATTTATCTCTGCCTCACTATAGTTCTCTTGGGCCATCTTGATCACTCTTCCTATCGTTTCCCTATAATAGAGGAGTGCAATAGGTGATTCTCTATTTTTAGGGACTCTCTATTTTAATTTCAATTCAATAATTCTTATTAGTTTAGTTAAAATATTATTTTAATATTTTTTAAATGTTAATGGTTATGTTCCAAGGAAAAATATTTAGTCCGACTGTCCTGGATGAGACTTAGGGGAGGTCTAAGGCCCACACCATGGACAAGTGACGTTTTTAGTCCTCAGTGTTTACATTTTTTTTTTCAATTTCATCTTTATTATTTGAAAGTGACGCACTTAGTCTCCATAGTTTGTAAAAGTTTCAATTTAGTCCTAATATTTTCACTTTTTTCAATTCAGCCCCTAAATTTTTATGCACCTGTCACAATTAAAATCTCACGACAAGGACTAAACTGAAACTTTTTACAAACTTTGGGAACTAAACATGCCACTTTTAAAATAATGAGGATGAAATTAAAAAAAATTGTAAACATTGGGAACTAAATTAAATTCTTTTACAATTTTTAGGGACTAAACATGTCACTTTTGAAATAATGAGGATAAAATTAAGAAAAAAATGTAAACATTGTGGACTATATATATATATATATATATATATATATATATATATATATATGTATAAGTCAATGGACATTGAAATGGAACTCTTCTCCCAAAATAAAGAATTTCGTCATCAGCCCTATAGAGAAAACGATTTTAAAAACGCTTTACAAAATTGCACTTCTACTCGTGATTGAACGATACGAGGTATAAAAATCCATTAATAAGAAAGACCAAGACGTAGGTTTAGAAGCAGCTATACAATTGGTGTATTAAACTGATCGAGACTCGACTTTTTAAATTTGAAAACCATTATGTAGCAAGAACTAGTATAAGAGTCAATTTATTATGACCAGCACAATTGTTCGTATTTTATTTTCTTCTTTCAAGCTAAGTACTTTTTACAAAATACTCACAAAGTTAGGAATATGTACGGATTTCTTTATTCCATCGTGGGATCCTACATTTCAAGAGATAGTTGAGCTTAACTTTGTCTATTGGGTAAACAGCCAAGTTGAATTGAACGTACTTCACGACCAATCCGTATTATTTGGGCCACATTTCCACATTGAACTGGACCCATATGTTTTGTTTGTTGAAGCAGAGCGTATTTATCATTGTGGGCTAAGTTTTTTCTGTATGTTTGGATATGCGAGAGCAAATGAAAGCTATTCCTTTTTTTTTTTTTTTTTTGGCTAAAGACAAACGAGTTTTCATTCACAATTCAAAAATATTTACATATTACAAAAGTATCCATAAAATCTTGGACATATCGATATTCTAAACCTGACAAATAGCTTGGTTCAAGAGAGAAGATTTAGCATTTCTAAACATGTACATTTTAATTTTAATATTAAAAGTAACATCATTAAAAATATCATCTTCAGTTCTAAAATCCTTGTTATGAAGGACGGGAGTTTCTTTTCTTCCAAACGTGAAAAACGAATGCAACAAAGAATAACTTCAAAGTGAACACTGGAAAGAGTTGTGTGATGCCCTTTGAATATACCAGTTAGCATAGTCTTGCCAAGTCCTTGCTATTTCATTTTTGTTTGGATAGTAAAAGAAGAAAAGAAAGGGTGCTATGATTTTAACGAAAGAAAAATAATTTTAGATTCATGTTAAATGGACATGAATATTTTAGTCCTCTTATGCAACATCCTTGTTTTTTTTTTTCATTCATTTTTCTGTAATTTAGAGAGAAAACTTTAATAAAAAAATATAGGAATCCTGGTTCATCGTTTTGTTCTCAATTTAAAAAAAAAAAATTGAATGTTAGATAGGTTTTACATATGATTAATTTGGTATATTTCTTCTAAGCAAAATCATGTGAGTTAAAACAAAAAAATTTCTTTCTAAAAGTTATCGTCTTAAATTAAAAAAAAAATTATTTTGAGTATGTATATGGTTAATTTAAATTATGTCTCCTTAGCACTCTATCATTGTTACAAAATTTAACACTTCTAGTATAAGTTCGAAACTATTTTTTTATGAGAATTCCTTCCGACCAAAAAAATTAAAAAAAGTTAATTGTTTTGATCCAGTTATATTTTATTTGTAGTATTTATGAGATATTACGGGTTTAAATATATTGGTTACATAAACAATCTTAGACCTCCATCGAATAAGAATAAAGGAACAAATAGCTTTGCAAAGCAAAACTTTATTTTTATCTCTCTTCACTCGTTGAAGAACTTCCGGACTGGCGCAAGAAGTGGAGTCCTAAACTGCTGAGAAGCTGGGCAGCGAAGGAACAAAAAGCATAGGCAATTCTCTCAAAGGTAAGTAATTTACTCTTTGAGGCATTTGATCAAACAACAATAGTTCAATATGTTGAAGAAAGATATTTCATTTGCTCATTAGATATTTGAAAGCTAAGTACAATAATATTTTGGCTTGAGTCGAATTATGTTTTGTCGTAAAAACAACATTTTGCAAGATTGCAAGTAAGACTGCGTATAACATACCCGAAATAAGTCAGGCCCTTTCTCGGGCACCGCATAGCAAAAGTTTCATGTACCGGGAATATCACAGGGTTACTGTTGTGACCTATCCCAAAGAGGTGAAAGACAGAGAGCAAAACTCGAGCTTGTGTAATGTTAGAAGTTAAAAATTATATTCTTTCCTTTCATTTGAAATCTTGTATACAATCTGTTTCTTTTTAGTTCTAGCATATGCTTCGGCTGATCATAGTTGTAATACCCCTAGCATAAGCAAGCTAAAATATAGAATAATAAATAATTAGAGAAAGATTAGTTAATAGCATTTGTTAATTTTCATTTTAATATATCTGAGTTTAAAGTGTAATTTAAAATTATTAGTTAAGCTACTCTCACAAGAGTATGAGACCCGAATCAAAATCGAGTTAAAAATAAATAAAACAATTTTTGAATGGAAATACATTAATGGGTTCAGTTGAATTTTGAATTTTTCTTTACTTTATGTGAATGTAATATCATTTTAAAATTGACTAAATCAAAATTATATTATCGAAAGGGCCTACCTGTTATAATTAGTAAAGAGGGTGTTAAATACAAATTGGTTAATATACCCAAACCACAACCCCATACCCGTTGGCTTTAACCCTTACACCAAACCAACATAATCGTTGGTCTATATAATTGGAATTGGAGAACTTTGAAGTGCCATCAGCTTTAGAAGATTCAAGTGCCTTTTTTTTTTTTTTTAAATAATTATTTTAGGTTATGAAACTTTATTGCTTATGTATGTATATGCATGTGTATAAACTAATTTACTTTAAGTGATTAACTTGATGATAAAAAAATTATTATTAGCTTAACTAATACTTAAGTAGAACATCTAATTGGATGAATTTGAAGGCATAATTGTACAAGATGGTGACTGATGTGTAGGGGCTGTTTTAATAATATGTATGTGTGGGTGTTAAGCGTGTGTGTGCTTGAAGTTGGGTATGTGAGTCTGCGTATGGTGTTGTGTGTATCACCTTGTGAAGGAGATGAATTGTAAGTGGTGGGGTACTACTCTTGTCTGTTCATATACATGTGTTTGTGTAAAGGTGTGTCTAATTATGTGAAGAGGACAGTGAGGTATGAATATGTTGGGTGTGAAGGAATTGTGTTGGGTATGTGTGGCTTGTGAAGGGAGGGGTGGTGCGTGATGGCTGATGTTCGTTTGGGTGTGTATGTAAAGATGTAAATTGTTTTGTGGAGAAGACAATGGAGAGTGTGTGTGTCGTGTAGGTAGTGGGTATATGGTATATGAGCATGTCTAATAAAGTGTTATGGAAGTGTTTGTATGTGTTTATGTGTAGGGAGTTGGTGATGAACTGGTTCTGTATGTGTGTTGTAGCAAGTATACATAAGTGTGTAGGAATATAAAATAGTGGTGGGATTGGGTGGATGTGATATCAGCTATGTATCTAGTAAGAAAGAAAGGAAGAGAATGTAAAGCAAGAAAGAAAAATAAAAGATAATGTAAGGAAAACTCAACATAAGAAAATGGTAAAGGAAAGAAAAGCAAGTCAGATGCATATGCAGACATTAAAAAAAAGAAGATGATTATGATTAGCAACTAGGATAAGGTAATATTTTTATAAGAAGAGGAAAGAGTTCATTCAACCACCATTTGATAAATTATAGCCTTTTCTAGTCTCTTGAAAAAGAAAAAAAGTAGTAGCTTATGTAGAATATGAAAGAAAATAATTTATCACGTCAACAAAGTTGTTCGAGCTTAAAATTTTATAAAGTACAGTAATAAAATTTATTAAGTAGCGTAAGTTAAAGTGTAAATTGAATGGATTAAATAAGATTCGTAGAAGTACTTGAAGAAGTTTTATTGTGGTAGTTCTCGAAGAATTGTATATGGGGATCAAAATATTATCTAATATATTCTCAGAACACCTTTAGATTATTATTTCGTCTAAGTTGGATATTTAAATTTGATGTATTATTATGCAGCAACAAATTAGCTTTGAGGATATAACTTTAGGAGGAAGGATCGAATCATTTCTGAGATGGATTCGAGGTAAGTTGGACTTCCCCTAGTATACCATTCCTTCTATTCTAAATCATTAATTATTTGTGTCGAGCATTTTTTGGCTTCCTTATCGATTTATCGTCCCTTGATATTCACGTTGGCTTTGTCTATCGTTTGTTTAAGCACTTAATTCTCCGGTAATTATGTGTCCCCTTATTGATCTATCTTTTATTGATCTATCTTCATATTTTATTGGCCTCCTTTGACAATTGATTAGGGATTCCAACCTGATTTCCCTTCATTCGTAACCATTTGTAACTTCATGAGAGCTTTATTCTGATTGATCTTGGTATTCATTAATATACTTCATTTATTCATTCGTCATTGGTTCTCGTCAGTTGTGACACTCAGACGATAGGGTGGAATATATAGCCATCATAGCCTATATGGCATATACATTGTATCAATGGTTACTCATATGGATCAATTGTGCATCAATTGTTAAGCATACGCATCGATGCTAGGCAAATGTATCAATTGTAAGCATACTTGTTAGGCAATTGTATCAATGGCCGGCCATACTCATCAATTGTTAATTATATGTATCAATTGCAATTCTTATTATCACAGCTGTATACTTGTACATCGATTCAACTCCTGTTATAAGTCATATGTCATCCGATTGTTTTCCCTCACTCATCCGGACTCTTATTAGCCTCATTGGTATTTGTTGACTATAGCCTCCTTGATATTCGTACATGACTTCGTTTCTAATGTTACTTCGTTTCATTGTGTCAGTTAGATGACCCTTGATTTCTTCTCGGGGTCCTTCTTACTGAGCATTGTTTCGCTCATTCTATTGTGTTATTATATTTGTGCAGCAGCCAAGGTTATTGAGCTATCAGGGGCTATATGGGATAGAGGTCACCCTGTGAAGTCAAATCTCATTATTGCATGGTATTTTAGGAATTCTTCTTATTATTAGTATTATGAAGTATTTTGGCTTTGGTATATTTTGTGAACTTGTATTAAATAATTTAAAGTATTGTATTGATTCATTAAGGTTCTAGCAGCTGCAGCTCTGATAAATGATTTTGTGGAAATTAGATTTATGTATTGCGGTATTAGCACCTTGTCGGCTTAGGAAGAGTAATCTTCTTAAGCTCGCGGTATCATGTCCCTGAGTTTGCCTTAGCGAATTTGGGGGCATGACAATAATTGTTATAATTAGAGCTTCCATTGGATTATTTCATTTGTAAGTTCTGATTGCTCTGAGACATCTCTGGCTCGGGGAAAAAGTGGCATAAGCGAGTTGTGGGCAGTTGATAGGATAAGGGTGTGTTTGCCTGGCCCTTGGGGTGCAAAAATGCACATTTAGTTGTAATTTCTAGTAGTGTTTGACCTCTTAAGTTTGCGTTTGCATTTGGAGTGTAAACGGAAAAAAAAAAAAATCTAGGTTTTCCAAAGATTGGGTATACTAAGCTTTGGGGGAAACGTGGATCTTCACAACATGATTAAAACATAGGTTTACCAAATGCTGGGCCAAATGGGTCCTGAGAGGTATATTATATTTAGCTGCCAGTGTGCTTGGTGGAGGTTGGTATTTATGGAAGTTTCAGGGGATTGATATGATGTTGGAGGTGACAATTATGAAATAAAGACAACACACACACACACGCCGGCACCCCCGGGGGGCAGGAGTATTAACAGGGGATGGGCTTGGAGAAAAGAGAGGAAATGAAAGTCCCCAGAGTGGAAATGAATGTCAAATTGGATTTCTCAACTGCTGGTGGAATTTGAAGTGTCCATTTTGGCCTTTTCACTTTTTTTAATTTTTCTTTTTTGCTGAAAAGGTATCTCTTATTTTAATTAGGACTGTGTTTCAGACTTTCGGAGAGTTGAGGATTCTCTTAACAAGTTGCTAACTTGTTTTATTGATGACGCAGATATTGCCCTATTTCTGCATCAAATGTTACATATTAAGAGACTGAGCTACAAGGCACCAAATTTCTCTTCTGCTTTGCTTTGCACTCTTCGTACCAGTTTCAGCATTGGTAATATTGCTGGATCTCAATTTGAAGCTGACTGGAGTCACCAGCCTTTCAGCAATGTAACTGAATGTTTATTTGATAATTTAAGCACGCAGACTAATCATTTGTTGAAACTTCAATATGGATCTACTAAGCCTTCACTTTGTTTCTCAACTATGGCCGGGACAATCCTGGTCCAGGCACGAGACCTTGGTAAACTGTCTGAGGAGTTAGAAAATGCGATTGACGAGCATAGGTTGAATGATGCTTGGAATTTGCATGAACAGCACATGCAGTTGGAAGGATTTCCTAGAAAATCAATAGTGAACAAGTTACTAACCACTTATGCCGAAAGTTTGGAAGTACATTGGCTTAAGAACGCTTATGGGTTGGTTGAGAGAGGCTTGGAGGAGCATAAGCATACATTGTTTGAAAAGGAGACTCTCATTTTTCACTCTTTAGGCCTTGCTAGGTGTGGGTTACCTATTCCTGCATCAACCCTACTGAGAAAGCTTGTTGCAATGGAACATTATCCTCCTGTGAGTGCTTGGTCTGCAATCCTAGCTCATATGTCACAAAAGGCCTCTGGAGCTTATCTTGCTGCTTAGCTGGTACTTGAAATAGGTTACTTGTTCCAGGATGGAAGGGTGGACCCTCGGAAAAAGATTAATGCACCTCTGATTTCTATGAAGCCTAATACAACTACATTTAACATTGCTTTGGCTGGTTGTCTCCTGTTTGGCACTACCAGGAAAGCTGAGCAACTCCTTGACATGATTCCTCGCGTTAGTGTGAAAACTGATGCAACTTTATTGATCATCATGGCCCATATATATGAAAGAAATGGTAGAAGAGAGGAGCTCAAGAAACTTAAGAGACACATTGATGAAGTTTACAATGTTAGTGATGCTCAATTTCGGCAGTATTATAACTGTTTGCTATCCTGTCATTTGAAATTTGGGGATCTAGAATCTGCATCCCAGATGATTCTGGAAATGCTTCGAAAGGCAAAACAAGCACAAAATTCCCTGGCTGTAGCAACACTAGCACTGGAAGCTCCAGAAGGTGCAAATACATCACTTTCCAGACCTGAAGAGGATACGGATAATAGAAAATCAGGTAAATCAGGAAATTCTTTATTAATAGGAAGCTTGCCCCTATCTTACGAAAACTTTTATAGAGACCGAAAGTTTTCCAATCTTGAGTCTGAGGCCAAAGGTTTACTTGATAGCTTGATAGCCAAGTTGCATAGCCAAATTGAATTGGTGACAACTGAACGTGGTGTTCTCCAGCCTACTGAAAGGACATATGTGAAATTGGTCAAGGCCTTCTTAGAAGCTGGGAGGACAAAAGAATTGGCAGAGTTTCTAATGAAGGCAGAGAGAGAAGATTCCCCAGTTTCAGTGGATAGTTCAGCCTCGGTTCATGTCATTAATGCATGCATTTCCCTAGGATGGTTAGATCAGGCTCATGATCTTCTTGATGAAATGCGATTGGCTGGTGTTAGAACAGGTTCTTCAGTGTATGCATCTCTCCTAAAAGCGTATTGTAAAGAAAAGCAATCAGCAGAAGTGGCTGCACTTCTAAGAGATGCTCAAAGGGCAGGGGTCCAGCTAGATGGAAGCTGTTACGATTCACTAATCCAGTCTCGGGTGCTTGAGAAGGATACACCAGGGGCTCTCAGTTTGTTCAAAGAGATGAAAGAGGCTAAGATACCTAGAGGTGGACATCAAGAGTTTGACGTGCTGGTCAAAGGTTGTGCAGAGAACCATGATGCTGGTTTAATGGCAAAGCTTTTGCATGAAATGAAGGAAGGACAAAGAATTGATTATGGAGTTCATGATTGGAATAACGTTATCCACTTTTTCTGCAAGAAGAGGCTGATGCAAGATGCAGAGAAGGCTCTTAAGAAGATGAGGAGTCTGGGACTTGCCCCAAATGCACAAACTTTTCACTCTTTGGTTACTGGGTATGCTGCTATCGGGGGTAAATATATCGAGGTAACAGAATTGTGGGGTGAAATGAAGGCACTTGCTGTTACCAGTGGAATGAAGTTTGATCAGGAACTCCTGGATGCCGTGCTTTACACATTTGTCAGAGGTGGGTTTTTCATTCGAGCTAATGAAGTTGTAGAGATGATGGAGAAAGGAAAAATGTTCATTGACAAATACAAGTACAGAACTCTCTTTTTGAAGTATCATAAAACACTTTACAAAGGTAAGGCTCCAAAATTCCAGACAGAATCCCTGTTGAAAAAGAGAGAAGCAGTATTAACCTTTAAGAAGTGGGTAGGCCTAAGTTGAAAAGGTAGTCGGATGTGATCCAGAAGACTTGATGCTGATGATGCCTTTCCGCTTTGGAGCTTTCTTTTAAGAAAAGCAAAAAGACTTTTATCTGAAGCTGTTAGTGACCAGATGATGAGAATGTCTGCAATTAGATACCAAATCCTCAGTAACATTTCTAAAGCTCCGTTGATGGGTCCAAGGTGGGCATTGGCTGTAAAATCAGGTTGCATATACTCTAGTACTCCCTGCGGCTTATCTATGAACCAGAATGAGAGGTTTCTTTGTCATCGATTAGCTTCAGACTGGACTTTGGGTTGTATCTGATCAACAAACTCCCTTAATGTTACTTGCACCCACTTGCAGTTTTGCACCAGCTGGAATGTCAAGTGTATTAGACATCAAGAATAGATTCCAGGTTCGAGATAAAAGCATACAGCTTATGTGAAAACTGCAATGTTGAGTATCATTATGATCATGATCGATGTTATCGAGCTTGTTTAGTGTTAGCAGAAGCATGTTGCTCTTTAATTTATAATGCCCATATATAATTTTGACAACTAATGACATTCTAGTAGTTAAAACTACTTTATTTATGT
The DNA here is from genome assembly GCA_037974665.1 of Ehretia macrophylla. NCBI lineage: Eukaryota > Viridiplantae > Streptophyta > Magnoliopsida > Boraginales > Ehretiaceae > Ehretia > Ehretia macrophylla. The sequence continues at coordinate 12,510,875 of CM075774.1, forward strand.
ATGATTTTTTGGTATTGTCATATGTCGATCTTGGAGACCGTGGGCTTTCTATACTTGTTAAAAGATTGTAATAGACACTGAAAACATGAACAAGTTTAGTAATTTTTTGATGTAGCTTACCTTAAATCGTAATCTAACTTTATTTCAGTTTAGAGCATGTCTTGCAAGGATAAAGAGAAATGGATAAAGTCGTCTAGCCTTTTTTAGATGTATCAGAGAAATTACAGTTTACAATGGAACTTTATATTTCATTTGACTCCAGCCTGTGAAAATAAAGGTGAACAACTTAATAATTGTTTTCGTGGTATGGCTTGAATTCTTTTGATTGGAACATTGAATAGCTCACTTAATGGACAACGTCATATGAATCCTTACACTTTTGTGAATATGCTATCAAAATCTCAATATGCTTCGGAGCTTGCTTGGTTGCATGCTTATGAAATGCGTTACCATTGGAGTATTGAGATGTAAATTTTGAAGGTTAATAGCTCAATTAGTGGAAAACTTACACGTCTGATGGATTCATATACTTAGGTGTGTATAGCTATCAAACTTCCATAATGCTTTGGAGCTTGTTAGTTTGCATACTTATGAAGTGCATTCCCATTGGAGCATTGAGATTTAGATTTTGAAGGTTAATATTATTCACTAATGTGTGCCTTTTCCTTCATGGAGTTTGAGAGAACCCACTTCTACTTTTAGTCTTCATTTATTATTATAAAATCATTAATATATTTGTATTGGCTGATGCAGACTTTTCTTTATGATGGACTATTTGAAGATTAGGCTGCCACCCCAGGCGAAAAATAATCAAATTGCTGATGCCATTTTTATCCGAGGTGATTGATTTTGTGAGTGTTTCTAAATCTGCAGAAAGAACTCTTGGCTTACGTGCCCTGTAGCAGCAATACAAGACATTGTATGCTTTGTTGAACTCTTTCAACGTCTGCTTGTCAAGGTATGGAAGGTGTCACTTTAAAAGGGAAAATTCCTGGATCAAAGACTGAATCTGGCCTCTACGTTGAAATACCATTTTACAGAGCGGAAGAGACAATGTGAGTTTTGACTATGCTTTGAATGCCTGTACTTCTCCTATCTACAATTTGATTCCTAGCAGATTTAAATGAAATTTTATTTTTCTAGAATTCTTGTGTAAAAATGTCGTAATATTCATGTGTTGCCAATCTGATCCATGAGATTAAGGGCTAACTTCTGTGTATCAAGGGCATTAAACCGAGTTTACGGTGAAACGGCATCACAGGCTGAAGCATCAGCTTGTTACTTGGCATGTGTGATGATTAAGATTCATGGCTTCCCACATTGTATTATATCATCAGATACTCATGAGGTTGTTTCAGCTCTGAAGGGTTCTCATTGTTCTGATTGGAGGTTATTTTCCATTATCCAGAACTCTCTCGTTCTCCTATCTTCTGATCATAGCCGCACAATTAGGCACGTTTGTTGTTAGGCTATCGTGTGATAGATTGAGTTGCTCCAATAATTAGGATAGGCTTCCTTCCTTCCCCGGTTGGATTTGTAATCTTCCTTTGGAGCTTTTTTTTTTTTTTGCTTGTGCAGTCTGATTTTGACTCTTCTAGCATTGATTGATGCCTTTGTGAATAAATTTTCTTTTCCAACAAAAAAAGAGGAGGCATAAAACCGAGGCCCTACATGGATGGATTTGATGAGCATAGAGTGCTTTTTTTCATACTTAGTCTGGTTGTCAACTGCTTAATCATGGTTAATTTTGTTCTGAATCGATTTCATTATGTTAGAATTTCCGATGTGAATATGAAGGGGGAGAAAGGGAAGTAGTTGTCCCTCATTGGAAAGAATAGGTTAATATTGCATTAGTTCATGATCTAATAGCTTAAGTTTTTAAGTCAATGATAGGTTCTACACGTGTCAAAGGCCTTTCTATTCTCGAAAGTCCTTGAACTCACCAAAACATAACTGTCTAGAAGTCCACCAAAATGTAACACTTGACCATGTGAAGTTAGGCAAAATTTGTCTATGAAACTACTAGAATCATTTTGACAATCACTAGAACACATGGTTGGCAAAGGGTGTAAGCATTGTTATATGCAACTCGGTGAATGTTTTATCTTTCTTTATATTATAAGATTTTTTTGTGTAAAAATATTTGATATATAAACATGACTTCTTATTATAAAAAAAAAGGGATAAAGTATCACCTGAATGACAAAATGTTATTCTGCTCTATTTTAGAAATTGTCAAACATTCTTGCTGTGATATTTGTGAACAGAAGACAGAAATAATCAAAAATTTAGAACATGTAATATTTTACATGGCAAAAGATGTGTGGATTAAAATAATTATTGTTTAAAAATGGCATTTGCACGAGAACCAAAAGTCAGAATTTAGCTGTGTTGCTTTTCTCTTTCTAGGAAGCTAACTAGCATTGATTAATTAATGCATTTCTAGAACACTAGACTAGAAAGCAACCAGATTAGACTAATTAATCTATTTCTAGAACATTATATATATATAGCTTCTATTGTCGGTGAGGTCTTGATTTAGTAATCTAGACAGAAACAATGAAACTTAGTTCTAAAATTAATATTAATAATTGAACTTTAATCGAGAGATGTTTTGGCTTATATTCTTATTAATGTAACAACTAATTTATCCTTCGTTTATGTAATACTGAACTCAAAGCTACTATTGATATAGGTGTTTTTGTTTTCACAATGGAGTTGTATCTCAAACCACAATATGTTGGTATTGATATTTAGAGAACCTAGTTTGTTGCCTAGTTATTAGAGATAAATTTATGTATTCTCTCATTCTATGTGAAGTATTATTTTACGTAATAAAAATTTCATTTTGACCCAAAAAAAAAAAAAATTATTGTACATTGCTTCACTAATAAAAAATAGAAATAATGCTTTTATCGCCTTTGATCAACATGACATGCTACCACGGTGAGCCGATCTTAACTACCTTCAAAACATACATCTATTGGGTCGCTTATAATCTCTTGCCTAATAAACCTTCTGTCATTGAGGTGCGTGGTCATGTTAGAATAGTTTCATGTAATTATTCTTTCATTTACTATACGATGAGTTGTTATATGGGTTATGAAATTTGGTGTTTTTAAATCTTAACCATCCATTTTAAATTTTAGTTTTCAAAAAGGTAATTAAAATAAATTTAAAATGGATGGTTGAAATTTAAAAAAGATCAAATCTTATGGTTTATATTATACCTCATTTAATAAATAAGAGAATAAGTAGAGGAGAAGATCTAAATCCATGCATAATCGGGTTTCACAAGTGCCTGACATAGCTCTTTAGCATTCACTTCAATTACAACTGAAGAGAACTTGGAGTCCTTAACAAACCGGCCCTCGTAAGCTATGTCGAAGTCAGGCACCGAAAGTTAGAGGGCACTACGTGGCGGAGTTAATAACTGGGGTCAGGGGCACTCATTTATGCTAATGTGTTTTATATAAAATATATATATAATAATAATAATAAAAAACTAGTCTACATAATTATGATTTTGATGATAAAATATTACAATATTTAAAAATAAAAAATTCCCGGATATTTGAATCTAAATTGTTTAATTAAAGAAACAAAATAATCAATTAAAACCAAAAAAAATCTAAAAGTTATTCAAAAAATTAAAAATTAAAATAAATGTACAATTAAACTAGAAAAGTTTAACTTAAATATTAAAAATATTATAAAAATAAACAAATTGAAATTCATACATAATAATAAATACAAATAGTCTCCAAAATATAGAAAATAAATTAAAAACCTATTTAAGAATAAGAATAGAAGTTAAAAATGAAGAGAGAAAAGCATGAGGAAAGAAGTAAGAATAATAAATAATAATAATAATAATAAGAGGGTATAAAATAAAAATAATTTTAAAAAATTCCAAATTTCAGGGGGTGCATGTCCTACTTGGCTCCGGTAATGAATTTTCAGTCGCAAGAAATGTGTACAACGGAGGGAATAGACACCAAATATTTACATCTAAAGTTCGGATTTGGAAAGGAAATAATGAGATAAAAAAAAGTTATAAATAAATAAAAAAGAAAAAAATTCTCTTATTTAAATTGCAAAAGAAACGAAAGAAGGATAGGAAACGATTTCACAATGCTTTTTAGATTAGAGAAGGAAAAAAAGGAAGTGATAATTTTAACTAAAAAGTTACTTACATACCCTTTCATGTTTATAATTTAATTATGTTAATGTTATATTTGAAATTTGGTAAAAACACGGATAACAATTAAAATCTTTCACTCAACAATATTTCTTTCCAGTTCATAAAATCTTAAATTAAAAGGAATACAAAGTTCTTTCATTAAAAGATTCTCAATCATCCTATTTACTTTTTTCTCATTCAAAAATGTATCTAAACCGAGGGAGAGATAATCTCCCCTCCTTTACTTTTTTTTAAAAATGCAAATCCAAACATAGTGTTACTTCAAATTTCACTCCTTATATTATTAAAGCTAAAAAATAAATATAATAATTTTTTTTTTTATAAATTCAAGTTGCCACTCTTTTAAAAAGTATACTTCTACATGAAAGCCGCATGAAAAATAAAACTTTTAAATAATATCATCAATTAATATTTTAGTAATACTTGTATAATTATACTACACGTATATTCGATAGTAAAATATTGAAAATAACCTTAGAAAAATCACCTTTTTCTAGAAGAGATAATACAAAATAAAAATATCCATGGTCAAAATGTCAAATTTTAACCTTTCCTAGTCTTTTGACTAAGATAAAGTCTAATAATAATAATCATAAAAAAAATATAAAATAAAAAAACAGAATTCAAAGTCAGAGTCCAGCCGTCTTAACTAACTAAACCAAACTATAAATATAAACGGTGCCATACCTTAACCAACCTCTCAGTATAAAAGGGAAAAAAACCTGAAAAACCAAAAGTCTAATATTTAAAAAAAAAAAAAAAAAACACACAAACACACACAAAAACACGCACAAGAATAAGTAAAGATAGAGATAAGTAGAGATGGAGAGTGGATTAGAAGATGTTGAAGTAAAAGATAGTAATAACAGAGTTGAGACTAATTTAGATAATAATAATAATATTAATAATAAGAATGAGAAGAAAAATGGTAATGATTATAATAAGAAGAAGAAGAATAAGAGAAGAAAATATGGTGTTATTATGAAGAAACTTGGATGTGTGAGATCAGACGGTGGTGATACGAGGGTTGAGAAATCCGACGGTGATGGAAGCTTCGACGTGGAGGCTGCCGGCGGTGGAAAGGATCACGCGCCGACTCACCTGATCGTCATGGTCAACGGTATTATTGGCAGGTCAATTATTCTTTAATTTATTTTCTTAATTTCAGTTCAATGTGTGTTTTAGTATCAGTAGGCTGAAATGATAATGAAATGATGTTATATTTAGAATTTTCTTTAATTACTTCGTTGTAATATGGTATTTGCGGTAGTCTTATGCACTGAATACGGCCATTTGTTGACTCGCTGGAACATGCTATTTGTGGTAGACTTGTGCACTGGTTACGACTTACGATCATGTATTAACTTAATGTGATATGCCATTCGTTAGTCTGCACTAGTTACAACCATTTATAAACTTGTTGTAATATGCTATTTGCGGTAGCCTTGTGCACTAGTTACGATCATATATTTACTAGTTCTAACGTGCTATTCGATAGTTGGTAGTCTTGTGTACTGGCTACAGCCATTTACTAACCACTATATTATGCTATTTGCAGTTGGCCTTGTGCACTGGTTATGATCATTTATTACCTCGTTGTAATATTCTATTTGCGGTAGATAGTTGGTAGTCTTGTGTACTGTCTACGACCTTTATACTAACCACTATATTATGCTATTTGCAGTTGGCCTTGCGCACTGGTTATGATCATTTATTACCTCGTTGTAACATTCTATTTGTGGTAGCTTGTGCACTGATGATGATCATATATTTACTTCTTGCATTATGATCATATATTAACTCGTTATAATATGCTATTTGCATTGGACTTGTGTGCTGGATACAATCATCTATTAACTTGTTGTAATATACTATTTGTGGTAGCCTTATGTACCTGGTTATGAACATCTATTAACTTATTTGTGATATATGCTTTGTTAATGGTGATAATTATATGTGTTCAGTGCTAAAAATTGGAGATATGCTGCGAAGCAATTCGTGAAGGCGTATCCTCGGGATGTTATAGTTCATTGTGAGCTCTACTCTTCAAGCAACATTTATTTTTCAATTCTTGCCTCTTTTTTTCTTTTTTCATTTAATTGTAGAGTATCGTGCTATTTTTCATTTTCGTTTCTTTTTAATGTTCATTATTTATGAAGCACATACACTAATTTAGACACTGTATCAATACAGACCCTCGCCGGACACCCATTATTCAATGGTCTTGTATGAAGGAATATATTTGTATTAAGATTTCCAGAATGCTTTTCTGAAATGTGTGAGACACATGTTGGATCTCATTTTTTAAGTAAAAAAGATAAGAAAATGGCCATATGTTCCATTTGGTTGGACAGAGAACATTCAAGATTGGAAATGTTGCCCACAGAAAAATGTTTCTATTCCTAGAATATATTTTCCAGATATTTTCATGTATTTGGTTGATTTTTCAAAAACATTTTCCCTCAAGGAGAAAATTAATCAAACATGATATTGCTAAACCTGTATATAACTAATTCCAATTTGTTTTCATGCCAAATTATATATAAAGAAACAAACACACAATCTGAGGATATATATTCTGAAACGAAATCTGTAGTCATTTTTCTTCCAAAGTAAGCTGGCTATATTTGAAATTTTATGACAATAGTTTATGTCTTAAAATCCAGAGATATGTGAGTATGAAAGAAATTTATGCAATTAAGTTTGTTGTTTTCCAGATATTTTCATCCAATCCAGAGAGCTTATGTCCAAATTAATGGAGACAAGTTTTTATAGGAGTGTCGATATCCAATAACTAAGGCAATCTGATTTGTCTTTTCGTGAAACAACAGATCGTTAAAGCAAGTCTCTCTGGTTGAAGCTTCCTCTGTACTTAAATTATGAGAATTAATCTTGTTGTTTTCTTTACCTTATAAGTATGATAAAATATGATTTTGAGATGAAAAAGGTATTCCTCTTGTTTGTGCTGAACATAGAAGAAGTCACCAACTTCTCGGTAAAGTAGCTTCATATGTATCAACACTCTTAAGACAGATCTGAAGTATTTTAAAATAATCCTGAAAGTCAAACAAGCATCTGTCATATAATTCACAAACTTTGGGAATTTTGTATTAAATAGAGCCATGAGTTTATACATTTAGTACGGAACTTTTCTAATCAACATTCTATTTCTCAGGCAGTGAATCTAATACTAATATGTTGACATTTGATGGTGTTGATGTAATGGGGAACAGATTAGCTGATGAGGTGTGTTCTGGCTTTTATTCCATTACTTATAGCTATTTTTCTTAACTTGATGCCATTGCTTTTATTATGGTCCTTTACTTTAATATGATAACTAACTCAGCTGAACAAAAATATAGTCTACATATTGTCAATGTCATTGTTTCCTTCCGCAAGTTTTCTCTTTCCTGAGTAATGTTTTATATGAAATTGCAATTGCTAACTCTATTCTTCATCCTTTTTATCCAAGTCAACCGTACACTAATGATTGTGAAACATTTAAACCGATGAAGTTCAAAATTATCTTTAAAAGTTACTAAAATATTATGTTTTCATCATATGCATGTCTTGATCATGCTAGCTAATTTGTTCTCATTTTATAATCTATTAAAATACTGCACTGGACAATTTGATGTTTGTCTTCATTTGGACTTGCATGTTAACCTGAAGTAAGCCCATTGCTAGTGAAAATAAGGACAGGATTGTTAATTTATGTTTGAAAATTAATAATTTTCCATATTGAGCTTATACTCAAACAGATGCTAACTGTTTCTTTTCTACCTTAATAGGTTGTGTCTGTTATTCAACGCCATCCAAATCTTCGAAAGATTTCTTTTATAGGTCATTCACTTGGTGGCCTGGTAGCAAGATATGCTATTGCCAGGCTATACGAGAGGGAACCAAAGAAAGCCTCTGAACAAAATGGAGAATCTAGAGTTGATGGATCTGAAGAGTCATGCTTAGAAGAGGAAGCTAAGGATAAGATTGCTGGGCTAGAACCTGTGAACTTCATAACATCTGCGACACCACACCTTGGATCAAGGTGGCATAGACAGGTAACTTAATGATTTGCACACATACTCTGTCAAATTTGTTGTAGTTTTCATCTATGATGGTATTGTTAGGAAAGTTCTTCCAACATTGTTGTAAATGACAAACTGAACTCCAGAGTGTTTACCAGTCTTGCTCAAAGCTTGCACCCTCATCGATTCCCCTGGGGGCAAGCAGAAAGAAGTAAAGTATGTTCTGCTTACCTACAGCTGAAGCTTCAAATGTACGATAATCACCATGACATAGTGAGGAAATCTAAAAATCAGAAGCTTGAATCTAGTTCTTAATTAAAAAATTGCGGAAAGTTAAAGAAGACTTCAAATTCGGGTACAAAACCAAACTTTTTGGTAGTTTGGTTAATTAAGAAGATGAAAAATTCAAGTGGAAATGTCAGCCTATACAAATTCCTTATGCCTTCCGGTTTTCTGTAGTTGAGATGGTGTAATGGTTTCTATGATGTCAAAGAACCAATTGTTTAGTCAATATAAAGGGAGATTTATTTGCATTGGACCTCATTTAAATTATGTTTCTTGAATGCACTTTCTGGCTTCACTTGCATGCTTGAGCTTAATAACACGACTGTCCTTTGCATTGCAATATTTCTCTTCGGTTATACCTTAGGACCTTCTTCCCAAGTATTCTCCCCTGTACATTATCTGTTGTTAAGCCACCCAAAGAGAAGGAGTTGCATGCATGAGCTCAATATCGTGCTGCCCTTCACTTTGCAATGTTTCTCTTTTTGATTATACCTTAGGACCTGCTTTTAGCTTGTTTATTCTGCTCTAGTACATAATTCATTGGTAAGCAGCCTGAAGAGCTGAAGTTGCAGAACGTGCCTTTTACTTTTAACTCAAGCAACGTGATGGAACACCATGCTGCTTTTGATTTTTCAATTTTTACTGGTTTCAGGTGCCAGTGTTTTGTGGATCTTACACTCTGGAGAAAGTAGCCAGACATACATCATGGGTACTTGGAAGAACGGGTAAAAATCTATTTTTGACCGATTCTGATAATGGAAAACCACCTCTCCTACTACAGATGGCCAATGACACTGAAGATCTTAAATTTATGTAAGCTGTAATGAATAATTCAATTTGATGTTAATGGATTCTACAATGTCTTTACACGCTGGCTTCTTTCCCAGATCTGCTTTGAGGTCATTCAGGCGTCGTGCGGTATACGCTAATGCTCGCTTTGACCGTATCCTATTTTAAAGTACTTTTAAGTTAGTCTCTTTTTCATTCTTGTTTCTCTTCATCTTATCTTTTGGTTTGAGATATCTAACAATTCGAATAGTTGTTAATAATTTAGCTTCGGTCATATTACTGCTTGTGACAAAAAAAAAATATATATTACTGCTTGTGTGAGGAACTTGACTCATGGAATAGATCTTGTCGGCTGGAGTACATCATCACTGCGGCGTCAAAGCGAGCTCCCAAAGGTATATTCAATGCGTATATGAATACTTTTGATCTTTCTATCCTGAGAATTCTCTACTTATCTTTGTTTTCAGCGTCAGAGTCTTTCACGTGATAATAAATACCCACACATTGTAAACATAGAGAAAACAGAAACTTCTAGCCTGCAAGATGACATCTCTGTGGACACCAAACCTGGTGGAGGCAAGAGTTCTGACATTGAAGGTTAGCTTCTAATTTGTTTGATTCAACTGACAAAATAGAGTTTTTGTTTCAGTTGGAAACTGAAAGAATAGAAAAAGTGTGTTGTGTATTAGTTTTCAGAGTAGTTTACAAGGATATTCAGGTGTGCCTTTGTTCGAACCCTTACACGCATATAATACAGTTGCGTGATCAGAAAAAGAAAACCTTGGAGAGATTTAGGCAATTACAATTAATACTATAGATCACGGGTATATATAATACAGTTGGGATAAGAAAAGGAAAATCAAGGGAATATATAATACCCCCAACTGCAAATGCAAAAAAGACTTACCAAGACCAAGTTACTTGTGGGTGGTTGAGATTAAACCACGGGTTTGGGTTTTGTTTGCCTGGGTAATGGCTGACTATGGCTGTGTATAGAAGTAAATGCAACCATTCATGCATATATAAGCTTGTAAGAGTGCCTGATTTGATTTCTCGAAGAAAAAAAAAAAAAAAAAAAAAAAGCGTGCCTGATTTGTTGCAACCATTCATGCATATATGGCATCTTCTTGGTTCTGGGAGATCTATGTTATTGATCGGTCTAAATGTTGCAGCAGGCTGAAGTATTTAGAGATCAAGTAGAGCTAGAAGGAAGAGGAAATATAATTATCTATAGATTAGATTCCATTTTCTTGCTGGTGTGTTACATTTAGTGCACAAAGATGTTAATTTCTGACGATGAAACTCAAATCTTCTTTTCATGTCTTCACCTTTTCATATGATCATTCTCAGTTCTAATACATTGTCATTGTTTTATTATCATCAATTACTGCAGAGGCAATGCTCAGAGGTTTAACTAAATTGAGTTGGGAGAGAATTGACGTTAATTTCAGCGGAAGTAAACAAAGATTCCTAGCACACAGTACGATTCAGGTGCATAAATGATCCTTCGCATACTTTCTTTCTAGCTGCTACATCTCTGTGCTTCCCCATCCCCTCATTCCTCCGAACCCCCTTAGTTTTCTAACACAGCAATCCAAAATTCTCGGTAATCCTCTTTTGAAATATGCTGCTGCTGCATCAGCATATCCATTGGAAGTTTGTAAACCGTACCTGTGCAATCCTTTATGATAACATGAAACTTACTTTTTTTTTCCTACATATTCAGGTCAAAACCAAATGTCTTTATTCTGATGGCGCCGATGTAGTACAACATATGGTTGACAATTTTCTATTATAGGAGTAACTGGTTTATGTTATTCGCTCCGACATTTTCTTGAGGATGTGTATATCATTAGATGCCAGCAAGTTTTATATTTTTCGCGCTTATAGAGCTTCAATTGGATATTGGAGAAGAGAGATCAGCTAGTAAAATATTGAATTTTGAGCTCTCACTTGTATAGTTCATTTGTGATTATAATATTAGCTGCATAACGTATCGATAAGTACTGTAGTAAGACATTTTAGTAGTCAAATTTGTGACCAAACTTGAGACTATGCTAAACTCAGTGTAATGTGGCCAAGAATCTAGAAGATTTCCCAAAAATTCTCTCTATTTTCAGTTACTTTTTGTCTTCTCTCACTCCATCTGCACTATTGGCTGTATCTCACCTGGTGTAGGAATTAGGATATTCTTACTTTTCTCTGTTCACTTCATTTTATTTTCATTGTGAGCATCAATTGCACGATTTATCAACAGTGGAATAGATTTAGACAACATTTTTTCCTTTTCATTTTAGTATTTCCTTCTTTTCTTCGGGCCCCGCCCACCCGGGCGGGGTAGGGGGTGGTGTTGTGGGGCGGTTTCTGTAGGAAGCGACCGTAAAATGAATACAGAAATCGGAGATTGTTTCTGGGATAGCTAAGCCAGTTGATGTACTCTTGCTTTAATCACATTATTGAGACAGATTAGGTAGCTTTACGGAAACTGTAGTGTTGGATTTAATGTTTAATGTTCATTTAATTACATAGACAGTCTTATTTAATTTCTTGTATTATGATACTAGTTTAAGTTGGGTTTTAAGGGATTGTCAAATTAAATTACTTTTTTTGTGTATTACTTTTTGGTCATTACGTCTTGAGGCCTATATATAAGCCTCCATGTTGTACACTGGGTAAATAGCGTCTCAGCTCTCTGTTGTTTATCATAAGTGCAAGTCGGATCTTTGTGGTTTCATAATTAGCTTATAACCCCTTGTGGTTTTCAAAATTGAAGCATGTGTGCTCCTTCCATCAAACAATCTGTCTATTTTAACAGAATTTGTTATGTACGCGCTAGTAACACAACTGTTTGTATTTTTTACACAATTGACCAATATGTATGAAGTGCGCAATGGCTCCCTGTGTTTTTAATAATGGTGCGCAATGACCCCTCGTGTTTTTAATAATGGTGCGCAATGGCTCCCTGTGTTTTTAATGATGGTGCGCAACGACTCTTTGTGTTTTTAAAGATATTTGATATGTTGACATTACAATCGGAGAGCATTTGTGTCATTTTGATATTGCCGTTAAAATTTTAAACGAACTTGGATCAAAGAGGCATGTGTGCTTCAATTTTCAAAGCACAGGGGGTTATAAGCCAATTATAAAATTTCAGGGACCCGACTTGCACTTATAATAAATCACAGGGAACCGAGATACTATACGAACTTTTATACGAACTTTTTAATTGAGATTCTACTAAAGAAATGCCCTTGGATTGTAATCTAGACTTGTGTAAAGGGGTAGTGATTTAAATACTATGTTCTAATTGGGTAAAACGAGTTGAAAAAAAGATATTAGAATTAAATTTTGGTGGGCAAAAAGGACATAGAAGGATTAAGAAATTCTTTAATTAGGTCATTTTTATTCTCAAATTTTGGAAAATGGAAGGAAAAGAAGCTTTAGTATGTGAAAAGACAAAAATAACTTTATCATGATAAAAGACATCACTTCATCTCTTATATATTTTAGAAACTTTACATCTTAAAGTTGTCTTTCACTTTCTTTTCATTCTCTGATCCAAATGAGAAATTCTAAAAAAAATTTATTTTTTTTTCCTTTCTTCATTTTTTGCTAGTCAAATGAGGAAATTTCCTTTTTTTTTTTTAATCTGTGATTCTTTTCTCTAACCTCCCTTTCATTTTCCCCGCGAATTCGAACACTGTGTAATGAATACGAATCTTTTTCATTTCTCTCTCTTTTGTTCTTTTCCTTTTTTTTTTTCCTTTCTTTATTGGGTCAAATCTCCTGTTCTTTTTAATCATGGTTTAAATTCTTCTTAACCTCTTACTAAGATCCCTACCTTGACCTAACATTATTAATAAAGTTATCAAAAAATATATGAACAATTTACAATTATTAAATCTCGTTCATAATATTAAAATATTACGAGCGAGCTCCTTCCTTACTATGACCCGCTCCCTGAACACAAACCCCCAAAAATGACAATTTGCTACAAGACTATATTGACAAATCTCTTTCAATTTGTTTGTCAAAATGCAAGTCCAGCTCCATCATGCCCCACATGCAGTTCTCAAAAGCCAGTGAAAACAGGAAAGCTAAATATGAATCAGGTGGGATGTGGCCCTAGTTTCTGATGCCTTCAACGCATAATGTACCATATGCACATAAAAATAGCATAGTAAACCTCTATAATTCTAGCTGAACTTATAGGTGGACCACCATTCACAATTAATTGTTCACCATATGGACCCTATTGTAAAGAAAATTCAAATTTGTGAATGTGGTAATAGAAGAATCCAACTCGAAATATCTTTTTCAGATACTCCACTAGCTCCTAAAGATAGGTCTATGCTTGCGTCAAATGAATCGGGACAATATTATGGGTAAATTTCACATTTAGTTTTTATACTTTATATATGTTTTTAATATCGTCTTTAATATTTTAAAAGATTCACGACAATTCCTATTGTTTATTAAATTTATTCAAAATGGTTCCTATTGTTTAAAATTAACAAATTTGGTCTTTATTTATTTTTAATCGGGACAATATTATGGGTAAATTTCACATTTAGTTTTTATACTTTATATATATTTTTAATATCGTCCTTAATATTTTAAAAGATTCACGACAATTCTTATTGTTTACTAAATTTACTCAAAATGGTCCTTATTATTTAAAATTAACAAATTTGGTCTTTATTTTTTTAAAAAAAAATTCAATTTAGTCTCTATTATTTCTTAAAAAAATTCAATTTAATCCCTACATATGACTCTTATTTGGGGACTAAATTGAATTTTATGGGAAATAATATGGATCAAATTAGCTAGTTTTGAAGAATAAGAACCACTTTGAATCACTTTTGTAAACATTAGGGATTAATATGATTTTTTAGAACATTAAGGACTAACTTAAAATACGTACAATAAATCTTAAAATAAATTTGATTCTTCTCCAAATCCTACATATAGTGAGAATTTCATATATTGAATTGTTCGTTTCAACTCTGATGCTTGAGAGGGAGAGCAATTGAGGAAACTACAAGCTCAACCCTGCTCTCAAACGAGTTATGTTGTAGATTAGAGAGTTAAACATGTGGTGAATAATATTAGAGAGTTAAATCTGTGGTGGATGACATTCTTAGGATTGTTGCCAACTTTCTTTCTATCTCCTCCCTCGTTGGCAGATTTGGTAGGCTAAACTTAGATGTAGCAATGACTTTGTGATGTTTATAGGGTGCAATTTTAGGATTTGGATCCCCTAATAATACTATTTGTGTGATAATGTTATTAGGGGAGAATTTTAACTCTTCATTTATTAAGAGAGCATCTGAACCCTTAATTGAATATCAAATAAAATAAATGCATAATCTTTTTTAATTTATTTTTCGCTCTCGCTATCTCCACACAAACATTAATTCTGCAATCATCATATGTGTTCGATATGTAGGTAAGATAATGTCTGTCGCCATATGCGTTATTTGATATAACACTATCAAATAACACCAATATTCTATCATTATGTTTGATGATATCTCAATTCTACAAGTTTTTAATGTAGGTCAAAATGAGGTAAATAACGCATATGATGATTACAGAATTATGTTCAAAGTCAATCTATCACACAAGGCAACTTGATTTCAAATAGATAAACAATGATACTTACAAGATTATGTTTGGGTACTGGGTTCATCTGTCAACATGGTTGACTATCAACATGAACACAATGACTAAATTTGACTATTTGAAGATAAGAATAGCATTTTTTTTATAATAATTTAGTGACGATTCAATTCCTTTTATATAAGCTAGTTCAGAAGTTTGATACTCACTTAAAATGATTTACTACCATCAGTCATTTTCTTCTACAACATCGATTTTTTTTTTTGGCTATTCAAGATATGTAGAAGTTTCTAAAGGAATAATGTTAATGATGCAACATTCTTCCCCGCATTGGAAATATTTAGTTAAATGCTTTAGATTTATAACTTGAAAAATGGGAGTATGTGAATTTTTGCATTCGTGTCAAGTCTAAAAATCTACAACTTAAAAAAATGACATTATAATATAGTTGCTAATATAGTTGATTCTTATTCTTAATCGTGAGAAACTCGAGAAAGCGATGTAATTGATTCCTATTCTTAATCGTGATCAGAAATATGAGAAAGTGAGTGGAGATAAAGACAAACGGTAAAATAATAATACTAATAATAAATAAATAAATTGGCGGAAGTAGAAAATAAATTGAGAAAGATTTAGGAAAGATTGTTGGTTGATTATGTTTGATATATATATTAAAGGTCCAGATATTTTCTTAGTAAATGAAGAGTTAAGATTATTTCCTAATAACATTATTACACAAGCAGTGTTATTAAGGGATTTAAATCTGCAGTGTTAACTCCTTCTACCAAAATAAATAATAACAAAAAAAAATTTGCACTCAAGACAATCATGCACAAAACCTCTTCCTCACTACGATATGTTTTAGATACAATGTTCAGGCTCCGTTTGTTTGCCGTAAAATAACTTGCTTGTGTAAAATATTTTCCGTGGAAAGTGTTTTCCTGGAAAATAAAATATTTTACATGGCTCCGTTTGTTTACCGTAAAATAACTTTTTGTGGGAAAATATTTTACTGAAAAATAGAATACTGAAAAATATTTTCTGGTGTTTGGATGTACCGTAAGTTCGGTAAAATATTTTCTTTTCCAAAGGACATGAAAACATTTTACATAATTTTGTACTAGCCGCAATTGTTCACCGGAAAATATTTTACGGTTGACCAATTTTCCGGTGTTACCAAACACCGTAAAATTAAGAAAAAGCAGCCGCAATTTTTGACTGAAAAATATTTTACGGTTGACCAATTTTCTAGTGTTACCAAACACCGTAAAATCCGAAAAATATTTTCCGGTAAAATATTTTACAGCAAACAAACGGTGCCTCAGTTTGTTTTCTTTTCATTAGAAATGATGGGTTCATCCACTAGGTCATGTCGTAACAAGTTGGGAAATGGAATATGTGCTCGTATTGTCGTTTCTGCTCTTTTATCTTTACGGATACGGGTGCACCTTCCCAACGAAAAAAAAAAAAGAAAAAAGATACGGGTGCATCTAAAAATCTAATAGTAAGGAAATTAGGTCCTTAAATGAAGTATAATTTCAAATTTAAAGCGGCTATGCACAATTAATAAGTTTACCCAATTAATTACTACTCTATGTTATAAAATTAGAAAAAAAAAGAGACAATAAAATAAAAGAGAGAAATATAATAGAGAGAAAGAGAAAAGGAACTTGTATTGAATTTTTTGGTGTGTCATATTACAACATAGAAATCTTTATTTATAGTAAAACACAATTTGTTCTCCAAGTAATTTCTAGTAGTCTTTTATTCTCTTGAACTTGATCTTAGACTACAATCAATAATATCTTCTATAATCTATAAATATCCACATCTACATAGATATTTCATAACACTCCCGCTTAGACATTCATCTCTTAAGAATATGCCTCGTTAAAACCTTACTAGAAAAAAATCCAATGGAAAAAAAAAATCTTAGTGAAGGAAAAAGAGTACAATATTTTTATTATACGCTTCATACTGCCTCATTAAAAACTTTGCCATAAAAACTCAGTGGGACAAAACCTAGGCGAAGGAAAAAAGAGTACAGTGCGTATTTATCTCCCCCTCATGTTGGCATATCAAGTATAATTGCTGACTTCACGCATGCCGATCTTGTGAAAATAATTCTTCAAATATTGTGGTAGACAATCTTTTCATGAACAAACCTGCTACATTATCACTTGAGTGATCTTGATTAACATCATTCAGCATTTCTTTGGGAGCGCGTGTATGAAAAAGAACTTTGAGCTGATAGGCTTGATTCCATTATCTTAGTATAACCTTGTTTACTTGAGCAATCATGCAGTATAATTTACTCATAAAATACAAATACATCAGCATGATATTGGGAGGTAACAACAATAGTTGGTTTCAAAACATTAATATATAAGGGTACAATTATATAAGAATAAATATCTTGCTTGTAATGTGTCAAACAAAAATTCATCATTTTCATACCCAATCAACTTTAATCATGAGTGTCCTCATATTAATTTGTTCCAAAATAATAATGAAATAAATATTTAGCATCTCGATGCATTTTTATTAATGTAATATAAGTCTTGTTAATAAAATAACATAGAATAACAAGACACACCAATTTCATTGAAGCATGGTAGTTCAGGACCATAAATGTTTCGTTTATTCTTGAGGATGAAAAAGGCTTTTTTAATATCAAGCATCAAATCATTGGGGCACTCTAAAATATGAGCTTTATTATTTCAAGACTTTCTCATTATAAGCTGATTGATGGAAAACATTCCATTTAATAAATGCTCAAACTTCAAGTTGAGGCAAAATTTAATTCTTTGGGAATCTTCGTCATATATTTGGTATAAATATACCATTTTTCTCACAAGAGCTCTTCAATAGGCTCTTTTACATCAAAATATATATTGGGATATTAACATATCCTCACATTATAAGATTTATACTAATACAATTGTATCGCATTCTTTCAAAATGCTTTCATCTATACAAAGATCTTTGTAATTTGATCGAATACATTTTTTGGGATTTTAAATTGCATGCTTCAAGCATGTTTAGTCATTCAGGGACTTCTACATAAATATCACTATCAAGTGATCTACAAAGGTATATTATTACCACATTCATAAGACGCATATGAAATCATTTTAGAAATTTTTAGGCTCATAAATATAACTGCATCCACCACAAGAGAATATATCTCTTTATTATTTCAATTTCAAGGTATAACCACATAGCACACTAGCCCATTTCATGCTTATGTTATCCACTTTAAGCAGTTTAAGAGCTAGCCAACTGCTGATACATTCCTTGAACTTTTTATACAATATGGGATTGTTTCATTACGCTCCCCCTCAATCCCATATATATATAAAGGTGTATTGACCTTCATGGTTCAAAAACTTCACATGTTTAATGTGAATTTGATTGTCTGGATTGCGTCTGTTTATTTTGGCCAATTATTTCTATGTCGACATTCTTAAACGGACTTCTATTCAAAATCCTCGTTTTTATTGATAGGATCAGTAACTATTGCATTTTCAAATATTTGATCATGATCAATTTCTCCTTTCAGTTCCATTCTTTTTCCAGTAGTAATATAAATGAGCGAGATCTCATTATTCTCAATATTTTTTATACACATATCATATTCAGGTACCTGATTCTCCCTCAGAGTATTTTTTTCTCAGTTATATTTTCTACTTGTTTTTGTATCTTGATATCTTCAGGATATCAAATACTTTCAAAATACTAACTTGCTTTATTTTGCTCCTTTGTTTTCTTTGGAACCAAGAGTTCTACTACGCTTCAGGCATGTAATAGACTCATTTCAATTACTTCAAATAGGAGCATTTAAAGCTAGTATTGTGACTTAGTCACTTTTTTTCTAAAACTGAATACATCTTTGCAAATAAATAATTTTCTAAACTTTTAGTTCATATTGAGTATGCGAGGATCAATATTTTCACGCATTTTATAAAAATTCTTATTGTCCAGCTTTTATTTTTCTCCCCCTAATGCTAGGAAATTTATTTCAACAATTAGCAATAAATGCTATAAATTCAACTCGAGTCAAAGATTTAAAATTTCAACATTGATGGAGATTCAAATATAAGTTCCCAAGTTTCTTTGTAAACTCATCTTTGTGCGCTGTGGTGGAGCATTGTAACATATATTGTGCACTCATATTTTATGAGATGAGGTATTTGGTTCTTGACCAATGGGGAGTATTTATAATAAGCATTTGGTTTAAATGCTACCACATATGATGTAATATCTCCCCAAAAAAAATTAGGCAACCTTGTAAGTAATGGTCTAGCAATCGCTACAAGCGATTAATAAAATAGTTTGCTAGACTTATACATATCCCATTGAATTCGTTTTAGAAATATATACAATTCAATATCAACTTTATTTGGGGATCACCTTATATAATTAAATTTCTTTGAGAATAAGCAGCAGATAAAGGTTTACTTATAAAAGAATCTTCTGATTCTTTAATGGGTGTTTATGTCGAATTTCAATAATTTTTCTCTCGATTTTACACCCATATAACCCAAATGGTCATGTCAAGAAAATAACATATGGTTATTCAAAATATTGGAGTCCACTAGACTTGTAAAACCATAAGATAATGTTGGCAATTTTCTCATGGTATGCCTTTTGCTAGATATCAACAATATAATATAGAGATATTCTTCATTTATTTCATATGTAGTCTCAATATGAGAACAATTAAAACAGATATTTCTAAAATATAGTAGACCGCTTTATGATCTACTAGAATACAAATCATTACTTATTTTGAATTATGTTTATTCAAAAACATAATATACATTTTCAGAAACCTTCAATAGTTTAC
This sequence comes from Ehretia macrophylla, assembly GCA_037974665.1. Taxonomy (NCBI): domain Eukaryota; kingdom Viridiplantae; phylum Streptophyta; class Magnoliopsida; order Boraginales; family Ehretiaceae; genus Ehretia; species Ehretia macrophylla. The sequence goes on from CM075774.1 coordinate 12,530,649, forward strand.
ATAATTTTTTCAGGATCTTTCAATCCAATATCAAGTAAATCCGTATTTCTTTAAATAATAAATAAATAAAGTAAAATATATATACATATATTAAATTCGTGTTTTAAACATGATAATTTGAGATAAAATTATTTTCATAATAAGAGCAAGTACTAAACATCAAAGTTAATGAGTCATTATATGAATGTTCTTGATCATGTTAAGAGTAGCAAGAATGTCTAAAAATAAGTGTATATAATGAATATAATATCATTCTAATATAAATTACACAACAAGAATGATGAAAACATCAATAGATGGTATACTTGCAATCAATATGTATGAAGCATCATATATCTTTGGTTGCACTATGTATATGTTAAACAATTTAAAACTCATATGCATGCATCATATATTATAATAAATCAAGCATCATATATAGTGAGATAAAGTTAAATAACTTGTATTATATGTACCAAAAACATGATGCTAGTATACCAAATTTTTATTCCTATGTCAACTTATACAAATGAATTCTTATTTATTTTCAGAAAGCACGTGATTAAAGAATATATCTAAATAAGTGTATGAGTCAACTTTTCAATTTTTTTCATCATATTCAAATTAGTTTTTCATTATATGTCATTTATATAAAAATATAACCAAGTATATCCAAAATAAAACCAATCAAGTATTACATAATTATTGCACTTCAATTTTTTTTTTCTCAATATACAATTTATTGCGGGAAAATGTAATACTTATTAAAGTTCGATTATTATATGAAATACATATATTTCATTCATAAGTATGAATCCAAAACAGATTTAATTGCAATGTAAATATAAGGAAACTATTATAACATTATTTTTCGGTACCGAGATCTTAATTTCCTTTCTCTTTGGAAGTTAAAGAAATTTCAACATCTTTATAATATACATGGATGAGAATTTTTAAAACATAAGGAAATACTTATACTTTTTATATAGTTAAAGTCTACTAAATAGAAGTTACATTTCAAAGCAAAAAAATTATTACATAAAATAATGACGGTTTTACCATCACATGTCATAGAATCTACATGCACAAAATTGTCTAACAAATAAAACATGGATCAGTTAAACAATTCGCTTAAATCTTACTATTTTAAAAATTGATGATATTAAGAAAATATAATTATTTAATCAAATTTTGACAGATGTCAATATTTAGACCTACGACATGTATATGTCTAATATCATTGCAAGTCATATTACTAGAAATCATTAGGATTTCTTTTTGTAAATCCTATTATGTTTCATATTTTTCCTGATTATTTTCAGGCTTTCTAATACATGAATTATATATGACCATCATAGTATTCATAATCACATCTATGGCAATAAGATCAATTTATCATTGATTTTGGGAATGATTCTTAGCCAATTGACATAATTGATAATATTTGCGTCAATAATTTTGCTCAAATGATGTGATAATTCTCAAATATTTTTTTCATCATGCTCTCAATATTTTACAGATGCATGAGCATATACAAGACATAAAAAGTAGAATATACTTTTATTTAATATATCTTCCAAATTTATGTTGTTTTTGCATAATTTAAACTGTAGGAATAATTATAATGATTGCGGAATCATACTCGCTTATAATATTAAAATCCTGCAATTGCAGGTAAACCATTCATAGCGAGTTTGGAAGATTCATTGCCTTATGATGGTCATGTATTTCTTTTCAAATTTTGTGAAAGGATATATGTATCTTTTATTATAATAGATTTAGGGTTTAGCCTTCATGAAGATAATGATGAAGAAATATCATTATTTTATCGCAATCCTTCAGTGATGCATGATTTCCTTCTTAAAATTATTTCTCTAAAATTTTATCCATATGGATTTTAACCTCAAAGGTTTACGAATATGTATTATTGCTTGATATATTAAAAGCGACGAACTTTAATTCGTGACCATATGGATTTAAATATGAACTTTTTCGGCAATTTTTATTGCTTACTATTATGAAACAACGAACTTTTGGTTTGTGAGATTTGATATCATGAGACATATATTTCAAAATAAAAGTGATGAGAGATTTAAAGAAAATTTACCGATAATCGCGATATGAAATATCTTCATGTTGTCAACAATACTTTTTCTTCATAACCTTCATATTTATCTCTTCCTCTTTTTACCTCCAATAGAGACTATTGTGCTGATAACATGTTACAAAATTAGAAAGAAAATAGAAGAGACAATAAAATAAAAGAGAGAAATATAATAGAGAGAAGGAGAGAAGAAACTTGTATTGAATTTCTTGGTATGTCATATTATAACGTAGAAATCTCTATTTATAGGAAAATACAATTTGTTCTCCAAGTAATTTTTAGTACGCTTTTATTCTCTTGGGCTTGGTCTTAGACTATAATCAATAATATCTTCTATAATCCATGAATATCCACATCTACATAGATATTTTATAACACTCTATTCATTAGAAGTTCCATTATTTTCTTTAATTTTCTCCATGCATCTTAGGAAATCATTTTCTTGAAATGAGGTTAAATCTTTCGAGGTGGCAAACTTCGATAAATCAATTACGGGTTAATTGCACAAATAGTTTCCAAAAATATCATTTTTTTCAATTTAATCTTTAATGTCCAAAAAAGAACAAATAAATACCTAATATTTTTCAATCTTAGTCAAATTAGTTCTCCTAGTTAAACTACTGTTAGATTTAACAGGCTACAGTATTATATGGGTAAAATTGAAAAGGTAGTGATTAAATTAGTCTTTATTATTTTTATAAAATTTTAATTTCTTCCCCAAAGTTTATAAAACGTTTCAATTTAGTTTCCAAGACCTTCTTCTTCATCCCCTTTTACCATCATCTGTAAACATTTACCACTATCATCGCACACATAGTTCTACACATACACACACAAATGCATAACACAATTCAGATATATACACACACAAATCACATATATCCATATGCCCATATCCACACCCATACATATAAACACACATATATATAGACACACACACATGGCGAGGTTTAAGACTAAGGCTAGGGGGTCGATGTAAGGGTAGGGAGGAAAAGGGTGGCGTAGATGTAGAGGTGAAGGGAGAAATGAATGATGGTAGGTGTAGAGGCGAGAGGGAAGACGAGTGCGGGTAGATGCAGAGATGAAATGGAAGGGAATAGGCGGTTAGGAATAGAGGTAAGTGTTATAGTGAGCCTAGGTAATCTCTGGAACAGATGGGCCTTAATATATATGTATAAAACTCAATCTCGACCCAAAAGCTCATGTCATTGAGTCTTGAACCTACACATGTATATTGATAACTCATTATTTTCTTAATGTTCTAATGTGGGATTACTGACTTGTTCCTTATCCCCTTTGTTTACATGAAAAATACTAAAAATCTCCCCCTTCACATATGAACTCTCTACATTGGGCTCCAACTCCTTCTTCATCCATAATCACTCCACTGAAAAGTCCATCTTTATCATCACTCTCACATGTTTTAGATCATAACACCTCAACTACCACGCCAACCTAGTAGTTTTTTCTTGTGCACCCAGATCACACCCATGAGTCACGTGAACTTACTCTACTGCATGAGCCTATTGGGACTGCTAACCACACCTTGCTCGAGTCATAATCCATCATGTTATGACCTTATACCACTTTAAGAGTCCAACTCAAGAAGTACGCGAAATTACTCCATCTTTTGAGCCCATGATCTAGCTCCATCGAGAGTCCATCGTGTTACTATGACCTATATCGTCCTTTGAGAGTCTAAGATCTTAAAACCATCAGCTCTGGTACCATTTGTTATGGCAAGCTCAAGGAGTCTCCAAAACATATGAGCCTTACTACAAATGTATAGAACTTAATATGGATCTAAAAGTTTAAACTATTAGCTCTTGAACCTACACATATATATTAATAGCTCATTATTCTTTTAATCTTCGAATTTGGAGTAACTAGTTCCTTATCCCCTTTATTCACATGGAAAATCCTAATAGTAAAAGGGGAAGGGGTGGTAGAGAATTTTGGGGAAGAGAGGGGGTTCAACTAGGTAGGTAGTATAGGGGGTTCATGGAGGTATATGGTGGGTATGAAGGGCAGATGGATTTGGTAAAAGGGTGGGGGTAGAAAGTCCATAAATGGGCTGAGTTTGAAGGGGAATGTGGAGGGGCTTGTTTGACCAAAAAAAAAAAAGGTTTATGGGTTGGGTTGGGTTGACCCAAAAAAAAGAGAAGAAAAGATTGGGCGGTAAATTGGTAATTTATTAATTTTACCAAGTGTACATTAAGTTATTTACTAAATTTTCTGTTAAATATATAACAATACGGGCTAAAAAATGATCAAATTTAGATAATATTAGGAATTTATTTGAATTTTTCCGAATAATAAAAACTAAATTAAGAAAATGTCTCAATATTAGAGACTAATTATATAATTAACCTAATCAGGTAATATGACTGTATATAGTTCTAGAGTACTAACTCACATATATGTAACAATTTGCGTGAAATTGGAGGTAAACCTTATCAGGAGCTGCAAATTCTACAATATACGGCTAATTGACCCCATACCATCCTCTAGGTAGCTACTTACATGTCCTAACATAAAAAAAAATTAAATTCATATTTTTTCGTAATCCTACAACATTATTAGAAAGATTAAATGGTGATTAACTATCTAAATATTACTACACATATAGTCTCACGAGAGAGAAAAAAAAATTATATAATTGGCATGTAAATTTGAGACCTGCAAGCATTCAAGACGAGCTGCATAAGAACCAACTACTATTAACATTAACACAAATGAGGGGGACAAAAGAGTGAAAAAATGTGGGAAAGCGAAAGGCCATAAGCCATACTAGTGTTTCATGTGTCTCCTTGCAAGAAAAAAGAAAAGAAAAGAAAAAAAACCCCTCAATCATCTGCTATTTGAGTGTGCATTGATAATTGGTCACACATTTTTGTATCATTTAACTGTATTCTATCACCCACCTGGCTGTACACCACAGTGCTTTTTCTTGCTCTACTAGTAGTTTAAAGCTAGTCTTGGATTTTTGGGGGCTCATTGAACGAGGTTGTGGTCTTACCCTTTTCAGGGACTTCTTCAAGTTGTTTTCCTTTCTCATCTTTTGCAGCAATACACATTTTGGCGTTGCACGTTGATTCATTATAAGCTCTAGAAAAATGTGTTGTGATCAACTCCTTTTGTAGGCACCTTTTTCAGTTTTTTTCACTCTTCTACATCCTCAGCTCCTACCCTACATCGCTTCAAGAATTCAATGGGCTGCAGTGTCTGCCAAATATCTAAGCATCTAAACATCTACTTGCTTTTTCTCTTGATCTCAAGCTTCACCCATGGTAGATTCTTGGCTGAAGGTGAGTGTTGCATAATGAATTTTGTTCAAAATTACAAATAAATGTATTTTGAATTGAATTTTCATCATTTCTCACTCTTCAGGTAGAACAATGCCCAAGTTGGTTGAGGCTTCTGAGGTAAGTTGAACTTAATACTGCCACTGGGTGCTTTCTTTTTTTCTTTTTTTCCTTTACAACGAAGGTCAAAATTTTGATTTAAACTCAGAATCTTTGATTACAACGAATCATTACTTGACTATTTCACGGTGTCCATTTTTTGTGCTTTATTGAAAATGCATAGCAATTGTATTAGTTTTCTTCTTTTACGTGATAATGCAAAAATTGCTGATCATTTTGTCTATGCATGTGGGGCGTTTTGAATACAGAAAAGAAATGAAGAGAACGTAGTAATGGTCAGATCTTTGATAGGTTCAAGGCCGCCAAGATGTGATAGAAGATGTAGTTCTTGTGGCCATTGCGAGGCAATTCAAGTCCCTATTGTTCCAAGCATCGAACGTCAAGAAAGAAGCAGTCACCAGTTCTATGCAACCAGAAGATCTGTAGCTTATTCAAGAGGCGATGACATCTCCAACTATAAGCCCATGTGTTGGAAGTGTAAATGTGGCAACTTCATTTTCAATCCATGATATTGAGACGCAGTTCTTTTTGTCTGAAGAAAATAATTTGTCAATTGTTTATAATCCGTGTACGAAACTTTCGTTATGAACGAAATTAAAAACAGCCATGATAGCTTCAAAAGGGATCAAACTCGCTTTCGATAGTTTGAAAAGAGTCATACTAGGATTAGAAAAGGTCAGATTCACTTTGAAATATGTCATGTATGTAAAAATTATTTTATCATGTAGAATTCTCTTCAATATCCTTCCTAGTATCACTTGTATATATTTTGCTTTTGTAGTAGTTCTTTTTCCTAAATGGCAAATTTTTTGACTTTATAAACGTTAGGTAAAACATTATTGGGTGCCACAAGGATATTATTCTTTCCTTTTGTTTAATTCTTTAAAAAGGCCACTATAATATTTTAATTTTTCGTAAAATGGACTCCTCGTATGAACTTTATTGTGGCCTTGTCAACCAGAGGCTTCTAAAATGAAAAAGGAAAAAAGAACAGTATTAAGTGATTATTGCATCTAGAAATTTAACGGGTGTTTTTAGTTTAAAATAATTTTTATGAGTTTAAAAATTAAAATTAATTTGTTTAACTTATTTATTTTTAAAAAAAATAGAGAGAAGTCAATGTTAAAAAATAAGAAGCTTAATATGAAAGCTTTTTGAAAATGGCTTTTCCAAAATTATTTTTACATTATACAGAAAATCGTTTTTATTTTTTTTTCAAAAATATTTTCCTGTATTTTTTAAAATTCAAGACTGTCTTCGAAATTTTTAAAAACTTAGTGCTGACATGATCATAACACCAAAAATATTAATGGATTATGTTCAACATCAATTTTAACCAGAGTTTTTGTTCTAAAAATTTTACAACTTAATAATTAAAATTTCACTGATAAGTCAAACATATTTTAAATTGGTACTGAGAGGTTTCTTGTATTTATTTATTTATCCAAATATATTTACTTATTGTGTCTTCAACACAGCTTTTAATGTACATGTGAGATTGTCTTTTAGCATTGTAAATAGATATATATATTTTTTATTTTTAAATCGGTAACAGAAAGAATTAAATCTAAAATTGTTTGATAATTTAAATTCTAATGTTATATTAAATTATCATATTATTTAAAAGAGAGAATAGTTCAATTAGTCCTAAACATTTGCTTGTTTTGACATTTTAATTTCAAACGTTTCAAATCAGACACTTTAGTCCTAAACGTGTTATATAAGGGATACCGTTAGTCCATTAGTTCATTTCTATTAAATTTGCTCCATTGAGATCACGTGATTCGCATGTCAAGCGTAAAAAAAAAAAAGCATACAAAATTAAATTGGTTATTTAGCTTACAACTATGAAGGGAGTATTTGTTTTAAACAAACCAATTTAACTTTGTATGTTTTTTTTTTCTTTTTACGCATGACGTGCGAATTACGTGATCTTAACGATATAAATTTAACATAAATGAGTTAATAAATTAACGGTGTGTTTTATGTAAAATATTTAAGACTAAAATGTTCGATTTAAAATATTTAATACTAAAATATCAAAATAAATAAACGTTTAAAACTAATTAAGTTATTTTCTTTATTTAAAAAACTAAACTATTATCCAAATATGTTTATATTTAATTATTATCTCCATCTCCATCAAGTAGAGATATAACTGGTAAAAAGCAGGATATTGTTTTGTTTGATATTATATCGTATTCTGTGAAGTTTAATATGATGGGAATGGTGTGACGACATGGGTTTGGTATTTTTAATGAGAAAGAGATGTGAGGGAATCAGCCATGGCAGTGCAGTCTGGTTTCGTATCTTACAAGATAAATATCCATCAGCTTTTGCCTCGAATGGATAAATCTGTGAAGAGGCAAAGTACCAAACTACCATGCCGCGTACCATATGATATCATATTTGGAACACCTAAAGGTTTCACCTGCTCCTCCTTATGCATCCCACATAATTAATTCTCTCTCTTTCTGGTCATCAGTTTCGGATTGGATTCTCTCATTTCTTCTTTCTTTCATTCTTGATTGACGTAGGTTATCAGATTTGTTTTTTCTTTTTTAATTCAACTATTAAATTTGAATTAACAAATTAATAAACTTTAAGGTTTCATTTGTTTGTCGTAAAATATTTTTTTTAAAATATTTTTTTTAATTTTTTAATATTTGGTAATATTAAAAAATTAATTAATTGAAAATATTTTTCAGTCAATAATTATGACTGTTTTTGCTTAATTTTTCGGTATTTAATAACATCGAAAAATTTGTCAACTAGAAAATATTTTTCAGTCAACAATTACGCCTAGTACAAAATTTGAAAAAATATTTTCATATTCTTTAAGAAAAGAAAATATTTTATGGAACTCACTGTAATCCAAACATCAAAAAATATTTTTTAATATTTTATTTTTTAAAAAAATATTTTTTTCTAATAAATTATTTTACGGCAAACAAATAGAGCCTAAAAAATGTGTTTGATTCTCGCTTTAATTCCTGACATGTGTAACTTCCTTTAAAGTAGAGTAAAATTAACTTAGGCCAACCTTCAAATTTAAAGAATTCTTTTTAGCAAACTTAATTGCAAGAATGGTGTTGAGGATGAGTATGTAGCATATTAGGTATCTTTATTCACCCAAAAAATGTTTGAATCAGGGAATGATTTCTCAAACTTTAAGGCGTGTAGCAGATGTTACTTTTTCAAAGGAATATTTCACCTCCCATTCTTGCAAAAGGTTTCCTGCAAATAGTCTTCAGAATACAATGAAGTTTTTAATTTGTGTCTTTACACTTGACAAAAATTAGCCTAAAGTTATCTGTTGTGTTTATTTTTCATATTTGAATATTGTTAAAGTTAGTTTTTTCATGTCGTAAAAAATTATAAATAGGACCAAAAATATGGAAAAGTTAATTTTGAATAGTTGTGACTCTTAGATTTGAAAGATCCTTCAAAAATGATGTTGTTTCAATTATAATTTTTCATAATTTTAAAATTTCACAATTTTAAAAATGTCTCAACAATCCCCAGCCATTTTTAAAATTGAGAGGCTCATCAAATCTGAAAGCAACATACATAAATAAAAGTATCTTGCTATTTGAACCCTTATTAGTGAAAGTTCATTACAATTTAATAGGAATAGTATGGTAGACTATGTTTTGAAACACAAATTCTTTATGAAAGTAATATAAATTATCACACGTCACTTTAAACACTATATTACTTTATTACATAAATGACACATTAATGGCCTTGTGTCCGTATCCATTCATGAGTGTATCAGAACCAAGCCCTTGAGTTTCTTGAAGTGGCACCACTTCACACTCACATAGGTAGATTCTATCAAAAGTGCCCTCGCAATTTTAACACTTCGACAATCATTTCTATAGGTCTATTAAGAGTGTCAAAGTCAACCTCTCTTTAAATCTTCGGGTACCAAGCACTAAGTAGCTTTGGGAGACATGATAGATTTAATGCTTGCAATTGCATTGATGACGTAGAGGTTCTATCATTGGTAACTTGAATCAATAGGTTTGAGACCCATCCCTCTTGATGTTTTATTCTCCGAGTCTCTACCTAGTCTTTTTGTTAAAGAACTGACTAAATTTTGACTTGATCTCATGAAATCTATAGTAATAACACCATTTGTAATTAAGTCTCTCACATAACTGTGTCTAAGTCCAATGTGCCTAGATTTCCCATTATCCACATGGCTATAAGCCCTTGACATGTAATTTAACTATCACAATGTATGTATAACGGTGCAATAAGTTTTGGCCATAGTGGTATTTTATATAACAAATCCCATAACCATTATGCTTATTTGCATGCCAAAGCTAAAGCTACGAACTTGGCAACTATGGTGGAATCCGTTATGCGTGTTTGTTTCTTGGAACCCCAAGAAATTACACCACCACTAAGCATAAATATCCACTCACTTGTTGATGCGTGATCTTCGCTATCAGTATTCCAACTTGCATCAAAATATCTTTCTAGTACTGAAGGGTATCCTCCATAACTTATATTGTACTTAAGTATTCGTCTTACACCATTCCAATGCTTGTCATTTGGATTACTGGTGTATATCTACTTAGTTTAACAACGACATAATCTATGTTCAGCATAGTGCATGTTATTGCATACACAAGACATCCTATCACTTTGGCATATTCCAATTGTGATATTGATTTTCCAATATTCTTTGTAAACTTTGTATTAGGGTCGAATAGAGTTGAGGCAAGTATACAATTGAAGTGATTAAACTTTAAGAGTATCTTTTCAACATATTATGAGAATAGAGTGTTATGAGGAATGCGAGCCAAAGCGCTAGAGCGCGATGTAAAGAAAGTTGTGCAATCCCCTAACCTCCTTCAGGGATCGAGAGATTAAGGGGACAAATGACATGGCACAATTTAACCTGACTTGACCTCAGGACATGACCTCTACCGGAAGGCCTTTTGAGCATAGTTGGGTGGTTCTCAAATTATTTAAGTCATCCAAAGGTCCCATAATTTTAGGTTAGAAATATAAGTCCAGGCTTGTATATCCGAAAGCCAAGGTTGGATATGACTGTCTGAACCCATGTATTAGAAATAAAGCCCGAGGTCCTCAAAGGTGGGGGGGGGATGCATGACTAAGCTCCATGGAGAAGGGAAGTCTTATTTGGCAAGGAAATACTGTTCAATAAGGAAACAAATCCTTGGGCCTTAAGTTAAAGGATTTATCCTAATCCTAGTTCGAACATGTCGATCACCAACAAGTATAAATATCTCATGCGTCCTCCACCGCAAGCAACTCATTCTTTAGGCTAAACACTCTTCGCCAACCTTGTTTTTTTCTCCTTCTATAAGACACCGTAATTGATTTAAGCGTTGGAGTTATCCCATGGGGATAACTCGCTGTTTGTTTGTTCTTGCAAGAATCTAGTTCACCGAGTCCAATTAGCTTGTTCTTATTATTTTACCTTAACATGTTTAATTTAACTAAATTAGTTATTTGTTTGTTCCTAGTACTTATTTTATTATTATTTGATTATTTCTTCTTATACTTGATATTCTTTGTTTTAAAATGTGCATTTTTAATTTTTTTAAAATTATTTTTTGATTTTCAGCTATGCGAGTGAGTGCATACAAACTTGAGATTTAATTTGGAATTGGGTGGAAATTTGACATTTGAGTTGAAATTTAGATGCTCAGTTGATAAATTCTAATTTGCTAATATAGATGTTGAGGCAAAATGGGTACTTGAAACTTATTGAATTTTAACCTAAAATTTGGTGAAAAAGGTAAAAATGATTGGTATATATTGAAATTTGCACAACTTAGATAGAAAGTTGTTTTTTTATTTATTTATTTTAGTAAAGAGAAAGTCAGGTTAGACTGCGTGTTTTATTGCACTTTGTTTATATTTTTACCAGGCCGTAACACCTGAGGAAGTTATAGTCTCTGAGTGTGGGCTTTGCCATAAATTTTCCAAGTCCGGAGGAAGTTACAATTTTTTTTTAAATAATTTTTATGAAAAGAAATCATTTTACGTAAGTAGGATCACATCGAATCTGTTCTAGTGCAATGTCACGTTTCAACGTATGATCAAGTTCAATCAAAGGTCAGTAAATATTTGTGATAGCAAGATATAAATTTAAACTTGAGACCTTTGAGTATAACAAGTTAACCAAACTATTTTACCCAACCTTTTGCGACGAAGGAAGTTAATAATTATTTAGATGAGAGGCTTTCTAATGTCCCAGCTGGAGTTTATACTCCATTCATGTTATAATTAGAAGTCTTACAATTAGAAATTAGAAGTTTTAAAATTCATTTTTATTTTGTTTTCCTAAAAGAATTCAACTAATTCTACAATGTAAAAATCCTTCAAAAGCACCAATTATCAGAATACAAGAAGTAATTCATTTTTCTTCTCCAATTGTATTAGTATTTTTTTATTTTATGAGCTAAGGAGGTGAATTAGTCTAGAGTGCATGTCAGTTATCTCAAGTTGCATACTCATTGATAATTTAAAAGAAATTAAAAAAATGAATGGAAATAAAGAAAATTATAGTTTGTTAGATAATAGAGGAAGCCCATGTATTGTCATTCTAATTAGACAAACTATATCAGGTGTTAAAGGTTGAAATCTATCAATCCCGACCCAAGTAGTAATTTGCAAAACAAAGAAAGGGATAACGAGTGTTATCTCTTGTGAACCTCATCCGGTGTGAGAGTCAGTAAGTTTGCTTAAGAAATAACTTAATAAGTAAGTGACAAATTTAGCAATAGAATAGTAGTTACCTTTGAGTCACCTGATAATGCTAGTAGTCTTTGGCGAAATATGATAATGCCATATGGCGAGTAGAAGATGCTCTTTTTAGCTCAAGATCTACAGACGGTATCAAAGTATTTTACCATTATCATTAGGACTCTTGCATTTTTTATTCTTCCTACGGTTACTAATATCATAACTAGAGTACATTTTTCATGTTAGGAGGTTTACTAATTCGTTTATGTTGCACCCCCTTACTCTCTTTTGGCCTAAAGAAAAAACCCATTCGCTTATCACTCCCCAACTTGGTAAAGTAATAAAGATAGGTAGTCAAATAACTAGTTATAAGTATTATGACCTCAATTATTGAAATAGGGTTTATCTTTGATGACGGCAGAAAATGTGTTTTTGCACGAGCTTAGTAATATCCAATGTCGTTTAACCCGAGCTCAGCTCCGGAAGTATTTAACCTGCAAAACAAAAGACTCCGGGGTAGCCCTCAAGGACCCACTCCAATGTTCAAGTCAGATATGGAGTCCAAAAATAGCATATAAGCTAAAGAACAAGAGCTCAAGAGGGAGAGATTAGAGAGAGGGAGCAAAATAACATGTTTTTTTCCTCATTTACCTTGTGTGAGCTCCTCCTATTTATAGAAATATATATGGCTTAAGGAGTGCCACGTGTCACACTCTAATCTAAGCCTTTTGTGATATCGTCGGGTTGGCATACTATGACAGTTTCAGAATTAATTTTGTCTATTCACATAGAGCCTAATTTCACCCAAATCATTAGCCCCCCTGATTTCCTGAGCTTTGTAAGAGGTCAGTGAATCATTCATTAATACGTTATTATTTTTCTCAACACATTTTCTTGGTAACTGTCAGGTCTTTAAAAGCATAGACTGCATGTCTACGAAGCAACCAAGTGGCCCATCTCCACTTTCTCTTTCTAATTCCTGGCCTGATTTAACCAGTATACCAGTCCTTGGATCAAGCTTGCCTATATCCGGAGTGAGTACAAGTAATGGGCTTGATCTCACCTCCTCGGCTTACCATAGTAATTGCAACTTAACAGTTTATTCGTCCTTTGACACGTAAAGGCCTATTAGATTGGGGAATAAGAATCTTAATGATCTAATCCTCAGATTGCAGGTTTGCGAGGTCCAAGCTTGGACTCGGCGTCTGTAGATGGCTACTAATGCCATAAAGACAAATACTAAATGCTAAATCCAATTTTGCTAAAGAGATTTGGCCAAAGAGGCATTAGAAAAAGGCCTAGGGAAGATATCAAGACCTTGTATTCCAACAAAGGCCTTCCCTATTCTGGTAAGAGCTTGACAACTCAAACTTCTTGCCCCAATGGGCTTCATGTTGTTCAATGCTCGAGGCAGTCCCCCTAGGCGATTATTGCTTGCCTTTTATTTGATGGTTAGGTTCCCATTTTTGGGGTCAGACCTTAGTTGTGGCTCGGTTTGGCTTCACGCCAAAGCTTGAGCTGAATCAAGTTTGCGTTTCACCTTAGCTTTCCCCGAGTTTAAGGTTTCGCTTCGGTTCTTCTAAGTCCCACGTTGGTCTTGGCTCTCTTGAGCTTGACCTTTGGTTGTGTTCAATTTTAATATGCCATTTTCACTTCAGCTCATGCCTAACTCTTCTTTAGTGCGAGTCTGAGCTAGCCTTGGTTGAATAATATTCTTTGGGATTAATCCCAAAGTTTGTCATTCATCAAGGTTTGACCCTGTTTCTCCTACAGTTTGGGCTCGATTGTAGTAACCTCGAGATCGGACGTCCTCGACATTGATTATCATGGCCTCGAACTTTTACGACTCGTGGGTAGATTCCACTTGTTACTCTCCGACCCCGACCTATCGCTAGGCTAAAGCCGAAACATGACGTTCATAACTCTTATTCCTGAGATTATCAACTTAATAGCTTTTAAACTTGTAAATAATAATTTAATAACCTGTTACCGAGAGACCTCCAATATTGTTTCAAAAACATCAAGCCTTACAAAATTATAACATCTGTTACAAATTCACAAGACCTGAATCCACCTGTTCAACATTTCCAAACCTAGGTCTTGAGAGTTTAGTGTTCAGTCTTAACTAGGCATCTAATCTACCAAAATAATATTACAACATAATACTTGATCAATTTACAAAAATATCTTATTACAACAATAAGCTAAAACTCCACAAGCAAGCACGTAGACCAACTAGGGCAGAAATCCATCCCAACACATCAATATAGCTTGCAACCACATGGGAGCTTGCTCGGGCTAATCGTTACCTGAAATTATTAGAAAGATGAGTGAGCTAGATCCTCGCATATAGCTCAGTGAAGAGGAAAACAATGAAGGGTTTTCACAAAGGTTTTATCATTTCACAAACGTTTTAACAATCGTGCAATGCATAGAATATCATAACGTGTACATTCATTAACAATCATAAATCATATATTCTCCTGATGTATCATTGGTTCCCGACAATTAGGTTGTTCCGGGGTATTCAAAGGCGCTCGGCGAGAGAAGAAATCAACACAATCATAAATCATATCTTCTCCCGAGGTATCATTGGTTCCCAGCAATTAAGTTGTTCCAGGGTATTCAATGGCGCTCGACAAGAAAAAGAGTCAACACTTTGGTAGTCGAGGTATACCGGCAAGCCTAACGCTGCCCGGAGTTCCCGTCACTACCTCATTAAAATATGGTTGCAACCTAACCGCGCACTTACAATTCATATACATATGCATTTTACATAAGCATGTAAGTTCATTCAATCATGTAGCATATTCAAGTACATTTCATATTTCGCATCACGTAAACGTGTCAAGCATTTATCACGTACTCATATGGACATGTAAGATCCTTTAGTACTAACACATAATAACAAGAAATAATAAGAACTTGTAAGTTGGCCACTTAACAATGGCTTTTACCAATAACAACCACTAAGTAGACTAACCAACTTCAATGCTTTTGCAATTGCCTAACTTAAACAGTTCAACTTCCTATATTCCCAAACTCCAATTAATTTGATTTTGGTATATAATCGAAGCTTATCGAATGTAAATAATCATAGAATCAAACGGAACTCAATTCGGAATTGAATTGAGTGAGATATGCCCTCCGGAATAATATTGCGCAAAGCTGAAAAACCATCCGGTTGACTGACTGATCCGGTCGATTGGAGTCGACCGGATTGACTCGACTGGATCTTGACCAGTGATATCTGGATGACAGATCTGGTCGACTCACGTCAGATCCGGTCGACCAGATTTGACAGCACAAAATATGCATTTTCTTGCTTCTTTTTGCTTGCTAGCTAGACACCCTTGCTTCTAACACCAATTTAACACCTATGACACCCAAGGCATTGCTAAACAACATAATAAACCAACAACATGTACATACCACACATTTGAATCAAGCCATAAGTCAAGAACACTTAAGCCACTATAAAAGCTCTTATGATCTTGACACCCAAATTCGCATTCCTCTTATCATTCTAGCTCTTCCCACACAAGCATCAATCATCATACAACTTATACAACAACTCCTCAACTCAACAAGAATCATCAAAAGCTCATTAAACTAAGCCCTAGCTCAACTACACAAAATAGAACCCAAATCTTGCAATAACTCCAACACATACCCATACATATTTATCATAAGCAAGAACATCATCAATATACACCATATAAACTTGAATGAGCTTGAGAAAACACTTTTGAAATAAACCCTCACCTTAGTGTTGAATCTTAGAAGAAAATGATAAGCAAGAGCACCTTTGAAAGAAGCTAAGAAATACTAGAAATGCTTAGAAATGGCTGAAATTCCTCTTCCTCTTCTTCCTTCTTCTCTTTTCTCTTTTTTTCTCTTCTCCTAATGGTTTGATCGTGTAGTGTATGTGTGTGTCAGCTGATCGTATGTTTGTGTGTGTGTTGTGTGTGTTTTGTATGTTTTAATTAGGTAGACAAATATCTAAAGCTCCAAAAGACCAAGTTGCCCCTCTAACTTAATACCTATTTACTAGCATGCCATTTAGTTGTAGTTCAAGTGTTTTGGTTCTAGTTTACTTATTCTAGTTAGCTACTGCAATATGACAGAGTTTAATTAATACATACGATTGAAAACACGTAAGGGCACGTAATAAATATATTGCCCGTAAAATGAGATGAACGTATGTTAAACGATGTAAATGCACATTAATTGAAAAATATATAAAATGATAAAAAATGCATATGGGCTTGGTACAGGATCTCACATCCTCCCCTTCTTAACAGAATTGCGCCCTCGCAATTCATTCTTTATTCTAAGGCTATTAGAACTCAATCATCAAAGAAAATCCTCAACATATGGTACATGATTTCATTTACTAGAGGAAATGTTACTTTTTCTAAGGTTTGTTAAATACTGTAGAGACATTCTCCGATCATTGTAATAGTAACTCCATCATCATCCTACAAGAATATTTCTAATACCATAAAGCGAAAATAGTTTCTACACTTTTCAAATAGCCTAAAAAATAGATGTTCAGGCTCTCAAAACCTATTACCTTTAAATGTTACTCAAGTGTAGCTTAGTATTTCTAGTATATGTATATGTCTAACTTAATCAATTACTTAAGCCAAGAACCCATTCATCACCTCCTTATTTTAACCTTACTCGGTTATCATCTTGCTAAGTTTTACTCCTTTAACATTCTTTCCTACTTATATCCTTCGGAAATCAAGCACTAAATTCTCCTTAATCATAACACTTCTACCCTTTTTAAAACCAAGCGAAGAGCCTCTTGCACATCAAGTAACATATAGAGTTCATCAAGATACTATCTAACACCAAGAGGCTTTGAAATTTTATTCTTCTCTTGTCACACATCTAAAAATTACATATAAATCTAGTAAGATACCTTATCTAACTAGGATTCTCAAATTTTTAGCACAATATAACACTACAACTCACCAAGTAGCATCTTCAATAACACATATATCGTAATCAATAAGCCACTATAGCACAATTATAGGTTACAATATCTAAGGCTAGCACCTAATGTTTGGGGTTTCATTCAAGTCCAAATTCACATATATTACTTTATGTCTATTATCCATCAAGATGTCCTAGCACTGATAACACCTTAGTAACCGTATATGAGAATCCTGGTCAAAGATATATGTAAACCACATATCCACTTATCACCCCATTGTAATTAACTTGTACTCCTAGGTACACCTACAACACCAAATATGCTAATGGTTCAAGACTTAATCATTTTATAACTAACACAACCCATGTCATGTATAATACATATTTTAGCCTAAACACATTATATAAACTCTTCATTTATCAATATTCCAACTCCTTAGACACATACGTTCTTACTTAGCATCCTATAAACTAATGCCTCAAGTAGGTTGGTAATCATCAAGATTTATAAATTTGGGTTCTAGGGTTCCTACATCTAACTAGTGCAATCAACACCTAGCTACAAACGAGTAAGAACTTAATCATGTCAATACTTTATTAATTCCTAAAGGATCCCCAGTGTCTAAGGCTACTTAGTCGAATCTAAGTCTTGTAATTCTTAGATAAATCCATCAACAACCATTAAGTATAGAATAACTTCAAATGCATATCAACATTAATAGTTACTATAAGTACTCTAAGATCGTAACTTACAATCTACATAATATTAAATTCATCCTCGTAATCTTTTCCATTAACCAAAATAGGTAACTCGGCATATCAAATTATCTACTTCCTACGTCACATGAGAATGCCACTTTGTTTGTTCCTTTAGTTGGTCCTAATATCACCATTTACTTCTACTAAGTCGAACTACTTAAATGCATCTATGTACATGTATAATCCATCTCCAATATTGCTCAAGCCATTACAGCAACTTAGTCCGAAAGAAATCAACTTACATGGTCTACCCAATATCCAACATTAAGCTCACACTCAAACTCTATGAAAAGCTTAGTCCTTCGCAAAACTAAGTATTCATCTTAAGCATCACATTTATCTAGTCCTATGGATCATTGCCTATTGTTCTAGCCATTTATGACGTTAAGAGATTAGTACAAGTCAACTCACACATGCAAATATTATAATCATACCCAACATATAGATTTCATATAAGCAAGAAACAGTTATGTCATGGAAGTCACATAAGATTCACACAAGCACGTATAGCACATAAGTTTATGTAAGCATATCAAACACATAACTCCATGTAAGCATACATAGACTCTCAAGCATGTTCCTATCCTAGGTCTTCTACCCGCAGACTAGAGGTTCTACGCCCAGCTTACGCCTAATTAACTAGCTAAGCTCTGATACCACTCAATAGGTGTCACGCCCCGATCCCGACCTATCGCTAGGCTAAGGTCGAAACATGAAGTTCGTAACTCTTATTCTTGAGATTATCAACTTAATAGCTTTTAAACCTGGGAATAATAAATTACTAACCTGTACATCCATTAAAATACCACAAGAAGTTATCGAGAGGTCTCCAATATTTTCCCAAAAACATCAGTCTTACAGAATTATAACATCTGTTACAAATTCACAAGACCTGAATCCACCTGTTCAACATTTCTAAACCTAGGTGTCGAGAGTTCAGTGTTCAGTCTTAACTAGGCATCTAATCTACCAAAATAATATTACAACATAATACTTGATCAATTTACAAAAATATCTTATTACAACAATAAGCTAAAACTCCACAAGCAAGCACATAAACCAACTAGGGCAGAAATCCATCCCAACACATCAATATAGCTCAGCCCAGCTCGATTAAAAGTGGGCTCGATTTGGCCCAACCTACCACATATAGGTAGGTTGAGCTCGGTCATATAATTTTTGAGCCCAGGCCCATTTAAGCCCAGACCCAGCTCAACCCATGACCCCAGCCCGTCTCGAGCCCAAATAAGGCCCAACACAAATTAAGTACAATTTGAGCTCATTTATTAAAAGAAATTAAAATATTATGCTTTATGCATGCAATGAAAGTCATAATAACTATTTTTAAAAAAAAACAAACTAGCAAGTCGCAGTAACTGTTTTATTTTAACAAACTAATAATAACAAGTAGCAAATTTATTTCTTAAGTTGATATTAAATGACTTGTTATCAAATCTTTTTTTATGATATTGCAAGTTTGCAACTAACAATTTTAAGTCCCTTCATATTATTTTTAAAATATTTTAGGTGCAATTCTTTTTTATAATTTTTATAATCGTTCATATAATTTTTCTCATAAATACTTAGTGGCATAGTGCTTTAGTTAATAAGTATATTTAACTTTATTTTACTACAAGTCTACAACATTATATATAATTATATCCATAGGAGAAGAAAATCTTTCACGATAATTATATTCGTCAGAGGTTTGAAATCATTTTACGTACTTTGAAGAACATGAGTATGTAATTTATAGTTATTGGCAACGTCAATTTATATTTCGACGCAAATTTAGAACTAGGACGTGTATAAGACACCTTATATCTCAACACCTAAATGTCACAAACTATTTTAATCCTGAAGTGGTTATTCAACCACCGCTATATCCAAGCACACCACAACCACTAGCAGGCCCAGTACCCGTACAAGGAGCATAACAAAATGGAGAACTTTTACACTAGCTTTCCTTAAGCATTTATATAATATTTTATTTTTATGTTTATATCATTAATGTACTCGTGTCTCATTAACTTGTAGTTTGTTAAGAAGTGTTTTATCATTTATGTTAATTGTTAATGTTATCAATCAACTTATGTATTGTCTCGTTAATAGTTAAATTAACTTTTCTTTAAAAAATTAAGTTTAAATTTTATTTTTTTAATTATTAATCCAACTATCCATATATATATATTGGTGTTTGTGTATATATATATATATGTGTGTGTGTGTGTGTGTGTGTGTGTGTGTGTATATATATTAGTATAATTATATATTCAGATTACACTAATCACAAAAAATGGGTTGGTCCAACCCAACCCAACCCTACCCAGCTCGTGACTCGTGGTAGTGAGCTCATGGACCAAGTTGAGTCCTATATTCTAAGAAATAAGCTCAGCCCATTAAACATCTGTGCCGAGCCGGGCACAATTTTCTCAACTCATGATTCGATCGGGCCGTGTTTGGCTGGCCCATATGCCAGCTCTACCTCTGGCAGTCGCTTGAACCCTTGGAGTTCATTTGCCCATAAGTGTATAACTTACGACCTAATGTAGGCATTAGGGTAAGCTTAGACTACCCTCTGACAGTCGCTTGAACCCTTGGAGTTCATTCGCCCATGAGTGTATAACTTACGATCTCATGTAGGCGTTAGGGTAAGCTCGGGTTGGCCTTTGGCAGTCACTTGAACCCTTGGAGTTCATTTGCCCATGAGTGTATGACTTACAACCTTATGTAAGCGTTAGGGTAATCGTGGGCTGCCCTCTGGCATTCATTTGAACCCTTGGAGTTTATTCGCCCATGAGTGTATGACTTACGACCTCATGTAAGCATTAGGGTAAGTTGGGGGCCGAGGTGGTACTTGTGATATTTCGACATGGGACGCATTTTATTTGGCAGTGTTTTGGATGTTAAATACTATTGGATGGGTTACTTTTTATTGGAATTGGAAGCACAACACTTAATCCCCTTTATGTTATGTATGTTATGGATTTCATTGTTCAAAAAATGATTCGCAAGGAAAAGAGAGGAGGTATCAGAGCGGAGTTTTGAGTAAATTCCTTTCGATTTCTGCTAATTCTCTTCTTGTCGTACCATGTCCAAAGTATCAACAAATTATCTATCCTCTCTTTTTTTCCATTTCATTAGTCTATGTTATAGGATAACAAGATGGTTAGAAATCCTTTATTTTTTTAACCTAATCGCTCTTTTGATTTCGGATTTGCTTCGTATAGGCTATACTCTTCAAAGATAACGCCATGTAAGGGCAGGAAGTCAGTTTATAAGAAAAAAATTCCCGAAGGTAAATTGCAAGAAGTCAAGTAGTCTTTCGACAGATTTGGATTCATATATATATCCATCCATGTGGTACTTCTTTGTACGATAAGATCCATATGTATAGATATCATCATCTACATCCGAAAAGAGGAGGACTCAATGATTATTCGTTCGCCGGAACCAGAAGTAAAAATTTTGGTAGATAAGAATCCCGTAAAAACTTCTTTCAAGGAATGGGCCAGACTGGGTCATTTGTCGTTTGGCAGTCGCTTGAACCCTTGGATCCGTTCGCCCATGAGTATGTTACATCACGACCTCATGTAGACGTTAGATTCGAGCTCGTCTTTGTCGAAATATACCAGTGAGTGTGTTATATCACGACCTTAGACTGGCCATTAGGTCTGAGCTGAGCCTCAATTGAGTATAATATTGTCACGTTCTCAACCTTTATTCGGGTATTAGTAACCCTTTAGTCCTCGTTGAGTTTGTGAGTGTGTTATCATCACGACGTCACATCAGTTCGAACTTTTAAGCGTGACTCGCATGCAGTTTGGCTAACAGATCCCCAGTCTTTATCAAGCGGTGAGTGTGTTAATAATCACGACCTCACTCTCGTTTTAGACTTAGGTAGCTTCTTTAGTAGGCTGGTGAGATTCTGGAAGAGTCTTGTCTTAGCCTGAGGGCGCTGCACCCCTTGGTGGTGTTGAGCTCTTATGACACATAGGTTGGCTCGGCTGGCTCTAATGGCTTGGTGATATGGACTTCGTTGAGATGATGGGCCATGGTCTTAAAGCCAATCCCTAACATGCTAGTAGATAACAATACAAGTGTACATGTATCATTGAAAAGTAGATTATTGTTACCTCTTCGAAGATCAAAAGGAGGCTCCACACAAACCCTTAGGTCGGGAGAGCTCCGCTGAGGTCTAGCTGACTACCCTCGCTAAGGTCAAGGTAGGGCTAATCTATTCATCCTCATTGAGGTCAAGTTCAGACTAATCTGATCAGCCTCATTATTGATTCTCCATCAGTTTTCTTGAGACATTTCGCCGAGAATCTTCGGTGCAATTTGGGTGTACACCACCACGGGGAATTCCATCGAATGCCAAGAATGCTCCAACAAAGCTGCCCTTTTTTTTCATGAACATGGGCTATGGTCAAATCAACTAAAAATGAAATATCTTTTATATAAAGAAAAGTGTTCATTTTACTTGGCGGAAATTGCAATGCTCTATATATATATATATATATGAAATTACATTTCAAGTGAACAATCAGTGAATAATTGCCTACACACGTTCGTACTTTATTATCAATAATCAAGATTGATAAGAGTATGCCAAAAGGATGCAATCTGCAAATGAATCATTATAAGAGAAATGATAATCAACTTGTTAGCTTGCTTACGATTTGATGACTATGCAATGCTAGCTGCATTTTAAGCATAATTTCTAGAGATCTAATTATATCTCCAGCTATCCTTGATAAAAGTAAACTCAAATCAGAGCTAAAACAAAGCGGAACTCAAATGAAATATTGTCGAAACTCCAATTTCGTCATTTCTGGACAGCCTAGACACGTTTTACGAAAACGGTTATAACTTTCTCTAGGAAGGTCCAATTCATGAACCGCTTGAAGCGTTAGAAACTAGACTCGTGGATCTTTTTAAGCATATATAAATTATCACCTGATTCTTTCTCAATTAGAGCAGTTTTTATGCAAAGTTGGCCCAAAAAATTGATTTGTAATCTCGTAATACTATAAACTTATTTCATAATGCAATTTTTTATTACTCTCACACTACCTCAAAATGCGGTAGTATGACCAGCTATGGTGCCATTGTGTATGTCAAGTGTATGTACAATAGGTCAGACCATAACTGTGGGCTACATAAACTAGCTCAGAATCAAGGATTTATCACTATGCAACAAGATTTGTGTTAATTACCTGAACTTTGTTGGGTTCCGAGAAATGGATTTGGATCTCTCGCAAACCAAACAAGAATCGGCTTCGAGGAGAATATATCCAAGTCCACCCTTGTCACCATCCAATATTTTTACAGCCATAGCCAAAAGGATGAGGTAGTCCAGCTTATTGCTTGTTTGAAGCCGGTCTCACAAAAAAGTCCAAGCTTGCATCTAAAGTCTCCTCCTTCATTTTTGAAGTAACAGGACATCCCTAATGGGACACCTCCATTTTTCTCTCAAATGTGCAGCACAGACCATTTGAAGACTTAGCATTGAACTACTACAACATTGCTTCCATGATGAATTTCTTGTATACAATGACTTCAACTTTAGCATTTAGAAAATGTTGTGGCTGCACCAAAATTTTTAAGAATGACAGTTTATCGGTTAATCGCGATTTTTTAAAAAATCGAAACCGATTAACATAACCTAAACTAAAACTGAAAACTGACGGTTTTGAAAATCATGATCCAAAATTGAAATCGACAATTAATGGAAAAACCGCGGGTAACCGAACCGAAATCGCTAGCTTAAAAAATAAATTTAAATAAAAAATCACTCCAAAAGTAGCAAAAATAATTAAGACAAAAAACTGCAACATATTAATACAAAAAAATCTAACCACAAACAATAAAAATCCGAAAAAAAAAATTGATGATCTGAAAAGTTTTGTATAAATAGCTAAAAAATTATATATCCAATGAAAATTCAACTTTAAATAAATACACATTCAAACCATAAACAAATCAATATTAAACACATAGAGATATATCGTTCAAACCATACAATATACATATAAAGATATATATATATATATATCTTTATACATACACACACATCAAAGTATTTAATCTACACCACTTCAATTTGTATAGAAAAAGTGGAGTAGTAAACTAATTGAAAACTAATTTTGTTCTTCTTCTTATACGTGGGAGTTGCGTCTGGCTATTGTTGGCGTTGCTGGCAAAGTTTTGCTCTCTACGCATCACTTGTATGTGTAGATGAGAAAGAGGTTGGAAAGATTGAGAAAGTAGAGTAGAGAGAGAAAAGTTAGTGAGAGAAAGGTAAAGTTGGAGTGTGAGAGAGGGAAAAATGGGTAAGAAAAAGTGGAGTAGAAAATGTGAAGTTGAAATTATAGTGAGTCGTCTTTTAGTGTTGTTTTTTCAGGGAGAGGAAGTTGAGTAGAAATCGATCAAATTTAAAACTTAATGGATTTTTTATCAGTTTTTGTTATTAGATTTTTATCGAATAAATATTCATCGATTTTAGATAAAACGGATACCCATTGTCATTCCAAAGAATTTTTGTTGTGCCGTTTAGCCACATTATAGAAAGAATATAAAGCTTCGCACTGTAAGGAGAGTCTTGCATCCAACAATCATCGAGAGCCAATTCGCACTTAAGCATGTAGGACTTATATTTCTCTGAATTCTAGCGGAGTTGAATGCAACACAAATTCTGCACGCTATCATATATTAGGGATTATGATAGCTTTTCATACTCTTTATGCAATTAATTTACTAGTCCTACACCAAGCATGTGTGAGGACATGCAGTAAAATATAAAACATCTCAAGAAAAGCAATAAAAGAATATGTGGCATCTCGACATTCACATGATCTCAAGCCCCTGCCCTCATACAAATCACTTGCCACTATATTTCAAGTGAAAAGTTTACTTCAGCATTTTAACAAACACTATCAACATATTATATGAGAAATATATTTTCTGGTCTAAGTTTCTAATGCAAATAGCACTTTGGCATTTTATCAAACACTTGTAGTGCATACTTATACAATGCATTTTTGTCTAAGTTTATACCAAACACCTAACCAAAATTGATTCATTCCTTCATAACAATGCGTGTGCTCACACGTATCCTTCCAATTTTTATGCACAAGAGTAAGCGAGAATCCCTCATAAGAGCCAGGAGTTACTATGCCTCCATGTGCTCGGATTTTACAAGTATGCTCATACTTCGGATAAATCTTGAATTGTGTTGTGCAAATGACTTGGTTAATGTATGCTTAGCCTATTACTTTGTCTAGATCTGATGCTAGATCATTATGACAATGATGCACATTTGGAAACACATTAAACACGCCAAATCATGGCAGGCTTATTCTTTTTGCATGGTGCAGCGAAGATGAAGCGATAGAATATGAGAAAAATAACAATTCTTGGGGACGAATTCAGAAACTTATTTGGGCTACCATAGCGGATTCTCAGTGAGATAATTCTTCATTCCCACATACGGTCCTAACTGATAAGTGTAAAAAATATACTTTTATCGAGCTCAATAATATCTAAAGCCTACAAAACAAAGGACCCCGGGGTAGCCCTTAGGGACCCATTTCGACGCGTCCCCAAGGACTCACTCCGACGCTTAAGTCAATTATAGAGTCCAAGAATAGCATATGAGATAAAGAGCAAGAGCTCAAGAGAGAGAAATTAGAGAGAAAATGAGCAAAATAGCATATTTTTTCCTCCTTTACCTTGTGTGAGCTCCTCCAATTTATAGAAATATATGTGGCCTAAGGAGTGTCACGTGTCACACTATAGACCAAGCCTTTTGTAATGTTGTAAGGTTGGTATACTACGATAATTTTGAGGTTAAGTTCGTCTATTCATATAGAACTTAATTTTACCCATATCAATTTTATTTTATTTTTGTCAAAAAAAGGAAAATTATATTAATAACAAAAGAAAATTAATTTATCCCCACTGGGAAGAGGTCACGGTACAAAATGGATGAAACCAGCAAAGGAATGTTATGGCCTCAGTTATTGAAATGGGTTTTAGAAAAGGGTACAAAAATGTACAAAATAATATATAAAAAAATGTATAAAACTGTACAAAATCATACAAAAATATATAAAACTTATCAAAAGTGTACAAAACTTTAATACTTCGATCTATTTGTGTGGTTCACCTACTTGAAGTTTGTTTAATTAATCTTTGTACTTTTTACAAGCACTTACTAGTAGAGCTGGCATATGGGCCAGCTCGGCACGGTCTGACACGGCCTGACACGACCCGTCTGAAAAATGGATTTAGCAAACTGAGCTCGACTCGTCACAGATGTTTAGTGGGCTGAGTTGAGTTGGGCTCATTTCTCAAGATATAAGACCCAACTCGACCCACGAGCCGGCTACCACGAGTCGAGTGGTGGGTTGGGCTGGGCCAACCCATTTTTTTGTAATTAGTGTATTTTGAATATATAATATATATACCAATATACAAACACCTATATATATATATATATATATATATATATATATATATATATATATACACACACATATATGTTAATTACTTGGATAGTTGAAATAATAATTTTAAAAAATAATATGAAATGACTTAAAGTTGCAAGTTGTAAACTTGTAATATCATAAAAAATATTTGATAACAAGTCATTTAATATCAACTTAAGAAATAAATTTGCTACTTGTTATTCTTAGTTTGTTAAAAAAATATAGTTATTACGACTTGCTAGTTTATTTTTTTTTAAAAATAGTTACTATGACTTACATTGCATGTATAAAGTATAATATTTCAATTTCTTTTAATAAGTGAGCTCAAATTGTGTTTAATTTGTGTTGGGTCTGAGTTGGGCTTGAAATGAGCCTTATCTGGGCTTGAGTTGGGTCTGTGCTAGGTTGGGCTGAGTGGGCTGAACTTGGACTCAAATGGGCTGTGTAAAAAATTATATGACCCAGTTCGACCCACCTATATGTGGTGGCCTGGGCCGATTTAAGTACACTTTGCTAAGCCCAAATTTTTGTGTAGTGAATTAAGCTGGGCCTGTATCAACCCGACTCAAATGCCACCTTTACTTACTAGGAATAGCTTCACTTGACTTTCCTTCTCTTTTGAGCTGTTTATTATAATTCCACTGGCCATTGGGTGAAAGGCCTAATCTCGTCAAATACGTGAATTTCAAACTTTAATCACTTAAAATTCACAGAAAAATAAAACAATCAAGGACGAGTTGCACTAAATAGATCACTAAAAGCTTTCAAGCATCTCATTTCACGTTTTTTATGTTTCATTTGAAACAATTAGATTATAGGGAGTATAACTTAGCTTTATAGATTATAGCATAAATTGTAAAATACCTCTATGGTTAACCAAAAATTCACAAAACTTTACCGTGATAAATTGTAAAATACCTCTATGATTCGAAAGGTGGCACACGGTCCACTATATCTAGTTAACCACTTGAATTTTTCATAGCCAGTGGTATTTATCTAGAACGTTATTTTTTTTTCTTTCCATTCTTTATTTTTCTTTCAAGCTAACAGTTGGAGTTAAAAATTTACTTTTAGAATCATTAAATTTTTTTAATGTTACTATTCAAATTTCTCACTTACCATTTAGAATTAACTTAAAACATCTGCCTAGCAAAAAAAATTTAAAACATCTAATTTGAAATCAAGAAATTAATAATTAATGGTAGGACTTATGTGGTCATCAAAGGATGAAACTAAGAGTTAAACGAAAGCTCTAGCATTGTTCAAGCCATTAAATATGTGATGAAGTTGACAAGTTATGCTAAAAGAAGTAAATATTAATAAGGACTCCAATGACGAATCTGGGATTTCACATTTCTCTTCTTCTTTTGGAAACAAAGGGGAAGGTCCAATAATATAATTTGGATGTAGGTTGGGGTTTTTGTTAAGTGACCACTTAATCTAAAAATTATTATATTATTTATTATTTTCAATACTGTTAAGTGACCATATCATCTAAAAGTTTAAATTGTTAGAGATGGATTAGATATATTATTTATTATCTTCAACACACCCCCACAAGTGCAGACAAAGTTAGATTTTAAATCTTGTACTTGGACGGTTTTAATGTTTTTAAATGGGTGACGGTGAGCTTTGAATTCAAGACCTTTTGATACCTAGACTCTGATACCATATTAAATAATTACCTTATCTAAAAACTTAAGCTGTTAGAGAGAGATTAAATATATTATTTATTATCTTTAATAAATATGACATTGCAAGTGCAAGCGGGTTAGTTTTTTTGCCTTGTTAGGTGGTATGAGTTTGTAACCGAGGACAGTACTTATATTTTAATACTATATTAGGTGATCATTTCATGTAAAAATTTAAATTGTTAAAAAAATATATATTATATTTAACGATTTTAATGGCAAATTTGGTAAAGTATAGTAATACGGTGTACTACAAAATTTTCTAGAACTTGGAGCTGCGGTGACATTATGTGTAATCAGGACAATCTGATGGACCCCCTTTTCATTTTTGTACATATTCAAGCAAAATTCGATAGCGTCGGCAACTACTTTGCTTTTGTTAAAGAAAATTCTAAAATCAATTTTCTATTAGAATGAAAGTCTACATTTATTAACATAGCATTAAAGTTAAGTTTTTAGTCAAGTCTTATAATTTAATGCTCTTGCACTAATTCTATTCCTTTACATCATCTTTTTATACATAACTCTTCTCGTTGATTTTGTTTTTTCATACTCTCGCATGCAACTCGTTTAAAATTTAATATTAGACTTTCACTCTCAATTACATATGAAAAAGAGTGTCAAAAAATATAACTATTTTAAATTGACAAATCATGAGTTTAAAAATTACCGTATAAGTTCTCGAATAATCCGTCCAATTATACCAATTTTTAGCAGCATTATTTCGGGTCGTTAGAAGCACACTAGTGGCCCAATGGATGACTTCCAGCTTCACAATGAAATTAATGCAGTCTCTAGTAAACGTATTGTACTCTCATGGAGTCTTTTTCACATTAAAGCACACGCGATTTATGACAAAATACCATAATGAATGTTCTTCAAAACGTCCCAGATTCAGATCGTGAGTCTCATTCCACACGTCTGACTGAGGGGGTGTAGAGCCTACGGCCGTTTTGAAGACTAACTCAACACATAAAAGCTTCTGCAGCTCATGTTATCAGACATGAGATCATATTTGTGATATATAGTAGAGCTTCAACTCATCTTCACATTATTTGGCTCAACTCCAAAGTGGAATGCAAGCATTTACTGGTACTTTTCCCTAGCTTATTTATACGATTCTTTTAAGTGTAAAATTTTCATACATGTTCTTGTAATTGTGTCAGATTTGTTGAATGAACAATGCTTTGCCTCATTGCCTACTATTTTAAAAATAATTTTGTTATAGTGATCATATAAAGTTTAGGCCAGGCTCTTCCGCTATTTGTAAGTTTTTATAGCTTGAGAAGATAACTATCTTGGACATCTCGCTTGGAATGCAATGCATTCTTTTCGATCTTGTATCCAGCAAGAAAACGGATGAGTTGTATGTGCTTCCCTGGGATACTATATGTATCAGTACATTCAACAATGGAAAATGAGAATGCGAAATTCATGAGGACTACTAGAAAGTAAAGCCAAAAATTAAAACATGCACTACCATCTGATCTCTGCTGTGTATTTTGTTTTAAGTAAAGCCAAATTTCAAGATAAAGGGCAGTCCATGAACAGTATTCCACGCTGGAAAGAGTCGTACCCACTTAAGGTCTATTATATCCAGTATTTCCTTGCAATTTGCAAGAGAATGTGTTTTTCACGATTCAAAGAAGTGACTTCTAGGTCCATCAAGGCTCGTGTTAATGGCCAAATTTCATGATAAAGGGAAGTCCATGAATAATATTCTATTATTTGAGGGGTCAGACCCATTTAGTGTCTATTACATACAGCCTTTCCTTCCATTTTGCAAGAGACATTGTTTCCACGAATTGAACATGTGACTTCTAAATCATGTGGAGACAACTTTACTATTGCGTCAAGACTCCTGTTAAAGGCCAAATTTCACGATGACTTGTTAATAATTTATTCTTACAAGAAGCTGTACAAAGAACGCCAAAATTCTCTAGCTAATGAGAGTTGGGGATGCCTAACAATCTAGTTCAAAAACAGCTAAGAAATCCTTTGTTAAAGCAACAGATAGCTGTAAAAACACATACAATTATTCAAGGTTCTTGTTCCAGTAAAGGTAAATTTTCATTTCTAGCATGATGTCTTCATAGCATGGTTAGTATCTATTCATCACTGATTTATTCTCGAATTTTTGGCTAAAATTGGAGATAGTTAAGAGCCCTTTTCTTTATATAATTACTTGAGGCTTATCATATTATCTTGTAGCTTTTATATGCTTTGATTTGTGATGGTGATTCAAGAGACGTTAACTTGCTAGGTTGAGTTGCAAACTGACAATGTTGAAGCAATCATCTACGAGAAATCAGAGGTCAAAAGACTTCAGAGTGAAGCATGCAATTCAGATACTTCTGTTGCTTGCCATATGCATTTGGATGCTTTACCGAGTCGAGCAATCCTATGGTAAGAAGGTGGCATTGAAGGAGAACTCCGTGGAAGTATTCGTAGGAATGAACATAGAACAGATTTTGAGATTAGGGAGGAAGGACCTTAATCCTACGCTAGATGAACTTGTTGCAGAGTTTGAGAAACATCAAGAATTGGAAGAGGACGAAAGAAAACTCCGAGATGGTAAGGAAGATGAAGGCAGTGCAGAAGATGAAGAAATTGAAGCAAGTGACCCGGAGAAGACTGAAGAGGCCGAGCATGAGGAGTTCGAGGATTTAATAGACGAAGATGATAAGGTATAGTTAAATGCAGAGTAAGAGAGAGATGTATTAGTAGACTAGTATTCGTATGTATTTCAAGAAATTCAGAAAACAATCACCGAGGCAATCTCGTAGCATACTCAATGAAGGCAGCAATGTAAACATTGAATCGCACTAGCCATTGAAGGCGTGCAAGATGTCCTGGGAGCATAATATGTTTCAGGTATGAGTTAACCAAAAGTTCAAAGTATAGTCAGAAGAAAGGCAGAAAGGAGAATTGAAATGAAAGTTCAACTGCGTAGGTAAGTGATTTGCAGCAGGGGTTAACCTCAATTCTGCAAATTTTCATGGGCACAATGAAGATAGTGTATAATGAATAATGTGGATGGGCACATCAATTCTGTATAGTGATGACTGGTATCTAAATGATATGCGTATGTTGCTTTATTGGATGAGCAAGACTGGATACATAAATATCACTTCTAAAAACTCAGTACATTATCCCTTCACCCCCCGCGCATTTCCTTATTTCGTCTACTGTCTTAGAACAGGTTCGAGTCAACTAGCAATGACTTGAAACGCTCGTTTTTACACTATTTTGTAAACTACACTCAACTATATGGACATGTATAGGATTTCCAATCCTAGCAAGAGAGGGAAGGAAAACGGATACTCAATTTAATATGAGTAACTAAAATTCCATACTCGATGCATAAATGCATGTAGAATTCTGCAGCCCCGGTCGAGAAAAAGGCAAAATGGAAAAAAGAACAGGAATGAGGAAAAGAAGAAAGAACATCAACCTTGAAGAGGAAAACCATGACAGTAGCATTATCATGAGACAATCTGTTTCCTAAAACCTTCTATTATGTCTTTATGTAGCAAAAAACTTCACATCATAGAGTAGGAGAATGCAATATACAAAATATGAGCAACGTTTGAAAATCCAAACTGCTGGATTGGGCACTGGGAGACTATAAAGATTGTCTACGATACCATTGAATTGGTTGCCGAAAACAATTATTCGATAAATGTATTCAACAAAGGAAATCATAAACATGAATATAATTTCTACTTGGGGGAAGAATCACAACCATGAGAATTGTTCAAAGTTCTCAGTTACAAAAGCTTGATTAATCCCCCATTAAATACATATATGGACCATGAAGGATAGGAAAAGTGGCTTGAATTCTCTGCTTGATGCAAATGAATAGCAGGAGCCAGTCTTAAAGATCCTTAGTGTTGACAGGTTCAAAAGAATTCCATTGCAACAGCATCACTAGGATGGTTGAGCCTGAAAAGAAACATCATTAGTCACACATACTATTATATGCATCTTAATTATAACTATTAACGAACTGAAATGCCACCATGCTCGTTTGACATCGTCAAAAAATACAATTGTCCTATGTGGATAAATAATAACATCTTGAGTTACGCCATCTATTATCAATTGGTTTTAGAATAAAAACTCATAGTTCTTTAGCTTATCGATAGATTTTAGAAGCACAAAACACAAAAGATGCCATATTCATGAGGTTTTAAGCAGTTCTTCCATCTCACTTCTTTCTCTTCATGTAATTGTTCTCGAGTTTCAAATTCCCATACGATTCATGTAACTCCATATGTTGGTGGGAGTGATAACCTCCTCATCACACACTTGATGCGGATGAAGATACCTTAGTTAATCTGCTGAGAACATCTTGATGCATAGGTATTGTAGTAAAATTGATGAATCTGGTTCATAGATAAGTCAGAAAATAAAAGGTTCAAAAGCTCATCATATATACCCCAATGTTCAGTGAAATTGTATCAAAAATCCAAACTGCAATTCTAACATATCATGTAGTTTATACCATGAGGTAGAAATTAACCAGTGAGACATTTGTGATATTTGTTAATTCATCACCTGTTCAAAATGTTTAAACCGTTAGAAAGAAGTTTATTTTATCTTTAGTACGTCTACTCATGTTTTAACTGATTTTTTTATTGATTCACACTAGAACATAACTTTTTTTTTTCCTAAACCTGTGGTGGTAATACTCAAACTCTAAACTTTTTGTTAACCTGAACTCCGATACCATATAAATTAACCACCTCATTAAAAAACTTACGCGTTCATCCAGCGATATAAAACAGTCAGTAATGATTGGTGTTGTAATCAGAAGTAAACAACTCCAACCCTTAATAGATACCAACAGATCAAATTTTAAGCATGTCAACAAAAGTGCCATGACATTCATTAATGTGAAATCTAAATACCATTTTGCATCTAGACAGAGAGTACTAATTAAAATGATGTGGTGGAAGGAAGCAGTACCTGCTACAATGCCAATTTGTTTCATATTTGCAGTCGTCATGGTGTTATAGATGAGATATTCCATCAAGAAATGGACAACGGGGAAGAAGAAGGATAAAAATGTGGCCAAATAGAGAGGCTTGTTGTCGAGGTTGAACGCACAAAGAAAGCAAAGAGTGCTGCTCAGTAGTGTTGATGCTGCAAGGCTTCTCCCGTGAGCATCAGTTACTGCAATATTATGCAATGAGAGAAATATAGTTTTACCTTAGTAGTGAGCTTCACACAATTACTATCAAATTTTTTATTCGTTACAACACTTAAAAATTGTTGTAAAAAGGCCAAATCATTGCAAATGAGTTTAAGCAACGATTTTTCAACTGTTGTACATGGTCAGTCCCGTTGCACTTTCTCTACTTCAACAATTTTTTGTAAATAATAATGTAATTAAACTATAACTTTAAAATCATCGCAAAAACAAAGTCTCATAAGCAATTATTAACTAAAAGTGGAAAAAAAGAATTCAACTGTTCCATTATTTTTATTGCAACAGTTTGTCTATTTTTCAATTAAAATGTTACAAAAGAGTTGAAATGTACACACAACTTGGGTGAAATGTCGGGTTTATAACCTATTATGATAAAAAGTTTTAAGTTAGAATCACGACTTCACCCAATAAAAAGCTAAAATATTGTAATGAATGGATCATCTAAATCATTACTACTATGCAATTCACTAATATAAAATTACCGATAGACACATTAAAGTTATTGTAAATCTAAAGTATGTCTACTACAAGAAAACTGTATCACAGTCGGAGGTTTATAGACTAGGAAATTACAATAAATGTTTTGAGTGTCATGTTAATAAATATAACGGGATAATATATAGCAATACTAAATATGAGAAATGTAATCACAGGGCATTTAGTGTAGGGCTATGTACTCGCTTTAAGTGCGAGAGGCTAGTTAGGTCTCAAGATCAGTTCTCGAAATG
Organism: Ehretia macrophylla; assembly: GCA_037974665.1. Taxonomy (NCBI): domain Eukaryota; kingdom Viridiplantae; phylum Streptophyta; class Magnoliopsida; order Boraginales; family Ehretiaceae; genus Ehretia; species Ehretia macrophylla. The sequence goes on from CM075774.1 coordinate 12,564,715, forward strand.
TATAATATTCTTTCCATAGGGTGATATACTATTCCGTTTTTATTAGCCATAAATCGTTATTTAGTATGACAGCTCAATATCTACATAAAGTGATAAATAAATAATAAAAACGAAATAATATATAACGACGCTCAAATAACTCCCTAAATATACGTACGTTAACAGAGGAGGAGGACTTACGGGTAGTGTTGCCGAAAAGGAGGCCGTGGAGACCCGGGATATCGAAGAATCCTTGCCATATTTTGCCAATTCGAAGCAAACCTACTATTAGCAACCACCATCCCAAGAACTTCATCTTTGCTTGCTTTGATTTTTTCTCTTTCGAGTTTTTTCACCAATGCTCTTTAGGAGCTTGATGCTTCCTTTTTATATAGGAACTTGTCAATTAGATTCTTTGCAAGTGGTGTGGTGGCTATTTTTAATACTATCTTTTGAGTTCTTTTAATGTTATTTTTTGTCGCATGTATTACTTGAGTCATAAAATGTGGGCTGTTTTTTCTTTATTGTTTTTTTTTTATTTTTCTCTAGCCACCAGCTTACCCACATTGGATATGTATCTTGTTGACTTTGACCACCATTGCCACGTGCCAATTTCAAGTGGCATGAGATGTGGACAAATTACTATAGAGATTGTCTTATATACGCAGGGTATTAATATAAAAAGTGAGCCTAGATTTTTTATTTCACACTCGCATATTTTTGCATCTGTATAGAAGTAATTTCCATTAGAAGAACGATGATTCTTGACCAAACAGTAATAAAACAAAGCAATGATTAACACCATATTAACAATGTTTCACATGTGCTCTGCTAGTAACATTTTAAAAAAATTTCAGCTACCGGTCAAGTTCCAACTGCTCCTTTTTTTTTTTTCTTTTCTTTTTTGTCAAAGTTCCAACGGCTCTTGAAAATAATGATAAACAGAAACGGCATCGAATATGTTCTTCACTCATTTTGACTATTCTTAACGATGAATAACGAGCTATCCTATACTGCCTTTGGTTGAAATTAAATTTTCTATTTGGACCAGAAAAAAGAAAGTATAATTTTAAATGAAGTTACTTGAAAACAAGTATTAAGAGGCAGTAGAAATCAGACCCGTGATGAATAATCGGGGTAAAAGAAACAACACTCCTTGTAATTTGACTATAAGTGCAGAATACTTTAAAACCCCCTAATTATTCCATGTAATTTTTAAAATTAAGCACGATACTCTTTCTGCTAAAAAATTCATCTTTTTAACTGTGTTTATGCATTATCACGCACCCAATATGCAACTGGTCGAACAATATTAACCTTAGTAGTCATTAGTTCTGTCCCACTTTCAATTATATAATCAAGAAGCAAGATAAAATATTTCATGAGTATGTCATAGTGGGTGACTGGCATTACTTTATGTTAAGATGCCAAGGTTCCCACTCAAAACGCTCTCAATGATTCCTAATTTTACTTATGTTTTTCACAAACACCTTTTATAACCGAAATAGTTGCAAGCAGATTTGCTAAACGGAGGCTAAAACCTTTAACCTTAAGCACAACAAATCTAACCAACTGAACACCATCAACGAAGATTGACCACTATCTATACCAACTGACAATAAACCCATTTATGATACCATAATACACACAACACAACCATTTACAAAGTTATTGAAACTTGACTACCATTTGGGTCACCGTTTCCCATTTCCGTTGCATTATCTAGCAAGAAGGAGAGGGAAAAAGAATATGGTTCAATGAAGAGTTAAGTTACTAGTCTGACTTTTTGCATTTAGTTTATTGAATTTGGATCATCTTCTTTACTTATTCTTTCTTTTTTTTTTTTTTAATTCATAGCAGGCCTAAGACCATACAGTACATCAAATGTAACTAGCAAGAGTTGATCTCGCAATTTCTCGCAACTACAACGAGTAACTTACCACCAGACCAACCAAAGTCTTGGTCTTTTCTTTTTTAAATGAGATGTATTATATACCATCAGATTTGGTCTTTTTAAAATCTCAACTATTGTATATAGTCATTTATTTATTCTAACTTGTTTTTTCAAAATTAAAATTTGAAATGGATGGTTAGGATTTTAAAATATCAAATATGATGACCCATAATACAACTTATCTAAAAAAGGAGAGAATAAGTTGAGGTGAGGATAAGTTTCCTTAGGTGTCCATTAGTACTCTAGAATGATTTTGGAAAGCATGGAATGAGTTAAGAGATAGAATGGCTCTAGAAATGGAGTGAACTTGGAAAAGAGAATGTCATACTTGGTATCCTTTAGGAATAAAGTTATGAATAGATAAAAAAATTTCATACTCATGTTTGATAGTCAGTATATTTTCATAATAATGAGAATGACTAATATAAAATGATATGAATGAACTTTTGTTTGTATAGTCATATTATTATCTTAAAAATAAACATAATATTAATTATAATAATGGTTATAATAATAAATAATAACACTAATAAATAAAAATGATAATAAAAATAATATTAATAAAATTCTTAATTGGACAGTTATAAATAACCCCAGTGCTATGGAACAAAGAATTATCCTAGACCTACACTGAGATAATGATGATGACTTTCAAATCTCGCAGAACAGAACAAGAGCACTAGTAACAATAGAGATCTCATGAGAAAGAGGTACCATATCATATGTGTAACAAGAGGGGACATGCCACAACAAGTTGTTAGTATAATCCGATCAAAATCCTGGCTAATTGATCGAAGTTAGTAGCTTTAGTACCTATAGGAGAAGAAAATCTTATATACAATTTTGAATTATTTTAATTGAATGACGACTATACGAATATTAGCTCAATTTGAAAGAAATTATGCAGAAGCTTTACAGTATTATTATGAAGCTACTAGTTTAGTACACTTGATCTTAGGAGTAATCTACAAGTCTGTTGCTCAATACGACCCTAAATAAGCCATGCCACTAAGCTTAGATCTAGATTATCTACTAGATAATCCTAAAGGGGCGATTACTCCATCTAATGATGGTATAGATTCTATATTGCATATGCACGTTCTAATTGATCAAACTCATGTACCCAAAGTACGGAGTTGTTGACCCACGATTGAGGTGTTATCTATGGTGAATCAAAGTATATGAACTTAACTTTGTCAGTTCATCCACATATACTCAATATTAAGAGCATTGACCACTTAGTATCTTTAGGTATATTAATCTCTACTTTTGATACAATTGTTCTAGAGATTACAACTACGTGGTCCAGATCAATGCATGACATATGCACTAGTGAGGTAAGTCCGGAAAGCCCTCCAATGATTAAGACATACCACTCTACAGATAGAAGACTTTCTCACTATGACTTTATCCTGGTGAACTATGCAACTGTTGGGATTAGTATTCCCAAAAACTCACTGCACGTGACATTTCAGTTATATTGGATACGTGTTTGTGTTTGTTAGTATTAATGAAAGCATTCATTTCTATTCTCTATCTCATTTATGTGTAATTACTAGTATAGAGGTCCTTGAACCATAAATGAATGATTTAAATGGACGGTGTCCGAGCATAGAAGGTCTAAGTCATAGACATTTGGGTTCTAGATTTTGTTCATAACCGAATGATGGAGTTGGGCACTTCATGATGGTTTAAGTTACAGTGAGTTAGTCTCCTGTGAAGGGTGACCTACCTTGGTCATTGGTAGGTTTCCGGATTAAGTCTCACTAGTATGTGTGTCACACATTGAACAGGCCACTGGGGTATCACCACAAGAAAATAGCGCACGGGCAACGGAATTGGGTGACGGAATTTTTTCGTAGTAAATTGGCTACTGCCAGGCTACGGATTTGCTACGGGCAACAAATTCCGTAGCCCAGCAGTAGCCAACTTAGATCCCGTTGAAATGGTGACAAAACTTTGCTAAGGATTAACTACGGAAAATAATTATAATTAATAAAAAAATAAAAAATAATATTTCATAGCCTAGTTGTGGCAAATTTGCTACGGACTAGCTACGAATTATTTAATTAATTCGGCAAAAAAATTCATAAAAAAGTCCGTAGCCATGTAGTGGCCAATAGCCACGGATTGGCTACGACCTATATATATTATTCAAAAAATATTTTAAGAAAATAAATTTGGATATTTTAATTAAATAGGAAAAAATAAAATAACAAAGTCTGTACCCCATCTGTAGTCCCTAGCTACGGATGGATTACGAAATTCAACTCTTCCGTAGCTAAGCTACGGACTTCAACAAAAAATTGAGGTTTATCATTTTTAATTTGAATGATGAATTTTGATTGCACCTACAACGTAGTAAACTTCACTTAAGTTGTAAATTTTTTAAATAAAAATAAACTTGATCCGTATTTCATTAACGTGCGTACTTTTATAGAGAAATCAATTGTCGTTTAAATCAAATTTATCATGTTTTCACTTAACACTGCGTTAATGTTAATAAATATTCAGTTTAGGAGTCGAAAAACTGTCACAATGTGTCTAAACTTCATAAATAAGAAAAATATGAAGATATTAATACGTTGTTCCTACCTATTAACAAGTTAGAATATATATTATTAGTTGTCCGTAGTCTATCCGTAGCTAGGGACTACAGATGGGCTATGGAATTCGACTTTTCTGTAGCCTAGAAGTAGCCAATTGGCTACTACTAGGCTACGGACTTCAACTCTTTCGTAGCCCAGCAGTTGCTAATTGGCTACTGCTAGGCTATAGGCTTGAACAAAAAAATGAGGTTTATCATTTTTAATTTGAATTATAAAATTTTGATTGCACCTACAATATAGTAAACTTCATTTGAGTTGTAAATTTTTCAAATAAAAATAAACTTTGTCCGTATTTCATTAACGTGCGTATTTTATAGAGAAATCTCATAGGAAATCAATAGCCGTTTAAATTGAACTTATCATGTTCTCACTTAACATTGCATTAATGTTAATAAACGTTCAATCTAGGAGTCGAAAGACTATCACATTGTGTCTAAAAGTCATAAACAAGAAAAATATGAAGATATTAATACGGTGTAATACGTTGTTCCTATTTATTAATAAGTTAGAATACATATTATTGGTTGTCTGTAGCCCATTCGTAGTCCTTAGCTATGGATGGGCTACGTAATTTGACTTTTATGTAGCCCAGCAGTAGCCAATTGGTTACTGTTAGGCTACGGACTTCAACAAAAAATCGAGGTTTATCATTTTTAATTTGAATTATGAAATTTTGATTGCACCTACAACGTAGTAAACTTCACTTGAGTTGTAAATTTTTCAAATAAAAATAAACTTGGTCCATATTTCATTAATGTGCGTACTTTTATAGAGAAATCTCATAGGAAATCAATAGCCATTTGAATTGAACTTATCATGTTCTCACTTAACATTGCGTTAATGTTAATAAACGTTCAATGTAGGGTAGAAAAACTGTCACATTGTGTCTAAACTTCATAAACAAGAAAAATATGAAGATATTAACGCCTTTTAATATGTTGCTCCTACCTATTAACAAGTTAGAATGCATATTATTAGTTGTCCGTAGCCCATTTGTAGTCCTTAGCTACGGATGGGCTACGGAATTCGACTATTCCGTAGCCCAACAGTAGCTAATTAGCTACTGCCAGGCTGTAGACTTCAACTCTTCCTTAGCCCAGTAGTAGCCAATTGGGTACTATTAGGCTACGGACTTGAACAAAAAACTGAGATTTATCATTTTTAATTTGAATTATGGAATTGTGATTGTACCTATAGCGTAGTAAACTTCACTTGAGTTACAAATTTTTCAAATAAAAATAAACCTAGTCCGTATTTTATTAATGTGCGTACTTTTATAGAGAAATCTCATAGGAAATCAATAGCCGTTTAAATCAAACTTATCATGTTCTTATTTTACATTGCGTTAATGTTAACAAACGTTCAATATAGGAGTCGAAAAACTATCACATTGTGTTTAAACTTCATAAATAAGAAAAATATGAAGATATTTACACGTTTTAATATGTTGTTCCTACATATTAGCAAGTTAGAATACATGTTATTAGTTGTCCGTAGCCCATCCGTAGTCCCTAGCTACGGATGGGCTACGGACTTCGACTCTTCCGTAGCCCGGTAGTAGCCAATTGGTTACTGCTATGCTACGGACTTCAACTTAGCCACGGACCTTAACAAAAAATCGAGGTTTATCATTTTTAATTTGAATTATAGAATTTTGATTGCACCTACAACGTAGTAAACTTCACTTGAGTTATAAATTTTTTAAATAAAAATAAACTTGGTCTGTATTTCATTAACGTGCATACCTTTATAGAGAAATCTCATAGAAAAATCAATAGTCATTTAAATCGAACTTATCATGTTCTCAGTTAACATTGCGTTAATGTTAATAAACATTCAATTTAGGAGTCAAAAAACTCTCACATTTTGTCTAAACGTAATAAACAAGGAAAATATGAAGATATTAACATGTTTTAATACGTTGTTTCTACCTATTAACAATCTAGAATATAAACTATTAGTGGTCTGTAACCCATCCGTAGCCCTTAGTTACGATGGGCTACGGACCTCTTGTTTTCCGTAGCCTATCCGTAGCCAATAGCCACGGATGGGCTATGGACGAGGTATAGGCTACAGATGGACTACGGACTTTTATGTCTCTGTAGCTAATCCGTAGTCCAATAATAAAACATGAAAAAAAATAAAGTATGTCTAAAAGGTATATATAACAAATTATATACAAACTTATGTTAAATTAAACTAAACTTATCATATATATAATAAAGTACATATAAACTTTAAAAAAATAACTAAATTAAATAAGCTTATAAATATTGCAAAAACATAAATTTGGGATGTTTTAAAAAGGAGAATTTGTTTTAAAAAAAATCTTGGCCGGCCAGAAGGTCTATCGGAGAGCTCAAATTTGACTACATGGGTCTCTTCAATAAATCAAATTTGACATTTGACTGACAACTTTAACCAAAAAAATATAAAAAAATTGGCAACTTAGGCTCAAAAAAATGGAAGGGACGGCAGGTCCCACCATAGAGCTTTAAATTTAGAGTCCCTACTGGTGATGAATTTTTTTTTTGTGTCTACGCAACCCCGTAGCCATTCCGACGCCCGCGTTTATTTTTTCACCTACAACTACGAAATGTTTTCAAGTTTTTTCATTTCCCTCTACTTTTTTTCCTTCTCTTCTCTCTCTACAAAATTTTATTTTTCTTCTCTCTAAGGCACTACCATCAACCACCACTACCACTATGGCCACCATCACCACTACCAAAGGCACCATCACCACTACCAAGAGCGCCACTAACACCACCAATACCACCAAGGGTACTACCACCGCCACCAAGGGCACTATCACCATGGCCACCATCTCATTTTCTCTTTTCTATAGGTAAATAGTTTAGGGTTTATATTTTCCTTATTTTTTGTCTACTATACATATATGTATATATATATGTGTGTGTATATATATATATATGTATGTGTGTGTGAATTTTAGATTTTTATTTGTTCAATCTATAGTTTTTGTACTTAATTTTATGTTTATTTCTAATTTTATTTAATGATATTTGACATAAATATTTGGTATTATATTTGGCATTAATATTGTGTGAATTAAAAATGTTGTATTGTAGTCATATTTGGTTGTGTAATATGAAATGTTATTCGGTAGTGCAATATAATACTTAAATATTTTGGGCCTTTAGTGTTAAATTGGGCTATGAATTCACATGCTAGGTTGGTTATTATGAAGTAAATGTGAAGTACATGTGTAGAATATTGTTGAAAGTTAGAGACTTTATGTGGGTGTTGTTGTTTGATATAGTTGTATAATATGTTGAATATATGTTTGATAAAATGCTTGAATGAGTGTTTTTAGCCTCCATACATTGCATACGACATATATACATGATACATGCCTGCAAAATAAGGCCTAAATTTGGAATCTTGTAAATTTCCTTGGATTTCAAGTGGAAATGTGACTTGTTTATGTTGTTAGCTAGTTAGATTACTAAAAATGATTACCAAGTGAACTGAATAGTGCTCTCATACAAGTTAATTGTTAACGGAAATTAGGTAAAATGTGTGTGAATGCTACAAGTGGTAGCCTACTCTGCTATTACTAGATTTGTGAAATTATTGATTTATTGGTTGTGAATGTTTTATGAGTTATATTGAATTAAACGATTGGATTATGATGTTTTGCTAGTTTTATAGTTCGTTTTGCAACAAAGTTCCATTATGCACATGTTAGATCATAGCTTTTGACTTATGGAAATCAAAGAGTTTAGTTGCAAGTTTATGAATCACTTTGGAAATGTAACTAAAGCATACTTAGCTTATTTTTTAACTTGGAAAGTCTTTGCTTTATGGATTGTAATTCATCTTGAGAACTTGTGAGTAAAGATAGGTCTAGCTAATACTGTAAGACTTAGAAGCTTTCTACTATATGAAATTTAAATTACTTGGACTTGTAAATATTGCTAAGTTTATATAGACCTATTATGAAGAAATGTTGTGTTTAGCATGTTATGCATAAGCAAAGCTTCAAGAAGGTGTTCTTGTGTATTTGTTGTTGGCATTGAGTATAACTGTACAGGTGTTGGAATGTCCGTAATTAAGGGGAGACTATGTCTGATTATTATTGCGTTCGGACTTGACTTTTAGGAAAGTGTTGGGTCGGGGCATGACCAACACCATTAAAGGTAGTGCAATGTACTAGTTTATATTTGTGTGTGTATATATATATAATTTATATTTTATTTGTAATTTATTGGTTCTTTCATTTATTTATTTAATTTTTATTCGTCATCACTACCAAGGGCACCACCAAAGATATCATCAACACCACCAATGGCACCACCACCACCACCAAGAGCACCATCATCATATTCCTATCTCTATCTATAGGTAAATAGTTTAGAGTTATATATGTACCACGCTTATAGTTCAATATATATATATATATATATTGATGCCGATAATATGTATATGTTAATGCCGATGTAGCGAATATGAAATGTTATTTGATTAGTGGTACTATTCTTTTGTTATATGTGAAAATAATGAAGTCATGTGCTAATTTATAGTTGAAATAATAGAGTTGTGCTAATTTAGAATTGAAATAATAGAGTCATGCTAATTTAGAATTGAAATAATGGAATCACGTGCTTAAATGGAATTCTTTTGTTAAGTGTTTTAGGATTGACTTTGTTGAAATTTAAAGAAAAAATAGAGAATGATCCATTCGGGTATTTATCGAATTGGAAAGATGATGTTGGAGAAGATAATCCTTCTTCATATGGAGTTGAGTGTTGTGGTATTGCAAGTACTATGTCTCTGTGTTTTCAAGCTTTTCTAAATGCATACTCGGTGGAGTGAACGTGACTGAACATTTTTCTTATATGTTTGACGATAGAATTATCCCTGTTAAGGACTGTGGAGATCTGGCTTACAATGGTTCAAAATGTGGTAGAATTTCTCTTTTCTATATGAATGCATCAATTTTCTCCAACTTGTATCCCTTTTTATGCAAATGGCATTGGTGATACGAAGAATTATATATTAGAATAATAGATAATAAGGTAATTTCATACGAACGACACTTCCATATGCAAAACATTACTTAGGAGATTCAATTACGTTTCTTGCTAAAAGCCTTGGACTGATTTCAAGTTTCTTATTAACTATTTTCTCTTCTAAATCATGAGCTTTTGGTGTCTTTTTAATACTATTTCACTGGTTAGATTGTGTCAGGAGAAAAAATTTGGCGATATATATATATATGTATATATATATATGTAGATGATAAATTTAATAAATTAAACTGGTCTAAATATCTTCAGGCAATATTTGTGTGTTATTTATGCATATTTGTTTGTGGTGTAATAGGAGATGACTTTGGAAGAGCATGAAAAAGTACAGAAAGAGAAAAGGAAAGCTATGTAGGCATTAAAATCATGTGAGTGAGATGATTAGAAGACAATAGTAGATCATCTTAGCTTTTTTTATAAATTAATATTATTTTTGTATTAGTTTTTTTTCTAAATATTATAAATTTATTTTAAATATTATAATTTTTGTTAATTATAATTTTTTTTTTTTATTTTTTTTGTTAATATAATTTTTTTTATGTATAATTTTTTTAAAATTAAATAATTAATTAGTGACGGAATAACTATGACAATGTGCCGACAAAAGGCTATGGATATTTGGCGACAATTGGCTATAGATTGGCTACCATAACAATCCATAGCCGTGGACGACGGTTGATTTACAACCGAAATGGCTACTGCTTTGCTACAGACGTTAATAATTAATAACAAAAATAAAAATTTTAGCTGGCAACGGATTGGCTATGGAAAATGGGGCTACTGATATTTTACGGATACTAATCCATAGTCGTGGGCTACGGACGATTTACGACCAAAACGGCTATGGATTTGCTACGGATGTTAATAATTAATAAAAAAAAGTCAAAATTTTAGTTGGCTACGGATGGACTATGGCAATTTTGCTACGAAATTTATAAAAAATAAATACAAATTAATTTCCGGAATTGGCTACGAATGGGCTACGGAATATCAATTTGGCGACATACATTTTTCCTACTGACGGGATTCCGTAGCCTAGCAGTGGTCCATCCCAATTTGGCTACTACTAGGCTACGAATTTTGGCCATCGCCTCAGCCTTTTTTTCTTGTAGTGTATGATCTATCAAAGAGGTACTATCAAAGATAGAGATCTAAATATAACTCATGCTACTAAATGATCAATACTCTTAATCTTGAGCATATGTGGATGAACTGACAAAATCATATTTATGTTGTTTGATGTACTATAAGTGAAACCTCAGTTGTGGGTCAACAATTCAGTCTGTTGGGCATATGGGTTTGACTAATTGGGACGTGCGTATACAATTCCATGTGTCGCGCGTTCGAATAATTGCTCCCTTGTGATTATCAAATCGATCATCCAAATCTAAGCTTAGGGGTATACTCGAGGAATATATAGGATATTTGGCTTGAGGGTCGCTCCCTAGATCAAGTATTCCATATCCAGAGGATGGTTACTTAAAGGATTTAGATGTCTCAAGGAGAAGTGCAATAAAAAAAAGAGATAGTACAGTGAAAGTCTTTCTTGTTTGTAAGTGTTACATGGAGGGGTATTTTAGTCATTCTGCTTAGTAGGTCGAAGACAAAGGTCATACTTAGTGTGACAAGCTTCTGTATATAACAGTAAATATCTTGGAGTGTAGCCATGACTTTTTAGTATAATAAGTCGAGGTTGAAAAGTCTAAATGTGCTAAGGGGTTAGCAGGGGCATTTTAGTCTTTTCAGTTGCCAAGTTGTTTATGTCTTTTGGTCCCTCTTCTAGCCTATTTCATTTTAGATGTATGTTAAAATTTCCTAGTTGTTTATTGTATTTAGAGTTGCTAAATTAAGTATCCAATTATGACTAAGTATCCTATTTATGAGAGTTTCCTATTTGGATAAGTTGAACACAATTTAGAAACTAGCAATTAATTAATTTAGCAAAATAATATATGGACTAAGCCACATTGGGCAGAGTTGGCGCCTAGCCCATCTAGGCATGGTCCACACGTGTAAATCAAGAGAGAAGGAAGAGTTAATAGTTTAATTTAATATGCTATAGGGCTAGCCTAGTCCAAAGGTGCATAACTTATAAGCTAAGAATCCAAATCCTAATTTAACTAGGATTAACTATTAAAGCTATTCCATATCTATAAATAGTGTTTGTCTTCCACCTCCTCATTGCACCTCTCACACGAGAAAAAGGAAGAAAGAAAAAAGCTTTCTCTCCCTAGTAGTTTACACGAGTTAGGCTAGGAAATTACAAGAGGAAGAATCCCACAATTCTTCATCATTTAAGAGAAGGAAGAAGGTCATAGATGAGAGGATTAAAAGCTCTTCAAGTCTCCTAGGCACTTAGATCTTCAAGGAACAAGTAGACGTTCAAGTTTTGTATTTTTTTGTTAAGTTTCTTAAGCTAATGAGTCAAGGTAACAAAACTATCTCTTGTTGAATTTTATTCTTCATGAATTTTTTTTTTTTTTGGTAAAAGGAGAGGGACTTTCCTTCGGGATTTTATTGATAGCCAAAAAAGAAGTACAAAAGTGGAGGGGGACGTGAAGCCGAACCTCCATGGAGGGTGGGGGACTTACCTGACCCATCATCCAAATCTAAACTAGTAAAGGTACAAACCACCTCTATTTGCAAAGAGTCCTACCTTAAAAACGTTGGTAAATGGAAAGTTACCTAGTAACTTTCCACAAACCAACTAGAATAAGATAGAGAAAACGCAAAAGAAAGGAAGGTAGAGTCTACCTCTCTTAATACAAGATTTAAAAGAACCAAAAATTAAAATAATTATAAGTTAGTTCATCAGTAATAACTTAGAATCTAAAATATGGCAAACAAGATTTGTCCAGCCGAACCATACCTCGTAGCTCCTTCAAGTTATAAGTTGAGTAAAAAATATGAGGCTCAGAAGAAGTAGCCCCCAAATTAGCAAGAAAATCTGTAGGTTTATTTCCTTTTCTAAAGATGTGAGTAAGAGAAACACCAAAAACCTTTAAGAGGGTCCTGACAGCTTGCAATTCATAACAAATATCCCAAGGACCAAGCTCGTTTTTTGAAATAAGATTTACCACACTTAGTGCATCCATCTTAACCCATAAGTTAACAAAACCTTTCTCTGTGTATAATTGCAGACCCTTAAGGAAGGTCAGAAGTTCAGTTTTGAAAGAAGAATGGTATCCGAAAAATTTGAAGAAGCAAAAGATCATATTACCTTTGTAGTTTCTCAGAATGCCCTTACCTTCAGCAAGTCCTTCAACCCCATAAACACTTCTATCAATATTTAATTTGTAGATGCCTTTAGGTGGTTTTCTCCATTGAACCAATTTAGGAAGAATGACAGGAGATTTTTTAAAATAGCAACAAAAGGAAGCAGCCAAAGGTGAATTTCCTTTCCAGTGCCATTTCTTCAACATGCCAGCTTGAAAGAGTTAAGCAATAAGCCTTCTAACTCGCTAAACAACTCTTGGGGGATATAAACCCATATTATTATATTTGGCATATTTCCTTTCAAGCCATAGAAACCACAGGGAACAAATAAGAATAAGGGTTCTAATATGTCCCTTATTAATATAATCTCCAGAAAAAATCCAAGCCCAAAACCAGTGAAAAATAGAGCCAGATGTTAGGAGTTTGACTCCAAAAATTTCTGCAAAGTGTTTCCAGACAGACAAGGCTTTGGGGCTAAAAAGGAAACAATACGCAATAGACTCCATATTTTAGTAACATTGGCAGCATGAAGCAATTAATATACCTTTACTTTGCATCCTTGAGTCAACTGATATCCAATTATTTAAAAGTCTCCAAATGAAGAAGAAGAATTTTATTGGTATAGAACTATACCAAACATGAGAGACAGCTAACTGCTTGCTTCTTTTGATTCTTATGTTATCCCAAGCACACTCCCCAAAGAAAATTCCCCATTGTGAGTTAAAGTCCATAATGCTACATCTCTTTAGTTCAAATCAAGTAGAATTTTAACAATTTCATCTATAATTCTTTCAGGGATGCAGTATTTGAGTTTAGCAACATTCCACCTACCATCCTCAAGAAAGTGTTTGACTTTGATAGAAAATGTAGATGCTGAAGAATCATAGAAGCTAAGAGGGCAATCCCCAATCCAAGTATCATGCCAAAAGGACACATCAGCAACCCATAATCTCCATCTAATGAATTGGCCACAAAGGGATCCAGCTTTTTTTAGTCTTTTCATAAGTGAAGAATCATGAATTTTGGCATCAATCGAACAAGGATGGATACATGCATAATAGCGGCTTTTTACAAAAAAAGACTAAATGTTATATGTTGATCTAAATCTCCACCAAATCTTGAAGTTCATAGCTTCACTCAGGTCAAAAAGTTTTCTCATTCCAAGTCCTCATTCTTTGATTGGGAAACAAGTTCTATGCCAGGAAGTCCAATGAAGTTTTTTAGAGTCAGATTTGTCTCCCTAGAAGAATTTGTTGAAGTGTCTTTCAAGTCTATTGAGAACTACTTTTGTTAGAGGAATGACTTGCATCAAGTATAAGGGCATTGATAAAAGAGTACTCTTGAAGAAATTTTCTATGGAAAATTCTAAGAAAGGTCTTTTGCCTATAGGGCATAGTGTGTATCTTTCCAAGGAAATATCTCGTAAAACAGATGAAGAATGGTAACGCATGGACAAGACACCTTATGCTTTCGCCATAGGTAGTCTCATGTATGTCATGTTATATACACGGTCTGATATCGCTTATGCTATAAGCGTTACGAGCAAATATTTGTCCGATCCAGGTGAAGGTCACTGGACAACAGTAAAACATATCCTCAAGTACTTAAGGAGAACTAAAGATTTGGTTTTAATATATGGAGGAAGAGAACTCCGCGTAGAAGGATATACTGATTCAGATTTTCAATTTGATAAAGATGATAGAAAGTCTATATCGGGGTATGTGTTTATAATTAATGGAGGAGCAGTTAATTGAAAAAGTTCCAAACAACCCGCGACTGCTGATTCCACAACTGAAGCCGAATACATTACTGCATGCGATGCTCCCAAGGAAGCAATTTGGATTAAGAAGTTCTTAAAAGAGCTTGAAGTTGTTATATCCATTGAGTTGTCGATACATTTGTATTGCGACAACGATGGGGCTATTGCATAAGCTAAAGAACCAAGATCTCACCAGAAATCTAAACATATTGAAATGAAGTTTCACATTATTTGAGAGATAGTTACTTGAAAGGATATGGATTTGCATAGAGTTCCAACATTGGAAAATGTAGCTAACCCATTCACCAAGGCTATAAGTAAGTCATAGCTTGATCATCATCTTGAAAAGACGGGTATGAGATACCATAGTATGATACGCTAGGTCTACGTAATGTAGCATTAATGCAAGTGGGAGATTGTTAGTGATATGCCCTAATACTATGTAGTTAGGTGACCTATATAAGGCATTTTAATGTAAATTTGTATTTTATATAATGGCATTTTGATTGACATATTCTCCTTTTTTTTATTATATGAGTATGTCCCTAATGTTTTTCATAGAAGAAATATATTTTAAAACGTGTTTAGAATATCTTGACATGTTTCTTTAATATAATAAATATTTAAACATATTCATGGTCCCTAGATTATTATACGACAACTAAAATAATCAATTATGTACTATCACATATGTTGTTACCTTTAATTAATATTTGATATTAATGATAAAGGATGGTGAGGCACATGCCATAACAACATAGGATGTGATTAACAAACGTGTGAATGATTATTAGTGAAATAAATCATTGAATGTGACATGAATAATAAATTGCATGACTTCAGATTAATAATTTATTATTCGTTGTGATTGTGCATGTAATCCTTTGACTTGAGAAATTACGGCTGTCATATGTATTAGGGTTTAATACTAGTGCTTGGACAATACCTATCTTTATCAATAAAGATAGGCTACGATCTTGTGCAGTTTATTCTTCTAATATAGAGACTGATAGGTAATTATCAAGAGATGATCCGTTAACCTCCGACGTGAAGCGTTGTACTATGCGATCTTATTTCGGTTGTAGAATTAGGAAGTCGTTGACCAAGGCATGAAAGATAGAAAGGTGTTTTTTTATGGTTGTCATCTCTCATTCCATCATTTAGATTTAAGCATAGAATTGAATTTGAGGACTTAATCATTTTATGGTTCTCATTCGATCGAAACATATTAACGGAAGGATTGGATTGCACATTAATTTGCGAATATAAATAGGTTCACAAGAATTGAACTTCATTACCATATAAATTGTCTTGATATATTGTTAAACGTCACTCAAGAACGTGAGGGTATTTTAAAATGGTGAAGACATTCTCGAAATAAATTAAAAGGTTCTTAATGTTCCCTCTGTAACGCCCCGAACCCAACCCCACGTTAATAGTCAGGCTCGGACCCGTCACTCGGACAGAGTCTCCTCTGTACCAAGGACAAAACTGTTACTTGTAAACATTCATTCAAGACATCTGAACTAAAAGCAACAACTTATCAACAATAACTCCAAAGCCAAAACACAATTACAAGGCCATCCGAGCCTTGGAGCAACAATATTCTACTAAGGCACACAAGCATGCGAGATAAGTTAGTTTTAGTCATAAGTAATTAAATACAATAAAATTCTAAGTTCCATATGAAGATTAACAAACACTCCAAGCATGCAAGGGAAATTAAAGTCTAGAATTCATTATTACAATCCAACAACTTTCTTTAACATCCTAGTACACATCTACTAGACATATATATATACAAGACTCCAAAGTCTCAAAATACATTAATAACAAGAACTCCACGCAAGAAGCACATAAAATCCACCTCAGCACACAAGGTCACGGATTCTGATCTACTTGAACTTCTTTTTCTTCTCCTACTTCTAACAGCTGGGGATTCACCTCAGCTTCTCCTGAAACATTTCAAATGAGGAGTGAGCAACAAAGTTGCCCAGCGAGGGAGGTGATGCAGCATGCCAACGTGCAATATGATATGCAACACAAGTACACATATACAAGCCACATAACTATCAAGTCAATAAGTCAAACTATTAATCACTTTAAAAAGGATACGGTTCCACTTCCAAGACTTCATCCACGGGCCACGATCCATGAGCATCACGAATATGCCGGCAAACCCCAAACACCACAATTGGGATACTCCGGATGTATCCCGATCCTACGACCCTTTCTCCCGAGGTAGGTCTATGCCCAGCAGGTGAACCACGCCTCTGGGGTAGTGGAGTATGCCTCAGCGAGAAAGGGAATAGGCACCATGGTAGTCGAGGGAGCACGGCAAGCCCGATGCCGCCCGTGTTTCTCGACGCTACCATGTCCGATATAGGTTGCGCAACCCAATACAAGTCTCAAACAATCAATATATCACATAACACGTAAGAAAGATGACAAAGTAGGCCGCGCTCACATATATTCACGATAAAAGTTCATAAAATCACGATATTAACTAATAGATGCCAAAAGAAGCAATCAACACAATTAATTCCAATAATCTACTCAAATAACTTAAATACATCCTAAATATTCAATGCAAGGCATTACTAACACACAACAAGTTCCAATTGCAACTAAAAAGGCTAAAAACTACTTTTCCCCTTTCTTTAACCGAGCTTTCTTTCTCCTAAGCATGGTTCGAGATTCCCAATCATACCCTAGTCTTTCTATATTCCTAATTAAGCTCAAAGGTACCCTTTAAAGTCACTAAAACTCATTTTTGAAGCAAAAGTTCGGGAAGGCCCCGAACGGGTTTGAACTATAGCCATACTAACCGAACCCCAATTTCGCGAAACGAAAGCACCAAAGGTGCTTCCTTAGCTCAAGGATACCCAAATCGATGCCCAAATTTGCCCGGATTGCTTAACGTATAAAACCCCCTTTTTAAAGTAAGCTTATTATGCAATTAAGTTCAAATTCGAGTGTTTCAACCTAACGTGGCTTTTCAACTAACTTCCCTAAGGTCTAGAGCACCTAATTGAGGCATCAATTCAAGCCAATTTGCAAATTTTCTCAAAACCATAGTTCTAAGTACTATTCATCATCTCTTTGATCAAATTCAACATTCAACCATTAACTATGTTATCAAACCTCAAAAGTTAGCTCTAGAGACATTAAATAACTCATAGGAAGCATTCATAACAAGTTATATAGCTATAATTGACAAATCAATAAAATTGAACATATGCACATAAACTTTAAAATCAAGAAAATGAGACTCCCTCACAATTTTTGAAGATGAAGAAGGTTGTTGAAGGTCCTAAGTTGCTCAAAATCCTCCCAAGATCAATCTAAGAGCCCAAAGTGCAAGATTGAAGAAGCAAAATTTCTCCTTTTTCCTCCTTGAAGTGGACGGCCAAGCTAGGGGACATAGGGGTCATTTTTGCAAATGTTTTGTTGACAAGAATAAGCTTATGTTTTAATTTAATAAGTTGGCTAATATTATATGTGGTGCATGACTAGATAATTTAAGCTAATTATTCTCTAATCTAGATCAACTAATAGCTAATTGAAATTCCAAATGCTTTTAATTTAATACTAGCACTATTCTAACGTAACACTATTCAAAGCTCATGGAAAATATTTTTCAAACGCATACTCCTAAGCTCGAAAGTTCAAAACGAAAATTTCTTGGTTCCTTTTAAATGTCGAGTGACCTAGGAAAAATTTAAAATCAAGCTTTCGAAACAGTCGAAAATATTATAAATAGTAACCCACAACAAAAACAATTAAACAAGAAAAATGATGCACGTAGAAATGCGCACATAAGTATGCAACGATTATAATAAATTTAGGGTGAAATTCTCGGGTGTCACACCCTCATTTCTATACGACGATGAATCTAGAGAGTCATACACAATAAATCATTAATGAGAGTTTTTATTAAGCTTGATACTAGTTCATAGGCGTTAAGGAGTTAACGATGTTATTATTGACCATTAGAGGTTAATAGGGGTAAAAGTGTAAATATTTGAAGTATTGGGGCCAATGTGCAAATATGGAAATGTATTTTCATAATTTGATCTAATAGTGATTAGGTTAATTAAACAAATGCATTTATGAATTAATTATATATTATATGTATATATATATATATATATAGTAAATCAGAATAGCAGAAAATGCAGTAAAAGAAAATAGCTATGGAATACTTGAATAAGCAAGATAATGAACAGAAAATAGTAAATCGGAATAGCAGAAGATGTAAATAAAATAAGTTAACAGAAAAGTAGAGAGATAAAATCTCTTACTGGTATATTATTGATAGACAATGATGGTACAATAGTGATGCAGAAATGTGATAAAGAAAATATGAGAGTAATGGTACAATAGTGAAATACAAACAAAAATTTTTGATCCCCCAACTAAAAATCGAATTGTCTTCTTAAAGCCCGCGGACTTCAAAGTTTTGGTTGGAATTCGGGGTCATTTCCTTCTTTTCCGCATCTGATGGATCTTGTCTTTGCTTTTCTTTGTCTTGTAGCGTCGGCTGAAAATCAAAGTCAAAAGATACTTTTACTGTTGGTGAATAGTAAAAATACTCTTACTGTTGTTATCTTGTCTTCATGCATAGAATAGTGTCGGTAGAAAATGTTTGACACTATTCTTGTCTTTTTGTCTGTAGTTTTGTACTGATCCTTGTCATCTTGTGTCGGCAGATAATGCGTTTGATAATGGTGGGGTGTATAACTTTTGAAATTTTCAAAAATATACGCAAACACAAAAATTGTTAAAACAAACATACACTGATGGTTCACTTGAATACGCACACATACATATGGTATACACGCACGCACACTAATGGTATTTTGGGAGTATATCACAATTTTCAACTCCTCTTTCTTTGTTTTATATATTTCACTTTTTAAAAAAAACTTTTTTACTACTTTTTTACTTTCTTTCTTTATGTTGGAAAGAAAACGTCATAGCAGTCATCCTCATTGTCATCTAGTTCATTGAGCTCAGCCTTTTCTTGAGACTCAGAACTTTTATCTGAGGCAAGGTGATAGAGCTGAGTAGTGATGGCGAAAATCTCGTCACTTGTCTGGGCAGCCGCAAGTCTGGTGAGGAGTTGTGCCTTGATGGTGATGAATTCTTGTTGCGCTAGTGGAATTGTCTTTGATTAGGATGTGTTCTTTTGAAACCACTGTTGAACAACGATAAAAGAACAAGTGTTATTGTCCATCTTGTCCCACCATTTGACTTTGCATGTTCTTCCGAATGCTGGTATAACCTGGTGATCTTCACTTCCATAGAAAGTATAATTTTATGCTGACATAAAAATCCAAGTAATGTAAAAAAATCTGTAAAAGGCATAAAATGAGGGACTTGTGGCGAGCACTTGAGATGGTTACCATTTTTCCTGAAAACTCTGGTAACCTTTAAGAACTGGATCTGGTAAGATATCTGGGATTGGTCCAAATGTACTCCACCATTGGTAGAACCAATTTAGGACCTTGATTAGGAAAAATGGTTTGAACATGAAAAACCATGACAAAGAGAATGTTTCGTTCTGGTGATAGAAATACCTATACCATGCCATAATATAATCATAATATGTGTATTCCTTGTAAGGATGGTCAACTAGTAATTGTCTGGAGAAATGTGGGGGTTGACCCCATTCATCAAGGGAAATTACATGTGTTAATTTGGCCTTAATGAAACTGTACTTTCATGGTTCTTTCTGGTCGTTGTCTGGTTGAAATTCAATTGATTTTGTCGCTATGAGAATTGCCTCATAGTAACTTTGGGTTTTGAATATGTTATCTAGTATGTAATTGCATTGTGGATGGAGGTAGAGTTTTGCAAACTCAATAGGTGTCAAATTGGGGTTCTTTTTTAGATGTGTTGGTTCAATAATGGTGGTTTGGTCAAAAATGTTCTTGTAGATGTATGATGATTTTTGTGTATTTCTGGATTCTGTCGGTTTAGTTTCTGGTTTAGTAACAAGGGGTTGAAACTTGTTACTGGTGGTCACGGTGGACGATGATGTACCTACAAGACCTGCAAGAACACTGGTTAATAATTTTGGTAGGGTGAGTGACCCTAATACTGTAAGGTTTCTTCCTAGGGGTGATTGTTTGTTTTCTAGTGTTTGGGTTTTTTCTTCTTTCTTTACTGGTGTAGATGATGAAGCTGGTGTTGTTGGTACTGGTGATGTTGTTGCCTTGACAGCATAAGAGCTAATGTCAAAGCTCTTTGCGGTGTTTTTCCCTTTCTTGGATCTGGTAGACATGTCCTGTAAGGGATTCTCTGGTTAGAAAGTCGGGAATTGAATTATCAATTCCTTTGATATACTCAATCTCAAAAACAAAAATAGACAATATAGTCTGCCATCTCGCAAAAATTTGTTTAGAATCAATGTTCTTAACATCTTTTGTGAGAACATTTTTAGCAGACTGACAATCAACTCTAATTTTAAATTTCTGGTTAAGTAAATCATCTTGAAACTTAGAAATGCAAAGAACAATAGATAAGATTTCTTTCTTTACTGTGGAATAATTCTGTTGAGCTTTATTCCAAGTACCAGAATGAAATCTAACAATAAACTTGTTTCTTAATATCTTGTGCAACTTTAGTATGAACTTCTGACCAAGCTGGTGGATTTTTCTGGAGTCTTTCAAATAATGGTTTGTAAATATGGCGAATGCTGGGATTAAAATCTACAACATAATTGAAAGATCCTAAAAATCTTTGCAATTGTATTTTTTCTTTTAATTCATCTGGGAATTGTTCAGCAAAATCGAGAGTTCTTTGGATAGGGGTGATTTTCCAAATGAAATCATATGGCCAAAAAATCTGATTTTTGTTTGGAAATGTTTAATCTTGGGTGCAGAAACCACAAGACCATTTTCTTTGATAACTTTAAACAAAATATGTAGATGTTTCCAATGTTGATGAAAATTAGTACTGAATACTAAAACATCATCAATGTAAACAATTGTAAAACTGGTAAATGTATTGAAGATCTGGTTCATTACATTTTAAAATTCTGATAGTGCATTCTTCAAGCCAAATGACATAACATTCCATTCATATTGTTCAAATGGTACTGTAAATGCAATTTTATATCTATCTTGTTCTGCAATTTGGATTTGCCAAAAACCTAATTTCATATCAAATTTTGAAAAGATATGGGCATTGTAAAGTCTTTTCAAAAGATCGTTCTTGTTAGGAATTGGGTATCTAATCTATTGTAAAACTTTGTTCAATGGTTTATAATTGATAACAAGTATTGGAACTCCTCGTTCCTTCTCTGCATGTTTATTGACATAAAATGTTGCACACGACCATGGACTTTTACTGGGTCGAATGACTTTTTTGTCAATCAAACTCTGAATCTCTTTTTTGCACAAATCTAAATATTCCTAGCTCATCTGAATGGGTCAAGCCTTAGTAAGAATAAGTTTCTCTTGAAAATCTTTTTCATATGGTAATGAAACAATGTGTTTCTTCCTAGCCCAAAAAGCTGTAGGAAGATTAGACCAGACTTCTTTTTCAAATCTCTTTTGAAATTCTTGAATGGTTTTCTGTTGTTTAAAAATCTAGTTATCAATTCTTAAACTCTGAATATCTTGTTTAATAAAATTGATCTGGTTTTCTTTGCTTTGAATTAAATTGATATCTTTCTTCATAGAGGGATAAAAGAATTCAAACAAAACTGGTTTTCCTAAAACTTGTGTTTCAATACCTGCTTCTGTAACTTGCATGGGGAAAAGCATTTGTAAAAAAGGATTTCCTAAAATCACTTTTGAATTTAATTGTTTTATTAAAACAAAACTGGTTGGAAAACAAATTCCTTTATTGCAAACATGAACATTAGGAATTTTATATTGAATTTGTAATCTGGTAGCATTAGTTGTAGAAAGCCTTTCTTTTGTTTTTTCAAAATATCTGGTAAGAATTAGACCTTCTTGTATACAATTCATATCTGCTCTTGAATCAAGGAAGGCTATGGTTTCAAATCTAAAATCATCAACAACAATAGTTAGTTGAACATACCATTTCTGAAAAGAAATTATGGTAAGATGACAAATTCTTCTTGTTCAACTAAGGTGCTCGTTTATGGTTGGTCAGTCTTTGATTTGCCAAAAGTGATTTTTTTAGCTGTCTGTTCATCTTGTTGGTGATGTTCTGGTAAGTCTATTTATTTTTCTAATTGTAGAAGTAAGACTTCTTGTTGTAACTAGTTATGATTTCTTCTTATTTTTCGGATTTCTTGTTTTAATTGATTGATTTCTTTTTGTAAATCTGGTATACTAACTGGTTGTTGTTTCTTTTTCAGAAACAGGCTTAAATGATCAGCATTACTTGTGGTATTATCTTTATTGGTGTTATTGGAGGTTTCTTGTGATTGATCAACAAGTTCTTTGAGCTTGAGAAGGTATGATTGTCTTTCTTCATTATTTGGTATTTTACATATCATGTCTAGCATGATACTGTAAGTGTCAGTTAAGACATTGAGATTTTTCTAGCAGAAACATGGTCCTTTTGAGGGACATGAACATTCTGGGTCAGAATCTGTTTCACTACTAGAGTAGTAATCTGTGCCTATTTGATTGATATTGTCTTCATTAGAAGTTCCTGGTGAAGAACTGGAGGTAGAATCATATTGGTCTAGGATTTGAAGTATTTTGTTCTTTGATTCTTCATGTAGTTCTAATTGTTGAACTTTAGTTCTGATTCTGCAGGTTCCTGCAAAGTGTCATGGTTTTCCACATTTGAAGCAACCAGTAGATTTCTGTTGTTTCTTATTGTATTTTGGTTGCCAATTCTTTTGGAGAAATTTCTTATATTTATTATATTTGTGTTTCTTTCTGAAGGATTTGTATGGTTTTTCATAATTTTTCTTGTATTTTCTTTCAAATCTCTTGGGTTTATGTTTTCTAATGGTATATGGTGTCTGAATTCGTTCCATGCCAAATTGTTTACACCAATTTCCTAATTCACTTCTGGAGATAAGATTATGTTTTTTTAATTGGGCTTTAAATCTTAGATTAGTGCAGATTTTTAAAGCAATCTTGTTAATTTGACTTATAATATCACCATATGTCATCTGATTGTAATCAAGTCCTGGAAATTCTTGTGATATAGCATCTTTAACTTGTTCTGCAAATAATTTTAGAAGTCCAGCTATAAATCTTTCTTTCCAATAGATTGCATTTTTGTCTTGTCTCTGGTATAACTTACTAAGGAAAACATCTTTATACCATCTAAAATCTTGTAATCTTCTACATCTTAAATTATGGAGAATTTCAGATGTCCTTTCTTGGTATATGGTTGGATCACCAATAAAATGGTAAGTGATACTATAAATCAGGGCAGACAAAGCACAAGATTCAGCTTGTCCTTGTTCATTAAGTATGGTGTTGCCTTCGGCATTGGTTTTTTGCATATTATAGATAGCTTCTTTAAGATTATCGTCGAGATAATCATCCCACCATCCTTTTAATTGGCCAGTGAAGCCAAGGACTATATTTTTTGTGGCATCTTGTTCTATTATATTGGTATTGGTTTTATAAATATTGCCAACTATGATCATCTGTTTAGTAAGATTGAAGATTTGGTATTCTGTGAGTCCATCAATATTCCATTCGTAAGTATTATTGGCAGAATATGATTTATGTGGCTGAATTTCTTCAATAAGAAGATCTGGTGGTGTTGGTATGGGGTAGTAAGTTTTAATATTCTGTTTTGGTTCATAAATGCGATTGATTGTGAATTTCTGAAGATCTTGTACTAAAGATTGTTCTGATTCACTATGAGAAGATATGCTTAAAACATCATATTGCTTTAAAACTTGTACTACAGGTTCTTGTTCAGCTTTACTGGAAGAGGCTTATGGAGTAGTGATATTGATTTTCTTTTGAAGTTCTTGTAATAGTTGTTCTGTAGGAAATGGTAATTTTGGTATGATATTAGAGATTTGAAATGGTATTGGGTCTACTTTATTAATCTTGATATTCTGTGGTCCTTGTCCTGAAAAAACAGGAAGATTGAATTTTCTACTTATACTGGTTGGAGTTATTTTGGTAACTGGTCTTTTGGAAAGAGACTTTTTGATGGAATCTTTGAGTTTCTTTTCCATATTATTGTCGAGTTTTCTTTCAATGGTGGTCTCAAGACGTTCAACTTGTTTCTGGAGAGTGAGTAAGGATAAATTGGTAAAATTTTCTTGTTCTGCGAGACTACCGAGATGTGTGTCCCGTGAGTAATGGATGGTCTTAACGTTATTGTTGCTTCTTAATTCTTAATTTGAGTTGTCTGGAAAGGCGGATGTTCAGACTCAATGGTTTTTGTGGAATTAGGTAGATTCCATTGTCTTGTTCTTTTTTCAATAACATTGATTTCCATGGTTTTATTATTTCTTTCTTTAAACCAAAGAAAAAATGGCATATTAAGTTTGACTATTGTCATGATATGATACCATTGTTCTCAGAATTGGTCATGTTGTTCTTTATTGTAGATAGTAAAAAAATATTTTCCTGAGACTTTGATTTTTCTCAAAAAGAAATTCTTCTTTTAAAACTTGTTTATTGATTTCAAATTCTTCTAAAAGTATATTACAACCAATTTCTGAAGCTGTAGGATTGTAGTCAACAGATGTTGGTTCAAATTCTTGATAAACTGGTCTTACTATAGGAGTTTGTTGTCCTTCAATTCTTATTCTTAGAGGAACATATTGACTTTGAATTCTTGTGGATCTAGATGTTGATGGTAGATCAACAAAACCTGGTATAGGATCAGATATACTGGTTCTGGATAGATGGGAGTTAGTTCTAGATAGATGGGATTCTAGATCTCTTCTGTCGATTTTGATACTGATAGATCCATCTTCATATTGTATGATTTGTTCTATTCTGGTATTTCTTATGGTTTGTTCTTGTTGTAATGGTTGGGTGGCATCTTCGATGTCCCACCTTTCTGGTAATGTAACATCTATCCATTTTATAGTTTTAGGGATATTAACCCTAGCTCTGGTTCGGTTCATGGTCTAAAGTAATGTTTCATTTTTTAATCTATTTCTAGTTATATATCTGGGATTAAGGCTCGTATTCATCACTTTATAATTGAGACAATAAATAATTTCATAAGCATGTGATCCAAAAAGGACTCTGTAATTATGCGTCTTAATATCTAATGTTTAAATTTTCATTATATGGGGATCTGTAAGAGATATAGTAAAATTGGGAAAACAATCAAAATAAATTGGTCCATTACTTAAACTTGTTTCAACTAAACCAAGTAAAGAATCATTGTATCTTAACATTTTGCAATCACACAAGGCAAGATAAATACTTGTATCTAATCCTTCTCTAGTTAATGGTTTAAGAGCAACTTGTCGATGTCCTATGTGAAGAAATCTATAGCCATTCTTCTTAGCCTTTTCAATGGATTCTGAGAAAATAATTGTATAGATTGTTTATCACTGACTAGTGATAACTTTTTCTTTAGATCTTATTGTAAGAAGAGACTTAAAATCTATAACGCCTTTCTGGTAAACTTGTTTTATTTGCATCTTAGGTGGTTTTCAATTTGCTAATTCTTTTTCATTCCATGTTTCTTCTCTTACACTAATGGTATTTGATCTACTGATTACTTCTGAGGAGGCGCTACTACTAGAAGCCATACTATAATCTTGTTTATCTAAACTTGGAGCTTATGTGATCTAGCTTAAAGGATCAAAGCCTGAATTACACCTGACTTACTCTCTGTCTGCAGGACTTACTGCAGTTTGAAGTCCTATATATATATATGTGAAAGATGAAAGACACTAAACATGGTTTAGGATTTGCCAAGTCATCTTTCTCCACTATTATAAAATGCATGGCTAGGATTTTGCATGGCTAGAGTTACTAGAATTGTCATAAAATTCCATTAAGGACTTAGTTAGTGGATTTTGCATAGTTTGTGTCAACACTCCACTCAACACTAAATATACATACACATGCATAACATTTGAAGACTAAGCAAGAAAAACATTTTCTCTCTTTTGCTCTTGGTTTCTCGGCACTCACAAAGAAAGAGAAGATAAATTTTTCTTTCATCTTCTAGCTTAGTTCAAGCTTATATAATCACCTAAGTAGCTAGCACAAAAACTTGGTGGATGAAAGAGGCTCTTGCATGGTTGTGTGGACAACCTAGACCTCTTGCATTTGTGGGAGAATTGGTCTATCATCTTGGCTCTACCTTCATCTCCACTAGTTTTCTTCAAGAGGTATAACATGCATTTATCTCTTGATTATATAAAGAAAAAAAAAAGAAATATATATGTTTTATATATATATGATGATTATGTTGATTACATGGAATCAAATTGAGTTATTTAGTGAATGCCTGTGCTATAATGTGAAATTTTTTAAAATTTAAAGTTTTGCTTCCACTTGCATTATAGCTAGATGTGATTCACAATCTTGAGAGATCCTTTTCAAAAACTTATCGTTGATACTTTTTGGAAAAGTCAGTCGCCCAGCTCGACCGACTTACTCTACTAGCCCTCGACCCTAGCTCACTGGAAAGGCCCGTCAAGTAAGCCCGGTCGACCAGCTCAACTGGCTTTCTTGACCGACCTGCGACCCTCGTTTACTGGACAAGCCGGTCGACCAAGTCGATCGACCAGCTCAACCGGTTTGATCAACTCGACCGTCTTAGTCAACCGACTTTACTGGTCAGTCCATATCAAGTCACTAATTCTGAATCCCAATTTCTCATTCACTCTGTGTTGGTTAACCAATGTGATCCTACTACATTCATCTCTTCCGAAAGACGAATGTGTATATATTTTTGTTCCACCTTTACCAAGGTATGGAATCATCTTAAAATTGAGATGAAGTTAGTCACGCGCTTGGGTTGAGATCCACCCAACACCAACAAAAAATTCAATGATAGTAAAATGTGACACAATTATAATGGAGTATTTGCACAGTTCATCTCTATTGAATTTCTTCCATAAAATAATGAGGATCGAAATCCCTCAGCACCGAATGCCTCTTTCAAGATCTTATACGAAATTTCACCTCGAACACCTTAACTGTTGAAAGACAGTAGCATTATCATGTTGGTTCAAGGCATTTTGTTTCTTAAAACCTTCTATTGTGTCTTTATGTAGCAAAAACTTCACATCATAGAGTAGGAGAGTGCAATATACACAATATGAGCCACGTTTGAAAATCCGAAGTCCCAGCTTCCTTTATGGCTTCCCTAAGATAGGTTTCCAATATGGGGTAGGTGTTGTGCTAGGAGAGACCAACCCATGTGGGTGGTCATGACTCATGAGTGTGCTTGCTCTTTTGACCAAAAGAAAACAAAAAAAAAAAGGAAAAACAAAAGCAAAAAAAAAGGTTGGACAGACTAGCTTTGACTGGTCTGTCATGTGGTGTGTGTGAGTGTAAAGAAAAAAACGAGAGTGAGAGTGAGAATCAGAGAGAGAAAAGAAGAAGAGAGAGTTGAGAGAAAAACTGTCCAAACAGTGTGCAGTGTTGATCAAGTGATCGGTCGGACTGTCATTTGTGGTCCAATCGAGCTGAAATTTTTTGAGCACGTTCACAACTCATGGTTCTTCAATTTGTACGGGAGAGATCAGATTTGGAGCTCTCTAAAGAGGGATTTTCTGACGTGAACAGTAGCTACGAGATTTGGTGATTTCTATCCTACTTTTTGGTTTAATATTTCTTGTTGTTGCAATATTTGCAAGAATATGTTATTCTTGGTGAATGTATTGTGTAGTTAGAGAAGATTCTCTTGTACCCATTATTTATTGATAGTGAAAGTTTTTGGATGGACTACGGTCCCGTGATTTTTATTTTTCACGTTGGGAATATTTTCTACGTTAAAATCTTGGTATTACTCTATTTGCTTGAATTTTTTAGATTGGGCAAATTTGTGCATATTTGTGTCTGGCCGTATTTGTTGCTTCTTAACAGGTTTACACATGTTGAGAGGTGATTTTGCGTTTGTTGTCATTTATCTAGTTTGTGTTTTGACTTCGGATTTCCTCCCAATAGCAAGGAGTGTTGGATTGGGCACTGAGAGACGATAAAGAGATTATATACGATACCACTAAATTGGTTGCAGAAAACAATTATTCGATAAATGTATTTCAACAAAGGAAATCATACACGTGAATATAATTTCTTCGTGGGGGAAAAATCACAACCATGAGAATTGTTCAAAGTTCTCAGTTACAAGAGCTTGATTAATCCCCCATTAAGCGCATATATGGACCATGAAGGATAGGAAAATTGGCTTGAATTCTCTACTTGATGCAAATGAATAGCAGAAGCCAGTCCTAAAGATCCTTAGTCTTGACAGGTTCAAAAGAATTCCATTGCAACAGCATCACTAGGATGGTTGAGCCTGAAAAGAAACATCATTAGTCACCCATATTATTATATGCATCTTAATAACTATTAAGGAACTGAAATGCCATCATGATAGTTTCGAAATTGTCAAAAAAATACGATTGTTTTATGTGGATAAATGATAAATTTCAAGACTAAGATATAAGATCCTGAGTTATATCATCTAATATCAATTAGTTTTAGGACGGAATATCATAGTTCTTTAGCCTAGCGATAGTTTTTAGAAGCACAAAAGATGCCATATTCATGAGGTTTTAATCAGTTCTTCCGTCTGATCACTTCTTTCTCTTCATGTAATTGTTCTTCAGTTTCAAATTCCCATACAATTGATGTAACTCCATGTGTTGTGGGAGTGATAACCTCCTCATCACACACTTGATGTGGATGAAGATACTTTAGTTAATCTGCTGAGAACATCTTGAAGCGTATGTATTGTAGTAAAATTGATGAAGCTGGTTAATAGATAAGTCAGAAAATGAAATATTCAAAAGCTCATCATACCCCAATCTTCAGTGAATTGTATCAAAAAATCCAAACTGCAATGCTAATATATCATGTAGTTTATACCATGAGGTAGAAACCAGTAAGACATTTTGTGATATTTGTTAATCCATCACCTCCTCAAAAAGTTTAAACTGTTAGAAAGAGATTTAGTTTATTTATTGTATCTTTAATACGTCCACTCACGTGTTAATCCATTTTTTTATTGATTATGTTCTCCCCTGTGCTTTTTCAAAAGTGTAGAATACACCCCGTAGTTCAAAAACCACCAAACAGCTTTCCCGTGATTTTGAAAACGCATCATACGTGTCAACAAATTAACCACCTCATTAAAGAACTTAATATGTGGGGGTAAGACTTGAACTCTGAACTTTTTGTTAACTTGAACTCCGATATCCTATAAATTAACCACCTCATTAAAAAACTCACGCATTCATCCAGCAGTGTAAAACAGTCAGTAATGATTGGTGTTATAATCAGAAGTAAACACCTCCAACCCTTATACCAACAGATCAAACTTTAAGCATGTCAACAAAAACGCCATGACATTCATTAATGTAAAATCTAAATACCATTTTGCATCTAGGCAGAGAGTACTAATTAAAATGATGTGGTTGAAGGAAGCAGTACCTGCTACAATGCCAATTTGTTTCATATTTGCAGTCGTCATGGTATTATAGATGAGATATTCCATCGAGAAATGGACAACAGGGAAGAAGAAGGATAAAAATGTGGCCAAATAGAGAGGCTTGTTGTCGAGGTTGAACGCACAAAGAAAGCAAAGAGCGCTGCTCAGTAGTGTTGATGCTGCAACGCTTCTCCCGTGAGCATCAGTCACTGCAATATTATGCAGAGAAATATAATTCTATTCGCACAATTACTATCACGGTTTTTATTTGTTGCAACACTTAAAACTGTTATAAAAAAACTAAATCATTTGCAAATGAGTTTGAGCAATGATTTTTCAACCGTTGTACATGGTTAGTTCCGTTACACATTCTCTACTTCAACAATTATTTTGTAAATAATAATATAATTAAATTATAACTTTAAAATCATTGCAAAAACAAAGTCTCATAAGCAATTATTAACTAAAAGTGGAAAAAAAGAATTCAACTGTTCCTTTATTTTTATTGCAACAGTTTGTCTATTTTTTGAATTAAAATATTGTAAAAGATTTAAAATGTACACATGAGTTGGGTAGAACATCAAATTTGTAATATATTGTGATTAAATGTTTCAAATTAAAATTACGATTTCAATCTCTATTGTATAAAATAAAAAATAAAACAAAAAGCTAAAATATTATTCTCGTGAAAGGATCATCTTAGTCATTACTATTATGCTTCACTAATCTAAAATTACCGATAGACACATTAAAGTTATTGTAAATCCAAAGTTGCCTGCTACAAGAAATGTATTACAGTCGGTGGTTTTCTCCAGGCGAAAGTAAAACTGCTGGAAGTTAGACTTTCCCGGCAGTCGTACAAACCTTGGAAACGGTAATAATATAGGCGGCGGTTCTTAGGCTTTTTTGAATTAAATATATATATATATATATATATATATATATATATATATATATGAGAAATGTAGATATTATTCCATGATTATCGGCTATATGGTCCATTATTAGTCTGATTTCCTTATGTTCATGCTCTAATAGATATAATGTCACAATAATCAGTATCCGTATATTATACTCGTTATCAATCAAATTAATTTTAGGTTGAAGAATAGAAAAAAATTAATTTATTTTTCAGTATTTTGGAGAAAGTTTAGCTAGATGGAATTTTTTGAATGAAAAATAACGAAACTTAATGTGGGGTTATGATTGAAGAGAGGAATGGCAAATGAAAGAGAAAATCTATTGAATATTGTTTAAAAGTGATTGGAGAGACAAAATTAATTAAGAGAGAAGAAACAATCCGCATCTAATTGGCATACGTCAAGATAATATTTGAGTGGTGGTTAAAATGGTGATATTTAACATTATTCTTGTTATTTAACATAATAATTCAGTATGTATATAGAGTAATAAATAAAAGATAAAAACGAAATAATATATAACAATGTTGAAATAACAACAGAGGAGGTGCACTTACGGGTAGTGTTGCCGAAAAGGACGCCGTGGAGGCCCGGGATATCGAAGAATCCTTGCCATATTTTGCCAATTCGAAGCACACCTACTATTAGCAACCACCATCCCAAGAACTTCATCTTTGCTTGCTTTGATTTTTGTCTTTCAAGTTTTTTCACCAATGCTCTTTAGGAGCTTGATGCTTCCTTTTTATATAGGAACTTGTCAATTAGATTCTTTGCAAGTGGTGTGGTGGCTATTTTTAATACTTTCTTTTGAGTTCTTTTAATGTTATTTTTTGTCGCATGCATTACTTTGTGTTTTTTTTTTTTTTTTTGGGTCAATGTCGCATATATCACTTGAGTCATAAAATGTGGGCTGTTCTTTTTTTTTTTTTTTTTGCTGCAGCCACCAACCTACCCACATTGGAGACGTATCTTGTTGACTTTAGTGACCATTCATAAACTTCCACGTGCCAATTCCACTTGGCAATGAGATGTGGACAAATTGATTTATTAGAAGAACAATGTTTTTGACCAAAAAATAATAATAAAACAGAGCAATGATTGAGACCATATTAACAATGTTGCACATGTGGCCTGCTAGTAACATTTCAACTTTTCAGCTACCGGTCAACTTCGAACTGCTCTTGAAAATAATGATAAACAAAAAACATACTCTAGGACTGTTGGATTTTAAATCCAACACTCAACAAATCCGTTGTCGTCCAGCGGTTAGGATATCTGGCTTTCACCCAGGAGACCCGGGTTCGATTCCCGGCAACGGAATATTTTCACTCATTTTAGGTATTCTTACATATGAAGTTAACCAATGATGAACAATAAGGGTAAAAGATTACTTTAAAATCTTTTCGTAATTCTATATGTTTTTTAAAATTAAGCACGATACTCCTGTTAAAAATTCATCTTTATCTTTTTCAATTGTGTTTATGGATCAACACCAACTGTCACCCTCTTCACTATCTCCGCCTATTGCACCACCGTTACGACTCTCAAACCACTAATACCAATGCTCTTCACTACGGCACCATCAATGAAGATTGACCACTATCTACACCAACTCACGATAAACCCATTTATGATACCAAAAATATACACAACACATCCATTTACAAAATCATTGAAACTTGACTACCATTTGGGTCATCGTATCCCATTTCCCTTACATTATCTAGCAAGAAGGAAAGGGAAAAAGAATATGGTCCAATGAAGAGTAAAGTTACTAGTCCGACTTTTCGTATGCAGTTTATTGGACTTAAATCCTCTCATTTACTTATTTTTTTCGTTTTTAGATGAGGTGTATTATGGGTTATCAGATTTAGTCTTTTAAAATTTTAACCATTCATTTAAATCTAACTGTTTTTTTTTTAATTTGAAATTTGAAATGGATGGTTAAGATTTTAAAAGATCAAATATGATTGTCCACAATACAACTTATCCAGAAAAGGAGAGAATAAGTTGAGGAGAGGATATATTCCCTTAGGTGGCTATTAATACTCTAGAATGATTTTGGAAAGAATGAAATGAGTTAAGGAATAAAATGACTTTAAGAATGGAGTGAACTTGGAAAATAGAATGTTACACTTAGTAAACTCTAGAAATAAAAAAAAGAATTGATATATTAATTTCAAACTCATGTTTATTAGTCAGTATATCCTAGTAGTAATGAGAATAACTTATATCAAATGACACAAATGACCTTTTGTTACTATAGTCAGATTATTGTCTTAAAAATAAAAATAAGCATCATATTCATAATGTCAATAACCCTAGGACTATGGAACAAAAGATTATCCCTTACCTACACTGATATATTGACGGTGACTTTCAAATTTCGGATAACAGAATGAGAGTTGATAGTACCAGTAACAATAGAGATCTTAAGAGAAAGAGGTACCATATCATATGTATAACGAGAGGTAGAGTTGACATTTGAGTTGGGTTGACACAGACCCAACACAACCTAGCATACCAAAATTCAGACCCAACCAAGCCCGGTTGAAAGTGGGCTATACTCGGTTTAGCCCACTACGTACATATATAGGTGGATGAAGTTGGGTCATATGTTAATCTTAAGGTTTCATACCAAATATGTGTATGGTTTTGATGACAACAACATATTATTATGTGTTATATACATTATGTGAAGGAGAGTCAAAGACTTCACATGTGTTTTATTGTTCTAGATGTTATTACCTTGGCACATGAAGTATTAAATGCATAATGTTAGGGTGAGTCATGCTTTGTAGACTCTATGTTTGTGTTGTAATATGCTTAACTAGTTTATGATCATGATTTTAGCACGGAATGATTTGTCATTACCAAAAAAGGAGAGATTATTGGCCTTAGGCCCAATGCATGATTTTGATGATAACAAATATGACTATTTGGCTATGTCAAGTGTGGTTGATCTAATGTGTGTATATTGCTAAACTCACACTTGTGACTCTTATAGTCTTGTGTATAAATAGTACATATTTGCTTTGAGTCATATATTGATTGGTTGAATAACTTGCATAGAGAAAATAATTATATTAATCTAATGAAAAATGCAAGTATGATCAACTTGACTTATCAAGTGTGGTAGTGTCAATATGTTTATATGCTTAATCACACATTTGTTGGCTAGTGCATTAAATGAGTTTGAATATTTTGGCTTGTGTGGAAAATCTTGTATTAATATTATTATGAATCAACATATCTTATGAGTATTTTATTTTATAGAGAGGAAGTGGATCTTGCTTGAAAGGAGAAATGTGATTGACCTCAAGAAGCTTGCAAGATCAAGAAGATACCACATTATGTCGTCCTCAATCATTAACATCACCATAAGCATATGAAGTCTTGAAGAGCTAAAGAAGTGAAGATCATATTTCAAAAATCAAGACTTGAAAACATGAAGTTGAAGTAGTGTTATAAGGATAGAGATGTGGTGACATAAGGGGTAGTGGTTTAAAAATGTCGTTTGTCTTAGGTATGCATTTTTATGGTTTAAGCTCTTGGTAATCTTTCAAAAATGTCTTTAAATCTTTCCTCAAGAGTTTTGAAAAGATTTCAAAAGGTTAAATGGGTTGGAATATCTTTTGAAGAAATGTTATTAAAAGGTTTAAACAATTTATCTTCAAAATATTGAATTTTTCGGGTAAAAACTTTGTTATATACTCTTGAATTCAAAAACTAACTTATTGCTTTTATTCAAATGCCACTGATGCGTAAGACATTAAGTTAGACCACTGTTGTATAACCATTCATCAACGGATGCCGCTTCCTTAATGTTGAGTCTTAGCGAGTTTTAAGTATGCCTTGCGGGGCCCGGAGGAGCTGCCATTAATGTCCTTACTACCGTTCGGGCCTTCCACCAGAAGTCCCTTCACTCCCATTCTGTAGCTATAAGGAGTCCTTAATGGGACATTCAATTGGTTCTGATCTTTCTATAAGAGTTTAGAAAATGTTTTGAGATGTTAAATGACATAAAAAACTCTTTTGAAGAAATGTTTTTATGAGGTTTAAACATTATATCTTCAAAAGACTTGATAGCAAATGTTTTGGACAAAGTTTTGCTAAAAATCAAGTGACCCTTGGGGTGGTACCCGGGCTTGATAACAATACTGGTCTCAAGACCGCCCCCTAAGCAGAATTATTGCATTTTTACCGGGATTGATACTCGGTCGTTTTAACAAGACCGGTATCACGACTGGTAGCCTGGAAATTTAAAAAATTAGCTATTTTATGACCGTTATAACATTTTTTATAAATACCAAACCAACTCAAATCATCAATTGAACTCTTCCAACAATTCCAAAACATCTTATATTGATTCTAAGTTTCAAATTTCATATATTTCAATCAATATACACCAAATTTGAGCATTAACTTACACAATCTATTGAGTATTCAAGAGCTTCATTTGTATTATTCAACTTAATGAGAAGTTATATCATTGTACACACATTCTTACACATTTAACTTGGTTGTATACATTCTAGTGTTATAGTTTTAAGAGATTCATTGTATAGAGAGTTTTGAGATTCTTCTTTGTGGACTCAAAGATGGGAAGAAATCTTGTACATCCTTTGTGGTTCAAAGGAGGAGAGAAAATAGATTTAAGCTTTACCTACATTTGAAGAAGCTTGGCTGCTCTTTTGGATTCAAGAATGGTTTATAAAAATTGGTTTGTGCTTCACCAACTTCTGAAGAAGTACCTCTAGTGGAGTTTGTAGAAAATCCAAAGGAGATGATACCTTTGGTGGTACATGTAGAGCAATGAACCACCTAAATATTCTTGCGTTTGATCTTTCTATCCCTACTCTCTTTACTTTCAAGCTTAGTGCATATCTTGTGTTAAATTAATTGTTGAATCATAAGCATTACATTAAGTGCACACAAGGTATTTGATATATTGTCATTGAGAAAGTTTTTCAAGCATTTATTGCCTAAGTTACACCATAACTTGTAGTGCATATTAAGTGTTTGATAAATTACCTAAGTGAGGATAGAAATTGAATTCCATAATTTTTAAAGTAGTGATTTGCCTCCATAAACCTAATTCACCTTTGCTCTTAGGCTCATTTAGACTAACATCATGTATACCTAACCCATTTGAGTCGGGGCCCATTTCGACATAGGGCTAGCCTAACCTAGCCCATGAGCCCATCCGAGCACGAATCTTAATCTAGCTCAAGCCTAGCGGGAGCCCAGTACAGGCTCAACTCAAGCCTAACACAGGCCCAGCTCGAGCCCAACACAGGTCTAGCTCGGGCACAACTCGAACTGAACCCAAAATCAAATCGAGCCCAACTTGGTCCCATCATAAATCAAGCACAATTTGAGCCCATTTATTAAGCTTTAGAAATCCAAAAAATTAATAGCAAGTCTACATTTTAAGAAGTAAAGAAATAAATAAATTTCAAATAGTACCCGACAAGCTGTTGCATTGTAATTGTAACAACTATTTTAAAAAATAGTAATTATAATTAAAAATAGCAAGTCACAATACCTATTTTTTTAAAACAAACTAATAATAACAAGTAGCAATTTTTGTTTTTAAAGTTGATATTAAATGAAAAAGTTGCAATGTCTACAAGCTACTTGTTAAAAGTTGCAACAACAACTCGAAGTGTTGTGACTTTAATAAAAAAAAAAAAAAAGTTAAAGAAGAGAGTGCAGAACAACTTAAGTTTATAATAATTACTTAGTAGCCATTAGCAACGACTATGCCAATGGTTACTTTAAAAAAAAAAAAAACCCTTTTAATTTTTTATTTATATTTTAGTTTGTCAACAATTCCTATAAACCCACTAACCATTTTTCATTGTTCTCACAGCAAATCAATCTTCTTTCTCTCAGTTTTCTATATATTCTTAAGTGTTACTAATATACTCGTGTCTCGTAAACTTGAAGTTTGTTATGCAACGTTTTATCATTTATATTAATGTTATCAATCTATTAGTGTCTCGTTAATTAAATTAACTTTTAAAAAAAAGTAAAGTTTAAGTTATTAATTTTTTTAATTATTAATCCAACTATCCAAGTACCCCTAATTAGTTGGGTGTATATATATATATATATACATTCACGTATATTGATATTTGTATATGTATATGTGTTTGTATATTATATAGTATATATAAAATATATTCAAAATACACTAATCACAAAAAAAATTGGGCTGACCCAACCTAACCCAACTTGTTATTCATGGTAGTGGGCTTGTGGCTCGAGTTGAGTCTTGTATTTTGAGAAATGAGTCCAGCTCAATAAATATATGTGTCGAACCGAACTTAGTTTTCTTGATCATGACTTGTACGGGCTAGGCTGACCCAAATAGCAACTCTAATGAGAGGGGACATGCCACAACAAGTTAGTAACATCCAATCAAAATCTTGGTCAATTGATCGAAATTAATAGCTCTAGTAGCTGTAGGAGAAGAAAATCTCATGTACGATTCTAAATTCTTTTAATTGAATAATGACTTGACCGATGTCAACTTAATCCGAAATAAATTATGCGGAAGCTTTTCATATTATAGCTGTCGCGCCTAGGGATAAATCTTTAGTCTTAGACAGCTTGATGTGAATTACACTGCAATAACATCCATATTATTGATGCGCCTAACAACAACACAGACTAGTCTCTTTCTTTCTTACTCTCAACTTTATAAAGTGCCATCAGTACTTGTACACTACAATCACTCTCTCCTCATAGATGTGTCCATAATTGTCAAATCGTGAATTAAAATTTTATTTTTTTGAATCGTGAATCATATCGGATTATGAATTGTAACGATTCAGTCACATTTTCAGTAATACGTCAATAACTGATATATTGCGTTATCAATGATATTTTTTATTCTTTCTCAAAAAAGAATTGATTATTGTGTTCTCATTAGTTATTTTGAGTTAAAATTATTTAGTTAGACTTTTTTTTATTAGATGTTAAAAGATGATATAAAGAAAAAATAATTATAGTTAGTCTATGATTTTTTTTTTCATTAAAATAAAAACCTCTGCATTAAACAAGAGGGGAAGTTCGCCAAATGGTCCCTATTGTTTTCCTAAAATTTTAAATTCGTCCATATTGTTTAAAATTAGTTAATTTAGTCCTTAGCGTTCGCAAAAATTATAAATTTGTCTCTATTATTCAAAGTTAGCCAATTTAGTCACTATTATTTTCAAAAAAAAAATAATTTAGTTCTTGTCTAAATTGGCTAAATTAAATTTTTTGAAGAACAATAGGGACTAAATTAATTTTTTTAGAAAATAATAAGGACTAAATTGGCTCATCTTAAATAATAAAGACGAATTTGAATTTTTTTAAAAAAATAATAGGTACTAATTTTAACTAATAGGAACAGATTTAAAATTTTTAAAAAATAATATACACTGCTTGTGCAATTTTTCTTAACCAAATAACGAATGTGAAATTTAAGGCTTTTTATTTTTAGCTTTTACCATTTACCTTTGACTTTGACCAAAGAAGACAATAATAATTAAAGCATTTGCGTTGTCTTCCACTTAACTTTGTTCCACATTTCCCATTACGCATTAGATAGAAGAGAAAAAAAAAAAAACTCTATGATCTTTCATGGCAGACAATGAGTTCAGAAGATTGATGGTGTCGATATCAGGGATGGTACTGTTAATGGTATTTGCATTAACAGAAGAAGCCATTGAAGAAGGTGGAGGTTGTTGTTGAAAGAGATATTGTAAGCATTGAAGTTTCTCCATTTGAGCAACCTCGTTTTGTAATCTCACAGCTTGTTGTTCCCATGTATGATGGTCCATGAGCTCTTTTAGATTAGCTAGAGCTATCAGATGAGGCAAGTTGGAGAAGATATCTGTACGAGGACGATGTGTCATCGGATCAAACCCCACCTGGATTAGCTTCTTCCATCATAGTTAGAATAACACGAATTGGTGAATCGGCCAATTCAATACGATTCGACACCTTTTTTCGACATGCGATTCAGATTAATTTACAATTCGTATCGATTTTTTGATGAATCGTATCGAATCGATTCCGATAACACTGGATGTGCATGTGCCTAACAACTCCCCCAAACACATCTAATGGACGGTCACTAGGTGCATCTATAAATGGAGTGCTAGCATGGAATGCAAGCTACCTAGTACTACCCACAACCCCCATACATTCCTCACTACTCAACGTCTACCTCGATATCTCTCCTGACCCTTCTCCTTCCTCCCTCACTGGGCTCAAGAGGCCGTTAGTGCCCCTACGACAAAGAACAAGAACTACTCGGTCCTGATTGTGGATTCCGTAGGGTCTACATCAATCACCATAAAAGATATCAAAGAATAAGCTTATATGAATATTTGATTAAATTATCAAAGAATAAGTTTTCAAATTGCCTTGGTTTGGCTAATTAAAAAGATTTGATTTAGGTGATAAGTTGGAGATTTGGAACGTTTTCGAAGGTGTAACTCACAATACGCATATCACTTTCCAACCTGTTCTATTTCTCCTTCTTCCTAGCAATGCAGGGGCCATTGCACTATTACATAGATGGTTCACATGCAGTTGTTGATGGTTCAGCTGCTATTGTGGCTTTATTTATGGATCATACATGTAAACTGATTCTCTACTTGCTGCAGATTGGGTAGCTCCGCAATGTTGGCTGGCACAATTGCCTCGTGTTGGCCTTGTAATATTTCGCCTGCTTTGGCGTCTCTTCTATCTACCTAGCGTCTTTCTAGGGTTTGCTAACGTTTTGACAGTTATATATATTTCTTTTGTGGAAAAAAAATAAAACTATGAGATAGAAATTATTATCTTTTTCCGAAATAAAAAA
The DNA here is from genome assembly GCA_037974665.1 of Ehretia macrophylla. Taxonomy (NCBI): domain Eukaryota; kingdom Viridiplantae; phylum Streptophyta; class Magnoliopsida; order Boraginales; family Ehretiaceae; genus Ehretia; species Ehretia macrophylla. The sequence continues at coordinate 12,604,606 of CM075774.1, forward strand.
TCAAAGAGATTATAGTATAACTTCTTTAAATTAATAGCGTTGGGATTACTAAATTCTATTAATTTAGCGAGATATCAATTTATTAATTTATCGGGATATTTTTAGTTTATTTGGTTTAATAGTAAATATATTATATTTATGGTATTTTTTTTAAAAAGTGACTTATATTTTTTCAGACCAATTTGAAAATATAAGTAGAACAGTCTAATGAGAATAGAAGATAAATAATCTAATTTAGTAGGTTAGAACAAGTTTATCTAATCGCTTATCCTAATACTTGTACGATAAAGATTAGAACAAGTTTCTTTAATCTCATAGTCAATTTATTATATAATTTTAAGCTTATTATTAATTTATAAAATATTTGAGTCGATAAAATACAAAAAAATATATCTTAAATGTATTATCTTATAATTTACTAAATTATTAATTTTTACACTAATCCCAAATTAGGATTGGATATTTTTATTATTTAAAAGAGATTATAAATTTATTGAGTACTAGTTTAAAGATCAGGTTCTATTGTATTTTGATACATTCATAACGCAATTAACTATAAGATTCTATTTTATCGCACAACAACTCAACCAAATCATGCCCTATACAAGGAACATCTATTTTTCATTGACTAATTAAATAAAAAGGCAACTTGTGATAAATATGATTGGACATCATATTTATGCCTCATCAAATCCTGCCCCCTATTTAGGAACGTTAATTTTTCATTGACTAGTTAAATAAAAACTCAACTTACTTGTGATTGGATCATCATATCCATCTCTTATCAACTTACTTGTGATTGGATCATCATCGAAACTCAACTTGGATTTACGTCTATAACAGGTACTTGTTCATATTCATTTTTCCTTCATCTATACTTTCTCATGCAATTATGTATGCAGTTGCTTCTGGATTTACATTATTTGCTTGTAGAGTTTTACTTTTTCAAGATGCAACTAGATCTGAAGTGGACATATTCCTTGATGATGACCATGAAAATAAATTTCCGACGAAAAAGTTGTAGTTAGGAAAGCAGAAGTAATTTTGGTAGTGTTTGTTTGATTACAATTCAAAGCATTAAATCAAAATTAGAGAAAATCAATTCAACTTTCACTGAAAATTTTTTTATTCTATATTCTAAAAGGACAACTGATGCGGAACACGGTATGACAAAATTTAGGAAGAAGAATTATCAAGTCAAATACAAGTGGAAGATTAAATAAATTAGGACTCTATCTTTATTTCATATTGATTTGGACTACTCTACCTGATACCTTATCCTAGATGGATTATGATTAGATTATCTAGTATAAATATGTGGCTTTGTAGCATATCCAGTACACTTTTCGATTTACGTTATTCATAGATTGTTATCTTACTTTAGTTGGTGTTTCTTAGAAGGTATCTAGATTTGCTTTCGTTCTCTTAAGGAAGGTTCCGTTACCTCAACGCTCCGTTCTGCATCAGTTGAGGTATAACCTTAATCAATTACTGGATCAAATTTTAGTAACTATTCATCCTTTGATTAGCAATCGCTTACAGATTTGCACCATGGGCGAATGTATATGGAGGATAGTGGGGGGTTTTTAAGCCCAAAATCTTTTTAAGTATAAAGGTATTTTGATGGTATTTGTGCTCGGAAAAAGTCCCCCACAGAGAAAGAATCATAATCTGCTTCTTTTAGCACTCCCTTTTCTTTTGGTGGCAAACTAACAAGGAGGATGTACGTAACGGTCAGAGAAAAATTCATAGTTTATTACGATATCATATTTCATTAGATAGAATGAACAATAGCACAAGTTAATTTCTTCTTTGATTATTATTTTATCTCGTATTTGTGTACTTTACTTTACTTTTTCTATCTTGTTAGCACTGTTCTCTCTATCTCTCTCTTTTAAAATAAAAAAAAAATTGAATTTCGTATTAATTAACTTATAAATTAATCATTCTTGTATTGTTGATTCGTATATTATCAAGCTCACTCGGAAAGACAAGTAATGTCCAATGAGAATTGAGAAGACGAATCCTAATCCTAGTAGAGTTAGCTCAATAATCTCCAATTCTAATCATAATAAGATTAACACTAGTTTCTCTCCATAAATAATCTCTTTTTGCAATTTTTGGAGTAACTTTGTTAAATTCCAGTCTCATTGCATTGTAAATTGAAAGAGGTTAGCGTAGATATTGGGAGTTCTTTCTCTTTCATTGTAAAACTTACTCCTATTCCGTTGCTATGTGGACGTAGAAATAGTTGAATCACGTAGTTTTTATGTGCTCTTATATTATTATTTTCTTATTTTTTTTCCTCCTATATATATCTCTACAGCGTTAAAGTAATTAACAATTAATCAACTTATTAGCACAACAATATTTTTTAAGGCAATCGATTGCCTTGTTTTATAGATTTAGACTATCGCTTCACTCTTGTATAGATATAGATCTATAGCCTCACTTGTATTATGAACCAATTATCTTTTTACAAAATTATTTCACAACTTACAGCATTTAAGACATGCTATGTTATCATAATTACATCTGTACTAATTCTCTTTACTAACAATATCAGTGCTATTTTTTATTTCCCTCATTTCTACATATCATACCTCCTCTTCATTAATTACTTTCTGTATCCTAACTGACTAATAAGTCTATAGAGAGAAAAAGGTGGCTGAAGAGTTTGAGAAGAAGATGATGCACATAGAACAACCCCGAGAGTCACTGGAGAATGGGTATCCAAGCAAGAACTTTGACGATGATGGTCATGAGAAAAGAACTGGTATTCTTAATTTCATCAACATTTAGAACATGCATGCCTCTTTTTGGCATAGTCATGTATCTCAAAATTTAGCATTACGGAGAAGTTTCTGGTCATATAAAAAAAACATAACTTTTATATGTGGATTGTAGCAAAAACCACCATTTTCTTATCAATTCTTGTTTTTTGTTTGAAGGAACTTTGCTGACTGCAAGTGCACATATAATCACTGCTGTGATTGGTTCTGGAGTGCTTTCTCTGGCATGGGCTATAGCTCAGTTGGGTTGGGTGGCTGGTCCAGCTGTTCTCATAGCGTTTGCTTGCATAACCTATTACACTTCCACTCTTCTGGCGGATTGTTATAGGTCTCCTGGCCCTGTCTCCGGCAAAAGAAATTATACTTACATGGATGTTGTAAGATCTCATTTAGGTAATATATAGCAGCCATTATATTCAATGCAAGTTTTTTTGCTAGTATCAACAGCATACATATTACTGATAGCTTGAAGTGACTATCTTTAAAAGGCTTCATTATAGTAATGAAAAACTAGTAGTTGATGTGTATATATGGTGTTTTTCGTTCTCAGGTGGGTTCAATGTCCAGCTATGTGGACTAGCTCAGTATGCTAATCTCGTGGGGGTGACAATTGGATACACAATTACTGCATCAATTAGTATGGTGTGAGTATTAAAATGGACCCATCTTTGGAAACAAAAATGGAGTTTCTTCAAACTGTTGATGGAGATTGCTATAGTGTTTTTGACATTGACCACTTTCTTAATAGAAATGGTATTATTTCTTACTCCATATATATCTTCATGTGTGTTGACACCAGTGCCGTAAAGAGATCGAATTGCTTTCACAAACATGGACATGATGTGAAGTGCTCAATATCAAACTACCCCTCCATGATCATCTTTGCTGCAATCCAGATTGTTTTGAGTCAAATTCAAAACTTCCACAAGCTCTCATGGCTCTCTATTCTAGCAGCTATCATGTCTTTTGCTTACTCTTCCATTGGCCTTGGTCTCTCCGTGGCTAAAGTTGCAGGTATGCCCATGAAGATCTCACTTAATTAATTTGTTAATAAATCTCTAAGTTTCAAACTTTTGACTTCTCCTCTTATACATTACATTTAGACAACAATTGTAAACTAGGGCAAGGGGTACATCATTTTGCTATATTGGATAGGACAAATTGCAAAGGTTCTTGTTCAAATCGCACGATAAATCCTAGGGTGTCATAATAATTTGATAACTGCCATAATAATCTGATAAATTTATATTCTATAAAAATGTGACAAAAAACCTCTCTTTGTTATTATAAAACATCATTACGGAGCTACAAAATCTATACCAGTTCATAGAAACACAAGGATGTTTTTTTACAAATTACCCTTTTAAATACGTCTAACATTTTATTCTCATATCTCATTTCAAATTACACTTAACTACTTACATGCAACTGAAACAGTTTTTCTTAAAGTTAAAATCCGACACACGTTTATTGGATCCGAGTGCATGGTTTCTGTTCAATACTAAGATTTTATGGTCTATAAATATTGTGAAGGTGGTGGCCATGTAAGGACAAGCTTAACAGGGGTGACAGTAGGAATGGACGTGTCAGGATCAGAGAAAATTTGGAGAACATTTCAAGCCATAGGCGACATAGCCTTTGCTTATGCTTATACAATGATCCTCATTGAAATACAGGTAAGCCAATCCATTTCCCCTCATCAATAATTGTTGCAATAATGTTAAAATTTATTTGGCAAAATGTATACGTCTTTGCAACTCTAGGCGCCGTAACGTTATATGTTATGAAAAAAAAAAAAAAAAAATCGATTAAGTCTTTCATGATTTGCTAGTCCACCTGATCAACCAAAAAATCTACACTATATACGTCGAACGAATATAGACAATAGATACGATGTTATAGTACTCAACTTAACAACACATCTACCTACATGTCATTTGTTTGCTAGCCATTAGAATTGATTAGATGCTATCATGGCTCACTTGATGGCAACCTTGGCGACAATAGACATATATATAACATGACACTACTGTAGATATCATGAGATCTTCCTTAAATTTGGTATAGGTAAATGGATTATCACATGGACTATATATGTTTCACAATTTCTCAGCTAAGCTTACCTTTTCTTGTCATGCAGCTAAGCTTACCTTTTCTTGTCATGCAGCTAAGCTTACTTGAGGTAATTCGGAAAAATTAGTAAAATAGGACTCTAAATCAACCCTTGATGCAAAACCCTTATAAAAGAGCAAAAATGATTAACCTTCATATAATTAGATTAATAATTCAATTGCATTTTAACATAACAAGAAATGTTAACTTTCAAAGGCTCAACCTTAATCCTTTTTACCCCTCAATCAAGACCTTGTTACTTGTTAATATAATTAAATTATAATTTCTCACCTCGCAATGAAAGTTCTATGTCCAACCGTTTGTTCCATATCATAAACAATCTTCAAATGTTTGCTTCTGATTAGTATTTTTTATTTTATTTCAAGAGAGGTCTAAGCCGTTAAATACATATATCTTATCAATGAGAATTGATCTAGCATTAATCTCTGACACTTACAACGAAGAGTATGCCACTAGACCGAAGACCTGCTTCTAATTAGTACTTCAATTGTCATTTGCAGGATACAATAAAATCACCACCACCAGAAAACAAGGTCATGAAAAATGCCTCGTTCATTGGGGTCTCCACAACTACTATATTCTATGTTCTTTGTGGTTGTATCGGTTATGCAGCATTTGGAAACAATGCTCCTGGAAATTTTCTGACCGGATTTGGCTTCTATGAGCCTTTTTGGCTAATCGACTTCGCTAATATTTGCATTGCCGTACACCTCATCGCTGCTTACCAGGTGAACTCTATAAGGGATTTTGTCTTATACTATTAAGAGAGAGATTTGAACAATTGATTGTTGAATTTTAAGAGTACTATAATAATCAAAATGATCATCACTTCATGACCATTAGTGGATACATTAGCATACTATGTACCCAGACGTCTATTAACCATTTTTTTCTACATTGCTTTTACTTTTCAGTTTTAATCTAAATCTCATTGTGCATACAATCTTATGCAGGTCTTTTCCCAACCCATTTATGGCTTTGTAGAGAGTTACTGTAGCAAACGATGGAATGAAAACAAATTCATAACAACTGAACACGCCGTTGATGTTCCATGCCATGGTGTTTACTACATCAACTTCTTCAGGTTGGTGTGGAGAACAATGTACGTCGTAGTAACAGCAATAATTGCCATGATATTCCCATTTTTCAACGATTTTCTGGGTCTGATTGGAGCAGCTGCTTTCTATCCATTGACTGTGTATTTTCCTATTGAGATGCACATTGCACAGTTAAAAATACCCAAGTATTCTTACAAGTGGGTGTGGCTAAAAATCTTGAGTTGGGCTTGTCTAATTACAGCACTTCTAGCTGCTATCGGATCCATACAGGGTCTTGCTCAGGACGTCAAGACATACAAGCCCTTCAAAACTCAGCAATAGGTTTTATAATATACCTTTTGCCAGGGAACATGTCCCATTTTCCTGTAGAATTTTACATACAAGTCTGCATTGTCACTTTCAGATTCTTTACATCACTACTACATTTTAGATCTCTTACAACGCTCTAGTTAAACAAGTAAAAAAAAAAGCGTTGCCATAGGTAATTTGTTGCAACGGTTTTATTAAGTTGCATCAAACTATTGTAATATGTTACAACGGTTTTATTAAGTTGCATCAAACTATTGTAATATGTTGCAACGATTTTATTAAGTTGCATCAAACTATTATATTATTTATAATATACAACATTTATTGTTATGTATTGCTTATTCCATTAATTTTTTGTGATGGTTTGTAAAATTTTGCTTACTTGTAACTTACAAAATATTATTATTATTATTATTATTTTTGCAACAGCTTTGTTAGTATTGTATCTTAAAATTGCAAAACCTATGATATGCAACATTTTTTATTAAGTACTGCTTATTGTATTTACTTTTTGCAACAATATGAAAATTATGGGCTTAAATGCAACACAGAAAGATCATTGTTTATAGATTTTCACTTTGTGAGACATAATTGATATATTTTATTCCCGAATAAATTTGATCTTTGTTGATTGAAAATGAGAAACTACCACAACCAATTATTTGAAAACGTAGAAAAAAAAATTCTAAAAGTTAATTAATAGGTTCTCTTTTTGACCTTCTTATTGCAAAATTGAGATTCAATGCTTTTTAATTCTAAATTAGTGTGAACTAGTTTAAAAAAAGCATTGTATGTTCATGAAAAAAAGCTTTGCAAGTGCAAAAGACTATTATTTATGTCTTTGAAAATTGTTACAAAATTTTAAATAAAGTGGTCAGTTTAATATGATTATAGTATTCATTATCAAAAGGTCCTTGGCTCGAGTTTCATTACTATCTATTTAGAAGAATATATCCAAGTGTCACTCAATAAAAGAAAAAGGAAAAAAAATCTCACACATATATTATTTTAAGAATAAAGAACTTGCAATTGTAAAAAAACCATTACACATACTTTTGAAAACCGTTGTAATAACTAGCAAAAACTGTCACAAAAAAATATTAAAAACCATTGTTGCTATTCTTTAAAATCATTGCAAATAGGAGAAAATTTATCATGTAATCTTTTAGAAAAAACATTGCTAAAAAATCATTTGCAATGGTTTATGACCGTCACTATTTGTTTGCAAAAAACCCATTACGGTAAAGAATAGACAACGCGAGAAGATTCAACAATAAGAAAATCATTACATAAAGTCATTTACAATACTTTATGCAACAGTCTTTTGTTTTTAGAAAACGGTTTAAAATGTTGCATGAGATAAAAAAAAATGTGGTAGTGTATATATATATACATACAACTCATCACTTAAGAGGTTCAAATTAACCTTAGATAGGGCACAGTGAACTATGATTCTTGTCGAAGATTAATATATTATTTTTACAATGAGGAATTTACCTTAGATAGGACCCTTTAGATCTACTACAAGGTTAGGACCCTTTAGATCTACTACAAGGTCAAAAAACCCATGGTACTGCTAGAAGCACACCCTTATACATGTTCAGGGTTAATCAAAGACGACAAAGTCTAGAGATTCAATTCCAAGATCTTAATTATGAAAAGCTACTTCTTTACACTCCGCCCAATCTTTGAAACTATGGCTCCATCAATAAGCTAGCCGGAAAGAGCGGCTAGTAGGAAAAATGATTTATTATAGAGTGGAAGGCAAAACGAATCCAAAGGCACATGCCAAATTAATCTTTTTTCTCAAGAAATCTAAAATTTGAATCAGTTAAAGTTAAAGCTACAGGTACACTCAAATGGGTTGGAGTTCACATCTCATCCCATGAACCTTTTAATATATATTAAAAGAAAAAACTACAACTACAAGTACTCTCAAATGACAAATATATTCTTTTAATATTAAAAAGAAAAACTAATTCGGCATTGCCGGCACTAATGCGGGTACTTTCTTATTATTCTTTTTATTTTTAAATTTGTGAAATGACCATTATATCCAATTAAGGGTATTTTGGTCCATAAAATAGTTATTTTAAGTGGATCAATCCCAAATTTACAAATAGAGTGTGTGCGGTACAAATGTCATTTACTTTGACGATTTTTTAGGTCATTTACTTTGACGATTTTTTTAACGAAGGTGAGTAAATTGCACCATTTTATCGAATCGTAAGGGGGTTAGGAACCAAAAATGAGTAACTTGAACTTTTACCTAACTATAGGGGTATTTCACTTTTTACCCATACTTCTTGAAATCAAGAGTTCAACTAGTATTTATTATAATTTTCTCTCTACTAGAGCCATTATTGGTAATCTAATATTTTTAACACTCATGTTTTCTCTTACATTTTCTCTTAATAGAATGGATGGAAAACTGTACAAGGAAAGACTTTGGTCTAACTTTATTTATTAGTTAGAGATTTTTAAATTAATAGACTATAGCTTATACAAGCATAGACATGAGATGCATCCTAGCATGGACATGGACATGGACATAAATTAATCTCCTTAAGCCCTCCCTTCAATGATGGGCAAATGCCCTCAAATAACATCATATTAGCTTATAGCCAAGTAAAATACATACTGCCATAAAAGCGTTTAGCCGAGTATATAAGAATTTCTTTATTTCTTTTGCTTATTTTACTCTTTTTCCTTCTTCTGTTGATAATCAAAGGCTTCCTAATTTGAAGTAATAGCTTTGGATACTAGAGTTGACATTAAGGTGAGGGAGTCAAGTGAAAGAGTTGTATATGAGAGCTGACATTGAGGTTAATAAGTCAGGAAAAAAAGAAATAAATCACATATGGATGGACAAAATTAGACCAAGCCTCAATTTTGATACTATATAGTACAAGAAAACCAAGCTCTACCTCAAGACAGTAGCAAAGCTTCTTAAGTAAGAAAGATTTCTATGTTAACTTGGATTTATTTAACTTGTCTATTTGGTGATGGTGGGAGATAATATATCTTTTCTTATTTAAGGTGTGATCTTGTAGCTTTAGAAGATGCATTGTGTAAACGTGTGATGATCACCACTGAAGATGTCATAAAGCGAAGTCTTGATCCTCTTAGCACTGCAGTCAGGATGGTTTGGCAAAGACTATATATTCTAAGTTATTTGATTGGTAAGTAGCTGGGAATTTCCCGCCAAAATCTAGTATGTCATAAAGCTTATTGTGTTTTAGGCTTAAAATAAAGCCTAATAAAGATACTCCACTTTCTTTCTATCCTGAAAATTATCCACAGGTTGGTGGATAAGATAAAAATGATTGAATTGGGCAGGATCCTAATTCAAAATCTATTATCGTGGTACTCGACATCTACAGTTTTGAAAGCTTTAAACATAATAGGTAAACTCTTATATTTGATTTCCCCAAAACGTTGATAGATCTTTCTGATTTTAATGTCTATGTCAGTTTTGTTGGTACAGCGGAAGAGAAACGAAAGACGGTGAAGTTGCAGAGCAAAAATAAAGCAAAAAGTGTGGAAATAATAGCTAAGAGTTAGTGTATTTTTGATGATTTAAATGTACTAATATGTTGGTATATGTTGGTGATTAGGATTTAGTTTTGCAGTAGCTTAAGCTTGATGATATTAAATTAACAATTGAGAAGTTTATATTAAATTCCAGTAATTTTTGTTTTACAACATTAGCTCCTTTTAAAGATGCATTTCATGCTCTAGAATAATCTGCAATGGTATGTTTACAAGATACATTAATGAAGTAGGTAGAGCTAACTAGTTGTTGCAAACTTAATACTTTCTCATTATTCTATAGATACAACTCGTGTTGAAAATTACAAATTATCTTCAAACACCCCTTCTTAATTTGTAATTTTCAACTGATCTTTGAATCTCTCAAACTTCTCCAAAGTAATTGGTTTTGTAAGTATATCTGTTGGCTGATCATTAGAGTTGACGAACTCCATGCAAATTTTATTTCTGCTAACGAGATCACGGATGAAACGACGGTGAAACTTGATATTCTTTGAGCTAGCATGGAACACGAGATTTTTTGTCATTGTAATTGCAGACATGTTGTCGCAAAGAATCGTTATAGGCTCTTTTTGTTCCAGTTGCAAATCTTTTAGAATCCTTCTCAACCAAAATGCTTCACAGGTTGCATCCGTAGTGGCAATGTACTTGGCTTCAGCTGAGGACAATGCTATAGACTTTTGCTTTTGTGAACACCATGAGATTATATTTGAACCAAGATAGAAAATATAACCGGATGTGCTCTTTTTGTCATCAAGTGAACCATCCCAATAGCTATCACTGAAGCCTACTAACTTGCAATCTTTTTCCTTCACATATTTGAGTCCAAGCTTCTTTGTTCCTTGAAGGTATCAAAGAATTTGTTTTGCTGTCATGAAATGTAACTTGTTTGGCTCATTCATAAACCTGGAAAGAACACTTACTGAGTATGTAATGTCAGGCCTTGTGTGTGCTAGATAGATTAAAGAACCAACAAGGCTTCTAAAGCTCTTAGCATCTGTTTTCTCTGCACCATCTTCTTTCAGCAATTTTTCACTTGGGCTCATTGGTGTTCCTATTGATTTGCAGTTTTGCATATGAAAATTCCTCAAAAAATCATCAATGTACTTCTCTTGGCATAAAAAAATTTCTCCTTTTCTTTGTTTAACTTGCATGCCCAAGAAATATTTCATGAGTCCAAGGTCAGTCATTACAAAGTTCCTCACCATTTTCTTCTTGAAATCTTCCACCATCTCCTTATTAGAGCCAAATAAATTAGATCATCAACATACAAACAAACAACAAGAAAATCAGTACCTTCTCATTTGACGTATAGAGATGGTTCACTTTGGCTCTTCTTAAATCCATTTTGGCAAAAATATCCATCAGTCTTGCTATTCCAAGCATGTGGAGCTTGCTTGAAACTGTACAACTTCTTTCAGAGAGGATAAAATTTATCTTCCTTTCATTTCACTTCGAACCTTCGAGGTTGCTCCACATAGACTTCCTCTTGTAGTTCTCCGTCAAGGAGGGTGGATTTTACATCAAATTGAAAGACATTTAGTTCCATTTGACATGCGATTGCAAGAGCTGTTCTTATTGTCTCAATTCGTGCCACGGGTACAAATCTCTCTACAAAATCAGTTCCAGGTAGCTGCAATTATCCCTTGGTGACCAATTGAGATTTGTACTTTTGCGCCGGGCTACCTTCTTTGTATTTGATCTTGAAGATCCATTTCAAACCAATGACTTCTTTGCCTTTCAGAAGGTCCACGAGCTCCCATGTTTTATTCTTTTCAATCATTGAAATTTCTTCTTTCATTGCTTCAATCCATAATTCTTCTTTTGCTGCATCTTCATAACTTTGAGGTTCACAAGTAAAAAATGCTACATCACAAGATTCATATATATCTTGTAGAAAACGTACCTTTCGAGGTGGAGTTTCTGAATCTGAATCTTCAATGTTTGAAAAGTTTAGAGTTGGCGATGTTGGAGCGGAATTTGAGCTTGTGATTTCTTCACTTGAGCTTGACTCATTGTTGCATTTTGCTCCAAAAGGCTCCAAGAAGTTGTTAGGAAAAAGGACACATACACACACACACACACACATAAGCACAACAAAAATCAACACACAGAGTTTAATGGGGTTCGGCCCTCTGCCTACGTCCACGACCCAAGTAATTGAAAAATTCACTAATCAGCAATAAACCATTATAACGTGGAGGATCTTTTTGATGCGAAAAGATCTAAACTCTCCCCTTAGTCAAATGCTCATAGTTTTAGGAAAAACTATAAAACCTTCCCAAGTGACTTTATGAACGAAAAAGTCTAAACTCTCACACAAAGATTTTATCTATGCCTAAAGTCTAAACCCTTCCCATAATCGGCTTTTTCTGAAAAATAATTACAAGCTAGATTGTCCTATATATAGACAACTAATCCTAACTCCACTAGGATTTGAAAACCTATTTCTTCTGCTAATAGACTCATGTGTCTTCAACAACTCATTAGGCTTGGAGTTAAGCCAAAAACCCAACAAATCCTTCCCTTGGCAAAAAGTCCAAGCTTCCTCGCTGCAACTAAGACCTCTTCTCAGCCTTCATCCCCATCTTCATCTTCATGCTAGAGTCAGCACTCAATAGCAGTCAGAACAACACTCTTGAGAACCTTTCTCTAATGCGCCAAAGCCTCACTACACCGCTATCAGCACATCTTCATCACACCCGATTCTCGTAGTCATCACCAACATCTCTTAACACATCATCAGTTTCCACTATCTAAGCCTCTTCATGTCTTCCCGACATTTAACGTCTTAGATGTGGTCATTTCCCACAGTTTTTTGCGCTCCCTCAAAGCTAAAACCTCCACAAAACGCACCTCCTAATACCCAAAAGTCTTGGCTTAGCATGATATATCAAGAATTTGAGAAAATGGACCCCAAAAGCAGATTCAGGATGCCGAAAACCCTCATAAACACCCTCAGTCAATGTGGTCAAACCCCAGTAAAGCCTCGATCAACATAGTCAAACTCCCTTGTCAAATGAGCTCACACAAGTCCATTCGCGTGCGCACACCAAATTAGCGTCCCTTTCTCATCTGTCTCTCACTCTCTCTTTTCTCCACTCACAGTTCTCTACCCAACTCTTCCAATTTTCCATCATATGGTCCCCACAACTCATAATAATCCAAAATCTTCTCTTCAAGCCATCATGTCACCATTTAACTTTTGACCATACATCACAAAAGTATAATCTTTCCCTTAGCCAACCCGTCACTTTACCTAACTTATCAGATATTTCCAATAGGTCACTATGACGGGGCCCCATATCACAAAAGCATAATTTTTGCCTTAGCCAACCCGTCAGATCATGTATAACCTCAAAAATCTTCTACCTATGTCAACATTTCACCATCTACCGTGGACCCCACCTCTCAACATCACACTAGAACCTATTTTTTTCCTTTTTTCCCTCACCTTGTAGTGTCACAATGACGTCAGCAACTCACAATAGCTTTCTTTGTTTTATGTACCCTTCAAACAGCAAAAAAAAATTTCAACTCAACGCGATCTCCTCGGCGCAACAAAAACTTTTGTGTGTCCTTTTCTTCACGTCTTCATGCCCAGTTCGGAGCCCGGGCTCTGATACTACTTGTTGGGAAAAATGACACACACACACACACACACACACATAAGGACAATAAAAATCAACACACAGAGTTTAACATAGTTTGACCCTCTGTCTATGTCCACGATTCAAGTAATTAGGAAATTCACTAATCAGAAATAAACCATTACAACGCGGATGATATTTTTGACGGAAAAAAATCCAAACCTTCCCTTTACTCAAATGCTTATAGTTTTAGAAAAAAAACTATAAAACCCTCCTAGGTGACTTTATGAACAGAAAAGTCCAAACCTTTGCACAAGGACTTTATCTATGGCTAAAATCTAAACCCTCCCCATAATCGGCTTTTTTTCTAGCAAAAACATGAAAAATACTATCTACTCTCGGCTCACCCCCTTCCACACCCCCTAACGGGTGTAGTTCTCGTGGTGAATAATTACAAGCTAGAAAGTCCTATTTATAGGTAATTAATCCTAACTCTACTAGGATTGGAAAACCTATTTCTTCTCCTAATAGACTCCTACTTGTCTTATACTCCTAATTGGACTTGGACTCAAGTCAAAAAGCCAACATAAGTCATATGCTCCAGAAACTTCAATAGAGCTTTTGTCTTTCCATTGCCATGCAACCATTTCATCAAATATGACGTCTCTTGAGATCACAAGTTGATTGGTTTATGGATTCAACAAGTGATATTCTTTCGATTCATCGCTATAACCAACAAATACAATTTTTTCTCCTTTGCTATCAAACTTTTTTTTGTGACTGATTTAGAGCATAAGCCACACACCTGAATATCTTCAAATGATTAACCTGTGGCTTTCTCATGTGCCAAGCTTCTAATGGAGTTTTATTTGGAACGAATTTTGTCGGGGAATGATTGAGAATGCAAACCGTCGTGTTGGTAGCTTTAGCCCAAAGGTTGTTGGGCAATCCTTTTCCCTTTAGCATGCTCCGTGCCATCTCCGCAATGGTTCAATTTTTCCATTCGGCCACATCATTTTCTTGTGTGCTACTACGAATAGTGAGCTGCCTTTGTATGCCTTCCTTTTTGCAATAATCCAATAATAGAGTGTAAAAGCCCTTTATGACTATAAAGGATAAGGGGCTGCTCATTATTGGAGACAATGAAAAAAGAACTAAAGCATTGGAACCAAAAGCACGGGTGCTCGTTTGAGGTTAGACTAATACAAATTCAAGCTATTTCATGAATAAAATGTGACCAATTAACCAACCAAGAAAATCATTTGTAACCAATAACATCTTGTTGTTGCATCGAAACAAGTTTACTCTATTTATAAGAGCAGAGCAGGGGAAGAATGAGAGATAATTAAAACACTCATAACGAACTAAATCCAAGAAAAACATAATGTACGTTACTTGTGCCAAGTCCAAAACTAATTAACTAGATTGAGGCGTCACAAGAACAAAATATTAAGAAACTGGGCCAAGTCCAAAATAGAATGTATCATAGAACGCATTCCAAGAAGTATTGAGTGAAGCCACTACTAGAGCAACAATCCAATATCCAACACAGTCACCAAATCCCAACCAACTAAGGCCACCAATCTCTGAACAACAATAGCCATGGAAATGACAAACAGCTTGGACCCATCAAGCAAACTAAAGGAGTAGTTTATGGGTGTGAGTTATGAGTTTGACTAACAATTTAAATAAATTATTTTTGGGCAATTAATTGAAAGCCCAAATAATTTACTAGGAATTTTAGACTTGAGACGTTACAGTAATTCTGAAAAATAAAAGAAGCAACATATGAAACAAAATGTCAGTGGTGTCAGCCATGTTTGGTGCCAGACTGGTAACGCCACCGCAGTCAGCAACCATTAGCAGCACAAAAATGTGCATAAGTGGCAACGGTGTCACTTATCCTCATGCTAATAGTCCACAGCTCAACATGTTATTTGAGTCGAGCTAGGCCAGCCTGACCCGTGAACTCATCTAACCCAGTTAATAAATAGGTTGGGTTAGCCTAGCTCGTTATTATCTGGGTTGGGTTGGGCTGGGTTGAAATTGAAAAAAAGCAAACCCAGTTCGATCCATTAACTTTATCTGGGTTAAATGGGTTAATTGGGCTAGGTTCGGGTCAACTCATTTTTCTAAACAAAAAAAATAAGCAATATATATCAATGAATTGCAAAATTCTGAGGCAATACAAATTTTTAAAAATAACATAAAATGTTACTAAGGTAAAAATTCGAACTTACAAAAATTAAAAATTGATATGAGAAATAATATAAAAATAAAAATAAAAACATTATATTTAAACTAATTATTTTTAGTTGTGAAATAAATAAAACTATTACAAATTAATGTTTTAATTTCTTTTTTTCTTGCACCTATTACCATATTTAAACAAAAGTTTAATAAAAACTTCTACTCCACCAATTTTAACTCGAGGATCTAAAGCTGCACCAATACAATACAAATATGGAAAATCTTCATAATATTGAAAAAACTTTTCTTCCACAATTGGTATAACGTTGGTGAGAAGATTATCTTCTCTATATGAGTTCATATGTTCAACAATAGTAACCAATTGAGGAAGACAAATATTAGAAGTTGGATAATAAGAACCAGAAAACAAACAAGTTGCTTCAAAAAAAAAATCATTGCTTTATTTGCTTGTCTAGTTTATATAACTAATGTTGTGCATTGTGGTCAAAGCATGACCAGGTCAAGCTTTGATTAAAAAAATATATATATATTGTGATCTACTTCAAAAATAAAATAAAATGTTGTGGTTATGCACTATTTGACTAAAAATTATTTTTCTTAGAAAAAGGGTTTTAAATTGAATTGAACTAGTTTACCAAATCGAGTTGAGCTAGTTTATTGAATCGAGTTGGGTTGGGTTACTAAATCGAGGTAGGTTGGGTTCGCAATTCGAGCTGAGCTAGGTTACCGAATCGAGTTGGGTTGGGTTCTTATCTAAATTGAGTTGGACTGGGTTTATAATTTTTAAATTTGAATCCGACTCAACCCGCAGTATTGCATGGGTTATAACCCAATCCAGTATTGTAACAAATGGGTTGAGCTGAATTGGGTTATTATTGTATTGGGCTGGGTTGTAGCCCAACAAACCCAGCCCAAATAACATTCTGATCCACAGCCAGCCAAGTCTTAATAGAATGAAAAAGATGTTACTATCATATTATTATTGTTGTTTTTCGTTTATAATGTTTTCTTAAGACGTTTTGTGTTCGTTATATTAAATTTGATCACTTAAATAAATTTTAATTTCAAATGTACCGTTAAAACGATCAAAATAGTTTCAACGTGTCCCTTGTGTCAAATTTGATCATTTAACCGTTTTTAGCTTCATAAGCACCATTCAAAAAGCCTGGCGATAATGAAGATGGACGATGACATAATTAGTTAAAATAACAAAAACTAAGATAAGTTTCTTTTTCTTTTTTTCCTTTCTTCCTCACTATTTATATTCACTGTTTAATCATTTTGTTTATATAATATATATCGTTTATTTATTTATTCTATTATGGGAAAAAGAGCAAATACATAGCGTGCCATATGTGTAATGTAGATGATAACTATTGCTACTAGGTACTTTTTTTTTGTCAAACTACTAGGTACATCGATGATTATAAGATGTAGCATATTTAGTTCATCAAATTACATTTTCAATTCACCAATTAAGTTTTTTGCAATTTGTTAGAAGCCTGCTAGTTTTCTTCCTTTCTTTTGTTTTTTTTGTTTCCGAGTAGAGATCTCTATTGTATTACCTCGTGTAATAGATCCCAAAGTGAATAGGACATTTTTTTTAATCTCACGCATAACAGAAGATTCGAACACTAAACTGCTTTATTTTAAGTATTATAGATGAGGAATAGAGCATTCTAATTATTATATCCTGATTTAGTCCATCTTTCCTGACATTTTTTTTTTGTTCGTATATTTTGTCTTCATGGGTTGATCGGTCTTATCTAAGGAAGAGTAGAATAATAAGTAGATGATGAAAATAATGCTCTCTCCTTTTAAGATGAGATACCAAATATGCAAGAAATAGTTCCATTGAACTACAATCAAATTCACTCTGAAAATTATGCTTCTATTTCGTACGCTTTCAACAAATATTGAAACGATTTCTTGCATATTGAAACGACTATTAAGCTTGAGGTCTAAGAGGATCTTAACCCCTGCTTATTCGATCCTATTTTGCTCGGCTTCAAGGAACTTTAGTCCTTATTAAGCATGGTTTGCCTCCCCCTAAAGTCCACAATTATAAACCATCAATCCATAATCATGCCTTGGGCTTTCAATTTGAGATCATCACCACTTGTTCTTATCTAAAATATGCATTTCGTTTATGTTTCGAATCCTTTGCTAATAGTAAATGTGGCTGGTAAATTGTTGCACCATGGTTATGGTTACAATTAAGGTGTTTCAAATTGTTCTAGGCATATTAAACGGCTTTCACGTTCACGATTTCAATGCTTTTTTTTTTTTTTTCTTTTTTCTAAATTTGGTCAATTTATCATGAAAGACAAAAAAAAGATAAAAGAACCACCCATTGATTGTCCTCTAAATGTACATTTTCTGCACAAATATCTTGATTGTCCTCTAAATATACGTTTTCTGCACAAATATCTTGAGACCATTAGTCCCGAATTCAAGTTAATCATATTTCGCCTCTTCCTCCGCTTCTCCTAGTAATTCCAAGTCCGTCCTCCTTTCCTCTAGAACAAAGGGAAGAACAGAATCCATGGGGAAAAACAAAATCAGATGGAGAAATTGTTTTGTCAAAAGTAGCAAATAATTTACATATTGCTGGGGCATAAAGGATGTACAAGGTGGTGTTAGACGTCGTTTTCTACGCACGAACATCGGAGGAACAGAACAATAGCCCACTCTTGCAACGGACCTTGATTCACCAGTTACATAAAAGACTGCTAGTTACAGCACATAAGAGATGTAGGCCACCATATAAACAAACAAAAAGGAAAAAAGAAATAGAAGGCAAAATCAAAGAGGAATTTGAGGGAAAAAAAAAAATGGAGGCCCGAATTTTCACTTGATCTGACAAGAAAGAAGATAATGCTCCTGGAGCGGAATCTTGTTTCCATGTGCCAGCAGCAATAAAAGACGATACCTGCAACGTCTTGCAGCCGGCTGCTGGGAGGGAGGTGTGGCAGAAGAGACTGCACTCGAGAATTTTTGCTGGCTTTTCTGCTTGTGGCTTAGATCATGCAACTTGTTTTCATATTGTATAGCCTTTTTTCCACATATCCCGTGTGGTTCCTCATTTACTTGCTCTGAACCAGACTCAGGAGAAAATCTGTAAATATGTGCTCGTATTCTGGCATTTTCCCATAACCTGCAATACGTATTCAAACCGTGTTAAAATTGCTTGTGGTCTCTAAAACTTTATTTGAATAGTCAGGCAAACCTTCATTTGGAGGAAAAGAAATTCAAGTAAAGATGCGTGTACTCAACGTTTGCTTACCAGGAAAATAGTTGATATCTATGACATAATACCGGTCTTTGGTTCCATGCTCCCGAATCATGTCTAAGTTGAACAGTCGAAGACCCTATCAATAAGAAGGAATGCAAAATATTAAATATTAAGATAAAAACATTGTACACAGAACATAAAGATGGAGGAATCTATGCTGAGAATTGGAGAGAGGAACAGCAAACTACCAGTCGTCGACGAAGTTCTTTAGCGAGTCTCTCAAGTAAAGGTCGAGAAGGAAGCTCTGCAGGAGAAAGGATGAAAATTATATTAGACTCTCCAATTTCTCAACAATCATCAAACTGGCATTTTAAGCTTTGACATGGGCCGGGGGGTATTGAAACACAGTCCACATTGGGAATACATTTCCAGAAAACCATAAAATTGAGCTACGTTTTGTTGAGGACTGAGGAGGAAACTTGGGCTTAAGAGTGGGTAAACCACCATGTGGTTATTAAAAACAATTGATCAACATCAAGCACACAGGTGCGCAAAGGCAGAACCTTTACAGACCAATTTCTTGGAAAACAATGCACTAGCAGATGACCCAAGAACTGAAACAGAAGGATCTAAAAAAGGATATGCTCACCAGCAATGGATGGGTCTAGATCTGCTTCATCTGCGGATGCAGCTGCACAGGAAACCCTTGGGAAGCGGAACACTCCAGCATTATCAGACATATTGCCTTTACTCACATCAGGTAGTGAGAACCGCCTCACCACCTTAATTGCTTCCCCAACAATGTAAACCTTAAAAAGAACACCTCCTGCAACCACAAAAAGGATGCTATTTCAAGTTGCATTCATATACTTCATATAAGAGAAGTAAAAATTCTTGTAGAACATAGTGTTGACAAAAAGCATACCATGATTAATAAACTCTTGCAGCACAAGAGGAGGATCAAGCATTTGAAGAGAATATTGATCATATGCTAGTGAAAGCTCATGTGATTTGGCAACCAAAGGCTTTGCAACTGAGAAAAATAGAAGCAAAAAGTAACCTTCAGAATAAATACAGAGAAAAATGCAATTGCACGGGAAGCCATCTTTCATATAGTTTGCTCAAGCACCAAAGTGGTTAACGAAGCATGCTAATAAACTAACAAGGTGTTGAATATTTTAAGAACAACTGCAACAAGCAAACTTACCAAGAGGTAACTTCAAACCAGCTTTATTTACTGCACCTGGGATAGAGGACGGATCTTTCTTAATAACCAGTTGGCTTGGGACACCAACCTTGCCTGCAAGGAAGCACACTGCCCCATTAACTCTTGCAAGACCATCAAAGAAAAAAAATCTTCAGACTTGAAAGTAACATTACAAATAACTCCATTTAATAAGCATCAACTTCTTAGTGGGCTAAATAGTTGTAAGGAAGCATCAAGCAAAGAACAACTCAATATGCAAGCAAAAAATCCTAGACTATATAATAATACTTGCCATAAGCATCTGATAGATTCAGGTCAGCAACATCTTGAAGCATGGACTGACGATTGTACACGTGCTGTATTGCATCCGGAGGATCAAGGACTGTCACTTCTGGATGTGTTTGCCTGTAATCCTTCACACAGGGGAAAAGGAAAGTCAACAGGGAGGAGCCTAGGGATTTCAAACTTAAATAGAAACATAAATTACATTTATTTGGATGTAAAAAGCACAATACTGAATACAGGGTCCAAAATAAAAACAAAAGCTACCAAACAAAGACATATGGATGTTGATGGATGCTAAATTTGGTAGAGAGAATCTACTGAAATAGTCTTAAATAATAACATGACCTTTAGACAATAATGTGGCACTAGACACCCAAAAAATGAACATAATAACTTTAAAAGCTGCAAAGTTTTCTTTTCTCTCCTCCTCGATCTCATGTGACCCATTTTCTACCCACAGTCAAGTACTGTGACATGATCCGCAGGATTTAGTAGATTCAAATTTCAAAAAACAAATTACACATGATGCACTCATATTATGTATACTTGTTTGATAGCGAAGAATAGCCGGCAACGAAAAAGATCGCACCCAAACAGAATGTACTTAGCATGTGCATACAAATTTCTTTTGTTTTACTAATTTAGTCAGAATTATATATTATATTCTTCCATCCACTTCTAGGACGTTGTACTTCTAGGACGTTGTAAGCAGATTTCTTAATTTCCTACAGAAGATGGGGCAAAACACCATGTAAATATTTTCAGCCGGGCAGTTGTAACAAACTGTATGAACTTCAGTGCTAACTAGGTTTTGCCAAGTGGAATTCATGACAAAACCATTGGGAATGCTGGTCAATTCTATTGGTAAGTGCTAAATTAAGCAGGTTCCATCAAGGCAATACGCACCGTGCAATGAGAGTTGACTTGAGAACAGTAGATGCACCAAGTCTTGAAAACAGATACATGAGATAGACAATTACACTAAGAAGGTTAAATGATGAGTCAGAGAGGCTTTTGCACATGGGGGATCTCTTCATTATTTGATTTAGCATATGTCATCTGACTCTATTATTCTTTTCAGATTGCGGAATTCTTGATTTTGTGTTGATTGAAAATGTATCTTTCACCTCTCCTTTTGTTCTTTCAAGTCTGGGGAAAGCTGAATGCAAAAAAAATAAAATAATTCCTTTAGCCTGTTCTTTCTTCTTCTCCTTTATGATGTCTATGGAAATGCTTCATCTATAGCCCTCCAAGTTGAGTGTTCTTAAACCCATTCAGAAACATCAGCAAAGAAAAGAAACATCCCATGAACATGACAAAAAGCGGCACAGCTACACATTAAGTTTTTCCCGTTTCTCAACAAAATTACATGCATAGAATGTTAAGAGGAGCAGAGTTATGAAACCAACGTGGGACGTCACAATATAATAATTGATTCAGCAGCTCCTTAAATTTAACAACTACGATCATATCCAGTATCCAATCTATACTTTTGAAACAATTTCTAGAGTTCAGACGCACAACACCTGCTAATCTTCACATTTCCAAATTACAATCAAACATATGCTTCATGAAAATTTCAACATATTAAAAAGAAAATAAGGGCTAACAAAAAATGTAACAAGCAATTTAAAGAAAAATACCGAAGTTAAAAAACATAGGTTAACCCTCTCCCTTAAGCTGACATAATGGGTTGGCGATGAGCCCTTGGAAGAAAGAACCCATTGATAGAAACCAGGAATCCTTTGCATAATAAACTTAGGAAAACCTGTAAATTCAGCTAAACTGTCCACCAAGAACAGAGATCCTCATTTGCTGGAATCTTGAGGCTTGGACCTCAATTATCAAGTCATGATTCATGACGGAGGAAAGTGCAAGCACTCTGCAAGTTATGTCAGATGGGAATAAGTTTAAAGCAACAAGGCAGCTGGTTGCCCATCAGACACGGTCAATGCATTTCTAGTCCGCATCATGAACTAATAGCATCACATGATACCCAAGCAGTCACATTATTGTAATCAATGCATTATAGGTTATAGTGCATTAAGTGTAGATAAATAATTGTGCTCCATTGACCAACCTCAAGAATGCAACGCCACTCCTTTCCGGTTAACTGCATAAAAATATAGGAAGAAAAATGACTATTAGATGCAAATGATGGATCACAACTTTTCAGAGTGGTCAGGATATTGTAAACAAGAAGCATGCAGAAAACCCTCCACTGAAAGTGGGTCAACAAAAAATATGCATGGAAAGTAGAACAGGACATATTTCCGCTCACCTTGTGCAATACAATATCAAAAGGACCTTGTTCTGAAAGAGGTCTGGTCTGGTCAATTGGAACAAATAGTATTCCTTTATTCCTGCATTATTTACAACCAGGATATAGTTAGCTTACCTGAACATAAGCGAAAAATACAAGAGCACAAAGCCTGAAAGCCGGCAGCATCCTCAACAGACAATTTCAAAGAAAAACCAAGGAGAAACATAAAGAAATCAAAGAATATAGTGCTCACAAGAGGACAATCCCCAATTCTTTGCTCAAAAGAAAGTAGTTACAGAACAGTAATGTCATCGCTGAAATTAGAACACCATGGAAACATTAAAAGACATTGTGGCATGCTGCAGCATGTTTGATCCGAAAAGTACCAGAAACCCACAATCCATAAACCTTAATATCAGTTAGAGGAGGGCCAAATAGTTGAATCATTGTCATTCTCGCTGAATACGTGCTTTTTGAGTGAACTCAACTACAAGCACTAAAGAAAAACAGCTGAGTCCAAGTTCACATTTTTGACAAGTTCACACAGCCCACCTCCCCTCACAAACAGAAAGAAAATATATTTTTTTATTAAAAAAAATGTCCAAACAGACAAATGAACCATTAAGACGAAAGTGACTCCAAATGTAAATAATACTGGAATCTTTCTTTATTATTCTTTCGTACAAAGATTATTTCAATAAAGACAACAAAATATCATTTTCCATAGGATAGTGATATTCCAGAAATGTTCTCTTTTTTCACCACTAGTTGGCCACACGACTTAAAGCGATATTCGATAAATTATACTCACAATAACCCAGATACACACTATTTAATCAATAGTAGTTCAATTCCCTCACGCAATCATTTTTTTTTTCACTTTCCAGAATAATTAAACTATATTAGCGATTATCTTTAAGATATGATGTACTAATACAACTATAAATTCAACAGAAATTTTACAGGTAATTCACTTGAAAGAAATTTTCCCCAAAAAAATTCAAAAAACTTTCAGCAACAACAATAAAAAAAGGGGCGGTGAATGAAGCTCCCGTTGTGACCAGGAGAAATATCTCGGGCTGGACCCCAAACTGGGTCAATTGTATGCAACTTGAATCTTGCAAGAGGCCGTGAATAGAATAACTAAAGCATTTCTCAATAATCAACAAAATTTTCACACAAAAAAAAAGAAGTTAAATTTAACCAAATACACAAACCATAGACATATAGATGCAACTCTCTATATAAATATTTAGAAAATTTTAATTTCATAAAAAAATAAGATTTTCATTTTATTTTTTAACTTTATTTTTTTTTAATTTGGAGAATTAAGTACCTAGCTAAACCTTCAAGCTTAGGTTGCAAAAAGCTCTTAGTCTTCTTAGACGTAAGCGCGTATCCAACCACCACCACCACCTTCATCATCAGCGGAAACCCACCACCCACCACCGCCGCATACTTCTTCTGCGCCTCCGCCGCCGACAACACCATCATCTCCCCTCCCTCTCTCTTCTCCAACAACTCCTCCTCTTCCTCCAACCCCTCCTTGTACCCTATCTCTTCTTTCGTCATCCTCATACCCTTATGATTTATATACAAAAACTTTTATCAGTTTTTGTCCAAAAAAATATATTTCTCGAAATTAAAGAAATTCGATCCTTGAAATGAGCAAGAGTTAAAGTTTTTTTTTAATATGTACTAAATTTCGAGGGCTAAAAATTAGGAGATTTACCGGTGAGGTAGTTAGAGATGTGTATGTATATATGTGTGTGTGTATGTATAGCTGTGTGTGTATATAAAAATGGAGGGCACGCGTAGAGAGGAGAGAGCTTAGCTGTAAACGATGCAACGCGTGTACGCAGCTTTTGGCCTCTATTTATAGTGCAACACGAGCCTTTTCTCTCTCCTCCTCCACAATAGAGGGGATTCACTCGCTTTTGAGGTGAACACTATTGCACGCGCTTTATGACGTGGATTACGTTAACTACAGTATTGCACGCGCTTTAAAAAATTTGTAAAGATGACGTATCGATATTTTCGGGATAAGGCCCGGCCCGGATTGGATTACGTTAACTACAGTACTAAAGTGAATTGAGATCTATTCAAGTGAGCTGGACTTGTTTCAGTTCTGATTAGGCTCAATTTGAATTACGTCTGAATTTTTATTTTTATTTTGTTCGAAGAACACGATTGATGATGAGCTTGATTGTGAGAATGTCGGGTCTTGCCTACGTATCACACATTTAACTCAGTTAAATCATTATTTTTTAATTTTTTTTATCTTACTCAAGATCAAACGATTTGTAAAACAGGAGATGAAATCGTCTATGCACTTTCTCTCCAAAAACTTAAACGCTCAAGTTGGATTAGAGTTAAAAAGAGCACGGAAAGCCTAAAATATATAAGAGGTATGAGTATTTACGTGTTTGAGTAGTTGACTCTTTAACAACATCAATAAAGATTTGATTGATGCGCGTGCATTGCTTGTGAGAGCTTCTGTACATCTTGTGTTCAAAGAGTGCGAGAAGCTCGCGTTTATAGTTTGTTGGAATTGTCATGTCTACTTGGTAATTATTGCGCATTAATGGTCAGTGAGCATTTATCTATGTTTTTTTAGGAAATAAGAAACAAATATTTATCCATTTGGAGAACGAAACTGCCATTTCAACTATTATGTCTCGATTGACTTGTGCTACAACCTGGTAGCTAATAACCGCGTGACCTTTTTGGGATTTGACGATATCAATTATATATAGTATTAAGATTGTCCATATAAGATAAAACTCATATTATTTGTCAATTTTTTTTGTCAATATTAATGGGCATATGCAGCTCAAAAATTAGTTTACTAATATTTTTGATTTAGCTCATGGAAGGCAAGTGGAGTGATTAAGTTGTACAGTTTTCATTTACATAGATTTTATTACCTTGTAATGAAGGTTCTATAGGTAGGCTTGGCTGTGTGATGATTTTAAACTCTTTTATTTATCAATATAAACATTGTATAGGGTTAAGGTCAAGTTAGGACCATTGAGATTCTAGAATAGACTAGAATATCTTGTTTCTAGTTAAAAACAAATGGAAGAGCATGAATTTTGTTTTGGAAAGTTTTAGATATAAATTGATGGGGCTAGATGGTGATGGAGTGTGACTAACGATTTTTTTTATAATATTAAAATATTATGAGTGAATTTAATAATTTTAAATTGTTTATATAATTTTATTATAATTGTATGAATAATTTATAATTTATTAAATTTTATTTATAATATTATATTAATATAAATCAAATTCATTTACTATGGAGTGATGTGACGTATGGTGAGGTATGAGTCATGATATCTAAAATTGTATATGGTATGATGATGTGGATTTCTCGAAGGATATTATTTTTTTGGGATTTGAGATTAGAGGGGAATCCATATGGTCTCACGTGTTTGGACCCTTATCGTGCAGAGTTGGACATCACATCTACCAAATATGGTAGCATATGCATATTTTCTTTCTTTTGTTGTGTTTAACTAAATATTTTATGTTGAAGAATATTCATCACCATTATTTTGTCCTTATGCTGCCATGATCATATCTACTTGACCTTCCTTTATCAAATTCTCCTCTTGTTCTTTTATTGGGGGCGCGTAGATCTTACTGGATAACAACGCGATAGTTTGACTTGATCCATAGCTCAACCATTTGAATCTGAAATTCATTGCTGCAACGGTCAGCAATAGAAATATTGTTAGAAATTTTAAAAAATAATAATAATTTTTTATATTATGTAAAAATAGTTTTGTATAAATTTTTTTAAAAAAAATTTAATTTGGAGTTTTTTAAATTTTTAGTTTTTTTCAGTTATAACTTTTACTTAAAAGCTCTTTAAAAAATAGTCAAATACGTTAGTTTCAACTTCTAAATTTACAAAAAAATACTTTTAAATATTTAAAAAATAGGTCAAACAAATTCTAAATCAAATTAAATTAAATCTTATCTTATTAAAAAAGATCGAATTTTATTACAAACCACTAACAGTATTACTCTGAGCTAGCCACAATTGATTTGAAATTCTTAATTTGCCTTAACTTTCTTTTTTGTTGTTTTATATCACACAAGCTCCTTGAGTGATATCTAGCTAAATTATCCATCTCTCTAAACATAATAAAATTCTCACAGAAAATATGTTCTAGAGAATATTTCTAACAATTATCAATTTTACAACACAAACTTGAATTAACTGATGATGTCGGTTATGAGCTCTGCTATTTGTCTTTAAGGTAGAATTATGGAATCTCTCCTTCCATAAGAAGATGTCTGATCCTACAACATAGAAAAGGTAAGATCGGTTGTTGGGGTGGAGATGCCCCTTATCTATAGGTTCTTAGGTTAATTCCAATTCATTCCTTACATCTTCATTTACTCTATATATAAGGATGTTGTTGGAGATATTCATTTCTAAGGGGAGTTTCAATAACTCCTCCAAATAGCTAAAATCATCAAATTTGAGGGAACTGTTAGTGCTATTGCAGCTCCTCCAAATAGCTAAAACTATCAAATTTGGGGGAACTGTTGGTGCTATATAGCTCCAACAGTTCCCCCAAATTATCCCCTATATTTTGGGGATAAAGGATTTGATATTTGGATCCCTCATTGTT
Organism: Ehretia macrophylla; assembly: GCA_037974665.1. Lineage (NCBI taxonomy): Eukaryota > Viridiplantae > Streptophyta > Magnoliopsida > Boraginales > Ehretiaceae > Ehretia > Ehretia macrophylla. Next base: position 12,631,890 of record CM075774.1, read on the forward strand.
AAGGAATTAAATCCTTCCTCTATTTCATCCCCCATCTCACTAGCAATGATCATATGGCCTAAAAATAAAAAATAAAAATAATAATAAAACTTTGAAAACCTTTCCCCAACGGCTGGATTTTTATGGCTGTTGGGATGAAGCCATGACCTTTGTATATATATATTGGTCATGGCTTCTTCAAAACAAACCCCAGAAAACACTCAAAAGCAAAAAAATCACCCAAGCCTGAGGAAAAAAAAAAAAAACTTACCAACAAAGCCACACACAATCTACTGCAACATTAAGGTAAAATGTTTTTCATTCTTGAATAATCTACTGGAACATAATGTTATTGAAAAAGTTCCATGAAAAGTGAGCACATATAAATACAAAAATAAAGTTCTTAAAACAATTTAATTGAAAAATGAAAATAAAATTAACATTAAAGTAAAATTAATTAAAAGAATATTTATAAAAGTTAATATTAATACAAAATAATAATAGTAATTAATAATAGAAATATTGAATGAAAATAAATAGAAAATAATAAATTTAAGTAACGTGTTAATTAAAATAAAAATAGATATGGAAGTAAAATATAAATAGAGATTTTATAAATAGGGGAGCTGTTGGAGTAAAACTGAAATATGAATTCTATAAAATAAGGGATTAGTTAAAAATAGGGGAACTGTTGGAGTGAAACTGAAATAGGGGATCTGTAAAAATAGGAGAAATGCTTCAAATCCCCTAAATGTAAAAAAAAAAAAAATAGGGGACCTGTTGGAGTTGGTCTAATAGTATTCCTACAACTATCTCTACATATAGAGATCCCTACATTGTGTTTTTAATATCTCTACATATAAATATAGTGAAAAAATCCCTACAAGTATCCCTAAATCCAACTAGGGAATTAAAATAATATGTTTAATTAAAAATCAATATAAATAATTAACAAATATAAATAAAAAGGTTTAATAATAAAGTTTTAAATTTAATATGTTTAATTAAAATAAGAAGAAATTTTAAAGTAAAATAAAAATAAAAAATCTCTAAAATAAAAAAGTTATTGAAGTAAAATTAAAATAAGAAGTAGAAAAACTATTAGAGTAAAACTAAAATAAAAAATCCCTAGATGTAGAGAAATGATTTAAATTCTCTACACATAAAAAAAAAATAGAAAAATTATTGAAGTTGACCTGGATCATTTTTCTTCTCTCGAAAATAGTTATGTGTATCGAGATATTAAATTTGCATTTGACTTTCTAGGAATTCACGAGACATTTGACAGAGTAAATGAAAGATTGAGAATCAAGAAGTTGGCCACATGGAGCCGTGGTCATTTTAAGCAACGTATCTTATGCTATCTTTACCAGAGTTCTTAAATCATAAGTCTTTAAAAATTATTTTACAGACTTTTAACAAAATAGAAACCCTATTTAAAAGTTTATTTACTTTTTGGGTCTAAAATTTTTTTAACCACATTAGTGTTTGGATCTCTATTTTAGAGACTCTATTAATTTTTTAACATAATCTAATTTTGTGCTACTTTTTCGTGAATTTTAGTACTTGATTTTTTTATATACTTATAAATTCATAATTTTTTTTTACGAACATTTCAATTTAAAAATTAATTAATTCCGACGACGATTATATTTTGTCAAATATTATATCGTTAGCTATACTCGATTACAACAACGCTAATTTTCGAGAAACCAGAATAGCGGCCATTGGATATGATGTTTCCTCGATGATCTCATCCATTAATTTGTTATCATGAAACAAAATATCTTATCCAAATGAAGGCCTATGGATTGGGTTTTCTTTAAATGATCTGGGTCGTACATTCATTATCATCAATGAAATCTCTCATCCAAAATAAAGGCCTTTGGATTGGATTTCCAACTAAAAGATCTCAGTCGTCCATTCATTATCATCAATGAAATCTCTCATCCAAAATAAAGACCTTTGGATTGGATTTCCAACTAAACGATCTCAGTCGTCCATTCTTTATAATCAATGAAATCTCTTATCCAAAATAAAGGCCTTTCGATTGGATTTTCAACTTAAATCTCGTCCGTCCATTTCAATCTTATCTAAAGAAATCTCTCATCCCCACAAAGACCATTGGATTGGATTCTCCATGGCGGATCTCGTACGTCCATTTCGTGCTTTTTTTGTTTATCGGGGTCCATCGTGATTTTAGAGATTTTGCAGTTCTCTTTTGCAATAGAGTCGTTGGAGGGTGAAATTCTTCGAATTTCATAAAGATTCGTGTCCACATTGTTGCTGATGTTTGGTTTCGGCTTGTAATTGAGTCTTCACTAATTGCAAGGTATGCTCGACATAACACGATATCTTCTTCAATAGTGAAGTTGCGACCCTTAACTCCTTCGCTGAAATCCATAGCTGAAGAAAAAAAAAATTAATGAAAAAATTACAACTTCAAGCAAAAAAATATATATATGTACATTTAAATAATATGAAGAAAAAAAATTCAACAAAATTAAAAAAATTAATTGAATAAAAATTATACAATTAATTAAAATTTAAATAATATGAAAAAAAAAATTCAACAAAAAACAAATTAAATAAAATTAAAAAAAATATAAATTTAAATAATATTTAGAAAAAAATTCAACAAAATTAAAAAAATCAATTGAATAAAAATTAGACAATTAATATAAATTTAAATAATATGAAGAAAAAAATTCAACAAAAAAAATTGAATAAAATTATAAAAATATAAATTTAAATAATATGAAGAAAAAAATTCAACAAAATAAAAAAAATTATTTGAATAAAAATTATACAATTAATTAAAATTTAAATAATATGAAGAAAAAAATTCCACAAAATTAAAAAAACTTACTTTAAGAAATAAAAGTAATAAATTAAATAACATAATTTTTTAAATAAAAAAATAACAAAAAAATCAGTTAAAAATATATATATATATAAATATGTATATATATATAAATCAAACCCTACCCCCCTCCCTATTTCATTTCCCCTCTCCCTCACTCCCCGTCGCCCTCACTCCATCGCCACCGTCACCATCGCCATCATCACCACCCTCACCATCGCCATAATCACTGTCACCATCGCCACCGCCATCATCGCCATTATCACTGTCACTATCGCCACCTTGCCATCATCGCCACCCTTACTATCGCCATAATCATTGTCACCATCGCCACCTCGCCATCATCACCACCCTCACCATCGCCATCATCACCGTCACCATCGCCACCTCGCCATCATCGCCACCCTCACCATCGCCATCATCACCGTCACCATCACCATCTCGCCATCATCGCCACCGTCACACCATCAAAACCACCGCCACCATCACACTATTGCCACCATCACCACCCCCCACTCCCTTCGCCACCATCGCCGCCCCCCATTCCCTTCGCCACCATCGCCATCATCACCGTCACCATCACCACCCCCCACTCCCTTCGCCACCATGACAGAAAACTAAAAATTACATTTTTTCTTTCGATTGGAGTTGTGATCTTTCTGTGTTTTTTTTTGCTTTGAACTTGAAACAAAATCAGAATATGTATATGTATATATACATACGTTGAAGGTGAACGTTGCCAACGTTCACCTTCAACGGCTATAAAATTTATGGCCTTCGATTTTGTTTTTTTTTTTTTTTCTGAAAAGGTCTGTCATTTGACAGACATTTGGAGACTCGCTACAGTGAGTCTCCAAATATGTTATTTTTTTGCAGACTTATCAACTTTTATTATTTGGGTCTCTAAAAAAAAAAATTCCTTTTGGGTTTTTAAATTTACTGCTGTGGTTGGATGTTTATACATTAGAGTCTCTATAAAGTGTTATGATTGCAGTTTAAATCCTCTGCTAAGGATGGCCTTACCGAGTTACTTATAGCCTTTTGCCTGTTGCTGACGTGGCATCTGTTAAGTGGTTTATTATATTTTTCCCTCATTATATAACAATAGTGTAATCAAAAAATAATATTCGTGAATTGCTTATAAGCACTAAAAAGAAGTTATAAACAAAAAGGAACTTCTAAGCTCTTCTTCTTCTTTTTCTTTTTTATTTATAAGCTAAATAACGCACATTCTAATAGTGCATAGGATACTTTTGCTCATTAGAAAAGGTATTGAAATGATGGGGAATTCTGGTAGAGATCAAGTGGATCACCTCTGAGAATTGATTATAGGATTGAATGGGAAGATAGGTAGCTAATGTTGGAGAAAAGTAAAGGGAATAACATTATCATGGAATTCCATCTAAATACAATGGGAAAACTTTTGAGATCGAATCTTATAAAAGTCATGTTTGAGGGTGAGGCTATGTGCGTAATTCCTGCAAAATAGACCAAACTGAAAGGTTTATAGTTGAAAAGATAAATTCGATTGGAATAATCAGTTTGGATTCTTTTTTCGACGAATAATCAGTTGGATTTAGATCTTTTTCAATTAGAGAATAATTGAAGGATCTTTTAACTATACGAATCACATCACATCAACTTATAATAAAGGATAGGATAAAAAGTAAAACATCTCCCTACGGTTATGCCAACCCCGACCCATTGCTAAGACAAGGCCGGAACGTGACGTGAGCGGGATAAATAACTTGTACAATCATCCATTCATGACCTAAACATATATAAAATCCACAAGTAACTTCAAGAAGGATGCTCGATCAGCATCACTTTAACTTTCCTTAACCTACTACATATATATATATATATACAAGGCCTACATTCAACCCTCAAGCATATCTCAACCATCAATGCCCCCCTAGGCCTCAAAAGAATAGAGCAGTAACACGGTTACAATCCAACATCCCTAAGAATAATTACATAGCCAAATCCAAAAGATTATTACAACGCATGATGTTGTTCAACATTAACCTAGTTTCGCATCAAGAACAGTATTAATAGCAAGCATGGTCACAGCAAGTAGAAGTCTGACTCATCACACAAGTAAGTCTTTCCCTCAGCTTGAGTCCCTGGCTCAGGCTTGGCCTCATCTGAAAGATTGTTATGAAAAGGGATGAGCTACACTTAGCTCGGTAAGGGTTAACGGTTACGGGTGGTTTTCGTAAACCTTTTTAACATTTGGAAGCCTTTCTTGAAAACATGATATGCATGAGTGACAACTAAGTACAAGAATTAAATAACTAGTAGTAACACATAACTCTACTCTCCGAGGTCCTCAAGGGCCCAAGCGAATGTAGTTTTACCATTTATTAAAGGATACGATTTTCCTTGCAGTTCTTGTAGACGGCCGGCCTTGACTCCATACTCATTCATTTTTCCCTAACTCCAAACATTAGGTGATTTCCGGACAATCAACAGGGACCATGGTAGTCGAGACCGGCTGGTAGCCCGATACTACCCAGAGGAAACGAACACCACCATGCCCATAATTGTTGTTACAACTGTCGCGCCAACAGTTATTGACATCATAAACAATTCACATATGCATTAATCATGAATAGAGGAGGTAACAAAGTAGGTTACCTTTGTCATAGCGGTAACATCCAAGTATAACAGATATTCACGCATGCAATCGTATGTATACATATTTGAAGTGTCACATGGAAATATTATATCATAACTAAAGTAAAGTAATGCAATACTATAATTAAATCCTACTATGATAACCTAGGGTTCGATATGGTTCAAACATAACCGATCGTGCCTCAATTCGATATCGGTAGCTCCCGGAATCACTAAAACAAGTTCCTTACAATTAGGTTATCTGGGCGATACAACCTCTATCCGGTCCACCGAATAGAAGCCACAATGCTCAGTAGGGAGCATTGATCCGGGAGTTAACTGCTTCATCCAGTCGCCCAGATGGAAGTCACAACGCCCGACAGGGAACATTGATCCGGGCGTTATTGCTTCATCTAGTCGACCGGATGAAGAAGGTAACAATCGGATGGCTCAACGGGAAAATCCAGAATTTTGCTCATTATCCAATTTATGTCTCACTTTCCTTTCTCCTTCCAACACATGATTATACACCACTACACCAACTTACTAATACCTCAATTACAACAATTGAACACAATAATTCATGTACAAGCTTCACAACATTAACATCCTTAATGAGTTCAAATATGTAATATATCCTCATGTAAACATCTAGCCAAGCTCAATGTATCTTAGAAAAACATTTGAGAAAAACAACCCTCACCTTGAATGAGTGTTAAGATACAAGAACTAGGTTGAAGGTGCAAGAAAATGCTCAAGAATGGCTAGCAAGGCTTGACAAAGCTTTCTTTCCTCCCTCTTCTTCTTCTTTCTTCTTCTCTCCCTCTTGTGTGAGTGAGTATATGGTGTGTGTATATGTGCAGAGATTTTGTGTGTGTATGAAGTGTATTGTGTGTATTTGTTAGATGAGATATTATCTTGACATGCCAAATGACCACCTTGCCATCCAACTAATACATGTATTGCTAGTTTACCCTTCTTAGTTGAATTGTAACTAATTAATTACTAATCTTGACTTGCTAGAATATTTTTAACATTTACGACACGTAAAATTCCTAAATGCACGAAAATGAACATTTTTTTGCATGTAAAACGATGAAATACATGTTAAATGATATTAATGCTCATTAATTAATGCTAATACATATAAAATGATATGAATGCACTATGAACAATATAATTATGCACAAACTCTCGGGTCGGGTCTTACAGTTATTGTGGTATCCGAGACCATTTTAGCGATTAAAAAATTGGGTCGTGACAAAGTGGTATTAGAGCTAGCTTTGGTTAGTGTAGAGCTAGCCTTAGTTAACGTAGTTCGAGTTTCGAATAATAGTCCTTGGGTAGAAGTCTTAATATGAATAGGTCTTTAGTGGTTATGTGTAACTATGAGACTTATGTGTTTACATATGACTTTATGCGATCAACGTGCCTATGTGATCCATGTACACTGTATGCTTTAAGTATTTGTTATATTACCATTGATTTCGCTATGCTAGGTTGTACATTAGTTGATAGTGTTGTATTATATAATAATTATGCATTAAGTTATAGTTGCTTTTATGTGGTATGATTATATAAGTACATACTTGCTTCTCATGTAACATAATTGCATATATACATATCATATTATGGGAGGTGCCTCTTTTTGGTGAAGTAAGAATGGCTGGAAGGGCTCTTGGAATCAGGGGAAAACTCCGGAGAAATAAATTTATGACTTTCAAGCAAGGAGATTTGACGGTTGCACAGCATGAAGCTCGGCTAAATCAACTATCACACTATGCTCCGGGAATGATATAGACTACTGAGAAGATGATCCAAAGATTTATCAAGGGGTTGAGGTTAGAAATTCAGAACAGCTTGGCTCCCTTTCAGTTTTTCACCTATGGTGAAGTCCTGTTTGCTGCAACAATAGTTGAGAGAGGAATGAGTTAGGAAATGGCAGGGTCGAGTCAACCGAGTTGGGGTTAGAATCAATTTCAGTCATCTGATGAGAAGATTTGTCAGGGTGGTTTGCTTACTCCTTTGGCTCAGGGCTCTTTCGGGAATAATGCTACTACTCCGGTTTCACAATGTATCAATTGTAATCGAAAAGGCCACCTAGGGGTTGATTGTTGGAGGAAGATGGGGAAGTGTATAGGATGTAGTAGCGATCAACATAAGATTAAAGATTGCCAGAAACGACGGAGAATACAAGGGAAAGCTACCATTAAGGGTACACAGACCAGATTCTTTGTTGTAAGGCTATAACAGGGAAATCCAACTGCTACTAGATTACAACCCAGTGCCAACATCACCCAATCAGCTCATGGCTCATCAGGAGGTACAATTACCTCCCAGCTTAATACGTGTGATTACTGCAACCAAAATGGGTACACTAAATCCCAATGTTGGAGAAAGGCTGACAGGTGCTTGAGATGTGGGAATGACCAACACCGAGCCAAGGACTGCCCTAAATGGCAGAGGAAACGTGCTCAGACTGCAAGTTGTAGCCGTGGTTGAAGGTAAATCCTAATTATAAACTTATAAGTTAAAGTATTGATTGACCTCGGTGTTACCTGTCCCTTTATTACATTTTCTTGGATGCAACGTGGTGACATGCAAGTAGAGAGTTGCTTTACATAATTGAAGTTAATATATGGATGATGTTAAACCGGTGACTGAGTAGTATGTGAAGTTGAAACATGAGAAATTCTGGCTGAGGATTAAAAGTTGTTGTTGCTCTCATTCTACTTTCTATTTAAGATCGTGCAATTAGGTTGGGTATGGAATGGATTAGGAAAAAGGTGCATTTGTAGTTGAGGTGCTATCAGAAACACTACTTAACTCCAAGGTACTGTATCGTGTGGCATTCATGTTGATTGGGATAAAGGAAAATGTCACTCTACCGTAAGGTGTTGCCTATTAGGATTCTTAATTGAAAGCTTTATTCGGGATTTCTACTCGGCCTTCTTATGGAATATCCTTCTTTGACAATCACATTCGGGGTTCCATTCGGAATTCTTGGTGGCTTTCTTGTTGAATATTTTCTTCTGCATTCTTATTTGGTGTTCTATTTCGGGTTTCTTATTTGGAAATCTTACTTGGTATTTATTGTTCAGTGGTCACATTTTTATTCAGCATGGTATTCTTACCTGGAATTCTTACTCAGTAATCTTATCTGGTCTTCGGTATTTTTGCTTGGGAATTCTTATTTGGTATTCAGTCTTTGGCATTTGGCATCTATATTCGGAATTCTTAATTGATATACTTATGTAAAGTTCTCATACGGAGTTCTTATATGGGGTATGGCTACTCAATGTTTGTATCCAATATTCAGTATATAGAATCCGGTGTTTGTATTCTCAGTAATTGGTATTTGGACTTTAGCTCGGAAATTGGTATTCAGGTTTGGCTTGGCATTTAGCACTTGGGATTCGAAGAGCAGCATGCTACCTCTTGTAGTTAGAACCATCGCAGCTCCATAAGGGATTGACTTTAGAGGAATGAATTCTGAGGGCATAATCCTGTTAAGGAGGGGAGGATGTGATGCCCCGCACAAAATGCCATATGCATATCATATTATTTAATATGTGTTTATACCGATTTACGTGCATTTGAATGGTCATACATGCATTTGCATCATTTTACGTGCATTTGTGTTCACTTACGTTCATTTAGAAGTTTTAGGTGGCGTAGGTATTAATTACGTGTTACTAATTAATATCTAGCAACCAAACTTGTTACAAACTAACCATAAGGGCAAACTAGAAGAAAACATTAAGTTAGGAGGGCAATTTAGTCTTTGGCCTAAAACTAAAATATCCTACCTACCTTACAACAAATAAACCAAAACAAAAACACATAAAACACACATACACGTCTGATCATACACACACACAACTGGGAAGAGAAAGGATTAAGAAGAAAGAAAAGAAAAAAAAGAAGAAGAAGAAGAAGAAAATATAGAAGAAGAAGAAGGAGAATGAGGGATAACTAAGCCATTAACAAGCATTTCCAAGTTCCTTCTTGCACCTACGAGCTCTTCTTTGCATTTATTGCTACATTTGAGGTGAGTTGTGTTTTTAAAAAGCTTTGTAAAAGACATATGAAGCATGCTTGATGAGTTATGTATGCGTATTGAGCATAATGAAGGTATATATAAGTTTGCTTTGTGAATTTGAGCTTATTATGTCATCTAGGGTTTCAAGATGTTATTGTAGTATTGTTATTGGCTTGAACTTGTCTCTACTAGCTTCTGATGATCTTAAAGAGTATTACATGGGTTGTATGAAATATCATATGTGAAGTATATTCAAAGTGGTTTTAGGGAGAGAAAGGAAAAAAATGAACTTTGAATGCTTGAGCTAAGTTGGTGGTTGTGGAATAAATGTGTTATACATGAGTTATATGTTTTTAGGAGCTAGAAACTTGTAAAATGATGTTGTTTAGGATGTAGTTGAGATGCCTAAAAATATGCTTGGAAGAATGAGTCTGGAGCAAGAAATAAACCAAAATGTATGTTTGTAGTATGTTCCGGTCGAGGCATACACTGGTGCCTTGTCCGAATAGTCTAGCTTGGATGAAGGGCAGTAATTATTGCCCTTGGTCCGGTCGAGGGGTCCGGACGAGGCTCTTGTCCGGATGGCCTTGACTGGATGGTTCCTAGTTTTGTTCGTTTTCGCGTTTCCTTGCTACTTTGAGTGGTCTTAAGGTAATTTTGCATCCTCTTATGGTATATTGCTAATTTGTGTACCACTAAATGTCATGAAATGCTTAAATATGTGGTACATTTGATTCATGATTGGGTATACGACACATACTATTACATGCTTGCTTGATGTCTCTACTTGATCAAATGCTTACTTGATGGGGCAACCTACCTTGTTGCCTTCCATATGTGTTCTACAAGCTAAATGTTATACAGGTTTACTTGATTGCATGATATACCACATGACTAACTGTTTGAAAATGTTTATATGACGGAGACAGCCTACTTTGTTGTCCTCCGAATATGCTTTTTGTTATTAATGCCCACTCCCGCTCAGTGTTTTTCCTTGGGGAGTTGGGACGTTCCTCTTGTTAGTGCCCTCTCTCGCTGGGGAGCTTTGACCCCTGGGAGAGTTGGGACATTCTTGTTCAATTGTTATATATGTGTGCGACAGGTTGCAACAGTTACATGATCAAGTAATCTAATGAACCCTATGGTAGAAGTTCCGGTACCTGGGTGGCATAGGGTTTGCCAGGACGGACAGGCTACCATGGTAATTCTTGGTGTATATCTAGATTTCACCCTCATGTTTGGTGTATAGGGTTATGATATTGACCGAAGACTCAAGACTGGCCATCTCCAACAATCTTGTATCCTTTTACTATGTGGTTTCCTACTATTGCTTGGTCCTTTAAGGTCTTCGGGGAGTAGAGTTAGTTGCTTATTATCATATTCAATTCCGTTTCTTGTTAAGTGTCCAAGATAATACGTTCTACTTACAACTCATGTTCTTCAGCACAACATAGTTTTCTTTATCATGATTAATCTCGTTTCTTATTAACTGTTCCTGTATGCATGGCATGACTTTCTACATGTTTTCTAAAGGATAAAACACTTGCGAAAATCCTCTTCCCGTTATCCCTCGCTGAGCTAGGTGTAACTTACCCTTCTTTATGACAATTACAGGTGAAGCTAAGCCCAAGTCAACTCTGCAGTTGAAGGAAAAGCTCCCTTGTATGTTAAACCTCTTGTTGTATCGACTGGGTTGGCTATGTGAACTATTTGATGTAATATATTAACTTTTGGACGTTTAGCTATGTAATTAACTTGGTACATTATTCTTTGAGACCGAGATGTAGTAGGTGAATCTGTAGGACGTAATTTGTTGGATCTAGGTCTTGTAAATTTGTGTTTGGCGGTTGTAACCTTAATTACTTGTGATAAAGTTTGTATAATATCTTTTATTAGAATTGATGTATCAATAGGTGATGTAATTATAATATCAGCAAACTTGGGTTTTAGTATTTGGGAAGTAATCTTAATAGATTGATTGTATGGTTTTATGGATCATAGTGCTCGGGTTATTGTATAAGTGTCTTAGTGGACTTAGGAGGAGTGACCTTCTTAAGCCCATGACATCACGATCCCAAATTGTTGAGGTTGATGTGAGTTTAGGTTTAATCCCTTCCTTGTCATTATTGTGGTATCCGAGACCATTTTAGCGATTGAAAAATGGGGTCGTGACAAGGTAGTTCCCCTAATTTGAAGTATACCTTAATGGATTTTGTCCACATATCTTGGACATTTATGGCAGCTACCTTTACCTCGACCTCATCTGCGATCACTGCTGGTCTTTTTATTGCGCCAATTTTGATTGTAGTAGGTCGAAGGGTGCCTAAAGCAAGTCGCAGAGGGCATTTTTTTTTTTTTCATTTTTTGTGCAGGGGACCTGTTGGATGTGGAACCTCTTCAATCATGATATTAGCTCTTTAACCTTTCGGAGGTATACTTGCATGAAAGGGTCCTTTGTTTCACACTCCCTCGAGACTTGGTTTACCATCAATTGAGAATCTATGGTTACGTCTATTGCTCGAGCCCTAATGGCGGACCTATACTATTACTAGTGTATGTATATGCTTACACTCAACAAAAATTGACTTGGTTCAGTGGTTAATGAGGCACTTATAAAATTATGTAAGGGTTCACCTCCCAAGTTCGAATCTTGCCATTGATTATAATATATTAAAAAAAAGACAGCTTGCAGTATAAAAAAAAAAGACAGCTTGCAGTAACTTTTGTTTTGCTCGGCAACTTTCTCACATTACTTTCCCCAAAAGCTAAACAATTTTAACCTCTCACGCTTGCCGAAACCCTAAACTCTCAATTCTCAATCATGATCAATTGATCAGTTCCCTCAAAATTAATCCTTTCATTCTCATAAATTCTTGAGACTAAACTCTTATTCTCTCATTGTTCTATTAAAGATTGCAAAGCAAGCTCAACTTTTTTTTTTAATCAACCAAGAAATCTTAGATTCACTTTTAAAATTCAACAAAAGATTAAAGTCTTCTTCAATTTCTTCCCTCAACACATTCAACATTCAATTCCAAAGTGAGAAATTGTAGATCTAATTTTTTATCTTTATTTTTAATTTCATGTATTTATTTTTTAATTTTAGTTTACTAGTCTATTACTCTTAATTTAACTATAATTGCTTACTTTTATTTTTATTATAACTATTTATTTACTTGCTTAATACTTTTATATTAATTTGTAATTTTAGTTATTTGTTCATTTTTAATTGTAGTTATAGTTCTAATTGTCTTTGGCTTGTAGCTCTTATTGTTTAGTTTTAATTTATAATAACTGGAATTAAGATTTTTTTAAAAAATATTTGTTATAGTTGTTATATTTTATTATTTTAGTTAGAGTTATTTTATTATTTTTATTTTTATATAAATTGTTTATTATTAGTTTAGGTATTACTAAAAGTCTAAAATAAATATTTTTTTGTAGATATTCATGGATAAATTTTTAAAGAAAAAGTCAATTTGCGATGGAATGAGTAGTAAAAACAACCTTGGATCATTGTTCGAAACAACCTCGAATTGAGGTCAATGTAGAAGATTACTTACAGATCCTGGACTACGCCTAAAAACAACAAATTACCATGCGGATGATCGAGATAAAATGAGGAGATATTATTTACAAAAGGAACCTTGTCAACCCCATCATCATAATTGTCATGCCCCAACTTGACCCCTCATAGAATCCAAGTCAAGACGCGACAAAATTTTTGCATTATAACGGTTGTAACTAGGCACTAGCCCAAAATAAGAACCTGCATACAAACTTCATACATCTACAAATACTCAATATACAACACAAATAAACCAAATCCACAACCTTGGATCTCCAACATACAACCATGAGATTTGTTGTCCGTCACAATACACCAACATACTTATAAAGATACAAGCCACAAAATAGATTACATAAGTCTAGTCATCTATACAACAAAATAGATTTATGACATTACATTACAACTTTTAAGGTAAAAGACTTAACATATTTTCATAAAGTTAACAAGATTACATAATCCTTACATTACAACAACTAGATTTAAAGTACTATAAACATCAACTAAACAGGCATATCGAGTCTCAGGCTTGTCCTCAACAGCTGGGGGCACATACTCCACATAAACTACATCATTCGTACCTGAAATGTTAATGAAGAGGGTGAGTTTTGACGAACTCAACGAGGAGGGACATTGCACGGGAGGTTTTGAAAAACCTTTTAACTTTGAAAATCCATTTTGAAACCATGTCATGCACCTCATTAAGCAACAAGCATAACTGAAGCAAGAAAGGTAAAGTAAGTAAACATGTAGTAAGGATACGCTCATTCTGTTGAAGTCGTTTCCTTGGGCACCGATCATGAACCCTACCTAGGCACCAAATGTACTCCGGATGTACACCAATCTATGACCCAAACCCTTATGAAGCACTCCATTCATTCAGGTAAGGATTAGAACATCGGTAGCAGTATCATCACCTAGCAAACCCTATGCTGCCCAGTGCAACACGAACTACCGCATCTGGATAATGGTTGCAACCATACACATCACATTCACACATCACGTAATCATGACAAATAAGGAAAATCAACAAAGTAGGTTGATTCCCGAGTACATTCACATATCATGTTCATCTAACAAGCTACCAACCATACAACTGAGCAATTGAACCACATTTAACATGTACACTTCCACTTTATCTAATTTAATCACATTGACACCAATACAAGACTTGACAACACCTTCAATAATCAAAGAACACAACAAGATTCATTTCAATTAATAAGAACAATTCAACTAACTTTCTGGCAACATATGCCACAATAAAACAATCAAACGACCCCTGATCAATTATCTAACTTAAAAGCAACTTAGCACATCAATCCTACACCCCGAAGCAGCCCATAAACCACCCAAAACCACCCCAAAACAGCCATGACAACCTTACTTCCCGGCTGGAAAATTCAGCCAACAATTACCGATCAATCTTGCACTAAAATGCATTTCCTAGCTATTCCACAATGCCAATTCAATATACAAACATATATAGGCTTTATATACATGCTAAGAACTAATTTAAACCATTAAACAAAGTATAAAATCGGTCATAAACAACTATGAATTAAAATAGTTAAACGTCATGCTATATGTTCTCTAAAGCTTAACTAGCAAGAATTAACAACAATACAATATAATACATAAATAAAAATTTATATGAAATTAAAAAATAAATTTCAGAAATTTCCCTCACCTTTTTCTGGAATAAAAATCTTAAAACGATTGGTAAAAAGGTAGAATGCGTCGAAACGAGTCCAAATATGTTTGGCTCGGGTTTTGATTCAACTCCTAAGACTTAATTCTTGTTAAAGCAAGATGAAAAGAACTATTCACTAACCCTAGGAGGTCACAGCTGAAAGGGCAAGGAAGATGATTTTTTTTTCTATTTTTGGGCTATTTTTGGAGTTTAAATAATTTTCAAAGTCAAATGTTGGTCAAAGTCACTTAAGTTGGTCAAACTAGCTAATTTTTGCTCCAAATCGATTCTAAACTCAATTCTAACACTCCACCAAACTTTTAAAATGTTAACAGATGAGGTTAGACTGAATTTAGACTAGTTTAAGCAAATAAAACCCGAAAACGGTCAAAGAAGATGAAAAGTCAAAGTTTGATCTTAAATCGGTTTTCAAATGCATTTTTGAATTAGTAAACATATATAAATCATATTTTTGAACATATTAGATTTTAAATTAAATATACACATAATTTTTGCACATAGAAGTTAAATAAACACGTTATTTGCACATAAAAATCAAATAAGCACGTAATTGCACGTAAGGTCAAACTTGGGGTCTCACAATAATTTTCCTCAAAGAAAGTTTGGGGATAAGTTTAGAAGATTTTGTCCCTCTTGGTTTAATGAATTTGGCAGTTGGTTAGAATATAACATAACGAAAGATGCTGCATATTGTTTGTATTGTTTTCTTTTTATGACTGATACTGGAAAATAGTCAGGTGGAGATACATTTGTTACAAACAGGTTTACCAATTGGAGTATTAAAAGTAGACTTAATATTCATATTGGAGGTCCAAACAGTGCACATAACAATGCTTACAAAAAGGGGTCAAGACTTGATGAAGCAAAACCAACACATTGAAGCTGCTATCTTGAAGTAATCTGATCAAGTTCGTAAAATATATCAAACTCGATTAACTTCTTCAATTGATTGCATTCGATATCTTTTAAAACAAGGATTTCCTTTCTGTGGTCATGATGAATCAAAGGATTCTACTAATCAAGGTCATTTTCTTGAATTTCTCAAGTTTCTTGCCAATCATAATGAAACAATCAACAAGTGTGTTTTGCAAAATGCCCCTGATAATCATCAGTTGGTTGCTCCTAAGATTCAAAAAGACATTGTCGATGCTGTCGCAGTTGAGACCATTAAAGCAATTAAGAATGATCTTGGAGATGAATATTTTGCTAGTATTGTTGATGAGTCTCGTGATGTATCAATCAAAGAAGAAATGACCATTGTTTTGTATTATGTGAACCATAAAGGAAGTATTGGTGAGCGTTTTCTTTGTATGGTACATGTAAGAGATACTACTGCATTATCATTCATTATTTAACAAATATGGATTGAGTGTATCAAGGATTCGTGGACAAGGCTATGATGGTGCTAGTAATATGCAAGGTGAATTTAATGGTCTTAAGAGTTTTATTTTGAAAAAAAATTCATATGTTTTCTATATTCATTACTTTTCCCATTAGTTGCAACTCACACTTGTTTATGTAGCAAAAACTCATGCTCAAGTTGCTACTTTTTTGGCTTAGTTGCCACTTTAATAAATGTTGTTTGAGGCTCATGCAAGCGATATGACATGTTTTGTGAAAAGCACATTGCTAAAGTTAAAGAAGCAATAGAAAATGGTGAAATTCATAGTGGACGAGCCATGAATCAATAAATTGGTCTCAAACGGAGTGGTGATACTCGTTGGGGTTCACATTATGGCAGTTTAATAAGTTTGATTCTCATGTATTCCTCAGTGATTGATGTGCTTGAGATTATCAAGGAAGATGGAGTGACTTCTGATAAAAAAAGTGAAGCTATTTGCCATTTAGACTCCATACAAACATTTGATTTTGCATTTATTTTACATTTGATGAAAACTGTGTTGGGAATCACAAATGAATTATCACAAGCATTGCAAAGGAAGGATCAAGATATCATTAATGCCATGGAATTGGTTTGTATCCCAAAGCAACATTTGCAAAATCTGAGAGATAATGGATGTGAATCTTTATTGAATGAAGTCTATTTGTTCTGCACAACTCATGATATTGACATTCCTAATATAGAAGAGATGTTTTTATTGAAAGGGCGATCACAACGTAAAGTCCCAAATATTATGAATTTATATTATTATTGTATTGATTTGTTTTATACTATTGTGGATATACAACTTCAAGAGCTTAATAACCGTTTCACTAAGTCAAATACTGAGTTGCTTCTTTGTCTGAGATGCTTGAATCCAGACAACTTCTTTGATGCATTTGACAAGCACAAGTTGATTGAATTTGCTAAGTTTTATCCAAGTGATTTTTCTCCCATGGATTTGGTAGTTCTTGAAAATCAGTTGGAGACATATATTCTTGATATGCAAAGAAGTGATGAATTCTCAAAGTTAAAAGGGACTGCTTGCCTTGCAGAGATGCTAGTAAAGACTAGAAAGCATCGTGTTTATCCATTGGTATATTTACTTATTAAGTTAGCATTGACTTTACATGTTGCTACAGCCATGGTAGAAAGAGCATTTTCTACAATAACAATTGTGAAGACTGAATTGCGTAATCAAATGGGAGACGATTGGATGAATGATTGTTTAGTCCCTTACATAGAAAGAGACGTATTTGATAGCATCGATGATGAGTTTATTATTCAACGCTTTCAAAATATGAAGACACACCATGAACAATTATAAAAGGTACTTTTTGTATTACTACAATACTATAGTTACTTGTTTTTTCTCTCTTTTATATGCTTACATTTTTTTAATTGCTATAATGTGCGTAATGTGCATTAGTTTATGTATAGATTAGTATCCCCGAACCTCGGTGCCTACCTTAAGTCCCGATGTATAACGCCCCGATCCCTCACGGAATCAGGACCAAAAATAGCAACCCGTCCCAATCCCCAAGGCATGAAAAAATGAGGGAAAACGGACGAAATTTCCCTTGTACTTAGGCCAAACCAAAAAGTTGCACGCAGAATAATACAACCACAACATATACAAGGTTCCATTTCTAGCTAGGCAACTATTAAACTAAAGTAGTTATAAAACTATTATACATGCCCCTTTCTAGTTATCTAACTTTAATTACAAACATTTACAAACACAAATTCCATACAAGGCTAACTAGATTTCAAAATAAATACAAGGTCATTATATCCAACAAGATTACACTTTACAACACTTCCAATCACATAACACAAGTATCCAACTCAAGCAATTAAGGGAAAGCTTCAACTTCTTCTTCCTTTATAATCCAAGGCACAATCTCTACTTCCTGAAACATGGTGAATGAAAAGGGTGAGCATACATTATGCTCAGTGAAGAGGAAATAAAGCAGGGGTATTTTCGAAAACGTTTTCATGCAATGCATATAAACAATCTATGAATCAATAACAATATAAGATAGTCAATCAAAACAATAAACTATATAGCACATTTAAAAATGATATAATACGATAACCCTTATCACTCCAATTTACTGCCGATCATGGTCTCGATCTAAATCTTGAATACGATCACGATCACTATCACGATAACGATAATGCCGACAATCCCAAACTCCAGTGGGTGTACTCCGGATGTACCCAAACACGTATGACATAACACCCATTGGCAATCTCCAGACCAAATGGGTGAGGGAATAGGGTACAGAGGTTGAGCGACCAACCCTGGCAAGCCCGATACCGCTCAAAGAGGCTCAACATATCTATCCTGACGATAAGGTTGCGCAACCATCGATACGAGAACCATGATAACACTTAACACGCAATTTGATAACATTAACACATAAACCGATAAATACGTAAAGGAAGAATAACAAAAGAGGTTGTCCTCGTACATAAACATTAACAATTCATAATAACAATAAAACATATTCTATTTCGATTCAAAGTTCTAGCAATTAAGCAACATAACCATTCATTGTTAAACCACATTAGCATTAACATATTCTAGTACAATCATAGCTCAAGTCACCTTGTATTGTATTCAATCTTTACCAAACAATCAATAGCATAACGATATTAACACTTGCATGCTCATATAACTCAATTACACAACTATCTATTCCATAACAATTACATTATGTAGCAAGAAAATAACTAAAATGTACATAAGAATGATCCCCTTACCTCTAGAAGGCCAAACATGCAAGAATATAGTCAAGAACCGCTTCAAATATTCTTCAATTGCACCAATTTTCCTTCAATTACCACTCAAGACCACTATACAACCACAACAAAACTTCATTAACTGTAAAGAAAACTCAACCACTTCATAACAAGTCAACTAGCATGCAACAAACTATCATTTAGTACTAAGAATAACAATAACTTTCTAGCAACTATTTTTTCAATTTCAAGTCTAGACTAGCACATAAACATAATTAGAATCTCTTTAAAAACTTAAGACACCAAGGCATAACATTAACATACATTTAGATACTATTTAGCAACAATATATATTAATAGGAACCCACAATTCTACCATTTGGCAATACCAATTAACAATATCAATTAACAATCTAGTTAAGACATTTCCTAATTCCTAGTGGAATCCTAACTTTATCAAATTAGTTGCCTATGCTAATGATCTCCAAATATTCTAATCTTTATGTATAAATGAAACTCTTCGAGTGTAGATAGTTTTAGGATTAAACTGAGCTCAATTTTGGGTTAAATTCCATAAATTATGACATTTTCATGCAACTACTCCTGGCTGGTAAGAACCAGCGATTTCAAGCTAGCTTACGAAAATGGCTTTGTTAAAGGGTTAAAAAGACTAAATCAACTCTTGCTCCAAAAACAAAGTTTGTTCTACACTGAGACATCTAGTTATTGTAAAAGTTTCATTCAATTCCAAGCTAGTTTGCTATGTCAAAAATGCTCTAAAATTTAGGTACGAAAATCTATTCAAAACAGAACACACACATATACACATTTGTACGTTTTGAATTCTTTTGATGTTTTCTTACATTTGAGCTAACTAAAGAAATTATTCTAGCATGTATAACCTTTTTACTCTTCATTTAGAACTTGTAAGAAACACTTAATCTTCATATATGTTTATAGATTCAAGTTAAAACCACAACTACAATCACATGCTAACATTCATTTCATATACATTAGAAAGCTACAACAACCTTTTAAACACTAAATCATTAGCTAACATGCAATTCTCTACTTTGATCATTTATCTACAACCATGACATATAAATATATAGAAAAATAAAAGCAACTAGTATGATTCCCTCACCTCTACAAGCCAAAATATGCAAGAAAAATACAAGAGACCACCACCTTTCTTCTTGATTTAGCTCAAAATGCTCTCCAATAGCAAAACCCTAGAAATTTTTTCTTTTTCCCCTTTTCATCTCCTTGCCCGATTTCTTACTCCTTTTTCTTTTGATGTTTGGTCTTCATTTTACCTAATATAAGCTAACTAATGGAATAAGATGGGCTTGGGCTTTAATTAAGTTAGTTTAAGTGATTGAAGATGGCCTAAAACTAGTCTAGTTCTTCTAATGGCCCAAATAAAATATCTACATTAGTTACTATTTATTGCGTTATACTATTCACTCAGGAACTTCCCGAAATGCAATACACATAATTTTCTTGATGAACGTGCACTATAAATAAGTTAAGTAAGACAAATATGTATGCAAAATAATTAAATAAAATAAAATAAAATAATCTTCGGGCTCGGAACTTTACATTCAAATAATATAAATAAAACAAATAAATGCAAGAAAGTAAATTCAAATAATATAAATAATAAAATAATATGATAATCATTTTATATAAATTAATTAAATACATTTTACACGTTTTTTAGAAATATGAAAATAAAAGTTAATAAATAAATGCAAATATTTAAAGCAAGCACACAATTATATGTAAACACTTAAAATAAACACATAAGCATATGCAATTAAATATATTATCTACAAGCTCGGTCCGGGGTATCACACGATGCCTGGGTCCACCTTTGCCGAGCCCCCTAAGCTATTGTTGCTTTGAGGCCTGCTATCAAGGCTTCGTATTCTGCCTCATTATTTGAGGCTAAAAATTGGAATTTGAGGTGTACTATAGCTCATCTCCAGTGGGATTCGTGATGACTACTCTAGCTCTACTTCTTCGCTTTCTTGAGGCTCCATGTACTTGAATTATCCAAGGGTCCTCTATATTTGGGTCTGGCCTACTGGTACATTCCACTATGAAATCAGCAAAAACCTACGCCTTGATAAATACAGGAGGTTGATAGTGTATGTCAAATTAACTGAGCTTTACAGCCCACTTAACGAGTCTCCCTGATGCCTCTGGCTTATGCAAGACATGTCTTAATGATATGTCAGTCATTACCTTAATTGTGTGAGTATCAAAGCAGTGGTTCTATTTTCGTGAGGCTATCACCAGGGCGAGAGAAATTTGCTCGAGTACCTTAATTCTGCTCCCTTGAAGATTTTGCTGATTAGTACACAGGTCATGTTCCCTCATTTCTTCCTTGACTAAAGTAGCTGCTACTGCCGTGATGGAACTAGCCAGCAGAGAGTTAACACATTGCCCGAGTCAGGTTGGTATAGCAGTTGAAGAGATTTGAGGTATTCCTTTAGGTTCTCAAATGACCTTTGACACTCTTATATCCATTGAAAATCCTTTGAATTCCTGAGTACTTTGAAGAAATGAGCACATTTGTCTGCGGACTTGGACATGAAGTGGCTTAACGCAGCTACTTTCCCGGCTAATGAATGGACCTCCTTGATGCTCCTAGGTGGATTCATTTCCAAGAGAGCTTGGATCTTCTCTAAATTCACCTCAATACCTCGGCTCGTTACCATAAAACCTAGGAACTTTTTGACCTTTACGTCAAAGGCATAATTATCAGGATTGAGCTTGATTTTGAACCTTTCCATAGTTGCAAATGCTTTGGTGAGGTCGGCAATATGTGTTTGGGCACTTTTACTCTTTACCAGCATATTATCTACATAGACCTCTATATTACAACTGATATGGCCTGCAAACACCTTGTTAACCATTCTCTAATAAGTCACCCTATTATTTTTTAGTCTGAAAGGTATCACCTTGTAGCAATAGGTGTCAGAGTCGGTTATAAAGGTCGTTATCTCTTCATCTTGTGGAGTTATTCTAATTTGGTTATACCCTTTGACAGTATCCATGAATGTGAGAAGCTCGAAGCTTGAAGTTGCATCTACTAACTGGTCTATCCTAGGTAGTGGATAACAGTCTTTGGGGCAATCCTTGTTGAGGTCAGTATAATCAACATAGAGTAGCTATTTGCCATCGAGCTTTGACATTAGCATTATGTTGGCTAGCCATTTAGGGTATTCGACCTCTCACATATGGCTAGTTTCAAGTAGTTTTTTTATTTCTTCTCGAATGTTATGACTCTTTTTATATCAAACTACCTCTTCTTTTGGCAGATAGGCCAGTGAATTAGGTCCATATTTAGTCGGTGGATGGCTGTGCTTGGGTCTACTCTTTTTATATTAGTTGGAGACCAAAAAAACACATGTATATTGTCTAAAAGAAAGTTAATTATACTTTTCTATATTCTAGTGGATGATTGCTTCCGACCTTGACCTTTTTTGTTGGGGGCCAGTTCTATTTCTGTTAGTTCTTTTGCTGGAGTTGGCCTTTTTTCTTTCTCTTTTTCCTTGGGGGACTTTGATAGTTGTGCTCCTGGTCCTAGAATATTCAACGATACTGCATAGAATTCCTAGGCTAGGAGTTAGTCTCCCCTAATGGTAGCTATCCCTACTGGAGTAGGGAATATTAGCTTTTGATGGTAGGGGGAGGCCACAGCTCGAAACTAATTCAAGGCTACTTGTCCCATGATTCCGTTATAGGCAAACTTACAATCCTTCACAATGAAATCCCTCATGATGGTAACCTTCTTCTCGCTTGTCCCCAAGGTTAAAGGTAGGTTGATGATGCCTTCTGTTGAAAAGACTCTCTTGTGAATTCAGACAAGGTCTCTCTCATGGGCCTTAGATTACTACGATCGATACCGAGCTTGAGAAAGACATTCAGAAATAGTGCTTCTACCGAGCTACCTGTGTTAACTATTATTTTCTTCATAAGGAAATTAACAATTGTTACATGGATCAATAGGGAATCATCAAGTGGGATGATAAGTCATACGAGGTCCTCCAAGGTAAAAGTTATTTGCTATTCTTTCTCAGGTTTGGTAGTGAAGGGTTCACCTCTTCCTAAACTTAGGTAAGATTTCATTTCTACGCTTGTTTTACCTTTTTCCGCAAGAACCCCTACTATGGTATCCACAACTCCTATATGCCTGTCCGGCTGCCTAAGCCTAGGGCACTGATCTTGGTCTCGCTGGGGTTCCTGTTCCTTTCGACCTCTACGTTATCTGATTAGGTAATCGGTGAGTCTTCTCCTCCTGACCAAGGACTTCATCTTGTCTCTTAGCTGTTTGCATTCTTCGGTGTCATGATTATGATTGTCATAGAACCTGAAATATTTATCTTTGCTCTACTTGTTTGAGTTACCGGTCATCTTCTTGGGCCATTTTAGGTTTTCTTTTCCACAAATCTTATACAGGATCTCAGCTCTAGGGGTATTCAGCAGGGTATATTCTTTATATCTCTATTTTCGCGAGCTCTCTTTCTTTCTTGATGATGACCTTTTCTTCTTGTCAGTCCCGGAGTCTTCGTCCTTCTTTAGGTTGTGTCTTCTAAGGTCCCTCTCCTTCTCTCATTTGGCCAAGGTCATCTATTTAAAGTGTATATATTTTTCTGCTCTGGCCATCAACTTTGAGAGGGTCTATAGGGCTTTCTGAGCTAACGAGTCCTGGCAGGACTATTACTTCAAACCTAGCATAAAGGTTACCAAAGTAATGGACTGTTGTATGTCTGGAATATTGAACGCTGCTTGATTGAACCTTTGTACATATTCCCAGAGGATTTCTCCCTTTCTCTGCTTGATGTTCAACAAGGAAGCCATGAGTTTAAAGGGTTATTTGCTACTAGTAAAGTGGTCCAAGATCTTATTAGATAGATGTTCATAGCTTCTTATTGGTTCGATGAGCAACTTTGAGATCCATCTTCGAGCTACGCCGACCAGAGTAGTGGGAAAAGCTTTCTACTTAACTAGGTTAGACACATCGTAGAAGTTTATATGATGATCAAAGACCTACAAGTGATCTTCAGGATCTATTATCCCATCGTAGGTAGGTAGAGTTGGGATCTTGTATCCCTTCGTGATTGGTTTTTCCTAAATCTCTTTTAAGAGAGGTCAATTCCCTTGGTGATGATGCACTTGATGTACTTATAAAGCTTCAGGCCTTTCAAACCGTACTGCTTGCAACCTAGATCTAGTATTCTCAGGTTCATCCACTGGCTTAGTTGAGTCCGTGTCATCGTCTTGTCATTTGGAGGTCGGAGATCAACCTCCCTACCTAGGTGGGTTGTGTGGTGAAGGGTTCATTTAAGGTTGACCTGGAGCTACTCTTGGGGTTGTAGTGAAGCCTTGAGTTTACATGAACTGGTTCATTGCTCCTTGTAGGCTATAGAACATCTGTACCAAGGTCGATAGATCTACTGCCTGAGACGATGTAGCCAAATTTGGTGGTATGGCCATTATTGGTGTAGCTATTGTTGCAATAATCACTTCATGAGGGTATGTGGTGGCTGTAGGCAGTGGTGGATGAACGAACGCTGGTAGAGTTGGATTTCTTGCTCCTGGAGATGGATACTTATCCTAAGTAGGTTGGATGTCACTTTTAGCTTGACTCTTTGTGTGTATCATGTTAGTTACTCAATGGGATAGTCAAATGTTTCCCACAAACAAGACCAAATTGTTAAGGTCGAATTTGAGTTGGGCCTTAAGGATTAGGCTGGAACTCCTTCTCTGTGCCTAATAGTTGAGAATCCTAGCTAGATTACCTGCAAAACAAAGGGCCCAGGGCAATGCCTAGGGTCCTCCACTGATTCTTAAGTCAGTTATAAAGACAAAAGAGCTTGGGTAGAGCTTAAAAAGGCAATGTAATATGATTAATTGTTTTATGAGAATTTGATACCCCATTTGGATGTTGTTGAGCCATTTTTATAGGCAAGGTTGTACTTGTAATTCCGTTGAGGGGGAAATAGGATTGACCACGATAGATGTGGGGGTTGTTCCCCATAATGTTCAAGCTTCTAATAGCATATTTGCTTGAGTTAGTTGTGATTGAATTTGAACTGGTCAATATACTCTCAAGTTGTTGACTGAATCCTTTTGCAAGGCCACGACTTATCCACAATTTGGACCATGTTCGGTCCAACCCTCCACCGTGGTCGTTGGCCTTACTTATTGATTTGGGCTTTAATTTAGGGCCCATCAGTAATTATTAACAAAATGTGATTAAAAAAATTCTAACCATTGTAATCAAATAAAAACATCATAGAA
This sequence comes from Ehretia macrophylla, assembly GCA_037974665.1. Taxonomy (NCBI): domain Eukaryota; kingdom Viridiplantae; phylum Streptophyta; class Magnoliopsida; order Boraginales; family Ehretiaceae; genus Ehretia; species Ehretia macrophylla. The sequence continues at coordinate 12,657,119 of CM075774.1, forward strand.
ATTTTTAATTTATACAACAATTAGAAAATCATTAGTTACTCAGCCCAAGGGAAAAATTGTAAAGAATCTTTCTTCCCTAGCTCATTGATCGATCATGCAAGAGGAGAAAAGATAACAAAACAAGAAAAGCTGAAGGATAATAATAGCATTCTTAAAACGTAAGTTTAACATAATTTATGTTGTCTTTAGAATCAAAAACAATTATTGTGAACAAGAGAATAAAAATGTGATGTATAATATTGGTTTGTGATAGGAAGTAAAATTGGTTTATAATCGAGTTTTTGTGAGTTATATATTACTACTACACTGTTTATTTATTGTAATACTTTAAATTATTACAAAAATGATAAAAAAAATATTACAAATGACATTTAATGTGGTCCGGCCTAGGAATGGCAATGGGCTGGGGACCTATTCCCGCACTTTGCCTGTCACCTAAAAGGTCACTCTGACATCTATGCACCTTGCCTTTGCATTCTTCACACATATCCCCTACCTCTGCCTCGACCACAAAACCCCTTAGAGAATGGGGGTTACCCCTGGATTTCTTTTAGGTTCTGACCAAGGTAATTGCTTAAGAGAACTACTTGTGTTTTTGGATGCATATTGATTACTATAATTTTTTTTTTTTGTTATTGTATGACCACATATCAACCTTAATTTTATTATTTGAAACTATCTTAAAGTATAGTTGGGAATAATTAATAGATCTCTTAAATCCATTGTGATCAATAATGAAACAGAGTTATCATATAAAAAAATGTAAAGGCCAATGAAGAATGGCATGTAATATCTTGATTAAACAAATGATTATAAAATTCTTATGAATGATCATTTTTTCCTTCTTTATTTTAATAATAGTTCATCTAATTTCATTTTTCTAACCTTAAAATTTTAGTACATATGTAAGAAATAAAAATATAAGAATAACTTTGCATTATGCGGCCTATTTATGTAGGGTAAGAAATGTTCATCCTCATGCTCCACTTTATCCCCGCATGGGGATTAAAAGTTAATTCTTACCTCGCCCCATTTCCCATTTTCCATCCTAATACCCTTTCCATTTGGGAGAGGTTTGGGGCAAGGAATGTTGAGTACTCGCAAAGCACACCCCTGTTGACTAAGGGGTTGAGTACTCGCAATGCACGCCCCTGTTGCCATCCTTAGTCTTGCTTAAGGTGAGTTTCTCAACATTTTTAAAAAAAAAAGAAGCAAAAGACTTTATTCTGAATTCTCAATTGCAACAGTCTTTTGTTAAAAATAAGCAACAATTTAAAGAACTATTGTAATTAAGTTATAATTTTAAAACTATTGTCAAAAAATAATTTCATGAGTAATATTTAACAAAAAGTAGTAAGAACAATTTAATGATGGCAATTAAATAAAACCATTGTAAAAGGTTTTAGTTTATAGAACAGTTAAAAAAATCACTGTAATAAGACATCTACGGTAACAACTTTTCTATTTCAATTAGAGCATTGCAAAACGACTAAAATATGTAGTAATAATAATAGATATTAACCATTTTAAGTCAATAAATTAAAACCGAACACAATTCTTTTTAAAATACTAATCTCGTTTATCTTGATTGCAAGTTTAGCTTTTTTGGTTTGATTCGTCACAAATAAGTCAAAGATTGTTTTTGTCGAAAAAGCCAACTTATATTACCACGGAAAAATTACATCAGCCAACCCTAACAGGGTTAGCATCCCAGATTATAAGGGTTGAGAGCTCTAAGGGAGGTTTGAATACCACGTAATGGGTAAACGACCTATTCTAACTGCACGAGTAGCCCAGTCTGCCACTTTATTCGCAAATCGTCTGATCCAACCATAGGAGAAGCCAGGTACGGGTGATAGGATTGAGTGAGAGTTGTGGACTATTGAAGAGATTCTCCAGTCAAACAATGATAAACCCCTAAAAGCCTCAATAATAGGAGCGACATCTGATTCGATTATTGCAGGCATAGAGCCCTTATAAGTTGCAAGAAGTTGACAAGCCGTCTGAGAGGCTAGGGTTTCAGCCTATCTAGAGCTATCACAAGAGATCGAGATAGCCCAACCATCAATTACGATGCCCTCAGTGTTACGGACCACCATTACTATCCCAGTTGGAGTATCCGGGTTGAGAAATGAAGCATTACAGTTGAGTTTGAGCACACCATAGGGAGGCGGTAACCACTCAGTGGATCTTACTTCCAGATGGTCTTGCATTATACCTTGTCGAGGCAAACTATCCAGTGCCAGATGAACAAGGGAATCAAGGTCGATAAGATGTACCTAAATTTCCGATAGTAAGCTATGGAGAGATGACTAGGGATGTTCGAAGACAAACCTATTGTGGGCATGACAGATTGTCCAACAACTAAGGGATATGAGGTTGGTTGCATAAATCCGAGGATGACCAAATTGTTCACAGGAATGCAGCATGTCGTGTAACCATGTATCAAATCTAAAGATATGATGTTCAGTCATGCGCAGTTGAAGAGGAGAGGCAAATCAAAGCCGCTTTGTCCAGGGGCAACAAAGCAGAACATGTTCCACTACAAGAAAAAAAGACTGGCGCTACGGACAGTGTTCGAAGCCTAGACTTAGCCAAATTGGGATAGGCTACAGATAGGCTACGGAACTCCGTCCATAGCTAAAAGCCCTGTAGCCAAATTAATATTCCGTAGCCAATCCGTAGTAAATTTCAGAAATTAATTTGTATTTATTTTTTATAACTTCCGTAGAAAAATAGTCATAGCCCATCCGTAGCTAATTAAAATTTTGAGTTTTTTTATTAATTATTAACGTTTGTAGCAAAGCTGTAATCGTTTCCGTCATAAATCGACCGTCACCCACGGCTACGGATTGGTATCCGTAGAATTTCGGTAGCCACTTATTACGTAGCCAATCCATAGCCAATTGTTGCAAAATATCCGTAGCCTTTTGTCGACACATTTTCGTAGCCATTTGTTGCCACATATCGGTAGCCAACCCGTTGCCCAATTCCGTAGCCATTTGTTCGTCAAAAAATGGTGGCTAATTGTCCGTCACTATTTCGTCATCTAATAATTATTAATTATTCTGAAAATAATATGAAATATAAAAAATAAAAAATAAAACAAATTTACACAACTCCAAAATAATATTTACATAACGCATCTTTTAAATTCACAAAAATATTAAAATATTGTTCGAAATTAGTTTCTAAAATTGTCCAAAAAACCAAATCCTAAATGTACCATTGATCATGTTGATCGGGATAATGTGGTGGTGGTTGGGGGTGTTTTATCCAATTAATCTGCTGCTGCAATTGTTTCAGGAGTTCTATGGCTTGGCTCACTTGTTGCTGCGTCTCTTGCTGTGTATTTCCTTGGCCATCAAGTTGTTGCCTCAAGGAATCCATTGCTTGAGTGACAACCATGTCGACTTCTTCTTGCATGAGTCCAACTCTAGTATTGATGGTAGGAATAGAGGATGCTTCCCTACCAATGCCGATTCCTTGCGAGCCGAGTCTATAGACACGCCCTTTCTTCGCCCCACCAACAGCTTGGTAGAAGATCTTATCGGGATTAACGGGCGGCATCGTGGGATCTTCTTGTGCCACAAGTTGACGTTGCTAGAGCATCTTCTCATATCGCAACTAAAAAACAACATTTAGAAATATTCAATATTCTTATTGAATTAAACGACAGTGAAAGTAATACACTGTATAAATACTTACTATCATCTCAGCAGCTTTTGGATCAGAGTGCTGGATACCATCACCTTCCCTTTTACTGTGGGTGACCTTGAAAACATCATCTCTATAGACAAGGGCGTTTCTTGTCTCCTCCTACAATATTAACTTCATAAGTAGTAATTACGCATTTACTAGAATATTAAGATAGACTAATTTATGCTATTAAATTTAAGTAGTTAATTTTAGTTATATATCATCATTCTCATCACCTCATGAAAGGGGGTAGCACTCGTGTAGTGTACCGATTGATTTTTCTCCTTATTTTTCTTGGCCACTTTTGATTTCTTTATCCACTTTGGGTCGTGCCATCTTAGTTGCATTTGCTCCCAATTTTTTAATGTCATCTACTTAGGAGGCTTGTCAAATTTACCGGCCTTAGCCAATTGGTCTTTCATTCTCTCCGCCGCCTTATAATGGAAGCAATGCTTGATGTGTGCCCTGTCACATGGGTGCCACTTATAATCTTTCTGTAACGACAATAAAAGGTAAATGCGAACATCTGTTAATTGAACATGCATGTATAAATGTACAAGTGTATAATATAATAGATATTGACTGCATTATTGTTTATAAAAACCTCAAAAGAGCAAAACCATCGGCCTTTGACATCTTTTGAAATTTCTCCATAAGTAATCAAGGGTTTTGTGAATTTGCCTGCGAATAGTGACTTAAAATCTTTTATAACCAAAGCAGGTACAAATCTGTTAACAAGTATATCAATTATATAAGTTTGTGTCACTTGCATTAGCTTATTATAATTTCAAGAACTAATAACAAACAATTAAAGTAATTGTTCTATAATTTTATTGAATTGAAATTTCACGCGTTATTATATAATCGAATTGCCTCCAACAAGTTCATATGCATATATAAAGCTCTCAAATCACTACTACAACATATATTCATCTCTATAATCATTTATAACACAATTATATAAGATTTCCATGGATCAAAGTAAGCATACACATGCAATAACTTGAAACCCTCACCTAAAAATTGTTGGAAAAGGCAAGATATGGCAAGAACTAGCTATGGAGAACAATCTTTGAGCTATTTCCACTTTGATTTGGCTTTGAAAGGCAAAAAATCTTCTTCAAAAAGCTCAAAAACTATTTTTTCTATTTTTCTTCTTTTTTTCTTCTTATGGCCGATTTTCCCTAGGTTTTTTGGCTTGCTTTGATGTTTTGTTTTGCTATCTTGTATTATGTATAATATCAAAGGTCAAAGAGTCAAACAAAGCCAAGTAGCCAAGTCAAAGTTTGGTCAAAGTTGGTGGTTTGCTAAATATCTAATGTATTAGTATGCATTGTATATGTATGATGTATAAAATAATTAAGTGGTTACAAGTCCAACGTGGTAGGCTTTGTAAAATAAGACTAAGTTTAGCGGTATAAATGTAATTTAAATGTAAATATGATGTATTAAAATAGATAAACACATAATTAGCTCACAATATTTTCAAATAATGTTTAAAATAAATACATGCACATATAATAAAATGCTCGGGTCTCACAGCTACAGAAGGGAAAAAATTTGTAGCCCATCCGTGGCTAGGGGTTACGGATGGGCCACAGATTTTGTTATTTTAGTTTTCTCCGATTTAATTAAAATATCCATAGCTATGCCGTAGTAAAGTTGTCACGGCTAGGCTATGACCCTTTATTTTTTAAAACTTTTTTTGAATAATACATATTGTCTGTAGCCAATCTGTGGCTATTTGACCACTGCATGGCTACGAACTTTGTTAATTTTTTTTTTTGCCGATTTAATTAAATAGTCTTTAGCTAGTCTATAGCAAATTTGCCACGACTAAGCTACAACTTTTTATTTTTAAAACTTTTTTTGAATAACACATATTTTCCATAGCCAATCCGTGGCTATTTTGCCACCTTATGGCTATGGACTATTATTTTTTATAATTAAAATTATGTTCCGTAGTCAATTCGTAGTCAAGTTTTGTCGTCATTTCAACGAGACCTAATTTGTCCACAGAAAGGCTATAGAATTCGTTGTTTGTAGCCATTCCGTAACCTGGCCATAGCCAATGGACTACGGAAAAATGTCTGTCACCCAAATTCATCGCCCGAGCACTATTTTCTTGTAGTGATTGGCAAAAGGGGTTTGGGGCACAGTGCCTCTTGAACAGATTTTTGCATATAGCAACACAACAAAAAAAATTAGATTTTGCGAGAGACGTTCCCCTCACCGTGCTGTCGCCAATTTAGAATTTGTGACGACACGGTGAAGGGAACTGTCCGTCAGACACGAGGTTGTCGCTAAAATCGTTTCCCTTACCAAACCATCACTGTTTTGGCGACGACTGGAAAACTCTATCCATCCCATCTCCAAATCCACCCTTACCAACCCCTCACCATCCTTTTCCCGTCTCCAGGCTGTCACTACAGTTTGCCATCACCGACCCCTCGTCAATTAGAGCCGTCCCACAACTGTCACTAAATTTTCCATCGACAAGCCCTCGCCAACGTTCCCCTCACCCGGCCGTCACCAATGATTACTGTCACTGAGCACTCGCCAACTTAACCCCTCACCAAACTGTCACAAAAATTATCGTCGCCAAGCCTTCGCCAACCTTTCCCCTCACTAATCCGTCACTAACCATTTCTTTCACCAAGCCCTCACTAACTTAACCATTCCATCTAATTAAACTAGCCATAATTCCTTCAAAAAATATTGAATATCATCCCAAATTGAACCTATTTGATATATGAAATTCATTTCAAATAATGCCGCAAATACGATATGCTATATCTATTTAAAATTTAGACTGTTATTTTAAACTGTTACAAAAAGAAATGTCCTGTACATGGCAGTGTATTAAACATCAAACTACAGGGTTAACATTATAACAAATTATTCTCCATCTTCATCACTATGTGAAGATGAAGAATGTTGCTCTTCAGGTTGACCACATACTTTTGCGTAGAGAACTTCCAACACTTCGTTCTGCTTCTTTATTTGTTGCTGAAATTGAATGATTAACTCGTCCTGACTCTCGATCCGCTAGCGATGACTTTGTACAGTTTTCTTAATGGCTATTCATAGTAACCAATAATTTGTTACTTTACTATTCACAAGTACGAAGAGTCACATGCAGATGGAGCCAATAATTTGGAGAAGAGCGCTCACCAAATTCTTAACCACTTTTACTTCTATAGAAAGAAATCACCGTGCTCTTGTTGCATATTCCATCTTTTATGAAGCTTAAATTCAGTGCATCCACATTACTTATCAACGATGAGTAAGGAGATTCAAGGTCAGTGGGTTATCGTTAAAAATGAGGACCACACAACGAAATGTGAAAATTCGAAGGCAAGTAGCAACAGAGTTGTAGGTCGATTTGATCTGAACGAACCACCAAAGGAAGAGGGTTACATTTCCCATGCTCAACACCAACAAAGGAATGTGGATCAAATGTATCGCATCCTTTTGTCGAAGTTGTTTGAGTGAAAATTGTGTAAAAAACTGGTAGTTAAGAATACCTATAAAATGTAATATCCAATTTGGATGTGTGTGTATCTTGTGAATTTCTCTTTTGTATGGTGATAACTGAAGTTAACCGTCCGATAATGTAAGAACACATTATGTTATGATTATGAAATAAAATCATGTAGTTTGCACCCCATATTATCAAATTTGTCTCAAATTGTAGTTAATATCAACCTAATACATAGTATTTTATTACTAACTCACGTCGTTTGTCAGTACTTTAGGTTAACAATCCATGAGTGAACTGGTACTGATTTGGAAAAAATATGGTTACACATCGATGTCCCTCAGTGTTTGGAGGCATTGTTAATTTAAAAAAAATCAAAGACTATAATTGAGCTAGATCACTGTTTATGGTGACGGCATGGCGACAACCGGCCACCGTACAGTCACTGTACCGTAGCCAAATACCGGAATCGAATAAACTTGTCACCGAACCGTCACGAAATTCGTAACGGTCGTAGCTTCACCGTTACCGAATTGGAGACGAGCAACAAAGTCGTCACGGCTTGGTGACGGGTGTTTTGGTCTGACACTGTCTCGTCTCTGTCCCATCAAAAAAATAGCGTCAACCTTTCCCTTCACCGTGCCGTCACCAATATGACGACGGTTTGGCGATAGCTCGTTGCAAAATCCAACTTTTTTTGTAATGCAAGAGCACCCCCGACATTCCCGCCATAGATGAATTGTACTATCGTCTAACATTTAGTGTAGTAAGTGAAAAGGGAAAAGAAAGATAAAAAGAGGAGAAATTATATGCCCTTCTTGCTTTCGCTATTATTTTTTCTCTTCTGGTAAAGCAGGAGACACTTGGGTTTAGGTGGTTGTCTACCATCACCTCATGATAAGTGCTACATAGTTGCATACATACTGAAAATCGACAAATACGTGTTTCTTGATAAGAGGATAATATGTGCTTATCTCTGCTTTATTTAAACAGCCTCATGTATTTGACAAAAAACAAAAAAAAAACCCTCTTGTAGCCCTTTCACCTAATCATAAAAATATATGCATAAAAGTTTTGTTGCTATCAAGCAAGAAGTCTCGATGGATTAGATCTTTTAGAGTTTATTAATTATGTTGAAAGCCGATATGCATGGAGATATAAAAACCAAGTTGGTCATATACAAACATATATACCATACCATCATTTTCGTATGCATTTGTCAACTAGTTAAAGAGGGGTTAGGTAAAATTATTAAATCATGTAAAGTTCTACGAACCTTGTAGTACCTTAATTAACAAGTATTAATATGACCAGTCTTTTTCACAATAAAATCGACCCTATAGCTATAAAATTTGTTATAGGCCAGCTTATTAGGTCTTAAGGTCTACTGAGTATGAATAATTTACTTCTTTTTCTTTTTGGGATATCCACTTCCTCGGATCTTATCCTAGTTTTACTTATTTTTATTTTTCTGATAAAGGGAATACTTTAATAAGTTTTTCAAAATTATGTTAGAGTCTAAATTCTTGAAAATATGACTTCGTCTAGAAAAATCATGATATGAGTTAATTAGATATAAGACCTAAAGTAGTTGTAAAAAAAATAACTTTTTAATTAATTTAAATTTAAGAAAACTGGGGCCTTGTCTTGTTTCGCAAAGAAATCTGTAGCAAACTTATCAGATAGGTCATTACATTATCTAGACATGTGGCCACTGCACATGGTTGCATATATAGGGGTCCTAACATGAATTTATATATTAACAACAATGATATCCTGCAAACATTTATATATAGATGTAACCACATTCGCTTATCTGTAGTGCAGTGATCATATAGTGATGTTTGAACTGACATTTCTTTTTTCAACACTACTTTCCTGTCAAGATCTACATGTTGAGATTCGGATTTGCATGTACAAAATATAAATAGGTTATTCATATTTAACTCATGCAGGCATATTAGCTACTCTTTTTGCAATATGTCTAACAAAAGCGCCATATACTTAAGCTTCCACTTATAAGTTCATGTCTATCATTGGTTGATTAATATTTCTAATGTTTTAATGGAATATTATGATATTTTACAAGTCAACATTTTTATTGGAAGGGGATTATTAATCAATATTCATGAGCCTATGACAATCACCTATAATGCATAAAGCATACGGGGTGTTTTGGTTTGATTTGGTATCATGTAAAAAGCTGAACCTTTCTTTTGCCTTTGTTGTTTGTGGAGATAAAGTTCTCGATCCATATTTTTAGGCATCTTTAAGAAACTGCTGTGTATAACTTCTTCTTTTTTTTTCGTCAGACCTTTGTGTATAACACAAGAACACAAGGCTTTGGATTAGAACAAATGTTTTCCTCCAAGCCATCTCCTAACTCTTTTGGAGAAAGATAGAGTATATAATGAGTGATCAGACATCCCCACATTCAGTAATTGAGTAGGCATAATAGTTATCAACTTTTGCTGTCTGTAAATCAATTAGGCTTCCTTTCAAATAAAAAAAGAAATAACATTTGTTTTTTAATGCTTTTTTTTTTTTTGGAAAGAGCAAGCAAAAAATAGTTCTAAAATATTAAATTTTCTACTTTCTTTGAGTTTGAACTATGACTTTTAACCTCCATTATACAAAAATAAATATAATAATAATACTAAATAACTCTGTAATATGATACTTATAACTCAATTTACATGATCATGTGACCTAATAGCAATGTGATTATCTTCTCCATAGGAAGAGCATCCCCATTGAGATACAATATTAATATTATGTCGAAAAAACCGATAATGGAGATTAGTCCAAAGATGAAAGAAAGTTTTAATTGTTTAATTCATCTTAAGCTCCAATGACCTAAAATTTCCATGCACAACTTTCTTTAATAGTCCACCATCCGCATTTTCAAATATCAACTCACAATAGAAAAAATAATATATTTGTTGGGGATAAATGCCTTGAAGTTTCTAACCTTTTTTTAATAGTTTTATTTTATTCCTTCAGTGAACTACTAATTAATTTGATCATTTGCAGTTCTTTCTTTTTTAGTTTGGAAGTTTTTTTAGTTCACTTGCAGTTTCTTCTTTTTAGTTTGGAAGTTCTTTTTTAAAAAATTGCACAAATAGTCTTTATTGTTTTCCCAAATTTTCAAATTCGTCCATATTGTTCAAAATTAGTCAATTTAGTCCTTATTGCTTTTTAAAAAAATTTAAATTTGTCTCTATTGTTCAAAATTAGCCAAGTTAGTTCTTATTATTTCTCGTAAAGTTTACATACAAAAATCTATTCATTCCTTTTTCATCAGATAATGGATGACCTCATCAGAGTTTAAAAAGCCATGTGATGATATGAAGGGTTCTGTTTGATTTAGTTGTGAACTTTTAATTGTTGAGTTATTAATCTTTCAGTATTAGAGTTAGTTAGAAGTTGTTATTGAACACAAACTGTGGTCTTGTTATGTCAGAAGTACTGTTAAAAATTGAAGGGATATAGATTCAAACATAGATAGGTTTTTTAATATTTAATTTATTTTTTAATTAAACGATTTGGATTCGGATATTTACAGAATTTTTAATTCTTATTGGATTTGGTTTTGGTAAGAGGTTTTGAAATTCAACGGATATCTAATTTAGTTTTAGTTTTGGAAAAAATAAACAAATTTGAATTCGAATATCATATTTTTTGCGAATACCCGATCTGCTCCCGTCGAATAACCAGTGGTAACAACTAGACCAGCGAAATCTATGACCCTTATAAAATTCAGTTATAACCACATTTAAGCACTATAAGAGGGCATGTTGAATCTTCTCAAAAACCTTGTCCACAAATATCTAATTGTTGAAATCCTTGTTCTTGTATTTTTACAGGTTTCTAGAACAATAACTCAACTCCATGCCTCGGAATGTAGCATTTTTCATTTTACAAGTGACTTCAGGAGTTTTCTAAGTAAATCTTGTTTAGGAATGGTAATAGGATGGAGTAGGGGCGGGAGAGCTATCCCCACGCTCTGCCCCACCACTCAAAAAGTTCCCTTATTTCTCGTCCTGTCCCCGCATTCTATACCCCCGTCCTCTGCTCCGTTTCCATCCCCGAATCCCCGTAGGAAATGGGGATTACTCGCGAGATTTTTATTATTCTTTTTAAACCTTAAGAATTATAATTAATTTGAATCATGTAACTTCAAAACATAAATTAAAGTTATACTAATGATAAATATAAATATAGATCTTAAATAAAGTCTAATATTAATTATTCTTGCAATTAAATGGTAAAAATAATATTATAGTAATTGAGTCTCAAATATTTAAAATAAAATTTGACTTAACCATTGTGTATGATAGCTCTAATTAAAAAAGAACATTTCTTTGTGCTAGTGAAATTGCATTGATTATTATAATTTTTTTTTCTTATCGCATGTCACATATAATATTAGTTGCAATTCTTTAAAATTTATCTTTAGTTATGTTATTTGAAGCTTTTTGAAGTGCAACTGAAATAACTAACAAATCTCTTAATTCACTATGAACCATAGTAAAATTGATGTATTTATGTCAAATGATAGCAAATCTCAAGTTACGGCATACAGTGGTTTTAAGAATAATTATAAAATTCTTTCAAATAATCTAATTTTTCTTCTCCATTTTATAATACTTTGTTTAATGTTATTTTTTATGCTTTTATATGTATAATTTTAATACATATATAATACTAAAATAATAAAAATAACTATCTATATATGCGGGGCGGGAAATACTTATCCCCGCACCCTATCCCACACCCGCGCGGGGATTAAAAGTTGATCCCCATCTCCCACCCCATTTAGAGTGGGGGTGGAGCGAATTTCCGCAATCGCTGTCCCCATTGCCATCCCTAATCTTGTTATGTATTACTAGTAGTCAAGACATTCTGTAATTGAAGGGTCGTCTTTGTTCCCAACCTGCTCAAGTTTCAAAAGAACCAACTTTCACATTAATTTATGATCGTTTTAAAGAAATTTTATCTTGTAAATTGGTACAGTTGTTCCATTCTCCATGATTTTTTATATCATCAAGAAGGTGTCACTTTTTGAGAATAATTCCTCATTTTTCAAATTTGAAGATTCTAATATCAACTTTGTTGTAATCTTTGAACTGCTTTGCTTTTCACAATTTATGAGTTGACCAAATTTCTTGAAATGGTTTGACCAAAAAGATTTCCTTTAAGCACAAGATCAAAGGTGAATGTCGTGTTTGATTCTCTAACTATCGCGAACAGTCTACAATTAGCTTCAACAATTTTAGACGCACCAAGAGATTGTTGTTCCTCCGCCTTAAGCATCTCATTCAACTTTTCTTCTTCAAGTCGAAAACAAAAAATTGAATAGTTAGCTAAAACATGCATGAACTGGGAAAGTAATTGAATTGTTCTTCACCAATGGCTTCCACAACATCTTCATCTGATCCTACTACAACAATTATTCAACTCGAGTTATGCCTTAGTCACAGGTGTTTGCAGAGGAGCAAACATAGAAGGACTTATGAAAATACTTTCTTGAAAAGGTTTGGAAGTAAGGTCTTTTACGTCATCTAATTTTTCTTCTTTACATCGAGGATAAGAGGTAGCAGCAATGGAGGACCTATGCATTCGGCGTTAAAGTGTATATACGAAATAAAAAATAAAAGGTCGCGGTCATGAGTTATCATTTATGCATTAACTATACTTGATAATAATAGTACTATATAGACAAATAAATAAATCGTTAATACATAACCTCTTTCAATAATATTTTTTTTTGGTTCACTTTACACAATAATTAATATTTTTTCTTTCCTTTTTACTTTCTGTTATTGTCCTAATGGCAACCTAACCTCTTTCAATAACATTTTTTTTTCTTTTTCTAAATAAAAATATGGAATTACGAAATTACCCTCACTAGGTGAGGGATAATTTAAGGTGTGTATGTGCACACCCAATTTAGAAAGTGGGTCCGCCCCTAGATAGTAGTAAATATATCTATTGGCTTGCGCAATTTGGATCCCCTTCCAAATTACTAGCAATGATATTCACCTTGCAAGCTGTGGATTTTTGGTGGCAAAGAAAATACTTTTGAACGTAAAAAATCAATTCGATTGGATCTTTAGGATCCCAGTGTGAGAACTCCATCTTCATTTTTGAAAATTCACGTTTTTGATAGCAGTCAATTGGAGATTCATATTGTTGCACACATCATCAAGATTTTTGGCAAACGCATCAATACGATCAACATATTATCTTGAAGTAGTAAAATTAGATTCATGAGATAAAGACATGGTGTATAAGAATTTTGTTTTAAAGATTTATTTTATGGGACTAAAGTGTCCATAGGAACGTGACTTTAAATACTGAATAGTAAGAACCTAGGGTTCTTAAATTGTGAATTAGGATTAAGTTTTGTGATAGCAGATTTGTGGTGAATATTGAGGGTTAGAGTTTATAATTAAAAAGAAAAAAAATGGATAGGTTGATCTATTCGAGGGGATCACCTCCATAATTACTTCGAAGGTAATTAGTCTCTTTACCTTGTAAAATACTTAAACATGATAAATTGTTATGAAAATTACTCATAAGGGCAATATCCTAACGAATTCTTATTCCTAGTCCCTTATGAATTCCTAAAAAAAAAGCCTAAATTATATTAAAGTAATTCCTCTTACAAACAAAACTTAAAGCTTATTCAATGCTTTATTTAAATAATATAACTAAAATAGGAATATTAATTATTAGTTTTGTAACATGAGCCAATTCTTTCAACTATCTAGACCAAATAAATAAATTTAGCAAATCAATTTTTGGCTTTCAGTGTCAACATGCATGTAAAGAAATTAATGGTGACGCTCAACAAGGGTTTTTTTTTTTTTTGTATAGGTTTTCGATTTCGGTCTTTGCCCTCTTAGTTCGATATAACTAGGAAAGCTATCAAGGAGTTATAATTTCTGATATAGGTAAAATTCTTGACCCGTTATTTGAGGCCGGCCCGTATAGAAGGTACTGAAGGACCAAAATGGTAAAGAGGACATAGTATAACATCTCAAGCCCGAGTCATAATGACTTTTAGATTAATATATGCTCGACTTATCCTAATTAAATTGTGATGGGGTGTCTTATAAGGGGATTTTTTCAGATTTATGGGGACCATTACATATCTCTAAAGATCTTTTACTAAATAGTATAAACAGTACATGAACAGTGACCAAAAGATAACTTATTTTAGCCTAAAATAATTACTCATTAAATTCCGCATTATTCTTATTTCGTGCTCAGAACTCATAATTAACTGACCGTTGGGTGGTTCTTAGAAAATAACCCACGCGGTTCCTTTATTTTGCAGGTAACGAGCTCAGGTTAGAGAACTGGATTCCTATCTTAACAATTTTAGTTCCTTTACTTCTCCAATTCAAATAACCCTTTTTTTTATATTTTCTTTCTACACCCTTCTTTTTTAGCGATTCAAAGAAGAAACAGTTTCGCTTTCCCTTCTATTATTATTTTTTCCTTTATATTTCCTTCTTTTTTTTTTCCCTTGCCAATTCAAACATGGTGCATACTGAAAATTTTCCTTCTTTTTTCTCTATTAATTAAAATACCAAATTGCAAATTTTTTTGCTTTGAATGTCAACGTGCACGAAATTAAAAAGAAATTAATGATGACGCTCGACTTGGGATTTTTTCCACAAACTCTTTATCTATTTTTCCCCTCCTAGGTCGATGTCACCAGCGGAACTATCAAGGAGCTAAGTGGGAAGCAATGAAAACAACTGCAATGCACGAACCACTGACGATGTTTTTGTATCATTCTACTTTGGACAAACATATATCTATCACTACAAGTCAAACTATGCATCTCACACACACATACCCTTAATCATGGTAAAGACATATACTCACATCACGAAACACATGTGAGGAGAAATAAATTTTACTTAATGATGATCTCCAGCTCAACATGATCGCTACGTTAACTTTCCTTTCTGGTGCCATTTGTCGATTCGTCCTTTTCTAAATATTTTACTTTCATTTTTGGAAGATTTTTCTGGTCCGCTATATTTGGAATAAACTAGTGAACACCATAAGATCACTGTTGATATTATTGGGGGGTGGGGGGGGGGGGTGAAAAGATGTTGATTCCACCACGGTTTACAAGTGGGGCATTTGAGAAAAGGGCACCCGGGCCACAAAGGATAGAACTTAGGCTCCGTTTATTTGCTGTAAAATAACTTGTTTATGTAAAATATTTTTTGTAAAAAATATTTTCTTAGAAAATAAAATATTTTACAGGGCTCTGTTTGTTTGCCGTAAAATAACTTGTTGAAGAAAAATATTTTACTGAAAAATAGAATACTGAAAAATATTTTCTGGTGTTTGGATGTGCCGTAAGTTTTGTAAAATGTTTTCTTTTTCCAAAAGACATGGAAATATTTTACATAATTTTGTACTAGCAGCAATTGTTGACCGGAAAATATTTTACGGTTGACCAATTTTCTAGTGTTACCAAACACCGTAAAATTAAAAAAAAGCAGCCGCAATTTTTGATCAGAAAACATTTTACGATTGACCAATTTTCCAGTGTTACCAAACACCATAAAATCCGAAAAATGTTTTCCGGGAAAATATTTTACGGCAAACAAACGGAGTCTTAAAGTGACCACTTGTTCCACAAAAGTTATAACTGAATAAGTTTAAAATTTCGATATGTCCTATTACGTACAAGTAAAATTTTATCTGAGTTATGTACATGATAAATAAAATAATAATAACAAGATTTATATTTCTAACACTAATAGTAGTAAGACTATAACTATAAATCTTTTTAATAATAAGGCTCTGATACATTTTAAATAACCATAAGTTCTAAAAATATAATGTGTGCAAAAGTATATTCTTAATTAGTTTGCTACCTACAATAACAATGACCTCCTAGGATGTGATCAATGATAGAAGCACGACTCTAATGTGGGACCTAAAGATAATTAACCTCCGGGGTCATATCACGTGAGGCTACCTAATAATTTTCCAATATACAAACAATCAAATATTGTAAAACGAAAAGTTTGCAATAATTTGAAAAATTGCTCGTGGGCGACCTCGTTCAATCCACAAGTGGAATGGCAATCTTCTCTCATCCCCGAACTTGCATGTTATTGAGCCCACTCATATTGGATGCCATTGAGATACAATTCCGTTCGCCAGAAAAGGGAAGTAGAAGCTCAAGTGCAGCAGACTTCGAAATTGAGTTGAACAGATAAGGGCGGACTTACGTTATAATTAGTATATACAAATGCTTACAGTCAATAAATGGTGATTTGACTTATTGGTTAAGGAGATAGACTTGAAATTAGTTGAAAAAATGCTCACTTAGGTTTGAACCTTGCTAAGGAATTTTTAAATACTTATACTCAAATTTTACTCATAAATTATTGAGGAGTATTTAAATAATTTAGCTTATAAAATAATAATAAAAAATAATATAACAACTTTTTAAAAGTCCACTTTCCCAAATCTTCCCAACTTTACTTTTTAAAAGCCTAACTTCGTCACTTTCCAAATCCTCTCAAATCCGGAACTACCATCTATCTGCAAAGCTCATTTGATCAACCTTTTGTTTTAATCAACCAAGAAATCTTACATTTTTTCTGAAAATTCAACAAAAAGGTAAATTATCATAATATCATAAATTATAATTACTTATTTTTTTCTCTTTTTATATGTTTACATTTTTTTAATTACTAAAATGTGTTTAATATATATTAGTTTATATATAGATGAGTGTATCCGAACCCTTAGTTATTCACTTTATCACTGTAGTATATGCCCTGACCCCCGATCCTTGGGTCTGCCTTTGAGAACAGATCCACCTTCCATCGTCGAAATGTAAACTAACTAAATAAATATATACACATATATGTACATGATAACTAATAAACATCTAGTTTATAGCAAATTCAATTAATTTTTCTATACTTGTTAAGATCGGATTTGTACTAGGGCACCAATGTGGAACTAGGCCCGCTTGCTCAAACCAGCCAAATGTGATTATGAGCTGGATACTTGTAAAACAAAGGATCCAATGTGGTGTCTGAGGTCCTCCTCCAATGCTTAAATCAGTTATGAGGGCAGAAATAGCTTATAGAAAGCTTAATGAATAATTCGTTGTGCGTAGCTAGAGTTTTGATACCCCCTTTAAGTGTTGCAGTAGTATTTTTATAAGCGGAGTGGTGACCATGATTCTGTTGAAGAATGTGGAATTGTCCCATGATGATCGTGGGAGATGTAGTAAATTTACAAATATTTTGAATATTGACGTCCCCATTAGTACAACAACACTTTAGCTGACTCAAAACAGAAAAAAGAGAAAAAAAAGATAAAATTGGTAATTTTTGGACCTAAGCTTAATCTAATATGGAATTTAATGCCTAAATTTCAAAATGCCCGAACTTTTAACAAATGGTATATCACATATCCATTTACAAATTCTTGAGTTAATTACCACTTGTATAATATATATTCACTATAATGTTTTGCCCTTTATGTTTATATATCCTTACATGATCTTTGTTAAGAAAAATATCCCCTACAACTGCCAAAAGATACATTTGAGTTGGATTAAAAGCATGGCATGTATTTTCATCATCACCATCTTCATATAAAGTATTTTCTATTTCGACGCTAAACGAAAACCATCATAAAGAATCTTGAAATCACAACTGTCAAGCCTGTTTTATCTTTATATCTGACGAGGGGGATCCCGAGCTGAGGTAAGATGCCCACACCGAGCTGAGGCGGGCTAATCCGAGCCAAGTCTAGCATATTCAGCTAATGCCCAACCTGGATATCGATCTGACCTCACCCCGACCCAGGAAAACCCCAACCTCAGTGTCAGCTGCTCTGATAGGACATAAAGCCTTGATTGGATATAAAGTTGCACCGCATTAAATACTGTCAGGTCCGAATTTAGTATAAATAGAGCTCCACCCCTTCATTTCTGAGGTAACTGCTCATTAAATGCTCTCAGCTACTTTGTCAACTCGGACATACTAATCATTCGCACGCCTGAGGGAAAAATCCAGTTCATCACCCCACCTTTTCCTTCCTTTTCCTTGTGCAGGTCAGGTAGTCGACCCGAAAATCTAGGTCAAGAAGCCGACCCAGAATTCCAACTCGGCAGGAGTAGCTTCTCAATCTCAACGTCGAGATTCCGACCTCGACAGTTTGGCGTTGTCTGTGGGAAACGAGTTCTTTCTATCACTCTTCTCACCACTCATTGAGAAACCATCATGGTACAAATGAAAAGCCACAGCGCACCGATAGAGGATTCGCCCAACTCGGATGGGGACCTTGAAACCACGCAGGTCAAGACCCAACCCGGGCCGATGTTGGAACGAGCCAACGTAAACACTTAGTTACCCAAACCAACCCCACGACAGATGGAGACCTCAACTCCAGCCTGTCACCGGAGATAAGGATGATGCTCAGGATGTTCGAGGAACTTAAGGAGCAGGTAGCTCGGCTAGCTGCGGACCCCCAGGCTCCGCAAGCAGCAACGCCGCGGCCCGCGCGTCCACAGTTCCGCATCCCAGCCCTAACGCAAAAACGGGCGCAAGATGAAGAGGGCTTCCTAGAGTCGATGACGGGACCCGAAGAGACGAGAAGAAAAAGGGCGGCTCATGCCGACCCCGAGCAAGCCAAGACTACAGCTGCCATAGCAAAGGTCATTAACCAGCTTGGCGAAAGCCTACTCTCACCCAAGGTACTGGCCACGTCACTACCCACTGGCAACCGGATGCCCAATCTAGTAGTCTATAATAGGGACGGAGACCTAGCCAGTCACTTGCTCAACTTTGATCACCATATGACCCTGCATGATATGACTAACCTGAGGAATATGAAGACATTCTCGACCACCCTGGTTGGCAATGCCTTGGATTGGTTCCAAAAACTTCGTCCCGCTTCTATTGCAAGTTTTCATCATCTGACTGAGGCTTTCTTATCCCGCTTCGCGGGAAGCCGACGTGCAACCCGCCACACTTCATCATTGTTGTCATTGAATTAGCATAGAGGAGAAAGTCTAAGGGCTTACACGGCCCGATTCAATGAAGAGTCCCTCATAATACCCAACTTGGAGGACTCCATGGCGTTAATGGCCTACCAAAGTGGACTCAGGTCGGGCCCCCTTACATCCTCCTTGGCCATCGACCATGTGGATACTGTAGCTGAGCTGATGGTACGAGCAGAAGGGTACATACACTCAGAAAAAATCTATCAGGTGAAGAGGGATGATGACAAGGAGAAGGAAGCCAATAAGAAGGAAGAGACCTCCTGAGCCCAACTTGGGGGTAAAATCCAAAACGACCGAGGCAAGTAGCCTCAGCAACTGAAGCAGAACCCCCGGTTCACTATGTTCACTCCCCTTAACACCATAAGGGAGCCGATCCTGATGGAGATCCAGCACCAGAACCACCTGCCTCCAACTCCAAGGATGAAAGGCCGACTTGAGAAGCGCAATAAAACCAAGTATTGCCGCTACCATATAGACTACGGCCATACCACCGAGGAGTGCAAAGATTTGAAACAGGAGATCGAAGCACTAATAGCCCGAGGTCACCTCCAGAGGTATGTAGATCAACAGTCGACCCGGAATCACGATCAAAGAGATAGAGAGAGAAGTCCACCCAGGCGCCAGGCTGGGGGCGGACGTTTGGCTTTGAGACCATTGCAGGGGGATTGGCATCAGGATGAAAGACCTCGGCGGGCAAAAAGGGTTATGTTCGAGCTAGAAGGGAGTATGGGCCAGCGCGGGGTCCGATCCCAGAGATGGAGGAGCTCACTTTCTCTTCAGAAGACTTGGAGGGTGTGATATTGCCCCATGAAGACCCACTAGTGATCAGCGCTGAAATAGCCAACTTCACCGTGAAGAGGCTGATGGTAGATACCGGGAGCTTGGCAGAAGTCTTATTCCTCAGCGCTTTTGAGCAGATGGGGTTGGACAAGAGCCGACTCAGGCCATTGAGGGGCACTTTAGCTGGTTTTATCGGACAAGCCCACCGAGCCGAAGGGGTCATCAACCTCCCGCTGAAGCTGGAAGACGGAGACAAGTGGGTTTCGATTCAAGCCAACTTCATTGTGATGGATTGCAACTCCACTTACAATGGGATCTTAGGTCGAGTGGCACTCAACCATTTCAGGGCCGTCCCTTCAACTTACCACCAGGCCTTGAAATTCCCGACCCCGGCCGGCACGGCCACCATTCACGGAGCCCAGCTCTTAGCTCGGGAATGTTATGAAAATTCCATCCGCCCCAAATATCAAGTTAGATGAGGACCAGATTTGCCCGATGAAAAGAGGGATACCAAGAGAGGAAGCCCAGCTGAAGACCTTCAAGAGGTGGGGCTCTCCGATGAAACAAAGAGAGCAAAGGTGGGGATTAAACTCTATGACGACCTCAAGAAAGGTATAAGCCAATTTCTTCTGAAAAATGAACATATATTTGCATGGTCTGCCTCTGACATGATAGGTATTGACCTAGGAGTGATTGAGCATCACCTGAATGCCGACTCAAATCACTATCCGGTAAAGCAGAAGTGCAGGCACTTCCATTATGATAAGCAACAAATCATAGCAGAAGAGGTGGATAAGTTGGTAGACGTCGACCACATAAAGGAAATCCAATACCCAACCTGGTAATCCAACGTGGTTCTGGTGACCAAGTGCTCAGGTGGATGGAGACTGTATATTGACTTCACCGACCTCAATAAAGCCTGCCCTAAGGACTGCTTTCCCGTACCTTGGATTGATCAGATGATGAATGCCACATCCGGATTCGAGCTACTCTCTTTCATGGATGCCTTCAAAGGCTATAACCAAATCAAGATGGCTCTCGGGGACAAAGAGAAGACTGCCTTCACCACCGATAATGATCTTTACTACTATGAGGTCATGCCCTTTGGCCTCAAGAATGCTGGAGCTACCTACACTCGGATGGTGAACAAGGCTTTCAAAAATCAGATTGGTCGGAATATGAAGATTTATGTAGATGACATGTTGGTCAAGAGCAGAAGGGCAGAAGACCATGTA
Source organism: Ehretia macrophylla (assembly GCA_037974665.1). Classification (NCBI taxonomy): domain Eukaryota; kingdom Viridiplantae; phylum Streptophyta; class Magnoliopsida; order Boraginales; family Ehretiaceae; genus Ehretia; species Ehretia macrophylla. The sequence continues at coordinate 12,678,384 of CM075774.1, forward strand.
ACTGACCTGGCTAAAGCCTTCGCTGTAATAGAACACTTTGGGATAAAGTTGAACCCGGAAAAGTGCGCATTCGGCGTCAAGGCAGGAAAGTTTTTGGGTTTCATGGTCATAGCCCGGGGAATAAAAGCCAACCTGGAAAAGGTTCAGGTGATACTTGACCTGGTTCCGCCAACCTGTATGAAGGACGTCTAGGTGCTCACGAGCAAGGTCGCGGCGTTGAGCAAATTCATGTCGAGGTCGGCCGACAAGTGTACTCCTCTGTTCAAAATATTGAGGAATCCTAAGAATTTTGAATGGACTATGGAATGCCAGAACGTCTTCCAAGAGCTGAAAATGTATCTAGCTTCGCCACCCCTGCTATCCCGACCTGAGATGAGGGATGAGCTGGTACTATACTTGGCATGCTCAGGGACAGCAGTGGCAGCGACACTGGTCCACGAAGAAGGGAAGGAACAGAAACCGGTTTATTATGTAAGTAAAACCTTGCAAGGGGCCGAGGCGAGGTACTCCTCCTTGGAAAAACTCGCCATCGCGCTCATCACGGCGGCAAGGAAGTTGAAGCCATACTTTGATGCTTACCTAATTAAGGTCATGACGGATGCCCCACTCAAGTCCATCATGCACAAGCCGGAGGCGTCGGGTAAGTTGTTAAAGTGGGCAATTGAGCTAAGTCAATTCGACACCACCTACCAGCCCAGAATAGCCATCAAAGCCCAAGCCATCACAGACTTCGTGGTGGAATGTACTGGCCAAGCCGAGCATGACCCGGAGGATGTGTGGAAGGTCCATGTGGACAGGGCATCGGGGAAGTCTGGAAGCGGAACTGGAGTAGTCATCCTCGACCCGACTCGGCATGAGCACTAATACTCCCTCAAGTTCGCCTTTCCAGCGTCCAACAATGAAGCTAAGTACGAAGCAGTGATCGCGGGATTAAAAATTGCGGCTCAGCTCGGGGCACAAACAATTGACATAAGTACCAACTCTTAATTGATTGCTAGTCAGATATCAGGAGAGTTCGAAGCTAAAGATAATGCTATGCTGGCCTATCTCAACAAAGTTAAAGATTTGACCTCAGGGCTCAAGAGGCTCACAGTGCAACAAATCCCGAGGGAGGAGAATATGAAGGCTGATGCCCTGTCCAGGTTGGCCTTGGGTGAGAGCCGACTTGCACTGGTCCATGTGGAAGAAGTGTCCGAACCAAGTATCCAGTTGGGGACGCAAGCCGTAGCCGAGCTCAATTTAAGCCTAGATTAGACCAAACCAATCGTGGACTACTTGGAGGGGGTATGACCCTGGAGGATGAAAAAGCAGCTCGAAAACTCATGAAACAGGCCTCGAGGTTTGTCATAATAGTTGGGCAACTCTACAAGAGAGCCTACACTTGGCCTCTCATGAAATGTGTTGGGCTCGAGGAGGGAAACTATGTACTCCGGGAGATCCATGAAGGGGTATGTGGAAACCACTTAGGAGGCAAGGCTCTGGCTCGGAAGGCATTGAGGCAAGGCTATTTCTGGCCAACCTTAGAACAAAATGCCAAAGAGTATGTGAAAAAGTGCGACACCTACCAAAGGTTCGCCAACGTACAGAGGAAGCCAGCGGTAGACCTCACAGTGATAATAAGCCCGTGGCCATTCTATCAATGGGGTCTAGATATCATTGGCCCATTGCCATCGGGTGTTGGCCAAAAGAAGCACGCCTTCGTAGCAGTAGACTACTTCACCAAATGGCCTGAGACTGAAGGTGTTGCTAGAATAACAGAAAAGCCAGCTTGGGATTTCATATGGAAAAACATTATTTGCTGATTTGGGGTGCCAAAGGTCATCATTACTGACCACGGCAAGCAATTCGACAGTGCATACTTTCGAGGCAAATGTGTTGAGATTGGGATCGACCTCAGATTCTCGTCTATTGCTCACCCTCAAAGTAATGGCCAAGTTAAAAGGACTAACCAAATCATTTTGCAGGGCCTGAAAACCAAGCTGGAGGAAGTAGAGGGCCAGTGGGCATCGATTCTTCCCGAGGTGCTGTAGGCTCAGCGGACCACCACCAACTCGGAAATGGGAGAATCGTCATTCGAGCTGACTTTCGGTACTCAAGCGATGCTGCCAGTGGAGATCGGGTCTCCAACCATTAGAACCCTCCACCATGATCCAGAAATAAACGGAGCACTGATCCTGAAGAACTTGACCTCGCCGAAGAGCTCCGAGCTAAAGCTCAAACTAGGATGCTGGCCAGCAAAGCTGCCATGCAAAGAGCCTTTGCCAAGCAGGTCAAGCCTAAGCCTATTAAGGTTGGCGACCTCGTACTTAGAAATGCCATCTTTTTGCCACTCTCGGGTAACAAGCTCTCCCCGACCTGGGATGGACCGTACGTAGTCTTGAAAGAAGTCTGACCCTGAACCTTCTACCTCCATGACAAGTACGAAAAACTATTGAAGAATACATGGCACTCAGAACACCTGAAACGGTATTTTGTCTAAGGCCCCCGAGTCAAAATTTCTTGTAACGGCCCCCGAGCTGAAATACAATGTGACGGCCCCCGAGCCAAAATCTCTTGTTAAGGCCCCTGAGCCGAAATACAATGTAACGGCCTCGAGCCAAAATCTCTCGTAAAGGCCCCGAGCCAGATATTTTGTAACAGCCACTGAGCTGAAAAATCTTTTGTAAGGTCCCGAGCCAAAACGTTACTTGCAATCGTCTCCCGAGCCCAAGTACATGTACAAATTCAATACAATGCATTTTGTAAACCAGTGCAATGCTCAACCCGGGCCCAAGCACCTCAGCTACTAAGCTACTGCCAACTCAGATTAACTCGGTGGCCACGCTTAATTACGAACTAATGATCAAGTAAACTAGCTCGGATTAGGTTCCAGTTCGGGTACAATCAATAATAATTTGATTAGATTTGCCAGTTCGGATCAAGGTCCAACTCGGTATAATCCGGCTTCAGGTCGGCATGTTAGTTTGGGTTTAAACTCGAGCTCAACATTTGTCAACATTAGTTTGACCAATTTTAAATCGGACTGACGAGTCCAGATCAGCAACGATAATAGTTGTCCAGTTAACCAGCTCAGATTAGGATGAAAATTTATTAATTGCGTCCAGCTCGGTTCCTTACATTTAAATTAAGTTTGGAAGGTCCATTATATTGGTCTGACCCCACTTACTTGAAAAAATTTATGAAGGGAAAAGTACACATGTACAAACTCAAATGAAACGCAAATAAAACAAAAATATTCATTTCATTTAAAGTGAAAAAAAAATACAATTACAAAGAGCCTGACCTGGGCGAATCTACTAAAGTCCGACCCGGGCAAGTACAAAATTTACTTAGGAGCAGCGGTGGAGGTGGTAGCATCGGCTTCATCCCTGACCTGATCCATGCCCTTCTGGATAAATTCAATCACCTCCTTAGCTTGGGATGTCAGGTCGGTCGGAAGCTCAGGAATCTCCTAGAACTCCGGCGGCGGAGCCTCCAAGATTTTGATGTAATCATTCTTGGTGGCAAGGAAGAATGTCTTCGCTCTCTCCCGAGCTACGACCTGGCCCCAGAAGTAGTACTCCAACTTGGCGTACCTGGCCATCGCCCCACCTTCCGTGGCCAACCAATCCATGGCAGCTTGGTTGGACTTAAAGGCTTCTACCGCCTTCTCTCTTTGGAGGTTGACCCGATCTACCAGCTCCCGGAGCTTTGCCTAGGCTTCGCGCCTCTCCAGCTTATAGTGTTCAACGTTCTTGGCCGCGGCCTCGCACCAGGACTTCTCTGCCTCGAGCTCCTTTTTCAGCCGGTCAATCTCCGACGTGTCCACTTTGCTCCTCTGGGCGGCCTCCTCCCTTAGGGCCTCAAGCTCAGCTCGGGCGTCGATGTTTCACTGCTCGAGCTCAACGGAATGAGACTAGGCCCTGGCAAGAAAGTTGGGTGCTGAAAGGATGTGGGACTCAGCCTGCGCAAAAGATAGCAAAATGATCAGCCAAGTTGAAAAACATAACCATATCAACACGGTCGAAGATGCCTCACAGTGACTATGGCCGTCCTCAGGTCGAGCGAAAGCTGCTCCGCTGGGACCATTACCAGCTTGGGGTCGCGGGTAACCTTAGTTGTCTCCACAAAATCCTTGCTGGGAGGGCTCACCTCTGTGGCCTTGCTTTTCCCGGAGTATTCGGCCCAGGGCCGTTTCTTACTCTCAGGGCGGGACGCTGAGCGCTCCGGGATCGCCACCCCCGAGCTCGATCTTTTAGGCAGAGGAGATCCCGATGTCCCCTTAGAAGAGACCTCGGCGCTGACCTCCCGCACTTGGCTACCGGATCGCTGTCTCTGCCCTTGAGGGACGGAGCCCAAGCCGGATCAAGCCGAGACTTCGCCATTGGCCTCGGTCTTTCTCTTCATCTGGGCATATGCGAGCTTTCTCATATCCGTCATATCTGCAAAAAATGAAGGAAAGAGAGGTGAGAAATAACCAAATACAAACTGAAAAGAACAATGGTAGACAAGAAAACAGGGAAGTCGGGCATTGATCTTGCGAACTGACCATTTTCTGAGTCGGAATTCGCATTCTCTTCGGGCTCGGGAAGTAGATGAAAGTGCTCCTTCCTCAAGTCAGGTTCTCTCCCGTATAACTTTGATTTCCAGATTCTGTCCCACTTAAGGACGCTGTCAATGTCAATCTGCATACCCGGCTCGGGTCTCAATACCCCGACCTCGGCGAATTCCACTTCTGAGAGCTTGGGGTCGTTGTTCACATTTTTCTTTAGGGAGGGATTCTAATCCACCCTGCACCTCGGGTTCACAACCAGCTCGACCCAATAGTAGTCATTGTGCCAGCCCTTGTTGGAGGAGTGCCACTTGGTGAATATGGCATTGTCGGCCCGAGCTGTGAAATGAAACCACCCTGGCTGTTTCGGGTTGGGCTTGCACACAAAGAACTGCCTGAACCGACGCAGGGTCGGCTCTATTTTCCTCTCAAGGCAGAATACATAAAATGCCACCATTACGGCCCAACCATTTGGTGACATCTGACCCGGGCTAAGCTCAAAGTAATTCAAAATACCGGCGATGAAGTCGGGAAGTGAAAGCCGGATGACATCAAAGGCGAGGTCATAGATAGTGAAGTGATCGGCTGGACGATAACAGACAGACTCATTCCGACCTGGAACCTTCAACTTGTGGTGTTGGTCCACCGACCAATCCCTTAGCCTGGCGTTAGCCATATGGACGAAAGAATGGCACTCGCATTTACAATAGGCAAACAGTTGCTCTATCCTCTTCCCCCGAGCCGACAAACCACTGGTTGTAGCTGAGCTCCGAGGTTGGACCGCCTTAATCGGGACCGCTTCAATTAGTTCCGACACGAAGGCTCCAGCTAAGTACTCCTGTGGTATCTCAACTCACTTCAACTGGTTCAATGGCTCCTCATCCTCCCTATCTCCCAAGTCTCCCAGGTCTGCCAAAGGGTCCGCCTCGACTTCTTCTTGCACTTGCCTGTCCTCGATCACTTGGCAATCATCATCACTTTCCCTAAGCTCAGATTGCCGAGCTGATCCTTGAGATGCACCTTCGCTGTCATTACCGCGGCCTCCATCTGAGGTCAATTCCGAGCTCGACGGATTCTCATTTCCTCCATAGGACCTCACCTCCATCGCTTGGGAATCTTCCGACTCTGACCTTCCCATCCTGTTTATAAATTAAAATATGTGCAGGAATAACTAAAGGGAATCGAGACGTACCTACCGCTCTAGTTGTCGAAGATGACCCGATCTAATTACCTCTGACCTAATTGGCTCTGAGCTAATGGATTCCGAGCTGAATACCCCGAGAAGATATTTGCCGAGCTAAAAGTATCCGACCACTCTAGTTGCCGACCTGAAAGCTCCAAATTTTGTAAGCAAAGTGTGAAATGAATCTCGGATGTCAATGCCCTATTTATAGGCAACTCCTGTAACCGCCTCGGGAATCCCAAATGTCGCATCTTGTCATAACTGCCAGGTGTCGTGTCAGCCATCTGAAGGGTATGCACCACTGACGTGGCCATCCCTACTCTGCCGGGGTTGGGCACCTCTAGCTCGGGAACAACTCCCAAATCTAGATCTCACCATCTCGATCTCGACTTGGGTAGGGGGGGGGAAGGATTGACGAGAGGGACCCCGAGCTGAGGTAAGATACCCACATCGAGCTGAGACGGGCTAATCCGAGCCAAGTCTAGCATATTCAGCTAATGCCCAACCTGGATGCCGATCCGAGCTCACCCCGACCCAGGAAAACCCCGACCTCAGTGCTAACTGCTCTGATGGGACATAAAGCCTTGATGGGACATAAAGCTGCACCGCATTAAATGCTGTCAGGTCCGAATTTAGTATAAATAGAGCTCCACCCCTTCATTTCTGAGGTAACTGCTCATTAAATGCTCTCAGCTACTTCGCCAGCTCGGACATACTAATCATTCGCACGCCCGAGGAGAAAATCCGGGTCATCACCCCGCCTTTTCCTTCCTTTTCCTTGTGCAGGTCAGGTAGCCGACCCGAAAATCTAGGTCGAGGAGCCGACCCAAAATTTTAGCTCGGCAAGAGTAGCTTCCCAACCTTAACGTCGAGATTCCGACCTCGACAATACCTATTGATTTCTTTTTCTTTTTTGTAGATATTCAAACTTTGAACAAAATGTTACACAAAAGTTAACAGTTTGACACTACTACAATGTAATATTATGACCTCTCATTTTTTTTCCTATACCTTAACCTATTTCTGCTATTAAATAGAAAGAGGAGACATTCTTTAACAAAAGTTACTTTAAAATTACCATACTGGAAAGATTCTTTAGATAAATTATAGAAGGATTAAGATATACAAAATAATAGCAAAGGCAAAACTTTAACATTTTTATACACATTATAAAAGTAATTATTTTATTTTATTTCAAATCCTATATATCATTTTCTTTTCTTTTCTACGTGGCTTTTCTTTTAAACACAAAATAAAAATAATTTTTAAGCATTTTAAATTCACCAACAACGTAATACATTGTAGGCCTTTTTAAAGCTAAAAAATAAGATATCACCATTTATGCACATATCTGTACTTATACATTTAAACACACATCTATATATGCATATGTATAAGAGAAAAAGTCTACTTGTTCCAGTGTTTTATATAGACTTGTGTTTAATAGTGTAAGAATATATATATCTATGTTGATAGCAGATATTTAGTTATTTGAAATCCAAAGTGTAAATCATTGTAATTATAGCAGTAATCTTACCATTATTTATCTCTATAAAATCGGCTTTGTATTCCTTGTATATCACATGGCTTGTGACATAAACAAGCTATATATTGTACAGCTTGATTTGATTGACCATACAACACAAAAGCAATTACACAAAACTTATTCTTACATATGTATATACGTTACAATTGAAAATTTTAAAAATCATTACAAAAAATAAAAAAGATCGTTACACTAGGTATTTTATTGTAATTATTTTTTAAAATAAACTAATTTTTTTTGCAATGGTCTTATTTAATGGTAATAGTTGTAGGTTTCTTTTATCACTTTTTGTTAATAAATTTCCATGATATTATTTTTTCACAACCGTCTAAATTATAACTCAATTGCAACGATTTTTTAAACTGTTGCGTATTATTTACAAAAACCATTGGAGTAGTGAATATTGAACAGGATTATATGCAACAATTTTATCTTTTTTTAAAGAGTTTCAAACATTTTCAAATCTTTGTTGTAGATTTTTAAAAAAAAGTAATGGTGTATATTAATATATTGTGTTTTTAACTTTAAAAAAGTCTAGAATTTATTATGTCATTGTTGAATTTAAAATATTTAAAATTATTTTTATTTGGTGTTTAAAAGAAACACTTTGAAAAGAAAAAAAAATGTCACATTGGATTTGAAAGAAAAGAAAAACGCCACATAAATAAATTACAAACACCGTTAGTTTTTTTGCTAGGAAACACCGTTAGTTAAAAGTGTGTAAAACAACTTTCTTTTAAAAAGTTTGAGCCCTTAAATTGAATGTTTTGAAATTCAAGCCTTTAACTCAATAGTAGACCAAGTTCAGGCGTTAAAATGGCTTTTTTCCTCAATTTAGTTATTGAATAATCATGGTTTAAGTATGAATATCATTACCGCCTAAACTATTAGAGATCTTATTGCAATCATTTTTTAACAAGGGTTGCTAAATATCAAAAGTATCACATTTTTGTTTCGTAATGTTTATTTGATATCACTTAGCTTTGGATTATTAGATAAGAAAATATATTTCTTATATTTTCTGACAACTACAAAGGTCATTTTTGCTGACTTATACGCGTATAAAATAGACGATACGGTATGAACTTTATAGCGGTAATCACTCAATATTTCGTGGTGACCCATTTCATTAAAAGTTTTAAAACTCAAATCCTAAATTCAATATTGGACCAAATTCAAGCCCTAAATCTAACATCATCATTTTCTTAAAAAAGAAATCGTCTAACCACCTCATCTAAGGCCGGCTGAACATATATATTCGCGAAATCCCCTTTCAGATGAACGTTACACGTCAATTGTCGCTTAGACAAGGGTAAATTTCACACTTAGTACCTATTATTTAAATATTTTTTTTAATATAATCCTTAATGTTTTAAAAAATTTATAAAAGTCCCTAATATTTACAAAAATCATTTAAAATGATCCATATTCTTCAAATTTAACCAATTTAGTCTTTATTATTTTTCAAAAAATTCAATTTAATCTACGCATATTATCCCTATTTGGGAACTAAATTTTTTTTATGAAAAATAATAAAGACTAAATCAACTAATTTTAAACAATAAAAATCATTTTGAATCACTTTATAAATATTAAGAACCTCTATAAATCTTTTAAAACAAAAAAAAAAATAGCAAACAATGGAAACTAAGTGTGAAATTTACCACTTGGACAACAATGGTCTGTTGCGTTAATACAAGATGTGCCGAAAATGTGCTAAGCACGTGCCCACAATACCGAAAGGCTTAGTTTCTACAGCGACAAACTCTCAATGGAGTAAGCAGCTATATTGAAGCAAGCATTCCAGCACTTGTTTACTCTTCTTCTCTTCTCTTCTTTCTTTGACATTGATAGCACATCAAAAAGAGAGCGCCATTAGGTTATCCACCAAGGGGGATTGAGATCGGTTTCCACCCAGTTTGAGTTTAAATTGTCTCACTCAACGCAAGACTGAATCGCGAAAACAATAATAGGTGGCATGCAGCAACAATTCATCCAGCAACAACAATATCCAAGTTGATCCAGTCAAATTCAACAAACAAGCCATGAAGAATCCATATCATGACGCTCGGCTTTAGAAACTGCCAAGAACACATACAAGAATTACTTTTATCTTAATCATGATAATGACCAAAACTAGCTGACAGATGAGATGATTCTTGATAACAATGAGTTGTAATATTATCATTCATATGCATATAGGGGGTAATTGAATAAAGCTTGATTTGGTCTAAATGATAATAACCAAACTCAACATCGACGACATCCCAACTCCGACAATGCCAAGCATGCAGCCTTTATGGTATAAAACTAAATGCAATATCAACAGCTGGAGATCTTACTATTGGATGAGATATTTTTGTCATACCGGTGAAGTACATAATAAGATTTCCTGACAAAAGATTCTTATGAGTAAAATTACCTAACAAGCTAGATATTTTATGTGGAACAGAGCATATTCCTGATTGTTTCCCATGCTTAATACTCTTCATGTTTTTATTCTCCTGAACACGAAAGCCCACTTAAATGAAATAAGAAACAGAGGAAAATGAAAAAATAAAGGCAGGTTCCCGCAGATCTAACAAACATAGAAAGGAAAAACCAGCTTTTGGATCAATACATTCAATGTGGGACACAAAACATAAAACTGCTGGCAACATTTTCAGAAGTACTGTGGAAGATTACTTTCAACCAAGAAATATAGTTTCCTACACCACACCAATGTAAAATATGCCAATATATTGGCAATAAACGAATTCTTGCACATATTTCTCATATAGTTGGGTCAGGTTTTGAAACAGTACATCAATATGCCAAAACAGTGGTGAAAACTTCTCAAATTCGGTACCCGAGCAGTTAGACAACTCTGCAGCAATCCAGAATGACCAACCGCTTCAACACTTCTTTCGCCGTATACCCCCTCCATCCTTTGAAGGTGGACAAAAGGTACTCTATATATATATTATGTACTTGTCTACATGTATGTATGTACAAATAGGGCCCCAGAATGCTGAAGGTGGGTAACAAGAGCTCTAGCAATAGAAGATAAAAATAAATAGATGTCTATAAGGGACCCACAATTATCTCTTCTTCTTAAAACAATAAACCAATTAACTGCCTGAGCAACCAATTAACAAGAGAATGAAATACATAACACAGAATAATGTTATAAGAACAAAGAACGGAGATCATATCGGTAAATCTCCTATGAGCGCCACCCACACTATGAAGCTTTACGAGCTACACACTCCAAAAGCAGTTCTCCTCTGCTTGTGTCAAAAAGAAGCAAAAAGGAGAAAGGGACAAGAAAAGAAAAATATGATGCAAGAGAAGCCAGCCAAAAGGAAGAAATAAATAGCCGCCATATTATAGGGTTTCCTTTAATCATTTTACTTTCCAATTTCACATGGTAATCTACACGGAAAGTTACTTCTTCACTAAATTAGGGTTCGTAGTCTTCTTTCTTTATAAACATGAGAGCCCATGGTTTTGTATAAAAGCTTCTTAAATAGTACTGAAGTGCGCGTTTGGCTTTTAAGTTCTTTCCAAAACTAGGATTTTGCACTGATTCAACAACCCTTTATAAGGGCTTTTCCCTAAGTTTTCCAATAAAAACCTACTTTTATACATGAATCAGAGAATCTTTTCTCCCTCCATACACAAAGTAAGAAGAAAACTGAAATTAAAAAGGTCAGGAACATGCCTCATGTGCTTTAACCTAACTGGAAGCATGGTGCCATAGTGGCCAAACAGAAAAATTTGCAATAAATTCGATGACAGGCCTTCGCTGCACAAGATTTTCCAATTATAATGTGGAGGACCATGCAGGGGGAAACTCACTAAGGAAACTGGTAAAACAGTAAGACTCTCATCCAAAAGTTGCTAAACTAGAATTGATGATCAATATGAGACGCAACATCCCCATTCTTCCCATGTTAAATGACAAGTTATTCAACTACATTACAATGAATTCTTTCCTTTTATACTGATCTCTGGCATCACTTCTTCAATAACTTTACCATTCTTATCCTGACGTCCGAACATAAGTAACTTCAACAGAATTTTTCATCATACATTAAAAATAAATGAACAGGAAACCAGTTCCCAATTCCATACCTGGACGCTACTGGGTCAGTCTGTCTCACCTGCACATACTGTTGTAATCCATTGTAACTCATGAACCTCAACAACCTCACCCCAAAAGTAGGGTAATCTCATCAGATTGCACTTGGTCCTCTCAAGCTTTCAAAGAGAATCCCCGCATACTAATCTAATCCTTTGAATTGACATCATTGTGGCGACAAGTTTGGATAATTTCAATAGTGTAGGGCATGCAAGTGTGCATCCTTCCATTATCCAAACTGTGAGAAAAGAAATCTCACAAAGAGTTAATTATTGAAACCCACTACCTCAGTTCAATAAAGAATTCTTCTAGCATTGTAATCATATTCATCAAGTAAAATAGTGATTTTCCTGCATCATAAGCAAAACTACATCAACATAACAGCAACTAAAATAAACAATACAAATACCCATGCCAGCAAAGAAACACAAGGAGAAGTCCTAATGTTCTTCATTTGGTCCAAATGGTATATATTATGAGTTGGACAAACCCTTCAGCACATTAACAGCTACCAAGAATAAAATGCAATAGTTGTTTCTGTACATCATGTCCGCAATTACGTGGTCATCCCTTTGCCCTATTGCATATACCCTCCATTTCAATGATTATGCGGCATCTAAGATCTTAACAGGTCCATGTGACAGAGGGACAACTAGAAATGATTATAGCTCACATGTACGAAGAACACATACATATCCTGTCGACTGCTACATACACTGAGAGGTTGCCAGTTCGAGTCCTCTAAGGGCCATTGGAGGTTTACCCAGCCGTTAACTTCAGAGCCTCGTGAGATTAGTCGGACAAAGCTCGGATACCCACGGATTTCAAAAGAAAAAAGACTTTTAAAAACCAAGACTGCATAACCCATTAACGACCATGCCAGAGAACAATAAAGAAAAAGAAATCACCCCCAACTGCTGGTACCATAAGCAGAAAACAAGTGTCTTCTTTGGTTTCCTTACAATTAATCACAGGTAAGACAAATCACTGATAGCTGCATTAAACTTGTGAAATGTTGTCCTGCCACCACTATGCCTGGACATTGCAAATATTGCTAAGCCCAGTTCTTAAAGTATATCCATCTCGCACATAGATACTTCCAGTTCAGGGTACACATACTTGCCCAGTTCAGGGTACACAAAAACAGGCTAGTACGTGTACTCACAACTGCATATTCACGATATTCACGTACATAAATATTAGAGACAGAGAGTAGGTCAAGCTCATCCAAGGAAATACTTCTGCCACAAAAAAGACCCCCTTCTTGATCCGCGGCTGATGTAGCCTTATTATTCTGTCAGGCTACACGAATCAACACTAGCACATGCATACATTCAAGAAAAATAGGGGAAGGGGGGATAGCCATCATCCTTAATGGTACTTTGAATACAAAGCAAGTATTTCCTAGAGAATAAGATTCCTGGATGAATCAAAACTCTGCATACCCATTCTGGCATGAATATGCAATATTGCATGAGATTCTATTCATTTGCAACCATAAGTTATATTGGCCCTAGACAGCTAGACTCACAGATAGCTATGGGTAACTGAATAGTACATAAAATGGGTAGGTAGATAGACATAAATAAATTAATATCCACACACACACACAGAGCAAGAAAGAGGGAGAGGCTGTCTCCTAAGAGGTAAACCTTGAAATTTAGCACCATTCAGGGTTAAGAAAGGGATAAAGCACCATAATATATTACAGTTGAAAAGATAGCACTGTAAAAGGAAATTTCTACATAGGCTACAACCATAACGACAAAGGAAATTCAAGTTCAAAAGCAAAAGTCTCTCCATTTGCTCTATCCAAGGCTTCCCTCTTAAAACCTACGTCTTATAGAAGTACATCTGTCTGTATAAAGTCAAAAGTCCATGACAAATTAGTTTCTAGACTCTGTCAACTGAAAAGGAAACCCTAAAAAGAAACCTCATTCTCAGCCACGAATTTCATGAATGGTCGCACGCAGCATCTCGTCCCCAACAACTGATCGCAATTGTTTCATAAAGATATCTTTCCCCAATTTCCCATCCTGTGAAGCAAATTATGGATTAAATTTAATAGGCAAATCAAAATAAATTCCTCACTAAACTAGACTTATAACTACACCAACTTCATTTCCTTGTGAAATAAATGGAAGAAGAATCCTCAGGACATGAAAATCATTCTGCTACTCACCTTGTATGAGTTACATAATGTTTGCAGATCTCTAACTTTGGAGGGAGGAAGACACGTACTCAGCTTGGAAAACAATTTTGCAGCCAACGTATTTGCATGAGGCACACATTTGACAGAAGTAGGTCCATTCACTTGACCTACAAGATCAGCAATGAGAAATTAGTTTCTGAATCTATAATACTAATGTACACAGGGAAAATACAAGGAGCTACCAAAAAATACCTGCTACAGAATTACCTAGCTTGTAGCTGACAACGCACTCCGGGATCATATGAGTATTCATATTGGCAGACCACACTACACACCACTTCGGATTGTTCAAATCATCAACCCCAGTATCGTACTCCATACTCGAAGGATATGATTGCTGAGACCCCACTTCAATTCTTTCACACTTACCAAGTATGACTCGGCACAAAACGACATGCTTCTCGCCATTATCATCTACTTCGGACAACATTGCACTAAATACACAACCGAACAACAATTATAGTAAGAACACACATACAATCCTAACCAATTGCAAAGAATGAATTGTAGTGCAAGCAAGCAAAAACATCCGCTATACGTACAACATTGCAATAAATATAAAACCCAACAACCAATTATCATAGTCCATTAACACACGTCCAGTTGCAAAGAATGAATTGTAGTGCAAGCAAGCAACATATTTCGTTATACATACAACATTGCACTAAATATACAACCCAACAGACAATTATAGCAGCACAATTAAGACACATATTCTAACAAAAACAGCACAGTGATATTTAACTGTCATGAATGGAAAGTTCACATATACCGATACAGGTAAAACACACACCTGTTCTGAGGTGATCTTACAGGCGACAAATACACGCCAACACCATATGATTCAGAAGCACGAAGTTTGTTGGGCATCCCAAAACCATGAGCCAAAATGGTCTCCACGCCTTTCGCAGACGTCCCATACCACGCGAAAACCATGTTAGCATCCCCTCTAGCTCTCTTTGTAAGCTCCATTTGTTTCTGGAAAATCTCTAACCGCGCCTTATCCATCGGTCCATTCCTAGTACACTGATGAATCGCAGTGATCCTAGCACCGGGATCAATCATCGCCAACCCGGCTAAAAACAAGTTCTTCATGATCACATACCCTTGCTCTTCTTCCATTAAAACCTTGGTCTTCGGCCACATTGGTTTTTTCACTTCACTCTCCATAATTTGTCTCCTTTTTACTGCAAAATTCGAAGAACTCACCTCCTCATTTTGCCTCTTCCTTTTACTCAAATTCACCTCATTCCCCTCCGAATCCTCGAAACTCTTTGAATTTTCGCCTTTTTCTCGGATTGTAATCTCAACTTGGATTTTTGGACCCTCATACCCCAAATTCTCCTTCACAACATTCACATCCTCTTCATCCTCAAGACCCTCGGAGTCTTCGCCGGTATTGACAAAAACCTTCGGAAAGAAACACTTTCCGTTCACATCAATCCACGCTATGGACCGCTGACTCAAACTCTCAAACTCAATCTGCAACATCCTGTGAAAGTCAAAAAGACAATTCTGCCCTCCAACTTCAGCCTCAACCACTGGTTTGCCCTCCACAAACCCTAATTTCAACACCTCGAACACTCGCCCCTCGAAATCAACCCACGAACCGTTCTGGTAAAACATGAACCGGGCCGGTTCGCTGCTCTTCTTGAAATTGGCGTAATTCTGGAGCAAAAACTCGGCATGGTGATTGCAAGACGATGCCGTTTTGGATGCTGATGACGACACCAAAGCCGCTGATGACGAAGGCAAGATTTGTACCTTTCGACTTCCAGGAGCGGGAGGAACCCTAACCCTAATTTTATTATTATTTACAAATCCGCCCCTGGAATCGGAAGAAATTTGCGTTTTCGGCATCATCAGGTTTGAGTAATTCATGGCTACAATGAGATGAAAGGGAAAAAAAAATTTGAAATTTTAATTTTCAATTTTTTTTTGAGAAGCTCTCAATTGATATTTTGGTGATCAATTGAACCAACAGGAACTTCTGGAAGCAAACAGTTTTGCCGCCTCGGTTTTATATACAAGCCACGTGGAGAATCTTAAAGCCCTAGCTTAATTGACGGTTTTACCCCTGTCCGTATGTCGGTTCTAAGAGAAAACAGCTAAGCAACTGTTGTGGAGTGTTTGGATTGGGTGAAAGGCAAAAAGGAAGGAAGGGAAAGTAAACGAGAACTTCCCCTCTAGTTTGGATTTATTTTTCAAAAAAAAAAGGATAGAAGATAAAAGGGATTAGGAACTCCTTTTTTTTTTTTCATTACACTATATTTAAAAATTTTGCGAGGAAAAGGAAAAGAAGTTAGGAAAGCATAATGGGAAAAAATGGAAAGGCGGTTCTCTTGTTTAGATCACAAAAAAGAAATGATTTTATAGTTTCATGTTTTGATTAAAGAAGAAAATAAAATAAAATAAAACTATAAAGTTTGATGTAAATTTACTAAACAACGTGCCAACTATAAAACAATTTATTAGAAATACAAGACGGCCAACGAAAATGTCACAGAATCCTCCGTTTTTCATGGATGCTCTCAGTGCTATTTTAGATAATGAACCGATACAAAAGTAAGAAAATGACTTTTTTAGTATCAATAATCAGTAAATGATTATACATTTCCCTCTCTTTCCTGCTATGATTTGAAATATTGTATTTTACATATTCATGTGATTAAGTCCTTAGATATTGTAAAAGTAATTTTTTTTTGTTAACAACTAGTTCATTTTCTTTCATTTTCTCTCTAATTTGGGGAACAAAAATGACTTCGTTAAACCCATTAACATTTGGTCTAATAGTATGATTTCCGCTTTAAATGTGAAAATTTTTAATATTAATTCTCAATATGAACATTATAAGGAATATAATATTAGCTTTGTGTAAGCCTTCTTTAAATTTTTTTTAAAAAATGACTCAGTTAAAGGAATCTCCATTTTCTCTATTTCGTTTTTTGCGCATAAAAAAATTAATTCAAAGACGGGGAGAATTTTTTTTATAAATCTCTCCTTCCTTTCCTTTCCATCCAATTTTTTCAATCAAAACAGAGGACATTTCCGGAATTTCATAGAGCTGTGAGGAAAGCATGCGGTGTTGACTTGGGAGTCAAGTAAATTAGTTACGTGGAATTAATGCCGGTGACGTGGATGATAAGCCTTTTTCTTTAAAGGGGTTGCTTCGGCCCAAAGATAACGCCCAAAACATAAATGAGAGTAGGTCGCCTAGTATTACTTTGAAAATCAAAAGTCTACCTTTTGACTTTTCTTTTTCTTCTTATATATATTTTAGTTTTTTTTTTTATTTATGGTATTGTGTGTGCTCTTTAAGTTTCTAAAGGTCAATAATAATGGCCTTTACTTTGACGAGTTGAATATGAAAGGTGGAGCTATATATGCTTTCTTACTCGTTAGGCTTTCTTATAGAAATGGAAGATATATTCATTTGGTCCCCACAATGAGAATATGTGTATGTGTTGTAATTTACTAGTGATTATGTTGTATTCACTTTCTTTAAGCTAGATTTGTAAACTTTGGTCTCGGTTTATTTATTGTTTTCCCACTTTATCTGTGAATAAAAATATAAAACTATTTCTATAGGAATTACTATTTCATGACAAAGAACAAATAAATGTTGGTTTCCACACCTTTTGCAAATATTTTCTTGACAACATAAAGATATATAGTTGAAGAAGTCACTCAATCTGTCTTTACAGTCTTTAATCAGTAGATTATTTAAAACTTCGAAAGATGGTTAAGGTAACTTTCTTATGCCTATTCCGCTAGTAGGGCATGTAGTCATAATAGTCAGTCATTGCTATGCTAAAGATCTTTATCTATTTATTTTTTTTGGGCCAAGTACAATGCTTGGATCTTAAGGAAAAGAAAATTAACTTTATCACATATTACATGTGTCCCTATCATTTTTTCCTTTATGCAAAGAATTATGCTCTAAATCTTTAAGGAATATATATAAATAACGCATCATATATTATACGTGTCGATATTGTTGCTTTCTTTGTTTTGCTATGTGGTTTGCATCAATTTTCAAACAGTTCATCTATTAACATACTAAGAAAGTGACTAAAAATTTGATAGTGTTTCCACTATAAAAAGTTCAAAAATTGTCGTCAATAGAGTTTGTATAATTCCCGAACAAATAAACTAATTAATTTTTGAGTTTCAATTTCACTATATCATATTTGATATGAACATTTTTTAATCTTAATCATGTGTCTAATTACATAACATATTTCTTTTTTGTTGATATATAAAATGGCAAAGGGTTTTTCCTTTACCCTTTCGAATGTTTCATCATATGTGGAAAGAAGTCTTTCTTAAGCTAGGTAGTATTTTCTTTGTCTTAATTAGTTGCAAAGATATATATTTATCATCGTTCAATGAATATCTTTTCTTGCTCCTAAATTATATACGATTATATATATCTAAGATAATAAATGTTTATTTTAAATTATATATGGTTTCCACCATCTAGGACGCTATTCAACCAATTTTTCTTTTTTTGGGGTCATATCTATTCAACCATTGATAAGAGAGAGTATCAATTTGAAATGTGATTTGATGTCATTTCCTACTAGGAGAGATTATCAAATTTGAAGTATTATTTTATGTCAATTCATGCATTATAATCGTGAAGCTACATTTTATTTCAAAATGAGAATTACTACAGAATCACACTAATTTGAGTAAAATCTTATCTAGCTAATGTTTTGAGGTATTCATTGAATTTTCTCCTACTATGTAATTTCCTTGGCACTCATCATATACATCAATACCTTTTAAGTTTTTTTTTTCAATACCTTTTAAGAGTTGTTAATAACTTAAAACTACTAAGTACAATGCGTAAAATCCCTTGAGACATTTTGTATTGCCCTAACACTTAAGCGTGTGATACTATAATTTGCTTCACCAATTTAGTAGTATTAAGGCTTTGTTTGACCTAATTGTGAAATATTAGCTTTTGAATTGTAGAGTTTTTAACAGTATAACTTTTGTTAGAAGTGTTGTTGAACAAAAACTATTGACTACTTGACCTTGTCATGTCAAAAGTATTGTTTTTAGTTTGTGAACCTGTTTGGCCTATTATTGTAAAAGTGTTGTGGGTTATAAAATTGACCAAAAAGGACAAAGCAAAAGTTGTTAAGCTGTTTGGCCCATAAAATAGTTATATCAAAGCTAGCAAAAATGTTTTTAACGACATAATTAAATATAAAAAAATAAATATGAGAAAAATAAAAGAATAACAAAATCATTAAAAAAAATAAAAAAAAACTACAAATAAGTTATCTAATTATTTAAGAAGTTATAAAACTACATAACAGGTCTAACAAATTCAGTAATAATCAAAATACATGAAAAGATTTAAGAAACCTATTAAGAACTGAAACAAGAAGTTCAACGTTAATTTCACTTTCAAGTTAGATTTGTAAACTTTGGTCCCCATTTATTTATTGTTTTCCTACTTTATCTGTGAATAAAAATATAAAACTATTTCTATAGAAATCACTATTTCATGACAAACAACAAATAAATCTTGGTTTCCACACCTTTAATTTGCGAATATTTTCTTGACAACATAAAGATATATAGTTGGAGAAGTCGCTATTATTATGCTAAAGATCTTTATCTATTTTTTTTTTTTTTTGGGCCAAGTAGCTTGGATCTTAAGGAAAAGAAAAATAACTTTATCACATATTACATGTGTCCCTATCATTTTTTCCTTTATGCAAAGTATATTATGCTCTAAATCTTTAAGGAATATATATAAATAATGCATCACATATTATACGTGTCGATATTGTTGCTTTCTTTGTTTTGCTATGTGGTTAGCATCAATTTTCAAACAGTTCATCTATTAACATACTAAGAAAGTGATTAAAAATTTGATAGTTTTTTCGTTCAAGTAGTTCAAAAATTGCCGTCAATAGGGTTTGTATAATCCCTGAACAAATAAAACAATGAAATTTTGAGTTTCAATTTCGTAATCAAATTTGATATGAACATTTTTTAATCTTAATCATGTGTCTAAAATGTCAATTTACACAACATACTTCTTTTTTGTTGATGTATAAAACGGCAAAGGGTTTTTCTTTTGCCCTTTCGAATGTTTCATCATATGTGGAAAGAAGTCTTTCTTAAGTGTAAAAGGTAGTATTTTGTTTGGCCTAGGTGCAAAGATAGTGGTGTAAGCATATTTATCATGGTTCAATGAATATCTTTTCTTTTTCCTCAACCATATACAATAATGTATATTTGGAAGATAATATATGCATCTTCCAAATTACGTATGGTTTCCACCATCAAGGATGCTATTCAATCAACTTTTCTTTAATTTTTTCTTTTTGGTCGTATCTATTCAACCATTGACTAAGAGAGATTATCAAAATTGAAGTGTGTTTTTTATATGTCAATTCATGCATTGTAATCATGAAGCTACATTTTATTTCAAAACAAGAACTATCATAGAAGAACACTAATTGAGTAAAGTCTTATCTTGTTAATGTTTTGAGTTATTCATTCACTTATCTCCTACTACGTAATTTCCTTGGCACTCATGATGTCTAATTAGTACAGTGTTTATATGAATCCATTGAGATATCTCGTATTGCCCTAGCACTTAAGTGTGTGATACTATAAGTTAGTAATTGGTACATTGAAATGACATTCTCAATTATATTCCGATTCTGGTATAAAGGAATGAACTTATGAATCGAATCTCATTCTTCCATATATAGGATTAGTCATTTCATAGCAAACACATAAGATTAATTAGCACATTTCCATGTACTTGAGAATAAACTTATTTCTAAAATAACTAATATACCTTTTTAAATTTATAACTTTTATATATTGTTTCTTTTGCAATAATTAATAACAATAATAATAATAAAATTAAATAAATAATAATAATATTATTATTATTACTTTTATTATTATTATTATTATTATTATTATTATTATTATTATTATTATTATTATTATGATGATGATGATGATGATGTTTATGGTTATGTAATCATGTTTATTTTTATTTTTACTACTATAATATATACACTACAAGAAAATTGGTCTGGGGCGACGAAGATTTCTCGTCGCCCTTTCGTCGCCTATACCCATTGGGCGACCAAAGGGCGACCAAAAATCAAGCGTCGAAAAAACCCTTGTCGCCATTTTGTTATTTGGTCGCATTTTGGTGGCCAAATCGGAAAAAAAAAAAATTTACATTTCGTAGCCCCTTGGTCGCAATGTTTAGAAAATAAATTATTAGTTAATTTTTATAATTAGCAATTTTATTAATTAATTCGTTAATTTTTGTATCAATTAATTATACTTGGTCGCCCCATGGTGGCCAATCTTTGTCGCCATTAGGTAGCAAATTATTTTTAATAATTTTTGTTAATTATTTAATTTCGTCTCCATGTGGTAGCCAATTTCTGTAGCCACAATTTGGTGGCCATGTGGTAGCCATACTTTCGTCACCATTAGGTAGCCAAATATTTTAATTTTTTTTTATTAATTATTTATGTGGGTCGCCATTTGGTAGCCAAAATTTGTAGCCGATTTTGGTGGCCATATGGTGGCTATTTTATCGTCGCCACTAGGTAGCCAAATTTTTAATTATTATTTTTTATTCATTAATTTTCATTTTTTACGTTGGTCGCCATTTGGTAGCCCAAATTTGTAGCCGATTTTGGTGGCCATATGGTGGCTATTTTATCGTCGCCACTAGGTAGCCAATTTTTTTAATTATTTTTTTTATTCATTAATTTTCATTATTTACGTTGGTCGCCATTTGGTAGCCCAAATTTGTAGCTAATTTTGGTGGCCATATGGTGGCTATTTTATCGTCGCTACTAGGTAGCCAAAATTTTTAATTATTTTTTTAATTCATTAATTTTCATTATTTACGTTGGTCGCCATTTGGTAGCCCAAATTTGTAGTCGATTTTGGTGGCCATATGGTGGCTATTTTATCGTCGCTACTAGGTAGCCAAATTTTTTAATTATTTTTTAGCCAATAATAGTCGCCACGTGGTAGCTACGTTTTCGTCGCCACTTCGTCGCCACACAATAATTTTTTAAAAAAATTAAATTTAATATTTACAAAACCAAAATTAATTTAATATATACATATTTAAGTATTTAAAAGATCTTCAAAATAAAGTACATAATATTAGATTTAGAATTTTTTTTAAAAAACAAATTAAAACCTACTAATTATCGTGCTGGTCTGGATCAGGGGATGGGCGCTTGTCTCGCATGCGGTTCATGTCATCTTGCAGCTGCGTCACAATGCTCAGCAATTTCGAGTGCGCCAGCTGCTGCTCCTCAAGCTGTCGTTTAATGGTCTCTGTTGCCTGACTGACAGCAGCGTTGACTTGTTGTTGCGTTAATCTAGCTGGGGGAATGGTGGAAGCTTCGTGTAATCCTCTCCCAATGCGAATTCCCTGTGTGCCGAGTCCATAGACGCGTCCCATCCTCAACCCACCAGCCGCTTCGAAGAAGATCTGGTCGGGGTCAACGGGCGGCGTTGTAGGGTTGGCTTGACTCACAGCCTCACGTTGCTGGAGCATCTCATTATACCGCTCCTATAAAGAGAAATTTGAAATAATGAGTTTTCTTATTACTTTATAACACACTTGGTACATTGTAATAATATTTACCATTAACTGAGAAGCCTTTTCATCAGAGTAATAGGTTTCATCATCCACTGTTTTGCTATGCGTTGCTTTGAAAACATCGGCGTGGGTCACCGGACGGCTTTCTTTTAACTCCTGCATTATTAACGCATAATTAGTACATAATTGTAAGATAAGATAAGACATTAAATTAAATAATCCCACTTTTGAATTTATTACATAATTGTTGTACATACCATTCTTCTCTTGTACTCATGAAAAGTAGTGGCTGTGACACCCGAGAATTTCACCTTAAATTTATTATAGTCGTTGCATACTTATGTGCGCATTTCTACGTGCATCATTTTTCTCGTTTAATTGTTTTTATTGTGGGTCACTATTCATAAAATTTTTGACTGTTTCGAAAGCTTGATTTTAAATTTTTCCTAGGTCACTCGACATTTAAAAGGAGCCAAGAAATTTTCGTTTTGAACTTTCGAGCTTAGGAGTATGCGTTTGAAAAATAATTTCCGTGAGCTTTGAATAGTGTTACGTTAGAATAGTGCTAGTTATTAATTAAAAAGCATTTGTAATAGCAATTAGCTTTAATTGATTAAGTTTTTGAGATTAATTAGCTTAGAATATTAAACATATACTACATATTATATAACTACCTCATAAAATAAAATAGAACATAGCATTTTAGTCATCAAAACAATTTCAGAAATTCCATCCTTGTCCCCACCTGCTGGCCGTCCACTTCAAAGAGGAAAAGAGAGATTTTTGCTTCTTCATCCAAGCACTTTGAGCTCTTAGTTTGATCTTGGGAGGTTATTGAGCAACTTAGGACCTTCAACAAAGCTTCTACATCTTCAAAATTGTGAGGGAGTCTTATTTGTTTGAGTTTAAAGTTTGTATGCATATGTTTAATTTTATTGAATTGTCAATTATAGCTATATATCTTGTGTTGAATGCTTCCTATGAGTTATTTAAAGCCTCTAGAGCTAACTTTTGTGGTGTGATAACAAATTTAACGGTTGAATGTTGAGATTGATCAAAGAGACGATGAATAGTGCCTAAAACTAGGGTTTTGAGGAAATTTGATAATTGACTTGAATTGATGCCTCGATTAGGTGCTCTAGACCCTAGGGAAGGTAATTGAAAAGCCACGTTAGGTTGAATCACCCGAATTCGAACTTTAGTGCATAAATAGCTTACTTTAAAAAGGGGGTTTTGCACGTTAGGCAATCCGGGCAAATTTGGGCATCGATTTGGGTATCCTTGAGCTAAGGAAGCACCTTTGGTGCTTTCGTTTTGCGAAATTGGGGTTCGGTTAGTATGGCTATAGTTCAAACCCGTTCGGGGCCTTCCCGAACTTTTGCTTCAAAAATGAGTTTTTATGACTTTAAAGGGTACCTTTAAGCTTAATTAGGAATATAGAAAGACTAGGGTAGGATTGAGAATCTCGAACTATGCTTAGGAGAAAGAAAGCTTGATTAAAGAAAGGGGAAAAGTAGTTTTTAGCCTTTTTAGTTGCAATTGGAACTTGTTGTGTGATAGTAGTGCCTTGCATAGGATATTTAGGATGTATTTAAGTTATTCGAGTAGATTATTGGAATTAATTATGTTGATTGTTTTCTTTGGGCATCTATTAGTTAAAATCTTGCATATATGAGCTTTTATCGTGCATATATGTGAGGGCGGCCTACTTTGTCGTCCCTCTTACGTGTTATGTGATATTATTGATTGCTTGTGACTTGTATTGGGTTGCGCAACCTATATCGGACATGGTAGCGTCGAGAAACACGGGCGGCATCGGGCTTGCCGTGCTCCCTCGACTACCATGGTGCCTATTCCCTTCTCGCTGAGGCATACTCCACTACCCCAGAGGCGTGGTTCACCTGCTGGGCATGGACCTACCTCGGGAGAATGGGTCGTAGGATCGGGATACATCCGGAGTATCCCAATTGTTGGTGTTTGGGTTTGCCGGCATATTCGTGATACTCGTGGTTCGTGGCTCGTGATCGAAGACTTGGAAGTGGAACCGTATCCTTTTTAAAGTGATTAATAGTTTGATTTATTGTCTTGATGGTTTATGTGTCTTGTATATATGTTTACTTGTGTTGCATATCATATTGCACGTTTACATGCTGCATCACCTCCCTCGCTGGGCAACTTTGTTGCTCACTCCTCATTTAAAATGTTTCAGGAGAAGCTGAGGTGAATCCCCAGCTATTAGAAGTAGAAGAAGAGGAAGAAGTTCAAGTAGATCAGAATCAGTGATCTTGTGTGCTGAGGTGGATTTTATGTGCTTCTTACGTGGAGTTCTTGTTGTTAATGTATTTTGAGACCATAGAGTCTTGTATATATATATGTCTAGTAAATGTGTATTAAGAGTTTAAGAAAGTTGTTGGATTGTAATAATGAATTCTAGACTTTATTTTTCTCTTGCATGCTTGGAGTGTTTGTAAACCTTCATATGGAACTTAGAAGTTTATTGTAATTAACTACTTATAACTAAAACCAACTTATCTCGCATGCTTGTGTGCTTTAGTAGAAAATTGTTGCTCCAAGGCTCGGATGGCCTTGTGATTGTGTTTTGGCTTTGGAGTTATTGTGGTTAAGTTGTTGCTTTTAGTTCCGATGTCTTGAATGAATGTTTACAGGTATCAGTTTTGTCCTTGGTACAGAGGAGACTCTGTCCGAGTGACGGGTCCGAGCCTGACTTAGCGTGGGGTTGGGTTCGGGGCGTTACACCTTCAGTGGTATCAGAGCTACTAGAATGCTTGAAGCCGGGTTAAATTCCTTGGCATGTGGGTAGAGGTCTATATGTGGAAGTGAATTATGTGAATATGTAAATGTTTAATTGTTTAAGTATTTAGATATAAGACATGCTAGCATGAAAAAGAATGATAAAGCTTAATATGATAAGAATATGAAAAGTTAGTATTGAATGTTGTTAAGTGTTTTATGTGTTCTTGTGTGAGTAAAATGTTTGAAAACCATGTGTAAATTATCTTGCATAGTTTATTTGCTTATTATAATATGATGTTCTTCTAGCATTGTGATGAGGAGACGGGGTAGACCACGGGGTGAGCCGGAGGAGGCTCCTAGACAGAATGTACCAGGGCAGGATACTGGGGCAGCCGGGAATGTACAGCAAGGTCAGGAGCTGAGCACTGCCCAGATTTTAGCTACTATGGCTACTGCGATGAATACCATAGCACAGTTTATGGTTCAGCAGGGTACAGCAGGTACCGGCAGAGGTGATCAGACTGCCAGAGCAAAGGGCAGTGGTACTGCGGGAGGTAACTTATTTGATAAATTTCTGCATCATGGAGCATACAGTTTTTATGGTGAACCAGATGATATGAAAGCAGAGTTGTGGCTGAGTAAATTCGAGAAAGTTGCTGCAATACTTGAGTGTGACGATGAAAGAAAGATCAACTGTGCTACACTTTTAATGGAGGGTGATGCCGAGGCTTGGTGGCGCACTATTAGAGAAAAATGGGATGCTGAGAGGGTTCAGCATGTATGGGCTGATTTTGTTCGTGAGTTTCGGGATAAATATGTATCGGTTGTAGCCCGTGAGAGGCATCAGGATGAGTTTATGGCTTTGAAACAGGGGAACATGACTGTAGACCAGTATGAGGCTACCTTTACGAGACTATCTCGATATGTGCCAGCTTTAGTTCAGCCCGAGGATGTGAAAATTCAGAGATTTATTACAGGGTTGAGGAGTGACATCATGCTTAACTTGTCTTCACAAGATTATCCGAGCTATGCTGCAGTAGTTCGGGCTGCATCGAGATATGAGAAACGTAAGGCAGATGTGTTAGCTCAGTCTAGTCAGTCAAGCAAACGGCAATTTCAGTCTCAGAGTCAGGGTTATCAGAGGCAGACTCAGCAGCCTAGGCAGACTCAGAGCTACCCAGGACCAGTTCAGGTACAGTCACAGCCGAGACCAGCTCAGAGCCAGCCACAGGGACAGTCACAGACCCGACCAGTGACTGCTAGATCTCAGCAGGGCAGTTCTGCCACATCTACTTATAGGACCCCTACAGGAGGAGCTGCTGCTAGGAAGAATTTACAGTGTACTCATTGCAATCGTAAGGGTCACACAGAGGCTGAGTGTTGGAGGAAACTAGGCCGTTGCACGGGCTGTGGCAGTGATCAGCACAGAGTTAGGGATTGTCCCAAGTTTAGAGATGGTCAGGGTCAGACTTCAGGCCAGGGTGCCCAGACTAGAGCTTCAGGAGCAGCTACCGTACCGCGAGGTCAGGCACGGGTATTTGCGCTTGACCAGGAGGAGCTTCCAGAGACGACAGTGGTGGTGGAAGGTACTTTTCTTATTAATAGTCAGCCGGTAGTAGTTTTGATTGACACCGGGGCTACACATTCATTCATTACACCTGCATGTGCACAGTCTGCTACATTAAAAGTTGATAAACTGCCGTATGTGATTGAAGTAGGTAATCCTATGGGAACTAAATTTGTTACGGAGTCTGTGTGTAAGGATTGTAATATTTGCATTGAGGGTTGCATGTATCCTATTGATTTGATTATCATGCCATTTCGGGACTTTGAGGTTATCTTAGGAATGGATTGGTTGGGGCGATATTATGCATGTTTGGACTGTAGGAGGAAAGTTTTGACTTTAGAAGTACCTAACCAACCTATTATTAAAGTAACTGGGAGTCGAAAGTCTACTGGGACACGTATTATATCATCCATTAAAGCTACTAAAATGTTGAGTAAAGGCTATGATGCATACTTAGCTTATTTAATTAATCAGCCTGGAGATAAATTGAAATTGAGTGAAGTACCTATTATAAAAGAGTTTCCGGGGGTTTTCCCTGAGGAGTTGCCTGGGTTACCACCTGATAGGGAGATTGAATTTGTGATTGACCTGTTGCCGGGAACTAGTCCTATCTCGAGAACCCCGTATAGAATGTCTTCCCCTGAGTTACAAGAATTGAAAATTCAGCTTCAAGGTTTGCTTGAGAAAGGTTTTATTCAACCTAGTTCGTCACCGTGGGGTGCTCCCGTGTTATTTGTGAAAAAGAAAGACGGTACTCTGCGTTTGTGTATAGATTATCGGGGTTTGAATCAGGTAACAGTGAAAAATAAATATCCCTTGCCCTTAATTGAGGAGTTGTTTGATCAGCTACAGGGTGCTGTTGTGTTTTCAAAATTTGATTTGAGGCAGGGTTATTACCAATTGAGGATCAGGAAAGAGGATGTACCTAAGACTGCATTTAGAACCAGGTACGGCCATTATGAGTTTGTTGTTTTACCATTCGGGTTGACAAATGCTCCAGCCGCTTTTATGGATTTGATGCAGAGAGTATTTCGACCCTATCTTGATCAGTTTGTTGTGATTTTTATTGATGATATCTTAGTATACTCTAAGTCTGAGTCAGAGCATGAAGAGCATTTGAGAATTGTACTTCAAACCTTGCAAGAACACAAGTTGTTTGCCAAATTTAGCAAATGCGAATTCTGGTTGAAACAGGTTGCCTTTTTAGGTCATATCATTTCCCAGGAGGGAATATCTGTTGATCCTGCTAAAATTGATGTAGTTATGTCGTGGAAGAGACCTGAAACTGTCACGGAAGTCCGTAGTTTCTTGGGATTAGCGGGCTATTATAGGCGATTTGTTAAAGATTTTTCAAAGATTGCAGGACCTTTGACTACTTTAACTCAGAAGAAAACTGTGTTTAATTGGGATGATAAATGTGAAGCCAGTTTCCAGGAGTTGAAAAAGCGACTTACCACTGCACCTATCCTTGCCTTACCTGAGGGAACCGAGAACTTGGTGATTTATAGTGATGCTTCAAAAGATGGGTTAGGTTGTGTTTTGATGCAAAATGGTAAAGTCATAGCATATGCCTCTAGGAAATTGAAACCATATGAACTCAATTATCCTACACATGATTTGGAGCTTGCAGCTGTTGTCTTTGCTTTAAAGAAATGGCGGCATTATTTGTGGGGCAACAAATTTGAAATATTTACTGACCATAAAAGTTTGAAATATTTGTTTTCTCAAAAAGATTTGAATATGAGGCAAAGGCGTTGGCTGGAATTGTTAAATGATTATAACTGTACCATTAGCTATTTGCCGGGAAAAGCTAATACTGTTGCAGATGCTCTGAGCCGGAAAGCTTCCGTGTCGAGTTTGATAATCAAGGATTGGGAGATTGTGGAAGAACTGTGCTTATGGAAACCGAAAGCTTCTAGATCAGGTATTCAATTTGCTAGTTTACAAATCAAATCTTTATTGCTATCTAGAATCAGAGAAGCGCAACAATCAGATTCTCAGCTGTTGAAGCTTTTAGAGAATTCAAAAGGGGGAGAGTCCGACTTTAAGATGCATGATGATGGGCTTCTTAGGTACAGGAATAGAATTTGCATTCCCAGTAATTCGATTGTGAAAGATGAGATTCTTGCTGAGGCTCATGCTTCTAAATATACAATTCATCCTGGAAGCACAAAAATGTATAGAGATTTGAAACAGAATTTCTGGTGGAACAACATGAAGAGAGAGATAGCTGAGTATGTAGCTAAATGTTTAACTTGTCAGAAAGTTAAGGCAGAACATCAGAGGCCTGCGGGATTGTTGCAACCATTGGAGATTCCGGTTGGAAATGGGATCAGGTTACTATGGATCTTGTGTCGGATTTACCGAGATCCCCACGAGGTAATGATTCTGTGTGGGTTGTAGTAGACAGGTTGACAAAGAGTTCGCATTTTATTGCTACAAAGAAAACAGATTCTCTCGATAAATTGGCTGAGCTTTATGTTGAAAATATTGTGAGACTGCATGGAGTTCCATCCCAGATAGTGTCAGACAGGGATCCCAGGTTTACATCACAGTTCTGGTAGAAGCTACAAAAGGCTTTGGGGACTAATTTGAGCTTTAGTACTGCTTATCACCCGCAGACGGATGGTCAGTCGGAGAGAACTATCAGGATACTGGAGGATATGTTGAGAGCCTGTGTTCTGGATTTTGGCAAGAATTGGGAGAAATATTTGCCTCTAGCAGAGTTTGCTTACAATAACAGTTATCAGGCCACTATTGGCATGGCACCCTACGAGGCACTTTATGGGCGAAAATGTCGGTCTCCGTTGTATTGGGATGAGGTAGGTGAGATGAAAACAGTTGATCCTGCTATTCTTCCGGAGATGATTAAAATGGTGGACAATGTGAGACTTATAAAGAAGAGGATGCTTACAGCTCAGAGTCGACAGAAGAATTATGCTGATAGACGTCGACGGGACTTAGTATTTTCTAAGGGTGATCATGTTTTCTTGAAAGTCTCTTCGCGAAAAGGTTTGATTCGGCACGGCAAAGGAGGCAAACTTAGTCCTAGATACGTGGGACCATTTGAGATCACTGAGAAAGTTGGGGATTTAGCTTATAGATTGGCCTTACCTCCGAGTTTGGGTCGGATTCATGATGTTTTTCATGTGTCACTGCTGAGAAAGTATAATCCTGACCCGTCGCATATCATTGAGCCGGAGCCGTTGGAGATTGATAAGTCCTTAGCTTATGTTGAGAAGCCTCTTCGAGTAGTTGACCGAAAGATTCAGGAACTTAGGACTAAAAATATTCCTATGGTAAAAGTTCTCTGGGATCATCATGGGGTTGAGGATGCCACTTGGGAGCGAGAAGATCAAATCAGAGAGAAGTATCCGGAGCTCTTTGCCGAATCATGTAAGAATTGCGAGGACGCAATTAGTTTAAGGGGGAGAGGGTGTGACACCCGAGAATTTCACCTTAAATTTATTATAGTCGTTGCATACTTATGTGCGCATTTCTACGTGCATCATTTTTCTCGTTTAATTGTTTTTATTGTGGGTCACTATTCATAAAATTTTTGACTGTTTCGAAAGCTTGATTTTAAATTTTTCCTAGGTCACTCGACATTTAAAAGGAGCCAAGAAATTTTCGTTTTGAACTTTCGAGCTTAGGAGTATGCGTTTGAAAAATAATTTCCGTGAGCTTTGAATAGTGTTACGTTAGAATAGTGCTAGTTATTAATTAAAAAGCATTTGTAATAGCAATTAGCTTTAATTGATTAAGTTTTTGAGATTAATTAGCTTAGAATATTAAACATATACTACATATTATATAACTACCTCATAAAATAAAATAGAACATAGCATTTTAGTCATCAAAACAATTTCAGAAATTCCATCCTTGTCCCCACCTGCTGGCCGTCCACTTCAAAGAGGAAAAGAGAGATTTTTGCTTCTTCATCCAAGCACTTTGAGCTCTTAGTTTGATCTTGGGAGGTTATTGAGCAACTTAGGACCTTCAACAAAGCTTCTACATCTTCAAAATTGTGAGGGAGTCTTATTTGTTTGAGTTTAAAGTTTGAATGCATATGTTTAATTTTATTGAATTGTCAATTATAGCTATATATCTCGTGTTGAATGCTTCCTATGAGTTATTTAAAGCCTCTAGAGCTAACTTTTGTGGTGTGATAACAAATTTAACGGTTGAATGTTGAGATTGATCAAAGAGACGATGAATAGTGCCTAAAACTAGGGTTTTGAGGAAATTTGATAATTGACTTGAATTGATGCCTCGATTAGGTGCTCTAGACCCTAGGGAAGGTAATTGAAAAGCCACGTTAGGTTGAATCACCCGAATTCGAACTTTAGTGCATAAATAGCTTACTTTAAAAGGGGGTTTTGCACGTTAGGCAATCCGGGCAAATTTGGGCATCGATTTGGGTATCCTTGAGCTAAGCAAGCACCTTTGGTGCTTTCGTTTTGCGAAATTGGGGTTCGGTTAGTATGACTATAGTTCAAACCCGTTCGGGGCCTTCCCGAACTTTTGCTTCAAAAATGAGTTTTTATGACTTTAAAGGGTACCTTTAAGCTTAATTAGGAATATAGAAAGACTAGGGTAGGATTGAGAATCTCGAACTATGCTTAGGAGAAAGAAAGCTTGATTAAAGAAAGGGGAAAAGTAGTTTTTAGCCTTTTTAGTTGCAATTGGAACTTGTTGTGTGATAGTAGTGCCTTGCATAGGATATTTAGGATGTATTTAAGTTATTCGAGTAGATTATTGGAATTAATTATGTTGATTGTTTTCTTTGGGCATCTATTAGTTAAAATCTTGCATATATGAGCTTTTATCGTGCATATATGTGAGGGCGGCCTACTTTGTCGTCCCTCTTACGTGTTATGTGATATTATTGATTGCTTGTGACTTGTATTGGGTTGCGCAACCTATATCGGACATGGTAGCGTCGAGAAACACGGGCGGCATCGGGCTTGCCGTGCTCCCTCGACTACCATGGTGCCTATTCCCTTCTCGCTGAGGCATACTCCACTACCCCAGAGGCGTGGTTCACCTGCTGGGCATGGACCTACCTCGGGAGAATGGGTCGTAGGATCGGGATACATCCGGAGTATCCCAATTGTTGGTGTTTGGGTTTGCCGGCATATTCGTGATACTCGTGGTTCGTGGCTCGTGATCGAAGACTTGGAAGTGGAACCGTATCCTTTTTAAAGTGATTAATAGTTTGATTTATTGTCTTGATGGTTTATGTGTCTTGTATATATGTTTACTTGTGTTGCATATCATATTGCACGTTTACATGCTGCATCACCTCCCTCGCTGGGCAACTTTGTTGCTCACTCCTCATTTAAAATGTTTCAGGAGAAGCTGAGGTGAATCCCCAGCTATTAGAAGTAGAAGAAGAGGAAGAAGTTCAAGTAGATCAGAATCAGTGATCTTGTGTGCTAAGGTGGATTTTATGTGCTTCTTACGTGGAGTTCTTGTTGTTAATGTATTTTGAGACCATAGAGTCTTGTATATATATATGTCTAGTAAATGTGTATTAAGAGTTTAAGAAAGTTGTTGGATTGTAATAATGAATTCTAGACTTTATTTTTCTCTTGCATGCTTGGAGTGTTTGTAAACCTTCATATGGAACTTAGAAGTTTATTGTAATTAACTACTTATAACTAAAACCAACTTATCTCGCATGCTTGTGTGCTTTAGTAGAAAATTGTTGCTCCAAGGCTCGGATGGCCTTGTGATTGTGTTTTGGCTTTGGAGTTATTGTGGTTAAGTTGTTGCTTTTAGTTCCGATGTCTTGAATGAATGTTTACAGGTATCAGTTTTGTCCTTGGTACAGAGGAGACTCTGTCCGAGTGACGGGTCCGAGCCTGACTTAGCGTGGGGTTGGGTTCGGGGCGTTACAGTGGCACCCGCAAAGTGGACTGATGTGTTTTTCTTCCTGTTTTCCTTGTTCTTCCCAGCTATACCTATCCACTTTTGATCCCTCCATTTAATTTTCATTTGCTCCCAATTTTCCTCCGTGATCCATTTAGGACACTTGTCAACTTTACGGGCCTTGTTCAATAGGTCCTTCAACCTCTCTCTTGCTTTGAAATGGAAATGACTCCTTATTAGGGCAGTGTCACACGGGTACCACTTGAAATCCATCTACACCCAAAATGAATAAAAACAAGTACATGAGTTAATACAACATGCATGTCTACATAATATATAAAAGCAATAATAAATATTTATTGCATTAATAATAATATTTTGTATCTCAAATTTGTGAAACCATAAATCCTTGACATTTTGTGGGACCTCTCCATAAGTGATCCATGGTTGCGCGTACCCACCAGAAAAAATCATCCTGAAGTTTTGCACCACTGTAGCTGGTACAAAACTATTAAAAAAAATAAAGAATATCTTTGTTAGTTTCATTTGCAACAACTAATTAGAACTTTTACAAATCTATTTACAAAAATTAAAAATATCTTTACCCGTTTTCATATAGTCGAAGATGCGTACGTGTATCTCCTAGCCATCTAGTGTACTCTTCCAACGAATGGAAGCCTAATTCGTGAAAGTCCATACTGCCCTCGGCGCGTGCTGATGACTCTGTCTGATCTGTGGATAGATGCTGGCAACTGGAAGTAGGCGTGACACCAACCACATCCACGTGCTCATCCTCGTCGCGCACGTGGAACGCAGATAAGTTCCCAGATAATCCTGTAGAAGGAGGTGATATCCCGACGTGGGTAGGAGTGTCCATATTATCCTCATCACCATGTGATGCAGATGGTGTTGAAGATGATGGTCTTCCCGATCGTGACCAATCACTGTACGGGCTGTTACCTTTACCTCTATGTCTAGGCATCACTAAATTTTAAAAAAATAATAATAAGATAAAAAATATCGATAAATACATAGAAAATATTTAAACTTTTCATTATACAATAATAAGAACCACAATATTGAAGTTATGAATACAAATTTCTTTCAAGTCATTCATCGTCTTCAAATTGTATGTTATCATCTGAACTTTCTGTATCTTCATCATCGTTGTCATGGTCATCATGCTCTTCTTCATATTCTATGCTTTCGTCATCTGCACTTTCATTATCTTCATCATCGTTGTTTTGCTCATCATGTTCTTCAGCATCTTCAGTTACCTCAATGCTTTCACCTGACTCGTGAAATCGCACGAGCATAACATTTTCATCTGGTTGTACAAGTGGCACATCCATGTCATCCGCTTGAAATGTCGTGTCTTCATTTATAACATTATCATCATCAACCCTAGACATATCATATTGGTTCCTTGGTCTGATCTTGCATACAACCAACCAATCTGCTCGGTCTCTCTTAGCACCAGGATATCTAACGTAGTAAACTTGATGTGCCTGTTCGGCTAAGACAAAAGGTTCATACTTTGGGTATTTTTTCTTCACATTTACATCAATCAACGAAAATTTCGGATGAACCTTTAACCCCTTATTAATTTGAGAATCATACCACTTACACTTGAAAAGGACAACTCTTGTATGTTTGAGACTTGGATTATGGTATTCCAACTCAATTATGTCAGTCAACAAACCATAATAATCACTCTCATCCGTATTGTCTGTTGACCCTTTCACAAAGACTCCACTATTCATAGTAGTCCTCGATGCTCCATAAGTCAAAGTGTGGAATCGGTAACCATTTACCAAGTACCCTGGCCATGTGCGCACTTTCTTACTAGGCCCCATTGATAGATATTTTACTCGATCATCCAGACCATTAGTGTTGATAAGCTATAAAACACATTAATTAAAGTCGAATATAATATATGTCAAAGTATAGATGAACTTTATGGTCGAAACGTTAATAAGGGTTCAACATTTACTTACATGATTGCGCAACCATATTGGGAAATTGTTATCCATGCTATACATCATTTCCGATTCAGTCAATGTTGGAAAATTGAGAAGAAGTTCATTTTCAAACATCCTGTACATTATTAATTATTAAACTGTAAATGCATTCCTTCTTTTAATCTAGTTAATAGAATTAATACACATATGTCGGGTCATTAACTTACTTGATATATGGGGACACCTCTTGACAATTCATCATGTCTCGGTCGTCTAAATAGGGATTGTTCATTTGGCCCATCGGACGACCTGGGTAACTGAATATAGGTAAGCACCCTTCAGGGTAATTTGTATCCATGGATTCATCATTTCAACCGACGTTCCTAGTTTTAGTTTCTACATGAGGATCAAAATAATAAGAACAAAATGTCGACGTTTCAAGGAGAATATATGCTTGACATATAGATCCCTCAACCCGTGCTTTATTCTTCACCCTCATCTTCAAAACATGCAAGAACCTCTCAAAAGGATACATCCACCGAAATTGTACAAGACCGCTACATATTGCTTCATAAACCATGTGAACAGGCAAATGTTCCATTGAGTCAAAGAATGATGGAGGAAATATCTTTTCCCACTTCCAAAGAATGTTTGCAATATTTAATTGCATCCTTTCAAGCTCATTTTGTTAGAGTGTTGTGCAACAAATGTCTCGAAAAAATAAGCTCAGTTCAGTCAAAGCTTCCCACACATATGTTGGCAATAACTCTCGTAAGGCTATAGGAAGCAATCTCTCTATAATAACATGGCAATCAGGACTTTTCATATGTGACAACTTCAAATCCTTCATGTCAACACACCGTGCTATATTTGAGGCATATCCATCAGGGAATTGCAACTCACTTACCCATTCTAAAAGCAATTTCTTAGATGAAACAGAGAGTGTGTACACAGCCATAGGCATTTTGCCATCTTGAATACATAATTCTGGGCGATCACAAAATCTTTCAATATCATCCCTTGCACGTTTATTATCCTTAGTCTTGCCCTTGACATCCATCACAGTGTTGAAAATATTATCAAAAACATTTTTCTCTACGTGCATGACGTCCAAATTGTGACACAAAAGATGTGACCACCAATAAGGCAAATCCCAAAAGATGCTTTGTTTTGTCCAATTATGCAACTCTCCAAAATCAGCTAGTTTTTTGGCCTTCAAATCATTAATCTTTGGTAAATTTTGAACACGCTTCCAAATCTCTTCACCACTCAATCTTGGTGGAGGTGCAGATCTTTCAAGCGTACCTTTGCGAAAGTTCTTTTTGTCGCGTCGAAATGGATGGTTACTCGGTAAGAACTGTCGATGACAATCAAAGAAGCAATTTTTTCGCCCTGCAGGCAATTGAAATGCCTTAGTATTCTCCATACAATATGGACACGAAAATTTTCCGTGCGTACTCCAACCAGACAACATGCCATATGCTGGAAAATCATTAATTGTCCACATTAAAGCTGCCCTCATTTGAAAGTTTAAATTGGACGACACACCATAACATGGTACTCCTACCCAAAATTCTTTCAACTCTTCAATTAGAGGCTCAAGGAATATGTCTATGTTCTTACCTGGACTTTTCGGACCTGGAATAAGAAGGGTCAAGAACATGACAGGAGTCTTCATACACATCCATGGTGGCAGGTTGTACGGTGTGATTATCACTTGCCAACAAGAATACGGTTAAGAATTAGAGTTGAACGGATTAAACCCATCTGAACAAAGTCCAAGACGAACATTCCTCGGCTGAGATGCAAAATCTGGATAAGTTTTATCAAAGTGTTTCCATGCCTCAGCATCAGATGGATGACATATCTTTCTATCCTCGACGTGGTATCTATAATGCCATTGCATTTGTTTAGCGGTTGCATGCGACAAATATAATCTTTTCAACCTAGGAGTTAACGGAAACCACCACATTTTTTTGTATGATATCGGTCTACCGCGTTTTTTACCGACTGGAATGGCTTGTACCGCTCGTGGCCACATTTCGGACACAACTCGAGGTCAATTCTGTCCAAGAAATACAATGTACACCCATTTACACACACGTCAATTTTTTGGTAATTCAAACCCAATGGCCTTAAATCAGTATTGAACCTATAGAAGTTCTTTGGCAATTTATTATTCTTAGGCAACATTCTTCGTACAGATCTAACAAATCGATTAAAACATTGCTCAAACATGTTCTCCTCTGCCTTGATATTCAATAACTCAGACACCGTTGACAAACGACTGTATTCTTCACACCCATCCCACAATGGCTCATCTGCGGCCTTTAATAGATCATAAAACCGTTTTGCTTGCATATTAGGTTCTTCTTCATACGGTTCATTGTTATTACACGTGGGAGATAATATTTCTGGCCCAGCAGCTTCGAATATCATTGTCCTATAAGTGTTTCCTTCATCATGCCCAAAATGATCCTCGTTATTACAATCATTGTTATTGTGATAACCCGAACCCAGCATGCATTTAAAGGCATTTAATTGCATTTAATTAAGTGACATCTTAAATGTTAGCATTGGATTTGTGTTTATTTTTGGTTAAACATTTATTTGTGGCTTTATTTTCATATTTCTTTTAGAAGTAACTAGAATAATACTTGGGCTAATTATTTTAACGGAATATCAACTACTTTTCATATTTATGTTAATCGGTTTTATTTTTCTTGCACCTTAAAGCTCGGTTTTCAATTAAATGAAAAGTAGCTCCGAGCCGGATTAAATTTTCAACCATGATTACTCTTCAAAAATTATATTTTCTTGAATTCTTTGAGATTAACTGTTATTCTTTTATTGTCACAAAGTGCATAGCATTTCGAGAGCGATAGTTAAGAAATGAATTATAGTCCTCAGCAAATAGTGAAAACTAGTATTTAGTGTTTTAATTTTAGTGTTTTAAGTTGTATTTAACTAGAATTGGATTTATGTTACTTGTTTTAGCTTTAAAATGCATGAAATAGGCTAGTTTGACCAACTTAAGTGAGCATTGACCAAACCTTGACCATTTTGACCTTGTGCCATCTTTTTAATAGCTTAAATAGCACAAAATAAAATAAAAAAAAGGAGCTGAAAAACGGTGAGCAGCAGGGCCGAAAAAATGAGAGAAGAAAAAAAAAAGATTTCAAGCCAAATCATCAAATCTTCGCATGAGCTTGCACGGGGTGGTTTCCGAGGCATCCTATGAGGTTTTCCTAGCATCTAGGAGCGTCTAAGGTGAGGGTTTCATCGTTATTTACGCATTTGAATATTTTGTGTATTAACTTTGATTTTTGGGATTTATCCGTATATTGTTATTTAAATCGTTTTGAGGCTTAAAGAATGTTCCATAGCAATTGTAGAACATGTATTTATAGCTTTTTAACATTTTCTGCGGTTGAATATCGAAATTGAAATATAAATTGTGTAATGAATAGTAAATTATGAATAGTAAACCCCTGTTTCGATGAAGTTGCTCCGTTACGCGTTCTGTTGATGTAGGAAGGTGCTAGATATGCTAGAATGCCTAAATGTATGGTTTAATTGGAACGTGTAATAGAAAAATGGAGAAAAATGGCTTAGTGAAAGTTGGGGTCGTTTAGCTCAAGTTTGGCATTTTATCGTTTTGAGTGATGGCATTGTCTCGGGAGGTCATGGAAGTAATTTTGGTGCAGTTGTGACATTAGTTGGGTAATCGGTTGAGGTAGTTGTAGTTCAAACGAGCAAAGAGGGAAATCGGGGCTTTGCGGAAATTCTAGGGTAAAGTGGGGTTTTATGGTCTTTAGTCGTGCTTTATGGTAACCTAGGAGGATTGGCGAAGTCGATTTTCAAAACTCGTGGCTCGTTTAAAAGTAGTAGTGTTTTGAAAGTTGGGGTCATTTTTGTGATTTTGTGTGTTTTCATAGTATATTGCTTATAGAATGTTTATATTGCCTATAGAATGTTTATATTGCTTATAGAATGCTTATAATGCCTATAGAATACTTGTTATTGCTTGATAATGTTAGTTGGTGTTGTTCTTGTTACTTATTTGATTGTAAATGCTTGTTAATGCTTGTTAAAGCTTATTACGCTTGTTAGAGTTGATTATTGATTGAAATGTTTAACAATTGTTGAATAATGCTTGATATCTCGTTTATCTCCTCTATTCTATATTGTTGTGCTATCGCTCGTTTATCGCCTTGTATCGAGTCTTGCATTGCATAGTGTCAGGGCGTGAGTGATGGGCCTCTCCGGGTAGCCTCGGGTTGCCGGTGTTGGTTGCTCTAGCTCCGTGTCCTATTCCCTTTTCTCGCTTGGGTTGCCTCCCAGGGAGATTTGGGTCATAGAATTGATGGATACTTCCGGGGTGTTCCAAACTGGTGTTATAAGGTGGTTGCGCGCTTATTGTCATCGTTGTCAACATCAAGCTCGAGATTGATGTATTGCTCGTGAAATGGTACATTGCTCGTATGAGTGAACCATAGCCTTTAGAGTGTGGTATAGCTTTGAATGGTTGTGTTAATGTTTTTAGTAATTGCTTATTGTATTGATTGTTTGTCTTGACTGCTTACTTATCAGTTATATTGCTTAACTGTCTTATTTGCATTGCATGACTTTCTTTCTCTCCAATTCGATATCTGTCTCGCCCTCAGTGAGTATACGTGTTGTGTATACTCACTCCTCACCACCACATTTCAGGAAATGCCATGTTAGCTGGGAAGTTCGTGATTATGTGAAAGTTCGTGCCTGAAGAGTTGTTTTACGTGCCTATGTGGCTTGAGTTTTTGAAGTGGCAAAGATGTATGCTTTTATGTATTGTATGTATCTAATATTAAAAGAATGTAATTTAAGTTTTACTAGGTTATTGAAGTGATTTGAAACCTTGCTTATGTATTTAGTTAGTATAGTTTAACTTCAATGCATGTTTGTAATATCCAAAGGAAAAGAGTTAGAATGGTTTGATAGTCTAACTTATGCAATAGGTTGGTATGATTTAATTGTCAAGCATGAATGTACTTGTAAAAGATGTGAAGATGTAGGTTAGTCTATAAACTGAAAATGTATATTTGCTTGTGATTGCTTGTTGAGAACAAGGCTCGGATGGCCTTGAGGTGGTTGAATGTTTGGACATGGTATTGGTCCACTTATATGCTGTCGCAGGTTTGCTTTTTGCCTAGAAACAGGGGAGACTCCGTCCGTTTTCCCTAAAAAGTATGCCCGGGTTTGGAATTGGGTTGTGATTAGATTGATTGATAGAACTCCTGGTCTCGAGAGGGATCAGGGTGTTACAGGTGGTATCAGAGCTTGTTTAGCTCATAAGCCGGGACAGGGTCCTCGGTCTGGTGGGTAGTGATCCTTAAATGTGTGCTTGTTAAGTGTGTCTTGAAAATGTATGCTTGTATGTGGGATTGTGTGTCTTGACCTGAATGTGTGTTCCTATGTGATATAGTTATGTGTTATGTGTTAAATGTTTCTCAAGTAAAGTGAAATGTCTAGTTGTGCATTGAATTGACCTATTGAATTGGCATCGTGAATTGAATCGACCTCGTGAATTGTTATTTGCTTGAAGTATTACTTGTAATGTGTGTATAGAATGTCTTGAATTGGTTATGCCGTGATTTGAATTGAATATGTTGTGCTTGACTTGATTGTTGTGCTTGAGTGACTTTGTTGAATAAACTCTTCTGTAAACTTGCTTGCATAATAGTATAAGGCATGTGTATAAATATGATATCTTGGCATTCATACATGTTCCGTGGAAATGGTAAGTAAGTCTTCTTCCTCCCCTGAAGAGAAGTGATTAGTAGCAAGCCCTCCAAGTTATGTGGATTGACGGGAATGAGCAGTATTTGACAAGCCTTTATTTGGTAATTGGAGTTTGTTTATTGGGATTCCTTTAAGGTTATCTCCTATGCCTAGTATAAATGACTTCCTTTGGAGTTCTACATGATTATTCTTTGGAGTGTTTTCTTAATGTCTTCTTGATTGGGCATTCATCGGGTATTTTTATATTGGCATTTCATGGGAGACTTGGTTGGGATTTTAATCAACCTTTGGTGTTCTTTCTGCAATCTTATGGGGAACTTTGATTTGAGTCTGCTTACAATGATCAGTTTTGTGTGAAGCGTACTACTTTGGTATTCCTAGTGGACACCTTTCAGTGGACTTGGCAATCAGAATTTTATCGGACTTACTGCATAATATTATCTACAATATCTCCGCTCTAGTCTTTCCTAATATTTTATCGGCAATCGTGATTGGAATTCTTCAATAGTATATGATGCACCTGCACGACATTCCCTCTGATGCTTCTTGAGCTATATATTTTGAAAGACTTCCTTGAAACCTCTGTAATATGATTGACTGGATTTCTTGTCTGGAGTCTTCCTGAGCAGTACTTGGGATTCTTGTTTAGACTCTGCTTCAGATTGTTTATTGGATCCTTGGTGGCCATTTATTTAGCATTTACTTATTGGGCAAACTTGGCTACATTCTTACCAGAGCATTGTTTGGGTATTTTTTTTTCTTGGTATTCCTCAGTTGGTTTGGTAATTGGAATTCCTATCGGACTTATTGTATAGCACTACTACGGTATGTCGTGGAATACTTTAGGCTTCCTTGGGGGTAAGTTGTATAAAGTTTGCACTCGGCAAATGGCGATGAGGTCTTGGAGCTTGGTCTTGTATGTGCTGCATCTACTTTGGCCATCCTTTGACTTCCTTATTTGATACTTGTTGGACTTTTATAGAGGATTCGTATATAGAATATTCCTTCGGTATTCTTCTTGTTAATAATATGTGGAATTGGTAATATCTACAGTATCATTGCTTTAGTCTTTATTGGCATCTTCTCGGCACTCTTAGCGGGGAATTCTTTTATGATATTCTTGACCAGCGGAATTCTTATTTGGATTTCAAGATGGTATTTTCAATTAAGCCTTTATTTGGCCTTATTGTTTTGGAGTTTTCAGTCAGTACTATTGGGGTTTCTTAGTAAGGTATTCTTCGAGCGTTCTTATCCAGTGTCTTGCTCAGCAACCAATGAAGAGTGGTCAGAGTTGGATTTCAGATGATGCAGAGTTCTATTGGAAGAAGAATTGCGAGGACGCAATTGTTTTAAGGGGGGAAGGATGTGATAACCCGAACCCGGCATGCATTTAAAGGCATTTAATTGCATTTAATTAAGTGACATTTTAAATGTTAGCATTGGATTTGTGTTTATTTTTGGTTAAACATTTATTTGTGGCTTTATTTTCATATTTCTTTTAGAAGTAACTAGAATAATACTTGGGCTAATTATTTTAACGGAATATCAACTACTTTTCATATTTATGTTAATCGGTTTTATTTTTCTTGCACCTTAAAGCTCGGTTTTCAATTAAATGAAAAGTAGCTCCGAGCCGGATTAAATTTTCAACCATGATTACTCTTCAAAAATTATATTTTCTTGAATTCTTTGAGATTAACTGTTATTCTTTTATTGTCGCAAAGTGCATAGCATTTCGAGAGCGATAGTTAAGAAATGAATTATAGTCCTCAGCAAATAGTGAAAACTAGTATTTAGTGTTTTAATTTTAGTGTTTTAAGTTGTATTTAACTAGAATTGGATTTATGTTACTTGTTTTAGCTTTAAAATGCATGAAATAGGCTAGTTTGACCAACTTAAGTGAGCATTGACCAAGCCTTGACCATTTTGACCTTGTGCCATCTTTTTAATAGCTTAAATAGCACAAAATAAAATAAAAAAAGAGCTGAAAAACAGTGAGCAGCAGGGCCGAAAAAATGAGAGAAGAAAAAAAAAAGATTTCAAGCCAAATCATCAAATCTCCACGTGAGCTTGCACGGGGTGGTTTCTGAGGCATCCTACGAGGTTTTCCTAGCGTCTAGGAGCGTCTAAGGTGAGGGTTTCATCGTTATTTGTGCATTTGAATATTTTGTGTATTAACTTTAATTTTTGGGATTTATCCGTATATTGTTATTTAAATCATTTTGAGGCTTAAAGAATGTTCCATAGCAATTGTAGAACATGTATTTATAGCTTTTTAACATTTTCTGCGGTTGAATATCGAAATTGAAATATAAATTGTGTAATGAATAGTAAATTATGAATAGTAAACCCCCGTTTCGATGAAGTTGCTCCGTTACGCGTTCTGTTGATGTAGGAAGGTGCTAGATATGCTAGAATGCCTAAATGTATGGTTTAATTGGAATGTGTAATAGAAAAACGGAGAAAAATGGCTTAGTGAAAGTTGGGGTCGTTTAGGTCAAGTTTGGCATTTTATCGTTTTGCGTGATGGCATTGTCTCGGGAGGTCATGGAAGCACTTTTGGTGCAGTTGTGACATTAGTTGGGTAATCGGTTGAGGTAGTTGTAGTTCAAACGAGCAAAGGGGAAAATCGGGGCTTTGCGAGAATTCTAGGGTAAAGTGGGGTTTTGTGGTCTTTAGTCGTGCTTTATGGTAACCTAGGAGGATTGGCGAAGTCGATTTTCAAAACTCGTGGCTCGTTTAAAAGTAGTAGTGTTTTGAAAGTTGGGGTCATTTTTGTGATTTTGTGTGTTTTCATAGCATATTGCTTATAGAATGTTTATATTGCTTATAGAATGTTTATATTGCTTATAGAATGCTTATAATGCCTATAGAATACTTGTTATTGCTTGATAATGTTAGTTGGTGTTGTTCTTGTTACTTATTTGATTGTAAATGCTTGTTAAAACTTATTACGCTTGTTAGAGTTGATTATTGATTGAAATGTTTAACAATTGTTGAATAATGCTTGATATCTCGTTTATCTCCTCCATTCTGTATTGTTGTGCTATCGCTCGTTTATCGCCTTGTATTGAGTCTTGCATTGCATAGTGTCAGGGCGTGAGTGATGGGCCTCTTCGGGTAGCCTCGGGTTGCCGGTGTTGGTTGCTCTAGCTCCGTGTCCTATTCCCTTTTCTCGCTTGGGTTGCCTCCCAGGGAGATTTGGGTCGTAGAATTGATGGATACTTCCGGGGTATTCCAAACTGGTGTTATAAGGTAGTTGCGCGCTTATTGTCATCGTTGTCAACATCAAGCTTGAGATTGATGTATCGCTCGTGAAATGGTACATTGCTCGTATGAGTGAACCATAGCCTTTAGAGTGTGGTATAGCTTTGAATGGTTGTTTTAATGCTTTTAGTAATTGCTTATTGTATTGATTGTTTGTCTTGATTGCTTACTTATCAATTATATTGCTTAACTGTCTTATTTGCATTGCACGACTTTCTTTCTCTCCAATTCGATATCTGTCTCGCCCTCACTGAGTATACGTGTTGTGTATACTCACTCCTCACCACCACATTTCAGGAAATGCCATGTTAGCTGGAAAGTTCGTGATTATGTGAAAGTTCGTGCCTGAAGAGTTGTTTTGCGTGCCTATGTGGCTTGAGTTGTCGAAGTGGCAAAGATGTATGCTTTTATGTATTGTATGTATTTAATATTAAAAGAATGTAATTTAAGTTTTACTAGGTTATTGAAGTGATTTGAAAAGCTAGCTTGTGTATTTAGTTAGTATAGTTTAACTTCAATGCATGTTTGTAATATCCAAAGGAAAAGAGTTAGAATGGTTTGATAGTCTAACTTATGCAATAGGTTGGTATGATTTAATTGTCAAGCATGAATGTACTTGTAAAAGATGTGAAGAGGTAGGTTAGTCTATAAACTGGAAATGTATATTTGCTTGTGATTGCTTGTTGAGAACAAGGCTCGGATGGCCTTGAGGTGGTTGAATGTTTGGACATGGTATTGGTCCACTTATATGCTGTCGCAGGTTTGCTTTTTGCCTAGAAACAGGGGAGACTCCGTCCGTTTTTCCTAAAAAGTATGCCCGGGTTTGGAATTGGGTTGTGATTAGATTGATTGATAGAACTCCTGGTCTCGAGAGGGATCGGGGTGTTACAGTTATCCTCATTTACATTTTCATATTCCCCATGTGATGTCCATACATAATAATGACTCATAAATCCCTTTCTAAATAGATGAAGTGTACACTCTTCGGGTTCCTCAAATTGACAATTTTTGCATTTCGCACAAGGACATCTAATTTTGGTTTTATCCATGTATTGTGGTTTGCTACATGCAAACACAACAAAATTTTCTACACCCTTAACAAAAATAGGATTCAATGATCTTCCATCGGGTGTTAAGCGATTGTTCATCCAGGACCGCCGATCCCTTTCTATTTCGACTAAATTTGAATTACCAATTTGACCTAATTATATACACAAATCATCATTAT
This sequence comes from Ehretia macrophylla, assembly GCA_037974665.1. NCBI lineage: Eukaryota > Viridiplantae > Streptophyta > Magnoliopsida > Boraginales > Ehretiaceae > Ehretia > Ehretia macrophylla. The sequence continues at coordinate 12,723,037 of CM075774.1, forward strand.
TGTATATTCCACAACTCCCAAAATAATTAACTACAAAATGTTATTAATAATAATAGACAAAAATTAATTACAAAGTAATTTTGGTTAATTTTATTTTTCCAAAGTAACATTCCAAGTCCTTTAAATTTACCTTTTACTTAGTTAAATTCAAAGTCATTTGATTAACATTATTTCAACTATAAGGCAACATAACATTTTTAAATACAGTTATATCTACAACAATATCTCACCAACAACATTAACATTCATTAAATTCAAAGTCATTTGATTAACATTATTTCATCTATAAGGCAACATCACATTTTCAAATATAGTTATATCTACAACAATATCTCACCTACAACATTAACATTCATTAAATTCAAAGTCATTTGATTTACATTATTTCATCTATAAGGCAACATCACATTTTCAAATACAGTTATATCTACAACAATATCTCACCTACAACATTAACCTTCATTAAATTCAAAGTCATTTTATCAACATTATTTCAATTACAACGCAACATCACATATCTAAAGACAGTTATCTTTACAACAATACTTCTCAATTTACAACATTATATCAAATATAATATCTCAACACGAATATAAAACATATTGATTAGAAGAGTAACTTGAGCCGTGAAAGTTTGGCCTATCACACTAAACAAACTTAAATCCTTCAAAAAAAAATAACAAAGAACCAACAATTGCATCATTAGCAATCACAAATTTAAAAACAAACTAACCACAACTAACAAAACAACAAATAATAAAAACCCGAAAATTCAAAAATTAAAAACCCCAAAAATTAAAATTAAAAACCCCAAAAACAGAAAATACAAAAAAAAGAATAAAATCAGAAAATAAAAAATAAAAAATAAAAACAGAAAATACAAAAAAAAAAGAATAAAATCAGAAAATAAAAAATAAAAAATAAAAACAGAAAATACAAAAAAAGAATAAAATCAGAAAATACAAAAATAAAAAAAAACAGAAAATACAAAAAAAAGAATAAAATCAGGAAATAAAAAAATAAAAAAACAGAAAAAAATTATAATATATATATATATTTGAAGCTAAAAAATGGATACACAAACATACATACATATATATATTTTTAAGTTAAAAACGAAAAGAAAACGAAAAAAATAAGAAAATAAGAAATAAAAGAAAATAAAAAAATAGAAAAAATAACAACAAAATGCATATATATATATATATATATAAAATATATAAATATAAAATAAAATCTATATATAAAAAAAAAACAAAACGAAAAAAAAGCAAAATGCATATATATCATATATATATATAAGATCTATATATAAAACAAAGGAAAAAACGAAAATTAAGAAAAACAGAAAAAAAGGCAATGCACACATATACATATGTAATTTATATAACAAAGAAAAAAACAAAAATTAAGAAAAACAGAAAAAAAGGGAATGCACATATATATATATAGATATAGATATAGATATACATATTACTAAATGTATAATGTAAAAAGTAAAATAAAAACAAAAAAATATACCTTAGAGGGGTGGGGTGGGGGGTTGTTTTTTTTTTTAACTTTATGCATACTAAAAACAGGGGGAGACGCTGCCCCCTGTTTTTAGTATGCTGGGGCCCTTTGGTCGCCCACTTAAATCAGAGGGCAGCGGCGCTGCCCTCTGATTTAAGTTTGGGCCGCGACCAAAGGGCCTCCAGCCCTTTGGTCGCCCAAAGCCCTTATGATTTTTTTTTTTTGTTAATTTAAATCTTTTATATATATATTAATATCTGATAATAAATTATAAATTAATTATATATAAATATGTTATAATAAATTATATTGTTTAATTATATATAAATATGTTATAATAAATTATAAATTAATTAATTTAATATTAAATAACTAAATTTACTTAACATTAAATTTTGTAAATATGTTTTATATTATCTAAAAATAATTTTTGAGTTATATTATTAATTTTATTCTAAATAAATGAATTTATTTATTTATATAAATAATTTGATTTATATTTTTAATTTGTAGCCCCTTCATATATATTAACGACCAAATAACTACCAAATTTTTATTTTTTGTCGCTATTTGGTGGCCAATGGCCACCACGGGGGTACAAAATGATATTCAAAAACTAAAATTCGTTCTAATAAATTATAAATTAATTAATTTAATATTAAATAACTAAATTTATTTAACATTAAATTTTGTAAATATGTTTTATATTATCTAAAAACAACTTTTGAGTTATATTATTAATTTTATTCTAAATAAAGAAATTTATTTATTTATATAAATAATTTAATTTATATTTTTAATTTGTAGCCCCTTCATATATATTAGCGACCAAATGGCCACAAAATTTTTATTTTTTGTTGCCATTTGGTGGCCAATGGCCACCACGGGACTACAAAATGATATTCAAAAACTAAAATTTGTTATAATAAATTATAAATTAATTAATTTAATATTAAATAACTAAATTTATTTCACATTAAATTTTGTAAATATGTTTTATATTATCTAAAAACAACTTTGGATTTATATTATTAATTTCATTCTAAATAAATGATTTTATTTATTTATATAAATAATTTGATCTATATTTTTAATTTGTAGCCCCTTCATATATATTAGCGACCAAATGGCCACCAAATTTTTATTTTTTGTCGCCATTTGGCCACCATGGGGCTACAAAATGATATTCAAAAACTAAAATTTGTTATAATAAATTATAAATTAATTAATTTAATATTAAATAACTAAATTTATGTCACATTAAATTTTATAAATATGTTTTATATTATCTAAAAACAACTTTGGATTTATATTATTAATTTTATTCTAAATAAATGAATTTATTTATTTATATAAATATTGGCGACCAAAGGGCGACCAAAATTTTACTTTTGGTCGCCGTTTGGTGGCCAATAGCCACCACGAGGCTACGAACTACTATGCAAAAAATAAAATTTATTTCATATAATCAATTCTTTTGTTTTAAGTAGATATTCTAAGCTAAATATTATCTTTTATTATAGTCATTAAATATATACAACTGTATACCATTGAGTAATCTTATAATATATTTTCAATCAAAACAAAAGAGATCTTACACAAACTTGTAATGTATTTTTATTATTAATTCTTATGTTCTAAATCAACTTAAATTTTCATGAACATGAATATTTCGTAGCCCCTTGGTGGCTATTGGCGACCAAAGGGCGACCAAACTTTTACTTTTGGTTGCCGTTTGGTGGCTAATAGCCACCACGAGGCTGCGAACTACTATGCAAAAAATAAAATTTATTTTATATAATCAATTCTTTTGTTTTAAGTAGATCTTCTAAGCTAAATATTATCTTTTATTATAGTCATTCTTCAATTTATACTAATTTATTGATGTTAATGTGAAATTACAATTTGATTGGTGTGCGAAAAACTAATGACAATGACACAATATTCATTGTTTTTCACTTTATATTTCATAATCCCACTTTTGTTAAATATAGAATTATTATTCATTAATTCATTTTCATACTCTAATATCTTAAATATATATAACTTTATATCATTGACTAAACCTTATAATATATTTTCAATCAAAACAAAAGTGATCTTACACAAACTTGTAATGTATTTGTTATTATTAATTATTATGTTCTAAATCAACTTAAATTTTCATGAACATGAATATTTCGTAGCCCCGTGGTGGCTATTGGCGACCAAAGGGCGACCAAAATTTTACTTTTGGTCGCCGTTTGGTGGCCAATAGCCACCACGAGGCTACGAACTACCATGCAAAAAATAAAATTTATTTTATGTAATCAATTCTTTCTTTTTAAGTAGATCTTCTGAGTTAAATATTATCTTTTATTATAGTCATTAAATATATACAACTTTATACCATTGAGTAAATCTTATAATATATTTTCAACCAAAACAAAAGAGATCTTACACAAACTTGTAATGTATTTTTATTATTAATTCTTATGTTCTAAATCAACTTAAATTTTCATGAACATGAATATTTCATAGCCCCTTGGTGGCTATTGGCGACCAAAGGGCGACCAAAATTTTACTTTTGGTCGCCGTTTGGTGGCCAATAGCCACCACGAGGCTACAAACTACCATGCAAAAAATAAAATTTATTTCATATAATCAATTCTTTTGTTTTAAGTAGATATTCTAAGCTAAATATTATCTTTTATTATAGTCATTAAATATATATACAACTGTATACTATTGAGTAAATCTTATAATATATTTTCAATCAAAACAAAAGAGATCTTACACAAACTTGTAATGTATTTTTATTATTAATTCTTATGTTCTAAATCAACTTAAATTTTCATGAACATGAATATTTTGTAGCCCCTTGGTGGCTATTGGCGACCAAAGGGCGACCAAACTTTTACTTTTGTTCGCCGTTTGGTGGCCAATAGCCACCACGAGGCTACGAACTACCATGCAAAAAATAAAATTTCTTTCATATAATCAATTCTTTTGTTTTAAGTAGATCTTCTAAGCTAAATATTATCTTTTATTATAGTCATTCTTCAATTTATACTAATTCATTGATGTTAGTGTGAAATTACAATTTGATTGGTGTGCGAAAAACTAATGACAATGACACAATATTCATTGTTTTTCACTTTATATTTCATAATCCCACTTTTGTTAAATATAGAATTATTAATCATTAATTCATTTTCATACTCTAATATCTTAAAAATATATAACTTTATACCATTGACTAAACCTTATAATATATTTTCAATCAAAACAAAAGAGATCTTACACAAACTTGTAATGTATTTGTTATTATTAATTCTTATGTTCTAAATCAACTTAAATTTTCATAAACATGAATATTTTGTAGCCCCGTGGTGGCTATTGGCGACCAAAGGGCGACCAAAATTTTACTTTTGGTCGCCGTTTGGTGGCCAATAGCCACCACGAGGCTACAAACTACCATGCAAAAAATAAAATTTATTTTATGTAATCAATTCTTTCTTTTTAAGTAGATCTTCTGAGCTAAATATTATCTTTTATTATAGTCATTAAATATATACAACTTTATACCATTGAGTAAATCTTATAATATATTTTCAATCAAAACAAAAGAGATCTTACACAAACTTGTAATGTATTTGTTATTATTAATTCTTATGTTATAAATCAACTTAAATTTTCATGAACATGAATATTTCGTAGCCCCTTGGTGGCTATTGGTGACCAAAGGGCGACCAAACTTTTATTTTTTGTCGCCGTTTGGTGGCCAATAGCCACCACGAGGCTACGAACTACCATGCAACAAATAAAAGTTATTTCATATAATCAATTCTTTTGTTTTAAGTAGATCTTTTAAGCTAAATATTATCTTTTATTATAGTCATTAAATATATACAACTTTATATCATTGAATAAATCTTATAATATATTTTTAATCAAAACAAAAGAGATCTTACACAAATTTGTAATGTATTTGTTATTATTAATTCTTATGTTATAAATCAACTTAAATTTTCATGAACATGAATATTTCGTAGCCCCTTGGTGGCTATTGGCGACCAAAGGGCGACCAAACTTTTATTTTTGGTCGCCGTTTGGTGGCCAATAGCCACCACGAGGCTACGAACTACCATGCAACAAATAAAACTTATTTCATATAATCAATTCTTTTGTTTTAAGTAGATCTTTTAAGCTAAATATTATCTTTTATTATAGTCATTAAATATATACAACTTTATATCATTGAGTAAATCTTATAATATATTTTCAATCAAAACAAAAGAGATCTTACACTAACTTGTAATGTATTTGTTATTATTAATTCTTATGTTCTAAATCAACTTAAATTTTCATGAACATGAATATTTTGTAGCCCCTTGGTGGCTATTGGCGACCAAAATTTACTTTTGGTCGCCGTTTGGTGGCTAAATTATTATTTTTATAATTTTTACTTTTTTAAATTTTTATTTTTTGGTCGCCATTTGGTCGCTATATAGCGACCAAATGGATACCATATTTATATTTTTTCTATTTTATAATTATTTTTTATAATTTATTTTTGGTAATTAAGATACGAACAAAAATTAATGATAACGGTGGCCATGTGGTCGCCATTTGGCGACGTAATGGCGACCAAAAACTAATTAATCAAAAATTATCTTTGTTTGTCGCTATTTCGTCGCTGTTTGGCTACCAAATGGCGACCATTTGTAATTTTCCTATTAACATATTTTTTTCACACATTTTAGCCACCAAACGGTGACGAAATATTTCATTTCGTCGCCCTTTCGTCGCCATTCATTTTAAATGGCTACCAAACTTTTTTCGTCGCCATTTTTGGTAGCGTCAAGGCTGTTTTCTTGTAGTGATAATAAAAGAACAATCATATCATATTATACAAGTCATTTTCATTACTACTCTTATATACTAACTACCAAACATGAGTTTGAAATCAATATATTTATTCTTATCTTCATTCCTAGAGCATACTTGTCATGTCATTCCAATTCCTAAGTTAATTCCATTTTTAGTTCTATTCCATTTCTTACCTCATTTCATTCCTATCCAAATTCATTCTAGTGTACCAATCACTATCTAATTTGCTTATACATATTATAGTACTCAATACAATTAACACTCATAGCTCAACCAACTAATATACCTCAGATTAGAAAAAACTTACTTGATAGATGACAACTTTTACATCTTTTTTCTTTTCTCCATAAAAGCTCACTAAAATTAGTTGTAAAGTCAGAGTGAGAGGGAGAAGAATGAGAAAGGGGAGGGAGGGGAGAAAGAGAAGACAATAGTATTCCCACTATTTTCTTAATATTTTTACCTTGAAAAATGATACCGCATTTGTAACTCCCCAACCCAATCCCACGCTAAAGGTTAAGTTTGGACCCGAAAAACGGACAGAGTCTTCTCTGTACCGTGGACATTCTGAAAACCTGTAAACGCTCAGTAAAACCACAAAACAACAAGATTAGCTTTTATAACTAAAGTTCAAACGTTCAAGGCTATCCGAGCCTTGAGGCATACAGTAATTCAAATTCACACAAGCATGCAACCAACTTGACTTCTTCATAAAACCGCTTAATATGCCATTCTATGATAACATTGGAACATTCCTAGAAGTTGTAACCAAGCATACATCATAACATACACACCCAAGCATACAAGTAGCTAAAAGTAGAACATAAGTTATTACAAGCTACAGTTTCCCAAATCTATCACTACAACCAACTATTCTTCAACTTGCAATTACAAAGCATATACATAGCCTTTAGGCCACAAAATAGATTATAATATAGAATAACAAGTGCGCCACATAGCAACAAGAAAGCACATCCACCTCAGACAACAATCTCACAGCTACTAGGGCAAAGGATCTGCCTGCACCTCTTCCACTACCACCTCAACTAGCTGGGGATCACCCTCAGCACTTCCTGAAACATGATATCGAGGTATGAGCAACCACTGTTGCCCAGTGAGGGATAAAGTCTCCCGGGGCATGCCATGCAACAAGTAATACAGTTAAGCATTAATAGCAATTAAAACCATTCAAGAATGACAAAATATTAAGTACCACACATTCAAAAGGATACATTTCACTTAACCCAAACACTCCAATCTTCACTTGATCTTTATTCACGATCTACGAACCACGATCACTGTGCTGACATAATCCCAATCACTCCAGTGGGTATACTCCGGATGTACCCCGATAATCCTACGACCCAACATCCCCTGAAAATCTCTGGACTAGGCGAATAAGAGACTAGGGTATGGAGTTTGAATATCCACTGGCAAGCCCTCTGCCGCCCGGCCGATATTCAACACATCCGCCCCTGACACTATGGTTGTGCAACCACTATGCAATGCACGTTAACACTTGACAATAATCAAATAAGAACAGCAACACTTAGAAGGGTCAACGAAAGAGGTTGCCCTCGAGACAATTCACAATATAAGTAATAATACAAACTAATTAAATGAGCATAAAGGGAAACATTGCACATTTACCAATAAACCAATACCAAAAGCTCATAAACATCTTATAATTGCAGTTAAACACTTACAAGGTTGTAGAAGTGAAAAATCATCCATTTCTCCATTAGCCCCCTTTTTAACCTAAGCCATTTTCCTTCCAAATCAAATTTAATGTTTCAAATTCAAGGGGAAGCTATACCAATCTTCTACTTAACCCTTAAGGTACCCTTACAACCCTCAAACACGTTCAATTACCCGCAATTACCCCAAAAGCCCTAATTTTTCTCTTATAGCTTTGAACTACACATACCTTAACCGGGCTTCAAAAAAGAGTTAGCAAAGCTTCTATAGCACCTAGGTAGCCTAAGAATACCAAATGTGAAGCTCAAATCCACCAGGATTAACGTTAACCCCGAAACCCCTTTTAAAAAGTCGGCTATTTCATGTTTTATGCAAGTTTAGAGCAATTCGAGGGCACGGGGCTATTGGACTACCATCATTAGCACCTAAGGTATCTATTAGAAGTAATGAATCAACCCAATACGCACAATTACACAAAACCCTAAATTTTCATCACTATTCACCTCATAAAATCAAAACAACGATTCTAACCGTTTAAAATGCGAACTAATGGCTTAAATGTGTTCTCTAGCACCTATATACAATGTATAATAGCATAGATAAGATTTGCATTAACATTTGATAGCATTTCTAACAAATCAAGAAATGTGTAACATTTTATATATGCATAGAGTCATGAAATCCCTCACCTAAAGCGCGTAGGAACACCTAGAAAGCTTGCACACACCCTAATCTACTTGCTCTAGGCTTGGAGAGGCTTGGATTGAAGAGTTGAAGATCAAAATTTCCTCCTTGTGGCTGCTTGAAGCTCTCGGCCCTGCTACAGTACCATTCAGCTTCTATTTTTTTTTTTGCTAGTTATGAGTTTAAGTATGTGTTATGAGAGTTTTATTAAGGGGGGTCATGTAGGGTGCTTACTTGGTTTACTAATATGAATGTAGATAGCTTAAAAACGAGTCTAAGGTGCAATTAGGGTGCTAGCTAATTTTAACACTAACCTAAGTCACGTAACACTATTCATTAGTTCACTAAACCCTTATTTAAACGAAAGCTTTGCACGCTAATTGCTCGAAAGCACATTTTTCTCATTCCTACTATAATTAATATGATTTAATAAAAATGCTAATTCATTAATATTAGGCAGTTGAAAACGGAAGGAATAGTAACTTAAAGAAGATAGTAAATAAAGCACAGAAGAAATGTACAACTAATTGATGCAACAGTAAATGAATGTATGGCAAAAATCTCGTGTGTCACAACATTAGCGATCTAACAAACCTTATGTATTACCCCTACGTCAACGAGGCAAAATTAAAATATAAGCTCTAAAAGCCCAACATTTAGCTATATGAGAGAGAAATAGAGAAGAGAAAAAGGAAAAAAAGAAAAAGAGAAAGAGAGGTCAATCATGTTTTCTCTAATTCCTTAATATTTTCACCAAAACCTGTTACTGCATTAGCGATCTAGCAAACCTTATATATTACCTTATCGTAAAAGGAGGCAAACAAAATATTAGTTTTAGAGCTTGATGTTTGGCTATACAAGGGGATTGTACCCACATAGGTGATATAATTTGGAAAGTGAAGCACTACCTACACCCTTCTACATATGTTATAGCTTTTATAAATATATATTCATGCATATACATTTGTGCATGTGTATGTATGCAAGTTTATACATATATACACATTCTCATACAGGCATATAAGTAAAAAGAGAGATGAAAAAAGAGGAAAGGAGGGAGGGAGGTAGAGAGATATTAATCATGTTTTCACTACTTTCTTATTTTTTTCACCCAAAAAGAGTTACTACATTAGTGATCTAGCAAATGTTACCTTACCTCAAAGGAGGGAAATAATAAAATATGATCTCTAGAGTTTGGTTAGGCTATATGAGGAAATTGTAGCCTTATTGGGGATCCAATGAGGAAGTAAGTTGTCACCTATATTCTTATACATATATTATAGTTTTTCTAAATTATCATAGCTTTTATAAATAGTTATTCATGCATATATGAGAGTAAGTCAATGGCCATACCTGAACTTTAAAAAATTCAGAACTAGGAAAAATAATTTTACAAAACTAAAATAAGAACAATTAGAAAATCCAAGAATATGGCTTCAACTAGTACGAGTTCTGAGACAAGTAGTAACTCCAATACTACCGTCTGCTCCAGAGAAGTTACATGGACTAAACAAGATCTTAACAATTGGAAACCTCCTAAAATTTTAATTAACCAGGTCTGCCAAAAAGGAATATTAGATTTTAAATCAATGATAACTATTAGAGCAAAAGAAAAAATTATTCCCCTTGTTAGTAATCAACAATTTTTACAATTATTTTTCAGAAAATCATTAGATAAGGCCAAGAAAAATGGATATAGATTTTAACATATAGGACACGTTCAATTAGCTCTCAAACCTTTAACAAGAGAAGGATTAGATACAAGTGTTTATCTTGCATTAAGAGATTATAGGTTGCTCAATTATCATGATTCTCTTTAAGGATTAGTTGAAACCACTTTTACTAATGGATCAATCTACTTTAATTGTTATCCTAATTGTACAATTTTATAAACAAATCCACACATTATGGATGTATTAACTCTAGATATTAAAACCCACAATTACCAAATTAAATTTGGATCTCATGCATATGAAGTCATATATAGACTCCATTATAAAGTCATGAATACTAGCCTAAATCCTAAGTCAATAACTCCTCCAAAACATAAAGGTGAAACTCTTTTATGGGTTATGGATAGAACAAGTGCTAGAGTTGATATACCAAAAATAATTAGTTGGAAATGATGTCAACCTTCCAGAAAGTTGGGAAATTGAAAATGCTACATTACCAAGACAATAAAACCAATAAATTCGAAATACAAGAACTGAAAAAATCCTTCAATACGAAGATGGAAGAGTCAGTGTTAGAATTGATAGAAGAGATTTTGACCAAGAATATTCTAAACCCAGTTTCTCAAAGGGATCGACTAGACCGAGTTTCTCTAGATACTCATTCTATATCTTCCTCATATAGAGAAAATAAACTATCAGGAGTTAAAATTGAAGCACAAGTAGTCAAACCAATATATTCAGAAATTGAACCATCTAGTTCAAGATTTTCACCAACACATTCCAAATGAATTGTAATATGCTTAGACAAGAATTTGAAATTGATAAACCAAGTTTTAAACTAGAATTCTTCTCTAAAGAAAACAAATAATTTAGAAAAAAAATTCTTCTCAATGTTCTCTAAACAAGAAAGAGATGAATTACAAGAACAATGGTATGAAACCATGAGACATTTATATATGAATATTCTTTTCATACTCTGGTTTACCCAGAAAAATAAAGAAACAATGAATGTTAATATGTTACAAAAGAAAACTAGACAATGGAATAGGCCTTTGACTAGTGAACCAATCAATTGTGAACATCCACTTTTTGAAAAAGTCCTCCTTCAAAACCCTTCCATCACAAATAGAGAAGAACCATCCTTTAAGACTTTAACCGAACAAAATAACTTCACCAATTGTATCTTGTAACCCTTTGAGACCAAATTGAAAGGATAGAACAAATAATAGATCAAATAACTGAAACAAGTAAACCCACTAAGCAAGAATCTGATCAACAAATTATTTTAAATAATTTTAAGTCATTAAAATTCACTAAACTAAAGAAATATTTTAGTTTTAAGCAAATTCCTTTCAAAATCAACACTACCCTTCCAGATTTTCAAAACCAAATTCAATAAGAAAATAAAGAACTATTAAACGAGATTTTAGAGAAAATCCAAAAAACTGATAAAAAAACAAGATATTGGAGAAGAAAAATTACAAGTTATAAAAAAGAAGAAACCAATAGCGAAAGTGAAGATCTTTCTGATTTAAAAAAATTTAGTTAACCAACTTGAAAACAACACAATTAATAAACTCATTTTTGACAAACAATCCCATGTTTTAAAAAATTATCACCCAAAACCAACACCACCAGACCTTCAAATAGAAGAAAATCAACCATTTAAATCATGTACAAAACATACCATTTATAAGTGAAATATTGATAGAATAACAGAATACCAAATACTAACAATGACTAAACAAATGATAATCGTAGGAAACATTTATAAAGAAAAAACTAGAAACTCATAAAAGAAAGCAACACAAAATTTAATATTAAGATTCAATGGGAAATTAAAAGGATGGTGGGATGATCTCCTTACCGATAAACAAAGAGAAACAATCTTAAATATGACGAAAGTTGATGATGATGGTAATAAAATTTTAGATAGAGAAAGACCCATACCAAATTCCATGGCCGTTTTACTATATATCATTATTTACCATTTCATAGGAGACCCAACAATTTACCAAGAAAGAACATCTGAAATACTCTAGAATATTAGATGTAGGAAGTTACAGGATTTTAGGTGGTATAAGGATGTATTTTTAACAAAACTTTTTCAAAGACCAGACTGCAATGCAGTTTATTGTAAAGAAAGATTCATATCTACACTTCCAAAACTTTTTTCTCAAAAGGTTAAAGAAAGTCTTATTCAAGAATATTCAGAATTAAATTATGAATTAATGACCTATGGAGATATTATCTGCCATATTGACAAAACTGTAATTAAATTGTTTACTAATTTTAATCTACAATCCCAACTAAAGAAACAAAGTCTCATGTCTAGACAATAATTAGGAAATTGGTGCGAACAATTTGGAATGAAAAAAAATAAAGTCACCATCACAACCAAGAAAACACGACAATAAACTATACAAAAAAATCTTATAGAAAAAGTTATAAAAAAGTCCTACAAATAACCTTACAAAAAGTTTTACAAGACCCCAAAGAAATGGAAATCAAAAATAAAAAACAACAAAAAACCACAGGGTACTTTAAATATGAAAATCCAGGACACTTTGCATCAACCTGCAAAGTAAGATAAAAAATCCAACAATTAGAAATTGAATAAGAAGCAAAAAAAAAAAAAAAAAGATTTTGCAATTTCATGATGAATATGAAACAACTTTTGAAAATATCAGTGATTTTTCTAGTGAAGAAAATATTAATTAAATTAGAACAGATTATTACTCTTCTGATTCGGAAGAGGAAGAACAAGATTGCTAGTGCCCAAACAAAGGACCATGATTTTGTTATAACAATCTTAATATATTAGAAAATTAATATGTACTGATGATAGATATGATTAACAAAATTGAGGACCCACAAGAAAATCAGTATTTTTTACTCAAGTTAAAGGATTTAGTCAAAAGAAAAGACCAAGAAGATGAACAAGAACAACCCCCGATAACAAACTATTCAGATATAATTGGAATCTTTAAAAAGAAAAAACAAGATAACATAAGAATTCAAGACTTACAAAGGGAAATTAATCATCTCAAAAAGGTAATACAAAACTTAAAACAAGATCATTCCACGTTAAAACATGACATATTAATTATGCAATTAAAGGAATAAGTTAAAGTCAAAGACTCAAATCAAGCTTAACAAGAATCTCCAAAAGAAAATTCTAACAATCAGGAGAAAGAAGTTGAACCCCCTACTGAAGAGTTTTACAATATACTTGCTAAAATCTCTTATCAAAAGTGGTATGTTAAATTAACCATTGCTATTGAAGATTTCAGGTTAGAAACAATTACTTTACTTGATTCCGGTGCTGACATGAATTGCATACAGGAAGGATTAGTTCCAACTAAGTATTTTGATAAGACCATAGAAAAGCTTTCTACTGCAGATGTAACAAAATTAAAAATTAATTATAAAATTCCTAATGCACATGTTTGTAATGATGGATTTTGTTTCAAGACCAGTTTTGTTCTTATTAAAAAATTAAAGGGATATTGTCCAAAGGGGTGATACAGTAGTAGAAAAATTGATTTAGCCAATAATTTAATAGATCCTTTCATGAAAAGCCTTATTGAGAGAGTATTCAATACTCATGTAGAGACTATGGGTGTTAGATTAAGATTGTGGTAATGTTCTTTAGTGTAAGTGAGAGTATGTTAGGAATTGTATACCCTAAAGACTACTAGCACTAAGACATCTCAATATAAGGGATATTATTTAGTTAATAAATCAGTGCATTCATTATGAGCATATCTATTTCTCTCATATTATTTGATATATGTATGCAATAAGGTTCCATGATACAAGTGAATGGCATTGGTACGTGGTGATCTGTACAAAAGGCCTATGTCATGAGGCTTTGATCAAAACTATAGGTTCATAACCGAATAGTGAAGCTGGGCACTTTATTATGGTAAGGTTATAATGAGAGAGTCTCATATATGTAGGGTGACCTACCTTGGTCATTGAAGAGCATTCCAGACTCTTCTTATTAGTGCATGTGAATGCATTGAATAAGACCACAATATATGTGATCTCAATTAAAAATATTATCATTGAAAGAGATCAAAAGCATCTTAAGCTACTAAGTGGCCAGTGCTCTACATCATGAGCATATGTGGATAAACCAATGAATTCAAGGACATGTGTTTTGATTCATTATGGGTAAGATCTTATAAGGGTTGATAGCTCAGTATTTTGGATACACGAACTTGATTCATTAAGGACATGCATATGCATCATTGATTCTGTGTTATCTTAAACGATAGAGTGCCACACTATTGGATTTATCAATCTAAGCATTTAGTATTTTAGCTCGGGATATATTAGATACTGAATTTGTGGGTCGTTCCCTGAAACAAGATAATAGTATTTGAACGATGATTATATGAAAGATAAAGGTCCAAGGTGTAGATGGAATCAAGAGAGGATGATAGTACGGATGCAGGACTTACTCTTAATTATGCGTAATACATAAAGGGGCATTTCGGTCATTTTACTTAGTAGGTCAAAGCCAGAGAATTCCTTCTGGATATTTAGTAATTGCCATGGAGTGCAGGCTAAACTTTTTAATGGAATGAATTGAGGTTAAAATGGTCAAAATACAGCTAGTGACTAGCAAGGGTATTTTAGTTATTTTAAAGCCACATCAATTATATCTTTCAGTCCCTCTCCTAGTCACTTTCCTTATTTGGTATGTTTCTTATTCGTAGCTTTGGCATTGGTGGTAATGTGGTGCAGTTTCCTATTTGGTGCAACCATATTGGCATTTAGAAGTTAAGACACCAAGACAAAGAACATTCTTTGGACAATAATGTTTGTCTTAGAGTGTCCTAAGAATGCTATGCTAGGCACACTTACGCATATGGAGAGCATGTTTAGGTGTGTGGGGATAGGAAGATAAGATGGAGTTTGATATTTTGATTTTGAATTAGAAAGATAATTCATATTATCTCAAGACTAATTCAAGAAATTTGAAATAGACTCTTATCCTATCTAAGCTTCCTGATTTCGCCTATCTCTTGTATATATACGGCTAAGGCACAAATATATGATCTAGCATGTGACGCCCGAGCCCAATGTAATACCCGTGCTAGAGGCGAGTCGGAATAAATTGATAATTATTAAAAATGACCCATTAATGTTTAGAAAGATAATGAGTGGTGCGAAATGCATCGGAAGTGATGCCGGAACATTTAAGATGGATATTGAGTTCAATTAAATAAGTTCTACTCGAAAGTTACGTGTCAATTTTGGATCAACTTTAAAATTAAACCTGCACCAATTGGGAAAGTTTTAGATAGAGAATTATATATGGTTGGAAAGCTCTACGAGTCTAGTTTCTAACGCTTCAAACCGTTCATGAATTAGAGTTTTCTAGAAGAAATTATGGCCATTTTCGTAAAGTGTCACAGAACTGTTTTTTCTACACGGGTTTGACCCTTTGACTTTTCATTTAAGCTTATAAAATACCAAAAAAATGTCCAAAATTACTCATCTTCTTCTTGCATCTGCCCATGAACACCAAACCAAGAGGAATAGTAAACCCTTGTTATCTTTTGCAAATTTTGAGCGATTGGAGCAAAACCAAAGGCCATACCAAACATTTTCGAACTCGTCTCGACGTTTCCTACCTTTCTACCGATTGATTTTGCCCTTATTTTGCAAAAAAGTGAGGGGTGTTTTTCTGAAAATTTGATTTAAATTCATCATGTATGTTTTAGATTGTTAATATTGTTTTATATTCTTGCTAAGTAGGCTATAGAGATTATCTACCATGAATATTAGCCAATTTGATCCATGTTTTGTATTAGTTAAATATATGGGTTATATAATGAATGATTTAGCTAAATATGAGTTTAACCTTTAGTTTAAAGCTTGTATATGTAATTTATATACTTATATATATATATATATATATATATATATATATATATATATATATATATATGATTATAACATGTTTTAATGGTTTGGAAGCAACGTTGGATGAGTTTGTGAAACATGTGGTGTTGCTGGAAAATTTTTATAAAAAATGTGAACAGTGTTTTCTTGTGTTTTTAATGCTCAAATTGCTCTCTAAATGCTTGTAAATGTATATATATATGTTTATAACTTAATTTCATTGCTTGGGAGCATAATTTGTAGAGTTTTGGTACAATTTAGTGATTTTTCCGGATTTTCCAGCCAAGATGCAAAGTGTATATTTTGCTTAAAAAACTTATTTTAAGGGTGGTTTTGTAAATGTTTTGTATCTATAAGGTACTATATTTAGTATATATATTGGTTAAGCAAAGATAGAGTATTTATAATGTTTATAAATGGGTTATTAGGTTGATATATGTTAGATAAAAGTAGTCTTGCTAAGTGTTGATTAAATTCTTATTTGTTGAGTGTTGAGTTATTGTTTGTAAATGTTGAAGTGCCAGGAGATAACCTACTTTGTTGTTCTCTCAGAATGTTAAGTGTTAAGTGATATATGTAACACCCTGATCCCTCATGAGACTGGGGTCCCGAACCTAAAACCCAAGTCACGAAAAACGAGAAGAAACGGACGGAGTCTTCCATGTTTATAGAGCTATCAGTTCACCTACAAACTGTAAAGTTATCCTCAAAACCACAGTCTAACTCCAAGTTATAATCCCATCCTCTAATGTCATCACATGCAACGAACTCCTCAAGGCCATCCAAGCCTTGAAACCCAACAACATAACACACAAGCATGCAAGGTTAATTCCATTGAAATCTTATTTTTTTATATTCACTTATCATACCACTCTAACTTTAATTATGAATCTTTCTTATATATTAAGTCCAACCAACCAACATTCTTAAACACACAAGCAAACAAGTCTTATGAGCCTCAAAAGTAAATCATAAGTTATTACAATCTACTCATAACTACCAACTTCTACAGGACTATAACTCTACATTACATTACAAACTTCTAGGACAACAGGAATTTACACAAGGTTCTATGATCTCAAAATAGAACACATAGGAGCAGCAACTTGCACTTTTTGCACATAGACCAGCACATAGCATCCAATCTCAGCTTTTCCTGAAACATGTTGAAAAGAGGAATGAGTAACCAAAGTTACTTAGTGAGGGAGGGAAACAACAGTAAACCTGGGAGTTTTCGAAAATCAGTTCATGCAATGCATCAATAAAACAATTAACTCAAGTAACACAATATACCAAGACAATTGAATAAAGCATTAAACACAGTTAAAAGGATACGGTTCATCTTCTTGTCTTCGATCTTGAACCACGAACCATGATCTTCAAGCAAGTACTGGCAAACCCCTTATTCTTCCAATGGGGTATTCCTGATGTACTCCGATCCTACGACCTATTTCTTCCGAGATAGGTTCGTATGCCCCAATAAGGTGAATCACGCCTCTAGGATAGAGGAGTATGTCTCAGCGAGAAAGGGAATAGGCACCATGGTAGCCGAGCTAGACCGACATCTTGATGCTGCCTGGAGTTTCTCAACACTACCATGTCCGAAAAGGTTGCGCAACCCGATACGAATTCGAGAATTCACGAGATAATCACAAATAAACACGAGAAATCACAAGATATCACAAGAAACCACAAGATAACAAGTAAATAGTACATATAAACTTTATCAATTAAACTAAATCATACAATCTAAAAGCAATAAAATAAGCTAAGATGCACAAAAGAGATGAATACTCCCTCACCTTTAGGAGGCCAATTATGCAAGAATCTAGCCAACCCTATAATCGAGCCCGAGTTCTACCAAAAATTCAAGATACAACACACAAAACATAAAGTTAAACAGCTACTAAAATGCGCTCTAAAACACATTACCATACATTGCATTCTACTTAACAAGAGTTACATTCTACATACTTAGGTATTCTCTAACTCCAAACTTGCAGTTAGGCTTATTTCAATGCTCATTAAATACAATAGCTTCAAAACACCTTTAAATCACCAAAATCTTAACTAACTGATTAAGTATTTAACTTTAACTTATTCAATTATTGCATATCACATACTAGAGATCAAAACTTCTAAAAGATTATCGAACAAGAAGTTCTAAGCCTAACTAGTCATCAAAGACTCAAGAATTCCAAAGTAACATAAAGGGTCCAAAAAACATATGCATAAATTACTTGAATTTCTTACTCAATTCTTAGTTCATAAGTTATACTAAGCATGATTCCATCCTTATTCACTTCATTCAAGCAAATAATCAAACACATGGTCTTCTATATATACATTACTAACTAATCTTGGGTCTAACATAAAAATAACCATAAAACTTCTAACTATAAAAAGAATGATCTTACTCAATTATGAACTCTAATATACAAGATAGATATGCAATACAACACCTAGCAAGTAGTACCCCACGAAAACATGCCCATTTCCAACTCTTCTAACAGAACCCTAACTTTATCAAATTCATTACCTATGTTGTTGTCCTCTAAACTTTCTTATTTTTACATAGAAACGAATCTCTTTGAGTGTAGATGATTCTAGCCTCAAACGGAACTCAATTCCGATCTAAATTCCTCAAGTTACAACCATTTTCATCCAACTGCACAAACTGACCAGTAGCAGCGATTTTCACTGACACTTTACTGAAATGGCTAAATTGGAGGGTCAAAACATTCGAATTAGCCTTAACACCAGAAATCAACATTTGCTCTAAACTGACTAATCTAGTGGCTATATAAATTTATTTAAGTTTCGAGCATGTTTGCTAAATCAAAAGAGCTTCGAAAGATAGGGGCAGTGGACTGTCCGAATTTGCATTTCTTGTTCTACTTGATGTTTCCATGCTCTAAACTAACTACAAGCAATATACTAGCATGCAAAGTATTTCTATTCCTCATTTAGAAATTTTAACAAACATGTATCCAACACACAATTGAACAAATTAGCTAAGCATCAACTATAACATAATCAACTTGCAAAACTTGATAAACATGCTCAAGAATGCTTCCACGACATACTACGTGACATGGATCATGTTATCTTGCATTTATAGTCTCAAGGAACATTTAACCACAACCTAGTTAACATTAAAGAAACAAGGGACAACAACAAAATGCACAAAGGAGTGAATTCCCTTACCTCAACATGAAGAAGAGCACGAAGATTAGATTGAAACCACTTATTTTCCCTTCTTTTCTTCCTTTTCCTCTATTTTCTCTTCTTTTCTTCTCCTTCTCTTCCTCACGTTTTTTTTCCTCTCTGATTTCTTGTCCATCCATCGATTTTTCTAGAGCATTATGGCTTTGGTTTGTTGTTTTATTTAGTTGTTATGTGGCTAGCTTACATATTGGGCTACTTGGGTCTTAGTAATTATTTTGTTAAATTAATTCAAGCCCAAATGCCTATTAGTTCATTTTAAAGTTCAAAAAGCCAATTAACTATTCTTATATTATTTTTTCATGTGTTCTACTACTGATGTCATTAATTACACTCTCTCGGAATGCGATACAATAAATTATTAATGCACATTTTTCAAGAAATATAAAAAGTAATGTTAATAATTATATGCAAGTAATTAAGCCAACATGTAAATGTACGCAAATGATTAAAATAAGAATATTAAGATATGCAAGTAAATAAAATAACTATTTGCTCGGCGTCAGTGTGTCACAATATATGTTGTGAGACATGATAGGGAGGTATTACCTCGGGCGGTATTGGGCTTGCCAGGTTGTATTGACATGACTATCATATTCTATCCCTTAGCTTACATGATCGAAGGATGTTTATGGGGTGTAGGTCTAGGTTGGTGTATTTCCGGAATGCATTTGGTGAATGGGTAGGGTTCGTGATACGGTGCACGGGAAACGGCATCAACAGAAGAGCGTAAGTGTTACAAGTGTATGTGTTTATTTATTTACCTTTCTCGCACTATTTATACGTGATGTTTAATTCTTATTTCAAGTGTTTACTTATCTTATATTATTATTCAAGCTGTTTATACTTGTCTCATATTATCTTGTCATGGCATGATTTCAAAAGGACATTTCAAAGTTAAAATATTTTCTAAAACTCCCCGTGCATTGCTGTAACACCCCAATCCCTCTCGAGACCGGGAGTCCTATCAATCAATCTAATCACAACCCAATTCCAAACCCGGGCAAAAAAAAATTTAGGGAAAGACGGACAAAGTCTCCCCTGTTTCTAGGAAAAATGCAAACCTGCAACAGCATATAAGTGGACCAGCACCGTGTCCAACCATACAAACACCTCAAGGCCATCCGAGCCTCGGTTCTCAACAATTAAACACAAGCAAATATACATTTTCAGTTTATATGCTAACCTATCTCTTGTCATCTTTGACAACAACATTCATGCTAGGCAATTTAACTACACTAACCCATTACATAAAATAGACTATCATACCATTCTAATTCTTTTCCTTTGGACAATACAAACATGCAATGAAGTTAAACTATACTAACTGAATACATAAACCAGCTTATCATTCTACCTTAATTACCTAGTTAAATTTAAATTACATTCTTTTAATATTAAATACATATAATACATGAAAGCATACATCTTTACAACTTCGACAACTCAAACCACATAGGCACGCAAGACAACTCTTCAAGCACGAACTTTCACGAAATCACGAACTTTCTAGCTAACATGGCATTTCCTGAAATGTGGTGGTGAGGAGTGAGTATACACAACACGTATACTCAGTGAGGGCGAGACATATATCGAGGTGGAGAGAAAGAAGTTTGTGCAATTCAAATAGGTATAGCTAGCAATATAATTGACAAGCAAGTATTCAATATAAACAATCAATACAATAACCAAATAATAAAAGCATTAACACAACCATTCAAAGCTATACCACACTCTAAAGGCTATGGTTCACTCGAGCGAGAACTGTACCGATCATGACTTCGATGACTTTAATGATGACGAGCCGGCTCACCCACCTTATAACTTCCGTTTAGAGTACTTCGGACATGCTCTGTCAATTCTACGACCCAAACTCCCTGGGCGGCAACCCAAGCGAGAAAGGAAATAGGACACGGAGCTAGAGCAACCAACACTGGCAACCCGAGGCTACCCAGAGAGGCCCATCACTCACGCGCCTGATACTAATGCAATGCAATACAAGATATTTAATGATGATCGAGCAAGGCACTGAAGTGCAAGTCAGTAACAACATGCGATACAATAAGCACACAATAAACAATTACAAACAATAAAGTAACAAGAACAACACTAACAAGCATTATCAACAATTGATATACAAATTCAATCATAATCAACTTTAATAAGCATATCAAGCATTATTAAGCATTCTATAGGCATTATACTATGAAAACACACAAAATCACAAAATGACCCCAACTTTCGAAACACTATCACTTTCAAACGAGCCACGAGTTTTGGAAACCGACTTCACTAATCCTCCTAGGTCACTATAAGGCACATCTAAAGACCCCGAAACCCTACTTAACCCTAGAATTCACGCAAAGCCCCGATTTCTCCCTTTGCTTGTTTGAACTATCGCTACCCTAACCAAACACTCAACCAATGCCATAATCACACCAAAAGTGCTTCCATGGCCTCCCGAGACAATGCCATCATGCAAAACGATAAAATGCCAAACTTGACCTAAACGACCCCAACTTTCACTAAGCCATTTTCTCCGTTTTTCCATTACACAATCCAGTTAAACCACACATTTAGGCATTCTAGCATATCTAGCACCTTCCTACATCAACAGAACGCATAACGGAGCAACTTCATTGAAACGGGGGTTTACTATTCATAATTTACTATTCAATTATCAATCTAAATTGCAAATTCGATATTCAACCGCAGAAAATGCTAAAAATCTATAAATACATGTTCTACAATTGCTAGAGAACATTCTTTAAGCAACAAAACGGATCAAATAACAATCTACGCATAATTTCTAAAAATTAAAGTTTAGACATAATATTTTCAAATGCGTAAATAACGATGAAACCCTCACCTTAGACGCTACTAGACGCTAGGAAAACCACGCCGGATGCCTCAGAAACCACCCCGTGCAAGCTCACGCGATGATTTGAAGTTTTGAAGATTGAAATCTTTTTTTTTCTTTCTCCTTGGTTTCGGCCCTTTCATTTCTGTTTTTCAACTTCCTTTTTTTTTTTTATTTTGTGCTATAATAAGCTTATAAGGTGACAAGAAGTCAACAAGTCAAAGCCCTTGGTCAAAGCTAACTTAAACTTGGTCAACTAAGCTTATTTCATGCATTTTTAAAGCTAAAACAACTAACATACATCCAATTCCAGTTAATAACAATTAAACTACTAAAATTAAAACACCAAACACTAGTTTTCACTAATTGCTGAGGACTAGAAATCATTTCCTAACTATCGCTCTCGATATGCTATGCACTTTGCGACAATAAAAGAATAACAATTAAATCTCAAAGAATTTAAGAAAATATAATTTTCGAAAGTAACATATTTCAAAATTTACTCCTGCTCGGAGCTACTTTTCATTTAATTGAAAACCGAGCATTAAGATGCAAGAAAAATAAAACCGATTAACATAAATACGAAAATAAAGCTACAAATGAATGTTTAACTAAAAATAAACACAAAATTCAATGCTAACATTTAAGATGTCACTTAATTAAATACAATTAAATGTCCTTAAATGCATGCCGGGTTCGGGTTATCACAATTGCCCCCCCTCGCTGAGTTTGTGTAAACTCATCCCGTTTCATAACAGCATTTCAGGTGTAGCCGAGTTAGAGCCGTGAGGAGATTAGAAGTGGATTCTTTGTATTCTTGCTTTGGATGATGTTTTATCATTTGTGGATTATGTAGATTATGATGTACTTAGAAGACTATTGTGGAGATGTATTCTTGGGTATTGAAGAGTTATTGTGAGGACTTCTTGTTGTATATTTTTGAATGTATTTGGGAAGCAGTTTTATGCCTTGATGTAGTGCTTTTGATCTTGTGGTTGGTTGTATTGTTTTATGGATATTAGTGCAAGGGCTAATGAAGTGTGCCTTAGCGGACTTGGGATGAGTGATATTCTTAAACTCGTGGCATCACGATCCCAGGTTGTTCATTGCTTTGTAAGCTTGGATATTATTCTATGTCTTTGGTATCAGAGACTATTGTAGTGATTGAAAATTGGGGTCGTGACACCCGACAATACATTTATTTTATTAATTGGTATATATTTGTTGCATTAAATTTGCTCGTTTTTCGATATATGAATTAAAGTGCACTTGCATCGTTTTACGTGCATTCACGTGCACTTATGTGCATTTTTGTGTTTTAGATATCATAGGCAATAATTAAATTCTACCAAATGACGTTAGTAACTAAACTAGTTAGGATCTAACCAAAATGACAAACTAGTAAATAAGAATTTAGTTAGAAGGGTTATTTGGACTTTTGCTTTAATAAATAATATCCTACTTACCAAAAGCAAAACAAAACACCCAACACATACACACACAAGAATCGGACCAAATGAAAAAAAGAAAGAAAAGAACCAGAGAGCTCTAGCGAACCCAAGAGGAAGGAGAAGGAAGAAAAAAGGGAAGAAGCAAGGGGAAAGAAGAAGAAATGAGTGGAAAAATTGCCTAGCTAGCTCATCAACTTGTTCTTTTGTGCATTTCTAGCCAAGATAAGGTGAGGGGTGCATTATTTGTGTTTTTTTTCTTGTAGTTTAAATGTTGTAAAATGGAAGATTATGCTTTATCCTCATATGCTAATATGATTATTGTGAAGAATATGTGAAATTTGAGTGTTGTATGCCTTCTAAATTGGAACTTGGTATGTAGTGGTTGTTGTTGTAGAGATTGAAGAAGAATGTGTAGAATGAAGGTTAAATGTTTGTTATAATGCTTGAAAGAGAGTTATTTAAGCTTAAGAATGCAATATAAAGCCTTTATATTCATGAAATGCAAGCAACAAGCTAAAAGGACTAGGTGATATGCATGTGTGTATGTGAGTAAGGGCTGACTGCCGAGTGCCGGTTGCCTGCCGGTACTGGGTAGCCACCGACGATGGGGCTACTACCGGCTGTAGCCAGGGCTGCTACCTGCTACAGCCAAGTCCCCCTTTCTCTTTCCTCTTTTGTGCATTGAAGGTATGCCATATGCTGGTCTAAGCCATGACCATTTTAGCTTGCATTTAGCTATGGTTTTCTAGTTGAATTGCTCCTATATTTGTGTTGTTAACTAACTAAATGATCAATTGTTGTTGAGCTATTTCTAAGTACAAGCTACTAGCCATTGAAGTAAGGAAATACATGATTTAGAAGCCTATTAGTATAGCATGTGATTTGAATGTACCATTAATATAGAATGTGTTCTGAACTTGCTATGTTGCTAGTTATGATACGTTTGATTTAGCTTGCAAATTCCTTGGGCTTCTAGTGGAATTAAGGCTTGTTTATGAAGTTAGTTACTAGATTTGTTGAAAGTGATTGCCAAGTGAACTTGTTGTCACTTTAGTGTAAATCAATTGTTAACTAAAATGGATAACATGCATGGTAATACCATCAAAGTATCTCATTTTACTAGCTAGAGTTATGCTTAGTTAATTTCTGAACCTTTTTGATTATCAAGTGAGAATATGAATTGCTTACGCTTCTAGTTAGTTAGAATACTTAAATGATTACTAAGTAAACTTAACGAGGCTTCCGTGCGAGTTAATATCTAGTGGGAAATAGCTAAAATATGTATGAATGCTTTAAGTAGTAGTCTTGTCACGCCTAAACCCGGTCCCTTCAGAAACCAAGCCCGGTCGCGACGACACATGGGAATTATAACAGTTGTAATATGGATATCTAATAAGAAACAAAAAACCCCAATCACATTTAAACAAAGTCTACATCAAAGTAGACTAGATACTCAACATATATAACCTCAACAAGCATACATGAAGCCCAATGTGATCATGAATTCAACCATGACTAACCCTATATAAAATCAAAACGAGCTAGACTTCAAAATAGATAAGTTATCAAGTATTTCAAACATAACCTAAAACATAACTTCATTACAACAAACTACTAAAAGCCATTAAAACATTGTTTCCAAAGTTAAATACAACAACTACTCATGATACACATGATCAAGCTCGTTATTGCCTTTCTCACGCACGTAATCCACATCATGAACTCCTGTATCATGCATTAAAGAGGTGTGAGCTAAATAGGCTCAGTGAGGGAGGGATAAAAAGGAAGTTTAAAAGCTTTAACTCAAAACCCTTTGAAACACATAGGAAACAACACAACAGATAAACAACTTCACACTCACATACGCTTAACAACCTTGAAACATTCAAGCTAAACAACACATCAAGAAGTTACCGCTTTAGACATTCATTGAAGCCCACACCTTATAACTCCGCCACGAACTCAACACTTCTCTCGCCTGCATGTGTACTCATGATATACACTATCCTACGACCAATCTCACCATGACCTTCACCGACCACACGAGAGATAGGACTAGTATATGGTAGTCGTACAATTACCGGCAAGTCCTATGCTACCCAACACGACACAACGCTACCATGATGAACTAAGGTTGCAACCCGACACTTCACCTCACATCTCATACACATACATTAATCAACAACACATCCACTACTCAACAACACATCCTTTAACTCAACAACACATTCAACAACTCAACAACACATCTACCAACTTAACAACACATTCAACAACTCAACCAAACTTCATTAAACATATATCCAACACCAACATTTAATTACCAGAGAATATGACCTTTTCAACACATTAACATCACCTAAGCTCATAAAAACATGGTATTTACACATTTAACACCAATTAAACCTTAAAAGAACATGATCCCTACAAAACAACTCTAACTTTTTAACAACATTTCACCAACCTAGGATCTACAACATATAACCTCAACACAATCAATATAACAACTATCTACAATGCATTATGAACCCTTAGTAACACTAAAACCAAGCATTAAACAAGCCAAAAATGCCAAAAGCAAAAAATGCCAAAAGCAAAAATTACACCAAGGCTGGAATTTTAAGAAAATCATCAAAATAAACCCCTAAATTCACCAAATTCACTCAAAACCCTTGAAATCATATACCATTCACACACACCCACACACACACACACACACACACACATATATATATATAATCATAAACACCAAAGCTAACTCAATTTCTCAACATTCAACTAACAAAGTTGGCTTATTTTCAACTATTTAGGCTCAAACAAGTTCATACGCATATATATAGCTCTCAAATCACTACTACAACATATATTCATCTCTACAAACATTTATAACACAATTATATAACATTTCCATGGATCAAAATAGGCAAGCACATGCAAGAACTTGAAACCCTTACCTTAAAATTGTTGGAAAAGACTAGATATGGCAAGAACAAGGTTTGGAGAACAATCTATGAACTGAATACACTTTGATTTGGCTTTAAAATGAAAGATTCACCTTAAAAAATGATCAAAACCTAGGTTTTCTATTTTTTTCCTTTTTTTTCTCCCTTGGCTGATTCAAGCTTGTTCTAGACTTTTGCTTTATTTTGTAATGCTAATATATTGTATGTATAATGTATATAATGTATGTAATGGCCAAGAAGTCAAATAAGTTAAAAATGCAAAGTCAAATGGTCAAACATGGCATAATAAACTATTATCTTATATGTTTATATGTATTTATGTATATAATGTATGTATTTAT
Organism: Ehretia macrophylla; assembly: GCA_037974665.1. NCBI lineage: Eukaryota > Viridiplantae > Streptophyta > Magnoliopsida > Boraginales > Ehretiaceae > Ehretia > Ehretia macrophylla. The sequence continues at coordinate 12,750,235 of CM075774.1, forward strand.
ACTTATATATATATATATATATATATATATATATATATATATATATATATATATATATATATATATATATAAGACTAAGTCAACTTTAGTAGACTAAACAAAATAAGATTAAGTTTATGTGTAAAAATGCAATTTAAATGCAAATTTGATGTAGTAAAAATAGTAAAACACATAATTAACACATAATACTACCAAATAATTTTTAAAATAAATAAATGCACTTATAATGAAATGCTCGGGTCTTACAAGTCTACTTTGTTATCATTGAAAATGTGGAATAATTGTATGATTGATTGCCAATGCTTTATAAGTTGTGGTTGTTTAAATGTTTAAATGCTTATGTGCTCGATAGGCAACCTATTTTGTTGTCCCCTCACTTACGTATTTCTTAAATGATTATTAAAGTATTCTCGTGAGGGTTTTCAATAGTTGTAACCATAGCGTTTGACACGGATATGTTGGGCCTCCCTAGGCAGCATCGGGTTTGCCAGTGGTTGGTTGTTCAACCTCCGCGAGCTATTTTCTCACTTGCGTGGTCATTGAAGGCCTTGGGGTGTTGGGTAGTAGGATTATCGAGGTACTTTCGGCGTACACCCATCGGCGATATAAGGGGATTGAAGAGGTTGTGAAGTAACGGAGCAAAGGCCATGAAAATAAAAACGTATCCTTTTCAAAGTGATTATATAGCTCTATGAGCTTAATTGAATGTTCAAAGCTTTATATTAGCGTGTATTGTTTATTCCAAGCTTCCTAATGTTGCTATATGTTAACTGGCTTATATGCATTCACGAAAAGGGTTTCAAAACCTCCCTGTGTTTCTTTTCCCCTTCACTAAGCACGTGGTTGCTCACCCCTCTTTCTTTAATATTTTCAGGTGTAGCAAGGAGAAATTGAAGTGCTTTACAAGTTGTTTGGGCCTACTTTGCATGGAGTGTTGTATATGCTCGTGATGGCTTATAATTTTGCCTTGTAAATGTCAATAGAATATGATGAGTTCTTTAATCATTGTGAATTTATAATAAAAGTAGACTTAGTCTAGTTTGGATTTGTATTGTTATTGAACTTGGGTGCGAAAGATAAAGGTATAAATGATGTTGAATGCTTGTTGTGTGGGATTGTTTGTTTGTACAAGTTTTGGATAGTCCATATTACAGGGGAAACTTCGTCCGGTTTTTCTCGTTTTTACTTGACTTGGGATTTGGGTCGGGTTATTACTATTGGACATAATTTTGTGAGGGATCGGGTCGTTTTATAGCATTTGCACTACACGCTTACAACACACACATTACACCTAGTGTTACACGACCAAAGAAAAAAAGAAAAGGAAAATGATTTTCTCCCATCAGAAAATCATTCGCTTTGTATAGGAAGTGAAATAGGAGAGAATATTCTATTGTCAATCCTTCTTTGGAGTTCACTATTACTTTGTTGCATATTTCCAGCCACATTGTAGTCCACTCATCTTTGTGTTCAGATTTTAAGCCAACACTTGAAGGTAATGCATACACTATTTCGATTAGTACATAATACTCAATTTCTAGAATGTATATTGTTTGATTAAATGTTCTGCATATAGATTATGGCTACCATATTTGATTATAAACTGCATATAAACTATAAAATATGTGTTGCTTACCTTAGGAATCCATAACCATCAAGATGTAGAGTAGCGAACCACCCTAAAATTATTGGCTTCATCTCTCTTTCTCTTCTATCCCTACTGTTTACTTTTTTGCATATATTGTGTTTGATATATTGCTTGATAGAATCAACTAGTTGCAATTCCATTCGAAAAAGTAGTATTATTGCCTCTCTAACCTAATTCACCCCCTCTCTTAGGTTAATTTGGGCTAACAAGTGGTCGCTAGAGCTAGGGCTTTATATGTTGTTTAACCGGTAATAAAGTTAGGATTATGACAATTACTACTACATCTCCTTACATTGATGGATACTCAATTGATAGACCTCCATTATTTACAAGAATCAATTTCATGAGGTGGAAGAATCATATGCAAACATATATTCAATCCATGGACAACTACACGTTATAGCATATTGTTGAGCATGGGCCATACGAAATAGAAGATGAGTCAACCGAGCAAAATATTGTAAAGTTGACAAAAAATGCTCAAGCAATGTACATCCTCTATTGTGTATTCAATGATAACGAATTTGAACAAATTCAAGAATGCACATTCGGTCATGAGATATGGAATCTTCTTCAAGAACTATATCAAAAGAAAGAAAGGGATAATAAAGAAGAAGAAAAACAAGAAGAAAATGTGGCATACTTTGTTACATTGGATGAAGAGGTAAGTCAATCTTACAAATCTAATTGCTCCACATCTATTAACAATGATCTGAGGAAGCCATTTCTAATGTGAATTGTGGGACCCCGAATTTGCCTAAATTGCAATTACGTGTTTTATCTACTTAAATGCTATTATAATTAATATGTATGTATTTATATGTGATATTAAGTGATCTTATATTAATTATGCATTTAAAATACATTTGAAAAACAAATAATATGACTTTTCAACTTCTTTTGCAAAATTAAGTTTTGTACCTTAAATGTATATATATGTATGCTTATAATAAAATGTTTTCAACTATTTTTAATCAACTAAATATAGTATAAGTGTTGGTTTATATATATATATATATATATATATATATATATATATATATGCAAAGAAGGCTTAAAACAGCTAAAAACACAAAGTTGACAACTTTGACTTTTGCAAGAATGTTGACTATGCTTATTATATATGCAATATACATACACAATACACAAAAATAGCTCAAAACCCATCCATTTATCACACACATTGTCGTGTGCTCTCTAAGGGAAGAAGAAACATTTTTCACTTAGGTTTTGAAGAAAATTTTCAAAGCAAACTTCATTTCTAGGCTAAATGTTTTTGTTCCAGGTTGGATTTAGCTTGCTGGGCACCTATTCTACCCATTTCTATCCTTGCTTTGGATCAAAGGTGAGGGAAAAACTAGATATTTTTTTTAAAGTTTGAGTCAAATTTTAGTTGATGCATTTGTAGTTGTTATTTTGTTAAATTGATGTTAGATTATTGCTAAGTAGATGATAAGGACCAACTTAGTGTATTTGTAGCCATTTTAAACGGTAGAAACATGTATTTTTATTTTTCGTGTATTTAAAATAAAATTTTGGCTTATATTTGAATAAATGTAGTTGTAGAAGTTGAAATTGAGTTATAGTTGCTTCTGTAGACTTGTTAATTATTGTGTAATAATGTTGTAACGCCAAATTTTCAATTTGAATGCCATAGCAAAAGTTGAAAAAAATCAGCCTAGTGTACATTGTCATTTTTGACTTGTTGGGCTTGTATTAGATGAGTTTTGGTTGGTTTCGGAGGGGGTTAATGTAGTTGCTTGAGTGGTTAGGTGGTAGGAAAAGGTTCGGGGATTGGTTGATAGCTATATTGTAAGTTATGTTATTTACAAGTTTGTGTAGTCTTTCTTTGAAATACTTAAGTGTTGTCTTTACTTGCTTGGTAGTGTTTGGGTAGTTGATACTTGGGTTGGTGTTGAGTAGGCTCGGGTTTAAATGTATGTTGAAGTGTGTATTGAGTTGGGTGACCTACTTTATTGTCTAACTTGGGTGTCTTAGTTGTTTAATTAATGTTATGCTGATTGAAGTGTTGTTAATTGATTGTTGAATGTTGTTGTATTGGAGGACAACCTACTTTGTTATCTTCTTAGAATATTAAGTATTCAATGTTAATTGAATATTAAGTTTTCAATGTTAATTGTTGTATTGGAGGACAACATTGTGATAACCCGAACTCGGCATGCATTTAATGGCATTTAATTGTATTTAATTAAGTGTCATCTTAAATGTTAGCATTGAATTTCGTGTTTAATTTTAGTTAAACATTCATTTCTAGCATTAACTTTATAATTCTTTAAAATATTCCAGAAATAGTTAAATTAATTATTTTTAAATGAATATTGATTATTTTGATTGTTTTGATTATTTTAATAATCGGTTTTAATTGTCTTGCATTAAAATCACTCGATTTTCAAATAAATAAGAAAAGTAACTCCGAACCGGAGTGAATTTTAAACTATTCTACTTTTCAAAAAAAAAAAAAAGTTTTCTATTATTGCTCATCACTTTATTAACGATCATTTATTGACCGTTTGATCATAGTATTTTGAAAATGAGAGTTAGAGAAATATTCCTTGGACTTAGTGAAAAATGTTTTTAACTTAATTTAGCCAGATTTAATTGGTTTTTATTAAAATTGCATTGTTTTAACTTGAATTAGATTAAATGGCATCAAAATAAGCTTATTTGATCAATTTTAACTTAAGTTTGATTTTGCAAATGACCAAAATACCCTTGTCACCCTTTTAAATAATAAAACAAGGCAAAAATAAAAAAAACAAAACCATAAATGCCATCCATATCCCTCCCCTGGCCGAAAGTTTGAGGGAAAAAGAAAAAAAATTGTTTTGCATTTTTCTTCTACAATCGTGCGTGGAATTGCTCGGGGGTCGTGGCTCGGGTCCTTGCGGGTCTTGGTCTTCAATCTCTGTGAGGGTTTTCACGCTTTTGTGCATTTAAATTCGAATTTGAATTTTGTTTCAAAATTTTAGATTTGATATATAATGTGTTATAATGCCTGTAATTGCTTGATATAGCTTCCTTTGAGTTCGTAGAGCATTGTTTGATAGTTATTTATCAATTTTTACGGCTGAAATTGCGTATTTGAAATTGGGGAAGAACAATGAATAGTGATTATGAATAATAAAACCCTAGAATTTCGGATTTTGATCCGAATTGCGACTGCTTGATTTGGATAGGTGCCATTAGTGATAGAAAGATAAAATGTGCAATAAAAACGGACCGGCATTTGTTAAAATTAGAAATTAGACAAAGAAACGTAAAGGGGCCGTTTGACCAAAAGTTGACCGTGCTCGAATTGGGTTCGGGGTTTTGCTATTGAGGGCATGGAAGCACTTTTGGCACTGTCGTGGCGTTGATTGAGTGACTGGTTAGCGTAACTGTAGTTCAAATGTAGTAGGTGGACTTTCGGGCTTCGGTTGGGAAAGTGAGGTTTAGTGACATAGAAACGTGCCTTGTAGTGCCTAAGTGAATGTAGTGAAATCGGTTTCCTAATCCCGTAGCTCATTTGCTCGAAATTGCCTTTGGAAGTTAGAGATTGAACAGTGATATTTGTTGTTTTCGTGTTTGAACTGCTGTTACTTGTTTAATTGGTGTTCTTGTTGCTATTAATGATAGTTATGTTTGAAAAGTTAATTGAATACTAGTATTGATTGCAAATGCATGATATCTCGTTTATCGCCACTAATCTGTATTGCTGTGCTATTGCTCGTTTATTGCTTGTATCTTGTATTGCATTGCATAGTGTTAGGCGCGTGAGTGATGGGCCTCTCTGGGTAGCCTCGGGTTGCCAGTGTTGGTTGCTCTAGCTCCGTGTCCTATTCCCTTTCTCGCTTGGGTTGCCTCCCAGGGAGATTTGGGTCATAGAATTGATTGGATACTTCCGGGGTATTCCAAACTGAAGTTATAAGGTGGTTGCGCGCTTATTGTCATCGTTGTCAACATCAAGCTCAAGATTGATGTAATGCTCGTGGAATAGAATCGAATGGTACATTGCTCGTATGAGTGAACCATAGCCTTCAGAGTGTGGTATAGCTTTGAATGGTTGTGTTAATGCTTTTATTAATTGCTTAATGTATTGATTGTTTATATTGAATGCTTGTTTGTCAGTTCTATTGCTTAACTGCCTTATTTGCATTGCACGACTTTCTTTCTCTCCACCTCGATAACTGTCTCGCCCTCACTGAGTATACGTGTTGTGTATACTCACTCCTCACCACCACATTTTAGGAAATGCCTTGTTAGCTGGAAAGTTCGTGGTTACGTGAAAGTTTGTGCTTGAAGAGTTGTCTTGCATGCTATGTGGCTTGAGTTTTCAAAGATGCAAAGATGTATCTTTCATGTATTGTATGTATTTAATGTCAAAAGGAATGTAATTTAAGTTTTACTAGATTATTGAAGTGGTTTGATAAGTTAGTTTATGTATCTAGTTAGTATAGCTTAACTTTAATGCATGTTTGTATTGCTTAAAGAAAAGTTAGAATAGTCTGGGTACTTGGAGTTGTATATTTACTTGTGTTTAATTGTTGAGAACCAAGGCTCGGATGGCCTTGAGGAAGTTTTGTATGGTTGGACACGGTGCTGGTCCACTTATATACTATTACAGGCTTTGCATTTTGCCTAGAAACAGGGGAGACTCTGTCCGTCTTTCCCTAAAATTTTATGCCTGGGTTTGGAATTGGGTTGCGATTAGATTGATTGATAGAACTCCCGGTCTCGAGAGGGATCGGGGTGTTATAGGTGGTATCAGAGCTTGTTTAGCTCATAAGTCGGGACAGGGTCCTCGGTCTGGTGGGTAGTGGTCCTTGAATGTATGCTTGTTAAGTGTGTCTTGACTTGAATGTGTGCTCCTATGTAATATAGTTATGTGTTATGTGTTAATTGTGTGCTAAGTGAAGTGAAGTGTCTAGTTGTGTATTGAATTGACCTATTGAATTGGCATCGTGAATCGAATCGACCTCGTGAATTGTTATTTGCTTGAAGTATTGCTTGTAATGTGTGTATTGAAATGTCTTGAATTGGTTATGCCATGATTTGAATTGATTATGTTGTGCTTGACTTGATTGTCGTGCTTGAGTGACTTTGTTGAATAAACTGTTTTATAAACTCTTTTGTAAACTTGCTTGCATAATAGTTTAAGGCATGTGTATGAATGTGATATCCTGGCATTTATACATGTCCTGTTGAATGGTAAGAAAGACTTCTTTCTCCCCTGAAGAAAGTGGTTCACAGTTGGCCTTTCAAAGTGTATGGATTGGAAGGAAATGAATGGCATTTAATTAGCCTTTATCTGGGAGTTGGTGTTTGCCTTTGGAGCTCGGTTATTGGCGAATCTCTAGGGTCCTCCTCTGTGCTTAACAGTTGTGAAATAGTAGTTTTCTTTTGAGGTTCTATTTGGCTGTTCTTTGGAGCATTTTTTGGTTTTCTTATCGGGTATTCTTTGGAAACTTTTGTTGGCACTTCTCGATGGACTTGGCTATTGGGATCTCAATCGGGCTTATTGTATGGTATTATCTATGGCATATGTGTCTCGGTCTTTATTGGTGTGTTACTGACATCTCTTATTGGAAATTCTTCAATGGTATTCTCTAGAATTCTCAGTGGTCATTTATCTAGTACTTACCAATTGGGCAATCCTTGCTACTTTCTTACTGGAGTATTGTTTGGTTATTTTATTTGGCATCCCTCAGTTGGTTTGGTAATTGGAATTCCTATCGGACTTATTGTGTAATGTTATTTACGGTATTCTTTGGAATTCTTACTGGGCATTCTACTAGTATTTTTCTTATTGGCATTTATTGGAAGATCTTACACTTGGGATTCTGCTTGGACTTATTATCTTGTATTGTTTACGGCTTCTCCTTCGGCTTTTCCACTCAAGGGAATCTATACTTGCTGTTTTACTAAGATGTTGCGGTAGGGACTCAGTGATTGGAGAATTTCATTTAGAGATTGGCCTTTGGTATTCTTCTCTATATTCTTTTACAGAACTTTCAGCTAGGTCTACTTACGGTAATCAGCACTGCATGAGGTGCATTTGCTCTGGCTGTCTTTTAACTTCCTTATTTGGTACTTGTTAGACTTCTATTGGAGATTCGTGTGTGGGGTATTCTTCTTGTCGTTATTGTGCGGTATTAGTGACATCTACAGTATCCCTGCTTCAGTCTTTAGTTGGTATTTTCTCGGCATTCTTGGTTGGAAATTTCTATTGGAGTTCTCCTACGGGCATCCTTATTCACTATCTTGTCCAGCAACCAATGAAGATTAGTCAGAGTTGGGTTTCAAATGATGCTGAGTTCTATTGGAAGAAGAATTGCGAGGACACAATTGTTTTAAGGGGGTAAGGATGTGATAACCCGAACCCGGCATGCCTTTAATGGCATTTAATTACATTTAATTAAGTGTCATCTTAAATGTTAGCATTGACTTTCGTGTTTAATTTTAGTTAAACATTCATTTCTAGCATTAACTTCATAATTCTTTAAAATATTCCAGAAATAGTTAAATTAATTATTTTTAAATGAATATTGATTATTTTGATTGTTTTGATTATTTTAATAATCGGTTTTAATTGTCTTGCATTAAAATCACTCGGTTTTCAAATAAATAAGAAAAGTAACTCCGAATCGGAGTGAATTTTAAACTATTTTACTATTCTACTTCTCAAAAAAAATTAAAGTTTTCTATTATTGCTCATCACTTTATTAGCGATCATTTATTGACCGTTTGATCGTAGTATTTTGAAAATGAGAGTTAGAGAAATATTCCTTAGACTTAGTGAAAAATGTTTTTAACTTAATTTAGCCAGATTTAATTGGTTTTCATTAAAATTGCATTGTTTTAACATGAATTAGATTAAATGGCATCAAAATAAGCTTATTTGATCAATTTTAACTTAAGTTTGATATTACAAATGACCAAAATGCCCTTGTCACCCTTTTAAATAATAAAACAAGACAAAAATCAAAAAAACAAAACCATAAATGCCATCCATGTCCCCCCCTCCATGGCCGAAAGTTTGAGGGAAAAAGAAAAAAAAATGTTTTGCATTTTTCTTCTACAATCGTGCGTGGAATTGCTCGGGGGTCGTGGCTCGGGTCCTTGTGGGTCTTGGTCTTCAATCTCTGTGAGGGTTTTCACGCTTTTGTGCATTTAAATTCGAATTTGAATTTTGTTTCAAAATTTTAGATTTGATATATAATGTGTTATAATGCCTGTAATTGCTTGATATAGCTTCCTTTGAGTTTGTAGAGCATTGTTTGATAGTTATTTAACAATTTTTACGGCTGAAATTGCGTATTTGAAATTGGGGAAGAATAATGAATAGTGATTATGAATAGTAAAACCCTAGAATTTCGGATTTTGATCCGAATTGCGATTGCTTGATTTGGATAGGTGCCATTAGTGATAGAAAGATAAAATGTGCAATAAAAACGGACCGGCGTTTGTTAAAATTAGAAATTAGACAAAGAAACGTAAAGGGGCCGTTTGACCAAAAGTTGACCGTGCTCGAATTGGGTTGGGGGTTTTGCTATTGAGGGCATGGAAGTACTTTTGGCGCTGTCGTAGCGTTGATTGAGTGACCGATTAGCGTAGCTGTAGTTCAAATGCAGTAGGTGGACTTTCGGGCTTCAGTTGGAAAAGTGAGGTTTAGTGACATAGAAACGTGCCTTGTAGTGCCTAAGTGAATGTAGTGAAATCGGTTTCCTAATCCCGTAGCTCATTTGCTCGTACTTGCCTTTGGAAGTTAGAGATTGAACAGTGATTTTTGTCGTTTTCATGTTTGAACTGCTGTTACTTGTTTAATTGGTGTTCTTGTTGCTATTAATGATAGTTATGTTTGAAAAGTTAATTGAATGCTAGTATTGATTGCAAATGCTTGATATCTCGTTTATCGCCACTAATCTGTATTGTTGTGCTATCGCTCGTTTATTGCTTATATCTTATATTGCATTGCATAGTGTCAGGCACGTGAGTGATGGGCCTCTCTGGGTAGCCTCGGGTTGCCAGTGTTGGTTGCTCTAGCTCCGTGTCCTATTCCCTTTCTCGCTTGGGTTGCCTCCTAGGAAGATTTGGGTCGTAGAATTGATTGGATACTTTCGGGGTATTCCAAACTGAAGTTATAAGGTAGTTGCGCGCTTATTGTCATCGTTGTCAACATCAAGCTCGAGATTGATGTAATGCTCGTGGAATCGAATCGAATGGTACATTGCTCGTATGAGTGAACCATAGCCTTCAGAGTGTGGTATAGCTTTGAATGATTGTGTTAATGCTTTTATTAATTGCTTAATGTATTGATTGTTTATATTGAATGCTTGCTTGTCAGTTCTATTGCTTAACTGCCTTATTTGCATTGCACGACTTTCTTTCTCTCCACCTCGATAACTGTCTCGCCCTCACTGAGTATACGTGTTGTGTATACTCACTCCTCACCACCACATTTCAGGAAATGCCTTGTTAGCTGGAAAGTTCGTGGTTACGTGAAAGTTCGTGCTTGAAGAGTTGTCTTGCGTGCTATGTGGATTGAGTTGTCAAAGATGAAAAGATGTATGTTTCATGTATTGTATGTATTTAATGTCAAAAGGAATGTAATTTAAGTTTTACTAGATTATTGAAGTGGTTTGATAAGTTAGTTTATGTATCTAGTTAGTATAGCTTAACTTTAATGCATGTTTGTATTGCTTAAAGAAAAGTTAGAATAGTCTGGGTACTTGAAGTTGTATATTTACTTGTGTTTAATTGTTGAGAACCAAGGCTCGGATGGCCTTGAGGAAGTTTTGTATGGTTGGACACGCTGCTGGTCCACTTATATGCTATTACAGGTTTTGCATTTTGCCTAGAAACAGGGGAGACTCTGTCCGTCTTTCCCTAAAATTTTATGCCCGGGTTTGGAATTGGGTTGCGATTAGATTGATTGATAGAACTCCCGGTCTCGAGAGGGATCGGGGTGTTACAAGGGATGGCCTTGAGGAAGTTTTGTATGGTTGGACACGGTGCTGGTCTACTTATATGCTATTACAGGTTTTGCATTTTGCCTAGAAACAGGGGAGACTCCGTCCGTCTTTCCCTAAAATTTTATGCCCGGGTTTAGAATTGGGTTGCGATTAGATTGATTGATAGAACTCCCGGTCTCGAGAGGGATCGGGGTGTTACAAACATACTTTGTCATCTAACTTGGGTTGTCACGCCCCAACTCAACCCTACCTATGATCAGTCAGGACGCAACGGAATTTCGACAGTATAACGACAGTAATTAGGACACCGAGGTTCTAAACCAACCTCTTCAGAACATCATACATCAAACTCCATAACAATTCCAATAATCAACTCCTCAATTAAGTTATCAACATACAACACAACCATATTATACAATAATCATTCTTTAACAATCCATTCTTAGTTATACGCCTCCGTTCCAACATAATACATTAATTAAACATACATTTCAAAATAGATTATAAACTAACTTAGTAACCTATCATAGTCAAAAGAAAGACCACTAAGTTAGCAACAACTAGTTCATTATCATTACTATAACTTATACATCATTAACTATAAAGTAAATAAAAGACAACTGGAATAATATACAAGACTATAAAATATACAACATCTCTAACATCAAGGACAAGACTCTGACACATAGGACTCGTCCACATATGGCACATTCTCAGCTTTCTGAGGCATGTACTCGTAATCTTGCTCAATAACACCTGTATGCATGCAATAATAGAGAGTGAGCTTATATAAAACAAGCTCAGTGAGGATCCGATAGATCTCTAACAGTATTTACTATACTCATTGGAAATGATCCTTTGAGCAGTAAACACACAATAAAACATCACTAACAATATAAACACATAACTATAATGACCAATCAATAAAGGATACTCTAGTTGGTGTAGCTCCAAACGTCATCACGATCTCAACCATTCTTCTTGTAACTCCCTATTACTCACGTACCCGAGGTACCTTACTAGCCTCGTCCTCCGTGACACCTCCGTCATGCGAGTTGGAAGTAGTCTCTGGTAGTCATGCCGTTATCAACCCGACAGTCCGATGCTGCCCGAGAGGTGGCACACACATACCAAGACTCAGCAATAATAATAAACAATCATTCACAGGAGGACAATCTAGAAGAATTGCCTAGCTCCTGGTTTATCAATCATCAATCAATAATCATCTTTAATCATCAATTATCATAAATATAACATCAAGTAATCATTTAAACAACAAACAACTAAGTTAGATGACAAAGTAGGCCATCTAACTTACATGCATTAAACACACAATCAAACCATAATCTAACCATTAGCAACTCACAATTCAATTACTCAAATACCACCCAATCATCTAAAGGCTCAATTCACCAATTTAAAGAAAGACAACCTAAACTTCAAATAATCATATCTTACATTCTACTAATCCAAACAACTTCAAATCAGTTTCCAACACTCACCCATTCAATCAACTACATTAGCCCTCTCGGAAACCAACCAAGACACATCAAAATCAAGCCCAACAACCCTAAAACCTCAATGCACCTAGGCTGAAATTTTTGAATTTTCACCCAAACATTGCAATCGATAATTCGGCATTATAACGACGCTAACACGTAATTAACAAACTTTTAGAAATTGACGGCAATCGATTCCAACCACAACAACTCAAGATATTCATCAAATGACCAATCTATCAACTTTAAATACCCAAAAATAAAAATTTATGCTACAACGGTTCAAATCTCACAAGAATACATATAAACGATCCCTAGCATGCACTGAGCAATAATATAACTTCAAATTAACATTCTAACGATTCAAAATGCAATTATAAGCAAAAACATAAAATATGACTTTTGAGATCTAGAATTTTTCTCTCACCTTTGATGCGAAACAAGCCTAGATATGCGTGTAATACATGCCCAACAAGCGGAATCCAACTCGGCACGAAAAACTACTAACAAAAACTAGGTTTTTCTATGAAAATTTGCTATGAAAACCTTTGAAATTTCTTTCTCTTTTCTCCCTTGAAGCTCTCAGCTATGTGTGTGTTTTTGAGGGTATGTTTGTGCTTTGCAAGTGTGTGTTGATGATATATCATGAAATGGTCAACAATTAAAAATAGTCAAAGTTAATTTTTAGTCTTTTAATTTATTTTATTGACTATTTCTTGCTCAACTATTGAATTAACACCTAAATTAATTCTAGACAATATATTTTAGGTGAAAAAGAGTGTTACATTAAAATAGTTTCACCCGAGTCGGCTTAAAACTCGTTTTCTTGCAAAAGAAAGTGTAAAAATCTTTAAAATTTTCAAACCGATTCCAAATCTATTTTAATCGAACACGGGTCTATTAATACCCGAGGACTAGGTGTTAAAACGTTTAAAACACCCCTGTAAAAATTTTAGCGGACAGGTGTTCAAAAATACTATTCACCAAAACTGACGATAAAATTTCTGATTCCGTTTTTGATGAAAATTTCATGAATGCACACTTAGCACGTATTAGGAGTATTAATCACATATTTAACACAGTCTAAGTCATATAGCACATAAACAGGTCAATTCACGCAAAACGAGGTAAAGCACGCACATCGAGACAAAACAAAATATGGGGTCTCACATTCTTCCCCCTTTAAAAAAATTTCATTTCCGAAATTCTTACTTGCTGAACGAAAAAGATCTGGGTACTGCTGCTGCATCTGATCTCGCCTCTCCCAAGTAGCCTCCTCAATACCGTGATGATTCCACAATTCCTTAACCATCGGAATCTTCTTCGACCTAAACTCTTGTTCCATTTGATCAAGAATACGAATCAGCCGCTCGTCATAAGTTAGATTCTCACGAAACTGTAACGGCTCTGGCTCAAGAATATGAGAAGGATCCGGATTATATTTCTGCAAATTAGACATGTGAAATACATCGTGGACATTAGATAAATTCTCCGGTAAAGCCAACCAATATGCTAACTTACCAACTCTACCAATAATCTCAAACGGCCTCACAAACCTCGGACTCAACTTACCACCTTTACCATAACGAGCAAACCCCTTTCGAGGAGACAATCTCAAGAAAACCCGATCTCCGACTACAAACTCCAAGTCTTGACGACGTTTATTAGCATAACTTTTGAATCTGCTCTGCGCTGTAAGCATTCTCTGCTTGATCAACTGAACATTCTCAATCTTCTCTAGAAGCTCTGGCATAATAGTCGGATCAATCGTCTTCATCTCCCTTACCTCGTCCTAATACAAAGGTGAACGACACTTACGGCCGTAAAGAGCTGCAAAAGGTGCCATCCCAATAGTAGCTTGATAACTATTGTTATAGGCAAACTCGGCAAGTCGTAGATGTTTCTCCCAGTTCTTCCCAAAATCCAGAACATAAGCCCTGAGCATATCTTCCAGAATTGAATAGTCCTCTCGGATTGACCGTCGGTCTGTGGATGATACGCTGTACTGAAGTTCAACTGAGTACCCAAAGTCTCCTGAAGTTTCTCCCACAAACGATAAGTAAATTGAGGATCTCGATCTGATACAATACTAGATGGAATCCGGTGAAGTCTAATAATTTAATCCAAATAAAGATCCGTCAACTTTGCAACTTCATCTCCCATCCGCATCGAAATGAAGTGAGTTGTCTTCGTCAAACGATCCACAACAACCCAAACTACATCATTACCTCTCAGTGTTCTAGGCAAACCAGTGACGAAGTCCATCGTAATATGCTCTCATTTCCGCTGTGGTATAGCCAACAGCTGAAGCAAACCTGCAGGTTATTGATGCTCGGCTTTCACTCTTTGACAAGTCAAACATCCAGATACAAACTGAGCAACTTCCCTCTTCATGTTGTTCCACCAATAGTGTTGCTTCAGATCCCAATACATCTTGTTTCCACCAGGATGAATAGTATACTTAGAATTATGAGCCTCATCCAGAATACCTCGCCTCAAACCCGGTTCATCGGGAACACAAACCCTGTTCTGAAACCGAAGAATACCATCCTCGTGCACTTTAAAAGCAGACTGATCATCCGTGATCTGATCCTTGATCTTCTGAAGTTTAACATCAAGTTGTTGAGCTTCTATGATATGAGATAGCAATAAAGGCTGAATACGGAGATGTGAACACATCACCCCCAACCTGAGTCATTTCCGATCTCCAATAAGTGAATTCCTCAAGAACCTTCCACTTCTTGACAACCAAACAAGAAACACTCGCCTTACGGCTAAGAGCGTCTGCCACCACATTTGCCTTCCCAAGTAGATAACTGATAGAGCAATTATAATCTCCAAGAAGTTCCATCCACCTCCGTTGACGCATATTCAACTCCTTCTGTGAGAATAAATACTTAAGACTCTTATGATCAGTAAAAATCTCGAACTTACTGCCCCACAAATAATGAAGCCACTTTTCAGTGAGAAAACAACAGCTGCCAACTCAAGATCATGAGTCGGATAGGTCACCTCATATGGTTTCAACTTTCTAGAAGCATAGGCAATAACCCGGCCATTCTGCATAAGGACACATCCCAAGCCCTCCTTGGATGCATCACTGTAAATGACCATATTATCGGTCCCCTCTGGTAGAGTAAGTACTGGAGTGCTAGTCAATCTCTTTTTCAACTCCTGAAACCCACTCTCACATTTCTCATCCTAAACAAAACTTGTCTGTTTCTGAGTTAACTTAGAAAGTAGCCCAGCTATCTTAGAAAAGTCCTTGACAAACCTACGGTAATAACCCGCCAAGCCAAGGAAGCTACGAACTTCCGAAACATTCTCCGGATGTTTCCAAGACATCACCGACTCAATCTTAGTGGGATCTACAGAAATACCGCTCTATGTGATAACATGAC
This sequence comes from Ehretia macrophylla, assembly GCA_037974665.1. NCBI lineage: Eukaryota > Viridiplantae > Streptophyta > Magnoliopsida > Boraginales > Ehretiaceae > Ehretia > Ehretia macrophylla. Next base: position 12,765,755 of record CM075774.1, read on the forward strand.
CAAGAAAAGATATGTGTTGCAGCCAAAATTCACATTTGCTGAATTTCGCAAACAACTGATGCTCCTGCAGCTTCTGTAAGACAAGCCGTAGATGTTGCTCGTGCTCCGATTCAGACTTAGAATAAACCAAGATATCATCAATAAAGATCACCACGAACTGGTCCAAGTACGGCTGAAAAACCCGATGCATAAGATCCATAAATGTTGCCGGTGCATTAGTTAATCCAAAGGGCATAACTACAAACTCATAATGCCCGCACCGAGTCCTGAAGGCAGACTTCAGAAAATCCTCCGTGCGAATCCGAAGCTGATAATACCCCTACCTCAAGTCAAACTTAGAGTAGACTTTGACTCCCTGAAGTTGGTCAAAAAACTCATCAATCAGCGGCAAAGGATATTTGTTCTTGATGGTCACCTGATTCAAACCACGATAATCAATACACAATCTCAAGGTACCATCATTCTTCTTCACAAATAAAACAGGAGCTCTCCAAGGTGAAGAACTCTGCTAAATGAAACCTTTCTCTATTAACTCCTGCAACTGAGTTTTCAACTCCTTCAACTCAGCTGGTACCATCCGGTATGCTGATTTAGAAATAGGTTGAGTACCGGGAACAAGATTGTTCACAAACTCCACATCTCTCTCTGGAGGTAACCCTAGCAACTCATCGGAAAATACATTGGGATATTCTCGAATAATAGGTACTTCCTCCAGCTGTAGCTTATCAGATGGCTTGTTGATCAAATAAGCTAGATAACCCGAACATCTCTTACTCACCAACTTAACGGCTTTAGTTGCTAAGATAACAAAACTAGTCTTAGCACCCCGGTTCCCTACTACCTCAACTACTGGCTGATCTGGCAAACGAAACTGTACTACCTTCGTTCTCCAGTTTAATTGGGCATCATACTTAGAAAGCCAATCCATACCCAAGATAACATCATACCCCAGGATAGAGTAGTGAATAAATAGTGATGAAAAGTGGGATTCAACGAATTGTACATGTCTAGAGTGGTAATATTTATGAGTAATAGGTTCGAGACATACATATGCATCATGAACGATTGAGTACCCTAGAAAGATATATGCTTTTAAAAGTTGTTCAAGTTTGTGTTGTGTATATGGGTGAAGCCATGGATAACATAGGCAACTGAATATACGTAACTTGGAGTAATTTAGAGCGGAGTGGAAAAGACATTCATATGGAGTTTTGTTGTCTAGGACGGGTATAGGAAGTCGATTGATAAAGTATATTGCAGTTTGGAAAACGAAGTTCCAGAGGGATAGAGGCAATGAAGAATGATGCAAGAGAGTGAGTCCAGTTTCCACAACGTGGCGATGTCGTTGTTCTGCCGAGGCAACATGTTGCGGTGTGTATGGAGAGAGATTAGGTGTTGGATGCCATGATGTTCAAACACATTTTTAAGGCCTTTATATTCAGTTCTACCGTTAGAATATATGGTGACAATTGATGTGTTGAAGTGCTTTTCGACCATGGTTTTGAATTTTGGGAAAAGAGCAAAGACATCAGATTTAGATGCCATGGGAAATAACCAAGTAAATTTTGTAAAATGGTCTACAAAGATAACGTAATAAGAAAGCCATCAATTGAACGGATTAGGGAAGGATCCCAGATGTCAGTGTAAATCAATTCAAGGGGATGACAACTTTTTAAAGTGGACGTAAAGGCAGTCAATGACTCTTATTACATTGACAAGAATCGTAAAATAAAGGATGTGGGGAAGGGGAAAGAGGGAGACTATTAGCTGCGACTATTTGGTTAAGGACTCGAGATGATGGATGATCGAGACGATCGTGCCAGTGACCAAAAGAGGTTCGGACACCAACATGAGCTTGTTTGGCAATGAGGGATGTGTTATTGCTTGGCTATTCATAAATGTTATTCGTGCTCTACCCCATTGCGAGATGTTTCTCCGTGGATAAATCCTTCACACAAAAATAAGATGGGTAAAACTCAATCGAGGAATTATTGGATTTACAAAATTGCGAGACAAAGATGAGATTCTTATCAATTTGAGGAACACATAAGACGTTGTACAACTGAAAAGAATGAGAGGGAGTAAGAAGGCTAGAGTTGCCAGTATGAGTTTTTTGCAAACCTGAACCATTGCCAATACTTATCAGTCAAAGAGGTACTAATCTCAACCACATAAGGCAGTCTTTCAGGTCACACATTAACATGTTGCACACAATCAGGAGAAATGAAAGAATGCATAACACCAGAATCAATCAACACTTTAACAAGTTGATCAAGTATAAGGAAGTTACCTTCCACAACTGCAGTCTCCTCAGGCATCTCTTCCAAGTCAACTGCGTAGGCCCGAGCCTGAACCCGCTGCTGCTGAGGTGCACCACCAGTAGGTCTACCCTGATAACCCTGAGTCGCAGTCGGCCTCCACATGACCCTAGCGCTTGTAGTAAGTACACTGCGGTGATGATGCACTGATACTGCCCCTAGAAGAACCAGAAGCTGAAAAAGCAACTGTACCAGCCTGCTGCTAAGGTCTAACAACACTAGGCCTGTATTGACCCTGAGACTGGGCCGGCCTATACTGAGACTGAGCCTGATAAGACCCCTGCTGAAACTGCGGCCGATAATAACTCTGCTGAACTTGCGGTCTGTAAGAGCTCTGCTGTGTTGGCGGCCTGTACACAACTTGATGTACTGAAGGCCTATACATACCCTGCTAGCCTTGCGGCTGAAATGGCCTCTTGCTAGGCTGGCTAGATACAATCTGTTCCCCTTTTCTCTTCTTCAGTCTAGAAGCTGCATCAAAGGCCTCCGTAAGTATATCATACCGATTCAGGGCCATTGCATCCTGAATCTCGGGTCTCAATCCCAACATGAACCTAGGAGTCTTACGTTTCTCGTCAGCCACATACTCTGGTGCATACCAGGACAACCTACTGAAAGTGGCCTCATACTGAGCCACTGAAGCATCTCCCTGCACTAAGGCTGGAAACTCTGCCTCTCTCCGCTTCCTCGCGATCCTCGGGACATACTTCGCCCGGAAAGCTAACAGAAAGGTATCCCAAACATACGGAATACCTTGAATCTCCTAGCTAGTTTTCATCGTGCGCCACCATTCCTCTACCTCATCATCCAGTAAGTACACGGCAAAGGTGACCTTCCGCTCATCGGTATAATCAAGAGGGTCAAAAATCTTCTCCACCTTACTAATCCACGCCTCAGCTTTCCGATCATCCGGCTCCCCCTGAAACCGCGGTGGATAATACCCTAAAAACTCCTTTAGTGTACCACGCCCATGGTACTCACCTTGTGCATTCAGTAACTGATTCTGCAATGCCTGAGTTTGGGCAGCCTGCCCTGCTAGTAACTGTGCCTGACCAGCCATGATCTCCTTCATTCTATCAAAAGCTGCACCTATACGATTATCACCTCTAACTTGGCCTGGTGCCACATTTCTCGGAACCTCATCAGTTACCTCAGGCCTACCTCTAGTCCTCGATCTTCCAGTCATTTTACTAATCAAAGAGTTAGCACAAGTTATAGCATATAAGCAAACTATGAACAACTATTAACACATAAACAACAAATTCATAAAAAAGCACATAAATCACTTTAGTATCAATCACATAAACAAATTAATCACATAATCACATAATCACTAAATTACATAATCACTTAATCACTTAACCATATTAACACATAGTTCACTTTTCTTTCACTTCATACATACTTTTATGCTAAGACTATTACCCACATTCCGAGAATACCCCGGCTGATAGCTAACATGTGCTCTGATACCACTTAAATGTCACGCCCCAACTCGACCCCACCTACGATCAGTCAGGACGCAACAGAATTTCGGTAGTATAACTACAGTAATTAGAACACCGAGGCTCTAAACCAACCTCTTCAGAACATCATACATCAAACTCCATAAACAATCCCAACAATCAACTCCTCAATTAAGTTATCAACATACAACACAACCATATTATACAATAATCATTCTTCAACAATCCATTCTTAGTTATACGCCTCCGTTCCAACATAATACATTAATTGAACATACATTTCAAAATAGATTATAAACTAACTTAGTAACCTATCATAGTCAAAAGAAAGACCACTAAGTTAGCAACAACTAGTTCATTATCATTACTACAACTTATACATCATTAACTATAAAGTAAATAAAAGACAATTGGAATAATATACAAGACTATAAAATATACAACATTTCTAACATCAAGGACAAGATTCTGGCACATAGGACTTGTCCACATATGGCACATTCTCAGCTTCCTGAGGCATGTACCCGTAATCTTGCTCAATAACACCTGTATGCATGCAATAATAGAGAGTGAGCTTATATAAAACAAGCTCAGTGAGGGTCCGATAGATCTTTAACAGTATTTACTATACTCATTGGAAATGATCCTTTGAGCAGTAAACACACAATAAAACATCAATAACAATACAAACATATAACTATAATGACCAATTAATAAATGATACTTTAGTTGGTGTAGCTCTAAACGCCATCACGATCTCAACCATTCTTCTTGTAACTCCCCATTACTCACGCACCTGAGGTACCTCACTAGCCTCGCCTTCCATGACACCTCCGTCATGCGAGCTGGAGGTAGTCTCTGGTAGTCATGCCGTTATCAACCCGACAGTCCGATGCTGCCCGAGAGGTCGCACACACATACCAAGACTCAGCAATAATAATAAACAATCATTCACAGGAGGACAATCTAGAAGAATTGCCTAGCTTCCTATTAATCAATCATCAATCAATAATCATCAATAATCATCAATTATCATCAATATAACATCAAGTAATCATTTAAACAACAAACAACTAAGTTAGATGACAAAGTAGGCCATCCAACTTAACATGCATTAAACACACAATCAAACCCTAATCTAACCATTAACAACTCACAATTCAATCACTCAAACACCACCCAATCATCTAAAGGCTCAATTCAACAATTTAAAGAAAGACAACGTAAACTTCAAATAATCATATCTTACATTCTACTAATCCAAACAACTTCAAATCAGTTTCCAACACTCACCCATTCAGTCAACTACATTAGCCCTCTCGGAAACCAACCAAGACACATCAAAATCAAGCCCAACAACCCTAAAACCTCAATGCACCTAAGCTGACATTTTTGGATTTTCACCCAAACATCGCAATCGAAAATTCAGCATTATAACGGCGCTACCACGTAATTAACAAACTTTTAAAAATCGACGACAATAGATTCCAACCACAACAACTCAAGATATTCATCAAATGGCCAATCTATCAACTTTAAATACCCGAAAATAAAACTTTATGCTATAACGGTTCAAATCTCACAAGAATACATATAAACGATCCCTAGCATGCACTGAGCAATAATATAATTTCAAATTAACATTCTAACGGTTCCAAATGCAATTATAAGCAAAAATATAAAATATGACTTTTGAGATCTAGAATTTTTCTCTCACCTTTGATGCGAAACAAGCCTAGATATGCGTGCAATGCATGCCCAACGAGCGGAATCCAACTCGGCACGAAAAAATACTGACAAAAACTAGGTTTTTCTATGAAAATTTACTTTGAAAACCTTTGAAATTTCTTTCTCTTTTCTCCCTTGAAGCTCTCGGCTATGTGTATGTTTTTGAGGGTGTGTTTGTGCTTTGCAAGTGTGTGCTGATGATATATCATGAAATGGTCAACAATTAAAAATAGTCAAAGTTAATTTTTAGTCTTTTAATTCATTTTATTGGCTATATCTTGCTCAACTATTGAATTAACACCTAAATTAATTCTAGACAATATATTTTTGGTGACAAAGAGTGTTACATTAAAATAGTTTCACCCGAGTCGGCTTAAAACTCATTTTTTTGTAAAAGAAAGTGTAAAAATCTTTAAAATTTCAAAACCGATTTCAAATCCATTTTAATCAAACAAGGGTCTATTAATACCCGATGACTAGGTTTTAAAACGTTGAAAACACCCCTGTAAAAATTTTAGAAGACAGGTGTTCAAAAATACTATTCACCAAAATCGACGATAAAATTTTTGATTCCATTTTTGATGAAAATTTCATGAATGCACACTTAGCACGTATTAGGAGTATTAATCACATATTTAACACATTCTAAGTAATATAGTACATAAACAGGTCAATTCACGCAAAACGAGATAAAGCACACAAATCGAGACAAAGCAAAATATGGGGTCTCACATAGGTGTCCTAGTTCTTTGCTGACCTTTCAGATGTAACTGAGCTAGACCTTGGGTACGTTCCTTAGGAGGCTGTGAATGAGCCATATGTGGATGAGTCCAATGTGCAAGAGTCTTATCCTTGATGTCTTGACTGGAGTACTCTTATGTTGTTTTGTATTATGTAGCATGTTGTAATGTTTTAAGCTTTGAAGTTTGTATTGTATAATTCAACTTAAAGATAATGGATGGTATAATGATAGTTTAGTTGTATTTCTTTTGGAATATGATTAGGTTGCTAGACTAGTATTAATCTATTATGAATGTGTATTGTGTAGTTGTATGTGTGTTGTTGAGACGGAGGCATATGTCTTGTTGTTGGAATGTTGAATGGTTGGTTAATGAATGGTGGTGAATGTGCTAGAGTTTTTGTTGAAGTTGTAGTTGGTTGTGTGATGTTTATAAGGACTAGTTTAGAGTAATATTGTTCATATTACAGACGTTATATTGCCAAAATTCCATTGCGTCATGACTGATCGTAAGTGGGGTCGAGTTGGGGCATGACATTTAGTGGTATTAGAGCCAGGTTTAGCTGTAAGCTGAGTTATCCTCAGTATGTGGGTAATGGTCTTAGCATGAAAGCATGTACTAAGTGAAAGAAAAGTGAAATATATGTTAAAGTGATTATGTGATTAACTTGTTTATGTGACTAACTCTTACGTGATCTATGTGCCTTACGTGAGCTTTGTTTCCTATGTGCTATTAACTGTCTATAGCTTGTGTATGTGTTATAACCTGTGGCTAACTCTTTGATAGTAAGATGGTTGAACGTCCGAGAAATTGCAATAGGCCGGGATCAGGGTTATAACCGTATTGCTATGGCTATGGACTGTATGATGGAGGTCCTAGCAGGGCAAACATATATTCTGATAGGGCAGGCTGTACAAGTACAGAATATGTAGGCACAGGTGCACAATGTGCAGGGTAACATTGAACGTGTGTTTAATGCTAGGAGTGATTACCGTGGAGGCAATTTGTTGAAGGAATTTCTAGGGTACATGCCACCGAGGTTTCTGAGTGAGCCCGATGATAGGAAGGCTGAGCCTTGGGTAAATAAGATTGAGAAGATTTTCGATCCACTTGATTATCCCGATGATAGGAAGGTTACCTTTGATATGTTTCTCTTGGATGACGAGGCAGAGTAGTGGTGGCATACGGTGAGGTCAAGTTGGGAGGCTCAGGGTACTCCATATCTTTGGGCTAATTTCATTTGGGAGTTCTGGGCTAAATATATCCCGAGGATTGCACGGTAACATCGGGAGAAGGAATTCACTACTCTTGTTCAGGGTAACTCCATAGTGGCTCAATATCAGGCCAATTTCACTAGGCTATCCTAGTATGCACAGGAGTTTGTGTCAGACCAGGAACGGAAGATCCAGAGGTTCATTAGGGGTCTAAGGCTAGAGCTTCAAGATTCTATGGCCTTACTGGAGTTTGATGAGTTTTTTGCAGCCTTTAATGCAACTTTTAGATTGGAGAAGAGGAAGTGGGATTAGGCTGGTCTAGTCAGTTGAATAAGAGGTCGTTTCAGCCGCAGGGACAACAGGGTATTTACAGGCCTCCAGTGCAGCAGAGTTCCTACAGACCGCAGGGGCAACAAAGTTCTTACAAGCCCCAGTTTCAGCAGGGATCCTATTAGTCACAATCACAGCAGAGGCCATCACAATCTCAGGGTCAGTATAGGCCATATGTTGCGAGACCACAGTAGACTAGTACAACTGCTTATTCAGCTTCTGCTTCTTTGGGATGTAGTGTTAGTACCCCGGAACCGTATTGCACTTATTGTAAACGTAAGGGCCATTTGGAGGCCGATTGTCAAATAAAGGCAGGAACGTGTTTGGGTTGCGGCAACAACCAACATAGGGTGAGAGATTGCCTAAGATGGAAAAGGTCTGAGGATCAGCCAGTGGCCTAGGGTTATCAGGGTATACCTACAGGTAGTACACCCCAATAGCAGCAAGTTCAGGCTCGGACTTATGTAGTTGACTTGAAAGAGTTGCCTGAGGCAGTAGTGGTAGTGGAAGGTAACTTTCTTATTCTCGATCAACTTATTAAAGTATTGATTGATTATGGTGCTACGCATTCTTTCATTATACCTACTTGTGTGCAACGTGTTAATGTACAACCTAAGAAGTTACCTTATGTGGTTGAGATTAGTATACATTTGACTGATCAGTATGTGACTTGCTTAGTATGTAAGAACTGTAATATACATGATAAGGGTCAGGATTTTCCTTTAGATCTTATCTTATTTTCTATCTGAGAGTATGATGTTATCTTGGGTATGGATTGGCTTGCCAAGTATAATGCTCAATTAAACTATAGAACGAAGGTGGTACAGTTTCGATTGCCAAAACAGCCAGTGGTCGAGTTAGCTGGAAACCGAGATGCTACGAAGAGTTTCATCATCTCATCAGTTAAAGCTATAAAACTGGTGAGTAAAGGGTGTTTGGGTTATCTAGCTTATTTAATCAACAAGCCATCTGATAAGCTAAAGCTAGAGGAAGTTCCAATAATTCGAGAATAGCCTAATGTATTTCCCGTGAGTTGCTAAGATTGTTGCCAAAGAGAGATATTGAGTTTGTGATCAACGTACTTCCCGGTACTCAACCTATTTCTAAATCAGCATACCAGATGGTACCAGCTGAGCTTATAGAGTTGAAAACTCAGTTGCAGGAGTTATTAGAGAAAGTTTTCATTCAGCAGAGTTCTTCATCGTGGGGAGCACTCATTTTATTTGTGAAAAAGAAGGTTGGTACCTTGAGATTATGTATCGATTATCGGGGTTTGAATTAGGTGACCATCAAGAACAAGTATTCTTTGCCATTGATTGACGAGTTGTTTGATCAACTACAGGGAGCCAAAGTCTACTCTAAGTTTGACTTGAGGCAAGGGTATTATCAGCTTCAGATCCGTACGGAGGATGTTCCAAAGTCTGCTTTCTGGACTCGGTATGGGCATTACGAATTTGTAGTTATGCCCTTTGGACTAACTAATGCACCAGCATCATTCATGGATCTTATGCATCGAGTCTTTTAGCCATACTTGGACCAGTTTGTAGTAATCTTCATTGACTATATCTTAGTATATTCTAAGACTGAATCGGAGCACGAGCAACAGCTATGACTTGTCCTACAGAAACTTCAGGAGCCCATTTGTTTGTGAAGTTCAGTAAATGTGAATTCTGGCTACAACAAATATCTTTTGTGGGCCACGTGATTACTCAAAATGGTATCTCAGTAGACCCCACTATGATTGAAGTGGTGATATCTTGAAAAAGGCCGGAGAACGTGACAGAGGTTCGCAGCTTCCTTGGTTTAGCAGGTTATTACCGCAAGTTTGTGAAGGACTTCTCTAAGATCGCAGGGCCACTTTTTAAACTAACTCAGAAGAGAACTAGCTTTATGTGGGATAAGAAGTGTGAGAGTGGGTTTTAGGAGTTGAAAAAGAGATTGACTACCGCTCTGGTACTTGCATTGCCAGAGGGAACATATAATCTAGTCATCTATAGCAATGCATCCAAGGAGGGCTTGGGATGTGTACTTATGCAAAATGGTCGGGTTATCGCCTATGCTTCTAGAAAGTTAAAACTGTATGAGGTGAACTATCCGACTCATGATTTGGAGTTGGCAGCTGTTGTGTTTGCTCTGAAAAAGTAGCGTCACTATCTGTGGGGCAGTAAGTTTGAAATCTTCACCGATAATGAAAGTCTGAAGTACTTGTTCTCATAGAAAAAGTTGAAGATGCGGCAACAGAGATGGATGGAGCTTCTAGGAGATTATAATTGTTCTATCAATTATCTGCCTGGGAAGACGAATGTTATAGTGGATGCTCTTAGCCGTAAGGCAAGTATTGCTAGTTTGGCAGTTAAAGAGTGGGAGATGCTTGAGGAAACTAGTTATTGGAAACCAGAATTGACTCGGGTTGGAGTGATGTGTTCACATCTAGGATTCAACCATTATTACTGTCTCAAATTAGAGAAGCTCAAAAACTTGATGCAAAACTTAAGAAGATTAAGGATCAGATTACGGATGATCAGTTTGACTTCAAATTACATGAGAATAGTATTCTTCGGGATTTGAAGCTCATAATTCTAGGTACACTATTCTGGAGGAAGCTCATAATTCTAGGTACACTATTCATCCCGGTGGAACCAAGATGTATCGGGATTTGAAGCAACATTATTGGTGGAATAACATGAAGAGGGAGGTTGCTTAGTTTGTATCTAGATGTTTGACTTGTTAGAGGGTAAAAGCCGAGCATCAACGACCTGCAGGGTTACTTCAGCTGTTGGCTATACCAGAGTGGAAGTAGGAGCATATTACGATGGATTTCATCACTGGTTTGCCTAAAACACCGAGGGGTAATGATGCAGTTTGGGTTGTCGTGGATCGTTTGACGAAGACAGCTCATTTTATTTTGATGAGGATGGGAGATGAGGTTACAAAGTTAACGGGTCTTTATTTGGATCAGATTGTTAGACTTCACGGGATTCCATCTAGTATTGTCTCAGATTGAGATCCTCGATTTACTTCTCGTTTGTGGGAGAAACTTCAGGAGACCTTGGGTACTCAGTTGAACTTTAGTACCGCGTATCATCCATAAACCGACGGCCAGTCTGAGCAGATTATTCAGATTCTGGAAGATATGCTTAGGGCTTGTGTTTTGGACTTCGGGAAGAACTGGGAGAAACATCTACCACTTGCTGAGTTTGCCTATAACAATAGTTGTCAAGCTACTATTGGGATGGCACCTTTTGCAGCTCTTTACGGTCGTAAGTGCCGTTCACCTTTGTATTGCGACGAGGTAGGGGAGATGAAGACTATTGATCCGACTATCATGCCAGAGCTTCTTGAGAAGATTGAGAATGTTCAGTTGATCAGGCAGAGAATGCTTACGGTGCAGAGTAGATTCAAGAGTTATACTAATAAGCGTCGTCGGGACTTGGAGTTTGCAGTCGGAGATCGGGTTTTCTTGAGATTGTCTCCTCGTATAGGGTTTGCTCATTATGGTAAAGGTGGTAAGCTGAGTCTGAGATTTGTTGGGACGTTTGAGATTACCGGCAGGGTTGATAAGTTGGCATATTGGTTGGCTTTACCGGAGAATTTCTCTAATGTCCACGATGTATTTCACGTGTCTAATTTGTGGAAATATAATATGGATCCTTCTCATATACTTGAGCCAAAGCCGTTACAGCTTCGTGAGAATCTGACTTATGACGAGCGTCCGATTCGTATTCTTGATCAAATGGAACGAGAGTTGAGGTCGAAGAAGATTCCGATGGTGAAGGTATTGTGGAAGCATCACGGCATTGAGGAAGCTACTTGGGAGAGACGAAATCAGATGCAGCAACAGTACCCAGATCTGTTCAGTACATCAAGTAAGAATTTCAAGGATGAAATTTCTTTAAGGGGGGGAGAATGTGAAACCCCACTTTTCTATCATGTCTCGTTTTGTGTGTTTATTCTCATTTTGCGTGAATTGACCTGTCTATGTGCTATATGACTTAGAATGTGGTAATTTTGATATTAATACTCCTAGAACTTGCTAAATGTGCATTCATGAAATTTTCATAAAAAACGGAGTCAGAAATTTTATCGTCAACTTTTAGTGAATAGTATTTTTGAAACACGTCCGCTAAAATTTTGAAATTGGTCTTTTTAACCATTCTAGACCTAGTTCTCGGAATTTAATAGACTTGTGTTTGATGAAAACAGTTTTCAAATCGGCTTAGGAATTTATTAGGGTTTTTACACCGACTTTTGCAAAAATTGAGTTTTAAGCCGACTCAGGTGAAATTGTTTGATTGTAAAACTTCTTGTCACCTAAAAATAACCTACTTGAGCTATCTTAGGTGTTGCATATTTGTTTTGAGCAAAGAGATAGCTAAAATGCATTTAAAAGACAAGAAAACACAAAAATACTAAGTTTACTCAACTTTGACTTTATTTAAAATGTTGACCTTTATGTATATATCATCAACACACATTACATTAGCACAAAAACACACTCAAAAACACCTAGTTGGCCGAGAGCACCATAGGAGAAAGCCAAGAGTTTTTCTTCAAGTTTTCAAAGCAAATTTTCATAGAAAAAGCTAGTTTTTGTCTGTAGATTTTCGTACCGAGTTGGATTTCGCTTGTTGGGCACGCATTGCACGCATATCTAGGCTTGTATAAATAATTATGGAACCGTTAAAATGTTAATTTGATGTTATATTATTGCTCTATGCATGTTATGGATCATCTATATGTAATCTTGCGAGATTTCAACCGTTGTAGCATAATTATTTATTTTCGGGTATTTAAAATTGAGTTATTTGCCATTTCTTGATTATCTTGAGTTGTATTAGTTGAAATCGATTGCCGTCGATTTCTAAAAGTTTGTTAATTACGTGGTAGCGCCGTTGTAATGCCGAATTTTTGATTGTGAGGTCGGTGCTAAAGTCCGAAAATTTCAGCCATGACACACTAGGGTTTTAGGGTTATTGGGCATGATTTGGATGTGTTTGGGGTGGTTTCCGAGGGGGTTAATGTAGTTGATTGAATGGATGAGTGATAGAAACTGATTTGGAGTTGTTTGGATTAGTAGAATGTAAGATATGAATATTTAAAGTTTAGGTTGTCTTTCTTTAAAATGTTAAATTATGCCTTTAGTTGATTGCGTGTGGTTTGAGTGATTGAATTGTGAGTTGATGATGGGTAAACTAGGGTTTGATTATGTGTTTAATGCATGTTCGGTTGGATGGCCTACTTTGTCATCTAACTTAGTTATTTGTTGTTAAATTGATTATTGATGTTATTATTATGATAATATGATTATTGATTAATTATTGATTGATAATTGATGAATCGGGAGATAGTCAACGGAAAATGTTATCCTCCTGTGAATGATTGATGTTTATTATTATTGCTAAGTCTTTGGTATGTGTGTGCCACCTTTCGGGCAGCATCGGGCTGTCGGGTTGATAACGACATGACTACCAGAGACTACCTCCAGTTCGCATGACGGAAGTGTCATGGAGGGAGAGGTTATTGAGGTACCTCGGGTGCGTGAGTTTATGGGAGTCACAAGAAGGCTGTTATGATCGTGATGACGTTTGGAGCTACACTAACTAGTGTATCCTTTATTGAATGGTCATTATAGTTTATGTGGTGATAGTATTATTGATGTTATTGTGTGTTTACTTGCTCAAAGGATCATATCCAAGGAGTATAGTGAATACTGTTAGAGACCTATCGGATCCTCATTGGGCTTATTTTATATAAGCTCAATCTCTATTATTGCATGCTTACAGGTGTTGTAGAGCAGGATTACGGGTAGTGCCTCCTGAAGAGGAAAATGTGCCTTACGTGGATGAGTCTTATGTTCCGGAGTCCTATCCTTGATGTTTGATGTGTTGAACACCTTATTATCTTGTATATTATCTAGTTAACTTTTATATGCTTTGTAGTTTATAATGTATAAGATGTTGAAAAGATAATGAATTAGTTGATGCTATCTTAGTAGTCTTTCTTTTGTCTATATTTAGGTTGCTAGGTTGGTATCAATATATTTTGCAATGTATATTAAGGTTCATGTATTATGTTGGAACGGAGGCGTATAACGAGGAATGATTATTGTATAATATGGTTATGTTGTATGTTGTTATTTTATTGAGGAGTTGTTTGTTGTATGGTTTATGGAGTTGATGTATGATATTCTAATGAGGTTGGTTTAGAGCCTTGGTATCCTATTTACTGTCGTTATACTGCCGAAATTCCGTTGCGTCATGACTGATTGTAGGAAAGGTCGAGTTGGGGCATGACATTTAAGTGGTATCAGAGCGCATGTTAGTTGTCAGCCTGGGTATTCTCGAAATGTGGGTAATGGTCTTAGCATGAAAGTATGTATGAATTGAAAGAAAAGTGAACTATGTATTAATGTGATTAAATGATTAAGTGATTATGTGATTTAGTGCTTATGTGATTATGTAATCAATTTGTTTGTGTTTTATATGAATTTGTTGTTTTATGTGCTAATAGTTGTTTATAACCTGTTTACGTGCTATAACCTGTGCTAACTCTTTGATTAGTAGAATAGTCGGTAGACCAGGGACCAAAGGTAGGCCCGAGGTAGTAGATGAGACTCCTGGTAATGCGGCACCGGGCCGTGATAGGGGTGATGATCGTTTGGGGGCAGTTATGGATAGGATTGCTGAGTTAGTGGCCGGACAGGCCCAGTTGATAGCAGGGCAGGCTGCCCAGACTCAGGCTTGACAGGCTCAGTTATTGAATGTGCAAGGTGGAAACCACGGGCGTGGTACCCTACAAGAGTTCTTAGGGTATCATTCACCTAGATTTCAGGGGAAACCCGATGATCGAAAGGCTGAAGTGTGGATTAGTAAGGTGGAGAAGATTTATGATCCTCTTGATTATACCGATGAGCAGAAGGTCTCCTTTGCCGTGTACTTGCTGGATGATGAGGCAGAAGAATGGTGGCACACAGTGAGAGCTAGCTGGGCGACTCAGGGTATTCCGTATGTTTGGGGTACCTTTCTGTTAGCTTTTCGGGCAAAGTATGTCCCAAGGATCGTGAGGGAGCGGAGAGAGGCTGAGTTTCTGTCTCTGATTCAGGGGGATGCCTCAGTGGCTCAGTATGAGGCCACCTTTACTCGATTGTCCCGGTATACACCGGAGTATGTGGCTGATGAGGAGCGGAGGACTCGTAGATTCATGTTGGGGTTGAGGCCCGAGAATCAGGATGCGATGGCTCTGAATTGATATGATATATTCACTTAGGCCTTTGATGCAGCTTCTAGGTTAGAAAAGAGAAAGGGGGATCAGCTCATGTCTAGTTAACCCAGTAAGAGGCCGTATCAGCCACAGTTTCAGCAGGATATGTATAGAACTCCTGTACAGCAGGTTGTGTACAGGCCGCCAGCTCAGTAG
This sequence comes from Ehretia macrophylla, assembly GCA_037974665.1. Classification (NCBI taxonomy): domain Eukaryota; kingdom Viridiplantae; phylum Streptophyta; class Magnoliopsida; order Boraginales; family Ehretiaceae; genus Ehretia; species Ehretia macrophylla. Next base: position 12,780,967 of record CM075774.1, read on the forward strand.
GGTTCTTTTAGGCTACAGGGACAGCAGAGTTATTATCGGCCTCAGTTTCAGCAGGGGTCATATCAGGTTCAGTCCCAGTTTAGGCCAGCCCAGTCTCAGGGTCAGTACAAGCCTAGTTTGGTAAGGCCTCAGCAGCAAGCTGGTTCAGCTGTTTCTTTAGCTTCTGGTTCTTCCAGGGGCAGTGTTAGTGCATCATCACCGCAGTGTACACACTGCAAGCGCACGGGGCATGTGGAGGCCGATTGCAGAGTGAAGGCAGGGACTTGTTTAGGATGCGGCAGCAATCAGCACAGGGCAAGGGATTGCCCTAGATATTCGAGGACTGAGGGTCGGGCAGCGACCCAGGGTTATCAGGGCCGACCTGTGGCCAGTACACCTCAGCAGCAGCGGGTCCAGGCTCGGGCCTACGCAGTTGACTTAGAGGAGATGCCTGAGGAGACTGCAGTGGTGTAAGGTAACTTCTTTATACTTGATCAACTTGTTAAAGTGTTGATTGATTCTGGTGCTACGCATTCTTTCATTACTCCTGCTTGTGTGCAACGTTTTAATTTGCAACCTGAAAGATTGCCTTATGTGGTTGAGATTAGTATCTCTTTGACTGATAAGTATGTGACTGGCTTAGTATGTAAGGATTGTATAATACATGTTAAGGGACATAATTTTCCTTCGATCCTTATCTTATTTCCTATCCGGGGGTATGATGTTATCTTGGGTATGGATTGGCTTTCTAAGTATGATGCCCAGTTGAATTGTAGAACCAAGGTAGTACAATTTCGTTTGCCAGATCAGCCAGTAGTAGAGGTAGTAGAGAATCGGTGTGCTAAGACGAGCTTTGTTATCTCAGCAATTAAAGCCGTTAAGTTGGTAAGTAAGGGGTGTTCGGGTTATCTAGCTTATTTGATCAACAAGCCATCTGATAAGCTACAGCTGGAGGAAGTCCCTATTATTCGGGAATATCCCAATGTATTTCCCGAGGAGTTGTCAGGGTTACCGCCAGAGAGAGATGTGGAGTTTGTGATCAAACTTATTCCCGGTACTCAACCTATTTCTAAATTAGCGTACCGGATGGCACCAGCTGAGTTGAAGGAGTTGAAGACTCAGTTGCAGGAGTTATTGGAGAAGGGATTTATTCAGCAGAGTTCTTCACCTTGGGGAGCTCCTGTTTTATTTGTGAAGAAGAAGGATGGTACTTTGAGATTGTGTATTGATTACCGTGGTTTGAATCAGGTGACCATTAAGAATAAATATCCTTTGCCACTGATTGACGAGTTGTTTGATCAACTTTAGGGAGCCAAAGTCTACTCTAAATTTGATTTGAGGCAGGGGTATTATCAGCTTCGGATTTGAACGGAGGATGTTCCGAAGTCTGCCTTCAGGACTCGGTACGGGCATTATGAGTTTGTTGTTATGCCCTTTGGATTAACTAATGCACCAGCAGCATTCATGGATCTTATGCATCGGGTTTTTCAGCCGTATTTAGACCAGTTCATGGTAATCTTTATTGATGATATCTTGGTTTATTCTAAATCTGAATCGGAGCACGAGCAATATCTACAGCTTGTCATACAGAAGCTGCAGGAGCATCAGTTGTTTTCCAAGTTCAGCAAATGTGAATTTTGGCTGCAACGCATATCTTTTCTTGGCCACGTGATTACACAGAGCGGTATTTCTATAGATCCCACTAAGATTGAAGTGGTGATGTCTTGGAAACGGGCAGAGAATGTTTCTGAGGTCCGTAGCTTTCTTGGCTTGGCAGGTTATTATCGTAGGTTTGTAAAAGACTTCTCGAAGATTGCTGGACCACTTTCTAAGTTGATTCAGAAACGGACTATCTTTACTTGGGATAAGAAGTGTGAGAGTGGGTTTCAGGAGCTGAAAAAGAGATTGACTACTGCTGTAGTACTTGCTCTACCAGAAGGGACCGATAATATGGTTATTTACAGCGATGCATCTAAGGAGGGCTTGGGATGTGTTCTTATGCAGGATAGCCGAGTAATTGCCTATCCTTCTAGGATGTTGAAGCCTTATGAGGTGAATTATCCGACTCATGATCTTGAGTTGGCTGCAGTTGTCTTCACACTGAAGAAGTGGCGTCATTATCTGTGGGGCAGTAAGTTCGAGATTTTCACTGATCATAAGAGTCTGAAGTATTTATTCTCACAGAAAGAGTTGAATATGTGCCAGCGGAGGTGGATGGAACTTCTTGGAGATTATAATTGTTCTATCAATTATATGCCTGGAAAGGCAAATGTTGCAGTAGATGCTCTCAGCCTGAAGGCGAGTGTTTCTTGTTTGGCTGTCAAGAAATGAGAGATTCTTGAGGAATTCACTTATTGGAGACCGGAGTTGACTCAGGTTGGGGTGATGTGTTCACATCTCTGTATTAAACCTTATTACTGTCTCAGATCAAGGAAGCTTAGCATCTAGATGTCAAACTTCAAAAGATCAAAGATCAGATCACAGATGATCAGTCTGACTTTAAACTGCATGAAGACGGTATTCTTCGGTTTCAGAATAGGGTTTGTGTTCCCGATGAACCGAGTTTAAGGTGAGGTATTCTGGAGGAAGCTCATAATTCTCGGTACACTATTCATCCCGGTGGAACCAAGATGTATCGGGATTTGAAGCAACATTTTTGGTGGAATAACATGAAGAGGGAGGTTGCTCAGTTTGTATCTAGATGTTTGACTTGTCAGAGGGTGAAAGCCGAGCATCAACAACCTGCAGGGTTACTTCAGTCGTTGGCTATACCAGAGTGGAAGTGGGAGCATATTACGATGAATTTCGTCACTGGTTTGCCTAGAACACCGAGGGGTAATGATGCAGTTTGGGTTGTCGTGGATCGTTTGATGAAGACAGCTCATTTTATTTCGATGAGGATGGGAGATGAAGTTACAAAGTTAACGGGTCTTTATTTGGATCAGATTGTTAGACTTTACGAGATTCTATCTAGTATTGTCTCAGATCGAGATCCTCGATTTACTTCTCATTTGTGGGAAAAACTTCAGGAGACCTTGGGTACTTAGTTGAACTTTAGTACCGCGTATCATCCATAGACCGATGGTCAGTCTGAGCGGACTATTCAGATTCTGGAAGATATGCTTAGGGCTTGTGTTCTGGACTTCGGGAAGAACTGGGAGAAATATCTACCACTTGCTGAGTTTGCCTATAACAATAGTTATCAAGCTACTATTGGGTTGGCACCTTTCGTAGCTCTTTACGATCGTAAGTGCCGTTCACCTTTGTATTGGGACGAGATAAGGGATATGAAGACTATTGATCCGACTATCATGCTAGAGCTTCTTGAGAAGATTGAGAATGTTCAGTTGATCAGGCAAAGAATGCTTACGGTGTAGAGTAGATTCAAGAGTTATGCTGATAAGCGTCGTCAGGACTTGGAGTTTGCAGTCGGAGATCGGGTTTTCTTGAGATTGTCTCCTCGTAAGGGATTTGCTCGTTATGGTAAAGGTGGTAAGCTGAGTCCGAGATTTGTTGGGCCGTTTGAGATTATCGGCAGGGTTGATAAGTTGGCATATCGGTTGGCTTTACTGGAGAATTTCTCTAATGTCCACGATGTATTTCACGTGTCTAATTTGCAAAAATATAATCCTGATCCTTCTCATATTCTTGAGCCAGAGTCGTTACAGCTTCGTGGGAATCTGACTTATGACGAGCGTCCGATTCGTATTCTTGATCAGATGTAACGAGAGTTGAGGCAGAAGAAGATTCTGATGGTGAAGGTATTATGGAAGCATCACGACATTGAGGAAGCTACTTGGGAGAGACGAGATCAGATGTAGCAGCAGTACCCAAATCTATTCAGTACATCAAGTAAGAATTTCGAGGACGAAATTTCTTTAAGTGGGGGAGAATGTGAAACCCGACTTTTCTATCCTGTCTCGTTTTGCATGTTTATTCTTGTTTTGCGTGAATTGGCCTGTGTATGTACTATATGACTTAGAATGTGGTAATTTTGATATTAATACTCCTAGAACTTGCTAAATGTGCATTCATGAAATTTTAATAAAAAACGGAGTCAGAAATTTTATCGTCGACTTTTAGTGAATAGTATTTTTGAAACACGTCTGCTAAAATTTTGAAACTCGTCTTTTCAACCCTACTAGACTTAGTCCTCGAACTTTAATAGACCTGTGTTTGATGAAAACGGTTTTCAAATCGGCTTAGGAATTTATTAGGATTTTTACACTGACTTTTGTGAGAATCGAGTTTTAAGCCGACTCGGGTGAAATTGTTTGATTGTAAAACTTCTTGTCACCTAAAAATAACCTACTTGAGCTATCTTAGGTGTTGCATATTTGTTTTGAGCAAAAAGATAGCTAAAATGCATTTAAAAAATAAGAAAACACAAAAATACTAAGTTTACTCAACTTTGACTTTATTTAAAATGTTGACCTTTATGCATATATCATCAACACACATTACATTAGCACAAAAACATACTCAAAAACACCTAGTTGGCCGAGAGCACCATTGGCGAAAGCCAAGAGTTTTTCTTCAAGTTTTCAAAGCAAATTTTCAAAGAAAAAGCTAGTTTTTGTCCGTAGATTTTCGTGCCGAGTTGGATTCCGCTTGTTGGGCACGCATTGCACGCATATCTTGGCTGATATTGCATCAAAGGTGAGAGAAAAACTCTAGATCTCAAAACTCATATTTTGTGTTTATGCGTATAAATAATTATTGAACTGTTAAAATGTTAATTTGATGTTAGATTATTGCTCTATGCATGCTAGGGATCATTTATATGTAATCTTGCGAGATTTGAACCGTTGTAGCATAATTATTTATTTTCGGGTATTTAAAATTGAGTTATTTGCCATTTCTTGATTATCTTGAGTTGTATTGGTTGAAATCGATTGCCGTCGATTTCTAAAAGTTTGTTAATTACGTGGTAGCGCCGTTGTAATGCCGAATTTTTGATTGCGAGGTCGGTGCTAAAGTCCGGAAATTTCAGCCATGACACACTAGGGTTTTAGGGTTATTGGGCATGATTTGGATGTGTTTGGGGTGGTTTCCTAGGGGGCTAATGTAGTTGATTGAATGGGTAAGTGATAGAAACTGATTTGGAGTTGTTTGGATTAGTAGAATGTAAGATATGAATATTTGAAGTTTTGGTTGTCTTTCTTTAAAATGTTAAATTATGCCTTTAGTTGATTGGGTGTGGTTTGAGTGATTGAATTGTGAGTTGATGATGGGTAAACTAGGGTTTGATTGTGTGTTTAATGCATGTTCGGTTGGATGGCCTACTTTATCATCTAATTTAGTTATTTGTTGTTAAATTGATTATTGATGTTATTATTATGATAATATGATTATTGATTGATTATTGATTGATGATTGATGAACCGGTAGATAGTCAACGGAAAAGGTTGTCCTCTTGTGAATGATTGATGTTTATTATTATTGCTGAGTCTTTGGTATGTATGTGCCACCTCTCGGGCAGCATCGGGCTGTCGTGTTAATAACGACATGACTACCAGAGACTACCTCCAGCTCGCATGACGGAAGTGTCATGGAGGGAGAGGTTATTGAGGTACCTCGGGTGCGTGAGTTTATGGGAGTCACAATAAGGCTGTTATGATCGTGATGGCGTTTGAAGCTACACCAACTAGGGTATCCTTTATTGAATGGTCATTGTAGTTTATATGATGATAGTATTATTGATGTTATTGTGTGTTTACTTGCTCAAAGGATCATATCCAAGGAGTATAGTGAATACTGTTAGAGATCTATCGGATCCTCACTGGGCTGTAGAGTGAATACAGTCTCTATTATTGCATGCTTACAAGTGTTGTAGAGTAGGATTACAGGTACGTGCCTCCTGAAGAGGAAAATGTGCCTTACGTGGATGAGTCTTATGTTCCGGAGTCCTATCCTTGATGTTTGATGTGTTGAACACCATATTATCTTGTTTATTATCTAGTTAACTTTTATATGCTTTGTAGTTTATAATGTATAAGATGTTGAAAAGATAATGAATTAGTTGATGCTATCTTAGTAGTCTTTCTTTTGTCTATGTTTAGGTTGCTATGTTGGTATCAATATATTTTGTAATGTATATTAAGGTTCATGTATTATGTTGGAACGGAGGCGTATAACAAGGAATGATTATTGTATAATATGGTTATGTTGTATGTTGTTATTTTATTGAGGAGTTGTTTGTTGTATGGTTTATGGAGTTGATGTATGATGTTCTAATGAGGTTGGTTTAGAGCCTCGATATCCTATTTACTGTCGTTATACTGCCGAAATTCCGTTGCGTCCTGACTGATTGTAGAAGGGGTCGAGTTAGGGCGTGACATTTAAATGGTATCAGAGAGCATGTTAGTTGTTAGCCGGGGTATTCTTGGAATGTGGGTAATGGTCTTAGCATGAAAGTATGTATGAATTGAAAGAAAAGTGAACTATGTATTAATGTGATTAAATGATTAAGTGATTATGTGATTTAGTGCTTATGTGATTATGTAATCAATTTGTTTGTGTTTTATATGAATTTGTTGTTTTATGTGCTAATAGTTGTTTATAACCTGTTTACGTGCTGTAACCTGTGCTAACTCTTTGATTAGTAGAATGGCCGGTAGACCAAGGACCAGAGGTAGGCTCGAGGTAGTAGATTAGACTCCTCGTAATGCGGCACCGGGCCGTGATAGGGGTGATGATCGTTTGGGGGCAGCTATGGATAGGATTGCTAAGTTAGTGGCCGGACATGCCCAGTTGCTAGTAGGGCAGGCTGCCCAGACTCAGGCTTGGCAGGCTCAGTTATTGAATGTGCAGGGTGGAAACCACGGGTGTGGTACCCTGAAAGAGTTCTTAGGGTATCATCCACCTAGATTTCAGGGGAAACCCGATGATCGGAAGGCTGAAGCATGGATTAGTAAGGTGGAGAAGATTTATGATCCTCTTGATTATACCGATGAGCAAAAGGTCTCATTTGTCGTGTACTTGCTGGATGATGAGGCAGAAGAATGGTGGCGCACAGTGAGAGCTAGCTGGGCGACTCGGGGTATTCCATATGTTTGGGGTACCTTTCTGTTAGCTTTCCGGGCAAAGTATGTCCCAAGGATCGCGAGGGAGCAGAGAGAGGCTGAGTTTCTGTCTCTAATTCAGGGGGATGCCACAGTGGCTCAGTATGAGGCCACCTTTACTCGATTGTCCCGGTATGCACCGAAGTATATGGCTGATGAGGAGCGGAGGACTCGTAGATTCATGTTGGGGTTGAGGCCCGAGATTCAGGATGCGATGGCTCTGAATCGATATGATATATTACTGAGGCCTTTGATGCAGCTTCTAGGTTAGAAAAGAGAAAGGGGGATCAGCTCGTGTCTAGTCAGCCCAGTAAGAGGCCGTATCAGCCATAGTTTCAGTAGGGTATGTATAGGCCTCCTGTACAGCAGGTTGTGTATAGGCCGCTAGCTCAGCAGGGTTCTTTTAGGGCACAGGGACAACAGAGTTATTATCGGCCTCAGTTTCAGCAGGGGTCATATCAAGTTCAGTCCTAGTTTAGGCCAGCCCAGTCTCAGGGTCAGTACAGGCCTAGTTTGGTAAGGCCTCAGTAGCAGGCTGGTTCAGCTGTTTCTTCAGCTTCTGGTTCTTCCAGGGGCAGTGTTAATGCATCATCACTGCAGTGTACACACTGTAAGCGCATGGGGCATGTGGAGGCCGATTGCAGAGTGAAGGCAGGGACGTGTTTAGGATGCGGCAGCAATCAGCACAGGGCGAGGGATTGCCCTAGATATTCGAGGACTCGGGGTCGGGTAGCGACCCAGGGTTATCAGGGCCGACCTGCGGCCAGTGCACCTCAGCAGCAGCGGGTCCAGGCTCGGGCCTATGCAGCTGACTTAGAGAAGATGCCTGAGGAGACTGCAGTGGTGGAAGGTAACTTCCTTATACTTGATCAACTTGTTGAAGTGTTGATTGATTCTGGTGCTACACATTCTTTCATTACTCCTGCTTGTGTGCAACGTGTTAATTTGCAACCTGAAAGATTGCCTTATGTGGTTGGTACCTCTTTGACTGATAAGTATGTGACTAGCTTAGTATGTAAGGATTGTATAATACATGTTAAGGGGCATAATTTTCCTTCGGACCTTATCTTATTTCCTATCCGGGGGTATGATTTTATCTTGGGTATGGATTGGCTTTCTAAGTATGATGCCCAGTTGAACTGTGGAACCAATGTAGTACAGTTTCGTTTGCCAGATCAGCCAGTAGTAGAGGTAGCAGGGAACCGGGGTGCTAAGACGAGCTTTGTTATCTAAGCAACTAAAGCCGTTAAGTTGGTAAGTAAGGGGTGTTCGGGTTATCTAGCTTATTTGATCAACAAGCCATCTAATAAGCTACAACTGGAGGAAGTCCCTATTATTCGGGAATATCCCAATGTATTTCCCGAGGAGTTGCCAGGGTTATCGCCAGAGAGAGATGTAGAGTTTGTGATCAATCTTATTCTCGGTACTCAATCTATTTCTAAATCAGCGTACCGGATAGCACCAGTTGAGTTGAAGACTCAGTTGCAGGAGTTATTGGAGAAGGGATTTATTTAGCAGAGTTTTTCACCTTGGGGAGCTCCTGTTTTATTTGTAAAGAAGAAGGATGGTACCTTGAGATTGTGTATTGATTACCGTGGTTTGAATCAGGTGACCATTAAGAATAAATATCCTTTGCCACTGATTGACGAGTTGTTTGATCAACTTCAGGGAGCCAAAGTCTACTCTAAATTTGATTTGAGGCAGGGGTATTATCAGCTTCAGATTCGAACGGAGGATGTTCCGAAGTCTACCTTCAAGACTCGGTACGTGCATTATGAGTTTGTTGTTATGCCCTTTGGATTAACTAATGCACCAGCAGCATTCATGGATCTTATGCATTAGGGTTTTCAGCCTTATTTAGACCAGTTCATGGTAATCTTTATTGATGATATCTTGGTTTATTCTAAATCTGAATCGGAGCACGAGCAACCTTTACGGCTTGTCTTATAGAAGCTGCAGGAGCATCAGTTGTTTGCCAAGTTCAACAAATGTGAATTTTGGCTGCAACGCATATCTTTTCTTGGCCACGTGATTACACAGAGCGGTATTTCTGTAGATCCCATTAAGATTGAAGTGGTGATGTCTTGGAAACGGGCAGAGAATGTTTCTAAGGTCCGTCGCTTTCTTGGCTTGGCAGGTTATTACCGTAGGTTTGTAAAGGACTTCTCGAAGATTGCTGAGCCACTTTCTAAATTGACTCAGAAACGGACTATCTTTACTTGGGATGAGAAGTGTGAGAGTGGGTTTCAGGAGCTGAAAAAGAGATTGACTACTACTCTGGTACTTGCTCTACCAGAAGGGACCAATAATATGGTTATTTATAGCGATGCATCCAAGGAGGGTTTGGGATGTGTTCTTATGCCGGATGGCTGAGTTATTGCCTATGCTTCCAGGAAGTTGAAGCCTTATGAGGTGAATTATCCGACTCATGATCTTGAGTTGGCAGCAGTTGTCTTCACACTGAAGAAGTGGCGTCATTATCTGTGGGGCAGTAAGTTCAAGATTTTCACTAATCATAAGAGTCTGAAGTATTTATTCTCACAGAAGGAGTTGAATATGCGCCAGCGGAGGTGGATGGAACTTCTTGGAGATTATAATTGTTCTATCAATTATCTGCCTGGAAAGGCAAATGTTGTAGTATATGCTCTCAGCCGGAAGGTGAATGTTGCTTGTTTGGCTGTTAAGAAATGGGAGATTCTTGAGGAATTCACTTATTGGAGACCGGAGTTGATTCAGGTTGGGGTGATGTGTTCACATCTCCGTATTCAACCTTTATTGTTGTATCAGATCAGGGAAGCTTAGCATCTGGATGTTAAACTTCAGAAGATCAAGGATCAGATCACAGATGATCATTCTGACTTTAAACTGCATGAGGACGGTATTCTTCGGTTTCGGAACAGGGTTTGTGTTCCCGATGAACCGGGTTTGAGGCGAGGTATTCTGGAGGAAGCTCATAATTCTAGGTACACTATTCATCTCGGTGGAACCAAGATGTATCGGGATTTGAAGCAACATTATTGGTAGAATAGCATGAAGAAGGAGGTTGCTCAGTTTGTATCTAGATGTTTAACTTGTCAGAGGGTGAAAGCTGAGCATCAACGACCTGTAGGGTTACTTCAGCCGTTGGCTATACCAGAGTAGAAGTGGGAGCATATTACGATGGATTTCGTCACTGGTTTGCCTAGAACACTGAGGGGTAATAATGCAGTTTGGGTTGTCATGGATCATTTGACGAAGACAGCTCATTTTATTTCGATGAAGATGAGAGATGAGGTTACAAAGTTAACGGGTCTTTATTTGGATCAGATTGTTAGACTTCACGGGATTCCATCTAGTTTTGTCTCAGATCGAGATCCTCGATTTACTTCTCGTTTGTGGGAGAAACTTCAGGAGACCTTGGGTACTTAGTTGAACTTCAGTACCGCGTATCATCCACAAACCGACGGTCAGTCGGAGCGGACTATTCAGATTCTGGAAGATATGCTTAGGGCTTGTGTTCTGGACATCGGGAAGAATTGGGAGAAATATCTACCATTTGCCGAGTTTGCCTATAATAATAGTTATCAAGCTACTATTGGGATGGCACCTTTCGTAGCTCTTTACGGTCGTAAGTGCCGTTCACCTTTGTATTGGGACGAGGTAAGGGAGATGAAGACTATTAATCCGACTATCATGCCAGAGCTTCTTGAGAAGATTGAGAATGTTCAGTTGATCAGGCAGAGAATGCTTACGGCGCTGAGTAGATTCAAGAGTTATAGTGATAAGCGTCGTCGGGACTTGGAGTTTGTAGTCGGAGATCGGGTTTTCTTGAGATTGTCTCCTCGTAAGGGGTTTGCTCGTTATGATAAAGGTGGTAAGCTGAGTCCGAGATTTGTTGCGCTGTTTGAGATTACCGGTATGATTGGTAAGTTGGCGTATCGATTGGCTTTACCGGAGAATTTCTCTAATGTCCACGATGTATTTCACATGTCTAATTTGCGAAAATATAATCCGGATCCTTCTCATATTCTTGAGCCAGAGCTGTTACAGTTTCGTGAGAATTTGACTTATGACGAGCGTCCGATTCGTATTCTTGATCAGATGGAACGAGAGTTGAGGTCGAAGAAGATTCCGATAGTGAAGGTGTTGTGGAAGCATCACGACATTGAGGAAACTACTTGGGAGAGACGAGATCAGATGCAGCAGAAGTACCCAGATCTGTTTAGTACATCAAGTAAGAATTTCGAGGACAAAATTTCTTTAAGGGGGGGGGGGGGGAGAATGTGAAACCCCACTTTTCTATCATGTCTCGTTTTGTGTGTTTATTCTCGTTTTGCGTGTTTATTCTCGTTTTGCGTGAATTGACATGTCTATGTGCTATATGACTTAGAATGTGGTAATTTTGATATTAATACTCCTAGAACTTGCTAAATGTGCATTCATGAAATTTTCATAAAAAACGGAGTCAGAAATTTTATCGTCGACTTTTAGTGAATAGTATTTTTGAAACACGTCTGCTAAAATTTTGAAACTGGTCTTTTTAACCCTTCTAAACCTAGTCCTCAGACTTTAATAGACCTGTGTTTGATGAAAACGATTTTCAAATCGGCTTAGGAATTTATTAGGATTTTTACACCGACTTTTGCGAAAATCGAGTTTTAAGCCGACTCGAGTGAAATTGTTTGATTGTAAAACTTCTTGTCACCTAAAAATAACCTACTTGAGCTATCTTAGGTGTTGCATATTTGTTTTGAGCAAAGAGATAGCTAAAATGCATTTAAAAGACAAGAAAACACAAAAATACTAAGTTTACTTAACTTTGACTTTATTTAAAATGTTGACCTTTATGCATATATCATCAACACACATTACATTAGCACAAAAACATACTCAAAAACACCTAGTTGGCCGAGAGCACCATAGGAGAAAGCCAAGATTTTTTCTTCAAGTTTTCAAAGCAAATTTTCAAAGAAAAAGCTAGTTTTTGTTCATAGATTTTCGTGCCGAGTTGGATTCCGCTTGTTGGGCACACATTGCACGCATATCTTGGCTTATATCGCATCAAAGGTGAGAGAAAAACTCTAGATCTCAAAACTCATATTTTATGTTTATGCGTATAAATAATTATTGAACCGTTAAAATGTTAATTTGATGTTAGATTATTGCTCTATGCATGCTAGGGATCATTTATATGTAATCTTGCGAGATTTGAACCGTTGTAGCATAATTATTTATTTTCGGGTATTTAAAATTGAGTTATTTGCCATTTCTTGATTATCTTGAGTTGTATTGGTTGAAATCGATTGCCGTCGATTTCTAAAAGTTTGTTAATACGTGGTAGCGCCGTTGTAATGCCGAATTTTCGATTGCGAGGTTGGTGCTGAAGTCCAAAAATTTCAGCCATGACACACTAGGGTTTTAGTGTTATTGGGCATGATTTGGATGTGTTTGGGGTGGTTTCCGAGGGGCCTAATGTAGTTGATTGAATGGGTGAGTGATAGAAACTAATTTGGAGTTGTTTGGATTAGTAGAATGTAAGATATGAATATTTGAAGTTTAGGTTGTCTTTCTTTAAAATGTTAAATTATGCCTTTAGTTGATTGGGTGTGGTTTAAGTGATTGAATTGTGAGTTGATGATGGGTAAATTAGGGTTTGATTGTATGTTTAATGCATGTTCGGTTAGATGGCCTACTTTGTCATCTAACTTAGTTATTTGTTGTTAAATTGATTATTGATGTTATTATTATGATAATATGATTATTGATTGATTATTGATTGATGATTGATGAACCGGGAGATAGTCAATGGAAAAGGTTGTCCTCCTGTGAATAATTGATGTTTATTATTATTGCTGAGTCTTTGGTATGTGTGTGCCACCTCTCGGGCAGTATCGGGCTGTCGGGTTGATAACGGCATGACTTCCAGAGACTACCTCCAGCTCGCATGACGGAGGTGTCATGGAGGGAGAGGTTATTGAGGTACCTTGGGTGCGTGAGTTTATGGGAGTCACAAGAAGGCTGTTATGATCGTGATAGCGTTTGGAGCTACACCAACTAGTGTATCCTTTATTGAATGGTCATTGTAGTTTATGTGATGATAGTATTATTGATGTTATTGTGTGTTTACTTGCTCAAAGGATCATATCCAAGGAGTATAGTGAATACTATTAGAGATCTATCGGATCCTCACTGGGCTTATTTTATATAAGCTCACTCTCTATTATTGCATGCTTACAAGTGTTGTAGAGCAGGATTACGGGTACGTGCCTCCTAAAGAGGAAAATGTGCCTTACGTGGATGAGTCTTATGTTCCGGAGTCCTATCCTTGATGTTTGATGTGTTGAACACCTTATTATCTTGTTTATTATCTAGTTAACTTTTATATGCTTTGTAGTTTATAATGTATAAGATGTTGAAAAGATAATGAATTAGTTGATGCTATCTTAGTAGTCTTTCTTTTGTCTATGTTTAGGTTGCTAGGTTGGTATCAATATATTTTGCAATGTATATTAAGGTTCATGTATTATGTTGGAACGGAGGCGTATAACGAGGAATGATTATTGTATAATATGGTTATGTTGTATGTTGTTATTTTATTGAGGAGTTGTTTGTTGTATGGTTTATGGAGTTGATGTATGATGTTCTAATGAGGTTGGTTTAGAGCCTCGGTATCCTATTTACTGTCGTTATACTGCCGAAATTCTGTTGCGTCCTGACTGATTATAGGAGGGGTCGAGTTGTGGCGTGACAATGAAAATGGAGGTTGCCCAGTTTGTATCCAAATGTTTGACTTGTCAGCGAGTGAAAGTAAAGCATCAACGACCTGCAGGGTTACTTCAATCGTTAGTAATACCAGAGTGAAAATAGGAACATATTACGATAGACTTTGTCACTAATTTTCCTAGGTCACCGAGAGGTTGTGATGCAGTTTAAGGTATCGTAGACCGTTTGACAAATACAACTCATTTTATTCCGATGAGGAAGGGAGATGAATTTGTAAAGTTAGCAGATCTTTATTTGGATCAGATTATTAAACTTATCAGGATTCCAGCCAGTATTGTCTATGATCGGGATCCTCGGCTTACTTCTCGATTTTGGGAGCATCTTCAGGAAACTTTGGGTACTCAGTTGAATTTCAGCACAGCGTATCAACAACAAATCGATGATCAGTCAGAGAAAACTATTCAGATTCTGGAAGATATGTTTAGGGCTTGTGTATTAGACTTCGGGAAGAATTGGGAGAAACATCTACCATTTTCCGAGTTTGCCTATAACAATAGTTATCAAGCGATTATTGGGATGACACCTTATGCAGCTCTTTACGGGTGTAAATGCCGATCACCTTTGTACTGGGATGAAGTAGGAGAGATGAAGGTTATTGATCTGACTATGATGCCAGAACTTCTAGAGAAAATTGAGAATGTTTAGTTAATCAAGCAGATAATGCTGACAGCGCAGAGCAGATATAAGAGTTACGTTGATAAACGTCGTCGGGATTTGGAGTTTGTAGTCGGGGATCAAGTTTTCATGAAATTGTCTCCTCGTAAGGGTTTTGCTCGTCATGATAAAGGTGGTAAACTGAGTCCGAGGTTTGCAAGGCCGTTTGAGATTACGGGCATAATGGGCAAGTTGACGTATCGATTAGCTTTACCTCAGAACTTCTCTAATTTCCATGATGTCTTCCACGTATCTACTCTGAGGAAGTATTATCTGGATCCTTCTCATATTATAGAGTCAGAGCCATTGTAGTTTCGTGAGAATCTGACTTATGATGAACGACCAATTTGTATTCCAGATCAGATAGATCGGGAGTTGATATCGAAGAAGATTCCTATGGTTACAGTGTTGTGGATACATCACGGAATTGAGAAAACTACTTGGGAGAGAAGGGATCAAATTCAACACTAGTACCCAGATTTGTTCTGAGCAGCAAGTAAGAATTTTGAGGGCGAAATTTCCTTAATAGAGGGAGAATGTGAAACTCAGAATTTGCCTAAATTGCAATTACGTATTTTATCTGCTTAAATGCTATTATAATTAATATATATGTATTTATATGTGATATTAAGTGATCTTATATTAATTGTGCATTTAAAATACATTTGCAAAACAAATAATGTGACTTTTCAACTTCTTTTGCAAAATTGAGTTTTGTACCTTAAATGTACATATATGTATGCTTATAATAAAATGTTGTGAACTATTTTTACTAAACTAAATATAGTATAAGTGTTAGTTTATATATATATATATATATATATATATATATATATATATATATGCAAAGAAGGCTTAAAACAACTAAAAACACAAAGTTGACAACTTTGACTTTTGCAAAAATGTTGACTATGCTTATTATATATGCAATACACATACACAATGCACAAAAATAGCTCGAAACCTATCCATTTCTCATGCACATTGCCCTGTGCTCTCTAAGGGAAGAAGAAACATTTTTCACTTAGGTTTTGAAGAAAATTTTCAAGGCAAACTTCATTTCTAGGCCAAATCTTTTCGTTTCGAGTTGGATTTAGCTTGTTGGGCAGCTATTCTACCATTTCTATCCTTGCTTTGGATCAAAGGTGAGGGAAAAACTAGATATTTTTTTTAAAAGTTTGAGTCAAATTTTAGTTGATGCATTTGTAATTGTTATTTTGTTAAATTGATGTTAGATTATTTCTAAATAGATGATAAGGACCAACTTTGTGTATTTGTATCCATTTTAAACGGTAGCAACATGTATTTTTATTTTCCGTGTATTTAAATTAATAATTTGGCTTATATTTGAATAAATGTAGTAGTAGAAGTCGAAATTGAGTTGTAATTGCTTCTGTAGGCTTGTTAATTATTGTGTAGTAATGTTGTAACGCCAAATTTTCAATTTGAATGTCATAGCAAAAGTCAAAAAAATTAGCCTAGTGTACATTGCCATTTTTGACTTGTTGGGCTTGTATTAGATGGGTTTTGGTTGGTTTCCGAGGGGGTTAATGTAGTTGCTTGAGTGGTTAGGTGGTAGGAAAAGGTTCGAGGGTTGTTTGATAGCTAGATTGTAAGTTATGTTGTTTAGAAGTTTGTGTAGTCTTTCTTTGAAATGCTCAAGTGTTGTCTTTAATTGCTTGGTAGTGTTTGGGTAGTTGATACTTGGGTTGGTGTTGAGTAGGCTCGGGTTTGAATGTATGTTGAAGTATGTATTGAGTTGGGTGGCCTACTTTGTTATCTAACTTGGGTGTCTTAGTTGTTTAATTAATGTTATGTTGATTGAAGTGTTGTTAATTGATTGTTGAATGTTGTTGTATTGGAGGACAACCTACTTTGTTGTCTTCTCAGAGTATTAAGTATTCAATGTTAATTGTTGTGAGTCATGATAGTGTGTGCCACCTCTCGGGCAGTATCGGGCTTGCCAGGTTGAAAACGGAACGACAATCATGTGCTATCCCCTTACTCGTGTGATCGAAGAATGATCATGGAGGGTGGGTTTATAATGATGTACTTCCAGAATATATCAAAAGGCGTAAGAGGTTGGTTGAGTTCGTGATGGCGTATGGAGCTACATCAACAAGTGTATCATTTCTCAATTGAATGGTTACTTGTGTTGCTTAAATTGAATTGTTATTGTTGATGATGTTTATTGACTGTTCATTGCTCTTAGGGTGTTTTCCCAAGTGGTAAAGAAAGTGTTTCCAAAACATCCTATTGAACCCTCGCTGAGCTTTGTTATATATAAGCTTAGCCTCTTTGCTAACCTTTCAGGTGTAATTGAGCCGGACCTTGGGTACGTTCCTCAAGAGGCTGTGAATGAGCCATATGTGGATGAGTCCAATGTGCAAGAGTCTTATCCTTGATGTCTTGGCTGGAGTGCTATTATGTTGTTTTGTATTATGTAACATGTTGTAATGTTTTAAGCTTTGAAGTTTGTATTGTATAACTCAACTTAAAGATAGTGGATGGTATAATGATAGTTTAGTTGTCTTTCTTTTGGAATATGATTAAGTTGCTAGACTAGTATTATATCTATTATGCATGTTATTGTATAGCTAGATGTGTGTTGTTGAGACGGAGGCATATGTCTTGTTGTTGGAATGTTGAATGGTTTGTTAATGAATGGTGTTGAATGTTTTGGAGTTTTTGTTGAAGTTGTATGTTACGCCCCAACTCGACCCCACTTACGATCAATCAGGACGCAACGGAATTTCGACAATATAACATCTGTAATATGAACAACATGACTCTAAACCAGTCCTTTATAACATCACACAATCAACCTCAAACTTCAACAACAACTCCATCAACAGTCAACACAACCAAAACCATTCATTTAACGACCATACAACAACCCAACCATAAGTCATATGCCTCCGTTTCAACAACATACTACAAGTTATACTATACATATGCATAACATATATAAAACTAGTCTAACAACCTATTTATATTCCAAAAGTAAGACAACTAAACTAGCATTATACTTTTCACTATTTTTATGGCATTCTATACATTACAACACCAAAGTAAATACAATACAACTTGTTCCATATTTCAAGACAACAAAAAGAGCACTTCAACAGAGACATCAAGGATAAGACTCTTGTACATTGGACTCGTCCACATATTGCTCGTACTCACTCTCCTGAGGAATGTACCCTAAATCTGGCTCGGTAACACTTGAAAGTCAGCAAAGAGGGTGAGCTTATATAACACAAAGCTCAGCGAGGGTTCAAAAGATGTTTTGGAAACATTTTCTCTTTACTACTTGGGAAATCATCCTAGGTACAATAATAATCAATAAACTTCACCAACATCAGCAATTCAATTGAAGCAACATGAATAACCATTCAGTTGAGAAAGGATACACTAGTTGGTGTAGTTCCATACGCCGTCACGATCTCAACTAACTTCTTATAACACCCAATAATACATTCCGGAGGTATCTTATCTAGCCCCTCCATTCATGGCATCTCCGTCCATGCGAGCTGGGGGTAGTACATGATAGTCATGCCCTTTTCAACCCGACAGCCCAACGCTGCCCGAGAGGTGGCATACACTATCATGACTCATGATAATAACATTAAACATTTCATATCCCGATAAACAACAAATTAGGTTGTTCCCCGATACAACAATAACCATCAATCCATTAACAATACTTCAATCAACATATCATTAACTAATCAACTAAGACAACCAAGTTAGATGACAAAGTAGGCCACCCAACTTAACACACATTTCAATATGCTTCCAAACCCAAACCTACACCCCAACAATTCATGAAACAACTACTCAAACACCACCTAACAACCAAAGACAACATTTTTGCATTTCAAAGAAAGACTACACAAACTTCTAAAATTCATAACTTACAATCTACTACTCAAACAACCCCTGAACCTTTTCCCATCACACTACCACATATGCAACTACATTAACCCCCTCGGAAACCAACCAAAAGCCATCCAAAACAAGCCCAACAACCTAATTTTGGCAATGCACCTTGGCTGAATTTTTTGACCTTTCGCGATGGCATTCAAATTGAAAATTTGGCATTACAACATTACTACACAATAATTAATAAGCCTATAGAAGTAACAACCATTCAATTCCAACTACTACAACAACAATTATTCAAATATAAGCCAATAAATCAATTTAAATGCCCGAAAATTAGAAATACATGCTACTACCGTTCAAAATGGCTATAAATGCATATAATTGATCATTGTCACCTTCTGAACAATAATCTAACATCAATTTAACAAAATAACAACTAACAATGCATCAACCAAAAACTCAACTCAGTTTTGAAATAATGAACTATATTTTTCCCTCACCTTTGATGCCAAATGATGTTAGGAATGTGTAGAATGGATGCCTAACAAGCTATTGCAAACTTTGAATAATAAGATTTGGCCTTGAAATGAAGATTTGTCTTGAAAATTTGCTTGAAAACCTAAGTAAAAATTATCTCTTTTCTCTCCCAAAGCTCACGACAATGTGTGTGAGTTTTGAGTGTGTTTTATGCTTTGTTTTCATGTAATATGTATGTATAAGGTATATATAATGCAAAGTCAACAAAAATACTTAAGTCAAAGTTGTCAACATTTTAGTTTTTAGTTGTTTTTAGACTATTTTGCTCATATATACATATAAACTACTATAAATACTACATTTAGTAGACTTAATTTAGTTGACAACAATTTTTATATGCATACATATACATACAACTAGGGTATAAATTCAATTTTTACAAAATAAGACGTAAAATCCATTTGAATTCTTAATTCGTTTTAGAATTAATTTTTATCAAACACGGGTCTATTAATAACCGATGACTATGTTTTAAAACGTTTAAAGGACCAGTTTCAAAATTATAGAGGACGTGTGCTTCAAACACTATTCACAAAAATCAACGATAAAATTTTTAATGCAGATTTTTATGAAAATTTCATGAATGCTCACATAACATGTAATAGAAGTTAAAATCACATAATTATTATATTTTAATTCTATAACATATAAACAAGTCAAAACACGTAATTACAAATAAGGAAAAATTCGGGGTCTCATATTCTTCACCCCTTAAAACAATTGCGTCCTCGCAATTCTTTGTCGATCCACAAAAAAACTCAGGTACTGGCTCAAACATACGGAATGAAAGACCAAATACCAAATTCCGAATACCAATTGAGAACACTAAGCAAAAACACTGAACAAAATCATCGAATAAGAATCCTCGAATGAGAAGCCTGAATAAGAACGAAGAATAAGAAAACCGTTTAAGACTTTCGAATAGGAATTCCTAATAAAATTTCTGAAGAAGAATGCCAAATATGGATCCCGAAATAGAGCACCGATCAAGAATACCAATTAGGAACTTCGAACAAGATCACCGAGCGAGAATACCGAATTATAATCCCAAAATAAGAACTCTGGATAACACCATATAAGAATCCCACATAAGAATACCGCATTAAAATACCAAAGAAGAATTCCAAAGAAGTATACTGAATAAGAATCTCCATATAGAAATCCTGAGGAAGAATGCCGAATAAAATCACCATTTGCCAAAAGAATCCAAATAAGAATTCCAAAGAGGATACCGTATACCGAAAGTCATATACTGAATAAGAACACCAAGCAAGAATTTCGAATGAAGATACCGAAGAAAAAGCCAAAGGCCGATCATTAAATACCAAACTTCGATCATTGAGTACCACCTATTGATCACCATAACCATTGATCTACTATTCCTTCTTCTGTTAATCCACTTTTAGGGAGATCCGCTACTAGCCGACTCTTTTAGGGGAAGAAATTACTTATCTTTTTACGGGTAATGCATGTACACAGTTAATAACATATAAAGTAAACTGCTCATAACACACATAACACATTTAGTTCATTCTATGAAGTTAGTCACTATGCTAGAGTTCAATAATACTTAATCAAATTTGCAAGATAGAACAATTAAAAATGTACTCTATAGAAGATAGATTCACATATTGTTACTAATACCTAAAGCACATGCCTAGGAAATCAATTAGATGCACATATAATCACATAAATACATTAAGTACACAATCTTCATATAAGGCAAATTGAGCACGTACCTCACAATGGTCATATAAAACACATTGAGCACGTAAGGAACGTTATTCACATAAAGCACATCGACCGTACTTAATTCACTTAACACACAAGGCATACTGATCACACAAACACATTGATCACGTTTGGTTCACTTAACACATAAGGCATATTGATCACATAGAAACTTACTCACATAAACAAGTTAATCACATAAACTTATTAACATGTAATTCATTTTACACTTAGTACATATAGTCATATTAAGACCTCTACTTACATTCCGAGGATACCCTGGCTTACAAGCTAGTCAAGCTCTAATACCACTTAATGTCACGCTCCAACTCGACCCCACTTACGATTAGTTAGGACGCAAAAAAAATTCAGCAATATAACGTCTGTAATATGGACAACAGGATTCTAAACCAGTCCTTTATAACATCACACAACGAACCTCAAACTTCAACAACAACTCCATCAACAGTCAACACAACCAAAACCATTCATTTAACGACGATACAACAACCCAACCATAAGTCATATGCCTCCGTTTTAACAACATACCACAAGCTATACTATACATATGCGTAACATATATAAAACTAGTCTAACAACCTATTCATATTCCAAAAGTAAGACAACTAAACTAGCATTATACTTTTCACTATTTTTATAGCATTTTATACATTACAACACCAAAGTAAATACAATACAACTTGTTGCATATTTCAAGACAACAAAAAAGCACTCCAACAAAGACATCGAGGACAAGACTCTTGCACATTGGACTCGTCCACATATTGCTCGTACTCAGTCTCCTGAGGAATGTACCCTAAATCTGGCTCGGTAACACTTGAAAGTCAATAAAGAGGGTGAGCTTATACAACACAAAGCTTAGCGAGGGTTCAAAAGATGTTTTGGAAACATTTTCTCTTTACCACTTGGGAAATCATCCTAGGTACAATAACAATCAATAAACTTCATCAACATCAACAATTCAATTCAAGCAACATGAATAACCATTCAGTTGAGAAAGGATACACTAGTTGGTGTAGCTCCATACGCCGTCACGATCTCAACCAACTTCTTATAACACCCAATAATACATTCTGGAGGTACCTCATCTAGCCCCTCCCTTCATGGCATCTTCGCCCATGCGAGCTGGGAGTAGTACATGATAGTCATACTGTTTTCAACCTGACAGCCTAACGCTGCCTAAGAGGTGACACACACTATCATGACTCATGACAATAATATTAAACATTTCATATCCTGAGAAACAACAAAGTAGGTTGTTCCCCGGTACAACAATAACCATCAATCCATTAATAGTACTTCAATCAACACATCATTAACTAATTAACTAAGACAACCAAGTTAGATGACAAAGTAGGCCACCCAACTTAACACACATTTTAACATGCTTATAAACCCAAACCTACTCCCTAACAATTCATGAAACAACTACTCAACACCACCAAACAACCAAAGACAACATTTTAGCATTTTAAAGAAACACTACACAACTTCTAAAATTCATAACTTACAATCTACTAATCAAACAACCCCCGAACCTTTTCCTATCATACCACCTCACATGCAACTACATTAACCCCCTCGGAAACCAACCAAAAGCCATCCAAAACAAGCCCAACAACCTAATTTTGGCAATGCACCTTGGCTGAATTTTTTGACCTTTTGCTATGGCATTCAAATTGAAAATTTGGCATTACAACATTACTACACAATAATTAACAAGCCTATAGAAGAAACAACCATTCAATTCTAACTACTACAACAACAATTATTCAAATATAAGCCAATAAATCAATTTAAATACCTGAAAATTAGAAATATATGCTACTACCATTCAAAATGGCTATAAATGCATATAAATGGTTCTTGTCACCTTCTAAGCAATAATCTAACATCAATTTAACATAAATAACAACTAACAATGCATCAACCAAAAACTCAACTCAGCTTTGAAATAATGAACTATATTTTTCTCTCAGCTTTGATGTCAAATGATGTTAACAATGTGTAGAATGGATGCCCAACAAGCTATTTCAAACTTTGAATGACAAGATTTGGCCTTGAAATGAAGATTTACCTTAAAAATTTGCTTGAAAACCTAAGTAAAAATTCTCTATTTTCTCTCCCAATGCTCACGGCAATGTGTATAAGTTTTGAGTGTGTTTTATGCTTTGTTTTCATGTAATATGTATGTATAAGGTATATATAATGCAAAGTCAACAAAAATACTAAAGTCAAAGTTGTTAATATTTTAGTTTTTAGTTGTTTTTAGACTATTTTGCTTTATATATATAAACTACTATAAATACTATATTTAGTAGACTTAATTTAGTTGACAACAATTTTTATATGCATACATATACATACAACTAGGGTATAAATTCAAATTTTGCAAAATAAGACGTAAAATCCATTTAAATTCCTAATTTGTTTTAGAATCAGTCTTTATCAAAGATGGGTCTATTAATAACCGAGGACTAGGTTTTAAAATGTTTAAAAGACCAGTTTCAAAATTCTAGCGGACGTGTGCTTCAAACACTATTTACAAAAATCAACGATAAAATTTTCAATGCAAATTTTTATGAAAATTTCATTAATGCTCAAATAGCATGTAATAGAAGTTATGATCACATAATTATCATATTTTAATTCATATAACATATAAACAAGTCAAAACACGTAATTGCAAATAAGGAAAAATTCGGGGTCTCACATTGTAGTTGGTTGTGTGATGTTTATAAGGACTGGTTTAGAGTCTTGTTGTCCATATTACATACATTATATCGTCAAAATTCTGCCGCGTCCTGACTGATCATAAGTGGGGTCGAGTTGGGGCGTAACATGAATAATGAATTATTGTATGCTATGTCTAGAAATGAGAGTTTTCTTGAAAAATTAGAATGTTTCATACTTGATTTAAAAGAGTTTGAAAATAAGAATGCTCTAGTTATTAAAGCTAACTATGTGTTCGAAACAGAAAATACTTTCTTTTTTGACAAAGTGTTAAAAGATGAGATTTATTGTCTAAAGAACAAATATGATGAATAAATGGAAAAATCATTAAATCTTGCAAAAAAAGAAAAATGGGATATTATGCATGATTCACAAGATTTGGTATATAAAACCACGTTTCATTCAAAAGCTCTTAAAGAATTACTTTTTCAAATGTTCAAATCACAATGTGCCATCTTCCTCTAAAGTGAATCAACATGCTTATACATATTGTGATAAAATAGAACAACTTTTTTCATTGTTTTACGATAAAAAATTGCTTGAATGTGGATCAAAAGTTCCATGGTGGCTAAAGCACAAATGGATTATTAAAGCCACTACAAATGATATTAACTCCCAAGGACCCAATTAAAGTTGGGTACCTAGATGTTGCCATGATTTGTTGTAGGAATGTCAAGCAATACCAAAAAAGGATGGTAGTGCAACTCATGAGAAATACAAGATCATTGAAATAAGGAAGCATGGGTAATATTTGATATGTCTTAATTACATGCTTTTTAAGACATAATTTTATGGATTAATTTATGATTTGATCCTAAGGTATTCTAAGTATGTGCTTCAATGATGCTTGATGAGCTTGTGTAGAATTTGTATTACCTTAGAAGTAACATGCTTTATTTGTTAATCATAAACTTGACAATGTAAATGAGAGAAGTACTTGAGCTTGATACTATTAAAGGATAAAATGAAAATGCTTTATGTTGAATCATTTTTGATATAGACATTTCAAAGAAAATGAATGGATAAAGGTACAAATATGATTGAAATGTTGAAAAACATATATGGTGCATGATTGACTCGTGGCCCTCAATGAGTGTTAAAATGTTATGCTTATCCCATTAGCATATTTATGCGTAAGTGGTGTTCTGTCGCAGGCAACCAAAAATAAAACCTGTACTCTAAAAATATATGTAGTAGTGCGAGTAAGGATTGTTCCCACAGAAATTATCTAGCCTAATTTTGTGCTACGTGAACAAGGATTAGGGGGAGGGGTTTGAGTATAATGAAAACAATTTTTTTTAAGAAAAAGACAACTAAAAAGCACTTCAAATTGAAATATTGAGATCAATCAAAAGAACAAACCTTGGTCTAAGTCAACATCCACCATCAGAATCTTGTAACTGATCATTGATGTAAGTATATATCAATTCACACTTTAAATATTCACCGTTGGAATTATTTTTCTATCTCTTTTTAGTCGTAGTTAATCAGAAAACAAGCGATCTAATTAACCCTAACTACTAAACAACCACAGACAAGCACTAAAGGTTTAAAATAGAAGTAGCCTTAAGAATTAGAGAGATCAATGAAGCTAAATAACACAAGCACAAGCAGTTGCATTTAAATTAGTCAAACGCTCTTCCTAAGATCTAATAATCTTTATGTAGCAAATTGTTAAATCTTAGTTGCCTCGCAAATTAGAGGGATCAAACAATTGTGGATTTAATATCTAACCTAGCAGTAGATTATAACGAATAATAAGTAATTAAACAAGACAATCATCAAAATAAGCACAAAAGAATATTCCATACTCAAAGCATAAATTGAACAATAAAAACTAATTAGATCTCACAGTTTTCTTGATTCTGAGGCTTCAGTTTCATTTGACCAAGTATAAAAGTTTAGCCACGTAGGGCCATAAAGAAAACTCGAAGAAGAAGTTTGGAGAAAAGGGGAGAGAAAGATGTGTCTAAAATCTGATCTCTTTGTATCTTATTTATAGATTTTGAAGTCTACAAAATCTCCTAAAATAATGGTATCATAATCTGAATAAATAAGAAAAACATTAAAAGTAAAGTAAGGTCATAATATAACAAGGAAAGAGGTGTTTCCAGCTGTAATTTTCATGCATTATCTTCTCCCTATCTTCTAGAAGCTTCTGGCTAAGGAATATTCCAGAATGTCAAGCAGTATAGATGCAACAAATTCTAACACGATTGCGACCTTGATACATCCAATATCTTTCTAAATGCAAAGCATAAAAGTTGTAGAGATCCTTCTTGTGTTTTACAGCATCTTGAATCATCTCAATTGGAGCTCGAACGAGAGAGTTATGTCCAGATTACGAAAAGACATTGAAACAGACTAGATTCGCTCAAATTGCTTCGTTTTGCATTTAACGCCTCCATTTGCATCCTAAATCAAAATATAAGAATAATGAGCATATTTAGGCATTAAATAAGTGTAAAAGATTAAGTATTAAGGGAGAAAAATATGATATTTTACATTCTTATCAAATTTCCCTACACTTAACCTTTGCTCGTCCTCGGACAAAACTCAAATTTACCTTCCCAAAAAATAATATCAAAGTTGCAACGTCATCAACAAAGAACAACTAAGCTCTTCTGAACCCATATCATGAACAAACATTCTTAACCAACTTATAATTACTTAGTAAGCATTTTCACTCGAAGATAGAGTAAACTAAATGCGTAGAGCCTCACGGAAATAAACACTTGACTTGTGACACCCCGGTCCGAGCATATAGATAATATATTAATTTGCATATGCTTATGTGTTTATTTTAAATGTTTACATATAATTATGTGTTTACTTTAATTAATTGCATTTATCTATTAGCATTAATTTGAATATTTCTTGAAAAACGTGCAACATATAATTAATTAATTTATATGAAATGATTATCTTACTATTTTATTATTTGTATTATTTGAATTTATTTTCTTGCATTTAATTGTTTAGTTTTCATTAATTGAATGTAAAACTCCGAGACCGGAGATAATTTTATTTTATTTTATTAAATTATTTTGCATACATATTTATCTTATTTAACTTATTTCTAGTGCACGTTCATCAAGAAAATTATGTGCATTGCATTTTGGGAAGTTCCTGAGTGAATAGTGTAATACAATGAATAGTAAGTAGTGTCTAGACTTGTATTAGGGCCATTAGAAGATTTAGTTAGCAATTGGGCCACCTTTTACCAATTAAACTAACTTAAGTAAAGCCCAATCTAAGCCCAATCCAACCCAAGCCTAACTAGAAGTATATAACACTTATATTATAACATAAAATGATCAAAAAATAAAGGAAAAGAGAGAGAAGTGGACGGGTAGAGAGAGAAAAAGAAAAGGAGAGATATTTTCTTAGGGTTTTGGCCATTGGAAAGCTTTTGATGCAAATGCAAGAAGAAAGGAAGTGATTTGGAGCTAGATCATTGCATATTTGGTCTTGTTTTGGTGAGGGATCATGTTATTTGCAACTATAATTGATTATTTTGCTATGATTGTTAATGATATGCCCTAATGATATAATTTGAGGTGACCTTATTAGGGTTTAATAAAGATACGTTTACGTGTTTTATACACTATGTTATTTGTAGGATATTCATATTTTTCGCTTCGATATGAATATGTCCATAATGCTTATCCGAGAAGAAAAATACTCTTAAAGGGTTTAGGATATTTCGCACTTTTTCTTCGATATGATAAACGTTAAGAATCGATTCATAGCCCTTCAGATTATACAACCGGGACTAGAATAATCAAGTATGGGTTATCATATGTTATTACCTTTGATTAACATAGTGATATTAATGATAAAGGATGGCGTGCGAAATGCCAGAACAACATGATGATGTAGACTAATAAACATATGAGTGATCGTCAGTATACAGATCATTGAATGTGACAATAAATAGTGAACTGCATGATTTCAGGTTAATAGTTTACTATTTAGTTGGAATTGTGCATATTAATGCTCAGACTTAAGAAATTATGACTCCCGATTATATCAGGGCTAAATACTGCGTCTGGACAATGCCCGTCTTCCATAAGGTGGGTTACGGCCTTTCGCGTATTAGTTTTGTGGTATGAACCGACAGGTAATTATCAAGATAGGATTTGTTAACCTCCGACATGAACCGATGTCCTATGATATCTGATATCGGTCTTTAAACAAGGAAGTCATTGGCCAAGGCGAGTATGAAGTGATGAAAATGAGTTTTTCGATGGTAGTCATCTCTCATTTCACCGATTCAGATTTATATATAGCATCGGAGGTGGACTTAATCATTTTATGGTCCTTTCCCGATCAGGGCATTCTTAACAGAAGGATCAGACTGCACGCTAATTCTCGACGGTTAAATGGATTCATAGAAGATGTCGTCTTCATTATCGTTTACATTTTCATGGTACGTTCGTTGCTAGTGCGTCACTCATGAGCATGAGGGTATTTCGGTAAATGACAAAAATATTTTTGAAATAGATAAGGAGGTTTATCGGTCCTTCATCGGTATGTGATTGTGAATTTAGAAGGTCACATACTTATAAGTATCATGAATAAGTTCACCGGAAGCTTGTATAATGTAGTTGGTGGTTTTAAGGTGTTAAGAGTCATCTATGTTGGTATTTGGGCCAAAAGTATAATTTTGAAAAATTTTGGGGTCAAATTGTAATTACCAAAAATTTTGGGACCAAATTGTAATTATTAAAAAGTAGTTTCAATGCATTAATTCTAATAGAGATTAGAATGGGCAAAAATTATATATATATATAAATAAAGGATTTTATATATTATATATGTGTTATGGTGATGTAATTTGAGAAATGACACGTCATCATCCTAGTTGTCAAAAGGTGAATTGTAAATTAATGACTAGATATTTACATGTGGCATATGCATATAGAGATTGATGACTAGGATTGTCCATGTCATCAATCCTAGTCATTTGAATTTGAAATGGATGGATATGATTAACTTTTGTATAAAGACAAAGGAATCTTGACCGTTGCTTTTGATGATAGAACCTTTTTGCCAAGTGTCAAGAGAGAGAATAAAGTTACGTTTGGGTTGTAATGATTACGATCCTAGGATTTGCATGGCTTTTACTTTGGAAGAAAGCAATTTTGATTGACTATCTATTAAAGTAAGATTATATATATATTTATATGAGTATGTTATATGTATATAATAATGGATGACAACATTCTCTCTCCATCCACTTGCATTTTTTCAGCCAAGCCATGGAGGAGAGAGAAGATAGTCATCTAATGCTATTCATTAAGATCAAAAAACTTGCATTGCTTCTTATCAAAAGGTGACAAATATGATTGGTCACCTATTATGATGATAGCTTATTATAATATAAGATGATAACATATTTCTCTCTCATGTAATGCCACTCACTCACATGACATAACCAACAAAAAGGAGCAAAGAAAAATCTATCTTTTTGGCTTGCAAGTTTAGGCCATAGGCTATAGAAAAGGATAGTTTTCTTGTTTTGCTTTGTAACACTCATACATAGTTTAAAAGCTTGAAGATATACTAGCGCATTCAATCTTCAAGTGGTGCTAGTGTGATAACCCGAACCCGGCATGCATTTAATGACATTTAATTGCATTTAATTAAGTGACATCTTAAATGTTAGCATTGAATTATGTGTTTAATTTTAGTTAAACATTCAATTGTAGCTTTATTTTCATATTTATGTTAATCGGTTTTATTTTTCTTGCATCTTAATGCTCGGTTTTCAATTAAATGAAAAGTAGCTCCGAGCCGGAGTAAATTTTGAACTGTGTTACTTTTCAAAAAAAAAAATTTATATTTTCTTAAATTTTTTGAGATTTAATCGCTATTCTTTTATTGTCGCAAAGTGCATAGCATATTGAGAGCGATAGTTAGGAAATGATTTCTAGTCCTCAGCAAATAGTGAAAACTAGTGTTTAGTGTTTTAATTTTAGTATTTTAGTTGTTATTAACTGGAATTGGATTTATGTTAGTTGTTTTAGCCTTAAAATGCCTAAAATTAAGCTTATTTGACCAACTTAGGTTAGATTTGACCAAGGCTTGACCAATTGACTTGTTGCCATCTTATTTAAAGCTTGGTATAGCACATAATAATAAAAAAAAAAAGAAAGCTGAAAACAGAAAGAGGGCAGGCCGAAACAAGAGAGAGAAAAAAAAAAGAAATTTCAACTTCAAATCTTCACATCTTCGCGAGGGCTTGCACGGGGTTGTTTCCGAGGCTTCCAACGTGGTTTTCCTAGCTTCTAGGAGCGTCTAAGGTGAGGGTTTCATCGTTATTTGCGCATTTGAAAATATTATGTCTAAACTTTAATTTTTAGAAATTATGCATAGATTGTTATTTTATCCGTTTTGTTGCTTAAAGAATGATCCTTGTTGATTGTAGAACATGTATTTATAGTTTTTTAGCATTTTCTACAGTTGAATATCGAAATTGCAATTTAAATTGATAGTTGAATAGTAAATTATGAATAGTAAATTCCCGTTTCGATGAAGTTGCTCCGTTATGCGTTCTGTTGATGTAGGAAGGTGCTAGATATGCTAGAACGCCTAAATGTGTGGTTTAATTGGATTGTGTAATAGAAAAACGGAGGATAATGGCTTAGTGAAAGTCAAGGTCGTTTAGGTCAAGTTTGGCATTTTATCATTTTGCATGACAGCATTGTCTCGGGAGGCCATGAAAGCACCTTTGGTGTGATTATGGTGTTGGTTGGGTGTTTGGTTAGGGTAGCAGTAGTTCAAACGAGCAAATGGAGAAATCGGGACTTTGCGTGAATTCTAGGGTTAAGTAGGGTTTCGGGGTCTTTAGACATGCCTTATGGTGACCTAGGAGGATTGGTGAAGTCGGTTTCCAGAACTCGTGGCTCGTTTGAAAGTAGTAGCGTTTTGAAAGTTGGGGTCATTTTGTGATTTTGTGTGTTTTCATAGTGTAATGTCTATAGAATGCTTATAGTGCCTATAGAATACTTATTATTGCTTGATATGCTTGTTAAAGTTGGTTATGATTGAATTGAATATCAATTGTTGATAATGCTTGTTAGTGTTGTTCTTGATACTTTATTGAATGTAAAGCTTGATGTCTCGTCTATCGCCTCTAATTTGTATTGTTGTGTTATCGCTCGTTTATCGCCTTGTATCGTGTCTTGCATTGCATAGTGTCAAGTGTAATACCCGAGCCCGGAATGTGAAAATTTCTTGTTTATTATTTTGAAAATTATATTTTCTTAGATTCTCTGAGATTTAATTGTTACTTCCTTGCTGTCGCAACGTGCATTGCATTTAGGGAGCGATAGCTAGAGAACGGTTTCTAGTCCTCAGCAAATAGTGAAACTAGTATTTAGATGAGTTAAATTTTATATTTTAATTGTTGCTAGCTAGAATTAATATTTTCATAGTTGTTTTAGCTTAAAAATGCATAAAAATAAGTCATTTGACCAATTTTAAGTTAGTTGACCAAGGCTTGACCAACTTTGACCAACTTATCACCTTAATTAAGCTAAAACAAAGCAAAATGAAAAAAAAAAGAGCTGAACAGAACTTGAAGAGGCCGAGAGTTTGAGAGAAAAAAAAACCTTTCAACCTTCCAATCGTTCAATCTTCGTGTGAGCTCGTGCGGGGTGGTTTCCAAGGCAACCAGCGTTGTTTTCCTAGCGACTAGGAGTACCTAAGGTGAGGGAAGCATGTTATTTGCGCATTTAAATGTCAAGTATATCAACTTTGTGATTTTTAGATTTTATCCGTAGATTGTTGTTTAAAGCGTTTTGATGCTTCTAGAATGTTCCTTGGCAATTGTAGAACGTGTATTTATAGCTTTGTAACATTTTCTGCGGTTAAATGTTGAGATTGCAACTTAAATTGGTTGTTGAATAGTATTTTGTGAATAGTAAACCCTTGAAATGATGAAGTTGCTCCGTTATGTTGTCCGTTGATGTAGAAATGTGCTAGGTGTGATAGAATGCCTAAATGCATGGTTTGTTTGGGTTGCGTAATGGAAAAAACGGGAATTATGCCTTGGTGAAAGTCGGGGTCGTTTAGGTCGAGTTTGGCGTTTTCTCGTTTTGCGTGTTGACATTGTTTCGGGAGGCCATAGAAGCACTTTTGGTGCGATTGTGGCGTTGGTTGGGTGTTTGGTTGATATAGTTGTAGTTCAAACGAGCAAAGGGGGAAATCGATACTTTGCGTGAATTCTAGGGTTAGGTAGGGTTTCGGGGTCTTTGGACGTGCCTTATGGTGACCTAGGAGGATTGGCGAAGTCGGTTTCCAGAACTCGTGGCTCGTTTGGAAATGGTAGTGTTTTGATAGTTGGAGCCGATTGGTGATTTTGCTTGTTTTCTTGATATTATGTCTATAGAATGCTTAGGGTTGCTTGATATACTTGTTTGAATTGATTTTAATTGAAATGCATATCAACTGTTGCTATTGCGTGCAAGATGTCACGCCCCGACCCAACCCCCGAGCTAAAGGTTAAGTCCGGACCTGACACACGGACAGAGTCTCCCCTGTACCGTGGACATTCTAAAAACCTGTAATTACTCAAACAAAGTCCCAACAATACAATACAAGCTTTTCTTAATTAAACAACAAAGTTCTAAGGCCATCCGAGCCTTATGGTACACAATAGTTCCAAAACACACAAGCATGCGAGAACTTTTTATCAACATAGTTTTATAATCATGACATTCTAGGAAATCAATTAAACATAATTGAAAGATCAAACATTTCTACTTTAAGCCATTCACTCCCAAGCAAGCAAAGCGAATAGAAGTAGATCATAAGTTATTACAGTACATAGGTTTTCAATGCTACACCACAACCAACTAGTCTTCAAATTTATACAACAGGCATATACATAGCCCTTAGGCCACAAAATAGGACATAAGACAATTAGTTGAGCCTTCTACAAAGCAGCAAGAATTTAAACCACCTCAAGCTATCAGGCACAGCAACTAAGGTAAAGGATCAATCTGAACTTCCTCCTCCTCAACTAACTCAACAAGCTGGGGATCACCCTCAGCGTCTCCTGAAACATATATCGAGGTATGAGCAACCACTGTTGCCCAGTGAGGGATATAGTCCCGGGGCGTGCAATGCAACAGATAATACAATTACACAACAATAACACTTAGACAATTAAAGAAACAATGATAACTTAAATAACCACACATTTAAAAGGATACAATTCACACAATCCCCTATACACCAATCTTCACTGATCTTCATTCACGATCCACGAACCACGAGCACGATCACAATAAGCCGGCATAACCCCAAACACTCCAGTGGGTGTACTCCGGATGTACCCCGATAATCCTACGACCCAACATCCCCTGGCAATCTCCGGACCAGGCGAATGAGGGACTAGGGCACGGAGTTTGAATATCCACCGGCAAGCCCTCTGCCACCCAGCCGATATTCAACACATCCGCCCCTGACACTATGGTTGCGCAACCACTATGCAATGCACTTAATGATGGCAAGTTAATAGCAATAATATAAGCATTAACACATATGAGGATCAACAAAGTAGGTTGACCTCGAGGCAATTAGCATAGAAGCAATTATATAAGCTAATAAGCAGTTTTATAAAGGGACATTTACAAAATAACCATAGAATTATACCAAAAGCTCCAAATCAACTTAATATCACATATAAACACTCAAGAAGTCATGTCGTGGGTTTAGAAATGTGAGACAACCGAAATTGCACTTAAACCCCCTTTATTTTACAAACTATTTCTCTTCCAAACCAAAGTTAATGATTTCATTTTCAAAAGGAACTCTCCCAATCTTCTAACTAACCCTCAAGGTACCCTCTCAACCCTCTAACTCATTCAAATGCCCGCGATTACCCCGAAAGCCCCAAATTCCCTCTTATGGCTTTAAACTACACATACATTGTCCGGGCTTCAAACAAGGGATATCATGGCTTCTATAGCACCTAGGTAACTTAAGGATACTAGAATTGAAGCCCGAATCCACCCGGATTCGCATTAACCCCAAAAGCCCCAAGTTAAAGTCGGCTATTTTCTATTTTAAGCGATTTAAGGACAATGCAAGTGCACGGGGCTATTAGGTTACCTTCACTATCACCTAAGGTGTCTATTAGAAGCATTGAATCAAGCTAATTCGAGCAATTACGCAAAACCCTAGAAAAATATCACTATTCACCCAAAATTTCAAATTAACGATTCTAACCGTTTAAAAAGCGAAACAACGGCTCAAATGTGTTCTCTAGCATCCATATAGATGGTATATTAGCATAGGTAACTCATACAATAGCATTTGATCACATTTTCAACAAATCAAGAAATTGGGAACTATTTAGAAATACAAAAACAAGCCGTAAAATCCCTCACCAAAGCGCGTAGGAGCACCTAGGAACCTTGCACACACCCTACACTAGTTGCTCAAGGCTTGGAGAGGCTTGGATTGGAGGCTTGGTGAGCAAAATCTCTTCCTTTCCTCCTAATGCTGCTGTCGGGTTTCTGCTTCTGTTTTTTCAGCTTTTTATTTTTTTTCTTTTGCATTTTATGAGCTTAAGTGATATATAAAAGGGGCTAAGTTGAGGTGGGGTCATTTGGGTGCTTAAGTGATCTAATATAATGCGCTTATTGAGCTTAAAACGAGCTTAGATAGTAAAATATATGCTAGCTAATTAATTACCTAAGTTAGTTACGTAACACTATTCACTCAACTACAAAAATCATTTTCTAAACGAGCCCTCCTAATGCCTTTAGTTCAAATGTACATTTTTCCCGCTACTTTTACAATTAATATGATTTAATAAAAATGCTATTTAACTAATAGAAGGCAGTTTAAAAACGGAGTGAATAGTAGTCACAAAGGTCAGTTAGTAAGGCACATAAGTAAATGCGCAAACAAGGGATGCAACAGTAATTAAATGCATGGCTAAATCTCGGGCGTCACATCCTCTCCCCCTTAAACTAATTGCATCCATGCAATTCTTACATGATTCGGCGAATAACTCCGGATAGCATTCCCGCATCTGCTCCTCTCTCTCCCACATCGCATCCTCTACGCTATGATGATCCCACAGAACTTTAACCATCAGAATGCTTTTAGTCCTCAGCTCCTGAACTTTCTGATCAACAATTCGAAGAGGTTTCTCTGTGTAGGTCAAAGTTTCACTGATCTCTAGCGGTTCCGGCTCAAGTATGTGAGAGGGATCTGGCTGATACTTCCGAAGCATGGAAACATGGAATACGTCATGAATTCTGCCCAGACTGGGAGGTATAGCCAAACGGTAAGCCAAATCACCAACAGTTTCAGTTATCTCAAATGGTCCCACATATCGAGGACTGAGTTTACCCCCTTTACCATGCCGAATCAAACCCTTGCGAGGAGAAATTTTCAGAAATACTCGATCCCCCACGACAAATTTTAGATCACGACGGCGTCTATCTGCATAACTCTTTTGCCGGCTCTGTGCTATAAGCATTCTTTTTCTGATAAGCTGTACATGATCAATCATTTTGTTCATTTTAGGTAAGAGAGTAGGGTCGATAGTCTTCATTTCACCAACATCATCCCAGTAGAGAGGAGACCGGCATTTACGCCCATACAGTGCCTCATATGGTGCTATACCAATAGTAGCTTGATAACTATTGTTATAGGCGAACTCTGCGAGTGGCAAATACTTCTCCCAACTCTTACCGAAGTCCAGAATGCAGGCCCGTAACATATCCTCAAGGATTAAGATAGTTCTCTCAGATTGACCATCTGTTTGAGGATGATAAGCTGTACTGAAATTCAAATTCGTGCCCAAAGCTTTCTGAATCTTTTGCCAGAACTGAGATGTGAATCTGGGATCTCTATCTGACATGATACTCTTTGGAATTCCATGAAGTCGGACAACATTCTCAATATACAACTCTACCAGTTTATCAAGAGAATCAGACTTCTTTTTAGCAATAAAATGAGAAGTCTTGGTCAGTCTATCCACAATAACCCAAACTGAGTCATTACCCTTCGAAGACCTCGGTAAATCAGAGACGAAATCCATGGTAATATGATCCCATTTCCAAACAGGAATAGCCAAAGGTTGCAACAACCCTGCAGGTCTCTGATGTTCTGCTTTAACTTTCTGACAAGTAAGACATCGGGCAACATAGTCAGCAATTTCTCTCTTCATATTATTCCACCAGAAATTCTGCTTTAAATCTTTATACATTTTCGTACTGCCTGGATGGATAGTATATCTAGAACTGTGTGCCTCAGCAAGAATATCCTTCTTTAGAGTTGGATCATTCGGAATACAGATTCTACCCTTGAATTTGAGAATACCATCGTCGTGCAGTTTGAAATCCGACTCTCCCCCGTTAGAATTCTCTAAGACTTTCAACAATTGAAGATCAGCCTGTTGAGCTTCTCGAATCCTGGATAATAACAAAGATTGAATCTACAAACTTGCAAATTGAATACCAGAATTTGAAGTACTAGGCTTCCATAAGCACAATTCTTCCATGAATTCCCAATTCTTGATAATCAAGCTAGCAACAGTAGCCTTTCGACTCAAAGCATCAGCAACAATATTGGCCTTACCCAGAAGATAGTTAATAGTGCAGTTATAGTCCTCAAGTAATTTCAGCCAACGCCTCTGCCTCATGTTCAACTCTTTCTGTGAAAACAGATATTTCAAGCTCTTATGATCTGTAAAGATTTCAAACTTGTTGCCCCAGAGATAATGACGCCATTCTTTAATGCAAGAATGATAGCTGCAAGCTCAAGATCATGAGTCGGATAGTTGAGTTCATAAGGCTTCAGTTTCCTGGAAGCATAAGCAATAACCCGGCCATTCTGCATCAATACACAACCCAGACCTTCCTTCGAAGCATCACTATAGATCACCAGATTATCATAACCCTCAGGTAAAGCAAGAATAGGAGCTGTAGTCAATCTCTTCTTCAATTCCTGGAAGCTGGCCTCGCATTTATCATTCCAGTCAAATACAGTTTTCTTCTGAGTAAGTTGAGTTAAAGGCCCTGCAATCTTAGAGAAATCCTTTACAAACCTCCGATAATACCCAGCTAAACCAAGGAAGCTACGAATTTCCGTGACAGTTTCAGGTCGTTTCCAAGATAACACAACTTCAATCTTCGTTGGATCAACAGAAATACCATCCTGCGAGATAATATGGCCCAGAAAAGCAACTTGCTTAAGCCAGAATTCACACTTGCTAAACTTTGCAAACAACTGATACTCCTGAAGAGTCTGCAACACAATTCTGAGATGCTGTTCATGTTCCGCCTCAGATTTAGAATAGACAAGGATATCATCAATAAATATGACCACAAATTGGTCCAGATAAGGACGGAATACCCTCTGCATTAAGTCCATGAATGCGGCGGGAGCATTAGTAAGACCAAACGGCAAGACAACAAACTCATAATGGCCATATCGAGTTCTGAAAGCAGTCTTAGGAACATCATCTTTCTTAATCCTCAGTTGATAATAGCCCTGCCTTAGATCAAATTTAGAGAATACCCTGGCGCCTTGCAACTGATCAAATAACTCTTCGATTAAAGGCAAAGGATATTTATTTTTGATGGTTACCTGATTAAGACCCCGATAATCAATGCATAGGCGAAGAGATCCGTCTTTCTTTTTAATGAATAGAACTGGCGCACCCCAAGGCGAAGAACTCGGCTGAATGAATCCCTTCTCAAGCAAGCCCTGTAATTGAACTTTCAATTCCTGCAATTTAGGTGGAGCCATTCTATACGGAGTCCTAGAGATAGGTGAAGTCCCCGGCAATAAATCAATCATGAACTCTATCTCTCTATCAGGCGGTAACCCAGGTAATTCCTCAGGAAAGACCCCCGGAAACTCTCTCACGATAGGTACATCATTCAATTTCAATTGATCCCCAGGTTGATTAATCAAATATGCAAGATAATCCTCACAACCCTTGCTCAATAATTTAGATACCCTAATAGAAGAAATAATAGGAGTTCCCGTAGATTTTCTACTACCAACTATTTTAAGTACAGGCTGGTCAGGCATTTCTAGATACACAACCTTCTTTCTACAATCAAGCTGGGCATAATATTTACTTAACTAGTCCATCCCCAATATAATTTCAAAGTCATTGAATGGTAGGATAATCAAATCAGTAGGAAAAACGCGACCCTCAATAAATATACTAATGCTCTGCAAATAGATCTAATAACAAACTTCGGACCCATAGGAGTATAAACCACAATCTCATGCAACAGTTTATCATGTTTCAATTTAGCATTTTGTGCACAAGTAGGAGTAATAAAAGAATGCGAAGCCCCGGAATCAATTAAAACCTTAACTGATTGATCATTAAGAAGAAAAATACCTTCTACCACAGCGGTCGTATCCGGAAGCTCCTCAGCATCCAAAGCAAATACACGGGCCTGACCTCGTGGTGGTGGTGCTGCAGCTGGTGCCCTGGTCTGAGAGTTCTAAGCTGATGTCTGACCCCTAGGGTTCTTAAATTTCTGACAGTCTTTAACCCTGTGCTGATCACTGCCGCAACCTGTACACTTGTTATGTTTCTTCCAACAAACATCCTCAGTGTGGCCCTGGCGCTGACAGAAGCTGCACTGCTGGTGACGTCTTGCAACAGTGCCTCCCGAAGGAGCTCTGTAAGTAGAGGTAGCTGAACTACCCTACTGCGAACGGGAAACTGCTGGACGGAACTGACTCTGAGTCTGACTCTGGACTGGTCGTGCCTGAGTCTGAGTAGGCCCTGTGTAACTCTGAGTCTGCCTCGGCTATGAACTCTGCCCAACTGATACAGCCTGCCCCTGGTACCCTTGACTCTGAGACTGAAATCGTTTACTCGATTGACTAGTCTCGGCTAACACATCGGCCTTGCGTTTCTCATATCTCGAGGCGGCTCGGACTACTGCAGCATAGTTGGGAAAATCATTTGAAGACAAATTCAGCATAATATCCCTCCTCAAACCCAGCATGAACCTCTGGATCTTCGTGTCCTCCGGCTGAATCAAAGCTGGTGCATAACGGGAAAGCCGGGTAAAAGTAGCCTCGTATTGATCTACCGTCATACTTCCCTGCTTCAAGTTTATGAACTCTATTTGACGCCTCTCGCGGGCAACTACCGATATATACTTGTCTCGAAATTCTCGGACAAAGTCAGCCCATGAATGATGAACGCCCTCGGCTTCCCATTTCTCACTGACGGTATGCCACCAATCTTCAGCATCACCCTCGAGAAGGAAAGTGGCATAAGTAATCTTCCTGTCATCATGGCACTCCAGTATTGCTGCCACTCTCTCAAACTTCCTTAGCCACATCTCAGCCTTCATATCGTCCGGCTCCCCAAAGAAAGTATAGGCCCCATGATGTATAAACCGATCATACAGATTCCCTCCGGTAGGACCACTACCTCCGGCTCTCGCAGCCTGATTACCTCCAACGACCCCTGGCTGACCCTGTTGTGTAACAAACTGGGCGATAGTGTTCATAGCAGTGGCCACCGTGGCCAAGATTTGTGCAGTGCTCGGTTCTTGAACCTGCGGTGCATTTTCGGCCACCTCAGCTTCTTGCCCATGAACCCCCTCGGGTTCTCTACCAACATTCGGATTATCAGCACGACGGCGAGGCCCCATCTCGAATAGCTAGAATGCAAAGTGTTATGACAGGTATATATATGTATATATGCAATTTATAAGTAAACACATAAAGAAAAGTCCAATTAGATTCACATAAAGTCAAGTACATAGAAGTTCAAATAAATATTCCACATTCTTGAAGTACACGTAAATCACTAGATCATACTTGACATTCTAAACTCTTGATATTCTATTTCCATGCTAGCATGTTCATTCCTTATTCAAATTTCACTTAGGCCAATCAAAATAAAAGACTCATGTATTCACAAAGTCACGTAACAAATCTCTACCCACAGACCGAGAAATTTAACCCGGCTTCATGCAATCTATAGCTCTGATACCACTTAAATGTCACGCCCCGACCCAACCCCCGAGCTAAAGGTTAAGTCCGGACCCGACACACGGACAGAGTCTCCCCTGTACCGTAGACATTCTAAAAACCTGTAATTACTCAAACAAAGTCCCAACAATACAATACGAGCTTTTCTTAATTAAACAACAAAGTTCTAAGACCATCCGAGCCTTATGGTACACAATAGTTCCAAAACACACAAGCATGCGAGAACTTGTTATCAACATAGTTTTATAATCATGACATTCTAGGAAATCAATTAAACATAATTGAAAGATCAAACATTTCTACTTTAAGCCATTCACTCCCAAGCAAGCAAAGCGAATAGAAGTAGATTATAAGTTATTACAGTACATAGGTTTTCAATGCTACACCACAACCAACTAGTCTTCAAATTTATACAACAGGCATATACATAGCCCTTAGGCCACAAAATAGGACATAAGACAATTAGTTGAGCCTTCCACAAAGCAGCAAGAATTTAAACCACCTCAAGCTATCAGGCACAGCAACTAAGGTAAAGGATCAATCTGAACTTCCTCATCCTCAACTAACTCAACAAGCTGGGGATCACCCTCAGCGTCTCCTGAAACATATATCGAGGTATGAGCAACCACTGTTGCCCAGTGAGGGATATAGTCCCGGGGCGTGCAATACAACAGATAATACAATTACACAACAATAACACTTAGACAATTAAAGAAACAATGATAACTTAAATAACCACACATTTAAAAGGATACAATTCACACAATCCCCTATACACCAATCTTCACTGATCTTCATTCACGATCCACGAACCACGAGCACGATCACAATAAGCCGGCATAACCCCAAACACTCCAGTGGGTGTACTCCGGATGTACCCCGATAATCCTACGACCCAACATCCCCTGACAATCTCTGGACCAGGCGAATGAGGAACTAGGGCACGGAGTTTGAATATCCACCGGCAAGCCCTTTGTCGCCCAGCCGATATTCAACACATCCGCCCCTGACACTATGGTTGCGCAACCACTATGCAATGCACTTAACGATGGCAAGTTAATAGCAATAATATAAGCATTAACACATATGAGGATCAACAAAGTAGGTTGACCTCGAGGCAATTAGCATAGAAGCAATTATATAAGCTAATAAGCAGTTTTACAAAGGGACATTTACAAAATAACCATAGAATTATACCAAAAGCTCCAAATCAACTTAATATCACATATAAACACTCAAGAAGTCATGCCGTGGGTTTAGAAATGTGAGACAACCGAAATTGCACTTAAACCCCCTTTATTTTACAAACTATTTCTCTTCCAAACCAAAGTTAATGATTTCATTTTCAAAGGGAACTCTCCCAACCTTCTAACTAACCCTCAAGGTACCCTCTCAACCCTCTAACTCATTCAAATGCCCACGATTACCCCGAAAGCCCCAAATTCCCTCTTTTGGCTTTAAACTACACATACATTGTCCGGGCTTCAAACAAGGGATATCAAGCCTTCTATAGCACCTAGGTAACTTAAGGATACTAGAATTGAAGCCCGAATCCACCCGGATTCGCATTAACCCCAAAAGCCCCAAGTTAAAGTCGGCTATTTT
Organism: Ehretia macrophylla; assembly: GCA_037974665.1. Lineage (NCBI taxonomy): Eukaryota > Viridiplantae > Streptophyta > Magnoliopsida > Boraginales > Ehretiaceae > Ehretia > Ehretia macrophylla. Next base: position 12,821,952 of record CM075774.1, read on the forward strand.
CCATTTTAAGCGATTTAAGGACAATGCAAGTGCACGGGGCTATTAGGTTACCTTCACTATCACCTAAGGCATCTATTAGAAGCATTGAATCAAGCTAATTCGAGCAATTACGCAAAACCCTAGAAAAACGTCACTATTCACCCAAAATTTCAAATTAACGATTCTAACCGTTTAAAAAGCGAAACAACGGCTCAAATGTGTTCTCTAGTATTCATATAGATGGTATATTAGCATAGGTAACTCATACAATAGCATTTGATCACATTTTCAAAAAATCAAGAAATTGGCAACTATTTAGAAATGCAAAAACAAGCCGTGAAATCCCTCACCAAAGCGCGTAGGAGCACCTAGGAACCTTGCATATACCCTACACTAGTTGCTCAAGGCTTGGAGAGGCTTGGATTGGAGGCTTGGTGAGCAAAATCTCTTCCTTTCCTCCTAATGCTGCTGTCGGGTTTCTGCTTCTGTTTTTTCAGCTTTTTATTTTTTTTCTTTTGCATTTTATGAGCTTAAGTGATATATAAAAGGGGCTAAGTTGAGGTGGGGTCATTTGGGTGCTTAAGTGATCTAATATAATGCGCTTATTGAGCTTAAAACGAGCTTAGATAGTAAAATATATGCTAGCTAATTAATTACCTAAGTTAGTTATGTAACACTATTCACTCAACTACAAAAATCATTTGCTAAACGAGCCCTCCTAACGCCTTTAGTTCAAATGTACAATTTTCCTACTACTTTTACAATTAATATGATTTAATAAAAATGCTAATTAACTAATAGAAGGCAGTTTAAAAATAGAGTGAATAGTAGTCACAAAAGTCAGTTAGTAAGGCACAGAAGTAAATGCGCAAACAAGGGATGCAACAGTAATTAAATGCATGGCTAAATCTCGGGCGTCACACAAGAGTAACCTACTTTGTTATTCTCCCACGTGTGGCGTAATTGCTCATTTATCGCCTTGTATCGAGTCTTGCATTGCATAGTATCTCGCGCGTAAGTGATGGGCCTCTCTGGGTAGCCTCGGGTTGCCAGTGTTGGTTGCTCTAGCTCCGCTGCTATTCCCTCTTCTCGCTTGGGTTGCCTCCCAGGGAGATTGGGTTGTAGATTGATGGATACTTCCGGGGTATTCCAAACTGGTGTTATAAGGTGGTTTGGGCCGACGCGTCATCATCGAATTCGTGATTGAAAGTTGCTCGTGAAAAGAGTACCGTATCCTTTGAATGAGTGTTTATAGTTTAAATGCTTTCCTTGCTTTATTGATGGCTTTGTTGTATCTTGATATGATATTTGTATGAATTGCTTGACTAATTGCATTGCATACTCCTCTCATCTCCGTCCTTGAGATCAATTGCCCTCGCTGAGCAATAGTTTTTGCTTATTCCTCTCTATACTATATTTTTACAGGAGTAGTTAAAGCAGACCCTATTGAGGTAATAGAGGAGGAGGAGCAGGTGGAAGTGTTTCCGTGATAGTACTTCTTTGCTTTGCTGGTAGTTGGTTACCAGATTTTGTGCAAGCCTTGCTTGATATGTATATTGCTTGGATGACGCTTTATTTTGAGGCTTGTAGCCTTGTATGTATTTCCTAGTTTAAGGCCTCTATGGTCTTATGTTGTATAAGTTGAAAGAATGTAAAGCTGTAAAAGTATACTCTTATGACTAGTAAAGAAATGCATGCTAATAGCTAACTGTTTAGTGGCATAAATACTTGTGTAGTAAGCATGGCATTTTGGTTTGAAAAGTTGGTTAATAAGAGGATGTATGTTTTTAAAAGAAAGTCGGCTTGTTTTAATTGTTTTTATGGCTTTCGCGAGTATTATGTTGATTTTAGGGTTTTTGGAACGTCCGCGGTACAGAGGAGACTCCGTCCGTGTGTCGGGTCCGGGCTTGGCCTTTTGCGGGGTCGGGTCGGGGCGTGACATCTTTAGGCGCGTGAGTGATGGGCCTCTCTGGGTAGTCTCGGGCTGCCAGTCTTGGTTGCTCTAGCTCCGTGTCCTATTCCCATTCTCGCTTGGGTTGCTTCCCAGGGAGATTTGGGTCGTAGAGTTGATGGATACTTCTGGGGTATTCCAAACTGAAGTTATAAGGTGGTTGCGTGCTTATTGTCAATATTGTCAACATCAAGCTCGAGATTGATGTATCGCTCGTGAAATAGTACATTGCTCGTATGAGTGAACCATAGCCTTCAGAGTGTGGTATAGCTTTGAATGGTTGTGTTAATGCTTTTATTATTTGGTTATTGTATTGATTGTTTATATTGAATGCTTGCTTGTCAATTATATTGCGTAGCTGTACCTATTTGCATTGCACGAACTTCTTTCTCTCCACCTCGATATCTGTCTCGCCCTCACTGAGTATACGTGTTGTGTATACTCACTTCTCACCACCACATTTCAGGAAATGCCATGTTAGCTGGAAAGTTCGTGATTACGTGAAAGTTTGTGCTTGAAGAGATATCTTGCGTGCTATATGGCTTGAATTGTCAATGATGCAAAGATGTATGTTTCATGTGTTGTTTGTATTTAATGTTAAAAAGGAATGTAATATAAGCTTTATTGGATTATTGAAGTGGTTTGATAAGTTAGTTAAAGTACCTAGTTAGTATAGCTTAACCTTAATGCATGTTTGTATTGTTTAAAGAAATAGTTGGAATAGTCTAGTACTTGGAGATGTATGTATATTTGCTGTGTTTAATTGTTGAGAACCGAGGCTCGGATGGCCTTGAGGTGGTTGAATGTTTGGACATGGTATTGGTCCACTTATATGCTGTCGCAGGTTTGTTGTTTTTGCCTAGAAACAGGGGAGACTCCGTCCGTTTTCCCTAAAAATTATGCCCGGGTTTGGAATTGGGTTGTGATTAGATTGATTGATAGAACTCCCGGTCTCGAGAGGGATCGGGGTGTTACAGGTAGAGCTTGGGATAATTGGTAGACCAACTAGGGCCTTCAAGTTAGAAGGGTTCAAAGGCTTGTCTTTTATCTTCATCTTTTCCAAAGTTGACAACAAGAAGTATACCTTGTACCATCCATTCTTTATATATATTGTTGATATATATATATATATATATATATATATATATATATATATATATATATATATATATATATGTTTTTGATGAGCTTTACTAGTACATGGACATGGATGAAAGAATGTATGTTGATGTTAGCTAGAATTTTTTTTGGAATTATCTATGCATGTCTTTCTCGATCTTGAAACCAACATATGTATATGTAGTGACATGATCTATAATGTTGGCTAGTACTTTCAAGTGGTATAAGAGCCTTGGTTTGCATGTCCATATGACTAGCTTGTTAAGCTTGTATCTTTTTATGTGTATGCCTTGTAAATACATATAAAATGGGATGTTTGTTGGCATTAGAATTTTGCATGTTAGAGGATCATGAAGATCTTGAGTGTGTGAGATAAACTTTGAACATACATGTTTCAACCAATACTCTATGATGGCCGAAAATCGAATGGTTGCTTGAAATCGAATGGTTGCTTGAGATGTTTTGCCTTCTTGATATATGAGCTTAGATGTTGAGACAAATGATGGATTTGGTCTTTGCATGTTGACATTAGACTTTGGATAAAAGGACTATGTCGAAAAGGGTTCATGTTAAAAGGAGTTCCTCTTGCATGTATAAAAGTTAAACTTTAGAATAAACTAGTCTAGTTTGTTCCTTTTATGTTGGCCGAAACTTGACATGCATAAGGAAAGTGTTTTTGCTTTTGTTGGACACATAAAGTTGTTTGTAGTTGCCTCAAAATACTCAAAAGAGTTTGTGTCTATTATATGCATGTGTTAGAATGAAAGTTTAAAAGTAGTTTTAAGGTTATTTTAATATGATCATGTATATGATTTGAGTTGGTGATTTCTTGATGATTAAGGGTGTTTAATAGTCAAGAATGCAACTTTTTTTTGTGTCTTTAAAATGGCAAAATGGATTTCACATAATTCAATTGCCATAGTTTTCTAGTCTTGAAATTAGAAATAATATAATATGTTATATTGAGGATATTTCTAAATTTTAAGATAGATAAAAGATTATCATACAATATGATATTTTAGAGGACTATTGGGCTATAGTTAATGTATGTGGGCTTCAAAGACATATGGATTTGGGCTTGGGCCTTGTGTACATCTACTTGTGCTTGATTTTAACCTATTGGGCCACTTTGTGTGAATGGGCCATAGACTTGTGTTTTTCTTTAAGTTTTGGACTTGGATAAGAATATGATTAATTATAAAGGGTTATGAATTAATGGGCCATCATGATTTGCATTAATAAAAAGGGGTTTTATAATTATGCAAAATGGTATTGGTTTAGTTTAATTTTTCATGTTTGATGAGTAGATTAAACTTGAACGCTAGCAATTTGCACGTTGATTATTATATATTAGATATGAATAATCATGCATATCTATTATTTTGAGAATGGTGAAGTTAATCATGGACTTGGGTTTTAGGGTCAAAAGTTATTAGGTTGTAATTTGAGATATAAATCTCGATTTTATTTTTTTGCTTTTTGAGAGAATTATGTAGTGAGGACTTCTATGTAATTTTCAAAGAGAAAGCTTGAAAAAAGGCATAATGGACTTTTCCAAGGAGTTGGAGGCCTAATGAAGATTTCAAAGTGTTGAAGATCTTTTAAATAGAGTAGTTTTATTTCTTTAAGCCCAAAAGTCAAGCCCATGATCTACCATTCATATATCTTTGCATTCATACTATTTATATTGCTATAATTGTGATTATTAGCTTCTAGTATGTTGAATGCTTATTGATTTGACAAGATTATATATTAACTCCCTACATGCAAACAAATATTAGATTTTCAAAAAAATAGTAAAAGGAGTTTTATCGTAGTCCTCCGCCATCCTAAGATATTTAATAAGACCTAAATGAATACAATACTTCTTACCCAAAGGTAGAGGATATGTTTTAAAGTAAGTTTATTAAAATCGCTAGAATAAAACATAGAGATGTGGTTATCTTCCAAAATCTAACGACCAATATAGCCACAAAGGCTTGAGGTTATTGATTCAATTTGTCGGATAACTAAGTGATAGCGGGTCCAATCTAACTAGATAACTTAATCAACATAGCCACAAAGGTTTGAGACCAAAGTGATTTAGGGACTAAAGTAGACCATACCCTATTTAGAGAAATAGATAATAAAGAGTTGTTGACCTTTGGTTTTCATGTTTCAACATAGCCACAAAGGTTTGAGAAATGTGTCTGATCATAGGAACTTGGTTATCCCACTTAGAGTCGTCTCATAGATTCATGTTTTCTCATTAAGAGAGTATGAGATTTAAAACAAATAGTGGGAGTAGCTATTTTATCTTGCAATTTAATAGCTGTACATATATTCTTGTTAGCTTGCAATCTTACTTTCTGTTATATTTACTTTTTCTGTAGTTTATTTGCAATGGCTTCATTCATAAATCCTATTTTGTCCATCCTTAATCATGATTATTTAATTGGACCCAACTTCAAGAAATGGTACAAAAGTTTAAGGGTAGTCCTCCGATTTGAGAGAATTGAGTATATTTTGGATGTCCCGACATTTGCTCCTGTAGATGAGACTGCATCCGAGACCGAAAAGATCACTTACTATAAATGGGTCCAGGATGACATGCATTTTATGGGATACATTTTTTCATCAATGAAAGATGATCTGCGTCGATTCTATGAGGGGCTGCTTCATTCTGTAGATATCATTCATTGTTTGGAGGAATCCTTTGATGAGCGCGGTCAGTCCATGAGATTCCAATTGACCCGTGAGTTTTTTAGTATAAGACTTGAAGAGGGTGGTGACGTGAGCCAGCACTGTCTCAGGATGATTTACTTGGTAACTCAACTGGAGGCATTTGGTTTCGTTATGAACCTTTGGATTCAAGTAGACTTGATCTTACAGTCTCTTCCATCATCCTACTTTCCCTTGATCTTGGACTTTCACGTAGATAGATTTGAGGTCACACTGAATGATTTGCCATATGTTCTCACTAGCTAGCAGAATCTTGATTTGGGTGCAGTACCCGATCCCCATGTTAAATCCTCTCCTTCTGTGGCTGAGCCGAGCCAAAACAGAAACATTAAGATGAGGAACATGAGGAGACATAGGAGGAGCTGGGCTGTGGCATTCTTACCAGGAGATCTCTTATCAGGAGGGGATTGAGTAATAGACTCGGCATGATTTGGTTGTTTTGGATCGGTTTGGTATGCGATCCCAATTTTGAAAAATGTTTATAAATGTTTGGATTTGTTTGAGTATTCCTTTAGAGATAGTATTGATTATTATCAATCTTATCTTACTATGGGTAATTTTGGAATTGATTATTTGTAAGAAATGATTGGCATTTTGTATATCTTTCATTAATGGTAATGAAATGATCAGAATGTTTATCAAAAGAACGAATGTCTTCAAACTCGAACATTTATATTTTAATTGCTTAGCATTTAATGAAATGGCTAAATACCAAATCATACTTATAATGTCTTGAACTTTGAAATGGTCAAGAGTTAAAGACTTGAATTCTTTTATATGTCTATTCAAATGAGTTTGATAGATTAATTATTCTTTTTGACAAAAGTGTTTGTTCAAAATAAATAATTGAATGAAATGGAGCTTATGAGACTTGTCCAGAATATGTTGGGTTATAAAAGTAGATTAGAGAATGCATCTTTTATCACCCAAAATCTTTCAAATTGATTTTAAACTTATACCATGTTTTAATTTTATGGCTAAATAGAATTTAAACTACTTCGTGCATAGTTTCTTTAGAGAAAGGTAACTATGATGAAATGGTTAAAATGAAAGGATATAGATCGTTTTCATTAATAAAAGAAGGTGATTTCTAAATTTATAAGAAAGGTTAGTATGAGTTCTTGCCCTTAACAAGTTTTGTGAATTTATGATACATTCGTTCGCCAAGGTCCAGCCGAATTTTATATCATGTTGTATTTCTTGGGTAAACTCATAATGTCTTGTAAGTATCATATATATGAAGCACAATGATATGATTGTTTATTTTCTCATGGCTTGTACACCTAGTCACGATTTTAAAGTTTTCTTTGAAATGGAGGAATGTAAGAAATTTTGGTCTCTAGTCTTAATGACAGGGTATCCGTCTTTTCTTGTAGATTTTCTTCTAACTATTAAGGAAAAGTTGCGAATAATTTTTGTACCTAATACTTTTGTTGTTTGCATTCTCCTTTAATGCAATGGTAAGTACTTGGTACGATATGATGTAATGGGTTATATGATTGATATCAGAGAGAATACATATAAGTTCTATTGATCTTAAGGTTTGTGGATATAGTGAAGTTCTTAGTGAAGAATTCACTAAAAAGAATAAAATTATATATAATAGATTTATGAGTTATTGGAAAGAGTTTTGAATAATAATAAGTAATTATTATGTTATTATTTGAGCCAAGATACTACTTGACTTTAAATGACGTTTGGATGTTGTGTGGTTCTGTCTATTGATAGTAGCCGATATCATGTAATATGGTAACTATTATAGAGGATTTTTGCACAAGCTTAAAAAAACCCGATCTCATCAAGAGTCCAAACATGAAAAGAGTCAATTTAAGAATTTCTTTCTTGATAGAAAACGATATAACAGAATAGGTTCTTATAGATGCCTCTATAGTTGACCTACTGATCCTGTAAAGATAGTTATAGTTGATCACCGTCTTGGAGAAGATGAGTATGTTGATACGAATGTACAATGCACTAGATCCTATGGCTGATAGCATTAGTGTAAGTGGGAGATTATTGGGGATATGCCCTAATGCTATAGTTTGAGATGACCTGATTAGGGTTTAATAAGGATATGTTTACGTGTTTTATACACTATGTTATTTGTAGGATATTCATATTCTTTGCTTCGATATGAATATGTCCCTAATGCTTATCCAAGAAGAAAAATGTTCTAAAAGGGTTTAGGATATTTTGCACTTTTTCTTCGATATGATAAACATTAAGAATCGATTCATAGCCCTTCAAATTATACAACTAGGACTAGAATAATCAAGTATGGGTTATCATATGTTATTACCTTTGATTAACATAGTGATATTAATGATAAAAGATGGCGTGCGAAATGCCAGAACAACATGATGATGTGGACTAATAAACATATGAGTGATCATCAGCGTACGTGTAATACTCGAGCCCGGAATGTGAAAATTCCTTGTTTATGATTTTGAAAACTTTATTTCCTTAAATTCTTTGACAATTAATTATTACTTTCTTGCCGTCGCAACGTGCATTGCATTTAGGGAGCGATAGCTAGAGAACGGTTTCTAGTCCTCAGCAAATAGTGAAACTAGTATTTAGATGACTTAAATTTTATATTTTAATTGTTGCTAGCTTTAATTAATTTTTTCTCTAGTTAGAATGGCTTTAAAATGCACAAAATAAGGCCATTTGACCAAGTTTTAAGTTGTTTGACCAAGGCCTTTGACCATTTGACCAAGTCATCACCTAATAAGCTTAAAACATAACAAAATAAAAAAAAAACAAGTTTGAAATAAGTGAGCAGGCCGTGAGCTTCCAAGGAAAAAAAAACCTTTCAACCTTCCAATCGATCAATCTTCGCGTGAGCTCGTGCGGGGTGGTTTCCGAGGCAACTAGCGTTGTTTTCCTAGCGACTAGGAGTACCTAAGGTGAGGGAAGCATGTTATTTGCGCATTTAAATGATATGTATGTCAACTTTGCAATTTTTAGATTTTATCCGTAGATCATTGTTTAAAGCGTTTTGATGCTTCTAGAATGCTCCTTGGCAATTGTAGAACGTGTATTTATAGCCTTTTAACATTTTCTGCGGTTAAATGTTGAGATTATAATTTAAATTGATTGTTGAATAGTGTTTTATGAATAGTAAACCCTTGGAATGATGAAGTTGTTCCGTTATGCTGTCCGTTGATGTAGAATTGTGCTAGGTGTGCTAGAATGCCTAAATGCATGGTTTGTTTGGGTTGCGTAATGGAAAAAATGGGAATTAAGCCTTGGTGAAAGTCGGGGTCGTTTAGGTCGGCTTTAGCATTTTCTCATTTTGCGTGTTGGCATTGTTTTGGGAGGCCATGGAAGCACATTAGGTGTGATTATGGCGTTGGTTGGGTGTTTGGTTGGTATAGTTGTAGTTCAAACGAGCAAAGGGGAAAAACGGGACTTTGCGTGAATTCTAGGGTTAAGTAGGGTTTCAGGGTCTTTAGACGTGCCTTATAGTGACCTAGGAGGATTGGCGAAGTCGGTTTTCAGAACTCGTGGCTCGTTTGGAAATGGTAGTGTTTTGATAGTTGGGGCCGATTTGTGTTTTTGCTTGTTTTCTTGATGTTATGCCTATAGAATGCTTAGGGTTGCTTGAAATACTTGTTTGAATTGATTTGGATTGAAATGCTTATCAATTGTTGCTATTGCGTGCGAGAGTAACCTACTTTGTTATTCTCCCACGTGTGGCTTTATCGCTTGTTTATCGCCTTGTATCGAGTCTTGCATTGCATAGTGTCTCGCGCGTGAGTGATGGGCCTCTCTGGGTAGCCTCGGGTTGCCAGTGTTGGTTGCTCTAGCTCCGCTGCTATTTCCTTTTCTCGCTTAGGTTGCCTCCCAGGGAGTTTTGGGTTGTAGGTTGATGGATACTTCCGGGGTATTCCAAACTGGTGTTATAAGGTGGTTTGGGCCGGCGCGTCGTCATCGAATTCTTGAATGAAAGTTGCTCGTGAAAAGAGTACCGTATCCTTTGAATGAATGTTTATAGTCTTTAATGCTTGCCTTGTTATAATATTGACTTGTTTGTATCTTTAAATGATAATTGTATGCATTGCTTGGCTAATTGCATTGCATACTCCTCTTATCTCCGTCCTTGAGACCAATTGCCCTCGCTGAGCAATAGTTTTTGCTCATTCCTCTCTATACTATATTTTTTACAGGAGTAGTTGAAGCAGACCCTCTCGAGGTAATTGAGGAGGAAGAACAGGTGGAGGTGTTTCCGTGATAGCACTTCTTTGCTTTGCTGGTGGTTGGTTACCAGATTTTGTGCGAGCCTTGCTTGATATGTATGTTGCTTGGAAGTCGCTTAATTTTGAGGCTTGTAGCCTTGTATGTATTTTCTAGTTTGAGGCCTCTACGGTCTTATGTTGTATAAGTTGAAAGAATGTAAAGTTGTAAACTTATACTCTTGTGACTAGTAAGGAAATGCATGCTAATGGAATTGATTAGTGGCATAAATACTTGTGTAGTATGCATATCATTTTTGGGTTGCAAAGTTGGTTAATAAGAAATGTATGTTTCAAAGAAAGTTGGCTTGTTTGAATTGTTTTATGGCTTTCGCAAGTATTATGATGATTTTAGGGTTTTTGGATTGTCCGCGGTACAGAGGAGACTCCGTCCGTGTGTCGGGTCCGGGCTTGGCCTTTTGCGGGGTCGGGTCGGGGAGTGACATCTTTAGGTGGTATCAGAGCATGATAGTCTTGCATGAGCCGGGATATGATTCTCGGTCTGTGGGGTAAAGGTCCAAAATGCTAAAGTGTTTATGTATGATTGCTAAGTGAAAAGAAAATGATATAGCATGACTTTGTGAACTTGGAGTGTTTATGTGTTTAAGTGAAATAGTTTGGCAAGTTAAACTTGTCTTATGTGAATTGTGTGATAGAATATTGGATTGTTATTGACTTGAGTGTTATCTAATCTTATGTGCTATATTTCTGTCTATAAACTGCTTTTAAATGTTGCCAGCTATTGTGAATTGCTACTATGCCGCCACGTCGTGGTACTCAAGGTATAGGATCAGATGAAGAGGCAGCAGAACAGGGTCAGCAGCCGTTGCCTGAGCAGTTTATGGCTACTATGACTACTGCAGTAGACCGGATTACACAGGTGCTGCATGAGCAGAGGCAGGACAGGAATAATCCCTAGGGAAATCAAGCTAATCCTGGTGGACAGGGGTATAGAGTTGAGAATAACCAGCTAGAGAAATTTTTGAGGCACAAGCCGGGAAAGTTCTTCGAGGAGCCGGATGATGAGGCGGCCGAGAGATGGATTAATCGTGTTGAGAAGATTTTCACCGCTTTGAGGTACACCGATGAGGCAAGAATAGATTATGCGTCATTCTTATTTGAGGGTGATGCAGAGCAGTGGTGGAATACTGTCAGGAGAAGGTGGGATTGTGAGGATGTACCACATTTGTGGGATGATTTTGTAAGTGAGTTTCGGGACAAGTATATTCCCGAGATGGCTATGGAAAGGAGGGAAGACGAGTTTGTGGCCCTGAAGCAGGGAAATATGACTGTTGCACAGTACGAGGCTAGGTTTGTTAGCCTGTCGAGGTATATGCCCGAGTTGGTACGGCCGGCTAGGAGGATGATTCATAGGTTTGTCCGTGGGCTGAGAATGGATATTCAGTTGCATTTGACTGGGCAGACCTATACTACTTTTCCCGAGGCATTTCAGGCAGCCTCGAAGTTTGAGAAACGGAAGGCTGAGATGATAGCTGAGAGCAGTCAGCCGAGTAAGAAGCAGTATTTGGGCCAGAGCAGCCAGAGTCAGCCGAGGCAATATCAGACTTCTGCACAGGTTCCTCAGCAACGTCCGTATCAGCCACAGCAGCAGATTCAGGCTAGGCCAGCTGTGACTAGACCCCAGCAGGGAGGTACAGTTCCTACTACTACCAGAGCCCCAGCACCTACAGGAAACACTGCAGTTAGGCAAAATCAGCAGTGTAATTATTGTAATCGATCGGGGCATATTGAGGCTAATTGCTAGAGGAAGAGTGGTAAATGCACAGGCTGTGGGAGTGATGACCATAGGGTGAGATATTGCCCTAAGTATAACAATGTTCAGGGCCGTACTGGAGGCCAAGGTGTTCAGAATAGGGTTGCAGGTGCACATCCAGCACAGAGGGTTCAGGCTAGGGTCTTTGCACTAGATGCAGAGGAGCTACCCGATACTACAGCTATAGTGGAAGGTACCTTTCTTCTCAATACTCAGCCAGTTAAAGTTTTGATTGATCCCGGAGCTACACATTCGTTTATAACTCCTGCATGTGCACGATCTGTGAATGTTTGCATTGATAAATTGCCGCATGAAGTTGAAGTTAGTACGCCTTTGGGTGCAAAATTTGTTACTGAGTCTATTTGCAAATCTTGTGATATATGCATTGAGAACCGTAAATTTTCTGCTGATTTAATTATATTGCCATTCCGTGACTTTGAAATCATTTTGGGAATGGACTGGTTGGGAAAGTACTATGCTCAGTTGGATTGTAGAACAAAGATTGTTTATCTTCAGGTTCCTGACCTACCGGTACTGGAGATTGTTGGGAACTGCAAGGCTGCCCGAATTCCACTTTTATCAGCGATCAAGACTTCTAAGTTGTTGAATAGGGGTTGTGAAGCTTACTTAGCTTATTTGATCAATCAGCCTACTGATAAATTGAGTTTGAATGAGGTTCCGATTGTTAGAGACTTCCCTGGTGTATTTCCTGAGGAATTACCGGGTTTACCACCGGATAGGGAGATTGAGTTCGTGATTGATCTTGTGCTAGGCACTGCGCCGATTTCTAGGAGTCCTTATAGAATGGCATCGGCTGAACTTCAGGAGTTAAAAATTCAGCTTCAGAACTTGCTTGAGAAAGGGTTTATACAACCTAGTTCTTCGCCATGGGGTGCGCCTGTGTTGTTTGTGAGAAAGAAAGACGGCACGCTACGATTATGTATTGATTACAGGGGACTTAATCAAGTCACGATTAAGAACAAATACCCCTTGCCGTTGATTGAAGAATTGTTTGACCAGTTGCAGGGTGCGAGTGTTTACTCCAAATTTGACTTGAGGCAAGGTTACTATCAACTTAGGATTCGGAGTGATGATATACCAAAGACGGCATTCAGGACTAGATATGGCCACTATGAATTTGTTGTTTTGCCGTTTGGTTTGACGAATGCACCAGCTGCATTCATGGACTTGATGCAGAGAGTTTTTCGACCTTACCTTGATCAGTTTGTCGTAATCTTTATTGACGACATTTTAGTGTACTCGAAGAATGAGGCTGAGCATGAACAACACTTGAGGATTGTGCTACAGACTTTGCAGGAAAATAAGCTTTTTGCTAAATTCAGCAAGTGCGAGTTCTAGTTGAATCAGATATCTTTTCTAGGCCATATCATTTCATATCGAGGAATTTCAGTGGATCCAGCTAAGATTGAAGTTGTTTCTTCTTGGAAGAGACCTGAGACGGTGTCAGAGATTCGGAGTTTTCTTGGATTGGCAGGTTACTACCAGAGATTTGTTAAAGACTTTTCCAAAATTTCTGGGCCTTTAAGGCAGTTGACTCGGAAGAAAGTTGCTTACAACTGGGATGCCAAATGTGAATCCAGTTTCCAAGAATTGAAGAAGAGACTAACTACAGCTCCTATACTAGCTTTACCTGAAGGAACAGAGAACTTTGTTGTCTATAGTGATGCATCTAAAGAAGGTTTGGGCTGTGTTTTAATGCAGAATGGTAAGGTGATTGCCTATGCTTCTAGGAAGTTGAAACCTTATGAAGTCAATTACCCTACACATGATCTGGAGTTAGCTGCAGTTGTGTTTGCTTTGAAGAATTAGCGTCATTACTTGTGGGGTTGCAGATTTGAAATTTTTACTGACCACAAGAGTCTCAAGTATTTGTTTTCACAAAAGGATCTGAATATGAGGCAGCGGAGATGGCTAGAACTATTGAGTGGTTACAACTGTTCTATTAACTACGTGCCAGGTAAGGCAAATGTTGTTGCTGATGCTTTGAGCCGAAAGGCTACTGTTGCAAGCTTGATTATCAAGGATTGGGAGACTTTGGAAGAAATTTGTTCATGGAAGCCAGAAGCTACTGAGGTAAGGATTCGATTTGTTAGTTTGCAGATTCAATCAGGGTTGCTAGCACAGATCAGAGAGGCTCAGAAGACTGATCCTCACGTCTTGAAGATCCAAGAAAAATCAAAAGGGGGAGAGTCGGAGTTTAAATTACATGCAGATGGTATCTTCAGGTTCAGGGACAGAGTATGTGTTCCTGGTGATCCGACTTTGAAGAATGAGATTCTGTCCGAGGCACATAATTCGAGATATACGATTCACCCGGGCAGTACAAAAATGTATAGAGATTTGAAGCAACACTTCTGGTGGAACAATATCAAGAGGTAGATTGCTGGGTATGTATCCAGATGTTTGACTTGTCAGAGGGTTAAAGTTGAGCATCAGAGGCCAGCCGGACTTCTACAGCCGTTGTCAATTCCGCAATGGAAGTGGGTACATATAACAATGGACCTTGTGACCGATCTTCCTAGATCTCCGAGAGGATGTGATTCTGTTTGGGTTGTTGTGGACCGCTTGACTAAAGTTACACATTTTATTCCCGTGAACAAACAGGATAGCCTTGATAAGCTAGCTGAGCTTTATGTTGCTAATATTGTGAGATTGCATGGTGTGCCACAGAGTATAGTGTCAGATAGGGATCCCAGATTCAGATCTCATTTTTGGCAGAAGTTGCAAGAGGCCTTGGGAACTAAGTTGAGCTTCAGTACTGCATATCATCCACAAACTGATGGCCAGTCTGAGAGAACAATCAGGATCTTAGAGGACATGCTTCGGGCATGTGTGCTAGACTTTGGGAAGAATTGGGAGAAGTTTTTTCCTTTAGCGGAGTTCGCCTACAATAATAGTTATCAATCTACTATAGGTATGGCTCCCTACGAGGTGTTGTATGGTCGGAAATGCAGATCCCTATTATATTGGGAAAAGGTTGGAGATATAAGAACAGTTGATCCGACTGTGTTACCTGAGATGATTAAGATGGTAGATAATGTTCACCTTATTCGCCAGCGTATGCTTACAGCTCAGAGTTGTCAGAAGAGTTATGCGGATAAGCACCGTCGGGATCTTGAGTTTGCTTTGGGAGATTGGGTGTTTCTTAAGATTTCTCCTCGGAAGGGTTTGATTCGGCACGGTAAGAGCGGGAAACTTAGTCCTAGGTATGTGGGTCCGTATGAGATCACCGAAAAGGTAGGTCCTTTGGCTTATCGGTTAGCTTTGCCTCCGAGCTTGTTGAGACTGCACGATGTGTTCCACGTGTCTATGTTGAAGAAGTATCATCCAGACCCTTCACATGTACTTGAACCAGAGCCTTTGCAGATTGAAGAGAAGTTGTCTTATGAAGATAAACCGATTCGAATTGTGGATCGGAAAATTCAGGAGCTTCGCAGAAAGAGTATTCCGTTAGTAAAGGTTCTGTGGAATCATCATGGGTTTGAGGAAGCAACTTGGGAAAGAGATGACCAAGTTCGGGATCAGTATCCGGAGTTGTTTGTTGACAAGGTAAGAATTGCGTGGGCGCAATTGTTTTAAGGGGGAGAGGGTGTAATACCCGAGCCCGGAATGTGAAAATTCCTTGTTTATTATTTTGAAATTTTTATTTCCTTAAATTCTTTGAGAATTAATTGTTACTTTCTTGCCGTCGCAACGTGCATTGCATTTAGGGAGCGATAGCTAGAGAACGTGTGAAACCCCACTTTCTTGCTTATCTCGTTTTACGTGTTTTACCTCGTTTTGCGTGCATATGATCTGTTTATGTGCTATAGGACCTAGAAAGTTATAATTTTGATTTCAATACTTCTAATACGTGCTAAATGTGCATTCATGAAATTTTCATCAAAAACGGAGTCAGAAATTTTATCGTCGATTTTCAGTGAATAGTGTTTTCGAAACACGTCCGCTATAATTTTGAAACTGGTCTTTTTAACCCTTCTAGACCTAGTCCACGGACTTTAATAGACCTGTGTTTGATGAAAACGGTTTTAAAATCGGCTTAAGAATTTATTAGGGTTTTTACACCGACTTTTGCGAAAATCGAGTTTTAAGCCGACTCGGGTGGAATTCTTTGAATGTAAAACTTCTTGTCACCTAAAAATAACTCACTTGAGATATCTTGGGGGTTGCATAATTAATTTTAACTTGGTGATCACTAAAATGCAATTAAAGTCATTAAAAATACAAAAATGCCTATTAAAATAACTTTGACTTTAATTAAAAAAATTGACCTTATAAGCTATTGTCACCTACACACACTCACACAACACAAAAACACCACCACACACACACACATTGCCGAGGGGTTGAGGGAGAAAAGAGAAGAAAGAAAACTCAAGCTTTTCAATCAATTTTTCAAAGAAAAACCTAGTTTTTGTCCGTGAAACTTCGCACCGACTTGGATTCTGCTTGTTGGGCACCCATAGCACGCATTCCTAGGCTTATATCGCATCTAAGGTGAGAGAAAAATTCTAGATCTCAAAATGTCATTTTTGTGTTTTTGCGTATAAATGAAGATTGAACCGTTAGAATTGAAATCTGATGTTAGATTATTGCTCCTTGCATGCTAGGGATCATTATATACTAATACTACGAATTTCTGTCGGATGTAGCATAATTTTTATTTTCCGGGTATTTAATTTTGATTAAAATGTTCAAAGTTGATTTAATTGAGTTGCGTTGCTCGAAATCGATTGCCGTCGATTTCTAAATACTTGATAATTACGTGTTAACGCTGTTGTAATGCCGAATTTTCGATTACATTGTTTGTGTGAAAATCCGGAAAATCCAGCCATGACGTCATAGGGTTTTAGGGTTATCGGGCATGTTTTGGAGGTGTTATGGTGGATTTCCGAGAGGGCTAATGTAGTAGGTTGAATGGGTGAGTGATAGGAACTGATTTGGCAATGTTTGGATTAGTAGATTGTAAGTTATGAATTTTAGAAGTTAGGTTGTCATTCTTTAATTTCTTGAACGATGCCTTAGATGGTTGGAGAGTGTTCGAGTGATGAATGGTGAGTTGTTGTTGAGTAATTTAGAGTTTAATTATGAATATTATGCATGTCCGGTTAGATGGCCTACTTTGTCATCTAACTACGTTGTTTGATGTTTAATTTAATATTGATGTTATATTGATGTTATATTGATGTTATTGATTGATTATTATTGAATGCGGGAATCGGGCACTCTTGTTGCTGATCTCCCAATTGATTGATCGATTTATGCTTGCATGATGATTGATGAATATGGAGCCTTGGTATGTGTGTGCCACCTCTCGGGCAGCGTCGGGCTGTCGGGTTGAAACCGGCATGACTGCCATAGGCTACCCCCAGCTCGCATGACGGAGATGTCATGGAGGGAAGGGGATAGTGAGGTACCTCGGGTGCGTGAGTAATGGGGAGTTATAAGAAGAACGGTTGAGATCGTGATGGCGTTTGGAGCTACACCAAATAGAGTATCCTTATTGAATGGTCATATAGTTATGTGATGATAGCTTTATTTATGTTATTATTGTTGTTGTGTGTTTACTTGCTCAAAGGACTAAATCCAAGGAGCGTAGTGAATACTGTCGAGATCTATCGGATCCTCACTGGGCTTATGTATATAAGCTCACTCTCTACTAATGCATGTTTCAGGTGTACTTTCACAAGATTACGGGTACGTGCCTCCTGAAGAGGAGAATGTGGAAAATGTGCCTTTTGTGGATGAGTCATATGTTCCCGAGTCTTATCCATGACTTTATGTTGTTAAATGTCTTGTATATTAGTTTAATAGACTTTATATGCTTTACGGTTCTTAATGTAATAGATATTGAAAGGATGATGAACCAAATGATGTTAACTTAGTGGTTTTCCTTTTGTCTATGGTTAAATTGTAGTTGTGTCTCAACTTACTTTTGAAATGTATGATAAAGTTGAGGTATTGTATGTCATGTTGGAACGGAGGCGTATAACGAGGATGTTTTATTGTATAATATGGTTGTGTTGTATGTTGTTGTTTATATTGAGGAATTTCTGGATGTATGATGTTTAATGAGGTTGGTTTAGAACCTCGGAAATCTGTTTACTGTCGTTATGCCGCCAAAATTCCGTTGCGTCCTGACTGATCGTAGGTGGGGTCGAGTTGGGGCGTGACAGAACGGTTTCTAGTCCTCAGCAAATAGTAAAACTAGTATTTAGATGACTTAAATTTTATATTTTAATTGTTGCTAGCTTTAATTAATTTTTTCTCTAGTTAGAATGGCTTTAAAATGCACAAAATAAGGCCATTTGACCAAGTTTTAAGTTGTTTGACCAAGGCCTTTGACCATTTGACCAAGTCATCACCTAATAAGCTTAAAACATAACCAAAAAAAAACAAGGCTGAAATCAGTGAGCAGGCCGTGAGCTTCCAAGGAAAAAAAAACCTTTCAACCTTCCAATCGATCAATCTTCGCTTGAGCTCGTGCGGGGTGGTTTCCGAGGCAACTAGCGTTGTTTTCCTAGCGACTAGGAGTACCTAAGGTGAGGGAAGCATGTTATTTGCGCATTTAAATGATATGTATGTCAACTTTGCAATTTTTAGATTTTATCCGTAGATCGTTGTTTAAAGCGTTTTGATGCTTCTATAATGCTCCTTGGCAATTGTAGAACGTGTATTTATAGCTTTTTAACATTTTCTGCGGTTAAATGTTGAGATTGTAATTTAAATTGATTGTTGAATAGTGTTTTATGAATAGTAAACCCTTGGAACGATGAAGTTGTTCCGTTATGCTGTCCGTTGATGTAGAATTGTGCTAGGTGTGCTAGAATGCCTAAATGCATGGTTTGTTTGGGTTGCGTAATGGAAAAAATGGGAATTAAGCCTTGGTGAAAGTCGGGGTCGTTTAGGTCGGCTTTAGCATTTTCTCGTTTTGCGTGTTGGCATTGTTTCGGGAGGCCATGGAAGCACTTTTGGTGCGATTATGGCGTTGGTTGGGTGTTTGGTTGGTATAGTTGTAGTTCAAACGAGCAAAGGAGAAAAACGGGACTTTGCGTGAATTCTAAGGTTAAGTAGGGTTTCAGGGTCTTTAGACGTGCCTTATAGTGACCTAGGAGGATTGGCGAAGTCGGTTTCCAGAACTCGTGGCTCATTTGGAAATGGTAGTGTTTTGATAGTTGGGGCCGATTTGTGTTTTTGCTTGTTTTCTTGATGTTATGCCTATAGAATGCTTAGGGTTGCTTAAAATACTTGTTTGAATTGATTTGGATTGAAATGCTTATCAATTGTTGCTATTGCGTGCGAGAGTAACCTACTTTGTTATTCTCCCACGTGTGGCTTTATCGCTTGTTTATCGCCTTGTATCGAGTCTTGCATTGCATAGTATCTCGCGCGTGAGTGATGGGCCTCTCTAGGTAGCCTCGGGTTGCCAGTGTTGGTTGCTCTAGCTCCGCTGCTATTTCCTTTTCTCACTTGGGTTGCCTCCCAGGGAGTTTTGGGTCGTAGGTTGATGGATACTTCTGGGGTATTCCAAACTGGTATTATAAGGTGGTTTGGGCCGGCGCGTCGTCATCGAATTCTTGAATGAAAGTTGCTCGTGAAAAGAGTACCGTATCCTTTGAATGAATGTTTATAGTCTTTAATGTTTGCCTTGTTATAATATTGACTTGTTTGTATCTTTAAATGATAATTGTATGCATTGCTTGGCTAATTGCATTGCATACTCCTCTCATCTCCGTCCTTGAGACCAATTGCCCTCGCTGAGCAATAGTTTTTGCTCATTCCTCTCTATACTATATTTTTTACAGGAGTAGTTGAAGCAGACCCTCTCGAGGTAATTGAGGAGGAGGAACAGGTGGAGGTGTTTCCGTGATAGCACTTTTTTGCTTTGCTGGTGGTTGGTTACCAGATTTTGTGCGAGCCGTGCTTGATATGTATATTGCTTGGAAGTCGCTTAATTTTGAGGCTTGTAGCCTTGTATGTATTTTCTAGTTTGAGGCCTCTACGGTCTTATGTTGTATAAGTTGAAAGAATGTAAAGTTGTAAACTTATACTCTTGTGACTAGTAAGGAAATGCATGCTAATGGAATTGATTAGTGGCATAAATACTTGTGTAGTATGCATATCATTTTTGGGTTGCAAAGTTGGTTAATAAGAAATGTATGTTTCAAAGAAAGTTGGCTTGTTTGAATTGTTTTATGGCTTTCGCAAGGATTATGATGATTTTAGGGTTTTCGGATCGTCCGCAGTACAGAGGAGACTCCGTCCGTGTGTCGGGTCCGGGCTTGGCCTTTTGCGGGGTCGGGTCGGGGCGTGACAGTACGGATCATTGAATGTGACAAAATAGTGAGCTGCATGATTTCAGGTTAATAGTTTACTATTTAGTTGGGAATTGTGCATATTAACCCTCAGACTTGAGAAATTACGGCTGTAGGTTATATTACGGGCTAAATACTGCATCTGGACAATGCCCGTCTTCCATAAGGTCGGTACGACCTTTCGCATTTTAGTTTTATGGTATGAACCGACAGGTAATTGTCAAGATATGATCTGTTAACCTCCGGCGTGAGGCGATGTCCTATGATATTTGAGATCGGTCGTTAAACGAGGAAGTCTTTGGCCAAGGCGAGTATGAAGTGATAAAAATGAGTTTTTCCATGTTAGTCATCTCTCGTTTCATCGATTTAGATTTATATATAGTATTGGAGGTAGACTTAACCATTTCATTGTCCTTTGCCGATCGAGGTATTTTTAACAGAAGGATTGGACTGCATGCTAATTCTTGACAATTAAATGGATTCATAAAAGACGTCGTCTTTATTATCGTTTACATTCTCATGGTACGTTCGTTGATAGTGTGTTACTCATGAACATGAGGGTATTTCGGTAAATGACGGAAACATTTTTGAAATAGATAAGGAGGTTTATCGGTCCCTCATCGGTACGCGATTGTGAATCTAGAAGGTCACACACTTATAAATATCATGAATAAGTTCACCGAAAACTTGTATAATGTGGTTGGTGGCTTTAAGGTGTTAAGAGTCATCTATGTTGGTATTTGGGCCAAAAGTGTAATTTTGAAAAGTTTTGGGGTTAAATTATAAGTACTCAAATTTTTGGGGCCAAATTATAATTATTGAAAAGTAGTTTCAATGTATTAATTCTAATAGAGATTAGAATGGACAAACATTATATATATATATATATATATATATATAAAGGAGCTTATATATTATATATGTGTTATGGTGATGTAATTTGAGAAATGCCACGTCATCATCCTAGTTGTCAAAAGGTAAATTGCAAATTAATGACTAGATATTTACATGTGGCATATGCATGTAGAGATTGATGACTAGGATTGTCCATGTCATCAATCCTAGTCATTTGAATTTGAAATGGATGGATAAGATTAACTTTTGTATAAAGACAAAAGAATCTTGACCATTGCTTTTGATGATAGAACCTTTTTGCCAAGTGTCAAGAGAGAGAATAAAATTACCTTTGGATTGTAATGATTACGATCCTAGGATTTGCATGGCTTTTACTTTAGAAGAAAGCAATTTTGATTGGCTATCTATTAAAGTAAGATTATATATATATATTTATATGAGTATGTTATATGTATATAATAATGGATGACAACATTCTCTCTCCATCCACTTGCATTTTGGCGGCCAAGCCATGGAGGAGAGAGAATATAGTCATCTTGTCATCTAATGCTATTCATTAAGATCAAAAGGCTTGCATTGCTTCTTATCAAAAGGTGACAAATATGATTGGTCACCTATTATGATGATAGCTTATTATAATTTAAGATGATAACATATTTCTCTCTCATGTAAGGCCACTCACTCACATGACATAACCAATAAAAAGGAGCAAAGAAAAATCTATCTTTCTGGCTTGTAAGTTTCGGCCATAGGCTATAGAAAATGATAGTTTTCTTGTTTTGTTTTGTAACACTCATACATAGTTTAAAAGCTTGAAGATATACTAGCACATTCAATCTTCAAGTGGTGGTAGAGCTTTGGATACTTGGTGGACCAACTAGGGCCTTCAAGTTAGAAGGGTTCAAAGGCTTGTCTTCTATCTTCATCTTCTCCAAAGTTGACAACAAGAGGTATACCTTGTACCACCCATTCTTTATATATATATATATATATATATATATATATATATATATGTTTTTTATGAGCTTTACTAGTACATGGACATGGATGAAAGAATGTATGCTGATGTTAGCTAGAATTTTTTTTTGAAATTTGGCCTAGTCATTTTCGGCCCTAGCAAGCTATCTATGCATGTCTTTCTCGATCTTAAAACCAACATATGTATATGCAGTGACATGATCTATAATGTTGGCTAGTACTTTCAATTCTCAATTATGCCATGTTGTAGAGATTTGAGTTATGAAGCTACAAATGCATGTATAATGAATGGTTTAGTGTTTAGAAGGTTGTGGTATCTTTCTAATGTAAAAGAAATGTATGTTAGGATGTGATTGTAGTTGTGGTTTTATCTTGAATCTATGAACATATATGAAGATTAAGTGTTTGTTATAGGCTCTAAATGAAGAGTAGAGATGTCATACATGCTAGAATAATGTCTTTAGCTAGCTCAAATGCAAGGAAACAATAAGAAAATACAAGTTTGCACATGTGTGTTCTGTTTTGGACAGATTTTCGTACCTGACTTTTAGAGGATTTTTGACATAGTAAAAGTGCTTGAAATTGAACAAAACTTTTATAATAGCTAGATATCTCAGTGTAGAACAAACTTTGTTTTTAGAGTAAGAGTTAATTCAGTCGTTTTAACCCTTTGACAAAGCCATTTCCGTAAGGTAGCTTGAAATCGCTGAAATTGGACAGTTAGGAGTAGTCTCACGAAAATGGTCATAACTTATGGAGTTTAACCCGGAATTGAGTTTTGTTTGATCCTAAATCTATCTACACTCGAAGATATTCGTTTATACATAAAGATCAATATATTTAGAGGTCATTAGCATAGGTAACTGATTTGATAAATTTAGGCTTTTACTAGAAAATTGGTAACGAGCTTGCTTTCGTGAAGTTTTGTATGCTAAGTGACATGTTATAGTTTAATTGAACTTACTTGAGTTTAAATGAAGTTATGAAGTATCTATGTGAAGTTAATTGTGTTTATGAGCTAGCCTTGGGTTAGAATTGAATAGGTAATTGTTAAAAGGTTTAATTGCTTACTTTTGATGCTTAATTGTTAGGTATAAATGTATGCTGGAGCGTGGCTTCGGTTGATTAGGAAAAAGGTGAAGGGATTTTCTAAACTCTTGATTTAAAGTTGAAGCATTTTCATTATTTATGCTTAATATTGCTATTATTGCCCTTGGTTATAACTTGTAAATGAATATGAAATGTATATATGTTTGGGAAACAACCTACTTTCTTGTTTCCCTTAATTGTCTTGATTGTGTGAATGTACTTGTCTTGAATGCGTGAATGTGCTTGTCATGAATGCGAAGTGTCTTGAAAGGTTGCAACCTTTGAAATTGACACGGTAGCGTTTTATGTTCCACTGGGTGGCATAGGGCTTGCTAGGCGATGACATGACTAATGGGGTTCTAATCCCTATCCCGCATGGACGAAGAATATCCATGGGGTCTGGGTTGTAGGAATTGATGTACATCCGGAGTACATCCGTGTTGGCGTATATGGGAAGAGTTTGGGAAGGCGTTATAAAGTGGGATCGGCATCAACAGAATGAGCGTATCCTTATTATGTGGTTATTTTCATTCTTGCTCTGTTATACTTGTTGCATATCTTTTGTGTCATGAAATGTTTTCAAAAAGTTTTTCAAAGATAAAATGTTGTCAAAACCTTCCTTCATCCACGCTTACTGAGTTCGTCGAAACTCACCCCTCTTTCTAATATCTCAAGTAGAGATAAGATCGTGCTACAAGATGATTAAAGTGATGACTTGCTTGGCTTGCTTGGATATTATACATGTTGCTTATTTACATAATGTATTGAATTCTCTCTTTGGTTATGTAATATATTGCCTACTTAAAAGTTTGGAAGTATTATGTTGAAAAGTTATTCTTATACCAGTTTATTTTGAATACTTGTAATTAATATGTATGTTGTGGTTTACTTAATGTAGTAGACTTGTAATGTAATTTTATTAAGTCCTTTTTGTTATGTATAGATGGGTAGGCTTATGAAGTTCATTATATTATGTGAGATGTATTCTTGTGATTATTTTGTTGTAGTGTTGCAGGCGACTTATATTGTGGTTGTATGTTGGTTGTTGTTGGTGGTTGGATGGACTTTTGTAGGATGAAAGTAAGCGTGGCCATGTATATGTTGATAGGCTTGAATTGGGGTAGTTGGGTTGTTGAATACTTGTTGTTGAGTCGAATGAACAGGTTTTGGATTGTCCTTAGTACAGGGAAGACTCCGTCCGCTTTTCCTCATTTTGCCTCAAAGGTTTCTAACCTTGTAATATGTCATCTATCTTGGGATGTTTGAAAGACTTTATTATCATGTCTTGATGAATTGACTAATGATGTAGGATATAATGTAATAAAGAGTTATTAGAGAAATGTATTCTTGGGTATTAAGAGTTGATACGAAAGTATGTTGTAGGAAACCTTGAAGGTATTTGAGAGGTTTAGATGTATTGTTTTATAGATAATAGTGCTTGAACTAATGTATTGTGCCTTAGCGGACTTAGGAGGAGTGATCTTCTTAAGCCCGTGGCATCATGATCCCAAGTTGTTGGGTGTTTCTGTAAGCTTGGATATTGATTTCTTTCTTTATGGTATCAGAGACTGAGTTAGTGAAACATGGGGTCCTGACATGACTCTCATGTGTTTGAAGGATATGTGATTTGCTTAAATTCATTCCAATAGAAATGATCTACCATAGGCTTCTATATCTTTTCATTCTCCACCACTATGATCACATGCATAACACGAATCATAAGTACTTTTCAAGGGTTGTAATGGGGTTTAGGACCAAGGTGGGAAATATTTGGGAATGTAGCTCAAAAACCATCGAAACTTAGTGGAGTAAAAATGAATCAACTTAAGCTCAAATATATAAGACATGTAAAAACCAATCACTCCGTTCAACAGCTTCTACCTTTGTATATATCATGTATAAACAGAACCCTTTCTTGCAATTTTTAGGAGAAATTATGAACACGGATAGTTTAAAAGAAATTTCATCCATCATTACATTTCTTCTTTTTCTTTTCTTTTTTTCTTTCATTTTTTTTTTAAAAAAAATTCTTACCAACAATGGAACTCACAAATTGAGAATGAAAACATGTTCTATTTCACCAGTCATAGCCATAACACAGATCTAGACACCACCACACCTATTTCTTGCAAACCCATACATATCATAATGATGAACAACGCTTCACTTAGTTTTGCGGCTTGGGTAAAGACATTGTTTCTCGGGTTTAAAGCTAGTAACGTGGGTTCACAATAAACAAAGTCAATACAACTCAAAGGGGTTTAACAAAAGGAAAAAAATAATTACAAGGTAGGCTATTTGGCTTATGTAGCTAAATCAAAGAGGGCCTTAATCATGTTCATGCATGTATGCGTCAATGTGACCTCGAAGAGAATCAAGGCAAGTTCTAGAGAAACAAATCCATGGAAGAATATCTCTCATGAAAGAAAATAGTGAGACTGATATGGATGTGTCAGTCTAAAGGCTCAAAATCTCACTAGCTTTTATCTACGAAATTCAGTCACTACCATACTCAAAGAAAATAACTAGACTAACTAAGTCTAAGTTGAAAGAGTACTTATTCAATCTGTTCTAAATCTTTCGAGCTTAATAGCAACTTGATCATGCCACACACAAAAAAGTATTGAAAACCACACAATTTTTTTTTTTGTTATTTTTTCCTTTTTTTTCTTTTTTGAAAACAAATTAAAAGACAAAGTAAAATCCCTCCCCCACATTTAAAACTTACATTGTCCTCAATGGTTAAAAACAAACACTCAAATTTATGCAAAGATGAATAGAGAGTAACATGAGAACAATTTATGTAACAAAAATAGAGTTTGTAGGAGGACATAACTGAAGCACTTGTTAGGGAGAAAAAAAGTAATACTTTCAATTTGCATCTATTCAATGAGGCCCAAGAAAACAAGAGAAAACAAAGCAGTAGGAAACAACAAAAATAATAAAGTACTTTGTTTTATATTTTTTTGTTGGTCGACCCTATTTATATCCCTATACAAAGGTTCCGAACTCTAGGAGACACTAAAGCTGACTCTGTGAAACAATAAAAATGATGAACTAACTATTACTTTAGAAATATATATATATATATATATATATCCATGTCTGTAGTTGAATATATCTCTATCTTTTGACTATTGGTCTAGGTCTAGGTTTGAGAACTGCAGCAAGTCCTGCAGATGAGAATAAGTCGGGTATAAGTCAGGGTCTGCACTGAAGATTAGAACACACAGATTTCAGGTTTAGATATACAAAACTATAGTATGACATCTAGTTGTCGGACCTCTTCAGAAACATACAATAGATCTAATACCATTAGTACAAGAGAAGAAACATGGAATGAACAAGAATTAGCAAATTGGAAACCACCCAAGATGCAAATAAAACAAGTATATCAGAAAGGAGTCTTTGATTTTAAGTCTCTTAGAACAATGAGATCCAAAGGAAAGGTTATACCATTAGTCAGTGATAACCAGTCTATACAATTATTTTCACATAAATCCCTAGAAAAAGCTAAGAAGAATGGCTATAGATTTCTTCATATAGAACATGTACAAGTAGTTCTTAAACCATTAGTCCATGAAGGCTTAGATACAAGTATATATCTAGCTCTACGTGATTGTAGAATGTTAGATTATAATGATTCTTTACTTGGCTTAGTTGAAACAAGTTTGTGTAATGGACCAGTTTACTTTGATTGTTTCCCTAATTTTACCATATCTCTTACAGATCCCCATGTTATGAAAATTTTAACTTTAGACATTAAGACACATAATTATAGAGTTTTTTCAAGATCACATGCATATAAAATTATTTATCGTCTTAATTATAAAGTTATGAATACGGGATTAAATCATAGATCTGTAACTAGATATAGATTAAAAGATGAAACTCTTTTATGGACCATGGACCGTACCAGATCTAGTGTTTGTATCCCAAGAACCATAAAATGGAAAGATATTTCCTTACCAGAACGGTGGGACATTGAAAATGCTACCCAACCATTACAACAAGAACAAACCATAAGAAACACCAGAATTGAACAAATCATACAATATAATGATGGATCTGTCAGTATCAAAATTGACAGAGGAAATCTAGAATCTCGTCTATCCAGAACCACCTCCAATATATCCAAAATAAGTATATCAAATCCTACACTAGGATTCGTTAACCTCCCTCAACATCTAGATCTAGAAGAATCCAAAACCAATATGTCCTTTTAGGAATCAGAACTGAAGGATAGCAAACTCCTATAGTGAGACTAGTATACCAAGAATTTGAGCCAACATTTGTTGCCTATAATCCTACAGCTTCAGAAATGGGATGTAATATGATTAGAGAAAAATTCAAGATCAATAAACAAGTCTTGAAAGAAGAATTTATTTCAGAGAAAAATACCAGACTTAGGCAATCTTTCTTTGTCGCCTATAATAAAGAAGAACGTGACAATTTTCGAGAACAATGGTACAATACCATGACAATAGTCAAACTTAATATACCATTTTTCGTTTGGTTTAAGGAAAGAAACAAAAATACTCTTGGCATCAATGTCATTGAAAAGAAAACAAGACAATGGAATTTACACAATTCCACCACAACCATTGAGTCAGAACATTCACCTTTCCAGGAAACCCAGATTAAGAATAAAGAAGGCATAATAACATTAAGACTAGCAATCACTAGCGGAAATACACATCTTGACAACCTCGTAGAACAAGGAAATTTTACCAATCTTTCCCTAGTCACCTTACCGAAACAAGTTGAAAGGATAGAAAACACCATCAAATCAAAGTTTGAAAGGAATCTAGAAGGGAATAATCTAGAAGAAAGACTTAAAGAATCAATTAAAGAATATCTCTCACAAATAAAACAATCTCCAACAACAAGTACAAAATTCAATCTTCCTCTTTTCTCAGGACAAGGACCACAGGAATATTAAACCTCACAAGATTAATCCATTACCATTCCAAATTTCGAACATTATACCAAAATTACAATCTCCTACTGAACAACTTATACAAGAACTTCAACGAAAGCTAAGTGTGAAGGCCCGCTCGAGACCCCATGTGAACATCATATGCATTCAGATCATATAATACATAATAAAATCATTTTAGATGTTTTCGTATCAATTTATCTCGATTTATGTGCATTTCGTCATTTTACGTGCATTGGAGTATTTTAGATGACTGAGTAAATAATTAAGTCTTACCAAGTGATAATAGCTAACTAAAATAATTAAACTAGAACTAAAATAATTAGAATTGGACAATATGGCAAGCAAGAAAATAAGCCTTTAGTTCAAGGGCACTCTAGACATTTGGTTAACTTAACAAAATATCTGATCTAATAAACAATATTCTACCTAACTAAAATATACCAAACTCACACAATACACACACAAAACATACAATCAGACATACACACACACCATGACTGAACCATCAGGAGAAGAGAGAAAGAAGAAGAGAAAGAAGAAGGGAGAAGAAAGAAGGAAGAGGAAGAAGAACAAGCCATTTTCAGCGATTCTTGAGCATTTTATTTGTATCTTTAAGCTTTCTTCAAGGTTGCTCTTACTCCATTTTCTTCTAAACTCAAGACAAAGGTGAGGGATTCTTTCAAAAGTGTTTTTCTCAAGCTCATTCAAGATTGTATGGTATATATTGGTAGTATTCTTGCCTATGGTGTATGTGGTTTTGAATTTTGCAAAAATGAGTTCTATTTTGTGTAGTGGAACCAGGGCTTGGTCTAATGAGTTTTTGATGATTCCTGATGGGTTGAGGATTTATTATCTAAGTTGTGTGATGCTTTGATCTTGTGAATTAATAGCTATAAATGATATGAAGAAGAGGAATTGTGGGTGTCATAAGCATAGGAACCTTATATTGATTTTGATGTTATTGACTTGTTGTTGATTCGAATGAGTGGTATATATGTGTTCTTGAGCTTATTATGTTGATTAGAAATGCTATAGAGTGAGTTAGGTGTTAAATGGGTGTTAGCATCAAAAGTAGCAAGCTAACAAGCAAGAAAAAGCAAAAAAAAAATGTGTGTTTTGAGCTGTCGGATCCGGTCGACCGGATTTTTCATCTGGATATCCCAAGTTGAGATCCGGTCGAGTCGATCCGATCGACTCCAGTAGACCGGATTAGTTGACCGGATGGTTTTTAGCTTTACGCAACATTTTTTTGGAGGGCATATCTCACTCAATTCAACTCCGAATTGAGTTCCATTTGATTCTAAAACTATCTACTTTCGATAATCTACGATTCTATACCAAAATAAGATCAATTGGAGTTTGGGAAAGTAGGAAGATTAACTGTTTAAGTTAGGATATTACAGACGCATTGAAGTTGCTCAGTGTACTTAGTGGCCGTTATTGGTAAAAGCCATTGTTAAGTGGCCAACTTGAAAGTTCTTTTTATTTCTTGTTATTATGTGTTAGTTCTAAAGGAGCTTACATGTCCATACGAGTATATGATAAATGTTTGACACGTTTACATGATGCGAAATATAGAATGTACTCGAATATGCTATATGATTGACTAAACTTACTTTCTTATGTAAATTCATATGTATATGAATTGTAAATGTGAGTGGTTAGGTTGCAACCATAATTGATGAGGTAGTGACGAGAACTCCAGGCAGTGTTGGGCTTGCCGGTATACATCGACTACCAAAGTGTTAACTCATTCTCTTGCCGAGCGCCATTGAATACCCTAGAACAATTTACTCGCTGGGAATTAATGATACCTCGGGAGAAGATATAACTTATGATAGTGTTAACTCCTTCTCTTGTTGAGCGCCATTAAATACCCCAGAACAACCTACTCGCCAAGAACCAATGATACCTCGGGGGAATATATGAGTTATGGTTGCTAATGAATATACTCGTTACGCTATTTTATGCATTGAACGATTGTTAAAATGTTTGTGAAATGATAAAACCTTTGTGAAAAATCCCTACCCCCTTTATCCCTTGCTGAGTTATATACAGGACTAGCTCACCCTTTTTCTAGCAATTTCAGGTGACGATTAGCTCTAACAAGCTCCTATGTGGTTACAAGCTATATTGACGTGTTATGATGGATTTCTGCCCTAGTTGGTTTACGTGCTTGCTTTTGGAGTTTTAGCTTATTGTTGTAATAAGATTTTTTTTGTAAATTGATCAAGTATTATCTTATAATATTATTTTGGTAGATTAGATGCCTAGTTAATACTGAACATTATTCTCTCGAGACCTAGGTTTGGAAATATTGAATAGGTAGATTTAGGTCTTGTGAATTTGTAATAGATGTTATAATTCTATAAGGCTGATGTTATTGGGAAAATTTTGGAGGTCTCTCGGTAACTTCTTGTGGTATTTTAATGGATATACAGGTTATTAATTTATTATTCACAAGTTTTAAAGCTAGTAAGTTGTTAATCTCAGGAATAAGAGTTACAAACGTCTTGTTTCGGCCTTAGCCTAGCGATAGGTCGGGGTCGGGGAGTGATTGGCGAGTAGTTGCTCATTTTGGTTAACCTCTTGTTGTAATAGAATAAGCTAGGCATGTGATTTATCTGATGTAATGTATTAATCTTGAAGACATTTAACTATGTAACTAACTTGATACCTTGCTCTTTCGAGGCCTAGTTGTACTAGTCGGACCTGTATGAAGTAACTTATTGAATCCAGGTCTTGTAAATTTGTACTTGGTGGTTGTAATATTATCTTTTAGTGATAAAGTTTATATAATGTGTGTTACTAGAATTGATGTAATACTTAGTTTGGTATTTTTATTTATGGTAATAGTGCTCGGACAATTGTATCGTGCCTTAGCGGACTTAGGAGTAGTAATCTTTCTAAACCCGTGGCATCACGACCCCATAACGCTTGAGGACTCGTAAGCTTAAATTTTTATCCCTTGTCATTATTATGGTGTCAGAGTCCATTTTCGCCATTAAGGGAAAATGGGGTCGTGATAGAGTGGTATCAAAGCTTAGCTAGTTAGCTAGGCACAAGGTGGGCATAGAACCCCTGCTCTACAGGTAGAAGACCTAGGATAGGATCATGCTTGGGAGTCTATGTATGCTTACATGGACTTATGTGTTTGATATGCTTACATAAACTTACGTGCTTTACGTGCTTGTGTGAATCTTAGGTGACTTCTATGACATAACTGCTTATTGCTTATATGAAATCTATATGTTGGGTATGATTATAATATTTGCATGTGTGAGTTGACCCGTACTAATCTTTTAAGGTCATAAATGGCTAGAACAATAGGCAATGATCCATAGGACTAGAAAAATGTGATGCTTAAGATGAATACTTAGTTTTGCGAAGGACTAAGCTTTTCATAGAGTTTGAGTGTGAGCTTAATGTTAGATATTGGGTAGACTATGTAAGTTGATTTCTTTCGGACTAAGTTGCTGTAATGGCTTGAGCAATATTGGAGATGGATTATACATGTACATAGATGCATTTAAGTAGTTCGACTTAGTAGAAGTAGATGGTGACATTAGGACCACCTAAAGGAACAAATAAAGTGGCATTCTCATATGACATAGGAAGTTGGTAATTTGATATGCCAAGTTACGTATTTTGGTTAATGGAAAAGATTACGAGAATGACCTTGACATTGTGTAGATCGTAAGTCCCGATCTTGGAGTATTTATAATAACTAATAATGGTTGAGACATATTTGAAGATGTTCCATCTTTAAAGGTCACTTATGGATTTATCTATGGATTATAAGGTTTAGATTAGATTAAATTATTTTAAACCTTGTGGATCCTTAGAAGATTAATAAAATGTCGATAAGATTAATCTTGACCCTTATAGTTAACTTAAGTTGTGCATAGGTTGGTGATATTATGGTTATATAGAGATATGATTGAGAATTTAATTTCGTAATGATTATGTGTAGCGGATGGTGAGAATGATCTAGGGATCTGATGGATTTAAGTTCATGGAGAGTTGGAGCTTTGATGAGGTAAATGATAAATTTCCCTCTTGCTATGTATTTTTCCTATAATTCTTACTTCTTATTTCTTTTGTTGTGTTAATTGTTTATCCGGCATGTCATTGTAGTCATTGGGTTAATTTTCTGAATTGTATGACTTGTCACCTAATTGTTGAAGCTAGGTATTGACTACACTAATACTGTGCATGACATCAGGGTATAACTCTGTTAAGTTAGTGTTAAGATTTTGACCTTGCATCAAGGCATTGAAATTCCAAACGGTAGTCTAATGTTACCCAATATATAAAAGTTGAATTATTATTATGTGGTTAGTGGATATGTGTAATTTTAAGGATGATTATGTTTGAGGGTAGATTATAAATCTCGAAGATTGAGTTAATCTATCTTGATTATTATTACCTTATTGAGGTATGTAGATGTTAACTGCAAAAGTTTGCATACCTATATTATTGATGGATTAATGCCACAAATCTTAGACTAATCTATTCATGCTGGGAAACAATATTGGTGGTGAAAAAATTGATCCTTCTATTGATGGATGGATTGTGGAAGTGAGACAATGTTACACAGGCAATTGAGTACAACAGTTATATTTTGGAGAATTTTGAAGCTTTGAATAGGGTTGTTGAGTTCACCGATTATGAATTTCAAGATTTTGTGGGATAATAAGTTATGGGATTTTTGAAATGATATTACTTATAAATGATACTTTGAACAAACCATCTCTAAACTTGAATTATAGCTACTAATTACAATTTGGCGAATTCGAACTTGGGGTATTTAGTGACAGCTAGGTTACCCGCTAGAAGGATTGTGGTAATTTAAGAATTTAAACTACTTCCTTACCATACGACTATTACTATTAATCGTGGATGATTCATGATAAAACGTTATCTTGAAGTTGAGTAAGGGGTTTGACATCTAGATACTACTTGGTGAATTGAAGTGATTATATTGTGCTAAAGAGTTGAGAATCCTAGTTAGATGAAGTATCTTACTAGTTTTATATGTAATTTAGATGTGTGACAAGATAAGGATAAAAGTTCAAAGCCTTTTGGTGTTAGATGGTATCTTGATGAACTCGATGTATTACTTGATGTGCATGAGACTCTTCGCTTAGTTTTAAAGATGGTAGAAGTGTTATGATTAGTGAAAATTTAGTGCCTGATTTCCTAAGGATATAAGTAAGAAAGCATGTCAAAAGGGTGAAACTTAGCAAAATGATAATCAAGTAAGGTTAAACTGGAGAGGTGATGAATTGGTTCTTGGCTTAAGTGATTGATTAAAGTAGATATATGTATATGCTAGAAATGTTAAGCTACACTTGATTAACATTTAAAGGTAATAGGTTTTGAGAGCTTGGACATCTATTTTGAAGCTATTTGATAAGTGTGGAAACTACTTCCGCTTTATAGTATTAGTAATATTCTTGTAAGTTGATGATGGAGTTACTATTATAATGATCGGAGAATGTCTTTACATTATTTAACAAGTCCTTACTAATAAGAAGAAACAACTCCTCTAGTGAGTGAAATCATGTACCATGTGTTAAGGATTTTCTTTGATGATTGAGTTCTAATAGCCTGAGAATAAAGAAGGAATTGCGAGGGTGCAATTCTGTAAAGGAGGGGAGGATGTGAAGCCTACACGAGACCTCATGTGCACATCATATGCATTAAGATCATATAATACATAATAAAATCATTTTAGATGTTTTCGTATCAATTTATCTCGATTTACGTGCATTTTGTCATTTTACATGCATTTGAGTATTTTAGATGACTGAGTAAATAATTAAGTCATACCAAGTGATAATAGCTAACTAAAATAATTAGAATTGGACAATATGGAAAGCAAGAAAATAAGCCTTTAGTTCAAGGGCACTCTAGACATTTGGTTAACTTAACAAAATATCTCATCTAATAAACACTATTCTACCTAACTAAAACATACCAAACTCACACAATACACACACAAAACACATGATCAGACACACATACACATACCACACGACTGAACCATCAGGAAAAGAGAGAAAGAAGAAGAGAAAGAAGAAGAAGGGAGAAGAAATAAGGAAGAAAAGAAGAACAAGTCATTTCAGCCATTCTTGAGCATTTTATTTGCATCTTTAAGCTTTCTTCAAGGTTGCTCTTACTCCATTTTCTTCTAAACTCAAGACAAATGTGAGGGATTGTTTCAAAAGTGTTTTTCTCAAGCTCATTTAAGATTGTATGGTATATATTGGTAGTATTCTTGCCTATGGTCTATGTGGTTTTGAATTTTGCAAAAATGAGTTCTATTTTGTGTAATAGAGCTAGGGCTTGGCCTAATGAGTTTTTTATGATTCTTGATAGGTTGAGGATTTATTATCTAAGTTGTGTGATGCTTTGAGCTTGTGAATTAACAACTATAAATGATATGAAAAAGAGGAATTGTGGGTGTCATAAGCATAGGAACCTTATATTGATTTTGATGTTATTGACTTGTTGATTCGAATAAGTGGTATATATGTGTTATTGAGCTTATTGTGTTGATTAGAAATGCTATAGAGTGAGTTAGGTGTTAAATGGGTATTAGCATCAAAAGTAGCAAGCTAACAAACAAGAAAAAACAAGAAAATGCGTGTTTTGAGATGTCGAATCCGGTCAACTGGATCTAACTTGAGTCGACTGGATCTGTCGTCCGGATATCACTGGTCAAGATCCGTTCGAGTCGATCCTGTCTGCTCTAGTCAACCGGATCAATCGACCGCTGATTGTTTTCAATTTTGCGCAATGTTTTTTCGGAAAGCATATTTTACTCAATTCAACTCTAAATTGAGTTACGTTTGATTCTAGAACTATCTAATTTCGATAAGATTCGATTTTATACCAAAATCAGATCAATCAGAGTTTGGGAAAGTAGGAAGATTAACTGTTTGAGTTAGGCTATTGTAGAAGCATTGAAGTTACTTAGTGTACTTAGTAGCCGCTATTGGTAGAAGACATTGGTAAGTGGCCAACTTGCAAGTTCTTGTTATTTCTTGTTATTATGTGTTAGTACTAAAAGAGCTTACATGTCCATACGAGTATATGATAAATGCTTGACACATCTACATGATGCGAAATATAGAATGTACTCAAATATGTTGTATGATTGACTAAACTTACTTGCTTATGTAAATGCATATGTATATGAATTGTAAATGCACGGTTAGGTTGCAACCATAATTGATGAGGTAGTGATGAGAACTCCGGGCAGTGTTGGGCTTGCCGGTATACCTCAACTACCAAAGTGTTAACTCCTTTTCTTGTCGAGTGCCATTGAATACCCCAAAACAATCTACTCGCCGGGAACCTATGATACCTCGGGAGAAGATATGACTTATGAAAGTGTTAACTCCTTCTCTTGTCGAGCGCCATTGAATACCCTGGAACAATCTAATCGACGGGAACTAATGATACCTTGGGAGAAGATATGATTTATGATTGTGTTGACTCCGTTTCTTGCCGAGCGCCATTGAATATCTCGGAACAACCTACTCGTCGGGAACCAATGATACCTCAAGGGAAGATATGATTTATGATTGCTAATGAATGTACTCGTTGTGATATTTTATGCATTGCACGATTGTTAAAACGTTTTCGAAATAATAAAACCTTTGTGAAAACTCCCTACACCCTTTATCCCTCGCTGAGCTATATACAGGACTAGCTCACCCTTGTTTCTAACAATTTCAGGTGACAATTAGCTCGAGCGAGCTACCATGTGGTTGCAAGCTATATTGACGTGTTGTGATGGATTTCTTCCCTAGTTGGTTTACGTGCTTGCTTGTGGAGTTTTAGCTTATTGTTGTAATAAGATATTTTTGTAAATTGATCAAGTATTATGTTGTAATATTATTTTGGTAGATTAGATGTCTAATTAAGACTAAACACTATTCTCTCGAGACCTAGTTTTGGAAATGTTGAACAGGTGGATTCAGGTCTTGTGAATTTGTAACAGATGTTATAATTCTGTAAGGCTAATATTTTTGGAAAAATTTTGGAGGTCTCTCTGTAACTTCTTATGGTATTTTAATGGATGTAAGGTTATTAAATTATTATTCATAGGTTTTAAAGCTATTAAGTTGTTAATCTTAGGAATAAGAGTTACGAACATCATGTTTCAGCCTTAGCCTAGCGATAGGTCGGGGTCAGGTCGTGACTGGTGAGTAGTTGCTCGTTTTGGTTAACCTCTTGTTGTAATAGAATGAGCTAGGCATGTGATTTATCTAATATAATGTATTAATCTTGAGAACACTTAACTATGTAATTAACTTGATACCTTACTCTTTCGAGGCCTAGTTGTAGTAGTTGGACCTGTATGAAGTAACTTATTGAATCCAGGTCTTGTAAATTTGTACTTGGTGGTTGTAATATTATCTTTTAGTGATAAAGTTTGTATAATGTGTGTTGCTATAATTGATGAAATACTTAGTTTGGTGTTTTTATTGTTTTTATTTATGGTAATAGTGCTCGGGCTATTGTATCGTGCTTTTTCGGACTTAAGAGGAATGATCTTTCTAAACCCGTGGCATCATGACCCAAGAACGCTCGAAGATTCGTAAGCTTAAATTTTTGTCCCTTGCCATTATTATGGTGTCAGAGTCCGTTTTCACCATTAAGGAAAAATGGGGTCGTGATACTAAGTGTCTCAACTTCATAAGCTTCTTCCAGCAAAGCTAAACTAGAATCCCAAAAACCTGCAATCCAGGTTTTAAAACAATCAGATGTCAGTAGTATGGCATCTCAAAGTGAATCAGAACAATCAACTCTGCAAGAATACAAGAAAATTACCATTAACCGTCTTACTAATGAACACAAGGCTTATTACCCCAGACCCACACCACCAGATCTTCAAATAGAAGAAATTCAATCACATAAATCATATTCTGCTGATAAGATTTATGAGTGGAATATTGATGGAATGACAGAATATCAGAATTTTAATTTAACCAAACAGATGATCATAGTAGGGAATATCTACAAGAAAAATGTGTTAGAAATTAATGCCACCAGAAATATTGTTCTTGGCTTCATAGGCCAATTGAAATGATGGTGGGATGACCATTTAGATGATAATCTCAAAGAAACTATCTACAATATGCAAAAGACTAATGCCAAAGGCAACACCATATTTAATGAACAAGGACAAGCAGAATCTTGTGCTTTAACTGCATTAATTTACAGTATCACTTACCATTTCATCGGTGACCCAACCATATACCAAGAAAGAACATATGAAATTCTCGAGAATCTTAGATGTAGAAAACTACAAGATTTTAGATGGTATAACGATGATTTGCATAGCAAATTATACCAGAAACAAGATAACAATGCAATTTATTGGAAAGAAAGATTTATTGCTGGACTTCTAAAATTATTTGCAAAACAAGTAAAAGAAGCTCTATCACAAGAATTCCCAGGTCTTGATTACAGTCAAATGACCTATGGCAATATCATAAGTCAAATTAACAAGACTGGCTTAAAAATCTGCACTGATCTTAGATTTAAAGCACAATTAAAGAAACAAAATCTCATTTCTAGAGATGAATTAGGAAATTGGTGTGAACAATTTGGCATAGAATGAATCCAGACACCACATGCCCACAAAACACATAAACCAAAGAAATTTAACAAGCATAAAATGAAGTTTGATAAACCATACAAGTCTTACAAGAAAAAACATTAACAAAAATTTCCACAAAAAATGGAAACCAAAATACGATAAAAAGGTTAAAAACATCAAAAATCTACCGGCTGTTTCAAATGTGGTAAACTAGGACACTTTGCAGCAACCTGCAGAGTAAGAACAAAAGTTCAACACTTAGAATTAGATGAAGAGACAAAGAGCAAAATTATCTAGATAATAGACCAGTATGAATCAAATACCAGCTCTTCACCGGAAACCTCTGATGAGGATAATATTAACCAGATTGGAACAGATTACTACTCAAGTAGTGAAACAGAATCTAAACTAGAATGCTCATGTCCCTCAAAAGGACCATGTTTTTGCCAAAAGAGACTTAATGTCTTAACTGACACATACAACATCATGCTTGATATGATATGTAAAATACCAGATAATGAGGAAAGACAATCTTACCTTCTCAAGCTCAAAGAACTTGTTGATCAAAGAGAAGAAAATCATAATTTTCAATCTAAAGAAATTAACAAAACCAGTTATAGCGATGTTTTAACATTATTCCATAAGAAGAAACATCAACCAGTCGGAATATCAGATTTACTGAAAGAAATAAACCAGTTAAAACAAGAAATCCAAGAATTAAGAAAAGATCATAACCAGTTACAACAGGAAGTTCTGTTGCTTCAATTGGATAGCCAGATTGACCAACAAGAACAACATCAAAATGAAAAGCAGATCTAGATTGCTATAGGCAAATTGAAAGATGACCAACCAACAACCAACAATATGGCTGAACAAGAAGAATATGTCAATCTTCTCACCAGAATTTCATTCAAAAAATGGTATGTTCAACTAACCATAATAATTGAAGATTTTAAGTTTATAACCATAGCACTCCATGACTCTGGAGTAGATATGAATTGTATACAAGAAGGTTTACTACCGACTAGATATTTTGAGAAAACCAAAGAACGACTTTCTACAGCTGATTCTACCAGATTGCAGATACAATATAAGATCCCTAATGCACATGTTTGCAATAAAGGAATTGGTTTTCCAACAAGTTTTGTTTTAGTTAAACATTTGGGCTCAAAAGTCATTTTAGGAAATCCATTTTGACAAATGCTTTTTTCCTATGAATGTCACAGAAAAAGGAATTTCAACACAAGTTTAGGAAAACCAGTTTTGTTTGAATTTTTCTATCCCTCTATGAAGAGAGATATTAGTTTAATCCAAAGAAAAGAAAACCAAATCAATTTTCTCAAACAAGACATCCAGAGTTTAAAAATTGATGACCAGATTTCTAAACAACATGAACCCATTCAAGATTTTCAAACCAGATTTGAAAAAGAAGTTTGCTCAGATCTTCCTACAGCATTTTGGGATAGGAAGAAACACATAGTCTATTTACCATATGAAAAAGATTTTTTAGAAAAAACTTATTCCTACCAAGGCTCGGCCTATCCAGATGAGCCAAGAATATTTAGAATTGTGTAAACAAGAGATTCAGAGTTTTATTGACAAAAAACTCATTAGACCAAGTAAAAGCCCATGGTCTTGTGCAGCTTTTTATGTCAATAAACATGTTGAAAAGGAATGAGGAGTTCCAAGATTTGTTATCAATTACAAGCCTTTGAACAAGGTTTTACAATGGATTAAATACCCAATTCCTAACAAATATGATCTTTTGAAAAGACTTTACAATGCCCATATCTTTTCAAAATTTGATATGAAGTCAGGATTTTGGCAAATCCAGATTGTAGAACAAGACAAATACAAGACTGCATTTATTGTACCATTTGGCCAGTATGAATAGAATATCATGCCTTTTGGTTTGAAAAATGCACCCTTAGAATTTTAAAATATCATGAACTAGATTTTCAATCCTTATACCAGTTTTACAATTGTTTACATTGATGATGTATTGGTTTTTTAGTACTGATTTACATCAACATTGGAAACACTTGCATATCTTCTTTAGAGTTATAAAAGAAAATGATCTTGTGGTTTCTGCACCCAAGATTAAACTTTTTCAAACAAAAATCAGGTTCCTTGGACATATGATTTCCTTTGGGAAAATTACTCCTATCCAAAGAACTCTAGATTTTGCAGAAAAATTCCCAGATGTTTTAAAAGAAAAAACACAAATGCAAAGATTTTTAGGATCTCTTAATTATGTTTCAGATTTTTACCCAAGCATTCGCCATATTTGCAAACCATTATTTGAAAGACTCAAGAAGAACCTACCAGCGTGGACAGATGTCCATACCAGAGCTATTCAAGAAATTAATAAACAAGTTAAAGTTTTACCAATTTTGACTCTATGTCACCCAAATGCCCTAAAAATAGTCCAAACTGATGCCTCTGACAATGGGTTTGGAGGAATACTAAAACAAGTTTTACAAGAAAAAGAACATATTGTTAGATTTCATTCAGGAACATGGAATAAAGCTCAACGGAATTATTTCACAGTTAAGAAAGAGATCATATCAATTGTTCTATGCATTTCCAAATTTCAAGATGATCTACTAAATAAGAAATTCACAGTAAGAGTAGATTGTCAATCTACCAAAGATGTTCTTACAAAGGATGTCAAGAACATTGCTTCTAAACAAATCTTTACGAGATGGCAGGCTATTTTATCTATTTTTGATTTTGATATTGAATATATTAAAGGAATTGATAATTCAATTCCTGGTTTTCTAACCAGAGAATTCCTTACCGGTCATGTCTACAAGATCGAAGAAAGGGAAAAGCATATCAAAGAGCTTTGACATAAGCTCTTATGCTGTCAAGGCAGCAACACCAGCATTACCAGTAGCACCAATCCAACCAGAATCATCATCGTCATCCACACCAGTCAAAAAAGAAGAAAAAACCTATACACCATAAATCAAACAATCAGCCCTAAGAAGAAACCTCACAGTTTTAGGGTCTCTAACACCACCAAAGTCACTAACAAGTGTTCATGCAGGTTTTGTAGGAACTTCATCTTCACAGATCTCTCAAAGTAACAAGTTTCAACCCCTTGTTACTAAACTAGAAACAAAAACCCCAGAATGCAGAAACACCCAGAAATCCTTATACATCTACAAGAATGTCTTTGACCAATTAAGCATTATGGAACCAGCACATTTTAAACCAAACCCCAAGATGTCACCTATAGAGTTTGCTAAACTCTACCTCTACCCACAGTACAATTACATACTAGATAACACATTCAAAACCCAGAGTTACTATAAGGCAATTCTCATAGCAATAAACTCAATATATATATATATATATATATATATATATATATATATATATATATATATATATA
This sequence comes from Ehretia macrophylla, assembly GCA_037974665.1. Classification (NCBI taxonomy): domain Eukaryota; kingdom Viridiplantae; phylum Streptophyta; class Magnoliopsida; order Boraginales; family Ehretiaceae; genus Ehretia; species Ehretia macrophylla. The sequence continues at coordinate 12,862,953 of CM075774.1, forward strand.
TATATATATATATATATATATATATATATATATATATATGTTTTAACGTCAGCCAATAAGACAAACTTCCCTTGGGTTGCTTCCCAAGCAACGCCTTTGTTTATTGTTGTTGGATCGACTCAATTTTCCTTTTTTAATAAGGATTATCAACCACATCAATAGAACAAACAGGATTATCATCATTAGGATATTTCATGGCATCATAAATATTAAACATAATAATTTCACCATCAAATTTGATGGTAAGTGTGCCACTATGAACATCTATATTCGTCTTGGATATCTTTAAGAATGGTCTTCCTAACAAAATATAAGTAGTTTGATCACTATTCTCTATATCAAGCACATAGAAATCAGTAGAGAAAACGAAATCATTAGCTTGCACAAGAACATTATCAACTACACCCGTAGGATAGGCATTAGATCTATCAGCTAATTGAATCACAACACTAGTTTTATTCAAAGGTCCAAGTTTCAAAGAAGCATATATAGAATATGGCATGACATTAATAGAAGCTCCTAAATCTAACATGGCCTTCTCAAATCTAGTGTTACCTATCGTACAATGGATAGTAAACATACCTAGATCTTTGCACTTTGTAGGGAGTTTTCTTTAAATAACTGCAGAAATATTATCCCCTACTCTCATCTTCTCACATCTTTCAAGATTATGTTTCCTCTTAAACGTACACAGTTCTTTCAAGAATTTAGCATAACGAGGTACTTGTTTAATAACATTTAAAAGTGGAATATTTATTTTGCATCTACGAAAAGTCTTATATAAATTATTATTTTTCTCATCTTTTCTAGATTTTGCTAAAGCCTAGGGAGAAAAAGGTATGGGTTTATAATTAGAAAGAAGCAGAAACTTACGCTTAGGCACATCATCCCCATTGGGCACGTTCTGTTATGTAATAATATTTCTCTCCTTATCTTGCTTTGACGATGCATGGGTTGCCTTTACTGGAATCTCAAGCTCTTTACCATTTCTCAAAACGATTGCACTTATATTTTCTCTTGGATTTACTACCATTTGAGAGGGTAATTTCTCTGAACTTTGTGCCTTTAGCTGACTAATAGCGATTGCCATCTGCCCTACCTTCTAGTTCAAACTTTGAATATTGGCCCTCGCCTCTTGTTGAAATTGTTTCATCTCCTATTGAAATTGCAAAGTATTAGTGGCAAGAGAGTTAACAATATTTTCTAAAGACATACCCGAATTAGAAGTTTGGCCTGATTATTGATATGATTGCTTATATTGCTGAAAACTTGGACGGTTTTGAGTCGAGGGCTGATTTACTTGTGGAATCCTATATCTAAGATTTGGGTGATTCTTCCATGCTGGGTTATACGTGCTCGAATAGGGATTATACTTCCTTTGCAGTTGTCCAGGAAAACCACCCACCCCATTAACTTGCTCAGTGGGCTCCTCTTGAAGAGTTGAACACATATTGGTTGGATGCCCCACTACCGAACAAATCCCATAAGCCTTCGCAGCTTGCATATTACCTACAGTCATTTGACAAACAAAAGACTTAGACTCGTAATCTGTTCTTCAAGGGATGGAATATTTACCTCATCAACATTCTTAGATAGAGGATCAATCCTAGCGCCAAATTGTTGAGAATTGGCCGCCATATTTACAATCAAGTTTTTCACTGCCTTAGGAGTTTATCCACCAAAGCTCCTCTACTCGCGACATCAATCATTCTCCTATCAATGGGTGGAAGGCCCTTATAGAAATACTTGATAAGTAGCTGCTCACTAATTTGATGATGGGGGCTGTCACGCCCCAACTCGACCCCACTTATGATCAGTCAGGACGCAACAGAATTTCGACAATATAATGTCTGTAATATGGACATCAGGGCTCTAAACCAACCCTTTATAACATCACACAACCAACTCTAAATTTCAACAAGAACCCCACAACCATTCATCAACATTCACACCTCATTAAACAACCATATACCATACCAACCACAAGTCATATGCCTCCGTTTCAACAACATACCACAAGCTATACTATACATATGCATACTTGATATAAAACTAGACTAGCAACCTACTCATATTCCAAAGTAAGACAACTAAACTAGCATTATACTTTTCACTATTTTTACAACATCTTATACAATACAAACTTCAAAAAAAATATAATACAACTTGTTCTAATATACAAGACAACAAAAAGAGAACTCCAACCAAGACATCATGGATAAGACTTTGGCATATATGACTCCTCAACAAAAGGCACATTCTTAGCTTCCTGAGGGACGTACCCAAAATCCGACTCAGTTACACTTGAACAATAAACGAATGAGGGTGAGCTTATATATAACAAAGTTCAGTGAGGATTTGAAAGATGTTTTGAAAACATTTACTTTACCACTCGGGAAATCATCCTATGAACATTATCACACAATAAACTTCATTAACATCAACATTTCAATTCAAGCCACATAAATGACCTTTCAATTGAGAAATGATAGACTAGTTGGTGTAGCTCTATACGCCATCACGATCTCAACCAACTTCTTGTAACTCCCATTAATACATACCGAAGGTACCTCATCTAGCCCCTCCTTTCATGGCATCCCGATGCTGCCCGAGAAGTGGCACACTCTATCAAGACTCATGACAATAATAATAAACATCTCATATTCTGAGAAGACAACAAAGTAGGTTGTCCTCCAGAGCAACATTAATCATCAATCAGTTAACAATACTTCAATCAACATAACATTAACTAAACAACTAAGACAACCAAGTTAGATGACAAAGTAGGCCACCCAACTTAACACACATTTCAACATGCTTCCAAACCCAAACCTACTCAACAATAATTCATGAAACAACTACTCAAACACCACCAACCAACTAAAGACAACATCTTAGCATTTCAAAGAAAGACTACACAAACTTCTAAAATTCATAACTTACAATCTACTAATCAAACAACTCCCAAACCTTTTCCTATCACCCAACCATACATACAACTACATTAACCCCCTCGGAAACCAACCAAAAGGCATCCAAAACAAGCCCAACAACCTAATTTTGGCAATACACCTTGGCTGAATTTTTCAACCTTTTGCTATGACATTCAAATTGAAATTTTGGCATTACAACATTACTACACAATAATTAACAAGCCTATAGAAGCAACAACCATTCAATTCTAACCACTACAACAACAATTATCCTAAAATAAGCCAATAAATCAATTTAAATGCCCAGAAATTAGAAATACAAGCTACTACCGTTCAAAATGGCTATAAATACATATAATTGGTCCTTGGCAACTACTAAGCAACAATCTAAAGATAATTTAACAAAACATCTGGTAAATATGCGACAATAGAAATTTGACAAGAATTCTCATTTCTAGATCTAAATTTTTCTCTCACCTTTGATCTAATATAATGCTAGGAAAACGTGCAATGGATGCTCAACAAACAAAATCTAGCCCGGTATGAAAAGCTTTGGACTTGAAATTAGTTTTCTAAGGAAAATTTGCTTTGAAAAACTAAGTGAAAAACCTCCCTTTTGCTCTATGAAGCTCACGGCAATGTGAGTGAGAAATGGAGAGGTTTTGAGCTATTTTTAATGTATTATGTTTGTATATTGTATATATAACGCAAAGTCGACAAATTAAGTAAAAGTCAAAGTTGTCAATTTTTTCCATTTTAGTTGTTTTAGTCTATTTTGCTTACATATATATATATATATATATATATATATATATATATATATATATATATATATCATATATATCTATCATATATACTATATTTAGTAGATTAATTATAGTTGACAACATTTGTATGTAAGTATATGTAAGCATACATAAGCATATAGATACATACAATTAAAATAAAATACTTTTTTTTGCAAAAGAAGATGAAAAATCCTTTGAAATTCCTAATTCATTTTAAAATCCGTTTTAATCAAACATGGGTCTATTAATGTCCTAGGACTAGGTTTTCAAACATTTAAAAGACCAGTTTCAAAATTTTAGCGGACGTGTGTTTCGAATACTATTCACAAAAATCAACGATAAAATTTTCAATGCAGATTTTTATGAAAATGTCATGAATGCTCGCATAGCATGTAATAGGAGTTAAAATCACATAATTATCATATTTAATTCGTGTAATAGATAAACAAGTCAAAACACGTAATTTCACATAAAGGGGAATTTTGGGGTTTCACAGGGGCAGCTTGTACATAATTTCTTGAAACATTCCCAATATTCGATAAGGATTCTCCGTTGTGCTGCCTTACGCCACAAATTTATTTTCGAATGTTGGCTGTCGTTGAAGCTGGAAACTATTTTTCCAAAAACAACCTCTTCATCTCGTTCCATGTCGTAATACTCCCAGAGGGTAGATAATAGAGCCAATCCTTAACCAAATCCTTCAAAGAAAACGTAAAGGCTCTTAATTTAATTTGTTCGTCAGTCAGCCCCGTGGGTTTCATACTCGTGCATACCACATGAAGCTCTATTAGATGCTTGTGAAGATCTTCACCTGCAAAGCCATGAAAAGTGGGCAAGAGATATATTAGGCCAGATTTAATTCAAAAATAACATTAGCATCTAAAGTAGGGAATATTATGCATAAGGGTTGTTGATTCAAATCATGGGCGGCAAGCTCTTTCAACATTCGATTTCCAGCCATGATTTCCTCATCTTCTAAATCAGAATCGCTAGCAAATAGGGAACCAATGACTAGTTCATTTTTTTCAGAATTTCTCCGAGCTTCCCTCCTTAACCTGCTCAGAGTTCTCTCTATTTCTGGATTGTACTGCAAATTAACTTGATTAGTAGATCAAGTTACAGTCATACAATCAAGGAAACCCTAATGAACCATGAAAAACAAAGCAAGAAAAAAGAATCTAGAGTAATAAAAATAATTAAAAATTATACGCTAAAATACAAAAATGCCTAAAAATCCTATTAAACGATGGAATTTGGCCTCGAGAGAGTGGGGCTCGTGGATCCATTAGATCGACAAGCCTTGCTCAGAACATCGTTTCCCTTCAAAAAAGTGTAATTTCGAGGCCTAATTCTACCGATTTTTTGAAATCTACCGAAACTACAAGTATAGTAAAACCAAACGATTTTTTTTTCAAATTTCAAGAACGAAATAACGATCTCAAAAAGAAAAAAAATCAACTAGAATAACTTCTTGGCAACAGCGCCAAAATTTGGTGTGCTGTTGTAGGCAACCAAAAATAAAACCTGTGCTCCAAAAAATAAGTTGTATTAGTGCGAGTAAGAATCGTTCCTACATAGAGTATCTAGCCTAATTTTATTCGACATGAACAAGGATTTGGAGGGTTTGAGTATAATGAAAAACATTTTTTAAAGAAAAAGACAACTAAAAAGCAATTCAAAATTGAAATATCGAGATCAATCAAAAGAACAAACCTTGGACTAAGTCAACATCCACCATCGGAATCTTGTAACTGATCATTGATGCAAGTATATATCAATTCACACTTTAAATATTCACCATTGGAATTATTTTCCTATCTCTACTTAGTCGTAGTTAATTAGAAAACAAACGATCTAATTAACCCTAACTACTAAACAACCACAGACAAGCGCTAAATGTTTAATCTAGTAGCAGACTTAAGAATTAGATAGATCAATGAAGCTAAATAATACAAGCACAAACGGTTGCATTTAATTTAGTTGAACAGTCTTCCTAAGATCAAATAATTCCTGAAGTAGAAAATTGTTAAATATTAGTTGCTTCAAAAATTAGAGGGATCAAACTATTACGGATTTGATATCAAACCTAGCAGTAGATTACAACGAATAATAAACTAGTAGGCCTCATAGTAATTAAACGGGACAATCATAAAAATAAGCACAGAAGAATATTCGATACTTAAAGCATAAATTGAATAATAAAAACTAATTAGATCCCACCGTTTTCTTGATTTTGAGACTTCCGTTTCCTTCGACCAAGTATAAAAGTTTAGCCATACAAGGGCATAAAGAAAACTCAAAGAAGAAGTTTGGAGAAAAGGGAAGAGAAAGATGTGTCTGAAATCTGATCTCTCTGTATTTTATTTATAGATTTTGAAGCCTACAAAATCTCAAAAAATAACGGGATCCTAATCTGAATAAATAAGGAAAATATTAAAAGTAAAGTAAAGTCCTAATATAACTAAGAAAGAGGTTTTTACAGCTGTAATTTTTTGTGCATTATCTTCTCTCCATCTTCTAGAAGCTTCCGGCTAAAAAATATTCTAAAATGTCAAATAGTGTAGATGCAACAAATTCTAATGTGACTTCAACCTTGATGGAGCCAGTATCTCTGAAAACTCAAAACATAAAAGTTGTAGAACTTTTTTCTTGGATTTACACATCATCTTGAATCATTTTGATCAGAGCTCGGATAAGAGAGTTATGCCAAGATTACTAAAAGACGTCGAAACTATCCAGATTTGCTCAAATTGCTTCGTTTTGCACTTAACACTTCCATTTGCATCCTAAATCAAAATATAAGAATAATGAGAATGTTTAGGCATTGAATAAGTGTAGAAGATTAAACATTAAGGCGAAAAAATATGACATTTTGCATTCTTATCAAATTTTCCCACACTCAATCTTTGTTAGTCCTCTGGAAAAACTCAAATTTACCTTCCCAAAAAATAATACCAAAGTTGCAACGCCATCAACAAAGAACAACCAAACTCTTTAGAACCCATATCATGAACAAACATTCTTAACCAACTTATAATTACTTAGTAAGCATTTTCACTTGAAAATGGAGTCAACTAAATACGTAGACCCTCACGAAAATAAACGCTCGACTCTTATGTGTTTGAAGGGTATTTGTTGCACTTAAATTCATTCCAATAGAAATGATCTACCATAAGGTTGCATATCTTGTGAGACCCCGAATTTTTCTTTATGTGCAATTACGTGTTTTGACTTGTTTATATGCTATTTGAATTAATATATGTGTAATTTATGTGATTACTACTCCTATTTCATAATATATGTGCATTCATAAAATTTTTATAAAGATTTTTAGTAAAAATTTCATTAAAACTGCCTTTAAATAGCATTTGAGGACCCTTCAGCTAAATTTTTGAAACTGGTCTTTTAAACGTTTTAAAAACTAGTCCTCCATTATTAATTGACCCGTGATTTTAAAAAAAAATTCAAACAAATTAGGAATTTACAATAGACGTTTCGTACAAAAAGTAACATTTTAAAGCCAAATAGTGATTTCTGCTAAAACTGACTCTTGCGTTGACTTTTGTTGACCTAGTATATATTATAAATAAATATTTTGTCATCTTAAAATAATCCTAGGATGGCATGCATGAAAAATGAAATAAAAACAAAGGATAACTTAGTCTTTTGTCTTTTAAAATCAATTTTTGCCAACTTTGACTTTTTAGTCCAGTTTGACCTTGCATTATCCAATATATACATACAATACAAATTGAAAAACACCACAAATACATACACACAAAGCCGTGACCCTTGGAGAAGAAAAATGAATAGTTTTTCTAGGTTTTAAAGCCATTTTTGAAGAAAAATACTTGATTCAAAGCCATTTGAAGCCATTCAAAGCCATTTGAAGCCATTCAAAGCTTGATTTTGATTCTTCAACTTGTGTTCTACCTATTTCTAGCCTTAGTTTGCATCAAAGGTGAGGGAAAAACTAGATCTTAAAATTAAAGTTTATGCTAAATATTTGAAATTGCATATATAGTTGTTATATTGTTATATTAGTTTGTGATTATTGTTAGATAGGTGTTGTAGACTAACATAAGTTGAGTTTTGCTAATTTAAACGGTAGATTGTTATAATTTTATTATTTATGTTGTTTATTTAGTTTTTAGTTAAAGTTTGAGTTTAATTTGTGTTTCATTGCTTGCATATGAGTTGTAGATGTTTGAGTGTACTTGCGTAGCATAGATTAGTGAAGTTATAATGCAAAAATGGAGAAAAGTTGAGTGGTTTGTTGGCTGAATTTTTCAGCTGACTTGTATGGTATTGTTGGGCTTGTTAGGCTTGTTTTGAATGTCTTTTGCGTTGCCCTCGGGGTAGTTTAGGTGCTTTCTTTAATGGTTAAGTGATAGAAGAAGGTTCGTGGATTGTTTGGTTTCCCAATTTTGAGTCATGTTGTTAGAAAGTTAGTGCTTTATTATTTTGAATTAGTTGAGTGTTGTTTTAGGTCCTTTTGCATTGATTGGGTGGCTGGAACTTGAGTTGGTGTTAAGTAGGCTCGGGGTTGGTTAAATGTTGAAGTATGTGTTGAGTTTGGATGACCTACATTGTCATCTAACTAAGTTGTTTTAAGTGTTTTATAAGTGTTTAGTTGTTGATTATAAATGTTGAAGTGTTGAATTGTTGGTTGTTAAATGTTACAGTGCCGAGAGACAACCTACTTTGTTGTTCTCTCAGAATGTTAAATGTTAAATATTAAATGTTGTGAGGCATGATAGGGTTGGTCACCCCAGGCGGTATTGGGCTTGCCGGGTTTCAATGATACGACTATCATGTTCTATCCCCTATCCCACATGATCGGAGGATGTTCATGGGGTGTAGGTCTAGTATCGGTTATCCGGATTGTATTCAATGGGAATAACAAGGAGAAATGAAAGTGTTCATGTTTGGTGGTAGAGGAAGACATCAACGAATGAAATGAACGTATCCTTTACTAAGTGTTTTAAAATGTTGATATTAAATTAGTAGATTGTTTTAGATGTTAAGTGTGAGTTACTGTTGTTTACTGTGCATTCATTATTTCAAAGTGAGTTTTCAAAAGTGGTTTTCATGAAAATGTTTTCAAAGTTTTCTATCTAACCCCCACTGAGCTAGATGATGGTTAGCTTACCCCTCTTTTTCACCCTTTCAGGTGAACCAGATTTAGGGTACGTGGAATATGTGTCGTCATATAACGTGGGCAAGCCCGAGGCTTGATTTGCTTGCTTAGATGTTCACATGTTGTCTTTAAGTTTATGTTTATGTTGTATTGTATCAAGTCTTGGTGTGAAACCCCAGATTTTACCTTTGCATATAATTACGTATTTTGACCTGTTTATGTGTTATATGAGTTAGAATATGCTAATTTTGTGATTTATATTTCTATTACATGCTAAGTGTGCATTCATGAAATTTTTATCAAAATCGGCATCAGAAATTTTATCGACGATTTTTGTGAATAGTATTTTGAACACACGTCCGCTAAAATTTTTACGGGGGTGTTTTAAATGTTTTAAAAACTAGTCTTCAGATATTAAAAGACATGTGTCTAATTAAAACGGATTTTGAATCGGCTTAGGAATTTTAAAGATTTTTACACTTTCTTTTGTAAAAATTGCGTTTTTAGTCGAGTCGGGTAAAAGTCTTTGCATGAGAAAATTGTTGTCACCCAAAAATATTCTACTTAAAATAGTCTAAGTGTCAATTTCATGTTTGTGAGCAAAATAGTCATTAAATGGAATTAAAAGACTAGAAAATACTAAAAAATTAACTTTGTTCACCTTTGACCTTTCATTATTTTTGTTGACTTTGCTTACATATGTTTAATATAACAAAACTAACTCATAAAACAAAGCTCAAACACCTTCTTTTCTTACACACATGGCCGAAAAATAGGAGCCATTTTTGCTTGGTTTTTTGATCAAATTTTCTCTTAGATTTTGCAATACAAAGCCAATACACTTGAACCAAAGTTTGTTTTTGCTTGTTGGGCACTCATTGCACACCTTTCTTGCATCAAATAACATCAAAGGTGAGAGAAGAATTCTAGATCTCAAAATGCTATTTTTATGTCAATGCATATAATTGAATTTTTAACCATTGAAATGTTGAATTGATGTTATATTATTGTTCAATGGATGATAATGATTAGTTATATGTGTTTATATAAGTTTTGAACCGTTGTAGCATGAATTTCTATTTTTCGGGTATTAAATTGAGTTGTTGGCTATTTGTTAAATAATTGGAGTTGTGGTGGTTGGAATCGATTGCTGTTAGCTTGTAAAAGTTTGTTAAATACGTGGTAGTAATGCCGAAATTTTGATTGTGATATCGTGGTGAAAGTCCGAAAATTTCAGCCATGGTGCATTGAGGTTTTAGGGTTATTGGGCTTGTTTTGGATTGATTGTGGATGGTTTCCGAGAGGGCTAATGTAGTTGCTTGAGTGGGTGAGTGATAGAAATTGGTTTGGAGGTTATTGGATTAGTAGAATGTAAGTTATGACTTTTAGAAGTTTGAGGTGTCTTTCTTTAAAATGTTGAACTATTGCCTTTAGGTGTTTGGGTGGTGTTGAGTGATTGAATCTTGTGTTGTTGGAGGTTAGACTCGTGTTTGGTTGCACGGTTTAATGCTTGTTAGGTTGGGTGGCCTACTTTGTCATCTAACCTAGTTGTTAGGTTGTTAATTAATTAAATGATATTATGTTGTTGAAATGCTATTAATTGATTGATTATTGATGAAGCCGGGAGATAGGCAACCTACTTTGTTGTCCTCTTGTGATATAAATGATTATTATTATTATTGTCATGAGTCTTGGTATGTGTGTGCCACCTCTCAAGCAACGTTGGGCTATCGGGTTGATAACGACATGACTATCATAGACTACCCCCAGCTCGCATGGGCGGATGTGCCATGGAGGGAGGGGCTTGTGAGGTACCTTGGGTGCGTGAGTAATGGGGAGTTATAAGAAGATGGTTGAGATCATGATGGCATTTGGAGCTACACCAACTAGAGTATCCTTTATTGATTGGTTATTATTATTGTTGTGTTTATGTTGTTATTGATGATTATTATGTGTTTACTGCTCAAAGGATGATTTCCAAGGAGTATAGTAAATACTGTTAAGAGATCTGTCGAATCCTCACTGGGCTTGTTTTATATAAGCTCACTCTCGATTATTGCATGCATACAGGTGAAGTTGAACAAGATTACGGGTACGTGCCTCAAGAAGCTGAGTATGTGCCTTATGTGGAGGAGTCTTATATGCCAGAGTCATATCCATGAGGTTGTCTTCGCTTTTGTAGTATGATGTATTGTATAACTCACTTAAAGATAAAGAATTATATAACTCTAGTTTAGTAGTCTTTCTTTTGAACATAATTAGGTTGCTAGACTGGTGTATAGTTTATTTTGCAATGTATGATATAACCTATATATGATGTTGGAACGGAGGCATATAACTTATGTATGAAATGGTGAAAGAATGATTAAAGTTTATTCAGTTGCGTTGTATGTTGATAACCTGATTGTGGAGTTGATTGGTGATTTGTGGAGTTGGTTGTATGATGGTCTAAAGGGTTGGTTTAAAGCCCTGATGTCCGTGTTACTGTTGTTATACTGCCAAAATTCCGTTGCATCCTGACTGATCGTAGGTGGGGTCGAGTTGGGACATGACATTAAGTGGTATTAGAGCGCATGTTTAGCTGTCAGTCGGGGTATCCTTGGAATGTGGGTAATGGTCTTGACATGAATGCATGTACTAAGTGTAAAGAGAATTATATGTTTATATATTTATGTGATTAATTTACTTATGTGACTAACTTTCTAAGTGATCAATGTGCTTTATGTGTTAAGTGAATTAAGGTGGTCAATATGTTTTATGTGACAACGTGCCTTATGTACTCAATGTGTCGTAATTAATGTGCATTATGTGATTAATGTGTTTTATGTGATCGAAGTGTCTTGTGTGAAATTAGTTGTTTATGTGGTTTTAATTGTTTATAACTAGCTTATGTGAAACAACGTGCTTTAGGTGCTCAATGTACTTTAAGTGACTAATGTGAGTTACATGATCAACTTGCCTTATGTGAAGTTTGTTGCTTATGTGACTTTAATTGCTTATAACTTGTTTATGTGATGTAACCTGCTTAGGTGATATTTGCTTCCTATGTGCTGAGTTGTGCGTTATGTGATAATGTTGTATTGTATGATAATTGCATATTATGATGTACTTGTCTTTCATATGATATAGTTGCATACCTGTTTAACTCGTGAGTGACCATTTAATGCCAAGGGAAACTGCAAGAGCTTTTGGAACCAGATGTAGGCTGTGATTTTGAGTTATTATTATTCTGATACTTTATCATTGAGATCTTGATTATTATGCTTATGGATTTTAGTCTCAGTTTAATGGATATGTTCTTGATGTTCCTTTAGCGAGAATGAAGTTGTTCGAGGAAATAGCAATGTATCTTGATGATTATAATTACTTTTCTTGCTATGTTTAACTTGTTATTACTTGGAGATAGATCATAAGTTGAGGTTTCTGTAAGGTTGTGATTAGACACTTTTGAAGTCTCAACTCATATTATACTTTCTTGAAGTTACTTTAGAATGAATTTATTTGAGAAATTAGTGATGTATATTTGTGAATAGAATGAAGTGTGGTATAACATGTGAATATTTCTACTATTTGGGATTGCTATATTATTAATGGATATTTTGGAGTTTTGATCTTTAAACCTTGGAGACAATTGGAGTGATTCCTGACTAAAGTTACTTTATTCAAAGATGAAATTGTTGGGAGATAGAATTATTTGAGGAAATAAGAATGTATTTTGGTGGCTGAACATTTACTTGCCTACATCGAGCTTTTGAGTTCTAGGTGGTATGACTTTCTAAATTGTTGATTAGGGATTCTCTTGTGTTATAATGAGTTAATATGAATATGTATTGTGTTATCAGATTTTGGAGTCTTCATCAGTCAATCTTGTTGGGTAATCGGTGATTTATCTTGTTTGGTGATTGGTCTATACAGAATATAAATTTTGGAGTGATTGTATGACTCCTCAGGTTCTCTAGATCTCCTTAGTGTCTTGTTTCGGAGAGAGATAGATTGTAGGATTTGATTTAATGGTGTTTAAGTATGTAGGTGGGACACCCTTCTTGTGCTTCATAATTCTATCGGTCTTATTATTCTCTTTTACTCTATTCTTACCTATTTGAGAGAGAGTTACACTTTTCTAGCCTATCAATTGTTTCTTGAAAGTTTGCTTATTCGATTAATGGATCCTATACTCATTTGACATTGTTTCTGTTCTTAACATTCATATTTGCTTCCTATAACAATGTCACTTATTGAAGTTAAGGTTTGAGACTTCTATGTTTCATTCTATATCTCCAGCCATTGGTTTTAATATTTAATTTCATCCTATTACTATTCATTTGAAAGTAATTTCTCCTTTGGTATACCATTTTACTTATTCGAATTTCACTGGTTTGATGTACTCCTTAACTAAGTACATCATTGTCATTCTTGTTGATTTTTTGTTAATCCTATTATTTTATTATTAAATCCTGAGCCATTACTTTGGTTGTAATTGCTCATTCAATATACTCAGCACTGTCATTTCTTATTTATACTTTCTTAGTTATTACGTGCTGAGATACTCATTATATTGTCACTCATGTTTTCTATTGAATTAATCATCTTTTATTTCTTAATTTCATTTCGCCTCAAGTACAACTTACTTGTTGGCTCCTTGAACAATCATCGAGAATTGAAATGTCTACTTGTTTAGGAATGTTTGTTCAACATACTCAACACTGTTTTGACTCGTCATCATCCTTTGTTCGTGCTTATTTAGTTGATAGTTGCTGAGACATTCCTTGTCTTAGTTATCATGCTTTCTTATTAAACTATTAGCCTCTTGATTTTCTAACTTGTTTGACCTCTTGTTCACTTGATTGTTGGCTCGAATATGACTTTCCATATTCTTACTTCCTTGTAAATTTCATAAGAGCCATATTCTGACCAATGTCACTTTTGAGATATTCCCTTGATCAGTAATCATTCAGGTTATCGTGAATGAGTTTTTAAACCCTTGGGGTGTTCATAGAGCTCTTTTGTGTAGTAGGGGATGATTGATAAGTAGTGGTGTCATGCTAAGACCTTGGAGTTGCAATTTCTTTCATATGCAATATGATGTTAGGTGGGAGAGAATTATGAATTGAAGATTGTCTTGGAATTATGATCATCAACTTGTAGTCAACGGAGTTTATTTCAATTGAGGTCTTTGTTTAGGTGTCATCCTAAGAGATAAATGGGAACTAAAAGAAGTATTGTTAAGTGTAACGATTGAGGATTTAATTATCTGTCAGTTTGAGAATTGTGCGGTCGTAATTTCTTTAAGGGGGGAGAATGTGAAACTCCAAATTTTACCTTTGCATAGAATTGCGTGTTTTGACCTGTTTATGTGTTATATAAGTTAGAATGTGCTAATTTGGTGATTTATATTCCTATTACATGCTAAGTGTGCATTCATGAAATTTTCATCAAAATTGGCATCAGAAATTTTATCGACAAGTTTTGGGAATAATGTTTTGAACACACATCCGCTAAAATTTTTACGGGGGTGTTTTAAATGTTTTAAAAACTAGTCCTCGGATATTAAAAGACTTGTGTCTAATTAAAACGGATTTTGAATCGGTTTAAGAATTTTAAAGATTTTTACACTTTCTTTTGTAAAAATTACATTTTTAACCGAGTCGGGTGAAAGTCCTTACATGAGAAAATTGTTGTCACCCAAAAATATTCTACTTAAAATAGTCTAAGTGTCAATTTCATGTTTGTGAGCAAAATAGTCATTAAATGGAATTAAAAGACTAGAAAATACTAAAAAATTAACTTTGTTCACCTTTGACCTTTCATTATTTTTGTTGACTTTGCTTATATATGTTTAATATAACAAAACTAACTCATAAAACAAAGCTCAAACACCTTCTTTTCTCACACACATGGCCGAAACATAGGAGCCATTTGTGCTTGGTTTTTTGATCAAATTTTATCTTAGATTTTGAAATACAAAGCCAACACACTTGAACCAAAGTTTGTTTTTGGTTGTTGGGCACTCATTGCACACCTTTCTTGCATCAAATAACATCAAAGGTGAGAGAAAAATTCTAGATCTCAAAATGCTATTTTTATGTCAATGCATATAATTGAATTTTTAACCGTTGAAATGTTGAATTGATGTTATATTATTGTTCAGTGGATGATAAGGATCAGATATATGTGTTTATATAAGTTTTGAACTGTTATAGCATGAATTTCTATTTTTCGGGTATTAAAATTGAGTTGTTGGCTATTTGTTGAATAATTGGAGTTGTGGTGGTTGGAATCGATTGATGTTAACTTGTAAAAGTTTGTTAAATACGTGGTAGTAATGTTGTAATGCTGAAATTTTGATTGTGATGTCGTGGTGAAAGTCCAGAAATTTCAGCCATGGTGCATTGAGGTTTTAGGGTTGTTGGGCTTGTTTTGGATGGATTGTGGATGGTTTCCGAGAGGGCTAATGTAATTGCTTGAGTGGGTGAGTGATAAAAATTGGTTTGAAGGTTATTGGATTAGTAGAATGTAAGTTATGACTTTTAGAAGTTTGAGGTGTCTTTCTTTGAAATGTTGAACTATTGTCTTTAGGTGTTTGGGTTGTGTTGAGTGATTAAATCTTGTGTTGTTAGAGGTTAGACTCGGGTTTGGTTGTGTGGTTTAATGCTTGTCTTAGCTTTTGTAGTATGATGTATTGTATAACTTACTTAAAGATAAAGAATTATATAGCTCTAGTTTAGTAGTCTTTCTTTTGAACATGATTAGGTTGCTAGACTGGTATATAATTTATTTTGCAATATATGATATAACCTATGTATGATATTGGAACGAAGGCGTATAACTTATGGATGAAATGGTAAAAGAATGATTAAAGTTTATTTCGGTTGCATTGTATGTTGATAACCTGATTGTGGAGTTGGTTGGTGATTTGTGGAGTTGGTTGTATGATGTTCTAAAGGGTTGGTTCAGAGCCCTGATGTCTGTATTACTGTTGTTATACTGCCGAAATTCCATTGTGTCCTGACTGATCATAGGTGGGGTCGAGTTGGGGCGTGACACTTGGAGTTTGTAATGTTTAACATACTTTAAGATAGTGGTTTGTGTCTAATGCTAGCTTAGTTGGTTTATTTTTGTTATGTATATATTGGTAAGCTAGCTTAGTAATCTATTTTGAATATGTTTATTATGGTTTGTCGTAAATGGTTGAGATAGAGGCATTATACTTTGTTTTAAATGTTGGATGGTTGGAATATGAAATGTTTTGGTTGCCTTGTGGTTTGTTGAAATTGTTGTTAGTGGTGGTTGTTTGAAGTTGAACCAGTTTAGGATTCTGTTGTCTATATTACAGATGTTATAATGCCGAATTTTAGCCGCGTCCTGACTTGATCATAAGTGGGGTCATGTTGGGGTGTGACATATCTTCTCATTCTCTACCACTAAGATCACATGCAAAACACGAATCATAAGGACTTTTCAAGGGTTGTAATGGGGTTTAGGACCAAGGTGAAAAATATTTGGGAATTTAGCTCAAAAGCCATTGAAACTTAATAGAGCAAAAATAAATTAACTCAAGCTTGAAAATATATAAGACATGTAAAAACGAATCACTTCATTCAACAACTTCTACCTATGTATATATATCATGTATAAACAGAACCATTTCTTGAAATTTTTAGGAGGAATTATGAACACGGATAGTTTAAAAGAAATGTCCTCTATCACTTCCTTTCTTCTTTTTCTTTTCTTTTTTTCTTTCTTTATTTTTTTTTTCTTCCAAAATTACACCAACAATGGAACTCACAAATTGAGAATGAAAACATGTTCTATTTCACCAGTTATAGCCATACCATAAATCCATACACCTCCCACCTATTTCTTGCAAACCCATACATATCATAATGATGAACAACGCTTAACTAAGTTTTACGGCTTGGGTAAAGGCATTATTTTTCGATTTTAAAGCTTGTAACGTGGGTTCATAATAAACAAGGTCAATACAAATCAAAGGTGTATAACAAAGGGAAAAAATTAATTATAAGGTAGGCTATTTGACTTATGTAGCTAAATCAAAGAGGGACTTAATCATGTTCATGCATGCATGTGTCAATGTGACCTCGAAGAGAATCAAGGCAAGTTCTAGAGAAACAAATGCAGGGAAGAATATCTCTCATGAAAGAAAATAGTGAGCCTAAAATGGATGTGTCAGTCTAAAGGCTCAAAATCTTACCAGCTTTTGTCTACGAAATTCAATCACTATCATGCTCAAAGAAAATAACTAGACTAATTAAGTCTAAGTTGAAACAGTACTTATTCAATCATGTTTTGAATCTTTCAAACTTAATTGCACCTTGCTCGTGGCATACATAAAAAATCATTAAAAACCACAAATTTTTTTTAGGAGGAGGACATACCCAAAGCACTTGTTAGGGAAAATAAAAGTAATGCTTTAAATCTTCAACTATTCTGTGAAGCCCAAGAAAACAAGATAAAACAAAGCAGTTGGAAACAACAAAAATAATAAAGTACTTTGTTTTATATTTTTTTTATTTGTATATTTTTTTGTTGACCGACCCTATTTACATCCTCATACAAATGTTTTGAACTCTAGGAGACATTAAAACTGACTCTATGAAACAATAAAATTGACGAATTAACTAGTACTTTGAAATATGTATATATATTTAAATACCTGGATCCATTTAACATCAACCAGTAAGACGAACTTCCCTTGAGTTGCTTCCCAAGCAGCGCCTTTGTTTATTGTTGTTGGCTCAACTCAATGCTTCTTTCTTTAACCAGGATTATCAACCACATCAATAGAATAAACATGATTATCATCACTAGAATATTTCATGGCATCATAAATATTAAACTTAATAAGTTCACCATCAAATTCCATGGTAAATGTGCCATTATGAACATATATCTTAGTCTTGGATGTCTTTAAGAATGGTCTTCCTAACAAAATAGAAGTAGTTTGATCACTATTCTCTATATCAAGCACATAGAAATCAGTAGGGAAAACCAAATCATTAACTTGCACAAGAACATTATCAATTACACCCTTAGGATAGTCATTAGATCTATCAGCTAATTGAATCACAACACCAGGTTATTCAAAGGTCCAAGTTTCAAAGAAGTATATATAGAATATGGCATGACATTAATATAAGCTCCTAAATCTAACATGACCTTCTCAAATCTAGTGTTACCTATCGTACAAGGGATAGTAAACATACCTGGATCTTTGCACTTCACAAGGAGTTTTCTTTGAATAACTGTAGAAACATTCTCCCCTACTCTCACCTTCTCACATCCTTTAAGTTTATGTTTCCTTTTAATTGTGCATAGTTCTTTCAAGAAGTTAGCATAACGTGGTACTTGTTTAATAGCATCTAAAAGTGGAATATTTATCTTGCATCTACGAAAAGTCTCATATAAATATTTTCTAGATTATGATAAAGTTTGGGGAAAAGGAGGTATGGGTTTATAATCAGAAAGATGTAGAAATTTATGCTTAGGTATATCATCGTCATTGAGCACGTTCTTGTCTAGAATGACGTTTTTCTCTTTACCTTGCTTTGACGATGTAGAGGCTGTCTTTTCTGGAATCTCAAGCTCTCTACTACTTCTCAAAATGATTGCACTTATATTTTCTCTTAGATTTACTGCCGTTTGACTAGATAATTTCCCCAAAATTTGCGCCTCTAGCTGACTAATTGCGGTTGCCATCTTCCCCACTTACTTGTCCACACTTTGAATACTGGTCTTTGCCTCTTGTTGAAATTGTTTCAACTCTTGTTGAAATTGTATAACATTAGTAGAAAGAGACTTAACAATATCTTCTAAAGACATACTCGAATTAGAAGTTTGGCCTGATTGTTGATATGACTTCTTATATTGCTCAAAACTTGGGCAATTTTCAGTCACGGGCTGATTTACTTGTGGATTCCTCTAGTTAAGATTTGGGTGATCCCTCCACGCTGGGTTATACGTGCTCGAATAGGGATCATACTTCATTTGCGGTTATCTAGTAAAACCACCCGCCGCATTCACTTTCTCAATGGGCTCTTCTTGAAGAGTTGGACACATATCGGTTGGATGCCCTACTACCGAACAAATCCCACAAGCCTTCGCCGCTTGCATATTACTTATATCCATTTGACGAACAAGAGAACTTAGACTCGCAATCTATTCTTCAAGGGAAGAAATATTTACCTCGTTAACATGCGTAGATGGAGGATCAAGCCTAGTGCCAAATTACTGAGAATTGGCCACCATATTTACAATCAAGTTTTTCACAGCCTCGGGAGTTTTATCCACAAAAACTCCTTCACTCGCGGTATTAATCATGCTCCTATCAGTGGGAAGGCCCTCATGGAAATACTGGATGAGTAGCTGCTCACTAATTTGATGATGGGGTCAGCTTCCACATAATTTCTTGAAACGTTCCCAATATTCGATTGGGATACTCTGTTGTGCTACCTTATACCATAAATTTATTTCCGAATATTGGATGCCCTTGAAGCTAAAAAATATTTCTAAAAAAATAACGACTTCATCTCGTTTCATGTTGTAATACTCCCAGAGGGTAGATAATAGAGCCAATCCTTAGTCAAATACTTCCAAGAAAACGGAAAGGCTCTTAATTTAATTTACTCGTTAGTCAACCCAGTGGGTTTCATACTCGTGCATACCACATGAAGCGTCATTAGATGCTTGTGAGGATCTCCACCTGCAAGGCCATAAAAAGTGAGCAAGAGATGTATTAGGCCAGTTTTAATTCAAAAGTAACATTAGCATCTAAAGTAGGGAATGTTACGCATAAGGGTTGGCGGTAAACTCTTTCAACATTCAATTTCCAGCCAAAACTTTCTTTCTCTTCTGAATTAGAATTGCTAACAAATAAGGAACCAACGACTAGTTCATTCTTTTCAGAATTTCCCCGATCTTCCTTCTTTAACTTGTGCAAAGTTCTCTCTATTTTTGGATCGTACTGCAAATCACCTTTATTAGTAGATTGAGTTACAGTCATACAATCAAGGAAACCCTAATGAACCATAAAAAACAAATCAGGAAAAAGGAATCTAGAATAATGAGAATAATTAAAAATTCTACGTTAAAACACAAAATGCCTAAAAACGATTGAATTTGCCTTGAGAGGGTAAGGCTCATGGATCTAAAAGATTGACAAGCCTTCCTCAGATTGTCATTTCTCTTCAGAAAAGTGTAATTTTCGAGGCCTAATTTACCAATTTTCAAAAATCTTCGAAACTTCAATTATAGAAAAACCTAACTATTTTTTTTCAAATTTCAAGAATGAAATAAAGATCACAAAGACTACAAAAATCAACTAGAATAACTCCCTGCCAACGACGCCAAAATTTTGTGTGCTGTCGTAGGCAACCAAAAATAAAACCTTTGCTCCGAAAAATATATGTAGTAGTGTGAGTAAGGATCGTTTCCACAGAGAGTATCTAGCCTAATTTTATTCTACATGAACATGGATTTCGAGGGTTTGAGTATAACGAAAACAATTTTTTTAAGAAAAAGACAATTAAAAAGCAATTCAAATTGAAATATCGAGATCAATCAAAAGAACAAACTTTGCTCTAAGTCAACATCCATTGTCGGAATCTTATAACTAATAATTGATGCAAGTATATATCAATTCACACTTTAAATATTCACCGTTGAAATTATTTTCCTATCTCTACTTAGTCGTAGTTAATCAGAAAGCAAATGATCTAATTAACCCTAACTATTAAACAACCATAGACAAACGCTAAAGGTTTAATCTAGTAGTAGACTTAAGAATTAGATAGATCAATGAAGCTAAATAACACAAGCACAAGCGGTTGCAGTTAATTTAGTTGAGCGTTCTTCCTAAGATCTAATAATTCCTGACACAAAAAATCGTTAAATCTTAGTTGTTTCACAAATTAGAAGGATCAAACAATTACAGATTTGATATTTAACCTAGCAGTAGATTATAACGAATAATAAACTAGTAGGCCTTATAGTAATTAAATGAGACAATCATAAAAATAAGCATAGAAGAATATTCGATACTTAAAGCATGAATTGAACAATAAAAACTAATTAGATCTCACAGTTTTCCGAGGCTTTCGTTTTCTTCGACCAAGTATAAAAGTTTAGCCACGCAGGACCATAAAGAAAACTCAAAGAAGAAGTTTAGAGAAAAGGGGAGAGAAAGATGTGTCTGAAATTTGATCTCTCTGTACCTTATTTATAGATTTTGAAGCCTACAAAATCCTATAAAATAACGGTATCCTAATCTGAATAAATAAGAAAAATATTAAAAGTAAAGTAAAGTCCTAATATAACTAAGAAAAAGGTTTTTACAGCTGTAATTTTCATGCATTATCCTCTCCCCATCTTCTAGACGCTTCCGACTAAGGCATATTCCAAAATGTCAAATAGTGCAGATGTAACAAATTCTAATGCGAGTTCAACCTTGATGGAACCAGTATCTTTGAAAATTCAAAACATGAAAGTTGTAGAAATCCTTCTTGGATTTCCACAACATCTTGATCAGAGCTCGGACGAGAGAGTTATGCCAAGATTACGAAAAGATGTCGAAATTGTCCAGATTCACTCAAATTGCTTCGTTTTGCACTTAATGCCTTCATTTGCATCCTAAATCAAAATATAAGAATAATGAGAATATTTAGGCATTAAATAAGTGTAAAATATTAAATATTAAAGGAGAAAAATATGATATTTTGTAATTTTATCAAATTCCCCGACACTTAATTTTTGCTCGTCATCAGGCAAAACTCAAATTTACCTTCCCAGAAAACAATACCAAAGTTGCAACGCCATCAACAAACAACTACCAAACTCTTCAGAACCCATATCATGAACAAACATTCTTAACCAACTTATAATTGCTTAGTAAGCATTTTCACTCAAAGATAGAGTAAACTAAATGGGTAGACCTCCACGGAAATAAACACTCGACTCTCATGTATTTGAAGGATATGTGTTTCGCTCAAATTCATTCCAATAGAAATGGTCTACCATAGACTTGTATATCTTCTCATTCTCCACCACTAAGATCACATGCATAAGACGAATCATAAGGACTTTTCAAAGGTTGTAACGGGGTTTAGAACCAAGGTGAAAAATATTTAGAAATGTAGTTCAAAAGCGATCGAAACTTAGTGGACCAATCACGTAAAAACTAATATATAAAACACGTAAAAACTAATCACTCCATTCAACAACTTCTACCTTTGTATATAAGATGCATAAATAGAACCATTTCTTGAAATTTTTAGGAAGAATTATGAACACGGATAGTTTAAAAGAAATTTCCTCCATCACTTCCTTTCTTCTTTTTCTTTTCTTTTATTTATTTCTTTTTTTTAGTTTTTTTTTTCTTGCCAAAATTACACCAACAATAGAACTCATAAATTAAGAATGAAAACATGTTCTATTTCACCAGTCATAGTCATACCATAGATCCAAATACCTTCACACCTATTTCTCGCAAACCTTTACATATCATAATGATGAACAACACACCACTTAGTTCTACGACTTGGGTAAATGCATTATTTTTCAGGTTTAAAGCTTGTAACGTGGGTTCACAATAAACAAGGTCAATACAACTCAAAGGGGTTTAACAAAGGGAAAAAATTAATTACAAGGTATGCTATTTGGCTTAAGTAGCTAAATCAAAGAGGGTCTTAATAATGTTCATGCAAGCATGCGTCAATGTGACCTCGAAGAGAATCAAGGCAAATTTTAGAGAAACATATCCATGAAAGAATATCTCTCGTGAAAGAAAATAGTGAGACTAATATGGATGTGTCAGTCTAAAGACTCAAAATCTTACCAACTTTTGTCTACGAAATTCAGCCACTACTATGCTCAAAGAAAATGACTAGATTAATTAAGTCTAAGTTGAAAGAGTACTTATTCAATCATATTCTGAATCTTTCAAACTTAATAGTACCTTACTTATGGCATACATAAAAAATCATTGAAAACCACACAAATTTTTTTTTTTTTTACTTTTTTCTTTTTTGAAAACAAATTAAAACATAATCTAAATCCCTTCCCTCACACTTAAATCTTACATTGTCCTCAATGTTTTAAAAAAAAACTCTTAAATTTATGCAAAGATGAATAGAAAGTAACATGATAACAAGTTAGGAAAGAAAAATAGAGTTTGTAGAAGGGCAAACCTGAAGCACTTGTTAGGGAGAAGAAAATTAATGCTTTAAATCTATAACTATTCAGTGAAGACCAAGAAAATAAGAGAAAACAAAGCAGCAGGAAACAACAAAAATAATAAAGTACTTTGTTTTATATTTTTTCTATTTTTCTATTTTTTTGTTGGCCGACTCTATTTACATCCCCATACAAAGGTTCCGAACTCTGGGAGACACTAAAGCCGACTCTGTGAAACAATAAAACTAACGAACTAACTAATACTCTAAATATATATATATATATATATATATATATATATATATATATAAATACTTGGATCCATTTAACGTCATCCAGTAAGACAATCTTCCCTTGGGTTCTCAAGCAGCGCATTTGTTTATTGTCATTGGCTCGACTCGATGCTTCCTTCTTTAATCAAGATTATCAACCACAACAATAGAATAAACAGGATTATCATCACTAGTATTATCATCATCAGTGTAACGCCCCAACTCGACCCCTCCTACGATCAGTTAGGACGCAACGGAATTTCGGCAGTATAACGACAGTAACTTGGATACCGAGGCTCTAAACCAACTTCTTTGTAACTCACACAACCAATTCCACAAATCACTAATCAACTCCACAATCAATTTGACAACATACAACGAATCCATAATATACATTAAACATTCTTTTACCATTTCATCCATAAGTTATACGCCTTCGTTCCAACATCATACATCACTAAGTAAAACCATATACATTCACAACATATTATACTAGCTTAGCAACTTAATTAAATCCAAAAGTAAGACAACTAAACTAGCATAACACTTTTACTATCTTTGGATCTATTTATACAAAACAACCTTTAAAAGCTTGAAACTATACAACCTAAGTCATACTACAAAATAGTATAAAACATTCCAACTAAACATCAGGATATGACTCTGGCACATAAGACTCTTCAACCAAAGTCACATTTTCATCTTCTTGAGGCACATACCCGTATTCTGGTTCAGTAACACCTGCTTGCAGATAACGAATGAGAGTGAGCTTATATAAAACAAGCCCAGTGAGAAATTAATAGATCTTTAACACATAACAAATATCAACATCAATATAACATAACAATAATCATAACCAATCAATAAGGATACTCTAGTTGGTGTAGCTCCAAACGTCATCACGACCTCAACCATCTTCTTATAACTCCCCATTACTCATGCACCCGAAGTACCTCTCTAGCCCCTCCTTCCATGGCACCTCTGCCCATGCGAGCTGGGGGTAGCCTATGATAGTCATGCCATTATCAACCCGACAGCCCAACGCTGTCCAAGAGGTGGCACACACATACCAAGACTCATGACAATAATAATTATCATTCATATCACAAGAGGACAACAAAAGTAGGTTGTCTATCTCCCGACTTCATCAATAATGAATCAGTTAATAACATTTCAATAACATAATATCATTTAATCAATTAACAACCCAACAACTAGGTTAGATGACAAAGTAGGCTACCCAACCTAACAAGCATAAAACCATACAACCAAACCTGAGTCTAACCTCCAATAACACAAGATTCAATCACTCAACACCACCCAAACACCTAAAGACAATAGTTTAACATTTTAAAGAAAGACAGCTCAAACTTCTAAAAGTCCTAACTTACATTCTACAAATCCAATAAACTCCAAACCAATTTTTATCACTCACCCACTCAAGCAACTACATTAGCCCCCTTGAAAACCAACCATAATCCATCCAAAACAAGCCCAACAACCCTAAAACCTCAATGCACCATGGCTGAAATTTCTGGACTTTCACCATGACATCACAATCAAAATTTTGGCATTACAACATTACTACCACATATTTAACAAACTTTTACAACCTAATAGCAATCGATTCCAACCACCACAACTCCAATTATTCAACAAATAGCAAATTCTCAACTTTAATACCCGAAAAATAAAAATATGTGCTACCACGGTTCGAAACAGCTATAAACCCATATAAATGACCCTTAGCATCTATTGAGCAATAATCTAAAGACAATTTAGCATTTCACCGGCTAAATAAACTATTTTAATATGAAAAGACATAAAAATAGCACTTTGAGATCTAAAAATTTTCTCTCACCTTTGATCCGAAACAGGCCTATGAATGCATGCAATGCGTGCCCAACAAGCGAAATCTAGCTCGGTTTGCAAAACTACGAAAAAAACTAGGTTTTCTAAAGAAAATTCACTTTGAAAATATGTTGAAAATTGTTCTATTTTCCTCCTCCAAGCCACGGCAATGTGTGTGTAGATTTAGGTGTTTTTGTGTTGTTTTAGTATATGTTAATGATATATATAGCCAAGGTCAACAAAAATTAAAAAGTGAAAGTTGATTTCCTTAGTCTTTTAATTGTATTTTTAGTCTTTTAAGTAGTTTTTTTTTGACTATTTTGCTTGCTCAAGTAAAAATACTATATTTAGTAGTTTAAGAATAGGTGACAATATTTTTACATGCATACTCATACACCCGCTCGGGTAAAAACTCAGTTTTTGCAAAAGAAGGTGTAAAAACCTTTAAAATTCCTAAGCCAATTCAAAATCTGTTTTAATCAGACATAGGTGTATTAATATCCGAGGACTAGTTTTTAAAATGTTTAAAACACCCCCGTAAAAATTTTAGCGGACGTGTGTTCAAAATACTATTTACAAAAATCGTCGATAAAATTTCTGATGCCAATTTTGATAAAAATTTCACGAATGCACACTTAGCATGTAATAGGAATATAAATTACAGAATTAGCACATTCTAACTCATTTAACACATAAACAGGGTAAATCACGCAAATCTAGGCAAAGATAAAATCTGGGGTCTCACATTCTCTCCCCCTTAAAGAAATTTTGTCCTCAAATTTCTTACTTGTAGTACGGAACAGATATGGATACTGCTATTGCATCTGATCTCTCCTCTCCCAAGTAGCTTCTTCAATTCCGTGATGCTTCCACAACACTTTGACCATCGAAATCTTCTTCGACCTCAACTCCCGTTCCATCTGATCAAGAATACGAATTGGCCACTCAACATAAGTCAGATTCTCACGAAGCTGTAACGGCTCTGGCTCTAGAATATGAGAAGGATCTGGATTATACTTCCGCAAATTAGACACGTGAAAGACATCGTGAACATTAGAGAAATTCTCTGGTAAAGCCAACCGATATGCTAACTTGCTAACCTTGCCGGTAATCTCAAACGGCCCTGCAAACCTCGGACTCAGCTTACCACATTTGCCATAACGAGCAAACCCCTTTCGAGGAGACAATTTCAAGAAAACTCGGTCCCTGACTGTAAACTCCAAATCCTGACGACGCTTATCAACATAACTCTTATATCTGCTCTGCGCTGTCAACATTCTATGCCTGATCAACTGAACATTCTCAACCTTCTCCATAAGCTCTGGCATAATAGTCGGATCAATAGTCTTTATCTCCCCTACTTCATCCCAATACAAAGGTGATCGGCACTTACAACCGTAGAGAGCTGCAAAAGGTGTCATCCCAATAGTCGCTTGATAACTATTGTTATAGGTAAACTTAGCAAGTGGTAGATGTTTCTCCCAGTTCTTCCCGAAGTCCAGAACACAAGCCCTAAGCATATCTTCCAGAATCTGAATAGTCCTCTCAGACTGACCGTCGGTCTGTGGATGATATGTTGTGTTGAAGATTAAGTGAGTACCCATAGTCTCCTGAAGTTTGTCCCACAAACGAGAAGTAAACCGAGGATCTCGATCTGAGACAATACTAGATAGAATCCCGTGAAGTTTAACAATCTGATCCACATAAAGATCTGCCAACTTTGCAACCTCATCTCCCAACCTTATCGGAATAAAATGAGTTGTCTTCGTCAAACGGTCTACAATAACCCAAACTGCGTCGTTACCTCTCGGTGTTCTAGGAAAACTAGAGACGAAGTCCATTGTAATATGTTCCCACTTCCACTCTAGTTTTACCAACGGCTGGAGCAACCCTACAGCTCGTTGATGTTCTGTTTTCACCCGCTGACAAGTCAAACATCTGGATACAAACTGAGCAACCTCCATTTTCATGTTATTCCACCAATAATGTTGCTTTAAATCCTGATACATCTTGTTTCCACAGGGATGAATGGTGTACTTAGAATTATGAGCCTCCTTCATAATACCTCTCCTCAAGCCCGGTTCATCAGGAACACAAACCCTGTTCCGAAACTGAAGAATACCATCCTCATGT
Source organism: Ehretia macrophylla (assembly GCA_037974665.1). Taxonomy (NCBI): domain Eukaryota; kingdom Viridiplantae; phylum Streptophyta; class Magnoliopsida; order Boraginales; family Ehretiaceae; genus Ehretia; species Ehretia macrophylla. The sequence continues at coordinate 12,890,257 of CM075774.1, forward strand.
AGTTTGAAGTTAGACTAATCATCCGTGATTTGATCCTTAATCTTCTGAAGTTTCGTATCAAGTTGCTGAGCTTCTTTGATTTGAGACAGTAATAAAGGTTGAATACGGAGATGTAAACACATCACCTTAACCTGAGTCAATTCCGGTCTCCAATAACTGAATTCCTCAAGAACCTCCCACTTTTTAACAGCCAAACAAGAAATACTCGCCTTACGGCTAAGAGCATATGCTACAACATTTGCCTTCCCAGGCAGATAACTGATAGAACAATTATAGTCTCCAAGAAGTTCCATCCACCTCCGTTGACGCATATTCAACTCCTACTGTGAGAACAAATACTTCAGACTCTTATGATTAGTGAAAATCTCGAACTTACTGCCCCACAGATAATGACGCCACTTTTTTAGTGCGAACACAACGGCTGCCAACTCAAGATCATGAGTCGAATAATTCACTTCATACGGCTTCAACTTTCTAGAAGCATAGGTAATAACTCGGTCATTCTGCATAAGTACACAACCCAAGCCATCCTTGGATACATCACTGTAGATAACCATATTATCGGCTCCCTCTGGTAGAGCAAGTACTGGAGCAGTAGTCAACTTCTTTTTCAACTCCTGAAACCCACTCTCACATTTCTCATCCCAAGTAAAGTTGGTCCGTTTCTGAGTTAATTTAGAAAGTGGCCCTACAATCTTAGAAAAGTCCTTTACAAACTTACAGTAATAACCCGCCAAGCCAAGGAAGCTACGAACCTTCGAAATATTTTCCGGCCGTTTCCAAGACATCACCACTTCAATCTTAGTAGGATCTACTGAAATACCGCTTTGTGTAATCACATGGCCAAGAAAAGATATTTGTTGCAGCCAGAATTCATATTTGCTAAACTTCGCAAACAACTGATGCTCCTGCAGCTTCTGTAAGACAAGCCATAGATGTTGCTCGTGCTCTGATTCAGTCTTAGAATAAACCAAGATATCATCAATAAAGATTACCACGAACTGGTCCAAGTATGGCTGAAAGACCCGATGCATAAGATCCATAAATGTTGTCGGTGCATTAGTCAGTCCAAAGGGAATAACTACAAATTCATAATGCCCGTACCGAGTCCTGAAAGCAGACTTTGGAACATCCTCCGTACAAATCCGAAGCTGAAAATACCCCTACCTCAAGTCAAACTTATAGTAGACTTTGGCTCCTTGAAGTTGATCAAACAACTCATCAATCAGTGGTAAAGGATATTTGTTCTTGATGGTCACCTGATTCAAACCACGATAGTCGATACATAATCTCAAGGTACCATCATTCTTCTTCACAAATAAAACAGGTGCTCCCCATGGTGAAAAACTCTGCTGAATGAAACCCTTCTCTAATAACTCCTATAGCTGAGTTTTCAACTCCTTTAGCTCAGCTGGTACTATCCGGTACACTGATTTAGAAATAGGTTGAGTACCGGGAATCAGATTAATCACAAACTCAACATCTCTCTTTGGTGGCAATCTTGGCAACTTCTCGGGAAATACATTAGGATATTCCCGAATAATAGGAACTTCCTCCAACTTCAGCTTATCAGATGGCTTGTTGATCAAATAAGCTAGATAACCCGAACACCCCTTACTCACCAGCTTAACAGCTTTAGTTGATGAGATAATAAAACTCGTCTTAGCATTCCAATTTCTCGCTACCTGAACCACTGGCTGATTTGGCAACCTAAACTGTACTACATTTGTTCTGCAGTTTAACTAGGCATCGTACTTAGAAAGCCAGTCCATACCCAAGATAACATCATAATCCCGGATAGGAAATAAGATAAGGTCCGAAGGAAAATCCTGACCCTTAACATGTATTTTACAGTCTTTACATACTAAGCCAGTCACATACTTATTAGTTAAAGAAGTACTAATCTTAACCACATAAGGCAATCTTTCAGGTTGCATGTTAACACGTTGCACACAAGTAGGCGTAATGAAAGAATGCGTAGCACCAGAATCAATCAACACTTTAACAAGTTGATCGAGTATAAGGAAATTACCTTCTACAACTGCTGCTGCCTCAGGTACTTCCTCCAAATCCACTGTGTAGGCCCGAGCCTGAACCTGCTGCTGCTGAGGTGCACCACCGGTAAGTCGACCCTGATAACTCTCGGTCGCTGTCCAACCCTCAATCCTCTGAAATCTAGGGCAATCCCTCGCCCTGTGCTGATTGCTGTCGTAACCCAAACATGTTCCTGCCTTCACTCTGCAGTCAGCCTCCAAATGGCCCTGACATTTGCAGTAAGTACACTGCGGTGACGAAGCACTAACACTGCCCCTTGAAGACCCAGAGGCTGCAAAAGTAGTTGTACCAACCTGCTGTTGGGTTCTCGCAACATTAGGCCTATATTGACCCTGAGACTTGGCCGGCCTATACTGTGACTGAGCTTGGAAGGAGCCCTGCTGAAACTGGGGCCTATAGAAACCCTGCTGACCCTGCGGTCTCAAAGAGCTTTGCTGAACTGGCGGCCTATACACAACCTACTGCACTGGAGGCTTATACACACCCTGCTGCTGAAAGGGCCTCTTACTAGGCTAAGTAGGTCCAATCTGTTCCCTTTTCCTCTTCTCCAACCGAGAAGCCGCATCAAAGGCCTAAAAAAACACATCATACTGATTCAGGGCCATTGCATCCTGAATCTCTGACCTCAAACCCAACATAAACCTCCGAGTCTTGGGCTCCTCATCTGCTACAAATTTCGGTGCATACCAAGACAGTCTGGTAAAAGTGGCCTCATACTGAGCTACTTTAGAATCACCCTGAACTAAAGACAGGAACTCCGCCTCAATCCGTTCCCGCGCAATCCTTGGAACGTACTTGGCCCGGAACGCTCTAAGAAAGGTATCCCAAACATAAGGAGTACCTCGTGCCTCCCAACCAGCTTTCACTGTACGCCACAACTCTTCGGCCTCATCATCAAACAAATAAACTGCAAAAGTGACTTTCATCTCGTCAGTGTAGTCCAAAAGATAAAAAATCTTCTCAATCTTGTTGATCCATGCCTCCGCCTTTCTATCATCTGGCTCGCCATGGAATCTAGGTGGTAGTAACCCAAGAATTCTTTCAACGTATTTCGCCCGTGGTAACCACCCTGTACGTTCATCATCTATGCTTGCACAGCCTGTGCTTGGGCAGTCTGCCCTACTAATAACTGTGCCTGTCCTACCATGATTTCTGTCATTTTATCCATAGCTGCAGTAATATAGTCATCACCCCTATCTCGGCCCGGTGCCACATTACCCTGTGCCTCATTATCTGCCTCCGGCCTACCTCTTGTTCTCGGTCTACCCGCTATTCTACTATCAAAGAGTTAACACAGGTTATAGCACATAGACATGTTATAAACAATTATTATCATATAAGTAACAACTCACGTAAAGCACATAAATCACTTAAGTATCAATCACATAAACAAATTGATCACATAATCACATAGCACTAAATCACATAATCACTTAATCATATTAACACATATTTCACTTTTCTTCCACTTCATACATACTTTCATGCTAAGACCATTACCCACATTCCGAGAATACCCCGGCTGACAACTAAACATAAGCTCTGATAACACTTAATATAATGCCCCAACTCAACCCCTTCTATGATCAGTCAGGACGCAACATAATTTCGGTAGTATAATAACAGTAACTTGGATACCGAGGCTCTAAACCAATCTCTTTGTAACTCATACAACCAACTCCACAAATCACCAATCAACTCCACAATCAATTTGACAACATACAACGAATCCATAATATATATTAAACATTCTTTTACCATTTCATCCATAAGTTATATGTCTCCGTTCCAACATCATACATCACTAAGTAAAACCATACACATTCACAACATATTATACTAGCTTAGCAATTTAATTAAATCCCAAAGTAAGACAACTAAACTAGCATAACACTTTTACTATCTTTGGATCCGTTTATACAAAACAACATTTAAAAGCTTGAAACTATACAACCTAAGTCATACTACAAAATAGTATAAAACATTCCAACTAAACGTCAGGATATAACTCTGGCACATAAGACTCTTCAACCAAAGTCACATTCTCATCTTCTTGAGGCACATACCCGTATTCTGGTTCAATAACACCTACTTGCAGATAACGAATGAGAGTGAGCTTATATAAAACAAGCTCAGTGAGGAATTAATAGATCTTTAACACATAACAAATATCAACATCAATATAAAATAACATTAATCATAACCAATCAATAAGGATACTCTAGTTGGTGTAACTCCAAACGCCATCACGATCTCAACCATCTTCTTATAACTCCCCATTACTCATGCACCCAAGGTACCTCTCTAGCCCCTCCCTCCATGGCACCTCCGCCCATGCGAACTGGGGGTAGCCTATGATAGTCATGCCGTTATCAACCCGACAGCCCAATATTGCCCAAGAAGTGGCACACATATACCAAGACTCATGACAATAATAATAATCATTCATATCACAGGAGGACAACAAAAGTAGGTTGCCTATCTTCCGGCTTCATCAATAATCAATCAGTTAATAACATTTCAACAACATAATATCATTTAATCAATTAATAACCCAACAACTAGGTTAGATGACAAAGTAGGCCACCCAATTTAACAAGAATTAAACCACACAACCAAACCCGAGTCTAACCTCCAATAACACAAGATTCAATCACTCAACACTACCCAAACACCTAAAGACAGTAGTTCAACATTTTAAAGAAAGATAGCTCAAACTTCTAAAAGTCATAACTTATATTCTACTAATCCAATAACCTCCAAACCAGTTTCTATCACTTACCCACTCAAGCAACTACATTAGCCCCCTCGGAAACCAACCATAATCCATCCAAAACAAGCCCAACAACCCTAAAACCTCAATGCACCATGGCTGAAATTTTTGGACTTTCAGCACGATATCACAATCAATATTTCGGCATTACAACATTACTACCACGTCTTTAACAAACTTTTACAAGCTAACAACAATCGATTCCAACCACCACAACTCCAATTATTCAACAAATAGCCAAATTCTCAACTTTAATACCCGAAAAATAAAAATACATGCTACCACAGTTCAAAACAGCTATAAACCCATATAAATGACCCTTAGCATCTACTGAGCAATAATCTAAAGATAATTTAGCATTTCACTGGCTAAATAAACAGTTATATGAAAAGACATAAAAATAGCACTTTGAGATCTAAAAATTTTATCTCGCCTTTGATCCGAAACAAGCCTATGAATGCGTGCAATGCGTGCCCAACAAGCAGAATCTAGCTCGGTTTGCAAAACTACGGACAAAAACTCAGTTTTTGCAAAAGAATGTGTAAAAACCTTTAAAATTCCTAAGCCGATTCAAAATCTGTTTTAATCAGACACAGGTCTATTAATATCCGAGGACTAATTTTTAAAACATTTAAAACACCCCCATAACAATTTTAGCGGACGTGTGTTCAAAATACTATTCACAAAAATCGTCGATAAAATTTCTGATGCTGATTTTGATAAAAATTTCATAAATGCACACTTAGCATGTAATAGGAATATAAATCACAGAATTAGCACATTCTAACTCATTTAACACATAAACATGTCAAATCATGCAAATCTAGGCAAATATGAAATATGGGGTCTCTCAATCAGGTTATTTCATGACATCATAAATATTTAACTTAATAATTTCTCCATCAAATTCCATGGTAAGTGTGCCCCTATAAACATCTATCTTAGTCTTGGATGTCTTTAAGAATAATCTTCCTAACAAAATAGGAGTATTTTAATCACTATTATCCATATCAAGCTCATAGAAATTAGCAGGGAAAACCAAATCATTAACTTGCACAAGAACATTATCAACACACTCATAGGATAGACATTAGATCTATCAGCTAATTGAATCAGAATACCAGTTTTATTCAAAGGTCCATGTTTCAAAGAAGCATATATAGAATATGACATGACATTAATAGAAGCTCCTAAATCTAACATGGCCTTCTCAAATCTAGTGTTACCTACTATACAAGAGATAGTAAACATACCTAGATCTTTGTATTTCGAAGGAAGTTTTCTTTGAATAACTGCAGAAACATTCTCCTCCACTCTTACTTTCTTACATCTTTTAAGTTTTTATTTCTTCTTAATCGTACACAGTTCTTTCAAGAATTTAGCATAACGAGGCGTGTGTTTAATAACATCTAAAAGTTGAATATTTACCTCGCATCTACGAAAAGTCTCATATAAATCTTTATTTTGATCATCTTTTCTAGATTCTGCTAACGCCTGAGGAAAATGAGGTATGGGTTTATAATCAAAAAGAGGTGGAAACTTACGCTTAGGCACATCATCGTCATTGGGCATGTTCTTGTCTGCAACGACGTTTTTCTCCTTATCTTGTTTTGACGATACAGGGGCTACATTTATTGGAATCTCAATCTCTTTACCACTTTTTAAAACGATTGCACTTATATTTTTTATTGGATTTACTACTGTTTGAGAGGGTAATTTCCCCGAACATTGCGCCTCTAGCTGACTAATTATGGTTGACATCTGCCCTACCTGCTTGTCCAAAGTTTGAATATTGGCCTTCGCCTCTTCTTGAAATTATTTAATCTCCTATTCAAATTGTAAAGTATTAGTGGCAAGAGACTTAACAATATCTTCTAAAGACATACCAAAATTAGAAGTTTGGCCTGATTGTTGATATGGCTACTTATATTGCTGAAAACTTGGGCAAATTTGAGTGGATTCCTATAGCTAAGATTGGGGTGATCCCTCCATGCTGGGTTATACGTGCTCGAATAGGGGTTATACTTCCTTTGCGATTGTCCAGGAAGACCACCCGCTACATCCACTTGCTCAGTAGGCTCATCTTGAAGAGTTGGGCACATATCGGTTGGATGCCCTATTACCAAACAAATCCCACAAGCCTTCCCTGCTTGCATATTACCTACAACCATTTGACAAACGAGAGAAGTTAGACTCGCAATTTGTTCTTCAAGGGAAGAAATATTTACCTCATTAACATGCTTAGATGGAGATTCAAGCCTAGTGCCAAATTGTTGAGAATTGGTCGCCATATTTGCAATCAAGTTTTTCGTGGCCTCGAGTGTTTTATCCACAAAAACTCATTCACTCGCGGTATCAATCATGCTCCTATCAATGGGTAGAAGGCCTTCTTAGAAATACCGAATGAGTAGTTACTCAGTAATTTGATGATAGGGGCAGCTTGCACATAATTTCTTGAAACGTTCACAATATTTGATAGGGACTTTCTGTTGTACTGCCTCACATCACAAATTTCTTTCTGAATATTGGCTTCCCTTGAAGCTAGAAAATATTTCTCCCAAAACAACATCTTCATCTCGTTCCATATTGTAATACTCCCAAAGGGTAGATAATAGATCTAATCCTTAGCCGAAACCTTCAAAGAAAATGGAAAGGCTCTTAATTTAATTTACTCGCCAGTCACCCCCATGGGTTTCATACTCGTGCATACCACATGAAGCTCCATTAGATGCTTGTGAGGATCTTCACCTGCAAGGCCATGATTTTAATTTAGAAGTAACATTAGCATCTAAAGTAGGGAATGTTATGCATAAGGGTTGTTGATTCAAATCAGGTACGACAAGCTCTTTGAACGTTCGATTTCTAGCCATGACTTCCTCATCTTCTGAATCATAATCGCTAACAAATAGCAAACCAACAACTAGTTCGTTCTTTTTAGAATTTCTCCGAGCTTCCCTCCTTAACCCGCGCAAAGTTCTCTCTATTTTAGGATAGTACTGCAAATCACCTTGATTAGTAGATCGAGTTACAATCATACAATCAAGGAAACCCTGATGAACCATGGAAAACAAAGCAGGAAAAAGGAATCTAGAGTAATGATAGTAATTAAAAATTCTACGCTAAAACACAAAATGCATAAAACCCTATTAAACGATAGAATTTGGCCTCGAGAGGCTGAAGCTCGTGGATCCATAAGATTGACAAGCCTTGCTCAGAATGTCGTTTCACTTCAAAAAAGTATAATTTTGAGGCTGAATTCTACCTATTTTTTGAAATATGCCGAAACTGCAACTATCAAAAAACCAAATGATTTTTTTTTAAAAATTTCAAGAATGAAATAAAGATCAGAATGAGCAAAAAAATCAACTAGAATAACTCCCAACAACTTCATTCAACTGCTTCTACCTTTATATATATCATGTATAAACAGAACTATTTCTTGGAATTTCTAGGAGGAATTATAAACACGGATAGTTTGAAAGAAATTTTCTCCATTAGTTCCTTTTTTCTTTCTATTTTTTTTATTTTTTTCTTGCCAAAATTATACCAACAATGGAACTCACAAATTGAGAATGAAAACATATTCTATTTCACTAGTCATAACTATACCACAAATCCAGACACCCCTATACCTATTTTTTGCAAACCCATACATATCAAAATAATGAACAATGATCCACTTAGTTCTACGGCTTGGGTAAAGGCATTGTTCTTCAGGTTTAAAGCTTGTAACGTGGGTTCACAATAAACAAGGTCAATATAGCTAAAAGGGGTTTAACTAAGGGAAAAAACTAATTATAAGGTTGAGTATTTGGCTTATGTAGGCAAATCAAAGAGGGCCTTAATCATGTTTATGCATGCTTGCGTCAATGTTACCTCGAAGAGAATCAAAACAAGTTCTAGAGAAACAAATCCAAGGAAGAATATCTCTCATGAAAGAAAATAGTGAGATTGATATAGATGTGTCAATTTAAAGGTTTCAAAATCTCACCAGCTTTTGTCTACGAAATTTAGTCACTACTATACTCAAAGAAAATAATTAAACTAATTAAGTCTAAGTTGAAAGAGTACTTATTCAATCATGTTATGAATCTTTCAAGCTTAATTGCACATTGCTCATGCCATACACAAAAAATCATTGAAAACCATACAATTTTTTTTTTTGTTATTTTTTCTTTTGTTTTTCTTTTTTGAAAACAAATTAAAACGCAAACTAAATCCCCTCCCCCATACTTAAAACTTATATTGTCCTCAACGATTAAAAAAAAACTCTCAAATTTATGCAAAGATGAATAAAGAGTAACATGAGAACACGTATGTAAGAAAAATAGAGTTTGAAGGAGGACATACTTGAAGCACTTGTTAGGGAGAAGAAAAGTAATGATTTAAATCTACAACTATTTAGTGAACCCCAAGAAAACAAGAGAAAGCAAAGCAACAGGAAATAACAAAAATAATAAAGTACTTTGTTTTATATTTTTTCCATTTTTATATTTTTTCTATTGGCCGACCTTATTTACATCCCTATACAAAGGTTCTGAACTCTGAGAGACACTAAAGTCGACTATGTGAAACAATAAAAATGATGAACTAACTAATACTCTAATATATATATATATATAAATACCTGGATCCATTTAACGTCACCCAGTAAGACAAATTTTCCCTGGGTTGCCTCCTAAGTAGCGCCTTTGTTTATTGTCGTTGGCTAGACTCAATGATTCATTCTTTAATCCGGATTATCAACCATATCAATAGAATAAACAGGATTACCATCACTAGGATATTTCATGGCATTGTAAATATTAAACTTAATAATTTCACCATCAAATTTCATGGTAAGTCTACCACTATGAACATCTATCTTAGTCTTGGATGTCTTTAAGAATGGTCTTCTTAACAAAATAAGAGTAGTTTGATCATTATTCTCTATATTAAGCACATAGAAATCAGTAGGGAAAACCAAATCATTAACTTGCATAAGAACATTATCAATTACACCCTTAGGATAGGCATTAGATCTATCAATTAATTTAATCACAACACCAGTTTTATTCAAAGGTCCAAGTTTCAAAGAAACATATATAGAATATCACATAACATTAATAGAAGCTCCTAAATCTAACATTGTACCTCTAGGTAACTAATTGCGGTTACCATCTGCCCTACCTGCTTGTCCAAACTTTTAATACTAGCCCTTGGCTCTTGTTGAAATTGTTTCTTCTCCTGTTGAAATTGCAAAGTATTAGTGGCAAGAGACTTATCAATATTTTCTAAAGACATACCAGAATTAGAAGTTTGGCCTTATTGTCGATATGGCTGCTTATATTACTGAAAATTTCGGCGGTTTTTAGTAGCGGACTGATTTACTTGTGGATTCCTATAGCAAAGATTGAAGTGATCCCTCTATGTTGGGTTATACATGCTTGAATACGGATCATACTTCCTTTGCGATTGTCCAGGAAAACTACCCGCCGTATTCACTTGCTCAGTGGGCTCCTCTTGAAGAATTGGGCATATATCGGTTGGATGCCCTACTGCAGAACAAATCCCACAAGCCTTCGCCGTCGTGCTGCAATACCATCTACAAGTGTCTTTCCAAGGTCCTCGCTAACAGACTTCGAAGAACATTGCCACATGTGATCTTTCTGGAACAATCTGCGTTTGTTGAAGGAAGAAGGATGGTTGATAATATTCTTGTGGCCCAAGATATTCTGCACAAATACAATAGAAAGGGATTACCACAAAGATGTACTTTGAAAGTGGACATTCGAAAGGCATATGATTCAATTAACTAGAATTTTATTCTCAGAACTATGGAGGCCCTCGGATATCCAATAAAGTTCATCCAATGGATCAATATGTGCATTTCATCCCCAAGATTTTCCATTGCCATTAATGGACACCTTGAGGGATATTTCAAAGGGACAAACAACTTACGTCAGGGGGATCCGTTATCACCTTACTTGTTCGTGATTGGCATAGAAGTTTTAGCATGTATTCTTAAGCTCACAGCGGATAGAAAAGATTTTGATTACTATCCAAAATGTGCTAAAATCAAACTCACATACATGTGTTTTGCAGATGACTTGCTTATTTTTTTTTTAAAGGGAAAAGAAGATCAGCACGTGCCGTGAGGGAAGGTTTGCTTTTGTTCTCAAGGCTTTCGGGGCTCCATCTTAACCATGACAAAAGCACAATTTACTTTGGCAACTATCCATAGAATACTATAGAGCAAATCAGCCATATATTGAATGTGAAAGAGGGAACATTACCAATTAAATATCTGGGAATTCCACTCGTTGCAGGGAGAATGAATACTGCAATCAAAAATGATATCTCCAACAAAATCACAGCCCGCATTCACCATTGGACTAATAAGGGTCATTCTTACGCTGGACGGGTCCAGTTGATTAAACAGGTTCTGCTCAGCATGTTTAACTTTTGGAGTGGTATTTTCATATTGCCGAAGGGTATTCTTAAAGAAGTTAGAAAACAGTTGTCTGACTTTCTGTGGGGTAGTGAGAAATGAGCCAAAGTTGCATGGGATGATTTATGCAAACCCCTTGATAAAGGGGGCTTGGGGATCAAACCACTTGAAGAAGCGAACAGAGTTGCTGCTGCCCGTTTTCATTTCATGGTAGACCACTACTTCGCCTTTTTGTTGGACTTTCTCAGTTCGGTTTACAATCAACGTTTTCATTTGAGGACTTCGTTCCTCAGCAAAGGCCTACAATTAATGGTATCTACATAAGCCTCGAGTCTCTTAGTGGAAAAATTAATGCAGCCCATACACAACCTAAACCTATTACCTGAAAGGGTATGACATCCGTACCTATTGCATCATTTGCCTTAGTGATGAAGTAAGCAAGAGCAAAAAAAACTTTGTAGCAGAATAGAAGTTGGTTCTTCCATATTTAGATAGCCCTAATGTTCGGAACCCGTTCTACTTTCAGCTTGAAGTTTGTGGACGATAGCACGTATGGGTGGTATGAGTGCCATCAGCATATCCTAAGAAATCGCTCTTTTGAGCTCACAGGAATGGAACAAAAAGAGAACGAAGGGAAGAATAAATGGAAAGGCTCTGCAACTTAAAAAGAAGATAGGCCGACAAATTGGACAACAGGGAAGAGATACAGAAGATGCAGAGGATGGGATGGGATTTAAAGACGTCTTTACAAAATCGCACTTCAACTCGTGACCGTTACGATACAAGGCAAAAAATTTCATTACTAGGAGAGACCAGGAGGTGGGCTTAGAAGTAGCCAATTCGAAGAAGTACGCATATATCTCGTGGTCACTTACAAAAGGTGAATCTCTTATGCTTTAGTTGAGAAGGTTCAACAGGAATGGATTTTATACCCATTCCTTAGCCCACCTGAGGCTTGGGAAGGAAAAGAACCTGAGGTTTGAAGATGCTCGACCGATAGGGAAAGGAATGGAGAACGGGTTCTTGGATAACCAAGAGATTACTGGAGTGACAAATAACTGCAATATCATCTTCGATAGAGTAGAGCGAAGGAAAAGGCTCGGGAATGACTAAAGCACTACTAAAAGGGAAAGTCTGGTAGGGCAGTCTACTCATGTATGACGGTTTCACCCATTTCAAAGATATGACTAGAAGAAGAAGGTGAGCTAGCGGATAATGGCCTATCTGATCTTTTGAACAGGCCTTCAGCTTCAATCAAATAGGCCATAGATCGAGATTCACTCATAAAACAAGCGACTACCAGAAGACTATAACAACTCCTTACTAAGCAAGACGACTCCATATCCTGACTGATGAGATTGGACTAAAGCCAAGGAAAATAAGGTTTTTAATCCTTGATTGAATTTGATTGAAAAATTGCAAAACACCATTGTTCAGTTACTCCTTCCTATGCGGAAGTCAGTCTGTTCCGTGGATTTGATCAAGCAAGCTAGCGAGCCAGGAAACTGGACAATGGAAGACATAGGAAACACAAAGATATGAGAAAGGTTCGAGTGATTTCGACTAAGAGTAACTCGACTCTGAAAAGGTGGAAAAAGCTCCTTTCTATTTTCTTTCATTTCAATCTCCGCGAGTTCGGTTTGTCTGCAAGACTCAATCAAAGTAGTTCATCCTCCTTCTCAAGTTTCGGATGACAGCTCTTTCACTTAGTGTTCCCTATTCTAAGACATCAACACCGACTTAGGTTTCGACTTCAGCCTCAGCATCGTTCTCTCTTTCTTATTCTTTATCCGAATCCTATTTCTTCCTCCTTGTAGCTCCCGAAACGAATGGTTCGTGGGGTTAGCCTATATGCTGCATGTATTTTCTATTTTCTCTAATGGTAGAGCATAGTGAAAAAGAGTCGTTTAAGCCACGAAGTGCGTGTTTGCCTATCGGGCTTGATAAAATTACCTTTCTCTACCCTAGGCATTTTCTATTAAACCTGTTTAGGGAAGATAACCCATGTCAGGACGAGACATCACCATTCCTGGATTCGAGCAATGGGACAGGTTCACCCAAGAAGGGGAAAGGGAAAGAAATGTAATAGAATAGGTGCGTTGGCCCTAGAAGAGAAGAGATCCAACCTAAGAACACAGAAACCAACTGAAAGCGGATATACGACTAAGAGTACTAGTAAGAGCTAATATGTGACTTACTGTACTAGTAGTAGCTTATTATTGTAGTAGTAGTAACAGCGGATATGCAAGGAAAGTACCTATTCACTATGGTTGGCTTAGGCTATCCTTCGATCTCTTTCCGTCATCCCAGATTCCATCATCTTAGAAACCCGGGCAACCTCGTCCCTCATCGCTTGTTCGAGAGCTACAACTTCACTGGTGACATTGCTATTTTCGGATATCAAAGGTGCAATCCACAAATCAATCGCATGTGAAAAGTATAGGGAGAAGATTCATTTCATTGATGCTTCGATCACTTCTCAACTGGGACTTCTTCCTATAGATACCGGAGAGACAGATCTCAAGGAAACTTTGAACTACTTCCACGCAAGGAAAAGATGAATCGATAGTATTTTCGATTTCAGGGAAAGCAGACTGAGATAGCGATACCAAGCCTAACTTGAAAGATATCGATCATAGGCATGTGGTGAAGCATAGTGAAAGAAAGATAGGATTAGTGAGGTTTAAAGATGCTCAACCGATAGGGAGAAGAATGGAAATAGTACGAGAAGCTAGATATATAAAGAAATACTGGGGTTATGAGCCTGAATGGCGGGAAGAATAAATGGCCTATTCCAAATAGGGATGTCGGTTCGGCGTCATAGACCTCGGATTGTTTCCCTGACATGTGATCCTAGCTTAGAGAAACTAGTTTTCTCACCTTTGGAAGCAGCTCGTAGAATAGGTCTGGCAGCTTTCTTGACTGACCCGCTGTCATATCTCGAATCGGTACAACTATTCTCTTGGAACACATTCCTCACAGGACTCTCAGCATGCTACCAGTCCGATCTAGCTGCCCGGTAGACCAAATCAAGTAGATAGTAAGGCATGTCGCTGGTTGAGGAAAGAAGACGACAAGCTAGTTATATTTCAAGCAGTTCAGGTTTCTTGTGTCTGACCTTCCCAATGATTCTTCCATTTGATTGAACTTTCCCTTAGCAGTGTTCTCTCCTTGCATAGGCATAAGTGATCCAACAGGCACTCTCCGGACATGAGTTCAGCATGACGCTCAATAGGGCAGTGAGCAGACATTTCAGGTAGACTACTGAGATTCCCAAAAGCATGAGTCCAATCTCTCTTAGACTAGCAAATCCTCCAAATTCAGTTAGCAGAATTCCCAACTCTCTCTGACTGGATTGGTTGTTTTCTCTCTGTGGCAGTTTTGGTACATGTTCTGTGATAAAGACTCTCTTTGGGGTAAATGGACTAGAGTGGTGCTGCTAAACAATAAGTGCATCTGGAGTATTAAAATCCATGAGGATGGCTCTTGGGCATGGAAAAAACTCTTGAAGCTGAGAAATGAAGCTAATCGGTTTATTAGACATAAAATTGGGGATGTGGCTGACACTTTCTTATGGTGGGACTGGTGGCACCCGATGGGTAGATTGACGTACCTCCTTAGCATGAATTAGATCACTGCATCGAGAATTGGTCTACAAAGCAAAGTCAATGAGGTTTTCAGGAATGGGTCTTGGCACTGGCCAAGGACCATTGGGCACACTTGTATTGTTTCCCCAAACACTATTGTTTCTCCGCTGGATCATGACACATGCTAGTGGAATATTAGACCAAATGGAGCTTTAAACTCGGCTTCAACTTGGGAGGAAATTAGATAGAAACATCACAAAGTTGAATGGTTCCACTTGCTTTGGAATAGTCCCTTTATTCCAAAGTATAGTTTTTGCAGCTGGTTAGCAATCAAAGTTAGATTACCCATGAAGAATCGACTGATCAGTTAGGGTATCAACGTTCCTAGCCAATGTAGCATTTGTCATATGATTTAGGAAACAAAAGAACATTTGTTTTTTGAATGTCATTTTAGCCATCGCATTTGGAGGGCATGTATAAAAGCAGCAAGAATCTCAATTTTTGGGATTCAATGGGAGCGGGTCCTTGTGGGATGTAGCAGACTTAGCAAGCATAAAACAATCCAAGCTTCTCTGATCAAGCTTCTCTTCAATGCATGTATTTATCATCTGTGGGCAGAGCGTAACTATCGCTATTCAAGGCAAATGAAGAACAAGTTTTTCATAAGATTCATAATCAAGTTAGGTGGAAGATGCTCTCTGAGAAGAAATCTAGCAACAATCGGAGAAATAGGGAGCTATGCGATCAATGGAACCTTAGTGCTCTACTTTAGTTGTTTCATGTTTCTTTTTCTTTTTTTTTTTTGTTTCAGACATATTCGTGCACAGATGTAATTTGATATTGAGTTAGTGGAATGGAAATGTTTTACTTGCTGACCCAACAAAAAAAAAATGTGCATTTCTGATAAATCACAGGGAAGGCACTTTTAGGGGTGGAAATATGCAAAGAGATCTATCCCCATGTCATGCCCCATCATCTAAAATATTACCGCATCACCTGCCCTACCCTCGTGTCATTCACCTCCATATATCCCCGACTTTGTCCCATCCCTAATTCCCTATGAGAAATGGGGACTACCCGCATATTATTTTTGTTATTCTTTTAAATCGTGCAACATTGAGTTATATTTATAGTACATAACTTCAAAAAATAAACTAATATTATTACAAATGATAAATATAAATATTAAATAAATGTCAAATATGAATTACATATATATCGAGTTGTATGATTTCAAAAGATATAGTAAGAGTAACACTAAACAATTGGGCTTTAAGCATTAAAAGAATTGATGATTAAAGCAATTATGTATGAGAACTATACGTGAATTACTTTTGCAGGAGCTATGACGTCTACACGTCCAATTGAATTTTTTGAAACTACGTTAAAGTAAGGTAAAAAACCACTAACAAAATTCTTAAGTCTACTATGATCAACAATGAATATAGGATAATTCATGTAAAAGAATTGTAAAGTTTATGTGACTTAGGTGGTGATTGGCATGTGAAAATGGGCTTGGAATCAATATTCATTCATGTCTTCATTCTTAAAACATACCGAGCATGACATACCCTTTCATAAGTTCATTTCGTTCCTAGGGTCATTCCATTCCTTAACTCATTTTATTCATGTCTAAAATTATTCTAAGATACCAATTGACACCTTATAATCACTTAATTAAAATAATAATTATGAAATTCTTTTGAGTGACCATTCTTTTCTCCTCTATTTCAAATAATTTCTATCTAATGTCAAATTTCTATGTATTTATATTTCTAACCTTAAGATTTTAGTACATATATGAGAACTAAGAGTATAAAACTAACTTTTTTTTGTATGTGGGACGGGAATGCTTATCCCCCTACCCGCCCCGACCTTGCTCAAGGTTAATCCCTAACCCTTGTCCCTAACCCCATTTCTTACTTCAACCCTTTCTATGTGGTACAGGGACAGGGTGGTTACCCGTACAATTCCTCTCCATTGCAATCCCTAATTAAGCATTGTTCCTTTGCTAGGACATTTCTATCCAAAGTATGAACGTAGCCAAAATACTAGACTAATATCATTTGTAGCGCATGCGACATTCAAAGTGGATGGAAACTTGGAAGGAAAGAGATTTTGTGCTACATTTTAAAAAATATGAGCAAATTATATGCCAATTGCAGTATCACATGGGGTCCGATGTAATTTCAGAAAACCATAAGAGTATTATGCAATTTACCATTTGAAAATATATATATAAAAACAACGAATCTAAAAGTAACAATGCAGACTTTTATGTAAAATTTTATTTAAAATGTTACATTTTCCCTGGTAAATGCATGTTAACGAACTCATTACTGAGTTTTGAAAGGCTTGTATGTCCTAACGTCTTGAGCAAGACCTTGTATAGATCCAGCAGCAGCTACAAGTGATACAATCAAGCATGCCCAACTCAAGATCTTTAGCCACACCCACTTATAAGAATATTTGGGTATTTTTGACTGTGCAATGTGAATCTCAATAGGAAAATACACAGTCAATGGATAGAAAGAGGCTGCCCCAATCAAACCCAGGAAACCGTTGAAGAATGGAAATATCATGGCAATCACTGCTGTTACTATGACGTACGTTGTCCTCCACAGTAACCTAAAGAAGTTGATGTAGTAAACACCAAAACATGGAATGTTGACGCTGTGTTCAGTGGTGATGAAGTTGTTTTCTGGCCATCGTTTGCTGCAGTAGCTCTCTACAAAGCCGTATAGTGGTTGGCAAAAGACCTGCATAAGATTGTATGCAGACAAACTCGATTAATAGCTTTGATAAAGTAATAATAACCTATTTATCTGTATCATTTTATTCTTGTTAGACAAAAAAATAATAATAATAATAATGGTTTATATCTTTTTTTTATAACATTACGAGAGAATTTAAATTCTTTAAAAAGTTTACCTGGTAAGCGCCAATGAGGTGGACGGCAATGCAGACATTAGCAAAGTCGATTAGCCAAAAGGGCTCATAGAAACCAAATCCGGTCAAAAAATTTCCAGGAGCATTGTTGCCAAATGCTGCATAACCGATGCAACCACAGAGAACATAGAAAATGGTAGTTGTGGAGACCCCAATAAGCGAGGCCTTTTTCATGACCTTGTTCTCCGGCGGTGGCGATTTTATTGTATCCTGCAAATCATAGTTGAAGTACAAATTAACAGTAAACATTTGAAGATTGATTATGATGCAGCAATAATTGTGCATAAAGCTCTCACTCTAAGGTGAGAAATTTTAATTTAACAAAAAAATAAAAAATAAAAATGAGGTCTTGATTGAGTTTGAGAACACAAAAAGAAAAAAAGAAAAAGAAAAAAAGGTCTTAATTGAGTGGTAAAGAAAATTAAGGTTGAGGTTTTCAAAGTTTCAAACATTCAAATCTATTTTTTTTTTTTCTTCTTCTTCTTTTGTCATTCAAGTCTATATCAACATGCAAGTTCTTAATCTTATTATATTAGGTTAATCATTTTTCCCCACTATATATAGGTTTGTCATACTTGGCCAATTGAACGAAAAAGAAAATTAAGCAAACAACATTTTCTTGCACAAAGGAGGCTTTTAATATCTACATAATTATATTGGTCTCACGTAAATAAATCAAATTATTTAATTTCATAATAACTCTAAAATGTGTGAGAAATGGACGTCATGAGGATTATAGATTATATGGCTAAAAGAAAATATATGGGCTATATGAAACGAAAATTAACTTACAAAAGAAAGCTTATAAAGATTCCTCACAAACTTATGCGTCTCCCCTTGTATCATGAGACGAGATTCGTGTAACTTTTAAATGAATCATACTTTTGTCACATCTAAAAAGAAAATGCAAAATTGCAAAAAATTAGACTACAACAGTGACATAACCTTATTTAGCAATAAAAAAGTAACACAACAGTGATATAACCTTATATGGAAACACTAGACTAAAAGAATCTTAAGCCAAAGTCTTCAAAGTCTTCATTAACGGTCAAGCTAAGGAGATGGTGGAGGCGTGGGGTAACACTGATGATTTTTCGCATTGTTGTGTTCAAGAAATTTTGGTTGGTTGGTCGGTCGAAACCAACTTAGGGATAGAAGTTTAATACAGACGATTGCTTAAAAAGTAATCCAAGTTTGGCAAGATCTAGGGGTATCTTCCGTAATACGAATGGTGCTTGGACTTTTGGGAGGGACTTAAAAGAGCTGAATTAATGACAGTTTGGGAGGGACTTAAAAGAGCTGTCGATATGGGTATCACTCATCTCACTATTGAGTCCGATTCGTTGGTTACTATTCAGCTATTACAGTCTAAAGTGGCTCCTAATAGCCCTCTCAAGTTTCTCATTGAAGACTTCAAACATATTTTTGCTAATCGTGAGGGGTATCAACTTCAGCATGTGTTTCGTGAAGTTAGCCAATATGCGGACTGGCTTGCAAACTATAGCCTCCAATTGCCCTTGGGATGCCATTTTTTCAAGAATCCACCTACTCAACTTTTGACAAGAATCGAGAGAGATAAATAGGAGGAAACATACCCTAAAGTTATTACTAGCTAGCTTGGCTTTGCCTCCCTTTTCATCCAAAAAAAAAAAAGTCTTGAACAACCTCTAACAGTGTGTTTGGATTGGGGGAAATGGGGGGAAGGGGAGGGTTAGTAAGGGGAGGGGTTGGGTCTTTACCTTGTTTGGTTTGGAAAGAAATAGGGGGAAGGGGTATAGAGGGGATGAGGCTCACCCCTCCATACCCCTAGAGTGTTGTCCTTCCAATTTGGGGGGAAATGGGGGAGGGAAAAATACTATTTATTATAATGACATTTTTGCCCTTTTTTTTTCCTCATCAGATCATGAAAATTTAATATAAAATAAAAAAAGGGCATAAAATTTATCCCTCCCTTCCATTTTATTTCTAATCCAAACAAAAGATACTCATAATCCTTTATGATACTCTCCTTTATAAAAATTTTCAATCCAAACATGATTTGACCCTTTCCACTCATTTTTTTATGATACTCTCCCTTCCTCTCCTTTACTAAACCTCCTCCCCTCAATCCAAACACACCCTAAAGGAAAGGAAATGGAGCCTACACATCCCTGGTCCTCGTCAACTGGGAACAGTCACTTCCATGGAAGCATCTTAAGCTTTATTTTTTTTTTTTTTGGACAAACATCTTAAGCTTGATTATTGATTCATTTTTTTTGCTTCAAAATAGCAGTCCACTGTTTCTTAATTCACTTAAGCTCCGTTTTGATTGCCATAAAATATTTTTTTAATTTTTCAGTATTTGATAACACTGAAAAATTGATCGACCTAATCAGAAAAAATTTAGCTAAAACAAGGAGAAAATGTTTTCACCTTCTTTGAGAGAAAAAAATATTTTTTACTTACCCCCACCCGGGCCACTCCCACCTTACCCCCACCAGAAAATATATGTGTGTATTTTTTTATTTTTTTCATAAAAAATTTTCATCGAAAAATATTTTTTACTCTGACATTTAAATATTTAAAATATTTTTAAGTGTGACAACTAAATATTAAAAAATATTATATTTTTGTGAAAAATATTTTTTTTTATAAATATTTTTCACTAATAAATTATTTTACATGACAAACAAACGGAGCCTTAATGGTACCGATCTTCTTCTTACAATTAAAAAGAGATAAATTTAAAATATTTTATTAATAGAGATTGGCAGCTTTGTAATTTTTACACAGTTAAAATATCATTTTATGGGGTTGGTAAAAAGTGTAGCTCGCACAAAACTATACTATAGATCTGTCCAGTTTTCAAGGTTCATGAATTTGAGATCAAATCAATTACTTTTCGTGACCATTAATTGTGCTGCAAAGTTGACATGTCACCATCTCGGTGGATGTTAAGCTGCCATCAATCAATGAAATTTTTTTCAAAAAATTTAAATTGTTCGATTAGTCAATTTTTTACTTAAAAAACATGAAAAGTTATACACATGTTAAGATCATTTCATATGAGTAAAAAACTGACTGACCGGTCAGTCTAAACTTTTTGAAGAATTTTTCTCAATTAAGACATGGTAGCTTTTAATCAATCTCCTTTGGCTAACAAATGACATGTGGGTAGATTTACGGTAAAGATGAGTATTAACATCGTATATATGTATTGTCTATATCCGATTCATTAAGGGAAAATCTCACTACAAGTCTCCATTATTTTCCTTTGTCTCAAATTAGTCCCTATTGTTTCAACTGTCCCAAACTAGTCCCCAATATTTTAAAAAAAAAGTCTCAAGTTAGTCCCTTCTGTTAAAAATCTAACTGAAAACCTATTAAATGACTAAAATACCCTTAAAACCTAATTAAAATTACTAAACCCCCCTCCCCATACCCATCTGATCACCCTCACTCCTAAACGAAAAACAAACACATCCACCGCCTTCCCACGCCGCTGTCCCCACCCCCAACTCCCCTCCCTGCTTCCCACGCCTCAGCTTCCCCCCCTACCCCCTAGTTACCCATCCCGTTGCACCTACCCCACTGCCCTTACCCCATTGCCCCATCCCCATCTGACCAAAAAATGAAAAACAAAAAAAAAAATGGGTATGTGTATTGTGTGTGTTTTATGTGTATATATGTGTGATTTGTGTATGTGTATTGGTGGAAAGTGATAGTGTGTGCTTTGTGTGTGTTGGTGGGCGGCAGTGGTTGATGGTGGCAGTGGTTGGGGGCGGCAGTAGTGTGTGTTGTGTGTGTATTGTGTATGTGATTTGTGTGTATGTGTGTTATGTATGTGGTTTGTGTGTGTATGTATGTTGTATGTGATTTGAGTGTATGAGTATGATTTGTGTGTGTTTTATTTGTTGGTGGTGGCAGCGACGGTGGTTGGTGGTGGTAGTGGCAGTGGTTGGTGGTGGTAGCAGCGATGTATGGTGGGGGTGGTGGCAGCAATATGTGATTTGTGTGTGTAAGAGGAAGATGTATACTTTTACAATTTTACCCCTTTATTACTATTCATTTATGTTAAATTTAACACCTACGTTAACAGAAAGTACTAACTTGAGACTTTTTTTGAAATATTGAAAACTAGTTTGAGACAGTTGAAACAATAGGAACTAGTTTAGGACAAAAAGAAATAATAGAGACTTGTAGTGAGATTTTCCGGATTCATTAAACCATGCACACAACACAAGAATGTGTATTTGACAAATATAGGGCATATATTTTTTAATCACGTGAATTTGTTTAAATTTGGATAGGAGCCAGATTAAACAAACTAATGGTGAATTATTTAAATTATTTTATTATAATTATGTGGACAATTTATCAATAACTTAGGAGAGGGTTCAAGTCTAATTTGTGAAGCTCGTAGACAATTAAAGTTGTAAAGACGTACGCATTTTGCCAAATACATTAACGTTACCACAATAATAATTGATGAAGAGAGATGGATTGGCTTACTTGTATTTCAATGAGGACGGTGGAATAAGCATAAGCAAAGGCTATATCGCCAACGGCTTGGAATGATCTCCAAACCTTCTCTGATCCTGACACGTCGTCCACTCCTACTGTAACCCCTGTTAAGGTTGTCCTTGCATGCCCACCACCTTCACAATGTAATATTAATGGACGACAACGAATCTTAGTATTAGACAGAAACCATGGCAATCGAATTCAATTTGTGTCATTTTAACTTAACTAAAATTATTTCAGTTGAAATTTTTTTTAAAATAATAAAGATAAAATTAAAAATTTTAAATAATAAGAATGAAATTAAAATTTTTAGCGTAATAATAAGGATTAAATTAAAACATTTTAAATAATAAAAACTAAATTAAGATAATTTACAAACAATAGACATTAAATATGAGATTTTTCCTTTATTTAATATAGCAAAATGATGTACCCTCTAGCCCTAGCTTAAAAGTGCTGTCTAAAGGTAAGCTAAGAATGGAGAATGTCAAAAAGTTTAAAACACACCGTCGTGCATAGTAGAGATATAGTAACAAACTCATGAGATGTTCATGGGCATACCTGCAACCTTAGCTATGGAGAGACCAAGTCCAATGGAAGAGTAAGTGAAAGACATGACAGCTGCTAGAATAGAGAGCCATGAGAGCTTGTGGAAGTTTGGTATTTGACTCAGAACAATTTGGATTGCAGCAAAGATGATCATGGAGGGGTAGTTTGATATTGAGCACTTCACATCGTGTCCATGTTTGTGAAAGCAGTTCGATCTCTTTACGGCACTGGTGTCAACAGACATGAAGATATATATGGAGTAAGAAATAATACCATTTTGGTTATTTAAGTCAATGCCAAAAAATCTATAGCTCTCCATCAACGGTTTGTGAAAACTCTATGGTAGTTACATATTGTAATAAGAGGTTTTGAGTTTGAAGTAGGTTTCTTTTTTTATTTAAAAATTATATATTTTTTTTTTTTTTTTTTTTGCAAAGATGGGTCAATTTGAATACTTTTTTTTTTTTTTTTTTTTGGTCGAGGTCAATTTGAATACTTACACCATACTAATTGATGCTGTAATTGTGTATCCAATTGTCACCCCCACGAGGTTAGCATACTGAGCTAGTCCACATAGCTGGACCTTGACACCTCCTGCGAAGAAACAAGCACCATATATATACATCAACTACTAGTATTTTACTACTATAATGAATCCTTTTAGAGAGAGTCTGTTTTACTGGCAAGTATGTTGTTGATACTCGCAAAACTTCCATTGAATGTCATGGCTGCTACATATTACCTAAGTGAGACCTCACAACATCCATGTAAGTGTAGTTTCTTTTGCCGGAGTCAGGGCCAGGAGATCTGTAACAATCCACGAGAAGAGTGGAGGTGAAGTACGTTATGAAAGAAAACGCTATGAGAACAGCTGGACCAGCCACCCAACCCAACTGAGCTATAGCCCATGCAAGAGAAAGCACTCCAGAACCAATCACGGCAGTGATTATATGTGCACTTGCAGTTATCAACGTTCCTTCAAACAAAAAAACAAGAAATGATTAGAATCCACATACAAAAAGTTCATTGAATTTTTTTTTTACGACCGGGAACTTCCCCAGAGTGTTAAAGGACACATGACTAGATCCGAAGGAGACATGGTCTAGTTATTAATAGTTACGTTTGTCATGCTAATTAATGTTGATCAGACAATACCAGTTCTTGTCTCACGACCATCATCGTCAAAGTTCTTGCTTGGATATCCATTCTCAAGTGATTCCCGGGGCTGTTCTATGTGCATGATCTTCTTCTGGAATTCTTGAGACATCTTTGTATGTCTATCTAATCGTATTCTTGAGTTAGGATACAGAAAGAGGTTAATGAAGAGGAGATATATATAACACGTAG
The DNA here is from genome assembly GCA_037974665.1 of Ehretia macrophylla. Classification (NCBI taxonomy): domain Eukaryota; kingdom Viridiplantae; phylum Streptophyta; class Magnoliopsida; order Boraginales; family Ehretiaceae; genus Ehretia; species Ehretia macrophylla. The sequence goes on from CM075774.1 coordinate 12,914,450, forward strand.
AAATGAGGGAAGACTCGAGTAGGGCACGAGGTGACTTGAGTGTGAAAAGGGTTGGTCAATAAAAGTCAAACGGCCAATCGGCCAAGTGGTAGAGAATAAGTGGCAATTTAGAAAAAGTAATTCCAAGAATAGCGGCTTCCGATAACTTAAACAATATTAAAATATGAAGAATTGATTGAGAACTTCTAACATAATTATGAAGTGTTTAGTGAATTAGGTTAGGTCTGCAATGATTCTGAAGGATCGGAGCTCCACCTTCCATGGTTCTCAATTTGTTGTATTGTTCCCATGGGCGGATTTAGAAAATTAGTATAGAGAGTGTCAAATTTTAATTAAGAAAATTTGATTATATATTTTTTAGAAAGAATAATGATAACAAATATTTTAAACATAAATAAGTGTAAAAAATTCTATTTAGCTATATATACATATACATTAATTATTAAAAAATTTAGTTGACTATTAAACATTCAGGAGCCAAATGCATTTTTTTAAAAAATTTATACTCAATTTTTTTTTTTTTTGGCTAGAAGTTGGGGGGACCCGGGCTCCCCTGGTCCCCCGGACCGCCTCTGATTGTTCCGCAATTGTTTCCCAACAATTGCCTTTTGGGTATGGTCCTAACTATTACTCAATTTTTTTTTTTTTTTTTGGCTAGAAGTTGGGGGGACCCGGGCTCCCCTGGTCCCCCGGACCGCCTCTGATTGTTCCGCAATTGTTTCCCAACAATTGCCTTTTGGGTATGGTCCTAACTATTGAAAATGAAAAGACATCAATGCTAACCATCCATTGAGATTTGAAACTAAAGAAACCTTGTTGACTATAGTCCCCTCCCTCAGTCTCAGTCAATTGTATATTCTTTAATGCTTTTCCCTCAGGCTAGAGAGGATGATAAGATATGAGTCATTCATACGTCACAGAGATTACGTAATTTCCTGATTGTTTTCCAATTTCGTCAATATCCTGGATAAAATTACGACTCTCTGTAAAAAGAAAAGAAAGGAATTTGTGCTTTGATAGAGATTGGAGAAGGAATAGGGAAAGCGGAATTGCATGTGGCGTAAATTTATTGAGAAGTTAACATGTGTAGTGACTAGCTAATTAGTTTTGATTTGAAGCAACCCATAAGAAAACACCGCATCAAGTAAGCTCTCGTAGCACTAATTAACGACTATGTTGGAGAAGGCATCGACGAGGAGATACTTCTTCTCATATTTAGCGAAATGTGATCTTTGGCTATAGAAAAAAATAAAAAAATAAAAAATAAAAAAAGAAGAAGAGAAGAAGAAGAAGGAATAAGGAAAGGAAAATTACTTTTCCTTGACAATAAACTCATATCAAAAGTTGTGTGGATCATTTACTTTGGTAATATAGTTCCAAATAAGCTCTAATTTTTAGTGATAAGTTACTTGTTTCAAACTTTATTTTTGGTTTTCACCAAAAAAAAAAAAGAAAAACACTTTATCTTTTGTTAGTTGTGTGTGCTCATATTGCGATGTGACCCATACGTCACAGGATCGGATGTCCTTTTGACTGTTGTGGTAGGCTCTAAAAGAGAGGAGGATAAGCAAGTCATTTTGAGGAAGATGTTAAAAAATAAATAAATAAAACTCGTGATACCATGTGAGAACTAAATTGCTCGAACGTTATAGTCAAGCTCTATTGTTGATATTTAAAAAGATGTACAGAATTCATTTTGTTACAACTGTGATGTATTCGATATAGAGAAATATGAAAAAAATTGAATTCAAGTATTTGGGATGTGATAAACTACTCTAAGGGCCAAGAAAATAATACTACGTTGGTGAAGTTAAATCCAAAATCTCAACTATCCTTAACATATATAACTGCATGCCAATATTCATGTTTTACTTTATATGTATTACATAATCTTGCTTTAGGTCCTAATTAACTCATCATTAAATATGAAATGATATTTAGTTAGTGCGAGTAACGATCTCTGTAATTCTAGATATTCATCAGCATAAAGATCATCAAATGACGAAATATTAATTTTTTTTACTAATCATATTTCTGGACGTCTATGATTGAGATTGAGCCAAAATTTGTTGGATAGTAATTAGTCACTGTCAATTTCGATGTATGGTTAGAATTTCACACCATAAGGAAAATATTAGAACTGAGAAAAAAAAAAAAAGAAAAGAAAGAAAGAAAGGAAGTGTTTCATTCAAAAATTGGCTATTAGTAGACCAAAAATAACTAAGGCTAATATGAAACATAGTATATCTTCCAAATATCGGAAAAGATAGAAGTTAGTGGTAAAACTTTACTTAGGACTTCGCGGTCCAAATTAAGAAAAATAGGTTTTCTTCTTAATCTTAATTTAAATAAATAAAAAGAGTCCTAACTCAGAGGAAGAGGCATACATAAAGATGCCATCGAATCTATTATTAGCAAGAAAAAGATGCGGCGGAAAAATAAATCCCATATTCTAAAGTTTGATCAATAGTATAAGATATCCACTCAAAGATTTTTTGAATAAGTGGAAGGATCTATATCCATCCCCAACTCCCTTTCAATCCACATCAACAAATTAAGACTTGCTCCTCCTGCACTCTATAACATGATCATAGAATGAACGGGTTTCACGTCTTTGTTATCTCACTTGCAAAAGCCCTTTTTCTGAATTAAAATGATAGGTTGGAATATCTATTCTTTGCAATCAACTTATTTTAAAAAGGAAAAGAAAAAAAAAATAGTCGGCCGGAGGATGCACTTTGAGTTCACGGCACATACTAATAATGAAGCTGGGAAATGTGCGTGTGCGAGACACACTCATGATGACACACACTCAGTAACCCATTGACTTGGGTAAACCAAATTTCGTCTTGCACATCTTTCCTTTCCAATGTGAATGTGGAATATCTTGCACCAAATTGGAGAAAGTCAAATTATCATCGAGCAACTATTGATTTACATTTAGCAATTTCTGTCAAAAGCAAGGTCCTCTATCATTACTGAACCTTATTCATGCTTAGGTGGGAGCATGTGTAAACACAGGTTAGTTGAGTGAGAAACTATTTTTTCATTCCTTGAAAGGTAAAAATTGGGTAAAATTATATAATTTATCAAATGAATGTTTTATTTCTTCTATCTTTCTCAATAAGAGTAAATAAAAATTCGGGTGGTTGCACTAAGTGATCTCATTTGAAGGATTGACTAAAATCAAAGTTGACAAGTCAATTAATACACATGTTAGTCTTCCTATACACATACCTTATTCAAACCGATTCTCACTTAGGAGATAATTCCTCCATTCTTCAATTGCTGGCTTCAAAGAACAATTAACAGGTGTGTTATGATCGGGGGTGATATCATATGTGTGAAATCATAATTTGGAACAAAGATGAACACAAGAAATTGACACACAGGTTTTACGTAGTTCGACCTAAAGTTTACGTCTACAGATAGTAAGAGAATAATTCATTATATGATAAACTCATTACAAGCACTCTCTTACAAAACATCACACCACTTTTGTTTTGTCATACCTATTACAATAGTCATAGGACTTATTTATAGGTAACCCATAGGGTTCTAGGTATAAGACTTACAAGACAATTATACATTAACTACAAATAAGGGTCATCGCCCAACAAGGCGTGCCTCCTTTAATCAGATTACTTCATTTGTAATAACACACACAATTGTAAAAATTGAATGGTAAATAAACATTGAGAAGTATAATCGCCACAACTAATAGTCTTTGGAAAAGAAGCTAACATAGTGTTTGGAAATACTTAAAAGTGTGGAATTCATTTGATTTATAAATGAATTCTGCAAGAATTTGTATTTACAAATGAACTGTCTTGTTTGGAATTATAAAATAGTATTAAGTCGATTATATTATTTGCAAATACAGATTGTGTTCCAAACACATGTGGAATTAAAATTAATATTTATATTTTACTTAAATGCCCTTCTTTTATTCTATTCAAATTAGACTTATCATATGAAGGTTATCATCTCATCTCAATGGCTATTATCATAAAATTGTCTAAAAAAAGCAAAAAATGATAAAGAAATTTTTTCAATATAGTTAAACATTACAAAATAATCATAACTTCAACCATCAGTTCAAGATTACAAAATAAACTTACATTCCATGTGACAAAATAGGCTTAAGTTCAACCATACTTAATATGAAAAAAATAATCTTAAGAGAAAGGGTGAGAGAGCATTGGTTTTTTGTTTTGTTTTTTTTTTTTTTTTGTTTTTTTTGCTAAAAGAGAAACAGTGAGATAGGTAATGGTTTTTTTTTTTTTTTTTAATCTTTGTATTTAAGCCAAAGTCCATCTCTTAAATTTAAGGATAATTTTGTCCTTAAAAGATAAACAATAGATTTGAAAAATGTGGCTTTGCAAATTCTACCTCTTGAGCAAGAATTTGGATAAAGCATAAGGAAATTAAGGATTTGCAAATCTTGAAAATCTAATTTTTTAAAAGAGTGCTTCCAAACACCAAAAAGTGGATTTGTAAATGAATTCCACAAAATTTTATGAAATTCATTTGTTCCAAACAGTTTGTAAAACATGTACTATATCTACCAAATGGAAACAAAGCTAAACTACGTACATTAAGGCTACACTGAAAATATTTCACATAACCATAGTTCACAAATTATAAACAAACCTAATTTAGAAGGAATTAAACATGTTTATAAACTATATAACAACATATAACATAGTTTGAAACGCTAAACACAAAAAATTCAAATTTCACCGCAACTTCTTCCAAGCACATAATCCATGATATGTGTGTGAGAGAGAGAGAGAGAGAGAGAAAGAGAGAGAAAAAGTTGTATTAGGTTTGGTAATTTCAAAAACAAATACGGAATAGGATTTGGGAATTTGTTTTCTTTTTCTTTCTAATAATTTGATTTCTTGTGCTTTAGTTTTTTAGATTTTATCTTCTAAAGAATAACAATTATAGATGAGTGAAGTAATAATAGAATAATTTGTAAAAAGGAAAATTTGTGCAAATGATCCCATTGTCTCCTGAAAAGTCAAATTCATCCATATTATTTAAAAATAATCAATTTAGTCCATATTATTTCTCAAAAATTTCAAATTCGTTCATAGAGTTCAAAATTAGTCAATTTAGTACCTATTATTTATAAAAGGATTTCAATTTAATCCCTGCCTAAAATGGATAAATTAATTTTTTTTAGAAACAATATAGAATAAATTAAATTTTTTTGGAAAATAATTAGGACTAAATTGACTAATTTTGAACAATAGGGACGAATTTAAATTTTTTTGAAAAATAATAGGGATTGAATTGACTATTGACTAATTTTAAATAATAAAACTGTAAAGAATAAATTGAATTTGAAAAATAAGTAAGACTAAATTGATTAATTTTGAACAATATGATGAATTTATTTTTTTTTAAAAAATACTAGAGGTTGAATTGACTAATTTTAAATGATAAGGCCTAATCAAAATTTTAAAGAAACAATAAAGACTATTTGTACTATTTTTCCTTTGTAAAAGTTGAGCAAACCTTTAATTCTTCAACTAGCAAATTATTGTTCAAAATCTAGTAAGCTCTTACTTCATTTGGAAAAACCGTTAGTGGTCAACTCATCTATTCAAATAGGTGAATTTATAGTTGAAACCTATTAACTCTCTGGAGTAGTAGCAGAGCCAGGCATTGGAGTTCGGGATACTTTTGTGGCAAAATCAATAACAAAGGGCTAAGACACTAATTATGAATAATTTTTTTATAAAAATTATAAGAATGTTATTGGGTTAATTATGTTTTATTTTTGATAATAACAGATCATAATATTTTTTTACTAAGCAGTTTATATTTTATTAGAAAATGAAAATGTACATTGGTGGGTCTTTCCACCAATTACAGAAAAAAAAATGTAGGACCAAAAGAAAACAACTATCCTAAGGAGAGATATGCAATAAAGTACATGGCTAACTAAAGAATTTCATTTGGTTTAGATAGTTGGCCATCCATTTCTGCTCCGAATAATTGGTTATCTAGGCTAGATGAAATTATAAATCACCAAAAACGAAAAACAAGGGAACCAAGTAAGAAAGGGCGAAGAAAGAGCAAAACAAGAGCAACAATGCTACCCATGTCCTTTGAATTTTTTGGAGCCACTTTTCGATTTGGGGGATATTGATTTAAGGGGGTTCATAAAAGCACCAACATCATAAGTAAGGGAATTGGAATGGTGATCACTTTTCGAGAGTTGAGAGGATTCAGACCTACGGCTAACATTAGCAATCACACCGTTATCTTCAATGTCAACTTCTAACTCTTTGTTATTCTAAATGCCAACCTCATTACTCATTTCTACAAAATTTACTTCTTCTAAGGTTGCATTAAGGTCCTCCAAAACTTCAAATTCATTTGTAGAGGTGTTAACCTTTGGTGGGGGTGAGGGAGTTGGACTTTCTCTAGGCGGAGCTTTTTTAGTCACTTCTTGCCACTTGGATATCTTTGGAGGAAGTAAGGATTTTGTAAGTTATAGGAACTTCTCCATATGTGACGGGGGACATTGATACAATTTGCAATTAAGTGTCCAACCACTTTACATTGAATACACCTAGGGGATTTTCAATCACACTTAATTGCAATCTCTGCTAGGGAACCATCAAGATGCTTGACGAATGTAGAATTAGGGAGCTTTTCCTCAATATTCATTTTTACATAAATACGTGTTGGGATTGGTATGCCCTAAAAATCACTAGCACTTGATGTTTCGGTTATAATAGATACATATTGTGGTTATTAGTTTTAATGAAAGTATTTATCTTTATTCTCTCTGTTACATTTATATGTATTTACTTGTATAGAGGTCCTTGATTCAAGTGGATGGCTTAGGTGCATTGTGGTTAAGCATAGAAGGTCTAAGTCATTGACACTTGTATCTAGATTATGTTCATAACCATATGATGGAGATGGGCACGTCATCAAGATAAAGTTATAGTGAGAGAGTCTTTTTGATAAGGTAACTTGCCTTGGTTACTACCAGGTTTCCAGACTCACCTCACTAGTGTATGTGTCACACATTGAGCATACCACTTAGATATGATCTCTCAATAGACACTTGTTAGAGATATGCTCTAATGCTATATATTTGGATGATATATTTTGGGGCATTTTGACATTAACTTATACATTATGGCATTGTTGTCTATATGTTTGTTTACATATTGACTTCTAATTGACATTCATATTCTCCCTTTTTTTTGTATATGAATGAGTCCTTGGTATTTTCATTAAAGAGATGTATTCTAAAAGAGATTAGAATATGTTGACATATCTCTTTATCATGATAAACACTTAAAATATTCATAGTCCTTAGATTATCTAATCGGGACTTCATTAATCTATTATAGACTACCACATGTGTTGTTACCTTTAATTAACACAGGGATGTTGATGATAAATGATGGTGAACCACGTGCCGTAATAGCATACGATGTGATTAACAAACATGTGAGTGATTATTAGTGGAATAGATCATTGAATGTGACGTGAATAAGAAATCACATGGTTTTCGATTAATGATTTGTTATTCATTGTTGTTGCGCAAATAAATCTTTGACTTGAGATATTACGGTTGTCATATGTATTGGGGTTTAATACTAGCACTTGGACAATACTTGTCTTCATTAATTGAGACGGGTTGCAGCCTCTTGTAGTATAATTCGTATTTAATCTCCGGCATGAGGTGATGTTCTATGCGATCTAATTTTGTTAGTTGAATGAGGAAGTCCTTGGCCAAGGCATGAATGATGGAAATGGTCTTTTCCATGTGTCATTCTCATTCCACCATTTGGATCTATGCATCGTATCAAGTTTATGAACTTAATCATTTTATGGTTCTTGCTCAACGGGAAAATTAATGGATGAATTGGATTGTACGTTAATCAGTGACTATAAATAGATTCACTTGAATAGGACTTCATTGCTTTATAAACTGTCTTGATACATTAGTTGCTAGAACGTCACTCAAGAACTTTGAGGGTGTTTTGAGAATGACGGGAGACATTCTCTGAACAAATTGAAAGGGGTACAATTAACGTTGAAAGGGTTCAATGTTTTCTCAATACTATATAACGGTGAATCTAGAAAGTCACACATAATAAAGCACTTGTGAATAGGTTTTCACTAAGCTTGCATTTTATTTTGAGACGTTAGGATGTTAATGGTATTGTATTTGATCATAAATAGTTAAGGGGCAAAAGTATAATTATTGAAAGTAGTAGGGGCTAATATACAAATATGGAAAGGTTGTTTCCTTAATTTAAACTAATGGTGATTAGATTAAATTAATTAATTGCTTGATTGGAAGATTAACATGATATGTTTATATATATGATATATACATGCATTCTTACTCTTGAAAATGATGATAGCACTTAACTTGGTCTACATTGTGCCACATCATCAAGTCTTCCACTAACTTCAAAATGCAAGTTAGTGGTATTTGTAGGTGTGTAAGTGTATATACACCACTTAGGATATATCTAAAACTCCACTAACTAATGCAATAACTAGGCTAACATAATACATAACACACAACATAACATAGCAACCAAAAACTCCATTTTTCCTTTCTTAGAATCAGCTATGGTGAAGAAAAATAGGAGAATAATTTTTTCTTTCAAAATTCTTCATGCATGCTCATAAATCATCAAAAGTAAGTTAGCACAACAACTTAGATGATGAATGAAAACCCTTTCTATGCTTGTGTGGACCAACTAGGACTTTTGCATGTGTGAGAGATGGTGTCTTCATCAAGTGTTCATTTTGGGCTTCATTGACTAATCTTCAAGATGTATTTTCTTTGTCTACCTCTTGTTTATATATATACTTGTTATATATTTGTTTTGAATATGTTAATCGCATCATATCAAGGTTAGGGTTTTGAATGAACATCAAGCTTTGATCTTCTAGAAATTTTTGAATTTCGGTTTTGCTTCCGCTTGATTTTTAGCTAGATGATGTTCAAAGCCCTAAATGGTCCTTTCAAGTGGTACCAGAGCCGGTCTTTGATGTTTATGTGATCACATAATATTTGCTCATAGTTATAGTCTTTGAATGTTGTAGGATTTGGGTATACTAGTAGTTGTTCATGGATGATGAACATTTGGTTGTATTGAATGATTTTTGAGTGTATATGGAGCTTGGATAAATTGTTTTATGCACAAGGTTGAAATTTCCAGAGAAGGGGTTTGACTGGATTTTACCCTTGCTTGTGGATTTGTATGGTAGATATGAATTTGAAATGGAAGTGATGCATAAAAACTAGCTATTGATGCATAAAGTCAAATTTTAGCAAAATTGGTTTGGGCTGGATTTTTCTCTTAGTATTTAGATGGTGATATGATTTTGCATTGAGAACATGTATGAATCTAGATTGCCTAGCTTTGGCTATTTATCCTCTTGGAGGTGTTTATGCCAAATCATGGTAGTATGATTCATATTGTGTAAGTTTTGTTCAATTCAAGCTTGCATAGACGTAATAATAGTTATTATGGGTCAATCAATCATTTAGTCCTATATATATGTTAACAAGAGTTGTTAAGGTTTCAAAGACGAAAGATGAGTAGTACCGATGTATGAGATATTGATCTATGCTTTAAACCCTAAAGAAACTTGACTTTGTTAGAACATATGCATAATTGATGTAACATCCCGATCCCTCACGAGATCGGAGTCCCGACCCAAAACCCGAGGTCACGAAAAATGAAAAAAACGAACGGAGTCTCCCCTATTTATAGGACAATCCAAAACCTGTACACAACAATTATAACCTCAAAACCATAATCCAACCTCCTCCATAATTCCCAACCTCCAATATCATAACACTCATCAACTCCCAAGGCCATCTGAGCCTTACAATCAAGATAAAATGAGGCATACAAGCATGCATTGACAAAAGCTATTGAAATTCTGTATTTTAAAACCTCTTATCTTACTACTCTAATCTTATCTATCAAATTTTCTTATAATTTAAGCCATCAATCATCTTCCCTTAAATCCCACACAAGCATGCAAGTTAAACTTAGACAATAAAGTAAAACATTATAATTATTACACGTCCTCTACAACTATCTAATTATACAAATCTTTTAACTCATATTACAATCCTTCAGACAACACAAATACATACAACTTGTACTATCAATACACTTTACACCATAACACATAAAATACATATCCATAGCTACAAGTAAGCAATGAAGCCTCCAAACTTCCTTTAAGGACCCAATTCTTATTTACCTGGAAAACGTTAGAAATGAGGGGTGAGCATACAATACATGTATACTTAGTGAGGGAGGGAAACAGTCATCCGGGGGTCTTTCGAAAATGTTTTCGTGCAATGCAACAGTTATCACAGGAAATAGTAACTATACAAGTAAAGAAACAATTAAACAATAGAATACTACACACTTTAAAAAGGATACGATCGATAACACTTATCACTCGATTCCTCGATTCACGAATCACGAACCACGATTCACAAACCACGATCCACGATCTCGATATTCCGGCATCCTAAACACCAATGGGTACTCCAGATGTACCCAATACCTACGACCCAACACTCCCTAGCGATCTTCGAACCAGGCGAGTGAAGGAATAGCAGACGGAGCTAAGGCAACTAACACTAGTAAGCCTGATACCGCCCAGTGAGGCCATAGCATCCTCCGTGACGATGAGATTGTGCGACCATCGAAACAATACGATATCACACGCAAGCAGTTCACAAATATAATTACACGATAGGATAAGCACACAACCGATAACCACACAATGAGGACAACAAAAGAGGTTGCACTCACACATATGAAACAACTAAATAGCAATTCAATCAATATAACTTTAAAATATACTCTACCCAACAAAGTAATTCTAATACTCATTAGCCCATAATATCTATAACCATAAAAAGTAATAAATCAATTACGATGTCAAGCAAGATGAATCCCTCACCTTAGATTAGGCTATATATGCAAGAGAATCTCCTAGATTCATTCCAACCCTCCTTGAATTAGCTCAAATACGTAAACCCTAGTTTAACCATATAAATGTAACATTTAGCCATTGAACTAGCATAACATGCTTGGAAGACATTCATTACTTGCATAGTCTAAAGCTATCTTAGATAATCAACAATCACATTCTAATGACTCTAAACATGCCATGACTTCTAAATAACATTAACTAAACTAATATTTATCAAACTAATTTATAACTAGTTTAAATTCAACCAAATGACAAAGGAACTTCAAGCTAACCAATCAACAAAACAATTATATCCAGACATTAACGAAGCTCAACTATAAAACATGGCTTAAGAACCATCTTCATGCATATAACTTCAAATACTCTTTAGCTATTGTATTCATTAACAATCTAACCAAGTTCACTAGCTTTACACTTCTACAAAACTAACATATCCACACATACTTCATTATTCTCACATAACATGTTCAAGAATCAAGCAATTGCAACTATTCCCTAGCATTTAACTCCATAATAGTACAATCAATCAATAAAGCCACTAACTCATATTTATTCTTATTACAACTAACTCAATATAAAACTCAAGGAAATCACTTAGAACTATGCCAATACAATTACATTTCATATAATAATAAATTATAATCAATAATAACAACAAGAACAATAGTTAAGTAAGCAACAATAGCTCAAAGTATGAAAAAACACAAAATACTATTCATATCTCTAACTTCTAAAAGCTACTACATACAAACGAGCTACAAAATATGGAAACCGACTTCACCACTCATTCTTAGACACAATATGGTACAATTCTACGCTATGAAATCTCGCTTTCCCAATAGAATCCCGAAAGTCCACCTAGCACGTTTGAACTATTGCTATACTAACCGAACACCCAATCAAAGCCACAATTGCACTAAAAGTGCTTCCATGCACATACAAGACTAACTTCCAACTCAAAGTGAGCACGACCAACACTTGGTCAAACGGCCCCTTTTATCAACTAAGGCTAATTGACTCTAAACCGAATCACGAGGTTCAAGATTCTCAACCAAGTTATTCAAACCTCCTAATAACACTTTATGACACTTCTAGGACCCTTGAAATCATACCTTAACCCACAATTTTCTCAAAAGTCCCGAAAGCCCCTTTATGCATTTGAACTACAAGTACTCTAACCAACGCTCAATTAGGTGACATAAGCCTACTTTTAGCACTTCCTCACCTATTAAATGCTAGCCATTATAGCATCAAATCAATCTCACAATCAAATTTTAACAAAACCCTTGATTTTTACTATTTATTGTCTTCTCCAACATGCATTTTCTAATTTTAACCATTAATCTTGCTAAAAACTCATAAAGATATGTTCTACTAACTTATTAGAAGACAATTTAAGCATAAACATGGATATATAAGCAATATATCATCAAATCTCAAAAATTAAAATTAAGACATATATATAAAATGCATATAAATGCATAAATCCCTCACCAAAGGTTTATAAATGCTAGTAGAAGACTCAAGGACACTTGAAACCACTCCTAGAAGCTTGGTTAAGTACAAGAGAGCAAGAGTTGAAAATGATTTTCTCTCCTTTTTGGTTGCCATAGCTGACGAGTTCCAAAGGGCATTTGGGGGGTGGTTTTGTTTTATTTTTGCTAGTTTTTTGTGCGTATGTATGTATATAAATTATATATATGAGATGTTGGGCTGATTTGGCTCATTAAAATGCATGACCAAGTTAATTTCTAAGCCCAAAAATGAAATTAAAGTCTAACTAGCCTAAAAATAATGTTATCCAATATTTTTACTATTCATACGGTTCATAAATCATTTTCCTAATGCACTCTCCGGACATGCAATGCAAAAAATTCTATTTTTCTCATGCGTCATATATGTCAAGTAACATAGGAAAAATACAAAATCGATAAAATAAAATAGTCGAAAATCCTTATGAATAGTTATTATCCTTTAAATAAGCTTTTAAAGAATAAATGTAAAAAAATAAATACAAATGATTGCAAGAAGATAAATTCAATAACACTAGAAATAAAATAATTAATATTCATCTCACATAGATTATTTAATTAGCATTTGAACATTTTGAATAAATAAGATAATTAAAGTTACCAACCAAATGTCAAAGCTAAAGTAAACACTTAAATTCCTGCAATCACTTAAATTAAATGCAAGAATTAATTTCAATTAATACAATTAATAAAATGATAAGATAATTATTTTATACATATGTTAATTATATGCATGATGCACAGTTTCAAGAATAAAAGTACTAAAGTTAGAAAATGAATGCAATCACTCAAATAGACACATAACTGTACGCAAACACTAAATAACATATAATCATATGCAATTAGATATATTATCTACATGTTAGGTCCGGGGTCTCATAGTTGATGCTTATATTGCAAAATTTATCAAGCATATATGTGATATGGTTTTGGTATAACACCTATTTTGCATCCTCAAACGATACTTGATATGTGTTTGATGTTAGAAAGTTGTTGCAAACAATTGGTGTGGAAAAATGGCTTGAAAAATTACAGGTCTGGTTGAGTGCTCTACAGTTGTTAGGTTTGTCGGATGAGTAATCGGTGGAGTTGCTTGACCAACATACTTGACCGGTACCAACTGGATTTATCGGGTGAGTCTAGCTGGTCGAGTGGCTTGACTGGCTTACTCGACAGACTCCTATTGGACAAGCAAGACGAGCTCAGTCGGTTGAGTTCCTCAACCAGCAGCCTCATCCAATAGTTCCATTTTAGGTGCTTTATTTTTAAGTGTATATTGAATTATGGCATGGTCTAATGAACCTTATGCATTTGTATTTGATATATTATGCAAGATTCATGGCTTTAATTCATAAAAAAATTCTCTTAAGTTGTTAAACAAGAGATGTTTAATAGTTTTAGCATGATACATATTGGGAATAGTATTCCCAAAAGACTACTAGCACATTGTCATTGATATATCTAAATGTTTGCAATGCATAATTACTGTCATCTTACTATTATGAGCATGTTTCTCTAAACATATATATATATATATATATATATATATATAGAAAGTCAATCACATAAGAGAGAAGCATGATACATGTTGGGAATAATATGCCCAAAGGACCACTAGCATATTATCATTGATATATCTGAATGTTTGCAATGCATAATTACTGTCATCCTACTATCATGAGCATGTTTCCCTCTTATGTGATTGACTTTCATATATATATATATATATATATATATATATATATATATCCAGGGAGGAACAGATAAAGATAGACATAACAGAAAGTGGAATAAACAAGAATAATAGACGAATTAAATAAATGTATACAACAAAGATGAAGATAAAAGGAGACAGATGTCTCTTACTTGTTATTAGAAGATCTAGAAGATAACTATTATACTGTGTTGTACAGGAATACAATGTAAAAGAGTGATCTAGATCAAAGAAAAATGAATGAAAAGAATATCTGAATCCTCAATGGGATCTTGATAAACTCTCAATACAAGAGAAGGGAAAGAAAATCCGGATCCTATGTTCTGAGACAAGCTCTGCCTTAATATAGGATATCGAATATAAAAAGAAAACTCAAAAGTAACTTTATCCGGACCCTAATTTAAGGAAGCCAAAAGACACCTACTTAGGCCTTGAAAACCCCATTTGGAGACAAAAGCTTGGGAAGGCCCCGAGTGGGTTTTAACTACACCTACCTTATCCGGACCCTAATTTAACGCAATGAAAGTACCAAAAGTGCTTCCATACCCCAAGGATACCTAATCTTAAACCCAAATGTGCCCAGATTATATTTCCTGAAAACCCCCATTTTTAAAAGTTAGCTAATTTGCATTTTAGCACAATTCCAGGCAATTTAACTACACATGAGCCTCTAACTAGTTTCAATAATGTCTAGAGCACCTAAAGGAGGTATCAATTTTTTCCAAATATCAACCTAAAGCCAAACCCTAATTTTTATCACTATTCATCATCTTTATCATACAACTCAAGCATTTAACCACTATAATTGTTATCAACCTTCAAAAGAGAGTTCTATAGACTCTAGAGGTTGTATATCAAGCATCAATAACAATTACCATAGCTATAATCAACAATACAAGAGTTTCAAATAATTGATATAGACATAAACATGAAAAATTATGCATCTCCCTCACATGTACAAGGTTGTAGACATGTGGTGATGCTCCGAGGTGCTCCAAAGACACTCCAAAGTCAAGCTAGTGGACCAAGATGCAATGATTGAGCAAAGCTTCTTCTCCTTTTTTTCTTCTTGTGGCCGACGGGTAGGGAGGGACATATAAGGGATTATTGGATTTGTTTTGAGTGTTGTTTTGATGCTTGTATGATGTAATATATGTATATGGTTTAACTTGAGGTCAATTGATACTAATAACTTAATCAAACTATGCTACAATCTCATGTAAAGACTAACTAATTAAATTCTCACACTATTCCAATGTTTCACTATTCTTATGAACCAAGTTTCATTTTCCTAACGTGTGTTCCCAACCTCCGAAGCTTAGAACTCCAAGTTTCTAATTCTTTTTATAAGTTATACTATCTAGGAAAAATATTAAACTGAACAATTTAGACAGTTGAATTTTTATGAATAGTGACCATCAATTAAAGCAAATAAGCAAGAAAGAAATGCACATAGAAATGCTCATGTAAATATGCAACAGTTATTTAAGAATGTAATGAAATTTCCTAGGCGTCACAGAAGTTATTGTGAATAAGTTCCCTTTTATAATAGGGTGATCTGCCTTGATCATGGATGGGGTGAGACTTGCTTCATTTCGTCAATTCATCCACATATGCTCAAGATTAAGATAACTGCTGACTTAGAAGCATGTAGGTATAGGTGACCTTTTTCTTTGATAGTACGTATTTAGAGTATTACACCTACAGTGGCCCATCTAATGCACACACATGCATAAGTGAAGTAAGTCTGAAACCCCATCCATGGTCAAGGCAGATCACTCTACTATAAGGAGAACTTATGCACAATAACTTCTACCATAGTAGAG
Source organism: Ehretia macrophylla (assembly GCA_037974665.1). Lineage (NCBI taxonomy): Eukaryota > Viridiplantae > Streptophyta > Magnoliopsida > Boraginales > Ehretiaceae > Ehretia > Ehretia macrophylla. The sequence continues at coordinate 12,930,547 of CM075774.1, forward strand.
TGCCTAACTCTACTACTTAGTTATGCACTAAATAGTCCTGCTTAACAAGTGACCATGACTTAGACCTTCTGTACGTAATCACCGCGTACCTAAGTTAACACTTGAAGCAAGGACCTTACATACATACACACACACACACACACACACACATATATATATACACACACACACACACACACACACATATATATATATATATATATAACAGAAACAACCCAGGGAGGAACATATAAAGATAGACATAACAGAAAGCGGAATAAACAAGAATAATAGACAAATTAAATAAATGTATACAACAAAGATATAGATAAAAGGAGACAAATGTCTCTTATTTGTTATTAGAAGATCTGGAAGATAACTGTTATACTGTGTTGTACAATATACAATGTAAAAGAGTGATCTGGATCAAAGAAAAATGAATGAAAAGAATATCTGAATCCTCAATGGGATCTTGATAAACTCTCAATACAAGAGAAGGGAAAGAAAATTCGGATCCTATATTCTGAGACAGGCTCTGCCTTAATATAGGATATCAAATATAAAAAGAAAAGTCAAAAGTAACTTTTCCTAAAGTGAACAGTAAAAAGTATTTTACTATTCATGAATAGTGTGTCTGGATAGTGTTGGCTTTTACTGTGGCCGAATCTTGTTTTGATGTGTTGATCTTGTCTGGCTTCTACTGTGGCCGAAAGATCTTTTGTCTTGACATGATGATGATGTTTTTGACTGAATTACTTTCACTATGACTGAAAGTAATTTTGTCGTCTTGCGATGATGATGTCTGATGGAATCTTGACTGGATTCATCTTCTTCTTCATCTCTGAGTCTGAATCTGGTTCTGTGCTGAAGACGTTGTAAAACTTCTTCATGTCTGGATCATACTGACTAATGGTAAAATTCATACAAGTATACTGAGTGATGTGTATTTCCCACTAATACAAAGAAAATATATAAACTAGTCTATTTTTCCTATAATCTAATCTGTAACGTACTTAGTCTTACTATCTTCGAAACCTTACAATCTTCGAAGTCTAACTATATCTCATCTAACTGCCACATGGGTAACAACGGAGTCTTAAGCCTTCTGCTCCTCAATCCCGTGACCTTACAAGATTGTTGAGATAGGTTGACTAAAGGTAAGTTGACTAAGCAAAATACAAAATAAAATACAGGCTAGAAGATAAACAAGTTTCTAAATCTTTTTTGGCTTTTTGGGAAAGCCACACCCATCAACGGACTTGAGATATTTTTACCAGTTGCCATTTGACTTGGACTAGCTGAAGTTTCATGGAATTCTTCAGTAACCATATGACTTCAGAGAGGGAAAGTCTAACCGTTGCATCCTAGTTTTTGAAGGGAACTTAGAAGAACAAAACCCTATCTGTCCAATGTTTTTGGTGAGAACATTAGGAAACTCATCTGTATTGTGTTTTTGGCGGAGAACACAACTAAACTCCATTGTCTGAATTACAGTGGTGTAAAAATGCCATAACAATCATCTCCATTGTCATTGGTAGAATCTGTAGAAATGGATGCCTGATCTGGGGCAAGTTCATTGAGTTGCAGCATAACGACCTGAATCTCTTCATAACTGGTGGCAACTGCAAGCTGAGTATAGAGAAAATTCTTAAAGGAGAGGAACTCCTGTTGTTCTGGTTGAATTTTCTTCTTTTGTTTCTGATTGGTCTCTAGTCATGCTTGGACTTTAGAAGTTGAATAAGAATTGTTGTTCATCTTCTTCCACCATATGACACAATGATTTCTTCCGAAAGCCAGTATGACTTGTTGGTTCCCGAAAGATGTATGTTTGAATGCAAATTTTGATCTAAATATCCATGTTACAAAGAATAATCTGTAAAACACAAAAAATAGGGAAAGGTAGGCTAAATGTTCTGGTGCCTTCCAATTTTCTGTGAAATACTTGTAACCTTCGTAAATTGGTTCTGGTAATATGTCTGTTATAGGACCATATGATGCCTACTATTGGATAAACCAATTTGGGACCTCTAGGGGGAAGCTTTTCTTGAAAAGAAAAAACCATGACATATTATGTTTATCATTCTGGCGATAAAAACATCTGAACCATGCCTGAATGTAATCATAATAGTTATAGTCTCTGAAGGCTGCATCAACTGGAAGTTGTTTGGTTTTCTGTGGGAGTTGTGCCCATTGATCAAGGGTGAGCACAGTCTGTAGTTTAGCCTTGACATGGCTATATTGGCCTGGTTGTTTGTCTTTGTCATCTGGGACAAACTCTATTGATTCCGTTGCTATGAGAATGACCTCATAGTAACTCTGAGTTTTGAATGTGTTATCTGGGATGTAGTTTGAGTGGGGATGAAGAAATGTCCTAGCAAACTCATATGGGGTAATATTTGGGTTCTGTTTGAAGTGTACTGGTTCTATTACAAGAATCTGGTCAAAGACATTCTTGTAAATGTATGAAAGGGAAGAAAATTGTTTTGGTTCTGGAGTTACTGGTTTAGGTTTAACAACAAGGGGCTGAAACTTGTTACTAACTATTGTCTGTGAAGATGATGTACCTGCAAAACCTGCATGAGCACCGGTTAACTGTTTCTGAGGGGTCAAAGTCCCCAAAACTGTAAGGTTTCTACCTAGGGGTGACTGGGTAGAATATGGTGTATATGTTATCTGTTTGTCTTCAACTTTGACTGGGGTTGATGTCTGAGCTGGAGTGGTTACTAGTATGCTAGCTTTCTGGGCATAAGAACTGAGATCGAATGCTTTTGCCTTGCCTTTATCTTTCTTGGGTGCCATTGCTGCTAAGTCAGGAGTGAATGGTTTCTGCAAATGGTTAGCAATAATATATAGAAAGAATTGCGGAATTGAAATGTTATCAATTCTGCTTCTAGATCTGAAATCTCATTTCAATCTACTAGATACGGTGGACTTGAAACAATCCATCTAAATCCATTAATTGGATTTTTGGTGTTCGCCTTTGTGATCTGTAAAAGAAAACAAAATCAAAAAGGTATTCTTTAGGAATCCTATGTGATAGGCACATGGCCTGTTAGAAATTCTCTAGTTAGAAAATCAGGGATGGAATTATCCTCTCCCTTGATATATTCTATATCAAAATCAAAAATTGATAGGATAGCCTGCCATTTGGCGAAAATCTGTTTAGATGCTATATTTTTAATATCCTTAGTAAGTACATCCTTTGCTGACTGGCAGTCAACACGTACTAAGAATTTCTAGTTCAACAAATCATCTTGAAATTTTGAAATACATTTAACAATGGACAAAATCTCTTTCTTGACTGTTGAATACTTTTGTTGGGCTTTATCCCATGTTCCTGAATGGAAACGAACAATGTGTTCTTTTCCTTCAAAAATCAGTTTTAAAATACCGCCAAATCCTAATTCAGAAGCATCAGTCTAAACAATCTTTGGGGTGTCTGGTTGACATAAAGTCAAGACTGGTAAAACCTTAACTTGACGCTTAATTTCCTGAACAACGTTGGTATGAATGTCAGACCATGCTGGAGGATTCTTTTTAAGACGTTCAAAAAGGGATTTACATAAATGGCGAATGCCTGGATAAAAATCTACAACATAGTTTAAAAATCCTAAAAATCTTTGCAACTGTGTTTTCTCACTCAGAATATCTGGGAATTTTTATACAAAATCAAGGGTTCTTTGGATAGGGGTGATTTTCCCAAAGGAAATCATATTTCCAAGAAATCTGATTTTTGTCTGAAAAAGTCTAATCATGGGTGCAGAAACCACAAGACCGTTTTCTTTAATAACTTTAAAGAAAATATGCAAATGTTTCCAATGCTGATGAATGTCATTACTGGAGACTAAAACATCGTCAATGTAAACAATTGTGAAATCTGTGAACTGATTAAAAATCTGGTTCATAATATTTTGGAATTCTGATGGTGCATTCTTAAGCCCAAAAGGCATAACATTCCACTTATATTGTCCAAATGGAACGGTGAATGTTGTCTTGTACCTTTCTGGTTCAATGACTTGGATTTGCCAAAATCCTGATTTCATGTCGAATTTACTGAAGACATGGGCCTAGTGTAATCTCTTTAGGAGATCATTCTTGTTAGGCAATGGATATATGATCCATTGTAAGACCTTTTTTAAGGGCTTATAGTTTATGACTAAATGAGGAACTCCTTATTCCTGTTCTGCATGTTTATTAACATAGAAGGCTGCACACGACCATGGGCTTTTACTGGGTCAGATTAGCTTTTTATCTAATAAACTATGGATCTCTTTTTTACAAAGAGAAAGATATTCCTGGTTCATCTGAATGGGCCGAGCCCTGGTAGGAATATTTTGTTCTGAAAAGTCCTTCTCATATGGGAGAGAGACTGAATGTTTCTTACGAGCCCAAAAGGCCGTAGGAAGTTCTGATCAAACTTCTTTTTCAAGTTTGGTCTGGAATTCATTAATGGACTTTTGCTGTTTAGCAATTTGTTCATCAATTCTGAGACTTTTAATATCTTGTTTAAGAAAACTGATTTGGTTTTCTTTCTATTGGATTGAGTTAATATCTCTTCACTGTGAAGGATAGTAAAACTCAAATATGACTGGTTTTCCCAATACTTTGGTGGATATACCCTGTTCAGTAACAGTCATAGGGAATAACTGTTGAAGAAATGGATTTCCGAGAATGACTTGGGAATTTAACTGTTTGATAAGGATAAAGCTGATCGGGAAACAAATACCTTGATTGCACACATGTGCATTGGGTAATTTGTACCGAATCTGGAGTCTGGTAGAGTCAGCTGTAGAAAGTTTCTCTTTGGTTTTCTCAAAATATTTGGAAGGTATCAAACCTTCTTAGATGCAGTTCATATCTACACCTGAGTCTAATAAGGCAATGGTTTCAAATTTGAAGTCATTAACCTTGATAGTTAACTGAACATACCATTTCTGGTACGTGATTCTGTTAAGAAGATTGAAATAATCTTCTGCAGGGGCAGAAGTACCTGTTTCTCCTTCTTTCAGTTTGCCTAAAGCAATCCGAGTCTGTTTATCAAGTTCATCTTGAGGAAGATGTTCTTGATGTTCTAAACTTTCTATTTGTAATAGTTGAACATCCTGTTGGAGATGTTCATGGTCGAGTCTGAGATCACTAATCTCTTGACCATACTCTCGTCTGAGTTGCTGAATCTCAATTTTCAACTAACATATCTTCCTTTGGAGATCAGAGATCCCAACTGGCTGGGATTTCCTTTTCTGGAAATGACTGAGAACATCAAAATAATTCGTATTCTTGATGTTATTCTAGGATGATATGGATGGAGGTTTCTCTTCTTCTTTCTGATCCATAATGTCTTTGAGTCTAAGAAGATAAGCTTGTTTCTCTTCTGGATCATTGATCTTACAGATCATATCGACCATAAGACCATTAGAGTCTGTAAGGACATTGAGTCATTTCTGACAGAAACATGCTCCTTTGTTGGGACATGCACATTCCTGGATGGAGTTGGAAGAACTACTGGAATAGTAGTCTGTTCCAATCTGATTTATATTTTCTTCATCAGAGTAATCTGAAGAAGAGCTGGATGATGATTCAAGATCATCAATGGACTGGAGTATTCTGCTCTTTGTAGCTTCATCTAATTCTAATGATTGAATTAGTGATCTGATTTTGCAATCTTTTGCAAAGTGTCTTATTTTACCACATTTGAAGCAACATGTGGTTTTCTGTTCTTTTTTATGGTAGTTTGGTTTCCAATTTCTCCGTGGAAACTTCTGGTAATGTTTCTTTTTATGACCGTATGGTTTGTTTCCATACTTCTGGTTATACTTTTGTCCAATGGACTTGAAGTGATTTTTGTATTTTCTGGATGAAATTCTGGATTTATGTGATTCCTGAGTATAGGGTGGATGAATACTTTCCATACCATATTGTTCACACCAATTTCCTAATTCTTTTCTGTTAGACTGTTTCTTAAGCTGTGCTTTAAAACGAAGATCAATGCAAATCTTCAAAGCAGTCTTGTTAATATGGGATATGATATCACCATATGTCATTAGATCATAGTCTAATCCTGGGAAATCAAGTGAAAGTGCTTCTTTCACTTGTTGAGTAAATAACTTTGGAAGTCCTGAAAGCAGAAATTTCTATCCCAGACCTTCACCATCTAAGTTGTTGTACTAGCTTACTTTTGATGATTTATGAGTGTGCATGAAGAATTTTGAAAGAAAAAATTATTCTCCTATTTTTCTTCATAATAGCCGATTCTAAGAGAGAGAAAAATGGAGTTTTTGGTTCCTATGTTGTGTTGTGTTTTATGTAGTATGTCAGCCTAGTTATTGCATTAGTTAGTGGAGTTTTGATACATCCTAGGTGGTGTATGTACACTTACACACACACAAACACATCTATAAAGTCCAATAACTAGTCTTGCAAAATTATAACCAAGCATTTTGAAGTTAGTGGAAGGCTTGATGATGTGGCACTATGTGGACCAAGTTAAGTGCTATCATCATTTTCAAGACTAAGCATGCATGTTTATATCATATATATAAACATATCTGTTAATCTTCCAATCATGCAATTAATTAATTTAACCTAATCACCATTAGTTTAAATTATGGAAACAACATTTTCATATTTGTATATTTGCCCCAACTACTTTCAATAACTACACTTTTACCCTCATTAACTATTAATGGTAAAATACAACACCGTTAACATCTAAACGTCTCAAAATAAAATGCAAGCTTAGTGGAAACCTATTCACAAGTGTTTTATTATGTGTGACTTTCTAGATTCACTGCTATATAGCATTGAGAAAACATTGAACCTTTTCAACGTTAATCGAACCCTTTTCAATTTGTTTAGAGAATGTCTCTTGTCATTCTCAAAGTACCCTCAGAGTTCTTAAGTGATGTTCTAGCAACTAACATATCAAGACAGTTTATAAAGGAATGAAGTCCCATTTAAGTGAATCTATTTATAGTTGTTGATTAACGTGCAATTCAATCCATCCATTAATTGTCCCGTCGATGAAAAACCATGATACGATTAAGTTCATAAACTCGATACGATGCATAGAACCATTAATTGTCCCTTTCTATCATTCATGCCTAGGCCAAGGACTTCCCCATTCAACTACCAAAATTAGATCTCATAGGATATCGTCTCACGCCGGAGGTTAATGGATTCTATCTTGACAACTACTTATCAATCATTATACCGGACGAATAATACTACAAGAGGTCGTAACCCATATCGATTAATAAAGACAAGTATTGTCCAAGTGTAAGTATTAAACCCCGATACCTATGATAGCCGTAATGTCTCAAGTCAAAGGATTACTTGCACAACAGCAACGAATAGCAAATCATTGATTAAAAACCATGTGATTTGTTATTCACGTCACAGTCAATGATCTATTTCACTAATAATCACTCACATGTTTGTTAATCACATCCTATACTATTATGGGATGTGATTCACCATCCTTTATTATTAACATCCCTATGTTAATCGAATGTAACAACACATGTGATAGTCTATAATAGATTATTGAAGTCCCAATCAGATAATCTAACCACTATGAATATTTTAAGTATTTATCATAATAAAGAGATATGTCAACATATTCTAAACCCTTTTAGAATAAATCTCTTTAATGAAAATACTGGGGACTTATTCATATACAGGAAGGGAAAAATATGAATGTCAATTAGAAGTTAATATATAAACAAACATATAGACAACAATGCCATAATGTACAAGTTAATGTCAAAATGCCCCAAAATATGTCATCCAAATATATAGCTTTTGGGCATATCTCTAACAGTCTCCCATTTGCACTCATGCTATGTAACATAGTATTAGCGCAACATACAATGATATCTCATATCCATCTTCTCAAGATGATGACCTAGCTTTGACAAATTCATAGCTATGGTAAATGGGTGAGCGACATAAATAAATATAGCAATTTTCTGCAAAAACATATCACAATACGCTATAGGTTACAGTTACAAAGTACGAAGATGGAAATACCTTTCCAAGTATTTGGGCATGTGACGCCCGGGTTTTAGCCATGCATTTAATTACTGTTGCATCCCTTGTTTGCGCATTTACTTCTATGCCTTATTAACTGACTTTGTGACTACTATTCACTCTATTTTTAAACTACTTTCTATTAGTTAATTAGCATTTTTATTAAATCATATTAATTGTAAAAGTAGTGGGAAAAATGTGCATTTGAGCTAAAGGCGTTAGGAGGGCTCGTTTAGAAAATAATTTTAGAAGTCAAGTGAATAGTGTTACGTAACTAACTTAGGTAATTAATTAGCTAGCATATATTTTACCATCTAAGCTCGTTTTAAAGCTTACTACGCACATTTTATTAGATCGCTTAAACACCCAAAGGACCCCACCTCAACTTAACCCCTTTATATTAACACTTAAGCTCATATAATGCAAAAGAAAAAAAAAAAAAAAAAGCTGAAACAGCAGCCCAAAAACCCGACAGCAGCTAGAGGAGAAAAGAGAGAGATTTTGCTCACCAAGCCTCCAATCCAAGCCCCTCCAAGCCTTGAGCAACTAGTGTAGGGTGTTTGCAAGGTTCCTAGGTGCTCCTACGCGTAGTGGTGAGGGATTTCACGACTTGTTTTTGCAATTTTAAATAGTTGCTCATTTATTGATTTGTTGAAAATATGATTATATGCCATTATAATTGTTATCTATGCTAATATACTATCTATATGAATGCTAGAGAACACTTTTGAACTGTCGTTTCGCAATTTAAACGGTTAGAATCGTTAGTTTGATTTTTAGGGTGAATAGTGACGTTTTTTCTAGGGTTTTGTGTAATTGCTCGAATTGGTTTGAATTAATGCTTCTAATTGATGCCTTAGGTACTAGTGAAGATAATTAAATAGCCCCGTACACTTGCATTGCCCTTAAATCGCCTAAAAATGGAAAATAGCCGACTTTAAGTTAGGGCTTTCGGGGTTAATGCGAATCCGGGTGGATTCGGGCTTCAATTCTAGTATCCTTAGGCTACCTAGGTGCTATAGATGCCTTGATATCCCTTGTTTGAAGCCCGGACAATGTAGGTGTGGTTTAAAGCCAAAAGAGGGAAATTGGGGCTTTCGGGGTAAACGCGGGCATTTGATTGAGTTCGAGGGTTGAGAGGGTACCTTGGGGGTTAGTTAGAAGGTTGGGAGAGTTTCCTTTGAAAATGAAATCATTAACTCTGGTTTAGAAGAGAAATAGTTCGAAAAACAAAGAGGTTTAGGTGCAATTTAAGTTGTCTCACACTTCTAAACCCATGTCAGGACTTCTTAAGTGTTTATATATGATTTTAAACTGATTTGGAGCTTTTGGAATGATTCTATGCTTATATGGTATAAGTTCATTTGTAAACTGCTTATTAGCTTCTATCTTTGCTTCTATCCTAATTGCAATGAGGTCAACCTACTTTGTTGATCCTCATATGTGTAAATGCTTATATTATTGTTATTAACTTGCCATCGTTGAGTACATTGCATAGTGGTTGCGCAACCATAGTGTCGGGGCGGATGTGTTGAATATCGGCTGGGCGGCAGAGGGCTTGCCAGTGGATATTCAAACTCCGTGCCCTATTCCCTCATTCGCCTGGTCCGGAGATTGCCAGGGGATGTTGGGTCGTAGGATTCGGGGTACATCCGGAGTACACCCACTGGAGTGATTGGGGTTATGCCGGCTTATCGTGATCGTGCTCGTGGTTCGTGGATCGTGATTGAAGACCAGTGAAGATTTTGGTATAGGGGATTGTTGAAATGTATCCTTTTAATTGTGTGGTTATTTAAGTTTTCATTGTTTCTTAAATTGTTAAAGTGCTATTGTTGTGTAATTGTATTATCTGTTGCATTGCACGCCCCGGGACTATATCCCTCACTGGGCAACAGTGGTTGCTCATACCTCGATATCTGTTTCAGGAGACGCTGAGGGTGACCCCCAGCTTGTTGATTTAGTTGAGGAAGAAGAAGTTCAGATCGAGCCTTTACCTTAGTTGCTGTGTCTGATAACTTGAGGTGGTTAATGATTTCGTTGCTATGTGGAAGACTCATCTGATTACTTTATGTACTATTTTGTAGCCCAAGGGCTTTGTATATGCTTGTTGTATAAGTCGAAGATTAGATGTTGGGTTGTAGCTTTGAAAGTCTATGAACTGTAATAACTTTTATTCTTGCCTTATTTTCCTTGCATGCTTGGGAGTGGATGGTTGATGTAGAATGCTTCATCCCTTAAGTTGTTTTATTGATTTCCTAGAATGTTATGATTATAAGACTATGCTGACAACCAGTTCTCGCATGCTTGTGTGTTTTGGAGATATTGTGTACTATAAGGCTCGGATGGCCTTATAGCTTTATTGTTTAATTAAGAAAAGCTTGTATGTGTTATTGGGACCTTGTTTAAGCGTTTACGGGTTTTTAGAATGTTCACGGTACAGGGGAGACTCTGTCCGTGTGTCGGGTCCGGACTTAACCTTTAGCTTGGGGGTTGGGTCGGGGCGTGACAGGGCATACTGTGAGACCCTGGTTCCATAAGCTTGTGCAATAGCTCCATTATAGTTGTAGCACAAAAGCATCACAATTAAATGATAGGAACCATTATCAACTCGTATGATTACCTTAATCCAAACAACTTCTTTTGTAACATCAAATATTACAAAAAGACACTAGATATATAATGGTATATACAATTCGTTCAGAACATGTCTAACTAACTTTGCTCCCACTACAAATAAACATGAACCCCAAAATAGACATTTTATTATCAATTTTAGATTGAAAATCTTAACCAACAAATTCATCACTACGGAGTTTCCTATCACCATAAAACAAAATATATCTTTAGTACTTCTCAAGTACTTTAGAATATATTCTAGTACTATCCAGCATTCTCAATCTGGATAGGATTGACATTCACTCGTAACACTTTACAGTTTGCGTAATATCAAGCTTTGTACATAATATAACAAATATGAAGTTACTATTATCGGAGTATAAGATGGCTTCATCAACAATTTGCTATGCTACTAGAGTTTCTCAAAAAAATTCTTCGGAGATGGATTCATTATCTTAAAGACAATAATTCCTTCTTTGAATTCTTTTTGAAGAACCATCTTGGACTCCTTCAAGATCACTCTATATACAATCTTTGGAATATATCAAGTAATCTTCTCGTATTATCACCATCGTTACGAATTTCTGAGATACTAATGCCATTTTCTATATGGAGAACATTTAATATAACTAGACTTTAACCAACATCGTAATATGCATATCATCTACCATGATAGACAAGTCATCGACATACAAATTAAGAAAAGTGGTTGCGCTCCCATTGTTTCATTTGCAATCACAAGATTTATCCATATTCTAAATGAAATCAAACTCTTTTATCTTATTTGAATTGGACACAACAATTCTAAGAAGTTTATTTAAAACTATAATATGAATAGACTTAAGCACAACTATTGGTAAGGGATTTCATCATAAACAACCCTATGTTGTTGATGATATCTTCTAGAAACCAATCTAGCTTTAAAAGTTAATACATTTTTCCATTAACTTCAACCTTTCCCTCAGAGATCAAACCTCTAGATATGGTTCAAATATATGGAGTCTAATCATTTCTTGGAACCGATATCGACATATTGTATATTCACAAGTCGTAGGATCATCAAAATGATCATTATCTCAAAGACACAAACAACTTTTGTGCATCCCAAAAAAAGATATCCCTATATTCTTTTAAAGGATGAGATACACTACTAGATTTACAAAGATCTTGTGTGATGACAGATTCTGGACTGAATTGAATGGATTCAATATTTAGGTTTAAGTGACCTTGTAGCTTAGAGAATACTTCCTCAATTTTTATTTTACTTAGAATACTAAATCTCTTGAACAAAATATTTTCTTCAAGAAAGACCACATTCTAACTGACCAATACACCTTGATCATAAAATAAAAATCGTATCCCTTAAGGAAATGATATATTACAAAATTATCTTTAACCTAAGCTCCTACTTATTTTTATAGAACTTTTCAATAAAAGTAGGACAATCCAAAAATTAACACATTTAGTATTTGGCTGCTTTCCAACTCTTATCATATATAAAGTTCAAAAAAAATAAAAACAATCGTAGGAATTTCTTATTCAACATAAATAAGGAAAGTACAATCCACAAATAAATAGAATGATTAGTTGAACTAATCAATTTATGTAATATGTCCAACAAAATACAGTTTCTTCTCTAAGGAACCCCATTTAATTGTGGAACATCGGGAATGGTTACAACAGTTAACAAAATATTCATAATACATTCTATCAATCATATTAAGATAATAAAGATTACAACAAAATGCCTTTAACAATATATATTCATTACAATAATGAATATTGCATATGTTGTCTTCAAAAGAAAATTCACAACTTCTTTTCATAAGCTTTAGGAATATACATTATATTCCTAACAACATTAAGTATAATCCTCAAAATAAAAAAAATATGTCCAGAATGCATACAAACCAGTTGTCCTTAGATAATGTAACAACAATTGTTCCATTTTCTAACATTGAAACCATTCCACGCTTCCAAAGTGCACTGCTGTGATTGAAATTCTATCTAAGAGAACATTCAAAATGTCATACTAGAAACAACACAAAAATACCAATCATATGCAAAGAAGATTTACCATTCATTATAGATTCATGGCCTTGACATTTAAGTTATAAAGATATATTGAATAAATCATCTTTCAAAGCCCAATCTCATGAATATGAAGCACTTGTCATATGCATATACAATCCTTAATAACCTTCTTAGATATATTCCTATTGGCTAATAGAAGTCATATTTTTTTGTCTTTCTTCTTTGCATTAAACTTAATAAAAGAGGAAATACAAACATGAGAAAGATTTCCATTAATATCCAATATCATGTCATATAATATGCTAGCCATACAACTCTTTGCAAGTTTAGAATCATACTCTTTAACATCTTGCATACCCTTATACAAATGATGAAAGAATACAACTCTTTAGTATATTTAACTTGTTTTGCTTATCAACCATAAGTATCACACATTTTTCTTTTGATACTTTATCAAGAAGAGAACAAAAGTGCATACATATCTAAGAGGTGGTTAAGTTTTTAAGAATCATTCTCAGACAACAACAATCAATAGGTATAGTCCGGATATGCGATATAAAGTCTAGCAAACAAAATATAACAAGTTCATACTTGTAGACATAAACATGTAGAAAATCAGATTGTTAGTGACATAAACTTTTTAAAACATTTAACATGGCCTTTAATTAAATGATATCTCCCACTAATTTTATCGAATCCCATAGTTCCAAAATGAGAAGTGAATCTAATTAAAGACTCATTAGCAGGTGACCATAGTTCTCTTATATATATATATATATCCCTCAGCTTTGGTGCGTTATTGGAATATACACATAAAGAGTTAGCAACAATTACTATTTATGTCTCTATATAGGATATGGTCATTTTGCCCCTAAATTACCGTAACCTCATATTTAGTGTGTTAGTGGCCACGTGACATTGTTAGATTATACTTACCATCACAATGTATGCAACGATTTGAATCGCATACCTCAGTTTTTGTGCATTATTGGCCACATGATATTGTCTCCACCACAACATCATTATGCTTGCTAGGTGAACATGATACTTATCATGGAATATGTCTTCCTACCTTTGGGTTAGTGAATGATATACCCAATCAAACACATATAGACCTAGGATAGTGGAGGGCAATAATAAACACTTTTACCATTTTACAATCTAATATTGTTTGTGTTGAGAATAATATGCCCAAAAGACTACTAGCACATTGTCATTGATATATTTGAATATTTGCAATGAATAATTATTGTCATCTTACTTTCTTGAGCATGTTTCTCTCTTATGTGCTTAACTATTATTATATATATATATATATATCTGTGAATATAAGGTCCTTACTTCAAGTGTTGGTTTAGGTAGATGGGGGTTACATACAGAAGAAAGTCTAAGTCATGATTACTTGTTAAACAGAATTATTTAGTTCATAACTAAGTAGTAGAGTTGGGCACTCTACTATGGTAGAAGTTGTAACGCCTCGAACCCAACCCCACGCTACAGGCTAGGTCTGGACCCGTTACACGGACATAGTCTCCTCTGTACTGTGGACTAACTGGTACTGTAAACATCACATATAACCACAAACCTACAACCAACCATCACATACAATCCCATCCTTCAATGTCAACACACTCAACAACCTCGTCAAGGCCAACCGAGCTTTGGAACTCAACAAAGGTATCATACAGCCATGCAAGATTTGTTTATAACAACTTAAAATCATAGTTAACTTGTTTTACCGCTTTAATTATAAACACAAGATATAATTACTTATTAAGTTCTTCATTTGACATACCATAACACATAAGCATGCAAACAAAAGCACTAAAGACTACCGTTAATTATTACAACAACATTCAAGTCTACAAGCTAATTTATAATATACAATTTCTACACAACTACATACAAGACCACAAGGGTCTCAAGATATACATCAAACAACATCTTCAAAAAGATTGCTCACAGCATCTAACCTTAACACACATGCAATCAAGGAAGTTGATCTACGTGAACTTCCTCCTCTTCCTCTACCGCTACTAGCTGGGGGTTCACCTCAACTTCTCCTGAAACATGTTAAATGAGAAGTAAGCAACAAAGTTGCCCAGCGAGGGAGGTGATGCAGCATACCGGAGAATGCTTTCATGAGATGCAACAAAGAAAATAGCATATACAACATGAAATAACAAAACTAATTAGACAAGTACTTAACCACCTATAAAAAAGGATACGGTTCCAGTTTTGTCTTCAATCACGAACCACGAGCCAAGATCTTCAAACAAGTACCGGTAAACCCTTATTCCTCCAAATGGGGTACTTCGGATGTACCCCGATCCTACAACCCATATCTCTCGAGGTAGGTCTGTATGTCCTAACGAGGTGAACCACGGCTCTGGGGTAGGGGAGTATGTCTCAGCGAGACAAGGACTAAGAAACCATAGTAGCCGAGGGAGCACGGCTAGCCCAACGTTGCCTGTGCTACTCAATACTAATATGCCCGAATAGGTTGCGCAACCCTGAAACAAGTTCACAAGAGCCAAGATTTTTCAAATATCACATTAGAGGGACGACAAAGTAGGTCGCCCTCGCAATTAGCCACAATATAAGCCATTATACACAAAATAACGATATAAACATAAAAGAGACAAATGACATATGTTTCCACAAACTCTTCAATTAGCTTGATTATACCTTAGACATGTATTTAAACACATAATAAAGCATCTACAAGCTCCTACAAGCACAAAGGTATCTGTTTATCACTTTTCCCTGTTTGATAACTATGCAATTCTTCTTCTATATGAAATTCAAAGCCCCAAATCTATAAACCAATCATACTACATTCATAAGGAAGCCAAAAGACACCTACTTAGGTCTTGAAAACCATGCTTACAACTAAATGAAGCCCAACCCAAGCCTACAACTAAATCCAAGCCTATAAGCCCATGTATGCATATATATTTTTGTGTAATAATTAAAATGAACAAAAGATTAAAATCAAAATAAAAAAAGAAGGAAGAAACGTCCAGAAGCAAGAGAGGAAAAACGTGAGGAAAGAAAGAGAGAAAAGAAAGGGAAAGGAAGAGGAAACAAGGAAAAAGAATAAGTTTTGGCTCAATCTTTGCATCTTTTAGTTATCAAGGAGAGGATTTCATCTTTGTTGGCATTTATATTGCTTTACCTTGTTCTTTTAATGCTAGACATGATGTGGTTTGATGATCAATTGGGTTGTATTGTATGATTGGTTAATGTTTAGCTTGTTAAGTGGAGTAAAAACTTTCAAGTGTCTATAAAATGAACTATTGCATGACAATTGTAGTTATAGTATTTGTTTGTGCTCTTGGAACTCATGTGTAGTTTAAGTGTTTGTTGAAAGTCTCCAATGAAGAACAAATGTGTTAACATTGAATACATGTCATAACTAAGCTCTAAACTAGCTAAGGTATAAGAAAGGTGCATGTGTGTGTGGATACCCTGTCTGGACAGTTCACTATTTCCGTCTTCTAGAGTAGTTTTGACATAGTAAATGAGCTTAGAATTGAACTACACTTTTATAGCAGCTAGATTAGGCAGTTTAGAGCAAATGTTGATTACTAAGGCTAATTTGAACGTTTGGACCTTCCGATTTAGCCATTTTTGAAATCTATCCTGAAAATCGCTGATGCATGGCAGTTATGCGCAGTTGTACGAAAATGGTTGTATCTTGAGGAATTTAGATCAGAATTGAGTTCTGCTTAGTTCTAAAGTTAACTACACTCGAAGGGCTACATTTATACATAAAAATAAGAGAATTTGGAAGTTATTAACATAGGTAGATGATTGGATAAATTTAAGCTTCTGCTAGGAAGTTAGAAAATGAGTTTGCTTCCGTGAAATTTTACATGTTAAGTCTTGAAAACGTACTTGGTAGTTGATATTCTTTTGGTGATTAAATAGACTTGAGCTTATATAAATGTCTATATGGTATATCATGAGTGTATAAGAATATTCGTTTGCTAATTGTAGAAACTTATATGATTATTTTCATTATAGATCAAAGTTTGATGTGTTAGGTGGAAATTGAAGACCAAGTGTTTGATTATTTGCTTGAATAAAGTGAAGAAGGATGGAATCATGCTTAGTAGGACTTATGAACTAAGAATTTGATAAGAAATTCAAGTAATTTGTGCATATGTTTTCGGACCCTTTAGGCTACTTTGGAATTCTTGAGTCATTGATGACTAGTTAGGCTAGAACTTCTTGTTCAATAATCTTTTAGAAGTTTTGATCTCTAATATGTGATATGCAATAATTGGATAAGTTAAAGTTAAATACCTAGTTAGTTAGTTAAGATTTTGGTGATTTAAAGGTATGTTGAAGCTATTGTATTTAATGAGCATTAGTGAACTAAATGCATACTAGCTTAATTTTCATGAAGATAAAGTGATGCTTAAGTGTTGGTTGCTAGCTAGATTTTCCTTGTTTAAATGTTGTAGTGTCTTGTTATTATGTTGTAAATGATATATATGATGCTTCATGTGTAGTAGAGCTTTGAAATTAGTTTTATAGTGAAATAATTGAGGAAAAAACATGAGTTACGAAATCTAAAAAAAAAAATTGGACAGATTTGCATGCTTGCATTGTAGGACCAATTTGACTTAGCAAATGTTGACTAAATTAGCTGAATTTTGGATATGTTGTAGTAGATTCATAGTAGAACAAAAGTGTACTTTTAAGTCTTGGCCAAATTTTAGTTCTAAGTACTCATTTTTCGATGGTTTCCGAGAGGCATGTGATTAGGCGTGAGCTGGACAGTTTTTCCTAGCTGCAGCCACCGTGACTTTTTTTTCCTCTTCCACTTTGCCTTGTGCTTATAGTTTATAATTTACAGTTAAGAGTAATTTTAATGAGGAATGTTATAGTTGTAGCCTTGGTTGTGTTGTTAATTAGTGGAATATGAGCTTGTGTGTATAAGTGAATTGAAGAAGAAAATGAATATATAGTAACTTGATTAAAGAATGTGAATTTGTTGCTTATGGTGTTTTAGTGTTAATAAGAGTGTCATTTTAACTTGTCTTGTAATCTAAAGTAGTTAGTGTATGTTTAATAATCTTAGAGAATATAGATAATCTTGTACATGATTTCACTTTAGATAATGCATGTTAGAGTTCTTTTAACATGTTTAGTAATTGAGTAATGCTTAGTGTTTAAGCGTAGTAGCGTGTATTAAGTGTTTAACTTGAAGAATGTGTGATTCATGATATCTTATGAGTTAAGTTGTATATTTGGGCTATATGTATATTAGAGATAATCCTGATAATAGAATTGCAATGGATAATAAAAGTGTAATACTTATATGAATAACTAGGGGTTGCACATGTGAGTGGATACAAAGAGGTTGGAGTAAGCCTTAGCTATTCTCTTGCATACTTGGCTTAATTCCAGGTGAGGGAGTTTTCATCTTTTTTTGTACATGTTAACTTATTTTATTGGTTATAGATTGTATGATTAGTAATTAAAATAATTTATATGTACTACTTACTTGCTATCATGTGTTTTCTCGTGTTATTTGTGTTTAATTGCGAGGGTGGCCTACTTTGCCGTCCCTCTTATGTGATCTTTGATATTCTTGATTCTCATGATCTTGTCTAGGGGTTGTGCAACCTTTTCGGACATGGTAGCGTCGAGAAACACGGGCGGGGTCGGGCTTGCCGTGCTCCCTTGACTACCATGGTACCTATTCCCTTCTCACTTAGGCATACTCCACTACCCCAGAGGCGTGATTCACCTGTTGGACATGGACCTACCTCAGGAGAAAGGGTCATAAGATCGGGATACATCCGGAGTATCCCAACTTGTTGGAGTAAGG
This sequence comes from Ehretia macrophylla, assembly GCA_037974665.1. Classification (NCBI taxonomy): domain Eukaryota; kingdom Viridiplantae; phylum Streptophyta; class Magnoliopsida; order Boraginales; family Ehretiaceae; genus Ehretia; species Ehretia macrophylla. The sequence continues at coordinate 12,949,049 of CM075774.1, forward strand.
GTTTGCCTGCAATTGCGTGAAGTTCGTGGTTCGTGGCTCGTGATTGAAGGCAAAGTGGAACTGTATCCTTTTTAATGTGGTTAACTACTTGCTATTTGATCTTGTTGTTTATGTTATATATATATATATATATATATATATATATATGTGATTTCTTTATCTGTATATCATTTTGCACGCCCCGGTATATTGCATCACCTTCCTCACTAGGCAACATTGTTGCTCACTCCTCATTTAAACATGTTTTAGGAGAAGCTAAGGAGAATCCCCAACCGATAGCAGTAGAGGAAGAAGAAGTATACATAGATCATAATCTTTGATTCCTGTGTGATAAGGTTGATTATGTGTGCAGTTTGTTTGAAGTTGTTGGTTGTTGTGCTTTTGAGACCTTGTGGTCTTATGTATAGTTGGTGAATGTAGTATCTTGTAATCTTATGTGATGGATGACTAAGTTAGATGGCATGTAATAATGAATCCTAGTTTACTTTTCTTATTGCATGCTTGGGTGTTTGTTAATTTGATAAGAAACCTTGGTTATAGTCATATCCAACTACTTATAGTTAAAATTAATTTTGTCTTGCATGCTTGTGTGCTATAAGTAGATTTTGTTGTTCCAAGGCTCGAATGGCCTTGAGAAGCTGGTTGGCTTTATGAATCTTGAAAAACTATGTTGTATGAATGGTTGATTGTGATTCAGGTCTTGTATGTGACTATTGGTAGGTTTTCTAGCTAGTCCTATATATAGGGGAAACTCTGTCCGTTTTTCCTAAAATTTTGTGCCCGGGTTTGGATTTGGGTTGAAAATAGCATGATAAATAGGAGTCCTGGTCTCATGAGGGATTGGGGCGTTACAGTAGTGGTATCAAAGCTTAGATAGCTCACAGCCGGGAAAAGGTCTTCTGCCTATTGGGTAGTGACCTTGATCGTGTGTTTGCAAAATGTGTTACATGGATAGAGTACCATATGTGACTTGTGTGCTAAGTAGGTTAATATGTCATGTCCTCAGAATATGTAAAATGTGTATTGATGTGGGCTTGTGCTAGTTTGAGTGAAATGTGCTCGTGCTTGTTTGAGTGAAATGTGCTCCTATGTGTTATATTTGCATGAAATATGAAGATTGTGTGATACGTATAACTATGTGATCATGTGTGGCTTGAATGAGAAATGTATGTTACGTGATTTGCCTATGTGAAATATGAATAATGTGTTAGCTGAACAATTATGTGACCTTGTGTACTTTTATATGGTATATTTATTAATATTAGTATCTTATATATACATCATTGTATGCATACATGCATTACCCCTCACATATGGTAAGTAAACTCTCCCCTATAAAGAGATGATCAGTAGCGGTACATTTGGAGACGAGAACCAACAAGAAGAGGGAGCATTTAGCATTATCTACATATATATATAGAACTTATGTCTTGCGGAGAAATGTTGTTCACGGTTGAGCTTCTAATGGGTATTCCCTTTGGCCTTCTAGTTGGGAGTTAATTGATGACAGTTGATCTTTAAACAACAATTTTCATAGGTAACATCTCCTGTGGATCTTGCATGCATCTCTTATTTGGTAGCGTACATGGAATACTCGGATAATACTTCTATTTGAGGAATACTCCATCGGTATTCTTTATACGGTTTCTTGTTGGAATTCTTATTCGGGGCCTCACCCATGGCATGGTATTATCTTGGTATTCACATACATATTTCATATTATTAACTTCTGATACTAATAGATGAGATTCTTATATGGTGCTTCTATTTGGTTTTCTAAACGGTACTTCCATAAAACCCTTTATTTGGCTATATTAATCGGGATTCCTTCTGAAGAGCTTTTGGTATTCTCAGTAGAATTATCGGTGGCAATGATATGGGTATTTCTCTTGATAAACTTGTCAGTACACTTATTGGCTTCAAGTCTGACTAGGGTTGCTATAGCTATTGAAGGATTATTTTGGAGCCTAAGAAATTGCAAGGACGCAATTTTTGTAAGGAGGGGAGAGTGTGACGACCGAGAACCACTTCATATTCATTTTAAATTGTTGAATGTCTTATTTGAGCATTAAATGTGCATTTATTCAATTTTTAGCATAAGGCACTATTCATAAAAAAAATTTACTATTTAATTTTTCTGAAACTGTATTTTTCTTCTGTCACATATCATGTAGGAGGAATGTGAAAAATATTATTTTGTGTATTTAATGTTGGGAGTGTGCATTTAGAAAATAGTTTTCGACTTGAATGAATAGTGTTACGAAAGAATAGTAATTTTTGTAGAGATTTCCTTTGGGGCTTTAGAGTTTTATGTAACTTTGGACATTTGTCTACCACCTAAATTAAACTAAATGAAGCCCAACCCAAGCCTACAACTAAATCCAAGCCCATAAGCCCATATATGCATATATATTATTGTGTAATAATTAAAATGAACAAAAGATTTAAAAAAAAAAAAGAAGAAGGAAGAAACGTCCAGAAGCAAGAGAGCAAAAAGTGAGGAAAGAAAGAGAGAAAAGAAAGGGAAATGAAGAGGAAACAAGGAAAAAGAATAAGTTTTGGCTCAATCTTTGCACCTTTTAGCTATCAAGGTGAGGATTTCATCTTTGTTGGCATTTATATTACTTTACCTTGTTGTTTTAATGCTAGACATGATGTGGTTTGATGATCAATTGGGTTGTATTGTATGATTGGTTAATGTTTAACTTGTTAAGTGGAGTAAAAACTTTCAAGTGTCTATAAAATGAACTATTGCATGACAATTGTAGTTATAGTGTTTTTTTGTGCTCTTGGAACTCATGTGTAGTTTAAGTGTTTGTTGAAAGTCTCCAATGAAGAACAAATGTGTTAACATTGAATACATGTCATAACTAAGCTCTAAACTAGCTAAGATGTAAGAAAGGTGCATGTTTGTGTGGATACCCTGTTTGGACGGTTCACTGTTTCCATCTTCTAGAGCAGTTTTGACATGGTAAATGAGCTTATAATTGAACGAAATTTTTACAGAAGCTAGATTAGGCAGTTTAAAGAAAATGTTGATTTCTGGAGCTAAGGCTAATTCGAATGTTTGGACCTTCCGATTTAGCCATTTTTGAAATCTGTCCTGAAAATCGCTGATGCATGGCAGTTACGCGCAGTCGTACGGAAATGGTTGTATCTTGAGGAATTTAGATCGGAATTGAGTTCCGTTTAGTTCTAAAGTTATCTAAACTCGAAGAGCTACATTTATACATAAAAATAAGAGAATTTGGAGGTCATTAACATAGGTATATGATTGGATAAATTTAAGCTTCTGCTAGGAAGTTGGAAAATGAGTTTGCTTCCGTGAAATTTTACATGTTAAGTGTTGAAAACGTACTTGGTAGTTGATATTCTTTTGGTGGTTAAATAGAGTTAAGCTTATATAAATGTCTGTATGGTATATCATGGGTGTATAAGAATATTCTTTTGCTAATTGTAGAAACTTATATGATTATTTTCATTATAGATCAAAGTTTGATGTGTTAGGTAGAAATTGAAGACCAAGTGTTTGATTATTTGCTTGAATAAAGTGAAGGAGAATGGAATCATGCTTAGTAGGACTTATGAACTAAGAATTTGATAAGAAATTCAAGTAATTTGTGCATATGTTTTCGGACCCTTTAGGCTACTTTGGAATTCTTGAGTCATTGATGACTAGTTAGGCTTAAAACTTCTTGTTCAATAATATTTTAAAAGTTTTGATCTCTAGTATGTGATATGCAATAATTGGATAAGTTAAAGTTAAATACCTAGTTAGTTAGTTAAGATTTTGGTGATTTAAAGGTATGTTGAAGCTATTGTATTTAATGAGCATTAGTGAACTAAATGCATACTAGCTTAATTTTCATGAAGATAAAGTGATGCTTAAGTGTTGGTTTGCTAGCTAGATTTTCCTTGTTTAAATGTTGTAGTGTCTTGTTATTATGTTGTAAATGATATATATGATGCTTCATGTATAGTAGAGCTTTGAAATTAGTTTTATAGTGAAATAATTGAGGAAAAAAACATGAGTTACGAAATTTGGGAAAAAATTGGACAGATTTGCATGCCTGCATTGTAGGACCAATTTGACTTAGCAAATGTGGACGAAATTAGCTGAATTTTGGATATGTTGTAGTAGATTCATAGTAGAACAAAAGTGTATTTCTAAGGCTTGGCCAAATTTTAGTTCTAAGTACTCATTTTTCGATGGTTTCCGAGAGGCATGTGATTAGGCGTGAGCTGGACAGTTTTTCCTAACTGCAGCCACCGTGACTTTTTTTTTCCTCTTCCTCTTTGCCTTGTGCTTATAGTTTATAATTTATAGTTAAGAGTAATTTTAATGAGGAGTGTTACAGTTGTAGCCTTGGTTGTGTTGTTAATTAGTGGAATATGATCTTGTGTGTATAAGTAAATTGAAGAAGAAAATGAATATATAGTACCTTGATTAAAGAATGTGAATTTGTTGCTTATAGTGTTTTAGTGTTAATAAGAGTGTCATTTTAACTTGTCTTGTAATCTAAAGTAGTTAGTGTATGTTTAATAATCTTAGAGAATATAGATAATCTTGTACATGATTTCACTTTAGATAATGCATGTTAGAGTTCTTTTAACATGTTTAGTAATTGAGTAATGCTTAGTGTTTAAGCGTAGTAGCGTGTATTAAGTGTTTAACTTGAAGAATGTGTGATTCATGCTATCTTATGAGTTAAGTTGTATATTTGGGCTATATATATATTAGAGATAATCCTGATAATAGAATTGCAATGGATAATAAAAGTGTAATACTTATATGAATAACTAGGGGTTGCACATTTGAGTGGATACAAAGAGGTTGGAGTAAACCTCAGCTATTCTCTTGCATACTTGGCTTAATTCCAGGTGAGGGAGTTTTCATCTTTTTTTGTACATGTTAACTTATTTTATTGGTTATAGATTGTATGATTAGTAATTAAAATAATTTATATGTACTACTTACTCGCTATCATGTATTTTCTCGTGTTATTTGTGTTTAATTGCGAGGGTGGCCTACTTTGCCGTCCCTCTTATGTGATCTTTGATATTCTTGATTCTCGTGATCTTGTCTCGGGGTTGCGCAACCTTTTCGGACATGGTAGCATCGAGAAACACGGGCGGCGTCGGGCTTGACGTGCTCTCTCGACTACCATGGTGCCTATTCCCTTCTCGCTGAGGCATACTCCACTACCCCAGAGGTGTAGTTCACCTCCTGGGCATGGACCTAACTCAGGAGAAAGGGTCGTAGGATCGGGATACATCCGGAGTATCCCAACTTGTTGGGGTAAGGGTTTGCCGGGAATTGCGTGAAGTTCGTGGTTCGTGGCTCATGATTGAAGACAAAGTGGAACCGTATCTTTTTTTAATGTGGTTAACTACTTGTTATTTGATCTTGTTGTTTATGTTATATATATATATATATATATATATATATATATATGATTTCTTGTATCTGCATATCATTTTGCACGCCCCGGTATGTTGCATCACCTCCCTCACTGGGCAACATTGTTGCTCACTCCTCATTTAAACATGTTTCAGGAGAAGCTGAGGGGAATCCCCAGCCGAGAGCAGTAGAGGAAGAAGAAGAAGTATACATAGATCAGAATCTTTGATTTCTGTGTGATAAGGTTGATTATGTGTGCAGTTTGTTTGAAGTTGTTGGTTGTTGTGCTTTTGAGACCTTGTGGTCTTATGTATAGTTGGTGAATGTAATATCTTGTAATCTTATGTGATGGATGACTAAGTTAGATGGCATGTAATAATGAATCCTAGTTTACTTTCTTATTGCATGCTTAGGTGTTTGTTAACTTGATAAAAAAACCTTGGTTATAGTCATATCCAACTACTTATAGTTAAAATTAATTTTGTCTTGCATGCTTGTGTGCTATAAGTAGATTTTGTTGTTCCAAGGCTCTGATGGCCTTGAGGAGCTGGTTGGCTTTATGAATCTTGAAAAACTAGGTTGTATGAATGGTTGATTGTGATTCAGGTCTTGTATGTGACTATTGGCAGGTTTCTAGATAGTCATATATATAAGGGAAACTCTGTTCATTTTCCCTAAAATTTTGTGCTCCGGTTTGGATTTGGGTTGAAAATAGCGTGATAAATAGGAGTCCTGGTCTCATGAGGGATCGGGACATTATAGTTTGGTTGTGTGTTTAATGCTTGTTGAGTTGGATGGCTTACTTTGTCATCTAACTTAATTGTTTCATGATTATATATTTGTTGATCATTAAATGTTGTTTAATTGATTGTTGAAATACGGTTAATTGATTATTGATTATTGATTGTTGTTACAAAACCATGAAGAGCACGCTCGGGGTTAATCCGGGGTGTTACATTGTTAACTGATTGTTATTGTTATTATGAGTCGGGAGTCAGGCAACCAATGTTGTTGACTTCTCGAATTCGAATTGTTATTATGAGTCGGGAGTCGGGCAACCAATGTTGTTGACTTCTTGAATTGTTATTGTTATTGTTATTATGAGTCGGGAGTCGGGCAACCAATGTTGTTGACTTCTCGAATTAAGTCCTATTGTTATGAGCTTTGATAATGTTATGTCACCTTGGGAGGCATCCTGGGCTGCAGGCATAGTTATCATGGCTAATCCCTATCTCGCATGGGCGGAGAGGCCATGGGGTATGGGTCTAGGTTAAGGTACCTCAGGTTTGTGTCATTGAGTTTGAAGGAGTTGTTGAGCATTGAATAGTGTATGGAGCTTCATCAGCAAATGTATCGTATCCTTATTGTGTGTTTACAGTTATTGCTATTGTTGCATTTATAATGTTATTAATGTTCATTGTGTGTTTATTGCTCAAAGGATGATTTTCAAGGAGTATAGTAAATACTGTTAGAGATCTATCGAATCCTCACTGGGCTTGTTTTATATAAGCGCACTCTCAATTATTGCATGTATGCAGGTATTACTGATCCAGATTATGGGTACGTGCCTCCAGAGGAGGATAATATGTCATATGTGAACGAGTCCTATGTGCCGGAGTCTTGTCCTTGATATCTGATGTTGTACTCTTTTGATATGTTGTATATTAAACTTAGTTATCTTGTATTTCACTTAAAAGTTCATGTTATATAAGATGTTGTAAAGATAGTAGATTAAATGTTGCTAGCTTAGTAATCTTGTTTTGGAACATGATTAGGTTGCTAGGTGAGCTATAATCTATTTTGGAAGTGTATGTTATATAGTAAATGTATTATGTTGGAACGGAGGCGCGTAACTATGAAAGAGTTGATGAAAGAATGTTTAATGTATATTGTGGTTGTGTTGTTTAATTGTTGAATTGTTTGTGGAGTTGGTTGTATGAGTTACGAAGAGGTTGGTTTAGAGCCTCGATGTCCTAGTTACTATCATTATACTGCCGAAATTCTGTTATGTCCTGACTGATTGTAGGAGGGGTCGAGTTGGGGCGTGACAGTATTCATCTTGGAGTGCAGCCATGACTTTTTAGTAGAATAAGTGGAGGTTGAAAAGTCAGATGTGCTCTAGGGTTAGTAGAGGCATTTTGGTCTTTTCAGTAGCTAAGATGTTTATGTCCTTTGGTCCCTCTTCTAGCCTACTTCATTTTTTATGCTAATCTTGTATTTTGGTAGTTTTTCATCTATCTAGGAGTTGCTAAATAAAGAATCCTAATGCAACTAGGAGTCTAAGTTAGGAATGACTTTCCATTTTGGCAATGGAGTTTCCTAATTACATAGTTGACCTCATTATGAAATTTTGCTAGAATGAATTTAGTAACTTGGTGCAAGAAAAACGATACTAGGCATGTGGAGCTTAAAGATGGCGTATGGATAAGGTGGAAAAATGATAGGAAGTATGTTAGTTTGATTATGTTGGATTACTTGAAATCCAAGGTTCATAGAAGTATCCAGATACATTCCTGACAGGATTGTGACACTTTTTTCTATTCCAACTTAGATTCACCCACCTAGCCTTTTCTATATCTATATAAAAGACTCTCCTCTACCTAATCCACATACACTTACATGACACAAAGCAAGAGAAGAAGAGAAACTCTCTTCTCCTCTTCCACACACAAGAGTAGCAAAAAATACAAGCTTGAATTCCACAATTCATTCAAGCATCTTTGAGCAAGGAAGAAGGATTTAAGAAAGAAGACCACTGGGAGATCCTCTAGCAACAAGTTTGGGTAAGTTCCTTAGCATTTGTTAAGACCTAAAGCTAACGAATTCAAGTAATGAATTCTTCTAAAGTTGAATTTTGATCTTTGCATGATTATAGTTAGTATACATTGCATGTTTATGTAATTGTTCTTGTATTATTCTGTGGTTTGATCCTAAATTAGCACGCAATTATATTTTTGTTGTGATAATTAAGTTTTTAAACTTAGTATTACCTAGGTAGTAGGTGTGATGTGTAATGCCCCCGCTTCCCGGGTGGAGCCCATCACGAAGTCTCACGGGACACATCACTACAACAATATTGTCCGCTATTGGCAGTCCCTGGCCCGCAGGCACAGGTCCCTCACGGCTTTGTTTCTCCCACGGTCTCCCATGGGAAAAGGCCTTGTTGCTAATACAAAGGACTTCGTCCTATATATTCAAGAGGATCACTTCACAATCTTCCGATGTGGGATTGTGTTACCACATTCCACCCCCCTTAAGAGGCCCCGCGCCCTCGCGGGCACGAGCACAAGGGAAGACCCGCTCTGATACCACTTTGTAACGCCCCCGCTCCCCGGGTGGAGCCCACCACGGAGTCTCACGGGACACGTCACTACAACAATATTGTCTGCTATTGGCAGTCCCTGGCCCGCAGGCACAAGTCCCTCATGGCTTTGTTTCTCCCACGGTCTCTCATGGGAAAATGCCTTGTTGCTAATACAAAGGACTTCATCCTATATATTCAAGAGGATCACTTCACAATCTTCCGATGTGGGATTGTGTTACCACATTCCACCCCCCTTAAGAGGCCCCGCGCCCTCGCGGGCACGAGCACAAGGGAAGACCCGCTCTGATACCACTTTGTAATGCCCCCGCTCCCCGAGTGGAGCCCACCACGGAGTCTCACGGGACACGTCACTACAACAATATTGTCCGCTATTGGCAGTCCCTGGCCCGCAGGCACAGGTCCCTCACGGCTTTGTTTCTCCCACGGTCTCCCATGGGAAAAGGCCTTGTTGTTAATACAAAGGACTTCGTCCTATATATTCAAGAGGATCACTTCACAATCTTCCGATGTAGGATTGTGTTACCACATGATGCCTGGGAAATTTTATGACATTTTTAAATAACTGTTGCATATCTACTTGAGCATTTCTATGTGCATTTCTTTTCTTGCTAATTTGCTTTAATTGGTGGTCACTATTCATAGAAAATTTATTTGTCTAGAATGCTCGGTTTAGTATTTTTCCTAGAAAACATGACTTATAAAAAGAATCAAGAATTTGTAGTTTTGAGTTTTGGAGGCCAGGAACATACATTTGAAAAATGTTTCGTGTTTTGTTGAATAGTGTAACATTTGTACAACATTAGTTTTTACTAACTAGTCTTTTAATTTAAGTTTTTACTTAGTTTGACTAAGTTTTAGCTAGGAATTAATTTTTCAAATAATACCTACATATGCATATATACTTAATATATCACACATGCTCACATAATGCTCATAAAACAAAACAAATTATCCCCAAAATACTTCCCCCAAACCCGATGGCCATAGGAGAAAGAAAAAGAGAAAATTCCTTCATCAAACTTTGAAATTGATCTCTTGGCTTGGCTTTGGAAGAATTTTGGAGCATTTTGGAGCATCTACAACTATCCTACACTTATTATTGTGAGGGAGTTTGCATTTTAATTGGTTTAAAGTTTATGTCAACTTTTACAATTTTGTGATTTGTTGGTTATGGCTATAGATATGCTCATATATTGTGGTATCCATGCTTATTGTGATCTATAGACCATGTTTGAGTAGCTAGTTAATAACCTCCATGGTTGAAAGCTTGAATTGTACAAAGAAGATGATAAATAGTGACAAATTTTAGGGTTTTGCTATAACTTGCTATTTAGAGTGAATTGATGGTTCCTTCAGGTGCTTTACGCATTATTGAAACTAGTTAGAAGCTCACTTGTAGTTAGATTGCTCAAAATTGAGTTAAAATGCAAATTTAGTTAACTTTTAAAAGGGGGATTTTCACGAAACATAATTCGGGCACATTTGAACTTTAGATTAGGTATCCTTGGGGCATGGAAGCACTTTTGGTACTTTTGTTGCATAAAATTGGGGTCCGGATAGGGTAGGTGTGGTTAAAACTCACTTGGGGTCTTCTCTAGCTTTTGCCTCCAAAGTGGGTTTTTAGGGCCTAGGTAGGTGTCTTTTGTCCTTCCTAGGAATGTAGAATGATTGGATTGTAGATTTGGAATCTTGAATTTTATGTGGGAGAAGAATTTCATAGTTAACAAAGGGGAAAAAGTGATAAAGGATTCCTTTGTGTTTATATGAGCTCATAAATGTGTTGTTATGTGTCTATATGCTTGTCTAAGATATAAATATGCTAATTGAAAAGTTTACGGAAAAAATATGTTATTTGTCTCCTTTATGTTTATATTGTTACTTTGTGCATATTGTGGTTAATTGCGAGGGCAGCCTACTTTGTCGTCCCTCTTCTGTGTTATTTGGAAATCTTGGCTCTCGTGAACTTGATTCGGGGTTGCACAACCTATTTAGGCATGGTAGTGTCAAGTAACACGGGCAGCATCGGGCTTGCCGTGCTCCCTCGACTACCATGGTTTCCCAGTCCCTTTTTTGCTGAGGCATACTCCCTTACTCCAGAGGCATGGTTCACCTCGTTGGGGCATACGGACCTACCTCGGGAGATATAGGTCGTAGGATCGAGGTATATATGGAGTATCCCATTATGGAGGAATAAGGAATTTATCGGCACTTGCTTGAAGATCTTAGCTTGTGGCTCGTGATTGAAGACAAAGTGGAACCGTATCGTTTTTATATATGGTTAAATACTTGTCTAATTAGTTTTGTTATTTTGTGCTGTATTTGTTGCTATCTTTGTTGCATATCATGTTGCACGTCCCGGTATGCTGCATCACTTCCCTCGCTAGACAACATTATTGCTCACTCCTCATTTAACATGTTTCAGGAGAAACTGAGGTGAACCCCCAGCTAGTAGCGGTAGAAGAAGAGGAAGAAGTACAAGTAGAACAACTTTCGTGATTTTCTTGTGTGTTAAGGTTGGCTATTATGTGCGGCTTGTATGAAGATGTTTGGTTGATGTTCATTTTGAGACCCTTGGGGTCTTATTTGTATTTGGAAGTTGTAATCTTGTATGGCTGGATAGCAAAGTAGTGGCATGTAATAATTGATACTAATCATTTACTTCGTTTATTGCATGCTTGTATGATAAGGTATGCTAACGGAGAATTTATTATATAAGCATAACTTGTAGTTATAATTAGAGTGGTAATACAAGTTAGTTGTTGTAAAGTTGTTATAAACAAATCTTGCATGCTTGTATGATGCTTTTATTGAATTCCAAGGCTCGGATGGCCTTGAAAAGTTGGTTGGCTATATTAATCTTGAAAGATAGGTTGTATGAGATGTTTGATTGTAGTTTCGGAGTTGTATGTGACTATTTACAGGTACCAGTTTAGTCCACGGTACAGAGGAGGCTCTGTTAGTGTGACGGGTCCAGACTTGACCTGTAGCGTGGGGTTGGGTTCGGGGCGTTATATTTAGGTGGTATCAGAGCTATTTGAATGCATAAAGCCGGGTTAATTTTATCGGTTTGTGGGTAGAGGTTCATATGTGAGAATTGAATTGCATGGCTATATGACTGTCTAATTGCCTATGTGAATAATTGAATAAAGGACATGCTAGCATGTAAAAGAAGTGTCTAATGCATGATATAGTGTGAATATGAAAAGTTTAGTGTTTGATGTGTGTTAAGTGCTTTATATGATGTCTTATGTGCATAAGGTGTTTTGAAACGTGAATGTGCTATCTTTTGTGTCATCTATTTGCCTATTATAACACATAATTATTCTAGCATCGAGATGAAGATGAGGGGAAGACCGAGAAGGGAATCGAAGGAAGCTCCTAGGCATGATATACCTAGGCAAGAGGCCAGAGTAGCTGGGAATGTACCACAGAGGCAAGAACCAACCAATACACAGATTATGGCTACAATGGTCACTGCTATGAATACTATCGCTCAGTTTGTGACCCAATAGGGTCACACAGGAACTGGTAGAGGTAATTTGGTTGCTAGAGTCGAAGGTAGTGGAACTGCTAGGGGTAATTTGTTTGATAAGTTCCTACATCACGGGGCGTATAGTTTTTATGGAAAGCCAGATGATATGAAAGCAGAAATGTGGTTGAATAAGTTTGAAAAAGTTGCTGCAATACTTGAGTATAATAATGAGAGAAAAATTACCTATGCTGCGTTCTTACTTGAGGGTGATGCCGAGGAATGGTGGCATACCGTTAGAGAAAAATGGGATGTCGAGAGGGTACAACATTCGTGGGCTGACTTTATTCGAGAATTCCAAGATAAGTATATATCTGTGGTAGCTCGTGAGAGACATCAAGAAGAGTTCATATCTCTGAGGCAGGAAAATATGATTGTGGATCAGTACGAGGCTATATTTACGAGACTCTCTCATTACATGTCAGCTTTAGTACAGCCTGAGGACATGAAGATTCAGAGATTTATCAGAGGTCTAAGAAGTGATATTCTATTTAATTTGTTTTAGCAGGATTATCCTAATTATGCTGCAGCAGTTAGAGCCGCATCGAGTTATAAGAAACGCAAGGTAGATATATTGGCTGAGTCTAGTCAGTAGAGTAAACGGCAGTATCAGTCTTAGAGTCAAGGCTATCAAAGACAATTTCAGCAGCCTGTTCAGGTTCAGTAGTCGAGGCAGACTTAGAGCTACCCAGGGCCAGTTCAGACACAGTCTCAGACAAGACCAGTTCAGAGCCAGATGCATAGTCAGACCCGACCAGTGGCCACTAGATCTCAGTAAGGTAGCACTGCTATATCTACTTACAGAGCTCCTACGGGAGGCACTGCTGTAAGGAAAAACTAGCAGTGCAATCACTGTAATCGTAAGGGGCATACAGAGGCAGAATGTTGGAGGAAATTAGGCCGATGCATTGGTTGTGGGAGCAACCAGCACAGGATTAAAGATTGCACCAGGGACAAGCAAGGACAAGAACAGATATCTGGCCAGAGTGCTCAGACCAGAGCCTCAGGAACAGCTCCAATTCCACGAGGCCAGGAACGGGTATTTGCATTAGACCAGGAAGAGCTCCCATATACGATAGTGGTGGTAGAATTTATTTTTTTATTAATAGACAACCAGTAGTAGTTTTGATTGACACCGAGGCTACACATTATTTTATCACTCCTATGTGTGTACAATCTACTGCTTTGAAAGTTGATAAACTACTGTATAAATTTGAAGTGTGTAATCCTATGGGTACAAAGTTTGTTACAAAGTCGGTGTGTAAAGATTGTGATATTTGTATTGAGGGGCGCATGTATAATGTTGATTTGATTATCATACCATTCTGAGACTTTGAAATTATTCTGGGAATGGATTGGTTGGGGCGGTATTATGCTTATTTGGATTGTAGGAGGAAAATTGTGACTTTAGAGATACCTGAACAACCTATCATTAAAATTACTAGAAGTCGAAAATCTACAGGAACTAGCATAATTTCTTCTATTAAAGCCACAAAAATGTTAAATAAGGGTTGTGATGCATATCTAGCTTATTTAATTAACCAGACTGGGGATAAATTGAAATTAAATGAAGTGCCTGTTGTGAAAGACTTTCCAGGGGTATTTCCTAAAGAATTGTCTGGGTTACCACCTGACCGAGAAATAGAATTTGTAATTGATATGTTGCTAGAAACTAATCCTATATCTAGAACCCCATATAGAATGGCTCCCGCTGAGTTGCAGGAGTTGAAAATTCAGCTGCAGGGCTTACTTGAAAATGGTTTTATTCAGCCTAGCTATTCGTCGTGGGATGCTCCTGTTTTATTTGTAAGGAAGAAAGATTGTACCTTGCAATTGTGCACTAATTATCGAGGTCTTAATCAAGTGATTGTGAAAAATAAATATCCATTGCCTTTGATTGAGGAATTGTTTGATCAGTTGCAAGGTGTTGTTGTGTATTCTAAATTTGACTTAAGACAGAGTTATTATTAGCTGAGAATCCGAAAATAAGATGTACCCAAGACTGCTTTCAGAACTAGGTACGGCCACTATGAATTTGTTGTACTGCCATTTGGGTTGACAAATGCTCCAGCCGCCTTTATGGATTTGATGCAGAAAGTGTTCAGACCCTACCTTGACCAATTTGTTGTGATATTTATTGATGATATATTGGTGTATTCTAAATCTGAGGCAAAGCATAAAGAACATTTAAGAATTGTGTTGCGAACATTGCAAGAACATAAGTTATTTGCCAAATTTAATAAGTGCGATTCTAGTTGAAACAGGTAGCCTTTTTGGGCCATATAATGTCACAGGAAGGAATATCTGTTGATCCTGTGAAAATTGAAGTTGTGATGTCCTGGAAAAGACCCGAAACTGTGACGGAAGTTTGTAGTTTCCTAGGGTTAGCTGGTTATTACAGGCGATTTGTTAAGGATTTTTCCAAATTGTTGGACCATTAACCTCCTTAACTCAGAAGAAAACTGTGTTTAACTGGGATGACAAATGTGAAGCCAATTTTCAGGAATTGAAGAAAAGACTTACCATTGCACCTATTCTTGCATTGCCTGAGGGAATCGGTAATCTGGTGATTTACAGTGATACTTCGAAAAAAGGTTTGGGCTGCATACTTATGCAAAATGGTAAGGTGATTGTTTATGCCTCGAGAAAGTTAAAGCCCTATGAACTTAATTATCTTACACATGATCTTGAGCTTGCTGTTATTGTCTTTGCTTTAAAGAAATGGTGACATTACTTGTGGGGTAATAAATTTGAGATATTTACTGATCACAAAAGTTTGAAATATCTATTTTCTCAAAAGGATTTGAATATGAGGCAAGGGCATTGGATAGAATTGTTGAATGACTATAACTGTACCATTGGCTACTTTCCAGGTAAAGCTAACACTATTGCCAATGCATTGAGCCGAAAAGCTACTGTGGCCAGTTTGATTATAAAGAATTGTGAGACTATGGAGGAGTTGTGTCTGTGGAAACCAGAGGCTTCAGAAACAAGTATTCAGTTTGCAAGTCTACAAATTCAATCTTTGCTGTTGTCTAGAATTAGGGAGCACAACAGTAGATCCTCAGTTATTAAAGATTCTAAAGAAGTCCAAAGAGGGAGAGTCTAATTTCAAACTGCATGATGATGGACTACACAAGTATAAGAATAGAATTTGCATTCCTAATGGTTTAGTTGTAAAGGATAAAATTCTTGCTGAGGCTCATAGCACCAAATACACTATGCACCCTGGTAGCACCAAGATGTACAGGGACTTGAAACAGAGCTTCTGGTGGAATAATATAAAGATAGAGGTAGCAGATTATGTGCCTAAATATTTGACTTGCCAGAAAGTTAAGGCTGAGCATCAGAGACCTGTGGGATTGTTGCAACCATTAGAGATTCCTGTATAGAAATGGAAATAGGTTACTATGGACTTTGCATCTAATTTGATAAGATCACTGCGAGGTAATGATTCCGTATGGGTTGTGGTTGATAGGTTGACAAAAACCTCACATTTCATTGCTACAAAGAAAACAGATACCCTTGATAAACTGGCTGACTTATATGTTGAAAACATTGTGAGATTGCACGGGGCTCCAACTAGTATAGTGTCAGACACAGATCCCAGGTTCACATCACAGTTTTGGCAGAAACTACAAAAGGCTTTGGGGACTAATTTGAGTTTTAGTACTGCATATCACCCACAGACAGATGGCCAGTCTAAGAGGACTATTAGGATACTGGAGGACATATTGCGAGCTTGTATTTTGGATTTCGGTCAAAGTTAGGAAAGGTATTTGCCTCTTGCAGAATTTGCTTATAATAACAATTATCAGGCTACCATTGGAATAACACCGTACAAGGCACTCTACTGGCGAAAATGTAGATCCCCGTTATATTAGGACGAAGTAGGTGAAATGAAAATTGTTGACCTAGGTATTCTACCTGGGATGATCAAGATGGTTGATAATGTGAAACTTATAAAGAAAAGAATGCTCACAGCTCAAAGCCGACAAAAACGTTATGCTGATAGACGCTGATATGACTTAGTGTTTACAGTGGGTGATCATGTATTCTTGATAGTCGTTCCGCGCAAAGGTCTAATTCGACACAGAAAGTGAGGCAAACTCAGTCCTAGATATGTGGGGTTGTTTGAAATTATTGAGAAAGTTGGTGATTTGGCTTACAGAT
The DNA here is from genome assembly GCA_037974665.1 of Ehretia macrophylla. Taxonomy (NCBI): domain Eukaryota; kingdom Viridiplantae; phylum Streptophyta; class Magnoliopsida; order Boraginales; family Ehretiaceae; genus Ehretia; species Ehretia macrophylla. The sequence goes on from CM075774.1 coordinate 12,965,477, forward strand.
TGGCATTACCTCTGAGTTTGGGCAAAGTGCATGATATATTCCATGTGTCCTTGTTGAGGAAGTATCAGCCAGATCCGCTGCACATTCTAGAGCCGGAGCCGTTAGAGATCAGTGAGACTCTAACCTATGTGGAAAAACCTCTTCGAGTGGTTGATAGGAAGATCCAAGAGCTCAGAACTAAAAGTATTCCTATGGTGAAAGTTTTTTGGGATAATCACGGAGTTGAGGATGCCACTTGGGAATGGGAATATCAGATAAGAGATAAATACCCTGAGGTGTTTGCCGAAACATGTAAGAATTGCGTAGACGCAATTAGTTTAAGGGGGAGAAGGTGTGACGCCCAGGAAATTTCATCACATTTTTAAATAACTGTTGCATATCTCTTGAGCATTTCTATGTGCATTTCTTTTCTTGCTTATTTGCTTTAATTGGTGGTCAATATCATAGAAACTTTATCTGTCTAGAATACTCGGTTTAATATTTTTCCTAGATAACATGACTTATAAAAGGAATCGGGAACTTGTAGTTTTGAGCTTTGGAGGCCGGGAATATGCATTTAAAAAATGTTTCGTATTTCGTTGAATAGTGTAACATTAGTAAAACATTAGTTTTTACTAACTAGTCTTTTAATTTAAGTTTTTACTTTGTTTGACTAAGTTTTAGCTAGGAATTAATTTTTCAAATAACACCTACACATGCATATATACTTAATATATCACACATGCTCACATAATGCTCATAAAACAAAACAAATTATCCTTAAAATACCCCCTTCCCCAAACCCGATGGCCATAGGAGAAAGAAAAAGAGAAAATTCCTTCATCAAACTTTAAAATTGACCTCTTGGCTTGGCTTTGGAAGAATTTTGGAGCATTTTGGAGCATCTACAACTAGCCTACACTTATTATTGTGAGAGAGTTTGCATTTTAATTAGTTTAAAGTTTATGTCAACTTTTACAATTTTGTGATTTGTTGGTTATGGCTATAGATATGCTCATATATTGTGGCATACATTAAAAGCTTGAATTGCACAAAGAAGATGATGAATAGTGACGAATTTTAGGGTTTTGCTATAAGTTGCTATTTAGAGTGAATTGATGCTTCCTTTAGGTGCTTTAAACATTATTGGAAACTAGTTAGAAGCTCACTTGTAATTAGATTGATCGGAATTGAGTTAAAATGCAAATTTAGTTAACTTTTAAAAGGGGGTTTTTCACGAAACATAATCTGAACACGTTTGGACTTTAGAGTAGGTATCCTTGGGGCATGGAAGCACTTTTGGTTCTTTCGTTGCGTAAAATTAGGGTCCGGATAGGGTAGGTGTAGTTAAAACTCACTCGGGGCCTTCCCGAGCTTTTGCCTCCAAAGCGGGTTTTCAGGGCCTAGGTAGGTGTCTTTTGGCCTTCCTAGGAATGTAGAATGATTGGATTATGGATTTGGAATCTTGAATTCTATGTGGGAGAAGAATTTCATAGTTAACAAAGGGGAAAAGTGATAAAAGATGCTTTTGTGTTTATATGAGCTCATAGATGTGTTGTTATGTGTCTATATGCTTATCTAGGATATAAATATGCTAATTGAAGAGTTTATGGAAAAAATATGTTATTTGTCTCCTTTATGTTTATATCGTTACTTTGTGCATATTGTGGTTAATTGCGAGGGCAACCTACTTTGTCATTCATCTTCTGTGTTATTTGGAAATCTTGGCTCTCGTGAACTTGATTCAGGGTTGTGCAACCTATTCGGACATAGTAGTGTCGAGTAGCACAGGCAGAATCGGGCTTACCGTGCACCCTCGACTACCATAGTTTCCTAGTCCCTTTCTGGCTGAGGCATACTCCCCTACACCAGAGGTGTGGTTCACCTCGTTAGTGCATAAGGACCTACCTTGGGAGATATGGGTCGTAGGATTGGGGTACATCTGGAGTACCCCATTATGGAAGAATAAGGGATTTGCCGGCACTTGCTTGAAGATCTTAGCTCGTGACACGTGATTGAAGACAAAGTGGAACCGTATCCTTTTTATATGTGGTTAAATACTTGTCTAACTAGTTTTGTTATTTTGTGTTGTATTTGTTGCTATCTTTGTTGCATATCATGTTGCACGCCCCGGTATGCTGTATCACCTCCCTTGCTATGCAACATTGTTGCTCACTCCTCATTTAACATGTTTCATAAGAAACTGAGGTGTACCCCTAGCTAGTAGCGGTAGAGGAAGAGGAAGTAGTACAAGTAGAACAACTTTCGTGATTTTCTTGTGTGCTAAGGTTGGCTATTATGTGCGGCTTGTCTGAAGACATTTGGTTGATGTTCATTTTGAGACCCTTGGGGTCTTGTATGTATTTGGAAGTTGTAATCTTGTATGGTTGGATAACAAAGTAGTTGGCATGTAATAATTGATACTAGTCCTTTACTTCTTTTATTGCATGCTTGTATGATAAGGTAGGCTAATGGAAAATTTATTATATAAGCATAACTTGTAGTTATAATTAGAGTGGTAAGACAAGTTAGTTGTTGTAAAGTTGTTATAAAAAAATTTTGCATGCTTGTATGATGCTTTTGTTGAATTCCAAGGCTCGGATGGCCTTGAGAAGTTGGTTGGCTATATTAATCTTGAAAGATAGGTTGTATGAGATGTTTGATTGTAGTTTAGGAGTTGTATATGACTATGTACAAGTACCAGTTTAGTCCACGGTACAGAGAAGGCTCTGTCCGTGTGACGGGTCCGGACTTGACCTATAGCGTGGGGTTGGGTTCGGGGCATTACAACATGCACCTTCAATATGTGCATAGCTAAGATGATTCCTTGACTCTGTAAGAGAGTCCACTTGAAGAGGAGCCTTGAGATTACTACCAATGTAGCTAAAACCACTTCTTGACCAAGACACATTTGTTAACTTCATCCTAATCGGAACCTTATCGTATTTGTGATTTACAAGTTGGATGTTAGGATCCCACGTTCAGAGGAAGAGAGGGTGATGATTGAACTGCCATAATTGCTCAAGCACTTTATCATAAACTTCTTCATTTTCAAGTTGAAAGAGGAAAAACCTTTTTCCAAGAGTTTGGATATAACTAAACTAGTATTTGATTTAAACACATTATTGTACAAACAAAATTTTCAAGGTATGACTCTTCTCATATAGTGTACTTTATAGCAATTATAAAAACGTAAGCACACTTTCAAAATTTTCAAGGTATGACTCTTCTCATATAGTGTACTTTTTCCAACAAGGATTTTATGGCCACAACACAACAAATTTCACTTTCAAAATGCTAAGGAGTTAAAGAGCATCCAAGACATAAATGTAGGATAAATAAAACAACATGATAAATATATGTAACATAGTTTATTTGACCAAGATCCATGTAGCTTAAGATCTTAAGTGAAAGGACTTAACTACTTACTTCTTAATTTAACTTCCTAACTTATCTTAAGTTAAACTATTAATGTAATCTAAATGCAAATGACATTACTTCTTAACTTATCATACTTAAACTTAGCCTTAACATCTTATGTTATCTTAACTTATCATACTATCATGTTAACCTTTTAACTTAACTTTCTTAATTTTTTAGACACCTTATTATTTACATTAATCTTAACTTAATTTTATGGTAGGTAGATTGGTCAGTTTGGAACAAATACATAATTCAGCAATTGAGCTAGCTCTGTCACATCCAGACCCAATCCCACGCTAAAGGTCAAGTCCGGACCTGACAAACGAACATAGTCTCCTCTGTACCGTTGACTAACCGGTTACCTGCACACAGAAGAAATAGCCACAAAGACAATATATGACATTCATTTCATAACTTCCCTGGTCTATAAGGCCATCCGAGCCTTTCTACTATGCATAATATACAACACACATGCAAGCGTTCTCATAAGCTATTGAATTCTATGTTTAAAACCACTTATTTTGCCACTTTAATCTTATCTATTTTACTTTCTTATATTTAAAGTCCACCATCCAACCTTCATTAACACAACCAAGCATAGAAGATAATTAAAAACATGGTAAATCATTAAAGTTATCTAAACCCAAACTACTAGCTAACAAGCCATATAATCTCAAACTAATTGTACAATCCTTCAAGCCACACAAATACAAACAAGACCTATACTTCTTAAGTTAAGAAGCATCTTAATTAACTACTTCACCTATACTTTTTACATACTTAACTACTTATTTTACTTATGTTACTTTGTTAACTTAACTTATTTATTTGTTAATCTCAACTTATGACATGAAATTATATATATTTCTTACTTCTTAATTAACTTAACTTATTTAATTACTTGTTGCACTATCTTAATTTTACTTACTTCTAGAGTACTTAACATATCATACTATAATGTCAACCTTCTAACTTAATTTAACTTACTTAATTTTGAAGACACACAATCAAGATCATATCGGTCTTCTTACTTGTTGATCATCTTCAATTTCTCACTTGAGTTAACTTAACTTTACTTAAATAGATTACTACAACTGCAAAAAAAACCAATTCTCCACCAATAAAACAAAATCTTCACAATTGCAAACAAACAATTCAATAGCCAACAACAACATACCCTTTCATCCATTTACACAAACATCTATCTTCATAATACCCCAACATCTCAATACCTCATAATAAATTTATCATGAACAAAACAAATAATCACAATAACTTTAATTTAATTAAACGGATTTACAATTCCAAAAAAATATATTGTGCAACAAAAAACTCATAATTTCATCAAACTCACTTGAGCCGATCAAATCAATTTGCGATGCAACCAATTCGCCGAAGCCCTAAACCTTCCAAAGAAAAGCCAAACACATCAAATTAACTAAAACTACTATAAAAATATGTAATTAAGAAAATATAAATTAAGTTGAAAAATTAATTCAAATATGCAATTTTTAATTAAAAAAAGTCCAGAAAAATTCCATAATTAATAAAAAATTAAAATCTGAAAATAAGATAAAAAGCTTGAAAAACATTTTAAAAAACGCATCCAAAAATTTTAATAAAAAAGAAAATACTTAATTTTACATTTTATTTTATTCGGGCAAAATTTAAAAAAAAATCCAAAAAAAACAGAAATTAAAAAAATTTAAACAAAAAATCAATACAAAAACATTAATACTTAAAACAAAACATACATAATTTAAAAGAAAGTAGATAACTAAACACATAAAAAAACTAAAAATAAGTACAAAAATTATATATAATAAGTTACATAAATACTACAAAAAAATAAAAAAAAAACTATATACATAAATGCATATATATACGTATATATAACAATAAATGCCAATACATTATTATATAGATGTATTAATACATATATATATATATATATATATATAGTATAACATATAGTATATATATATATATATATATATATGTATGTATAATAGATGTATTAATACATATATATACATATAGTATAACATATATATATATATACATTATATATATATATATATATATATATATATATATATATATATATATACTGTATAGTATAACATATAGTATATATATATATATATATATATGTATGTATAATAGATGTATTAATACATATATATACATATAGTATAACATATATATATATATACATTATATATATATATATATATATATATATATATATATAATGTATATATATACATACATAAAAAAAAGTAAAAAAATACAAATATATTTTGGATTTTACCTTTTGAAATTGGGAAGGGGGTGTTGAGGGCTAGTAATGCAATGGGGAGGCGGGGGGCGGGGGGGGGGGGGGGGGAGGGGGTATTTGGCCGTGGGGTAGTGGAATGGGGTAGGGGTAAGGGGGAGAGAGGAGGGGAGAGGGGTGCAGATTTGCGTTTTTTGTTTTGTTGGGGGGGAAGGGGGTATTGTTTGGTTTTTTTCTTTTTGTTTTATTTGCCCTCGTCTGATTTAATTGGGTTGGGCGACGACCCAGCCCCTCACTGAGCCATTGCCCAACCATAATGGGAACCAGCTAGGCTAGTTCCCCATGGTGACAGCCTAGTGAGTCATTGGGCCGTCACCCAATCTTAATGGGGACCCGACAAGAAAGGTCCCTATTGAGACGAACCAAGTCGTCTCTATTATAGAGCGGTGGGCCTCTCCCCATAGAGACAACCTAGTCTGTCTCCAATTTGGAGCGTTGGGCCTCTACAAATGGAGACGGCCCAAGTCGTCTCCATTATGGAGCGTTGGGCCTCTCGCCATGGAGACAGCCTAGTCCGTCTCCAAAATGGAAACGGCTTGAGTTGTCTCCAATTTGGAGCGCTAGGCCTCTCCAAATAAAGACGGCCCAGTCCGTTTCCAAAATGGAGACAGCCTGAGCCGTCTCCATTATGGAGCGCTGGGCTTCTCCCCATAGAGACAGCCCAGTCCGTCTCTAAAATGGAGACGACCTTGGTCGTCTCCATTTGGAGAATCCTGCTAGGCTTCTCCTTTTGGAGACGGCCCATTCTGTCTCCAAAATGGAGATGGACTAGGCTGTCTCCATTGGATGTCCAATTGTCCAAATGGAGACGGCCGTGTTCGTCTCCAAATTTTGGAGATGGATCAAGTCGTCTTCATTTGGCAACGACCCATATTTCTGTCTCCAAAAACATTTTTTTTTCTTTTTTGTTATAATTATTTAACACATTTAAATTTACATATTAAAATATATTGGTTCAAATTTTATAAAACATGTGAAAATAATGTATGATTTTTTATTTTTTTGACCTTTTATCAAACTACAAATTATTGAATTAGTAGTTTCTTTTTCTAACTTAAAAGCTTATAAGAATATAATGTAAATGAGGTTAATTCATTAATAATTCTGCAAAATTGATTATGAACCAAATATTGACTACTATGTAGTCATTTTGAAAATTGGATAAGTAATAAATAAATAATTTATATTTTATATTTAAATCTTATATTAATTATATTTTTATTACTTCTCAATTTACATAGAATATTAATAAATCAATTATATTATTGAATTAGTTCTCAATTAGGATCATATATATAATGTGAAAGTTATAGAATTTCAAAATATTTTAATAATCCATAAATATTATATAATTAATTATATAAACACAATAGTTTAAATAGTTATTAAAATATTAAAAGTATTGAATTAAACAATTAGTTAACTAATGTAGTTGTAAATAAATACAATATGTTATAATTCTAAAAGCATTTTTTTGTAATTAAACTACTTAAGTTGAATTATAAATAGTTTTATCAATGCCGTCAAGTCCCGTCACCATTACTTTTTTTTACGAGAATTGAAACGTACCTTTGATCAATCTTGTCATTAGTACTATAAGAACATGTTATACGCAACCAACAAGCAGAAAGTCGTCTGAACTGGCAGGGCCCCGTTTTGCAAGGGAGATGGCTTGAGCAGCTTTTAAATCTCCAAAGTAGCATGCACGCCATGTCACCAACTATTTGACCCATCCAAGACCAATGGTATGTAGTCACGTGCCCGCGAACCATGAGGTAGAAGATAATGAAATGCCAGGGCCCCGTTTTGGAATAGACATGGCAAAACACCAGTTTTGAATGCATTGTGTTAGCGTGCACGCCATGTCGACAATGATTTGACATATTGACATCCCTACATTTGCGTCTCCAAAAAAGCAATTTTTTTTCTTCTTTGTTATAATTAACATATACATCATCACAATTTTTAAAACTTTTATCAATGCCGTGAAGTCCCGTCACTATTATTATTCGTCACGGGCTATCATACAAACCATTGATCAATCTTGTCATTAGTACTATGAGAACATGTTATACGCTACCACGGAGCAGAATGTCGTATGAACTGGTAGGGCCCCGTTTTGCAAGGGAGATGGGTTCAACAGCTTTTAAATCTCCAAAGTAGCGTGCATGCCATGTCCCCAATTATTTGACCCATCTAAGACCAATGATACGCAGTCACGTGTCCGCGAACCATTCTTCCATATCTTAACATATTAAAAAATGAAGAGTTGTCTCCATACTGTCACCAAGCTATCGAAATAGTATTCAATGACCTGGTTTCTATAAATAGCACTCGGAATTGCGTTTTCTCATGGCATCTCAAATTTTCAATTGTAGATTTCATCTAATTTGCTTGAAGGATGAGTAAGGATCAACAACATTACTCAGATTCTCTTCGAGTGACTAAAGATGAAGAGGTGGATACAATGAAAAAGTATCCAAATTTGAGCGAAGTAGTTAAACCCCAACTTGATCTAAATGCTCCGCCAAAATACAACAGATACATTTCTAATGTCCAAGTAGGCCAATTCGTTCAAGATGAAATGGTGAATATCTATTTACCAAAGTTTTTCCCCTAATATTTCTATTAAGAATATCATCTTGGAAGCATCGGCATTAGTACAATTTGTTACTAAACGTAACAATGTTATTACGTTCTTCTGCCTGATGTGTAGTGTCCACTTGTTATGTATTAGTGATCATGATGTACTATGTTAGGTATTAAGTAGGTGTGTTTATGTATTTCGGGCAACTTTAATTATGTTAGGTATTAAGTCGTTGTGTTGCTATATTAATAAAGGATGATATGTAATCCTTTATTAATTATGAATGTAAAATTAAGTTTATGTTTGTAATGCATTAACTCTTATAATAAAATGCTTTAATTTTAATTCCGTTTTGTTGATTTCAAAGAACTAATTGTTTATATTTTGCATTACATTAAATATTAATGATGTATATAAGTTGTTTTTCACCGAGACTTAAATTTGTCCCATAAATTGTTTAAAGGCTGTAAACATATGACTTAGCTATGTAGACGACAATTCCGGACATTTTAAGAAGGAAAAATATTAGTCACTAGATGTATGTATAATTATTTTATTAAAATAATTCATCTTAATATTTTACTAAAATATTATTAATAATTTTAAATTTAATGCTTTTAAAACACTCATAATTTTTATATGAAATAATCCTAAATGTTAAACGTAAACTTAGAACTAATTGTTTGTATTATAAATTACGACAATTTTCATGTACCGTCAATAATGTTGGTTTTCATATTCACTTTAGTCCCAATAGTTACAAAAGTGAGAGTATTTACATCAAATTGATAACAATGGGGACTAAATGGAAACTTATTATTTTTTGGCGATGGCAGGGTGATTAAATTGCGATGAGTTTTGCGGCCCGTCTCCAGCTTGTCGCCAATTGGCGACGGCATAAGGACAACATGTCATTATCCGTCACCAAGTAGTCACCATCTTGTCACTTTTGGAGACGACATATGATGTCGTCACCATATTGTCGCCAATTGGCGACGAATTGGTGACAGCGTATGTAGGTCGTCTCCAAAACGTTACAAATTGTCACCAAACTGGCGACATCGGTTTCTGTCACTAAACTATTGCCAATTTGGTGACAAATTGGCGACGATCCGTCGCAGAAAGCAGTTTTTTTTGTAGTGAATATTAATTTATTTTGTTTTTATGCTTTTTTAGCATTTTATTATTTTAACATATTTTTGGAGTAAGTTTTCTATTAAACTAATTTTTTGGCATATATTTTTAGATTTTTTTATATTAAAATTATTATTTTTCTTTATATATTTTTGGACTCTTTTTCTATTTAATTTTTTTAATTAAATTATCGATTTTTGTTTCGGTTATCTGCGATTTTTTTATACTTGTCAATTTCAGTTTTGGATAATGGTTTTTAAGACCATTAAAAACCATTGGGTTTCGGTTTCAGGTTTAGGTTATGCTAAACGATTTTGATTTTCTCAAAAATCGTGTTTAACTGAACCGTTGTGATTTCTAGTTTCGATCACCATTTGTTAGATACACTGGCGGAGGCACACTAGGGCGAGTGGGGGCTGCAACCCCCACTGACCCATAAAAATTGTTAAAATTTCTATGTATTTTTTTTAAAAAAATTAGATATCTATGTATTTTTAGTTAAAAAAAATTAATTAACCCTTACTAAAAAATAAAAGTACTCGTATAGTTCAAAAATTATGGATTTTAGCCCCCACTGACTCATAAAAACGTTAAAATTTCTATGTATTTTTTGAAAAAAAATTAGATATCTATGTATTTTTTGTTAAAAAAAATTAATTAGCCCCCACTGAAAAATAAAAGTACTCGTATAGTTCAAAAATTAAGAATTTTAGCCCCCACTAGCCCATAAAAATGTTAAAATTTATATATATTTTTTGAAAAAAAATTAAATATATATGTATTTTTAATTAAAAAAATTAATTAGCCTCATTGGAAAAAAAAATACTCGTATAATTAAAAAATTATGAATTTTAGCCTCACTAACAATAATTCCTGGCTCCGTCCCTGGTTAGATAGTTTGTAATTTATAAAAGAAAATTTTAAAAATTATGTGAAAAGTTGTGTCTAAATGGTGCCTCATGTTAAATGGTGTGATACCCATTTTATTTAAAGTCTACAAGTTTCTATCATCCATTTATTTTTTAAGTTCCATTATTTTCTAACACCATGTACCAACCTGGGCAACAACTATTATCATCATTATTGGTTATATGGTGGATAGTGGGTGGGATGGGGATGGGTACGGTTGTATGAGGAAAAAAGGTTAAATAGAGGAAAAGAATAAAGAAAAGGTGAAAGAGAAAAAATGGAAAAATAATAGGAGAAAAAATAAAGTAACTTTATTCATTCCTTAATTTTGACTATTTATATTTTAACCAATTTCTGTTAAATTTGAAATAATATTTAAAGGAATGGCTTAAATAAAATCACTTTAAAAGCCTAATAGTTTCTTTTTAAAGTCAAAAATATTTCGATAGTCAAAACATAAATAATTTAGTGACCCATAAAATATTTTACCGGTGAAAAAATATGAGGGGTCAATTTGTACCTCTTAAGTGATGACTTGTCTATGTATAACGAATCTGAAAGTAACAATGCAGACTTTTATGTAAAAATATAGTCTTTTATGTAAAATTTTATTCGAACATGTTGCATTTCTCCTAGCAAATCGTATATTATAAAACTTATTGCTGAGTTTCGAAGGGCTTGTATTTCCTGACGTCATGAGCGAGACCCTGTATCGATCCAGCAGCAGCAAGAAGTGATACAATTAGGCAAACGCCACTCAAGATTTTTAGCCACACCCACTTGTAAGAATACTTGGGTATTTTTAACTGTGCAATGTGCATCTCAATAGGAAAATACACCGTCAATGGATAGAATGCAGCTGCTCCAATCAGACCCAAGAAATCGTTGAAGAATGGGAATATCATGGCGATTACTGCTGTTACTACCACGTACATTGATCTCCACACCAACCTGAAAAAGTTGATGTAGTAAATACCATAACATGGAACATTGACGCCATGTTCAGCTGTTATGAATTTGTTTTCAGGCCATTGTTTCCTACAATAGCTCTCGACAATGCCATAAATGGGTTGGCAAAAGACCTGCATAAGATTATTAACAAATGGGATTAAGATCCAAATTGGAAAGTGAAAGCAATGTAAAAAAGACATGGTTAATGGACTTTTGGGTATATAGTATGCTGAAGTATCCACTAACAGTGATTGTTAAAGACAATAAATAAAAACCCCTTTTCTAAGGGTTGTTGGTTTAAAACTTAATTAACGCCCCCATAAGTGCAAACATAGTTAGTTTTTTAAATCTTATACTTGGACAACTTTAATGTTAGAGTTAGTTTTTTAAATCTTACACTTGCACAACTTTAATGTTTTAAATGGGTGGCGGTGAGTTTTGAATCCAAGACCTTTTGACACTTATGTTCTAATATCATATTAAGTGACTACCTCATCTAAAAGTTTAAATTGTTAAAAATGAATTTATTATATTATTTATTATCTTTAACAGTTACCAAATGATGATGATTTTCTGATAAAAAAGATAATGACTTTTTCTTTTTGCATTATTATATCACTGTTAGACAACTAATTGTTCAAATCTTTTTCGTAATGAGAAAATCAATAAGAGAAATCAAATCTCTTAAGAGTTTACCTGATAAGCACCAATGAGGTGTACAGCAATGCAAACATTAGCAAAGTCGATTAGCCAAAATGGTTCATAAAAACCAAATCCAGTCAGAAAATTTCCAGGAGCATTGTTACCAAATGCTGCATAACCAATGCAACCACAGAGCGCATAAAATATGGTAGTTATGGAGACCCCAATGAACGAGGCATTTTTCATGACCTTGTTCTCTGGCGGGGGTGATTTTATTGTATCCTGCAAATAATAGTTGAAGTACTAATTAGAAGAAAGCATTTAAAGATTGCTAATAATATAGAGCTAAAGGTTGGGCATAGAGCTTTCACTATGAGGTAAGGGATTTTAATTTAATTATATTAAGAAGTAACAAGGTCTTGATTGAGCAGTGAAAAATATTAAGGTTGAGGCTTTAATTTGAAAGTTTCAGACTTTCTCATCTTCTAAATATGGAGTTATCAATCTAATTGTATGTGGGTTAATCTTTTTACCCTTAATATAAGGATATGTCGTCACGGGCTGATCTATATAATTATTTATTTTATTTTACTAAGATTATATCACTAATAATTTTTTCAGTGAGAACTAATTTGATTTTGTGAGACTCCTAAAATGTGTGAGAAATGGACATCCGCAAGCATCATATGGTAAAAACGAACAAATCGTTAGTGCATGTGTATATGACCTATCTGCATTGTTGAGAAGATTGACTGTTAAAATAAACAGACTTACAAAAGAAAGCTTATAAGATTCCTTACACAAACTCTTACTATGAGAGGAGACATAAATTTTAACATAACTTGCTTTTGTCACATCATCTTTATTATGAAATTTGTAAAGAGTTGTGTATATAAAAAGATGAGAAGAGTACTTAAAAGTCTTGAGAATGGGCTTCCCACTCACATAGTGACGTGATCAACACACTTCAATGTATATCTAAAGTATTTTTAGGATAAATACACACACACACATATATATATATATGTTATGGATCCGCCCTTGTTTGTCATACTTCTATTGCGTGATAAGACGAAAAAGAAAATTAGGGTTTTTTCAAAATGTCGTTTTTTATATTTACATACTTGAATTGGTCAGACAAAAATAAAGAAAAGATATTTGATTTTATGAGACCCTAAAATGTGTAAGAAATGGACATAGTGAGGATCATATGCTAAAAAGGCACAAATCGTTAGTGCATTATGTATGACCTGTTTGCATATATAGTTTGAGAAGATTGAATGTTAAAACTGAACAAACTCACAAAAGAAAGCTTAAAAGATTCCTTCACAAACTCTCCTCTCTTATTATTAGATGAGGTCTACGAAATAGAACTTGCTTTTGTCACATCATCTTTATGAATATTTCAAAAAAGTTGCGTTTGTATAAAAAAAGATGACAGGAGTGGGCTTCCCACTCACTTAGTGAAGTGGTCAACACACTTCAATGGCCCAATCTAGGTACTTGTGGTTCATCCATTAACAGGTGCATGAGGGATAATTATGGAAGATGGACTACAACAAAGACATAAACCTATAACACATACTGTGACAAAAGTTTCTTGGGCCAACTTCTACAACTCCCTTTATCAAAAAGGATGTGAAGCCTACTCATCTCTGGTCCTCATCAAATAGCTAGGGTAGTTGCTAAACCTATAGAAGGTCCGTAATGTGTAAAAAGAGATAATTACGAAATTTTATTTTAATACGGTGTCTGTTTATTCATTGTTTATTTATTGTGAATTAATTATGTGAAATTTTTTTAGGGTTATCAAAAGAAAAAAAAGAAAATCTAGGGGTAGTCACTTCCATGGAAACATCCTAGGCTGGACCACACGTTTATTGCTTCAAATTAGTAGTCCACTGTTCCTTCACTAAATGTCATAGGGACAAACTTTTTATCAGTAAGAGTTAAATGACAATCAAAAGGAACAAATAAAAAAATTACTAAAATTATTAAAAATATCAATAAGTTTTAAATATTTTATAAAGTTGGCAGACGTTATAACTGACGCAATCTATACTATAAATCCACTTGAGATACAAAATAGTTTATAACTTTCATATCAATCCAATTACTTTTATGACCATTTTTATGGTGCGAAGGTGATATGTCACCATCTCGTTGGAATATCTCATGTAAGCCTAGCTACATGACAAAAAAGGGTAAGCTTAGCTGAGGAATCGTGAAAATACCCCATGTGACAATTCATTTAACTATTCCAAATCCAAGGAAGATCTCAACATATCTACAATAGCGTCATGCTATATGCCTAAAGTGAGACATGATACCATCTAACTAAATCCATTGGCTAGCTATCAAATGACATATGGGTGGACGAACTGTTAAAGTCACTACTAACATCGTATGTATTGTTTATAATCAATCGACATATATCACTATTAGGACGAATCTAGTAGATTCAAGTATGGAGCAATGTAATAAATAATATATTAAAATATATCAAATTTGATACATAATTTAATATATTATGTGAGTCGTATTATTGGAGAGTTTAATATATTATTTATTACTTTTAACAATGATGAATTTATAGTCTTTTCTTATTGAGGTTGTAACATATAATTTTTAATTTTTCGGTATCAAATTTAATTTATTTTATATTGCTTCGTATTTGAATCTACTAGTTTCTTTATTATTTATAACAGTTCTTTACTTGGATAGTTGGAATTAAGTGTATTTTGGATCTGTCGATTATGTTATGGTCAAAGTCCTACCCATGGTGATCTGGTTGAATTGGGAGAAGTTGTAGGTATTATTGTTGGTCAATCAATTGGAGAACTGAGTACTCCATTAACATTAAGAACTTTTTATACCAGTAGAATATTCACGGGGTTACTGCAAAACATGTAGGAGCCCTTTCTAATGGAAAAATAAAATTTAATGAGGATTTGGATCATCTGACACGTACATGTCATGGACATTCCGCTTTTCTATGTTCTAAATATATATTTTTCTTTTCTCTAGTGGGGCCTGAATAGATTTTTTACCTAAAAATACATAGATTTTTAATTTTTTTAGAGGAGACAATGGAGACTGTATTAGATCTGCCATTGGTCTTCAACACGGTTATGCACGTGTAGGTAGAATTTACGAACATTGCACATAAATAATTTTAATATTTTTCTAAATAAATAGTGAAAGATTTGAAATTAAAACCGATAACTTTAATTCTCATATTATATTAAATTATCATTTTATTTAAAATGTTAAACTGTTTGAAAAGAATTTATCTTAATTGGCTTACTTGTATTTCAATGAGGACGAGGGTATAAGCATAAGAAAAGGCTACATCGCCAATGGCTTGAAATGTTCTCCAAACTTTCTCTGATCCTGACACGTCCACCCCAACAGTCACTCCTGTTAAGCTTGTGCGTGCATGCCCACCACCTTCACATTATTTATGGCCGACAAATCTTAGTATAGACCAGAAATTATGCAATCGAATTAAAATAAACTCGTGCCAATTTAACTTAACAAAAATATTTCAGTTGTATACTCGCATGCAACTAGTTAAGTGTAAGCTGAAGAGAAATATGAGAACGAAATGAAATTTAAAACTTATCGCTATGCATCTTTAAAAAAAAAATATTAGAATTTGTCTTATTTAGTCTCTTATTTTTACTGTATTTAACAAGTTAATTCACTATCTTCAAAGGTAATAACATTTGGTCTCTTGTGTACGCATGTTAGATATGTCACAATGAGTTATTCAGTTATTTTTCATTTAAAAATTAATGGTTGTCACGTACATAAAAAATTTACTTGCATCCACTTATGGCAACATGGCTAACACATGAAAAAAAGAAGAAGAAAAAAGAAACTAAGATATAACAAACTGAGATATTGTTCATGGACATACCTGCAACCTTAGCTATAGAGAGACCAAGGCCAATGGAAGAGTAAGCAAAAGACATGACAGCGGCTACAATAGAAAGCCATGAGAGCTTGTGGAAGTTTGGTATTTGACTCAGAACAATTTGGATTGCAGCAAAGATTATCATGGAGGGGTTGTTTGATATTGAGCACTTCGCATGGTGACCGTGTTTGTGAAAGCAATTCGACCTCTTTACGGCACTGGCATGAAAAGACATGAAGATGCCGATATAAGAAATAGGGTAAAGGTTATAAATAATCTATTATTTTGTTTAACATGACACTTTTATTATCTTTAGTTTAATTGACACTTTTATTTATTATCTTTTCAAATGAACTTTTTAGTCTATTATGTTTAACATTATTGGCTTCGTTAGTACAACTCGTCTTTTCCGTCTAATTTTTAATTTTAAAATCACGTGGCGTGCGCGATTGTATCATAATATCTCAAGTTTTCAAAGATAAAATTGATATTAATATTATTAACACATGATGCAGATGTGTTAGATATATTCAAACATCAACTTCAAAAGCATACACGTGTGCACCACGTGCCACGTTCATTTAAAAAGATAATGGATGACAGTATCAATCAAATCAAAAATAATAAACTATTTATAACCTTTACCCTAAGAAATAATATCATTTCTATTTCAAAAATAATAATAATAATAATACCACTTTTGTTAATAAAGTCAATGCTAAAATACTATAGCTCTCCATCAATACTTTGAAAAAAAAAGTCAATTATTTTTCAAAGATGGGTCAATTTTAATACTCACACCATACTAATTGATGCTGTAATTGTGTATCCAATTGTCACCCCCACGAGATTACCATACTGAGCTAGTGCACAAAGCTGGACCTTGATACCACCTGCAAAAAAAAAAAATGGTATTCAAATCTTTAAAGAAAAAATATACATATATTAATATATTATATATATTATAATACTTTTAGTTTACTAATTCAATTTGGTCCCTATTGAAGAAAAATAATTTATATATAACCATTAAATTATAAGTTTCTAATTCCACTAAATAAAAATCGTAAATTTGCCTAGTGAAGCCTTTTAGACTTTAGAGGGAGTGGCTTCATATATGCATTTAGAAACACTTGAAAGAACTACAAGCAAGTAAAATTTCTATTCATGGCTACTCCAAATTACCTAAATGAGACCTCACAACATCTTTGTAAATATAATTTCTTTTGCCGGAGACAGGGCCAGGAGACCTATAACAATCCGCCAGAAGAGTGGAAGTGTAGTAGGTTATGAAAGCAAACGCTATGAGAGCAGCTGGACCAGCCACCCAACCCAACTGAGCTATAGCCCATGCAAGAGAAAGCACTCCAGAACCAATTACAGCAGTGATTATATGTGCACTTGCAGTCAGCAACGTTCCTGCAAACAAAAAACAAACAAATGATAAGAAAATGGTGGTTTTTTGCTACAATCCACATATAAAAAGTTAGGTTTTTCTGTTTTTCTTTATATGACCGGAAACTTTGTTAGAGTGTTAAATTTTACTAACACATGATTGTGGCTGAAAGAAGCATGGTCTAAGTATAAATGGTTATGTTTGCCAATACCAGTTCTCTCACGACCATCATCGTCAATGTTCTTGCTCGGATACCCATTCTCTAGTGATTCTCGGGGTTGTTCTACGTGCATCATCTTCTTCTCAAACTCTTCAGCCACCTTAATCTTTTGTCTATAGAAGTACTAGTGAGATAAGGTGCAGAAAATTGTTAACGAGGAGGAGATATATATGTAGTGAATAGAAAAATGAGGGAAGGCTTGTGATTGGCAGTGAAAAAGGTTTGTCAAAACGTCACAGGGCCAAGTGTTAAAGGATAAGTGGCAAGGTAGAAAAGGTTATTTCCGATAAGTAAAACAATATTAAATATAAGACACGTTTAAAAATTTCAATATAATTATGAACGTTGTAGAGAATGGGTTTGTTTGCAGTGAGTAAGGGGGATATCGTGCTTGATTTGTGGCCTTGTTCCACGAAAGTGTCTCCACAATTGCCTTTTAGGTTTGGTCCCAAATATCTAAAATGAAACATTAGTGCTCACCGTACACGTCGCAGTTGAGTAAACTTTGAGTAAATCCACTCCTTATCAATCGAGTCTAATAAATTCCTCTCCTTCAATTGCAGGGGAAAGTTTCAAAGTATCTCAAAGGCATAACCTCTCATTAAAAATTTAAATAAATTACTAAAAAAGTTACTGTTATTAGAAATCAAATCAAATCAAGTTTAATTCTTTTAAGTAAAGTTTATTATATAAATTTAAAGATATCACTCTTATTATCTAAAAAAAACAAAAAGAACGATATCACTCCTTCCTGCATTAGCCAATCTCTATTAGATTCCATTGCACGCAAAATACAAAAATGATTGTGCATTTTGATCAATGATACCAGTTTTCTTTACAAAGCTTCTTTCAAAATATAAGAAAAATAATTGTGTTAACTTTAATAATCTGTTTGGTAAAGTGTCACATTTTTCATTTTTCAGAAGTAAAAATTTATATATAGTAAAATCTCTTTAAATTAATAATCGATAAATTAATAATTTCTTTTAGATAATAAAATTATTCAGTACCAACTTGAGACTAGTAAAAAACAATTAATATTCTCGATAAAATTATAAGATAATATATTTTAAATCTTTTTTGTATTTTTTATAGACCCAAATATTTTAAAAATATTTTTACATATCCAAATATTTTATAAATTAGTAATTAGCTAAAAATAGATAATAAATTGACTATGAGGTTTTTTCAAAATTTGAATCAATAGTAGTTTGTCTTTTGTTGAACTTCAAATCTGACTAAATCTCATCTTTAATTATGTGCAATGTGACTAAAAGCCCTGAGATTGTTTTCTCATATTACAACAAGAATTTTGGAGTGTCATTGACACTTTGAGTGTTTCCTTATGTGACATTGGATCCAAAGTTTGTGTATCATCACCAACTTCAACTTTAACTTCAATTTCATCTTAAAAATGTCTTGTCATATTGTGAATAATTTGATCTACACTTAAAACCTCTGTACATGTGTTATTTTTATCAAGAAAATTCAAGAGGCCGTTCACACCTATTTTTCTAGGATAGCCTTATTCATTGATTACGATGCCAGTACATTAATGGTGTGTCTATTTTTAAAAATAATAATTATTAATTTACTAATAAATTAATATCTTACTAAAATAATGAAATTTAAATAATTTTAACACTATCAATTTAAAGAGGTTATACAGTAATTGTATAATAAAAAACCTCCATAGTTGAAAATAAAAGATCAGATAAGTATTATACACTGAATTACAATATCGGTAAGTTATATCAATATCCATTTTAAAAATAACCTCACAAATTATGGGAAGGAGTCTAGAATCATCATTGATTTACCTAACATAGGTTTCGTTAGGTATTCAATATTTATTCACCACCTGCTTTACTTGACTATGGGATATTTTTCGGATATATTTGTTTTTATAATTCAATTATCCTCTATTAGGTCCTCTCCAGCAGGATTTTTAAATGCTCAAAAATCTCTATATGTAAGGAAATTATTCTTAACATTGTAGAGAATTTCTACAACTAAGATTCAATATCTCCACATGTAGAGATGCTGAATCCATGCCCTAAAACTCCCTAAAGCATTTGACAACCAAAAAAAAAAAAAAATTGTTGGCCGAAAAAAAAAGTCTCCAACTGTCAGAAAAAAAAAAAAAAATACTTGTCGCTTTTACTCACCATTATTGCTTTTAGTTCTTTTTTCCTCGCTTCTTGCTGTGAAATCGTGTTGCCATGAGATGGATTGGGGTAGGGGGTGTTCACGTGAGATTGGGGATTAGGGTGGGGGTGTTGTGGTGTTGCCGTGAGAGATGAGGGATTGGGGTGAAGGGTATTGTCGTGATGAGATGAGGGATTGGGGGTGGGGGGGAGGGGTCCTGTATCGTCTGTTTTTTTTATTTATTTATTTATTTATCAAGCATCCCTTTTTTTTTTAGTGAGAGAATTGAAAAAGTAATTAAAAATAAAAAAATCATCATAAATAATTAACAAATATAAATAAAAAATTAATACTAAAGTTTAAATTAAAATAATATAATTAATTAAAATAAGAAAATATTTTAGAGAAAAACAAATATAGAGAATCTGTAAAATAGAGAAGTTATTGGAGTGAAATTGAAATAGAGATTCCCTAAAAAAGAGATCGGGTAAATGTAAGGAAGTTGTTGGAATGAAACTGAAATAGAGAATCACTAGATGTAGAAAAATGGTTTAAAATTTCTACATATAGGGAAAAAATATAGGAAAGTTGTTGGATTTGGCCTTAAAGTGCAAAATTTGAAATCACGCACCAAAAACCCACTTAAAATAAAATTATATTAAATTTACTCTAAACTTATAACTCTCATAAAGTAGTACAAACTCGGAATAAATGCACAAGTCAGTTAAAAAAGAAGTTCGAAATGAAAAGTTTTAATCCACAAATCAGTACTTTATAATAGTTTGTATTTGATTATTTTAGCCTATGTGATAGAATTAAACACTGATTATCTGACAATCATAATTTATCAAATCAGAAGATTACTTGCACAATTGCAACGAACAATAAACTATTAATTCGAAGTCATGTAGTTTATTATTCAACTCACATTCAATGATATATTCAACTAATAATCATTCATATGTATGTTAATTGCATCCTATGTTGTTATGGCACGTGGCTTGCCATCTTTTATCATTAATATCTAATATTAATCAAAGGTAACTACATATGATAGTCTGTAATCGATTATTTTAGTCCCAGTCAAATAATCTAAGGACTATGAATAAATTTTAATGTTTATCATATCAAAGAAACATGCCAAGATATTCTAAACAACTTTTAGAATATATTTCTTCTATGAAAAACTTAAGGACACATTAATATAATAAAAATGAAGAATACGAATGTTAACAAAGATGCCATTATATAAAACACAAATTTACATCAAAATGCCCTATATATGTCATCTAACTATACAGCATTAGGGCATATCACTAACAATCTTATTATCTCTTCTTCGTAGCCAATATCTTTGTTGTCCCTTTGTAGCCAATCTTTTTGTCGCTCCTTTGTAGCCAATTTTATTGTCGTTCCTTCGTAGCAAATATCTTTGTCACCCCTTTATAATCAATCTTTTTGTTGCTCATTTGTAGCCAATCTTTATGTCACTCCTTCATAGCCAATCTTTTTGTTACCTCTTCGTAGCCAATCTCTTTGTCGCCTCTTCATAGCCAATATTTTTGTCGTTCACTGCAAGAAAAATTGGATTCGGCAACGAAAATTTGTTATCGCCGCTATTTTGTTGCAAGATCGGCGACGACTAGGTGACGAAAGAATTAGCGCAAAAAAAAAGTGACTACTTTATGAC
Organism: Ehretia macrophylla; assembly: GCA_037974665.1. NCBI lineage: Eukaryota > Viridiplantae > Streptophyta > Magnoliopsida > Boraginales > Ehretiaceae > Ehretia > Ehretia macrophylla. The sequence continues at coordinate 12,986,813 of CM075774.1, forward strand.
ATTTTTGAGACTAGAATTGCAATTCATCGCCAAATCGTCTCTATTTAAAGAGGAAACAACAAAGGATATTTGGTAAGATGGCAAGAAGTAAAAGGTCGTCACTATTTCGCCTCTCATTGGAGATGTTTTAGCGATGACCAAGAGATTTAGCGGCCTTTTGTCACTAACATATCACTAATTTGAGATGAATAAGTGATGACATTTTGATGTTATAGAGGGAAATAAAATGTCATCGCTAATTCATCTCCAATTGGAGACGAATTAGCGATGTCTTTCTAGAAAAACAAGACGTCACAAAATTATCTCCAATTGGAGAAGAATTAGCGACGACTGTGATGAAAAACAAGCTTTCGTCACAGTACTAGTGACGACTTGTGGAGTTTTTAATTTGTTGTCGCAAATTCAACTCCAATTGGTGACGTACTAGCGACAGTATCTTCTAAAAATAAGATATGTGGTTTTTAAAATAAGATGACGTCACAAAAACGTCTCCAATTGGAGACGAACTAGCGACGACTGTCCAGAAAAACAAGCTTTTGTCACAATTTTTGATGACATGTGGAGTTCCTAGTTTATTGTCGCAAAATCAACTCCAATTGGAGACGTATTACTGACGGAGTCTTCTGAAAATAAGATATGTGATTTTTAAAATAAGATGACATTGCAAAATCGTCTCCAATTGGAGACGAATTAGTGAAGAATTCTAGAAGAACAAGCTTTAGTCACGGTTTCGTCTCCAATTGGAGATGAAATAGCGTCGACGTATTCTATTTTATTGTCTCTAATTCGAGACAAATTTGTGAGAAAACTCCTTAGGGTTTCTGCGACGACCCTTTTTGTCGTAGGGTCGTCGCAAGCCTTTTAAACTCTCTTCACCAGTGCCGCTGGTGAAGATTGAAAATTTCAAAACCCTACCCCATAAACTTGTGACCCCAACCCCAACCTCAACCCCCATCCCTGTGCACCAGCACCCTTACCCCAAACCCGTCACCTCTATCGCGAACCAACTCCACCACGCCTCATGAACCAACGCAATTTTGTGTATTTTTTATATTTAATTTTTTGTTACTTATTTAATTTTTGTTATTTATTTATAGTGTAATTACTGTTTTTATTTATTTAATTTTTTGTTATTTAATTATTGTTAATTTAATAGTCTTTATGTATAGTTGGGTACATTTGCAATATGGTGGTCACTACCAATCTGGCCATTCAAATTTGATGTGCCAACTTGATTGTCATTTTCTCAATTTACGAGAATAAATGATATCATTCAATATATATATATAATCAGTTTTGCTTAACGAAATAGTACTTGATCTTATTTCATTTCTATTATTTAGGCTTGTCATTATTTCTATTTTTTGTCTTAAAGGGGAAATAAACAGTGTTAGTTAATACCCATGACACCATTTGCTTGTGGTTGTGGAAAAGGATAGGGTGAGCGAATTCACCTTGAGGATTATGCTTAGCCTTCGGCTCTTGTTTCCCAAAAAAAAAACCACGATTTGAATATGTATATACTAGTGTTAGAACAATTAATAATAAGGTGTTGATGATCGAAAATCTGTAACCTATATAAGTAGTAATTTTTGTATATATATAAAATTCACAACTAGCAAAATATACATGAAAACTATTAAATGGAAAGCCTTCAGTACTAGAATATAGTTTGCCTACCTTAGAAAGTGTCTTTTTTTGTGATTTACCTATATATTATTTGGTATAATGTGCTTGTATTTTAATTTTGAGGTATAAGAAATAATTATATTGAGTAGATCTAGTACAAAAGTTGTGTAAATAATTAATATAATTATATTAATTATATTATAATATGTTAATTCTCATGGAAGAGAAGTAAACAAAAATAAGATATTGAAACTCTTTAGGGGGTTCAAAGCCCAACCAAAAAACAAGAAGTTATAACTTATAGGTTTAACCAAGTTGGGTTATATAATATGCTTGCTTGATTAATTATATGTCTTATTCTAATATCATTATACTATTAGGAAGGTTAAACAATTTTTTTTATATTTTAAACCAAAATATAAAACTTTATTGATATTTGTCAAGCTATTTTAAAGTTGTCAGTCTTATATAGGCCTTTTTATAAGCCCAATAATGGTATGAACCCTCTTCTTGACCTATTTTGAGCCCCATAATGTATATTCTCTATTTAGCCATATACTGGCCACATTCAAAGTCCAATAATGGTATGAACCCTCTATTGGGCCTATTATAGGCCCAATGAATGGTATGAACCTTATATTGGCTTATATGAGCCTATTTATAATTTCAATAATGCTATTAACCTTATACTAGGCTTATTATGGGCCCAATAATAGTATTAACCTTATATTGGGTCTATTATGGCCTAATAGTCTATTTTGGGTCTCATAATGTATCACCTTCATTTCTCAAAATCTTATACGAAAGTTTGGTTTAATAGAGTACTGAACAAAATGTATTCAACTCATGAATGGATGGAACATCGACTAATTCCCAACGAACAATTTACTGATGCCGTTATTATCAATGTATGCAAATTTGTTGCATTCGCATGTAGTCAAAGGTATTACATGGATGGTGAAAAAATAAGATGCCCATGTGCCAAATGCAAAAATCACAGGTTTGGATGTACTGATGACGTGAGGATCCATCTTTATAGGAGGGGGTTTGTGAAGCCCCGCACAAGACCCCATATGCATTTTATAGCATTTCATCAATTTTTACATCATTTAAAATACAATTATATTAGTTAACATGTATTTACCTTGATTCACGTGATTTTATTTCAAAATATGTACATTTATATCATTTTACGTGCATATGTATTGTTTAACGTGTATTTAAATTCAATTATGTGTCTTTGAGTAATTTAGATAACGTAAGCAATAATTAAATTATTTTATGTGCATTCATCTCGATTTACGTGCATATAATCATTTAACGTATGTGTGAGTCATTTATATCGTGTAGCTAGTAATTGGAACCAACTAAGTTCAATAGCTAACTAGAATAATTGAATTAGAACCAAGACAATTGGAATTAACACTAGAATGACAAACTAGTAATACACAAGTCAATTGGAGGGCATTCTCATCATTAGGCAACTTAGATATTATCTATCAACACACACTACACCACCCACATACACCAAATCTCTACAATACACACTACACCATCTACACACACAAAATCTCTACAACACACATACACCCATAATATGCCCACACATACACATACTACACGATTTTGCCAAGGAGAAGAGAGAAGGAAAAAGAAGGAGAAGAAATGAAGGAAGAGGGAAGTAGAAGCAAGCCATTTTCAAGATCTTTAACCATTTTCAATCAACTTTCTTCTATTTCAAACGCCTGCAAAGGTGAGGGATTTTTCATAAATGGTTTTAAAAGATTCATTCAATTTTATTAATGCTCATTTGATGTTAATATTGCTATAGCTTGCATATCTAGATGACGAGATTGAGTATTTGTGTGTTGTAGATCTAGGAATTGTAATTTCATGTTGGGTGATTGTTGATTGTTGAGGTGGGGTGGTTTTGGTTGAGTTTGAACTCTTGTATGATGCCTAATAGCCACCTTGAACTTGCTTGATTGTTGGTAGGAGGATGAGATTTTGTTTGAATGATTATTGTAGAAGTTGTATTTTTCTCGTTCAGCTATCTGGGCGTTATAGCCTTTATCCAGTCGCCCGGATAGAAGCCACAACGCCTGGCAAAAAACTCCCATCCGGCTGTTACCTGCTTCATCCGGGCGACCGGATGAAGGCTATAACGCCTGGATGTTTGACAACTTTGCGCAACATTTTTTGGAAGGCCATATCTTAGTCAATTCAACTCCAAATTGAGTTCTGCTTGATTCTAGAACTATCTACTTTTGATAAACTTCGATTCTAAGCCAAAAAATAAATTAATTGGATTTTGGGAGGGTAGGTAAATTACTTGATTAAGATAGGCTAATGTAGAAGCGTTGAAATGACTCTATAGTTCCTTTTGTGTTTGCATTTTCTTGTCGTTTTACATAATCTATTGATATCTTCTCGCTATTTTATGGTACGTGAAAATATTTGAGACTTTAAAATTGCTATATATGTATGATTATTATATGCTTTCTTGACATGCCATTGACTAATCATTTATTACCGCAAGAGATTTACATACTTACTTGCCTTATTTTTTATATTACTATTGTGACGGAAGTAACCTACTTTGTTGCTAACCTAGTTGTGACGGAAACATCCTATGTTGTTGTAATCCTAGTCCCCCTCTCTCGCTTGGTGCCTTTCCTTGGAGAGTTGAGGATTTATTATATATATATTTATCAAGGTTGCAACCTTCTAAAGGTTTTAGTGTGATCGATGGTCCCAGGCAGCATCAGGCTTGCTGGTTGTACCCACGACCACCTTGGACCTATTCTTTATCTTTAAGGGGAGCTATCCGGAACCCTCAGTTATTGATGGAGTTGGAGTCGGGTTATCTTTGAGTACTTGATCCTCAGTTGTGGTGTGGGGTTATCATTATTTGATTCAAGTCAAAAGCTATCAACATCAGCATTCATTGTATCCTTTTTACTATGTGGTTCCTACCCCCATTTAGACTCTCAAGGTCCACAGTGGGTAGGGTTACTTGCTTATTGATCATGTTTAATCTTGAATCTTGTTACCTGTTCACCCGTTGCTTATATACATGTGCATTCTTATGTGCATGGCATGCTTTATCAAATCATTTATGAAAAGATAAAACCTTTGTGAAAACCCTTCCTATTCTATCCTCACTGAGTTATATTCAGGATTAGCTTCCCCGTCTTTTGACAATTTCAGGTCAAGATTAGCATGAGCAAGCTTCCATGTGGTTGCAATCCTCATTGATGTGATGAGTTGGATTCCTGCTTATGTGATCTACATGCTTGCCTGTGAAGATGTACTCCTTGTTGTAATAAGCATGATTTTGTATAATTGAACTATTTAATCTACTGTAATATTCTTTTGGGTTAACTAGATACCTAGCTAAGTTGATTACTCTACTTAGTAGACCTAGGCTTGGAATGTTGACAGGTGGACTCGGGTATTGTAACATGTAACAAGGTGTTGTAACCCTTTAAGGTCGATGTTTTGGGAGAATGTTGAAAGTCTTTTCAAACTACTTGTGGTATTCTTTTAATGGATGTTCAGGTTGTTAATCTATAAATCATAGGTTTTAAAGCTGTTAAGTTGTTAACCTCAAGAATAAGAGTTACGAACGTCATGTTTCGGCCTTAGCTCAGCAATAGGTCGGGGTTGGGGCGTGATAGGGTTTCATGCCTTATTACTATGAATAGACTGCACACATGGAATATTTGTCCAATTATAGGAATTCATCTAAACAAAACTTTACGAATAACAATTGTCCTGGGTTTTAGGAAAAAAATAATTATAGGACAATGGTATTTGATGCTGGTGGTTCGGAGTTGCTTGCGAATCATAACGAATCATTTGAAGTACTAAATCCTCATGCACAATAGTTTTTTGATCTATTGAAGGCTGTTGATGACCCGTAGTGGGATGGTTGTGAAAATCGCACTCAGTTGTCTGCCATGTCTCATTATATGAATATCAAGTCTGAAGAGAACATAAGTGAACAATGCTTCAATAGAGTTATTGCAGAAATCAGGGAATCTTTGCCAAATACTAATAAGTTGATCGAAAACTTTTATGGGTTTAAGCAACTAATAAGGCCTTTAGGGTTGGGATATGAGAAGATAGACGTATGTATAGATAGATGTACATTGTTCTAAAATGATAGAATTCATCTTGAATTGTGCCTCCATTGTGGTCACCGACATTTCAAGACATCATCAGGTGATAATAAACGGGGAAAACTTATATCTTACTAACAATTAAGGTTTTTTCCATTGACTCCAAGGTTGAAAAGATTATACATGGCAAAGGCTATAGCGAAACACATGCAGTGGCACAAGAAACACTATGTTGAGGATGAAAATATTTGTTATCCATCTGATGTTGAGGCATGGAAACAATTCGATAGAGTTTATCTAGATTTTGTTGCTGAACCAATAAATGTTCGGCTTGGTCTATGCTCAGATGGGTTTAATCCTCACAATTCAAATTCTCAACCTTACTTTTGCTGGCCGGTGATAATCACACCTTACAATCTACCACCATGGATGTGTATGAAAGACCCTGTCATATTCTGGACTCTTCTTATACCTAGTCCAAAAAATCTCAGTAAGTACATCGAGGTGTATCTAGAGCCTCTGATCTTTGAATTGAATAAGTTATGGTTGGAAGGGACACATTGCTATGATGTGGCGACGTAAAAGAATTTTCAATTGAAGGCAACTTTAATGTGAGCAATTAATGACTTCCCTGCATATGGCATGTTGTTTGGTTGAAGTACATATGGGAGGATGTTGTGTCTGTATTGTATGGACAAGTCAAAGGCTTTCCAATTGCCAACGAGTAGGAATAATTGCTTCTTTGATTTCTCATCGTCAATTCTTACCAAAGAATATTGTTGGCCTTAGGCCTAAATACATGATTTTGATTATAACAAATCATAGTTTTTTGGTTGTATCAAGTATGATTGTTTTAATGTGTTTATATGATTAAACTCATACCTGTGACTCATGTGGATAAATTGTATAAATTTGTTTGAGTCAAATGTTGATTGGTGGCATAACTTGTATGGAGATAACAATTGTATTGATCTAATGAATAATGTAAGTATAATCAATTTGATTTATCAAGTGTGTGAAATCAAATATGTCTTATATTCTTAAATGGGTAAATTTCTCGCCGCCCCCTATGAAAGGGTCTAATTCCTGATTGAGTACCTCAATTATTTGAAATAGCTCAGAACCCTCATGTGATGTTAGGCAATTGGCTCACTAAGTCCAGCCGTTAGCATTTCCATCTGATTTAACTGGAAGTGTAGCTCACGCAGCATCAATGCATGTTTGAGAGCTTTTTTGTTGTCATTTCACCTTACACTAAACAAATAATATACCAATATGCCCTTTAGACTAGTTATAAGTTTGTGCCATCTTCTTGCAACATAACTGAAGCATAAAGCAGAAGAGAGCTAAAGCCACTGTTGGTAAGTGGGTTCATCTTGTTTTTTTTTCTTCTTATTTTGGTTTAGGTTTTTATTAAAGTCATTCGTTGCTTATGCTAATTTCTTTTTGGCTATCTTTTCTCAAACGCATGTGTTAGATTCATGTGATTATTGCTAATTTTTTTTCCTTTAATGAGACGGGTTATTGGAGAAAATGTCAACATTGAGCAATAGGCGTTCAACCAATTACTACCCAATTGAGTTGCAGTATGCACACATGAGGTGTGGGATTTGCATGCAACATCTCGACATTCAGATAGTCTCAACAAATAGGCCTACGAAAGGAATGTTATATTACAAGTGTGATAATTGCAAGTGGTTTAGATGGTATAACCCTCACAGTGCAATTTGGGCTGATAGTGGCATACCTGTTGTTCCAACTATAAGCTCTACCATATATGGAGGAACAATGGGAGGAGGTTATGATTGTGAGGACGTTATATCCCATGCCATCAATAATGGGATGAACAATATGTAGGATGTTAGATTTATGAAGATTACTTTACTTGTCAGTGTTGTTTGTTGCATAATGGTAGTTTTCTTGTTTATTGTAATATTAGTGAAATGAAGAAGGGATGTTTGACTAATAGTTGTAGTTGCTATGTACTGTACTTTTGAATGAATGTTAACACCATCTGTTGATTAATATAATATAGTTCTTTATTTTTCTTCTTTGTTTCCTTCTTATTGCTGCCACATGTGAGTATAGCTAGTAAAAAGAAAAAAGAAAAACACAAATACACTGACACATAAACATACTTCAACAATAAATAATACTTAAAGTACTTCCAATTGAATATAATTGTGCAACTTTACCAACCATCATAAACTATTAATTTCCAACCTACCAACCATATGGGGAGCAAAGATAGCAAAACAACATTATCGGCTCCCCATCATCCGTCCAAAAAACACAAAAAAGCAACGCAAAAGATATAGTGGTTGACATCAACCAAGTATCCAAAGTAGCAAAAAAGATGCACAAAATATACATAAACCAATCAAAGTATTTCAATACCACAATTGTTAAATCCTCCATTTCTCCCTTTTGTTCTTGTTCATATCTTCTAAAACCTATGAAATGCTTATTGACCTAGTTGAAGTTGAAGTAGAAGGTGCACTGCTTTGTTTAACACCAACCAAGGCTGTGTTTCTGAAACTAGTGTAAACTCTTCCACTATCATTTGCAACACTCTCAGAAACACTACCAGTCGCACCAGTAACCACTGCACCTCTGCTAGATCCAAATCTAGATCTATGTCCACTACCTCTACTATCAACAATTCCAACCACAGCTCCTCTACCAGAAATAGTTTATTCACCAACAACTTGAGATACTCTAGCATCAACAGTTCTTCTTCCTTTACCAGCTGGTAATCTATAAACAACACCTTTTGTTGGTCATGGTCTTTGGGGAAGATATGACATTGACTCTTGTGTACTAGGAGGCTGTGAGAAAGAACATATGAAAATATAAGTATTAGTATGTAAATATGTTTCATTTAGAAGACAAGTAAGTTAACTTTACTTACATTATGTGCATCTGTCTGAGATTGATCCATGTTTGATTGTAGTGCAGCTGGCTGAGGCTGTTCCATGCTAGAATGTGGTGCATCTGGCTGAGGCTGTTCCATGCTTAAATGTGGTGCATCTGGCTGAGGCTGCTCCATGATTGAATGTGGTGCATCTGGCTAAGGCTGCTCCATGCTTGAATGTGGTGCATCTGGCTGAGGCTGCTCCATGCTTGTACCACTCTGGCTTCTCATTTCTTACACCAAACCAAACCAAACCAAATAAACCAAATTAGTGTTGTATATAATGTTAACTTCTGTTTAAAGCAAAGTACCTTTAGCAATGGTGAATCTGGGTAAAATGGTCTTTGACATGTTGACTTGTTGTGTCCTCTCATTAAACGTCTTGAGCATGTATGTGTTAGACCCTTTCTTGTAGAAGTTGCACTTTGTTGAACATCTTGACCAGTCATTCTCCTAATTTGTTTAGGTCTACCTGCCTTTTTCCTAATAAATGGTACATTTAATGTTTCTGAGTCTGATTCATTTTCTACATAGTCATTTGGTCTAGGCACTAGATGAATCATATGTGCATAAACCTTCACATATGTATCCATGGTAAAACAAGGGTCAACATAATCATCCACCTTCTTCCTGAATTTGTTTATACAAGCCAATGCATGAACACAAGGATAGCATGCCAGCTGGAACATGCCATAACTGCAGCTCTTAACAGATAAATCAATAGCATGTCTCTGCGATTCATTAAAAACTTCATACTTTTCACCCCCTAAATATGTTGCAATCCAACCCTTTGACTTCCCAATCAATTTTGCAAGTTTTTTCCTAATGTGGGGACATAGATTTCCTTAAAATTTTTCTATTCCTTCCCTCTTAATTTGAAGTCTAGACATGAACTTCACTCTTATAGCTTCAAGCATTGTTATGATGGGCTTATCTCTAGCATCTAATATCATGTTGTTGAATAATTCACACATACTGTTAACCAATGTATTACACTTTGAATCAATGGGAAAGTGAGATCTAGCCCACTAATTTGCTGGGATTCTCCTCAACTATTCATCTGCAGTCTCATTTTGTCCAACCTTGGGGTTGGCTCTTTCAATTTGCTGAATAGCTTTCTCAAACTCCCTCACATTTGCTGTGGAGGTAGCATTGTAAAACAACTCCTTCATTTTTTGTCCTTCCCACTTTTTCCTGAAATTCTCATACATATGCCTCAAGCAATACCTATGATACACCTGGATATACATCTCTAAACACCTCAACCAAACCTGTGATGCACACTTGTTTGACCATCCCTTCTCAACTGGGGTTCCAATTACATTGTGTAGTTGCTTTAAGAACCACTACCAAGTTTCCCTCCCCTTAAATGGTACAACATACAACAGCCCGTGCAATTGGAAACAAACCATCATTACCATCTCTCCCAATAGTACACAACAACGGATCACCATATTTAGATTTTAAAAAGCATCAATCTAAGCCAATTAATGGCCTACAACCAACTAAGAACCCATCTTTCAAACCAGCAAGATAGTAAAAAATTCTATCAAATACTGGTTGTGGATTTCTCTCAACTCGTATCAGTATAGTGCTCCTAAGATTATGGTATAAAACAGTTGTAGCATAAGCTCTCAACATGGTGTATTGCTCTTCACTGTTACCTTCTATCAATCATTGGGCCACTTTTTTTTGCTCTATGTGCCTTGTATTTGCTGCATGAAATTGACTCATCATTGAATATGGTTGTTTGCAAATCAGCCAGGCTTTCTTTAGGATTCTTCTTCACATGCTCCACAATTCTCTTGCCCAAATACTTATATGTTGCAACCCTATTCTCAAAGTCCTATCCATAACTATGATCACCCTTATATGATGTAACTTGAAATTCTTCACTTCATATGATTGGGGAAGCATGTATTCTCCAAGTGCAATGATTAATACACTCAGCTATAACCCTCCCACTTTTATTCTTAACCCAATGTAACTCAAACCCATTACGCACAACATAATCTCTCAAGACTACCCTAAATTGTGTAACATCCTTGAACACTATCTTTACCTCAAATTCAAAAGCATCCATATCATAACCATCTTGATACTCAGGCACTCTTTCTTCATCAACATCTCTCAAACAATTAATATCATTTTCTGAGAAATCACTGCACCAACCTTCATCAGTTGCTGCTTTCTTATTCTTCTTAGCTTCAATTTCTTCTCTTATTTTTCTCTTCAGCTCATTGTGCTTTTCTCTAATAATTCTCCCATCCATAGGTTTTTTAGTATTTTCAGTACTTGTTCTCTCATCCATAGGATCTTCAGTATTACTTTTCTCATTACTTGCTACATTCTCATGTGTTGTTTTCTTTTTCTTGTTCTTCTCAGCTTCCATCTTTTCCCTTCTTTTTCTCTTCAATACATGCAACTTTTCTCTTGTCATTCTCCCATTCATACATATATCATTTCTGTCATCCACATGTACATCATTTGGCTCCTCCATAGGATGTTCCACATGCACATCATTTGTGTCCTCAATAGGACCTTCATTGGTTGTTGTTCTCTCATTTAAAGGATTATCATCATTAATCTCAGAAGTAAAGCTCCTACAAGCTTCATATGGAACAATGATAGTGGTATGTATTGTTCTCCCATTTGTATCTACAACGTTAATTATACCAATCTCGTCCACATAATAAATACCAACAAATGGCATATTTTTATGATCCTCAATGAATTCTATAACATTAGCATCATCGTCAATCAACCTAAGCCCATTTTCAAAAGTTCTAAATACACCAGGTTTTTTGTAATATACACTTACATTACAACTTTTCCCACCCGCTTGCCGATACATTGCATAAAATTTGAATAAAGACAATTCATTTAATGGCACATTAGGGTATATTTCTTGTATACCACCTTCATACCTTAGTGTAGGTTGTGAAACGAATTGCCCACCAACCCACATTTCCATATCACAATAGCCATCAATCATGCCGAAAGTCTATTCCACATCATCCCTCATTCTGAAATTTTAGAAAATGATTTAATGTTACAAGCCATTACCAATTATGTTAGTAGCCCTAATTCTGGACATTGTAACATGGAAAGCCCTAATTTAGAAAACCCTAATATGGAAAACCCCTAATTTAGAAAACCACTAATTTGGAAAACTCATAATTTGGAAACCCTAATTTGGAAAACATTAAGAAAAAGCATAAAAGGCAAAGCACGAATTTGGTTACGACACTAATTTGGAAAAACCCTAACTTCGATGGATGATTTTTTAAAGATGGTAATGTCGATGTTGTCCCTCTCAACAATGACAACATAAGTTGACAAGGACAAATAAAGAAAGAAAATATATTGGGACTACAATGTCGAATAAACTAAATCCAAACAATAAAAATCAAAAATAAAGAAAACAAACACATACCTGCACCTCGGAGTGGGTGTTATCTTTATCCATGCCAAAAATCTCTCAGATTAGATTGTGAATCTTCAGGGCCAAGTCAAGATTCAGTCAACTTCGACGATCAGATACGCGAATGGAGATATGTGTGTGTGTGTGCGTGCGCGCATAAGTGTGTGTGTGGATGAGCATGTGTGAAAGTAATAGGGCTTAAGGATGCATTTATCTCACTTTATATTAAGGGTATAATAGTCATTTCACAAATTCTATCATATTCGTTAATGGTATCTAACGGATTGAGCTGGTGAGCGAATTACCTAACATCACAGGGGGGTTCTGAGCTATTTCAAATAACTGAGTTACTCAATCAAAAATTAGACCCTTTCATAGGGCGGCGGCGAGCAATTTACCCATTCTTAAACACATATTTGTTGGCTTTTGTGCATTAAACGTATATATTGTTGTAAAGCCAATTTGAATTTCAATATTTTTGGCGTATGTAGATTATTTTGTACTAACGTTTTTGTGAGCCAAAAGTTGTTGTGAATACTTGATGTTGAAAGAGAAAAAAGATATTGCTTGAAAGAAGAAGATATGCTTGATCAAAAGAAGTTGTAAGATTAAGAAGATGCAAAGTTATGTTGGCCACAATTATCAGCATCATCACAAGCATATGAAAGTCTTGAAGAGTTGAAGAAATGGAGATTATATTTCAAGAATCAAGACTCGAAGGCATAAAGATGAAATGGTGACATAAGGTGGAGAAGTGGCAACATAAGAGGTAGCAGCTTGGATATTGTCGTTTGCCTTAGATTTGCATTTGTGTGGTTCAAGCTCTTGATATGTTTTCAAAATGTTTATAAATTCTTCATCAAGATTTTTGAAAAGATTTTAAAGACAAAATGGGCTGGTATATCTTTTGAAGAATTGGTCTTAAAAGTTTAAAATGATTTATCTTCAAAAGATTGGTTTTGGGTTAATATATTTTGATAAAATCTTGCAGGTGCAAAATCGATTTTCAGTCTTTTATCAAGAGTTTAGAAAATGTTTTGAGATGTTAAATGGCATGAAAAACTCGTTTGAAGAAGTGTTTTAATGAGGTTTAAACTTTATATCATCAAGAGACTTGATAGCAAATGTTTTGGAAAACATTTTGCACAAAATTGAGTGACCCCGGGGGTGATACCCAGGCTTGATAACAAGACCGGCCATCAATTCCGCCCCCTTGGCAAAATGGTTGCGTTTTTACTAGGCTTGATACCTAGTCATGTTAACATGACTGGTAGGTCTGTTAGTTTGAAAAATATAGTCATTATTATCCGTTGACATCTTTTTCTATACATTTTCAAACACCTCAAATGCTCTAAACACCTCTTCCAACTACAAACAATTGTTCCGAAGCTTTTATATCATCAAAAACACATTGTTTACATAAATCATTAAGCATTCAAGAGCTTTATTTGTATTGTCCAACTCATAAAGGAGTTAAAGCTTTGTATATTTCAAATACACAAATTCTTGCTTGTATTACTCTCTAGATCTTAGATTGTGAGAATCATAGAAGAGAAGAAAGTATTGTAAAACCTTTGTGGACTCAAAGGAAGAGAGGTAATAGGTTTGAAGTCTCACCTATATTTGAAGAGACTTTGGTTGATCTCTTGTGGATTCAAGAGATCGTTGTAGTAGGTTTTTAGCTTCACCTTCATTTGAAGAAGCTTGTGATTTTCTTGTGGACTCAAGAGAAGGTTGTAAAGTTGGTTTGTACTTTACCAATATTTGAAAAAGTATCAATAGTGGAGTTTGTAGAAATCCTTAGGGGAGAAGGCCTTACGTAGTGGATGTAGATTAGCGAACCACCTAAAAATCATTGCGTTTGATCTCTCCAACCTTACTCTCTTTACTTTCACATATATTGCATATCTTGTGTTTGATTTATTGCACAATTCTTACCTTTATATGTGTTACACACAAAGTGTTTGATAAATTGCCTAAGTGAGTATAACAATTGAATTCCATAATTTTTAAAGTAGTAATTTGCTTCCATTAGCCTAATTCAGCCTCCTCCCCTCTTAGGCTCATTGGGACTAACAAATAGTGTATTGCACCATGACATAAATAATTTTATCAAGGGTAGGGTAGAAAAATCTAGACCTCTGCCTAGATTAGATGGTGAACAGTTATGGGAACGTGTGAAAGATTACCCTAAAATCAACAAAATGATAGTAAGCAAGCTCTCTAGCTTTAGGGATTGACACAATTGGACGAAGAAAAGTATTTTTTTGGGATTTACCTTACTGGTAGACGCATCTTGTGCGTCACAATTTAGACGTGATGCATATTGAGAAGAATATTTTTGATAATATTTTCAACGCTGTAATGGTTGTCAAGGGTAAGACAAAGGACAACCTCAGATCAAGAGTTAATATTTTTAACTATTGTGACCGTCCTGAATTATGTGGTAAGAACGAATTGAAGATAGGTGTTTACACACTCCCTATGGCAAGTAGAAAAACACTTCTTGAATAGGTTAGAGACTTACGACTCCATGATGGATAAGCTTCAATTTATCAAGGTATGTCGACTTGAAATATTTTAAGATGTCACAAATGAAGAGTCACAAATATCATGTGTTTATGGAGAGATTGCTTCCCATTGCCTTATGTGAGCTAATGTCGAAACATGTTTGGAAAACTTTTGCCTAACAAAGTTTATTCTTTAGTAACATATGTTGCACAACTCTTCGAAGACACGAACTAGAAAGGATGGAAGAAAACTTTTGCCTAGCAAAGTTTATTCTTTGTTTTGGTTTTTTCACCCTGATAGAACTAGAAGGCTTCGACCCCTCACTCTCCTCAACATGTACAATAGATATTATATTGTATTAAAGAATAGGTTTTTTGGGATTTTTGGTGACATAACTAAATAATAAGTGGTGCCCACACACACAACAAAAAGAAAATAGAAAAAGAAAACTAAACAAACAAAAGATGAAAAGAAAAAGACTAGGATAACAATGTCATCTCAGCCTTCATCCAAGTTAACACACGGAGCTATTACAAATCTATTAGCCAACCTATAATATGAATCATAGACTACTCCTGCTCATTATGTAAATGTACACATGTAAAAAAAATAAGATAAATAAAAAGGTAGAAGACCTAGTTGAGTAACTGGCGCTAAAAATGATGTCACTTTCTTGATGGAAAATAAGGGCCGAACTGGCATTCCAAATGGGTACTTAACTTTCACCAAACTACTAGATTGCATATTCAAATAAGAACATATTATTTGGCTAGCTTCAAAGACTAATTGCATGATTTTTTAAGAGAATTCATTAGAGTTTTCAATTTTCATATATGATACCCTTCTTCCTTTCATGTATGAATTGCTACTTACAAAAGTCAAGAAAAGTAAAAGAGGAAGAACATCAGATATAATTCTAGACAGAACAAATTCCATTCCTCTTCATGCTCATTACTGTCCTAAACTCACTATGCTACTTGCAGTAGTATGAGAAATAACAAGATAATAACAAAGAAGCATAGAATGAAGAAATATTTGCAAGCACACTTATGCCATGGGGTGAATTGCAAGAAACCATGTAGAAGTGGAGAAGGTTAAGTACCAAAGGTTATAAAAGCTACTAGCAATCTCAGTTACAACCTATAACAACTAGGCAGGGGTTCTCTAGTGCAGAATTTTTGGATTTTTTTTGTTTGTTAATGACTTAGATTTAACTATATACAACCACAAGAGGAGAGGAACTATTTGAGGTTTTTAAATTTTTCCTTCTATCCTAAAGTTTATTTATTCAATGAAATATTTCTTTGATATTCATCATTGGTTATCCTTCTGGGCCTTTTCTTTTTGTTTTTAAGGCAGTCAAGAAATAGTTCACCACAATTTATCTTGTGGAGATCTTAGCATCAGTACAAATACACAACATAAAAATATATTATGCAAAATCCTCAAAGGGAAATTTTCTATATGACCAACATATAATGAAGAAAGTGATAACTTGAACATCAAAATGAGAAATCTTGAAACAAAGGATTCTTTCAACCACAAGACTAAAGTCTAAAACACTACATAATGCTTTATCAGAAGTGGCTGCTTAAGAATATTAATGTCACGCCCCAACTTGACCCTACCTAAAACCAAGTTGAGACGCGGCAGAATTTCGGTATTGTAACGGCTGAAATATGGACTACCAAATAAATAAACCTACACAAAAACACTTCATATATCCATAACAACCAACCTTCAATCATAACACAAGCTGCGACGGAATTTCGGTATTATAACGGCTGAAATATGGACTACCAAATAAATAAACCTGCACAAAAATACTTCATATATCCACAACAACCAACCTTCAATCATAACACAAGCCTTCCGTCACAATACCACATCATGATTATACATATACATGCCTCAGAATGAAATACATAAGCTTATCCACCTATACAAAACAAAAGAGACTTGTGGAAATCATTACAACCCTATAAAAATGGAAGGTAAACATCTAACTTAACATTTAATGCACAAAGTTAATAAACTCCAAAATAGTAAATACAACAAGTCTTATAAACATAAACATCCACAAGGCAAGCAAACTAGGCCTCAGCTCAACTATGACCTCAACTACAGGTTCAACATTCACGTACTCCATATACTCGACCACTTCAGGTTCACTAGAAATGTTAGTAAATGGGGTAAGTTTCCACGAACTCAGTGAGGGAAGAATAAGGAAGGTTTTGAAAGCATTTTTGGGTTTTGAAAACTTCTTTTGAAAGCATGACATGAACAAGAACATGTAATAGTTATAAATGCGCGAGAATGTAAATAACCACATAAGAAGGATATGCTCATTTTGTTGATTTCGATCCCCTATATGCCTCACAAACTCATCCCCTATACACCACGCTGATGTACTCTAGATGTACATCAAAACCTACAACCCAAACCCTGTGAATTTTCCATTCACAACGGGATAGGGATTAGAACCCCGGTAGTCATGTCATCACTTAGCAAGCCCTATGCTGCCCAGTGCAACATGAACGCTACCGTGTCTGTTTAAAGGTTGCAACCCTTCGTATTCACGCATAACACATTCACTCATCACGACAAATAAGAGAGAACAACAAAGTAGGTTATTTCCCCGAACACTTACGCATTTCAAAATCATCTCATAAGGCATCAACCAAGTAGCCAAGCATATAAACCACGTGTAGCATGAACACATCCCCTTTGTCTAAGCTAATCTCATTGACATCAATTTAGGATTTGACAACACATTTAACAACTAAATAAACTAATTCAACATAATATTCAATTCTAGCAACAATCTAGCCCAATTCTAGCAACAATTAACGCAAAAACACAATCACATTTACCCCCGAACATCACCTAACATAAAACCAACTTACTACGCAATTAGGACACCACTAGGGGAACCCAAAACCCCCCCAAACCATGGTTGTCCAGCATTGGACAGTGGCTGTCCAACGCTGGAAAAATCAGCTTGGTACACCCCCAATTTTTTATCCATTTTGCATTTTCGTGCAACTAAGCTATGCTCTGATGTTATATAAATGTGTATGAACATTATATAAGTGCTAGGGTCAATATTACATCCAAATATAGTCATACTATTCAATAAATAAACCAAACAATAAAACTACAACAATATCTATTCTACACAAGCTAATACTCACGGGTTATGTTCTTTAAGACCTAATTAGCAAGAAATAAGTGTAGTATTAGCAATATATAGCAATAAAAATGAACTTTGAAAACTTTGTAAGAAAAAGCCCCTCGCTTTTTTTGCAAAATAATTGAAAAAGAAATTGGTAGAAAGGTAGAGCACGTTGACACGAGTCGGAAAATGTTTGGTTTGGGCCTTGGTTCCACTCCTAACTCCAAATATTAGCTAAAATTGTAACGCCCCTCACCCTTACCCTCACAGAATTAGTAAAGGGAACCGAGTTCTAGCATATATCTAGATCTATCTAGGGTTTAAAATTTTAGTTGATCAATCATAAAGCCCAGCGGAATGCAAATAGAACTTGAAATCATACCAAACAAGAACATAGTCATAATATCATGCGAATCTAAGAACACTAATCTATTGGTTATAGATTGCACCTTCTTTGTTGGCTTAATACACAATGAAACTTGAAGTTCTAGGGGCTGGAAAAACATGGAAAAAGGCTGGAGAAGTCAAACGTGTATCACCTCAAGGCTTCTCCTCTATTCTACAACCTTTGCACGTTCTAGTGTTGATTTTGGTGGAAAAATCATCCTACTTTCGTCTCCTTGTTGTGTCATGTGTATGTATGATGTTTGTATGTCGTGTGTCTTGCTATCCACTAAAGGGTTTTGCTCATTTTTCTTATTTATTAGTCGTGCCCTAGAAGAGATAAGAAGCCAAGATGTGCTATAAGTCTTCCATTGTATTTTTCTAGGAGTTTAAATTATCCTGAAGATAATTAAAAAGACTCCTAATTGCAATAAAACTTCTCCATCTTATCTTATCCCTTTTAAACGTCTAATTTAAGATAATTCAAAGAAAAAATTCCAGCAAATCCACAGTTATAGCCGAGTAGGAGTCTTGCTTGGTCAAGACAAGATATTCTCTAGGACAAGACATTATCCTGTCCTAATGTCTTAATCCTAAACACACTAGGACTCTTCCAAAGCTTTCCTATTTTATCCACACGTCACCATACTTAGCAACAAGTCCATAAATAGAAAGTTACTAGAACAAACGTCAGTGGCTAGAGAAGGGACCAAAAGACATAATTGTCGTGGCTATGAAATGACCAAAATGCCCTTGCTAGTCACTAGTTATATTTTTATCATTTTAACATCAACTCATTCTACTAAAGTGTTGAAGTTGCAATTACTATATATCCAGTAGATTAATCAAACCAAGTCTAACCTTTGTCTTTGACCTACTAAGAAAAATGACCGAAATGCCCCTCTATGTAGAACTCGTAATCAATACTAGGTCTTATCTTTGTACTATCAACCTGTATTGATTACCTCTATTCTTTGTACCTCTAATCCTCCAATAATCATCCAGATATTATTCTCTAGATCTAGGGAGCGACCCTCAAGTTCAATATCTAAATATAGTCCCGATTGATTATATTATTAAGTGCTTAGGTTTAGATGATTAATAGGATGTCACAAAGGGGTTATAACCTACCAATTAAGATGGCATAGAACGACTTGACATATATGCATATGCCAACTAGTCAAGTCCAAGTATCCAAAACACCGAGCTGTTGACCCATATAAGATCTCACCCATAATGAATCAAAACACATGTCCTTGAGTTCATTGGTCATCCACTTATGCTCAAGAACTAAAGCATTGGTCTCTTAGTAGCTTGAAATGTTTTTGATCTCATACGAGTGATAGTATTTTTACAGAGATCACATCTACCATGGTCCAGTTCAATGCATTCTCATGCGTTAATGAGAAAAGTCCGGAAATCTCTTCCAATGACCAAGTTAGGTCACCCTACCAAATATGAGACTCTCTCATTATAACTTTTCATAGTGAAGTGCCCAACTTCACCATACAGTTATGAACCTATAGTTTAGATTCAAGCCTCATCATCAAGGAGCCTTAGCATGCATATATATAGAGAATATAATGAGAGTATAGAGATGCTTATGTAAGATGTACTGATTATTAATTGTTATAATATCCATTCACTGAGATGTCTTAGTGCTAGTGGTCTTTAGGGCATACAATTCCCAACATATTCCTACTTGCACTAAAGAGCACTACCACAAACATAATCTAGCACCCTTCGCTTTTACCAGAGTATATAATACTCTCTCAGGGAGACTCTTTAGTAAAACAGGGCTTGCTAAACTATCTACTGAAGCTATTTTCTCTACCACATTCACCCTTTTGGTCAAATTCCCAAACTTAGTGGTGCTCTCACTAAACAAGCTTTCTATATAGTGGTTCCTTAGGTTTCTCTTGGTAACAAGTCCTTATAGTACATAGCTACAAAGCTTCCAGTACTATTGCGAAAACTCTAATTCCATTAAGAATTACCCGAATTACGTTTTCTCTTCCCTGTAGCTTCCGCTAGAGATGCAAAGTCTGATATCTATGGTTGAGTTGACAATACCAAATTGTCATCCCTCCCAACCATACACAGAGTGTAGACACATCCAGAGATCATTATCTAGATTCTACATGACTGGTTTGAAGGTTCTCTAACATGTAAAATACATATAGAGCAGCAGAAACATGAAGATTAAAGCTATAAAAATTTATAGAACCAAGAATTGAATCATCCAAACATGCATGTAAACTCGAAAACATGATAGAACCAAGCAAAGTTAAATCTGAAAATTCGTTACCTCTTGAGGAAGACTACAAATTGTTTGCTTGGATTGGAGAGCACAACGTAGTAGCCTTTTACGATCTCACACATACCACGTCGAGGCTAGAACGAGGTGAAGCAAGCTCTTGCATGAGCTTCAATGGAATGGCACAACTCCCAAGGAGAGAGAGAGAGCTGAATTTTGTGTTATGTCTACTAGGGTTTCACTTTAAGCTGTATTTATAAGGAGCTACTAGTTTTCAATATTTGTACCTTGACCCCAGACCTTATGGGGTTCTTTAAATTCAGCTTATAACCTTTTCTAATCAACTACAAGTTAATTAGACATCAACCCATAATTAATTGACGCTCAATTAATTATCAATTCAACTTATACAAAAGCTAATTTCCCAAATTGCTCTTGATTATAAGTCAAACGTTAAAGCATCAAACCTTCTTTCACTTGCATACAAGAATGGTTTCCCTAAACCCATTCTAACCATATGCAATCCATTATATAATTGCTTCTAGATAGAATACGAGAAGATCATTGTGCTAGCGTGACTTCTCCATTCTATCCTTCATAGTTCTAACCCTTCAGCTTGTGTGCGATCTTGTGGGTTCGAGTGCCATACCGGTAGTAGTTGGGACAAGAACCAATTAACCCTTCTCCATTAGAACTCCTTCTAATTACTACTAATTGAGGTAGGCATCTGGCAACACTCCCTGACGACCAGATGGCTCGAATGCTTAATCCAAGCTTTCCTATTCAAGAACCTTTTGGCGACTAGATAATGTATAGTCCATTCCTTCCACTAGATACCCCGAGCTTGTCCTAGGGTATGGTTAATGTCAGTCAAACCCTAATAGGCTTACTCCTATGTTCTGTCGACTTTTCCTTTATGATCCAATCATACCACCATGGCTATGGATTTCTGTCTACATCTCTATGAGATGACATAGGGCATACTCTCTTTCATCCAGAGTAGTAAATTCTCGCAGCGATACTCACTAGTTTCATAAGTACTTGACTGTACTCGAATCCCATTTCAAGCAGGCCTTATCTTTCTCCCTTTTGTCTAGGGCCGAAGTACAATGAGTTGCTTACAAGCTAGTATAATGTCGTCGAGTTAAAGGATTACTTTGCACAACTATCTCCTAAGAACCTTCTCATTGACTTAGGTGGATAAAGTACCATTGAGTGTTCTCTACGGATCGTGTCTGATGTACATATGTCCATACGCACCCATGCATTATCCTTGATATCTCATGTCACTTGGTCGATGAGATCAACCTAGATAGAGCTAACTACATGTCAGTCTTGCCGGATTCATCAATGCCCAGTCTTGATGAATCCTACGACCTAGGATAGGTTTTAGGTATGTCTTGGGTGTCGATTCTCATCAACCATAAGCTCTTATTTTTCGACCATATACCGACATATCCAAGGGCTTTATCAGTTATAAGTAATATGCAGCTAGACGATATATGAATTTATAAGAGATAAAGGTAAACACCATATGGTACTTTTTTTTGATTAAAACCGTGAGACCCCGAATTTACCCATATTTGCAATTACGTGATTTCACATGTTTATATGTTATTTGAATTAAAATATGTTAATTAAGTGATTATAACATCTATTACATGATATTTGAGCATTCATGAAATTTTCATAAAAATCTGCATAAAAAATTTTATCGTTGATATTTGTGAATAGTGTTTGAAGTGCACGTCCGCTAAAATTTTGACACAGGTCATTTAAACATTTTAAATACTAGTCTTCCATTATTTGATTAGGAATTTAAATAGACTTTACATATGAAAAAGTACGTTTTTAAGCAAAATAGTAATTTTTGCTACATTTAATTCTTGCGTTGACTTTTGTTGACCTAGTATATATTAAATACGAATTATATTTCATCCTAAATATTTCTAAAATGGTACAATTGAAAAATGCATTTAAAAGACATTTGAAAAATAAATAATATGAGTTTTTCATCGTCTTTTGCAAAAATAAGCGTTTTATTTTAATCATAGGTAAATATATACTTATGAATATTAGTGATCCTAAAAATATAGTCTACTAAATATATAGTATAAATTAGATAATATTATTATTACTATGTTTGGCTAAAACAACTAAAAACAACTAAAAACAACTAAGTTAATTAAGTTGACTTTGTTGTCTTCCATTGACCCTTTGCATATGAGATGAAAACACACATTAAAACAAGCCAAAAACACTACACAAACACATACAAAACCGTGAGTTCAAGGAGGAGGAAGAAGAAGAACATTTTCAAGGTTTTTCAAAGCAATTTTCACATAAAAACTTCATTTCAAATCCAAATCACTTCATTCAAAGCTTGAAATTGCTTGTTGGTCACCTATTCTACCTATTCCTAGCATTACTTTGGATCAATGGTGAGAGAAAAAATTAGATCTAGAAATTAAAGTTTACATAGAAATTCTATAACTGCATATTTAACAGATGTTTTGTTAATCTGTCTTTAGATTATTGCTAGTTAAGTGTTGTAGACTAACTTAGTTGAATTATAGCCATTTCTATCCATAGTAGCATGTATTTTTATTTTCCAAGTATTAAAATGATAATTTGGCTTATTTCTTGAATAATTATAGTTGTAGTAGTTGAAATTGAATTGTAGTTGCTTCTATATTCTTGTTATAATTGTTGTGTAGTAATGTTGTAATGCCAAATTTTCAATTTGAGTGCCATGTTAAAAAGTCCAAAAATTCAGCCTTGTATGCATTGCCAATTTAGACTTCTTGGGCTTGTTTTGGTTAGCTTTTGGGTTGTATTAGAAGTGGTTTATGTACTTGCATTAATGGTTGAAAGATAGAAAGAAGTTCGGGGGTTATTGGGTTTCTAGATTGCAAGTTATGATGTTCAGAAGTTTGTGTAGTCTTTCTTTGAAATGTCTAAGTGTTGTCTTTAATTGTTTGATAGTGTTTATGTAGTTGATATTTGAGTAGGTTCAAGTTTGAAAGCATGTTGAAATATGTTTTGAGTTGGATGGCCTACTTTGTCATCTAACTTAAGTGTTTGAATTGTATAGTTGTTGATTGTTTAAATGCTGTTTAATTGATTGTTGATTATTGAAGTGTCGGGAATCAGACAACTTACCTTGTTGTTCTCTTGAGATATAATTGTCAAGTGTTGTACTGGGAGTCAGACAACTTTTTTTGTTGTTATCTTGAAATGTAAAGAGGCAAGGGTCAATTGTTGTTGTGAGCCAGGATAGTGTTGTGTTACTTCGGGAGGCATCCCGGGTTGCTGGCACAATTATCATGTGCTAATCCCTATCTCGTGTTGTCGGAGAATGCCATGGAGTGTAGGTCTAAAATAGGGTACCTTAGGAATGTGTCAGTGGGCGTTATAAGAAGTTAGTTGAGATCATGATGGCATATGGAGCTATACCTGTATCCTTTTTAATGTGAATGGTTATTTGTGTTGTTTTAATTGAATAAGCGTTGGTGATGAAGTTTATTGATTGTTATTGTTAATAGGATGATTTCCCTAGTGGTAAAGTAAATGTTTTCAAAACATCTTTTGAATCCTCATTGAGCTTTGTTATATATAAGCTCACCCTCATTCGTTTATTCAACAGGTGTAACTGAGCCATATTTTGGGTACGTCCCTCAAGAAGCTGAGAATGTGTCTTTTGTTGAGGAGTCATATGTGCCAGAGTCTTGTTCATGATGTCTTGGCCGGAGTTCTCTTTTTGCGGTCTTATATGTTAGAACAAGTTGTATTGTATTTACTTTGAAGTTTGTGTTGTATAAGATGTTATAAAGATAGTGAAAAGTATAATGCTAGCTTAGTTGTCTTACTTTGGATTATGAGTTGTTTGCTAGTCCAGTTTTATATTTATTATGCATATGTATAATATAGCTTGTGGTATGCTGTTGAAACGGAGGCGTGTGACTTGTGGTTGGAATGTTGTATGGTTGTTTAATGTATTATGTGGAATGTTGATGAATGGTTGTGGAGTTATTGTTAATATTCGGAGTTGGTTGTGTGATGTTACAAAGGATTGGTTTAGAGCCCTAATGTTCATATTATAGACGTTATATTGTCGAAATTCCGTTGCATCCTGACTGATCGTAAGTGAGGTTGAGTTGGGGCGTGACAAAACTTTATAACAAAGACCGTTTTGTTACACAAATATCCCTATCATTCTTCACCGAATGATTGGCTTGCAGGGCATATTCTCAACAATCTCCCACTTGCACTCATAACCAATCCTTTAGGTATCTAATACCCATCTAGGATCTATGGCAGTCAAACTCCTTTGACCCCAAGACTTTAGTGAATGGGTCTGCCAAATTCGCTTTACCGTCTATCTTCTCAATCCGTACATCTCCCATTTCTATGATCTCTCAGATCAAGTGAAAGCGATGCAAAATCTGTTTGGTTTTTTGATGAGACCTTGATTCCTTGGCTTGAATAACCACTCCAATGTTATCACAATATAGTGTTACTGGTGCATCACTATTAGGAACCACACCAAGTTCAGAAATGAACTTTGTTAACCAAACAACTTTCCTTGGTTCATTGCATGTACCAACTTATTCTGCCTCAGTCACTAAATCGGCCACAATGTTTTGCTTGGAACTCTTTTCAAATCACTGCTCACTGTTAATGGTTAATGTAAAGACTGACATTGATCTGATATCACGGTCGAATTTGAAGCTAGATTTCATAAAACCTTCAGGCTTAATTCTATATCTCCATCAATGAGGTACTGGTTTTAAGTATTTCTCTAAATACTTAATAATCGACGTACCTGTGAATCTTATCTAGGTCATCTAGATATCCGCTAATCATTCCAAGTGAATTAGCTATATCGACCCTTATACATTCATGGCATACATGTTGGAGCCGACTGCCGAAGCATACGGAATCCTCTTCATGCACTAGACCATATATGGTCGCTTATGCTCAGAACGATCCCAGTTCCAAATGAGTATGTACCTCTTCTTGGAACTATCCATGTGATACCTATTCCTAATAGTATCTATGTATGTTGATTGGGACAAGCCTAGCATCTTTCTTGAACTATCTCTATAGATCTTTATATTTAGTATGTAGGATGCTTCCCAAGTCTTTCATGGAGAACTGTTTCGTAAAGCCAGATCTTCAATTTCTTTAATGCTCCTACAGTATTCCAAATGTGTAGTATGTCATCTATGATACCCCGAACCTGGCATGTATTCAATAGTATTTAAAGTTCATTTAAATTGCATTTTATTGACCTTTCACCTTCTTTGACCAACCTAGTTGACTTTTCATCTACATTGACCAACTAGGACAACGTAGGAATTTTTTGAAATGTTTAATAAAGGGCAAACTTGGGATTAGAAATAAAAAAAATGCAATGTTAAGTTAGTCAAATTTTGGGTCAACTTTGGAATTAAATCTGAACCAATTGAGGAAGAGTTAGGTAGCAAATTATATATGGTTGGAAAGCTCTATGAGTCTAGTTTCTGAGGCTTCAAACCGTTCGTGAATTAGAGTTTTCTAGAAGAAGTTATGGCCATTTTTGTAAGGTCGCGCATAGCTGTTTTGGTTTAGCGGGTTGACCGAAGCTTTGACCATTTGACTTCAACTTGTCATCTTATATATGCATAATACATTACAAAAACAAGAACAAATCTGGAAAAAAAAAAAGAAAGGGCCAAAACCATAGGAGAAAAAGAAAAAAAAATATTTCAACATCAAAACTTCAAATCTTCGCGAGAGCTTGCACGGGGTTGTTTCCGAGGCTTCCAACGTGGTTTTTCTAGCATCTAGTAGCGTCTAAGGTAAGGGTTTCATCGTTATTTGCGTATTTGAAATAATTGTGTTTAAACTTTAATTTTTGTGATTTAGCCGTAGATTGTTATTTTAATCATTTTGATGCTTAAAGAATGTTCCTTGACAATTGTAGAACATGTATTTGTAGACTTTTAGCATTTTCTACGGTTGAATATAGCAATTGCATTTTAAATGCTAATGGAATAGTAAAATGTGAATAATAAACCCTCGTTACGTTAAAGTTGCTTCGTTTTGCGTTCTGTTGATGTAGGAAGGTGCTAGATATGCTAGAATGCCTAAATGTATGGTTTAATTGGATTGTGTAATGAAAAAATGGAGAAAAATGGCTTAGTGCATGTTGGGGTCGTTTAGGTCAAGTTTGGCATTTTATTGTTTTGCGTGAAGGCATTGTCGTAGTATGCCATGGAAGCACTTTTGGTGCAGTTATGACATTGGTTGGGTGATCGGTTGAGGTAGCTGTAGTTCAAACGAGCAAAGGGGGAAATCGGGGCTTTGCGGGAATTCTAGGGTAAAGTAGGGTTTCGTGGTCTTTAGACGTGCCTTATGGTGACCTAGGAGGAGTGGTGAAGTCGGTTTCCAAAACTCGTGGCTCGTTTGAAAGTAGCAGCGTTTTGAAAGTTGGGGTCGTTTTGTGTTTTGTTGGTTTTCATACTGTTGTGCTTGTTATTGCTTGTTATGCTTGTAAAAGTTGGTTATGATTGATTTGTATATCAATTGTTGATAATGCTTGTTAGTGTTGTTCGTGTTACTTTATTGATCGTAATTGCTTATTGTATCGCATGTTGTTGCAAACCTGCACTTTAGTGTCTTGCTCGATTATCGTTATATTCCTCGTATTGAATTGCATTGTGTCAGGCGCGTGAGTGACGAGCCTCTCTGGGTAGCCTCGGGTTGCTAGTGTTGGTTGCTCTAGCTCCGTGTCCTATTCCCTTTCTCGCTTGGGTTGCCGCCCAAGGAGTTTTGGGTCATAGAATTGACAGAGTATGTCCGGAGTACTCTAAACGGAAGTTATAAGGTGGGTGAGCCGGCTCGTCATCGTTAAAGTCATCGAAATCATGATCGGTACATTACTCGCTCGAGTGAACCACAACCTTCAAAGTGTGGTATAGCTTTGAATGGTTGTGTTAATGCTTTCTTACTTGTTTATTGTATTGTCGTTTACATTGAATGTTTACTTATTGATTATATTGCTTAACTGTACCTATTTGCATTGCACGAACTTCTCTCTCTCCACCTCAATATCTGTCTCGCCCTCACTGAGTATACGTGTTGAGCATACTCACTCCTCACCACCACATTTCAGGAAATGCCATGTTAGCTAGAAAGTTCGTGATTACGTGAAAGTTCGTGCTTGAAGAGTTGTCTTGCGTGCTATGTGGCTAGAGTTGTCAAAGATGCAAAGATGTATGTTACATGTGTTGTTTGTATTTAGTGTTAAAAAGAATGTAATTTAAGTTTTATTAGGTTATTGAAGTGATTTGAAAAGCTAGTCTATGTATTTAGTTAGTATAGTTTAATTTCATTGCATGTATGTAATTGTCTAAAGGAAAAGAGTTAGAATTGTTTGGGTACTTGGAAATATGTATATTGTTGTGTTTAATTGTTGAGAACCAAGGCTCGGATGGCCTTGAGGTGTTTGTATGGTTGGACACGGTGCTGGTCCACTTATATGTTATTATAGGTTTTACATTTTGCCTAGAAACAGGGGAGACTCCGTCCGTCTTTTCCTAAAAATTTTATGCCCGGGTTTGGAATTGGGTTACGATTAGATTGATTGATAGAACTCCCGGTCTCAAGAGGGATCGGTGTGTTACATCATCTACATTAAGCATCAAAGAAATGACTTTTGCTCCCATTAACCTTTTGTACATGTAGTATTCCCTTTTGTTTCAGACCAAGCCAAACCCTTTTGACTTTTATGTTGAAACATTCACTCCAATTGCGAGGTACTTGCTTTAGTCCATAAATGTTTATTTATAGCTTGCATACCTTGGACTCAGCATTCCTTGATGTAGAACCCTCGATTATACCATGTACACATCCTTCTCAAGTTCCTATTGAGAAACACAATTTTACATCCATCTTTGAAATCCACTAGTCATGTTGTGTTGCTAAAGCGAGCTTGATCCAAATAGACTTAAGCATTGCTACTTGCGAGAGGGTTTCGTTATAATCAATGCCTTGCCTTGGGCGACAAGCCCTCGGCAACTAGACGCGCCTTGTATATTTTAACCTTGCCGTCTACTCTAGTCTTTCATGTTTGAACAAACACTATACCCTGTGACAATGAGCCCCAAGTGGATCAACCAATGTCCAACATTGCTGACCCTTGTGAAGTTCATTTTGGATCTCATGGCTTGAAGCCACTACTCACAATCAAATACTGTATCACCTCTGAGTATGTATCTAGTCATACATCACCTTGACTGACCTCTACAACATCGCCTTCCTAGATCAGGTACTCTCAGAACCTATCCAGCTTGCGAGTGATTCTACTAGATCTTCTCAGTTGTGTTTGTACAAGTATGTCAGTGTTGCCTTTAGGTACCTTCGTCTGACTGATTTGTTGTGGACCCTTGATCTTATTAAGTTCCACTTTTTCTCCTACTATGCCCTACTTCCAAGAACTCTTTCTTTAAGTCTTAGGCATATTTGACAAATGAACACATTTTGGTCAAATGTGTGGTAGAAATGATACCCCTTAGTCTCTTTGGGATATTACAAATCTATATTGTCAGACCTTGCTTCCATTTTCTTTGTTTTATCTTTTTTAACGTAGGTGTTACAACCCCAAATCCTGAGGTAGTCAAGACTTGGTTTGTTACCCTTCCATATCTCATATGGTGTACCTAAAATTGATTTGGAAGGAACACTATTCAATTGATATGCAGCTAATTTCAAGGCATACCCCAGGAAGATTAGTGAAGCCCACATGGACTTGACCTAGTCTAACAAGGTGTTATTCCTTCTTTTGGACACGCCAATGTGTTGCGGTGCTCCAGGAATAGTCCATTATGAGAGAATATCATTCCTTCTGAGATAACTTAGAAACTCATTGCTCAAGTATTTCGTACCTCAATCTTATTGAAGTTTCTTAATACTCTTGCATGTTTGTTGCTCTATTTCCTTCTTTAAGCCCTTGAATGCTTCAAAAGCGTTCGACTTGTGTTTCAATAGGAACACATATGTATACCCTTACAAATCTTCTATAAGGGTGATGAAGTAGGTGAAACCTCCTCTAGCTTGTACTTGAAGTGGTCCACAAACATCTGTATGTACCAATTCTAATAATTCTGTAATTTGTGCACCTTTATCAAAGAAAGGTGTCTTAATCATGTTATCCTTAAGACATGACTCGTAGGTTACATAGGACACGAGAATTTAGTCCCTAAGGAATCCCTCATCGGCCAACCTCTCAAGTCGTTCTCATTCATATGACCGAGTCTACAGTGCCAAAGGTAGGATTTATTCACTATGTTATCTTTGGGTCTTCATATGGTCACGGGTTTGATTTAAGGCATACATATGAATACCATGTTCTGCCTATTTGGTACTACTTGGAGACGTAACCTCTACATCCAATGTAAATAGTTCTCCTTAGTTCTAAATTTCTACTCTTTCGTAGTCCCATCAAGAGAGCCACTAGTATCCAATACCCTAAGAGCAGAATTTCAAATCAAAAGGTTAGGATTTATAGAACTAATCCCAAAACCTAAAGCATTACCATGCTTCCACTGCACGACCAATGCAAGACACTTCTTGCATACTCGTTTACGTATATCATATGTAACAGTCTTCTTTTTTGGTATTTGGAAGCTGATAGCCTTGTTCTTGTTCTTATATACAATTAAACAGATATCCCTTGATCCTATCATCATGCTTTAAGGTGAATCTTTCCATTTTCTTCTCCTAGAAGACTTTCCGTATCTCTTGGCTTAGAAGAATTTCCCACTAGCATAATGGATTCATTCTCTCTCATTGAGTTTACAATGAGCTCAATCGAATTGAGTAAACAAAACTCAATGTTAACCTTGTTCATGTGAAGAATCACCTTGAATAGAAAGAAGACTTAGGGTAACGACTATGGGATTAAACCCAAAAGGTGTTCTCCTCAATGTAACCGATCGTGGGAATATGATCTCCAATAAGAGAAGCCTCAATCATTTGTACCCAGAAGAAGGACTTCGATATCTAATATCTGACCGTCCAACGTCCAACACCATTCAACTCCTTGTGGTATTCATGGATCAATCTTAAGGATTAAATGCTCATGCTTCCTCTGAAGTTCAGAGCTCATGGATCTAAGCATTACACATCTCACTAGAGTGGTACTAACCTTGTACTTCTCATAAGTTGCAATCTCGTTTCTACTTGCAGCCTCAACAAGGGCAAAAACATATTTCCATGAGATATCATGAATTTGGCGAGCAATACTTGTGAAACACTTTCACAAAATTACGATATCTATCATCTTATGTGATATTGGTCAGGTTGTTGGTATCTCATACCATGCAGTGTTAATGCATTTGTCATTTGATTTAGTGATCTGAAATGTACAAGATAAATAAAGTAAATCTAGCGTCTTGTTAGTTTTAATCTCCAAAAGGTCTGGATTTTGACCTATTGGTCTCCCACTATTTTTCGGCATTCACACCACCCTTATGGTGTGTCCGTGAGCCTCTCCAAGTCTCAAGGTGGGATTAGGACTCCTTCTCACTTACACATACCTCCTAGGAGGTAGGGACTAGACATGCATACCAGAATGGTAGGTCATCTTAGCCAGTTCAACTCCTAACTTGTTTAGCCCCTCAACCCGCGTAGACCCCTAGGAAGTATGAACCATCTACCATTTGAGTATAAGTCAACCATCAACAGTGCATATGATTGATGAGCGTGTGTCACATGCCACCCCCTAGGAGGCAGGGTTAAGTGACATGAATCCACATCCCTCCGCATATAGCACATTGAGTAGGAGTCATCAAGCAACCATGAAGTTAGGACCCCCTTGAGAGGTAGGGTCAAGTTGTTCACCTCATAGTTAAAGGATCACCCACCTACTATGATGGAAGGGCTACAATTATACACCCAGTGCTGATTAATAGCTTATCGACTCCATATTGACTGGAGGGAATTATTAATGTTATTTAGTTTGGTCTCATCATTTTAACATGCATGCATCATACATGGATAGTGTGACGCCCAAGATTCTACTATAGACATTTTTAACTGTTCCATCCATTAATTGCGCATTTAATTTTGTACTTTACTTGTTGTCTTTCTTAGTTACTATTAATTCTATTTTTCAACTGCATTATATTAATGAATTAGCATTTTTATTAAATCATATTAATTGTTTTAGGAATGAGAAAAATATGCATTTGAGCTAGGAGCGATAGGAACCTTCGTTTAGAAAATAGTTTAGTGAACTAGTGAATAGTATTACGTATGAACAATATGTTTTAGTTAGCTAGCACAAATTTGCAATCATAGTCTCGTTTTTAAGTTAACTAGGCTCATTTTATTAGACCATACACTCACCCAAATAGGCCCCACCCTAATATATAATCAACCACACACAAGCAAGTCATAACTAAGCAGAAAAAAAAGGGAAGATGCAGAATTACTGTAACAAATCCGAGAATCAACATAAGAGGAGAATGAGAGGATTTTGCTCATCAAATCTTCAAGCCAAGCCAAGCCAAGCAAGGAGCAAGTAGTTTAAGGTGTTTGCTAGCCTTCCGAGAGTTCCTACGCGCATTGGTGAGGGTTTTTCATGCTTATTTGTGCATTTTAGAAATGTTGCTATTTTCTTGATTTGTTAGAAATGTTGTCTAATGCTATTGCAATACTCAAATAAGCTTATATATGTTGTATACGTGTAGTAGAGACCACATTTATGCTATTGTTTCACATTTTAAATGGTAGAAATCAATGGTTGATTCGTAGGGGTGATAGTGACGGGATTTCTAGGGTTTTGTGTAATTGTGCGTATTAGCTTGATTCAATGCTTCTAATAGATGCCTTAGGTGCTCATGAGGGTAGTCTAATAGCCCCGTGCACTCAAATTGCTCGAAACTTGAATAAAACGTGAATTAACCGACTTTTTAAAAGGGGTTTCGGGGTTAATGCTAATCCAGGTGGATTCAGGCTTCACTTTTAGTGTTCTTAGGCTACTAGGTGCTATAGAACCTTTGCTAACTCTTGTTTGAAGCCTGGTTAAGGTAGGTGTAGTTCAAAGCTATAAGAGGGAAATTGGGTCTTTTGGGGTAATTGCGGGTAATTGAACGTATTTGTGGGTTGTAAGGGTACCTTAAGGGTTAATTAGAAGATTGGTATAGCTTCCCCTTGAATTTGAATAATTGATATGAGTTTGGAAGGAAAACGGATGAAAAACAAAGGGGTTTAAGGGTAAATTCGTTTGTCACTCGCATCTAAGACCTTGGCATGTTTCCATATGTGTTTAAATGTGGTTTCAAGATGTTTTGGAGCTTTTGGTATAGTTTTATGTGAATCTTGAATATGCTCCTTTGTAATTTGCATAATTGCTTTCCGAATTGAAGATTCTAAGTGAATTCTTGTTTATAGTAATTGTATTGCCATAGTTCTAAGTGTTTTTCTTGAGTTTTATATTGAGTTAATTATAATGAGAATAAGTATGGATTAATGACTTTATAAATTGATAGTACTATTATGGAATTAAATATGGTTATCTATGCTTAAAATGCTCTTTTAAATTATTGTGGAACATGCTTATATCATGGTATTATTGCTTGTTAGTTATATCGTTTGTATATTATATTACTTGAAAGATTACTTGGTTGTATGTTAATTAAGTAAACTATGAGTTAGCTAACCTAGTTGGTCAATTAATGAATGTTGTAGTTAAAGAGTAATTGAAACAATGTTTAACTTTATGTTCAAGGTGATTGAGGGTGATTTGAATCCAATCTTGCATTTTGGAGCTTGGTAGAGGTGAGGGAGACTTCATCCTTATGTGCATAATAGTTTATTTACTTGTACTTAGATTATGTGCACTTATTGTCTATATATTGTGTGTGAGGGCAACCTACTTTGTTGTCCCTCAACCATGTGTTTATTGATTTATACTATTGTTATCATTTTGAGTGCATTGCATCGTGGTTGCGCAACCATTCGGGCATGGTAGTGTCGGGGAAACCGGGCGGCATCGGGCTTGCCGGTCCACCTCGGCTACCATGGTTGCCCAGTCCCTCTCTCGCTTGGGATGCCGCCCAGGGAGAGTTGGGTCGTAGGATTTCGGGGTACATCCGGAGTACACCCATTTTGGAGTTATAAGGGGATGCCGGCTTATCGATATCAGTGTCATTATTACATCGAGATTTCAGTTCGTGGCGTCGCTGGTGTGCCTCTGCCCTTCGGGGTATTCGCTTAGCCGGGACGTTACAGAAGTCAAAGTGTATCGTATCATTTTTAATGTGTGGTAACTTGTTGTTTTAATTGTTCTTTGGTTGTAAAATACTTTATTTGTACTAACTGCTGCATTGCACGTCCCCGGTAGACCTTATCCCTCACTGGGCAATTGTGATTGCTCATACCTCGCTAAACATGTTTCAGGTGATGCAGTTGGAGGAATTGACCTGATTGCTGTGTGCTATTACTTGAGATTTGAGTGATTGTCTGCTAAACTGTGGAAGACCTTACTTGTTCTACTATCTATTCTATTTGGGAGCCTAAGGGCTTATGTATATATATTTGAGTAGTTGTAAGTTTGAAAGCTAAGTGGATGTAGCAAGTGTTATGGAATTGTGGCATGTAATAACTTATGTTTCTGCTTCTAGCTACGTTGCATGCTTGGGTGTGAATGAACGGATGTATGGTTGGCATTAATTTATGAGAATGTTTAATTGCTAACATAGAATGGTATGATAAGCGAATGAAGACAAAGATTTTAGGACTATTGTTGCATGCTTGTGTGTATTTATATTGTCTTGTGTTGCTTAAGGCTCGGATGCCCTTGAAGTTTGAATTTCAATTACAGATGTTGTTCCTTTTGCTTCGTGGTTTTATTTGATTGTTTATAGGTTTTCAGAATGTCCACAGTACAGGGAAAACTCTGTCCGTTTTTCCCTAAAATTTTGTGACCGGGTTTGGTATTGGGTTGAGAATAGCATGGTTATTAGAGCCTCCGGTCTCGTGAGGGATCAGGGCGTTACAGGTGGTATCAGAGCTTAGTTAGCTCTTAGCCGGGACAGGGTCCTCGGTCTGTTGGGTAGTAAGCCTTGAATGTGTGCTTGTTACGTGTGTTTTGGAAGTGTGTGTTTGTACGTGAGATTGGGTGTCTTGACTTGAATGTGTGCATCCATGTGATATAGTTGTGCATTATGTGTTGAATGTTTGTTAAGTGAAGTGAAATGACTAAATGTGAATCGAATTGGCCTCGTAATCGAAGTGACCTCGTGAATCATTATTTGCTTAAATTATTGATTGTAATGTGTGTACTTAAATGTTTTTGAATTAAGTTTTGTGGTGATTTGGATTGGTTATGTCGTGACTCATATTTAAATTGTCTTGTTGATTAAACTGTTTTATAAACTCTTATATAAACATGTTTGCATAATAGTTTAAAATCTATATGTGTAAATGTGATATCTTGGCATTCATACATGTCCCGTTGAAATGGTAAGAAAGACTTCTTCCTCCCCCTGAAGAGAGCTGATTAGTGGCAAGCCTTCTAAGCCATGTGGATTAGTGGGAATGAGAGGCATTTGATCAGCCTTCATTTGGGAGTTAGTGTTTATAGTTGAAACTCGTTTATTGGCATTCTATTAAGGTGTTCTTTTACGCTCAGCAGTCTTAAATGAGTGGCTTCTTTCGGGATTTCTATATGACGGTTCTCTGGAGCATTTTCTTGGTATTTTCTTATTGGGACTCCTCCTGGTATTCTTTTGTCAGCATCTCTCGAAAGGCTTAGTATATGGGATTCTTTTCAGCCTTATTAAATGGTATTATCTACAGTACTCTTACTCGGGTCTTTTATTAGTATTTTCTCGCTGCACTTAGTTGGGATTCTACTTTTCTATGGTATTTGTGCCAGTGGGATTCTTATTCGGATTTCTAAGTAGCATTTCTAATGGAGCCTTTATTTGGCCTTATTACTTGGGGATTCGCTGGCAGTACTACTGGGATTTCTTAATGGGTTCTTACGAGAATTCGTATATGGTATTCTTGCTCAGCAACTGATGAAGAGTAATTGAAGTTGGTTTTCAGTTGATGCGGAGTTCTTTTGGAAGAAGAATTGCGTGGACGCAATTTGTTTAAGGGGGAGAGGATGTGACGCCCGAGATTCTACCATACACATTTTTAACTGTTGCATCCATTAATTGCGCATTTAATTTTGTACTTTACTTGTTGTCTTTCTTAGTTACTATTCATTCTATTTTTCAACTGCATTATATTAATGAATTAGCATTTTTATTAAATCATATTAATTGTTTTAGGAATGAGAAAAATATGCATTTGAGCTAGGAGCGATAGGAACCTTCGTTTAGAAAATAGTTTAGTGAACTAGTGAATAGTGTTACGTATGAACAATATGTTTTAGTTAGCTAGCACAAAATTGCAATCATTGACTCGTTTTTAAGTTAACTAGGGTCATTTTATTAGACCATACACTCACCCAAATAGGCCCCACCCTAATATATAATCAACCAAACACAAACAAGTCATAACTAAGCAAAAAAAAGAAAAGAAAGGGAAGATGCAGAAATTACTGTAGCAAATCCGAGAATCAACATAAGAGGAGAATGAGAGGATTTTGCTCATCAAATCTTCAAGCCAAGCCAAGCCAAGCAAGGAGCAAGTAGTTTAAGGTGTTTGCTAGCCTCCCGAGAGTTCCTACGCGCATTGGTGAGGGTTTTTCATGCTTATTTGTGCATTTTAGAAATGTTGCTATTTTCTTGATTTGTTAGAAATGTTGTCTAATGCTATTGCAATACTCAAATAAGCTTATATATGTTGTATACGTGTAGTAGAGACCACATTTATGCTATTGTTTCACATTTTAAATGGTAGAAATCAATGGTTGATTCGTAGGGTGAATAGTGATGAGATTTCTAGGGTTTTGTGTAATTGTGCATATTAGCTTGATTCAATGCTTCTAATAGATGCCTTAGGTGCTCATGAGGGTAGTCTAATAGCCCCGTGCACTCAAATTGCTCGAAAATTGAATAAAACGTGAATTAACCGACTTTTTAAAAGGGGTTTCGGGGTTAATGCTAATCCGGGTGGATTCAGGCTTCACTTTTAGTGTTCTTAGGCTACTAGGTGCTATAGAACCTTTGCTAACTCTTGTTTGAAGCCTGGTTAAGGTAGGTGTAGTTCAAAGCTATAAGAGGGAAATTGGGTCTTTTGGGGTAATTGCGGGTAATTGAACGTATTTGTGGGTTGTAAGGGTACCTTAAGGGTTAATTAGAAGATTGGTATAGCTTTCCCTTGAATTTGAATAATTGATATGAGTTTGGAAGGAAAACGGATGAAAAACAAAGGGGTTTAAGGGTAAATTCGTTTGTCACTCGCATCTAAGACCTTGGCATGTTTCCATATGTGTTTAAATGTGGTTTCAAGATGTTTTGGAGCTTTTGGTATAGTTTTATGTGAATCTTGAATATGCTCCTTTGTAATTTGCATAATTGCTTTCCGAATTGAAGATTCTAAGTGAATTCTTGTTTATAGTAATTGTATTGCCATAGTTCTAAGTGTTTTTCTTGAGTTTTATATTGAGTTAATTATAATGAGAATAAGTATGGATTAATGACTTTATAAATTGATAGTACTATTATGGAATTAAATATGGTTATCTATGCTTAAAATGCTCTTTTAAATTATTGTGGAACATGCTTATATCATGGTATTATTGGTTGTTAGTTATATCGTTTGTATATTATATTACTTGAAAGATTACTTGGTTGTATGTTAATTAAGTAAACTATGAGTTAGCTAACCTAGTTGGTCAATTAATGAATGTTGTAGTTAAAGAGTAATTGAAACAATGTTTAACTTTATGTTCAAGGTGATTGAGGGTGATTTGAATCCAATCTTGCATTTTGGAGCTTGGTAGAGGTGAGGGAGACTTCATCCTTATGTGCATAATAGTTTATTTACTTGTACTTAGATTATGTGCACTTATTGTCTATATATTGTGTGTGAGGGCAACCTACTTTGTTGTCCCTCAACCATGTGTTTATTGATTTATACTATTGTTATCATTTTGAGTGCATTGCATCGTGGTTGCGCAACCATTCGGGCATGGTAGTGTCGGGGAAACCGGGCGGCATCGGGCTTGCCGGTCCACCTCGGCTACCATGGTTGCCCAGTCCCTCTCTCGCTTGGGATGCCGCCCAGGGAGAGTTGGGTCGTAGGATTTCGGGGTACATCCGGAGTACACCCATTTTGGAGTTATAAGGGGATGCCGGCTTATCGATATCAGTGTCATTATTACATCGAGATTTCAGTTCGTGGCGTCGCTGGTGTGCCTCTGCCCTTCGGGGTATTCGCTTAGCCGGGACGTTACAGAAGTCAAAGTGTATCGTATCATTTTTAATGTGTGGTAACTTGTTGTTTTAATTGTTCTTTGGTTGTAAAATACTTTATTTGTACTAACTGCTGCATTGCACGTCCCCGGTAGACCTTATCCCTCACTGGGCAATTGTGATTGCTCATACCTCGCTAAACATGTTTCAGGTGATGCAGTTGGAGGAATTGACCTGATTGCTGTGTGCTATTACTTGAGATTTGAGTGATTGTCTGCTAAACTGTGGAAGACCTTACTTGTTCTACTATCTATTCTATTTGGGAGCCTAAGGGCTTATGTATATATATTTGAGTAGTTGTAAGTTTGAAAGCTAAGTGGATGTAGCAAGTGTTATGGAATTGTGGCATGTAATAACTTATGTTTCTGCTTCTAGCTACGTTGCATGCTTGGGTGTGAATGAACGGATGTATGGTTGGCATTAATTTATGAGAATGTTTAATTGCTAACATAGAATGGTATGATAAGCGAATGAAGACAAAGATTTTAGGACTATTGTTGCATGCTTGTGTGTATTTATATTGTCTTGTGTTGCTTAAGGCTCGGATGCCCTTGAAGTTTGAATTTCAATTACAGATGTTGTTCCTTTTGCTTCGTGGTTTTATTTGATTGTTTATAGGTTTTCAGAATGTCCACAGTACAGGGAAAACTCTGTCCGTTTTTCCCTAAAATTTTGTGACCGGGTTTGGTATTGGGTTGAGAATAGCATGGTTATTAGAGCCTCCGGTCTCGTGAGGGATCAGGGCGTTACAGATAGTGCATAGGTCATACGTATAGATTATCATGCTTTCAATGTGATAATATATCTCTATATATTATATATAATATATACTACACTACCAGATAGGTTATGAAGCTTTTATCTTTCCTAAGTTTCATTGAGCCACTTAGTGAAACCTAGAGAAGATCCTTATAATGAATGTAAACGACTATTAAGGAAACAGTGCAATTATCCACAATTGGAAACTCCTTCTCGATATGGAAACTGTCATTCTTCCATACTAACCCACCATCTTCAGTCTTCGTCTTGATCTCTGTCTATCTTTACTCTTATACTAGTCCTATCATACTACAATATATTGCTTTCCAAAAGTAGAAACCCTTAGGTAGGGAAGAGTTACATAGGAGGGAGAGAGAAGAAATTACAACCAGAAATAAAGAGAAGGCAAGACACGCATGCCCCATTTCCAAAAATACATTCAACATTCATTTACGTGAAAGATGCAAATCATACATCTATGCATGACTCTAAGCTCCATAACCATCTCATGCATAAACATTTATGAAATACAATATTAGAACTGACAATTCATAAAACATAGCATCTTTTCATTTCCTTGCATCTCCCTTGGATTATATTGGTATACATATACTTTCTCGTTGCTTTCCCCTTCATAATAATCTTAGGAATTAATTGAGCTCAACTTACATCCCCAGGATGACTTGTTGTACAAGGCCCAATACCTATCCTAAGCCCGCTTCGTGATCCAATTAGAGTTTCTAGGCTTAATTTAATTTTCTCCAAGATGTGTGTTTGTGTATTTTTGCCTAGGATAAAATAGTATAGGATATTTTGTTATTTTTGCCTTAGGACAAGAGTTCCCTTCAACTAAAAGCTTAATTACTAGCATGTCATCTAGTTCCATTTTAATTATTCTAGTCAGCTAGTGTAGTTAAATTTTTGTTTAATCAATGCCTACATCATACAAAATATTTAAATGAATGTAAAACGATACAATGCACATAAATCGAAACAAATGCACATAAAACAAGGTAAATCCATATAAGATGATTTAATTATATACAATACGATCTATATACATATGTGGTCTTATGTCAGGCCTCACAGCAATCTTCGAAAAGTCCTTTACAAATTGGCGGCAGTAACCTGCCAATCTAAGGAAACTACAAACCTCTGTCACGTTCTCTGGTGTTTCCAAGACATCACAACCTCAATCTTCGCAGGATCCACTAAAATACCCTACTGTGTAATCACATGACCTAGAAAAGATATTTTTTGTAACCAGAATTCACACTTACTGTAAGGACCCGTACTTTATTTCCGAGCATTAGCATATTAATTAAGTATTATTTATAATTGAACTTCGCTACAATTAATGGTACTACCTTATGAGCTGTATTTCTCATGTTAAGAATTAAATTAAATTTAGAAAACATATAAAGCTTAGCATATCAAACTAAGCATTCGTTTCAATTAAAAGAAAAAGAATAACTTGGTAAGCGCGTTTGGAAAGTTGTTTTGGGTGTCAAGAAGTTAGAAATAATAAATTTAGTCCTTTGCTTATCTGTATAGCATTTAAGCATGATTAAGTTGTTTTTAAATGTTGAATTAGCTACCTTACTTGGATTAAGGCTCTAAAATATAAAATTTACTAGGACATAACATAGTAATCTTGAAAGTATGCAGATAAGGACTAGGTAATATAGTTTAATAAAACTATATAGAGAACTTAATTACTAAACAAAAAAGAGGACATTAGATAAGTAGTAAGTATTGGTTAATATGGACATACTTAGATTTATTACTAAAAGCTTACAAATATTAGTTAGCTTGATATATTTAAAGACTCGTATGACCTTCAGGCATGGGTGAGTTTTATTAATTACCTTAGTTAGGGTTTACCTTTTACTAGGAATGATATAGTTTATAATTTTGGAAATATAATAGGATGTTAGCTAAGAAGTCTGACTCTATAGAGTACAAGAGACAATGTGAAGATACTTAGATATATAAATTAGTTAGCAATACTCATTAGGAAAATACTACTTATAAAATGAAAATGGTTAATATACCAGTTAGGAAATTTAAACTATTAGGAATATTAATACTTATACCTAGGTCTGTTACTGAGTAATGAATTAGAAAAGCTATTAGGTACTATTGATAAATTAATATAGCAACCTTAACTTCTAAAATGATAATAAGAATGTTCACTAAATAAATATATTAGATAAAGTGTAGACATCTAGAAAGAATTAGTCTATATGGGTACCTTTAATAGTTTTGGACTAGTAAGGTTTACGAATAACTTAATACTAACTCCTATTACTTCTCAGCTGAGTAAAAGATATAGTATTTTGGAAGATAGTTTATCTTATTAGCCATTAAGAATTCCTTAGTTATTTTCACTCATATTTTGTTGTCACCATGCATGTATAAGAAAATGTCAATTAATGCCACCACCAAAATACCTCAAAGCCACCTAGTTATTGCCTAAACACGAACCAAATGATTCAGCACGGTCTCGTTAAATTAGTTCCACGACATTCCATTGTACCACCTTATCATTACCTAGCATTGCTTCATCATCCACTCACCGCCACCTTACACTTCAATAGTCTACTACTATCATTTCCTATTGTTGCCATTCCACACAGTTATTACTGAATAAACTAACCAACCTTGCATAATCACCACCACGTCGCGCAATGATCATCGAACAACAAGCAAAGGTGGTAGCTCACTGTCATCTTATGAAATTCCCTAGTATCGTCTAAGCTTAATTTAACAACATCCTAATACTAGCTATAGTGAATCAGCTGCACACCGCTTCACTACCATTTGCCAAATTTCATCGTCATCATCATTTAACAACACATTCCCATCCTATCTACCTACATCTTAACCCAATTAAAGCTAAGCTAAGGCACTATATAATGGACCAATCCTTTCGGCGGATTGACACATTACACACAAGCTCCGGCTTAACACTTCAATTGTATAAATCAAAAGCTAGTATATATATTGTCTTTTATGTCTGTAGCTTTGCAAATAGAAAGGTGAGGAAGTTTTATTTAAATAGCATCTTATTTGTAGTTTATTTGGAAGTAAGCTAGATTATTTTAGAAGTTTTCCTAAAAATGACATATTTATTATAGATATATTACCATGTGGTTATAGTAAAATTATATGTGTTTTTATGTGAGGAGATTTTTGAAAACAACATTATATATACATATGCTACGATTAAATTAAAACAGATCTTTGTGTTAGAAGAAATCTCGTTGTCAAAGTTAAGTAGCATGTAATGTGAGACCCCATATTTTGCCTTTATCTTGATTTGCATGTTTTATCTCGATTTGCGTATTTTGTCTCGATTTGCGTGATTTGACCTGTTTATCTGTTATATGAATTAAAGTGTGCTAAAAATGTGATTTATACTCCTAATACATGCTATGTGTGCATTCATGAAATTTTCATCAAAATCGGCACCAGAAATTTTATCACAGCTTTTAGTGAATAGAGTTTTTAACACCTATCCGCTAAAATTTTTACAAGGGTGATTTAAACATTTTAAAACTTAGTCCTCGGGTATTAATAGACCTGTGTTTGATTAAAACGGATTTGGAATCAGCTTTCGAATTTTAAAGGTTTTTACACTTTCTTTTGCAAAAATCGGGTTTTAAGCTGACTTGAGTGGAAATGTTTAAATGTAAAACTATTTGTCACCTAGAATAAATTATCTAGAATTAGTTTAAGTGTCAATTTAATGTTTGAGCAAGAAATAGTCAAGAAATTAATTAAAAGACTAAAAATAGAATTAAAAGACTAAGGAAACTAACTTTGACTGTCTTTTATTTGTTTGACCTTTACATATTATGCATCAACACACATTAGCAATGCATAAAACACACTCATTTTACACACACATGGCCGAGAGCCAATAGAGAGAAAAACAAAGAGTTTTCTTCAAGTTTTCAAAGAGATTTTTCATTAGAAATTGCATTTGAAGGCCAAACTTCATCATCCAAAGCTTGATTCTACTTGTTGGGCATTCATTGAGCATCTTTCTAGCTTCATAACACATCAAAGGTGAGAGAAAAATTCTAGATCTCAAAATGTCATTTTTATGTTTTTTGCATATAATTGAATTTTGAACTGTTAGAATGTTGAATTAAGGTTATATTACTGCTCAGTGTATGCTACGAATCATTTATATGTGTTTATATAAGATTTGAACAGTTGTAGCATGAATTTTATTTTTCGGGTATTAAAAGTTGAGTTGTTGGCTATTTGTTGAATATCTGGAGTTGTGGTGGTTGGAATCGATTGCTGTTAGCTTGTAAAAGTTTGTTAAATACGTGGTAGTAATGTTGTAATGCTGAAATTTTGATTGTGAAGTTGATGTGAAAGTCCGAAAATTTCAGCCTAGGTGCATTAAGGTTTTAGAGTTGTTGGGCTTGATGTGGATGGTTTATGGTTGGTTTCCGAGGGGGTGAATGCTGTTGATTGAGTGGGTAAGTGATAGATTGGTTTGGAGGTTATTGGATTAGTAGAATGTAAGTTATGACTTTTAGAAGTTCGGGCTGTCTTTCTTTAAAATGTTGATATATCACGTTAGATGTTTGGGTGGTGTTTGAGTGATTGAATTGTGAGTTGTCGATGGTTAGATTAGGGTTTGGTTGTGTGTCTAATGCATGTTAAGTTGGACAGCCTACTTTGTCATCTAACTTTGTTGTTGTTGTTAAATTGATTAGTTGTTGTTATGTTGTTGAATTGATGAATATTGATTCATTATTGTTGAACCGAGATATAGGCAACCTACTTTGTTGTCCTCTTGTGATAATTGATTATTGATGAACTAGGAAATAGTCAACGGAAAAGGTTGTCCTCCTGTGATTGAATGTTTATTATTATTACTGAGTCTAGGTATATGTGTGTCACCTCTCGGGCAACATCGGGCTGTTGGGTTGAAATCGGCATGACTACCATAGGCTACTCCCAGCTCGCATGACAGAGGTATCATGGAGGGAGGGGCTAGTGAGGTACCTCGGGTGCGTGAGTAATGGGGAGTTTCAAGAAGAATGGTTGAGATCGTGATAGCATTTGGAGCTACACCAACTAGAGTATCCTTTATTGATTGGCCATTGTAGTTAATGTGCTTATATTGTTATTGATGATTGTTGTGTGTTTACTGCACAAATGATGATTTTCAAGGAGTATAGTAAATACTGTTAGAGATCTATCGAATCCTCACTAAGCTTGTTTTATATAAGCTCACTTTCAATTATTGCATGCATACAGGTGAAGTTGATCCAGATTACGGGTACGTGCCTCCAGAAGAGGATTACGTGCCATATATGGATGAGTCCTATGTGCCAGAGTCTTGTCCCTAATTTATGATGTTGTACTCCTTTGTTATATTGTATATTAAACTTAGTTGTCATGTATTTCACTTAAAAGTTTGTGTTATATAAGATGTTGTAAAGATAATGGATTAAATGTTACTAGTTTAGTTGTCTCGTTTTTGGAATATGATTAGGCTACTAGATGGGTTATAAGCTATTTTGGGATTGTATGTTATATAGTAAATGTTTGATGTT
This sequence comes from Ehretia macrophylla, assembly GCA_037974665.1. Classification (NCBI taxonomy): domain Eukaryota; kingdom Viridiplantae; phylum Streptophyta; class Magnoliopsida; order Boraginales; family Ehretiaceae; genus Ehretia; species Ehretia macrophylla. The sequence continues at coordinate 13,030,998 of CM075774.1, forward strand.
GGAACGGAGGCGTACAACCTATAGATGAAATGGTAAAGAATGTTTATTGTATGTTGTGGTTGTGTTGTTAATTGTTGAATTATTGTGGAGTTGGATGTATGAGTTTCGAAAAGGTTGGTTTAGAGCCTTGGTGTCCTAATTACTGTCGTTATACTGCCAAAATTCCATTGCGTCCTGACTGATCGTAGGAGGGGTCGAGTTGGGGCGTTACATTAAGTGGTATCAGAGCGCATGTTTAGCTGTCAGCCGGGGTATCTTCGGAATGTGGGTAATGGTCTTAGTATGAAAGTATGTATGAAGTGAAAGAAAAGTGAAATATGTATTAATATGATTAAATGATTGAATGATTATGTGATCAATTTGTTTATGTGAATGATACTTAAGTGATTTATGTGTTTTATGTGAGTTGTTGTTTATTTGCTAATAATTGTCTATAGCCTGTCTATGTGCTATAACCTCTGCTAACTCTTTGATTAGTAGAATGACTGGTCGACCAAGAACCAGAGGTAGGCCTGAGGTAGTTGATGAGACACTGGATAATGTGGCACCGGGCCGAGATAGGGGTGATGACCGTTTTGGTGCAGCCATGAATAGGATTGCAGAGATTATGGCAGGGCAAGCACAGATACTAGCAGGGTAGACTGCCCAAGCACAGACGTTGCAGACTTTGTTGTTGAACGTTCAGGGTGGTTAACACGGGCATAGTACACTGAAGGAATTCTTGGGGTATTATCAGCCGAGATTTTAGGGGGAGCCAGATGATAGGAAGACGGAAGCGTGGATCAATAAGATAGAGATGATATTCGATCCTCTAGACTATACTAACGAAAAGAAAGTCACTTATGTCGTTTACTTGTCTGATGATGAGGTAGAGGAATGGTGGTACACAGTGAGAGTCGGTTGGGAGGCTAGAGGTACTCCGTATGTTTGGGATACCTTTTTGAGAGCCTTTCGGGCGAAGTATGTCCCGAGAATTGCACGGGAGTGGAGAAAGCCAAAGTTTATGTCTTTGATTCAGGGGAATGCTACGGTTCAGTATGAGGCCACATTTACTAGACTATCCAGGTATGCATCAGAGTTTGTAGCAGATGAGGAGCGCAAGACCCAGAGGTTTATGTTGGGGTTTGAGGTCGGAGATTCAGGATGCATTGGCCCTGAATCAGTACGATATATTCTCTGAGGCTTTTGATGTGGCATCCAGATTGGAAAAGAGGAAAGGGGAACAGATCGGACCGAGTCAGCCTAGCAAGAGGCCATTTCAGCCGCAGGGCCAGCAGGATATGTATAGACCTTTAGTACAACAAGGTGGTTATAGGCCTTCGGTGCAACAGGGTTTTTTCAGACCGTAGGGTCAGCAGGGTTACTATCGGCCTCAATTTCTGCAGGGGTCTTATCAGGCTCAGTCATAGTACAGGCCAGCCCAGTCTCAGGGTCAATACAGGCCCATTGTTGTGAGACCTCAGCAGCAGGCTGGTACAACTGCTTTCTCGGCTTCTGGTTCTTTTAGGGGCAGTGGCAGTGCTTCATCACCACAGTGTACTTACTGCAAGCGTTAGGGCCATGTAGAGGCCGACTGCAGGGCGAAGGCAGGAACGTGTTTGGGTTGTGGCAGCAATCAGCATAGGGTGAAGGATTACCCTAGATTTCGGGGATCTGAGGGTCGGACCGTGACCCAAGGTTATCAGGGTCGACCTACTGGTAGTGCACCTCAGTAGCAGCGGGTTCAAGCTCGGGCCTACGCAGTTGATTTGGATGAGGCACCTTAGGATACGACAGTTGTGGAAGATAACTTCCTTATACTCAATCAACTTGTTAAAGTGTTGATTGATTCTGGTGCTACGCATTCTTCCATTACGCCTACTTGTGTGCAACGTGTTAACATGTAACCTTAAAGATTGCCTTATGTGGTTGAGATTAGTACTTCTTTAACTGATAAGTATGTGACTGGCTTAGTTTGTAAAGACTATAAAATACATGTTAACGGTCAGGATTTTCCATCAAACCTTATTTTATTTCCTATCCGGGGGTATGATGTTATCTTGGGTATTGACTGGCTTTCTAAGTATGATGCTCAGCTAAACTGTAGAACAAAGGTAGTACGGTTTCGTTTGCCAGATCAGCCAGTGGTTGAGGTAGCGGGGAATCGAGATGCTAAGACGAGTTTTATTATCTTATCAACTAAAGCTGTTAAGCTGGTGAGTAAAAGGTGTTCGGGTTATCTAGCTTATTTGATCAACAAGCCATCTGATAAGCTAAAGCGGGAGGAAGTTCCTATTATTCGGGAATACCCCAATGTATTTTCCGAGGAGTTGCCAGGGTTACCGCCAGATAGAGATGTGGAGTTTGTGATCAATCTTATTCCCAGTACTTAACCTATTTCTAAATCAGCATACTGGATGGCACCAGTTGAGCTTAAGGAACTGAAAACTCAGCTGCAGGAGTTATTAGAGAAGGGTTTCATTTAGTAGAGTTCTTCACCCTGGGGAGTACCTGTTTTATTTGTGAAGAAGAAGGAAGGTACCTTGAGATTGTGTATCGATTATCGTGGTTTGAATGAAGTTACCATCAAGAACAAGTATCATTTGCCACTGATTGATGAGTTGTTTGATCAACTTCAGGGAGCCAAAGTCTACTTTAAGTTTGACTTAAGGTTAGGGTATTATCAGTTTTGGATTCGTACAGAGGATATTCTGAAGTTTGCTTTTAGGACTCGGTACGGGTATTATGAGTTTGTTGTTATGCCCTTTGGACTGACTAATGTGCCGGCAGCATTCATGGATCATATGCATCGGATTTTCAGCCGTACTTGGATCAGTTCATGGTAATCTTTATTGATGATATCTTAGTTTATTCTAAGTCTGAATCGGAGCATGAGCAACATTTACAGCTTATCTTACAAAAGCTATAGGAGCATCAGTTGTTTGCGAAGTTCAGCAAATGTGAATTTTGGCTGCAACATATATCTTTTCTCGGTCATGTGATCACACAGAGTGGTATTTCTATAGATCCCACTAAGATTGAAGTGGTGATGTCTTGGAAACGGCCGGAGAATGTTTCGGAGATTCGTAGCTTTCTTCGCTTGGCGGGTTATTACCGTAGGTTTGTCAAGGACTTTTCTAATATTACAGGGCCACTTTCTAAGTTAACTCAGAAATGGACTAGCTTTGTTTGCTATGAGAAATGTGAGAGTGGGTTTTAGGAGTTGAAAAAGAGGTTGACTACTGCTCTAGTACTTGCTCTACCAGAGGGGACCGATAATATCATTATCTACAGTGATGCATCCAAAGATGGCTTGGGTTGTGTACTTATGCAAAATGGTCGGGTTATTGCCTATGCTTCTAGAAAATTGAAACTATATAAGGTGAATTATTCGACTCATGATCTTGAGTTGGCAGCAGTTGTATTCGCACTGAAAAGTGGCGTCATTATCTGTGAGGCAGTAAGTTCGAGATTTTCACTGATCATAAGAATCTTAAGTACTTGTTCTCATAGAAGGAGTTGAATATGCATCAACGGAGGTGGATGGAACTTCTCGGAGATTATAATTGTTCGATCAGTTATCTGCCTGGGAAGGCAAATATTGTGGCAGACGCTCTTAGCCGTAAGCGAGTGTTTCTTGTTTGGCTATCAAGAAGTGGGAGGTTCTTGAGGAATTCACTTATTGGAGACCGGAGTTGACTCAGGTTGGGGTGATGTATTCATATCTCCATATTCAATCTTTATTGCTGTCTCAGATCAGAGAAGCTCAACAGCTTGATCCAAAACTTCTGAAAATCATGGATCAGATCACGGATGTTCAGTCTGATTTCAAATTACATGAAGATAGTATTCTTCGGTTTCGAAATAGGGTTTGTGTTCCCGATGAACCGGGTTTGAGGCGAGGTATTCTGGAGGAGGCTCATAATTCTAAGTACACCATTCATCCTGGTGGAAACGAGATGTATAAGGATTTGAAGCAACATTATTGGTGGAATAACATGAAAATGGAGGTTGCTCAGTTTGTATCTAGATGTTTGACTTGTCAGCGGGTAAAGGCTGAACATCAACGACTTGGAGGGTTACTTCAGCCGTTGGCAATACCACAGTGGAAATGGGAGCATATTACGATGGACTTCATCTCTAGTTTGCTTAGAACACCGAGAGGTAACGACGTAGTTTGGGTTGTCGTAGATCGTTTAACGAAGTCAGCTCATTTCATTCCGATGAGGTTAGGGGATGAGATTGCAAAGTTGGCAGATCTTTATTTGGATCAAATTGTTAGACTTCACGGGATTCCATCTAGTATTGTCTCAGATCGAGATCCTCGGTTTACTTCTCGTTTGTGGGAAAAACTTCAGGAGACTTTGGGTACTCAGTTAAACTTCAGCACCGCGTATCATCCATAGACCGACAGTCAGTCTGAGAGGACTATTCAGATTCTGGAAGATATGCTCAGAGCTTGTGTTCTGGACTTCGGGAAGAACTGGGAAAAATATCTACCACTTGCCGAGTTTGCCTATAACAATAGTTATCAACCTACTATTGGGATGACACCTTTTGCAGCTCTCTACGGCCATAAGTGTCGTTCACCTTTGTAATGGAATAAAGTAGGGGAGATAAAGACTATTGATCTAACTATTATACCAGAGCTTCTAGAGAAGCCTGAGAATGTTCAGTTGATCAGGCATAGAATGCTTACAGCGCAGAGCAGATATAAGAGTTATGCTGATAAGCATCGTCGGGATTTGGAGTTTATAGTCGAGGATCGGGTTTTCTTGAAATTATCTCCTCGAAAGGGGTTTGCTCATTATGGTAAAGGTGGTAAGCTGAGTCCGAGGTTTGCAGGGTCGTTTGAGATTACCGGCAGGGTTGGTAAGTTAGCATATCGGTTGGCTTTACCGGAGAACTTCTCTAATGTCCACGATGTCTTTCACGTGTCTAATTTGCGGAAGTATAATCCAGATCCTTCTCATATTCTAGAGCCAGAGCCGTTACAGCTTCGTGAGAATCTGACTTAGATGAGAGGCCAATTCGCATTCTTGATCAGATGGAACAGGAACTGAGATCGAAGAAGATTCCGATGGTCAAAGTATTGTAGAAGCATCACAGGATTGAGGAGGCTACTTGGGAGAGGCGAGATCAGATGCCGCAACAGTACCCAGATCTTTTCCATACAACAAGTAAGAATTTTGGGGATGAAATTTCTTTAAGGAAGGGGAGGGAGGAGAATGTGAGACCCCATATTTTGCCTTTATCTCAATTTGCGTGTTTTATCTCGATTTGCATGTTTTGCCTCGATTTGTGTGATTTGACATGTTTATGTGTTATATGAATTAGAATGTACTAAAAATGTGATTTATACTCCTAATACATGCTATGTGTGCATTCATGAAATTTTCATCAAAATCGGTACCAGAAATTTTATCGCCGGTTTTAGTGAATAGTATTTTTAATGCATGTCCGCTAAAATTTTTACAGGGGTGTTTTAAATGTTTTAAAACTTAGTCCTCGCGTATTAATAGACCCGTGTTTGATTAAAACGGATTTGGAATCGATTTTGAAATTTTAAAGGTTTTTACACTTTCTTTTGCAAGAAATCGAGTTTTAAGCCGACTCGAGTGAAAATGTTTGAATGTAAGACTCTTTGTCACCTAAAATAAATTATCTAGAATTAGTTTAAGTGTCAATTTAATGTTTGAGTAAGAAATAGTCAATAAATGAATTAAAAGACTAAAAATAGAATTAAAAGACTAAGGAAACTAACTTTGACTTTCTTTTATTTGTTTGAACTTTACATATTATGCATCAACACACATTAGCAATGCATAAAACACACTCATTTTACACACACATGGCCGAGAGCCATTAGAGAGAAAAACAAAGAGGTTTTTTCAAGTTTTTAAAGAGATTTTTCATTAGAAATTGCATTTGAAGGCCAAACTTCATCATCCAAAGATTGATTCTACTTGTTGGGAATTCATTGAGAATCTTTCTAGCTTCATAACACATCAAAGGTGACAGAAAAATTATAGATCTCAAAATGTCATTTTTATGTTTTTGCATATAATTGAATTTTGAACCGTTAGATTGTTAAATTGATGTTATATTATTGCTCAGTGCATGCTAAGGATCGTTTACATGTGTTTATAGAAGATTTGAACCGTTGTAGCATGGATTTTATTTTTCGATTATTAAAAGTTGAGTTGGTGGCTATTTGTTGAATATCTGGAATTGTGGTGGTTGGAATCGATTGCTGTTAGCTTGTAAAAGTTTGTTAAATACGTGGTAGTAATGTTGTAATGCCGAAATTTTGATTGTGAAGTTGGTGTGAAAGTCCAAAAATTTCAGCCTAGGTGCATTGAGGTTTTAGGGTTGTTGGGCTTGATGTGGATGATTTATGGTTGGTTTCCGAGGGGGTGAATGTTGTCGATTGAGTGGGTGAGTGATAGAAATTGGTTTGGAGGTTATGGGATTAATAGAATGTAAGTTATGACTTTTAGAAGTTCGGGTTGTCTTTATTTAAAATGTTGATATATGCCTTTAGATGTTTGGGTGGTGTTTGAGTGATTGAATTGTGAGTTATTGATGGTTAGATTAAGATTTGGTTGTGTGTCTAATGCATGTTAAGTTGGGTGGCCTACTTTGTTATCTAACTTAGTTGTTGTTATGTTGTTGAATTGGTGAATATTGATTGATTATTGTTGAACCGGGAGATAGGAAACTTACTTTGTTGTCCTCTTGTGATAATTGATTATTGATGAACAGGGAGATAGTCAACAGAAAAGGTTGTCCTCCTGTAATTGAATGTTTATTATTATTGCTGAGTCTTGGTATGTGTGTGCCACCTCTCGGGCAGTATCGGGCTGTCAGGTTAAAACCGGCATGACTACCATAGGCTACCCCCAGATCGCATGACGGAGGTGTCACGGAGGGAGGGGCTTGTGAGGTATCTCGGTTACGTGAGTAATGGAGAGTTACAAGAAGAATGGTTGAGATCGTGATGGCGTTTGAAGCTACACCAACTAGAGCTTTATTGATTGGTCATTATAGTTAATGTGCTTATATTGTTATTGATGATTGTTGTATGTTTACTGCTCAAAGGATGATTTCCAAGGAATATAGTAAATACTATTAGAGATCTATCAAATCCTCGCTGGGCTTGTTTTACATAAGCTCAATCTCAATTATTGCATGCATACAGGTGAAGATGATCCAGATTACGGGTACGTGCCTCCAGAAGAGGATTATGTGCCATATGTGGACGAGTCCTATGTGCCAGAGTCCTGTCCCTGATTTATGATGTTATATTCCTTTGTTATATTGTATATTAAACTTAGTTGTCATGTATTTCACTTAAAAGTTTATGTTATATAAGATGTTGTAAAGATAATGGATTAAATGTTGTTAGTTTAGTGGTCTCGTTTTTGGAATATGATTCGGCTACTAGATTGGTTATATGCTATTTTGGGATTGTATGTTATATAGTAAATGTATGATGTTGGAACGGAGGCGTATAACCTATGGATGAAATGGTAAAGAATGTTTATTGTATGTTGTGGTTGTGTTGTTAATTATGGAATTATTGTGGAGTTGGATGTATCAGTTTCGAAGAGGTTGGTTTAGAGCCTCGGTGTCCTAACTACTGTCGTTATACTGTCGAAATTTCGTTGCGTCCTGACTGATTGTAGGAGGGGCGAGTTGGGGCATTACATTAAGTGGTATCAGAGCGCATGTTTAGCTGTCAGCCGGGGTATCTTCGGAATGTGGGTAATGGTCTTAGTATGAAAGTATGTATGAAGTGAAAAAAAAGTGAAATATATATTAATATGATTAAGTGATTGAATGATTATGTGATTTAGTGATTATGTGATTATGTGATCAATTTGTTTATGTGATTGATACTTAAGTGATTTATGTGTTTTATGTGAGTTGTTGTTTATTTGCTAATAATTGTCTATAGCCTGTCTATGTGCTATAATCACTGCTAACTCTTTGATTAGTAGAATGACTGGTAGACCAAGAACCAGAGGTAGGCCTGAGGTAGTTCACGAGGCACCGGATAATGTGGCACCGGGCCGAGATAGGGGTGATGACCGTTTTGGTGCAGCCATGGATAGGATTGCAGAGATTATGGCAGGGCAAGCACATATACTAGCAGGGCAGGCTGCCCAAGCACAAACGTTGCAGACTCAGTTGTTGAACGTTCATGGTGGTTACCACGAGCGTGGTACGCTGAAGAAATTCTTGGGGTATTATTCGCAAAGATTTCAGGGGGAGCCAGATGATAGGAAGGCGGAAGCGTGGATTAATAAGATAGAGATGATATTCAATCCTCTAGACTATACTGACGAGAGGAAAGTCACTTATGCCGTTTACTTGTTTAATGGTGAGGCAGATTAATGGTGGCACACAATGAGAGTCGGTTGGGAGGCTAGAGGTACTCCGTATGTTTGGGTTACCTTTTTGAGAGACTTTCGGGCGAAGTATGTCCCGAGGATTGCACGGGAGCGAAGAAAGGTAAAGTTTCTGTCTTTGATTCAGGGGAATGCTACGGTGGCTCAGTATGAGGCCACTTTTACTAGACTGTCCAGGTATGCACCGGAGTTTGTAGCAGATGAGGAGCGCAAGACCCGGAGGTTTATGTTGGGTTTGAGGTCGGAGATTCAGAATGCGATGGCCCTGAATTAGTACGATATATTCTCTGAGGCTTTTGATGCGGCATCCAGACTGGAAAAGAGGAAAGGGGAACAGATCGGACCGAGTCAGCCTAGCATGAGGCCATTTCAGCCGTAGGGCTAGTAAGGTATGTATAGACCTTCAGTACAGCAAGGTGGTTATAGGCCTTTGGTGCAGCAGGGTTCTTTCAGACCGCAGGGTCAGCAGGGTTACTATCGGCCTCAGTTTCAGCAGGGGTCTTATCTGGCTCAGTCACAGTACAAGCTAGCCCAGTATCATGGTCAATATAGGCCCAGTGTTATGAGACCTCAGCAGCAGGCTGGTACAACTGCTTTCTCAGCTTCTGGTTCTTCTAGGGGCAGTGACAGTGCTTCATCACCGCAGTGTACTTACTGCAAGCGTCAGGGCCATGTGGAGGCTGACTGCAGGACGAAGGCAGGAACGTGTTTGGGTTGCAGCAACAATCAACATAGGGTGAAGGATTGCCCTAGATTTCGGGGGTCTGAGGGTCAGACAGCGACCCAGGGTTATCAGGGTCGACCTACTGGTAGTGCACCTCAACAGCAGCGGGTTCAAGCTCGGGCCTACCCAGTTGATTTGGAGGAGGCACCTGAGGATACGGTAGTTGTGGAAGGTAACTTCTTTATACTCAATCAACTTGTTAAACTGTTGATTGATTCTGGTGCTACGCATTCTTTCATTACGCCTACTTGTGTGCAACGTGGTAACATGTAACTTGAAAGATTACCTTATATGGTTGATATTAGTACTTCTTTAACTGATAAGTATGTGACTAGCTTAGTTTGTAAATACTGTAAAATACATGTTAAGTGTCAGGATTTTCCATCAGACCTTATTTTATTTCCTATCCGGGGATATGATGTTATCTTGGGTATGGACTGGCTTTCTAAGTATGATGCTCAGCTAAACTGTAGAACAAAGGTAGTACGGTTTCATTTGCCAGATCAGGCAGTGGTTGAGGTAGCGGGGAATCGATATACTAAGACGAGTTTTATTATCTCATCAACTAAAGCTGTTAAGCTGGTGAGTAAAGGGTGTTTGGGTTATCTAGCTTATTTGATCAACAAGCTATCTAATAAGCTAAAGTTGAAGGAAGTTCCTATTATTCGGGAATGCCCCAATATATTTCTCGAGGAGTTGCCAGGGTTACCGCCAGATAGAGATGTGGAGTTTGTGATCAATCTTATTCCCGGTACTCAACCTATTTCTAAATCAGCATACCAGATGACACCAGCTGAGCTTAAGGAACTGAAAACTCAGATGCAGGAGTTATTAGAGAAGGGTTTCATTCTACAGAGTTCTTCACCCTGGGGAGCACCTGTTTTATTTGTGAAAAAGAAGGAAGGTACCTTGAGATTGTGTATCGGCTATCGTGGTTTGAATCAGGTGACCATCAAGAACAAGTATCCTTGGCCACTGATTGATGAGTTGTTTGATCAACTTCATGGAGCCAAAGTCTACTCTAAGTTTGACTTGAGGCAAGGGTATTATCAGTTTCGGATTTGTACGGAGGATGTTCCAAAGTCTGCTTTCAGGACTCGGTACGAGCATTATGAGTTTGTTGTTATGCCCTTTGGACTTACTAATGCGCTGGCAGCATTCATGGATCTGATGCATCGGGTTTTTCAGCCGTACTTGGATCAGTTCGTGGTAATCTTTATTGATGATATCTTAGTTTATTCTAAGTCTGAATCAGAGCACGAGCAATATCTACGGCTTGCCTTACAGAAGCTACAGGAGCATCAGTTGTTAGCGAAGTTCAGCAAATGTGAATTTTGGCTGCAACATATATCTTTTCTCGGTCATGTGATCACACAGAGCGGTATTTCTGTAGATCCCATTAAGATTGAAGTGGTGATGTCTTGGAAACGGCCGGAGAATGTTTTGGAGATTCGTAACTTTCTTGGCTTGTCGGGTTATTACCGTAGGTTTGTCAAGGAGTTTTCTAAGATTGTAGGGCAACTTTCTAAATTAACTCAGAAACGGACTAGTTTTGTTTGGGATGAGAAATGTGAGAGTGGGTTTCAGGAGTTGAAAAAGAGGTTGTGTAACGCCCCGATCCCTCACGAGACCGGAGGCTCTAAAGACCATGCTATTCCCAACACAATACCAAGACCCGTCACAAAAATTTTCCTAATGGTTAAGTCCGGACCCGACACACGGACAGAGTCTCCCCTGTACCGTGGACATTCTGAAAACCTGTAAACACTCAATAAAGCCACAACATAACAAGACATTCATTTATAACTAAAGATCTTAGCTTTAAGGCCATCCGAGCCTTAAGACATACAAACAGTTTAGATACAGACAAGCATGCATTCATAACTTAACTTCTTTACAAAACCGCTTATCATGCCACTCCATGATAGCTTTTAAGTATTCTTAGAAATTGAAAACAACCAGTCATTCACTCCCAAGCATGCGAAGAAACTAATAGCAGAAATATAAGTTATTACATGCCATGGTTCTAAATCTATCACTACAACATCTATCCCTAAATTTGCAAACTATATAATATACACATATCACTTAGGTTACAAAATAGAACATAAAGTAAAGAAAACAAATCCTACTCTCATCAACAAGAACATAGTCCACCTCAAGCAACTAGACACAGCAACTAATGCAACTCTTCCAACTGCGCCACCTGAAACATGTTAGTGAGGTATGAGCAACCACTATTGCCTAGTGAGGGATAAGGTCCCGGGGCGTGCAATGCGACAAGTAATACAGTTAACAACAATAACAATTGAGCAAATCAAGAAACAAGGATAGCTTAAATAACCACATATTTGAAATGATACATTTCTCATAACCCCTATACATCAATCTTCACTGGTCTTCATTCACGATCCACGAACCACGATCACGATCACGATAAGCCGGCATAACCCCAAACACTCCAGTGGGTGTACTCCGGATGTACCCCGATAATCCTACGACCCAACATCCCCTGGAAATCTCTGGACCAGGCAAATGAGGGACTAGAGCACGGAGTTTGAATATCCACCGGCAAGCCCTCTACTGCCAGGCCGATATTCAACACATCCGCCCCTGACACTATGGTTGCGCAACCACTATGCAATGCACTTAACAATGGCAAGTTAATAGCAATAATATAAGCATTAACACATAGGAGGATCAACAAAGTAGGTTGACCTCGAGGCAGTTAGAATAGAAGCAATTATATAAGCTAATAAGCAGTTTTACAAATGGACATTTACAAAATAAGCATAGAATCATACCAAAAGCTCCAAATCAACTTGAAACCACATATAAACGCTCAAGAAGTCATGCCATGGGTTTAGAAGTGTGAGTCAACCGAAATTGCACCTAAACCCCTTTATTTTTCAAACTATTTCTCTTCCAAACCAAGGTTAATGATTCCATTTTCAAGGGAAACTCTCCCAACCTTCTAACTAACCCTCAAGGTACCTTCTCAACCCTCTAACTCATTCAAACGCCCGCGATTACCCCGAAAGCCCCAAATTCCCTCTTATGGCTTTAAACTACACATACCTTATCCGGGCTTCAAACAAGGGTTATCAAAGCTTCTATAGCACCTAGGTAGCCTAAGAATACTAGAAGTGAAGCCCGAATCCACCCGGATTCGCATGAACCCCGAAACCCCTTTGTTAAAGTCGGCTATTTCACGTTTTATGCGATTCTAGAGCAATTCAAGTGCACGGGGCTATTGGACTACCTTCATTAGCACCTAAGGCATCTATTAGGAGTGTTGAATCAAGCTAATACGTGCAATTACACAAAACCCTAGAAAAACGTCACTATTCACCTCATAAATTCAAATTACGATTCCAACCGTTTAAAATGCAAACTAATAGCTCAAATGTGTTCTCTAGCACTTTTATACAAGGTATAATAGCATAGATAAGCTTTGCAATAGCATTTGATAACATTTTCAACAAATCAAGAAAAATGTAACATTTTAGATATGCATAAAAAGTCATGAAAACCCTCACCAATTGTACGTAGGGACTCTCGGGAGGCTAGCAAACACCCTAAACTACTTGCTCCTAGCTTGGCTTGGCTTGGCTTGAAGATTTGATGAGCAAAATCCTCTCATTCTCCTCCTATACTATTCTCGGATTTGCTACAGTGATTTTTCAGCATTTGCTCTTTTTTTTGTTTTTTGTTTTTATGAGCTAAATGGTCATGTGTTGAGTAGATATACTAAATGGCTAAGTTGGGTGATTAAATGGGTTACTAAAATGAGCGTTGTTAACTTTAAAACGAGCCTAAGGTGTGAAACATAGGCTAGCTAATTAAATCTCTAAGTTATGTTACGTAATACTATTCATTGAACTACGAAAATCATTTTCTAAATGAGCGCTCCTATCGCTTCTAGTTCAATTGCACATTTTTCCCACTCCTTTAACAATTAATATGATTTAATAAAAATGTTAATTCACTAATAGAATGTAGTTTGAAAACGGAGTAAATAGTAGCTACAGAAGTCAGTTAGTAAAGTACAGAAGTAAATGCGCAAACAAGGGATGCAACAGTAATTGAATGCATGGCTAAATCTCGGGCGTCACATCCTCTCCCCGTTAAACTAATTGCGTCCACGCAATTCTTCTTCACAAGGGAACTCCACAACAACTGAAAACCAACTCCGATTACTCGTCATCAGTTGCTAAGCAAGAATACCATATACGAACTCTCGTGGGAGCTCATTAAGAAATCCCACTAGTATTGCCTGCGAACCTCACGTAATAAGGCCAAATAATGGCTCCAATAGATATGCTACTTCGACATCCAAATAAGAATCCCGCTGGCACGAATACCATAGAAGAATAGAATCCCAACTAACAGTGGCAAGAAAATACCAATAAGAATTTAGAGTACAAATACAGAAGATAATTCCATATAATAAGGCTGATTAGAATCCCAAACTAAGTCTTCCGAGTAATACCAACAAGAAAATACTAGAAGAATACTCAATAAGAAAACCGAGAGAACGGTCATATAGAAATCCCAAAGGAAGCCATTCATTTCTGACTACTGACCGTAGAAGAATGCCTTGGAAGAAATCCCAATAACTGAGCTCCGCTTACAACATTCTCATTCCCGCTAATCCACACAACTTGGAGGGCTGTTGCTAATCACTTCTCTTCAGGGGGAGGAAGAAGTCTTTCTTACCATTTCAACGGGACATGTATAAATGCCAAGATATCACATTTACACATATATGTTTTAAACTATTATGCAAACATGTTTATATAAGAGTTTATGAAACAGTGTAATCATCAAAGTCATTCAAGCACGACAATCAAGTCCATCATAACACAACTCAATCAAAGACTTTCAAATGCACACATTACAAGCAACAGTTCAAGCAATTAACAATTCACGAGGTCAATTTGATACATAACCAGCCACTTTACTTCACTTAGCACACATTTAGCACATAACACATAATTATATCACATAGGTGCACACATTCAATACAAGACACACAATCACACATGCAGGCATACACTTTCAAGACACACTCTTAACAACCCCACACGCAAACGTTCCTACCCAACAGGCCGAGGACCCTCTCCCGGCTTAGAGCTAACTAAGCTCTGATACCACCTGTAACGCCCCGATCCTTCACGAGACCGGAGGCTCTAAAGACCATGCTATTCTCAACCCAATACCAAGCCCGGTCACAAAAATTTTCCTAATGGTTAAGTCCGGACCCGACACACGGACAGAGTCTCCCCTGTACCGTGGACATTCTGAAAACCTGTAAACACTCAATAAAGCCACAACATAACAAGACATTCATTTATAACTAAAGATCTTAGCTTTAAGGCCATCCAAGCCTTAAGACATACAAACAGTTTAGATACAGACAAGCATGCATTCATAACTTAACTTCTTTACAAAACCGCTTATCATGCCACTCCATGATAGCTTTTAAGTATTCTTAGAAATTGAAAACAACCAGTCATTCACTCCCAAGCATGCGAAGAAACTAATAGCAGAAATATAAGTTATTACATGCCATGGTTCTAAATCTACCACTACAACATCTATCCCTCAATTTGTAAACTATATAATATACACATATCACTTAGGTTACAAAATAGAACATAAAGTAAAGAAAACAAGTCCTACTCTCATCAACAAGAACATAGTCCACCTCAAGCAACTAGACACAGCAACTAATGCAACTCCTCCAACTGCGCCACCTGAAACATGTTAACGAGGTATGAGCAACCACTGTTGCCCAGTGAGGGATAAGGTCCCGGGCCGTGCAATGCGACAAGTAATACAGTTAACAACAATAACAATTGAGCAAATCAAGAAACAATGATAGCTTAAATAACCACATATTTGAAAGGATACATTTCTCATAACCCCTATACACCAATCTTCACTGGTCTTCATTCACGATCCACGAACCACGATCACGATCACGATAAGCCGGCATAACCCCAAACACTCCAGTGGGTGTACTCCAGATGTACCCCGATAATCCTACGACCCAACATCCCCTGGCAATCTCCGGACCAGGCGAATGAGGGACTAGGGCACGGAGTTTGAATATCCACCAGCAAGCCCTCTGCCGCCCAGCCGATATTCAACACATCCGCCCCTGACACTATGGTTGCGCAACCACTATGCAATGCACTTAACAATGGCAAGTTAATAGCAATAATATAAGTATTAACACATAGGAGGATCAACAAAGTAGGTTGACCTCGAGGCAGTTAGAATAGAAGCAATTATATAAGCTAATAAGCAGTTTTACAAAGGGACATTTACAAAATAAGCATAGAATCATACCAAAAGCTCCAAATCAACTTGAAACCACATATAAACGCTCAAGAAGTCATGCCATGGGTTTAGAAGTGTGAGTCAACCGAAATTGCACCTAAACCCCTTTATTTTTCAAACTATTTCTCTTCCAAACCAAGGTTAATGATTCCATTTTCAAGGCAAACTCTCCCAACCTTCTAACTAACCCTTAAGGTACCTTCTCAACCCTCTAACTCATTCAACCGCCTGCGTTTACCCTGAAAGCTCCAAATTCGCTCTTATGGCTTTAAACTACACATACCTTATCCGGGCTTCAAGCAAGGGTTATCAAAGCTTCTATAGCACCTAGGTAGCCTAAGAATACTAGAAGTGAAGCCCGAATCCACCCGGATTCGCATGAACCCCGAAACCCCTTTGTTAAAGTCGGCTATTTCACGTTTTATGCGATTCTAGAGCAATTCAAGTGCACGGGGCTATTAGACTACCTTCATTAGCACCTAAGGCATCTATTAGGATTGGTGGATCAAGCTAATATGTGCAATTACACAAAACCCTAGAAAAACGTCACTATTCACCTCATAAATTCAAATTACGATTCCAACCGTTTAAAATGCAAACTAATAGCTCAAATGTGTTCTCTAGCACTTATATACAATGTATAATAGCATAGATAAGCTTTGCAATAGCATTTGATAACATTTTCAACAAATCAAGAAAAATGTAACATTTTAGATATGCATAAAAAGTCATGAAAACCCTCACCAATTGTGCGTAGGAACTCTCGGGAGGCTAGCAAACACCCTAAACTACTTGCTCCTAGCTTGGCTTGGCTTGGCTTGAAGATTTGATGAGCAAAATCCTCTCATTCTCCTCCTATACTATTCTCGGATTTGCTACAGTGATTTTTCAGCATTTGCTCTCTTTTTTGTTTTTTGTTTTTATGAGCTAAATGGTCATGTGTTGAGTAGATATACTAAATGGCTAAGTTGGGTGATTAAATGGGTTACTAAAATGAGCGTTGTTAACTTTAAAACGAGCCTAAGGTGTGAAACATAGGCTAGCTAATTAAATCTCTAAGTTATGTTACGTAACACTATTCATTGAACTACGAAAATCATTTTCTAAACGAGCGCTCCTATCGCTTCTAGTTCAATTGCACATTTTTCCCACTCCTTTAACAATTAATATGATTTAATAAAAATGTTAATTCACTAATAGAATGTAGTTTGAAAATGGAGTGAATAGTAGCTACAGAAGTCAGTTAGTAAAGTACAGAAGTAAATGCGCAAACAAGGGATGCAACAGTAATTGAATGCATGGCTAAATCTCGGGCGTCACAGGTTGACTACCGCTCCAGCACTTACTCTACCAGAGGGGACCGATAATATGGTTATCTACAGTGATGCATCCAAGGATGGCTTGGGTTGTGTACTTATGCAAAATGGCCGGGTTATTGCTTATGCTTCTAGAAAGTTGAAGTCATATGAGGTGAATTATCCAACTCATGATCTTGAGTTGGCAGCAGTTGTATTCGTACTAAAAAAGTGGCGTCATTATCTGTGGGGCAGTAAGTTTGAGATTTTCACTGATCATAAGAGTCTTAAGTACTTGTTCTCGCAGAAGGAGTTGAATATGTGTCAATGGAGATGGATGGAACTTCTCGGAGATTATAATTGTTCTATCAGTTATCTGCCTGGGAAGGCAAATGTTATGGCAGACGCTCTTAGCCGTAAGGCGAGTGTTTCTTGTTTGGCTGTCAAAACGTAAGAGGTTCTTGAGGAATTCACTTATTGGAGACTGGAGTTGACTTAGGTTAGGATGATGTGTTCACATCTCCGTATTCAACCTTTATTGATGTCTCAGATCAGAGAAATTCAGCAGCTTGATCCAAAATTTCAGAGGATCAAGGATCAGATCACGAATGATCAGTCTGATTTCAAATTACATAAAGATGGTATTCTTCGGTTTCAGAACAGGGTATGTGTTCCCGATGAACCAGGTTTGAGGCGAGGTATTCTGGATGAGGCTTATAATTCTAAGTACACCATTCATCCCAGTGGAAACAAGATGTATCGGGATTTGAAGCAACATTATTGGTGGAATAACTTGAAAATAGAGGTTGCTCAGTTTGTATCTAGATGTTTGACTTGTCAGCGAGTAAAGGCCGAACATCAATGACCTGCAGGGTTACTTTAGCCGTTGGCAACACCACAGTGGAAATAGGAGCATATTACAATGGACTTCGTCTCTAGTTTGCCTAGAACACCGAGAGGTAACGACGCAGTTTGGGTTGTCGTAGACCGTTTGATGAAGTCAGCTCATTTAATTCCTATGAGCTTAGGGGATGAAGTTGCAAAGTTGGCAGATCTTTATTTGGATCAGATTGTTAGACTTGACGGGATTCCATCTATTATTGTCTCAGATCGAGATCCTCAGTTTACTTCTCGTTTGTGGGAGAAACTTCAGGAGACTTTGGGTACTCAGTTAAACTTTAGCACCGCGTATCATCTACAGACCGACGGTCAGTCTGAGAGGACTATTCAGATTCTGGAAGATATGCTCAAGGCTTGTGTTCTGGACTTCGGGAAGAACTGGGAGAAACATCTACCACTTGCCGAGTTTGCCTATAACAATAATTATCAAGCTACTATTGGGATGGCACCTTTTGCAGCTCTCTATGGTTGTAAATGTCGTTTACCTTTGTATTGGGATGAAATAGGAGAGATGAAGACTATTGATCCGACTATTATGCCAGAGTTTCTAGAAAAGATTGAGAATGTTCAGTTGATCAGGCAGAGAATGCTTATAGTGCAGAGCAGATACAAGAGTTATGTTGATAAGCGTCGTCGGGATTTGGAGTTTGTAGTCGGTGATCGGGTTTTCTTGAAATTATCTCCTCGAAAGGGGTTTGCTCGTTATGGTAAAGGTGATAAGCTGCGTCCGAGGTTTGCAGGGCCGTTTGAGATTACCGGTAGGGTTGATAAGTTAGCATATCGGTTAGCTTTACTGGTGAATTTCTCTAATGTCCATGATGTCTTTCACTGTCTAATTTGCGGAAGTATAATCCAGATCCTTCTCATATTCTAGAGCCAGAGCCATTACATTTCGTGAGAATCTGACTTATGATGAGAGGCCGATTCGCATTCTTGATCAGATGGAATGGGAACTGAGATCGAAGAAAATTTTGATGGTCAAAGTATTGTGGAAGCATCACGGGATTGAGGAGGCTACTTGGGAGAGGCGAGATCAGATGCAGCAGCAGTACCCAAATCTTTTCCATACAACAAGTAAGAATTTCGGGGATGAAATTCCTTTAAGGGGGGGAGAATATGAGACCCCATATTTTGCCTTTATCTCTATTTGCGTATTTTATCTCTATTTGCGTATTTTGCCTCGATTTGTGTGATTTGACATGTTTATGTGTTATATGAATTAGAATGTGCTAAAAATGTGATTTATACTCCTAATACATGCTATGCGTGCATTCATGAAATTTTTATCAAAATCGGCACTAGAAATTTTATCGCCGGTTTTAGTAAATAGTATTTTTAACACTTGTCCGCTAAAATTTTTACATGCGTGTTTTAAACATTTTAAAACTTAGTCCTCGGGTATTAATAGACCTGTGTTTGATTAAAATGGATTTGGAATCGGTTTTGAAATTTTAAAGATTTTTACACTTTCTTTTGCAAGAAATCGAGTTTTAAGCCAACTCGGGTGAAAATGTTTGAATGTAAGACACTTTGTCACCTAAAATAAATTATCTAGAATTAGTTTAAGTGTCAATTTAATGTATGAGCAAGAAATAGTCAATAAATGAATTAAAAGACTAAAAATAGAATTAAAAGACTAAGGAAACTAACTTTGACTTTCTTTTATTTATTTGACCTTTACATATTATGCATCAACAGACATTAGCAAAGCACAAAACATACTTATTTTACACACACATGGCCGAGAACCATTAGAGAGAAAAACAAAGAGTTTTCTTCAAGTTTTCAAAGAGATTTTTCATTAGAAATTGCATTTGAAGGCCAAACTTCATCATCCAAAGCTTCATTCTACTTGTTGGGCATTCATTGAGCATCTTTCTAGCTTCATAACACATCAAAGGTGAGAGAAAAATTATAGATCTCAAAATGTCACTTTTATGTTTTTGCATATAATTGAATTTTGAACCGTTGAATGTTGAATTGATGTTATATTATTGCTCAGTGCGTGCTAAGGATCGTTTTTATGTGTTTATATAAGATTTGAACCGTTGTAGCATGAATTTTATTTTTCGAGTATTAAAAGTTGAGTTGTTGGCTATTTGTTGAATATTTGGAGTTGTGGTGGTTGGAATCGATTGCTGTTATCTTGCAAAAGTTTGTTAAATACGTGGTAGTAATGTTGTAATGCTGAAATTTTGATTGTGAAGTTGATGTGAAAGTCCAAAAATTTCAGCCTAGGTGCATTAAGGTTTTAGGGTTGTTGGGCTTGATGTGGATGGTTTATGGTTGGTTTCCGAGGGGGTGAATGCTGTTGATTGAGTGGGTAAGTGATAGATTGATAGATTATTGTTGAACTGGGAGATAGGCAACCTACTTTGTTGTCCTCCTGTGATAATTGATTATTGATGAACCGGGAGATAGTCAACGGAAAAGGTTATCCTCTTGTGATTGAATGTTTATTATTATTGCTAAGTCTTGGTATGTGTGTGCCACCTCTCAGGCAGCATCGGGCTGTTGGGTTGAAATCGGCATGACTACCATAGGCTACTCCCAGCTCGCATGACGGAGGTGTCATGGAGGGAGGGGCTAGTGAGGTACCTCGGGTGCTTGAGTAATGGGGAGTTACAAGAAGAATGGTTGAGATCGTGATAGCATTTGGAGCTACACCAACTAGAGTATCCTTTATTGATTGGCTATTGTAGTTAATGTGCTTATATTGTTATTGATGATTGTTGTGTGTTTACTGCACAAAGGATGATTTTCAAGGAGTATAGTAAATACTGTTAGAGATCTATCGAATCCTCGCTAAGCTTGTTTTATATAAACTCACTTTCAATTATTGCATGCATACAGGTGAAGTTGATTCAGATTATGGGTACGTGCCTCCAAAAGAGGATTATGTGCCATATGTGGACGAGTCCTATGTGCTAGAGTCTTGTCCCTGATTTATGATGTTGTACTCCTTTGTTATATTGTATATTAAACTTAGTTGTCTAGTATTTCACTTAAAAGTTTATGTTATATAAGATGTTATAAAGATAATGGATTAAATGTTGCTAGTTTAGTGGTCTCGTTTTTCGAATATGATTAGGCTACTAGATTGGTTATAAGCTATTTTGGGATTGTATGTTATATAGTAAATGTATGATGTTGGAACGGAGGCGTATAACCTGTAGATGAAATGGTAAAGAATGTTTATTGTATGTTGTGGTTGTGTTGTTAATTATTGAATTATTGTGGAGTTGGATGTATGAGTTTCGAAGAGGTTGGTTTAGAGTGTCACGCTCCAACTCGACCCCCCCTATAATCAGCCAGGACGCAACGGAATTTTGATAGTGTAACGATAGTAACTAGGATACCGAGGTCCTAAACCAACCTCAATAGAACAACATACATCAACTCCACAACCATACAACAAATAACTCTGCAATAAATACAACAAACATCATAACTACATTATACAATAATCATTCCTCGTTATATGCCTCCGTTCCAACATAAAACATAAACCTTAATATACAATACAAAAAGATGTAGAGCCAATCTAGCAACCTAGTCATAAACAAAAGAAAGGCTACTAGGACAACATCAACTAATTCATTAACTTAATAACATCTTATACATTAAAAACTACAAAGCAGATAAAAGTCTACTAAGTTAATTTATAAGATAATAAAACATGTACGACATCGCGGATAAGACTCTGGAACATAGGACTCATCCACGTAAGGCACGTTTTCCACATTCTCCTCTTCATGAGGCACGTACCCGTAATCCTGCGAAAGTACACTTGTATGCATGCAATAATAGAGAGTGAGCTTATATAAAATAAGCCGAGCGAGGATCTGATAGATTTCGAGCAAGATCTACTAAACTCCTTGGAATAATCCTTTGAGTCAGTAAACACACAATAACAACAATAATAAAATCATCACATAACTATATGACCATTCAATAAATGAAACTCTAGTTGGTGTAGCTCCAAACACCATCACGATCATAACAGACTTCTTGTGACTCCCATAAACTCACCCACCCGGGGTCCCCCCAATAACCTCTCCCTCCATGCCACCTCCGTCATGCGAGTAGGAGGCAATCTCTGATAGTCATGCCGTTATCAACCCGACAGTCCAATGCTGCCCGAGAGGTGGCACACACATACCAGAGACCCAGCAATAATAATAAACATCAATCATTCACAGGAGGACAGTCTAGTAGAACTGTTTATCTCCCGGCATCAATCATCAATCAATAATCATATTATCATCATAATAATCATCAATAGTCAATTAAACAACAAAATAACTAAGTTAGATGACAAAGTAGGCCATCCAACCGAACATGCATTAAACACACAATCAAACTCTAAATTACCCATCAACAACTCACAATTCAAACACTCAACCCACACCCAATCAACTAAGGCTCAATCTAACATTTTAAAGAAAGACAACCTAAACTTCAATTATTCAGAACCTACATTCTACTAATCCAAACAACTCCAAATCAGTTTCAGACACTCACCCATTCAACCATCTACATTAGCCCCCTCGGAAAACCACCATAACACCTCCAAATCATGCCTGATAACTCTAAAATCCTAAGGTGTCAAGGCTGAATTTTCCGGATTTTCACCCAAACATCATAATCGAAAATTCGGCATTACAACGGTGCTACCACGTAATTATCAAACATTTAGAAATCGACGGCAATCGATTCCGATCAACACAACTCAATTAAATCAACATTGAACAATTTAATCAAATTTAAATACCCAGAAAATAAAAATTATGCTACAACCGATAAAAACTCGTAGTATTACAGCTAAATGATCCCTAGCATGCAAGGAGCAATAATCTATCATCAGATTAGAATTCTAACGGTTCGATTTTCAATTCTACGCAAAAACACAAAAGTTGAGTTTTGAGATCCAGAATTTTTCTCTCACCTTTGATGCGATATATGCCTAGGAATGCGTGCAATGCGTGCCCAACAAGCGGAATCCAAGTCGGCACGAAGTTCTACGGACAAAAACTAGGTTTTTCTTTGAATTTTTGCTTGGAAAACCTTGAAACTCTTTGGCTTTTTTTCTCCTATGGCTCTCGGCCCTTTGTGTGTGTGTGGAGTATGTTTTGTGTTGTGTTGAGTGTGTGTTGATGACTATATGCAATTAAAAGCTTGGTCAAATAAATAAAATGCAAAGTCAAAGTAGTATTTTAGTCCTTTAATTCATTTTCTTGTCTTTTAAATGCATTTTAGCTATCTCCTTGCTCAAAACAAAAATGCAACTCCTAAGATAGCTCAAGTAGGTTATTTTTAGGTGACAAGAAGTTTTACAATCAAACAATTTCACCCGAGTCGTCTTAAAACTCGATTTTCGCAAAAGTCGGTGTAAAAACCCTAATAAATTCTTAAGCTGATTTTAAAACCGTTTTAATCAAACACAGGTCTATTAAAGTCCATGGACTAGGTCTAGAAGGGTTAAAAAGACCAGTTTCAAAATTTTAGCGGACGTGTTTCGAAAACACTATTCACTGAAAATCGACGATAAAATTTTTGACTCCGTTTTTTATGAAAATTTCATGAATGCACATTTAGCACGTATTAGAAGTATTGATATCAAAATTATCACATTCTAAGTCCTATAGCATATAAACAGGTTATATGCACGCAAAACGAGACAAAGCACATAAATCAAGTTAAAGCAGATAAGTGGGGTTTCACATTCTCCCCCCCTTAAAGAAATTTTGCCCTCGAAATTCTTACTTGATGTACTGAACAGATCTGGGTACTGCTGCTGCATCTGATCCCGTCTCTCCCAAGTAGCTTCCTCGATACCGTGATGCTTCCACAACACCTTAACCATCGGAATCTTCTTCGACCTCAACTCTCGTTCCATCTGATCAAGAATACGAATCGGATGCTCGTCATAAGTCAGATTCTCACGAAGCTGTAACGGCTCTGGCTCAAGAATATGAGAAGGATCCGGATTATATTTCCGCAAATTAGACACGTGAAATACATCGTGGACATTAGAGAAGTTCTCCGGTAAAGCCAACCGATATGCCAACTTACCAACCCTGCCGGTAATCTCAAACGGCCCAACAAATCTCGGACTCAGCTTTCCACCTTTACCATAACGAACAAACCCGTTACGAGCAGCCAATCTCAAGAACACCCGACGTCCGACTGCACACTCGAAGTCCCGACGACGCTTATCAGCATAACTCTTGAATCTACTCTGCGCCGTAAGCATTCTCTGCCTGATCAACTGAACATTCTCAATCTTCTCAAGAAGCTCTGGCATGATAGTCGGATCAATAGTCTTCATCTCCCCTACCTCGTCCCAATATAAAGGTGAACGGCACTTACGACCGTAAAGAGCTGCAAAAGGTGCCATCCCAATAGTAGCTTGATAACTATTGTTATAGGCAAACTCGGCAAGTGGTAGATGTTTCTCCTAGTTCTTCCCGAAATCCAGAACACAAGCCCTAAGCATATCTTCCAGAATCTGAATAGTCCGCTTAGACTGACCGTCGGTCTGTGGATGATACGCTGTACTGAAGTTCAACTGAGTACCCTCTTGAAGTTTCTCCCACAAACGAGAAGTAAATCGAGGATCTCAATCTGAGACAATACTAGATGGAATCCCGTGAAGTCTAACAATCTGATCCAAATAAAGATCCGTCAACTTTGTAACCTCATCTCCCATCCTCATCGAAATAAAATGAGCTGTCTTCGTCAAATGATCCACGACAACCCAAACTGCATCATTACCCCTCGGTGTTCTAGGCAAACCAGTGACGAAGTCCATCGTAATATGCTCCCATTTCCACTGTGGTATAGCCAACGGCTGAAGCAAACTTACTGGTCGTTGATGCTCGGCTTTCACCCTCTGACAAGTCAAACATCTAGACACGAACTGAGCAACCTCCTTCTTCATGTTGTTCCACCAATAATGTTGCTTCAAATCCAGATACATCTTGGTTCCACCGGGATAAATAGTATATTTAGAATTATGAGCTTCCTCCAAAATACCTCGCCTCAAGCCTGGTTCATCGGGAACACAAATCCTGTTCCGAAATCGAAGAATACCGTCCTCATGCAGTTTAAAGTCAGACTGATCATCCGTGATCTGATCCTTGATCTTCTGAAGTTTAACATCAAGTTGTTGAGCTTCTCTGATATGAGACAACAATAAAGGTTGAATACGGAGATGTGAACACAGCACCCCAACCTGAGTCAACTCCGGTCTCCAATAAGTGAATTCCTCAAGAATCTCCCATTTCTTGACAGGTAAACAAGAAATACTCGCCTTCCAACTAAGAGCATCTGCTACAATATTTGCCTTGCCAAGCAGATAATTGATAGAACACTTATAATCTCCAAGAATCTCCATCCACCTCCGCTGGCGCATATTCAACTCCTTCTGTGAGAACAAGTACTTCAGACTCTTATGATTAGTGAAAATCTCGAACTTACTGCCCCACAGATAATGACGCCACTTCTTCAGTGCGAAGACAACTGCTGCCAACTCAAGATCATGAGTCGGATAATTCACCTCATAAGGCTTCAACTTCCGGGAAGCATAGGCAATAACTCAGCCATCCTGTATAAGAACACATCCCAAGCCCTCCTTGGATGCATCGCTGTAAATAACCATATTATCAGTCCCCTCTGGTAGAGCAAGTACTAGAGCAGTAGTCAACCTCTTTTTCAACTCCTGAAACCCACTCTCACACTTCTCATCCCAATTAAAGATAGTCCGTTTCTGAGTCAACTTAGAAAGTGGCCCAGCAATCTTCGAGAAGTCCTTGACAAACCTACGGTAATAACCTGCCAAGCCAAGAAAGCTACGGACCTCAGAAACACTCTCTGGCCGTGTCCAAGATATCACCGATTCAATCTTAGTGGGATCTACAGAAATACCGCTCTGTTTAATAACATGGCCAAGAAAAGATATGCGTTGCAGCCAAAATTCACATTTGCTGAACTTGGCAAACAACTGATACTCCTACAGCTTCTCTAATACAAGTCGTAGATGTTGCTCATGCTCCGATTCAGATTTAGAATAGACCAAGATATCATCAATAAAGATTACCACGAATTGGTCTAAATACGGCTGAAAAACCCGATGCATAAGATCCATGAATACTGCCGGTGCATTAGTTAAACCAAAGGGCATAACAACAAACTCATAATGCCCGTACCGAGTCCTGAAGGCAGACTTCGGAACATCCTCCGTGCGAATCCGAAGCTGATAATACCCATGCCTCAAATCAAATTTAGAATAGACTTTGACTCCCTGAAGTTGATCAAACAACTCATCAATCAGTGGCAAAGGATACTTGTTCTTGATGGTCACCTGATTCAAACCACAGTAATCAATACACAATCTCAAGGTACCATCCTTCTTCTTCACAAATAAGACTGGAGCTCCCCGAGGTGAAGAACTCTGCTGAATGAATCCCTTCTCCAATAACTCCTGCAACTGAGTCATCAACTCCTTCAACTCAGTTGGTGCCATCCGGTATGCTGATTTAGAAATAGGTTGAGTACCGGGAATAAGATTGATCACAAACTCCACATCTCTCTCTGGAGGTAACCCTGGCAACTCCTCGGGAAATACATTGGGATATTCTCGAATAATAGGGACTTCCTCTAGCTGTAGCTTATCAGATGACCTATTGATCAAATAAGCTAAATAACCCAAACACCCCTTACTCACCAACTTAACAACTTTAGTTGCTGAGATAATAAAACTTGTCTTAGTACCCCGATTCCCTACTACCTCAACTACTGGCTGATCTGGCAAATGAAACTGTACTACCTTGATTCTACAGTTCAACTGGGCATCATACTTAGAAAGCCAATCCATACCCAAGATAACATCATACCCCCGGATAGGAAATAAAATAAGGTCCGAAGGAAAACTATGCCCCTTAACATGTATTATACAATCCTTGCAAACTAGGCCAGTCACATACTTATAAGTCAAAGAGGTACTAATCTCAACCACATAAGGCAATCTTTCAGGTCGCAAATTAACACGTTGCACACAAGCAGGAGTAATGAAAGAATGCGTAGCACCAGAATCAATCAACACTTTAACAAGTTGATCAAGTATAAAGAAGTTACCTTCCACAACTGCAGTCTCCTTAGGCATCTCCTCTAAGTCAACTGCGTAGGCCTGAGCCTGAACCCGCTGCTGCTGCTGAGGTGCACTGGCCGCAGGTCGGCCCTGATAACCCTGAGTCGCTGTCTGACCCTCAGTCCTCGTATACCTAGGGCAATCCCTCACCCTGTGCTGATTGCTGCCGCAACCTAAACACGTCCCTACTTTCACCCTGCAATCGGCCTCCACATGCCCCGTGCCGTTGCAGTGTGTACACTGCGATGATGATGCACTAACACGGCCCCTAGAAGAACCAGGAGCTGAAGAAACAGCTGATCTAGCCTGCTGCTGCTGAGGCCTTACCAAACTAGGCCTGTACTGACCCTGAGGCTGGGCTGGCCTAAACTGGGACTGAACCAGATATGGCCCCTGCTGAAACTGAGGCCGATAGTAACTCTGCTGACCCTGTGGCCTATAAGTACCCTGCTGTGCTGGCGGCCTGTACTGTGAAACCCCACTTTCTTGCTTATCTCGATTTACGTGCTTTGTCTCGTTTTGCGTGCATATGACCTGTTTATGTGCTATAAGACCTAGAAAGTTATAATTTCGATGCCAATCCTTCTAATCCGTGCTAAATGTGCATTCATGAAATTTTCATCAAAAACGGGATCAGAAATTTTATCGTCGATTTTCAGTGAATAGTGTTTTCGAAACACGTCCGCTATAATTTTGAAACTGGTCTTTTTAACCCTTCTAGACCTAGTCCACGGACTTTAATAGACCTGTGTTTGATGAAAATGATTTTAAAATCGGCTTAAGAATTTATTAGGGTTTTTACACCGACTTTTGCAAAAATCGAGTTTTAAGCCGACTCGGGTGAAATTATTGGATTGTAAAACTTCTTGTCACCTAAAAATAATCCACTTAAGATATTTTGGGGGTTGCATAATTATTTTTAACTTGGTGAGCACTAAAATGCAATTAAAGTCATTAAAAACACAAAAATACCTATTAAAACTAACTTTGACTTTTCATTTTTTTAATTGACCAAGCTTTTTATTATATAATGTCATCAACACACACTCACACAACACAAAACACACTCCACAAACACACACATGGCCGAGAGAAAGAGGAGAGAAAAAGAAAGAGAATTTCAAAGCTTTTCAATCCAATTTTTCAAAGAAAAACCTAGTTTTTGTCCGTGAAACTTCGCACCGAGTTGGATTCCGCTTGTTGGGCACGCATAGCACGCATTCCTAGGCTTATATCGCATCTAAGGTGAGAGAAAAATTCTAGATCTCAAAATGTCATTTTTGTGTTTTTGCGTATAAATGAAGATTGAACCGTTAGAATTGAAATCTGATGATAGATTATTGATCCTTGCATGTTAGGGATCATTATATACTAATACTACGAATTTCTGTAGGATGTAGCATAATTTTTATTTTCCGGGTATTTAATTTTGATTAAAATGTTCAAAGTTGAATTAAATGAGTTGTGTTGATCGAAATCGATTGCCGTCGATTTCTAAATACTTGATAATTATGTGTTAGCGCTGTTGTAATGCCGAATTTTTGATTACATTGTTCGTGTAAAAATCCGGAAAATCCAGCCAAGATATCTTAGGGTTTTAGGGTTATCGGGCATGATTTGGAGGTGTTATGGTGGATTCCCGAGAGGGCTAATGTAGTAGGCTGAATGGGTGAGTGATAGGAACTGATTTGGCAATGTTTGGATTAGTAGATTGTAAGTTATGAATTTTAGAAGTTTAGGTTGTCATTCTTTAATTTCTTGAACGATGCCTTAGATGGTTGGGTAGTGTTCGAGTGATGAATGGTGAGTCGTTGTTGAGTAATTTAGGGTTTAATTATGTATATTATGCATGTCCGGTTAGATGGCCTACTTTGTCATCTAACTACGTTGTTTGTTGTTTAATTTAATATTGATGTTATATTGATGTTATTGATTGATTATTATTGAATGCGGGAATCGGGCACTCTTGTTGCTGATCTCCCAATTGATTGATTGATTTATGCTTGCATGATGATTGATGAATATGGAGTCTTGGTATGTGTGTGCCACCTCTCGGGCAGCGTCGGGCTGTCGGGTTGATAACGGCATGACTGCCATAGGCTACCCCCAGCTCGCATGACGGAGATGTCATGGAGGGAAGGGGCTAGTGAGGTACCTCGGGTGCGTGAGTAATGGGGAGTTATAAGAAGAACGGTTGAGATCGTGATGGCGTTTGGAGCTACACCAAATAGAGGATCCTTCATTGAATGGTCATATAGTTATGTGATGATAGTATTATTTATTGTTATTGTGTGTTTACTGACTCAAAGGATTATTTCCAAGGAGTTTAGTAAACCTTGCTCGAGATCTATCGGATCCTCACTGGGCTTATTTATATAAGCTCACTCTCTATTAATGCATGCTTACAGGTGTTGCAGAGCCGGATTACGGGTATGTGCCTCCTGAAGAGGAGAATGTGGAAAATGTGCTTTACGTGGACGAGTCATATGTTCCCGAGTCTTATCCATGATTATATGTTGTTTAATGTCATGTATATTAGCTTAATAGACTTTTATATGCTTTGTGGTTCTTATTGTAATAGATGTTGGAAGATGATGATCCAAATGGTGTTAACTTAGTGGCTTTCTTTTGTCTACGGTTAAGTTGTAAATATGTCTCAACTTATTTTTGAAATGTATGATAAGGTTGAGGTATTGTATGTTATGTTGGAACGGAGGCGTATAACGAGGATGGTTTATTGTATATTATGATTGTGTTGTATGTTGTTGTTTGAATTAAGGAGTTGCTGGATGTATGATGTTTAATGAGGTTGGTTTGGAACCTCGGTGTCCTATTTACTGTCGTTATACTGCCGAAATCCCGTTGCGTCCTGACTGATTGTAAGAGGGGTCGAGTTGGGGCGTGACATGTACACAACCTGCTGTACGGGAAGCCTATACACACCCTGCTGATACTGCCTCTTACTGGGCTGACTAGACACAAGCTGATCCCCCTTTCTCTTCTCTAGTCTAGAAGCTGCCTCAAAAGCCTTAGTGAAAATATCATGCCGATTCAGAGCCATCACATCCTGAATCTCGGGCCTCAACCCCAACATGAACCTACGAGTCCTCTGCTCCTCGTCTGCCACATACTCCGGTGCATACCGGGACAATCGAGTAAATATGGCCTCATATTGAGCCACTATAGCATCTCCCTGTACCAAGGCTAGAAACTCTGCCTCTCTCCGTTCCCTCGCAATCCGTGGGACATATTTTGCCCGGCAAGCCATAAGAAAGGTACCCCAAAAATAAGGTATACCCTGTGCCGCCCAGCTAGTCCTGACCGTGCGCCACCACTGCTCTGCCTCATCATCTAACAAATACATGGCAAAAGAGACTTTCTGCTCATCAGTATAGCCAAGTGGATCATAAATCTTCTCCAACTTGCTAATCCATGCCTCCGCCTTCCTATCATCCGGTTCCCCCTGAAATCTCGGTGGATGATATCCTAAAAACTCCTTCAGGGTACCACGCCCATGGTTACCACCCTGAATATTCAGTAGCCGAGCCTACATAGCCTGATTTTGGGCAGCCTGCGCTGCTAATAACTGTGCCTGACTAGCCACTAACTCTGCAATCATTTCTATAGCTGCCCCTAATTGGTCATCACCCCCGTCACGGCCCGGTGCCGCGTTACCCGGAGTCTCATCAGTCATCTCAGGCTTACCTCTGGTTCTCGGTCGACCGGCCATCTACTAATCAAAGAGTTAGCACAGGTTATAGCACGTAAATAGGTTATGAACAACTATTAGCACATAAACAACAAAGTCATATAAAACACATAAACAAATTGATCACATAATCACATAAGTACTAAATCATATAATCACTTAATCATTTAATACATAGATCACTTTTCTTTCAATTCATACATACTTTCATGCTAAGACCATTACCCACATTCCGAGAATACCTCGGCTGACAACTAACATAAGCTCTGATACCATTTAAATGTCACGCCCCAACTTGACCCCACCTACAATCAGTCAGGACGCAACGGAATTTTGGCAGTATAACGACAGTAATTAGGATACCGAGGCTCTAAACCAACCTCAATAGGACATCATACATCAACTCCACAAACCATACAACAAATAACTCCGCAATAAATACAACATACATCATAACTATATTATACAATAATCATTCCTCGTTATATGCCTCCGTTCCAACATAAAACATAAACCTTAATATACAATACAAAAAGATGTAGAGCCAATCTAGCAACCTAGTCATAAACAAAAGAAAGGCTACTAGGACAACATCAACTAATTCATTAACTTAATAACATCTTATACATTAAAAACTACAAAGCAGATAAAAGTCTACTAAGTTAATTTACAAGATAATAAAACATGTACGACATCACGGATAAGGCTCTGGAACATAGGACTCATCCACGAAAGGCACGTTTTCCACATTCTCCTCTTCATGAGGCACGTACCCGTAATCCTGCGAAAGTACACCTGTATGCATGTAATAATAGAGAGTGAGCTTATATAAAATAAGCCCAGCGAGGATCCGATAGATCTCGAGCAAGGTCTACTAAACTCCTTGGAATAATCCTTTGAGTCAGTAAACACACAATAACAACAATAATAATATCATCACATAACTATATGACCATTCAATAAAGGATACTCTAGTTGGTGTAGCTCCAAACACCATCACGATCATAACAGCCTTCTTGTGACTCCCATAAACTCACGCACCCGGGGTACCCCCAATAACCTCTCCCTCCATGATGCCTCCGTCATGCGAGCTGAAGGCAATCTCTGATAGTCATGCCATTAAAAACCCGACAGCCCAATGCTGCCCGAGAGGTGGCATACACATACCAAAGACCCAACAATAATAATAAACATCAATCATTCACAAGAGAACAGACTAGCAGAACTGTTTATCTCCTGGCATCAATCATCAATCAATAATCATATTATCATCATAATAATCATCAATAGTCAATTAAACAACAAAATAACTAAGTTAGATGACAAAGTAGGCCATCCAACCTAACATGCATTAAACACACAATCAAACTCTAAATTACCTATCAACAACTCACAATTCAAACACTCAACCCACACCCAATCAACTAAGGCTCAATCTAACATTTTAAAGAAAGACAACCTAAATTTCAATTAATCATAACCTACATTCTACTAATCCAAACAACTCCAAATCAGTTTCAAACACTCACCCATTCAACCATCTACATTAGCCCCCTTGGAAAACCACCATAACACCTCCAAATCATGCCCGATAACTCTAAAATCCTAAGGTGTCAAGGCTGAATTTTTTGGATTTTCACCCAAACATCGTAATCGAAAATTCGGCATTACAACAGCGCTACCACGTAGTTATCAAACATTTAGAAATTGACGGCAATCGATTCCGATCAACACAACTCAATTAAATCAACATTGAACAATTTAATCAAATTTAAATACCCGAAAAATAAAAATTATGCTACAACTGATAAAAACTCGTAGTATTACAGCTAATGATCCCTAGCATGCAAGGAGCAATAATCTATCATCAGATTAGAATTCTAACGGTTCGATTTTCAATTCTACGCAAAAACACAAAAGTTGAGTTTTGAGATCTAGAATTTTTCTCTCAACTTTGATGCGATATAAGCCTAGGAATGTGTGCAATACGTGCCCAACAAGCGGAATCCAAGTCGGCACGAAGTTTTACGGACAAAAACTAGGTTTTTCTTTGAATTTTTGCTTGGAAAACCTTGAACTTCTTTGGCTTTTTTTCTCCTATG
Organism: Ehretia macrophylla; assembly: GCA_037974665.1. Lineage (NCBI taxonomy): Eukaryota > Viridiplantae > Streptophyta > Magnoliopsida > Boraginales > Ehretiaceae > Ehretia > Ehretia macrophylla. The sequence goes on from CM075774.1 coordinate 13,063,620, forward strand.
GCTCTCAGCCCTTTGTGTGTGTGTGGAGTGTGTTTTGTGTTGTGTTGAGTGTGTGTTGATGACTATATGCAATTAAAAGCTTGGTCAAATAAATAAAATGCAAAGTCAAAGTAGTATTTTAGTCCTTTAATTCATTTTCTTGTCTTTTAAATGCATTTTAGCTATCTCCTTGCTCAAAACAAAAATGCAACTCCTAAGATAGCTCAAGTAGGTTATTTTTAGGTGACAAGAAGTTTTACAATCGAACAATTTCACCCGAGTCGGCTTAAAACTCGATTTTCGCAAAAGTCGGTGTAAAAACCCTAATAAATTCTTAAGTCGATTTTAAAACCGTTTTCATCAAACACAGGTCTATTGAAGTCCGTGGACTAGGTCTAGAAAGGTTAAAAAGACCAGTTCCAAAATTTTAGCGGACGTGTTTCGAAAATACTATTCACTAAAAATCGACGATAAAATTTCTGACTCCGTTTTTTATGAAAATTTCATGAATGCACATTTAGCACGTATTAGGAGTATTGATATCAAAATTATCACATTCTAAGTCCTATAGCACATAAACAAGTCATATGCAAGCAAAACAAGACAAAGCACGTACATCAAGTTAAGGCAGATAAGTGGGGTTTCACATAGAGCCTCGGTGTCATAATTACTGTCGTTATACTGCCGAAATTCTGTTGCATCATGACTGATCGTAAGAGGGGTCGAGTTGGGGCATTACATGTTCTTAGTTTATATGTGTATATGCTGCATGAAGTTTTATTTTAGTAATAGCATGCACGTTTTAGTTCAAATATGAGATTCGCAAAACCACTGAGCATATGTTTTAAACTAAAGTTATTGCCTTTTCTACAAGATAAAATGCGAGTTAAACTTGGGTTCGCTTAGCTAGGGTTATGAGCTAAAGTAGAAATATTAGTTGTGAGAATGCTCAAATAATATTAACTTGGATTATATTTAATAAGTATATTGGAGATTGTTTTACGTGAGTTTTTAAATAGTGTTGCATGCCAGGTCTATAAACATAATTGCGTTACAATACTACTAGGTTAGTTATTCATAAATTACTAGAGAATAAAGCTCTTATTTGAATTTGAAGTTACTTGACCTGTAGCATATGAAAAGGTTTTACTTAAATACAACATCTTTATTATATATCTACATGATTATTATGTAGCTAGATATGATTTATTGTGACTTGAAGTTAGCTTGAGTTATATTACATGTTATCAGTATTCTTTATTAAATGTATTATTTGAACTAAAGTAGACTTTGATAATATATTAGATAAGAGTTGACTGTTTAATACCCCTTGTGGCTAATTGATGTGATATGGCCTAACTTGGATTTATTTGGACTATAATGTGTGTATATGGTTATCTCTTTTTGCCATTAATTATCAACTGAAATTTCACTTGAGTTATTTGAATTTCCAGTGAACTAATATGTCTAATAGATAAATGTACTTGTCCAGGGACAGCCTCTTTTGTTGTTCTCCATTCATGTGTTTACCGAGTTACGTGATTACGAATTGCAAAGATGTTATCAATTGCGTGTTATATGGTTACTTTTGCATGCTTGTGTGCTACTGGAATTAGGGGTTTCAACCTCAGGCACGATAGTATTCATGAATGCTGGGCAGTATAGGGCTTGCCGGTACTCCCGTGACTATCGTGGTCCTAGAATCTCTCTCGTATGGTCCCTAGAGGACCTCGAAGATGAATGATTGTTTATCTATATGTCGCTACTGTTATTGATACTTGATTCGAATGTGATAGAAATCTCTACTGGTTATCATATGTTATTGTATCTTATTGTTTACCATATGTGGATAGTACATTAATGTTATCCTACGTGTAATGCATCGCATTCTGATTTTTGAAAGCCTCAAAACATTTTTAAAACTCTCACATTCCATCCTTACTAAGCTTCCAAAGAGCTCACCCTCTTTTTTCCCCCATTTCAGGCGAAACAGAAGAAGTTGTAGAACCAGGTAGTAAAAATGTGCCTATTCTACTTCATGGGAGACCCGGATCTCCTGATCCCGAGGCATATTGATATAAACGTACATCGACATGACCTATACAATGAAGACCTCGAGAATCTTAGCATACATCACCATCTTGTTTATGACAGTATAGTTAATAATGTTCTGGTAGACATCGGTTTCAGACCTTGTATGATAGCCTATGTTCTATACTCTAGCCATGATTACAAGGAGTAGGCGTTGTGTAGTAGTTTGGTTATCCAGGCTCATTTTGACATAAGCTAATTATGGGGCTGGAAAAAGGTTGTAGCCTCAGTTGTAATCAAAAAGTTATATAATATATAGTACTAATCCTGCCTTTTATATGTTTGGGTAACAAGTAAATAATAGTGAATTTGCAATTACAGACTCTCTATCTAATTCTGAGAAGGGTTGGGTAGTTAAGTTGTCACAGGTGGTATTAGAGCTTGGATAGCTCATAAGCCGGGATAAGATCTTCGGTTAGTGGGTAGTCGTCTTTCAGGAATGTGTGATTAACATGATAATACATGCATAATGTACTTATCTTTTATGTGTAAACCCATCTAATGTACGTATGTGCTACTTGTTCGATGTGCTTATGTGTTATGTGTGAACTTATTCAATATGCCTTGTGTGTTCTATATGAAACTAATGTGTGTTGATGTTTCATGCTTTTATTGATACTAATGTGGATTTCAATCATGGGTAATGTGTATTAATTGAGTATTGTGATATTAGTTTAGTCTAGTAAAGATTTCAACTTTCATCAAAACGTGTTAACTTGAATATAACTCAAGGTATCCGCTAATTATATGATAACTATGAGTTTGATGGTAGATGTAACACGATCTTACTAAAACTAGTTACCTTAGTTTCTTAAATGGTTATAATTAAAAGAATTGTTCATGAGGATGAAGTGTACCTAGTAAGAAAAAAAGGTATTAGAGGAAGCTCGTTGCACGAATAGATCCATCTGCTGAGTTTTCATTTAGAGAATCTCGACCATGGCGTATCTCAATAAATAGGTAAGTCATGCAGCAACCCCAACTCGACCTTTCTCAAGATTAGGTTAAAGTCTACGTTCACTGTCGTTGCGGTCTCGTGTAAATAATTTACTATAACATTAAGAAGAGTAAAGTACAGAGAACTTGTAAATAACCTAGCTTTATACAATAGCTTAAATACAAAAATGGAATTTCATTATCACCGAGACATAGAAACTACCCGGTTATTTACAAGCTAGGGTTTCAACAACAGCTACCCTTCTACCCAAAAGTAATACAGATAAACTCTAGCTTTGACAATTTAAAACATAACAGACAATGATCTTTGAGCATGTAACCATCAACTTTGGCACATAATGTCAAGTTCCACGTCAAGCTAAACTTCACCTGCAAGGGGAGGGGAGGGGAGGGGAGGGGGGGCGGGGGGGGGGGGGGAGGGGGGAGGAAATGGGGTAAGCTCTTTGGAAGCTTAGTGAGGATGGAATATGAGAGTTTTGAATACATTTTTTTGGGCTTTTAAAAACCATTATGGGATGCAATATAAGTGCGATAACATCAATAAGCTATCCACATACGATAAACGATGAAGTGCAATAACGTATGATAACTAGTAGAGATTATTATCACATTGAAATCACGTATTAATAATAGTAACGATATCTAGATAAACAATTAATTTTCCTCTTCGAGATCCTCTAGGGACCAAGCGAAAGTACTTAATCATGTCACGTTGCAAATGATATGTTTTGATATCACTTCCAGAGGTGGCCGGCCTCGAATCACGATTACAACTTCTTATCTCTCCCAATAGGGTACTCCGGATTGTACCGAAATCTATGACCCAACTCTCCGAGGGTTGAATGCCAAGCGAGAGATGAATTAGGACCATGATAGTCACGACGAAGGGGGGAGCAAGGAAATGGGGTGAGCTCTTTGGAAGCTCAGTGAGGATGGAATATGAGAGTTTTGAAAACATTTTTTAGGCTTTTGAAAACCATGATGCGATGCAATATAAGTGCGATAACATCAATAAGCTATCCATATACGATAAACGATAAAGTGCAATAACGTATGATAACCAGTAGAGATTATTATCACATTCGAATCACATATCAATAATAGTAACGATATCTAGATAAACAATTAATTTTCCTCTCCGAGGTCCTCTAGGGACCAAGCGAGAGTACTTAATTATATCACGTTGCAAATGATATGTTTCGATATTAGTTCCAGAGTTAGCCGGCCTCGAATCACAACTACAACTTCTTAACTCTCCTAATAGGGTACTCCGGATTGTATCTGAAATCTATGACCCAACTCTCAGATGGTGGAATGCCAAGCGAGAGATGAATTAAGACCACGATAGTCACGGTGGAGAGGGAGGAAGGAAATAGGATGAGCTCTTTGGAAGCTCAGTAGGGATGGAATAGGAGAGTTTTGAAAACATTTTTTTGGGCTTTTGAAAACCATGATGCGATGCAGTATAAGTGCAATAACATTAATAAGCTATCCACATACGATAAACAATAAAGTGCAATAACATATGAGAACCAGTAGAGATTATTATCACATTCGAATCACGTATCAATAATAGTAAGGATATCTAGATAAATAATTAATTTTCCTCTTCAAGGTCTTCTAGGGACCAAACGAGAGTAGTTAATCATATCACGTTACAAATGATATGTTTCGATATCACTTCCAGAGGTGGCCGGCCTCGAATCACAATTACAACTTCTTATCTCTCCCATAGGGTACTCCAGATTGTACCCGAAATTTACGACCTAACTCTCCGAGGGTGTGAGAGAGGAATTAGGACCACGATAGTCACGGGAGCACCTGTGAGACCTCAGATTTTGTCTTTGCCTAGATTTACATGATTTGACATGTTTATGTGTTATATGAGTTAGAATGTGCTAATTCTGTTATTTATATTCCTATTACATGCTAAGTGTACATTCATGAAATTTTCAACAAATTCGGCGTTAGAATTTGTGAAACCCCACTTTCCTGCTTATCTCGTTTTACGTGCTATACCTCGTTTTGCGTGCATATGTTCTGTTTATGTGCTATAGGACCTAGAAAGTTATAATTTTGATGTCAATACTCCTAATACGTGCTAAATGTGCATTCATGAAATTTTTATCAAAAACGGAGTTAGAAATTTTATCGTCGATTTTTAGTGAATAGTGTTTTTGAAACACGTCCGCTAAAATTTTGAAACTGGTCTTTTTAACCCTTCTAGACCTAGTCCACGGACTTTAATAGACCTGTGTTTGATGAAAACGGTTTTAAAATCGGCTTAAGAATTTATTAGGGTTTTTACACCGACTTTTGCAAAAATCGAGTTTTAAGCCGACTCGGGTGAAATTATTGGATTGTAAAACTTCTTGTCACCTAAAAATAATCCACTTGAGATATCTTGGGGGTTGCATAATTATTTTTAATTTGGTGAGCATTAAAATGCAATTAAAGTCATTAAAAACACAAAAATACCTATTTAAACTAACTTTGACTTTGCATTTTTTAATTGACCAAGCTTTTAATTATATACTATCACCTACACACACTCACACAACACAAAACACACTCCACAAACACACACATTGCCGTGAGAAAGAGGGAGAAAAAGAGAAGAGAAAACTCAAGCTTTTCAATCCAATTTTTCAAAGAAAAACCTAGTTTTTGTCCGTGAAACTTCGCACCGACTTGGATTCTGCTTGTTGGGCACGCATAGCACGCATTCCTAGACTTATATCGCATCAAAGGTGAGAGAAAAATTCTAGATCTCAAAATGTCATTTTTGTGTTTTTGCGTATAAATGAAGATTGAACCGTTAGAATTGAAATCTGATGATAGATTATTGCTCCTTGCATGCTAGGGATCATTATATACTAATACTACGAATTTCTGTCGGATGTAGCATAATTTTTATTTTCCGGGTATTTAATTTTGATTAAAATGTTCAAAGTTGAATTAAATGAGTTGTGTTGATCGAAATCGATTGCCGTCGATTTCTAAATACTTGATAATTACGTGTTAGCGCTGTTGTAATGCCGAATTTTCGATTACATTGTTTGTGTGAAAATCCGGAAAATCCAGCCAAGACATCTTAGGGTTTTAGGGTTATCGGGCATGATTTGGAGGTGTTATGGTGGATTTCCGAGAGGGCTAATGTAGTAGGTTGAATGGGTGAGTGATAGGAACTGATTTGGCAATGTTTGGATTAGTAGATTGTAAGTTATGAATTTTAGAAGTTTAGGTTGTCATTCTTTAATTTCTTGAACGATGCCTTTAGATGGTTGGGTAGTGTTCGAGTGATGAATGGTGAGTTGTTGATGAGTAATTTAGAGTTTAATTATGTATATTATGCATGTCCGGTTAGATGGCCTACTTTGTCATCTAACTACGTTGTTTGTTGTTTAATTTAATATTGATGTTATATTGATGTTATTGATTGATTATTATTGAGTTCGGGAATCGGGCACTTTTGTTGCTGATCTCCCAATTGATTGATTGATGATTGATGATTATGGAGTCTTGGTATGTGTGTGCCACCTCTCGGGCAGCGTCGGGCTGTCGGGTTGATAACGGCATGACTGCCATAGGCTACCCCCAGCTCGCATGACGGAGGTGTCATGGAGGGAGGGGCTAGTGAGGTACCTCGGGTGCGTGAGTAATAGGGAGTTATAAGAAGAACGGTTGAGATCGTGATGGCGTTTGGAGCTACACCAAATAGAGTATCCTTTAATGAATGGTTATATAGTTATGTGATGATAATGTTATTATTGTTGTTGTGTGTTTACTTGCTCAAAGGACTAAATCCAAGGAGCGTAGTGAATACTGTCGAGATCTATCGGATCCTCACTGGGCTTATGTATATAAGCTCACTCTCTATTATTGCATGCTTACAGGTGTTGCAGAGCCGGATTACGGGTACGTGCCTCCTGAGGAGGAAAATGTGCCTTACGTGGACGAGTCATATGTTCCCGAGTCTTATCCATGATTATATGTTGTTTAATGTCATGTATATTAGCTTAATAGACTTTTATATGCTTTATGGTTCTTATTGTAATAGATGTTGAAAGATGATGATCCAAACGATGTTAATTTAGTGGCTTTCTTTTGTCTATGGTTAAGTTGTAGTTGTGTCTCAACTTATTTTTGAAATGTATGATAAGGTTGAGGTATTGTATGTCATGTTGGAACGGAGGCGTATAACAAGGATGGTTTATTGTATAATATGGTTATGTTGTATGTTGTTGTTTGAATTGAGGAGTTGCTGGATGTATGATGTTTAATGAGGTTGGTTTAGAACCTCGGTATCCTATTTACTGTCGTTATACTGCCGAAATTCCGTTGCGTCCTGACTGATCGTAGGAGGGGTCGAGTTGGGGCGTGACATTGTCTCTAGTTTGCCTAGAACACCGAGATGTAACGATGCAGTTTGGGTTGTTGTGAACCGTTTGACGAAGACAGCTCATTTCATTTCGATGAGGTTGCAAAGTTGGCGGATCTTTATATGGATCAGATTGTTAAACTTCACGGGATTCCATCTAGTATTGTCTCAGATTGAGATCCTCGGTTTACTTCTCGTTTGTGGGAGAAACTTCAGGAGACTTTGGGTACTCAGTTAAACTTCAGCACAATGTATCATCCATAGACCGACAGTCAGTCTGAGAAGACTATTCATATTCTGGAATATATACTCAGGGCTTGTGTTCTGGACTTCGGGAAGAACTGGGAGAAACATCTACCACTTGCCGAGTTTGCCTATAACAATAGTTATCAAACGACTAATGGGATGACACCTTTTGCAGCTCTCTACGGCTGTAAGTGCCGATCACCTTTGTATTGGGATGAAGTAGGGGAGTGAAGACTATTGATCTGACTATCATGCTAGAGATTCTAGAGAAGATTGAGAATGTTCAGTTGATCAGGCAGAGAATGCTTACAACGCAGAGCAGATACAAGAGTTATGCTGATAAGCGTCGTCGGGATTTGGAGTTTGCAGTCGGGGATAAGATTTTCTTGAAATTGCCTCCTCGAAAGGGGTTTGCTCATTATGGTAAATGTGGTAAGTTGAGTCTGAGGTTTGCATGACTGTTTGAGATTACCGGTAGGGTTGGCAAGTTAGCATATTGGTTGGCTTTACCAGAGAATTTCTCTAATGTTCACGATGTCTTTCACGTGTCTAATTTGCGAAAATATAATACGGATCCTTCTCATATTTTAGAGCCAGAGCCATTACAGCTTCGTAAGAATTTGACTTATGATGAGCGGCTGATTCGTATTCTGGATCAGATGGAACGGGAGTTGAGGTCGAAGAAGATTCTGATGGTTAAAGTGTTGTGGAATCATCACGGAATTGAGGAAGCTACTTGGGAGATGATAGATCAGATGCAACAATAGTATCCATATCTGTTCCGTTCAACAAGTAAGAATTTTGAGGATAAATTTCTTTAAAGGGGGGAGAATGTGAGACCCCAGATTTCGTCTTTGCCTATATTTGCGTGATTTGACCTGTATGTGTGTTATATGAGTTAGAATGTGCTAATTCTGTGATTTATATTCCTATTATATGCTAAGTGTGCATTCATGAATTTTTTATCAAAATCGGCATAAGAAATTTTATCGACGATTTTATAAATAGTATTTTGAACACACGTCCGCTAAAATTTTTACATGAGTGTTTTAAACGTTTTAAAAACTTCTCCTCGGATATTAATAGACTTGTGTCTAATTAAAACAGATTTTGAATCGGCTTAGAATTTTAAAGGTTTTTTACACCTTCTTTTACAAAAACTGAGTTTTTACCCGAGCGGGTGTATGAGTATGCATGTGAAAATGTTATCACCTATTCTTAAACTACTAAATATAGTATTTTTACTTGATCAAACAAAATAGTCAAGAAAAACTACTTAAAAGACTAAAAATATTAATTAAAAGACTAAAATACCAACTTTGGCTTTTTAAATTTTGTTGACCTTGAGCTTGTTTGCATCAACACACAATAGAAACAACACAAAACATACTCACATAACACACACAAGGCCGAGAGCCATAGGAGAGAAAAATAGAAGTTTTCTTCAAGGTTTTCAAAGTAAAATTTCTTTAGAAAACCTAGTTTTTGTTTGTAGTTTTGCGAATCGAGCTAGATTTCGCTTGTTGGGCACGCATTGCACGCATTCATAGGCTTGTTTCGGATCAAAGGTGAGAGAAAATTTTTAGATCTCAAAGTGCTATTTTTATGCCTTTTCATATAACTGTTTATTTAGTCGGTGACATGCTAAACTGTCTTTAGATTATTGCTCAGTAGATGCTAAGGGTCATTTATATGGGTTTATAGCTGTTTTGAACCGTGGTAGCACGTATATCTATTTTTCGAGTATTAAAGTTGAGAATTTGGCTAAATGTTGAATAACTAGAGTTGTGGTAGTTGGAATTGATTGCTGTTAACTTCTAAAAGTTTGTTAAATATGTGGTAGTAATGTTGTAATGCCGAAATTTTGATTATGATGTCGTTGTGAAAGTCCGGAAATTTCAGCCATGGTGCATTGAGGTTTTAAGGTTGTTGGGCTTGTTTTTGGATGGATTGTGGTTGGTTTCCGAGGGGGATAATGTAGTTGCTTGAGTGGGTGAGTGATAGAAACTGGTTTGGAGGTTATTGGATTAGTAGAATGTAAGTTATGACTTTTAGAAGTTTGAGTTGTCTTTCTTTAAAATATTGAACTATTGTCTTTGGGTGTTTGGGTGGTGTTGAGTGATTGAATCTTGTGTTGTTGGAGGTTAGACTCGGGTTTGGTTGTGTGATTTAATGCTTGTTAGGTTGGGTGGCCTACTTTGTCATCTAACCTAGTTGTTGGGTTGTTAATTGATTAAATGATATTATGCTGTTGAAATATTATTAACTGGTTGATTATTGATGAAGCCAGGAGACAGGCAAACTACTTTTGTTGTCCTCCTATGATATGAATGAATATTATTATTGTCATGAGTCTTGGTATGTGTGTGTCAGCTCTCGGGCAGTGTTGGGCTGTCGGGTTGATAACGGCATGACTATCATAGACTACCCTCAGCTCGCATGGGCGGAGTGCCATGGAGGGAGGGGCTAGTGAGATACCTCAAGTGCATGAGTAATGGGGAGTTATAAGAAGATGGTTGAGATTTTTGTGATGGCGTTTGAAGCTACACCAACTAGAGTATCCTTATTAGTTGGTTATGATTATTGTTATGTTTATATTAATGTTGATATTTGTTATGTGATAAAGATCTATTAATTCCTCACTCAGCTTGTTTTATATAAGCTCACTCTTATTCGTTATCTGCAAGCAGGTGTTACTGAACCATAATACGGGTATGTGTCTCAAGAAGATGAGAATGTGACTTTAGTTCAAGAAGATGAGAATGTGACTTTAGGTGAAGATGAGCTTGTTTTATATAAGCCCACTCTTTTCATATAATTGTTTATTTAGCCGGTGAAATGCTAAACTGTCTTTAGATTATTGCTCAGTAGATGCTAAGGGTCATTTATATATGTTTATAGCTGTTTTGAACCGTGGTAGCACGTATATCTATTTTTCGAGTATTAAAGTTGAGAATTTGGCTAAATGTTGAATAACTAGAGTTGTGGTAGTTGGAATTGATTGCTGTTAACTTCTAAAAGTTTGTTAAATATGTGGTAGTAATGTTGTAATGCCGAAATTTTGATTATGATGTCGTTGTGAAAGTCCGGAAATTTCAGCCATGGTGCATTGAGGTTTTAAGGTTGTTGGGCTTGTTTTTGGATGGATTGTGGTTGGTTTCCGAGGGGGCTAATGCAGTTGCTTGAGTGGGTGAGTGATAGAAACTGGTTTGGAGGTTATTGGATTAGTAGAATGTAAGTTATGACTTTTAGAAGTTTGAGTTATCTTTCTTTAAAATATTGAACTATTGTCTTTGGGTGTTTGGGTGGTGTTAAGTGATTGAATCTTGTGTTGTTGGAGGTTAGACTCGGGTTTGGTTGTATGGTTTAATGCTTGTTAGGTTGGGTGGCCTACTTTGTCATCTAACCTAGTTGTTGGGTTGTTAATTGATTAAATGATATTATGTTGTTAAAATATTATTAACTGATTGATTATTGATGAAGCGGGGAGACAGGCAACCTACTTTTGTAGTCCTCCTGTGATATGAATGATTATTATTATTGTCATGAGTCTTGGTATGTGTGTGCCACCTCTCGGGCAGCGTTGGGCTGTCGGGTTGATAATGACATTACTATCATAGAGTACCCCCAGCTCGCATGGGCGGAGGTGCTATGGAGGGAGGGGCTAGTGAGGTACCTCGGGTGCGTGAGTAATGGGAAGTTATAAGAAGATGGTTGAGATTGTGATGGCGTTTAGAGCTACACCAACTAGAGTATCCTTATTGATTGGTTATGATTATTGTTATGTTTATATTGATGTTGATATTTGTTATGTGATTAAGATCTATTAATTCCTCACTGGGCTTGTTTTATATAACCTCACTCTCATTCGTTATCTGCAAGTAGGTGCTACTGAACCAGAATACGGGTATGTGTCTTAAGAAGATGATAATGTGACTTTAGTTGAAGAGTCTTATGTGCCAGAGTCATATCCTGATGCGTAGCTGGAATGTTTTATACTATTTTATAGTATGATTTGGGTTGTATAGTTTCAAGTTTTTTTTAATGGTTGTATTGTATAAACTGATCTAAAGTTAGTATAATGTGCTATGTATGTATATGGTTTTACTTAGTGATGTATGATGTTGGAACGGAGGCGTATAACTTATGGATGAAATGGTGAAAGAATGTTTAAAGTATGTTTTGGTTGTGTTGTATGTTGCTAACTTGATTGTGGAGTTGATTGGTGATTTGTGGAGTTGGTTGTATGATGTTCTAAAGGGTTGAATTAGAGCCCTGATGTCCGTGTTACTGTTATTATACTGTCGAAATTCCATTGCGTCCTAACTGATCGTAGGTGGGGTCGAGTTGGGGTGTTACAGCACCGACAAGCCCTATGTCGCTCGATATTCGTGAATGCTATCGTGCCTGAGGTTGCAACCCCCAATTTCAATAGCACACAAGCATGCACAAGTAATGAAAGCCATGCAGGATCATCTCGAGATACGTGCAAATCACAATGTGTACATGCGCAGCGAAAAACGTAGACAATTAAATTTTATACAACAACCAATTGTATTTACAAAGTTCTTAAGATCAAGTCCATAAGCTTGAACATTTAAACCAAAAGAAAAGTATATACATATATATACAAAAAGATACAAAAACAAATTCAATGTACCTTTTGTGGAAAACTTGGAAAGAACTCTTGAAGGAAGATCTTGGCTCGGACAAAGCTTCTCTGTAAGTGCAAAGGTCCTAGTCAGTCCACGGGTATCCAAAAGCAAAGGGACTACTAACTTATAATTAAAGTGCTAGCTTAGTTAAAGTCCAAGAGCTCGGGTACAAGAGTAAATTATTAAAAAGCAAAAGTTTCCTATCTCTACTAGCCTTGGCCGAATGTACCAAGAAAAATGAGAGAACTTTGCTTCTAGTATGAGTGAATTTTTTTGGCCAAAAGAGGTGTAAAGAAGATGAAGATATGACCTCTATTTATAGATATATAAACTCACTTATCAATTGACAAGTGTCATGATCTAAATAGATAAAGAAGCCAAGTGTCAAACACCTTCTTATGGCCGACCAAATAAAGGCAAAATGGACAATTTTTCCTTGCAAGTTGTCTTTTATCCTTTTGTGTTTGTCCTATTGTGTTTTGTCTTTTTGTGCAACTTGTCTTTCGTCTTCTAGTGAAAATAATCAGTAATTAATTCTAAACCCTTTTAGAATAATTAATTAGAGATTGACCCTTCAATCTATTTATACTTTTGCCCCAATATTTTTCAGCATTTGCACTTTAGCCCCAAAACTTTTGAAAATTGCAATTTTGGCCCACTTAACCATTAAGGTCCAAAATAACACCGTTAACACTTTAACGTGTTTATAACTCAATACCAAGCTCAAAACTTGTTTTATTAATGATACCCTAATTGTGTGACTTTCTAGGTTCATGACCGTATAGCGATAAAGGATCTATTCCGAAAATGTCTCCGCTATTTTCTGGAATAGCTTCATGTTCATGAGTAATGCGCTAGCAACGAACATATCATGACAATATATACAGTAATGAAGTCCAATTCCTATGAACCTATTTGCAGTCGCAAATTAGCGTACAATTCGATCCTTCTTTTAAAATATCCCAATTGTTATGGGAACCATGAAATGATTAAGTCTACTAAATGGTTCTATGCATAGATCTAATTCTGTAGAATGAGAGATGACAACTATGGAAATACACATTTCCATCGGTCAACTACCCCGGCTAAGGATTTCTCATTTCAAGCAACCGACACTAGATCGCATAGGACATCGTCTCACTGTCGGAGGTTAAGAGATCATATCTTGACAATTACATGTCGGTTTCTATATCACAAGACTAAACTGCGAGAGGTTGTTGCCCACCTAGATAAAGGCGAGTTTTATCCAAACGCATGATTTAGCCCCTGATATATCCGGCAGCCGTAATTTCTCAAGTCAAATGATTAATTTGCACAATTTGCAACGAATGACAAACTATTAATCCAGAGTCATGTAGTTTGTCATTATGGTCACATTCAATGATTCATTCTACTAACAATCACTCATTTGTGAGTTAATCGCATCCCTATACTGTTGTAGCTCAACACTCGCTGCCCTTTATCATTAACATCTCTATGTTAATCAAAGGTAACTACATATGATAGTCCGTACTTGATTATTCTAGTCCTGGTCGAATAATCTAAGGACTATGAATGCTTTTGAATGTTTATCATATCAAAGAAATATGACGTTGTATTCTCAACACTTTAAGAATATATTTCTTCTCAGAAAAAATATTAAGGACACATTCATATAATTGAACAGAGAATATGAACATCCATATAACATGCCATTCAGATTTACACCAAAATGCCCTATATAGGACATCTAACTATATAGCATTAGGGCATATCTCTAACAATCTCCCACTTGAATTAATGTTATAGTAAATAGCCCTCAGTGCATATCTACATGGTATCGCATCCCCATCTTTTCAAGATGACGTTCTAACTGCGATTGACTCGTGGGTTTAGTGAGTGGGTCAGCTACATTATCTAATGTAGGAAATTTCTGCAGACTTATATCTTTTCGAGCAACTATTTCTCGAATAATATGGAAGTACTTTTCAATGTGTTTGGATTTTTTATGAGATCTAGGTTCCTTAGCTTGTGCAATAGCTCCATTGTTGTCGCAATACAGTGGTATCGCAACTCAATGGACGAAACCACTTCTAGCTCTAACAAGAACTTCTTCATCCAAACTGCTTCCTTTGCTGCATTAGATGCAGCGATATACTCGGGTTCTGTAGTAGAGTCTGTAGGTACTGTCTGTTTGGAACTTTTCTAACTTACTGCTCATCCATTACAAATAAACAAAAATTCGGATGTAGACTTTCTATCATCTGTATCAGATTAAAAATCTGAGTCTGTGTACACATCTATCCACAATTCTCCTACTCCATAAATCAATGCAAGATCCTTAGTCTTTCGTAGGTACTTAAAGATATGCTTCATTGTCATCCTGTGCTCTTCTCTTGGATTGGATTGATATCTACTCACAAGACTTACTGCATATGTTATATCAGGACGTGTACATAGCATGGCATACATGATACTGCCAACAGCTGAAACATAAGGCACATGATCTATACGTTGCCTTTCTTCTTCAAAATTTGGAGACATATTGTTTGAAAGATGTATTCCAAGCCTATTAGGAAAAAGTCATTTCTTAGAATTCTCCATCTTAAATTTCTTCAAGATTCGATCTATGTACAAGCTTTGAGACAAACCAATCATCTTCTTCACTTTATCTCTATAGACACGAATCCCTAAGATATAAGAGGTTTCTCCCAAATTGGTCTGCGGTGACGAAGGTTTCTCGTCTCCCTTTGGTCACCTATACCCATTGGGCGACCAAAGGGCGACCAAAAATCGAGCGTCGAGAAAACTCTTGTCGTCATTTTGTCATTTGGTCGCATTTTGGTGGCCAAATCGAATATATATATATATATATTTTAACATTTCGTAGCCCCTTGGTTGCAATGTTTAGAAAAATAAATTATTAGTTAATTTTTATAATTAGCAATTTTATTAATTAATTCGTTAATTTTTTATCAATTAATTATACTTGGTCGCCCCATGGTGGCCAATCTTTGTCGCTATTAGGTAGCAAATTATTTTTAATATTTTTTGTTAATTATTTAATTTTGTCTCCATGTGGTAGCCAATTTTTGTAGCCACAATTTGGTGGCCATGTGGTAGCCATACTTTCGTCACCATTAGGTAGCCAAATATTTTAATTTTTTTTATTAATTATTTACGTGGGTCGCCATTTGGCAGCCAAAATTTGTAGCCGATTTTGGTGGCCATATGGTGGTTATTTTATCATCGCCACTAGGTAGCCAAATTTTTAATTATTATTTTTATTCATTAATTTTCATTATTTACGTTGGTCGCTATTTGGTAGCCCAAATTTGTAGCCGATTTTGGTGGCCATATGGTGGCTATTTTATCGTCGCTACTAGGTAGCCAAATTTTTTAATTATTTTTTTTATTCATTAATTTTCATATCCATGTGGTAGCCAATAATAGTCGCCACGTTTTTGTCGTCATTTAGTCGCCACACAATAATTTTAAAAAAAATTAATTTAATATTTACAAAAACCAAAATTAAATTAATATATGCATATTTAAGTATTTAAAAGATCTTCAAAATAAAGTACATAATATTAGGTTTAGAATTTTTTTTTAAAACAAATTAAAACCTACTAATTATCGTGCTGGTCTAGATCAAGGGATGGGCGCTTGTCTCGCATCCGGGTCATGTTATCTTGTAGTTGTGTCACGATGCTCAGCAATTTCAAGTGCGCCAGCTGCTGCGCCTCAAGCTGTCGTTTAATGGTCTCTGTTGCCTGACTGACAGCAACGTCGACTTGTTGTTGCGTTAATCTAGCTGGGGGAATGATGGATGTTTTGTGTAATCCTCTCCCAATCCGAATTCCCTGCGTGCCGAGTCCATAGACGTGTCCCATCCTCAACCCACCAGCCGCCTCGAAGAAGATCTGATCAGGGTCAATGGGCGGCATTGTGGGGTTGGCTTGACTCACAGCCTCACACTGCTGGAGCATCTCATTATACCGCTCCTGTAAAGAGAAATTTGAAATAATAAGTTTTCTTATTACTTTATAACATACTTGGTACATTGTAATAATATTTACCATTAACTGAGCAGCCTTTTCATCATAGTAATGGGTTTCATCATCCACTATTTTGTTATGCGTTGCTTTGAAAACATCAGCGTGGGTCACCGGACAGCTTTCTTTTAACTCCTGCATTATTAACGCATAATTAGTACATAATTGTAAGATAAGATAAGACATAAAATTAAATAATTCCACTTTTGAATTTATTACATAATTGTTTTACATACTATTCTTCTCTTGTACTCATGAAAAGCAGTGGCACCCGCAAAGTGGACTGATGTAGTTTTCTTCCTGTTTTCCTTGTTCTTCCCAGCTATACCTATCCACTTTTGATCCCTCCATTTAATTTTCATTTGTGCCCAATTTTCCTCCGTGATCCATTTAGGACACTTGTCACCTTTACGGGCCTTGTTCAATAGGTCCTTCAACTTCTCTCTTGCCTTGAAATGGAAATGACTCCTTATTAGGGCAGTGTCACACGAGTACCACTTGAAATCCATCTACACCCAAAATGAATAAAAACAAGTACATGAGTTAATACAACATGCATGTCTACATAATATATAAAAGCAATAATAAATATTTATTGCATTAATAATAATATTTTGTACCTCAAATTTGTGGAACCATAAATCCTTAACATTTGGTGGGACCTCTCCATAAGTGATCCATGATTGAGCGTACCCGCCAAAAAAAATCATCCTGAAGTTTTGCACCACTGTAGCTGGTACAAAACTATTAAAAAAATAAAGAATATCTTTGTTAGTTTCATTTGCAACAACTAATTAGAACTTTTACAAATCTATTTACAAAAATTAAAAATATCTTTACCCGTTTTCATATAGTCGAAGATGCGTACGTGTATCTCCCAGCCATCTAGTGTACTCTTTCAACGAATGGAAGTCTAATTCGTGAAAGTCCATACTGCCCTCAGTGCGTGCTGATGACTCTGCCTGATCTATGGATGGACACTGGCGACTGGAAGTAGGCGTGACACCAACCACATCCATGTGTTCATCCTCGTCACGCATGTGGAACCCAGATAAGTTCCTAGATAATCCTATCGAATGAGGTGATATCCCGATGTGGGTAGGAATGTCCATACTATCCTCATCGCCATGTGATACAGATGGTGTCGAAGATGATGGTCTTCCCGATCGTGACCAACCACTGTACGGGCTGTTACCTTTACCTCTATGTCTAGGCATCACTAAATTTAAAAAAATAATAATAATAAGATAAAAAAAATCGATAAATGCATAGAAAATATTTAAACTTTTCATTATACAATAATAATAACCACAATATTGAAGTTGTGAATACAAATTTCTTTCAAGTCATTCGTTGTCTTCAAATTGTATGCCATCATTTGAACTTTCTGTATATTCATCATCGTTGTCATGGTTATCATGCTCTTCTTCATATTTTATGCTTTCGTCATCTGCACTTTCATTATCTTTATCATCGTTGTTTTGCTCATCATGTTCTTCTTCAGCATCTTCAGTTACCTCAATGCATTCACCTGACTCGTGAAAACGCACGAGCACAGCATTTTCATCTGGTTGTACAAGTGGCATATCCATCTCATCCGCTTGAAATGTC
Source organism: Ehretia macrophylla (assembly GCA_037974665.1). NCBI lineage: Eukaryota > Viridiplantae > Streptophyta > Magnoliopsida > Boraginales > Ehretiaceae > Ehretia > Ehretia macrophylla. The sequence continues at coordinate 13,081,574 of CM075774.1, forward strand.
GTGTCTTCATTTATAACATTATCATCATCAACCCTAGACACATCATATTGGTTCCTTGGTCTGATCTTGCATACAACCAACCAATCTGCTCGGTCTCTCTTAGCACCAGGATATCTAATGTAGTAAACTTGATGTGCCTGTTCGACTAAGACAAAAGGTTCATACTTTGGGTATCTTTTTTCACATTTACATCAATCAACGGAAATTTTGGATGAACCTTTAACCCCATATTAATTTGAGAATCATACCACTTACACTTGAAAATGACAACTCTTGTATGTTTGAGACTTGGATTATGGTATTCCAACTCAATTATGTCAGTCAATAAACCATAATAATCATTCTCATCTGTATTGTCTGTTGACCCTTTCACAAAGACTCCACTATTCATAGTAGTCCTCAATGTTCCATAAGTCAAAGTATAGAATCGGTAACCATTTACCAAGTACCCTGGCCATGTATGCATTTTCTTACTAGGCCCCATTGATAGATATTTTACTCGATCATCTAGACCATTAGTGTTGATAAGCTATAAAACACATTAATTAAAGTCGAATGTAATATATGTCAAAGTATAGACGAACTTTATGGTCAAAATATTAATAAGGGTTCAACATTTACTTACATGATTGCGCAACCATATTGGGAAATTGTTATCCATGCTATACATCATTTCCGATTCAGTCAATGTTGGGAAATTGAGAAGAAGTTCATTTTCAAACATTTTGTACAGTATTAATTATTGAACTGTAAATGCATTCCTTCTTTTAATCTAGTTAATAGAATTAATACACATATGTCGGGTCATTAACTTACTTGATATATGGGGACACCTCTTCACAATTCATCAAAACGTACAAATGTGCAGCCTTCAAGTCTCGGTCGTCTAAATAAGGATTGTTCATTTAGCCCATTGGACGACCTGGGTAACTGAATATAGGTAAACACCCTTCAGGGTAATCTATATCCATGGATTCATCATTTCGACCGACATTCCTTGTTTTAGTTTCTACATGAGGATCAAAATAATAAGAACAAAATGTCGACGTTTCAAGGAGAATATATGCTTGACATATAGATCCTTCAACCTATGCTTTATTCTTCACCCTCATCTTCAAAACATGCAATAACCTCTCAAAAGGATACATCCACCAAAATTGTACAGGACCGCCACATATTGCTTCATAAACCATGTGAATAGGCAAATGTTCCATTGAGTCAAAGAATGATGGAGGAAATATCTTTTCCAACTTACAAAAAATGTTTGCAATATTTAATTGCATCCTTTCAAGCTCATTTTTTTGGAGTGTTGTGCAACAAATGTCTCGAAAAAATAAGCTCAGTTCAGTCAAAGCTTCCCACACATATGTTGGCAATAACTCTCGTAAGGCTATAGGAAGCAATCTCTCCATAAATACATGACAATCATGACTTTTCATATGTGACAACTTCAAATCTTTCATGTCAACACACCGTGCTATATTTGAGGCATATCCATCAGGGAATTGCAACTCACTTACCCATTCTAAAATCAATTTCTTAGATGAAGCAGGAAGTGTGTACACGGCCATAGGCATTTTGCCATCTTGAATACATAATTCTGGGTGATCACAAAATCTTTCAATATCATCCCTTACACATTTATTATCCTTTGTCTTACCCTTCACATCCATCACAGTGTTGAAAATATTATCAAAAACATTTTTCTCTATGTGCATGACGTCCAAATTGTGACGCAAAAGATGTGACCGCCAATAAGGCAAATCCCAAAAGATGCTTTGTTTTGTCCAATTATGCAACTCTCCAAAATCAGCTAGTTTTTTGGCCTTCAAATAATTAATCTTTGGTAAATTTTGAACACGCTTCCAAATCTCTTCACCACTCAATCTTGGTGGAGGTGCAGATCTTTCAAGCGTACCTTTGCGAAATTTCTTTTTATCGCGTCGAAATGGATGGTTACTCGGTAAGAACTGTCGATGACAATCAAAGAATCAATTTTTTTGCCCTGTAGGCAATTGAAATGCCTTAGTATTCTCCATACAATACGCACAGGAAAATTTTCCGTGCGTACTCCAACCAGACAACATGCCATATGCTGGAATTTTTTTAATTGTCCACATTAAAGCTGCCCTCATTTGAAAGTTTAAATTGGACGACCCATCATAACAAGGTACTCTCACCCACAATTCTTTCAACTCTTGAATTAGAGGCTCAAGGAATATGTCTATGTTCTTACCCGGACTTTTCGGACCTGGAATAAGAAGGGTCAAGAACATGACATGAGTCTTCATACACATCCATGGTGAGAAGTTGTACGGTGTGATTATCACTGGCCAACAAGAATACAGTTGAGAATTAGAGTTGAACGGATTAAACCCATCTGAACAAAGTCCAAGACGGATATTCCTCGACTGAGATGCAAAATCTGGATAAGTTTTATCAAAGTGTTTTCATGCCTCAGCATCAAATGGATGACATATCTTTCCATCCTTGACGTGGTGTCTATAATGCCATTGCATATGTTTAGCGGTTGCATGCGACAAGTATAATATTTTCAACCTAGGAGTTAACGGAAACCACCACATTTTTTTGTATGATATCGGTCTACCGCGTTTTTTACCGACTGGGAATGACTTGTACCACTTGTGGCCATATTTCGGACACAACTTGAGGTCAATTCTATCCAAGAAATACAATGTACACCCATTTACATACACGTCAATTTTTTGGTAAGTCAAACCCAATGGCCTCAAATCAGTATTGAACCTATAGAAGTTCTCTGACAATTTATTATTCTTAAGAAACATTCTTCGTACAAATCTAACAAATCAATTAAAACATTGCTCAGACATGTTCTCCTCTGCCTTGATATTCAATAACTTAGACACTACTGACAAATGACTATATTATTCACACCCATCCCACAATGGCTCATCTGCGGCCTTTAATAGATCATAAAACCGTTTTGCTTGCATATTAGGTTCTTCTTCATATGGTTCATTGTTATTACCCGTGGGAGGTAATATTTCTGGCCCAACAGCTTCAAATATCATTGTCCTATAAGTGTTTCCTTCATCATGCCCAAAATGATCCCCGTTATTACAATCATCGTTATCCTCATTTAGATTTTCATATTCCCCATGTGAAGTCCATACATAATAATGACACATAAATCCCTTTCTAAATAGATGAAGAGTATACTCTTCGGGTTCCTCAAATTGACAATTTTTGCATTTCGCACAAGGACATCTAATTTTGGTTTTATCCATGTATTGTGGTTTGCTACATGCAAACACAACAAAATTTTCTATGGCCTTAACAAAAATAGGATTCAATGATCTTCCATCGGGTGTTAAGCGATTGTTCATCCAGGACTGCCGATCCCTTTCCATTTCGACTAAATTTGTATTACCAATTTGACCTAATTATATACACAATTCATCATTATTGTATATTCCACAACTCCCAAAATAATTATATACAAAATGTTATTAATAATAATAGACAAAAATTAATTACAAAGTAATTTTGGTTAATTTTATTTTTCCAAAGTAACATTCCAAGTCCTTTAAATTTACCTTTTACATAGTTAAATTCAAAGTCATTTGATTAACATTATTTCAACTATAAGGCAACATCACATTTCCAAATACAGTTATATCTGCAACAATATCTCACCTACAACATCAACCTTCATTAAATTCAAAGTCATTTTATCAACATTATTTCAACTACAACGCAACATCACATTTCTAAAGATAGTTATCTTTACAACAATACATCTCAACTTACAACATTATATCAAATATAATATCTCAACATGAATATAAAACATATTGAATTAGAAGACTAACTTGAGCCATGATAGTCTAGCCTATCACACTAAACAAACTCCAATCCTTCAAAAAAATATAGCAAACAACCAACAATTGCATCATTAGCAATCACAAATTTAAAAACAAACTAACCACAAACAACAACACAACAAATAATAAAAACCCGAAAATTCAAAAATTAAAAAACCAGAAAAAAAATCTAAAATTAAAAACCCCAAAAATAAGGTAAGTTTGATAAAAAAGAAAACAAAATTTAAAAAATGTAAAATAAAAAAAAAAGAAAAAAAAAAAAAAAAAAAAAAATAAAAAAAAAAAAAAACAGAAAAAAATTATAATATATATATATATGAAGCTAAAAGTAGATATAATAAAAATAATCAGAAAAAATAAAATAAAAGAACAAAAAAAAGAGGAAATGTATATATAAAAAAAAGGGAAAAACGAAAATAAAAAAACAAAAAAAAAAAGCAAAATGCATATATATATATATATAAGATCAATATATAAAACAAAGGGAAAACAAAAATTAAGAAAAAAAAAAAAAAGGAAATGCACACATATACATATGTAGTTTATATAACAAAGGAAAAAACGAAAATTAAGAAAAACAGAAAAAAGGGAATGCACACACATATATATAGATATAGATATACATATACATATTACTATATGTATAATGTAATAAGCAAAATAAAAACAAAACAAATATACCTTAAAGGGGTCGGGTGGGGTGGGGTGGTTTTTTTAAAAAACTTTTCTTCCTACTAAAAATAGGGGGCAGACTGTTTTTAGTAAGATGGGCGACCAAAGGGCAACGGCGCTGCCCTCTGATTTAAGTGTGGGCCGCGACCAAAGGGCCTCCAGCCCTTTGGTCGCACCAAGACCTAATTTTTTTTTTTTTGTTAATTAATATATTATATATATATATATATATATATATATATATATATATATATGTTATAATAAATTATAAATGAATTACATATAAATATGTTATAATAAATTATATTTTTAATTATATATAAATATTTTATAATAAATTATAAATTAATTAATTTTATATTAAATAACAAAATTTATTTAACATTAAATTTTGTAAATATATTTTATATTATCTAAAAACAACTTTTGAGTTATATTATTAATTTTATTCTAAATAAATGAATTTATTTATTTATATAAACAATTTGATTTATATTTTTAATTTGTAGCCCCATCATATCTATTGGCGACCAAATGGCCACCAAACTTTTACTTTTTATCGCCGTTTGGTGGCCAATGGACACCACGGGACTACAAAATGGTATTCAAAAACTAAAATTTGTTATAATAAATAACAAATTAATTAATTTTATATTCAATAACTAAATTTATTTAACATTAAATTTTGTAAATATGTTTTATATTATCTAAAAATAACTTTTGATTTATATTATTAATTTTATTCTAAATAAATGAATTTATTTATTTATATAAACAATTTGATTTATAATTTTAATTTGTAGCCCCTTCATATCTATTTGCGACCAACTGGCGATCAAACTTTTATTTTTTGTCGTCGTTTAGTGGTCAATAGCCACCACGAGGCTACAAAATGGTATTTAAAAACTAAAATTTGTTATAATAAATTATAAATTAATTAATTTTATATTAAATAACTAAATTTATTTAACATTAAATTTTGTAAATATGTTTTATATTATCTAAAAACAACTTTTGATTTATATTATTAATTTTATTCTAAATAAATGAATTTATTTATTTATAAAAACATTGGCGACCAACGGGCGACCAAACTTTTACTTTTTGTCGCCGTTTAGTGGCCAATGGCCACAACGAGGCTACAAACTAGCATGCAAAAAATAAAATTTCTTTCGTATAATCAATTCTTTTGTTTCAAGTAGATCTTCTAAGAAAAAATATTATCTTTTATTATAGTCATTCTTCACTTTATACTAATTCATTGATATTAGTGCGAAATTATAATTTGATTGATGTGCGAAAAACTAATGACAATGACACAATCTTCATTGTTTTTCACTTTATATTTCATAATCCCACTTTTGTTAAATATACAATTATTAATCATTAATTCATTTTCATACTCTTATATCTTAAATATATACAACTTTATACCATTGAGTAAAACTTATAATATATTTTCAATCAAAACAAAAGAGATCTTACACAAACTTATAATGTATTTGTTATTATTAATTCTTATGTTCTAAATCAACTTAAATTTTCATGAACATGAATATTTCGTAGCCCCTTCGTAGCCATTGGCGACCAAAGGGCGACCAAACTTTTACTTTTGGTGGCCAATGGCCACCACGAGGCTACAAACTAGCATGCAAAAAAAATTTTCTTTCATATAATCAATTCTTTTGTTTTAAGTAGATCTTCTAAGCTAAATATCATCTTTTATTATAGTCATTCTTCAATTTATACTAATTCATTGGTGTTAGTGCGAAATTACAATTTGATTGGTGTGCGAAAAAACTAATAACAATGATACAATCTTTATTGTTTTTCACTTTGTATTTCATAATTCATGTCACGCCCCAACTCGACCCCACCTACGATCAGTCAGGACGCAACAGGATTTCGGCAGTATAACGACAGTAAATAGAGTACCGAGGTTCTAAACCAACCTCATTAATAACATTAAACATCCAATTCCATAACCATACAAACAACAACTCCTCAACAGCATAACAACACACAACATAACCGTAATATACAATAATCAGTTCTTGTTATCTGCCTCCGTTCCAACATAACATACAATACCTCAACCTTATCATACATTTCAAAAATAAGTTGAGACCCATCTAACAACTTAACCATAGACAAAAGAAGCTGCTAGAATAGTAACAACTAATTCATATTCTTTTCAGCATCCTATACAACAAGAACTATAAAGCATAGAAAAAGGCTACTAAACTAATATACATGATAAATAACAACACAGAATCACAGATAAGACTCTGGGACATATGACTCGTCCACGTAAGGCACATTTTCCTCCTCAGGAGGCACGTACCCGTAATCCGGCTCTACAACACCTGTAAGCATGCAATAATAGAGAGTGAGCTTATATAAATAAGCCCAGTGAGGATCCAATAGATCTCGAGCAAGGTCTACTAAACTCCTTGGAATAATCCTTTGAGTCAGTAAACACACAATAACATAAATAATACTATCATCACATAACTATATAACCATTCAATAAAGGATACTCTATTTGGTGTAGCTCCAAACGCCATCACGATCTCAACCGTTCTTCTTATAACTCCCTATTACTCGCGCACCCGAGGTACCTCACTAGCCCCTCCCTCCATGACACCTCCGTCATGCTAGCTGGGGGTAGCCTCTGGCAGTCATGCCGTTATCAACCCGACAGCCCAACGCTGCCCGAAAGGTGGCACACACATACCAAGACTCCATAATCAATCATCATTTATTCATCATTGATAGCATCAATTATCATTTAAACAACAATAACTTAGTTAGATAACAAAGTAGGCCATCTAACCGGACATGCATTATATACACAATTAAACTCTAAATTACTCATCAACAACTCACCATTCAACACTCAAACACCACCCAATCATCTAAAGGCATCGTTCAAGAAATTAAAGAATGACAACCTAAACTTCAAAAATTCATAACTTACATTCTACTAACCCAAACATTGCCAAATCAGTTTCTATCACTCACCCATTCAATCAACTACATTAGCCCCCTCGGAAACCAACCAAAACACATCCAAATCATGCCCAATAACCCTAAAACCCTAGGATGTCTTGGCTGAATTTTCTGGATTTTCACACGAACCATGTAATCAAAAATTCGGCATCACAATAGCGCTAACACGTAATTATCAAGTATTTAGAAATCGACGGCAATCGATTTCGATCATCACAACTCAATTAATTCAACATTGAACAATTTAATCAAAATTTAATACCCGAAAAATAAAAATTATGCTACATCCGACAGAAACTCGTAGTATTACCACTAAACGATCCCTAGCATGCAAGGAGCAATAATCTAACATCAGATTACAATTCTAACGGTTCAATCTTCATTTATACGCAAAAATGCAAAAGACAAGTTTTGAGATCTAGAATTTTTCTCTCACCTTTGATGCGATAAAAGCCTAGGGATGCGTGAAGTGCGTGCCCAACAAGCAGAATCCAAATCGGTGCGAAGTTTTACGGACAAAAACCAAGTTTTTCTTTGAAAATTTGATTGAAAAACCTTGAAATTCTCTTTGGCTTTTTCTCCCTCAACCTCTCGGCCCTTTGTGTGTGTGTGGAGTGTGTTTTGTGCTTTGCTTAGTGTGTGTAACTAGTGTGAGCAAATATATTTAGTATTTTAAATAGTTTAAGTTGAGAAAACTATTATTTTTTTAATGTTTTATTGACTTTAAACTCATTTTATTGCTCACCAACGTTAAAAATATTTATGCAACCCCCAAGATATCTCAAGTGGATTATTTTTAGGTGACAAGAAGTTTTACATTCAAAGAATTCCACCCGAGTCGGCTTAAAACTCGATTTTTGCAAAAGTCGGTGTAAAAATCCTAATAAATTCTTAAGCCGATTTTAAAACCGTTTTCATCAAACACAGGTCTATTAAAGTCCGTGGACTAGGTCTAGAAGGGTTAAAAAGACCAGTTTCAAAATTTTAGCGGACGTGTTTTGAAAATACTATTAACTGAAAATCGACGATAAAATTTCTGATCCCGTTTTTTATGAAAATTTCATGAATGCACATTTAACACGTATTAGGAGTATTGACATCAAAATTATAACTTTCTAGGTCCTATAGCACATAAACAGGTCATATGCACGCAAAACGAGGTATAGCACGTAAAACGAGATAAGCAGAAAAGTGGGGTTTCACAATCCCACTTTTGTTAAATATAGAATTATTAATCATTAATTCATTTTCATACTATTATATCTTAAATATGTATAAATTTATACCATTGAGAAAACCTTATAATATATTTTCAATCAAAACAAAAGAGATCTTACACAAACTTGTAATGTATTTGTTATTATTAATTCTTATGTTCTAAATCAACTTAGATTTTCATGAAAATGAATATTTCGTAGCCCCTTCGTAGCCATTGGCGACCAAAGGGCGACCAAACTTTTACTTTTTGTCGCCATTTGGTGGCCAATGGCTACCACGAGGCTACGAACTAGCATGCAAAAACTAAAATTTCTTTCATATAATCAATTCTTTTGTTTTAAGTAGATCTTCTAAGCTAAATATTGTCTTTTATTATAGTCATTCTTCAATTTATACTAATTCATTGATGTTAGTGCGAAATTACAATTTGATTGGTGTGCGAAAAACTAATGACAATGATACAATCTTCATTGTTTTTCACTTTATATTTCATAATCCCACTTTTGTTAAATATACAATTATTAATCATTAATTCATTTTCATACTCTTATATCTTAAATATATACAACTTTATACCATTGAGCAAACCTTATAATATATTTTCAATCAAAACAAAAGAGATCTTACACAAACTTGTAATGTATTTGTTATTATTAATTCTTATGTTCTAAATCAACTTAAATTTTCATGAACATGAATATTTCGTAGCCCCTTCATAGCCATTGGAGACCAAAGGGCGACCAAACTTTTACTTTTTGTCGTCGTTTGGTGGCCAATGGCCACCACGAGAATACGAACTAGCCTGCAAAAAATAAAATTTATTTCATATAATCAATTCTTTTGTTTTAAGTAGATCTTCTAAGCTAAATATTATCTTTTATTATAGTCATTCTTCAATTTATACTAATTCATTGATGTTAGTGCGAAACTACAATTTGATTGGTGTGCGAAAAGCTAATGACAATGATACAATCTTCATTGTTTTTCATTTTGTATTTAATAATCTCACTTTTGTTAAATATAGAATTATTAATCATTAATTCATTTTCATACTATTATATCTTAAATATGTATAACTTTATACCATTGAGTACACCTTATATTTTCAATCAAAACAAAAGAGATCTTACACAAACTTGTAATGTATTTGTTATTATTAATTCTTATGTTCTAAATCAACTTAAATTTTCATGAACATGAATATTTTGTAGCCCTTCGTATCCATTGGCGACCAAAGGACGACAAAACTTTTACTTTTTGTCGCCGTTTGGTGGCCAATGGCCACCACGAGACTACAGACTAGCATGCAAAAAATAAAATTTATTTTATAAAATCAATTCTTTTGTTTTAAGTAGATCTTCTAAGCTAAATATTATATTTTATTATAGTCATTCTTCAATTTATACTAATTCATTGTTGTTAATGCGAAATTATAATTTGATTGGTGTGCGAAAAACTAATGACAATGATACAATCTTCATTGTTTTTCACTTTGTATTTCATAATCCCACTTTTGTTAAATATAGAATTATGAATAATTAATTCATTTTCATACTCTTATATCTTAAATATGTATAACTTTATACCATTGAGTAAACCTTATAATATATTTTCAATCAAAACAAAATGGATTTTGAACAAATTTCTAATGTATTTGTTATTATTAATTTTTATATTTTAGATCTACCTAACATTTTATGAACATGGATACTTCATAGCCTCTTCGTAGCCATTAGTGACCAAAGGGCCACCAAACTTTTATGTTTTGTCACCGTTTGGTGGCCAATGGCCACCACGGGGCTGCGAACTATCATTCAAAATTTAGAATTTAGTTGATGTAATTAATTCTTTTATTTTATAACTTTTTTACTTTTTTTGTAATTTCGTTTTGAAAAATTAAATGATATTTGTCGCGTATAGGTCACCTTTTTGCGACCTAAGGGCGACCCTTATTTAGTTTATTTATTTAACTTTTTTTTGTCAATTTATTTTTTTATAATTTTTACTTCTATAAATTTTTTTGTTTTTTGGTCGCCATTTGGTCGCTAAATAGCGACCAAATGGATACCATATTTATATTTTTTCTATTTTATAATTATTTTTAATAATTTATTTTTGGTAATTAAGCTACGAACAAAAATTAATGATAACAGTGGCCATGTAATAGCCAAATAGCCATATGGTCGCCTTTTGGCGACCTAATGGCGACCAAAAACTAATTAATAAAAAATATCTTTGTTTGTCGCTATTTCGTCACCGTTTGGCTACCACAGGGCGACCATTTGTAATTTTTCCATTAACATATTTTTTTCGCACATTTTTGCCACTAAACGGTGACGAAATATTTCATTTCGTCTCCTTTTTGTCGCCATTCGTTGCAAATGGCTACCAAACTTTTTTCGTCGCCATTTTTTGTAGCCTCAAGGCTGTTTTCTTGTAGTGATTTGTCCAATATCATTTCCCATAATCAAGATGTCATCAATATACTTAATTAGAAAAGTGGTCGAACTCCCACTAATCTTCTTGTATACACAAGGTTCATCATCATTTCTAATGAAGCCAATCTCTTTGATCTCATTATTGAATCTGATGTTCCAAGAACGAGAGGCTTGTTTTAGACCATAGATTGATCTTTTAATCTTACACACTTGATTATCCTTGGATTTAAAACCTTCAGGTTGTTCCATATAGATATCTTCCTCAAGATAGCCATTTAGGAACGCAGTTTTAACATCCATTTGCCATATCTCATAATCATAGTGTGTGGAAATAACAAGCATTATTCTGATGGATTTGAGCATGGCTACCGGTAAAAAAGTAAGATTGAAGTGGTGATATCTTGGAAAAGGCCGAACAATGTTTCGGAGGTTCGTAGCTTCCTTGGTTTGACAGGTTATTACCGTAAGTTTGTGAATGACTTTTATAAGATTGCAAGGCCACTTTCTAAGTTAACTCAGAAACGAACCAGCTTTACTTGGGATGAGAAGTGTGTGAGTGGGTTTCAAGAGCTAAAAAAGAGATTGACTACCGCTCCGGTACTTGCATTACAAGAGGGAACCGATAATATGGTCATCTATAGTGATAAATCCAAGGAGGGCTTGGGTTGCGTACTTATGCAGAATGTTCGGGTTATTGCCTATACTTCTAGAAAGTTAAAATCGTATGAGGTAAATTATCCGACTCATGATCTTGAGTTGGCAGCAGTTGTATTCACACTGAAAAAGTGACGTCACTATTTGTGGGGCAGTAAGTTCGAGATTTTCACTGATCACAAAAGTCTGAAGTACTTGTTCTCACAGAAGGAGTTGAATATGCATCAACGAATGTGGATGGAACTTCTCAGAGATTATAATTGTTCTATCAATTATCTGCCTAAGAAAGCAAATGTTGTAGTAGATGCTCTTAGCCGAAAGGCGAGTATTGCTTGTTTGGCAGTTAAAAAGTGGGAGGTGCTTGAGGAAGTTAGTTATTGGAAACCGGAGTTGACTCAGGTTGGGGTATGTGATCACATCTCCGGATTCAACCTTTATTGCTGTCTCAGATTAGAGAAGCCCAACAACTTGATGTGAAACTTCAGAAGATCAAGGATCAGATCACGGATGATCAGTCTGACTTCAAAGTACACGAAGATTGTATTTTTTAGTTTCGGAACAGGGTGTGTGTTCCCGATGAACCGGGTTAAGGAGAGGTATTCTAGAGGAGGCTCATAATTCTAAGTACACCATTCATCCCGGTAGAAACAAGATGTACCGTGACTTGAAACAACATTACTGGTGGAACAACATGAAAAGTGAAAGTACTAGCCAACATAAGATATCATGTCATAACATAATCATAAGTTGGATTCAAGATCGAAAAAGTTGTGCATGGACACCTTGGTATAGCCGAAACATGCATAGGATATCAACAAAAAATATCTAAGTTTTGTAACAAGGATCAACATGCTAACTTTATATTATGTCCATTGACTATCAACACAAGCTATATATATCAACTATACATATAGAAATAGAGAGGTTCATATGTATACCTCACTTGCAGATCACTTTGGAAAAGATGGAGAATGATGACAAGCCTTTGAATCCTTCTAACTTGAAGGCCCTAGTTGGTCCACCAAGCATCCAAAGTTCTACCCCACCTTGAAGATAAAATGTGCTAGTATATCTTCAATGTACAAAGCTATGTATATGTGGTCTTTTATCAAAAAGCTAAAGTTCCTTGTAGAACTAGCTATGGTCGAAAATATGAGCTCAAGGAAGAAGATGGAATTCTTCTCTCTTCTCTATATCCCTTGGCTGAATATGTAAGTATATATGTGAGAGGTTATCTCTTGAAGAGAGAGTGTATTATCATCTAATATAAGCTAATAATATAATAAGTGACCAATCACCATTGTCACATTTTCATGACAAGACATGCAAGCCTTTAGATCTCAATCATTAGCATTAGATGACAAAGATGATCATCTTCTCTCTCCTCCATGGCTTGGCCGAAAATGCAAGTGGATGAAGAGAGAAGGTTGCCATCTTTATTATTATATATATATATATTACATACTCATATAAATATATATATATATATATATATATATATATATATATATATATAAAGTTACTCTAATGGATAACCAATCAAAATTGCTTTCTTCTAAAGCAAAAGCCATGCAAATCCTAGGCTTGCAATTATTACAATCCAAAGGTAACTTTATTCTCCCTTTTGACACTTGGCAAAAATGTTTTATCATAAAAAAACAATGGTCAAGATTCATTTGTCTTTATTCAAAAGTGAATCATATCCAATCATTTCAAATTCAAATGACAAGGATTGATGACATGGACAATCCTAGTCATCAATCTCTATATGCATATACCACATGTAATTATATAGTCATTAAATTGCAATTCACCTTTTGACAACTAAGACGATAACGTGACATTTCTCAAATTACATCATCATTACACACACAAACACACACACACACACATATATATATATATATAATTTTTTCCCTTTCTAATCTCTATTATAATAAATATATTGAAACTTCTTTTCAATAATTACAGTTTGGCCCCAAAAGTTTTGGTAATTACAATTTGATCCCAAAACTTTTCAATATTATACTTTTGGCCCAAATACCAATATAGATGACTCTTAACACCTTAAAGCCACCAACCACATTATACAAGCTCCTAGTGAACTTATTCATAATACTTATTAGTGTGTGACCTTTTAGATTCTTATTCGCGTACCGATGAGGGATTGATAAACCTCTTTTATCTATTTCGTAAATATCTCTGTCATTTACCGAAATACCCTCATGCTCATAAGTGACGCACTAGTAACGAACGTACCATGAGAATGCAAACGATAATGAAGACGACTTCTTTTATGAATCCATTTAGTCGTTGAGAATTAACGTGCAGTCCGATCCTTCTGCTAATAGTGCCTCAATTGGGAAAAGACCATGAAGTGGTTAAGTCCACCTCCGATACTATGTATAAATCTGAATCGGTGAAACGAGAGATGATTACTATGGAAAAACTCATTTACATCACTTCATATTCGCCTTGGCCAAGGACTTCCTCATTTAACGACCAATCTCAGATATCATAGGACTCCACCTTGCGCCGGAGGTTAACAGATCCTATCTCGAAAATTACCTGTCGATTCATACCATAAAACTAAAACGCGAAAGGCCGTAACCCATCTTATGGAAGACGGCATTGTCCGGCGTAGTATTTAGCCCCTTATATAACCGGCAGACGTAATCTCTCAAGTCTGAGGATTAATTTCTACAATTCTCAACTAAATAGTAAACTATTAACCTGAAATCATGCAGTTCACTATTTATTGTCATATTTAATGATCCGTATGCAGACGATCACTCATATGTTTATTAGTCCACATTAACATGTTGTTTTAGCACTTCGCACGACATCCTTTATTATTAACATCACTATGTTAATCAAAGGTAATAACATATGATAACCCGTACTCGATTATTATAGTCCCGGTTGAATAATCTGAAGGGCTATAAATCGATTCTTAATGTCTATCATATTGAAAAAAGTACGAAATATCCTAAACCCTTTTAGAAATTTTTTTTTTCTCGGATAAACATTAGGGACATATTCATATTGAAACGAAAAATATTAGTATCTTACAAATAAAAAACTGTATAAAACACATAAACATATTCTCATTTAACCCTAATAAGGTCATCTCAAACTATAGCATTAGGGCATATCCGCAATAAAAAGGGAGGTTGCTCAGTTTGTATCCAGATGTTTGACTTGTCAGTGAATGAAAGCGGAACATCAACGACCCGCGGGGTTACTTCAACTGTTGGTAATACCAGAGTGGAAATGGGAACATGTTATGATGGACTTCATCACTAGTTTGCCTAGAACACTTAGAGGTTGTGATACGGTATGTGTTATTGTGGATCGTTTGACGAAGACATCTCATTTTATTCTGATGAGGATGAGAGATGAACTTGTTGGCAGATCTTTATTTGGATCAAATTGTTAAACTTCACATAATTCCAGTTAGTATTGTCTCTAATCGAGATCTTCGGTTTACTTTTCGATTTTGGGAAAAACTTCAGGAAACTTTGGGAACTGAGTTGTGTTTCAGCATAGCGTATCATCCTCAGACCGACGGTCAGTCGGAGAGAACTATTTAGATTCTGGAGGATATGCTCAGGGCTTGTGTTTTAGACCTTGGGAGGAACTGGGAGAAATATCTACCGCTAGCCGAGTTTGCCTATAACAATAGTTATCAAGCGACTATTGGGATGACACCTTATGCAGCTCTCTATGGCCGTAAGTGCCGATCACTTTTATACTGGGACAAGGTAGGGGTGATGAAGGCTATTGATCCGACTATGATGCCAGAGCTTCTAGAGAAGATTAAGAATGTACAGTTGGTCAGGCAGAGAATGTTGACAGCGCAGAGCAGATACAAGAGTTATGCTGATAAACGCTGTTGGGATTTGGAGTTTGCAATTGGGGATTAAGTTTTCTTGAAAGTGTCTCCTCGTAAGGGTTTTGCTCATCATGGTAAGGGTGGTAAGCTGAGTTTGAGGTTTGTAGAGCCGTTTGAGATTACTAGCAGAGTTGGCAAGTTGGCGTATCGGTTAGCTTTGTGGAGAACTTCTCTAATGTTCATGATGTCTTCCATGTGTCTACTTTGAGGAAGTATTATCCGGATCCTTCTCATATTCTAGGACCAGAGCCATTACAACTTTGTGAGAATCTGACTTATAATGAACGACCGATTTGTATTCTAGATCAAATGGAATGGGAGTTGAGGTCAAAGAGGATTCCGATGGTTACGGTGTTGTGGAAACATCACGGGATTAAGGAAGCTACGTGGGAAAGAATAGATCGGATTCAGCAACAATATCCAGATTTAT
Organism: Ehretia macrophylla; assembly: GCA_037974665.1. Lineage (NCBI taxonomy): Eukaryota > Viridiplantae > Streptophyta > Magnoliopsida > Boraginales > Ehretiaceae > Ehretia > Ehretia macrophylla. The sequence continues at coordinate 13,097,759 of CM075774.1, forward strand.
TCCGAGCAACAAGTAAGAATTTCGAGGGTGAAATTTCTTTAAGGGAGGGAGAATGTGAAACACCAAATTTCGTCTTTGTGTGAAATTGCGTCTTTTGACCTGTATATGTGTTATTTGATTTAAGATGCGCTAATTCAGTGATTTTTACTCTTATTATTGAAAGTCACTAGCCAACATAAGATATCATGTCAAAACATAATCATAAGTTGGATTCAAGATCAGAAAAGTTGTGCATGGATACCTAGGTCTAGCTGAAACTACATAGGCTAACAATGAAAATTTTACAAGTTTTGTTACAAAGGATCAACATGCTAACTTTCTATTATATCTATTGTTCATCAACACTTGCTATATATATATCAACAATACATATATAAATAAAGAGGTTCATAGGTATACCTCACTTGTAGATCACTTTAGAGAAGGTGAAGTTGGATAACAAGCTTTTGAACCCTTATAACTTGAAGGCCCTAGTTGGTCCACCGAACATCCAAAGCTCAACCAACACTAGAAGATTGTAGGTGCTAGTATATCTTCTAAGTATTAAGCTATATGTATGTGGTTTGTTCACAAAATAGCAAAGCTTGTGATACGAACCTGGTCAACATATGCCGAGACCCAATACCAAGAATGGTAAAACAAACCCAAGATCTTTTCAAGAATGATAGAAACTGCGACCCTTTGCTTAGCAAAGGTAAAACCTTGGTATAGTTGAGGACGCCACAAACGAGGATGAAGATCTGGTTTGATAAGTCAGAGTTGAACGCCACAAGAATAATCTTGATAAGTTCGAAAAAGTTCTTGAGAACTTAAGGAGAATAATCTCACAAATTTATATCAAAATTGTCTAACTTTTATTTCATGCAAATTAGCCTTATATAGACAAAGACAAATAAGTATCCTGCTTGGAATAGGACTCCTAAACCCTAGCCCAAGTAGGAAAAATGTGAATAGTAACTAGGTCAAAGGAAACAAACTTGGAGACCAAGAAAAGACTCCTATTAACTATTCATGTAAATAGTAACGTGAATAGTAACTAAAAATGAAGCAAACTTGTAGCCCAAGAAAAGCTCATTTCTAGTGTGAACACCTAATCTTGCAGCCCAAGAAAGTCTTTGTCCTAGTGTGAACACCTTAATTCGTCCATAGGAAATTAAACTAAAACTAAAACTAAAACTATGATAAAATTTCAAAGAAATCAAATCTTGACTAAATCTTCGAATCTTCTTGAAACTTCTTGAAGAATCTTGAAGTTCTTGAATCTTGAAAATAGAATCTTAACTTGAATCTTTGCTGAAAAATTTGCCCAAATAAATGGTTCATTGAACTTGGACGCTTAAGGCTGGTTCTCATCATTCCCCCCCTCTTGAGAATGATTTGTCCTCAAATCCTCCAGGTTCAAAGACCAGCTGTGAAACCCCACTTTTCTGCTTTAACTCGATTTACGTGTTTTATCTTGTTTTGCGTGCATTTGATCTGTTTATGTGCTATATGACCTAGAATGTTATAATTTTGATGTCAATACTCCTAATACGTGCTAAATGTGCATTCATGAAATTTTCATAAAAAAAAGGATCAGAAATTTTATCGTCGATTTTTAGTGAATAGTATTTTCGAAACACGTCCGCTAAAATTTTGAAACTGGTCTTTTTAACCCTTCTAGACCTAGACCACGGACTTTAATAGACCTGTGTTTGATTAAAACGGTTTTAAAATCGGCTTAAGAATTTATTAGGGTTTTTACACCGACTTTTGCAAAAATCGAGTTTTAAGCCGACTCGGGTGAAAGTGTTTGATTGTAAAACTTCTTGTCACCTAAAAATAACCTACTTGAGCTAGCTTGGGTGTTGAATAATTGTTTTGAACTTTGGTGATCAAGAAAATGCATTTAAAGTCAAGAAAACACAAAAATACTAATTTAAACTAACTTTGACTTTATTTAATTGTTGACCAAATAAGCTTATATCACCAACACATACTCACAAAGCACAAAAACACCCCAAAAACACACACAAAACCGTGGCTCCTTGGAGGAGAAAGATGAAGGCATTTTCAAAGCTTTTTTCTCATAGATTTTGCATTTCAAAGCCGAATTGAGTGAGTCAAAGCTTGATTTCACTTGTTTGGCATCCATTCTACACATTTCTTGCATCAAAACACATCAAAGGTGAGAGAAAAATTCTAGATCTCAAAACTCATATTTTGTGTTTATGCGTATAAATGATTATTGAACCGTTAGAATGTTAATATGATGTTAGATTATTGCTCCTTGCATGCTAGGGATCATTTAGCTGTAATACTACGAGTTTTTATCGGTTGTAGCATAATTTTTATTTTTTGGGTATTTAAATTTGATTAATTTGTTCAAAGTTGATTAAATTGAGTTGTGTTGATTGGAATCGATTTCCGTCGATTTCTAAAAGTTTGTTAATTACGTGGTAGCACCGTTGTAATGCCGAATTTTTGATTGTGGTGTTCGTGCCAAAATCCAAAAATTTCAGCCATGACATCCTAGGGTTTTAGGGTTATTAGGCATGATTTGAATGTGTTTTGGTTGGTTTCCGAGGGGGATAATGTAGTTGATTGAATGGGTGAGTGTTTGGAACCGATTTGGAGTTGTTTGGATTAGTAGAATGTAAGATATGACTTATTGAAGTTTAGGTTATCTTTCTTTAAATCGTTGAATTGAGCCTTAGTTGATTTGGTGTGGTTTGAGTGATTGAATTGTGAGTTGATGATGGGTAAACTAGGGTTTGATTGTGTGTTTAATGCATGTTCGGTTAGATGGCCTACTTTGTCACCTAACTTAGTTGTTTGTTGTTTAATTAAATATTGATGTTATATTGATGTTATATTGATTATTATTGAGTACGGGAATCGGGTACTTTTGTTGCTAATTTCCCAGATTATTGATTATTATTGAGTACGGGAATCGGGCACTTTTGTTGCTGATCTCCTAGATTATTGATTGATGATTGATTTATTATTGATGATTGTTATGGAGTCTTGGTATGTGTGTGCCACCTCTCAGGCAGCGTTGGGCCGTCGGTTTGAAAATGACATGACTGCCAGAGACTACCCCCAGCTCGCATGACGGAGGTGTCATGGAGGGAGGGGCTAGTGAGGTACCTCGGGTACGTGTGTAATGGGGAGTTAAAGAAGAATAGTTGAGATCGTGATGGCGTTTGGAGCTACACCAACTAGTGTATCCTTCATTGAATGGTCATATAGTTATGTGATGATAATATTATTGATGTTATTGTGTGTTTACTGACTCAAAGGATTATTCCAAAAAGTTTAGTAGACCTTGCTCGAGATCTATCGGATCCTCGCTGGGCTTATTTTATATAAGCTCACTCTCTATTATTGCATGCATACAGGTGTACTTTTGCAGGATTACGGGTATGTGCTTCCTAAAGAGGAGAATGTGGAAAACGTGCCTTACGTGGATGAGTCCTATGTTCCAGAGTCTTATCCATGATGTCGTATATGTTTTATTATCTTGTAAATTAACTTCGTAGACTTTTATCTGCTTGGTAGTTTATAATGTATAAGATGTTGATAAGTTAATGAATTAGTTGATGTTGTCTTAGTAGCTTCTCTTTTGTTTATGATTAGGTTGCTAGATTGGCTCAATATGTTTTTGTATTGTATATTAGGGGTTAATGTTTTATGTTGGAACAGAGGCATATAACAAGGACTGTTTATTGTATAATATGGTTATGATGTATGTTGTTATTTTATTGAGGAGTTGTTTGTTGTATGGTTTGTGAAGTTGATGTATGATGTTCTATTGAGGTTGGTTTAGAGTCTCGGTGTCCTATTTACTGTCGAAATTCCGTTGTGTCCTGACTGATTATAGGAGGGGTCGAGTTGGGGCGTGACATTTAAATGGTATCAGAGCGCATGTTTAGCTGTCAGCCGGGGTATCCTCGGAATGTGTGTAGTGGTCTAAGCATACAAGTATGTATTAAGTGAAAGAAAAGTGAAACATATGTTAATATGTTTATGTGATTAATTTACTTATGTGTCTAACTTTCTATGTGACCAGTATGCCTTGTGTGTTAAGTGAACTAATGTGGTCAATATGTTTTATGTGATAACGTGCTATACGTACTCAATGTGTTGTGATTAATGTGCATTATGTGATTAATGTGTATTATGTGACAATTGTGTTTTATGTGATCAAAGTGCTTTATGTGAAGTTTGTTGCTTATGTGACTTTAATTGTTTATAACTTACTTCTGTGATATAACCTGTTTATGTGATGTTGGCTTCTTATATGCTGAATTGTGTGTTATGTGATAATGTTAAATTATATGATAATCATGCATTACGTTGTACCTATTTTCATGTGATGTAATTGTATATATTCTATAACTGTGGGTGATTCTTTTAGGTGAAGTAAGGATGACTGCAAGAGTTTTCGAAAATAGTGGTAGGCCATGATTTTGAATTATTATTATTCTAGAAGTTTATCAGTTAGATTTTAATTGTTATGTTTATGGATTTTAGTTTCGGCTTAGTGGATTGATCTTGATGTTCCTTTAGCGAGAATGAAGTTGTTCGAGGAAAATAGCAATGTATCTTGATGATTATAATTACTTTTGTTGCCATATTTAACTTATTATTACTTGGAGATGAATCATAAGTTGAGGTTTCTGTGAGGTTGTGATTAGACACTTTTGGAGTCTCAACTCAAATTATACTTTTTTGAGGTTATTTTAGAATGAATTTATTTGAGGAATTAGTGATGTATATTTGTGAATGGAATGAAGTGTGGTATAACATGTGAATATTTTTACTATTTGGGATTGCTATATTATTAATGGATATTTTGGAGTTTTGATCTTTAAACCTTGGAGACAATTGGAGTAATTCCTGACTAAAGTTACTTTATTCGAAGATGTAATTGTTGGGAGATAGAATTATTTGAGGAAATAAGAATGCATTTCGATAGCTGAACATTTACTTGCCTACATCAAGCTTTTGGATTCTAGGTGGTATGACTTTCTAAATTGTTGATTGGGGATTCTCTTGTGTTATAATGGGTTAGCATGAATCTGTATTGTGTTATCAGATTTTGGAGTCTTCATTAGTTAATCTTGTTGGGTAATCAGTGATTTATCTTGTTTAGTGATTGGTCTGCTACGGAATGTAAAATTTTGGAGTGATTTATCTTGTTTGGTGATTGTTATGACTCCTTAGGTTCTCTAAATCTCCTTAGTGTCTTGTTTTGGTAGGAGATAAATTGTAGGATTTGACTTGTTGGTATTTAAATGTATAGGTGGGACACCCTTCTTCTGCTTCATAATTCTATCGGTCTTATTATTCTTTTCTACTCTATTCTCACTTATTTGAGAGAGGGTTACACTTTTCTAGCCTATCAATTGTTTCTTGAAAGTTTGCTTATTGGATTAATGGATCCTATACTCATTTGACATTGTTTCTATTCTTAACATTCATATTTGTTTCTTATAGCAATGTCACTTATTGGAGTTAAGGTTTGAGACTTCTACATTTCATTCTATATCTCTAGCTATTCGTTTCAGTATTTTATTTCATCCTATTACTATTCATTTGAAAGTAATCTCTCTGTGGGTATACCATTTTACTTATTCGATTTAACTTGTTTGATGTACTCTTTACCTAAGTACATCATTGTTATTCTTGTTGATCTTTGTTAATCCTATTATTTTATTATTAAATTCTGAGCTATTACTTTGCTTGTAATTGCTCACTCAAAGTACTCGGCACTGTCCTGTTGTTATCATTTCTTATTCGTATTTCTTGGGTATTGCGTGCTGAGATACTCTTGCTACTCATATTTTCTATTGAATTAATCATCTCTTATTCCTTAATTTCATTTCGCCTCAAGTAGAACTTACTTGTTGGTTCCTTGGACAATCATCGAGAATTGAAATATCTACTTGTTCAGGAATTTTTGTTCAACATAGTCAGCACTGTTTTGACTCGTCATCATCCTTTATTCGTACTTATTTAACTGATAGGTGCTGAGACATTTCTTATCTTAGTTATCATGATTCCTTATTAATCTTATGCTCTTGATTCTCTAACCTATTTGACCTTTTGTTCACTTGATTGTTAGCTCGAATATGACTTTCCATATTTGTATTTCCTTGTAAATTTCATAAGAGCTATATTCTGAAAAATGTCACTTTTGAAATATTTCCTTGATCAATAATCATTCATGTTATCGTGAATGAGTCTTTAAACCCTCGGGGTGTTCATAGAGCTCTTTTGTGTAGTATGAGATGATTGATAATTAGTGGTATCATGCTAGGACTTTGGAGTTGCGATTTCTTTCATATGCAATATGATATTAGGTAGGAGAGAATTATGAATTGAAGATTGTCTTGGAACTATGATCATCAACTTGCAGTCAACAAAGGTTGTTCTTTTGAGGTCTTTGGTTAGTTGTCATCCTAAGAGATAAATGAGAACTAAGAGAAGTATTATTAAGTGTAACGATTGAGGATTTAATTGTCTATCAGTTCAAGAATTGCGCGAACGCAATTATTTTAAGGAGGAGAGAATGTGAAACCCCACTTTTCTGCTTTAACTCGATTTACGTGTTTTATCTCGTTTTGCGTGTATTTGACCTGTTTATGTGCTATATGACCTAGAATGTTATAATTTTGATGTCAATACTCCTAATACGTGCTAAATGTGCATTCATGAAATTTTCATAAAAAACGGGATCATAAATTTTATCGTCGATTTTTAGTGAATAGTATTTTCGAAACACGTCCGCTAAAATTTTGAAACTGGTCATTTTAACCCTTCTAGACCTAGACCACGGACTTTAATAGACTTGTGTTTGATTAAAACGGTTTTAAAATCGGCTTAAGAATTTATTAGGGTTTTTACACCGACTTTTACAAAAATCGAGTTTTAAGCCGACTCAGGTGAAAGTGTTTGATCGTAAAACTTCTTGTCACCTAAAAATAACCTACTTGAGCTAGCTTGGGTGTTGAATAATTGTTTTGAACTTTGGTGATCAAGAAAATGCATTTAAAGTCAAGAAAACACAAAAATACTAATTTAAACTAACTTTGACTTTATTTAATTGTTGACCAAATAAGCTTATCTCACCAGCACACACTCACAAAGCACAAAACACCCCAAAAACATACACAAAACCATGGCTCCTTGGAGGAGAAAGATGAAGGCATTTTCAAAGCATTTTTCTCATAGATTTTGCATTTCAAAGCCGAATTGAGTGATTCAAAGCTTGATTTCACTTGTTTCGCATCCATTCTACACATTTCTTGCATCAAAACACATCAAAGGTGAGAGAAAAATTCTAGATCTCAAAACTCATATTTTGTGTTTATGCGTATAAATGATTATTGAACCGTTAGAATTCTAATCTGATGTTAGATTATTGCTCCTTGCATGCTAGGGATCATTTAGCTGTAATACTACGAGTTTTTATCGGTTGTAGCATAATTTTTATTTTTCGGATATTTAAATTTGATTAATTTGTTCAAAGTTGATTAAATTGAGTTGTGTTGATTGGAATCGATTTCCGTCCATTTTTAAAAGTTTGTTAATTACGTGGTAGCGCCGTTGTAATGTCGAATTTTTGATTGTGATGTTCGTGCCAAAATCTGAAAATTTCAGCCATGACATCTTAGGGTTTTAGGGTTATTGGGCATGATTTGGATGTGTTTTGGTTGGTTTCCGAGGGGGCTAATGTAGTTGATTGAATGGGTGAGTGTTTGAAACTGATTTGGAGTTGTTTGGATTAGTAGAATGTAAGATATGACTTATTGAAGTTTAGGTTATCTTTCTTTAAATTGTTGAATTGAGCCTTAGTTGATTGGGTGTGGTTTGAGTGATTGAATTGTGAGTTGATGATGGGTAAACTAGGGTTTCATTGTGTGTTTAATGCATGTTCGGTTAGATGGCCTACTTTGTCATCTAACTTAGTTGTTTGTTGTTTAATTAAATCTTGATGTTATATTGATGTTATATTGATTATTATTGAGTACGGGAATCGAGCACTTTTGTTGCTGATCTCCCAGATTATTGATTGAGTACGGGAATCGGGCACTTTTGTTGCTGATCTCCCAGATTATTGATTGATGATTGATTGATTATTGATGATTGTTATGGAGTCTTGGTATGTGTGTGCCACCTCTCGGGCAGCGTTGGGCTATCGGGTTGAAAACGGCATAACTGCCAGAGACTACCCCCAGCTCGCATGACGGAGGTGTCATGGAGGGAGGGGCTAGTGAGGTACCTCGGGTGCGTGTGTAATGGGGAGTTACAAGAAGAATGGTTGAGATCGTGATAGCGTTTGGAGCTACACCAACTAGTGTATCCTTCATTGAATGGTCATATAGTTATGTGATGATAATATTATTGATGTTATTGTGTGTTTACTAACTCAAAGGATTATTCTAAGGAGTTTAGTAGACCTTGCTCGAGATCTATCGGATCCTCGCTGGGCTTATTTTATATAAGCTCACTCTCTATTATTGCATGCATACATGTGTACTTTTGCAGGATTACGGGTACGTGCCTCCTAAAGAGGAGAATGTGAAAAACGTGCCTTACGTGGATGAGTCCTATGTTCCAGAGTCTTATCCATGATGTCGTACATGTTTTATTATCTTGTAAATTAACTTAGTAGACTTTTATCTGCTTTGTAGTTTATAATGTATAAGATGTTGATAAGTTAATGAATTAGTTGATGTTGTCTTAGTAGCTTTTCTTTTGTTTATGATTAGGTTGCTAGATTGGCTCAATATGTTTTTGTATTGTATATTAAGGGTTAATGTATTATGTTGGAACGGAGGCATATAACGAGGACTGTTTATTGTATAATATGGTTATGATGTATGTTGTTATTTTATTGAGGAGTTGTTTGTTGTATGGTTTGTGAAGTTGATGTATGATGTTCTATTGAGGTTGGTTTAGAGCCTCGGTGTCCTATTTACTGTCGTTATACTGTCGAAATTCCGTTGCGTCCTGACTGATTATAGGAGGGGTCGAGTTGGGACGTGACACCAGCCTAGGTGGTAGACCATATGGTATGTCCTGGGGAAACACTTCCTCAAAATCCTGCAAGAGAGAAACAACAACACTAGGCAATGCAGAGTCAAGTTGGTTAGTGTTTAAAAGAGCCTCTTTGTACATAAGTACAATCATTGGTTGTTTTGATATCAAAGCTCTCTTAACCTCACTTGCTTTTGCATAAAAATTTCTTTGTTTTCCCTCTATTTTTAACTCCTTGGCCGTATTCTTTTCTCTTTTTACTACCTCATTCTTTTGCTCTCTCTGATTCTTTTGATCACTCAAATTCTTTTGTCTACTCAAGTTCTTTTGATCACTCAATTTTTGTAACCTCACTTGATCCTCATAGACTTGTTTTGGTGTCATCGGAACTAAAGTGATTGTCCGCTGATTGAACATGAATGAGTACTTGTTGGTGAAGCTATCATGCTGCACACGTCGATCAAATTGCCATGGTCTTCCTAAGAGAAGATGTCCAACATGCATAGGTACCACATCGCACAATATTTCATCCTCATATTTTCCAATGTGAAATGGCACCACAACCTATTTTGTAACTCTTACCTCACCACAATCATTCAACCATTGCAGCTTGTATGGACGTGGATGCTTAATTGTTGTGAGCCCTAGCTTGTCAACCATTGAAACATTAGCAACATTAGTACAACTACCACCATCAATAATAATACTACATACCTTCTCTTTCACGTGGCAGTGGGTATGAAAGATGTTCTCACGTTGCACTACTTATTCCTCCTCTTTAGCTTGCAAGCTCAAAGATCGTCGTGCCACTAATCCAAGCATCTCTCCATAATTTGCCCCAAATTTCTCTTCTTCACCTACTTCGATGTCCTCTAGTATGGGCATGTCATCAGATTGCGTTTCATCTTCAGACTCAATCTCCCCACTTTCCAAAACTACCATTGCCCTCTTGTTTGGACATTGGCTAGCTATGTGCCCTCGTCCCTGACATTTAAAGCATTTAATATCACTAGAACGAGTTGTAGGATGAGCTACCTTGAGAAGTCGTGGCATGGGTGGATGTTTTGGAATCGGACTTGACCTTATATATTTGTTCAAGCCTCTCATGTATTTGTTCAAATTATGCTCTCATCATCCGTCTCATCTCTCCCGAGAAAGCTTGCATTTGTAAATTTGGAACAGCGGTTTGTTGACCTCCTTCGTTGGTGTTGTCCACTATAATTTTGAGCCATGATTGAATTTCACTCCCTCACGTGTTTCACCCAACTCACTTGGCTTTTACCCTCTAATAATCTCACACACTCTGCCTTTTTCCTCTCGTATTCTCCCTTTAGTTCGTTTGAAACTAATCAACTAGTTCAAGAAGAACCAAGCAGCGAAAACAATTCTGTCACGAAATCTGAAATTTTTTTCTATTTTTTTTTTTTACAAAAAAAGGTTCTAGAAAACAGCTCTAAGACGTGGGAACAAGATTTGAAAAAAAAATTAAGACAAAACAACAAAAAGAAACCTAGAGGAATAAGAAAAGTTGAAAAAAAAATATACTCGAAAACACAAAAAATACCCAAAAACCCTAGTAAACGACATAATTTTGCCCTAAAAGGTGGTGCCCATAGCTATGCTATGGGTTATGCTCCGATCGTCGTTTCCCTTTAGAAAAGTTTGGCCTCGCAGGCTAATTCTCCAAAAACAAAATTATTGTTCACTATTTTGCTTTTTTTTTTAAAGCTCCGAACTGTATTTTTCTTTTCTGATCTTTTCTTTTCTTGATGTTCTCATTTTTTTTTTTTTTTTGATTTTCAGAAATAATCACAATGAGCAAGTAACCAAGAACTTGAATTTAGAAGCACAAGAAACCTTAATTCAAGATTCTAGGGTTTGACCAATTGACAGCTAAGTAAGAAAACGGAATTGAAGCACGACGGAATGGAATCACAAGACAAGAAACGAAATTGAAAGCAAGAACGGATTTAGGACAACCTAAAACAGAATTGAAATGGAATTGATAACAAGGCTCAATCAAAAACGAAGAAAGAAACTTAAAACTTAGACCTAGACTCACGGAAATAACCAAGAAAACAAGAAAATGATAGGCAAACCTGATAAACCTAAGCTCTTATTACCAACTGATACGAACTTGGTCAACATGTGGCAAGACCCAATACCAAGAATGGTAAAACAAACCCAAGATCTTTTCAAGAATGATAGAAACCGCGACCCTTTGTTTAACAAAGCTAGAACCTTGGTATAGTTGAGGACACCACAAATGAGGATGGATATCTCATTTGATAAGTCAGAGTTGAATGCCACAAGAATAATCTTGATAAGTTGAATAATCTTGATAAGTTCGAAAAAGTTCTTGAGAACTTAAAGAGAATAATCTCACAAATTTAATATCAAAATTGTCTAACTTTTATTTCATGCAAATCAGCCTTATATAGGCAAAGCACATAAGTATCCTGCCTGGAAAAGGACTCCTAAACCCTAGCCCAAGTAGGAAAAATGTGAATAGTAACTAGGTCAAATGAAATAAACTTGGAGACCAAGAAAAGACTCCTATTAACTATTTATGTGAATAGTAACATGAATAGTAACTAAAAAGGAAGCAAACTTGCAGCCCAAGAAAAGCTCCTTTCTAGTGTGAACACCTAATCTTGTAGCCCAAGAAAGTCTTTGTCCTAGTGTGAACACCTATATTCGTCCATAGGAAATTAAACTAAAACTGAAACTAAAACTAGGATAGAATTACAAAGAAATCAAATCTTGACTAAATCTTCGAATCTTCTTGAAACTTCTTGAAGAATCTTGAAGTTCTTGAATCTTGAAAATAGAATCTTGACTTGAATCTTTGCTGGAAAATTTGCCTAAATAAATGGTTTATTAAACTTGGACGTTTAAGGCTGGTTCTCATCAGCTTGACCTTTCAACTTGCTATGGCCGAGAATCACTAAGCTATGTGAAGAAGATGATCTTTTTCTCTCTCCTATAGCCTTGGCCGAAAATGTACATGTATGTATGTGAAGTTATCACATGAAGAGTGAGTATATTGTCATCTAATATAAGCTAATAATATATTAAGTGACCAATCTTTATTGTCACCTTTTCATGACAAGCCATGCAAGTCTTTAAATTGCAATCATTAGCATTAAATGACAAAGATGATCATTTTCTCTCTCCTCCATGGCTTGGCCGAAAATTGCAAGTGGATGGAGAGAGAAGGTTGTCATCTTTTATTATATATATAAATCATACTCATATAAATATATACATAAAGTTACTTTAATAGATAGCCAACCACAATTGCTTTCTTTTAAAGTAAAAACCATACAAATCCTAGGATTATAATCATTACAATCCAAATGCAACTTTATTCTCTCTCTTGACACTTGGCAAAAAGCTCTTATCTTCAAAAGTAAAGGCTAGGATTTGTTTGTCTTTATTCAAGACTCCATCCTAGCCATCCAATTCAAATTCAAATGACTAGGATTGATGACATAGACTATCCTAGTCATCAATCTCTACATACACATGCCACATGTAATTATCTAGTCATTAATTTGCAATTCACCTTTTTGACAACTAAGACGATGATATGGCATTTCATAAATTACATCATCATTATACATATACGTATATATATATATATATATATATATATATATATATACATATATATATACGTATATATATATATATACATATATATATATATATATATATACATATATATATATATGTATATATATATATATGTATATATTATTTTTGCCCATTCTAATCTCTATTAGAATAAATATATTAAAACAATTTTTTAATAAATACAGTTTGGCCTCAAAAGTTTTGGTTATTATAATTTGACCCTAAAACTTTTCAAAATTATATTTTTGGCCCAAATACCAACATTGATGACTCTTAACACCTTAAAGCCACCAACCACATAATACGAGCTTCCGGTGAACTTATTCATGATACTTATTAGCGTGTGACCTTTTAGATTCATAATTGCGTACTGATGAGTGATCGATAAACCTCTTTTATCTATTTTGGAAATGTCTCTGTCATTTACCAAAATACCCTCAGGCTCATGAGTGACGCACTAGAAATGAACGTACCATGATAATGAAGACGACGTCTTTCATGAATCTATTTAACCGTTAAGAATTAGCGTGCAGTCTGATCCTTCTGTTAATAGCGCCCCGATCGGGAAAGGACCATGAAATGGTTAAGTCCACATCCGATACTATGTATAAATCTGAATCGGTGAAACGAGAGATGACTACCATTGAAAAACCCCTTTCCATCACTTTAAACTCGTCTTGGCCAAGGACTTCCTCGTTTACTAACCGATCTCAGATATCATAGGACATCACCTCATACTGGAGGTTAATAGATCCTAACTTGACAATTACCTGTCGGTTCATACCATAAGACTAAAACGTGAAAGGTCGTAACCCACCTTATGGAAGACGGGTATTGTCCAGACGCAGTATTTAGGCCCTGATATAACCGGCAGCCGTAATCTCTCAAGTCTGAGGATTAATTTGCACAATTCTCAACTACATAGTAAACTATTAACCTGAAATCATGCAGTTCACTATTTATTGTCACATTTAATGATTCGTACGTAGACAATCACTCATATGTTTATTAGTGCACATCATCATGTTGTTCTGGCATTTCGCACACCATCCTTTATCATTAACATCACTATGTTAATCAAAACTAATAATATATGATAACCCGTACTCGATTATTCTAGTCCCGATTGAATAATCTGAAAGGCTATGAATCGATTCTCAATGCTTATCATATCGAAGAGAAAATGCGAAATATCTTAAACCCTTTTAGAATATTTCTCTTCTCGGATAGGCATGAAGGACATATTCATATCGAAGCGGAGAATATGAACATCCTACAAATAATATTGTGTATAAAACACGTAAAAATATTCTTATTAAACCCTAATAAGGTCATCTCAAACTATAGCATTAGGGCATATCCCTAATAATCTCCCACTTACACTAATGCTATCAACCATAGGATCTAGTGCATTTTACATTTGTATATGTATACTCATCTTCCCAAAGATGGTGATCAATTGTAACTATCTTTACACGATCAGTGGGTCAACTATAGAAACAACTATATGATTTTATATGTTAATACATAAACTCTTGAATTGACTCTTAACATGTTCGAACTCTTGATGAGATCGGGTTCTTCTAAGCTTGTACAAAAAGCCTCTATGATAGCCATCATATTACATCGGCTACTATCAATAGAGAGAACCATATATTATCCAAACGTCATAAAAGTCAAGCAGCATCTTGGCTCAAATAATAATATAACTATTACTTATTATTGTTCGGAACTCTTTCCAATAATTCACCAATCCACTAAATACACTCTTATCCTTTTAAGTGAATTCTTCACTAAGAACTTCACTATAACCATAAACCTTAAAATTCTGGGTTAAAGTTCATATAGAGATCATTATAACAATAAGATCACTAGAACTTATATGTATTCTCTCTGATATCTACCATGTAACTCATTACATCATATTGTGTCAAGTACTTGCCATTGCATTTAAAGAAGAATGCAAACATCGAAATGATTAGGTGCAAAAACCATTCACAACCTTTCCTTAATAGTCAGAAGGAAATCTACAAGAAAAGACGGATACCCTATCATTTGAGACTAGAGACCAAAATTTCTTAGATTCCTTCATCTTAAAGAGAACTTTAAGCTCGTGACTAGGTGTACAAGTCATGAGAAAACAATCAATCATATCATTGTACTTCATATTCATGACACTTACAAGACATGATTAGTTTACCCAAGAAATACAACATGATATAAAATTTGATTGGACCTTGGCGAACGAAGGTATCATAAATTCATAAGATTTGTTAAGGGTATGAACTCCCACTAACCTTTCTTATAAATCTAGAAATTACCTTCATTTATTAATGAAAACGATCTCTATCTTTTCATTTTATCTATCTCATCATAGTTACCTTTCTCTAAAGAAACTATGCATGAAGGAGTTTAAATTCTATACAGCCATAGAATTAAAACATGGTATAAGTTTAAAATCAATTTGAAAGATTATGGTGATAAAAGATGCATTCTCTAATCTTCTTTTATAACCCAACATATTCTGGACAAGTCTCATAAGCTCCATTTCATTCAATTATTTATTTTGAACAAACTCTTTTGTCAAAAAGAATAATTAATCTATCAAACTCATTTGGATAGATAAATACAAGAATTCTAGTCTTTAACTCTTGACCATTTCAAAGTTCAAGACAATATATGCATGATTTGGTATTTAGCCATTTCTTTAAATGCAAAGCAAAGAAATATAAATGTTTGAGTTTGAAGACATTTTTTCTTCCGATACGCATTCCGACCATTTCATTACCAGTAATGAAAGATATACAAAGAATCATTTCTTACAAAGGATCATTTCCAAAATATCCTCTAGAAACGATTGAAAATAGTTACTACTATTTAAAGAAATAATCAAACTAATCCGAACATTTATAAATATTTTTCAAAATTGAGATTGCATACCAAGCCGATCCAAAAACGATCAAATCATGCATATACAGGGTTAATTACTCAATCCCTTCCTGATGAGAGATCTCCCGGTAAGAATGTCACGGCTTGACTCCTCCTATGCCTTCTCCTCCTCCTTCTTCTGTTTCTGTTTTGGTTGGGCTCATCCACAGAAGGAGAGGACTCAACATAGGGATTAGGTGCTACACCCAAACCAAGGTTCTACCAGCTAGTCAGAATATCTGGCAACTCATTCAGTGTTACCTCAATTCTATGTACATGAAAGTCTAAGATCAAGAGAGAGTAGGATGATGGAAGAGACTGCAAGATCAAGTCTACCTGAAGTCAGGGATCCATAACGAAACCAAATGCCTTCAATTGAGTTACCAAGTAAATCATTCTGAGGCAGTGCTAGCTTACATCACCCACTTCTTCAAGTCTCATACTAAAAAGCTCACGGGTCAACTAGAATCTCATAGACTGATAGCGTTCGCCAAAGGATTCCTCTAAACAACGAATGATATCTATGGAATTAGGCAGCCCCTCATAGAATCGACGCAGATTATCGCTCATTGATGAAAGAATGTATCCCCTAGCACGCATGTTATCCTGAAGCCATTTATAGTAAGTGACCTTGTTGGTCTCAGATACAGTCTCATCAACAGGAGCAAATGTCGGGACATCCAAAATATACTCAATTCTCTCAAATCGGAGGACTACCCTTAAACTTTTGTACCATTTTTCAAAGTTTGGTCCAACTAAATAATCATGATTAAGGATGGATAAAATAGGATTTATGAATGAAGCCATAAAACTACAGAAAAAGTAAATATAACAAAAAGTAAGATTGCAGGCTAATAAGAATATGTAAAGCTATAATATTGCAAAATAAAATAGCTACTCCCACTATTTGTTTTAAATCTAATATTCCCTTAATGAGAAAAACATGAATCTATGAGAAGACTCTAAGTGAGATGACCAAGTTCCTATGATCAGACACATTTCTCAAACCTTTGTAGCTATAATTGGAACATGAATACCAAAGGTCAACAACTCTTTGTTGTCTATTTCTTTAAATAGGGTATGGTCTACTTTAGTCCCTAAATCACTTGATCTCAATCCTTTGTGGTTATAATTGATTAGGTGATCTAGTTAGATTGTACACGCCATCACTTAGTTATCCGACAAATTGAATCAATAACCTCAAGCCTTTGTGGCTATAATTGGCCGTTAGATTTTGGAAGATAACCACATCTCTATGTTTCATTCTAGCGATTTTAATAAACTTACTTTGAAACAAGTCCTCTACCTTTGGGTAAGAAGGATTGCATTCATTTAGGTCTTATTAAATATCCTAGGATGGCGGAGGACTACGATAAAACCCCTTTTACCGTTTGAAAATCTAATATTTGTTTGCACGTAGGGAGTTAATATAATCTCATCAAATCAATAAGCATTCAATATACTATTAAGCTAATAATCATAATTATAGCAATTTAAATAGTATGAATGCAAAGATATATGAATGGTGGATCATGGGCTTGACTTTTGGGGTTAAAGAAATAAAACTATTCTGTTTAAAAGATCTTCAACACTTTGAAATCTTCATTTGGCCTTCAACTCCTTGGAAAAGTCCATTGGGCCTTAGTCAAGCTTTCTCTTGAAGAATTTCATAAAAGTCCTCACTACATAATTCTCTCAAATGACAAGAAATAAATTGAGACTTATGTCTCATATTACAACCCAATAACTTTTGACCCTAAAGCCCAAGTCCATGATCAAATTCACCGTTCTCAAAATAATAAATATGCATGATTATTCATATCATAATATAATAACCAACATATTAATTTCTAGCATTCAAGTTTAATTCATTCATCAATCATGAAAGAATAAACTAAATCAATGCCCTTTTGCATAATTATAAAACTCCGTTTATAGATGCAAGTCATAATGGCCCATTAATTCATAACTCCTTATAATTAATTATATTCACATCTAAGTCCAAAACTTTAAGGAAGAACACAAGCCCATGGCCCATTCACACAAAGTGGCCCAATAGGTAAAATTGAGCACAAGTAGATGTACACAAGGCCCAAGCCCAAATCAACATGTCTCTAAAGGCCCACATACATTAACTATAGCCCAATAGTCCTTTGAAATGATTATATCATTAAATGATCAACTTTCAATTTTCTCAAATTTAGAAACATCTAAATACTACTTATTAGATAATTTCTAATTTCAATATTAAAAACATATAGGCCAACTATGTGAAAAATATTTTGCAATATTCAAGACACATAGATGAGTTGCATTCTTGACTATTAAACACTTTTAATCATCAAGTAGTCCTCAACCAAATTCATTTGCATGAACACTTAAAATAAGCTTAAAGCAATCTTTTAAACCTTCATTCTAACACATGCATATAATAGAAATATTATTGTGAGGACTTCAAGGCAGCTACTATCATCTTTATATGTCCAACAAAAAGCAAAAAGTCCTCATCTACACACAATGTGGATTCGGCTAAGGCAATAAAATGCAAGGCTTGTTCTTTTCAACTTTTTGACTTTCCTTTTTTAAACATATCAAGATAGTCTACCTATTTCAAGTCTAAAGTCAACATGCAAAGACCAAATCTTCATTTATCTTCACAAGTTAGTACTTTAAATAAGAAAACAAATCATCCAAAGATAGATGTGATTTTCGGCCATCTCTTCATATAGGTGTAGCATGCAAGTTCAAGTTAAGACATATACACACATATATACATTCAAGATCTACATTATCAATCAAAGATCTAAACTAGATTTGAACATGCAAATGTGTAGGCTATAGTCTTAACATCAAAAACTTGCAAAACTACTAGCAAATTTTCGGCCATAGGGTTCAAAAACACATGACCAACATTTGATAATCAATGGATATATAAACAAGGCTCTGATACCACTTGAAAGTCACTAGCCAACATAAGATATCATGTCAAAACATAATCATAAGTTGGATTCAAGATCGGAAAAGTTGTGCATGGATACCTAGGTATAGCTGAAACTACATAGGCTAACAACAAAAATTTTACTAGTTTTGTTACAAAGGATCAACATGATAAGTTTATATTATATCCATTGTTCATCAACACTTGCTATATATATATCAACAATACATATAGAAATAAAGAGGTTCATAGGTATACCTTACTTGTAGATCACTTTGGAGAAGGTAAAGTTGGATGACAAGCTTTTGAACCCTTCTAACTTGAAGGCCCTAGTTGGTCCACCAAGCATCCAAAGCTCAACCAACACTAGAAGATTGTAGGTGCTAGTATATCTTCTAAGTATTAAGCTATATGTATGTGGTTTGTTCACAAAATAGCAAAGCTTGGCCTTTCAACTTGCCATGGCCGAGAATCACTAAGCTATGTGAAGAAGATGATCTTTTTCTCTATCCTATAAACTTGGCCGAAAATGTACATGTATATATGTGAAGTTATCACATGAAGAGAGAATATATTGTCATCTAATATAAGCTAATAATATATTAAGTGACTAATCTCTATTGTCACCTTTTCACGACAAGTCATGCAAGCTTTTAGATTACAATCATTAGCATTAGATGACAAAGATGATCATCTTCTCTCTCCTCAATGGCTTGGCCGAAAATTGCAAGTGGATGGAAAGAGAAGGTTTGTCATCTTTTATTATATATATAAATCATACTAATATAAATATATACATAAAGTTACTTTAATAGATAGTCAATCACAATTGCTTTCTTTTAAAGTAAAAACCATACAAATCCTAGGATTGTAATCACAATCCAAATGCAACTTTATTCTCTCTCTTGACACTTGGCAAAAAGCTCTTATCTTCAAAAGTAAAGGCTTGGATTTATTTGTCTTTATTCAAGACTCAATCCTAGCCATCCAATTCAAATTCAAATGACTAGGATTGATGACAT
The DNA here is from genome assembly GCA_037974665.1 of Ehretia macrophylla. Classification (NCBI taxonomy): domain Eukaryota; kingdom Viridiplantae; phylum Streptophyta; class Magnoliopsida; order Boraginales; family Ehretiaceae; genus Ehretia; species Ehretia macrophylla. The sequence goes on from CM075774.1 coordinate 13,117,313, forward strand.
GGATTATCCTAGTCATCAATCTCTACATGCACATACCACATGTAATTATCTAGTCATTAATTTGCAATTCACCTTTTTGACAACTAAGATGATGACGTGGCATTTCATAAATTACATCATCATTATACATATACATATATACATATATAAACACCTTTATATATATATATATATATATATTATTTTTGCCCATTCTAATCTCTATTAGAATAAATATATTGAAACAACTTTTTAATAATTACAATTTGGCCCCAAAAGTTTTGGTAATTACAATTTAACCCCAAAACTTTTCAAAATTATACTTTTGACCCAAATACCAATATTGATGACTCTTAACACCTTAAAGCCACCAACCACATAATACGAGCTTCCGGTGAACTTATTCATGATACTTATTAGTGTGTGACCTTCTAGATTCATAATCGCGTACCGATGAGGGATCGATAAACCTCTTTTATCTATTTCGAAAATGTCTCCATCATTTACTGAAATACCCTCATGCTCATGAGTGACGTACTAGCAACGAACGTACCATGAGAATGTATACGATAATGAAAACAACGTCTTTCATGAATCCATTTAACCCTCAAGAATTAGCGTGCAGTCCGATCCTTCTATTAATAGTGCCCCGATCGGTAAAGGACCATGAAATGGTTAAGTCCACATCTGATACTATGTATAAATTTGAATCGGTGAAATGAGAGATGACTAACATGGAAAAACCTCTTTCCATCACTTCATACTCGCCTTGGCTAAGGACTTCCTCGTTTACCAATCGATGTCAAATATCATAGGACATTACCTCATGCCCGAGGTTAACAGATCATATCTTGACAATTACCTGTCGGTTCTTACAACAAGACTAAAATACGAAAGGTTGTTGTCACGCCCTAACTCGATCCCACCTACAATCAGTCTGGACGCAACGAAATTTCGGCATTATAACGACAATAATTAAGACACCGAGGCTCTAAACCAACCTCTTATCAATATTATACAACTAACTTCACAAACCATTCAACAATCAATTCCTGAATTAAATTAACAACATACAACATAACCATATTATACAATAATCATTCTTTTAACAACCAGATCATAGTTATATGCCTTCGTTCCAAACTTAGTACATAGGCTAAACATACATTTCAAAATAGTTTAAAACCAATTTAGTAATCTAAACATGATCAAAAGAAAGACTACTAAACCATCATACATAAGTCTTTAAGTTAAAGTACGTTTATAATACATCATAATACATCAACTACAAACAATCTCATGGCACTGACTCCTGCACATAAGACTCATCCACGAAAGGCACATTTTCCTCTTCAAGAGGCATGTACCCGTAGTCTTGCTCAACAACACCTGTAAGCATGCAATAATTGAGAGTGAGCTTATATAAAACAAGCCCAGTGAGGATCCAATAGATCTCTAACAGTATTTACTATACTCCTTGGAAATGATCCTTTGAGCAATAAACACACAATATACATCAATAACAATATAAACACATAACTATAATGACCAATCAATAAAGGATACTCTATTTGGTGTAGCTCCAAATGCCATCACGATCTCAACCATCTTCTTATCACCCCCATGACACACACACCCGGGTACCTCACTAGCCCTGCCCTCCATGGCATCTCTGCCCATGCGAGATGAGAGTAGCCTCTAGTAGTCATGCCGTTATCAACCCGGCAGCCTCGAGAGGTGGCATACACATACCAAGACTCTGCAATAAAATAAACATTCACATCACAAGAGGACAACCTTTTTCGTTGACTATCTCCCAGTTCATCAATAATCATCAATAATCATCTTTTCATCAATATAACATCAAATAATCAATTAAACAATAAACAACTAAGTTAGATGACAAAGTAGGCCATCTACCTTAACATGCATTAAACACACAATCAAACCCTAGTCTAACCATTAACAACTCACAATTCAATCACTCAAACACCACCCAATCAACTAAAGGCATAAATCAATACTTTAAAGAAAGACAACCTAAACTTCAAACAATCATATCTTACATTCTACTAATCCAAACAACTCCAAATCAGTTTCTATCACTCACCCATTCAATCAACTACATTAGCTCTATGGAAAACCAACCAAAACACATCCAAATCAAGCCCAACAGCCCTAAAACCTCAATGCCCCTAGTCTGAAATTTATGAATTTTCACACCAACATCACAATCAAAATTTCGGCATTACAACGGCGCTACCCCGTATTTTACAAACTTTTACGAATTGACGGCAATCGATTCCAACCACTACAACTCAAAATAATCAACAAATAGCCAAATTATCAACTTTAAATACCCGAAAATAAAAATTTATGCTACAACGGTTCAAATCTCATAAGAATACATATAATCGATCCTTAGCATGCACTGAGCAATAATATAACTTCAAATTAACATTCTAACTGTTCAATATTCAATTATACACAAAAATACAAAAGATGACTTTTGAGATCTAGAATTTTTCTCACCTTTGATCTGAAACAAGCCTAGATATACGTGCTATGCGTGTCCAACAAGCGGAATCCAACTCGGTACGAAAAACTACGGACAAAAACTAGCATTTTCTATGAAATTTTGCTTTGAAAACCTTGAAAATCAACTTCTCTTTTCTCCCTTGAAGCTCTCGGCCATGTGTGTGAGTTTGAGTGTGTTTTTGTGTTGTTTAATTGTGTGTTGATGCATATTAAGTAAAGGTCAAACAAAAAAATGCAAAGTCAAAGTAGTTTTATTTAGTCTTTTAATTATTTATAGTCTTTTAATTCATTTCTTGACTATTTCTTGCTCAACTATTAAATTGACAACTAAATTAATTCTAGACAATATATTTTAGGTGACAAAGAGTGTTACATTAAAACAGTTTCACCCGAGTCGGCTTAAAACTCGTTTTCTTGCAAAAGAAAGTGTAAAAACCTTTAAAATTCCAAAACCGATTCCAAATCCGTTTTAATCAAACACGGGTCTATTAATACCCGAGGACTAGGTTTTAAAACGTTTAAAACACCCCTGTAAAAATTTTAGCGGACAGGTGCTCAAAATACTATTCACTAAAATCGACGATAAAATTTCTGATTCTGTTTTTGATGAAAATTTCATGAATGCACACTTACCATGTACCTATTAATCACATATTTAGCACATTCTAAGTCATATAGCACATAAACAGGTCAATTCACGCAAAACGAGCTAAAACACACAAATCGAGATAAGATAGAAAAGTGGGGTTTCACATTCTCCTCCCCTTAAAGAAATTTCATCCCCGAAATTCTTACTTGCTGAACGGAAAAGATCTGGGTACTGCTGCTGCATTTGATCTCGCCTCTCCCAAGTAGCTTCCTCAATATCGTGATACTTCCACAACACTTTGACCATCAGAATCTTCTTCGACCTCAATTCTCGTTCCATCTGATCAAGAATACGAATCGGCCTCTCATCATAAGTCAGATTCTCATGAAGCTGTAATGGCTCTAGCTCTAGAATATGAGAAGGATCCAGATTATATTTCCGCAAATTAGACACGTGAAATACATCGTGGGCATTAGAGAAATTTCCGGTAAAGCTAACCAATATACTAACTTGCCAACTCTATCGGTAATCTCAAACGGCCCTACAAACCTCGGACTCAGCTTACCACCTTTACCATAACGAGCAAACCCCTTATGAGGAGACAATCTCAAGAAAACCCGATCCCTGACTGTAAACTCCAAATCCCGACGATGCTTATCAGCATAACTCTTGAATCTACTCTGCGCTGTAAGCATTCTCTGCCTGATCAACTGAACATTCTCAATCTTCTCTAGAAGCTCTAGCATGATAGTCGGATCAATAGTCTTCATATCCCCTACTTCGTCCCAATACAAAGGTGAATGGCACTTACGGCTGTAAAGAGCTGTAAAAGGTGACATCCCAATAGTAGCTTGATAACTGTTGTTATAGGCAAACTCGGCAAGTGGTAGATGTTTCTCCTAGTTCTTCCCGAAGTCTAGAACACAAACCCTGAGCATATCTTCCATAATCTGAATAGTCCTCTCAGACTGACCATCGGTCTGTGGATGATATGTTGTACTGAAGTTAAGCTGAGTACCCAAAGTCTCCTGAAGTTTCTCCCACAAGCGAGAAGTAAATCGAGGATCTCGATCTAAGACAATACTAGATGGAATCCCGTGAAGTCTGACAATCTAATCCAAATAAAGATCCGTCAACTTCGCAACTTCATCTCTCATTCGCATCAAAATAAAGTGAGTTGTCTTCGTCAAACGATCCACGACAACCCAAACTGCATTATTACCTCTCAGTGTTCTAGGCAAACCAGTGACGAAGTCCATTGTAATATGTTCCCATTTCCATTGTGGTATAGCCAACGACTGAGGCAAACCTGCAAGTCGTTGATGTTCGGCTTTCACTCGCTGACAAGCCAAACATTTAGACACAAACTGAGCAACTTCCCTCTTCATGTTATTCCACCAATAATGTTGCTTCAAATCCCGATACATCTTGTTTCCACTAGGATGAATAGTGTACTTAGAATTATGAGCCTTCTCCAAAGTACCTCACCTCAAGTCCGGTTCATCGGAAACACAAACCCTGTTCCGAAACTGAAGAATACCATCCTCATGTAATTTGAAGTCAGACTGATCATCCGTGATCTGATCCTTGATCTTTTGAAGTTTAACTTCAAGTTGTTGAGCTTCTCTGATCTGAGACAACAATAAAGGTTGAATACAGAGATGTGAACACATTATCCCAACCTGAGTCAACTCCGGTCTCCAATAAGTGAATTCCTCAAGAACCTCCCACTTCTTGACAACCAAACAAGAAACACTTGCCTTATAGCAAAGAGCGTCTGCCACAACATTTGCCTTCCCAAGCAAATAACTGATAGAACAATTATAGTCTCCGAGAAGTTCCATCCACCACCGCTGATGCATATTCAACTCCTTCTGTGAGAATAAATACTTAAGACTCTTATGATCAGTGAAAATCTCGAACTTACTGCCCCACAGATAATGACGCCACTTTTTAAGTGAGAAAACAACAACTACCAACTCAAGATCATGAGTCGGATAATTCACCTTATATGGTTTCAACTTCCTAGAAGCATAGGCAATAACTCGGCCATTCTGCATAAGAACACATCCCAAGCCCTTCTTGGATGCATCACTGTAAATAACCATATTATCGGTCCCCTCTGGTAGAGCAAGTACTGGAGCTGTAGTCAATCTCTTTTTCAATTCCTGAAACCCACTATCATATTTCTCATCCCAAACAAAGCTAGTCTGTTTCTGAGTTAACTTAGAAAGTGGCCCTGCAATCTTAGAAAAGTCCTTGACAAACCTACGGTAATAACCTGCCAAGCCAAGAAAGCTACGAACTTCCGAAACATTACCCGGACATTTCCAAGACATCACCGCTTCAATCTTAATGGGATCTACAGATATACCGCTCTATGTGATAACATGACCGAGAAAAGATATGCGTTGTAGCCAAAATTCACATTTGTTGAACTTTGCAAACAATTGATGCTCCTACAGCTTTCGTAAGACAAACCGTAGATGTTGCTCGTGCTCCGATTCAGACTTAGAATAAACCAAGATATCATCAATAAAGATCACCACGAACTGGTCCAAGTATGGCTGAAAAACCCGATGCATAAGATCCATAAATGCTGCCGGTGCATTAGTTAATCCAAAGGGCATAACTACAAACTCATAATGCCCGTACCGAGTCCTGAAGGCAGACTTCGGAACATCCTCCGTGCGAATCCGAAGCTGATAATACCCCTGCCTCAAGTCAAACTTAGAGTAGACTTTGGCTCCCTGAAGTTGATCAAACAACTCGTCAATCAATGGCAAATGATACTTGTTCTTGATGGTCACTTGATTCAAACCACGATAGTCAATGCATAATCTCAAGGTACCATCTTTCTTCTTCACAAATAAAACAGGTGCTCCCCACGGTGAAGAACTATGCTGAATGAAACCTTTCTCTATTAACTCCTGCAACTGAGTTTTCAGCTCCTTCAACTCAGATGGTGCCATCCGGTACACTGATTTGGAAATAGCTTGAGTACCGGGAACAAGATTGATCACAAACTCTACATCTCTCTCTGGCGGCAACCCTGGCAACTCATCGGGAAATACATTGGGATATTCTCGAATAATAGGTACTTCCTCCAGCTGTAACTTATTAGATGGCTTGTTGATCAAATAAGCTAGATAACCCGAACACCCCTTACTCACCAACTTAACGGCTTTAGTTGCTGAGATAACAAAACTTGTCTTAATACCCCGGTTCCCTACTACTTCAATTACTGGCTGATCTGGCAAATGAAACCCTACCACCTTCGTTCTATAGTTATATGGGCATCATACTTAGAACGCCAATCCATACCCAAGATAACATCATACCCCCGGATAGGAAATAAGATAAGGTCCGAAGGAAAATTATACCTCTTAACATGTATTTTACAATCCTTACATACTAAGCCAGTCACATACTTATCAGTCAAAGAGGTACTAATCTCAACCACATAAGGCAATCTTTCATGTTGCATATTAACACGTTGCACACGAGCAGGAGTAATGAAAGAATGCGTAGCATCAGAATCAATCAACATTTTAACAAGTTGATCAAGTATAAAGAAGTTACCTTCTACAACTGCAGTCTCCTCAGGCATTTCCTCTAAGTCAACTATGTAGGCCCGAGCCTGAACCCGCTGCTGCTAAGATGCACTGCCCGCAGGTCTACCTTGATAACTCTGAGTCACTACCCGACCCTCAGTCCTGAGATATCTAGGGCAATCCTTCGCCCTATGCTGATTGCTGCCGCAACCCAAACAAGTTTCTGCCTTCGCCCTACAGTCGGCCTCCACATGGCCCTGACGCTTGCAGAAAGTACACTGCGATGACGAAGCACTGACATTTCCCCTAGAAGAACCAAAAGCCAAGAAAGCAATTGTACCAGCCTACTGCTGAGGTCTAACAACACTAGGCCTATACTAACCCTGAGACTGGGCTAGCCTATACTGGGACTGAACCTGATAGGACCCCTGTTGAAATTGAGGCCAATAATAACTCTGTTGACCCTGCAGCTTGAAATAACGCTGCTGAGCTGGCGGCCTATACACAACCTGCTGTACGGGAGACCTATACATACCCTGTTGACCTTGCGGCTGATACAGCCTCTTGCGAGGCTAACTAGACACAATATGTTCCCCCTTTTTCTTCTTTAACCTAGAAGCTGCAACAAAGGCCTCAGTAAGTATATCATACTGATTCAAGGCTATCGCATCCTAAATCTCGGGCCTCAAACCCAACACAAACCTACGAGTCTTGCGCTCATCGTCAGCCACAAACTCCAGTGCATACCGGGACAACCTAGTAAAAGTAGCCTCATACTGTGCCACTAAAGCATCTCCCTGAACTAAGGACAGAAACTCGGCCTCTCTCCTCTTCTGTGCAATTCTTGGGACATACTTCGCCCGGAAAGCTCTCAGAAAGGTATTCCACATACGGAATACCCTGGGTCTCCCAACAAGATTTCACCATACGCCACAACTCCTCTGCCTCATCATCAAACAAATAAACGGCAAAGGTGACCTTTCTTTCATCAGTATAATCCATAGGGTCAAATTTTTTCTGTATTTTACTAATCCATGCCTCGGCTTTCCAATTATCTGGTTCCCCCTGAAACCTCGGTGGATAGTACCCCAAGAACTCCTTCAATGTACCACGCCCATGGTATCCACCCTGTACATTCAGTAACTGTGCCTACAAAGTCTGAGCTTGGGCAGCCTGCCCTGCTAGCAACTGGGCCTGACCGACTATAACCTCTGCGATCCTATCCATGGCTGATTCAAAATGATCATCACCCATTTCTCGGCCCAGTGCCACATTTCCCGGAACCTCATCCACTGCCTTGGGCCTACCTCTCGTTCTCGGTCTACCAGCCATTCTACTAATCAAAGAGTTAGTACAGGTTATAGCACGTAGACAGGCTATAGAAAATTATTAGCAAATAAACAACAACTCATATAAAACACATAAATCACTTAAGTATCAATCACATAAACAAATTGATCACATAATCACATAAAAACTAAATCACATAATCACTTAATCATTTAATCATATTAACACAGTTCACTTTTCTTTCATCTCATACACACTTTCATGCTAACACCATTACCCACATTCCGAGAATACCCCGGCTGACAGCTAACATGTGCTCGAATACAACTTAAATGTCACGCCCTAACTCGACCCCACCTACAATCAGTCAGGACGCAACGAAATTTCAACAGTATAACGACAGTAATTAAGACACCGAGGCTCGAAACCAGCCTCTTATCAATATTATACAACTAACTTCACAAACCATTCAACAATCAACTCCTCAATTAAATTAACAACATACAACATAACCAAATTATACAATAATCATTCTTTCAACAACCCGATTATAGTTATACGCCTCCGTTCCAAACTTAGTACATAGGCTAAACATACATTTCAAAATAGTTTAAAACCAATTTAGTAATTTAAACATGATCAAAAGAAGGACAACTAAACCATCATACATAAGTCTTTAAGTTAAAGTAGGTTTATAATACATCATAATACATCAACTACAAACAATCTCATGGCAATGACTCTTGCACATAAGACTCATCCACGAAAGGCACATTTTCCTCTGCAAGAGGCACGTACCCGTAGTCTTGCTCAACAACACCTGTAAGCATGCAATAATTGAGAGTGAGCTTATATAAAACAAGCCCAGTGAGGATCCAATAGATCTCTAACAGTATTTACTATACTCCTTGGAAAGATCCTTTGAGCAGTAAACACACAATATACATCAATAACAATATAAACACATAACTATAATGACTAATCAATAAAGGATACTCTATTTGGTGTAGCACCAAACGCCATCACGATCTCAACCATCTTCTTATCACCCTCATGACATACACACCTGAGGTACCTCATTAGCCCTGCCCTCTATGCCATCTCCGCCCATGCGAGATGAGGGTTGCCTCTGGTAGTCATGCCGTTATCAACCTGACAGCCTGATGTTGCCCGAGAGGTAGCACACACATACCAAGACTCAGCAATAAAATAAACATTCACATAACAGGAGGACAACCTTTTCCGTTGACTATCTCCCAGTTCATCAACAATCATCAATAATCATCTTTTCATCAATATAACATCAAATAATCAATTAAACAATAAACAACTAAGTTAGATGACAAAGTAGGCCATCCAACTTAACATGCATTAAACATACAATCAAACCCTAGTCTAACCATTAACAACTCACAATTCAATCACTCAAACACCACCCAATCAACTAAAGGAATAATTCAATACTTTATAAAAAGATTACCTAAACTTCAAATAATCATATCTTACATTCTACGAATCCAAACAACTCCAAATCAGTTTATATCACTCACCCATTCAATCAACTACATTAGCCCTCTCATAAACCAACCAAAACACATCCAAATCAAGCCCAACAGCCCTAAAACCTCAATGCACCTAGGCTGAAATTTTTGGATTTTTGCACCAACAACAAAATCAAAATTTCGGCATTACAATGGCGCTACCCTACATTTTACAAAATTTTACAAATCAACGGCAATCGATTCCAACCATTACAACTCAAAATAATCAACAAATAGCCAAACTATCAACTTTAAATACCCAAAAATAAAAATTTATGCTACAATAGTTCAAATCTCATAAGAATACATATAATCGATCCTTAGCATGTACTGAGCAATAATATAACTTCAAATTAACATTCTAACTGTTCAATATTCAATTATATGCAAAAATACAAAAGATGACTTTTGAGATCTAGAATTTTTCTCTCACCTTTAATCCGAAACAAGCCTAGATATGCGTGCTATGTGTGCCCAACAAGCGGAATCCAACTCGGTACGAAAAACTACGGACAAAAACTAGCTTTTTCTATGAAATTTTGCTTTGAAAACCTCGAAAATCAACTTCTCTTTTCTCCCTTGAAGCTCTCGGTCATGTGTGTGAGTTTGAGTGTGTTTTTGTGTTGTTTAATTGTGTGTTGATGCATATTAAGTAAAGGTCAAACAAAAAAATGCAAAGTCAAAGTAGTTTTATTTAGTCTTTTAATTATTTATAGTCTTTTAATTCATTTCTTAACTATTTCTTGCTCAACTATTAAATTGACAACTAAATTAATTCTAGACAATATATTTTAGGTGACAAAGAGTGTTACATTAAAACAGCTTCACCCGAGTTGGCTTAAAACTCGTTTTCTTGCAAAAGAAAATGTAAAAACCTTTAAAATTCTAAAACCGATTCCAAATCCATTTTAATCAAACACGGGACTATTAATACCCGATGACTAGGTTTTAAAACGTTTAAAACACCCCTGTAAAAATTTTAGCGGACAGGTGCTCAAAATACTATTTACTAAAATCGATGATAAAATTTCTGATTCCGTTTTCGATAAAATTTCTGATTCCGTTTTTGATGAAAATTTCATGAATGCACACTTAGCATGTAATAGGAGTATTAATCACATATTTAGCACATTCTAAGTCATATAGCACATAAACAGGTCAATTCACGCAAAACGAGATAAAATACGCAAATCGAGATAAGATAGAAAAGTGGGGTTTCACATTTTCCCCCCTTAAAGAAATTTCGTCCTCGAAATTCTTACTTGCTGAACGGAAAAGATCTGGGTACTGCTGCTGCATTTGATCTCGCCTCTCCCAAGTAGTTTCCTCAATACCGTGATGCTTCCAAATCACTTTGACCATCGGAATCTTCTTCGACCTCAACTCTCGTTCCATCTGATCAAGAATACGAATCGGCCTCTCATCATAAGTCAGATTCTCATGAAGCTGTAATGGCTCTGGCTCTAGAATATGAGAAGGATCCGGATTATATTTCTGTAAATTAGACACGTGAAATACATCGTGGGCATTAGAGAAATTCTCCGGCAAAGCTAACCGATATGCTAACTTGTCAACTCTATCGGTATTCTCAAACGACCCTACAAACCTCGGACTCAGCTTACCACCTTTACCATAACGAGCAAACCCCTTATGAGAAGACAATCTCAAGAAAACCCGATCCCCGACTGTAAACTCCAAATCCCGATGACGCTTATCAGCATAACTCTTGAATCTACTCTGCACCGTAAGCATTTTCTGCCTAATCAACTGAACATTCTCAATCTTCTCTAGAAGCTCTGGCATAATAGTCGGATTAATAGTCTTCATCTCCCCTACTTTATCCCAATACAAAGGTGAACGACACTTACGACCGTAAAGAGCTGCAAAATGTGTCATCCCAATAGTAGCTTGATAACTATTGTTATAGGCAAACTCAGCAAGTGGTAGATGTTTCTCCTAGTTCTTCCCGAAGTCCAGAACACAAGGCCTGAGCATATCTTCCAGAATCTGAATAGTCCTCTCAGACTGACCGTCGGTCTGTGGATGATACGCTGTACTTAAGTTAAGCTGAGTACCCAAAGTCTCCTGAAGTTTCTCCCACAATCGAGAAGTAAATTGAGGATCTCGATCTGAGACAATACTAGATGAAATACCGTGAAGTCTGACAATTTGATCCAAATAAAGATCCGTCAACTTCGCAACTTCATCTCCCATTCGCATCGAAATAAAGTGAGTTGTCTTCGTCAAACGACCCACGACAACCCAAACTGCAACATTACCTCTCGGTGTTCTAGGCAAACCAATGATGAAGTCCATCGTAATATGTTCCCATTTACACTGTGGTATAGCCAACAGCTAAAGTAAACTTGTAGGTCGTTGATGCTCGGCTTTCACTCGCTGACAAGTCAAACATTTAGAAACAAACTGAGCAACTTCCCTCTTCATGTTATTCCACCAATAATGTTGCTTCAAATCCCGATACATCTTGTTTCCACTAGGATGAATAGTATACTTAGAATTATGAGCCTCCTCCAAAATACCTCGCCTCAAGCCCGGTTCATCGGAAACACAAACCCTATTCCGAAACTGAAGAATACCATCCTCATGTAATTTGAAGTCAGACTGATCATCCGTGATCTGATCCTTGATCTTTTGAAGTTTAACATCAAGTTGTTGAGCTTCTCTGATCTGAGACAATAATAAAGGTTGAATACAGATATGTGAACACATCACCCTAACCTGAGTCAACTCCGGTCTCCAATAAGTGAATTCCTTAAGAACCTCCCACTTCTTGACAACCAAACAAGAAACACTTGCCTTACGACTAAGTGCGTCTGCTATAACATTTGCCTTCCCAAGCAAATAACTAATAGAACAATTATAGTCTCCGAGAAGTTCCATCCACCACCGCTGATGCATATTCAACTCCTTCTGTGAGAATAAATATTTAAGACTCTTATGATCAGTGAAAATCTCGAACTTATTGCCCCACAGATAATGACGCCACTTTTTCAGTGAGAAAACAACAACTACCAACTCAAGATCATGAGTCGGATAATTCACCTCATATGGTTTCAACTTCCTAGAAGCATAGGCAATAACTCGGCCATTCTGCATAAGAACACATCCCAAGCCCTCCTTGGATGCATCACTGTAGATAACCATATTATCGGTCCCCTCTGGTAGAGCAAGTACTAGAGTTGTAGTCAATCTCTTTTTCAACTCCTGAAACCCACTATCACATTTCTCATCCCAAACAATGCTAGTATATTTCTAAGTTAACTTAGAAAGTGGCCCTGCAAAAACCTTAATCCCAATATCATAGAGATTTGTTAGACATTGAACTCATAGACATTGTTAGGGAACTCAATTAGTTACAATGTATATACCAAGCAATCTTCAACCCTAGACCAAACTGTACAAAATAAACTCAACTCAGTTTAACTCGTATCAACTCAATAATCATATAATCATGTAAGCACTTGTTCACAGCGTATGATCTTTTCAAAACTTTTAGAAAACATCCCTCACTTTCATAGAGGTAGTGAGAAGCAAGACAAGTTAGGAAATGCTAGAATGTTGCTTTTTTGAAATCTCCTCTTCTTTCTCCTGATAGTTTGATGTATAGTGTGTGTATTATGTGTGCTGAATATGTGTGTGTGTGTTTTAGCTAGGCAAGTGCAGTCTTTATTACGTAAGAAAATATTTAAGTTACCTAATGACTAAGTTGCCCCTCCAACTTGAAGCTTAATTACTAGCATGTCATATAGTTCTAATTTAATTGGTTTAGTTAGCTAGTACAATTGGGTAGAGCTTAATTAATACCTACGATGTTAACAACACGTAAATGCATGTAATAAATATAACGCATATAAAATGAGGCGAACGCACGTTAAACGATATAAATGTACATTAATTGATATAAATGAATATTAGGTGATGCAAAATTATATGAAATGCTCATGAGCTCTTGTACGGGCTCCGTACGGGGTCTCACAGAATGCTTGTGAATGGGTTATATAAATATGATTGTGGATTATCTATTGTTGTGGCAAGTTTGTGTACAGGACATATTTCAGGCTAGTGTCTAGAAACAGACAGTACCATGCTGAATTTTTGTGTCGCGTCTCGACTTGGATCCTAGGAAGGGTTGAGTTAGGGCGTTACATTTAGTGGTATCAGAGCTTAGAAAACTCGTAGGCCAAGATAGGATCTTCGGACTATCGGGTAGAGCCTTAATGAGAGTGTGATTTGAAAGAGTAATTGCATGTTTTAGGTGTTAAGTGAATTGGATGTGGTTAATGTACTTTATGTGCTTATGTGTTCCGTGTGTTTATGTGATTAATATGAGTTATATGATTAATGTGCCTTTGTGATTGATATGTCTTGTGTGCTAAGTTAACAAGTTGTGATCTACATGCTTTATGTAAAAAACATATTGTATGAACTTATGTGCTTAAGTATACTTTAGTTGCTTATTTGCCTAGTTGGTGCTTATGTGACTTTAGTTGTTCATAATCTATTTATGAGAATACTATTCTGTATGTGGATATTTGTGAACTATATTTACATACCTGTCAGAACATGCCTGTATTCTAGTTATCATCCATAGGGCCGCATCGTCAGATAAGAGGACAGAGCTCGGGTTCAAGGGCAGCAGAACCAGATCAGCAGGCTATTAATGAACAAACATCAACTGCAATCAACTGGATAACACAGGTCTTGGTAGAGTAGAGGCAAGAGAGGAATAATCTGGTTGGCAATCTCGGGAATGTAGGTAATAGGGCTAAGGGTAGTGGTGGTAGCAGCAGTAGTCAGCTTGAGAAGTTTCTGCAGCACGGGCCGATTAGATTTTTTGGAGGGCTAGATGATGAGTAGGCAGAGTTATGGTTGAGTCGGATTGAGAAGTTTTTTACTGTTTTAGAGTATGCGGACGAGAGGAGAATTGCTTATGCTGTGTTCCTGCTTGAGGGTGACGCCGAGCATTGGTGGCAGACCGTTAGGCAGAGATGGGATGCTGAGAATGTACATCATATTTAGGCCGATTTCGTGAGAGAGTTCCGAGATGAGTACATTTTTGTGGTGACTCGAGAGAAGAGAGAGGAAGAATTTGAGACCTTGAAGTAGGGTGACCTGACCGTTGCACAGTATGAGTCCACATTTGACAAACTATCTCATTACATGCCTGAGCTAGTATAGCCAGAGAGACAGAGGGTACAGAGGTTCATCCAAGGTTTAAGGCCCAACATACAGCTTCATTTGTCTACTCATTCCTTTGCTACATACTCGGGAACTATTCTGGCAGCATTGAGGTTTAAGAAGAAGAAGGCCGAGTTAACAGCTGAGCTAGATCATCCTAGCAAGAGGCCTAATCTTTTGCAAAGATAGAGCTAGCCGAGTCGAACTCAGACTTCGAGCCAGGGTTAGCAGAGGCAACAGTCCCAGGGTTATGCAGCTTGCTTCCAGACTCAGGTACAGTCTAGACCGAGTCAGAGTCACCAGAGGGTTGATTAGCAGCATTTCGCTTAGCCTTTAATGTAGTTAGAGAATATTCTTAGCTAGATAACGGGACAACCGATTGTTATGAGGGCTCAATCGGAGTTGGTCGTGATTCAAGCCCAAAGTAGACCAGCATTCGTGAGAGCTTCGCAGACTAGTTTTACTGGTCCTTCAGTTCAGGGTTCTTCAGCCAGTAGAGTTGTTGGTTCGACTCCAGTGTGTACTTTCTTTGGTAGGAAGGGTCATATTGAGACCAAATGCTGGAAGAAAACTAAGAAATGCACAGGGTGCGATCGTGATTAGCACAGGAAAAGGGATTGCCCGAGATTCAAGTCCGGTCAGGGTCAGGTAGCAACCGGAGATAACCAGAGTAGACTGGCAGATGTTGCACATCCTCAGCAATAGCTTGTTCAGCCTAGAGTTTTCACCATTGACCTCCAGAGTTAGCAGCATACACAAAGTAAGAATTGCGAGGACGCAATTTGTTTAAAAGGGGAAGGATGTGATACCTGAGACGTAAAGAATGGATACATCATTCATTGCATATATTTTGTGCATTTATTTGTGCATTTTTCACTTAAAAGCTTACTTTGGAATAATTACTATTCACATGATTTTTCAACTATTTAATTTTTTCGATTTTGCATTTTTTCCATGTTACGTGACTTATATGATGCATGAGAAAAATATAATTACGTGCATAGCATGCCGGGAAGAGTGAAATGAAAAATGTGTTTGGAATCGCATGAATAGTGATATTCAATAAGCATTTTTTTAGCTAAAATAACCAACTAAACTCATATTACCTAAACCAAACCCAAACCCAAACCCATCTACCTAAATACACTTATAATACATCATAAAACAAACAAAGAAAAAAAAACCAAGGCCAAAATCAGCCCTAGGGAAAAAAGAAAGGAAAATAGAAAAATTATAGGGTTTTGCTCATTTGATCTTCCAAGCTTGATTCAACTAACTAGATCCATCCAAAAGCTTCTCATTTGCTTGCTCATCTTGTGTTGGTGAGGGATTTTTTGAAAAAATTGCATATTTATTCATATGTAGTTTATGTCAAATTTTCAATTAGATATGTAAAGCTTTGTTTTATGTTATAATTGCTTCAATTCATCTTTATTGTGTGTATAGAACATTCTTTTGAGGTTATATTGCAATTGTATTGGTTGAATATGAAGATTGGACATTTTAAGAAAAAGATAAATAGTAACACTTAGGGATTTGGTTAATTTTGTGCTATAAAGCTTATTGTTGCTATGTATAGAATTCTTAAGACTATGATAACATTCTTATAAGGTTGTTTCATGCATTTGTGTAGTTTATGCATAGTATGAATCTTTAAAGTTTATGTTGTTGGTACTATTCACATAGGTCTTGGAATTCTTACTTCAATACTCGCTTTAATGCTAGATATAGGCTTTAGGAATGCTAAAAGTGTTACTCGATAAAATTTATTAAGTTTCCATAACGTTGGAAATTATGGCCACTTGTGTGTGAATGAAGGAACTATTGTAATTAGAACTTCTATGTTTGGTTTAAAGGTTGGGTAGTCTTTGGGATGCTTGGGAACGTTTATGATGCGTTTATGGCATCGATTGGGTGTTTGAATTTGGTAGTTGTAGTACAAACAGGTAAAGGGGCAAATTAGGGTTTTGTGGTAAACAAGAGTTAAAGTCTGATTTTGTGTGATTGAGAGGTGTCATAAAGTGTGTATAGAGGATTGGTATAGTTAGATTAGGGTTTCATAGCTTGTGTGAAGTTTATAGTCTAAAATGCCAATCTTTGGAATAGTGTTTTAGAGGACTTCTTGTGATTTGAATTTAAATTGTTGCATATTGTTTATTGTTTTAAAGATTTACTTATATGAATATGTTTTGAGGCAATGTGTTGTAGAATTAAGTTCTTATTTTGAACTAGGGTCTTAATGTGTTTAAGTGTCTAGTTGAGATTAGTTGACTTGTTAATGTTCTTTATGTGTAAAGTGTTCTATTCATGTATATAGCATGTTTATTTGGATAGATAAATAGTTGGATGGAACTTGGAGTGCTCAATGATTAAGTAGAATAGCTTGGTTAGTCTTAATGTTTGTGCTTTTAGTAGTAAGTTAAATGAAGGCATGTCATGTTTGTATAGATTGTCTACTTGGGTATATGTTTTATTGTTATATGGTTAGTTGATAAATGTATGCTTATAGCGTATGTTACTCGGGAATCAACCTACTCTGTTGATTTCCTCTTATCTATTTCATTTACTTTTATTTATATGCATTAATGCGAATGTGTTTATGTGTTATGTGTTATATGCGTTAATGGGAATGCATGGTTGCAACCAAACAACTGTGGTTGGTTCGTGTCACCCTGGGCGGCATCGAGCTTGCCAGGTGATGACCCGACCACCGATGTGCTATTCCCTATCCCGCATGGACTGGGCGGAGTGTATCCATGAGGGACTAGGTCGTAGGTTGAGTCAGCGTACCCGATGGTACTGCTTGGTGTGTAGGGGAAGATGTTCGCGATAGTGTGTGGGAAACGACATCAATAGAACGAGAGTATCCTTTTCAATGTGTTTACTTTATTAATGCATATTATTATAAATGTCACTTTACTTGCCTTGCTAATCTATTACTTATCTATTACTTTATGTGCATAGCATGATTTTGAAAAGATAAAACGATTTTCAAAACTTCTTGCATCTACCTCCCTCACTGAGCTATTTGTCAGAGTAGCTCACCCTTTTTTCTAACTTTCCAGGTGTTCCGGACATAGCTTACATGGAATATGTGCTAGATGCTATTATGGATAAGCCCGTTGCATGATTTCTTGTTGATGATGTATTTGTAAATATGTTAAATAGTTTCCTTTATGATTTTGAGGACTTTTAATGTAATTTGTTAGATTAGTTGTCTTAAAGCTTAGAAGATTGTAATGTATAGCTTTCTTTTGTTATGGAACGTAGTGTTGGATTGTAAAGTTTATATTTTGAACCCTTGTATTGTAATATGATGTAATGTGTAGTGAGACGGACAACAGGGTACACGGAATGCCTATGAATGTGTTATATAAGTATGATTGTGGATTATCTATTGTTGTGGCAAGTTTTTGTGTGCAGGACATATTTCGGGCTAATGTTTAGAAACAGATGGTACCATGCCGAATTTTTCCGTCGCGTCTTGATTGCATCCTAGGAAGGGTCGAGTTGGGGCGTTATATGGAGCACTACCTGCGAGCCTGTTCTGCTGACCTCGGCCTCCTGTCTGAAATCTCGGGCAATCCTTCGCTTGATGCTGGTCACTACCACATCCAGTACATTTTTTCCGACTTCGTCCAGCAACTAGCCTCCAAATGTCCCTTCTTTTATAGAAGGTACAAAGTAGAATTGGGGTAACGGCAGCAGTACCTGTTGAACTCTGGGTTGCTAATGCTACGGATCTACTCGGTTGAGTCCTCACAAATATCTTCCCGTACTAACCCTACGACTAACTCTGCCTCGATTGAGACTAGACCTGCACAAACCTCGACTAGCCCTGTGATACAAATAGCCTCTTGCTAGGCTGGCTCAAATTGGGTCCTGCTTCCCTCTTTCTCTTCTCAATCCTGAAAGCTGAATTTAGGGCCTAACTGTAAGTGGAGAGCTCTAGAGGTGCCATGAAATCCTGAATATCTGGCCTCAGTCCTCTAATGAACCTGTGGATCCTTTGACTAACCTCTTGCACTACTGCAAGTGCATAATGTGACAGCTTGTTGAATCGTGTCTCATACTGTGCCGCAGACATAGAACCCTGGTTGAGAGACATAAACTCCTCATCTCGCCTCTCTCTCATAATCTCAGGTATTTAGTTGCTCCTGAAGGCTCTCATAAAGTTCTACCATAGGTACGGAGTCTTCTGTTGCTCCCACTAGAGTCTAACGGTCCTCCACCACTGCTTGGGATCCCCTTATGGCAAGAAGACTGCAAATGAAATTTTTTGGTCATCTGTATAGGTAAGTGCATCGTAGATATTTTGGAGCCTCTTTAACCACTCATCTGCCTTCTTATCATCGGGCTTTCCCAAGAATCTAGCTGGATGATATCTGAGAAACCCCTATAATGCACTATCTGTACTATCACCATTGCCCATGTTGCGTCTGTTACCTCCATTTACGCCTTGATTACCTGGTGATGCTGGTTGTTATCCAGGTTATTCTATTGATTGTTTTGATTTTGCTGAAGCTGCTCACTCTGCCTTTCTAGAACCTGGGTCATTTTGGCCATAGTAGATGTTATCTCTCCCAACACCGGATGACGTATCGGAGCCTAACCCACCTGTGCATTTTGCCTTGCCTATTCCCCCTAATCACTAACAACCGTACGAGGCCTACCTATATTAGCCATCTTTACAAGTAAAGAGTACTCACAGTTATAGCACATAAACAGTTATAGGCAGTTAATAGCACATAAGAAACAAACTTCACATAAAGCAAATTAATCAAATAACTCACATTAGTCACATAAAGCACATTAAGCACATAAGCACGTCATTCACATAAAGCACATTGACTTCAATTAGTTCATTTAATACACAAGACATGCATACATGCTCTGAAGACATGTTCATGTTAAGACCTCTACCTAACAGTCCAAAGGTCATAACCCGACTTATGTTAATCATGCTCTGATACCACTCAATGTCATGCCCCAACTCGACCCCACCTAAAACCAAGTCGGTATGTGACAAAATTTCGACATTATAACGGCTGAAATATGGACTACCAAATAAATAAACTTGCACAAAAAGACTTCATATATCCACAACAACCAACCTTCAACCATAACACAAGCCTTTCGTTACAATACCACATTATGATCATACATATACAGGCCTCATAATGAAATACATAAGCCTATTCACCTATACAAAACAAAAGAGACTTATGGAAATCATTACAAGCCTATAAAAATGGAAGGTAAACATCTAACTTAACATTTAATGCATAAAGTTAATAAACTCCAAAATAGTAAATACAACAAGTTTCATAAACATAAACATCCACAAGGCAAGCAAACTAGGCCTCGGCTCAACCATGGCCTCAACTACAGGTTCAACATTCATGTACTCCACATACTCAATGAGATGGATTCATTTCAGGCTCACCTGAAATATTAGGCAAACAGGGTGAGTTTCCATGAACTCAGTGAGAGAGGAATAAGGAAGGTTTTGAAAGCAATTTTGGGTTTTGAAAACACCTTTCGAAAGCATGACAAGAACAAGAACATACAACAGTTATAAATGCGCAAGAATGTAAATAACCACATAAGAAGGATACCCTCGTTATGTTGATGCTGATCCCTTAAATGCCTCACGAACTCATCCCCTATATGCCACGCGGACGTACTCCAGATGTATGTCAATACCTATGACCCAGACCCTATGAATTCTCCATTCACAACGGGATAGGGATTAGAATCCCGGTAGTCATGTCATCGCCTGACAATCCCTATGCTGCCCAGTACAACATGAATGTTACTGTGTCTATTTAAAGGTTACAACCCTTTGCATTCACGCATCATGCATTCACACATAACACATTCATGCATCACGACAAATAAGGGAGAACAACAAAGTAGGTTGTTTTCCCAAACACTTACACATTTCAAAATCATCTCATAAGGCATCAAGCAAGTAACCAAGCATATAAACCACGTTTAGCATGAACACGTCCCATTTGTCTAAGCTAATCTCATTGACATCAATTTAGGATTTGACAACACATTTAACAACTAAATAAACTAATTCAACATACTACTCAATTCTAGCAACAATCTAGCCTAATTCTCGCAACAATTAACGCAAAAACACAATCACATGTACCCCTGAACATTACCTAGCATAAAACAAACTTAGCACGCAATTAGTGAAAGTAACATAATACAACTTATCATACACCCAAGATCAAAAAATATTATCATGGATTACTAGCTATAGCCGAACCATACATGGTACATTTCAAAAATTTCACAAGCATTCTAGTAAGAATCAACATGTAATCTTCAATCCATGTCTATAAAACTAGCATATATATATAATAGACATATGTATATGTACTATATGAAAGAGAACAAGTATGAAGGTATACCTCTTGAAGCTTTCAAAATAGAATATGCGAGCTAGATGAGGTAGTCCTTGAATCCCTCTAACTTGAAGGCTCTAGTAGGTCTACCAAGCATCCAAAGCTCACCCAATATTTGAAGACAAAAGGTGCTAGTATATCTTCATGTAGCTAAATGTGTATATAACTTAGCAAAAGAGAAAAGCTTTCATTTCTTTTCGCCAATGGCCGAATGCAACAATTGAAGAAGACAATGTTTTCTCTCTCCTTCAACTAGTGTGTGCCGTGTGTGTGTATGATAGATTAGAGAGAGAAGATCTCTAGTATTATCTATATAATCTCTATTATATATAAATCTAATGCATTCAATCAATAAAAGATAAGAAGAGTGCTAGATTGGATAATCAATTTGCATGTTATTGGATTGCAATCATTACAATCTAATGTCTATATTACATCTTCTCTTTCTTCCCTTAGTTGGCCGAAAATGTATGTGTAGAAGAGATAGTGTTGTCTTGCTTTTTAATATATATAATCTCTATTATTATATTAACTTTTGCATAATTGAGTAGCCAATCAAAATAGCTTCCTTAGTTGCAAGAACAAAGACAAGTCATGCATGTCCTTGGATTGTAATGATTACAATCCAAAAGCTACTTTTTCATTCTCTCTCTTGACACTTGGCAAAAATCAACTATCATTACTTTATGGCTAGGATCATTTTGTCTTTATTCAAGATTTAATCTAGACCATCCAATTCAAATTAAAAGACTAGGATTGATGACATAGACAATCCACTCATCCTACTTGTGTTATTCCACACGCCACATGTATTTTTCCACCCAATAGTTTATTTTGCTTTTTGACAACTAGGATTGATGATGTGGCATATCACAAATTACATCACCAATACAAATATTGAAACAGCTTTACAATATTTGTAATTTGGCCCCAAAAGTTTTGGTAATTATAATTTGACCCCAAAACTTTTCAAATTACACTTTTGGCCTGAATACCAATATAGATGACTCTTAACACCTTAAAGCCACCAACCACATTATATAAGCTTCTGGCAAACTTATTCATGAAACTTATAAGTGTGTAACTTTCTAGATTCATAATCGCATATCGATGAGGGACTGATAAACCTCTTTATCTATTTCAGAAATGTCTCCGCCATTTCCCGAAATATCCTCATGTTCATAAGTGACGCACTAGCAACAAAGGTACCATGAAAATGTATACGATAATGAAGACTCTGTCTACATTTATGAATCCATTAATTGTCGAAAATTATCGTGTAGTCCGATCTTTCTATTAAATCGTCCCGATCAGAAAATGACCAAAAAATGGTTAAGTCCACTTCCGATACTGTGAATAGATCTAAAACGGTGAAACGCGAGATGACTACTATGGAAAAACCTCTTTTCCATCAATTCATACTTGCATTGACTAAGGACTTCCTCGTTTAACTACCGACTTCAGATATCACAGGATATTCACTCATACCAGAGGTTTAACATATCCTATCTCAACAATTACCTATCAGTCTATATCAAAAGACTAAAATGCGAAAGGCTGTTACTTTTCTTATAAAAGGTGAGTATTGTGCAAAAGCAATATTTAGCCCCTGATATATCTGGCAGCCGTAATTTCTCAAGTTTGAGGATTAATTTGCATAATTCTCAATTAAATAGTAAACTATTAACCTGGAATTATGTAGTTCACTATTTATCATCACAATAAATGATCCGTACCACTAACGATCACTCATATATCAATTAGTCCACATCCACATGTCATTCTAACATTTTGCATGTCATCCTTTATCATTAACATCACTATGCTAATCAAATGTAATTACATATGATAACTCGTACTCAATTATTCTAGTCCCGATCAAATAATCTGAAGGGTTATGACTTAATTCTTAATATTTATCATGTCGAAGTAAAATAGCGAAGCACTGTAAACCCTTTTAGAATGTTCTCACTTCTCTGATAAACATTAAGGACATATTCATATTAAAGCGGAGAATATGAATATCCGAAAGAAAACATCATTTTATATAAAAACACATATATTCTTATTAAACCCTAATTAGGTCATCCAAATAATAACATTAGGGAATATACCTAATAATCTCTCACTTGCACTAATGCTATATTTCAAAAAAGTTTAGGGTCTAGGTTACACAGCAATAGATGGTTTGTGGAGGGGGGGGGGTGATGGGGATGGAGATGTGTACAATTGTAAGAGGGAAAAAGGATAAGTAGAGGAAAAGAATAAAGAAGAGGTTAAGAGAAAAAATGCAAAAATAATAGGACAAAAAATAAAGTAACTTTATTCATTCCTTAATTTTGACTATTTATATTTTAACCCATTTCTGTTAAATTTGGAACAATATTTAAAGGAATGGCTTAAATAAAATCACTTTAAAAACCTAATAGCTTTTTTTTAAGTAAAAAATATTTCGATAGTCAAAACGGGAATAATTTAGTGACCCATAAAATATTTTGCCCGTGAAAAAATAAGAGTGGTCAATTTGTACCTCTTAAGTGATGACTTGTCTATGTATAATGAATATGAAAGTAACAATGTAGACTTTTATTTTAAAATATAGTCTTTTATGTAAAATTTTATTGGTGTTATGATATAGATATTTTGGATATTAGTGAATAATAGCCGTTGGGCACTATTCATAGTAGTCAACTTATGAACAATAGCCGCCGAGCACTGTTCAAATAGTAGTACTGTACAAATAGTAGTCAACTGTATAATAAATTTATTTCTCCTATAAATAGAGGTTATTGTAATTCATAGTTTACAGTGAAATCGATAAGAACTCTCTTTAATCTCTCTCAGCTCTTTCTTATATTATCGGCTTTATAGTAATTATTTCATAACACGTTATCAGCACGAGACTTTGCCATAACAACAAAACACAGGTAGTTTGATCATTTTTTTCGACCCTTAGAAAGTTTGATATTAGGTACATCTAATTCTTCTCATTTCAATTATATCCTTATTATTTGTTTTTAGATCAAAGCATTATATTATCATACACACACACACACACACACACACACATATATATATATATATATATATATATATATATAATTATAGATCACCAGTTATTGGTGAATCTAATATTACAGAAAATATATATAACCTGGAAAGATTATGGACTATGAAGAATCCATGGAAAACCCTTGCTCAAATTTACAGTTTTGGACATAAATAATTTTAATATTCAGATAATTTATATATTTACGTTATTGCATCTAACTTTAATTTTTGTTATTTATTTACGTATTTATGTTATTGCATCTAACTTTAATTTTCGTTATTTATTTACGTATTTATGTTATTACATCTAACTTTAATTTTTGTTATTTATTTACGTATTTACGTTATTGCATCTAACTTTAATTTTTATTATTTATTTACGTATTTACGTTATTGCATCTAACTTTAATTTTTGTTATTTATTTACGAATTCACGCTATTGACTCTAACTTTAAATTACTTAATTTATTTCTTACAATTTATGTACTTGATTTATTGAAGTCTAGAAGTTAACAATTTAATTATATCTCTATTGACTAAATTTTATTTGATATATTTTAGTATCATCATGTCAAACCTTACAAAGCTCGAGTTTTCTACCCTTGACATTACGGGCAATAATTATTTAACATGGATAGAGGATGTTGATGTACATCTACAAGCCAAAGGTCTTGAACAGACCATAGTTGAGGGCAAGACAAAATCCCCGCAAGATCGTACTAAAGCTATGATATTTATTCGTCATCATATACATGAAGCGTTAAAGGCCGAACATCTTACTGTTAAGGATCCACATGATTTGTGGGTAAATTTGAAAGAAAGATATGATCATCAAAAGGCAATAATCGTCCTAACACAGCGCCACAAGTGGATACACCTCAAGCTACAGGATTTCGCTACCGTTCAGGAGTATAACTCCACAGTGCATAATATTACTGCACAATTAAAAATGTGCAGAGAAAAGATCATAAAGGAAGACATGCTAGAAAAAACATATTACACATCCCACGCCTCAAATATAATATTGCAACAGCAATACAGAGAGCGTGGATTTAAAAGACATTCTGAGCTGATAGCATGTCTCCTAGTGGCGGAGCAAAACAATGCACTGTTAATGAAGAACTACCAATCACGACTACCAGGCTCTGAACCATTGTCTGAGGCAAATGTTATAGAGTTTAATAATCATGATCATGGTCAAGGTTGTGGTCGTGGTCGTGATCGAGGCCGTGGTCGTGGTCGCGGTTGCGGTCGCGATCGTGGTTATGGTCGTGGACGAGGCCGTAGAGGTGGTCATGGTTATAATAACAGTTGGCATAATGATGCTCGTGGAGGTGGTAATAATAATACCTAGCACTATGATGGTCCAAAAAGCTTTGATTTTAAGAGGCAAGAAAACTACGACAAAGGGAGTGGGAGTGGTTCACCAAAAAAAAATCATTCCAAGAAAATATATGTTTTAGATGTGGCATGTCAGGCCATTGGTGGAAAACTTGTCGTACGGAACAACATCTTGCGGACTTTTATGAAGCCTCAAAGAAGGGTAAAGGAAAAAGGGTTGAGACGAATTTGGCCGAACATGATGAAAATAGTACTCAACAACAAAATACACACTTCAATTATTCTAGTTTCTATGAAGACAATAATGAAGGGAGTGAACATGCATCTGCCTGATGATGCAAAATTTTCATTTTGACTGGACTATTATATACTATCTTGTTAGATATTATGTGTAAACCTTGTAATATTGTATTATTTTCGTCATGTTTCAATTAAAGTACGAATATATGTCTATCAGTTTAAAAATAATATTATCATGTATCATTTTCTCTGCTTACAGTTTCTCACATATGTTATTTATTTTATCTTGAAGAAATATGGATCTATATAATATCAATGATGAAGAAATATGTTTGGCAGACAGTGCAACGACACATACGATTCTTAGAAATTGAATCTATTTCTCCCAACTCAAATTAGCGGAAGCAAATGTTAATACAATCGCTGACACTACAAATCTCATTAATGGCTCTGGAAGAGCTTGTATTATGCTTCCTGGTAGGACAAAAATTATGATAAGCGATGCTTTATATTCTAGTAGATCCCAGAGAAATCTATTGAGTTTTAGAGATATACGAGAAAATGGTTATTATATCCAAACCATGAATGAGCAAAGTAAATAATATCTCTATATTACATCGCTCAAAGCTAACAAGCAAGTTATAGTAGAAAAATTGTCAGCATTATCCTCAAGAGTATATTATACTTGGATAAATTATGTGGAATCTAATATGATGATAAATCAAAAGATGCTTGATCCACAAAGTTTTATCCTTTGGCATGATCGCCTTGGATATCCAGGCGCAGTGATGATGAAAAAAATTATTGAAAATTCAAATGGGCACTCTTTAAAGAATCGAAAGATAATATCATCACATGAATTTTCATGTCCTGCTTGCACCCAAGGAAAATTGATCAAAAGGCCATCCCCTACTAAAATTGATATTGAAACTCATGTATTTTTAGACAGGATACAAGGGGATATATGTGGGCCTATTATTCCGTCATGTGGACCATTTCGATATTTTATGGTATTGATAGATGCATCAACAAGATGGTCATATGTATGCCTACTATCCACTAGAAATATGGAATTTGCAAGACTTCTTGCACAAATAATACGGTTATGGGCTCAGTTTTCGAATTATACAATCAAGCGAATTCGTCTTGATAATGCAGGAGAATTTACATCACAATCATTTAATGATTATTGCATGTCAATTGGAATTATTTTTGAGCATCCTGTAGCTCACACCCATACACAAAATGGTTTAGTTGAATCATTTATTAAACGATTGAAGCTTATTGCTAGATCATTATTGATGAGAACTAAGTTGTCTAGTTCTGTATGGGGACATGTAATATTACATGCTGCAGCATTGCTTAGAGCAAGACCAACTACTTATCATAAATAGTCCCCATTACAATTGGTTTATGGTCAAGAACCAAATATATCCCATTTGAGAATTTTTGGTTGTACAGTTTATATTCCAATTGCTCTACCACTGTACACAAAAATGGGACCTCAAAGAAGACAGGGAATTTATGTTGGTTTTGAATCTCCATCAATTTTGAAATATCTTGAACCTTTAACTGGAGATCTTTTTACAACACGTTTTGCTGATTGCCAATTTGATGAGGCAACATTCCCAGTCTTAGGGGGAGAAAAACTGAAGCTAAAAAATAATGCATCATCAGTATCATATTTTGATCCTCGTACGAATCAATCTGAAATAGAAATTCAGAAAATTATACATTTGCAAAATATTGCAAATCAATTGCCAGATGTTTTTACTGATGCAAAGAAAGTGACTAAGTCACAAATACCAGCTTTAAATGCCCAACGAGAATTGATATTGCAAAGAAGCAATTTGCTGACACAGTAGCAAATGAATCTATGGCACATCAAAAACGGGGCGACCAATTGGTTCTAAAGATAAAAATCCTCGAAAGAGAAAGGGGCAAAATGAGCATGTTGGAAATATTGAAGTTCTTGAAGATCCTATAGATGTCGCAATGCAAGAAATAACTGAAAATAGAGTTTCCGTGGAAAATCAGGTACCTGAGAATGAAATAAAAGGCGACAATATTGACAATGATGAGATCTCAATTAATTATGTCTTTACAGGACAAAGATGGAACCGAAATGAAATCATTATTGATGAAAAATTTGTATATGCAGTAGCTACTGATTTAATGTTAGAAAGCGAGGATCTTGAACCGAAGTCCGTTCAAGAATGTCGACGAAGAATTGATTGGCCAAAATGGAAAGACGTAATTAATGTTGAATTGCAATCACTTGAAAAACGCGAAGTGTTTGGTCCAGTGGTTCAAACACCTGCAAATGTGAAACCTGTTGGCTATAAATGGGTATTTGTGCAAAAACGCAATGAAAATAATGAAGTTGTAAAATATAAAGCCCGACTTGTAGCATAAGGTTTTCACAAAGACCTGGAATTGATTATGATGAGACGTATTCTCCAGTGGTGGATGCAATCACATTCAGGTATCTAATTAGTCTGACAATTTCTAAAGGACTTCATATGCGTCTTATTGATGTGGTAACAGCTTATCTATATGGATCACTTGATAGTGATATTTATATGAGAGTCCCTGAATGACTAAATATGCCTGAGGCATATGGCTCAAAACCCGGGAGATGTATTCAATCAAATTACAAAGATCTTTGTATGGGCTAAAACAATCTGGACGAATGTGGTACAATCATCTTAGTACATATCTTCTAAAGGAAGGATATGTTAATAGTCCTATAAGTCCATGTGTCTTTATCAGAAAATCAAAATGTGGTTTTGTCATTATTGCTGTTTATGTTGATGATTTAAACATTATAGGAACTCATGAGGAGCTTACAACAGTAGCCACATATCTGAGTAAGGAATTTGAGATGAAAGATCTAGGTAAAATAAAGTTTTGTCTTGGCCTACAAATTGAATATTTGACAGGTGAAATTTTTTTGCACCAGTCAACTTATACAACGAAGGTGTTGAAGAGGTTCAATATGGACAAAGCTCATCCAGTAACTAGTCCAATGATTGCTCGAACTCTGGATATAGAAAAGGATCCATTTCGGCCTCAAGCAGACAATGAGGAAATCCTTGGTTTTGAAGTGCCATATCTTAGTGTCATTGGTGCTTTAATGTATCTCGCTAACAATACACGGCCAGATATCGCATTCTCTGTTAATATATTAGCAAGATTCAGTTCAGCACCAACACAGAGACATTGGACTGGCATTAATTATATTTTTCGCTATCTTCGTGGAACTACTGATATGGGGTTACTATATTCAAGACATCTGCAACCAGAGTTGATTGGATATGCAGATGCGGGATATTTGTCTGATCCACATAAAGGACGATCTCAAACTGGATATTTATTCACATAAGGCGGTACTGCTATATCTTGGAGATCTACAAATCAAACTCTTGTTGCTACTTCATCAAATCATGTCGAGATACTTGCACTTTATGAGGCAAGTCGAGAATGTGTTTGGTTGAGATCTTTGACCCAACACATTGAGGGAGAATGCAATCTTTCAACAAGCAAAAGTAGCCCCACTATTTTATATGAAGATAATGCTGCATGCATTGCCCAAATACAGGGAGGTTATATTAAGGGTGATAGAACTAAACATATCAAGCCAAAGTTCTTCTTTACTCATGAGTTTCAGAAGAATGGTGAAATTAAGGTTTGTCATATTCGTTCAAATGAGAACCTTGCTGATTTGTTTACAAAATCATTGTCTACTAGCACATTCGAGAAGTTAGTATGGAAGATTGGTATGCGGCGACTCCGTGATCATTCTTGATATGCCCACAAGACGGAGAGACATATGCACTGCACTCTTTTTCCCTTCGTACAAGTTTTGTCCCATTGGGTTTTCCTGGCAAGTTTTTTAATGAAGCAGTATAAAAGGCATACACAAAGAATTTTGTACTCTTTTTCCTTAGTTAAGTTTTTATCCCATTGGATTTTTTTTTTTTATAAGGTTTTAATGAAGCATATTCTTAGTTATTAAATATCTAAAGGGGAGTATTATGAAATAGATATTTTGGATATTAGTGAATAGTAGCCGTCGAGCACTATTCATAATAGTCAACTTATGAACAATAGCCGCCGAGCACTGTTCAAATAGTGGTACTGTACAAATAATTGTCAACTGCATAGTAAATTCATTTCTCCTATAAATAGAGGCTATTGTAATTCATAGTTTACAGTGAAATCAATAAGAACTATCTCTAATCTCTCTCAGCTCTTTCTTATATTATCCGCTTTATAGTAATTATTTCATAACAATTAGAGCATTGTTGCATTTCTCCTAGCTAACGGTTTACTATAAAACTTATTGTTGAGTTTCGAAGGGCTTGTATTTCCCGACGTCCTGAGCGAGACCCTGTATGGATCCAATAGCAGCTAGAAGTGATACAATTAGGCAAACGCCACTCAAGATTTGTAGCCACACCCACTTGTAAGAATACTTGGGTATTTTTAACTGTGCAATGTGTATCTCAATAGGGAAATACACAGTCAATGGATAGAAAGAAGCTGCTCCCATCAGACCCACGAAACTGTTGAAGAATGGGAATATCATGGCAATTACTGCTGTTACTACCACGTACATTGTTCTCCATACCAACCTGAAAAAGTTGATGTTGTAAATACCATAACATGGAACATTGATGCCATGTTCAGTTGTTATGAATTTGTTTTCAGGCCATCGTTTGCTGCAGTAGCTCTCGACAAAGCCATAAATGGTTTGGCAAAAGACCTGCATAAGATTATTAAAAGATGGGATTAAGATCAAAATTGGAAAGTGAAAGAGTAAAAAGGACATGGTTAATGGACGTTTGGGTATATAGTATGCCAAAGTATCCACTAACGGTGATGAAATGATGATCATTTTCTGATAAAAGTGATGATGACTTTTTCTGCATTATTATATCACTGTCAGATAATTAATTATTCAAATCTTTCTCGTAACATTACGAGTTAATCAATGAGAAGATTCAAATCCCTTAAGAGTTCACCTGATAAGCACCGATGAGGTGTATGGCAATGCAAACATTAGCAAAGTCGATTAGCCAAAATGGTTCATAAAAACCAAATCCAGTCAGAAAATTTCCAGGAGCATTGTTACCAAATGCTGCATAACCAAGACAACCACAGAGAGAATAGAATACGGTAGTTATGGAGACCCCAACGAACGAGGCATTTTTCATGACCTTGTTCTCTGGCGGGGTTGATCTTAATGTATCCTGCAAATAATAGTTGAAGTACTAATTAGAAGAAAGCATTTAAAGATTGCTAATAATATAGAGCTAAAGGTTGGGCATAGAGCTTTCACTATGAGGTAAGGGATTTTAATTTAATTATATTAAGAAGTAACAAGGTCTTGATTGAGCAATGAAAAATATTAAGGTTGAGGCTTTAATTTGAAAGTTTCAGACTTTCTCATCTTGTAAATATGGAGTTATCAATCTAATTATATGTGGGTTAATCTTTTTACCCTTAATATAAGGATATGTCATCACGGGCTGATCTATATAATTGTTTATTTTATTTTACTAAGATTATCAATTATAATTTTTTAATTGAAAACTAATTTAATTTTATGAGACTCTTAAAATATGTGAGAAATAGACATCAGCGAGCATCATATGGTAAAAACGAAGAAATTGTTAGTGCATGTGTATATGACCTATCTGCATAGTTGAGAAGATTGACTGTTAAAATAAACAGACTTACAAAAGAAGGCTTATAAGATTCCTTACACAAACTCTTACTATGAGATGAGACATAAATTTTAACATAACTTGCTTTTGTCACATCATCTTTATTATGAAATTTGTAAAAAGTTGTGTATATAAAAAGATGAGAAGAGTACTTAAAAGTTTTGAATGTGGGCTTCCCACTCACATAGTGACGTGATCAACACACTTCAATGTCCCAAGAAATAGGTGCTTGTTGTTCATCGATTAACAGGTGAAAAACTCAACAGTCTTAGTGTAGGGTGAGCCCCACAAACTCATATGATTGGCGGGCCAATCCTATAGACGGACTTTGACAGGTGCATGAGGAATGATTTTGAAAGATAGCCTACAATAGTGACATAAACCTATAAGAAACACTACGACAAAAGTATCTTGGGCCAATTTTTGTAACTCCCTTTATCAGAAAGGGATGTGAAGCCTACTCATCTCTGGCCCTCATCATCTAGGGGTAGTTTTTTTTTTTTGTTTGGTCAAGATCCAGGGGTAGTTGATGAATAGGTGGAAGGTCCGAAATATGTGTAAAGACCTAATTATGGAATTTTACTATAACATGATGTCTACTTTTTTTTTTTTTTTGGGTCAATTGGTGTCTGTTTATTCATTAAGAACTGATTGTATGAGAATTTTCTAAGGGTTATCAAAAGATAAAAAAAAAATCTAGGGGTAGTCACTTCCATGGAAGCATCTTAGGCTGGACCAACATATATGTCATTTTGTTTGATCTTTAATTTATTTCTTGCTTCAAAATAGTAGTCCGTTGTTCCTTCACTTAATGCTATATGGACGGATTTTTATTTTTTTATTTTTTCCAGAAGGGATTAAAATGATAAAATTAGTTAGGACTAATTCTTTTACACACTAAAGCTACTGAAGATATCAAGAAATATTAAATATTTTGTAAAATTAGAAGGTGTTATAACTGTCATAATCTATACTATAAATCCACCCGAGCATACAAAGTTTATAACTTTTATATCAATTCAATTACTTTCATGACCATTTGACAAGAGGGTTAAGGTTAATGGGAGCAGTTCTTATTTGAGATATAAATAGTCTCAAGTTCAAGTCACTTAAGGGGTAGATAAAAAATCACTGTTAATCTTCTTTTAAAAATAAAAAATAAAAATAAAAATAAAAATAAAAATAAAAATTACTTTCGTGACCAATTTTATGGTGCGAAGGTGATATGTTACCATCTCGTTGGAATATCTCATGTAAGCCTAGCTGCATGACAAAAAAAAGATAACCTTAGCGAGGAATCGTGAAACATACCCCATGTGACAATTCACTTAACTATACCAAACCTATGGATAAAAATCTGAAGATATCTACAATGGTGTCATGTTACATGTCTATTGTCGCCAAGCCGCCCTCAAGTGAGACATAATAGCATCTAACTAAATCCATTGGCTAGCTACCAAATGACATGTGGGTGGACGCACTGTTAAGTCGACTACTGGCATCGTACCTATGGCCTATATTCAATCGACATATATACATGATAAATTTAAAATTTTTACTCAGTAAAAATTAAAAATACATAATTAATATTCATTTATAAAAAAAAAAATTAATAAAGACTAAATTAATTTTTTAATCTAACTTTAAATATATATATATTTTTTAAAACACAAATCTAACTTATTTATTAATAACTTCATTTTTAAAATTAGTG
Source organism: Ehretia macrophylla (assembly GCA_037974665.1). NCBI lineage: Eukaryota > Viridiplantae > Streptophyta > Magnoliopsida > Boraginales > Ehretiaceae > Ehretia > Ehretia macrophylla. Next base: position 13,150,503 of record CM075774.1, read on the forward strand.
AGGTTACAGTACCCCCAGTGGCCCTTATAAGTACGCCCGTGAATATATAGTGTAGATTTTTTGGTTTGTCATGTGAACGAGCAAAACGTGGACGACTTTTCAGGATTTAGGGTTACTTTATAACATATACGGAGAGTCACATCATTTCATTTAAAATATTAAATTATTAAAAAGAATTTATTATATTATTTATGATTTTTCACAAGGCTCTACACGTATAGAAAGGATTTACGAGCATTTTACGTAAACAGTTTTAATATTTTTTTAAATAAGTAGTGGGAGACTTGAACTCAAAGCATTGATAACTTTAATTTTGATATCATATTAAATAATTATTTTATTTAAAAATTTAAATTGTTGGAAAATAATTTTTATCTATTATTTATTGTCTCGATTGGCTTACTTGTATTTCAATGAGGACGAGGGTATACGCATAAGAAAAGGCTACGTCGCCGATGGCTTGAAATGTTCTCCAAACTTTCTCTGCTCCTGACACGTCCACCCCGACAATCACTCCTGTTAAGGTTGTCCGTGCATGCCCACCACCTTCACAATATTTATCGACCACAAATCTTAGTATTGAACAGAAACTATGCAATCGAATTAAAATAAACACGTGTCAATTTAACTCAACAAAAATAGTTCAGTTGTATACTCGCAACTAGTTAAGTGAAAGCTGAAGAGAAATAGGAGAATGAAATTTAAAACTTATCGCTATGCATCTTAAAAAAAATTAGAATTTGTCTTATTTAATCTCTTATTTTTACTGTATTTGACAAATTAGTTCATTATCTTCAAAGGTATATTAATTTTTGGTCCCTTATGTGTGTTAGATGTGTCACAATTAGCCATTCAGTCATTTTTCATCTAACAATTAATGGTTGTCACGTACATGTTGCTCACATGGCATAAAAAATTCACTTGCATCCACTTATAGCCACATGACTAGCACATGAAAAATTAAATAGTTAATTTCTTTTATGAAAAGTAATCGAATGACTAATGGTGATACAACTAACATAGATAAGAGAGAAAAATTAACACTTTTGATGATAGGTGAATAATATGTCAAATGCGGTAAAAATAAAAGAATAAATAGGACTGTTAAGTGACTATTTTATCTAAAAGTTTAAATTATTAGAGAGAAGTTTATTATATTATTTATTATCTTTAACACGCTCCCACAAGTGCAAACGGAATTAAGTCACCACCTCATCTAAAAATTTAAGTTGTTACACAGACGTTTATTATATTATTTATTACTTTCAAGAATGATATTTTTACCTAAAATATTAACAAACTAAGATACTTGGGAATACCTGCAATTTTAGCTAAAGAGAGACCAAGGCCAATGGAAGAGTAAGCAAAAGACATGACAGCGGCTACAATAGAAAGCCATGAGAGCTTGTGGAAGTTTGGTATTTGACTCAGAACAATTTGGATTGCAGCAAAGATTATCATGGAGGGGTTGTTTGATATTGAGCACTTCGCATGGTGACCGTGTTTGTGAAAGCAATTCGACCTCTTTACGGCACTGGTATAAAAAGACATGAAGATACGGTCATATAAGAAATAATATCATTTCTATTTCAAGAAGAAAAAAAAAAGAGAAATAATATCAATTTCGTTAATAAAGTCAATGCTAAAACACTATAGCTCTCCATCAATAATTTGAAAAAAAAAAGTCAATTATTTTACAAAGATGGGTAAATTTGAATACTCACACCATACTAATTGATGTAGTGATTGTGTATCCAATTGTTATCCCCATGAGATTACCATACTGAGCTAGTGCACAAAGCTGGACCTTGATACCACCTGCAAAATATATATATATATATATATATATATATATATATATATATTAATATTTGAGTGGGGCAATCAAATCTTTAAAGGAAAAAAAGTATATATTATATTTATTATAATATTTTTAGTTTAATAATTCAAATTGATCCCTATTGAAGAAAAATAATTTATATATAAACATCAAATTATAAGTTTTTAATTTCACTAAACAAAAATTTTATATTTGCCTAATGAAGCCTTTTAGAGGGAGTCGCTTCATATATGCTTTTAGAAACACTTGAAAGAACTACTGGCAAGTAAATTCTATCCATGGCTACTACAAATTATTACCTAAATGAGACCTTACAACATCCATGTAAATGGGATTTCTTTTGCCGGAGACAGGGCCAGGAAACCTATAAGCATCCGCCAGAAGAGTGGAAGTGTAGTAGGTTATCAAAGCAAATGCTATGAGAGCAGCTGGACCAGCCACCCAACCCAACTGAGCTACAGCCCATGCAAGAGAAAGCACTCCAGAACCAATTACAGCAGTTATTATATGTGCACTTGCAGTCAGCAGCGTTCCTTCAAACAAAAAACAAACAAATGGTAAGAAAATGGTAGTTTTTGCTACAATCAACGTATAAGAAGGTTTTTTTTTTTTTTTTTTTTTTTTTTTTAATATGACCGGAAAGTTTGCTAGAGTGTTAAATTTTGAGACATATGACCCGGAAGAAGCATGGTCTAAGTATAAATGGTTATGTTTGCCAATACCAGTTCTCTCACGACCATCATCGTCAAAGTTCTTGCTTGGATACGCATTCTCCAGTGATTCTCGGGGTTGTTCTATGTGCATCATTTTCTTCTGAAACTCTTCAGCCATCTTTTTTTTTTCGTCTATAGAAGTACTAGTTAGATAGGGATGCAGAAAATTGTTAATGAAGAGGAGATATATATAATGAATAGAAATGAGGGAAGGCTTGAGATTGGCATTGACGAAGGGTTAGTCAGAAAAAGTCACAGGGCCAAGTGTTACAGGATAAGTGGCAAGGTTGAAAAAGTTTCTTTTGTTAATTACAAGGTAGAAAAAGTTTCTTTTGTAAATTACAAGGTAGAAAAAGCTATTTCCGATAAGTTAAACAATAAGACATGTTTAAAACTTTCAATTATGAAGGGTTTAGACATTAATGGGTTTGGTTTGCAGTGATTGAGGAGGATATCGTGCTTAATTTGAGGCCTCGTTCCACGAAAGTTGCCGAAGCATTGCCTTTTATGTTTGGTCCCAAATATTGAAAATGAAATAACATTAGTGCTCGCCATACTCGTCGCAAGTTGACTAAAGTGCGTGTCAATTAAATTAAATTAAATTTTATCTTTTTAAATGAGGTTTATTATATGAATTTAACAATACAACTCATTCCTGCTAGTCAATCTTCTCTATTAGATTTCATGCAGGCATAGTACAAAAATGCTTGTGCATTTTGATCAACGATACCAGTTTTCTTGACAAAGCTTCTTTTAAAATATAAGAAAAATAATTGTTTAACTTTAATAATCTGTTTGTAAAAGGGTCACAATTTTCATTTTTCAGAAGCGAGAATTTATATAGTTGTACAATAGAAAACTTCACTAGTTAAATTCTTTTAAAAAACAATAATAATAATAATAAGATAAGTATTATACAGTGAATTACAATACCAGTAAGTTATATCAATATCCATTTTAAAAATAACCTCACAAATTATGGGAAAGAGACTAGACTTCTCTTATACCTAATTAATGTTGGTTTCGTTATGTATTTTATTCGCCACCTGCTTTACTTAACTATGAGATATTTTCCGGATATATTTGTCTTTATAATTCAATTCTCCTCCATTCCAGAGCAAAATTTAAAATTACAAGTCCAAAACACACTCTAAGTAAAATTATATTAAATTCACTATAAATTATAAATCTCATAATGTAAGTCAACATCGATATCCTAATAGATGCACGTCAGACAAAAGAGAAGTTCAAAATGAAATGTTTTAATATTCCATAAATCGATAATTCTGCATAAGTTCCCACCTCTGAGAGTATTCGAATATGCCGTTTGATCTGAGTTACGGAACGAATAGCTGCATGAACAGATGTTAGACAGAGAGGCGTCAAAACAGAGCAAAATAAATAGTGAAGAATGGTTGAGAGTCTGTTTGTTTGTCATAATTTCTTTCATGGAAACATTTATCCTGATTTTTCGGTATTTAGTTACACAATAAAATAAGTTAATTGAGAAATATTTTCACTCAATATAAAAAACTAATTATAAGGAGTGTAATATTTTTTATGATGCTTTACATGAGGAAAACATTTCCTACTTCACATTCCACTCACCCGTCAACCCACCTCCCTCCACTCCTCCACCCCACCCCACCCCACCCCTCCCCTCCCCTCCCCTCACCTCACACCCACAAATATATGTGTGTGTGTGTGTTTATGTGTCTATAGATGTGTGCACGCGTCTGAGCGAGTGTGAGTGTGTGTTTGTATGTGTCTTTATAAGAATTTCACATTAAAAAATATTTTTTACTGTAACATTTAGTATCAAAAAATACTTTTTAATCTAATAATCAAATATCGAAAGATAATTTCTTTTTCAAATAAAATATTTTTTTCCATTAAATTATTTTCCTAAAAACAAACGGATTCTAAGTTATTAAAGGTTTGAAGCAGTTCTTCGGTTCGACCAAAAAAAAGAAAAAAGCAGTTCTTCTGTGGGTAAAGAAACAAAAGAAGTTACTATCGAGCCCCACATGCCCACCTTCCGTGATAAATCCCAAAGACAAACATGACGAGTCTTTTATTTTCCTACACCAGTTTTTGTTGTCTTCTTTTTCCTCACTTTTTTTTATATATATGAAGTCTTAGTCCTCTACTATTGACCAAATTTCCATGTATGATTAATCATGTTCATCAGGTCCAGTCTATCAACTTGAAGGCCTTTAAAGTAGTGTTTGGTTGCGTAAAGTAGATCGTGTTATTAACGTTTGCTTGACTTCGAAAAAAAAAAAAGCCTATGTCAACGTTTTCACACTTTAAAGTTTCCAAGGAATCTGAAAAAGTTAAAGAAAATCAGTCACTAATGTTAACCCTTGTTTGAAGCTTACACGACTATTTCATCAAGGAATTTTTTTTTTTTTTTTTGGGTCGGAAAACACTTTTTAATATTCAAACATCAAGGAAAGATTACAAAGAGTATCCTACACGAACAAAATACATGCAAGAGCAGGTGGTACACAATCAAATCAAGTGGGAGATTCCTAACTCTATATATGTGACTTAACCATCCTATCAACCTGAGCAAATTATTTCAATATGTAACATCTGAAGTTTTGAGAAGTTGGCAGAAAGCTAGACGAAAAAGTAAAATTAAATAAACAATAAATAATAAATAATAATAACAATAAAGAAAGTGAAATATCTCTGTACTTTTTCTTTTCATCTCCCTTCTTCCTTTTGAGAACACAAAATGTTGACCTTGACAAACTCAGAACTTTGAAATTTTTTACTTACATATTTCTCAAGTTTGCAATAGGTACCTTGCTATATGGACAGGCGGACAAGATGTTATTGGACTATTGTAACTTTTGAATTAAATGTTAGTTCTTTTCTTACGACGTCTGCAATTGAATTCCTTAATTTTGAATGCCCTTTTTCCTTTTCTTTTTTTGTCGAGAAGAGAAATATATTAGTTAAGAGACAAAAGATACAACACATGGGCCAACACATCATAGCTCAAAACAGTAAAAGAAAAGTACATGGGCCAAAATACATGCTCAAAACAAAATAAGCTGAAACCAAAGGAAAATGGCCAAAACTATATTCCAGTCCAAAAGCACAAACACTAGCATAATCCTTAACCCTAAAAAAATAGTAATGACACCGGAGCACGGGATGCCAGCGACAACACCAACGACGACCAGAGAGGAAACGAACGACAAAGGCCAAAAATATAGAGATATAACCCCATCTTGCAGCCCATACCTACAACGTCACTAAAAATGTCATAAACATGGCCACAACCTCACTGGAGGTGAGCAATGAAAGAACGTGATATGCAAGACATGTCACCCCGCTAAAAACAACACACGACTAAAGACTTCAATTATCGCGAACACGACAGAGTTTGAACGTGAAAATGGTAAAAACATGGTTCACCGATGGCCTCCGAAAATACTACCAAACTCGATGGACATCAACAAAGGTGAGAGAGGAGGGAACAACAGCCACATTCACCGGAGAAAGAAGCACGAACTGCCGCTGACGAACCCAAAACAAGCACCAGATCTGGGTGGGGAAAACCCAAGATCCAAGATCTAAGCTTATGAATCACCAAAAGCCCAAGCGAAATAGAACAAGAAAAAGAGAAAAGAGAGAAGTAGCCAGAGAACGAAACAAGGGGGTAGAAGAGGCGGTGAAGTCACTAGCATGAGGCTGGCCTATGCTAACACTACCATAATCTGCTAACTGCTGCCACCAACACGTCAAAAAGAAATGCCAAATGTGGGTTAGGGTAAGCCCAAATCCTAGGTATGGGTTTTTATTGTTAAAAAACAAAAAAGAAATAGAAAAAGAAGCAAAAAGAAAAGATAAGGCAACAACAAGAAAGAATAAGAGCTAAGACACTGACGGTGCTACCAACCGATGGTCGGAGTATGAAGAACGAGACAAGCTAGTGAAAGGCTCTCAACGTGGAAAGAGAGATAAAAGAAGAAAAAGGTGTTTTTTTGTGTGTGGGGGAAGGGGTGGATGAGGATGACCCTAATGCTCTTTTTCATAATTTTTTAGGAAAATGCTCCTAGCTTTCCTGATATTTTAAAAATATTACATAAATTTCTAGGTTCTGATCTGAATTCCACATTTAGTTGTATTAAAATCAAGAATCTGTTGATGCTCACCTGACTAAATTTCTGAAATTTCTTATAAGTACTTTATAAAAGTCACAAGTTACTAGCCATTTTAACGTGATGATGGCTAAGCAGCGTTAGATATTAAAGCGAACTCAGCTTTTTTAGAAGTATCTTTTATGATACTGAACACAGCATGAAGAAGAAAGAAAGAAAGAAAGAAAAGGCCATTCTTGCAATCTATGGCCTAAGGAGACTTGGACAAGTATTTTGGGCTTGAGTATCTCATTATAGGTATCTCAGAAAGCATTTTCCTATTAATCTTATCAAACGCTATTCTTGCGGGAGGAATTTGCTTAAAAGAGGAACACATTAAATGTGTCACTTACACTGTGTTTGGATTGGGAGAAATGGGGGAAAGGAGATGGTTAGTAAGGGGAGGGGTTGAAATGGAAGGGGTTGAGTCCTTATCCTGTTTGATTTGTGAGGAAATGGGGAGAAGGGGTATAGAAGGGATGAGTCTCACCTCTCCATACCCCTAAAATATAGTCCTTCCGATTTAGGGTAAAATGAGGGGAGGAGAAAATACTGTTTGTTGTAATGATAATGTTGCCCTTTTCTTTTTTTCTTCATCAAATCATGAAAGTTTAATATAAAATAAGAAAAGGGTATAAAAGTCATTTTATACAAAAAAAAAATTCCCTCCATTTTATTTTCTTTCTAATCCAAACAAAGAACATTCATCATCATTTATGATCATCTCGTTTATAAAATTATGCGATCCAAACATGATTTGACCCTCTCCATTCATTTCCTTTATGATACTCTCAATTCCTCTCATTTATAAACATCATCCCCCTCAATCCAAACATACCCTTAGAGTTTGTAATCATAAGGTTCTATCCTAAAATCAGTTAATGTCAGGTAGAGTAGTTCAGTATTTTATAAAGTAGTCTTTGAGTTGGTTTCTCTACAAGAAAAACAAGGACATGCGACAAACGTTTTCCGTCGCTATTCTGTTGCTAAATTTAATTAGCAACGGAATTCACAAAATGACCGTCACAAATTAGGTCATCACTAAATTGAGTTCCGTCACTAAATCCATAGCTATTTCACGATAGAATTGGTTTATCGCCCTAGCTGTCGCTATTTAGTGACGACTTACGACGGAAATAGTATGATTGATAAATCCGTCACTAAATAACGACAACAATGGTTTGTCACCAAGTTCGTCACTGAATAACGATGGATTGCGACGAAAATAATATAATCGCTAAAATCGTCACTAAATAGCGATAGACTATTATGTTTGTCACCAATTTTGTCGCTAAAATGAACTGCGACAAACCCAAACTTTAAAGTAAACAACATATATTACATATTTCAAGGAAAGTTTCCATTACAACACAAACTACATAGCTCTAAGGTAACATAAACAACACCAACAAGTAATCAAGCGTAAGGCTCGTTCTCAACCTCTAGAGGCACAAACTTGACCTCGGGTTCACCTGAAATGTTAGCAAACGGGGTAAGCTTCATGAGCTCAAAGAGGGGTTAAAAAGGAAGGTTTGAAAAACATTTAGCTTTGAAAATCCTTTTGAAAACGTGCATAGGAACAATAAATAGACAATAAGCACAAGTAGCTCAAGTAATAACAAAGCTAAGTAAACATTCAATAAGGATACACTAAATTTGTTGATGCCGTATCCTTCTACCACATCACGAACTCTTCCCCTTTTACTCTCGCAGGGTGTACTCCGGATGTACACCAATACCTACGACCCATACCCTATGAAACGCTCCGTCCATGCGGGATAAGAATTAGAAAATTGGTAGTCGCGTCATCACCTGGCAAGCCCGATGCCGCCTAGTGCAACACGAAAGCTTCCACATCTAGTTTAAAGGTTGCAACCTTACGCTTAGCATTAGCATTCGCATCGCATCACATTTAATCACATAACACAGATTCACGACATTTCGAGAAGACAAAAAAGTAGGTTGTCGCTCAATCACATTTAGCATTCATTCAACAATACATATCATTTAGCAACACACTGACTAGGTAAGAAAATAAGTTGCCCAATCTTAAGCATACCCTTTCATTCCTTGTCCAATTCCAGCCATATTTGACACCACACACAAGCATAACCACACGTTCAACAAAATAGAATTCAAACAACACTTAACTCAACTTTTTGTAACATTTACACCAACTTTTAACAACATATTTCACAAACTATGAAGCCATACTATTGCATACACATTTACCTATCATTTAAGTAACTAAGAAAGCATTTACCATGCACAACGGGCAGCCAAAGGCTGCTGCCCATGGCTGACCAGCGCCGACAGTGGTGGTACCGGTGCTGGAAAATTCAGCCAGCCATAACCACCAAAAATCCCACCAATTTGTGCTATCGAGCCACTAAACTATGCTATATAGGTACATATATGCATATAGATTTCATATACAAGCTATGAACAAAATATTTAACTCATATTTAGCTATACAACTCAATCTACAACACATATTAACAAGCTACAACAATCTATGGTTCATTCAAGCTAAAAATCAAGTATGTTACTCTCAAGGCTCTATCTAGCAAGAATCTCATGCATATTCATCATATATAGCAAAGATATACAAGTTCATAAAATAAACCTCAACTTTAAACTTTAAGATTGAAAATCCCCTCACCTTAAATGGTTGAAAATGCTAGAAATAGGTAGAATAGACAGATTATGCAAGTTTTAACTCCAATTTGGTTCCAAATATGACACCCCGGACCGAGCATGTAGTTAATATATTTATTTGCATATGCTTATGTGTTTATTTTAAGTGTTTGCATATAATTATGTATTTACTTTAATTAATTGCATTTATCTACCAGCATTAGTTTGCATATTTCTTGAAAACGTGCAACCTGTATTTAATTAATTTATATGAAATGATTATTTTACTATTTTATTATTTGTATTATTTGAATTTAGTTTCTTGCATTTAATTGTCTAGTTTCATTAATTAAATGTAAAGCTCCGAGCTAGGAGGGAATTTTATTTTATTTTATTTATTTATTTTGCATACATATTTGTCTTAATTAACCTACTTCTAGTGCATGTTCATCGAGAAAATTATGTGCATTGCATTTCGGAAAGTTCCAGAGTGAATAGTGTAAAACATGAATAGTAGAGCCTGTAGAGATTTTTAGTTGGGCCTTAAAGGAACTAGCTAGCATATAGGCCATCTTAGATCACCTAAACTAACTTAAATAAAGCCCAATTTAAGCCCAATTCAAGCCCAAGCCCAACTATTATTACATAACATTTATATTATAACAAAAATGAGCAAAAATCATAAAAAAAAGAAAGAGAAAGGGTCGGCTAGAGAGGGAAAAAAGGGGAGGAGATAAATTAACTAGGGTTTGTGCATTGGAGGTGATTTAGAGCTAATTGTAGAAGGAAAGTGGTCGTTCTAAGCAAGATTTTTGCATATCTTAGCCTTTTGGAGGTGAAGGGTCATGTTAATTGCATTTTATATGGATTATTTTGCTATATGTATGTGTATCATGTTGTAGAGATTTGATCAAAGTTGTTAGAAATGAATGAAAAGATCTATATTTAGTGTGTAGAGTATGATGTTAACTCTCTTGTGTATATATATTATGCTCTAGTTGCTACTTTAGTTGTTATTATTGTTTTGCAAATTGTGACTAAAGTTGAAGTTTAGGTGTTTGATTTAATGCTTAAGTGAAGTATAGAAGCTAGAAGTATCATATATATATATGCTACGTTCATGTCTTAAACTAGTACAAAATGCAAAATACAATAAAAATCAACATGTGCACGTGTGTGTGTGTGGTCGGCTTTGGACTGACCAGCGTCACCGCTGGTCAAGTCGGCAGCCACTGCTCTGGCAATGGGCTGTTGGTGGCCCTTCCCTTTTCCCCTTTGAATTTTGCCAAGTTCTTGTGTGCTAAGTGTTGAAATATGCATAGTAGTTGAGCGGTTTATGTGGATATTTGAAGTAAACCTTGTGTAAATGTTTAACTTAGTAAGTATATGTAGTTAATTTCATATTGAGAATCAAGGTGTGTTAGAGCCACGAGCATGCAAGTGTTAAGTGTCAAAGAGATTTTTCAAGTCATGATCTTGTATGAGTTATCAAGGAATGTTTCATTTCATGTTTAGTAATCTTAAAGCATGTCCCTAGTGTAGTGAACTTGTTGAGTTGTTTAGTTGTTGGTTATTTGGAGTTTAAGTGTATTAAAGCTATGTACGTATCAATGACCATGCAACCGTGTATGCTTTTAAGTCATATGAACTAAAGAATGTTTTCAAAGCATGACATTTAGCTTTAATGTATAGTAGCACATGTTTAGCGAACTTAAAGCATGTTAATGTTTATATGCATGAGGGTGGCCTCTTTTGTCACTCCTTATTCACGCATTATTCTATATTTACATGTTCTAATGTGATTACGTGTTATGTGTTATCAAGCGAAACTAATAAAACTAACTAGCGTCCAGTGTAACGAAGGTTGTAACCTTAAGCATTTGGTGTGAATGTGGTACCATCCATTGGGCGGCTGTAACACCCCGATCCCTCTCGAGACTGGGAGTTCTATCAATCAATCTAATCACAACCCAATTCCAAACCCGGGCATAAAATTTTAGGGAAAGACGGACGGAGTCTCTCCTGTTTTTAGGCAAAATGAAAAACCTGCAACAGCATATAAGTGGACCAGCACCGTGTCCAACCATTCAAAATTCCTCAAGGCCATCCGAGCCTTGGTTCTCCACAATTAAACACAACGAGTATACATACATTTCCAAGTACCAGACTATTCTAACTCTTTCTTTAAACAATACAAACATGCATTAAAGTTAAACTATACTAACTAAATACATGAACTAACCTATCATACCACTTCAGTAACCTAATAAAACTTATATTACATTCCTTTTTAACATTAAATACAAACAACACATAAAACATACATCTTTGCATCATTGACAACTCAAGCCACATAGCACGCAAGATAACTCTTCAAGCACAAACTTTCACGTAATCACGAACTTTCCAACTAACATGGCATTTCCTGAAATGTGGTGGTGAGGAGTGAGTATACACAACACGTATACTCAGTAAGGGCGAGACAGATATCGAGGTGGAAAGAAAGAAAGTCGTGCAATGCAAATAAGGCAGTTAAGCAATAGAACTGACAAGTAAGCATTCAATATAAACAATCAATATAATAAACAATTAATAAAAGCATTAACACAACCATTCAAAGCTATACCACACTCTGAAAGCTATGGTTCACTCAAGAAATGTACCGATCATGATTTCGATGACTTTAACGATGACAAGCCGGCTCACCCACCTTATAACTTCCGTTTAGAGTACTCTGGACATACTCTGTCAATTCTACGACCCAAAACTCCTTGGGCGACAACCCAAGCGAGAAAGGGAATAGGACACGGAGCTAGAGCAACCAACACTGGCAACCCGAGGCTACCCAGAGAGGCCCATCACTCACGCGCCTGACACAATGCAATGCAATACGAGGAATATAATGATAATCGAGCAAGGCACTGAAGTGCAGGTTAGTAACAACATGCGATACAATAAGCATTTACAATCAATAAAGTAACAAGAACAACACTAACAAACATTATCAACAATTGACAAACAATTCGATCATAACCAACTTTAACAAGCATAATAAGCAATAATAAGCATTCTACAAGTCTAACACTACGAAAACCAACAAAAACACAAAACGACCCCAACTTTCAAAACGCTACTACTTTCAAACGAGTCATGAGTTTTGGAAACCGACTTCACCAATCCTCCTAGGTCACCATAAGGCACGTCTAAAGACCACGAAACTCTAATTTACCCTAGAATTCCCGTAAAGCCCCGATGTGACACCCCGAACCCAGCACTTCATTAATTACATTCATTAAATGGTTAACTTAGATGTAATTTAGCTAATTACTTCATTTTTTTTATATTTTCATAAATTCAAATATTTCTTTTCAAGCATTTTATATTTTTATAAAATACTACATATTTTTAGAGGACTACAGCCCCTGACCGTGCGTGCATTGCATATCGGGATCAACGGAAAAAAATTCGTGAAATGTCTGATAAATAGTACCAGCGGGATTTTTTTTTCCATATTTTTTTTTTCAGATTTTTGGCATTTGTTTTGCTGAAATTTGATCACCCAAATGACCCTTTTGCCATTACTAAAATGCCTTAATTATTTGACCTACCATTTGACATTCTCATGATAATAATATAAGCCAAGAACAAAAAAAAAAAGTCAAAAAATGGCCAAAAAATAGTTACGAGAATAGTAACTTTTCTTGCAAAATTGCTATAGTTGGTCATTTCCATCTATTCCAAGCTTGAATCTTGAGTTCTTGAACATGTTTACACTTTCTTCAAGCTTCTCTAGCCTTGTGTGGTAAGAATTTCATCTTATTTTTGTATTTGAAAATTTTGCACCTAAACTTTATTTTTTTTTTGGGATTTGTTGAGATATTACTTGGTTATGCTTGTTTATGCTTAAATTACTCTTATTAATGATCATAGAGCATACTTTTGTGGTTAGATAGCATTTTGAATGGTTGAAAATGGAGTTGGAGCTTTGAGGAAGATGATGAATAGTAAAATTTCTAGGGTTTCGAAAATTTGTGCAATTTAATTTGATTCAATGCTTCTAGTAGTTGCTAATTAGGTCCTTGAGCGTGGAAAAAATGTTAGTTGCACTTGACATGTACAAAATTTGAATAATTTGATCAAATTAAGCTACTTTAATAAGGGGTTTCAGGGTTAACTCAAATTCGGGCATGCTTCAAGGTTATGGCTAGTCTTTATTAAGTATTGAAGCTTTAGAAGTGCCTTCGTTTCACTTGTTTGGATTTCAGAATTGGTACTTATAGTGTAAACGCACAAAGAGAAAATCGGGGATTTAATGGTAAATGAGGTTTAACGGGTGAGCTCGAGGGTCCTTGGGGTGCCATAAGGTGTGGTTTGAAGGATAGGATAACTCGTTTAGGAATCTTGAACCTTGCCTTTTGATTTGAAGCTTAATAGCAAAGATTGACAAAGGGGATTTCGGGTTGAAAGTGAAGCCGGGTGCGTTTGGGCATTACGGCTAGTGTCTAGTAAGTGATGAGGTGCTAGAAATGTATTCACTTCGCTTAGTTGAGCTCCGATTAGAGTACTTGTAATGTAATGCATAAATAGGCAAATTCGGACTTTTCGGGTAATTGTACTTTAAAGTGAGATTTCAAGGGCTTAAGTGGTGCCATTAAGTGTCATTAGAGATTTAGTATAGTTAGATTTGAGGTTCGTTATCTTGTGTGAAGTTTAGAGCTTATTTTGTTAGCATTTAGAAAGAGATTTGTTAGATTTCTTGTGAATTACTTGAATTAGTTGCATTAGTAGTTATTATATTGTTATGTTTGCTCTAATTGATCATGATAGAGTTATATGTTATATAAGTGTAAAGTTTATGACCTAAATACCAAGCATGTGAAAAGTGTCTAAATGAAGCTTATGTGAATTAGTTAAGCTTATTGCATAAGTAGCTATTTGAATTGTTATACTTGTTATAATTGCTATATTTGTCAATTGATTGAGTTATAAAATGTAAATTGGGAAAAATGAGTATGATAACTTGATTTATCTTGTAATTAGCTAGAGTTGAGTTTAGACAAATGGTTAGCTTGTTGAACATGTAAGTTGAAATGGGAGGTGATTGGCTGCCATTTAGCTAACTAAATGGAATTAGGGCCTTGTGCATGCTAATGCTAAAAAGCAAAGAATGTTTCTTGTCATATCCTCTAAGTTAGTTAAGATAATGCACGTCTAGAGATTTTAGAGTTTGATATTGTGACATGAACTTGTAGAACTAGCTAATTAATTGCATGATTAGCATTCTTAACTCATGTTATTTGTGTATGGTCAATCGGATGAATGTAGAATGATTTTATTGCATAACTGCCTAATTAGGAATTGAAGGGAATTGATGCCATGGGAGAAGGTTCAAATAGGAGTTTGGCTAAGTTTTGTATGTTTGGCTTCCTAAAGGTGAGGGACCTGCATCCTTACGTGCATTATAGTTTATTTTCATGCTAAAAGAGTATATTGTTTAGTATAAATGCGTAATTGATATATGCTTATTGTTGCTAAATTGTAACTTGGTGCAAGGACAACCTACTTTTTGTCCTTAAATGTGTTTACTGATTATATTGTCATTGTTATCATTCTTGCATTGCATCGTGGTTGCGCAACCTCATTGTCGCGGCGGATGCGATAGCCTCGCTGGGCGGCATCGGGCTTACCAGTGTTGGTTGCCTTAGCTCCGTCTGCTATTCCCTCACTCGCCTGGTTCGGAGATTTCCAGGGGGTGTTGGGTCGTAGGATCGGGTACATCCGGAGTACCCATTGGTGTAAGGGATGCCGGCATATCGAGATTGAGATCATGGTTCGTGGATCGGGGATCGAAGATTTAGAGTGATAAGGGTTATCGATTGTATCCTTTTAAAATGTTATATTATAATTGTTATTCACTGTTTATCTATTGTATTAATTGTGTTAAGTTGCTGCATTGCACGTCTCCAGTAGACCTTATCCCTCACTGAGCAATTGTGATTGCTCATACCTCGCTAAACATGTTTCAGGTGGTGCAGTTGGAGGAGTTGCCTTGGTTGCTGTGTACTATTACTTGAGATTGGAGTGATTGCTTGCTAAACTGTAGAAGACCTTGCTTGTCTACTTTATGTTCTATTTTGAAGCCTAAGGGCTTATGTATATATATTTGAGTGGTTGCAATTTGAAAGCTAAGTGGATGTAGTAAGTGTTATGGAATTGTGGCATGTAATAACTTATGCTTCTGCTTCTAGCTACGTTGCATGCTTGTATGTGTTTATATTGTCTTGTGTTGCTTAAGGCTCGGATGGCCTTGAAGTTGGGATTTCAATTAGAAATATTGTTCATTTGCTTCGTGTTTTATTTGAATGCTTATAGGTTTCCAGAATGTCCACGGTACAGGGAAAACTCTATCCGTTTTTCCTAAAATCTGTGCCCGGGTTGGGATGTGGTTGAGAATAGCATGGTTACTAGAGCCTCTGGTCTCGTGAGGGATCGGGGCGTTACAGGTGGTATCAGAGTTTAGATGCTCTCAGCCGGGATAGGGTCCTCGGACTGCTGGGTAGTGAACCTCTAGTGCATGCTTGTGAAATGTATCTTGATTAGGTGTGTGCTTCGTGTGCCTTGAGAATGTGAGTGTCTTTTGTGCAATCTTGTATCCTGAACTTAATATGTGATCTATGTGATAGTGATGTGTACTGTGTGTTAAATACTTGTCAAGTGTAGTGATATAGCTAATCATGAATCGAATTGATCTTATGAATCGCTATTTGCTCGAAATATTGATTGTAACGTGTATACTTGAGTGTCTCGGCATAGTTGTGTTGTGAATTGTATTCATTGCATGTGACTCATATTTGAACTATCTTGTTGATTAACTTTGTATTATAAAACTTCTGGTTATATAATAGCTTGTGTGATATATGTCATAATCTCCTGATATATGAACATTACATCAATTACATTAGGTGATATCCTGGCATTCATGCATTGTCCCCTTAAATCGGTAAGTAAGCATTCTCCCCTGAAAGAGATGACCATTGATGCTGACTGGTGAGAGAATAATGGTTCAACCGGCTATTGGGATCAGTGAAGGGATTTGATGCCCCGAGGTTAAATTTGGACTCTCTTGGCATTTCTTAAACGGTACTTCTTGGCTGGAACTTCTATTTGGGAATCTCGGATAGATCTTCTAGTTGGCGTCATATATGGAGATCTTATTTGATACTCTTATTCAAAAGAATTCATCTTTATGAGTATTGGTCAGTATTCTTTACGCACACTCCCACTTGGATTTCTTGTTCGGCATTTTACCTATGGTACCACCTTGATATTCTTATTGGGTATTTGCTTCAGTATTTTCGTTTGGAATTCTTGCCTAGAGATTATTTGGTATTTCCTCTGGACTACTGGTATAACGAGCATATTGGGGATTCTTATATGGTGATTCATAATTAGAGAGATTCTTATTCCAACTTCTGGATTCGTATACTTATTCGGAGCCTTTATTTGGCATCCTTAATCAGATTTATTGGTGGTATTTTCTCGGAGTCCCAAGCTGGACATCTAATTAGGCCTTTATTTGGCAATCTTGAGCCTTTATTTGACAGTTAAAGTTGGGATTCACCGGACTTCCTTCTTGGGAATTTCTTGATATTATCCGGGCGTTTTGGATATTAGCTGCATACTCTTCTTAATGGGATTTCTTTTAGTGCTCTCTCAGCATTAGTGAATGGCCTCCTCGTGTGACATTCTTACTGGACTCCAATTGGGTATTTTCATAGGAGCCTTTATTTAGCTACCCCACTCCGGCTTCCTTCAGTGACGTTTGCTCTTCTTAGGCTCTGTTTGTTTGCCGTAAAATAACTTGCTAAGGGAAAATATTTTTCTGGAGAATATTTTCCTGAAAAATATTTTCTTAGAAAATATTTTCTGGTGTTTGGTTGTGACACTGGAAAATATTTTCTGGTGTTTGGTTGTGACACTAAAAAATATTTTACGGCCTTTGGTTGTTATTGGAAAATACTTTCTAGTGAATTCTTTTTTACAAAAAGAATAAATTTTATTCTTAGAGAAATTTTTTTTTAAAAAAAAGAATTTTATTCTTAGAGAAATTTTTTTTTTAAAAGAATTTTATTATTACAAAAATAATAATAATAAAAAATGTTATGTAAAAAGTGAAAGTGAGAGAGAGAAGAGAGAGACGTTGAAAGCAAAAGCATTAGCAGCAACACCTTTTTGTGAGATGAGAGAGAAAACGTTAGGTAAAAAGATGTAAAATGTTTTCTTCTCCCAAGGGAGAAGAAAACATTTTACAGCCATTTGCACTACAAGTTTTCCATTGACTGAAAATATTTTACCATTGACTATATTTTCTGTCCTGCCAAACACCGTAAAATGTGAAAAATATTTTACGGGAAAATATTTTACAGCAAACAAACGGAGCCTTAGTCTCCTTCGGCATTACACTTCTTGACTTCAAGTCCGACGGAAACTGTTGCAGTTCTTGGAAGTCATTTCAGCTCAAAAAATTGCGAGGTCGCAATTTTTGTAAGGAGGGGAGGATGTGACACCCCGAACCCAGCACTTCATTAATTGCATTCATTAAATGGTTAACTTATATGTAATTTAGCTAATTACTTCATTTTTTTTATATTTCCATAAATTCAAATATTTCTTTTCATCCATTTTATATTTTTATAAAATACTACATATTTTTAGGGGACTACAGCCCCTGACCGTGTGTGCATTGCATATCGGGATCAACGGAAAAAAATTCGCGAAATGTCTGATGAATAGTACCAGCGGGATTTTTTTTTCCAGATTTTTTTTCTTTAGATTTTTGGCATTTGTTTTGCTGAAATTTGATCACACAAATGGCCCTTTTGCCCTTACTAAAATGCCTTAATTATTTGACCTACCATTTGACCTTCTCATGAGAATAATATAAGCCAAGAACAAAAAAAAAAAAAGAGTCAAAAAATGGCCAAAAAATAGTTACGGGAATAGTAACTTTTTCTTGCAAAATTGCTATAGTTGGTCATTTCCATCCATTCCAAGCTTGAATCTTGAGTTATTGAACATGTTTACACCTTCTTCAAGCTTCTCTAGCCTTGTGTGGTAAGAATTTCATCTTATTTTTGTATTTGAAAATTTTGCACCTAAACTTTATTTTTTTTTTGGGATTTGTTGAGATATTACTTGGTTATGTTTGTTTATGCTTAAATTACTCTTATTAATGATCATAGAGCATACTTTTGTGGTTAGATAGCATTTTGAATGGTTGAAAATGGAGTTAGAGCTTTGAGGAAGATGATGAATAGTAAAATTTCTAGGGTTCCGAAAATTTGTGCAATTTAATTTGATTCAATGCTTCTAGTAGTTGCTAATTAGGTCCTTGAGCGTGGAAAAAATGTTAGTTGCACTTGCCATGTACAAAATTTGAATAATTTGATCAAATTAAGCTACTTTAATAAGGGGTTTCGGGGTTAACTCAAATCCGGGCACGTTTCGAGGTTATGAATAGTCTTTATTAAGTATTGAAACTTTAGAAGTGCCTTCGTTTCACTTGTTTGGATTTCGGAATTGGTACTTGTAGTGTAAACGCACAAAGAGAAAATCGGGAATTTAATGGTAAATGAGGTTTAACGGGTGAGCTCGAGGGTCCTTGGGGTGCCATAAGGTGTGGTTTGAAGGATATGATAACTCGTTTGGGAATCTTGAACCTTGCCTTTTGATTTGAAGCTTAATAGCAAAGATTGACAAAGGGGATTTCGGGTTGAAAATGAATCTGTGTGCGTTTGGGCATTACGGCTAGTGTCTAGTAAGTGATGAGGTGCTAGAAATGTATTTGCTTCGCTTAGTTGAGATCCGATTAGAGTACTTGTAATGTAATGCATAAATAGGCAAATTCGGACTTTTCGGGTAATTGTACTTTAAAGTGAGATTTCAAGGGCTTAAGTGGTGCCATTAAGTGTCATTAGAGATTTAGTATAGTTAGATTTGAGGTTCGTTATATTGTGTGAAGTTTAGAGCTTATTTTGTTAGCATATAGAATGAGATTTGTTAGATTTCTTGTGAATTACTAATCTCTGTTCCTTTGAGTCCACAAAGGATTACAACACTTCTTCTCATAATGATTCTCTCAATCTATGTGCAAGAGTGTAATATGATGTTTGTGTGAAAATATGAATAACAATAGCAATTCCTATTTGAGTTTGACATTACAATTGAAGAACACTTTGAATGCTCAAAGATTTGAAAGTGATAGCTCAAGATTTCTCAATGAAATTTGATATGAAAAAATCTTTTGAATTGCTAAGAAATATGAAGATTAAAGCTTGGAGAGATGTGTTTGAAATGGTGAGAGAGCATGGCTTAAAAAGAGGGAAAAGTTAGACACAAATCGGATATTAAGCATAAATTCTGGATTTTCCCGTTGAGTCATCCGGTCGATTTAGCCTCTATCCAGTTGACCAGATAGAGCATGTATCGCCCGGATCAATGCTCTCTACCGGGCGTTGTGGCTTCTATCCGGTAGACTGGATAGAGGCTGTATCACCCGGATGTTCAAAAATGTTGAAAAGATATTTTTTGAGCCCCAAATCAAATAATTTAATAGTATTGAACTTGGGCACTTTTAAGGACACTTATACAAAAGTGTTTCTAGTATTTTTTAACATCTCAAAACTTTTCAAAACTCTTGAAAAGATTTAAAAACATTTTTTGATAAATTAAGAGTTTGAAATCTGAAAATCTATTTTTCAAAAATAAAATCGAATTGATCCTTTTTTTTTGAAAATATTTGTTCGAAGAATATTTTGTGAATTTGAAAAATCTTTTATGAAAAACTTTTTGGAGATTTTATGAGCTACACAAATCATACTTAGGCAAACAACAATTTTAATGCCAGTACCCCTTATGTCGCCACGTCTCTTTCCTTGTGACTCCATCTTTATCTTGGAGTCTTCAACTCTATTTCTTCAGGTCATCAAGTCTCTTTCTTCAAGTCTTCATATCTTGATTTTCCCATGAGAGACTTTATTTGAATAAGGCAGGACATAGGATTACCTTTTGGGCTTTGATTCATTTTCTGATTTGGCCTTATCTTTGATCAAATAGCTTTGAAACTAGCCTTTGATCCTTTTGAATTGATGTGGGCTTGCTTGTGGTCTATTCTTACTTTGATGGATTGAATAACTTACCCAAAATACAAATAAGAATGCTAAGTCACAATTAAGATGTTTTGTTATTATCAAAATAAAGATTATAAGTCTTTTATGCCAACAATCTCCCCTTTTTTTATGATGACAAAACATTGAAATTAATAAGTATGAACTAGTTGTATTTGAAAGATAAAACTAAATTTGAGGTCTCCCCCTCAATTTGTGCTTGATTAAATCAATAGCTTACACCTGAAAAGTAAGCTCCCCTTGAATAAGTGCATAGTGTTATAAACAACATACATATATATTCATACACTTATTTTCATGCTATATTTCAATATACCTTTTCTCCCCCTATTTGACATCAACAAAATAAAGTTCACATAATGCATAAGAGCAAAAGTCATAATAGGAATAACCCAAAACAGGTATAAGAAGAGTTATAACCAAAAGAAATTCAAAGCACGAATGAAGCAAAATATCCCAAAAGAAATTGTCAAAACGAAATTAAAATACAATGAATTTTATAAAAGTAAGACATAAGGAAAAAAAAAACTGAAATTTTTTTGAAGAAAAACATCCCAGGGCATCCACAAACTAATGACCAATGTTGTGGTCATATAATGCCTTTAACATCTGCTCCATACGATCTAATCGCTCATCTTGTGCATCAAGGCGGGCAAGGATTTCATCATTGGTTGAGGGTTGTGAAGTTGAGGATCCAACATCTCGTCTAGTTTTTTGACCTTGAGAGCTACCAACACCACTTCTATCAGCGCCTTGGCCTTCCATAGGATCTCTAAAGATAGCGAGGTCAACATCAAGAGATTCAAACACAAGAGGATCATCACTTGTATCATCATCAATATCAAGAACTCAGTTGTTATGGATCGTCCACTTTTGGCGAGTGATGCTAGTTACATTTAGAAAATAGGATCTAGCACTTATAGATTCAACCTCTTGATCACGTGGAATATGCCAAATATTTAGAGAAAACTAGTCAAGGACTATCTCAAGCAGATAGTACTCCCTTAAGGATACAATATAAAGTTTCCGATGTAGCCATTTATCAAGGAAACACATGCTTTAAACTTCATTTTCTCATGGTTCCAAGGTTATCCCATCCTGTTATTCTCGGAAACCCATTTCTTCATTCCTTATTTCCGATTCATAAAATTGATGAATCAGGAATTGAAGCCAAAATCCAAGGAATACCTTTTAAACTCCCTTTCATGTCCGAACCAAATGAAAGATTCCTTGATACACTTTCTGAAGTTATTTCTCATAAAGAAAACTTCTTATTTTCTCTCAAAGAGGAAATCAGTTTTCGACAGGTTCAAGGACTCAAAAGTCCTAAGATTCAAGAGAAGATAAAATCTCTTGATGCACTTGTGCTAAAACACCTAACGCTTTTTGGGGGAGAAAGAGACATGTGGTACAATTGCCATATGAACCAGATTTCGAAGAAAGATCTATCCCTACGAAAGCTCGACTAATAGCGATGGGTCCAAGGTTTCTTGAATTATGCAAGAAAGAAATTGCTGAATTGTAGCAAAAAGGGTCTTATTAGGCCAAGTTACAGCCCAAGTAGTTGTCTAGCGTTCGACATGGAAAATGCAACAGAACTCGAAAGAGGAACTCCCAGGCTAGTAATCAACTTCAAGCCCTTGAACAAGGCTTTAAGATAGATTAGGTATCCCTTATCTAACAAGAAGGATTTGTTCAATCGATTGTTCAAAGCAAATCTGTTCTCAAAATTCGACATGAAGTCTGGATATTAGCAGATCCAGATTGAAGAAATAGAAAGGTATAAAACAGCGTTCACTGTTCCGTTTGGACACTTCGAGTGGAACGTTATGCCTTTTGGGCTCAAGAATACCCCTTCAGAGTTTCAGAGAATCATGAACGAGATCTTCAATTCATACTCGGATTTTATTATCGTCTACATTGATGATGTTCTCGTTTATTCTCAGAATATTTATCAGCATGTCAAACACTTAAAAGTGTTTATTCAGGCAGCCAAACAGGCAGGACTAACTGTTTCTGCAAAGAAGGTCAAAAACTTCCAAACTGAGATAAGGTTCCTCGGTCACAATATTACTCAAGGATCTATTACACCCATAGATCGTGCCATCCAGTTTGCAGATAAGTTCCCAGATGAACTTAAAGACAAAACACAGGTGCAAAGGTTTCTTGGAAGTCTTAATTATGTTGCAGACTTCTATCCTAGTTTAGCGCAGGATTGCAAGCTTTTATATGCAAGGCTAAAATAGAATCATTCACCATGGACGTAAGAACATACGAAGGCTGCCCAAATCATTAAGAAAAAGGCTAAGGTCCTACTGTGTCTGGTTCTCTCTGATCCAGAAGCCTTTAAGATCATTGAAACTGACACCTCTGAGTTAGGCTATGAAGGAATCCTTAAACAGAGGATTCAAGAAAAGGAACAATTGGTTCGCTTTACTTCAGGCTTATGGAAGCCAGCTTAGCAGAATTATTCGACCATTAAAAAAGAAATTTTAGCTATGGTCCTCTGCATTACTAAATTTGAAAGCGACTTGATAAATCAAAAGTTTTTATTAAGAATCGATTGCAAATCTGCAAAAGATGTTAAAAACCTTGCTTCAAAATAGATTTTTGCTAGATGGCAAGGAATTTTATCAGCTTTTGATTTTGATATTGAGTTTATAAAAGAAGAAACTAACTATCTACCTTATTTCTTGACTAGAGAATTTCTCCAGAATTCCAATGGCAGACAGATCACCCAATCCTAAAAGGATTAGGGATTCACCATCGTCTTCTCAAATGAAGGACGGAGACACTAGATTAGCCGAAGATGCTTATGAAAAAGTAGATCCTGACAGTGGTAGTAAATATCTCTTCATCATCACAGGGCACCACCCACTCTATATCGCCGAAAAAAGTAATGTGAGAATGACACCAAATCAAATTGCAAAGATTGTGCTCAGGGAAGAGATTCTCCCTCAATATGGGCAAAAAGGTGTCTACTACTATCTATCCAGATCAGTTACTTTTGATCCAACATGGCGGTCAAAATCTACTGAAGACGTTGCATATTGCAAGATCTCAATCAGAATGATACTTAACCTAGCAGATTGGGGTAATGATATCTTTCCAGAGAAAAGGTTAAAATATTACGCTTTTCATCCCAAAGCTTATAATTATTTTGATTATATGTCAGCTTAGGAACTGGCTCTCTTATACTAGAACAAGCAGCGCAAGCATACCTGGTTCATACAATTCCGGCTTGATGATCCAGACCAAACATTCCCTTAATGGTTTTTAAATTGGTTCAAAACTTGGGGATTATATCCCTCCAGCATACCAATGTTTAGACAGAAACATTATGAAGATTTTGTCCAAACATTACCTATTAATGTTCGTGAAGGTATTATTGGACTCCTTAATTTTGTCTTATTAGAACAAATCCCTTGGATTGTTAAATGGGATTATGTTCTGGAGACCATTCCAGAAGTTTGTATGGATGGGCTTAAAGCCTCGCATGTCTGGCTTTGCAGACGAACAATGATTAAGTGGTGGAATAAGTTTGATTTTCAGGGCAAAACTGTCAAAGGAAAAGGAAAAGCACCACCACCTGATTCCCTACCTTCAGATCTCTTCAAGGATTTGCTATCCTCTTCACCTATAAAAGGAAGGCTCTAGTTTTCATTTTAGGCATCGAAATATTTTCAGCTATAAAAAATCTAAGCTTTCTTTGTCAGCAAAAAAGTTTGCTTAGCTTTCATTCCTCAATTTTCTTACCCTTTGTAACTTATATATCTCCATTAATATATGTTGAAGTATTTTTAAGTCATTTCCTGGCGTGCTCTGTATCAGCTTTTAAATTTACTTGCAATTACTTTGCCTATTAACCCCTGATACCCTCGTGGTATCAGAGCCATCTTTTAGATTTATACTTACTGTCTTCTTAGCTTCCTTAATATTGTGAAGTTGTATAGTAGTCACGTTGTAAGACCCTGTTGTGCCGTGTGAAGGCTTGTTGGGCAGTAATCAGTCATTGATAGCGACACTTACAAATATTATGGATCGTTTAAGAAGGAGTTTGTCTATATCTAGATCTGGTTCTGAAGCCTCCAGTTCAGGAGCTAAGAACAAAGAAATTCAGGTTTTTGAAAATGTTAAAAATCAGTTGTTAGCTTGGAAACTACCATCTATGTCCCCTTCTACCATTTTTAAACAAAGTAGTTTTGCATTTGCCTCAGATTATATTATTAAAACTGTAGAAGAAACAGTCCCTCTCAAAGAATGACATCAAACATTTCAATTGCTTTCTGAACACCTTATAGAAATGCATAAACGAAAATATAAATATTTGTATTTTGGATTTGTTCAAGTAGCAATAAAACCATTAACAAGATTTGGCTTGAATGTGTTAGCCTTAATTCTTCTTAGGGATGCAAGTCATCTTATATTAGATGACTCCCTACTTGGTGTTGTAGAGTCAATGTGAGACCCCGAATTTGGCTATATTTGCAATTACATGTTTTAACATGTTTATATGTGTTATATGAATTAAAATGTGCTAATTAAGTGATTAATACTTCTAATACATGATATGTGAGCATTCATGAAATTTTCATCAAAATTGGCATTATAAATTTTATCGTTGGTTTTTGTGAATAGTATTTTGAACACATGTCTACTAAAATTTTGACACGGGTGTTTTAAACATTTTAAAAACAAGTCCTCCATTATTAATAGACCCATATTTGAATAAAAATTATTTCTGAAACTGATTAGGAATTTAAATAGATTTTACGGGCGAAAAAAATACGTTTTTAAGCTAAAATAGTGATTTTTGCTCAAAACAATTCTTGCATTGACTTTCATTGACCTAGTATATATTAAATACAAATTATATTTCATTTTAAATATTTATAAAATGGCACAATTGAAAAATGCATTTAAAAGTCATTTGAAAACAAATAATATAACTTTTCATCTTCTTTTGCGAAAATCGAGTTTTTACCCGAGTCGGGTGTAAATGTATGCATGTGGAACTCCTTGTCAACTAAAAATATGCTACTTAAAATAGTCTAGGAGTTAATTTCATGTTGGTGAGCAAAATAGTCAAGAAATAGAATTAAAAGACTAAAAAATAATTAAAAGACTAAAAAATACTAACTTTGACCAATTATTTTTGCATTGACTTATTATTTAACTTAATATATACTCAAATATCAGCCAAAATACACAAAAACACATCAAAAACCGTGGCTCCATGAGGGAGAAAAAAGAAGACATTTTCAAGGTTTTTCAAAGCATTTTTCTCATAGATTTTGCATTTCAAAGCCAAATTGAGTCATTCAAAGCTTGATTTCACTTGTTGGTCACATATTGCACATATTTCTAGCATTGCATAACATCAAAGGTGAGAGAAAAATTCTAGATCTCAAAATGTCATTTTTATATTAATTCATATAATCAAATTTTTAGCCGTTGAAATGTTAAATTGATGTTATATTATTGCTCAGTAGATGCTAAGGATTGATTATATGTGTTTATATAAGTTTTGAACCGTTGTAGCATGAATATCTATTTTTCGGGTACTAAAATTGAGAATTTGGCTATTTGTTGAATATATGTTGTTGTGGTTGTTGGAATTGCTTGTTGTTAGTTTTTAAAAGTTTGTTAAATACGTGGTAGTAATGTTGTAATGCCGAAATTTTGATTGTGATGTCAGTGTGAAAGTCTGGAAATTTCAGCCATGGTGCATTAGGGTTTTAGGGTTATTAGGCTTGTTTTGGATGGCCTTTGGTTGGTTTCCGATGGTGTGAATGTATATGCATGTGTGGGTAAGTGCTATAAACTGGTTTGGAGGTTATCGGATTAGTAGAATGTAAGTTATGACTTTTAGAAGTTGGAGTTGTCTTTCTTTAAAATGTTGAAATGTTGTCTTTAACTGTTTGGGTGGTTGATCTTGGATTGATGTTGATAGAGATCGGGGTTGAATGTTGGGTTAAATGCATGTTCAGTTGGATGGCCTACTTTGTCATCTAACTTAATTATTTCATGAATATATAATTGTTGATTGTTAAATGTTGTTAAATTGATGGTTGAAATAAGGTTTAGTTGTTTATTGATTATTGATTGTTGATACAAATCCATGAGAAGCACGCTCGGGGTTACTCCGGGGTATAGCCGAAGCGGACATTACTTTCTTAGTAGCGCACTCGGGGTTAATCCGGGGTGTTACAATGTTAATTGAATAATGATTATTGAGTACGGGAATCGGGCACTTTCGTTGCTGATCTCTCAGAATATTGACTGATGATTATTGATTACAAGAATCGGGCACTTTCGTTGTTGATCTCTCGGTTTATTTATATTGAGTCTCATTGTTGTGAGCTTTGATAATGTTGTGTTACCTCGGGAGGCATCCTGGGCTGCGGGCATAGTTATCATGGCTAATCCTTATCTCGCATGGGCGGAGAGGCCATGGGGTATAGGTCTAGGTCAAGGTACCTCAGGATTGTGTCATTGGGTTTGGAGGAGTTGATGAGCATTGAAAATGGTGTGTGGAGCTTCATCAGTAAACGTATCGTATCCTTATTGTGTGTTTACTATTATTGTTGTTGTTGCACTTATAATATTAATGAAGTTTATTATGTGTTTACTGCTTAAAGGATGATTTCCAAGGAGTATAGTGAATACTGTTAGAGATCTATCGAATCCTCACTGGGCTTGTTTTATATAAGCTCACTCTCAATTATTGCATGCATACAGGTGTTACCAATCCAGATTACGGGTACGTGCCTCCAGAAGAGGATAATGTGCCATTGTGGACGAGTCCTATGTGCCAGAGTCTTGTCCTTGATATCTGATGTTGTACTCTTTTGTTATCTTGTATATTAAAACTAGTTGGTTTGTATTTACGTAGAAGTTTATGATGTATAAGATGTTGTAAAGATAATAGATTAAATGTTGTTAGTTTAGTAGTCTTGTTTTAGAAAATGATTAGGCTACTAGATTGGTTATAATCTATTTTGGAAAAAATGTATGTTATATAGTAAATGTATGATGTTGGAACGGAGGCGTATAACTTATGGATGCAATGGTAAAAGAATGTTTAACGTATATTGTGGTTGTGTTGTTTAATTGTTGAATTGTTTGTGGAGTTGGTTGTATGAGTTGCGAAGAGATTGGTTTAGAGCCTCGGTGTCCTAATTACTGTTGTTATACTGCCGAAATTCCGTTGCATCCTGACTGATTGTAGGAGGGGTCGAGTTGGGGCGTGACAGTCAACCCTCTATGATAGATCTATACACTTTACCTATTTTCCAAATTTTACGGTCTCTCTCACAAATCTACACATCCTAAAGACTATTTCCCTTACCGTTCAAACAAACGGTTACCACACCAAGGAAGGAAGAGAACAAGCAGCCCTTATATACAAGATATGCTACAAGGCCATGAACACTGTTTCCCCAGGACTAAACAGATTCAGGCTAGAAGAGGTGAAACTAATCTCCTTACAACCAATCTCAACAAAGCATTCATCACTATCCCAAAGACCATACAGTGGAGTCAAGTAACTCTACCAGAAAGATGGAAGCTTGAGTCAATTGCCCCTCCTTACCGTGAAGAGCCATAGACTATTGAGCATATTGTTCAATACAAAGATGGCGATGCAGTCATAAAATTCTTAGATACAAGGAAGGTCAAGATCGAGTTTGAAGGATCTTCCAGAAGATCATCTACATCCTCAGTTCCTCAAACGAAACAAGAAAAAGAGAGATCGGCATGCATTGTTATAGATCTTAAGAGATCTAGTGAAGAAGTTTCACAGCCTCAATACAAGGTTGAAGTTCCCGCAACTAAGGAAGGCAGCAAAAAGGCTACTTCGCCTACCTTCTCAGATATAGGATATACAAGCAACAGATACTCCCTTGGAGTTATAACCAAGACTAACACTCTCAAAGAGTCAAAGTTTTTTGATAAAAAATACCATTATCATAGAGCTTGGTATACTACCAAACTAAGCAAAGAAACTCAAAGTTTCTATGCAGATCGTTTCGAAGATTGTCTTGAAAAAACCAGAAGCAAAGCCGACTTCTTCAAATGGCTCAAAATGGTATTCAAAAGAAAAGGATTCAATTGGCCTAATTTTTAGGACCAATCTTTTCTAAATGTACTTAGCTCAATAGTACAAGGATACAAGACATTCAAAGGAGATATTGTCAAATCTAAGTATCCTCCTGATTGCACCGTTGTTATACAACGAGGCACTAAAAAGGCGATTGCCACTCCATTCAATGGAACCAAAGAATAATCAGGAGAAGGAACCTCAAAGGTCCCTGATGAAGCTATCAATTTTGTGATAGAACAAAGCAACTACACTAATCTTTATCTTCAGGCCATTGGAAAGCAGATAGATCACGTGGTTGCAGTAGTGGCAGCAATTACCATAAAAGGTAATCAAGAAGAACAACTGGAGAAAAAAGAAGAAAAGCCATCTCTACCAATGATTCAGCCACCACCAACTATATCTTTGAAGAACTTTTCCTTAAAGGATCCAGTCAAGCAAGAGGTTGTTGATCAGCTGACTGATCTTATTAGCGGAATAAAAATCAAAGATAAGGCTAAAGTGCTAGCAGAGGTCAAACCCTCTACACTCAATGTCTTAACCAACATGAAGCTCAACGCAGTTACGTGGAAAAAGACATATGAGCCTTATTACTCTAGGCCAACACCACCAGATCTCCTACATGAAGAATACAATGGACATTATGTCTTTTCCGGAGATAACATCGTAGAATGGAATATCGATGGTTACTCGGAACAAATGATCATGAACAAGGTCAAACAAATGTTCATGTTCGCACAAGCATTCAGACTACATGGACAAGGTGATCAAGATATCGCCAGAGCAATTGTTTCTGGATTCTCTGGTCAGCTGCAAGGATGGTAAGACAACTATCTTAATGATGCAACATACCAACAGATCTACAACTCCATGACACCAGTCATTGAAGGAGGAATGCAGACGGGCTTTAAAGCAGATGTTGTCAACACTTTAATATATACAATTACAACAGCATTTGTGGGCTCTACAACCACATTGGCAGAAAAGACAAGAGAACAACTCTCCAATCTAAGATGCAGATCTCTAGTGGACTTCAAATGGTATAAAGATGTTTTCCTTAATAAACTCTACGCTAGAGATGATGCGGCAGCAAGTTACTGGAAGGAAAAATTCATTGATGGTCTTCCAGCAACATTCGCTTAAAAGCTGAGAACTCGTCTCAAAGACGAAAACGGAGGAATCATTCCATACTCCCAGTATACGTTTGGCCAACTTGCAACATAAGTGATTACAGAGGGAATGCACCTTTGTAATGATCTAAAGCTCAAACGCCATCTTGACAGCCAGAAGCTCAAAGGCAAAGCTATGGGAGATTTTTGTGAACAAATAGGCTTTCAGTCTTTCACATGAAAAGGTAAGAAGACATACCATAGTCACAAATCTCAGAGAAAAGAGTATGACAAAAAACGTCCCTCTTTTCATAAAAAGAAATATGAGAAGAAGAGGTTTATAAAGAAACTTGACAAAGCTTCAACCTCTCACAAACGAGGAACTCAAGAGAAGGCTCCAGTATGTTGGACATATGGAAAGATTGGGCATTATCGGAATATATGTCCTGTGAAGAAACACATTCATGCCCTTGATCTCGATGAAGGTCTTAAAAAATCTTTGTGTCATATATTCCTTACTCCATCAGACGACGAAAGAGAAGATTTAGAAGTGAACCTCATAGGTTTATACACTTCTGATAATGAAAGCAATTCAGAATCAAATTCTGAAGCAGAAGAGCCTCACCACTCCTCTAGTTCAAACAAAGAGGAAGGATGTTCCTGTAATAGTGGATACGAGGATTGCTTCATGTCAAAAATAAATGCTCTGGCTTAAATGTCCTCTCAACCCCCAAAGATAATCTTATTCTTGATCTTATAAACCAGATCCAAGATGTTGCTAAAGCTCAAATACTTTCCAAATACCTTGAGGTTTCTCAACCCAAAGAAGATACTCAGCCCAAGGTAACAATGCCAGAAGTCAGGCAACCTGATTTCTATTCATTTAAAACGGTTCTCGAAAGAGTTCAAAACTCTCCTAAAAGAAAGGAACCTACACTTGGAGAACTTCGGCATGAGGTTCGAGAAATCAAAAATGAACTGTTTAACCTTAAAGGTTTATATCAAGCAGAAATCATTCTACTTCAAGAAAGGGTCACTGATCTTGAAACTAATACAGATATATCAACATAAAGGCAACCCGAAGATCAGTATCTTCCAAAACGACCTGATTATCTCAAGACTCCAAAATTACTAGAGTCATTTGTCCAAGGAGAAATCAGATCTAAAGAAAAATCTTTGGTCATCAATGAGCCAAGCACTGAAGAACAGGCGCTCAAAGCACCTGAATTGGCCTTATTAAATTGGGTCAATGTCATAGAAAGAGTTACTACGTTCAAATGGTACTTTGAGCTCACTCTTATAATCAAAGGAGAACACAAGGTGAAAACCATTGTCTTAATAGACTCTGGTGCAGATCTAAGCTGCATAAGATAAAGCTTAATTCCAACCAAATATTTAGAGAAAACTAGTCAAGGACTATCTCAAGCAGCCATAAGCAAGTTGGTTTTGGGCTTCCTTGGTGTGGATGATATGGTTAACAATGATATGTGGAAGATTTATTCTTTTGGCTTCATACATCAAATACATTAACAAAGCAGTGAATTTTGGAATAGAACCATCCTTAATTTCTCTCGGAATAATAACTTCATGAAGAATGTAGAACAAAAGCTTCTTTTCTGGGGTGATTTCCTTCTTCTTAGGATATTAAGTGCTATTCTTTCCCGTCTCTTCCCATAAGAAATCTATTACTTTTGCTTCTAAATCATCATGAATGTCTTCTGGCATGCCCTTATAGGAATAAAGCTTCGTGCCTTGATTGGGAATTCTGAAAGCTCTAGCAAAATCACTTGCAGTGAATTCTAACACCTTACCCTTAACTTGACTATTCAACTTTATGGTGTTAATATCTAAATTCACATAGTAGTAGAATTCTCTAATCCATGAAGTACAACCCTTGTTTTCAAATCTTAACATAGGTAGCCAACCTTGAGCATTTGAAAGTCTTAAAATTCTAGTACCATCAAGCAAAGTAGGAGGGTCCAAAGTCTTACCCTATAAAATGTTTTGTTGTGGGAAAGCATCGGGATTAACAAGGATTTGAGGACTGGATAATGACGATTCTCCCGTCTTGCGCTTCTTAGAGTTAGCCCTTGGTGGCGCCATTGAGATTGTGCAAGAATTTGAAGCTCTTAAAAGACGATTGTCTTTGAGGAATTTCATCGAACACCTTGTGGAGAAAGGTTTTGGATGCTTTTCTTTTGAAGTTTTTGAAAGCTTTGATGATGAAAAAGACAAGTTTTGATGATAGAGAAGCGATTTGATACAAATAATGATGAAAAAAAGTGAATGTCTTGGTATTTAAATAGGTGATTGAGAGAAAATAGAGTTTTAGAAGGAAAGGTTTTGAAAAAAAGAGCAAAAAGTTTTCTTATTTGCCGCAATCCGGTCGATAGGGCGATGATCTGGTCACCCGGATAAGGGCAGTAACGCCCGGTAGTGGCTCTTCATCCGGTCGCTTCATGCTTCATCCGGTCGACCGGATGAATGCAGTAACACCCGGATCACCATTTTGCTGAAAAAAATGTAGTTTTTCAAAAATTCAAGTGACCCATAGTATTCCTAATTCTCTTCTAATAGCACAAAATTGATTTTCATGCATTGGTTTTGTAAAAATATTAGCTAATTGATGCATAGAATCAACATATTCAAATTCAATATTACCTTTATTCACATGATCTCTTAGAAAATAATGACGAATTTCAATATGCTTAGTCCTAGAATGTTGAATTGGATTCTTTGAAAGACTAATAGCACTTGTATTATCACATTTGATAGGCACATGATCATATTCTAAACCAAAATCGAGTAAAGTTTGTTTCATCTATAAAATTTGTGCCACACAACTACCCATAGCTACGTACTCGGCTTCCGCCGTTGAAAGAGCTATACTATGTTGTTTTTTACTAGACCATGAAACTAAAGCATGTCCTAGAAATTGACAATTACCACTAGTGTTTTCTCTATCAATCTTACAACCCGCATAATCGACATCGGAATATCCTAAAAGTTCAAAAGATGTGCCTTTTGGGTAAAGAAGTCCTAAATTAATAGTACCTTTGAGGTATCTAATAATTCTTTTTACGGCATTTAAGTGAGATTCCTTAGGAGAAGATTGAAAATGAGCACATAAGCACACATAAAACATAATATCGGGTCTTGAGGCAATTAAATAGAGAAGGCTTCCGATCATACCTCGATATTGTTTTTCATCAACCGATTTACCTTTTTCATCTTTGTCAAGTTTGGTTGAAGTTCCCATTGGAGTGTTTATATCTTTTGCAGTTTCAAGCCTGAACTTCTTAATGAGTTCCTTTATGTACTTGACTTGATTTATGAAGATCCCTTCCTTTGTTTGTTTGATTGAAGTCCAAGGAAGAAATTTAATTCTCCATCATGCTCATTTCAAATTCTTTATGCATGTACTCAGAAAAATACTCACAGAGAGATTCATTAGTAGCACCAAAGATAATATCAACAACATATATTTGTACAAGCAAGATATCTTTAGCCTTTTTTTATATAAATAAAGTAGAGTCTAATTTACCTCTAGAAAAACCTTTATCGATCAAATATCCACTTAATCTATCATACCAAGCCCTAGGTGCTTGTTTAAGTCCATAAAGAGCTTTTTGAAGTTTGAACACATGATTTGGTAGATTAGAATTTTCAAATCCGGGTGGTTGTTCAACATAGACTTTTTCTTGGAGATAACCATTTAAGAACACACTTTTGACATCCATTTGATAAAGTTTGAAGTTCATAAAACATGCATATGCTAGCAACATTTGAATGGATTCAAGTCGAGCTACCGGTGCAAATGTTTCTTCATAATCTATTCATTCTTCTTGGTTATACCCTTGTGCAACTAACCTAGCCTTATTTCTAGTTACATTACCGGATTCATCTAGTTTGTTTCAAAAAACCCAATTTGTACCAATAATTGGGTAATTACTAGGTCTTTCAACTAAGATCCAAACTTGATTTCTTTCAAATTGATTAAGTTCTTCTTGCATAGCAATAATCCAATCATCATGCAATAATGCTTCTTTTATATTCTTAGGTTCTACTTGAGATATAAAAGCAACATGTTCACAAAGAGTATTTAGACTAGAACGAGTTCTTACTCCTTGTGATGGATCTCCGAGAATTTGATCATTTGTATGATTTTTGACAAATTTTCAACATTTTGTGAGATCTTGATTTGTTGACACAATTTGATCATTTGATGTTGGTCGTTCTTCCTCATTTGGAGTATCAATTTGATTGCTTTCGGATGTATTACCTTCTTCACTTATAGAGGTAGGTTGACTTTGTTTTTCAACTTGTTGAACACCTACATCATCATCTTCATCTTTTTTTGACATAAAAGGGTTAGTTTCATCAAAATTAACATGCATAGATTCCTCAATTACTGAGGTTCTTCTATTGTAAACCCGATATGCCTTGCTTCAAGAAGAATAACCAATAAAAATACATTCGTCATATTTTGAATCAAACTTACCAAGGTAATCGTTATTATTTAAGATGAAGCATTTATATCCAAAGACCTTAAAATGTAAAATGTTTGGAGTATGTCCTTTCCATAGCTCATATGGAGTTTTCTTTAGAAAAGGTCGAATTAATACTCTATTTAGAACATAGCAAGCCGTATTGACGACTTCTCCCCAAAAGTATGTAGGCAAGTTGTTTTCTTTCAACATTGTTCTTGCCATTTCTTGTAGAGTTCGGTTTTTCCTTTCAACTGCCCCATTTTGTTGAGGAGTTCTAGGAGCCAAAAAGTTATACTCAATGCCATGTTGTTCACATAATTCCACAAAGGATGCATTTATGAATTCCGTGCCTTGATCACTATGAATGCATGAAATGTAGTAGCCTTTCTCATTTTGCACTTTTTTACAAAATTTTGCAAATTCATTAAAGGCATCACTTTTGAGAGCAAGAAACATGACCCATGTGTATCTAGTATAATCATCAACAATAACATAGACATATCTAGATCCTCCTAGATTACCCACATCCATTGGTCCAAAAAGGTCCATATGAAGTTTTTGTAAAGCTTTTGATGTGGTCACATGACTAATGGTTTTGAAAGATACTTTATGTTGTTTTCCAAACTAACATGCATCACATAAATGATCTTTTTCAAACTTGGTTTTAGGAAGACCTTTTACAATATCTTTTCGAGAAAGTTTAGCAAGTAGGTCCATGCTAATGTGTCTTAACCTTCTATGTTGTGATTAAACAATCAATATTTTGACATGAAATACTATCGAAGTCAATGATATAAACATTTTCATGTCTATTAGCAATAAAAAACACATTGTTCATTTTATCAAATACGGTGCAACATGATGATTTGAATTCAACTAGATAATTATTTTCACATAATTGACTTACACTAAGCAAGTTATGTTGCAATCCTTTCACAAGTAGCACTTCATGGATAGATATATTACTTTTATTTCCAATGCTACCTTTGCCAATGATTTTACCTCTCTCACTATTTCCAAAGCTCACATATCCTTTGAATTTGATGAGCTCATATAAAAGAGATGGATCACCGGTCATGTATCTTGAACATCCACTATCAATGACCCAATTTCCTTCAAACTTCATTCTTAGGGTAACCTATATACAATAACAAAATTTAGGTCCCCAAGTTCTATTAGGTCCTAGATTGTTAGTATTGATTTTTGGCACATTTAATAATCCATTTTGGTTTAAGCCAAGAAGGAATTTTAGAGTCTCTACCTACCATATTTTGAAATTTATAATGTGACGTTATATGACCTTGTTTTTCACAATTGGTACATGTTTTTTTAAATGTTGATGCTTCATTTGTAGGAGATTATGCTTTTACAAAATAACTTTTGAAGGATTTTTTTTTTTAGAGAAGGTTCATATCCTAATCCACTTTTATCAAAAGCCAATTTTTGTGAAACAAGCATTTTATCAAGATTTTCTTTTCCTTTTGTAAATCTTGTTAGGCTTTCATTTAACCCTTGATTTTCTTTTTCAAGCTTTTTAATTTTTGTTTGAAGATTATCATTTTCAAAATGAAATTTAAGTGTCTTTTCATGAGCACAATCACGATCTTTTTCAAGCAACTTATTTTCTTCTTTCAAAGCATTATTTTCCTTTTGAAGTTCATTTATCTTGATAATTGTAATTTTAAAACTATCATGCATTTTTGAAAATTCATATTTTAATTCTTCAAAGGAACATTCATTATCGATTAATGAACCAGAAGAGTAATATCCGGAGCATACCTCATCATCTTCTTTTGTCGTAAGACAAACGATATCCACCACTTCTTCATTTTCGCTTTCTTCATCGGTTGATGCATTGTCATCAACGTATGTTGCTTTCAAAGCTTTTTCTCCCTTAGTTTTGATTAGTTTCGGACAATTTACTTTAATGTGACCTGTTTTGTCACAATTGAAACATCTTGTTTCTTCCTTTGGTTTGTTTCTTCCTTTGTTCATAAACTTATTGTAAGATGGAACTTTGCTTACCTTTTTGTATTTGAGGAATTTCTTAAAGTTCCTTGTAAGAAGAGTTATCTCATCTTCATCTTCTTTGTTTTCTTCTTCTTTATCACTTGAATGAGCCTTTGATGCAAGAAGTGCAAGTGACTTCTTATTATTCATTTTCTCTTCTTCTCGATCCTTCTTCTTCAACTCATTGCTCATGAGAGATCCCATAAATTCACTAAGAGTGAGAGTTTTGAGGATTCTAGCTTCTTCAATAGCTGTCACTTTTGCTTCCCATGGCTCGGTTAAGCTTCGGAGACCTTTTCCTACCAATTATTCGTTAGAATACTCTTTTCTAAGAGATTTAAGAGCATTAACAATATCGGTAAATCTAGAAAACATTTGTTCAATATTTTCATCATATGACATTTTGAACATTTCATATTTATGAACAAGCATGTTTATTCTAGTTTTTTTTAACTTGGTTAGTTGCCTCATATGTGACTTCTAATTGATCCCAAATTTCTTTAGCATTTTTGCATCCGAAAATTTTGTTATACTCATTTGGATCTAAAGAAAGATAAAATATGTTCATAGCTTTAAAGTTTCTTTCACACATTTTGAAGTCATCTTCATCAAAGTCTTTTTCCGGTTTTGGGATTGTGGCAACTTGTTCTCCTTCCTTCTTAGTTAGAGTAGGGGTGATTGGTCCATTCATTATCACTTTCCAAACTCTTATGTCATTTGCTAGAATATAGATTCTCATCCTAGTTTTCCAAAAAGAACAGTTTGTTCCATTCAACAATGGTGGTCTAGAGGAAGATTGACCTTCAACTACAATAGACATTGATGAGCTTGCCATAGGGATCCTCTACTAGATGTTAAGCTCTATGTAGAGTACTAGCTCTTGATACCACTTGTTGGCCCTAGAAAACCTAAGTCGGGGGTGAATTAGGTTGTTTTGGCAAGATTAACCAATTTAAAATTCTTAATGCAGAAATAATGTCTAGCGAAAATTAATAATACCCTAGAAGTTCTTGTAAACAATTTATCAAACACTTAGTGAGCACACAAGTATATAACACTAGATAAGCAATTAGAACTTCAAGATTGAACTTAAAGTAGATATATCAACAATTATTAACCAATCAATATGAGCCATATCCAAAAGAAGGTAAATGACTTGAAAATAAAGAGAGTAGAGTAAGAGAAATCAAACACAATGATTTTCAAGTAGTTCACACTCCCGGAGGCCTAGTCCACCACCTAAGTTCTTCCATTTCCTTAGGATTTAACTAATCTTCACTAAGATGCTTCTTCAAATGTTGGTGAAGCAAAAAACCAACTACAATTACTCTTGAGTCCACAAGAGTTACACAAGCTTCTTCAAGTATAGGTGAAGCTCAACCTACTAATCTCTCTTCCTTTGAGTCCACAAAGGATTACAACACTTCTTCTCACAATGATTCTCTCAATCTATGTGCAAGAGTGTAATATGATGATTGTGTGAAATTATGAATAACAATAACAACTCCTACTTGAGTTTGATATTACAATTGAAGAACACTTTGAATGCTCAAAGATATGAAAATGATGGCTCAAGATTTCTCAATGAAATTTGATATGAAAAACTCTTTTGAATTGCTAAGAAATATGAAGATTAAAGCTTGGAGAGATCTATTTGAAATGGTGAGAGAGCATGGCTTAAAAAGAGGGAAAAGTTAGACACAAATCGGATATTAAGCATACATTCTGAATTTTCTCGTTGAGCCATCCGGTCGATATAGCCTCTATCCGATCGACCAGATGGAGCATGTAGCACCCGAATCAATGCTCTCTGCCTGGTGATGTGGCTTTTATCTGGTCGACCAGATAGAGGCTGTATCGCCCGGATGTTCAAAAATGCTGAAAATATATTTTTTGAGCCCCAAATCAAATAGTTTAATAGTAAAAAACTTGGGCACTTTTAAGGACACTTATACAAAAGTGTTTCTAGCATTTTTTAACATCTCAAAACTTTTCAAAACTCTTGAAAAGATTTAAAAACAATTTTTGATAAATTAAGAGTTTGAAATCCGAAAATCTATTTTTCAAAGCGAAAATCTATTTTTCAAAGATAAAATCGAATTGATCCTTTTAAAAAAAATATATATATTTGTTCGAAGAATATTTTGTGAATATGAAAAACTTTTTGGAGTTTTTATGAGCTACACAAATCATACTTAGGCAAACAATAATTTTAATGTCGGTACCCCTTATGTCGCCACGTCTCCTTCCTTGTGAGTCCCACTTTATCTTCGAGTCTTCAACTCTATTTCTTTGGGTCATCAAGTCTTTTTCTTCAAGTATTCATATCTTGATTTTCCCATGAGAGACTTTATTTGAATAAGCCAAGACATAGCATTACCTTTTGGGCTTTGATTCATTTTTTGATTTGACCTTGTCTTTGATCCAATAGCTTTGAAACTAGCCTTTGATCCTTTTGAATTGATGTGGGCTTGCTTGTTGTCTATTCTTGCTTTGATAGATTGAATAACTTATCCAAAATACAAATAAGAATGCTAAGTCACAATTAAGATATTTTGTTATTATCAAAATAAAGATTATAAGCCTTTTAGGCCAACAGAAACCCTTGATTTTGAGCAATTTTTGAAGAAGAAGAAGAAGAAAAAAGGGCTTTGGTGTAATGCCCGGATCCCTCACGGAATAAGGACTACTAATAATTCCACTAATAACAACCCGACCCTAATCTCGAACATGAAAAATAAGGGAAAACATATGGAGTTTTCCCTGTACTTAGGCCAAACCAAAAACCTGCACTTAGAAGAATTCAACCACAAACAGTAACCACAACATATATGAAGTTCACTTCTAGTTCAAATGACCATTCTAGCTATCTTCCATAAGCAAAATATAAACATACCTGTATTTCAACTAGTTATCTACCCAACTAAATGGTTATAAAATTATTACATGCCATCTTACTAGACTTTAATTTTAATTATATACCCATATACACATCAAATACATACAAGGTCATTAAGACCTCAAAATAGATACAAGACATAATGTCCAACGCACTTTACATAAATTCACATAAAACATTCAACCTCAGCTACAAGTAATTAGGGAGTCTCAGCAACTTCCTCCTCTTCAACCACTACCTAGAAAGTCTAGGGAGCCATCTCTACCTCGCCTGTAAAATATTAGATGAAAAGGGTGAGCATACACTTATGCTCAATGAGGGAGAGATAAAATCGGGGAAGTTGTCGAAAACCGTTTTCGTGCATTGCATATAGGACATTCACTTAAACATGAGCTAGAACACCTAAAAACACGAGAGTTTAACATTATATATAATAAGCTTGAAAATAATATGACATTGAATGCTAAACTACACTTTATAAGAAACTTGGAAATATAGCATTATACATGATAAGCTTGAAAGCATTGTAATATTAAACGTTAAATAAACACATATAAAAAAAAGGATATCACTAACCCTATGGAACGCTCTATCTATGCAGGCACTCTTCTCTTTCACTTCTCTTCTCTTCTTTTCTCTTCTCTTCTCTTCACTTCACTTGCTGACATCTCTTATCTCTCCGCTGGGTGTACTCCGAATGTACCTCAAATCCTATGACCCAACGCCCATGGAACGCTCCATCCATGCGATGAGGGAATAGTCGTAGAGGATGAACAACCACTGGAAAGCCCACTATCGCTGTGATACTCCGAACCCGGCATGCATTTAATGACATTTAATTGCATTTAATTAAGTGTCATCTTAAATGTTTGCATTGAATTCCGTGTTTATTTTTAGTTAAACATTCATTTCTAGCATTAATTTCATATTTCTTTTAGAAGTAATTAAATAAAACTTGAGTTAATTATTTTAACGGAGTATCAACTACTTTTCATATTTATGTTACCTGGTTTTATTTTCTTGCACCTTAATGCTCGATTTTCAATTAATTGAAAAGTAGCTCCGAGCCGGAGTAAATTTTGAACTATGTTGCTTTTCAAAAATTATATTTTTCTTATATTCCATAATATTTAGGTGTTATTCGTACTTCGTCGTTTTGTGCATAGCATATCGAGAGCGATAGTTAGAAAATAATTTCTAGTCCTCAGCAAATAGTGAAAACTAGTATTTAGTGTGTTGACTCTGGAGTTTTAGTATTTTACTAGTTAGTATTTAGTTGTTAGGATATTAGACTAGTAGTTTTATGCTTTATTTTAAGTTAAAAATGCCAAAATAGCTAGATTTGACCAAGGACTCGGACCATTGACCATTTGACCATTTGTCATCTTTATTTAAGCATAAAATAGGAAACAAAAGAGCAAAAATCAGAAGAAAAAAAAAAGAAGGGATGGCCGAAACCATAGGAGAAAAAAAAAAAGATTTCAACTTCAAATCTTCAAATCTTCATGAGAGCTTGCACGGGGTTGTTTCCGAGGCATCCAGCGTGGTTTTCCTTGCGTCTAGAAGCGTCTCAGGTGAGGGTTTCATCGTTATTTGTGCATTTGAAATTATTGTATCTAAACTTTAATTTTTGTGATTTAGTCGTAGGTTGTTATTTTATCCGTTTCGTTTCTTAAAGAATGTTCCTTGATGATTGTAGAACGTGTATTTGTAGCTTTTTAGTATTTTCTAGGGTTAAATATAGCGATTGTAATTTAAAATGCTAATTGAATAGTAAAATATGAATAGTAAACCCTCATTACGTTAAAGTTACTTCGTTTTGTGTTCTGTTGATGTAGGAAGGTGCTAGATATGCTAGAATGCCTAAATGTATGGTTTAATTGGATTGTGTAATGGAAAATCGGAGAAAAATGGCTTGGTACATGTTGGGGTCATTTCGGTCGAGTTTAGAAATTTCTCAATTTGCATGAAGGCATTGTCGAGGTACGTCATGGAAGCACTTTTGGTGCAGTTGTAACATTGGTTGGGTGATCAGTTGAGGTAGTTGTAGTTCAAACGAGCAAAGGAAAAAATCGAGGCTTTGCGGGAATTCTAGGGTAAAGTAGGGTTTCGTGGTCTTTAGACGTGCCTTATGGTGACCTAGGAGGATTGGTGAAGTCGGTTTCCAAAACTCGTGGCTCGTTTGAAAGTAGTAGCGTTTTGAAAGTTGGGGTCGTTTTGTGTTTTTGTTGGTTTTCGTAGTGTTAGGCTTGTAGAATGCTTATTATTGCTTGTTATGCTTGTTAAAGTTGGTTATGATCGAATTGTATGTCAATTGTTGATAATGCTTGTTAGTGTTATTCTTGTTACTTTATTGATTGTAAATGCTTATTGTATCGCATGTTGTTACTAACCTGCACTTCAGTGCCTTGCTCGATTATCGTTATATTCCTCGTATTGCATTGCATTGTGTCAGGCGCGTGAGTGATGGGCCTCTCTGCGTAGCCTCGGGTTGCCAGTGTTGGTTGCTCTAGCTCCGTGTCCTATTCCCTTTCTCGCTTGGGTTGCCGCCCAGGGAGTTTTGGGTCGTAGAATTGACAGAGTATGTCCGGAGTACTCCAAATGGAAGTTATAAGGTGGGTGAGCCGGCGCGTCATCATTAAAGTCATCGAAATCATGATCGGTACATTTCTCGCTCGAGTAAACCATAGCCTTCAGAGTGTGGTATAGCTTTGAATGGTTGTGTTAATGTTTTTATTAATTGTTTATTGTATTGATTGTTTATATTGAATGCTTACTTGTCAGTTCTATTGCTTAACTACCTTATTTGCATTGCACGACTTTCTTTCTTTCCACCTTGATATCTGTCTCACCCTCGCTGAGTATACATGTTGTGTATACTCACTCCTCACCACAACATTTTAGGAAATGCCATGTTAGCTGGAAAGTTCGTGATTACGTGAAAGTTCGTGCTTGAAGAGTTATCTTGCGTGCTATGTGGCTTGAGTTGTCAAGGATGCAAAGATGTATGTTTCATGTGTTGTTTGTATTTAATGTTAAAAAGGAATGTCATATAAGTTTTATTAGGTTATTGAAGTGGTATGATAGGTTAGTTCATGTATTTAGTTAGTATAGCTTAACTTTAATGCATGTTTGTATTGTTTAAAGAAAGAGTTAGAATAGTCTGGTACTTGGAAATGTATGTATACTCGTTGTGTTTAATTGTGGAGAACCAAGGCTCGGATGGCCTTGAGGAATTTTGAATGGTTGGACACGGTGCTGGTCCACTTATATGCTGTTGCAGGTTTTGCATTTTGCCTAGAAACAGGGGAGACTCCGTCCGTCTTTCCCTAAAATTTTATGCCCGGGTTTGGAATTGGGTTGTGATTAGATTGATTGATAGAACTCCCGGTCTCGAGAGGGATCGGGGTGTTACATATAGAGTCTAAATGATAGGATAACTCTTCGGAAGCGTGAGATTGTCCTGAAGGTTGGTAATAGAGCAAGTGTTGCGGCCCATGCCAAAGGAAATGTTGAAGTTTGTCTGCCTGCTGGTCATGTTATGGGTCTGTCAAATGTTTTGTTTGTTCCAAATGTTGTTTCGAATATTGTTTCTATCCTAAACTTGTTTGTGAGAATTATGAATTTTCCTTTTCAAACAAGAGCTGTAATATTTATTATAGTAATGAATATATCAGCTCAGCTACTTTGTTGAACGGACTTTATCATTTGAATTTGGATGAATGCATGCATGTAACTTCAACTTCCACTTCAAATAAGGAACAACCAAAAGATATTCAAATTAATGTGAAACAATTGTGGCACATGTGACTCGGACGTATTAATGAGAAAAGACTAACATGGATGGCGCAAAATGAACTCATTGATTCATTGGGATATGAACCCGGGCCTACATGTGAGTCTTGTATTCTCGGGAAAATGACCAAGTCATCATTTGTTGGAAAAGGAACAAAAGCCACTGAATTGCTAGCATTAATACATAGTGATGTATGCGGTCCCTTTAGAGAAATGGCTCGCGGTGGTTATATCTACTTCATAACCTTCACCGATGACTATTCTCGGTATGGTTATGTGTATTTAATGAAGTACAAATCTAAGGCTTTTGATAAATTCAAGGAATTTAAAGTTGAAGTAGAAAACCAAATGGGAAATAAGATTAAAACCTTACGATCTGATCGTGGAGGTGAATACTTAAGTACCGAATTTCTTGAATATCTTAAACAAGCTGGAATAACTTCACAGACTACTCCACCTATTACACCACAATTAAATGGAGTATCTGAATGTAAGAATCGTACAATGATGGATATGGTATGATCTATGATCAGTTATACCGATCTTCCATTTTTATTGTGGGGATATGCACTTCTTACGGCTATTTTTTTGTTGAATAGGGCTCTAACTAAAGTTGTTCCTACTACACCGCATGAGATGTGGTTTGGTAGGAAACCGAGTCTTAATCACATTAGGATTTAGGGTTGTCCCGCTTATGTTAAGAAACTTAAGATGGACAAGTTGGAAGCTAGATCAAATAAAGGGAGATATGTGGGATATCCTAAGGAGACTAAAGGATATTATTTTTATTTTCCCGAAGATCAAAGAATATCGATCAGTCGAGATACCGTCTTTCTTGAAAAGGAGTTTGTTCAAGAAGGAGGCAGAGGGAGGAAAATAATAATAGAAGAAGAGTCTTCTGAACCACAAATTGACCCAAGTCTTGATCCTGAACCAATTCAACAAGATCCAGAACCAGTCATCACACAAGGACCTCGAAGATCTAGTAGAGTATCCTATCCTCCAAAGAGATATGGTTATCTTCTTGAGTAAACACAAGAGTTGTTTGTGGTTGGGGATAATGATCATTTGGATGATCCTACTGGTTATGAGGAAACAATACAAGATGTTGATTCCGAGAAATGGAGGTAGGCTATGCAAACAGAGATAGATTCCATGTATTCAAATGATGTTTGGACCTTAGTTGACCGACCTGAATGTATTGTACCTATAGGTTGTAAATGGGTTTTTAAAAGGAAACTTGGAATTGATGGAAATATGGAAACATATAAAGCAAGGCTGGTTGCTAAAGGTTTCCGTCAAAAACAAGGTGTTGATTATGACAAAACTTTCTCACCAGTTGTCATGCTTAAATCCATCCGCATCATGCTCACTAGTGCCGCACACTATGATTATGAGATCTAGCAAATGGATGTTAAAACTGCATTCCTGAATGGTTATCTTGATGAAGATATCTATATGGAACAGCATGAAGGTTTTGAATCCAACAACGATCAAGTGTGTAAGCTTAAAGGATCAATATATGGTCTAAAACAAGCCTCTCGTTCTTGGAATATCATATTTAATAATGAGATCAAAGAGATTGGTTTCATTAGAAATGATGATGAACCTTGCGTATACAAGAAGATCAGTGGGAGCATGACCACT
Organism: Ehretia macrophylla; assembly: GCA_037974665.1. Classification (NCBI taxonomy): domain Eukaryota; kingdom Viridiplantae; phylum Streptophyta; class Magnoliopsida; order Boraginales; family Ehretiaceae; genus Ehretia; species Ehretia macrophylla. The sequence continues at coordinate 13,195,087 of CM075774.1, forward strand.
TTTCTGATTCTGTATGTTGATGACATTTTAATCATGGGAAATGATGTTGGACAGATGATGTCCACTAAAATTTGGTTAAACAGCAAGTTCTCCATGAAAGATCTGGGAGAAGCCTCTTATATCTCAGGGATTCGTGTCTATAGAGATAAAACGAAAAGATTGATTAGTCTGTCTCAAAGTATGTACATAGAGCGAGTTTTAAAGAAATTCAATATGTAGAGTTCTAAGAAAGGTCTTCTGCCTATCCGGCATGGAATACATCTTTCCAAGAACATGTCTCCTAAATCCGAGGATGAAAGGCAATGTATGGAACGTGTACCTTATGCTTCGGCTGTTGGCAGTCTCATGTATACCATGCTATGTACAAGGCCTAATATTGCATATGTTGTAAGCCTTGTGAGCAGATATCAGTCTGATCCAGGAAAAGAACACTGGATGGCAGTGAAGCATATCCTTAAGTACTTGCGAAGGACTAAGGACCTTGCACTGATTTATGGAGGAGGAGAACTCCGGATAGATGGGTACACAGACTCAGATTTTCAATCTGATACGGATGATAGAAAGTCTACATTCGGATTTGTGTTTGTTTGTAATGGAGGAGCAGTAAGTTAGAAAAGTTCCAAGCTGCCAGTTACTGCAAACTCCACTACAGAAGCCGAGTACATTGCTGCATCTAATGCAGCAAAGGAAGCTGTTTGGATGAGGAAGTTCTTGGTAGAGCTAGAAGTGGTTCCTTCCATCGAGTTGTCGATACCGTTGTATTGCGACAACAATGGAGCTATTACACAAGCTAAGGAACCTAGATCTCATCAGAATCCAAACACATTGAAAGGCGTTTTCATATAATTTGAGATATAGTTGCTCGAAAAGATATAAGCTGCAGAAAATCCCTACATTAGAGAATGTAGCTGACCCACTTACTAAGCCCATGAGTCAATCGCAATTAAAACGTCATCTTGAAAAGATGGGGATGCGATACCATGTAGATATGCACTGAAGGCTATATTTTATAGCATTAGTGCAAGTGGGAGATTGTTAAAGTTATGCTCTAATGTTATATAGTTAGATGACCTATATAGGGCATTTTGATGTAAATCTGAATGGCATGTTTATTGGATGTTCATATTCTCCGTTCAATTATATGAATATGTCCTTAATGTTTTTCTAAGAAGAAGTATATTCTTAATATGTTGAGAATTCGACTGCATATTTCTTCGACATGATAAATATTCAAAAGCACTCATAGTCCTTAGATTATTCGACCAAGACTAGAATAATCAAGTACGGACTATCATATGTAGTTACATTTGATTAACATAGAGATGTTAATGATAAAGGGTAGCGAACGTTGAACTACAACAGCATAGGGATACGATTAACTCACATATGAATGATCATTGGTTGAACGGATCATTGAATGTGACCGGAATGATGAAACTACATGACTTTGGATTAATAGTTTGTCATTCGTTGTAAATTGTGCAAATTAATCATTTGACTTGAGAAATTACGGCTGCCGGCTATATCAGGGGTTAAATCTTGCTTTTGGACAATGCTCGCCTTCTTTGAAGGTGAGATACGGCATCTTGCAGTTTAGTCTTGTGATATAGAGACCAACAGGTAATTGTCAACATAGGATCTGTTAACCTCCGACAGTGAGGCGATGTCCTATGCGATCTAGTGTCGGTCATCTGAAATGAAAAATCCTTGTTTGGGGTAGTTGAACGATGGAAATGTGTTTTTCCATAGATGTTATATCTCATTCCACCGAATTAGATCTATGCATAGAATCGTATAGCGGACTTAATCATTTCATGGTCCCTACAACGATCGGGATTGTAACGACCCCAACCCGACCCTTCTCAAGACTAGGTCAGAATCTACGTTCATTGTCATTGCGGTCTCGTGTACATAACTTTCTATAATATTAAAAAGAAATAAAGTACAAAGATCTTTAATAATAACTAGTTAATAAACAACAATTTTGATACAAATGGGTGTTACAATATCTGAGATCCGATAACTACCCGGCTAACATACAAACTAGGGTTTTAGCATTGCTACCCTTCCACCAGAAATTAATACAAAAAACTCTAAATTTTACAACTTGGATCCAACAATGACAACAAGAGGCTTCAAGCATATAAACATTCAAAGTCAATTTCTATTTCAAGCTAAGCTGTACCTGCACTAGGAGGAGAAAAGAGGGTGAGCTCTGGGGAAGCTTAGTGAGGATGGAATAGAAGAGTTTTAAAAACATTTCTGGTCGGTCTCTTTTGCAAATCAGGATGCAATTCACGTACAATATTATCCACATATGGTAAACAACATACAATAACCAATAGAGATTACTAACACATTTGAATCACGTAACGACATATAAATAACAAGCAGATTTCCTCCCCGAGGTTGGAGATCGCCAAGCGGGAGTATTTAATCACATATTCCTCAATGAGGGTGGAGATCACCAAGCGGGAGGACTTACTCATATTCTAATGTCACTTCCAGAGGTGGCCAGCCCCGAATTAAGATCACAATTTCAACTTCTTATCTCTCCCAAGAAGATACTCCGGATTGTATCCAAAATCTACGAGTCAGCTCCCCGAGGGTGAAGATCGCCAAGTGGGAGAAGGAATAGGACCACGATAGGTACGAGAGCACCGGCAAGCCCTGTGCCACCTGGCGTTCGTACCAACTATCGTGCCTGAGGTTGTAACCCCCAATTTCAAGAGCACACAAGCATGAACAAGTAGTCATAGAACACACAGCAGATCGTATGGGGATCAATTAAAGAGATTGTTCCGGCAAGTAATAACATATGTTCTGCGGTATTCTGGCAGAGTAACGGCTATAATAAAGCAATTTCCAACTATAAATCGGGTATTATAACAGCATGCAAATAACATGTATAGCATTTCTAGAAATACTTGGGCAGCATTTCTGCTTATTTTATGCTAAAACTACCAGATAAGTTGGGCAGTATATATTAGCGATCAACTGGACAAATTTAAGCATAACAGGGATATACTAACATGTAGATATCATAAATAAGTAAAACAATAAAACCCTCACAGTCAAGCTTGTCTATATTTACAACTTATAAATTAATAACTAACTTGTACAATAAATGAATTAACTCAAATAAGCATGAGTTTTTCAAAAGTTTCTTCACCTCAAAATGCCAAAGATTCAGACCGATTTTGGAACTTTCGGAACGTTAACTAACTGAATCGATATAATTTAATGAAATCGGGCCAGAGAAAAGTGTCTGCCTGTTTGATTTGAAACCCCTTTTTCGGATCAAAAAACCCTAAAATCGGGAAAACAGCCGAAATGGCCCGAAAAGTTAAAGGAAATCACCTATGCTCTTGTAAGCAGCTGAAAATTTTTACTTGGTCATGATATGGAGCTTTACATCCCGGTACCGACCCTAAGCTTAATGTTAATTCATGCTATAAGAACACCTAATAATAAGTTACTATTAATCGTAATACCAATTGATTTTTAAATAGTAAGACAATTAACTATAGATTAAATGCAGGCAAATAATCACAAAGGCACATTTTTCACAAATAACAAAAGAAATAAATATAAATAAATACTTGTAAATGCATGGTCGGGCTCGGGTATTACAAGGACATTTTAACAGAAGGATCGGACTGCACGCTAATTTGCGACTGTAAATGGATTCGTTAGAGTTGGACTTTATTACTCTACATATTGTCATGATACGTTCGTTGCTAGTGCGTCACTCATGAACATAAAGGTATTCCAGAAAATGGCGGAGACATTTTTGGAATCGGTCTTTTATCGCTGTACGGTCATGAACCTAGAAAGTCACACACTTAGGGTATCATGAATAAAGCAATGATGAGCTTGGCATTGAGTTGGAAACACTTTAAAGTGTTAACGGTGTGATTATTGGACATTAACGGTTAAATGGGCCAAAATCATAATTTTTGAAAGTTTTGGGGCCAAAGTGTAAATACTAAAAAGTTTTAGGGTAATAGTACAAATAAATTGAGGGGTCAATCTACAATTAATTATTCTAAAAATGTTTAGAATTAATTATTGATTGTCTTCACTAAAAGACAAACAACAACTTGCACTAAAGGACGAAATACAAAAGGACAAACACTAAAAGACAAAAGACAACTTGCACAAAAAGACAAACAACAAGCTGCATGCAAATTTGTCCTTTTTACCCCTCCTTGGCCGGCCATCAAAGGGCATTTATGCCACTTGGCTTTTTCATTTCTTTAGATCATGACACTTGGCATTTGATGAACATGTTCATGAATCTATAAATAGTTGACAACTTTTCATCTTCTTGGTTGTTCATTTGGCCTAAAATTACAACTAATTAGGAGCAAAAATTCTCTCTTGGTGAATTCGGCCAAGGCTAGATAGATTTGCAGAGTATTGCTTCTTGCTCATTAACTTATATACTTAAGCTCTTGGGTGATCAACTAAGGCTAGCACTTTAATTAGTTAGTTACCTTGTTGCTTTTGGATACCCATGGACCGACTAGGGCCTTTGCACTTGCGGAGGAGATTTGTCTGAGTCAAGATCTTCCTTTCAAGAGTCTACATCCGAGTTCTCCAAGCGAGATATTTCATTTTTTTTGTTTAAAATACATTTGTGTATAGTTGTATATACTGTTATATATTTTCTTTTAATGTACTAGTTACGGATTTACTCTTGAGATTTTTGTAAATACAACTTGTCTACATGCAAAGTTTTAATTGTTATTGTTTCCACTGTGCTTGCATGTTTTTGTTATTTACATATCTAGAAGCAATCACGTTGCGCTCCCGCTTTTGAAGCTGACGCCATTATGCACCTTCATTTTGAAGCTGACGCCCTATTACGCCTTCATTATAAAGCTGACGCCTTTATGCGCCTTCAGTTTGGCAGTTAAAAAATGGGAGGTGCTTGTAAAAGTTAGCTATTGGAGACCGGAGTTGACTCAGGTTGGGGTGATGTGTTCACATCTCCGGATTTAACCTTTATTGCTATCTCAGATTAGGGAAGCCCAACAACTTGATGTGAAACTTTAGAAGATCAAGGATCAGATCATGGATAATCAGTCTGATTTCAAAGTACATGAGGATGGTATTCTTTAGTTTTGGAACAGGGTATGTGTTCCTGATGAACCGGGTTTGAGGAGAGGTATTCTGGAGGAGGTTCATAATTCTAAGTACACCATTTATCCCGGTGAAAACAAGATGTACCGGGACTTGAAACAACATTACTGGTGGAACAACATGAAAAGGGAGGTGGCTTAATTTGTGTCCAGATGTTTGACTTGTCAACAGGTGAAAGCAGAACATCAACGACCCGCAGGGTTACTTCAGCCATTGGCAATACCATAGTAGAAATGGGAACATGTTACAATGGACTTCGTCTCTACTTTACCTAGAACACCAAGAAGATGTGACGTGGTGTGGGTTGTAATGGACCGTTTGACGAAGACAACTCATTTTATTCCGATGAGGATAGGAGATGAAGTTGCAAAGTTGACAGATCTTTATTTGGATCAGATTGTTAAACTTCATGGAATTCCAGCTAGTATTGTCTCTGATCGAGATCCTCGGTTTACTTCTCTACTTTGGGAGAAACTCCAAGAAACTTTGGGTACTCAGTTGAACTTCAGCACAATGTATCATCCTCAGACCGACGGCCAGTCAGAGAGAACTATTCAGATTCTGGAGGATATGCTTAGGGCTTGTGTTTTGGATTTTGGGAAGAACTAGGTGAAGTATCTACCGCTAGCCGAGTTTGCCTATAACAATAGTTATCAAGCGACTATTGGGATGACACCTTATGCAACTCTTTACGGCCGTAAGTGCTGATCACCTTTGTCTTGGGACAGCAAGATGAAGGCTATTGATCCAACTATAATACCAGAGCTTCTAGAGAAGATTGAGAATGTACAGTTGATCAGGCAGAGAATACTGATAGTGCAGAGCATATACAAGAGTTATACTGATAAACGCCGTCGGGATTTGGAGTTTGCAGTCGGGGATCGGGTTTTCTTGAAATTGTCTCCTCGTAAGGGTTTTGCTCATCATGGTAAAGGTGGTAAGCTGACTCCGAGGTTTGCGGGGCCATTTGAGATTACTGGCAAAGTTGGCAAGTCGGCGTATCAGTTGGATTTACCGGAGAACTTCTCTAATGTTCATAATGTTTTCCACGTGTCTACTTTGAGGAAGTATTTTCTGGATCCTTCTTATATTCTAGGACTAGAGCCATTACAGCTTCATGAGAATCTGACTTATAATGAACGACCGATTCGTATTCTAAATCAGATGGAACGGGAGTTGAGGTCGAAGAAGATTCTGATGGTTAAAGTATTGTGGAAACATCACGGGATTGAAGAAGCTACTTGGGAAATGAGAGATCAGATTCAGCAACAATACCCAGATTTATTCCAAGCGGCAAGTAAGAATTTCGAGGACGAAATTTCTTTAAGGGGGGGAAAAATATGAAACCCCAAATTTCGTCTTTGTGTGAAATTGCGTGTTTTGACTTGTATATGTGTTATTTGACTTAGAATGCGCTAATTTTGTGATTTCTACTCCTATTACATGCTATGTGAGAATCCATGAAATTTTCATAAAAATCGGCATTGAAAATTTTATCGTCGAGTTTTATAAATAGTATTTTTGAAACACGTCCTCTAAAATTTTGAAACTGGTCTTTTAAGCATTTGAAAACCTATTCCTCGGATATTAATAGACCCGTGTTTGATTAAAATGGATTTTAAAACGAGTTAGGAATTTGAAAGGGATTTTTTTTTATCTTCTTTTGCAAAAATCGAGTTGTTACCCGAGGTGTGTGTATATGTATGCATGTAAAACTTGTTTTCAACTAAATTAAGTCTATTAAATATAGTATTTATAGTAGTTTACATATATGTAGGCAAAATAGTCTAAAAATAATTGAAAGACTAAGTATTGACAACTTTGACCAAAGCTTAAATGTTTGACCTTGCTTTATAATAGCATATATACAAACATAACTCATAAAAATAGCACACAACACCTCCATTTCTCACCTAGATGGCCGAAACTCCATAGGCAAGAAAGAGAGATTTTTCAGTTGGTTTTCAAAGCAATTTTTCATTAGAAAACTCATTTTTTTTGTCCAAAGCTTTTCATTCCGGGTTGGATTCCGCTTGTTGGGCATCCATTGCACGCATTCCTAGCTTTACTTCGGATCAAAGGTGAGAGAAAAATTTTAGATCTTGAAATACTATTTCTTGTCAAATTTCTATAGTTGCACTTTTATCCAATGTTTTGTTAAGTTATCTTTAGATTATTGCTCAGTAGTTGCCAATGATCATTTATATGTATTTATAATTGTTTTGAACGGTAGTAGCATGTATTTCTAATTTTCGGGCATTAAAATTGATTTATTGGCTTATAGTTGAATAATTGTTATTGTAGTGGTTGGAATTGAATGGTTGTTGCTTTTATGAGTTTGTTAATTATTGTGTAGTAATGTTGTAATGCCGAATTTTCAATTTGAATGTCATAGCAAAAGTCCAAAATTCAGCCTAGGTGCATTGCCAAAAATAGGGTTATTGGACTTGTTTTGGGTGGCTTTTGGTTGGTTTCCGATGGGGTTAATGTAGTTGCATGTGTGGTTGAGTGATAGGAAAAGGTTCGGGGGTTGTTTGATTAGTAGATTGTAAGTTATAAATTTTAGAAGTTCGTGTAGTCTTTCTTTAAAATGTTTAAATGTTGCTTTTAGATGTTTGGTACTGTTTGTGTAGTTGTTTCTTGAATTGTTGTAGAGTAGGTTCAGGATTGAATGTATGTTGATATGCGTGTTAAGTTAGTTGGCCTACTTTGTTATCTAACTTAATTGTTAGTTGTTTAATTGATGTTATGTTGACTGAAATGTTGTTAACTGATTGATGATTGATGATGATCTGGAGGACAACCTACTTTGTTGTCTTTCCAGAATATGAGATGTTTATTATTGTTATCATGAGTCTTGATAGTGTGTGCCACCTCTCGGGCAGCGTTGGGCTGTTAGATTGATAACGGCATGACTATCATAGACTACCCCCAGCTCGCATGAGAGGAGATGCCATGGAGGGAGGGGCTAGATGAGGTACCTCGGTTATGTATTATGGGAGTTATGAGAAAATGGTTGAGATCATGATGGCGTATGGAGCTACACCAACTAGTGTATCCTTTCTCAAATGAATGGTTATTTATGTGGCTTGAGATGTAATGTTGATGTTAATGATGTTTAATGTGTGTTATTGCTCATATGATGATTTCCCAAGTGGTAAAGTAAATATTTTCAAAACATCTTTCGAATCTTCACTGAGCTTTGTTATATATAAGCTCACCCTCATTCGTTTATTGTCATCAGGTGTAACTGAGCCAGACTTTGGGTACGTCCCTTAGGAAGCTGAGTATGTGCCTTCTGTGGAGGAGTCTTATGTGCCGGAGTCTTATCCATGAGTTATGTTGAAGTGCTCCATGTTTTTGTCTCAGCTTTTATAGTATGTTGTATTGTATAACTTATTCAAAGATAATGGTTTATATAATACTAGTTTAGTAGTCTTCCTTTTGAATATGATTAGGTTGCTAGACTAGTTTATAATCTAATTTGCAAATGTATAGTATAGCTTGTAGTATGTTGTTGAAACGGAAGCTTATGACTTATGTTGGAATGTCGTATGGATGTTAAATGAATGGCTTTGTATTTATTGAATGGATGTTGGAGTTGTTGCTGAACTTGGAGTTGGTTGTGTTATGTTTTTTTCTAAAGGATTGGATAGAGTCCTGATATTCATGTCGCAGACGTTATATAGCCGAAATTTTGTTGCATCCTGACTGATCATAAGTGGGGTCGAGTTGGGGCGTGACACTGATACTTTGTTAAGAATCATAGGTTTCCATCTTAAAATCAATTGGTGCCAAGTGGAGCAGCCCAAAATCTAATAAGATGATCTTAGAATTTCTGATTTTCCAATGTGGATAAGTGTATATTTTAACAACTCGGCCACACCTAGTAAGAAGAGGTGTGATCTCAGTCTTCAAATAAGACATATACAAGAATGAATATTGTGTATCTAAGCCAATATTCCTAGGTAATTAAATCTGTCCAAAATTTATTTAGTGCAATATCTATGCGTTCTAGCGATTTTGTGCATGTATTTCTAGTAAAATTGATCCTGTATCCTATTAACGTGTCAAATTTAGTAATTTTCAACCTAATATTTATTAGAACCAGCAGCTTTAAGTTGTTATATTAACCTTTAGATACCTAGGTTAGTATTGGCAGGGCTAAGTAATATTACGAGTAGAAAAGAGTTCCTTTGTGATTAGGGTTCCCTAACAAGACTAATGCAATGCTATTTATAAGGATACGTTGTAGCTAATTAAATCTAGTTCACTGTGTAAAATATAGGACTTAGGTGGAGGCCAGATTTTGTCACTACAACATTACATGTACTAGTATAATTTTAGTTATGATGTGTTCTCTGGTTGTTAACATACAAGATTGTCATTTTGGAAATGATATTTAGAGGAGAAAAATATGTGTGGTTCAAATCATAAATATGAGTTCAAGTTAATATAGACTGAAAATGCTAAACTACACTAGCATTTAGGAATGACTGCACCATTCGGCACCGAGGTGCAATTCTTTAGCGCCCAGTTGCTCATTGGTGCAGTGTTGATTGCACCCCGAGCGCAGTCTTTCAATGCCCCTACGCAATCTTGACTAAACCTCTTTGTGCCAGGATGCAATATTTCAGCACACGAGCACAGTCAGTTTTCTCCTCTTTCTTTTTTTAACCACCATAGTCCCTTTGTAAAAACATTTTATACATTCTTTTCATTATAAAATACACAGATTTTCTTGCTTAGCAAAAATTAAATACTAAACTACACCACTAGCCATTTGGTCTAGTGGTATAATTCTTACTTTAAATACGAGAAATATTAAGTTCAAGTTTCGTGTATAATATCCTATATGATATAAAATGGCTAGGTCTTCCTTTAAAAAAGAATGCTAAACTACAAAAAAAGGAGGCAAAAAAATGAAAAAGAAGAAGAATAACTTATAGCAATTCTTCACAAGCTAATGTATCTTTCTCTCCTTTACATGTCACGCTTTCACTATTTATTTTTTATCGAAATGGAGCTACATAATTCCATATTAAACCAAGTTTTAAAGACGGTTTGATGTGTAGTTGCTTGGCTGCTTTGGTTTCAGATTGGGGTCTGATATCGTGGGCCTAGCTCGCTTTCTTCGTTTTCTATTTAGTTTTTGTTAACTTGGGCTTGGCCTACGTAGTTAGTATTTGGTCTTACCCAGGTGATGTGCTTTCCCATTTTTAATGGATCCTTGGTTGGTGAGGCCTTTTCTTGAGTAACTTCCCCATGTGATCATATTATTCTCTTGATCTTTTCTTTTCTCAAACCTGTTTTCTTGATAAAAATTACAAGTTTTTGGATTTTTTATGGATCCTCTCCTCTACTTATTCTCTCATCTACTAGATAAGTTGTAGAAGATTTGGTCTTTTTAAATCTTAACTATCTATTTTGAATTTCAGTTTTGAAAAAGGTAATTAAAATAAATTTAAAATAAATGATTGAGAGTTAAAAAGATCAAACCTCATAAGGCATAATACACCTCATCTAATTGACACAAGAAATATATGAGATTAGAGACAGATCTAGAAATAACTCTTATCTTTTTTTTTCAAAAGAGAACTTAAATTAATAAAAGGTTGAAGTAGAAACAGCGGTCCCAAGGAATATACATAGGCCCAAGAAAAGAAATACAGATACAAAGGACAAGATCAAAGCAAATCAAGAGAGAAAAAGCTATGCCCACAATAGCCCACATATCAAGCAAAATACTCTAACACAGTCAGTTGCCAAGAAGATGGTTGTGGCCCGAACCGTTGAAGTAGTGCAGGCCTAGCCTGACAAACAAAACCCCAGTCCAATCAAAAGCCCAAATCCACAAATCAAACGGCGGCACCAGAAAACCCACCAAGAAATACCTCCACCCACAAAAAAGCTAGAAAAAACAACTCTTATCTGAGAAAGATAATTGGATACATTGTTGTAATTAATGGCCAACACAATATGAAATAAAATCATTCCTGGAGAATATAATTAATAAATTATAAATTTCGAGATGAGCATGTAAAATTTTAAGTTACTCTACTTAATAAAAATTGTTTAAGGTTGGAACACTATATTCCTTACCATGACATCACAGTTGGGACTTTATTGAATTTTGTTCATCTACATTTGACTCAATCTTCAACAGTGAATTTGAATCACACGTGAAAAGGAACATTGGATAATACAATTGTGTCATGTAAATAAACTATAAGTTCCAAGACTTGGGTGGAATGATCAAGCAGTGACATATATATATATATATATATATACTAATTAATTATGGGTATAGTGGGCCAATAAATCTGGGCTCCGCCTCTACCATCAACATGGAGGATTAGAAGGAGGGGCCTCAGATTTCGGGAAGGCTCTTAACCTTGTGAAAGGGTTCAGCCCAAAGAAATCAACCCTAAGGATTTCTTGGAGGATGGATCAGGATCATAAAGGAAAGAAGCGAGTCTTGGTAATAATCTCAATCAAGGGATCTGATTAAAGAACTACTATGATAAGTCTTGGCCCCAAAGCCACAACAAACGGCTATTTAAGGAAAGAGATACCCTAAACACTACCACAAACCCTTCACTACACATAGTCACAATACCATCAAAGGTTTTTAGTGTCTCTCGCTTGTCAGGACCTTGTGTCACACCCTAATCCCTCATGAGACCGGAGCGTGACAAGTGGTATTAGAGCTGTGTATAGCTCACGGCCGGGACAGGGTCCTCATTCTGTTAGGTAGCAACCCTGAGTGCGTGCATGTGAAATGTGTTTTGAGTAGGTATGTGCTTGCATGCGAGATTTGTGCTTTCATGAATGAAAATGTACTCCTATGTGTTCTTCTTTTGTGAATATGAAGAATGTGCAATATGTGTAATTCTGTGATCCAATGTGCACTTATGTGACTTGTCTGCTTGTTAAGTCTATATATTCTATACACTTTCCATTGCATGCATGTATTCCCCTCTCAAATGGTAAGTACATTCTCTCCTATAAAGAGATGATCAGTATCGGCTCACCTGGAGACGTGGAACAACAAAAACAGGAAGTATTGATCAATTGGGTACTCGAAAGGTTATAATCGACAGTCAGCCTTTGGGGTTTCTTCTTAATATTCTTCTTCGGTATCTTCCTATGGAATTCCCACACGATAGTCTCTCCGAAATTCTTATTATTTTTCCATGTGGTATTCTATGGCAGTATTTTATTGGGATTCTTGTTGGCACTCTTCGTAGCACTTTCTGTGGTATTCACCTGGATTTCATCTTGGTATTTTCTTGGCATTCCTAACTGACATTCATATGTCAACGGTTTTCGTTGGAGTTCTACCTGGAGGTTCTTTTACTGGTATTTTCACCGTACTTCTGCTTGGGATTCTTATATGGTGTTCAAATTCATTGGGAATTCGTATTCGGGCTTCTAAATGGTATTTTCATTGGGGCCTTTATCTGGCCTCGTACTGTGGGTTTCTTATGGGCCATTTCATGGTATTCTATGGGATTTCACACTGGCCTTCATATCTAATACTTTTGCTCGGCAACCAACGGCTAGTCATCAGAGTATTCTTTCAACTGATACAGAGTTCTCTCGTGAAGAAGAAATTGCGAGGACGTAATTTGTTTAAGGGAGAAAAATGCGATGCCTCGGACTTAGTAGATAGTGCATAACATCTGTTTGCATAAGATTGTGTGCTAATTAGTATGTTTATATTAAGTTTATAGCTTTTTATGTATAGTTACTATTTACTTACATTTTCAATTATTTTATTTCCCGGTTTTTATATTTTTTTCATAATACTTGACATTTAGGAGGCATGAAAAAAATAGTATTATGTGCATAGCATACGGGTGTATGAGTTATAAAATTATTTTTGTCCCGTTATAAATAGTAACCCAAGAATACATTTTTAGCAAAAACTACCTAACTTGACCCATTTGCCTAAACTAACCCATGACCCAAACATATAACCCAAACCCAACTAACTATCATAACACCTATATAACATAAAAACCAAAAGAAGTGTAAGACCCCGAATTTTCCCTTATTGCAATTATGTGTTTTCACTTGTTTATATATATTATTTGAACTCACATACGTGCATAAGTATGAATTACACAAAAATACTAAGTTAAATGTGCATTTCAGTTTCATTTGAATTTCATTTGACTTTTGAAAAATATTGACTTTTGGTCTTCTTTGACTTTTGACCTTTCATCTTCTTTGACCAAACTAGGTTTATTTGTAAATACTACTCCTATTACATGATATATGTGTATTCATAAAAATTTTATACAGTTTTTTGGTGAAAATTTCATTTAAAGTGCCTTTTAATAGCATTTGAGGACCTTTCCACTAAATTTTTGAAACTAGTCTTTTAAATATTTTAAAAACTAGTCCTCTATTATTAAAAGATCCGTGATTTACTAAAAATTATTTCTGAAACAAATTAGAAATTTGAAATAGACTTTTCGGGTGAAAAAGTAACGTTTTTTAGCTAAATAGTGATTTTGGTTGAACTCGATTCTTACGTTGACTTTTGTTGACCTAGTATATATTATAAATGATATATATAAATTTATATGTGATATTAAGTGATTATATATTGGTTGTGCATTTAAAACATATTTGCAAAATAAATAATGTGAATTTTCAACTTCTTTTGCAAAATCGGGTTTTATAGCTTGGATATATATATATGCATGCTTATATAAAATGTTTTCAACTAATTTTAGACTACTAAATATAGTATATAAGTTAGATATAGTATATTTATGTATTGTAGGCTAAAAACAACTAAAAACACAAGGTTGACAACTTTGACTTTTGATTATTTTGTTGACCAAGCTTATATATATGCATAATATACTCATAAATTAGAAAAATAAGTTCAAAACCTACTCATTTCTCACCTAGTGGTCGTTCACCATGAGGGAGAATGAAGAAATATTTTTAGTTAGGTTTTCAAAGCATTTTTCTCATAGATTTTGCGTTTCAAAACCGAATTGAGTTATTCAAAGCTTGAAATTTCTTGTTGGGCACCTATTCTACCTATTCCTAGCAATACTTTGGATCAAAGGTGAGGAAAAAATATAGTTCATTATTTTAAAGTTGAGTTGAATTTTTGGTTGATGCATTTGTAGTAGCTATTTTGTTAAATTGATGTTAGATTATTGCTTAGTAGATGATAAGGACCAATTATATGCATTTGTATCCATTTTAAACGGTAGCAACATGTATTTTTATTTTTTGGGTATTTAAATTGATTATTTAGTTTATATTTGAATAATTATTGTTGTAGTGGTTGGAATTGAGTTGTAGTTACTTCTATAGGTTTGTTAATTATTGTGTAGTAATGTTGTAATGCCAAATTTTTAATTTGAATGCCATAGCAAAAGTCCGAAAAATCAGCCATGTATGCATTGCCATTTTTAGCTTGTTGGGCTTGTTTTAGGTGACTTTTGGTTGGTTTCCAAGAGGGTTAATGTAGTTGCATGTATGGTTGAGTGATAGGAAAAGGTTCGGGGCTTGTTTGATTTGTAGATTGTAAGTTATGAATTTTAGAAGTTTGTGTAGTCTTTCTTTGAAATGCTAAAATATTGTCTATGGTTGTTGGGTAGTGCTTAAGTAGTTGTTTCATGGAATGTTGGGGAGTAGGTTTGGGTTTGGAAGCATGTTGAAATGTGTGTTAAGTTGGGTGGCCTACTTTGTCATCTAACTTGGTTGTCTTAGTTGTTTAGTTAATATTATGTTGATTGAAGTATTGATTGATTGATGATTGTTGTTGTACTGGGGAACAACCTACTTTGTTGTTTCTCGGAATATGAAATGTTTATTACTATTGTCATGAGTCATGATAGTGTGTGCCACCTCTTGGGCAGCATCGGGTTGTCGGGTTGATAACGGCATGAGTATCATGTACTACCCCCAGCTCACATGGGCGGAGATGCCATGGAAGGAGGGGCTAGATGTGGTACCTCCGGAATGTATCAATTGGCGTATATGGTTGGTTGAGTTCGTGATGGCGTATAGAGCTACATCAATTAGTGTATCCTTTCTTAATTGAATGGTTATTCATGTTGCTTGAGTTGAATTGTTGATGTTGATGAAGTTTATTGATTGTTATTGTATCTAGGATGATTTCCCAAGTGGTAAAGAGAAAATATTTCCAAAATATCTTTTGAACCCTCGCTGAGCTTTGTGTTGTATAAGCTCACCCTCTTTGCTAACTTTTAGGTTATCAAGCTGGAAGTAGGGTACGTGTCTCAAGAGGCTGAGTATGAGCTTTATGTGGACGAGTCAAATGTACAAGAGTCTTGTCCTTGATGTCTTGCTAGAGTACTTTTATGTTGCTTTGTTTTATGTAGTTTGTTGTACGGTTTAAATTTTGAATTTGTATTGTAAAAGATGATATAAAGATAGTGAAAAGTATAATGCTAGTTTAGTTGTCTTACTTTTGGAATACAAATAGGTTGCTAGACTAGTTTTATATTTGTTATGCATAGGTATAGTATAGCTTGTAGTATGTTGTTGAAACGGAGGCATATGACTTATGGTTGGGATGTTGTATGGTTGTTTAATATATGGTGTTGTATGTTCATGAAATGGTTGTGGAGTTGTTGTTGAAATTTGGAGTTGGTTGTGTGATGTTAATAAGGATTGGTTTAAAGTCCTGTTGTCCATATTACAGACATTATATTGTCAAAATTTCGTTGCGTCCCGACTGATCGTAAGTGGGGTCGAGTTAGGGCGTGACAAGAAGAACCCCACAAAATGCAAAGGCCAATTCGGCCAAACCAAAGGAAAAGAAAGAAAAAAGTAAAAAAAACAAAACCCTTAAGCTTCAAATTTGTTCTTGAACTAGCTTGGAGAAGTTCTAGAGCTACCATTGAGCCTTCTTCAACCTTCTATAGCCTTGTATGGTGAGGTTTCATCTTTATTCTTGCATTTAAAAGTTTTATCTACAAACTTTATTTTTATGATTTATTGGTTTATTACTTGTTTATGCTTTCCTATGCTTAAATTAGTATTATTTAGGATCAGAGAACATTCTTTTATGGTTGGATAGCATTTTGAATGGTTGAAAATGGTGAATGCATGATCAAAGAAAACAATGAATAGTATTTTTCTTGAATTTTGGGATTTTTGGTTAATTTTATGTTATAAGCTTGAATTGATGATATATAAAGGTGCTATGGATGCTATTGAAGCTAGGTTGATGATTAAATGTGTTTGGATTTAATGGAATTTGAGTTGAGGTGCTATATTGGCATAATTTCAAAAGAGACTTTGCGAGATTCGATCAACCGAGTATGTTTGATTGACATGGTTAGTGTTTATTAGGTGTAGAAGTACTTAAAATGCAATTATGGCGTTGAATTGGTGATCGGTTGAGGTAGTTGTAGTTCAAACGGGCTAAGAGGCAAATCGGGATTTTATAGTGAATGTAGGTCAAAGTGTGATTTCGTGTAGCTGAAGCGTGCCATAAAGTGTCTAGAAGTGAGTGGTGAAGTTGGTTTGCAAGTCTTGTATCTCAATTGGAGTGGGTAGCTTAAGAAAGTTGGCCAAATGAATGGTGTTTTATTGAATTAATGGTTAAATGCTTGTTCGATGCTTGTAGTAGGTGCCATAGGTGTTAGAATGACTAAATTTTTATTTGGAATTGTTGGAATGTGGCTCGGACTTGGAGAGGGTTGATTGAGCGTAAAGGGCCTTCTTGGTGATATTGGTCCGTAAATGTGTGTGCATGCTTTGGATAACTTGGTTATGGTCCATAAGTGAATATGGAGTGTGTAGAATGCTTTTAGTATATCTCGGTGGTTATACGGCGAGTTTTTGGTTATGAGGTGTAAAGGGCTTTTATGGTGGAAATGGTTAAAATTGAGTTTTCTTGATTGAAAAGGAGTTCCTAGAGTATTCTTAGGATGATCGAATGGTTGGAATGTGGTTTGCATGGTTTTGGTTTAGAATAAGCTTGAATTAGACTAAGGGGGCTACTTGGAGTTTAATGCTAGTCGTAGGTTAAAGTATTGTTTCACATGGTTAAGAGGCGTCGAAAAGTGTTTGGAAGTGATTAGTGTGGTTGAATTGGGAATTGGATGGCTTAGGAGTTGGTGTGTTGTTTGTATGTGACCCTTGCATTAATATCAAATGTTATTTTGTTAATTCTTATAAGTGTTTAGTTGTGTTGCATTGAACTCTAAATTATGAATCCTATATGAATTGTTAGTTTTGGTGCAAAGGGGGAAGTTGGAAGAGTTCGTGGCTTCTTAAGGTGAGTGATCATTTCTATGTGCATTTTAAGTATTTTGTTACTTTGCTATATGCTATATGTCATGATTATAGATAAAAAATATTTTCAAGCTATATAATATGAGAAATGTTTTCGAGTTTGAAAAGTAAAGAATGTTTTCTAAGCGTGGATCTTAGCTCAAATGATATAGTGTATGACTAATGTATTATATGTTATATCATCAAGTAACCCAAGCGAACTAACAAGCGTAAATATAGCGAAGGTTGCAACCTTAAGCGTTCACATGGAAAAGGTTGGTGTCCATGTGGAAGAAAGCTTGTATGGAAAAGGTTGGCGTCCATGTAAGTTCGCAAAGAGACCCACATGGAAATGGTTGGCGTCCATGTGGGAGAAAGCCTGCATGGAAAAGGTTGGCATCCATGTAGGTTCGTGAAGAGGCTCACATGGAAAAGGTTGGCGTCCATGTGAGTTCGTGAGCGATATCTTTTCTTTATACGTGTTTAGTTAACGTTAGTGATATATCAGTTTCAACCTATTGTATGATGTGTAATTCCGCATTTTTTTAGATGTTATGACCAATGATATAACGCCTTCAAGTATTTCAGGTTAAGCGTTGAATTCTCAAGTTCTTATAAAATGGTTGGCTTTGAATGTTTTATTTGTATTGCACGAAAAGGGTTTATGAAATCTTCCTCGTTTATTTCTCTCCCTCACTGAGCAACTGTGTTTGTTCATTCCTCTTTTTAACATGTTTCAAGAGGAGCTGAAGTTGGATTGCTTGTTGTGTGGCTTATTTTCTCAATCAATGTGCGGGATGTGGAGGATTGTGATTGTGGTTGGCTTGTGTCCTATTTGAGACCTGATGGTCTTGTATGTACTTGTGTGGTCTTAGAGGATTGTAATATAAAGTTTAAAGGCTCGTATGATTAGTTAGATAGTTGATGGCATCTAATAACTTCTAATGTTTTACTCTTTGACTGGTTAGCTTGCATGCTTGTATGGATGAAGTTAAGGTTGGTTGTTGGACTTAATACCTATGAAATTGAAGTAGAAAATATTATAGTGGTATGATAATAAAAATCATGACATTAGTGTTTCAGTAACTAAAGATAATGCATGTTTGTGTGTTTTATTTTGTTAGTAGAAAAGCTCGGATGGCCTAAGGGAATTGAGGAGGTTATGATGATGAAGCTTGGGGGTTGTCTTTCAATGTTTGAATATTATTGTTGTGTCCAATTCTTCTGAGTGCAGGTATGTGGTTTGGCCTAGAAACAGGGGAGGCTCTATCCGTTTTCCCCTCGTTTTTCAAGCTTGAGGCTAAGGTCGGGTTGTTATTAGTGGAGCGAGTAGGGGCTCCGGTCTCGTGAGGAATCGGGGCGTGACACCTTACTCATAAAAAGGGTTGAAGGATTTCTTTAACTTTAATTGTAGATTCCAAGGGTCTACAATTTGGCACCTACTGTGGGGCCCTTGACAACTGTGGCAGACTAGAGTTGGAGATGGCCGAATCTACACCATAAAGTATGGAGCAGCAATTGGTTTAAGGGATAGGAGTTGATGAAGAAAGTATATGACCATGTTGAATCAAGCAATGAATTTTTACCATTCACCAGTCTGCCGATTTCAAAAGGAAATAGACCAAAAGTGGAAACGAGTAGATCTCTCTAAGGGCCAACATCAAGAATCTCTTTCAGGTTCAATAAGTTATTTTCAGAATCAAAGTGTTGTGTAATTTACATTGTATTTGCATAAAATTGAGAAAGATTTAAAAAATATATATATATTAGGTTATATTCGTACACTAAAAAGTTTCCAGGAGTGGTTGGTGAGTAGGTGTTGGATAGTTGGGAGAGGCTGAAAGTTAGCACCACGTTTGGGTTCTGTTACTGATAAATGACAATTAAGGCCAACATTTGGTAGCATACACAATATTTAATTAAAGAACATATTCGTATTTACTAAAAGAATTAAATTTGTTCATGTTTTTCCTTCCAACTTCGGATTTACTGATTTTTCACTTTTTCTTCAATTGTTCAAACGTTTTTGTCCACTCGTATTTTCCATCTAACATCGGATGGAATGATTTCTTTTCGACCTTTCATCAATTCCAAATGTAAAAAGGTACAGGATATGCTTGTCAGTGTAGATTTGTAAAAATACCTAAAACTATGTTGCAGAGCCCTTTTCCTAATACTAGTTACCTTTTGCCACATATGAACGAGATTGCAGAAAAATATACTATATTTGTTTCTGTGATGTTTGCTTATTACCTGCATTATTTTCTTAAATTATATATATGGTTTACTAACCTGACATATTTTAAAATTGAAAGGCCCATATTTACCTTAAGAAACAGGTCGTAACATTTATTAAAGAAGTTCTTGCGTTTAAGCAAAAATAATATTCCACATAATATTAGTTTGCTAACAAAGTTCTTTTGTTTAACAATACACTAATTTTAGCTTCATAAGCAAGATTCTTAGTATAGAGAAATTAATTCTAAGTTAGTTTATAAATTAACTAAATAGAAACTTGCCTTCATGATTATTAGCATTCTATCTTCTCCACGGCTATAAAAAAAAATCCCTTTAAAGCATTTTCATTGTATACTAATTATTCGTTTAAATTAAAGGACGATGATAAATGAGTAGTATATAATTTTTTATTTTATTGTTTATAAAATCGATTGAATTACCAATATTTTCGTGAAATTAAAAAAAAAATGTATCTTTACGGGTTTGTTTCCATTAATTCTAATGGCTCAGCAACAATTGAAAAAGGGACCTTTAACTTACTACAAAGCCAAGCCTGCATTTTTGAGAGGTTAGTTCCAAGTGTACTACTTATTCCCTGTCAGGTACAATTAGCTATAAACCAAATTTGTTTGTGGTATAACCTTTGGCCTAGTCAAGTTAGCATTTGCCTTACTGCTATTCTGGGTTTTGACTCATTAAAAGTGATGTTTCCACCAGTAGCTATATATATACATACACATATATACATTGAAAGGGCGACAACGGTTTCAGTTGATGTTTCGAATGGAGATTGACTTGTAGCCAGAGTCTAACAATCTTTCTCCTTGAAATCCTTCAGGATAATTTTACACTCTTGCTCCATTTCTTGTTGTGTCTTACTTGTTTATGGAGAAAATCTTGGATAGGTATACATGTATCTAAATCAGAGTGTATCAAGTGTTGTTAGGTGTAACTAAGCTGATGTGAGGCTTGGATGGTGGATTTTCATATGCTTTTAGTTGTAATTACGTGTGATTGCATTATTGTAAGGCTTAGATTATGTTTTCCTGCTTACACGTAACTATGCTGTTATAGGACTCTCAAAGTATATTTATTTATTTATTTTCATTAATCTCTAATTATAATACATCACGATTTAGTTACATCATTCAATTTTTTTTAGCTAATAATTTTCATTAATTATGAAGAAGAAATGTAAAAATGTCTCATTATGTCATTTGCCTACCACTGCACTTTCCTTTCTCCATTAATCATGAGGTTCGGCTAAAAAGCTAAGGGTGCAGCTGAAACTAAAAACCCGAAGCACCTAAGGGTGCAGCTAAAACTAAAGCCTGAAGCACCTAAGGGTGCAGCTGAAACTAAAAGCCCGAAGCACCTAAGGGTGCGACTAAAACTGAAGCCTGAAGCGCCTAAGGGTGCAGCTGAAACTAAAAGTCTGAAGCACCTAAGGGTGCGGCTGAAACTGAAGCTTGAAGCACCTAAGGGTGCAGCTGAAACTAAAAGCTCGAAGCACCTAAGGGTGCGGCTGAAACTGAAGCCCGAAGCACCTAAAGGTGCGACTGAAACTAAAAGCCCAAAACACCTAAAGGTGCGGCTAAAACTGAAGCCCAAAGCACCTATGGGTGCGGCTGAAACTAAAAGCCTGAAGCACCTAAGAGTACGACTGAAACTAAAAGCTTGAAGCACCTAAGGGTGCAATTGCAACTAAAAGCCCGAAGCACCTAAGGGTGCGGCTGAAACTAAAAGCCCGAAACACCTAAAGGTGCAGCTGAAACTAAAGCCTGAAGCATCCCAGGGGACTGCGACAAGCCTGAAGCATCCCAGGGGACTACGACAAGCCTGAAGCACCCCAAGGGGTTGCGGCAAGTCTGAAGCACCCCAAGGGGTTAAAGCTAAGCCTGAAATGCTCCAGGGAAAATGCGGCCCAAATTTAGAAGACTGAAGACCAGTCCCACAAGGATGCAATGACTAACTACTTTCTAACTCGAAAACATTTCAACTTAGAGAGTGGGAGACTTACTGTAGTGGGCCAATAAATCTAGGCCCCACCTCTACCATCAACATGGGGGATTAGAAGGAGGGGCCTCAGATTTCAGGAAGGCTCTTAACCTTGTGAAAGGGTTTGGCCCAAAAAAAATCAACCCTAAGGATTTCTTGGAGGATAGGTCAGGATCATAAAGGAAAGAAGCGAGTCTTGGTAATAATCTCAATCAAGGGATCTGATTGAGGAACTACTATGGTAAGTCTTGGCCCCAAAGCCACAACAAACAACTATTTAAGGAGAGGGATACCCTAAACACTACCACCGACCCTTCATTACACATAGTCACAATATATGTCACGCCCCGACCCAACCCCCAAGCTAAAGGCTAAGTCCGGACCCGACACACGGACAGAGTCTCTAGTTAACAATGCACAAAAGGAAATGCGCAAACAAGGGATGCAACAGTAATAGAATGCATGGCTAAATCTCGGGCGTCACAATATATACCATTAAAGGTTTCTAGTGTATCTCGCTTGTTAGGACCCTGCCCGTAAAAAGGGTTGAAGGATTTCTTTAACATTAATTGTAGATTCCAAGGGTTTACAATGGGGCACTTAGAAGATAAGTTCCAATCATCTTCGCCACTGGCTTGAGGATTGCCGAAGATGAATACTTCAAAATGTTAGCCACAGCATCACCCATGTCTATCACAATCAAGCAAACAAATGTGCTAATTGGTTGGTCAATTTTGACTTGTACATCGGAATAAGCAGACACGTTTTTGCCCAGTCCTTGGCGCTGTTAATTCAATCTAGGAGGAGAATGAAAAAAGTATGATATCCCCGAAGATGGTTACGATATTCCGTTAATTCAATTTAGGAGGAGAATAAAAGAGGTATAATATGAGTTTGACAACTTCGAGGTTCCTATCGATAATATCTCCTAAATGGTTATTATATTAATCTAACTTTCGCTCCCTGTATATTTTTTAAAAAAATACTAATTAATTTTAATATGAAAATGTTGAATCCCTCATTAACTACCGTAAGTGGAACTGATAAGTAGTGCCTTCTCAAGTCTGCAAAGGAGGAAAATGAAATTCTTGTCGGGGTACATGTTGCCATGCTTGAAGTCCCAGGCTGTTCAAAGTTGTATATAGAAATGAAACTGTCACCTTTTAAATGGTATTTACGTAAATTAGACTTGTTTTTAATGTTAAACAAACCAACCAGCGACGTTTAAGGCACAACAGCTCTTCCGTGTGTATCGTATCACTCGTGGCGGCTATCCAATATTTAAATTTTGATATTTATCACTTAATTACATCCATCTACCCATCCATAAATCTTCAATTTTATGGTCAGCCTATTTTTTTTATAAGTAGCTGTGATCTAAAAGATTAAAAGATTAAAAGATTAAAAGATTAAGTCAATCTAGTAGAATTAACAAATAGAAAGTGTGATAGGTGGCGGTTAAGTATTGATTGGAGTTATAAAGTAATGACTCGTCATATATAAAAATTTTAAATTTGAAACATTTATTTTTCCTCTAAAAAATATTTTGCTCTTGATTGATTTAAAAAATGAATATTTTTTGATTGAGACCCCTTCTATACAAGATAAGTGTGACTTAGACCCATTATCTTTTTAAAAGTGAGAGTCAGACCCTTCTGTTAAAGATCTGTCTAATTTTTTGTTAAACTAATATAAAATGTCCATTGTGCCCTTTAGTCATTTTCTTTTTTCCTTTCTCGTCCTTACTGTGTCTCTCTCCTTTCTATTTGCTTTCTACCTTTTTCCACTCTCTCCCCTCCCCCAAATCCCTTCTTCCCTCCCGTTCTTTCATATCACCATAAACACCACCAAGATTCTCCTTTCTATTTTCTCTCTCCTTTCTATTTGCTCATGGTTCTCCTTCAATATATCTACCAAACCCTTCAACGAACCAGCTTACAAGAAAGTTGGGTGCTTTAAAGATTGATTTGAAGATGACACATTGGAATTGCATAAAAAATTGCATTTTGTTAAGTTTGTATGAATCAAGATTATAACTTGAGCAACCCACATAAAAAATTGTATGAAGACAAGTTTTTGCAACTATTTGAAGATGACCCAGGATGAGAAAAAGGGGCAAAGAAGGCTTTTGCTTAAGGGTTTTTTTTTTTTTTTTCACGAATAGAAAATACATATTGAGTAACATAGACAAAGACATTGTATTCTCATATTCATTATAAATCAAGTTTTCAACTGATAAAAGGCAACAAGCCAGTGTGTAAATTACGCATTATTAAGCAGTGAAATTAGAAAAAAGCAGCAACTGAAAATACATTATCATACTTAATTCCTTGCACAAAGCGTACATCTAGCTGAAGGGGGGTTCAGTGAGAAGAAGCAGGAGAGGTGGAGTGAGAGTGAATGGGAGTATGAAAGTACGTAGATCTTGTTGTAGATGGTCTCTCCGACGAGATAGATATCGAAGGTGACGAGTCCAATGCCGAGGCCAGGTGTGGCGTGGCGGAGCTGGTTGCTTCCTCTACTCATCCTTCCTAAAGAACTCTCATGTGTGCCCTATCCTCCTCTGCTATGGTAGGCGTTTGCTTAAAGATTTGTGAATCAAAGTAGCAATTTGAAGGTGTCTCATTTGCTTAGTTTTTCTTTTTCCTCTTTGAATGTTATATGCTAGCAACTTTTTAGATAATTTGAATCTACAACTGGTTGTTCACCATGAAGTCTCTTCGAATCTGCAAGTGGTTCTTCACTATGGTGCAGACTAAGAATAGAAAAAGAAAAGGAAAAAAGGGGAAAGGACAAGAAAGGAAAAAAGAAAACAAACTAAGAGGGCACAATGGACATTTTACACTATTTTAACATAAAATTAAACAGATCCCTAACAGAAGGGGTGTGTCTATAACTTATAAAAAAATAAGGGATCTGAGTCACACTTATCTTTTGTTGAAAGGGTTTCAGTCAAAAATATCCTTTAAAAAATATATTAAAACGAGTTATTGCATCATAAAATTTGTAACCTCAATGGAAGTAATTTTATCATGCCTAAACTCATGAATTTTTCTATATGAATAAAAAATGAAAAAAAGACCGTTTGGTGGGTGTGCAAATAAGCATCAGTCAAAGATGATAATATTACTATATATACTATTCCAACACATCTCCAGAATCCACGGTGATCATCTTAATGAATTTTGGAGTACACGTTTGATAACTAGTACTTTCTTTTTCCTTATAATTAGTTATAAAGTTTTGAAATTTTTGTACTGATATTTATGAAAAACCTAAAGGTGATACCCGGGCAATTATTTATTTTCAATTGTTTATTTTCTACAGTATATCCACCTATATTTGATTGTGTACCATTTCTTAAATTCTAATTGAGTAGATCACGTTCCCACGTCTTGATCATTGCAAATTGTACATTTACTATATTCAAATAGAAGTTTTTTCCGGACAGAGTCATACGTTCTGAGATTTAATAATTTTTATGTGTTGCAAGTTGTACATTTACTATATTTAAATAGAAGTTTTTTTTGGACAAAATTATACATTCTGAGATTTAATACTTTTTATGTGAGTTCAAAAAGTTTCTTCTAAGGTATTTGTAAGAAAGTATTTTCCCATGTAAGATCTTGGAGCTTTCCCATTGCTTTATTATAATACAATATATACATAGGTAGTTGTTAGAATATACACTTGTCTCATGTGATCATACGGTTTTCTTTTTTCTTTTTCAAACTATTTTCTTGATAAAAATTATGAGTTTTTGAGTTTTTCTGTGCTTTTTTGAGTTTTTCTGTGCGGATCCTTTCATCTACTTACTCACCCATCTGCTAGTAAGATGTATTATAGACTATAAGATTTAATCTTTTTAAATCTTAACTATCTATTTTGAATTTTAGTTTTGAAAAAAGGTATTTTAAAAGAAATTTAAAATGAATAGTTGAGATTTTAAAAAATAAATATCATGACCCATAATATATTTCATTAATAGACAAGAGAATAAGTAGGGGAGATTAGAGATATATCTAACAACTCTTATCTTCTGTTGTCAAAAGAGAATTTAAATTAATAGAATGTCAAAGAACAAACACTAGGCCCAAGAATATACACGGGCCCAAAACAGAAACACAGATACAAGGGACAAGATCAAATCAAGAGACAAAAGGCTAAGCGCAAGAAAACTAAATATAGAGGCCCACATGTCAATCAAAATACCCGAACACAGTCAGTGGCCAGGAAGATGGCCGTGGCCCGAACCGATGAAGTAGCACAGGCCCTGCCTGACAAACAAAACTCCAGTCCAATGAAAAGCCCGAATCTACAAATCGATCCCCATCAATACGGAGGCACTAAGAAGCCCACCAAGAAACACCAGCACCCACCAAAACCACTAAAAGGTAGAAGAAACAACTCTTATCTGAGAAAGGTAACTGGACGCACTATAGAAATTAATGGCCAACACAATATAAAATAAAAACATAATTGGAGAATATAATTATAAATTATAAATTTCGACATAAGCATATAAAATTTTAAATTACCCCACTTAATAAAAATTGTTTAAAGTTGGAACACTATATTTCTTATCATGACATCACAGTTGGGACTTTATTGAATTTTGTTGATCATCTATGTTTGACCCAATCTTAAAAAATGAATTTGGATCACACATGATAGGAGCATTGGATAGTACAAATTGTGTCACGTAGATAAACTACAAGTTTCAAAGGTGGAATAATTAAATAGTGACTTATTATAATAAGAGATGGTGAGTTCATATCATAACTTCAGCCTTTATCGTATCAAAAATAAAAAATAAAAATTAGTTACTCCACATAATACTAATTAGTTATGAGACACTTAGGTGACAAGTTCCAGTCATCTTCGCCACTGGCTTGAGGATTGCCAAAAATGGATACTTCAAAATGTTAGCTACAACATCACCCGTGTACTAATTGGTTGGCCAATTTTGACTTGTACATAGGAATAGGCAGTCACCCATTAGCCAAGTTCTCGGCACCGTTAATTCAATGTAAGAGGAGAATAAGAGACGTATGATATCCCTTAAAATGGTTACTATATTAACTTAGTTTTCGTTTTCAATATATAAGAAAAAAAAAATACTAATTAATTTTAAAATAATAACCTCGAATTTCTTATTAACCACTACTGTGAGTGTAACTGATAAGTACGTAGTGCCTGCTGAAGTCTGCAAAGGAGGAAAATGAAATTCTTGTCCTGGTACATGTTGCCATGCTTGAAGTCCCAGGCTGTTCAAAGTTGTATATAGAAATGAAACTGTCACCTTTTAAATAGTCCTTACGTAAATTAGACTTGTTTTTAATGTTAAACAAACCAACCAGTGACGTTTAATGCACAACAGCTCTTCCATGTTTGTCGTATCACTCACGGCGGCAATCAAGCTATCAAACATTACTATTATTTAAATTTTGACATTTATTGTTCACTTAATTATCTCCATCTACCCATCCATAAATCTTCAATTTTATGGTCAGCCTAGTTTTTTATAAGTAGCTGTGATCTAAAAGATTAAAAGATCTAGTAGAATTAACAAATAGAAAGTGTTGGTAGGTGGCCGTCAAGTGTTGATTGGAGTTGTAAGGCAATAACTAGTCATATATAAAATTTTTAAATTTGAGATATTTATTTTTTCCAAAAGAATGTTTTGCTCTTTATTGATTTAGAAAATGTATTAGAACGAGTCATTGCATCATAAAATTTGTGACCTCAATGGACGTAATTTGATCATATGCCTAAACTCGTGAATTTTTCTATATGAATAAAAAAAACAATGAAAAAAAGACCGTTTGTGGTTGTGCAAATAAGCATCAGTCAAAGATGATAATATTACTATATATACTATTCCAACACATCTCCAGAATCCACGGTGATCATCTTAATGAATTTTGGAGTACATGTTTGATAACTAGTACTTTCTTTTACCTTATCATTAGTTATAAAGTTTTGAAATTTTTGTAGTGATATTTATGAAAAACCTAACGGTGATACCCTGGCAATTATTTATTTTCATTTGTTTATTTTCTACATTATATCCACCTATAATTGATTGTGTACCATTTCTTACTCATTGCAAGTTGTACATTTACTATATTCAAATATAAGTTTTTCCCTGAAAGAGATATACGTTCCGAGATTTAATACTTTTTATATGTGACTTTGAAAAGTTTGTTTTAAGGTATTTGTAAGAAAGCATTTGCCCGTGTAAGTTCTTGGAGCTTTCCAATTGCTTTATGATACAATATATACATAGGTAGTTTACATCAGTTAGGACTGTGGATTGATCATACAAAGAACGCTAATCTATATATGATGAATTTAAACTAAACAAATTAGGTGATGATATCCTTATAGCTAAACGTAACCGTGAGGAAACCATAAATCCTAATAAGATCAAGATGGGTCTAACATAATTTCCTGTAGAAAAAGAAAACGTCTCATGCATGTTGAGTTATTTTTTTTTTGGGTGGGGAGGTGGGGTTTATATAGAAGTCGAAGTTGAAGAAAAAGAAATTATGTATTAATTTATCGGAGAGTTAATCATCCTCTCTTGTTCTTATCGAGCAATACTAGTAAATGATGCAAGACAAATTATACTGTATAATTACTTAACGAATAACTCAATCCAAAATTAGACATTGAATCTGTATGTTCAGTCTTTAAGAAATGGAAGCAAAGAGTAAGGAACGAGGAGCTACATGGAGCTAGAGCCATTAGCCTAGATGCATGGCACTGTGTGTTCGGATGATCTTTGAAATGCATACTTTTCATCAAGAACTGTAGAAAGTCCAGTGACTTGAATCTAGCTATTTCCACAACACGAATATTCATGTTAACAAAGGATAAAAACGAAGACGTGGGGCCTACAAAAAAAATAGGTAAACCCCATTAAAAAAGGATATATTTCACCCTCTATAATTCGAAATGGCCCCTTGTTTTGGATATCCATTTCACTAACATTATATCAGGATTCACTTTTCTGAGGGAAGAAAGGAAGGCGAGGGATTCATGGTTTTTTTTTTTTTTTTTTTTTTCATTTTCATTTTGGTTTTCACTGTTCAAGGAAAGGAAAGCAAATAAATTGATTGAAGAATTAATTTCTAAAAGAATTTTGTAATCCTTTTAATTTAGAGTTTTTTGAAGAGAAAGAAAAGTTTAATTGTTCCTAATATTTTTACATAATCTTAAGATTTAAGTATATTTTAACATAACAATAGATATAAAAAAAAAAGATAATCAATTAACTTTCTAGTTAAAATTATCCTTTCATTTTCTTTTTTTTGTCTTGCAGTTTAAATAAAAGTCTTTAATAAATCATACTTTTTTTTGTTTGCGTCTTGTTTTTTGACAATCCAAATGAGGAATTCATTTTTTTTTTTTCCTTCTTAAACCCATCACCTGTTTGGCAATAGCAATAAGATTTACAGCAGGCAATACTAGGAGTGGTAAGAAAATTTGGTACAAACTTCAATATTTGATGAACGATGGCTCGCTTAGGGAAGCAAAATAGGTGAACTAGCTAGTTCAATTGATGGTTGAACAGGAAAAAAGTGACAAAAGGGAAATTTATGTTAATTGTTGATGAAAAAGTCTTGAAAATAATAATCGTGTTCGTATTTTGAAAACATATACTGACACGTAATAATAATGATATGTATCACTAAAACAGTTGTCTTAAAGCAGTCGTTTACAAACAAAATTTCTTTATTCATTCACCAACCACTGTTTATGCTAAATTCGTACGTTAGAGGTAGATTCATACTCCACCAACAATGAGAACGGAGAATGAAGATAATGATAAGAACATGGGAACACATTGGTGACTTATTCTCGAAAACTCTCTTGCCAATTTAAATAATAATCTGCAGTTCACATAAATAATGATCATTTCTTTATGCTTTCTCTGACTCCTCAAAGTTTTGGAACAGATTTAAGATTTACTTTTAGTAGGATTGAAATCATACAATTTAACACTCGTACAGTGTGACTAAATCGATCTTTCAGTCTAAAAATATCTTAAAAATAATACATTTAAAAAATATAACCTTAATTCACTCTTTAATAATTCTGCGGCCCTTGCTAACCCAAGTGTAAGTCCGTCCATGTGAATGTGAAACGGACGCCTGCTCAACATTTTCATATTAACATGAAGTTCAAAACATCAATGATTTAATCACTCTCATAACATACCTTTTAACATGGATATATCAAAATCAAGACAGCTACACTTTGGATGAACAATCTCTTAAACACTATTTCTTTCAGAAAAAATAGTGGAAAGGAAAACAGAATTAGATTAGTGTATTAAGTAGAAGTTTGAAATTTAAATTTTATTGTTGAGAAAATATAAACTTGAAAACTTGATGAAGAGAGAATTGTACAAGTCAATAAAGCAAATTATCTAGATAGATATAGGATTTATATAATGACTTATGACTAGTAAATGAATTTTTATTGACGAGTACATAAAATCTAATTAACTAATACATTTTGCATTTCCTCAACCCGTTTACAAAAATTAGAACTCTGTTTAGTAGTCTTTCTAGCTATCCAATTATACCCATTTTAAGAATTTCAGCTTTACAATTAGGACTTTGTTCTCTTTTTTCTTTTTCCAAACATAAAGTGGTAAAAACTTGTTGAAGTACCAAATTTGTACTTTAGGACGATTCAAAATCAAAATTTGTTTGTTTTTTTAGATAAAAATCAACTTTGGAATAAGAAAAGAGAATAATATATCCATATTAAAACATGGATTCTTTTTTCTTTTTGCATGGACAAAAGAGAGTAAAAATCTCTAATTAACTTCCATATGGGAAAAATAGATTCTCCGTGCTCCTTATTATTCTATTTTTTTTTTCTCTCTCACTCTCTCTCTCTTTTTTTTTTTTTGCATACCTTTTTCTTTTAAAAGGTATATATATAACTCTAGAATAATGAAATCAAATCAAATCTTATTTCAGTTATATAAATTTGATAACGCCATATATTCTTATTAAAAGTTGTTTGAATAATGGAGTCTCCTTTTCTTTTTTGGATCTTCAAAAAGGAGAAATCGACTCTAATATCCCATAGAGAAAATTATACATGCTTCTTATTCATTTTCTTCTTTTTTTTGGTTTCTCTGTGGCTGCGTGTATCCTTGCTACTAGGCTCCGTTTGTTTGCCGTAAAATAATTTACTTGTGTAAAATATTTTTCGTATAAAGTGTTTTTTTAGAAAATAAAATATTTTATAGGGCTCTGTTTGTTTGCCGTAAAATAACTTATTAGAGAAAAATATTTTACTGGAAAATAGAATACTAAAAAATATTTTCTGGTGTTTAGATATACCGTAAGTTTTATAAAATGTTTTCTTTTCCCAAAAGGCATGAAAATATTTTACATAATTTTGTACTAGCCGTAATTGTTGACCTGAAAATATTTTACGGTTGACTAATTTTCCGATATTATCAAATATCGTAAAATTAAAAAAAAACAATCGCAATTACTTTTTTAGTGTTACTAAATACCGTAAAATTCAAAAAATATTTTACGGCAAACAAACGGAGCCGTGACCATGGACGAAAAAGATGGGAAAATATTCAGAAATCAGCATCCAGATCTACTTGAATTTCAGTGTGTGGTAACCAGTCAAATCAACAACGTCGTTGTACACAATTGCCGTACAGTTATCATTACATTTTGGAAATACTATAAAGGCCAAGCTATTGTCAGCAACATATCACTTCCAAATCAATTGTGAGTTGATAATATCATGTTTTAAAGTCTCACATCTGCCAATGGGTCAATACGAATAAAGTCAGAGGGACACCTTTGCAATTAAGTTTATAGTACTCAACACATTATCTATGAACATTTTACTATTTTTCCTAATTTTTATGGTTATAATAATAGATCATAAATCTTTCTTCTTCAATTGAAATGATGCTAGCCAATTAGTAATTGTGATGGAGGGTCATCTTTTGCATATGTGCTCTTTTTTTTTTGGTTTTTTTTGGTCACATACACAAACAATCTCATTAATATCGACTAATATTTTAAAAAGTAAAGTGCTTAAAACATGAAAACCAAGTACAATTATTTTTTTGGGGTCAAAATATTATTTTTTTTTAATTTTAAGGTATTAAATACAACTTTACCGTACACTAATTGTAATAAAGTTATCACATAAAAGTTTAGGTAAATGATTCGGATCATTGATAAACACATCCATTCATAAGTTAGTTGAAACTATACAGCTTTGGCAACCCAATTGAAGCGTAAATTTGTGGCCACGATTGAAAATGACACTTGCATATTCTAGATGACATTTTGGCGCATTGAAGTATGAGCTAAATGCTAATTTTTAATTTCGAAGATTACTTTCAAAGCAAAATGCACTTAATGGTCTAGTAAAGAGATAAGCACGACACAAATTAAGAAAATGTCTCCTGAGTGCGGATATTTTAACGTTATAAAAGAAATTTAATAATTATAAATTGTTAAAATTATTTTATTATAAACAATGGTGGAGTCATATTTTTGTGAGGGTATGCACAAAATTTGGAAAAGAAATTTCTTTTTCTTATTTTTGACAAAAAGAAAAAAAAAACTCATATATTAGACACCTTATGTATGAGTGTCTCCCTAATCATGGGTGTACAACGCTTGACTACCAATTTCTGGTTCAGTGATCATAACTACATCATTAGTGCATTATCATTTTTATATTATTATTAATTCATTACTGTTAGATTATCTCATAATTTAATAACCTAATAACGTGAAATTATAATAATATAATAACATTAAAACTTATGAGTATATCAATTCACGTGAAATATAATTTGCAAGGAAAAAATTCAAATGGTCCATCAACTATATGTAAAAGCCCATTTTAGTCCCTCACCTTTGGAAAATACTCATGTTAGTCCCTCTAACTATATTTCAAGTAACTCAAAAGACCAATATGCCCCTATGCAGAAATGTTAAAATTTATATATTTTTTTACAAATTATCTTAAAGTATTCCACATTATTCTAATGACAATATACATCATCCTTAAATGTAATACAAATCAATATTCTAAAAGTAATGCACATCATCCCAAAATGAATACAAATCAACCACAATAAAAATTAAAAAAAAATACTACAATTATATTTATTCATTCCAAACATAAATAACATACAAATTATCCCAAAAAAATAAAAAGTCACAAAAAAATAATATGTCATAATTTGTAGCAAAAAAATAAAAATTCATAATTTTTTGAAAAAATAAAAAATAACTAAACAACTAATTCCTTTGACTGGTACCTCCCTTCCTAATTACTCGAAAGTTAAACGGTCCTCATCTATTTGTTAAAGCACATGTTATACTCCTAACTACAAAATTAACAACACCATTGACGAGGGAGTACCCGAGCTGGAGACATTATAATCGGGTCACTTCCCGACTTGAAATGCCTAACCAGACTCGAACTTGACCCGATTAAACCCCAGTGGTTGCGCCAGCCATCCAGATGTGACATAAAGCAAGGCACATAGCTCGGACCAACGGGTAATGCCTTTATCCGCTAGGTAATAGCTTTGACTGCTGGATATACGATGCGAGCATCTGGTGGCATATCGGGTAGCATTACACATTAATTGCTGTCCGAATTCGAGATTAGTATAAATAGAGCTCTTCCCTTCATTTATGAAGGTAACTCGTGCATTGATTACTTCCAACTACCATTGGCTAGCTCGGACAAACTAATCATTCTCATACCCGAAGGGAAAACTCGGGTCATCACCCCGCATTTTCCTTCTCTTTGCTTGTGCAGGTTGAGTTCCTAACTAAGAAGTTCACCTCAGTTGTTGAGCTCCCACCCTTAACAGTTTGACGCTGTCTGTGGGAATTGAAGTCCTACTAATCCTACTACCCATTGAGAAACTACCATGGTACAAACCCGAAGCCATAGTATGCTGGTAGAAGACTCACCTGCCTTGGGTGAGGGCCTCGAACTACCTAAACACCTAGTCAAAACCCAACCCAAACCGACGTTGGAACGAGCCAACTCATACACTTAACCTCACTAATAACCCAACCCGGAGATGGCGACTTCACAGCAGGCATGGCACCCGAGATGAAGTTGATTTTCCGAATGTCTAAAGAGCTTAAGGAACAAGTAACGCGTCTGATAGCCAACCCACTAGCGACCCCCGTCGTGATGCCCCAACAAGAGCAACCCTAGTTCTGAATCCCAGTTTTGGGACGGGCTCAAGCTCAAAATGATGATGAGGGTTCTCCAAAACCGATGGCCCGACTAGAAGAAATTAAGAATCGCAGGGGTGCCTCAATCGACCCCGAGCAAGGGAAGACCGCAGCCGCCACAGTCAAAGTCATAATCCTACTCGGCATCAGCCCCCTCTCTCCTGAAGTCCTAGCAACACCCCTGCCTACGGGCAACCGGATGCCTCACTTGGCAATGTACAATGGGGATGGCAACCCTGCTAGTCATTTGTTGAACTTTGACCATCATATGACTCTCCACGACATGACGGATCGGATGAAGACGAAGGCATTCCCACCACTTTGGTCAGCAATGCATTAGATTGATTCCAAAAACTCTGCCCTGGCTCAATTGAGAGTTTTCATCAAATGGACGAGGCATTTTTGTCCCGCTTTGCCGGAAGCCGACGTGCTACACGTCATACCTCATCACTGTTGACGGTCAAACAACAGAAGAGAGAAAGCCTGAGAACCTATACGGCCCGATTCAATGAATAGTCTCTTAGGATCCCCAACCTGGAGGACTCCATGGCCTTAATGGCCTACCAAAGTGGGCTCAGGTCGAGGCCCCTCACATCCTCCTTGGCTATTGACCCAGTGGACACCGTTGCTGAGCTAATGGTGAGGTCGGAGGGATACATTCACTCTGATGAGATTCACCAGGCGAAGAGGGAGGATGATAAGGAGAAAGAAGCGGGAAAGAAATGGGAGACCTCATCAAGGGCTTAGCTTAGGAACAAAATGTAGGCTGACAGAGGGAAACAACCACAGCAACAACCGAAGCAAGGCCCGAGGTTTACCATGTTCACTCCACTTAATACCCCGAGGAAGCAGAGCCTGATAGAGATTCAATACCAGAACCACCTACCGCCAACACCTAAGATGTGAGGACGACTTAAAAAATGCAATAAAACTAAATATTGCCATTACCATATAGATTATGGGCACACCACTGATGAGTATAGAGACTTGAAGTAAGAAATTGAAGCTTTGATAGCTCGAGGTTACCTCAAGAGGTATATCGACTAGTAGCCGCCCAGGAATTCCGATCAGGGAGTGGGTAGGGAGAGAGAAAGAAGCCCACCTAAGCGCTATGCCGGGGTCGAGCACCTAGCTGTTGTCGAAACAATCGTTGGGGGATTCGCGTCGGGTGGAGAAACATCGGCAAGTCGGAAGGGGTATGTTCATGCCGGACAAGAGTACGGGCCTGCACTAGGTTTAGCTGGAGGATTTGAGATAATTATTTTCTCTTCAGACAACCTTGAAGGAGTAATATTGCCCCATGATGACCCTTTGGTCATCAGTGCTGAGATCACCAACATCACTGTGAGGAGATTGATGGTGGACACGAGAAGTTCAGCAAATGTCATCTTCTTAAAGGCTTTTGAGCAGATAGGGTTGGGTAGGGGTCGATTACAGTAAGGCCCAGTACGAGACCATATGTGAATATAGATTATATCAAACATATTTAAATTATTTTATATGCATTCACCTTGTTTTATATGTTTTTATATTGAATTACATGCATTTATCTCGATTTGCATACATGTGCATCGTTTTACATGCATTTAATTATTTTATATCTTGTAGGTATTGATTAAGCGTAATTGAATTACACTAGCTAACTGGAGTAACTAAACTAGAACTAGGATAATTAGAAGTAAGGCTAGAATGGCATGCTAGTAAATACCCTTTTAGTTGGAAGGGCAACTTAGGCATTTGGGCTTTAGATATTTTTACCTAACACACACATTACACCACCAACACACACAAAAATACTACAACACACACACACACACACACACAATCAACCCACATAACACACACATACACGTTGGAGTTTAGGAGAGAAGAAAAAGAAGAGAAGAAAGAAGAAAGAAGGAAGAGGAGAAAGAACAAGCCATTTTCTTGCTTCTACTCTTGCTTGCTAGCATCCTACTTGCTCTATTTGTTTCTAGGCTTCAACACTAAAGTGAGGGATGCTTTCATCCAATCTATGGATTTACAAAGTCTTCATCTTGTGTGTTTATGTACTTTAGCTATCTATTAAACTTAAGCTAAGTTATATATGCCTATTTTGAAGTTTGAATTTTGTTTAGTGAATTGATGTTGCAAGAGATGTCCTAGGGCTACCATTTGCTTAATCTTGCCCAAATGAACTATGAAGATATGTAGGGATGTATAATGAAATAAATTGGTAGTAGAAATGCTACAGTAGATCCCATAGAGGTAGGGTTTGAGGATTCAACCTTAGATGAGTTGTGAATTGTTGAGTTTTGTGTTCTATTCGATTCTTGATGGTAATTTTTGATTGGATGATGTTTTAGCATGTTATGTTGAGGTATTGAGGTATTGGTGAAATGAAGTTTGGGTGTAAGTTCGTGTGTTGGAATAAAAATGAGGGAGTTGGTGTTAGAACCTACAAAATCGTGGTTGAATTTTCCTTAGTTGGGCAAGTCAGATGAATGACTCATCCGACTTCACTCATCCGACATTCACTGGATCTCTTTGGAAAATTCGGATGAAGCAAGTCGGATGAGCCATTCATCCGACTGTTCATCTGATTTCCCTGATACCTTTGTGCAACAATTTTCCGAAGACTATATCTTAGTCAATTCAACTCCGAATTGAGTTCTGTTTGATTCTAGAACTATATACTTTTGATAAGCTTCGATTATACACCAAAATCAGGCTAATTGGAGTTTAGAAGAGTAGGGAAAATAACTGTGTAAGTTAGGATAATGCAGAAGCATTGAAGTTGCTTAGTGTATCTAGTGTATGCTATTGGTGGGTATTGTTGTTTAAGTAGCAAACTTGCAAGTTCTCATTATTGTGTGCTAATACTAAATGTGATTATCAGGAAAATATTTATATGAATGTTTGTTGTGCTATTGATAATTGTAAATACATTTGAATTATATATATATGAGCGTCAGTTGCAACCATTATTGATTGAGGAAGTGACGAGACCTCCGGGCAGTGGTAGGCTTACCGGTATATCTCGACCCTCCAAGTATTGATTCCTACTCTTGCTAAGACCCATTGATCCTCCTACAAGTTGGGATACAATGATATCTTGGAAGAAAAATATTACATGATTGAGATTGCTTGAACTTGTTATGATCGTTTATACGTTCTTATATGCATGGCATGTTTATCAAATTGATTTCAAAAAGATGAAACATTTGCGAAAACCCTTCATTTTTCATCCTCACTGAGCTATATGTAGGATTAGCTCATCCATCTTTTGATCAATTTCAGGTGAGGCAGTGCCCAGTCAAGCCCCTCAAGTTGATGATAGAGAACCTTGGTTCGACAAGAATAATTTCTACTTGTTGTGATCAACATGTTGCTTAATTGAAGTCAAATACTATTTAGACAACTTGATATATGTAATATTCTTTTGGACAACTATATGTAATTAAGTTTATTACTACTATTCTTTTGAGACCTAGATACCTGATTATTGGCTAGCCCTTACGATTGAACAGGTGGATCAAGGTCTTGTACATATGTAACAGGTTGTGATTAACTTCTAAGGCCAATGTATTGTCAGTCTTTTGAACTTTTATGGGATATAAAAGATTGTACAGGTTGTTAAGCTTTCAATTTACAGGTTTTATGGTTACGAACGTCGCGTTTCGACCTTAGCTTAGCGATAAGATGGGGTCGGGGCGTGACAATTATGGCCGTTAAAGGGAACACTTGCTTGGTTCACCGGGCACGACCATAAAACTAAAGGGGTCATCAACCTCTCCCTGACCCTCTGAGATGGACCTAGAGGGGATTCAATGTAGGCCAATTTCATTGTCATAGATTGTAACTCGGCCTACAACTACATTCTAGGACGGGTCGGCTTAAATCATTTCAAGGCGGTGCCCTCCACATACTACCAAGCCCTGAAGTTCCCGACTTCGAATGGTGTAGCTACAATCAAGGGGGCCCAGCTTTCAGCTCAGGAGTGTTACGAGAGTTCTCTCCATCAAAAGTACCAAGCAGGCTAGGGTCTCGATTTACCCGAGGATAAGAGGGATACTAAAAGGGGGAGCCCTGCAGAAGAGCTGTAGGAGATAAAGCTGTCAGAGGAAAACAAGAAAGCCAAAATTGGTAGTAAGCTACCAAAAGACCTCAAAAAATGTATAAGCCAATTTCTCCTTGAAAATGAACATATCTTTGCTTGGTTTGCTACTGACATGCCAGGAATCAATCCGTCTGTAATTGAGCACCACTTGAACGGCGACCCCAATTACTATCTGGTAAAGCAAAGACGCAAGCACTTTCACCATGCCAAGCAGAAAATAATTGCTGAAGAAGTCAGAAAATTGGTAGATGCCAAGCATATACGGGAGATCTTACACCCAACTTGGTTATCTAATATGGTATTGGTCTCCAAAAACACGGGGAAATGAAGATTATGCTTTGTTTTTACCGACCTCAACAAAACTTGCCTGAAAGATTGCTTTCCTTTGCCTCGGATCGACCAGTTGGTGGATACCACCTAGGGATTTGAATTACTATCTTTCATGGACGCCTTCAAAGGCTATAACCAAATAAATATAGCACCTGGGGACAAAGAAAAGACAATTTTCATCACCGACCAGGGGCTCTACTACTATGAGGTCATGCCTTTTGGCCTCAAGAATGCTGGAGCCACCTACACTCGGATGGTAAGCAAAGTCTTTAAGAATCAAATCGGGCGGAATATGGAAATTTATGTGGACGATATACTAGTCAAGAGTAAAAAGGCGAAAGACCATGCAACCGACCTATCAAAGGCCTTCGCCGTAATAGACCAATTCGGAATCAAACTGAATCTGGAAAAGTGCGCATTCAGTGTCAAGGCAGGAAAGTTCTTGGGATTCATGGTCACGGCACGGGGTATCGAAGTTAACCCAAAAAAAATTCAGGCAATACTGGATTTATCACCGCCAACCTACGTGAACAACATCCAAGTGCTTACCGGTAAGGTAGCAGCCTTGAGTAGATTCATGTCCAGGTTGGCTAATAAGTGTGCCCCTTTGTTCAAAATCCTGAGGAGCCCCAAGAACTTCGAATAGACGGAGTAATGTCAGAATGCCTTTGATGAATTGAAAAAGTACTTAGCTTTGCTACCCCTGCTCTTCCGACCTAAGGAGGGGGAGGAGCTGGTGCTATATCTAGCATGTTCAGGAACAGCAGTAGCGGTTGCGCTAGTTCGAGAATAAGGTAGAGATCAAAAGCCAGTTTACTATGTCAGCAAGACCCTCCATAGGGCAGATGCGAGATATTCCACATTGGAAAAACTCGCATTCGCACTTGTGACCGTGGCCAGAAAGCTTAAACCGTACTTTGATGCTCACACAATCAGGGTCATGACGGACGCCCCACTTAAGTCTATTATGCACAAGCCGGAAGCCTTGAGCAGACTACTCAAATGGGCGGTCGATCTAAGTCAATTTGACATCGCTTACCAACCAAGGGCAACCATAAAAACCCAGGAAATTGTAGACTTTATCATCAAGTGCACAGGCCGAGCCGAGCATGACCCAGAGAAATTGTGGAAAGTCCACGTGGACGGAGCATCGGGAAAGTTGGGCAGTGGAGCTGGGGTGGTAATCTTAGACCCAATGGGTCATGAGTACCAGTATTCCCTCAAATTTGTCTTCCCGACCTATAATAATGAGGTCGAGTACGAAGCAGTAATTGTAGGACTAAATTTCATAGCCTAGCTCGGGGCACAAACTCTGGAGATGTATACTGACTCCCAGTTGGTGGCAAGGCAAGTCTCTGGAGAGTATGAGGCCAAAGACGCTTTCATAATGGCCTATCTCAACAAGGTCAAAGATTTGACCACGGGATTCAAAAGGTTCATGATACAACAAGTCCCGAGGAATGAGAATATGAAGGCTGATGCCCTGTCAAAATTGGCTATGGGAGAAAACCAACCTACTATGGTCCACGTAGAATAAATTTTTGAGCCTAGCATTCAGTTAGGAGAACAAGAAGTTGTCGAGATAACTATGAGCCCAGATTGGACTCGGCCAATCGTGGATTACTTGGAAGGGAGTATAGTCTCGGAGGACGAGAAAGAAGCTCGGAAAATTGAAAAACAAGCCTCAAGGTTTGTTATAGTTGTAGGTTAGCTCTACAAAAAGGCCTACACTTGGCTTCTCTTGAAGTGTGTAGGGCTCGAGGAGGGAAACTACGTACTTAGAGAAATCCACGAAGGAATATATAGAAATCACTTGGGCGGCAAGGCCTTGGCAAGGAAAGCATTAAGGCAAGGCTACTTCTAGTCAACCTTAGAGCAGGATGCCAAAGACTGTGTGAAAAAATGCGATATCTGCCAGAGGTTCGCTAAGGTACAGAGGAAATCTGCTGTAGACCTGACAGTGATGTTGAGCCCATGGTCGTTCTACCAGTAGGGGTTGGATATCATTGGTCCATTATCAAATAGTCCCGGGCAGAAGAAGCACGCTTTTGTACTCGTTGATTACTTCACCAAATGGCCCAAGGCCGAGGGTGTAGCCAAAATAAGGCAGCTTGGGACTTCGTATGGAAAAATATCATCTGCCGATTTGGGGTACCAAAGGTCATAGTAACTGACAATGACAAACAATTTGATAGCACATACTTCTGAGAAAAATGTGTTGAGATCGAGATCGACCTTAGATTCTCATCTATTGCTCATCCTCAAAGTAATGGTCAGGTCGAGAAAAATAACCAAATTATTTTGCAGGGCTTGAAAACGAAACTGGAAGATGTAGATGGCCAGTGGGTAACAATCCTTCCCGAGGTGTTGTGGGCTCAACGCACAACCATCAGCTCGACGCAGGAGAATCGTCCTTCGAACTGACCTTCGGTACTCAAGTAGTGCTGCCAATGGAGATCGAGTCTTCCACCAGTAGGACCCTCTACCTTGATCCAGGAATAAACAAAGCATTAATACGAGAAGAATTAGATTTGGCGGAAGAGTTGCGTGCCAAAACTCAAGTTAGAACGTTGGCTAGAAAGGCCGCCATAGAACGAGCCTTTGCCAAGCAAGTCAAGCCTAAATCTATTAAAGTCGGAGACTTGGTCCTACAGAGGTCCATCTTTCTGCCACGCTCGGGAGGCAAGCTGTCACCTCCTTGGGAGGGCTCGTAAGAGGTTGTAGAAGAAATCCAACCTGGAACCTTTTACCTTCGCGACAAGTACGGGAAGTAGCTAAAAAATGCCTGGCATGCTGAACATCTTAAGCATTATTTTGTATAAGGCCCCCGAGCCAAAATTTTCATTTTGTAGAGCGCCGAGCTCAAGTACACCTGATGTACCAAAATATTTAAATACAATTCCTATTTTTGTATACAGTTCCTATATGGCTGGTTCAATTTTATCGATCTAAGGGTAAAAGTACACTTATTGGTTAAAATCAAGTTAACCAACTCGGATTAACGATTCCAGTTCAGTTCTAATCAACGAAGTTTGATTCATTTGCCAATTTGGACTGACGAGTTTAGCTCGATTAAATCAATATATTGGTTTAATAAGTTAATTTTGTTATAACAACTGACTTAAGCTTAATTAAAAGTTCCTAAGAAGGCGCAAACCCCAACTACTTGATTTTGCAGAAGAAGGAAAATGCAATCGAGCACGGCTCGGTGAAAGTGCAAGTTCTCAAAAAGAAAAATAGAAAGTACACCATTGATTGATGATAAACAAATCATTTCATTAATGACGAAGGCCTATATCGGGCATATTACAAAAAAAAGGTCCATCTAAGGCACAGGAGTAACGGAAGCGGCACTATCACCCGCGGCCTTGTCCCCGATATCAGGGGACTCATCTTCAGCTTGCTCCATTCTCTTCTTGATATAGGCCACGACCTTCTGGGCCTGGAACTTCAAGTCGGTGGGGAGTCTAGGGATGTTTCAAAATTCTGGAGCAGGAACATCCATAATCTCTAAGAAGTTGGTCTTGGATGGAGGAAAAAAAGTATTTGCCCGTTCAAGAGCCGTGATCTGGCCTCGGAAGAAGTACCCCATCTCGGCAAACTTTATCATTGTCTCTCCTTCCTTCATCAGCCAATCCAAGCCCGCATCACTGGACTTAAAGGCTTCCACTACCTTTTCTCTGTTGGGTCTGACCTTCTCCTTGAAATCCCGGAGACTAGTCTCGACTTCGCGCTTCTCCTTCTTGAGTCGCACCACATCATTGTTGGCCTCAGTTCTCCAGGACTTCTCTCGCTCAAGCTTATTCTCCTTGGATTGTAGCTCCTTCTTAAGACAGTCGATTTCATCACTGTTCTCCTTATATCTCTTGTTAGCTTCTTCCCTCTGTACTTCCAGCTCGGCTTGGGCTTCGTTGTATCTATGCTCCAGCTCGGTACAACGAACCTGCACCTTATTGATAAGGCTGGGGACGGAGAGGGTATGGGACTCAATCTACAAGGGAATGATGGTTAGACAAGCTGCGATTTGAAAAAAATTAATTAAGGAACCAAGGACAATCACTCACTGTGACCATGTCGATTGCAGGTTGAAGACGAGTTGGTCCATAGGGACCTTGGACAACTTTGGGTCGCTCTCTACGGAGGTAGAGGTATCGACACTTGATCTTTCTTGGATCGGATTTTCTCCGCCGCTTTTCATTTGCCCGTCTCTTCGGATATGCTCGGGCGCTCGGGTGCTCAGTAATCGTCACACCCGACACTTTCTTCTTAGAAAGGGACTCTGAGACCTTGCTTTTCTTCGAGGAAACTTCCGTCCCTCTCTCAATCTCTTGGCCACTGGGCCTCTTCTTGGATCCTTTGAGGGCATGAGAGCCCCCGGGCACCAAGCCCTCACCGCTCTCCTCGACCTTTTTCCTCTTGAGATAAGCCATCTCCCCAGCAGTCGGCATTCTTAAAAAATCAAAGGAAAAAGGTTATGAGAATTAGAACAAAATTCGGGACGGAGAACATGAATTAGGTAGGTCGGATCTGATCCCGAGACTGACCCTCTTCTTGATCATCTTCCTCTTCATCATCCGAATCGGAGAGTAAACCAGGATAGTCCTTGGTCAAGTCGAGTGATCGGCCAAACAACTTGGATTTCCAGATCTTATCCCACTTAAGGACATTCTCAATATCTATCAATTGATTCGGCCCCAACTTGAGTTCTTCGGCGTCACTGATTTCTGAATCAGATAGTGTGGGCAGGTCATTGAGTCTCTTCTTCAAGGATGAAGTCCATTTGCTCCTGCACCCTGAGGTGACTGAAGACTTTAACTAATAGTACTTGTTGTGCCAACCTTTGTTGGAAGACTTCCATTTGGTATGGCCGTGAAATGGAACCACCCTGGCAGCTTGAGGTTGGCCTTGCAGACATAGAAATACCTGAATATAGTAAAGGTCGGCTTCATCCCTACTTCCCGGCAGTACACATAAAAAGCCACGATCATAGCCCACCTGTTGGGAGCCACTTGGCCTGGACTCAACTCAAAATAATCCAGGATGGTAGTGATGAAGCGGGGAAGAGGTAAATGGATCACATCGAAGGCCAAGTTGTAGATAGTAAAATGGTCGGTAGATGGATTGCAAGCATAATCAAACCGACCTGGGACCTTCAGTCTGTAAGTCCAATCTACCGACCAGTTCCTCAAGCTGTCATTTAATAGCGATTTGGTGGTGTGGCATTCACATCAGCAGTAGGGGAAGAGTTTTTGAATTTTCTTTCCCCAACCTGAAGAACCACTAGTTGTATGAGAACGGGGACGTAAAATTATCCTTGTGGGCTCAGCATCCACCACCTTGGCTCTAAAGACCCCCGCTATAAACTTATGTGGTAGCTCGAGACCTTCCAATTGGTTGAGGGGCGAGCCATCTCCGAGCTTTTAGCTCTCCAAGTTGAACCTTCCGAGCTTGAATGCCTTCGAGAGCCTTGAAAGTTTGGATGCAAAAGGTGAAATTAATCTTGAAACGTTAGGGCCCTATTTATAGGCTTGAAGTGTAACTGTCTCGAGAATGCCAAACATCACGTCCTGTCATAGTTAAAGGCACAACGTGTCGGTCTCTCAAGAGCGGTTCCTGCATGACGTGGCATCTATCCCTGGTCGGTCACCTCTAGCTCGGGTATACGCACTACCAACCTAGATTTCTTTCAAATCTCTAGACTTGGGGAGGGGGGGAAGGGGAGGGAGAGGGATTGACAAGGGAGTACTCAAGCTGGAGATATCATAACGGGGTCATTTCCTGACCTGAAATGCCTGACCCGACCCGAACTTGACCCGATTGAACCCCAGCGGATGCGCCAGCTGTCCAGATGTGAGATAAAGCAAGGCACACAACTCAGACCAACGGGTAACACCTTTATCCATTGTGTAATAGCTTTGACTGTTGGATATACGGTACGAGCATCTGATGGCGTGTCAGGCAGCATTACGCATTAATTGCTGCCCGAATACGAGATTAGTATAAATAGAGCTTTTTCCCGCATTTATGAAGGTAACTCGTGCATGATTACTTCCAACTACCATTGCCCAGCTCGGACAAACTAATCACTCTCACGCCTTTTCCTTGCCTTTGCTTGTGCAGGTTGAGTTCCCGACTAAGAAATTCACCTCGGTCAAATAGAAGTTGTCCAACTTCAACTGTTGAGCTCCCACCCTTAACAACCATATATGGAAGAAAAAAAAAAACCAACAACAACAACATTAGAAAAGATCCTACATAATTATAGCACATATTACAAGTAATCTCTAATTAACTAACAAAATTAACAATAATATAACTCAAAAACAACAATAAACAACAAATATTAATAACTTAAAAAAATCATAAATTATGTAAAAATATTAAAGCTCTTGTTTGCTTACCTTTGAAAACAAAGGCCTCAACTCAAGCCAATAAATGTATTTGACACAAATGAAGGAAGAGAAATATCAGTAACGAAGGTTTAAAAAAATACATTACCAAATAAAAAATATATTAATAAACATCGAAACAAAGGAAAAATTAAACTTTTAAAAAAAGCAAATATTACAAATAATTAATTAATAAAAAAAGAACAAAT
This sequence comes from Ehretia macrophylla, assembly GCA_037974665.1. Taxonomy (NCBI): domain Eukaryota; kingdom Viridiplantae; phylum Streptophyta; class Magnoliopsida; order Boraginales; family Ehretiaceae; genus Ehretia; species Ehretia macrophylla. The sequence continues at coordinate 13,240,055 of CM075774.1, forward strand.
CTCAAAGAAGTCATACCGCATAACATGTGCTTGAACAAATAAATAGAGACCGGTTTAGCTTTCGAGTAATTAAGAAGGGAAGTACCAGTCGAAGGAATTAGTTGTTTGGTTATTTTTATTTTTACAACAAATCATGACTTTTTATTTTTTGCGACAAATTATTTATTATTTATTTTTTTACCGCAAATTATGACTTTTTTTTAAAAAAATTTTGGGATAAATTTTACGTTGTTTATGTTTGGAATAGATAAATATAATTGTAATTTTTTTTTTATTGTGGATGATGTGTATTACTTTTGGGATCATGTGTAATGCTTTAAGATAATTTGTGAAAAATATACGAATTTGTTAACATTTCTACATCGGGACATATTGATCTTTTGAGTTACTTGAAATATAATTAGAGGGAGTAAAATAAGTATTTCCCAAAGATAAAAGACTAAAATGAGCTTTTACACATAGTTGAGGGACCTATTTGACTTTTTTCCCTAATTTGCAATGAGCGATTATCCTTGTCTTCTAACTACTATCACCAGAAACCCTACTGTTGAAAAAAAGACGCTCTGATTAATTACCAAACCAAAGTACAACGGAAAATTTTTCCATGAGGCATGTGGCAAATTGCTACAATCACATGTTAAGTTGGTATTTCATGAGACTAATTCACGTTCGTTTGTATCGTACAGATATGCTATGTCAGAATGTCATATGTTTCTCTTTTTACTAATTTGACCTTATAGAGTTTTAAATAAATTACTATGATACCCCCACTTATAATAATTAATTAATATTTATCAATTAATTAAAATATTTTTTATCCATATAATTGTGATAGATTTATCACATATTTTATAGAAAAAAAAAACAAATACAATACAGTGCCTGGACAAAACTTTCAAACTGACAGTCAAAACATTTATGATTCCATTAAGTTGCGTTTCGGTCAAACTATTCACGTTTTAGCGTATTGTCTTTGACTATTTAAACCAAGGCCATATTATGCTTACTCGATGTTGTCGGTGATGTCAATTCCCTCTTGTCACACAAGCAACCCTTTTATTCTAATCGTTCACCACTGCTATACATCCTTATATAAATATCGGAGTATAACTATATGTTACAACACATGTTTGAAATTATTTAAGAGTTCAATAATATTTATAATAAAAAAATATAAATTTAATTTTAATAATTTTAATTATAATAAATCATTACTTGATTATTTTATCAAACTTTAAAGCCATCGCAACTATTCTTTTTTATAAAGAAAATTAAAAGATGAAAAATCAACTTAGAGAGTGGGAATCAAACAGAGCAGAGACAAATCAAAGACTCTTTTACTATAAAAGGAAAAAGAGAAAGCTGAAAATGGCCTTTTACCAACCTTACCCTACCCTCTAACTTTAGGTTATAATAGCCCGAAAACTAAACATTTCAATTAAGCAATAATTAGAGCAATTATGTACCCTAACCTCTAACTTCAGGTTATAATAGCGCGAAAACTATACACTTCAATTAAGCAATAATTAGAGAAACTATCTGCATAACAATTAGATGTTGCATACTGGTGTTGTAAACTCAAACTTATAGGCGAGACTGATATTGTATGTCTAAAAAAATAACTACTCAAATCTCTTTCTAAGAGGCCCAAAATGGTTAATTTAAATTATTTCTTATATCTACAACACTCACTTATAAACCACATATATTTACTATCTTCTACCGACGTAAGATATTACAATTTGAATTATCTTATTCTCATTTTATATGTGATACCAAACTTATCATCTTTTTGTATTTTTTTTAGATAGATAATGATTTTGAAACTCTTGATTCGATTTTTTTTTTGAGAAATAAAACTCTTGATTCGATTATCGATCTCAAATAATGAGTTTTAAACTCTTGATTTAGTTCTTGATTTGAATCATAAATCTGAAAAAAAAAATGTTTCCAGAATCCTTCAACCAAATGTATGTATTGATTCTTAAACTGGTATTATAGCAATTGACCTTGATTAGAAAGCCTACCTGAATAGGGTTTAGAAAAATAATTTACATATCATGTGAATACTTAACCGATTCTACTACAAAATTATTCTCTAAATTAGTTCAAACATGCTATTTTATCTTTAAAAATTACTTTATAAGTTCCAAATAAAGAATTGAAAAAAGGTTCCAAATCCCAACCCACTTTTTTCCACTTCCAAAAAGTTCCACATCCCAATTCCCATTTTTTATTTTCCTTTCAAAGGAAAACCAACCCACACTTCGTTTTTTTAAATATAATATATGCTAAAATCGTGTTTAAATCTAAATTTTTTAATTATAATAGACGTTACTTAATTATCTCATTCAATTATTGTGTGAAACCAACCCACTTTTCCCGAGTTCTTTAACAACTCTCTTTCTTTCTCTCTCTCTCTCAGCCTCTCTAACCAGACAACATAAGACTCCTACATACTAGAAATAATTGTACAAACAAAAAAAACCCTTTTTATTTCTTCTTCTAGCTGTTCTTGCTGTGTGCTAAACACACACTAACTCAACACAAAACACATTCTGAATCTTCTTTTTCTGGGCATGCAAAATGGCATTCGTTAACAACATGTTCTGGTCTTGCTGCTCTTCTCCTGCAACAACAAGCAGCAGCAGCAGCAGCAATGCAACAACATGGAATGACCAAACTACCCTTGTCAAGCAAGAGGTACCAACAAGGTTGTTTTTGGGTTTTGACAGATGAGAGACTGCAATGTAGCCCTCTCTTTCTCTTCCCTTCTTCTTGTTCTTCTTCTCATTTTCAGTTGTTAAAGGCAAACAGGCTGGAGCCAGGCATAATATTATATGAAAAAAAATATTAAATCTTTTTTTCTTTGGAAAAAAATGTTAAATACTTTTTTTTTTCTTGGGATATTTTAAGAATTTTATTTCGTAAAGAAGGTGGAGAAGCAAATGATTCATCATCCTCATGGTAATGCAGATTGCAGAAGAAACCATACTGAGCTGAAATATTTTAATGTGGGGTGTGGGTATACATATAAATAGTTCGGTGCACGAAACTTCTACAACGTGAGAATTTGTAAGGAAGTGTCATGGTAATATAGATTTGCAGAGGAAAGTAGAGTGAGGTGAAATATTTAAATGTGGGGCGTGGTTTATACATGTCATGTATGTATAAAGGGCAATTAACTACACGACCATTATGCACCGGTTTAGAGTCGATCCTCGTGTTATGCTCAAAGGGCTTTGTACTTTTGGTATGACCCATCATGATATGATGATGATGAATATATTATGCTTTTTTTCCCAAATTCCATGGATAATATAAATCCACACTTGATTTATATATTTCACTTTACCCTTGTTGATTATTTTTTTTACTTTTCTGGGTGCTATTTGTTTATGTTATTTTTGTGGAGTTTTGTTCTTTTATTCTTGTGCTTGTGGGTGTATGATGTTTGCTATTTGTCAAGATTCATGTACTTACCATTAGAGGCAAAAGAGACCTTTTACTCTCCTTTTTTGTGACTAGTGTATTTTGCTTTCTAAGCATGATGTAGACCTTTCACACTCTTTTTGTTTATTTGCTTTTGTTTTAATTATTTTGTTAGTATTTCACAAGAATATAAGGTAATGAAGCTTGGCTTCTGAAATGTATGTACTTTGCGTATATACATGTCTGATTTATGCTATAAGATGGGTCTGGATTGTGCATCTATTTGTATTAGTGAGATTTAAGATGGGAAGTGCTACGAGCAGAAGCACTGAAGTGAAGAATACTTCAGAAAACTGAAATTACTTGACTCAATAATTTTTTTTTTGGATAAATAGCACCATAGCGCATATAGTTTGCCTAAAGTGCAGAACACCCTCTTTATGCTTTTAAAAGTGCGCCGAAACTCTTTGTGATTTGAAAAAGTAGCACACGTGTCCCATTTATCCTTTTTCCGTCAAGTTTATTAACAGAATATGCTAAAAGACATAAATACCCTTAATTTTTTTCTTTTCTCTCTTTTCTCTTTTTTCCTTTTGTTTATATATATATATATATAAAATAATGTGTCAATTTAGAATATAATGTGTCAAAAATTGGAAGTGTATCGTGAGTTGCGTATGGTGCGTGAAGATGATGCTTAATTGGGTCAAGTGGTGCGTGAGCGGGTCGGTGTTGGTGCGTGTGTGCAAAGTGAAAGTGGCGTGGTGCTGTTGCGTGTTGAGTTGGTGGCTGGGGGACAATTTGAAATTCGAATTGGTGCTGAATCGCTGATGAATACCCATGTGTGTGCGTTGGTTCGTGAGTTAAAACAACAATGCTGCTGCGTTTATTTCTTTGTTTTGATGGCTGACTTCAAATGCCATGAAAAACTAACAAAGAAATGGCCCAATCAAAAGAGATAGATAATAATATATATATACACACACTATATACACACATATATAAATATAGATATGTATATATATACACACCAAACAAAAAAAAGAAACAAATATGTATATATAATACATATACACATACATATATAAATACATACATTTGATGGGGTTTTGGGAAAACCGCATATAAGGGCATTTTTGTACAAACAAATAACAATTTACTTGCACTTGACGCGCGTGCAACACACTTTCTATTAAAAATAATAATTTTTTTGACGGAATGAGCTTTTTCAAACCACAGGGGGTTCGGTGCACTTTAAAAAATATAGGAGGGTCATGTGCACTTTCGACAAACCGTAGAGGGTTATGATGCTATTTACCCTTTTTTTTTTTCTTCTATATTAGTTCAATTTGTTTCTCCATTTTCATGAAATAGGATACAACATAGGAATTGATTGAGGTAAGTCAAAGAAAATGCGAAGCTTTAGATTTTCCTTTCATGATTTTGGTTCAAAATTTAAGAGTTTATGATCCATAAGCGAAGAAGACTCCTTTTAGTAAAAGTGGAAAGATATCGCAAAGTTATCTTTCTGCAGCAACTCTGCTACAATTGTTCATCAAATTTTCCATAGTACAAGTGGAGATGAGCAAATGTTTGGTTTTGTTAGTAGGTGCTTTAGTTCCAGAACGCGCACCTTCTTTTCCACAACTGGAGTAAATTTTTTAGGGGAATTGAAACTGATGCTTACCTTCAATGCTTTTGTCAGCTTGATAGAGTATAATGAATGAAATTTCTTTTTGATGATGTAAGTTTTGACTTGATTTCATCGTGAAAAGGGAGGGGTTTTCACGTCTTTGAAACACATTAACTTCCATCTCCATAAGAATTAATCATTCTCACATTTTCGGTGCATTTTTCTGATGAGTACTTTAATTTTCTTTGCTGTTCTATTTTAGGATTTCCATTTGATATGAAACTTACCTTAGTGATCAAAGAATGCCTTATTTTTTTGAATTTCAGGGCCTTCAATGACCTATACCAAGGGTCCTCTGGCTTCTAAATCTTGTGAGCTGAGGATTCTTCAATGAGTAGAGCATTTCGTGCGATGTTTTCACAATACTTAACACTAGGAGACACTTTCCTTCCTTGTTTTCATTTTAGTTGAGAAGGAGATGCCTATCAATGTTGTTAATGCACACTTGCGTTCTTCATTATCATTTTTGGAGTATAAATGTTTATCTAGATGAGCAGAAACTGGTTAAGTTTAATATAATATCATGAGATGGTAATTACAAAAGTCTTTGTGATTCTGTTTGTTGTTAACATATGAATGGAGATCTTGCAAAATGTCTCCATCAGACAGGCTCTGTAAATTTTCCGGTGAGGTGTGTCTGTCTCCAAATTTGTGCTTCAAGTTAGTCTTCCCCTCTCATTTGAGAAATGGGCGGTCTCCCCTAGACCTTATTCCGTCTAAGCTCTCATAGCATTTAACTTTCTTACTTCTCTGTTGCACATCTGTATTTTTTCGCTCGCTTTATAGAGATCTTGGCTTTCTGGTTTTCAAATCTTTTAATTCTGGTCCCTTTGCTTGAGTATTCATTCTATACAATGGAAACAAGTCACTACCACTGCTTGTAATGTTTGTCTATTAAGTGCACCAATAATGGAGTTAATAGTACTTAGCGTTTGGTTGTTTTGACACTTTGGTCTTAAACGTTTCAAATTAGACACTTTAGTCCCAAACGTTTTATAATGAGGACACCATTAGTCCGTTAGCTCATTTATGTTAAATTTGCACTGTTAAGCTCACATGTTTCACATGTCGCGCGTAAAAAAAAAAAAGCATGCAAGGTTAACGGTGAGGTTTTATAAAAGAGAAGATAATGAGTTGTAAGCTAAATGACTATTTTAACTTTGCGCACTTTTTTTTTTTACGCGTGACATGCAAAACACGTGAGTTTAATGGTACAAATTTAACAGAAATGAGCTAATGGTCTAACGGTGTCCTTATTGTAAAGCGTTTGGAACTAAAGTGTCCAATTTAAAACGTTTAGGACCAAAATATCAAAACAATCAAACTTTAAAGACTATTTGAGCTATTTTCTCCCTATAATTCCTTATGGTACTTGTTTCTTTTGTTTGTGGGCTTTGTTTCTTTGATTTGCCATTAAGAGCTTTTCCCTTTTCTTCTTCTGTATCTATGCTGACAAGGAAAATAATTGTATGCACCCGAGAATGACTGAAATATGATATAATAATTATTAAATTCATCATTTTCTCAGTTATATTGCATGGTATGTATGCTAGCCGGCTCCATTGGTTTATTGTAAAGTATGTACCCGTTCTTGAGAAGTATGTTATATGCCGATCATAGTTCTTGATAATGGTTTTGTGCTCATAAATGAATGAATTACTAAATCTGGATGAATATTTGTACTTAAGCCTCTTGCATCTTCATGTGGTATCAATGCTCATTTATCGTGTTATATGTATCAGTTATTTGAAATTATGAGGTTTTATTTAGTTCAAAAATGTCTTCCATGAGTAGAATGCTTTCTGCTTGGCTGCAGATTTTCCATATATATAAGCAGCTTGCCACTTTAGTTGCTAATAATTCTTGTCACATTCGTGTCAAATTTGAATCTTGGATGGGTACTTTCGAGACATCTAAGTCATGCAAGTAAATAGATCTATTTATTAATAAGAAAAAAAAAAACGTAAACGGGAATCAGATTCATGATAAAATAGAATCTTGGTCAAGAATAGTGATTCGATTGATGATGAAGAAAGAGAACTATATATTTGGTTCTGTTATGGTCATGTATCATGGACTAAATATTTGTCTCTTGCTGGATTTTGAAGTACTTTCCAAAATATTGACAATCCTAATTGTGAATAAAGTAAAACAGGGGAGAGAAACTATAAATTACTTATGTTTCAGCCCTTTAGCGCTAGTTCAGCTAGTTATATTTTAGGAGTACTCTCCAGAGGTCATTAATTCAAGTTCCGGACCACTAGATGTTTATCCAAATTTTATTGTCTGTGCGCGGTGTTTAATGAGTTGGTAAGTTTATGATTGTCTATCCTTTGAAAAGACAATTAAAACGCTTGCATTTTTTATGTGGTTAATGTTGGTTCTCTAATGTGAATGAAATGTCATCACTCAAGTTGCAATATACCATTATAATGCACTTTAAAACGAGACTCTTTAACAGAAGTTTTGTGCACCGAACTGCCCTTAGTTAAATACACTTGCGAGTCTTCTAAACCCGTCATTGCATTTCAAGTTCACTGACGTCCCAGTTTTTGGACAAGTTTGTTCTCTATCTCCATTCTTTTCTTCATCAATAAAGCATACTTGAGCATGAGTTGTGGTTCTCCAGCAGTGGCTGCAAGCGTGCATTTTAAAGATGTCTTCTCCAACTTTTCCTCGTAGATGCGTGAGATGGGTATAAATTTGCCCTTTTTATTGCACAACCATCCATGAGCAGCCCTCAATGCAGCCCCTAAGGAGGCAGAATCTGTCATACAAGTCAATAATTTATAGTGTTAAGAGCCACAAAAATGATATAATTTTTTTTTAAAAAACTTCGTATAACACTCTCATACATTAAAAACGTTCGCATAAACACTTTGAACTATCAACTGATTCAAAATAAAATATTTTCATCCAATTTAACGAAGAGTACGTCTCGTGTCAAAATTGCATATGGACTTTGCCCATCATTCAAAATGTCCTTTAATTTGTGTCCCCTTCCTTTTTCTTCTCCCTTACCTGTATTTTCCTTACCTACATTGGATACCACCCAATTACCACCTCAACCAACAACCATTAAGAACATCGCGCACAAACAATAGAGACGCAAACACAGATCAACCATTATTTTTAAACTACTACAGCACCTGCACCAAACCAACCCCATTGCCATTTCCTGCACTAATTTCATCGAGTATCTTTCTCAAATAATTGACATTAGCTCAACATATGGTTCATTTACTGATTCCACATGAACAAAGAAAAGAAAGACAAAGCACGAAAAGAAGCTCAGAGTGGATCAAATAACGATTCTTAACTAAGGGTTAGTCATCGGATCACCAAACTATCTTTTTTGAGAAGTATCACCAAACAATCTTATTCGAAATAACAAGGATCTTGGGGGAAAATGAAAATAAATGCCAACAAAATGAAGTAGTTGGAACAAGTAGATGCACAGCCCCAGAAACTGAAAGCTCCACCACGAGAAAGGCCATACATCAGTCTTTCTCCCCTTGCCTCTCCAAATAGCTCTTCTCCCTGCCCCTTCCCCCACCAATAAAAGAAAAAAGAGAAATCCCACGGTCACTTTCTTGTCCTCTCTATTTCTCTCTTTTTCTAATTTTCTCTTCTCTTTCACCCTCCTCGATACAGGACTATGTCAGTCCTTTTTTTTTTTTTGTGCGTCTGTGTGTTAGTTTCAATGGAGAATTTAACAGCATACAAGTGCGATAGCACAAGGGTGTTATGCGCATACGTATAAAACTTTAATGGGTAATGTGCCCAAAAGGAAAAGAAAAAACAGCTGATCTATAATATCAGAAGCAGCACAGCATCACAAAGAAAGAGATAAAAATTTCTCTGGATAAGAGGACTTATTAGATTTGGTTTAATATATTAATGATAAATGTTATTGATGAGCAAAAATATAAAAACTTTCCGGTTGAATATATGTTATATGCATCTAATCAAGTTTCTTAAGTTAGACCTATGCTTAAAATAACATCGGAGTACTTACCAGTCCTTTCCACTGTATAGGCATTACATCCAAAAATTGAAGCTATCAAGCTTAAGATGTAATTATTTGCTGACGCACCCCCAGTAGCAATTATCCGTCTTGGAGGAGAAGGTATTCCAATTCTTTCGGCATGAGATCGCATAGACAGTAATTGTCCTTCAATTAATGCTCGAACCTGAAAATGCAATGGTTCTGTATTCATAAATATATCTACAAGAAGTTAGCAAGATTCATCTGCAAAATCCAAACGAGTTCTTTACTTGACTACTAACCTCAGAAGGAGGATCAAATTCGTCAACTTCGAGCTCCTTTACTCCGTCAAGAGAATCACCATTGAAATTCTCGAGGATGTAGCGATGAGAACCAACTGGATGCATATATTTTTAAGTTTCATCTTTAAATGATGTTAAAAGTGACAATAGATATAGATGGGTAGGTCAGAAATATCTACATCTTTGAAGTATCTCAAGTTCATTGTTCCAGCGGGCTTCCCTCCCCCTCTCCTCAGAACACACAACCAAAGAAAATGGGAAAGATTAAGAGAAAGGTGGCTAAAAAACATGGAGTTTTCTGGTTAAGCCAGTGTTAAAGATCGTTGTTGGTTCTCCATTAGACAATTTACCAATAAGAAACTCAGTGGACTAGAAACACAAATTGCCTCAGTTAATAAACAACTACTATACTGAAGAGGGAGCATGAAACCCCTGGAGATATTAAATGCAGTAAAAAAAGTATATTACCCTGTATTTGATATTCCTCATAAAGAGTAAGTTTCAGAATCTGTGCATACTAACAACGGAAATATGTTTGGAACATACTCACCTGGGAGGGGAGGTAGTATTTCATGCTCCTTGTAATAGAATCCGATCTTACCACCTGCATTGTGGTGAGTATCAGATGCAAAAGAAGCAAACAGTATACAAATGTACGGAGTGATAATGATACCAACCATTGAGAGGAGGGGTTTGCTTCAAATACGTATTGAAGACTTCCCAAGATTTATTTGCACATTGATTACGAACATCTGTTGAAGTTGAGATTGCACTGTCAACAAACTGGACTAAAGATCTGTAGATAGTATTCAAGAATGTATAGATATTTTACGATGTTGATGTAAATAGCTTTTGAGATGCACCCCTTTGGTGCTTATTAATAAAATTTATTCATTTCTCAAAAAAAAAAAATAATTGTTTTGAAACTTATATTTGTACTATTGAATGTGCCAGATATATTGACATCACCTTCACGAGTCAGTGACCCATTCTTATAGACTAACATGACCATGTAGTCTTTTGTATCCACTGGATTGGGGAAAACATGTCCTTCTAGGCTTGGTTTGTGGTCAGTGGCAATCGCAAACACCTACATAATAAGCATAGGCAGGTTAATGTGCTATAACTTGCCAAAAGAAACAAAATTTGGCTGAATTAGACCGAAGCAAGAAAATACATGGCCCCTAAAGCCCCTCCCCACCGCCCCCAAAAGACAAAGAATATTAAAGATAGAAGGAATCTATTCAAATGCAGCATTATGTTGTTTAAGCCTCTCTGCTGATTTAACAGGCATATATTTCATTTTTCTAAATCCAGCACAATTTCTGTATGGTTTTCCCGGGGGAAGCACTGAGATAAAGGAATGGGTCAATGGACGTTTTGTTTGATCCGCGATTAAGGATGTTAACAGCTTAACAATGGAAGCTGAAATACAAGATGATGATGCACACCAGAAGCTGCCTGCACTTTTTCTATTCCAATTAGTGTAGCTTCTGAATGCTTGTTAACTTTTAAACAAGCCTGACAAATTAATATAAGAAACAAGACCAAGGCACCTGAAACAAGATTAAGGCACCATGAAAAGGATATATGGTCTGGCATGTTATGAGGAACTTAATGGTCATAAAGTTGAGAGTGGGTAAAATCATGATGTTAGGTTTCTTAGTACATTCGAATTTAAGGGAAAGTTCACTTTTCTTACAGTGTCACTAGTGCCAAGGCTGATCGCAAGATCCCCAGGAGTATTGAGGGTCAACCCTACAGGCCCAAAATGTCTTGTCAGTATCAGACACGTAGGAAAGATTATCATGTAACAATACAAGCATATAAAAAATGGATAAAGAAGAACTGTACTATTATATTTAAGTACGCCAATTCACTGAATCCAACTATCCAGTATGAACGCACTGTGCATTAACTTTCCTCTTCCGAAAGCCATGCACACATATCCAGTTAAGGAAGTGGGGCTCGAAGGAAGACCAGACAGCTCTGTTAGGCTAGTGACTGGCTCAATAGAATGGCCTTTTTACTTGGTTCATAAAATTATTGAGCCAAGTTAACTCATTACTGAACCTAGGTAAAATCACAAGAATAGATGAAAACAAGAACTGATTCATAGACATAGTAGTTATGCCATACAAGTAGATACTGACACTGGCTAGCAGAGAAGCAATGTCAAGGTCATTTTGGAGTAATAACTATCCTGATTTATGCTTAGGCACTTACTTGACTAGCTCAATTCTAGCAGTAAGAGAAGGTGGAATCGAAAATTCAGGAAATTGAAGTCTCAAATTCGAACAAGGGAAACTTTCAAACCAAAGCTAAAAATTAGAATGCAGTTACTAGCATACTGGCTTAATATCAACCAAAAAACTCCTCTCAATAAGTAACAACAGGAAGATAAATGACATTGTAATCAAGACAATTATACAACATAAACACTATGAACAAAAGAAAACCCTTTCACCTGCTAAGCTGTTAGGGTTGTCTCCAGACCATTGTACCACCAAACAGTTTTTGTTGAAGTTATACCTGAAAGCAGAGCTATATAAGACGAGGATATCGATGTTTGGAGGAAGCTCGATATTTTATACATAAGCACTACGAAAAATCAAAAAACATTTAAGACCAAACAAGATAACAGCAATTTACTGGTTAGAAATTGTTCGCTAATGAGGGATGATTAACATCTTCCAACCGTGAGCTAATCAAATTAGCTCTTGAGGCATACAAAGAGCACAAATAGAAACTGGCTGGAAAGAAACATCTATTTTCTCTAGGTACGGGCTTAAATTTATGGGACATTGGCTTAAAGTTTGTATATCCCATAAATACATATCTTATTGATCAAACTTCAGCTGCAGTACGGGGACTTTTGGTTATAGAAAATATGATATCACATTGTCTCAGGGAAGCTTTAGTATAATTCAATTGCTAGTTAAATAGCAGGAGAGGATTGCTAACCTATTCACATAGTAGGAAGCTATAGGACCAGCTACAGCATGGGCTGGAGCTAGCTTCCCGAGTTTTTCTTCCAAACCTGGTGCTGTCACCTATTAGTAAATGAACATTAACTAACTACAAACTAAAAATATAACATTAAGCTCCAGTAAGAGGTCCCTAAATATAAAAGAATCGTTCAAACAATAAATGTTTGAGTGATCATTAAAAAACATAAAACATGAGTTTAGACAGTGAAAACCATTAAAAACTACGCTACTATGCAGACAGATAGATATGGAATTGAATTATAATCTCAGGACACGAACAACAGACCTCTAAAGCAGTCTTGGACCAGTCTCTGAGCTTGATATCCATTAAATTCATCCCTGCCCCATCTGTGTGATCAATGCAAGCGTATCCTCCTATGAGAAGAGATGTCATAAAGGCGCTAATCAAGGAGATCCTTTCTGTATTGTGGTAAACATCAGGTTGTCTCTCGAATATTTTCCGAATCTGTGGCCCTGCATATCTTTCATGGGCAGTAGAGCCAGTGAGTTTGGATAACTCCAATGCACCTCCAACAGCTTTTTCAATTGCTCTGCACTGCTCTGTCGTGCTGCAATCCATCCATATCGGTGATTCCTTGATCGAAAAGGCATCACCAAGTTGATTGACCAACCGTTCACTCGGGTCTAATGATGATAAATTCCCAGCACTCCCCTTGTTCCAGTATACACTTCCATGTTGCTGTGCACTACCTGAAACAGCAGTAATCTTCCCAAAGTCTAGTCCTGATTTCTTTAGTCTTTCAAGTACAAGGTCCAGTGCTTCCACCCACATCAAAGTAGGTGAGACAATTCTACCATTCACAGATAGGTCCCTACAGACACCATCTTTGGTCTTGTAGTGGGGAAATTCAGCATCAAAATTCACAATCTCTGAGGCAACAATTTTGAGATTGACGTCTAGTACAGTTGCTTTCAACGACCTAAAAAGTCAAAATCAAAGCTTTTCAATATCCTTGAGTTAAAATTCAAATTTTACACTTAATTCTTGATGATCATACAATAAGGTGACCGAAGCTCCCGCCTGCTATGTGTGGGTTTGAGAAGAGTCGAATCCAGTTTGGGATTATTGTAAACAGACTCGTCTTGCACAAATTGCAAGGAGATATCTCCACCACTCAAAACCAGTAACCTCAAGTTCACACAGCGACAACTTTACTCTTACACCAAATTCCCCTTCATACAGTAAAAACAATATTGATGCTTAATTCTAAAGAATACCCAGTTGAAGTAATACCAATATATAGTCAACTACAGGCAGTACAGCATTATGAGATGAAAATCCAAAACAAAAAAAAACAAAAAAAAGTGATCTTGTAATAGAAAAGATTAGAAAACCAATAATCCATAAGTTTCAAATGAAGTACAAGTAATTAAATATTTGAAACAATAAAAAAATATATATATATCCATCATTTTTAAGCCTTGACGTAACGTTAGAATAGTAGTGCGTGACCTAGAGGCTACATATACCAACTGTGAAAACACCCTCCGACTAAATACGAAAAGTGAAATTGTGCACAATAGAATCATGGGCTGATCCTCCCTTCCGAGCACAACGGGAGTTTCGTATCCCAAACTGTCTGATTCTTTTTCTGTTAGTAGAAAGTAGTGAAGTGGAGGAAGTAGATGGACTTACTGTGTAGAACAGTCAAACCCAAGATATAAAGATTCCTGAGGAAGAGAGTAATCTTCCATTAGAATAAGCAGGTGAAGCTATTCTCAACTCAAAGAAGCATGGAGTGTTGACCCTTACTTCTCTTCATTTGAAGCTCATCCCAGCATATGTATGTATACATAGTGTAGTTAAATTATGGTAATTACTAATCTAACTATCTAACACATATGAATCCCATAAAATTTTATAAAATTTATTTATAAATTTAATTTTTTGTATTTGAAAGTAACTTTTTAAAAAATTAAAGTTTTAATATTTATAAATCCTAAATTTATTTAAATTTTACTCAAATCTTTACTCAATAGGTGAAATTTATATTTTCAAACCACAAAATTAATCAGTTATCTTTTAAAAACTGGGATGAATAGTTCTGAATCTCCCTGTAGTTAAGCGAAACTACTATAATCTCTATGGTCTAAAAAATATAATCGGACCCCCTTATAGTCTATCCGTTGATAGTAACCACCCCTTCCGTCAATTTTTTTGTCCAAATTAACGGAAAGTACTAACCACGTGTGAGTAATGTAATTTTTAATAATTTTTAACGTATTTAATAATAAAATAATATTAATTATTAAAAAAAAAAATCTTTTTTCTTTTTATTTTCTTCTATTTTTTTATTTACTAAAAAAAAAATAAAAAAATTCATCTTCTCCAACACCCCCCGACCTCACCCCCAGCCACGCACCTTCCATGCCCACCCCACGGCCCCTCACCCCCACCCCTACCCCTACCCTCTCCCCCCTCCTTGCTGCTGTTGCGCCGACGGCAGCAGCAGCAGATCTCGCTGCTGCGGCCATTGGCGCAGCAGCAGCAAGGAAGGGAGGGGAGGGGAGGGGAGGGGAGGGGGGGGGGGGGGGGGGGGGGGGGGGGGGGAGGGGCGAGGGTGTTGGAGAAGGTGAATTTTTTATTTTTTTATTTTAGTAAATACAAAAATTGATGAAAATGAAAAGACAAAAGAAAAAATTAAATTTTTTTAATAATTAATATTATTTTATTATTAAATACGTTAAAAATCATATTACTTACGCGTGGTTAGCACTTTTTGCTAATTTGGACTGAAAAATTGATGGAGGGGGGTGGTGGCCATCAACGGGTAGACTACAGAGGGGTCCAGCTATATTTTTTGGACTACAGGGGTGTTATAGCTAATTTCACTTAACCACAGAAAGATCCGGAACTATTCACCCTAAAAACTAAACGAACTTCTAAATTTTATTCTCTTTTCATTGCTTTTAGTCTTTTGCTCTCATTTTCTATGTAATTATTTTTTCTTATTTTCTTGCAAGATTCTTCACAATAAATTTATTTTTTATATTTCTTAATCCATACTTTTTTTTTTGGTCTTCAAATTAAAAGCCCAAATTATAAGTTATTTATCCATTCATCCTTAATTTCAGGTAATCTTAACATACATAATTAGTAATCTAAAATTACAATTTATTTATGCGTATTATTTATTCATCAATATTGATTAATTAAATTTAATTTTAAAACTAATTAGTGATATTAATTAAATATATTTTCCTATCAAAATTTAAAAAATAAAGCTTCAAAATATAGGGATATAAAAGGAATACCTACCATAAATATATTTATAAATCTTAGAATTGACTTAATGCTGTTTTTCAGTTCCAAATAAGGAAATTCATTTTTAAATCCAAATCCATACGAAATTCATTTATAAATTAAATAAATTCCACACCACAAAGGTTTTCAAACACTCTGTATTATATTGTTTCTTCTTTTGTTTCTTTAGGCTCCGTTTGTTTGTCGGAAAATAACGTGTGGAAAATATTTTTCTCTAAATTTACATGGAGAGCGTTGTCCAAGTTAGGATGAAAACGTGCTTAACGTCCAACGGATTTAGTTCTGGCTGGAAGTAGTAGGAGCTTTTCCATAAAGTACGAGAGAAAATATTATTGCATAGACTAACAATGCGCTTATGCTTGGATTAACTAATTTTTATTATATAATAGATAATTATAAAATACCACAAGTATAAATGGTTAATGACCTGACCAAAACTAATTGTTTCAACTTACAACTGGAGCCCTTATTCAAGGTTATGCAAGAATATTCTATCGTAATGCCCGGTGATACGATTTCTTTAAACTTGTTATTACACTTAAAAGTATAACAACAAATTATCAAATAAGTTTAGGTCAAACTAAATTAAAAGAAAGCATTTTAGTAAAGGCTATTAGCTATTATTGTATGAAATTAAAAGTGTCATTTGAGTCAATAGCTATATAAGTACAAATGTGAGATTTGCAAAATTTTGTACTCTTTTTCTTTTTTATTATAGGATCAATACTACAAGATCTCTTTAAAAATCCTAATAATCCAAAAATTAAAAAAAAAATACTGATAAGAAGATCATTTAGAGAAAGATCGAGATGAAACAATTTAATTCTTTAGCTTGTATTCTTTTTTCATAATAGAGAACAAACTATTAATTGGATAACACAAGTGTCCTTTTCTAGTATCTCATTTTCACCAATCAAGCATTAAAAGAAGTTTGATAATTGTTGGCACCATTACCCAATCAATTTTTATAATTTAATATTAAAATAATAAATCATATTATTAAACATAAAAAAACAAAAAAATTAAATATTACTGTTAAACAAAAACAAAGAAAAGACTGAAACACAAATATGTGGAAACAAATTATTGAAGGTGTAAACCCTTGAAATCTACAATTAAGGTTAAGGAGAGTCCTAACTCCTTTGTTAGTGGAGTCTTGACAAGTGAGAGGTAATTGAGAACCTTCGGTGACCGCAGGGTATGAGCATTCTTGGGTATAAATTTTAGTATTTGAGAGGTTGTTATTGAGTAAATAGTTATTTCCCTTAAATAACTCTCAACGTCCCCTTCCTCCATCTTCATAGATTGATTCATTTTCCTTAATAAGTCCCGTCATCTCTTCCGGGGATTGATTCCTTCTATGATGATTGCCAATCAAATCCTTTTTCTTGCGTTTCACTTTGATACCTTCTAAGACTGTCTCCTTCCCATTTCTGTCTGAGGCTGGCTAAGTGCCTTTACCGCTTGGGCCTTCATTGGGTTAGTATCCATTGGACCGACGCTCCCTTCTCTTCAAGCCCTACGCACGACACAATTACTGCCAAGTAGGAGGTTGGAATATTTAGCCCACTACAGGAGCTATCACCAACAGTAACTTTAAAGAAAAGAGCAATAATCAAAACAACTACATATTGTATTATTCAATATATTGCAAAGTATAATAGAAGAGCTCATTTACAGGCTACAAAACTTAGTGGACAAAAATAATAAAGTTAAATAATAAAAAACCTAAGAAACCTGTAATTTTCTTAATTCAATCCTAAATTAATATTTCAATTACGTAAAGAAGTCCTAAAGAAGGAAGACCAAGCCCGAAGGTCCAAAGAAAGAAAATCAATGCCCAAATACCAAATGTTTGAAGACACAAATGCCTACAGGCCAAAACGCCCGAAGGCCCAAAGAAAGATGACAAATGTTCGAAAGCCAAAGGGAGGAGACGAATGCCCGAAGGCCAAAGAAAGAAGAAGAATCAATGCCAAAAACCCAAATAAAGAAGAAGAATAACTAATGTTCGAAAACTCAATGCTCGAAGACTCAAATACCCGAAGGCCGTATTTTCTTATGACACAACAAACAAAAAGAGGATGAAAATCAACTACACCAATTCCAAATTCAAGGCCTAGCAAGAACACCAAAAAAACTTCAAGAACACATTTACAGAACAAACTGCAAAGTCAAATCCATCATGTCGAAAAACTCTAAGAACATCTTCTTCACATCATACCCAGTCTCTAAACATTGGCTCTAATACCATATTAAAACAAAAAATAAAGAAAGACTAAAAACATATGCGGAAAGGAACAATAAGAGTCACCACCAACGATGATTCTAAATAAGAGGAATGACCAAAATAATTACATACGGGTCCTCTCATATTAACTTCTCTCTCATAATATTATGATAGGAGAATCTCAATCATCCATATTATTGTAAGCTATCTCAGTCATTCATTTCAATTTAACCTAAAAAAGAATTTACTCCCAAAATACTTTATCAACCATTACCCACTCCAATATTTTCTCCATTCTCACTTCAAGCTGTCCTGTTTCCATAAATAAATAAATAAATAAAGACGAACTTCACATCTTCTTTTTTCAGTTTTTTCAGCTTTAATTTTTTTTTCTTTTAGTTTTTTCTTCATTTTTTTTTAACTTTAATGGTTCTAAATTTTTCTTTGTTGCATCCTCGCGCATGTTAGTCATGTCCAATATATTGTCCATAATCAAAAAATCGAAAATATAAGACATCATATTATTAATTATCAGAATCGTTCAACTTTTTAAATTTGGTTGGCAACAATTTTATTGCAGAAGGTAGCAAAATCGAAACAAAATCAAAGGGATTCTAAAGCAAAATTAAAAAGCTCCATTGACCCAGCAAAACAATGATAAAAAAAACATGAAAATTAAAGCAAAGCATAAGAAACCAAACAAACAAATGAAAATCTTGAAGCAACCACAGAGAACTCCGCCAACTTCGCTCATGAAAATTAATCAGCAAAGTCAATGATGCAAAGATCTATTAACAAATTTCAGACATCTCACTGGGAAAAGAATTAATAAGTGTTTTGACTCATATTATTGGTTGGGTGAAGTGCACCACACCCCCTTATACTTTAGCGAAAGTGCACAACACCCCCTTATAGTTCAAAAACTCCCTGAACTAGTCCCTATATTTTTTAAAAGTGCACAACACCCCTCTACAGTTATAAAATCCGTCATATTTAACAGATTTTGTAAAAAAGACATAAATACCCTCTTTTTTTTTTTCATTTCTCTCTTTTGTTTTGTTTAGGCCAAAAAAAAAAAAGTAATTTGGTCAATTCATATAATTATTTAATGAATAAATTCGTTAAAAAAATCAAAAAAAATCTCATTTAACGAGTGTGAAATACACTTTCTGTTAAATTTAACTGATTTTTTAACGGTAGGGGGGTATTGTGCACTTTTGAAAACTATAAGGACTAACTCAGGGGGTTTTTAAACTATAGGGGGGTGTTGTGCACTTTCGCTAAAGTACAAGGGGGTCTGATGCACTTCACCCTTATTGGTTTAAAAGTTAATGAAATTGACATTACATATTTTGAATCATTATATTGAAAGTGAAAACAAACACAAAAGCAAATCTAGACCTGAAAAAAAAGAAAAAAAAAAAGAAAATATGAAGTATCAAAGTTGTTCTTCATTGAGAGCATTTATTCTTTAGCAAAAATGGTGGATGAAAATGATTGAGACAGTGGATACAGTGAGAAAGATAGAGATGAAAGTTTACTTTTTTTGGGATGAAAAACAAGAAGTGGGAAAGTAAGGGAGAGAGAGAAAACGTGAATGGGGTAATGGGAGAGAGAAAAGAGTCAAAAAATATTTTGGATTGAACTCTTATTTTTTTAGGTTTAACTGAAATGAATGACTGAGATAACTTATAATAATATAAATGATTGAGATTTTTCTCTCATAATATTATGAGAGAGAAGTCAATATGAGAGGATTCAAACCCATTACATATTGTCTTATTCGATATATTACAAAGTACAATAAAAGAACCTATTAATAGACTACAAAACTTAGCGAACAAGAATAAATAACTTAACTAATAAGAAAACTAATCAAATAAGAAAATCCTTAATTCAATCCTAAATTAATGCTCCAATTACGTAATTATACCAAAACATAAATTACTTCAACAATTGCCACTATTATAACAGATAAAAAAATTAATGAGGAAGATTACTGTAATTGACTAATAAAGTTGTTGTAATTCTATACATAGCCAGATAGAAAAGCGTTGTCAGAGTGAGAAATGTATTATAAATTATTGCTTTATATCTAATAGAAAACAAAAAAAAAAAAAAAGAACTGAATAGCAAGAAATGTCTTTCCACACCTCCAATAGAACTTCTAATTTTATTTTCATATATTGGTTATCATTCACCATCAAAAAACAATATTTTAGCGCCTATACATATTTAATATCTTATGGAGGAACTATAAATGGATTACTTTTATGGGCTCGGTGTAGGTAAATTAAGAGAAGAGTTATGGAGATATTTTAAAGTGTAAAGATGAAACGCAATCGGTGAGCGAAATTTAACCTTGTGTTATTTCCACATGAAAGAAGTGGAGAGTGAGGAGATAATGTGGCAATAAAGGAATTTCCAGAATTTGTCGATTTGAATGGTTTACTGAATATCCCTCATTTTGGAGGGATGTATACATGGTATAATTTCACGAACCCTTTCTCATTTTCAGGTATTGATAGATTTCTCATTTTCACACTTGGGAATTATAATACCCTAGTGTTATATATACAAAATCTTCTTTTCCAAACTTGTATCTAATCATCATACATTGATGCTTGATATGGGTAAGATTAAGGGGGACCCTCATCCCTTTCAAGTTTGATATTAATATGTGACTGAATGTTAAAGGATTTGCTAATCTTATTAGAGATTTGTGGGAGAGAGCTGAATTTCAAGGTTTTGCAAGCTACCGAGTAGCTAAGAAGCTTAAATTTATAAAATAAAAAATTAAAGAGTGAATTAAGGAGCAATATGGAGATTTTAAAATGAGTAAACGACTTATTACTCCATTTGTGTTTTGTCAAATGTGCACAATATCTCCCTGTGTTTTTTAAGTAAGTTAATTACCCCCATGTGATTTTAGAAATGTAGCAGGATACTGTCTTGTGATTTTAAAAACGTAACTAAATATCCCCCTCTATTAGAAAAAATATTTATTTTAACGATGAGTATGTTGCATGCATCTAGCTTGCTAAAATTACTGATATTTAACACACGATAAAATATTCAAACTTTTGACCAAAATACCTTTATTTTGGTCTTTAAAACATTGTGCGAACTTGAGCATATCAACATTATTGTTGAAGATGCTTGTTCGCTGTTGTGGTACTGCACTGCTCCAAAGCTGTAAAAAAATCTGTTTACTTCTTTAGTTCGTTGTCATTGCAGTGGAAGGAGCTTATCAGCGTGAGCTTGGTTCGTGGGTCAAGTGCTGGGTCACTTTAGCTTTTATATGGGTTTTCTAATTTTATGGGTCAACAACATGCTTGTTTCACTCCTTTTGCTTGTAATTTTATGGGTTTGCACTTTTATGTGATTTTATGCGCACAATTTTTTGCATTTTTTATGTGAATTTTTATTTTTTTTGCATTTATTTTTGCCATAGAAATTATATAAGCAGCAGAAATTTATCAAACTCAACCAATACATGTTCTTTATTGATTCGATTTAGTCGTCGTCATTTAAGTTCATGAAATAGATTAGTGCTTGGCGACTTGGCCCTTGTGCCATCATCTTTGATCGTTTAAAGACATGTCTCATAGGACCGCAATTACTCCACACATTTAGACTTGCATCTATTTTTAAGGATCATCGTTGGTCATACTTTTATATCTCAAATGGGTTATCTAATTTTATGCTAATGTTTTTTGTTAACATATATTGTCATAGGTACAAACATGACATTCATAAGCTGTAGGAACAAGTTTGGAATTGATTTATGATATGTTAACAATAGGTGTGACATTTGCAATCGACTCACTAACATCTTAGTTGTGATAATAGAAGATAAAAAATCGAAATGATGCTTGTATTACAAATGTCACCCTTGTAACTATTTCAGATGGTATTGATAGAGCAGATTCAAATTCTACCTAATTTAGCTTATCATTAGTTTGAATATTTATTTTGTAACTTATGGCCTCTAGCTCTTAAACTGCTGCCACTTCTTCCACTGCTAGCCTAATTCTTCTTGGTGGTGCTGCTCCATCCTCCACCCTTGTTGCAATCAACGTATCTGCCCAGTTTCCACTTAAACTTACAGGTAGCAACTATTTGAATTGGTGGATTCAGTTTCATACTTTCCTTTATGGATATGATTTGATAGGATATATTGATGGTTCTTTTTTGTGTCCTCTTGAGACTATTACCACAAATGGTGTTGCATCCTAATCTAGACTATAAGCTATGGATGCGCCAGGACAATTTTCTTCGCCATACCATTCTAGCATCTGTTGATGCTTCCATCGTACCTTTGGTACTAGGGATAAATTGAGCAGCTCATATGCCAATGCCTAAAAGTCGCAAATCTAGTGTTTTCGTAACAAGCTTCTCCAATTATCCAAAGGACATCGCACTGTGTCGAAATATTTGTGGGTCGTGAAAACTCTTGCTGATAAGCTCGCGCTATCTGGTCTCCTATTTCTAATTGTGAGCTCGTTGTAGTTGTTCTCTTTGTCTTGAGGGATGACTACAAAGAACTCAGTGCTGCGAGCAGAGCCCGTGACACAGATTTTACTTTCGAAAAACTTGTTTAAACATTTGTGCATTTAGTTTCTACAAGTGTGACCCTCAAAAAGTGACTTGGTAAGAAGGTGGACGCCCGATTAATTCTTATGCATCTTCAAGTAGAGTGGAGGAATATGATTGCAACAATGAGGAGGTCACAACCCCTATGAGGAATACAGTCAAAATGATACGTCGATGAGAAGTTTGATTACATTTGTTGTCGTTGTTTGCATTTTACTAGTGACAAATATTGTTATCATGAGCTTGAAATGAACAATGTAGTGCGAAAGATTGAATTGTTCTGTACTTATTCCCTATGAATTAACAACATCCCTCTTTTCCTAGACTTGATTTCCGGTTATGAATGGATCCATATCTGTAGGCTGGAACAATTTGTTTTATTGTTGTTGGACAAGAAAAGAGAATGATAAATAAAGGGAATAGGTCAATTTAGTCCTTGAGGTTTATACTAAAGACTAAATAGGTCCTTGTGTTTTGTGAAAGTACAATTTTCATCCCTGAAGTTTTGTTAAAAAATTATTTTCGTCCTCGCCATTAACTTTTATTTAATGATCAATGGTTTGACCGAGATAATAGACTAAAATGCCCTTATATTTATCTATTATAGATTATGTGGCAAAGAAAAATAAAATAATGTCAAATGTACACAAAATATATTCCAAAAAATTAGCTATTATTGCACAAACTATATTCCAAAATAAAAAAATAAAAACAAAATGAAATCTTTATATACATAAATCAACAAAAAAAAAAAAAAATACAAAAAAAAAACCAACGCCCTGTCGACGTTTTTTTTTTGTAATGCAATCTTTTTTTTTTGTAATTCTTTTTCTGTTGAGTTATGTATATAAAGATTGCATTTTGTTTTTATTTTTTATTTTGGAATATAGTTTGTGCAATAATAGCTAATTTTTTGGAATATATTTTGTGCACATTTGATATTATTTTGTTTTTCTTTGTCACCTAATCTATAATAGATAAATATAAGGGCATTTTAGTCTTTTATCTCGGTCAAACCATTGACCATTAAATAAAAGTTAATAGTAGGAACGAAAATGATTTTTTAACAAAACCTCAGGGACGAAAATGGTACTTTAACAAAACACAGGAACCTGTTTGGTCTTTAACATAAACTTCAGGGACTAAATTGACATATTCTTGATAAATAAACAAGAAAAGGGAATGGTAAATAAACATTGTTGTAAACTTAGCAAATGTCATACTTAATGTAATGCCTTAGCACTTGATACATGTCAACAAACCAAAAGAGAATTACATGTCCAACCAAAAATATACAATAATCCCACAACCTTGCATATTGATCAAGTGCATCCCCATCAACTATTTTCAAAGCGACCTTTCTCACTCTTCTCACTTTGAATTTGCTACATTCCACTTGTACCTTTTTATAGATCTTTTTTTTTTTTTTTTGCAAATGAATGGTTGTCTCATTGCGGTTGTCCCTAACATATTTTGAAATCCTCTTCCCAATATACTTATACTTAGCGAGACTATTATTGTGACGCCCGGCCCGAGCATATAGTTGTATTATTTACTTGCATATATTTATAGGTTTATTTTATTAACTTGCATATATTTGTTTGCATTAATTGGCCTATTTCTTGATTTGTGCGTATTTGTTTCGTTTAACGTGCATTTATGTGCATTCACCTGCATTTACATGTTTTAAGCATCGTAGATATTAATTGTGTGTTATTGATTTGCAATGGAACTAGAATAGTTGAAAGGCAACCAAATGTCAAACTAGCAAATAAGAATTAGTTAGGAGGGCAAATTAGACTTTTGGCCTTTTAAAAGTCCTACCTACCATTTATGATTAAATAAAACAAACAAACATCACATAAACACATACACACACATCGAGTTACACATATACACACACAAACACACACTAATACATGGCTAAACACTCACACACACAAGAAGAGAAGAAAAGAGAGAAAAAGATAGGAAAAGGAAGAAGAAAGAAGAGAAAAGAAGGAGTTTTGAGCTTGTTCTAGCTAGTTCCTTGCTCTTTATGGCATCCTCTTGCTTCTAATCTTGATTTCAAGGTGAGGGTTTCATGTATTTGTCTATTTTATATGATATTTTGCTAGTAATAAACTTATTGTAGTATGATTAGTTGATAATTGAAGTAGAAAGAACAAGCAAAGCTGTCTTTTACTTGCAAAGAGTTATGTATTGGTGTTTTAATGCTTGTGTGGTTAAGGTTTGTATGTAGTTGTGATTGTTGAGGTAGATTTGTTATCATGCTATAAAGTGAAGTTAACTTGTTTGATTAAATGCTATAGAGAAGTTCTTGAATTAGATACAAAGCAAGGAGTGAACATAGACAGCTAAACAAAGTGTTAAGGTATAACCAAAAATCTGGCAGATTTGCGCAACTATATTGTAGAGCTCGTTTGACATTGAAAATGTTGTTAGAATTGGCTAAATTTTTTATATGTTGTGCCCAATATCTTGAGGAACAACTTCTATTTTAGGTGCAAGATTTAATTCAGTCATTTAGGTGCACTTTTAAAGCCAAAATAGTAGGGTACTGATTGACCCATAGGTGTAGGGCAATTTGTGCAATTGACTTCTAGAGATCATAACTTGATGAATATAGTTCCGAATTAGGATCCGTTTGAGGCTAAACCTATCTAAACTTAATGAACTACAAGTGAGTGCAATTTCAGAGCTTTTAGAGAAGGTTAAGGATGATAATTGAATCAGCAAAGTCATGCTAGTGCAGTCTAGAATTTCAGCTTATAATTGCTAAATGTTCAATGATGCATTAGGGGTTAATTCTTGATAAATAATGGTTGTTCAATGGAATTAAGGTATATGTAAGTGAGGTGAGGTCATGTCATGTAAAATAAGAGTATTCTATACTGAAAGATTACCGAGTTCCACCAAGGTCAAAATGCATCTCAAAAGGGTACACTGCTTCCTTTTGAAGATGACTCTCCGTATGAGTCGGTGCCCGAAACCCAATCTGAACCATCATCCTCGAGGCCAATTGGAAGAGAAAAGGCAAAAAAATTAAAAAAGGGCAAGGATGTTGCGACAGAGATCGTTCAGCAAGGCAGAGCAATGCAAAAACTTATGAAAGAGTACAAAGAGAGTTCTGGCTGGGCAACAGAGTATAGTATAATGTCGACGAAGACTTCGACCATTGAGACTCCGGCCAGAAGAGCGTGGATGATTGACCAACAAAACAAAATCATCGCGAAGAGGTCATCTCGTTCTATCAACTTTGACGATGATGGTTATCGTCCTGAAATGCCTTGAATTGTTGTACTGTTATATTGTTGTTGTTTCTACGTGTGTTGTACTGTTGGTTTGTTTACATATATTATACTTTTGTAATCTAATTGAATCTATATTTGGTTTGAGAAATTTGTGTACAATTAATTTTTACACCGTTATTAATATTTTTTAAAAAGGAACACACACAGTTAATTTATTAAACCAGGACTTAAAAGACAAGAACAATACAACTATTGATGTCACACATTGAGATCTCGTGTACGAAACTCGTTCCAAACATGCTCAACTAGATCACTTCGGAGTATATAGTAAGCCGCTTCGTTCGTCACCTGACGGCGATTGTTCAAATACTCAGTAATTGTTATGGGATTTCGTGCATGTTCCACAAGGGCCTCTTCTACATGGTAAAGTGATGGATCATCATTGAAATCATCTCCTTCTTCCTCGCGATTATCTTCTACAATCATATTATGCAGAATGATACAAGTCTTCATAATTTCTCCAATATCACGTTCGTGCCAGAAACGACATGGACCTTTTATTATCTCGAATCTACTCTGAAGGATACCAAATGCCCGCTCCACATCCTTACGATAGGCTTGTTGCAACCTATTGAAAAGCATCTTATCACGCTCACGTGCATCTGGAAATGCTTGGACGATTGTGGACCAGCGAGGATATATACCGTCAGCCAAATAATATCCTTGACTATAATTTTTGCTGTTAATGGTATATCTTATCTGCGGTGCTCGATCTTCAAGGATATCGGAAAAAATCGGTGAACTATATAACACATTCAGGTCATTTCTTCCACCAGGTGTTCCAAAAAATGAATTCCATATCCATGTGTCATAAGATGCAACGGCTTCTAGTATTATAGTAGGACGACCATGGTGTCCAGCATATGTTCCGGCCCACGCAGTAGGACAATTTTTCCATTCCCAGTGCATGCAGTCCAAGCTACCCAGTATTCCCGGGAACCCACGTTGTTGTGCCTTTTGAAGAAGCCTATACAAGTCCGCATTATTTGGAGGACGTAAATATTCATTGTCGTATAATGCATTGACGGCCCGACAAAATCGCTTCATGGACTCCAAACATGTAGTCTCTGCAATCTTCAAATAGTCATCATTTGCATCTGCAGGGTTTCGGTTTGTAAGCATACGAAATGCCGCCGTCATATTCACATAGGGAGATAAGCCTTGCTTTCCTGCAGCATTTGGTTTTTGCTTGAAATAATCATCATAGTTGATGATATCGCCCATTATTTTCAGAAATAGTTCGCTACGCATGCGAAAACGTAACGTGAACTCAGCAGGAGAATACAAAGGTTGATCAACAAAATAATCCGCCATGAGTCTTTCATGGGCACCAAAGTGGTCTCTGTTTTTGGATCGTCGGCGTAATTGACGTGCGGAGCTACTACTCTCTTCCTCCATAGCAAGTTGATATGCAATTTGCATCATCGATTGGTGTTGATTGAACATGGTCATCATCATTGCATGACCATGACGACGGTTATTTTGATGCATCCGGACATTTTCATCAAGTGGAAAGGAATCGGGCTCGCCTCCTTGGTTGGACATTTTAGAATGTGGGATGTAGAGTTTAGAGTGAGTGGTGAGAGTTGTGGTGTTTGATTATGGTGATTGTGAAAGTGTTGGATATGTATTATATATAATTATATGAGTGGCTAAAGGATAGAAAATGGACGTACGAGATCCGCCATGGAGAATCCAATCCAATGGTCTTTGTGGGGATGAGAGATTTCTTTAGATAAGATTAAAATGGACGGACAAGATTTAAGTTGAAAATCCAATCGAAAGGACTTTATTTTGGATAAGAGATTTAATTGATGATAAAGAATGGACGGCCGAGATCGTTTAGTTGGAAATCCAATCCAAATGCCTTTATTTTGGATGAGAGATTTCATTGATGATAATAAATGGACGATCCAGACCGTTTAAAGAAAACCCAATCCAAAGGCCTTCATTTGGATAAGATATTTTGTTTCATGATAACAAATTAATTGATGAGACCATCGAGAAAATATCATATCCAATGGCCGCTATTCTGGTTTCTCGAAAATTAATGTTGTTGTAATCGAGTATAGTTAACGATATAATATTTGGCAAAATTTAATCGTTGTCGGAATTAATTAATTTTTAGGTTGAAATGTTCGTAAAAAAAAATTATGAATTTATAAGTATATAAAAAAATCAAGTACTAAAATTCACGAAAAAGTAGCACAAAATTAGATTATGTTAAAAAATTAATAAAGTCTCTAAAATAGAGACCCAAACACTAATGTGGTTGGAAAATTTTTAAAGACCCAAAAAGTAACTAAACTTTTAGGTAGGGTATTTATTTTGTTAACAGTCTGTAAAATAATTTTTAGAGACTCATGATTTAGAGACTCTGGTAAGGATAGCCTTACAATGTGTTTGGATTGGGGGAAATGGGGGGAAGGGAATGGTAGTAGAGGGGAGGTTTTACTCATTTCTGCTATTTGGTTTCAAAGTTGATAGATGGTAGGGGTAGAGAGAGGATGAGCTTGATCCCTTAATTACCTCCAAATATCATCACCCCGATTTGGAGTAAAATGGGGAAGAGAAAAATGTCATTTTCTATGAAGACTATATTACCCTTCATTATTAGATAAATTACCATAAAACCAACTATATAATAATAAAACCCTATCTTTATCTTCACAAAAAAGTATATAAAAGTCATTTTACATAACAAAAAAATTCCTCCATTCCATTTTCTTTCTAATTCAAACAAAAGATACGCATTATCCTTTATAATCATCTCCTTTATAAAATTATAAAATCCAAACATGATTTGACCTCTTCCACTCATTTCTTTTATGATAGTCTCCCTTCATCTCCTTTATTAAACTTCCTCCCCCTCAATCCAAACACAGTATTAAAGTAATGTTATATATCACCCATTTTTCTATCACCTTTATATCACCTCCTAAATAACGTATTAAATAGCAGGTCAAATAAACAATATTTTATTTATCTTTTTTTTTTTTAATTCTTTTTTTCTCTCCCTTTTATTTAATATTTACCAAACTATATTCTTTCTTTCCTTAACCATATTAAACCCACTACAAAAACATCGATCCAAAGCTGCTCTCCTTCAACATCTGTGTAATATCTTATTGAATATACATGCTTGATTGTTATCTAAAGTTAAGTAAGGTTTGAGTTGTATTTAAAGTTAGTGAAGTTTGTTGTGTTTATGTAGTGGTCTTGAGTGGTAATTGAAGGAAATTGGTGCAATTGGAGAAGATTTGAAGTGGTTCTTGGCTAGATTCTTGTATGTTTGGCCTTCTAGAGGTGATGAATCATGTTATATGCATTTATAATTCATTATTTTGCTAGTTTCAAATATGCCATGATATAGAGATTTGAGCTTTGGTGCTAGAAATGCATGTTTAGCCAATGATTTAGCATGTAAAATATTGTAGTAGTTTTCTAATGTGTATGAAGTGAACTCTAGCATGTGATTGTAGTAGTGGTCTTTATCTTGCATCTATGATCATTATTGAAGATTAAGTGCTTGTGAAATGTTCTAAATGAATTATAGAAGTGATGTGCATGTTTAGTGATACTTAAATTCTACTTGTTGAAAGTGTGGTTATATTTGAGTGTGGTGTCTAGCGTAGTTGGAAAGGAGTTAATGCTTGAAGGTGTATGCTTAAAGGATAAGTGTTGAATGTTAAATGTGAAATGTTAATTATGAAAAGTTGATACTGTACTGCTTACTGTTATCGTCCATCGCTTACTATTTATTACTTACTGTTGTAAAGCAGGGACTTCCATGACTTATCCCCTATGTGGGCACTGTTATTCGCTATATAGATACTGTTTCCTATTTGTAAGGCATTGGTTATATGTGATTATTTAGTGTTTAAATGATGTAATGCCTTCAAGTTTATCCTGTATCATGTTATATTCTCGCGTTTCTTAAAGTATTCTAGCTAATGATTATAATGAATGTTTTATATGCATTGCACGAGAACTCCCAGTTATCCAATCTTCATCCACATTTATGGCTCCTATCCAATGTCTTAACCATGTATGCTTCAATGCCATTAACAGGAGATGCATTTATTCTCCATGTACAACCATGTGTTTTTGCATGCTTACCTCTTGCTTTAACTCTCTCTCTCTCTCTCTCACATATTTTTCACAAATTCCATATCAATCCCATGTCTGACAACCCAATCCCTAAGAACTTTTCTATACTTTGCAGTTGAATTAAAAGTCAACCCAACTTCCATTTCAAATCCCTTCATTTTTACCCTATCATTGAAAAGTGGAAATGGCTTTTCCTGATCATCAGAACTCCCTTACACTTGTCAAATCTTCACTTTCAACATCACTATACGATCGCTCTTCACCATTAGCAACAGTCTCATTATGTAGCCTTCTATTCATATTTTCTTGTTGATTTTGTTTATGTTGAGATTCAGAATGTACAACTATATCTGTATTTATAACTGCACCACTATCCCTCCTACTTTGTGGCCCATTATCATTTAAGTTACCTGGATCAGACTCATTTAATTCAGTCACATTATCTATCCAACAACCATTCAATTCTTTTGGCCTAACCTCTGTCACATTATTTTACCCTAAATTTGTCATATTATTTGGCCCCTATTCAGTCCTATTACCTGGCCCCAACTCATTTACTTCAACAGTTTCCAATACAAGCACATTATCTACCCCCAACTCAGTCACATTATCTGCCTAAAAAAAGTCACATTATTAGCCCCGCAATCATTCGAGTTCTCTGCCCCACTGTCATCCAAGTTCTCTACCATCACATCAATTAAGTACCTAGCTACAATATCACTATCTATACCAGCACTATCATCATCCTATTTGATATAAAAAATATAACTCAATTAACAAGTTGGTAAAAAAAAAAACAGTACAATTACATGTTGTTGCAGTCAAATAACAAGTTGGTAAAAAAGAGCAATGCAATAACAAGTTGGTAAAAAGAAGGGCAGTGTTGACATAAAGCCAATTATTTTTCTATTTTTAATTTTTGGTCAATTCATAAACCCAGTTGAGCATGGCACCTCATAGAACAAACAAAACAAAATTAATTAGAAGAAAAAGTCTACAATAGAGTTATTCTAGATAGCAACTGACAAACAACTACAGAAAAATGATAATGCAAAAGGATTTTTTATATGTAGCGATAGACAAATTATAATGCAAAAGCCCTAACTTTTTTTTATATATAGTTACATATTTCAAAGCCTTTCTTTTTTTTTTCTTTTTTTTTTTTTACAGTTTTAACAAAGATCAAAACAATATAATTTTTTTTCTTTATATTTTTTTGCAGACGTCAACTAAGACATTGAACCCCACATGTTCACCATATCCCAGACAAGTACAATAGAAAACATCTACAAGGGACTACAATATACAATATCATATACAACAACTCAAGAGTAAAAAGCTGTGACAAAAAAGAGACAGTGAATGATGGAGAATAAAAGGTAGATAAGAATCTTACATCTTGATAAGCGAATAAGAATCTTCAGTGATAGGTCAATCGATGGAGACTTCACTGTTGGAAAGTTCTTGATTTAGGGTTAGGGTAAAATATTTGGGGATGAAATCGTGCATTGGTTTGGGGAAAAAAGTAAAAGCAAAGTTGTAAATGAGTAATAAAACAAACAATCTGTAAAAAAAATTAATGTAGGGCATTTTAGTCATTTTATCTATTATGTTAGCTTTTTGGACAGAAAAGGCAATTTGGATTACGTTAGCTACATTTCTAAAATCACTGGGGGTTAATTAGCTCACTTAAAAAACATAGGGGAAATATTGTGCATCTTTGGCAAAATACAGAGAGGTAATAAGTCATTTACTCTTTTAAAATAATGATGAATGCTATTTGAGTAAACAATTTAACACCCCTATGTATTTTGTCAAAAGTGCATAATACCCTATATATTTTAAAACGTAGCTAATTACCCCCTGTCTTCTATAAAAGTAGCTGAATACCCCCTGTATTTTAAAACGTAACTGATTACGTCACTGTGTTTTAAAAACATAACTGAATATCCCTGTATTTTTAAAAATGTAGTTGAATACCCATCTCCGTTAGAAAAACTTGTTCATTTGAACAATGAGTATTCAATTACGTTTTTAAAAATACAGCGGGTATTCAGTTACATTTTTAAAACACATAGGGTAATCAACTTATTTATAAAACACAAGAGGGTATTCAACTATTTTTATAAAACACATGGGGGGTAATCAGCTACGTTTTAAAATACAGGGGATATTGTGTATTTTTGACAAAACACACGGGGGTGTTAATTCGTTTACTCATGCTATTTCCTTAGAGATTGATAAAATTGATCAAAAGAAAGTTCTCAAGAAACTCACAAATTAAAAAGGGAATAAGGACCCTTTATTTGAAGGAACTCCCCAATATTGTTAAGATGGAGGAAATTTTGTGGAGACAAAAATCTAAAAAAAAATTGGCTTAAGAAAGGAGATAAAAACACAAGGTTTTTTCATAAAATGGCAAACGCACATAGAAGACAGTGGGTCATACCCAAAATTGAACTTAGGGACTCTTTGTTTTAAAATGAGACGGGAAAGAAAGATGGAATTCACAACTTCTATAAAGACCTTTTCACATAAACATGTGATTAGAGACCAAACCTTGATAATCTTGCTTTTGATTCTGTTAGTAATGAGACGAAGAATTGGCTTGAATAACTATTTTCTGAAGAGAAATTTTTTTTAGGCCCTTAAAGATTGTAATGGTGTAAAAGCACCGTGACCTGATGGATTCACCATGGCTCTTCTCCAAGCAAATTGGTGTTCCATTAAAAATGATTTTCTCATGTTGTTTGCGGACTTCCTTGCCAATGACAAGTTTGTCGATGAAATGAACACTACTTTTTGCGGCAAAGAAAAGTAGAGCTAGTAACATCAAGATTTTAGACCCAGTAACCTGCGGGTTGTGTTTATAAGCTTATTGCAAAAGTTCTTGCAAAAATATTATGACAGGTTATTGGATCATACCAAAATGCATATGTGGAGGCTTTGCGCAAAATGATATAGAATATTGTTAGAGATAAATATGTTGAGGGTTTTCGAGTGGAAAGTCGTGGTAGAAAGATCAAATTGTCTCACCTTTTAGGCCATCCTTAGCAGAGATTGTAAACTGCAATCATAAGACTTTATAGAGACTCTAATGTGTAAACATCCAACCACAGCAGTAAATTTAAAGATCCAAAAAGAATTTTTTTTTTTTAGAGACCCAAATAATAAAAGTTGATAAGTCTGCAAAAAAAGTAACAAATTTGGAGACTCACTGTAACGAGTCTCCAAATGTCTGTCAAATGACAGACCTTTTCAGAAGAAAAAAAAAAAAAAAAAGTCGCCTGCCACAAATTTTCTAGCCGTTGAAGGTGAACGTTAGCAACGTTCACCTTCAACGTATGTATATATACATATACATTGTCTGATTTTGTTTCAAGTTGAAAGCAAAAAAAAAAAAAAAACACAGAAAGATCACAACTTCAATCGAAAGAAAAAAGGTAATTTTTAGTTTTCTGTCATGGTGGCGAAGGGAGTGGGGGGTGGTGATAGTGGCGATAGTGTGAAGGTGGCGGTGGTTTTGATGGTGATAGTGGAGATGATGGCGAGGTGGCGATGGTGACGGTGATTATGGCGATGGTGAGGGTGGCGATGGTGACGGTGATGATGGCGATGATGGCGAGGTGGCGATGGTGACGGTGATAATGGCGATGGTGAGGGTGGTGATGATGGCGAGGTGGCGATGGTCACGGTGATGATGGCAGTGGTGAGGGTGGCGATGATGGCAAGGTGGCGATGGTGACGGTGATGATGGCGATGATGGCGAGGTGGCGATGGTGACGGTGATGATGGCGATGGTAAGAGTGGTGATGATGGCGAGGTGGCGATGGTCACAGTGTTGATGGCGGTGGTGAGGGTGGCAGTGATGGCGAGGTGGTGATGAGGGGAGGGAGGCGGGCAGTGAGGGAAAAGCGGAAATGAAATGGGGGAGGGGGTAGGGTTTGATTTACATATTTGTTTTTTTTTTAACTGATTTTTTGTTGTTTTTCTTTATTTAAAAAATTATGTTATTTAATTTATTATTTTTATTTGTTAAAGTAAGTTTTTTTTTTAATTTTATTCATTTAAGTTTATTTTTTTAAATATTTTATATTAATATTATTTAAATGTATATTTTTTGTAATTTTATTCAATTAATTTTTTTTTAGTTTGATATAATTTTATTCAATTTTTTTTTTGTTGAATTTTTGTTCTTCATATTATTTAAATTTATATTAATTGTATAATTTTTATTCAATTAATTTTTTTAATTTTGTTGATTTTTTTTCTTTTTTTTTTTCTTCATATTATTTAAATTTTAATTAATTGTCTAATTTGTATTCAATTAATTTTTAAAATTTTGTGGAATTTTTTTCTAAATATTATTTAAATTTATATTTTTGATATTTTTATTAAATTTGTTATTTGTTAATTTTTTTTCTTCATATTATTTAAATTTTAATTAATTGTCTAATTTGTATTCAATTAATTTTTAAAATTTTGTGGAATTTTTTTCTAAATATTATTTAAATTTATATTTTTGATATTTTTATTAAATTTGTTATTTGTTAAATTTTTTTTCTTCATATTATTTAAATTTTAATTAATTGTCTAATTTGTATTCATTTAATTTTTATAATTTTGTGGAATTTTTTTCTAAATATTATTTACTTTTATATTTTTGATAATTTTATTCAATTTTTTATTTGTTGAATTTTTTTTCTTCATATTATTTAAATTTTAATTAAATTTGTTGAATTTTTTTTGTTCATATTATTTAAATCTCATTAAATTTTTTTTGTTTAGCTATGGTTTCCGGCGAAGGAGTTAGGGGCCGCAAGTTCACTATTGAAGAAGATATCGCGTTATGTTGAGCATACATTGCAATTAGTGAAGACCCAATTACAGGCCGAAACCAAACATCGGCAACAATGTGGACGCGAATCTTTATGAAATTCGAAGAATTTCACCCTCCAACGACTCTGTTGCAAAAGAGAACTGCAAAATCTCTAAAATCACGATGGATCCCGATAAACAAAAAAAGCACGAAATTTGCAAAGTATCTTGCTCAATCTCAAATTAGACCACGGAGTGGAGCAAATGCAACAGATATTGTGTGTTTTATGCAGCAAAATATGTTGATTTAGTTTTATTTTTTAAAAAAATACTCATGGTGATGTACTTTTTTGTTTTTTCAGCTTGATGATGCCAAACGACTTTACGCTAATGTTACAAGAGAGAATTTCAACCTTGATCATTGTTGGTCGATATTACAACATGGTCAAAAGTGGAGAAAGATTACCGAGTTCCACCAAGGTCAAAATGTATCTCAAAAGGGTACACCGCTTCCTTTTGAAGATGACTCTCCGTATGAGTCGGTGCCCGAAACCCAATCTGAACCATCATCCTCGAGGCCAATTGGAAGAGAAAAGGCAAAAAAATTAAAAAAGGGCAAGGATGTTGCGACAGAGATCGTTCAGCAAGGCAGAGCAATGCAAAAACTTATGAAAGAGTACAAAGAGAGTTCTGACTGGGCAACAGAGTATAGTATAATGTCGACGAAGACTTCGACCATTGAGACTCCGGCCAGAAGAGCGTGGATGATTGACCAACAAAACAAAATCATCGCGAAGAGGTCATCTCGTTCTATCAACTTTGACGATGATGGATATCGTCCTGAAATGCCTTGAATTGTTGTACTGTTATATTGTTGTTGTTTCTACGTGTGTTGTACTGTTGGTTTGTTTATATATATTAAACTTTTGTAATCTAATTGAATCTATATTTGGTTTGAGAAATTTGTGTACAATTAATTTTTACACCGTTATTAATTTTTTTTAAAAAGGAACACACAGTTAATTTATTAAACCAGGACTTAAAAGACAAGAACAATACAACTATTGATGTCACACATTGAGATCTCGTGTACGAAACTCGTTCCAAACATGCTCAACTAGATCACTTCGGAGTATATAGTAAGCCGCTTCGTTCGTCACCTGACGGCGATTGTTCAAATACTCAGTAATTGTTATGGGATTTCGTGCATGTTCCACAAGGGCCTCTTCTACATGGTAAAGTGATGGATCATCGTTGAAATCATCTCCTTCTTCCTCGCGATTATCTTCTACAATCATATTATGCAGAATGATACAAGTCTTCATAATTTCTCCAATATCACGTTCGTGCCAGAAACGACATGGACCTTTTATTATCTCGAATCTACTCTGAAGGATACCAAATGCCCGCTCCACATCCTTACGATAGGCTTGTTGCAACCTATTGAAAAGCATCTTATCACGCTCACGTGCATCTGGAAATGCTTGGACGATTGTGGACCAGCGAGAATATATACCGTCAGCCAAATAATATCCTTGACTATAATTTCTGCTGTTAATGGTATATCTTATCTGCGGTGCTCGATCTTCAAGGATATTGGAAAAAATCGGTGAACTATATAACACATTCAGGTCATTTCTTCCACCAGGTGTTCCAAAAAATGAATTCCATATCCATGTGTCATAAAATGCAACGGCTTCTAGTATTATAGTAGGACGACCATGGTGTCCAGCATATGTTCCGACCCACGCAGTAGGACAATTTTTCCATTCCCAGTGCATGCAGTCCAAGCTACCCAGTATTCCCGGGAACCCACGTTGTTGTGCCTTTTGAAGAAGCCTATACAAGTCCGCATTATTCGGAGGACGTAAATATTCATTGTCGTATAATGCATTGACGGCCCGACAAAATCGCTTCATGGACTCCAAACATGTAGTCTCTGCAATCTTCAAATAGTCATCATTTGCATCTGCAGGGTTTCGGTTTGCAAGCATACGAAGCGCCGCCGTCATATTCACATAGGGAGATAAGCCTTGCTTTCCTGCAGCATTTGGTTTTTGCTTGACATAATCATCATAGTTGATGATATCGCCCATTATTTTCAGAAATAGTTCGCGACGCATGCGAAAACGTAACGTGAACTCAGCAGGAGAATACAAAGGTTGATCAACAAAATAATCCGCCATGAGTCTTTCATGGGCACCAAAGTGGTCTCTGTTTTTGGATCGTCGGCGTAATTGACGTGCGGAGCTACTACTCTCTTCCTCCATAGCAAGTTGATATGCAATTTGCATCATCGATTGGTGTTGATTGAACATGGTCATCATCATTGCATGACCATGACGACGGTTATTTTGATGCATCCGGACATTTTCATCAAGTGGAAAGGAATCGAGCTCGCCTCCTTGGTTAGACATTTTAGAATGTGGGATGTAGAGTTTAGAGTGAGTGGTGAGCATTGTGGTGTTTGATTATGGTGATTGTGAAAGTGTTGGATATGTATTATATATAATTATATGAGTGGCTAAAAGATAGAAAATGGACGTACGAGATCCGCCATGGAGAATCCAATCCAATGGTCTTTGTGGGGATGAGAGATTTCTTTAGATAAGATTAAAATGGACGGACAAGATTTAAGTTGAAAATCCAATCGAAAGGACTTTATTTTGGATAAGAGATTTAATTGATGATAAAGAATGGACGGCCGAGATCGTTTAGTTGGAAATCCAATCCAAATGCCTTTATTTTGGATGAGAGATTTCATTGATGATAATAAATGGACGATCCAGATCGTTTAAAGAAAACCCAATCCAAAGGCCTTCATTTGGATAAGATATTTTGTTTCATGATAACAAATTAATGGATGAGATCATCGAGAAAATATCATATCCAATGGCCGCTATTCTGGTTTCTCGAAAATTAATGTTGTTGTAATCGAGTATAGTTAACGATATAATATTT
Organism: Ehretia macrophylla; assembly: GCA_037974665.1. Lineage (NCBI taxonomy): Eukaryota > Viridiplantae > Streptophyta > Magnoliopsida > Boraginales > Ehretiaceae > Ehretia > Ehretia macrophylla. The sequence continues at coordinate 13,277,775 of CM075774.1, forward strand.
GGCAAAATTTAATCGTTGTCGGAATTAATTAATTTTTAGGTTGAAATGTTCGTAAAAAAAAAATTATGAATTTATAAGTATATAAAAAAATCAAGTACTAAAATTCACGAAAAAGTAGCACAAAATTAGATTATGTTAAAAAATTAATAAAGTCTCTAAAATAGAGACCCAAACACTAATGTGGTTGGAAAATTTTTAAAGACCCAAAAAGTAACTAAACTTTTAGGTAGGGTATTTATTTTGTTAACAGTCTGTAAAATAATTTTTAGAGACTCATGATTTAGAGATTCTGGTAAGGATAGCCTTACAATGTGTTTGGATTGGGGGAAATGGGGGGAAGGGAATGGTAGTAGAGGGGAGGTTTTACTCATTTCTGCTATTTGGTTTCAAAGTTGATAGATGGTAGGGGTAGAGAGAGGATGAGCTTGATCCCTTAATTACCTCCAAATATCATCACCCCGATTTGGAGTAAAATGGGGAAGAGAAAAATGTCATTTTCTGTGAAAACTATATTACCCTTCATTATTAGATAAATTACCATAAAACCAACTATATAATAATAAAACCCTATCTTTATCTTCACAAAAAAGCGTATAAAAGTCATTTTATACAACAAAAAAATTTCTCTCCTCTATTTTTTTTTTTAATCCAAACAAAAGATACTCATCATCCTTTATGATCATCTCATTTATAAAATTATACAATCCAAACATGATTTGACCCCCTCCACACATTTTCTTTATGATACTCTCCCTTCAACTCCTTTATTAAACTTCCTCCCCCTCAATCCAAACATAGTGTTAGAGTAATGTTATATATCACATCTTTTTCTATTATCACCTCCAACGTGGTGTCTTACATGACATACCAACTAGACAATATTTTATTTATCTTTCTTCTTTTTAATTCTCTCTCTCTCTCCCTCTTAATTAATATTTACCAAATTATTTTCTTTCTTTCCTTAACCATATTAAACCCACTACAAAAACATCGATCCAAAGCTACTCTTCTTCAACATCTGTGTAATATCCTATTGAAGCATTCCAAGACACCCTAATTCCTGTTTCCTTGAGGCCATTATTATTCAAAGAAGTCATATCACCACAACTCCATTACGTGTTGTAGCTTGAGCTCTCATTGAATGGCCATGGCTTCTAACTGCTATCGCAAATGGGATTGAACTGTTATATGAGAACTTTACAAGATCAGTGACATCATTCTCGGATGAAGGGTAAAAAATTACAACATGAATTTCATGGACAAGTTTTCTGAAATCACTAGAGGCTGTTGTAATAGAACCATGATCAACATGAGACCTAATTGCTATATCATGCGAGAGAATTTCATATGGGAGTGAATTATTAATTCCATGGCCTTAACTTGCCTATAATAGACATCAAACGGCTGAAGATGAGTAAAACAATGAAGTATGCAGGAAGATGAAATGCTTAGCCATTTTAATGGAGAGATATTGTAATGTGGAAAGTCTCTGTAGAAGAAATTAGTGGTCTTGAAGAAGGAAAGATTTGCTATGGTAAATAGTATATGTAGGTAGTCACGCTATCGATATGGAGTCTAATATGATTAAAGATAAAGAAGGAAAACATTTAGCAAATATTAATTAAGAGAGAGAAAATAAATTAAGAAGTGAGAGAAAAAAGGAAAAATAAGAAGAAAGACGAAAATATATTGTTTAGTTGTCATATCATGTAGCACGCCATGTAAAAAGTGATAAAAAAGATGATGGAAAAAGTAGTGATATATAACATTACTCCTATTAGTAGATGATACCATTCTATTTTGTGGCACTGCGGAGGAACAATTTGGCAAGCTCTAATGCCTTCTTTTGTTGTTTGAAGCTGTTTCAGGTCTAAAAATCAACCTCAGCAAAAGTGGAATCATCCTATTAGGTGATGTTTAAAATGTCGATGGAGTAGTACATTTTTTTGGCTGTCGAGTGGATTGGTTCCAATTTCTTATCTTAGTCTTCCACTTTGAGCCAACTATAAAGAAAAAAGAGTTTCGAATCCAATATTTGTTCTAAAATTTGAAAAAATGATGGCGGGATGGAAAAATAAGTTTCTTTCTGAAGGTAGAAGATTTACATTGATTAAAAGCATACTTTCTAATTTTTCAGTTTATTTCATGTCCCTTTTTTCCAATTCTAGCTTCCATTGTCAAAAAGTTGAATAATCAAAGTTGGTTTCTTTGGGGTCAAATAAGGAAAGGAATTAAATATCTCCTCATTAAATAGAGAGTGGTCATGCAACCATTGGATAGAAGTAGTTGGGATTAAAGTCTTTTCTGTGATTCAATAAAGTTTTTTTTTTGAAATTTTTTTTCAAAAAGTCTGACTGACCGGTTAGTTATGATTTTTACACACAAAACATTAGGATCAAACACTTGTGGGAACCATTTATTGTGAGTAAAAAAATATGATCGGTCAGTTAGACTTTTTAAAGAGTTTTTCCTTTTTGGGTAATGGCATTAGAGATGTATGATTGAAAAAGATAATCATTGGAGAAATGTGACGATGGATGACAAAAGACGAGAAAACCATGCACAGAGTTGGTGTATGGAAAAATATTTCTAAAGAATGGAGCATTTTCATGAACCACAACATCTCCATTGAGGTTGGTAAACAAAATATTTTTCAATGGATTGATAAGTGGAATGCAACTCCTAATACAAGACTAAAGGAATAATTTCGTGCAACTCCTAATACAAGACTAGAAAAAATCTTATCTTCATTATTATAAAAGAAAATTACTTATATATTCTTTCTATATAATTCATTCAAGAAAATTGTAATTATTTTTCATTTCCCACATGATTTGGCAAGTACTCATTCTCGTGTGTGTATATGTATTATTTTTTGATATGGAACAAATGTATATTTTAATAATTTCCTCACGTGTGACCTGATTTGTGAGAAGTCACACGTGAAATATTGAATACATGTGGACTCTGATTGAATTTTGAGATGGGTCACATATGAAAGATTGAAGATGTATGAAATATGACAAGTAGACCTAATTTAAGATGAGTCGCACACAGATGAATACGACTGGACTAAGGGCCCAGCTCTGATACCATGTTAAGAATCTGTAGTTTCTATCTTAAAACCAATTGGAGCCAAATGAAATAGTTTAAGATCTTATAAGATGATTTTAAAATTTTTAATTTTTTAATATAAGACAAGTGCATATTCTAATATGTATAATATATATATACACTTCGGTCCATAATCATATAATTCACATGGCAAACACCACGTTTTAGGCAACATTTTCTTTTATATTCTTTCTAAGTAGAAAAATAGTTTGTATAAGTAAATGTTTGAAACGAACACATATGTACGTATATATGTATGTATAAACTTAGACATTAAATTTGACCAAAGTTTTGCCACTTTCCTACCCTCCAACCAAAATAGAGAAAACCAAATTTGACTAAACCTTTGTCAATTCAATTGTGACAACTGTTTTAAAACATCATCATATAATAATACAAATCGAGTACATCATCATGGACTGTTATAACAGTGATTGCGTGGCGTGCTCTCACCAAATCTTAAATCTGGCAATTTGTTTCCCATTACTAATCATTGCAATTGTACAAGAGATGAAAACAAGGCAATTTTCCATGCTCATCAATTACAAACATTACACTACGAAGGCTATAGCTAATACTAACATGTTACAAAAGTGAATCTCAAAATTCACATAGTGCTTTAATGTGAAGCTGTTCATGCAGAACATTAATGCCACTGATGACTAGGGTCTTCAAAATTTCCAAAGTGCTGCCATATGGTGCACTTCTTCATGGAGAACATTAATGTCCTTCTTCAGTAGGGATGGATTCAAGATATTTTTACCCAAAGGATAATTTTAAAAACCAAAATCAACAGAGAGTAGTGACTATTTTCCTAATGTTGAAGGCTCGAAATCTCGAATTAATCACAATTTGTCCTTCTCTTTCTTATCACCATCTTTATTGACTATAATGCCAACTAATTTGCAAGGCTCAGCATTTTCTAGCATTTGAACAACACTTCTCATTGTAGGCCTTAGTGCTGGAAGCCTTGCCGTGCAAAGAATAGAAATCCTCAAAACCTTGACAGCATCTTCCTTATAAGCTTCTGGGATGGCTGAATCTACTAAGCTTAACACACTCTCTTTGGTCTTCAACTTTCTGCATACCCAATCAACTATGTCCCTGTTGTCCCCATACTCTGGCTCTATCGGCCTTTTTCCGGTTACAAGCTCCATAAGAACCACTCCAAAGCTATACACATCGCTCTTTTCGTTCACCTTGTGCGTGTAACCATATTCTGCAGAAAAACAGAAGTTCAACACAGTTAAAAATAAGGGTAAAGATCATGAATCAATACTAAAAGGCTCGTAAAGATAATGAAATTTCGTGCACCTGGTGCGATATATCCATGTGTTCCTGCAATAATATGGGTTGAATACATGCTTGAATTGGACTGAGCAATCTTTGCGAGTCCAAAATCAGCTAGCCTTGGCTTAAAGAGTTCATCCAACAAAATGTTGCTAGACTTAACATCTCGATGAATAATAGGCCTCTCACAACCGTGATGCAAGTATTCCAATCCTTTTGCTGCTCCAAGAGCTATATCATATCTCGTATCCCAATCAAGCGCCATCTTTTTGCACGTATGCAATCGATCCCATAAGCTTCCATTGGGCATATATTCATACACCAACAGGCTTGAGTCCTCGCTTGTAATACTGCTGTACAATTTCACCACATTGATGTGTCTGATTGAGCTCAATGTTTGAACTTCAGCATCAAATTCTTGTGATTTTAGACCTCCCTTGGCTAACATAGGAGTAGAACTCCTCGCCCTTTTCCCCTCGCCTGAATCAGTATGCCATATATGTTTGACTGCGAGCTCTATTCCATTTGCTAGCTCAACTTTATATACACTCCCCGAGCCACCTTTTCCTATTAGATTCTCTTGCTTGATTGCATCAAGAATTTCATCTTCTGTGAAGGTCAACACATGGAATGACTTCACATTCCATGAATCTTCCTTCCAAGATTTCTCATGATCCTTTTGGCTCTTCTTTGTGTAGAAGAAAAATGCAAGTGAAACAAGGATGGCCATTGCACCTACTATGACGCAAATTACAAGTGTGCGTACGTCCCGGGACATGCCTGATTCTGGTGAACACTCCCGGAAGTCCTTGACATTCTGGCTACAAAGACCATCATTTCCAGCAAAGCTACCATTAGAAGCCATAACTGAAAGAGATACTGGAATGGGACCGGTTAACCGGTTATTCGAAAGATCAAGGAGATTAAGCCTCAGGGATGACAAACTCCCTGGAATTCGACCGGAGAGTTGATTATTTGACAAGTTGAGAAAATTGAGACTCGGTAAAGCCCTGAGAGAGGCAGGAATGTTGCCAGAGAGCGAATTGTGAGCCATGTTTACATCATTCATAGAGTCACAAGATCCTAATGATTCTGGTATTGAACCAGTAAATTTGTTACTTTCCAAATGAAACTTGTAGAGCTGTTTTAGCTCCCCAATTGACTCTGGTATTTCTCCAGAAAATTGATTGTCACTCAAATCAATAGAAACCAGAGCAGAGGCCTTTGAAATCTCAGACGGTATCTTACCAGACAATTTATTATGACCAAGAACCAATTGATTCAAAGATTTTGCATTTGCAATATCAGAAGTAATAGGCCCTTCAATTGAATTGAATTCAATGTCAATAAGACTAACCATAGGCAGCCCCCATATTCCACTAGGAACAACACCAGAAAGTGAATTCTTGCTTACCCGAATACGAGCCAGCGTTTTGCAATTTGCATAACTTTCTGGAATCGAGCCCGTGAAGTTGTTCTGCAGAATCAACAGCTCTGTCATGGTTCCTCTCTTGCACATATCAGGCGGTATAGGACCCGTCAAAAAGTTCTCAGACACATCAATGAAGTTGAACTCTGCCCACGAACCGAGCTTTTGAGGAAGCTGCCCTGTAAGCTTGTTTTTATAAAGAGAAAAGTTCACCAGCCGCTTGAATTCCCCCAACTCTGCTGGCACGTCACCTGTAAACTCATTTTCCAATAGCTGTAAACTCACCAAGTTACTCAAGAACCCGACTTCTGATAAATTCCCGTGAAGATAATTTGTTGAAGCATCAAAGTATTCAAGATTAGTAAGATTTCCCAACCCCACAGGCAATGTTCCTGTGAGCTCATTTTCGTATAACTCGAGTTGGCGTAGTTTCTTCAGCTTCGTAATAGCCTGTGGAATCTCGCCAGACATATGATTCTGTGAAAGCTCCAAGTTGATCAATTCAGTTAAATTTCCAATCCCTTCAGGGATTTTTCCTTCAATGCTACAGTTGGATAAGTATAGCCAATTCAAGTTTGTCAGCTTCAGGATCACGCCTGGAAATGGAGTCCGATCAAATGGATTGTCTCCAAGGCTTAAGACAGCAAGATCCGTCATGGTTTCCAATGAATTCCATGGAAAAGTTCCCGAAACTCCGCTGTTGTTCATGTACAAGTATGTGAGTTTCGAGAGCGAAGACATGTCTGAGATCGACCCTGAGAAGAAGTTGTTACCGAGGTCTAAGTACTTCAGACCAGTACACTTGTTTAGGTCTTCAGTAATGTGGCCATGTAAAGAGTTTTTCCCTAAGGAAAGCTTTTCCAATGATTTCAGCTCGCATATTGAGTTGAAAGGAACCGAGCCTGTAAGGTTTCGATTAGAAAGCTCGATTTCTTTGATCGCGGCATTGGAGTCGCAGGTGATACCTGTGAACTTGCATACATGGTTGGTGGAAAGCCAATTATCGAAAACATTTGTATCAGAGTTTTGGAAGGATGTTTTGATGGTTAAGAGTGTTTTGAGCTCGTCGGAGATGGCTACTGGGAGGAGGAAAAGAATGGACAGTAGAGGGAGAAAGTGATCGTTTCGCCGGGGAAATATTGCCGGAGACATATCTGACGGAAGGTGCAGGCGGGGGAGGGGGTGGGGTGGGATGGGATGGAAGGAGGGGGTTATAGTTTGGTGTAAGAAATACAAATGTGAAAGCAAGACTAAGAGGGGGCCATTTTAACTGATGCTGACCTTTCACATTCCTGACATCTCTGGCTATCTTTTGTTTTATGCAGAGAAGAATGGATTTCTTGCTTCACCAGTTCCCTTTTTCTTTTTCTTTTTTATTCAAAAAAATTTAAATAGTACAATATAATTAATAAAATTCAATCTCATAATTTCTCACACACAAACGTCACCGGTTCCTTTCCTTTTCTCTTTAGTTTGGGGATTATTTTATGACAGAATGGTTGGTGCAATAGAAGCTGTGACTTTTATGCAAAACAGTGTACAAAATTGTTTATTCTCGAGAGATGCTTCGATTTTTTTTTTTTTCCCTCATATATGTTTTTTTTACCTATTTTGATTAGATTTGGATTGACCTATTTTGATTAGATTCCTTTACAATATTAAGAGGGGATGAATAATGATGAAATGAAAGGCAGTTATTTGATTCACTAGTAGAGGCATATTCACCTCGATACATCTCAATTTTTATTTTTATTTTGAAAATATAAGTATTTATTTAAAAAATTAATTTAACTTCAATTACAAAAAATTATGAATATATAAATATTATATTGTATGATTCAGTCTTCTGTAGATAATCCTCATGAATCCCTGATTTGATCTTGGTTAGTGGTCCATATCTTATCATCTTAACAATATTATTACTTAATCATAGCTAATCTCCAGCATAAAGTTATAATGCTATGTTAGATATGTGTTTAAGTTTGCATAAAAAACTGCAAAAGGATCTTTTAGAATCCTAGTAATTATATGATAATAAGCTAATAATTGTACTTTTATTCTATTTCAACTTGTTCTGTTAGTAATTAAATCTCTGCTGGACCTTTTTTAGCCACTTCCTAGCCGTAACATTTCCTAATTAACTTGTGTCTAATATTGACCAAACAAAAAAAAAAAAACTTGTGTCTAATAGAGCCAAAATATTTTTTTTTTTCAAAGTAAAATTAGAAATATAATCATAACTTGTACTAATCTTTACTTACTTTAGTAACCTAATAACGGTGAATGAATGATGAAATGATCATATTTATCAAGTGATTCATAATTTAGAGTTCGGAATTATCATTATCGAGTTCTTTTCCTTATTTACAAAAATAATGGATTCTTCCAACCATATCAAATTATTGCACTAATCGAAAAATGAAGTTTCTATTGTCACCATAATTTCCAATTTCTCATCCTTACCTTTTTATTTGTCTTTTGTCTCGCCAAATTAAGCATCAGCAAGACCCCAAGAAGAACGTGGAATTGTTGGTTTTCAGCTTTGGTAAAATAAGAATATTATCTAATTCACTAATTTATTTTTTATGTTAATTTTAGGTGGTGCTAAATTTTTTTTTTTTGTAAGAAATGAGAAAGTGGCACATCATAGTCTTTCATGAATATACAAAGTTCATTCCTTTTCAAAATTTTCATGAGATAAGACGATTTCTTTTTATCGTGTAAGAATTCTTTCAAGCTCACACTAAATATATTAAATTTCAAGATGCATGGCTAGTTCCGTCTAAACAAGACATAATTTAGATTAGTCAAGACATAGAACTTACTAAGACTAATTTCAAGAAAATAATATTTTAACTGATTCGAACTTAAAATGTGAACAGGTCTCGTACTCACAAATTAAGTAATCTCTTCTTCTTTTTCTGTGCTTCATCTTTGCAAATAATCCCGACTTTCAGAATATTATAAAAATTGCAAAAGATACTAAAGTTTTATACAATTCTATTACTTCTTCTTTACCTTTTTTTTCTTTCTTCTGGAAATCTCAAAAATAGTGTTTTTCCAAAAAGATAACAGAGCAGCACAGACCATAGATTTTGTCCTTTAGTGGGGGCAGTAAAGCGTGCAGATCATAATTCCACTTTCTTTCACTTTCAGCTAAGTCGGGTAGAATAGACGTCGGTGTTACATGGAAACTTCAAAAGCCGCCTACATTGACTTGTCCACTCAAACCACCACGTGGATTTTGTTCTTTTCTCTTTTTAAACTAATCAGCAATTTTTTTATTTTTTTTTTCTTTTGTCAAACCCTAATCCCAAACTATTTCTTCACGTAATCATGTTATTAACCACATCCCAAGACCAAACGTGTGTAATTATTTGTTAATCAAAATTCGTCTTATGAAGAACCGACAGTGAAACCTCCGGGTCCAGAATGTTTTGTGCCCAAGTGGTAAAGAAAACATGCATATAGTTTTTATTTTATTCTTGAAATAACCTCCGGGTATTTCTTGGGGCCGAGAGAAGAAGAAAACGGATCACGATTCTCTTCTTATAAATATTTTATTCTAACATTTTAATTTGTATATCAGTCAACGAGAACACTTTCTCATTTTTATAATTAAAACTGAATGAATGTTTAGAATGTGATGTTAGAATAAGAAGAAGATCCTAATATGATAAAAATAGGGTTATAATTTGTCAAGTCATTCATTATAAATTAATTTTGAATATGTATTGAAATGTATTGTATTAAACTAAGATTTGTAGTTTTCGAGAACGAAGAGTTTTTTGTTAGGGTAAATTTTACATTTAGACCTTACAGTTTATATATTTTTTTAATGTCATTCCTAATGTTCTAAAAAAATCAAAGTAGTCCTTAATGTTTATAAAAATGATTCAAATTGATCTTTATTGTTCAAAATTAATCAATTTGATCTTTATTATTTTTCAAAAAATTTAATTTAGTCTCTATTGTTTCCTAAAAAAATTCAATTTAATCCCTACACGTGATCCCTATTTAGGGACTAAATTGAAATTTTTTTAAAACAATAGAGACTAAGTTGGTTAGTTTTAAACAATGAGGATCATTTTGAATCACTTTTATAAATATTAAGGACTAATATAATTTTTTTGAAACATTTAAGACCAACTTAAAAAAATATGTAAACAATAAGGATTATATGCATAATTTACCTTTTTTGTTATAAGAACAATATGTATGTATGCATAGGGAAATTCTGATTCAAACTCTTTGCACTTTTTAAATATATAGTTTACCTCTCACACTTTTCGAAATATGAGACAAAATTACCGGATATACATGTACATGGGAAGGAAATTTATACAATTGGTAAGGTACAAACCACAAATAATCGTACATCAACTTAGTTAATTTGACATTGTGGATTGACACGAGAATATTGAGGAGACAATTGTTAGACTCTATTCTATCTTTTGAAGCAAGGATTTCCATCCATGTTTTGCAAACGACTTTGCAGTAAATGTCAATATATAGTTGGACAAATCTCAACATTAAACCTGAATTTTAGAGGTTTAGTCTTCACTCTTATCGGAATTGATATAATTAAATTAGTGAAAGCCACTTCATTGACCAATTTTCAAAAAATTGAGCAACTATGAGATAAATATCGAACACAACCAAGAAATGAAATGGATTGCCAAATAAAGTGTTCAAAAAAAAAAAAAAAAATAGCATGAATAGATGTCACGACCCAACTTGACCTCACTTAGAATCAAGTCACGATACGACGAAATTTTGGCAATATAACGACTGTAAATAAACACTAGCCCAATTTATAAAACCTGCACAAAAGCAATTTATACATACCACAACAACCAACAACATAAATCCACAACACAACCAATACCACATACTTAACCATTCAACCACAGCCCTTGTATAAAGGCCTTTGTCACACCAACTTTACATAAAGACATTCAAACTCCTGAGTTTCAAAATAGGCCCTTAAGACTAGCGGAATACATGCAAGGCCATAAAAACTTATTTACAACCAAAAGTAGCCTCAAAACTCCCAAATTAAAAGACAACTTTAAATACTTTACATATTACAAATTTAGTCTTAGTACAACATAACTAATTGTTTAAGATAACATAAGCATAGAAATATCATGCTACTCCAAGCAACATCAAGGAAGTGGCTCATCCACATAAACCACATTATCACATGGCTCAGCCTCAACCTCGTGGGGAACAAACTCCAACACGGACTCACCTGAAAGATTAGCAAACGGGGGTGAGTTTCCACGAACTCAGCAAGGGGGGAGTAGGGAAGGTTTTGAAATCATTTAACTTTGAAAACCTCCTTTTAAAACCATGCATTGCACAACCAATAAGTAATAAGTATAACAATGCAAGAATGCAAAGAAAGTAAACACTTGCAAGGATACACGCATTTGTTGTTGATGTCGTCTCCTAAACACCTTCAACGAACTCTTCCCCTATACACCCACGGCTGTACTTCGGAGATATGCCAATCCTATGACCCAAACCCTTATGAAACACTCCGTTCATTCGGGTAGGGATTAGAATACCGTTAGTCGAGTTATCTCCCAGCAAGTCCTATGCTGCCCGGTGTAACACTAACCTATTGTATCTCATTTTAAGGTTGGAACCACAATTATTAACATTAACATTCATGACAATTAGAGAAGACAACAAAGTAGGTTGTCTCTCATGCAAATGCAACGTATAAACAAAATTAGCATCAATCAACTACATAACCCAATTAACACCACCTAGGTTAGATAACCAAGTAGGTCACCCGACCGACTCTAAGTACATTAGAGCACATTCTAGCTTAAACAACACATTCCACAAGTGAAGAGCACAAATCACAATTATTTCAACTAATAACAACAATTCTAGCAACTAACTAAGCAAAACTGCAATCAAACGAACTCCAATTAATTACCTAACCTAGAGGCAACCTAACATAACATTTATAGACCCCAAGAAAAGTCCAAAGGACTCCCAAAATAGTGAAATTCCAGCGTGAAACAGCCACTGTTCATGCTGGAATTTCAGCCCCTAAAAACATGCTACACATTACACAAAGTTGTTATTTCGGGTTATAAACATGCTAGAATGATAATTGAACATTTATTGGCCATGAATACTAGCTAAGAACACTTATATACCTCCATTTTAACAATTAAAGTCAATAGACAAAGCATAAAATTCAATTACAAAGAAATATGTTATAAACACGAAACTAATCGGTAAAAGTGTTCTCTAACATCTAAATAGCAAGGTACAAATGTAGTTCTAGCATTATATAACATAAAAAATGAACTTTTGAAAGATTTGATGAAAATCCCCTCACTTTTTTCACAATAAAAAGCTAAAAACAACCGTAGAAAGATTCTAGAAGTCGACACAAGCTCAAAAATATTGATCTTGCGTCTTGGTTCCAACCCTAACTCTAAATATGAGCAATTTAGTGCAAGGGTTTACTATTCATGGCTTGGAGGTGGTCAAGCTGGGTGAAGACGAAAAGCTGAAATTTGAGCTTTTTTTGGTGATATTTTGTTTAAGTAAAAGTCAAATGCAAGGTCAAAGCCACTTAAGTTGGTCAAACTAGCTCATTTTCACTTCAAATCGATTCTAAATATAATATTATCGCTCTGCCAAATATTTTTAATGATAAAAGTTAGTTTAAACCAAATCTAAACTAGTTCAAGCAATTAAAACCTGAAAACAGTCAAATAAGACGAAAAGTCAACTTTAGCACTCAAATTGATTTGTAAATACATTTTCGAACTAATAAACATGTAAAATTCATTATTACACATTTTATGAATTAAAATAAATAATCACATAATTTTGCACATAAAAGTTAATTTAAACACATAATGACACATAAATCAAGGTCGGGTCTCACAATATACATAATGATAACGGATATTTTATTCTTTTCATCTCAACTTGAATATCATTATCTGAATTGCAACAAAATTAAGAAGATGATTCAAACCATAAACCATAATGTAATATTAGTGGACTCTTCGTGTATCATTAATATGAATAAAAAGAAAAATTGTATTATTACTTGATTTCTTTCTCTTTAGTCAAAATACTTGACTAACTTTTCGATGGTACCGCACAAGGCAACTCAATATATAACTGACAATCCCAAATTGTGACTGGAAGATCTCTTCCATCGTCCACAATTCGTTTACTCCCCTATCTACCAATTCTGGTCATTCTTTTTGGCACGTTCCACGGTCAGTTAACCGAGTAGCAGATTGGGTTGTACAAGTAATTAGGATATGAGTACTTCCTTTGCAGTGGTCTAGTATACTTCCTCTAGAATTATCATAACTTGTACTTAAAAATGCTTCCCCTACAGAAATAGGCTAATGTATTTCTCTTAGATTATATACCAACCTGACAAATATATATTTATAGTAATAAGGCCAGTTGTCTCGAACCGACAAAAAAAAAGGGATATAGCCACTGAACGTCAGTTGCTCACATGAGCACACTCCTAAGTAAAGACAAAAGCCCAAGTTAATCTTGTCACAAGCAAGAGAGTTTATAGATTCAAGTAAACAACGTCATGGTCTGTGTGGCATATTGCATAAACATGTTCCAGATTGCAAATGCATGTCCTTGGAGAACATATTGTCAATTATTTTTTAAAACTCATGACTTAGATATATATATATTTTTTTGTTAATTTAGTAAGTGTCTCTATTAAGCTCAACAAACTTCTACAAAAATACAAGAGTCTACCATGACACCAAACAACAATCAATCATGCACAAGTTGGTTGCAATTTAAGTTCCAAAAGTTACATAAAAAGATGTTTGTAAGATTTCTTCTATGTCTATGAACATTTTTAACTCTATGCTTTACAATGAAACAAATTTTTCTCAAAAACGCAATCTTCACCAATAGAAACATTGTCATAAAGCCTTCTATTCCTTTCACACCAAACATGGTAAATTATAGCCATGAAAACATATTTAAGAATAATAAATTGGAGGCAATCTAACTTACAGACATTCGTCATCCACTCAAAAACTTCATTTTAAACAAAAGGAAGGTTGGAGCAACAAGAGTACCTCAACCCGTTAAGCCAAACTTTCTTTGAGAAAGAGTAGTAAAAGAAAATGTGGTCCCTAGATTCGCTCATCGAACCACACAACAAACATATCGGATTAATCTTTTTAGAAACTTTATCAACAAGAGATATGCAATCGTTGATATGTAATCTTCCAGGGATTAAAGGAACTCCGAGGTAGCGAACAGGAAGGGTCTCCAACTTAAAGTTCAATATGTTCTGGATATCAATGGATCTCTAGTAACTGCAACCTGCTATGAAGATCTCGCTCTTGTCCCTGAAGATGTTGAGACCAGAAAGTTTATCAAACAGTGATAGACAATCATTAATAATATTAACAGACTTTGTAGTAGCCTTTGCAAAAATCAAGATATCATCAGCAAACAAGAGATGACTGACTTTAGTAGCTTTACATTTAGGATGATAGCGGAATTCATTTTTCATCGTTGATGCGTAATCCATCATGTTTTTCCTCACCAAAAAAACTTGGTAAATTGCACAATACATCACGTGATTTGATACAAGTGGATGAGACCCATTTCAATTTTTATTTTATTTTATTTTATTTCGATGTCGCACATTTGTACGCATCTACTTCCGCTTCTCTCCGTTAATGCTAATGCTGAAAAGACTATGTTGCCCTTTACTTTCTCTTCATGTTTTTTACTCTCTTTCTTCTTTTCCCTTTTTCTTTCATTTTCTCCTTTCTTCTTCCCTTCTTGTGTTAACGGGACAAATAAACAAACACACACAACCACACACTCTTACGCGCACACACACAAAAACATCCTCACATTTTCTCTCTGCACAGGTGCTTATTCTCATTTGTTTAATGTAGAAAATAATTCAATCTTGATCTAAGATTAACTGTGCTTAAAACATCACCATGATTGCTATTCAAGATACTAATAAAACTGCTGATAACTTTTTTCAACTTCTCTGATTTAGGTTTTGCTTAAAGATGGGATCCTTATTAATCTGAACTGGGTTTTGTATTAATAGTCTATTTAAATTTAATTGTCCTTAAGATCTCCAAGGCTGCTATTGGAGCTCTATATATATATATATATATATTCACAATCAAGGGAGAGGGAAGAAGAAAAAGTGTAATGCCCCAATCAAATATGCGAGTTAAACATAAATTACAAAATTGTTAAAGAAGATCAAGTAAAAATAATTGTTATAGGATTTCAACGCGTTCGGGTTGGTATGTAATTTAGAATTGGTTAAAAGTAATGCCAAGCTCAAACAACTAAGTTTAACTCCAAAATTAATTAAAGAAGCTTAAAATTACAATTAGTTTTTTGCCAACTTTGAAATTAAAATTGTAGCAATTGGGAAAAAAAATTAAATGATGATTTATATATAGTTGGAAAGTTCTATAAGCAGGGGCGGATGCACCTTATGGTGCACATCCTCACCTTGGGAAAAAAAATAAAAAATCCTTGTTTTTTGCTATTTTTTTTTAGAAAAACTATTATATTTGACACTTTGTGCACATGTTGAACTCTCTCACTGTACGAGTACACACCCTGAGTGTAAGTGCCTGGGTCCGCCACTGTCTATAAGTATAGTTTTTAATGCTTCAAATGTTGTATTAATTGGAGTTTTTTATATAAAGTTATGGTTGTTACTATAAAGTATGTCTGAGCTGTTTACGAAAGACGAATTGAATTTTCGGTGTTATTTTATTATGATTTTGGCTTGTTTCCAAATCTGATTGAGTTTATTTTTAATAAGACCAGCTCATGGGACTCATAGACAATTCGGCAACTCTTTTCTTCATATGATAAGTAGGCTCTCACGATTCATAACAAAAGAAAAAGAATAGAAGCAAATTATGAGTCAACTAGGCCACCTCTTCTTTCAAGCTGCTAACCCATAAAAATCGTTAAAATTTTTATGTATTTTTTTTAAAAAAATTAGATATTTATATATTTTTAGTTAAAAAAAATTAATTAGTCCCACTGAAAAATAAAAATACTCGTATAGTTCAAAAATTATGAATTTTAGCTTCCACTGGCTCATAAAAATGTTAAAATTTCTATGTATTTTTTGAAAAAAAATTAGATATTTATGTATTTTTAGTTAAAAAAAATAATTAGTCCCTACTGAAAAATAAAAGTATTCGTATAGTTCAAAAATTATGAATTTTAGTCCCCACTGGTCCATAAAAACGTTAAAATCTATATGTATTTTTTTAAAAAAAATATCTATGTATTTTTAATTAAAAAAATTAATTAGCTCTACTGAAAAAAAAATATTTATAAAATTTAAAAATTATAAATTTTAGCCTCTATTAATAATAATTCTTGACTCCACCCCTATGAAAGAGATTAAAAGATAAGAGCAAGAGAACAGTATATAAAGGAGTAATTAAACAAAAGGGAAGATCAGGCAAGATAGATAACGAGAGAGAGAACACTGGAAAAAACAAAATTATGAGTCAGCTATTTTGTAAATTTTTTAGTCGATTTACCTTTTTGCCTTTATTGATGCACGTGACATGCATATTTTGGTGCTCCGTTGGTTAAATAAACTGAATGGACATATTAGAACTACATTATAAAATTAATGGTCCCTTTAAAACTGAAACTAGTTGAGTAAGCAAAAAAAAATTATATTAATCCTTAATATTTTTAAAAATGATTCAAAATGATTCTTATTATTCAAAATTACCCAATTCAGCCCCTATTGTTTCTCATAAAATTTAATTTAGTCCCCAAATAGGGTCATGTGTAAGGACTGAATTAAATTTTTTAGAAAATAATAAGGACAAAATTAAATTTTTTGAAAAATAATAAGAATTAAATTAACTAATATTAAACAATAGAGACCATTCTGAATAACTTTTGTTAACAATAGGGACTATCATTAATCTTTTGGGACATTAAAGATGTCATTGAAAAAATATATAAAATATAGGGACTAAATATGAAATTTACCCAAAATCTTCTATTTGAGGGGATTAAATTAATTTTTTTTGGAAACATAATAAGAATTAAATTGATTAATTTTGAATAATAAAAATTATTTTAAATAATTTTTATAAATATTAAAGATTAGTATAATTTTTTTTAAATATGAAAGATCAATTTAAAAAAATATAAATAATAAAGACTATATGTATAATTTATCTATCTTGAACATAAAATAATATACATATTTGTGCCGGCAAACCCCACTTGGATATTTTTGTTGACCCTTAGAAGCTTCTCTTGCTACTTTATTCCAGTTAATAACTATTCAAGCGTTGATTAGTGCCTTTTTTAGTACTAGATCAGTACAGGTCGGCCTCAATTATTATCGTTTAAGCATTTTTCTGTGTAATTTTATGTAGAACGTGAAAAGAGAAGCAAAAGAAGAGCAAGCGACAAAATGTGGAAAAGGAGCAGCTTAATTTCTTTTTTCATTAAGGCTCCGTTTGTTTGCCGTAAAATATTCTTTCGAAAAATATTTTTTTACTTTTACAGTGTTTAATAACACTGAAAAATTAGTCATTCGAAAAATATTTTCCAGTAAAAAATAGTGGGCTACTTTTTGAAAATTTTCCGGTATTTGGTAACACCGAAAAATTAGTCAACCAGAAAATATTTTTTGGTAAAAAATGGTAGGCTACTTTTTAGAGATTTTTCGGTATTTGATAACACTGGAAACTTGGTCAACTGAAAAATATTTTCCAGTAAAAAATGACGGCTAGTTCAAAATTTGGGAAAATATTTTTATTTCTTTGGGAAATGAAAACATTTTTCGGAACTTAACCACCCTTAGTTTATGTGTATATATTTTTTTTTATAAATCTCATGTCGGAAAATATTTTTTATTGTACATCCAAACACCAGAAAATATTTTCTAGTATTCTATTTTCCAGAAAAATATTTTCCTCTAACAAGTTATTTTACGACAAACAAAAGGAGCTCAGGAAAATATTTTCCTCTGAAAATATTTTTTACAAGCAAGTTATTTTACGGTAAATAAACAAAGAAAAATATTTTATTTTCTATTAAAAATATTTTTTATAAATAAATTATTTTACGGCAAACAAACGGAGCTTAAATGAAGGCAAACCCGAAAATAGAAAAAAAAAAAAAAAAAAAGGTTATTCACTAATCCATCTATGGACTGTTCAACCCCGTTGTCCCTATCTAGGAGCCGGTGGAATGATACAGGAAAGAGCTCAATGGTGCAGTTTCTCAGTGGATAATTCAATCTAAGATTCGGCAATTAATTCGCACATTACATTTGTAATGCAATTAATTCAATCTAAGATTCGGCAATTAATTCGCACATTACATTTGTAATGCAATTATTTTTGCTTTCTTCAATAAGTGACTTTGTGTGGGATGTTCGGGTGTGTGGGGCCTGTGATGATTGATAGTTAAAATCAGTTATCCAATCCCCTTCCTCACTCTAAAAAAGTCTCTTGTTGCTGCTAAATTTGAGTTTCTCTTTGCATAATCTGTTAAGATAACTGGATATGATCTTATAAGGTAATTTTAGAATTTCTGATTTTTCGATATGGAACAAGTGTCATATTCTAACACTCTCTCTCACGTGTGACCTGATTTGAAAGGAGTCACACGTAGAAGATTGAACACGCGTGAATCTAATTTTTGAGATGGGTCACATTTGGAAGATTGAATACACATGGTAAATTAATACATGCGAAAGATTGAACACATGTGGGAGATTAAAAATGCGTGAAATATGACATACGCGAAATTAAACACAAGTGGATCTGATTTGAGAAGGATCACACGCGAATGAATAAAACTGGACTAAGGACCCAGCTCTGATACCATGTTCAGAAGTCTAAGGTTCCATTTTAAAATCAATTGGTGCTAAGTGGAATAGCCCACGATCTTATAAGGTGATTTAAAAATTTATATTTTTCTATGTGGAATAAATGTATATTCTAACACTGTCCCTCACGTGTCACTTGATTTAAGAGGGGTCACACGTGCAACATTAAGTTACACACATGGAAAGGGCCGCACGTAGAAGAGATTGAACACACGTGGAAAGACCAGCACGTGAAAGATTGAACACGCATGAGACATACATGGAAGATTAACAAGACTAGACTATGGGTTTAGCTTTGATACCATGTTAAGGCTCATGAGGTTCCATCTTAAAACCAATTGGTGCTAAGTAGAGTAGCCCAACATCTTATAAGGTGACTTTAGATTTTTTTTATTTTTAGATATATGATAAGTGTCGTATTCTAACATAATCATTCATGTATGGGATTGTCTATACACGTAGGCCCCATGCACAGATGAAATTGACACACCTAAACGTTTTGAAGAAAATTGTTCTATTTAAGGTTCAACCTCTAGCTCGTCTCTTCCATCCATGCAACTAAATTAGACTGCAAATTAGTCACGAAAGAATATAATACAAACATTATTAACTATGTTATTGCCTTAGGTTAATGGATATTTTGGTCTATTATTCTTTCATCGAGCTTTTAATTCTATGTTATTTCCTTTGATTTTTTTTTTAAAAATATTTTTCACAGAAAAGTTATGAGTTGAGTTAGAAAAAAAGATCAGATTCAATTTGATATGTATAGAAAAAAGATAGATTTTAAAGGGAATCTAATGTTTACTCTAATCTTGAGCATAACGTGAATTTTATACAATAAGCTATTCTTTTATCTTCATATTTTTTATGTTTTTAAAAGGTTTGCTCATTCCAAACACTTATATTTCAGGTTAAAAAAAAGACGGGATTCAATTATATATATTACAGAAAACGTTAGATTTTAAAGTGAATATCATTTTTTTATCTCATCTCGCGCATGATGCGAATGGAATCTCATTTTTTTCTTTAATCTCATGCATAACACGAATTTTATATAATAAACTGCCTTTTACCTTTTTCTTCAATTATATATTAAATTTTTTTATGCTTTTCTATTTTGATTGTACAACTTTTATTGAATGATTTTATAAATTATTTTGTCTATTATTTTTTAAATTTTTTCTTTTGTTTTTCTTTTTTAAAAAAAAATAAAAATAAAAAATAAAAGATGATAATGTCCTTCAATATAAGACTTTGTTTGTCAAAATTTAATCTCGTGAGAAAATACGGGTAAAACAAAACATCATAGGAGAGTTTAGAATTTAAGCTAAAACTGATAATGTTGAAAAAATGTCACAAAAATGGCAATGAGATTGAGGAAATTGTTGCTTCTTGTGGGTTAAGAATGATGACTATACTGAATATCCACATTTGTAGTTTCTGAACACATCTGCTCTCAAAATTATAAGTAGGGCCCAAAAACAACAAAGATCACATTAACATATTTCCCTGTTTCACTCAACAATATTGGGCTTATCCAATCAACAATTTTTTGACAAAAAAACACAATATATTGGGCTTGTGCAACCCAATAGTATTGGTTTGGCATGTGAATATTGATATACTTCTACTAATATGTAATTTATTTTGGCAAGTAGTGTGCATTAGTTTTGTTAGTCTGGGTTAAAGGTCTGGGCCAGTTTGGTTCAGTTTTTGAAAACTAAACCAAGAAATTTGTTTCATAATTTCATAAGTTGTTTTAAAAAACTCTGTTAACTAAATGACATAACATTTTTTTTAATATATTTTTCCCCAAAAAAGTAATCATAATAATGTTATCTATATTGTGTTTATTGTTTTCCTAGTCACCAATACTGTGGTCAAGATTTTATAAATGCTCTAAGTTGTCTTTAAGAGGTATATTCTTTTTAGGAATAACTTTTTTGATATTATCGATGGTCTGGTGCCTGTTTGGTTTAACAAAGGTGAAGAAGGTGCAAATTTAGAATTTTTTTCATCAAGAAATCCAAAATCTAATTTGACTACTATACGTCATATTTCACTAAGGTTTAATTATATTTTTTGACTAAAAGTATTTATATTTTAATATACTTTTTTTGGGATCATTGCAGTCTCCACTGACATCCACCACTAGATGCAGGTGATCGAAGCCACGCAATCTGCAACTTAGATTTGCTTCCCCGTGCGTGTGTAGAGCTACATCCTCCCCTCTTTAGCCATCCATTTTTTGCATTCAGCAACAACATATTTTGTTAAGATTATCATGCTATGGGAGACGGATGAATGCTCTATGAGTTTGAGCTAAATGAATTTGGTGTCAAAAGTTAGTAGAGATACGGGAGCTTAATAATATATGTAATACCCGAGCTCAGTTATGCATTTATAATATTTATTTTTATTTATTTCTTTCATTACTTTACATTATTCTTGAAAAACGTGCCTTTATAACTAATTATTTATATTTAATTTCTAACTAATTGTCTCAGTATTTCAGATCGACTTATAGTTTGATTCATAGTGACCTACTGGGTATTCTTAGTCTCATAACATGAATTAAATGAAACTTAAAATACATATAAGCCTAGCATCTCAAACTAGGCATTCGTTTCAATTGGAAAGGGAAAAGATTAACTTGGCAAGAGCATTTGGGGTAAGTTAGTATAATAACTTATATGTAGCAAACCTGTGAAATAAAGGTAGGGAATTAAGATGTTAGTTGGGGAAAATGATATAGTCTAAAATGACAATTAATATGTTAAAATGATTTAACCTGATAGTAGTAGGTACATTATTGTATTTAGGATTATTATTTTACTGATGAATTGATTGGAAATATTAACTTTTAATAAGGTGATATAAGTTCTCCGTTAAAATAAAAAGATTAGAATAACATTCCAAAAATAATTCATTGATTGTGGATAGGATTCATTAGTTAGAAATATTAGTTGAGTAGTTGGCTTTGTAGAAAACAGTTGACAATTTGAAGATGAGTATTATTATATCCCACTTTAATTTTCACATTCAAATACCACTTTTTACGTGGATACTTAGTTGGCATGCTAAAATAACTAACATTCAAATACCACTTTTTACGTGGATACTTAGTTGGCATACTAAAATAACTAACTTTTTGATTTATCTCTCTTCTTTTAATATGCCAACTCAGCATATACATGGGAAGTGGTATTTGAGTGTGAAAATTAAAGTGATATATAGCATTTCTCTTAGAGAAGATACTTGGATTTATGAATTAGTTAGCAATACAAGTTAGAATAATATTACTTATTAAATGAGAAGGTTAATGTATCAGTTGGGAAATTTAATCTAATGAAAACATTAATCTTTAAGAAATGTATCTGGACCTGTTACTGAACATTAATCTTAAATAAATTGGAAAACTAGTAAGCTAAATACGATACTACTAGATTAGTATAGCAACCCCAATGAAGATGTGGATGTTAAAATATTATTGGAGTAATTTTAGATTATGGAAATGAGGGAACGAGAACTTTAGCATTGCCCCTCAAACATAAAATTAATTTAAAGGTTGGACTTAGCATTTTAATACCTGTTTTAGAGATTTAGGAAATCGTATTAGTTAATTTAATTCTTCTACAACGGCTTAACATCACTATTAGCTCATCATCCTATTAGACTACGTAGACGACGACTCATCAATCATCACCTATAAGATAAGCATTGCCGCCTAAGGTATCACATTAGTTTAATTATCAGCTTGTCATGACTTGCCAGCACTTCACCATAGCTTTGTTGTCACCATGTTAGGAATTACCCAAGCTAGACGTAGCATTAGCATGAAATTCTTCACCGCCACCTAGCATCTGTCATCATAACACTAGATCCAATCATTCAGCACCATCCTTATTAGCAGCCATGATAATCCTATAGGTAACTAGCTAGGGTGAAGCAAACAGCTGCGTGCATGTTGTAAAAGATGTGATAACGCGCACAGCTACAAGTGGCAAAACCCGATACTTACAATCAGGTGGTGTCGCGCATACAATGTCCGAAGATTTAGCTTAAGCCAACTCGCAGGCTAGTATGATAGGTGTGCTTAATGGTTTATTGCTAACGTGGCTTCAATTGGTAATTTGCCTATTTGCGTTGCTGGCTTTTGGAGATGTTATCAAGATGAAGCACCTCATCATCCATTAAATTCCATAGGATCCAGTTATATTTCAAAGGCTATAAAAGGCACTCCATCGTCGGCAATTAGGGATACACACACAAAACTAGTATTTCACACGTGTAGTATACCAAGTAAGCGCGGCTTTTACTTCACTTGTCTTCACCACCCCAAATTGCACCAAACGAGCTGAATCAATTATTCTGCTAAGCTAAACATGTAGTCTTATCATTGCAAGAAAAGACTTTTCGCTATGTCATTCACTGTCGCCTAAGTTGTTAGCCATATCAGACATCTTAGTCCCTTAAGTAGTGAAATAATTTGGTTATGAGTTACTTTGAAGCATGAACCAAGAAAACAAATAAAATTGGAATGGTAACTGGATCGAATCGGAAGCATATTCGGAGAAGCTTTGGTGTTTCTTTTATTAAACTGAGTTTTATATGAAAATATTACTTGGTAGAATTGGTGGCAGTACTGGAACACAAAAGCCAAGTAGAATTCCAAACTTGCTCACAATCGGACGTAACAATAAAATAATCCAAGGTGAGGAGTTTACATAAACTCATATTTATTTATTAATACAGTAGAACCTCTTTAAATTAATAACATTAGGATCACCGAATTCTATTAATTTAGCGAGATATTAATTTATCGATAAATTAATAACTATTAATTTATAGAGATATTTTTAATTTTTTTGGCTTTATAGTAAATATATTATGATTATGATATCTTTTTTTGAAAAGTGACTTGTATTTTTTCCATTCAATTTAAAAAGATAAGTAACGAGAATAAAAGATAAAATTTAATTTAGTAAAATTATAACAAAGTTTCTCTAATTTCGTACCTAAGTTCTTGTAGGATTCGGATAAAAACTAATTTCTTTAATCTTGTATCCTAATTTTTCTCAATTTTTTCTCTTTAAATAATTAAATATGAGATTCAACTAGATTTGAAATTCAACAAAAGACAAGTTACACTTGATTCATATTTTAAGAAAACCTTATAGTTAATTTATTATGTACTTTTTAGCTAATTATTAATTTATGAAATATTTGGATCAATAAAATACAATTTTTTTTAAATGTATTATCTTATAATTTTATCAAATTTATCAACTTTTTACACTGGTCCTAAATTGGGACCAGACATTTTTATTAATTAAAAGAGATTATTAATTTATCGAGTATTAATTTAAAGAGGTTCTACTGTATATAACTGTTAGTTGATAGCTTTGATTATATAATAGGGTTATTAACACAAATAGTCTTTTATCTTTGCCTTCTGTGCCAACTAACTCACTTATCTTTCAAGTGTGACAAAATGGTCCTTGATCTATTTTTGTAGCAACACCGTTAGTCATTTTGGTAAAAAATCGTCTAAATTTTAACGGGAAGCAAGTGTTGCAATCACGTGCGATTTTTTGCAGGGGTTATATCGTCCCTTCACATTATCAGATATTTAATACCCCTGCTTTTTATATATGACATTGAGCGTCCAGTGTGCATTTCTTCTTCATTTAATCGGCTGCCTCCATTTCTCCAACAACCAACACACATTCAACCCACCACTTTATTTCTTTTCTCCAGCAACCAACACACATTGTGAAGAATGGAAACAAAGTACTACTGTGGTGTCACAGGCAAGCTGGTCACGTCTTGGACTGATAGTAATCCAGGTAGGAGGTTTATTGGTTATGTGAAGTATGACATTGGGGAATCATGTAGATTTTTTGCATGGATAGATCCACCTATGTGTGAGCGAAGCAAGGATATAATCCCTGGATTGTTGAGACCCCTGAACAGGAAGGAGTCGGAGATGTGTATGTTGCGCATAAAGCTGAAAAAATTGTACAAAATGATTACAATAATGTTCGTTGTAATCTTGGTTATGTTTTTGACAGTGGTAGTGCTGGTTCGAATGTTATAATGTAGTAGTTGGGTTGTATTTTATTAGCTTTAGTTGGGTTGTATTTTGTTAGCTTTTTGATGTCATGTAGTAGAACCTTTGTAATGTAGTTGATGGATAACTAAGCTAGTATTATTAGCATCTCTGGTCTTTCCATGGTTAAATTAATATTGATAAAGCTTTACTTCAAAATTTTCTTGTACAATTGTACTTTATCCGGTTAATGCAAGTTATTTAGTAGTTATTCTAGTGGACTAGAATTGTGAATGTTTGTGTTAGTCAACCTACAATTGCAAATATACATAAGCATCAATGACCATCATCTAAACATATAACTGAGATAAATTCAAGTATCATATAAACACTAAGAAAATCTAGACAATATCTGATCCAATCTGTCAGTTACATAAGCAAATCATCAAGACATATAACTTAACGGCTGACTAAACATCCATAAGTATCCAAAAACAACATCATAAGAATGTGTAACATTCAAACTAGAATCTGAACTATATACCAAACATCCATTAAAAAGTACAAAAAATGGATGTTGCACCAAAAACATCATTAAACATAACTCTAAAATCATTTCTTTGTTGCAACAGATTGATTTGTCTTTTGAGAAGTGGAAGTAGCAGCCTCATCACCCAAAGTAGCATCAATACGAGAGCCTAGACCTAAACATCTTTGCCCTTTCCATGTATAAGAAACAGGCTTCAAATTGGATGCACCATATGATGGAAATTGAGTAGGAGCTCTTATGTAGACTCCTGATCCAGCAGGTATAAAAGGTCATCTTTTGGCTTCTACTGGTGGATGCGGAACACTATTGGCCTACATTTAGGGTTACTCAAAATAGTGAGTAGTAAATAAAATTAAATATACACGATAAATAAAAGACACAAGTAAAGAATACATGTACATACCACATGTGTAAGTGAAGGATGATTCTTTGTTGAAGTAACAAAACCAGTAGCTTTTGTCTTTCTTCTATTTTTTGCGACACTTGTAGAGCATGCTCGAATGTCATGCCCATACTTCAAACATATACTGCATCTCCTCTTCAAATTGGTGGCATTAGAAGTATTGGCAACATTGGAGTCATCTCCTCTTGTAGGGCATGTCCGAATGCCAAATCCAATGTCCTATACACCTGCCTCCTTGAAACATGAACCTTGAAGTCATTATGAACCTTAGTTTGGAAATCAGGCACACTTGGATACATGTTCAACCTAATGTCATTTAGGTATAGCTTGCACAAATATTTAGAAGATAAGTTCTTGTGGTTCAATGCATCACCACATTTGTGTTTGTTTTGAAGGCTTCTTATTTGGTATGAAGCATTCTCTTTCACAAAGTGGGCATATAAAAACCATTGACACCTTTTCCCATAACACTTTGCCCTAACCCTGTCATTATCATTCTTTACAAGCCTTACATCCTTGCACTTTACAACACCATGTGTTTTTGACAGCTTCTTTAAGCTTTTCTGCAGTACTAAAGTACATGCCTAACTCAAACCTGGGGTCATGCTTATCAGTTTGAGGCCTATATCTCTTAAATCTGTCTTTTCTCACCTTTTTACCATCCTCATCTGAACTACTTTCCAAACTGCTCAGATATTCATCAGAAGAATACTCTGATGATTCTTCATTACACTGCACATTTATTTCAATATCATCAGTAAATAAGAAGTCCTCTAAATTCCCCATATCATTTTTTATATCTTTTGCACTGTTTGGTTTTGACCCTTCAGCATTCTTCTCAATATTTTCATGACACTAGTTGTCATTCTCATTATCACTTAACTCGTAGTCACTATCATGGAGACTAGCACCTTCACATTTATCATTATCAGAGTCACACGGGTTGTCATCATCAATTTCATTGTCACACTGGTTGTCATCATCATTTTCTAACTTATATAGTTTTCTTTTCATCTTTGCTACAATAGCAGCCCTATCAACTCTTTTGGGTAATGTCTTTACCCTTCTTTTTCTTTTTTTGTATTCAGGGCAATCTACTGTCACTTGACTCTCATTCATATTCTCATTCATATTAGCAGTCTTCCCAACCATAAAAACATCTACTATTTCATTCTTCTTTCTGAATCTACACATATCTAGTACCCCAGTATCACTTCCTATCAAAACCAAACCTTGATCTAATCCCATGCCAGGGATTAAATGGTAGAATTTTGCTTTAGCTTCATACCCTAATCACTAGCACATTTGTCCAATACACGTAGAGACATTGTATCAAAATGACAGTTGTCAACAAATTTGATCTTTTCACCAATATAGAGTTGATTAACTGCCTCTTCAAATTCACCACCATAATGCAGCTTTATAGTAAAATAGTTTAAGCAAAAGAAACAACAAAATAATCAAAATGTAGGCATATATGGAGACAACATGTTAAGTAAAAAAAGACAACATACGACAAACAAAGAAATAATAGCGAATAAAAAAAGAAAGGCAGATTGAAAAGTGTGAACAAAGCGAATAAAGGCATATAATAGCAAATAAAGGAAGATTGAAATCAGAGACAAAAAGACAATATTTTGGTCGGGCGTCTGCTTGTGCAAAAGAAATAAATCATACAAAAAAAGACAAATTGAATAATCACTAACCGTATTGTTGATGTTGATCGGAGTTAGCCATCTAAAATTGTCGCTGACGTGCATTAGTCAAAGAGTGAAAAAGTAAAAGATAAAAAAACCCCAAGTAAAATCCCCAAATTGAACAACGATTGAGGTGAAAACGTTGAAGTAAGGGTTAAATATCTAATAATGTGAAGGGACGATATTACCCCTGCAAAAAATCGCATGTGACTGCAACACTTGCTTCCCGTTAAAATTTAAACGATTTTTTTACCAAAAGGACTAACGACGTCGCTACAGGAATAGATCATGGACCATTTTGTCACACTTGAAAGATAAAGGAGTTAGTTGACATGAGAGGCAAAGATAAAGGACGATTTGTGTCAATAACCCTATATAATATTAATACATGTGAATAACTTAACCGTAAATGTGAGGAGATTTACTTAAAAATAGCACTCTTATATGTTTGTCGTGTAACTCATTTATAACAATCACTTTAGAAGTTTTATGGGATCATTTGGGTTATGTACTTGTTATACAAAAGGTGAGGTAATTTAGTAGGAGCTGCATCTTTGTTATGATTATGTACGTACGCTTACCGTGCATGGTTATTACGAGCCTATAAGAGTGGTAGTTGTTCCTATGAGTTACATCACGAAGGATATATATATATATATATATATATATATATGTATAACTTTGTGGGAGGAGGATTGTGAGGTTACAAGTAGAGTTGCTATATCTACACACATATTCCTACTATATAAGAATATAGAGATATGGTATAAATGAAGCTGATTTTAATTTAGCCGCCAGCAAGAATTAAATTGGGTATATATGTAAACGGTTACATAGGTTCTACTTATTGAGTATGATAGAGGATCAGATTGGCCATGCATACGTGCGTAAGACTAAGTGAATTATTGTTCTTAAATAAGTTTTATTCTAGATTGGGAATGAAAAAAAGAAAATACCACTCATAAATTTAAAGGAGAGGGAAATCAGGTAAATTCCCCTAGAAGGCAGTTAATATAGTATCTCTTGAATCTTAAATGAACATTTGGACTTCTTAGCTAGTTGTGAGTTTATTGACGCCTCGAGGACATATTCATTTAAATTGTCTTAATGAGTAAAACAACTGAACTACTAGAGAATATAATACATAGTTGTTTAAACTAGGATATATAGTTAACTACTTTTAAAAGTAAAACAGCCACAAGATAACAACTAGAATATACCGGGACTATGGTACAAGTTATAAGTTCTACTTTACAAGTTTAATTTATATGTGTACCAAATAAAAGTTGCTATGGTTCTGCTTCATACATATAGGTTTACTAATAAGTTACTTAATATGTGAAGGAGTACTCTTAAAACACTTACTGCTTACGTGTAGACCTTTAGTAAAGAGCTAAACATCTGAGTACTTTCAATTGTCTACTACTAGCATGTTAATTCTATTTTCAAAGGTTCAGATTGTCACTTAGTTAATCGATTCTATTAGTTCTTTAATAGGGGAACCTTATTGGTTGATAAGTCCAAAGGATACCTAATTATGATTAACTTGACTAGTTCTAAACTGGAAGTTACCTGGATCATGACATATATGTATAAGTTATCTATTCTTGTTTACTATGTTACCAATAGAGATAGTGTTTATTAAATGTTTGAGTAACAACAATTAGATATAAACTACATTTTGATGTCTACTTGTGTTAATATCTCTAATTGATAAAGATACTTGTTTGGAGACAACCTCTTTTGTTATTTTCCACCTACGTGTTTATCAAAGTGCGTAATCATAAATTGTACAAATAATTGTTGATTGTGTGTTACGTGAATACTTGTGCATGCTTGTGTGTACTTGGGGGTTGCAACCTCAGGCCCGATAGCTTGCACGAACGCCGGGCAGCATAGGGATTGCCCGTGCTCCGGTGTCTATCGTGGACCTATTCCCTCTCCCACTTGGCGATCTCC
Source organism: Ehretia macrophylla (assembly GCA_037974665.1). Lineage (NCBI taxonomy): Eukaryota > Viridiplantae > Streptophyta > Magnoliopsida > Boraginales > Ehretiaceae > Ehretia > Ehretia macrophylla. Next base: position 13,307,182 of record CM075774.1, read on the forward strand.
ACCCTCGGGGAGATGGGTCATAGAATTTGGGTATAATCTGAAGTACCCTATTGGGAGAGATAAGAAGTTGTGATCTTGATTTGGGACTGACCACCTCTGGTGATATCGAAACATATCCTTTTACTTTGTGTTTAAGTACTCTCGCTTGGGACCACTACTGCCGTTGGAGAGCTTGCTCTCACTTGGGACCAGTACCGCCCTCGGAGAGGAAATACTGTTTATCTTTATGACACTACTGTTATTGATACATGAATCAAATGTGATAAAAATCTCTACTGGTTATCACATGTTATTGTATTTTAGCATTTACCATATGTGAATAATTTGTTACTATTACCGTACGTGAATTGCATCATGATTTGCAAAAGAGACCGACCATAAATGTTTTCAAAACTCTTCTATTCCATCCTCACTGAGCTTCCCCAGAGCTCACCATCTTTTCTCCCCCCTTGCAGGTGCAACTTAGCTTGTAATGGAGATTAACATTATGTGCTAGAGTAGGATGATTACATGCTCGAAGCTCCTTGCCTATTATATTTCGATCCAAGTTGTAAAAGTTAGAGTGTGATTGTACTATTCTCGGGTGGAAGGGTAGCTGTGAGGGAAACCTTAATTGTATAGCAGCGGGGTAGTTTCTGTATCTCGGGTGATGATGTAACACCCTTTGTACTTAATTTATTGAATAAAAGCTTATTATTGAATAGATTTATGTATTTTCCTTCTCTTAAGGTTACGTTAATTATTTACATGAGACCGCAACAACAATGAACATAGACTTTGACCTAGTCTTGAAAAGGGCCAATTTGGGTTTGTTACAATATACAAACTAAAATTACCCAAGCCACTTCAAACAACTTCATAAGGTCAAGTAAAGATTGCAACCCACTACAATTGTTAAATATGCCCACGCGTATTGTCTTGCATAACAAATTTCTTATTAGTTGTATGAAAAATATTCAGTTTGACTTGACTAGATGTTAGACCTAGAAAAATATGTGAGTCTCACATCATGTGAGAGTCTGACGTTCAACCTAACTAGATTGAAGAGCTATCCATTAGTTGTGACCACCTGTTTGAGTACAAATTTAGTGGGTAAAAATAAAGAGCAGAAAATTTAGAGTAATTGACAAGAAAGACAAATAACTAAACAAGAAGCAATTGAGATTAAAAAACGAAATTTAAGACCAACATTTATTAGCAGACCATGATGAGAAGTAGACACTGGCCTTATAGGCTCACACTTTTTCCAATTTCATTCCATGAAAAAACCAAACCCACAAACATGCTAGTCATACTAGAAATGAAGAGCTAGAACTAGAAAGCAAAGCAAAAAAAAAAACACAACACAATGAAAAGGAGATATCTTAATTAACTCTTCGATAACTCTGGAAAAATACTTGTGTTCGGCAACTGCAGGTGACTATGCACATGGGCCTTACACCCCATGTGTCATAACCAGATAGCTGAATACAACCCCAACTTGCTCATGCAAATGTTACTGCTGATGTTCTCCCTTTTTGAGAGTCTCTCAGCAAACCCCACCTTCTTGCTTGAAGCTGAAACTGAGCCGCAGCAGCCAAGAACTTGATAGTCTGCACTGGATCAAGAGTCTCCACAACTTCACTCACAGTTGATCCTCGAAGAGCATCAGCATCTTCCATCAACTTAACCATGGGTGCTTTAACCTCATCCATGGTTGCATCTAACTTAAATGGCTCAACATCCACCAACCTCTCCATTCTCCTCAGTATATCAATAAATGGTGGTGCTGCAACACTCTCCTGAACCTTAGCCATTTCTTGTGCAATCTCTCTTTCTTTCCTTCTTGTCTCATCTTTCAACTTGTCAAGCTTTTCCATCTGCTCATCTGATAACTCTCCAACTGAGTTTTTCACCAGTGACAACACCATTGATGGTTTGAACCCAGAAACCCAAAGCAAAGTGCGCTCGAAAGAGCTCAACCATGGTGGAGAGAACATGAGGAAGGTATCTTCATTTGCAGCTTTGGTTTTCTCATCATAGTATTTTCGATAGTGGGCAAAAACTTGTGCAGCCAAGTCTCTACATTCGTCATCTTTATTGATGCCATCGATTGAAACTGAAAGGGCTAGTAGTTTTTCGAGGAAGGCTTGTTGTTCAACAAGCCATTCCTCGAAGAAGGCTGTGAAGGTTGCACCAACGGTGTTGGGATTTGTTGGAGAAACCATGTTTGGTGCCTTGAAGAATTAATAGAGGCCTTGCAAGAATGGTTGCTATATATACAGCTGAGGCTAAGGGAAGCAACAAATAAATGTTATAAGACATCAAATGTTTTCTTAGTGATTAAGAATTTTTGGTTGTCATAAATTAACGTCGGTGACATGTGAACTGACATGCATGAAGGAGACAGGAAGGGTCGATTTTCTTCATTGGTAAGGATTATCAAACATCAGGTGATCTCTTCGCTCTTCATGTGCTGGCTATGGCGGTTCGGTCCTGTTGAGACATATGACATTATTTTTTATTTTTTATTTTTTATTTTTATTCTAAGCCATAAATATATATTAAACAATATTACTTGCAATAATTGATCTCAGAATCTCTTGTAATTACAACAAAAAACATACCATTAAACAAAAGGCTTGGTAGTCATGATATTATTACTTGGCCAGAAAATGAGAAATGTTTTTTGTTAGGTGTATTCCTAACTATTATTTTCTAGTAAAACACGAAAGTCATTTAGACTAGATTTAAATTTTGAGACTTAAGATTTTATTTGGAAAATATAATTAGGTACAAGTTTTCTAGTAAATTTATATTTAAAAAGTGAATAAATTTTTGTTCACGCCTTCAACAATTTTACATAACTTTATTCGTCTACTTTTTCTTTTTTATTTTTTTTGAAGAGGCTTAATTGATGTGAAGTTGCATCAACGAAGGGTTAGGCTCTTAGGCTCCGTTTGTTTGCCGTAAAATATTTTTCCGAAAAATATTTTACGGATTTTACAATATTTGGTAATACTTGAAAATTAATTAATTGTAAAATATTTTTCGGTCAACAATTGCAGTTATTTTTTCTTAATTTTATGGTGTTTGATAACACTGGAAAATTGATCAAGTGTAAAATATTTTACAGTCAACAATTGCGACTAGTACAAAATTCTGAAAAATATTTTCATTTCCTTTAGGAGAAGAAAATATTTTACAGAACTTACGATACATCCAAATACTAAAAAATATTTTTTAATATTCTATTTTTCAAAAAAATATTTTCTCTCAACAAGTTATTTTACAGCAAACAAACAGAATTCTGTAAAATATTTTATTTTTTAAAAAATTATTTTTTACCAAAAATATTTTTTATAAATAAATTATTTTACGACAAACAAACGGAGCATTAAAGATGATGGTTGTCCATTAGCCACTTAAGGGGATAGCCTTTTATCTTTTTTTAAGAGAGAATACAAAGTCGTAACAACTTGATCAATGTAGCATTTCTCTGAAGATTGTTCCAAGTTATAATTTACGAATCAATTTTTACATTTATTTATTTCACAGTACAAAGTCGTAACAACTTGATCAATGTAGCATTTCTCTGAAGATTGTTCCAAGTTATAATTTACGAATCAATTTTTACATTTATTTATTTCACAGTACAAGATTAAAACTTTATTTGTCTCAACAAAAAGAGAATTTTTTCAATCCATCTAACCTTTTAAATTATTCAGTCATACATAAATGGCTCCACATATGTATCTCTTGCGCTTTTAAAAAATTAGATAAATTGAAGAATTTTTATTTGGTCTATCGAGATGGGCACGGAAATCAAAACATTCTCCTGTACCTACTCCATTTTTTATTGACTTCAGTAAATGAGAAACCGACTGACCAGAAAAAAAAAAAAAAAAAAAGTAAATGAGAAACTGAGAACTTCCACTCACTCCCGTTGACGTGGCATATATGTCCCATGCTTTTTTATTTTTATTTTTCTCTTCTCACTCTTCACCACCGTTCCCCACTTTCCAGATGCTCTTTGTTTTGGGTCAAAATCATTTTAGTCTCTGAGATTTATTTTAAAGACCAAATTGGTCTCTCACGTTTATAAAAAAATTAAAAAGGTCCCTCTAGTTAATTTTTGTTAGTCAAATATTAATAGTCAAATAGTTGACTGAGTTAAAACACCATTATATCCTTAGGCAACATATATTATAAAAAAAAAATTATAATAAAAGTCTAAATCAGTCTAAAAAAATATAATTCACATAATTCGCGTAAGAAAAAAAAACAAAAACTAAAAAATATCAATTCAAACATAAACAAATTAAAGTTAGTAATATATCGTTAAAAAATGAACAATCATAATTCATCCTCTTTTCTGGCCGGTACCCTCGCTGTTAATTATGTCGATGATGATTGTTAATTTTTTAACGATATATTACTGAATTTAATTTGTTTATATTTGAATTGATATTTTTTAGTTTTAGTTTTTTTTTTCCTGCACAAATGTTGTGAATTATATTTTTTTAGACTGATTTAAACTTTTATCGTAATTTTCTTTTATAATATATGTTGCCTAAGGATATAATGGTCTTTTAACTCGGTCAACCCTTTGACTATTAACATTTGACTAATAAAAATTAATTGGAGGGACCTATTTGGTCTTTTTACAAACTTGAGGGACTAATTTGGTCTTTAGAACAAACCTCAGGGACTAAAATGATTTTTGCCCCTTTGTTTTTCATTTTTTTCTCCTTTAATTTCCACTTGAATGTGGTCAGCAAGAGAAAAGAGAATGGCGAACTATTATTGTTTTGTAGAACAAAATATTAAATTATTACTTTATTTAAGATATTAAAAACATCTATTATATTTATTTGTTATTATTTAAAAGAAATTTTATTATATTGACACAACATGCTTGTACATGTAATGCTTTTGAGCTTTCTAAGTGGACAATTCTTTTGTTTTTAAAATAGGTGGCTATTGAATATGTCTCTAAAACCTTATCAAGAAGAACTCGATGTGATAAAAACTTGACTAGAAAAAATAGTACATTAATATATTTCACTACTCAAAAACCTTGCTAGAGAAATACAGTGAGATAAAACCTACATGGAGAAAAAAAAAAAAGTAAAGAGTGAATTTGTCTCCCTTCTATGTGAGCATATCAAGAGTATTCTTTGAGTTAACACATGTCAACCTTTGATGGACATCTATTTTACTTCCCTTTCAGAGTCCATCCATGCAAAAGGACTTTGACATGGACATGCTTGTATCATATAAAGCGTATTTGTCCTATTTTATTAAAACCTTACCAGGAAAAATTCAGTGGAAGAAAAACCTTGGCGAAGGGAGTACAATATACAAAATACCTTCTCCCCTTCAGCGTGACATAATTCACGGTGACAAATCTTTTAGGCGATGCATTCCATACTTCTGGGAATGTAATTTGAAAGTCATTTCTAGTAAATCTTTAGTGAACAAATATGCTGGAATTTCACTTGAATATTTGTTGAATATCTAAGAGACCATTTGTTTGAAGCTGATCATGCATGTTGGGAAAATTTTAGTAAAATATGCTTCGTCCTATCACCTTTTATATAGCCACATTTGATTTGAATGATACATGCTCTATTATCTTCATATTATGTAGTTGGACTAGTGTAGAGGATAGAATAAGACGCCTTGGGTTTCAGCCCAAGGTAGGTGGGTTAAGGCCCTCGGCGGTGCATAAGGATGTTGGCCCAAGGGCTCAGCCCCAGCTCATAGGGGTCTCGGCCCAGGGAGAGATGTCAGCCCAAGGCAGGAGGGGTGCGGCCCAAAAAAGGGGTTTGATCTAGAAAGGAGTCTCGCCTCTAGAGAGGTGTTAAAAGATAGGGCCTCTCCAAAATGGGATTTCAGGAAAGGATAAGATCCGCTAAGGCAAGGGGATCTCAAGTCATAGAGGCGGGAGACGACTAAACTTGGACTAGTAGAAGCTAGGTAGAAGATGCCTTTGGAAGACCCTTATCCCATCGGGACAAAGATAGCCCAGCTCCCTAAGTAACCCGGAAACGGGAAACCCAAGACACAAACACACAAAAACTCGAACCCATTACCCGCAGACATAGAGGTTACCTAGTCCCGGTTGTAGGCTCACCTTGGGTCTGCAACTAGCTCAGGATCTTAACATGATTTAAAGAGGTAATTGTAATACCCTGATCTCTCACGAGACCGGAGCTCCGATCCAATACTCAAGGTCACGAAAAAATAAGGGAAGACGGACAGAGTCTTCCCTGTTTATAGGACAATCCAAAACTTGTACACGCAGTTATAACCTCAAAACCAAAGTCCAACCTTCTCCGTAAACCTCAACAACCATTAACATCACATACAACCAACTCCTCAAGGCCATTTGAGCCTTGGAACCCAACATTGAAGACATACAAGCATGCAAGGTCAAACCTATTGAATTTCTGTGTTTTAGAACCGCTTATCATATCACTCTAATATTATCAATTTAACCTACTTATAATTTAAGTCCAACCAATCAACTAACCTTCACTAACCACACAAGCATTCAACATTGACAATAAAGCAAAGTTAAAGTTATTACATGCCACTAAAATCCAAACTATGCATCAACACATTAACTATTACAATCTTCCAAGCTAGTAAATAAATACAAATAAGACCAAAACATCTCAAAATTAAACATATACATGACAACATCACATTTTTCACACAAGCCATCCAATCTCGATAAGCAACAAGTCAAGGCATTTGACCAAATTGAACCTCTTCTTCTTAACCTCTAATGGACCCGAACCTGAGATGATTAGAAAGAGGGATGAGCATACAACACATGTATACTCAGTGAGGGAGGGAAACAATTAACCATGGAGGTTTTCGAAAGTATTTTCGTGCAATGCAACAAAGATAATCATACAAGTAATACAATATAGCAAGTCAATCGAATAAACATTAAACACATATTTAAAGGATACGGTTCATCTTCTTTGTCTTCAATCTCGAACCACGAACCATGATATTCGATAACAAATGCCGGCAACCCCTTATACCACCAATGGGGTACTCCGGATGTACCCCGATCCTACGACCCATTCTCTTGAGGTAGGTCCTTATGCCCCAATGAGGTGAACCACGCCTTTGGGTAATGGAGTATACTCAACGAGAAAGAGAATAGGCACCATGGTAGTCGAGCTAGACCGATAGCCTGATACTGCCCGGAGTTTCTCAACACTACCATGTCCGAATAGGTTGCGCAACCCAAAATAACAAATCACGAATCATGAGATACCAAGTCCGAATCAAGTGGGGAGGTAGCAAAGTAGGCTAGCCTTATCCCATAAATAATATATAACACATTTGATAATCAAATAGAGCAATTATAGCAATATAAACAATTACTCCTGCAACTAATTCAAGTAATTCCCAAGAAATACATCAAAATACTATTTCAAAGCTTACTAACTAGATCATATTCTTCACATAAGACAAAGGGTTCCAAATCTACTTTACTAAATGATCAAGTAAATACACGACTCAAGTAACTTTGTTAAAATATGAAATCTTTTAACAAGTAAATAAACTAAATGCACAACAGGATGAAGTGCCTCACCTTTAGAAATCCAAACCTGCGAGAACTAACATCCATTTACTTATAAACACCTTGGATGACTCAAAAGCTCAGACCCTAACATATCATAGAACACTTACTTACCACAAAAAGCTCAGACCCTAACATATCATAGAACACTTACTTACCACAAATAATTCCATGGATGTCATTTATGGCCAATGCAATAAAGAATATAAACAAGTAACTATGCAAACCGATTTCATGAAATTCTATCAAAGGATTAAACATTCTATGCAACACATTTAAACTCTCAACTAAACAATTGAAAACTACTTACTAGCTATTATTTTTGTTGTGTGAAAATCTAACGCAAGTGCACGTATCGCAACAAGTAATAAAGTAATGAGTAAAGATCGTTCCCACGAGGACTATGATTATTAAGTACCGAAATTGATTTAGTTCTAACTTTATTTGGACAATCATGAATTGAGAATTTGTGATTAACAACTAAAGAAACTATGAAACTTATAAAAAATAACAACTGAAACAATTACGAAACTAATAAGAAACGGGTAATTCAATAATTAAAAGGCTCTAGGGGTTCTGATTTCACCAAGATTAATCCTACTTGAAACTATTGATTTAAATAAATCTATGTCTATTCCCTACGTTGCTAGCAATTTCGCTAATGTGGTTATTAATCTTTCTCAAGCATTAATAACATATTTCGCTAAGCAAGCTATCTACATCTCTATGATAACTGTGAACTTAGGAAACTCATTAAGCTTTAGAAATTCATGCGCTGCACTAGACCTTATAACTATCTCTAGCTTATGTCGATTTAATGGTATTTCACACGTGGTCTAATTTAGTTATCACCTCTCAGTCTCAAACCAAATCACGAATCATACAATTGTTGATCAGACAATCACAAGCATTAAACTCAACATAAAATACTCAACGCAGATATAGAATAGTTTATCAATTAATTCAAATCAAAAGCTTCAAATATTCAAATTCGGCTACATCGTAGCCCTAGAAAAGTAATCTAGAACATCATAATAAATGTCAATAAAATCCCAATTGTAACGTAAATCATGATAAGAGAGATGGAGAACACTAGGATTTGGAGAAGAATTGGGGCAGAAGTCTATCTCTGGATCGTTCCTCCGTCTTCAACTCATGAATCCTCTCTTTCTTTCCCTCTAGAACGTTGCCCCTGCTCACAAAACCAGCCGCCTCCAAAAGCCTATCCATTCTCACGTTTATTTTCTTCTTTATGACCTAGGGTTTCTTCTTTTCGCGCCTTTTTACAAAATTGCTCTTAAATTTCCTGCGATGCTGTGCAGCTGCGTTATGGCTGCGCTACTTCTGATTTTTCTTCAATTTCTCCACAAGTTGCATGAAAGCTAATCCTTTCCCATTTATCTTCAATCTTTGCCTCAAAACTTAGACTTTCTCATAGAAATTACTTACGTTGCAAATCAAACACAAAACCAATGAAATTACTCATAAATTACTCAAGAACTAACAAAATTTATGTGAAAATATGTTGAAATAATATATCAATAATACACCTAACAAACACCTACAAACTTAAGCTTTGTTTGTCCTCAAGCAAAAGACACAACTAAAGAAAGAACCAACCTAACAACTAAAGACTCGACACAATATAACTCATGAAAACAATGTTGTGGATAGTGAGTTTTTCACGACCTTATTAGCAACCTTTCACAACTCAACCTTAAAAGGTAATTTTCAATCATAAGCATGAGAAATCTCAACTTCACATAAATTTCATTTTACTTCAAATCCCCCAAATAAGTGTGTGTACAATCTCTATCCTAATCAATTGTACCTGAATGAGTTTATGCAAGCTAAGTGAATTGCCAATATGGATCTTTTATTTTCAATTACTTAGGACTTCATAGGCGCACTTTTCATGCCACTCTCTACTAATGTAGGTTAATCATAACATTAAAGATCAGTAGGACTTTACATTTGGTTGTAAGGTGCGGCTAGGGTCAAGGTAGGATAATGGATATAACATAAGGCTAAACTACCTGTAAGCACACAAATATTCGAGGATGTTCAATGGAGCACATGTCAACTCTACTTCTTATCACCACAAGTATTCAACATATCTCTTTTCTTTCATCTTCCATTTCACTTCCCCACCATTCATCCACAACATTTACAGAACACATAAAGAGTCCACACCCCCCCAAACTTGCATTTTGATATTAACTACAAGGAGTGTGACTCTTCTTTTTTCTTTTCATTCTTTTCTTCTTGTTTTTCAATATTTTATTTTTTTGTCTCAAAAACAATTCAACATATCACCCAATCATCATACCTCATATCATTCAATATAAAACATAGCTCCATATAATCATCCTAGAACAATCATATGTTACAAGTAGGAGGGTCTGTAACTCCCCGATCCCTCCCGAGACCAGAGCCTTAATCTAATACCAGGTCATAAAAAAAGAGGAAAAACGGACGGAGTCTCCCCTGTTTATAGGACAATCCAAAACCTATACAAGCAACTATAGCCTCAAAACCAAAGTCCAACCTCCTCCTTAACTCCCAACTTCCACTATCACCACATGCATCAAACTTCTCAAGGCCCTCCGAGCCTTAGAACCTAACAACATAACACACAGGCATGCAAGGTTAAAAATCCATTGAAATCTTATCTTTTAAATCCACTTATCATACCACTCTAATTCTAATTTATTCAATTTTCTTATCTATTAAGTCCGCCAATCAACTTCATTTTCCCCAAGCAAGCATGCACGACCGTTAGACGATAAAATAGTTCATTATGCTATTACAGGCCACCTACAACTATCAATACATTCGAGACTTTAAACTTATATTACAAGACCCTATAGTAAATCAAGTACAAACAAGACCCAAAACATTTACATGTCAAATTTCTATGATTCTAATCAAATTACAATTCACGAAAGCCAACATAATTAACAAGGAAAACTCTCGAGCTTCCTCTTATCAACTTCTGAAGGTGCTGAACCTGAAATGTGTTAGAAAGAGGTATGAGCATACAAAACATGTATGCTTATTGAGGGAGGGAACATTTTCGAAACCATTTCGTGCTATGCATATAAACAAGCAGTAAACTGGATAACACACAAGATTACAATACTAAATAGTACACAAGGATACGAGCCTAAATAACACACAAGCACACGAGACTGAATAACACGCTAGCATGCAAGTATACGACCCAAGATAACACACAAGCATACGGACTAGATACTATACAAATACACGAACTATGAAGTACATAAGTCTAGTTAACACGCAAGTATCATGTAAAGTATATAACCATGTTTCAAGTAATAAGATAATGAATAACAATTAATAATCGAGTATCACATATTTAAAAAGGATACGGTTCATCTTCTTGTCTTCAATCTTGAACCACGAACCATGATTTTCGATAACAAGTGCCGACAAACCCCTTATTTCTCCAATGGGGTACTCCAGATGTACCCCGGTCCTACGACCCATATTTCCCGAGGTAGGTCCGTATGCCCCAACGAGGTGAACCATGCCTCTGGGGTAAGGGAGTATGCCTCAATGAGACAGGGACTGGGAAACCATGGTAGCCGAGGGAGCACGGTAAGCCAGACGCCGCCTGTGTTACTTGACACTACCATACCCGAATAGGTTGCGCAACCCCAAAGTCAAGTCATGAGAGCCAAGATTTTCAAGTACTAAGAGTGACGACAAAGTAGGCCGCCCTCGCAAGTAGTTGCAATATAAGCATTATAACAATATAAGCAAGAGATAAGCATATTTAGTCAATTCTTAACAAGGTACACATAAGTATAAGCAATTATATTAAACTCCACAATTTATGAACAATAAAATAAACTAAGATGTACAAAAGAATGAAAACTTCCTCACCTCTACCAAGTAGCTAAAGGATACAAGAACTAGTGTCAATCTACTTTCAACACCCTGTGATTGGCTCAATGGATCAACCCTAGCATGTAATAGAACATATACTTATCATAAAGAATCTCCTAGAGACATTCGTAACCAACACAATAAAATCACATTAATGGCTCAACTGACAAACTTCTCCACTAGGGTATACACATGCTATACAAATGCATATAAACGCCTAATCAATCAATTAGAAAGCAATCACCAACATTTAATTAAACTTTGACACTATTTCCTATTTGTTTACTAAAGCAATTTGACACATAAACGGAATGCAAGACTCTAGAATCACAACAAGCTATTTAATACATCTTTAGACACGTCCTGACTCCACTTGGAACTATCAGTCCACACTTAAGCTACAATTAACACAAAAGCTCCAACTGTCCCTTAGTATGTTTGAACTAAGTGCCATAAAAGCGCGTTAAGCTCTGTCCTACTTATTTAAGTCCCATTAGCACCCTAAATCTCACCCCGATACCTTACTTTAATATATTTCTATTTTAGACGCAATTAAGACATTAATTTTCAACTATCTCGAAATCCAATAATTTTTATCGTGCAACCGTTTTAGCATCCCTAGGATCCATATCAAGTGTCAAAACTAGTATTGGGTCACGTTTTAATGGTCCTGAGTGAATAGTACTAATATACAAAATCTGTCAGTCAATACACAAAATCAGTCGACGATACACAAAATCAGCCGATAGATACACAAAATCTATCAAACGATACCCACTTAACTACGCAAATTTCACCTTTAGACTTTAATTCTTTCTTTCTTCTTGCAACACATGAGTATACACACAACCTTCACTATATCACAATTTTAATACTTCACTTAGCATGCTTATACATCATTTAATTAAGCTTATATACAAGAATAATCAAAAGCCCTAAAAAAACTACTATTCATCATCTTCAACATATCAACTACACATAAATATTTAACTTCACATGTAATATAAGCTCAAAAGTCTGTTCTACATCATCACTAGCTAGCATTTGAGATATTAGAAGCATTATATCATCAAATCTCAACAATTACAAAAATTTTCTACAACTAGAAATCAAGAAATGCACAATAAAAGCCTCCCTCACCTTGGTTATGCTAGGAAATGGAAGAATTGAGCCAAAAATACTTTAGATTCTAGCTAAAATGGCTGAATTTTGGAGAACACAAACCCTAAGCTCAAAGAGGTCCACGGCTTTTCTCTCGGGTTGCCAATTCTTTTTGCTTCTTTTGATATGTTTTGGCTTTGTGTAATAGTTTATTATATAAGTCTAATTAAGTACATAAAGTAAACAACTAAGTTTGACTAATGGATTGGCCAAATAAAATGCTATGCTGCTGCCTGATTTCTTTTGCTATGCTTTAGCTTTAGTTTACTAACTAGTATAAGTATAAGTATATATATGTTAAGTAAATAATTGGCCTACTAATGGTTTGGGCTTTAGTTAAATATAACTGGGCTATAAAAATTAAGTAGAAACTAATAGGAATACTAAAGGTCCAAAATAATAAACTATCACTATTCACTCAGGGTCACTAAAAATATTTATTTTTCTCACGCTTGGGACATGAAATGCACATTCCAATAATGAACGAATATATTAAATATAGTAATGTTCAGGGAAAAAATATCAAATTTAAAAACTAAAGCAGTTTAAAATTTTACCCAGACTCAAGTTAAACTTAAAAAAATAAAACATATAAAAACAAATAAGATCATATAAAGGGAAATTAAGTCAAATATGCACACAGAATAATTAAATATAATAAATTAAAAGTCTCTTTGGGCTCGGGAAAACTAAGTCAATTAATTATAAACAAGTAATAAATATAAGATAATCATTTTTGATAATTAGATGAAATTCACATAAATACATTTATTATTAAAAATATTAAGATAGCCCGTTTAGGTCCGGGCCTGGGCTTCCCGTTCGAATAGTATGATAAATTAATTTAAAGATATATAAAATAATTTTAAATAATTAAAATAATAGAATAAGTATCCCGGGTAAATCATTTAAATATAAATTAATTAAATACAAATAATTAAAATAATAAATTAATGACTTTATGTAAATCAATTAAATATAATTTAAATAAATACAAATAATGATAATAATAAAAATAATTATTCTCGGGTTCGAGGCTTCACATTCAAATAGGAAAATTAAATCATTTTAAACTATTAGTAAAATACATTCTAATAAATAAAATAATAAAATAATAATTTCGGGAAAGTCAATTGAATTTAATTTAAGTGAATGCAACAGTTATCGTAGTACGTTTTTCAAGAATGGTGCAATTTAATAAAATGAATATATGCAAATTAATAAAATGTCTATATACTAGGTTAGGGTCGTCACAGGGTCATTATTTGGAAAAATCAAACTTGACAAGTTAAGGAAGATATTGTAAGTCGCATAAGAAAGAAAAGGCTAATTAAGCTCAAAATGGTGGATTAGGGATATTCAATTATTACAAAGGTTGACTTGAAATGCTCAAACGATCCAAAGATGACATAAATTATTTCCCTAATACTATGCAACCTAGGATTTCGCCTTGAGTGACAATCAGGTAAGTTCTAAAATCCTCTTTCATCATGTTCCCATTCACTTAAGCTCACATAATCATTCTCTAAGCAACAACATAACTAGGCAAGGTTAAGCGCGCAATAGGTGGGGATTTTCTGTAAAACGAAGCTATGTTTCAGTTAATTATCCTCACTACTATCATGTCATTCTTATGCTACTCATCATCGGCCTAATTTCTTATCCTTTGAGCATCACTTTCAAAAATTTTGTTTTGTTGTTTTTTTTATTTCAAATTTTTATGATTTTTTTAACATAATAAAAATTACAAAACACATAATACGAATACTAAAAGTACAAGTTCACATAGGACAACACATAATAACCACCCCCAAACTTTAAACTAGGCATTGTCCTCAATGTCAAAAGTAAAGAAAAGTAAACAGAAGACTTCCCTGAATGCCCATGTTGTTCATTGTCCGAAGGCTCCTCAAATACTTCAACTCCAATTATTCAAAGCAACTTGTTCCAGTAGATGTCATTGGCATGTTGATATGCTAAACAACTTACTCCAGTTGACACCACCCAACAAACACAGTTTTAACCCCAATCACTGTGTACTCTAACCAATATCACAGAGACATTTAAGCAAACATCTTGCAGGCACTCAATTTTATAACCCTCACTTGCGAGTTTCACAAGGCAACCACAAATCACCCAACCACGACGTAGGTTTGCAATAAAAATAAGCCTTTACCACAACATTAAAGCTATGAATCGATTTATCTCATTGACAGTTTTAATTAAACACTTGGTAGGCAACCAACCTTCACAACTTATTCCACCCAAACATAGATATCACTCATATGCATAGGACAAAACGCCTCAACAACTACAAAAATACCTAGTCGGACCCAACTACCATCTCTTTGCGCGATGCTTCAAAAGTTTTTTTTTTCAAGATTCAGCCCACAACACAGAAACAAGAATGAACTTACGTAGGTGGTATGGGTTACCTCATTCACTGTTGACAGCTTTCGACTCGTCGCCACCAATTCGTTAGAGCATCGTCGTCGGCGTGAATAATGATGAGTATGGTGATGTTGTTTGTTGGTGTTTTTGTGTCGTGCATTATTGTGGTGTAAGAAGGGAGTGATGGTAGTGAGATATGTGAGAGATAGAGAAAGTGGTGTAGGAGAGGGGGATCTTGAGATCATGAGAGCTTGTAGGAGATTGTGTTTGTATGATTTGAGTATGTGTTGTGTGTTAATGGGGCTTAGGGTTTAGGGAGAAATAGAGGAGTTTGTGTTTGGGTGTTGATGGTGGCGGCTGAGAGAAAAAAAGTGATTTTTTTTTTTTCAATTTTTTTTTGAACGTCAACTGTAGGGACACCAGCGCAGCTGTGCCACTTTTTAGCGCAACAACGCTACTCATGAACGTAACTTAGATCACCGTTAGCGCAACTGCGCTATTTTGTAGCGCAACTGCGCTACCTTCACAACTTAATTTTTCTTGTTTTTCTCTTCACTGCATGCATCCCCTTAAATTCAAACACCAATTTCTCCATATTTTCTCCCTTAATTGACTTAGTAGAACTTCTCTTTGGCTTGTCTTCTCCCAAACTTGTTCTTGAACCTAACACGACAAGAAAAATTTAAAAATTAGCTATGACAACTATAACTGGAAAATAAACTATTGTCTAGTAGCTGCATGCTTGCATGTTTTGATTGGTCAACAAACTTAACTTATAAGAAAGTAAGTTAGATAGGATTAGAGTAGTATGATAGCCAATCTCATGATCTAGAATTCTATGACTTAATGCATGCTTATTTGTGGACTTTTGTGAGTTCCAAGGCTCGGATGGCCTTGAGGAGTTTGTTGTATGTGATGATAGAGGAAGTTGGGAGTTACGGAGGAGGTTGGACTTTTATTTTAAGGTTATAATTGCTTGTACAAGTTTTGGATTATCCTATAAATAGGGGAGACTCCGTCCGTTTTCTCTCATTTTTCGTGCCTTGGGTTTTGGGATCGGGACCCTGGTCTCGTGAGGGATCGGGGCATTATAGGTGTTTTAGAGCTTAGTTAACACTCAGCAGGGAAAGTATCTTCGGCCTATTGGGTAGTGACCACTAATCTTGTTCTTGTAAAGTGTGTTATGTGGATAGAGTATTATGTATGACTTGTATATCTTGAACGTAAGTGTGTCTTATGTGACTTATTTGTGTAATGAGGATTGTGTGATATGTATGTTGTGTTATATGATTTGGTGTGCACCAATGTGACCCCTTTGTGCTATAAATGAAACTTATATGATATGTGTGTTTATGTGATTATGGGTATATCAAAGTGATTTCATGAATGACTACTTGCTTCAACTATTAGTAACATGTGTGTTTGAATTCTATGAGCTAAGTTGTTATGAATAATAGGATAACTTGCTAACTAAAACTAAGTGTTATTGGCTTCTAGTACAGTTCATAATTGCATAGTAGTTTAAGTATTTATTGAGCATATGTGTTAGTTGCATAACATGCGAAATTTTATCACATAGTATGTGTATGCTATAAGAAGTTACATGCATTCACTACCCGTTAAATTGGTAAGTGATCTCTCCCCTCTATAGTACGATGGTCGGCAACGAATTTTTCAAGTATGTGAATCAACAAGAAGAGAGGTATTCACCTTGGTACTTTTATCTGAGACTATTTGTGATAACAGGGGTTAGTGGTATTCCGTCGGTAATATCTCGGGAGTATTTCGGAAGGAATCTCTATGTGCCATCATATATGAAGTTCATGTTTGGTACCTATATTTGGAAGGGTTCACACTCATAGATGTTCAACCAGTGTTCTTGACATGGATTCTTATTTGGATTTTTATTTTGGACTTCACCTATGGCCTTATTTTGGTATTTCTATTGGGTATCTCTCGGTAATATCAGTATGCGGGAACTACTGCTGGATTTCTATTCAATTACATCTCCAGTATTTATGTACAGACTTTTCCTTGGTATTTTTATTGAAACTCTTGTCGGCATTTCTACTCGGCCTTCATACTTGATAATCTTATTAGATTTATATTGAAGCTTCTTATATGGAGTATTTCATCGGTGTTCTTCGCGGCATTATTACTCGGAATCTTATTATAGGCTTTTTCATACGGCATTTCTATATGGAATTCTTATATTGGTATTCGAATGTAGAGGAGCTTCTACTCCGAAGAATTCCATTCAGACTTTTGAGTTGGTGCTCGTAAACGGAACTTTATTTTGGTGTCCTTGTTCGGAATGTATCATTTGAAATTCTCCTTGGCTACTTGCTGGGATTTCTATCTGGAAGTTCGTATTGGATTCCTTGGTATTTTTCCTGAGTATTTTTGTAATATACGCATCCAAGATTCTTATCCGGGGAGTTCATAGTGCTTGTTTGGAGTTTTTTTACTACAAGAAATTGCGAGGATGCAATTTTTGTAAGAAGGGGAGGATGTGACTGTAACGCCTTGATCCCTCACGAGATCGGAAATACTATTAAACATACTATACTCAACCTAAATCCAAACCCGGCCACAAGATTTTTAAGAAAAACGGACGAGGTTTTCCCTATTTATAGGACTAATCAAAACCTGCACACAACAAGTAAAACCCCATAACAATACCCAACTCCAACCGTCCAATTTTTTCTTAGTCTCAAGGCCATCCAAGCCTTAGACAAAACATAACCACATGAGTATGCAATCAAAAGACGATAAAGTCTATCTTTAGCTATTATATGCTAACTATTCTATCAAATCATATAAGTCCATAATTTAGTTTACAATCCAACAAGTCATACAAAAATACATACAAGACCTCAAATGTCTCAAAATATAATACAAACACATCAAGTCACATCCTCACAAACAACTTCCAACCTCAGCAAGATACACATTCAATAACACGGCACACAAGGTAGTTGTTCTAACTGCACTTGAAACATGTTAAAACGAGGAATGAGTAACCAAAGTTACTCAGTGAGGTAGGTGATGCAATAAAACAGGGAGTGCTTCTATGAGATGCAACAAAGATTGTAACAATAATAACACAAAATAACAAAGCTAATTAGACAAGTATTTAACCATGTATAAAAAGGATACGGTTCTACTTTTGTCTTCAATCACGAGCCACGAACCAAGATCTTCAAGCAAGTGCCAACAAACCCTTTACTCCTCCAAATGGGGTACTCCAGATGTACCCCGATCCTACGACCCATAATCTCCCGAGGTAGGTCCGTATGCCCCAACGAGGTGAACCACGCCTCTGGGGTAAGGGAGTATGCCTCAGCGAGATAGGGACTGGGAAACCATAGTAGTCGAGGAAGCACGGCAAGCCCGATTCTGCCCGTGTTACTCGACACTACCATGCTCGAATAGGTTACGCAACCCCAAATCAAGTTCACGAGAGCCAAGATTTTCAAATAACACATAAGAGGGACGACAAAGTAGGCCGCCCTCGCAATTAGCCACAATATAAGCCATTATACGCAGTTTAACAATATAACCATAAAAGAGACAAATGACATATTCTTTCCACAAACTCTTCAATTAGCTCAATTATACCTTAGACAAGTATATAAACACATAACAACACATCTACAAGCTCTTATAAGCACAAATGTATCCTTTTATCACTTTTCCCCTTTCTTTAACTATGCAATTCTTCTATCATATGAAATTTAAGGCTCCAAAACTACAATCCAATCATTCTACATTTCTAAGGAAGTCAAAAGACACTTATCCAAGCCTTGAAAATCCGCTTTGGAGGCAAAAGCTCGGGAAAGCCCCGGCGGGTTTTAACTACACCTACCCTATCCATACCTCAATTTAAAGCAACGAAAGTACCAAAAGTGCTTTCATGCCCCAAGGATACCTAATCTAAAGTCCAAACGTGCCCGGATTACGTTACGTGAAAAATCCCCTTTTTAAAGTTAACTAATTTTGTATTTTAACTCAAATTCGGGCAAATTAACTACACGTGAGCTTCTAACTAGTTTCATTAATGTCTAGAGCACCTAAAGAAAGCATCAATTTACTCTAAATAGCAAGTTATATCAAAACCCTAAAATTCGTCATTATTCATCATTTCTTTGTGCAAATCAAGCTTTCAACCGTAGAAGTTGTTATTAAGCTATAAAAGAGAGTTCTATAGGCTTTAGAGATTGTATATCAAGCATCAATAACAATTAACATAGCTATAATCACCAATTCAAGAATTTCATACAATTGACATAAACTTAAAACATGAAAATTATGCAACTCCCTCACTTGTACAAGGTTTTGGCTAGGTGGTGATGCTCCTAGGTGCTCCAAAGATCCTACAAAATCAAGCTAAGAGACCTTGCAAAGATTGAGCAAATTTTTCTCCTCTTTTTTCCTTCTTATGGTCGACGGGTAGGGGGACATTTTGGGGTTTTCTTGAATTGTTTTTTTAGCTAATTGCATGTATATGAGGAATATTAGATATATATGTATGTGTAGGTGTTTTAATAAAAGTCAATTGCTAGCTAAAACTTAGTCAAACCATGCTAAAAACTCGTATAATTGCTAACTAATTAAAACCATTGTTTCACCAATGTTACACTATTCAAACGAAGCGCAAATCATTTTCCAAATGCACGTTCCCGACCTCCAAAGCCCAAAAGTACAAGTTTTCGATTCCTTTTGTAAGTTATACTATCTAGGAAAAATATTAAACTGAACAATTTAGACAGTTGAATTTTTTTATGAATAGTAGCCACTAATAAAGCATAGAAGCAAGAAAAAGAAATGCACATAAAAATGCTCAAACAAATATGCAACAGTTACGTATGATGTGATGGGAAATCTCGGGCGTCACTGAGACCTCCATCATATTTAAATTACCTGTTGCATATTTTCTTTGTGCATTTTTCTACTTTTAGCAAAAGTCACTATTCATAGAGAAATTCGACTATCTTATTTCTTTGAAATTATATTTTTATCATGTTACGTAACTTGTATGAGGAATGTGAAAAGTGATATTTTGTGCATTGCTCGTCGGGAATGTACGTTAGGAAAATATTTTTAGTCCTAAATGAGTAGTGAACTTTTATTACATGAATTAACTAGTTAGCTTTTATTGCATTTTTAAGCTTGAGCTTGACTTAGTTTTGTTACTTTGACCCCCCAAATCAGCCACACACACTATAAATACCACACATACATAAACATACACAATTATACTTAGCAAAATAGCCCAAAAGAGGCCTAGGTCCCGTCAGCTCCAACAAGAGAAAAATGAGAGAAATTTCCAACCAAGCTTGCCAAGTGATCTTGTAGCTTGAGTCTTGAGGTGATTTTTGGAGCATCTAGAGCAACTACAAGCCTCCTACAACTAGTATATGTGAGGAAAATTCATATTATTTGCATTTGAATAGTTAGAGTTTTATATGAAATTTTGTTATTGTTAAAAATTGTTATATCTTTACTCATAAATGCTTGAAATACATCTTATGGAACTTGTAAAACATTCTTTTGAAGCTTGTTAGCCTTTTGAATGGTTAGAATTGAAGAGTTGATGTTGTAGAAGATGATGAATAATGCCAGTGAATAGTAACCTACGAATTTTGGGATTTTTGCATTTCTAGTTGTTCTAATGCTTCTATTAGTTGCTATAACCCTTAAAAATGTTATATGTATCATAAAAATAGTTATAGTTTAGCTAGAATTGGAAATATAGCTTGATTTAAAAAAGGGACTTTGAAACGAAATGTTGAATTTGATCCGTTTGAATGTGTAGTTAGTCTTAGAAGTGTTAAGAAGGTCTTAAAATGTAATTATGGCATAGTTTTGCTAATCGGGTTAGGTAGCTATTGTTCAAGTCACCTAAAGGGTTTTTCGGTTTTTTTGAGTTAACATGGCTAAAAATATGATTTCGTGGCATTTAGTTGCATAATAAGGTGGCTATAAATGATTAGTAAGGCTAGATTTAGAATTCTTTATCTTGGGTGAAGTTTAGAACCTAAATTGTAAGCATTCGAATAGTATTTTATTGAATTTTTGTAATTTGTTGAGAAGTGTGTTTTGATGCTTCTAATATGTGTCATAAATGCTAGATAGCTTAAATGTATGCTCAAACCCATTAAAAGTTGGTTAAAAATTAGTTAGAATGACTAGAACTTAAAGGGGAACATTTCGGGCAATTGATTTATTTTAGTGTTTTAAGTGTTTGTAAAGCTTCATTGTGGTCGGTTAGTGATAGTTAAGTGTCGGGAATGCTCGTAGCGTCCTCCTATTGCTTAGAAGGTAGATTTTTAGTTGGCTCTACAAAGTAGGGATGGCAACGGGTACCCGTTGTATTCGAAACTGATGGATAACTGCCCGATAAAAAACCGATAACGAAAATTGATAGGGAAACCGTTAGATTTTGGATTTTATAAAGCAAAACCGACGGATAAACCGATAGGTTTTAGTTTTTGATATTAAAAAAAATGAAAACCTGATTAGTAATTTATTATTTTAATATATATATATTATATTATCTTATACACATGTATATAATATATATAATAAAATAATATATTTATTATATATATATATATATATATATATATATTATATTATACACATGTATACATGTACTAATAAAGCCATCAGATAGTAGGTGAAACAAAAAAAATTGAATGGCTGAAACTTAGTTGGAAAAGCATGCGTAAAAAATAAGGACTAAAAAGTAAAAAATAATAAATAAAAAAAAGTCATAATAAACTTATAACCCTAATCCTATTCTTCACTCTTAGCACTTCAGTCACACCGCCTCCATCCCTACCAAAACTATCTTCTTCATTTTCACCAAAAACAGAGGGAGAGATACACACAGTCACACACCGCCTTTTACGACTTCATCTCAAGGTATGTTGTAAACTCTCTCTCATTTCTACTTTTGTTTTTTTCTAAATTAGTTTCATTTCTGCTTTGATATTCAAAAATGAATATAATGTCTGAATCTTTGAGATTGTTTATATTTGTGATCTTGTTTTCTTTTAAGTTGCAAAAAAACAAAAAAAACAAAAACAAAAAAAAAACAAAAAACAAAACATGCTTCATCTTTTCTTGACGAAATATGAAGTAAGTTAAAAAGTAAATCTTTTTTTTTTCTAGATCTTCCCAAATTGTGAATGAAAGAACCATTGTTTCAAATACATGGAAATTAATTACAGTTATGCAGACCCTTTCCAATGAGAACTTGGAAGTGATCAAGAAAGTGCTAGCAAATAGTGTTTGTCATTGAGTTTTGGTATTGCTGATTCTAACTGCTCTGGCCCTGCTTTCTTTTATTGCATGGACATTTCTATTGGTCAATTTTTTAGGCTGCTCTTTTCTTATTGGATGTGATATGGCATTGCTTTTTATTTTGTACGAGTTGATGCAAGTGCCTATCTGAGTACATTCCTAACTAAATTAGCTCTCCCAAACCACCAAGGCAGAGGCGCTTCAATCTTCATTCGTCGAAATAACTTTTGATGCAATGATGTAGTATATATATTTTTTTAATTTTATTATTTAATATGTATAGATTGTGATTTATTGTATTTTTAGATTTTTTTATATTTAAATTAATATTTTTTTCATAAATTTGGACCTTTTTTCTATTTAAATTAATTTTTTTTAAATAATCGATTTCGGTTCGGTTATCCGTCGGTTTTTAAAAACCCGTCGATTGCGATTTTGGATATGAATTTTTTAAATCCGTCGGTTTCGGTTTCAGTTTTTGGTTTGCTAAACGGTTTCGATTTTGGTTTTGTCAAAAACCGCAGATAACCGACCCGTTGTCATCCCTACTACAAAGGAGCTTCCGGAATAAAGTTGGGTTGTTTGTTAAGTTTTGATTGGACTTGATGGGTTAGGTGGTTATGAGTGATTACCTAAGATATGGCGATATAAAAATAAAGCCACAAATACAAACCACAACATTCTCTATCTCCAATACCACCATTTCCCAGCTTCAAGGTCATCTGAGCCTTAAGCAAAACAAGACATTATAAATACATACAAGTATGCAATTAACAATCCTAGAATCTTTATCTTTTGTTCGCTTATCATACCACTCTATATTATCAATTAGACTTTCTTATAATCTAAAGCCAAACAACTACTTACTTCCATTAATACACAAGCAAACAACATAAAGGAGAAGTAAAGTTAAGCTATTACAGTCTACTACCATTCAAGTCGTACATTAATCTAGCTATTACAATCCTTCAGCAACTCCAAATATATACAAGCCCATAGGCACAAAATAGAACATAATACAAAGCAAGCAAAGTCTTCATATAATCTACAAGCAATACTCCAACCTCAAGCAATAGCACAAGCAATCAATGCAACTCCTCCAACTGCACTTCCTCCTTTCCCTCAACCGCTAAGAGCAGGGGGTCTACCTCAGCACCTCCTGAAACATGATAGCGAGGTATGAGCAACCACAATTGCGCAGTGAGGGATATAGTCTACCGGGGAATGCAATACAACAGTTAACACAAATAAAGCATTTAACAATTAAAGAACAATTAAAATAACAAGTTACAATACATTAAAAAGGATACGATTCACTTTAACCCCAACACTCCAGAATTCACTTGATCTTCAATCATGAACTACGAACCATGTACCGGCATAAACCCCAAACACTCTAATGGGTATACTCTGGATGTACCCCAAAAATCCTACGACCCAAGACCCCCTGGCAATCTCCGGACCAGGCGAGTGAGGGACTCGAGCACGGAGATCGAATATCTACTGGCAAGCCCACTTCCGCCCAACCGATATCCAATACATCCGCCCCTGACACTATAGTTGCGCAACCACCATGCAATACACTTAGTCCAATGACAATATAACAACAATATAAGGCAATAACACCTAGGAGGGACAACAAAGTAAGTTGCCCTTGAAAGCAACTAAGGCATAAGCTTTAACATGAAATTAACTCAAAGAACATAAAGAGGTTAATGACATATTTCTCCCAAAACTTTACTAAAAGCTCACATTTATCTTAGAATTGCATTTAAACACATTATAAGCATCTACAAGACAATAGGTGTGCAAAACAACCAATTTACCAATTTCCCCCCTTTGTAACTTAGGCTAATTGATTCCAAATCGAAAGACAAGGTTCGAGATTCACAAGTGAGCTATTCCATACTTCTAATTACACCTTATGGCATCCTAGAACCCTCAAACTACCCAAATACCCACGTTTTCCCCAAAAGCCCTGATTACCCCTTTGTGCATTTGTACTACAAGTACCCTAACCGAAGCTCAACCGTGAGTTAGAAAAGCACATTTAGTACCGACTTACCCTTAGAATACCAAATGTAGTGCCCAAATCAACTCGGATTTACAACACACTTGAAACCCCTTTGTAAATTTGGCTAAATTCACATTTTAACTAAGTTTCAAGCAATTAAACTACACGGGGTCATTAGACTACCTTTATTAACATCTAAAGCACCTAATTGAAGCATTGAATCGATCTCAAAGGCACATTTTCTCAAAACCCTAAAAATTTTCACTATTCACTGCCCTATAATTAAATGATCGAATTTAACCGTTATAAAAGCTAAGTAATTGCACAAACATAGTCTCTATAACATGTAGGTAACATATAAAGTAAGATTTAACCAATTCATGAGCCAATATCAACAAATCTCGAAATTGCATTTTATGTCACAATATTGAATTCACAAAAATGATGCAAAATCCTTCACCAAACTTGTGTAGGAGCTAGTAGGAAGCTAGAAAACCCTAGGACGTGCTTGATCCTAGCTTGGTAGGGCTTGAAATGCAAGATTGGTTGAGCAAAATCTCCTCATTTTCCTTCTTTATGCCTCTCGGGTTTGGGGGGACATGGATAGCATTAATTGATTTGTTTTTTAGCTTATTATGTTATGTATGTGCATTATTAGGTATATATGATATATATATTATGTTTGTGTGTATGTGTGTTGACAACAAAATGGGCCAAATTACTTGTAGAATCAATTAAATAAAAGCCTAATGCAATTAAACTCCTCTAGTCTACTAAAACTCATGTTTTACTATTTACTTAAACCGCTAAAACATTTTCTAAATGAGCCCTCCTAACGCGAATTGCTCAAATGTTCATTTATCTCTTTCCTCAAATAAGTAATATAGTTTAGGAAAATGTTAATTCAAGGAAACTAAGTAGTTGAAAATTATAACGAATAGTAACTAAAGAGAAATAATTAAAAGGCACATTCAAAAATACACAAATAGTGAATGCAACAATTGATAGAAAGTACGGTAGTGATCTCGAGCGTCACAATGGGTCATAGGATTGGGGTATATCCGGAGTACCTTATTGGAGGAATAAGGGGATTTGGCGGCACTTGTTATCCAAGATCGAGATTTGTGGTTCGAGATTGAAGACAAAGAAGATGAACCATATCCTTTTAAAATGTTTTTAATGCTTTATTCAATAGTCTTGCTAACTTGTATTAGTTGGGTTATTTGCTTCGTTGTTGCATTGCACGAAATAATTTTCGAAAATCCCCGGTTACTTGTATCCCCTCCCTCACTGAGTAACTTTAGTTGCTCATTCCTCGTTTTAACATGTTTCAGGTTGGACTACTTGCTGTAAGGCTTGTTTGCTAAATAGGTGTGATGGTCTATGTGTAGAAAGTGCAAGTTGCTTCTTATATGTGTTCTATTTTGAGGTCATAGAACCTTGTGTAAATTTCTGTTGTTCTGGAAGGATTGTAATTTTAAGTAAAGTCTTGAATAATTAATAGTTAGAAAATGACATGTAATAACATAGGATTTACTTTATTGTCTAGTAGCTGCATGCTTGCATGTTTTGATTGGTCGGCGAACTTAACTTATAAGAAAGTAAGTTAGATAGGATTAGAGTGGTATGATAGCCAATCTCATGATCTAGAATTCTATGACTTAATGCATGCTTGTTTGTGGACTTTTGTGGGTTTCAAGGCTCGGATGGGCTTGAGTAGTTTATTGTATGTGATGATAGAGGAAGTTGGGAGTTACAGAGGAGGTTGGACTTTGATTTTGAGGTTATAATTGTTTGTATAGGTTTTGGATTGTCCTATAAAAAGGGGAGACTCCGTCCGTTTTTTTCTCATTTTTTGTGCCTTGGGTTTTGGGATCGGGACAAGTATGACCTTTTCCAACATAATCAAAGCTCAATAGTCGTATTTTCTCCTATTCCAACATAATCATCCACCGAATCTACAACAACTCCATAGGCAAGCTTCTTTCATGCAACTGTGATCTTTTGCAAAGAAGACAAACCCCAATGTCTAATAGAATTTTGTTTTCGAATGAAAAATGGATTGTGAGCTTCCACTGCAGATTGAATTCGAAAAAACAATGAACGGCTAATTATTCGAAACTTCCTTTGAAAAATATTTTAAGGATAAACAAGATCTTCTACAAAATAATTGCGGTAAAGTTTTTCGTGACCTTGTATCCTATCTCGCCAAAGCATGGCCAGGTATTGAACCTCGATATTCTCCTACGTCATTTACCATGTTCATTGGCCAATAGTTGAACTAATGCTAACCCCTCATTGGAGTTAGAATTATCGAAATACTGTATGCATGCATAGATAATTGGAATCTATACCTTTAAGCATAGAAAAAAAATATGATGATAGAATGGATTTTGAAATTACAAGAACAAGAAGAAAGAAGGCTTTTTAGAGGATTGGTTGTTGTATTTTATGAGCTTTATACAAGACTATTTATAGCTTTTAGTCTCACTAACCTTCATAAACTAACAAAATGTGATGGAACATAAAGATAATGAAATTTAAAGTTGATGGAACATAAAATTGTTATTTCAAGCCAAAGTTCTACCACCGACAAGATAATACATAAAAAAATGACAAGAAAATATGATAGAACATAAAACTGATAGAATTTAAAGTCGATTGAACATAAGGTTGTTACTTGAACAAAAAAAATTTACCATTGGCAATACAATAAATAATTTAATAATAAAAATTAAATAATTTTAATTTCAATTAAATTGATAATTATTTAAAAATATAAATTTAATAATTTTTAAAAAATAATTAATTTAATAATTAAAAATATATAATTTTAATTTTAATTTATAAATAATTAAAAAAATTAATTTAATAATTTTAAAAAATTAATTTAAAAATAAAAAAACTCATTTAATAATTTTAAATTAACTAATTTTGATTTTAATTTAATTGATAATTAATTTATATAATTAATAAATATTATTATAATATTTTTAATTATAGTTAATTTAAATTTATTTGATAAATAATTAAAAAATTAATTAAATAACAAATAAATATTATTGTAATATTTTTAATTTAATAATTAAAATTTAACTAACTTTAATTTTAGTTTAATTGATAATTAATTTTAAAATATTAATTTGTAATTAAAAAAAATTCATATAATTTTAAGGATATCTTAATTTTAAAAACTTGTTCAGATAATAATTTTGTTCAAATAAATTTCCTATTTTTTTGTTCTTAAAAACTGATTTTAAAAACTATTCTAGAAAGTTGTTTTACAAAAAAAAAAAAAAAAAACTTCAAATAGGCCAAAGAGTCTTTAGAAAAGGATAAATTAACAGTAAAAAAATTAGATTAAAAGTAGAGAATTGTCGAAGTTGAATGAAATAGTAACGAAAAGCTAAAAGGAGGCAACTCTCACGGAGAAAAAAATTAGGGAGGGAGTTGGCCTAAGGATACGAAAATTCTCGTCGGCCACTTGAGCGACCGCTGCGTCAGGCGCTTCGGCTGCCGCCTACCCTCCATTATCGCTGGCGCCGCCTTGATACTATTTGTCATCCTTATGATCGGGTGCGCCGCTGACATTGGCTGCCTCCTGGCGATTAACAAGGCAATAAGATCAAAACTCGCTCCATCTCTGCTTTTCTACAAGGATTCTGGCTTCTTGATGTTGCCAATAATTTGACTCAAGGACCTTGCGTGCTCTCCTCGCCGATCTGACTGGTAATTTGACCTAAATATGTTTATATTTATGCATATGTGTGCCCACGCGCATATGAATTTATATATTTGTATATGTATCTGCATACATGTTTTTGTGTGCATAATATATATCTGTGTGTGTATATATGTGTATGTATATATATATGCATGTGTATATAAATTGCGTGAGTGTATGTTTGTATGTTCATCTATGGATTTATATTTGTATTGACATCATAAAACTTTTCCATTTATTAGATGTGAATCTAAATGTATATGATGTCATGTATGCATATGCATGTGTATTGAGGTAGGTTATAAGTAATTTTTTTTGTTAAGTAATTATGTGGTTAGGTTAAATTAGACGAAGTTCAGCTGTAGATAGTTGAATTTCGGCTTTCTTATGCTAATTAAAACCCTAGATAAGTTTAATTCTGATGAGGAAGAGGAAGTGAAGCTGTAGTATTTATTATATAATCCCATATTAATGGATTTCTTCTTTACGATTTCAAGCGTGGATGAATATGAACTTTTTTGTGGCCAATTGGGCAGCTGTAGGAAGGAAAAGCTACGGGTCATTAAGGAGCTTTTGATATTCTTATTCTGTTTAAAAAATAGTATGTGACTTTGATGTGTTAGATGGACTATTAGGCCTCTAGAGCTAATACTTACTTTTGATGTGCAAAGCAAGCATATCTGTTGCTTCAATACAAGTTTACCAAAATCTAGTGGGCCACATTATCGTTTTCAAGATTACTTCTTGCCGTGAGGGTTCTAATTTGAGTAAATGACAAATTTCTTAATCTAATTATGGAAATGGTATTTTGAATGGATTTCCATAAAAAGAAACATTGACTGATTTAAACAATAACCACGTTATTAAATAGTCAAAAAATTTGAAATAGTAGCAGAATATCACATAGTTATGTTTGTGAAGTTTGGGAAGAGTACATAGTTTCATCCTCAATGAATATTCGTGGAAAAAAGAATTGGAGCCAATTTTATCTGCTGCTATCTTCACTCCCCTTAGCTAATCTGCAACTTTGAATGGCCACTGGCAGCTTTACCGCCTGCTTATACTTGGTTTATTATCAAAAGTAAATACCAAATGATTTTTAGATTGTATGTGGTTGGTTACCTAGGAGTAACAAAAAAGGGAAGGAAGTTTTGATCTGTACACCATCTGGTTTTTCAAATTTTTCCTAAAATTGTTTTACTCATCTATGGAAAATTGTTCAAATTTAAGTTTCATTTTGATACGAGATAAAATGTTAGGGAAATCATATAGCTCTAAGTTTTCATTTCCTTTTCTCTCACTAAATCCAATGTCCTAATGGAGATCTGTGCACTCCCTGTTTCGTTGGATTGGATGAAACCCTTATCTTCACCTCTTAATGTATTATTAAACTAGAATTTCTTATTTTAACAGGCACTTGGCTCCTCCTTAGGATTGAATGTTTGGGGTTTTAGGCTTGAACCTTGCTAATACACCTCAATATGCTCGCTCTGATATCTAGAATTCTTTATTAAGATTGGTGTGTGTTATATGCTATGGTCTTCTATGTCAGATCATTTATAACATTACAGTAATCTCTCTGTGTCTATTCACATGCACACAAGCACAGAAAATGTGCATGCACTCAGGAAGGTAGGGCTTACAGTAAATGACGGGTTAGAGCACTGAGTCCTTTCTTTTTCCTGCTTCCTTTTGGATAATTTAAGCAACTGCAGGAATATATTTCTTTCACTTCCCATCATCGTTCTTGCAATCCGAAGAAATTTACAGAAGTGAAGACCTTTAAGTAATTTTGATTAATGTGAAAATATGAATGATATATATTCGTGCTCGCAAGACTCCTAATAGACCCCACATTAAAAAAAGCTAGCAAGTTGGTCATTTATATGTAATGCAGATCATTTGGAAGGAAATGAATCAGATGGCCTCCAAGAGCCTGGGGAATAATCCCCTGGAAGATTAAACACAGTCTCTCTGTCTTTGTTATCTCTTTTTGGAGAGTTGTTTTCTAGATTCTTGGTTAGACTTTGTTAAGGGGAAAATTAATTAGACGGCAATTTATGTGTTGTCGTCTTTTAATCTTGTAAATGGCATGCCCCTTTTTAAAGGCAACCTTTGTGAAATTTATTTTTTCTTATATTACAAAGTTATATACTTGTGCAAGAAATCTGAATTAAGAAATTTCTGTTTCTTCTGGTAATGTAGTTGGCATTGGCCTTTACTTATTGAGTGACTTGCTCTAATCTACGCTGTTAGTGCTAGAGAGATGAAGATTGATCTTTTTCTTCTCTTTACTGTATGGTCACGTCAGGAAAGCATCATAGGAGGACGAATGTAGCAAACTTGTACTTCTCTCTGTTTATGGCTGTTGGTAACGTACTAGTGTATGCCACTGGATCTTATAGTGGTTGGTTCAAGATTCTCCTCATCACTCACGCGAGATCAACTGGACCAATCTAAAAGCTGCCTTCATTCTTCACATTATTTTCATTCCAATCACTATGTAAGCATTTCAGCCGCTTATGAGCAGGCTCTAGATCTGAAATGTGGTACCCCAATTTTGGCTGAAGAGAGAGACAGGATGGGTGCTTCTGGTCTGATGCTGAATTTAGTGCTTCTTGGGATTTCTTCTGTGCTAATGTAGAAGCTCTATCGAAAATGGTGAGCTGGTTTTTTATGGGGAGTGTCAAACTATTTGGAACTTTTAGACATCTCTCAGGTACCATTTGGATAATTCTGCTTGTTACTGCTCTCAATTGGATCTGGTGGTTTCCATTCCTTCTCTTGATTCTGATGGATGGGTTGAGAAATTTATGGTTGTCAGCCAAATTAGGGCCAATATTATATACCATTGGAGTCAGAATGGGTGCTTCTGGTCTGATGCTGAATTTAGTGCTTCTTGGGATTTCTTCTGTGCTAATGTAGAAGCTCTATTGAAAATGGTGAGCTGGTTTTTTATGGGGAGCATCAAACATTGTTTTGTTTCTTAGTTTTGTGGCAATGCTAATAGTTACTGCTGTCAGGGTTCATAAGGACAATTGGAGATCATTTTCCTGGAGATGGTATTGTAATTGCAGCACCTGTAGCTATGCAGTTTTTGGCATTCTTTTAATGTGAGTTGCTTCACCTTTTTATTTAAGTCCTGACAAGATTTTCAGGCTTTTTCTTTGCTCAGAAAATCATCTCGTCATAATAATTGAAGTCAGTCCTAAGGAATTTTCTACCTATTCTGAAATTTACATTTGCTTAGTTGACATGTCTACCAGTATATGTGGACATGAGATGAGCTTACCCAGTGGCTGTGGCTGTGAAACTGATCTGGTTGTTGTTCATAGATAAATAGATAAAAGATAGAGACAAAGGTAGATAGGTAGATAGAGATAGAGAGCTAGATAGAGAGAGAGATAACTCCTTGACATGTTGAGATGCATTATGTTTTCATATCAAAGAACTTGTAAGCTAGTAAGCCATAGATTGGAGGACTGGGCCAAAGCAGTATAAACAATGAAGTTAGTGTGGACTACTGCTGCATATATATGAGTCTACGTACATTGCAGGCACTTCTTACAGAACTAGGGATGCCAACGGGTAGGGTTTAAATCTGAATCCGATGGGTATTCGACCCGATTATAAATCTATTTACAAATTCGATGGGGGTATCTATTAGGGTTTGATTTTCATAAGTGGTTACCATTTATCAACGGATAGTCTGATAGGGTCTGGTAATAACAATTTAAAAAACCGAAACCCAGAAACCTGATTATTAATTTAGTAAATAATAGATTAATAATTTGTTTATATATTTATATACATACACAACATTATATAATGTTATTTCATATCTTTATGGAAGTACAATAACTTCTAAGCAGAATGATTTTGTTGAATGTTTTTATTATATTTAGATTGATTTAAGCTTGTTTATGAAATAAAAAATTAACTTATTACTTCTTATTTTATTGACATTGGTCATTTATTTATGGACAAAAATCACACTATGTTGTTCGTTTTGAATTTTATCATTTTTTCTTTTATTAAAATTTTTACATTTTATTTTGTAGGTCTTCTTAACATTTAGATTTTATTTTTCGAATTTAAATTATAAATGTATATTTATTTTAATTGCTTTTAAAAATATTTTTAGGCTATTTAAAAAGAAAGTTATTCATTAACGGGTCGGGTTGAGTACCCACAGGTTTTTAAATGCTTATCGGGTTCGGGTTTGGTGAGTAAAATGAAAACCTGTCCGAGTTTCCGCTACGAGTTTGGAAAAAATTAATTTAAATGGGTTTGGGTTTGGATTTACAGATTTTATCGGGTATCTGACCCGTTGCTATTCCTACAGAGAACTTCATTCAGCCTTCTGATTTATGTTGTTTGAAACAAATCTTGGCAGATAACTTACAGTGTTACCTAAGCTTCGATATCCCGATGCAGTGAAGCTCTAGGACTTGGCCAAGGTGGGTTGGAGAATTTTGTTGCATATGTACACTTGGATATATAGGATCAGTATGATTGAGTTAATCTTTTAGTCGGGCAGGGTTATTAAAGGTTCTTCTGAACTTGGCAATCTTGGTTCCTCAGGTATTATTCAGTCCTTAGTTTAATAACGTCTGTTTCTCTAGGTCATTCTTTTTATTCTCCAGGGTGGAGAGTGTGCTAGTACATGTAATGGCATTGTGAGATAAAGAAGTGCAGATTACGCTAATTAACCCCTTAATAAATTGATGAAACCATGTTTTCTTGTTTAATGATCAATTTGTTCTTTTTTTTTTTCTGTTTTTTAGGTAAACTCATTTTCTTTAATTTCATTGGTCTCGAGTTATCAAATGGAAAAAATCTCATTACCCTGTTGAAGTTTTGAGCATAATTGAAGTCAAGGGACTATCATGTGATTTATCAAGAAGAGCAAATATAAGGAAATATTTTACAATTTATGAAAATTCTTGACATGTGGAATTGAAGATATGCAAAATAAAATGACAATATATTACCCGAAGGCACTTTTATCTCCCTCTGCTCCCTCTTCTTACCAATTGAAGAAGTGCTATTGCTACCCTCTCCCTAACCATCATTGCCATCTTCATCAACAACCTAACCATTCTTGTTGATGACAAAAATTAAGCGCAAACCCAAGTTCAGAGCAGCACAACAATTATATCTAATCGGCCACCTCCATGACCACCACCCCATCATCGCTGCTTTATTACATAATTATCTAGAAACTACCTGTTGCCGATCACTAACGTGACTGATATAAAGAGTTGTGCTGCTTCCAGTGGCTTGCCAAACCGTAAAAAGTTCTACCCAGAAATAATCGTAGCATGACAACTTGGAGTATAGTGTGCTTGCGAGTGATAGAGGTAAAGGAGGTGGAGGGCCCAATAACTATTCTTATTGTTACATTACTCAAATTTCTCTGATTGGTTGATCCACATGGAATTCTTGTGGAACCTAGTATGGGGTCTGGTACTAACATACTTCTAGTCATGTTGTAGCTCAAAATTTCAGTCTATGGCGATGTCCCAAACATACAGGCAGTGCTCATCTCCCTTGATCATTTGAAATGTGTGGAAGTGAACGTACATAGTCTTTACTTAGACTCCATTTGTTTGCTGTAAACCAACCAATCACCGGAAAATTGGTCAATCGGAACACATTTTCTGGTCAAAGGAAAATGTTTAGTTAAAAAAATTGAGATGAAAACATTCTTCACTCACTCCCCCAACCCGACGCCCCATACCCTTCACCTACCCCACCTACAACCCCCATACCTATCACCCATCACCCCACCCCCAACAGAAAATATGGGGGGGGGGGGGGGGGGGGGTGTTGTATTTGTGTGTGTATATATATATATATATATATATATATATGTGCGTGTGTGTGTTTGTTTGTTTATTTATTTTTTAAATAAGAATCTCACGTCAAAAATATTTCCCACTGTGATAACCACATTAGAAAATATTCTATTTTCCAGGAAATTTCCTTGTAAATATTTTTCACCAGCAAGTTATTTTACGGCAAACAAACGCAGCCGTAGTCTTGCCATTGTTTTCCTTCTTTGTGCATTTTGTTCCATTCATTCCACAACGAATGTCATAATTTGACTCAGGAAGATGTTAAAGTTTAGAGATTTAACTGTTAACAGTTAGGGGAAAATAATAGGGTTCAAAAGAGGAGTTCGCTATACTTTTGCCTATAAATATAAATGGGCCTAATTAACCCTTAGAAATAGCTCAATTGGTAAAGATCCTGAGGGTATACCCATAGGGTGCCCGTTTGAGTCCCCTCAGAGCCACTGGAAGTTTAGCCGGCCGTTAACTTCAGGGCCTGTGGAATTAGTCGAGCAAATCTCGGATACCCACGAATTTCAAATATATATATATATATATATATAAGTGGGCCTGACAAGATAAATTATTATATTTTATAGTAACAATATATCATCTGTTCAAAAGTGGTATTCTATTTTAGGAAATGGGCATTCAACAATTCAATCTGTAATGCAGTGAGTATTATAAATGTCTTACATCTGTTTGAAATATTATTACTCGTGAAATCTGGTAAGACCATAATTAGTCAACAGAAAACTTCCATAAGCAAAATGGGGAAAGAACATGTTTTCTTCAGCATTTAGTTTACTGATTGTTTTAGAACTTGGCCGTTTAGATGATGAAACTTGATTATGGAAACAGGTTGTTGTCTCTGTTGGAAGTGGACCATGGGATCAGCTATTTGGTGGTGGTGGAAATTTCCTGCCCTCGGCTGTGGCAGTAGTTTCATCATTTGCTAGATGACACATAGCCATCTTGGCTATTCCTTGAACAATAGCTGAAACATTGAGGATCCACCAATGAGGTATCTGCCATTGTTTCCTATTATTCTAATATTTATCTGTAAGCAAGGATATAGCATATGATTGTGGTAGAAAATCTTTTTGAGAGACTTGTATTATTCACTGATTTCTGTGAGGTCAGAAGAAGTCTGTATCCATTTCAGTGAGCACTTTTTTGCTTTCCTGAATGTAAAAGGAAAAAAGAAGTACAAGGAGATCACGCTTTTGGATGAGGGATTGTTAGTTACTCAAGCATCTCTGTACTTGTATCCTGCTATTGATTTAGATTTATCAACTACATTGTGCAATTAAAACTCTCTAAAAAGGTAATAAAGTTAACTCCATAGATGTTTTTTAAGTATTCTATAAATTGATGATAGGTATAATACATAATGGATTGACAATTGGAGCAACTGTTCTAAGCCAGCATCACGCATAGGTATGGGCATCACACCTCTAGTCAAAAGTACACTGACTGATTCTGTAAAAGTCAAATGGATAGACTCATTTTCGTATCCAACTCAGATCAAGCTGGTCCTGGAAAGATTTAGTTACCAGCTAGTTTTATTAAATGTAATTTAACACAAATTTGGAATTGGCCCATGAATTCTACAGTCTTCATGTGGTGTAAGATGAGAAGTCAATATCCAGAATGTTATGGCTGTCTAATGGCTTGGGAATTCACATAGAATTGCAGACACTAGAAGAATATAGATGGTAAAAGCTTACGTATTGCTGATGGCTTAGAGCTAAATTCATGCTCTTCAGACGGCACATCTGATGTTCATGCAGATTTTATCGTGCTTTTTTGGTGTAACCTGTGAATAATGTTGAGCAATGTGTTTCATGTTTCTATATATTTTAGCAAACAACTCTATTCATAGGACTTCAAGTTACATGATTCTGCTCAGGCTTAATTCATTCTCCTAGCTCTTGAGAAGTGTCAGTGACTTTAATTTCCTGCACTTGTCTCTCTAATATTCCCCTTTATTTTGGAGAAAATAGTTTATGGCTGTGACAATTTTCTTCTGAAATAAGAGCATTCAAAATTCAAGTTGTTCATAGCAAGTATGGTGTGTAGCATAACATGTGGGTCTTAGAGGAGGTGATTATGTTACACATGGAAGTAATTGGAAGTTCATCTTAGTAATATCTGTATCCCTTTTTGTAAGGTTGGATACTTCATGTTTTTCATTTATCTATATATTTCGATATAGGTGCTCTTTTTTCCTCTCACAAGTCATTTTAGATTGCCCATTTCTGATGATACCCCAGTCTTGTCTTTTGACTATATTGATCAAATTTCTTGAATCTCATTGACTTGATTTTGTAGCAATGTTAGTTACTTCAAACTGCATCCTTCACGAATTGGTTCAGGTCAATTCATGTGGCACCTTTGGATCCCCTGAAATCAAGTTCCTGGGTCTTGGTTGTCGAGAAAATCAGTATAATTGTTGGTGAGAGAATCTTACAAGTCTCTCAGTTGGCTAGTCATGCATCTTATGGTAGTCTCACTTGAGATATATAGTCAGTCATCTTCTGTGGTGTTAGGGTTACTTGTTTTATTTATTTGGTGAGATGCATCAATCAATGTGCTTTGCCCTAAATTATGCATGTTAAAGTTAGCAACTCTGGCAGGAAACGGTGTGAGGTGCTTTGGCCATGTGCTTGTTTTGTAATAACTTTCGTGATCTGAAATAGTGGAATGAAAAGTTACCCGAAGATCTGCATTTGGGCTTGCTTCTCTAGATTCTTTTCTGTCTATGGCTTTTGCTTCGGGTTTGAAATTGTATAACCAAGTAGACCCTTATTTTATAACATCTGTGACTAATTTAGAAAATTTGTGCAGTTTTCTTCAAGTTCTGTTGTAAATCTGATTTTGTTTGTTATTCCCATTTGCAAAAAGTTTATACTCCCACTCTATTTTATTGATGTCACGTGTTGTAGAGAAACAGCGGAGTATGAAAATTCTAGTCGTTTGATTGACGTCATGTTGATTGATGTCATGAGTATTATATGGAAAAGCAACAGTATAAAAATTCTTTTCCTTGGCCTCTTTCATGAAGGTGTTTCTAAAGCCAGGTTGGTGATAGAAGTTTAGTTTTTATTTACAGGTCCCGGTGTCTGATCAGGAAGTCAGCTATATCCTCACAGGACAGGAATTTAAAGTTTTGCTAGTAGACTTCTGAACATTATGACCACTACTCTATCTAAGCATTGAAAAATCCAGGCCTAAAATGAGGTATTTTGTCGTATCCAATTGTTTTTCATATTAGTGAATGTTGGAAGGGATATACATCAATATTTAGAAATAGAGTTTCATTCGCTTGGTATTGATTTCAGTGAAGCCAATTTCTTTCTGTAAAATACTCAAGCCTCTTCTTCAATTTAATTATTCAAGAGCCTGCAGTTTTATTTCGTTCATTATCAGCTTTAGAAGGATTTGAATTTCCAAAGAAAATAAATACCAACACAACTTGATTGTTGATCTAATACGTGCTGATGGATTATGATTTTCTTTCTTGTAATTAGACTATATAGAAATGACCTGCAGCTTATTTCAGGAGAAGCAACATTTACATCCATTTTGATTTCCACACTGAAGAGTGGAACCTCAAGTATATAGTGTCAGTTTTAACTACATCTCAGATTATGGTAAAGGGACACTGGATTATCCAACTCATATGCTTGTTTCCCCTCCGAATATGTTAATTTGACACCTTATTGAACATTTCCCATCCAACATGCTTATAGCCAGCTCATCTTGGACATCATTGTATCTGTCTATTCTTTGTAGTGGCAAGAATTTTGCACGATGATGCTATGATAGAAAAATCCTACTCATTGAAAGAAGCCGCTCTGTGCAAATAGCTAATTTAATAGGATGGACAGTTGTGACTATATTTTGTGCATAATAAGTTGTCTAGACTTGGGGGAGAATTTTTCAGAACCTATGAGGCAGTGGTGCTTTATTGCTAAGCGTCCCTAGAAAAGGAAGTTTCAGCTGCTGATTTCGGAATTGGTCAGTCTCAAGTCACCTTTCAGATCAAGATAAGTCGCTCATCGCTGGGATTTATTCCTAGAGAAAAATATAATTTCTTTTAGCAGTGTTTATCATCTCTACTGTGATGATTATGATATTTCGGAATCTGATGCATTATGTATCTAGAATTGGTGCATAAATTTTGTGCCTAGTGGTTGGTAATTAACGATTCCATGAACTTTGCTGATTGAAACTTTGATAATGACATGTCTTTTAATACTCTGATCATTTCTGGAAAGCTTTTCTGATATTTATGGAGCCCTTTATGATTATTCTCTTTTCTGCTTACATCTGAATCTTGGAATAAATTCTTATGGTTGTTGCACTTATCCGTATCCAGAAAAGGTTGGGTCTGTTCACTGCCCTGTGTCATGCATTTTATCAGTGCTTAAGAAACATTTAGAAACTTCTCTTAGTACGATGCATTTAAGCACCGTTTAAAATTTTCCTCAATTTAGCAAAAATGACAAAGTTGTGTGCATTGTCAAATTCAAGAATATGCTGGCTTCCCTTACCCACTTTACCGTCCAATTCTCCTTAGTTGCCATATAACATGTACTATTTATGTCAGTTACTGTAGAAGACTTGCAGTTCAGGATAGAGAGAAATTGGAATAAACTAAGCTTGTTTGAGCCAAGCGTGTCGCTTAGTTGGTTAAGAGCACTGCTTTCCATGACCAAGGTCTTGGGTTTGAAGCTCTCCCCTTTGCCCGGCCTGGTTTGTAGGTAGAGAATGAAAAAAGGTTATAGAAACATAATCTTTTTCCTGTGCCAAAACCTTTATTTAGTTGTTCTAGACGTGTCCTTAAACAGATATTTCTTTTTTCGGGCGTATTAGCAGAAAGCCCATCAAATGTAGAAGTTACATAGTTGAGGTAATAGACGTGCAACTTATGCTGTTAGCGAGGGTGCCTTGGTGAGAATGATTAACCATCCTTTTCTGGAAGAAAAGGCATGATTAGAATCAGTGAATCTGTTCCGAGAATAGTTATGTCTCTGAAATTTAATACTGAACGTTGTTAGTGTGATATTCACAGTCGCATAAGCACATTTTCTGCTTGCATACCTTCTTACATTCCTACTTTTAGAATAAATTGTTGCAATCACGTCTCTGATGACCCTTAAATATGAATCAGATCCATTCTTGATCCTACAACTTTATCTGACTTTCATTACTCCACTCTTAATGGTATCAACTCCTGATGTGAACCCCCACTACTTTTTTAGGACATCAAATTCAGTTGTGGGGTTAGGTGTAGTTTTGCACTTATTATCAATTCTGGTTTTTATGTAATTAAACAGGATGTCTCAAATTCTGAGGAATTTATTTGTGTTTGTGTTTATGTTGG
Organism: Ehretia macrophylla; assembly: GCA_037974665.1. Taxonomy (NCBI): domain Eukaryota; kingdom Viridiplantae; phylum Streptophyta; class Magnoliopsida; order Boraginales; family Ehretiaceae; genus Ehretia; species Ehretia macrophylla. The sequence continues at coordinate 13,346,512 of CM075774.1, forward strand.
TTGTTGGTTACGTAACGCTAGACAATGAACAGGATAGAACTAAAACAATGCTAGACAATTAACAGTGCCGTTACGTCGCCTCTATACACGTGTACTATTCAGACTGTAGAGCGAGCTCACTCAATTGGCAACTTATTGTGCTGGAGAAACATGATCCTCTGACATGACGCGACGATGTGGGTTACAGAACAAATTGCATATAGATAGGATGATGTTCGATTTTTGTGGTGCAGTGGTGATCGTCAATGTATGAGAGATTATAAGTTTGAACTTAGAGACCTTTGGCTATAACAGTCACTACCTGATTACTCCACAAACGTTTAGGCTCTATCTCTTTATGCAAACTAACAAAAGCAAAACTGATTCTTGAAGTTGCTGAGACTGTGAAAGACTGGAGGAAAAATATGGAAACAGAAAATTCAGTGCTGGTTTTGTTTTTGAGGGATGATGGTTAAGTTTTCTGCTACACATTGCAGACACACAGATGAAACGCAGCAAGCAAAGCAGGTCAGAATAGAGCAGAGAGGCCCCCACTTGAAAGAGTGAAAAACTCTTCAATCCTTTTGTTGTGAAAAAAGGGGTACAAATTAAATGGCTGCAATTGTAGCACGTAGTTGTCTTTCACAATATTGTTTCCTTTCTTCCATCTGCCGGTATTCTATACAGCCATATACTGTCACCCCATTAAGCATTTAGTGGTCCCTTTTTTAATTTTCCTTGCATGATATACATTAAGCCTCCCACCCCCCCCCCCCCCCCCCCCTCCCTTATAAGATAAACTATTTTAATGTTGATAAAAGGTGTAAAAAAAGAACCATCAGATTTGACACTTTTGGCCACCCAATAACCCTACTGTGTTAATCCTTGGCTTAACATGTGTTTCTAGCCAAGTCATCCATGATATGATCTCTTAACAACATCTACAATTTTTGGATTTACTTGGTTTTAGGATATAAGGTTTAAGGAAACTTCCATCAAGGCCCGCCAAGAATTATCATCATTTCACGTTAGCCTTACGACTTTGTAGAGGCTTGTAGTTTTCGTAGATAGTCCCCTGGATTTAGTCACTATGACTTCCTTTGTGAGATGACACCCCTTTTTTATAAAATTATAGAGTTATTTTGTTAAGATCTTTAGAGGAAATTGTCCTGCACCGTTAGATATTCTTTATCTATTCATTTGTATCGGTTTCAAGTACAAAGCAGTATATAACATCTCCGGATTTGCACCTAATATACCTAATATGCATGCCTTTCTTCTTATATAAGAGTAGTAGTGACGCACTGTGAGATCTCGAATATTTGTATAAGTGGATCACAGCATTCCAACTTGTTAAAGAAAGAAAAACCAACACATACATAATTTTTAAAAAGTACAATAACTTCATGACAAAAATATATCCACTTCTACAACACTTTGTTGCTATTTTTCTTAGTTTTTTTTTTTTCCAAATATTAAGATAACATGGAGCCAAAAACTGAATGGGGCCTCAAAAAACAGATTTTACATAAACATGTAGCTCTCAAATTGAGCAAGTAGCCAAACGGTGATGGCGTTGCTCACAATGAGTTGTGTGAGACAACATAAGTCATGCTTGTCACTGTGGTGCATCACATGGGTTGTGATGGGAATTTTACAAGCATAGTTTTGCCTTACAACATGCCAGCATTTTCATGGCCACACTTCACTGCCTTGTCAAAATATATATATATGCCAATATGCCAGTGTCATGTCAACACAACTAGTAGAGGGGGGAATTTGATTGATTGCCATTCATTCCACTAGAGCAATTCGAGATAATCTTATTATTCTCATGTTTTTTTTTTTTTTCTCTCTCTCTCTCTCTCTCTTTTCTCGAGACTTAGAAATCGAAACCTAAAAACAGGTGCTTTAAAAAGATTATCCTATACCCCTTAACCAGAAAGGCTGATTAAACTATAGCATATAAACCCACCATGACAATTTGGTCACAAAAATGCATTTCGTTTTCACCTAAAACCAAGTTTCTTGGATCGAAACCTGCCTTGTTGGCCGGTAGTAAAATAGCAATCTATTCACCAATCATTTTGTTTAGAAGCTCATCACCACATTTTAACTAGTAGATAAGATCAAACTATGAAGGTCTCCAAACGATGTACCTTTTCTATTATTTATCGAAGAGAATATAATTTTTTTAAATGATATGATACTTTAATAAGATATCAGAACTCAAATTACCAGATGATTTTGAGTTCACATCTCGTCGGTATTCATTTAAAAATAAATAAAAGTATCCACATGTAAAACTCAAAACAGATTCTCGCCTGCATGTGCCAGAAGTGATAACTTATAATAATTAGGTAAAATCCACAAGGAAAACACGTTCATCAATCCAACATATGTCTCAACAACAAGAAGAATCAAATCAAAGCAAAAAATATATATATGTTTGTGATGAGGGAGAAAGTGAAAGTTAAGGGGTGGGATGAAAAGATAGCAGGTCGGCCCCCACCCCCCTCTCTCACACAAAGGAATTAGTATATAGCCGCTTTTCAATAGCATTCTTGATAATGAATTGACACGTACTTGGTAGGACCCAAGTCTTCCATGTCTCTATATATATATGCACACACATCTTTGCACCCCATACTTCCATTCAAAACTCCAAAACAACAAAACAATAACTACACATTACAAGCCCAAACAGAATTTTCCTTTTATACTACTCTCAGCTTCATTTAATAACATCATCCCAAGCTAGCAAAGTTAGCTTCTCTTATCACAAAAAAGGGTAGATAGATAGCTAGATAGATAGCTAGCTATGTGCAACTCAAAGCCATCTTCACCATCCTCATTTGTCTCTACTAAAACTAGCCATTTCATAAACCCCAATAAAAATATGGATCTTCATGTCACAGGTGATGATGAAGCACTTCATAGATGGCCAACCCCTTGTGAGGTAAAAAAAAAAAAACCACCTATTATTGATCATTATCATCTTCATCTATCTTAACATATTTGATCAAAAAAGGAGTTGAAAAAAGAGAGAATCTTGCTTACTTTATAACACTATCTCATTTTCTTGCATGTTAATTTCTTGCTCATTTTTTTCTTGCATTTTATTAATTAGGCCTTGGAAGAAATCAAAGCCATTGGGAAGATATCAGGACCAACAGTTATAACAGGGCTATTGCTATATTCAAGAGCCATGATCTCCATGCTTTTTCTTGGCTATCTTGGAGAGCTTGAGCTTGCAGGAGGTTCACTTGCCATTGGTTTTGCAAACATTACAGGCTACTCTGTCATCTCAGGCTTGTCCATGGGCATGGAACCTATCTGTGGACAAGCTTATGGAGCCAAACAAATGAAGCTTCTTGGCTTAACTTTACAAAGAACAGTGCTTCTCCTTCTATCTACCTCCATACCTATATCTTTCATGTGGCTTAACATGAAAACAATCCTCTTATGGTGTGGTCAAGAACAAGAAATCTCATCAATGGCACATACTTTCATCGTTTTCGCGATCCCGGACCTCTTCTTTCTTTCATTGCTTCACCCATTGCGTATCTATTTAAGGACTCAAGGCATTACATTACCATTAACCTACTGTTCAGCTATCTCAGTTTTGCTCCATGTACCATTAAATTTCCTTCTTGTGAGGTTTTTCAACATGGGAGTTACTGGAGTTGCCATAGCCATGGTTTGGACTAATCTCAACCTAATCCTCTTGCTCTGTTCGTTCGTATACTTTTCGGGTGTGTATAGAGATTCATGGGTGTCTCCAAGCATGGATTGTCTTCGAGGATGGTCATCATTGCTTGCATTAGCAGTCCCAACTTGCATATCAGTTTGCCTTGAGTGGTGGTGGTATGAGTTCATGATAATGCTATGTGGCCTATTAGTCAACCCAACGGCAACAGTTGCTTCAATGGGGATACTCATCCAAACAACTTCATTAGTATATGTGTTCCCATCATCTCTAAGCTTAGGAGTATCCACAAGAATCAGCAATGAGCTCGGCGCCAACAGGCCGGCGAAGGCACGCATTTCGATGATCGTATCGCTGTTCTGCGCGGTGGCATTAGGCCTTGCAGCCATGTTGTTCACAACCTTGATGAGACATAAATGGGCTACTTTCTTCACAAGAGATGAAGAGATTCTTGAACTCACAGCAGTGGCATTGCCCATAGCAGGGCTATGTGAGCTTGGGAATTGCCCACAAACCACTGGGTGTGGAGTTCTAAGAGGAAGTGCAAGGCCAACCATTGGAGCAAACATCAACTTGGGATCATTTTACCTTGTTGGCATGCCAGTTGCTATCTTAATGGGGTTTGTCTTCAAAATGGGGTTTGCTGGACTATGGCTTGGCTTGCTTGCAGCTCAGGCCTCATGTGCATTGCTAATGTTGTGTGTGCTATGCAGAACAGATTGGACACTACAAGTTGAAAGAGCAAAAGAGCTTACAAAATCATCATCTTCTACTACAACTTCATCATCATCATCATCATCTAAGAACATTACTAGTATTTTGCCAGTGCAATCATCTTCACATCAAGATCAGTACTTCTACTCTAAAGGAGGAGGAGCTAACAAGATAGTAGTTGCTAATGATCTTGAAGAGATTTTGTGCAGTAATAATGATGAGTTGGTGAAGTCAACTTGTCATGAAACAGACCCTTTGATCATATCATCTAGTTCTTCTACACACATTGTGCATTAATTAGAGTAACACCCCCACCTCATTTTTTTGCCTCCCACTTTTTGGGTGGCTATGTGAAAAATTAAAAAAAAAAAAAAAATGAGATTGTTCATTTGGATTTTACTATATCTCTCTCATTGTACCTTAGAGAGTTTAAGAGAGAGAGCGCTTTCGATTTCCACCTTTTTACATATATTAAAATCCTAATATATATATATATATATATTCTGTTCACTTTTTTCTTTCTATAAATATTTTTAGTATGTTGATATTATTAATACGATTTTATATTGTTAAGAATTATGGGGTTTCAATCTTGCGATTATACTCCCCAAGCGCATTAAGACACTGTACTAGAAGGAGTGGAGGCCTATTACATCAAATTTTTTTTATGTCCCATCGATATGTTAGTGAATTCGAACAATGAGATCTGTTTTGATTATAAAATCAGTTGGTACTAAAAATGAGTAGTTAGGAGAGTTAACACTGAGGCAAGCGCATAAGTGAGAAGTCGAGGATCCACTCTAGTGTCATACTAAAAATCACATGATTTCGTTCTAAAATTAATTAGTACAGTTCGGAATCTTATACGACGATTTTAAAATATATAATTTTTTTTTATGAGAGAATCAAATATTTTAAAAAATATGGAATATATGTATTTGTATATATATTAGTTCTCCATACCCTCACTTAATGTGAGAGAGAGAAAGAGCAAAAGTTAAGCTGTCGGTTATTTTCGAGGCGTAAAAGAAAGGATCCGCCAACCTTTCTTATTGTTCCCTTCCATTTAAGGTCACACCATTGACTACCTAAAATAGAACATTAGCATAATACTCGTAACCTCTTGTTCCAACAAAACAACTTTCTTCTACTTTATTTATATTATTTTTCTCTTTTTCTCTTTTTCTCTTTTTCTTTCTTTCTTTCTTTTTTTTTTTCTTTTTTTCTTTTCCGTTTCTTCTTTAGTTTCTTGGTAGTGTGAAATCCCTCTTTCCAACGCAATCTTACTTCAAGAGACAAATGGCAATTTTGACTAAAATTAAACTTTTCTTCTTTCATCTTCTTCCTCTTATCAGTTTCTAAAAGTGCTAAACAGAATATTTGATGATGAAATGACCGATAAAGAAAGCTCAAATACATCCGTAATCTTTCGAGGGCTTGATGAGACGTTGAGAATACTAAATCGTTAAAATCTTAGCTTTTGAGTTTGAATCATCTTTCTTGTATTTTATACGTAAAAGTTTATACGTAGAATTATTAGGTTCAAAAATTGCACAAGCTTTCGTCTAAGTGAGCCCTCTAAGATGCTTCCACATCAACACAACTCATGACAAGTTGGTCAAAAAAAGCAAAAAAAAAAATCAAAGTAAATTTTTTTCCTTGATATTTTGTGTTGTACACCTAGTGGTTACGTGGTTTACGTCTATTGTTATTCTTCATGACCATATTTCTCCAAATTTGACCATTTGATGTGACATGGTTACTCAATTGGTTCAAATTTCAATTTAGTTCTAAAATCACCATTTTCTATCATATAATGCTTAGTTATAATACTAAAGCGTATGTATTAAATTACCAACTTATTTAAAAACTTAAAACTTATTAGATAGGAGTTATTATATTTATTAATTATCCTGAATACGGACTCTCACATGTATATGAAATTTGTTTTAAGTCTTGTACTTGAGATTTTTTTTTTCGTTTTTAAATGAGTGGCGAAAAAACTTAAAATAAAAAACCGTTTGATAATACCATATATTAAATTATTATATCATCTACAAATTTAATACATTAGTGAGTGAATTATTATTTCTATAAATTATTGAAATCAACAATATGCAAAAAATAAGGTATCTTTCATGAAAGCTAATTGATGTACCTCTTGTCTCAGGATTTCCATCCCATAGGGATAGGATGATCGTTGTACGTTTGCCCTTGTTGAATGATATTTTCTTTTGACCAAAAAAAAAAATGAAAGCTAATTGGAATGAACCTTAACATAAAGTGACTGTTCATGTGTACGTGTCTAGGTCAGCAATTGTGTATATGTGTGAGTGTGTGAAAGAGAGAGATAGAGGGGGACTGTGAAAGCATATGTATGTGCCTGTGTTGTATCCAAACAAAGCATGCAGTGATAATTGGCACTGGAGAAGTATCTGCCGAAGAGGGCCTTAGAGGGGCGTGGGGGGGCCCCTGCTAGTAACTGAAGAAACAAAATCCAGCTATTATTGCATCTGTCTACTTCTCAGATGACAAAAATGGAGCAGTGCCTCTGCATAGCAGTTTCCCCCCCCCCCACCCCCACCATCTCAGGCTCCATTTATGTTCTTTTAAAACCAGCAGAGACCATTACAAACACTAGCAAAAGAGGAATCAAATAAAAAATACATTAGTTTTTGTATGTAGATATGTGTTTGAGTCTAATTTCCCAAAAAAAAAAAATGCGGGTATTTGTTTCATCGTTAGGTTACTATTTATAATAAAATTACCTTGATAAATGAATGTTTGATAAATTAATAACCTCGCTTAAATAATGAAATCTTCAAATCCCAACTCGGGCTAATTTATTAAATCTATAAAGTAAAAACTTTTAAAATTCTTTTGGACCCAACGAATATATAAATTAACAATTTCATAAATACATAAAAGACATAGCACATAAAATGTCATAATATTAAGGAGCTTTTACTTGACTAACTTTTATTTTCTCATTTAAGTTCTTTTTTTTTCAAAATATGTATCTAAAGTTGTTTGCATTTTCTTTGTACCTACCGAACTCAACCTAATCCTTAATCTTTTGCAATGCTTATGCCAAATGATTTTTTTCATGTTATGTAGCAAGTATATAATTTGTTAAGGTTACTATTGCTTGTAAGGCCTCTTTTGGAGAGAGAGTTAGTTTGTAATACACAACTATAATCTGGATTATAGTCATCATCGGTAAGCATATTCATTACCCCTTGAATAATCTCATCATTGGTACGTAGCCATATTCACTACCCTTTGTAGATTTTATGTTTGCACATTAATGTATGTACATACATGTTAACTTTTGGTAACATCCATTAATATTATAATTTATAAGTCATACATGTATCTTGTCAAAAGAATAATACTATAATATAAAACATTTTTTAAAATTAATAAATTTTCATTTGTGAATAAATTGACAAATATTTATTTATCGATAAATAAATAAACCATTTTTCATTGTTTCACTTCATGTTCTTACTAACTAGTGGTTGCTCTAACAGATGAAAATGGAAAACGAAAATAATAATGATAATAATGTTAGCAAAAAATTAATGACATTATTTTCGTATAGGAACTATACTAGTGACTATCATTATGTTTTGGATGGAAATTGTTGATTGCACTAATAAATTACATTACTTAAAACATGAAGAATCAAAAGACATAAAATAAAATATCAGAAATCAAAATATCATTTTATAAAAAAGTTAATAGACCATTCATGCATGGTATTAACCATTTGTAGCAAACTTTTGATTTGTCATTTCAAGCCCAAAGTTTTTTCTCCGACATTCAAGTTTAGGGTGTTCATGGTGCACTCCAATATATAAAATAATAGTAGTAGTGAGCAATATCATTATCTTTTTTAAAAAATTTAAGTTAATTGATAAGAGTGCAAGTTCTACCAATAATCAATAATGGGTTCAAAATCTTATTTATACACACTAGTAACTGTGCATATTTTAATTTAGAAGTATATGATGAATGTGAGAGTCTTAACTTATATAATATATTATAGTTTTACCCTAACATAAAGTCAAGTAAGAGAACATTATTCAATAAATTGACAAAGTTGATAGTAGTTCTTTATAAGTGGCGGCTGAGGCAGATTGCTATAAATTACTATTATCTTATTAACATGTTGTACATGCCCTTCATAAAAATAATTAGTGTAATTACTTATAGAAAAATAAAGAAAAATTAAAAAAATAGGAAGAAGATCCATCTCCAAAAAACAAAGAGAGTTTTAACTGCTTGGGCTTCACACCACTTATTCGCTTTTCCTTATCTCGTTAATGCATTTATTTATGATGTTATAATTCTATGCTATCCTAGTATATATCATCCCATCACTTTGTACTTGTGGCGAAAAATCGTCAGAAATGTGTGGTACGGCAAGGGTTTACATCACCTCCTGTGTATTACATTTCATATATATGGAGTCATGCTAACTTCCAAATATATTGTCCTCATTGTCTTCGTACTTCACAATTGCATGACCATGTTCAAAGAATTCAATTTTAAAAAGATTTTAGAACATATGGAGTAAATGGTATACAAGAAATCTAAAGAAACCATACTAAGTTTGACCCCATTAAATATAATAGGCTAGTTAAGAGTAAATGGTATTCATAAAAATCATACAAAGTCTTATTCCATTAGATAGAGTTGGCTAAGTAAATGTCACGTCTCGAATCCAAAATTTAAGGCCCACGAGCACGATTGGTGTTGTAAACATAAAAAATAACTACTTGAGTCTCTTTTCTATTGCTCAAAATGGTTAACCTAAGTTATTCCTTATATCCACTTTAAATTTTGGGGTTGAATCGCCCAACATGAGTTGATCCGGCCTGACCCATTTTGTATGGGTCAATAGGAAATTATGGAAATGTATTTTTGATAACTTCCCATATCCAAATAATATATTATTTTTCTCCAAATTTTTTAGAGAAAACAGTGACAGAAGTATGGCTTCTGTCTTCTTCTCTGCTCTTCTCCCAATAGTTTTCTCTCTGTTTGTTTATTACGTATAAACGACCAAATCAAATAGGCACTTAGGTTGTGGTTAATAGCTCTATATCTCGTATTTAGAACTCTGATTCACAGCTTCTTGAACAATGGAACGAACGTGGGCAAATCCTAAAATTCTTCTACATATACTGTAAGGTTAATATATTTTTATCCGGCTTATGAAGAATCCGTACTTATTGTTAAAATTCTTCACCCATAATACCCACTTATAAATCACACAATCACACTATCTCCCACCTATGTGGGATGTCACATACACTCTCCGTTAAGGATCTGACATTTTCGTCAAGGGCTCATATATACACCCAAGACTAATCAGGTGATGCAGGATTCTAGAGGTAACTCCTACGGGTTCAAGAGGTGGCTCCCACCATTTTCTTGGTGTAGCATTTTACCCCGCATAGCACTTAGTTCTCGCACCACCTGGTGACCTGCTATAATGTCATTATGTCACGCCTCGAGCCCAGAATCTCAGGCCCGCAGGCGGGACTGGTGTTGTAGGCATAAGAAATAACTACTTGAGCATCTTTTTTACTGATTCAAAATAATTAACTTAAGTTATTCTTTATACCCATAATATAATACGTACTTATAAACCATATAATCATACTATCTTTCACTGATATAAGATGTCACACTAAGAGTAAGTGGTATTTATACTACAAAAGAATAATTTTGGAATAGTTAATCTACCATGGAGAACCTTAATCTGATTGGTAGTGGAAGGAGAATCAAATTTAAGCATCTTCACAAAACATCTTTTTGCCTTTTCGGGTTGAGGAAACACAAGACAAGTTGATTCAATATGCCATATAGCTAAAAAGTAGAAGTTGGTTCTTGCTTAAGAAGACAAAGGTAGAAAAAAAAGGAGGTTGGGCGAGTTGAGAATCTATATTCATTTAATTTTTTTAAAAAAGGAGAGCTTTTGGTCATAAAAAAAAAAAAAAATGAGAGCATTGAAACGCATAAAAAAACTGGAATCATCAGAAGAAGGGTAGACTATAGAAAATAACGTTGATATAATAATGTAGTATTTGGATTGATAGAGGGGGAGAAATAATTTTTGAATTTGTACATGGTGGAAGTTTAACGTATTAAACTATTCTTTCCTTTTTATATATAATATATACCAAGGCTAACATTATTAGATTGGTTAAATAAAATGAAGACCTTGCAATTAGCCATCATCCTTGTGGTACTGTCTAGTGAATAAGGATCCGTTCATTGTATTATTATATTATGAATAATATCTGTCGAATTTGTGAAGTAATTATCTAACGACTCAATTATTAAAAGCACACCACCAATCACAAATATTAAATCATATTTATAACGTAATTATTTAATAATATTATGAGTGATTTCTTACCCTAACTAGTATACAAATTTACACGGACGTGCAATGATGTTGAAAATTTGTATGTATGTGACATAGTTGAAGAGCTTGAAACTCTAAACAGTGTGTCAGTCGTCCTATATTCGGACTGGTAACTGTTGTCCCTCAGTTTTGGATAATGGAGTACTTTCTAAAGTACTCCTGAAGCATAAAGACAAATTCCCTCCTTACAAATTACCCTTGTCTACAATGATGCACTATACTTTTTTGAAGAAAAAGCTCTCAATTCCATGAGAATAATTATATGCCACTAGAATGGAAAAGGTGAAGTGTATATGCCTCTAGGGTATCACGATTCTATAGGTTAAAATTTTAATGGCTTTAGTGAAATTTAAGTGGTTTAAAAGAGTAACTTTGTATACAATCAGTAATACATATAGGTTTAAATCACGAGTAAGAAGAATTTAGAAATGAAAGGAGCGTGTCCATTACAATATTTTTAATCTTTTACAATAATTTAATTAAAAATTATTTTTTTATTTTTTGTAATAAATGTCTTATTACAACTATTTATTATAATAATTTTTGTAATAGTTTTATTTAACTGCATTGGTTAAATTTTTTTTACCACTTTTTGTTAATAAGTACTTGTGAGAATACTTTTTTGCAATGATTTTAAATTATAATGGTTTAAATGCTTATTATTTATAAAAAAAATTATTGCAGTAAAAAATTTGTAATGGTATCATATAATATCACTAGATGTAAACTTTAAGTTATTTGCAATGACTTTGAACCTTTTTTACAACAATTTAAAAAACTGTAACAGAACAAAAATGTAATAGTGATCGTATTATATAAATATACATGTTTCAATTCACTTAAACATTTTAGAAACGTAAATGATATGGAGACAATTTTACATTATTGTATCAACTATATTTGATTGTCCCTTTTCCTACTGAATATTGAGGAAATCGAAAAACCTAACATCTTATGCACATAGTGACCACTTAAAAACCTATCTTCTCCTACACTAAAGAATCATGCTTGCTAATTGTCCAACGTGAAAGAAGAAACTTTGTGCACATGTTTAAACCTAATTAAAAGATTAATACCATCTTTAGTTTCATGTAGAGCCTTAAAAAGCTGAACATTCTTGCATAAATGCATGAACCATTTTTTTCATTTTATCTGATAAGGACATCCATTCACCTCTATACGGAAATTCCATTTGCCACCAAATTTATACTACAATTAGATTAATACAAATAATTCTATCTGATAAGTGACTATTTTAACCTAAAAGTTAAGTTCTTAGAGAGTATATATTTAATTAGTTTGATATTTTCAATACACCTTCTTTATGTACAAGTGAGAATTTGTCAAGTTGCAAATTTTTTGGCCAATTTTGGATTGTTGCAGGCTTTGAGCTTTCATGATTTTGACCAACCACTAGAGCCGCTTCGGATTTTACTGGAGGAGGATTTTATTAGGTGAAACATCTCTTAAATTGATTCATACGTAATTTCAACTTTATTTTTATTGAAAAAAAAAAATTATACACATAATAAATAAAATTTTAATAATAATAAAACTGACATCTCTAAAACCGATAGTAATGAGAATTAAACTCAAAAAGTTCACGGTATCCCAACATCAACACAACGATATGCATAAACCCACGACAATTTACTTATGTAATATAGCTTTTACAGAAAGGGGAATCTTCTATAGTGCATGGCTCTATAAGCTATAAGATATTATGTATTTATAAGACCATCACTATCTAGCACATCATTGTAACAAGAATCGAATAACTTTACGCCACGTATCGTTGTAATTGAATTTCTAATCTTATTCCACTAGTGCCGGTCGATTAAATGACACGTGTCTGCCATGTATTAATAGCTTTATGAGAGTTCATACTACTATGTTCCACATAAAACAAAAAAGAATTTTATATTAAGCAAGAAGAAAAAGAATAACTTATTTAGATGAAAACAGCCGCCCCATTGGCGAAGGAAGTGGTAGGGTTATTGTGCCATGAAATTCAACAAAAGGGAAGTTGAAAAAGTATGATGAAGAAACTTCAACTAGTTGTCTACTTTAAAAAAAAAATTATATTATATTTTCAATCAAGTTATGATAATGATTTACCTAAAACTGCAATGAGCATTTATGCTTATTTCCATGTTAATGTCTTTTCAAGATCACCGTCTCTTCGTGGGAGGAGAGGCAAGGTGTTGCAATATCTTGTCTCATCATCTAATTAAAGACAAACATATGTATAAAATAGAAGAGCTATGCCCCCATAGTGAGTGATTAATGGAAGGTTTGTGTCCACTACATGCTATTATGCATACTATAACAAGTGTTGTGAGTTGGGGTGACCTTCTCGTCTTGGTAATAGAAACTGTCTTTATCTTCCATTCATTTCCCTCTTTTCATTTTTTTGTAGGAAGAGAGACTCATTTTATAATGAAACTATACTAAATTAATTTCAAATTGCAAAATTTATAATGACGTAGGGCATACTAACATATACTTTAAATCAACTAAGAGCTAAATAATATTTATGATGAGAGGTCATAAATTTAAACTTGACAAATTTCATCATGATGAGTTATCACTCGACTACTCTATCCAACTCTTAATGCAGTAGCATATTTTAATGCATACTTCAAACTAATCAAGAGTTAGGTTATATTATTGATAAGAGAACATAAATTAAGATTTAAGATTTTTAATTATAATAAGTTACCATCCGACCATTTTCTACCCAATGCTAGGGGCATTTATTTCCTTGCACGGTTAAAATGCCGAAATGCGGAAAGGCATACTTTCACTCAAAGTCTATTTTTGGACCCACAAAAAGACTAGCACCTGAAAAATCCAACTGCTTCTCGATGCTGAAATGTTAAAATTATTAGTCTAACAACTGTTGCATTGCACGGTTTCAATTGGCTAGCTAGGCCTGCCAGGTTGGAGATTCATGCATCACCCTTATTGTCTTTCTTTACAAACAGATAAAATTTGCCTTCAATAATTAATATACATGGATGTGCAATACATGAACGCAAGCAAAAATTGCCGTAACATGTTTAACTTTTCAACCCATAATTGTTCAACGTACGATTTATCTGACGAGGATAGAAGTCATTGTTGCAGAGTAGAGTTTGAGAAATGTATACGGCTTTTACCACACCACCAAAAAGCGCTAAGCTATTAGCTAGCATGCATGCGTGCTGACCTAGTTTAGTAGTGCGGTGGTGTAGTAGTAGTAGTAGTAGCAGCAGTAGTAATGAGAAGATCAACAAATGTGGATTCAAAATTGGATCACTTGCTAGCTGCCTATTCAAAGATGCCAATCGTGTGGCATTAAGCTATAGTCGAGACTGGCAGTGCCGTATGGCTTTTCCGAAGAAAAAGGGGTCCCTAGTTTTATCATATGCTGCAATGTGGACCATTGGTACTGGCACCATGCACTACGGGGCAAACAGATTCTATGACTTTTCAAATGTAGCCTTGTGGAAATTTGGGGCACCACTTAGAGGAGCAATGGTTGTGATTTGTAGGACATGGAGATGATAACTTTTTATGGAGCTATAACATGTTTGATAATTGTTGGATATATTTCGGTGATTGTTAGCTATTTCCATTTTATGTAAGGGAGTTGTAACTTGCAATTATTTTTTTAGAGAGCTATAGCAAATTTGATCATTTTTGGGTACATTCACCGTAGTATAACTTATCAACGATTACTAGAGATGGTGGTTTCATGCAAGCGAGTTACAATTAATAATCCAAATTAAGGATGGGTTTTTTAGGTTAGTTCATCCTCACGGAATCGTGACCCTTTGTTCCAACCATTGTATCATCTGTGTCACCTAAGGCAGAAGAGGTATGATGGCTTCATATAATCTTATATCTTATGAAAACCTAATGTTGTTTTCAGATTTTTTTTTTTTTTAATCTCTTAATGGCAACAAATTCATCCAAGTAAGGATCACGTTAAATCCACTTAAAGATTATAAATTTTGTGTTGTAGTGGTAAGCTCTAACTTATACTCTAAATCAATCAAAGATCAAACAATATTTGTGATGCTTTGAAGTCAGACTTTTTCATTAGTGTAATTTTGTTTGACACCCCTTGCACTTTTAATAAGTGTGACTTAGATAGTTAGATCCCACACTTTTTAATATATGAATGTCACACTCCTTTCGCTAGTGATCAGTTAGTTTTTCTGTTAAAAATTTAATAGAAGCCATTTTTTGCTCTTTTTTTTTGTCAAAATTCTTCCCTTACTATGTGAGAAATCAAAAATACCCAAAATTTTTCATTCAACTTTTTTTTTGGTTCACATAATCTAACTAAGTAAATATGTCATTCTATTCTAATTTTACCAACATTATAGTGGGATTTATGTCTCAAGCCATGGACATTTCAACTCCTTTAGATTTTCTTTGTAATACGCAAATATTCAACTTTGAAGTCTATGTTGTTAATGAAATATTTCTTAATTTTACGTATAAAAATAAGAAAGAAAGATAGCAAAACAAAATAAAGTTCATAATAAAAAACTGCAATAAGCATAGCGTATCAATTTGGCTAGCTTTATGCTATCAAAAGTTTGACCATATTGTCATTAATTTTCTTTTATTTTTCTACAATATGTGAAATTAAAATCTATAAAATTCGAAGTCAGGTGAAATTAGGTCCTAATTTGATCAACTAAAAATTACAAAGATTACTTAGCAAAAAAAAAATTACAAAGAGTGTGACTTAAGAGTAATACAAATTAGGCCAACAACATATATATTTCTCATATACTACGTACAATTATACAAGCTTACTTATCACATGAATAGTAGTCATCTGTAGATTCTAAGATGCATAATAGATAAATATTGACTATGATCTTCAAGTTGACTGAAGTTTGAACAAAGACTTTCAATAGTTGTTACTTGTGTCTCTTTCACGACAGAAGTACATATTTTTATAGTTAAATAATGTGAATACAAAAAAGAAAAAAAAAATAGTTAAATGAGAACCTTCAGATATTTATTGATTCTCTCACAGAGAAAGGACAAAAATGGCTTTTATCAATTTTTTAACAAATAAAACTAACGGATGACTAACAGAAAAAGTGTGATACTCATATATTAAAAAGCGTAGGATCTAAATTATACTTAGCAAAAGTGCAAGACATGTCAAATAAAATTATTTTTTTTTTTATTATAACAAGTTACTATCTGATTTACTTTTTTTCTTTTTCACTACATGAGAACCGACCTCCATATTGGCTATGCCTTAAAGAAGTAAACAAATGTAACCTCTACATTTGGCCCACATTGTGTATTCTCACTCACCCAATATATGTTTCTTTATAGCTTCACATGAAGTCAACGTCAAAGCTACGATAAGAACTGATCGTGATCGAACATGATCCACACCATTTCCCACTACTACAATAGTGAATGCTGAGAAAGAGACGAACAATTTCTTGTTTAATTGGTAAATAAGGATGAGATAACATCGCCAGATCTTTTTATGCACAACGCGTGGAAAAATTAACTCCTAAAAGGGTTGTTGAACTTCAATTAAAATACAATTTAATTGCATGTAGCTTTGCTTTGAAGTGAAAAAGAAGCAACCAAATTGAATGACACCACAATCCCCAAACTTTAGTGGTTTGACATTTATATGCATGCTTATATTAATTAATTACTACTAGCATTTGACCTAAATCTTCCTTAGTTCGTGACGGTCGGTTTGTTTTTCAACATAATTAATTGGAAAATTAACGAATCACAAAAGGAAGGACGATGAAAAAGAGAGCCAAAAGGAGTCTGACATCCCTCATACCAGAGAAATTAGTCAACACAGATAATAAACTTTATAACACATAGACATAACTTTTCTGGGTGTGGGATTGCAAAGGTCAACGTCAACAGAAAAAACGAATGGGATAAGCAAAACAATTATGAGTTAAAAACCACTAGGAAATGAGTCAAACATAATTGCTATATATGTATGGTCGGTCAGCATCATGAGTCACTTTACCACTACAAAAATATTATTCAACATGGTCTAAAAGTGATAATGTATGTAATTGCCGACTAATATACTTAGAAGACCAGTCAAGAATATCATTGTCAACATTAGCTTAAAGCATCTGCAACAACATTGACCAAAATGATGAGATCAAGAGAGAGATTGGATGGACACACAGGAATGTAGAAGATAAATGTAATGAATCGTGTAAAACTACTCAAACGAGCAAATCCAAGTAGGAAATTTGGTAAGCTCATCTGAATATCCGACGTAAGAGCATTGTTATACATTACTCCTTTGCCTTTCTTTATACAAAATAATTTTTATCAACATATATGACAAAGTTCCCGTTCTATATGTAAATTCTTACCTTATGAAAAAAAGGGTGAAGTGGTGAAAGAGTAATATATATTAATACTCGTACTACAATTCAATAAAACGCTCAAGCTACTTGAGGAATTTAGATGCGATCAGTACACACTCGTGCAGCATTTAATTTCTACAACTCAATGAAACCCTCAAGTTACTTGTGCATTTTAGATGCAATCAAAAAAAATCAAGAAGGATTTAAATTGGTATTCAACTCGATTAGTAAACATATTTGATTTCAAAAAGACAAAACAGTAGACTTTGCAAAGTACATATTTATATACACATGACGGTATTCGACCTACTAGATTATAGAATATCACAAGATAACGCCTTCACTGGGCAAGAATGTGACTGATATTTCCTCCACAGGATCATGGAAAGCAGAGATAAATGTTCTTAGCAGAAATGAGTAGATGGCCGTAATAGTTTATCATCTAAGATGCAGGGATGAATCATGGTGCTGATGCCAATAGACAATAACTGCAAGAAGTCATCAAAATCATCAACTAGAGATCTCTTAAGGCTGAGATTGCCAAATAAAACTGAAACTGTTGGCTTTACTTCGTCAAGAAAGCCGTTCTGTGAAGCTCGAGGGGTCCTGCAGCATAATCAAGTGATTATTTATTTCGCTTCTTGTGCTCACAAGCCTATAAGTTAAAAGCCAGACACGCACACACATTCATATATGCATATGTTTGTGTGTGCCTATATAAATAATGTATATCTGCTCCATATGGTATACTGTATATTATGAATATAAAATGCAGAACGTCAAATTTTGTCCCTCTTTCATGTAATGCCTAAGAAGAACAAATCCTTTGGAGCATATGTGCGGATGTGAGAGCTGAAATTCTCTCAGGGAAGAAATATAAGAATACCGTTCCACATAGGAAGATATGTGCTGATTTACAATTAGATTATATTGTTGGTTAATTGACACGTTCACTTGCTCTTCATTTTTAATGTTTTCTCTTGATTTCATGTTTGATGTATAATCTTCGACATTGCTGTATTTGACGAACTTGTGGGATGAAATGCTTTAGTTGCTGATTCGCCAAAAAAATAAAAAAATAAAAAAGAAAAAAGAGAAATCCATTATCCTACTCAGTCCAGGCCACTCTTCACATTGTTCCTCGAAGTTATAGAGATTTTATGGAACCAAACAATTACAGTCAAAATTCCTGACCATCTAACAATAGCAGCATCTACTTAGGTGGAGATTCTGCTTGAACCACGATCACTATCACTAATAAAACCTACAATGAACAGGACTGACGAAAATAATTACCTAGAGAGACGCTTTACAGAATATCGTCATTTTCTGTGTCATTAACTTCTTGGAGTTCCTCTGTATCATCCACATCATCGATGGGAATATCCTTGCTGTCATAGCCAAGGGAACCTGCATCTGTGACTAAGCTTATCAGCAAATGAGGACTATGCCTCATGAAGAGACAAAAGGGCAGCATGCTTGATATTGTACAGCTGAAGCTACCGAAAATATTTCCAAAGAAATGTAGTCAGTAGAGGAACCTCAACATGCACAATGATCATGCAACAGAGATTGATAGATAAAAAGATCATCCAACAGCAGGTACTAAGGACCACACTTTGACCCTCATAAACTCCTGTCTTCATTATAATGAGTTATGCTCCACTATAGTTGTTAAATCATGAATTATATCATGAATTGAAATATTAATTTTTTTTAGAATCATGAATATTATTGAATCTTAAATCTTAACGATTTGGTCAAGATTTAGAAATAGATTTAGGATTGTATTCTTGCATAAAGCTTAAAATAGATTGACAAAAAGACTGTCGACAAGAGTATAATAACCAAGAAGAAAACCATACAACAACTACCCACCCTTCTCTTAATCACCTTCATCTTCACTTAGGACTCTAGGCAGCAGAAAATTAGGTGCTTAATGGCCTATTTTAATTTAGAGTTAGATGTTTCATGTTTGGCTTTTCAATTATGGTCGGTTTGAGATTTATTATAGTTTAAACAATTTTTTGCAAAAGAAAAAAAAATGCGAGCAGACCCTAATGCATTAGAAAAGTGAATAGTACTGAATACGTGAATCATACTCAATCATACAATTTACTATGATTTGATGCAATTCGGTTGCGATTCATGTACATTTCTGATTCACATGCCGATTTGAATCGTTTTGCTCATGAATCTAATTGAATCATAAAATACGAATCGTTCTGATAACTATGTGATCTACCCTTCTAAATCTTGGACTCTTGCACTTTAGATATCAAGGACATAACATAAAAAGAATTTCCACCAGGTAATTGTCAGATTGATAAATTTGGTGAACGGAAAAATCCAAATTCTGCAATAAATCCAACGTGCCTATAGTCTAGTGACCGTAGACATATTCATTGATATGTACAGAGTGAAAGTCAATACCTTTTGTTATCTCCATCCTTCCCCTCCCCCCTAAACCATAGAATCTGAGAAAAATAAATAAGAAACTGAGGAAAATAACTTATTCCTCATTTGTTGGTACTCATTATGTATGACTTGTTCTATTTAGTTGGTCAAGATGTTAGGCCATAGCTTGAAATAGAAGAGAGTGTGGTTGAAGCAATTGACTGAAAGGACCCTATGAGGTTGCAACCTGATTCCTATTGCTACTCAAATGAATTCAGATGAGACCCTTGCAAGAAGCTAAACCATTTTCACAAGAAACGAATATAACTGCTACTGAAACCACCATGATCAAAACCTGGACGTATACATGTACTGTGGTTGTCTAGACTAATTTAGGAAGACTTCCTTCTCTTCCTTTTTTCTTCTCTCATCTTTTAGGAACACATAGTACTTCAAGAATATATCCTATAGATATAACAGACTGCACATTTGACTGTAATAACCTAGAATAAAAATGACAAAATTCACCTGTTGAAATAAATGATGCTGGACTTCCCATTTGCTCTACTGATTGCGATTTATTATCAAGTAGATATTGAAGTTCTAAAAGATCTAAGAAAGCTACCGTCTGAGGATTCCGACAGTGTCCTGCAGATGGGAAGGAAAAAGGAGAAATATCAGCTCATATATTGACCATAGCCCATAAGAAAGCTACTAGAAATATTATAAAAGACCAAGATAAACTTTCATGCCTTTGATTAGACAAAAGAATTAAGAATGTTAAGAGTCACAAATGAAGTAAACCCGAGTCTGAAATGATGAATAATGAGCTTCTTCATAAAGAGTGCAGATATAAAGAAGTGCAAAGATAGAACCTGAAGTAAAGAAAAAATGAGATGATTATTGCAAAGCGCAAAAATTATAAGCCTTCACTAAAATTGTTGAAACCAATTGTATAATTTGGATTGTATTTGTCCATTAGAAGCAATATTAGCTGCTTTCTCATAAGAATACCTTGAAGATTATAGAGATGAAATCGTAAGATAAGAAATCAATTTCAGATAGAAATTTCCAGAAAACCCCATCTCCATTGTTACCCAGTATAGGAACAATATTAACAAATTAGACTAACTCGGTTTGAACCAGAAACAGTCTACAAAGAAGGCAGAAACTAATCCCCAGAAAGCATAAGTGACAAAGATATGATTTACTGCCAGCATCGACTTACTAATCAACTAAAGTGCCTCGTTACTCGAGCAAGAGCTCGTAAAACAGTGTTGAACAGCCAGGCATCTCAAGCCACAGAATACATGCCAGATTGGTGATAAGATAAATCACATTCTTTGGAATCAAGTTATAAATAACAAAGAGATGTTAGATTGGGTAGACTTTAAGGAATGTCATGACCGAAAAGAAACATGAATGAGAAGATGCAAACAGGATCACAATTATCCTCACCAGGAAACAAGTCAATAGAAACTGACACAGTAGGATCATGGCATGGCACTGTCCTTTCGAATTCAAATGGTTTGGCTCCTCTAGTATTCAGCTTATTCCTTACAAATTGACGGCACTCTTCTATGTCAAGCTGTGCATCACTATGACCAAAACAGAAAGTCTTACTAGCTGATTCTTATGAAGTAATGTCATGGGCATCCATTTAATATGCACACCTAAAATTTGCACGTTTGATTGTCAAAGGGAGAATAGAGTTAAACTTCCTCGTAATTGCAAGCCATTCTTCATCGTATTGAATCTCGTAAGGTCCTGGCCCCGTTTCAATTTCAACAACCTATGAAGCAAATTGAATCCCACAACTGAAGACATTAGCTTTAAGCAGTTTCTAGGAAATTCTATGCGAAAAGTAAATGAAGTGCAAGAAGATACCTGTAGAAATTTTCGTCCTGGGAGGCACTTATCAAGTGCGAGAAATTTTGTCGCTGGACCACCTTCCCCATGTTGGACTAAAGCAGCAAATTCGCAATGTAGATGAGCAGAGAACCAGTAAGAGGGTTTCAATTTTTCTAGCAAATCTGCAGCAGCTTTACTTCCCAGGGTTCCTTCCTGAATCTGGATGAGTACATTATTAAGTTGTCAATGTTTACTGCTATGGCTACCATGTCACAGCTGATAGGTCTTAAGAATAACTTATGAAATTCTATAACATGATAAAAGGTATAAAGTAAATAAATTACAAATACATCTGGTACACCACAAAATCTCAATGTGCTCA
The DNA here is from genome assembly GCA_037974665.1 of Ehretia macrophylla. Taxonomy (NCBI): domain Eukaryota; kingdom Viridiplantae; phylum Streptophyta; class Magnoliopsida; order Boraginales; family Ehretiaceae; genus Ehretia; species Ehretia macrophylla. Next base: position 13,368,366 of record CM075774.1, read on the forward strand.
GCATCAAGGTTAAATGTTCGAGTATCAGGAACAACATTACTGAAGAATATTAAAGTTCAATTACAAAAGATGATACAGGCTTACAGGTTTGACTCTAATTACCTAACTATAACTGCCCTGCTTAGTCCTTAATAAAACTTTTGCACTAAAATACAAATGGCAATAATTTACTATTTCTAAAGGCGTAAGTAAAGGTTACTTAGTCCTTAATAAAACTTTTGCACTAAAATACAAATGGCAATAATTTACTTTTTATAAAGGCGTAAGTAAAGGTTACATACCCCAATTATGATGGTAAAGTTGTGCTAAATTATTTCAGGGTAGTCATGATGAAATAATAAACATAATATAGTCTGAATTTCAAGGATTGGCAAATATATTTAAGAAAATCCTTTGAAAGCCTTAGATATAATACTTACTTCTTGTTCAAAAAAGGGTTTTTGGCGAAGAAGACCTTTCAGGTTTCCACAGTCAGTAATCCCAACTGGCCAATCATGTGAAAGAAATATATCAATCGGTTCTTCAACTTGCATGAGTTTGTGCACATCGTATTTGCGAACGTGATAGATAGATCGGATATCATGTTCATTGTAAGGAAGCTTTTCATGATGTCCTGTATACAGAAAAGATTATTTAGCTCAAATATCTCCCAAATACAATATCAAGAAAAGAAAAGGTCCACTTTTCTGTTCCAGCTATTTAACATCAAGAAATTAGCATTTTAAATTTGTAAACTAGTCCTTAACAATGAGTCAGAAATGATGACCACACTGGGAATACATGTATATTGCAGCAATGCCTCCAATTTCAGATAGTTTAAATACACTAATCGCTTAAAAGAGACTACTAGACAACAGTACTGAGCATACGACAAACCTTTAAGATAATCACGTGCTTTATAAATTCCAGAAAGTCCACCAATACGAAGGTTCCCAAACTTAACCACTCCTGCAAAACCAAGGAAGTAGATCTGAGGCGCCGCCCATCCTCCATAGTACCTGAAGAGAAGATTATCTTTCATCAGCTTTCAATACACCTCCTCCATATACCAACAATGTCCAAAAGACTTTGGCTTGAATATTTGCAGATTGATTATCATTTTTATTCTTATCAAATTTTATTCCTGACCTTATGATTGGAAGTGCTTACCAAATCACTTTATAAGAACACAACATTAGTTGTTCATCTTCATCCTATTACATAAAACAAGAAGAAACAAAAGCATCTCTAATTCACTATCTACGAGTGCAAGGGCATGAATTAAATACAATCTGAAGGGATAACTGTAAATCGTTCTCTGCACCACTGAAACATGGACATTTTAAACCAACAAGCTGTATTATTATATATATTTATTGATAACAAACATATCCTGACTCATGCTCAAAAGATATGAAGTGAAAAGGCAGGACTTTCTACCCCAGTGAATGAAGTACAGGCAAACAAGCTAAGCACGGAAACTGGCTCACCCAAAGATCCCAAGAAAATATGTTCTCTAAATGCAGCCATGACAGTTTAAGCAATGAACTCCAATAAACTTTTAAGTTCAATTAGAAGATCAATCACAAGTCAAATCGAAACAAGTTTAACAGCTTAAGTACCCAAACAAGTAATACCAAAAGCCAGATGAAAAGCTTCGTGGATAGTACATTGAAGGATTAGTATCAGAAGCATTTCATCATGCAGCAATAACACATTTCAAAGATGAAATGGAACCAATGGAAGTAAGAAAGAAAGACAAGATAGTACAATTTCCTCATAAGACAACATTCACCGGAAAGAGGGGATTCATTGAAAATGACATGACTTACTATTAGACAACTTACAGTTCCGAAATATTCAGCAAAAAAAAAAACTTACAGTTCCCAAAGATAATTAGACGCCTCGTGATTTCCCCCTATAAATATAGTTGGAATTGGTGCAACTTTTTCTCCCGAGTAATATTTCCAGAAAGAGTTCATACTCTGGTACTTACGCGGCACGTTTAAACTTAGTAGATCCATTTCATTTCTAACAGCCTGCTTGCACAAAGAAATTAAGTCAGTTAGAAATGGCTGTCTCATACAAAAAGTAGAACAAAAACTGTCAAAGTAACCCTATATGTTGGCATAGTTGCTTTATCTATTTAACACATAAAAAATGTATTATGTACCTATTAACTTAATGCAGAATAGAATAAAATAAATCCTGAAGAAAGAGGCTATACGCTTGAATTTGTTGATAAAGCTTCTTGAGGTTTAGTTACAATGACGGCAAATGAGAGAAACATCATATGTCGACAAACAAGTAACAACTACCAAAACCCCTCGATGTTTCCTCGGTTTGATACACTATTCTTACTTCTGTCCTTAATAACATCCACTTAAAACATCATGTGACCATCACCATGTGGTAATTAATTTATTATTACCCGTACCAAGTAATGAGGCATTCAAATCTTTTATTTTCCTTTTCAACATTATGGAGCTCATAAGTGCATGCACCTGATACGCAATTAATTACTTATCCACAAAAATTATAACTTCTCATTGATAATACCATCATCATTTCAACACCTTTAGATCTCATCTTCTTAACCATAGAAACTAACATTAGACATTCTTTTTCACTTGTTAGCCAAAGTTCATATGCCTTAAGAATTTACTGGAAATTTATTACGCCCAGGCCCAAAATGAAGCCTGCAAGCAAAACTAGTGTCATTCTGTAGCCTCAAATCTACCTTTCCAAAACAGTTAAACCACACACTTTTTGTGTCTCCCGCCAAAATGGTTTACTCAGTTTATTACTTAAACCCATGTCACTCACTTATAACACAACTTTATCGTGTCTCCTGCTAATATGCGAAATTACTAATAATAATAACAATTATAAGTATTCTAAAGTTTTACCATTTCAAATATGAAAAAATAAAAAATGAAAAAAAAAGAGTATAAAAAAGTACCTGAAAATCACCGCAGCAAATTAAAAGGTCGATTTTGATATTTTCCACTTGTTGTAAATGCAAAAGAGTTGCATACACCTTGTCCAATTCTCCATGCATACATCCTTCCACAGCTATTCTCATCTAAAATACATTTACACGAAAAAAATAATAATAATAATTTCAAGTAATTATAATTATATTTTAGTAATGATGAAAAATATCAATTTAAAGAAGAATAAAACCTTTTTATGATGAATTTGCGTCGCTAGGGTTGAGGATTATCTCGGCCTCTTTTTCAGTACAGTATGATTGGTATAGTGCTCCAGTAAATTCAGCAGCGAGTTGATATTTAAACACGATTTTTTTTTAGTGTAGAACGAGACCTAAATTGGGGAACGTAATAGAAATCGCTACAGTGTCGTACGCTTTTGTTTTTTTTTTTTGTTTTTTTTTTTGCTCAATGAATGATATCATTACTAATTATAAAAATATTTACAATATTAGTTCTCCAAAGGGTAGTCTATCACATTCTATGTTCATCTAAATTCTAAGGTAGCGATTGGTACATTGGAATTGATTTGACCATGAATGGAATAAAAGTGGGAATGGAATGAACTTGGGACTAAGAATGACATGTTTGGTATGCTCTAGGAATTAAGAGTAGTAATGCGAATGATTTATATAATATGACATAATTGCCCTTTTATTATTATAGTATTAAAAATAAGAATAAATATAAACATAATCGTAAACAATATAAACATAAAAAATAATAATAAAAATAATAACAAAATAAAAAAAAAAAATAAAAAATAAAAAAAATAAAAACAACAACAACAATAACAATAAATAATAATAATAATAAAAATAAAAATAATAAAAAAAAAAAAAATAAAAATAATTATTAATAACAAAATATTATTATTTTAAAAAAAAAAAAAATAATAATAATAATTATTATTATTATTATTATTTAATCACTATTATTATTATTTATTTTTATTTTTATTATTTTATTTTATTTTATTTATTTATTATTATTATTATTATCATTTTTTATTATAATTATTATTATTTTCATAATAATATTATTATATTTTTAATTATTATTAGTATTTTTTATTTTATTTATTTATTATTATTATTATCATTTTTATTATTTTTTTTATTTTTATTATTATAATAATATTTTTTATTTTTATTTTCATAATAATATTATTATATTTTTAATTATTATTATTTTTATTATTTAATCGCTATTATTATTTTTTATTTTTATTATTATTATTATTTTCATAATAATAATAATTAAACAAATTATTTATAAAGGGTATGGTAGTCAAGTTGATTCTCAAATACATGGGAATGGACAATTCCCATGTATTTGGTCTGGAATGACTATTTCCATGTATGTGGGAATGGGATTCCCTTGGGAATGACATTCCCAAGTTCATTCCCTCATACCAAACATGGAAATTAAAATAGAATTGAGAATGTCATTCCATTCTCAACTCATTCTCACATACCAATCACTGCCTAAACCATACAAATGACTTGGTTCAAAATATTCCTCCAACACTTTCTAACTATAAAAAGTTTCGACTTTACATCAAAAACAATATTCTAAAAAATATGTTCCTCAGTAAGAGTTTCGTTACTATACAATCTTTTATTCTTCTCTTTCCATACATGATAGACAAAAGTTCCAAGAAAGAGATTAGTTATTGTAGATTGGAGTGAGGTGTGTGATGCCTTCTCAACGATCCAGTCTAATGTCAGATTCAAATCCCTGATAAAAAAGGCCCTTAAGCAAAGTCTGTTAGTGAAAAAGCATTGATAAAACAAATGTTCTTTGTCCTCCATATACGCACGACAAAACATGCACAGCAGATCAATATTCATGCCCCAAAAGATCAATCTACTCTTAGTTGCAAGACGGTTCTTCCAGAAAAGCCATGTGCAAAAGGCATGCTTAGGAATAGCATGTTTGTGCCAAACAGATTGATGCCAGACAACAGAAGGGTGCCGAATGCAGAGAAGTTCCCACGCTGCTTTGGTTGAATAATCACCATTAACTGAATTAATCCAGGCGACTGTATCTTTAGAACTTGCGTAAAAAATGCTATCAAATATATGGTTCTCAGGCCAAGCCCATAAATTACCCTTAATAAAGTCAACAAGTCTAGTGTCGGGTCCAAAACCAGAAGCATTGATGTCAATAGAAGCAAAAACTTCATTGAGAATACCAAGCGAGTGCTAGTGATCTTTCCAAAAAAAAGTGTCATTGTCATTGCCAATTTTATGGATGATAAAGTGTTTGCAAACTTATCTGAGTTGGAGAATTTTCCTCCAGGTCCAGGATGGTTTGCTTGGAATAGGAGCCTCCCACAGTCCAAATCGCTTCAAATGATTTGAGTAAATCCATTTAACCCACACAGATTCTTGCCTATTGTGGAAGATCCAAAGGTAGCGCATGATCAAAGCTTGATTGGTATCCACAAGGGATTTGATCCCAAGACTGCCTTCAGAAAAAGGTTTACATACCTAGGCCAAGAAATTTTTATTTGCCTGCCATTGTCTTCTCCTCCGGAGCAAAAGAAAGCCGCAAGTTTGTTTTCAATAACTTCAAGTGTCCCTTTCAAAAGAATAAACATTCTAGCCCAATAAGAATTAATATTGCAAAGGACTGATTTAATCAATTGTAATCTCCCAGCAAAAGAAAGCCATCGATTAGACCAGTTTCCAATCCTATTAGAAATGCGATCACAAAGAATGTTGCATTCAGTTCTGGAAAGTCTTCCTTGAATGAGTGGGACCCCAAGATAACGGATAGGAAGAATTCCAATTTTGAAGCCAATGGAATTAGCTAAACAATTCCTCATATTGTCATTGCATCCTCCAATGATGATTTCGCTTTTATCATGACTAACAAAAAGCCCAGAATAGTCTTCAAATACATTGAGACTATCTTTAATGATCGAAACCAACTTCACATTACCTTTACAAAATATAAGAATGTCATCTGCAAAGCACAAATGGTTTAACTTAGTACCTTTGCATTTGGGATGGAATTTGAAGTCTTTGCTCTTAGCTCCTTTTAGTAAGAATCCCAGTAAGGACTTCCATACATAACACAAAGAGATGAGAAGAGATAGGATCTTCCTGACGCAATCCATGAGCACCCTTAAAATGACCTGTCAACCCACCATTAATAGCAATAGAGTATATTGGAGTAGTGATACAATTGGTAATCCAGTTGACAAACATAGTAGGAAAATTGAACGCTTTGAGAGTAGCAATGACAAAATCCCAATTTAATGAATCATAAGCTTTCCGAAGGTCGACTTTGATCAAGTACCTTGGGCTGGTTCCTTTGTTGTTGTAACCTTTCACAAGTTCTTGGCCAAGGAGGATATTATCTAATATACTACGGCCCTTGACAAAGGCACTTTGCACATTTGAGATAATGTTAACCATCCAATGACTCATTCTGTTGGCAAGAATTTTTGAGATGGCTTTATAAATGACATTGCAACATGCAATCGGTCTAAAATCGCCCATAGTAGCACTATTTGGCCCTTTAGGGATAAGAACAAAAGTTGTTGAGTTAATCTCTTTAAGGATCCTCCCAGAATGAAAGAACGATTGGACAGCTTTTGTCACATCTCTACCAATGATACTCCAAGAGGACTTGAAGAAGTGAGAATTAAAATCGTTGGGACCCGGACTCTTGTCACTAGGAATAGAAAAGATTGCATCTTTGATTTCCTCCGAAGTGATAGGTTTCACCAAGTCAACAGCTTGAGAAGGATCAATAGTATGGCCAGAAAGTTCCTGGTTACCTGTTGAGGAAGACAAGAAGAATTAGACCCTTAACTACCAAGGAGCTCAATAAAGTACTTGTTAGCTTCATAATTGATATTCTCGGTTGTAGAGATAAGCTACCCATCACTGGAAGTGATTGTATTTTGAGCTTGTCTCCCTTTAGCATATCTAAAAAGAAAGAGGTGTCGGAATCTCCCTCTCTAAGCCACTGAACCCTTGCTTGCTGTTTCCAAATACTTTCCTTAGCATCAGACAAGAAGGAGATACAGCTAGACAGCTTTTTTTCATCCACAAAATCAGAATCGCTTGCATTGTTGGACAGAATTCTCTGTTGAATAACCCAAAGCTGATTTATGTCACCTCAATATGGTGTAGAATCTGAGCAAAATACCTCTTGTTGAAAAGTCTGAGTTCTTTTTTCATCAATTTGAGCTTCGACACAACCTGGAACATAAAACTTCCATCAATCTCCATATCCCAAACTCTCTTGACCAGGTCAAGAAATTTATCATGCGAAGTCCAAGCATTAAAAAAATTGAATGGAATGTTTCTAGCCTTCAAATTGGTAAAAGGATTAAGAAGTAAATGACAATGATCTGAGCATTCAGCAGGCCCCAGTCTAAGTAAAGAGTCTTCAAAGTTAGAAATCCATTATCCATTGACAAAAATATGGTTCAATTTGCTAGCTTTAAGAGTCGGACCCGAAGCTTTGTTGACCAAGTGAACGTTGGGCTTAAGCATATGTGTTTAGTGAGTCCATTATTTGAGATACATTCTCCAAATTCCATAGCTCCAAGAGGGATAGAGGTGCACCCATGTCTATCTTCAATTTGAAGGATTTCATTAAAGTCTTCTCCGATCCCCCAAGGTTGATTCCCAATCACCAACTTCCATTCATCAAGAGCCTGCCAAAGCTGTTTCCTTTCCAATTGGTCATTGGAAGCGTACACAAAAGAGAATATCAATTCCTAGCCAGAATCATAATCACTGATCTTGCACAAAATAGCCTAGTTCATGGACTTGCTTTTGCATACATTCAGTTTCTTTTGGTTCCAAAGAATCCAAATTCTACCTCTGTCTGCAAAATCATAATTATTGATGTATCTCCAGTTGTTGAATTTTGATTCTAGGATTTTGGAGGCATTCCTCTCCTTAATTTTAGTCTCAAGCAAAGGACAAATAGAAATATGATTAGATCGCAAAAATTTTGAAAAAAATGCATGTTTGTAAGGCTTATTCATACCCATAACATTCCAGATTAGGACATTCATTAATCAAGGGGAGCTTGGGAGGGTATAAAGACCATTGGGGGAATTCCCAAAATAGAAGAACCTGAACAACCCGGCAGTGAGATCGTCTCTGGTTCAAGATTGTCCATGAGGCTTTGGTCCTGGTTGGATGCTTTATTATTAGGGACCACTATTTTTCCTATGTTCACATTAGCCTCAGTCACCGATTGATTCTCAAGATCACTATTGTTAAGTGCTTGAAAACTGTTTGTTGAAGTCATTGGCTTATAAGAAATAGAAGACTTAGCAGGCTCATTTCCTTGAGAATGATTAGATTTGGCTGACTGTTCTTTCCAATCTGAAATTATTTTGGTTGAAGTAGACCTTATAATAGCTTCCTGGGAAGGTTTAACAGGAACTTTCAGTTCAGATTTGACAATTGGACACCTACTAGGAGTGTGTCCAAAAGCGTTACAATTGGAGCAAAATGTAGGTCTCCAAGGATATTCAACTCGAATAATAATCATCTTCACTTCTTTCGTCTCTGGATCTTGAATTTCAAGGTCGAACGATTCAGGGAGGGTATCCTCAAGACTGATTTCAACAAAGACTTTAACAAAAGATAATCTGGTTCTATTTTTCAGAGATGTATCCATTTGAAGTGGAACTCCAACTGCACTAGCCATGTAACTTACGCCTTCTTGGGTCCAGTATTCAGTAGGCACATTCCACAAGTTAATCCAAATTGGAACCCGATCAAATATGAAATTAAGGAGCTCGATTCCTGGCTGCCATCTATGGAGCAGGAGTGGCCTCTAGTTCACATGCCACTGCTGTTGTAATCCTTTGTCACATTCCTAGGCATTTTCAAACCAAAAAAAGAAAAGGCCTTCTTTCGTGGATTTAATATCCATATTTCTAAATTTCTTCCACAAATTGTTAACCATGTATTTAACCAAGGAGAAAGAAGGGGCCTTATCAATAAACTGTCCAACCAATGCATTTCTCCAAAATTTACTACCAATACTTGCAACATTAGGGGAGGTCTCACCTTAATCCTACCTTCAATTTCTAAAGGTTTATGAAATTTAAGCTGAAGAGCATCCCCTGTTTTGCTAGCAAACATGTTGGACCAGGATTTTGGGGAATAACTTCTGTCACCTGAGGAAATGATTGAGGCGATGGATTAACCTTACCAGAAACTGGAGCCTCTGATACACTAACTAAAGGGTTTGCTTATTTCCTAGGAGATAGGGGAGGATATAAAATAGCATCTTCAGGAAGAGGAGGAGAAGAGCTTCGGTTTTGACTAGGGCTAGACTGACCTTGGCCAGTAGAAGCAGTTGAAGTCGAAGCTTTAGTCACTGATTATTGAATTCCAGGAACATTTTGTAGCAAGTAGCGACTTCAATTTGGGCACGCGTCTTATATGTTGTATTGTCTCAGCAATAAAGCGCAACTAGCAGATGCTAGTTCAAGTCTTAGGTTAGCTTACAAGCTGGTTTTAGTTGGGATCTTGGGCAGCTAGAGCACTCCAATGAGTTCTCCATTTTGATTCTTTTTCGTAAATCATGTTCTATTTCGTTTGGCTCTCAATTATTCTCTCCTCACTAGAAGGGATTGTTTTCTGATGCAGTATAATCAATCCGACCTGACCTTAATGATAGACTGACCACCTGCAAAAATGCTCGTTAAGTATAGCCTGATGATTTTTTGAGCTGTTTGTGTTGTCCAAGGGGCCTATAATTTTAGGTCAGGTGTATAAACTCGAGCTTATATATCAAGTGTCAAGGTCTGGTATGACTGGTCAAATTCATGTGTCGGTGGGGTATCTTGAGGTCCTCGGAATTGGGGGTCATACAGGTAAACTCCGTGGATAAGGGAAGTTCTATTCAATAAAGAAACAAATCCTTGGATCATGGGATTTGTCCTTATCTTAACTCATTCTCTAGCTTAAACACTATATTCTTACCTTACTCTTAAGCAAGTTTATCCCTTCTCTTGACAACACAACTGACTTGAGCAATGGAGTTGTCCCATAGGGATAACTCGTTGTTTTCTCATTTTGCAAAAGACCTGATCGGTGAGCCAAAATGTTGATTCGCTTGCCCTTATAAAATCCAATTGAGGACTTGAGCGAAGAGCGAATGATAGCCACTTTTTGGGGCTGCATGAAGAAGCGAAGAAGCACTCTTCCTCAAAACACTAGTCAACCCAATTAAGCACTCGAGACACAGTACAACCAAACCTCGGTCAAACTCGTAAAATGGCCCATGATTAAATTCTTACCTTAACGGGTTGGCACTGTCTGTAAGAAAAGAGTAACAAATCCACCATATCGAATGCACATAGCCAAAGTCATGCCGATGGAAATCAGTTCCCTCTGAATGAATTATTACCGCGGGGGCTGACATAACTAGAGGTCAGCCCGTAAATAGTTCCTTTCTCTATTGGACAATCAACCAAGCCAGTCACAGACTCGATTGGCTTCTCAGTCGTGCTAGGGCCTACGGTGAATTTTGCCTAAGGCAATTTGACTTCGTCTTCATAAGCAGTGGACTTATTAACCATGTGAGGTATTATACAACCTACAAGGACCTATGAATCAATTCCTACAAACACAAGGCAAGCGTTACCCACAACAGTGCTAACTACCTTAGAGGTAGAAGAGCTACCTTGAGAAACCAAACATTAGGAGGATGATCGAGGTTCAACTAGACCCGTGGATAGGTCAAATCAAACCAGAACTAGATGGTCTACAATAGGACCAAAGGGAAGAGGCCTCCCGAGCTCTTGTTGGTTGACACCGAGCTCTTGCAATGACCGAAAATCACTCATTTACAAGATAAGTCATGTTGGATTGAATGCCCTATGGCTACATGTTCCCTATCTTGCCAACCTACAATGGCTCAGGCCACCCTGAGGATCCCCTTATGACCCTCGACCATCATATGATGTTCCATGATGTTCCAAAAGCCATCGAGTGTAGGAGTTTCTCGATGATCGCAATCAGGCTGGCCTGAAAATGGTTTTCAAGCTTGCCAACAAGCTCTATCCAAAGTTTTAGTCAACCAGCAAAGACATTCTTAGATAGATTTGGTAGTAGTAAGAAACCGCTAAGCCTTACTGCCTCACTCCTCTCCATTAAGAAACATAAGATAGAAATCCTCTGAAGTTTATGAAACAGTTCAATCAGACAGCTTTCCAAGTGCCCAACCTGGATTAGTCCTTTGCCTTAGTCGCCTTTATGCAGGGTTGTGGTTGCGCCTTTCCAGGCTTTTTTAGCAAGGTAGGAGCTTATGGCCTAAGCAACAAAATATATCAACTCGAAGGAGGTCATGAATGCCAAAAGAAATGAGAAGAAAGAAATAGAGCCGACGAATGACATCTCGACCAAGGGAAAGACCAAGGAAGGAGATAAGAAGAAACGAAATCAAAGGTAAGCAGGAACCGACAAATGGAGGCTATCGTGTGAGATTTGAAATGTATACCCCTCTAAATACCCTAGGGTAGAGATCTTGTATGAGATCTAAATAGAAAGAGACATAATACTTTATGTCATCCCTTTATCATTTTCTCTATGGTAAATATATATGTACTAAATATTAGATCTCTATTATATATAATAAAAATTATATATATAAAATAAGGTGATAGGCTAAACCGTTGATAATAGGATAATATGTGATCATTTGGACTAAACTAGCCATTCTTCAAAATCATAAGGACTAAAATAAAATTAACCCTTTTCGGCGCCAAAGACACGATTGTTGAATTCCAATTATTTCTAGAATTCTTAATCAAACCTAGAAAATAAAGAAAAAGTTTCTAGACTTCAAACTGTTTTCATCAAAAGAGATCAAAAATCTTTCATTTCGCTCATATTGTTACATATTCTTTCTTTTAATTTCTCAGTTCACATTTAGCGTCCTATTTCTTTTTCACATTCCCAATTCTAACATTTACTATGGCGTCTTTGATTGTGCAACCTTTGCTAGAGTTGCTTACCAAAAAGTTAGCCACTCATGTTCTTGAGGAATAGTATTCCTTCAAGAATTCAAGAAAACATGGTAATACTCTCAGAGAAGCTACAACTAATCCAATCTGTGATCCAAACCGCTGAGGAACAACACTTGCAAGATGAACCAATGAGATTATGGTTACGACGACTTCAATCAATTGTTTATGAAGCCGATACCATCCTGGATAAGCTCAGTAGCAAAATTCTTTAAAGGAAGATGGATAGTAAGTTAAAATTTCTTGGCCTTTGAGTTTTAATTACTTCAAGGCATCTAGTAGATTGAATGAGATTAGAGAAAAAATAGATGAGATAGCCAAAGAAATGTCAAGTTTCCAGTTCAAGAATGTTATCTTGTATAAGCATTATGAGATCTATAAGAGTTGACAAACTGGTCACTTTGTTTATAATTCCAGTATTGTTGGTCAAGATAATGATGTCAAGGCTATAATACAAAACATGTTATCATCTTTCTCGTCATCTTATACTTCTTCATTATCTTCACCACTACCATCACTTATAGTACTAGAGCTACGTGTCATGCCCTTAGCCTATCCCAAGCACTGCGTGCAACACTTAGACACTTTTTGCAACATAAAAATGGCCATGTCAGCCAAAGAAACCAACAAAATAACAAACAAAGGAACTTGTAAGGTGTAAAAGAAATGTGGAAGAGAGAATTTGAGATAATGTAGTTGTATTACTTGTAAAGGCTATAACTCTCTTGTGTACTTTGTACAATACAAGCTACACAATTTATAGATCCCTCTAGGCCATTGGACGGTTAGGATAATTTCAATCTAATGACTATAATACATATTCTACAAGATTCACCATTAATTAAGGGATTTATATTAATCACATCCCCCAATTAAGGTGATTACAATCAATCAAATATCTCATAGAAATATCTATACAATTCTAGAAGTTTCTAGATGCTCCAAGAAATGAAACTGGCCATGTGTACATGATAAATTAATATTTTTCATATTTTAACCCATTAAATCATGTACAATTGCATTATTTTTGTGAGCTTAACTGTATAGTTGATACAAATTAAGTGCAATGCAGGTTTGAAGGAGAAAGGGCAAAAATGATGTCAAATACCAACGTTTGAAAACGATCGTTGATACAACACTTAAGGAGGATGGTAGAACGACTTTGAAACAAGCAAATCGAGATTGAATTTGACCAAAGCAAGTGCTAAAACAAACACAAGATGCCAAGAAACCTTAAAATAGCCTTGGTCAATGGTTAAAATCAATAGTCAATGCTTGAATAGTAACCAGCGTGAACAGTAAACAACGTGTAAACATGTGAATAGTAACTGCATGCACATGAACTAATTTTCTCCTATAAATAACCATTCCCCCATATTATTTTGGTACATCCCATATCATATTTTAGTTTTGTTGTTGCTAGTTTTAGATTGTTTTGTTAGTTGAGAAGTAGTTTAGTTTAGTTCAAAGTCCAAATCGAGGGTAAAAATTTTGTTAAAAAGCCATTGCAAAACCGAAGTCATTTTGGCAAGTCGAGATTCGTGTAAAAGTTAATCTTTCATTTCTTGATTACCATGACTTTCTGTAGTGTAATTGGCACATTAGACCCAAGATTCAGGGTGGTAGCGTGTGAGGAATTTTTTTGTATATATGTTGGATTTAGATTAATTCAAGTCTCATATTTTTAATTCATTGAATATTTTTTGATTAATTATACATACACATATACTTGTCGTTATGTTGTAATTAATCGAAAGTACATATGTACCCGGTTTATAAACACTGGCAACATGACACTATCTCGGATGGATATAGTTCGGTTGTACCAATTGCAACACCCTGATCCTTCTCGAGATTGAAGTTTCCGATCCCAATACCCAAGTCACAAAAAGTAAGGGAAGACAGATAGAGTATCCCCTGTTTATAGGACAAATCAAAACCTGCAAACAGAATATAAGTGGAGCAGTACTGTGTCCAGCACATTCAACAACTTCTCAAGGCCATCTGAGCCTTGGTTCTCAACAAACAAACTCAAGCAATTATATATCTCCAAATTCAAAGGCTACCCTAACTCTTTTTCTTTAGACATGTATGCTTATGCTGGAATTGAAATAATACTAACCTATTACATAAACCAGGTTCTCATACCAATCTAATGACCTAATTAAACTTAATTTACATTTCTTTATTCAATGAATACATACAACTCAAGTAACATTTTTACAATCCCACTCCACACAACATATTGACTCCCAAGCAAAGACCAAGCACCATAAGCACGAACATTCTTTCTAACACTGTAACACTTGAAAAGTGGGTAATGAGGAGTGAGTATACAATCATGTATACCTAGTGAAGGAGGAGAACAGTATACGGGAAACGTTCATAAGGGAATTTGTGCAATGCAAAAGTTATATACAAGTAACAATCTAAGTAATACACGATATTAAGTATTACAATAAGGTAATGTAAACAAGTAGTGAGTTCATGAAATAACCACTTATAAAGGATACGGTTCCACGAAGTCTCGATCCACGAGCCACGAACCACGATCTTTGAAAACAAGTACCGACAAACCCTTTATTCTTTCAAATAGGGTACTCCGAATGTACCCTAATCCTACGACCCATATCTCTCGAGGTAGGTCCGTATACCCCAACGAGGTGAACCACGCCTCTAAGGTAGGGGAGTATGCCTCAATGAGAAAGGGATTGGGAAACCATGGTAGCCGAGGGAGCACGGCAAGCCCAATGCTGCCCATGTTACTCAATACTACCATGCCCAAAAAGGTTGCGCAACCTGAAACACGAATTCAAGAATTCACGAGATAATATCAAATAAACACGAGAAAACACAAGATATCACGAGAAATCACAAGATAACAAGTAAATGGTACATATAAATTTATCAATTAATTAAATCATATAATCTAAAAACAATGAAAGAAACTAAGATACACAAAAGGGTTGAAGACTCCCTCACCTTGGGTTAAGCCAAGCATGCAAGAAAATAGCCTACATGTACTCCAATTCTCCTTGCGTTAGCTCAACATGCACCCTAACTTGGCCATACAATTATAACGTTTCTTATTTTGCATGTCATTTATAACTCACAAGTAATTCATAGCATATAATAAGCACTAACTAACATGGAGCATTACATCTTTAATTCAATAAATGACAAGTAGTTATACACATTTACAAGGCATTCAATATTTCATTGCTCAATCAATATACATACGAACTAGATAAATGCTTAAACTCAATCAAATGGAAGAAGAACTCTAAACTAACCAATCAACCAAACAATTACATCTAGCAATCAATGCACTCTATCCTTTACACATCCACACATTCATACAACCATTATTCATTTAACACTCATTTCACTTGTTCACTCTCTCCTAACCATCACTTGTTACTCCCAAGCATTCACTTACCCTTGATCATCCATTAACCATCTAAAATCAACCACCAAAACAACATTGATCACTCATTGATAAAAGCTGAAATTCTAGACTGCACAAGCCTAACTTCACAGATTATGTTGATTGCTTTAACATTCTCTAAAACCTCTAAAATTGAACAGGAATATAGTTCATTAAGTGTAGATGGTTTTAGCCTCAAACGGTTCCCAATTCAGAGTTAAACTCATCAAGTTATGACCTCTAGAAAATTATTGCACAGCCAGCCCTGAACCTACACGAGAATCAGTCACCCACTGTTTTGGCTTTAAAACTAAGCCTTAACGATAGAATTAGAACTTTCACCTAGAAGACAATTTTTTCGCTAAGGTCTTGGGCATAACGTGTAAAACTTTAAGCTAATTCCGACAACGTTTGCTAGCTCAAATACGCTATCCAAAACAGTTGCGCAGTCTGTCCAGATTTAACATTTTTTTGCACTAAGTCATTTTAACTATTTCTTGCTTGTTTGACATGCTATACACATTACTTGTTTTGCATATAATGAAGAATCCTCTCTCTGACATATAAACAAATACCTAAGCTTCATCTTTTGATCATGTTAACAAGATATAGGCTTCAACTAATTGAGCATGATAGAGTTCACTCCACAAGCACTAGAGAGCTACTACTACACACTACTCACTAAATAATTATCTAAACATGTATTTCAAGCTTCTTTGATCATTTATCTACAACATGGCATATATATATATATATATATATAGCAAAATAATCAAATAAAGGTGCAAATAATATGATCCTTTACCTTGTATAGCTAGGAAATGAAAGAAAATTAGCTAAAGACACCTTTGATCTTGGCTAAAATGGCTGAAAATTGAAGAAAAATGTCAAGCCCTAGCTCAATGGCCTCACGTTTCTTGCTTCTGCTTGGTCTGATTCATTTTCTTTCTATTTTAATATGTTTGCTTTGTATTATGTTATAACATATATCTATAAGTATATATATAATATATCTAGATGGGCTTAAGTGGTTGGCTTAATTAAAATTGCTATTGGGCTCAAAGAAACTTGGTAGGATCTAATTAAAATGCCAAAGGGCCTAAAACACTAATAGTCCAAAAATAATACTAGTTACTATTCATTAGGGATACTACTTTTCTATTTTTATCTCGCACTTGAGACATGCAATGCACATTCTGCCAATGAATGAATATATTAAATACAATATTATTCAGGGGAAAAAATATCAAATTTGAAAAATAAAGCAGTTTAAAATTTCACCCGGGCTCAATCAAACATAGAAATTTAAGTATATAAAAACAAATAAAGGTCAAATAAGGGAAATTATGTAATTATGATAATTAAATATAATAGATAAAAGTCCCTTAGGGCATGGGCGTTACACTAATACCTCCAGGTTACGTAAGTGAAATATTAGTTGTGATGTCAAGATAATTTATTATTTATGACAAAATAAATTAAGCTAAATAATCCATTAATCTAGTCACTTACGTATCTGAGGCCAACCCAAAAGTGGGAACTTGTAGCCTGATTTCTGAAGATTTAATCTTTCAATTTGAATCCATAACATTATATTAGAATATTCCGAGCCATTTACCATCCCATATCACATTCGATCATCGGACTTAACTAAAATTGTGTTGTAATTTAATTCTATAATTTTCATAATTTACCATTGCTTTTGGACTCAAACAAAATTTACTGTGACTAGAAGTCAACTGAACTTAAATTAAACACTTAACTATAAATTGTAACCCCAATCTTCGTGGATCGACACAATCAAAATTTAGTACCGTTGTCGGGGATTAGCATTCAACAATTCAAGTAAGAGTTTAGTTTATTATATATAATTCTATCCTTGTATATTTGTATATAGCATCATTTATATTTTTAGTGTTGTATATATTGTGTTGTTTTAATTTTTTGTATTTTTCTTCTTTTTGTAAATTAATAAAACGTTATAAAAAAATAAAGAAATACTTTTTAAAATGTTTCATTCTTTTTTTTTAAAGGCAAATTGATTTAAATTACAAGCTCTTGAACCCAAAAAAAGAGTCTAAATGGTCTAGGTAGTTATATATTTTCATTATTTCAAAACAATATAAAAATAATAATAAGTGGGTGACTGCACAGTACACTTGAGTAAAATGATTTTTACATTAACCCTTTTTTTCTCTATTTAATCTCTTTTTCTGCCGCACACACCCTCTTCTCCAAAAAAAAAAAAAAAATTCTTTCAATCTTTATCACCAATTTCCCATTTCAAAAAAAAAAAAATGGCAGCCACTTCACAATTGGATGTCGAGTTTGCTTATACAGTGATAATCATTGAATGCGCATGTATCATTCTTCTCTACCTTGTTTATCTTCTAATCAAAATTGAAAATTCACTTAGTTAAGTTGGAAGTATGTGGAATGTGTAATTTTTTTTCGTATTGTCATGTATTTTTGGAAGTGTTATGTAATTTTTGTGAGTGTGATTAATTATTAAAAAATATTTTGTAAAGTGTGTTTATCTTTAATTTATTTTCTCTTTCTACTTCTTTATTTTTGAATATTTATTGCTCTTTTATGCCAGTTTGTTTATATTCATATATTAATAAAAATTAGAAGAGTAAATGACCAAAATGGTCCCTTATCTGGGAGGTTTGTGATATTTTAGTCCCTCATTTACGAATTGTCAGTCTCTTATCTTTACTTTTATGACAACGCTAGTCCCTATTGTCAAAACTTTTACAATTTTAACGGATATTGCACGTGCAGCTCACATGTTAGCTTATTTTTATTTTTAGCAAGGTAAAAAATGTGATTTTATCTTCAAATCTCTCTATTTCTCTCAAATATCGAAAGCCCCAAATCAATCTCCCTCACCCTAAGTCTATTTCTCTCTTATCGAAATCCCTAACCCTTCCTTCAAATCCCTAACACATTTTTCCTCAAATCCCTAACCCATTTTCCCAAAACCCCTAAGCCATTTCTGAAAACCAATTACGTGACATCAATTTCGGCTAAATCAATTTATCATTTCAACAAATCCTTAACCCACTTCGAAAATCCTTTAACTTCGGCGAAATGGCTTTATCATGCTATTGCAGAACTGCTGCATTGTTGCAAACTTTTTGGACTGACGCGAATTCGGGAGAAGATTTTTTGGGTGCTCGAATTATGGTTTTGTTAGAGAATGTGGTTATTTTGAGTGGGTTGATCCGCCAATGTGTGATCGTAGCAAAAATATAATACCAACTGTTAAGATCCTTGAACAAAAAAAGAGGCTGATTTGAAGAATAAGGAGGTTGAGTTGTGCAAATAACAATAGTCTCTAAAAAGGTTGAAGATGGCATTATTGATTATGTTTCTTTTGTTGTTGCTTCTGTTTTTAGGTTAATAGGTTGTGTAATGTAGTTTATGTTAATGGGAATAGATGTAATGGATTGTGTGTATGTAGATGTTTCTAGTGTTATCACTTCCTTAATTTAGTTGGACTATTACTGACGGATGTTCCATCCGATCAATTAATTTTGTCCAAGTGTAATCCAACAATGCATTAATGTATTATCATTTTAAGTCTAAGTTGTCATTTTGTTTTCTCTATTGGTTCTATTCAAATTGAGCTTGATTTCCTTCTGGTAGAAGTTGGTTCAGGTAATGCTATAGAGGTATAAGGCGAATTTGTTTGAAATATACATATTTTCAATGAAGTGAAAACACGCTCAGTGGTATAAGAATATGGGAGACTGCAGCTTTGGCTTCAAACTAAGTTATGAATTTCAATTTCGAATACTATGATTTGTTTGATAACATTATATCCAAAGGGTGACAAATGCTTACAGACCTCTATTTTTTGGTACACATAACTTCACTCTTTGACAAATAGGAGAAACAAGCATCATGGTAAATATCAAATTATAACAACCATTCACAACCTGCTTTATTCATTAACAAGAAAAAGTAGCAAAAAGTTGCAACCTTAACAAACATCAAGTAGTATAATGTAACAACCCTAACAATATCAAGTAGCATAAAGTAGTAACCTTAACAACAATTCACAAACATCTGTTTAAAATACAATTGCTATATTCTTTGATGTAGAACTAGATGTCTTTTTCTTCGAAGATGGTTGGCCTTTCTGCACACTAGTTGAAGTACGAGTCATGAGAGAATTTAAACTAATGCATCTTTGACCCTTCCATATTTGGCTAGTAGCATTCAATGTGGTTGAGCCAATCTTCACTTGTTTATTGACATGTATAGCAGTTGATGGAGATTGAAAAGAAGCTCTCATATGTGCCTGTTCATGTTGGAATGAAATGTGGCTTTTTGATTTGCATTGCACTAGGTGGAACCTTAATCATTTGCATGTTTAAAGTTTTCATTATATTCAATAGTAGTATACATATAAGCCATTGAAATGTGAAATAAAGAATGTCATATACAAACCTCCTAATTAGCATTTGCATTTCGTATTACTTGTGCAGCCTTGGTAGGGCATTTGTTTTTGTTCACAGTTTTGCCAACCACATTCGAAGATATGTTGTCAGTGATTAAAAAGTCATTTTGTACTTTAGTACAAGTTTTTTTTTTTCTTGACTTTACCTGTATGGTATTATCATCAGCATCTAAGTGCACTGCACTTGCTGTTGGGGATATGCCCTAATGCTAAAGTTTGAGATAACCTTATTAGGTTTTAATGAGAATATATTTATGTGTTTTATACACTATATGATTTGTAGGATATTCATATAATCCGCTTCGATATGAATATGTCCCTAGTGTTTATCCGATAAGGGAAATATTCTAAAAGGGTTTAGGATATGTCGTACTTTTTCTTTGATATGATAAACATTATGAAACGATTCATAGCCCTTCAGATTATTCAACCGGGACTAGAATAATTGAGTATAGGTTATCATATGTTATTACCTTTGATTAACATAGTGATGTTAAAGATAAAAGATGGCATGCGAAATGCCAGAACAATATGGTGATGTGGACTAATAAACATATGAGTGATCGTATGTGCACGGATCATTGAATGTGACAATAAATAGTGGACTATATGATTTCGGGTTAATAGTTAATTTAGTTGAGAATTGTGCAAATTAATCCTTAGAGTTGAGAGATTATGACTGCCGGTTATATCAGAGGCTAAATATTGCATTTGGACAATGCCCGTCTTTTATAAGGTAGGATACGGCCTTTCACGTTTTAGTCTTGTGGTATGAACCGACAGGTAATTGTCAAGATATGATCTGTTAACCTCCGACGTGAGGCCATGTCTTATGATATTTGAGATCGGTTGGTAAACGAGGAAGTCCTTGGCCAAGGCGAGTATGAAGTGATGGAAATGAGTTTTTCCATGATAGTCATATCTCGTTTTCTCGATTCAGATTTATACATAGTATCGGATGTGGGCTTAACCATTTCATGGCTCTTTCTTGATCGGGGCACTTATAATAGAAGGATCAAATAACACGCTAATTCTTGACAGTTAAATAGATTCATAAAAGACGTCATCTTCATTATCGTATACATTCTCATAGTATGTTTGTTGCTAGTGCGTCACTCATGAGCATGAGGGTATTTCGGTAAATGACAGAAATATTTTTGAAATAGATAAGGAGGTTTATCGGTCCCTCATCGGTACGCGATTATGAATCTAGAATGTCACACACTAATAAGTATTATGAATAAGTTCATCGGGAGCTTGTATTATGTGGTTGATGGCTTTAAAGTGTTAAGAGTCATCTTTGTTGGTATTTGGGCCAAAAGTGTAATTTTGAAAAGTTTTGGGGTTAAATTATAATTATTAAAACTTTTGGGGCCAAACTATAATTATTGAAAAAATTGTTTCAATATATTTATTCTAATGAAGATTAGAATTGGAAAGAAAATAATAAATATATATATATATATATATATATATATATATATATATATATATATATATATATATATATATATTGTTTTCTTGCCAATTCTAATCTCCATTAGAATAAATATATTGAAACAATTTTTTCAATAAAGGTTTTATATGTGTATATGTGTAATGATGATGTGATTTCTTAAATGTCACGTCATCATCTTAGTTGTCAAAAGGTGAATTACAAATTAATGACTAGATAATTACATATGCCATGTGCATGTAGAGATTGATGACTAGGATTGTCCATGTCATCAATCCTAGTAATTTGAATTTGAAATGAATGGATAGGATTTATTTTTGAATAAAGACAAAAGAATCTTGATCATTGCTTTTGTTGATAAAGCCTTTTTGACAAGTGTCAAGAGAGAGAACAAAATTACCTTTAGATTGTAATGATTACAATTCTAGGGCTTGCATGGCTTTTACTTTAAAAGGAAGCAATTTTGATTAGCCACCTATTAAAGTAATATTATATGTATGTTTGTTTGAGCACATAATATATATTTAATAAAATATGACAAGCATTCTCTCTCCATCCACTTGCATTTCAGCCAAGGGAGGGAGGAGAGAGAAACCTGTCATCTTGCCATCTAATGCTAATCATTAAGATCAAAAGGCTTGCATGGCTTTTGATTAAAAGATGATAATATGATTGGTCACCTATTTTGATAGATTATTATAATAAAAGATGATAGTTTTTTTTTCTCACACACAAGGCCTCTCACCACTCGACATACACACCAACTAAGAAGACAAGAACTTCATCTTTTTCTTTGTGTGTTTCGGCCATAGCTAGAACAACAAGAATGAAGTTTTGTTTTGCTTGGTAACATACTTACATAATCTCAAAACTTGAAGATACTACTAGCACATTCCTTCTTCAAGTATTGGTTGATCTTTGGATACTTGGTGGACCAACTAGTGCCTTCAAGTTAGAAGGATTCAAAAGCTTGTCTACCATTTTTTATCTTCTCCAAAGTGATCTACTACAAGAGGTATACCTTATACCATCTATTCTATATATATATTGTTGATATATATATATATCTTTGTTGAGCTTCTTTAGTGAATGGACATTGATGAATGAATGTATATTGATATTAGCTAGAAAATTTTGAGATTTGGCCTAGTAAATTTCAGACCTAGCATGCTATCTATACATATCATTCTTGATCTTGAATCCAACTTTTACATATGTGGTGACATGATAAAAGATGTTGGCTAGTACTTTCAAGAGGTATCAGATCCTCGGTTGGCATGTCCATGTCGCTAACTAGTTAAGCTTGTTTATTTTCTTGTGTATGCCGTGTGTGTACATATAAATTGGATGTGTTGGCTTTAGTGTTTTGCATGTTTAGAGTTCATGTTGGATCTAGCTTATGATTGTAGATCTTGAATGTATGAGTTAAACATTGAACATGCATGCTTCTATCAAAAACACTTTGATGGCCGAAAATCACTAGGATGCTTAAGATGTTTTGCCTTCTTGATATATGAGCTTGAATAAAAGGACAATGGTGGATTTGGTCTTTGTATGTTAATATTAGACTTTGGATAAAAGTCTATGTTTAATAGAGTCACATTAAAAAAGGGTTTTCTCTTGCATGTATAAAGGCCAAAATTTTGGAAAAGACAAGTCTTCCATTTATGTGGTGTTGGCCGAAAATTCTCCTTGTTGTAGGAGATTTATTTTGCTTTTTGTTGAATATGAAAAGATGATAGTAGTTGCTATGAGGTCCTCAAAAGAATATTTCTATTATGTGCATGTCTTAGAATGAAAGTTTAAAAGATAGTTTTAAGCTTATTTCAAGTGTTCATGCATATGAATTTGGTTGAGGACTACTTGATGATTAAAAGTGTTTAATAGTCAAGAATGCAACTTATCTATGTGTCTCGATTATTGCAAAATGTATTTCACATAATTGGTCTATATGTTTTTAATCTTGAAATTAGAAAATTATCTAATAAGTAGTATTGAGATATTTCTAAATTTAAGAAAGTAGAAAGTTGATTATACAATGATATAATACTTTCAAAGGACTATTGGGCTATAGTTAATGTATATGGGCCTTAAAAGACATGTTGATTTGGGCTTGGGCCTTGTGTACATCTACTTGTGCTTGATTTTAACCTATTGGGCCACTTTGTGTTAATGGGCCATGAACTTGTGTTTTTCTTTAAGTTTTGGACTTGGATGTGAATATAATTAATTATAAGGAGTTATGAATTAATAGGCCATTATGACTTGCATATATAAAAGGAGTTTTATATTTATGCTAAAAGGGCATTGCTTTAGTTTATTCTTTCATGATTGATGAGTAGATTAAACTTGAATGCTTTAAATTAATATGTTGGTTATTATATTTTGATATGAATAATCATGCATGTTTATTATTTTAGAATGGTGAATTTGATCATGGACTTGGCTTTAGGGTCAAAAGTTATTGGGTTGTAATTTGATATATAAATCTCAATTTGAGTTTTTGCTTTTTGAGAGAATTGTGTAGTGAGGACTTTTATGTAGTTCTTCAAGAGAAAGCTTGACAAAGGCCCAATGGACTTTTCCAAGGAGTTGGAGGCCCAATGGACTTTTCCAAAGAGTTGGAGGCCCAATGAATATTTCAAAGTGTTGATGATCTTTTAAATAGAATAGTTTTATTTCTTTTAGCCCGAAAGTCAAGCCCATGATCCACCATTCATATATCTTTGCATTCATACTATTTAATTTGCTATAATTGAGATTGTTAGCTTATAGTATGTTGAATGCTTATTGTTTTGATGAGATTGTATCAACTCCCTACGTGCAAACAAATATTAGATTTTTAAATGGTAAAAGGGGCTTTATCGTAATCTTTCGCCATCCTAGGATATTTAATAAGACCCAAATGAATACTATCATTCTTACCCAAAGGTAGAGGATATGTTTCAAAGTAAGTTAATTAAAATCGCTAGAATGAAACATAGTGATGTGGTTGTCTGGCAAAATCTAACGTTCAACATAGCCACAAATGCTTGAGACTATTGATTCAATTTGAAGGATAACTAAGTAATGGTGGGTCCAATCTAACTAGATCACCCAATCAATTATAACCACAAAGGTTTGAGATCAAGTGATTTAGTGACTAAAGTAGACCATATACTATTTAGAGAAATAGACAACAAATAGTTGTTGATCTTTGGTATTCATGTTCCAATTATAGCCACAAAGGTTTGAGGAATGTGTCTGATCATAGGAACTTGGTCATCCCACTTAAAGTCTTTTCAAAGATTCATGTTTTCTCATTAAGGGAGTATGAGATTTAAAACAAATAGTGGGAGTAGTTATTTTATTTTGCAATATTATAGCTTTATATATATTCATGTTAACCTGCAATCTTACTATCTGTTATATTTACTTTTTCTGCAGTTTATTATGCCTTCATTCATAAATCCTATTTTGTCCATCCTTAATCATGATTATTTAGTTGGACCAAACTTTGAAAAATGGTACAAAAGTTTAAGGGTAGTCCTCCAATTTGAGAGAATTGAATATATTTTGGATGTCCCGACATTTGCTCCTGTTGATAAGACTGCTTCCGAAACCGACAAGGTCACTTACTATAAGTGGGTCCAGGATGACCTGTGTGCTAGGTGATACATTCTTTCATCAATAAGCGATGATCTGCGTCGATTCTATGAGGGGTTGCTTCTTTCCGTAGATAACATTCGTTGTTTGGAGAAATCCTTTGGCGAGCGCAGTCAGTCTATGAGATTCCAGTTGACCCCTAAGCTTTTTAGTATGAGACTTGAAGAAGTAGGTGACGTGAGCCAGCACTGCCTCAGAATGATTTACTTGGTAACTCAGTTGCAGGCATTTGGTTTTATTATGGATCCCTGACTTCAAGTTGACTTGATCTTGCAGTCTCTTCCACCATCCTACTTTCCTTTCATCTTGGACTTT
Source organism: Ehretia macrophylla (assembly GCA_037974665.1). NCBI lineage: Eukaryota > Viridiplantae > Streptophyta > Magnoliopsida > Boraginales > Ehretiaceae > Ehretia > Ehretia macrophylla. The sequence goes on from CM075774.1 coordinate 13,393,671, forward strand.
CACGTGCACAGAATTGAGATCACACTGAATTAGTTGCCAGATATTTTGACTAGCTGGCAGAACCTTGGTTTGGATGCTGGGCCCGATCCCCATGTTGAGTCCTCTCATTCTGTGGCCGTACCCAGCCAAAACAGATACAGAAGAAGGAGGAGGAGGGGACATAGGAGAAGCCGGGTCGTGGCATTCTTACCAGGAGATCTCTCATCAGGAAGGGATTGAGTAGTAGACACTGTCTATGCATGATTTGGTTGTTTTGGATCGACTTAGTATGCGATCCCAATTTTGAAAAATGTTTATAAATGTTTTTGTCAAACTTTGAATTTTTCTTTAAATAATAGTGACTATTTTCAATTGTTTCTTGAGGATGTTTTGGAAATGATCCTTTGTAAGAAATGATTGGAATTTTGTGTATCTTTCATTAATAGTAATGAAATGATCGGAATGCGTATCGGAAGAAAGAATGTTTTCAAACTCAAAACATTTATATTTTATTGTTTTACATTTATATAAATGGCTAAATACTAAATCAAACATATATTGTCTTGAACTTTGAAATGGTCAAGAGTTAAAGACTGGAATTCTTGTATTTATCTATTTAAATGAGTTTGATAGATTAATTATTCTTTTTGACAAAAGAGTTTGTTCAAAATAAATAATTGAATGAAATGGAGCTTATGAGACTTGTCCAGAATATGTTGGGTTATAAAAGAAGATTAGAGAATGCGTCTTTTATCACCATAATCTATCAAATTAATTTTAAACTTATACCATGTTTTAATTCTATAGCTGTATAGAATATAAACTCCTTCATGCATAGTTTCTTTAAAGAAAGATAACTATGATGAAATGGTTGAAATGAAAAGATAGAGATCGTTTTCATTTATAAATAAAGGTAATATCTAAATTTGTAAGAAAGGTTAGTGGGAGTTCACGCCCTTAACAAGTCTTGTGAATTTATGATACCTTCGTTCGCCAAGGTCCAATTAAATTTAATATCATGTTGTTTTTCCTTGGGTAAATCAATCATGTCTTGTAAGTATCATGTCTATGAAGTACAATGATATGATTGTTTGTTTTCTCATTGCCTGTACACCAAGTCACGATTTTAAAGTTCTCTTTAAGATGGAGGAATCTAAGAAATTTTGGTCTCTATTCTTAATGACAGGGTATCCGTCTTTTCTTGTAGATTTCCTTCTGACTAATAAGGAAAGATTACGAATGGTTTTTGCACCTAATCCTTTTATTGTTTGCATTCTCCTTTAAATGCAATAGCAAGTACTTGGCATGATATGATGTAATGAGTTACATGATAGGTGTCGAAGAGAAAACATATGGGTTCTAGTGATCTTATTGTTATAATGATCTCTATATGAACTTTAACCCAGAATTTTAAGGTTTACGGTTATAATGAAGTTCTTAGTGAAGAATTCACTTAAAATGATAAAAGTGTATTTAGTGGATTTGTGAATTATTGGAAAGAGTTCCGAATAATGATAAATAATAGTTATGTTATTATTTGAGCCTAGATGCTGCTTGACTTTTATGATGTTTGGATAATATATGGTTCTGTCTATTGATACTAGCCGATGCAATATGGTTGCTATCATAGAGGCTTTCTGCACAAGCTTAAAAGAACCCGATCTCATCAAGAGTCCAAACCTGTAAAGAGTCAATTCAAGAGTTTCTTTCTTGATTAAAAAAATGAATTAACAGATAAAGATCCTATAGTTGTTTTTATAGATGACCCACTAATCCTGTAAAGACTATTACAATTGATCACCATCTTCGGGAAGATGAGTATAAAGATACGAATGTTAAATGCACTAGATCCTATGGTTGATAGTATTATTGCAAGTGGGAGATTGTTGGGGATATGCCGTAATGCTAAAGTTTGAGATGACCTTATTAGGGTTTAATGAGAATATATTTATGTGTTTTATACACTATATGATTTGTAGGATATTCATATTCTTCGCTTCGATATGAATATGTCTCTAGTGTTTATCCGAAAAGGAAAATGTTCTAAAAGGGTTTAGAATATTTCGCACTTTTTCTTCGATATGATAAACATTATGAAACGATTCATAGCCCTTCAGATTATTCAACCAGGACTAGAATAATTGAGTACGGGTTATCATATATAATAACCTTTGATTAACATAGTGATTTTAATGATAAAGGATGGCGTGCGAAATGCCAGAACAATATGGTGATGTGGACTAATAAACATATGAGTGATCGTCTGTGCACGGATCATTGAATTTGATAATAAATAGTGGACTACATGATTTCAGGTTAGTAGTGAAAGGATCGTGCTTACAAGAGGTGAATCACAACATATAGTGAGCTAGGTGGAAGCAAAAACTTGATTTCAAAAATTTTTCAGCAACACATATCATTTGTATTCACCATAATACCTTATGTCTAGTCCATGTAATCAACATATCTACTACATATATAAACATATATATGAATGAACAAGAGTTATCAAGGTATACCTCTTGAAGATCTAGCCAAAGGAATGAAGAAGCACCACAAGAATGATGACCAAGTCTTTCACACGTGCAAAAGGTCTAGTTCGTCCACACGAGCATCCAAGAGCTTCTTCTCCACAAACCAAATCTTTGTACTAGCTATTTAGTTGGAGATATGAGCTTACACAAGTGTAGAGAGCAAGAGAAAAATTCTACCCATGAACTCTTCTCTTGGTCGAAAATGGAGAGAGCATAGAGAGAGAAAAATTCAGATTTTTTTGCTCTTGAGTGTTAAGTCAAAAATCTGATTTTTTCTTTTGCTTTCTTTGCATATTATTTTCCTATGCATACTTGTGTCTTGTGCATTCCATACATACATGTCTCCAATGCATCCTAGTGTCTTGTGCATTCCCAACATATATGTCTCCAATGCACCTTTGTGTCTTGTACAACAATATAAAATAAGTATATTAGATAGTGGAAAATTATGGAATTATCCATTATTCTTGCCACAATAAATCCTAGTCATAGATCTAGTCAAGATCAAATCTTGGCCTTAGATTATAATTAATCCTAATGAATATTAGATCAATTAATTGGAAACTAACTTTCCATATTTATACTTTGGCTCCAATACTTTCAATAGTTACACTTTTGGCCCATTACGTTTTAATGACCAAACACAATAACGTTAACTCTTTAACGTTTTCAAACTTATTGTAATGTGTAAGCATATAATATATATATATATATATATATATATATATATATATATATTGTGTTGTATTTGTTAGTGGAACAATATGTAATTCTCTACTAACTTGCCAATTAAATCTTAGCCATGGAATTCAAATAAGATCAAATCTTGGCTCTTGGATTATAATTAATCCTAATCAATATTAGATTAATCAATTGGAAACTAACTTTTCATATTTATACTTTTGCCCCAACACCTTCAATAATTACACTTTTGGTCCATTACTACTTAATGACCAAATATAACAACGTTAACTCTTTAACGTTTCCAAACTCATTGTAAGCTCATTATAGAAACTTTATTCATGATACTCAAACGTGTGTGACTCTCTAGATTCACCACCGTATAGCAATGAGGGACGATTAAACCCTTTCAATCTATTTCGAAAATGTCTCCGTCATTCTCGGAATACCCTCACGTTCTAGAGTGACGCCTAGTAACATATCAAGATAATATATACGGTAATTAAGTCAATTTCTTGTGAATCTATTTATAGTCGCCGATTATCGTGCAATCCAATCCTTCCGTTAATTGTCTCGTCGAACAAGAACCATGATACGATTAAGTTCATAAACTCGATACTATGCATAGATCTAATTGGTGTAATGAGAGATGACACATGGAAAACCCTTTCTCCATCATTCATACCTTGGCCAAGGATTTCCTCATTAAACAACCAATCTTAGATCGCATAGGACATCGCCTCACGCCGGAGGTTAATGGATCATCTCTTGACCACTACCTGTCAATCACTATACCAGACGAATGAAACTGCGAGAGGACGTATCTCATCTCGTTTGTCGAAACAATTATTGTCCAAAAGCTAGAATCAAACTCTAATACATATGACAACCGTAATGTCTCAAGTCTAAGGATTACATGCACAATCGCAACGAATAACAAATTATTAATCCAAAGTCATGTAATTTGTTATTCACGTCCCTTTCAATGATCTATTCAACTAATAGTCATCCACATGTTTGTTAATCGCATCGCTATGCTGTTATGGCACGTGGCTCACCATCCTTTATCATTAACATCCCTATGTTAATCAAAGGTAACAACACATGTGATAGTCCGTAATTGATTATTAAAGTCCCGATCAAATAATCTAAGGACTATGAATATTTTAAGTATTTTTATCATATTAAGGAAATACGCCAACATATTCTAAACGCTTTTAGAATATATTCCTCTAATGAAAATACTATGGACTTATTCATACACGTAAAGAAGGAGAATATGAATGTCCTAATTATGTCAATATGAAAACAGACATATAGACACGAATGCCATAATATACAAGTAAATGGCAAAATGCCCCAATATATGTCATCCAAATATATAACATTAGGGCATATCTCTAACAATCTCCCACTTGCACTAATACTATAAAACATAGTATTAGTACAACAAACAATGATATCGTATACTCATCTTCTCAAAACAAGGACCTAACTGTGACTGATTCATAGCTACGGTAAGTGGGTCAGCTACACCAAGAGATGTGGCCGTTTTCTGCAAAGACATATCTAAATATGATTATTGGCTACAGATACAACACATGAAGATGGAAACACTTTTCCTAATGTTTGGACATACAATGAGACCTGGGTTCCACAAGCTTGTGCAGTAGCTCCATATAGTCGTAACACAAAAGCATCACAACTTAACGGTAGGAACCATAACCAACTCGTATGATTTCCTCGCTCCAAACAATTTCTTTCGTAATATAACATATCACAAAATACATGAGTTATATAATGGAATCTACAGTTTGTTTAGAACCTTTCTAATTTACTGAGCTCCCACTACAAATAAACGTGAACCCTAACATAGACATTCTATTATAAGATTCAGTATAAGAATCTGAACTAGTAAATCCGTCATTACAGAATTTACCTCCTCCCTGAACTAAAATATATCTTTAGTGCTTCCCAAGTACTTAAGAATATACTTCAATTCAATCTACAATTCCCAAACCTGGATTGGACTGATATTTACTCACTCGTAACACTTTACAGTTTACGCAATATCAAGTCTTGTACATAGTATAACAAATATGAAGTTACTTTAACTTTGAATACAAATTTGCTATGTAACTAGAGTTTCTTGAACACCTTCAAAAATACTCTTTGTACAATATAAGGAATATACCAAGTGATCTCTTCGTACTATTATCATAGCTACGAATTCACAAGATACGAACAACAAGTTCTAAATGGAGAACATTTAATATAACTAGACTATAATTAATATCACAACACACATATCATCAACTATGATATCCAAGTCATCATTATTGGAGTTATAGAAAAGTGGATGCGCTCTCACTATTCTTTTGCAATCACAAGGTTCACCCACATTCTAAATGAAATCTAACTCTTTAGTCTCATTTGAATTGGACGAAACATTTCCAAGAAATTTACTTAAAAAATCCACAAATGGATTTATCAAGTACGCGCATAGTACTCATATGCATTGATCTAAATCATTAATATAGTAACACAATGTGCTATAAAATCTAGCATAATACAAGGAGACTTAAGCACAATTATTGGTAAAAAGACTTCATCATAGTCAACCATTTGGCTTTGATGATATCTTTCAGAAACCAATATAGCTATAAAAGGTCATTACCTTTTTTCCATTATCTTCAACCATTATCTCGGATATCAATATCCAGATTAAGTTAAAGTATGTGAAGTCTAATTAATATGCTTTGCATTATATAGTTTCTTGGAGTCAATATCACATATACCATTTCTTTGTGAATCGTAGGATCAACTAATTGATCATTATCTCAAAAACACAAACAACGTTTGTGCATTCCAAAAAGATATTCTTATATTCTTTTAAAGAATGAGATACACTACTAGATTTGCAAAGATCTTGTGTGATGATACATTTCGGACCTTATTGAATAGATTCATTACTTTGGTCTAGGTGCTTTTATAGCTTTTGACGATACGTCCTCAATTTCTATTTTATTAGAAAGTAACATCTTCTTGAACAAAACTTTTTCTTCAAGAAAGATTACAATATAATAGATCAATAGACATTGATCATTAAATAGAAATTATATCCTACAAAACTAGGATATATTATAAAATTACATTTAACCAAAACTCCTACTAGTCCTTTAAAAACTTTTCAATAAAAGTAGGACAAACCAAAATTAACACATTTAATCCTTGGTTGCTGTCTAACTTATATCAAATATAATGTTCTAGCAATAGTAGAAATTTACTATTCAACATAAAATTAAATTAAGGAAAGCATGACCCACAAATAAATATAATGATTAGTCAAACTAATCAACAATTGTACTAAGTTCAACAAAGCACAGTTTCTTCACTAAGAAAACCCTATTTAATTGTAGTACGCCGGACATTGTTAATTTCGATACTATATCAAAATTTTAGGATACTCAAACAAAATAGTACTTAAGTATTTTACCTTCATGATCTAATCATAAGGCACTAATAGATTTTTCTATACGAGGCTATTCACAAATAGCTTTAAATACATCAACATGTACTAATTCAAATAGCTTAGTAGTTTTAATCCTTTATCAAACAAAGGATGACTTGGTTATAATTCCAATAAATAAGATGTATAAGTTGATCAAACCAACCTAATCATCATCTTATTATTAGAAAAACCTAATCATGTAGAAACTATAATTAATTTGGATTATTTGAGTAATCTTAAAATTTGGTGGATGGTTATAACTGTTGACAATATGTTTGCAATACATTCTTTCATCCATATCAAGATAATAAAGATTACACCATAATGCGCTTTTACAAGCTTTAGGAATATACATTTTTATTCCTAATATCATTTAAGGTATAATCCTTAAAATACAAAATATGTCCAGAAGGCATCCAAAACAAATTGTCTTTAGCTAACGCAACAACCTTTGTTTCATTTGCTAACACTGAAAATATTCCACGCTTCCAAAAGCGCACTACTGTGATTAAGATTCTATCCTTGAACACATACACTAATGTTTCACTAGAATCAAAAACTCAAAGTAGTACCAATCATAATAAAAGAAGATCTATAATTCATAGTAGCTTTACAACCTTGACATTCAAGCTATAAAGATACCTTGGATTAAAACCTCTTTTAATATCCGGTTTTAAGGCTATGAAAACATCTTTTACACATGCCTATACAATCCTTAATTTTTCTTCTTAGACATGCTCCCACTAGCTAATAGAAATCATCTTTCTTTGCCTTTCTTCTTTGCATTACCACTAACCAAAGAAGAAATACAAATACGAGAATGAATTCCATTTATATTTAATATCATGACATTAAATATGCTTATCACACAACCATTTGTTAGTTTAGAATTATACTCTTTACATCTTGCATACTTATATGCAACCTATGAAAAATACAATTCTTTAGCATATTTAACTTGTTTTACTTATCAACCATAAGTACTACAACTTTTCGTTTTGATACTTTATCAAGATGAAAAATACCGGAGCATACAATTCTAAGAGTTGATTAAGTTTCTAAGAACCATTCTTAGATAAAATCGTTAATTCAAAAAATTGGTCCGATTACGCGATATATAGTCTAGTTAATTCAAAATGGGTTCATTGTTGTAGCCATAAACGTATGCAGAAAATAAGATCGCAAGTTGATATAAACTCGTTAAAACATTTAATTTTGGCCTTTAATTAAATGATATCTCCCATTAATTTTATCGAGTCCCACACTTCCTAAATGAGATCGTGAATCTAATTAAAGATTCATTAGTAGGTGACCATAGTTCTCTTTAATATGAATACCCCTAAGCTTTGGTGCATTATTGGAATATACATTCAAAAAGTTAGCAACGATTACTATCTATATCACTATATAGGATATGGCCATTTTGCCCCTAAATCACCGTAACCTTAGCTTTGGTGCATTATTGGAAACGTGATCTAGTTAGATTACACCCACCGTCACAGTGTTGCGACAATTTGAATCCCAAACCTCAGCTTTAGTGCGTTATTGGCCTTGTGATATTGGAACAACATAACATCACTATGTTTGCTAGGTAAATATAATACTTTCATGGAATATGTCTTCCTACCTTTGGGTTAGCCAAGGCATACCCAATCGAGCAAATATAACCTAGGATAGTGGAGGGTAACGATAAACACTTTTACCGCTTTACAATCTAATATGTTTGCACGTAGGAAGATTTTGAATTTTAATTAGGTCTCACTTTGCACATTAGTTCATTTACAAGCATACATCACATATAGGCAAATAAATAAACAAACATACAAAATCATACATCATGGTAGATCATGGACTTGGACTATGAATTAAATCAAGACAAAAATAAAACCTAAACAAGCACATCTTCATGTCTTCTTTGGTCGTGTCTTCTTGATTTTTCTCAATGATCCAAAGCACCTCCAACTCCTTGAAAGCCGCCAATGGTCTTCTTGCAAACTTCTTGTAGAAATTATATACATTATGCCTTATTACAATTTTCTCTCAATTGCAAGAAAGTAAAACGAGACTTATGCCTCAATTACATACTAATGAATGGTAAAATTAGTTACAACACCATCTAACCATTCACTAACCAAGTCCATGATCAAATTCACCATCCAACCTCAAACATCACAATATAAGACAATGCTCATAAAGCTAACTAAAACCATCATATACATAAACCCAAAAAAGATAAACAAGCAAGCTAACATAAACTAATGTATCCTATACATAAAATAAATGATAGCAAATTTGCAATGAGTTTCATATATTGACCTTTTAACATCTCATGTTAAACAACACACAAAAGAACTCAATAAAACCAATTTTAAACACATACTTGTTGAATAAGGCCCAACATAAATCCTTTGTTAATTTCATGGCCTAATTTGAGTTCCAAGGCTTATTTTTAATCTTCACTAAGAAAAAACTTCATCTAATCTTATTAGTCTTAAGCCCATTGATTTTTATGCCCATTAGGCTTAACCAAAATCCAATCATTTAGCCATGTCATTCAAATTTATGACCCATCACAAACTTACTGCACATGCACTAATTATATTGATTCTGTTCGCCTATCTACAGTTCTTCAAAAATTATACAATTTTACAGAGACAAATTTCATCAAGTGTAGATAGATTTAGAATCAAACGGAACTCAATTCGGAGTTAAATTGACTGATTTATGCCTCTTGGAGCAGACACTATGCAGTCTGTCCAGAATAGCGCGAGAATCAGTGAGGTTACTGATTTTGCTAAAAATGAAAATCTTAACCACGAAATTAGGAGATGCATATTAGAGGATGAAATGTTCTACTATCTCTATAGCATAACATATCCAAAAATCAGCCCCAAACAACAACATTTACTATGTCAAAACAGTAACGCAAAAATAGTGTGCAGAAACATTTTTCAGAAAACTTCTAAGCATCAAACATGCAAGTATTGCGTTCTAGTTCTTTTGTGCTCAAAACTCTTGAAACTTTAAGCATATATATGTGACTACATGGACTACAAAAACAAGGCTCTGATACCACTTGAAAGGATCGTGCTTACAAGAGGTGAATCACAACATATAGTGAGCTAGGTGGAAGCAAAAACTTGATTTCAAAAATTTTTCAGCAACACATATCATTTGTATTCACTATAATACCTTATGTCTAGTCCATGTAATCAACATATCTACTACATATATAAACATATATATGAATGAACAAGAGTTATCAAGGTATACCTCTTGAAGATCTAGCCAAAGGAATGAAGAAGCACCATAAGAATGATGACCAAGTCTTTCACACGTGCAAAAGGTCTAGTTCGTCCACACGAGCATCCAAGAGCTTCTTCTCCACAAGCCAAATCTTTGTACTAGCCATTTAGTTGGAGATATGAGCTTACACAAGTGTAGAGAGCAAGAGAAAAATTCTGCCCAAGAACTCCTCTCTTGGTCGAAAATGGAGAGAGCATAGAGAGAGAAAATTCAGATTTTTTTGCTCTTGAGTGTTGAGTCAAAAAATCTGATTTTTTCTTTTGCTTTCTTTGCATATTATTTTCCTATGCATACTTGTGTCTTGTGCATTCCATACATACATGTCTCCAATGCATCCTAGTGTCTTGTGCATTCCCAACATATATGTCTCCAATGCACCTTTGTGTCTTGTGCAACAATATAATATAAGTATATAGATAGTGGAAAATTATGGAATTATCCATTATTCTTGCCACAATAAATCCTAGCCATAGATCTAGTCAAGATCAAATCTTGGCCTCAGATTATAATTAATCCTAATCAATATTAGATTAATTAATTGGAAACTAACTTTCCATATTTATACTTTGGCCCCAATACTTTCAATAGTTACACTTTTGGCCCATTACGTTTTAATGACCAAACACAATAACGTTAACTCTTTAACGTTTTCAAACTTATTGTAATGTGTAGGCATATAATATATATATATTTCTTATATATATATATATATATATATATATATATATATATATATATATATATATATATATTTTGTGTTGTATTCGTTAGTGGAATAATATGTAATTCTCTACTAACTTGCCAATTAAATCTTAGCCATGGAATTCAAATAAGATCAAATCTTGGCTCTTGGATTATAATTAATCCTAATCAATATTAGATTAATCAATTGGAAACTAACTTTCCATATTTATACTTTTGCCCCAACACCTTCAATAATTACACTTTTGGTCCATTACTACTTAATGACCAAATATAACAACGTTAACTCTTTAACGTTTCCAAACTCATTGTAAGCTCATTATAGAAACTTTATTCATGATACTCAAACGTGTGTGACTCTCTAGATTCACCACCGTATAGCAATGAGGGACGATTAAACCCTTTCAATCTATTTCGAAAATGTCTCCGTCATTCTCGGAATACCCTCACGTTCTAGAGTGACGCATAGTAACATATCAAGATAATATATACGGTAATGAAGTCAATTTCTTGTGAATCTATTTATAGTCGCCGATTATCGTGCAATCCAATCCTTCCATTAATTGTCCCGTCGAGCAAGAACCATGATACGATTAAGTTCATAAACTCGATACTATGCATAGATCTAATTGGTGTAATGAGGGATGACACATGGAAAACCCTTTCTCCATCATTCATACCTTGGCCAAGGATTTCCTCATTAAACAACCAAGCTTAGATCGCATAGGACATCGCCTCACGCCGGAGGTTAATGGATCCTCTCTTGACCACTACCTATCAATCACTATACCAGACGAATGAAACTGCGAGAGGACGTATCTCATCTCGTTTGTCGAAACAATTATTGTCCAAACGCTAGAATCAAACCCTAATACATATGACAACCGTAATGTCTCAAGTCTAAGGATTACATGCACAATCGCAACGAATAACAAATTATTAATCCAACGTCATGTAATTTGTTATTCACGTTACTTTCAATGATCTATTCAACTAATAGTCATCCACATGTTTGTTAATCGCATCGCTATGCTGTTATGGCACGTGGCTCATCATCCTTTATCATTAACATCCCTATGTTAATCAAAGGTAACAACACATGTGATAGTCCGTAATTGATTATTAAAGTCTCAATCAAATAATCTAAGGACTATGAATATTTTAAGTATTTTTATCATATTAAGGAAATACGCCAACATATTCTAAACGCTTTTAGAATATATTCCTCTAATGAAAATACTATGGACTTATTCATACACGTAAAGAAGGAGAATATGAATGTCCTAATTATGTCAATATGAAAACAGACATATAGACACGAATGCCATAATATACAAGTAAATGTCAAAATGTCCCAATATATGTCATCCAAATATATAACATTAGGGCATATCTCTAACAAATAGTTTACTATTTAGTTGAGAATTGTGCAAATTAATCCTTAGACTTGAGAGATTACGACTGCCGATTATATTAGGGGCTAAATACTGCGTTTGGATAATGCCTGTCTTCTATAGGGTGGGATATGGCCTTTCGTGTTTTAGTCTTGTGGTATGAATTGACAGGTAATTGTCAAGATAGGATCTGTTAACCTCTGACGTGAGGCGATATCCTATGATATCTGAGATCGGTTGGTAAACAAGGAAGTCATTGGCCAAGGCGAGTATGAAGTGATGGAAATGAGTTTTTCCATAGTAGTCATTTCTCATTTCACCGATTCAGATTTATACATAGTATCAGATGTGGGCTTAACCATTTCATGGCCCTTTCCCGATGGGGGCACTTATAACAGAAGGATCAGATTGCACGCTAATTTTTTACGGTTAAATGGATTCATAAAAGACGTCGTCTTCATTATCGTATACATTCTCATGGTACATTTGTTGCTAGTGCGTCACTGAAGAGCATTAGGGTATTTCGGTAAATGACGGAGACATTTCCGAAATAGATAAGGAGGTTTATCGGTCCCTCATCAGTACGCGATTATGAATCTAGAAGGTCACACACTAATAAATATCATGAATAAGTTCACTAGGAGCTTGTATTATGTGGTTGATGGCTTTAAAGTATTAAGAGTCATCTTTGTTGGTATTTGGGCCAAAAGTGTAATTTTGAAAAGCTTTAGGGTTAAATTATAATTACCAAAACTTTTGGGGCCACACTATAATTATTGAAAAAGTTGTTTCAATATATTTATTCTAATGGAAATTAGAAGTGTCAAGAAAATAATATATATATATTTATATATATATAAATGTGTTTATATATGTATATGTGTAATGATGATATAATTTGTGAAATGTCACGTCATCATCTTAGTTGTCAAAAGGTGAATTGCAAATTAATGACTAGATAATTACATGTGGCATGTGCATGTAGAGATTGATGATTAGGATTGTCCATGTCATCAATCTTAGTCATTTGAATTTGAAATGAATGGATATGATTCATTTTTGAATAAAGACAAAAGAATATTGATCATTACTTTTGTTAATAAAGCCTTTTTGACAAGTGTCAAGAGAGAGAATAAAGTTACCTTTAGATTGTAATGATTACAATCCTAGGGGTTGCATGACTTTTACTTTAAAAGAAAGCAATTTTGATTGGCCACCTATTAAAGTAATATTATATATATGTTTGTTTGAGCACATAATATATATTTAATAAAATATGACAAGCATTCTCTCTCCATACACTTGCATTTTCAGCCAAGGGAGGGAAGAGAGAGAAACTAGTCATCTTGCCATCTAATGCTAATCATTAAGATCAAAAGGCTTGCATGGCTTTTGATTAAAATGTGATAATATGATTGGTCACCTATTTTGATAGATTATTATAATAAAAGATGATAGCTTTTTTCTCTCACACACAAGGCCTCTCACCACTCGACATACACACCAACTAAGAAGACAAGAACTTCATCTTTTTCTTTGCGTGTTTCGGCCATAGCTAGAACAACAACAATGAAGTTTTGTTTTGCTTGGTAACATACTTACGTAGTCTCAAAACTTGAAGCTACTACTAGCACATTCCTTCTTCAAGTATTGGTTGATCTTTGGATACTTGGTGGACCAACTAGTGCCTTCAAGTTAGAAGAATTCAAAAGCTTATCTACCATTTTTCATCTTCTCCAAAGTGATCTACTTCAAGAGGTATACCTTATACCATTTATTCTATATATATTGTGTTGATATATATATATATATATATATCTTTGTTGAGCTTCTTTAGTGAATGGACATTGATGAATGAATGTATATTGATATTAGCTAGAAAATTTTGAGATTTGGCCTAGTAAATTTCGGCCCTAGCATGCTATTTATACATATCATTCTCGATCTTGAATCCAACTTTTACATATGTAGTGACATGATATAATATGTTGGCTTGTACTTTCACTTGCATGAGTTATCACTTGTATATTGCTTTCAATTGCATCCATATGGACTTCATTAGTCCTACCATTGACATTGACAGAGCTGGCAATTGCATCCACATCTACCAAGCTAGATTTCGCTTATACTTGAACATTTGGACTTGAATTGAAATCCATTTGAACACTTCCAATTCCATTTACCTCCATTTCAGGTTCAGTCCTTGTTTCTCCATCTACGCTCGTACTTTTATGAGATGTAGGGCAACATCTCTTGTTATGGCCAAATTGATTGCAAATAGAACACTTCCCTTTCATTCCTTTTCTACTCAACTTCCCTCCTGCACAGTTATGAGCTTTACGAGTAGTTAAGCTTTATTTATTTCTTTATCCTTCATCTGGCTCCTTTCTTCTACATTGTTTTGGTCTACCTGGAAGCGTGATTGTTTTCGATGCAAGAACAGGCCTTATACCAGTCTGAGGCCACAATTGTGGCCCATTAATAGGGCATATAACAGGTTCATAAGCCCTAAAAAAACATTTCTTTGTTGTAGCAAACATCTACAAAGTCCTCCAGATCATAGCCCAAACATGCCATTGTTGAAACTGCATGTGCACAAGGGATACCTGACAGTTCCCAACTTCTACATAGGCAGTTTTTAGCATCCAAATCGACAACATATTGCTCTGAACCTAAGCACCTCACTTGGAATAACTTTTGTCCGCAAAAGGTTGCATTCCAAAGCGTACTCTCTTCCCTCTTCTTATTCACAATTTTATAAATCTTCGGGCATATAGGATCATCACATTTCATAATCCACTCTCTTCTCTCTTGCATCCTCGTCATCTAGTACATCCTAATTCTTTCCAACAACACCAAGATAGACTTATTCCTAGCTTCTATTATTGCAGCATTGAAACTCTCACACACATTGTTTAATAAAATATCATACTTCGATGTTGACCTAAAATGTGATCTACTCCAAAATTTAGCTGGCACATTTCTAACCACTCATAAGCCCTTTCATCCATAATTTTTATTTCATCCATGACTGCATTAAACTTTTGCACAACTATAGATCTAGCTGCTTTCTACATTAAGTTTTTCAAAACTGTACCTGTGAAACCCCAAAATTCCCCTTTATGTGAAATTATGTGTTTTGACTTGTTTATATGTTATATGAATTAAACTATGATAATTATGTGATTTTAACTCCTATTACATATGAAATTTTCATAAAAATCAACATTGAAAGTTTTACCGTTGAGTTTTATGAATAGTATTTTTGAAACACGTCCGCTAAAATTTTGAAACTGGTCTTTTAAATGTTTGAAAACCTAGTTCTCGGACATTAATAGACCCGTATTTGATTAAAACGAATTTTAAAATGAATTAAGAATTTAAATGGATTTTTCATCATCTTTTGCAAAAATAAGTAGTATATCATAATTGTATACATATATATGCATACATATACTTACATATAATATTTTGTCAACTAAAAATATACTACTTAATATAGCATAAATGATATATATATATATATATATATATATATATATATATGCATATAGACTAAAATTAACTAAAATAACTTAAGTTATCAACTTTGACTTAGCATAGTTTTGTTGACTTAGCATATATATACAACATACATACATAACACACAATAAAACAAAGAAAAACACTCACATTGTCGGGAGCTCCATAGGGGAAAAGACAGAATTTTTCTTCAAGTTTTCAAAGAAATTTTCTCTTAGAAAACTCATTTCAAGTCCAAAGCTTTTCATACCGGGCTAGATTTTGCTTGTTGGGCATCTATTGCACACATTCCTAGCATTATTTCGGATCAAAGATGAGAGAAAAATTTAGATCTAGAAATATCATTTTTTGTCAAATTTCTATAGTTGCATATTTACAGGATGTTTTGTTGAATTGTCTTTAGATTATTGCTTAGTAGTTGTCAAGGACCAACTATATGAATTTGTAGCCATTTTGAACTTTAGTAGCATGTATTTTTATTTTTCGGGTATTCAAGTTGATTAATTGGCTTATAGTTGAATAAATGTTGTTGTAGTAGTTGGAATTAGGTTGTAGTTGCTTCTATAGGCTTGTTAATTATTGTGTAGTAATGTTATAATGCCGAATTTTCAATTTGAATGCCATAGCAAAAGTCCAAAAATTCAGCCACGGTGCATTGCCAAAATTAAGGTTGTTGGGCTTGTTTTGGATGGCTTTTGGTTGGTTTTCGATGGGTTTAATGTAGTTGCATATATGGTTGAGTGATAAGCAAAGGTTTGGGGGTTGTTTGATTAGTAGATTGTAAGTTATGAATTTTAGAAGTTCGTGTAGTCTTTCTTTAAAATGTTTAAATGTTGTCTTTAGATGTTTGGTAGTGTTTGTGTAGTTGTTTCTTGAATTGTTGTAGAGTAATTTCGGGATTGAATGTATGTTGATATGTGTGTTAAGTTGGGTGGCCTACTTTGTCATCTAACTTGATTGTCTTAGTTGTTTAATTGATGTTATGTTGATTGAAATGTTGTTAACTGATTGATGATTGACGATGGTCTGGAGGACAACCTACTTTGTTGTCTTTCTAGAATATGAGATGTTTATTATTATTGCATGAGTCTTGATAGTGTGTGCCACCTCTCGGGCAACATCAGGCTGTCGGGTTGAAAACGACATGACTATCATAGACTACACCCAACTCGCATGAGCAGAGATGCCATGAAGGAAGGGGCTAGATGAGGTACCTCTAGTATGTATTATGGAAGTTACAAGAAGTTGGTTGAGATCGTGATGGCGTATGGAGCTACACCAACTAGTGTATCCTTTCTCAATTGAATGGTTATTTATGTGGTTTGAAATGAAATGTTGATGTTAATGAATGTTAATGTGTGTTATTGTTCATAGGATGATTTCCCGAGTAGTAAAGTAAATGATTTCAAAACATCTTTCGAATCTTCACTGAGCTTTGTTATATATAAGCTCACCCTCATTCATTTATTATTCAGGTGTAACTAAGCCAGATTTTAGGTATGTCCCTCAAGAAGCTGAGAATGTGGCTTTTGTTGAGGAGTCATATGTGCCTGAGTCTTATCCATGAAGTCTTGGCTGAAGTTCTTTTTTTGTTGTCTTGTATATTAGAACAAGTTGTAGTGCATTTACTTTGAAGTTTATATTGTATAAGAGGTTATAAAGATAGTAAAAAGTACAATGCTAGTTTAGTTGTCTTACTTTGGATTATGACTAGGATTGCTAGTCTAGTTTTATATCAAGTATGTATATATATAGTATAACTTGTGGTATGTTGTTGAAACGGAGGCTTATGACTTGTGATTGGTATGGTGTATGGTTGTTTGATTTGTTGTGTTGAATGTTGATGAATGGTTGTGGAGTTGTTGTTGAAATTTAGAGTTGGTTGTGTGATGTTATAAAGGGTTGGTTTAGAGCCCTGATGTCCATATTACAGACGTTATATTACTGAAATTTCGTTGCATCCTGACTGATTGTATGTGGGGTCGAGTTGGGGCGTGACAGTACTACCATGCATTTTCTTGAAGTTTTGATACAAATGTCTAACACAGTATCTGTGTTCAACATTTGGGAGCATGTCGCAGTGCACAAATCCTAAGAAAAAGAGAAAACAACTTTTATGTTAGTAACTAAAACAAGAGAATAAATACATGAACCAGATTACAAGAGAATAAATACCTTTTGTCTATTTGTGATGAACACCCATTTTTGTTGATCATAAATCTTTAAGTCTTGAACCAACAAATTCATGAACCAGCTCCATGATCTCCTATCCTCTTTCTCGACCACAACATATGCAATAGGAAAGATGTTATTGTTAGCATATATGCCAATAACAGTTAATAGGATTCCAGGATATAGGCCTTTTAAGTGACAACCATCTAGTCCAATAACATGTCTACATCCGGCAATGAAGCCTCTTCTATATGCATCAAGACATATATACAGTCTTAGAAATCTTTGCTCCCCTATCTCATCATCTTCTTCGGTTTCCATACACACAGTTAAACTAGGATTTGTTCTCCTAATCTCCTCACAGTAGTCCCAAAGCTTTTTGTATTGCTCTTTGTACGACCCCTCAATCACTTCTCTAGCCAAGTCATATACTCTATAACCTTGCCTTTTTGAAATGTTGACATTGAATTCATTATGCACTTTTGTCTGGAAATCAGAAACATTACCATATATATTCAACCGGATGTCATTGATATAGTGCTTGCACAAGAATCTAGCACTTAAATTCTTGTGATTCACTGCATCGCCACATTTGTGCTTGTTGTACAAGTTTCTGATTACGAATGAACCATTCTCTTTGTTGCGAGCTCTATACACAAACCACTTACATCGTTTGCCATGACATTTCGCCCTAGTTCTATCTTTGTCATTTTTCTTCAGCCTTACATCCTTGCATTTTTTAGCTCCATGTGACTTAATTGCCTCCTTGAGTTGTGCTGCATTATTGAAGACCATGCCTAGCTTGAAATGTGGATCAACCATATCAACTTCAGGTCTAAATCTTTCTCCCTTGTCTTTGTTTTCATTAGAACTACCATGCAAACTATCCATATTTTCATCACTAAGGTCCTCTGATGAAGATTCATTCAAAGTCTTATCCTGGACCAAGTGGTCAGTGAATAAAAGATCACATTCATCCAACAAGTCCTTTACCTTTTTTTTGCTTTTTGTCACTACTGACTCCTGCCTCGCCAACTTCAATTTTTTCTTCATTTCCATCACTTAAACTATAGTCATTGTCATTCAAAGTAGAACTCTCACTGCCATCAGATTCAACCTCACTATCAACTTCATCAATTACCTTCCTTTTCCCTTTAGCATCATTAGTAGTCCTATTTCTTCTTCTAGGACTTAATTTCATCTTTCTCTTCCTAATTGGATTATTAGGACATCCTATTGGAACATAAGAAAGATATGGTAACTGATTGTCATCATTAACATTTTGATCACCATTAACATTGTATTCATTATTCACAGTTTGCTCGTATACTATCATTGTCATATCATTGGATGAGCCAACTTGACTCATACTACCAACCATAAACATATCAATTACTTCACCCTTCTTCTTTACTCTACACATGTCCAACACTTCAACATCAGACTTCAAGAAAACCAACCCATTGTCTAAACCCGTTCCAGCGATTCTATAGTA
This sequence comes from Ehretia macrophylla, assembly GCA_037974665.1. Lineage (NCBI taxonomy): Eukaryota > Viridiplantae > Streptophyta > Magnoliopsida > Boraginales > Ehretiaceae > Ehretia > Ehretia macrophylla. The sequence continues at coordinate 13,412,967 of CM075774.1, forward strand.
ATACCCTGCATTCCCCTCATACCCTGACTTTTGTGCCAGTGTGTCTAACTCACATAACGACATCTCATCAAAGTGACATTTTGTCGCTATTGTAGTATCACCACCAACATAATATTTCTCTTAAAAATCCTTAAAAAAACCATCATAATGCAGCTTCATATCAAATGATTCTGAACATACATGTTAATACATTTGATGGGTGCTTAGCTTAGTGTATAAATTAAGATCAATTCTAAGCCAAGTTTTAACTCACAAGTGTACGAGTGATTGTAGTGTGGTGTGTTAATGCGAGGTCGAATCCACAGGGAGGCGATTTGAAAGTTTTATAGAAAGGTGTAGGTAAAATACCTAAGTGACTAAATCAAATTAAATTCTGAATTTGGTGTTTTGAATGAAAGCTAACTAAAAATAAAATAAAAGTGAAACTAACTGCAAAAATTAAAATTAAATCTAAAAGTTAAAATTGAGGTTTGATCGCAATCGAAAAAGGTTTAGCGATCAGATTTATATGTAAAGCTTAAATTCTAGGCTCGAACTTAGGATTTACTATTTTGATGCAAAATTAGACTACAAGCTTAATTAATTAAATAAATCACCTATGTCTAATTAATTAACAAGTCAACCCTAGTTTAAAGTTGCAACACTATCTCCAAGTCCTTTACCTAGCCAGAGTGTAGATTTGTCCTCAAATCCTAGGCTCACAAGTTAATTAATTAAGTGTGAAAAAACCACGGTACAACCTATAGCTTTTGCAATGAAGCCCAATTTATATATTTGATCTATCATATGAGTTCCTATTAACCACTAGCTACAACCATAAAGAATTAATAAGAAATAAGTAATAAAGCATGTAAATCAAATATATAAAATAGCATCAACATATTCAATCCAGGTTCGAGACCATAAAATTAATCTATTACACAGTAATCCTACCCTAAACAATAATTTAGCTATTCATGTTTGACAAATTTAAATCAAAACTATGAAGAGAAATTATTATAAACTTCCTCATAATTAATTTAAACAAGTCAAAAAGTATTTAATCCAAATCCAATTAAATGACAAAACCTTGAACAGAAGCCAAACTGAACGAACAAAACTTGCTGCTCCAACTTTTTTTCCTCTGTCGCGTACTCTCTGCCAAACTGAATGAACAAAACAACGCTTTCTGTTTTTCCTTTATTATTCTGGCGCCGTCAAGCTTCTTTTGTCTCCTGTTTCTTTTCTTTACTTTGCGCCGCAGTTCCCTCCCTTCTTCTCATTGCTTCGTTGTTTTTTATAAGATATTCCACCGCCTTATGTTGTGCAAGCCCTGTTGGGCTTTTAGCCACATGCATGGCCAACAATTGGCCATTGACTTTTCTTCGGATTTTTTTGTATGACTTTCGTTGCATGAAGTCCAAGTTGGACTTTAATGTGGACTACATGCCAAGTTGGCCTTTTTTATTATTTTCTTTTTAGCCATACTTAGCTTGACCATGTACGACCAAAACCTTGGTCCATATTATTTATTTTCCCTTTTGTTTTCATTTCAAGAAATATTCTCCAATAAAACTCAAACTTCTTTTTTTCAATAAATCTTGGCTTAGTTGCATTATTCAATTTTCTTCCAAATTCGGCTCCAATTGTTCTTTCATGATTGAATTCCTACATGCACTATAATACAAATAAAGTGATCAATCTCTTCAATACATGTGCACAATAATGTCTAAAAAGCTAAGAAATAGGTCTAAAAATATAAATACATCAACACCCCTAAACCTACCTCTTGCTTGTCCCCAAGCAAGACTAGGATCTAAGTAAATCTTCAAGTTCTCAAGAGGTTGTTCTAACGAATCAATCAACTTTAACAAAAGGACAAGGTTTGGGGAACGATTGATCCTATGGTGTAGTAGTGAAGCGAACTCATTCGGATCTCTCTTTCTTTAAAGACAAAACATGTTTACTACAAGATTACACTAAACATTATTAAGTCTCCACGTAGCTAAGCAACAAGACAACTCAATACAACTAGATCATAATACTCATGTCCCGATTGCCTTTATAATCCTTTAGACGTTCCTTTCACCCATTTTATTCATTCTAAAACATAAAAGTAAACACACTCCATCTCTTTTTATTAAGTGTTTAGTCCCAGACATTTAGCTCAATACCCCGTGTAGTGAGCTTTCGAGGTTATCAATCCCAGCCACTTAAAGCTTAGGTTGATAGGCTTTGAAAGGCCCCATGTGTACCCTACTTGCTCGAAGTGTTAAACACCGAAACACTGCAAACCTTAAGCACATACCCCTAAAGATAGACAATGAATAAAAGGATAGTGGTGCTCATAGATTTGTAAAGAATTTTTTTCTTTTCTTTTCTTTTCTTTGTTGTTTTTTTTTTCTGCTGTTTTGTTTTTTTAACACTATAAAGGCTCAGGCATGCAAACAAGACTATTCAAGCGAGGACACTCATATTACAACCACATCATATCTCATCATCTCACAACCAAGCCATAGGACCACAATAGCCTAGGCATAATCTCACAGTCCCCACGCCTCGTCTTCATCAAAATTAATCCTAAAAGTTCAATTCAAGACTACCTCATAAAATCAAGAACCTCATACTCTCCTCAATCAATTCATAAGAGCTAATCAATACGTCATCACAACTCCTCAATTACCGGAAAATCCACCACAAATCCACAAAAAAACATAAAGATCAAAAACATTTTCAAAAAAAAAAAAATCACATTTTGTTCAGATTTTCCCCAAAACAACAATAGACACAATTAAAGACCCGCACCCCCAAACCTAAAGTTTGTTTGTCCTCAAGAAAATAGAATTAAAACATGCTAGGGGTATGGGAAGGGGAAAAATAACATATAATGAGAACCCAATAGTGAAAGTGTATGAAAAGAAAGCAATTAAGAGAAAGAGAGGGAGTAGATGGACGTACCTGAAGAAAGCAATAGTAAGAGAAGAAATGTAACACTTCAAATCTACGGCTTTGAATTGAGCTTAAGAGGAAATAAAAACAACAGAAGACAAAGAGATAGAGAAACGATAAAAAAATAATAAAAGAAAACAAAACACACTTTTTTATTATTCTTATTTTTTATTTTTAAAATTTTTTTGTTGGCCGACCCTATAAATATTCCCATACAAAGGCTCCGAACTTTAGGAGGCACTTAAGCCGACTCACTACAATTATAAAGACAAGGAAATAATTTAAATAAAGAGAGATAAAATGCACATACCTCGATCCATTTAATGTCAGCTAGTAAGATAAATCATGCGAAACTTCAGAAGTGGAGTTAACTAAGTACATTAAAAATGCGGAGGAGAGGCCATTAATTTCAAACCACCAACGTACTCAAACCCCAAACATTTTCCCATACTTAGGAGGGAAGCCAGGTATTACGCTTTCGGCCAATGGTTTTACTTTTATAGTATCCATCCTAGTTAACCCCAAGACTTCTATTACACAAGATAATCTATTTTCAAAAAAATGGTAAAAGCCCACTATAACCCAGTGGAAGTTCAATTGAAAAGTTGGGAAACAGAATTAAAGAAAGTAAGATAAAGTAATTATTCCTAGGGTGCCTCCTAGAAGCGCTGAATTTAATGCCGGCAGCCAGGTGAAGAACATTGCTCATGTAAGGTCAGAAGGGTCCCGTAGCTCTACAGATTCACCTTCATGAGGGAACGAACTCGGATCAAAGACATGTTTCAAATGCTGACCATTAACTGTGAGGACTTGCCCATCTTTGAGATGCTTAATTTTAATAGCCCTTGAAGGGTATGCCTCGAGCACCTTATAGGGTCCATCCCATCTCGTCCTCAACTTGCCGGGGAAGAACTTCAATTTGAAGTTAAACAACCAAACCTTATCTGAAGGGGCGAAGGTTTTGCGCAAAATAGATTTAGCGTGGATTCTCTTCATCCTCTCCTTATAAAGCTTGGCATTCTCATAGGCTTCATAACGAAGCTCTTCCAATTCACTTAGGGCCAATTTCCTACTTTCACTCGCCTGCTGCATGTCAAAGTTCAGGGCTTTAATAACCCAATAAGCTTTATGCTCTAACTCAACAGGGAGGTGGCAAGTCTTAACGTAGACTAATCTATATGGAGACATACCTATAGGAGTCTTAAAAGCTGTACGATAGTCCCATAATGCATCGTGTAGACGACATGACCACTCCTTGCGATCGGGCCTAACTGTTTTTTGTAAAATGGATTTTATCTCCCTATTCAACACCTCTACTTTCCCACTTGTCTGAGGGTGATAAGGTGTCGCAATCTTATGCTGGACTGAATATTTTCTCAACAATGCCTCAAGTATCCTATGATAAAAATGTTGTCCTCCATCACTCAAAAGTACTCATGACACCCCAAACCTAGAAAAGATGTGCTCTTTAATGAACTTGACCACAACTTTGTGGTCATTGGTTCGAGTTGCCACCGCCTCCACCCATTTGAACACATAGTCTACAGGCACAAGGATATAAGTATATCCATACGAAGGAGGGAACAAACCCATGAAGGCAATGCCCCACACATCAAATATCTCACAAACAAGAATGGATGACAAAGACATCATGTCTCTCCTGGAGATAGACCCAAACTGTTGACATCGATAACATTTCTTACAAAATTGTTAGGCATCTCTAAATAAAGTGGGCCAAAAGAACCCACACTAGAGGACTTTAGTAGCGGTCCTCTTACCTCCGAAGTGGCCACCACAGGCCTTCCCATGACAAAAGCTAAGGATGCTATCAAATTCCTCTTCCGATACACACCGTCGGATAACTTGATCAGCACACACCTTGAAAAGATAAGGATTCTCCCAAAATAAAGTGTTTCACTTGAGCCATGAAGCGATCCTTCTCTCCCCGTCCCCAATGAGCAAACAACTCTCTAGCTGCCAAATAATTAACAAAATGGGCATACCAGGGGATCCTTTGTAAGACAGCAAATAGTTGCTCATCTGGGAAGGTATCATTAAAAGGAAGGGAGTCGGTGGAAACAGAATTCAAATCAAATGGTCTGCAACAGAATTCTCACTCCTCTTTTTATCTCTAATATCCAAATCAAATTCCTAAAGTAATAGTAACCACCCAATCAGACGGGGCTTAGCATCCCATTTAACAAGTAGGTAACGCAAGGCAGCATGATCCGTGTAGACTATCAACTTTGACCCTAAGATGTATGGTCTAAACTTATAAAGGGAGAAGACTACAGCTAGTAATTCATTTTCTGTGGTAGTGTAATTCTTTTGAGCATCATCTAAGGTCTTGCTAGCGTAGTAAATCACATATGACAACTTACCCCTACGCTGTCCCAAAACAACCCCACTGCGTAGTCGGATGCATCACACATAATCTTAAAGGGAAATCTATAATCGGGAGGTTGGATGATAGGTGCGGATGACAGTAAGGACTTCAGCTTCTCAAATGCCTTAGCACGTTCGTCGTCAAAATGAAATGGAGTATCATGTGCTAGGAGACTGGAGAGAGGTCGAGCAATGTGGCTAAAGTCCTTGATAAAACGCCGGTAGAAACTTGCATGACCAAGGAATGATTTAACGTCACGCACCGTTTTAGGTGTAGGGAGCTTCTCTATCAGCTCAACCTTGGATAGGTCCACATGGATATCATCCTGAGATACAATATGACTAATCCCTCGCCTAACCATGAAGTGACTTTTCTCCCAACTAAGCACCAAATTCATCTTAACACAAAGCTCTAGCACTAGAGAAATGTGTGTGAGGCACTCATCAAATGTAGCTTCAAAAATCATCCATAAAGACCTCTAGAAACTTCTCAATCATATCAAATAAAATGGCCATCATACACCTCTGAAAGGTCGCTAGTGCATTGCATAAACCAAAGGGCATATGATGATAGGCAAAGGTCCCATATGGACAAGTGAATGTGGTCTTTTCTTGGCCCTCAAGGAAGACTGGGATCTGATTATACCCTGAATACCTATCTAAGAAGTAATAGTAGCCATGTTCGACTACTCTATCTAATATCTGGTCAAGAAATGGTAAAGAGAAATGGTATTTTCGGGTCTTGGCATTGAGCTTTTTATAGTCAATATAGACACGCCAACCAGTAGTGGTGCATGTAGGAATAAGCTCACCCTTATCATTAGGGATTACCGTGATCCCAAACTTCTTTGGTACCACTTGCACCGGACTAACCTATGAACTATCAAAAATTGGGTAAATGATACCTGCATCGAGAAGTTTAATGACTTCCTTATAAACAATCTCATTCATGTTAGGGTTCAGCCTCCTTTGTATCTTGTGGGAAGGAGTAGCACCCTCGTCCAAGTGAATCTGATGCATACACAATGATGGGTTTATACCTCATAATCATAAATGGTCCACCCTATAGCCTTCTTATGATCACGAAGGACGTCTAACAATCTCTCCTCATGCTCAATGGGCAAGTCTGAAGCAATAATCACTGAGAGAGTGTCAGGTCCTAAGTAGGCATATTTAATATGCGTAGGCAAAGGTTTAAGCTCTAAACCTGGAAGAGCCTCAACCGAAGAAGGATCAGAACAATTTTTGGGTGAAGGGAGCTAAGAATATCATTATCCTTATCAGGGCTCGAATCTGACACAACAGAAGTAGAAGCTACTAGCTTTTTCACAAATGAATCAGAGTCAAATTGAGCCAAGATCGTCTCAAGCTCTTCAAGCTCATCATCGACAGTCAACATCGAATTGGCATGTTCCTCAACACAAGGGTCGATGATATCAACCATGAAGCACTCATCCTCAGAATGTCTACTTACTCGATTAGCCGCCTCGACGACCCTTACTTTAATTCTCATATTCCCAAAACTCAACTCAATCATTCCTGTCCTACAATAAATCACAACATCAGCTGTGGCCAGAAAAGGTCTCCCTAGAAGTACTGGTGTCGCATGCCTAGTGTCTGGTCCTGAGTCCATGTCTAAGACAATGAAGTCAACGGGAAAAAGAAACTCACCAACTCTAACTAAGACATCCTCAATTATCCCCTAGGTCATTTCTCAGATCGATCTGCCAACTAAAGTGTAACATTTGTGGGAGTCAACTCCCCTAAACTTAAATACTCATAAACTGTAAATGGAATAAGATTGACATTAGAACCTAAGTCAAGGAGGGCATGGTCCACCTATTGATCTTGAATGATGCAAGGAATAGTGAGGCTCTAGGGTCACTAAACTTGGGTAGAAGGCCCCTAGTGCATATACTACTAACTTTCTCTATGAGTCTCACCTTCTTTGGAATATGGGTGGATTGCCTCTTCCTAATGCACAAGTCTTTGAGGAATTTGGCATAAGCCGGTATCTACTAGATAACTTCAATAAGAGGCAGGTTTTATCTTAATATCTTTCAAGTGGTCTAATACCCGAGATTGTTTTTCATCTTTCCTAGGTCACTCCAAAGCAACAGGGTAAGGAACCTTAGAAGGACTGTCATCATTGTGATCTACAACCTGCTTCTCATCTCTCTATGGAGGAATGGCAGTTTTCCTAGTATCCTCTATCTCATCTCCTAACTCACTTTCTACTCTCTCACCCTTATCCTCAACCTCTTTTGTATCCTTACTCTTGTCACCCACTCTCTTTGCTCCACTAGACTCACCTACCTGATTATCTAACTTGTGACCACTCCGAAGGGTGATAACAACTTTGGCTTGTTCATAGGTGGTCTCATTGTGGACATTGCTACACTGGCCACGTGGTTTCTCGACAGTCTGAGCAGGGAGCTTACCCTCATCCCTCCTAGTAATTTGTTGGGCCAGTTGCCCAACTTGAGTTCCAGCTTAGCAATAGATTGCTGCTAGGCATGAACTACTTAAAGTAACTTATCGAACATCATCAGACTTGGTAGGAGAAGAAGAAGGGCTAGGCTGAAATTGATTCCCTGGTCGCGGTTTAAAGTGAGGCCCATTAGACACATGATAGTATCCGGGAGGTTTAGCTTGAGGCTTTTGCACTTGAGCCTGTGAAAATGAAGGGTCAGGATTTCCTTGACGCCATGAAAAAGCTGGATGATCTCGCCAACTAGGATTATATGTATTCGAATATGGATTATAATTGCGAGATTAACCCTGGGCAGCACAAACCTATTCCTGAACGAATTCAGGAAACTAAGAGGCAAGATGACACCTTAGTGTGTGGTGGTCTACTGCAGAACATAAGGCACAACATTGAACATTTGATGGGGCAGGTGAAGAAGTAGACCCTAAGGATACAAACTGATCAAATTTATTGGTCAAAACTGCCACTTGTGAGTTTAAGCCCTCATTTGTACTTACCTCATATAATGTCCTCCTAGAAGTGGGCTTACCCATTCTATCCATTGTCAAATCTTGAAATGAGTCCTTGGAAATACTATCAAGTCGGGCACATGCCTCATATGGGGTGAGATTATAAAACCCTCCATTGCTAAGTGAATTCACCATCGTTTTCTGTTGTGGTGTCAACCCTCTATAGAAATACTGAAGCAACCGGGGCCTATCAAACCCATGGTGTGGGCAGTGACGAATGAGTCCATTAAACCTATCCCAAGTTTCATGAAATGACTCTAGATCGGACTTGAAAAAAGTCATGATATTCTCTTGAAGAGATGAGGTCTGGGCCATCGGAAAAAATCCAAACAGAAATTGAGTCAATAGTTCTTCCCAAGAAGTAATGGTTCCTTCTTCAAGGGAATTAAGCCATTCTTTAGCTTTGTACTTCAGGGAAAGTGGGAAGAAAGGCAATCGGATATTTTTTTGAGTAACATTTGGAACATGCACAGTGGTACATATCTCAAGAAAATCACGAATATATGCATGAGGATTTTCATTGATCTTCCGGTAAAATAATAGAGGTATTGCTATCGTACCAGGTTTCATGTCAAAGTCTACATTGTGGATGACAAGTGGTCGTATAGCAATATTCAGCTGATATGTGGTCGGAAGAAAATACTGCCTAAGAGGTATATCATCAGGATCAGGATTATTGGGGACAATGGGAAGTTGGGGAATTCGAGGATTATTAGCATTTTGAGGCACATTCAGATTTCCTCCAAGGTTAGCCATGATTGTAGTTAAGACCCTCTGATTCATACGGTGTGGGATTCTTTGCGGATCAGGGTTAAAGGTTTCTAAAGGCAATCCTAAATAACGACGTCCAAGCATACACAAAAAACCAAGCTAATGGGAATCTAAATTGAAATAAAAACCTAAAACTAGAATTAAACTATTTAAGAAACATAAAAGAAAATCAACTAAGAAACTAAACAAAAAAATAAATAATGAAAAATAAAATAAATGAACTACTGAATGAATAAAAAGCAATAAAATCACTAAAATAATAAAGAAAGCAAATAAAGAATTCAAGACAATTTTACATAAAAAAAACTAAAACAACTAATAAGATAATCTAAAAATAGTAAAGCAAAACAAGATAACCATTTTTTTTTTGTTTTTTGCAAAAGTTAACAATTAACTAAAAACTAACACTTAAACAAAATACTACACTAGTCCAAAAATAATACCGTGCCTCCCCGGCAACGGCGCCAAACACTTGATGGGTCCTTAGCTTTGGGTATAAATTAAGATCAATTCTAAGCCAAGTTTTAACTCGCAAGTGCACGAGTGATTGTAGTATAGTGTGCTAGTACGAGGTCGAATCCACAGAGAGGCGATTTGAAAGTTTTATAGAAAAGTGTAGGTAAAATGCCTAAGTGGCAAAATCAAATTAAATTCTGAATTTGGTGTTTTGAATGAAAGCTAACTAAAAATAAAATAAAAGTGAAACTAACTGCAAAAATTAAAATTAAATCTGAAAGTTGAAATTGAGGTTTGATCGCAAATGGAAAAGGTTTAGGGACTGGATTTCTATGTAAGCTTAAATTCTAGGCTCGAACTTAGGATTTACTATTTTGATGCAAAATTAGACTACAAGCCTAATTAATTAAATAAATCACCTATGTCTAATTAATTAACAAGTCAACCCTAGTTTAAAGGCGCAATGCTATCTCCAAGTCCTTTACCTAGCCGGAGTGTAAATTTGTCCTAAAATCCTAGACTCACAAGTTAATTAATTAAGTGTGAAAAAACCACAGTACAACCTATAGCTTTTGCAATGAAGCCCAATTTATATATTTGATCTATCATATGAGTTCCTATTAACCACTAGCTACAAGCATAACGAATTAATAAGAAATAAATAATAAAGCATGTAAATCAAATATATAAAAAAGCATCAACATATTCAATCCAAGTTCGAGACCATAAAATTAATCTATTACATAGTAATCCTACCCTAAACAATAATTTAGCTATTCATGCTTGACAAATTTAAATCAAAACTATGAAGAGAAATTATTATAAGCTTCCTCATAAATTAATTTAAACAAGTCAAAGAATATTTAATCCAAATCCAATTAAATGACAAAACCTCGAACAGAAGCCAAACTGAACGAACAAAACTCGCTGCTCCTATATTTTCCGCCGTAACGCTTTTTGTTTTTTCCTTTATTATTCTGGCGTCGTCAAGCTTCTGTCTTCTCCTGTTTCTTTTATTTACTTTGCGTTGCAGTTCCCTCATTTCTTCTCACTGCTTCGTTGCTTTTTATAAGATATTCCACCGCCTTATGTTGTGCAAGCCCTGTTGGGCTTTTAGCCACATGCATGGCCAACAATTGGCCATTGACTTTTCTTTGGAATTTTTTGTATGACTTTCGTTGCATGAAGTCCAAGTTGGACTTTAATGTGGACCACATGGCCAAGTTGGCCTTTGTTTATTATTTTCTTTTTAGCCATACTTAGCTTGACCATGTACGACCAAAAACCTTGGTCCACATTATTTATTTTCCCTTTTGTTTTCATTTCAAGAAATATTCTTCAATAAAACTCAAACTTCTTTTTTTCAATAAATCTTGGCTCTGTTGCATTATTCAATTTTCTTCCAAATTCGGCTCCAATTGCTCTTTCACGATTGAATTTCAATACATGTGCACAATAATGTCTAAAAAGCTCAAAAATAGGTCTAAAAATATAAATACATCAACATTCATATTAGCAACTATCAAAAAAAGATATGTACATAAACCTCTTTAAGTCTGAAAAATCATCAATTGAAAATCTTTAACAGTATAAAACACATTTTCATATCATAAACATTTTCCATTATTCTAACAGTATAAAATGCAGTTTCATATCATACAAGTTTTCCATTCTAACACTAAAACATCAGCTTCATAAAAAAAAGGTACTATAAATGAAAATGACCAAAGATTCACTCATTCGCACACATCTTATTATAACAGTATAGAATACAATAAATCAAACAATATACATACCATAGACGTTTTCCATTAAAGCTCGTTTGGTTATAATCAGCGACTTTCAAAATGGATTGCTAGAACAATAATGAAATGTGGTTTGAAGGATTTGGGTATGCCGAAATGGGTTTTTTTCGAAATGGGTTTGCTAAATAATGCGATTTAGTGAAATGGGGTTTACGGATTTCATGGATTTTTTGGTTTCATTGAGAGAGAGAAATAAGGTTAGGGTTAGGGTTTGGGATTTTATATTTAGGCAGCAGAGAAAATGAATTGGGAATTTTGATAGAAGAGAAATAAATTTGAAGATAAAATGACATTTTTGACCTTTCTAAAAATGAAAATAACCTAACACGTGAGTTGCACGTGCACGAAGATAAAATGTCGCAATTCATAAATAAGGGACTAAAATATCACTAACCTCAAAGATGAAGGACCATTTTGGTCATTTACTCAAATGAGAAATTCAATCTTATTGAAAATAGTTTGAGGAGGATGTCCTCCTTATATTTCTTTTTGTTCTTTGTCTTTTTCAAAAAGAATAAAAAAAAAACAAAAAAAACAAAAAAAAGAGACCGATTGCAGGGTTTTAAGACCCTACCCCTTTTTTTCTTTATCTTTTTCTTCTCTTTCTTCTTCTCATTAACTCTGTCACCCCCTTTTTATTCTCTCTCAATTTTTCTCTCTTTCAACCATCTTATTTTGTTACAAAAAAATGATGTTAGAGCCTCTTACAAATGATCAAATTGTGTACATAGTTTTCACCATTTGGAGTGGCATTGTCATTTTTTTGTTGATTGTTTTTCTCATTGTCAAAATTAAGGGTATGCTTGGTTGAATCTTGACGAAGAATGGCGAAGGATTTGCTTAGGATTGTTGAATAATTTATGTATTATCTTTTGTTATTTTAATTTTGAATCCTAGAATAAAAATTTGGAGTGTCGTTTATTTGTTACTAGTTTAGTTTACTCCACTGTTATGTTTATTATTTAAGTGTGTTTTCTTAATTTTTATTATTATGTATATTTGTAATCAAAATAAATTTAAAAAAAAACAAAAATCCCCCACTCCACGGTACTATGAAAAAAAAGGAAACCAAAAAACAAAGTCATGGTGGATGATGGTGGAGATTTTTGGGGATGATTTTTTTTTTAAATTTTTTTTTAATCTTTTTTTTCTGAAAAATCAAAATTTAGGAAAAAAAACCACTAACCCTTCCACTCCACGGTGTTGCGATCCAAAAAAATAGCTTATTTGATTTTTAGAGATTGCAGAAAGGATTTTGATAAAATTTTTGAAACTATATTTTACAAAACAAGAAAACAAAGAAAAAAATTGATTTTATTTTGATTATGTTTTGGTTGGTATTGATTTTTGAACTAAACAAAAATTATTTATTTTGATTTTTGTGGTTTTAATGAATTTATGTTTTCTTTAATTTCGTCAAAAAATTAGAAAAATATAAAAAACAAGAAAATTCAAAAAAAAATATAGTTATTGCTAAAACCCAATTGTATATAACTGGGTTCCATATGTGGTACCCCAAACTTAGTATATAGACCATAGTTGTCATTTGCATACATTTGTATATTTAATTAAGTATTTGTATGTAAATGATTATTTACATTAATAAAATTATATTTTTTTATTAAAAATATTTTTCATATTTTCAAAATATGCAAATCATATTTAATTAATTCATATAAAATAAATAAACTATTATTTTGAGATTTGCATTAATTGAATTTATTTTCTTGCATATATTTTCTGCATTTACCTATTTAAAGGTTTTCTTAAAATAGTTACTATTCACAAGCTTTTTCGACTGTCTTATTTTTCTAATTTTGCATTTTTTTTTCATGATACTTGACATTTATGAGGCATGAGAAAATTAGAATTAGGTGCATAGCATTTCGGGAACATGCATTAATAAATTGATTTATGTAACAAATTATTGTGTTGATTAATAGACTTTTTGGCATAAAATGTGCAAATATGTGGTTATTTGATTTTTATGTACAATTAGGTGTTCAATTAACTTCTATTAGAAAAATTAAGTGTTTACTTATTTTAGTATATAATAAATGTGCATTCATATTATTTCATAAAGATTGTTGAGTAAAAATAGTATTTAAAGGACTTTTAAATTTCATTTATTGATTTTTTCTTCTAATTTGTAAAATTAATCTTCTAAATATTTTAAAATTTAGTCTATTATTATTTATTGATCCATGACTTTATAAAATTAATTTAGTAACAAACCAAAAAGTTTAAGTTTACTTTCCGCGATAAAAAATAGTTTTTTAAAGTGAAATAATAAGAAAAACCCCAACCAAGTCTCCCTTTGACCTTGTTTACTTTTTAAATAATATATAAAGGCTAAAAATACCCCAAAAAATGCCTAAATTCAGCCAAAAAAGCCCTTAAATCAGCCAAAAAAATAAGACCTACGGGAATAGTATTTTTCTTGCAAAAATTGCTCTTTCAAGGTCGAAACGAAGGTTGCTCGGGCCAACTTAAACATGTTCGGACTTGTCTTGAAGTGTTCCATCTTTCTACCGATTGTTTTTCATATTTTGGAACGAAAAAATTATGAGGGCCCTTTCTAAAATCGCTTTAAATCGCATGATTCTTGCATTGTATGTCTAAATTAGATTTTCCCCTTATTGTCTACATGTTATGGCATCTTTCTTCCATTTTAGAATTTAATTTTAACGTATTTTATTTTTGAAGTGAATAGTAACTGGGTTATGCCTAAATTACTTTAATTGATGTTAAACTTGGTTCAAATTACTCATGTTACTCGTTAATAAGTTCGTAGTTCATTATTTTAGAGTTATTTAGAGATGTCAATGGTTGAAAATTGAGTTGGAGCATTCGAGAAGATGATGAATAGTAACATAAATAGTAAAATCTTGAAATTTAGGGTTTTCGATCCGAATTGCATTCTAATGGTTTAGTTAGATGCCATAAGTGTTTAGAAGCTTAAATGTAGCATTTAAATAAATTTTACATTGACTGAATAGGTAAATTTAGTTTGGAGCCAAAAGGGGAAGTTTGCATAAAGTGTGGACTAGGCAAGTTTTGAATGATTAGATGGCCTTAGACATGCTAGGAAGTAAGTGTGGTGCAATTCTAATCTTGATTGGATGATCGGTTTATATAGTTGTAGTTCAAACGTGCTAAGAGACAAATCGGGGTTTATGGGTGGATGTGAAACCTCACTTTTCATCTTAACCTCGATTTGCTTGTTTTGCCTCATTTTGTGTGCTTTGACCTATTTATGTGTTATATGAGTTAGAATGTGTTAAAAATGTGATTTATATTCCTAATACATGCAATATGTGCATTCATGAAATTTTCATCAAAAATGGAATCAAAAATTTTATCGCCGATTTTAGTAAATAGTATTTTTAGCACCTGTCGGCTAAATTTTTACAGGGGTGTTTTAAGTGTTTCAAAATCTAGTCCTCGGGTATTAATAGACCCGTGTTTGATTAAAACGGATTTGGAATCGGTTTTGAAATTTTAAAGGTTTTTACAATTTCTTTTGTAAAAAATCGAGTTTTAAGCCGACTCGGGTAAAACTGTTTAAATGTAAAACTCTTTGTTACCTAAAATATATTGTCTAGAATTAATTTAGGTGTCAATTTAATAGTTGAGCAATAAATAGTCAAAAATATGATTAAAAGACTAAAAATACTAAAAATAAACTAAGTATCAACTTTGACTTTCTTTTAATTTGTTTGACTTTGAGCTATATTGCATCAACATACAATAGCAAAGCACAAAAACACCCTAAAAAACACTCACATTGTCGTGAGCTCCATAGGAGAAAAGCCAAGAGTTTTCTTCAAGTTTTCAAAGGCAATTTTTCAATAAAAGTTATAATTCAAGGCCATGTCATCTTTTATGTTTTTGCGTATAATTGAATTTTGAACCTTTAGAAAGTTGAATTGATGTTATACTATTATTCAGTGCATGCTAAGGATCGTTTATATGCATTTATATAAGATTTGAACCGTTGTAGCATGCATTTTTTATTTTCGAGTATTAAAAGTTGAGTTGTTGGCTATTTGTTGAATATTTTGAGTTGTAGTGGTTGGAATCAATTGCCGTGGATTTGTAAAAGTTTGTTAAATACGGGGTAGTACTGTTGTAATGCAGAAATTTTGATTGTGATGTCGGTGCAAAAGTCCAAAAATTTCAGCCAATGTGCATTAGGGTTTTAGGGTTGTTGGGCTTGATTTGGATGTATTTTGGTTGGTTTCTGAGGGCGCTAATGTAGTTGATTGAGTGAATGAGTAATAGGAACTGGTTTGGAGTTATTTGGATTAGTAGAATGTAAGTTATGATTATTAAAAGTTTAGGTTGTTTTTCTTTAAAATGTTGATATATGCCTTTAGATGATCGGGTGGTGTTTGAGTGATTGAACTATGAATTGTTGATAGTTAGATTAGGGTTTGGTTGTGTATCTAATGCATATTGAATGGTCATTATAGTTTATGTATTTATATTGTTATTGATGTTTATTGTGTGTTTACTGCTCAAAGGATAATTTCCAAGGAGTATAGCAAATACTGTTAGAGATCTATCGAATCTTCACTGGGCTTTTTTTATATAAGCTCACTCTCAATTATTGCATGCATGCAGGTATTACTGATCCTGACTACGAGTACGTGCCTCTTGTATAGGGAAATGTGCCATATGTGGATGAGTCTTATGTGCAGGAGTCACTGCCATGAGATTATCTTAGTTGCTGTAAAATAATGTATTGTATAACCTATCTTTATATAAAGACATATGTATGATGATTTAGTAGTCTTTATTTTGATCATGATTAGATTACTAAGTTGGTTATAACCTATTTTGAAATGTATATATAGCCTATGTACTAAGTTGGAACGGAGGCGTATAACTATGAATGGATTGTTAAAGGAGTGATTATTGTATAATATGACTAGATTGTTTATTGTTGAATGTTTGTGGAGTTGGTTGTATGATTTGTGATGAGGCTGGTTTAGAGCCTCGGTGTCCTAATTACTGTCGTTATACTGCCGAAATTTCGTTGCGTCCTGACTGATTGTAGGTGGGGTCGAGTTGGTGCATGACATTAAGTCGTATCAAAGTACATGTTAGTTGTCAGCCGGGGTATTCTCAGAATATGGGTAATGGTCTTAGCATTAAAGTATGTATGAAGTGAAAGAAAAGTGAACTATGTGTTAATATGATTAAGTGATTATGTGATTATGTGATCAATTTGTTTATGTGATTGATGCTTAAGTGATTTATGTGCTTTATATGGGCTTGTTGTTTATGTGCTAATAGTTGTTTATAGCCTGTTTACGTGCTATAACCTGCGCTCACTCTTTGATTAACAGAATGACTGGTA
This sequence comes from Ehretia macrophylla, assembly GCA_037974665.1. Classification (NCBI taxonomy): domain Eukaryota; kingdom Viridiplantae; phylum Streptophyta; class Magnoliopsida; order Boraginales; family Ehretiaceae; genus Ehretia; species Ehretia macrophylla. The sequence continues at coordinate 13,429,677 of CM075774.1, forward strand.
GACCGAGAACGAGAGGTAGGCCCAAAGCAGTTGACGAGGTTCCGAGTAATGTGGCACTGGGCTGAGAAAGGGGTGATGATCGTTTTGAATCTGCCATGGATAGGATTGCAGAGGTTATGGCCGGTCAGGCACAGTTGCTAGCAGGGCAGGCTGCCTAAGCTCAGACTTTACAGGCACAGGTACTGAATGTATAGGGTGGATACCACGGGCGTGGTACACTGAAGGAGTTCTTGGGGTACTATCCACCGAGGTTTGATGGGGAACCAGATGATTGAAAAGTCGAGGTATGGATTAATAAAGTGGAGAAAATATTTGACTCTCTGGATTATACTGATGAAAGAAAGGTCACCTTTGCTGTTTATTTGTTTGATGATGAGGCGGAGGAATAGTGGCGCACAGTAAGAGTTGGTTGGGAGGCAAGAGGTACTCCATATGTTTGGGATACATTCCTTAGAGCCTTTCGGGCGAAGTATGTCCCGAGGATTGTACGGGAACGGAGAAATGCAGAGTTTCTGTCCTTGGTTCAGGGGGATGCTCCAGTGGCACAGTATGAGGCCACTTTCACTAGACTGTCCTGGTATGCACCGGAGTTTGTAGCTGATGAGGAGTTCAAGACCCGGAGGTTTATGTTGGGTCTGAGGTCGGAGATTCAGGATGCGATGACCCTGAATCAGTATGATATATTTACTGAGGCCTTTGATGCAGCTTCTAGGTTAGAGAAAAGAAAAGGGGAACAGATCAGACCTAGTCAGCCTAGCAAGATACCATTTCAGCCGCAGGGACAGCAGGGTATGTATAGACCTTCAGTACAACAGGGTGGTTATAGGCCTTTGGTGCAGCAGGGTTCTTTCAAACCGTAGGGTCAGTAGGGTTACTATTGGCCTCAGTTTCAGCAAGGGTCTTATTAGGCTCAGTCGTAGTATAGGCCGGCCCAGTCTCAGGGTCCATATAGGCCTAGTGTTATGAGACGTCAGCAGCAGGCTGGTACAGCTGCTTTCTCAGCTTCTGGTTCTTCTAGGGGCAATGGCAGTGTTTCATCACCGCAGTGTACTTACTACAAGTGTCAGGGCCATGTGGAGGCCGACTGCAGGGCGAAGGCAGGAATGTATTTGGCTTGCGGCAGCAATCAGCATAGGGTGAAGGATTGCTCTAGATATCGGGGAACTGAGGGTCGAGCAGCAACCCAGGGTTATCAGGGTCGACCTACTGGTGGTGCACCTCAGCAACAGTGGGTTCAGGCTCGAGCCTACGCAGTTGATTTGGAGGAGATGCCTAAGGAGACTGTAGTTGTGGAAGGTAACTTCCTTATACTTGATCAACTTGTTAAAGTGTTGATTGATTCTGGTGCTACGCATTCTTTCATTACTCCTGCTTATGTGCAACATGTTAATATGCAACCTGAAAGACTGCCTTATGTGGTTGAGATTAGTACATCTTTGACTGATAAGTATGTGACTGGCTTAGTATGTAAGAATTGTAAAATACATGTTAAGGGATATAATTTTCCTTCGGACCTTATCGTATTTCCTATCGGGGGGTATGATGTTATCTAGGGTATGGATTGGCTTTCTAAGTATGATGCCCAGTTAAACTGTAGAATGAATGTAGTACGATTTCGGTTGCCAGATCAACCAGTAGTTGAGGTAGCAGGGAACCGGGGTGCTACGAGTTTTGTTATCTCAGCAACTAAAGCCGTTAAGTTGGTGAGTAAAGGGTGTTCAGGTTATCTAGCTTATTTGATCAACAAGCCATCTGATAAGCTATAGCTGGATGAAGTACCTATTATTCGGGAATATCCTAATGTATTTCCCGAGGAGTTGCCAGGGTTGCCGCTAGAGAGAGATATAGAGTTTGTGATCAATCTTATTCCTGGTACTAAACCTATTTCTAAATCAGTATACCAGATGGCACCAGCTGAGTTGAAGGAGCTGAAAACTCAGTTGCACGAGTTAATAGATAAGGGTTTCATTTAGCAGAGTTCTTCACCCTGGACAGCACATGTTTTATTTGTGAAGAAGAAAGATAGTACCTTGAGATTATGCATTGACTATCGTGGTTTGAATCAAGTGACCATCAAGAACAAGTATTATTTGCCATTGATTGACGAGTTGTTTGATCAACTTCAAAGAGCCAAAGTCTATTCTAAGTTTGACTTGAGGTAGGGGTATTATCAGCTTCGGATTCACACGGAAGATGTTCCGAAGTCTACCTTCAGGACTCGATACGGGCATTATGAGTTTGTAGTTATGCCCTTTGGATTAACTAATGCACTGACAGCATTTATGGATCTTATGCATCATGTTTTTCAGCCGTACTTGGACCAGTTCTTGGTGATCTTTATTGATGATATCTTGGTTTATTCCAAGTCTGAATCGGAGCACGAGCAACATCTACAACTTGTCTTACAGAAGCTGCAAGAGCATCAGTTGTTTGCGAAGTTCAGCAAATGTGAATTTTGGCTACAACGCATATCTTTTCTTGGCCATGTTATCACACAAAGCGGTATTTCTGTAGATCCCACTAAGATTGAAGTGTTGATGTCTTGGAAATGGCAGGAGAATGTTTCGAAGGTTCGTAGCTTTCATGGCTTGACGGGTTATTACCGTAGGTTTGTCAAGGACTTTTCTAAGATTGCTGGGCCACTTTCTAAGTTAACTCAGAAACGGACTAGCTTTACTTGGAATAAGAAATGTGAGAGTGGGTTTCAGGAGTTGAAAAAGAGATTGACTACTGCTCCAGTACTTGCTCTACCAGAAGGGACCGATAATATGGTTATGTACAGTGATGCATCCAAAGAGGGCTTGGGTTGTGTACTTATGCAGAATGACCGGGTTATTGCCTATGCTTCTAGGAAGTTGAAACCATATGAGGTGAATTATCCGACTCATGATCTTGAGTTGAAAGCAGTTGTATTCGCACTAAAAAAATGGCATCATTATATGTGGGGCAGTAAGTTCAAGATTTTCACTGATTATAAGAGTCTTAAGTATTTGTTCTCACAGAAGGAGTTGAATATGCGTCAACGGAGATGGATGGAACTTCTCAGAGATTATAATTGTTTTATCAGTTATCTGCTTGGGAAGGCAAATGTTGTGGCAGACGCTCTTAGCCATAACGCGAGTGTTTCTTGTTTGGCTATCAAAAAGTGGGAGGTTCTTGAAGAATTAACTTATTGGAGACCGGAGTTAACTCAAGTTGGGGTAATGTGTTCATATCTCCGTATTCAACCTTTATTGTTGTCTCAGATCAGAGAAGCTCAGCAACTTGATGTTAAACTTCAGAAGATCAAGGATCAGATCACGGATGATCAGTCTGACTTCAAATTACATGAGGATGGTATTCTTCGGTTTCGAAACAGGGTTTGTGTTCCCGATGAACCGGGCTTGAGGCGAGGTATTCTAGAAGAGACTCATAATTCTAAGTACACCATTCATCCTAGTGGAAACAAGATGTATCGGGATTTGAAGCAACATTATTGGTGGAATAACATGAAGAGGAAAGTTGCTCAGTTTGTATCTAGATGTTTGACTTGTCAACGAGTGAAAGCCGAGCATCAACGACCTGCAGGTTTGCTTCAGCCGTTGGCTATACCAGAGTGGAAATGGGAACATATTACGATGGCCTTCGTTACTGGTTTGCCTAGAACACCGAGAGGTAATGATGCAGTTTGGGTTTTCGTGGCTCATTTGACAAAGATAGCTTACTTTATTTCGATGAGAATGGGAGATTAAGTTGCAAAGTTGACAGATCTTTATTTGGATCAGATTATTAGACTTCACGGAATTCCATCTAGTATTGTCTCAGATCGAGATCCTCGATTTACTTCTCGCTTGTGGGAGAAACTTCAGGAGACTTTGGGTACTCAGCTTAATTTTAGTACAGCGTATCATCCACAGACTGACGGTCAGTCAGAGATGACTATTCAAATTCTAGAAGATATGCTCAGGGCTTGTGTTCTGGACTTCGGGTAGAACTGGGAGAAACATCTACCATTTGCCGAGTTTACCTATAACAATAGTTATCAAGCTACTATTGGGATGGCACCTTTTACAGCTCTTTACAGTCGTAAGTGCCATTCACCTTTGTATTGGGATGAAGTAGGGGAGATGAAGACTATTAATCCGACTATTACGCCAGAGCTTCTAGAGAAGATTGAGAATGTTCAGTTGATCAGGTAGAGAATGCTTACAGCGCAGAGCAGATTCAAGAGTTATGCTGATAAGTGTCGTCGGGACTTGGAATTTACAGTCGGGGATTGGGCTTTCTTGAGATTGTATCCTCGAAAGAGGTTTGCTCGATATGGTAAAGGCAGAAAGCTGAGTTTGAGGTTTGTAGGGCCATTTGAGATTACCGGCAGAGTTGGCAAGTTAGAATATCGATTGGCTTTACCAGAGAATTTCTCTAATGTCCATGATGTCTTTCACGTGTCTAATTTGCGGAAATATAATCCGGATCCTTCTCATATTCTAGTTCCAGAGCCGTTACAGATTCGTGAGAATTTGACTTATAATGAGAGGTCGATTTGCATTCTTGATCAGATGGAACGGGAGCTGAGATCAAAGAAGATTCCGATGGTCAAAGTATTGTAGAAGCATTACGGTATTGAGGAGGCTACTGGGGAGAGGCAAGAGCAGATGCAGCAGCAGTACCCAGATCTTTTCCATTCAGCAAGTAAGAATTTTGGGGATGAAATTTCTTTAAGGGGGGGGAGAATATGAAACCCCACTTTTTATCTTAACCTCGATTTACGTGTTTTGCCTTGTTTTGCGTGCTTTGACCTATTTATGTGTTATATGAGTTAGAATGTGTTAAAAATGTTATTTATATTCCTAATACATGCTATACATGCATTCATAAAATTTTAATCAAAAACGGAATCAGAAATTTTATCACCGATTTTAGTGAATAGTATTTTGAGTACCTGTCCGCTAAAATTTTTACAGGGGTATTTTAAGTGTTTCAAAACCTAGTCCTCGGGTATTAATAGACTCGTGTTTTATTAAAACAGATTTGGAATGGGTTTTGAAATTTTAAAGGTTTTTACACTTTCTTTTGCAAAAAATCGAGTTTTAAGCCGACTCGGGTAAAACTGTTTAAATGTAAAACTCTTTGTCACCTAAAATATATTGTCTAGAATTAATTTAGGTGTCAATTTAATAGTTGAGCAATAAATAGTCAAAAATAGGATTAAAAGACTAAAAATACTAAAAATAAACTAAGTGTCAACTTTGACTTTCTTTTAATTTGTTTGACTTTGAGCTATATTGCATCAACACACAATAGAAAAGCAAAAAAACACCCTAAAAAACACTCACATTGCCGTGAGATAAGAGAAAAAACCAAGAGTTTTCTTCAAGTTTTCAAAGGCAATTTTTCAATAAAAGTTATAATTCAAGGCCAATTTTCATCAACCAAAGCTTGATTCCACCTCTTGAGCATCCATTGAGCATCTTTCTAGCTTCATAACACATCAAAGGTGAGAGAAAAATTCTAGATCTCAAATGTCATCTTTTATGTTTTTGCGTATAATTGAATTTTGAACCGTTAGAAAGTTGAATTGATGCTAAATTATTGCTCAGTGCATGCTAAGGATCATTTATATGCGTTTATATAAGACTTGAACTGTTGTAGCATGAATTTTTATTTTCGAGTATTAAAAGTTGAGTTGTTGGCTATTTGTTAAATATTTTGAGTTGTAGTGGTTGGACTCGATTGCCGTTGATTTGTAAAAGTTAATTAAATACGGGGTAGTACCGTTGTAATGCTGAAATTTTGATTGTGATGTCAGTGCAAAAGTCCAGAAATTTCAGCCAAGGTGCATTAGGGTTTTAGGGTTGTTGGGCTTGATTTGGATGTATTTTGGTTGGTTTCCGAGGGGGCTAATGTAGTTGATTGAGTGAGTGAGTAATAGGAACTGGTTTGGAGTTGTTTGGATTAGTAGAATGTAAGTTATGATTATTAGAAGTTTAGGTTGTCTTTCTTTAAAATGTTGATATATGCCTTTAGATGATCGGGTGGTGTTTGAGTGATTAAACTGTGAATTGTTGATGGTTAGATTAGGGTTTGGTTGTGTGTCTAATGCATATTAAGTTGGGTGGCCTACTTTGTCATCTAACTTAGTTGTTTAGTTGTTAATTGATTAATTGATGTTATGTTGTTGTAATGTTATTAATTGATTGATGATTAATTGATTATTGATTATTGATTATTGATTATTGAATATTGATTATTGATGAACCAGGAGATAGGCAATTCTTCTAGATTTTTCTCATGTGAGTGATTGATAATAGTTAATGATTGAGTCTTGATATGCGTGTGCCACCTCTCGGGTGGTATCGGGCCGTCGGGTTGAAAACGGCATGGCTATCAGAGGCTACCCTCATCTCGCATGGGCGGAGATGCCATGGAGGGTAGGGCTAGTGAGGTACCTCGGGTGTGTGTGTCATGGGGTTGATAAGAAATTGGTTGAGATCGCGAAGGCGTTTGAAGCTACACCAACTAGAGTATTCTTTATTGAATGGTCATTATAGTTTATGTGTTTATATTGTTATTGATGTTTATTGTGTGTTTACTGCTCAAAGGATGATTTCCAAGGAGTATAGTCAATACTATTAGAGATCTATCAATCCTCACTGGGCTTGTTTTATATAAGCTTACTCTCAATTATTGCATGCATGCAGGTGTTACTGATCCTGACTACGGGTACGTACCTCTTGAAGAGGGAAATATGTCATATGTGGATGAGTCTTATGTGCAGGAGTCATTGCCATGAGATTATCTTAGTTGTTGTAAAAAATGTATTGTATAACCTATCTTAATATAAAGACATATGTATGATGATTTAGTAGTCTTTATTTTGATCGTGATTAGATTACTAAGTTGGTTATAACTTATTTTGAAATGTATATATAGCCTATGTACTAAGTTGGAACGGAGGCGTATAACTATGAATAGATTGTTGGAGGAGTGATTATTGTATAATATGGCTGGATTATTTATGGTTGAATGTTTTTGGAGTTGGTTGTATGATTTATGATGAGGTTGGTTTAGAGCCTCGGTGTCCTAATTAATGTCGTTATACTGTTGAAATTTCGTTGCATCCTGACTGATTATAGATGGCATCGAGTTGGGACGTGACAGTGCACACGTGTTAAAGTGTGTTTTCAAGGGGTTTAGTTGTGCCATAAAGTGACTAGGATTGAGTGGTGAAATCGGATTTCAAGTCTCGTAGTTCGTTTGGATATGGTAGCTTGTGAAGGTTGGGAAAATGAATAGTATTTTAGTGAATTGATTGTTAAATACTCATTCGATGCTTGTAGTAGGTACCATAGGTATTGAAATGACTAGATTAATATTTGGAATGGCTAGAATGTGGCTAGGACTTGAAAATAGTTGATTTTGTATATAGGGTTTTTGTAGTAAAAATGGTTAAAATTGGATGTTTTTGGTTGAAAAGGGGTTCATAGAGTGTTCTTAGGGTGATTGGGTGGTTAGGTTTTGGTTTGTATGACTTTGGTTTGGAGTGAGCTTGAATTGAACTAAGGGACTACTTGGAGTTTAAAGTTAGAATTGGGTTAAAGTGTGGTTTCACATGGTTGAGAGGTGTCATGAAGTGTTTGGAAATGATTGATGTGGTTAAGTTGAGGATTGGGTGGCTTAGGAGTTGGTATGCCACTTGTATGTGACCCTTACATTGATATTAAATGTTATATTGCTACTTGTTATAAAATGCTTAGTTGTGTTGTGTTAGTTTCTAAATTATGAATCCTATGTGAATTGCTAGTTTTGATGCAAAAGGAGAAGGTTGGAAGAGAAGACTCCGTGGCATCTTGAGGTGAGGGATGGATTTATATTTGCATTTATAATTATTGCTAAACTTATGTAATTTAATGTTTAAGTAATAATTGGTGCTATAATGAATGGATGATGTGTACTTCAGTGTTTTCTAAGCGTATATACATGTATTCTAGCCTTATTATGTTTTGTTAGTTAAAGTTTGCAAATGGTCATATAAAGAAGATGAATTAAATAGTTGTTAGTAAAGTTAAAGTCTAGTTGAAGTATGTTAACCGATTGTTATTGATTGAATAGATATTTGGTTAATTAAGTGTAGTTGTCAAAGTATGAATTGCATGTGGTTAAATGCTACTTGAATGAGTTAGGAAAAGTGTTAATATTATGCTATTGTATGATTGAGATTAGGTGGATTTAATTGAAATTGCAAGCTTAGTTATGGTTCATAAAAGATGGTTAGTGAGCTTGTAGTGTCACCTCGATGCTTGATAAGTTGTTCATGCATTAGAAAGTATAAAGGGAAAATATTAAGAAAGCTAGAATGCTAGTTAGTTATTGAATTGAACTTGACTAGTTAAGTGTCTAGATGAGATTGAATGAATTAAGGCACTAGTCGGATTAGTTTCGTAAAGTGAAATGCAGGCCGGCTTAGCTTATATTGAATATCTATAGTTGGATTTCCGATATATTGTTCATTTATCTTACTTGTATTGTTATGTGCTCGTTTATGTGTTATTGTATTATATGGTTATCTCGTGTTACCTTGTGAATTCTTGTGATCGTATAGGGTTGCACAACCTTTTGGTCGTGGGTAGATGACTATAAGTGATAGGATGATTGTAAATTGCTCAATGTGTTTACTTGCTATGTGTAAACTTGCTCAATGTGTTTTATGTGTTATATGTGAACTTTATGTAACCAATGTGCATTCGTGATTTGTATCTTGTTTATGTAGTTTAGTTGCATGTGTTTGACTATAGGTAACCTTTTAAGGCCATTGATGGTTAGAATCATAGGCTCAAGGATCAATAGAACTAGGTAAATGTGATGCTTAAGATAAACGCCTAAGTTTATAAGAGACAAGGGTTTCATAAATGTTGAATGAAAGCTTGATGCTTAGGCATTAAGTAGACCACATGTGATGAATTTTAATTTATTTGAGGCATTAGTTATGGGATGTTGTGAAAGAATGTATGTGTGTTGTAACTTATTAGAGAATTTGGATATTGGTAAATGAAGAGTTTACTTAGCACGTGTTGGCTAAGAGATGTGAGGTACATTAAATGATTTATGTTAGCTGTGAGACCCTGATTTTTGCCTAAATTACAAATACGTATTTTATCTGTTTAAATGCCATTATAAATGATATATATGAATTTAAATGTGATATTAAGTGATTATATATTGATTATGCATTTAAAATACATTTGCAAAACAAATAGTGTAACTTTTCAACTTCTTTTGCAAAATTGAGTTTTATACCTTAAGTGTATGTATATGTATGTATATAACAAATGTTGTCAACTAGGAATATTCTACTAAATATAGTATAAGTGTTAGTTTATATATATATATACAATATAGGCTTAAAAACTAACAAAAACTAAAATGTTGACAACTTTGACTTTTTGCAAATGGTTGACTAAACTATTATATATTCATTATACATACACAAAATAATAAAACAAAGCTCAAAACACCACAAACACACACACACATAGCCGTGAGTCTCCAAGGGGAAAAGAGAAACATTTTCTTAGGTTTTTCAAGCAAAATTTCTCATAGAATTTTCATTTCAAGGCCAAACAACTTCATTCAAAGCTTGAAATTGCTTGTTGGGCACCTATTCTACACATTGCTAACCTAGCTTTGGATCAAAGGTAAGGGAAAAATTAGTTCATTATTTTAAAGTTTGAGTTGAATTTTGGTTGGTGCATTTGTAGTTGCTATTTTGTTAAATTGATGTTAGATTATTGCTAAGTAGATGATAAGAACCAACTTTGTGTATTTATAGCCATTTTAAACGGTAGTAGCATGTATTTTTATTTTTCGGGTATTTAAATTAATAATTTGGCTTATATTTGAATAAGTGTAGTTGTAGTCTTTGAAATTGAGTTGTAGTTGCTTCTATAGGCTTGTTAATTATTGTGTAGTAATGTTGTAATGCCAAATTTTCAATTTGAATGCCATATCAAAAGTCAAAAAAATCAGCCATGAGTGTATTGCCATTTTTAGCTTGTTGAGCTTGTTTTGGGTGGCTTTTAGTTGGTTTCTGAGGGGGTTAATGTACTTGAATTAGTGTTTGAGTGGTAGGAAAAGGTTCAGGGGTTGTTTGATTCATAGATTGTAAGTTATGAAGTTTAGAAGTTTGTGTAGTCTTTCTTTAAAATGTCTAAATGTTGTCTTTGAAAGTTTGTTGTTGTTTGGGTAGTTGATAATTGGGTTGGTGTTGAGTAGGCTCGGGTTTGAATGTATGTTGAAATATGTGTTAAGTTGGGTGACCTACTTTGTCATCTAACTTGGGTATCTTAGTTGTTTAATTAATGTTATGTTGATTGAAGTATTTTAAATTGATTGATGAATGTTGTTGTACTGGAAGACAACCTACTTTGTTGTCTTCTCAGAATATTAAATGTTCAATGTTATTGTTGCGAGTCATGATAGTGTGTGCCACCTCTCGGGCAGTATCGAGCTGTCGAGTTGAAAACGACATGACTATCATGTGCTATCCCCTATCTCGTGTGGTCAGAGAAACCATAGAGTGTGGGTCTAGAATTGGGTACTTCCAGAATGTATCAAAGGGCGTAAAGGGTTGGTTGAGTTCGTGATGGCATATGGAGCTACATCAACTAGTGTATCCTTTCTCAGTTGAATGGTTACTTGTGTTGCTGAACTGAATTGAAGTTGTTGTTGAAGTTTATTGTATGTTATTGTATATAGGGTGTTTTCCCAAGTAGTAAAGAAAAGTGTTCCAAAATATCCTACTGAACCCTCGTTGAGCTTTGTATTGTATAAGCTCACCCTCTTTGCTAACTTTCAGGTGTTACCGAGCCGGACTTAGAGTACGTACCTCAGGAGGCTGAGAATGAGCCGTACGTGGATGAGTCCAATGTGCAAGAGTCTTATCCTTGATGTCTTTGTTGGAGTGCTCTTTTTGTTGTCTGGAATTATGGAACAAGTTGTATTGTATTTACGTTGGTGTTGTAATGTATAAGATGATATAAAGATAGTAAAATGTATAATGCTAGTTTAGTTGTCTTACTTTTGGAATATGAATAGGTTGCTAGACTAGCTTTATATCTATTATGCATATGTATGGTATGACTTGTGGTATGCTGATGAAACGAAGGCATATGACTTATGGTTGGTTAATGAATGCTTTTGGATGTATTGTATGTTGATGAAATGGTTGTTGGAGTTGTTGTTGAAGTTGTAGTTGGTTGTGTGATGTTATAAATGATTGGTTTAGAGTCATGTTGTCCATATTATAAACGTTATATTACTGAAATTCCATTGCGTCCTGACTGATCATAAGTGGAGTCGAGTTGGGACGTGACATTAAGTGGTATCAGAGCGCATGTTTAGCTGTCAGCCGGGTTATCCTTGGTATGTGGGTAGTGGTCTAAGCATGCAAGTATGTGTTAAGTGAAAAAGTGAAGTATAGGATTATATGATTATGTGATTAACTTGTTTATGGGACTAACTCTTATGTGATCTATGTGCCTTACGTGAGCTTTGTTGCCTATATGCTATTAACTGTCTATAGCCTGTCTATGTGTTATAACCTGTGCTAATTCTTTGTTAGTAGAATGGCTGGACGTCTGAGAACCCATAATAGGGCTCAGGGAGGTTGTCACATCCCAACTCGACCCCACTTACAATCAGTTAGGATGCAACGGAATTTCAGCAGTATAACGACTGTAACACGTATGTTAGGGCTCTAAACCAACCCTTTAACTTCACACAACTAACACCAAAGATCAACAACAACTCCACAACTATTTCAACAACATACAACACAACCATCTCCATATATTAAACAACCATTCAATAGTTCATCCATAAGTTATACGCCTCCATTCCAACATCAACTATAAGCCAAACCATACACATGTATAATATATGTTAAGCTAGTCTTGCAACCTATTCAAGTTTCAAAAGTAAGACTGCTAAGCTAGCAACATTAAAACCACTATCTTTTGATCATCTTATACAACATAAACTTCTAAGTAACAACTAACCAACTAGTTCTAATATACAAGATAACAAAACAGAACTACAGCTCAGATATCATGGATAAGACTCTGGCACATAAGACTCGTCCACATAAAGCACATTCTCAGCTTCCTGAGGTACGTACCCAAAATCTGGTTCAGTAACACCTTGGATGCTAAATGATGCTAGAAATGTGTGCAATGGATGCCCAACAAGTGAAATCAAGCTTTGAATGAAGTGATTTGGCCTTGAAATGAAGTTTTTATGTGAAAAATAATTTGAAAAACCTTGAAAATGTTCTTCATCTTTCTCCTCCAAGGAGCCACGGTTTTGTGTGTATTTTTGGGGTGTTTTTAGCTTGTTTTAATGTGTGTTCATAACTTATAAGCAAAAGTCAAAGCAAGCTTCAAGGTCAAAGTTGATTACTTAGTCATTTTTTTGGTGTTTTTGGCCAAAAATAGAAATATAAATACTATCTAACTAATACTATATTTATTAAGATTATATTTTAGTTGACAACATTTATGTGTAAGTCTATGTAAGCATATATAAGTATATATATATATATATATATATATATATATATATATATATATATATATATACAACTAAAATAAAATGCTTATTTTTACAAAAGAAAATGAAAAGTCACATTATTTATTTTTCAAATGTCTTTTAATGCATTTTTTAATTGTGCTATTTTAGAAATATTTAAAATGAAATACAATTTGTATTTTATATATACTAGGTCAATGAAAGTCAATGCAAGAATCATTTTGAGCAGAAATCACTATTTTAGCTTAAAAACGTACATTTTTGTCCGTAAAATCCATTTAAATTCCTAATCCTTTTCAGAACCAGGTTTTAACAAACATGGGTCTATTAATAATAGAGGACTAGGTTTTAAGACGTTTAAAATACTCGTGTCAAAATTTTAGCGGATGTGTGCTTCAAATACTATTCACAAATAGCAACGATAAAATTTTCGATGCAAATTTTTATGAAAATTTCATGAATGCTCACATATCATGTATTAAAAGTATTAATCACTTAATTAGCACATTTTAATTCATATAACACATATAAACATGTTAAAATACGTAATTGCAAATATGGCCAAATTCAGGATCTCACAAAGGTAATGAGGAACAGGGGAATGTAGCACTGGGCCGAGATCATGGTTATGACCGTATTGCAATGACTATGGACCATATAACGGAGGTCCTAGTAGGGCAGGCATAGATATTGGCAGGGCAGGCTGCTCAGGTACAGAACGTGCAGGCACAGGTGCACAATGTGCAGGGTAACATTGAACGCGATTTTAATGCTAGTGGTAGTTACCGTGGAGGCAGTTTGTTAAAGGAATTCCTGGGGTACTTTCCACCGAGGTTTCAGGGTGAGCCCTATGATAGGAAAGCTGAGGCTTAGGTGACCAAGATCGAGAAGATATTTGATACACTTGACTACACAGAGGATAGAAAGGTTACTTTTGCTGTGTATCTCCTGGATGACGAGGCAGAGCAGTAGTGGCATATAGTGAGGTCAAGTTGGCAGGCACAGGGTATTCCCTATCTTTGGGACAGTTTCCTTCGGGGGTTCCGAGCTAAATATATCTCGAGGATTGCGCTGGAGCGTTGGGAGGAGGAGTTCACTTCTCTTTTTTAGGGTAACTCCATTGTGGCTCAATACGAGGCCGATTTTACTAGGCTAGCCCGTTATGCACCAGAGTTTGTGTAGGATCAGGAACAGAAGACCCGGAGGTCCATTAGGGCTCTAAGGCCAGAGCTTCAGGATGTGATGGCCTTATTGGAGTTTGATGAGTTTCCTGCTGCTTTAATGCAGCTTCTAGATTGGAGAAGAGGAAGTGGGAGCAGGCTGGATCTAGTCAGGCCAGTAAGAGATCGTTTCAGCCGCAGGTACAACAGAATATCTACAAGCCTCTAGTACAGCAGAGTATTTATAGGCCTCCAGTGCAGCAGGGTTCGTACAGACCACAGGGGCAACAGAGTTCTTACAGGCCTCAGTTTCAGCAGGGATCCTATCAGTCACAATCATAGTAGAGGTTGGCACAGCCTCAGGGTCAGTACAGGCTGAATGTTACGAGGCCTCAGTAAACTGGTACAACTGCTTATTCAGCTTCTGCTTCTTCGAGAGGTAGTGTTAGTACCCCGACACCGCATTGTACCTACTGTAAACGTAAGGGCCATTTGGAGGCCGATTGTCATATAAAGGCAGGAACGTGTTTGGGTTGCAGCAGCAACCAACACAGGGTGATAGATTTTCCTAGGTGGCAGAGATCTGAGGGTTAGCTAGCGGCCCAAGGTTATCAAGGTAGACCTGCAGGCAGTACACCTCAGCAGCAACAGGTACAGGTTCGGGCTTACGTAGTTTACTTGGAGGAGTTGCCTGAGGCAGCAACGGTGGTGGAATGTAACTTTCTTATACTCGATCAACTTGTTAAAGTATTGATTGATTATGGTGCTACGTATTCTTTCATTATACCTACTTGTGTGCAACGTGTTAATGTACAACCTGAGAAGTTACCTTATGCGGTATTGACCATGTTCTTAGAAGTTGCCCAGTTGCTAAAGAAGTTGTGTGCATCCTGCATAACATCAATAATCAATATGATTTCTTTAATTGTCCTTGGGAGTTTTGGCTTCAAAAAAAATTTAAAAAGTAGTTCGAAATTTACTTTGGCCTCTTATTTTTATCACGGCTCTTTTGTGGATTTGGCGTTAGTGCAATGAATTAATTTTTGGAAAGAAAAATAATGGTACAGGCATGAAAAAGCTACTTTCATCATTAATTATACAAAAGAATGGTGTGAAGCCTGGCCTATTAATGAAAAAAATTGATCTCAAGCTTTTTGCAGATTGTCACAAATCAACTGGATCAAACCTAGGAGAAGATGAAAACTCAATGTGGATGGATGTTCTAAAAAAAATACAAGTATTGCGGTGTTAGGGGATTTATTTCAAGACTTGAATGGTCATTGGAAGTTGGGGTTTACGATCAATCTGGGCATCATATCAAATAATGTAGTTGAAGTTGTTGCTTTACATGAGGGACTGAGGAAAGCCCATCACCTTGGCATTAATATCTTGAAATTGAGTCGGACACCACAATTGTGGTTAATTTTGTTAAGAATAAGGCTCCTCCACGCAGCCCAATCACACCATACATTGAGAAATGCTGGAAGATTATTACTACTCGACCAGAGTATAAGATTTATCATATTTATCAAGAAGCAAATAAATATGCCAATTTTTTGGCTAATTTTGGATTTTTACAACCTTTGGGAGCACGTCTTTGATCAACCACCAGAGCCGCTTCGGGTTTGACTAGAGAAAGATTTCAAGGGTAACATATCCCCTAAATTGATTCATATATAAGTCTGACTTTGCCTCAATTGAAAAGAAAAAACAATTCTCTCTTGAGGAAGACGGAAAAAACAAGTTCAAATTCACGTGGGGAAGAGACATCATTTTCTTAAAGACAATTATTATTATTTTTTAGCTAGGAAAAAAAATTTGCTAGGCTTTTTTAAGACAATTATTGTGAACCATATAATTGTAACATTTTACCTCACTTGAATCTTAGGGCCTGTTTGAAAGTATTTCTGAAAAAAAAATTGAAAACAAAAAAATAGAAAAACTTATTTGGCATGGGTTGTTTTCAAAAATTGCTTTAAAAAACTGTTCTGAAAAATGTGTTGAAAACAAGAACCAACTTTTTTAGCCCTGTTTGAAAGTGTTTTCAAAAACAGTTTTTTTTTTCAAAAACAAAAAAACTTGTTTGGCATAAGTTGTTTTCGAAAATTGTATTGAAAAACTGTTCTAAAAAATGTGCTCTCAAGAATAAAAAAATAAGAACTTTTTACGTTTTCATATGTTTCTATTTTCTTTCTTCTTCTTCCAAACACACATGAACATATTTTTTTCCTTAGTGTTGATAGTCAAAGTGCACACACACACACACACGTGTTCTAAAGGTCTCTGAGAATATTTTTATGCAATCAAGTTTTCTATTTTTTTGTTTTTAATTTTTAAAAAAAAACTATTCTCAAAAACTATTTTAGAAAATCCAAAAAAAAAAACAATAATACTTCCAAACAGACCCGTGTCTCCATCCTTTTCTTTAATGACGGCTCTATTTGGCTTACTTGTGAAATTTTAACTTTTAAACTGTAGAACTTTTAGAGTAGAGTTTTTTGCTAAAAGTGCTATTAAACAAAAATCGTTAATTATTTGACCTGTGTTAGATAACGTAGAACTTTTAAAAATTTTGAAGATAATATCGAACTTTAAAAATATAGAGGGATATATTTGAGAAAAAAGAAAAAAAAAACAACTTCCCACATTATATAAAACAACTTCGTAAAAACCTTTTTTGAAAAGCTTTATTTAGAACTTCTCAATTTTTAACTTTTTTTAGCTTCAACTTTTATCTAAAAACATTTTCGAAAATGAGCCAAACAAGTTATTTTAACTTCTAAACTCACATGTAACGCTTTTAAGTGTCTAAAAATTAGGCCAAATAAAACTACCCGTGCATTTGCACGGGTTAAACCAAATGAAACTATTATAGATTGTTAAATTTTAATTATGGTTATATTTTATAACAAATTGGGGAAAATATTTTTAAATCTTAATCTAATTAAAAGACTTGGAATAAAAGGCAAAATGATAATCTTAAATCCATAAGATGACCATGGCAAAAAAAGTAAATCCCAACATGATATTGTGTTTTGACCAAAAAAAAAAAAACATGATATTGTGAATTTTAAAATATAGAGTAACTACTAGATTATATTTACAATTCATTTTTACAAAGTAGTAATTTACAAAATGTTCTCCCATTACTTATACTCTTCGTCCTAACCTCGGGCATATTAGTTCCTTCCTCCAAGTCCAAGATGAATAGAAAGAAAACAATCTGCAATAAAAAGACAACAAGATTAGAAATTATTTATTGTAACATCATATGTTTCATCAATTTACAAGAGAAGCTTTTCAATCACATTAATCATGTTTGCTAGAAGTATAAAAAAAGGTGTAAATGGCACGCTTAAGAAATAGAAGATAAGTCATGAAGAAGGTTTCCTAACTAACTCACACTAGGGGAAAAGTAGAAGCAGGTGACATTGTGAAACCCATACATGCTGAAGAACCGGAGAATAATCCACAGAGGAAACCATTCTTTTGCAGCATCTCCGAATGCCGTAATTCCAAAAAGATCCTTCAAATATGTTCAGTAACTTACCTAATTCCTCCAATCTGCAATTTGAGTTAATATCGAATACAAAAACTATATCATATTCTTCAAATTATCCCTATGATGACAATGTGACAGAGGTATGGGTAAAATAACCTTCTTTATAGGACGTCAACACGCATACAACACCAAGATCCACACATACACCATGAATATTTGTAAATTTCAACAGACAATCAAAATTGAAACATATGTTAACCCCTCATCCTCACTGAAGCGCTTTGCATTATATATCTGCTCAAACAGGTTGCCCTCAGAGGCATACTTATCATAGTTGCCAAGTAAGTAGGAGTTAATATAAACTGAAACAAAAATTTTGCCTCAATAAAATCCTGTTTACTCATGTTTTAAGATGCTACCAATCATTAAACACAAATAAGACAAAACAGTTTCAAAAGTTTACCTCTTTAAACATAACAATGTTGGGATGCCTCACCTGTGGTTGATAATTTCTCTCTGCACATTTTCATCGATCTGTTGCACACACGCCAATATCAAAATACAGCTGATGTTGATTAGCTGGCAAGTACAACAAGAATTGAAAATTAAGAAGCTTCTCATACTCAAATGCAAGAGGCAATAAATTGTCAAGCTTCCCACATGAGACAAAAAAGATAATCAACGCAGACAGCTCAGTGGACGTAATGCAAATCAAATAGCTACTATCACATAAAGCTGACAAGATCCTTAAGAGCCCAGAGCAATGAATTTACAAATCCTTATACACCAATCAATTTAAGGCTAACAAGAAAAAGTAGACCTGCTAGTACAACGCGATAAATAAGTACTCAAATTCAGTCCAGCAAACCTATATATGTAGTATCGAATTCCAAGTCCCCTCAAACAGTATCACAAGAAAGAAGATAATTATTAAGTAAACCACCATGCTAATACATTTAGAAAATCTCGCACATAGTCTCAGTTGAAACTAAAATTTATAGAGATAAGCACAAAATTTCACTTTTTCTCAAACAATAATCAATATAAGATATTTCAAATTTCATTCTATCATTACGACTTTTTAGACTTAGATTTTTAACAATAGAATCGAAAAACTAAACTACATCCTCGTTAAAATAAGACGCCAACTAATGTAGCCTGATACGTTTTTCTTCTTATTAGAGATGTTTTCTCCTTTTTGTAGTGTATCCTGCTCTTCTACTTTTGAATCTGAGTCAGCCTTCTTCTTCGCGGCTGCATCAGGTGCATTTTCATCTTTTTCTATAGTTCTTCTAAAAGGCCCAAGCATTAATAAATGAGCCGAAGGGTGGGAAACATAAAACTGATGGCATATGGAGTAAGAATTCAAAAATAATTTGTCGAACAATGTAATGGATCATGCTTGTTAGTAAAAGCTGCTCAGCCGATTACCCTGTACTATATGATAATGATCATTAGTAAGTTCTTAATCCAGAAGTAAATTTTCGACAATGTTAGTACTATAAATATGCACTTTAAATAATCAATTGCACTACATTAGAGAGCATTATCAGAAGGGAGTAACCTCCAAAATATGCACTTTAGAATTTTTCAATCAGTCAGCATTGTAACCACCATTGTCACCTGCACTACTTGATCACGTTCAAAAGTAGCTGCACAAAGAAGCAATTGAACTATGATGGTGGGTCCTGAGGTATTGCTTAGTTTTTCAATATTTTGATGAGAGACACCAATTAAACTGCCTGCTTAAGAACTTGCACAATTAGAAGTCTAATCGTATTTGCTGCCACATGTGCTATAACAACTAAAAATCAATTAAAATCACTAAAACATTAAGCAATATAAGAACCCAAAATGGCCCAGAAATGCCAGAAATCCAAACAACCATAAAAATCAAAAAACCAATTGAAAAATGAATGGAAACCTCAATTGATAACCACATATATATCGAGAGCCGGGTACTAAATTAACCTTAAAATTAAAACCTTAATAGATAACCACACATACATCCATACCCAGGTATCAAAACAACCTTAAAATCAAAACTCAGTAAAAAAAAATCACAGTATCCAAGATGAGAAAAAATAAATAAATAAATAGAAGAGAAGTACTTACCGAGCTAAAGCAAAGAGATATACTTTGAGGTCTATATGAGAGAACGGGTGAAGATAGGTGAAGCAATATTAAGAGTCCTCTAATAATACGACTCAAAACAACCTCCTGGAAGCAGGCTAATTTTGTACAGTTGTTATTCATTTGGCTAAGGACGTATTGTTGTAATTGCTTATCTTATCATCTCTTATACTTGTATTTAAACTCAATATGTTGGGTTATTATGCTTACAAATCATTTGGATCCTAATTAAACATCTTATAAGATATGAAATTTGTAATATGTTATATCAATAATAGAGAACCTAACTATAATTAATGGAGACTCTAATTAAGTTGTCTATATAAAGAACATGGATTGGTCCAAAGGCAACATTTCATTTTCTCTAGTTTTAATCCCATATTTGAGAGACATCAAGTAAGAGAGAAGTGTGAACTTGTAGAAGACTTTTTCTCGGATTATATTCATCTCGTTGTTATGGATTCGGGTATGTCATTCTTATCATTTCATTATGTAATCTTGATAATCTAAACAAAGTATGAAATTAAATTTAGATCCGTAGATCTAATATCACAAAACATAAATTTCAGATTTAAATCTAACAAGTATTTAATTTATAGATCTAGATCTAACAAGTGGTATCAGAGCCACCTTCGTATTAGATTATTAGGATTGATTATGTAGATCTAATTATGATTAATGTAGATCTTATGATTATATCACAAATACACATGATTGTATGTTTAGATCCATATGATTTGAGGATTTGATACATAATTATGTGTATGATCTATTTTGATCTTCATTAATCTTGATCACATAATTGATTTGGTTTGAGAATGGTTTTAGATCTTAGATCTATGAAGTTTATGATTTATGATCTTTAGATCTATACATAATTCACATGATTAATTTGGTTTGAGAATGGTTTTAGATCTTAGATCTATGAAGTTTATGATTTATAATATCTATACATGATTGATGCATAAAATTCGAATGTACTGTTTTGACTATCAATGGTTATATTATTATATTCGGTATAATTTGATACAAATACACTATTTTGGTCTGGTGGTTAAACAGCATGCATTTAGTCTTGAGGTCCTAGGTTCGAGCCCCATTTAGTAGTTCTGTTTTTTTTTTTTTTTTTTGTAACTAAAGACCAACAAAAGGAAAATAAAACCAAACAGAGAACTATGTGATTCGAACACGCGACCTTATGAGAGAAATTAAAGCATTTGACTAGCAATGCCACAATAATGCTTGTGTCTAAATTGGACCATCAAAGATACACATAGCTATTTGGTTCCAATAGAAAATTAAGGAAAATAAAATCAAACAGAAGCCTCTACTGTGATTTTAACACACGACCTTCTGAGTGAAATTAGAGCATCTGACCAACAATGCCACACTTATACTTGTGTTTAAATTGGGTTATCAAATATACACATAGATATTTGGTTGCAACAAAAAATTAAGGTTTTAATTTTATTTTTCTGCCCTTATGTCTTTTGTGCAAGTTAATTGTTTTAATTATAACTTGACATTATGTATGTTTGGATAAATCATGGACTTATATACGAATGGTTGAATGATTGTAATAATGTTTTTTCCATCCATTTAGTTTGTAATTGAGACATAAGTCTCATTTTTATATTTCTTGCAAGAGTGTGATTTGTAGTGAGACATATGATGTAATAATTATATAATCTACCTTGCAAGCGGTACAAGATCAATCAAGGAGTTGACGAACTTGGAGGTGTTGAAGATTTTTTGAAGTATTTGCTTAGGTTTTGTGATTGATCCAATTTATATGGCTCGGATTTGATCAACCACTAAGTCCATGATCCATCAAGTTTATGTTGTTGCATATATGTTTATTTAGTTATCTTGAATGTGATGCATGCTAAATAGACTAATGTGAAAAATGAAATTTGATAATTGATTTCAAATTTTGAACTTGCATCTTTTATCTAAAAATAAATTGATTGAAGCTTAATGTTGCCAAAGTAACCTCTTTTGTGTAGATTGATTTATTTTGAGATAATAAGATGTGTGTCTTTGTTGTTTATGCAATCAATGATCGGCCCAAAGGAAGGTAATTGATTTGCTAAATAGCAAACACAATTGTAGAAATAAATGTGTGATAATTATAAAATTTCTATGTGGACAACACGTCGGCCCAAAGGAAGGCTGTTGTTTGACCAGATTTATTATCAATATTTGATTTCTGCATGGAGAGTATCACTTACAAGTTAATTATAGGCCCAAAGGAAGGTCATTGATGTTGTACTAGATATCTTATTTAATGGGCCTATCACTACAGTTGTATGAAAAACATTATGTCTTGCATTTATATGTTTATTTGGTTTTAACTTGAATATATGTCTTGACATAAATTTTATTTGTGAGCTTATATTATTTATTCTCTATTTGAATTCAATTACTGCTACTGCTGCTAATGTTACTACTAACATAAACTCAATCCCTGTGCTTAATGGCACAAACTTTAAGAACTGAAAAGAGAACGTTCAGTTGGTTCTCCGTTGCATGAATTTAGACTATGCATTAAGAAAAGAACAACATGCTTCTCTTACGAAGTCAAGTTCCACTGAGGCTAAAGAGAACTTTGAGAAGTGGGATCGTTCCAATCGCATTAGTCTAATAATGCTAAAGCGCAGCGTTCCAGATGCATTTAGGGGCGGTATTCCCGATGAGGTAACTGCTAAAGGTTTCCTTCAAGAAATTGAAAAACTTTTTGCAAAGAACGAAAAGGCTGAGACAAGCAAGCTTTTAGCTGACCTTGTCCAGATGAGGTACAAAGGAAAATGAAACATAAGGGAGTACATTATGGAGATGTTTAATATCGTTTCAAAACTTAAGGCACTAAAGTTAGAGCTGTCTAATGACTTGCTCGTGCATTTGGTACTTATATCCCTTCCTGCACACTATGGACAGTTTATTGTGAGTTATAACACTCAAAAGGATAAATGGACTCTTAATGAGCTCATTTCCCACTGTGTGCAAGAAGATGATAGATTGAAACGAGATAAGAATATCGAAAGTGCTCATATTGAAACTACCTCGAAAGAAAATAAGCAAAAAATGAATAAAGGTAAAGAAGCTGCAGTGAGAACATCACAACCCAATAGACTTCAAAAGAATTAGGATCAGGAATTTACCTGTTACTTTTGCAAAAAACCTGGGCATGTGAAGAAGGATTGTTCCAAGTACGCCATATGGTGTGTAAAAAAAGGTATGCTTCTCACTTTGGTTTGTTCTGAAGTTAATTTAACTTTTGTACCTAGCAATACTTGGTGGGTAGATTCAGGTGCTACTACTCACACAAGTATGTCTATACAGGGATGCTTGTGGAGCCGACCGCCAAATGATGCTGAAAGATTCATCTATGTGGGCGATGGCAAAGCAGTTCCGGTTGAAGCCATTAGGACTTTTAGATTATCTTTTGAGACTGTTCATTATGTTTAATTGAGAGAGACTTATATTGTATCGTCATTTAGATGGAATTTGGTTTCTGTTTCTGTTATGGACAAATATGATTATTCTTGTTCATTTGGAAACAATAAAGTTAGTCTTTTCCTCAATTCTACTCTGGTTGCAACTGGCTCCTTAATTGATAAACTATATATGTTCAATACCATTGCTTCATTTAATGAATCCTTGCAAATAAGTTCAAGAGGTACAAAATGCAAATTAACAAATGAGAATTCAGCCACATTATGGCACAAGCGTTTAGGTCACATTTCTGAAAAGATAAATTCAAAGACTTGTGTCAGACGGAATACTTGAACCCCTTGATTACACAGACCATAATGTGTGTGTTGATTGTATTAAAGGAAAACAGACAAACAACAAAAAGTTAAGTGCCAAGAGAAGTTCTGGCGTCTTACAATTGATTCATACTGATATTTGTGGTTTATTCCCCACGGCTTCTTGGAATGGTCAATAGTATTTTATCACTTTTATAGACGATTATTCTCGTTACAGATACTTATACTTAATACATGAGAAGTCACAATCCTTGGACGTTTTTAAGGCCTTCAAAGCCGAAGTTGAAAATCAACTAGGCAAGAAGATTAAAGCTGTCAAATCTGACCATGGTGGTGAATACTATGGCAGATATGATGGATCAGGTGAACAACGTCCACGGCCTTTTGCCAAATTCCTAGAAGAATGTGGAATCGTCCTACAATACACAATGCCGAGTTCACCTAGCATGAATGGTGTTGCTGAAAGACGAAATAAGACTCTTAAGGATATGGTAAGAAGCATGATTAGTCATTCTTCATTACCAGAGTCAATCTGGGGAGAGGCACTAAAGACTGCAGTATATATACTGAACAGAGTACCTAGTAAAGCGGTAGCTAAAACTCCTTATGAACTATGGTTAGGCAAGAAGCCTAGCATAAAACATTTGCACATTTGGGGTTGTCCAGCTGAGGCGAGGCCTTATAGGCCACATGAAAATAAACTGGACTCAAGAACAATTAGCTGCTATTTTGTTGGGTATGCTGAACGGTCGAGGGGTTTTAAGTTTTATAATCCCTCAACTAAGTCCTTTTTCGAAACGGGAAATGCAAGATTTCTTGAGGATGTTGTGTTTGAGAGGGAAGATAAGGTTAGGAATGTTGTCTTTGAAGAGGAATTTATTCCTTTTCTAAACATTGTTATTGACAGTGATCAGCCTACTGACATTGTTCAAGACACAATTCAAGACAATAATGAGGATATCCCTGTAAACCTTCCTACTCAAAATCAAGGTTTTGCTCCAGAAGAACAAACTCAACAACCTCAAGAGGAAGTGCCACTTAAGCAATCCACTAGAGAAAGAAGAAGTGCAATTTCAAATGATTATATTGTATTTCTTCAAGAGCATGAGTTTGACATAGGGACAATGGAAGATGATCCATTAACTTCCAACAAGTCAAACAAAGTGCTAATTGTCAAAGGTGGATCGATGCCATGAATGAGAAAATGAAGTCCATGAAGGATAATGACGTTTTGGGATCTCGTTAAGTTGCCTGAAAGTGCGAAGCCCATTGGTTGTAAATGGATATTTAAAACCAAAAGGGATTCAAAGGGCAACATTGAAAGATATAAGGCACGTCTAGTTGCTAAGGCCTACACTCAGAAGGAAGGCATTGACTATAAAGAGACTTTTTTTTCAGTTTCTACGAAAGACTCTTTTAGAACAATAATGGCACTTGTGGCTCATTTTGATTTAGAGCTACATCAAATGGACGTTAAGACGGCTTTTCTCAATGGTGACATTGAGAAAACCATATACATGGTGCAACCAGAAAACTTTGTATTAGATGACTCAAAGTCTATGGTTTGCAAACTCAAGAAGTCTATCTACGGTCTCAAGTAAGCTTCCCGTCAATGGTATCATAAGTTTCATCAAGTCATTATCTCGTATGGTTTTGGGGTTAATGTTGTTGATGACTGTGTATATCACAAGTTCAGTATGAGTAAATTTATCTTCCTAGTACTCTATGTCGATGACATACTACTGGCTAGCAGCGATATAGGCTTAATGCACGAAACCAATAAATTTCTAACTAAGCATTTTGAAATGAAAGATCTTGGTGATGCCTCTTTTGTATTAGGAATTAAGATACATCGAGATCGCTCTCGGGGTGTCCTTGGGTTATCACAAAAGAGCTATATCAATAAGGTACTTACTAGATTTGACATGATTGATTGTGCACAAGGAAATACTCCCGTTGCTAAAGGAGACAAGTTTAGTCTCAACCAATGCCCCAAGAATGAAATTGAAAGAAAAGAGATGCAAAAGGTTCCCTATGTATCGGCTGTAGGGAGTCTTATGTATACTCAGGTATGTTCGCGTCTAGATTTAACGTACATCATTGGTATGTTAGGAAGATACTTAAGTACCCCTGGGATGGATCATTGGAAAGCAGTCAAAAGGGTTATGAGGTACTTAAAGAGAACAAAAGATTACATGCTCACCTATCGGAAGTCAGATAATTTGGAGATCATTAGGTATTCTGACTCCGATCTTGTGAGTTGCCAAGATTCTAAAAGATCTACTTCTAGCTATGTCTACATGTTATTTGGAGGTGCTATTTCCTGGAGAAGTGCTAAGTAGTCACTAATAGCTCCTTCCATTATGGTAGCAGAATTCATAGCATATTATGAGGCAACGAATCATGCGATATGGCTGCGAAATTTTGTCACTGGACTACGTATTGTAGATGGTATTGAAAGACCACTTAAAGTATATTGTGACAATCTATCGGCAGTTCTATATTCCAATAACAACAGAAGCTCGTTAAAGTCTAAGCATAGAGACATTAAGTTTCTAGTTGTTAAGGACCGAGTTCAGAGTAAGTTAGTGTCAATTGAACATATAAGGACAGACTCCATGCTTGTAGATCCACTTACTAAAGGTTTACCACCCAAGGTCTATCATGAGCATACTGCTCATATGGGTGTTGTGTTATTTGATGGTATGCAATTTTAGTGGGAGTCTGTGTATATCTTCAGTTCCGTTCTTGACACTGTATGTTCAGTTTTTTTGCAGAATAAAGTTGATGGTTTTACTGTTAGTTATTACTCTGAATGTGTTATCTTTCAATTGCGGTTTAGCATAAAGTTTGAAAGACTAAGGCTTGATCTCACTACGGAATAAAGTTAAGGACCAATTGGAAATAGACATGTCTGAGATCACATTGCATGTAATTTCCAGCCACACATCCATACTTGATCTATGTCGTTGAATATATTTTGTATGGTGATCATTGATGGATCGAGTTACGATGAAATGTAACAAAGGTCGCTTTGGTCTCATACTGGTATAGGAGATTGACCAGATTGATTTGGAAGATGTTTTAAGAATAGAAAGTAATTTTGTGCACACCTACAGTTAACAAATATAATTGTCTTCGGTATCAATTTGTAGGCCAAGTGGGAGATTGTTGGGTTATTATTAATAACTTAATGTGGGCTTAAAAATCATTCACAATTATATTTGGACTTCTATTTTAATTGAGATAATTAAGTGATCCAATATAGTTGATCCTAATTAAACATCTTATAAGGTATAGACTTTGTAATGTGTTGTACCAATAATAGAGAACCTAACTAGAGTTAATGGGGCTCTAGTTAAGTTGTTTATATAAAGAACATGGGATTGGTCCCCAAGGCAACACATCATTTTCTCTAGTATTCAATCCCATATTTGAGAGACATCAAGTAAGAGAGAAGTGTGAGCTTGTGGAAGACCTTTTTTCGAATCATATTCATCTCGTCGTCATGAATTCGGGTATGTCATTCTTATCATTTCATTATGTAATCTTGATAATATAAACAAAGCATGAAATTAAATCTAGATCCGTAGATCTAATCTCACAAGACATAAATTTCAGATTTAAATCTAACAAGTATTTAATTTATAGATCTAGATCTAAACAATATACTGCAAATTTTTTTTTTTGGTCAATAATATACTGCAATTGAAGGATTGTATCTTTTAGCTCCAATTGTCTCATTCTCTATATGGTATCAGTAGGTCCACTCTCAGGAGTATCGATCCCCAACTTCTCTCCCTTTACATCTATCTTCTTTTATGGCTACTGAAACGACAGTCACTTCCACACCTTCTGCCTCCAACCTTGGAGTGGTTTTCTCTACCGGCTCCATGCTAGTTGCAATTGCATTGACTCAATTGCCCCTCAAATTGACCTAGCCAAATTATTACTCTTGGAAGACCCAGTTCGATGCCCTTCTTTATGGTTATGATCTTCTGGGTTACATCGACGGTACCACCCCGTGTCCTCTTCCTATAGTTAAAATAAATGGCAAAACTGCTCCTAATCCGGACTACAACTTTTGGATGCGGCAGAACAAGCTTCCTCTTCTTGGCATCATTGGCTCACTGAGCCATAATGTTGTGCCCATTGTTCGTTCATGCTCCACTGCTGCAGAGGTGTGGCAACGTCTCGCTAAAAACTACACAAATGTATCATCGTCTCGTATCATGGGCTTAGCTGAGCAATTAACTTTCTTCTCCCGTGGCAATCAGCCTGTCGTCGAGTACTTAGCACAAGTTCGTGATATAGCTGATGAATTATTTATTGTTGGTGCTCATGGTCCTCCTCAATATCTCATAACTCACACGTTGAATGGTATTGGCTTTTAAGGAGCTTGCCGCTGCCGTTAGAGCTCGTGACACTGTCATTACATTTGATGAATTGCATGACAAGTTAGTCGAGTATGAAGCGTTCCTTCAACGAGAGGAGATGTGTGCATCTGGTGTGCTTGGCGCCCCTCCTTTGATTACTGTTAATGCCGCAAAATATGGTGCCAACAATCATTCTGGCTCCATCATAAAGTTTAGTTCTTCTGGCAAGCACAATTCTCAGAATAAGAACTCTTCTCATTTCTCAAATCAGTGCCGTTCCAGTAGTGAAACCCCTGGGCAGACGACTGTTCCATCAAAGCCCATGCTTATATGCCAATTTTGTGATAAAAAGGGCCATTCAACCCATCAATGTTATACTGCAAAAAGGCTATTTTTCCCATCTGGTCTCCAACTGCTAATACTGCCACTTTTTCCCCTAACTCGAGCTGGCTCCTTGACACTGGAGCGTCGCATCATGTAACTAGTGAACTCAATAATTTGTCCGCTGCACAGCCCTATGAGGGTTATGATGATATCGTCATCGGTGATGGTTCGGGTTTGGGTATTACTCATACCGGTTCTTCTGATATTTATTCTTCTTCTCATACTTTTCATTTATCTGATGTTCTCTGTGTTCCTTCCATGAAACCTAATTTAAGTTTCAGTCAATCAATTTTGTTGTTCCAACAATGCCATAATTGAGTTCTCACCCTCATCTTTTTGTGTGAAGGATCTTTCCATAGGGGCACATCTTACAGTGAGGCGGAGCTCGAATAATATCTATGAATGGCCTGCCTCTCGTTCACTGCCAATAATAAAACAAGTTTAGGTTGGCTTGAAGCACTCATCGAGTACGTGGCATGATCATTTGGACCGCCCCTCCTATAAGGTGTTGAGTCAGTTAGTTTCTAGTAGTGCAATTCCTGTTTCTTTTACCTCGAATAATCTCGTGTATGATTCCTGTCACTCCAACAAGAGTCATAAATTACCCTTTGGGGTATGTAGTCTTTCTAGCAATCGACCCTTAGAAGTAGTTTTTACAGATGTTTGGGGACCTTCTCCTATTTAGTCTGTTAATGGATTCTCGTATTATGTTTTATTTGTTGACCACTTTACAAAATATTTGTGGTTATTTCCATTGTCTCCAAAGTCAGATGTATTTGGTATTTTCACTCAATTCAAATTAATGGTAGAAAAACATTTTAATACTTCTATTGCTATTATTTACTCCGATGGTGGTACGGAGTATCAAGCTCTCAAAACTATTTTTGCACATCATGGAATTCAACATCTCGTTTCTCCCCATATACTCCTGAGCATATAGCTGCGGAGAGATGACATAACCACATTGTTGAGTGTAGTCTTGCACTCCTATATCGTGCATCCCTCCCTTTATCCTTTTGGCCCTTTGTATTTCAAATAGCCGTCTATTTGATAAATCGTCTACTGAAGCCAATTTTAAATGGCCAAACACCTGATTAAATCGCTCTTTAATAAAGATCTCAATTATGAAAAACTACGAATTTTTGGGTGTCTTTGCTACCCGTGGCTTCGGCCTTATACTAAACACAAGTTAGAGTGTCGCTCTAAGCCGTGTGTATTTCTGGGTTACTTTAATACTCATGACTCGTTTATTTGTTTTGAGCCTATTATTCATATATTTTATTACTCGCGTCATGTTCGTTTTATAGAGAGTCAATTCCCTTCTATTTCTTTGGCTGAGTTATCTTAAGTTGTTATTCCGTCCGTGGTCAACTCCTGGTTGTTGGGAATCGTGCATGGTATTTAAAAATTTTATAATCAGAATATCGCAGCAGAAATTATTAATACACATGCATCTGTTCATGGCTAATTACGTAGATTACATATATGCATAATAATCAACTATTAATTACGCATTAAAGGATTTTAGGATTACATTTCCATGATGACGAATCTGTTGTAGAAATTGATCGAATCCAGAGCTCCCCAATTGTGAAGCCTCCGAAAGTATCCACACGAGATCCGAGCTATCAATTAGCAAAAACCCCCACTACGAGTTTTAGAGAAAATATATCTACTATGAAAGACATGATTTGTGCTAGTTTTTCTGTCTGTCATAGTTTCCTATTTATAGGAAACCTTGGACATATTAGGGCTAGCTTTTGGGTCAATCCTAATTACTGGACTTGGACTGATTAAATGATTGGACTCTTCTAATATTTAATTTACTTTTCTCGCTGATTAATTTTCGATCTCTTTTGTGTGTGACCTCTCGGGTTCATAATTAATTGGTAGTGAAATAATATTAATCCAATTAATATTTAATTAGAACTCTTCTAATTTATTTCTAGCAAGTCGTGAGTGATACCTAGCAGTATATCACGATTACCTAACTAATAATAAAGTATAAACTCTACGAACCCTTAGTAATTATCATGCAACTGATTCCTTATCTATTTAATTAGTAACTTATGAATAATACGTGGAACGACTTCCACTATTCTATATCGGCCAAGGATTTCTGGTTACTTGATTAATAGATCACTTAGGATCCCTAATTGACAGATTTTGTATCTACACACACCTATTTTCATGTCAGAATAGATCATAACCACTGAGTATATTATCCAATCCTTGATGAGGACTAGCTTATTGCACCAGCAAATCACATTATCCCTAATACAAGATAACCGTGGTGACTCAGATCTAAGGACTTAATTACACCATTACATTGTACAAAGAATTATTAACCATTCCATATAATTCGTTGTATTACCGGTCATGTCTAGTCACTGGTTCTCAACAACCACTTATACATCTACCCTTACGATATGAGACTAATCGCCCAAATCAATATCTCATATTATTTGGATGGTAGACTGTAATCTGATTTTTCTGGATAAATCAATGTCCAATTAATTTATCCTATGATCGAGGACTATTTTAGAATATATTTATGAATATAGATTCTGTCACTCATATCCTTACTCTTAAGGATAAAATCTATAAATATTATTTTAAGGACTCTTATTTAAATAATTAATCACATTAATTATATTTAAATAAACTGCCCATATTAAATAAATAATATAATTACTATGTCCTAAAATTAGCTTTTAGAGCATATAATCCAATAATCCCCCACTTGCACTAAAGTCATTTACTCTGGAATCTCATACTTATCTTCTTAAGATGGTAATCAAATGACTGTTGAATCATTGCCTTAGTTAGTGGACTAACACCGCCAACTGTTGACATTATTTACTGCATAATATCATTCTTTCCACACCCTCTGATTGATGTGGTAATGCCTCTTTAATGCGCTTAGATCT
This sequence comes from Ehretia macrophylla, assembly GCA_037974665.1. Taxonomy (NCBI): domain Eukaryota; kingdom Viridiplantae; phylum Streptophyta; class Magnoliopsida; order Boraginales; family Ehretiaceae; genus Ehretia; species Ehretia macrophylla. The sequence continues at coordinate 13,460,496 of CM075774.1, forward strand.
CTAGTGAAACCTAGGTTCCCTAGCTTGCGCTACAACTCCATTATCGTCACAGCACTACCCGTTAACTTAATGGAAAAAACCATCCTGAGTTCAGTTACGAACTCCTTGATCCAAACCGCTTCATTTTGTTACATCTCATGCAATGATACACTTAACCTCTGGAATTTGCAATTGTACCAATATTTGGAACATTTTCAAATAATTGCTCTTCTGTTATAGGTGAGTATGAACCCATATATGGATTTCCAATAATCCATTTTAGACTCTTAGCCTGAAGCTGTAAAACTTTAAGTTTCATCTTCTCCATATACCAATAACATTTCTTTAGTACTTCTCAAGTACTTAAGAATGTTCTTGATTATTTTTTAGCGTTCCTAACCTGGATCAAACAAACATCTGCTTATAACACTTATAGCATTTATGATATCATGTCTTTGTACACAGCATGACGTATATAAGAGTCTCAAATTTCTGCAGCACTTTGAACCTTATATGTCTAGTCTTTCTCTCTTTAACAGTCTCAGGACTCTCAGCCCTAGAGAGATAAATGTCATGTCTTAAAAGAGAACAACCCTTTTTTAGAATCTTTGTACATGTTAAACACCTTTAACACCTTTTTTGAGAAAAACTCATTAATCCCTTTGATCTATCGCTATAGATCGACTTCCAAAGATTTAAGCAGATTATCCCAAAATTTACTAGGAGAAATTACTTGAATAACTAGACCTACTTGTGTACTCAAGATTCATCTTCATTCTCAATGAAGTCAATCGAATGTTCTAGATTCTTTAGGCTTAGTTAAGTCCATAAATGGAACCCTTTAGTTTGCACTCTATGTGACTCATCACTGGGCTCAAAACATATTGACAATCCTATATTAATGTCTTCATTAATGAAGTCATTATGGAATGCCATTTTGACATCCGTCTATCATATCTCATAACAGTAATGTGTAACTATGGCCAATAAATCATAATGAATTTCAACAATTTGTGAAAAGATTTCATCATAGTCAACTCCTTGCTTATGACTATAATTTTTCACCATTTGTTTTAAAGGTCTCCACCTTTATCCATTCAAGATCTTATGGCCTCAAACCATTTAAGCTTATGTCAAACATAACTATGCATAGTTGACAAAATTATCAACATGATTATTGTCATCTTTCTAATCTGAAAACTGTTAAATAATCAGCTGCTCTTGGATTGGGTTTTCTAGAATCAAATCGTAGATTTGACTCAGGTCAACTGGTTGCTCAGTAACTCCTACTGAGTCATACTTTTCTTCCCACACTATCTTCTCAGATGAACTATTCTTCCAAGAAGAAGTTGTACTTGCTAATAGACTCCCTAGCCAGCAAGGGAATAAAAGTTATATCCTATAAAATCCTTGGGATAACCAATTAATCTTGTCCAATCTCATTTTCAATTTATCAATCTAAAGCCTTTGATTGAAAACAAGATAACCCTCATTCTTAACACCTTAAGACTAGGTATCATGTTCTCTCATATCCTATATGAAGTACTTAAGATTAATTTAGAAGTGACCTTATCCAAGAGATGGACTGCTAGAAGGAGAATATAGCCCCACAGGCTAAATTATAAATCAGAATAGTTTATCAATTACAGACCATGTCCAACAAGGTCCAACCCATTCTCTCCAACACTTCATCAAGCATTGGAATACCAGAAGGACTTAATGAAGTAACTATGTTATTTTCCTTTGAGATACTATTAGAAATTGAGGCCAAGAATTCTCCATGATCTCATCATCAAGACTTATTTCTCATTTCTAGTTTGATTTACTACTTTAATTCTGAATTCTTTGAACGCGTCAAACGGTTCAGATACACACTTATGACAATCATAAGTATATGTGAGGTAGCTAAATCTTTATTGGGCTATTTCGCCAAATGACCCACATACATCCCTATGTATAAACCCTAAATATCTTTGGTTTTTTAACTTTGTCCTACAAAGGGTGATTTGATCAATTTTAAGAACACAAGATTCACGTGTGGGGAATGTCCTGGGGCCTCAAGGGCTTACCAGTCATTCTTTCACCAATTGTGTGATTCTTGTTTCTCTTCTATGGCCTAATCATAAGTGCCACGATAATCTAGAGTTATCAGTATCTCTAAATCTCTCATATTACTTGTTTATCTTGTCATTATCCATATAAGACTTTATTCATTAATTTACTAGTGTCAACTCATTTATTTCCAAAAAAAAAATGAAACACATGAACAATAATTATTCCAAAATTAATGAACACCCAAATGGGTAAGATGAGATATATTTATAGGGGACACCATTTTTCTTCAAACCCTTTGAAGTCCTTTTGAATTTTCCTCTATTAGTAGTTCTCCTTTCTTGCAGTGGAAATAATTTCATTTTACCAATCAAGTTTCAACTTTTCAGATCTATCCTTGATACATGACTCTTATTTCCAAGGGTTGTGTCAAATGTATTCACACGGAGAAATCCATTATGAACGACAAGAGAGAATTAAGAACTGACTTTGAGGATTAAATTTGTTTGCATATGATAAACCATGAATAATACTCATGGACTCAAGATACTCATCCTGAGAACACATGCCCTCAAATCAATTCCTCTAGTTATACTTTGTTTGGAACAATTTTCTAGATATCTCATATCTACCACTAGATATCTCATATCTACCTGTCCTATCTTGCTTACTTCACAACTCTGGTAAGTAATTAATGATGGATACATTATCCATGTTCTCTTGCTTCTTTTTGACAACTTATTACCCAAATCAAATGGTTAATGATATAATTATCTTACATCTTTAGAAATTACTGCCTATATATATAATGTGAACCCAACCTTCTATTTTTGACTAGACCAAACTTCGATGACTAGCTTAATGTTTTGAGATCATAATTATATCATTAACCATTTGATTTGGGTCTTTAAATCAAACAGTAACCCCCACTAAATTTTTTTGAAACCCATACTTCCCTAGTGGAAAACGAAAAAACAATGAGGTGTTTATCTTAGTGGAATTGGAGGTCCATTCACCTTAACCCACCTCACATTTTAGATTTTTGGTGAAGTTAAAACAAATAGGTGAATAACCTCTTATTCAATGTATCTCATAAAAATTCCAATTATTCTTGCCTCCAATCCTTTCGACCTCGCATTATAGATTTTTGGTCTCCAAGATTGTTTAAGTTAAACTTATTATCTTAAAAATTTGGATCAATGCAATACCGACACCTCACATGATAGATTTTGGATTGCTAGTAAGAATCCAATTTTTTCACATCTCATGCTTATATAGACTTAGTTTATATGTTGATACAAATAAATAACCCCTATGTGTCCATAGTCAGCTACTTACTTGCCCAACACATAAACCAATATACTATAACGGAAGGCTATGATATAATCTTCTCAAGACTACACCATTATTAACTTAATATTTAATTTGGGAAGGTTTGTTGGTCTTTAGTTTAATTCTCACTTTTCACATGCTTCTAATTTCAATTTATCGCATAAATAATATGAAAGCATATATGCATTCATCATATATTTATTGCATAAATAAATAAATAAATGCATAAAATAGAATGGGATGATCATGGGCTAGGAGCATTTATCAACCCAAGCCACTGGGTTGAATTCTTAAATCAAATAAAGGGCCCATAAGAAAAATTCATGGGTTGCTCCTCATCGACTTCACAAAACTCCTTTCGCGAATTGGGCTTATCAACTTTTGATGTCTTCATCTTGATCTTTCATTACATTTATGTACATAGATTCATAATCTAGAGGGGATACATAAATAGGAATAGGGTTTTACATATTTAAAATGGAGATAAGAGGCATACAAGCCCCATTTTAAAATATTACATAAAACCTATAATGGGTAAATAAATAAAATAATGACATTTATGCAGTCATTCATTCATCCTTTCATACATTCAAGACTAGTCCATGATCACCAACATACATAGCAAATAATAAAGAAACGTAATCCACGAATATAGCACAATTAATTTTATAATATAATCTTATTATATTAGGTTCATCCAATTAATTAACACCTTTATTAATTTGGATCCTTAAATATCTCATATTTAAATAAATATAATCACATTATATTTATAGTAATTAATTAATTAATAATTTGTTAATTAACTACAAGTATAGCACAATTAAATTTTTTAATATAAACTCTTTACATTAGATTTTTCAATTTAATAAACTCTTTATTAAATTTATTCTATTTAATAAACTCTTTATTAAATTTACTCCATAAATATCTCATATTTACAAAATATAAATACAATCAAATTATATTTAATAATTAATAAACTATTTATTAATTTAAAGTGTCAAGAATATATTTGGACTCTTTTAATTAATTTGTCAAACAAATAATTAATTAGTTTGGACTTTAATGGATAAAATAAGTCCAACTTATTTCTCTTAAGTCCAAATCCAAAACAACAGCCCAATTCAGACATTAAAATAGTCCATACTAATTACATTATAGTCCGAATTAAATTAGGCCCAATTCAGACCACAAAGAAGGTCCAATGCTATTTTAAAACACTTTAAAAGAGCCCTGATTTGACAATAAAATAAGTCCAACTATTTTATTAAGGTCTGAATCTAAAACAACCTAAATGTTTATATGCCCACTAGCCCAAAGAAAAGAAAACATAACATTTTAATTGAAAGCCCAAGTCCATAAGCCCAATTAAAATTATTTAAGAAAAACCCCAAAAATAACCCAATACTCATTGGGTCAGGTCTAGGTTCGGAACCTATTCGGTTCGGATCCGGATTGAGATCCGGACCCGAACCAGGTCTGAACCCTAACCAAAAATCATATATATATTTTTTTCTTCTTCTTCCCTGCATCGCCACCTCACCCCTTTCTTCCCATCTTCTTCGCCGAGCTTCATCCATGGCCGCGAGGAGCCTTTCTCGCTGCAGCCATGATTGCAGCCACGAGGAATTGTCCTCGCGGCTGCCATGGCTGCAGCCGTGAGGAATCTTCCTCGCGGCAGCCATGTCCGCTGCCGCGAGGTCAGTTCCTCGCGGCAGCCATGACAACGGCCGCGAGGATAGCTCCTCGAGATTGCTGCTGCCATGGCCTCTGCCATCAGCAGCAGCGACGCGAGGTGGAGCAGCTTTCAGTGCGAGGTGGTGCCTCATGCTGGTGGCTGCTCTGCTGAGGTGGAGGGGCAATTTCGATTTTTTTTTTTTTTGCTGAACAATTTCAAAAATAAAACCCTTTTGCAAAATACCTTTTACAAAATCTGGATTTTCAATAATTTTTTAAATAGATTCAAAAATAATTTTATAAAAATAAAATTTCAATTTCAAAAACAACCTTTAATGAAACTGAAAAATAATTTCACAAACTACTTTTATGAAATTGATAGAGGGAAGAACTTTAGGGCTAATATTTAATCCAATTAAATCATAGGCATAAAATTAATAGATTCACAAACTATTAATTTCATAAATAGTTTCACAAACTATATTTGACACGTTTAATTTGTGCTATGATATGCGCTATAAATGAATAATCACGTAAAAGGCATGAACAATGGCTCTGATACCACTGTTGGGAATCGTGCATAGTATTTAAAAATTTTATAATCAGAATAAATGCAGCGGAAATCATTAATACACATGCATCCGTTCATGGTTAATTACATAGATTACATATATGCATAATAATCAACTATTAATTACGCATTAAAGGATTTTAGGATTACCTTTCCATGATGACGAATCTATTGTAGAAATTGATCAAATCCAGAGCTCCCCAATTGTGAAGCCTCCGAAAGTATCTACACGAGATCCGAGACATCAATCAGCAAAAATCTCCACTACGAGTTTTAAAGAAAATATATCTGCTATAAAAGATAGAATTTGTGCTTGCTTTTCTGTTTGTCATAGTTTCCTATTTATAGGAAACCCTGGATATATTAAGGCTAGCTTTTGGGCCAATTCTAATTATTAGACTTGGACTGATTAAATGATTGGACTGATATTCTAATATAATCAGTCTTAAGTCCAATTAAATATTAGACTCTTCTAATATTTAATTTACTTTTCTCGCTGATTAATTTTTGATCTATTTTGTGTGTGACCTCTCGAGTTTATAATTAATTGGTAGCAAAATAATATTAATCTAATTAATATTTAATTAGAACTCTTCTAATTTATTTCTCGCAAGTCGTGAGTGATACCTAGCAGTATATCACGATTACCCAGCTAATAATGAAGTATAAACTCTATGAACCCTTAGTAATTATCATACAACTAATTCCTTCTGTCTGAACCATTTCGATTGAGCCAAAGTCATGGATAGGGTCGTCAACTCTATTACTCAATCATAAGACCAAATCTATTTAATCAGTAACTTATGAATAATACGTGAAACGACTTTCACTATTCTACCTCGACCAATGATTTCTAATTACTTGATTAATAGATCACATAGGATCCATGCCGGAATAGATCATAACCACTAAGTACATCAGTAAATCACGTTATCCCTAACACAAGATAACCGTGGTGTCTTAGGTCTAAGGACTTAATTGCACAATTACACTGTACAACGAATTATTGACCATTCCATATAATTCGTTGTACTAGCAGTTATGTCCAGTCACTTGTTCTCAACAACAACTTATACATCTACCTTTACAATATGAGACTAATCGCCCAAATCAATATCTCATATTATTTGGATGGTAGACTGTAATTCGATCTTTCTAGATAAATCAACGCCCAATTAATTTATCCTATGATCAAGGACTATTTTAGAATATATTTATGAATATAAATTCTGTCACTCATATCCTTATTCTTAATGATATAATTTATAAATATTATTCTAACGACTCTTATTTAAATAATTAATCGCATTAATTATATTTAAATAAATTATCTATATTAAATAAATAATATAATTATTATATCCTAAAATTAATATTTAAGACATATAATCCAACACTGGTGTCTACCAACTCCTATTTCTCCAAATCCCTCAAGTCCACCGCCATCACATGAGCACTGGCAGGTTCCTTCTCTATCCCCTATCATGGTCCCTATAAGCTCATCTACCACGCCTTTTGTAGATCACCACTCATGTGTTCCATCTGTTAGCCATGAACCTCCACTCTCTTGTGTCCCTGCATCATCTACTGCTAATCCTTCTTGTTCAAACGATATGCCAAACTCAACTGGTGCTACACCACTGTCTAGTACCGATGCTTCGCTGCCTGTTTGTGATATGCCCCTTGCTGTTGAGACTATTTCTCCCATGCAACCTGCTCCTCTGGTACAACCTCGTCACCATATGCAAACCCGTTCAAGAAATAACATTTACTGTCCCAAAAACAAAATGTCTCTCACTTTCTCTAAACACTCTCTTCCCCCTCCTTGAAGCCCTCTAATGTTCGGCAAGCCCTCAAATCAGTGGAATGGAAGCAGGCTATGATAGATGAGCTAGAGGCACTAAAACGAAACTCCCCATAGGAGCTTGTTCCTCGTGAATCACATCAGAATATTGTTGGGTGCAAATGGGTTTTCCGGATTAAACGTCATCCTGATGGTAGTGTTGCTCGTTATAAGGCCCGTTTTGTCGCGAAAGGTTTTCATCAACGTCCGGGGAATTGACTTTCAAGAAACTTTCAGTCCTATAGTCAAGCCTTCAACGATTCACATTGTTCTTGCTATTGCAGTTTCTCATGGTTGGTCAGTAAATCAGTTGGATGTGAATAACGCTTTCCTCCATGGCTATCTTACGGAGGACGTGTTTATGGCTCAACCGCCAGGTTTCGTTGATTCTTCTCATCCTCAGCATGTTTGCAAGCTGCTTAAATCTCTGTATGGTCTTAAACAAGCTCCTCGAGCTTGGTTCACTGAGCTGCGGAATTTTATTTTATCCTTGGGTTTTATTAACACCAAATCAGATTCCTCACTTTTTGTCTATTCTGATCAGTCTCACATTGCTTATATCTTAGTGTATGTTAATGATCTTTTTGTCACAGGGAGTTCAATTGAGTTCACTCGGCAGGTTATACAAGCCTTATCGCTCAAGTTTTCGTTAAAAGACCTTGGAACTCTTTCTTATTTTCTTGGTGTTGAAGCACTTTCTTGTGATGCAGGTCTTTTTTTGAACCAGGCCAAGTATGTGCGTGACTTGCTAGCAAAATTCAATATGGACTGCGCAAAAAATTCTAATACTTCAATCAGTTCCTCTACATCTCTTACACTATCCGATGGCTCATCACTGGCTGATTCCACTGCTTATAGTAGCTTGGAAGGTGGCTTGCAGTATCTTGCTCTCACCCGTCCAGACATCGCATACGCTGTTAACAAGCTTGCATAGTTTATGTACTCCCCTCGTCAGCCCCACGGGACAGTGGCGAAGCGGATTTTACGGTATTTGAAAAGCACAATTCAGTTTGGTATTCTCATTCGTAAGTCGAAGACTCTGGCTCTAACTACTTATTCTGATGCGAATTGGGCTGGTAATCGTGACGATTATACCTCTATCTCTGCTTATGTTGTGTTTCTCGGCAATACTCCAGTCTCGTGGTGCTCCAAAAAGCAAAGAACTGTTGCTCGTAGTTCTACAGAGGCCGAGTATCGCTCAGTTGCTTCTGCTACTGCTGAGCTTTGTTGGTTGGATAATTTGCTTCGCGAACTGCACTTCTCGCCACCGTCTTCACCACGAATTGGGGCCACTTTTCTTTGTGCTAATCCAGTGTTTCATTCCAGGATGAAACACTTAGCATTGGATTATCACTTTGTTCGCGAGTTTCCCACATCTCCACTCATAATCAAATTGCAGATGCTCTCACCAAGGCTCTACCGAAGTCACGATTCGTTCTACTACGGTCCAAGATGGGTGTTGCTGATGACTCCACCATCTTGCGGGGCATATTAAGAAAGAGTCCTCTGATAATACGACTCAAAACAACTTCCTGGAAGCAGGCTAATTTTGTATAGTTGTTATTCATTTGGCTAAGGACGTCTTGTTGTAATTGCTCATCTTATCATCTCTTATACTTGTATTTAAACTCTGTATACTGCAATTGAAGGATTGTATCTTTTAGCTCCAATCGTCTCCTTCTCTATAAGCAAGCAAATAAAAATCAGACCCTTAAGGGACCATGAACTGAATATAATGCGAGTTTAGACATATTATAAAGACAAAAATCGCATTAGTTGATATTAAGTTACAATCAGCTCCAAAGCTCAAAAATGTAAAAAAGAAGTTCATAAAAATAGTAACAATTCATGATCTATTTTTTCACACAACCAACACCACCACAACTAACACCAACATCACCAACACCACCACACACAAAGCTTACACACACGGACAAAGGTTACTTTGTAGATTTATAAATTGATGAAAAAGGAAAAAAATCAGATAGAGTACTTAATATGCCGATGAAGTGGGATGTGAGAGAGAAGAAAGGTTGATCCGTCAGAGACAGAAGAATCGAAAGACACGTGTGGTCTGTGAGAGAAAGAGAAAAGACACGCCTGAACATGAGGAACGAAGAAGATGAGTAAAGAATAAATGAGGAAAAAGAAAGAAAAATAAAACATGGCCATAAAGCTGCAAGTATTATTATTATTATTTTTTTTGGGTCAAAAGCTGCTGGCGTGAAGGAGATGGAGGAAAAGAAGGAAAAAGATAAAAAGAATAAACAAGATAATATTTGAAATTGATAAAATTTTATATAAAATAAGGAAAGGATATAAAAATTATTTTATATATAAAATTTATTCTTTTTTTTTTTAATTAAAACAAAACATAACTATACTCCTTTATAATACATTCATTTTATCAAAATTTAAACATAATTTAATCATCTCCCCTCATTCTTCTCTTTTATTAAACTTTGCCCTTCAATCCAAACATACTAAAAACGTGTGTTTTGTCAGATTTCACTATACTAATGGACAGAAACTAAAGTTATTATTGTCATAAAATAAAAAATGCAAAATAATGAGCACATTGTCCAAGTCCTTTTTGTATTGGATGAGCTAGAAATATGCTTGTGAGCTACAAATAAGGGATCGCAGCCTTCTAAAAAAAGGGTTAGTGGTTGTGGAAAAGTCAGAGATAGTCAACTCCTCATTGCTCACTGCCTCCATTAACTTTGTTCTCCCACTTGTGAACTTTTTTTTTTTTTTTTTTTTTTTTTCTTGAAACAAAAATTTACCATTATTCTCGCTAGCTAAGGGTATGGCACGCATGTTGATGGATGTCATTTTTCGAAAATTGGCTTCTGTTACTGTCGAAGACTTGAATATTTCCACAAGTTTTGAGACAGATTTCCAAGAGCTCCGGACAAAACTGATTCTGATCCATGAGCTGATCCAAGATAGAAGCACTCGCGACTAGTTTCGCTGTCACGTTTAGCTCGCGAGGTTGATAATTTCTTGGATGTGCTGAACTTTTATACTTTTCGACAGCACATAGATAAGGTACCATTTATTACTCTCCTACCAATGAAGATCAAACTTTCGAGCTGGTTGAAAAACATTCTAAAGAAGGCAAAGATACCGATCGAGGAGGGATTGCGCGAGGAACTGGAGTATTTAGTGATAAGGTTAGTTGGTTCAGAAACAGCAAGTCTTTCAGTTATACCGATCGAGGGAGAAGCAGGCACTACCAACACTGGCTTGGCGCAATTGGCGTACGATGATCCTAGTGTCGGCTCACATTTCGATCTGAGAATTTGGATTAATGCTGGTGGTAATCTTGATGCAGGAAAGACGATGAATAGTATATTGCGGTCTTTGTTAGGGGAATCATTACTAGGCAAGAGATTCTTACTTGTGCTAGATAATGTGATGAGTGTAAATGAAGCTGAATGGGATAAGTTGAGAAACCAACTAAGCAGAGGAGGACGTGGAAGCACAATTATTGTTACCACCCCGTTTCTCTGGCTTGCCAGGTCCATACGCTCATCTTTTGCATCAAACAATCACTCCCTCGACATACTTCTCGAGAATCTGTCTCCACACCAGAGATGTTGTCTTTGGTATTCTTCAACATTTCCTTTGAATTACAGGATCAATAGGGAGAAATTGATTCATCAGTGGGTTGCATTAGACTTGATTCCACCAATATCTGGTAAACTCATGGAGGAGACTGGCGAGGAGTATCTTAGTAGTTTATTATCCACATTCTTACACTTCCGTGGTGTATCTACCGATGATGATGGAAAATTCCTAGAGTTCGTTGTTAATGAATCTCTTGCTAAATTGTTTGAGGGAGACAACGAATATGCAGTTTCAAGGTTCATGAGAGATACATTAGCTGAACGGGCACTACATCAGTTTTTTGTGCAACATATTTCCTCCAGAGTGCTGAATTTGAGTGGATGTGGCATTACAAGGTTGCATGAATCAATTGGTGAGTTGATATGTTTGAGGTACCTTGATTTATCCAATACTCTTGTTGAAATACTACCCAAGAATATATGCTATCTTTTCAATTTGCAGACATTGCACTTATCAGATTGCAAACATCTTAGGGAGTTGCCTGGTAAAATTTCTAACTTGATAAATTTGCAACATCTGAATATCAAAGGCTGTGAAAGCCTTGCTCGGATGCCTCCCAATATTGGGAAGTTACAGAAACTCCAGACTCTATCAATGTTTATCGCCGGTAATAAGCTGGAGGAAAGTCTTGTTCAAGTTAAGCATTTAAATCTCCATGGTGATTTAGAAATTAAACAGTTGGAAAATGTGGGATCTTTGCTACCGGATATGTGCTTAGAATACAAGCTACTTCAGTCACTGGTATTGTCATGGGGTAATGATAATGAGGCAAAGAGGGATAATAATTCATCGAGGCACACTCCAAAAGCATTTGATAGCCGTCATGCAGAGAGCATACTCCATTGCCTTTTGCCCAACCGTAGTTTAAGAAAGTTGTGTATTAATGAGTACCCCGGATCCACATTTCCCCAATGGCTAAACAGGATTATGCTTCCAAATCTGACGAAACTTGTGCTTTTCAACTGTAGAAGATGTGAGACTCTTCCTCAACTTGGGCCACTTCAATCTCTAAGGGTTTTCCATTTACAAGGAATGGATGCAGTAGTGAGTATTGGTAGTGAATTCTTCGGTAAAGATCATGGAACAAAATTGTTTCCCTCTGTGTGAATTGGTTTTGAGAGATTTTCCAGCTTTAAGATCCTGGAAAAGTGCAGAGATCATAGAAGTATTCCCTTGTCTGCATAAGTTGTCCATTATCAACTGTCCAATGCTGACAAGCACTCCGTGCTTTCCATCTCTTGGACATCTGGTTATACATAATTGCAGTAAGTTGATATTAGGGACATCAGAAGGGTTGGACCTGTCTTCCAAGCTTGCCAGCACATTGCAGATTTTGGAAATAAGTAGCTGTCCTGAACTTCAAGACTTACCTGATTGGATAGAGAGGCTTACTTCACTTCAATCCTTGGACATCTTACACTGTCAAAACTTGAAGTCCTTATCAGAAGGCCTTCAACATCTGAGAGCACTTCAGTGCCTTTCAATTGGAGATTGTCCTCATCTTGAAAGGCGTTGCCAGAAGGACATAGGTGAGGATTGGCATAAGATACTCCGTATCCCAAATCTAAATGTGGGATCGCCTATGCCACAAAAGCTGGGAGATGGTGCCACAAACTCATCAAGTTGAAGAACCAGCATTAGCTTCTTCATCACATAGAGGTATGTCCTCTTTCATATGCGGTTTCTCTTCAGATGTGTGCATTCGTGCCCTGTCCTTTCATCTTATATAATTGAAGCAATATACATAAGGCATAAGCTACGTCTTTCTCTACCTAGTGAAAACGATAAACTATTTATGTGCAGCATGCTGCTAATTCTTGAATTGTTGTTTTTCAACTGCATTTTGCTCTAAAATCAGATAGAGGATACCGTGCATTCAATTGATCAGCAGATGGTGATACATGTAGCACGAATCCTGAGTGGTTTTCTGGCTAAAACTTGTAAAAATGTAAGGGCATGAATGAATTTCTTTATGATGTAATTTATTGCCGTAACTTCTCCATTTGAAGGAGGACAAAACGTACCTGTCTATGGATGTGAACTTCAGTTTCATAAATCTGCTGCCTTGAATACTATGAAATGTGGATTTGGAGAACTAGATAATAAAATTTAGTAGTATGACCTCAAATGCTTGTTTGATATCTATTTCCAAGCGAGTGAAACGATCTTCTCACGTTAGGCATTGATTAGAGAAAACCTGACTTTTGAATTATTGGATGATTTACCAAAATTGTCTTACGATTAAATCACTCTGCAGTAATTTTGCTTGTGAGGTGTGTTGTGTAACTGTATATAAAGAAAGGACAAAAAGGAAGCCTTGTTGCCCATATAAATCCTCATTCATGAAGTTTTGCTATTAAGTGAAGGACGCAGACAGTAGAGAAGCATAATTTGCTGAATTCTAATTATCTGGTTGGACATTGATCTTGCGAATGGGACTAGATTCCACAGTAGCCAACCCCAAATGGACCTAGAAATGTAACTATGGCTGATTTTTCCTCTTTTATAATTAATTTTACTACAGCACCCGCTGCTCGAATTACTTGTCCATCTTTCCCCCTTTCTTTGGAAATGAAATTCTGCCCCAGCCCCGTTCGTTGCTTTTTCTTTATTAAATTAAGAAACAAAGAAATGAAGAAAAACAAGCAACTCGAATAAAATAATAAAATATCGTGTAGAGCTAGCTGTAAACGATAGATACAAAGAGCCGTTCGTATTGACCAGTGCTAATCTTCTAGGTAGGCAAGAATAGATAGCTGAAAAGATTCTCTCGAGGCATTACTTGCCTACATATGTGATTAATATTACAGATGATGATGGTTTTGGTCATTTAACCCCCTATTTCTTTATTTTTAACTTTTTTCTGTGCTAAGTATTATTTTAAGAGTAAATTATTTGCCGTCTCCTTATATTTTACTCAAAATATTTATTCACCTCTTGTGTTTTTAAAATAGGCTCATTATCCTCCTGTGATTTTTAGAATATAGCTGACTGTCCCTCTTCGTTAAAAAAGTCGTCTAATTTAACAGTAATTGCAATACACGTGCTTAAAATGTGATTTTTTTTTTTATGTTTTTGGTTTAAATAAATAATTTATTGGACAAAAATACCCTTTTAGTAAATTGCTTGTCGTCACCATGTATTTTGTCTGAAATACTCATTTACCCCCTGTAATTTTAAAAAGGCTCATTATCCCCTGTATTTTTTTGATTTTAACTTTATGTAAGGGTATAATGATCAATTAACTAATTTGGTAACGTTTGTTAACGGAATAAGAGATTTTGGGTGCGTCAACTTAATCAAAAAAACACAGGGGGGTAATGAGTCTATTTTAAAAACACAAAAGGTGAATGAGTATTTCGAGCAAAACACAATGGGGCGGTAAGCAATTTACTCATTATTTTAACTTTATTAATGCAAGGTTGTGAACTAAGATGTATTACTGTCAAGGGTATCAATTTTGGACTGAAAAGTAAAAAACATAGTTTTTGTTGACATTGAGAAAACTCATAGCAGGGTCTTAACATAATGAAGCCCAGAAAATGATCTTCTCAGCTATTTGATGAAGATTGAGCTAAGTGGCATAAATAGAAAGACAACTATATTTTATTTCTTGGAAAAAAAAAACAGACACCTTTTTCTTAAAAGTATACCAGGCGTTGTTTAAAACTGAATTTTCATGGAACTATCTTAAGAATATTGAATGATTGGCTGGAACTGATTCTCTCAAACATTCTCGAAATAAAGATTAGTAGTTATTGCATTTCCATTTGTGCAGAGTTGTCCTTTGAAGGTGATGCAGCAAAAAATTATTTTCAGGGTCCAACAAAGAGAGGTCATTATTATTATTATTGTCAGGCTATTGTGGCCAATGTGGATCAGAAATGATAAAAATGGGAGTATTTGATTCAAGGAGTTTGGAGAATATCTGATTAGTGTGCTCACTCACCTGTGAGACACATGAGATTTGTCTCAGATTGTGAGGCAGTACTTGGTAATGATTGTGTTGAAACCGATGTTAATCGCTCATTTCTTGTTGATTAGTTTGGTTTCGCTTTATTGAAAAGTCAGAATTTTTATGACGGTTTTGTCAATGAACATGTCTCCTTTATCATGATATTAGCGTATCTTCCAACAATAAAGATTTACGACATTCTTGTGCTAAAAAGTTTCAATCCCGCTAAGGCATCAAAAGTGATAGCATTTACAACTGCCATCATGTCATTAAATGTCTAAGAAAAGGCCCAGTATACTATACATAGTCCCCCGACCTCCTACAAGCTCGAGAGACTGGGGGCTATTGATGGGCTGTAAAATGAAACCCAAACCAAAAAGCAAAGCCCAACAACTATAATAAGGGTCTAGACAGAATAATGGCCTTAAACCTGGCAGGATGGTGGCCCAATAAGAAAACTAAGTCAACAACTTAAAATAACATTGACCAATTCAAAGACAATCACAACTAATTCAAATAAATATGCTCTTAAGAGCCCATAAACTGTGGGGGTCAGCCCCCACGTCCATCGTGGGTTAGTCCCACTTACCCCTCTACGACATTACAAGCCCAACTTTTCCTATAAATGTCTCATCAACATTCAAAGGGGATATCGAATTCTTACTAAATAATTTATTACACTAGATTGCACTCTTTTACTTCTACACGAGCTTCTTTGTCCTCATAACTAATTTAAACATCGAAAGAGGACTCTAGACACTATTCTAAGCCCTTTATTTTGTAGGTAATTTAATTAGAATTCTTAACTATTAGACACAAAGGTGAATTTCCAGTCCAATTCTTGAGGTCCAACTCAATTCCAACCTTAATAAGATCAAACTTCTAAAGAATGACCAAACAGTTCCTTTCTAGATGATATGCTTACTTCCAAGGAACGCTTCGTGTTTCGTATCCTACTATATTGTGTTAGTTGGATGGAGCTTGCCCCTAAATTCCTTTATTAAACCCACATACTGAGCCTATATCGCAAATATTAGGTGATTTGCCATGTCCTGTTATGGGTAGATACTAGATGAGGACTAGTTTTCAATCGCCATAAAAAATCTTGAGAGGAATCTCGGAGAAGTTGATAAGTCTCGTCACTATTGTTGGCTGAGGCTTGTATATATATATAGTTGACATCCAAGACTCTTGGAGTAATCTACTTGAAATTAGTATAATCCTAACCAAAGTAAGCTCTCTGACCCAAAAAAAAAACAAGTAAAAAAAAAAAAAAAAAAAGGATCTCGAGCAATCTAATATATGACTTGCAATTAACTTAATAAAAAAGTTTGTAACCTTGCACATCAAATTTTGTGGGACTAAATTGAATTTTTTTTTAATAATATTGGGAACTAAGTTTTTTTTTTTTGAAATAATAGGGATAAAAATAAAAAAAAAATTATAAATATTAAGGATTAAATGCGTCACTTTTTAATAATAAAGACCAAATTAAAATGGTGCAAAACCATTATTGAAATTTGTCCCGCCCAAGGCTCCATTTTTAATCTTCTACGTCTCCCAATGAGATCAAACTTCTAAAGAATGACCTTCAAAAAGTTCCTTTGTAGATGATGTGTTTTCTTCCATGGCATGCTTTGTGTGTCTTATCCTGTTTCGAGACTATATTGTGTTAGTCGAGTAGAGCTTGCCCCTAAATTCTTTTATGGGTGAAAAACCTCAGACTCTTTTATAGTCAAATAAAATTAGCGATGATTTTTTTGTGTTTTAAAAATTATAGCCGGACCCTTTTATGGTCCATCTGTTGATGCACACCGCCCCCCTTCGTCAAATTTTCTATCAAAACTGACGGGATAGGTACCACACGCGAATAAAATGCGATTTTTATTAGTTTTTAATATACTTGACAATAAATAATAGTAATAATTGAAAAAAAAAAAAAACAAACAGCTTTCATCGTTGAATTTGAAACAATGATGAAAATTGTTTGTATTTTATCATTAAATACTTTAAAAATTATTAAAAATTACACTTTACGCGCGTTTGTCACACTTTATGTAAAATATGACGAAAAATTTGACAAAAGAGGACGGTGTGTATCAACGGAGTCCGGCTATAATTTTTTAAACACAGAAAAGTCGTAACTAATTTTGTTTGATCACAAAGGATTCGGAGCTATTCACCTTTTTTTATTTATTAAAACCCCTTATTGAATCTTTATCGCTAATAATAGGTGAATTGCTGCGTCCTTTATGGGTAAATACTGGGGGAGGACTGGTTTTCAATCGCAATAGAAGATCATGAGAGTAACCTAATTAAAAGTTAGCAGACTCGGAGAGGTTGATAAGACTCGTCATTATTGTTGCGCTGAGGATTGTATAAATATAGTTGATATCAGGGACTCCTAAGAGTAATTTGATTGAAATTCGTATAATTTCAACCAAAGTAGACTCTCTAACACAAAAAAAAAAAATAAAAAAATAAACCCAAAGTAGGCTCTCAAGCAACTAATAGCTACAAGTAAGCTCTTGAGCAGTCAAACTTTGTGGCTGCTTCCCTTCATCGCAAGGCCACTTTTAAAATAATTTCTCACGGAATTTTGAAATAGTCTAATGCCATAGCCATGTCCCAACTCTCATGGTAGTCCTGGCTGATCTAGTCAACGAATGAACAACTTATTAATATCGACAACGTCTTTCTCTTTTTTTTTTTTTTTTGACACATACACAAAACGCGGCAAAAAGATCATTTGGGTCATCAGTAAATAACTATTGTAACAGTTTTTGGATTTGTGCCACCTCCAAAAAAGTCACAGCTATGAGTATTTCATCGATAAGACAAACTTCTGTTCACATAAATCATGACCCTTGTCTCACTGTACCTTGTCACATTATTATAGACATTCACATCTATTCATCTTGTATCGGACCTACACTATTCGTGCGAACAACCATCTTAGGACCTATTAGGGACGGATCTATATAATATAGCGTTTAACGTTTTAAATTTTTTAAAAAATATTTATATAATATTATTAAAATAAATTATTGGCTCTTTATTTTTTAAAATTTTTATATAATATTATTAAAAAAATATTTTGATCTCCGAATATTAAATTTTTAGATTCGGCCAGGACCTATATAATAGTCACCAAAGAGATTGGTTTCTCAATCCTTTAGAACACTTAAATGTTCATCTTCTCAATCTTCACTATTAAGATCGTTTAATGATAATGGATTGAATTTTCCTTGAGCCTCAGGACTTCAATGGCTTTTAAAAATGAAGAAGAAATTTTTTAGAAACAAAGAGCATCTTTAATTTATTCTCAAATATCAGTAACCAAACTGCTATACAACTACTCTTTTAGAAAGTAATAAATGAAAGTAGCAAAATCTAATTTACCATTACTCCTAGGATGAAACTTAACACTCTAATAACATGTTTGGTAGAGAATTGTGTTATTCATTCTATTGCTTCCTATTCCTTTTATAGCATAGTGTTCAATAACAATTGATAGTTACTTAGGTAGCGATTGATATAATATAATGAATTTGGACATAAATGAAATGGGTCAAGGAATGGAATGAAATTGAGAATAGAATGAACGGGAATGTGAATGACATAGTTGGTATGTTCTAGGAATAAGGAATAATAATGAGAATGCCTTGTATAATATGACAAGATTGCCCTTTTATTATTATAGTATTAAAAATAAAAATAAACATGAATATAACCATAAACAACATAAACATAATAAATAATAATGATAATAATAATGACAACAAAAATAAACAATAATAATAATAATAATAATAATAGCAAAATAATAATAATAATAACAACAACAACAACAACAACAACAACAACAACAATTATTATTATTATTATTATATTTGGTATTATTATTATTGTTGTTTTTATTTTTATCATTATTATTTTACTTTTTATTATTATTATTATTATTATTAATGTTATTATTATAATTATAATTATAATTATTACTAATAATAATAATAATCATCATCATCATTTTAATCAATACTTTTATTTTTATTTTATTTTTATTTTTATAATAATAGTAATAATAATAATAATAATTATTATTTTTTTTTTTTTTATAATAAAAATAATTATTTTTTTATAATAATTAATATTTTTTTTCTTTATCATTATTATTATTATTTTTTATAATAATAATAATAATTATTATTATATTTCTTAATTATTATTATTATTATTTTGTTATTATTATTATTATTATTATTGAAATATGAGGGCATGCTAGTCAAGTTCATTATCAAATACATGGGAATGACTCATTCCCATGTGTTTGCTTTGGAATGACTATTCCCATATACGCGGGAATGAGATTACCTTAGGAATGAGATTCCAAATTCATTCTTTCATACCAAGCATGAGAATCGAAAAAAGTTGAGAATATCATTTCATTCCAAACCACATTCTAATATATCAATCGCTACTTTAGACCTTTTAGTTGGTCCTTTTGTTACGTTGCCATGTCCTTGATATCCTCTAAGGTTCAACACATTTCAATTAATAATTGTCAATATAACCATCAATGGTGATATTCATGAAAGTACTAGCCAACATTATAGATCATGTCACCACATATACATAAGTTGGATTCAAGATCGTAGAATAGTATCATGGACAACTAACTAAGGCCGAAAATGACTAGGCCATATTTTAAAAATATCTTAGCTAACATCGACATATATTATTCTATCATTGTCCATCAACAAGTTAAGCTCAACATAAAACATATATGTATCAACTATATATATAATCAAAAGGGTGGTACAAGGTATACCTCTTGTAGTCAACTTTGGAGAAGATGAAACTTGAAGACTAGCTCTTGAATCCTTCTAACTTGAAGGCCTTTGTTGGTCCACCAAGTATCCAAAGCTCTACCACCGCTCGAAGATTAAATGTGCTCGTATATCCTCAACTTTTGAAGCTATGTGTGTATGTCTCTAAACAAAACAAGAACTCTTTCTTCTCCTTTCTGCTATGGCCGAAATTCACTAAGAAAAGAATGATGTTTTCTTGTTTCTTTGTTAGTGTGTGTGCCGTGTGTGTGAGAGGCAAGAGGTTAGAGAGAGAGTGTTGTCATCTAATATTAATATAGGGTAAATAGCATATTACCCCCCTGTGTTTTACTAAAAATGCACAATACCTCCCTGTGTTTTAAAAATTAGCTGATTATCCCCCTGTGTTTTGCTAAAAGTGCACAATACCCCCCCGTGTTTTAAAAATTAGCTGATTGCCCCTCTGTGTTTTATAAAAGCAGCTAATTACCTCCCTGTGCTTTTTAAAAATTAGCGCTTTTGTTAAAAAATATAAGGTGGTAATCAGCTACTTTTAGCAAAACACAGGGGAGTAATCAGCTAATTTTTAAAACACAGGGGGGTATTGTACATTTTTAGCAAAATACAGGGGGGTAATCAGCTAATTTTTAAAACACAGGGGGATATTGTGCATTTTTAACAAAACACAGGGGGCTAATATGCTATTTACCCATTAATATAAGCTATTAACATAATAAGTGACCAATCACAATTGTCACCTTTTCATGACAACCCATGCAAGCCTTTAGGTCTCAATCATTAGCATTAGATGATAAGATGACAATCTTCTCTCTCCTTCTTAGCTTGGCCGAAATTTGTGAGTGGAAGGAGAGAGAATGTTGTCATATAATATTATATATATATAACATACTCATATATATATATATATATATATATATATATATAATCCTACTTTATTAGATAGCCAACCATAGTTGCTTTCTTCTAAAGTTAAAGACATGCAAATCCTATGATTGTAATCATTACAATCCAAATGTTAACTTTATTCTCTTTCTTGACACTTGGCGAAAAAGTTCTATCATCAAAAGCAAATGCTAGGATTTATTTGTCTTTACTCAAGACTCAATTCTAGGCATCCAATTCAAATTTAAATGACTAGGATTGATGACATGGACTATCCTAGTCATCAATCTCTACATGCATACGCCACATGTAAATATCTAGTCATTAATATGCAATTCACCTTTTGACGACTAGGATGATGACGTGGCATTACACAAATTACATCATCATAACACATATATATATTATATAAACTCCTTTATATATATATATATATATCTATTATTTTTGTCTATTCTAATGTCTATTAGAATAAATATATTGAAACTACTTTTCAACAATTACAGTTTGGCCTCAAAAGTTTTAATAATTACAATTTGACCTTAAAACTTTCCGAAATTACACTTTTGGCCCAAATACCAACATAGATGACTCTTAATATTTTAAAGCCACCAACCACATTATTCAAGCTTCCGGTGAACTTATTCATATACTTATTAGAGTATGACCTTCTAGATTCACAACCGCGTACCGATGAAGGATCGATAAACCTCCTTATCTATTTCAGAAATGTCTCCGCTATTTATTGAAATACCCTCATGCTCATGAGTGACGCACTAGCAACAAACGTATCATGAGAATAATGAAGACGATGTCTTTTATGAATCTATTTAACCGTCAAGAATTAGCGTGCAGTCCGATCCTTCTATTAAGAATGCCCCGATCGGGAAAGGACCATGAAATGGTTAAGTCCACCTCCTATACTATGTATAAATCTGAATCGGTGAAATGAGAGATGACTACCATAGAAAAACCCCTTTCCATCACTTCATACTCGCCTTGGCCAGGGGCTTCCTTATTTAACGACCGATCTCAGATATCATAGGACATCGCCTCATGCCGGAGGTTAACAAATCCTATATTGACAATTACATATAGGTTCATACCACAAGACTAAAATACGAAATGCCGTAACCCACCTTATGGAAGACAGACATTGTCCAGACGCAATATTTAGTCCTTGGTATAACCGATAGCCGTAATTTCTCAAGTCTAAGGATTAATTTGCATAATTCCCAACTAAATAGTAAACTATTAACCTGAAATCATGTAGTTCACTATTTATTGTCACATTCAATGATCCCTACACCGACGATCACTCATATGTTTATTAGTCTACATCATCATGTTGTTTTGGCACTTCGCACGCCATCCTTTATTATTAATATCACTCTGTTAATAAAATGTAATAACATATGATAAACCATACTCAATTATTCTAGTCCCGATTAAATAATCTAAAAGGCTATGAACCGATTCTCAATGTTTATCATATAAAAAAAAAACTGCGAAATATCCTAAATCCTTTTAGAATATTTTTCTTCTCGGATAAGCATTAGGGACACATTCATATCGAAGCGGAGAATATGAATATCCTACAAATAACATAGTGTATAAAACACATAAATATATTCTCATTAAACCCTAATTCAGGTAATCTCAACTATAACATTAAAGCATATCTCTAACAATTCATATATATACATATATACATATTATATGTATACATATCTAACTTGTCCCATGATAGCAGGTGAAATATAATTTTCAATTATTTTATTTCTTCGATACAAACCAATCTTGATATTAGAATATGCACTTGTCCCATATAGAAAAATAATAAACTCTTAGACCACTTAATAAGATCCTAGGCTACTCCACTTGGCACCAATTGGTTTTAAGTTGGAACCTCAGTTATCTTAACATGGTATCAGAGCTAGGCCCATGGTCTAGTCTCATTCATCTTCTGTGTGCGACTTATCTCAAATCAGGTCCACTTGTCTTGAATCTTCGCGTATGCATAGTCCACGCACTTTTAATCTTCCACGTGTTATCTATCACATATGTGTTCAATCTTCCATGTGTGACCCATCTCAAAAAATTCAGTCCACATGTATTCAATCTTCCAAGTGTGACCATCTTAAAATAAGGTCCACGCGTGTTCAATCTTTCACGTGTGACCCCTCTCAAATCAGGTCACACGTGATGTGCAGTGTTAGAATATGCACTTGTCCCACATAGAAAAATCATAAACTCTTAGACCACTTAATAAGATCTTGGGCTACTCCACTTGACACCAATTAGTTTTAAATTGGAACCTCAGTTATCTTAACACTTGACACTTCTAAGGACTAAAGAATATGCCTTTTTTTGGCAGATAGTTTACCCTATGTGGCTTTAAATAACTAGTTGTAACTTAGCTAATGGGGGCTCCAACACTCATAAAAGGTGGATCTTATAGATATTAGAGTTCACATATCCCTCAAATTCGGATGTATGATCTTGGTGTTTTATTTTAAATATTTTCCTAATTGTAAAACTCTACAACTGCATTTTCTGGTTTGTGTGCAAGACATGTTGTCACGTGGATACATTCAAACCTAGGCTGGACATATTTAGAAGGAGGAAATTGGTTTATAAGCACAAAATAATACTTTATGTCATCCCTTTATCTTTTTCTCTATGGTAAGTATCTATGTACTAAATATAAAGTCAATATTATATATAAGAAAAGTTATGGATAGAAAAAAGAGGTGATAGGGTAAAGAGTTGATAATAGGATAATATGCAATCATTTGGGCTAAACTAGCCATTCTTCAAACGCATAAGGACTAAAATAAAATTAACCTTTTTGGTGCCAAAGACACAGCCGTTGACTTCAAATTGTTTCTAGAATTCTCAACCCAACCTAGAAAAGAAAGAAAAAATTTATAGACTTCAGCTTTCATTAAAAGAGATCAAAGCTCTTTCCTTTTGCTCGTGTTTGTTACATTTGCTTCCCATTTAATTTCTCAGTCACACTTAGCACCCTGTTTCTTTTTTACATTCTCAGTTCCAACATTTACTATGGCATATTTGAGTTTGTAACCTCTAGTAGACTCGCTTGTTCTCGAGGAATTGCGTTCCTTCAAGAATTGCAAGAAAATCATGTAAATGCTCTCAGAGAAGTTATAACTCTTCCAAATTGTGATTCAAGCCGCTAAGGAACAACAACTGTGAGATGAACTGGTGAGATTATGGTTACGACGACTTCAATCGGTTGCTTATAAAGTTGATGATATCCTGGATGAACTTAGTTGCAAAATTCTTCAAAGGAAGCTGGATAGTAAGGTAAAATTTCTTGGACCTTTGAGTTTTGATTACTTCAAGACATCTAGAAGATTGAACGACAAGAAAATAGATGAAATTTTCAAAGAAATGTCAAGTTTTCAGTTCAAGAATGTTGTTTTGTATAGGCGTTATGAGACATATAAGAGTCGACAAACTGGCCATCCGGTTGATTATTCCATTATTGTTGGTTGAGATAATGATGTTGAGGTTATAATACAAAAACTGTTATCGTCTTTCTCGCCATCTTCTATTTCTTCATCACCACCATCATTACCACCATCTTCACTTATTACTGGTCATACCAATTCAGGTGTTTCTGTACTACCTATTATGGGGATAGGGGCAATTAGGAAAACCACCGTTGCTCAAATGGTTTTAACCGAATCAAACAATATTTTGACCTGTCAATTTGGTAGCACTGTATGATAATTGTAAGGAAAAGAAATTGATAAGTGATGTATTGCAAGGTGCTCATATCAAATCAAGTTATATATGCCCTTTATGAAGAACAAAAGATTATGGGAGGAAAAAAGAGGATAAACGTTATAATATTATGAGTGAATTGAACTATTTAATCTACATATTCAATCGTGCAAATTATTTCATCATAACTACTCCATTACTTCGTTAGCATCAATTTTCCTCAAGTTATTCTAACACTATGAGAATCCAAGTCCATCTTAGGTATGGCATTGCTAATGCCTAAGCTGTTACTTCCACAAGTCCAATTGCTTTTTCCTTTTTCATTTTTGATGATGTGGATCACCCCCCATAGATGAACCCTTTGGATTTACCCAAGTATTGTGTGCTCCAACACATGCACTAGATCAATAAACAATAACATTACTTTGTTATTGAAAATGATATTATATTTCTTAATGAATGGAAAAGATATTGGATAATAATAAATAGATGGTCGTACAAACACCGTGATACCCTATCATATTGCCCTTGTGGTAAGGGTCAATAACTTCTTTTTGATCTAAACATAATTGCATAATTGTAAATTACTTTTGGTTTCAGAACTAAAAATTAAACCTTTTTCTTCTTTCTTTTCTCATTATAATTCATTTAGTTTATGTAACCTTTTTTTTGGAAAAATGTCACATCCAGTCCCTATTATTTTTCAGAGGTTTCAATTTTGTCTCTATTGTTTAAAATTTTTCAATTTCGTCCCCATTGTTTCTAAAAAAATTCAATTTCATCCCTATTATTTTTCTAAAATTTTTAATTTTGTCCCAATTGTTCAAAATTAGTCCATTTATGGAAGGAATATGGACAAGATTAAAACTTTTAGGGAAACATTATGGACGAAATTGAAAAATTTTAAACAACAAGAATGAGATTGAAACTTTTTAGAAATAATAGAGACTAAATGTGTTATTTTTCCACTTTTTTTTTTCCCCATTGGCCCACCTACCCCACCCCTAGGTTACCCATAGACCAGATTGATAACCCATGACTAAATTATCCCAGAATTGACTCAAGTTATGTACTCATATTGTTTTACTTTCATATTCTTTTTCTTGTTTTGATTGTAAAATGTGTAATTGAAGTTCCATGTATTAAAATTTATATTTTCACATTATTTCCTTTACCAATAGGAATCAAGTACGAATAAGCTTTCTCATCTTCTCTGTTCGCAGAGGCAATACTTCTGACCAAATTCCAACATATATCATCACTCAGAGGCTGCAAGACGTAAAGGGGATATGTTCCCACTAATGATGCAACAGTTGTTCCCACTGAAGAAAGGAACATAATTTTTTTCCTCTCTGTGAATTGGTTTTGAGAGATTTTCCAGCTCTAAGATTCTAGGAAAGAATAGAGTTGATGAAAGTATTCCTTTGCCTTGATAAGTTGTCCATTATCAATTGTCCAATATTGTCAAGCACTCCTTGCTTTCCATCTCTTCAGCATCTGGATTTACACAACTGCAATTAATTGGTAGTAGGGCCAGCTAAAGTGTTTTCCAATCTTGCCAGCACATTACAGAAATTGGAAATAAGTAGCTGATATAACATGAAAAATTGGGCTACAAGTTTTAATAAATGAATTGGGCTAGAGTAACGGGCCATGTTTACCACAAATTATAAGCCCAAAATGCTCAAACCCGCACGGCCCAAAACCAAGCCTATGGGGTATTGACCCATTCAAATAAGTATCAATTAACCCCTTAAAGATCATGGGCACGATCCACTCCATAATTCAGGGGCCAGTATCCAACCAATTCCACAGAATCGAAGCTCCTTTAACGGGTATAAGCCTACTCATGCTACTATAAATACACGGGTACACAAGCTCAAAATAATAAGTGATTTCTAACTCACTACTTGCTATTACTCACTTGCTTCATACAAGCACTCTTTGGTTCTCTTATTGACTTAAGTATCGGAGAAGGACCCCAAGTCCAAAACTTAGGTCATTTGTTTTGCAGGTCTGGATTACGAGTTGTAAAATCCAAGCCCAAATTGCTGTTCAAGTCCAATCAGGTTAACTGTCCATAACAGTAGCCATCCCCAACTTCAAGAATTCCGTGATTGGATAGAGAACCTTACTTCACTTCAATCCTTGGCAATCTTACACTGTCAAAACTTGAAGTCCTTAGCAGAAGGTCTAAAACATCTTAGAATCCTTCGGTGCCTCTCGGATGGAGATTGTCTTGACCTTGAAAGGCTTTGCCAGGAGTACATAGATGAGGAGTGGCGTAAGATACTTCATCTCCCGTATGTATATTTTGGATCATCTACATCACAGTATAGGCCATATTGCGCGACAAACTCATCAAGTGAAGAACTAGGACCCGCTACTCCTAAAGGTATATATATCTTCTTTCAAATGTAGGTTCTCTTTAGATGTAGCTTCGAACTCGTAGATAGCCATTATAAGGGTCATGTGCATATTTATTACGTAAAATTTGGCACCAGGCATTAATTTTCTTTGTTATTCCCACTATCTTTATTCTCTTCTCATACCTCACGAAAAACATTTTTGTTTCTGATTGCCACTGTGCCGAAGTTATGAATACATTCTTTTACTTCTTTTGACTCAATTCTCATATTTAATCATTCACTTGCGTAACAAAGACCTTAAAAGCTACATGTTCTGTCTCATCTTCTGTGCTACTGTCTATCATATCTGGACTGAAAGGAATGGATGTATTTTCTGGCTTCAAGCTCCATACTGAGGAGCAAACCTTGGAGAAGATTAGTGCGGATGTCCTCCTAAAGACCCAAGGAGAGATGAGATTTGCTACCACAAACATCAATAGACATTTCACCTATACAATATCACTTGAGTCTCGATTAGTCTTTTTTGCTTGTTTTCTTCACTTGATTGCTTGACCCCATCGGGGGTTGCTTAGTTGTTTGTACTTTTAGGTTGGCTTTACTTGTTGCAAGTATTACTTTGTTGCTAATACTTGTTTGTTGCTCGATGTTTCTTGGGGTAGCTTGGTAAGTTTCTTGCTTCATCTATTTGTATGAACTCTTTGTATTGTTTTTTCCTCAGAAATATACAGTTTTGCTTACTTTGCAAAAAAAAAAATATTATGAATACATTCTTGACAACTTCATGTATGATGGATTGCGTACGTTGTGCTTCATAAGATGCTAAAAATTTGCTTTGAATACAATATTCTTTGCTATACTTTCAATACATTAATGTGATATTTGGTAGCTGCCAATTTTGTAACTCTCTCAATAACTCTGCGATGGCTTCATAGTATACTCGTCGAGAGCTTTGCGTTGAAAATAATGTACCTAGCTTATATGGATTAAATTAATTTCTTTTGTCATTAAATATTCCCTACTTACTGAGGTTCATTTGCTCACTTGTTTGTCCCTATTTTCAGATAATAACGAGTAAATGAGAAGTGCTCAAGTGGGGGTAGCTTGTCTTTTGTTGTGATCATCAAGAATAAGACCTGGAATGATGAGACACTACGTTTATGCTTTTGCACTATGTTAGGTTCTTCAGTTTGGCATTTGATCATGTACTGATTATTTTTCCAGTTTCTTTAAGTTATTTGAAGTTTTTGAGTGACTTCGTTTTAATTGATGTTAGCGCTATGATTCACTTGATTTTGAGGTTTGTGTTAATTTGTGTGCTCGAGCGATTTATTCCTTTTGGCATACGGCATTGTTGCATCCAGAGCTCGTTGAGTCGTCGGAATTGGGATGAAGGATGAATGTACTCCATCTAGGTCCTCTTCCATGAAATTTGTCAATACAGATTATCCAATTGAACTTTTAGGTTGTGGTGGACTGGATTACTGATATGTATGTACATATATTCATTTTCTTATATTGAAAATGGAATTTGAGGGTTGATTTTCTAGCCAGATACGAAGGCTGCCATAACTTGGTTAATGGTTTAAAATATAGTTTTCGTAATCCATACGAATCGTAGGATTCGATTCAGGTAAAAAATGATTTGAATTAATTAGTGAATTGTTAATTAGGGTGAATCGATAAGCGAATCAGAATAAAGCGTAGTGAATTGTACGATTCACGATTTGGGTCAAACCAAAAAAAAATTCAAAAAGTCCAAAAATCAAAAAAAAAAGAAAAAGAGATTCCACTTCAATTATTTTCAAGCAATATAGAATTATCCCATTATTAAAAAACATGAACAAACAAAATAAAAAGAAAATTCCATTTAGATTTAACATTAGTTTTTAACTATAATTACAAAATTAACATTCGAAACTAAAAAGTTAAAATCCCTAAAAAAAAAGAAAGATAGAGAACACTACTTACTTTCATCGTGATTGTAAGTGAGTTGCTATTAAACTCGATCAAAAGGATTCGCCGATCAAAAATAGATTGTAAGTGAGCTACTGCAAAACTTTGCTTTTTATAGTCTTGGTCTTTGTTTACTTTTTGTGC
Source organism: Ehretia macrophylla (assembly GCA_037974665.1). Lineage (NCBI taxonomy): Eukaryota > Viridiplantae > Streptophyta > Magnoliopsida > Boraginales > Ehretiaceae > Ehretia > Ehretia macrophylla. Next base: position 13,489,492 of record CM075774.1, read on the forward strand.
TGATGCTTTTAATTAGTTTTTATAGTCTTGGTCTTTAGTGACTGATGTTTTTATGTCTTTATTGAGTGTCTTTATTGTTTTACCGTTTGTCTTTATTTGAGTGTTTTTATGGCTTTTTTTTTTTTTTTTTTTTTTTTATGGTCTTGGCAGTAGCAACTTGGCATTATTAACATATTCTTGTTTTTACAAATAAGTTACAATTAATTTTCTTATAAACTAAACTACTAAAGGCAAAATAATAAATATGGTTGTTTTCCTCATGTGGGGTATTAAGAATAAGCATAATAAGATTCATGGGATAGATGGAGTAAGCTTATAGATAAAAAAAGTTTGAAGGGGTTTTGGATTTTAAGGACCTCGAACATATGAACTTGGTCTTCTTGCTAGTCAAAGCTTGGAGGATCATGCACTCACCCCATGCCCTTGTGGTTCAAATAATCAGAGGTGTATATCACTCTCAAAAATGTAATTGGTAAGTTAAATTGGGGCATAATGCGTCATGGTGCTGAAGTATCATGTGTTGTAGTGGCCTTCTCAAATCCAATTCCATGTGGAGGCTGGGCAATGAGAGGAATATCAACATTTGGTAGGATTGGTGGCTTCCAAGTCTTAAGAAAGTCCAAAAGCCATCAATTGTTATCTTCAATTAGTGGATGAGTTGCTGAAAATGATAATGTTTTACTTTAGAAGTTCATGCTGAAATTCTCAACACTCCATTACCAAATTTGTCACAGGAAGATAAAATTATTTGGCCTTTCACCAAAAATGGAGTGTACATAGTTAAGAGTAGATATGAGAGTGATAAAAGCATGGCTAAAGTGGCTAAGAATCACTATGCATCTACTCTAGTGTTATGATCCTCTCTTTGTGCATGGGACGTTTTAAGATCGATTATCAGTGTGTGCTATTAGAAAGTGATGTAAAATTGACTTAGACCTTCATTGAATAAAAAAATAAAAAATGAAGTGGCTAAGAATTAGGAAAGGACGTTAGGATCTCCACCGTCCCCCACTTTGAGGACAACTAGTTGCGTAGCTCGCTCTTCTTCCTCGAGTAATATTGAGGTATGCGCCTTATGTGCTAAGTCTGACCACACTACTCTAGGATGCCCTCTTGCACGGTAAGATCCCAAGTTGAACAAATCATTGGCACTCAAGGTTTTTCAACAAATTGTAATCTATATATGAACACCTACAACCCAAAGTGAAGAGACAACCCTAACTTATTATGACTCAAGGTTTTTCAAGAAATTATAATCTATATACTAACACTTACAATCCAGGGTGACGAGACAACCCTAACTTCTCATGGAGCCAAAAGAATTCTAAAGAATGTGCAGTGTTTGCATTTAACAACACCATTTTGTTGTGGTGTGTACCATATCTACACAAATACTTTGTATGGTGGTGTGGAATTGAGTTTTAACCATGGGAAAGAAAGTCTTCGGTATTACTTGAGTTTCATTGTGATGATGCATAAGAGAGACCAAAGTAAATCAAGAAAAGTCATTCGCAATTGTTCGGAAACAACACGCATCCAAAGCAATGCGATTTTATGACTCCCATATATCATCATAGCGAAGAAGAGAAAAGGTTTCTTAGTAGAAATTGAACTTTTATGATGTAACGTCCCGTATTTTGGATTTGACTTAACTGTTCTTTTTATTTAGATTAAGGGTTAAAATTAATTTTTGTTAAATTAGGTATTTTGATAAGTATTTAAACCCAATCCTATAAACTCATATTAGACCTAGAACGATTACGTTTTTTACCCATTTAGCCTCTCTATAAATATACAAAATAATATTTCATCGTTAGGCCCACGCTTTTGAACATAACTATCTCATAGTTAAATTCTTCGAAGTTTATGAGAAAGTTGGGAAAAACTTAAAGTTTAAAGTCAATTTATCGAAGATGTAAGTGGTTTGATCTTTACTTTCAAAACTTTTCTATATTATATGATGTACCGAATCATTGTGATTATGCGAATTCAATTGTGAATACTTGGTACGTTTTGACTTGAATACAAAATGTAATACTTGATTTTATTAGATTCCTGAAACATTCGCATGTTAGATTGATCTCTGAAAGTTTAAAGGATCATTTAGATTTCAAAGCATATTCTTAGAAAATTTAAAAGTAATAATTGTAAAAGGTCAACAATGACTACTGTCGTTGTTCTGTAATTGTGAACAATGACAGTGGCCACGTTACATGAACATTATATGGATATTATTTTTTTAAAAAAATATTTTAAATTAATTACAATTTTGCCTTATTAGTTTTAAGAAAAAAATAGACATATATCATTGACATGTTTTTACAGTGTTGGGACTCCAAATAAACTTGGCAAATATCTTTGCATGTTTGAATTTTAAATGCATTAAATATTTTTGTAAACTTAAAGACAAATTCTTAAGGCAAAAAATATTTGCAAGATTTCAAAATATGATATATTATGAAAATACCTTGTAATGGAATTGTTGCATACCTTATTTGAGTATCAAATACATATACTAAATATTTGATACTCGAGACATTGAAAGGCCTACAAAATTATGATCCTTATTGCTTAGAGATAAATGTTAATATTATGACCCTCATTGGCTAAGGATAAATGCTAATATTATGACCCTTGTTGGCTAGGGAGAAATACCAACACTTTTGAGTAAGCATAAATGCCGATACTTCTGACACTTTGATTAATGATAAATGTCAATACCTCTAACTCCATGGTTGAGGATACATCCCAATATGTTTGACTTTATGGTGGATGATAAATGCGTACTTAGACTTGGGCATTGGATTCGTTTGACTAAGGTTTCTGACACTATGAATTCTTGGAATATGAATTTAGTTTGGCATGAACTTTTATGATTCTATACATGAATTAAATATTATAATTTTCGCAAGAAGTTCATTGTTTTCAAATTTATGATATTTATGGACTATAATAATATGACTATTTAACATATATGAATATTTTAAAAGGCACCAAGAGGTTTTCTTGTGGATCACCACTTATTAAGATTTTTGTTTCATTTTTGTAAAAATGTTTTCTTTGTAGAAGGTAAGGAATAGGCTTGTTGAATTTGGCTTGGGATAGAGACTGCCTTGACGAATAATTGATTGTAACCTTATGAATGTTATAGTGATGAATAAGTTGATTTATATCTTCTAGACCTATGGATTTAAATTCTCATTTTGGCTTAAGATTTTGGAAAAAAAATTATGTATTTTTGGAGATTTATATTTTTTAGTAGGAAACTTAACTTCCGCTGTCTGATGATGATTTATATGCTCTAATGGCTTACTGCCTACTTATTATTGTGGTTTTTAAATTGACGCCAATTTAGCGCCTTGCATATTTATGAAGGACATTCCTTCTTAGTGCACTGCAATTACATCCTCGAGATTTGCCAAGGTTGATTTTGGGGGCGTGACATATTAAAATGAAGTCAAGTTTGTTTCCCCAAATGATGAGAATCACAAATATTATTGAATTTAAACGAACAATCTAACAAGAGTTATCCTAAGAAAGGCAAATGCGAAAAATGACCTAAACGACGATGTCATAAATTAGCTGAAACACTTCCTACATGAGAAAATGATTTATTGGTGGAAATAGCTTGATTAGATGCCAATACCACTATAGACGTCAAAATCCATAATTACGAATTTCAGGCCACCAGCAACCTGTAAGGAAAGAAGGCGAAAGAGTGGTGTGAATCTTAGGACACCGGTATGGTGCCGGCTGAAGATACTCCGATACTCAATTCAGTAGTTTATCGAAAACATAAGAATGTGAGGAAAATATAGAGATAATAAAGGAGTCTACCGTAGTGTCAGCGTCGATGTATGAAGTGTTGGCCTTAGATATCCAGGTTGTAGATATGTAGGTTGTGAATATGTAGAACGGGAAAGGGAGAGTATTGCTAGATGCGGCAAATACTCGATCCCCTTTCCTAGTGTAGGTGCGACCTACTTATAGGCATGGGTAGGCCAAGAGTCACTGACTCCTGGACTACCTCGGGCGAGTAATCGCTTATCCGTAGGATAAGGTGATCTTATCCTTAGTTTGTTGATCGTCATCCGTTCCTAGTTGTCTGGATAATTGGAATGACTCCTTGATCGTTTATCCGGAGATATCCAATAGAGTCCAAGTTATACTTGAGTTCGTCTTTAGTAGTCCACGTAGGACGGCGTAGCCATGCGGGCTAGGCCAAGGGCCTTAGGCCTTTAGCGGCCTACTACAAGGGTAGACCGCGATTCGCGATGCGATAGATGGGCCTTGGCCCAAATTATGTGTCGATTAGGGTCAAGTGACCCGTTGTGGTTAGATCATGGGTCCAAGCCCAATTTTGGAGTCAACAGTTTGTCCCCCCACTCCCTAAGTCGAAGTGTCTTCAAGTTAGGGAGTTGGTACTCGTTCACAAAATAGCTTAGGCTTAGATCTTCTTCAGGGCGTCATTCGCGTGCGGGATGTGAGTTCCATGTGCGACTTAGCACTAATTAAAACTGTTGCTCATGATCTTGAATGAATTATGCATGATGTACATAGTCAGGGCATGCTCAGGCTTAGCCTACATGTTGTTTAAGTATAATTCTGCATCCTACCATTTATTGGGGCATAACTCCACAACTTACCACATCTTGGTAGACAAGCTCGCCACCTACCATTTGTTGGAGGACCATGTCTCATCCTACTACTTATTGGTAGGCAATTCCGCATATGACCGTGTATTGGTAGGCAATCTCGCATCCTACCGTGTGGTGTAAGATAATTCCACAACCTATCATGTGTGGTAGGAGAATGCACAACCTACCGTGTGTGGTAAGAAAATGTCCCAACCTACCATGGGCTTGTGCAAGCAATTTCGTAATCTACCATTGGCTTGTGCTTAATTTCGCAACCTACCATTGGCTTGTGCTTAATTTCGCAACCTACCATTGGTTGTGCTCGATTTTGCAACCTACCATTGGTAGGTTGCTCATTTGGAGTAGACTACAATTCTATGGTAGGTTGCTCATTTGGAGTAGACTACAATTCTCCTGTATCTGTTGTTTCTCCATTTTTCCTTTAACTGATAGGCGAATAGGGAGACGCCACACGTTGACTCGTCTATCTACGCCTGACTCGCGGGCTACAGAAGATAAGACAGCCTTGGTTGTCCTTGTCGGCAGGTCCTACTTGCTACAACCATTTACAACTGTAGCATGCACGCGCGTGATTCATTTGGGACAAGATAGTGCTTGTCCTTCCTCATGCTTTCTTTTCTTCTTTCGAATAATGCGCCATTTCGCACGTAGGTTGCTAATTGGGGTTTTTATAGTAGGTTGTCCCCACATAAGCTATCGTGCCACTCCTTATGTAGGCTATCACCTCTTGAGCGCCTCTTTATGGGCTAGTCCTTTGAACCCTACATAGGTTAGTCATTTGGACCTTACGTAGGCTGCGATGAACCTTAGTAGTACACGCCCTTCTTAGCGACTTCATGTAAGCTACTCTCTAGGACCCCCTTCTTATCGCTAAGGTAGAGCAGACACACCATAGTCTTTGCAAACAGTAGTCTAGTAGCTACCTGCTAATGTCCCCTTTTGTTATGTACCTTTGTTGTCGTACTAAGGTGCCTTTTGTCGATTATCGGTAGGCATGTTGTTTTGAGAGGTAGCGAGCTCACCTGTGGAAGATTACCTATGTAGGAGTGATGGAGAGTCTGTCCTATCCTTAGGGGAGAGAGTCATCCGGTAGCACCAGAGAGGTGACCGTTGCGGATAGTTGGTTGTCCTCTCTTTTTTTGTTTTCTTTTCTGTCCAAAAGGTAGAGGTAGTGTCGGAGCCTAACATGTTAGTAGGTTGTGAAGAACAAATGTGAGCGTCAAATATCGCGGAGTTGGTATTAGAATCTACCATGGGTGCACGCTATATTAATATGCCAAACATTATGGTATTAATGTTAGAGCCTACCATACTGGTAGGCTTTGAATAACAAGTGCACGTCTTCTCAATATGTCAAAAATCAATGGTGGTGATGTTAGACCCTACTATGCGGCAGACTCAAAGAACCGTTCGCGTATTCCCATCCTAAAAATTGTGAAACAAGACTTGGAACCTATTATGCTGGTAGGCTCCGTAAAAAAACATTATCAAAGTCACATAAATTGTTGGGCGTAAAAAAACATTATCAAAGTCACATAAATTGTTGGGCGAATATTAGAACCTACCATGTTGGTAGTCTTGAGAAATTTGTGTGCCCAAACTGATAATTGTGCAAAACCTACCATGTTGGTAATGTAGAAATGCACATGTCTTCTTGACGCATAAATGACTGCAGGGCACTCTTCACTGAGCCTATCGAGTTGGTAGGCTCGAAAACATTTTTGTGCCTTTTCACAAGCAACAGCTTGGAGATTACCCTTTTTTTTGTGCGCAGTGCCTACAACCTATTCTAGCAAAATTCGTTGTACCTACCTTATTGGTAGGCTGTAACTTGCTAATGCTTTTTTGAAAAGGAAATCGCTGCCTACTGCAACTTTGTTGAGCAAAAAAGTGTATCTGAGATAAGTAGGCCTATGTTAACTTGGTAGTATAACAAATATGCATATTATATTGTCATATGCATCAACATGCTTTGACCGTGCATGTATTCTAAATAGTCTTGATTTCGTAGTTTACCAAATATGCATATTATAATATCAAATGCATTGATTGCATGATTTGGCCCTACAAGCAGTGAGAAAAAGTCTTAAGCATTCTCTTTTATGCTTGAATGACTTACTTTTTCAGCCAATTAAATGATGACATGCGTCTACTGCACTTCAATTTTTTTTTTCTTTTGGTTAGATCATGCCCATCCTTTTATGGACCGTTGCATGGTACTGTTAGCTAGTACAAGAAATTTAAAATTGAGCTTCACCTTTGCCTTCTTTGGTTTTGCCTCTACTCTACGAGTAATGTCTCAAGATTTCAGAAAATATGCTCTTACGTGCATGCCGTTATATGCTACGTAAAGCCTACCACTATTGGCCTTGATACGCAAGCTTATGGGAGACTACGTGGTAGTCCTCGATAACTGGTATCTTGTTTGTTACCTACCATGAGGTTCTTCAAATTCCAGTACAATTTAGAATTGTGTACTGTCACGGAGCCTACCGTGTTGGTAGTCTTGAAAATGTTTCTTTTGGGCTCATTAAAAATTGTAAAAATTGTGCTTTAAGAGCCTTCCATATTAGTAGGCCTTACAAAATGGATCCTTTTTGAAGATTGTAAAACTTGTATCCACAGAGCCTACCATCGTGGTAGGCCTTGAAATATGCATGTAGATACCCTTAGGGTGGGAGGCACCAATCCCTGGGTCTGTATATAACAGGTTGAACATGTAACTACCATTAGTACGATAGGCACCAATATTATAGGAGATATTGGTAGGCTCCCCTGTGCATGCCTTTTGGATAGTAAGTAGACTCTATTGGGCCCTTATGATGTTAGGATGACCTTTGATGGTAGTGGTTGGGTTGATCCACTCAAACGACTCTCAACCATGAACTCATAGGTTGAAGGGTTGTGTCTCGCATTGACCTTTGTGGCAGATTTGAGTTTTTGACACTCTTCCGACAGTTTGTAATTATGAGATCCTCTTACTACCTTTTGTGATAGGTGTAGTAGGTCAGAGACTTTGTTTTGTCCTCTTTCGGCCAATTGAATAAATTTAAGGGGTTCGTGACCCTTTGGTTAAGAACTTTATGAGTTTATTCTTAACCATTTGTATATGTTTAAAGGGTTCGTGACTCCTCTTCGTGACTCTGTTCCTAACCATTTGAGTAGGTTTGGAGGGTCTAGGACCCCTCTCCTTTTCGCTTTGTGCGTTGGTTGTTTTGCAAGCTATATCGCTCTTGATCGAATAGTCACCTTCTGCCCTGATTTAGGATGGCAGACTACAACAAGGGTAGTTTGGCCCTTAGTGTGCTTGTCCCAAGAGTAACCTACTATTGCGTGGATTTGGGTAGGGTAGCTTGGCCTTCAGAAGCTGTGCCACTTATAGGTTGGTCCTTATATGACTCTTGCATGGTCGTGTTAGATCGTAAGTTAGTCCTCATAGGACTTTGGTATGGTCGTGAAGGACCGTAGGTTGGTCCACATAGGACCTTACTCAACCGCAATGGGCCATGCTTAATATATAGTTAATCCCCATAGGACCTACGTTTGGTCACGAGAAAACATATTTATAAGTTGGTTCCCGTCCTCACAGGCCGCAAGACCATAGGCTAGTCCGTATAGGACTTTGCCACATTCTTTTTCAATGGCTTGTCGATCTGCATAAGAGTCTGACTTGGTAGGTTGATAATTTCGAAGCTTACCATAGTAGTTGGGTCCCCTTAAGATACTAAATGGTAGTGTGATGATATCGGAACCTACCATAGTAAGTGGGTCCCCTTAGGATCCCAAGTTGATGGGTTGATAACTTCAGAACCTACCGTAGTAGGTTGCAGCATACAAGAGGTCGAGTTGGTACATTACACATTTCGGACTCTACCTTAGTAGGTTGCTCCCTTTGGGATTTTAAGTTGGTAGGTTAGTCACTTCAGACCTTACCATAGTAGGTTGTGCCTTTTAGGCATCTTAGTTGGTAGATGGGTCACTTTGGACCCTACCATAGTAGGTTGCTCCTTTTAGGCATCTTAGTTGATAGATGGGTCACTTCAGACCCTACCATAGTAGGTTGCGCCCTTTAGGCGTCTTAGTTAGTAGATGGGTCACTTCGGACCCTACCATAGTAGGTTGCGCCTTTTAGGCATCTTATTTGGTAGATAAGTCACTTCGGACCCTACTATAGTAGGTTGCGCCCTTTAGACATCTTAATTGGTAGATAGGTCACTTTGGACCCTACCATAATAGGTTGTCCTTTTTAAGAGTCTAAGTTGGTAGATTAGTCACTTCGGACTTTACCATAGTAGGTGGGTACGTAGATTGGTCTACTTAGGAGTCTTATAAAGTTGCAAAAGACTACTACTTGGTCTTCTTAGGACTTTAAGTGGTCGCATGGGATCGTAATTGTAGGTTGGTCCACATGGGACTTCGAGTAGTCATCTGGGACCATAGGTTGGTCTCGCGGGACTTTGAATTGGCAGTTCGGCCACTGTGGTTTCTACCAAAATAGTTTCGTCCGCTTGGGACTTTGAATTGATAGTTCAGCCACTAGGGCTTCTACCGAAGTAGTTTAGTCTGCTTGGGACTTTGAATTGGTAGTTCGGCCACTGGGGTTTCTACTATAATAGTTTGGTATGCTTGGGACTTTGAGTTGGTAGTTCGGCTGCTGTTGTATCTACCAAAGTAGTTTGGTCCGCTTGGGATTTTGAATTGGTAGTTCGGCTACTGGGGCTTCTACTATAATAGTTTGGTTCGCGTGGGACCATTATTGTAGGTTCGTCCTCATAGGACTTTACATGGTCGAGTGGGACCATAATTGAAGATCTGTCCTCGTAGGACTTTATGTGGTCGCATGGGACTGTGATCGTAGGTTCATCCTTCTAGGACTTCATGTGGTCACGTGGGACCTTAACTAAAGATTCGTCCTCGTAGGACTTCATGTGGTTGCGTAGAACTACAATAGTAGATTCGACCTTGTAGGACCTCATGTGGTCGCGTCAGACCGTACTTGTGTGTTCATCATCATAGGACTTCATGTGGTCACATAGATAATAGTGGTAGACTCGTTGATGTGACTGTATTTGTAGTACTCAAACCTTGGTATTTGTACTATATTTGCATCTTAACTTATGAATAATTGTAACACTTTGATACTTTTGATGCAATGTAAAAAAATACCGAAAAGTGAAAATTCAAACTCAAAATGGTCCAAAATGCAAGTCAAGAAGTGAAGAACGGGAAAACACGCAGAACGGTGAAAGAATAGAGTCTTTAAAGTCAGAATTTGGCCGAAACTAGCACGTAATCAGACTCAAAACGCTGAAAATAACTCGAAAATGCCTCGGTCAATACTCGGTCAAAGCCCGGTCAAAAGTCAAAATTACCAGCCCGAAAAGTCAACTGGCGCTCAAGTGCCCTGCATGAATATTCTACAACGTTCCAGAAAATGCCACGTGTTTCCAGATCTACAGTGGAGCAAACAGGCGCTTGAGCGCGCCACAAAACCTTTTGGAAGGTCGATGTGGCCCAAGCTGATTCGTGAAGACCAGGCGCGCTCGAGCGTGCCAAATGGGTGCTCGAGTTCGCCTCTAATTTTTTGTCTATAAATAGACCCCTTCCCTATCTGAATTTTGTAATTAATTTTGGATTTTAATTATTTTTAATTAATTTCTGAGTTAATTCTAGTTAGTTTTAATTTTAGTATTAGTTGGTTAGTTTAAATTAGTAGGATATGGGGGAAGTCCCACCTAAGTAGTTCTTATTCGGATAAATTTTGCCCGAATAGCTACTTTTTGGGGGAAGTCCGACCCAAGTAGTTATTATTCGAGGGAAGTTCTGCCTGAATAGCTTTTAATAGAAAAGATTTTATTCGGGGGAATTTCATCCCTAGTAGCTCTTGTTCGGGGAAAATTAGTTCCGCCCGAATAGCTATTTTGTGTCGGACTTCTGCTCAAATTTCGAGAATCAAAAATACGCGTTCGTCAATATGGGGGAGCTTTTCTTGACTCTCTTTTATTTACATAACTCGTATTCATTTATGTTTGAGTAGATCGATATCTAGGGGAGAATATTGTAAATGATAGTCTTTTAATATATGGTCTCGGATTCAATGTATTTAATTCTAAAATTGTAATGTATGGCTTGCTTTAATTCAGTATTCATACGTAATGCTTTCAAAGTAGATGTTATGAATGCTTTACTTTTGAATCATAATATTGTACTTGTAGTTGATATTATGATTATGTTACTTTAGTGCCATATAATTGTTTTAATCATGAATCTATAGGTTGTACCATAGATTTTTATGATATTATAGGTTGCACCATAGTTCCTACCTTAAATGTTAATTCCTTAGTTTAGTTTGCCTTATTGTACTTGGTTAAAATAAACTAAGTAGATTAACTAGATCTATAGCTTTTAGCTTAACCGGGTGTATGCTTGTAGCTTAAGCCCTTGCATAGAATTAGATAACCTGGATGCCGAGCCTATATTGCCTCATCTACATATTCGACCCCTAGATCACATCCCCTCGTATTTTTACTTAGTTTAGCTTAGATAATTTAGTTAGTTGTAGTTTAATTTACATTTCCGCACGTTACTCGAACTCCAATTGCAAACTTGTCACTTAAGCATTTTAAACACTTTCACACTACTTCACTAACTTAACTAACGAGCTTTCCTGTGGTACGATTCTGCACTCATAGCACATTACACTACGAAGATCCGTGCACTTGTAGGTATTTTAACTTGGTTTATTTTACACATTTTTCACTCGCCCACCGGGTTGCATTAAGTTTTTTGGCGCAGTTGTCGGAGAAGCACGGTATAGTTTAGTTATTGATAAAAAGTAATTGTAAATTTGTTTTAAGTGGTGTAATTATTGTCTATATTATTTATACTTGTTTTAAATTGTTTTATTGAATTATTACATGTCTATATTTGTTTAATTTTGTATTTAAGTTTATAACTGTTTTATGCTTTTATAAGTATAGTTTATAAAGATCCTTAACATGTTTCCCTATTTTCTCACTGCACTTCTATTTATATTAGTTTTTGTATGCACGGGCGTTATTCTTTGAATTCAGAACTCGCCCCGTATAATCCTGAGCCCCAGAAAACTCCGCGAAGGAGAGTCCCAGCCTCGATGGTAGATCAAGAAGGAATTCCGCTTCTTCCTATAGCTCAACCTGTTAATCAACCCGTGAATCAACCGTTGACTTTACGTCAACATTTCTCATGGGGCGATTTTGAACCTGAATTTGCCATAGCCCTACCAGCTCTTGGCAATATAAATTTCGAGCTTAAGACAGGGACAATTTCAATGCTTTCTTCCTTCTATGGAAAAAACAACGAAAATCCTCACGCTCACATCGTACAATTCATTGACGCATGTACTATGCTTCACATTCCTATTGTGAGCCGTGAAAACATCCACCTGCGTTTGGTTCATTTTTCATTGAAGGATAAAGCCAAACGGTGGCTAAATCATTTAGACGCAAGAGTAATCACTTCCTGGGGAGAAGTTATTTGAAAATTTTTACATAGGTTTTTCCCAATGGCTAAGACTACTACTTTGCGAACAGATATCATGACATTCGCACAGTCAGACTTAGGGCCGTTTCATGAATCGTGGGAAAAGTTTAATGATCTTAAGAATCAGTGTCCTCACCATGAGTTTGAACGTCCCAAACTCTTGCATTATTTCTTCAAAGGCCTTACCCTTCATAATAAAATGATAATTAATGCAATAAGCAATAGAGGTTTCTATAACCTCACAGCAGACGAAGCTTGGAGTAGAATAGAAAATATTGCTGAAGACTCTCTCCAAAACATTTCTAATGACAAAGAGAGTAAGAGCACCCACAATCCCCAAAAAAGGGCATTGTTTGAAGTAAACTCTAACTCCAATTCATATTTGATTGATAAAGTAGATGCCCTAGCACTGCAGTTAGAAAAATTCATCTCTCTAAGGTTTTCTTCTTCACAAGCTCCTCAGATCATGGAAGTTTGTACCGTCTGTTCTGCAGTAGATCACTCTACTCTGGACTGTCCAATCGGTTCACAATTTCCTGAGTTCATGCAAAACCAAGTCTTTGCCACTCATGGATATACAAGGAATTACAATCCGTATTCTAACACGTATAATCCTGACTGGCGAGACAATCCTGCATTTTTGTGGTGACAAGGGAATCAAGAGACTCAGTTTCCTCAACAACAATATCAGAAAAACAAGGAAACTATGAGCCTCAATAGCAAAGTCAGCATGGAAGCTTTGACAATCGGTTCCCTCAACAGCAATATCAGAGGCCACAAAATAATAATCCTCCTAGTTACTACTCAGTCCAACAGGACAATCCGTTCAGAACACAACGAAGCAATGTACCCACTCTTCTTCCTACACAGTTATCATCTGATGACAAATTTGACAAACTAATGCAAACGTTCCAAGTTCAGCAACAGTCTATTGCCAAACTCGAAGGACAAATCTGGCAGATGGCCCAAACTTTAAGTAAGAGAGACGAGGGTAAGCTTCTATCTCAGACCGTGGTAAATCCACGAGGACAATGTAGTAATGTCCAAACTGAGACTGTCCAAGAACATGCCAAGGCCGTGACTACCCTTAGGAGTAGGAAGACTATAGATAACCAGGTTAGAAATATAAGCACTGATGTTCCTGAGGAGATAGAGGAACCTGAGATTGAGGTTTTAAGCAACAATGTCAATGACTCCCGTAGGAATGAAAACCCAATGGTAGAGCCAATAGTTGAACCATCCTCTCAAGTACTTTTCCCCACAGCTCTGTTCCGTCCGAAGCCGATTGATGATCCGAAACAACTTAAGGTCTTAAAGCATCTCAAAGACATTAAGATCAATTTGTCCTTAGTGGAGGTAATACAACAGATTCCAGCATATGCCAAATTTCTGAAAGATTTGTGTATGAAAAAGAGACGGACCAACTCCATTCCTAAGAAGGTCCGTCTTACTAAAAAGGTTAGTAACTTCTGCACTAGAGGGCTGCCTCAGAAGTGCAGTGACCCAAGAGCTTTCACCATTTCAAGTCTAATTAATGATCAACGCATTGAAAGCACCTTACTAGACTTAGGATCTAGTGTTAACCTAATCCCTCACACAGTTTACCAAAGGTTAGGTCTTGGAGTGTTAACACCGATAAATGTAACCCTTCATCTGAGAGAAGACCTAGAGGTGTTGTAGAAGATGTCATCGTTAGAGTAGAAGAATTCTTATTCCCAGTGGATTTTATTGTGTTAGATATGGACTTAGGCCTTGATAACAAAAATACCACTCCCGTCTTATTAAACAGACCATTCTTAACAACAACTGATGTTGTTATATATTGTAAGACGGGAATGATAGAACTTACATTTGGGAACAAGAGTTCAAAATTCAGGGTTGCTGTCGTAGCCAATAAGTTGAACCAAGATGAGGAAGAAGAATGCTTCCATCTAGATACCATTGACTTATGCATAGATGAGTTTGCCTAATCAATCTTAACTCTTGATGAGGAAATAGCCGAGTTAGAATGGCTATTGTTTGAATACAACATTTCTTCTGAAATGGTCGCCTCTGCTTCCATTGTTGCTGATCTAGATAAGAACGATCAAGTAACAACTCATTTATCTGAAGTTTCAGATTGCCTCACAATTGAGTCTCCACCAGCGTTGAAACTCAAAACCTTGTCTGAACATCTTAAGTATGCCTACTTAGGACCTGAAGAGACCCTACCAGTCATCATTGCCTCAGATTTGGCTACCGAGAATGAAGCCAAACTCTTGAAAGTCCTAATTACTCAGAAAAAGGCAATAGGTTGGACAATTTTAGACTTGAAAGGAGTTGATCCCTCTGTGTATATTCACAAAATTCATCTTGAGAAAGAAGTTACTCCTTCTCAAGAATTTCAGAGAAGACTTAACCTAAAGATTGAGGATGTCATCCACAAAGAGATCATCAAGTTGCTTGATGCAGGTATTATCTACCCAATTTCTGATAATCCATGGGTCAGTCCGGTACAAGTTGTACCGAAGAAATATGGGTTACTATGGTCCCGAACGACAAAGGTGAGCTAATCTCTACACGAACTACTACTGGGTGGCATGTATGCATTGATTATAGAAAGCTCAACTCCAAAACTAGGAAAGACCACTTTCCTTTGCCCTTCCTCGACCAAGTCTTAGATAGAGTAGCCGAACAAGGGTATTACTGCTTTCTGGATGGGTACTCAGGATATAACCAAATCCCAGTCTTTCTTGAAGATCAGGAAAAGACTACATTCACTTGTCCCTATGGGAGCTTTCCATTCAAGTGTATGCATTTCAGTCTTTTCAACGCCCCTGCGACGTTTCAAAGATGTGTGATGGCCCTCTTCTCAGATATGATAAAAAAGTTATTGGAAGTCTTCATAGATGACTTCTCAGTGTTTGGAACTACCTTCGATGAGTGCCTTACACACCTTGCACTAGTGCTAAACCGATGCGTTGAAATGAACTTGGTTCTTAGTTGGGAAAAGAGCCACTTCATGGTTAGAGAAGGTATAGTTCTGGGTCATGTTGTTACACGAGATGGAATCCATATGGACCTAGGCAAAGTCGAGCTAATAGAAAAGCTGCCCGCATCTAAGACTGTGTGTGATATCAGATCCTTCCTTGGTCACACTGGCTTCTATCAGCGTTTCATCAAGTACTTCAGCTATATAACCCGACCTCTCTCTAGTCTCCTAGCACACGATGCTGAATTCAAATTTGATGACAAGTGCGTAGAAGCTTTTGAGAAACTCAAATCCTTGCTATCCTCTGCTCCTATCATCCAACCTCCTAATTACAGTCTCCTATTTGAAATAATGTGCAATGCATCAGACTATGTGTGGGAACTGTATTAGGACATCGAAAGGACAAGTTACCTACTGTGATATATAATGCCAGTAAAACCTTGGACGATGCACAAAAGAACTAGACAACCACTGAAAATGAATTGTTGGCTGTAGTCTTCTCCTTGGATAAGTTCAGATCTTGCATCCTAGGATCCAAAGTAATAGTCTATATGGACCATGCGGCTTTGCAGAATTTACTGACCAAAAAGGATACAAAGTCCCATCTAATCCGTAGGCTATTACTCCTTTAAGAGTTCGACCTTGAGATCAAGGACAAGAAATGAAGCGAGATCTCTATTGCCGACCATCTATCACGTTTGGTACGTGATTCTCCTATTGACTCTTTGCCTTTCAAAGACACGTTCCCTGATGAACAACTTTTTGCCATCTCACATAAGACCCCGTGGTATGCCCACTATGTCAATTATTTGGCTGCCCAAGAGTTTCTAACTCACTGGGGTAAAAGAGAAAAGAAACGATTCATGGCACAAGTCAAGTACTTTATCTGGGAAGATCCCTATCTTTTCAAGATTTGTGCCGTCATTAGGAAATGTATTATTGAGGACAAGTTTGATAGCATCCTCCAATTCTGCCACTCTGAAGCATGTGGTGGATATTTTGGAGGAAAAATAACGGCTGTCAAAGTCCTTCAATGTGGGTTCTTCTGGCCCACTCTTTTCAAGGATGCCCAGTAAGTGTATAAAAATTGCCCCCAATGTCAACAAGCTAGCTCTATCTCAAGAAGGGACATGATACCTCTTACACCCATCCTTATTTGTGAAATATTCGATGTGTGGGGAATAGACTTCATGGGTCCCTTTCTTCCTTCCTCTGGATATACTTATATCCTTGTTGGTATGGACTATGTGTCCAAATGGGTAGAAGTAGTAGCAATCTGAACCAATGACCACAAAGTCGTGGTCAAGTTCATTAAGGATAACATCTTTTCTCGATTCGGGGTGCCACGTGTTCTTCTAAGTGACGGTTGACAGCTTTCCGTCACAGGACACTCGAAGCCTTATTAAGAAAATATTCAGTCCACCACAAGATTGCGACGCTTTACCACCCACAAACAAGTGGATAAGTAGAAGTGTCGAATAGGGAAATCAAGTCAATTCTTCAGAAAACGGTTAGGCCCGATCGAAAAGATTGGTCAAGTCGTTTGCACGACGCATTGTGGGCTTACAGTACTGCTTTTAAAACTCCCATCGGCATGTCCCCGTATAGATTGGTATACGGTAAAGCTTGCCACCTCTCTGTTGAACTAGAGCATAAAGTCTATTAGGCTATTAAGGCCTTGAACTTCGATCTACAATAGGCGGGTGAAGGTAGGAAGTTGGCATTGAGTGAATTGGAAGAGCTTCGTTTCGAAGCTTATGAGAATGCCAAACTCTACAAAGAGAGAATGAAAAGAATTCATAATAGATCTATTCTAAGAAAAACCTTCTCTCCTTATAATACAGTTTGGTTGTTTAACTCCAAACTGAAGTTCTTCCTAGGCAAATTAAGAACAAGGTGGGATGGTCCATTTGAGGTGCTTAAAGCATATCCTTTTGGAGCTATCAAGATTAAGCACCCCAAAGATGGATGTATCTTCACAGTCAATGGGCAACGATTGAAGCATGTATTCAATCCTAAGGTGGTCCCTCGTGAAGTTGAATCCGTTGAACTTCTGGACCTTGAATACTTTCCATAAAACGGAATCTACCTAGTTGATGGCATTAAACTTAGTATAACCGTCTGGCTAAAGACGTTAAACTTAACGCTACTTGGAGACAACCTAGTATTCTTTTGTGTTAATATTTATTTAAATTCTGTCTTTTACATGTACTATGTGAATCCTTCTCCAACTTTAGGTAGTTTGGGTTTTAGCCCTGAGGACCATCCATAGAGGTACCAGTGTCATTATACTAGTAGTCACTGTACATTTTTGTGTGCGGTTGGCTTAATTGTGTAACTTTGTCTCATAGTGTGAGCTACTCCACCTGCTTAATGTTGTTTGAGTCTATTGTATATTACTTGATAAGGTAGTTAGGAGTGTAAGCATACACCAAACGTAACGTATGTGACGTAAAACCCCACTGTAATAAACCTTGACCCTGTGGAATTGGCTTTGGCCTTAAGTGGCCGAAGGAAAACACTAGATGTCGTGAGCACAGAAACCTTTGGAAGAGCTAGTCTTTGTAGAAGTATCAGCTCTAGAACCCCAGAAAAGAGTCTAAATGGTGTGGGTAGTTTATTTATTGCTTTATGTATTAGGTTATTTTCCTTGACCATAATTCTGTTTTGTATAGATTAACTAACTATTTTTTGCTGTGTTGATGATAATCTGTAAAATGCTTTGTCTACTAATCTTTAATTGGAGAATGATACATCTTTTGGCAAAAGTTAGTAGAAACGTTTTGACATCAACATAGAAATACTTCACATCAGGTGATATCTTTTCTTACTACATTTTCCTTTATATCTGATCAACATGTGTTGTAGAGTAAGCAAACCATAGGTTTGGGGATGTAGCATTTGTCATTATGTTCTTTCTTGCATATTACACTCTCATTGTGTTATATTGTTATTTGCTTGAGGAGAAGCAAAGTTTCTGTGTGGGGGTGCACATATTTCATGAAAATATTTTTCAAAATATGCAAGAAATATACCATTTTTGTTCATGAGAAGAGTAGTTTGCTACCTTACTTGTTTAAAAGAATATGATTTAGATGATTTGAGAACCTGTTTTGTTAGCTATGTATTATGAAAAAGCTCTGAGAAAACTCTGTAAGAAACACTTTGGGGTACTGTATTCATGAGTAAACCTAGCTGTTATTCTTTTCTTCAATTGATAGCTATGTGATTATGAAATGACTGAGATAGGATTACCATTTGTTATGAGAACGGCTTGTGATTGAAACCTGAACCCTTATGCCATGTCTGTACAGTATGTTATGTTACTCTGTCTGTATGTACACTCTGAAAAAAAGAAGAAAAAGAAAAAGAAAAACAAAGAAAACAATTAAAAAAAATAGAAAAAGGAAAAAAAAGAGTTGTACATACCTTTACTGTTGAATAAATTTTGGTGTAAATATGTTGTAAATCTCTAAAGCA
Organism: Ehretia macrophylla; assembly: GCA_037974665.1. Classification (NCBI taxonomy): domain Eukaryota; kingdom Viridiplantae; phylum Streptophyta; class Magnoliopsida; order Boraginales; family Ehretiaceae; genus Ehretia; species Ehretia macrophylla. Next base: position 13,508,122 of record CM075774.1, read on the forward strand.
CCACTATACTAGACATTGTAATGTGGAATATGTGCTATAGTATAAGGTTTCGAGCCTAGATATCTCTGGTGATTAAGGCACGTAGGGGTCCCTTTAAAACCTAATAACCTCAGTCATAATGGCGGATGATTGTTGGCCTTAAAGCCCGCTACATGGGATATCCAGAAAGCAAAGGAAACTGAACACTATATAGAGATATTGTAAGTTGTTCTTTTATATTTCTAGCAAATGTAAAAAAAGGGTTAAGCCATGATCAAGAGTTTGATTACAAATAAGGTAAAAATGTCAAAGTCTAATCTGTTTGCAAAGTCTTGAAAGTTGGAAATTGTTTGAACTTAATATGCTTAGTTTACTTCTAAATATGTACTCCGAAGCAATCAATAGTCCATTTCCAATAAGAGTACCTATTTGAGAAAAATATGTAAAGGTTCTCTTATCATATTTATCATTAACTGCTGAATAAGTTTAAGATAGTAGATTGCATTTCTCATTTTTCATATTTATAAAATGTTTGACAGAAAGATAAAATAGATTATTTCATATGTTTTTGACTTGTAAATTTATGCTAAAATTCACTTTCACATCTGTTTTTAAGACAGTCTTGCTTGCTTGAGGGCAAGCAAGGTTTATGTTTGAGGATGTTGATGTGATTGTATTTGCAGTACTTAAACCTTGGTATTTGTACTATATTTGCATCTTAACTTAGGAATAATTGTAACACTTTGATACTTTCGATGCAATGTAGGAAAATACCGAAAAGTGAAAATTCAGACCCAAAACGATCCAAAATGCAAGTCAATAAGTGAAGAACCGGGAAACACACAGAACGGTGGAAGAATGGAGTCCTTAAAGTCGGAATTTAGCCAAAACTAGCACGTAATTAAACTCGAAATGCTGAAAATGGCCCGGAAACGCATCAGTCAACGCTCGATCAAAAGTACAATGACTAGCCCGAAAAGTCAACAAAGGGCGCTCGAGCGTGCCACAGAACCTTCTGGAAGGTCGACGTGGTGCAAGCTGATTCATTGAAGACCAGGCGTGCTCGAGCGTGCCAAACGGGGGCTCGAGCACGCCAAACGGGCGCTAGAGTGCGCCTCTGATTTTTTGTCTATAAATAGACCCCTCCCCTATCCGAATTTTGTAATTAATTTTGGATTTTAATTATTTTTAATTAATTTCTGAGTTAATTCTAGTTAGTTTTAATTTTAGTATTAGTTAGTTAGTTTAAATTAGTAGGATACGGGGGAAGTCCCACCTAAGTAGTTCTTATTCGGAGAAATTTTGCCCGAATAGCTACTTTTAGGGGGAAGTCCGACTAAAGTAGTTATTATTCGAGGAAAATTCTGCCCGAATAGCTTTTAATAAAAAAGCTCTTATTCGGGGGAATTTTATCCCTAGCAGCTCTTATTCGAGGGAAATTAGTTCCGCCCGAATAGTTATTTTGTGTCGGACCTCTGCTCAAATTTTAGGAATCAGAAATACACGTTCGTCAATATGGGGGAGCTTTTCTTGACTCTCTTTTGTTTATATAACTCGTATTCATTTATGTTTGAGTAGATTGACATCTAAGGGATAATATTGTAAATGATAGTCTTTTAAAATATGGTCTCGGATTCAGTGTATTTAATTCTAAAATTGCAATGTATGGCTTGCTTTAATTCAGTATTCATACGTAATGCTTTCAAAGTAGATGTTATGAATGCTTTACTTTCGTATCATAATATTGTACTTGTAGTTGATATTATGATTACGTTACTTTAGTGCCATATAATTGTTTTAATCATGAATCTATAGGTTGTACCATAGATTCTATGAAACTATAGGTTGTACCATAGTTTCTACCTGAAAGGTTAATTCCTTAGTTTAGTTTGCCTTGTTGTACTTGTTTAAAATAAACTAAGTAGATTAACTTGATCTATAACTTTTAGCTTAACCGGGTGTATGCTTGTAGCTTAAGCCTTTGCATAGAATTAGATAACATGGATGTTGAGCCTATATTAATTGCCTCATCTACATATTCGATCCCTAGATCACCTCCCCTAGTATTCTTAGTTAGTTTAGCTTAGATAATTTAGTTAGTTGTAGTTTAATTTATATTTCCGCACGTTACTCAAACTCCAATTGCGAACTTGTCACTTAAGCTTTTTAAACACTTTCACACTACTTCACTAACTTAACTAACGAGCTTCCCTGTGGTACGATTCCGCACTCATAGCACACTATACTACGAAGATCCGTGTACTTGCGGGTGTTTTCTTGGTTTATTTTACACACTTTTCACACGCCTACCGGGTTGCATCACTCGACCTCGTAGGACTTCATGTGGTCGTGTAAATCATAGCGGTAGACTTGTTCTCGTAGGACTTCTTGTGGTCGCATAGAACCATAATGGTAGATTCATCCACGTGGGAATTCATGCGGTCGCGTAGACCATACGGTAGATTTGTCCACATAAGACTTCATGCGGTCATGTAGACTGCAGCGGTAGACTCGTTTGCATAGGCCTTTATGCGGTCGCGTAGACCATATGGTAAATTCGTCCATATAGGACTTCATGTGGTCGCGTAGACCGTAGCCGTAGACTCGTCCTCATAGAACTTCATGTGGTCGTGTAGATCATAGTGGTAGACTCGTCCTCGTAGGACTTCATGTGGTCGCATAGAACCATAATAGTAGATTTTTCCTCGTAGGACTTCATGAGGTTGCGTAGACTATACGATAGATTCGTCCATGTAGAACTTCATGTGGTCATGTAAACCGTAGCGGTAGACTCATCCTCATAAAACTTCATGTGGTCGCGTAGACCATATGGTAGATTCGTTGTGAAACCCCACTTTTTTATCATGTCTCGTTTTGCGTGTTTATTCTCGTTCTGCGTGAATTGACCTGTCTATGTGCTATATGACTTAGAATGTGGTAATTTTGATATCAATACTCCTAGAACGTGCTAAATGTGCATTCATGAAATTTTCATAAAAAACGGAGTCAGAAATTTTATCGTCGACTTTTAGTGAATAGTATTTTCGAAACACGTCCGCTAAAATTTTGAAACTGTTCTTTTTAACCCTTCTAGACCTAGTCCACGGACTTTAATAGACCTGTGTTTTATGAAATCAGTTTTTAAATCGGCTTAGGAATTTATTAGGGTTTTTACACCGACTTTTGCGAAAATTGAGTTTTAAGCCGACTCCGGTGAAATTGTTTGATTGTAAAACTTCTTGTCACCTAGAAATAAATTATTTGAGATAGTTTAAGTGTTAATTTAATAGTTGAGCAAGAAATACTCAAGAATTGAATTAAAAGACCAAAAATACAATTAAAAGGCTAATTTAAACTAACTTTGACTTTATTTAAATGTTGACCAATATGCATATATCACCAACACACACTCATAAAGCACAAAAACACCCTCAATTTCACACACATTGCCGAGAGGAAGAAGGGAGAAAAGAGAAAGGTTTTCAACAAGTTTTCAAAACAAATTTTCAAAGAAAAACCTAGTTTTTGTTCGTAGAACTTCGTGCCGAGTTGGATTTCGCTTGTTGGGCACGCATTTCTAGGCTTATATCGCATCAAAGGTGAGAGAAAAATTCTAGATCTCAAAACTCATCTTTTATGTTTTTGCGTAGAATTGATTATTGAACCGTTAAAATGTTAATCTGATGTTAGATTATTGCTCCATGCATGATAGGGATCATTTATATGTAATCCTACGAGATTTGAACCGTTGTAGCATAATTATTTATTTTTGGGTATTTAAAATTGATTAATTTGCTAAATGTTGATTATCTTGAGTTGTATTGGTTGAAATTGATTGCCGTCGATTTCTAAAAGTTTGATAATTACGTGGTAGCGCCGTTGTAATGCCGAATTTTCGATTGCGAGGTCGGTGCTAAAGTCCGGAAATTTCACCCATGGCACACTCGGGTTTTAGGGTCATTGGGCATGATTTGGAGGTGTTTTGGTTGGTTCTGAGGGGGCTAATGTAGTTGATTGAATGGGTGAGTGATAGAAACTGATTTGGAGTTGTTTGGATTAGTAGAATGTAAGTTATGATTATTTGAAGTTTATGTTGTCTTTCTTTAAAATGTTAAATTATGCCTTTAGTTGATTGGGTGTGGTTTGAGTGATTGAATTGTGAGTTGATGATGGGTAAACTAGGGTTTGATTGTGTGTTTAATGCATGTTCGGTTGGATGGCCTACTTTGTCATCTAACTTAGTTAATTGTTGTTAAATTGATTATTGATGTTATTATGATGATAATATGATTATTGATGATTATTGATTGATGATTGATGAACCGGGAGATAGTCAACGGAAAAAGGTTGTCCTCCTGTGAATGATTGATGTTTATTATTATTATTGAGTCTTTGGTATGTGTGTGCCACCTCTCGGGCAGCATCGGGTTGTCGGGTTGATAACGGCATGACTACCAGAGACTGCCTCCAGCTTGCATGACGGAGGTGTCATGGAGGGAGAGGTTATTGGGGTACCTCAGGTGCGTGAGTTTATGGGAGTCACAAGAAGGCTGTTATGATCGTGATGGCGTTTGGAGCTATACCAACTAGTGTATCCTTTATTGAATGGTCATTATAGATTATGTGATGATAGTATTATTGATGTTATTGTGTGTTTACTTGCTCAAAGGATTATTTCCAAGGAGTATAGTGAATACTGTTAGAGATCTATTGAATCCTCACTGGGCTTATTTTATATCAGCTCACTCTCTATTATTGCATGCTTACAGGTGTTGTAGAGCAGGACTACGGGTACGTGCCTCCTGAAGAGGAAAATGTGTCTTACGTGGATGAGTCTTATGTTCCGGAGTCTTATCCTTGATGTTGTATTGTTTTACTATATTGTAAATTATCTAGTTGACTTTTATATGCTTTGTAGTTCATAATGTAAAAGATGTTGAAAAGATAATGAATTAGTTGATGCTATCTTAGTAGTCTTTCTTTTGTCTATGTTTAGGTTGCTAGGTTGGTATCAATATATTTTTGCAATGTACATTAGAGTTCATGTATTATGTTGGAACGGAGGCGTATTACAAAGAATGATTATGGTGTAATATGGTTATGTTGTATGTTGTTATTTTATTGAGGAGTTGTTTATTGTATGGTTATGGAGTTGATGTATGATGTTCTAATGAGGTTGGTTTAGAGCCTCGGTATCCTATTTACTGTCGTTATACTGCCGAAATTCCGTTGCGTCCTGACTGATCGTAGGTGGGGTCGAGTTGGGGCGTGACATTTAAGTGGTATCAGAGCGCATGTTTGTTGTCAGCTGGGGTATTCTCGGAATGTGGGTAATGGTCTTAGCATGAAAGTATGTATGAAAAGAAAGAAAAGTGAAATATGTGTTAACATGATTAAGTGATAAGTGATTACGTGATTAAAGTGCTTATGTGATTATGTGTTTGTTTATGTGATTGTTGCTTAAGTGATTTATTTGTTTTATGTGAATTATGTGCTTAATATGAGTTTGTTGTTTATATGTTAATAGTTGTTTATAACCTGTTTACGTGCTATAACCTGTGCTAACTCTTTGATTAGTAGAATGGCCGATAGACCAAGGACCAGAGGTAGGCCCGAGGTAGTAGATGAGACTCCTGGTAATGCGGCACCGGGTCGTGATAGGGGTGATGATCGATTGGAGGCAGCTATGGAGAGGATTGTTGAGTTAGTGGCTAGTCAGACACAGTTACTGGCAGGGCAGGCTGCTTAGAATCAGGCTTTGCAGGCTCAGTTGTTGAATGTGCAGGGTGGAAACCACGGGCGTGGTACCCTGAAAGAGTTCTTAGGGTATCATCCACCTAGATTTCAGGGAGAACCCGATGATCGGAAGGCTGAAGCGTGGATTAGTAAGATGGAGAAGATTTATGATCCTCTTGATTATACCGATGAGCAGAAGGTCTCCTTTGTCGTGTACTTGCTGGATGATGAGGCAGAAGAATGGTGGCGCACAGTGAGAACTAGCTGGGCGACTCAGGGTATTCCGTATGTTTGGGGTACCTTTCTGTTAGCTTTCCGGGCAAAGTATGTCCCGAGGATCGCGAGGGAGCGGAGAGAGGCAGAGTTTCTTGCCTTAGTGCAGGGAGATGCTTCAGTGGCTCAATATGAGGCCACCTTTACTCGATTGTCCTGGTATGCACCAGAGTATGTGGCTGATAAGAAGCGGATGACTCGTAGATTCATGTTGGGGTTGAGGCCCGAGATTCAGGATGCGATGGCTCTGAATCGATATGATATATTCACTGAGGCCTTTGATGCAGCTTCTAGGTTAGAAAAGAGAAAGGGGGATCAGCTTGTGTCTAGTCAGCCCAATAAGAAACCGTATCAGCCACAGTTTCAGTAGGGCATGTATAGGCTTCCCGTACAGCAAGTTGTGTACAGGCCGCCAGCTCAGCAGGGTTATTTTAGGCCACAGGGGCAGCAGAGTTATTATCGACCTCAGTTTTAGCAGGGGTCATATCAGGTTCAGTCCCAGTATAGGGCAGCCCAGTCTCAGGGTCAGTATAGGCCTAGTTTGGTAAGGCCTCAGCAGCAGGCTGGTTCAGCTGTTTCTTCAGCTTCTGGTTCTTCCAGGGGCAGTGTTAGTGCATCATCACCACAGTGTACACACTGCAAGCGCACGGGGCATGTGCAGGCCGATTGCAGAGTGAAAGCAGGCACGTGTTTAGGATGCAGCAGCAATCAGCACAGGGCGAGGGATTGCCCTAGATATTCGAGGACTGAGGGTCAGACAGCGACTCAGGGTTATCAGGGCCGACCTGCGGCCAGTGCACCTCAGCAGCAGTGGGTTCAGGCTCGGGCCTATGCAGTTGACTTAGAGGAGATGCCTGAGGAGACTGCAGTGGTGGAAGGTAACTTCCTTATACTTGATCAACTTGTTAAAGTGTTGATTGATTCTGGTGCTACGCATTTTTTCATTACTCCTGCTTGTGTGCAACGTGTTAATTTGCAACCTGAAAGATTGCCTTATGTGGTTGAGATTAGTACCTCTTTGACTGATAAGTATGTTACTGGCTTAATATGTAAGGATTGTACAATACATGTTAAGGGGCATAATTTTCCTTCGGACCTTATCTTATTTCCTATCCGGGGGTATGATGTTATCTTGGGTATGGATTGGCTTTCTAAGTATGATGCCCAGTTAAACTGTAGAACCAAGGTAGTACAGTTTCGTTTGCCAGATCAGCCATTAGTTGAGGTAGTAGGGAGCCGGGGTACTAAGACGAGTTTTGTTATCTCAGCAACTAAGGCCGTTAAGTTGGTGAGTAAGGGGTGTTTGGGTTATCTAGCTTATTTGATCAACAAGCAATCTGATAAGCTACAGCTAGAGAAAGTCCCTATTATTCGGGAATATCCCAATGTATTTCCTGAGGAGTTGCCTGGGTTACCGCCAGAGAGAGATGTAGAGTTTGTGATTAATATTGTTCCTGGTACTCAACCTATTTCTAAATTAGCGTACCGGATGGCACCAGCTGAGTTGAAGGAGTTGAAGACTCAGTTGCAGGAGTTATTGGAGAAGGGATTTATTCAGCATAGTTCTTCACCTTGGGGAACTCCTGTTTTATTTGTGAAGAAGAAGGATGGTACCTTGAGATTGTGTATTGATTACCGTGGTTTGAATCAGGTGACCGTCAAAAATAAATATCCTTTGCCACTGATTGACGAGTTGTTTGATCAACTTCAGGGAGCCAAAGTCTATTCTAAATTTGATTTGAGGCAGGGGTATTATCAGCTTCGGATTCGTACGGAGGATGTTCCGAAGTCTGCCTTCAGGACTCGGTACGGGCATTATGAGTTTGTTGTTATGCCCTTTGGATTAATTAATGCATCGGCAGCATTCATTGATCTTATGCATCGGGTTTTTCAGCCGTATTTAGATCAGTTCGTGGTAATCTTTATTGATGATGTCTTGGTTTATTCTAAGTCTGAAATGGAGCACGAGCAACATCTACGGCTTGTCTTACAGAAGTTGCAGGAGCATCAGTTGTTTGCCAAGTTTAGCAAATGTGAATTTTGGTTGCAACGCATATCTTTTCTTGGCCATGTTATTACACAGAGTGGTATATCTGTAGATCCCACTAAGATTGAAGTGGTGATGTCTTGGAAACGGCCAGAGAATATTTCTGAGGTCCGTAGCTTTCTTGGCTTGGCGGGTTATTACCGTAGGTTTGTAAAGGACTTCTCGAAGATTGCTGGGCCACTTTCTAAGTTGACTCAGAAACGGACTATCTTTGCTTGGGATGAGAAGTGTGAGAGTGGGTTTCAGGAGTTGAAAAAGAGATTGACTACTTCTCCAATACTTGCTCTACCAGAGGGGACCGATAATATGGTCATTTACAGCGATGCATCCAAGGAGGGCTTGGGATGTATTTTTATGCAAGATGGCCGAGTTATTGCCTATGCTTCCAGGAAGTTGAAGCCTTATGAGGTGAATTATCCGACTCATGATCTTGAGTTGGCAGCAGTTGCCTTCGCACTGAAGAAGTGGCGTCATTATCTGTGGGGCAGTAAGTTCGAGATTTTCACTGATCATAAGAGTCTGAAGTACTTGTTTTCACAGAAGGAGTTGAATATGCGTCAGCGAAGGTGGATGGAACTTCTTGGGGATTATAATTGTTCTATCAATTATTTGCCTGGCAAGGCAAATGTTGTAGCAGATGCTCTCAGCCGGAAGACGAGTGTTGCTTGTTTGGCTGTCAAGAAATGGGAGATTCTTGAGGAATTCACTTATTGGAGACCAGAGTTGACTCAGATTGGGGTGATATATTCACATCTCCGTATTCAGCCTTTATTATTGTCCCAGATCAGAGAAGCTCAGCAACTTGATGTTAAATTTCAGAAGATCAAGGATCAGATCATGGATGATCAGTCTGACTTCAAAGTGCACGAGGAGGGTACTCTTCGGTTTCGGAACATGGTATGTGTTCCCGATGAACCGGGCTTGAGGCGAGGTATTTCTGGAGGAAGCTCATAATTCTAAGTACACTATTCATCCCGGTGGAACCAAGATGTATCGGGATTTGAAGCAACATTACTGGTGGAATAACATGAAGAGAGAGGTTGCTCAGTTTGTATCTAGATGTTTGACTTGTCAGAGGGTGAAAGCCGAGCATCAACGACCTGTAGGGTTACTTCAGTCGTTGGCTATACCAGAGTGGAAATGGGAGCATATTACGATGGATTTCGTCACTGGTTTACCTAGAACACCGAGAGGTAATGATGCAGTTTGGGTTGTCGTGGATCGTTTGACGAAGACAGCTCACTTTATTTCGATGAGGATGGGAGATGAAGTTACAAAGTTGACTGGTCTTTATTTGGATCAGATTGTTAGACTTCACGGGATTCCATCTAGTATTTTCTCAGATCGAGATCCTCGATTTACTTCTCGTTTATGGGAGAAACTTCAGGAGACCTTCGGTACTTAGTTGAACTTCAGTACCGTGTATCATCCATAGACCAACGGTCAGTCTGAGCGGACTATTCAGATTCTGGAAGATATGCTTAGGGCTTGTGTTCTGGACTTCAGGAAGAACTGGGAGAAATATCTACCACTTGCCGAGTTTGCCTATAACAATAGTTATCAAGCTACTATTGGGATGGCACCTTTCGCAGCTCTTTACGGTCGTAAGTGCCGTTCACTTTTATATTGGGACGAGGTAGGGGAGATGAAGACTATTGATCCGACTATCATGCCAGAGCTTCTTGAGAAGATTGAGAATGTTCAGTTGATCAGGCAGAGAATGCTTACGGCGCATAGTAGATTCAAGAGTTATGCTGATAAGTGTCGTCGGGACTTGGAGTTTACAGTCGGAGATCGGGTTTTCTTGAGATTGTCTCATTGTAAGGGGTTTGCTCGTTATGGTAAAGGTGGTAAGCTGAGTCCAAGATTTGTTGGGCCGTTTGAGATTACCGGCAGGGTTGGTAAGTTGCATATCGGTTGGTTTTACCAGAGAACTTCTCTAATGTCCACGATGTATTTCACGTGTCTAATTTGCGGAAATATATTCCGGATCCTTCTCATATTCTTGAGCCAGAGCCATTACAGTTTCGTGAGAATCTGACTTATGACGAGCGTCCAATTCGTATTCTTGATCAGATGGAACGAGAGTTGAGGTCGAAGAAGATTCTGATGGTTAAGGTGTTGTGGAAACATCACGGCATTGAGGAAGCGACTTGGGAGAGACGAGATTAGATGCAGCAACAGTACCCAGATCTGTTCAGTACATCAAGTAAGAATTTTAGGGACGAAATTTCTTTAAGGGGGGGAGAATGTGAAACCCTATTTTTCTATCATGTCTCGTTTTGCGTGTTTATTCTTGTTTTGCGTGTTTATTCTCGTTCTGCGTGAATTGACCTGTCTATGTGCTATATGACTTAGAATGTGGTAATTTTGATATCAATACTCCTAGAACATGCTAAATGTGCATTCATGAAATTTTCGTAAAAAACGGAGTCAGAAATTTTATCGTCGACTTTTAGTGAATAATATTTTTGAAAAACGTCCGCTAAAATTTTAAAACTGGTCTTTTTAACCCTTGTAGATCTAGTCCATGGACTTTAATAGACCTGTGTTTGATGAAATCGGTTTTTAAATCGGCTTAGGAATTTATTAGGGTTTTTACACCGACTTTTGCGACAATCGAGTTTTAAGCCGACTCGGGTGAAATTGTTTGATTGTAAAACTTCTTGTCACCTAGAAATAAATTATTTGAGATAGTTTAAGTGTTAATTTAATAGTTGAGCAAGAAATACTCAAGAATTGAATTAAAAGACCAAAAATACAATTAAAAGACTAATTTAAACTAACTTTGACTTTATTTAAATGTTGACCAATATGCATATATCACCAACACACACTCACAAAGCACAAAAACACCCTCAATTTCACACACATTGCAGAGAGGAAGAAGGGAGAAAAGAGAAAGGTTTTCAACAAGTTTTCAAAGCAAATTTTCAAAGAAAAACCTAGTTTTTGTCCGTAGAACTTTGTGCCGAGTTGGATTTCGCTTGTTGGGCATGCATTGCACGTATTTCTAGGCTTATATCACATCAAAGGTGAGAGAAAAATTCTAGATCTCAAAACTCATCTTTTATGTTTTTGCGTAGAATTGATTATTGAACCGTTAAAATGTTAATCTGATGTTAGATTATTGATCCATGCATGCTAGAGATCATTTATATGTAATCCTACGAGATTTGAACCGTTGTAGCATAATTATTTATTTTCGGGTATTTAAAATTGATTAATTTGCTAAATGTTGATTATCTTGAGTTGTATTGGTTGAAATCGATTGCCGTCGATTTCTAAAAGTTTGATAATTATGTGGTAGCGCCGTTGTAATGCCGAATTTTTGATTGCGAGGTCGGTGCTAAAGTCCTAAAATTTCAGCCATGACACACTCAGGTTTTAGGGTTATTGGGCATGATTTGGAGGTGTTTTGGTTGGTTTCCGAGGGGGCTAATGTAGTTGATTGAATGGGTGAGTGATAAAAACTGATTTGGAGTTGTTTGGATTAGTAGAATGTAAGTTATGATTATTTGAAGTTTAGGTTGTCTTTCTTTAAAATGTTAAATTATGCCTTTAGTTGATTGGGTGTAGTTTGAGTAATTGAATTGTGAGTTGATGATGGGTAAACTAGAGTTTGATTGTGTGTTTAATGCATGTTCAGTTGGATGGCCTACTTTGTCATCTAACTTAGTTAATTGTTGTTAAATTGATTATTGATGTTATTATGATGATAATATGATTATTGATGATTATTGATTGATGATTGATGAACCGGGAGATAGTCAACGGAAAAGGTTGTCCTCCTGTGAATGATTGATGTTTATTATTATTACTGAGTCTTTGGTATGTGTGTGCCACCTCTTGGGCAGCATCGGGCTGTCAGGTTAATAACGACATGACTACCAGAGACTGCCTCCAGCTTGCATGACGGAGGTGTCATGGAGGGAGAGGTTATTGGGGTACCTTGGGTGCGTGATTTTATGGGAGTCACAAGAAGGCTGTTATGATCGTGATGGCGTTTGGAGCTACACCAATAGTGTATCCTTTATTGAATGGTCATTATAGATTATGTGATGATAGTATTATTGATGTTATTGTGTGTTTACTTGCTTAAAGGATTATTTCCAAGGAGTATAGTGAATACTGTTAGAGATCTATTGAATCCTCACTGGGCTTATTTTATATAAGCTCACTCTCTATTATTGCATGCTTACCGGTGTTGTAGAGCAAGACTACGGGTACGTGCCTCCTGAAGAGGACAATGTGCCTTACGTGGATGAGTCTTATGTTCCAAAGTCTTATCCTTGATGTTGTATTGTTTTACTATCTTGTAAATTATCTAGTTGAGTTTTATATGCTTTGTAGTTCATAATGTAAAAGATGTTGAAAAGATAATGAATTAGTTGATGCTATCTTAGTAGTCTTTCTTTTGTCTATGTTTAGGTTGCTAGGTTGGTATCAATATATTTTTGCAATGTACATTAGAGTTCATGTATTATGTTGGAACGGAGGCGTATAACAAAGAATGATTATGGTGTAATATGGTTATGTTGTATGTTGTTATATTATTGAGGAGTTGTTTATTGTATGGTTATGGAGTTGATGTATGATGTTCTAATGAGGTTGGTTTAGAGCCTCGGTATCTTATTTACTGTCGTTATACTGCCGAAATTTCGTTGCGTCCTGACTGATCGTAGGTGGGGTTGAGTTGGGGCGTGACATTCGTCCTCGTAGGACTTCATGTGGTCGCGTAGATCATAGCGGTAGACTCGTCCTTGTAGGACATCATATGGCCGCATAGAACCATAATGGTAGATTCGTCCTCGTAGGACTTCATGCGGTCGTATAGACCATACGGTAGATTCATCCACGTAGGACTTCATGTGGTCGTGTAGACCGTAGCAGTAGACTCGTCCTCATAAGACTTCATGCGGTCGCGTAGACCATATGGTGGATTTGTCCACGTAGGCCTTTGTGTGGTCGCGTAGATCCTAGCGGTAGACTCGTCCTCGTAGGACTTCATGTGGTCACATAGAACTATAATGGTAGATTCATCTTTGTAAGATTTCATGCGGTCGCGTAGACCATACGGTACGTTCGTCCACGCAGGACTTCATGTGGTCGCATAGAACCATAATGGTAGATTCGTCGTTGTAGGACTTCATGCAGTCGTGTAGACTATAAGGTACATTCATCCACGCAGGACTTCATGTGGTCACGTAGACCGTAGCCGTAGACTTGTCCTCGTAGAACTTCATGCAGTCACGTAGGAACCTCATTGTCTTTACTTGCGTCCATCTTAGCCGTCAAGGCTTTCGCTTGTACTTGTTGGAGATCATTCTCGGCGCTTGGTCTGGCCATGGTTTGTGACGCCCGAGAATTTGCATCTTAGTCATAAATAACTATAGCATATCTTTCGTGCATTATTTACTTTTATGACAATATCTGTGTAATTTAATGTGCAATTCTTTACTTGATCAATGGTTACTATTCATAAGAAAATTTGACTGTTTAACTTGCTTAATTTTATAATTTTCCCAGGTCCCGTTCCATATAAAAGGAGACTCGGAAGTGAGATTTTGGGTTCTACACTTTGGGAGTTAGCGTTTGAAAATAGATTTCAAGAATCGTTAAGAATAGTAAATTGTGTTAGACAATAAATTCTTGACTTTAGTTAGTTGTAGTTAGTTTTGGAGCATTTTTATTTAGTTGTCTTGTTAGAATAGTGATCAAATGCCGACTACAACTAAACACTACTTTAATATATACTACCTACTACTCAATACTTAGAAAAAATAGCTCAAAGCAAGCTCAAAAAGCCCCTAAGCAGCCACGGTTTTTACTGTAGCAGTGAGGAAGATTTTGTGATTTTTTTTTCTTCCATTTTTGCTCAAGAGCTCTCATCCTAAGCCCCTATCCACTTCTCCAAAGGTTCTCTCCACCTTCCTCAAGGCCTCTAGGTGAGGGAGTGCATCATTTTAGCTAGTTTAAAGTTTATGCCAAGTTTTTATAATTTTCGGATTTGCTATTTTTGTGCTATAAATTTCTTGATTCTTGCTAGATATGGTATTATTACATGCTAGAAAACATCTTTATGCATTGGTATAGTTTGGAACTAAGTTTTTAGCAAGAATCTACATGAGGAAGATGAAGAATAGTGCCAAACTAGGGTTTCTGAAAAATGTTACAATTTAATTCGATTCGAGGCTTCTAGTAGTTATTAATTAGGTCCTTGAGTGTGGGAAAAATGTTAATTGCGTTTGTTATGTACAAAATTTGGATAATTTGATCAAAATAGGCTACTTTAATAAGGGATTTTGGGGTTAACTTGAATCCGGGCACGTTTGGAGGTTATGGCTAGTCTTTATTAAGTATTGAAGCCTTAGAAGTGCCTTTGTTTCACTTGTTTGGGTTCTGGAATTGGTACTTATAGTGTAAACCCACAAAGAGGTATTTTCGATGTTTTCGTGTATTGGAACTCTAGGCTATGGTTTGAAGGGTCTAAAAGATGTATTTAGGTATCCTTGGATTGGTAGAATAGCTATCTTGCCTAACTTGATCGTTGAATTTCGATAGGAAGCTTAATAGTGTAGTCGAACAAAGGGAAAACTCGGAGTTTTCATGCTTAGCCTTGAATTAGCACTAGTGCTTGTATATCTTGATCTTATATGTTGTTATATAGCAATTGTGAGCATTTCATGAAGTTTCGTGATCATCAGACATTTGACCCCTTTGTGCGTGCTTGATTAATTTCATGTTCTAGCATGTTTACTACTTGATAATTGCTTTATAATTGAGTAATTAAGTGTTTGTATGCCTTTGTATAGCGTATGTATCATAGTAGTGAAGTTTTGTGAATTAAGTTATTTGGTTTGCATAACTTTAGTTTAGTATGAACCATGTTGATAATTGTTGTTAATTGACTCATTAATTGATTGGATAAGTGTTTAATTGTTCTTGTATAACATGTTCATCTATTTAGAGAAGTTCGTAAGTTGAAGTACATGTTACTTGTTAAAGATTGAATGTAATCGGTTATATTTAATTTATATTGGTTATATTGCTTGTATTTTGTTAAAGATCAAATTCTAATAGACATTGTATGCTAAGTGAGTAGGACTATAAGGAGAGCTCATCTAGCTATATGGTGGTTGAGTATTGTAATTAGAAGTAATTGGGATTTATAACTTATAATCTTAACTTAATGGTATTTGATGCCTTTAATATATTCTATGTTGTCTAAAGATATGGTAAAGTGAACTTTGTAGCTCAATTGTATGTGGAATATGAACTTGTGTGA
Organism: Ehretia macrophylla; assembly: GCA_037974665.1. Lineage (NCBI taxonomy): Eukaryota > Viridiplantae > Streptophyta > Magnoliopsida > Boraginales > Ehretiaceae > Ehretia > Ehretia macrophylla. The sequence goes on from CM075774.1 coordinate 13,523,445, forward strand.
ATAAGTGATTATAAATATAGCTTCTATTGTTGTAGGTTTGAGTTAAGTAATAGTTAAGTTAGAATTGATATAGTTAATTGCTAAAGTGCTAAACTTATATGAACACACTAGGGTTACGTATTCGAGCTAATTCGAGAAAGTTTGAAGTGAATCGGAGTTATTTTGTTGCATGCTTGGCTTAATTCCAGGTGAGGAAGTCTTCATCTCTTCTGTGCATCTTAACTTGATTTATTGTCTCTAAATTGAATTATTTAGTAATTGATAAAGTTTATATGTATTATTTTACTTGCTATCTTGAGTCTTTTCGTGTTAATTGTGATTAACTGCGAGGGCGGCCTGCTTGTCGTCCTTCTTATATGATATTTGATATTATTGGCTCTCGTGATCTTGACTCAGGGTTGCGCAACCTTTTCGAACATGGTAGCGTCGAGAAACACGGGCGACATCAGGCTTGTCGTGCTCCCTCGACTACCATGGTGCCTATTTCTTTTCTCTCGTTGAGTATACTCCATTACCCCAAAGGCGTGATTCACCTCGTTGGGGCATATGGACCTACCTCAGGAGAAATGGTCGTAGGATCGGGGTACATCCGAGTCCCCCATTTGGAGAAATAAGGGGTTTGCCGGTACTTGCTTGAAGATCTTGGCTCATGGTTCGTGATTGAAGAAAAACGTGAGATCGTATCCTTTTTATACATGGTAAAATACTTGTCTAATTAGCTTTGTTATTTTGTATTATATATGTTATTATCCTTGTTGCCTCTCATGAAAGCATTCCTCGGTATGTTACATCACCTCCCTCACTGGGTAACTTTGGTTACTCATTCCTTGTTTTAACATGTTACAGGTGCAGTTAGAACAACTACCTTGAGTGCTGTGTTGCTAGTTGCTTATCCTGCTGAGGTTGAATCCCTTTGAAGATGTGTGTTATTGTATCATGTCTTATTTTGAGACCTTTGAGATCCTGTATGTATTAATGATAAATTTTGTGGGTAGTAATTAAAGATGTAGTATTGAATAGTTAGTGGCTTAGTTAGCTTGTAATAGCTAAAGATAGACTTTATTGTCTTTTGATTGCATGCTCGTGTGGTTATGGTTTCTAACTAAGGCTCGGATGGCCTTGAGACTGAGAAAAGTGGGACGGTTGGAGTTGGGGTGTTATTATGGGGTTATACTTGTTGTGTGCAGGTTTTTGATTAGTCTTATGAATAGGGAAAACTCTGTCCGTTTTCCTTAAATTTTGTGACCGGGGTTTGGAATTGGGTTGAGTATAACGTGGTTAATAGGAGTCTCGGTTCCATGAGGGATCGGGGCGTTATAGTAGTGGTATCAGAGCTTAGCTGCTCACAACCAGGACAGGGTCTTCGGCCTGTTGGGTAGGGAACCTCTAGTGCGTGCCTGTAAAATAAGTCTTGAATAAGTATGTTCTTGCATGTGGATTGTGTTTACTTGAATGAAAATGTGTTCTTATGTGTTATGATTGCGTGAAATAGGAAGGTTATGCGATATGTGATTATGTGTGCACCTATGTGACCCTTTTGTGCAATAAGTGAAACTTATATGATATGTTTATTTATATGATTAGTTATGCCTGTAAGTGATTTCTTGAGTGTTTACCTACCTTAGTTATTTGTAATAAATTGTATAAGTGTTTATCTTATATGAAATCCACTGCATACATGCATTACTTGTTAATATGGTAAGTGAACACTCTTCCCTATAAAGAGATGACCAGTGGCGGCTTGCTTGAAGACGTGGACCAACAGAAAGATGAAGTGTTGATCAATTGGTATTCTCTCTGAGATTCTTATTGGTATTTTTATACGGGATTCTATAATAGTATTCTTATTGGGACTCTTGTTGGCATTCTTACTCGACACTTATACATATGAGTAGTCTTTTCCGGGATTCAATATGGGGACTCTCAATTGGTGTATTTCTACTGGGCTTCTTATTTGGTGCTTCCGTTGAATTCTTATTTGTCTTTTATTGCCTGGTGACCTGAGAATAATGCTATGGGATTCTTAATAATATTCTTATTCAGCAATAATGATTGATGGTCTATATTGGGATTCTTTTCTGCTATAATTATGGTATTTTGTTTAGAGATTCTCGCTCGGGCTTCTCATTTAACAACTACATTGGGAATTCCTATGTGATGTTCTTATTCGGAGGGACCCTTATTCGGACTTCTGGATTGGTATTCTTTTGGGCATTCTAACTCAAGGTTCTAATTTAAGATGTTACGTTGGCAAACTTCCTTGGTATTCTCGATAGTATTCGCATGCGAGGTTCCTACTCAAGAGTATTCAGAATGTGTATGTGGAGTTCTTTTGGAAGAAGAAATTGCGAGGACACAATTTGTTGAAGGAGGGGAGAGTGTGATGCCCGATAATTTGCATCTTAGTCATAAATAACTATAGCACATCTTTCATGCATTATTTACTTTTATGACAATATCTATGCAATTTAATGTGCAATTCTTTACTTGATTAGTGGTTACTATTCATAAGAAAATTTGACTATTTAACTTGCTTAATTTTATAATTTTCCTAGGTCCCTTCCATATAAAAAGAGACTCAAAAGTGAGATTTTGGGTTCTAGACTTCGGGAGATAGCGTTTAAAAATAGATTTCAAGAATTGTTAAGAATAGTAAATTGTGTTAGACAACAAATTCTTGACTTTAGTTAGTTGTAGTTAGTTTTGGAGCATTTTTATTTAGTTGTCTTGCTAGAATAGTGATCAAATGCCTACTACAAGTAAACACCATTTTAATATATACTACCTACCACTCAATACTTAGAAAAAATAGCACAAAACAAGCTCAAAAAGCCCCCAAGCAGCCACGGTTTTTACATTAGCAGTGAGGAATATTTTGTGATTTTTTTTTCTTCCATTTTTGCTCAAGAGCTCTCATCCTAGGCCCCTATCCACTTCTCCAAACGTTCTCTCCACCTTCCTCAAGGCCTCCAGGTGATGAAGTGCATCATTTTAGCTAGTTTAAAGTTTATGCCAAGTTTTTATAATTTTTGGATTTGCTATTTTTGTGCAATAAATTGCTTGATTCTTGCTAGATATGGTATTATTACATGCTAGAGAACATCTTTATGATTTGGTATAGCTTGGAACTAAGTTTTTAGCAAGAATCTATATGAGGAAGATGATGAATAGTGCCAAACTAGGGTTTCCAAAAAATATTGCAATTTAATTCGATTCGAGGCTTCTAGTAGTTATTAATTAGGTCCTTGAGTGTGGGAAAAATGTTAATTACGTTTGTTATGTACAAGATTTGAATAATTTGATCAAATTAGGCTACTTTAATAAGGGATTTCGGGGTTAACTCGAATCCGGGCATGTTTCGAGGTTATGACTAGTCTTTATTAAGTATTGAAGCCTTAGAAGTGCTTTTGTTTCACTTGTTTGGGTTCTAAAATTGGTACTTATAGTGTAAACCCACAAAGAGGCATTTTCGGTATTTTCATGTATTGGAACTCTAGGCTATGGTGTGAAGGCTCTAAAAGATGTATTTAGGTATCCTTGGATTGATAGAATAGCTATCTTGCCTAACTTGATTCGTTGAATTTCGATAGGAAGCTTAATAGTCTAGTCGAACAAAGGGGAAACTCGGAGTTTTCATGCTAAGCCTTGAATTAGCACTGGTGCTTGTATATCTTGATCTTATATGTTGTTATATAGCAAATGTGTGCATTTCATGAAGTTTCGTGATCATCGGACATTTGACCCATTTGTGCGTGCTTGATTAATTTCATGTTCTAGCGTGTTTACTACTTGATAATTGCTTTATAATTGAGTAATTAAGTGTTTGTATGCCTTTGTGTAGCGTATGTATCATAGTAGTGAAGTTTTGTGAATTAAGCTATTTGGTTTGCATAACTTTAGTTTAGTATGAACCATGTTGATAATTGTTGTTAATTGACTTATTAATTGATTGGATAAGTGTTTAATTGTTCTTGTAAAGCATGTTTATCTATTTAGAGAAGTTCGTAAGTTGAAGTACATGTTACTTGTTAAAGATTGAATGGAATCGGTTATATTTAATTTATATTGGTTATATTGCTTGTATTTTGTTAAAGATCAAATTCTAATAGACATTGTATGCTAAGTGAGTAGGACTATAAGGATAACTCATCTAGTTATATGATTATTGATTATTGTAATTAAAAGTCATTGGAATTTATAACTTATAATCTTAACTTAATGGTATTTGATGTCTTTAATGTCTTCTATGCTGTCTAAAGATATGGTAAGGTGAACTTTGTAGCTCAATTGTATGTGGAATATGAACTTGTGTGAATAAGTGATTATAAATATAGCTTATATTGTTGTAGGTTTGAGTTAAGTAATAGTTAAGTTGGAATTGATATAGTTAATTGCTAAAGTGCTAAACTTATATGAACACACTAGAGCTACGTATTCGAGCCAATTCGAGAAAGTTTGAAGTGAATCGGAGCTATTTTGTTGCATGCTTGGCTTAATTCCAGGTGAGGGAGTCTTCACCTCTTTTGTGCATCTTAACTTGATTTATTATTTCAAAATTGAATTATTTAGTAATTGATAAAGTTTATATGTATTATTTTACTTGCTATCTTGAGTCTTATCGTGTTAATTGTGATTAACTGCGAGGGTGGCCTGCTTGTCGTCCTTCTTATGTGATATTTGATATTATTGGCTCTCGTGATCTTGACTCAGGGTTGCACAACCTTTTTGGACATGGTAGCGTTGAGAAACACGGGCGGCATCAGGCTTACCGTGCTCCCTCGACTACCATGGTGCCTATTCCTTTTCTCTCGCTGAGTATACTCCACTAACCCAGAGGCGTGGTTCAGCTTGTTGGGGCATATAGTGTGACGCCCGAGATTTTATCACATAATTCGTTATAACTGTTGCATACTTACTTGAGCATTCTTACGTGCATTACCTTTCTTGCTTAATTACTTTACCTTGAGGTTACTATTCATAAGATTTTTGACTGTTTTGAATGTTGGATTTTATATTTTTCGTAGGTCATTTGACACTTAGAAGGAATTGAGACCTTGTCATTTTAGACTTTCAAGCTCAGGAGCACGCGTTTGGAAAATAATTTTCGCACCATTAGTGGTACGTATGTAACAACCTTTAATTTCAACTAGTTAGCAATTGTATGAGTTTTTTAAACTTAGTTGACTAGGATTTAATGGCTTTTGACCATAACTAATTACACATACTCATACATATATATCTTATATAATATATACAAGCTATTACTCAACCAAAACAAAACAAAAAAAATCCCAAAAACCCCCCTTGAACCCGTGAGCCCTAAGGGCCAAAAAGAAGAGAAAAATCTTCATCAAACCTTAGAGATGATCTCTTGGCTTGCTTGGGAAGACTTCTAGTGCACTTGGGAGCTTCAACCTCTTGTCTTCATCATATAATTTGTGAGGGAGATGCACTTTATTTGCTTTCAAAGTTTATGCTCACATGCTGAATTTTCTTGATTTGTCAATTATAGTTATAAAACTTGTTATGAATTCTTATTATATGTTATTTGGAGCCTATAGAACTAACTTATGTATCTTGTTAGCAAAATCTATGGTAGAATGCACAGTTGAATTTAAGAGATGATGAATAGTGCTCATTTTAGGGTTTTGAATCAAATTTGCTAATTACCTTGAATTGAGACTTCAATTAGATGCTCTAGGCCCTAGTGAACTAGTAGGGAAGCCACGTGAAGTTGAATCATTCCAAAACCAAGCTAAATTGCAATATTAGTCAACTTTAAAAAGAGGACTTTTCTCGCTGTGCAATCCAGGCACATTTGGGCTATGGTTTGGGTATCCTTGGGGTAAAGAAGCCCTTTTGGTGCTTTTGTTACGCGAAATTGGGGTTCGGATAGTATAGCTGTAGTTAAAACCTGCTCGGGGCCTTCCCGAGCTTTTGCTTCTAAAATGAGTTTTTATGATCTTAATAGCCGTCTTTTGGCTTAATTAGGAATGTAGTATGATTAGAATATGATTTTGTAATTTTGAAATGCACTTAGGAGAAGAAAAGCTTTGTTAAAGAAAGGGGAAATGTAGTAATTGGCTTTCTTTAACGCATCTAGAACTTGTTGTTGTGTTGTCACATACTATTGCGTTTATCTAAAGCTAATTGAGCTATTTGAATTAGATTTTGGGTGAAGTTGTGTTGGTTGCCTCTTTTTGGGATTATATAGCTATCTCGTGCATATGTTGGTTATAATGTGTTCATGTGAGGGCGGCCTACTTTATCGACCCTCTTATGTGTTATTTGATATCTTGAATTCTTGTGGACTTGTCTTGGGTTGCGCAACCTTTTCGGATATGGTAGTGTCGAGAACACAGGCGACATCGGGCTTGCCGTGTTCCCTTGACTACCATGATGCCTATTCCCTTTCTCGCTGAGCATACTCCACTACCCCAGATGCATGGTTTACCTGCTGGGCATATGGTGCTACCTCAGGAGAAAGGATTATAGGATCGGGATACATCCGGAGTATCCCAACTTGTTGGAGTATAGGGTTTGCCAGCACTTACGTAAAGTTTGTGGCTCGTGGTTCGAGATTGAAAACTTGAAGCGAAACCGTATCCTTTTTAATGTGGTTCATTACTTGCTACTATATCTTGTTCTTTATGTTATACATATGTTTTCTTGTGTTCGCATATCATATTGTACACCCCGGTATGTTGTATCACCTCCCTCGCTGGGCAACATTGTTGCTCACTCCTCATTTAACATGTTTCAGGAGAAGCTGAGGTAGATCCCTAGCTAGTAGCAGTAGAGGAAGGAGAAGAAGTGCAAGTAGAACAGATTCCTTGATTCCTGTGTGATAAGGAGGTTCATATGTGATGCTTGCGTGAAGTGCTTGTTAGATGTTATGTTTTGCGGCCTTAGGATCTTGTACATTTGCTTGGGAAGTTGTAACTAAGTTGTAGTCTTGTATGTTGGATAAAGTTGATGACATGTAATAATGAGTTTTAGATTACTTCTTATATTGCATGCTTGGGTGTTATTATCTTACAAGTAGAACTTGATTATAGTTGTATCTAACTCCTTTTAGTTAAAGTCAACTTGCCTCGCATGCTTATATGTTAAATAGATTTGTTACTCCAAGGCTCAGATGGCCTTGTGAACTTGACTTGGCTTTAGAAATATTAAAAGATAGGTTGTATAAGTTGTTGCTTGTAGTTCAAATGTTATATGTAACTATTCGCAGGTAACAGTTTAGTCCACGGTACAGAGGAGACTCTGTCCGAGTGATGGGTCCGGGCTTGACCTTTAGCGTGGGGTTGGGTTCGGGGCGTTACATATGAACCTACCTCAGGAGAATGGGTTATAGGATCGGTGTACATCCGGAGTACCCCATTTGGAGGAATAAGGGGTTTGTCGGCACTTGCTTGAAGATCTTGGCTTGTGGCTCGTGATTGAAGACAAATGTGGAAACGTATCATTTTTATACGTGGTTAAATACTTGTCTAATTAGCTTTGTTATTTTGTGTTGTATATGTTATTATCCTTGTTGCCTCTCATGAAAGCATTCCTCGGTATGCTGTATTACCTCCCTCACTAGGTAACTTTGGTTACTCATTCCTCATTTTAACATGTTACAAGTGCAGTTAGAACAACTACCTTGTGTCCTGTGTTGCTGGTTGCTTATCTTGATGAGGTTGAATCCCTTTGAAGATGTGTGTTATTGTATCATGTCTTATTTTGAGACCTTTGAGGTCTTGTATGTATTAATGATAAGTTTTGTGGGTTGTAATTAAAGATGTAGTCTTGAATAGTTAGTGGCTTAGTTAGCTTGTAATAGCTAAAGATAGACTTTATTATATTTTGATTGCATGCTCTTATGGTTATGTTTTTCTGACTAAGGCTCGGATGGCCTTGAGACTGAGAAAAGTGGGACGGTTGGAGTTACGGTGTTGTTATTGGGTTATACTTGTTGTGTGTAGGTTTTTGATTAGTCCTATGAATAGGGAAAACTCTGTTCGTTTCCCTAAATTTCGTGACCGGGGTTTAGAATTGGGTTGAGTATAACGTGGTTAACAGGAATCCTGGTTCTGTGAGGGATCGGGGTGTTACAGTAGTGGGACGGTTGGAGTTGGGGTGTTGTTATGGGGTTATACTTGTTGTGTGCAGGTTTTTGATTAGCCCTATGAATAGGGAAAACTCCGTCCGTTTTTTCTAAATTTCGTGACCGGGGTTTGGAATTGGGTTGAGTATAACATGGTTAACAAGAGTCCTGGTTCCGTAAGGGATCGGGGCGTTACATGGTTGCTGTTGTAAGCGAGAGTAATCGAGGGTTTCAAGCCTTCTGATTATATTAGTTAATTGCTAGGGCCCCACGGTGGGCGCCAAAATCCACAATTACGAATTTTGGGCTACCAGCAACCTGCAAGGACAGAAGGCGGAAGACCACATGAATCTTAGGACACCGGTATGATACCGGCCAAAGACACTTCGATGCTCAAGTCAGTAGTTTATCGAAAAGATAAAAATGCAAGGAAAATATAGAGATAATAGAGAAGTCTACTGTTGTGTCAGTGTCGATGTAGGGAATGTTGGTCGTATATATCTAGGTTGTATATTTGTAGGTTGTGGATATGTAGAAGGAGAAATGGAGAGTATTGCTAGATGCGACGAATACTCGATCCTTTTTCCTAGTGTAGGCGCGACCTACTTATAGGCATGGGTAGGCCAAGAGTCACGGACTCCTGGACTACCTCGGGTGAGTAATCGCTTATCCGTAGGTCGCGCCTACACTAGGAAAGGGGATCGAATATTCGCCGCATCCAATCAAAGAAAAATGTTTAGTTAAAAACAGTGGAAAATATTTTTATGTCCTTCAGGAGAAGAAAATATTTTTCACTCACTATATCCTACCTTTACCCACCCCAACCCCACACCCGTCCCACCCTCAACTTTACGCACTCTACTCACGTCACAATTTCAATTAATTATTATTAAATAAAAATAAATTAAATTTAATAAAATAATTATTCTAAATATAAAAATTAATTAATTCTAGTTTAATGACTAATTAATTAATTAAATTAATAAGATAAAATAGTAGTTAAAAAATGGATAAAAATAAATTAAGTAATTAATTATTTATTTCATTTAAGATTTGTTATTGATTTATTTTCTATTAAGTAATTATTCAACTAACTTAGTTTTAAATTAATAATTTTATAAATTAAATAACTAATTAAATTAATAATTAACAAAATATTATTTAACTAACTAATAATTAATAATAATTATTTATTTATTAAATTTAATATGTTTTATTCATTTATTACCTATTAATTAATTATTCAACTAATTTAGTTTTAAATGAATAATTTTATAAATTAAATTACTATTATTTATTGAATTTTTAATTAATTAGTTTATTTATTTATTTATTATTAATTAATTAATTAATTTTATGTGTTAATTTAAATTTTATTAATTAATTATTTTTAACTTATTTTAAATTGTTATTAATAAATTAATAATTTTAATTAATTAATTTATAGTGATTAATTATGATAAATATTTAAAAAATGAATAAAATAATAATTTAATCAAATAATCACTATTATATTCAAACACAAGAAAATATTTTCCAGTGTGACAACCAAACACTAGAAAATATTATGTTTTTTAGGAAAATATTTTTTGCTGAAACATTTTTCGCTGGCCAGTTATTTTACAGGAAACAAACACAGCCTAAATGAGAGAGAAATCTACCAGGGCCTACAATAATAGTCAATCTAATATTATTCTACTATCCTTAGAGGAAGCACCGTCAAGATCAATTAGTGAGGTTTTTGGCCTTTTGGTTTTTTCATACTGTCAAAGAGTTGAACTGTTGATCGAACCAAATCCGTTTCTTACTCGTTTTTTCCTCTATAGTTTTACTACTCTACGACATTCAGAACCAGTCTTGAAGTGGGTTGTTTCTATTTTACTAGAAGGATTTGATACTCTTCATTGTATTTCTCCTGAGTTGAAAGAAAAGATAGGCAATTTATCTTTTAAGAGTTACCCAGATGGATTACCCTTGGGAGCTAAGTCGAAGATCTCGCCACCACATAAGAAACAAAATTTTATACTATTGCTATGTGGACTACATCAGATATGGGTTCAAATGGTAAAAGCTAAGTGCTGAGTCAAATTTGTTTTGCCTGGCTTTTTGTCTTCCAAGAAAATCACAATAGAGTCTGTTGGCCTAAAAAGCTTATAATCTTTATTGTGATAATAACAAAATATCTTAATTATGATTTAGAATTCTTATTTGAATCTTGGATAAGTTATTCAGTCCATCAACATAATATTGTCTCAAGCGAAGCCCACATCAACATGTTCATTCAAAAGGTTCAAAGGCTAGCTTCAAACTATTGGATCAAAGCCCAATCTGAAATCTTATCAAAGTCCAAAAGATATTCTTACTCAAATGAAGTCTTTCATGAGGAATCAAGCTACGAATACCCGAAGAAAAAAGACTTGTCACCTCAAAGAAATGAAGTTGAAGATTCGACGATAAAAAGGGAGCTACAAGGAAGGAGACGTGGCGACATAAGGGGTACCGGATTTAAAAATATGTTATTTGCCTAAGTATGACTTGTGTAGCTCATAATTTTCCAAAAAGGTTTTTCATAAAAGATTTTTCTATTTTATAAAATATCCATTGAACATATTTTCAAAAAGGTCATTACAAACTCATCTTTGAAAAACAAGATTTTTTTCAAACTCTTGTGACATAAAAATTGTTCTATATCTTTTTAAGAGTTTTTGAAAATGTTTTGAGATGTTAAAAATGCTAGAAATACTTTTTTAAGTACCCTCAAAAAATTCCCAAATACTTTATTATTTAACAAATTGTTTTGGGGCTAAAAAAGATCACTTTCAGCATTTTAAGCATTCGGGCGTTACTAGCTTCATCCGGTTGACCGGATGAAGACCACAACGCTCGGCAGAGAGCTCTGGTCCAAGCATTACCTGCCTCATCCAGTCGACCAGATGAAGGGCTCAACGACCAGATGGCTTAATGGGAAAAATCCAGGATTTTTGCATTATATCTGTTTTGTGTCTAACTTTTCCCTCTTTTTGAGTCATGCTCTCTTACCATCTCAAACACCTCTCCAAGCCTTAATTTTCAGATTTCCAAGCTAATTCAAATAGCTTCTTCATATCATTTTCATTGAGAAATCTTGAGCTATCATTTTCATATCTTTGAGCATTCAAAGTATTCTTCAATTGTAATATCAAACTCAAATAGGAGTTGCAATTATCATTCATATTATCACAAAATCTTTGTAATACACTCTTTCACATAGATTGAGAGAATCATTGTGAGAAGAAGTATTGTAATCCTTTTTGGACTCAAAGGAAGAGAGGATCGTTGGTTAAGCTTCACCTATACTTGAAAGAGCTTGTGTAACTCTTGTGGACTCAAGAGTAAGTGTAGTTGGTTTTTGCTTCACTAATATTTGAAGAAGCATCTTAGTGAAGAGTTGTTAAATCCTAAGGGAAATGAAGACCTTAGGTGGTGGACTAGGCCTCCGGGAGTGCGAACTACTTGAAAAATATCGTGTTTGATTTCTCTTACTTTACTATCTTTATTTTCAAGTTATTTACCTTCGTGTGGATATTGCTCATATTAATTGTTTTGATAATTGTTGTGTTATCTATTTGGAATTTATTTTTGAAGTTTTAATTGCTTATCTAGTATTATATACTTATGTGCTCACTAAGTGTTTGATAAATTACCTACAAGAACTTCTAGAGTATTATCATATTTCACTAGATATTATTTCCGCATCAAGAATTTTTAAATTGCTTAAACTTGCCAAACAACCTAATTCATCCCCCCTCTTAGGTTATCAAGGACCAACAAGTGGTATCAAAGCTAGTACTCTACATATAGCTTAACATCTAGTAGAGGATCCCTATGGCAAGCTCATCAATGTCTAATATAGTTGAAGGACAATCTTCTTCTATACTACCATTGTTTAATGGAACAAACTATTCTTTTTGGAAAACTAGGATGAGAATCTATATTATAGCAAATGACATAAGAGTTTGTAATGTGGTAAAAAATGGACCAACCAATCCTACTCTAACTAAAAAGGAAGAACAACAAAGCATCACTGTAACTAAACTGGAAAAAGACTATAATGATGATAATTCAAAATGTGTGAAAGAAACTATAAAGCAATGAACATGTTATATCTTGCTTTAGATTCAAATGAGTTCAATAAAATTTCTGGATGTAAAAGTGCCAAAGAAATTTGGGATCAATTAGAAGTCACATATGAGGGAATTACCAAGTTAAAAAAACTAGAATAAACATGCTTGTTCATAAATATGAAATGTTCAAAATGTCATTTGATGAAAATATTGAACAAATGTTCTCTAGATTTACCGATATTGTTAATGCTCTAAAATCTCTTGGAAAAGAGTATTCTAACGAAGAATTGGTAGGAAAAGTTCTCCGAAGCTTAACCGAGCCATGGGAAGCTAAAGTAACAGCTATTGAGGAAGTTAGAGACCTCAAAACTCTCACTCTTAGTGAACTTATGAGATCTCTTATGAGCCATGAGTTGATGAAGAAAGATCGAGAAGAAGAAAAAAGAAATAACAAGAAGTCACTTGCACTTCTTGCATCAAAGGCTTACTCAAGTGATGAAGAGGAAGAAAACAAAGAAGATGATAATGAGATAACTCTTCTTACAAGGAACTTTAAGAAATTTCTCAAATTCAAAATGGTAAGCAAAGCTCCTTACAATAAGTTTATGAACAAAGGGAGAAACAAACCAAAAGAAGAAGAAAGATATTTCAATTATGACAAGACAGGTCACATAAAAGCAAATTGTCCAAAACCAATCAAAACTAAGGGAGGAAAAGCTTTGAAGGCAACATACGTTGATGACGATGCCGGTGAAGACAGCGAAAATGAAGAAGTGGCAAACATCGTTTTTATTATGACAAAAGAGGATGATGTGGTATGTTCTTCTTTTAATTCTGAATATTACTCCTCTAGCTCATTAATTGATAATGAATGTTCTTTTGAAGAATTACAAAATAAATTTTCTAAAATGCATGATAGTTTTGAAATTGCAATTATCAAGATATATGAAATTCAAAAGGAAAATAATATCTTAAAAGAAGAAAATAAGTTGCTTGAAAAAGATCGAAATTGTGCTCATGAAAAGGCACTCAAGATTCATTTTGAAAATAATTATCTTCAAACAAAAATTGAAAAACTTAAAAAAGAAAATCAAGGATTAAATGGAAGCCTAGCAAGATTTTCAAAAGGAAAAGAAAATCTTGATAAAATGCTTGGCTCATAAAAAATGGCTTTTGATAAAAGTGGAATAGGATATGAACCTTCTTCAAAACAAAAATCTTTAAAAAGTTATTTTGTAAAAGCATCATCTTCTACAAATGAAGCATCAACATCAAAAGGATTTCAAAAAACATGCACCTATTGTGAAAAATAAGGTTACATAACATCACATTGTAAATTTTGAAATATGGAAGGTAGAGACTCTAAAATTCCTTCTTGGCTTAAACCAAAATGGATTATTAAATGTGCTAAAAGTCAATACTAATAATATAGGACCCAATAGAACTTGGGGACCTAAATTTTGTTTTTGTATATAGGTTACCCTAAGGATGAAGTATGAAGAAAATTGGGTCATCGATAGTGGATGTTCAAGACATATGACCGGTGATCCATCTCTTTTCTATGAGCCTATCAAAAATTACAAAGGTTATGTAATCTTTGGAAATAATGAGAATGGTAAAATTATTGGTAAAGGTAGCATTGGAAATAAAAATAATATATCTATTCATGATGTGCTACTTGTGAAAGGATTGTAACATAATTTGCTTAGTGTAAGTCAACTATGTGATAATGATTATCTAGTTGAATTTAAATCATCATGTTGCACCGTTTTTGACAAAATGAAAATGTGTTGTTTATTGCAAATAGACATGAAAATGTCTATATCATTAACTTTGAAAGTATATCATGCCAAAATATCGATTGTTTAATCATAACAAATGAAAGTTCTTGGTTATGGCATAGAAGATTATGACATATTAGCATGGATCCACTTGGTAAACTCTCTCGAAAGGATCTTATAAGAGGCCTTCCTAAGACCAAGTTGGAAAAAGATCATTTATGTGATGCATATCAATTTGGAAAACAACATAAAGTATCTTTCAAAACCATCAGCCATGTGACCACATCAAAAGCTTTACAAAAACTTCATATGGACCTTTTTGGACCAATGGATGTAATAAGTCTAGGAGGATCTAGATATGTTTTTGTTATTGTTGATGATTGTACTAGATACACATGGGTCATCTTTCTTGCTCTAAAAAATGATGCTTTCAATGAGTTTGCAAAATTCTGTAAAAGAGTGCAAAATGAGAAAGGATACTACATTTCATGCATTCATAGTGATCAAGGCACAGAATTCAAAAATGCATCTTTTGTGGAATTATGTGAACAAAATGGAATTGAGCATAACGTTTTGGCTCCTAGAACTCCTCAACAAAATGGGGTTGTTGAAAGGAAAAATCGAACTCGACAAGAAATGGCAAGAACAATGTTGAAAGAAAACAACTTGCCTACATACTTTTGGGGAGAAGCTATCAATACGGCTTGCTATGTTTTAAATAGAGTTTTAATTAGACCTTCTCTCAAGAAAACTCCATATGATCTATGGAAAGGACGTACTCCAAATATTTCACATCTTAAAGTTTTTGGATGCAAATGCTTCATCTTAAATAACAAATATCATCTCGGTAAGTTTGATTCAAAATCCGACGAATGTATTTTTATTGGTTATTCTTCTAGAAGCAAGGCATATTGAGTTTACAATAAAAGAACCTCAGTAATTGAGGAATCTATGCATATTAATTTTGATGAAACTAACCCCTTTATATCAAGAAAAGATGAAGATGATGATGTATGTATTCAACAAGTAAAAGAACAGGGTTAACCTATTTCTACAAGTGAAGAAGGTAATACATCCACAAGCAATCAAATTGTTACTCCAATTGAGGAAGAACAACCAACATCAAATGATCAAATCACAAATCAAGATCTTCCAAAATGTTGGAAATTTGTCAAAAATCATCCAAATGATCAAATCTTCGGAGATCCAACACAAGGTGTAAGAACTCGTTCAAATCTAAATACTTTTTGTGAACATGTTGCTTTTATATCTCAAATTGAACCTAAGAATATAAAAGAAGCATTATTGGATAATGATTGGATTATTGCTATGCAAGAAGAACTTAATCAATTCGAAAGAAATCAAGTTTGGACCTTAATTGAAAGACCTAGTAATTACCCGATTATTGGAACAAAATGGGTTTTCTGAAACAAACTAGATGAATCCAGTAATGTAACTAGAAATAAGGCTAGATTGGTTGCACAAGGGTATAATCAAGAAGAATGAATAGACTATGAAGAAACCTTTGCACCGGTATCTCGACTTGAATGCGTTCGAATGTTGCTAGCATTTGCATGTTTTATGAACTTCAAACTTTATAAAATGGATGTGAAAAGTTCTTTCTTAAATGGTTATCTTCAAGAAGAAGTTTGTGTTGAACAACCACTCGGCTTTGAAAATACAAATTTATCAAGTCATGTATTCAAACTTCAAAAAGCTCTTTATGGACTTAAACAAGTACCTAGGGCATGGTATGATAGATTAAGTAATTATCTACTTGATAACGTCTTTTCTAGAGGTAAACATGACTCTACATTATTTGTAAAAAGAAAAGCTAAAGATATCTTGCTTGTTCAAATATATGTTGATGATATTATCTTTGGTGCTATTAACGAATCACTTTGCAAGTATTTTTCTGAATGTATGCATAAAGAATTTGAAATGAGCATGATGGGAGAATTAAATTTCTTCCTTGGACTTCAAATCAAACAAACAAAGGAAGGGATCTTCATCAATCAAGCCAAGTACATTAAGGAACTCATCAAGAAGTTCGGGCTTGAAACTGCAAAATAAATTAGCACTCCTATAGGAACGTCAATCAAGCTTGACAACGATGAAAAATAATATCGAGGTATGATCGGAAGTCTTCTCTATTTAATTGCCTCAAGACCTGATATTATGTTTTCAGTGTGCTTATGTGCTCGTTTCCAATCTTCTCATAGGGAATCATACTTAAATGCTGTAAAAAGGATTATTAGATACCTTAAAGGTACTATTGATTTAGGACTTCTTTACCTTAAAGGCACATCTTACGAACTTTTGGGATATTCAGATGCCGATTATGCGGGTTGTAAAATTGATAGAAAAAGCACTAGTGGTAGTTGTAAATTTCTAGGACATGCTTTAGTTTCATGGTCTAGCAAGAAACAACATAGTGTAGCTCTTTTAATGGCTAAAGCCGAGTATGTAGCTATAGGTAGTTGTGTTGTACAAATTCTTTGGATGAAACAAACTTTGCTTGACTTTGGTTTAGAATATGACCGTGTGCCGATCAAATATGATAATACAAGTGCTATAAGTCTATCAAAGAATCCAATTCAACATTGTAGAACTAAGCATATTGAAATTCGTCATCATTTTCTAAGAGATCATGTGAAAAAAAGTGATATTGAACTTGTATTTATTGATTCTTTGCATCAATTGGCCGACATTTTTACAAAACCGTTGCATGAGAATCAATTTTGTGCCATTAGAAGAGAGTTAGGAATGCTTTGGATCACTTAAGCTTTTGAAAAATTGCATTTTTCAAGAAATAGGGGATCCGGGCATTACTGCATTCATTTGGTCGACCGGATAAAGCATGCAACGACCGGATCGCGCTTCTCTGTCGGGCGTTACTGCCATTATCTAGTTGACTGGATCAGGGTCCTATTGACCGAATCGCGCTGGTTGAAAAATGGGATTTGGCCTCGTCTTTTCAAAATCTCTCCCACTCAACCTCAAATTCTCTCAATCCCTCTCAATCTCTTATATTTTAACTCATCAAATCAACTAATTCTTCATTACAAATTGATTCACAACACATAGTTTTCATCAAATCCTTGTCTTTGCATCATCAAACTCTTCAAAATCTTCAAAAGAAAAACCTTGAACTCCTTTGCCCATAAGGTGTTCGACGAATTTCCTCAAAGACATTATTTTCTTAAATGCTTCAATCTCCTTCAAATTCTCAATGGCACCACCAAGAGCTGACTCAAAGAAGCGCAAGACGGGAGAATCTTCATCATCTGCTCCCCAAATCGTTGTTAGTCCCGATGCCTTTCCACAACAAAACATCCTATGGGGTAAGACTTTGGATCCTCCTACTTTGCTTAATAGAACTAGAATTTTAAAACTTCTGGATGCTCAAGGTTGGCTTCCTATGTTAAGATTTGTGAACAAAGGATGTACTTCGTGGATTAGAGAATTATACTACTATGCTAACTTAGATTTTAACACCATGAAATTGCAAAGCCAAGTTAAGAAAAAGGTGTTAAAACTTACTGCTAGTGATATTGCTAGAGCCTTCGAAATTCCAAATCAAGGAACTAAGTTGTATTCTTACAAAGGCATGCCGGAAGGCATTCATGATGATTTAGAGGGTAGGGTTATCGC
Source organism: Ehretia macrophylla (assembly GCA_037974665.1). NCBI lineage: Eukaryota > Viridiplantae > Streptophyta > Magnoliopsida > Boraginales > Ehretiaceae > Ehretia > Ehretia macrophylla. Next base: position 13,541,075 of record CM075774.1, read on the forward strand.
TTTTCTTTGGGAAAGAACATAGGAGTCTAGCACTCAATATCCTAAGAAAAATGAAATCACCCCTAAAAAGAAGCTTATATTCTACATCCTTCATGAAGTGTTTATTCCTAGGGAAGTTAAGGACGGTTCCATTCCGAAATTCACTGTTTTGTTGATGTATCTGATGTATGAGGCAAAAAGAATCAATTTCCCACACATCATTATCAACCACATCGTCCACACTAAGCAAGCAGAGAACCAACTTACTTATGGGGTGCCTTTAACACATCTCCTTGACTCTTTAGATGTTCCCCGAGATCAAGAGTTTGAGTCTATTAGTGCTAGGTCTTATCTTCTAAATCACACTAGCATCTCTTATCAAAAGTTGAAGCTTCATAACAACCAAGTTCTTGATGCTCATGAGGATACAAACGGTGATACTATTGTGTTTGAATCTCTTGATATTGATCCCGATTCCTTCAGAGATCCAATGGAAGGACAAGGCACTGGTCAAGGTGGAGCTGGTAGCTCTCGAAGAGCTGGAACATCTTCTTCTCAATCTTCCTCACATGATGAAATCATTGCTCGCCTGGATGCACAAGATGTTCGCTTGGATCGTATGGAGCAAATGTTGAAAGCATTACACGACCACCATCTTGGCTCTTAGTTTGTGGATGTTTTGAGAATTGTTTTCCTTCAAACAACTTTTTAGCTTTTATGTTTTACTTGCATCAAGTACTCCTCTGCATTTTTTCTCTTTCTTGTTTTAACATTGATTTGATATTTTGATTAGCTTCTTTAAATGCTTCAATTGATCTTTGTTTTAACTACTCTTATGCCTATTTGCTCTTTCTATGGACTGTGAACTATTTTGTTGATGTCAAATAGGGGGAGAAAAGGGATATTGAGAAAAGGGATATTGAGAATTTTAGCATGAAAATACTTGTGTATGATTTATAATGCTTTACACGTATTCAGGGGGAGCTTGCTCATCATATGCAAGCTAATGATTCAATCAAGTACAAACTGAGGGAGATACCTCAAATCTAGTTGTAATTATCAAAGTTCAACTATTTCATGCTTGCAAATTTTAATGTTTTGTCATCATCAAAAATGGGGAGATTGTTGGCCTAAAAAATTTATAATCTTTATTCTGATAATAACAAAACATCTTAATTATGATTTAGAATTCTTATTTGAATCCTGGGTAAGTTATTCAGTCCATCAACATAAGATTGTCTCAAGCAAAGCCCACATCAACATGTTCATTCGAAAGGTTCGAAGGCTAGCTTCAAACTATTGGATCAAAGCCCAATCTAAAATCTTATCAAAGTCCAAAAGGTATTCTAACTCAAATGAAGTCTCTCATGAAGAATCAAGCTATGAATACCCGAAGAAAAAAGACTTGTCACCTCAAAGAAATGAAGTCAAAAATTCAACGATAAAAAGGGAGCTACAAGGAAGGAGACGTGGCGACAAAAGGTGTACCGGCTTTAAAAATATGTTGTTTGCCTAAGTTGACTTGTGTAGCTCATAATTTCTCCAAAAAGATTTTTCATAAAGGATTTTTCTATTTTGTAAAATATCCATTGAACATATTTTCAAAAAGGTCATTACAAACTCATCTTTGAAAAACAAGATTTTTTTTCAAACTCCTGTGACATAAAAATTGTTCTATATCTTTTTAAGAGGCTTTGAAAATGTTTTGAGATGTTAAAAATGCTAGAAATACTTTTTTAAGTACCCTCAAAAAATGCCCAAATACTTTATTACTTAACAAATTGATTTGGGGCTCAAAAAGATCACTTTTAGCATTTTAAGCATCCGGGCGTTACTAGCTTCATCCGGTTGACTGGATGAAGACCACAACGCCTGACAGAGAGCTCTGGTTCGGGCGTTACCTGCCTCATCTGGTCGACCGGATGAAGGGCTCAACGACCGGATAGCTTAACGGGAAAAATCCAGGATTTTTGCATTATATCCGTTTTGTGTCTAACTTTTCCTTCTTTTTAAGTCATGCTCTCTTACCATCTCAAACACCTCTCTAAGCCTTAATCTTCAGATTTCCAAGCTAATTCAAAGAGCTTCTTCATATCATTTTCATTGAGAAATCTTGAGCTATCATTTTCATATCTTTGAGCATTCAAAGTATTCTTCAATTGTAATATCAAACTCAAATAGGAGTTGCAATTGTCATTCATATTATCACACAATCTTTGTAATACACTCTTTCACATAGATTGAGAGAATCATTGTGAGAAGAAGTATTGTAATCCTTTGTGGACTCAAATGAAGAGAGGATAGTAGGTTAAGCTTCACCTACACTTGAAGGAGCTTGTGTAACTCTTGTGGACTTAAGAGTAAGTATAGTTGGTTTTTGCTTTACCAACATTTGAAGAAGCATCTTAGTAAAGAGTTGTTAAATCCTAAGGGAAGGGAAGACCTTAGGTGGTGGACTAGGCCTCCGGGAGTGCGAACCACTTGAAAAACACCGTGTTTGATTTCTCTTACTTTACTCTCTTTATTTTCAAGTTATTTACCTTCGTGTAGATATTGCTCATATTAATTGTTTGATAATTGTTGTGTTATCTATTTGGAATTTATTTTTGAAGTTCTAATTGCTTATCTAGTGTTATATACTTGTGTGCTCACTAAGTGTTTGATAAATTGCCTACAAGAACTTCTAGAGTATTATCATCTTTCACTAGATATTATTTCCGCATCAAGAATTTTTAAATTGCTTAAACTTGCCAAACAACCTAATTCACCCATCCCCCTCCTCTTAGGTTATCAAGGACCAACAGAGTCAAAAAGAAAAGGGAGTTCAAAATGACATGTTTAGATTAAGAATTTGAAGAAAACACAACCGGTAAAGGAAAGGTAGTTGGGGCACATATTGTATTTTTTTAATTACTCTTTTTGGCAGCTATCTTGTCACGCCCCCAAAATTCACATAGGTGAATCTCGAGAACGTAACTGTCGTACACTAAGAAGAAACGTTTTTTTCTAAATACGCAATGCACTAAATTGACATCAATTTAAAAACCATAGCAATAAATAGGCGATAAGCCATCAAAGCATCTATATCATCATCAAGTAGTGAAATTTAAATCTCCAACTAAGAAATAAAAATCTACAAAAATACACAACTTTTTTCAAAGTCATAAAAGAAAATGAGAAATTAAACCCATAGGTTTAGAGGATATAAATAAAATTATTCCTAACTAAAATATCCAAAAGGTTGTAATCAATTATTCGTCGAAACAATATCTACCCAAGCTAAATTCAAAAAGCCTATTCCTCACCTTCTACAAAGAAAAGATTTTTACAAAAATAAGACAAAAATCTCAGTAAGTGACGATCCCCAAAAACACATTTTGAGACCTTTAAAATATTTGACATATTATAAATATCATAAATTCGAAAACAGTGAAGCTCATGCAAAATCATAATATTTCATACCTATGAGTCATAAAAGTTCATGCCAAACTAAACTCATATGCCAAGAATTCATAGTGCCAAAACCATAGTCAAATGAATCCAATACCCAAGTCTAAGTACATATTTATCCTAAACCATAGAGTGAAAAATATTTTTATTTATCTTCTATCATAGCGTCAGAAGTATTGACATTTATCTTCCGCCAAAAGGTCAAAAGTATTGACATTTATCATTTGCACAAGAGTCAGAAGTATAGTTTATTCACAACCAGAGTGTCAGAAGTGTTAGCATTTATCCTCGGCCAACAAGGGTCATAAGATTGGCATTAATTCCCAACTAATAAGGGTTATAATATTGGAATTTATCCTCTGCCAAGATGTGTCGAACATTGACATTTATCCCTCACCAACAAAGTGTCATAATTATACAATCTTTTCAAAGTCTAAAGTTTCCAATATATCATATATACATTTGATAACCAAACAAGGTGTGCAACAATTCTAGTACTTTACTTTTCATAATATATCATACTTTGAAATCATGCAGATACTTTTGCCCAAGGTTTTATTTTGAGTTTTCAAAACCATTTAATGCCTTAAACCCGATTTATAACCATGCAATATGAGGCCATAAATCATTAATCTAAGTTTCAGTTCAAAATATGCTAAAACTTTTATCTCAAATTTGCTTGATTTTTCCTTTCGAACTAAAAAGGCATTCAAAAGTCATTTTTAAAGAGCTAATAGCAAAACTATAATTTAACTAAAAACTAAAAGGCATTTCAGAATAAATATATAAAGCTTTTTTCTTCAAAATCACGTCAAGACTTTTAATACATCTATAGAACCTCAAATACATGAAACTATAAGTTGTCAATTTGTTCAAAGTTTCTAAAAATTCAAAAACCATTAAAAATTATATTACAAATAAGCAAGACAAGATCATAACATTATGCAAAAGAAAATAATCCTTTTCTTTCTTTTTTTTCAAGATGTCGTTCATATTGAAAAGTAACTTACTATTAACAAGGAACAGTCACGTGTCACTATTCAATGTGAACAGTAACTTCTTCTTTTTTTAAAAGAATAATATTTGAAATCCTAATACGAACACATTAAAATCATCCTTCAAAGTTTTTTTTTCTTTAAAAGATCAATCCCGACATGTAAAATTCTTCAGGAATTCAATAAATCAAGTTCTATATTTCGAGTATAAGTCACGACATCCAAATTATTCATAGCCCAATTCGTATAATCATAATAATTCAATAAATCACATTCAAAATACTATATAATATAGGAAATTAAGTGAGGACCAACCCACTTATTTTTTTGACGAATCAAGCCTAAACTTCAAGAACTTTCAAGAGTCTAAACATAAGATGAATGAAGGGTTGCACAATATGTTCAAAGTTTGGACATAATTATATAACTTGTTTTTCTTGTCTATGCGAAGAAAAAAGCTATAATGCAAGAGGAGTTTGGAGGTTAGGGTTAATCATTCTTTCTGTAGAGATTCTAAACATTCAGGAAAAATGTATTTTTTTCTCTCTTTTTTTTTCTCTATGTGTCATAAGTTAGTGGGCTCAACAAAAATTTTTATTTTGTTTTTTTTTGAGTAGTCACTTGGCCCAAAACTAATAAGCCACTAATTTATTTTGAAAACTCGGGTCATTACATCGAATAGTAACTTTGTTGTTTTTTTTTAGAATAAGCTTTGAAATTCCAATACAAACACATTAAGAATCATCCTTCAAATATTTTTTTTCTTTAAAAGATCAATCCCAACATGTAAAATTCTTCAGAAATTCAATAAATCAAGTTCTATATTTCGAGAATAAGTCACGAAATCCAAAGTATTCATAACCTAATTCGTATAATCACAATAACTTGATAAATCACATTCAAAATATGATATAACATAGAAAATTAGGTGAGGATCAACCCATTTACCTTTTTGACTAATCAAGCCTAAACTTCAAGATAATTTTTCTAATTTTTTCACCAACTTCCAAGAGTCAACACATGACGAATGAAAGGTTGCACACTATGTTCAAAGCTTGGACATAATGATATAATTTATTTTTTCTTATCTATGCAAAGAAATCTATAATGCAAGAGGAGTTTGGAGGCTAGGATTAATCTTTGTTCTGTAAGGATTCTAAATGTTCTATTAAAAAGGTCATTTTTTTTCCCTTTAAGTGTCATAAGTTAGTAGGCTCAACTTATATGCTTTGGAATAAGCTTGTATAGTTTGGGAAAGGGTTTTGATTGATCAAAAATAAGAATCTACTTCAACCTATATGCCCTTAGGCACGACCTCAACTTTTTTAGAACAAATTCGGGTCAAATAGCAATAATCGAAAGGAAGAGCTTGTTGAGTTCTTAAAAATCATTATTTTTTTTAGAATAGGGACTAAGGTGGAATTTCACTTCAAACTAAATTGGATTCGGACTTTTTTTCGGCATGTCACTTGCTTGCGAACTTCTTTAATAGGACAGTTTGTTTGGAGGTCCTATTCTTCACGTTTACCGTTGTCCGTAGATTTCACTCTTTCAAACTTGTATACTTTTTAAAGACTCAGGTATCCCCCTATCATCTTCTATATAGAGTTCACTAATATTCGAGCACACTTCCTAAGCGAAACAACTTGAATATTATACCCTATATGGAAAAAGTCCAGTAGTCGGGATGACTCATTGACATAAGATAACTTTATAAGTAAAAACACATACATCATCTCTTAAATAAAGAAAATGGTTAAACAATATATTCCCAGCGAAGTTAATGGGTGTTGTTTTGCTACTAGGCAACATCTCCTGCCACATAGAGGAATTTACAATTTTCTCCATAAGAAGATGCAGTGATATGACATATGGTTCTAAAGTAGTAATGAATCGCGTCAGTAAAATGGGTCCCTGACCACGTTGTTTTACAATAAAAAATAGAAGTGAAAGAATTTAAAACAATTTTACCTTTGATTATCACATAGACATTTGAGTCGAGGGTCGATCCACGAAGATTGTGTGAGACCTGAGCATGCAAATTATGTTCATTTCTTTATTTTAAACATTATTTGGTAGTATTTTGTGCTAATTATGTGTTTAGCTATTTTAATACATCATATTTTCATTTAAATTATATTTATACATATAAATATAGTCTTATTTTATTAAGTCTACTATAATTGACTTAGTCTTACTCATAAATATATAATACATACATAAATACATATAAACATATTAGATAATAGCTTAATAGGCCAACTTTGACTATTTGACTTTGCTTATTTGACTTCATTTGACCACCTAGCATTATTATCATTATATACATAATATAACATAATGCAAAACAAAACAAAAGGCCTACAAGAAGCTTGAAGTGTCGGCCATAAGAAGAAAAAAGAGAAAAAAATAGAAAACTAGATTTTGATCTTTTTGAAGAAGATTTCTTGCATTTCAAAGCCAAATCAAAGTGGAAATAGCTCAAAGATTGTTCTCCATAGCTTGTTCTTGGCTTATATAGCATTTTTCCACAATTTTAGGTGAGGGTTTCAAGTTATTGCATGTTATTTGCTTACTTTAATCCATGGAAATCATATATAATTGTGTTATAGATTCTTGTAGAGATAAATATATGTTGTAGTGATTTGAGAGCTTTATATATGCATATGAACTTGTTGGAGTCAAAATAGTTGGTTTTATACTAACTTTGTTGGTTAGAAGTTGAGAATTTGAGTTGGCTTTGGTTTATGATTATATATATGTGATTGTGATATGATTTCATGGCTTTGGAGTGAATTTGGTGAATTTAGGGGTTTATTTTGATGAATTTCTTAAAATTCCAGCAATGGTGCTATTTTAGAGATTGGCATGTTTGACTTGTTTAATGCTTGGTTTTGTTGTTGTAATGAGTTCATAATGCATTATAGTTGTTTACTATATTGGTTGTGTTGAGGTTGTGTTGTAGAGATTCATAGGATAGTTATATGATGTCCAAAAGTTGGAGTTGTGTTGTAGAGATCATGTTCTTATGAAGGTTAATTGGTGTTAATATGTTATAGAGATGAGATTTTTATGAAGCTTAAATGGGGTTAATGTGTTGGAGAGATCATTTTGTTTTGATGATAAAATGTTGGTATTAATGCGTTGGATATATGTTTTAATGAAGCTTAGTTGTTGGATAATGAATGTGTTGTTGGATAATGATTGTGTTGTTGAGTAATGAATGAGTTGTTGAGTAATGAATGTGTTATTGAGTAATGAATGCGTTGTTGAGTAATGAATGTGTTGTTGAGTAATGAATGCGTTGTTGAGTAATAAATGAGTTGTTGAGTAATGAATGTGTTGTTAAGTAATAAATGCGTTGTTGAGTAATGAATGCGTTGTTGAGTAATGATTGTGTTGTTTAGTAATGAATGTGTTATGAGATGTGAAGTGAAGTGTCGGGTTGCAACCTTAGTCCATTATGGTAGCGGCGTATCGTGCTGGGCAGCATAGGGCTTGCCGGTAATTGCATGACTACCATGTACTAGTCCTTTTTCTCGTGTGGTTGGTGAAGGCCATGGTGAGATTGATCGTAGATTTGTGTACATCATGAGTGCATAAGCGGGACAGAGAAGTGTTGAGTTCGTGGCGGAGTTATAAGGGTCGGCTTCAACAACTGTTCTAAAACGGTAACCTCTTAGTGTGTTGTTTAGCGTGAATATTTCAAGGTTGTTAAGCGAATGTGAGTACGTGGTTGCCAATGTGATATGTTGTTTCTAATGCACTTGAAAAGGTTTTCAAGTTAAAGCTTTCAAACTTCCTTATATCCCTCCCTCACTAAGCCTGTTTAGCTCACTCCTCTTTAATTCATGTTATAGGTGTTCATGATGTTGATTATGTGCGAGATGAAGGAATGAATGAGTTTGATCATGTAGTTCATGAGTAGTTGATGTACTTAACTTTGAAACTATGTTTTATTTGCTTTATTGTTTAGTAGTTGTGTAGTTTATGTGTCAAATACTTGCTAAGTTAACTTTCTTTAAGTCTAGTTGTTTTGGTTGTACATATATGGTTGGTCACGTTGGATCGTGATTACAACTAGCTAGCTTTATATCTTAGCATATGTTTATATTCACGAATGCTTGTTTTTGAAAGAATTGTCTACTTTAGTCAAATGAATGAATGTAAGATTAGTGTATTCCGCAAGAGAATGATAAAATGTTGTTGTATATGAATGAAGCGAACCTTTGAGAATGTATGTTGTGTATTCTTTGTTGCATTGGTTGTTCATATTACAGGCGTTATAATGTCCATGTGTCATTGTGACCGGGTTTGGTTTCCGAAGGGACCAGGTTTGGGCGTGACAGATTGGGGTTAGCGATTCATGTTAAGAATTTAGTTTATAATTGGTTTGACTTCTAAGTCACAGTAAATTTTGTTTTAAGTCCAAAGAGTCCAAAAATAACGTTAAATTATAAAGTTATAAAATTAAATTACAATGCAATTTTTGTTAAGTTCGATGAATTGAATGTGATTCGGGATGGTAAATGGCTTGAAATATTCAAGTATAATGTTATGGATTCAGATTTAAAAATTAAATCATTCAGAAATGGGGCTACATGCTCCCACTTCTGAGTTGGCCTCAGATACGTAATTGACAAGATTAATGGATTATCAAGTTTAGAGGTGTTGGTACAATCGAACTGTAATAGCCAGACCTAGCATATAGCATACAGTACATATTTGCATATACTTCTGTGTCACTTTAAAAGTTTATTTATAATTATGTGAATAACTTAATTCAATTCATTCGTTAATTGCTCTATTTATTATATTTTTGAAATACATGCAAATAGAGTTTAGTAAAAATTAAATGAGGTAACTATTTTAATATTATAATTATGGGAATTTATTCTTTTATATTTAAGTGCTAGATACTATTATTACCCATTAAATGTTTAAATAACCCGAGCCCGAACATGAAAATTTTTTTGTTTCTTTTTTTGAATTTCATATTTTTTTCTTAATACTTGCTATTTTAGATGCATACATCCATTGAGTTTGCGTGCATAGCATATCGGGATCAATGACAAAAATTTGTAAGTGAACGTAATGAATAGTAAAATTTTCCAGCAATTTTTATGTATTTTTCTACTTAGAATACTTGACCCATTTGCATACAACTACCCAAACCCAAAACTCATGATCTATAACCCACCTAACTACCCATATATACACATAACACTTACGTTAGCAAAACAAAAAAAAAAAAACAAAAAAAGAGAAAGAAACCAAAATCGTCCAAGAGAGAAAAGAGAGGAAAAAAAATGGAAAAATGCTAAGATTGATCTTTGAGCTTGCTTGGGGGAGTGCTAGAGCCATCCTAGTTCATCTTCAAGCCTTCTACATCTTGCCTAGGTGAGAGATTCATCCATATTTGGGCATTTGAAGTTTTATATATAAACTTTATTTTTTAGATTTTAATGTTGTATTGCTTATATATGCTTTAATATGCTTCAATTGCCTTCTATTGAGTTAGTAGAACATTCTTTGAAAGTTATTTGGCAAGGTTTATGACTAGAAATTGAAAATGCAAGTTGTTGAAGATGATGAATAGTAAAAAATGTGAATAGTAAACTCTTGTGTTCTAGCTTAATTTATTGCTTCAAATATGCTTAAATATGTATGTAAGACAAACTTTTGTAGTTAGTTAGCTTTTTGAATGGTTGAAAATGATGGTTGATGAATTAAAGAAGACGATGAATAGTGATTTTGAGGGTTATTGTGCAATGTTGATCCTAGGCTTGTAACTATGCTATCTATTAGTTCCTATAGTGCTATTGGACATAGAAAAACACTTATGTGAGATTAGAATGAGTTTTGCTTGAGTAGTTGCTTAAAATTAGCTAAAAAGGCTAACTTTATAAAAGGATTTCGGGTGTGAAGTAAATCCAGGTGGATTTGAGTGATATAATTAGAGTTCTTAGGGTAATTAAGTGCTAAATTTGTGGTTATATCACCTATTTGGACATCGAATAAAGTACTTGTAGTACAAACACATAAAGGGAAAATTGGGTCTTTTGCGGTAAGCGCGGGTTAGTGGATGGTTTCGAGGGTCCTAGGAGTGTCATATAGTATAATTAGAAGAATAGAATAGATCGTTTGAGAATCTGGAACCTTGGCCTTCGTTTTAGAGCTAAATAACTTACGTTAACAAAGGAGAAAATGAGAGAATAGGGTGTTTTATAACTTGTATTGCCTTATAGTTGGTTATTGTATGTTTAAATGTATTTCAGATGAAATTTCATGAAAGTATGTTGTTAATCCCCTTTGCGCACCGATGGTTAATTTCATGTTTATTGCTTATAGTCTTGCGATTCTTGCTTCTAATGTTTTCTATATTACCTAATGATGTTATAGAGTAAACTTTTGAACCTAGATGGTTGCCTATTGTTATTTATTATATAGATGTACTTCTATGGATGTTTATTGAGGCAATGTGTTGTAGTTTAGGTTCCAATCTTGAATCGGGGTTTTAATATGCTTAATTGTCTAATTGTGATTGGTTGAATTGTTACTTTTCCTTATTTGTTAAGTGTCCTATTTTTGTGTAAACATGTCTAATTGGATAGTTGAATAGTTGGTTAGAACTTGTAGAGTCTTCTTTATGTTTTATTTGGAAGTTAATGAAACTAGGATTTGTTTATAAAAAATGCTTGCTCGGTTCATGTGTTTAGTTGTATTTGTATAGAATGTCATTTTCTTTTGGAGAAGTTCGTAAATCCAGTTATATGTTACTTTATGTTATATTGTACATGCTTCCCTTGTATTGTTATAGCCTTTTATAGTAGTTGGAATGATAGTTGGGTTACTTGAGACTTTAGCTTGTTTGTTAAATGAATGGTTAGCCTAGAAAGAATATGAATAGCTTAAATGTAAGTAAACAAGATTGTATTAAGAGTCGTTAGTTGGCATTGTATAATTGAAAGACTAAATTGCTAACTAGAAGTAGGGATGAGGTAACAAGTTAAAGGCTAATGAGTCAGTTATTTATATGTATTAAGTGTTATATTACAGTTTTGGTTACAAATGCTTAGAGTATAAATAAAACTTTGAAGCGTTCTTGTGAAGCTATTTCACGTGGTATTGTGGGTTATTTGCTAAAGCGTTATACTTATAGGGACAAGCTAGAGATTGCATAATTGAGCCAATTCAAGAAGGTTGGAGTAAATGTAAGCTATTTTCTTACATGCTTGGCTTAATTCAAGGTGAGGGAGCCTTCATCTCTTATGTGTAACTTAACTTATATTATTGTCTCTAGATTGTATTATTTAGTAATCGATAAAGTTTATATATATTATTTACTTGCTTTTTTGAGTCTTTTCGTGTTATTTGTGATTAACTGCGAAGGCGGCCTACTTTGTCTTTCCTCTTATGTGATTTGATATTCTTGGATCTCGTGAGCTTGACTCAGGGTTGCACAACCTTTTCGGACATGGTAGCGTCGAGAAACACGGGCGGCAGCGGGCTTGTCGTGCTCCCTCAACTATCATGGTGCCTATTCCCTTTCTCTCGCTGAGTATTCTCCACTACCCCAGAGGCATGGTTTACCTCGTTAGGGCATATGGACCTACCTCAAGAGAAAGGGTCATAGGATCGGGGTACATCCGGAGTACCCTATTTTGTTGGAATAAGGGTTTTGCTGGCACTTGCTTGAAGATCTTGGCTCATGGCTCGTGAATGAAGACAAACGTGGAACTGTATCCTTTTTATAAGTGGTTAAAGACTTGTCTAATACTTTGTTTTTTTGTGTTGTATATGTTATTATCTTTGTTGCATCTCATGAAAGCATTCCCCGGTATGTTGTATCACCTCCCTCGTTGAGCAACTGTGTTGCTCACTCTTTTTTTCAACATGTCTCAGGAACAACTGGAGATTGGATTGCCTCCTGTGTGGCCTGCCTGCTCTATCAGTGTGTAGAACAAGGAAGAATGTGTACATTATATGTTTGTATACTTTTTGAGACCTTATGGTCATGTAGGTATTTGTGTTATCTTAAGAAATGTAATATTAAAGTTTTAGTCTTGGGTGATAGTTAGGTGCTAGTGGTTTGTAATAACTTCAATTGTTTACTTTACTATCTAGCTGGCTTGCATGCTTGTTTGGATGAATTGGGAATCGATTGGAAGACTTCGAATATAAGAAAACTTAATAAATAATATTAGAGTGGTAAGATAAGTAGGTTTAGACTTTAGAATATCAATAGTTATGCCTGGCATGCTTGTGTGATGAACTTTTGCTAAGTTGTCGCTTGGATGGTCTTAATGCAAAATGTGATGTAGTGAAGTTGAAGGATGAAATGGATTGAGGTTGTGAATTATGGTCTTGTGGTTGTATGTTATTCGCAAGTTTTCAGATTGTCTTATAAATAGGGGAGACTCCGTCCGTCTTTCCTTATTTTTCGTGACCTCGGGTGTTGGATCGAGGCTCCGGTCTCGAGAGGGATCGAAGTGTTACACGAACTGTATCCAATCTCGAAATCACAATTAATATTTTACTTACGTAACCTAGAGGTATTGGTACAACCAAACTGTATCCATTCGAGATAGTCTCATATTGCCACTAGTTTACAAAATTAGGCTCATATGTATTTTTGATTAATTACAACTTAACTACAAGCATATGTATAATTAATCTAATAATACTCAACAAATTAAAAATATGAGACTTTGCATAAATTTGAATTTGAAAATATATACAAATATCCTCACATGCTACCACCTCGAATCTCGGTCTAATGTGTCATTATATTACATAAAATCATAAAAGAAATCAAGAAATGAAAGATTAACTTATTGAATTGTGCAGATCTTTTAAAATTTTTGCATAAGCAGGAATTTACCTAATAATTTCAAGGGGAAAATTGATTTTAACTTGTTTAAAAGTTTCAAGTATTTCTTCTCTTTTGGATTCTTTATCAAGTTGTTTCCCTAATGCATGTGGGAAAGGTGCCCTGAGACTCACAGTTAATGGAATTTTATCATGTAACGTTTTAAATTCAGATTCATTTTTCACTTCTTCTGGTGATTCAGTGTTATCTTGAGACTTAGCGTTTTGTTTGGATTACTTTGCATGCTCATAAGCTTCAAGACTTACCTTGTGGTCCACTTTCTTACCGCTTCACAATGTAGTGATAGCTTAAAATTGTTCTGTAGTTCCCTCAGTGCTTGCTACCTAAGCCTTACCTTTAGGGTTCCCTTCGGGCTGATGGGGTGGTTTTCCTTATTCTCTTTTGTGGAAAGTGCTGGCCAATTGCCCTATTTGCTTCTCTAACTTTGCAATTGATTTTGAATGTGAATGCAAAAGTTGGATATTGGATTCAAAGTTTTGTAAAGCTTTCAGAACCTGTTCTTCAAAATTAGCACTATAAGATCGAGGACCTGAATTAGAATTCGAAGGTACCTGATTCTGAGTGTATCCTATTGGTAGAAACCCTGGTAGATAAGTTGGACCTTTTTGTCTTTGTTGATGGATAGTTTCCTGATCTTGATTCCATTGCAAGTTTGGATGGTCACAGGTACCTGGATTATAAGTGTTATAAAATGGATTATAACGACGAGAACATCTATAAGTAGCAAGAGCCTGTTCCAAAATAGGATCAGAATTTAATGCATGAGCTCCTTCACCTGAATCAATTGCATGCACCGATTATTTTCTTTTAACCAATTTTTCTAATGCAAGAGTTAGATTTTCAATTTTTGAAGACAAAAAATTGTAATCATTGTTGCCAACATTTTCTTTCTTATCCCTAAATGAACATGCACGCTTACATGAGTTATTGCTCAATATTATAAACAATTGCCTAGCTTCTTCTAGGGATTTTTCAAGAATTGAACCATTACAAGCTGAATCAAGTAGACTTTGATTGTATTCATTTAACCCTTGATTGAAATTTTGGTCTAATTGCCATTCTAGAATTCTATGATATGGACACTCATGAAGTAAATTTTCATATTTGCCCTAGCTCGTGAAATGCTTCTCCAGACAACAGAACAAAATTGCTAATCTAATTCCTATAATTGTTGGTCTTTAAAAAAATATATATTTAGAAATTTTTTCTACAATTGGCCCCAGGAAGTGATGGAACCAGAAGGTAATCTATAAAACCAAGTTTGTGTTTGACCCTGTAAAGAATAAGGAAACAAATTTAATTTAACAACTTCTTCCGAGGCAGATATGGTGTTGATTGAACTGCATGCTTGTACAAAGTTGTTAATGTGATCATACGGGTTCTCATCAGAAAGACAGTGGAATGTGGGAAACATTGAGATCATATATGATTTCATGTTAAAACCTTCATCAGTTTCGGGTAGAGCGATAGCTCGAGGAGGTACATAATCTTTAGGTGTGGAATAATTTTTTATGCTCCTCCTAACATTACCTACTTCTCTACCTACATTTTGGTTATGGTTCTGGTTTTGATTATGGTTTTGGTTTTGGTTTTGATTTTGGTTCGGAATTTGCTTAGCCATGTTTTGGGTTGAAAGCTTTCGTGCTTGTTTCCTAGATTTGTAAGTTTTTTCAATTTTCGAATCAAAAACAAAGATAGGTGGTTTTAAAGAACGTTGTCCATGCATACACAACTAACAAACTAAATAAAAAGAAAATAAGACTAAAATAAAACAAACAGAATTGTGCAGATCTTGGCTTGCCTGTACGACTTTAATTTTATAATGACATTTTAACAGAATTTCCACCCTCGATTCAGACTTAAACTAACTAACTAACTAAAACCTAAACTAAGATAAATTTGGTGAGAAATTGGAAGAAGAATTGTTTAAAAAATAATATGGGGAAGGGGGCATTTATATGAGGAAATTGGGTACTATTTTAAGGTTATTATTTGTATAGTCCTATTCCGTAGTTTACTATTTATACAGTACTATTCAGGAGGTTTTACTATTTGCACAGTACTATTCATGCATTTTTCACATGGTTTTATTGTTCACGCACAGCTATTACTGTTCACACATTGACAGTTACTATTCACGCGTTGACAGTTACTATTCACGCATTGATCGTTGACTTTGACTTTGACCAAAAAATTGACCATGGCTATTTCAAGGTTTTTTGGCGTCTTGAGTCTATTTCCACACTCCGTTTGGCCAAATTCAATCTTAATTTACTCATGTTAAGGTCGTTCTACCTTCCTCCTTTAGTGTGTATTGACGATCATTTTAAAATGATGGCATTTGACATTATTTTCACCATTTCTCATTCAAAACCTACATTACACTAAATTTGTATCAAATATTCAGTTTAAGCTTACAATAATAGTGAAATCGTACATGATTTAATACGTTAAAATACAAAAAATATGGATTTATCAATCCCATAGAAAATCCACCTATAGTGATAATTTGATTCTTTTTTGTTGTAGTAAATAAGAGATAAAATCGAATTTAAACAAACTAAGATTTTACCATGACTGTAATTAAAATAAAAAATAGGAGCAAGGTCTTGTTGTAATCCAGATAGGATCCCATACAAATGTCTGGAAAACTCTACTGCTATTTTGCGAGACAATCCACCGTAAATCCCATTTTGGGTAAAATATCTCTTAAGTCGGATTTTAAAATTGTATTGTTAGTCTTGCTCACGTTGGGATAAATTTGATCTAATCAAAAATCAAAGAAAGATAGTGGAAATAACTTTTTTCCACTCATACAATTTCCAACTTTAGATATTTAAGAATTGTACACAATAGGTTAATATTCTTGTACTACCCGTTGTAGGTCCTAGTGGAAGAATTTGTACCAATTAGATTTTTTTAAGAATATATCGAGAAAGAATTTGAAGTATAGGACTACCTACCATTTACACAAGAATAAATTGAGTTTTTTTTTTTTTGAAGTTTTCATTCATGAACAAAAACTCATTTTATCAAAACTCCTTCAGCAAAAGGTAGAACTTGTTCTTTTTTCTGAAGAACTGCATGGGGCCTATTGAACAGCTGGAAAATGCTATCAAAGGATCATATGGATGGTTGATTCTGCGTGATACATGCACTTTAGATAGTTATGAGGATTCAACAATATTATTTTATTATATTACATCAACTTGATGTTTTTAGTTGCTAAAATACTTTTTTTTTTATATTGATGAAATCAAATCAATGATACTTGTGAATTACTGATTTTCTCAATCTTTTTTACCGATATTCTATGGGATAGAAAACTTTTGGCAAAAAAAATGTCAATGGTCCATTCATCATCATGAGATGAAAAGGATTTAGTGATACTTAAAGTATGGTTCACGGTAGCATTAACAACAGGATGGTGAGGTTTTTTTTTTCTTTAATCATTGAGTTGTTGGAATATTTAGGAATGACAAATTCAAATGTCAATATTAGGCAAGTGGTGAATGAGAAATTAAAAGTTGAGCCTTTTATTTTATCAATTTAGTGAAGGAATCGATATTAGTTTCTCATTTACAAAACGTATAGTCCAGATATTAGTTTAATGCATTTATGTCCAAATTGAATTGGAGGTCAACGTGGCTAATGCATTTGAATTGTGAGGATTGAATGCATTGAAACAAATTTGAATGCATTAATAGCTGGCTTACCGTTTTGCTGCTTGCTTTTCATTTCGGTTACGGTTCAACATTCATAGTTGTAATGCAGCTTAATTGCATGCAACGTTGCATATGAACATTGTCAATTTCGCTAACGGGTTTTCCTTTGCAACATTGATGATGGAATGTTAATGTGTCAGATTTCAAATGTTTTCATTCCTATAAATAGCTGCAGTCGCAAAGGCCAAAGGATACGACAACTATCATTCTTCATTTTGTAATTTTTGCATAGTCTTAGTGTTAAGAGATAGTCTCTTTATTGTTCTTTTTGCATGCTCTTGGATCGGATTGTTGCCTTTGCAAAAGGACTAACCGTTGTATCCTGTGAGGTTTGAGCTTTAAGAGAGGTATAACTGTGACGCCCGGGAATTTCATCACATCTCTTAAATAACTGTTGCATAACCACTTGTGCATTTTATGTGCATT
Source organism: Ehretia macrophylla (assembly GCA_037974665.1). NCBI lineage: Eukaryota > Viridiplantae > Streptophyta > Magnoliopsida > Boraginales > Ehretiaceae > Ehretia > Ehretia macrophylla. The sequence goes on from CM075774.1 coordinate 13,558,543, forward strand.
TCTTTTCTTGTTTAATTGCTTTACTATTAGACACTATTCATAAGAAAATTAGACTGTTTTAAATGCTCGGTTTAATATTTTTCCTAGATAATATAACTTATAAAAATAACCGGGAACTTGTAGTTTTGGACTTTAGAGGATGGGAACTTGTAGTTTTTGACTTTGGAGGCCGGGAACTTGCATTTGAAAAATGATTTGTGCATCGCTTGAATAGTGTTACGTAAGTGTAAACATGAGGTTAACATTAGATAGCAATTAAGTGAAGTTTTAAGCTTATTTGACCAAGCATTACTAACATTTGACCTAATATAATATAACATACTCATGCATATATTCAATATATCATACATATATACAATACACTCATAAAACAAAAGAAAAAATTCTCCAAATACCCCCCATAAACCCGACAGCCCTAAGAGCAAAGAAGGAGAATTTTCTTCAACTTTTGTGCATGAAATTGGACTATTGGCTTGGTCTAGGAAGAGTTTGAGGAAAATAGGAGCTCCTACAACTTGCTTGCATCACCTAATTGTGAGGGAGTTAGCATTTTCATTTATTTAAAGTCTATGTCAAGTTTTACATTTTTGTGATTTGTTACTTATGGCTATAGATATGCTTATATATTGTGAGATACATGTTTATTATGATCTCTAGACCATGTTTACGTTGTGTAATAGCTATTGCCATGGTTGAAGCTTGAAATCTCAAAGAAGATGATAAATAGTGATGAGATTTTAGGGTTTTGATGTAATTGGCTAATTAGAGTGAATTGATCCCTCCTCTAGGTGCTTTAGACATTATTGGAACTAGTTAAACACTCACATGTAGTTAGATTGCTCAAAATTGAGTTAAAATGCAAAAATTAGCCAACTTTAAAAGGGGGTTTTTCACATAACACAATATGGGCACGTTTAGACTTTAGATTACGTATCCTTGGGGCATGAAATCACTTTTGGTACTTTCATTGTGTGAAATTGGGATCCGGATAGAATAGGTGTAGTTAAAACTCACTCGGGGCCTTCCCAGGCTTGTCTTCAAAGCGGGGTTTTAGGGCCTTGATGGGTGTCTTATGGTTTCCTTAGGAATGTAGGATGTTTGAATTGTAGTTTTGGAACTTTGAACTTCGTGTAGGAGAAGAATGACTTGGTTAAAGAAAGGGGAAAAGCGCTAAATGGATATTTTTATGCTTATACGAGCTCGTAGATATGTTGTTATGGGTTGTTATGCTTATCTAAGGTGTAATCATGCTATTTGAAGAGTTTACGGAAAATTATGCTATATGTCTCCTTTATGTTATTTCGTTACTTTGCATATATTGTGGTTATTTGTAAGGGCGGTCTACTTTGTCGTCCCTCTTATGTGTTATTTGATGATCTTGATTCTTGTGAACTTGATTCGGGGTTGTGCAACCTTTTCGGGCATGGTAGTGTCGAGTAATACGGGCGATATCGGGCTTGCCTTACTCTCTCGGCTACCATGGTTTCCCAGTCCCTTTCTCGCTGAGGCATACTCCCCTACCCCAGAGGCGTGGTTCATCTCGTTGGGGCATACGGACCTACCTCGGAAGATATGGGTCGTAGGATCAGGGTACATCCGAAGTACCCCATTTTTGGAGGAATAAAGGTTTTGTCATCACTTGCTTGAAGATCTTGGCTCGTGGCTCGTGATTGAAGACAAGTTGAACCGTATCCTTTTTATATGTGGTTAATTACTTGTCTAGCTTGTTATGTTATTTGGTATTGAATATGCGTTATCTTGTTGCATATTATATTGCACATCATATTGCAAGCCCCGGTATGCTGCATCACCTCTCTCGTTAGGCAACATTGTTGCTCACTCCTCATTTAACATATTTCATGAGAAGCTGAGGTGAATCCCCAGCTAGTAGCCGTAGTAGAAGAGGAAGAAGAGCATGTTGAACAACTTTCGTGACTTTCTTGTGTTAAGGTTGGCTTATGTACAGCTTGTGTGAAGGTGTTGAGTGGTGTTCTTTCGAAACCATGTGGTCTTGTGTATATTTGGTGGATGTAATAAGTTGTAATCTTGTATGAATCATGGTAAAGTAGAGGGCATGTAATAATTGATTCTAGTTTTACTTTCTCTTATTGCATGCTTGTGTTTGATAGTTAGAAGGTTGAACTAGGCTTGTTATTGTGTCTTACTATTTATGGTTAAAGTTTAGAACAGGCTTGTATGCTTGTATGTGAAATAAATTTTGTGGTACCCAGGCTTGGTTAGTCTTGAGAAGTTGGTAGTCTATGGTTAATATGGAAGTTGGGTTGTATGAAATGCTTGTACTTAGCTTAGGACTTGTATGTGACTAGGTGTAGGTAACCAGTTTGTTCACAGTACAGAGGAGACTCTGTCCGTGTGGCGGGTCTGGACTTGACCCGTAGCGTGGGCTTAGGTTTGAGGCGTTACATTTAGGTGGTATCAGAGCTATTTGAATGCATGAAGTCGGGTTAATTTTCTTGGTATGTGGGTAGAGGTCCAAATATAAAAGTTGAACTGCGTGACTATGTGATTGTCTAATTGCCTAAGTGAGTAACTGCTTGAGTAAAGGACATGCTAGCATGAAAAAGGAATGTCAAATGCATGATATGATATAAATATGAAAAGTTTAGTGTTTAATGCTCATTAAGTGCTTCATATGTTGTCTTATGTGCATACAGTGTTTTGAAGCATGAATATGTTATCTTTGAGTTATCTATTTGCCAATTATAACACTGCATTCTTCTAGCATCGAGATGAGGAGAAAGGGAAGACCGAGAAGGGAACTGGAGGAGGTTCTTAGGCAGGATATATCTAGGTAAGAGGCCGAAATACCAGGAAATGTACCGCTGGGACAAGAACCGAGCAACACACAGATTATGGCCACAATGGCTAATGCTATGAACACTATTGCACAGTTTGTGACATAATAGGGCCATCCAGAAACTGGTAGAAGTAATCAGGCTGCTAAAGCCGAGGGTAGCGGTACTGCTGGGGGTAATTTGTATGACAAGTCCTTACACCATGGGGCGTATAGTTTCTATGGAGAACCAGATGACATGAAAGCATAAATGTGGCTGGGTAAGTTTGAGAAAGTTGCTGCAATACTCGAGTGCAATGATGAAAAGAAAATCACTTATGCTGCATTTTTATTGGAGGGCGACGCTGAAGAATGGTGGCGTACCGTTAGAGAAAAGTGGAACGCTGAGAGAATACAGCATTCATGGGCCGAATTTATCTGGGAGTTCTAAGATAAGTATGTGTTTGTGGTAGCTCGCGAGAGACATCAAGAGGAGTTCATAGCTTTGAGGCAGGGAAACATGACCGTGGATCAATATGAGGCTACTTTCACTAGACTTTCTCGATACGTGACAACTTTAGTGCAGCCGGAGGACATAAAGATTCAGAGATTCATCAAAGGGTTGAGGAGTGATATTATGCTTAATTTGTCTTCATAAGATTACCCGAATTATGCTGCAGTGGTTAGGGCCACCTTGAGATATAAGAAATGCAAGGCAGATGTGTTGGCCGAGTCTAGTCAATCTAGTAAACGGCAGTATCAGTCCCAGAGTCAGGGCTATCAGAGACAGCTTCAGCAGTCTGTTCAAATTTAGCAGCCGAGGCAGACTCAGAGTTACCAAGGGCCAATTCAGACACAGTCTCAGACAAGACCAGTTTAGAGTCAGATGCAGAGTCAGACCCGACCAATGACCACTAGATCTTAGTAGGGTAGCTCCGCTACATCTTCTTTCAGAGCTCCTACGGGAGGCGCTGCTGCCAAGAAAAACCAGCAGTGCAGTCACTGTAATCGCAAGGGCCACACTGAGATAGAGTGTTAGAGGAAATTGGGTCAGTGCATTGGATGTGGGAGCAACCAACATAGGATTAAGGATTGCACCAGGTACAAGCAGGGGCAAGGACAAACTTTCGGCCAGAGTGCTCAAACTAGAGCTTCAGGTGCAGCCCCAGTTCTACGAGGGCAAGTGTGAAGCCCCGCACAAGACCTCATATGCATTGTATAGAATTTCATAAATTTTTACATCATTTAATATACAACTATATCAATTAACGTGTATTTACCTTGATTCACGTGCTTTTATTTTGAAATACGTACATTTACATCATTTTATGTGCACATGTCTCATTTAACGTGTATTTAAATTCAATTATGTGTCTTTGAGTGATTTAGATAATGTAACCAATAATTAAATCATTTTATGTGCATTCATCTCGATTTACGTGCGTTTCATCGTTTAACGTACATGTGAGTAAATTATATCATGTAAGTAGTAATTGGAACCAGCTAAGTTCAATAACTAACTAGAGTAACTAAACTAGAACTAAAACAATTAGAATTAACACTAGGATGACAATCTAGTTGGAGGGCACTCTCGTCATTAGGCAATTTAGATATTATCACTCAACACACACACTACACCATATACACACGCAAAAACACTACAACACACAAACATACACCAATACACACTCACCCACACAACTCAACACACACATACATATCAGACAACACATACACCCACACGACACACACACAACACACACTTAGATTTTCAACCATAGAAAGGAGAGAAAGAAGAAAGAAAGAGAAGGAGAAGGAAGAAGGAAGATCATCTTCAAGCTTCCTAGTACCATTTCTTACATCCAATCACAAAGCTAAGGTGAGGGATTTTCCATAAATGGTTTTAAAAGATGCATTCAAGTTTATTAATGTACATTTGGTGTTAGTCTTGTGATAGCTTGCATATAGAAGCTTGGATGATGAAAAGATTGAGTATTTTGTGTTGTAGATCTAGGAATTTGAATCTCATGATTGGAGGTTGTTGATTGTTGTTGTGGGGTGGATTTGATTGAGTTTGAACCCTTATATGATGCCCATAAACTACATTGAATATACTTGATTGATGGTAGGAGGTTGTGTGGATTGTTAGAATGATTTTGGTAGAAATTATGTTATTCCCGTGCAGCTATCCTGGTGTTACAGCCCCTATCCGGTAGCCCGGATAGAGGCCATAATGCCTGGCAGAAATCTTCAATCTGGGCGTTATTTGCTTTTTTCGGGCGCCCGGATAAAGGCTACAACGCCCGGATGTTTGACAACTCTGTGCAGTGATTTTTCGGAGGCCATATCTCATTTATTTCAGCTCTGAATTGTGTTCCGTTTGATTCTAGAACTATCTAATTTCAATAAGCTTAGATTCTAGACTGAAATCAGATTAATTGGAGTTTGGGAAAGTAGGTAAATTTACCTCCTAAGTCAAGCTATTACAAATGAGTTGAGTTTGCTTCATAGTTTCATTCGTGCTTGCATTTATTTGTCGTGTTGAGTTGTTTTAAGGTATCCTTACACCTTCCTTTGGAATGTGGCTAAGTTGTGTCTTTCTAAATGTTATTATTATGTTCTACCATGATGGGTATTGGTTTCATGATTGTCTAAACGGTGCACTTACGACTACACGCTTATATGTTATGTACATGAAATATACTTGAACATGCTTGGATTATGCTCGAGCCATGAATACGCTTGAATATGCTTGAATCATATAAATTGCTTAGGTATGCTTGATTAAGTTTGAATCATACACATCTCTCTCTCGCTTGGTACAACCCTTGGAGAGTAGAAATTTGTTATTCTTGTCATTACGTGTTAGTGCTAAAGGAGCTTATATGCAATATGTTTATATGAATATGCATTATGTCATTGATAATTGCAAATGCATTCGACTTGTATATGCGCGTTACAACCATTGTTAATGGAGGAAGTGACGGGACCTCGGGATTTGCCGGTATATCTCGACCCTCCCATTACTAAATGAGGAAGTGACGGGACCTCCGGACTTACCGGTATATCTCAACCCTCAAAGTATTGAATCTTTCTCTTGCTAGGACCCATTGATCCTCCTATGGGATAGGGATTAATCCTTCTACGGGACAAGGATCCAATGATATATTGGAAGAGAAAAGTTACACGATTGACCTTGCATATTATGTGTTGACCTCTTCTCTTGCCGAGCGCCATTGAATACCCCGGAATAACCTAATTGCCGAGAACCAATGATACCTCGGGGGAAGATATGATTTATAATTGCTAATGAATGTACTCGTTACAATATTCTATGAATTGCATGATTGTTAATTGTTATTGAACCTTGATTGTATATCTTGTATTCTCGATCGTAAATTCTTGTGTGCATGGCACGTTTTATCAAATTGATTTTGGAAAGATAAAACCTTGCGAAAACCCTTCCAATTCCATCCCCACTGAGCTATATGCAGGATTATCTCACCCTATTTCTAACAATTACAGGTGAGGATTAGTTCGAGCAAGCCTCCATGTGATTTCAAGCTTTGTTGAGTCGATGACATGGATTCCTACCCTATGTGAACTACGTGCTTGCCTGAGGAGACTTACTTCTTGTTATGAAGAACATGATTTTGTAAATTGAATTAATTGATATGTTGTATATTCTTTTACTTAACTAGATACCTGGCTAGGCTTGATCTTTATTCTTTTGAGACCTATAACTAAGATGATGAACAGATGGTTCTTGGGTTGGTTATTATGTAACAGGGTAATGTAATCCTCTAAGGCCGATAGCTTGGGAGAATTTTAAAAGTCTTTGGAAACATCTTATGCCGTTTTTAATGAATGTACAGGTTGTTAAATTATTATTCATAGGTTTTAAAGCTTTTAAGTTATTAATCTCAGGGATAAGAGTTACGAACGTCATATTTCAGCCTTAGTCTAGCGATGGGTCAGGGTCGGGGCGTAACAGCAGGCACGGGTATTTGCACTGGATCAGGAGGAGCTCCCAAACACGACAGTAGTGGTGGAAGGTACTTTTCTTATTAATAGTCAGCCAGTAGTAGTTTTGATTGACACCAGGGCTGCACATTCATTTATCACTCCTATGTGTGCACAAACTACTGCTTTAAAAGTTGATAAACTGCCGTATGTAATTGAAGTAGGAAATCCTATGAGTATCAAATTTGTTACGGAGTCTGTGTGTAAGGATTGTGATATTTCCATGGAGGGGCATATATATTCTATTGATTTGATAATCATGCCATTTCGAGACTTTGAGGTTATTTTGAGGATGGACTGGTTGGGCCGGTATTATGCATATTTGGACTGTAGAAGGAAAATTATAACTTTAGAGATACCTCAACAACCTGTCATTAAAATTGTTGGGAGTCGAAAATCTACTAGGACTGGTATCTTTTCTTCTATTAAAGCCACTAAAATGTTGAGCAAAGGTTGTGATGCATATTTAGCATATTTAATTAATCAACCTGGGGATAAATTGAAACTGAATGAGGTACCTGTTGTAAAGGATTTTCCAGGGGTATTTCCTAAAGAGTTGTTTGGGTTACCACCTGACCGAGAAATAGAGTTTGTGATTGATTTGTTGCCATGAACTAATCCTATTTCTAGAACCCCATATAGAATGGCTCCCCCTGAGTTGTAGGAGTTAAAAATTCAGCTACAGGGTTTATTTGAAAAAGGTTTCATTCAGCCTAGTTCCTCGCCTTAGGGTGCTCCTGTGTTGTTTGTGAAGAAGAAAGACGGTATTTTACGGTTGTGCATTGACTATCGAGGTCTTAATCAGGTAACTGTGAAAAATAAATATCCTTTACCCTTGATTGAGGAACTATTTGATCAGTTGCAGGGTGCTGTTGTGTATTCTAAGTTTGATTGGAGACAGGGTTATTATCAGTTGAGAATCTGAAAAGAATATGTGCCCAAGACTGCTTTCAGAACCAGGTATGGCCACTATGAATTTGTTGTATTGCCATTTGGGTTGACAAATGCTCCAACTGCTTTTTATGGATTTAATGCAGAGGGTGTTTAGACCCTACCTTGATCAATTTGTTGTGATCTTTATTGATGACATACTAGTGTACTCTAAATCTGAGGCAGAGTATGAAGAACACTTGAGAATTGTGCTGCGAAAATTGCAAGAATATAAATTGTTTGCCAAATTTAGCAAGTGTGAATTCTGGTTGAAACAAGTAGCCTTTCTAGGCCATATCATTTCACAGGAGGGAATATCTATAGATCTTGCGAAAATTGAGGTAGTTATGTCCTAGAAAAGACCCGAGACTGTCACAGAGGTTGGTAGTTTCTTGGGATTGGCTGGCTATTATAGGCGGTTTGTTAAAGACTTTTCTAAAATTGTTGGACCATTAACTTCCTTAACTCAAAAGAAAACTGTGTTTAACTGGGATGATTAATGTGAAGCTAGTTTTCAGGAATTGAAGAAAAGACTTACCATTGTACCTATCCTTGCCTTGCCTGAAGGATCAGATAATCTGGTGATTTACTGTGATACTTCGAAAGAAGGTTTGAGCTGTGTGCTTATACAAAATGGTAAGGTGATAGCTTATGCCTCGAGGAAATTGAAACCATATGAACTTAACTACCCTAATCATGATCTTGAACTTGCTATTGTTGTCTTTGCTTTGAAAAATGGCGACATTACTTGTGGGGTAATCAGTTTGAAATATTTACTGATCATAAGAGTTTAAAGTATCTATTTTGTCAAAAAGATTTGAATATGAGGCAAAGGCATTGGTTAGAATTATTGAATGATTATAATTGTACCATCAACTATTTGCTAGGAAAAGCTAACACTGTTGCAGATGCGTTGAGCCAAAAAACTACTGTTGCTAGTTTGATAATAAAGGACTGGGAAACTATGGAGGAGTTATGTCTGTGGAAACCAAAGGCTTCAAGAATAGGTATCCGATTTGCTAGTTTACAAATCCAGTCTTTATTACTGTCTAGAATCAGGGAAACATAATAGTCAGATCCTTAGTTGTTGAAAATTCTAGAGAAGTCCAAAGGGGGAGAGTCCAACTTCAAGCTGCATGATGATAGATTACTCAGGTATAAGAATAGAATTTGTATTCCTAGTATTTCGACTGTGAAGGATGAAATTCTTGTTGAGGCTCACAGTGCTAAGTATACAATTCACCCTGGTAGCACAAAGATGTACAAGGACTTAAAACAAAGCTTCTGGTAGAATAATATGAAAAGGGAGATAGCTGAATATGTGGCTAAATGTTTGACTTGCCAGAAGGTTAAAGCTGAGCATCAAAGGCCTGCGGGATTGTTGCAACCTTTGGAGATTCCGGTATGGAAATGGACCAGGTTACTATGGACTTTGTATCCGATTTGCCTAGGTCACCATGAGGTAATGATTCCGTGTGGGTTGTAGTTGAGAGGTTAACGAAAACCTCGTATTTTATTACTACAAAGAAAACAGATACTCTGGATAAACTGGCTGAGTTATATGTTGAAAATATTGTGAGACTGCATGAAGTTCCATCTAGAATAGTGTCAGATAGAGATCCCAGGTTCACATCACAGTTCTGGCAGAAACTACAAAAGGCTCTAAGGACTAATTTGAGTTTTAGTACTGCATATCACCCATAGACAGATGGTCAATCTGAAAGGACTATCAGGATACTGGAGGACATGTTGCAAGCTTGTATTCTGGATTTTGGTAAGAGTTGGGAAAGGTATTTGCCTCTTGCAGAGTTTACTTATAATAACAGTTATCAGGCTATCATTGGTATGGCACCCTACGAGGCACTTTACGGGCGGAAATGTAGGTCTCCATTGTATTAAGATGAGGTAGGTGAAATGAAAACTGTTGACCCAGCCATTTTACCCAAGATGGTCAAGATGGTTGATAATGTAAAACTTATAAAGAAGAGAATGCTTACAGCACAGAGTCGCCAGAAGAATTATGCTGATAGACGCTGACGTGACTTGGTCTTTTTAGTGGGTGATTATGTATTCTTGAAAGTCTCTCTGCGTAAAGGTCTGATTCGGCACGAAAATGGAGGTAAACTCAGTCCTAGATATGTGGGGCCATTTGAAGTTACTGAGAAAATTGGTGATTTGTCTTATAGGTTAGAATTACCTCCGAGTTTGGGGAAAATACCTGATGTATTCCATGTGTCATTGTTAAGAAAGTATAATTTCGATCCTTCGCACATTGTAGAGTCGGAACCTTTGGAGATCGATGAGTCGTTGTCATATGTTGGTATACCATTTCAAGTGGTTGATAGAAAGATTCAGGAACTTCGAACCAAAAGTATTCATATGGTAAAAGTTCTTTGGGATCATCACGGAGTTGAGGATGCCACTTGAGAGCGGGAAGATCAGATAAGAGAGAAACACCCGTACTTATTTTATGAATCATGTAAGAATTGTGTGGACGCAATTAGTTTAAGGGGGAAATGGTGTAACGCCCGGGAATTTTATCACATCTCTTAAATAACTGTTGCATAACCACTTGTGCATTTTATGTGCATTTCTTTTCTTGTTTAGTTGCTTTACTATTGGATACTATTCATAAAAAAATTGGACTGTTTTAAATGCTCGGTTTAATATTTTTCCTAGATAATATAACTTATAAAAAAAACTGGAACTTGTAGTTTTGGACTTTGGAGGCTGGGAACTTGTAGTTTTGGACTTTGGAGGCCGGGAACTTGCGTTTGAAAAAATGATTTGTGCATCGCTTGAATAGTATTATGTAAGTGTAAACATGAGGTTAGCATTAGATAGCAATTAAGTGAAGTTTTAAGCTTATTTGACCAAGTATTACTAACATTTGACCTAATATAATATAACATACTCATGCATATATTCAATATATCATACATATATACAATACACTCATAAAACGAAAGCAAAAATCCCCTAAATACCCCCCATAAACCCGACAACCCTAAGAGCAAGGAAGGAGGATTTTCTTCAACTTTTGTGCATGAAATTGGAATCTTGGCTTGGTTTATGAAGAGTTTGAGGCAACTAGGAGCTCCTACAACTTGCTTGCATCACCTAATTGTGAGGGAGTTAGCATTTTCATTGATTTAAAGTTTATGTCAAGTTTTACATTTTTGTGATTTTTTACTTATGTCTATAGATATGCTTATATATTGTGAAATACATGTTTATTATGATCTCTAGACCATGTTTGTGTTGTGTAATAGCTATTGCCATGGTTAAAGCTTGAAATCTCAAAGAAGATGATGAATAGTGACGAGATTTTAGAGTTTTGATGTAATTGGCTAATTAGAGCGAATTGATCCCTCATCTAGGAGCTTTAGACATTATTGAAACTAGTTAAACACTCACATGTAGTTAGATTGCTCAAAATTGAGTTAAAATGCAAAAATTAGCCAACTTTAAAATGGGGTTTTTCACATAATGCAATCTGGGCACGTTTGAACTTTAGATTAGCTATCATTGGGGCATGGAAGCACTTTTGGTGCTTTCGTTGCGTGAAATTGGGGTTTGGATAGAGTAGGTGTAGTTAAAACTCACTCAGGGCCTTCCCGGGCTTTTGTCTCCAGAGTGGGGTTTTAGGGCCTTGATGGGTGTCTTGTGAAACCCCAATTTTCGTCTTTACCTTGATTTGCGTGTCTTTGCCTTGATTTGCGTGATTTGACATGTTTATGTGTTATATGAGTTAGAATGTGCTAAATATGTGATTTATATTCCTAATACATGATATGCGTGCATTCATGAAATTTTCATCAAAATCGGCATCATAAATTTTATCGACGATTTTTGTGAATAGTCTTTTGAACACCTGTCCGCAAAAAATTTTACAGGGGTGTTTTAAACATTTTAAAACCTAGTCCTCGGATATTAATAGACTCATGTTTGATTAAAACGAATTTTAAATCGGCTTTGAAATTTTAAAGGTTTTTACACTTTCTTTTGCGAAAAACGAGTTTTAAATTGAGTCGGGTGAAAATATTTGAATGTAAAACTTCTTGTCACCTAAAAATAAACTACTTAAAATAGTCTAAGTGTTGCATAAATGTTTTGAGCAAGAAATAGTCTAAAACTAAATTAAAAGACTAGAAAAGCAATTAAAAGACTAATTGAATCAACTTTGACTTTGCCTTATATATGCATAATATACTAAAAATAGCTCATAAAACAAAGCTCAAACATACTCAAAACTCACACACATGGCCGAAACTCAAGGAGCCATTTTTGCTTTATTTTTTATCAAAATTTTCAATAGAAATTGCAATACAAAGTCAATAATCTTGAACCAAAGCTTGATAGCACTTGTTGGGCATCCATTCTGCACCTTTCTTGTATCAAATAACATCAAACATGAGAGAAAAATTCTAGATCTCAAAATGTCATTTTTATGTTAATTCATATAATCAAATTTTTAGCTGTTGAAATATTAAATTGATGTTATATTATTACTCAGTGAATGCTAAGGATCGTTTATATGTGTTTATATAAGATTTGAACCGTTGTAGCATGAATTTTTATTTTACGGGTGTTAAAATTGAGTTGTTGGCTATTTGTTGAATAATTGGAGTTATGGTGGTTGGAATCGATTACTGTTAGCTTGTAAAAGTTTGTTAAATAAGTGGTAGTAATGTTGTAATGCCGAAATTTTGATTGAGATGTCGAGGTGAAAGTCCGGAAATTTCAGCCATGGTGCATTGAGGTTTTAGGGCTGTTGGGCTTAATTTGGATGGGTTGTGGTTGGTTTCTGAGAGGGCTAATATAGTTGCTTGAGTGAGTGAGCGATAGAAACTGGTTTGGAAGTCATTGGATTAGTAGAATGTAAGTTATGACTTTTAGAAGTTTGGGTTGTCTTTCTTTAAAATCTTGAATTATGCATTTGGATGTTTAGATAGTGTTTGAGTGGTTGAATTATGGGTTGTGGTTGGTTGGAGTCGGGTTTGGTTGAGTGGATTAATGCATATTAAGTTGGATGACCTACTTTGTCATCTAACCTAGTTGTTGAGTTGTTAATTGTTTAATTGATGATATGTTGTTGAAATGTTATTAATTGATTATTGATTATGGATTATTGATGAAGTCAGAAGATAGGCAACCTACTTTGTTGCCCTCTTGAGATATGAATGATTATTATTATTGTCATAAGTCTTGGTATGTGTGTGTCACCTCTAAGGCAGCGTCGAGCTATTGGGTTGATAACGTCATAACTATCATAGGCTACCCCCAACTCGCATGGCGGAGGTACCATGGAGGGAGGGGCTAGTGAGGTACCTCGGGTGCGTGAGTAATGAGGAGTTATAAAAAGAATGGTTGAGATCGTGATGGCGCTTGGAGCTACACCAACTAGAGTATCTGTGACACCCCGACCCCGAGCATATAGTTATTTTATTTACTTGCATATATTAATATGTTTATTTTAATCATTTACATACAGTTACATATTACTTTAATTGTTTGCATATATTTATTATCATTATCTTTCATATCTCTTGCAAAACGTGCATTTGTCTCGTTTAGCGTGCATTCACGTACATTTACGTGTTTAAGTGTTGTAGATGTTAATTATATGATAATGGGTAGCAAATGAAACTAAATTGGTTAGATTAGAATCAAATGACAAACTAGTTAATATTATATAGTTAGAAGGGCAATTTGGACCATGGGCTTTAATTAATATTCTACTTAAATAGAAAAAAAAACAAGACACACAAAACACACACACACATATCAGACACACACACACACGGTTCAACACACACACAAAATTCTGCACACACACAACACATAACAAGGAGAAGAAAAGGAAGAAAACCAAGCCTATCAAGCCAATTTCTTGCATCTTTTAGCTTAATCAAGGTGAGGAATTGTATCTATCTTGCATTTTATGGTAGTATTATGCTAATATAATGTTGTTTATGAAGTAGATAGTTGAGCTATTGAGTTATAAATTGCAAGTGAAGTTAATTTCTAGCTTATATGGTGTGTTCTCTTTTGCATGTTTTGTGAAGTGTTGCTAGTATTTTTAACGGTGTTGTTGTTGCTAGTTGGTGCCTTTGTATGAAGGCTAGGTGTTTGATAGAAGTCCACAATGAAGTGCATAAGTTTCCCATATGGTCAATACGTGACTTAGCAATTGTTTAACTAGCTAAAATGCAAGAAGGCAACAAGGTGCAAATTCGGACTGTCCACTGCCCCTGTCTTTCGAAGCACTTTTGACATAGCAAATGTAATCTAAAATTAATGAAATTTATATGGCAGCTAGATTAGACAGTTTAGAACAAATGTGGATTTCTAGAGCTAAGGCAAATTCTAACATTTTGGCCCTGCGACTTAGCTATTTCTGAAATGTGTCTGAAAATCGCTGGTGCAGGGGGCAGTTCGCACAGTTGCACGGAAAAGGTCATAACTTGTGGAATTTAGATCGGAATTGAGTTCCGCTTGAGGCTAAAGTCATCTACACTTAAAGAGATACGTTTATATATAAAAATAAGTCAGTTTGGAGGTCTATAGCATAGGTAACTGAATTGATTAAGTTAAGCCTTTGTTGGAGAAAATGGAAAATGTTTAGGTGATATTTAGGGTTTTGTACAAAGTTGATTCTAGGATTGATTCGATGCTATCTATAGATAATATAGGCTCTAATGAGCATAGATTAGTGATTAGATGTGGTTGGCTTGATTGGAACTTTAGGAAATTTGCATAATTGGCTTAGAATTTAAAGGGATCTTTGAAGCGAAGTGTTAGCGATGGCTTGTTTGAATAAGTATATAATCTTAGAAGTGTTAAGGAGCTCTTAAAATATAATTATGACACTTAATTGGTAATTAGATTGAGTAGTTGTAGTACAAAACACCTAAAAGGCTTTATGTAGTTTTTAAGTTAACGTGCTTATAAATGTGGTTTCAAAGAATTTAAATGGGTCATAAAGTGTCTATAACTGATTGGTAAAGTTAGATTTAGAATTCATTATCTTGTGTGGAGATTAGAAGCTAATTTGTTTGCATTGGAAAAGGGTTTTGTTGGATTCTATGTGGGTTAGCTAAGATTGTTGCCTAGTTGGTTATTTGGATTACTTAATTGCTATAATTGATTATTAATTGAGTTATATATGTTGTACTTGGGTGAATAAACATGATAATGATTCTTAGATTTTGTTATAGTTGAATTATGTTTAAGTGTTAAGCATAGTTGTCTTGATTTAATACTTAATTTGATATTCCTTTGCAATATAAATGAAGATGAATTAGTTATGAAGTTAACTTGTTAAAGTTGATATAGTTAATGTCCTTGGTAAGATTAAAGAAATGTTTTAGAGTTATTCGTTTGATTACTTAGACTATGTGGCAATATGACATACATGAGTAATATGTGGTTATTTGAGATTACGTGCTAATGTGGAGTTAATATAATCAATTGCTAAAGTGTTATACTTAAATGAATATACTAGGGATTTGCATATTCGAGCTAAAGGAAAGTTGGAGTAACTAAGCCATTTTTACATCTTGAAGCTTGATAAAGGTGAGGGAGTCTTCATTTCTTCTGTGCATTTCAGCTTGATTTATTGTTTCTAAATTGAATTATTTAGTAGTTGATAAAGTTTATATGTAATATTTTACTTGCTATCTTGAGTCTTTTCGTGTTATTTGTGATTAACTGCGAGGGCGGCCTACTTTGTCGTCCCTCTTACGTGATTTGATATTCTTGTTTCTCGTGATCTTGTCTCGGGGTTGCGCAACCTTTTTGGACATGGTAGCGCCGAGAAACATGGGCGGCATTGGGCTTGTCGTGCTCCCTCGACTACCATGGTGCCTATTCCTTTCTCATTGAGGTATACTCCACTACCCCAGAGGCGTGGTTCACCTGCTGGGCATGGAACTACCTCAGGAGAAAGGGTCGTAGGATCGGGATACATCCGGAGTATCCCAACTTGTTGGTGTTTGGGGTTTGCCAGCATTTAAGTGAAGTTCGTGGCTCGTGATTGAAGACTTGAAGTGGAACCGTATCCTTTTTAATGTGGTTAATTACTTGGCTTTCTATCTTGCTGGTTTATGTTGCATATATATGGTTTCTTGTCTGTGCATCTCATATTGCACGTCGAGTATCCTGTATCACCTACCTCACTGAGTCTACATGTTGTCTCCTCACCCTCATTTCTAACACGTTTCAGGATCACTGCTATCAGAGGTAGAAAAGAAGGCTCGAGAGTTTCGTGTTGACTATGCTGGCTTACATGGATTGTCATTGAATTCAATTTTATAATTGTAAAGTTAAGTTTAGAATGTATTGATAGTTATGAATGGCTTGTAATGTTTTATTAATTTGTAATCTTTACCTTGTTGTCTAGTTGACTTGCATGCTTGTAAGGATGAAATGGATTGTGGTTGAAGATTATGGTCTTGTGGTTATATGTTGTTGTTTGTAGGTTTCTATATAGTCCTATATATAGGGGAAACTCCGTCCGTTTTTCCCTAAATTGCATGCCTGAGGTTTGGAATTAGGTTGAGAATAGCGTGATAAATAGGAGTCCTGATCTCGTGAGGGATTGGGACGTTACAGAAGTGGTATCAGAGCTTAGTTAGCTCACAACTGGGACAGGGTCCTCGGCCTGTTGGGTAGTGAACCTTGATTGCGTGCCTATAAAGTAAGTCCTGAATAAGTATGTGCTTGCATATGGGTTGTGTTTACTTGAATGAAAACGTGTTCTTCTGTGTTATGATTACTTGAAATAGGAAGATTATGCAATATGTGATTATGTGTGCACCTATGTGACCCCTTTGTGCAATAAGTGAAACTTATATGATGTGTTTGTTTATGTGATTAGTTATGCCTGTATGTGATTTCTTGAGTGTTTACCTACCTTAGTTATTTGTACTAAATTGTATAAGTGTTTATCTTATGTGAAATCCACCGCATACATGCATTACCCGTTACTATGGTAAGTAAACACTCTTCCCTATAAAGAGATGATCAATAACGACTTATCCGAAGACGTGGACCAACAAAAAGAATGAGTATTGATTGATTGATTATCGGCAGTCAGATAAAGGAATTCAGTCTAAGAAGGTTACTATCAGCAGTCAGCCTTGAAGTTCATTCTCAATATTCTTCTTCGGTATTTTCCTATGAAAATTCCTACATGGTATTATCTGCAGTATTTTTTCCGGGGATCCTTATTGGTATTTCCATACGGAATTTTCTAGCAGTACTCTTATTGGAACTTTGGTTGGCATTCTTACGTGGTATTTATATATGTGTGACCTTTTTCGGAATTTCTATATGGGGATTCTCAAGTAGTGTATTCTTTGGCATTCTTCGTGGCGTCTTCTATGATATTCACTTGGATTCAGTATTGGTATTTTCTCGGCACTTCTAATTGATATTCTTAATTAGAGTTCATAATGAAATTCTTAAGTGGAGCATTATTTGGCGTCCTTGTTCAAGAATTATTATATGGAATTTTCTTAGGCTATTTGCTGAAATTCTATCTAAAGGTTCTAACTGGTGTGGATCCTCGATACTCGCATTCACGGTTCTTCTCTAGAAGGTTCAAGATGCTTATGTGAAGTTCACCAGCTACCAAGCAACTTACAAGCAGCAGCGTAAGTTGTAACGCCCCAATCCCTCACGAGATCAGGACTCCTATTTATCACGCTATTCTCAACCCAATTCCAAACCCCGGGCATGAAATTTAGGAAAAAACGGACGGAGTTTTCCCTATATATAGGACTATCTGGAAACCTACAAATAACAACATACAACCACAAGACCATAATCTTCAACCTCAATCCATTTCATCCTTACAAGCATGCAAGTCAACTAGACAACAAGGTAAAGATTACAAATTAATAAAACATTACAAACCATTCATAACTATCAATACATTCTAAACTTAACTTTACAATTATAAAACTGAATTCAATGACAATCCACGTAAGCCAGCATAGTTAACATGAAACTCTCGAGTCTTCTTTTCTACCTCTGATAGCACATCCTGAAAGGTGTTAGAAACGAGGGTGAGTATACAACATGTATACTCAGTGAGGGAGGTGATGCAGCATACCGGGCGTGCAATATGATATGCAAACACAAGAAACCATATATATGCAACATAAACCAGCAAGATAGAAAGCCAAGTAATTAACCACATTAAAAAGGTTACGGTTCCACTTCAAGTCTTCAATCACAAGCCACGAACTTCACGCAAATGCCGGCAAACCCCAAACACCAACAAGTTGGGATACTCCGGATGTATCCCGATCCTACGACCCTTTCTCCTGAGGTAGGTCCATGCCCAGCAGGTGAACCACGCCACTAGGGTAGTGGAGTATGCCTCAGCGATAAAGGAATAGGCACCATGGTAGTCGAGTAAGCACGGCAAGCCCAATGCCACCCGTGTTTCTCGACGCTACCATGTCCGAAAAGGTTGCGCAACCCCGAGACAAGATCACGAGAAACAAGAATATCAAATCACGTAAAAGGGACGACAAAGTAGGCCGTCCTCGTAGTTAATCACAAATAACACGAAAAGACTCAAGATAGCAAGTAAAATATTACATATAAACTTTATCAACTACTAAATAATTCAATTTAGAAACAATAAATCAAGTTGAAATGCACAGAAGAAATGAAGACTCCCTCACCTTTATCAAGCTTCAAGATGTAAAAATGACTTAGTTACTTCAACTTTCCTTTAGCTCGAATATGCAAATCCCTAGTATATTCATTTAAGTATAACACTTTAGCAATTGATTATATTAACTCCACATTAGCACGTAATCTCAAATAACCACATATTACTCATGTATGTCATATTGCCACATAGTCTAAGTAATCAAACGAATAACTCTAAAACATTTCTTTAATCTTACCAAGGACATTAACTATATCAACTTTAACAAGTTAACTTCATAACTAATTCATCTTCATTTATATTGCAAAGGAATATCAAATTAAGTATTAAATCAAGACAACTATGCTTAACACTTAAACATAATTCAACTATAACAAAATCTAAGAATCATTATCATGTTTATTCACCCAAGTACAACTTATATAACTCAATTAATAATCAATTATAGCAATTAAGTAATCCAAATAACCAACTAGGCAACAATCTTAGCTAACCCACATAGAATCCAACAAAACCCTTTTCCAATGCATACAAATTAGCTTCTAATCTTCACACAAGATAATGAATTATAAATCTAACTTTACCAATCAGTTATAGACACTTTATGACCCATTTAAATTCTTTGAAACCACATTTATAAGCACGTTAACTTAAAAACTACATAAAGCCTTTTAGGTGTTTTGTACTACAACTACTCAATCTAATTACCAATTAAGTGTCATAATTACATTTTAAGAGCTCCCTAACACTTCTAAGATCATAAACTTATTCAAACAAGCCATCGCTAACACTTCGCTTCAAAGATCCCTTAAAATTCTAAGCCAATTATGCAAATTTCCTAAAGTTCCAATCAAGCCAACCACATCTAATCACTAATCTATGCTCATTAGAGCCTATATTATCTATAGATAGCATCGAATCAATCCTAGAATCAACTTTGCACAAAACCCTAAATATCACCTAAACATTTTCCATTTTCTCCAACAAAGGCTTAACTTAATCAATTCAGTTACCTATGTTATAGGCCTCCAAACTAATTGATTTTTATATATATACGTATCTCTTTGAGTATAGATGACTTTAGCCTCAAGAGGAACTCAATTTCGATCTAAATTCCACAAGTTATGACCTTTTCCGTGCAACTGCATGAACTGCCCCTGCACCAGCGATTTTCAGACACATTTCAGAAATAGCTAAATCGCGGGGCCAAAACGTTAGAATTTGCCTTAGCTCTAGAAATCCACATTTGTTCTAAACTGTCTAATCTAGCTGCCATATAAATGTCGTTAATTTTAGATCACATTTACTATGTCAAAAGTGCTTCGAAAGACAGGGGCAGTGGACAGTCCGAATTTGCACCTTGTTGTCTTCTTGCATTTTAGCTAGTTAAACAATTGCTAAGTCATGTATTGACCATATGGGAAACTTATGCACTTCATTGTGGACTTCTATCAAACACCTAGCCTTCATACAAAGGCACCAACTAGCAACAACAACACCATTAAAAATACTAGCAACACTTCACAAAACATGCAAAAGAGAACACACCATATAAGCTAGAAATTAACTTCACTTGCAATTTATAACTCAATAGCTCAACTATCTACTTCATAAACAACATTATATTAGCATAATACTACCATAAAATGCAAGATAGATACAATTCCTCACCTTGATGAAGCTAAAAGATGCAAGAAATTGGCTTGATAGGCTTGATTTTCTTCCTTTTCTTCTCCTTGTTATGTGTTGTGTGTGTGCATAATTTTGTGTGTGTGTTGAACTGTGTGTGTGTGTGTCTGATATGTGTGTGTGTGTTTTGTGTGTCTTGTTTTGTTTTTTATTTAAGTAGAATATTAATTAAAGCCCATGGTCCAAATTGCCCTTCTAACTATATAATATTAAGTAGTTTGTCATTTGATTCTAATCTAACCAATTTAGTTTCATTTGCTACCCATTATCATATAATTAACATCTACAACACTTAAACACGTAAATGTACGTGAATGCACGCTAAACGAGACAAATGCACGTTTTGCAAGAGATATGAAAGATAATGATAATAAATATATGCAAACAATTAAAGTAGTATGTAACTGTATGTAAATGATTAAAATAAACATATTAATATATGCAAGTAAATAAAATAACTATATGCTCGGGGTCGAGGTGTCACAGTATCCTTTATTGATTTGTTATTATTATTGATGTGTTTATATTGTTAATGATGATTATTATGTGTTTACTGCTCAGATGATGATTTCCAATGAGTATAGTGAATACTGTTAGAGATCTATCGAATCCTCATTGGGCTTGTTTTATATAAGCTCACTCTCAATTATTGTATGCATACAGGTGTTACCGATCCAGATTACGGGTACGTACCTCCAGAAGAGGATAATGTGCCATATATGGACGAGTTCTATGTGCCAGAGTCTTGTCCTTGATATCTGAGATGTTGTACTCTTTTGTTATCTTGTATATTAAAACTAGATGATTTGTATTTACTTAGAAGTTGTGATGTTCAAGATGTTGTAAAGATAGTGGATTAAGTGTTGCTAGCTTAGTAGTCTTGTTTTGGAACATGATTAGATTGCTAGGTTGGTTATAATCTATTCTAGAAATGTATGTTATATAGTAAATGTATGATGTTAGAACAGAGGCATATAACCTATGGATGCAATGGTAAAATAATGTTTAATGTATATTGTGGTTGTGTTGTTTAATGGTTGAATTGTTGTGGAGTTGGTTGTATGAGTTGCGAAGAGTTTGGTTTAGTGCCTCGGTGTCCTAATTACTATTGTTATACTGCCGAAATTTCGTTGTATCCTGACTGATCGTAGGTGAGGTCGAGTTGGGGCGTTACATGTCTTATGACTTCCTTAGGAATGTAGGATGTTTGAATTGTAGTTTTGGAACTTTAAACTTCGTGTAAGAGAAGAATGACTTGGTTAAAGAAAGGGGAAAAGTGCTAAATGGATTTTTTATGCTTATACGAGCTCGTAGATGTGTTGTTATGTGTTTTTATGCTTGTCTAAGGTATAATCATGCTATTTGAAGAGTTTACGAAAAATTATGCCATATGTCTCCTTTATGTTATTTTGTTACTTCGTGTATATTGTGGTTATTTGCTAGGGCAACCTACTTTGTCGTCCCTCTTATATGTTATTTGATGATCTTGATTCTCGTGGACTTGATTCGGGGTTGCGCAACCTTTTCGGGCATGGTAGTGTCGAGTAACACGGTCGGCATCGGGCTTGCCGTGCTCCCTCGGTTACCATGGTTTCCCAGTCCCTTTCTCGTTAAAGCATACTCCCCTACCCCAGAGGCGTGGTTCACCTCATTGGGGCATACAGACCTACCTCGGGAGCTATAGGTCGTAGGATCAGGGTACATCCAGAGTACCTCATATTTAGAGAAATAAGGGTTTTGTCGGCACCTACTTGAAGATCTTGGCTCGTGGCTCGTGGCTCGTGATTGAAGACAAGTTGAACCGTATCCTTTTTATATGTGGTTAATTACTTGTCTAGCTTGTTTTGTTATTTGGTGTTGAATATATGTTATCTTGTTGCATATTTATTGCACATCATATTGTATGCCCCGGTATGCTACATCACCTCCCTCGCTGGACAACATTGTTGCTCACTCCTCATTTAACATATTTCAGGAGAAGCTGAGGTGAATCCCCAGCTAGTAGCCGTAGTAGAAGAAGAAGAAGAGCAAGTTGAACAACTTCCGTGACTTTCTTGTGTGTTAAGGTTGGCTTATGTGCAGCTTGTATGAAGGTGTTGAGTGGTGTTCTTTTGAGACCATGTGGTCTTGTGTATATTTGGTGGATGTAATAAGTTGTAATCTTGTATGAATCATGGTAAAGTAGAGGGCATGTAATAATTGATTCTAGTTTTACTTTCTCTTATTGCATGCTTGTGTTTGATAGTTAGAAGGTTGAACTAGGCTTGTCATTGTGTCTTACTATTTATGGTTAAAGTTTAGAACAATCTTGCATGCTTGTATGTGAAATAGATTTTGTGGTACCAAGGCTTGGTTAGTCTTGAGAAGTTGGTAGTCTATGATTAATATGGAAGTTGGGTTGTATGAGATGCTTGTACTTAGCTCGGGACTTGAATGTGACTATGTGCAAGTAACCAATTTCTTCACAGTACAGAGGAGACTCTGTCCGTGTGGCGGGTCCGGACTTGACCCGTAGATTGGGGTTGGGTTCAAGGCGTTACAATAACAATATTTAGCCTGACAATAAAACCTTAAGGATATCGTGTTGAACACAAGCCTTGGTTTCAAATTGTAATATGTTCTATTTTTATATATAGTCTCAGAATGTAATCTGTACTATTTTATATATATTTTGTACTATTTTTATTTTATTGTCAATTTTTTATTTGACCGTCAATTACTTATGTTTCATTAACCTGCATGTTAAATATATTTTCATATATCAGCCAACAACTTAATATTTTAATTTAACATATTTAACTGTTTTAGTTGTTCATAACTGGAGTTAAACATCTGATAGAATTCTTTGTATTCGAGTAAATTTCAGTTTACATTTTGTATTCATTTTATTTTCTGTTTTTTTTATGTACTGGAATACTTCTTTGTTAGAATTATTTCTAAACAGTCATTTTCCAGTAGAAACATTTCTTATCTCGCAGTTCGTGGTTGTTCTTAGGTTGTTAACTAGAATATAGTTTAGTTACATTATTCTTCTTATTGGACTAGTTTGCTTTGGTTTATGTCTTGGTCCTAAGAGGCTATTTCATTATATGTTTAATTCTAGGCTTTATGCTTATATTCTTTGCATGAGACTTCCTATTTTGACTTCTATTTTATTTAGTCATATATTTTGTTTCTTGAGTTTAGTATCTGTTAGTATCAATTACTATCAGTTCTTAATTTGGTATAAACTTATTTGTATATCTGAATCATAGCATTTAAGTTAGTGTTTCTTGAGATTTTGCATTGTTTATTATTTTGGGACTGATCTTGTATCTTTTATTTGCAGTTATAATATTGATCTTTTGGACTTAATATAAAATTGAAATATGACTACCGGAATTGGAAACATGAATTTCGAACAAGGACCTAACGATCCTAATGTACCAGTGACTGGAAGTGGCTCAACCGGTGGAAATGTCGGAGTTAACAATGTACCTTTAGCGAGTCCATTGGTGGCTATTGCTTCGGCTGCGCCGTTTGTGGCAACAACTCCTGTTGGACATGGCGAGAGGCAAGAAAAGTTAAACGGGAAGGATTTCAAGAAGTGGCAGCAGAAAATACTGTTCTACTTAACCACCTTAGGTCTTGCTCATTTTTTGAAAGAGGATGCACCAATGTTAGGTGATAATCCTGATATGGAGACTGTAGCTGCTGTTGATGTTTGGAAACATGTGGACTTCCTTTGCAAAAATTATATCCTTAACAGTTTGGAGAATGCATTGTATAATTTTTACAGTCCAACGTCGACTGCGAAGGCTTTGTGGGAATCTCTAGATAAGAAGTACAAAACAGATTATGCAGGCACAAAGAAATTCGTTGTTGCCAGAATCCTCGACTTCAAGATGGTAGATTCCAAGCCTCTGATGCCCCAGGTTGAAGAGTATCAAGTACTCATTCATGAGTGTCATGCAGAAGGTATGAATATAGGGGAACCCTTTGAATCTGCTGCACTTATTGAGAAGTTACCTCTGTAATACCCCGATCCCTCTCGAGACTGGGAGTTCTATCAATCGATCTAAACCCACCCCAAACCAAACCCGGGCATAAATTTTCAGGGAAAACGGACGGAGTCTCCCATGTTTCTAGGCGAAAAGTAAAACTTGCGACAGCATATAAGTGGACCAATACCATGTCCAAACATTCAACCACCTCAAGGCCATCCGAGCCTTGGTTCACAACAAGCAAAATAGAAGTAAATAAACATTCAAGCTTAGCAATTAAACTACACCAACCTATATCATAAGCTAGACTATCATACATTTCTATCTCTTTTCCTTTGTCATTACAAATATACATTGAAGTTAAGCTACACTAACTAAATACATAATCTAGTGAAACTTAAATTACATCCCCTTTAACATTAAATACATATAATACATAAAAGCATACAACTTTACAACTTTGACAACTCAAGTCACATAGGCACGCAGGACAACTCTTCAAGCACGGACTTTCACGAAATCACGAACTTTCCAGCTAACATGGCATTTCCTGAAATGTGGTGGTGAGGAGTGAGTATACACAACACGTATACTCAGTGAGGGCGAGACAGATATCGAATTGGAGAGAAAGAAAGTCGTGCAATGCAAATAAGACAGTTAAGCAATATAACTGATAAATAAGCAATCAAAACAAATAATCAATACAATAAGCAATTACTGAAAGCATTAACACAACCATTCAAAGCTATACCACACTTTGAAGGCTATGGTTCACTCATACGAGCAATGTACCATTTCACGAGCGATACATCAATCTCGAGCTTGATGTTGACAACGATGACAATAAGCGCGCATCCACCTTATAACACCAGTTTGGAATACCCCGGAAGTATCCATCAATCTACGACCCAAATCTCCCTGGGAGGCAGCCCAAGCGAGAAGATGGAATAGCTACGGAGCTAGAGCAACCAACACTGGCAACCCGAGGCTACCCAGAGAGGCCCATCACTCACGTGCTGACACTATGCAATGCAAGACTCGATACAAGGCAATAAACGAGCGATAGCACAACAATACAAACTAGTGACAACAAATGAGATAACAAGCAATCACAATCAATACTAGCATTCAACTAACTTTTCAAGCATAACAAGCAATAATAAGCAACAATAACACCAATTAAACAAGTATATCAAGCAACCCTAAGCATTCTATAGGCATAATATCAAGATAACAAGCAAAATCACAAATCGGCCCCAACTATCAAAACACTACCATTTCCAAACGAGCCACGAGTTCTGGAAACCGACTTCGCCAATCCTCCTAGGTCACCATAAGGCACGTCCAAGGACCCCGAAACCCTACTTTACCCTAGAATTCGCGCAAAGCCCCGATTTCTCCCTTTGCTCATTTGAACTACAACTATACCAACCAAACACCCAACCAGTGCCATAATCGCACCAAAAGTGCTTCCATGGCCTCCCGAAACAATGCCAATACGCAAAACGAGAAAACGCCAAACTCAACCTAAACGACCCCGACTTTCACTAAGCCGTTTTTCTCCATTTTTCCATTACACATTCCAATTAAACCATACATTTAGGCATTCTAGCATATCTAGCATCTTCCTACATCAACAGAACGCGTAACGGAGCAACTTCATCGAAACGGGGGTTTACTATTCACAATTTACTATTCATCACACAATTTATATTTCAATTCCAATATTTAACCGCAGAAAATGTTAAAAAGCTATAAATACATGTTCTACAATCAACAAGGAACATTCTTTAAGCAACAAAACGATTAAAACAACAATCTACGCATAAAATCCAAAAAACAAAATTTAGATACAAATATTTCAAATGCGCAAATAACCAGGAAACCCTCACCTTACACGCTCCTAGACGCTAGGAAAACCTCGTAGAGTGCCTCGAAAACCACCCCGCACAAGCCCACGCGAAGAATCGAAGATTTGAAGTTGAGATTTTCTTTTTATTTCTCCTTCTTTTCCTCATGGTTTCAAGCCTTTTTTTCTCTATTTTTTCGTGTGCATTCTGCTTATTTAGAAAAAAAAAATGACAAGAAGTCAAAGGTCAAAATTCGGTCAACCCGCTAAACCAAAACAGCTATGCGCGACCTTACGAAAACAACCATAACTTCTTCTAGAACACTCCAATTCACGAACGGTTTGAAGCCTCAGAAACTAGACTCATAGAGCTTTCCAACCATATATAATTTGCTACCTAACTCTTTCCCAATTGGTTCAGATTTAACTCCAAAGTTGACCCAAAATTTGACTAACTTAACATTGCATTTTTTTATTTCTAATCCCAAGTTTGCCCTTTATTAAACATTTCAAAAATTCTCACCTTGTCCTAGTTGGTCAATGTAGATGAAAAGTCAACTAGTTTGGTCAAAGAATGTGAAAGGTCAATAAAATGCAATTTAAATGAACTTTAAATGCTATTGAATACATGTCAGGTTCGGGGTATCACAACCTCCTAGCTGGAAGGACTTCAAAAGTTATTTGAAGTATAAGCGAAAGGAGATGACTGTCGAAGACCTGGTTTTGAGATTGAGGATTGAGGAAAACAATCGTAATTCTGAGAAGAGGGTTGGTGTAACGCCCCGATCCCTCACAAAACCGGGACCTTTATTAATCATAATATCCTCAACCCAATTCCAAACCCCGGGCACGAAATTTAGGAAAAAACGAACGGAGTTTTCCCTATTTATAGGACTATCTGGAAACCTGCAAACAACAACATACAACCACAAGACCATAATCCACAACCTCAATCCATTTCATCCTTACAAGCATGCAAGCCGACTAGACAATAAAGTAAAACAATAGAAGTTATTACAAACCACTAGCACCTAACCATCACCCAATACTAAAACTTTAATATTACATTTCTTAAGATAACACAAATACATACATGACCATAAGGTCTCAAATAGTATACAAGCATATTGTGTACAAGTTCTTCCTTGTTCTACACACTGATAGAGTAGGCAGGCCACATAGGAGGCAATCCAATCTACAGTTTTTCCTGGGACATGTTGAAAAGAGGAGTGAGCAACATAGTTGCTTAGCGAGGGAGGTGATGCAGCATATCGGGGAATGCTTTCATGAGATGCAACAAAGACAACACATAAATATCACAAATAAGCAAACTAATAAAACAAGTAGTTGAACACTTTATAAAAGGATATGGTTCAATTCCTTGTCTTCAATCTCGAACAACGAACCACGATCTTCAAGCAAATACCAACAAACCCCTTATTCCTCCAAATGGGGTACTCTGGAGGTACCCCGATCCTACAACCCATATCTCTTTAGGTAGGTCCGTATACCCCAACGAGGTGAACCATGCCTCTGGGGTAAGGGAGTATGCCTCAGTGAGATAGGGACTGGAAAACCATGGTAGCCGATAGAGCATGGCAAGCCCGATGCCGCCCGTGTTACTCAACACTACCATGCCCGAAAAAGTTGAGCAACCTCAAATCAAGTTCACGAGAGCCAAGAATATCACATATCACATAAGACGAACGACAAAGTAGGTCGCCGTCGCAGTTAATCACAATATAAGCCATTAAACATGTAATAACTGTATAAATTCAAAAGAGACAAATAACATACTTTTCTACAAACTCTTCAACTAACTTGGTTACAACTTAGATAAGCATTTAAAACACCCAACAACCATCTACAAGCTCATACAAGCACAAAGACATCCAATTCTCACATTTTCCCCTTTGATCACAAGGCAATTCTTCTTCTAAACGAAAATCAAGGCCTTAATTCTATAAACCAATCATACTACACTCCTAAGTATACCAAAAGACACCTATCTAAGCCTTGAAATCCCGCTTTGGACACAAAAGCTTGGGAAGGCCCCGAATAGGTTTGAACTACAACTACCCTAATCGGACCCCAATTTAACGCAACAAAAGTACCAAAAGTGCTTCTATGCCCCAAGGATACCTAATCTAAAGTCCAAATGTGCCCGGATTACATTTTACGAAAAACCCCCTTTTTAAAAGTTAGCTAATTTGCATTTTAACTCAAATTTGGACAAATTAACTACACGTGAGCATTTAACTAGTTCCAAATACATCTAATGCACCTAAATAAAGCATCAATTCGTTCCAAATACCAACCTAAAGCCAAACCCTAATTTTCATCACTATTCATCATCTCTTTTGTGATCTCAGGCTTTCAATCATGGAGTTAGCCATTTAACTACTCAAACATAGTCTATACAACATGTAAGCATGTATAATATAACATTTAAGCATTTCTATAGCCATAACCAACAAATCACAAAATTATAAAAGTTGATACAAACTTTAAACTAAATTAAATGCAAACTCCC
The DNA here is from genome assembly GCA_037974665.1 of Ehretia macrophylla. Taxonomy (NCBI): domain Eukaryota; kingdom Viridiplantae; phylum Streptophyta; class Magnoliopsida; order Boraginales; family Ehretiaceae; genus Ehretia; species Ehretia macrophylla. The sequence goes on from CM075774.1 coordinate 13,587,034, forward strand.
TCACAATCTTAGGTGTATAAGCTTTGTAGAAGACTCTAGGATGCTCAAAATCTCTCCAAGACTCAAGCTAGATGTCCAACTTGGCAAGATTGATGAAGCTTCCTCCTTCTTTTTTGCTTGAAGGCCGACGAGTTCCAATGGGGTTTTAGGGGTTTGGTTTTTTATTTTTTGCCAAGCTTGGTAACTTAAGTAATATATATAATGTAGCCAACATATAATCCACCCAATAGAACCAAAAGCAACCGCCCACTTTTCAAAAATTGCACCGTTTTCCCTTTTTTTTCTTTGGTTGGCTTCAGTCCAATCGTTTCTTTTTCTTCCTTTGTTTCTTGGCTAAGCTCACCAATTAACCAATTCAATTCTTGCTTGATAGGCTTTGCTGACTAGATCAAATCAATACAAAAACTAATGCCTAAGATTAATGTGCCAACACAGTTGACTTGGCTAATTAATATAAAACTTAGCTAATGCAAAGATTATTTCTTTTATGTAATATATGTGATCTGTGAATGTGGTGTGTTTATACGAATGGTGTTAATTTATACATGCTAATAGAAAAACTAGAATGCGAGGTGGCAATTGTATATACTAAGCAGTTCACGTAATGCAAGTAACAAGTCGGACAGTAAATATAAGCCATTTAAATGTACACATTTATTATAAATAATTAGAATAATAAAATTATTACTTCATGTCAATCATATAGGTGTAGATAGATAAATAAAATTAATAAAAATAATAAAATGGCCCGTTCAGTTCTGTGCCAACTAAATAAATATAGTTATTAAAAATAATAATCCAAGTCATTCAGGTCCGGGTAATTAAATAAATATAATTATTTAAAATAACCTTCTAGCCCGTTCAAGTACGGGCCAATTAAAGAAATGTAATTATTAAACATAATAATTTAGCTCGTTTAGGCCCAGCCAAATAATTAATGTAATTATTAAAATAATAAACTAGCTCATTCTGTCCAGGCCCAGGCTTCTCGTTCAAACGGTAAAACAAATTAATTAAAAATGCAGGTAAGATAATTTTAATAAATAAAATAATAAAGTAATTGTCCCAAACAAGACATTTAAATATAAATTAAATAAATACAAACAATGAAAATAAAAAATTAATTACTTTATGTAAATCAATTAAATATAATTTAAATAAATACAAATGGTGATAATAATAAAAAATAATTATTCTCTGGTTCGGGCTTCACATTCAAATAGTGAAATTAAATTATTTTAAATTGTTAGTAAAATAAATTCTAATAAATACAATAATAAAATAATTATTTCGGGAAAACCAATTGAATATAAATCAAGTGAATGCAACAGTTATCGTGGCACGTTTTTCAAGAATGGTGTAATTTAATAAAATAAATATATATAAATTAATAAAATGTCTATATACTAGGTCTGGGTCGTCACAGTTGGTCTTCCGTCTTTGGAGTCAAAGGCAAATGTGATAGAGCATGGCCCTAGTAGCAAAAAGAAGTTCACGAGTAAGAACCAAGGGCAGAAAGGGGGCAGATAAGAAAAAAGCAACAGTTCAGTGGGAATTGTTATTTTTGTGACAAGTCGGGGCACAAGGCAATTGATTGCAAGCTCTGCAAGAACAAAGGAAATCTAAGAAGAGCAAAGCTCAGGCAAATGCCGTAGAAGACTAGGAAGATGATGACATCTATCTATCAGTTATGGTGTCAGAAGTCAATCTAGTGAGAAATCCAACGCAGTGGTGGGTGGATACCGAGGCCACTTGACATGTTTGTTCTGATAGGAGGATGTTCACTACCTATCAAGCTGTTGAAGAAAACTCCTTATACAGGTAACTCATCCACTTCGAATTTGGACAACACCGGGAAAGTTATCTTGAAGATGACATCAGGGAAACAACTGACACTCAACAATGTTATGCATGTCCCAAACATCTGGAAAAACTTAGTTTTCGGATCTTTGTTAAGGGAACGGATTCAAGTTGGTGTTTGAGTCCGGCACTTTTGTTTTGACCAAAAATGGTATTTTTATGGGCAAGGGTTATGAGGATGGGGGCTTATTTAAACTCAATGTAATGACCATTGTCCCAAATGATGTAATGGCTGATAAGCTAAATGTTGTAAAGGCTAATAAGCCTACCAAGTTGAATATGAATAAGAACAAATTTGTTGCTTATGTCTGGGATTCTCCTAATTTATGGAATGATAGATTAGGACATGTGAATTTTGGTTCTTTGCTCAAAATGGTCAATTTAGGCTTGATACCTAATATGAATATTGACTTGAATAAGAAATGTGAGATTTGCATTGAATCAAAATTAACTAGAACTTCTTTCAAATCGGTAGAAAGGAGTTCAGAACCTTTACATTTGATTCATAGTGATGTTTGTGATTTAAAATTTATGCAAACTAGAGGTGGAAAAAAGTATTTTATTGACGATTGCACATGGTATTGTTGTGTTTACTTACTTAGAAGCAAATATGAGGTTTTAGAAGTATTTAAACTGTACAAAAATGAGGTAAAAATCAACTCAGCAAAAAGATTAAAGTGTTGAGAAGTGATAGAAGATGAGAGTATGTATATCCATTTGAGGGATATTGTGCTGACTATAGAATTGTTCATCAAACGACAGCTCCTTACTCTCCTCAACAAAACAGTATTGTTGAATGCAAGAACCGAACTTTGAAAGAGATGATGAATGCCATATTAATCAATTCTGAGTTACCTCAGAACTTGTGGGGGGTGGTAGTTCTAACTGCAAACCATATTCTGAATAAGGTTCCCCACAAGAAGTTGAGCAAAACTCCGTATGAGTTATGGAAAGGTTGACTATCTTCCTACAAATACTTGAAAGTGTGGGGGTGTTTAGCTAAGGTAGAAGTTCCATCTCCTAAAATGGTCAAGATAGGACCAAAGACTGTGAATTGTGTTTTCATTGGATATGCTCAAAATAGTGCAACATATAGGTTTCTTGTGTTTAAATAAGAGATAACTGATATACATATGAATACAGTTATTAAATCAAGTAGTGCAGAATTTTTCAAAGAAATATTTCCTTGGAAAGAAACAGAAGAACTAAGTTCTTCGAAGAGAACATATGATAAAGTCATGAACCAGAAATAGATGAAGAAGCTACATTTGAAAATGATGAATATGAACCGAGACGTAACAAGAGGGCTAGAACGGTTAAGTTTTTAGGTCCTGATTTTCTAACTTATCTATTAGAAAATGAACCCCAAACCTTTAATGAGGCTGTGACAACCCCTAAAGTTCCTTTATGGAAAGAGGCTATCAATAGTGAAATCAATTCCATCATGAATAATCATACATAGGAACTGGTAGATCTTCCTCATCGAAATAAGCCTTTAGGATGTAAGTGGATTTTCAAGAGGAAGATGAAGGCAGATGGATTGATTGATAAATACAAGGCCAGGCTTGTCATTAAGGGGTATAGACAGAAAGAAGGCCTAGATTACTTTGATACATACTCACCAATCACGAGAATTACATCCATTCGGATGTTGATAGCAATAGCAACTATCAATAATTTGGAAATACACCAAATGGATATAAAGTCAGCCTTCTTGAATGGAGATTTAGATGAAGAAATCTACATGGAACAACTCGAAGGGTTTGTAGTTCCAGGAAATGAGAAGAATGTTTGTCGGTGTCACGCCCCGACCCAACCCCGCAAAAGGCCAAGCCCAGACCCGACACACGGACGGAGTCTCCTCTGTACCGCGGACGATCCAAAAACCCACTAAATCATCATAATACTTGCGAAAGCCATAAAACAACTCAACCCAGCCAACTTTCTTTGAAACATACATTTCTTATTAACCAACTTTGCAACCCAAAAATGATATGCATACTACACAAGTATTTATGCCACTAATCAATCTCATTAGCATGCATTTCCTTACTAGTCACAAGAGTAAACTTTTACAGCTTTACATTCTTTCAACTTAAACAACATAAGACCGTACAGGCCTCAAACTAGAAAATACATACAAGGCTACAAGCCTCAAAATTAAGCGACATCCAAGCAATATACATATCAAGCAAGGCTCGCACAAAATCTGGTAACCAACCACCAGCAAAGCAAAGAAGTGCTATCACGGGAACACCTCCACCTGTTCCTCCTCCTCAATTACGTCAAGAGGGTCTGCTTCAACTACTGCTGTAAAAATATAGTATAGAGAGGAATGAGCAAAAACTATTGCTCAGCAAGGGCAATTGGTCTCAAGGACGGAGGTGAGAGGAGTATGCAATGCAATTAGCCAAGCAATACATACAAATATCATATAGAGGTACAACAAAGCCAACAATAAAGCAAGGCAAGTATTTAAAGCTACAAACACCCATTCAAAGGATACGATACTCTTTTCACGAGCAACTTTCAAACACGAATTCGATGATGACGCGCCGGCCCAAACCACCTTATAACACCAGTTTGGAATACCCCGGAAGTATCCATCAATCTACGACCCAAAACTCCCTAGGAGGCAACCCAAGCGAGAAGAGGGAATAGCAGCGGAGCTAGAGCAACCAACACTGGCAACCCGAGGCTACCCAGAGAGGCCCATCATTCACACGCGAGACACTATGCAATGCAAGACTCGAGATAAGGCGATAAACAAGCGATAAAGCCACACGTGGGAGAATAACAAAGTAGGTTACTCTCGCACGCAATAGCAACAATTGATAAGCATTTCAATCCAAATCAATTCAAACAAGTATTTCAAGCAACCCTAAGCATTCTATAGGCATAAAATCAAGAAAACAAGCAAAAACACAAATTGGCCCCAACTATCAAAACCCTACCATTTCCAAACGAGCCACGAGTTCTGGAAACCGACTTCACCAACCCTCCTAGGTCACCATAAGGCTCGTCTAAAGACCCCGAAACCTTACTTTACCCTAGAACTCGCGCAAAGCCCCGATTTTCCCCTTTCTCGTTTGAACTACAACTATACCAACCAAACACCCAACCAACGCCATAATCGCACCAAAAGTGCTTCCATGGCCTCCCGAAACAATGCCAACACGCAAAACGAGAAAACGCTAAACTCGACCTAAACGACCCCGACTTTCAACAAGGCTTAATTCCCGTTTTTTCCATTACGCAACCCAAACAAACCATGCATTTAGGCATTCTAACACACCTAGCACAATTCTACATCAACGGACAGCATAACGGAACAACTTCATCGTTCCAAGGGTTTACTATTCATAAAACACTATTCAACAACTAGTTTAAACTACAATCTCAACATTTAACCGCATAAAATGTTAAAAAGCTATAAATACACATTCTACAATTGCCAAGGAACATTCTAGAAGCATCAAAACGATTTAAACAACAATCTACGGATAAAATCTAAAAATCATAAAGTTGATACACTAAACATTTAAATGCGCAAATAACATGATTCCCTCACCTTAGGCACTCCTAGTCGCTAGGAAAACAACGCTAGTTGCCTCGGAAACCACCCCGCACGAGCTCACGCGAAGATTGATCGATTGAAAGGTTGAAATCTTTTTTCCTTTTTCCTTCTTGGTTTCGGCCTGGTCTTCTCTGTTTTCAGCTGCTATTTTTTTTTCTTTGTTTTAAGCTTATTTAAGTGCTAAGTCAAATGGTCAAAGGTCAAGCCTTGGTCAACTACTTAAAACTTGGTCAAAAGGCCTTATTTTGTGCATTTTAAAGCCATTTTAACTAAGGAAAGATTAATTATAGCTAACAACAATTAAAATATAAAATTTAAGTCATCTAAATACTAGTTTCACTATTTGCTGAGGACTAGAAACCGTTCTCTAGCTATCGCTCCCTAAATGCAATGCACGTTGCGACAGCAAGAAAGTAACAATTAAATCTCAAAGAATTTAAGGAAATATAATTTTCTAAATAATAAACAAGGAATTTTCACATTCCAGGCTCGGGTATTACACCTTCTCCCCCTTAAAACAATTGCGCCCACGCAATTCTTACCTGGTCAACAAACAACTCCGGATACTGATCCCGAACTTGGTCCTCTCTTTCCCAAGTTACTTCCTCAAACCCATGATGATTCCACAGAACCTTTACTAACGGAATACTCTTTCTGCGAAGCTCCTGAACTTTCCGATCCACAATTCGAATCGGTTTCTCTTCATAAGACAACTTTTCTTCAATCTGCAAAGGCTCTGGTTCAAGTACATGTGAAGGGTCTGGATGGTATTTCTTTAACATAGACACGTGGAACACATCATGCAGTCCCGACAAGCTCGGAGGCAAAGCTAATCGATAAGCCAAAGGACCTACCTTTTCGGTGATCTCATACGGACCCACATACCTGGGACTAAGTTTCCCACTCTTACCGTGCCGAATCAATCCCTTTCGAGGAGAAATCTTAAGAAATACCCAATCTCCCAAATCAAACTCAAGATCCCGACGGTGCTTATCCGCATAACTCTTCTGACGACTCTGAGCTGTAAGCATACGCTGGCGATTAAGGTGAACCTTATCTACCATCTTAATCATATCAGGTAACACAGTCGGATCAACTGTTCTCATCTCCCCTCCTTCTTCCCAATATAATGGGGATCTCCTTTACCAACCATACAACGCCTCGTAGTGAGCCATACCTATAGTAGATTGATAACTATTGTTGTAGGCGAACTTCGCTAAAGGAAAAAATTTCTCCCAATTCTTCCCAAAGTCTAGCACACATGCTCGAAGCATGTCTTGCAAGATCCTAATAGTTCTCTCAGACTGGCCATCAGTTTATGGATGATATGCAGTGCTGAAGCTCAACTTAGTTCCCAAGGCCTCTTGCAACTTCTGCCAAAAACGAGATCTGAATTTGGGATCTCTATCTGACACTATACTCTGTGGCACACCATGCAATTTCACAATATTAGCAACATAAAGCTCAGCTAGCTTATCAAGGCTATCATGTTTGTTCACGGGAATAAAATGTGTAACTTTAGTCAAGCGGTCCACAACAACCCAAACAGAATCACATCCTCTCGGAGATCTAGGAAGATCGGTCACAAGTTCCATTGCGGAATCGACAACGGCTGTAGAAGTCCGGCTAGCCTCTGATGCTCAACTTTAACCCTCTGACAAGTCAAACATCTAGATACATACCCAGCAATCTCCCTCTTCATATTATTCCACCATAAGTGTTGCTTCAAGTCTCTATACATTTTTGTACTGCCCGGGTGAATCGTATACCTCGAATTATGTGCCTCGGACAGGATCTCATTCTTCAAAGTCGGATCATCAGGAACACATACTCTATCCCTGAATCTGAAGATGCCATCTGCATGTAATTTAAACTCCGACTCTCCCCCTTTTGATTTTTCTTGGATCTTCAAGATGTGAGGATCAGTCTTCTGAGCCTCTCTGATCTATGCTAGCAACCCTGACTGAATCTGCAAACTAGCAAATCGAATCCCTACCTCAGTAGCTTCTGGCTTCCATGAACAAATTTCTTCCAAAGTCTCCCAATCCTTGATAATTAAGCTTGCAACAGTAGCCTTTCGGCTCAAAGCATCAGCAACAACATTCGCCTTACCTGGCACGTAGTTAATAGAACAGTTGTAACCACCCAATAGCTCTAGCCATCTCCACTGCCTCATATTCAAATCTTTCTGTGAAAACAAATACTTGAGACTCTTGTGGTCAGTAAAAATTTCAAATCTACAACCCCACAAGTAATGACGCCACTTCTTCAAAGCAAACACAACTGCAGCTAACTCAAGATCATGTGTAGGGTAATTGACTTCATAAGGTTTCAACTTCCTAGAAGCATAGGCAAACACCTTACCATTCTGCATTAAAACACAGCCCAAACCTTCCTTAGATGCATCACTGTAGACAACAAAGTTCTCTATTCCCTCAGGTAAAGCTAGTATAGGAGCTGTAGTTAGTCTCTTCTTCAATTCTTGGAAACTGGATTCACACTTGGCATCCCAGTAGTAAGAAACTTTCTTCCTAGTCAACTGGCTCAAAGGCCCAGGAATTTTGGAGAAGTCTTCAACAAATCTCCGGTAGTAACCTGTCAATCCAAGAAAACTCCGAATCTGTGACACCGTCTCAGGTCTCTTCCAAGATGAAACAACTTCAATCTTAGCTGGGTCCACTGAAATTCCTCGATCTGAAATGATATGGCCTAGAAAAGATATCTGATTCAACCAGAACTCGCACTTGCTGAATTTTGCAAAAAGCTTGTTTTCCTGCAAAGTCTGTAGCACAATCCTCAAGTGTTGCTTATGCTCAGCCTCATTCTTCGAGTACACTAAAATGTCGTCAATAAAGATCACAACAAACTGATCAAGGTAAGGTCGAAAAACTCTCTGCATCAAGTCCATGAATGTGGCTGGTGCATTCGTCAATCCAAACGGCAACACAACAAACTCATAGTGGCCATATCTAGTCCTGAAAGCCGTCTTCGGTATAATGTCACTCCGAATTCTTAAGTTGATAGTAACCCTGCCTCAAGTCAAATTTGGAGTAAATCCTCGCCCCCTGCAACTGGTCAAACAATTCTTCAATCAACGGCAAGGGGTATTTGTTCTTAATCGTGACTTGATTAAGTCCCCTGTAATCAATACATAACCGTAGCGTGCCGTCTTTCTCTCTCACAAACAACACAGGCGCACCCCATGGCGAAGAACTAGGTTGTATAAACCCTTTCTCAAGCAAATTCTGAAGCTGAATTTTTAACTCCTGAAGTTCAGTCGATGCCATTCTATAAGGACTCCTAGAAATTGGCGCAGTGCCTGGCACAAGATCAATCACAAACTCAATCTCCCTATCCGGTGGTAAACCCGGTAATTCCTCGGGAAATACACCAGGGAAGTCTCTAACAATCGGAACCTCATTCAAACTCAACTTATCAGTAGGCTGATTGATCAAATAAGCTAAGTAAGCTTCACAACCCTTATTCAACAACTTAGAAGTCTTGATCGCTGATAAAAGAGGAATTCGGGCAGCCCTGCAGTTCCCAACAATCTCTAGTACCGGTAGGTCAGGAACCTGAAGATAAACGACCTTTGTTCTACAATCCAACTGAGCATAGTACTTCCCCAACCAGTCCATTCCCAAAATGATTTCAAAGTCACGGAATGGCAATATAATTAAATCAGCAGGAAATTTACGGTTCTCAATACATATATCACAAGATTTGCAAATAGACTCAGTAACAAATTTTGCACCCAAAGGCGTACTAACTTCAACTTCATGCGGCAATTTATCAATGCAAACATTCACAGATCGTGCACATGCAGGAGTTATAAACGAATGTGTAGCTCCGGGATCAATCAAAACTTTAACTGGCTGAGTATTGAGAAGAAAGGTACCTTCCACTATAGCTGTAGTATCGGGTAGCTCCTCTGCATCCAGTGCAAAGACCCTAGCCTGAACCCTCTGTGCTGGACGTGCACCTGCAGCCCTATTCTGCACACCTTGGCCTCCAGTACGGCCCTGAACATTGTTATACTTAGGGCAATCTCTCACCCTATGATCATCACTGCCACAACCCGTACATTTACCACTCTTCCTCCAGCAGTTAGCCTCAATATGCCCCGATCGATTACAATAATTACACTGCTGATTTTGCCTAACTGCAGTGTTTCCTGTAGGTGCTGGGGCTCTGGCAGTAGTAGGAGCTGTACCTCCCTGTTGGGCTCTAGTCACAGCTGGCCTAGCCTGAATCTGCTGCTGTGGCTGATACGGACGTTGCTGAGGAACCTGTGCAGAAGTCTGATACTGCCTCGGCTGACTCTGGCTGCTCTGGCCCAAATACTGCTTCTTACTCGGCTGACTGCTCTCAGCTAACATCTCAGCCTTCCGTTTCTCAAACTTCGAGGCTGCCTGAAATGCCTCGGGAAAAGTAGTGTAGGTCTGCCCAGTCAAATGCAACTGAATGTCCATTCTCAGCCCACGGACAGACCTATGAATCATCCTCCTAGCTGGCCGGACCAACTCGCGCGTATACCTCACCAGGCGAACAAACCTGGCCTCGTACTGTGCAACAGTCATATTTCCCTGCTTCAGGGCCATAAACTCGTCTTCCCTCCTTTCCATAGCCATCTCGGGAATATACTTATCCCGAAACTCACTCACAAAATCATCCCATAAATGTGGAACATCCTCACAATCCCACCTCAATCTGACAGTATTCTACCACTGCTCTGCATTGCCCTCAAACAGGAATGATGCATAATCTATTCTTGCCTCATCAGTGTACCTCAAAGCGGTGAAAATTTTCTCGACACGGTTAATCCATCTCTCGGCCGCCTCATCATCCGGCTCTCCGAAGAACTTTCCCGGCTCGTGCCTCAGAAATTTCTCTAACTGATTATTCTCAACTCTATACCCCTGTCCACCAGGATTAACTTGATTTCCCTGGGGATTATTCCTGTCCTGCCTCTGCTCATGCAGCACCTGTGTAATCCGGTCTACTGCAGTAGTCATAGTAGCCATAAACTGCTCAGGCAACGGTTGCTGACCCTGTTCTGCTGCCTCTTCATCTGATCCTATACCTTGAGTACCACGACGTGGCGGCATAGTAGCAATTCACAATAGCTGGCAACATTTAAAAGCAGTTTATAGACAGAAATATAGCACATAAGATTAGATAACACTCAAGTCAATAACAATCAAACATTCTAACACGCAATTCACATAACACAAGATTGACATGCCAAACTAATTCACTTTAAACACATAAGCACTCTAAGTTCACAAAGTCATGCTATAACATTTTCTTTCCACTTAACAATTATACAATAACATTCTAGCATTTTGGACCTTTACCCCACAGACCGAGAAACATATCCCGGCTCATGCAAGACTATCATGCTCTGATACCACCTAAAGATGTCACGCCCCGACCCGACCCCGCAAAAGGCCAAGCCCGGACCCGACACACGGACGGAGTCTCCTCTGTACCACGGACGATCCGAAAACCCTAAAATCATCATAATAATTGCGAAAGCCATAAAACAACTCAAACAAGTCAACTTTCTTTGAAACGTACATTTCTTATTAACCAACTTTGCAACCCAAAAATAATATGCATACTACACAAGTATTTATGCCACTAATCAATTCCATTAGCATGCATTTCCTTACTAGTCACAAGAATAAACTTTTACAGCTTTACATTCTTTCAACTTATACAACATAAGACCGTAGAGGCCTCAAACTAGAAAATACATACAAGGCTACAAGTTTTTAAATTAAGCGACATCCAAGCAATATACATGTCAAGCAAGGCTCGCACAAAATCTGGTAACCAACCACCAGCAAAGCAAAGAAGTGCTATCACGGGAACACCTCCACCTGTTCCTCCTCCTCAATTACGTCAAGAGGGTCTGCTTCAACTACTCCTGTAAAAATATAGCATAGAGAGGAATGAGCAAAAACTATTGCTCAGCAAGGGCAATTGGTCTCAAGGACGGAGATGAGAGGAGTATGCAATGCAATTACTCAAGCAATACATACAGATATCATATAGAGGTACAACAAAGCCAACAATAAGGCAAGGCAAGTATTTAAAACTGCAAACACTCATTCAAAGGATACGATACTCTTTTCACGAGCAACTTTCAAACACAAATTCGATGACGACGCGCCGGCCCAAACCACCTTATAACACCAGTTTGGAATACCCCGGAAGTATCCATCAATCTACGACCCAAAACTCCCTGGGAGGCAACCCAAGCGAGAAAAGGGAATAGCAGCGGAGTTAGAGCAACCAACACTGGCAACCCGAGGCTATCCAGAGAGGCCCATCACTCACACGCGAGACACTATGCAATGCAAGACTCGATACAAGGAGATAAACAAGCGATAAAGCTATACGTGGGAGAATAACAAAGTAGGTTACTCTCGCACGCAATAGCAACAATTGATAAGCATTTCAATCCAAATCAATTCAAACAAGTATTTCAAGCAACCCTAAGCATTCTATAGGCATAAAATAAAGAAAACAAGCAAAAACACAAATCGGCCCCAACTATCAAAACGCTACCATTTCCAAACGAGCCACGAGTTCTGGAAACCGACTTCACCAACCCTCCTAGGTCACCATAAGGCACGTCTAAAGACCCCGAAACCTTACTTTACCCTAGAACTCGCGCAAAGGCCCGATTTCTCCCTTTCTCGTTTGAACTACAACTATACCAACCAAACACCCAACCAACGCCATAATCGCACCAAAAGTGCTTCCATGGCCTCCCGAAACAATGCCAACACGCAAAATGAGAAAACGCTAAACTCGACCTAAACGACCCCGACTTTCAACAAGGCTTAATTCCCGTTTTTTTCCATTACGCAACCCAAACAAATCATGCATTTAGGCATTCTAACACACCTAGCACAATTCTACATCAACGGACAGCATAACGGAACAACTTCATCGTTCCAAGGGTTTACTATTCACAAAACACTATTCAACAACCAGTTTAAACTACAATCTCAACATTTAACTGCAGAAAATGTTAAAAAGCTATAAATACACGTTCTACAATTGCCAAGGAACATTCTAGAAGCATCAAAATGATTTAAACCACAATCTACGGATAAAATCTAAAAATCATAAAGTTGATACACTAAACATTTAAATACACAAATAACATGATTCCCTCACCTTAGGCACTCCTAGTCGCTAGGAAAACAACACTAGTTGCCTCGGAAACCACCCCGCACGAGCTCACGCGAAGATTGATCGATTGAAAGGTTGAAATCTTTTTTCCTTTTTCCTTCTTGGTTTTGGCCTGGTCTTCTCTGTTTTCAGCTGCTATTTTTTTATTTTTCTTTGTTTTAAGCTTATTTAAGTGCTAAGTCAAATGGTCAAAGGTCAAGCCTTGGTCAACTACTTAAAACTTGGTCAAAAGGCCTTATTTTGTGCATTTTAAAGCCATTTTAACTAAGGAAAGATTAATTATAGCTAACAACAATTAAAATATAAAATTCAAGTCATCTAAATACTAGTTTCACTATTTGCTGAGGACTAGAAACCGTTCTCTAGCAATCGCTCCCTAAATGCAATGCACGTTGCGACAGCAAGAAAGTAACAATTAATTCTCAAAGAATTTAAGGAAATATAATTTTCAAAATAATAAACAAGGAATTTTCACATTCCAGGCTCGGGTATTACATTCGGCTTGTAAAATCCATTTATGGATTAAAACAAGTACCCAAGCAATGGCATGAGAAATTTGATAAAGCCATGATGGCAAATAACTTTAAGATAAACGAGTGTGATAAATGCATTTATGTGAAAGACAAGAGTCAAGAATATGTCATTGTTTGTCTATATGTAGATGACATGTTAATTATTGGAAGCAAAAATAATTTCATTCAGACTACCAAAAGGATGTTGTCCAGAAACTTCGATATGAAGGATATGGGTATAGCAGATGTTATTCTGGGTGTTAAGATCACCAGAACATCTGATGGACTAGTCTTGTCTCAGTATCACCACATTGAAAAGATACTGGACAAGTTTAATAAAAGGGATGAATGTAACACCCCGATCCCTCTCGAGACCGGGAGTTCTATCAATCAATCTAATCACAACCCAAATCCAAACCCGGGCATAATTTTTAGGAAAAACGGACGGAGTCTCCCCTATTTCTAGGCAAAAAGCAAACCTGCGACAGCATATAAGTGGACCAATACCATGTCCAAACATTCAACCACCTCAAGGCCATCCGAGCCTTGTTCTCAACAAGCAATCACAAGCAAATATACATTTCCAGTATACAGACTAACCTACCTCTTCACATCTTTTACAAGTACATTCATGCTTGACAATTAAACCATACTAACCTATTGCATAAGTTAGACTATCAAACCATTCTAACTCTTTTCCTTTGGACATTACAAACATGCATTGAAGTTAAGCTATACTAACTAGATACTTTAACTAATTTATCAAACCACTTCAATAATCCAATAAAGCTTATATTACATTCCTTTTGACTTTAAATACATACAATACATGAAACATATATCCTTGCATCTTTGACAACTCAAGCCACATAGCACGTAAGACAACTCTTCAAACGCGAACTTTCACGTAACCACGAACTTTCCAGCTAACATGGCATTTCCTGAAATGTGGTGGTGAGGAGTGAGTATACACAACACGTATACTCAGTGAGGGCGAGACAGATATCGAGGTGGAGAGAAAGAAGTTCGTGCAATGCAAATAGGCAGTTAAGCAATATAACTGAAAAAGTAAGCGATCAAGACAAACCATCAATACAATAAGCAATTAATGAAAACATTAACACAACCATTCAAAGCTATACCACATTTTGAAGGCTATGGTTTACTCTTACGAGCAATGTACCATTTCACGAGCGATACATCAATCTCGAGCTTGATGTTGACAACATTGACAATAAGCGCGCAACCACCTTATAACTTCAGTTTGGAATACCCCGGAAGTATCCATCAATTTTACGACCCAAATCTCCCTGAGAGGCAACCCAAGCGAGAAAAGGGAATAGGACACGGAGCTAGAGCAACCAACACTGGCAACCCGAGGCTACCCAGAGAGGCCCATCACTCACGCGCCTGACACTACGCAATGCAAGACTCGATACAAGGCGATAAACGAGCGATAGCACAACAACACAGATTAGAGGTGATAAACGAGATATCAAGCATTATCAACAATTGATATACAAATTCAATCATTATCAACTTTAACAAGCTTAACAAGCATTATTTAGCATTCTAAAGGCACTACACTATGAAAACACACAAAATCTCAAAATGACCCCAACTTTCAAAACGCTACTACTTTCAAACGAGCCACGAGTTTTGGAAACCGACTTCACCAATCCTCCTAGGTCACTATAAGGCACGTCTAAAGACCCCGAAACCCTACTTTACCCTAGAATTCACGCAAAGCCCTGATTTCCTCCTTTGCTCGTTTGAACTACCGCTACCCTAACTAAACACCCAACCAACGCCATAACCACACCAAAAGTGCTTCCATGGCCTCCCGAGACAATGCCATCATGCAAAACGATAAAATGCCAAACTCGACCTAAACGACCCCAACTTTCACTAAGCCATTTTTCTCCGTTTTTGCATTACGCAACCCAAACAAATCATGCATTTAGGCATTATAGCATATCTAGCACCTTCCTACATCAACAAAACGCATAACGGAGCAACTTCATCGAAACGGGAGTTTACTATTCATAATTTACTATTCAATTAACAATTTATATTTCAATTTCGATATTCAACCGCAGAAAATGTTAAAAAGCTATAAATACATGTTCTACAATTGCTAGAGAACATTCTTCAAGCATCAAAACGAATTAAATAACAATCTACGGATAAAACCCAAAATTTAAAGTTTAGACAAAACAATTTCAAATGCGCAAATAACGATGAAACCCTCACCTTAGACGCTCCTAGACGCTAGAAAAACCACGCCGGATGCCTCAGAAACCACCCTGTGCAAGCTCACGCGAAGATTTGAAGTTTGAAGTTGAAATGTTTTTTTTTTCTTTTCCCTCCATGGTTTCGGCCTGCTCACTGTTTTTTTCAGCTTTGTTTTTCATTTTTTTGCCTTCTAAATTGCTTAATAAAAGATGACAAGCAAGTCAATGGTCAAAGCCGTGGTCAAACCACTTAAAATTTGGTCAAATAAGCTCATTTTATGCATTTTTAAAGCTAAAATAACTAACATAAATCCAATTCCAGTTAATAACAATTAAACTACTAAAATTAAAACACCAAACACTAGTTTTCACTATTTGCTGAGGACTAGAAATAATTTCCTAACTATCACTCTCGATATGCTATGCACTTTGCGACAATAAAAGAATAACAATTAAATCTCAAAGAATTTAAGAAAATATAATTTTCGAAAGGTAACATAGTTCAAAATTTACTCCGGCTCGGAGCTACTTTTCATTTAATTGAAAACCGAGCATTAAAATGCAAGAAAATTAAAACCGATTAACAAAATATGAAAATAAAGCTACAAATAAATGTTTAACTAAAAATAAACACATAATTCAATGCTAACATTTATGATAACACTTAATTAAATGTAATTTAATGTCCTTAAATGCATGCCGGGTTCGGGTTATCACAATGAAAGTGTAGCGAGAACACCAATAGATGTTAATGGACATCTTGCTAAAAATATTGGTGAAGGGATATCTCAATTGAAGTACTCCTAGATAATTGGTAGCCTAATGTACATTATGAATTGCACGAGGCCTGATATAGTATTTGTTTTGAGGAAACTAAGTAGATACACTAGTAATCCAGGGCGAGACCACCACTGGATAGCCGTTGTAAGAGTTCTAAGGTATCTCAAATACACTTTGAACTATGAGCTATATTATACTAGGTATCTAGCTGTACTAGAGGGGTATAGCGATGCTAACTAGATATCTGATACTAAAGACTCAAAATCTACTAGTGGAAACGTCTTTACTTTGGGAAGTGCAGTTGTGCCTTGGAAATCCACTAAGAAAACGTGTATAGCTAGATCCACGATAAAGTATGAGTTTATAACGTTGGATAAAGCTGCTAAGGAAGCTGAATGGCTTCGACAGTTTTTAGAGGATATTCCAAACTTGACGAAACCTGTGTCGGCTATCCACATACACTGCAATAGTTAATCAGCAATTGGAAGTGCGCAGAGTAGTATGTACAACGGTAAGTCTAGACATATTCGTCGTAAACATAATACTATTAAACAATTGTTCTCTAATGGGGTTATCTCAATTGACTATATAAAGTCAAATGATAACATTACGGATCCGCTTACAAAAGGCTTAAATAGAGAGCAAATACATAAATTGTCGAGGGGAATGAGTCTTAAGCCTATTTCTTAAGAGTTATCATAATGGAAAACCCTACCTTATAAACTAGAGATCCCTAGATCTAGGTTCAAAAGGGAAAAATTGAATTATGTATAACTCAGTGGGACGACTGTGGGGGTTCTACTCCCACCTATTCCTATGACGAGCAGACAGTGCTACCTGTATATGATTGAGGTTAAGCTATGCTTTTAATGATGCTTATATCTTAGGATTCCAAGTGAGGTATTACATAAATACTCTTTATAAGTGATCACCTATATAAGTAGGAAGTGGGCCGCTTCTATGAGAATTTGAGGCTGAATTCTCTGAGAGTACTCATGAATATCGGGAGATGTTCAAGGCCAAAATGAACACAACCGTGAGAATTGAACAGTGACCAGAGGGGTACTGTGTGAGCTCTATTGTCTTAGTTTACGTCAAAGCTAAATAGTTTAAGACACCGCGTTCACTGGTTAGCGAGTAAACCTGATAATTTTTACCATGAAAGGTTCAAAGCCTAAAGCTACCTATCCCGATGCAGTATTGTTCTATGAAACTCTCTCTCGTGTCTGCATCTTGCAAAAATCTAGCTAATTAATTTCCATTCATGTGAGGGAATGTTGTAATATTTGGGAATGACATATTTAAATGTACAGATTGGCAAGTGATGAATGAGAAATTAAAAGTTGAGCCTTTTATTTTATTGATTTAGTGGGAATATTTGGGAATGACATATTTAAATGTCAAGATTGGACAAGTGATGAATGAGAAATTAAAAGTTGAACCTTTTATTTTATTGATTTAGTAAAGGAATCGATATAAGCTTCTCATTTACAAAACGTATAGGCCAGACATTAGTTTAATGCATTTATGTCCAAATTGAATTGGAGGTCAACATGGCTAATGCATTTGAATTGTGAGGATTGAAAGCATTGAAATAAATTTGAATGCATTAATAGCTGGCCTACCGTTTTACTGCTTGCATTTCGTTTCGGTTATGGTTCAACATTCAGAGCTGTAATGCAACTTAATTGCATGCGACGTTGCATATAAATGTTGTCAATTTCGCTGACGGTGTTTCCTTTGCAGCATTGATGATGGAATGTTAATGTGTCAGATTTCAAATGTTTTCACTCCTATAAATAGCTGCAGTCCCAAAGGCCAAAGGACACAGCAACTATCATTCTTCACTTTGTAATTTCTGCATAGTCTTACTGTTAAGAGAGAGTTTCTTTACTATTCTTTTAGCAAGCTCTTGGATCGGATTGTTGCCTTTACAAGAGGACTAACCTTTGTATCCTGAGAGGTTTGAGCTTTAAGAGAGGTATAACAATATTTAGCCCGACAATAAAACTTTAAGGATATCATGTTGAACACGAGCCTCAGTTTCAAATTGTAATCTGTTCTATTTTTATATATAGTCTCAGATTGTAATCTGTACTATTTTATATATATTTTGTAGTATTTTTATTTTATTGTCATTTTTTTTATTTTACCGTCAATTACTTATGTTTCATTAACCTGCATGTTAAATATATTTTCATATATCAGCCAACAGGAGTGAATTTGTTGACACTAGACTTCGGACAAGCAAGGCATGGCGGCTTCAGTTCCTGAAGAGTGGATTGATTGATAACATGGTTTATAGCAGTTTTGTTACCCCCCATACTTTGCTTTGGCTCCTTTGGCCTTGCTGGACCCATGCAAGTGATGTCCGGGTGGATAACCATAACACTTGTGGCAATTATCAATCGGTATAGTGGTCCGAATTGCAAAGAGTACAATGAAGATGCTTTCGGCTAGTATTGGGATTAGGTGATCTTTAGCAGACAATCATGATTCTTGATTCAATCAAGGAACCAGATGAGCCAAGTTCTCATTATTTCTCTTCTAGCGAAATCAGAGAATAAGCCTTGGGAAAAATGGGCAGTGGTTGCCTTAGCAAGATCAACTCACGGATTGCACCCTAAGACTCGTTGAGTCCAATGAGAAATTGTACCAGGACATTTTGCTTGTCACGCTCCTCTTTTTTATTATTTTTTTTTCTTTGTTTTTTTTTTTTTTTGGGACATTGCTTTGAGAACGGCTTTCCATAAGGTCTTCCTGACTTTTTCATGCATGGTGGAAGAATAGATGACATTGTTTGCTATATCTAGTCTGACATAATTTAAGATCCACACAAGCACCATATTGTTGCAACATTGCCAAAGGAGAAATTCTTCTGGGTTTGTTTTCTTCGAGAGCGCCTTGAGTGACCAATCAATCCATCTGAGTTTATTTTTTGCACTTGGCAAAATACACATTGGTGTCATTGAGTAGTTATCATTGAGAGGCTTAGAAACAAGCACCATTGCCGGATGATCAGAATGCTGAATAAATAACGACTAAAAGTTCCATGATTGAAAGATTTTCTGTTGCTTCTAGTCATGGAAGATCTGGCATCACTCATAGTGGAAAGGAGAGACAGAGAGAGATGACGGTTATGGTAAAAAATGTAGACATTTACATTACTTAGCAAGAGTAGATATATATATATATATATATATATATATATATATATATATATATATATATGTATAGAAGAAAATCCCGTAAATACATGCAATAATTGAGTAGACAAAACAATTGTAAAGTGGAAAAGATTTCTAAACATATGTTTTGCCTACTTGGAATACATGGAAAGTCAAGAATTCTCAACAAAATGTATGACACCATTCATGACATAGCAAAGTTTATAGCAGGATGTCAGTTTTGGTGATTGTGGAGCATGATTGATCAGTATATCAACCAATATTCTGCAGTTCTAAGCCTGGTGGAATTCCTGAAATACTACTATGTGCTGCAATTTTGGGCCTCAACACCCTCGTTCATCCTCAACATTTTGATGTTCATGATGAGTTAAGACATAGATGTTTGGCAAATGCCGGAAATGTCATACCTGATCTAAGCAACTTCATTTGCATTGTCATCGGGAAATGATAACGAGACAATCAATCGGACAATTCTTCGAGCATAAAACAGAATCACAATGTCAATACAGACATTTTGAACAGATCTTTACTTCCAAATGGAAAGTTGAGAAAATTGTATATAGAGTTTCAGACCATTCAACAACTTCGGTTAAATAATAGTCATATGCAACTGAATACTAAGGAACAATCACTTATTCTCAGCTGCCTCAAATAAGAGCATGGAGATCAAACTTCATTATCAGGCTGTACCAGGCTCCTCATAGGACCTACTCTGCTCTGCTGAATTTTTCCGTGGATATATCACTGCAAGATGTAGTTAAAGGCGATTTTAGTAATAAATGAGCATGGTGGTTGTAGAAATTGACAAGCAAAAATTAATTAGGAAACCTGGAGATTTGTAAACTTGAGTCAATTCTCTGGAGTAAATATAATTGAAATGATCTCTAAGTAAGACTTTGAAAAATGTTCATTGCCAAAATCCATGAATTCACAATTTCAAAAGCCAGCTTTGTCCAAAATCTTTCTTCTGTGATCTGCATCAATATGTATATCATCCGAACAATCAAGAGAAATCCACGAAAAGGATAAAGAAGCAGAACCATCTTTGTCACTAATTTTATGGTTTCTTGGGTTTGTAGGTAGTTTTCTCATCATATACGCATACATGATCCTTAAGTTTTTCATTTATACAAAGGTAACATATTGAAATACATAGGAGGTTCACATGATGTAGTAAGGGAGTCCAGAACAGGTCAAGAGCTTTTAGTGGAACATAATAAGAAAAGGAGTTAAAGGATCATTTCAGTGAAGGCTCTGTTTTGCCCCCTATCTGCTTTGACAAGCTCGAAACAAACACAACCATATAGTCATAACTGGACGGTACTTACAACGAACAAACAATCCTTTGCAATCATGCACATGATGTCTTAGATCTTTGAACTGCAATATGAAGAATAGCAATAAGAATGGTAAAACTGCATCGGAGAAGAAAATACAACCAGCAAGGCAGAGACAGAATTACTTGGACTTGGCTTTAATCAGCTCCAGTTATTGGCCGATCCCCAAATCATTTGTCCTTCTGCTTTCATTCGCCTTCTCTTTAGGTTTACTCTTGCTATTCATTGGTAATGGTTGTTACATGCGATTTTCCATGCAGCAGTGACACCATTTGTTCTTCTATAACACTCCCATTCCCTTCAAATTGTTTGCAAATTCTATCACTATGCAATCATCACAGTCAAGGGTAGAGTACAGAAATTAGCACAGTAGGTATGTGAGCTATATGGAATCCGGATTAGACAAGGTGCATAGAGAAGTAAAATAATATTAGTATAAAATGATAATCAAATGGTATCATACCCGTATAAATAGCAACTGAAGGTAGTCTTCTTCAAGTTGTAGAAGTGGATGCACCATCATGTCCTTGTTGGGATGGCTGAGGTCCAACGTACAGGAAATGTACATGGGATATTTTATGCCAGTCATCCCCTTTCTCCTTTTCGCATCTTCGCTCTAGATCAGGACAATCTCTAATAGAAAGATGTTGCAAGGCTATAAGACGTTGAAAGCCTTCAGGCAAGGACTTTATGTTCTCACAGTCTGAGATGGCCAAAGATCGAAGTGAAATGAGATTCTCTATCCAATTTGGCAATTCCTGAAGCCCGGGGCAGCTACGGATCTGTATGTTTTGCAATGTACTGACATGTTGCAGTCCTTCAGGCAGCGTGACTAGCCTTGGGCAGCTCAGAATGTTCAAAGATCTAAGAGACTGGAGATGTTGTAGGCCGTCAGGTAAAGATTTCAGACTTTCGCAATACATTATTGTCAGATGTTCAAGGGCCACAAGGTATTTCATTGTTTTTGGCAAAGAAGATAAGCTTTTACAGTTCTCAATGGAGAGAGATCGCAATGATTTCAGACCCCCCATAATTTTTTCTGGCAAAAACTCCAGACAAGGACACTCACTAATCTCCCATGTCTGCAAAGAAGTTAAGCTGGAAAATTCATGGGGAAAAGTCTCAAGCTGCTCACACCAGCGAATGGTCAATGATTGCAAGTCAGTAGCAGTCAAACTTGCTGGTAAATATTGAAAATCAGGGCAGGAGCTTATTGTCAAAGAACTGAGTTGTGGATTGTTAAATGGGAGAACCTTAGGTAAGAAAGAAAGCATTGGAAAACCATGTATAACAAGGGTGGACAACGACTTCAGTTCTTTGGCCGATCGCAATATCAATGCATTGCACTCCTGCATGTCCAAATGTTGAAGAGATGGAAACCATGGCATGTCTTCCAACGTGGGACACTTAATGATGGATAGCCTGTGCAAGCATGGGAATGCTTCAATGGACTCCGTGCTTTTCCAAAATCGTAAACCTGGAAAATCTCGAAGATTCAGTTCTTCAAGGGAAGGAAAAGCTTTTGCGCTTCCATCTTCACCATAGAATTCATCTCCAATTTTTGTTACTTCATACAATCCTTGTATGCTCAAAGACTTGAGAAATTGAAGCTGCCCAAGAGTAGGGAGATTTTCGCATCTTCTGCAGTTAACAAGTACCAACTTTGTCAAGTTCGGAAGTACATTCTTATTCATCCAATGCGGGAATTTGGTTCCTGTGTATTCATTTATGTGCAAACACTTTAAACTGCGATTTGGTACAAGAGAGTTGAGTACATGCTCTGCATTACCACCATTATTTACTCCTGCAGTCTGTCTTGATGATTGACGACCTGCTTTATCTTCCTCATTATATCCCCATGATAGTGCCAATGAGTGCAGTTGCTTATATTCTAAGCATAGATCTGGCACGAAATTTCCTACATTCTCCAAGAGTTTAATCTTTAGCTCACCCCGTAGGTCTAGGTGCAGTAGTTGGAAGAGACTTTCTTCCAGTGTGCGTCCGACAATGAAAACAGATAGCGTCTGAAGGTTTTTCAGTTTCCCAATATGGGCCGGCACTCGAGTAAGGCTTACACATCCTTCCATAATCAAATGTCTCAGGTTTATTAAACTTGACAGTTTATTTGGTAACTCCTTAAGGTCTGTGCAACCTGATAAAATCAGGGTCTGGAGATTGAAAATAGAGCTGATACCTTCAGGTAATTTCTGAATAGGATTATAGGATACATCGAGGTATCTCAAATATATCAAGTGGTCAACTGATTTATGCAAACTTGTAATACCACATCCACTTAGATTTAACACTCTGAGCTGTTTGAATTTAGGAGGAATGCCGCTGGAGAAGTCGTATTCTTGAGGAAAATGGGCTGGACGCAATGGTGGTCCTCCTGAAACATTTTGTGCAAGATCGTGTATAAGCTTATGAATTTTGAACTCTTTTATTTTGCCCTCTTCAGAGATAGAACCAGCTTCAAAAAATGATAAAGATGATAAATCGTTGAAATATTCATTTCCAATATCCTCCATCGTTCTTCTAGAACTATTATCTCCGGGAGACGGAATCAAACCTTCTGCTATCCATTGCTGGACTATCTTTTCTCTACTGATCTCATAGTTTTTCGGTAACACTGAGCAGTATGAGAAGCAACATTTTTGACGTGAGGGAAGATGATTATAACTCAATCTTAGGGCACGCATGATATTACTGTCAAGTAAGTCCCAAAATCCACTATGTAGCACATTTGACCACTCTCTTTCCTCTCTTTCAGAGTGCAATAAGCTTCCAATAACCCTAGCTGCTAAAGGAACACCACCACATTTCTTGACAATTTCTTTACCAATAGGGATCAAGTATGGATAAGCTTCTTCATCCTCTCTGTTTGCAAAGGCGTAACTTTTGAACAAAATCCAACAAACATCATCACTCAGAGGCTGCAAATGGTAAGGGGGATATGTGCCCACAAGTGATGCAACAGCTCCGTTACGAGTTGTTACTATGATCTTGCTCCCTATAGCACCACTGCTTAGTGGATGTATCAACTTTTCCCATTCACCTTGATCATCATTCCACACATCATCCAACACAAGTAAATATCTCTTGTTGCGTAATGACTCTTGCAATTGGGATTGCAACATATCCAGTTGTGAGAGCTCAGATCTGAAAGCAGGAGCACCCTGACGTGCGCCTTCCAATATGTCATTAATAAGCTTCCTTACTTTATCATTGTCATACACAGCAACCCAAATTGACAGGTCAAAATCTTGCTTTATTCTGTTATACACCAACTGAGCTACAGTTGTTTTCCCAATTGCCCCCATTCCCACAATTGGTAATACAGAAACACTCTGTGATGCTCTGGTGTGACCAGAAACTAGTGGCGATGATGATGATGATGAAGATGATGAATACGAGGACGAAGATATTGATAGTAGCTGTATTATAGTATTAACATCCTCATCTCGACCAACAACCTTGGATTCATCAACAAAATGTCCAGTTTGCCGTCTCTCAGACGTTTCATAACGCCTGTACAAGACAACATCCTTGAACTGAAAGCTAGATATCTCTTTGGTTATCTCATCTATCCTCTCCCGAATGTTCTTCAATTTATTAGACATCTTGAAGTAGTCAAGATTTGGAAAAGACGTCAGAAATTTTACCTTACTGTTGTTCATCTGCCTCTGATGAGTTTTGGTGTTGAGCTCATCCAGGAGGTCATCAGCCTCGTAAGCCACAGATTGAAGCCGTTGTAACCATAATCTCACCGGTTCATCACGTAGTTGTCGTTCTTCAGCAGCTTGGATCACAGATCGGATCACTTCCAGCTTCTCTGCGAGTTTTCTCATGTCTTTCTTGAAGTTCTTGTAAGAATGCAATTCCCCAAGAAGAGGAGTTGCTAACTTGTCGAAAAGCACCTCCAGGAGCGGTTGCACAACCAAAGACGCCATGGAAGTTATTCAATTTGAATTCAAAATTGAAAAGCACAGCAGATCTAGAACACAAGAACAGATAATAGTGGTGCTGCTAGTATTATTTTTATCGAAGTCGTTTAGTCAACTTTCAAGTCTTTGGCACTATTGACGAAACAAAAAATCTGTCATTGAAAAGTCTATACGAGTAAAATAAATTTAGCCAGCAGGGATTTTGCCTAATAATAAAGTTATTCATTTATTTATAAAAATAATGATGGATCAGTTCTCATTAATTATATATATATTTGTATGACATACACTTTCTTGAATCAAAAGAAAAAGTAAAATAAATTTAGACGAAGAAAATGAAATAAATTGCTTAGAATTTGTTGAGAACGCGACAAGGTGGACACTAAATTTGTTAAGTCTATCATTAAGAAAGTACAAAACATGGTAGGCGCCCACGCCAAGAAATTTGTTGTAGTAATAAAAACACCACCAAGAATTTGAGAGTAATGAATTATAATAGGGGTAATTTATTGAAATGGTATTAAATTTTTATTTTTTATATATTTAATTTTTTTATTTTAAATAAAATGGTTTTTTATATTTTTTTTTTGTAACAGTAGTTAGTCTTTAGAAAAAATATATTAAAAAATAATTTTAGTGAGTACGTGGATGGTTCGTGGTCATAAAATACATAAATTTTTAGAGGTAAAATTGTCACGCATTAAAATATAAGCATCCTAATGTTTATGTATTTTGCGATCACGTGTTATCTATGCATTCACTAACGTTATTTTTTGATAGATTTTATTCCAAGAACTAATAAATGTCACCAAAATAAAAGATGAAATACCATTTTAATCAAATAAATAAATAAATAAATAAGAAACTTAAATGTTAAAAAAAATAAAATTTAGGATCATTTCTATAAATTACCCTTATAAAAATATCAAAAGCAAAAACCCCTAAGCATGGGGAAGGAAAGTACAGAGAAGGGAGAGAGAAGATACAACCAGCAAAAAAGGGGAACGTGAAAGACGCAAGCCCCACTCCCAAAAATTATGACAATTCATCCATATACTGTACTTACTCTTTATGTATCTCTTCAAAAGGATTTAAGGAACTAATTGGACTCAACTTATATTCATGAATTACTTGTTGAACAAGGCCTAATACTATCTAGTAACCTTAACAAAATTAATTCGTGGTCCATTTTAGGCTCTTGGGTTTGATTAATTTTTCTCTAAGAAAACTCATCTAAATTAATTAGATTCAAGTCCATAGATTTTAGGCCCATTTGGGCTTTATTCAATTTCATAAGACGATAGAATAGTACAGTTTAGTGTTAAACTTTTTAGCATTATGAATTTCATAAGAGACTGATAAAGTCTTTATGCCTTTTGAAATATGATTGTGATTCTTTGGTCTACTATTTACAAGCTTTGAAGTTAGTTTTGTTTATTGCGTGGAGTAAAAGTAAGTAAGAAAATCCCATATAATTTTTTTTAGATTTTTTTTTTTTTTTTTGTGTGAACCAAACATATATTATATTTATTGTTTTGTTGACTTGTGCTACAACTTTTGATTTTTGTATGAATTTATAAGTCATTGTAATGTTTGTGACATTCGAAACTTTCTAATTTATGTTTAAATTATTTTGACTAAAATAATTTCAAAATACCTATTACTAATTACTTTACTTTGTTCGCGTATGTATCTTTAGTCTATCCTAAATAGATATATAATTAGGAAAAATTCTTAAAACCACCTGGGCTGATGGTCAGCCCGAGTAGCAACCAATCAAAATTTACCACATCATCAACATAGGTGATCAATACTCGGTTAGTAAATAAAAATGTGCAAAAAGGACCAAGTTTTAATTAACCCGCAAGCGCACGAATCATGTAGTGTAGTGTGCTCTAAGTGCGGAATCGTATCCATAGGGAAGCTCGTTAGTTAAGTTAGTGAAGTAGTGTGAAAGTGTTTAAAATGCTTAAGTGACAAGTTTGCAATTGGAGTTTGAATAACGTGCGAAAATATAATTTTAAAAACTAAGGTTTTGGTTTAGCTAAGTACGGAAGAATATCTAGGGATTAGATATGTAAATAATGCAATTAATCTAGGTTCGGTATTCATGATTATCTGATTTTATGCAAGAGTTAAGCTACAAGCATCTAACCTAGTCAATTAACTTAGTTTATTAAAATCTCGATTACTAACTCTGATGTAGGTGATGTGCCATCTACGAGCGTACAACCATAGTATAAAACTATCCTTGCAACCTGGTGTAAAATTTTTGTTTCGATTTAGCAATCAACTTCTCCTTACTTGGTCTAGAAACTATGGTCTACTTAAAAGCATTACCTATAGTTCATGGATTCTAAGGTTGCCAAGCTATTTGATTCACTATTAAAGCATGGATACATGACACGAAAGTAAAACAATTATAACATCTACTTAAAAGCATTACGTTATGAAAGAGAATGTCGACAATAAAACAATCATATCATCTACTAAAAAATATTACGTATGAAAGATAATATTGAATTAAAACAAGTCATATATTGCATTTAAAGCGTATAATCCGAATCCGATACCGTATATTAAAAGACTATCATTTACAATATTCTAATTCCTGAAATTTGATTAAAGGTCCAACGCAAAATAGCTATTCGGGCGTAACTAATTTCCCCCAAATAAGAGCTACTAGGGATGAATTTCCCCCGAATAAAAGCTTTTCTATTAAAAGCTATTCAGGCAGAACTTCCCCCGACTAATAACTACTTGTGTCGGATTTCTCCCTAAAAGTAACTATTCGGGCAAAATTTTTCCGAATAAGAGCTACCTAGGTGGGACTTCCCCCGTATCCTACTAACTAATTAACTACTACTAAATTAAAACTAACTAAAATTAACTCATAATAAATGAATTCAAAATAATTAAATTCCAAATATTATTCTAATTTTTTACACTTCAAAATATGCACCACAACACCTCTATTTATAGGCTGAAAAATTACTATTCATGCATACTATTCACGCATTTACTATTTCAATAGTACTATTCAGGCGGCTACACACGGTTTCACTGTTCACACATTGACCATCACTATTCACACGTTGACCATTGACTTTGACTTTGACCAAAAAGTTGACTAGTACTGTTCCATAGTTTTTCGACGTCCTGAGTCTGTTTCCTCACTTTTTTGGCCAAATTCAATCTTAATTTGCTTGTTTCATTGTTTTGAGTCCATTTTTCACTTGATCTTGCCAAACTCTTCTTCTACGGATTTCACTCCTTCATCACTTCTTGAGTCTTTTGTCTTATTGACTTGTGTTTTCTCATTTTAAGTCTATTTTCTTCATTTTTAAGGATCAACCTACATTGCATCGAAAGTATATAAGTGTCGCATTTATTCCTAAGTTAAGATGCAAATATAGTACAAATACAATAATTTGAGTGTTACAAATACAGTCACATCAACATCCCCAAACCTAAATATTGCTTGTTCTCAAGCAAAAACTGTTTTTAAAACAAATTCAAAGTGAAATTTTCAGAAATTTTTACAAGTCAAAACATGTGAATGCATCTATCCTAACCTTTTGTCAAACATTTTCCAATATGTAGCATGAGAAATGCAATTCACTATCTTAAACATATTCAGCGGTTAATGATAATCATGATAAGAGAACATTTACAAAGGTTTCACAAATAGATACTCTTCTTGGAAATCAACTATTGATTGCTTCGGTGTACATATTTAGAAGTAAACTAAGCAAATTAAGTTTAACAAATTCCCAACTTTCAAGACTTTGCAAATAGATTGGACTTTGATATTCTTGCCTTATTTGTAATCAAACTCTTGATCATGTCTTCACCCTTTTTACATTTGCTAGAAATATAAAAGTGTAACTTACAATATCTCTATATAATGTTCAGTTTCTTTTGCTTTCTGAATATCACATGTAGCGGGTTTTAAGGCCAACAATCCCCCGCCATTATGACTGAGGTTGCCAGCTTTTAAAGGGACCCCTACGTGCCTTAATCACTCGAGATATCCAGGCTCAAAACCTTATACTATAACACATATTCCAAATTACAATGTCTAAGATAGTGGTGGTTAAAGATTTACAACATATTTCCACCAAAAAATTATTCAACAGTAAAGGTATGTACAACTCTTTTTCCTTTTTCTATTTTTTTTCTTTGTTTTCTTTGTTTTTCTTTTTTCCCTTTTTTTTTTTCTTCAGAGTGTACATACAGACATAATAACATAACATACTGTACATACATGACACAAGGGTTCAGATTTCAATCATAAGGAGTTCTCATAACAAACGGTAATCTTATCTCAGTCATGGGGTTGCTTTCTCGTATTGTAACAAAATGTTATTAATACTTTGAGTGCTTCCTTGCGTGACACGGGTTCCAAATGTTGTGTATCATCATTAACTTCAACTTTAGTTTCATCTTGAAAACATCTTATCATATTGTCAATGATCATCTACGCTCAAAACCTTTAAACTTGTGTCATTTTTTTCGAGAAAATTCAAGAGATAGTTGATATCTATTTTGTTTATTGTGTCCCAACTCATTGATTATAACTTTATTTATTAATGATATGTCTATCTTTATTAATTAACAAATCGATAAAATGAAATATCGCTAACTCCATTTAAAATAAAGCAGTTGTATATGTTCCAAACGCAACAACTATCGATCAATATCCACTTATGATAAAAATCACTCAATATATAAGAAGTCAATGTAATCACAAAAATGAAGTCAATAAACAAAAGTACCTATTAAATCTCGAGTCAATTACAAAGTTGATTGACTATAACAATCGGAAGTTCCTCAAAGCATATTGGTATTACAAATAAAACCATCACTCTCTTAAAACCTGTTATTCTTATCAACTAAACCAAATAGCCCGAGTCATCTTATTAAAGATTTCCTTTTCAACCTCTGGGAACTCTCTCTACTCTCGAACAATCTTTACTCGCACAGAATTGCTCACTTCAGCTTTTGGATTTGCTTTAAATTTTTCAATGTTTAACTTCTTGCAATTTAACATGAAAGAATATGAATAGATCATACCGAATTACATAATCAACAATAATTGTACATTAGTGAGCACATAATCAAACTGAAACAAATGAAACAATGTAAAATAATATCAGATATTAGCGGTCAAGATGAGAAAGGAATATCAAAATGTCCCAAACAGAACAAGCTGATGAACTCACTTTTCAATATACTTATCATAGAATTTTATTTTTATCTTTTGACTTCTAATGAGCTAGAGTAAGATGACTAACTTTTCTCAACGGGAGGCTTATATCCTCTTTCCATCTTTGCATTACTTCAACAAGTAACAGTCAATAAACAATTATTTGAACTGATGTTCATCTTCTGACCAAAAAAGGAAAAAAAAAACTCATGAGGAATTTACAAAATTAGAGCAACTAATTTTGGACTCATGTGCAACCAAGAGCTTGGGACCTACATATATCAGAAAACTAATTTTCTGGATGATAACCCATTGTCTATAAGAATGACAATCTCTGGAAGAGTTTACAAAATTAGAACAACTAAAAGACATTGAATTTAAGTCAAGATGGAAAGACAGAATTAGAATTTCCCTACATTTCTAAAGCCGTCCTAAAAAATGATCAGAACTGTAGCCTAACAAAGCTTTATCACATAAACTCTTGCCCAGAACCCTAGTTATTTTAAAAAAAGAAAAGTCGAGAGGTCCTATACAAAACAGAGCAGTTTGTGCAACAGTTCCACATTGTATCAAACTAACTAAGAACTTGATGCTGGAACCAAGTTACCAACAATTAAAACCTATTCCATTAGCCCCTAATCCTTACTTCAAAAGAGTAGTCAACTAAATCCCCAAAATCAAGTGTACAATGAGACTGGAAGGCCATAAAGTTAGGAGGGAGTTCTTTCTTCTCTTGGTTCTGGGAAGAAAGCTAGCAACAATCGGAGAAATAGGAAGCTATGCGATCAATGGAACCTTAGTGTTCTACTTTAGTTGTTTCAAGTTTCTCGAGTTTTTTGTATAGACACAATTGTACACAGATGTAAATTGATTTTGAGTTAGTGGAATGAAAATGTTTTACTTGTTGACACAGAAAAAAAAAATGACATTCACCTATACAGCTAAGAAGTGGCAACAAATAAGGAGGAAAAATGGTAAAATGCAAAAGGTAAAGCTAAAACACATCTTCCTCATGGCCACCCAGAATCTATAGGATGAGGACATACACTCAAAATCCACAGAACTACTTCAACAACTCAGAACAATGCCAACACTGTATCTGATGCAGAAATCTCCAACATGACATAAAATAGAGTATGTGAAGAAATCTCCATATTATTTCAAGTCTCACAATAACTCAAAATCAAACAAATAAAAAACTGTTGAACCATAATCCTTACTTTGACGACCATAGAAAAAAAAAGAGTTAAGGTGATAGAAGCATGTGAATTTTAACTATCCATGAATTAGTGCCATGAGAAACAAGTTGACTCTTCAACTAAGAAGGTCCTCTTCTGCACAATCAAAATATTGTTAAGGTAGAACAAGATGATAGTAATGATTGTGTTTCTCAGATAATTCGACAATAGGAATTGTAGAAGAGAAAATTCTTATTTCATGGTAATAGTATTCAGTATTAATGCATTTTTTAGCTTATAGGTTGATGATGATCCGATAATTGAGCTAAATGAACCTTCTAATGGAAAAAGTGATTGACAAAAGAGTGACTTTGTTGTATAGTTAGTTTTATCGTTTATGCTATTACTATTTATTATACTTGAGATATTGTTCTAGATGCCACCGAATATAAAAATATTAGACCTGTCTAACTTGTTGACATCTCGTAATGGTAAAAGTGTAGATATATATAAGCTAAAAAGACTCGCGATGTTTGAAGAATTTCATGTTTCAGCTTGTTCATCTCATTTTGGCTTAATAACAATTCACGAAAGAGTTAAATATATTAATGAAGAAATCACTACAAAATAAACCCTTCATGAAACAACAAAAAAATATATAGGTATAAAAATACAAAGCAAGGAAGAAATAAAGTTATCAGGAAAAAATAGTGTTCAAATTGAAAAAAACTAACTTCCATGGTGGCCAACAAAAAAATCCAAAAACCAATATATTGATCTGCCGTCAAACTGAGCTTTCAGTGAGTGATGCACGAATCCACATTACCCTTCACCTATAGCGATGACGAAGCTTTTATGAGTAAAATTTCATATTTAGTTCAAAACTCTCAACATAAAGTATGTGCCACAGCTCCGAATTCAAGCATTTCTTCTCCCCTATCCATCCACACGAACAAAATGAATTAAAAAAACACATAATATCACAAAAATACAACAAAACAAAATAAAAACAATAAATTTCTTTAGAATGTAAACTGAAAATTAGAAATAAACCTTCTTCTGGCTGAGGATTAAACCCCGAAGACGACGAAGATGATAACCTCATCCCCAATTCATTATATGCGTGCTGTGCAAGTATTTGACCTATATTGCTAATAAAGGTTCAGTGAAAATGTTGATAATTAAAATCACAGAGAGAAATTAATAGACATAAGCAACACACAACACCCTCAACCTTACGACCACCGCCACTGCCACTGTCACCTTCATCACCATAAAAAACTTCTATCGTCATCCTCACTTTTACCACACAAAAATTGCTACCATCATTCTCATCACCACCAACAATGCTACCGCCATCTTCAACAAGACCAACAATGTCACTATCACCATCACCAACACCACTATTGCTATCCTACCCACCACTACCACCACCAATACCGCTCTATCCAAACCACTACTTCCACCCTCACCCTCACTCTCACTATCACCACCACTGCCACCCCCCCGTTTACCACCACCACAATCAACAAAAAAGAAAACAAACACTGCAATATTATACAAAATAAAATGGAAAAGAACTTACATTTTTTGGTCATGATAGTTATGGCGGAAGACGTAGCTGATGAAGGAGATGAACCACTCCCCAAAGAAGATGAACAAAGTGGCTTAAAAGGTGTTAACGTATATATTGTAAAATACATTATTATTCCGTGTACAACTAGATTTACCATATTTAAGTTTACCATATTTAACTTAATTTGGAGAGCAAGTAATCTAACATCTATATATTGGGACATTTATTGTAATTGTTGTATTATTTTTTCTCAGTATCAAGACGTATTGTTCTTGTAAACATCTCTTTCTTCTATGTTTGACATGGTATCAGAGCTAGCCTGTGCCACTATCATCATATCTTTTCTCTTGTCTCAATTTTTCACAATCAAACATTGCAAAAATCATATTTAGTCAGTCTGTTTCGGGCCTTATTGATATTTTCTTTTCACCATCTCGGGTCACGCACCACATCACAACCTAGGGCTCATCGTAAAGAGTCCAGCGGTATAAAAATCACCCAAAACGGACCCTGGAAGCACCGTGCCATCACGCTCCTTCCAATGTCCCGTCGTCCTTGTCATCTGTTCTGTATTTTTTGTTTACCAAACAACCCCTTTCTGACACTAGTTGACATCAGCCATCCAGTCAGCACTGACATCAGCTATCTGCGTCCAATCATCCGCTAGCTCATTTTTCCTGCCACATCAGCAAAAAAAAAAAAAAAAATGACTAGACCATTTCCCAAGTTTTTCAATGTCCTGAGTTCATTTTTGCAGCCCGTTTCTCCAAATTCCCACTCTAAATGTCACTTTTGGACTCCACAATAGAACAATCAGATGTTTCACAACCAATCTCTTTGCTTCTTGATGGTGGAAATTATGTACCGTGGGCTCAGACCATGACCAGCTTTCTCAAGGGTGGAAAATTATGGCGACTCATAATAGGGGATGTCAAGGAACCAAAGAAAAAGCCCGATGAATCAGATGAGAAGTTTGCCGAACGTCTTGAGGATTGGTATAACAAGAATCATCAGATAATCATTTGGCTTCAAAATACATCTGTTATCTCTATCAGCCTTCAGTTTGGGCGTTTTGATACGGCGAAACAAGTATGGGACTTTCTAGCTCAAAGATGCACCGCTGCTGATGGAGTACATCAATATCAGCTTGCCACTGCTCCTCATTGTATGCGTCAAGAAGCAGGTCAATCAATTACCAATTTCTTGTCTCAAATGTATGCAGTTTGGGATCAGCTCACAGCCTCCGAGCCTGTATGGGATTGTGCTAAAGATGCTAGCAAATTCACCACTTGGTGAGATCGTGGACATCTTGTTCAATTCTTCATGGCCCTTCATGATGATTTCGAACCTGTTCGTGCCTCTCTCCTTCACCACAGCCCATTTCCTACACTTGGACAAATAGTCCAAGAGCTTATTTCAAAAGAGACTAGTCTTCAATCTCGAAGATCCCGCTTAGCTGATGTAGTGCTTGTAACTCCTAATCATACCTCCACGAAGAATTCAGCATCCTCTATTGAATGCAAGCATTGTCATCTAACTGGTCATATTCTCTTGCATTGCCCTACTTGGATATGCTCATTTTGTAAGAACACAGGTCTTGGCTACTATCAACATGAGTGCTATTGCAATCCTTGCAGGAATTCTCAGGGTAACTGGTCCAATGGTGGTTCTTTCAAGGCCCACAACTTATCTATGTCACTATCGTATTCTGCTGCCACTACTGAAGGTTCCTCTACCTCTCTCGGTGATCTATCTACCTTTTCCATCTTCGTTTTCAACCTCCAGGATATTCTTAAATAGGTTTTAGCCCAGTCTAGCTCCCTTTCTTTCGCTGCTCTCTCAGTTACTTATGGTAAGTCCTCATGGTTCTTTGATTCTGCTTGCTCTAATCATATGACCTATGACTTCCATAACTTGGTCAATAAAATTGTCAATTCTTCTGCATCTGGCATTTACACGACTGACGGCACATCCATGTTTGTCAGTCATATCGGCTTTGTATCCACATCTCATACCTCATTTCCTAATATTTATCTTGTTCCTAACCTTACTCTTAGTCTCATCTATGTTGGTCAACTATGTGAACTTGGTCTCACGATCATTTTTTTTCTTCTGGTTGTCGTGTGTAGGACCCTCGGACGGGACAACTTCTTGGGATCAGCCGAAAGGTTGGGCGTCTGTTCAAGCTTGTCAGTCTGCATCTTTCCTCTTACCTCTCTACTGCCACTTATGTTGCCACCTCATTAGGCTCTACCTCTTCGCCTATGGCATTCTCGTTTAGGTCATGCTTCTTTAGGAAAATTACAATCTTTA
Source organism: Ehretia macrophylla (assembly GCA_037974665.1). NCBI lineage: Eukaryota > Viridiplantae > Streptophyta > Magnoliopsida > Boraginales > Ehretiaceae > Ehretia > Ehretia macrophylla. Next base: position 13,621,951 of record CM075774.1, read on the forward strand.
GCTTCAAGAGGCTCGTAAGGAAAACTGGTTGTCTACAATTTTGAGTGTTTATCTTGTCAACTTGGAAAACAGGCTGGTTTGCCATTTAATAAAAATGATTTCTTATCCTCTGCGTGCTTTGATTTAGCTCACTCTGATATTTGGGGACCTTCCCCTACTCCTATCACGGGGTGTTGTCGAAACTTTGTCATGTTTGTGGATGATCATTCTCATTTTACATGGATAAAGCTTATGCTTCATCAGTTTGATTTGCCACACATCTATTCTGAATTCACAGCCATGATTCACACTTATTTTAATTCACGCATAAAGGTTCTCTGTGCTGGCAATGCCATGAAGTATCAAGAGTCTATTATATTTGCTCTCTTCCGTCAACATGGCACTGTCTCACGTCATTTTTGCCTTATACTTCACAACAAAATGGGCGTGCTGAGCGCGAAAACATAGACATATTCTTGATATTATTCGCACATTTCTTATCTCTTCATCATGTCCTGAGCGCTTCTGGGGAGAATTTGCTCTCACTGTTGTGTATGTTATTTACCATTTGCCTTATCCTACTATTGATAATCTCACACCTTTCGAACGTTTGCATGGTCATCCCCCAGACTATGATCATCTTAGGGTATTTGGTTGTGCGTGTTTGTCTCTCTTCCTCCATATAAACGTACAAAGCTTGAGCCTCGAGCTCGGTTATGTTGTTTTTTAGGTTACGGTATTGAGCATAAGGGTTTTTGGTGTTGGGATCCACTTTCTAAATGTCTCCGTATATCTAGTCATGTGATCTTTTGGAAAAATAAGATGTTCTCATCCCTCTCGTCATTTTTTCTCTCTCACACTGTCTCTACCCCGTATTTCATAGATCATTCTCTTCCCTTATTCCCTATAGATGACAGTGACACAGGTTCCAGTACGAGCACCAGCATTACCCATGACGTGGCCCATCCTGAGGAGATTGCACTATCTGATGGCCTGTGCCCGATACCGAGCCCCCTGTCTCTTCTGATCCCCCGCTCATTCGGTCTACACGTGTAAGAGCTCTTCCTCCTCACCTTCTTGATTATCATTACTTTTCTACCATTCTTTTTCTCCATGAGCCTTAAACTTATCGTGAGGCTAGTTCTGACCCTTTTTGGCAGCAAGCTATGACAGATGAATTACAGGCCTTAGAAGCCAAACATACTTGGGATTTGGTTGATCTACCCCTTGGAAATAATGTCATGGGTTACAAATAGGTGTACAAGATTAAGACTCGCTTTGATGGTTCTATAGAGCGCTATAAGGCTTGATTAGTGGCTAAGGACTTTACTCCGGAGTAGGGCACTAATTATGAGAAGACATTTGCACCGGTTGGTCGTCTTACTTCTGTTCGGACGTTAGTTGTCATTGCCGCTATTAGACGGTGGAAGCTATTTCAGATGGATGTTAAAAATACTTTTCACAATGGTGACCTTATTGAATAAGTTTTTATGAAGCCCCCTCCAGGCTACAATCATCCTCCTCATAAGGTGTGCCATTTACATTGTGCTCTGTATGGTCTCAAACAAGCTCCACGTGCCTGGTTTTCTAAATTCAGTTCCATTATTATTGACTTCGGTTTCACTTCGAGTAATCATGATTCTGCATTATTTATTCGGCATTCTAATTCGGGTATTATTCTTTGATCTTATATGTGGATGATATGATTATCACTGGGGATGATTTGACGGGTATTTATAATCTTAAGCAGTTTCTCAGCCACCACTTTGAAATGAAAGATCTTGGTCCTCTAAGTTACTTTCTAAGGATTGAAGTCTCATCTAATTTGAATGGCTAGGATCTTTCTCAGGCCAAATATTCTTCTAATCTTCTAGCACGTGCCGACTTTACTTACAGCAAGACTGCATCCACTCCTCTTGATGCTAATATCCGCCTTACCCCACTAGATGGGACACAACTTCCAGATGCATCTTTATATCGTCAGTTGGTTGGTAGTCTTATCTATCCCACTATAACTCAGCCTGACATTGCTTATGCTATGCACCTTGTCATCCAATTTATGTCTACTCCTCATACCACACACTATGCCACAGTTCTTCAGATACTTCGTTATATCAAGGGCACCTTGTTCCATGGCCTCTTTTTCTCTACCAGCTCATCATTAACCTTGCGTGGCTACTTAGATGCAGATTGGGCTAATGATCCTACTGATCGACGTTCTGTGATTGGATACTGTTTTCTCTTTGGTGATTCTCTTCTTTGTTGGCATAGCAAGAAACAGACTATTGTTGCTTGCTCGAGTACTAAAGTTGAGTAACGTGCCTTTGCTGGTGCCACTCAAGATATAATCTAGCTTTGTTGGCTTGTTCATATGGGTATGTCTTAACCTTCGGGTACCGTTCTTCATTGTGACAATCAAGTAGTCTAGCATCTATATATTGAGACATCTATTGTAATTGTTGTATCACTTTTTCTTAGTATCAAGATGTATTGTTCTTGTAAACATGTCTTTTTTCTCGTTTGACAAAAGGTAGAGAACAATTGAAGAAGATGAAGAATGTAGGTAAGGATATAATATATATTTTGTAGTATCTTTGTGGGAATAAATGTAAAAAAAGGTATCAAGGATAGTTTGATAATTGAGGAGAAAAATTTTAAAATAAAAGGGTAAAGATTAGTCGTTGATCTTCACCCTCTGAATTTAACCACTCACATTTATTGGGTGGTTCACCAGCCAGGGCTATTGGAAGAAGCTCTCATATAATTAGTAGTACTCTAGTAACGATCTCAGAAAAAAAGTAACAAAATCACTGCTTACTCATCACTGTTCAAACATTGACCGCCATTGTTCAAAAAGTAAAAGATTACAATTGGTAAACGTGTTGTATATTTCATCATATGTTTTACAAATGTACAATTAGTATTTATACACTTCAAAGTCCTATCTAGTGTAACCAATCATAAAGATCATGATAAATAAGAATCAAGTTCAAAAGTAAGCTAAGTTTTAAAATTCAAATGCATAACTGTTATCACGCCCCCTCAAGCAAATTAGACCAGAGATAGCGAGCTTGTTTCGTAAGATGGTGAATCATTGACGAGCTAGCAGCTTGATCATTATGTCCGCTAATTGATCAACTATTGAGATAAAACGAACGAACAAATCACTAGAAGTAACTTTTTCTCGAACAAAATGAACATCTACTTCAATGTGCTTCGTTCTGGCATGGAACACCAAGTTTACCATTAAATATGTGGCACCTATGTTGTCACACCAAAGAATCGGTGGAGAAGGTGCTACAAGCTGCAGTTCTCCAAGAAGAGATTGAATCCAACACAGATCAGTAGTAATAAATGCAATGGCACGATATTCGACTTTAGTGCTAAAACGCGAAGTGGCAGTTTGTTTCTTTGCCAACCTTGAGACAAGATTCAAACCAAGGTAAATATAGTAACCATGAGTATTGCGCCTGTTATCTAGACACCTAGCCCAGTTTAAATTTGAATATGCATGTAGAACTGTTTCAAGGAGCATGCATGAATTGACAAACCTTGTTGACAGCAAAACTAATTTCAGGCTTAGTAATGGTAAGATACTGGAGTACACCGACAACACTACGATATAATATCGGATCAGAGAATGGGTCACCAGAGTGATACAAAAGTTGTTGAGAAGCAGCAAATGATGTTACAATTGACTTTGCTTCAGCAAGTTTAGTACGTTCCAGAAGATAAAAAAAAAACAAAATACCTATTACTGATTACTTTACTTTTTTCGCGTATGTATTTTTGAGTCTATCCTAAATCAATAATTAATAGAACACTTGTAAGGATCTAGAAAAAAACACTAACGAAACCACTATTTACTCATTGTTCAAATAGTGATCGTTACTATTTGACAATGATGAACTGGTCATTTTTTAATAAAAAAAATAGTAACGAAATCACTATCTTCTTGTTATTTATTGTTTTATTTTATTATTTTATATTATTTTATTATTTTATTATTTATTTTTTTTATTTACTCTAAAAATTTTTGGATAAATAGCACCGTAACCCCCTATAGTTTGTTAAAAGTGCACAGAACTCCCCTATGATTTTAAAAGTGCATCGTAACCCCTTATGATTTTAGAAATGTGCATACATACCCTTTCCCCACCTTTCTGTCAATAAAATTAACAAAATTGAATAAAAAGACTTAAAAACCCCTCAATTATTTTTTCCCCTCTTTTCTCCTTTTTTTTTGTTTATACATATTAAACTTAAAAAAAAACAAAATATCATATATCATATATATATATATATATATATTTTTTTTTTTTTTTAATTTTTTGGTCTATATATATATATATATATATATATTTATGTATGTATATACACACAAAAACAACATTATATATAAAATCCATCTTAATGAAATATAAATTCTTGCCTTGGACTTCAACGGGCAGCAACCCAGGAGGCGATGCGCACTATATATCATAACTCGATTTCTTGCCTTATTGGTCAAACTTTCTTAATAGGCATATAGGATGAAAAAGTTATCACTTCCATCTCCTCTTCTGTTACTTCATGTCAAGCAATAATCAAAGCGGAAACAAGAGTCGATTTCAAAAAAAATTCAAGATTAAAGTTTTATGTATATTTCAAAACCCTAATTTGGATTCATGTAATTAACAAAATCTAAGCATGTATACAACTCATATATGTAGACAAGAGGTACTATAGCATATTACCTCTTGAAGACAAGCCTTAGAAGCCATGGTTGAAGCACTTGAAGCTAGACTACTTCTCCACAAATGTAGAAGATCAAGTTGGTCCGCACAAGTATAGAATGACATCCTATGATCTTCAAAAGCCTTTGTGCTAGCAAGACTTAAGAAAGTTTGAGCTTAAACTTGAAGATTTGAAGAAGAAAAGTCTTTTTTTCTTCTTGAAGCCGTGAGCTTCACAAAGATGAGGGTGAATAGTGATTCTTTCATTTTGCTCTTGTTTTATTTATTTGCTCAAGACATGGCTTTAGACCATTATGCCCTTAATCAAAGATATTTTGATGTCTAGCTTATACATGCATATATTTTGGCATATGCTAAAATATCCATCATATGTGTAGTATTTAAATCTAGTCATTGATTCAAATTAAGTAGGTAGACAAGATAATGTGGCTTAATCTAGTCCACCTATAGTGCTCTTTACTTTATGGAAGACATACATGCATATATACATAATATATACATGCCATATTAATCTTCCAATTATGTAATTAATTACTTAAGCTAATCTCCATTAGTTTAATTAATTATGGAAACAATCTTTTCATATTTGTACTTTGGCCCCAATATTAATTTGAATTTATATGTTGACCTTATAATTAACATTTAATTACATATTGGCCCCTTTAACTATTAATGGTCAATTAAATAATTTTTAACTCCTTAACAACACAAGAAAAACAAAATATGATTATTAACACTTTAACACTTTAACAATTAAATAGAAACTAAAAAATTGTTAACACTATAACAATTCTAAAGAAACTAAGTTCAAGTTACAAGCTCAATAGAAAAACCACTCACAGGTGCTCTTTTTTTGTGTGACTTTCTAAATTCACCGCTATATAGAAATGAGGGAAGATTAAACACTTTTAATCTATTTTGAGAATATCTCCTGTCATTCTCAAAATACTCTCAAGTTCTAGGTTGACATCTAGCAACATGCCTAGACAATATAAATGGGAATAAAGTCCAATTAAAGTAAATCCATTTATAGTCGCCAATTATTGTACAATTTGATCCTTCCATTAACTATCCCATCAAGTAAGAACTGTGAAATGATTAAGTTCATAGACTCGATACTATGCAAAGATCCAAATGATGGAATGAGAGATGACATCCATGGAAAAACCTCTTTCCATCATTATGCTTTGGCCAAAGACTTCCTCATTTAACAACCGTGTCTAGATTGTATAGGACATTGTTTCACGTTGAAGGTTAATGGATTCTATCTTGACAACTACCTGCCAATCACTATACTGGACAAATGATACTGCAAGAGGTCATAACCCGTCCCGATAAAACAAAGACAAGTGTTGTCCAAATGCAAGTATTAAACTCCTATACATAAGACAGCCGTAATGTCTCAAGTCAAATGATTTTATACACAATCGCGAATAACACATTATCAATCTAAAGTCATGTAATTTGTTATTCACGTCACATTCAATGATTTATTCCACTAATAATCACTCACATATTTATTAATCACAACCTATGTTATTATGGCACGCAGCTTACCATTCTTTATCATTAATATCCCCATGTTAATCAAAAGTAATAATACATGTGATAGTCCATAATAGATTATTAAAGTTCTGATCAAATAATCTAAGTGCTATGAATATTGTAAGTATTTATCATAATAGAGAGATATGCCAACATATTCTTAGGCTTTGTTTGACCTAGCTTTTAGATGTTCAAAAATATTTTCTGTGAGTTTAGAAGTTGAATTAAGTTGTTTGGCCCATTTGGAAAAGTGCTTTTAGGTAAAAGCTAAAGCTGAAAAAAGTTAAAAAATGAGAAGCTCCAAATTGGAGTTTCTCAAAAAAAGCTTTTGCGAAGCTATTTTATATAATGCGGGAAGCTGTTTTTCTTTTTATTTTTCTCAAATATATTCTTCCATATTTTTAAAAATCTAATATTACCCTCAAAACTTTTAAAAGCTCAATGTTACCAAACACAGGCCAAATAGTTAACGACTTTTGTTCAACAACACTTCTAACAAAAGCTCTACTCTAAAATCTCTACATCTCAAAAGCTGAAATTTCATAGGTAGGCCAAAAAGAGCTTTAATCCCTTTTACAATACATCTCTTTAATGAAATACTAGGGACTTATTCATATACATAATGAGGGAGAATATGAATGTCAATAAATAGTCAATATGTAAACAAACATATAGACAATAATGTCATAATATACGAGTTAATGTCAAAATGCCCCAATATATGTCATCTAAATATATATCACTAGGGCATATATCCAATGAGATAAAGATAATTTCCCCCATGAGTTTGTGGCATATTCCCAAACACCCTTAGGTATTTGTTTTACCCAATTTTCCCCATGGGTATTAACGAAGCTAGAATTTTGTTAAGTTCTTAGGGGCAAAATAGTCTACTCAAATGCATATTTAAAAAAAAAAAATCATCCATTACCAATGAATTCAACTTCTGATATGAACCTAGTTAACATGTGCTGAGACCCAACACCAAGATTTGTAAAACAAACCCAAGATTTTTCAAGAACAGATAGAAACCGTGACCCTTTGCCTAGCAAGGCAAAAACCTTGGTATAGTGAAAATGCCACAAACGGGGATGGAAATCCGTTTGATAAGTTGAGGTTGAATGCCACAAGGAAACCTTAATAAGTTTAGATTAGTTTCTTGAAGAACTCAAGAGAGAATAATCTCACAATTTTAATAGTAAAAAACGTTTGACTTTTATTTCACCAAAGTCAGCCTTATATAGGCAAAGGACAAATAAGCTTTCTTTTTGGAAAAGAACTCCTAAACCCTATTCCTACTAAGAAAAATGTGAATAGTAACTAGGTCAAAGGAAGTAGACTTGGAGGCCAAGAAAGACTCATTCCTCTTAACTAGGTTAAAAGAAGTAGACTTGGAGGCTAAGAAAGACTCTTAAACCTAAATTCTGTCCATAGTGGACCCTAGAGAATAAACTAGAATTCCAATTAAACTAAAACTCCAAAGTAAAATAGAATTACAAAGAAATCAAATTTTGACCAAATCTTCCAAGCTTCTTGAAACTTCTTGAAAAATCTTGAATTTCTTGAATTTTGAAAACATAATCTTGACTTGACTCTTTGTTGGAAAATTCTCCCAAATAAATGGTTCATTGAACTTGGACGCTAATGGCTGGTTCTTGGCTTTCTCTTGGGTTTATTTGGATGAGTAAGACCAGCATTTCTTCTCCACTACCAGCTAACACGTGTTCCTCTTGTTGTAAAACTTTCTGAACCAAGTTATTCAACTCTTCCTTGAACCTTTTAGCGTGAGCCCTTATGACTGGTCCAATTGGAACTTGAACTGGATCTTGAACATTTCTTGCAGTCTTGATGTCCTCATCATTCCCCCCTCTTGAGAAGGATTTGTCCTCAAATCGTTACCTACATCAAAAGGACTTAAGTCAGTAACATTGAAAGTAGCACTAACACTGTACTCACATCGCAAATCTAGTTTGTAGGCATTGTCATTGATCCACTCTAGGACTTGAAAAGGTCTATCTTCTCGAGGTAGCAACTTAGAACATCTTTGAGTTGGAAATATTTCTTTCCTCATGTGTACCCATACCCAATCTCCAGGCTCAAAGATCAGCTTGTGTCGCCCCTTGTTAGCTTGCTTGGTGTATTGTTCAGTTCTTCTCTTTGTGTTGAGTCATGCTCGCTCATGAAGTTGTTTCACAAATTCTGCCTTTTTCTTACCATCTAAGTTCTCATGCTCAGAAACAGGTAAATGTGATAAATCCAAAAGAGTTAAAGGATTAAAACCATAAACAATTTCAAAAGGTGAAAACTTAGTAGCATAATGAACAATACGATTATAAGCAAACTCAACATGTGGTAAACAATCCTCCCAATTTTTAATGTTCTTACTGATGATAGCCCTTAACAATGAAGATAAAATCATATTAACTACTTATGTTTGACCATCAGTTTGTGGGTGACAAGTAGTAGAAAACAAAAGTCTTGTTCCTAGTTTACCCCATAATGTCTTCCAAAAGTAACTTAAGAACTTAGCATCACGATCTAAAAAGAACTCCTAAACCCTATTCCTACTAGGAAAAATGTGAATAGTAACTAGGTCAAAGAAAGTAGATTTGGAGGCCAAAAAAGACTCATTCCTCTTAACTAGGTTAAAGAAAGTAGACTTGGAGGCCAAGAAAGACTTCTAAACCTAAATTTCGTCCATAGTGGACCCTAGAGAATAAACTAGAATTCCAATTAAACTAAAACTCCAAACTAAAATAGAATTACAAAGAAATCAAATCTTGGCCAAATCTTCCAAGCTTCTTGAAACTTCTTGAAAAATCTTGAATTTCTTGAATCTTGATTTGATTCTTTGCTGGAAAATTTGGCCAAATAAATGGTTCATTGAACTTGGACGCTCATGGCTAGTTCTTGGCTTTCTCTTGGGTTTATTTGGATGAGTACGACCAGCCTTTCTTCTCCCCTACCAGCCAACACGTGTTCCTCTTGTTGTATAACTTTATGAATCAAGTATTCAGCTCTTCCTTGAATCTTCTAGCGTGAGCCCTCGTGACTGGACCAACTGGAACTTGAACTGGATCTTGAACATTTCTTGTAGTCTTGATGTCCTCATCAACTTCTCTCCGAACACAAAATCATCCGTCCTTGGGATCCAAATCTGTGGCAAAATCATGAAATTAGAATTCTCAAATGATACTTTTGCACCAAATAGTCTTATGACAATGTACTCAAAATGCTACTATTAATATTGGCCTCAATTTCAATGAAATGCGTGAAAGAACCCCTATTTCTTAGTCTTGAATCATTTTTGGTGCAGCTCAAAGTGGAGAGTATAAAATGGATATTGAGGCATTATTAGAGAAGATGAGAATTGGGTGGATGCCTAATGAGTTTGTAATTGGGTTTTGAGGTGGTTTTTTTTTCTCTTTTTTATTTTTTGGTCAAAGAGGGATGGATATGGAATAGAAAAGTTGAAACATATTTCAAAATTATCTTTGTTAATATGTGGTACAAAAAAACATGGAAACCTAGCCATTTTCCTTTATTTTCTTCAACTCTCTTTATATCTTTCTATAGTTAAATTGATACTCATTTCAAAAATCATTTTACAAAATATATAAATGATGAATTTTTGTTCAATATATTTGAAAGATATCGTGTTTGCATTCCAAGTGTTTGTTTAAATGTCTGAATGGTGAAGTAAAACCAGAGTTTCATTCCATGGTTTAACAACTGAAAAAGACAGATGCAAATTGATATTGGATTTTATGTAAGGTAATTTTTGTACTATAATATATGAACTAAGAGATAATTTTACACTCAATGATGTTTTTTTTATTTTCCCTATTATTCCTTCTTGTATATTAGCTTACAACCCTTATAACCAATAGACTACATACTCTTATTTTTGGACGAAATAGCTCCACACTCAGCAACACAAATTGTGTTCACATACATGCATCCATGTGTATGTGTATATATGAATACTTGTGCATATTGGGAATCCTAGGGTCTTGATGCTTTAAGAAAAAAAAAGAAAAAAATTGCTAAATAGGGATGCTGATGTTATTGTTGCCAGAATACACAAAACATAGGGAAATAGAGATGCTTATGAATTGAGGAGACTAATTAACCCTCAAACCTTAATAGAATCTTAACTTCGTTAATACCAATGGGGAAAATTGGGTCAAACAAATAGTTCATGGGGGTGTTTGGGAATATACCACAAACTCATAGGGAAAATTGTCTTTATCGCTATATCCAGTAGATAGGTAGTGCAATGTTGATCAGTTAAAGTGCTTTCGGTTAATTCCTTGTGAACTATGCTTTAGTGTTTTCAATAAAACTTCAATGGTATGTGTGTGTGTGTGTGTATGTGTGTGTGTGTGTATGTATATGTATAATGTATACATATACATGTATATATATATATTAACTTTTTCTGTATAAAATACCTAAAATTATACTCAATCATCGATGCTACAAAAACCAGCCAAAGTTTTCAACATATGGATTAGAGATATTACAATATATTGGTAAAAATAAATAAAGAAAATGGAAGACTGATAAGGGGGTGGGAGTAGGGAGGCTGACAGAGGGTAAGGGTGTGGAGACTGACGAGGGGGTGGGGAAGAGTAAGGAAGATGACAATCTTTTGTTTTTTTTAAAAAAATTTCTTTAACTTCTTCTTTTTGGTGAAAAGAATGGGTGGATGGAGAAGAAAAGAAAAGGACAAAATAGGTATCAATAAAGGTATTTTTGTCCAAATTATTAAAATTTTAAGCCAAAAAACTTGAATAGTTACAATTAACGCGCATGCATTACACTCTCCATCAAAATAGATAGATTTTTTGATAGAGAGGGCTATGGTGCTACCTTTTTAAAACCACCGGGGGTTGCAGTATAATTTTTAAACCATAAGGAGGTGTTGTGTACTTTCAACAAACCATAGGGAGCTACGGTGCTATTTACCCAATATTTTTTTCACAGTAGTTAAATATTGTTCTCTCACTACTTCCTTTAAATGTATTTTTAAATGTTACTATTGTGAAGCCTCGCATTCATTTATACATTTATTTTTATGAGTTCATAAACATTTAATGTGCACTCATATTTTCTTATTTGCATTCATGAGTTTCTAAGTGCATTTACGAGTTTCTAAGTACATTTACATGGTTTTATAAACAATTATATCATTTTACGTGCACTTGCATAGTTTAACATGCATTTAAATTCAATTACGTGCCTTTGGATGTTTTAGATATCATAGGCATTAATTAGGTTTTATCGCATTTTAACAGCCAACTAAAACAATTGAGATAGAACTAGAAGGGCAAACAAGTAGATAGCTAATTAGTTGGAGGCCATTTTGGTCTTTGAGCCTAAACTAAAATATCATACCTACCAATCTCTACAAAACAAAATATATACACAACACACACACACACCACACGATCTGGGAAGAAGAAGAAGAAAAAGAGAAAGAAGAAAGAAAAGAGAAGAAGGAAGAAAGGAAGTAGTTCAGCCATTTTGGAGTATTTTCTTTGCATTTCAAGCTTTCTTCAAGTGGGTATCTTGTATCTCTTTCTTCTAAACTTCAAGAACAAGGTGAGGGATTCTTCAAAACCTTTTTAAAAAGCTCGTTCAAGTTTATTGGATGTTTATTTGGTGTTAATCTTGCTATAGTATGCATACAAGAGCTTAGATAAGAGGATATAGTATTTTGTGGGTTGCAGATCTAGGAGTTGCCCAACGCAAGTTGGATGTTCTTGAGAACTGGAAAGATGAGTTTATGTTGCTGTTGAATGTGTATTGATTATATGTATAACTTGTATGCAAGAATTGGAAGCATGGGGGTAGCATTTTAGAATTTGGAATGTAAATCTTGATATTATGAGCTATATTGGATTCTAGGTAGTTAGTATGTTGATGGTTGTTGTGGGATGTTTTGGTAGAGTTTTGAACCCTTGTATGATGTCTAATAATCACCTTGAGTATGCTTGATTGATAGTAGAAGGACGGAAGGGAGGTAGCAAGACAATAAGCAAATAGGTGTGAATTTACGGGTGTGAGATGCCCAGGCTGGTTGAGTAAGCCGGGCAAGTAACTCGCCCAACTTCTCAAGCGACCCAAGGTTTGAGCTCACTGACCAAGTCGGTCGAGTGAGGTCGGTCGAGTTACTCGACCGACATTGCCTGCACAAAAACTTTTCTTTGCATGTTAAGGTTAGCCTTGTGTGTTCCTATGTTGCTCAATTCTTTACTACTTGGTGTAAGAATATAACCAATTTCCCAGAAACGTCTTAACAACAATCAAGTAGAAAGACAGCACTACTCGTTATAACAATTCAATATAACACTTACAAGATAATTGTCCCACCGTGCGCTCTCAGCTCTCAAGATTAGAGCTTCAATGGCTTCTGGACTTACAAGAAGAATACAAGAAAGAAAGACTAACTTAGGATTGTGTTTGGAGTTGTGTTGTGGATGAAAATGATGAACTAATGCATGCCTATTTATAGAATTCAGTTAGCCCGCCACAAGAGACTTTCCTATCAAACATTTCAATCTTGGTTGGCTTTACCAACCATGTTCAAAGTATTAGCCACCCATATTTATCACATGGGTGGCTAGCATCCAAGTCAACTTCTAGGAAGTTTCCTTTGGTCAAGTTGGCTAACTTTAGCATTGTATCATCCCGACGTCATCTTAGGTAATTCCAAATTTCCGAACTTCTTTCTTGTAGCCATCGCGATCTCTTTTGACCTCATCGACGTTTAAGTCAGAATCATTAATTTATGCTACCATATAATTAACGATACTTATTATGAAGAGGTGGATGTTGACATATATCAACACCCCCCCTCAATGTTCACCTCATGTTGACTAAGCTATTGGGCCAACACCCAATGTTTGAAGATGCTTGCTCAATTGGATGCTCCCTAACGCTTTAGTGAAGATATCTGCACAATTATCTTCTGTAGGGCAGTATTCCATGTAGATTTCACATTCCTCAATCAGTTTCCTCACATAGTGATACTGAATCTCTGTGTTTTATTCTAGCATGAAATACCAGATTCTTTGACATGGCTATATAACTCTGACAGTCATATTTCAACATTGTTGCTTCCTCTATTGGAATGCCAATATCAGTCATGATGCGTCGTAGCCAAACAGCTTCACAGGATGCTACATAAGCAGCCTTGTATTCTGCCTCTGTTGATGAAAGTGCAACGGTAGGTTGCTTCTTACTAGCCCATGAGATGACTCCACCACCGAATGTGAATACGTAACCTGTAACAGATTTTCTTGAGTCAATATCACCAGCCCAGTCTGAGTCACAGTACCCAGATAAAGTATCTCCAGACTTGTATGATATCCCATACTCCAACGTGCCTTTGAGATATTTGGGGATCCGCATCCCTTCTTACCAGTGACTTTGTTTCGGTTTATTTGAAAATCGACTGAGAACTCCCACAGCATAACTAATATCAGGTCTTGTGTTACAAAGGAAGATTAAACTTCCCACCAACCTTCTGTAGAGCTTGTTATCAACTTGTTCTGAAGGATCGTCAATTGATAACTTTGTATTCACTTCCATCGGGGTGACAACTGGTTTGCACTCGGACATACCAAATGCAGTAAGAAGCTCACAAACATATCGTTGCTGCGAGATGAAGATAGTATGAGGTTTTTGCCATACCTCGATTCCCAAGCAATAATGAAAAAGACCAAGATTTGTCATTTCAAATTCTTGGCTCAACCATTCTTGCGTCTTCCGAATATTATCTTCATGGTCACCAGTGATTACAAGATCATCCACATATAGGACTACAATTACCTTTTTTCCTTGTTCACTTAGAACATACAAGTTGGCCTCTGATTTGCTTCTACAGAAACCATGTTGCAAGAAGAAAGAGTCTATACGTTTGTACCAAGCTCGTGGTGCTTGCTTTAACCCATATAAAGCCTTTTTCAATTTACAGACTTTTTCTTCTTCACCTGGTATTTGGAAGCCAGGGGGTTGTGCAACATAGACTTCTTCTTCAAGTTGCCCATTAAGAAAAGCTGACTTGACATCCATTTGATGTACAATCCATTCATAATGCGCGGCAGCTGCAACAACTAGCCTGATTGTTGACATTTTTGCTGTTGGAGCAAAGGTTTCATATACATCGAAACCTTCGACTTGCGAAAATCCTTGTGCTACAAGGCGTGCCTTGTATTTTTCAAGACTTCCATCTGCCTTGTACTTCACTTTCTAGATCCATTTGGTGCCGATAATTTTTCTATTCGGTGGCTTTTCAACGATCTCCCAAGTATCATTTTTCATGATACTATCATACTCGGCTTGCATAGCTGCTCTCCAATTTGGATCTGACATGGCTTCCTCCACAGTTACTGGTTCTTTTACCGTCTTGATGATTTGGGTCATCAAAGCCATGTTTACTAGTTGTTATCCTGATCTGTTCTGCTCCTCTATTCTCTTTGATCGTCTTAGTCCATCAGGACGTGGACTATCATCAGTAATTCCTGGATTTCTTCCATCAAAGAGCTGTTGGAACCACTTAGGTTGTGGCTTCCTTGTGGGTACAACAGGTTGGTCTTCAGTCTCCTCATCATTAGAGACTTCTTCATTGTTCAACGGTCGTTGTTCAGGTACTTGGTGGATTACTTCATCGATTGATGATGAAATGGCAGGACCGCTATCCTCCATTGAGTGTGGTCGCTCATTAAACACCACTTCTCGGCTTATGATCACCTTCTTGGCCTCTACATCATAGAGTATGTATGCTTTAGACTCTTCACTATATCCCAAGAAAATGCCTTTCTTGCTCTTGTCATCCAATTTCTTTCGATTTTCATTTGGAATGTGTACAAAACACTCACACCCAAATTTTCTTAAATGAGACACAGAAGGTTTCGTACCATAATAAGCCTCATTAGGAGTCTTATCGTTGACTGCCCTGGTTGAGCACCGATTAAGGATGTATACCGCTGTGTTGACTGCTTCAGCCCAGAATATGTCAGGTAGGCCAGCACCTTTCAACATGCACCGAGCCATTTCTACAATTGTTCGATTTCTTCGTTCCACAACTCCATTTTGTTGTGGTGTGTATGGAACAGTCAATTGGCGCTTAATCCCAAGCTTGTTGCAGTAGTTGGTGAACTCAGTAGAACAAAATTCCCCCCCACGATCGGTACGAAGTTTCTTCAACTGAGTTGTGTTCTCATTTGTCATAAGTTTGTGGCACACTTTAAATTTTTTAAGAGCATCAGCCTTGTCCCGAAAGAAGTACACCCACATCTTCCTACTATAATCGTCGACTAACAGCATAAAGTAGGAAGATCCTCCCAACGCCGTCGTAGTCATTTTTCCGCAGAGGTATGTACCAACTCTAGAGGAGCCTTTGATCGGTTATGACTCTCTTTGGGAAATGACTGTCTATGTTGTTTGCCCAGTATACAAGCTTCACATGGTCCTTCAATTTCTTCAATTGAAGGCAAGTCGGCCACCATTTTCTTCTTTTGCATTTCCTTTAACACAGGATAGGAAATGTGCCCGAACCTTTCATGCCAAAGTTGACTTGTTTTGGCATCCACGATAGCAGAAAGAGAGCTGATTTCGTAAAGATTATTTTTGCAAATACCTTTACTTACGATATTTTGATCCTTGTCAGGAATCAAAGCTTTCATCTTCTTGAACCGCACTTCTAGATCATTATCTGTAATAGCAGCTACAGATAGCAAATTTCTGGTGATATGGGGTACAAAGAGTACGTTGGACAACTTCTTGCTTCCTCCATCTTTAGACACGAGCGAGATGGTTCCAGTGCCCTCAACGGGACACCTAGCATTATTCCTGATGACAACATTCATTGGTTCTTGTAGAGGTTTTATGGAGTCATATAACTCCTTCTTACTGGTCATGTGTCGGGAAGCTCCACTATCTAACACCCATGTACTTGTTTGATGTACATGTACGCTAGTACACGTTTCCTCCAATACATCTGTTACAGTTAAATAGATGCACTTCTGTTTCAGCCGTATTGCCAAATTCTTTATTTCTCTAATTTGGCTTTAGAGTTCCGTTCTTCTCGTCATGGATTCGTTTCCTGCAATCTTTGACAGCATGGCCTTTCTTATTACAGTAGTAGCACAATCCAGAGAACGTCTTCTTCTTTGCTTTCTTCTTTTCTTCTTGGTTACTCCTCGCCTTGGCTGTAAAGGCAGAGTCAAGTTGATTTTCTCTGCTCCTCAGCCTCATCTCCTCCTCCATCAACATGGCAGTGAATTCTTCAAACGTCAAAGGAGGAATGCGAACTTGTGTATTGAGTGCTGTCACAAGGCCGTCAAATTTTGGAGGCAACACTCTAATGCACCTTCGAGCTAGTTCCTCGGTTGATTTGGCAATACCAACTGCAGCCATTTGATCACGTAGGTTTTTCATCCTACTGATAAATGACTCAGCTGCTTCATCTTCACTTAATCTCTCAGCAGCTAACTGATTCTCCAAGTTCTGAATGCGAGTCTGGTTCCTTGTTTCATACTAATTTTTCAGTATGTTCCAAGCTTCAGATGCCTTGGTTGTGTGTTGAATAAGAGTAAGGACAGAATCTTGAACACTTGTGACAATTGCAAAAAGTGCATCAGCATTTCGTCTCTTCCATTCTTTGACAAGCTGAGGATCTGGAGGTGTGACCTTTTTTGTGTCATCTTCAGCACGGACTACAACTGGTTCTGCATCTGTGCCTAACACTGTATCAAGGAGTTCGTAGGAGTCCAGAACTGTAGTGATTTTGAACTTCCACAAAAGATAGTTCGTGCCATCGAGCTTTCCTTCTGTGAAGGTAGGGGGACAGATACGAATTGTCGGTACTAAACCGGAACTAGAACTGGTAGAAGAAGAACTAGCACCTTGAGTAGTCATAGTTGTTGAGCTTTACTAGACAAGATTGTTGTTAAGAGCCCCTTAAGCTCTTGATACCATGTAAGAATATAACCAATTTCCCATAAACGTCTTAACAACAATCAAGTAGAAAGACAACACTACTCTTTATAACAATTTAATATAACACTTACAAGATAATTATCCCACTGTGCACTCTCAAGATTAGAGCTTCAATGGCTTCTGGACTTACAAGAAGAATACAAGAAAGAAAGACTAACTTAGGATTGTGTTTGGAGTTGTGTTGTGGATGAAAATGATGAACTAATGCATGCCTATTTATAGAATTCAGTTAGCCCGCCACAGGAGACTTTCCTATCAAACATTTCAATCTTGGTTGGCTTTACCAACCATGTTCAAAGTATTAGCCACCCATATGTATCACATGGGTGGCTACAATTAACCATATGGGTGGCTAGCATCCAAGTCAACTTCTAGGAAGTTTCCTTTGGTCAAGTTGGCTAACTTTAGCATTGTATCATCCCGACGTCATCTTAGGTAATTCCAAATTTCCGAACTTCTTTCTTGTAGCCATCGCGATCTCTTTTGACCTCATCGACGTTTAAGTCAGAATCATTAATTTATGCTACCATATAATTAACGATACTTATTATGAAGAGGTGGATGTTGACATATATAAACACTTGGTTGCATCATGTATATAGATTATAAAGTTGTTACTTACTAGTACATTACTTGCCTTCGATGATGAATCCATATTCAGTGTGGCATTTCAAATGTTTTACACATATAATTGCTTACGTGAATATCCGTTATATTATTGATATTACTGATGTGACGGAAGCAACCTACTTTGTTGCTATCCTAGTCCCTCTCTCACTTGGTGACGTCCCTTGGAGAGTTGGGTATTATATATATATTTATTAAGGTTATAACCTTCTAAAGGCCTTGGTGTGATCGATGGCCCCAAGCAGCATCGGGCTTGCCGGTTATACCTACGACTACTATAGACCTATTCTTTACCTTTGAGGGGAGCTATCCGGAACCCTCGGTTGTTGGTGGAGTTTGGTGTGTTATCTTTGAGGAGTTGATCCTCGGTTGTGGTGTCAGGTTTTCTTTGAGGACTTGATCCTCAGTTGTGGTGTCGGGTTATCATTACTTGATTCGAGGCAAAAGCCGTCTTCATCGGCAATCACAAATACTACAGTATCCTTTTACGATGAGTATATCATGTTCCTGTTCTCGATTCTTATTATATATACAAGTTTACAGGTTGTTTATCTTATGTGCATTTATATGTGCATAACATGTTTTATCAAACCGTTTACGAAATGATAAAACGATTCTGAAAACTTCCTTCCCCTTTATCCATCGCTGAGCTAAGTGTAGCTCACCCTTTTCTCTACCTTTACAGGTTGTTCGGGGTTGGAGCTTGTGAGTAGTTGCTTGTTTGGTTAACCTTTTGTTGTTGTAGAATGATCTAGGCATGTGATTTATTGATGTAATGTATTAATCTTGTGGGCACTTTGAAAGGGATCGGTTCGCGGAAACGTGTGATTCACAACATAATAGAGTTAAAGTGGAAGCGTTGAACATTTTAAAAATTTTCAACATTAACCTTTTGTAATCACATGCATTTCCAAAGTAAAGTCTATGGTAATCAACATGCAACTTAAAATATATCAAATATACTATAAAGTAAGAGGTAAAATGACATACCTCCTGTTTATAGCCGAGTGAAGGTGGAACCACGACGGAGATGTTACGCCGTGGACAAGCCTTCTCCACACATACAATGGCTCTAGATCAAAATACACAAGCATCCAACGGTTATTACTACAAACTAAGTTAATGTGCAAGATACTTAGTAGTAGAAATAAACTTGTATATAATTATAAAGCAAAAAGAATAACACTTATCTTTTTTCGTGCTTTGGCCGAGAGCATCAAGGTAGAAGATATAGTTCTCATCTCGTAGATAGCGTGGACTAGCCTCATTTACCAGTGTAAAAGTCATAGATTGAAACACACGAGCATCCAATGACAAACACCACAAACCAAGTATATGTGCTAGTTTCTCAGTGATAGATCCAAGCTTGTATAAAGTTAGAAGAGCAAGTGAAAAACTCCTCCCATTTTCCTTTACCATGGCTGAAACTACCAAGGGAGAAAATGAAAGTTTTCCCTTCTAATTGTGAGTAATTTTCGGCCCAAAGCTAGCAAGGAGAATGGAGATATGATCTCTATTTATAGATGCACAAACTTACTCATCAAATGATAAGTGGCATGATCTAAATAACTGAAGAAGCCAAGTGTCAAAAAATCCTTCAAGTGGTCGGCCATAGGAGGGCAATTTGGACAAAATTTCATGCAACTTGTTGTTTTCCTTTTAGTGCAAGTTGTCTTGTGTCCTTTTGTGTTTTTTCTTTTAGTGTTTTATCTTTTAATGTAGGTTGTTGTTTGTCTTTTAGTGAAGACAAACATTAATTAATTCTAAACCTCTTTAGAATAATTAATTGAAAATTGACCCCTCAATCTATTTGCACTCATGCCCTAATACTTTTCAATATTTACACTTTGGCCCTAAAACTTTCAAAAAATATGATTTTAGCCCATTTAACTGTTAATGGCCGAAATAACACCATTAACACTTTAACGTGTTTCCAACTCAGTATTTGCACTTTGACCCCAATACTTTCAGTATTTACACTTTGGCCCTAATACTTTTAGTATTTGTACTTTTAGGCTGCTTAACTATTGATGTCCAAAATAAACAACGTTAACTCTTTAACATGTTTTCAACTTAATATCAAGCTCGTTAATTGCCTTATTCTTGATGCTCTTTTTGTGTTTGACTTTCTAGATTCATAACTGTATAGCGATGAGGGACTATTAAACGCTTTTAATCTATTATGAGAATGTCTCTGTCATTCTCCGAAATACCCTCATGTTCAAGAGTTACGTCTAGCAACATACGCGCATCATGAAAATTTATACGGTAATGAAGTCCAACTTTTATATATGTGTGAAGGAAAGTACTTGAGAACAATTATCATTACAAAGTAATCAACCACATACATATATATATATATATATATATATATATATATATGTCTATTGTGTAAAATCCACTCGTTTTTTTTTTCGCATAGCATTGACGGACAGATATAAATGATTCAAATGCCTCTTGGATTTTCGTGTTATGTTGTGCTTAGTACTACATCCAAGAAAGAGACCTATGCTCTCCTCTACCATTTCTTGAAAATTTTGGACATTTGAAAGTGAATGAAAGAAGAGGTAGGATCCACCTTAGTCCTTTTATAAACCTCTTCATTTCCACCACTCGTTTGTCTTTTATTGATAGTTGAGCATCGCCAAATTGGTCAAGTTCAATCAGTTTCGTCCTTTGATAGTGACACCACTCGTCTTTCATTTTTATGGAGTAGAATAAGAAAAAATACTTGGTCAATCTGATTGATCGTTAGTCTAAGAGATACATGTGTTTATAGCCGCGAATTAGCGTGCAGTCCAATCCTTCCATTAAATATGTCTCGATTGTTGTGGGGACCATGATACGATTAAGTCCACTAAATGATTCTATGCATAGATCTATTCAGGTGAATGCGAGATGACACCTATGGAACCTTTTCTATCATTCCATGTGATATGTGCCCCACCGAGGACTTCCTCATTCAACAACTGAAATAAGATCGCATAGGACATCTCTTCACGTCGGAGGTTAACGGATCCTACCTTGACAATTACTTGTCAGTTTATACCACAAAACTAAAACGTGAAAGGCTGTAACCCACCTTCTGGAAGACGGGTATTGTCCAGACACAGTATTTAGCCCCTTATATAACCGGCAGCCGTACTTTCTCAAGTCAAAGGATTAGTTTGTACAATTCGCAACGAATAACAAACTATTAATCCAAAGTCATGTAGTTCTGTTATTCTAGTCGCATTCAGTGATCCGTGCAACTAACAATCACCCATATGTAAGTCAGTCGCATCCCTATACTGTTATGGCATAAGGCTCACCATCATTTATCATTAACATCTATATGTTAATCAAATGTAACTTACATATGATAGCCCGTATTTGATTATTCTAGTCCCAGTCGAATAATCTTAGGGCGATGAACTATTTTGAATGTTTATCATTTCGAAAAAATATGCCAACGTATTCTAAACTCTTTTAGAACATATTTCTTCTCTAAAAAACATTAAGGACACATTCATATTAATAGGAATGACGGAGAATATGAACGTCACAAACAAGTCAATATATAAACAAACATATAGACGTAAATGCCATTAATACAAGTTAATGCCAAAATATCCCAAAATAGGTCATCTAACTATATAACATTAGGGCATATCTCCAACAATGTTCTACTTGTACTAATACTATGATATATATATAATATTAGCGCAACACACAATGATATCACATATCAATCTTCATAGGACATGGACCTAGCTAAGACAAATTCATAGTTAAGGTAAGTGGGTCAGTTACATCAAAAGATATGACCGTTTTTCTGCAATGACATATCACAATATTGTTAAGGCTACAGATGCAATATATGAAGATGGAAACACCTTTCCAAATGTTTGGACTTACTGGGAGACCCTGGTTTTTTTAGCTTGTGCAATAGCTCCATTATAGTCGTAACACAAAAGCATCATAACTAAATGATAAGAACCATTATCAACTTGTATGATTACCTTAATCCAAACAACTTCTTTTGTAACGTCAAATATTGCAAAAGATATAATATATATAACGGGACATACAGTTCATTCAAAACCTTTCTAACTAACTGTGGTCCATTAATCATGAACATGAACCCCGAAATAGATATTCTATTATTGGTTTCAGATTAACCCCGAAATGAACATGTCTGAAAAGGTTGCGCAACCCTGGGTCAAGATCATGAGAGCCAAGAATATCAAATATCACATAAGAGGATCGACAAAGTAGGCCGTCCTCGCAGTTAATCACAAATAACATAAGAAAACACAAGATAGCGAGTAATTAGTACATATAAACCATTTCAATTACTAAAGAATACAATCTAGAAACAGTAAAATAAGTTAAAATGCACAGAAGAGATGAAGACTCCCTCACCTTAGTGAACCAAACCTATGAGAATTAGCCAAGAACTTCTTCATTATGCTCCAAATGTACTATTCCTTCAATTATCAAATGATGTTGTAGACAAGTGGTTGATGTTCTCTAGTGCCCCAAACTCCTCCTAGACCAAGCCAAAGGACCAAATTCTTGCTCAAAAGTTGAAAAAATTTTTTCTTCTTTGGCTCCGAGGGTAGTTTAAACTTCAATTGTTTGCTAACTACTTCAAAACTAATGTTTTTACATACGTAACACTATTCAAATGAGGCGAAAATCATTTTTCAAACGCATACTCCTGGCCTCTAAACTCCATAATGACAAGTTTTTGATTCTTTTTATATGTCATGTAGTTTAGGAAAAATATTAAATTGAGCATTTAAGACAGTCAAATTTCTTATGAATAGTGCCCTCTAAATAAAACAATTAAGCAAGAAAAGTTTTGCACATAAAAATGCTCAAAAAGATATGCAACAGTTATTTAAAAAGATGTGATGAAATTATCGGGCGTTACACTCTCCCTTCCTTCAACAAATTGCGTCCTCACAATTTCTTCTTCCAAAAGAACTCGACATACGCATTATGAACTTTCTGGAGAAAGACCGTTAATGTGAATACCATAGAAAATACTAAGTGGAGTATCGAGGATCCACACCAGTTAGAACCTTCAGATAGAATTCAAGCAAATAGCGTAAAAGAATTCCATATAATAAATATCGAACAAGGACGCCAAATAAGGCTCCACTGAAGAATGCCATTCTGAAGTCCAATTAAGAATATCAATTAGAAGTGCCGAGAAAACACCAATATGGAATCTAAGTGAATACCATAGAAGACACCACGAAGAATATCAAAGAATATACCACTTGAGAATCCCCATATAGAAATCCCGAAAAAGGTCACACATATATAAATACCAAGTAAGAATGCCAACCAGAGTTCCAATAAGAAGTAGCTAGAAAATTCCGTATGAAAATACCAATAAGGACCCCAAGAAGAATATTACAAATAATACTGTGTAGGAATTTCTATAGGAAAATACCGAAGAAGGGTATTGAGAATGAACTTCAAGGCTGACTACTGATTGTAACCTTCTGAGACTTAATTCCTTTCTCTGACTGTCGATAATCAATCGATTAACACTCATTCTTTCTGTTGGTCCACATCTTCAAGTAAGCCATTACTGATCATCTCTTTATAGGGAAGAGTGTTCACTTACCATATTAACGGGTAATGCATGTATGCGGCGGATTTCACATAAGATAATAACTTATACAGTTTATTACAAGTAACTAAGGTAGGTAAACACTCAAGAAATCACTTATAGGCATAACTAATCACATAAACAAACATATCATATAAGTTTCACTTATTGCACAAAGGGGTCACATAGGTGCACACATAATCACATATTGCATAATCGTCATATTCCACGTAATCATAACACAGAAGAACACATTTTCATTTAAGTAAACACAACCAGCATGCAAGCACATACTTATTCAAGACTTACTTTACAGGCATGCAATCGAGGTTCACTACCCAACAGGTTAGGGACCCTATCCCGACTGTGAGCTACTAAGCTCTAATACCACTTCTGTAATACTCAGATCCCTCACGAGACCGGAGCCCTGTTCCAATACCCGAGGTCTTGAAAAACGAGAAAAAATGGACAAAGTCTCCCTTGTTTATAGGGCTCTTAGTTCACCTGCAAGCAGTAACTTAACCTCAAAACTATAATCCAACTCCAAGGTACAATCGCATCCACACAAGCATGCAAACTAACTAGGCAATCAAGTAAATCATTGAAGTTATTACAACTCATCTGCAATTATTAACTTATACAAGAATGCAAGCTTTACTTTATATTACAACCTTTTAGACAATTGAAACATACACGAAGTTTTATAATCTCAAACAAAACACATATAGCCAACAACTTGTATTTCCTGCACATAGACCAATACATAGCATCCAACCACAGCGTTTCCTGAAACATGTTAAAACGAGGAATAAGTAACCAAAGTTACTCAGTGAGGGAGGTGATACAGTAAACTAGGGTGTATTTTTGTGAGATGCAACAAGATAAAAACATTAATAACACAAATAAACAAATTAATTAGACAAGTATTTAATCATGTATATAAAGGATACGGTTCCACTTGTCTTCCATCACGAGCCACGAGCCATGATCTTCAAGTAAGTGCCAACAAACCCCTTATTCCTCCAACATGGGTTACTCCGAATGTACCCTGATCCTACGACCCTTTCTCTTGAGGTAGGTCCATATGCCTAGTAGGTGAACCACGTCTCTGGGGTAGTGGAGTATACTCAGCGAGAGAAAGAAAATAGGCACCATGGTAGTCGGGGGAGCACGGCAAGCTCGATTCCGCTCGTGTTTCTCGACACTACCATGTCTGAAATTTTTTTCCTCTTTGGCTCCAAGGGTGGTCGGGTTCAAGGAGGGGTTTTGGCAATTTTTTTGCTTTTGTTTGAGTAAATGGCTTATAAGGTGATAATTTGAATATATGTATGTGCATGTACAATTAATTGAGGTCAAATGCTATAAAAATCTTGGTCAAATGAGTTTAAACTTCAATTGTTTGCTAACTACTTTAAAACTAATGTTTTTACATATGTAACAGTATTTAAACGAGACGAAAAATATTTTTCAAACGCATACTCCCTGCCTCTAAAGTCCATAATGAGAAGTTTTCGATTGCTTTTATATGTCATCTGGTTTAGGAAAAATATTAAATCGAGCATTTAAGACAATCAAATTTCTTATAAATAGTGCCCTCTAAATAAAACAATTAAGCAAGAAAAGAAATAAACATAAAAATGCTCAAAAATATATGCAACAGTTATTTAAAAAGATGCGATGAAATTCCCGGGCGTTACAAATGAAGTGTGCCTTACGGACTTAGGAAGATTGATCTTCTTAAGTCCGTGACATCACGATCCCAGGTTGTTTGTGGTTAATATAAGTTTGAATTCCTTTCTTTTTTGTGGTATCATAGACTAAAACTTTGAATCCACAAAGAAGATTTCTCACTCTCTCTATACAACGAATCTCTCAAACCTATAGATCTAGAGTATTTATCTCACAATAGAAATAGAATAAATATTGAGTACAATATCTCTCTTCAAGAGTAAATGGATACAATTTAAAGCTCTCATGAATGCTCTAAATGATTTAAAAGTTAAAGCTCAATGATATGTGTAAGCAATATATTTTTGATGATTTAAAAGTTTTGGAACAATTGCTTGTTATTGGAAGAAGTGCCTTTTCAAATAGGAGAGGGTTGTGGCTTGAAAGAGTGTGAGCAATGGATATCTCAACGGCTATATTTTTCAAAATATCAGAGTCATAGTCGTGTTACCGGTTGTGTTCATCACGACCGGTATCAAGACCGTAGAACACGATCCACTCTTTCTCTAAGGGGCAGTCGTGTTCACAGTCGTGATACATCACGACCGGGTATAACTCCATAAAAATACTGTGCTCAGTGGCGGTTGTGTTTCTAGTTGTGTTTAACACGAACGATACAAGCCCATAAAGATGTTGCGTAAACTGGCGATTGTATTCGCGGTCGTGTTAAACACGACTGGGTACAAGACTGAAGTTAGCAACTTTATTTTGTTTGAAATTTTTTTTTTAAACCCTTTGAAAGAAGATTAAATCTTTGTTTTTCAAAAGAGTTTTTGTAACCTATTCTTGAAGAATAAGTTTGCCAAAAATCATTGCAAAACTTTTATGAGCTTTAAGATCCACATCTCTATCCTTATGACTCCACTTCATGTTTGAGAAAGTTGATGCTAAGACTTTGTGGAAAATTCCATTTGTGAATCATCTTGACACTATTTAGATTTTGGCATTTGGAATGTTTAAGCTTGATCATACTTTCTTGGCTTTTGACGTCATCGAAGATGTTGCCTACTTATGACGATATAGGATCATATAGACTTCATACAAGCCATGATTAGTTAGCATAAGTCATTTGTTTTAGATTTAGTTATCATCAAAATATGAGATTAACACCTTCAGACTAACACTACCCTTGCAAAAATCACCCACATTGCCTCTACCACATTTCTCTTTCTCCCACCATAAACCCATCCCCAACCCCAACTCTAACTCCAACCTATACTTCCTCTATCATCACCTTCCCAACATCTACCACCCTAAACCTCAACCACTACCCCTATCACAGTCACCACGCCCATGTCTGCCCCTATCTCAACCCTCTACATATGTGTCTACTTAAGCAGGTTGTAGGAGCCTAAATGGTGTATGTGAGTGTATTGTGTGTGTTGTGGGTGGGTATGAATCGAGTACGTGACTGTGACTATATTTTGTGTGTGTGCGCGTATGTCTTCATGTGACTGTGTGTTGTGTGTCACGTGTGTGAGTGTGACTGACTGTGTGTGTTGTGTATGTGTATGTGTCAATGACTCTGTGTGTTGTGTATATGTTTGAGTTACTGACTACGTGTGAGTTTGTGATTGTGTGTTCGCATGAGTTGGTGATTGTGTGTTTGCATGTGTGATTAAGTTGGTGACCATGTGTGTTGTATGTGTGTGTGTGTGAAAGTGAGAGATAGAGAGAGAGAGTTTTTGACATTATGTGCTGCGTGTGTGTGAGTTTATGACTCAATGTAATTGACTTAGTAGTATGTGCATGACTCTATGTATATGGTTTAATGTGGATGAAGATGACAAAAAAAGAAAGAGAAATAAGTAAAAGACGTATTTACCCTTACATGTTATTCCTATTCCGTTAACATTTATGATTTTTGGACGGAGAAAACCAATTTATATGAATTTATGAAATAATAAGGGCTAATATTCATTTTTTTAGAACAATGATTGCTAAATTGAAAAACTATGACCATTGACAAAATTTACTTTGACATATACATACATACTAGCGATATATATGTGTGTGTGTGTATATGATAGAAGTCTCATCGAAGAAGAAGAAATTGGCTAGGTATTAGTTTTATTTTTTTTGTAAAACATTAGGAATTAGTTTGAACATTTGTAAAACACTAAGGATTAATTGGAATTTTTATATAAACTTCCAGGATTAAATTGAAATCTAGTTTTTTCCTTTAAGGTAACAACTTAAACAGTGTGACCATTTTTCTATTTAAATCAACTCTCCTTTTAATGTTAGGGAGATTTGACTAACTTTTAAAATCAATGAGGACTAAATTAACCATTTTTGACTAACAACGAATTCAAACAAAAATTTGTGATACTATTAGGGACCACTAGAGTAATTATCCCATTTGGATCTATATGCTTTTTCAAGTGGCTCGTTCAAGTGAAAATCAAGAACCTGGATGCATAATAAGTCAATTAAAAGGTGGCACTAAAATAAAAGAGCAAGAAAACGAGCATATTAGTAGTTTAAAAGATTGGAAAACTTTCAAGATACAATCCAATTAAAAAATTGGCTTACATCTTCCTATATGTTTTTGGCTAGCCTAATGACAAACATCAATACGACTTGCTTATATTCATTCACAAGTTTTACCATAAAGCGAAATGTCTCCAACGCATTTAGTTATATAAGTGGCACTAGTTACTTGCATAAATATCACCTTAGTATGGAAGGTTGCGTTGAATTTTTATAATGAAATACATCAACAAGATATTTACCACCAGTGATATGAGTATCGTTTAGGAACATGACAACTTAGGTATGCTAGTGAAGTTGTCAAATTCCGGTGCAATCGACTATAATAACAATTCATTCTTATTTGCTTGTACGATGTTCTATGATATCATACCAAAACAAACACACTCATTCAAGCACGAGCTTACCATCTTATACCATTTTCTAAGTCAAACGTTTTAGTTACCAAGTTTGCCATTATGTTTTTGTGTCTAAGTGAGAACTGAAGTCTTATGAATTTGAGCCTTTATTTCAAGTAGATGTAGTGTGTTACTAATTAGAAGGATAACATGAATATCCTCAAATTACTTTCTAATTTGAGAGGATCCAAACCCATTTAGGTAAGAGTATAACTCACCGCAAATTTTATTGGCATTCTTTCTAACTTCTACATGTATTAATTGATCTTTAATAGAAATAAAGCAATAACGTATTGCATCAATAACGTTCCTACACTTTAATATGATTTGTTTCACGTACATGAGAGCAACTCTTTAAATATGTAAAAATTATAACCTTCTTCATGCCCATTAACCTCTCTTGAATACAATTAATAAAAGAAAATAAGGGGCCATATTACGAAAACAACATGGCAAATCTAAGTTTGTTGTTTGCTGCAAAAGCATTGTCTTTTGTAATCGTGATTTTAGTTACACCAGGAATGGCAATTGAAGGAAACAAATCATCTGAAGCACCAAGACAATTTGTAGAACCTCGTCCAAGTTATTATGGTTTTGTTGATAATTGTCTTCAAAATATCCCGAAAAAGTGTGTAAAACAAGTTTATGATAGCATCTTTGTAAACTGTTATAATGTCAAAGGAGATTGTTGTGAGCGTCTCGTGGCTATAGGAGAACGTTGTTATGAAGAAATCACCAAGAACGCTCTTATGCTACCAGAATCGGACAAAGTACCCAAGGAAACGGCATTACAAAGAATTGCATCCACTTGGACTTATTGTCGTATCATATATTGAATTCTCTTGTTTAATTTGACAGATCTGAGAATGAATTTTCCTTTGTGACAAACGAGCACTTAAAGCTCAAGTTGTATTCAAATACAAATGTAGGCATATTTAATAATCCTCCAAATTGTTTCACCTTTTACTTTCCAATGATTTTTTTGGCTCTTCCACTTGCCATATATGCAGGAAATCTAACTTGTGATTCTTATTGGGCTATTTTAATATTTAGAATAAAAATGCACTATGAACCATCATAAGAAAAATATATACAAACAATGTGCGTACAAATTCTCAATATTGCATCCTACAATAGAAATTAATAGTTTTGGTAGACTTTTGGTTTGTCTTCTACTTTCTTCAGTCTTAAAATAATCAGAAAAATCAAAATAGTTGTATATATTTACTTCTTTCTTCTTTCTACAATCAGATATCCTTTCCTCTAGGTTAAGAAAAATATTGATACATAATAGATCATTAAAGGTCAACCTATTTCCTTTTAGCAAATTTTTGTTCATAGAATTTGAAAGCGAAATTCATCTTAGTAGGTAAGTTTGGACAATATAAATTTGACATTCCCATATTATTCAAGATATGCATGTTTCCCCATTTTTTCAACATATGCAACTAGTTTCCCTTGTTTTGCAAAAGTTAAACAATATACAACCAAATAGTTACATTTTGAAATTATGTTGCGTCTTAACTTAGTGTTAATGTATTTGAGATATTTCAAGGGATGGTTGTGTTATTTTATGGATAATAGTGTGCAGGTTAATGATGTAACACCCCAATCCCTGATGAGACCGGAGCCCCGTTCCAATACCCAAGGTCATGAAAAACGAGGGGAAACGGACAGTCTCCCTTGTTTATAGGGCTATTAGTTCTTCTGCAAGCAGTAACTTAACCTCAAAACTATAATCCAACTCCAAGGTACAATCCCATTCAAACAAGCATGCAAACTAACTAGGCAATCAACTAAATCATTGAAGTTATTACAACCCATCTACAGTTATTAACTTATGCAAGAATGCAACTTTACTTTATATTACAGCCTTTAAACAATAGAAACATACACAAGGTTTCATAATCTCAAACAAAACACAAACAACCAACAACTAGCATTTCCTGTGCATAGACCAGTACATAGCATCCAATTACAGCTTTTCTTGAAACATGTTAAAACGAGGAATGAGTAACCAAAGTTACTCAGTGAGGGAGGTGATGCAGTAAACCAGAATGTGTTTTTATGAGATGCAACAAGATAAAAACATTAATAACACAAATAAACAAGTTAATTAGACAAGTATTTAATAACGTATATAAATGATACGGTTCCACTTGTCTTCTATCACTAGCCAAGATCTTCAAACAAGTGCCGACAAACCCCTCATTCTTCTAAAATGGGGTACTCCAGATGTACCCTAATCCTACGACCCTTTCTCCTGAGTTAAGTCTATATGCCCAGCAGGTGAACTGCGCCTATAGGGTAGTGGAGTATACTCAGCGAGAGAAAGGGAATAGGCATCATGATAGTCGAGGGAGCACGGCAAGCCCGATGCCGCCCATGTTTCTCGACGCTACCATGACCGAAAAGGTTGCGCAACCCCTGGTCAAGATCACGAGAGCCAAGTATATCAAATATCACATAAGAAGATCGACAAAGTAGGTCGTCCTCGCAGTTAATCACAAATAACATAAGAAAACACAAAATAGCGAGTAATTAGTACATATTAACTATTTCAATTACTAAAGAATATAATCTAGAAACAATAAAATAAGTTAAAATGTACAGAAAAGATGAAGACTCATTCACCTTAGTGAACCAAACCTATGAGAATTAGCCAAGAACTTCTTCATTATACTCCAAATGTACTATTCCTTCAATTATCAAATGATGTTGTAGACAAGTGGTTGATGCTCCCTAGTGCTCCAAACTCCTCATGGACCAAACCAAAGGACCAAATTCTTGCTCAAAAGTTGAAGAAATGTTTTCTTCTTTGGCTCCAAGGGTGGTCGGGTTCAAGGGGGGTTTTTGGCAATTTTTTTGCTTTTGTTTTGTTAAGTAAATGGTTTATAAGGTGATAATTTGAATATATGTATGTACATGTGCAATTAATTGAGGTCAAATGCTATAAAAATCGTGGTCAAATGAGTTTAAACTTCAATTGTTAGTTAACTGCTTGAACACTAATGTTTTTGGCGAAAATTATTTTTCAAATGCATACTCTTGACCTCTAAAGTCCATATTGACAAGTTTTCAATTCTTTTTATATGTCATGTGGTTTAGGAAAAATATTAAATCGACCATTTAAGACAGTCAAATTTCTTATGAATAGTGCCCTCTAAATAAAACAATTAAGCAAGAAAAAAAATGCACATAAAAATGCTCAAAAAAATATGCAACAGTTATTTAAAAAGATGTGATGAAATTCTCGGGCGTTACATTCTCCCCTCCTTCAACAAATGGCGTCCTCGTAATTTTTTTTTCCAAAAGAACTTAACATACACATTATGAACTTTCTGGAGAAAGACCGTTAATGTGAATACCATAGAAAATACTAAGTGGAGTATCGAGGATCCACACCAGTTAGAACCTTCGGATAGAATTCTAGCAAATAGCCTAAAAGAATTCCAAATAATAAATATCGAACAAGGACACCAAATAAAGCTCCATTTAAGAATGCCATTCTGAAGTCCAATTAAGAATATCAGTTAGAAGTGTCGAGAAAACACCAATATGGAATCTAAGTGAATACCATAGAAGACACCACGAAGAATGTCAAAGAATACACTACTTGAGAATCCCCATATAGAAATCCCGAAAAAGGTCACACATATATAAATACCAAGTAAGAATTCCAATCAGAGTTCCAATAACTGTTATAAAATTTCGTATGAAAATACCAA
Organism: Ehretia macrophylla; assembly: GCA_037974665.1. NCBI lineage: Eukaryota > Viridiplantae > Streptophyta > Magnoliopsida > Boraginales > Ehretiaceae > Ehretia > Ehretia macrophylla. The sequence continues at coordinate 13,653,803 of CM075774.1, forward strand.
TAAGGACCCCGGGAAGAATATTGCAGATAATACCGTGTAGGAATTTCAATAGGAAAATACCGAAGAAGGGTATTGAGAATGAACTTCAAGGCTGACTACTGATTGTAACCTTCCGAGATTGAATTCCTTTCTCTGACTGCCGATAATTAATCGATTAACACTCCTTCTTTCTGTTGGTCCACGTCTTCAAGTAAGCTGTTACTGATCATCTCTTTATAGGGAAGAGTGTTCATTTACCATATTAACGAGTAATGCATGTATGCGGTGGATTTCACATAAGATAAACACTTATACAATTTATTACAAATAACTAAGGTAGGTAAACTTTCAAGAAATCACTTACAGGCATAACTAATCACATAAACAAACACATCATATAAGTTTCACTTATTACACAAAGGGGTCACATAGGTGCACACATAATCACATATCGCATAATCTTCCTATTCCACATAATCATAACACAGAAGAACACATTTTCATTTAAGTAAACACAACCCGCATGCAAGCACATACTTATTCAAGACTTACTTTACAGGCACGCAATCAAGGTTCACTACCCAACAAGCCGAGGACCCTATCCCGACTATGAGCTACTAAGCTCTAATACCACTTCTGTAATGCCCAGATTCCTCACGAGACCACAGCCCTGTTCTAATACCCGACGTCACGAAAAATGAGAAAAAATAGACAGAGTCTCCCTTGTTTATAGGGCTATTAGTTCACCTACAAGAAGTAACTTAACCTCAAAACTATAATCCAACTCTAAGGTACAATTCCATTCACACAAGCATGCAAACTAACTAGGCAATCAAGTAAATCATTGAAGTTATTACAACCCATTTACAGTTATTAACTTATACATGAATGCAAGTTTTACTTTATATTACAACCTTTTAGACAATAGAAATATACACAAGGTTTCATAATCTCAAACAAAACCCATACAGCCAGCAACTTGCATTTCTTGCACATAGACCAGTACATAGCATCCAACCACAACTTTTCTTGAAACATGTTAAAACGAGGAATGAGTAACCAAAGTTACTCAGTGAAGAAGGTGATGCAGTAAACCAGAGTGTATTTTTGTGAGATTTAACAAGATAAAAACATTAATAACACAAATAAACAAGTTAATTAGACAAATATTTAATCAAGTATATAAAGGATACGGTTCCATTTGTCTTCCATCACGAGCCACGAGCCAAGATCTTCAAATAAGTACCGGCAAACCCCTTATTCCCCCAAAATGGGGTACTCCAGATGTACCCCAATCCTACGACCCTTTCTCTTGAGGTAGGTCCATATGCCCAGCAGGTGAACCACGCTTCTAGGGTAGTGGAGTATACTTAGCGAGAGAAAGGAAATAGGCACAAAGGTAGTTAGGGGAACACGGCAAGCCCGATTTCGCCCGTGTTTTTCAACGCTACCATGTCCGAAAAGGTTGTGCAACCCCTAGTCAAGATCACGAGAGCCAAGTATATCAAATATCACATAAGAGGATCGACAAACTAGGCCGTTCTCGCAGTTAATCACAAATAACATAAGAAAATACAAGATAGTGAGTAATTAGTACATATAAACTATTTCAATTACTAAAGAATACAATCTAGAAATAGTAAAATAAGTTAAAATGCATAGAAGAGATGAAGACTCCCTCACCTTAGTAAACCAAACCTATGAGATTTAACCAAGAACTTTTTCATTATGCTCCAAATGTACCATTCCTTCAATTATCAAATGATGTTGTAGACAAGTGGTTGATGCTCCCTAGTGCTCCAAACTCGTCGTAGACCAAGCCAAAGGACCAAATTCTTGCTCAAAAGTTGAAGAAATTTTTTCCTCTTTGGCTCCAAGGGTGGTCGGGTTCAAGGGAGGGTTTTTGGCAATTTTTTTGCTTTTGTTTTGTTGAGTAAATGGCTTATAAGGTGATAATTTGAATATATGTATGTGCATGTGCAATTAATTGAGGTCAAATGCTATAAAAATCTTGGTCAAATGAGTTTAAACTTCAATTGTTTACTAACTATTTCAAAACTAATGTTTTTACATACGTAATACTATTCAAACGAGGTAAAAAATATTTTTCAAACGCATACTCCCTGCCTCCAAAGTCCATAATGACAAGTTTTCGATTCCTTTTATATGTCATGTGGTTTAGGAAAAATATTAAATTGAGCATTTAAGACAATTAAATTTCTTATGAATAGTGCCCTCTAAATAAAACAATTAAGCAAGAAAAGAAATGAACATAAAAATGCTTAAAAATATATGCAACAGTTATTTAAAAAGATGTGATGAAATTCTCGAGCGTTACAAATGAAGTGTGCCTTATGGACTTAGGAAGATTGATCTTCTTAAGTCCATGATATCACGATCCTAGATTGTTTGTGGTTAATATAAGTTTGAATTCCTCTCTTTTTTGTGGTATCATAGACTAAAACTTTGAATCCACAAAGAAGATTTCTCACTCTCTCTATACAACGAATCTCTCAAACCTATAGATTTATAGTATTTATCTCAGAATAGAAATAGAATGAATATTGAGTACTATATCTCTCTTCAAGAGTAAATGAATACAATTTAAAGCTCTCATGAATGCTCTCAATGATTTAAAAGTTAAAGCTAAATGATATGTGTAAGCAATATATTTTTGATGATTTAAAAGTTTTGGAACAATTACTTCTTATTGAAGAAGTGCCTTTTCAAATAGGAAGGGGGTTGTGGCTTTAAAGAGTGTGAGCAATGGATATCTCGATGGCTATATTTTTCAAAATATTAGAGTCATAGTCGTGTTACCGGTTGTGTTCATCACGACTGGTATTAAGACCGTAGAACACGATCCACTCTTTCCCTAAGGGGCAGTCGTGTTCATAGTCGTAATACATCACGACCGAGTACAACTTCGTAAAAATACTGCGCTTAATGGCAGTTGTATTTCTAGTTGTGTTTAACACGAACGGTACAAGCCCATAAGATATTGCGCAAACTAGCGATTGTATTCGCGTTCGTGTTAAACACGACCGGGTACGAGATTGAAGTTAGCAACTTTATTTTGTTTGAAATTTTTTTCTTAAACCCTTTGAATGAAGATTAAATCTTTGTTTTTCAAAAGAGTTTTTGTAACCTATTCTTAAACAATAAGTTTGCCAAAAATCATTGCAATACTTGTATGAGCTTTAAGATCCACATCTCTATCCTTATGACTCCACTTCATGTTTGAGTAAGTTGATGCTAAGACTTTGTGAAAAATTCTATTTGTGAATCATCTTGAGACTATTTAGATTTTGACATTTGGAATGTTTGAGCTTGATCATACTTTCTTGGCTTTTGACATCATCGAAGATACTGCCTACTTTTGACTATATAGGATCCTATAGACATCGTACAAGCCATGATTAGTCAGCATAAGTCATTTGTTTTAGATTTAGTTATCATCAAAATATAAGATCAACACCTTTAGGCTAACCTTGCAAAAATCACCCATATTGCTTCTACCACATTTTTCCTTTCTCCTACTAGAAACCCCTACCCCAACCCAACCTATACTTCCTCTATTATCACCTTCTCAACATCTACCACCTTAAACCTCAACTACTACCCCTATCACAGTCACCACGCCCATGTCTGCCCCCATCCTGGCCCTCTACATATGTGTGTACTTAAGCAGGTTGTAGAGCCTAAATGGTGTACGTGAGTTTAATGAATGTACGTGCATAGTGTGAGTGGCTGTGAGATTTGTGTGTGTAGTAGGTGGGTATGAATCGAGTACGTGACTGTGACTATATTTTATATGTGTGTTATGTGTGTCTTCATGTGACTGTGTGTTGTGTGTCACGTGTGTGAGTATGACTGACTGTGTGTGTTGTGTATGTGCATGTGTCTGTGTCAATGACATTGTGTGTTGTGTATATGTTTGTGTTGCTGACTGTGTGTGAGTTTGTGATTGTGTGTTCACATGAGTTTGTGATTGTGTGTATGACTGTATGATTGAGTTGGTGACCATGTGTGCTGTATGTGTGTGTGTGTGTGAGAGAGAGAGAGATAGAGAGAGTTTTTGACATTATGTGTTGCGTGTGTGTGAGCTTATGATTCGATGTGATTGACTTAGTAGTATGTGCGTGACTCTATGTATATGGTTTAATTAGGATGAAGATGACAAAAAAAGAATGGGAAATAAGTAAAAGTACTATTTACCCTTACATGTTATTCCTATTCCGTTAACATTTATGATTTTTGGATGAAGAAAACCAATATATATGAATTTATGAAAAAATAAGGGCTAATATGCATTTTTTTAGAACAATGATGGCTAAATTGAAAAACTATGACCATTGACAAAATTTACTCTGACATATACATACATACTAGCGATATATATGTGTGTGTATATATGATAGAAGTCTCATCGAAGAAGAAGAAAATGGCTAGGTATTAGTTTTATTTTTTTTTGTAAAACATTAGGAATTAGTTTGAACATTTGTAAAACACTAAGGATTAATTGGAATTTTTATATAAACTTCCAGGATTAAATTGAAATCTAGTTTTTTCCTTTAAGGTAATCCCTTAAACAGTGTGACCATTTTTCTATTTAAAATCAACCTTTTAATGTTAGGGAGATTTGACTAACTTTTAAAATCAATGAGGACTACATTAGCCATTTTTGACTAACAACGAATTCAAACAAAAATTTGTGATACTATTAGGGACCACTAGAGTAATTATCCCATTTGGATCTACAGTAGAACCTCTTTAAATTAATAGATTTGGGACCACTAAATTCTATTAATTTAGTGAGATATTAATTTATAGAGATATTTTTAATTTTTTTGGCTATAGTAAACATATTATAATTATAATGTCTTTTTTTGAAAAGTGACTTGTATTTTTTTGGTCCAATTTGAAAAGATAAGTAATGAGAATAGAAGATAAAATTTAATTTAGTAGGATCAGAACAAAGTTTCTCTAATCTCGTATCCAAGTTCTTGTAGGATTAGGATGAGAACTAATTTCTCTAATCTTGTATCCTAATCCTTGTAGGATTATCTCAATTTTTTCTCTTTAAATAATTAAATATGAGATTTAACTAGATTTGAAGTTCAACAAAAGACATGCTACTTTTGATTCATATTTTAAAAAAAATTTCATAGTCAATTTATTATGTACTGATTAGCTAATTATTAATTTATGAAATATTTGGGTCAATAAAATATAAAGAAATCTTTTTAAATGTATTATCTTATAATTTTATCGAATTTATCAACTTTTTACATTGGTCCCAAGTCGGGACCAGACATTTTTATTAATTAAAAGAGATTATTAATTTATCGATATTAATTTAAAGAGGTTCTACTGTATATGCTTTTTCAAGTGGCTCGTTCAAGTGAAAATCAAGAACCTGGATGCATAATAAGTCATTTAAAAGGTGGCACTAAAATAAAAGATCAAGAAAACGAGCATATTAGTAGTTTAAAAGATTCAAGATACAATCCAATTAAAAAATTGGCTTACATCTTCCTATATATTTTTGGCTAGCCTAATGACAAACATCAATATGACTTGCTTATATTCATTCACAAGTTTTGCCATAAAGCGAAATGTCTCCAACGCATTTAGGTATATAAGTGGCACTAGTTACTTGCATAAATATCACCTTAGTATGGAAGGTTGCGTTGAATTTTTATAATGAAATACATCAACAAGATATTTACCACCAGTGATACGAGTATCGTTTAGGAACATGACAACATAGGTATGCTAGTGAGGTTGTCAAATTCCGGTACAATCGACTATAATAACAATTCACTCTTATTTGCTTGTACGATGTTCTATGATATGATACTAAAACAAACACACTCATTCAAGCACGAGCTTACCATCTTATACCATTTTCTAAGTCAAACGTTTTAGTTACCAAGTTTGTCATTATGTTTTTGTGTTTAAGTGAGAACTAAAGTCTTATGAATTTGAGCCTTTATTTCAAGTAGATGTAGTGTGTTACTAATTAGAAGGATAACATGAATATCCTCAAATTACTTTCTAATTTGAGAGGATCCAAACCTATTTAGATAAGAGTATAGCTCACCGCAAATTTTATTGGCATTCTTTCTAACTTCTACATGTATTAATTGATCTTTAATAGAAATAAAGCAGCTAACATATTGCATCAATAACGTTCCTACACTTTAATATGATTTATTTCACATACATGAGAGCAACTATTAAATATGTAAAAATTATAATCTTCTTCATGCCCATTAACCTCTCTTGAATACAATTAATAAAAGAAAATAAGGGGCCATATTACGAAAACAACATGGCAAATCTAAGTTTGTTGTTTGCTGCAAAAGCATTGTCTTTTGTCATCGTGATTTTAGTTACACCAGGAATGGCAATTGAAGGAAGCAAACCATCTGAAGCACCAAGACAATTTGTAGAACCTCGTCCAAGTTATTATGGTTTTGTTGATAATTGTCTTCAAAACATCCCGAAAAAGTGTATAAAACAAGTTTATGATAGCATCTTTGAAAACTGTTATAATGTCAAAGGAGATTGTTGTGAGCGTCTTGTGGCTATAGGAGAACGTTGTTATGAAGAAATCACCAAGAACGCTCTTGTGCTACCAGAATCGGCCAAAGTACCCAAGGAAACGGCATTACAAAGAATTGCATCCACTTGGACTTATTGTCGTATCATATATTGAATTCTCTTGTTTAATTTGATTGATCTGAGAATGAATTTTCCTTTGTGACAAACGAGTACTTAAAGATCAAGTTATATTCAAATGCAAATGTATGCAGATTTAATATTGCACCTTTTACTTTCTCGATATTGCATCCTACAATAGAAATTAATAGTTTTGGTAGACTTTTGGTTTGTCTGCTACTTTCTTCAGTTTTAAAAGAACCAAAAAAATCAAAATACTTGTATATATTTACTTCTTTCATATTTCTACAATCAGATATCCTTTCCATTAGGTTAAGAAAAATATTGATACATAATAGATCATTAAAGGTCAACCTATTTCCTTTTAGAAACGTTTTGCTCACTGAATTTGAAAGTGAAACGCATCTTAGTAGGTAAGTTTGGACAATATAAATTTGGCATTCCCATATTATTCAAGATATGCATGTTAGCTTATTTTTCAACATATGCAACTAGTTTCCCTTGTTTTGCAAAAGTTATATGATACACAACCAAATAGTTGCATTTTTTATTAGCATTTTGACGCATCTTCCGATCCTTCCCCTATCTATTTTCAAAATATGTTGTATTCCTTCAAATCGCAATAAAATAATTTTTTTAAAAATTCAATAGTTATTGATTTGAAAACCATTATAGTAATTGCTATAAAAACATTTCCAAATTTAATAGTCATTGGCTTATTTTCTTTGAAATAAAATTCATAATTGAGCCACCGTTACATTTGACTAGCTCCTCAAATATGTTCTTGGGGTTCAACTCTTATACGAACCTTCTTCTTATAGCCTAATAGCCTCATAGTCTTGTTCCTTGATTCATCAAAGCTTAAAACTCAAATAAAAAATGAATTTATGTGTGTAAACTACCGTCTATTTTCTATTTAAAAGTAGATACATTCGAGAATACGGCGCGTTTTGTATAAACCGAAAAGTTGTTTAGAGTTGTGACCTTTGAAAAAATTAGTGATTTGAAAAGAAAATCATTGAAAATTGGCAACCGAGTAAAAGGTTATGACATTTTAAAATTTTGCCACTTCCGATTGAGAATAAGTAGACAACATCTACTTCAAAACCATTGTTTCACTGTTCCATTGTGTAGATCTTGTTGAGATACATGGACGGGACTACTCATGCGTAAAAGAGAAAAAATGGATCATTAAGCATAAAGTTATGCCTTTTGGAAGCTTATCAGTAATCGATATCTTAGCAAAACCAAAGTTAACCATAGTTTCAAAAGTTTGATTACATTATATGTGAGGCCCGACCCCGAATAACCTGTCTTACCTCGATTTGCATACCTTAGACCCAGAATTATATGACCAACCTTGGATTACGTGCCCTATCTTGGTTTTTGTGCATGCCTCGGCATACGTGCCTTGACCTAGGATTGTGTATCCTAATTCTCGATATACGTGTGATACCTAGATAAACGTGCCATGACCTTGATTTATGTGTAAAACCTCGATTTGCATGCATTTCTCGTTTCGTGTGCCCTAACCTTGAATTTCGTGTCTTAACCTAGATCTAAGTGTCATACTTTGAATTACGTGCATTGCATTGAATTACGTGCCTTATTTTGGTTTACGTGCATTCACCTAGGATTGCGTGTGTTAGCATTAGAATCTGTGCATTTATCTTGAAGTACGTGCCTTAGTCTTGAAGTACGCACTTTACCTCGTAGTTTATGTCTATCTCGTAATTCGTGCCCTAGAACCTAGGAATCCGTGCCACCACGTTAATCTAAGAAGATTCCTACACGAAGCACTAGACACTAAAATAATCCTACACAATCCACTAACCAATATTATATTCCTAATTCAAATTCTCTACAAAAATCCACTAACAATAAACAATTCTATCTACACAAATACCTAAACATTCTTTATTCTTTATTCTCACCTAAAACCAATACATCTCAAATTCCACACTTATTATAATTCATTATATACTTAAAAAGAATCTGAAATTTCAGAAATTATAAGCCCTTGGCTGGCCATACACCATGCAATTCAAAAATTGTTAAGTCAAAAGCATACATTATTATAATCCTAACATTATTCTATGCTTTCCACTTTCTCCAAACTTTATCATGCCTAGATATTCTCTTACACCTTAGACTACCAAGACAATAAAAAACAAAGCTCACCTTGACCAAATGCTAAGCCAAAACCGACACACCACAAGAAAATCACACAACAACTCATTAAACTTCACTTTTCATCTCAAACTCTCTCATTATCTCTCCTTCTTTCTCATTTTCGACCATGGCTTCCCTTTGAGCTCCCAAGACTCCTAACAACTCTCAAGGACTCCCTAAAACTCTCCCAAGCTCGGCCATAGCAAGCACAAGCAAGCAACATAGCAAGAAAACTCACACAAGCTCTCAAACCTCTCATTTTCAGCCCTAGGTAAGTTTTGATAGCTCTCTTCCATTTCTTTTTGTTCTAATCACATGCACACACTAAGCATAACCTAACTAAGCTGGGATTTTAAGGAAATCAAGAAGAAACTTTGGTCAAGGCAAGATCTTGAGAGTTTTATGCACATTCATGGCGATTTCTCAAGCTTCTAGTAGATCCGTGGTTTTCCTTTGTTAATCTCCATTAAGGTGAGGGTTTAAACTGGTTTCTAAAATGTTTTGAAGTTCATGAGCATGTATGTATATGTGTTTACTTAATTTTGCATGCTTAGAAGCCAAGAAGGTAAGTTTGAACATTTCTGGAAATCCCGGATAGCCTCCTGACCATTCTGGTTGGAGCATTTTTATGACAGCAAACGATGTTGAAAATCCATGAAATTTGGCAGGTCACTAGATCGGTCAGTTCTGAACACATTTTTCAGAAATAGGACAAGGCCAATTTTGACTCTAAGACCTCCAAAATGGTCAAATATCGTGATGTGTCTAATCTGGAAAATTTGGAAATATGAAGTTGGTTTCTGGCAGCTTTCTGACCTTGTATAACTAAACCGTTTTGGCCTAGTAAACGATGTTTAAAATGTATAAAAATTGGTAGGTCACTATATTTTTCAGTTCTGGACATTTTTGGCAGAAATAGGCTAAGGCTAATTTGGACTTTAAGACCCTCGAAAATGGCAAATATCGAAATGTGTACGAATCTGTACAGTTTTGCGTAGTCTCACGGTTTTGGCCATTACTCCTAAATCCGAACTCCAAATGCAGCGAGGTGTGTTCCTAAATTTAAAGTACTCATTAAGCTTCAATTTGACATTTGGTTCACTAAATTTGGAGGTTATTTACTTGGCTAATGGAATGTGGAAAAATAGACCTTTGCAGTAGGGTTTTTGCTTGATAATATGCTTTAAATCATGTTGTATCTTTACTTGAGGTGTTGAATTCTTGGATTGTGGGAATTAGAAGTTGTGTGGGATGTTTTGGTTGGTTGAGGATGCTTAATTTATTGATGCATGGCTTGGGTTTAATTACATGATGAATTGTGGCTTAATCGCATGTGTAAGCACGAATTGAGGCCCTATTGCTTATAAATACTTGTTAAGTGTTGATCCTTTGGTTAAGTGTGTTCAATTGTGTGGTTAATAGGCTGCCCAATAAATGTTAAATATGCTTGAAATGGTTTAAGTGTTACTTGTGGTGCTTAGCAAATAAAACCAACCCCGAGCTTGCTTAATGTAAACCCTAATGGCTTCGTAAACTCCTAAGTCATGACCACTCTTGTTTGACGTATAATTGATGTTGAGGATTGTTAATAGGCTGCCCAGAATTGTCTTTATAGCTCTAAGCATGATTCCCGATGATTGCATGTTGATAAGTGAACTATTCTTGCACCCGGTCTTGTATAAGTGTCGTTGCATGCTTGTATGATCTCAACACTTGATATGTGAACCAAAATGAGTTATATGACTTGATTCATATGTGTTAGTTGGCTGCCCATTTAATGTTCATATTCCTCTAAATGTTCTACAAAGTGAAATTACATGTCAAAGCATGCCTCGTATGTTTACTTGTCGATATGTGATCATACGCGTATCCGGAGGCAACCTACTTTGTTGACCTCCTAATGTGAATTGTTAAGAAATATTCTATGGCTTGTTTTGAACATGATTACTTGGCTGCCCGTGAAAATTTAATTGCTTTCAAATTGATATATGAAATGATTACATGTTTTTGCAATGCTTTATGTGCCAATATGTCAAAACGTGATCATATACTTACTCGGAGGTAACCTACTTTGTTGACCTCCTAATGTGAAATGTTAAATGGCATAAATGTGTATTGCATACAAGGTTACAACCTTTCATTCTGGCATGGTAGCGTTTTAAGCACGCCGGGCGGCATCGGGCTTGTCGGTGCTATCGTGACTACCATGGTCCAATTCCCTATCTTGCTTGAGGGCTAGACTTCCTTGGAGAGTTGGATCGTAGGATTTCGGGGTACATCCGGAGTACACCCATTTGGCGTGAAAAGTGGATGATTGAAGCCGGCCGCAACAACTGTTATTGAAAATGAACTTGAACGACAGGAACTAAGTGCTATGCAGGGGAAAGTGCTATATCTAAATGTAGTGGGAGCTACCTCTTGAGCCCGTAGAAGCCACCTCTAGAGTCCTGTACGTATCAAACTGTATCCTTTTACTATGTGTATAAGTACTCTCGCTTGGTTCCTAGAGGACCTCGGGGAGGAAAGACGGGTAAATGTGTTCATTTATATTTATGTTATGTTATGTACTTACTTATTCTATTTGAGATGTTTTCAAAGGGTTTTCATAAGAATAATCGAAAATGAGTTTCAAAACGTTATCACTTGTTCCCCTTCGCTGAGTTCATAAGCACTTACCCTTTTTTATCCCCACAAGTGAAACAGATTTGGAAAAGGTACCCAAGAAGAATGTGCTAGTTGATGAACCTTTGGAACGTCTATGTGCATTGCGTGCTTTTCGTGAACATGAATTCTATTAGGGATGTTGTGTTGATTGCAAACTATTTATTTTGTTGATGTAAATGACCCCGTTGTAATTTGGATCTAATTTTGGCTTGTACTGATTATAACCGGATGAACTCTTTATTTGGTTGGTTGCTTTCGTTTTCTTAATTAGTAGTTATCGTAGGCATTTAAATCACTAGATGAACAATCAACTAAGTTAACCCTATCTAATTTTACTTAGGTGCTCACCCGTAAGCTAAAAGATAATAAGTACTTGCATAATAAGAAATTGACAAACAAACAGGACGTAGTTATCACGCTAGGCTTGTTAATCAAACAAGACTCTCAAAATAAACTAGTAGGCATATTGGTTGATGACAAATTAGAAGTCATTATTGGAATTGGATTAACGATTAGAAATTTGAGGCGTTTAGAAATTAGGCCAAACCAAATATTCTATTTACAGTCGTTATGTTGCCAATTTTCTAGAAAATGATTTTAGAGTTCTAGGCCAACGTTAGGTATTAATCATAACGAACGGCTAAGCCGTACAAATAGTATAAATGAATTATGTCATACCCTAGTCTAGCCTCTATAGGTCGGGTTGGGGCGTGACAATATATGTGCACAATATAATATAGATAAAAAACTAATATATGTTATCCGTATTTCAATTTTTATCCTAAATGTGATGTTTATTAATTAGCAAGGTAATCGACTAAACCAAATCAAACCAAACCAAACTAAGCCTTGTCCCACTAGGTGGGGTCGGATATATGGATCATGCGATATCATTCCTTCATGTCGAGAGTAATCTCCTATGTAAGCTCCATACACATAAGATCTCATCTAATTGTCACCGTCCAAGTAATTTTAGCTCTACCTCTACCCATTTTCTAGTGTATTATTTTTAAAACTTTACACATTCTAATAGGCGCCTCAACAAGTCGTCTCCTGATTTGGCCAAATCATCTCAAACGATTTTCTCTCATCTTATCCTTAATCAAGCCCACTCCTACCTTTTCACGTATCACCTGGTTCCTAATCTTGTCCTTCCTAGTTTTGCCACATATCCATTTCAATATTCTTATCTCAGCCATCGACATTTTATGAATATATTGGTATTTCATCGCTCAACACTCCGAACCATATAACATAGCAGGCCTAATGGCTATCTTATAGGACTTTCCTTTTAGCATAAGTGGTATTTTTCGATCACAAAAGATTCCTGTCACATTTCTCCACTTCGTCTATCCTGCTTTGGTTCTATGATCAACATCTGCATTAATCACTCCATCTTGTTGAACCATAGAGCCCAAGTATCTAAAACTCTCTTTTTCTTGTATTCTTTTTTAGTGTAATCTTACCTCTATCTCATTTATCGACTTATTTTTGCTAAACATACATTCCATATACTCTGTCTTTGATCTACTTAGCTTAAAGCCCTTAGATTCTAAAGTTGATCTCCATAATTCTAGCTTAGTATTTACTCATTCTCTAGACTCATCTATCAAAATAATATAATCTGCAAATAACATGCACCACAGTACTGCATCTTGGATTTGACTAGTGAGTTCATCTATGACTAGTGCGAAAAGGTATGGGCTCAAAGTAGATCTTTGATGAAGTCCTATTGTAATCGGGAAAAAACTAGACTCTCATTCTCTCGTTCTTATACTAGTCGTTGCTCCATCGTACATGTCCTTTATCACCTCAATGTATGCTACACATACCTTTTTTTTCTCAAATACTCTCCATACAACTTCCCTAGAACTTGTTCATATGTTTTCTCTAAATCAATAAACACCATGTGTAAGTCTTTCTTGTTTGCTCGATATTGTTCTATTAACTTCCTTAGTAAAAAGATAGCTTCCATTGTTGATCTTCTAAGACCCTTGTATTTCTCCTTATTCTCCTTTCAATCACTATTTCCTAGAGTTTCATAATATGGCTCATTAATTTAATTCCTCGGTAATTGGTGTAATTCTGGATATCTCCTTTATTTTTGTATATTGGAACTAAGGTGCCCTTCCGCCAAGCATAAGGTATCTTCTTACTCCTCAAAATTACGTTAAAAAGCCTTGTTTGCCACGTTATACCCTCATCGCCCATGCATCTTCATACTTCAATTGAGATACCATTTAGACCTAGAGTGTTTCCAACTTTCATCTTTTTAAGTACCTCATTAACTTCTTCTCTTCCTATCTGTCAGTAAAATGTGCGGTTTAACTCATCTTCTGATCTTTCTAGTTGTCCCTAGTTTATGTTACTAGAATGACCCTCATTAAAGAGCATGTAAAAATAATTTTTTCACCGCTACTTTATCTCATCTTCTTTGACTAGTACCTTATCATCTTCATCCTTAATCCATTTTAGAGTAAGGTAATTGACTAATCAATTCAATTTCATTTAATTCGACTGGATAAGTTAATCCAGCTAGTATTTTAGTAATTGTACATATATGTTTTAATCTTCCTCAAATGCCAGATATGAATTGTGTTATGAATTTCATACGAGACTACTTATTTATCTAAAGTTCACTTTTAGCTTACCAAAAATATTTACTGAAGGAACTGACCTAAGCATAGCCCTCTCTCAAATACAAATGCCAAGAAAGGGATTCCTTGGATAAGTAGAAAATTGCTAAAAAAATGCCTTTCATTTCTCTTTTAAGACCTTTGTCCTATTTCTAGTATCAATCCTCCAGCCTATCGAAACTCTTGTTTTATTAACCAACATATGCAATTCGTTGGCACTAAACGAAATGTTATTCAATCCACTAGTGCAATTGAAGGAATTACCTCTTATGAATAAAAAACAAAAATGTATGATTCATCAACCTTTATAAAACTTTTATTTCCTTTTAATGATTAAAACTGCTTGTTATGAAAGTCGACTTTATAGTCCAAAATCCATCAAATTTAAATAAAAAACATAATTACTTATTATTGTTAAAAAGATTTAAAAAATTATTTACCACTATACGCAGTTCTATTTTATTATAATGGCCACCTATAATCTTTAATACAATTATTAGTATTATATGTGGTATTTTTCAATGTAATAAACACTTATAAATTATGAAAAATATTAAAAATTAGATATTACTGAATATAGATGGCGGTTTTAGAAAAAAAAAAACCAATATTATGTTTTAAAAAATAGAAAAAAAAAATTATGAGCATAGGCAACAATTTATGAAACCGCTACCTAATCTATTTAAAAATTCAAAAAAATAGAGTTTAGAGTAGGTGGTATTTTCAGTAACATGCCACCTATTTTCAATTAAAAAAAATTTAAGATCTTGATAAAATTAACATGTGTGGTGATTTAAAGATAACACTTATATTTTCAATTTTAAAATAAATAGTTTGGATAATAGGCGACATTTTGTGTAAGCTGCTGCCTATTCTCTTTTTAAAAGTAGAACATTAGAGAATATGTAGAGTTTTGTATAAATAAATAAAAACTTATGACCTTTTGAAAAAATACCTAATTTGAAGAAAAAATCACTAAAAACAAATAACCAAGTAAAAATTTATAACGTTTTAAAGTTTTGCCAGCTACTATTGAGAACAAGTAGCCATAACTATTTTGAAACCCTTGTTTCACCATTCTATCGCGTAGACATCATTAAGATACATGAAAGATACCTAATTAAAAAAATTTAAAAAATAGATAGAATTGAAAATATGCAGCAGTTTAGTGTAAATGCCACCTATTCGCAATTTTAAAAGTTGGACAATAAGCAGCATTTTGGGCAAATCGCAGCGTAATTCTGAGTAAAAAGTTAAAAAAATAGATAATAGCAGTATTTCAATAAACCGCCACATTAATCCAAAAACATGGCAATTGAACAAATGAGGCAATTCTAGTAAATTGTCTCTAAATAATGCCACGAATAAAACTTGTAGGTGGCCCAACATTCCCCACTTGTTTGACTATTGCTATTTTCAGTAACAAAATGAAATGCACAAAAGGACTTGATCAACATTGTTTTTACATAATATGCTTGTTAAAACATGGATTTTCTTTGTTTCATACAACTATGAAATGTGTTTGTCACAACGGTATGCCAAACATGTGAAAATATTTACATAAAATAAAAACTAGCAAAGGAAAAAAAAGAAGAGGTGATTTTTTGGGATATTTACTTCGTTTGTGTCAAATTGATATATGAACCCATTTATATGAAATAGTGGAATTTCACTAAATTGTCTATCTATATCCAATTTGATAATTACTTTTGTACTACGATAGGTAGAAGTATCCATTTTGAACCCTCAATAATTCATATTTACCTCTCGAATAAATTATAATCAATAGCTGATGTTTTTGATGAATGTCTAGTTTTATTTAATTGGATAACATTCTATGTTATCCTTTTCGATTAGGTTAATTACGCAACTAACCCATATTGTTATGAACGATTTTCAACTTAGTCCCAATTATCTATAATGTTAGTCACTTTAGTATGCACTGTTAAATTTCACAAAAGATGCACAAAATTACACTAATGGCCCCAACATTATACTAATTTTTAAATTAGTCCTTATTATTTAAAAATGGCTAATTTAGGCTCTATTGGCCTAACTTTTAAGCTGTAGCGCTTTTACCAATAGAACTTTGGTTGGAAGTGTTGTTGAACAAAAGTCATTTATTGTTTGGCCTATGTTGGGCAATATTGAGCTTTTAGAAAATGTAAGGATAATGATGGACTTCAAAAAATATGAAGTGATGTAGTTGAGAAAGAAAAAGGAAACAGCTTCTCATATTATGTAAAAATTGATTTGTAAAAAACTATTGTGAAAAGTTTCAATTTGGAGCTTCTTGTTTTTCAGCTTCAACCTTTACTTAAAAGCACTTTCAAAAATAGGTCAAATAGGTTAGTCTCAACTTTTAAACTCATGGACAGACTTTTGAGCATCAAAAAGTTAGGCCAAACAAAGCCTTAGTCATTGTTATTATGAAACGTTATTCAAATTAGTCCTCTACTCATAAATACATGCATATCTATATATACGCATACATAACATACAAAATAAATTGTGGCATTGTTCCTTATTATTAGCATGAGTTTTCAATTTAATCTCCCATGTTTGATATAGTTCAAATAGGTCCTTAAAGTTTTCCAAACATGTTCAAAGTTGCCTTATTTTTAACGAAAAATACATCAAAAGACTAAGCTACCCTTGCAAAAATCACCCATATTGTTAATTTTCCTCTACCTCATTTTCCCTTTTTCCCAGTTGGAACCTACCCCCTAACCCAACCCATACCTCCCCTACCAGCAACTTCTTAACGTCTACCACCCCAAACCTCAACAACTACCCTTAGCACAATCACTAAGACCATCACTGCCCCTATAAGGCCCCAAACCCAACCCCACGCTATAGGTCAAGTCCGGACCCAGTACAGGGACAAAGTTTTCTCTGTACCGTGGACTAATTGATAACCTGCAAACAATCACATACAACCACCAATCCACAAACCAAGCTTCTCATAACATAACACACACACTTCGTTGAGGCCATTCGAGCCTTAATTCAACAAAAGCTTATCATACAAGCATGCAAGACATATCCTTAGAACTCTAAGTCATAAGTTTGCTTTTCATACCACTCTAATTATATTCACAAGTTTCACCTATATGTTAAGTCCATCTACTTGTCACACAAGCATGCAATCAAAGGACAATAAAGTCTATCATTAGCTGTTACATGCCAGTTACTCCATCAGATCAATTTAGACTACAACTTTAATTACAAACCACCAAATTAACACCATACATACAAAACCTCAAAGGTCTCAAAATGAGATATAAACACATCAAGTCACATCTTCACAAACAGATTCCAACCTTAGTCAACACACAGTCAAGGCAATTGCTCGGTCTGAACTTCCTCTTCTTCTACTGCTACTAGTTGGGGATTTACCTCAGCTTCTCTTGAATCATGTTAAAAGAGGAGTGAGCAATACAGTTGCTCAGCGAGGGAGGGGATACAATAAACTGGGGTGTGTTTTCAAAAATTATTTTGTGTAATGCATCAAAGAATAATAATACAAGTAATACAATATAACAAGTTAATCAAACAACCATTAAACACATTTAAAAATGATATGGTTCATCTTCTTTGTCTTCGATCTCGAATCACGAGCCATGATCTTCGATAACGAATACCAGTAAAAACCCCTTATACCACCAATGGGGTACTCTGGATGTACCCGGATCCTACGACTCATTCTCACGAGGTAGGTCTGTATGCCCTAACAAGGTAAACCACACCTTTGGGGTATGAGAGTATGCCTCAACGAGAAAGAGAATAGGCACCATGTAGCCGAGTTAGACCAACAGCTTGATGCTTCCCGGAGTTTCTCGACACTACCATGTCCGAAAAGGTTGTGCAACCCGACTCACGATCACAAGAACCAAGTAAAGTCAATAATCATAGATTGAGGAACGACAAAGTAGGTCGTCCTCACAAACAGTTACCATATAAGCTTGTAACACGAAATAGATAAATGCAATCAAAGGGGACAAGGTGCACATATCTCAAAAAACTTCACCAATAGTCCATATATACTACTAAAATGCATTTTAAACACAAGATATCGAATTACAAGTCCATAGGTAGCTTAATACCCCAATTCTCACATTTTCCCCTTTGTTAACTAAACAATTTTACTACCATACGAAATTCCAGATACTAATTCCGTAAACTGACCATACTACATCCCTAAATATACTAAAAGACACATATCCAAGCCCTAAAAACCCGCTTTGGAGACAAAATCCCGGGAAGGTCCTGAATCGATTTTGACTATAGCAACCCTAACCGACCCTTAAATCAACGCAATGGAAGCACCAAAAGTGCTTCCATGCCTAGTAGGTACTTAATCTAAAGCTCAATTGTGCCTGGATTTACTTATCACCTGAAACCCTTTTGTAAACTAGGCCAATTATGCATTTTTATCCAAGTTCCGAGCACTCTAAGTTCATACAATATTCATTCTATGTTTATTAACATCTCTACCACCTTTAGGAAGTATGAGATCAATCTAATTAACAATTTATAGCAAAACCCTAGAAATAGGTATTATTCATCATATTCTTCATGTGATTCTGGCATTCAACCATGGAATAAGCTATTAAACTACTCAAGCAAAGTCTAAATATCATGTAGAAGGTATATAACACAAGTTTAGAGCATTATACAAGCTAATAACAACAACTCAAGAAAATGTCATAACATGATTACAAACTTAAAAATGCCATAGACATGCAAACTCCCTTACCAAGCCTTATAGGATGCCTAGGAGAAGTGGAAAGCTCTTGAAGATCACTTGATTAAACTCTAAATAGTTAGCTTGAAAGAATTTCTTTTCCTTTTCTTCCCTATGTGTCGTCGGGTTCTTGGGGCTTGGGGGTGGTTTTCTCTTTTTATTTTGCTAAGTATTGTATATGTATATGTATGCGTAGTATGCATAATATGTATATAAGTTAATATGGGGTCAAAGGCCTACAAAACTTAGTCAAATATAAGCCAAAACTCTAATTAGAACTAACTAGTTAAAACTAATGTTATTCTCCAAATTCACTATTCATACGAATCAAGTTTCATTTTTCTAACGCATGTTCCCGACCTCTAATACTCAACTTTTCACTTTTCTTATTCCTCCTAAGAGTCATGTGGCCTAAGAAAAATACTAATTCGAGTAAATTAAACGATCAATTTTCTTTATGAATAGTAACCATCAATTAATGCTTATTTAAGCTAGAAAAGAAGAGCACGTTGAAATGCACAGGAAACACGCAATAATTAAATATGAAATTGATGAAAGTTTTGGGTGTTACATCCTTTTCCCCTTAAACTAATTGCGTCCACGCAATTTCTTACATGATTTAAGGAACAGCTCGGGATATTTATCTATCATCTGATCCTCCCGTTCCCATGTGGCATTCTCTACTCCATGATGATCCCATAGAATCTTCACCATTGGAAGTCTTTTAGTTCTGAGCTCATGAACCTTTCTATCAACAACCCGAAGAGGTTTCTCCACATAAGTCAAAGTCTCACTAATTTCCAAAGGTTCTGGCTTCAGAATGTGCGAAGGATTTGGTTGATATTTCCTCAACATCGACACATGGAATATATCATGCAATTTGCCCAAACTCAGAGGTAGCGCTAATCTGTATGCAAAGCACCCACATTCTCGACAATTCCAAACGATCCCACATATTGAGGACTGAGCTTACCCCCTTTCCCATGCTGAATCAGACCTTTACGGGAAAAATTTTTCAAAAACACATAATCACCTATTGCAAACTCCAAGTCACATCAGCGTCTATCAACGTAACTTTTTTGTTGGCTCTGAGCTGTAAGTATTCTTTTCTTAATAAGCTGAATATTATCAACCATCTTTATTATCTCAGGCATCAAGGTAGGTTCGACCGTTTTCATTTCTCGAATCTCATCCCAATAAAGTGGTGATCTACATTTACGCCTGTAAAGTGCCTCACAAAGTGCCATGCCAATGGCAGCCTGGTAGCTATTGTTATAAGTAAACTCTGCAAGTGGCAAGTACATTTCCCAACTCTTACCGAAGTCAAAAATGCAAGCTCGCAACATGTCCTCCAGTATCTTAATAGTTCTCTCAGACTGACCATCTGTTTGCGGGTGATATGCAGTGCTGAATCTCAAATTAGTCCCCAAAGCCTTTTGTATTTTCTGCCATAATTGAGATGTGAACCTGGGGTCCCTATCTGATACAATACTAGCTAGAGTCCCATGCAGCCTCACAATATTCTCAATATATAGCTCAGTTAACTTGTCAAGACTGTCTGTCTTCTTTGTAGCAATAAAATGTGAAGTTTTTGTCGACCTATCAACCACAACCCATACTGAATCTGTAAGACCCGGCCCAAGACCACATGTGCATTAGGTCATGTCATACATAATTAAATCATTTTATATGCATTTGACGTGTTTTATATGCTGTTAAATAGGTTTATGTATGTTTACCTCGAATTACGTGTATATCATTGTTTAACGTGCAACCAAATATTTTAGAGTCGTAGAAAATTAATTAACATTATGGAGCTAAGATTAGTAACTAGGTAGTTAGAATTAATACTAGAATGACAAACTAGTAATACGTAAACAAGCTCAAGAGCACTCTCATCCTAAAGCAAAATAACAAAATATCCTAACACTATTTGGTCTCACCTAAGTCAAACACACACCAATACACACTCACCCATCAACACACACTACACCATCTACACACACTAAAATCCTACAACACACACTTACACATACTACACAATTTTGCCAAGAAGAAGAGAGAAAGAAGAAGAAGAAGAAAGAGAGGAAGAGAGAAGTAGAAGCAAGCCATTTCCAAACTCTTCAACCATTTCCAATCAATTTTCTCCCATTTCTAACTATTGCAAAGGTGAGGGTTTAAACTGATTTCTAAAATGTTTTGAAGTTCATGAGCATGTATGTATATGTGTTCACTTAGTTTTGCATGCTTAGAAGCCAAGAAGTTAAATTTGAACATTTCTGGAAATCTTGGGTAGCCTACTGACCCTTCTGTTCGGAGCACTTTTAAGGTATCAAATGCTGTTACAAATGCATGAAATTTGGTGAGTCACTAGATTTTTCAGCTTTGAACATATCTTGCAGAAATAGGCTAAGGCTAATTTTGACTTTAATACCTCCAAAATGGTCAAAAATCGTAATGTATCTAAATCTGGACAACTTGGAATTATGAAGTTATGTTTCTGGCAACTCTCTGTCCGATTAGAACGAAATATTTTTGACCTAGAAAATGATGTCAAAAATACATGAAACTTGGTGATTCAATATATTTTTCATTTTTGAACATATCTTGCAGAAATAGTCTAATGCTAATTTTGAGTTTAAGGCCCCCAAAAATGGCAAATATCGAAATATGTATGAAACTGGACAGATTTGCGTGGTCTCACGGTTTTAGTCATAACTCCTAAGTCCGAACTCAAAATTCAGCGAGGTTTGTTCCTAGATTTAAATCACTCGTTAAGCTTCAATTTGAAATTTGATTCATGGAATTTAAAGTTTGTTTGCTTGGCTAAACGAATGAGGAAAAATAGGCTATTGCAGTGAGGTTTTGTTTTGAAACTTGCTTTAAATCATGTTGTAATTGTACTTTGAGGTATTGAATGCTTGGACTTGTGGAAATTAGAAGTTACATGGAGTGTTTTGGTTGGTTGAGATTGCTTAATTTGGTTGATGCATAACTTAGGTTCATTACATTACTGATTCTTGCCTAATCGTATGGGTAAGCATGAAATTGAGGCCCTATTACTTATGCATGCTTGCTAAGTGACTAACCTATGGTAAAATGAATTCATTTGAGTTGTTATTAGGCTTTCCAATAATCTCTAAGTATGCATGAAATGGTTTAGGTGATTCTTGTGGTTCTTAGCAAACTAAACTTACACCGAGCATGGTCCTTGTAAACCTTAATGGCTACGTAGGCTCCCAAGTCATAAACCACTATTGTGTATCTTATAATTGATGTTGAGGAATGTTAATGGACTGCCTGGAATTGTCCTTATAGCTATAAGCACGATTCTCGATGATTGCATGTTGAGAAGTTAACTATTCTTGTACCCGGTCTTGTGTAAATTGTCATAGCATGCTCGTATGTCCTTAACACTTGGTATGTGAACTAAAATGAGTTATACGACTTGTTTTATATGGTGTTACTCGGCTGCCCGTTAAATGTTCATATACTTCTAGGTGTTATATACCTCATATGTTTACTTGTCGATATGTGATAATACGTGTATCCGAAGGTAACCTACCTTATTGACCTCCTAATGTGAATTGTTAAAAGATATTCTATGGCTTATTTTGAACATGATTACTTGGCTGCCCATGAAAGTTTAATTGCTTTCAAATTGATATATGAAATGATTATATGTTCTTATAATGCTTTATGAATATATGTTCGTATGATGTCACTACACAGATACACATTTGTATAATAAAGTAACTTCATTGTTTCCCTCCACGTTGTGTCTTATGATTATTAAATGCAAGATGTTTACATGTCTAATTATTTGTTTGATAAGTATGCTCAATTAAGTTCGGATCATGTATATGTTTGAACATGCTTGACGGAGACAACCTTCTTATTGTCCTCCAAATGGTGCCTGTGTATTCCACAAATAAATGAGGTGTGATTGGTATGTTTATGGGTTGCCTCCGTAGTGCCCTCTTGATTGGTGTGTTTATGGGTTGCCTCCAGAGTACCCTCTTCACGGGTTGCCTCCGTAGTGCCCTCTTGATTGGTGTGTTTATGGGTTGCCTCCAGAGTACCCTCTTCATGGGTTGCTTCTGTAGTGCCCTCTTGATTGGTGTGTTATGGGTTGTCCCCGGAGTACTTTCTTGATCAGTGCAACAGGTCACCTCCGGAATGCCACTCTTAATTGGTGTGATGAAGATGATTTGACAAGAAAGTTTGAGATTGGGCATCTTCAACAAAGTTTGTGAGTTTGTATGCTTTTACTACAGGGTTTCTACCCTCGTTAGGTCCCTCGAGGCCCTCGGAGAGTAGAGTTGCTTGAATAAGATTTTGACTATTTCGTATTTGTTATATTTGACGCTTTGACTATGTGAATTATATGCATAGTACGGTTTTATAAAGAAGATTTCGAATTAATAAAACCTTTGTGAAAACCTTCATTTCTCATCCTCACTGAGCTATACGCAGGACTAGCTCACCCATCTTTCTAATACTTACAGGTGAGACCGAGGCCGAGCCAACTGTTCAGGCTAAGGGCGAAGAGGCTTTATGTGATGAGACTGACTTCTGCTTTTGTTGATCTCCATGCTTGTGTAGAAGACATAGCTTGTTAATATAAACTGATGATATACTTTCGAATAGCCTTGTGTTATGTAATATTCTTTTGGACTATTACTACATACTAAGTTTGATTACCAACCTTTTGAGGCCTAGATGTCAGTATTTGGCCACGTATGAAGTACAAACAGGGATGCTAGGTCTTGTAATTATGAAACAGTTTGTTGTGGCCTTTTAGTGCCAAATGCCAAGAGCATTCTTTTGAAGATACTTGTGGGATAAAAATAAAAATAAAAAATGCAAAATGCATGCTAGGTTGTTAATTGATGACCTTACAAGTATTAAGTTGGTTGACACGTTGCGCTCTGACCTTAACCTCTGCGGGTCTTGGTCCCGGGGCGTGACAGAATCATTACCTCTCGGTGTTCTCGGCAAATCAGACACAAAATCCACGGTAATATGATCTTGTTTCCATACAGGAATAGGCAATGGTTGCAACAACCCTGCAGGTCCCTAATGTTCAGCTTTAACCTTATAACAAATCAGACATTTAGCCTCGTAGTCAGCTATTTCCCTTTTCATATTGTTACACCATAAGTTTTGTTTCAAGTCCTTGTACATCTTGGTACTACCAAGGTAAATAGTGTATTTAATGTTGTGTGCCTCTACAAGAATTTCATTTTTCACAGTTGAATCACTAAGAATACAAATTCTATTTTTATACTTGAGTAGACCATCATCATGCAGCTTGAAATCGGACTCTCCCCCTTTTGACTTTTCTAGAATTTTCAATAGCTGAGGATCAGACTGTTGTGCCTCCCTGATTCTAATAAGCAGTAGAGACTGAATTTGTAAACTTGCAAATTGTATACCTGTCTCTGAAGTCTCTGGTTTCCACAAACACAGTTCCTCCATAGCCTCCCAGTTCTTTTTAAACTAGCCACAATAGCCTTCCGGCTTAAAGCATCTGCAACGGTATTGGCTTTGCCTGGCAAGTAGCTAATAGTACAGTTATAATCATTCAACAATTACAGCCAACGCCTTTTCCTCATGTTTAAATCTTTATGAGAAAATAGATATTTTAAACTTTTATGATCAGTAAAAATCTCAAACTTTTTACCCCTTAAGTAATGTCACCATTTCTTTAAAGTAAAGACAATAGCAGTAAGTTGAAGGTCATGCGTAGGATAGTTAAGCTCATAGGGCTTCAATTTTCTCGAGGCATAATCTATTACTTTACAATTTTGCATAAGAATACAGCCCAAACCTTCTTTGGAGGCATCACTGTAAATCACGAAGTTATCTGTCCCCTCAAGCAGTGCAAGAATAGGAGCAGTGATAAGTCTTTTCGTCAATCCTTAAAAACTTGTTTCACATTTATTATTCCAGTCAAACACTATTTTCTTCTGAGTAAGCTAAGTCAAAGGTCCTGCATTTTTCGAGAAATCTTTAACAAATCTTCTGTAGTAACCGGCCAAAACCAGAAAACTACGAACCTTTGTAACAGTTTCAGGTCTCTTCTACGCCAACACCACCTATATCTTGGTTGGATCCATAGAAATCCCATCCTGAGTAATTATGTGCCCTAAGAAGGCAACCTGTCTCAGCCAGAATTCACACTTGCTAAATTTAGCAAATAACTTATGTTCTTGCAAAGTTCGCAACATAATTCTCAAGCGTTCTTCATGCTCTACATCTGATTTTGAATACACCAATATATCATCAATGAAAATCACAACAAACTAGTTAAGGAACGGTCTAAATACCCTCTGCATCAGGTCCATAAAAGCGGCTGGGGCATTTGTCAACCCAAAGGGTAGTACAACAAATTCATAGTGGCCATACCAGGTTCTAAAAGCAGTCTTGGGCACGTTTTCCTTTCAGTTTCTCAGTTGTTAATAGCCCTATCTCAAATCAAATTTAGAATACACTGTAGCACCTTGTAACTAATCAAATAGTTTCTCAATCAATGGCAACGGATATTTATTCTTTATAGTCACCTGATTGAGACTCCGATAATCAATACATAAGCATAAAGTGCTATATTTCTTCTTTACAAACAACACAGAGACACCCCACGGTGAAGAACTAGGCTATATAAATCATTTCTCAAGTAAGCCCTACAACTGAACTTTTAACTTCTCCAATTCAGGGGGAGCTATCCTATCCTATACGGAGTTCTAGAAATAGGGTTAGTCCCCAGCAATAAATCAATTATAAATTCTATTTTTCTGTCAGGTGGCAATCCAGAAAGTTCTTCAGGAAATACCCCCGAAAAATCTTTTACAACAGATACCTCATTCAATTTCGGTTTATCCCTAGGTTGATTAATTAGATAAGCTAAATATGCTTCACAACCATTTCCCAGCATTTTGGTTGCTTTAATGGAAGAAATTATACGAGTCCCATTAGATTTTCGACTTCCAACAACTTAATGACAGGTTGATTAGGCATTTCTAGTGTTACTATTTTCCTTCTACAGTCCAGATAAGCATAGTACATCCCCAACCAATCCATCCCTAGAATGATTTCAAAGTCTCGGAAGGGAAAAATATTCAAATCAACGGGGAACGTGCGCCCCTCAATGCAAATATCACATTGTTTACATATAGACTCCGTAACAAATTTTGTACCCATAGGATTGCCTACTTCAATCTTATATGGTAGTTTATCAACTTTTAAAGCAAAAGATTGTGCATACATAGGGGTGATAACAAATGTGTGGCCCCAGTATCAATCAAAACTATGACCAATTGATTATTAATAAGAAAAGTACCTTCTACAACCACGGTCGTGTTGGGGAGCTCCTCCTGGTCTAAAGCAAACACCAGTGTCTAGTCTTGTGGAACTAGAGTTACACCGGAAGCTCTGGTTTGAGCACTCTGGCAGGATGTCTGACCCTGCCCCTACTTGAATCTGGGGCAATCTCTAACCTTGTGTTGATCGCTGCCACAACTAATGCATCGGCCCAATTTCCTCTAACAATCTGCCTCTGAATGGCTCTTACGATTATAGTGACTACACTACTAGTTTTTCCTTGCAGCAGTGCCTCCCATAGAGGCTCTGTAAGTGGATGTAGCAGTGCTACCTTGCTAAGATTTAGCGGCAACAGGTCGAGTTTGACTTTGTGACTAGCTTTGAACTGGCCTCATCTATGACTGAGTTTGGACTGGCCCCGGATAGCTCTCAGTCTGTCTCTGTTGCTAAACCTGGATAGGCTGCTGATATTGCCTCTGAACCCCCTAACTCTGAGATTGATACTGTCGTTTACTAGGCTGATTGGACTCTGCCAACAAATCTGCCTTGCGTTTCTCGAATCTCGCTGCTTCCTTGACCGCTGCAGAATAATTAGTGTAACCCTGCATAGACAAATTGAGCTAAATGTTACCTCTTAGACCCCAGATGAATCTCTGAATTCTCATATCCTCAGGCTATACTAATGCTGACATATAGCGGGAAAGTCTAGTAAATGTAGCCTCATATTAATCAACAGTCATATTTCCCTGCTCAGAGAAATAAATTCTTTCTGATGTCTTTCACGAGCCACCACTAATATATACTTATCCCTGAATTCCCTAACGAAATCAGCCTATGTATGTTGCACTCTCTCGATGTCCCATCTCTCCCTCACGATATGCCACCATTCTTCAGCTTCACCCTTAAGCAAGAACACAACATACGTAATCTTTCTCTTATCAGTACATTCAAGAGCAGCAACTACCTTCTCAAATTTATTCAACCATATCTCAGCCTTCATGTCATCCGGTTCCCCATAGAAACTATAAGCCCCATGATGTAAAAATTTATCAAGCAAATTATCACTTGTGGTACCGTTACCCTCAGCTCTAACTCTCGGATTACCCCGACCAATTGTTGCCTGACCCTGCTAAGTCATTAACTGAGTCATGGAATTAATTGTTGTGGCCATTGAGGCCATAACCCATGCATTTAATGGTTTTTACCCTGGTGGAACATTCCCGGCTACTCTAGCATCCTATCTAGGTGCATCCTGCCTCGGAGCTTCCTTCGGCTACTTTCTCAGCCTCCCCTTCCTCATCTCAATACTAGAAAATTCCAGTGTTATAATAGGAAAATATATGGCACATAAAGATAACTCATTCATATTTAAACATCATGTGCACATAAGGCAACATATAAAGCACGTAACATGCATCAGACTCTAAACCTTTCATATTCACGCAATATCATACAATAGACTCTTCTTCTACTCATTTTCAAGCTAGAATGTTCTTCATTTTGATAGTCATTCACTTAGATACTCAAACAATCACACAATAACACAATAACACAATTCAACTTTCACATAAAGACATCTACCCCACATACTGAGGAACTTATCCCGGCTCATGCATTCAATTACCTCTAATACTACCTACATATAACACCCTAAACCCAACCCCACATTATAGGTCAAGTCCGGACCCAGTACATGGATAGAATCTCCTCTATACCGTGGATTATCTAGGAACCTACAAATAGCCACATACAAACACCAATCTACAATCCAACCTTCTCCTACAATCCCGTCCTTCTTTAACACAATACAAACATTTCATTAAGGCCATCCGAGCCTTAATTCAACAAAAGCTTATCATACAAGCATGCAAGACATATCCTTAGAACTCCAAGTCATAAGTTTGCTTTTCATACCACTCTAATTATATTTACAAGCTTCACCTATATGTTAAGTTTTCTTGCATTTCGAGGACTGCATGTTTGGATTTCAATGTTTATCGAAAGCTGGTCATCTTAGTATGAATTATGCATTGTTAGCCATGAACATATTTTCCGCCTATCCATCCAAGGAACAAACGATAACAAACCTAGGCGAGTTTATAAGGGATCAGAAAACAAAAATAGAACAGTGTCGTAAGATATTGAAACAAATTTTGAATAGACTGTTGGGATATTACCCTATCATCCATAAAACCTCTATGTTGTGTAGTGCATGACGAAGCAAAGATGATAAGGACGGGTTGGCTTTAGGATGATAGCAATGAGCCAATACACAAAGAACGTGATGGCTATCTATGTGACGTACATATCATGAAATTGTTTCCTCTCTATTTTGTTTTAAATGTCTAATTAAATGTAACAAAAATACTTGAGCTAAAATATTATATATTTTGTTTTATAATATGTCAAATTTTGGATTTAGACTCTTTTTGTTTCAAAGAAAAGCCTAAGGCCAAATATATATTGTTAGATTGTGTGAATGCATACATTAAGAAGATAGCACAAACAGGTACAATTCGAAACCTATTTTAGTAATTTTTTACTCCTAAAGATGACTTTGTCTTTTCTCACAACTCTTATTTTTTTATTAGTCAGAGCCCACATTGGTAATTTCACATAACTGAGACTATTTTAGTTTTTTGTCATACCACTACTTTTTTTAATTATTTGTCCCTTTTGGTCATTTTGTTACTGTTTTATCCTTATTCAATCTTATTTTATATACATAATATTATGACTAATTAAGGGGTATATTGGACAATTTTGTTTTCACTATGGTTAAACCTCTCCTACATATTGCTACTCGTCACTATCCTATTACTTTGCTTGTCTTATCACCTGCGGCTAGTAAGATGCAAATGGATGGAAGAAAATTATCTCTTTCCTTACAAGGAACTAGAAGGTCGACCTTACCTTTAACACTATGTTGACTTGTCTTTTGAGCTCAATCATTCCCTGCCACTCTTTCATAAAGCATCAAGGGTTTAGCCCAGTCTTAGGACTAAAGTAAACCAAACCTCACCAATTAATCAACGCTTCATGGGAGCTTTTCTTTTGATTTTTCCTTTATAATTTTTTTGGTAGGTGATACACAAGAACAACCACAAAGCATTTAGTTTCAGAGCAATATGCATATTTACTAGTTGGGACAACCAATTTTTCCTTAAAATTTCGAATCCATTTATTCAAAACTAGCCTATTGAGAGTCATCAATATCACCACACTCTGAATCAAACAAAACATATCTCCCAACTTGCCCATATCAATCTCCTCTAGTTCTTCCATTTGTTTCCTCATCTAAACCTCCCACTTAAATTTTTCTATTATCATCGATTCCAAAATTGTCGCAATTTTCATTAAAAAAAACATTGAATTCTCATTAGATTAAAAGAAAATAACAACTAGATTTCCATAAAAAAAATTTCTTGAATCAAGATTAGAGTCTTAACTAGTTTTAGATTGTGATAACTAATGATTCATCTATGCTTTTAGGAATGGATTTGACGAAAAGAGCCTCAAATTTTGAAGAAAATGCTTATGGACTTTGCAAGCCCCTGTTGACACTAGTTGGACATGGAAGAAACTCCTTAAACTCAGACCTTTGGTTCGTAATCTTATATTTCATTGTATTGGTGATGGTCGTGGCACTTTCTTTTGTCATAATAATTGGCAGCCCAAGGGTCGCTTATCTCATCACTATAACCATCGTATCCTCTTTTGGCACTCTAGAGTTTCAGATGTCATTACAAACAATTCCTGGAATTGGCTGTTCCACCCCCCAGATTTAGCACTTCTTGATCTCTCACCGTACTATGCACTCTCTCAGTCGGCCCTCCATGACTCCTTTGTCTAGTCACTCGCCTCTAATGGCTCATTTTTATTCAGTAAAGCTTGGAATTATATTCGTGACAAAGGTCATCATGTTAGCTAGCAAACTATTGTCTGGTTCCCATACAATATTCCCAGACATAATTTCATCACTTGGCTTACCTGCCTTGACCGTCTTGCAACTAGATATTGTCTTCTCTGCTAGGGTTGCATCAATCGTGCACATTGTATTTTTTAGCCACCAAGCATTAAAGACAAGAGATCATCTCTTTTCTGAGTGTTGCTTCATAAGAAGAATTTAGAAGGGAAGTCTAATGTTCATCCTTATTGATGCTCCTATCTTTACTTTTGAAGATGTCATTGAGCTTGGCTTTTCTCTTGCAGGTAGGAACAACATTAAGGAGTATCTCTTCCAGCTGATCATTAGTGCATCAATTTACTATATTTGGATTGAAAGGAATAGAAGGTTGTTTAGGGACGAGACATCGACTGAGGAGAAGATTCTGCATCCATGAAGAAGTAAAAATGAGAGTTCAAGTCAGAAAGTCTATCAAGAAGTTTTCCATTAATAGTCATTTCTTGCATAAAATAAATATTGATGCCCAGTTAACATGACTTTGTAAGGCATTGAGTGACAGCTGTGGCTCTGTCTTTGTTTCTTGCCATATCCACGAGTAGTTTTGCTTGTTTTGATCATTAGAAAACTCATAGATATGGCTGATTTGAAGTATTTTTATGTTTATTATTTTCTTTCTCATTTATAAAATTTTCTAGTTGATTCTGCAAAAAAAAAAATCAATTTGCTGTAATTTTAGCAAATTGATTTATTTTGTATTATCAATTTGGGTATTTTATTTAATTATAATTAATGTGTTAAATATCATTTAAATAAAGTCCTTAGAATTATCTTATAGATCTTGTTATTAAGATGTTAAAAATATGAGTGACAAAATTTATAATAAAAGATAAATTCTAGAAGAAAGTCCTTGATCGTAGGATGAATTAATTGAGCATTAGTTAATCCAAATAAATCGGCATACAATCTACTACCTCAATTAATATAAGATATTAATGATAAAGGCAACAGTATGTTGCATTAGTATACATACAAGTACTTGTTAGAAACAAATGACTAGACATGATCGATCATATAACAAAGCGTACTATCCAGGATCAAAACTCTCTTCAATGGAAGCTTATGATCATATATGGTTGTCCAATCAGGAAAAATCAAGGGGATGTTTGGGTAAAAAAATCTCTAAGGAAATTGAACGAGAAGACCACCCTTTTGCTCTTAATCGGAGAATTTCAATGAATTTATCCTTCAGTCAGATAAGTTAGCAAAAACGACAAAAGATACATTCCATCTCAAATCCAAGACTTCCTATCTGACTGTAGGCTTATGGAAATTGAGTGAAAAGGGTACGATACACATGGACAAACTTCTGGACCGGAGTGGATAATGTGAGAGTTAGAACTAAAAAGGCCTTGGAATTAGAAATTGTTCAACCTCTTGTCTAATGCTTGGGTTGCTATCCATCCGCTCTTGATTCTTCACACTGACAATGACTTCAATAGAACTAAAAAGGCCTTGGAATTCAAACAGTTTCGGGCTGACCACCCTGGATATGAGAAAGTTGTTAAGGACAGTTGGGAATCTCAATGTCAAAATCCCGGAATGGAAAAGATCAACACCATTCTCAATCGTTGCATAAAGGGTTTGCTTTGATGGAGTGCACTTCATTTCAGAGACAGCAAAAAGCAAATCAAAAAGCCATCTTTAATACTTGCTGGAAAAGTATAAATAAAATAAAAATTCCCTCCTGACCAGCATAATCAAACATAAATCAATTTGCTAATAAAAAGAATTGAAGAACTTTGGAATCATGAACAATGAAATTGGCCAGATAGGGCTGGATTTAAGTCCCTATGCCATGGATATAGGAACTCATGTTTCTTTCTTGCCACTACAAAGCTTCAAAGTGCCAGAAAAAAGATCTTAAGGATCAGAACTAGTAATGGCTGGCTACTAGACTGATGATATTGAGGATACCACAAGAACCATTCAGCACTTTTCTTCTACCTTCCAGGCAAGTTACCTAGAAATGTCTCTTATATCCTTGATCATATCTCTTCTATTATTACTAAGCGTGTGAATTCTGAACCGACAAAAATGATCACTAAGGCTAAGATTAAAACTATTAGATTGCATTTTTATTGCAAATTTTCATTGAAAATGACATCCTTGAACAAGCTATGGACTTTCTTAATAGTGGCTTAATTCTTCCTGATCTCAATCAAACAAGCATTTCTCTCATCCCAAAAGTCAATCACCCTGAACATATATCTCTACAACATAATCCATGATAATATCATCATTAGGCCGGAGGTTGGTCATTTCTTTAAGAAATGTGCAGCCAAATACATTGTTTTGCAGCTATTAAATGGGGACCACCTTCGATGGGGTGAGACTCACCTCCTTCCAAGACCCACTCACATCCGATTGTGGAAAATTGTTCTTAGGTTGGATCTCTTCTCGTCTAGGGCCAACACGCCTATTCTATTACATTCTTTTCCCTTTCCCCTTCTTGGGTGAACCTAAATTTGATATGAGTAAGGATTTTGACAAAGTCCAGTGGGATTTTCTTGAACGACTTCTTTCAAAGATGGGTTTCAGAACTCTCTAGATCAAAAGGGTAATGAGCTGTGTCAGTTCAGTATCATATAGCATTAAAGTCAATGGGGAAAATCTTCCTTTTTAAGGTCTAGCCGAGGAATAAAGCAAGGAGATAATCTCAACCCTTTCCTTTGTGCTATTCTAACAAAAGTTCTTTTAAAACTCATTGTCCATTCTATGGACTGCAATGACTTATAACATGTAAAGATTGCTAGAAACACTCCTAGACTTAGAGCAGATGACTCCATTTTCTTCATTAATGCTAACAGGGAAGAAGCTCGTACTTTGAAAAATATTATATACCAATACTACCTCATCTTTGGCAAGAGTGATACTGGAGCAAATCGAGCATTCTATTTAATATACCCTACCTGAGATCATTACAGAAGTCAAAGGAATCTTGGATATCAGGCATGTGCAAAATCCAGGCACCTATTTAAAGATTCTAACTGATTGGGGTTGATCAAAATCAAGGGAAATTGGCTGGATCAAGGATAGGATTATGAATAAAATCAGAGGATGGAACCATGCTCTTTTAAGAAAGGAAAGAAGTACTAATCAGATTAGTACTTCAATCTATTCCAAGCTATAAAATGTCTATTATCAAATGTCCAAAAGTTGTTTGCAAATCCTTAGGGCAAGCTCAATATAGTATCTAAATTTAGAGACTTTTCAAATTTGGGTGTTTCAAGCCTGTTTTTAGAGTCCCCAAGCCTAAAAAGCAATACTATTCATGACAAAAGTATGTGGAGTCCACTACTTTTGGCTTAAAAAATTCCAAAATAGAGTCTCAATCTAAATTTTGGACTTTAAATTTGTTGAACAAAATAGAGCCCAAGTTCTATTTTGGCATCTTTTAAACCAAAAGTGGTGAACCCCACGTACTTTTGTCATGAACAGTGTTACTTTTTAGGCTTGAGGGCTCTAAAGACAAGCTTGAAACACCCAAATTTGAAAAGTCTCTAAATTTAGATACTACATTGAAGATGGCCTTATGTGCCAATGTTGCAGATTTGTGGTGGAAAAGCAATGGAACGAAGAATGGCTTAAGTAGAGAAAACTTTGTGCTAGCAAATTCAAAGAAGGATATGGTTTCAGAGATTTTGAGAGACTAAATACGGCTCTCCCAGCTAATCAAGCTTGGAGAATTATTAAAAACCCAAAATCTCTCACAACCAGAGTACTTAAAAGCATCTTTTTCCCTCACTATAGCTTTCTTGATGCCAAACTTGGTTGTAGACCCTCTTGGTGTTGCAGGAGCCTGGTTGAAGAAAAAAATCCGCAAAGAAGCCATTTGGAGAGTTGGTAATGGTGAAAAGATCAATATCTGGAAAGATAGATGGCTCCCATCAAAAAGACTAATTACTAGACCACAAGGCTATACCTTGAATCCTGTTAAGAATTTAATTTTTGAAAGTTTGCTAGCTTGGAACATCACTCAACTCTAACCTCAAGACATCAGAAATGAGATTACTAGCATACATATTCTTATTGGTTCAAGTGAACACTATTTGGTCTGGCCTCATAACACAAACAAGAAGTTTTTAGTCAAAAGTGTGCTTACCATCAGAGATCCTAGCTCTCATCTCTGTGTTAACAGCCTCTGGAAAATGATCTGGAAGATCAAACTCCCACAAAAATTAATAGCTTCATTTGGAGGGCCTATAAAAATGCCCTTCCTACAGAACTCAACGAGTTTATTAGGAAATGTTCTTCTTCACAAATCTGTCAGATTTGTGGTTCTTATAAGGAAACTTAGAGCATCTACTTAGTACCTGTCCTTGGGCATCCAAATGTTGGACTGCTTCAACATAGATTTGATGCTAGCTCTATTACTAGATTTGATCAGTGGTATACTAAACTCATTAGCCACTGACTTCAATTGGGGTATGCAAAAGGAGAACTAGAAGCTATAATTGCAATTCTTTGCTGGCACATATGGAAATCTAGAAACTCCTTTGTTTTTGAGCAAGCAACAACAGTTCTAATCCCACAGAAAGAGCTCCTTTTAATCCAGAGCATTTTCGATCCCACGGGTTAACTTCACCAAGATCAACTATGATGCTTCTATTCTTCCAATCAAGAATCAAGCAACCACAACTGCCATCTATAGGGATTTTAAAGGTTCCTTCATCACAGATAATGCATGGTTCACACCATGCCTCTATCCTTTACAAGCTGAGGCTTTGGCCTCTCCGAAATGCTTGCGTCCTTACTTTTCAAGCAAGGTTAAAAAATGCTATTATTGAGTCTGACTGCAAAATAACAATTGATGCTCGTGCTAATCTGGGTAGCTCTGGAAATTGGAAAATTCAGCATATCATCAAGGAGATTCAAACAGTTGCTGATAAACTTGATCAGGTCCACTTAAATTACATTAGTAGAAGACTAAAGTGTGCTGCAAATTGCTAGTTGGTTCTCTTCCATTAGACTGGAATTCTAATATCCCTCAAAGTCTTTTTAACTTTCTGAATAGTGACAAGCCAAATACTGGAGTTGGCTAGTTTAATTTGCATTGTATTTCTTCCCTTTTCGTTTAATGAAAATCATATATTTTTTGGACCAAAAAGAAAAAAAAAAACAACAACTTGACACAAGAGCTTTGTTTTTATCCAATTAAAGTGGCTAGACGGGCCAGTTTTCTTAGCTATCCTCGAGTACCATATGCTGGATCAGTTGCAGGTCCATTGTGTGTGCTGTTGGATGAAGACAGGAGAGTACGAAATCCCCTAAGATGATTATTAGCTTGTCTCTCCTCATCTTTTTCGACCTTCGACCACCCTAAGATTGAAAAGGAAAATGAGACTTTAGGAAGTTCCACCTCTTTCAGACTATCTTTAACGTGGAAAATTTCATTGAAATCCTCAATGACACATCAAGGAATAGTCCAACTATTGATTTCCAGTCCACTAACTTCTGCCATAACCTATTTTCTGTTAGAAGATGCATTATTCTCCTGACAAAAGTCAAAATAAATGTCTTCCTTCCCATTAAAGGATTTAAGGTGGAAACCATTAGTAGGTCCATGAAGTTAGGAGATGCTGACATTATCCCATGATAACGAAATTCTACCATTGACATCAACCTTTTAATTGTTCAGAAACTTCCAGGCATGGAATCTTTTGTAGATGATGTGAGAAGCATTACGATGTATGACTCTAGTTTCCAGTAGTTTCATCTAGCTTTCTACTTACTACAACTTAAAAACTCTTAGAAGAGAGGTTGCTTCCAAGGATAGATTTAAAATGTTCATTCAATAACCTACAGATTTAAAATGTTATTTCAATATGGTTATAACATTAATATTTTTCTCCATAAAAATTAATTTTATTTTTATACTAGAAATACATATGTCTTAAAAACAAAATTGAGATAAATACATAGATTTTAAATAAATTTGAAAAGCCCCATTAACTCTCATATGGATCCGCCCATGTTCCTTCAGTTTTCCAATAAGTAACTGTAGGAAATGCTTAAAGGCCTTCAGCCAGCATGTCATACATGACCAAAAAAAAAAAAAAAAAGCATGTCATACCATTCACGTTAGAATAAAGAATACAAAGTTGTTTTCCATTTTATACAAAGGTAGGGCTAAGCTAAGTTCACATCACTTTTTCAAAGGATGTTACACATCCTATAAGAATTGATCTTAGGACTTCTTGCAGCTAAAACGAGAATCATACTACTAGACTAAATGGCCAGTGTAAATCCCTTGTGAACTTACAATTAGAATTGGGTCAGACCCCAGGAGGCCTGTTCTCAACCTTTTCTTTTTTAGTTGGATAAATAGCACCAGACCCCAATGTGGTGACAAAATTCCCTCCACACTCCCATGTGGTCTATGCCACATTGCAGGACCCCCTTTGGTCATCTTTTCCGTCCAAACTAACAGGAAGTGTGTATCACACGATGCATATGCTGCTGTTAGTGCTTATTAACGATATTGTCAGCTGGATTTTGTCTGAAATACCGTTCACTTCACTATTAAACGTCACTGAACACCCATTCTTGTTAAAATCGAAGTCAGCAAACAACCATAAGTCATTTGTGCCTTATGTGAGCTGACGTCGCCGTCGTGGTTGATTAGCTTGAGTAAGGAAATTTTTAGCTGCCGTTGTGGTTGAGTAACGAAATCTTTCGCTGCCATCGTGGTTTGGTGAGTACATAGAATACAATTTTTTTTTTTAAAAAAAATTTGTTGTTATTGTAAGTAAATATATTTGTTTGTGAGTTGCTTATTGAGCTTAATGTTGTAACACATATCACAATGTCAACATCAAGCACTCGAAGTCGAAGGAGCCGAAGTTACAAAGAACCTGCACTTGACTTGCGATATCGGAATGCGTATTGCCCTTGCCATCGCAAGGCTGAGATTCTAGTGGTAACAGATAATAAAAAGGCCTCGAAAGGCTGTTTGTTCTACAATTGTGATTTATGCAGTGACTTTAATTGGTGTGAGCCGATTATGACATCTTGGAAAGGAGTTGAGATTTCTGTCTCTGAAAGATTGGATGATAGCAACAATGATGATAGTGAAGACGAGGTGACTTCCATGTTGAAGAAAAAGAAAAAGAATATGACGACCATGAGGATAAAGGAGAGTGATAAAGATGATACAAAGCTGAAAATGTTGCTTATTCATGTGGGTGTTATTTTGTGTATTTTGATTGTCATACTCATTGTTATTGTAATCATGAAGAAATGAAAAGTAGTTAGGGATGACCATTGTTAATTTGGAGGATGACTTGCAGTTGGTCATCTTGAGTTTTGTGGTCGTACAATTTGAATTGGTGTAATGAAGGCTTGTTTGAAATGGTCTATCCCTGTAATAAAGACTTGTTTTAAGAATATGTATTATGTTATCGAAATCTCCATTGTAAATAATAATAATAGTTAAATTGAAGAAGAGATTGTCACAACACGAAGATAAAGATAGAAATCAATTGTTTATAACAATACTTATCAATACACATTAAAGTTAACCATCCAAAAATTAAACTACTTGTACCACACATGAGCATGTCAACATCCAAAAAGAAACAAACTTTGCCCTACACAAGTATGTGTAAACCATAGGGAACACTCCACAGTTAAATATTGCAAAACCAAAAGAGTAAAAGCTACATGTTCCATATTCTTGTTCAGAAAGTCCAAAAAGGGTGCCACATGCTTAAAGTTAGGTCATAGGTGCCATATTCTTTTTTTGTTCTTGATATTATCCAAAACCTCAGAAATGCTTGCACCCCTTTTTCTTTTATGGGTTGCACCACCTGTGAGGGCATCATTGCGAAAACTTCTATAACTTCCTACAACCTCTCCTTGACTAATAGAACCATCTTCAACGTGTGTGGAATTATTAGATCTGCCGCCTCTACTAGTTCCTCCACCACCTATGTTTGAGACTCCACCAAATCTACCAATACTAGATGCATCACCACCTGCAGATCTACCAACAACAGGTTCATCACCACCAACAGATCTTTTACCCCTACCTACAGATGTACCAACATCTACAAATCTGCCAACACCACATTTTGAAGCATGACTTGCAGTACCTCTTCTACCTCTGCCAGCACCCAAACTAACAGTTGCAGTACCTCCTCTATCACTGCCAACACCCAAACTGTCAGTGGCAACTCCTCGACCTCTACCTTTAACAACAACAGTTGGTCTTGATCTTGGTCTTGGTCTTGGTGGTAGATTGGAGGACAGGTACGATTCTTGCGATGCAAAGTTCGACTGTTGCGTATTTTGATACATTCAATATGAAAAAACAGTTGTTTAATGGAATATGATATCAATAAAATGAAGTAATGATAAAAAAAAAAGAAAAAAAACTACTTATATGATGTGAGTTGGATTGTTGTTGCTCCATTGTAGGCTAATTATACTCCATGTTGCTTTGCTCTTCATTGTTCATGTTCTGTATAGTAGAATGTATCAATATCATTTAGGATATAGCAAACTTCAAATATAAGAGATTACCTTTAACAATGGTGAATTTGGATGGAACTAATTTCTGCAATGGGCCTTATTATGTCCCTTTTGCAAGCATTTTTTGCAATGTAATGGGCAGACCCTTCCTTGTAGAAACAGTTTCAATTTCCTTTTTCAACTTTGTAGCAGTCTTCTTCCTTGCCTTTGGTGGCCTGCCATATCACTATCCCACTCTTTATCACCTTTTTCAGTAGTCTCTGTATCATTAGTGCATTTTTTTCCTTATTGTAACTCCTGCCAAGTTTCTTCATCAATAGAACATATCTTTCTCTTTTTGTTTTAACCTCCTCATCAATCTCCTTGAAAATGTCCTCATCACGTAACTCCTCAATGTCTTCATAAACCAAGCTAGGAGTTTCTGAATCTATATCAGAAATTGATCCCTCAATCTCGATTTCATAATCTGCATCATCCGAGTCTAAATCTGAATTATTTTCTTCATCCAGATTTGGTCCCTCATTCTCCATTTCATCATTATTTTCTTCATCCATATTTGGTCCCTCATTCTCCATTTCGACTTTATTTTCTTCATCCATATTTGGTCCCTCATTCTCCATTTCGACTTTATTTTCTTCATCCATATTTTGTCCCTCATTCTCTATTTCAACATTCTCCTCACAATTTGATATGTTTTCTGCCATAGTAGATATATCCTCAAAGGCTTCATTCACCACATTTGAACCATGGTAATCATCGTCGATGAATAGTTCACTCCAATCAACTTCCTCATTAGTTAGAGTCCCTCTATCACCTCCATCAACTCCCTCATTAGTTGCAGTCCCTCTATCACCTTCATCAACTCTCCTATTAGTCGTACCACATTTATCATCTACTCTATCTACTCCATTATACAACGCTATTGCATTTCTAAACAGTGATTGTCCTTCAGTATCCACTGCATCTAATGGCTCATATTCTTCTACTATATAAACCCCTACATAGGCCTCGTTTTCACATCGGGATTGGAACTCCCTAACATTTGCATCATCAGTTATTTGCCAAATCCCATCATAAAGCGTACTAGGCCTAGTATAGTAGATAGATATATTACTTTTATTACCGCCAGCATGTTCATACATAGCAAACAATTTAAACTGATTAAGAGTATCTAAAACCACATTAGGGTATATTTCTTTCCTCTCTCCCCCATATTGAATTTTAGGTTCTGTGACTAATCTACCACCCAACCATAACTCAATGTCAAGACAACCATAACATACGTATTAAAGTCGTTGCACACACAAATAGATGATCGAGCAACACATGAATCACAAAAACCCTAAATTGTAGATACAATAAATTGCAAAAACCCTAAAATGAAGACCCTCATTTGCAGAAATTGAAACCCTAAATTGCAGAAATTGAATCCTTAATTTGCAGATGTTATAAACCCTAACTCACTTTACAGAAACCCTAACTTCAACCCTAAAGTAAACCTTATCATTCCAGAAGCAAAAACCTTAACACCCAAAAGACAAAATCAAATGTTTTTTTAATGATGAAATAGGACCGCAAGGATGAAAAGTGCTTCACAAATATGTTCGCTTTCAAAAGTACAACTTTTTTGTTTTAGCAAAGAGCGTGGCTTGTCTTTTTCAACAATACGGACAAATAAAAAACAAAAAATACATACTTGACAATATATTTGCAGTGGTAGATCATGATATTCCAAATTTTTACAGTTTGCGATCCTGACTTTGCAACGTTTGATCTTGATTTTACAGCGTATGTTTGTGAGATACACAGCTTGCGTTTGCAATTTGTTTGGTGAAGAAATGGTAAAGGTAAAGTTAAATGGAAACCGTAAAGTTAAATGGAAAGAGTAAAAAGTAAATATCTCATTAAGGGCAATATGGTCATTTTAAATAATATGTTAGTAAATATGACAAAAACTTAACTTTTGGGTGCGTATGCAACGCGGCATAGACCACAGGGGGTGTGGAGGGGGTTTTGTCACCACAGAGGGGTCCTACGCACTTATGACCCATCACAAGAGGGTCTAATGCTATTCACTCTTTTTAGTTTAGCGGGGCCCTAGTGGACTCTTTCCCTAGGGCTTAACCCTTCATGAGGATTGGCCTAGAGATGAATTTGGGCCAAAACCTTATAATTGGTGGTCGGAGAATTCTATTGCCTATCCCCTAATTCTCTATAGGTCGTGATCTACCTTGAGTTTCTCTTCATATCAGTATTTATAGTCTTAATGAGGTAGGTCCATACATGTTCTCTGTGGAGATTTCCTCGATTCTTGATTGGTCGATATGGCTCTAACGCAGTTGCATCGAGAAAATTGGACATTCTTGCAGGCT
This sequence comes from Ehretia macrophylla, assembly GCA_037974665.1. Lineage (NCBI taxonomy): Eukaryota > Viridiplantae > Streptophyta > Magnoliopsida > Boraginales > Ehretiaceae > Ehretia > Ehretia macrophylla. The sequence goes on from CM075774.1 coordinate 13,694,822, forward strand.
TCTGATTGGTTGGGAAAGGTTACTTAGAGGTCTTAGTCATCAAGTGGGCTAATCTACATTCCCTAGCTCTTATTGGCTAAAAGGGGTGTCCATGGCTTGTCTCGCGCTATCTAACTTCACACGCGTCAACACATTAAATACTGCACATCTTCAAGTTTATTCTCCACTACTTAGTTGGGGCTCTCGTATCCCTTTGATCTTCCAAGTTTACTCGCATCTTTCAGATCTTTGCTTGGGAATGAAGGTTGATGGCTCACTAGTAGGTCTACTATGATGAACTACCCTTGCTCATCGCACCTGAGGCGTTTGTCACAAATGCTAATGTCTATAATGATGTTAGTCTTTGTCAACGCCAGGTCTCAAGATGCTTATGCCAACATCTGCTCCCACATGTACTTTTTTATCTAGGCAGAAGTGTTATATAGGCCTGTTTCCTTTGGGTTTGGCTCTTTTGGACGGATGCCTCACTTTGTCTTTCCTCTCGACTTACACTTTTGGGCTAAGTTTGGGTTGGAACTATTTTTGGAATTTATAGCCCGTGGTGAGAGAAAAGAAAAAAAACAAAAAAGAAAAAAACAGAGTTCTCTCTCATCATAATTTCATTTATTTATTTATTACTAAAAGAATCATCTATATAGATTTTTAATCTTAAGAGGGGAAAATGAAACTTGTCAAGGACAAATCTCTCCATCAATGATGCAATCTACCGCAAGCTCAAAGTCAAACCAGATCTTCAGCTTCGTCAAGGCTCCGTTTGTTTGCCGTAAAATATATATTTTTAATCTTTTATTGTTTAGTAACACTAGAAAATTGGTCAACCGAAAAATAATTTCCGATCAAAACAAAAATGTTCAGTTAAAATGAGTGAAAAATATCTTTCGGAAGAAGAAAATATTTTTTACTCATTTTATCCCACCTTTACCCACCCCAACCCAACTCCCGACCCCACCTCACCTCACCCCGACCCCACCCCCAAATCCACATATTTAATGATATTCACGGCACCACATTGATGAATGAGTTGAGCTGAGTAATGAAACAATGAGGTACAATTCAAGTAAAGTGAAGATATATTGATGAACTTTCTGAAATTACAGGAACTTAGCTATGCGTTTCGATGCGCAACCCTCACAAAAACTAAGACACATATGAAAGATAAAGCAAAGATAACATATTTGACTAGAGATCATTCACATCCCTATACTCCGTTCCCTTCAGTCTATATAAGCTACTGCAAGTTTGTTATGCCAGCACACACATAATCCTTCAAGGTAGTTGGTTTGTTTCTCACACGGGTTCCACGACATGGCTCTGCTGGTGTCATACTATCCATGTCTTTACTGAATGACGTCGTTGCAATGAACTTGAAGTCAAGTTCATAAACAGGTACTTATTGACTCCTAGAAATGGAGAACATACGACATTAATTTTACATCATAAAAGGATGCAATCAAACCATGTCCTAACATGTTTACAAAAGTTGGATTACTAATTTGAATTTTTTTATTACACTAGAAACTTCTACACTAATGATGGTAAGAAGTAGTTGAGCATTCAAGTGGTATTGGGAAGTCCTATTGACAACAATAGATATGTAACCTAAGACTCTTCCACCAGAGCCACAGGAGCTCCAAATCTAGAGATCATCAGATCATGGTGATTTAAGGAAGCATTTCAAAACTCACTGTTTTTCCAATTCTAAAATCCAAAAGTGGTATCAGAGCCACACCGGTCCTGAGGGTGTGGAATGAAGCATTGATGTCCGATGCAAGAAAAAGAAAACTTCATGAGCAAAAGCTTGAAGAACAATGGAAGAAAACTTCTCTAGATTTTCTCTAGTAGCAACTCAAATGGCAAAGGAGCAATGAGCAACGCTGCTCTAAGTGCAAAATAAATTGCAATGGTAGAACACAAAAGGAGAATGAACTCTACTGTATCCAAATATGAAGGTCCAAATGTACTGCAAAGGAAACAGAAAAAGAGGAAGAAATATGGTAGAAAAACAATGTACAGAGCAAAGTTGTTTTGTACACTCAGGGAGCAAAAGTAGTGTGCTGGAAAAAGCCGTGGCAAACACAAAACATGAAAATGATGAAGAAGTGAAGAAATTCAAAATTACACCAAAGAGTTGAGTAAAATGGTCGAGTAGCGACCGCTTATGATTAATGTGACCAATAGTTTTGAGTTCGGACCATGGTTTTCATCCTCCATTGCAACGGGAAAAAAAAAAATTCTAAATTGGATAAGCTTAGCAGTCAAACATCAAGTATCAAGTGACATGCTAAAAATGACACAGAAGCATACAGAGGATTACAGAGAAGCAACACCTCCCAATGAATCAAGAACTCCTTTATATCAAGGAAAATCTAAAGATCAGGCATGAATCAAACCAAGTTCAGGCTCGTGGAGTTCAAGTTAGAACTTGTTGAGAAAATTGAAGCAACTATGAAGAAGAAACAAAATTTAAGGGAAACAACGAAGTAGTCATGCCAATGAAAATGAAAATTCCAAATTAAGAAGGGGTGTTGGGAAACTAATTTGAAACATTCATCATCTAGAAACATCTGCAATAATGATGGTTGGAATTAGTTGAGCATTCAAGTGGTATTTACAAAGTCTTATTGTCAATTATAAATATGTAATCCAAGACTCTTGGTGCTAAAGCCCAAAGAGCTCCAAATTTAGGGGCACCGAGTACCATTAGAAGCCAAGTTAACTCCACATATAAAACAAATGATAATTTGAGCAATCATATCAATTATCAAAACTCTCTGATTTCCACTTCTAAAATCCAACAAGTTCAGCCAGGCAAACCACTCAGGATTCCTGATACCTTTGTCACCAAAAGTTCTTCTATTCATCTGCTGATCAATTGAACACATGATATCGTGTACCTGCTTTTACAGAAGAATGAAGTAAGAAAAACAATTGAACAAAAAATAAAACGTAGGTATATTGCTTCAATTATATAAGATGTAAGGACCGCATATGCATGCACACATCTAAGGAAAAACCACATATGAAAGAGGGCATACCTCTGCGTGATGGAGAAGTTACTGCTGGTTTTTCAACTTGATGAGTTTGTAGCAGCATCTACCCTCTTTTGTGGCATTGATGATCCAAGATTTACATCTGGGATATGGACTATCTTATGCCAATCTTCACCTACGTCCTTCTGGCAACACCTTTCAAGATGAGGACAATCTCTAATTGAAAGGCACCGAAGTGCTTTCAGATGTTTAAGGCCTTCTGATAAGGACTTCAAGTTTTGACAGTGCAAGATTCCCAAGGATTGAAGTGAAGTGAGGTTCTCCATCCAATGAGGGAACTCTTGAAGTTCAGGACAACTACTTATTTCCAAGCTCTGCAATGTGCTGGCAAGGTCGGAATACAGGTTTGATGATTCAGCTGTCCCTAATATCAGTTTACTGCAGTTATGTATATCTAGATGTTGGAGAGATGGAAAGCATGGAGTGCTTGTCAGCATCGGACAGTTGATAATGGACAACTTATGCAGGCAAGGAAATGGTTCCATGAATTCTGTGCTTTCCCAGGATCTTAAAGCAGGAAAATCTCTCAAAATCAGTTCACACAAAGACGGAAACAATTTTGTTCCATGTTCTTTACCAAAGAATTCACTGCCAATTCTCACTACTGCATCCATTCCTTGCAAGTGCAAAACCCTCAGAGATTGAAGTGGCCCAAGTAGAGGAAGAGTCTCACATCTTTTACAGTTGAAAAGCACAAGTTTCATCAAATTTGGAAGCACACTCTTGTTTAGCCATTGGGGAAGTATGGATCCTGGGTAATCATTTATATACAAATTTAATAAATCACGGTTGGGTGCAAGGCAATTGAGCACGCTCTCTGCGTTACGGCTATCAAATCCTTTTGAAGACTGCCTTGATAAATGATGATCCATCTTTGCCTCAATATCATTACCCCATGAGAAAACCAGCGAGTGAAGTAGCTTGTATTGTAAGCATATATCTGGTATCAAATATCCTACTCTTTCCAACTGTTTAATTTCTAACTCGCCACAGAGATCAAGATGCTTAAGTTGGAAAAGGCTTTCCTCAAGCTCCTTTCCAACGATAAAAATTGGTAGACTCTGAAGATTCCTTAACTTCCCAATATTCGCTGGCATCCGAGCAAGGCTTTTACAGCCTTTGATATTCAGATGTCGCAAATTTATCAAGTTAGACATATTACTAGGCAACTCCCTAAGATGTTTGCAATCTGACAGGTTCAATGTCTGCAAATTGAAAAGATAGCATATGTTCTTGGGTAATGTTTGAACAAGAGTGTTGGATAAATCTAGATACCTCAAATGTATCAAGTCACCTATTGATTCATGCAACCTTGTAATGCCGCATCCACTAAAATTCAGCACTCTTGAGATGTTTGCGGTGGGTTAACAAAGAGTGTAGTCTACTGGAGGAAATAACTGCTTCACATATCAGATGGAATATGAGACGAGTAAGCGATCCTGCATAAATGTCCTTCTGTTTACTAAACAATGATTTGATTTGAGCAGAAGATCCATGAATGATGATAAACTCTTGGAATTTTCCATCACATCCGCAGATACACCGCGGAAGAATGGGAATCTTGACAGTAAACTGTCTAAATACTCCTCACCAGTTTCCTCCATCTGTTTATTATATATTGACGGAATGAAGCCTAATGCAATCCATTGGTGAATCAATTACTGCCTATTGAACACGTAATTCACAGGAAATATTGAAAAATAACAAAAACAAAGTCTTTGGTATCGAGACACACCCATGTAACTTAACTGTAGAGGCTCATCAACTGGTAGGAGAGATGTTCGCATTGACTCTGCAACACGGTAATTTTCAAAGGTAACAATAATTCTGCTTCCAGATCTTCCACTGCTTAGTGGATCTTTCAACTTTTCCCATTCAGCTAGCTCCGCATTCCTCACATCAACCAGCAGAAATAAGTATCTCTTGCCTAGTAATGACTCCCGTAACAAATTCTGCAATTCACGCAATTCCGATGGCCAGGGGTCTGATCCAGTACTACTACTTCTTCCTTCACTTAAACATTCCAATATACCATTCATCGTCTTTTCTGCATCAAGATCCCCACCCACATTAATATGAATTCTCGGATCGAAATGCGAGCGGACTGTAGGATCATCGTACGCCAATTTCGCCAAGATGGTGTTGGTAGCATCTACGTCTTCCAGAAGTGGTACAAATGAAAGACCATCTAATTTTGAACCAACTAACATATTTACAAAATCCTCCAGTTCCTCGGGCGAAGTGATGAGCGAAATGCTAGGTCTGGTCATGTAATTTGCAGTCCCTAGAATCCGTTTCAACTTGCGGGAAAGTTTGAACTTCATTGGGAGGAGAGTAAAAAAAGGTACCTTCTCTATATGCTGTCGAAAAGTGCAAATGACGAGCTCATCCAACAAGTTATCAACCTTTTCAGCTACACTTGGCAGAAAAAATTGTCCCGGCATGCTTCTTTCTTCGATCAGGTCTTGGGTCAGAATCAGTTGCGCCCGAAGCTTTTGAAGATCTGTGTCAAAACTTGGGGAAATGTTCAAGTCCTCAAGAGTAGGAGAAGCTAATTTCCGAAGAATGTCCTCCGTCAACATGCGTGCCATACTGTTGTTAGCAAGCAATGATAATGATAAAATTTGTTTCAAGAATAAGAAATAGAAGAGGGAGAACAATATTAATGGAGGCAATGAGCTATGGCAGTTGCCAATCTCTGACTTTTCCACACTCTATTAACACCTTCCTTCAGATGGCTATGATCCCTTGGGGGTTGTTGGGATTCAAAGGGGAAAAAAATGATTTAATAATAAAAAATAAAAACTAACATAAGGATTAAATTTTATTTAAATTTTGTAAAATTGTAAAGGAAAAATTAATAAAAGAATATGAGTGTTCTTTGTTTGAAATAAAAGTAAAAAAAAAAATTAAATTAGTTGACATTTTTACTTTGTATATACATTTTATTTTCTGTTTCTGTTTCTTTTTAGTAGTAAAGATAGTATAGTATAGACATTTGATAAGCATTTAAAATCTAATCATCCAAAATCATCCCTTTTATTTGGGACAATTGTATAATTATCCAAATAAATAATTTTTAAAAACTCCTTGTAACCAATTTTTTACCAATCCTCTCAATTTAAACAAGAGGATGAATTTTAAAATCTCTTTGCAATCGATCTTTTCTTCCCAAAAGCTTTAGGTTTTGTTTGGTCTAACTGTGAAATTTTAACTTTTCAGTAGTAAAACTTTGGTTAGAAGTACTGTTAAACAAAAGTCGTTGACTGTTTGGCCTTGTTATGTCAAAAGTACTGTTTACTTTCTATGAACCTGTTTTGTGAGACCCCAGACCCGCATACATATGTATTTACTATGTAGTGTCATTCATTAGCATACATTTATGTGAAATTTTTTTTTTTTTAAGCTTATTTTAAAATAGTTACTATTCATAAGATTTTTGACTATTTTATTTTCTTGGTTTTACATTTTTTTCCTGTTACTTGATATTTAGGAGGCATGAACGAATTTGAATTACTTGCATAACACGTCGAGAAGGCAGGTAGAAAAAATATTTTGTGTGTCGCAATGAATAGTAAATTTCAACTTTTTACATTGGGGTTTTAGTGTTTAGCTTTATTTTTGGGCATTTTAATTAGCTTGTAGTACATTTTTGCCTAGCCCAAATCTATGACCCATGACCCAAACCCATTTTTCTTGTCTTATAACCCATATTAGCCATAAAAATTGACCAAAAAGAGATAAAAAAAAAAAGATAAAAAATTGGCCTTAAAGGGGAAAACCGGGAATAAAAAGAAAATTTGCAATAGTTGGCCATTTGATCCAATCCAAAGCTTGGTTGTGAGATTTTGAGCTACCCAAAAGCCATTCCTAGCATCTTCTACTTGTTTAAGTGTGGGATCGCATATTTATTTGCATTTAAAACTTGTTTCAAGATTATTTAGATTTCTAGATTTGTTATAAATGCTTGAATTTATGGTTGTTCTTGCTTATATTGTATGTTATGGAGAGTGTAGAGCAAACTTTTGAGGTTGTTTGATAATTTTGTTGGCTAAAAATGGTGGTGGCATGTTGGAGAAGACTATGAATAGTGTCAAATTGGGGTTTTGATAAAAATTTGTTTATTAGATTGATTTCTTGCTTCCTATAGATGCTAGAGATGTTAATAAACATAGAAGAGTAGTTGTATGGACTTAGGTTGCTTAAACCTTGGTTAAAAATACAAATTCAGCTTAGGTAACAAAGGGGTTTCAGAGTAAAAGCGAATCCGGGTAGATTTGATCTATATATCTAGTGTTCTTAGGGTATATAGATGTTAGAAGTGCTTTTCTAACTCTCGGGTGAGCTTTGGTAGGGTACATATAGTACAAACTCACAAATGGGCAATCGGGGCTTTTGTGGTAATTGCGGTTTAAAGTATTTTTTATGGTTTTGAATGATGCCATAATATGTATTTAGAAGTGTAATATAATTGGGTTATGAATTGGAAAATTTATAATTGGTATGTGCTTTGAATTAGGTCTTGAGCTAAAGGGGTCGTTTGACCAAGTGTTGGCTTTTCACGTTTTGATTGGAGTTATAGTCCTAGCAGTGCATGAAAGCACTTTTGGTGCTATTGTGGTATTGAATTGAGGGGCGGTTTGAGTAGTTGTAGTTCAAAGTGACTCGGGGCCTTTTCCAGCTTCTGTGTCAAAAGCGGGGTTTTAAGGTTGGAGTAGGTGTCTTTTAGTGTTCTTAGAGAGGTATGATGGTTGGTTTGTAGAAATTGCACTTTGTGTTTCGATTGGAAACTAAATTGTGTTGGTAAATAAAGGGGTAATGCGCTAAAGCTAGGGTTAATGTTATAACTGTGTTGCAATGCTACTTTTTATGCTCATTTAATTTCTATTAAATGGTTGGTTTGGAGTTTGCTTGAGTTTCATTTGTATAAGTAAGAAATTGGGCTATAGGAGATTAGTTTAAAAAGTTGAGATAGTTATTAGTAACTAACATATTAGTTTAAAAAGTTGAGATAGTTACTAGTAACTGACTTTCAATTAATTAGTTAAGAGCTTAAATGTAGTTACGTAGAATGTTATTTCCTTTTGGAAGTTCATAAATTGAACTATACGTTTATTTTGTTAGAGATTGAGCGAATATGTTTATAACTTGTTCATATTGCTTATTAATTGTATTAGGTGTGAAGTTATGCTTATGTAACTTATTGATTAAGTGCCATATAGTGTTTCTTCTAAAATAAATTGTCATTGCTAGTTAATGTATATGTTATTATTATGCTGTTGTCTTCGTGTAATATTTAGCCTAAAAAATGTTGCATATGTAATCATTTGAGTTGTGTGTTGATTGTGTAATGAATTGAATGCATGCTAAACAATGAAATATATTGATAATTGTGTGAGATCAATGTAATCAAATAAAGATGAATAAGTTAAGAGATTTATGAACTAGCGTTAGTTAAGAATGAACGTATAACTTCTTAAGCAAATAATTGATTGTGTTGCGTGATGATAATTGAAGGAATGGTACATTTGGAGAATATTGAAGAAGTTTTTGGCTAATTCTCACAAGTTTGGTTTTAAAAGGTGAGGGAGACTTCATTCTTATGTGCATAATAGTTTATCTCCTTATTCATAGACTATGTGATTTAGTATAATTGTTAAAGTAGTTTGTGCATATTGATTATATATTGTGTGTGAAGGCAACCGACTTTGTTGTCCCTCGATTTTGTGATTATTTAGTTATCTTAATTGTTATCATCTTGAGTGCATTACATTGTAGTTGCGCAACCATTTGGGCATGGTAGTATCATGGAAGCCGGGCGATATCGGGCTTGCCGGTGTACCTCGGCTACCATGGTTGCCCAGTCCCTCTCTCGCTTGGGATGCCGCCTAGGGAGAGTTGGGTCGTAGGATTTCGGGGTACATTCGGAGTACACCCATTTTGGAGTTATAAGGGGATGCCGACTTATTGATATTAATGTCATTATTACATCGGGATTTCAGTTCGTGGCTCGTGGCTTGTGGTTCGTTATTGACGAGCAAGGGAATCGTGTCCTTATTAATGTGTGGTATTTTTATTGTTTATTTGTACTTTAGTTACTTCACTGCTTTATTTGTATTTAAATGTTGCATTGCACGAATCCCCTTATAAATATTTCCCGTAACAGTTTCCCTCTCTCACTGAGTATACATTATTGGTATACTCACTCCTTATCATGAATCTTTCAGGTTATAGCTAAATGAAGTGTAGTTCGTGATCACGTGATAGTTCGTGCTTGAAGAGTGGCCTTACGTGTTATGTGGCTTGAGTTATAAAAGTTATAAAGTTTTACTTTAATGAATTGTATATACTCAATGTAGGAGAGAAATGTATTTTAGCTGAACCAGGTCATATAGTGTTTTGATAACCTAGTTTAAGTAATAGCTTAATAAGGTTTGAGTTCAATGCATGTATGGAGTTGTTGTATGCTTGGACACAGTACTGGTCCATTTATATGTTGTGTACAGGTAAACTGTTTGTCCTATAAATAGGAAAAACTTCGTCCGTTTCTCCTCGTATTTCGTGACTTGGGTTTTGGATCGGGTTGTGTTTAGTGGGTATATAGAGCTCCTATTTCTATGTGGGAATGGGGCATTACAGGTAGTATCAAAGCTTAGTTAGCTCTTAACCGAGACAAAGTTCTCGGTCTGTTAGGTAGTAAACCTCGAGTGCGTGCATATGATGTGTGTTTTGAATAAGTATGTGCTTGCATGTGGACTTATGTTTGTTTGAGTGAAAATGTGTTCTATGGGTTATATTGCGTGAAATAGGAGGATTTTGTGATATGTATAACTATGTGATTATGTGCAATTTGAATGGAAGTGTGTTTCTACGTGATTTGCTTATGCGAAATATGATGAATGTGTTAGATGAACAAATATGTGACTATGTGCACTTATGTGATTATGTGTGTATTAAGTGTTCAACTTATGTGATTTCAATTACATATATGCATTACCCGTTTATATGGTAAGTAATCTCTTCCTCCTACAAGAGATGGCCAGTAGCGGATCTTCTAGAGATGTTCAGCCAATGTTCTTGATCAGTCTCCTTATTCGGATTTCTTATTGGAGCCTTTATTTGGCTATCTTACCGGGAGTTCTTCTGCAAGGCTCCTATAGTATTTTCTTGGGTATTTTCACTTGGCATTCCTAATGGAACTTCTTATATACAATCATATTTGGAATCTTATTTGGTATCCTCGGCCGGGCCTTTATTTGGCAATCTTCTTGGGATTTCAGTTACAGATTCCTTATTTGGTATTTTCAATAGAGGAGCAGTATTCCAGGACAAGGTTCTAAGAGGAAGAGGAATTGCGAGGACACAATTTTTGTAAGGAGGGGAGGATGTGAGACCCCAGACCCGCATACATATGTATTTACTATGAAGTGTCATTAATTTGCATACATATGTCCAATTATTTTAATAAAAAAAAAACTTATTTAAAAATAGTTACTATTCATAATATTTTCGACTGTTTTATTTTCGTGGTTTTACATTTTTCCCCTGTTACTTGACATTTAGGAGATATGAACGAATTTGAATTACTAGCATAGCACGTCGGGAAGACGGGTAGAAAAAATGTTTTTTGTGTCGCAATAAATAGTAAATTTCAGCTTTTTACATTGGACTTTTAGTGTTTAGCTTTGTTTTTGGACATTTTAATTATCATGTAGTACATTTTTGCCTAGCCCAAACCCATGACCCATGACCCATGACCCATGACCCAAACCCATTTTTCTTGTCTTATAACCCATATTAGCCATAAAAATTGACCAAAAAGAGGAAAAAAAAAATGAAAAATTGGCCTTAAAGGAGAAAAACAGGAATAAAAAGAAACTTTGCAAGAGTTGGCCATTTGATCCAATCCAAAGCTTGGTTGTGAGATTTTGAGCAACCCAAGAGCCATTCCTAGCATCTTCTACTTGTTTAGATGAGGGATCGCATATTTATTTGCATTTAAAACTTGTTTCAAGATTATTTAAATTTTTAGATTTGTTATAAATACTTGAATTTATGGTTGTTCTTGCTTATATTGCATGTTATGGAGAGTGTAGAGCAAACTTTTGAGGTTATTTGATTATTTTGTTGGCTAAAAATGGTGGTGCCATGTTGGAGAAGACAATAAATAATGTCAAATTGGGGCTTTGATAAAAAGTTGCTTATTAGATTGATTTATTACTTCCTATAGATGCTAACAAACATAGAAGAGTAGTTGTATGGACTTAGTTTGCTTAAACCTTGGTTAAAAATACAAATTTAGCTTAGGTAACAAAGGGGTTTCGGAGTAGAAATGAATCTGGGTTGATTTGATCGATATATCTAGTGTTCTTAAGGTATATAGGTGTTAGAAGTATTTTTCTAACTCTCGGTTGAACTTTGGTTAGGGTACGTGTAGTACAAACTCACAAAGGGGCAATCGGGGCTTTTGTGGTAATTGCGGTTTAAAGTATGATTTTATGGTTTTGAATGATGTCATAATATGTATTTAGAAGTGTAATATAGTTGGGTTATGAATTAGGAAACTTGTAATTGGTATGTGCTTTGAATTAGGTCTTGAGCTAAAGGGGTCGTTTGACCAATTGTTGACTTTTCACGTTTTGATTGGTGTTATGGTCCTAGCAGTGCATGGAAGCAGTTTTACATTGTGGTATTGAATTGAGGAGCGGTGTGGGGAGTTGTAGGTCAAAGTGACTCAGGGCCTTTCCGAGCTTCAGTGTCAAAAGCGGGGTTTTAAGGCTGGAGTAGGTGTCTTTTAGTATTCTTAGAGAGGTAGGATGATTGGTTTGTGGAAATTGCACTTTGTGTTTCGATTGGAAACTAAATTGTGTTGGTAAATAAAGGGGTAATGGGCTAAAGCTAGGGTTAATGTTGTAACTGTGTTGCAATGCTAATTTTCATGCTCATTTAATGTCTATTTAATGGTTGGTTTGGAGTTTGCTTGAGTTTCATTTGTATTAGTAAGAAATTGGGCTATAGGAGATTAGTTTAGAAAGTTGAGATAGTTACTAGTAACTGGCTTTCAATTAATTAGTTAAGAGCTTAAATGTAGTTACGTAGAATGTTATTTCCTTTTGAAAGTTCATAAATTGAACTATATGTTTACTTTGTTAGAGATTGAGCGAATATGCCTATAACTTGTTCATATTGCTTATTAATTGTATGAGGTGGAAGTTATGCTTATGTAACTTATTGGTTAAGTGCCATATAGTGTTTCTTCTAAAATAAATTGTCATTGCTAGTTAATGTATATGTTATTATTATGCTGTTGTCTTCGTGTAATACTTGGCCTAAGAAATGTTGCATATGTAATCATTTGAGTTGTGTGGTGATTGTGTAATGAATTGAATGCATGCTGAACAATGAAATATATTGATAATTGTGTGAGATCAATAGAATCAAATAAAGATGAATAAGTTAAGAGATTTATGAACTAGGGTTAGTTAAGAATGAACGTATAACTTCTTAAGCAAATAATTGATTGTGTTGCGTGATGATAATTGAAGGAATGGTACATTTGGAGAATATTGAAGAAGTTCTTGGCTAATTCTCACAGGTTTGGTTTTAAAAGGTGAGGGAGTCTTCATCCTTATGTGCATAATAGTTTATCTCCTTATTCACAGACTATGTGATTTAGTATAATTGTTAAAGTAGTATGTGTGTATTGATTATATATTGTGTGTGAGGGCAACTTGCTTTGTTGTCCCTCGATTTTGTGATTATTCGGTTGTCTTAATTGTTATCATCTTGAGTGCATTGCATTCTGGTTGCGCAACCGTTTGGGCATGGTAGTGTCGTGGAAGTCGGGCTGTAACAACCCCAACCTGGCCCTTCTCAAGACTAGGTCAAAGTCCTTTTTTATTTTCGTTGCGGTTTCATGGATATAACTTTCTATAACTCAAAAAGGAATATTAAATAAAGATTCATTTAATAACAAGCCTTTATATAGTAATTCATGTATAAAAGGGTGTTGTAACATCTGAGATCCGATAATTACCCGGGCTATCAAACAAACTAAGGTTTCAGTACAGCTATCCTTTTTCCCGAAATTAATGCAACAAACTCTAACTTTTACAATTTGGATCCAACTATGACAGCAAGGGGCTTCGAGAATATGGAATAGAAGAATATTGAAAACATTTATGGTCGGTCTCTTTTGCAAATCATGATGCAATTCACATAAGATACATATAACAAGTAGAAATTACTATCCCGTTCGAGCCACATAAATAGCGGTAATAATAATATCAATTTATATTGCGATAATAATTACATTTAGTGACATATAACCACAACACATATCAGCCTACTTTCCGATGGTGGAATGCCAAGCGAGAGTAGGACACTACTCTCCGAGGGTGGTACCAAGCGAGAGTAAGAACAAGTCGATCATTTCACGAGGTGGCCAGCCCTGATCACAAATTCACCTTCTTATCTCTCCCAAGAGGGTACTCTGGATAGTACCCGAAATTTACGACCCAGCTCCCCGAGAATGGAGATCGCCAAGCGGGAGAGAGAATAGATCCACGATAGACACGGGAGCATCGGCAAGCCCTATGCCGCCCAACGTTCGTGCAAGCTATCGGGCTTGAGATTGCAACCCCCAAGTACACACAAGCATGCACAAGTAGCCACATAACACACAGTATCGATAACATTTTGAGAGAACGACAAAGTAGGACGTATCCTGAGCATATTTGATAATATTTGCAATTTATGAGTATGCAATACCAAAAACACGTAGATGGAGAGCAACGAAAGAGATTGTCCCCGGACAAGTACAATTAGAAATATTAATACAAGAAAACAATAAGAAGTAACTCATTGTTGTCACTTAAAACCCTTAATAAATTTTACATTCATTTCACAAGTTGTAATATAAGATGTAAATAATGGCAATGATTTATAACATGAGTTTTAGAAAAGTTCCTCACATCTTATAATTACTTATGTGTATAACAGCTTTTAAAATAATGACATTTAACACGTAGGGATTATTTACCACTAAGCATTTTTACCATGTACAACTTTCAGTCTCAAGTTAACTTCGAGTACACTATTAAGCTTATTTACTTAAATGTTAAGATATAAGAACATATAAACTTTACCATTAAAGGTAGTCACCTTTTAAGAATTAGTAGAATTGACTAATTTCGTGGCAAATTTAACTTTTGATAATATGTTAGTAGTGGACAATTTGAGAGAGCTCAGGTATAATATTAACACCTACTTAATTTAGTTAACTCATTAGGAAAAATTTCTTAATTTGTTTAACTTATTTAACTTCTAAATGTACTCTAAGTTGATCCTCATTCATAACTAATTTAGATTTTATAGACACTAGGACATAGTGCTAATTTCCAAGCTGGCATACTTAGGTGCTTATCTTGTCTGTACATGGTTATCATGTTACTGATATCCAAGTACAATTTAAATCCAATTAGTACATATCACTTAATTAACTTCCTAGTCAAACAACTCAAACTAACTACCTATTAACCTTATCACTAACATATAAGTTCTTATCTCAAACCACTTAAACCACTGCTTTACAAGTCAAACCTACTAACATAGAATTATTAAAAAGCAAATAAAGCAAGCAGAGCCAGCGGTTTACTACTCACGCGCATACATATCAAATTCCGCCTTATTTCTAACGTGACTATCATGCATGCATGGTATAACATTAGAATTCTCTTCTTCCATTACGTTAAAGGCAGCAAAACTTTAACTAAAGCGTATGAATGATTCGTACAGTTGACAACTCTATAACAAAGATGTGTAACATACTCATATATAAATCATGTTGTTTAATCAAAATTTCCTCACTTTAACTAATTCTCAAAATAAATATATGAAACATAACTAATACTACATGCTCGTTTAAAATTCCTCACCTAAGCAATGAAGAACGTGTAAGAAGGAAACGTGTTAGTTGTATAACCGAAGCAATTCTATTTCTTTTTGTCTTTGTTGAAGTTGAAGACAACCGATGAATTAAGTGCTTTGGCAGTGCGGATGGTGCTTATACGATGTCAGGTAATTTGATTTCGTAGCTTGGGCGGCTATGTTCTAGGCTTGCGGAATTCAATTGGCAATTAATAGTGGATGGTGAAGATGTTAGGCTTAAAGAATTGCTAATTCGATAACCATAGGTTGGCAGTGGATAATGGTTGCTTAACTAGGAATAGTTTTAATGATAATGGTGTATGATAGGCGTTGATGGTGGTTATCCATTTAGTACTTGGGCTGGCTGCTTACTTATACCATGAAGAATGTTGGTTGGCGGCAATGGTGATGACGTGCTTGTAGGCAGTGATGTAGTGGGTGATGATTAATGCAAATGATGCCTCTTCAATTTACTAAGTGCTCATGTGCAGTGACAGCAATGCGATATAGAGTGCTGATCCATGGTTTAGTTTCTTCGTTAGTCGACAGCAATGACAATTAACTATCAATTATGATCAGCCCTAATGAGCTAGATGGTTTCGTGTCTAACATGCAATGCCAAGCTATATGAGTCACTTGTTTAGGTGTAGGAGGTAATGCCAAGTAATGGGGACGGGGTGGCTGCAAGGGGATAAGCTGAAGTTGCTGCGTGGTTTATTTAGATGAAGGTGGTAATGCAATGCTACGATGAAGCCGTGTCCTCCATGTACGATTAGCCTATCCGATAATTATAGTCCCTAAGCTGCTGCGTGCCTAATTGTGAAGGCATACTATCATGCATGGTTACGGGTGGCCTAACAAGTTGGTGATACAAGCGGGTGTTGAAGAATGTCTAGTCTTTGGCAGCTCTGTTCAACTAAGATAATTAAATATTATAAAAGTTAATTATTCTAGTAAACCTAAGTACAACCCTAAGTATAATAATGTACTTAATTAAGTTAAATCATTCTAATATACTAAAATTATATCAAGAATCGTTGTCTTTTAACAAATTAATATTGCTAACTAGGGTAATTAATAAATAACCCCTAGAAGTTTATTAAGTCAAAATAGAAGATGACCTAGAGTTAAGATTTCTCACTTTTACCTAATAAGTTCTAAGAGGACCGACTTATTCATTGTACCTATTAAATTAATTTACCGACATACTAATTTTTTTTTTATAAATTAAGATTGCTATAGCAAAATAAAGGTAGTAAATTATTATCCTTTCACTTTATAAATCATAACAATATTTCCTTATGATTCTAAAGGCTTAAGCGAGTTTCATTATTTATAACTTCATATTGTCCCTATATACCTAAAATTATTACATGCTATATTATTTCCTAGAAGTTCCCATATTGTTATAAGAGAATTAAATCAATTCAAATGACAAGTACGTAATTTAATATTTCTAACCTTTTAATGTTCAAATTATCCAAAACCTCGTACCAAGTTATTTTTTTCCCTTTTTAATTGAAACGAATGCTTAGCTTGAACTACTGGGATTTTCATATTCCCTAGGCTTAATAATAGGTTACTATTAATCATAATACCAATTAATATAATTTGAATATAAGCAAATAATTTTAAAGGTACGTTTTTCAAGAATAATGCAAAGTAATATAAGATAAATGACATATTATAAATGCAAGACCGGCTATGGCATTACACGGACTGCATCGGGCTTGCTGGTATACCTCGTCTACCATGGTTGCCCAGTCCCTCTCTCGCTTGGGATGCCGCCCAGGGAGAGTTGGGTCGTAGGATTTCAGGGTACATCCGAAGTACACCCATTTTGGAGTTATAATAGGATGCCGACTTATCGATATCATTGTCATTATTACTTCGGGATTTCAGTTCGTGGCTAGTGGTTCGTGATTGAAGAGAAAGGGAATCGTATCCTTATTAATGTGTGGTATTTTTATTGTTTATTCGTACTTTAGTTACTTAACTACTTTATTTGTATTTAAATGTTGCATTGCACGAATTCCCTTATAAATGTTTCCCGTAACTGTTCCCCTCCCTCACCGAGTATACATTATTTGTATACTCACTTCTCATCATGAATCTTTCAGGTTATAGCCAAAGGAAGTGTAGTTCGTGATGACATGATAGTTCGTGGTTGAAGAGTGGCCTTACGTGTTATGTGGCTTGAGCTGTAAAAGTTGTAAAGTTTTACTTTCATGAATTGTATATACTCAATGTATGAGAGAAATATAATTAAATTTAACTAGTTCATAGAGTGCTTTGATAACCTAGTTTATATAATAGCTTAATGAGGTTTGAGTTCAATGCATATATGAAGTTGTTGTATGTTTGGACGCGGTATCGGTCCATTTATATGTTGTGTGCAGGTAAACTGCTTGTTGTATAAACAAGGAAAACTTCGTCTGTTTCTCCTCGTATTTCGTGACTTGGGTTTTGGATCGGGTTGTGTTTAGTAGATATATAGAGCTCTTGTTTTCGTGAGGGAATGGGGTGTTACATGTTTGGCGTGTTACAATAAAAGTGTTGTGGATTATAAAATTGACCAAAAAGGACAAAGCTAAAGCTGTTATACTATTTGGCCCATAAAATAGTCATATCAAAGTTGGCAAAAACTCTTTTAACAACATAATTAAATATAGAAAAATAAATATGAAAAAATTAAAAGATTTGTAATAAATTATCTTAAAGAATAGAAATTCATGAAAATATAATAAAATCATTGAAAATTATTTAAGAAAAAAAAATTACATGACAAGTCTGTAATAAATTCATAACAATTAAAATACATGGAATAGGTTAAGAAACTTATTAAGAAGTTAAACAAGAAGTTCAACGTTCATTTATCTTATCTTGCACTAACCTATCTCTAATAGAATCACGTAGGACCTCCATAGCCCTTTGAATGCATGCACTTCTTAAATCTTCTTCTGCAATAAAGTCATTTGGTTCAAATTCTTCATCTTGCTCGTCATCTTCCTCTTATTCTATAATTTGCATCTCTGCATCTGCATTTAGTGCATGTCTTCCAATGTAGTTATGAATAGCCATACTACATATGACAAGTTGGACCTATGTGTCAAAAGAATATTGGGACATAGTACGCAAAACTTTGAATCTTTTTTTCCAAACACCAAACATCCTCTCAATTGTAGTTCGCAAACTTGAGTGATAGTAATTGAAAATTTCGTTATGATCTCTAAATGCTACTGATCATTGAAAATCAGGAATGTGATACCTCTCATTTTTATAAGGTCCTAAGAATCCCATTGGCATTGGGTAACCGGCATCCACGAGATAATATTTTCCTAAAATTCAGAATATATGTTTTATCAAGATACAAAAAAAAGAATTACAAAGAAAGACAAAAATTCATTAAAGTATTACCTGTAGGTGGCTTAGGAAATCCAATATCATTTTCTCTAAGCAATTTTCTATCATGTGCAATGCCTTCCCATCCCGCCCATGCAAATATGAAACACATATCCCAATCACATACAACTATCACATTTTGAGTAGGAATCCCCTTTCTTCCTATATATCGAACTATGAGAAATATCAAACATCTCCTTTTAACTTAGGATGTATTCCTGAAAACGTTGGATCCTTTGGTTTGATTTCATCAATAGATAAAGCAATACAAGCATTGATTACAGAATGAAAATGTCTACTGATGATTTTTCCTGAACATTGGAATCGCTCTTGAAGCTCACGATTACCTGATCCATGTTCTAAGGAATATAAAAATATCTCAACCATCTTCTGAACACTAAACCCTCTAGTTGGTTTCAACCCATATTTAGTAGACAAGTCACTACACAATTCAAGAAAGACATCAAGAGGCATTCTCAAATTCTCATAACATCTCTTCTCATGTCCTTCTAAAATTTCAGTCATCCATTGGTGTCCAGACAATATTGAAGTCTTACATGGTTTTTTCAAACAATGTTTGACAAAGTGTTGTCCCATAATAATTCCCCTTATCACTGCTGGTAGAATAAAATTGAAATGGTTATCATCTACCCTCTCTATGGTTTTTCCATATTCATCATATGTAGATTCATCACTGCTAGAATTCATCTGTAATAAATAATGAATAAAACAAGCATAATATATTAATCTCTAAATCACCATACAACTATGATGTTAAACAAAGCGTAATAAATTAAATAGTATAATACACAAATTATTTTTAATGAAAAATTAAACAGTACATCCAAAAATAATAAGTACAATCAATACGGGAAAACATAAAAGTAAATCCATATATTTTAAAGTTGTTGAAATATATAATTCCATAAATTATTAAAAATATTACAAATGATAACAAATTAACGTTGACTCTGTCTTTTAAGCATTCGTTGAAGCCACTGCACCTAGATATCATGCTCCTCCATGGCCCATAACATCTCACGATTTGCCTCCTTTAACATCAATATGCTTACATCAAAATACAATTCAGATCCCAGCTCAAAGCCAGGCAAAGTCCGAATGTAACTCATCACAGACTGCACACTATTACGACTACTTGATGCAGCCATAGATGTTGTCTCGACACTTGAAGATTTGGACTGTGTTTTGGCAAAGTTCACTAGCTCTTGCAATTGATGTGATATCTTCATAGCAGTGTTACTGTGATTCTTCACAGTGTACTTACCCTTTCACTTCTTGTGTCCCTCTAAACTAGTCTTTCCTACAGGCTGATTATCCTCAAAATTAATATTATCTAATCCAACAACCCTATCTTCATCATCACCCTCACCTTCTTCACTCTGCCATACTCTAGGCTCAGTTATGACATGCGCTATCTGGTTACCTAATGGAGTAAATGCTCGCTCTCTAGTTGCTACTACATCCTTAAATAAGATGTCAATATTATCTGCCATAAACAAGCCATTCTCCCTAAACTTAACTGCGTTAGATATTCCTGCATGACGAAAATCGATACTTAGTTTCACATAATCCTATGACAATAACTCTATAATCACTAAAATTGTAAATTACCTATTGTTTTCTCTCCCACCAATCATTACTCGCAGCAATTGTCTTCTTTTGAGCATCCTATCCTAGACTAGTTTCTTTGCCTATTAGCCTATTCCAAACTTGCCATTGTGCCTTAAGGTTGTCCCACTTATTTTTTAGTTGTTTATATTGGTAGTCCTTTCCAGTTTCTTCATTAAACCTAGCAACCACATTTTTCCATCCAACCTTATTGAAATGAGTACCTGGTCTATTACCTGCCTACACCTCAGCTATGCAAATTCTTATAAATTTCTCCAATAAAGGTTCATCCCAAAATGCCTTATTTTTTTCTGAGTTTCGTCTTGAGAAGGAACACTAGTAGTTGATTTCTTTGGTGCCATAAATCTAGAAAAAAAGTATAAAATTTTACTAATCACAAGGAACAAAAATTGTTAAATCAAAACTTTTTCCTGGTCCTAATTCTTTTGTTGAGCTATTACAGATGGTAGGAACCACCATGTTGCATGGAGTTTGTAATCAGGGAAGAGAAAATGGGTCATTGACTCTAACAGTGAAACTTCCATGTTATGAAGAAATTAAATGAAAGAACATATTATCAAACATAGAGGGAAGTTATTTTAGCATATTTTGAAAATCTTTAAGGTTATAGCGTGAAAAGTTATAATTTTTTTCTTCATTTTTTTTGTTTTTCTTTTGTTTTGGGTCAGCAGATACAACGATTTAAGTAATTTTTCAGCATGAAAAGTAAATTTTGGGTCAGTATGAAAAGTGAATTTATGAAAAGTTAATTTTTCTGGAATTATAATTACATTGTTTTTCTGCAATCAGACCATAAGCTAGACCACATATTAGAACTGAAGCAACCACAATAACATATGATGCACTTTTTTTTCTCTTTTTGGTCGAAACATAATAACATCATGCACTTGAATGAATCTTTTGGTTGCTGCTAGACAAAATCTAATCCATGATTGAAGTCACCATTAAAGTGAGAATAAACATCGAAAAACCCAAATTCCTAAAACTGATTCTTTGGCTCCATTTAATCCAATACAAAATCACAAGTAAAACTAGTATAGAAGATATCATACATGATACAAAAAAGACATTTTCGACATGTTTGCATGGAAGATAAGACTAATTCATGCTGCAAATCATTTGAAATTCGAATTTATCATACATACACATATATAATATACAGTAATCTACAAAAATCATATTAAAAGTTTCAAATATGTATATATCATATCCGATTAGAGCTTCCATATTAATACAAATTTCAAATATTAAAAAAAGCAACAGGGGGCTTGCTTGGATGATTATTTGGATTTACTTTACTTGAATCTTGTTCTTCTTTAGGGAGGAAAACAAAGTTGGAATGCAGTAAAAAATTATGAACGTCTATTAGGGTAGAAAACTTGTCAAAAATTTTAAAGGTAATGATGGGTTTTAAAAAAATATAAAGGGGTATTTTTTAGAGAAGAAAAAATAAAATAACTTCCCGCATATTATTAAAACAGCTTCGCAAAAGTTGTTTTTGAAAAGCTCCAATTTGGAGCTTCTGATTTTTAGCTTTTTTCAGCTTTGGCTTTTGCTTAAAAGTGCTTTTAAAAATAGGCCAAACAGGTAAGCTGCAGCTTTTGGACTCATTAAAAGCACTTTTAGGGCTCTAAAAGCTAGGCCAAATAAAGCCTTAGATACATATCAAACTCCACATAACAAGTCTAATCATGTCCAAAGAAAAAAAAATGAAAAAGTTTGATCACACAATAAGGATAATTTGCATGGAACCCTTTGTGATGAAATAAGACTTGGATTTCACACCTTTTGACTTGTTTTGTATTTAACCTCTTAAGTAGGAAGGCAGCTGACTCTGTAGTAGATTGGGGCTGCAAGGGAAACTAAAACAAATGACGTACATCAGTGACTCTGTCAGCAATGTCCCAAACCAATTATTTGAGCTATTGTATTACGATTTTCCAATTAAAGGTGACATATCATAAAATACTAGGCCACAAAATTGGGCCAGAAGCAGTAAATCAAAGCCTAGCCGAATAGGCCAAAGCCTACAATGTCAATGTATGGGTCAAGGGTCCTGCCTTCGACAGCCCAAACCAATATTGACCCATTCAACAAGTTGTCAATTACCTCCAAAAAGCATGGGCCACAATTCACTCAATGATCCAAGGGCCAATATTTCCACTAAAGCATAACCATCACCAGTAAATCGGAGGTCCCTCTAACGGAAATAAACCTCCATGATTAGTTATAAGTACATGAGTTCTTCAACTCAAAAGACTAAGTGATTTCTAACTTACTACTAGTTATTCACTCATTGCTTTATACAAGCATTCATTGGTCCTCTCACTGACTTAAGCATCGGATGAAGACCCTAAGTCCAACACTTGGGGTCCTTTATTTTGCAAGTCCGCAAACAAGCAGAGTTGAGTATTCCAAGCCCAACTTGCGTTCAAGCCTATCAAGGTTAACTATCCTCAACAGTTTGGCACCGTCTGTGAGAACGACATTATATTCCATTGAGTATCCACTATGGTAGACACAAGAAGCCAGCGACACAGTGGTGTCGGAGAAGAACTCTCACTATTTGGAGCTGAAAAACTCTACGCCACAAGAGACTATCCAACAGGTTCTACCTACGGAAATCTCAACTAAGTCGTCAATCACTGTTACTACAGTAGCAGCTACACCACTGTTGGGATTTGTATGCCCAGAAGATCACAACACTTAGTCATTAGAACATTTAGATGGTTTGCAATAAGTTAATTAGTGTCATCATATT
This sequence comes from Ehretia macrophylla, assembly GCA_037974665.1. Classification (NCBI taxonomy): domain Eukaryota; kingdom Viridiplantae; phylum Streptophyta; class Magnoliopsida; order Boraginales; family Ehretiaceae; genus Ehretia; species Ehretia macrophylla. The sequence continues at coordinate 13,717,613 of CM075774.1, forward strand.
CATATGGGCATATGTCTCTCATTATTTGGATTGACATATATATATATATATATATATATATATATATGCCAATATAAGGTCCTTGCTTCAAGGATTAATTTAAATGCGGGGTGGTTACGCATAGAAGGTCTAAGTCATGGTCACTTGAATAAGCAAAGTAACTTTGTCCATCACTAAGTAGTAAAGTTGGATGCTTTAATATGGTAAAAGTCATAGTGGAGTAAGTTACCTTTGGAGAAGGGTGATCTATCTTAATCATGGATTTGTTCCAGACTTATTACACTTATGCATGTGTATGTATTGGACCAACCCTATAGGTGTGAGCTCTGAATATGTATTACCAAAGAAAGAGTTCACCTGAACCTACAAGCTTCTAAGTAGACTATAGCTCTTAATCTTGAGCATATGTGGATGAACCGACGAAGTTGAGTGCTTGCACTTTGATCCATTATGGGTGTAGTCTTAATAGTTAAATCACCTACTCTGTGGTTTGGGTGTATAGGACTTGATTATAAGGGACATGCATATGCAATAAGGAATCTATACATTGATCACTCCCTTAAAATGATCCAAACTAAATCATCCTGAATCTGTGGCTGCAATAACACTTGAGGTGTTGAATATTACACTTAAGGGTAACTCCCTTAGATAAGTGGATAACTTCAGGAGGATGGTTGGATTGTGGATTAGAGTAAGGAGACAAGATGTAGTCAAAGAGGTGATAGTACACTTCGGGAACCTATTTTTGGTTATGAGTGAGTATAGAGGGGCACTATGGTCAATATAATATTTAGTTGGTCAAAAGACAGAACGTCATGTATAGATTGACTGACTCATGTACTTACAGTAATTATCCTTGAGTGCAGCCAAAGTCCTTTAGTGGAGTAAACTTGGTTGAAATGATAAAATATTACTAGGGGACTAGCGAGAATATTTTATTCATTTCCAGAAGAAAGGTCAATTATGTCTTTGGTCCCTCTTCTAGCCAGATACCTTGCTAAGTATCTAAACTTAGTTAAGATATATGATTTTGAGAGATGATGTAATCCTTTGATGGTTAGAATCAAAGTATACTTTTCATTTTGGGAAGGAGTTTCTATTTTGAGAATTGTCAAGATATTGGATTATGTTATTAATTGATTAATTAAAAGTCTAGAAGACTGCTGAGATATTTAAGATAATTTTTTCCTCTATTGAAAAAATAGATTATTCTTAAATAGTAGTTTGGATTTAGACTTTTGGAATTAATCAAGGAGTATTTAATTTATTGGCAATTAAATATTTAAAAATAGACTTTCTATGTTATGGAAAGGGATTTCTATTTTTTAATTATTGTCAGGATTAAATTAGATTGGAGCAATCTGGCTGAACCAGGACCATGGCTCACAAGCCAAGGCTGGACGCAGGAGGTGGGATCCACTGATGCAACCCAGGTGGTCATGTGAAAAGTGTACAAAATAGACCAAGTTTAAATACCCGCAAGTGCACGAATCTTCGTAATGTAGTGTGCTATAAGTGCGGAATCGTACCACAGGGAAGCTCGTTAGTTAAGTTAGTGAAGTAGTGTGAAAGTGTTTACAATGCTTAATTGACAGGGTTGCAATCAGAGTGTAAATTAAACTACAACTAACTAAGTTATCTAAGTTAAACTAACTATTAGTTGAATACGAGGGATAGTGATCTAGGGGTTGGAATATGTAAATGAGGTAATTAATATAGACTCGGTATCTAGGTTATTCAATTCTGCAATGGTTTAAGCTACAAGTATACACCTAGTTAAGCTAAACGCTATAGACCTAGTTAATCTACTTAGCTTATTTTAATCAAGTACAATAAGGCAAACTAAACTAAGGAATTAATCTTATAGATAGAAACTATGGTACAACCTATAGTTTCATGGAGTCTATGGTACAATCTATAAACTCATGATTAAAAAAGCTATATGGAACTAAAGTAATGCAATCATAACATTAACTACAAGTATAACATTATGATACGAAAGTAAAGCATTCATAACATCTACTTTAAAAGCATTACGTATGAATACTGAATTAAAACAAGCCATACATTGCAATATGAATTGAATAAGCTAAATCTGAGACCATATATTAAAATATTATCATTTACAATATTCACCCCTAAATATCAATCTACTCAGACATAAATGAATACGAGTTATGTAAATAAGAGAGAGTCAAGAAAGGCTTCCCCATATTGACGAACGCGTATTTTTGATTCTCGAAATTTGAGCAAAGGTCCGACGCAAAGTAGCTATTCGGGCAGAGCTAATTTCCCCCGAATAAGAATTACTAGAGATGAGTTTCCCCTGAATAAAAGCTTTCATATTAAAAGATATTCGGGCAGAACCTCCCCCGGATAATAACTACTTGGGTTGGACTTTCCCCTAATAGTGACTATTCGGGCAAAATTTCTCCAAATAAGAACCACTTAGGTGAGATTTCCCCCCTATCCTATTAATTAACTACAACTAGAATTAAAAAAACTAACTAGAATTAACTCAAATTTTGATTAAAAATAACCAAAATTCAAAATTAATTACAATTTTCGATGGGGGGGGGGGGTCTATTTATAGAAAAAATTTCAGAGGCACGATTGAGCGCCAGTTTTGTGCGCTCGAGCTCGCCAGGTCTTCATCCGTGGGCAGTACAACACGTGGCGGCTTCCAGAAGGTGCAAATGGGCGCTCGAGCGCCCAGAAGGCTCTCTCGGGCGCCCTTCTACTCGTTGTATTATATTACGCCACTTGGCGCTTCTGGAAGATGGTGGAAGGTTCGTGCAGGGTGCTTGAGCGCCCTTTTGTTGACTTCTTGGGCTGGAATGCGGCTTTGGTCGAGGTGTTTCTAGGCTATTATGCGCTAGTTTCGACCAAATTCCGACTTTAAGGACTTCATTCTTCCACTGTTCTACGTTTTTTCCCTATTGTTCACTACTTGAGTTGCATTTTGGATCATTTTGGGTCTGAACTTTCACTTTCTGGTATCATCCTACATTGCATTGAAAGTATCAAAGTGTTGTAATAATTCCCAAGTTAAGATGCAAATGTAGTATAAATACCAAGGTTTGAGTGCTGCAAATACAGTCACATCACCCACCTACCTTAGAAAAATTGACTATGGGAAGGAAAAGAAAGGAGGAGAAAAGATAGGAAATTACTTGTGGAAGAGATTTAGACTTTTTTCTGACCAAATCCCATGTTGGAATTTCAGGAATTTTTCTCTAGATCTTCTGCCTATAAATAGACCTCTTCTCTAACTCTGAAAAATGTTCCACACACCATCTCTTTTGAGATTTCTCTTCTTTCTCTTGAGTAAGCTCCGCCTTTGTGAAGAAACTCAATTCTAGTTTATATCTTTTAGTTTAGCAAAATCTAGTCCCGCAACTAGATTATACTTTAGAAAGGTGTTGGTCATAGAGGAGAAGATCAAAGTAGAGGAGTGGAAGCAATATCTCCTAGGCTTATAGATCAAGGTGTTTTGTGTTCTTGCATCGTTCTTCGCAAGAGGTATGCCTAGATCCTTGTTTCTATTGGGAATTAAATTATAGACTGTTTTATGTTTTACTATCACATGTTTAATCATAGTAAGATCCTACATGATTATTTCCGCTATATTCATAGAAATTTTTTAAATATGAATCATGTAACCTAACCCCATTTTCTATCAACCGCTAGTATCTATGCCACCAAGTGTGACACCCAATTTGGCATCCTCATCGCAGCCAATATACATGCCTACTCTGCTCCAAATGTTTTACAATCTTCAAGGCATGATGAACCATTTTGTCCAAACAAACATGTCTGTAACACTAATGATGTCGGAGCAGAATACTATATCTATCAATACCTTCAACATATAACTATGCCTCACGAGGAGCTGAAGATCGAGCCCTCAAGCATCTTTATCAGAACAACGATCGTGAAGCCTCAAACATTGATAGTGATTTAGAGAGCAACCGGACCAATCGAACAACCCCTAGGAGTGAGGTGCAAGGAATCCAGCAGGTCCACTACTCAGTCGCGAGAGCCAATCACCCTTTCTCAAGGGATATCCAGGAGGAGCCACGTCCTAAAGAATATAAGCTCCTTCCATTGCCAACTTAAGATGGAACCTCAGACCCTAAGGATCAATTACAAATTTTTGATCATCATATGAATTTTTATGATGTTGCTGACCATTTGAAATGTAGGAACTTCTTGACCATCCTCGTCGGAGCTGCCAGGAGATAGATTGGCTATCGATATATCATAGTTTTGTGGACTGCTTTGCCAAAAAGGTTATATTCTGCTTACCTGCTGAGTCTAAGTTTGAATTTCAAGGAAGAAAATGGGAGATGCCTTGTGTCATATCTGCACTAAAAACTCAAAAATTATTGAGGAAGGGTTATGAAGGGTTTCTAGCCTATGTACTAGATACAGAGCAGAAAGAGCAAAAAGTTGAAGATATTCCTGTAGTTAAAGAATTCCCAAATGTATTTCCAGAGGATATTTCGGGATTACCTCCAGTGCGTGAAGTTGAGTTTGGAATTGAACTTTTATCAGGTACTAGGCCTATATCAAAAGCACCATATAGAAGGCCCTGATATAATTTAAAGAATTAAAATACAACTACAAGAATTACTTGACAATGGTCAGATTCGCCTTAGTGTTTCTCCTTGGGAAATGCTGGTATTATTTGTAAAGAAGAAAGATGGCAGTTTGAGATCGTGCATAGACTACCGTGAGCTGAATAAAGTTACAATGAAGAACATATATCATTTGCCTCGTATCGATGACCTATTTGATCAACTTTAGGGTGCCCAAGTGTTTTCAAAAATAGATTTGAGGTCGGGTTATCATAAGTTGAGGGTTAAAGCAGAGGATGTGTCAAAGACAGCCTTTCAAACCAGATATGGGCATTATGAGTTTGTAGTAATGCCATTTGGCTTGACAAATGCTCCAGCAGCTTACATGGATTTGATGAATAGGGTATTCAAGCCTTATCTAGTCAGATTGTGGTTGTGTTCATAAATGATATCTTGATATATTCTAGAAGCTGTGAAGATCATGAGCATTATTTGAGATTAGTTTTGCTGACTCTTCGAGAGAAGCAATTATATGCTAAGTTTAAGAAATGTGAATTCTGGTTGGGTAGTGTGACTTTCTTAGGTCACATTATATCTAAAGATGACATCTCTGTTGACCCCCAGAAAATTGAAGCAGTGAGTAATTGGTCGAGACCGACTTCAGTTACAGAGGTTCGTAGTTTTCTTGGTTTAGCTGGATATTACAGGAAGTTTGTGAAGGGATTTGCACAGTTAGTTGTACCTCTGACACAATTGACACGGAAAAACTCCAAGTTCGAGTGGATTGAAAAATGTGAACGAAGTTTCCATTAGTTAAATAATTGTTTGATCTCTGCACCAGTGTTAGCTCTCCCTATTGGATCAGAGGGTTTTTCTATATACAGTGATGCTTCCAGGAGTGCTTTGGGATGTGTACTGATACAAAATGGAAAGGTGATTGCGTATGCTTCCAGACATTTGAAAACTTTTGAATAGAATTACCCCACACATGATCTGGAACAAGCAGTGGTCATATTTGCTCTCAAGATCTGGCACCCTTATTTGTATTGGGTTACCTAAAATGTATATACTGATCACCAAAGTTTGAAATACATTTTTACACACAAAAGAATTGAATCTCAAACAAAGAAGATGGCTCGAGCTCTTAAAAGACTATGACTTGACAATTCATTACCATCTGGGGAAAGCCAACAAAGTAGCAGATGTCTTGCGTAGAAGACCACTGATAGTAGTAACAACTTTGTTGATTTCACAGGAAAATTTAATTGAAGCATTCAAAAGATTACAGCTAAAGGTAGTTATTCTCGGTAAAAAGGGTTTATTGGCGCCTTTAACTATTCAGTTTACGCTGCTGGATCGAATCCAGGAAGCACAAAGCAATGATTCATTCTTAGAAAAAGTCAGGAACAAATTAGAGAATGGGGAAAAATATGAATTTTAGGTACATGAAGATGGCATCATTCGGTACAACAACAGATTATATATACCGGATGATTTAGCATTGAAGAAAGAAATTTTGTCTGAAGCATATGAATCTTGGTTTGCAATCCATCCAGGTGGAACAAAGGTGTATAGAGATATTCGAGAACATTTCTGGTAGAATAATATGAAGCGTGACATTAAGGACTACAGGGCTAGATGCTTGACTTGTCAAAAGATAAAATCTGAACACCAAAAGCCCTCAAGATTATTTCAACCACTAGAAATTCCAGAATGGAAATGGGATAATATATCGATGGAATTTGTTGTGGGATTACCTAAGACAAGAGATAAAAAGGATGCAATTTAGGTGATCATGGACAGACTAACTAAGACAGCTCATTTCTTACCTATTCGGGTTGATGAAAGTAGAGACAAGTTGGCCAAACTTTACATGGATAAGATAATGTGTCTACATGGAGTACCTAAGCAGATTGTATCTGATCGAGATCCCAAATTCACATCCAGATTTTGGCAAGGTATGCAGCAAGCATTGGGTATGCAATTAAGAATGAGCACGATATTTCATCCTCAAACAAATGGCCAAATAGAGAGAACTATCCAGACACTAGAGGATAAGCTTCAAGCTTGTGTTATGAATTGGGAAGGTAATTGGGATTCATATTTAGCCTTGGTTGAATTTTCCTATAACAACAGTTACCAGTCCAGCATTCAGATGGTGCCCTACAAAGCACTATATGGAAGAAAATGCAGAACTCTATTATATTGGGATTTGGCTGAAAGAAAAGAATTAAACTCCCAACTACTTAAGGATATAGAAGATAAAGTTAAATTGATCCGAGCACAACTTAAAGGAGCACAAGACAGACAAAAGAGCTAAGCAGATATAAGGCGGAAAGATCTGCCATTTAAGGTAGGTGATCATGTGTTTTTAAAGGTGTCGCCTACTAGGGTCGTGATTAGATTTGGCCAATGAAGAAAACTAAATGCTCGGTATATGGGTCCATTTGGGATTCTGGAGCGAATTGGAGAAGTTGCATTCAAAATTGCCTTACCGCTATCATTGACAAGTATTCATAATGTATTCCATGTTTCTCATCTACGGAAATATGTGCCAGATCCCAATCACATTCTGCATTATGATAAGCTACAAGTATGGGACAACTTGATGTATGGTGAATATCCAGTGGCTATTGTTGACAGAAAAGAACAAGTTCTTCGGTGTTGCAATATTCTGTATGTAAAAGTTTGATGAAGCAAAAATCGTACAAACAGAGAAGCCATTTAGGAACTAGAATCGGAGATGCGTGAAAAATATCCATTTCTATTTGAAGTGCCAAGTAAATAAGTTTCGAGGATGAAACTTTTTGAAGGAGAGAAGGGTGTAATACCCCTCAAATAGTATGACATTTCACACTTACACCACATGCTAATTTAAATGTTATTTTGCCTTTTGTTTGGGGTTTTTTTCTAAGTAAATAAAGCATTTGGGGCCAATCTATAATTACTAATATAACTAAATATCTTAAAGAGATAAGATTAAGCTTTGGCCAAGTATAAATAAATAAAAAGAAGAAAGCTCATCTTTTCTCTCTCTCACCATCCGTTTTCCCGAACCCCAAAATAGAAAAACCCAACTAAAAAATCATTGTGAAATAGCTTCTAAACTCTAAGAAATTAAGTCCTAGCATCTTTGGAACTCTAGTAAGTAAATGGGTTTAACTATATTTTGTTATTTCCATTTATTTAGGTATATATGTTTATATTTGTATGTACAAATTTGAATAATATCTCGGTTAAGTCCTTGTTGAATATCATATGAGCTTTGGGTTTATATGGGTTGAAGGCGGTGATGACCCTGTTTGGGCATAGGTCATTCATGTAGGTATATTAGCTAACTATAGATTGTGTTAGTAAAACATATAACTTAAATAGATAAAACTGTACAGCTTATACATATTTATACCTATGTGTATATATGTGTAAATGAATGATGTTAGCTTGGCCATGTGAATGGTGGTTTTGTCGTGGGTATGCCATAGAGAAGAGAAGCTATTACATGTGATGCTTGATATATGACCAGATTGTACTTTTTGTCAATTTGGTAGGCGATCTTATGTCTACGTACATATAAGTTGTCATTTATAGGATAGTAAAAAGTAGAAAGAGACAAACATGAAAGAAAAGAGAATATGATAGAGAAATGAATTGAAAGTGATGTTTTGTCTTGGCTTATTTGACGTATATGATAAACTGAATTGTGTAGTTGTAGAAATTAAATTGACCTTCGTAAAATAACTGCGTAAGCTTGGCATAATTAATTGAGTATATGACACTTATATGTTTAATGTTAGTCTAATAAGTATAACTTTTTGTGCTCCATGATCTTAGTAAGAATGTTATTTTGCAGCATCCAGTTAAACTAAGAGTATAATTAGAGAAATGAAACTATATTACTTTAGCACTGGATTGAGGTAAGTAGGATACCCATCACACACTTTCACTTTCTTTTCATTTGATTTATATACTCCTTACGTGCATTGATTCATTATCGATATATTGTTCGTTATTTCTTGAATATACCACTTGTTCACATTAGTTGTACTCTGTGACACCTAGACGAAAGAGTGTGATATATGGTCGTCACTAACCTCTAGGCGTATTTCAATGTTATTGTTACTACCATGGTAGGAGAGCTAGCTAGTCTTTATCGAATCAATGGTTATTGTATTGTATTGTTAACCTGATATATAGAATCAGTGATCAAATATATTGTACAATGGTTATCTATATTGTTATTATTGTATAACTGTACAGGGATGTTCAGATTCTATTTCATATGCTTTATATATTAGATGCTTAATTGATTTCTCTAAGTCTTTCACATGGTATCCTACTTAATGAGCTTTCTTTACTCTTTTTATTATAATGTCTTTGTAGAGGGATGTAGGAAGGAATATCAGGGAGAGGAGTATCAGGGACAGGAGTATCAGGGACAGGAGTATCAGGGATCAGAGTACCCAATTGAGGACCAGACTTAGACTTTTACTAGTTGCAGTTTTTGGATGCCGGACTTTATTTTTTTGTAATCGGTTCAGCATTATAGACAGGCTTCTAGTTAAGGATGATGTAATTTTTGAGCGAATGGATGGGTGAATATAAATAGAACTAAGTCTTGTTAATTACTTACAAGAGTTGTACTCGAACTGATGATCGTGGTATATAGATATTGTGAGACCCTGAATTTGCCCTTATATGCAATTACGTGTTTTTACCTATTTATATGCTATTAGAATTAATATATATGCATATATATGAGTTACTAAATGATCTTAGATTAAATGTGCATTTAAAAGATATTTGAAAAATAATTATTATGACTTTTCATCTTCTTTGGAAAAACTTTGTAGTATACTTAGACTATATGTAATTATATGCCTAAATATATGTTTGGTCTTCTAAAATAATCCTACAAATGGCAAATTAGAAGTTAGATAACATAGATAAGGCTATTTTAGACTTTTGTTTATTGAAAACACAAAAATAGCCAACTTTGACCTTTTAACTTCCTTTGACTTTGCATTTAACTAATATATACACACAAAATCAGCCAAAAACCCCACAAATACACACACACAAACCCGTGAGCTTCAAGGAGGAAGAAGAACATTTTCTTTCTAGGTTTTCAAGGAAATGTTTGAAGAAAAAGCTCAAATCAAGGCCAAATCTTTTCATTCCAAGCTTGGTTTTGCTTGTTTGACTTGCATTCTACCTATCTCCAACCTTTCTTTGCATCAAAGGTGAGGGAAAAACTAGATCTCAATTTTAAAGTTTATGTCAAAAATTTATTATTGCATATATAGTTAATGTTTAGCTAAATTGTCTTTTGATTATTTTTAGTTATGTGTTGTAGACTAACTTAGTGTAATTATAGCCAATTTAAATGGTAGAATGTTGTATTTTTATTTTATATGTTTTATTTTGATTATTTAGCTATTATTTGGTTTAATTCTTGTTGTATTAGTTGTTTTTAAGTTGTAGATACTTGTATAGACTTGTTTAGCATTGAGTAGTAATGTTGTAATGTCAAAATGTTGAATTGATAGTTGATTTAGAAGCACAAAAATCCAGCCGCCTATGCATTGCCTTGTAGGGCTTGTTGGGCTCGTTTTAAATGGCTTTTGGATGGTTTCCTAGGGGGTTTAGGTACTTGCTTAAGTGGTTAGGTGATATGAGAAGGTTCGGAGCTTTTTTGATTGTTAGATTGTAAGTTATGTTGTTTGAAAGTTAGGGTTATGTTTCTTTAACTTAGCTAAGTGTTGTCTTTAATTGTTTGGTGTTGTTTGTGTGGTTGAAACTCGAGTTGGTGTTAAGTATGCTTAGGGTTGATTGTGTGTTAAAGTGTGTGTTGAGTCCGGATGCTTTACTTTGTCATTTAACTAAGTTGTCTTAAGTGTTTTCTAAGTGTTGAGTTGTTGTTTGTAAATGTTGAAGTGCCGGGAGACAACCTATTTTGTTGTTCTCTCAGAATGTTAAGTGTTAAGCGGTAATTGTTGTGAGGCATGATAGGGTTATGCCACCTCGGGCAGTATTGGGCTTGCCGGGTTGTATTGGCACGACCAACATGTTCTATCCCCTATCCTACATGATCGGAGGATGTTCATGGGGTGTGGGTCTAGTTTGGTGTACTTTCGGAATGCATTTGGTGCCTGGGTAGGGTTCGTGATTGGTGCCTGGGGAAACGGCTTTAACAGAACGAGTGTATCCTTACTAAGTGTTTACTTACTTTACATTTCTCGCTTTAATTGTTCTTATTGCTTAAAGATGCTCATAACATGGTTTCAAAAGGGTGTTTTCCAATGGGGTTACATGAAAATGAATTCAAAACCTACTATTAAACCCTCGTTCAGCTTTGTTATATATAAGCTCACCCTCTTTACTGACTTTTCAGGTGATCCAGATTTAGGGTACGTGGAATATGTTCCGTCAGATACTGTGGACAAGCTCGAGGCTTGAATGCTTGCTTGGATGCTTCATATGTTGTCTTTATGTTTATGCTTATCTTGTACTGTATGAAAGACTGGAAGTTTGAAATGTTGTATTTTACTTTAAGTTAGTGGTTTGAAAAATGCTAGCTTAGTTGGTTTATTTTGGTCATGTATATATTGATGAGATAGCTTAGCATCTATTTTGTATATGTATATTGTGGCTTGTGTTGAATGGTTGAAAGAAAGGCATTATATCTTGTTTTAATGTTGTTTGGTTGTATTTTGAATTGAGGTTTGTTGAAGTTGTTGTTGGTTGTGAGTTGTATGAAGTGAACCGGTTTATAGTTCTGTTGTCCATATTACAAATGTTATAATGCCGAAATTTAATCCCGTCCTGACTTGATCATAAGTGGGGTCGGGTTGGGGCGTGATAGATGTTCTGATATAGTTTTTAGAGATTGACTGTTATTAATAACTACTGTACTAGATCACCTTGCAAGCTTAGGTTGTTTAACTTAGGTCTGTGGCATCACGTCCCTGAGTTTGCCCTTGCGAATTTGGGAGTATGACAAGAATGCTTTCATTGAGTTTCCAATTTATTGAGATCTTCGTGTTGAATTCATTCTTTTTTTTTTTTTTTTTTGGCCAAACATGAGCTTCATTTCGATTTCCTCGATTCTATGGAAGATTAGCTCATCTGGTCGTATAATATTTGTTTGAAGGCTTGATACATCTCCAAATGCATATCTTGTGTGTGTACCATACTCTCAGTTAATTTTGACATAAAGTTGGACAGCAGGGGTTATGGTGCAACATTTTGTGAAATACAGGAGTCATTTGCGATTTTTCAAAACATAAAGTTTATTGTGCAACTTTCGTTTAACACAAGGGGATGTGATGTATTTTACCTTATAACGAAAATTTCATATCAGAATGCTTTCATTGAATTTCCAATTTATTCAAATCTTCCTATTGAATTCATGCTTTCTACATTTTTGCCAAACGTTGTCTCATCTCGATTTCCTCCTTGATCCTATGAAGATTCATTCATCTGTCTTATTAGGCCAGGGGTGGCTGGACTAGAGATTACCGGCAATTAAGGTGGGCTTTTGAAGAGCGGGAGAAATTGTTGAAATTCTGTATATGCTACATTGCTACGCTTCCGGTTGTTCCTCTCTTGCAAGAGATGATAAATAGCAGCACAAAAGTAAAGAAGGGCATGGTTAATAGTGGTGTTCCAGCAGAGAAGGGCATGGTGAGTGAGTGACGACACCTCTAAATTCTGTATATGCTACATTGCTACGCTTCCGGTTGTTCCTCTCTTGCAAGAGATGATAAATAGCAGCACAAAAGTAAAGAAGGGCATGGTTAATAGTGGTGTTCCAGCAGAGAAGGGCATGGTGAGTGAGTGACGACACCTCTAGGCAATTGTAGCAAATTAAAGTTTTCTGCTCAAGGGGTATGAGAAAAATAAATGAGTCGAAATGCGGTTGAAAATTTGTCTGAACTGGCAACCCACGCAACGAAGCTCTTTACAATAGAAAGTTCGGCCTGGATAATGTTCTATCATTTCCACTATGTAGAGAAAAGATATTCTTCATGCACCTGATCCATGCATATACTGCTGCACCTATATGAGATTTAAGCACAACATCTAAAGAGAAACCACAATTGGTAGAAGATATACCTCTGTGTTGAGGAGCTGCAAAAACTAGTTCTTCAACTTGATGAATTTGTGGCACCATCTGGCCTCTTCTGTGACGTAGCTGATCCAACATGTACACAAGGGACATGGAGTATCTTATGCCAATCCTCGCCTGTGTCCTTCTGGCAACGCCTTTCAAGCTCTGGACAATCTCTAACTGAAAGGGACTGAAGTGCTCTAAGATGTTTTAGGCCTTCTGGTAAGGACTTCAAGTTTTGACAGTGTAAGATTGCCAAGGATTGAAGTGAAGTAAGGCTCTCTATCCAATCAGGGATGTCTTGAAGTTCGGTACAACTACTTATCTCCAAGTTCTGCAATGTCCCGGCAAGGTTGGAGAACAGGCTCGAGTCTTCTGCTGTCCCTAATATCAATTTACTGCAGTTATGTATATCAAGATTTTGGAGAGATGGAAAGCATGGAGTGCTTGTTAGCATCGGACAGTTAATAATGGACAACTTATGCAGGCAAGGGAATACTTCCACGAATCCGGTGCTTTCCCAAAATCTTAAAGCTGGAAAATCTTTCAAAATCAATTCACACAAAGAGGGAAACAATTTTGTTCCATGATCTTTTCCAAAGAATTCACTACCAATACTCACTACTGCATCCATTCCTTGCAAGTGCAAAACCCTCAGAGATTGAAGTGGCCCAAGTAGAGGAAGAGTATCACATCTTCTACAGTTGAAAAGCACAAGTTTCGTCAGGTTTGGAAGCATAATCCTGTTTAGCCACTGGGGAAATTTGGATCCAGGGTACTCATTTATACACAAATTTCTTAAACTACGGTTGGGCAAAAGGCAATTGAGTACGCTCTCTGCATGACGGCTATCATATCCTTTTGGAGTGTGCCTTGATGAATGATTATCCATCTTTGCCTCATTATCATTACCCCATGACAATACCAGTGACTGAAGTAGCTTGTATTCTAAGCACATATCCGGTAGCAAATATGCTGTTTTTTCCAACTGTTTAATTTCCAACTGACCCCGGAGATCTAAATGCTTAAGTTGAAAGAGACTTTCCTCCAGCTCATTTCCAATGATAAACATTGATAGAGTCTGGAGTTTCTGTAACTTGCCAATGTTCGCTGGCATCCGAGCAAGGCTTTCACAGCCTTTGATATTTAGATGTCGCAAATTTATCAAGTTAGACATTTTACTAGGCAACTCCCGAAGATGTTTGCAATCCGACAAGTGCAGTGACTGCAAATTGAAAAGAAAGCATATATTCTTTGGTAATTTTTGAACAAGAGTATTGGATAAATCAATATACCTCAGATGTATCAAGTCACCAAGTGATTCAGACAACTTTGTAAGGCCACATCCACTCAAATTAATCACGTGGAGATGTTTGAGGTAGGTAAACAAAGAATGCATTCTACTGGACGCAATATCTGTTTCATTTATCAGATGGAATGCGCGTGTAGGAAATAACTCAAGGCTGAGCAATGGCGCATAATCCTCATCCTCTAACAATGATTTGATTTGAGCAGAAGATTCATGAATGATGATGAACTCTTGGAATATTCCATCATCATCGGCAGATACACCACGAAAGAATGAAAATCTTGACAATAAATTATCGAAATACTCGTCCCCAGTCTCTTCCATGTGTTTACCAGGTAGCGAAGGAATCAAGCCTAATGCAGCCCACTGATGAATCAATTTCTGCCTATTGATCTTGTAATTCACAGGTAACATTGAACAATAACTAAAACAAAGTCTTTGGTATGGAGGCAAATTCTTGTAACTTAGCTGTAGGGGCTCATCAATATGTAGGAAGAGAATTGTACGCATTGACTCCATAACATCGAAAGTTTCGGCGATCAGAAGGACTTTGCTTCCGAATCTTGCACTCCCCAGTGGGTATTTCAACTTATCCCATTCAGCTTGCTCCACGTACGACACATCTTCTAGCACAAGTAAGTATCTCTTTCCTAGTAATGATTCCCGTAACAAATCCGGCAGTTCAGATGGCAAGAGTTCGGATCGATTCCAACTACCTCCACCTAATCTTTCAAATATGCCATTCATCGTCTTTCCTGCATCAAAAATTCCGCCCACATGAATCCAAATTCTCAGATCGAAATGTAAGCGGACTCTGTCGTACGCTCGTTTGGCCAATCTAGAGTTCCTTGTAGGATATCGCCGAATTGGTACAACTGAAGGACATTCTGATCCTGCTACTAGTAATTTTCCAACTATAGTTTCCAGTTTCGGACGATGTTTAGCAACAACATAAAGGTTGACAGACAAAAGAAGGGGGTTTATGAGATCCGTATTCTCTAGAACTTTTTTCAACTTGCGGAGAAGTTTGATCTTCAATGGTTGGAGAGCAAGAAATGGAGCCTTCTCCGTTTTCTGTCGAAAAGCATACATGTTAAGCTCATCCAACAACTCATCAACCTTGTGAACTAAAATTGCCAGCCGTGACTCAGATACTGAGCGGTAAAACCCGGTTCTACTTGGGATACGATTGTGGATATGCTCTTGGATCAGAATCGCCCGATTTTGAAGCCTTTCCAAATTCATCACAAAACTTTTGGAAACATTCACTTCCATGAGAGTAGGAGAAGTTAATTTCTGAAAAAGTGCCTCCATCAAGATGTTTCTCATACCGTTTTCCATCAGCTATAATGGTAAACGATTATTTCTATTTTTTTTTTTTCTTTCAAGAATAAGAAGTATGAGAACAATATTAATTTGAGGGAATGTGCAAATAACAGTTGCAGTGTTTGACATTTCCACACCGTTGATAAGTATATTGTCCCTTACCCCATGTTTGGATTGCATGAGGGAAAGGAAAGGAAAGGAAAGTAATGTGGAGGATGAAATGAATTATTTTGTTTGAATTATAAAAAAAATAGTAAAGGAAATGGAAGTATTTTATGAAATTTTGTTTGGATTGAAGAAGGAAATGAAATGATAGATTAATTTTAAATGTAAAATACTAAAATTATTGAAGTACCTTCTTTTTATTTTTATATCAATGAAATATGTAAAAACAAATGAAATTTTTTACAACTTTATTTTCTTTTTTTTCTCTAAAAAACCTCAGATTAAAAAGATTATAAAGAAAATGAAAAGATTTTTAAAATCCCTCCACAACCTTTCTTCATTTAAAATTACAATCAAAACAAGGAAAAATTTTGAAAAATCCTTCTCTAACATTTCCATTCCTTTAATATTACCAATCCAAACAAGCTTTACAGACAAAAAGAAACAAAATACGGGTCAAGCCCCACATGCTAAGCTAGGTTTAAAAGATGGGGAAATGACGTAAATAATTTTTCTAAAATTTTAAATTTGTTTATATTGTTTAAATTTAGTCAATTTAGCTCTATTATATTTGAAAAAATTAATTCGTTCCTATTATTTAAAATTAATTAATTTAGTCTTTATTGTTTGCTAGAAAATTTTAATTTAATCTCTCTTATTTTCATATAAGATTTAAATTAATCTTCAATATTTTAAAAAAATTGTGACTAAATTGAATTTTAAAAAAAAAATAAGAGGGACTAAATTGACTAATTATAAATAATATGAATAATTTGAATTTTTTTAAAAATAATATGACTAAATTGACTAATTTTAAACTATAAAGACAAATTTAAAATTTTGGAGAACTAAAAAGAACCATTTAGACAATTTTTTTCCTTAAAAGATACGGCAATTCGACTAAAATCCCTTCTATTTGCGATAAAATACAATGCCGATACTCCAACTTTTGGAATTAAAAGTTTATCAAGGCAAATTTGAGAACACAATCGTCTTCGACAAAAAAAAAAAAAAGGAACAGAATCGTCGAGCATCTTAAAAGGTTTTACCTCCGAATCATAAGTTTTTAACGATTTTTTTTTCAATTATTTTTTCTTATTTTTTCTCACTGAGAATAATATTTGTTGTCCTGTTGTGTAAAGAAAGAGAGTTTGAAAAGAAGAGAATAAAGAAGAAAAGGAAGGAAAATATAAAAAAAGAAATTAGGTAATCTTCATCAAACATATGATTCAAAAAGTCGATTTCTTATCCGATAGAGCTGAAATATGGTAAGTCAATTCACGGCTCAAGGATTTACAATCTGAACGTGTAGATCGGTTTTGGAACTCTCGAAGGTTGTTTTTGTTGCGTGGCTCATTTTCTTACTATTTTTATGTATAAGTTATTATTTGAATTTATACATGTTATGCTTGGATTTGTAATCTTAATTTGAATTGAATTTCTAGTTTGTTATTTGTTGAATATGACATAGATAAATTTTTTAAAAGTAAATCAATTTTTGAGCAACAATAATCCTTTACATCTAATAAAAGGCAGTTATACTATTTACAATGACTAGAGCTTTTTTTTTATTTTTTTATTATGCTATGCCATTACTATTTTTAGGGAGAGTCATGTCCTGAAGACTCAACATATCTTTTAGTGCTTAGATTGTTATAATTTCAAATAAGTGCATTATATGTGGGGAGTTATGCCTTAAAAAATTCATTTATGCCATAACTTGCTTAAATTAAGTATTTGTTTAGTTATAACATATTGTGATTCATCACATAAAAAACATGATTTTAAACATAAATCAACAGTTATTTTATAATTTTTTTACACATTTATGCATAAATGAGTGCTTGGACCTTAGTAACTTTATCATTGTAGTCCCCTGAATCTAGATGCCCGCCTTCATCACTGTTTTTTATTATGCAGGGTGAGTGGTGTCAGATTGCAGGAAGTTGGGATATGAGAAAAGGGAGGTTGAGCCTTTGATCTTTTAGATTGCTTGGCATATTTGGAAGGCAAGCAACGGTCTTTTTTTTTTTTTTTTTTTTTTTTTGCGAATGTAGAGATCCCAACCCACTTACTGTTGTCAGCGAAGCAGTGTTTCATTCTACTGAGTACAAAAATGTTGCTGTGTTTGGTTCTCGATTGTCTTCAGGGTCGCATATCACTATCCACCCTGCTTAATTTATCCTTTTTCCAAGGCCTGATTTAGGGGCTTTGATTTAGGGGAGTGCTGCATGCTGGGCTTTCTTTATTGATCATACAGGGGCTTTGATTTTGGGGATTGCTTCTAAATGTCAAGCTTACTATTGCAATGACTTTTGGGATTATTCATGGGATGATTCTTAGAGATAACAAGATGCTTGCAGAAGCTTCGAATCGTCAACCGGCTTTTATGCACTGGAGTATGGAGTATATATGGCAGATATTTGACACTTGCTTACTCCAGCTCCGGGTTATTAGATTGGGAGAAACTCTTCGATTAGTGTAGATTAATATCAGTCTCTTACATATTAATGAGACTTATACATATAGGTTCATACCATGTGAGAGATTAACTCATCAATCCGAATTGATGAAAGAATTTTTCTCAAATTTGTTTTGTGTGCAACTGATTGGGTAGCTTGTCAGTGAAGCGTAGTAGCTCTGCCTTTAGATTCAGCATGTAATATTCCGTTAGTTTTTGCAAATATTATACTCTCAGTGATTGGTACATTGATATTCCATTCTCACTCTTTTTGATTCTCATGTTTAATATGAAAGAATAAACTTGAAAATCTCATTACCAAGATAATCTCATTCTCGCGTATATGAGATTAGCCATCTAGAGGAAATACATAAAATTAGTTCATTCCCATTTGTTTGGAAATAAACTTGATTACCATACCCTCATATAATATAACTTTTATATACAATTTGTTTTACAATAATAATAATAATTCATATAAAAGTGGGTCTCACATGCTGTGAGACCTACCCCCATGTGAGTGGGCTAACTATCCACCCGGATAGATGGAAGAACAACTCTATTCCTGATCATTTTCCCTGCTCTACATCCATTATACACAATTTATATTCTTACTACTTTGTTCCACTTGTTTTTTGTGCTTTTATTGTTAAGATAATTAAGGTTCTATGTGTAGTAGTCCAGAATCTTATAAGGTGGTTTTAGAGTTTTTGAATTTTTGATGTGGGACAAGTGCATATTCTAACACTCCCCCTTACGTGTGACTTGATTTGTGAGGAGTCACACGTGGAAGATTAAACACCCGTGGACCTCCTCATGTGTAACCTGATTTTTGAGAAGTTACATGTGAAAGATTGAAAACGCGTGAACCTTATTTTGATATGATCACACTTAGAAGATTGAATACATGTAGACCAAATTTTTGAGATGGGTCACACATAAAAGATTGAACACACGTGAGATACACGTGGTAGATTGAAGATGCGTAAAATATGATAGACGCGAAAGATTAAAAACAAGTGGATTTGATTTAAGATGGGTCGCACGCAAATAAATATGATTGGACCAATGACCCAACTCTGATACCATGTTAAGAAGTCTAGATTTCTATTTTAAAACCAATTAATATCAAGTGGAGTAGCACAAAATTTGCGTGTTCTTAGAATTTCTGATTTTCTTATGTAGGAAAAATATATATTGTAACATTTATTAAAGGTACTTCTTTATCTCCTAACCTACAACTATCCCCTCTATGGCATCTCCCACTATAAGAAAAATACTATTTGGCGAGGGACAATTTCCCTCACCTAGCCCTCGCCGAAAAGGTCTCGGCGAGGGCCCGGCGAAGGGAATCATCCATCGCCGAAAGTTTCGTTGCTGAATTAAGGTCCCTCACCGACCCCCCGCTATTTGGCGAGGGGTCAGCGAGGGACCATTTTGGCGACGATTGTGCGAGGGCAACAAGCCCTCGCGGAATGCGTCATTTGCTGAGCCCTCGCCAAATGCGTCCTTTGCCGTACCCTCGCAGAATGCGTCCCTCGTCGTGCCCTAGTAAATGCCTCCCTCACCGAGCCCTTACTAAATCGTCCTTCGCCGTTTTCATCTCTAGCTATGCCCTCACCATTTTCATCCCTCACCATGCTTTCGCAAAAATGTAATTTTTTTTTTATTTTCATTATAAGATTTACTATAATAAGTTGTTTTATGTGTCAATTATTTTTAAAAACTCTTTATAATTAGAGTAAAAAATTTAAATAGCAAAATTTATAAATATGAATTTCATATAAAAATTAAATTAATTAAAATTTGACAATCAAAATTCAATTTAAAATTAATATTATAAAATATTTTAATTACATATATGATTACAAAATATTTTAATTACATATATAATTACAAAATAGTTATTCCCAAACTATTCACGAACTTTAAATCTCCATAAACTCTTGTCATTGATGAATCTTCTCCGAAACGAAATAACCTGTATAAAACAATAATTTTTTGAATCAAGATCAAATAAATTGGGTTTTATATATTAAGAGTTTATCAACATATATATACTCAACCCACAGACATCCACATCTATATGAATTCCAAGCATATACAAATGAATTCTATCACTGCTTGTAGTGCTACATACACAAGAACATATATATATACTAAGCATATATAAATAATCCTAACATGATTCTATTTATACTTTGATCATCGCAAACATGTGGTTGCAATTTAAACATTAAAATGAGATTATACAACAATACATAAATAATGCAAAAAAATAAAATAAATACTACTGGCAGGAAAATTAAAAAAAAAAAAAAAAAAATAAACTGATTTTTCTCTTGCACACAAGAGGTTCAAGATTTCATCTTTACTGTCATTAGCTTTCTTTTGGACCATGGACTCATTGGTTCCACCTTTGATCTGTGACTTCTCTGCTCAACTTAACCATAAGTACTTCAACTTGAAAAGTTGAACAATAAATTAATTAAAGGAAAAAGGTAATTAATTATGGAATATATGTATTAGCTCACTTTGAATCTTGATGAATCAATTTAAATCACAAGTAGCATCAAGTCATGATGAAAAAGTGAATAATAGTACAAAGTCTATACATAAGAGTATTTGCATAAAAACTTTAATAATGAGTATCCCACCGTTTGATATTATAACAATGTTTAATATAATATTGTGTTAGTGTTTTCTTTTACTTAATTAATCTTATTGTTTAACACTCTTGAGGGCAATTATGCCTACTAAACTCGTAGGAAGCTTCCTAATTATTTGATAACACCTTAGAAGGGCCTAACTGACATCGGAATATGCTTGCAAGAAAACAACTTAGGGTAGCCTCCACATTTGCTGAGTTATGCTTTGCATTTATAATTTGTACTAGCTAGTAATGCTGAGCTAGTCAATTGACGAAATTTTAGAACTTTGTCAATTGTTATGCTTTTGCTTAGCTTCAAAAAGTCTCATGAAAACAAATTATCTAAGAAAGCTATTCCTATAGTGGGATTATGAAAATGACATTTACACAAAAAAATACTAGATAGATTTTTTTCTTTCCTACAACTAAAAACTTTATTGATCTTATAACCAAACCAATTATATCCTAATATACTTTAACTAACAATTCAAACTAGAAGTGTAATCTTTGCGTTCTCAAGCTAAAAGCAAGCTAAGTTAACCCCTACCATGTTTTAACTCAAACGTGAAGGAAAAAGAGCAAGATGGCTGCCAGGCTACTATCGGCAGCCATCACGCACTGGCGGCTGGATGTCCAGCGCCGGCAGGCTGCCCGGCGCTGGGTAGTCAGCCCACGAAGCACACACATGCACAAATATATGTGACAAGCTCCTATGCATGCATCATTTTGTACCAAATTAGCTATTTAAATTAAAACACTTTCTCACACACATTTTCTCACACTCAAAAGTAAACTCTTGCAGCGGCTGAGTGGAGGAATCTTGCTTTCGCGGGATAAAGAATTCGTCCTCTATCAGGCATCAAAATATCATCTCATTACAAACTCTAAGTAAGGCAGTAAGCTAAAGGCCAATTTCGAACATTGACGAAAATTGACGCAAATAAAAAAACACTCCCATACGAATTTTCGCCAACAATTTAATTTTAAAATCAATATCCACAGTGGATAAACTAATAAAAATCATCTGTACACAGCTATCCGCGCCTCATTTGCGCGATTGATTTATCATTTTTACAAAATTGAAATATTCTACGACTCATTAACGTTTCATAGTCCTTCAAACATTAAGTAAATCAAGAGCATACCAAAAACTTACAAATAAACACTAAACTAATAATATCCGAACAATTATTAAGCCCTAGATAAAAGTCTTTAAAAGCTAATAAACTGACACATACATACATACATATATATAAATATACATATATGTGTGTGTGTGGAGGGGGGATAACTATGGCAAGGCGGAGGGCGTCGAGATCGCCGCGGCGGAAGGCGAAGGCAAGCTTGCGTAGGTGGGTAGCAGTTGCTCCCGTTATGCTTCCTTCTTTTTCCTTTTCTTGGTCTTCATCTGACGTGAGGCAGAGAGCTAGAGAGATGAGTGTCCTATTTTATTTTATTTTTGTCTCTTGTTTTCCTTCTCTGCCCAACTGTGGTGATGAAAATGGTGAGGTGAGGGTTTTGTTTGACTTAAGTGCGTATGTGTAATATGACCGTGTGTGAGGTGTGTGGGTTTGAGTGAGAGAGTTATAGTTATTGTGTGGTTGTGAGCATTTTTCTTTTATTTTATTTATTAAGTTAAAATGTGTGGTATACATTAATTTAGTTAGAATATTTAAATACGCTAATTAGTAAAAGTAAAATATGCTCAGTAAAAATCAAATTAGTAACCTAAATTTTAAAAAAATCATGCCTAAATTTTAAAAAATTATATTAATAAATTTAAATAATTTAAAATTTATTCTCAATTTTTTTATATGAAATTCATTTTTTTTAAATTATATTAAAAAATTTAAATATTTTAAAAATTATTTTAAAACTTTTATATTTAATTTATTTTATAAAAAAATTAAATTCAAATATTCAAATATTTTAAAATTATACTTATTTTCTTAAAAGTTTTTTAAAAATATATTCAAAAAATTTAATCCATTTTCGACAAGGGACAACCTTGTCCCTCACCGTTTTAACGAGGGAATGGCCTCTCCCTTACCGAAATAGCGAGGGACGACCCTGTCCCTCGCCGAAACGACAAGGGAATGGCCTGTCCCTCATTGAATCAGCGAGGGTAGTCGCTGTCCCCCACTGAATCGACGAGGGAAGGCCCTGTCCCTCTCTAAATCAGTGAGGGAATGGCATGTCCCTTGTCGAAACGGCGAGGAACAGGGCCTTCTCTCGCCGAATTGGCGAGGAACGTGCCGTTCCCTCGTCGAAACGGCGAGGATCAAAGCCTTCCCTCTTCGATTCAGCGAGGGAACGACCTCCCTCGTCGAGCCATCACCGAAAAGCAAGGGCACAGCGACGGTCCGTCACCAAAACTGATTTTTCTTGTAGTGTCCTGATAGTTTAGAGGAGATCACTAGCCTCATCCACAACAGTTCCACATCTATCACTACTATCAAGCTCTAACCCACCAATACCCTTGTATCTAAAAACTTCTTTTGTACTACATTGGTTGCTCGTTCATGGGGTCTTAAAGGAAAAGTTGAAGTCATTTCCTTAAAAGCTAACACTTTTCTATTCAAGTTCTCTGAAGAAATTGAAAAGGGAAGGTCTGGAGTTTTCAACCATGGTCTATACAAGGATTCCATATTTTTTTCCAAGAATGGTACCGGTTACACTTGCAGAAATTGACCTTAACCACAAATCTTTCTTGGTTCATGCCAGAGGTCTGCCTTTCAATGGCATTATATCTCAATCTGTAATATCAGAACTTTGGCCAAAAGCTAAAGCCTCAATCAAAGCTTTCAATTCTTTTCTTAACACAAATAGTTTAATTTAGGGTTTATGACCTATCAGGTCCCTTATCTTTTTGACTATTGTCTAGTTGGTTCTTCATTTTCAAAACGACCATATGTCAGTCCTTTATCTTTCAAAGTTGTGCCACCGTTGGTCCTTCTGTCAATTTTTTAATAGATTGAACACGTGCCGTGCATGTGAGTCAATTAATTGAGGACAAAATCATCAATTGAGGGCAAAATCGTCTTTTAGCCATAATAAGCCTTAGTATCTATCAGACCCAATTCTACCCGTTTACCCCAAATCTCTGATTGACAAACCTATTTTTTTCACTGGCATTTGCAGTATTCTCCACGAAGAGTGAAGCTCAAAGAATAAAATCCTCTCGTTTTCTTGATCTTGTCATCAGAGACTAAACATTCAAATCCTACAACAAAAACTTCAGGACTGGTAAATTTCACACTATAAATTTACCTTCGTACTCATTTGATGTATTTGCTCTCTTCTTATTTTTCTCTATTTTTCCCCAATTGTTTTTCCTCTTGGCCGATTCTTCAAGAATATTCTAGGCCTTTGCTTTATTTTCTAATGCTATTATATTGTATGTATAATGTATGTAATGTATGCATAGGTCAAGCAGTCAAACAAGTTAAAAATACAAAGTCAACAAGTCAAACATGGCATAATAAACTATTATCTTATATATTTATATGTATTTATGTATATAATGTATGTATACATATAATATATATATATATATATATATACACATATAATATATAATTAGACTAAGTCAACTCTAGTAGACTAAACAAAATAAGATTAAGTTTATGGGTAAAAATGCTAATATGATGTAGTAAAAGTAGTTAAACACATAATTAACACATAATACTATCAAATAATATTTAAAATAAATAAATGCACATATAATGAGATGCTCGGGTCTCACATCATTTCCCCTTAAAACAATTTCGACCTCGAAATTCTTACATTCTCCGATGAACGAGTCTGGATATTGCTGCTCAATCTGATCTTGTCTTCCCCATATAGCCTCCTCAATCCTATGATGAAGCCACAAGACTTTAACAATTAGAATCACTTTCGAATGCAGCACCCGAACTGACTGATCCAGAATACGAATAAACCGCTCCTCATAAGTCATATCCCCACTAAGCTGCAACGGCTCTACCTCAAGAATATGTGAAGGATTTGGATTATACTTCTGTAGCATAGACACATGAAAGACATCATGTACCTTGGACAAACTCGGCGGTAAGCCAATCGATAAGGCAAATTGTCAACCCTACCAATAATCTCAAACGACCCCACGTACCTCGGACTCAGCTTTCCACCTTTACCGTATCGAACAATACCCTTGCGAGGAGAGATCTTCAAGAAAACTCGATCACCGACCTCAAACTCCAAATCCCGCCTTCTCTTATCTACATAACTCTTCTGCCTACACTAAGCTGTAAGCATCCTCTAGCGAATAAGATGTATATTCTTAATGGTATTCACGGACTTTGGCATCAAGGCTGGATCCATAATCTTCATCTCCCTAACCTCATCCCAATACAATGGAGACCTACACTTACGACCATACAACGCCTCGTATGGAGCTATCCCAATAGTCGATTGATAACTATTATTATAAACATACTCCGCCAATGGAAAATATTTCTCCTAACTCTTCCCGAAGTCCATAACACAAGTCCTCAACATATCTTCGAGAATTCGAATCGTCCTCTCTGATTGCCCATCTGACTGAGGATGATAGGCTGTGCTGAAGCTCAAATTAGTACCCAATGCTCCCTGAAGATGTTGCCTGAATTTGGAAGTATACTATGGATCCCTATCTGATACAATGTTGACTGGAACCCCGTGAAGTCTCACGATGTTAGCAACGTACAAATTTACCAACTTCTCAAAATTATCCTCCTTATTCATTGCAATAAAGTTAGTAGTCTTGGTTAACCGATCAACCACAACCCATACTGCATCACAATCCCTTGGTGATCTTGGCAAGTCTGTGACAAAGTCCATAGTCACATGTTCCCACTTCTATTGGGGAATCATCAATGGTTGCAGTAACCCTGCCAGTCGTTGATGCTCTACTTTGACCCTTTGGCAAGTCAAACACCAAGATACAAACTCTACTACATCTCTTCTCACGTTGTTCCACCAATAATGTTGTTTCAAGTCCCGGTACATTTTGTTTCTGCCCAGATGGATAGTGTATTTAGAGTTATGAGCTTCCTCTAAAACTTCCCTCTTTAAATTCGATTCATCCGAAACACAAATTCAGCCACAAAACCGCAACACTCCATCCCCATATAACTTGAAATCAGGCTTACCCTAAGAGATCTTCTGAAGCCGCTGATCTAACTGCTGAGTTTCTCGAATCCATGACAACAACAACGACTGAATCTGCAAGTTTGTAAACAAAATTCTCACTTGATTCCACTCCGGCTTCCACATACTAGCCTCCTCTAGTAATTCCCATTCCTTGACCGCCATACAAGCAATACTAGCCTTCCGGCTAAGGGCGTCTACTACTACATTCGCCTTTCCTGGCATATAGTTGATTGAGCAATTATAATCATCAGGTAGCTCCATCCACCATCTTTGCCTCATGTTCAATTCCTTTTGAGAAAACAAGTATTTTAAACTCTTATAGTCCGTAAAGATTTTGAACCTACTTTCCCAAAGATAATGGTGCCACTTTTTCAAAGCAAACATAATAGTTGCTAACTCTAGATCATGAGCTGGATAATTGCCCTCGTATTACTTTAACTTCCAAGAGGCATAAGCAATCATCCGACCATTTTGCATCAGAACACAACCCAAACCTTCTCTAGAAGCGTCACTATAGATAACAAAGTTCTGACTTCTTTCTGGCAATGCAAGAACTGAGGCTGAAGTTTTACTCCTCTTCAATCCCTTAAAACTGTCCTCACAATTTCCATTCCAATCGAAACTAGTACTCTTCTGGGTTAACTTCGTGAGAGGTCCTGTAACCTTTGAAAAGTCTTTCACGAACCTGCGGTAGTAACCCACCAAATCAAGAAAACTACGAACCTCAGTTACGTTCTCCGGCCTCTTCCAGGATGAAACAACCTCAACCTTAACAGGATCCACCATGATACCTTGTTGAGAAATGATATGACCTAGAAAAGACACTTGTTGAAGCCAAAACTCACACTTACTGAATTTGGCATACAATTGATGTTCTTGAAGCTTTTGCAAAACCATATGAAGATGTTGTTCATGCTAGGCCTCAGACTTTGAATACACCAAGATGTCATTAATGAAGATGGCCACAAACCGATCCAAGTACGGTTGAAACACCCGATGCATAAGATCCATGAAAGCTGCAGGTGCGTTAGTTAAACCAAAAGGCATAACCACAAACTCATAATGGCCATACTGTGTTCGGCAAGTAGACTTCAGCGCATCATCCTGCTAATGCGAAGTTGATAGTAACCTTGCCTCATATCAAACTTGGAATAGATCTTTGCTCCCTACAACTGATCAAAAAATTCATCAATAAGTGGCAATGGATACTTATTCTTGATAGTCACTTGATTCAAACCCTGATAATCAATACAAAGTCACAAAGTGTCATCTTTTTTTTCGTAAACAACACAATGTACTCGGCTGAATGAACCCCTTGCTCAACAACTCTTGTAACTGAACCTTCAACTGCAGAAGCTCAACATAAGTCATTCGATACGGTGCTTTCGATACTGGTTGAGTCTCCGGTAGTACATTGATCACAAACTCCATAAATCTCTCTGGTGGTACACTTGGTAATTCCTCGGGAAAGACACGAGGATACTCTCGAATAGTTGGAACATCCTCTAACTTTAACTTATCAGAAGGTTTGTTAATCAGATAAGCAAAAAACCCATCACAACCCTTCCTCACAAGTTTGATAGCTTTTATTGAAGAAATCAGAAGATTCCTCAAAGAGTCACGGTTCCCCGCTACCTTTACTACTGGACAACCCGGTTTCTGGAACTTAACAACTTTGGTCTGACAATTCATTCGAGATCTATACTTAGTTAACCAATCCATTCCCAAAATAACCTCATAGCTTTGCATTGGTAATAAGACTAGATCAGCTGGAAACTCCTGATCCCTAATCCGAATCTTACAGTCTTTACAAACTGACTCGATAATGAACTTACTACCCAAAGGTGTGAAAACTTCTAATTGATATGGAATTTTATCAACTAGCAGTTTAATACCTTGCACACAAGGAATAAGAATAAAGGAATGGGTAACACCAGAATCAATCAATACTTTAACCGACTGATCAAGGATTAGGAAGGTACCTTATACTATGGCAGTTGCCTCAGGTATTCCTCCTAGACCAACTCGTATACCTGAGCCTAGGCACGCTAATTTTTACTCTGGCCTCGACTCGCGGACTGACTCTGCACATTTCTAAACTTTGGGCAATCCTTAGCCCTATGCTAATCATTTCCGTAGCCTGTGTATTTACCAGACTTCTTCCAACAAGCACTCTCAATGTGCTCCTTACGGTTGTAGTAGAAACACATCTGAGTTGAACCAGAAGTACCTTCACCCGAAGATTTTCTAAGCCGAAAACACACTCGAACTACTCTGTTGAGGTCTAGTAACAGTCGGCCTAAACTGACTTTGACTCGGCCCCTGAGATTGGAATGACCGTTGCTGGCTCGGTGACTGGATTGACCTTTGCTACCCTAAGTTTGAAATGACCTCGATTGGTCTTGCGACTGAAACGGCTATTTAAACTGTTGGCTTGACTCAGGCACATACTCTCTCCTCATCTTCTTTACTTTTGAAGCTGTTTCGAAGGCGTTGATGAATTGAGTAAACTCGAGCGGAGCCAAGACATCTTGAATCTCATGCCTCAACCCCTGAATAAACCTCCTGATTCATCTATCCGTAGAATATACCATTTTCAGCGCATACTGAGACAACTTATTGAACCTTGCCTCATACTGAGCTACTGACCGATCACCTTGCCTCAGGTTCAGAAACTCACCCTACTTCCTCTGCTGTACAAGTGCAGAAATATAATTGGCCTTAAAGGTTGTCACAAAAGTTTTCCCACAAAGAAGGAGTGTGCTGGTACTCCTATAGAGCCTTTGTCATCATCCACCATTGTTTGGCATTGTTGTCAAAATAGAACACAACAAACGCTATCTTTTTCTTATCAGTATAATCCGAAGCACCAAATATAATTTGAACCCGATCTAACCAGTACTCTGCCGCCTCATCATCCAATTCCCCAGCAAATCTCAGTGCTCCAAAATGAATAAACCCTTCCAAAGTACCCACACTACCTCTAGCGTAGCCACCTTGCTCTCTGTTACCACCGTCTCCTCTAACACCTTCCCTGATATAACCACCAAGAACTCTATTACCAGCGTAACCTCCACTACTTCTAGCACATCCCTCGCATAGTCACCGTGGTCCCCATTACTATTGTGACCTCCACTACTCCTAACACCACCATGATTGTTATTGTGGTGTTGACGGTCATTATACTGATTTCCCCAATCAGTTTCTTGCCTCTTCAAAGCGGCTACAACCCTGATCAAAATTTGAGCTAACTGTCCTAAACCTGGATCCTCTGTCGGAACTGGTGGAACTGGCTTGGCCTCTCTAGGGGGCTCACGGTGAGGTCTACCTCTCGGTACCATCTTAGGACATAAAGGATTATGAACAATTATAGCACATATTAACAGTTTATATCATAAGAAAGTTAGTAGCAATTAGTATATAATCATCACATCATATAACACTCATTCATGGCAATTCAACACGCATAGACAAGGCATAGACAAACTGTCCAAGTTGGGCGAGCCAAATTAGACGAGCTACTCGCCCGACTTACTTGACTGACTTGGTCCACAAAGCCATTGGACAAGTCAGGCGAGATGAGTCGGTTGAGCCACTCAACTGGCTCCCTCATTCAACTTAGCCAGGGCAAAACACATAATCTAACATATTGACATGCACCTCAAACTGCACACATCGCAAACCACGTTCTTATGTACAGAAGCACTCGAAACACACGTAAACATATAATCTAGCCATGACACTTCACGTTGGATCACATAACACACAGACCGAAGGTCCTATCTCGACTTACGCTTAGACAAGCTAAGCTCTGAAACCATAAATGTCACGCCCAAACCTGGTCCTAGGGGAACCAAGCTCAAGACGCGACGACACACGAATATTATAACGATTGTAACATGCATTAAAGAGGTGTGAGCTAAACAGGCTCAGTGAGGGAGAGATAAAAAGAAGTTTGAAAGCTTTAGCTCGAAAACTTTTGAACACATTAGAAGCAACATATCACATAAGCAACCACATACCCACATACACTTAGCAACCTTAAAACACTCACGCTAAACAACACATTAAGAAGTTACCGTTTTAGACATTCATTGAAGCCGACACCTTATAACATCACCACGAACTCAACACTTCTCTCATCTGCGTGTGTACTGATGATGTACACTATACTATGACCAATCTCATTATGGCCTTCACCGACCACACGAGAGACAAGACTAGTACATGGTAGTCATGCAATTACCGGCAAGCCCTATGCTGCCAACCACGACACGCCGCTACCATGACGAACTAAGGTTGCAACCTGACACTTCACATCACATCTTATACATATACATTAATCAACAATACATCTATCATCTTAACAACACATTTAACAACTCAACAACACATCTATCAACTTAACAACACATTCAATAACTCAACTAAACTTCATTAAACATATAACCAACATATTAGTACAAACATTTAACTATCAAAGAACTTGACCCCTTCAACACATTAACATCTTCTAAGCTCATAAAAACATGACCTTTACACATTAAAACCAATTAAACCTTAAAAGAACATGATCTCAACATAACAACTCCAACTTTTAATCAACTTTTAACCAACCTAGGAATCTTTACAACGCATAACCTCAACACAATTAATATAACAGCTATATACAATGCATTATGAACCCTTTGCAACACTAAAACCAAGCATTAAACAAGCCAAACATGCCAAATAAAAAATTTGCACCAAGGCTGGAAAATTTGGAAAATCATCTAAATAAACCTCTAAATTCACCAAATTCACTCCAAAGCCTTGAAATCATATCCCATTCACATACATATAATCATAAACACCAAATCTAACTCAATTTCCCTACAATCAACTAACAAAGTTGGCTTATTTTCAACTATTTTGGCTCAAACAAGTTCATATGCATATATATAGCTCTCAAATTACTACTACAACATATATTCATCTCTACAAACATTTATAACACAATTATATAACATTTTCATGGTTCAAAATAAACATATGCATGCAAGAACTTGAAACCCTCACCTTAAAATGGTTGGAAAAGACTAGATATGGCAGTAACAAGGCTTGGAGAACAATCTTTGAGCTAAAAACACTTTGATTTGGCTATAAAATGAAACATTTGGCTTCAAAAATGATCAAAACCTAGCTTTTATTATTTTTCTCAATTTTTCCCCAATTGTTTTTCCTCTTGGCCGATTCTTCAAGCATATTTTGGGCCTTTGCTTTGTTTTGTCAATGCTATTATATTGTGTGTATAATGTATATAATATATGCATAGGTCGAGTAGTCAAACAAGTTAAAAAAATACAAAGTCAACAAGTCAAACATGGCATAATAAGCTATTATCTTATATATATATATATATATATATATATATATATATTAGTAGACTAAGTCAACTCTTGTAGACTAAACAAAATAAGATTAAGTTTATGGGTAAAAATATAATTAAAATACTAATATGATGTAGTAAAAGTAGTTAAACACATAATTAACACATAATACTATCAAATAATGTTTAAAATAAATAAATGCACATATAGTGAAATGCTCGAGTCTCACAATGCATGCATTTTTAGCCAAGTTAAAGGAGTTAGTAGAAGATGACATGTCTTCAAGAGTTGGTGGAAGATGACATGGCTTAATCCTAGCCAAGTAAAGTCTTCTTCTTTCAAGAATAATATGTACGCATATATGTATTTTTTCACTAACTAGTATAAATGAATAAATTAATCCTAATCACCATTAGATTAATTTATGAAAACAAGCTTTCCATATTTAAACTTTGGTTTCAACATTTTTATGGCACGTATATTTATAGACAAAAGGTAGACATAGAAAATATCTCTTGAAGCCAAGCAAAATGAAGCCTAAATGTGCACTTGATGAAGACACCATCTTTCACACCATGTAAATGTCCTACTAGGTAAGCATAGAATGAGTTTTTTTTCATCATCTAAGTGGTTGTGCTATCTAACCTAGATGATATTTGAGCTTGCATGGACAAGAATTGAAGAAAATATTTTTCTTCTCATTTTTCATAGCCATGGCCGAACCTAGCTTAGAGAGAAAGAAGAAGATGAAGTCTTCTCTTGTTTTGTATGTTGTGTTGTATTGATTTCTAGGCAAAATCCACTAAGCTTAGTTAGTGGACTTTCCTAGCAAATCCCACTAACTTATATAACCTAGGCAAATTTCACTAACTTGCCATGCATGCATTTTTAGCCAAGTAAAAGGAGTTAGTGGAAGATGACATGTCTTCAAGAGTTAGCGGAAGATGACATGACTTAATCCTAGCCAAGTAAAGTCTTCTTCTTTCAAGAATAATACATATACGCATATACGTATTTTTCTACTAACTAGTATAAATGAATAAATTAATCCTGATCACCATTAGATTAATTTATGAAAACAAGCTATCCATATTTATACTTTGGCCCCAATATTTTTTATAATTACACTTTTGACCCATTAACGTTTAATGGTCAAATTGTAATACCCGTGCCAAAGGTAAGTGGGAATAAATTGATAATTATTAAGAAATGACCCATTAATGTTTAAAAAGGTAATGAGTGGTATGGAATGCGTCCAAATAATGCCGGGACATTTAAGTAGATGTCGAATTGAATTAAATAAGTCATGCTCGGAAGTTACAAGTCAATTTTGAGCCAACTTCAAAATAAAAACTGCACCAATTGGGGAAGAGTTAGGTAGCAAAATATATATATATGGTTGAAAATCTCCACGAGTCTAGTTTATAATACTTCAAACGGTTCACAAATTAGAGTTTTCTAGAAGAAGTTATGGTCGTTTGTGTAAAATGTGACGGAGCTACTCCTTTACACGGGAATTTAGAGTGATATTTTGCTAGTACCAAATAGTGAACCTTGATCATTGGACTTAAGAGATTGGCCATTATATACAATATATACATAAAACAAAAGGCAAAAACAAGACAAAAAGCCAAGCCAAAAATAGGGTAAGCCAAAAAAATGGGGAAAAATTAGAAATTTCCAGGATTTGCAATTTTGGTGAAGATTGAAGAAGAAAGAAAGCTTTTGGGGCCAAATTGGAAGTGTATTTAGCTCATTCTTGCTCAACCTAGCTATTATCTTGCATTTTCTTCAAAGAAAGGTGAGAGATTTTTCAACTCAAAGTTTTAAAGTTTACTATTTTGTCATGAATTCATATTATGGTGTTATATTTGTTAATTATGCATGTGTTTCTTGCTATTTAGTGCCTAGATAGCAACATATATGTATATGAGCTTCAATGAACCATAATATGATATATATTGGCTAGTTAAGTTGTAGGTTGAATAGTAGTTTAGATTCGAAGTTAATGTTGATTCCTAGCTTAAATATGAAACTTATTTGCATATATATATATATATATATATATATATATATATGTTTATAGCATGTTTTAAAGGCTTAAAATCAAGAATTGGTGGAGTTTAGTGACATTTTGGTAATTTTTTAAAAAATTCCAACAATGATGAAGTTGTATAATTTTGCTTATTAAACTTGTTTTAAGCTTAGTTTTGCCAATGGTTTGCACTTATAAAGTATTATAGATCACATATTTATTGGTCATGTGAAGATTTTACATTGGTATTGCTTATAAGTTGCATAAAAGGTTGGTTAAATGTTCATTGTTAGATGTGGTTGAGCATGATATTGATGTTTATGCACTTGTATTGCATTGTAAGCTATGGCTAAAATGTGATAAATGCTAGTTGTTAAGTGTTGTAAGTCAATGTGCCATTAAGTGATAATGTGGTCAATAAATGGAAATGTTCATGTGCAAAGTTAAACGCTATCGGAAATGCTTAAGTGTGGCTATCTTTTGGGTGGTTTAATTGCTTGCATTGCTACGTAATTACTTGGTATATGAATGTGCATTGGGTGGCATCATCAGTTGGATAAGTGTAGCTTGGAATTGTTGTAAAGTGTCTATGAATGTGTTGCAAAAAATTGGTTTATAATTAGTTGTTAAATGTTGATGTTAGTGTTGATTGAAGGCTAAACGTGGTGTCAAGTAATGTCGGAAATGGCTAAGTGCTATGCAAATAAATGCGAATGTGAAGTGAATGTGTATGGTTGCAACCTTTTAGTGCGGCATGGTAGGGCATCACAACCATGATCAATTCCCTTACTCCTATGGGGTACTGGGTCGTAGCTTATATAAAAGGGGACCTTGATCCAATTCCCTTACTCCTATGAGGTGCTGAGTCGTAGCTTATATAAAGAGGGACTTACCTTGATCCAATTCTCTTACTCCTATGGGGTGTTGGGTCGTAACTTATAGAAAGGGGGACCTTGATCCAATTCCCTCACTCCTATGGGGTGCTGGGTCGTAGCTTTTACTGGCTATGACCCACATATTTTGCAGCGAAATTCCCTCACTCCTATGGGAGTAAGGGAATTAAAGGGGGATAGTCGACTTCAAAATGCAACGAAATGATCCACAGATTTAGAAGATCCGGCTCTTGTTGGAGGAAGGGCCGTAAAAGTATTTTGTAGCTCTTGTATCCATGCTGAAGCCTTAGGATGCCACCTGGCATATGATCTCACAAACGTTTTGGCAGGTCCAATCCCTGTCACTCTATAACTCTCCTACCTAAAAATCCTAGATTATCTTTGAGGATCTTCAAATTGTGATTGGAACATCGCCTCTATTACTCACAATATCATATCTTTTCAATCGCCCACATCTGGCCATACTACCCAGCTTGTTTCTAAACATGCTAACCGTGCGGCAGTTTGGGTCGTCTTAGCAATTAGATTAGGAACCCTCCCGCTGAACTAGTTTTATAATCTATCTCAACCTTTAGTTTCTCATCTAATATCTGTATCTGATCCCATTGGAATAGGCTAGTACCACTATGCATTTTGTAATGTTTGTGTGACTTTATATATATATATATATATTTGACAAAAAAAAGTGTGTGTAGGCCAAAGGGGCATAAGAAAATAATTTTTAAAAAAACAAAGAAAACAAAGTTTTAGAAAGTTTTTTGCACATGGCCGAAGCCATATGCTAAAAATCTAAAAAAAATCTAACTTTTTTTTTAATTTTTATTAAATAGTATATCTATTACTTTACCTTTTCTTTTTCTTTTTTTGTCATTTTTTTTTTGCTTCATTTCTTACGCCATTTTTTTATTCAGGCTACAAATTGAACAATTTCCACCACTAACACCACTTACGTCATAAAAATTTGCATAAATTAATCATTTAAGCTTACAACTAATAAAATCAATTTGTTAATAAAGGCTAAAAATGATTAAAAATGTAATCAATTAAGCACAAAAATCTTCTAAAAATATCTGCAATAAACCCCTAAAATTACAAACACGTCAACAACTATATGCCTAACACACAAAGTTGTTGACCCATAACTGAGGTCTCACTCATAGTGCATCAAAACAAATGAATCTGATTTCGTCAGTTCATCTACATATGCTCAAGATTAAGAGTACTAATCACTTAGTAGCATAAGGTGTGTGTTGATCTCTATCTTTGATAGTAACTCTTGGAGAGATCATATTTAAGCGGTTCATTCAATGTGTGACACACACAGTAGTGAGACTTAGTCTTGGAACCCTACCCATGACCGAGGTAGGTCACCTTCACAAAACACTAACTCACTATAACCTAGACCTTGATGAAGTGCCCAACCAATCGATTATGAGCTGATTCTAGAACTAAGGGTCTATGACTTAGACCTTCTATGCTCGGTTACCGTGCACTTAAGTCATACACTATGGATCAAGGGGCTCTATACAACCAATTACACATAAATAAAACAAATAGAATATGCATGAATATATTCATTAACTATTAAAAATCACAATATGTATTCATTAACACTTAAATGTCACGTGCTAGTGGTCTTTAAGACATATGAATCCCAACAAAAATGAGCTCGTAAAAATTGATTTTGATCAAACTGAGTGCAAAAATAGATTCAAAAGGCTGAAATATCTTACGTTGGGCCCAATCAACTTTCCGATCAAACAGTCAAAGTCTATAGTCATGGTCAACAGTCAATTTTTGAACAACAATCAAATTCACAATTGAATTTCTGGTAACTACATGTGAAAAAAATAGGCCAAAGCAAGCATAAAGCAAATCTTTTGTGGAATTTCTAGCTGGGACTCTCATCACGCGTGAATTTAAAATGGAGGTGCACTTTGGTTGAAATAAAAATGTTATGGTCAAAAGCTGGCTGAAGACTCTAATACCCATGCTACTATCCAGCTTTATGATTAGCAAAATTGTTCGTTTACTACTCAAAGTGGCATTTTTTGTGCATTCTAATTCAAAGGAAAATTAAACATATGTAAAGTGTGGAGCAAGAATCTTATAGGTATCTACATGTTCCCCATGCTTTGCTACTTTCCATTACATTTGAAATACAAAGTTTGAAAATGAAACCAATGCAAGCTATGTTCTTCTCTACAAGGTCATTCTTTCAACTATGCAACTTGACTTATCAATATTATTATATTGATCAAAAGTCCTTTTAAAAACCAAGGAAGGCCAAGGATGCATTTTCTTAAGCTTGACATGTATTCAGCCAAAGATTCATTCTCTTTAATATTGCAAAGTGAAGACTTTTCCACCATGGACAACGTGTTGCAGCTAGTTATAACACTCCCTAGCCCTTGTTCGTTTTGGTGAACCATATTCAATAAAGCTAAGTTTTTGTTCCTCTGTGTTGAGTTTATTTTTATTTTGTAAATAGTTAGGATTAGATTGGTTCTTTTATTTTTGTAATAGTCTAGTTATTTTGGGTGTAATACAGATGAGGTAATGCCTAAATTACAGAGTAGAGGAGGAACAAAATCTCATTGTTGTGCTTATGAGTCTTATCTCGGATTTGTCATTGCCAACATACAAACTTCATTTATGGGGGAACATCTCTTTAATATATTTCATATTTAAATTTCGTATTTAGTTTTATTATACTCGTGTAATTCGTGTTTATGATTATATAATAATGGTCATTTGATTTACTGGTCTAGGATTTGGATAGATTTGATTTGATGTTATATATGGCTTGATTTATTTATGTGCTAATTACTCGTTATTTTATTATATTTGTAGTTAATAATTTGATCGATATTCTTATGTGTCATATCTCTATATTTTAATAGTGAATCTATTGGTTGTATTGTAGTTTACATAAAATTATAGGTTGTACTATAATTTTTGTATTTGGAATTATTAAATGCCATTTTTAGTTAATTAACCTCGTCACTTTGGGTTATGTGGAAAAATCTATACTTTAGCTTGATAAAGGACAGAAGGATAAAATTACACGTATAATCAAGGTTAAACTGATAATTAATTAGATTTAGTTAACTAATTGGATTAAAAACTTGTAGCCTAATCCCAACATCAAATTAGAGAATCTTATTTCCAATCCTAGAGTAATTGTCTTAGTACTAACCCGAGCTTAGAATATTTATCCGTATTTGTAATCCCCACTCTAGTTTAATTACATTTCTTTTTTTATTTTATATTTAATTAATTCATAAACTACCAATCTATCATGTTTGTTTCCAACACTTACTTAGACATTTTCACACACTTACCTTAAAATATCCTTAGGCTATCCTCAATGGAGTCTCTATTCATCATTTTAGAAACCCATATAGAGACCAAGATCAATTTTAGAGACCCACTTAGAGACCAAGGCAAAAAACTATTTTAGAGACCAAGATAAAACAAAAAATCCACAATGACGGTCTCTATAAAATTGAATCTCTATATCGTGTTAATTTTAATTTTACATAATAATTTGATTATGTGCTATTTTTTCTTGTGTGTTACTTTTTTTTTAATTAATTGTTATTTAGATTATCTCAACTTTTTTAACGAATATTTCAAGCAAAAAATAAATAATTTGCGACGAAGATAACTTTTAAAACATTAAGATTACGTTTAATTACATAATTGCATTTTGAAAAAAACTAATTAAAAATCTCTAATTAAAAAAAAACCCTACGTAAAAAAAATCGTAATTAAAAACCCTAATTAATTTACCCATTAATTAAAATTTTCTCGTGTGTTGTGTTTATATTTGTTTTTTTGTTCTTCATTTTATTCAATTTGTAAATTAATTTATTTTATTAATTTAATCACAAATATTTTATCTAAATAATATCCATTGGATTGTATTTTCTATCATCAATCTCATTCGTTCGTTTGTTATCTCAATATCAAATATCTTATCCAAACAACATCCATTGGATTTGATTTCATTTCCTCAATCTCATCTGTCCATTTGTTATCTCAATCACAAATATTTTATCTAAATAATACCCATTGGATTGGATTTTCTATCCTCAATCTCATCCGTCTGTT
This sequence comes from Ehretia macrophylla, assembly GCA_037974665.1. Classification (NCBI taxonomy): domain Eukaryota; kingdom Viridiplantae; phylum Streptophyta; class Magnoliopsida; order Boraginales; family Ehretiaceae; genus Ehretia; species Ehretia macrophylla. The sequence goes on from CM075774.1 coordinate 13,755,778, forward strand.
TGTTATCTCAATATCAAATATCTTATCCAAACACCATCCATTGGATTGGATTTCCTTTCCTCAATCTCATCCATTCATTTCTTATCTATTTTGCATTCAATTGCCTATATATATAGAGCCATCAATCCTTTAACATTCACAACAATTCAAGCATACAATCTCTATCCATTGATTGTATTTTCTTTCCTCAATCTCATCCATTCATTTCTTATCTATTTTGCATTCAATTTCCTATATATATAAAATGGCCCAACAAGGAACCGATTCCCTCCCATCCGACAACGAAGTCCATAAACATGCGAATGCGATGATGATGATGTACACACAATATCTATCAGTAGTGCAGTCAATACAGATCAACATGGAAAAACATCGTCACATCGACGATCCATACGAAGAGATCGGGTAGGTGCCTATAATAGACTAATGAATGATTATTTTGTTGACCATCCTTTGTATCCTGCTTCTGAATTCCAAAATAAGTTTCGCATGAGGCGCAAAATATTTTTGAGAATTATGGGATATATTGTGCATTTTGACGATTACTTCAAACAGAAACCGGATGCAGCCGATAAGCTTGGTTTTTCACCGCATGTGAAGATGACAGCCGCGCTTCGTATGCTTGCCTATAGAAACCCTGCAGATGTAAATGACGATTATTTGAAAATCGCAGAGGCCACATGTTTGAAGGCGATGATAAGATTCTGTCGTGCCGTCAACGCAGTGTATGGAGACGAGTATCTTCGTCGACCAAACAATGCAGACATGTATAGGCTACTTAGAAAAGCCGATGAACGGGGATTTTCTGGAATGATAGGTAGTGTGGATTGTATAAACTGGAATGAAAAAATTGCCCAACCGCGTGGGCGGGTACATATGCTGGGCACCATGGTTCTCTTACCATAATCTTTGAAGCGGTTGCATCGTAAGACACTTGGATATGACATTCGTACTTCGGTCCACCAGGTGCATGCAATAATCTTAATGTATTATATAGCTTACCTATATTTAATGATGTTCTTGAAGGACTAGCAACGCGCACTCGGTTTACTATCAACGGGAGACGATACAAACAAGGTTACTATCTAGCTGATGGTATATATCCTAAATGGTCCACCATCGTTCAAGCATTTACCGATCCACAAGGCGAAGATAAGATCTTATTTACAAGATTGCAATAAGCATACCGTAAGGATGTCGAAAGGGCTTTTAGAATCCTTCAAGCTCGGTTTAAGATTGTTAGAGGGCCATGTCATTTTTGGCATGAGGATGATATTGGAGAGATTATGAAGACATGTATAATTCTTCATAATATGATTGTTGAAGATAACCAGATTAAAGAAGGTGATAATTTTGTCGATGATACGTCTCGTTTTCATGTAGACCAGTCGCCCGTTGTGCCCAATTGACATCCAATTACGATTAACGAATATCTAAACAATCGTGGACAAGTCATGGACAAAACTGCGTACTTTCTGCTCCGAAGTGATCTTGTTCAACATGTGTGGAATGAATTTCGTGTTGGAAATATAAATTTGTAATCTCATTGTGCAATCTCAAATTGTAATATTCATATATTTAATAAAAACATATATTTAACTAATTAAAATATGAATTACAAACACAAGTTTTAATAAATAATACAAATACATCTATTATTCTTCGTCAAGTGAAGTCATATGAGGATGATGTACGTCATTACCAAAGTTAATCGAACGGGATGCCTTTTTTGCCATAATTGCATTTTGTTCCTCAATCATCCACGCTTTTCTGGCCGGAGTCTTCGTCGTCATAATCTTATAATCGTTAGAAATTTCTATTTCCTATTTGTACTCCTTCATTATTTTTGCCATGTCTTTCGCTTGTTCATTAAGATCTTCCGCAATGGCCTTACCCTTTGCTTGTTTTCTAGCCTTTTTGTTTTCAATTGGCATTGACGATCTCGGGGTTTCCGGCACTGACTCCATGGGATCGTCATTGTCAAGAGAAAAATCCATCTTGGGTGGACTCATATTCATCATTGGACTCGCAACATCGATTATTGACTGCCATTTTTTTTCCGTGTTGTAAAATTGACCAACAGTGTTCCAGGTTGAAATTATGACCCATAGCTGTGTATAAGAGTCTTGCGTCATCCATCTACAAAACAATTCAATTCAAAATTAATTTAAAAAATTGTTAAGTATTAAATACAATATACTCTATAAAAATATAATATATAGTATTAAAAACTCACATTATCAACGACATTTGCTCCGCTCCTTGGTCTCATATTTACTTGAGCAAGACATTTGGAAAATTTTGTGCATTTTTGGTTTATTTGCGTCCATCGGGATTTAAGGTTCTTCGTTGTTCTTTTTTCACTTGGATTGTTAGGAGGGTGAAACTCTTCATATCTTTGTAGAACTCAATTCCACATTGTTCCTGATATTTGGTTTATCCCGATCAAAGGATCTTCGCTAATCGCGATATAGGCCCGGCATAAAGCCTTATCATCTTCATGCGTGAAATTGCGGCCCCTCGAAATTCCGTCCGTACATTCCATTATTGCTAATCCATAAAAAGGAAAAAAGGATAGTTAGGTTGATTTATTTAATAAAAACTAATACAAATACAATATTTAAAAAAAATATAAGTGCCTAATTTAAACAAAAAAAAAAAGCCTAATTGGAACGATAAAAAATCATATAATTACAATTAAAAAATTTTAAAACTAAAAATAAACATATAAAATAAAAAGGCTAAAAAATGTCTAATTAAAAAACTCTAAATACAAAACATAATTAAAAAACATAATTAAAAAAATAACCTAAACTAAAAAAACTAAAACAAAAAACAAAAAATAAAAAAACTATAAAAACAGAAAAAGTTTACCAAACCAAAAAACTAAACTAAAAAAATAAAAGACAAAACCCTAATTTTAAAAAAAAAAATATCTAATTAAAAAACCCTAAATACAAAACATTAATTAAAAATATAACCTAAACTTAAAAAACATAAAAAAATAACCAAAACTAAAAAAACAAAAAAAAAATACAAAACCCTAATTAAGATTATTAAAAAAATTAACCTTAACTATAAAAGCCGCCCACGCGCACCCCTTCCCCCTCCCTCTCCCCCCCAAAATCCTTTTCCCATTTCCCCTTTCCCTCTCACAGCCGCCCACCCACAATGCAGCGCCCCACCCCACCCCACGCGTCCCCTCCCCTCCTCTCCCCTCCCTTTTCCCCTTTCCATTTCCCTTTCCCACTACCCCACCCTATCGTTGCCCACTCCGTCGCCCCACTCCATCGCCGTCCCCCTCCACCACTATGCCCTAGCCCATCACGCCCCATTGTCCCACCCCATCATGCCCCACTACCCCACCCCACCACGCCCTACCCCATCGCCGCCCCTCTCCACCACCTTAATTTTTTTTCTCTCTCTATATTTACCTTTTTTCAGTTTATTGAGGAAAACAAGTGCAAAATGTTTCAAACCTGTGGTATGTTGAAAGATTTGTGATATGGGGACTCAGATTTGTGAATTTGTTGAGGGTTTTGTATTTTCCAGATCTGCTTCCATATATACGAAAATTGCAACGGTTCAATTTTTTTTTTTTAGCTTTGCAGCACGTTCAAACGGCTCTATTGTCAGATTGTGTTGGGTTTTTTTTGGTTTTCTTGTCTGATGAAAAAAAAATTTCTGTAAATTTTTTTTTTTAGATCTGACGTTTAGACTTTGTCAGAATGTCAGATCGTCACATGCAACAAATAGAGACTCGTTTTTGTCTTTTTGTATAGTCTTCATTTTCTTCAACAAATTTGTTGAAGAAAATGGAGACTCGGTGCTATTTTAGAGACTCAAGGCTGTTGTGATATCGTTATTTTACCAAAAAATGTCAAATAATGTTTTAGAGACTCCTATTGGTGTCGGTTTTACCTCAATGGAGTCTCTAAAAATAGCAATCATTGTTGTTTAGAGACTCCATTGAGGATGCCCTTAGGAGGCTCCTTGTGAATTCGAACTCGCACTCAAACATACTACACTACATCGATCTATGCACTTGTAGGTTAAACTTGATTAATTTTTCACTTATTTTATTTACCAACCGAGTCATAATCAAGGTTTTGGCACCGTTGTCGGGGAGGCACGATATAGTTTTTGGAAAAAGTATTGAATTTGTTTAAGTGTTTGTTTTATCTGTTTTTCTTATTTCAAAATCACAAACAAAATTCCAAAAACAAAATTCAAAAAATTTATTATGGAAAAATTTAGTTGATTGGAATATGATTCCTTTTGATAAGATTGTTTTCTAGATTTACCTTGTGAGTCACCCAATCTTTAGGCTTTTAATACTATAACCTCATCTGTAATGACCCGATCCCTCACGGAATCGGAACCTCTATTAATCATACTATCCTCAACCCAAATCCAACCCCGAGCACGAAATTTAGGGAAAAATGGACGGAGTTTTCCCTATTTATAGGACTATTTGGAAACATGTAAACTACAACATACAACCACAAGACCATAATCCACAACTTCAATCTATTTCATCCCTATTAGCATGCAAGTCAACTAAACAGAATAATAAACAATTGAAGTTATTACAAACCACTTGCACCTAACTATCACCCAAGACTAAAACTTTAATATTATATTTCTTAAGATAACACAAATACATACATGACCATAAGGTCTCAAATAGTATACAGGCATATAAAGTACACATTCTTCCTTGTTCTACACACTGATAGAGCAGGCAGGCCACACAAGAGGCAATCCCATTTCCAGCTTATAACACTTATCCTAAAAGGTGTTACAAACGAGGGTGAGTATACAACATGTATACTCAGTGAGGGAGGTGATGCAGCAAACCGAGGAATGCTTTCATGAGATGCAACAAGAATAATAACATATATAACACAAAATAACAAAGTTAATTAGACAAGTATTTAACCATATTTTAAAAAGGATACGGTTCCATGTTTGTCTTCAATCACGAGCCACAAGCCAAGATCTTCAAGCAAGTGCCGGTAAAACCTTACTCTTCCAAATTGGGGTACTATGGATGTACCCCAATCCTACGACCCTTTCTCCTGAGGTAGGTCCATATGCTCGGCAAGTGAACCACGCCTCTGGGGTAGTGGAGTATACTCAACGAGAAAGAGAATAGGCACCATGGTAGTCGAGGGAGCATGGCAAGCCCGACGCCACTCGTGTTTCTTGGCGCTACCATGTTCGAAAAGGTTGCGCAACCCTAGGTCAAGATCATGAGAGCCAAGTATATTAAATATCACATAAGAGGAACGACAAAGTAGGTCATCCTCGCAGTTAATCACAAATAACATAAGAAAACACAAGATAGCGAGTAATTAGTACATATAAACCATTTCAATTACTAAAGAATACAATCTAGAAACAGTAAAATAATTTAAAATGTACAAAAGAGATGAAGACTCCCCCACCTTTAAAAATCCAAACTTGCGAGAACTAACGTCCATTTATTTACAAACACCTTGGGCGACTCAAAAGCTCAGACCCTAACATGTCATAGAACACTTACTTACCACAAATAATTCCATGGATGTCATTTATGGCCAATACAATAAATAATATAAACAAGTAACTATATTTTTTTAACTCTTAACTACAACCAAAACTCAAGAAAATAGCATTCAAACCAAACTTAATACTTAATACATTAAATGCACTAGGTAGCATGCTCTGATATTACACTTTAGTCACTAAGTTATAACATTCTAGTTATTCAATGACAACTCAACTAAGGCATGCTCAAATTCCTAACAACATTGCACTAACTACTTTAAACTATATGAATAATCATTATAACACCATTTAATTCATAAAACTTGCATTCATTCTCAAGTGGGTCACTTAGCAAGTACAGGGTTCTAGGACTCATAGAAGCATTAAGATACACTCTCTAAACTAGATTTATCAAGCTAATGCAACTCAATACTTGTTTTATTTAACTTAGTTCGACTTTTACCTTTCAAACATGCCACTTTCACATTACTCTAACCAATGGCTCTACTAGCATGCTCGGGATTCCCTTTCATTTAGCCTTCCCAATTACATTCATAACATTTAGTAGCCAAGTTAAGTCACATTAACCACTTAACTACAACTAAACTAAACAAAGTTCAAATTATTTAAACATTCAATGCACATAGTTCACGTTAGTCACATATTAAACATTTAACATTTAATGCAACTAATATTTATTTAACCCTCATTCCACTTAAGCACTCTCTTCAAATATGTAATTGTTACTCTCAAGTCTTCAACTACCTATAATCTCCCATTATTCAACTCAAATTAACCTTTAGTGCAACATTAATCACTTAGCTATATAAACTGAAATTTCTAACTGTATTAGCTTAACTTTATGTGTTCAGTTAGCAGCCTTAATGTCCTCTAAAACTTCTAAAATTGCACAGACATGTGTTTCATCAAGTGTAGATGATCTTAGAACCAAACAGAACTCAATTCCGTTCTAAATTCCTCAAGATACAACCATTTCCGTACGCCTGCGCTTAACTGCCCTGCACCAACGATTTTCCCAGACACATTTCGGAAATGGCTAAACCGGAGGGCTAAAACGCTAGAAATAACCTTAATCATAGAAATCAACATTTATTCTAATTTCCTAATCTAGCTTCTATGTAAATTTCGTTAAGTTTTGAGCACGTTTTATAGGTCAAAAGAGCTTCGAAAGACAGGGGCAGTGGTCTGTTCAGTGTTTGGATTAACTCTTACACCTAGTTTAGCTTGCACTTCTTGACTTTATTGCTTTGGCTTTGCACTCTCGTCACGCAACTGACCAGTTTTCTCACTTTGCACTAATGTCTATTTAGCTTGTTTTCTAGCATTTCTACTTGGTTTGCTCTTAATTTTAACATATACTACATTCATACACTTCATTGAGGTCATTTATCAAGCACCTAAACCTCATTCAAGAGCATCAACTAACAAGGCAATAAAAGCATACAAGTTGAAGTTATACAAGAGAACCGAAGCCAAAGATTACTCTACACTTCAATCTAATCAACAATTTATGGTTATACAACTCAAGTATTCCCAAGTTCTATTAAATCAACTAGAATACATTGTAATGAAACACTTAAAATGCAATAGAAAATGATTTCTCTCACCTTGTATAGCTAGAAAATGGAAGAAAATTGACTAGAAACACCTTTGATCTTGCTAAAATGGTTGAGATTTGAAGATGAAGTCAATCCCTAAACCAAAGAAGTCTCACGTTTTCTTTCTTGCTTCTGCCCGATTTCTCTTTCTTTTCTTTGGTTATGTTTTGCTTTGTTATCTACTAATATAAGTATAAGAATATACTTAATTGGCAAAAAGGCTCCACTCAATAGTGCCTCACGATTTCATGCTGCTGCTGAACCAATTCCTTTTCTTTTGCTAATGTTGACTTTTGTTTAACACATAACAACCAAATATATGTAATATAATACAACCAAATAGCCTAGCTTGGTTCAACATTTTTCTTTCTCACCTGGACTGGACCAACGGCCCATTGGTTCCTTTCTTAGTTTTTTTTTTCCCTGGCTATTATATATAAGTATGTAAATATTAAGTAAATAAATGGCCTACTAATGGTTTGGCTTCTATTAAATATAATTAAGCTATAGAAACTAAGTAAAACTAATAAGGATACTAAAAGTCCAAAGTAATTAAAATATTACTATTCACTCTGGGACACTAAAAATATTTATTTTTCTCACGCTCGGGACATCTTACGCACATTCTAGAAATGAACGAATATATTAAATACAGTATTGTTCAGGAAAAAAATATCAAATTTGAAAAATAAAGCAGATTAAAATTCTACCTGGGCTCAAGTTAAACTTAAAATTTAAAATATATAAAAGCAAATAAGATCAAACAAGGGGTAATTAAGTCAAATATGCACATAGAATAATTAAATATGATAATTTAAAAGTCTTTCTAGGTTCGGGCATTACATTATCCCCTATCTCAATTTGGGCATACTATTGTGAATTGTCCTCAATATCCCGAAATCTTTCATAGACTTGATTTTAGTACTCAGGATTATTTTTCAAATAATAAATTGGACTTTACCACATATAACTCGGGGTGACAAAATCATCAAAATTTATTTTAGGATCAAAGAAATTCATATTTTCTACCTCATAATTTTCAAAATGAGAATAATGCATCCCAATTCCCCAACATTGATTCTACTGAATTTTGTGAAAGATTTGAATGTAATTCTTTCAATCAATTTTTTTTTCTATCCTAGCTCGATTGAACTTACTTCTCCCCAATCAAGCTTCAATGACAAGATCGGCCAACTTGTCCAACTCGTCAAATTCAACCACCAATTCTTAGATAGGCTATAAGACCAAATCAATCAACTAGTTGAGAGCTCAAATAATTGGAAAAAATACGAGCATCCAATTCAACCACTCATGAACTTATAAGACCAATATAGTTTTGTACATCATGAAACTATCCAAGACCGGGTTGATGGGATGAAAGTAATGCATGAAGATAATGAAACTGATAGAGATCAAAAAAGTGACATAAGAAATTATTACTGAGGCACATACCCTAGGATGGCAAAACCATCCACCTCCACTTTGGGGTCATGAAAACTTTTCTCAAAGCTTTAAAGGATAATTCCCTACACCTTCCAATCAGAATCTTCTGCTGGCTTGATATTTAATTTTTTCAATTAAAATTTTCACCGTGATAATTGGATTGACTTTGCTCCTCCTGAATCTGATGGCAAGTTTCACCAATTTTCTAAACTTGTTGAATCCAATGCTCACATGCTTCAATCTTTAGATCAACTATTCGAAAGCGCACTTAGTTGGGCAAAGGATAAGCACCACATCTAGTCTATTATGGGCCAATTTGATAAGATGACTTTTGACCAAACTAATGAAATGAGCAAGGTTAATAGGGAGAAATGTGATAGGAAAAATAAATTTGAGGAAAACTTCATGCCTCACTTAGAAGGACATGATGAGCTTTGTAATATCATGACTCAACTCGACTCTAATTCCTTTTTAAGAAAAATGGGTGCACACAGTTTATTAGAGTCTATACTCTGTTAGGACGAGTCTATTAAGTTGAGCCTAATTCATCCCTCCTTCTTAACTCCTAAAGAAGAAGTTGAAGAGATTGAATGATTGTTGTATCAATTTGACCATGAGAGTGAGTCAAATGCTTCCATATCTCTTTTAACTGACCATAACACTATTAGGGAAGCTACGATAGACATCATTTCTCTGCTGAAAGTCATCATTCTTCTTCTTTCGACGAGTCTCCCCATGTTTTTAGAGCTCACAACAATGCCTTCTCATATCACATACATTTAGGATCAATCTACATTTCTCCTATTATCAAAGTCATTGATCCCTTGTTTAAAGAGAACATGTTTATGGTCCTTGATGATCAAAAAAAAAATCATAGGGTGGTTAATTGTAGAGAAAGACATTCTTTCCTCTAGGAAGGCAAATTTGGATTTGATCCATATCTGAGTAAATAGTTATTATCTACCTCTAGTAACTTACGGGTTGACCAATTGAAATTGGGACATATTTTTTACAGCTCACTATGACCCCTGATGACATAGTCAAGAACATACCTACACATACCATGTTGGGATGGGAATTGTCACATTTTTAAGGTGACTTAGAAAAGACATGTTTTGTAATAAAAAGAAATCAACATTTGTTGCATGATCCTTTTCTATTCAAAGTTTGTGTTGAAATGATTATCAGGCAATATGTGCCGAAAATTTTTAAACATAGTTGGCTCTATCATAGACAGCTAACCAAGGGCGTAAAACTCAGCGCTACTAGGAGGTAACCTAGATTTGAAGATTTTCATATATTTTATGTATGTTTTCATTATTTGTTTATTGCGAGTGAATTTTATGAAATTTACTTTTTTATGATTGAGTCTTCTTTATTTTGTTTGGTGTGCTTTCCTACCCCTCCGTATTACTTTATTTATGTGTTTGTTGTTTTATCACTACTTGTGCAACATATCCAGAAGTTTTCGCAATATTATAGCAGCTTGTTCATAATTGCTAATGTTGATGATTCTTTTAACTGTATTATCTATTAGTCTTCTAGTCTTTTATGAGTTTTACAGATTTTTACATTCTAAGGCAAAGACAATGGACACTATTTACCGCATCAGCGTCAAATATACTGCTACATATCAGGTGGTCTCTTTCTTTGTTTGCACTCCATTTCCCTTCGACTATAATGTCATTTACATGAAAGTAAGCAAACTTTAAGTTTGGGGGTGTAGTAATTGACTCCATGTTTTTTTTTTACATTTTGCACTTCTCTTTCTACTATATTGTCATTTGTTTGAAGGCAACCAAACTTTAGGTGTGGGGTGCCCTATTGATTTTCATGCTTAAATATTTTCGAAACTATGTGAGAAAAATATCATTGTAATAACTATTTTCATGAGAAAGAGTACTTTACTAACTTATTTGTTTATAGGAACATCATTTGAATGATTTGAGAGCCTATATTTTTAGTTATTGTAGTATGAAAATAAATTCTAAAAAATGTCTAAAGAAAAACTTTGGTTTATTGTATTTATGAGTTAGCTTTATTATTCTTCTTCTTTTTGATTGATGGATATTTGAATATGAGTAAAATAAGATAGGATTGCCTTTTTTAGAGAGTTTATTGTGATCAAGAGGTTGAGTAGAAATGGGCAAGAATATCAAAATCTAATCTACTTGCATATCCTGAAAATTAAAGAATTTGAATAAATTTAATTTGCTTAGCTTTTTTTTTTTTGAAACATATTCCAAAGCAATCGATAGACTGTTCCAAAAGAGTGGTAAGTTTAAAATTAAATAACGGTTCTAATTTGTTCTTTTCATTGACCTGTAAGTTTGTTAAGAATGACAAATTAAATTTCTCATAATTCATTCAGATGTGTTTTAAGACAGTCCTGTTTGGGGACAAGCCGATATATATTGCCAGCTACCGATCATTTGATTGGACTGGAATTTAGAATGGATACACTTGACGATATGAATCATTTGAAACATAAGGTTTAGGTTTTAGGATGTTGATGTATCTCTATTTTCAGTAATCAAGCCGTGTCATTTAATCTATAATTGCATTATAATATGATGCATAAATGCTACATTTCATATAAATTTATTGCGATGTAGGTTGAACGATAAAATAAAAAATATTGGCTTAAAATACTACTTCACAATACAAGTCAACAAAGAAATAGGATGATTGACATGGGTTTCAGTGTCGAAACAACTCGCGAAAATTATTTTTGGTCAAACTGAATGCAAAAATAGATTCAGAAGGCTAAAAAATCTTAAGTTGGGCCCGATCAACTTTTCGATCAAACACAATAGTTGTGGTCAACAATCAATTTGCAAACAACAGTCAAATTCACAATTGATTTCTGGCAACTACATGTAAAAAAATAAGCCAAAGCAAGCATAAAGCAAATATTTTGTGGAACTTCTGGCTGGAACTCTCATCACGCGCGAATTTAAAATGGAGGTGCACTTTCGTGGAAATAAAAATGTACTGATCAGAAGCTGGCTGAAGACTCTGGTACCCTTGCTACTATCCAACTTTATGATTAGCAAATTGTTTGTTTACTACTCAAAGTAGCATTTTTTGTGCATTCTAATTTTAAGGAAAAGTAAACAAATAAAAGTAAGGAGCTAGAATCTTATAGCGGGTGCCACGTGTACCCCATGCTTTGCTACTTTCTAATTCATCTAAATTGCAAAGTTTGAAGATGAAACCAATACAAGCCATGTTCTTCTGTACAAGGTCATTCTTTGAAATATGCAACTTTTCAATATTATTATATTGATCAAAAGTCCTTTCAAGGACCAAGGAAGGCCAAGGATGCATTTTTCTTAAGCTTAACATGGATTCAGCCAACGATTCATTCTCTTTAATATTACAAAGTGAAGACTTTTACACCAAGGATAACGCGCTGCAGCAAGCTATAATACTCCCCAGCCCTTGTTCGTTTCGGTAAAACATATTCAACAGATATAAGTCTTTGTTTCTCTGTGTTGAATTTATTTTTATTTTGTAAATAGTTAAGATTAGATTAGTTTTTTTATTTTTGTAATAGTCTAATTTTTTTGGGTGTAATACAGAGGAGGTAATGCCCAAATTACAAAACAGAGGAGGAACAAAATCTCGTATTTGTACTCGTGAATCTTACCTCGAATTTATTATTGCCAACATACAAACTTTATTTATGGGGGAATATCTCTTTAATCTCTTTCATATTTAAATTATTTATTTTTATTATGCTCGTGTAATTCGTGTTTATGATTATGTAATAATTGTTTTTTAATTTACCGGTTTCAAATTTGGACTAATTTGATTTGATGTTATACGTGGCTTGATTTATTTATATTCTAATTATCTGTCAGTTTATTATACTTGTAGTTATTAATTTGATCGGTATTTTTATGTGTCATATATCTATCTTTTAATAATAAATTTACTGGTTGTACCATAGTTTCTATTAAATTATAAATTGTATCATAATTTTTACATTTAGAATTATGAAATGCCATTTTTAGTTAATTAACCTGGTCACTTTGGGTTATGTGGACAAAGTTATTCTTCAGCTAGATAAATGACACAAGGATAGAATTGCACACATAATCAATGTTAAATCGATAATTAACTAGACTTGGTATCGGATTAAATGCTTGTAGCCTAATCCAACATCAAATTAGAAAATCATATTTTCAAGTCTAGATCAATTGCCTTAGTACTAATCCGAACATAAAATATTTTTTCGAATTTGTAATCTCTGACTCTAGAATAATTACATTTCTTTCTTTATTTTATTTTTAATTAATTCATAAACCACCAATCTATCTTGTTTGTTTCTTACACTCACTTAGGCACTTTCACACACTTACTCCAAAATATTCTTATGAATTTTTCTGCAGATTCGACCCCGTACTCAAACACATTAAACTACATTAATCCATGCACTTACCAGTTTAAACTTGATTAATTTTACACTCATTTTATTTACCAATCGAATGACGATCGCTCGCCATCTATCTACATCTTTGTCAATAGTTGTGGACTCTCTCTTTAAACAAGCATAATGGATTTAACTACGTCGAGTAGGTTGCTCACTCTGGGTGTTCTCACTAGAAGGGGTCTCTACGTCTTCTAAAATATCCAAATTTCCCAGATTGCTAGCCCGACCAGGCCTCGAATGGCTACGTGGCGGAGTATTCCCAAAACGAAGGTTATCTGTGATCAAGATCCCAACAAGATCAGACAGAGGAGAATCCTCATACACTTCTAGTATCCTGGGATATAGGGGACTCTTGGTGAGACTATGAAGAAGGCATGTTATCCTCGTGAAGGGAGGAAGAGGGTGAAATGTCGACAGCCTCGCCGGTTGACGGAAGAGATCTATTCTGGGAGTCAGACTCAGACCCACTACCCATAACCCAAGAAAAAATAAGATCATAAAAAGAGAGTAAAAGGATGGATCCATGTACCTACGAAGTTGGGAAGAAGAGTCTGAGGTAAACGTGCAGAAACTCGTACCAAAAGGCAAGAACACATGCTTTAAGTGGAAGAAGCTAACAAAAGGGATTGAGAGTAAAGAAGGAAGAAAAGTCGAAATGATCCACATTCAACCGAGTTTATAGCTCATTTCTCGCAGGAATTGAAAGGAAATATAACATTAAATGCGGATTTAAAAATAGCCATAATTGCGCATGACTACACGTCTCTCCACGTGGCTAATAGGAACGGTCAGAATGACAATGAAGAGAGAAAATAACAATAGGAACCATCGTCAATTAAAAACGCTGAACCCGAGATGCATGAAGGGCACATCAGTTGCTCCCACTAATCAATGTCTTTATACAGTGGAACCAAGGAGGCAAATGATAAAGGGTGAAGAAACTCATGAGAGTAAAAAGGACATTTAGATTAATTAACAGTATTGAAGGGGGGACACAAACATTTACGCTAGATGAAAAGGCACGATATGTTACCACCTGGCGGATGACCGATCCTCAATCTCTTAGGAGTCCCGACTTTCAAGGCGCTCCAATTCCTGAGGTGCCCGAGCCCCACAGCATCTCGATCTCCAAGGCACCTTGGACACAGAAAGATACGTGTCATAGTCACATTTACTATGTATAATAAGACACATTTTTCAAAAAAAATAATTGAAATCTTATTGATCTAATTATTTACTCAGATTAGGATATTTTTAATGGGGCTCTAAAAATGTAATAATTGTCCTTTTTAGAGACTTTGGCAATGAAAATTTAACACCAATGGCAGAAATTAACACCCAAAAAATAGTTTTTTATCTATATTTAGAGACTTTGGTTAAATATGGAGCCCCATTTAATTTTTTTTCAGCAAAACTTGAGACCCAAAATAGAGACTCAACAAGAAGACAAATGGGTCTCTATTTTGTGGTACAACCCGAGTTGTCAGATCGTCAGACTGTCGGATCTGACGATCTGACAACATTTGAAAAAAAAAAAAAGGTCTGATGAACATAAAAAAAAAAAAATAGAGGTTGCAACGGATCTGATGAACGTTGCAACTACAAACAAAAAATTTACTGTTGCAACGGATCTGAACATCTCAATACATATACAACACAAACATTGCAAAATTAAATCTCAAAGTGTGCAAGATACAAAAATAACTTCGCAATTAAAAAAAAAAAAAAAGGTAAGTTAGATCTGAGAATTAAACTTCTGTATTTGGCGGTAGAAGGGTCGCGCGGTGAGGTGGTGACGCGGTGGAGGGGTGAGGTACTGACGTGGTGGGGGGGGTGACGTGGTGACGCTGTGTGTGTGTGGGGGGGGGTGACGGGAGTTACAGGAGGAGGAGGAGGAGGAGGAGGAGAAGAAGAAGAAGAAGAGGGGGGGGGGGAGGGAATGACTCGCGGGGGGGGGGGGGGGAGGTGACGGGAGGAGGAGGAGGAGGAGGAGAAGAAGAAGAAGAGGGGGGGGGGGAGGGGAGGGAGTGACGCGCGGGGGGGGGGGGGGGGGGGGAGGTGACGGGAGGAGGAGGAGGAGGAGAAGAAGAAGAAGAAGAAGAGGTGGGGGGGGGGAGGGAGTGACTCGCGGCGGGGGGGGGGGGGGAGGTGACGGGAGGAGGAGGAGGAGGAGAAGAAGAAGAGGGGGGGGGGGGGAGGGAGTGACGCGCGGCGGGGGGGGGGGGGAGGTGACGGGAGGAGGAGAAGAAGAAGAAGAAGAAGAAGAGGTGGGGGGGGGGGGGGGTTTATATAGGTGTTAATTTTTTTTATTTCATTAATTATTATTATTTTTATTTAATATTTTTTTAATATTATATGTCTCATTTTTTTATTCAATAATTAATTATTCATAATATATTGTATTTTTCATATCTTAATTATTTTTGTTATATTCGTAATATGTCACAATAAATAATTAATTATTCATAATATATTGTATTTTTCATATATTAATTATTTTGCATATATTTGTAATATGTCACATTCAATATATATTCTTTAAATATATTTTTATTCTTAATATATTGCATTTTTCATATATTTATAATATATTAACAAAAATTCATATTAATTTTCTTCCATAATATTTAAGTTTATATAGGTGTTAATTTTTTTTTATTTCATTAATTATTATTATTTTTATTTAATATTTTTTTTATTCATCATATATTTATTTTTTTATATTATATGTCACCTTTTAGTCATTCATTAATTATTTATTCATAATATATTGTATTTTACATATATTAATTATTTTTGTTATATTGGTAATATGTCACATTCAATATATATTAATTATTTTTGTTATATTGGTAATATGTCACATTCAATATATATTCTTTAAATAATTAATTATTCATAATATATTGTATATTTCATATATTCATAATATATTAAAAAAAATTCAGATTAATTTTTTTCCATAATATTCAAGTTTATATATATATATATAGATAATACTTAATTTAAAACTAATCTATACATAAATTTTTACTTTATTTAAGAATTTTTTTTTTTCGTTTTCAGCTATGGAGAATGCAGACGGAGGTTTCAGGGGTCGCAATTTCACAAATGAAGAAGATATTGCTTTATGCCGTTCTTATATTGCAATCAGTGAAGATCCCCTTGTCGGGATAAACCAAACATCAGCAACAATGTGGAATCGCATTCTTGAAAAATTCCATGAAATATGCCCCTCTGTTACTCCAATGGAAGCACGCACATCGAAAAGTCTAAAATGTCGATGGACACCAATCAACCAAAAGTGCACCAAATTTGCCGAGTGTATTGCTCAAGTTAATTTAAGACCAAGGAGTGGAGCAAATGCTGTTGATAGCGTGCGTTTTTTTGGAGTAATATTTTTTTTCTAACATTCATCTGCCACAATTACTTACAATATTATTTTTGTTTTACAGATTTCTGATAGAAGACAATTATACTATTCTGTGAAAAACCAAAATTTTAAACTCGATCATTGTTGGGAAATATTACAACACGATCAAAAATGGAGGAAAATTACCGATGTCCATTTATCTGAACGGGCAGCGATGGCTGACACAGGTGCACATATGCCCCAACCTGAGTCTCCAGTTGATCTGGAGAACAACACTTCATTTTCTGTACAAAATGACACTATGGATGAGTCGGTGCCCGATACCCCAACCGAGCCCTCATCTGCGAGGCCTATTGGAAACCAAAAAGCTAAAAGGCTCAAAAAAGGCAAGGACATTGCAAGTGAAATCCTCCAACAAGGGAAAAATATGGAGAAAATGATGATGGAGTACAAAGAACATTTTGAGGAACAAAAAGATTTCAATATTATGTCGATGAAGACTTCTACCATCGATACTCTAGAAAGAAGGGCGTAGATGATCGAACGACAAAAAGCAATTATGGCAAAAAGGGCCTCTCGTTCGATAAACTTTGACGATGATGTCTATCGTCCCAATATGCCTTAATTATTTGTATTTGTATTTGTATTAGATAATTATTTTTCAATTCAATGTGATGTTTAATATTAACCATTTTCCCAATGCGAAGTTATGCTTGACATTAATTTTGGAGGGTAATTATTTTTAAAAAGATCTACATACAAAAGATAGTTAATTAAACATCTTCGTAATACATATTGCAATTACATATTTATATTTCCTACACGATATTCATTCCAAATGTGTTCAACGAGATCATTTCGGAGAAGATAGTAAGCAGCTTCATCTCTGATTTGAGCTCGATTGATTAGATATTCATTAATAGTTATGGGGTCTCGATTTGTTTCGACAGGGGCTTCTTCTACATGGTAACGTGCAGGATCATCGTAGAAGTCATCACCTTCTGCCTCCCGGTTATCTTCCACTATCATATTATGAAGAATTATACAAGTATTCATAATCTCCCCAATATCAGTCTCATGCCAAAAACGACATGGACCTTTAATGATTTCAAATCGACTTTGAAGGACACCAAAGGCTCTTTCGACATCTTTCCGGTATGCTTGTTGCTTCTGATTAAATAACATTTTATCCCTATCTTGTGTATTGGGAAATGCCTGAACAATTGTGGACCAACGCGGATATATTCCATCCGCAAGATAATATCCTTGTCTGTACTGTCTACCGTTGAAGGTATATTGTATGCGTGGAGATCTTCCTTCAAGAATATCAGAAAAAACTGGTGAACTATATAATACATTGAGATCGTTACGCGCACCTGGTGCTCTGAAGAATGAATGCCATATCCAAGTATCGTATGACGCAACCACTTCAAGTATTATGGTTGGATGACCATAGTGTCCAGCATATGTTCTAGCCCACGCGGTTGGGCAATTTTTCCATTCCCAATGCATACAGTCCAAACTACATAGCATTCCCGGAAACCCACATTGGTTAGCTTTCCTGAGAAACCTAAACAGGTTTGCATTGTTGGGACGATGTAGATACTCGTTGCCATATACTGCGTTGACAGCGTGACAAAATTTCTTCATCGCCTCCGTAGATGTACTCTCTGCAATTTTCAAATAATCATCGTTGGCATCTGCAGGCTTTCTGTATGCAAGCATACGGAGTGCGGCCGTCATCTTGACGTGAGGAGTGAACCCTTGCTTTCCAGCTGCATCTGGTTTTTGCTTGAAATAATTGTCATAATGCATGATATCTCCCATAATTTTGAGAAACAATTCGCGCCTCATGCGAAAACGTTTTGTGAATTCAGAAGCAGGATATAAAGGACGATCAACAAAATAATCATTCATAAGCCTGACATGAGCACCTACCCGATCTCTTCTCTTGGATTGTCGACGTGAGGATGTGCCTCCATGTTCTCCTGTACTATACTGATATGCAACATGCATCATAGATTGATGTTGTCCGTACATCGTCATCATCATCGCGTGTCCATGGATGTCGTTATCATGATGACCAATGGAATCGCTAACATCGGATGGAGGGGAATCGACTCCTTGTTGGGACATTGTAGACAGAGCAATATAGATTTGAGAACGAGTTGTATAGATTGTAGTATTTAATTGTGGTACAAAGAAAGGTTCGAGGTTGTGATATATATAGATTTATGAGTGGATAAGAGATAACAAACAAACGGATGAGATTCACGAAGGAAAATCCAATCCAATGGCCCTTATTTGGATAAGAGATTTTAGATGATGATAAAGAACGGACGAATGAGATTGTCAAAGAAAAATCCAATCCAATGGCCCTTATTTGGATAAGAGATTTTAGATAATGATCACGAACAGACGGATGAGATTGTCAAGGGAAAATCCAATCCGATGACCCTTATTTGGATAAGAGATTTTAGATGATGATAAAGAACAGCCGGATAAGATTTACATTTTCGATATAAGATTTTAGTTGATGATAACGAACGTACGGATGAGATTGAAAATAATATATTCCAATGTAATCGAATGTAATTAAACGTCATCCATTTCAAAATATTATACCGTTGTCGGAATTAATTAATTTTGTGGTTGAAATATTCGAAAAAATATATATATATTTTTTTAAAATCATAATTTTTTTAAAAAAATTAACTATTGCAAAAAATAACGAGTAATCAAATTAATATGCAAAATTAAATTAAACATAATATAGAGACTCAACTTAGTTAAGACCCTCATTGGAGTTAACTTTTTTTTAGAGACTCAAAAAAATAAATGGGGCTTAAGTAGGGGCTCTAAATTACTCAGGGTCTCTATATTTGGAGATAGAGACCCTGAATTTAGAGCCTCTACTGAACATACCCTTACAATTAATTTATGAATTTTTACTAATTTAAGTATCAAAGGATTTAATGAATTCAACTCCACGAACTTTTTTTACAGGTACTTCAGAGCACAAATTTCCAGCGGAATCCTTGACGAATTTGTATCGAAACAACCAGAACTAAATTTGATAAATATTAGAATGCTCAACGGTTTTCAAGCACAAAAACCAATAGTGTAAACAAAAATTGAAAAAATCAATTTAAATAGAAAAAAACTTGTAATTTTCAAGCATGATGCAACTAGACTAACTACATATCTGAATTAAAAAAGAGCAATTTAAATATTAAAAATTCTACAACAATAAAATGAACGAAAATCGATATACTACAAGATCATAAAATTCAATTACAGATAACCAACCCACATTGACAGTTTAATAGATGCTATCTAGAATTATGTTCCAAATTCTTTCTTTAGTTGCCTTCATTTTGAGGTCTTTTTACTAATTGGCTTCGTTTAAATAGTATTCCTATCAAATGGGAACAAATGGAGCATTCATAATTGTAATCTCATGGTACATCTCTGGGCAGAAAAAAAGGCAAAACTTTCATTTTGCTCTGTGAAATTTGTGACTTTATATCTTGCATTGCTGTTTAAGAGCTATACATAAACATTTTGGGAAAATGCCATTTTTCCCCATGAAGTTTGACCAATATTCCAAACTCTCTCATGAGCTTTTATTATTATCCAGATTCTCCTATACACACTAACACTGTTAAAAACTTTTAATAGTTAACTAGTTGACTTTTTGCAATTACTCTTTGACCCTTTTTTCATATTACCTTCATCCCAACTAGCTGCTAAACAATTGGCAAGACAACTTCATCATCCCAAAAGAAATTAAACACAACAATAAAATTTAAAGAAAGTCCACTGATCAACATTCACTCATTACAAATTACATCCTTGCAATTGTACAAGATAAAAGAAAAAAAAAAAAGATCAATTATAAACGAGCAGCCATATCTTACAATAAAAAATACTTGTAAAATAAAATATGCAAGCATGAATAAGATATTATTATTATTTTATATTCGACTTTTTTTTATTCCTTCATCCCCTTCCCTAAAATAAACAGACCAGCCATATCTAATAATAAAGAAATCACATAGAGACAATTAACACAAAAAGAATAAAGAAATCACATACGGACAATTAACCGAGTTAATAATTGCAGAGACTAATTTAATATTAATATTTTACTAGGCATATAATCATATATTTATGTCGCATATCACACTTGAATGTATGATAATAAACTTTCTCAGTGTATTACTAACTCTGACATATACATGTATGTATGTATATATTGATAGAACGTAATTGAAGGGGTAAATTGCTGAATGTATATACTATAAATTGTACTGCTTCATATCAATGGAAACACACACAATTATTATCAAAAGCTTTTATAGTATCAAAGCCTGTTTGCCTAGAGCAAACACAATACGATCCAATCTCTCTCTCTTTTTTGTGTCAACAAATTCCCTTATCCTCATCATGTCTTCTCCTTCAAATACATCCTCTTCCACAAAAATACCCGTTGTCATTTCCATTGGAAATAATAACCAAAAACAAACATCTCTTATCTCACTCAATGCTGGAACCCAAATATCATTCAAACTATCAAAAGGTGGCAACTATGCATCATGGAAATCACAATTCACGAATCTGTTACTTGGATATGATCTCTTGGGATATGCAGATGGTTCTTTTCCATCTTCTACTGAAAAAATAAAAAATTCCCAGGAGAATGAAATCGAAAATCTAGCATATAAACTTTGGATGCGGCAAGATCGTTTGGTCTTTTTGGGCATTCACGTATTTGTGAATGGCTCTATTGCTTCTCTTGTCACTTCATGCAACACTTCTGCAGAGGCATGGGTGAAACTAGAGACCATAGTTACCAGATTCGCCCTACTCCCCTTCGAACCGCGTGTCGGATTCCACGTCCCAATTCACGGTACATTTGCGTACCGGAACTCTACGATTCGCGTTCCAATTCACTAAAATTAGCGACTCGAAAAATATACAAATTTTTATCAGAAAAATAATGAAAAAGAATAAAGAGCCTAAAAGTATAACATATACAGATTGCAAACCTTTAACATATAAAAAATTTCTAATTTGCTTTTGTGTCTTGTGTTTGATATACAATATTAAAAAACTATCTTAATTGTTGGGTTTGGATTTTGGACTTTAAACTAACGTTACACCAAATTGATTTTAGTAATTAGTAAACATAAAATACCATTACTCTACAGAATATTTGATCATGGAATCCAATAATTCTTCATACTGTATTGTGAACAAAAATTAGCATACCAAGAAGTATACCCCTATCGTACCCTTTAAACTCTCAGTGTCGTACCCCATACCCGAATTTGTACCACGACTCGGACCGTACCACGAATCTGGTAACTATGCTAAAGACCTCATTTGCAAATAAGTCTAGCACTCATATGTTAACTCTCTTGGCTACATTAATGAAAACCAAACAAGAGGGAAACACTATCTCTGAATATATGCAAACAATGAAAAGTATCATTAATGCTCTAGTCATTATTGGGCACGCTCTCAGCAACAAAGAAGTAGTTGCTTATGTTCTCAATGGTCTGAGCAGTGAATTCAAAGAACTGACTGCTGCTATTAGAGCTCGAGATAATCCGCTGACATTTGAGGAACTTTATGATAAGCTTGTTGATCATGAAACTTATGTGAAAAGAGAAGAACCAAACCTGCCTACAGATACTACCATTACTGCCCAATTCAATCAGAAAACAAACAAAGGACGTGGCAAACAATCAAGTGGCTACAATAACAGGAGTCAAAGTAGCAACAATACAACACATGAAAATTTTCAAGGGAACAACAACCAACAAGGTCTCCTTCAACAAAATTATTTTCGACCTCCGCTAGGTAATAATTCATTGAATCAACCAGGACAATTTTATCCAAACAACACCTACCTCCAACAACAATGGCGACCAGTGTTTGGAAATGGAAGACCCAAAATTGTGTGCCAACTTTGTGACAAACCAGGCCATTTAGCAAAGGACTGCAGATCTCGTCCGAAACCAAACTTCACCAATTGGCCACAAGCAAATTTCATGGCTAGTAATTCCCCTACAAGCAGTAACAGTTGGTGATAACGATAAGAATTGAGATGTACATTTCAGATTTACTTCATTTTGAATTTTGAATATTTCTGTTGTAATTGTTTATCTTATCAGCTAGTCCGTTGTTGTAGTATATAAACATGTATTCACCGTACACAAACTCAATGAAAAAGGTACACAATCTTCAGTCCCTTAAATCTTTCATGGTATCAGAGCAAGAGGAAGAAGTTGTAGTGGAAGCGGGCTTGGGTTTAGGAAGTGAGCCATCAATGTAAGAGAGAAGACCATTGAATGTGAAGAAGGTAGTGATTTGTGCCTTCCATGTTAGATAATTCGTGTGGTCAAGGTTGATGGTGACAAACGTTTTGATTTGAGAGGCAGGAAGAGAAAAAGAGAACTGGGAAGAGGCCATGGAGAGGAAGCAGAAGGAAAAATATGTGCTAGGATCAGGATGTTAGTCGTGATTCACACTAATACCATGAAAGATTTAAGAATTGAGATGTACATTTCAGATTTACTTCATTTTGAATTTTGAATATTTCTGTTGTAATTGTTTATCTTATCAGCTAGTCCTTTGTTGTAGTATATAAACATGTATTCACTGTACACAAACTCAATGAAAAAGGTACACAATCTTCAGTCCCTTAAATCTTTCAGTTGGGTTGTGGATACTGGCGCATCACATCACATGACATCCGATCTCCAAAACCTCTCCATTCATTCAGAATATGGTGGCAATGAAGACATCATGGTTGACTATGGTAACAATATTCCAATCTCTCATATAGGCTCCACCTCACTACGTTAATCCACTGTCACTTTTAAGCTTAATAATGTTTTGTGTGCACCCCAATTAAAGAAAAATCTCATCTCAGTATCTCAATTCTGTAAACAAAATAATACATCTATAGAATTTTTTTCCTAACATGTTTCTTGTGAAGGAGATGAACAAGGGGGAATCCTTGGTCCAAGGCCGGAGTAGAGGAAACATTTACGAATGGTCGTTGTCGTCACCACTCTCCTCTCATCATTCTCCAACTGCCTTTTCTGTCTTTGTAGTTGTTTCATCAGACATTTGGCATCAACGACTTGGTCATCTGTTATCTTCAATTCAAAATAAAATCATTAAAAATTTCAATTCACCTATTTCCAAATCTAAATCTGGTAATTCATATTGTGAGTCTTGCCTATGTAATAAAAGTCATAGGCAATTCTACCTTGGTATGTACTAAACCTCTTGAAGTAATTTATATGGATGTATGGGGGCAAACTCCTATTACTTCCTTTGATCACTTTCATTTCTACATTATTTTTGTTGACTATTTTACTAAATACACATGGTTTTTTTCCACTTAAAGCAAAATCTGATGTACCTTTAATTTTTGAACGATTTAGAAAATTGGTGGAAATTTTTTTCAACTCCCATATTAAAACCATTTATTCAGATGGAGGTGGCGAATACACTAGTTTATCTCATTCTCTTTCTCAACATGGCATACAATACCTAAAATCCCCTCCCTATACCCCTGAACATGTTGGTTATGCTGAACGCAAACATCGACATGTTGTTGAAACATGACTCACCCTACTTCATCAAGCCTTTTTACCTCTTCGATTTTGGACAACTGGTTTTCAAACTCCCACTTATCTAATAAATCGGATGCTAACTCCTACATTACAATCTCAATCGCCTTTTGAAAAAAAAATTCACCAAAAACCAAACTTTCCAAAACTAAACCTATTCGGATGTTTATGCTTTCCTTGGCTACAACCATACTCAACTCACAAATTGGAACCTCACTCACGACCATATGTCTTTCTGGGATATTCTTTACAACATCATGCATTCCAATGCTATGATCCTCAATCACAAATTTTTTCTCTCCCAACATGTTCAATTCATTGAGTCAAATTTTCCATTCAAACATATTTCTCCAAATAAGTTACGTGTCACTCACAATACACTTCAAGAATGACAAAAGTTGACCTCCAAATCTCATTCCATAACAGAATTTGAGTCAGATTTCCCTCCCACAAATACTAGCAATATTTTGATTCTTCCAAATTCTTTTCCTATTAATTCAGCCACCACACATCCTTCTCATACCCCCTTGAAATCTCCTCACCTGCATAGCTCCTCACATGTCATTCCCCAATCAGTTCCTCAAAATCATGAACAAATACCTCTTGTCCCACATTAGACTCCTCATGTGGTATACCACTTTCACATAACAGTGATGACAATGCTCATCCAAACTCAACATCCTCTACTTCTACTACAGCCAAGGATACCACCATCAATAATTCTTCATAGGTATGTGTCCCACCATTATCCCATACTCTTTTCTTACCATCCCATACCAAGTCATCCTCTCCACCCCCTCAAATTGTCACCCATTCAAAAAATAATATTTTCAAACCTCGCCAAATGCTTAACCTCAACACTACTCTTCAAAACGAGTCTTCTTCCTTTGAACCCACAAGTGTATCTCAAGCACAAAAATTCCCACATTGGCGTAAAGCTATGTGTGAAGAATATATTGCACTAATTCATAACAAAACCTAGACCCTTGTTCCACCAAATCGTACACAAAATGTTATAGGCTGTAAGTGGATCTTTCAGGTTAAACGACACCCAGATGGAACCATTGCGTGTTATAAAGTGCGCCTTGTTGCAAAAGGAAGACCTGGTGTGGACTTTACTGAGACTTTCAGCCCTATTGTCAAGCCAACAACAGTTCGATTAGTTTTGACTATTGCAGTCACTTCTAGATGACTATTACGACAATTAGACATTAATAATGCATTTTTGCAGGGCTCTCTAACAGATGATGTCTTTATGCAACAACCTACAGGTTTCATCCATCCTCAATTTTTTAACTGTGTGCAAATTGAACAAAGCCATATATGGCCTTCGTCAAGCACCCTGGGCATGGTACCATGAACTCCGAACATTCTTACTCTCTGTTAATTTTCGGAACTCACAATTTGACAACACTTTTTTCATTAGAATAGGAAATTTGACACATCATCGTCACTGGCAACAACACATCTCTCACACAAGCTTTCATAAGCCAACTTGCTAGCGGATTCTCCTTAAAAGATTTGGGGACCCTAAACTACTTTTTAGGAGTTGAAGCTACACACACTAAAACTGGCCTTTTTCTTTCACAAAGAAAGTACATCACTGATCTCTTGTTCAAGAAAAAAATGATGGATGCCAAAGTAGTAACTACACCTCTATCTTCTACTGAAACACTCCAACTTCATGATGGTAGTCCCTTGACAAATGCTACAACTTATCGCCAAGTTCTTGGCTCCATGCAATATCTCTCCTTGACTAGGCCCGACATCTTATTTGCAGTAAACAAACTCTCTCAATTCATGCATAAACCTATAGTGAATCATTGGGCAGCAGTAAAACATGTTCTACGTTATCTCAAAGGTACCAGCAAATATGGCATCTTCATTCGCAAACACTCACCAATGACTGTTCATGCATTTGTCGATGCCAATTTGGCCAAAAATCCCGATGATCGAACTTCAACTACTGCATTTATGGTCTTCATTGGAGCCAATCCTCTTAGTTGGTCATCAAAGAAACAAAAAACCGTTGCAAGGTCATCTATCAAGGCAGAGTATCGAGCCATAGCCACCATTCCAGCTGAATTAAATTGGATTACCAATTTGTTACAAGAACTTTGTGTTACACAGTCAACTGTTCCATCTATATGTTGTGACAATGTTGGTGCCATTTATCTTTCCCCTCCTCCTGTCTTTCACTCACGAATGAAACACATAGCCATTGACTTTCACTTCGTGCGGGATCAAGTTAACAGACGTCAACTCCGAGTGTCTCATGCTCATACAACTGATCAACTTGCAGACTCTCTTATAAAGGCACTTGCTCGCAAACAATTTATCACTCATCGGTCCAAGATTGACGTCCATGACAAAAGCTCAATCGTTCGGGGGCATGATAGAATGTAATTGAAGGGGCAAGTTGCTGAATGTATATACTATAAATTGTACTGCTTCATATCAATGGAAACACACACAATTATTATCAAAAGCTTTTATATATATGATCAGTCGTTTGTTGTTGGCCATGGCAGTTGTCAATCCTAAACAAAGGCAAACGCATGAACTAATTAGAAGCAGTGATTTGACAAAAAAAATAAAAAGGAAGATGCCGCGCCGATCAGCTATGCAGCCCAAAAAAAAGGAAAATTTTTTTGATCTTGCATATGCAGAGGATGTTGATCAACTTTCGATCAGATTGCGTAGTCCGATTAGCTTGTGCAATGTGCCATTAGCTTTAACGTTTTAATTTTAATTTTTTTTTGTTTTGGTTTGAACGAAGCAGAGATGAGAGAAGGCAAAGTTTGTAAAGTTTGGTAAATGGTAAAAGAAAGTGACGTGAAAGAGTAAGCTTTTGCTTCTTTTTTTTTTCAAAGTAATTGTATAAAAAGACATAAAAACCCTCTTAGCCTAATGTTTAACTAACACTGTTAAAAGTAATGGAGGAATTTGGGTAATTATAAAAGCTTATAGGAGAGTTTGAGATATTGGGAGGGAAAGTGAGTTCATGTTTGGTGTAGATTTTTGGTTAGGTAATATTGCTATCACCTAACACGTGGACTCGAGGCTTACAGTTGTGGTCCATGGAAAAAAGATGGGTTCGTTCGTCTTTAACATGCCACAACCACTTCCTGAATTGCTCGAAACAGAGTTCAAACGAGCCAATATTGCAGATCTAAGACAGGTGAGTCTTGCTCACTTGTACCAGATGGCCAGAAAGCTCATTCAAGATCAGTGCGAGTCCAAACGACTTGGAAAACTTCTCAAGAGCAACGAGCAAAAAACAATGGATACCTTTTGCAGAAAAGATTTCCAAAAGTTTGGCTGTCACACTCACAGCTACTCTCCATGTTCGTGTCACAAATACAAGAAGCACAAACATCAGAAAAGGTTTCACAAGTCCAGAAAACCTTTCAAGAAGTTCAGATTTGTGAGGAAAAGAGCAAAACCTTCCTCTTCCACTAAATGTTTTCTATGTGGAAAGAAATGACATTTTGCAAAGGATTGTTACCTCAAGAAGTCCAAGAAGCTACCAGCAAAACTTGTCCAGTTCATCTCAACTCAAAACTTTGATGACCAGCTATACACATGGACTTCCGAACCAGATCAAGCCGTCCTTAACCTTGATACAGCCTCATCCTCAGATCTCACCTCAGAATCCGAATCCTCTGATTCTGAACCAACCCTCTCCATAGCCAAAATACACAAAACCACTGAACAACCAATCCTTACCACTTCCAAAGCTACCTTTACCCCAGGACAGATCTATAAGCCATACATAAAGCTTGTTGTAAACCCTCTAGGATATGTTCCTATCACCGTTACTGCACTTCTAGACACAGGTTCATGTATTTCTTTCATGAAATCCAAGTGTCTTCCTCCTGAATTTTGGATATCCTCCAGAGCAACCTTTACCACTGCTTCTGGTAGTGGATTTGCAAGTGAAGCACATTCCATGACTATTCCCATACACTTATCCCCAGATGTCTCAGTCTGATACAGCTTTTACCAGTATGATCAATACTGTGAAGATATTCTTTTAGGAATTGATTTTCTTACCTTACTTGCTCTATTCTCATTTCAATCAGATGGTTTCTAATTCCTGCATAATCAGTATACCCTTTGGGTATCCTTACAGAAATTGCCCTCACAGGTTTCAGCCATTCAAGATGATGAATTTGCTGAAGAAAGAAGCCTCTTCATTTCCTGTTGCGGTGATCTTCCAAATAAGTTTTGGAAAAAAGAGAAACACTTTATCTCTCTACCTTACAAAGAAAATTGGCAGATGCCACACCAAACCGTCTCTCATCCAGGAATGCCAAAAGATGAAGATCTTTGTCAAGCCGAAATACAGACACTACTTGAGCAAGGTCTCATCCGACCATCCAGATCTCCATGGGCAAGTCATGCCTTTTATGTCAACAAAAGATCTGAACAAGTCTGACGAAAGAAAAGACTGGTGATAGATTATCGACAACTCAATGATCAATTGCAAGATATCAGATACCCTTTTCCAAGAAAGGAACAACTCCATCAGAAACTATCCAAAGCCAATTTTTTCTCCAAATTTGATATGAAATCTGGATTTTGGCAAATTGGTAGTACTGAAGCTAATAGATTCAAAACTGCTTTTGTTGTTCCACAGGGTCATTATGAATGAAATTTCATGCCATTCGGTCTCAAGAATGCACCGTCCGAGTTCCAATACAGAATGGATGATGTTTACCCACCCCTCGTGCAACACTGTATTGTCTACATTGATGATGTTCTGGTATTCAGTAACACAGCTGAAGAACACCACCAGCATCTCCGACAATTCTAGGAACTAACCTACCAGCATGGATTAGTTCTTGCTGAATCCAAGATAAAAATTGGTTTAAATGCTATTGATTTTCTTGGTTTACAGATAAGAGAATGACACATTCTTTTATAGGACCACATATCAAGCAAAGTCCTTGACTTTCCTGATGAACTCAGAATTGTTACACAGATCTAGTAGTTCTTTGGCCTTATCAATTATGCCTTATCGCATGTCCCATCATTGGCCAACTACACCAGCCAGATTTCCAAGTACCTCTGAAAATCCAACATTGGAAATTGGTCTCCAGAAGCCACAGTTGCAGTTCCGAAGCTAAAGAAGTTATGCAAGGTACTTCCTCCTCTCAAGATCCCCGGTCCAGGACAACTTATTTTGCAGACTGATGCTTCCCTTGATTTTTGGGCAGCAGTCCTCATTAAAGAAGACAATGGACACAGACAAGTCTGTGGTTACAAGTCAAGATTTTTCACACCAGCACAGTGCAATTATCCCTCTTTCAAAAGAGAAGTTCTTGTAGTTATTCAGGGAATCAAAAAATTCAAGTTTTATCTTGCTCATAATCCTTTTATTATTGAAACAAATTTTAAAGGATTTCAGGGAGTTCTCAAAAGAAAGCAGAATGATATTCCGGATCCACAACTCATCCGATGGACAGAATAAATTTCCCAGTTCAATTGGACAATACGACACATCCCAGGAAAAGAGAATATCCTTGCTGATTTTCTCTCTCGCATACTACCATCCGAGAAAGTTGTATGCATGGTAAATCCAGATGGTCGCACACTCCCATCTTCCTTTGTTCCAGATCTTATTCCAGGAAGTTCCAGTTCAAATCCAGATCCCACTAATGGCCAGTCTCAGACATTTTATGATTTGAGTCTAGATCAACAGACACAATTTCTCCCAGCCCTTCCTGAGGAGCTTCAACTCAAAATCCTACGAGCGTTTGCACGTAGCCAGATCACTGATTTCTTTGAGGAATTCGTTGAGATCAAGCTCAGACGAATTATTGATCTATTAAGCTCTGTCTATTATGTTCGCAACATTGTTCGTGATAATCCCCAGCATGAAGAACCATGGGATACAGTTCTTGATTTCAATAATTATGACTTTTCAAAGATGCAATTCTTGTATCTTTGGTATTGGCTTAATTATTATCCTATGGCAGTTCTTTTTGATCCAGAACTCATTCAGAGACATGTTCGCGTGTTCCCGCAATCCCGCTTTATCAAGCTATTCTCACAGGTGTTCTAGTCATTTGATCCTCCAACACTTATCACCGGTCAAATTATTCAGCACCAGCAGGTTTTCATCATTCGCCTCACAGATGTTTGGAATCGTGCCATTCCGCTAACCATCATTCCAATCAGCTATTTTCACATCCGACAAGAGCCTTGGGAATATTTTATTTCTTATGAACAATGCCTTACCGTCAAAAGAGCTACTGCTAGAGCCCATGGTCTAGATGTTTCTGATCCCCAAGAATTTTGGCACGTCCGCTTTCCTGATAGCCCCACTTTTCATGAGCATCTTCTCGCCTTCCAGAATTTTTCTCAAGAAGATGGCTATTCCACTGCAGACCTTGGGTCTGACTACGACCCGTGGGGGGAGATCTTAGCCAAAATAGTTAGGAGTGGGATAATATCGATCTCAATAATGACATATGGTAACCCATTGCAGACAGGATTCCAGGAATCCCGGGTGGACCCCATGACGAAGCTTCGTGTCATGTAAATAGGTTTGTCATGTTGTAATAATAGGATATGACATGAATCATTTGTCACTTCAGATTCCCTTTAAGTCATGTCTCGTTTGTCTGTTTGTAATAAGTGAGATTTCCTTTATTAGAAGAAACCGCTTTAGTCACGTCAGGTTTGTCTTATTGTAAATTATTAGGAATCTTTTTATGTCGTGTCAGCTTTTTCTTTATTAAAGGAAGCTGTTTTAGTCCTTGTCAGGAATAGTGAAGATTCCGCTTATATTATTAGGCTTTGTAAAGATTTGCCTATAAATAAGGTAGAACTCCTGACTAAAGGGGCAGAGTCAGATTTGGATTGCAATACATCTTTCTTTCTCTCAGATCTTATCAGAATTAGAGTTAGAGTCAGATTTGGATTGCAATACATATTTCTTTCTCTCAAATCTTATCAGAATTAGAGTTAGAGTCAGATTTGGATTGAAACACGTCTTTCTTTCTCTCAACAGCTTGCATCTTCATTCTTTCTACCCTTAGCTTTTAGCTATGTCTTCCACCTCCCGCTCTTCACCTTCCCCTTAGTGGTCTTAAAGCCTAGTTAACTGTAGCACTTCTCTATTCTGGTATTGAAGGTCTTAAACAATACTTGTGTGTTGAAACTAGAGTCTTTGGCAATAGGGCAATAGCCGTTAAAGAGTGTATGAAAGGCGCAGTAAGTCCCGCAGTAAGTCCAGTCGTGACCAGTGTATCCACCATGGCTGATCTTCCCCTGCCAGAACAAGAAGTTGTTGCTGACAACTCTAAAGTCACTTCCTTTGATCCTTCCACATCTCACTATGAGGTAGACATAACCCAAACACCTCTATCTACCAAACTAGAAGAATTCTTCAAACTCTCTCCGTTAAACCCATACTTATATTACCAAACTTCCCAACGCGCACAAAAGTTCAAATCTCTATAACTTATCAAACTAGCAGCCCTTACAACCGTGTACAAATCCTCTACAGTCTCTGTACAATCTGTATCCTCTTCCCACTCAGAAACCTATCTTCCTATACTTTCTGAACCTGATCTCCGTAGATATAGACAGAAAGGTTACAAAGGTTTACACCTTGGAGCCATTCATCTAGCCTTACAACCTAGTTTCTTTGTCGAAAAAAATGTTTAATGTCTAGTCTCTTTACTAGATACCAGGTGGCGTAAGTTTGATGATGCACTTATCTGTGCCATCGAAGCAGGTCTTCACAATGGCCATGTCCTGATCCAGCTTGAACCAAACTTCACCATTGATCTTTCCCGTCCTACCCTTTCTCAAACCATACAGGGCCTTATCCAACTTTATGGAGCTGATATGAATCCAAATGAAACTGTTGTAGCACTCCATCATTCCATGACCTATAAAGTTCAGACCCATCTTTTTTCCATGGACCACAACTGTAAGCCTCGAGTCCGCGTGTTAGGTGATAGCAATGTTACCCAACCAAAATTCTGCACCAAACATGAACTCACTTTCCCTCCTCGTTGGAAAAATGATTATGAAAGAAGCCATAACCGACCAATCATCCATGATTCACCAAGAATCTCTAGACATCCTCTAGAACCAGGTCGTGTCGCCATATCATTTCCAACAGAATCCCAACCAGCTGAACCATGTGAAAAATGCCAACTTGCTGGACATCCTCAGTCCTGTCCACACTGTGTCAGAAAACCCTTTGCTGCCAGATCTAGGTCTTCTAGATATGTCTGTTCTATTAACTTTCCAGAAGACATTTATTGCACAGGAGAAACAACCAATGCTTATGTTGGTAAATGGCAAGTTACCAAAACCAGGCCAGAAGATGTTGGACAAATCGAGTCAGCAATCAATTGGAGCAACATGAATGCAAAAGCCCAGAATGCTGCCATTCAAAAAATATGGTCAGATCTCAGGGAACATGTTGCATGGACAAAAGAAGCCCATGATCATCTCAGACAAGGTTGTTATGATCAATATAATGACCTCCACAAGGCTTTCCACAAGAATCACATATACCATCAGACAACTCCAATCAACTGGAAAAAACTGCAGAAAGCCGCTCCAGTTCGGAACCCTTTCGGACAAGTTCGTTCTTGGAACAGCGTCAACATATAGAAATCTTCTTCAGAGAAGCATTATCTTGATTCAGACGAGTTCAAAAGAAAATGAGAACGACTCGCTGAGAATCTCAAACAGCTAGCTAAGCCGAAGAAGCAGTCCTTGGAAGCATAACCGAAAGCTAGATCATGCAGTCTGGACACCAAGTGGAAACTGCAAAAAAGCTTATTGGGTTGATCTTACACCACCTCCACATTATCTCTCCAAAGAAAAAATTATCCTAACTGGGTAGGGTGATGAAGACGAGAAAGAAGGTGCCAGTAAAATTTCTTCTGTTATTTCGTCCTTTGACTCATTTGATCCGTTTGAAAAGGATTCGTCTTCTCAGATGATTCCTCCATACAAAGGACCAGTTCTTATGCAAACTCCTATGACTCTATTCTACACGGACACCACAAGAACACGAACACATAACCCAATGCAGACTAATCCTGATGATTCAGAAGCAACCAGTGGCCAGGGAAAAACTTCCCAAATTGGTGAGCACCGGAACCAACAGTCGCTACAAGCACAAGTCCCACAGGTTCCACAACAGCAACCTCAGAGACAACAAAACATTGAAGGAGAAGTTTCCATCCCATATGCTCCAGATCACAAGAAATTCTGGAACATTGTTACAATTCCTCCTGATGACAGACTCAAATATCTTGAGAAAATGGATGCATGGATAAATGGAGAATCTCTCCGAAATTATACTCTTGAAATAAAGATATCATTGACCGTCTTGTTGCTGCTTTTACAGGATCACTCCGCAGTTGGTAGACAAGAATGCTGTCAGAAGAAGAAAGACAGATCATCCTGACAGATGCAGATCCTATTCAGATATTCCTAAGATATCTACGAAACATTTTCGTAGGAAAAACAGCCCAAGAGATTGATAAGGCAGAAAAAGAGTTCTTACTCAACAAATGCTGTCATGTTGCAAAACTTGGAGATTACTATCTCAGACAGGAAGCTCTGTATTTTATCATATCTCACGAGAAAAATGGCAGTTTCCCTAAACATTTTGGATAGTGTTTATCTATTTGATTCATTTAAAGACTCAATCAATAGAGTAGAATTCTCATAACCACGTAGACCTAGAAGGGCCATACTAAAAAGTGAGGGTGCAAATCTTCTTTCTTGGCCTTGTCATCAAAGTTGTGGTTCAAAAAGACCCTGAAATCCTAGTTAAAAATCTCCATCACTAGTGATGCTTCTCCTTTTCCCATCTTATCTTTGTCTTCGATATGTATAATTCTTCTGCTCATGACTATACTTCTTTCGTTATTTTACAAAGTCGAGATTGAGGATGATGTTCCTATGTGGTATCCCAGGAGATTTACAATTTTTATTTTTCAGTGATATTAAACCACACAAGTTTGATAACACAAGAAAAAGAAAGAGAGGCCATAATTACATACAAATTGAGAATTTCAAGTTACACTGAAAAAGAGAAGTTAAATAGGTTTACACCCTAAAATTAAAGAATAAAAGATTAATCTACCTTAATATTGAATGAATAGACTAATCTATTATTAATACTAAATAATTATAAGAATAAAATGTACCATACCCTCTGTGTTTTCATAAAGTTGCATTATAAATCTTGTGTTTTAAAAAATTGTGTTATAAACCCTGTGTTATGAAAAATATTACATATGACCCCCCGCCTTCTATTTTTTTGTTACATTTAACGTGAAGTGTAATATACATGCCTATGATTCTTACACATACTTGTCAAAAGTGTTTATAATTTGGGTACAATAAAAGATCGTGCAAGAATTAGTTTCATTCTAAGTCCTTGTTTATGGTATTTTCTCAATCATATTACAAGATGAAGAATTTTGTTAATACCTCTCTCTGATATTCAAAAAGTGGCAAATATCCCTTTTTGATATTAAACAGGCTGTAAATATTCTCTCTAATAAATGTTATACTTGCATCATAGGCGTGTGTGTGTATTACACACCACGTTAAAACTAACAGAAAAATATATGGCGGGGTCATATGCAATATATATTTTTATAACATAGGGTTTATAACCCCACTATTTAAACTATAGGGTTTATGATTCAACATTATAAAAACATAGGGGTCATGGTGCATTTTACTTTAAATATAATAATATAAAAATTTTAGTACTTTTTTTAGTAGAATAAACTAAGTTTTTAAATTAAAAATGTCATAAATATATATACATATTTTCTTTTTAAAAAAAGAATCACAACCCTTTCTCACCTCTTAATGC
Organism: Ehretia macrophylla; assembly: GCA_037974665.1. Classification (NCBI taxonomy): domain Eukaryota; kingdom Viridiplantae; phylum Streptophyta; class Magnoliopsida; order Boraginales; family Ehretiaceae; genus Ehretia; species Ehretia macrophylla. The sequence goes on from CM075774.1 coordinate 13,790,711, forward strand.
ATCCACTTTTAGTGGTACTTCTCATCAACTGGATTAGGGCTCCATCTATCTGAACTATTATAGTTCAGGCAAATTAAATAATTGTAAATAAAAATTTAAGGAGCTATCTTAATCCTCCCATAAGTAAAATGTAGTGGATTGCATAATGCTGATTTATGAGAGAGAGAGAGAGAGAAGGACAGAGAGAGACTAACATGATGCAACAAGTGTTGGAACCACTAGAGAAATGAGTTTCGTCATTTGCCAGATGGTTTGTAGCTGTGACCACTTGATAAAATTTGTTGAAATTATATTCTGTTGGTTGGTTTAGTTGCTGGCATTGGCAACATTTTATAGGCAAAGCTGAAAAATTTTACTTTTATTGGATGGGCATATTGCAGCTGTAACTGCATATAGACACTAAAATCGATTGTAATTAAGAATATTTTTGCCATAATTGCATGTTTCACAAGAAACGAGGATCCTTTTTATTAGTTATTAATACTTTGTACATTATTTCATTGTTTGTATATATGGTATAGCCGGATGATGATCAGTTGTGTTTGACGAATTATAGGATCTAATATTAGGCCTTCGTTTGTTTGGTAATACGTAAAATAGGTCAATTTAAAAACATTTATAGTCAAAAAGAAAATGTGTAGTTAATTATAATGCACTTATAAGATAGAAAGTAGACCAACTAATGAATACCAATATTGGAGCTTAATTGAAGCCCTTTTATGTGTTAAGCAGGAGGAGGAGAGACCGACAGAGCCTGCAGTTGGCAAGCGCAAGGCGCAGGAGAAGAAAGAGGAAAAGGAGCAGAAAATCGAAAAGGAGAAAGAAGGAATAGAAATTAAAAGTATTAAAAAGAATGATAAAATGGAGTATATGAAGAGGATTAGGGAAAATTAAGTATAAGTGCAAGTGTTGTTGACCATCGAAGGGCAGCACAACAAAATTGTAGCCTTGTAAGTACCATTGAATTAAACAAAACTAGGATGGTAATAGGGCGGGGACTTATCGTCACGATCTACTTTGTTACCTAGAAATTCATCACAACAACAGTTCCATCCCCACCCACATCCTCTGTCCCTGCCTTCAAATCTCCATGGAAATGGGAAGTACCCAGATTTTATATTATTTTTTTGGACCACCCGATATTTAAGATTAATTTGAAAAATGTAACTTCAAAATATAGATTAAAATTCAAAAAAATGATTAATATAAATACAGGAGCAAATAAAATGTAAATATGAATTATAATTGAGCTTGTAGTTCTAGTAAATAGTAAAAATAACAATATAGTAATTGAGTTTCAAACAATAATTAAGATAAGTTTCGACTAAGGCTCCGTTTGTTTGCCGTAAAATAATTTGCTTGTAGAAAATGTTTTCAGTGGAAAATGTTTTCTTGGAAAATAAAATGTTTTCCTTCGTTTGTTTACCGTAAAATAACTTACTTGTGGAAAATATTTTCAGTAAAAAATATTTTCGGAGGAAAATATTTTCCTGAACTCCGTTTGTTTGCCATAAAATAACTTGTTAGAGGAAAATATTTTCCTAGAAAATAGAATACTGAAAAATATTTTATGGTGTTTGGATGTACAATAAAAAATATTTTAAGACATCAGATTTATAAAAAAAAAAATACACATAAAATAGGGGTGGTTAAGTTCCGGAAAATGTTTTTATCTCCCAAAGAAATGAAAATATTTTCCCAAATTTTAAACTAGCCGTCATTTTTGACCGAAAAACATTTTTCAGTTGACCAATTTTCCGGTGTTACCAAACACCGAAAAATCTCCAAAAAGCAGCCCACCATTTTTGACTAGAAAATATTCTCCGGTTGACTAATTTTCCGGTGTTACCAAACACCGTAAAAGTAAAAAAATATTTTCCAGAAGAATATTTTACAGCAAACAATCGGAGCCTAAAATCATTTGTATGAGAACTACATAGAAAAAGAATACTTCTTTGTGTTATTGGATGTAGATTGATTATTATAACATGTTTTCAGTTACTATATGCCTACATATAATTAGTAATCTAAGATTTCTAAAATATCTTGTTATTTATATTGTTTGAAACTATCTTGAAGTAAGGTGAAGAACAACTTGAAATCTCTTAAATTCATTGTGATTAACAATGTAGTAGAAGTGTTCATGTAAAATGATTACAAAGACCAACTAATGGCATATAGCATCTTGATTAAAAAAAATGATCATAAAATTATTTTGAGTGGTTATTTTTTTCATCTAAAATTAAATAATATTTGTCTAATGGCATTTTTCTATAAATTTATATTTACAACTTTAAAATTTCATTACATATGTCAGAAGTAAAAATATAATTTTATTGCACATGTATGCGGGACGAGGTTATGTAGGATAGGAAAGGGATTAAAAGTTAATCCACACTATCTGCCCCATTCCCCATTTTTTTTCTCAACACCCTCCTTATTTGGGCAGAGGATCCACAAAACTTGTCCTAGTTGCCATCCTAAACATAATGATTTGGGCTAGTTTTGATAATAATGATTTAGCTAATTTGATTAAAAAAATGTTTATCCAAATTCAAATTTATAATGATATAAGACTTTGATGAGATAATCAACGAGACTTTGTCAAAATTGACTATATATAACAAAATATGGGGAGTTTATTTTGAAATAGTAACAATAGTCAATTAGAATAATCAAAATTTTAAGGGTATGCTTCCATGAATTTTTCAAGCAAAGGTATACTTTCATGAAATTTGCAAAATTGCTCGAACCTATACATGATTCTTTGTTAAATGCACAAGCTTGAGAAATCTGGAGTAAATGAGAAGTTATTTGCTTAAAAATGACTTCATATAAATTAGTTTTAAGATAGAATTCCATGATTTTTTAACATATACAATAATCGACGATATACAAATTTTAATAATTAATTACAAAATCCTAGATTCTTGTGAATGCTTCATATTTTAAAATTAATTAACTAATGCAAGCCCCGGTAAGGATTCTATTATCTACTAATTTTCTCATCTGCTAGATGAAGTGTATTGTGGGATTTAATTCTCATTTTTTTTTAGTAATTAGAAAGTGTATCTTTTCTCTGTTGAAGATTTTAAATAATATAATAAATCTCTTTCTAACAGTTTAAATTTTTAGATGAAGTGATCACTTAACATAGTATAGGTACTCAAAAACTAACTCTGCCGGCATGTTAAAAAAATATATATATAATAAACCATGTGTTGAAGATAATAAATAATATAATAAACTCATCACTAACATTATAAACTTTTAGATGAGGTACTTAATTAACAATCTCCGTATACTTGGCAATTTATTTCTGATTATTCGTCATCCGGCTAAACTTTACGTACAAATAATCAAATAATGACAGAAAATTAATAACTAATAAATAAAAGTTTCTTTGTGAACAAATGACAGAGGATCAATAACTAACATATAAAACCTAGTTTCTTGTGAACCATTCTAAGACATATCTCGAAAATTATCGATTTTATTGTCCAAATGCAGTTACGGCTACAATATGCCAATCCAATAACGAAAGTCAAATTCTTCAGTTTTGCCTATAAAATGTTGCCACTATCAGCAACTAAACCAACCAATTTAATATAATTTCAACAAATTTGATGAAGTTGTCATAGCAACAAACCAGCTGCCTATGACGAAGCTTACTTCTCTGGTGGTTCTTGCACTTGTTGCATCATGTTAGTCTCTCTCTATCTCTCTATCTATCTCTCATAGATACACATATTAGCACATATATTAGTCTAATATGGTCACTAACCAACATGAAATATTATATGCAGATGTAATTTTCCCCCAGACGCATGCTGGTTGTGGTGGTGTTTGCGATGGATTAATTCATTCACATTATATTTGCGGTGAAGGTTGTTCATGTTTGGCATTTCTTTTTTTCATAATGGGAGTGTGCGTTGATGGTGAAGCTCAAACTCGTTGTCTTTCTCATACTGATTGCACTCAAAATGGAAGCGCTAACTATTGCATCCGAATTGTTGGCAATCCATACGGTTGGTGCTCTGCAAGTATCAAATCCTAATTTGTATGACTTGCAAATTTGGCTTACAGCTTTGTGCTAACTAGTCAGGGGCGGAGTTAACGGCCCCCCTATTTTTTTCCCTTATTATGAATATTTTTATTTGAATCTTGACCCCTCAATTTTAAAATTCTAGCTCCGCCCTTGTAACTAGTATCATGCTGTGTATGTGTTTGTATAATAATAAGGGTGAAATATAATAAACTCATGATGTTTGTATAATAATAGGGGTTAACAATAATAAACTCACGAAGTTCGTGTAATAAATGTCCATTGGCTTAATCTGCACAATGTGCGAGATATGCCCATAATGTGTTTGTAATGTAAAAATTTATCCAAATAAAGGAGTTATTAGATATGTGTAATGTAAAAATTTATCCAACTAAAGGAGTTATTTAGATATGAAAACCAGAAGATTAAAATTCCTTGACTTTGCATTAATGTAACTTATTCTCTAAATGAAATTTCATGCATAAATAAGCCAAAAACAGACCCACAAACGCTAAAAGTTACTCCTTTGGCCCTACGTTGTTTGGTGCTACACTTATTTGGTGACTTGCGCTCCTGGTTGTGCGTCCAACGTGCATGCCGTATGGAGGTGAAGTTGGCACATGCATTCCCCTTCCCCGAATTAAGCAAGACCAAACTCTTAACACTTTGTCTTTATCATTTTGATCGCATTGTCAATGGAATTGCTAGTTATTGTTGATAGTCCAATCCATGTGGCTAGTGCACCCTAAGTAACAAATATTAATTCATTCTATTTGACGAAGTTAAACTGACTTCTTGTTGTACATACCGCGTTTTGGACTTCACATATGAAGCATTTGTGTTTTGTATAATAATAAGGATTAAAGAAATAATACAATAAGTTGTCTTTTGAGCTTCATTTGCTCTCTTGCTAAGCTATACTTATTCTCCTTAGTTTTAAGATGTGCGACAGCTGCTATAGCCCTCAGCCCTATCACTATCGAGGGTTTAGGTTTCATACATGGACCGTTAAAACAAATAACACATGAAATAGCAAATTTGAACATTCTAACAATTCATAGTTTAATTTAAATGAAATAGTATTTTGGAATACCTGTTAATTCGCGATAAAATAAAATTTGAAAAACTTCACCTTTTAGAAAACCTCCACACAACTTGAGCTTGAGCTTCCACTTCACTGCTCTGATTTGCCCTTGCTATACTAATACATAGCTAAAGTGTTGATCAAGTTGCGAGACTCGACCTTACAAAAACAACTAAATAAGAGTGTTTGTGTTTCCTCTAAAGTAAAGGCTTACACGAGTGTGAGAGAGAGATCTCTAGGAAGAAATAGTGTAATTGTAGAGCTTGGAATAGAGGCCTTGATATAGGAAAATTTAGGCAAATTAGTTCTATATGAATCAGTTTCCAAGTCAGAAAGAGTTTAGCACTTTGAATTATCCTATTCCACGTTCACACTAGGACTAGGCGTCCTATACATGGACTAGGCGCCTAGGGCTCTTTTCCATCTAATTGAAGCCATGGTTCAATCCCAAGTTTAATCCAATTAATTATTATGCAGTCTATGTCTAAAATTCAGTCAACTCTCAAAAATAGAAACTCCCTCCAAGAATGGAAAGTCTACTCTAGACTTCTAGTTTCCATTGGACTTTTTTTCTCTCATATATTCAACAACACCCAAGTTTAGTAATAACACTTATAAGGTAATTAGCTAGAAAGGGGACCAAAAACATAATTATCCTTCCACTAAAAATGACCAAAATGCCCTTACTAGGCTCTAGTAACATTTGGTCACTTTAACCTTTGCCTATTCCACTAAAAGATTATGGCTGCATTATAGGATAATTCTATGTATAGAGGAGTATGCCACACAACATATGACGCTTAGTCTTTAGACCATCTATGTGATAATGACTATATTGCCCCTCTATACTCACTCATAGCCAAGACATGTTTAAAACTTGTACTATCATGTTCTGATTACATCTATTTCCTTAGAACCTCTAATTCATAATCCAACCATCCTTTGAAAGTTATCCATTTGACCACGGGAGCAACCCACAAGTGTAACAACCAATGCAGCACAAAAACTGTATAACTATGCATAGATTTAGGATGATCAACCTTGATCATTCTAAAGGAGTGATTATTATATAGATTCCTTATTACATATTCTAACCAAGTCTAGACACCCAAATCACAAAGCTATTGACCCATACAAGATTTCACCCATAGTGACTCAAAGTTCAAGAACTTGACTTCGTCAGATCATCCATATATGCTCAAGATTAAAAGCATAGGCCCACTTATTAGCTAGTAGGTATATGTGATCTCTTTCTTTATAGTACTTGTTTAGAGATTACACATAAGGTGGCCCATCTAATGCATACCACATGCACAAGTGATGTGAGTCTGAAACCCTATCTATGATCAAAGTAGACCACTCTATTGTAAAGAGAACTTAATCACAATAACTTCTACCATAATAGAGTCCAGCTCTACTACTTAGTTATAAATTTTCACGACCCAAACCCAGTGCTTCGGAAACCAAGCCCAGTCGCGACGACACATGGACATTATAACAGTTGTAATATGGACATCCAATAAGAAACAAAAACCCCAATCTCATTCAAAACAAAGTCTAAATCAAAGTAGACAAGATATTCCACATATATTTCCTCAACCAATCATACATAAAGCCCAATGTGATCATGAATCCAACCATTACCATCCTTATAAACATTCAAAACGAGCTAGACTTCAAAATAGATAAGTTATCAAGTATTTTCAAACATAACTTAAAACATAACTTCTTTACAATAACCTACTAGAAGCCATTAAAGCATCGTTCCAAAGTTAAATACAATAACTACTCATAATACACATGTTCTAGCTCATTATTGCCTCCCTCACGCACGTAATCCACGTCGTGAACTCCTGTAACATGCATTAAATAGGTGTGAGATAAACAGGCTTAGTGAAGAAGGGATAGAAGGAAGTTTGAAAGCTTTAACTCGAAAACCTTTTGAACACATTGGACACAACATATCACATAGCAACCACATAATCACTTACGCTTAACAACCTTGAAACATTCACGCTAAATAACACATCAAGAAGTTACCGCTTTAAACATTTGTTGAAGGTGACACCTTATAACACCGCCACGAACTCTAAATTCTCTCACCCGCGTGTGTATTCATGATGTACACCATCCTACGACCAATCTCACCATGGCCTTCACCGAGCACACGAGAGAATGAACTAGTACATGGTAGTCATGAAATTATCGGCAAGCCCTTTGCCGCCCAGCACGACACGATGCTACCATGACTGACTAGGGTTGCAACCCGACACTTCACATCACATCGCATAATACATTCATTACTCGAAAACATAATCACACATTCGCATCATATAGAGAGATCAACAACATAGGTTACCTAATCTTAAACAAACACTTTAACAATAATTAGAGTAACATATCAATAACCAATAACAATTGAACCGCGGTTGTGTACCCGATCTTGATGAACAAGACCGGTAACACTTTTGTCATAAAGCACCACCTTCTAGCGGTCTCGTATACGGTCATGTTAAACAAGACCGGTAACACAACCGTCAGAGAGCACGACAAAAATACTATCATGTACCCAGTCGTGTTGAACAAGACCGATAACACTTCTACCTGTAACATCTTCTTACAACACATTTGCACTTTGATTTCAAGGCTAGATACATGCTTTTGGGCTCTTATTCTCCATGCTAACACATATGAACACTTGTAAAAGACCATATTTAGCTATCAATACAAGACATAACTCCCTAGAAATATTCTCTAAACATTCACATAGTACATATACATTTCACTCCGTATAAACCATTAAAACAAGCACTAAAATAACATTCTTGCACCATGAATAACTTCAAACCATCCAAACAAGTGTTTTTAAGCATATACTTCATGATCATCACATAGAATACAAGAACTCACTCACCTTAGATGTTTATAGATGTTAGAAGATGCAAAGAACAAGAATGCTAGAAAGAAGTTATGCCAAAAACCAACTCTAAATGCTCCAAAATGCCAAGTCTCAAAATAGCAATATTTCTTCTATTTATTTCCCCTCTTGGCCGCCCAACCTAGCTCTCCCTCTTGAAATTGCTAAATTATGCTTGAAATGAAAGAAATGAGATTATATACTAGGTCAAAGTTGAGTCAAAATATCCTGCAAGCTAAAATGACTAAGTTGCCCTTGCTATCTTGTTTTAATTGCAATAATACTAAGCTAGAAGATATTAAATAGGGTAAGGACCATTCTACTCCTCAACTCATGCATAAATTACAAGTTAACCTTCCTAGGCAAATATAGAAGAAATACAATTCAAATTAAATTTAAATGCAACTTGAAATGCGCAAGTAGATTTGCTTGATAGAATATGTAGTTAATGGCACATATAAGTTCAAATAGCAATTAAAATAGATAAATGCACATATAGATGAAATGCAAATTCTTAGGTCTCACATCCTCCCCCCTTAGGACAATTTTGACCCTAAAATTCTTACATTCTCCGCTGAACAAGTCTGGATACTGTTACTCAATCTGATCCCGTCTTTCCCAAGTAGCCTCCTCAATCCCATGATGAAGCCACAAAACTTTAACCATCTGAATTACTTTCTAATGCAGCTCCCGAACTAATTGATCCAGAATACAAATATGTTGCTCTTCATAAGTCATATCCCCACTAAACTGTAACGGCTCTGCCTCAAGAACATATGAAGGATCTAGATTATACTTTCGTAGCATAGACACACGAAACACATCGTGAACCTTGGACAAACTTGGTGGTAAAGCCAACTAATAAGCCAACTTGCCAACTCTACCAATGATCTCAAACGGCCTTACATACCTCAGACTCAGCTTCCTACCTTTACCATACTGAACAATACCCTTGCGAGGAGAGATCTTCAAGAAAACCTGATCACTGACCTCAAACTCCAAATCTCGCCTTCTCTTATTTGCATAACTCTTCTGCCTACTCTGAGTTGTAAGCATCCTCTGACGAATGAGACGGACATTCTCAATGATATTCACAAGCTCTGGCATTAATCCTAGATCAATAACTTTCATCTCCCAAACCTCATCCCAATACAACGGTGTAACACCCCGATCCCTCACGAGACCGGGAATTCTATTAACCAAGCTAATCTCATCCTGATACCAAACTCGGACATAAAATTTAGGAAAAACGGACAGAGTCTCCCCTACTTTTAAGATAAATCAAAACCTGCACACAGTTTATAAATGGACCAGTACCGTGTCTAAACATACAAACCCCTCAAGGCCATCTGAGCCTTGGTTTACAACAAGTATATACAACAAATATAGTTCCACAAGTTACACGACTATCCTAACTCTTTTCTTTTAGACAATACAAGCATGCTTTGCACATAAACTAAACTAACATATTACATAAAACCTAAATGACTTTCTTATACATTGATTTTAAACAACTCGAAATAACATCTTTGCAAGCCACACCACTTATTACATTGACCCCCAGGCAAGAGCAATTAACAGAAGCACGAACTTTCCTCATAATACTAAAATACATGAAATGTGGTGGTGAGGAGTGAGTATACACAACACGTATACTCAGTGAGGGAGGAACAGACATCGAGGTTGAGAGAAGAAGGTCGTGCAATGCAAATAGACAGTTAACAATATCACCAATAAGAAAAGCAATCAATATAAACAACAATACAATAAACAATTAAAGAAAGCATTAACACAACCAATTAAAGCTATACCACACTTTGAAGACTATGGTTCACTCATACGAGTAATGTACGAAGCGATTCGATTCCACAAGCAATGCATCAATCTCGAGCTTAATGTTAACAACGATGACTATAATCGCGCAACCACCTTATAACTTCTACTGGGTGTACTTCGGATGTACCCCGACACATTTACAACCCAAATCTCCCAGGGTAGCATCCCTAGCGAGAACGGGAATAGGACACGGAGCTAGAGCATCCCAACCCTGGCAGCCCGAGACTACCCAGAGAGGCCCATCACTCACGCGCCTGACACTATGCAATGCAATACGAGATACACGACAATAATCGAGCGAGGCACCAAAGTGCATATTAGTTGCAATAATCAATATATCAAGCATTTACAATAATCAATAGCAACTAGAACAACAGCAAAACAAGCAATGCAAGTTCAATACACGAAACCTACAAGTAACACTATTCAATCTCTAACTTTCAAAGGCAATTGCGAGCAAACGAGCTACAAGATTGGAAAACCATCTTCACTACCCTCAATTAGGCATTACAAGGCACGTTTCTATAGTACAAAATCTCACTTTCCCAATCGAAGCCCGAAAGTCCACCTACTGCATTTAAACTACAACTATGCTAACCGAACACTCAATCAACGCCACAACAGTGCCAAAAGTGCTTCCATGCCCTTATTAGCCAAACCCCCAACTCAATTCAAGCACGGTCAACACTTGGTCAAATGGCCCCTTTACGTTTCATTGTCTAATTCTCAATTTTAACAAAGTGGACCTCATTTTTATTCAACCTTTAATCTTTCTAACATTAATAGCACCTAATCAAATCAAGAAAACACAATTCGGATAAAAAATCCAAAAAATCTAGGGTTTTACTATTCACAAAACACTATTCATTGTTCTTCCCCAATTTTAATTTACATTTCTAGCTGTAAAAATCTCTAAATAACTATCAAACAATGCTCTACGAACTCAAAGGAAGCTATATCAAACAATTATAGGCATTATAACACAATATATTTCAAATATGAAAATCTGAAACAATAATAAAATTTCACAAAATATGCACAAAAATGTGAAAACCCTCACAGAGATTGAAGAGGAAGCCTAGCAAAGACCGAGCCACGATCCTTCGAGCAATTCCACGCAAGATTATAGCTTAAAAATGCAAAACAATCTTCTCTTTTTTTTTCTCTTGAGTTTCGGCCATGTAGGGGATAAAATGGAAATTTTGGGAAAAGTTTTTATGTCAATTTTTTCTTTGTTTTGGCTATTTAAAAAGATGACAAAAACTCAAGGGTAAAATGGTCTTTTACCAAGGTCAAAGTTCATTTAAAAATGGTCAAACAAGCTCATTTTGATGGTATTTAATCTAACTCTAGTTAAAACAATGCAATTCTATGTAAAACAACTAGAAACTAACTAAAAACACTATTCTCGAAAAACTATAAACAAATCTCTAACTCTCGTTTTCGCCGCGTTACGATCAAACAGTCGATGAACAAACACTAATAAAATGATAACAAATTTTATAAAAATATAATTTTAAAAAGAAAGATAGTTTCAAAATTCACTTCGGGCTCGGAGCTACTTTTCCTTTTAGTTGAAAACTAAGTAATTAAATACAAGAAAATAAAACCGATTATTAAAAATAATCAAAATAATCAGTATTCATGTAAAAATAATCAATTTAACTATTTTAAGAATATTTTGAAGAATTATGAAAATAATGCCAAGATATGAATGAATAAGTTAATATAAACATGCAATCGAATGCAATTAAATGTTAACATTTAAGATGAATAAATAATAAAAATAGGTAATAATCTTTTAATTAATCAATATAAAAATTATTTGAATACTTTAAAAAGAAATATCAAAATAGTACCTAAAATAAATAGATTGAGTAAAATAAGCACTTATTTAAATACAAGGAAATGAAACTGAGTATTAAATATAATAACATAGTTAATACTTATTCAAAATAATTAATTCAAGTATTATTGAGTATTTTTGAAAGAAATATGAAAACAATAAAAAAACAAATGAATTTAGCTAAATTAATCACTTAAGTTTATACTATTATCCAAAATAAAACTCATTTAAAAGCAAATGGATATCACTAATTATATGTTGGGTTCGGGTTATCACAAACGGAGACCGACACTTATGACCATACAATGCCTCACACGGAGCCATCCCAATAGTCGATTGATAACTATTGTTATAAACAAACTCCGCTAATGGTAAGTGTTTCCCCCAACTCTTCCCGAAGTCCATAATACAAGCCCTCGACATATCTTTGAGAATTTGAATCGTCCTCTCTGACTGCCTATCTAATTGAGGATGATAAGTTGTGTTGAAGCTCAAATTAGTACCCAATGCTCCCTGAAGACGCTGCCAGAATTTGGAAGTATACCATGGATCCCTATCTAATACAATGCTGATTGGAACCCCGTGAAGTTTCATGATATTAGCAGCATAGAAATCTGCCAACCTCTCAAGACTATCCTGCTTATTCATTGCAATAAAGTGAGTAGTCTTGGTTAACTGATCAACTAACACCCATACTGCATTACAACCCCTTGGTGATCTCGGCAAATATGTGACAAAGTCCATAGTCATATGTTCCTATTTTCACTGAGGAATCATCAACAGCTGAAGCAATCCTGCTGGTCGTTGATGCTCCGCTTTTTCCTTTTAACAAGTCAAACACTGAGATACAAACTCTGCTACATCCCTCCTCATGTTGTTCTACCAATAATGTTGTTTCAAGTCCTGGTACATCTTGTTTCCACCTGGATCGATAGTGTATTTACAGTTATGAGCTTCTTCTAAAACTTCCCTCTTCAAATTCGATTGATCGGGAACACAAACTCGGCCACGAAACCGCAACACACCATCCCTGTGTAATTTGAAATCAGGCTTACCCTCAGAGATCTTTTGAAGTTACAGATCTAACTACTGAGCTTCTTGGATCCGTGACAACAACAACGGTTGAATTTGCAGGTTTGCAAACAAAATACTCACTTGTTTCAACTTCGGTTTCTACACACTAGCCTCCTCTAGTAACTCCAATTCCTTGACCGCCATACAAGCAATACTGGCCTTCCGGCTAAGGGCGTCTGCTACCACATTCGCCTTCCCTAGCACATAATTGATTGAACAATTATAATCATCAAGTAGCTCCATCCACCGTCTTTGCCTCATGTTCAATTCTTTTTAAGAAAACAAGTATTTTAAACTCTTGTGGTCCGTAAAGATTTTGAACTTGCTTCCCCAAAGATAATGGTGCCACTTTTTCAAACAAACACAATGGCTGCCAACTCTAGATCACGAGTTGGATAATTTCCCTCGTATTGCTTTAACTTCCAAGAGGCATAAGCAATCACCCGACCATTCTGCATCAGAACACAACCCAAACCTTCTTTAGAAGCGTCACTATACATAACAAAGTTCTGACTCCCTTATGGCAATGTAAGAACTGGGGCTGAAGTCAAACTCCTCTTCAAATCCTAGACTCTGTCCTCACAATTTCCATTCCAATCGAAACTAGTACTCTTTTAGGTTAGCTTCGTGAGAGGTCTTGCAACTTTTGAAAAGTCTTTCATGAACCTGTGGTAGTAACTCGCCAAACAGAGAAAGCTATGAACCTCAGTCACGTTCTCTGGCTTCTTCCAGGATGAAGCAACCTCAACCCTAGCAGAATCCACCATGATACCCTGCTGAAAAATGATATGACCCAGAAAAGATACCTATTGAAGTCAAAACTCACACTTACTGAATTTGGCATACAATTGATGTTCTTAAAGCTTCTGCAGAACTAGATAAAGATATTGTTCATGCTTGACCTCAGACTTTGAATACACCAAGATGTCATCGATGAATATCACCAGAAACTAATCCAAGTACGATTGGAACACCCGATGCATAAGATCCATGAAAGCTGCAAGTGTGTTAGTCAAACCAAAAGGCATAATCACAAACTCATAAAGGCCATACCGAGTTTGGCAAGCAGACTTCGGCACATCATCCTTACTAATGCGAAGTTGATAGTAACCTTACCTCAGATCAAACTTGGAATAGATCTTTACCCCTTGCAACTGATCGAATAGTTCATTAATAACAGGCAATGGATACTTATTCTTGATAGTCACTTGATTCAAACCACAGTAATCAATACAAAGCCACAAAGTGCCATCTTTCTTTCTCACAAACAACACAGGTGCTCCCTATAGCGACGTACTCGACTGAATGAACCCTTTGCTCAATAACTATTGTAACTGAACCTTCAACTCCAGGAGCTCGGTAGAAGCCATCCTATACGGTGCTTTAGTATTGGTTGAGTCCTCGGTAGCACATCGATCACAAACTCCACATCTCTCTTCGGTGGTACACCTGATAATTCCTCGGGAAAAACACAAGGATACTCTCGAATAATTGGAACCTCTTCTAACTTCAACTTATCAGAAGGTTTGTTAATCATATAAGTAAGAAATCCATCACAACCTTTTCTCACAAGTTTGATAGCTTTTATTGAAGAAATCAGAAGATTCATCGAAGAGTCACTGTTCTCCACTACATTTACCACTGGACAACATGGTTTCTGGAACTTAACAACTTTGGTCTGACAATTCACTCGAGCTCTATACTTAGCTAACCAATCCATTCCCAAAATAACCTCGTAGCCTTGCGTTGGTAACAAGACTAGATCAGCTGGAAAATTCTGATCGCTAATTCGAATCTTACAGTCTTTACAAACTGACTCGGTAATGAACTTACTACCCAAAAATGTGAAAACTTCTAATTGATATGGAAGTTTCTCAACTAGTAGTTTAATATGTTCCACACAAGGATAGCAATAAAGGAATGGGTAGCACTAGAATCAATTAACACTTTAACTAACTGATCAAGGACTAGGAAGGTACCTTCTACTATGGTGGTTGCCTCAGGTACCTCCTCCTTGTCCAACGCATATACCCGAGCTTGGGCACACTGATTTCCACTTTGGCCTCGACCCGCGGACTAACTCTACACATTTTTGAACTTTGGGCAATCCTTTGCCCTGTGTTGGTCATTTTCGCAGCTCGTAAATCCTCCTAAATTCTTCCAGCAAGCACTCTCAATATGCTCATTACAGTTGTAAAAGAAACACATCTAAGCTGAACCAGAAGCACCTCCACCTGAAGATCCCTGAGCTAAAAACATACTTGGACTACTCTACTGAGGTCTAGCAACAACTGGCCTGATCTGACTCTGCCCTTGGGACTGAAATGATTGCTACTGGCTTTGTGACTGAACAAGCCTTTGCTGGCCTTATGTCTGAATCGACCTCGGTTGGCCCTGCAGCTGAAACGACCATTTAAACTGTTGACCTGACTCAGGTACATACTCTTTCATCCTCTTCTCCACTTTAGCAGTTGCCTTGAGGGCCTTACTGAATTGTGTAAACTCGACCAGAGCCAAAAAGTCTTGAATCTCAGGACTCAGCCCCTAAATAAATCTCCTAATCCGCTTCTCTACAAAGTATACCATTTTCGGCGCATACTGAGACAACTTATTGAACCTTACCTCATACTGAGCCACCGACTAATCACCCTGCCTCAAACTCAGAAACTCCTCCTCATTCCTCTACCGTGCAGGTGTAGAAATATAATTGGCCTTAAAGGCCATCACAAAGTTCTCCTACAAAGAAGGAGTCTTTTGTTACTCCCATAGAGCCTTTGTCATCCTCTACCACTGTTTGGCATCATTGTCAAACAGGAACACGACAAATGCTATCTTTTTCTCATCAGTATAATCTGAGCATCAAATATACTTTAAACCTGATCTAGCCAGTACTTTGCCGCCTCATCATCCGGTTGCCCAGTGAACCCCGGTGCTCCAAAATGAATAAACCTTTCCAAAGTACCTATACAACCACTAGTATAGCCACCGTGCTGTCCGTTACCACCGTGACCTCCACTACTTCCAACACCGCCATGATTGTTGTTGTGGTGCTGACGGTCATTATGCTGATTTCCCCGATCAATTTCTTGCCTCTCCAAAGCCGCTACAACATTGTTCAAAATCTGAGCTAACTGCCCCAAACCTTGATCCCTTGTCAGAACTAGAAGAACTATAAGAACTGGTGGAACTGGCTCGGCCTCTCTGAGCGGCTCACGGCGAGGTCTACCTCTCGGTGCCATCTTAGGACATAAAGGGTTATGAACAGTTATAACACATATAAATAGTTTATATCATAAGAAAGTTAGTATCAATTAGTATAAACTGGACATATCATTAATACTCACTTCATTTTATTTCACTTACACACATCTTAAACACGTTTTATGCATGTAAACACATAAAGACACAACTCATAAACATATAACCATGCCACAACACTTCACTTTGGATCACATAACACACAGACCGAAGGTCTTATCCTGGCTTATACTTAGACAAGCTAAGCTTTGATACCACAAATGTCATAACCCAAACCAAGTTCTTCGAAAACCAAGCCCGGTCGCAACGACACACGATCATTATAACAGCTGTAATATGGACATCAAATAAGAAACAGAAAACCCTAATCGCATTCAAAACAAAGTCTACATCAAAGTAGACAAGATATTCAACATATATTTCCTCAACCAATCATACATAATGCCCAATGTGATCATGAATCCAACCATGACCATCCCTATAAACATTCAAAATGAGCTAGACTTCAAAATAGATAAGTTATCAAGTATTTCCAAACATAACTTAAAACATAACTTCTTTACAATAACCTACTAGAAGCCATTAAAGCATCGTTCCAAAGTTAAATACAATAACTCTCATGATACACATGTTCTAGCTCATTATTACTTTTCTCACGCACATAATCCACATCGTGAACTCTTGTAACATGCATTAAAGAGGTGTAAGCTAAACAGGTTCAGTGAGGAAGGGATAAAAGGAAGTTTGAAAGCTTTAACTCGAAAACCTTTTGAACACATTGGAAACAACATATCACATAGCAACCACATAATCACCTACTTTAATAACCTTGAAACATTCATGCTAAACAACACATCAAGAAGTTACCGCTTTAAACATTCGTTGAAGCTAATACCTTATAACACCTCCATGAACTCTAAACTTCTCTCGCCCGTGTATGTACTCATGATGTACATGATCCTATGACTAATCTCACAATGGCCTTCACCGACCACATGAGAGAATGGATAGTACATGATAGTTATGCAATTACCGGTAGGCCTTCTACAGCCCAGCATAACACGATACTACCATGACTGACTAGGGTTACAACCAGACACTTCACGTCACAACACATAACACATTCATTACTCGAAAACATGATCATACATTCGCATCATATAGAGAGATCAACAACATAGGTTACTTAATCTTAAACAAACACTTTAACAATAATTAGAGCAACATATCAATAACCAACAACAATTGAACATATTTAGCAGTGAAATGAACAATTGAACAACTCATAGCATGCGTATAGGAACTCTCACGAATACCCGATCGAAACTACGGAATTGGAACATCAAAAACCTTTTTTGGCAGTCTTTTACCCGATCTTGTTGAACAAGACCGGTATCATTACCGCGGTTGTGAACCCGGTCTTGATGAACAAAGAACAAGACCGGTATCATTACCGCGGTTGTGAACCCGGTCTTGATGAACAAAGACTAGTAACACTTTTGTCAGAAAGCACTACCTTCTGGAGGTCATGTATACGGTCGTGTTGAACAAGACCGGAACACTTTTGCCCATAACATCTTCCTACAACATATTTGCACTTTGATTTCAAAGCTAGATATATGCTTTTGGGCTCTTATTCTCCATGCTAACACATATAAACACTTGTAAAAGACCATATTTAGCTATCAATACAAGACATATCTCCCTAGAAATATTCTCTAAACATTCACATAGTACACATATATCTCATCCTCATAAACCATTAAAACAAGCAGTAAAATAACATTGTTGCATCATGAATAACCTCAAACCATACAAACAAGTGTTTTTAAGCATATACTTCATGATCTTCACATAGAATACAAGAACTCCATTACCTTAGATGTTTATAGATGCTAGAAGATGCAGGGAACAAGAAAGC
Source organism: Ehretia macrophylla (assembly GCA_037974665.1). Taxonomy (NCBI): domain Eukaryota; kingdom Viridiplantae; phylum Streptophyta; class Magnoliopsida; order Boraginales; family Ehretiaceae; genus Ehretia; species Ehretia macrophylla. The sequence goes on from CM075774.1 coordinate 13,808,692, forward strand.
TAGAAAGAAGCTATGCCAAAAACCAACTCTAAATGCTCCAAAATGCAAGTTTTGATCACCAAAATGCCTAGTCTCAAAATAGAAATATTTATTCTCTTTATTTCCCGTCTTGGCCGCCCAACCTTGTTCTCCCTCTTGAAATTGCTAAAATGAAAGAAAAGAGATTATATACTAGGTCAAAGTTGAGTCAAAATATCCTACAAGCTAAAATGACTAAGTTGCCCTTGCTATCTTGTTTTAATTGCAATAATACTAAGCTAGAAGATATTAAATAGGGTAGAGACCATTCTACTCCTCAACTCATTCATAAATTACAAGTTAACATTCCTAGGCAAATATAGAAGAAATGCAATTCAAATTAAATTTAAATGCAACTTGAAATGCACAAGTAGATTTGCTTGATAGAATATGTAGTTAATGGCACATATAAGTTCAAATAGCAATTAAAATAGATAAATGCACATATAGATGAAATGCAAATTCTCGGGTCTCACATGGATAACATTTATGCTTAACAAGTAACTATGACTTGGACCTTCTGTAAGTAACCCCACCTACCCAAGTCAACACTTGAAGCAAGACCATATATATATATACACACACACACATATATATATACACATGAATATATATATATATACACACATATATACATATATATAACCACATAAGAAAGAAATATGATCATAAAAGTAAGATGACATTAATCAACCATTGCAAATATCCAGATACATTGATGACATTGTGCTAGTGGTCTTTTGGGCATACCCTAATTCCAACAGACTCCTACTTCCATGAAAGAGCACTAAGCTATTCTAGAAATCACTACTTATTAACTTAACTCCCATAGACTCAATATGACCAGAAAAAATATTCTCCATAAAAGTTTTAGTGAGACGATGGGCTTAGTTATTTGCTGAGGCAATCTTATCTACCACTATGTCTCCTCTTTGGTTGAATTCCTAGATTAAGTGATACTTTATCTCAATGTGTTTGTCTTTCCTATGATTCATTGGCTCTTTGCTTTATGCTACTACTTACTGTTATCACAATATATAACTATAGATTTTTTCATGTCAAGCATTACTCCCAACTCTAATAAGAACTTCCTTAGCCAAACAGCTTCTTCAGCACCTTCTGATATTGCCACATACTTAACTTCTATGGTAGAATATGCAATGCAAGATTACTTCCTGCTTCTCTATGAAATAGTACCTCCTTACAGGGTAAAGACGTACCTAGAAGTGGGTATCTTGGAATCCCTATGTGACTAGAAGTCTGAATCTGTATATGCTAACGGCGTCAGATCCTCAACTCGGTGAACAAGCATACAATCTTTTATTCTCCAAAGATACTTGAATATACGTTTGACTGCTACCCAGTGAGCTTGCCTTGGGTTTGACCGATATTGGCTAACCATGCCAACGGTAAAGCCGATATCTGCTCTAGTATATAACATGACATACATGAGGTTGCCAACTGTTGACGCTTATGGAATCCATCTCATGTTCTTTTCTTTATTAGGAGTTTTAAGACACTGATCTCGAGAAAAAGGAACTCCATTCTTGGAGGGCAAAAAATGCTTCTAAGATTCTTGCATGTTAAACTTACTAGTATCTCCTCAACATATACTGCTTGGGATAATGCTAGTACCTTGTTCTTGCGATCATGCAGGATTTTAATTCCTAGAACATATCTAGCTTTTTTGTTCATTTGAAAATGAGAAGACAACCAAACCTTTATGGATATCAATATCCTTACATTGTCCCCAATTAGTAGGATATCATCCATATAA